>JAQMRL010000001.1:248637537-258637537 GCA_035578175.1 Catonia carolina | reverse complement strand
AGGTCTACACATCATCCACATCTCATTGGGTAATGGGGTTGTTTATTGTTCTGAATTGAACAGATTGCAACATACACACATTAGGAAATAAAAAAAATAATTGGTAATTTTAACCAATTTGAATAATGTTTTTTTGCTTTGAAATTCATAACATAAAAAAACGACTAACTAAAAATATTATTACTAAAATTTTTAATGGCCACAATTTATAAATTTTTTGTTTTATATATATAGCTACTAGCGGGTCCCGCGTGGCTTCGCCCACGCAAACGTAAACAAAGAATCAGCGTTTAAGTATACTCTCTGTATTTCATATGGGAGGGTATTTTTGCGAATTCTACCACTTAAAATAAAAATTTTGCAAAATCATTTCTTTGCGACAGCCGAGAAAACGTAAGTTGATCTATAAATCAGGACATCTCTTTTTATATAGATAGCGCCCCGTCGTGGCTTCGCCCATGCAATTTTAAGGCTATGATTCTGTATTTTAATTTGCCTATAACTTAAGTCACAAAAACTTCATTCAGTCATTTTACATAGAGACAAATACGTCCGTAAAAAACAAAATATCGTCGAAAAATAAATATCGTTTTGACGGTTCGGTGACGGCGACAATACTGACACGCCGGTTTTGGGACGGTGCTGGTGCTCAGTGTAGACAATGTCATTATTTTTTCAAGAAAGAATATTTTTCTGTGACTGAGACTTCTCGGAATGACGGAACTGAGACTTGACGTGACGGATGTGTGTGAATCGACCCTTATCGTGAAAAAAAGAAAAAAAGAAGGATTATAATACCATACTGCCTGAATTTACATAAATAACTGTTGTTTTATTTTAATTTAAGAAAATATCTTAACCGTATGCATTTTACTGAATTGGTTGACACATTTTTTTTAAATTAGCGGGTCCCGCGTGGCTTCGCCCACGCAAACGTAAACGAAGAATCAGCTGTTTAAGTATACTCTCTGTATTTCTTATGGGAGGGTATTTTTGCGAATTCTACCATTTAAAATAAAAATTTTGCGAAATCCTTCCTTAGCGACAGCTTAGAAAACTTAAGTTGATCTATAAATCAGGACATCTCTTTTATATAGGCCTAATAGATAGCTCCCCGTCGTGGCTTCACCCATGCAATTTTAAGGCTATGATTCTGTATTTTAATTTGCTAATAACTTAAGTCACAAATATAATTTTTTTTGAATTACGTATAAAGAACGATTCACACGTCACCGTCACCGTCACGTCACCGTTCCAAAACGGAACCGGTACGGCCACTCGAAGTCAAAAATGATGACAGTATTCACACATGTACGTCAGTTTTTCTTTCGTCAAACTCCATTCAGTCATTTTACATAGAGACAAATACGACCGTAAAAAATAAAATAACGTCGAGAAAAAATATCGTTTTGACGGTTCGGTGACGGCGACAATACTGACGCATTGGTTTTTGGACGGTGCTGGTGCTCAGTGTAGACAATGTCATTAATTTTTCAAGAAAGAATATTTTTCTGTGACTGATACTTGTCTTCTCGGAATAACGGAACTGAGACGTGACGTGGACGGATGTGTGTAAATCGACCCTTATGGTAAAAAAATAGAAGGATTATAAAAGCATAATGCCTGAATTTACATAAATAACTGTTGTTTTATTTTAGTTTAAGTTAGATTTAAGAAAATAACTTTACCGTATGCATTTTATTGAATTGGTTGAGACACATTTTTTTTAAATTAAATTTTAATTGATCGGTTGCAAACATCATTTTTACAATGTCAGTCAAATATATTATGTGACCTAAGCAATGAAATCCGTATCTTGAATAATAAGTAATAATACTATAAAGCATAAAAAACATATCTCTTATTATACTAATTACAACAACTCTGAAATTAATTCCGGTTAAAATGTAAATCCAGTGATAGGTTAAACACTACGTACAGTACAACATCCGGAGTGACAAAAGTAAACCATAGATTAAAATCGTTGTTAAAGTCAATTTAACTTCTGGGAAAATAGCTATAGTTTTGTAGTTGATCTGCTATTTTACGTTCGATAAGAATGTATATACTGGATGCAACGGAATATGCCTATGGAGGGGGTAAATGTGTGTCGGAGCAAACCCAGACATAAGCGTAGCGCTTCGCGCTGACCCGCACCCTCGCATCAGTGGGGGGGGGGGAATTTTTGCTATTTCTGCCCTTTAAAATCAAAATTTTGAAAAATCCTTTCTTAGTGCGCGCTTACACAACATAAGAAAGCTAACATCCAAATTTCAAGTCTGTAGCGTCAGTAGTTTCGGCTGTGCGTTGATCTATAAATGAATCACCCTGGACATGGTTGTCCTTTTATATAATACATATATATATATATATATATATATATATATATATATATATATATATATATATATATATATATATATATATATATATATTCTGCCCATAACAGACAGGTGGAATGTCAAATTATTTACACTCAATCTGTTCGTTGCAGGGCTAAAATAAATAGTTCTGTTTCTTATCACATGGTGAGCCAGTTGAATGACTGAATCATTTAAGAACAGAAGAGGTAGAGACACTAATCAGAGTTATCTTCTCTGAAAGTAATGAATTTCATTATACAGCCAGACCCTGTGGTGAACGAAGTGAAGGTGTCATTTGCAGAGTGGAAAATATGTGCTTTTCAGAGGGCCCGGCATGCTGATAAGCGTACTTTTCTACTCAGTGAGGAAGGCAATGGTAAACCACCTCACTCCTCGTTTTACTTAGTAAAACCTCTACAGGTTCAAACCAGCCTTTTGGCTGATGACCTAAACAACAACAACATATATATATATATTATATATTTCAATACAATATAGGTATAGAGATAATTGTTTCAGTATTTTATAAATTTATCTACATAGAGATCATTTTTAATTCAATAATAACTTACTGACAAATGAGAGGTGATCTTAATTCGTTCTCAAGATGCAACATTTAATTGGAAAAACGAAATTATGGACAGAAGGAATATGAAAATCAAGTGTATGACCAAATGAATATTCTACTTTTATGTCCTGAATCATAAACCATAAGTTTGACTAACTTGTCGTTAAACGTTCCGTAAATCATGCCATTAATTGTATTCTCTAATACAGTAGGAAGACGATTTTTGTATTTCATTTTGTTTTACTAAAACAATAGAATATAAACCATCTTGTAAAAACAAATATTAATTTATGTATTTATTTATCGCATCCGGTAAAGACGGTGCAACTGAATTTGTATAATGAACAATCTTATTATCTCTGATAGTTAAAACTAAAGAGGGGAGAATAAAAGTTAGTTTTATTCAAAACACGTAGCAATGGAAATTTAGAGTTGTTAGTTGGCCGGGTTCAAAAAAAAGAGGAAATATAAAGTAGATGTTATTTTTGTTATAATTATTACAACCGTCTGAAAAAGACGATCTGCGACGTGATGTAATTAAAGAAGTTGTGTTTAAAAGATGTAACAAACAACGGGAGCCGACGGAGGGTGGATTTTAGTGAGCAATTTGAATGGATGCCGACTAACAACGATGATAAGTACAAACTATCCGTGTAGACTTAAAAATCTACAATAATAAGAACAATAACTACGTTTTTCCCACGCGGTTTCTCTCAGTTTGGTCCAGTCAGAACCACAGGAGCGTCATTACGATTACAATCAAAACACAGTCCGGGTCTTAATTTGTGATTCATACCTTGTCGCACGTACATCGTAGTGTCTCAACGGGCCTCGGCCAGGGGATCTCATGCATAATTTGTGGTAGTGGGTGGTGGGACGTAAGAGAGGGGGGTAAGACGGTTTATCTCGGTACAAATCATCTAGTCTCTGTATGGGCCTCACGTCAGTTCCTCCGAGTACACCTTAACCCCCTCCTTCCCCATAACAAACCGTACACGTTACCCTCCCCTCATCTAACCCTCTCTTTCTGACTTCTTTAACATTACTTATTTCTCGATTCCTCTTCTCCGCTATACCTTACACTATTTCTATCAACCTCTCTTTTTCTCACTGTAATCTATCTTTCTGTAATTCATTCATCAATATTTAATTTTTTTTAGATTACTTCACCTTTTCAAGACAGATACAGAAAATTATGATATATCAACTCGCAAATTGTATTCTGAAAGTCTTCACTGCGTTATTTATGCCGCTAATGTTCCAATATTTATAAGTTTATCCACGTACAGGCCATTTACAATTCAATAATAACTTACTGAAGTATGGGAGTTTGGTTATTCATTCAATTAATTTTAATTCAAAATAATTATTTTTCCATTTTCGCAATTTTTATTCACGTAATCGAACCTATAAAAATTAATGAAAAAGGTAACCAAAACAAAGATTTTATGACACTAGACAATAGAACTAAGGCACTACATAATTTTATTTTTAAGGAAACCAGAAAATCAGAATAAAATGGAAAACACATTAGATCAAAAGAATTACAGTTTGTGTACTTTAGCAATTATCACAAAGAGCTTATGTCTACTACCAGTCCTATTTGACAAAATATTAGCCAAAAATTAATTATGAAGTTTACGTTATAAGTAGTAATTATTGAAAAATCTCTTTGTAAATTCAAATTAGGTTAAATACTTATTCATTTTCGGTGTTCAATAATGTAAGTTATACTAAAGTCAGTCTGGAGTAACGGGATACAGCCATGGGGTTCATCCAATATAAATAGTCAAAATAGCCATGATTAACGTCAACTTCCGAACCGGATAGGTATGACTAGAAGAAGAAGAAGAAGAAGAATAAAATTGTTATTTTAAAGAAAGTTCGTATGGTGTCACGTTTCAATCGGCGAATATCGTTTGAATTATCAAAAATTGCTATGGCGAGATGATTTGTATCTGGTTCAAGTCTTCTTTGGTATTTTGTACTGAATGTGTGTATTTCTTGTTTAATTCTAGGAATGTTTAAATCTTTGTGTAGTATTTTGTTAGTTGTGTACCAAGGTGGTACTGTGATTGTTCTGAGCAGTTTAGATCGAAACCTGTGAAAGATTTCTATGTTAGAGTGGCTTGCCGTCCCCTGCAATTAAATACATTAGTCCAAATTGGTTTTAAAATAGTTTTGTAAAATGGTAATTTATTGTTCAATGAAAGCGTAAATAGTTTTCTTAAAATCCAATAAAATTGTTTAAATTTTGTGTTTAAATGTTTCTGTTTGATCTTATATGTGTTTTAAAGTTCAGGCGTTTAAAACACGTATACAAATAAAAAGGTAACAGCAAAACACAAAATGAATTACTAAAAACTTAAATAGATACCAATATAAAGAAAGTGTTTTTAAAAATATCACTTGTGTTTGGAGAGTATAATAGAGTATAATACATTTAAAGAGTAATTTGTATTTTATTTAACGGCACTAAATTTCATTATTATTTTATATTTTCATCCATAATATTTGTACGGTAAAGAATAAAAGAACAAAATGCAGAAGAAATGTCATTAACGTTATTTTTGATCATTTATTATTTGTTCTTCAACGTGGTTTTAATTAAAGTGCATCTGGAACTATGCACGGTCAGTCGTTTCCATGGTTTATGCTATCAATCAGAACTGCATCTATTCAACGGCGAATACGCAGCTTCGCTAGATGACTGTGGTTTCTAGCTGGCTGCATATCGCACTCACGTGTCTTGTTCCCACGGTTGTATACTTACATTCACTATATTAAAACTTAGGTACAGAACCACATTTACCAACAGAATAAAATTATTTAAACTAAAATTGTCATTGATGTGAAATATTTTAATAAAAATAAATTTATTTTTATAAAATTCCTTAGCATAATTACCAGTAAGCTAACTCAGGTTTTTGATAATGTAATATTTGAGTAACTATTAGAAATTCATTACAACTGGAATATATGTTTTTATTTCTTAATTTTATTTACGTAATAATCAACAAATTATTTAGGAGTGTCAAATTATTTACACTCAATCTGTCCGTTGCAGGGCTAAAATAAATAGTTCTGTTTCTTATCACATGGTCAGCCAATTAAATGACTGAATCATTTAAGAACAGAAGAGGTAGAGGTGTAAAAGACACTAATCAGAGTATTCTCCTCTGAAAGTAGCCTAATGAATTTCATTATACAGCCAGACCCTGTGGTGAATGAAGTGAAGGTGTCATTTGTAGAGTGGAAAATATGTGCTTTTCAGAGGGCCCGGCATGCTGATAAGCGTACTTTTCCACTCAGTGAGGAAGGCAATGGTAAACCACCTCCTTCCTCGTATTACTTAGTAAAACCTCTACAGGTTCAAACCAGCCTTATGGCTGATGACCTAAACAACAACAATAATCAACAATAAAAACCAGTGTAAATGACTAAAATTTTAGTAGATCCACATAATTATCAGAAGGAAACTTTGACAATAAAAATTTTCAGCAGCAAAATTTAACTTTAAAAAATAAAATTCGAATATTAGATTACAGGAAGATTCCTGTAGAAACTAGTTAATACGATAAATCGTGCATACTTCAGGTACAGTTTTATTTTTGACTTCTAAGGAAATATCTGGCAGAGTAGCTGAATTTAATACTTGGATAAGTATATTTTTATTGTGGTACTTTTTCTTTCAAACAATTGTGTACACATATTCGAAGAAGCTCCCCATTTATATAATAAATGCATAGGTTTCTAAGGTTTCTGATCTAGAACTTTTTTTATCCCTAATGTTTCACGTTGCAATCTGTACAATTGAAGAAAAATTAGGAACTCCATGATCCAATGAGATGAGGTGTAGTCTTGTTCAGAATCAGGTCGCCCATTCCTGAAAGAGTATGGTAAACTGAACCCCAACCATCAAACTCCATCGGGAATCACTGGCTATTGGTTACAGATTTAAGATATTAATTGTAGGAAACCGTTTCAATTAAAATTACTGTAATTAATGCTTATAAATTTTATTTGTTGCGGACTGCATCCAATGACCCACAGGATGTACCAAACAGAACCATCATCTGTTTGAAAGTCATTCTGAAAATTAAAATTTCTAATGATCTCTTGTAGAAAATGTAGTAGTATGTAAAAATCAGTTCAGAAAAATTAATTTGTGATTTTCTTTTTGATTTTTTCGATTGCATGTTGCCTTAAGAATGCCATGCGAATAAGGGTGGCTAGTTTTTACAATTTTTATGCAGAAAAGAGATATCAGAACCGAAAATGTATTTTGTCCTTTTCCAATTAACTCATATTTATAATTTAAGTTACGCTATAGAATATCACTTATATTTAAACTTATCCTTAAATTACAAAGGATTTTTTCCTATTAACAATATTATGTATGCATGACTGTACTTTTAAATAGACTACAATCAATAAGATTACAAATATTTCCTTTGTTACAAATCGTCTCTCATCAATGTAAGTTATAACAAAATCGTTCGCTGATAGCTTTTTCAAATACCCACAATTGTTTTTACAGAGGGTTCTAATTAACTTTCAGAAGTGGTGAGTTTCGAGGAGTGTGACTGAGGAGATGATTTGAAGGCAGGAACTTACCCGATGAAATGTCCGTTCATATTTTGGTTCTAAGCAAACACTGAGAGGAAATTGGCTTGGTCGCCCTGTTGATTCTTTTCTTCCAATTAGTACTAGTTCTACTTCACCGCAAAGGGGAGTGGACAATACATTTTACCCCCTACACCCTTTCTATACAATATAACTCTTATTAACGACTTCACTAGATTTCTCATATCCGTTCTTTCTTCAAATTTCAACTCTAATTCACCTTTTATATATGATTTACTAATGTGTTAATAACTATACAATTTTTAGAAACTTATTTTTCACCGAATTTCCTTCAACTTTTTATTTATATTTACTTTTATTTGACAATTCTTTTGATAATATGCAAGTATATTAACTGATAATAAATTTTCCTTCTAACTGCATAAAATAAAAATACATATCTATTGGTTACCTCAGGGGCATTATGTTAACATACTAGATTACAAAAAAGAAGCCGAGGTAAATTTGTTACAATCTTTAGTTTTATAAACTACAATAACACTGTTTGAATTTTGAAGAGAAGTAAAAATAGAGCTTAGGAAAAAAAGAGTTTCTAACTGTGTAAACGCTGATGACCAGATTATTGATGCGTGGTCAGCTAAGCTAATACATATTATTATGATTTATGGGAAACATTATGGGAAGGATCATTAAACCCAATGATTTCTGTTATCTACTCTTTAAGAAATATCGAATGGCACTATTTTTGCTTCCAAATGCTGAATTTTATTTCTTAATTTCCGATTTTTGGCCAATTTCGGTCATAACTGAAACTTCAAACCCAATCCAGTCCCGTTAACTTTTTGGCTAACTTTTTGAACTTATGGGAAAAACCATTAGTGATTTCTGTATCTACTCTTTAAGAGGAATTGAATGACACTATTTTTGTTATTAAATTCCGAATTTGATTTCTTGACTTGTGGTTTTGGGCTAATTCCGGTCGAAGCCGGAACTTCAAACCCAATGATTTCTGTTATCTACTCTTTAAGAAGAATCGAATGACACAATTTTTGTTTCCAAATTCCAAATTTGATTTCTTGACTTCCGGTTTTTGGCCAATTCCGGTCATAACTGAAACTTCAAACCCAATCCAGTCCCCGTAACTTTTTGTGTAGATTTTGAATCCAAAAACCGTTTGTTGCTATCTCTTGTAGTTTTTGGCATCTGGGTAAGACGGACGTTTGGATGGATGAGAAACAAAATAAAACGATAGATGACAATTTTAAAAATTGCCATTAATTTAGTATCCTAAAGGATTTAATTTACCGAAACGTTTAACAGGTAAAATTTGTAGAAGTTTATAATTTAACTTTAAGGAAAAAAGTGTCTGTATTCCTTAATTTTTTTTACCATATTTTTTTATAAAATTTACCGCAAGACCCTAATAATATAATATTACTTCTTTTGCAGTGGGTCTAAACGATAAACTGTTGAAATCACTTTAAACGAAACATGAAATTTAAAATATTTTGGATTGCTTTAGGTTCAGACGTACCTACCAGCTGAAATAGGACTAACCCTAAATTTTAAATCACTAAACAATAAAAAAATTGGTAAGAGTTTTTCTTTGTTATCTATGCTAATATTATAAAGACAAAGCGTGTTTTTTGTACAGGCTAATTTCCAAAACTAGTGAACGGATTTTCATGAATTTTTAACAGCATATTTCTATTTATATTCACGTCAACATTTTGTTTTAAATTTTCAAAAATGATAACTCTAAGGGCTCTAATGACGATTTTCATAAATATGTTTGATATGTATGTATGTATGTATGTGTGTGTGTGTGTGTGTGTGCGCGCGCGCGCGCGCGTGTGTGTGTGAGTGTGTGTGTGTGTGTGTGTGTGTGTGTGTGTACGTGTGAGTGCATATTGCTGTTAAGTAGATGAAGAGGTTGATAATGGTGAGAGACGTACACGGGGGAAATTTTCAAAACGTTGTATGTGTGGGTGTGGGTGTGTGTTTGTTGGCGTATACAGTCGATCTAGCAGTTACACAATTTTTGTTAAATACTTAAAAAATTGATTACACAATTTTTCAAAACAAGCGGCGATGGGGCATGTTTGTTTTTATATTTTTAAGATGTGTTTTTAGTCTGCTTTGTTACAGGCTAACAACTTTAAGTTTTAGGCTAACACTAATATATGTTAATAAAACTTTGACCAAAATTAAGGATGTGTGAAGGAGGTGTTTTTGCGAGAATCACTTAATTGGTTGTAGTGGTTTTTAAAAGGATTTTGTTATATAAATCTCAAAACAAAATTTAATACTTTTATTAGGCTTATTTGATTTCCCATTTTTCTATAACTCCTAAACAAGCAGATACGACAAAACGAAGTGAATGTAGAAAAAACCTTATAGAAAATTTCTACTTGTGAATTCAATTTAGTAAATTTATGTAAAGTAGAAAAAAGCGGTCATTTGTTCTATAACATAGTTTTTTTAAATTTTAATTCAGCGAAAACTGCAATCTATTCTTACGAATAGTAAGCTGCTGAGTTCGCTTTCTCCATGACATGACCAAAGAAAACCGCCCAATGAAGGACCTTTAAAAATGTATTCAATTTATTGTATGGTCATTTTAAAATAAATATGTGTGGTGTTTTCGTTTCAGTCGGCGAGTATCGGTTGAATTATCTAAAAGTGAGATGGCGAGATGATTTGTCTGATAACTTAATATTAATAATAAAAGGGGTCAAAATAAATTTACTTAAGATTTGGTTACCCAACAGATCGGTCTAGTGGTAAATTCATTGCTGCGAGTCAGCTGTTTAAGAAATGATTTTCGGAGTCAAAGATTCCGTAATTCTAATCTTAGTAAAGGTACTTTAATACAGATTTTAGCACTAGTAGTGTTTATCAGTGTACTTTGATGATTAGGGTTCAATACTCTCTCAGGAATGGTCGGCCTGAGTCTGTACAAGACTGCACGTCATATTTACGTCATAGAAATCATCCTCATCTCATTGGGTCAAGGGATTACTTATTGTTCTTAAATTGAACAGATTGAAACGTACAAACATTCGGGATTAAAACAAATTGTTTAAAATTACAAGAATTAAACACTTAGGGAGATTAATTGTAAACACAATAAAATTGGTTTTCATTCAGACAGATTTCGAAAAGTTCCATTTGTCTTCAATAGACTAACATAACTTCCAATCTTTTACCATAAAATAATGAATTATTGCGTAAAAATCTGTTTTTATTTCAAATGACAAATATTTGATTTAAACTGTATTTTATTTGTTGCATTCAGTAACTTAGTTCACTTATTTCTTTCTAAATTATTTATTACGCGGAACATTTTCATTTTCAGTTAAGAGTAAAAGTGTCCTTCAATCTTTAACAGATCATCTGTTAAGAGACGAAAAGATTTTGTAACGTGTAATTGCTATAATAGCTTCAGGTTGTTCAAAGAGGGGGACAATGCTCCAGTGCCGACTCTCTGTGACTTTCAGCTATCAACCAACAAATCTATCACACTTTTTCACCTCGCTTTTTCTTTTATTTTCCTCTATTCTTTTCACTATTACATTTCTTACGGAATCCACTATCAAATTTCAAAATAAATATGTTTTAACTTCTCAA
This sequence comes from Catonia carolina, assembly GCA_035578175.1. Taxonomy (NCBI): domain Eukaryota; kingdom Metazoa; phylum Arthropoda; class Insecta; order Hemiptera; family Achilidae; genus Catonia; species Catonia carolina. The sequence goes on along the minus strand of JAQMRL010000001.1, from coordinate 258,626,389 downwards.
TAACTCCTTAAGTTTTATAAATTTTTATCAAAAATTTGGATCATATTAAACCAAATTACTTCATAACCATTAAATGTTTTCTTTCTCCTTGTTCAGTTTTTATACAAAAATGTCGAAATTTCAGTTTACCAGGGTTTTCTTCTTAGATGTTTTTGAGGCCACATTGGACCACTAAACCAATCAATGTCTAGTGTTCTTTGGATAACATATTGGTCTAGAATTTCGGTTTTTCCAGTACTTTTTGAGACGGTCCGATCTTTGTTTCCGTATCTCATCTATAACCTTCACCGTGCGTCTTTCAGCTTTTCCCCAACAAAATCTGTCTGATCTAAGAGTACTATTTATTTATTCTTAAATTATACTTTATTACTTTAGATTATTACTTTTTCTTGCAATATTCTTCTTGCATTATTATTAAATGATTATGTTTCCATTTTCCTGAAAATTTGTTATGATGTACTGTATAGCCTATATAAAACGTAAAATCTGGTCCAATGTATTTAAAACAAATATTATGTTTTTCATTAAATACAGAGTTCTACCGACGGATTTAAAACAAGTTTTACATGGTTGTAAAGTGGACAATTTCGGGACTCAGAAAAAATCCGACAATAAAAATTTGTAAAAGCTGTAACGAGATATTGCGAAGTAAATAATAAAATAATTGAATTATTTTTTTAATTATAGAATTAAAGTTTCGATAGTGCTACTATTTTGGTGGTTCACGTTGCGAAGTTCGTTTTGTTTTAAAATATTTTATTTAAATTCATATAACTTACTATTATTTCATAAAATAACACTAAACAAAATATAGCAAAGGAAAAACATAGCATAGGAGCAGCTAGTAGTTTTAAAGTTGGTAAAAAGATATACAACATAAGTAATTTATCGATTCAAATAACTTGATAATTTCTATGAGTAATTTATAATTATAAATTACGGTACAGTAAATTTTTCTTTAAGTTGGCCTAATTTTCTACTAAACCATTAACTTATTTAAAATGTTCTGTTATGTATTTTAAATAAGTTACTAGATCACTAAATATTTTTTTCTAGGAAATAACAAAAAAAAAGAGAGAACTTATTTCTTTCCACACTTAAAACAAAATAATTTACTAAAGATATAGGAAAAAGTAAGATAATTTAAAGGTTTCTTAATCCTGGTACAGAATTTGTTCTTTCAATACAGTACACACTTCCTTTACTTCTTAATAGTCACGGTTTCGTATTATAATATTTTTAATGTTGAACATCAGAAATCATTGAACTGGGGATATAAATGAATATTTAGGAACCTTGTCCCTTAAAGTGTAGTATTATGAATGAAGACAATTAAACCAGCAGGAGTAGTTTTTGTTCTTCACCTAAACGAACTTCTTGCAATTCATTTCACAGATTTAACTCAAAAGGAAACTTAGATAACGCTACCTCTGGTTCTCACCTACCACACAATAAGGAATCTGTATTTTTGTCACCCTTCATCTGAGAGACAATTGAGTGAAAATACATATCAAGGATATTTTTGTCTTGGAACAAAGGTATATTTTTCATTTTATTAGGCACTTAGAACTATACGGTATTATTAATGTGGTAGGATAAGGAATAAACAAAAATAGCTAAGTAATATACAGAAGTAACATGTATATTACTATTAATACTTTAAGTATTTGTGGAGTTCTATCGGCCCGATTTTAATTATTTTAGTGTCGTTTGAAAGCTATTGCCATATAGATTTGCTAAAAATTCTCAAATATTTGCTTTTCTCGGAAAATCCAACTGGAAAATCAAAAAATTAGGTATCTCTATAACCGTTAAAGTTATCGAATGCAACCTTTACCAGTGAAAAAGAATTATTTTACGGTTAATTACTTTATAGATTTATCTTTTTTTTGGTTTTCTTGTTTGTGGTAAGATATATTACATTTCCTTAGCTTTTGTACTAAAATATCAGTTGGGATTCTTTTTTGTCTGTGAAATAAAAATCCAATTATGTTGATTTAGCGACTTTTTTCATTTAGTTCATCAGCTAAAAGGCCGGTTTGAATCTCTAGACTCTAGAGGCTTTACTAAGTAAAACGAGGAGTGAGGTAGTTTACCATTGCTTTCTTAACTGAGTGGAAAAATATGCTTATCAGCATGCTAGGCCCTACGAAAAGTACCTACTTTCCACCCTGCAAAGTACACGTTCACTTCATTCACCACAGGGTCTGGCTGTATAATGAAATTCATTACTCTCTTTTACACCTCTACCTATTCTGTTCTTAAATGATTCAGTCAAATAATTGGCTGACCATATGATAAGAACGATTATTTGTAGCCCTGGAACAAGCAGATCGAATGCTAATAATTTAACACTCAACCTTCCTGTTATGGGCAAAAAATTAAGAATATAATTTAAAAACACTTCGGTGTAGCTCGACGATAATTAATTGAGAAATTATAATCCGTAATTTCTTTAAAATTTTCAACAAAGAGGTCTTTCGAAAGAAACCAGAGGTAATTTGAACGGCTTGTTACTGTTGATAGGGTTGTGGGATAGAGATAGCTAATTAATTGCATTATCTACGGCTCTCTCATTGCGGTGGGATAATTTTAAGGGCAGAGCAGGTGCACAATACGACGGAAACGGAGACTACTGCTTAGTTGCTGGCCGCTCTTGTGCCAGCGCAATCTGGCAAACAAAAGACGACACATTTGTTATGTTTTTACACAAAATATTCGTCGTCATGATGATGCATGCTTAATTAGAGTTTCCCGGAACTGAGTAGTTGTTCTTTTCCCCCCTACCTTAACCCACTGCTTCACGTCTCAACTATTTTCAATTCAATTGGCCGCTTCTGTAGCTTACTACTACCGACTGAACGAAAATGAAAATTACTCTCTTGTAATTGGAAACTATTTTATAAACTAAATTAAATTCAATTAAACCGTATTAAAATTGAACGCGATCTGTTACTTTTTTCTTCTTTCTTTTATCTAATTTGAAACCAACCGACCTCAACGTATACCTCTTTGTCTTGGTTTCTTTAACAAATAACCCTTCTACAATTACTCCGTCTTCTGTTCAATGTAAAAAAAAGTTTATTCTAATAATTACACCAATTTTGTAAATTAAAAACAGTTTGTCTTCTGCTAGCTCACTCTACATTTTTAATGTCACACAGTTCCACATTATTCACCAACATCGCCTGGGGCCCTCACCATCTGGATCAAATTTACCCACACAATCACCAATGAAATATAAACCTTGTCTTATTCTTCTTCTTCTTCCTCTTCTTGTTCTTACTATCAAGGATTAGGTATAAGCCTGTTCCGAACTCACAAACCATCCTGTATTTCTACACAACACGAAATATTCTAACCCGTACATCTCGACTACTGCCATCTTCTTCGAGGTCTTCCCACCTCCCTTCTTCCAACTGGAACATATTCCGCCACTTTTAAGGATTAAACCATATGTATAAACTAAATTTTGTTCCAATAGTCTCAATTTTACGAATTACAATCAGTATTTTGATTTAGAAATAAATTTTAAGTTTGCCAATTTGTTAAGATTATTTAACTTATTGCAAAAAATTATAAAAATATTAGTTAATCCATTAGCTCCTAATTTATTCATAAGCCCTACTTCATTTTAAAGTATTATAATTACCCTATAATCTGTACTAGCCAGCTGTAATTAAATTATGAGAAATGATTTTTAAAGAAAAGGTAGAAAGTATGAATTAAGATGCAAATAATACAGGACAGAATTTTTATAAATATGAACCGATTGGTTCAATACAGTTGTAGGGTTTTAATCCTACAACTTTAATTATATAATACGTTTTGCTCTTAAATGGATATCAAAGCCGCAACTTTAAAACTTTAAAAAACATTTTTTACTACGAGAGCCCAGTCCTTAAGAATTTCAGCAGATATAAAGCTTGCCATACCCTGTAGATCATTAAAATTTAGTAAATGAGGTGATTAAAAAATAATTGTATGAGTCGTTTTTGAAAAACCTGCAAAAAATGAAAAATTGCACGAATAAACTACTATTTCCGATTGACCGAAATTAAAGAAAGTGTTCGTGTCAGGTACTGTAGTATAGTAGGCCTACTTAACTTAAGTTCCGAGTTTCAAATTTGTATAAACAATTCTGTTCTTAAGATATTTTGTTCACACACAAAGACCTATCGATAAAAACATGTTTCTTTATGTTCAGGGAGCCTGAAAACGTCTACTTTAGGTAAAAACTCTATATCAAAAAATCGACATGAAAACAATAATTTCCTTCTCTGTATATTCATACGTGTTGTTTAGGTCATCAGCCGAAAGACTGGTTAGAACCTCTCGAGGTTTCACTAAGTAAAACGAGGAGGGAGGTGGTTTGCATTTTGCTTTCCTAACTGAGTGGAAAAGTATGCTTATCAGCATGCTAGGTCCAAGCATCCTACTTTCCACCCTGCAAATGACACCTTCCCTACATTCACCAATGCCGGCCGCATTGGCGTTGTTGGCAACGTGCTCGCCTCTCATCATGCGGTCTTGGATTCGAATCCCATTCAGGCACGGCATATTTTCATACGTTACAAAAATCATTTTATCCTTCACCATCTGCATTAGCAGTCATTGCAAAGCAGTCGGACATTAAACAAAAAAAAAAAAAAAACATTCGCCAAGATGTATAATGAAATTCATTACTCTCAGAGGAGTTTACTGTGACTAGCGTCTTTTACACCTCTACCTCTTCTGTTCCTAAATGCTTCAGTCATAATGGGATCAATTATATTATAATTCGTTGACCACGTGATGAAAAACTGAACTATTTTTTTTGTAGCCGTGGAACTAGCAGATCGAGTGCAAATATTTAACACTCCACCTGCCTGTTATGGGCTAGTATTCATATAGGGAAAGAAAAGTGAAAATTATACTGAAGTTCAAATAACATATTTAATTTAAGGTACAGATTGTACAGGGCGTTTCATAATGTAGCCTACTTCAGGGTTACAAAAATTCAGTACAAAAAAGTATTTCACTTATAAGAATGAAACATGGGTGTCATTACAGAGGAATAAATCTCGTATCCAGGGTGGTGAAATGAGATTTTTGCGAAGAGTCAAAGGTTGTACCCGGTTAGATAGAGTACGTAACGAAGCTATCCGCGCTGAGTTAAATGTTCAGTCATTGTTGGAAACGTTAAGAATATTATAGAGAAACTGGTCCAACCATTTACTTTGTATGCCAGCTCACAGACTTCCTCTGCGAGCATGGAAACATAACCCTAGAGAGAAGTGAGGGTTAGGAAGATCTAAAAAGAGATGGATGCCGGGACAGGCCATGGAGCCTAATCCTTGACAGATGATGATGATGAAATAGTTTCTTGTACTGAACTTTTATAACCTCTAGAACATTATGAAACGCCCTGTATAATATGATTAGGCCTATATGGTATAGTTGCTTATGGTTTAGTCAAATGTTTTTGACATGAATAGCACAAATAAAATATCAAATACCAACCTAGTTGCTGTCTTCAGTACTTTTTTTATATTAGACAATGTTTAACGTTAAGCGGATAATTAATTAAGATAATCTACAAGAATATTAAAAAGTCTTTTTTAATTTTAATAACAAATTGATATTTACTCTATAAAGCAACGATAAACGACGTCGTTTATATACATTTAGTACAATGATAAATGAATAAAGGCAGGTACCATAATATAAGGTTACCAGAGTTGGTTATAAAGAAGGTTTGCTTAATGGGGAAGCGTTCCTTAATGGGTAAAGATATATAAGGTGGGAGGTTACTTAATTGCGGCCCGCCTCGATCGTTATCAATTAGCTGATATGAATACACCACTCACTTATTTACTCCTTATAGAAACCTCTTTTCAACTCGAATCGTACCTAATACACTCTATCTTAATGAATATTCAGTACCTTAACTACCATGTACTGTATAATAATAGTCTATACAGTGTTTAATACATCGTGCAAAGAGATCCACGCCTTTAACACTAATTTCATTACACATTAAATGCTACCTGTATCAACTATTTTATCTTAACTGTTAATAAAAATATCAGTATTATTTCTACGAATAACAAAACGAATAAAATAATTACAGTAGTACCTCATTAATCTTGACCCCGTTAATTTGGAATTCGCTTAATCCGGACAGCCATTTGACAGCCGGTTATAAACTTAGTCAACTCTCTGTATTCGCGAATTTCATATTCGTGGTTCCATTTTTTGTTACCGTTTTTGGTATTCGCGGTGAGCTAAATTCAATATTCGTGATTTGTTCCGAATCAAAAAGAATTCAAACGTTCAAGACATTAACTGAGGGGTCTAGTATCAAAACCAGCCACATCCAAAAAAAGTTTTTGCTGTTTTTCTTTATAAGTTTTCAACGATTTATGAACATAGTCAATAGGAGAATCTGCATCAAAACGATCCATATCCAATGAAAATGCTCAAAGAAGTTATGAAATTTTCACAACAATCCACATCCATAGTCTACTTACAGAAATAGCCAGGGGGTGCACTTCTGTGGTGAACTAAATTATATTCTATCAACAACAATGTAGTTTTGTAGTTAATACAGTTATGTTAAGATAATTTTATTACAATATCATTTAAATTTGTTATTATGACAGAGTACTATTCAAGTGATTATTTTTAATTGGTTGAAAAATATCGATTTTGAAAAAAATATTTTTAGCATGACACAGTACCCAATGAAAAGTGTATGTTTGGCATAACTTTTAGTTAGGAGTAGTTAATTTATTAAATTAGTTGAAATTATAAAATTTATTGCTCACCTTAATAAATAAAACCATGATTATATCACAAAAAACAGTAATTGTTTCAAAACCAGCCAAGTCATATTATCATCCACACAAGTTGCAGATTATCCAGGAACTGAAACCCAATGATCAAGTGAGATGCGACGACAATTCTGTTGAGATGTCACGTCGAACATTGCACAATGTAACGAAAGACTGGAGGAATCTTTGCGTCAAAATGAAGCTCACCTGAAAGATGTGATCTTCAAGAAATAAATTGAACTGTATATATTCTTAAATAGCATTAATTTTACTATTTAATGACAAAGTAAATTTATTAACAAAAAAATTTTCATAAAGTTATTTAATTTTCAAAATTTTCCCTTTCTATGAATCACCTGGTAGAATAGGGAGACAACAGAAGCAGTTTGTTAGAACTAGCAAACGTGTCATGTGTAGTCAGTTAGGATGAGCTTGGTTCTAAGTCGTAGCTACTAGTTTTAGGTTTTCTCTGCTTTTTAAAACCTAATGCCGTAAGTACAAAAGTCTCGTGGTAAAAATTTTTTTTAGGTTGCGGCTTTAATATCCATTTTAGGGTAAAAGCGTATATAATAAAATTTGTAGGAAATTAACAAACCTATAACTTTAATTTCGTACATTTTTTTCTACAACGGTTAGTTTAGCGTCAACTAATGATTGACCTTCTATCAACAACACCCTAGGCGTTTGTATACGTGGAAGTCTGCGGATGGGAGAACAAGGAATCAAATTGATTATGTATTGATCAATAAGAGGTACAGAAATAGTATCACGAATATCAAAACATATCCTGGAGCGGATGTTATGTCAGACCACAACCCACTCATAGTAAACATCAACTCAAGGTGGAAAAAAGTGAACAAGAAAATGCCCAAAAAATATGAGTATAGAAGACTGAAGGGGGAACAGGTACGAAAGGATGTGATCGAGAAATTGCAGGAGATGAATATGTGCGGTGGAGATGTGGATGTGGAGGTTGAGTTGCATCAATTACAAGAGAGGATAAATAATATTAAAGAAGAATGCCTAAAGCCAGATCATATTATGAAGAAAACCTGGATGACTGGAGAAATCTTGGAATTTATGAACAAGAGAAGAACTTATAAGAACAAGAGTGTAGAATACAGAATGGTTCAGCGGGAAATTAGAGGAAGAATTAGAGAAGCAAAAGAGAAGGAAAAGATGGAATTATGTCAGGAGATAGAGAAATGCCAGGAGAAAGGGGACAATTTTAATTTACACAAAAAAGTAAAGGAAGTGGCTGGCACAAGAAGAAAGAGAACAACACAAGTACTTATGGATAATGAAGGAAGAATAATCATAAACAAGATGGAAGTGAAACAAGTATGGGAGAATTATATCCAACAACTTTTCTATGACCAAAGGCCAAGTGCTCCAATAGTTGAGGGGGATGATGGCCCAGCGATTTTAGAAGACGAAGTATGCGCAGCCGTGAAAAATGCAAAAGAAAAGAAAGCTGTAGGACCTGATGGAATACCAGCCGAAATAATAAAGCTCTTCCAAGGGGAAAATTTGAAATGGCTTACTGCTTTATTTAATAGAATATATAATAGCGGAAATATGCCGCAGGAATGGTTAAATTCGGAATTTATAACTCTTCCCAAAAAACCCGGAGCAAGGAAATGTACAGATTTTCGAACTATTAGTCTTATGAGCCATCTCCTTAAAATATTCCTTAAAGTGATTCATGGCAGAATATACAAAAAGTGTGAAGAACAAATATCCGATTCTCAGTTTGGATTCCAACGAGCCGTTGGAACGAGAGAGGCCCTTTTCTCTATACAGGTACTGTTCCAGCGATGCCGTGATGTAAATTGTGACGTTTTTGTCTGTTTTGTCGACTATCAAAAGGCGTTTGATAGGGTGCAACACGATAAGATGGTTGAAGTGCTCAGGAGGACTGGAATAGATGCAAAAGATCTTAGAATTATTATAAACCTGTATTGGAACCAGATCTCTTCAGTCAGAGTGGAAGATGAGAGTACAAATAGCGTGAAGATTTTGAGAGGCGTTCGTCAGGGGTGTATACTGTCGCCGGTAATTTTCAACGTTTACTCAGAATACCTATTCCGAGAGGCAGTGCAGGGCATTGAAGAGGGAATTACGCTAAACGGGGAGAAGATCAATAATATTCGATACGCCGATGACACTGCTATTTTTCTCGGATAGTATAACCAGTTTGCAAAGGTTAATGAATAGGGTAACAGAACATAGCAGAAAGTATGGTTTAGACATTAACATAAGCAAAACGAAATTTATGATTATTAGCAAGCATACGAATATAAGAGGGAATATTAAAATAGACGGTGTACCCCTGGAAAGAGTTAAGCAGTATACTTACCTAGGCAGCAATGTAAACGAGGATTGGGATCACTCGCAAGAAATTAAGATACGCATAGAAAAAGCCAGAGTGGCCTTCAACAATATGCGAAAAATTTTCAAAACTCACGACCTTACACTTGCTATCAAAATGCGTCTCCTTCGATGTTATGTGTTCTCTGTACTGTTCTACGGCGTGGAAGCTTGGACCCTCACTAAGACCTCAGCCAGGAGGCTTGAAGCCTTTGAAATGTGGCTTTATCGAAGAATGTTACGCGTATCATGGAGGTACAAAGTCACCAATGTAGAAATTCTTCGAAGGATGAATAAAGATAAAGAGGTTCTTGACATCGTGAAATTGCGAAAGCTCCAATACCTGGGACACATTATGCGCAATGAGAACCGTTACGTGTTGCTCCAAAAGATTCTGCAAGGAAAGATGTATGGTGCGAGAGGTCCCGGTAGAAGAAGAATTTCATGGTTGAACAATCTAAGAACGTGGTTCAACCAGTCGACGACCCAACTTTTCAAAGCAGCTGTTTCCAAAGTCAAGATAGCCATCATGATAGCCAACATCCGAACCGGCTAGGCACCATAAGAAGAAGAAGTGATTGACGGTGATTGTTAGTAATAATTCACATTTTATTAATTTTGTCTGAATTAGCTTTTTCTTTCTTTTGGCCTAAATGAAATGTAGGGTTGGAAAGAATTGTTTTCATGTCGATTTTTTTAAATTACTTCAATTCTAAGTGAAGATTACATCAAGTATTGAAGCGGTACGTTTTACAGAAGACCTCAATACTTTAATCATACTTTTTGAAGCAGAAAAATTTTTTTGGTTAAAACCTTTACGTGTTTTAGTTAAAAAACCCTTTAAAAAAGTTAAGCCGATCTTTGGGTCGATTATCTAAACAGAAAAAACAATTTATTGGTTTAAATACGTTATTCTTTGTTTACTTGAGTAACTTTTCAAAAGTGTTACGTTAATTTCTACATTCTCCTTAGAAATATTTAAAAAATGTTATTACATGTTGTCTAATCGTTAATAGCTTTTTATATCGTAAACAAAGTAGCAAATGTAAGCAGAACAAGCAATACAAAATATTTAGTACAAATACACATAATGTTAAGCCTCATTTGTCTCTAACTGGATTACTGCCCGGTCAATGATTCGGTTTTATTTAAGTTTAAAGAGGTAAAAAAGGAAGTTTAGATGACAGAAATGTACCCTATACTTTCTCTGGCAATGACTCAAATGATTGGACGCACTTAAGGTTACTAATTAAAACTTAAAGCGCACAACACACACACCTACACAATCTTGTTTCTCCTATTTCTTAATATTTCTCACTCTTTTATATTACCACCTTTGTCTAACCTATTTCATTCATATAAATCCATCTCACTTCTAACCGTTCATTTTTGGCTTACACTTGGTTGTTTAATTAGCTATAAATATATCTTCCAAGAATATTAATAACTTACAACACACTTATTAATATTTATTACACAACAAATGGCAATTCTTTCTTATTTTAATATTTATTATATGTTCATATTTAAAATAGAATTATGTGCGTAAATAACAGACGTAATAATAAGGAATGAAAATAAAATGTTTATTACTATAAAATTTATATATTTTTTTTATTATCGAATACAAATGTTCTTTAAATTGTTTTATAGGAATTTATTTAAAGAGAATTATAAATAATATAATCAACATAACAGGAATATATTATTTTGTTTTTTTTTTAAAGTAAAATTTGGTTTTCTTAACAGAGCTGAAAACAAATATCAATGAAATATTAAATAATATGCACTAATATTTAAATTTATTTTGATTCCCAAATTTCATGTCTTTTTAAATTACTCTTAATCAGCTATTTCGCTGAGGTAGTCAGGGGATACTTTTAGTCTCAGAGGAACGCATTCAGTTTATTTCATTTTTCCAGGTTTAACTTCACACCTACTTTCCTCGTACGTTATCCCCTGAAACAACTAAAGACTTTGCTTTTATGTATTTTTAATAATGCTCACATCTGTCTATTTGATTATTCTCATAAATTACAGGCAAAAGCTTTGATTGCAGCCAAACTAGAATTAGGTTAGGTATTTATTAAAATTGCATTCACATACAATTAATTTTTCTTAATTTTTTGTTCGTTTAGCGGGGATTGACTGTTATGGTCACTACCCCCCATTGAATTTTTAAAAAACTACCGAAAGGAATTTTAAAATTCTAAGTTGTGACTGGAAAAAGAGGGCTGTCAAATGTATTTAAATAATATCCACTCACGCTTCATTGTTTAGAATCCAAACTTTACAACTATCCAACTGGCAAGATTGTATAGGGCCCACTACAGTTTAAAACAAAAATGTATTTAAGTTCTTACAAGAACTTCTTCAGAAATTTAATATTTAAAAATACATAGTCCGGGTGTAAAGAGTCACTCATATTTGTAACAATCGTACAATAAATAAATAATTCACACACAAATTAACATAAACTCATTAGATTTATTCCGTTCAGATATAACAAATTAAATTCCGTTCAATTAAATATTATTTCAACAAAATTGTAGTTATCATTCAAGTTCTAACAACTAAGTAACCTACCCAACTACCCCAACTTAAACACGACTTAAGTGGCCTATAAATGGCTACCGCCTTAAATAACTTTGGCGGTGGTCGTTTCTAAAATGGCAAAGATTTTATTCACAATAGGAGCTTAATAGAGACGCTTCTACAGTTCAAAAAAAAATACGAACCGTAATAAAAATGATCAATTACAGGTTATAACAAAGACCCACCACCTCATTTCCGAGAATTATCATACAAAACATTTCATTCATAACAATCCATTACCCGTGTTCATTTTACTCACTTTACACTATAAGCCAACACAATTTCTTACAATAAACAATTCATTCCCTTAACTATTACTAGAATGTGACTGTTATAATGTTACAATACGTATTTTTTTCAAATAGTTATCACCTTTTTACACCTTATTGGCAACTCGCCAAAATCCATAAATTACTTTAGATATTCTACTGGAACTCGGAACAAATCTGGTAAATTTTAGATTTATATCTAATTGGGAAGTAAGAGAATCGGTGATGAGAGAATGAGTCTGTCAGTAAGGGTTTCAACACTTACACCTACAGATAATCTCAGAGCCAAACCAGGCAGTTATTCAATAGAAACAATGTTACGACGGTTACCCGTTGACGTACTTAGATGTCCAGTTGACAGCCATCCATGAGAAAATACCCTGGATGTTTCTACCCAAAACAGCGACCAAACTGAACGTTTATTTTAAATTAAACAGTTCCTGATAACTAATAAAAGTTTTAAACAGTAGGCTATTTATAATAATAATAATAATAATAATAATAATAATGATAATAATGTAATAACGCTGAAAATGACGTTTGTATGATTGTAATAATCCTCTTATAAAATACTTTTTATATTTGAACAGCTTAAAATGTTTAGACGTAGTATTACCTCTGTTTTTAACTTAATAATCTTAAATTCAAAAGTCCCGTAAGAAAGAAAAATGATTTTTAATATTACATCCGTAATTTTTTAATATTATTTTAAAATTTAAAATTTATTTTACAGAAAAATAAGAAAATAAAAAACAACGCATTAATATCCCGTCATATTTATTTATCTGTATTTTTATGTTAAAACATAATAATAAATTTTATAAATCTGAAAAATAATTATACAATTATATAAAATTATATAAATAATGATGATAAATTGAGTAATAAAAATAATATTATTGCCTTTCATAAATACAAAAATTGCTACTTTACAATGTATAAAAATAATGACTTAATAGGAAACAAACATTAATCTTAAACAATCTCATGTGAAAGTGTTATGCTATGAATGTCAAAGCAATTTAGCTAGCAGTGTTTTGAATGACAGCTGTTAATGCGGTGAACTACGTCACACTCTTGTCAGGATAATTTTTAAGGGGTTAAAGTGGGGATTATATGATGAGGTGCAGTTGAGGGAGGAGGAGAGAACCTATTAGTCAAGTGGTCAAGAAGAGTGTCATCCTGCTCTTCACTGCGTTCTGATCTGATATCCCCCGTTCCCTTGGTTCCACCGGACTATATAATGACTGTCACTGAATACGGACATACACAGACATGCTAAACACGCGTGTTTGTGGTAATCATTTACATAAATAAGTAGTTGTAAAAGACTGAATACACAGTCTGAATAGACTGTGTATTTGAAAATGAAATGTCATAACACAAGTTTGTTATTCAGTCAAACAAATTTAAATTATCTATTTTACTAGTTTAAGGGAAGCCAGAACTGCTATCTTAGCCCATGTTAATGTTTAACCCGTTTTCTCCGTTATTTATGGCTAAAAAATCTTCAAATTTTAACCAGTTATTCATTGATATACTCCTGACAGATAGACGGAACCATTTTAAAAAATATATAGGCCTATTATTAATTTTTTTATAAACTTTTCTGTTAATGCATACCCCAAAATCTGAAATTTTATAGAAAAAATTTATATTTCTTTTATAAATCAAAATAACGTTAAATGCCCTCGTCTGTTGATGTAAATGCAAAATTTAAGGAATGAGGCATTAAAATTTAGAGGAAAAAGCTTTATTGGTTTTTGAGAAAACAGGTATTTTGTATGAAAAAACACAGTTTTTGGGAAATGGTGATTGAGATTTATAAACGAATTTCTATATAAACATATTTCTATATAAGTAATTCATGCAACATAAATTGCATAACCTAAACGTTACAAACAAAAGTGCCTTCTAGATTGAAAGAAAAAAAATAAAAATTCATGAAAATTAGTGACAAAATAGCTAAAAATTATGTATTGCTTGAGTCCCAGCTCCGTGTAGTTGGAAGGAATGCAGTGCGTTGTTGTAATAGTGGGAGAATGAATGAGCTAGTAGTGTTTCACAGCTGTAGCATTTGTAGTGGTAGCGTTTACTAACTAGACTAAAAAAATATTCTTATCCGGCGCATAAATTTAACAAATACCTACCGGGTTATTAACTTGGTCGGATTCATAATATTTAACTTACCAATTCATATCAAAATATGTAAATAAATAAATGTAATAAGTACAAACAAATATGTTAAATATGGAAACTTTGAAAACGAATGTTTTGTATCAGAGTAATACAACAATTGTTCTCCGAGCATGCGTCACTCATTCATTATACCTCACCCGTACCCTTCACTCCGCAACTACAAGGAGCTTGGAACCGCACAATACACAATATGACTTGTTTACAAAAACAGGAAAATTTTCACGTGACATCTGTTTTTATAAAAACAAAAAAAATTCTAGTTGTTGTAGAAACGTGATTTAGGTACCATTGGAAAGCACTACTTTCAAACTGTATAACACAGTTAAAACCTGAAAATCGTTTTTTTTCGAGTCCGACTCTCCTTAATTCCTTCAAAACATTTCATAAGCTCAATGATTCCACATGTTATTTAGCACTACATTTAGGTTTTTTTAAATTATTTACTGGTCATACAATGAGTTCTACTTATTGAAATCACCTTAATAAGCCTAAGACTCATTCGATTAACCGGTTGATCAGTTATCCAATTTTCTTGTAAGTGATCCTAACTTTTATTTATTTATAATTACATTCTACCATTAGAACATTACAGGAATGAAAAGTAACGCATTAAAGCCACACGTAGAGTTACAACTGGAGTATCGGTTCAAAGGCGCCTGTAGCCTATTTAATAACCAATATATATTTGAAGCACATTGTTGTTAGGTCATCAGCAGGAACGTTGGTTTACACCTCTAGTCTAGAGGTATTACTAAGTAAAACGAGGAGTAAGGTGGTTTACCATGCCTTCCTCACTGAGTGGAAAAGTAGCCTATGCTTATCAGCATGCCAAGTCCTCCAAAAAGCATCTACTTTCCACCCTGCAAATGACACCTTCACTTCATTCACCACAGTGTCTGGCTGTATAATAAAATTCATTCCTCTCAAACGAGATACCTTTAGCTAGTGCCTTTTACACCTCTACCTCTTCTGTAAAAATATATAACAGGTCTACTCTTTAATGGAGTTGACTGCAAAGCAGAGCAAGCAGGAGAGGTTAATTACTTTATAAATTGTCACAGTAACTTTAAACTATAAAAAAAATAAAATGAAAAAACCTGAAATATTTACGGGTGAATAACATTAAAATATGAAATGGAATACAAAAATATTTTTAAAAAGTAATTTATTTCAAGCTTATATTATTTATTTATTTATGAAATAGCATCATGGGTGTGGAAGTGTAGTGTAATTTATATAGAAACAGGTGAGATAAACACTCGAATACAACCACAACAATTTCTTCTTCTCATTTTAATCATTATGAACATTGTTATATCGTGTGGGTGGTTATAGGTTAACACTAATGTTTGACCAGGTGGTATAACCAGTATTATGTGAAGCACTATAAACCCCCACCACCCACCCCTCATTAACGTTAGATGGATCACATTCATATCATAATAAATACAATCGATACATCCATTTCATTTCGATTCATTATAATGTATACAATGACAATGAGATCTTGTATAAATATTCAATATGTCATGCACTCTACTCTCTAATATTGTACCTATATTAAATTATATTTATCTTATTTATTTACTTCTTCATTAAGCAGTATTTAATTTTAAGTGATCACAAAATAAAAACTATTAAAAATTAACGATGGATAGGGGAAAATCGCTTGCCCCGTTTAGCTTGCGAGTACAAACCCACCGGTAGGAGGGGTGTTGGACACCCAAGAAGGAGATGGTTTCCGGAACAGGCCAATGCCTAATCTATGAAGTGAAAATGAAGAAGAATAAAAAGAAGAAGAAGAAAAAGAAGAAGAAGAAAAAGAAGAAGAAGAAGAAGAAGAAGAAGAAGAAGAAGGAGGAGGAGGAGGAGGAGGAGAAGGAGAAGGAAAAGGAAAAGGAAAAGGAAAAGGAAAAGGAGAAAAAGGAGAAAGAGAAGGAGAAGGAAAAGAAGAAGGAGATAGAGAAGGAGAAAGAGGCGATCGAGAAGGAGATGGAGGAGATGGGGATGGAGATGCAGGAGATGGAGAAGAAGGAAATGGAAAAGGAGGAGATAGAGAAGGAGGAGATGGAGGAGGAGATGAAGGGACAAGATTTGAGTCTGTGGAAGCTGTAAAAGAGAAAGCGGCACGTGTCCTGAAGGAGCTGACAGAAGATGACTTCCAGCACTTTTTCCAACAATGGAAAATTTGCAAGGAGCTTTGTAGGGATAGAGAAGGAGTGTATATTGAAGGTGACAATAAATGATTATGTGTAAAATATAAATAAAACTTTTTACAACGTCAGTCTCGTTATTTAATAGCCACACCTCGTACATAAGCACGTAAGAAACAGACAAAATTTATAAATTGATTCATAAAATTCATTAGAATATACAAAGAACATTTACGGAACAATAATACTGCTAATCTTATTTTCTAAATAGGCAAAATATTTCTTATTTTCTAACATTACATACTAGTCTTATTTTTTTAAATAAAACATTCTTACTGTGTAAAACAAAGATATGTTTTTACAATAGAACTATTACAGTTGAGATACAGGATAATTTATTACAATTGGTATTTTACAAACTAGAATAATATAAAAAAACTAATATAAGATCTCCTAAACCAAATCAAGTGAAAGGTTTTCTAGCGCTTCAGTCATCTCCAAAGTTTATTACAATAAAAAAAACTAAACGACTTAAAATTTTCAACAAAATTAATTCCTATAGTCTAATCGTTTTTAAAAAGTTAATAATACGAGAAAACTGCTCTGTCTTGATTTAGACTGGCTGTAAGGGCAGTAATAGATAAATAGAAACAGAAAAAATCGTAGTAAAACAGTTTATAAATTATTAATAGTAAAATTTTTGCTATCATTTTGGAGAAATATCTGGTCAGTATTTCCAAGTAAAGGTAAACATAAGTCGATTTTAATATTGTAACACGTATTTTATGTATTCACTTTAGTTGGCAAATAATTTTATTATTCTACTGACTGTGGTTGTCTTCTATTTAAAAAAAAATCACCAATAGGATATGTCATGTAATTAAAACTGAATACAAAATTAACTTTCTTAATTATACTATTTGGCTACAATACATGTTATGATGTGTCAGAAATAGTGGTTTTGCCTTGTGCCAATAATACTAAACACTAATAAACAACTTTCGGAAAACAGATGTTTAATGAACTTAAGTCCAGGTGCAATACACTCACAATGTGGTTTCTATTATCTTTACAAAGTTATTATAAAACAATAATGGCATCTGCATTACCTAAAAAAAAATATGTAATTAAAGTAAAATATCCGTTATTGGTCTGTTTTTATTAGAATATATTGAAATTGTATTGTTATCTTGTGGTTTTTATTGCGGTAATAATTAAATTCTAGTTTTTTTTATTTTTTAAATCATGTTGTCCTAAATCTAGTATGCATATTTTTGAGTATGAAGCGACAAAAAGACAAGCTCAAACCACCAGGTACAGTCATCAAAAATATGAATTGAACACAAAGCAAACAATCGTTTTGTTATACTTACACCTCATTGTTGAATAAAGTTGTAAGTAAACTTAAAACTTTGGCAGAAAAAGACTGCTTTAAATCTCTAGAGATTTAATACTATGTGAATCGGATTGTGAGATAGTTTACAACCTGTTTTCCTCACTAGGTAAAAGACTGAGTCTGGACTGACCAGACCTCCTTAAAAGCGTTTGATTTTCCACTTTGAAAATGGCACCTGTTTAACATCTACCCGTGAAATAAAATAAATTATTAACCGAATCAAGTGTAGTAATTTATCGTTAGCATCCCTACTTCGTTTTAATGCATAGTACATAGTGTTGAAATGCTCCTTTCCAAACACCACCAAGTCCAAAAATGTAATTTTCAGAAAATCATTTTTTTTTTAAATTAAGCGCAGCGAGTTAAATTTGTTAATAATTACAATGTATTTTTACTATTTGTTCATTAATAGATAATTTTATTTGTCAATTTGGCCTTTTTTCAAAAAGTTTTCACAAATTTATCGCACTTATTTTCCAAAAGTGTACTAAATCTATGGACTTAGTTCAGTTTTGGAAAACACACGTGGACTTAATGTACTTTGGAAAACATACCTAATAGCTACAATACCTAATATAATGTGACAAAATGTAGGCTACTGTAAGTTATTTCACAAATATAAGGAATAATTTTGAAATACCTTTTAAATAAAACGCTTAGTATCCATAACTTATACATACAAAATATGATTATTATTAATAAGGGTGATTCAAAAAGAGCGCCGGTTTTTAAACGGCTGGTAAATTTTTGTTTATCGGTTGGCAACATTGTTTGACCTCATTTCTATTTTGGAGAACATTCCGATTGACGATTCAGTTGTAGTTTCTCTTGTTCGCAGTGTAGTACTCTCGCAGTCTCTGTCTAACCATGGAGAAGTTTACTATTGCGCAACGAGTGTTAATCGTCAAAACATTTTACCAGAGTGGAGAGAGTTATGCGGCTACTGTCAGCCGACTTCGCGGTACTCTAGGACGTAATGAAGCACCGAATGAATCAACAGTTCGCAGACTCATGAAAAAGTTTTTTGAGACGGGTTCAACAGTCGACCTTAAAAGTTCTGGACGTCGTCGTTCTGGCCAAACTGAGCAGAACGTTGCGTTGGTTCGTGACAGTGTGGCTGTTAGCCCAGCAAAGTCAATACGTCGCCGTTCTCAACAATTGGGTTTAAGATGTTCTTCTGTACGGAGAATTCTTCGGTACGATCTCCAATATCACCCGTATAAAATTCAGTTGACGCAACATTTAAAAGTGGCAGACCACCAGCAGAGACGACAGTTTGTTGACTGGGTATTGAGAAAACGGCAGGATGATGACACCTTCGCAAACAAAATCATTTTCAGTGATGAGGCGCACTTCCACTTAAACGGTTTTGTTAATAAACAGAACATCAATGACTTGAAGGAGGAAATTCGACGGGTTATCGGGCAAATGGAAGTCGAAACTTGTGCAGTAATATCCAATTTCATGAACAGAGTTGATGCGTGCCAGCGCAGTAGAGGAGGACACATGCATGACATCATTTTTCATACATAAAATCGGAAGGAAAGATGAACTTTTTGATGTATTTATTTTCAGTTTTTCAATAAAATAAATCTCTTAATTTGATATATCAAAACCGGCGCTCTTTTTGAATCACCCTATATTATTATTATTATTATTATTATTATTATTGTTGTTAATAATACATAACTTAATCCTAAATATAATAAAATTAACAGATAGCCTACATCTACTTTTTGAAAAACTTATCCTATGCAAAAATGTCTTTTAAACTGAAAATCTTACACGAGCCTAAAAAAACAATTGTTTCGGTCTATATCAAGTTATTTACTTTTATTAACAACACTTAAAATACACTAAACCACGCACTTAACTCGTATGACAACAATAATCTCATGACACTCATCACAAGAATAATGGAGCGGGCACACCTTGTGCACAGGCGTGGGTGACATAGTCTTGTTTGGAAACAACAAAAACTTGGTAGCTTTTGGAAAAATCCGATATTCCTAAATGCTATTTTTTAGCGATTAGTGGGTTTAGGAAAATACTATTGTACCAACCAATGGGTCTATGCCTTCTGAATAATATGTTGGTAAAAAGTCAATATCTTTTAAAATGTGACTTAGTGGGTTTTGGAAATAATTAACCTCTTCAATTTATATAGATATGTAATCTGTACTTATATTTAAAAACGGCTGCAGTTGTCTAAGTATCGTTGCACTGCAAGACTGAAAAAATACTTCGCTTTGTTTAGTTATACTTTTAAAGGAAACTCCGAATAATGCCAATTACACTAGTAACTTATCTCTTCTTTTCTTCAACGCTTCATTCATTTACAATTTATTCGACTAAGCATGAGTTAAAAATACATACATATTTTGAAACAAGTAAATCGAGTGCAATTAGTAGGCCTAATATTCTACTCGCTTCTGGAACTGGTAACAAAATATGGAAAACATACTTTAAATTTTTGCAAAAAATTCAGTATTATTGTGAAATCTATTCGTAACAACGGTGTCTTTTATTTTACAAACTTTGAAAGTATTTTTGTATTGTAACATATTCTTTAATTACTGCACCCAGTCTTGTTTTTTGAAAAATTAAACAACGATATGTTGTTTAGGTCATCAGCCGAAAGGCTGGTTTGAACCTGTACAGGTTTTACTAAGTAAAACGAGTAGTGAGATGGTTTACCATGCCTTCCTCACTGAGTGGAAAAGTACGCTTATCACCATGCCGGGCCCTCTGAAAAGCACATATTTTCCACTCTACAAACGACACCTTCACTTCATTCACCACAAGGTCTGGCTGTATAATGAAATTTATTACTTTCAAAGGAGATAACTCTGATTAGTGTCTTTTACTCCTCTACCTCTTCTGTTCTTAAATGATTCAGTCATTTAATTGGCTGACCATGTGATAAGAAACAGAATTTATTTTAGCCCTGCAACGAACAGATTGAGTGTAAATAATTTGACACCACCTGTCTGTTATGGGCTCAAACAATGATAACTAACAGTGTTATTCTACCAAACCGCATACGCATGAGTTTAATTTTACGTATTTAAACAAATAACATAACCAATCCCGCTCGTTGGTATTGCAGTTAGCGTACCCAATTCCTATGTGAAGTGTCTCAGGTTCGATTCCCGGTCAGGTGTAGCATTTTTTCATCACTCATTTCTGTTTATCACTTTTTACCGTCAGCACTAGCCTTATTATGCAATACAGTCCTCGTAAACCAAAAAAAATACATTCGTTTCTACATTGACGCCTGCAGTGAATCCCTACAACTCTTATCACTGGAACAGAATTTGACTGGCAATATAAAAGTACTGGTCGCGCCAGCCCATACGAGCCGGACTTCTTAGTCTGAGAGAAAAATTATAGTCTTTCCTTTCGCTTGCCGTCGACTATCTTATATTCCCATTAACTTCCTAAATTTTTTACTTACCGCTTTTAAAAATGAGTTTTATTGTTTTTCATTATTCAAATATATTTATCAAAACACTCATTTCATAATTTATTGTTATAGTTCCTGAAATTTTTTTAACTAAATATTTTTTTAGTTTTTGAAGCAGAAGGTAGTTTAGAAGACAAGATATAATAATTATTTAGTCTGGCTTGGCACATTTAACAAAGCTTTAATTTACTTCATGCGGATATAGCTGTACTAGTGATGGACATTGTGTATATGATTGTATTGTAGTTTGTATTGGTTGTGTACTAACTGACAACAGAAGTTCGTCTCGCGAGCTTAATGACTTGTAATAGATGTGACCGTCAGGCGTTTGCTTCTCACTGATTTCATCACAGTCATTACGTTTCATTAACAGAATCACGCTCTGCTCTTTCGCCCACGTATAATATATACAGCATCACAACTATAACCACGTAGAGTCTGGTATTACATGGAACATCAGCGCACCGACCTAGCACGTTCATTAACCTCTTCTAATTCTGTCTTATCAACGCCCAATTATTCCATATCCGCACCTAGAGACCGCTTCTCCTCAGACCTTACCCTTCTATCCCACCCCCTCTCGACAAAACTCATTCCTCCTCTCTCTTTTACACCTCACCCATTAACATTAAATCATTCCCGAGGTGGATCGTGTATCAAATAATTATGCAAGCATTAAATCATGTTGCTCATTCCCCCGTACAGTTTACAAAGATTTTTTAACCTATATATTTTAACGTCAGAAATAATAAATGCATCTCATTATCTGTTATTGTTACGTTCTCTCTTTTACATTCTATTCCTTTTTATCTCGTTCATTTATTTATTTATTTTTTATCATAATTTCTTTTTACATTATTTTCGTTTTTATGAGCAAATAAAACATCGTTATCTAATCACAAATAAACATTGTAGCAGTACCTACTTAAAATATTACTGTAGGTACATCTGTAACATGGCCATAACAGGGAGGAGGAGTCTTAAATTCATTGCACTCGATCTGTTAGTTCCAAGGCTACAAAAAATAGTTCTGTTTCTTCTCACATAGTCAGCCAATTATATGATTGAACTATTTAAAAATAGAAGAGGTAGAGGTATAAAATACACTAGTCAGAGTTGTCTTCTCTGAGAGTAATGAATTTAACTATACCTGTGATAACTCTGACACCCTGTGGTGAATGAAGTGAAGGTGTCATTTGCAGGGTGGAAAGTGAGTGCTTTTCGGATGGCCTGGCATGCTGATAAGCATACTTTTTCAACTCAGTAAGAAAAGGAATAGAAAACCACCTCACCTCTTTGTTTTACGCAGTAAAACCTAATTCCGTTTTGACTGGTTATTTTTTTATGTAAGTAACTAAAAATTCGCAAAAAACAATAAAGTACTAAAAAATACTAAAAAATCGTAAAAAGGTGGAAAATTCCACGAATAAACTATTACTTACAGTCGACCGTTTTTGATGAAAATATTCGCGATGGATCTTTAAGTGGTACCTAACTTAAGTTCCAAGTTTCAACTTCGTACGATATTCCGTTCTTAAGATTTTTGTTCACACACACACACAAAATCGACATGAAAACAATGCTTTCCTTCCTTATAGCCTATATTCATATAAAGCAAGAGAAAGTATAAATAGATTATTCATTTACTAAATAAAAATTTTAAAAGTATTTTACCTTTAAAAAGGTTTATTTTGTAACTTTATATTCTTAAATATAAAAATTCTTAGTTTGGATGTGTATAAAGAAAGACAGTGAAGATAGAATGAGAAATTATGTAATTTGGTAACAATTAGGGATGGACAAGCCTAATAAGTATAATTGGACATAAAAAGCTACGATGGTTTGGTCACGTCAATAGTTTGGAAAGCAGACAGCCTAAAAGGATATTAAACTTGGAGGTGAAAGGAAAAAGAATAATGGACAGACCAAGAGTGAAACGTATGGAATCAGTTACGAGCGAATTGGGAAAAAGAAGCGATTCCAAAAGAGCAATGGAAAAGAGAGTTCAGTGACAGAAAGAGGTGGAAGAAAGTTTGATTGGACCCGAGGAATCTTGGAGGAGGGTTCAAGAGATGATGACATCCCCAAATATTATATTACGCATAATTTAAATGAATTTTATAATGTATTATTAAAGAAAGACTTTGGTTCCGACATTATTTCTCTGCAGTAACGGCATATGAAAACTCTATTTGATGGTAATTTTTAAAATAATTTAAAAAATACAAGTTTGAAAACCAAAATGACAGATGACAATTATTATTGCCATCTACAGATATAAAAAAAATTTGAATTCGGAATCTACCCAAAAAGTTAGTGGGCCTGAATGGAATTAAATTTCCGGTTTTAACCGGAAATAGCCCAAAACCGGAAGTCAAGAAATCAAAATCGGAATTTGGAAACAAAAGTAGTGGCATTCGATTCCTCTTAAAGAGTAGATACAGAAATCACTAATGGTTATTTGCACAAGTCAAAGGTAAACCCTTTTTAAAAATTTCCACCAGCCATGAGACGCGACGTCTCATGAAAGTGATTTTGTTATTCTGTTGTTTTAAATAATTAAATAATTTTGTAATTCTCATAATTTTTAATTGTTTTCTTATATTAATAAAATACTATCATTAAAACTTTTATGTTTAAATGTATTAGAATTTGATATATTTTATGCATGATGCAGATAAACATATTACATTACATAAAATAAGGTATTTATCCCTGATAATATACCAAGATAAACCAAGAAAGGGGAGGATATTTACCGGTTAGTTTTTCAAGTTGTTCTATCTTTAGAATAGGCATATACGTGGTAAAATGTCAAAGAATAAAAACTTAAGTACTATTGAATAACTTTGTACTATTAAATAATGATACTATGCATTAAATAATGCGTTGATGGTTCATTCATCGAAAGGAAAAACTTAAAGTTATCTGGACAGTAAATTTATAAAAATAAGATAAAAGGGTTACATAGTTATCGTGATCCATAAATACAGGAGAATGCAGCTTTACTGACATAAGTTTTCTTTTACTACATACCGCAATTGACTCTTATACGTTATGATCAGAAATATGAATCCCAATTTATTACGTCCAGTTTGTCCATAATATCATGACGTTACATGGTCTCTAATATTCCTTTGAACTTAAATATAATCTAGATATAAATAAAAATGTTCTAGTTAACTAAAATATTTATTTCACCTGAACTAGAAGCGTATAAAATAATTTTCTTAACGATTTTTAATTTCTCATGCCTATTAGAAAGGTAAGTATGGTTTTCATGTCGATTTTTTAAAATCGATTTTTCACCGGATATACACGGTTACAGAGCCCCTGAACCCAAAAAACATGTTTTTAGCGATTGGTGTGTGTGTGTGTGTGTGTGTGTGTGTGTGTGTGTGTGTGTGTGTGTGTGTGTGTGTGTGTGTGTGTGTGTGTGTGTGTGTGTGTGTGTGTGTGTGTGTGTGTGTGTGAACAAAATATCTCAAGAAAGGAACAGCGTGCAAAATTGAAACTTAAAACTTAAGTTACCATTAGAGGAACGGACACGAACATTTTCATCAAAATTGGTCAACCGGAAGTAGTAGTGTTTCACTTTTTTGTGTTTTTTCTAATTTTTGCTAATGAAGCTTTTCCAGACCTTTGCTTATATATAAACATTTTCCCAAGTTTTTTACTATACAAACAGCACTGGACGGATTGTCGTTGAATTTTAAATCATTTTGTATAAAATGAGAAGTAAAGCATTTTTGGTGTAAAAAATGGGAAAGTTATACTACTGCACTGACCAGGTATTCGCTTGGAGTGACCAAGGAAAACCGTGAGAAACCTTGACCAGGACAGCCAGACATATTAAAACCAATTTATTACAATTTATCCGTTATGGTTTCATTGTTCATACAAACAAGTCAATTTAATCTACTAAAATGTCCATCAAAATATTTGATTAACCGAAAAGAAATGAAATACAAAATAATTATATCCCAACATTATATTTTGTAATGCATAAATAACCAATTAAAAATCGAGCATTGAATGAATATATAACTTCAGAATGATCAAATTAAATTGCATGGATTAATGCTTAACGAACTTCTTTCTCCAGTATATTCCTTTCAGTTGCTGAAACATAATATTTAGGTTTTAGTCTTGTTTTTGAAAATCAAGAAATGAGTTATTTTGTTCATCCCATCGTCGAATTCATGAAGATTAATGATACAAAATACTAGAACGACTTGATTTTGTATTTTTTGTTTTGGATTATAGCAGATCAAATAGTTTTCAAGATTATGCAATTATTTCTTTACAACGTTTTTTGCTTTACTGTATAGGGAAGTTTCTATTAATAATAATCATTCAGAATGTTGAATTATTCTCACATTCTAATAATACAATAATAATTGATTGATATTTTTAACAAAGAGTTATTAATAATTTATAAATATACTAACTGATATAAATTGATGGATATATGATATAGATTTACATAAATATATTTAAATGAATTAAATAATATGAAATTCACATTACAAAGCGTTCAAGCGTGGAATTACTAGAACTGGTGCATATTGTCAACAAATATGATTATAGTCTGAGATAAACCGAAGCAAAGGGACGGGCCTCTGTCAATTTGCAGTAGAAGTGGGAACTTTAACAATGGACATCAGCATGAAGAGATGCTGGGTAATGGTAATAATTGGCCTACAGTGCAATAAATAACTATGTGCCATTGAAAGGCAAAAGCACTCGCTGGTCATCGAACTGCTATACTTGATTCTCCTACCCCGCGCGGAAGATATAAATTATACAAAACAACATGCTCTGAATACATTAAAATTTTTTACGACGGTTATGGGAAATGAGCTTCTTCGTTCACTC
The DNA here is from genome assembly GCA_035578175.1 of Catonia carolina. NCBI lineage: Eukaryota > Metazoa > Arthropoda > Insecta > Hemiptera > Achilidae > Catonia > Catonia carolina. The sequence continues at coordinate 258,600,248 of JAQMRL010000001.1, read as the reverse complement.
GTCAGTTGTAGGACATAAATTGCAGCGTCAATCTATGGAAAATGCAATTATATCAAAGATGTCCTCATTCTATTGTTTTTGAAATAAAATAAAATAATACCATCTGTCGTATTACCAATTAAAATCATTAATGGTTTACCATTTCCCACAAACAAATTCTATAACTCAATATTTAATAATATTTATTAAATTAAATTTTAATCAGCTGATGAGCTAGTAAGGGTTCTCTCAGCGCAGATGAATTTAGCATATATTCACTTAAGTACAATGTAAAAGACAACTAAACCAGATACATGTTGAAAATTTTAAAATTACTAAAATCATTGAATTTTAAAAGTCTTAAGCACTTTCCTCTAAAGTTCTTCAGTATAAATTTCTTCTTAAACCCTTGGGAGCGAACGGAAGCCAGATTTAAGGTTCGGCAAAACCCTTAGTCACAGCTCAAAGCCAAACATTTCAGTCAAACTGAAAACGCTCCTTCATTTGCATCAAACACAACCCTTTCTTCACTTTATTCTTACACGTAACTTACGATAACGATTCTTTTTCCAGACTTTAGGGTCTTAGATTTAAGGACAAACTGTGTAACCACCAACTTCCTTTCACAAGTGATTTAGACGATGAATAATTCCCTGGTAATTCCCCCAGACGTCTACACAGAAGATGGAGCAGAGACATTAACGTAAAGTGTACTATCTTATTATAAATTTATGCAACAAAACTTTTTGTGAAGGTGTCATTATCGGGGTGGAAAGTAGATGCTTTTCAGAGAGCATGGCACGCTGATAAGCATACTTTTTCACTCAGGAGGAAGGCAATAGTAAACCACCTCACTCCTCGTTTTACTGAGTAAAGCCTCTAGGGGTTCAAACCAGCCTTTCCGCTGGTTACCTAAACAACACATAATTTTTTTAACGTTGGAGTCCAGTCGCTGGTTGGTATTTTCCTTGAAATATTAAATTTTTCCTTTCAGATGGTTCTTCTCTCTTCTCTAGTCTTGTGTCTTTACTGCCATCTCTCCTTCATATTCTCTGATTGTAATTTTCTAAACTCTTTTGAAAATTTTTTGAGTCTTATACTCTGTAGGATAATTTTTGATGTTACGGATTCTGACATAATTTTTGACTTTTTGCATATTTTTGACTGATTTTCTTAATCTTTTTTGTTATTCTTAATCTGCTTATGTATTAATGCATCCATTCAAGAATCCTTCGGCATGTCCTGCTATTATCCATTCTGGTTATCTGTACTAAAAACGTTATTCGTATTTTAATCATAGTTTTTTCGATCGCTTCGTCAAAAATAGTTTGTGGATTCGATCGTTTTTTTAATTGGAATTGCGCAACAATTTTAATCTTCGACTACTCCTCAAATTTTTTTATTATGTAATGCCTTTCAATCGTAAGTAACTGGTCCGTGCTTCCTTTAATATTGTTGACATTAAGCTCTTACAATATTGTTGGTTTAATGAACGTTTTATAGTTTAGAATCTTTGTGAATTTCGAAATCTTTCTTTTGTTTTAAACATCTTTTGTCCGGATGTACACATGTTTGAATATTTATCCACCTCCTCTTCATAGATAGTGCGGTTTCATATAATATTTTTTGGTTTATTTTTCCAAGGTACTTGAATTTAACGACTATTTCATTGTTCCATATTTTGTATTTAATAAACAACATTAAAAATCGATTATTTTTAATTCATGGACGTACCCAGTGAGGGGCAGGAAGGCAGCTGCCCCTAAAAGAAAAAAAATAACTAAATGGTTATAAAGCGAATAATTAGTAGTTTACCACCACTCTGAAATGGTGTAAAAATCGAGAAGAATCCTAGAGGCTTAAAATACTTACGTCTTTAAAATGTTACAACCTGAACGACCATGGCTTCCCCCTCCCTAGTTTTGATCCTAGGTACGCCCATAATTAATTTAATTTAAATATTTTTATTTTGTAATTATTTTATAGAATTTCTAAGAAATATTGTAAAATATTCTTACTTTTACATTATTTATCTAATAAGTTAAAACTTTATTACAAATTAACGTTATAATTTATAATAAAATATAAAATTTATTCATTATTATATTTGCACAGGAATGACTAGTTAATTTTTATTCAATTTCTTGACTTTGTTCAAGGTACAAACACACAATTATTTCTTTTACTGAACTGACTCACACTATTAAATGTCAGTTGTTCTTATCAACAATCTTAGTTCTGCTTTGTCGGTAAAGGATAATACGACACGTTTAGGCCTGAGTTTAAATGGAACGGCACTATGAAAAGTTTCTCTTTAAAATAAAATATACGCCATTACAGTATGAAATACTAATGAGCCATTGCGTGTGTAGATTTTAGAGATTTTTCACCTTGTTATGAACACCGCAGGAAATGTTTACATGTTTAGAGTAAAATAAAAATTATTATGTAGACCTGTAAGTGGATTACGTGATAATTCCCTGAATAAGTTTTTTTTATTTAACGATTTTTTTTGTTAGTTCGTTAGATTCATTAACTTATGTAGTCATAAATACACTGAAATACGCGGCTTTATTGAGTACTTCAACTGGTAATTTTGTCTACGTTAAATAAGTGACAAATCTAATTATAATGTCATTGGTGTAGACTACATAAAAAAAACAGTGATTCCTACGTTGAATATTGCGAGCAATAAGGACAACAAAATTTTATTAAACAGTTGTATGAAGAATAAATCATATAGGCTATTGGTAATTTTCTCTCACTAATAATTGTCTTTAACAGCCGTTTTAATAAATATAAAATTATTTCTTATGTAGAAACAACTGAAGGAGCACTTTAATTTATATACGTTAGTTTTATCAGAAAAATCTTCGTCATTAAATTCATTTTGTTTGAAAATTTTACTAAGCCATCGTGCAAATTTTTCGGCCTTTTTTTGAAGTTCTTACCCAGTCTCTATGTATTGTTTTCATAATGGTGTAACCGCTATTGTTTTGGTTTAAACAATTTTGTGGTCTTCTAGGGTGAATATTGTACTAATAATATATTCCATAATTTGTTGGGGTCATATAAATTGGTTTCTTTTGGAATGAATCATTCTTAACCTTAAAAATATTGTTCTTATATTATTTTTCAAGGCTGATGAGCTCTAAACGTACAAATTGCCCCTACCACTTCATAGCCAGGCAATGACTTCCCAGCAATATTGCCAATAGGCCTACTTGCTCTCGTAGTTCTGTTATGTATTTCATCAGCCATTTTTTTGGTCTTTCAGTAACAAATTATAACCCATGAAAATCCAACAGCTGATTATATTATAAAGTATTGCATGTTAACGCTCTCTATAATCAAAATGTTCAGTACGAGATACAAGACACGAGTGAATAACTGCGGCTCTTATACGCGTGCGCGTGTAAAGTTTGTCAGGTACAATCTGACAAAGCTGGAAAACGTTCTGATTGGTCTAAACGCGAGGAACAGCAGAGCTCATCAACTGTGAAAAGCATTATAGTCTCCCTGTTACTTAGTCAAACGTTCTTGTATCTTTATTCCAAAATTTTCTCAATTTTGAATTCACTTCTTTTTTCACAGAATCTGGCAGGATAAAAATGGGTCTAAAATAAAAATGGTTCTTTTCCAGACAGTTCTTGTACTGATGTGATAAAAATGGGTCTTGTACAGATGTTCTTAAACAGTGTAGTATAGATTTTCAAACTGACTCGTATAATTATTACTTCACTGAATTATCCAATGGAACTATTCAATGTTATTCTTCAATTCTTTATTTTTTCAAACATCAATTTTATTTTATTTACAAATTTCAGTGAAGGATTCATTGTATTTTTGTTTTTTTTACCAGCCTAATAATCAAGTTTTTTTTTCTTTTTTGCCCCTAATGTGTGTACGTCGCAATCTGTACGATTCAGAACAATAAGCAACCCCTTGACCTAATGAGATGAGGATGATGTGTATGACATATAAATAAGGTGTAGTATTGTACACACCCAGGCCGACCATTACTGAGAGAGTATGGTTTATTGAACCCCAACCATCAAAGTACACCGGTAACCACTGGTTAGTATTCAATTCCGTATAAAAATGTAACTACCTTTACTAGGATTTGAACCAGGAACCATCGTCTCCAAAAATCAGCTGTTAAACATAATAATCAAGTAACTTATAGGCTATTACAAGTCGTATGTTCATTTTTTAATACTGGAGGCGATTCTAATCAATCATTATTCATTAATGATTATTCCTTAACTAATTGATACGTGCTAATTTACAGGTACATGTAAACTAGCTTACTGGAGTAATTTGTATCTCTTGGGCTTTCTATCTGGTTTTTAATTAGAAATAAAAATAATAATTATTTAAATATATTAATTTTACAATCTACTGAATTGTGTCAGTCAGAATACATAAAGTTAATACGAATTCTGTTTTGAATCTCAGTAGGATCCAAGTTGTCAGTTGAAATTCCAAACATAGCAATGTAGGAAATAAAATAGATTAACCGATTCAGAACGTTATTAATGTAGGCTATACAATAATAATTGCAACTAGGTTCAGTTAAAACAACACATTTACAAACATATATTAATAAAAATCATACACACATATACACATTGATGTGTTTGGAAGTGACTGGTGGACTAGAGTTAAGCCCGCATGCTGAGGCATCCTGCAGAGCAACAGACAATGTTTAATAATTTAAATATTCATCAATCTAACAGCACTCTTTATTAATCATATCCCCTCTATAATACATTTTTAGACTATCATTATATAATTTTCTATCTTTATCTAACACTGATTCTTTCTTTATGTCTTTGACGTCATAAAACTTGCTTACCAATTACCACTAATGTTGTTTACCAATAATCATTCAGTTAATAATCTGTGTCATTATTGTACATATATATATGTACGATCATTTCCACTGAAATAATTATATCAATTAACTAACAAAACCTCATATCGTTTCACCCATTCTTAATGAAGGTCCAATTAAAACCAATCAAATCTGTTTGTTTGTTAGCCTACTACAATATTATATGTTATTAAGCTGGCTGGCATGTCAGTGAGTATATGAATATTGTCAAATGTCAAAAACGGTTGAATTGCTGTACAGTTAATGAACTAGACCAGACAATTAATTTAACGCTTATTAAATCTTATTCTGATTTATTTCATTACAGTATTTTAACCATTTAATTGCTTTTATTTTTATAGATTAATGTGACATTAATATACATTGGTATCCATCTTATTTGGTTAAAATTAGTAAGTCTAGTACTGAAATGAAATGGTTTATGGAAAATTTTCAATGTTAACTAAAGAAATTTTTCTTATGATTTTCACGGGATTAAATTGGCTGGTCAAAAATGTCTTCTATGATAAATTTTAATAAATTTAGATAAAAATCTGGTGTTAACCACTCACATGACTTTCTCTTTTCTTTTAGTCGTAAAGTTGTTTGTGTAGAAGTACAGGATAGTTTGTGAGTTCAGAACAGGCTTATGCCTAATCCTTGATAGTAAGAAGAAGAAGAAGAAGATTAACTGACGCTAAACCAAGCGCTGTAGAAAAACATCTTTTAAATAAAAGTTTTAGGTGTTTTGATTTCCTAAAACTTTGACTAATACACTTTTCCCTAGGTAGAATACTCAGGCTGCAATTTTGCTTTCTCCCCAAGAACTTCAGCAGATATGGTTTTCATCTGATCTTGTAGAGCATAAAAAGTGAAGCAATTGAGGCGATTTAAAAAATATCATAGGAGCTGTTTTTGAGAAAATCTCAAAAAAAGAAAAATGCAAGAATACAATAGGCCTACTTCTTCCGGTTGACCGATTTTGATGAAAAAGTTTGTGTCAGGTCTGCTTGTGGTACCTAAACTCAAAGTTTCTCTTTGGATTCACGTTTCCTTTAGATCCAAGTTTCTAATTCTTACGCTGTTCCGTTCTTGAAATATTTTATTCACAGTCACAGATCAATCGCTAAAAGCACGGTTTTTTTAATTTAGGGGCTTGAAACCAAGTAGGCCTATTTATTAAAAACTTTCCTGGAATATGCAGATCTGATTTTCGCTTCATCGTTTAATAATTAGTAAATACTAACAAAATTTTTGTTATCTACATTTAGGGGTAAAAATGGTAGCATTATATAAATTTCGACCAGAAAAATCCAATCTAAAAGATCCTAAAAACGTATCTTTAATAGTTCACGAGAAAACTGTAGTAAAACACATAAATTGGTGTCGTAAAGGACACTTCTCAGGTTTACCTTTAAATAACGTTTTTGTACTATATTTATCTAATGATTGAAACAATTTCAAAAGAGCTATTTGTTAGTTTACTTATACTTATAAATTTGAAAAAAATTAAAAAAACTTGTAATTTAATTTTTTTTTAAATTGTGTAAAATTTTTTAAAATATTTTTAGTTTATTTAAAGTCGCATCAACAGCTTGGTCATTAGAGACTACAGTGGTGTATGGACTATTGGGTTATGACTTGTTATAATTTCCAGACCCTAGCCGGGAATCGAACCCAGGACCTTCGCGTGGTAGGCTAGCGCGCTACCACTACGCTACGGAGGCGGCCAGATTTTTTTTAACGGTAGAAACCTACAATCAGTTCTCTATAAAACAATAAATAGCGAAAAGTCCATTTAGGGTTCAGAATTGCCTAGTATACAAGAACTTTGTTCGAAAGTGAAAGTTTCAATCTCTTCACCAGTAACGTTTTTCAAATCTGATGTCCGTTTGTTTTTGTGTTAGGTGTATATGTGTTCTCCATGTACGTGTAAGATACGGCAGAAAAATTAACTTCTTATTCTTCTTCTGTTCACGGGTTAGGTATTTCTACCTGTTCCGGTATTCATCTTTTCTTCGGCTTGCCATAATCGTTACTTCCCTTTGGTTTGTATCTTTTAGCTACACTAGGCAAGCGGCTTTCTTCCATTCTATTTAAATGATCTACCCATTGGGCGCGATACAATTTTATTTTTTTGTTGAGTGGAAAATTTTCCAATTCTTGTCTTATATTTTCATTTTTGATCCTGTCTAGTCGTAACCCGTGACAAATCTTAAGAATTTCATTTCTGCAGTTCGGATGTTACTTTCCTTACTTTTCCTCATCAGTTATGCTTCACTACCGTACGTCAAGGCTGCGGTGGTCAACGGTCTCGAAGGAGGATGAGGGAGGAATTCCTAACGGCGAAGAGGGGGGATGAGCCTAGGGGAGTAAACCCCGAAGGAAAATCAAATGTGAAAACTGGTCAACGGTCTCAAGGTGGAGGAGGATAGATTCTCAACGGTGAAGAAAGCGTAATAACCTACGAGGTGGGTCTCCGAATGAAATCCAGGGTGTGTTCAGGCGCCCTGAGATGGTAACCTTATCACTAAATTATCCTACAAGGCATTAGTAACGCGTTTAGAGGGAATAAAAATTACTCAAAACACTCTAAATGGCCTCGGGGAAATGGAAAAAATTTATAAAAACTGAAAATAATAGATTTTTATTTTGAAGAAAACAAATCAGACATCTCCCATCAGCTTACAAGAAAAATACACTACCAATTGGACAGCTAAGGCGGTAAAACATTATTATCCTTGTTTTATAGTAACCTACTTGATATGGTTGATAATAATATTGACCAATTTATGGTTGAAGAAATAAATAAATTCATATGTATATTTTATTTAAAACTGTAACAAAGTAAGCACGTAATTGCATAGTACACATAATGTTCAACATATGTAATATTGTACGTTTGTTGAAAATTACTTAACTCGTTCAACGATTATATTAATATCGAGGTTCAACCTACATACAAGCAATACCTAACTTTATTTAAAATTATAGAACAATAAAAAATTTAATGAATTCCGTTTGCTATTATATTTAATTTGAAATAAACAATCCTTGAAATAAATAAACAATAATAATTGTTCAAATTATTTTTTTCATAATGAAATATGAGAATATTTTTTATGTAGGCATATAGGACTACAGTGCGTAAACCTAATTGTGTCCAAATAATAACTTAGGAAATTACTGATCATTTTATAAATTAAATTAAATAAAACATGCAACTAATTTCGTTTTATAATATTCTCCATAGCCTGTTTCACATTGTTTTGTTTCTATATACAGAAAATATATTAATGTCATTATTGTTATTAACCATACAATTCATCAGTATTTTTATAGAATTATTTCTATATAAAATACTTATAATTTTTTAAGATAGTTTTGGAATAAATTGCGTTATTTAAAATTCAAAGAAAATTATTTTATGATTTGAAATATTAGAAAAGGTTTTAAATTTCGAATAATTTAAATTTCTAAATATATGCCTTGAGTTATTTTTTAAAAACAGCGTTTTTACTCTTATTTTATAATTTATAATGACTGAAAATATTCTTCTTCTTCTTTTTCCTTCAAGGCTTAGGCAGTCGCCTGTTCCGAACTCACATGCTTAAAACTAAGCATATATCCATGTTTCTCGAGGTCGTCCCACATCTCTCCGTCCAAACGGTGCATAACGGTGTACTTGGAGGGGTATTCTGTGGTCCGGCATTCTGTCCAGGTGCCCCCTCCATCTTCTCATTCAGGCAGTAGACTTGAAGCTCCTTCCTTATATCCATATTCCGCACTCTATCCAATCTCGAGGATCCCTTAACTCTTCGCAGGAATCTCATCTCCGCTGTTTGGAACCTTTGTACATTCCTCGTCGTGGTCACCCATGTTTCACCCCCATACATTTTTATCGGACTGAAAATATTGAGATTTAAATTTACTAGGTGAGTTTAACCCCTTCTAATAATCTTTTAATGGGAATATTACTGGCCAGTTATTGTTTAGGTCATCAGCCGAAAGATGGTTTGAACCTCTAGAGACTTTAATAAGTAAAACGAGGAGTAGGTGTTTAACCATTGCCTTATTCCCTGAGTAATAAAATATGCTTATCAGCATACCAGACCCACTGAAAAGCATCTTTTTTCCACCCTGAAAATAACACCACTTCATTCACCACAGTGTTTATATGTATAATGAAAGTCATTACTCTCAGAGGAGATAACTCTGACTAGTGTATTTTTTGCCTCTACCTCTTCTGTTCTTAAATGTTTCAGTCATATAATTGGTTGATCATATGATAAGAAACAGAATTATTTTTGTAACCCTGGAATTAGCAGATAGAGTGCAAATAATTTAACACTCCACCTGCCTGTTATGGGAAAGTTAATGGCCTATGTATCCAAAACAGCAAAAGAAAATAATCAAGTGAATAATAGGCCTATAGACCCATGTAGTTTATATATAAATGTTTTTTGGTAGAATTAACGAATAGACTAGCTATCTGAGATTCGGTTATCCGAGTTTTATATTTAGTGTAAGCAATTTTTGTCTTTTCTAATTTTAAAGACATTTTCAATTAATTGAAAGTTAAAAAGAAATTAAAATTATGTAACTATGGGTGGGTTACTATTGTAGTGCTAAATCGGCTAGATCGAGGTTGCTCCATCCCACCATTTTTACTCTTGACTTTAAACTACATGATGGAATGTTTTTTTAATTTCAACGTTGTTATAATATTCATAATTAAAAATTGAATATTGTTTTGTTAACTACAATTCATTATAAAAAGAATTTAGGATATTTATAATAAAGTTCTTTCTTGCTTAGGGCTATTTTAACTTTTTTTTATTACTTTTAAAGTATTTAGACATTTTTGAAGCTCTTTTAGCAGCTCACACTCTCAACATTATTTCACTGTAAGCTTTTTCCGGCGATTCGCTTTCTGCTTTTGTTCTTCATGGAACCCCTTGCTGCCCATAACAGGCAGGTGGAGTATTAAATTATGTTCACTTGATCTGCTATTTCCAGGGCTACAAAACATAATTCTGTTTCTTATCACATTGTCAGGCAATTATATGATTGAAGAATTTAAGAACAGAAGAGGTAGAGGTGTAAAAGACACTAGTCAGAGTTTTATCTTTCATTTCTTTATCTTATAATTCTGTTTCTTATCACATTGTCAGCCAATTATATGATTGAAGAATTTAAGAACAGAAGAGGTAGAGGTGTAAAAGACACTAGTCAGAGTTTTATCTTTTGAGAGTAATGAATTTCAATATACAGCCAGACCCTGTGGTAAATGGAATGAAAAGGTATCATTTGCAGGATGGAAAATAGCTACTTTTCAGAGGGCTTGTCATAGTTACATAGAAAATAATATAAACAAAACCAGAATGGGATTTTTTAATGTTGATTGTCAAAAAGTTAATTCGATCTTGTGTTATCAGTCACATCTTTGCTGGATCCCAGCAGCTGTGTATCCAAGTAACTACAGAATTACTCGGCGACAGAAAACAATTTTTATTAAATTTAAAAGGAATACATAATAATTACCCATAAAAATAAAGAAAATGTATTATTCTGTCTTCAGAAAAACATAAAATTTTATTACATAAATATTAAAAATTAAATTTATCTAATTTTACACATTTTTATTGAATTCTTTGAAATCTGGTTACTAATCATGGCAATGATATAAAAAAATTATACAAAGCAGTAGATTAAAGCTAACGTATTGTATAAATAAAATTTTCTAAAATTACTTTATTTTAATGGAGTAAGTTGTCCAATGATAAATTCAAAGATCGTTTGAAGTTTTGTATATTTTTATTTCTTTTGTTATTATTATGATTAGCAATTACATAAATATATCAGGAAAATGTAAAAAAAAAAACAAAATGATTCTTCGCTTATTGAACGAGACCGTCCAATTAGGGAAAGACAAAGATGTTTGTAATTACAGGAGAATTTGTGATAGAGAACAAGGGGAAAGATATCTAGATGAGGATAAGGAAACGGTGGAAAAGGGGAAGGAGGATAAGAGATACTGAGTCGTAGTTAGCTCTTCAAGAGTCAAGACCCCTCTCAACGGACTGAAATCAAGCTTACAAAGTCCTGGAGTGGCTAATTTCAGTTTTAATAGATCAAAGTGATTTGTTTTCCCAGCCCAGTCGGTTTTGGTGCTTGTTCCCTTGTTAATCTGTTTGTTATTCCACTACTCTGTGTAGGAGTGGTGTTGGTTTGTTTCTAGATGAGAAATAACAAAAGGAAGGATTTCAAACAGTAAAATCTACTCTGTTTTAAACAATACTGTTGGCCTTCCGTCCCTTTAGTTAATATTCTTCCGGAACAAAGGATCTGGAACTGCTAGGACTACTTTTTTTAAGGAAGCCTTTACAACGCTGAGAGCACTTCAGTTTAAAGATTATTATCATATGCATGTAATTAAACGTCTGCTATGTTAATTCATACGCATAATAAATCGGGTATTTAATTAACATAAGAATGTGCTCTTCTACTAGAAATGCAATTAACAACAAAACGTTTGTGATCAGTAGTTTATTTATTAGCTCAACCTCATGCGTTTAAAAAGAAATCAGAAATCAACTAAAAAAAAGAAACAAGATTAACATAACTTAAATAAGCGCCGTATCTAAAGTTTATCAATTAATGTTAATAGATAAATAACCACCACAAAATTGCTACATAAATATGTTATATTTTTACTTTACTTGCCCTGTAGAAATATAGGGAAGTAAAATATAATTTTCATGTCGATTTTTCGAAATAGGGTTTATACCGGTAATACACGTTTTTCAGGCCTCCTGAACCCAAAAAACATATTTTTAGCGATTGATGTGTGTGTGTGTGTGTGTGCGCGCGCGCGCGCGCGAAGCAAATATCTCAAGAACTGAATACTGTACGAGCTTGAAACTTGAAACTTAATTTAGGTATTACAAGGGAACCAGAGACGAACAGTTTCATCAAAATCGGTCCTCAAAGAAGTAGTACTTTTTATTCGTACAATTTTTCACGATTTTATCAAAAACGGTTCTCATAGTTTTGTTTAAAATCGCCTCATTTACTAAATTGTTTGTGCTCTACAAGATAGTGTAAGCGTCATGGCTGCTGAAATTCGTAAACCTCGTGATAATTTTTTTTTAAGACTGTAACCTACATATACATTATAGGGCAAAAGTGTATAATAAGCAGAGTTGTAGGAAATTAACAAACCTACAACTTTTATTTCAAACTTTTATTCCACAATGCTTACGCATCAATTAGTGATTATCTGTATTTTGCTCATCAAAATTGGTAAAAATGGGATATTTTCAAAATTGCGGTCTTAATATGTATTTCAAGACAAAATTATATAACCAAAGTTACAGACGTACAACTTTTATTTGAATAATTTTGTTATACAAAGCTTAGTTTAGCGTTAATTAGTGATTTTACGTATTTTGACGTTCTACAGAGGTTGATTTTTATTTTGCGTCATTCACGCATAATTACAAATTAACTTCTTTTTCATTTCACATTATTGACTCATGAATAAACATAGGTTATTATGTCTGTTTATTGCATTGGAAAGAGAAAGTTGCATGAGTGTTTCACACCAGATATTTTTCGTTTTTCCTTTTTACGTCCGACTGTTATACACGTTAAAGCATTTAATGATTGATGAAAATTGCCTAGACCTGTTAGGGGATAAAATCCGGGAACCATGGCATAGAAATCAGTTGCTCTGCCCACTACACCAGCGGGCCAGGAATTAATATATATAACAGTAACTAAAAGGCGAATTATGATCTGCTGAAATAATTAATTTCATGAGAAATGACAAATAAAGTTCTCCAAAAGTGGCTGAAAATTGATGGAATATTTCGCCAAACAGAGTAACAAATTAATTTCAACCATAGGGCGCATCGATTGAATTTACTAGATGTAGGCTACAGTAAATTTATTTATTTACTTATTTATGTATAATATAACCTATAATATTTTCGAATATTCTATTGTTAAGTATTTCTTAAACCACAGCTATAAAATGTATTCCATGAGATCTATAAACAATAAACAATAGTGTTTATTGTTACTATCTAGTAGTATTCGACAAAATTGAAATTTCTGAAGTCTTGTAATTTCAAATTGTTAACTGTTCTTTTCCCCAAATTAATAATAATAATAGGAATAGATAAATAGTACAGTAAACAGTAAATTCTCAACCAAATCTATTCAATATTAGTGTCAAAAATTAATATTTTTTCCACCCTCATTAAGAAATCGTTGACAAGTCTTAAAACGAGGTAAGCTTTATATGGCACAGTTCATTAAAGAATTTGTTTATGAAGTAGTTTAAGAAAATAGTAGTTTAAAAATGAGTAGTTTAAGAAAAAAATGAACAGATTTCGATAAGGTTGATTAAAAAATTAGTCGCAAAATCAAGCATCGCAAAAAACATAAGAAATACATGAATTTTGGAGTAATTTCTTGAAATTATTGCCAATGTAAGCATTTTTGCTGTGAGAACTACTTTTACTTAACTTAGTAAATTACTTTTACTTTGACACAATAGGTTTACTTTTACGATGCGAATCGTGTTGCTACTTTAAAAAAGATACTTTTGTGTTGAAACGTTGAATAATTTTTATAAGGTACACTCAACATTAGCTTTTTTGTAATTACCACTTTAGTAATTCTTACAAAATGTCTTAGAAATCAGTTGAATTATGAGGAGCTATACTTGCTGTCGTTACCACATTTACTGAGTGAAATTTAGATTAAATGCGGTTAATTGTTTACCATAACTAATAGGCATTCTTAGTATTCAAAGAGAGTCGGTAAATTAAGTTCAAATTTAATTTTAATTCAACAAACGATAGGGTATGATATCTGAGAATAAACGCCTCTTGTTAACGATCAACTCGCTACCACACCACCACACCACACACCACAAAACCGTAGCAACTACTCTCTGTAAACTACCCAGCGCACGCACTTTGAGTTGTGTTCGTCCGTTCAGTATCTACAATGGAACCGGACCAAGTATCTGCGTTGCGGTACTTGATCTGCTTAAAAAATAAAAAAAAAAATTAAACGAAAGTCCGTGCACCCTATATTTTGTGGACAAAAGCCGGTGCATTTTATAGATTATATATAGGATTTTTCGTCCATAACTGGCAGATGGAGTGTTAAATTATTTGCACTCAATTTGCTAGTTTTAGGGCTAAAAAAAATAGTACTGTTTGTTATCTCGTGGTCAGCCAATTATATGACAACCATTTAAGAGCAGAAGAATTAGTGGTGTAAAAGACACTAGTCAGAGTTATCTTCTCTGAAAGTAACGAATTTTATTATACAGCCAGACCCTTTGGTGAATGAAGTGAAGGTGTCATTTGCAGAGTGGAAAATTTGTGCTTTTCAGAGGGCCCGGCATGCTGTTAAGCGTACTTTTCCACTCAGTCAGGAAGGAGGAATTGTAAACCACCTCACTTCTCGTTTTACTTAGTAAAACCTCTACAGGTTCAAACCAGCCTTTTGGCTGTAGAGAACTTGTAGGTGAAAAAAAATTTAATTACTTTCCTCTGTCAACGAAATCGTTTTTCAAAATTATTTTCGAAACCGTCTCTCAATTCGATGCAAATTTGACGCAAGCATTCCTGCTTTTTTATTCTATGGAATCCCACAATGCTGGTTTGCTTTGAATTGCGTCAATAAAACGTTCTGTATCCAAAATATCACAAGAGTCGGTTGACATGTTGACCGTTAACACTCGTGCGCCACTGAATGCCTCACTTGTTGACTAGAGTTGCAACGAAGTAAAGGGATGTTGACGAGGTTTCGTTGTTGACAGAAGTGGTCGAAGGTTGCGTGACAGATAGTTGATCATTCACACGTGATCACTTGAAACCGTGCCTCTTCTGGTGTACGCAGGGTGGTTACGAGTTGATTGTTATAAAGAGGCTTAAGAGTTTTTATTTCTTTCAGTTTATTTAAGTCGCATCAACAATCGAACCCGGGATTTCCGTATTGTAAGGTAGAAGTTGGCCACTACGCTACGGAAACGGTCTCTAAGAGTTTTCCGCAGTAATATATAATTCACAATTATTACAATATAAAATTGAACTTAAAAAAAATCAATCTTTCGCAATATTTTTCGATTAATCAACAAGAGAAAAAAGTGTGGATAGCTGTACGTTCCACATAACTGGCACTCATATTCATTGAAAAGGGATTGCTTTTTTTTAGTGGGAACCGTAGAATAAACACGCAAAGCATTTTTCCCTTCAAATCCTCCTCTTCCATTCCCTTTTACCCCATATCTACAGTGTATTTTTATTACTTTTCTTCTCATTATTCTACTTACCCCTCATCTACCCTTTGTGTACAATTAATTATCATAGAAAGTCCAACAATCTCGCGTGTTTGATGACGGAAGTATGCAAGTTGGTTGAGTCACATGATAATTTTAATAACGTTATTGGCCTTATTAGACCGTGTGAAATTTCTCATGCGAAAACGTATCACGGCCGAATCGATTAGAATTAAACGTATATTGTTGGATGCGGCGTGGACCATTGTTTGTATTGTTATAATGAGTTAGATCAGCCGGACTAACAAACGACCAAGTGGTACGCTACGCTTTTCCTCCCTTAACATTTCCCTTGAGTCTGTTGTCTTTTTACTTTTCAACATTCTGTATTATTCTTATAAATCCCTTGCATACACGCAACTAAAATTTCTAATATTATTAACATTACAATACCACAAGATATTTCATCAATTATCTTATTCTAATTGTGGAAAAATCTCGCATAATTATTTTTATTCATCAGTAAACTAAGGGATATCCGGTGATAATCCTCTTAGAAAAACTTCTCACAAAAATTTCAATGAATTATAGTAAGAGAAATTGAACAATCTTGCCTTACTGGTCTAGCCTTACGTTAGGTTATCTTAAATAGAAATCTGCTTATAAGCTTTCAATTGTATTCGTATCAAAATTAATACAGTATTTAAAAATGTCGCACTAATATAGTTTACTTTCCAGAACTGTTACAAATGTAAACATTCAAGTAAATATGTTGGTGGGTTGAATGAACTACTTGACAAGAGTCACGTGCGTGGAGAACACCAACCACTGACAATTCTCCGACATGTTATTCATTTATTTCTTACTAATTCATCTATTAATTAATTAATTTAATAATTACATACAACAGGTCCTAAAACAGAGTAGATCCCTGTTCAATTTCCTCCTGGATCGCCTTTGAACAATGTTTTGGTAGATGTCAAGAAAAAATTTTACGTATCAGTTGGTTTGGATGAGCGAAAAGTCTGTTATAGAAGTTTAATTTTTTCATTCATTTAACTTAATGCTACATAACTATTAAAATTTTCTTTGAATAATAATAAATAAGTAAGTAGGTAATAAGTGAAAAAGTAGGCCTAAAGAAGGTCGTTCATCAATCTTTCACTTCTATGATATTTTAGTCTAAAGAAAAAAATATAATAGGATATCACATTAAATTTTTATTACAAGGCGAGTTCAAATAATCAAGTTTTTAAACATGAGTTAAATTATTTTCTAATAGATTGGTTGTTAGTAAATTATGACGGTTTTACCATTTTCACATGTAATTAATTACTTATAGAAATAGCTGCCCTTGTAGGCTAATGGTTTTTGCACAGTTTTTCTTGACCACTCCAAGTAAATGGCTAGTCAGCCTCTTTCATGTGCAGTAGCATAACTTTTCCGATCCTTAAATTCCGTCATTTGACATGTCATATAAATAATTTAACACCTTGCTGACTACAAACATTAACTTACAGATTAGGAAAAGTTTCTTAAAACACTATGTTTGGAGTGTAGCATTATCCAGGAGTGAAACCTGGGTGATAGGGGATGTAGAAAGGAAAAGGATAGAAGCTTTTGAAATGTGGTGTTGTAGGAAAATATTAAAGATTAAGTGGGTGAATAAAATAAGTAATTTAGAGGTTCTTAGGCGAGTGGATGAAAAAAGGAGTATTTGGAAGCATATTACCAGAAGAAGGGATAGGCTAGTGGGGCATATCTTATGACATCCAGGTATTGGTTTATCAATAATGGAGGGCAATATTGAGGGAGTGAATTGTAGGGGGAGGCAAAGGCTAGAATATATAAAGCAATTTACAAAAGATGTAGGGTGTTACAGGTAGGGCTATGTAGATATAAAACGACTTACGCAAAATAGAACAGCTTGAAAAACTGCATCAAACCAGTCGAGTAACTGATGACAAAAAAATAAATAATGTTTGTTTTCTTCATTTTAGTTTATTTAATGTCGCATAAACAGTTTGGTTATTAGAGACTACGTGGGTTATACAGGGTGATTCAAAACTATACGGCAATCTCTTGGAATCTCTTTCTATAGCTAAAAAAAAGAAAAAACGTTCATATAAACATATGCCTAAAAACGCTTAGTTAGTGAGTTACGGCTAGCAAAAAATTTCACCTAGAACTCTGTACCCTCGGTGAAGTAAGGCCTTTCAGATTCTTTACTTAAAACTAACTTAAATTTATTTCACTTATTCCATCCGTTTTAAATTAAAGTACAGTAGGGTAAGTGGACTAGTAGTGGACACTTTAAGGAAAGTTTTTTATGCTTTTATCAATAAATTTCTTAATGTTAGCCCTATTAGTTGCAGATTAGCATTAAATGACACACCGTTCTTTCCGATATCGTATGTGTTTAAAAGATCATTATTTCAACCAGACCAAAAATCAGGACAGAAAATCAGTTCTTAAAAACGGGTCAGAGGTTTTCCCTTTTTTTTACTTTCTCTTGCCTATATGAATATATAGGAAGGAAAGTATTGTTTTCATGTCGATTTTTCGAAATCGAGTTTTCACCGGATCTATACGTTTTCAGACCCCCTGAATCCAAAAAACATGTTTTTAGCGATTGGTCTGTGTGTGTGTCTGTGTGTCTGTGTGTGTGTGTGTCTGTGTGTGTGTGTGTCTGTGTGTGTGTGTGTGTGTGAACAGAATATCTCAAGAACGGAACATCGTACGAACTTGAAACTTGAAACTTAAGTTACATACCACTACCGGACGCGACACGAACATTTTCATCAAAATCGGTCAACCGGAATAAATAAATAAATAATTTATTCGTATAATTTTTCAGTTTTTTGCGATTTTCTCAGAAACTGGTCCTACGATTTTTTTTAAAATCGCCTATTTTACTCAATTTTTTATTCTCTACAAGATAGGGTAGGCGCCATGTCTGCTGAAATTCTCGGTGAGGCTGTTTTCACGTAAAAACGTTGTTTTTTTAAGATTACGGCTTTAATATAAATTTTAGCGCAAAAACTTATATAATAAAAGTTGTAGAGAATTTAAAAACCTACAACTTCTGTTTCAAACATTTTTTTGTATAACGCTTAGTTTAGCGGTAATTAGCGATTTTCTGTTTTTTTCTCACGAAAACGTGAGAAAAATCGATTTTTTTAACATTTCGGTCTTAGTATGCATTTTACGACAAAAGTGTATATAATAAAAGTTATAGAAAATTAAAAGATCTACAACTTTTGTTTAGAGAATTTTTCTCTACAGAGCCTAGTTTAGCGTGAAAGCGTGATTTTCCGTATTTTTAAGCCAAACTCAGTTCGATTGTCATTTTGCGTCATTCACTCATGATTAAAATAAGGTTATGTTTTTGAGGTTAGTTTTTGTTCATTTCTAATATTTTATTAATAATGTTAGGTTTATTATTAATCATTTGCATTGGCAAGAGAAAGTTGTGTGAGTGTTTCACACCAGATTTTTAATTTTAAGACCGACAAAGATCACTTTAGTCAGCAATTTAGAAAATCTCTCTGCATTCTTTTCTCTGATTTTTTTGCCAATATTTGGTCATTCTGACCGATCTGGCCTGTCTCTCTGCATCTGAAACAACCGTTTTAGTACCTCTGTTTTCGGTTTTGGTTTTATATCTAAAGTTTTTTCTTTAAGTATGTCTGCCCTAACTCTCTGCAGCTCCAGATCCATAAAAGTTAAACCTAGTTCCTCCGTATCCTCTTTGACTTCCTTGATCCATATTGGTGCTGTTTTTTTTGGCAAACAAGTTCCTTATAATTTTGTTGATAATTCTGTTTTCTGGTGTTCTAATTAAATGGCCAAAGAAAGATAACCTTTTCTTTTTCATGGAGTCTATTATTGGGTCATTATCTTGGAAAATAATTTTGTTGGGTAAGAGTCTCCATTCTCCATCTTCTTTGTGTTTTTTGCTAAAACAAGTTCTAACGATCCTTCGTTCAAGTTTTTGAATCCTCACTTCTTTTTTGTATAAAACATTTTCTAATAGTGGATGCTCAAATGTGTAACTACTAGTAGTGGACAACGGAAAAATTTGACACAGACTAAATTGTGGTCAATTAAATGAAAATAAGAAATTGAAAATAGGTTTTAGTTAGCAATAAAAGAAACTAAAAAAAATTAAAACAGACGCACATAAAACGCACATTTTTAACTGCATAAAATATTAACTAATATGTAGGTTGGGAGAAACAGCTAAACATTTATCAGCTGTTACTCCCAACCTTATATATATATATATATTTTTTTTTTTTGGTTTAACGTCCGACTATTCTGCAATTATTGCTAATGCAGACGGTGAAGATGAAATGATTTTTTGTAACGTATGAAAATATGCCATGCCTGAATGGGATTCGAACCCAAGACCGCATGATGAGAGGCGAGCACGTTACCAACTACGCCAACGCAGCCGGCAAATATATGTTATGCAGTTAAGAATGTGCGTTTTATGTGCGTCTGTTTTGATTTTAAATAAAGAAAAATTTCAATATCTATTATTCATTTTTTTCCTGAGTTATTCACATGAATCTTTTCAGAATTAAATTTTCTACAAATTTATTTAAGAAAAAATACACCTTTATTTACCATTTATGAAAGTAATCTTAAGTTAAACACAAAAATGTGTTATTTCTTTGCACCAATTCTTGTGTTTTATGTAAGATATCTCTGAAAGTATTGCATTTACAGCTCTGGAACCAATTTTATTCAATTTTCCATTGATATTAATTTTTCATTGATTAATTTTCTTATTAACATAAGAAACAATCGTATTTGTATCTTTGTAACTACCTTTAAGAATCTTTTAAACACATATGATAGGCCTATATAACGGAAAGAACGGTGTGTCATTTAATGCTAATCTGCAACTAATAGGGCTAAAATTAAGAAATATATTGATAAAAGCATAAAAAAAATTCCTTAGAGCGTCCACTACTATTCCACTTACTCTACTGTACTTTAATTTAAAATGAATGGAATAAGTGAAATAAATTTAAGTTAGTTTTAAGTAAAGAATCTGGTATGCTTAGGCGTTTATATCCTTAATAAATTCTTGGCGGGCCAATATTTTCAAAGAAGGAAAAACATTTGGTTGATCGAAATAAAGGGCGGAAGAGAGGGAAGTTAATTAAATGCAATTACAAGTGGGTTCAGCTAAAGTATTAGGTGAGGGTAGAGTAAGAAAGTACGTTTCGGCTCGTAGTGCAATATGCGGCTGCAAACCGAGTAAGGGGTGAGAAATATTATGAATTACGACCGATACGCTGTGCCTTATGGTGCCTTAGAACCCAAACCCGAACTAAGCAACCGGAGCAGTGTGAAGAGAGTACTAGTGCTCCTACTTCTGGTACTCAACAAGCTGTAAGCTTAATCCAAGCTCACGTACGACTCGTACTTATTCTATTATACTTATCCACTCACACTTCTTACTTCTTCTTTTTCATTTCCGTTTTCTTCTTCATCTTCTTTTTATAATCTCTAGTAACAGTAATTTCATAATACTGTACCAACGTCATATTGCGAACAAACTGATCCGAGTAATCAGAAATATTATGGCGGTATAAAATTTTAACATTTTTGTACTTTTACAACTACAGTACGAAACTACACCAAAGTAAAATAAGTAAATAATACTATGCTCAATTTACTATTCCTTAATTTATTTTTATTAAAATAAATGTTTTTAATTTCTCTAAGTGACAGACTGAAACAGTAATACAAAATTTTTCTCCAAATAAACAAAAATACTTATGACTTCCAAACTTTTGACGTACAAGGTGATGCTCCAACCGAGGGTGTATAGTAGTCACATCCCAAACCCTGAAGTTATTTCATGAAAATAAATCCATTAGCGATTAACCTACTCGACAACAGCGAAGATACTCACAGACTGAAACGTTTTACAACATTAGGCTTACCTTTAGGATTTTGGATATCATTTGAACCTTCTCTTTCTTTTCTACTTCAACTACATCGTCATCTCATAATAGGCATCGTTATCATCTCTATCATCGTCAACATCTCCAGCTTCAACAACTTAGTTTTTCAAGATGTTGATTCACAGCTCATCAGGTTTAATTTTGTACATTTATATTTTTTTCTTCACAGTTTAGTCTTGTTGAAACACACTACTGAGTGTGGTTTATATTTTTAATTCTAAGGACAATACTCAGATTTTCTCATCTCTGCTTAAAGTTAGCATATGTATTTATAAACTGATTTCAAAAGAAATACGCTGTTACAAAATAAAAATTTCATGAATACATCGTTTCCAAAAAGTTCTTACGACTCATTACTAATTCGCCGAGTTACATATTCAATAAAACACTAAACGATGACTTACTCATCTCTTACGTCAACGACACATTTCTAAAATTGTATTTAAGATTCAGAGAGTGACTTTAAAATCATAATAATTCCTTCACAAGAAAAATAAATTCTCGCTATGAGGAATCACATAAAAACTACGATGGATACAATGGTACATTGAAACAACACTAATATAGATACAAATCGAATTAAAAATTTAATTTTACACAATTTTAATTGTCTGGAGTACTATATTCTCCTCCATTATCTCCTCCATAATCTCTTCCATAATCCATTTATGCTGTTCTGTTTAATTTAATACAACATACTACTACAAACATTTTTGATATTTTTTCAAAGTTTCAAAATTTCATTAAATAAGTTGTATTCAATGGATAAATTTTTACTGTCTTTTGCCTATATAAATATAAAGGAAGGAAAGTATTGTTTTCATGTCGATTTTTCGAAATCGAGTTTTCACCGGATCTACACGTTTTTAGACCCCCTGAACCCAAAAACATGTTTTTAGCGATTGGTCTGTAAGTGTGTGTGAACAAAATATCTCAAGAACGAAACATCGTACAAAGTTGAAACTTAAAACTTAAGTTAGGTACCTGTAGAGAAACCAACACAAACATTTTCATCAAAATAGATCTACCGGAATTAGTAATTTATTCGTGTCATTTTTCACTTTTTTGCAATTATTTAAAAACGGCTCCTACTATATTTTTGAAAATTGCCTCATTTACTACATTTTTTATGCTCTACGAGATAAGGTAGACGTCTGCTTAAATTCTTAGGAAGGCTGTTCTCTCGAAGAAAAAAATGTTCTTTTTTAAGATTCCGGCCTTAAAATGTTTTAGGACAGTGTTTATAATCAAAGTTGTAGATAATTTAAAAATTTACAACTTTTTTTTAACAAAGTTTTTTGTACAACGCTTAGTTTAGCAATAATTTGTAATTTTCTGTTTTTTCATAAAAATCTGTAAAATGGTTTTCTAAGATTTCAAGCTTAGTGTAAGCTACATTTTACGAAAAAAGTTGATATAATCAGATTTGTAGAAAATAAAAATATCTACAACTTTTAATCTAAGCAAATTCTCTACAGAGCCTACTTTGGCGTGAAAGAGTGATTTGCCGAATTATTAAGCCAATTTAAGGTTGATTTTCATTTTGTTTTTCACTCATGATTAAAATGAGGTTATATTTTTTGAGATTAATTTTTTGTTTATTTCTAACGTTTTATTACTAATATTAGGTTATACTGGGCATTATTTACATTGGCAAGAGAACGTTGTGTCAGTGTTTCATACCAGATTTCTAATAAATATCCTAATTTCTTTTTCTATGTTTGACAAGCCTTCAGTTATTATTAAACTTCAGATTTTCATATTAAAAAGTAAAAATAAAAGCCATTGATTAAACTAAATCTTTGAAATTTTAGTTTACATTTATATCAATACAAGTTTTAGATTAGTAAAAGAGCAAGATTTAATAAGTTTTAAATGCAGTCAATATCGAACACGAAAAACTCATTATAAACCCTCCACTTGTCCATTTCTAGTTTGTTTATGCAATTATAAATATTTTCGTGCTTTGAATATGGGAACATTAAATATTACCATAAATTTATCAACATTGTCAAGAACGGATAGTTTGACAAAATGGGGGTTTATATATAATTTTAATAAAATTTGTAGGGTTTATATAAATACTTTTAATACGATCACGTGATATTCAAACTTATTTTAGATAACTTTAATCGGGGGTTAATAGTAAGTTATTTAATCACCGAATGATAGGGTTTATTTAAGGTAAATGAGATTAATTTAATAGGGTTCATTCATCAAATATGCTCGGTAAGTTCTCTATACCAAAATTCATAATTTCATTTCTCCTTTTACTTCTGAGTGCTTAATAAAGATTAAATTATTATCGAATATCTTTAGAACAGTATATAAATAAAGAAAATGTCTATCATTAAAATATTCATGACTAAAATATTGTAACTCGACTAACAAACAGAATTTATTTTTATGTGAAGTATTAAAAAGAGAACGCTAGGATTTTGATGACAAAAAAAGACAAGTCGAAGAAAAAGATATATCTCCACTAACTGTTTATAATCATGAGACATTGAAGAGATCCTTTACTTGTTTGTTTGTCGCATGATATCATGTTATAAATCGAAACTGAACCACTTGTATAAAGAAAATTCCACATTACATAGTCGCCTTTCTATTTTGTCTGTAACATTTTCTACTAAAATAGTTTAAAGATTATAAATTATAATAATAAATAATAAACGAATTTTATAAAATATTCTTGTTATTTGTAAGATATTTTTATTGGAATAATAAAAAAATATTGGTAGTAATAATATCTTAAATTAAATAAATTTACATATTAGAATACCTGATCATATCGTCTTACATCTTATTACAAAAATCTTAAATATATATAAATTAAAACTCCATTTACTTTATTAATTAGGAAGGTATAAATCAATGTCCTGTTTTCCCAGTAATTTTAATAATGTGGTATCAAATATATCAAGCATAATAGATTTTCCGTTTTCCTAATTCCAGTATTTTTTGATAGAACCATTACACTAAACCTGTGCATTTATCTGGTGAAGGTACTATAATTAAAACTTTGAAAGTTTTGAATCTGAGATTTCCTCTCGTAAAAACCAACTGCATCCTACTATGGGAACATATTTAAGTATTACGGTTCTGTTAGATTAGAACAATCGTTTTTTTATCCCTAAAGTGTGTATATTGCAATCTGTTCAATTCAGAACAATAAGCACCCCATAACCCAATGAAATGAGGATTATGTGTGTGACGTAGGCTATAGTCTTGTACAGACCCAGGCCAAACATTCCTAGGAGAGTATAGTTAATTGAACACAACCATCAAAGTACACTGGTAACCATTATCTAGTATTCAAATCCGTATAAAAGTTCAAAACCTTTACTAGGATTTTAACCATATATTGCTCGAGTCCCAGCTCTGTGTAGTTGGAAGGAATGCAGTGCGTTGTTATAGTAGTGGGAGAATGAATGAGTGTTAGTAGTGTTTCCCTGCTGCTGCATTTGTACTGGTAGTGTGTACTAACTAGAGTAAAAAATATTCTTATTAAACCGGCGCATTAATTTAACAAATACCTACTTGGTTATTAACTTATTCGAATTCATAATATTTAACTGGTACCAATTTATATTAAAATATGTAAATAAATAAATGTAATAAATACAAACAAACGTATGTTAAATACGGAAAGTTTGAAAACGAATGTTTTGTATCAGAGTAATACGACAATCGTTCTCCCAGCATGCGTTATTTATTCAATATACCTCACCCATACCCTCACCCGGTAACTACTAGGAGCTTAGAACCGCACAATACCTTCGTCTTCAAAAATCAGCTGATAAACAACTGACTCGCGGTGACGACTTTACCTTTAGACCAACACGGTGGGTGAATTGTCAATTTTAATGTAGATTTTTCGTAAATAGATAATATAATTGGAAATTTCTTTAATAAGTCATTGTGTGGATTGATTACGTTTTGCGTACGTTTATTTTTCATAATCTGATAAATAAGTACGATAAAACATTTTTTTGACATGATTAGGCCTACATACTTCTTTTGGCGCACCTGGACTGTGTTTTGCACGGGAAAAATCTTTGGTTTTTCGTCACGTCGTGCTCGTCTATCAACAAATTACCATTAATATATTTACAAAAGTATTTTTTAATTTGTTGACTTAATTCATTAATTTAGTAAGTCACTTCTGTCGGTCAGTCCCGCGACTGCTGATTTTTTTCTTAGTGTTTTTTTAAAGTCGCTTTAATATTTTGGTTATTAGCGATTACTGCGGAATATGAAAAAATTAATTTTGATACATAGGCCTACTAATCTCCAGACCCTAGACGGGGATTGAACCCGGGACCTTCCGCTTAGTAGGCTAACCACTACGTCAAGGACGCGGCCAAATAAAATTTCATAATTTATTCTTTGATTCTATAAGTGTCTTGTAATAAATTTAAATGTTCGAATCTGTTTTATTTATACTTGGTAAAGGATTTGCTTCAAAAGAGTAGAGTAAAAGCATTTGCTTAATTTTATTTATACGATATTAGCAGTATTGTATCACCAAACTTCAGATGAATATCGATTATGATAAATGAGTACAGTTCCAAACCAAGTGATATGATACGACCTTTTGTAATGTTTTTAAATGAATCTCTGAAAATTAGTTAAAAGTAATGACAGTTTGGTCAGATTTCGAGTAAGCAATACCATTTTATCGAATCTTCGCTAAACCATTAAAGAACGCTACAAATGACATTGTGTAAAATAAATGTGTCTCTGATACTGTAGACGTGTGAAAAGAATTGATGGTAATCGTTTTTGAAACAGTAGTGGAATCTCAAGTAAAGAAAACGAGGAACAAAAGAATGTAACGGTTTTCAATTTTTAATTCTGCGATCGGCGAAGGGTCGGTTACAAGTAAAGACAAAATGGAGTATTGAGAGCCTGGTGATGACATATCGGGAATTTGGCACATTTGTAGTGTCTTTGGGGCTAGGGTTAATTTCTCTTCTTGGAAGGCGCTGAAGCGAACAAGAGAAGGGTCCGCTAGCCCATACAAAGCTCCCGAGATTGCCACTTCTTCTAGACGACAAAGTTGCTATCGATTGCCGTTCTCCGGACATTTATATAGCCTTCCATCCGGTCTCTATCATCCGTACTCTCTCTCTCTTTATTTATTTTCAACAAGACTCTCATCAAACTTTTACCCACAACAACTAATTTCAGCGCCACTCCGTAATAAGTTTTGTTTCTAACAATACATTTATTCCTTTATTAAAAATACCATGGGTTTACATCAACGTCTTTAATTTACTTTAAAATTCTAGATCATCCAACACTAATATACTTTTTAGCTTACAGGTTTCTTTCTCTAAAGTACAATATTAAAATAATATATAAAATTAAAAATGATTTTATAAGTTTAAAAAGCTATTTTGACGGACGTTTAAAACGGTATCTCAACGGATTAACCATGCACAAGGCCGGACCAGTGTGACTTACAAGGCCCAGTTATGGTGATCAACAGAACTGTTACGTACTACTATAAAGCCATCCTTAAAACTATTATTCGTACAATTACACAGTGCCCATTTTTTTTACAAACAGTACACTTCATAATAATTTATAAATCCCATATGTATGTGATCAAGTTAAAATGTTTTAAACAAATTTTAAAGAAAAATTTGACAGTTATACTACATATTTAAATTTACATGTAATACGCACACGGTATATATCAGATGACCCTGTGAAGAGGAATAAACGCCAATGCCCACGACACCTTCACGCAGAAAAGAGGTAGCTGAGGAAATAACTGTTACCTTCATCTTGTGAAAACATAAATTAAATTCATAGATGAAAACACGCGTTAAATTAATACATGAAAACATGTGTTAAATTCATACGTGAAAACTATTGTTTATTCTAAATTAAGTGTCTTATTTACTTATTATAAAAAGTAAATTTTGCTCATAACAGGCAGATGGAGAGTTAAATTATTGCACTGGATCTGTTGGTTCCAGGGCTACAAAAAATAGTTCTGTTTCTTATCACATAGTCAGCCAATTATATGACTGAACTATTTAAGAACAGAAGAGCTAGAGGTGTAAAAGACACTAGTCAGAGTTATTTCCTCTGAGAGTAATGAATTTCACAATACAGCCTGACGCTGTGGTGAATGAAGTGAAGGTGTAATTTGCAGGGTGCAAGTGGGTGCTTTTCGGTGGGCCTGGCATGCTGATAAGCGTACTTTTTTACTCAGTGAGGAAGGCATAGGAAACAACCACACTCCTCGTTTTTACTTAGTAAAACCTCTAGAGGTTTAAACCAGCCATTCGGCTGTTCCTTACCTAAACAACAACACATAAAAAGTTACTTGTTATAAAAAACAGATTGCCAATTTTAAAATAAAAAGTAATACAACAGATACTAAAAACATAAACCTATTGATGGTGTCCATATTTTGTGATGATCAGTCTCACCATTCGATAATTGGATTTATTTAATTAGTTAGTTTGCCGAAACATGAATTTTGTTTTATATCTTTACTTGGCAGACCATAAGTAAAGATGTAGATCAAGTAACTTCTTATACCAACAGCCTGAACATTTCATACTCGAATAGCCGCTGTGGATTAAATGTATAGGCCTACCCAGCAATGGACAAACAGGTACTTTTGTTGTTTTCTTAAATTACATTCGTTTTAATTAAGTCTATCTAAAAATAGGTCTAATTCTGCCTTATCTTCTTAACTGACATGATATTTTATTAATGAAATAAGATCTCTGTTTGATAACTATTCTCATGTTTGAACCATAACTACACATAAAAATATTTTGTATTTACAAGAAAAAAATAAATGTCTATGTCCTCTTGTATTTTGAATTATCGTTTTAAAACGATAAATAAATATTCCACGTAATTTTTTGTCTTGTGACTAAAACGTGATGAGAGAAAACTCAATCGACTTAATGTAAAGTAACTTCAAATATTTTTGGAAACTCTTTTTGCAGTGGACATTCAATTCTTTCACTGTACACTTCCTTCGTCCATTCTGTATGCTGTTTTTTCTTCCCATGAAAGCCCTTAAAATCTTTTGAGTTTATACATTTTTAATTTATAAAAAATAGAAAGCTTACCACTTTCATTTCCTGGTTTTACGAAGTTTTAACGTTAAATACATTTTTCAAATTGTAATTTTGGAAAAATTTATTTAAACGCGTTTTTAATGCACAATGTCGTAAAATAGCCATCAATTAAACTAAGCGTAAGTTGGGAAAACATTCAATATAACAATTTTAATAATGGCCGCCTTCAAGGCTCAGTGGTAACCCGAGACCTGGCTAAGGCCTGGAAAATTATAACAGGTTAAACCCACCGTTCCATAACCCTAAGTAGTCTTAAATGACCAAGATTTTGTTGTGACTTTAAATAGTAGGTAAATTAAACATAGCCGGCCGCATTGGCGTAGTTTTTAACGTGTTCGCTCCTCTTCATGTGGTCCTGGATTCGAATCTCACTCAGGCATGGCATATTTTCATACGTTACAAAAAATCATTTCATCCTTATACAGTTACGCCAACGTCATCGCTAATGACTTGCAGTTGATGCGACGTTAAATAAATAAAATAAAAAATAAAAAATAGACAGATATATTTTTATTCTTTTGTTACGTGTATTTTTGAACTATAGCCTAATACATGAAAGTTGAATGATAATTTTAATGCAGTTTTAGCAAAAATTTGCAATTTGCTGCTAAATTTCGCGTCAGAAGAAAAAACCATTAAATACAAAAATCAAGCTTTTAAATTTTCCATAATTTTTGCATAGTTGGCTTGAAATAGAACTTAAAGCTGTTAAATTTTGAAAAAATGTGTTTATTTACAGTTTTTCATAATGTCCTTTAGTATAATTTTTCAAAATAGTTTATCAAATACCTACGACCTAAATTAACTTAATGACCCGTTCGTTGTCAGCACAACTGGCTTCTATGCCTAGGGGTCTCGAGTTCGACTCCCGGACACATCTAATACGATTTAATCTATATAGCACCTTTTTTATTAGGTAATAACCTGAACACAAGCCAACGAATACGTTAACATCATAAACCAAAAAAAGATAATGGGCCTTGCACCTGAAATTTCAAGTTTCTTGGCCTCTTGGTTCTGAAGAATGTGATGGGTTTCACTTTTACATACATATAGATTAGACTGATTAAATCAAATCGAGTATATTGTAATACTTACATAATGAAATTTTCAGTGCCAAGAATTAGATTAATATATAAACAAAATGAATTCGTATTCATGATTCATGAATAGTCATCATCAAGAAAATTGAACTGAAAAATAATTCAAATCTACCCAACACTATAATATTTTCAAACTAATAATCATGCACCAAGTTGTTAGGTCATTATATTGAACATGCAGAGAAGGGATGTAAAGGAGAAAATACATGGTCAGAGTGGAAGAGAAAGATGGGGGGAAAAGAATTGTGCATACATGCAATCGATGTAAATTCTCTTGCATAATGTGCTCATGCTATGTTCTCATTACTTGTAACTATTAATTTTTTAGCCTGAAGCAATAATAAAATAATTTTCACAAGAGTTCTTGTACGAATTAGAACTTGAAATTCAACTTTATGGAAATTAATTCCAATAAAATATCAGTTTGTACCAATCTGCGCTCTGTTTGGGTGTACTGTATAATAATCAAATTTTATTAGCTTTTCTAACCTGCAATCGATGGATGGTAAATTTATTTAAATATCAACAAATTTCTTTATTTTTTTAGTCGATGTTCTCAAATAATTTTAAACTCGATGGAATTATTGTCTGGTTTATCTAGCCCAGTAGGCATATATTAGTAATTATTATATTTAAATACCTAATTAAATGGCCCAAGTTTATTAGATAGTAAAACGCAGTAAATTAGGTTCACAATAAAATAACGATGCCAAAGGAGTCTTAGTTGTCATGAGATTATCTGCCCTGAGGCAGGTCACTTTCACTAGTACTGTTTTCCGCCAGCGTTTTTCATAACTCATTCACCTTTTTTAAATCGTCTGTAGCTCAAAACTTCATTGCTGGACGTCCTTTCTTTTTTACCTTCTACTAATTCTTGTTAACATAATTATATGAGACCTTTCATTTTTCATCCTAGCCAATTAATTTTTCTCCGTCGAATGGATTCAATCAAATTTCTGTCCTCTTTCTCTTTTTGCCACAACACTTAATTTATTGTTTTGTCGGTCCGTTTGATTTTCTCTATGATCTAAATTTCGAAATACTTTTGAAACTAAATTTCAAAAGCTTCTAGGCTTTGTCTTTCTTTTACACTTAATGATTATGTTTCACGTTCGTAAAGTAGAACAGTTTAAACATCAAGTTTCACTAAATGTTTTCTCAGATTTGATTTCACGTTACTAAATTGTTACAATTCAAGTAAAGATGAGAGTAATACTGACTGTCTGTAACTTGATGGCCTCCCGCAGAGGGGAGCAATGAGCGGATTGTAAAACCATTTCAGAAAACTATCAACTTTTTTAAGTAACTGAAACTTGTCGGAAATGACGTATTTTTATAAAACAAAGTATTTTGCATGTTTTTTGTTACATAAAATTATTTCGAAAAACACACACTTAATGAGATAATGTATAATTTAGTAAAAGTTTTGTTTTTGAAGAAAAACCAGTATTTTTCAAATACATCGTCATTGTTCAACAACCATTTCACGGATTAACATCAAATTTGGCAGGTTAGTTCTGTAATACTTATGAAAAACGATGATTCATTAAAATTTAACAGAAAATCAATACTTTTTAAGTTACAAGGTATTTTCATAAATAAATTTTGTAAAATCGCGAAACACGATATAAGAAAGTTAGCATGCCAGAAACTTTTCTGTCTTTAAAGATAACTGTACACTGTAAGCAAATGAAATAAAGAGAAAATTTTCAATTAATTTTTAGTAAAAGAATTATTTAAATTGAACGAACCGTATAGGAGTTACAAGGATTTAAAAAAACGCTGTACTTTGATTGTACCGAGGTAAAGTATAAGAAGAAAACAGTAATATTTTCGAGCGCGGTTTCGAAAAGTTAACATCGGGAAAATTTTTCGGTCGTTCGTTGATATCACTACAATCATTTACACGTGAATCGATGTTCTGTAAGTCAGTTCATCATGTGAATAGTACTACAATCCTTGGTTGAAACAGTCGTACACGTGAACTGTTTACTTCCAACACTAAAAGAACTTACGTGAAATACAAGTTTATATATATCCAATTTGTTAGCATTTCAAGGCAGTGAGGTCAATCTGATACAATAATGTTTTGAAAGTCAATTTCCATCACATGTTACAATTTTGATGAACGACTGATTATAAATATCATACGACTATTTATAACTTTTTGATTACACAAAGTTTTGAAGATGTGTAGGGTACCAAAGATTATCTAAAAAAAATCAACCGATAAAGAAGTTGTATAAATACTAAAAATAAATAAACAAATTACAGACTTTATGGATAATTTTAACTTAAAAAAAAATTTACACAAAAGTGTTTCCAGCTTTTCGTGACCATAATCAAGAAGATCGTATTTCTTTATACATTATTTATACCTGCTTCACTGCTGCTTTAAAAATAAGTAATTACATCATTTGACATAATAAATAAATTATTTACAGTACTTTGAATAACATACAATTTATAAAGTCAAGTGTTTTCTGTCGTGAAAAAATTTAAGTTAGTTAACACCAGAAACCGTTGAGAATAGTCAACCTCCATTTCCACTAGACATCGACCATGTTGGTCAGAGTCACAGCAGTAATTAATAATTAAGAATAATGTTTAAAGTCGCTATTTTAGGAACACGATGGCTCTATAATTTCTGACTTAACGCATTTACAGCGCATTAAAATAACAGGCTTCTTTTTATAGATACCTTCCATTACGTTTAACACTCGACTCGCGACTAGAAAGAGGAATGAACATCTGGGAATAATTAATACGAATTCTAGAATATTGCGATGTAGTCACCTTATTCATAACCCTAGTCTTTCATTAAAAAAAATGAACAATTTTATTTAGCAAACTATTTGAACGGTATTGATTAATAATAATTATATACTTGTTGAAGAAAAAAGACTTACAAATTACGCCTCTTTCCTTTTTACTTTTTCTTACCTATATGAATATAGGAAAAATGTATTGTTTTCATATCGATTTTTTGAAATCGAGTTTTCACCGGATACACGTTTTCAGAACCCCTGAACTCAAAAAGCATGTTTTTGCGATTGGTCTGTGGTGTATGTGTGAACAAAATATCTCAAGAACAGAACTTTGTAAGCAGTTAAAACTTGAAACTTATGTAGGCCTACCAATAGACGACCCGACACAAATATTTTCATCAAAAATCGGTCAACCGGAAGTAGTAGTTTATTCGTCTCAGTTTTTACTTTTTTACGTTTTTCTCAAAAACGGTTCCTACGATTTTTTTAAATTGCCTCATTTACTACATTTTTTATGGTCTACAAGATAGGGTAGGCGACATTTCTGCTGAAATTCTTGAGAAGACTGCTGTCGTAGAAAAATTGTTTTTTTTTAAGATTTCGGCCTTAATATGCAATGAAAACTCGATTTCGGAAAATCGACATGGAAAAAAAGAATTATTCATTTTTTCCCTGTACCCTATATTCATATAGGGCATGAAAATATCAAAATAATTCAAAAACAGCTAAATTTAATACACTAGCGCACGCATTATCGGAATGGTTTGAGAAAATTCTGACAATGTTGACATGGACCAGTAGCTGTCAGCTGACGAAGAAGGTCCTCAGTTTACAGACGAAGATATAATTTTCTAATTCATGCCAGAGTCCGCCACAGGTCCAGAAGAAAATGATAAAATATGTAACAGAGCAGTTTATTTTACGATCAGAAGGAGCAAAAGCACTGAAAATAGTACTACATAGAGCAGAAAAGAACAATACGCACACAGATATCATGTTTATGAGGCGCTGGCGAAATATTTCGTCATCACCAACGTTTTAGGCATTACGACAACAAACAATTATTGATTTTATGGAGCAATGCAGTAGTAAAAATGTATAATTTTTTTTGTAACTGCTAATAAAACAGAAGAAATGTTTTACCAGTATGCGATTTATGTTGTAAGTAAATCTTATATTAACCACTTGGTAATATGTAACTTGGTTTTGTAATTTATTCTGAACGAAGTGATAAGTAGTACCTCATCTGTTAAAATCTCATATCAAATAATCAAATTTTGGTGGATTTTATAGGAACAATCTTGAGCCGTTTTCATTGCGTCAAATGGAGGATATTTTGAGTAATTGTAAATTGAAACTAGATTTTAATTTTTTTTCTCGTCACACCTGCCTTTAGTGACCACGTAAAATATCAAAGGGTGTTTTCCCATTTTGCTGCTGTTTGAACTTGTATTTGAATTTGTATGAACTTTACTTACTATATCAAAATATATACATTAAAATAAATTTCTGAAAACTGTTTAAAAAATATATATAATGCATTTTTTTAAATACTCATAACGGGTTATTAGCAACCACAATACAAATAATATTATAAATATTTACTGTGGTTAGACAAATTACAACAATCATATTTTCCAACTGTTCTGTATATTGAATATGCGTAACTAAAACATTTTCCTTCGGATGAAATAAAAAAAGAAACTCATCTTGTTCTTTAGGTCATCAGCCAAAAGGCTGGTTTGAACTTCTAGAGGCTTCACTAAGTAAAAGGAGTGAGGTAGTTTACCATTGCATTCCTCACTGAGTATTATTAAAATCTTATAATAATAATGTATTAAGTGATTTTTTTATTGTTATGAAATTATTGTTTCTTTATTTCTGTAATTTTTAAACTTCATAATGAAAGTTTATCAATATTTATGTTCAATATTATTCAAATTTATGTTAAAAAATGTGTATTAAATTATGTTCATATTTGTTTTAATGAGTTGTTAAGTGCTATATTTATACATAAACATACTTTGTATGGCTCAGTTGTATAATTATCTCTACCTGTTTTTTTTTTTTTTTTGCTAATGAAAGCACAAACAAATTTGATTTGTAAAACGGTTTTATGAACAAGTTGATCTGTGAATATGAACACTGAAAACTATTAGGAATAATAATTTTTAATCAATTAGTTTTAGAGTAATGTTTAGCTGTTCTGGTCAAGGTTTTCACACAGTTGTCCTTGGTCACTCCAAGTGAATTTCTGGTCAGCCTCGTTTGTGTCTTCTGCACAGTATAAATACCTTCCTATTTCTTACCCTTATCTCCTACTCAAATATTTTATTTTGTTATACATGTGTATATAATTTTACCTAGTTTATTTACTTATCTTCCTCAGAGACAGGGGCTTTCTTTTTGCAGCGGTTTTTACTTTATCTGGAAACAGCTACAA
This sequence comes from Catonia carolina, assembly GCA_035578175.1. Classification (NCBI taxonomy): domain Eukaryota; kingdom Metazoa; phylum Arthropoda; class Insecta; order Hemiptera; family Achilidae; genus Catonia; species Catonia carolina. Next base: position 258,565,674 of record JAQMRL010000001.1, on the reverse strand, counting down.
ATTATTTATTTATTACTATATATAGCCTATATATGTTAGGAAAATCAATGTTTGAATTTACTGATTAATCTTACTGCACAATTTTTTTCTCTTATCCAAATCCATTCATTTATACATAAACCCTATTATTTGTATTTAATTTACTTATATAATTACTTATTTTCCATAATTAATTAATATAATTTTTACAAAAGAAACAAATATTCATTCAATTTTACACATACATTTAATGATAGGCAAATCAGATTATTCCTATTATCTTTCAATTCTCAATAATTATTCTGATTTGATACAATTAAAATAGATTTAGTCCCTTTAAATATTTTATCGATTCTGGAGCCAATAGCAACTATTCATTTAGCATATTGCAACTATTCAGAGCGGCAGCCAGCAAAGTGACCATAGCCATTATGATATCCAACCTCCGATAGGAGATGGAACTTTAAGAAGAAGAAGGAGCCAATAGAACTACTTTCTTCCATATCCAGGCACCAGCAAACGTTTAACAATGCTTTCTTTAAAAAAAAATCAATCTGACTATATAAATAAATTTTTTATCCCTAAAAGTAATCTGTCAATTCAGTATCAATTCAGTATTATCAGTAGTAATCTGTCCAATTCAGAACAACAGCAACCCCATGACCCAATGAAATGAAGATTTTTTTAACATTGGACTGTTTTGCAATTACTGCTAATGCAGATGGTGAGAAGGATGATAGATGAAGAAGAGTGATGAAAATATGCCCAACCTAATTAGTAATCGAACTTAAGACCCTGATGTAGAACCCAGTTGCATTAATTACTATGTCAACGGGCTGGCCTAAGATAATATGTATAACAAGTAAAAGAGGTGTAGTCTTGTACAGACACAGCCCGACAACTTAAAATTGAGTATTCTCTATATATAAAAGTAACTAGCTTTACGAGGGTTTAAACCAGGAACTTTCATCTCCGAAAATCAGCTGTTAAACAGCTGACTCATGGTGATGACTGCACCTATAAAACAACCCAATGGGTCTTTTCAAATTAACTTGAAAATTTATAAAATTTAAAATCATTCAAAGCTACATATGCACTCTTTGAAATATTTAAAAAAATAAAAATAAAGTATTCCAAATCAATGGAAAAAGTTTGACAATAAATTGTATTTACTTTTATATTACAAAATTAAAATACTTTTGATTTTAAAATGTCAATTCTTTTTTCAAAATAAATATTAAACCATCAATAAATTTAAATCCCCTCTGAATTATAATTGATTACAGAATAAAATTTTAATTTCCAAACTTATTTTGTCACAGATTTTAAAAAAATTATCATTAGATACAACTATAAGAATAAAACTGCTACATCTTGTGTTAAGAGTTTCATTTATAAAGGAAATTTCATCTCATTAATTTGTCTTTGTTAAGTTGAGGTCGACCATTTCTTTCTTGACTTCGTCAGTGCATACATTATATTCAATTTCACTGGAAGTTAAGTATCTGTTTATTCTGTCAGTTGTTGCCAAATCCTATCATCTGTACTAAGAATTTTCATTATTTTCCTAAACCCAACCCCAAATTTAGTCTTTTTACTGTATAGTTATAAACAAAGTTTATTTAAATAATTTTATAAGTAAATTAAATGCCCAAAACGGGCAGGTGGAGTGTTATTTTAATTGCACTCTATCTGTTGGTTCCAGGGCTAAAAAAATAGTTCTGTTTCTTATCACACAGTCAGCCACTTATATGACTGAACTATTTAAGAACAGAAGAGGTAGAGGTGTAAAAGACACTAGTCAGAGTTATCTCCTCTGAGAGTAATGAATTTCACTATGCAGCCAGACCCTGTGGTGAATAAAGTGAAGGTGTCATTTGCAGGGTGGAAAGTGAGTGCTTTTCGGAGGGCCTGGCATGCTGATAAGCATATTCTTTCAACTCATTGAGGAAGGCAATGATAAACCACCTTACTCCTCGTTTTTACTTAGTAAAACCTCTAGAGGTTCAAACCAGCCTTTCGGCTGTTGACCTAAACAAGTAAATTAAGACAGGTAATAAATTAATATTATCCAAAATGAAAAAACCTGAACTAATAAAACTACACATACATACAAAAATACTTTATGTCTTTTGTTATATTTTGAAATATGTTTTGTTGTCTCTAAATACATTTGATTTAGAGGCATCAAACCAAGTTTGCAACATTTGGAATATCTTGTACAATGTATTGTTAATAAATTAAAAAAGTAACTTACCAAAAAATCATTTTTGATAATTCTTTTTATACATTTTACTTTTTAAGTCACATCTAGCTACTAGATATCAAGAAGATTATTTTACTACATTATCAATAAAAGTGTTTACACTAGTTCATGAGGGTGTAAGTACTTTATAGAATCTATAGTTTTAAATGTATTGTAGTTGTTTTGAAAACAGTTACATAAACTGGATGGAGAGTTTATATTTTCTCTGAAATTATTCCAGCAATCAGTAAACATAAGTTCAATAGTGATTTTAGTGTGCCACTGGTTGCAAAAGTTTAGAGATTCTCTTATGAATAAAAGTCCATGGGTGAGAAATATAATATGTCTTATTGTGAGTTTTGTTAGTTGGTTGGTGAACTGCATCAGTTGTTTAGCAAAAATATTTTCATTATCTATAAATGTTGTATACTATGTGGTAGATTAATTCAAGTATGGTTCCATAACTGAAGTCAGTTTTTTTCAGTATGTTGTTGATGTCTTTGAATGAGATTTTGAGGTGTGTCGTGTTTATGGTTAACACTTTCTTGTTACTGAACACATTAACAATTCGGTCTTAATATGTTTAACATCTGACTGGTTTGAACAATTATTAATGCCAATGCAGACACTGAAGGACGATAATAAAAATTAATGATGAACAATGCTAGACATAACGAAATTGAAACTAAAACCCTAGTTTTATCAGCCAGTTGTGTTAACCAGTACACCAACATTTCAGTTCATTGTATTATAGATTTGAAGGTGATCAATAATTTTTTTTTCAACAGAAAATTCTATTTTTGTACACTTAATAATCCTTGTTCGTTGAGGTTGTCTATGGACTTGGTTATTGTATAAAATTTCATCATTACAAAAATAAGAGTTCTTAACATCCCTAACATGCACTTGAAAGTTTTAATAAATTCTTCATTCCAAATAAATACATTAGCTATGAATTTTACTTAAATATTCTGTATTTAACTTATATCTAGTTATTTACTTCCTCACAAACACAAGCTTATTTGGTTGTATGTCCGATTGTTTTACACACTAATACTAACGTAGATGATGAAGGGTAACAGATAAAAATGAGTAATTAAAAAAAGGTGAGACCTAACCAGGAATCAAACCCAAGACTTCTTGTGCGGAAGCCAGTTGTAAAGCAATCAGATTATGAGACACCTAGTCAGATTCTTTAAACTAATCACCATTTTTACTATGCCTAATACCAAAATAAAACAGCTAATTTTTATTTTTAATCAAATCCCATTTGGACCTGTAAAACATAAAATTTCTATAGGTATGCAGAAAGCTTACTAATTAGTAATATGAACCAAGGCCATAAGATAATTTCGTAGCCCACTGATTAACCTTCACTGAAACTTATTGAACATAACCTATAAAATCTCCATGGTATAAATTTTTGAATGGATGGAACGAATCCAATGATAACAAATTAAACTTTATAAACTATGAACCAATAATCAACGGCATTAATAAAATTTAAATATTAAACTCCAAGAGTAGTTTTACCATGTGCATGAGCTAACCTGCAACACATACTTTGCCACATAAATACATAAACTGACGTTAGGTTAGTAGAGTTGGTCTTTCTTAAAACATTTTAGACATGTGATACATAATATCTGATTGCTACAAAATACTAATTTTGATTAATAAACGAATCAACTATACCTTATAACAAATTCTGCTTATTGCTTGAATTTATTAACCAGAATATTATTTACTATTAAATAAAAAAAACTGTTATTAAATTTTTCTGCATACACATTTTTATTATTCAATATTTGTCAATAGTTTACCATAAAAAAGCATATCTTTCTGTTAATTACCACATTATTTATGGGTCACATACAAAAATAGGTACATTTTTTGTTTGTATTTAGTTAAGGTCACATCATACTTTTGTTTTCTTGAAAGTACAGTGGGGTTTGAAGTATTGTATTTCTGTGCAATTATGTGAAATACATCCGCTCTATCCATTAATTGAAACAAAAACCTCCAGCTTTGTAATTAATTGCTGTAGATACAAATTAATCCAATGAGGCAACCAAAGATTTTTTTAAGTTATAAATTAAATGTATTCATATTCCTAATGCGAAGAAAATTGTCCAGAATATGAAATCAAAACAACAACCTACTTATTAATCTCAGATTATAAATATTTACAAATTTATCAACAGAAATTTTAAATGCATACCTAACCTTCATAAAATCAGCCTGTTTCCAAATCAACATACACATTTCATAGGCTACAATATTCAAACATAACTTTATGAATGAAAAACAATTTTTAACCAATTGTTTATAACCTCTATTTCTGAAACTGTAGTTTTGTGGTGGGATTACCATTACAAATACAAAATCTATTATGCTCTGTTAGTTTTAACATAATGTTAGACAACTTATATTATTCTTTCTCCCACACATATATACAGGACTTATCTACATGTTCTTGAAGTATGTTTGCAGAATCTGGTTGTTAACTCCTAGTTTTAAAATATAAACTTTAATTGGTAAAAATGGTCGCAGGTTTACTTAATAACTGTATAAAACAAAAATTGCTGCAATATTTACTTGTGTCTACTACCCTCAAATTTACCTGGATTTGCTTATTTTTTGTGAAAAATATTTGGAAAATCTTACCAGATAGGTTAGACTTGGTCAATACAGCACCTAACCCCAAAATCGATTCTTGTACGGTAAGTTTAAACCACACACAAGTTATAATATAGTAAAATGAATATTTAATATAAATCTAAATTAATGAACATATTTCACAGAGTTCCAGAAACTCAGTGGAACTACCAAAGTACAGTATTAACCTAAAACCTAAATCGAAAATCAATGATAAAAATAAATGTTAAAAGTAAGGTTAAAATAAATAATAAAGAGCATATTTTAAATCTTTGAATGCTTCTGAAATTATATTATATCAATCAGAAATATATTCATCGTTTTACAGTACCGGTAACATTATAAACGTTCGACGAAAACAAAAACAAACCAACATAACCTATAAACACAACACAAAACGAATCATCCTTTAACTACCCACAATTCCACAGCACTCTTCGTTACATGCGCATTGGCGGACAATTTATAAATGTGAATAATTAATAATCACAAAAATACGTGTGTTTCTATCTCAAAACTAGCCTGCCCGTTTTTGTTATGTTTATTGTTCGATTAAATATAGAATTTTTATGTGTATGTGTTATTTGATTCTGGTAAGATTCGATGTGGTAGGTCTTGTTTTAAATAGACACAATGATTTTAATGTAGTGGGTGTACGGGCGATGTGTAACAGATGCAATAGTCGGGAGTTATCGTGCAACTTGCCGACAACACATGTGTGCTGCAGCCATTTTAACTTACCCTGCGGGTTTGTTTTTAACATTTTGTTAAATATTTTTACATTACAGTTTTGTAAGTCAGTGACATTTGGTTTATACATATCTGATACGATTGTTATACGATTTGCAAAGGATTTAAAAGGTAAGTTAACATACTTATATATAAAAATAAATAAATTGTGCATGTATTAAATCTTAAATTACTTTTATAATTACCGCCATGAGTTTGCGTTGAATTGGTACCGTTCCGAGTAGTCGTGTACCAAAATAATTGTTTGTATGTTTTTAACATTTTTTAAATGTAAGTTTCCGTGAAGTAATTATGATATTTTGTAAAACAGACTGTACTTTAATACGAACAGAGTTTGGTGACAGCTAAATGAAGGGGAGTGGATTATTTTTGGATCTAAATGTTTACTCGTCTTCTATTATAGATTTTCTAGATTGGTTTTATTTTTGGAACAGTAATTATTGGCTGTCATTTATTTTAATTAACAAAAACAATAATTCAACTTGTTTAAAAATACTCAGACAGCTTGTATAACCTCATAACAAAATTAAACTACACATTTTTGTCTCTGCATAATAGTTCTTTTTATTTATGTGAATTTTTATTTGATTTATATACCACATTGGCATTCTCTCATTGAGCAATCTGAAGATAGCCTATTAGAAAAACTATAATGTTGTATCCTATAGTATGAACTAATTAAAAAATATTCGGTACACAACGTTTTTTGTTTCTTGGCCGTCATTTGAACCAGTATTTGTTTGTAGTTTCCTCCGTTATTGATTTTTAAATATTTTTAATATCAGATAAATTTTTGGTATAAATTTTAGTTCCAGTAAAATTTTAAATGACTTTCATATCTACTATACTTTTTCTCTAAAGAAGTGACCAAAAATTAATAAAAATTCATTACATTTCTTTAACAACAACTGTCGTGTTAAGCCAATTTATTATATTTTGCCAATTTTAGTCAATTTATGACTTAAAAGACTGATTATATGGCTGCCTACTCGAATATCATAGGGTACATTTATGGTTGTCTAAAATTTCTGTTTGTTAAAATATAGGCACAAAACTTTGAATCCAACTTAACTGAATTTTTTAAAATTTACTAGTTTAATAATTGGTTATTAATAGTAGTTTAATATTGGTTGTACGGATTTAACTCAATGGTTTTTATGAAATTTAAAAAATTTGGTACAAAACGTTTTGTAGATATTTTAAGCGTCTAAGGTTCTAAATATTTTAATCATAGAAATAAATAGTTCTGATTGTAGAATGAAATAGGCCTACATTAATACTTAACCCTTTCAGTGCCTAAACAATATTTAAAAGTTTGAACTAAAGTGCCATTTAATTTGAATACGGGTGTCCAAAAAGTGCCAGCCCTTATTTGGAAAACTTGCGGGCGTAAGCCTGCCATCGCCGACCTAAATTTCAACGTTACAGAAAAATAAAATGTGTTAAAAATTAATTTTTTTATTGCGTTCATAAAAATTTTTTTTCTTTTCTTTTTCTCTTTTTTCTTTTTTTAGAACGATACTTAATCATTCTAACACTAAATATATTCAAAATAGTTCTTTTTAGTTTTATTTAAAGTCGCATCGACAGATATGTCATTAGCAATTTGCAATTTGGTACCTTAACGGTGGTTTTAACGTGTTAAAATTTCCAGACCTTAGTCGGGAATCGAACCGGGATCTTACGCTTTGTAGGCTAGCGCACAAATCATTACGCCACTACTAGGAGGTTTCAAAATACATTATTCCATTATGTTTGTTTAAAAGTTTTTTTGGAAATGTTCGGTTATCCAAACGTTGCCACTTTATGCATAACTAACGGACGTCCGGTAAACCGGATGATATCACTACGTAAAATGTAGTGACGTTCTGTTTTCCGGAAGTTGGTACTGAAATGGTTAACACGTTTTAACATAAAACATCACAATTGAATCAGTCATTTCAAAAAGCCCATAAGTCAAAATTTTAGATTTATTCTTTAGTGCTATTTTAGGACTAACTAAATGTAAACACACCATCCCTCCAAAATCACATAACTCTGGCTTTCCTTAAGCAGTAATATAACACTAAGAAAAGGCGTATCCTAAGTGGTATAAAGTGCTTCTTTGTAATTAAAAAATGAAAATGGATGATTTTTTAAGCTTAACCTCTGCTTTCTAGTGGAAGAGGCTTTACAAATTTTCTATGCAAAAATCTTTTTAAGAGAGATAACTACCTACGTTTGTGATGACAACGAAGAACGTAAATAGTCCTGAAAACCAACATTTTTCTTTCTTAGACCTAGGAATTTCAATTTGTATTAATTTAAAAAGCTATTTTAAATCAATAATGTAAACTAGTGAAATAAATAAATGAATACAATTGTACAACACAATTTTCTTGTGGTCTAACAACGCATTATACAAAAAACAACGTATAGCCTACGTTAAAATTTTACTCCAATTTATTTCAGAAACACCTGAAGTCAAAATTTATAATTATATTAATTATGTGGTTATATGTATATTTTTAAGTACGCTCCAATATTTTCTTGGCAAATTCTTTAGTATTTCCTATTTTATTCCATGCCCTGTTATAATTATCTTCAATGAAAGGACTGCTTATCAATTGTCACAAAATACAACCCGAGATGAAACACGTTACAGTGATTTACTCTTATATCGTTCAGTGATTTAACAGATTGACTATCTATTTCCTGTTACGTAACAGTGGCTGTTCAGTTTAAACAGCTGATCGTGTACACGTGGTAATCGGTCTTTTGGAAGGGGAACTAATGTTAAAATTATCTTTGTACAGACAAGGTAGGTAGGGGTAAATCAATGAAAGCAAAATCGACAAAGAAGAGACTGAACGCGTCACGAAGAAAAGAGCAAAAAGTTTTGTTGTGATGGTTTGACCAGTGTTTTTCTCTTCCCCCTTTACTCATTCCTATCTTGTTTTGTAAGTGAAACTGTTGGTTGTCCTTCTTTTATCCCCTTTTTTCACCCACGACGTGTGGCATAGTACCCCTTTCCACTATTAGTTTCCCGTTCCCCTTTTTCTTTTTGTCTGTCTATCACATCCTTTACATGTGTTCCAAGCGGTCAACTTCCGGTTTTCTAATACGGTAGTTACTTTAAAGAAAATTCTTGGTGTAGTCTGATTACTCGGTTTTATTAAGTTATATTACGTTTTTCTCAATTTTTGTAATGAATCCATTTTAAACACTGTTTAAAAAATAACTTGCATTTATATTAACATAATTATTTATTTATACATTTATTAATTTACATTGCTAGACCCAGGGCTACAAATAAAATTGTTCTGTTTCTTATCACATGGTGAGCCAATTTTATGACTGAAGCATTTAAGAACAGAAAAGGTGTTGTTGTTTAAGTCAACAGCTGAAAAGCTGGTTTGAACCTCTACTGGTTTTACTACGTAAAAACGAGGAGCGAGGTGGTTTACTAATGCCTTCCTCACTGAGTTGAAAGAGTATGGTTATCAGCATGCCAGGCCCTCCAAAAAGCACCCACTTTCCACCCTGCATATGACACCTTTACATCATTGAGTACAGGGTCTGGCTGTATAGTGAAATTCATTTTTCTCAGAGGAGATAAATGAGACTGGTGTCATTTACCTCTACCTCTTGTGCTCTTAAATGGTTCAGTCATATAATTGGCTGACTATTTGATAAGAAACAGAACTATTTTTAGTAGCCCTGGAACCAACAGATAGAGTTCAATTAATTGAACACACCACAACAGAAGAGGTAGAGGTGTAAAAGACACTAGTCAGAGTTATCTCTTCTAAAAGTAATGAATTTTATTATACAGCCAGACCCTGTGGTGAATGAAGTGAAGGTGTCATTTGCAGGGTGGAAATTAGATGTTTTTCGGAGGGCCTGACATGCTGATAAGCATAGGCTACATTTTCACTCAGTGAGGAAGGCATTGTAAACCACCTGACTCTTCGTTTTACTTACTATAGTCTTTAGAGGTTCAAACCAGCCTGTCGGCTGATGACCTAAACAACAACAATACATTTATATTAACGCGTATTTAAACTACTAGGCCTTCATAAAATTATAGCTAACTCATAAAAGTATGTGTACTATAAAATAATCACCCATATAAAAAACTTTCACACTCAATATGATACATTGTCGGGCCGTTTACGCCACAGTTATATCAGTGAAGAGAATTGCCAATTCAAGTCAGCACAGCTCTCTTTTCATTGATGTGACCAGGAAACTCATACATGGAAAATCTATGAAGAGTGAAGTTTCTTTTCACTTTCCCTTATGCAGTTATAGGAGACAGGATTTTATAACAGGTCAATGTTTCCATTTCGTAATTCCAATAAACAGATTAATTTCAAGGGTGCCTGATCCTAGAAAAATATTTTTTAATAATTATCTAGAAACAACGTGACAACGTAGGATACAATTATCGAAAGTCAATTGGCTTTGTGCTATTGTTTGTCAAATTTAGAGTAACAGTCATTCGTTTTTTACCGGATGTGATACTTATATATACAATTTTTTTTTAGGTTGTTTAAAGTCGCATCAAAAGCTTGATCATTAGCGACTACTGTCGGTTTTAGTAAGATAACGGTGGGTGTTAACGTACTAAAATTTCCAGACCTTAACCAGGAATCGAACCCGGGATATTTCGCTTTGTAGACTAACGCTGTAGTCACTACACCGTGGAGGCGGTCTAAACATTTTTATTTCTTATATTTTTGTTAACCTAATTTCTTAACTATTAATAAAATGTGTATTACTATATTACCCACATTTTCTCTTTTTTAATATTATTTTTTAATTCCGAGTGTGTGAACGTTGCAATTTGTACAATTCAGAACAATAAGCAAGCCGATGATCCAATGAGATGAAGATGATATGTATGACGTGTAAATGAGGTGTAGTCTTGTTTAGACAGAGTCCGACAATTTCTGAGAGAGTATGGATAATTGAACCCCAACAATCAAAGTACAACGGTAACCACTGTCTATATTGAAATCCGTATAAAAGTAACTACCTTTACTAGGATTTGAACTAGAAACATTCGTCTCCGAAAATCAGCTGTTAACACCTCTAGACCAACCCGGTGGGTCTTTAACATTTTAACCGTTAAACTTATTTGTGTACAGTTCAGCCGTACTTAGTTTGCTCCTACTGTCAACAAACAAAAGCCACCTACTACAGGGTGCACGATAGAGTCTGCGACTTTACGGATGTCGTATTCCTATTAAGTTAACTATTTTTTTAAATTATAAGTACTGAAAGTACTAAAAACATCAGTCATGATATGATGTAGGCTTAACAATTTCGTTTAGAAAAACACTTTTAAAAGTATTTTGTATTTCAATACCTTTGAAAGTATTTTGTTGTTACTTTTTAATCAGCGTGTACACATTTTGATATAATGCGCATGCTCAGTGACGTCATTGTTTGTTTACATTAGAAGCAAACTAAGTGAGGTCGGACTGTAGACTTATTAAACATGGTGTAGCCTATCAGATGTAACGAGAAATGTAACTTCAGGTTATACAACTAATCCAGTTTTTAATTCTGTTAATTAAATTGTGCTATGTTGTTTATTTTAATGTGAGATTTAGCTAAGAGCCTATGCCATCTTTTGGCAATTTCTTTATATTTGAATTTGATTTACCATTGCAATGACAAAGTAAATTGAAATGTGTCGGATGCGACGTATCGGATGCGACACAATTTGACAGTTGAAACTATAAATTAAATAAGAGTGAATAAGCAAAATGTTTTGTTTAAATGATTTGTTATGTATGTATAACATAATTAGAAGCAATATATTATGTTTTAAAATTAATATTAGTCCAAATAAACGATAAATTATTTCAAAAAATATTTTCTTATCTTCGTAACAATATAACATGATGCTACTAACTCTGTGGGTGTAGAATAGTGTGAAAAGCAACCACAAAATTTGGACAGGATAGCCCAATAACTCTTATTAGATTTTGAGAAAATGTTCTCCTTACATTAGCATTACAGATATATAGGCATTCCGGGTCCGCTTAAACAATTATAATTTCTTGCACTCGTATCTGTTTATTAGTAATTATACTTACATCAAATTTTTTAGCGTTGAATTCTCTACAAATTTATCCCTACAATTCGTTTTTGTATTATAAATTTTACAACGTTATTGCATTTAAACGTAAAAAACGTGTTTTTTATATTAATATTTTGTGTTTTCTGTCATATTTCTTTAAAACTACTGAAGATACAGTTCTAGGATTTGTTTTATCATAATTGTCCAGACCGAATATCATACAAATCCACCAAATTTGTCACTAAAAGTGGTCCCCTAACAGTTCAGTATGACTGAATTCCACCAGGGGAAACTGAAATCGGAGTGAAATTTTCCGCTAAAAACTCACGGAACTCATGACTCACTCGCGGTGTGATCATGGAACTCACTAATAAAGCGTTTTCTGGCATATGTTCATATGAAATTATTTTATTAATTTAATAAAAGGAACACATCTGCAACGTTTATCAGAATTCTCCCGGTACACTCTTTAGATATTAATTTAACGTAAACAAAATGGGAAGGAGAATACTTTTTGTTGGCTATCCAATTTAAAATAAAGGAAAGAAATATGATTTTATTTATTTATTTAGCCTATTTATGTATTTCCCATTGCTTACAAAATATCAATACAAAATATATGTTAATTTCGTTAATTATACTTTGATTATCTAAAAACTATTTATTTTGATTCGCGGTGGGGAAATTAATCCACTCAACTATGGTTTCCCTTGTTCAAGGGTAGATTAATTCAGTGCTCCGTTGTCCATTATACAACTGCAACTACTGTACTACGGTAATCTATTAGTGTGTTAGTAATTACAACTACATGTTAGTTATTTAAACACTAATTAAACTACTAAGACATTTTTATTAAAAAAATAATATGCTGTTATATAGCCCTAATTACATGTACAAGTGAAAAACAAAACAAACAATATAATATGCAAGATAAAAAAATTTATTTAAAAATAGAAAACTAAAATTGAAACCGGTAGCCGAGCTCACAAAACTAGACTGTATGTTTCCTGATGTAACCATTTTTTTTCTGTAGCGTCTCTCCCTACTTCCAGTAGCCAAATGGTTACTGCTTTCTTATACCTTATGATGTCCGCCATATTTTTAATTTGTAGGGGGAACAGATTGAGCAGTTTTGGCGCTTAATAGCAGAAATAACTTAACTTTGGTACAAAGTTTTTGAGGCCTTGTGTAAAAGTAAGAGATCCTTGTTCCTGGTATTATAATTTGTGTGCTCTTGTAGTAAAATCGTTTATATTTTTATACGCGAAAATAAGAGCTTCTCTTGCAAATGTATGGTGGATATCAAGTACGTTGAATTCTTGAAAAAAAGCTGTTCCGATGGATACTGATTGTCTTTTATTAATTATTTGTAAGATCAACTTCTGCACCTTCTGTACGGAGTCCAAAGAAGACAAATTGGCACCACCTTACCAATTATACCGTACGTTAGTACCGACTGCACAATAGCTAAGTAAGCAATTCATTTTTAAATCGTAATTATCGAGATTCTTGTGATCTGATTTAAAATGAAACAGTTACATTTAACTTCCTAACTGCACAACAAAATATATTGTATTTAATTATTAAAAAAATTGTTTCAGGTGACAGTTGTAAATTAGATTACTTACGCGTCTTATCTAATTTTTCTTTAGATTACTTACGCGTGTAAACATATTTCTCAGGCTGCTCAGTTGTTCTCAAGAGACTGAAATTTAGAACTAGTTAACTTCAGTAATTCCTTCGATTTTTTCCTTTCAATTCGACTATCGGTGAAACTTTATCGTACTGCTTATAAATATAGTGTTTGCACTAAAAGTAGTACATTTGTCATTGTGCAAACATTACAAATAAACGTTGTCGTTTACTAGACATTTAATCTGGTACAAAAACATAAAAAAGATTACAAGCAAATACGTAATGTATTGCTAACTTGTATAACTTGTTCAAAACACCAGCAGAATTACAATTGTATTAATTTTTTATTATGAATGAAAATGTTTCTAGTTATTATGGAAACGTAAATCTGGCACTACTGGACAGCGCATATTTAAAAACTGTAAGTGCCGTGAAAACTGTAAGTAAACTGTAAATGCTGAAACTAGGAGATTTGTTAGGGGAGGGGCAAAGCTTAATTTGCCACCTCCTCCTTGTTAATATTGTAAAATACCGAATTAATTTTTTTAGATAAAGTGGTTCGAATGATAACATCATTTACTTATATATAATCAAGAAATCTTATTTATTAAGTACACTTTTTGGAAAAATATTACATTTTTTCGTATAAATATTTATAAAATGCATAATAAAGTTAAATAGAATTTGTTAATTTCTTGAATAAGTAATTGATCGCCGATATGGTCACTTTTCAACCGTTTCTTAATAACTAATTTCATTTTGTTTTTGTGAACCACTTTTCCTATTTTTCCGCTCTCTGATATCTGGCGCCCGGGGTACATACTCCCCTTCCCCTCCCTTACAGCACTGATGTGTCATCATAAAATAGAAATTAAAATCTTAAAACAAACTTTTTTATATTTCTGGGTCAGTCTTACCTTAAATACAATTTTAGAATGAATTTTTCTTTATAAAAATTCCGTTATGTCTATAGGAAAATTGGACTTAAAAATAAACTTGTAAAAATAAGTTACATAAAATGGAATTTACCAATTAATCTAAAACTTTAACAAATACATTTTATTAAAAATTAAATTAGAACAATTTACAAAATAACAGTTTTGGATTGGAGAGATTTTTTTCAATCTTGAGTATATCTAATGTACAAAAAATTAATTAATTATATAGATTCTAGTGTTATTTTCTTATAAAATGTTTTTAAAATTTAATTCTGAATATTTTTGGTACTTTTGTAATATTATGAAGTAATTTTTTCACAGCAATAGTCCTTTATAATAGATCCTGTATTAATTGTTTTAAATTTGAATAAATTTCTTATTTATTTTATGGTTATTCATTAATTTTTTGAACATTACGATATTTTTCATTCTGTAGGCTACACTTACCTATAAATGTATTTTTTATCATAAAGTATTTAAATTTTTTATGAGCCATAAATTATCAGCTTATACATTTTACGTATATTTTTTATAAATATATTTCTGTATCTTTATTTATTTTTTATTATTTTTTTTAAGTAGACGTGTGCACAGATTATAATGTACACATCCCTAAAAAACCTGTTTCTGTTGTGTTAAAATGAACGTACCACTCATTCGTTCTCTCTATTTATAGCTTGTTTTAAATGAGAAGTTTTATAGCCTTTAAATGAGCAGAGTCATGATCACATTTTAAAAACCCAAGAAGTCTCCTTTCTATTGATACAGCTTAAAGTTGTTTACTTCGGTTATAAAATTTATTTTCGTTTGAGCTTATCTTTTTATTAGACTTTTCTTCTTTTAACTTCATATTAAATTTTATCTTCAAACGAAAAAATTTGTTGTTTTTTTAATTGAATTTTAATTTCGTATCAAACACTTCGATGTTGGACGTAGGTTTGTGTATTCCCTTTTTTATATAAGCTGTATATTCATTAAATGAAAAGTATTTCAAAAGTATTCATGTCAAGACGACAAATTGATTTACAAGTCAATTTATACTCTGAATTTAAATTGTGGACGATACGTTTATTTATGTATATTTAAATGTCAAGCCTAATGGAATGGTTCTGATATTTTCCTGATACGGATAATTCTGTTACGGAATAACAATTTGTGTTTGACCATAAACTCATCGGTATAAATAATTGAAGAGAAAAAATTCATTATTTTCTTTCCGGATAAATTTTGATATGTATTTTTTAGTTATTTTAATAAATAAACTCTGTTACTTAGGCCTATATTAAATATTAATTTTGTCAGTTTAATCTAAAAGTAAATTAATACATTTATCTCTAAGGTCCGTTTCTGGATCTGAGTAAAATAAATAATTAACACAATATTATTTAAAATTACAAGTAATTATTACAAACTATGAACTACAAAATTAATGGATGTTTCATAAGGAAGGTTACGGATCGAAAAATCATGAAAATTTTCGATTTTCTGTTTTTAACCTTAAAATATTGTTTGAAATTCCCACTTTAAAATGACTATTTATCAAATTTGCAGGTAGTGTAGAAATTTTTTTGTGATTTATTTTGTTATCGTATGTTTAATAAAAAAGTTAATTTTATTGGGCAACTTTAAATGTGTTTTTCCCAAAACTTTATTTTTTCATATTCAGGTGCACATTTCACAGCTCCCATAAAAGATACAACAATGAAATTTTTTGGGTAGTAAAGGTTGTTATGTTCTTTCGACTAAATTCATAGTTTTCAAAAATATTTAGTAATTTAGGAGAAAAAAATCTTTTTTTTTGGAAAATTTTGACCTCTAATATATTGTTTTTGAAAAATTACCAAACTATATTTCTAACAGAACAAAAAGTTATACATTTAAAATGTGTAAAAGGAACTGATCTTTATATAAAAAAATTTAGGATTCTTTCACAATTGGTTCGTGAGAAACATGTACCTTTGTTAACATTGAGTAAGATAGGGATCCACGGTCCCCTTAAATTTACGAATAATTTACAATTACGGCAATTAAATTACTTGTAAATAACAAACTAATTACAATAAATTGATAACGTAACCTTAAGCAGTTACTCGATCATTTTTCACTTACTTAAACTAAGCCTACTTACAAACTTAACAATAATTGTACGTGTCTACAAATTTACGCTGGATCTCTTCGCAGACGTATTTGTACACAACTGACAAATGAAAACTCGTCGATGGCAGATCAAAGACTAAACTGAGACAAAATAAACCGTCTGCGATTATATAGGTGAGCTATGGAGATTTTGAGAAGAACAAAGATTTTCGATATAATAATAAAAATACAAGTTTTCACAAAACGTATACTCATAATAATTGAATAGAATGGTTACGAAAAGAGCCAATTATCTTAATAGATACCAGACTCCTTCAAGTAGCCGTACTAAGACGCTAAGCTAAGTTAAGCTAAGTAGCCGTAATAAGCTGACCTATAGGCTTACTATAGCTACATGACCATTTGTGCATTATATTTCTATATCTTAGAAACCCTATTTATTATTTACTACTTACTATTATTTTTTACATTAACACCTTTTTAATCTTGGTCCTTCTTGAGAATTCTCGAACAAACTTTCTCTTTAGATATTGTTACATAATTTTTTTAAATTTTGTTGTAATTTATAGATTTGTAGTTGTATATTTTATATAGATTATATTGTAATTTATAGATTTGTAGTTAATCCGTCCAATGTATATTACCTTATCCCAGGTTGGTCTCCCCCTTTCATGCTGCTTAGATGCAATTGGTCAAAATTAAAATGCTTAGGTATTTTTCTTCAACCTCTAAAGAACTAATTCGCCGGTTTCAACTTTCCTAAGTGATTTGGAATATAAGGATTCAGTGCTTTGTGTGTGAGCGAGTCAAAAAGTTAGTCGATAGTTAGGTCTTCGCATTTATACATAGTAATGAATTTAAATTAATTACCTACTGTATACCGAGTCATTTTAAAACATACTGTTAACAATTTTTTTAACAGACTACAATTCATAAATCACCATGACAAAAAATATAGATCAGTTAAAATTTTATTCGTTCTGTGAAACATTTCCATTTTTTTTGAACTGAATGAAATTATTTATTTCTTGTTTACAAATAATAATAAATAATTTAATATAATTCAAACAATACAATCATATGAAATTTCCAAAATACTATAACTAAAAAAAACTAAACGTATTTACTGGATATTTAAAGAAACAACATTGATTAACTTATATGATAGGTAAATTATTATACTCAATGATTAAATATAAATAACAATTTATTTTTTTTCCTATACAACCTATCAAGAAAAATTAAAGGATATATACATTTTCTCTGTTATTTATTTCCAATGGCTCCAGATATGGAAGATTAAACTGAACGTTTCCAAATCACAACAGGTAACTTTCACACTTCGGCCTGTTGATTGCCCAAATTTACGCATCGATGATACTAGGCTTACAGTTGCAGACAAAGTAAGGTACCTTGATTTAATGCTTGACAGACGTCTCACGTGGAAACCACACGTTGCACACGTCAGAGCAATCTCAGACTCACGGTTTCGTATGTTGAAGGCGTCTTAGGCCGCAAGTCCTCGCTACCTCTACACTTAAAAGTCATCCTCTATAAATCACTAGTACGGCCAATTTGGCTATATGGTGGACCAATTTTTGGAGCCTGTCACAATACAACACTGAATATTCTTCAAAGACACCAGTCAAAAGCACTTAGAGCAATAACAAACGCACCTTTTTACGCAACCAATCATACCCTTCACGAAGACCTGAAAATACCAACGGCTCGAGACATGTAAACGCAACATAAAACTCATTACACACAAAGACAATTGACCACATAAATCCAAATGTTCAATGTCTTTCAACTAACGATATTCCTGTTAACAGACGACTGAAACGAAGGTGGAATAGGGATCTTCTTCCGACCACCATAAAAAAAACATTTCAATTAAACTTGTCATGCCTGTTTCATTTCATAAGAAAAAGAAACTAATTTCATAAGAAAAAAAATTATCCATCATAGTTTATAAATCATTATCATTCAAAATATTGGCACCACATTCATTGTAAATTTTCACGCCGAAATCGGTCACTGGATCGATTCACCTTCACGTCACATTCCCGCCATTCCTCATTCATTCCATCTCATTTACTAGTCGTGCTTTAAAAAATTGTACAGTTGTAACTAAAATTAAAGTTGAAGCCAAAAAAAATTATTTCCAACATAAGAACAAAATTTTTGAAAATATTAAGAACAAATTCATAGGCTTTAAAATAATAAATCTTTGACCCTTACCCTGGCATTTTATACATCAATAAAAATAATTTAAGTTTAATATGTCCATTTAATATTTAACCTTATTTGATAATAGCGATAAATAAATATATCTTTATTTGTAAGCAACCAAAAATGAAAAAGGGATAGACATATTTAATTATAATAGTCAATTATAACATTATTAAATACAATAAAAAAAGTAATTTTGCAGGTAGGCCTATACTTAAAATTTAATAAAATTTATTAACAAATGTACTTACATTAACTTAGTAATAGAGATAAGACGAATTTTAGGTCGGTGAATTTTTTTTGTCAGTTATTTTGATTTTATTTTGTTATTATTTCTTCCACGATCGTGGTGCTAAGATCTACCTAACAAACCATAACATGTTTAAATTGGTTGGGTTGTTTTCGCATATTTTTTTATTCACAACCAAATTGGATGCTGTTGTAAGGAATCTCAGATTTTATTTTGAAGATGGTATCTTTAATTTTAGTACTAAAGTTGAGTGAACGAGATTAGTTATAAGCCCCAATTATTTATTAATTTAAAATAATTACAGGATTCAGTAATCATACAATTTTCAAACCAAGATTTACTATTATCATTACTATTATTCTATATAAAATTAACATGGCTAATTCAAAAATAATCACTTTTTCTAAAAAGGAAATACGTTGTGGTTTCACAATACTCTTAATGAAAAACAAAAATACATTTAAATGAAATTTGAAAATTATTTCTTGGTTATAATTTGTAATTTATTATATTTTTATTATTGTACGAGGTAGTAATGCATTAGATGTGTGAAGAAGAATGGAAATAATGAGTGGAATAAGATTTGAAATTACGTTGTTGTTATTATAAAAAGATTAATGTCTTCGTGGGAACTGATGAAGACTACGATGAAGTTGATGATCTTTCTGAAGACGGTTGAATGAATCTGTATAAATGGATTGAAGATGAATGAACAGGTGAATGAATGAGTGAATGAATTTAAAGATACGCTAACCAATTGTACCGGCTAATAGTCTACAGAAAAATCATAACTTCCTTTGCGGTTTCATAAAATTGTACAACACTGTATTCTTCTGTTCGTAAACTAAACCATACCATCAAGCAAATTTCAATTAAATTCGCATTGTATTGTTAATGTTCTAACCAATTTTGATAATGTACACTTTAAAAGTCATAAATTAAATCTATAAGATTCATTAATTATATGAAATTCGCTCTAGAATTAATTACATTTTTTGGATTCAATTTTTATTTAAAAATAAACTCAAGAATTATTTGTACTTCAAATATTACAGAATTTCGACAATTTTGTTTAGCACTCTTTTTTTTAATTTGTGAGACCGCTGTGGATTACTTAAGTCAGTTTACTGGAAGTTCTTCTCCGATTTTGTCTTTGATTTTTTTTCCCAGGATCTTTTCATTCTGACTAATCGTGTTCGTCTTTCTTCGACTAAAACTCTACTCGCTCCTCTATTGTATATCTTTGGTTTGAATCTGATGTATTTATCTTTTAGTACTTTTAATTCTTCTGTCATATTCTCTAGATCTCCCAAAGTTATTCTCGATTCTTCCATATCCTCTTTAATTTCAATGATCCAAATTGGTGCCGCTTTTTTGCAATAAAGATTTCCTATTATTTTATTGGTTATTCTATCTTGCACTCATTTACTATACAAAAAAATAGATTTCTGTGACAAGTGCTACTATATGAATACAAAAGCAGCTATTCCAGCATTTTTTGGAGGAACCGGTTTTGTTTGGAGAAAACAAGAAAACCTCAATAAATCTTGGACTCAATAATATCACTTACATAGACTTTTAGCAAATTTGGTTTTGGGATTTGATGGCAATTAGATTTAATAGCTCAGAGATTTTAGAAGTGTCACTGACATTGACTTTTAGCTAATTTGGTTTTATGGTATGATTGGAATTAGATCTGATAGCTCAGGATTTTAGGATTATTTCAATACACCGCTGGATTATTTCAAAATTAAGGAGATAAGAGATTAATATATATTGAGTTATTAACCATACCAATTAGGTATATTATCATAACTCCTTCTTTATATCCAGAAAAGACCCAAATTCAAATCCAAAACGAGCGAAAAAATTTTTCTATTTGAGTAATTATTGTTGTGTAGGTCAATAGCAGAAAGGCTGGTTTGAACCTCCGGAGGTTTTACTAAGTAAAAACGAGGAGTGAGGTGGTTTACTATTGCCTTCCTCTTTGAGTGGAAAGAGTACACTTATCAGCACGCCAGGCCCTCCAAAAAGCACCAACCTTCCACCCTTCAAATGACACCTTCACTTCATTAACCTCAGGGTCTGGCTGTATAGTGAAATTCATTACTCTCAGAGAAGATAACTGACTAGTGTCTTTTACACCGCTACCTCTTCTGTTCTTAAATAGTTCAGTCATATAATTGGCTGACTATATGATAAAAAGCAGAACTATTTTTGCAGCCCTGGAACCAACAGATCGAGTGAAATTAATTTAACACTCAACCTTCCATTTATATGCAAAATTAAGTAGCCTATATAATTGTATAGTCTATATTAAAAAATTAAACACCGCGTATTTCGGTTGTTCAGTCGGCAACATCATCGATTATTAAGCCGGCAGTTTGGTCTAATTTTACTTTATCTTGCCCTATATAAATATATAGTGAAGGAACGTATGCTGTTGTTTTCATATCGGTTTTTCTAAATCGAGTTTCAACCGGAAAAACACGTTTTAAGGCTCCCTGGACCCAAAAAACATGTTTTTAGTGGTTGGTCTGTGAAAAAAATATCTCAAGAACGGATTATCATACGGAGTTAAAACTTAGAAATTAAGTTAGGTACTATGGGAGCCGACACAAACATTTTCATCAAAATCGGTCAACCGGCATTAGTAGTTTATTCGTGCAATTTATAACTTCTTTTACGATTTTCATAAAAATGGCTCCTACAATCGTTATGCTTTCTAAGCTAGTGTATGTGCCATATCTGCTGAAATTCTTGAGAGCCTGTTCTCTCGTGGTAAAAAAATGTTTTTTTATGTTTGCGGTTTTAGTACTAAACATTTTAGGGCAAAAGGTTAGGCTATTATAATTAAAGTTGTAGGAAATTGTATAACCTACAACTTTTATTTCAGACGTTTGTATCTACAAGTTCAGTTTAGCACCAATTGGTGTTTTTCTCTATTTTGCCCATCAAAATGGGTAAATAAAGAGATTTTTTAATATATCGGCCTTAATATATGCATTTTGCATCAAAGTTATGGGAAATAAAAATATCTGCAACTCCTATTTTAAACATTTTTTTCATTTTTAAGTCGAACAGACGTTGATTTTCATTTTTCGTCATTTACTTATAATTAAAACTAAGTTACGTTTTTCATTTTACATTGTTTATAGAGTTGTCCATAACAAGCAGGTGGAGTGTTAAATTGTTTGCACTTGATCTGCTAGTTCCAAGGCTACAAAAACTAGTTCTGTAATTTGTTACATGGTCAGCCAATTGTATGACTGAAGCATTTAAGAACAGAAACGTTAGAGGTGTAAGAAACACTAGTCAAGAGTTATCTCCTCTGAGAGTAATGAACTTCATTATACAGTTAGACTCTGTGGGGAATGAAGTAAAGGTATTATTTGCAGGTTGAAAGGTAGATGCTTTTCAAAGGACCTGGCATGCTGATAAATATACTTTTTTACTCAGTGAGGAAAGCAATAGTAAACCACCTCACTCCTCGTTTTACTTAGTAAAGCCTCCAAAAGTTCAAACCCGCCTTTCGGCTGATGACCGAAACAAACTATTTGATTTTAAAAGAATTAAAAACGAAAATAAAGAAATACTCTACTGCAATAAAATAAATAAAAATAATGAATACTGAAAAAACCAAATACGAAATTTACAGAAATTAGAAGAAAAACGATACAAATTTTGGTACACCGTATACTAGTACACGATAGACTAAGCTAAATATCTAGTGAAATGCAAAATAAGTTTAATCTATCGGTCAGTTACTTAATGAAGTTGGATATTATCCAAACTTTTAAAGATATTCATTAGTGTTTATAATACGTAAAATCCAATTTAATATTAAAATAGTTTCAAGTGCTTAGCGATCTGCTTTTATTGTAATTTATTTAAGCTACATTAAGCAATACCAATAATTAATAAATAATCTGGCCTCATATATCAATACATTATTAATGAATATATTACGCAAAATAAATATAAGAACTATAAAAAAAAATTATTAAATGACATCTTACTTAAACGGTAATAAAAATGTATAAATGTTAAGTGACATTTTGTAGAATATATTATTTTAAACTGTATTATAAAATACTCTATTTACATAATTATTTGTTTCAACCTTAATATGATATTGATATAATATTAAAATGCAGTTTATAAGGTTTCTAATTAAGTTGAATAAACAAATTAATGGAAATGCTTGTATCTGATATAAACTTGAGTTTTGCATTCGCAATATTGTTTAATATTTCTTAAACGATTACACTGACAGATTCTGTACAAATTGGTTTTTTGTGATTAATATTTTTTAAATATATTACTCTTGCAATATTATTTAATATTTTTTTTTACGAAAATGAATATAACTCTAACTTTATTTGACCAATTTTGTAGGCCCAATACATGTTATTATTTTATTAATGGTAATTTATAAAATTGTTCTGTCTAACCGTCACATTCAGATGTCAGAAACTACAAGAGATAGCAACAAACAGTTTTTGGATTCGTAATCTACACAAAACGTTTGTGGGGCACAAATGGGTTTGAAGTGATATTTTCGACCAGAAGTGGCCCAAAACCGGAAGTCAAAAAATCAAAGTTAGAAACTACAAGAGATAGCAACAAACGGTTTTCAAATTCGTAATCTACATAAAACGTTAGCGGGGCTAAATATATAGTGAAATTAATTACTCTCAGAGGAAATAACTCTGAGCAGTTTCTTCTACACCTCTACCTCTTCTGTTCTTAAATAGTTCACTCATATAATTGGTTGACTATGTGATAAGACACAGAATTATTTTTGTTGCCCTGGAACCAACAGATCGAGTGCAATTAATGTAGCACTCCACCTGCCTGTTATGGGCAAATTTACATACTAGTATTTATTTTTTGTACAACATAATTACAAACTTTGACCGCCTCTTTGGCCTAGTGGTTCGAGTGCTATTCTGCAAAACTAAAGATCCCGGATTCGATTCTCGCCTACAGTCAGAAAAATTTATACACGTACATACTCAGCGTTCCTTAACCCAAAGTACTCATCGCTAATAACCGAGACGTTTATCTAACTTTCGTAGAGGTTATTTTTTATACGAGGCGGCGAGAAAAACTCATGTTCACTTCACTTCCTCACGATGGGGGAAGTAGTGTTGGACTCAATTGAAGCGTTCTCGTCCAGCCACAAGGGGGTCGCAACCGCCTACCAACCAAAATCCCGCCGCCTGGCCACTTGATCAGGCATCAGCAGACAACCCTCCACCTACCTCGGAACTGTTTATATAATACTACAAGGGAAATATCGGATTAAAAATTTACATACTGTCAGCGGGGCGTGGAAGGGAAGTGTAGCCTAATTCGCTTCTCGCTGTCACTGACCAACACTCACTCTCTCACTTTCATTCATGTCTTTCATCACCAGCTCAGGAAATTAGTGTGCCTACCTTACCTTCTGAGATCGGGACAGGATTTATTTACCGTGGGAGAGGGTGATCCCACTGATCTCCAGATGTCTCCTCCCTCCGCAGTCTCCCAACCATCCTCTCCGCAAATAGAGCGACTAACTTCCAGCTCTCCTCATCCCGCAGCATCGCTGCCCCTACTGTCTATGCGATCCACCGTGCTACGCCCATCTTCTCAGACGTCTCAATTCTGTCGAGGCCAAAATAGGGACATCTTTCAAAAATATGCTCAATGGACTCCTCCTCTTCACTGTCGCACAGTCGACATTTCGGTACTTCATGAAGTTTGAACCTCGTCAAATATGCCCCCAAAGCAACCATGCCCTGTTAGTTACTGCGTCAGTTCGTGGGTGGTATCACCAAATGTCCTCCTTATCCACACCTCGACATTTTGAATAAACCTCCTCGTCCACTCCCCGACCCTAGCTTCGCTCCACCTCCTCTGCCTTTCATAGAGTTAAAAAAGGATAAATGAACTGTCTTACCTGAACAAAAATAGATATCTAAGAAAAAGTACTTTGTATTAATGTACAAATGACATTAAATTTAATGCTCCAATAACTAAAATAGTTTTTAATGGTGCATTAACTACTTTTTAATTATTTTAATTGATCTCATACCATGTTCTTATACAGGTGACTTTGCGTGGTAACAAATAAAATTGGAATAGAATAATAAAAATAATAGTGATAGTAATGAAACAATCCTCATATATTTATATATTTGTTGTGAACAATTTTTTTCCAACGTCCTTTGTCATAATTCTCAGGTCGTTTCTAGTGGAAGTTGTGACAGTGCGTGTTCAGGTTGCAAAGTTTATATGTAACTCACGCAACTACCGACATGGTCAGGTGGGAAAACTAAAGAGGCTTTGTAATACGTATATCATACATACTGTAGGTATATTATCAAGGGAAATACGTTTAGAATTAATTTAAAATCCATTAAGATTGAAGCCTGGCGTAATTAATTCGGTAAAATTACAGGCGGTGTGTCACTGAAATGGATATGCTGGATGACAGTGAATTATCAGCTACTATCAAATTGTAATTGTCTATTTTTTATAATTGTATAACGTTCTAGGAAAGGAGAAATTATAGTCTGGATGTTCTTTGGATATAATTATTTCGATTCGACTGTTCATTAACCGGAGCGCGTTGACATGAGCTTTAAATAGTCGCAAACAATGTTTTACCAGGGAAACAATAGCTTAACTATCATTAAGCCGTCATTAACCGTTCCTTTATAATTACTCGATTATTATATTTAACAAATTTATTCATTGTTAAACTATGCAACATGAATGGCTCGGTCTCTATTATTATAAAAATATACGACCATTTCCCTTCACAATTTCGTTATTCTTTTTAAACTCATATATAAAACCATATTACCTTTCTTTTATTTACTTAAGCCTAAGAACTTACGTTTTATTAAATTATTTGTTTCACATTAACGTTTTGTCTTTTTTCATTCTTCAAGATTCCTGGGACTCTCACAAATAATACGATTATAATTACTTTTCTCTCCGTATACTAAAGAAGTTATAATTTTAAATTTCATTCCAAAAATAATACGAGTTATTATATTGTACATTTATTAACAATTATATTGTAGGTACTTCCTAAGTTCTCCATCTTCGTGTCCTGTATTTATGTTTAAATTAACAAAAATAATAATAACAAAATATTTAGTATTATTATATTATATTTCTGCAGAATTGCATTTAACTGTTTCTTAATTCTATTTATTATCAAAAGAAGAATAATTGCGGTTCCGAAGTACCTACAGTCATTAATTTATTTTGTAGTATTAATCTTTATATCAAACTACTACTACTACTGCTGTCAATATCATTTTAAACTTTACAAAACTTACTTATCAAACGGATTAATCCCTGTCCCTTAACTCAAAAAATCTGGTCTGAAACACTCACACAACTTGCTCTTGCCAATGCAAAACATGACCAATTTAACCTAATATTATTAATAAAACATTACAAATAAACCAAAAACTAACCTCATAAAACAAAATCTAATTTTAATCATGAGTAAAAGACGCAAAATGATAAGTGGCCTTACTTTGGCTTAATTACACGGATAATCACTCTTTCACGCTAAAGTAGACTCTATAGAGAAAAATGCTTAAAAAATAAAAGTTGTAAATCTTTTAATTTTCTATAAATTCAATTATTTACACTTTTGTCCTGAAATGCTTACTAAGGCCGTAATCTTAAAAAAATCTATTCTTACAGATTTTCATGAAAAAAAAACAGCAAATTGCTAATTACCGCTAAACTAAGCGTTATACAAAAAGATTTTTCAAATAAAAGTTGTACATTTTTAAGTTATCTACAACTTTGATTATATACACTTTGCCCTAAAATGCAATTTAAGGCTGCAATCTTAAAGAAAACTTCTTTTTTTTCTACGAGAGAACAGCCTCTCCAAGAATTTTAGCAGACATGGCGCCTACCTTATCTTGTAGAGCATAAAAAGTATAAAAACTGAGGCGATTTTTCAAAATGTCGTAGGAGCCATTTCTGGAAAATCGCAAAAAAGTAAAAATGACACGAATAAACTACCACTTCCGGTTGACCGATTTTGATGAAAACGTTCGTGTTGGGTCCGGTAGTAGTAGCTTATCAATCTTAAGTTTCAGGTTTCAACTTCGTACGATGTTCCATTCTTGAGATATTTTGTTCACACATACACACACGCACGCGCGCGCACGCGCACGCATGTGCACACACGCACACACACATACACAGACCAATCGCTAAAAAAAGGATTTTTTGGGTTCAGGGGGTCTGAAAACGTTTGTAACCGGTGAAAACTCGATCTCGAAAAATTGACATGAAAACAATACTTTTCTTCCTCTATATTCGTATAGGCAAGAGAAAGTAAAAAATAAGTTTTTAAAATGTTTAATTAGGCATCATTATAGTGGCTGTTCTACACCACTAGGCCATTTACAACCCAAAACGCTATTCATTTCTATAGAACACGTTTTCATCCCTTAAGACTTATGCTCTTTAAAGTTCCCATAACACCATCTGTCTCTCTGGGTCACCTCTCTCTTCCTCAGTTTAGCTATAACCCATAGATTTAAATCTACCCTTCTTTTTTTGGTACCGCCCTTTATAGGGCAGTACTACGGGGGAAAGTATAATATATGTTGTGAAATGTTAAATTTTGCGGTACAGGAACTTGAATAATGTATTTCTAGTAGGCCTACCATAACAGTAAGATATTTCTTTGTTTTGATGTTAAGCCCTAGTAAGTATACTTACCAAGGAACGTTTATTGAAATGGAAATCACATAATATTTAGTGATAAAAATGCTTATTAAAACAACTTGTTGTAGCCTACTATATAACAAAATAATGTGTAGAATAACTTATCTTAACTAAATACTAGCATGAATGCTTGCTTTCCCGTAAAAAAACTTGAATTTTCTACGCATTGTACAAAAGTAGTACCAAAACAAAGTGGTAGTGTACGCTGTTATGAATTCTTACCACATTCGTGCAACTCACGAAGAAAGTGGTCACTGCACGCTAATTTCAAAATGGGGATAACTTGCTTATCGGACAACATCGATAACACCATAAAATTTCAGTAAGGTTCTACTGCATAGCTTATTCTTAAATAAATTCGACCTTATTGCCAGTGGTAAGTGTACTTACCAAAGATCTATAAAGGGTTAAATCATCGTATTTAATTATTATCGTAATGTATATTAAACTAAATAAAATAAATAAATAGATAAAAATAAAATAAGTATAAAAAAATTAATAAACATTTTTGTACTTAGTAAGCCTTTATTTTATCAATTAAGTAACAAAAAATATAATGAACCAAATAGTAGATCAAAGATATTATTAAAATAACATAATAGCCTACCGTCTAAGGAGTAAATTATTTTTTGTTAAATATTTTCTTCAAAAAAACTTTTTCGGGGTACCCAAAATTATCCCCAACTGCGCGTTTTTAAAATGGAAAATCTCTAAACGTTCCACTGAATTACTTTCACTGAACAATTCCATAATCATGGTAACTGCCCCAATATTACTGTCGTATTTATATTTTAAATAACTATATTGACGTAAAAATTTATAATTCTTTTTCATCTTTCTTTCGGTACAAATGAAAAGAAGTTATTTATATAGAGTATGAATATGATAATGTTTATGTAAATATACAGTACGGATAAAAGAAGGTAGGGTAGATATAACCAGCAAAGACCAATGTATAAACTATTACGAAACATTTATTATTATAATTTATAATAAGGGTTGCAGTTACGACATGAGTATTAAGAAAAAGGCAGGAAGACCATAGCAAAACATAAAGAGAAGTAAAGCTACAACTGGATGGATAGTTGTTTAGTTCTTTGTTTCGTGGTAATATTATTACTACAGTAGTAGTAATAGTCGGATAAGCTTAGCTGTTTCTTCTGTCATTCAATTTCATCACGTTCACCAGATGATATCTTCTAGTTGAACCATTGTCCAGTTAAACTGAGTACACTCTCCTCAATTCTTACTCACTTTTCATTCTATCCGCTCCCTTTTTTTAACCCGAAATCTTTTATAGTGTTTTTATCTTTCCTCTTTAAGTTTTTTTATTCAATCATTTTCTTTATCTTTTCCTGATTTTATTATACGATTCTGATGATTATGTTCTTATTGTGTTATCTATTAACAAAATAATTTTAGGGTACACTTTCAACACATCCTTCCTTGATTTTAATTTTTATACAAACGCAAAATATATGATGTTAGTTTAATAAAAATTAGCATTCATGAAAAACATTTGAAAAACTTCAAAATTTATGAAAAATTCGGTTTTTTTATAAGTAGTCCTATACGTTTTATAAAAAATCTGGTGTGAAAAACTCACACAACTTTCTCTGGCCAATGCAAATAATGAACCATATAATCTAGCATTAGTAATAAAACATTAGAAATTAACAAAGAAACTAACCTCAAAAAACATGACCCTATTTTGTTTTATTAAACCTTATTTTAATCATAGCCTAAGTGAAAGCCGCAAAATGAAAATCAACTTTAATTTGGCTTATAGGCTAAATACGGAAAATCACTCTTTCACGCTAAACTAAGCTCGTAGAGAAAAATATTAAAATAAAAGTTGTAGATCTTTTAATTTTTTTATAAATTTGATTTATACATTTTACTTGTAAAATGCATACTAAGGCTGAAATCTTTAAAAAAAATCGATTTTTACACGTTTTCGTGAGAAAAAAACAGAAAATTGCTAATTACTGTTAAACTAAGCGTTATCAAAAAAAAAAATTGTTTGAAAAATTGTTTATATTAAATAAACAATTTTTTTACGAGAAAACATTCCTTAAGAATTTCAGCAGACATGGTGCCTACCCTATCTTGTAGAGCATACAAAATTTAGTAAATGAGACGTTCCGTCCTTGAGATATTGTTCACACACACACACACACACACACACACACACACACACACACACACACACACACACACACACACACACACACACACACACACACACACACACACCCACACACACACACACACACACACACACACACACACACACACACACACACATACACACACACACACACACACACACACACACACACACACACACACAGAGACCAATCGCTAGAAACATGTTTTTTGGGTTCAGGGGGTCTGAAACTTGTAGATCCGGTGAAAACTCGATTTCGAAAAACCGAGATGAAAACAATACTTTCCTTCCTATATATTCATATGGGCAAGAGAAAGTAAAAAATAAGCAAACAATTTTTATAATAGCGTACTTGCTTGTCCACAAACTGACTTCAAATGTTCCTATTTAGTAGGAAATACGTTAAGGAATCTGTGCCACATTAAGGATACCCAGTACGGGGAAAATTGAAAATTTTCACACATCCGTTTTTTTGCTTATTATTAAAATTCAGAGTTTTCTGCATCCAATGATATATAATTTGTTGGTTTTTTGCAGTTTTTATCCTCCCAAAAAATGATTTAAAATATGTTGAACCCTTACGTTATTTTCTAAACGTTACCAGTTTGCATAAACATCTCGATTTTTTGAATGACAATAGATAAATTCATAATTTGTTTTTATTTTGTACGATATTTTTTGTTTTAAAAATTTAAGTTCGCATTAGACCAATGCGAATGTAACACATTGAATTTTGTGTATATTAAAAATTTAAATGTTCGTCATGTTTATAACCTTACGTAGCTTATCCATTTTGCAATAATTATAATGATGTGTTCTCTTTTAGTTTTTCTTGTTCCTGTAAATAGAAATTTTTGACACATAAGGAACATTTACTCAATCAACTGCGAGTGGATTCTAATCAATTCTTTTACACAGCCTTTTATACCATAACTGCAATGTACTGCATTAATATTACAATAAAATAATGTGTTTGAATATTTATTTTCCACTTAAATAGGCAAAAGATTATGATTTTTAAAAGAGGAAGTTAAAAATTCTACTAACCAGTTGGTGTAGATTAGCTTGAAACCTAACCACAAAATAATTACACAGGATAACTCCAATAGTTTTTGAGCAAATGTTGCTTACATTAACATTACGGAGATAGGCACTCGGGTAACCTTAACGTCTTGGTTATTAGCGACTAGATTGGGTTGAGGAGAGGTGAGTTTAAACTTGTAAAATTTTCTAGATCCTGGCCGGAAATCGAATCCGGAACTTCCGCTTTGCAACGTAGTACGCTCACCACTAAGTCACGGAGGCGGCTGATAGCCTTTTAAATACATATATTGAAGCACGATCAAATTTTTCATATTTTTTACTCGTAGTAAATGGAAAGATCTTTTACGTAATATCACTTGCTTTTTATGTAAACATTTAATGTATAGGCTACTTTCTTATAAAGGTTTGGTTGTACGATCTGAGCATAACTAGCACGTAAACTAAAGTGATATCTTTTGTCGGAAAGAATCCTGTTAGATAATATCCTGTGATTTATAACTCTGTCATTAACTGATTCAAACATTTAATTACTTGGGCTGCCATATTGGTTTCGTCAGAGTTTAATATTGACTAAAAATACAACGTTTTCTGATATATTTTTGGGGTATGATTGCAACTACAGTAAGGATAGGATTCATCGACATGAATTCATGAAATTTTATTACGTAATGTTAATTTCGACTATGTTGTCTCCCAGCAAAATTTGGGCTCTTACAGGAAGAAGGGCACCGACATTGAAAGCTGTGGAGATGTATGTTAGGATCAAAGAATGCTTGTAGAGGACAAAACTCAAAATTGTGGAGTTCAATGCAATAATTATATACCAGAGAATAATTTATTATCGCAATAAATTATTGATAACGTATCTTCAAGAAAAGATTTTTTATGTTCAACTATTATGCATATTTCATACACTTTCAGCTTTGTAGAATTTTTACCAAACTTCTTTTTTCTTCAGGTCTGTATACCAGAACCTGTTTTAGAAATATATTTTCTTTAAATCTTTGAAAGCCAGCCTATCGGTGTGAAATGGCTTCTACGCCAGGAGAAACCCGGCTTCGATTCCCGGTCAGGTTTCGTATTTTCCATCATTCTTCATTCTCTACATTCGCATTAATGTGCAAAACAGTCGAATTTAAAACCCCCCAAAAATTAAGTTTGGCCTCTTTTTTGTAAATTAATACTTATACATTTAGTAAAGTTGATGTTTAGTCTAGATTTTCTTACACAGTAGGCATTCATCTTCTGAAGGTTACTTTGAAAATGGCACTGTAAAACTACTTTTGACTGTTCAGAGAGTATTTTATTTTAAGAAACCCCTTGGATTATACCTTTTTGCACGTAATAAAATCATAATTTTTACTGTGAATTATTATTTCACTGATCATTTTTATCATGCTACCACATTTCCGGCAACAGCCAATAACATAATTATATGGCAAATAAAATAAAATAAACTTTTCAGGATTTTTAAGGTTAATGAAAATTTCAAAATGAAATTTAAATTTTTGTTTGATTATAATAAAAACCCATATTAAAAATTTTAGTATGCCTAAATCCGATACGTTGACTGAACTGGATGATATAAAACGTGTAAAATATCTTCTTCTTCCGCCTTTCAAGGATTAGGCATCTCTGCCTGTTTCGAATTTTTCAAATCTGTCCATGTCTTTCTCGGGCGTCCTCGTTCTTTCTTTCCCTCCGGTTTATAGCCTGGTGTTTGCTTAGGTATCTCTTCCTCCCTCATTCTACTCACATGCTCCAACCTCTGCATTCTGTTCTGAGATACCCTTTCGTTTTTTGAGAAGATGTTCAGTTCTTTCCTTATCTTGATATTCTTGTAAAAATCTTCTTCGTACTACACCCATACGTATGTCAAAGAAAATGTAATTTCAGATGCTTGCAATCTACTCTCCTCTCACTTTGATAACACCCAAGTTTCACTACCCTAGAGTAAGATCAGCACTGATATTGTTTTATAAAATGTCAACCTCGTGTTTTTACTGGTGCTATTTTTTAGTTCGATGAATAGTTCCGCATATTTGCTGAATCGGTACATCTTATTGTAAGCATCTTATCCTTTTGGTATGTAATGTTGCAACCTAGATACTGAAAGTGGGATATCAGATATTTTTTGCGTGTAAAACATTTAGTATTATAATACTTTTTCATAAAAATGTAACTCTTTTTGTTAACAGTTAATAGTGACAAGAACATATGCTATCTTGATTTGTAATAAATGATAAATATTGAAAATTGTCGATTTATTTAACAAAAATTAATTTCGTAAAATAAATTTAATATTTTGTTACGTTACCAATGACTTCTTGCACAATGATCTCAAAATTTCGTACGTAAACGACTTATTCCGTAAGAAATTATCTTATCCTAGCAACGAATTTGCAGCAACCTATACCTACCATACCTTCCCGGCAATCTCCGCAGACGTCTACGTCGATGATGGAGTAGGCACATAATTTTGTAATAAGTAATTTCCGATAGTACACACAATTATGTAAACCGTTTAAAGAAAATTTTCGGCTAGGGCCTATTGTTGAGTGGTGATCTTCTCTTAGTCTTAAAACACATTTTATCGCATTTCATAATCATCCAATTCAATCGTTGTTTTCATGTACAGTAGTGAATTTTTCTAATTCCTCTAAAATTACCGTTATAAAAAACTTTACTTAAGCCAATGTTGATGTACGGTTGTCAAATCTATGGCTCATCAAATACATCAGTCATAGCTAAACTTCAACAGTTTCAGTCAAAATTGCTTCGTACGCTAGTTAACGCTCCATTTTTTGTGTCAAATCACACACTTCTCACGGACCTAAAAATCCCATCGTCTGTTAAGCTTAAGTCTTCTTCTTATAGTGCATCTCCTATCGGAGGTTTGCTATCATCACAGCAATCCGGACCTTGTCGACTGCAGCTCTCAACAGTTGGACACTGCCATAGTTAAACCAATCCCTCAGGTTCTTTAGCCAGGACACACGGCGTCTTCCGATGCTCCGCCCTCCACTAATCTTTTCCTGGACTATCAGTTGAAGAAGCTTGTATTTCTGTCCTGTCATTATATGACCCAGAAATTGAAGCTTTCTTTTTTTATGGTGTAAGCTTAAGTAGAGATCGTTTATTTATTATTAAGCAGTTTTTTTTGTTTTTTATGACCGCAATGGATCACTTTGGTCAAATTTAGAAAGCTTCTTTCTTTTCATATTCTTTCGCTTGATGTTCTGCCAGTATGTCTTCATTCGGGCTGATCTTGCTTGCCAAACTTCCTCTCAAACGACCGGTTTCTTCCTGCTTGGGTTTGTTCTGCCACCTGATTTTGTTTCAACAATACTTTCCTTATTTTCTTAAGATTTTTAATATTTCTTTTTTTTCTAAACCATCGAAAGTTAATCCGAGTTCGATTATGTCTTCTTTGACATTTTGGATCCATACTCCTGATGTTACTATTGGAAAGAGTTTGCTAATCATCTTGTTTAAAATTCTGTCTTTAGTATTATTCAGTATTATTATTTTAGTATTATTATTTAGTTAGGATTATTGTTATTACTATTACTTTCGTATCCGTCGTTTATTTTTCAATATTGTTAAAATTTTCCGTAAAAATCGTATTACGTTCAGTGATTTTTCAGTTAGCTCATATACGCAGATATTGATGGTGACATAAGTGAAGAGTTGTTACTTTAGACCGAACTTGTTATACACCAGGATTGAAATCTAACTAGCGATAACGAACTGGAAATGTAATGCCAGAGTATTAAGGGAAGAAGGGGTGGAAGGGGTGGAAGGAGTAGGCTCGGTGAATGTTGTGTAGTGTACGTACGATATAGCTGCAATTTATATATGTGTCAGCTCATAGGGGCCAGTCAGTAATGGCGAAAATAATGAAAAAAATGTCCAATATGGTGAGAAGATATATTGGCCTAATTATTAGAGACTCGGGGGTCGGTTGACGTCAAATGAATCGAGGGGGTAATGAGGTCATCCGGGAGGGAAGGACGGTGATGGTGTGGTGGCGTCGTGGTCGTCGGGACGCAATGGAAAAGAGGGTGGAAACGGAATGAGGATGCGATGAGGACAGAGCGGGGGTCATCTGCGCCAGTAATCAACACGCCTGGACTTTCTCATTAGCGGAGAACACTTCTTAAACTCTCCCGCGCCCGGGAAAGATAATATAAGAAAGTTAAGGGAGAGTTACCTTGAAGAAGGATGGTCTCATATGGGCCAAGTTTCATTATATTAGCCGAGACGTAGCAGTTCGTCTCCTCACTCACTCACACACACATACAAATACTATTTCTCTCTTTTTCTTTACTTAAGGTTAGACTGGACACACTGCTTCAGCTCTTCTTCCTCTAATCTCGCCTGTACATGTCACACGCTGGTCCTACGTCCAGTAATTAAAGTAAACCACACATCCATAAACCCTGCTCCTCTCCCCTGGTCCTTCCATCTTTCCCCACTTTCTTCATTTATCCCTCCATCCCTAATCTTTATTTACCCTCTTCTTCCTTATGCCACTCATTCTGCTTTTTCTGCTTTCTTTTTTGCTATAATACAGTTCTGACTTGTTTATTTAACTTTCCATTATTAAATTACAGGAAAGAAAACCGATAGTAATAAAAGAAGTTCATTTTCATACCAGACGTGTGGCAGCGATAGCATTCTAAGATAACCAACTAAAAACGGTTATGCTGTTTGGTCCGACCAATAATGTTTCTCTTCAATCAATATCTTCAATTGCTACTGTATTTAATAAATAAATAATCCTTTTTTTACTTTATTTAACGTCGCATCGACTACAGTAGTCATATTAATCTTTATTTGTCGGGAACAACAAGGGTAAAGACGTCGCATTTTGTTACAAATTATAAACTTTACGTATTAAACACACTACTATTGGTATGATGTATTTATTTTACAGGTTTTAAATATTTTTTTCATTATTTCCAAAATACCTTTATTCCTTCACTCTATTGTTTCTTTCGTTCTTCTGTCCATTTTCTTTATTCATCGTTTCTTTTTTTTTATTAAACTAGACTCATCAACTTTTTCCTAAAAACTTCCCTGTCTTTGATTAGTTCTTTTATAATATTCAATATTTATAAGTCCTTTTCAATACCTACTAAAAAAAAATTTATTTTCATGAAAATGAAATATATTTTACTTTTAGGAAATTTATGTAAAACAATTGAAAACTTTAGTGACCAAAACGAAAACTAAGCTAAATTTATGTAACATAACATTTTATAATATTATTGAAGAATGATATTTAAGAATTCTTGTTGAGAATAAATTGCTGATAATTTTGTGGTTCATTTATGAATAATCTAAAAAATTCACGTACTAATATTTAAAATTGCTTACTTATATTATGCTCATTAGAAGACGTAGCATTTAAAGCATTGTAAGAATATTGTAGAAATTTTAATTTACAAAAAATACACATGATTTCTCTTTTAGCCTATCTTTTCATGAACCGACTCTTTTCCAAGATTTTTGAAAATACAAAAAAGTTTTACCACATAGCCTATAGGCTGATGCTGATTTAGTTTTACAGTAGTGTATAGGCCTAATATACGTAAATTTGTTTTTACTGTGTATTGTCTTTGTTGGTTTCATGTGTAATGTGTACCTACTTTACTGTTGACTGACTTAAGTTTTTATTTCTTTGGGATATCGATATGAGAAAACCTGAATTAAGGTATGGAAGTCATTCATATAACCTACAATAGTACAAAATTATACAGTACTATGCATATTAATCTTGACTTTTATTGTACAAAAACTTTAAAAATGTATTTATTTTAACATATAAGAGCTTATAGTTTTATTTCGTCGATAATAACCCACATTCTTAAAATACTGGAGTAATATACAATTTTTAAATCTTACTTTGTTTGGGGGTTATATGATTTTAGTTACCCGTTTTTTTTATAAATGGTAATATTTTTATCAAAATCTTTCTATTATGGAAATCTTTTATTACTAAATGTTCGTAATGAAGGAATTTAATTGAATCGTTCCTTTCACAAAGCCATCAGTCAAAAATTGTAACTTTTGGAAAAATTAAAAAACTGGTATTTACTACGTTTCAATAAAGAAACAATATTAAAACAATATAATTTCTTCAGAGGCCTGTCCCGTTTAATACAAAATGTAAGCTATACTTTTGTATTTTTAAAGATAAGCCACTTGTTTAAAAAAAAGTTGAAAGTTTTGTCTTATGGCGTTTCTGAAGTAAATTGGCGTAAAATGCTAACTTGCGTTGTTTTTTTGTAAAATATGTTGTTAGACCGCAAGGAAATTGTGTTGTACAATAGTATTCATTATTTATTTATTTCACTAGTTTACATTAGTGACTTAAAATAGCTTTTTGCAGTAATAAAAATTAAAATTCGTAACTTTCAGAAAGAAAAATATTAGTTTTCAGGACTATTCACGTTTATCGTCGTCACAAACAGTAGTTTCCCTTAAAAAAAATTTGCATAGAAACTTTGTATAGGCTTTTCTACTAGAAAGTAGAGCTTACGCATAAAAATCATCCACTTTCATTTTTTACTTAGAAGGAAGCACTTTATATCCTTAAGAATAAGGTATTCCTTACTGTTCCATTACTTAAGGAAAGCCAGACTTATATGATTTTTGTAGGTGTGTTTATATTCAGTTA
This sequence comes from Catonia carolina, assembly GCA_035578175.1. Classification (NCBI taxonomy): domain Eukaryota; kingdom Metazoa; phylum Arthropoda; class Insecta; order Hemiptera; family Achilidae; genus Catonia; species Catonia carolina. The sequence continues at coordinate 258,528,158 of JAQMRL010000001.1, read as the reverse complement.
GTCCTAAAATGAACTAAAGAAAACAAATATGGACTTACGGCCTTTCTGAAATGACTGATTCTATTGTGTTTGGTTGTGAGCTGGTCACCGTACAAATTTGCTGAAACTTAGTAATCAATACAATATTCTAACATGGTAAACTAAATGAATTTGATTGGTGAATATAATACAGTGTTCAGTTTTTCGTAGGATGTCTATTTAGAGAATTGCAAGAATAAAAATTTAGTGGAAGCATTTTTTTTATTTTAGAATACTATAATGAAATTCTTTTTGAATTTGGGAATCATGTGCCTTATTGCGACATGTATAAGATGAAAACGATATCATGTAGATGAAGAGTTAGTGGTAGATGTTATTTTTTTAACAAGAAAAAATAGAGAATTTAGACGAAAACTAGAGCATAGGTAAGCAAGAAACCAAGAGAATGAGATAGAAACTGAAAAGTTATAGGAACGAAGTATAGAAGAGAAGTACTGTACTGTTGAATTGGATGAATACATCACAGGGATAGAGTGTATAGGAGGAGGAGGATAACATGGGGGAAGAGGGAAAGAGGAGATCGCCTGACTCAAGAAGCGCAATATCTTTCATTGTTTCAATCAAAAGACAGAACAAAGCTCGTGACATGCATTCTTCCCTATTTCTTTCAATTCCTGCCTTGATGTTTATCATATCGATTTGTACAGATAGGATGGAGGAACCAGGCACGACGGCCCTCACCACTCTTTCTCTCTTCCTCTCTCCACCACATTCGAAACCTCCTCGTCGACCGACGTTTCGATTGAAGACGAACCAAACTTTTCATTTGATTTTATCGTGCCCTGATCCGTATAAGACCAATTCCAAATACCATTCGCGTGTAGTCATTCCAAGATGTCATTAGGCATAACCTCCCCACACCTCCTTACATATATGTGTGTATGTGTATTTAATACACATATACATTCTACTGGTTTATCCTTTTGCATTTCCCCTTATACTTCCCCCTCACGCCTCCCTTATTAACCTATTACAAACAAACTTCCCATTACTCTGTGACTATTGTTACTACACCCAATAATACATCCATCCTGATATACAAAAAAATAGGCTGTCTAAATTTTTCTCTATTCGTGATATAAGTGTATAGATTATTTTTCAACACAACATATTTATTATAAATACTCTAATAAATAAAGAACGCTGGAATTGTTGTTTTTATAACGTATTATAACACACAAGTTGCTTCATATTTTAAGGAAACATATATAAATTGAATATGGGCCTACATCTTCAATATGACAAACTATATTTATATGGGTGTTTTTATTCTTATTTTTATTGTAATAAATACATAAAAAAACGTACTTCGTCATTTTGTAAGGAATATATAACTTAAGTGTACGAAAACTTCATAAATTATGTACACTGTACATACTAGTATACCATAAAAAATATTTTATTCCGATATGTTTATTTTCTCATAAATCCAAAAAATCTGGTGTGTAACACACGCACTTTCTCTAGCCAAAGCAAATAATTTACAATAGACTATTTCCTAAAATTAGTAATAAAAATTAGAAATAAACAAAAAAACTAAGCTCAAAAAACATAACCTTATTTTAATCATGAGTGAATGTTGAAAAATGAAAATCAACCTTAGTTTAGAATACGGAAAATCACTCTTCCACGCTAAACTAGGCTCTGTAGAGAAAAATGCTATGAATAAAAGTTGTAGCTCTTTTAATTTCCTATAAATTTGATTATATAGGCCTACCTTTATTCGTTAAATGCATACTAAGGCTAAAATCTCACAAAATCGATTTTTTTTACAGATTTTCATGAAAAAAACAGAAAATCACTAATTACCGCTAAACTAAGCGTTATATAAAGACATATTTTTTATTTGAAATAAAAGTTGTAGATTTTTAAATTGCCTACAACGTTTATTATATACACGTTTGCGCTAAAATGCATATTAAGGCCGTAATCTTAAAAATACCATATTTTTCTACGAGAGAACAGCCTCCCAAAGAATTTCAGCAGACATGGCGTCTACCCTATCATGTAGAGCGTAAGAATTTAAAATGAGGCGATTTCAAAAAAAGTCGTGAGAGTCGTTTATGTGAAAATCGCAAAAAAGTGAAAAAATGACACAAATAAACTACTACTTCCGGTTGACCGATCTTGAAAAAAATGTTCGTAGGTCCGGTAGTAGTATCTAACTTAAGTTTCAATTTTCAATATTCCATTCTTGAGATTCAGTTCACACGCGCGCGCGCTCACGCAGGCGTACGCACACGCACACATACACAGACCAATCGCTAAAAACATGTTTTTTGGGTCTAATTTTCAACAGTTTTCACGTGTATGATCAATACTACCTACAAAAATTATTTTTCCTAATATTTTATTCTGTAACTACAATAGACTTGCAGTAATCCGTTGTTTTTTTAATCCGGTACCTCCAAGTAATATCCCGATATTTAAGTACAATTTATACAGCATTAGGTGAAATAGATAGGGAAAGCCTAAAGAGCCGTAAATTTTTGCACAAGCTTGGAATGCGTTAACAAAAAGTAAAATAATTTCCTTGTGGAAATAATTACGGGCCACAAATCCTTAGTTTTCTTAGAACAATATTACTCACATATAAACTTTTTTACTCGCATAGAACTAATCAGCTATATCGCAATTTTTGGAAAGTAGTGGCTTAGACTTGAATGTTTAAGAAGCAGGAATGGCTCAGGTAAGTGATTCTCACGTAGCTATTACAATTGATGACATTGACAATTGGCTATCTGGAAATGATGAGAAGAATTTGAAGTTAATGACATACGTGAGGTAAGGGACATGTCAAGAAGTGATGACAACAATTTAATAATGGATACAAACGACGAAAGGATGCGACATGACGAAGCATTTAAGTGCGTTTCACATTTCTATAAAATGAGCAGAACAAAACGGTACATCATATTATTATGATGATATTCTGTAATTAAAAAAGTTCAGAAAACGTGTTTTTTGCTAAAAACAGAAAAACATTGATAGTTATTTTCGTAAAGTTAATAATGTGATCAAGTATCACTTCTAATACAGTGTAGTTACAAACAAAATTTTAATTTGTTTTTTTATCAATTTACGATTCTAATCATATGGTGCTACTATGGGGATCATTCTTCAGTGTTTATATTGTAATTGAGGTTATTTTTCTATAGAGCTGGTGTGTTTTAAGGTATGGTTATTCACTGTAACTTTTTTGTGTTAAAATAAAATGTGTTTTCCCGGAAACTATGGTTTTTTATCTTTAAATACAATTTTCTCAGGAACTAAAAGAGGTCCGAATCATTTTTTTATTTTGTTACTCTTTTTTCTTTAGTAACATAAATGAAATCCTTTTTTAATATTGGGATTATTTAATTTTCTAAAGCTCTTTTAAGTATAAAAACCATCTGTAAAAAAACGTTTTAATATTTAAAGAATTTTCACATATTTAGAAAATTGTTCAACCTTAAGATAAATTTAAAAACCACTGTTTTACAGATTTTTATGAAAAAAATACAGAAAATAACTAATTATCGCTCAACTAAGCGTTGTACAAAAAAAATTTCGATTAAAAGTCGTAGGTTTATAAATTTTCTATAACTGTGATTCCATATACTTTTGCCCTAAAATGCATATTAAGGCTGCAATCTTTAAAAAATTATTTCTTCTACGAGAGCACAGCCTCCTCAAGAATTTCACCAGATATGACGCCTGCCCTATCTTGTAAAGCATAAAATATGTAGTTAATGAGGTGATTTTTAGTTAACGCGACATTTCCCTTGTAGTAACTTATTACTTAAACAGTTCTAAGGGAGGTGGAGGGTTCTTTGCTGATATCGGATCAAGTGGCCAGGCGGCGGGTTGTTGGTTGGTAGGCGGTTGCGGCCTCCTTGGGGCTGGACGAGGACGCCTCAATTGAGTCCAACACTACATCCCCCCATCGTGAGGAAGTGAACATGAGTTTTTCTCGCCGCCTCGGATAAAAAATTAGGGGAAAAAATCGCAAAAAAGTGAAAAACTATATTAATTAACTAATTACTTTTTTTGGTTGAAGCATTTGGATGGAAATGTTCGTATCGGGTTCTCTGTGGTATCTAACTTAAGTTTCAAGTTTCAACTTCGTACGATCTATGAGATATTTTAAAATATCCATTTTTGAGATATTTTGTTCAAACACACGCACACAGACCAATTGCTAAAAACATGTTTTTGGGGTTCAGGGGATCTGAAAACGTGTAAATCCGGTGAAAACTCGATTTCAAAAATTCGACATGAAAACAATACTTTCTTTCCTATTTATTCATATAGGCAAGAGAAAGTAAAAATCACCACCTTTAATAGAAAACAAAAAGTAGCTCTCTATATTTTATAGTTTTTTGAGAAAATTGTACCGGAATTTGTAAAAATAACATAGAAAAGATAGACCAGTTCGACTTTCCTTAACAAATTGTAATATATTTAATAAAATGACACAAAACTTTTCGAAATAAGACTGCAAGTGTCAACAATTGCAAAATTGGTTTAGATTAAATTAGCATTATTGAGTGAATTAATTCACAGGGATCAGGTAATTATTTTTACTTGTTTTTAATTAATTTCTATTTCTGAATTTATAAAAGAATAATTTTAAAGTTACACTAAATTACTTGTTAAATCAACCCTAATATTTATTCTCTGTATGTGGAAATAGTGTCACTTCTAATACAGTATTACCAATATAATAATTTATTTTATGGAATAAATAAGTTATTGTGAATTGTGTAAGCCATAACGACTATGATCTTATTCTTCTAGTTTCTAACTTCGTTGCAAACGATAACATATTTATAGCTCCAAATAAATAACGTAAAACCTTTCAAAGTCGTAGGAACCAATTTATATATGAAATTAAGTTGTATTGTGGATTGTATTAAAACCATATTAAGTACATTATTGCATGCAATATTACAGACCAGTTGTGTTTATATATACGTGGTATATATCAAGTGGCTGCTTACTGGAGCACATAATATTAAACTTTCATGAAAAGGGAAAGCAAGTTAAGTTAGATTTTACAAAACAAACTCTATAAAAAGTATCTTCCAAATATAATAGTCTTTATTACTGTACAGTATTATTGTGTAGATAGATGTATCATATACTTGTATATTTGTCCAATGAACTCTTGTATCTCCTGTACAAACGATCTAGATCACCGAAATGTTACTTTAATCTAATTTTTCTTTATTTACTTCATTAATAAAATATTAATGAATTTTTTCTGAACTAACTGTTTAAAGATTTTTCACCGGATGGCGACATTAAGTGGCGAGTAAAAACCTTTAATTTTTGGTGGCCCTGAACAGGGCAGTTTAAGCGTTGGTCTTCTTGATGGGAAGCGTCGGTCGTAGTCGTCGTGGAGGTAGAGGAGCTGGGTGACACGGCGTGTTTTCGTCCAACGAAGACATCATTTTCTTTCTTTGCAGTAGTGCATCGATGGCTGCTTCGTCGGGTCCGGTAGGCGTAAGGCTCGGTCGAGGGACCGCTGTGGGCATTGCTCGCGTCAGCGGGCGATGACGTCCGGTCGACGGCTTACGGTGACGCGTCGGCGAGCGAAAGCAATATCTTCTCTCTTGCGAGGTCGTCGATGAGCCTTCGTTGGAGTCCGGTAGCCGTGTGCCGGTGGACGTCTTGTCTGCTGTCTGGATTAGAATTCAATCTCTCGGCTCAGTGGAGCGCTCTTTATATAGTTGCCGAGAGCGCTGTGATAGAAGGCGGTCATTGGTCTTGGCCTTGATGACAAAGGCCTCTGTCGGTACGCCACCAAAAGCCTACCACCCCTCTCGGAACTATTGGCGGCTCCCTCTGTCGCTACGTCGGAAGCTTTGATAGCCGGCAGCACAGTACTTAATCAAAGGGGCGACGGAGACAGTTTTATAAAATTATTTATCTTTTAGTTGCTAAAAATAGAAAACTTTTGACTATTACGCTTTTGGACTATAATTTATATTAAATCTATCTTAAATATGATTATGAACTTTTAATAATTGCCTCTAAGTTTCAATTTGTGCGTAATATAATTATAATATTTAAATATTTCAGTTTTCAGAAGTACAGTGCATTTATTGATTAACATATTTTATTTTTATTCATCTATAAGGTATATGGTTTTATCTTTTTCTGAATCGTCGTACTTTACAAAACTTATTCCTCAACTACGTTTTAGTTTAAAACACTTCAAGCAAAACTAGGGTAAATTTTACAACTTACATTAAAATATTATAAACTTACAGTCAACTTTGGTATTGTTACTTAGGAAAATACTGATTTTACTAACATATCAAATATTAAATTCTAAAAATTTAATCTAAAATTTTTAGGCATTTATATATTTAATTTCTCTGATAGCAGATTTGCTGAAATTTGTATTTAATTTAGGCTTCTAACCTCTAAGAACTTTGGAGATTTTTTTATTAAAATACCCTTGTTTAATTTGTGTTGTACACAACTATTAACCTACATTCGATAAATTTTTAAACATTCTAAAACTTGATTTTTTATACATTAACTTTTGACAATATGGACGATGAAAGGTAATAGATGAAAAAGAATTACGAAAAATAATACCAGAGCTAACTGAGAATCGAACCCGGGACACTTGCACTATTAATCTGAAAATGAATTTTTTAAGATTTCGGCCTTAGTATGCATTTTACGACAAAAGTATATATAGGCCTAATATAATTTATAGAAAATTAAAATATCTACAACTTTTGTTTCAAGAATGTTTCTCTGCAGAGCCTAGTTTACCGTGGAAGAGTGATTTTCCGTATTATTAAGCCAAACTAAGGTTAATTTTCATTTTGCATCATTCAATCAAGATTAAAATTAGGTCATGTTTCTTGAGGATAATTTTCTATATTAATTTCTAATGTATTATTACTAATGTTAGATTATCTTGTTCAGTATTTCCATTGGTAAGAGGAAGTCGTGTGAGTGTTCACACCAAATTATTTTATTAATAGGTTTGCTGCACAATTCTCTTGCATGAACTCTTGCAAAATGTCTGCAGAAAAGATTGTTTATTCAGTAGTGTAATTTTATCCATTATAAATTGAATTTTCTTTGTTCTTTTTCTTTGCTTTAAACTTTTAATTACATCATTTGATAGTAGTACAGAGTTCTATAGTTCTAAATTCCAATAAAAGAATACAAAAGATTACGTTAAGTTATTACTTCAGTATAATTTTTGAACAAGTTTTGTTGATCGTTATCAATTTAGGGGATTTTGTATTTACAAAACAAGTAGATTTTTATTAATTACAGGTTTTATGAAACAAAGACAGAATTCCTTTTATCACTCCATGAGAAACAAGAAGTAGTCTTTTTAAAGAGTACTGGTTTATTGTGATTAGTGTACTGTGATGGACATACTGTCACTTTTGTCTTTCTGACCCTTGGTTTGTCTTCAGCGTGAGAATATTTGATTAAGAACCAGTATGAAGAAATAAAAATACCAGCATAATTGATAAACAATTCGACCCACTGTTTTAAGGTGGAGAACAAGTTTTGTTTTTAAAATTTAGTACAGGACAAAGCAGGACACTATTCCCAGTGTAGGGTGCAACTAGTGTTTTTGTTTTACTGGACTATTGATAATGAAGGATTATAAAGGGAAGAAACTGGTTTGGACATCGCTGAAATGACCATTCCCAGGGGTGGCCTCTGTTAAAACTGGTTATTGCTCTACTCGCGATAGCATAGCACCTTGCGTACTAATATCACCCTTCACAAATCACTACAACCCTCGTTATAAAGTTCTACCCTCATGAAACAGTGGCTCTTCCTATCAAAGAAGTCCATCCTTCTTGTCATGCTATCAAGCGATATATCATTAACGTAAAAAATCGATTCTCTTTAGTACAATAATGCTTCATATTTACAATTGGAATAACTATATATCTCCATATAAGCCTACAACTACTTTTCCCTTTAAATTTTCTTTATGTTATCTAGTTTGATGACGAAATCATATGTTAATACTAAAAAAAAAACCTTAAACCAGTAACTTCGAATCGGTGTTTCTGAAGTAATTTATGTGTAGTTTTGTTTCAATAAAAAAGAATTAAATTTCGGTTACATAAAATTTCCAGAAAAAAAAATATTTTAATTATGCCTATAGATAATTAATTTGTGTGAGTGCTAAACCAATTTTACTAGCTTGGATTCATGAAAAATCTATTTAAAAATGTATGTTGTTATTTTTAAAACACTATCACATTCAAAAAAGTCTAGGATGAGTTGGCTTATTAACAAAGGTTCAAATCCTTATTTCTGTGATTTTGTATTCTCATGTCCCTCGAAAATAATTTGTTGTTTTTCTGAATGTTTCGCTTGAACTAGTTCTGAATTATGGAAATACAAACCTAATAGTTTTTTATTTTACTTAAAATTCTACCTAACTAAAAATTAAACATAATTTTAATACAACTTAAATATATAAAAATGTTAATAAAAATCTTTCTTAAATAATATGTTTTACCCCTTGCGAATAAATTTATGCAATTTATTAAAAATCGTTAGTCATAAAAAAAGAAAGCTGATTCTATAGCAAAAAACTAAAAGTTTCGACCGATTTATTTAAAAATGTTTGTAGACAGACGATAAGAATTGATTAGTTACTTTGACATGATTTAAAATGACCATAAATTTTAAAAAAAATATTTTTTTATTCCTAATGTGAGCACGTTGCAATCTGTTCAAATTAAAAGCAATAGCAGCCACATGCTCTAATGAGATGAGGATGGTATGTATGACGTGTAAATGAGGTGTAGCCTTGTAGAGACTTAGGCCGACCATTCCTGAGAGGGTAAGTTAATTGAGCCCAAACCATTTAAATACACAGGTAACCACTATTTAAACCATGGAACCTTCATCTCCGAAAATCAGCTGTTAACAGCTGACTGGCGGCGACGACTTTGCCACTTAAACAACCAGTAGATTTTTCCTAAATGACACAAAAAGTTCAGAGAATAAATTTTTTTTATCCTTATCTTCTTAAGTATACTTTTCTGTTCAGATAATTTAAATTTTATAAGTTTGTTCATTCTGAAAGTTTTTTTTATATATTGTAGTAGGAAAACTTTCGATCATAAAAAATATTTACGTTCTGAAATAATTTGTGTTAAGATAAATTTAATAAAATGTGAAAAAAATAGTTAAAATTTAAATACATGTGCAGAAAACTATAGTGTAAAGTTGATTGCTAAATTTATTCGCAAACATTCGTACACGTTTTTCACATAGTTTTATCCAACACAGTTTAGTTGATTTGTTGAAAGTTGTGCCGTGTACGATGTTTCCAAGTTGAGTGTATCTATAATGTGGTACATATTGTTTATTAAAATGGTATTAACGCTTATATTTTAATGTGCTTGTAAAATTACCTATTTCTAAAGTAGTAAAGGCATAGGTAATAACAACATAAACTTAGAATTTAAATTAACACCATGTCTAGTTCTATAATTTAATTGTTTACATTCAGTATTTGTTACAGAATGTTAATTATTATTATGTGGTATATAAAAACAATTTTGAATGGTTGTTCACGACTTTTTTCGTTGTTTTATTTTCTATTAGGAATTCTAAAACCGTTGATATCTATCGAAAATAATGAAGGAGATTTTTTTAATGTAACGATTCCCATGAAATAAAAATTTGTTAATGAACTAACAAAACAAGAAAGGGTTTTAATTTTTTAAATTTACCATGTGAACGTCTAAAGGCGATATTTGTCCGTTAAAGAAACTAAAACAACAAAAGTGTTTTATGAATGGAGTTTACAATTACTGGTACCATAATGACACAGAAATGGACAATTAAAAATTCAACCGGAGTTATTAATTACGAAAAAAGGGTTTTACGGAACAGGTTTGTCCGGGTAAAAATGACCAGTTCCCATAGGGCGCACTTCACTAAACTGGTTTTGGCTCGTCTGGACACGAACTGAGGATTACCATTTGAAAAGGGGCATTTGTATTAACCTCTCCTAACCCCTCTCTACTGCGTATAACTCTTTACGCGTCCCTTTTAAACTGACCCGTCACCCCTAACTGAAACAAAAACCCTGTTTGCACACCGGCCTTGGATAAATAAACCTGATTTATATCTGACCAATTCTTCGTATTTAGTATGCATGTTCTACAATATATGTTCGGTAGGTACAATCATAACTCAAAACACTTAAGCACACACAAACTCACACATTCACACACATTTATAAAGAATTAATATAGGAACAGGTAAACTATAGAAATGTGATTCAAACAATAGCTACTGTATTTAAAATGTTTGCAAACATATTTTTAACTACAACATTTAATCGTTCTTGTTGTAGAATTTTAGGGAGTCAAAATATACCTACAAAAAATACATGATGAATCATGTATTTGTTTGGTAAATATTTAATTTTTAGTAAATATTTAGAATATTAATATGCCTGTATCTGATTTATGTGTAATACTATTAAATATAATAATTGAGTAAAAATACTAAATGTTAATATCATTGATATTCACAAAATTTTATTTTATAATGTACCTATTACATTTAAATTTTCTATGATCATAAAATATAATAAACAGTTTTAAATAGGAGTTCATTAAATTAATTAATTAATTAATATTTTTTTACGTTTGTCAAAATTTTTCTATTAAAGCAAAGGTAATAACTCTTCGTTTTATTATTTTATCGTCATGTGTTTTTTCAATAGTTTGAAATATATTATAAAACGAAAACAACAAAAATTTCTACTACTTTAATTCCACAATATTTTTTGCTCAGATCTATGCTAACTGAAGTATTTAGTATTTTACGTTCTCTCCATACAATTCCTTTCGATACTTAGTTCAATTTTTCCCGTTAATGAAATCATTTTTTCGTTTAGAATAGACACCTATGCACTGAGTTTGGTTCAGATCGGACAAAAATTACGGGTTCTAAAGCGTTAACTCATAAATTTGCCTATATGTACACCATCAATTTTAGAGGATCTCACTATTAGCATCTCTGATGTAGGATCAATTGAGAATTGAAGGAATTTTTGGGAAATCGTGTCATAGAAGTTATCACATTGACTGATTCCCTATAAGAAATTTACTAAAACAAGTTTTTAATAAGTTTCCCGAGACATAATTGAAGTGTTGTTTAGGTCATCAGCCGAAAGGCTGGATTGAACTTTTAGAGGCTTAACTAAGTATAACGAGAGTGAGGTGGTTTACCATTACCTTCCTCACTGACTGGTAAAGTATGGTTATCAGCATGCCAGGCCCTCCGAAAAGCATCTACTTTCCACTCTGCAAATGACACCTTCACTTCATTCACCACAGGGTCTGGCCGTGTAACGATGAAATTCATTACTCTCAGAGGAGACTCTTGTTTAGTGACTTTTACACCTCTACGTCTTCTGTTCTTAAATGGCTCAGTCATAAAATTGGCTGACCGTGTGATAAGAAACCGAACTATTTTTTGTAGTCCTGGAACTAGCAGATCGAGTGCAAATAATTTAACACTCGTAACTACATGTTACGGGCAAATAATTGAAGTATAGACCTATACAATTTTTTACGAAACTAATTAGTATTTTTATTTATAACTTCTTGCTGAAAAATTGCATTCTTGATTTCAATAATTGACCTTATTGATTTTATTATTAATTTAATTAATATTCACATATTCGTTGTTTCGTTCAACAACTACATGAGAAAGATAGCTCGTTGGTTTGCTTTTGAGGAAGTCGCTTCCAATTGCCATTTATCTTTCTTTTCTTCTGTTTTTTCAGCCTGTCATGATCCAGTTTCGTATTCCACTTGGATCCAGGGTTGGAATCCTACCTGTTTGCCTTCACAATTTCCGATTCTGCGCCTTTTCTGACCAGTTAAATTCTGCCACTAGTTTGAAGTCATCTCTCCACCGTGTTTCAGGACGACTTTTATCTGTACTTCTCAGCCAAGTCCTCCATTAATTGAATCATCTGTTTTACTCAATGTAATTCGGTCTATTGCCGTTCCAGTGAAGCACTTGTTGTTTTACATTGTTACATTAATTTACTTTTCTGTGAAATATCCTTATTTCTTACTCGGGTTTGCATTTTAATTTTTTGTAAAGTATCATGTTTGTGCAACGTATAATAGGACGGGTACACGATAAATAAAACTGTAACTTTTTATTATTAAAAGTATTTTCTGTTCTGGGGGATTTTACTTTTCCTACCGGAAGCACACAACGCTGATACGCCATTCTATTTCAACTGTTTAGCTTATTTTTCCGCGTTTAATATCCTTACCAAATTAGATGTATTATGTATTATGTATTGACAGTAAACCACCAGGTTGGTTTAGATAAAATCGTCGCCTCATATCAGCTTTTTAACGGCTGATTTTCGGAGACAAAGGTTCCTGGTTCAAATCCTAGTGAAAGTAGTTAATTTTATACAGATTTGAATGCTAGATAGTGGTTACCTGAGTTTTTTGATGATTGGGGTTCAATACTCTTTCAGGAACGGTCGGTCTGAGTCTGTTCAAGATTATACCTCATTTACACGTCCCATACATCATCTTTATCTCATTGAGACATGAGGTAGCTTATTGCTCTTCAATTGAACAGATTGAAACCTAAAAAAAATGTACTGACTTTAATCTAACGGTAGGTAGTCAAAAACAACTACAGTTGCGGGAAACTGAGTTTAAACTTACTGAGTTTAAACTAGGATAGCCGAGCGTGGCGTGACAGGAAACCAAAGATTTTTCCCGTGCAATATCAGTCTAGGCGCTCCAAAAGAAGTAAGTAGTCACTTCAAAAGACATAAGTTCTTTATTTTGGAAAGCTTTATTTTACGTTCTTTATTTTTAAAGTTAACGTCTTATAATATATCTAACCCTAATATCTACTCGTCAGTCTTGATAGCGTTCTTTGATAAATCTCATGTATTTATTTCTACAGTTCGTTTGGACTACTGGCCCGTAGTGTAGTAGTATACCGGAGAACCCGTGTTTGATTTCCTTCTGAAAGCTTTTCGTCACTCATTATCACCGTCTGCTTCACCATTAATGTGAAAAAATATCTGATGTAAAACAAAAAATTACATTTAAGTGGTGAACACTTACAACAAAATTGGGCGTCTTAAAAATCCAGTTATGTTCTAATATATTATAATAGTGTATGGATCCTTAAAAAATTATATTTCTTTTGTACGCATATATCATCCTATTCCAATAGGTTTTGGAAACAGTAGGTTCTGGACCTTATGGCCTATAGAAGTGGTCGAGGAATTTAACATTAACACAACTTAGTACTTGTACAAACGTGAATAAAATTTAAAACTGATTATACAAATGATTTAAATTATGAATTCGTGACAAAACATTATCATTTTTTATGTTTATATAACTATACTTGTGTGTCATTTTAATACACAGTGGCATTCCAGAGTAAACATTTACAAAAAGAATAAAAAATAATATGAAGTAAAGAAAAATAAAATGAAATGATTATGAGAAATAGAAGAATGTATTTATTTTGTAACTTTAAAACCATAGGTTATCAGAATGTGAATAAAAAAGACAGAGAGAGCGCGTGAGTGGATTTTGAGTAGGCCTATGTAACAGGGTGGGAAACCAACCTAGCTAAACCACACAGGTGTGCGCTTACTTTTTGTAATCCTTAACAATACATATTCTGGTTTTTTCTGACTTATACTTGTTCAAGTACTAAGTTATTATTAACTAATGGTAAGTGCAAATTGAAACCTACACATCTGTATTGATTTTAATACACAGCTACGTGTAGTGTTCTTACAAATAAAATGATCAGGTTAGTTTCGAAGTTTTTCGTTCTTTAAGTTATTTAATAAACTACTAGATATATAAAAAGTTATAAATCACACGATTAAACAGATTGTTTTATAATAGTACTTACGCAATAAACCTTAAATCAGTGGGTTATGACAGTCAGAAAGATCCTAGAAAAGGTTTAGATAAAACGGGAAACGTATTAGAACGAACAAAGTAGATATTACTTTTTCCACTAAGAGCAAAATCACACAACGATGGGCAGGAGACAGAAGAAAATTCTGTAATGACACAACTGTTCGGAATAATAGAACTCCCATAAATGTGTATTTGACCTAGGTATTTGATGGTTCCTGACCAATATAAAAAACACATATGCTAATAGTATCAGAATTTCCCTGCTCGCTATGCTTCATGGTAAATCAAACTTAAAATCGTTTCACGTTTCACAAAACCTTACACGTTGAAAGCAACTTGTCTGTAAAAATAAAACCAATCAGTACTAGAAACTGGAATTTTACTTACTACAATCATTACGAATCACCAGTGCAAGGAGAAAAACTTAAGAATAACTGAAAATGTGTTATAAAAAAGTAGGAAAAATATTTAAAAAAAAAAATGATACAATCCTTCTGATTTTTGGAAGTTTTAAATAACTTTCTATGGAGAAATCAGATGTGTTGTAATTTTTTTGAAAATTATGTATAATGATGAAGTAAGAATTTTCTAAAATTTTCAAAGAAGGTTAGGCTAGGGTATAGGATGATTTATTGTTTTGAGGTGCAGCATTGTACCTGATACTTACATAATACAATAGAAACAAATTAAATAAAACGTGACTTCATTTTGCTAATCACAAAATATTATTATTATTAGGCTACCAAAAATAAAAATAAATAAATAAATAAATCTATTTTTTGTCAGCGACCAAAAAACGGAATAGATATTGTCAAATGTGTAATACATTAATACAGTAAATAGATTAAAGTCTATTTTAGCGAACGATTTAAACACTTTTTGTTTACAATCTAATATAAATAACTAAAATCTTAAAAATTTAAAAGTCTGAAAAAATAACTTGTACTAATTAACTTGGTACTTAAATTGTACATTGGAATTTCAGGTTTGTCATTTACACTACGTTTTTGTTGTTTAGGTCATCAGCCAAAAGACTGGTTTGAACCTCTAGCTAGAGGCTTTACTATGTAAAACAAGGGTTAGATGGTTTACAATTGCCTTCCTTACTAAGTGAAAAAGTAACCTATGCTTAACAGCATATTGGGCTTTCCGAGAAGCATCTACTTTCCACTCTGTAAATGACACCTTCATTTCATTCACGACGGGATCTGGTTGTATAATGAAACTCATTAGTCTTAGAGGATATAACTCTGATTAGTGTCTTTTACACTTCTACCTCTTTTGTCCGTAAATGTTTCAGCCATATAATGTGATAAGAAACAGAACACTTATGTAGCCCTGGAACTAGCAGATTGAGTACAATAATTTAATCAGTCCGGCTGCCTGTAACACTATACAATCTCATATAAGTCTAAATTCTATACAAATTAATCAAGAAGCTTCAAGCTTCAAGCAATATTTTAAAAAGTTAAGTAGTTTTTGGAATTATAAATAAAGAAATAAATGTAATTTCAAAAAATGCTAGGCTATAAAAAAATAAATTACATTTTTGTAATAAATCTATGTAGAATGTATGTGATAATAATTTTATATTATTTATTTTATTGTTTTGAATTGTTGTTTTGTCTTTCAACAATACTATGGATATACGAAGAAGATACAACAGCTGTAAGCAACGTCCTCACTAAATAATTAATGCATACAAAATGAAAGGTGTTAACTAGTATCTAGAATTGATTTGAAGGCGTGGTATTTTTATGGTGGTTAAACAATGTTTAAAACATGGTCCCAATCTGGTTTTGAAACTAAAGAAACTAATTGGGTGGTAAAAAATCTTGGTCGAGTATGCGATGAGCTATCATGACGCCTGTTGTACAAACAAATCAATCTTTTTCACCGCGTTAATTAATAATCGTTAAGATGAACAATCGAAAGCACTCTTCCACTAATTGGCTACACAGTATGTAAAATGAACAGCATACTTCAATTTTACGTGGTCGATTGTATAGGTTATGTGTGCTTTAGTCAGCCGTTTCAGTTGGTCTATAACTGATAAATGCTTTTATGGATTTCACTTATGATTAATGGGACAAACTCACGGCTTAATAAGTCTTAAGAATTTTACTGTCAGCTCTTCTCTTGTTATTTTATTTATTTATTTTGTTTCATTCCTATTTCTGATCAGTCATTATAACTTTTAACATTATATAATTTATTATATTATTCCAATATATATATATTATTATTATTATTATTATTATTCATTTATAACTTATTATGAATTTAAAAGGTATCTGTTATAAAGTATCGTGGTAGATTATAAATTATAAATATTTTAATTATATCTCAAACTTGTTAATAAAGTAATGGATCTATGATAAATAAAGTATAGTAATTCATTTTTCAATTTAATTTATTATTTTAGCTGTCCGTATATTTTCATGTCATACATTTTACATTTCTTGATGGTATTATCAAAGGACTGTCTTTTAAATTTCAAGACCTGTGGTCCGTTCATAAGTTTATTTAATGATTTAAAATTTATATCATATGATCAATTAAAAAGTGACTGTGTTCAGTTTTGTTTTTTTCACATATAATGGGGTGTGCATTGAAGCACCAAATTGGTTCAGGTAGTTCTAGTACTGTTGTAGATCAATATTAAGATGCCTTAATTTCAACCTTGATAAAGTTTGTTTCAAAAGAATGTTTTGCAGAATCTTAATTATTTTAGAGCCTCATAAAAGCCATCTGGTCATCATACCGAAGAATTCACTTCCCAATACTGTTAACTTAAAACATTAGTAAGTTAATTTGAAAATCTTAATAATTAGGTATTCAAAAGTTTACACCCATAATTTTTTCCAGTTTTACTTAAGTTTTTCATATTGCGGCATACACCAGCTGGACGATTGTGTTTTAACAATATGGCATTCACGTGCTATTTTTCTAGTATAGAGTAGAATGATCTATTGTTTATTTATTTTTCTGAATAGTGTTGTTATATTCTTTATCATCCGAGAAAGTTTGGGGATTGTCTTATTTAAAAGCGGCTGCCTTTAAGGGAGTTATTGTTGTTTGAACAGTAATGAAGTGAGTTAAAACGGTTTGAAGACGATACGTCGCGTATTGAAGCAGTTTCTTAGTGACGGGGAGTTAACGTACAATTTTTATTGGGTTGTAAGTGGATATCAATTACGTACTGTACTTATTTTAATCTGAATGAGCATAATTTTTTTTTTTAATATTTAGTCTACCCACCGGGTTGGTCTAGAGAGGTAAAGTCGTCGCCAAAATCAGCTGTTTTACAGCTGATTTTCGGAGACGAAGGTTCCCGGTTCAAATCCTAGTAAAGGTAGTTACTTTTATACGGATTTGAATACTAGACAGTGGTTACCGGTGTACTTTGATGGTTGGGGTTTAATTAACCATACTCTCTCAGGAATGGTCGGCCTGGGTCTGTACAAGACTACACCTCATTTACACGTCATACAAATCATCCTCATCTCATTGGGTCATGGGGTTGCTTATTGTTCTAAATTGAACAGATTTCAACGTACGCACATTAGAAATAAAAAAATAAAAAAATTTAGTCTTGGTTAAATTTTAGAAAATTCTGTATTAAATGTAGTCTGGTTGGTATTGAGTTAAGTAGTATTAGTTTAATTTCTATCGCTATACCGGTGGGATGTTGCAGTCCCAGTGGGCATGCGTCAAGAAGTTGGTGTAAATCCCCACTACAAAATAGCCTCACTAAGTTAGTATCAAACATTCTGTTGCCGAGTCCTTACTGCAAAATATTACAATGGTGGGGGTAATGCTCCCTCGCCAAGGTTGACGCTTGAAATGCTCGCTACAATTTTCTTACGATATGCCTTTAGTTATTATAACTGTAACAATTAATTTATGTAATTAGTTTGTAAATAAATATTAGAAAATATTATATTATATTAGAAAATAATTAGAATAAATATTTGTAAATAAATATTTTAAATTTTGTTATCTACAAATAACCAGATCCTGTAAAACCCAGGAATAAACGCCACCGTATGTTTTGTAGAAATTTACAATATTAAAGCCTCAGAATAGCCACCTGGTCATCATACCAAGAATTCACTTCTCAAAACCGTTAACTTAAAAAAAGGAAATTATATTGAGATTCTTGTTAATTAATCAAACATTTACATCCATAATTCGTTCCATTTTTACCTGTATTTTTAATATAAAGATCGTGGTTAATATAAAATCTTAGATGGGTTATTTTACGTTTACTCAGGTAAAGAATGCCAATGTGCGAAATTTTATACCTTAGTTAAAATTTAATGTCAAAGAATTTTATTAATCAACTCTTAAGTCTCTAAAAATAAATTAAGTATATTTTTATGAAGGAAGTTCGTCGCAAATTTATTTTACCCTCTTCGTTTTACATGACCTATTATTATAAAAAATTCAATAAACTTATTAACGGATTTTTTATGCCTTTCATTTATATGTTTATTATAAATTGAATTAAACACGACGGCGTCGTCTTGATTACAGAATTTTATAGTTGTGATAAATGTGAATCTATCCTTTCTTTGAAATAGAGCCAAATTGAATAATTAAATAGAATTATAAAATTAAACGTAAATTTTATATGAAATACTTTAATTTAAATAATTATCTATTTGTAATACAGTAGGACAATATATTTGCATAATCTTTGACGTGGAAGCAGGTTAATTGAGTGTTCAAACTCAAACAGTTAAACTAATATAGAATTTCAAAACCGAACTTGCATTATTTTAATTCGTTACTAGTACATTATTATAAAAGTAAAATATTGCATATCTAATCAAGTGTTTTCATTTTAAAAATGGAAAATTTATTTATAACTAAATGATTATTTTATAATGTAAACAAAATACAGGTAGCCTATTTCATTAACAAGACAAGTAACCCTTTTATTTCTTAATTAACTTTGAAGTCCTACTAAAATTCTGTTGAATTTTGGTGAGTTTAAGGGACTTGAAGTCAAAAAAAAAATTTTCACTAGAGAAAACAATTTTTGAAAATGGTTGCAAAAAGTTTGACGACTTGATTTATTGGTAAAAATTTGATCAAATTGATAAAAATGAATTTGGTGTAAGGTTCATTACAAGAAAATAAGTTTAGTTTTATTTGTTTAGTGCTACAATACGGAAAGCAGGTTAAATGTAAATTGTGAGGTTCAGATTCCAGGATATTAGTAAATCCTGTTGTGGATTTGGTATTAAATATGTTGAATTTGAAACAATACTCATTTCGTAAATATTTTTCAGTTTGAAATTGGTTTATGAACATTTTTGCCTGTTTCAGACTGCGGAAATGACTTTTTTGTGTAACCTGATAAAGAACAATAATTTCTGACAAAGGTAAGTTTTCCTTTCTATCTTATTGTGTTGGTTTTAAGTAGTACACTATTATACATCTGAAAATGGCACAAATTTTGCAATATGTTTTTGTATAAGATATTTGTCATTATTACCTCAGTCTGAAATCTTTGTTATTTTGTGCACGATTCCGCGTAATGAAACCTTTTTTGAGATCTTTTGTAACAATACTGAAACATTGTTCTTAGTTAAATGCTTTTACACCAGAATCTGCTTGAAATATTTTGAGAAATAAGATAAATTGCACTACCAACAAGTTGTGATTCCAGGATAATTCGTAAGTATTAATACCCTAAATGTAAATATCCACAAGATATCAGTTATTTCTTTGTGATTATACCTTTTCTTTCTTTCATTTAAAGCCATCTTAAACCTCTTATTGTAATTTAAAATATTGTTAGAAGGTATTGCAGCCCATATTAGCATTTTTTCAGTGTAGGATTTTTTCCGATCATCCGGTTTTTTTTTGGTTTTTTCTTATTATTGTTTGAGTGTGTCTTTGTTGTTGTTTAGGTCATCAGCCGAAAGGCTGCTTCGAACCTCTAGTGGTTTTACTAAGTAAAACGAGGAGTGAGGTGCTTTACCATTGCCTTTCTCACTGAGTGGAAGGTATGCTTATCAGCATGCCCGGCCCTCCGAAAAGCATCTACTTTCCACCCTGCAAATGACACTTTCACTTCATTCACCACAGGGTCTGGCTCTATAATGAAATTTCTTACTTTCAGAAGAGACAACTTGGACTAGTGTCTTTTACACCTCTACCTCTTCTGTATTTAAATGCTTCAGTCATATAATTTTCTGACCATGTGATAAGAAACAGAACTATTTTTTGTAGGTATGAAACTAGCAGATAGAGTGCAATAATTTAACACTTCACCTGCCTGTTATGGGCAATATCCACCTTTATAAACCACTTTAGTTCTTTAATTTAGTGTTCTAAAGTTTTGTTTTGTCAATTATAGTTTTTTATATAGTCTACCTATATTTAATAATATAAATATTTTGTAAGAAAATCGTTCAAGTGTACGATTTAGAACGAATTTAAATTGACATAAGAAGTTTCAGAATTATACAGATAAAAGTTACTCGTTACACATATTACACCAAGTGTGAACTACGATAAATATAAAATATAGTGTGATATTTTTTAATGGAGATAGAGAATTTGATAAAAATATGATCTCGAAAAAGATCTTCATGAAATGATGCTCAGGAAACATTGATGGACAATAACAAGCCTATGTATGGTGTTTTCCCATTCTTTGCCCATAACCGGCAGGTGGATTGTTAAATTGTTTGCACTCTAGTAGTTCCAGGGCTAAAAAAGTTCTATTTCTTATCACATGGTCAGCAAATTATATACCTGAAGGATTTAAGAGCAGAAAAAATAATAGAGGTGTAAAAGATACTAGTCAGAGTTATCTCCTCTAAGAGTAATGAATTTCATCATTATACAGCCAGACCCTGAGGTGAATGAAGTGAAGGTGTCATTTGCAGGGTGAAAATTGTGTGCTTTTCGGAGGGACTGGCATGCTGGTAAGCACACTTTTCCATTCAGTGACGAAGGTAATTGTAAACCACTTTACTCTTTGTGTTACTTAGTAAAGCCTCTAGATATTCAAACTAGCTTTTTGGCTGATGACCTAAACAACACATGGTATCAGGATTTTTTTCATGAAGATAGAGTATTAAGTTCAAGTAAATCAGGTCCTAGGATACTCAAGTTAAATTTGGTATCAGATTCTTGGTTTTAAAACGGTAAAGTAAAAATATTCTTAAATACTGGTATAATATTAGTTAATAAAAGACTGTAAGCACTTGGTTTTGTTAATTGACAAACTTGGCACAATTATTGTAAATTTGTTGGATATACAAAATGAATGTAAATATTTTTTAAATTTATTTATTTAACGTGGCATCAACTGCAACGGTCATTAGCGACGACGTTGGGGTGTAACTGTTTACAATGGAGGATGAAATGATTTTTTGTAACGTATGAAAATATGCCGTGCCTGAGTGGGATTCGAACCCACGACCGCATGATCAGAGGCGAACACGTTACTAACTACGCCAATGCGGCCGGCAATGTAAATTTTATTATGTTAGAATGATACTGGTTTGAAAATTAAATTTTTGTAGAATTAAGGATTACGTAAGATAGGTTTCAATAACAAAGTTGAGGTTTAAAACAGTAAATAATCGGATGGTAAACAAATTTTCTGTAAGGTCTTGTGGATGAATGTTGAAATAAAATATATTATAGTATGTGTTGTAAAGCAATATAACATGATATATTTGGTGAAACATTACATCGCAAGCTATTAATATGCAGGAAAACAGAAGACGACGCTCTAATTTAAATAAAAGAACCCTCCCCTTGGATGTTCTAAATACCAGAATGGTAATTTCTTCTATAGAAAAAAAGTGTTGGGGTCGTAGTACGTATACTAATCTAGAGATACTAGTACTACTAGAATAATCATGGCCAAAGCACGCGAGAGCCTTCATTCTTGGTCTCCTCCCATACCCAATTGCTTAATAACAGTGCTGTCTGCATCACACTCAATCTGCTTCATCTCTTCTGAAATCGTTTTATTCCTTTCCGACTACGACTTTGCGACTAATTGTTTTTAAAAGATTAATATATTATAAATAACTGGTAGTAAACATTTAAAACTATTATTTATAACCATAATTAATTCAGTTTTTCAAGGATGAATAAATATTTTTACAGTATAAAGATTGAATTTGAACGTTTTGTTTTTATTTTCATCTCGAACATTCCTATGGGTTTTTAAAAGAAATACTGTTTCCAGTCGCGTTTAAAACTTAGATATTCTTACCGGCGCATGTGAAAATTCACACGCGTTCTTTGGTATATTGTTAGCAGTTTTTTGGTGTGACTCAGCGTTATTAAAATAAATTATATGTTTTATTTAATCTAAAGTCATTGTGACTTATTCATATTTATTCCAGTGTATCTTCTGGGTGCGAATGTATATCTGTTCCACATATATTATTTATTTATTATTATTTATATATTATTATTTTCTGGTTTACAAGAACTCTGTTAATGGGAATCTGTTGTTTCCTTCTTCATTTTATCCAATCGTTAATTTTATTAAATTTTCGTGCATTAGTTTTGTAAAGTTTAACTTTTGAATTCCATTCATCCACTTGCAAGGGTCCTGGAAAGAAACGCAATTAGGCTATATGATGTCATGACACTGCCTCTTTTGTTGTACGGTAGTGAAACGTAGGTTCTAAGGAAATTGGAAGCAGCTGAGTTTTCTGAGATTGGTAAGAGAAACAACACTAGGGATCACATGAAGAATGAGACAATCCGGCATGATTTCCATAATTTCGGTAGAACGGAAACGGTGAGGCAGAGGATTGAACGATATAGGAGAGGTTGTCACAACTTGTAAGCCACATGCCAAAGGATCGATATCTGCTACTGGCCCTACAATGCCGTTCGCAAGGAGTACGGTCGTTGGGTTCACCACGAAGAAGATGGAAGCTGGAACAGGCAATGTGGTAAATCCGTAAAGAAGAAGAAGAAGGAGGAGGAGGAAGAGGATGAGGAGGAGGAGGAGAGGAGAAGAAGAAGGAGAGGAGAAGAAGAAGGAGGAGAAGAAGAAGTATAAGAAGAAGAAGAATCCATTTTTACCCACAACTTATTGCAGAAGGTATCGGCTATGCGTTTTAGTTCAGATGGTAGGGATCTTTATACCGAAGTGGGTTACAATTTTTCTCCAGAACTACTGATCCGGTCTTGATACGGTTAGTTGTATGTTTATAAAGTGGTTATTACGGCCCAAGACGTCCAGGGAGGGGCGGTACTGTAAAAGTTTTCAAGATAGGCCTGACTGTTGCATTTTCTAATCAGAATAGTCTATATTTTAATTGTTACAATTTGCTTAAATTGTTTTTAGGCCGGCCCGATTTGTAGTGGTCAGAGCAACCGCCTGAGTTCTAAGCTTCTAAATTGAATTTGATTAACGGTCAATATTGTGGAATTTGTTTAATAAATTTCAATTAACACCCTTCAACGCCTGTATTAGCATTATTGTGCTAAACAGACATGTAAAAAAATCTTTCTTAAATTTAAAAAAAATATTATTGTATGTAAACGATATAGGCTAAATAAAACACTTTAATCCAAAACCTTAAATTTCTGTTGCTAGATTTACTCCAGTAACTTCTCCTTTATACATTTTAGCCGTCATGCTATATAACAATCAAGAAAGATTCGATTTGCGAACTGCAATATTTTTTTAACGAATCTAATCGAAGTATCTTTTATAATAATTTGGTTGTACTAATTTGGCGGCGCTGAATCAAATTTAATGATTTAGAAATTAAATAGTGCCTCAGTGTTAATTAGTTTACGCCGAACTCGGAGTCTTTAGTCGGAAGTTTTACGCTATAAGACCTCCCCTTTCAACCTGTAAATATCTATGAATTTATAATCCAGATAACATGTTTTTGTCCCACGAGTATCCAGTGACTTGGATGAGCTCAACAAAACAAACACGGCTGCCATATTTTATCATAGTCAAGATTTTTGCATAGATTTCCTAAGTCATTCCAAGTGAATCCTTGGTCAATCTTAATTTTTAGTTCTTATTCCCATTTCCTATTCTAAATTTAAATTATCATGTATAATGTATATTATTATACCAAAAATATATTTTATTTTATTTTTTATGGAGTGGATAAGACGTTCTAAATTTCATTTAGAAATAGTTATGTTTAGTTTGTAAATTTTGATGTTGTCACTGCTGAAGTTGATATTTTTAGACAGGAATATTTAGATATTATAAGGGATTTAATAAGTTCGTAAAAGCATATTATTTACTATTAAATAAGTTTATGTAAAATACGGTGATTCTTTTTGAAACAGTCTGTATTTCAGTGTTTTCCTAGATTGTATAGGAAAATCATCGTTTTTATTTTTAGGAAGAAAAGTGATATTCAGCATTATTTTAAAACCTGTGTAGTTCTAATTTGAATTAGAATTAGATAATTAGGGTATCGATTTCGGAATAGCAAACCGATTCAATTGTTTAATTGAGTGGTAAACAGAAGCGGTTACTTAAGGTAATACAAAATGAAACACATCTGCGTGTCAGTCTCAAGTCAGTCTTTGTAGTTGTCATCTGGCGGTGTGAGTTTCTTATGCATATCAGATGAGATGTTACCCACCGCAACCTCCGAAAATCCTACTCACACACCCCCTAATCAACAAGCCCAAGGGGTTGTTCTTAATGACCGAAAATTGCTTCGAAAAGGATTCAATCTGGTACAATAATTTCCATACCGCGTTGAATATTCATGATTCAGTTTTCTCTTTGATCGTACACAAAGAGTTGTTTAATGACTGTAATCTATTCAACGGTGTTCTAATAATTTATGTACATTTTTATCCCTACATGCCTTGTCCGCATTTATGCATTAATTAAAAAATATTATGTTTTACTGTTCGTTAGAGTATACGGAGTGAGATAGTAGATTAAGTATATGGGTGATAGAGAAAGATGGAAAGGTAGAACGGGTGGACCCGTCCACCAGCGCACTCCATCACCCTGAGTTATTTATTGCTTCTTATGCTCGCGAGATTCTTTAATTAACAAGTTTTTTGTTGCCTTCGTTTAACTTGTGTTATACAATGTGGCTCGTTCCACGGCCATAAAGTCTGCCGAGATCGTAAAAACTCTATCCGTTTCATTCTATCTTTAGATATTTGTGTCTATCCTTCTCACTCGCACGAACACATGCATTCTTTTTCTCTATCTGAAATATACCATTTAAAAAAAAGTAATTATTTAAGCAGTGAAATGAGAACCATGACCCAAGCAGGGAAAGCTTAACCCGTTCCATTTCGGTTTTAAAATTGGCCTCAGAAATTAGGAAGTGCCTGAGGTAATGAACTATAGACTAATATTATTGGTAATGCTATTGCATATAATGCTTTGGGCAGCTTGTGTTATTGTTGTTATTAAAAGCAATTCAGTAAGCTTATGTATAGTTATCTTTCTCTCTCTAAAGTATTTTTCTCATTCTATTGCAGTCCTACTAACTTATATGTTTTATTTCACGTCCAGATATTTATAGACTTAACTTAACTGGAGAAACTACATCCAGAAATTAGATGAGGTTCAGGAATAAGTTATAGGCCTACGCAACTGGTAAATTAACTTGAGTTATTTAGAGTTAATTCTCCTGACATCATTATAAAATCAACTTTTAGAATATGTTTTACGGGGCATTAATAAATCTCTTGAAATTTTGTTTTCTTATTTTTTAAATTTTAATTAATGTAACTAGTGATCGTTTTAACATGAGATTTATTTTACAAGAAATTTACAATTTCTAAATTTTCTTTCAAATGATAGTTTAATATCACCAAAAATTTCTAGTGCGCTTGATTTAACTGCATTTAGGCATGCTTGAGGAATTTTATCGGTAAATGCACTATATACCACAACATTTTAATAGTATATTTTTGTATTCATTGTTTTCCAATATTGAATCTGTGCACATAGTTATATTTTATTTATTATAAATTAATTAACTTACATCAAATAATACAGTTACTAGTAAATTACAGCAAAAGAATTAGCCTAATTACAAACTAAATTGATCAAACAATATTTTAAAATCGTAAGACTTAATTTTAACTAAAACAAAAATATGGACATTCATAATCAAATAACTTCTCTGTTATTTATTTCCATCAAAAAAACAAAATCTTTGGAAATATTTAAAAAAAATTCATAGGCATTAAAATAATAAATTTTCATGACCCTTATCCTGCCGTTTTATGTATCAATACAAAAAGAAATAATTTTAAAAAGTAAACCGATTGTGACAAAAGACTTATGAATAGATACAGGCCTATAGGAAGGAAAGTATTGTTTTCATGTCGATTTTTCGAAATCGAGTTTTCACTGGATCTACACGTTTTCAGACCCTTTGAACCCCAAAAAAACATGTTTTTAGCGTCTGTGTGTGTATGGGGGGGGGGGGTGTGGGTGTGGGTGTGTGTCAACAAAATATCTCAAGAATAGAACATTGTACGAACTTGAAACTTAAGTTACATACCACTACCGGACCAGACACGAACATTTTCATCAAAATCGGTCAACCGGAAGTAGTAGTTTATTCGCGTAATTTTTCACAATTTTCTCGAAAACGGGTCTAACGATTTTTTTAAAAATCGCCTCATTTACTACATTTTTTATGCTCTACAAGATAGGTCATGTCTGCTGAAATTCTTGGATAGGCTGTTTTCACGTAAAAAAATTGTTCTTTTAAGATTACGGCTTTATTATGCATTTTAGCGCAAAAATGTATAAAAAAAGTTATAGACAATTTAAAATCCTACAACTTTTATTTCAAACATTTCTTTGTATAACGCTTAGTTTAGCGGTAATTAGCAATTTTTTGTTGTTTTTTCCTCGCGAAAACGTGTAAAAAATCGATTTTGTTTTTACCATCTCAACCTTAGTAGGCCTATGCATTTGACGACAAAAGTGTATAATCAGATTTATAGGAAATTAAAAGATTTTCCCCTTTTATTTTGAGCATTTTCTCTATAGATCCTAGTTTAGCGTGAAAGAGTGATTTTCCGTATTTTTAAGCGAAACTGAGGTTGATTTTCATTTTGCGTCTATCACTTATGATTAAAATTAGGTTATGTTTATTGAGGTTGGTTTTTTTGTTTATTTCTAATGTTTTATTACTAATGTTAGGTTATATTGTTCACTATTTTCATTGGCAAGAAAAAGTTGTGTGAGTGTTTCACACCAGATTTTTGGATAGTTTAAACAAGGTCCTTTACTGTTCCCATTCTCCGCAAGACTGTCTCGTTGGGTACTTTATTCGTCCAGGGTATTTTTAGCATGTGGATGTACAACGAAAGCTCAAACGCATCTATTCTCTTGATATCCAACTTCGCTGCTCTATGTACTTGTGTTATTTCCACAATATGAAATGAGCCGTACTGAATTAATCATTTTATCAGTTTTGGATTAATTTTTTTTGTTTTATGCACATTTTTTCCGAACAGGTCTCGTTTTTAATTAGTTCGGAAAACCGAGGGGGGGATTATTTTTATTATTATTCCACCTCAAACTCTAGATGACAGTTCTGTAAGACTTTTATCATTGAAGATGTACAGACTATTTCTGGAAATAGTTGTGCAAATGTATTTCTAGAAACCTATATACTTCAAGTTCTATGGAATGTAACTGACATTGAATGACCCTATCTAATCTGCGCAGACTTTTATTATTTTTTTATTAACAGCACACGACAGCTCCTGCTTTATTGATCAATAATTTTAACAAAGAAATAAAATTGAAATCTGTACAAAACATAAATTAGATGTATAACTTTATAATAAAAAAAATATTAAAATTTACATAATATTAGGCCAAAATGTTGTCAAGGGAAAATAATAAAAATAAATTGTTTGAAGTTTTAGTTTTTTTAGTTAATGTTTATAAAATAGTATATTTTTAAAAATTTATTTATTGATAAGTTATTTTTGTATATAGCACTGTAGGAATTATAACAAAGGTTGTACAATAAAATTAAATTTTAAATTGGATCTTCAAAAGAAATAAATTTAAACATAAAATTTCATGTTTTTAAAAACGTGAATTTCATTTTGTAAAATTTCATAATTTAATAAAAAATATGAAAAGAAAATTGTCCTGTTCATTAATTTTATTATATAGGCCTAGTAATAAAGTTAATAAAATTTATTTTATACGAATCAATTTTCTTTGTTATCTTGTTAGTTTTTAAAGATTTTTTTAATGACGTCACAAAATTATTATAATGGCCTGACAAATGAAAATTGTTGTCAATTTATTTCAAATTATTGTATAAAATTTTATTTTATAGTTATTGAATGTCAATTCTTTGTAAATTTATCTCGGGCACACGTCTTTTATAACTACTGAACAAATGAAACCGCATGAAAGCTACTGTGACATAAATAATTTTCTTAATTTTTTTTATACATACAGTTTGTGAATACTAACACTTTTTTCTTTGAACAGAACCAGTCATTATTTCTTCGACTCTTTTCAAAAATACTATAGGCCTACTACAACGCAGACAAAAGTACATTTTTAACAATTTGTCTGAACTACCTAAAAATGATTATACATTCACTTTTTTTAAATAACTGATTGATGGCTTTCAGGCCAGCCTGGTTGGTCCGTGGTGTAGTGGTCAGCACAACTGGCTTCTATTTCAGGGGTCCCAGGTTCGATTCCCAGTAAAGTACCGAATGGCATTTTTATCTATCACCCTTCTCATCGTCTGAATTAGTAGTAATTGCAAAACTGACGGACGAGAAACAAAAAAACTGATTGGAAGTTGGCTTATTTGTTAACTTACTCCGGTTAGATGAGTGATTGTGTATGGTGACCAGCTAGCAGGAAAATATAAAGAAATCCGCTACTCTTCGGCGTCCATATTGAATTCTATACCTACAGACGCCAAATTCAAATGAGTAAAGTTTTACTCTGTTATAGTAAGTTCCAAATAGCAAGATAGAAGTTATTATTCACAAAGAAAATTTTGTGATTGATAAAATATTTAAAAAAGATTTATAAATTTTCCTGTTATTTGAATTCCATTTCTTGTTCTGGTTTTAAGGCGTATAGACCTAGTAGACTACGTGTTTGTTTTTAAGTTGCAACTAGCATAGTGGACCCGGGCGATTAAATTCGCACAATTTTCTTGGGTTTCAACCCCTATCATTAAATAAATGATTAAGTTAACAACCAACTTAACCGTTCTTAGAAGAACTGTGAGTAACGATTAAAGCACTGTAATACGATTGATTCATCCTGAAAAGAACGTTTTTCAACTAAAACTTTTAATAAAACAAAATTAACGCAATGTCTAATACCAACTGAGTGTCTTGTGACATGAGAAGAGAGATGACAAATATTCTAAATGCTTTTCGAATATGGTTAGGGTAAATGTGGGAGAACCGCATTATAATACACTTTTACCGCTACATTGTAAACGATTTTTTTTTATTTCGTAAAATGATGCTCATATTAGCATAAATTTCAAGTTAAGAACTTTTGGGAAAATCAGAAAAGAACTATTTTTAAACCATGTTAAAGTAGCCTATTAAAAGTCCGTTCGGTAGAACTCTGTATTTAGGATTTAATAGGATTCCTTTTTAAAATACGTTGAAATTGATTTTGCGTTTTCAATATATAGATTAAATGTATGTGTTTGTAGTAATAGGTACTGTTTTTGCTGTTCTATTTTCTACTCTTGTAAAACATCATGAAATTCAATTGTACTCTCTAATACACACCCTTGATTACGGGAAAAATAACTCGAAATGTAATTCAATATTATTTCAGCTAATTGCCTAATGTATTTATATTATATTAGAGCAAAGTTTTGTACTGTGTATAGATTTTTTATAACAAATACTAAAGATTTTTCAACTATGACACACCATATACAATGAATACCATCGTAAAACAATAGCTTAACAAACTTTTATCGTTTGTTCCAAATAAAATAAATTCCGTACTACAAGTAATTTATTAACTTTTGGAGAAGTTTTATTGTTCAAATAAAAATATTAAAAATTAATGATATAAATGCAATAAAAGGTGTTAACTTTTTAATTAAATGAGACTAAATGAGTTTAAGTAGAACAAAGAAGTGAACAAAAGGAATAAGTACTAAAAGAAAGAATTAAATAAAAAAAGGAGTAAATGGGGGAACAGAATTTGGACTAAGTCAGTGTAGAAATAGAGCAGGGGAAAAGATAGAGAGAGTATGTGTAGGAGAGAGAAGTAATGAGCGAGTGTCAGTGTTTAATTTCCCCGGAGTGAGACACTCCCTACCCTACAGTTCTACCCCTCACCCACTCTATCAGCCCGGACACAGGAAGAGCCAATTAAAGGAGCCAATCAATGGGGCAAAGTTGATTAACGCCAGCTCGCTAATTGACGGAATCCAGTTTTAGACGTGCAACGCCGTGGGGTGCTGCGCTGCCTCCTTGCTTACTTGTGCTTGCTCCTGACTGCTTTGCCCACACCTGTCTGTCCACCAACTCTACAAAAACTCTACCACTATTTTATTTATACAACTTACATACATCACTAAAATGTTGATTCACTTTTTAATTAAATCGTAAAATTGCTAAAAGTTTCTTTTAAAAGCTATTAAATAACAGTAATCTAAAATTTGTTATTAACTTTTATAAAACTGATCTGTAAGACAAGAGGTATTTCAGAAAATAAACCTTGTCTTAGAATTCTACTCTAGACAAAACTGCATATGGAAGGTCCCGGATTCGATTTGTGACTAAGGTACTAAAATTAGATCATTGTTTTAAATCTTTTAGAGTAGAAACGATCAAGTAGTAGTTATTGTGGTATGAAATAAACTAGAAACTCTTATACGCAGCGCTTAGGAACTCTAGTAATGAAATTATAGGTAGCCTATTACAATATGAAGTGTGTTTTTAAGAATTAGCTTCTTTCGGAAACAGTTGTAATTTTATTGAAAAAAATAAATTTTAAACATTTTGAAGATTTCCTTAATATTAGACATTTACATAACACATAGCCTACATGAATCTTTTTTTAAACATTTACTGGTGTAAGATCTTAATAGCTTTTGTCTTTTTTTCTATAGTAGGGCTAGGCTTACTATTTATTGAAATTTTTATTGGTAAATGTTTTCAGCTTTATCTATATGTTTATTTTACAAAATGTTCTTTAAATTAATTATAATAATTTACTTTGTTTTGTTATTTTAGAATTTGTTAATTTATCTTTAAGAAACAATTCAGATGATTAATATTGTGAAATTTGAATATTTCGGGAAGAAAATCAGAAATTCTGTTGTAATTACTTAGTAATAGATATGCTCATGTTTTTCCACAGTTTCTCTTGACCACTCCAAGCTGATGCCTGCATAAACCTATCTTGCGTTCTGTGCAAAACCATGACCGTCCCAAACCTACCCTAGAATTTTTCTTGTCAAGTTTATATAATACGTATTATATTACATATTACTTTTGCCAATAACAGACAGGTGGAGTGTCAAATTATTTGCACTCAATCTGTTCGTTGCAAGGCTAAATAAATAGTTTTGTTTCTTATCACATGGTCAAACAATTAAATGACTGAATCATTTAAGAACGGAAGAGGTAGAGGTGTAAAAGACACTAATCAGAGTTATCTCTAAGAAGTAATGAATTTCATTGTACAGCCAGACCCTGAGGTAAATGAAGTGAAGGTGTCATTTGCAGAATGGAAAATATGTGCTTTTCAGAGGACCCGGCATGCTGATAAGCATACTTTTCCATTCAGTGAGAAAGGCAATTGTAAACCACCTCTCTCCTCTTTTTACTTAGTAAAACCTCTATATGTTCAAACCAGTCTTTCGGCTGATGACCTAAACAACAACCCATAGGCCTATTACTTGTACTTGTTGTTTAGGTAATCAGCCGAAAGGCTGGTTCGAACCTCGAGAGGCTTTACTAAGTAAAACGAGGAGTGAGGTGGTTTACAATTGCCTTCCTCACTGAGTGGAAAAGTATGCTTATCAGCATGCCGGACTTTCCGAAAACCATCTACTTTCTACCCTGAAAATGACACTTTAACTTCATTCATCACAGCGTCTGACTGTATAATGTAATTCATTACTCTCAGAGTAGACAACTCTGACTAGTGTATTTTACACCTCTACCTCTGTTCTTAAATGCTTCAGTCATATAATTGGCTAAACATGTGATAAGAAACAGAACTATTTTTTGTAGCCCTGGAACTATCAGATTGAGTACAAATAATTTAAAATTCCACCCGCCTGTTATAGGCAATTACAGTATATATTGCACATTAAAATAATATGTAAGATTAGTTTTTAAATTATAGCAAGTCCTTCTTAACAACACAGAACCACAATCCTAGTTCTTCTTTTACACTCTTTTTATTCTTATTCGTTTCACGGTAGTGTTCTTCTTGAACTCTAATTAACTTGAGCGATAAAACTACGATGTATTATTTCAACCAATGTTAAGGAAATTCTTTAACGTTAAGATCTTGGTTTATGAAAATGTAAAACGATTTTGCATTATCTGTTTTGTTATTCTTATAGAGGGACGTTAGATAACGCTTAGAATAGACTTTTTTCCGACGGGGAAACAATATGCGTTTGTATACGCAACAATGAGAGAGAATGTGCATGTGTGAGGGAGAAAGAAGCAATAGGCAATGCTACAACTCACCTGGGCCTAATTGTGGGGAATCACGTGACAATTTAGTCTACAGCAAGGCGCTGCCATCGCCAGGCAATGTTACCCATTTTCTTCTTTTTTTTGCACCCTCTTTACCCCTCTTTATTTTCTACGTTAAACCCCAATTCCCAGTTTTAGATGTTTCCATTACCCCCCACCACTCCGCCCACTCCGTGTTACTCTTTACCCTTAATGAATCGAGAAGTAAACTCTTCTAAACCTCACCTTCGTCTTCATCTATTTTTATCGCTTCATCCCAACATTCTTGCCTCATTGTTTTCTTTTTGGTACATAACAATGATTATAAATTAACGGAAAATATTCGCAACGGTAATTCCCTATTTTGCTCCGTTCCCTTAACTAAAACCATCTTACTTTCAGAATGTTCTTAGTACTTTTAAAACAATAACATTACATCTGCAAAGAAAATAAAACGCAGTTTCTAAATTCAAAAAGTATTAGGCCTAAGTAGTATTTATAAAACATATTAAGCACACGTTTGTTCTAATTAAATCTGTAATCGGCCTACTTGCAATTTTCTTCTAATTTTCTTAAGGATTTTTCTTACGCTCTCTACCCCTAAAATAATTTCAGATGTTCTTATTATTTTGAAAATAATGTAGTAGTAGTACTCCTCTGTAACAACATAACATATCAAACAAATATTTTATCTAATTAATTTTGTGTTTGCTGACATTCTCAGAATTTCTTATCTAATGTAAAAAACTGCTATTTCAATATTTGAAATACATTAAGCACCTATTATTGCATTGACAGGTAAATTCTATCAGCCGTCTATTGTGATCAAAATCAAACGAACGGAATCTGTTAGTAAAATTACATGTAATTTTTTCCTCTTTTTATGATCACATATTTTTATTCCTCCATTGATAAAATGTTTACGAGTTTGATGTAATTTATAACTATCATAAAAAAAAACAACTGTTTATCTTATAATATTATACGATAACATTGAGTATGTATGTTGGTACGTTCAACTGTTTTTGAAACTTTTCTAACAATTTTTCTGAAAATTCTTGTATAGAGGTTTGCAGGCTCTACAAATAGATTCCGCTAGGTCTCATATTTACAAAAAATCGTTAACTTGCTAAATTAAAGAATATAATTAGAACAATAGCCTATACTTCGTCCAACAGTTGGAAGATACCTTTTGCTTATATGGCAGGAGCGCTGTTACGTACTGTGTTAAAAACATTGACTCACGCTATGAAAATAAAAGTTTGTCTTACTGTAGGCTATAATGTACTTATGATAGAGAAACAAATTACTTTTACGATTAAAAATATTTACGTTAATTTCTGAAGTATACATTATGTGACAATTCTTTTACATTTGTAGGCCTAATTGAATATAACTCCATAGTGATATACAGAGTGTCCATTAAGTCTAGAAACGGCTGAATTACAGAAAAGTGAGCGTGACTAGGTGACCAGAATGACTTTAGTTGCTTGTTGCACCAAAACAACTATTCTGGGTGATATTTGAAATTTTTGTCCGCCATCTTGGATCCGCCATATTGGATTTAACTTTCTTAATTTAAATAGGATGATGGTCATATGATACATGATTTCGATCTAACATTTCAAAATAAATTCAATGGCGAAAACCGGAAATCGATATCTTTTTTCGTTTTTGAGATATTACCATTCAACTATCCAGATCGGGGCAGAACGGTCATTTCTCCCTCCTCCGTCTTTGAGCCTACATAGACAATTTAGGTAGCAAGTAAACGACTACACATAAGATTATTGAAAATAATAAGTTTTTTAATATTTCCAGTCGTTCATAAATAGGAAATTATAGTCATTAAGAAATACGGAAAAACAATTTAACGGCTGATTTATTGCATTATAAAACTACAGTATTTAATTTGTTACCAGTTAATACTTATTGTTATTTTTGTAAAAAAATGTTAGTGTTTGTAAGGAATTAATTGTGAAAATGAGTTACATAATTGAAAATAAAATTTTCAAAATTTACAAAATAGAATTTTGTAAGGTTTCATACAATTTTCAGACAAGATTTTGTGAACGAAGGATTTGTTTACCTGAAGAACCCTACTGATACCTACCCAGAAAGATGGATTGGTAGGAGAGGCGCAATTGAATGGCCTCCGAGGTTACCTGATTTAAGTCCATTAGACTACTTCTTTTGGGGAACTTAAAAAACAAAGTTTACAGAATGAAACCTAACAGTCTGCATGAACTCAAACAAAGAATTCTAAATGAATCTGCTGGAATCCCAAGGGAATTCATTCGTAATGTTGTAACTAGTTTTTCCTACATAATATTGTCAATAAGTAGGAGGAGGCCACTTTGAACAACTACTCTGAGCCAAGAAACATTTGGTAATTTTATTTTCAATGATGTAACTCATTTTCACAATTAATTCCTTATAAACACTAACATTTTTTTACAAAAATAACAATAAGTATTAACTGGTAACAAATTAAATACTGTAGTTTTATAATGCAATAAATCAGCCGTTAAATTGTTTTTCCGTATTTCTTAATGACTATAATTTCCTATTTATGAACGAGTGGAAATATTAAAAAACTTATTATTTTCAATAATCTTATGTGTAGTCGTTTACTTGCTACCTAAATTGTCTATGTAGGCTCAAAGACGGAGGAGGGAGAAATGACCGTTCTGCCCCGATCTGGATAGTTGAATGGTAATATCTCAAAAACGAAAAAGATATCGATTTCCGGTTTTCGCCATTGAATTTATTTTGAAATGTTAGATCGAAATCATGTATCATATGACCATCATCCTATTTAAATTAAGAAAGTTAAATCCAATATGGCGGATCCAAGATGGCGGACAAAAATTTCAAATATCACCCAGAATAGTTGTTTTGGTGCAACAAGCAACTAAAGTCATTCTGGTCACCTAGTCACGCTCACTTTTCTGTAATTCAGCCGTTTCCAGACTTAATGGACACCCGGTATATAAATAACATGATGAATATAAATCCGTAGTGTAATGTACATCATTTTTATGAGTAAAACCATAAATTGACGTGATGGATAAAACTTTTTTTTAAATCTTGAGACCCATATCACAATGCACAAATACCATCCATATTTGACCGTACACAATCAATATATATCGTGATCCAGGATCGCGTCGAAATATTGGGATCTATTGAGGAATATTGGGAAATAATTGTGTCCGCCCTTCAATGGCTTATCTATTGTCAACCCATTGTATCACCAATCTTTTCGGAAATCGATCATGTAATCTGCAACCAAGTTAACCCGGTACAGCCGGTAATCCCGGCCGGCCCATTGGCGTTGTGCTTAACGCAACTGGCTTCTCCGCCAGGGTTCCGGGTTTGATTCCCGGTCAGGTCTGGCATTTGTTCATCACTCATCTTCATGTATCATCCTTCTTACCGTTCACATTAGCTACAATTGCAGAACAGTCCACGGTAAAACAAAAAAATAACCCGGTGCTAATTGATATGATGACCGAAACAAAAAAGTTAAATATGAAGAAATTAAAAAAATAATAATAGATATCGTTGATGATGATTTTATTTTACGCATAACAGAGATAAAAGTATGTAAAATTGGCGGTGACAATTGCTTAGGATAATCAAGCAAGCGACAATTAATTTACAGCAATCATTATTTATGGAAAATAAGACGTGATTCCCCCAAAAAACCCTAAGTATGATTTCAAGCATCAGTGTGCCAAAGAAAGATAGCCAGAGTCAGTTAATATAGTAGACTCATCCACCTATTGAATTTACAAGTACTGTACAATCTATATTAATAGCGAGCAGGTTTTTTCAACGCGATTTTAACCACCTAAACCTTCGCTTATTTTCCCTGAAGTGGGCTAAAATGAATCGTCTTTTCCAGCAATTTGTAGCAAACTAACCAACATCATATATTTTGATTTATGACCGTAAAATGAACGTCTAAAATTAGATAATAATACTTAAAGTTAATAAGAACGAGAATACGGTAAGCGAAGCGTCTGTGTACTGAATGCAGTACTACCATACGCATATATCTCTCTCTTTTTCTATCTATCCCTCCCACATCTCGCACACTTATTTCAGGTTGGAGGGGGCAAGTTCAACGGACTAAAGTATACCACCAACACATTGGCAGTGACACATCACTTGACTTTCCAACGTGTTTGTTGTTACTTTGAAAAGTGTACAGTGAGTTCACCTATATTTTGCTTTTGTTTTTAACAGCTTTTTCGGAGCTATTATATTTTTTCGATTCTTTATAGAAACTTTTGCCATTCGTCAGGAAATTAATGGATAGTCAGTCGTCCATTAGGGGGAAGACCAAGAGGCAGGAGACGTTCTACAAAAACAAATTTACACTTTTGTGAGGGTTTTCCCGCAGAGGTTCACCTAGTGTGTATGTAACTTGAACGCTGCGCTCGCATAAGTATCTACCGTTCTATTAAGACTCAATAAGTTTGTTTCGACCATAGGTTTTAAAAAAGAATAAAATCAATAAATGTTTACCGATTCTTCGATTGTTTAGATCTCTAGGGAATTACAACCAACAATATAGTAGGAAACATATAAAAATTTAACGTATATTAGTTGGTGTACGATCCTTTATTGCTTATAAAACATTCCTTCATACTTTTAAATCGAATAACTAATGTTAAAAGCAGACGTTTCAGTTAATAATTTTTTTATCAGACGTGCTTCAAACTCTGTAATAATAATAAGTTGTAGTATATTATTCTTTAATAATTTTCATAGAAAAAAGTAAACTGAATGCCGAAACCGATTCATTTCTCAAGGCTAGTGTGAATGACAAGAAAAATGGGCTTGAAAAGAAAATCCATTCCAGTCTATTGTATAGTAAGCATTGTAGTACCACAAAGACATAGTGTAATTACAGGGGGGAGGGAGCATTGTCAGTGAGTAAGGAAGACAGTAATAATGTTGAAGAAAAGAAGTAACTAACTCATAATATAGGTATTCTAAGATCAGTTTCGTTTACCTGTAAAAATGCTATAAATATAATGCTTATGCTTACTATAGTTACTAAAATAGAATTACAAGTCACTTAGCTTTTACATCATATACTAACATTGTGTTTCATATAAATTAAAATTCATCATTTACTTAAAATACCTTTGTACGATAAAATGTTACCGCTATCAGCTTTTTAACAGCGGATTTTCGGAGACGAAGGTTTCTGGTTCAAATCCTAGTATATAGGTAGTTAACACTTTTATACGGATCTGAATAATAGACAGTGGTTATCGGTATACCTTGATGGTTGGAGTTCAATCAATCACACTTTCTCAAGAATGGTCGGCTTTAGTCTATACAAAACTACACCTCATTAACAAGTCATACATACCATCCTTATCTTATTGAATCATGAGGCTTATTGTTCTTAAATTGAACAGATTGTAATGTACAGGGATTAAAAAGAAAATGATTCATAATTTACAAAAATAGTGGATTGCTTAAGAATAGCAATATACCTACCTACTTTTATGATTTTTATGATTGTTACCTACTTTTTTATGATTCATGGGTTCAATTGAACTAGTGAGGCGTCAAACATTTACGAAAGTAAAAATAGAAAATATATAATGAGAAGTCAAACAGAGCCTACCTATTGCACGCGTTTGTTATTAGGCGGATTTTAACGACTTATTGGTTAAGCTCTCTTCCTCTCTCCTCTCTACCACTACTTGTGCCATGTGAGGTCCTTGTAACGTTACCTATAATCATAGCTTACTCTTCTCTTTTTCCTTGCCAGATGGAACAACCCTGGAAATCCCAGTCCAATCCTTTATGTTCCTCGATCAAAACAGCTCTCACCGATACGCTAAATTGACCTTCAAATTTCTTGATAATACAAGCTGAAGCAATTTATAAAGATCATCTCAAAAAAACTATCCAAGTACTTTAACTTTCTGCTTTTAACAATTTTAAGATTCCCTC
The DNA here is from genome assembly GCA_035578175.1 of Catonia carolina. Taxonomy (NCBI): domain Eukaryota; kingdom Metazoa; phylum Arthropoda; class Insecta; order Hemiptera; family Achilidae; genus Catonia; species Catonia carolina. Next base: position 258,489,492 of record JAQMRL010000001.1, on the reverse strand, counting down.
ACTACATGGATAATTTGGGATGTCTTCTCATTTGTTCTTTGTGATTTCCAAGAAGTACGAAGCATTCTTCTCTAAAGCCACATCTAAAATGATTCAATACAGTTTTTGTTTATAATTTTAAGTACCCAAACTTGTGCTCGATACTACAAAATCGACCAAATAGACTATAACATTTTATTATTTTCATAAGTAACTACAGAAACATTTTCTTTCACTTTTTTCATATTTGCCATTGTTACAATAGTATGTAGCTAATTTCTGCATTTTCTTCTTCTGAGACCCATCTTAGATATCTTCTATTTATTTTCGATAATACGTTCACTTCCTAAATTTTTATTCTGAATATATTTCTGATCGTTAGTAAGAATATTGTATTTTTTCGTGGTTCCAGTCTTTTCAAATCTTTTGCGCTTAGGCTTACTTTTCTCAAGTTTCATTAAATTTGAAATTTTATTGTCAATTCTTTCAAGATTCATTCCTTTGGTGTTGCACAAGTCAATTTTAATTGTTTTTTTTTGTCACTACCTATAATTGGCAATCATCTTGCAACTTCACCCTAAGAGGTATCTTTGAGAAAAATTGTAAAATAGGTTCTAAAAAATGTAGAGAATTTTTCTTTACAAGAATCGGTGGTACCTAACTTCAGTTCCGAGTTTCAACTTATATGATATTCCGTTTATAAAATATTTTGGTCAAACAAACAAACACCTACACACAGATTAATCGGTAAAAAAATGTATTTTAAGTTTTATGGGCTTGAAAGGATATTTGCGGTGAACTCGGATTCGAAAAATCGACGTGAAAACAATAAATTCCTTACCTAAACATTCATATAGGCCACCAGAACGTAAAATGTAGTATACGTATAACAAAATTCAAAAATTTACTTTAACTTATCAATCATCAAAGTGTTTTTTTAATTCTTTATTTTATCCAGAACTGTAAACTATTAATTAATATTCACTTAATTTTATCTCTCATTTGCGTTATTTTTGACTTGAAGTAAAAGTAAATGTAAACAAGAATTCATGTGTGGTTAATTGATGTTCACCATACAAATTTCTCGTTAACATTTGTTACTTAACAATTAATAGAAACTTTCTAACAACTGATTGAATGGGCTGGTTCAAAGTACTATAATATAAATTAAATAAATTATAAATTAGATAAATTAAAAAAGTCCATTAAAATAATTACAAACGTGAAAGTTAGGGAAAACTTCTTTAAAATCCTTAAAATAAACGAACAAATTATTTTTTTCTGTATTTTAATCTCACTAGTAAAAAAATAATTTAAAAAAATGATGATGTATTTTAAGTGGACTAATGCACTTTTTTGTAAATATTTGGCAATTTCGTCAAAGAGGTAATAGGCCTAGTACGTATTTATTTATTTGTTTATTATCTACTAGTATTAGTTCTACATATTATTGCCTAACAATGATATGCCACGTTTGATTACAAACTAAAACACCATCGTACTAAAATACATAACGTATATTCAATAGTAGTTGTTAATAGTTGTGTGTGAAAGTATTACAGGTTTTTATCAGTAGTTGTAGTCGATGACATACACAAACACACATTGAATTGAACGTTGGCCCAAGTGGCAACATGCTGTCTGTGTTGCTCGCTACATAAGATGGGAGAATCTCATCGTCATACTTCCTCTCCCTCCCCCTTTTCCACAACGTCAATCCACCCGGCATAAACCATATCATTCAACTATATTATATTATAATAATATTTTTATTGTTACTACATACCTTCCTTAACAGTTAACTCTAAATAGATGCCTGTAACAATTTTTTATATTATTTATTTTTTTCTTATTTTAGTTTGAATATTCTGGGAATATCTGTCAAGCATAAAAGACTATTGTTAAAATATAAACAACCATATCCAATACATTTTGAGAAAAAAATGTATATTACAATATAAATTACACCTATAATTCACAGAATCTAATCTTCAACAACAACAATGTTCCTTACTAGCTTTGTAAAATTATCTGCATACGTTTATTACAGTCAGTTAATTCTATTCGGTTACGGGAAAATTTTTTTATTTATTTCAATTTTTTGTTAAAAATTATTATAAGTTTGTTATATAATTGGGTATGCCCATAACAGGCTGGTGGAGTGTTAAATTATTTGTACTCGATCTGCTAGTTCCAGGGCTACAAAAAATAGTTCTGTTTTTTATCACTTGGTCAGCCAATTATATGACTGAAACATTTAAGAACAGAAGAGGTAGAGGTGTAAAAGAGACTAGTCAGAGTTATCTCTTCAGAGAGTAATGAATTTTATTATACACCTAGACCTTGTGGTGATTGAAGTGAAGGTATTATTTGCAAGATGGAAAGTAGATACTTTTCAGTGCATTTACTTTGCTTGGCATGTTGATAATCTTACGTTTTCTCTCAGTGAGGTCATAAAACAACATAAACAACAACATTTGGGAGTGGAAGTACAATCAATTTTAATAATTTTAGTTCTATAGGCCTAATAGATTTTTTTGTAGTATTCCTGAAGTACAACAGTATCTTAAAAAACTTTAAACTTATTTTTTTATTTCATCTTATTCTGCATGGAATACATAAGGAAAGAAAGTTTACTCTCATTTTGATTTTCCAAATTGAGTTTCAACCGGAAATACACGTTTTCAACCCTCTGAACCCAAAAATTAGGGAACAACAAAACAACTAAGTCAATAAATAAGGGTATCCAACACAAACATTTTCATCAAAATCGGTCAACTGGAAGTAGTAGTTTCTTCGTCCATTTTTCACTTTTTGCGATTTTCTCATAAACATCTCTTACAATTAAAAAAAATCGCCCATTTACTACATCTTTTATGTTCTACAAGACAGGGTGGCTGCTGAAATTCTTAATTAAAGTGGTAGAAAACTATAAAACCTACAACTTTTATTTTAAGAATTTTTTTCAACATGGCCTAATTTAGATTAATTTTCTAGGCCATACTCTGAAATTTATTTTGAGATATTTAATTTTTCTGTCGAGTAGGTTATCATATGAGCGACCGATGTGGATCGGAAAAATTGTTTTCAAAATCCATGAGAAATTTTCAGGGATAGTTTTGTTAGACACCTGGTAAGAAAAAGCTCAAATATTTATATTAAAACAACTTGAGAAGAAAAATAACTGACTGCCTCCTATTAATTAAAATTCGTCACCGAGGAACTCGGGTGTGGTTATAATATAAACCTTCCGGGTACAGTAGCTTATGTACAATTTTCGATTTTTCTAGTTCATAATGAAAACTTTATTATTCTGTTATTGTTTTTATTTTATCGATTATTCTTTACTCTTCTCGAAATTCGTAGGCCGGTTATTTCCGACTCCATTGACTGGATAGTCAGTATTGTGAATTAGTGCTCATTGGGAAGTAAAAAAATTAAAAATAGATAGGTTGCGTAATGAGTTCAAGTTATTAGAGCATCTATCAAATGTGTTTTTAGAAACCGATTTCACATGTTTGGAAAGGGTTCGTTAGTGATCGAAAGTAGCTGTACTATTGTTTCAATTGTATACAACTGTAAGTAAACGATTAATTTTTGATCGTGAATAGTCATATTTTCTTTTTAGTTAAGTTTAGTTTACGTCTTAAGTTTTTATAAAATTTTGTAATAAATTAAGTCAACTATTGACTTAAGTAGTGTATTTGTAGTTCCCTAGTAAACGAAGGTTCCTGGTTCAAATCCTAGTAAATGTAGTTATTTTTATACGGATTTGAATACTAGACAGTGGTTACCGGTGTATTTTGATGGTTAGGGTCCAATCAACCATACTCTATCAGGAATGATCGGCCTGTACACTTCATTTATACGATCATACATATCACCCTCACCTCATTGGGTCATGGGCATGCTTTACGTTCTGAATTGAACAGATTGTAACGTACACAAATTGATAAAAAATTATAGACCTAGTAGTTATAACCGTAAGTAAATATTTTTATTGTAATTTATTTATTTGTTAATAAATACTATTTTTATAAATTTAGAAGGGAGTTTTATAATGTATTAATAACTAGATTGCGAAAATAAACCGGAATAGACGTTATAATATAGTTCGGCCCGATAAAACTCAAGGCTAAAAAATCCATAAGGAGATCCCGTTATAAAAACTTTTATTGGGTAGCTTAAAACCGCATGCAGAAAGAACAGAAGAAAATAACAGATATAAATTTTAAATCATTACACATTGCAAATTAATGAAAATTTAAATGTAATTTTATAATTAAATTTAAGAGCATAAAATATGTAATCCAATTAAAAATATAATGTGTAGAGAACTTCTGAGGAGGTATTAACAAGAGCTATTTGGGTGAATACGACAGTCTACACTACTAAGTGTTTTTGTGTAAAAGTAAGAAGTATTTTTGTGTAACATGTGTGCGTTTACAAGCAACTGAAATTGAAAATAGTTGTATAATTTATGGGCGTAACCAACCTGTAAATAATTAGTATATATTATGATTAAAGTCAGGCAATGAACGTTACAGAAAAACATTCTGTAAAGATAGTTAAATAAATGTATATTACAGAATCATTGGCTTAGAAATGTTTTATATATAAAAAAAAAGAAATACAGAGAAGTTACTTGTTTTTCGTGCTCAGTCATCTGTCGTCTACCTGAGTAAACATGTATTTTATGTTTCTCACCATGCCTTGTTGGCATACATCACTGTTTATTTAGTTAGTCCGCTTTAAATAACTACTTTGTGGACACTATTTAGTTAAAATATTTTTGTTTTCTTGTTTAATTTTAATTATAAATGTGGTTAAATGTTTTTAGTATCTCTTTGATATTATAATATCATTACAAACAATTATCTAACACATTTGTAAGTTTTGTTATTATAAACTGAGTAATTAAAAACGTTATTCGGGCCATATCGCTTAGGAGACACCGATAGAATTGAGAAAATAAAAATAAAAATAAAAATTCTTAGGAAGTGCGTGAACAAAACCGCGGTGGAAGGACAGTGGCGGTTAATCCCAAACAAACAAATCTACAAACTAATCCCCCTACTAACAAATAACTTTAGAAATAAAAGAATATCATTCCTAGGACACATTCTCAGAGGCAAAAAGTTCAGATTTGTGAACCGACTGATCAACCATTTTTGGAATAAGTGCCGAGACCTAGGTGGTGGAAGGATGTACAACGGGATGTGGAGGAACTTGGAATCACTAAACGAGACCTGCTAACAAAATCAGCTAAATACAACTAACTAGTCAAGACTAATATGGTAACATTTGAACCAAAAACAAGAAGAGTGTACAACAGGGTGTTTACCGACGAAGACCGGAACGAGAGATCGGAACGTTTTAAGAAAATGTGGGCCAAACGTATGGAAGCCACGCTTAGGAGAGCGCGCTTTTCACAGAAACCCAACGCTGGAACAGACCTAAATTTGAACTAGAGCAGTCCTATGAGCTCTCAAAAATAAAAAATAAACTGAGTAATTTATTATTGATTTTTAGTTTCTCTTGTCCTCTTAATATGAATATTTATAGAGAAGTAAAGTATTGTTTCAGTAGATTTTTTGAAATCGAGTTTTTACTCGACGTATAATATTTATTTTCAAGCCCCGTGAACCCAAAAAACATGTTTTTATCCATTGGTCTGTGTGTGTGTATGTGCTCTCTCTCTCTTTCTCTCTCTCTCTCTCTCTCTCTCTCTCTCTTGTGTAAAAACAAAATATTTATAAAACGGAATATCATACGAAGTTGAAACTTGGAAGTTAGGTACCAGTACTAAAGGACCCGATACGAACATTTTCATCAAAATTGGTTAACAGGAAGTAGCAGTTTTTTGTTTATAAATAATTGCTATACACAATCAGTAAGAAGTTACTATAAGTGAATGACATAATACAAAATATCATGAAGAAGAGGGCCTCCATTAAAGTCCTTCCATAAAAAAGCAACTAAAAATACATTTTATGCGATTTTTTTTTCATTCTAAATCGCTAAAAGTCATTATTATTAGTAAAATATTTAGTTTGTTAGTTATTTATGTTAATTATTTTTTATTTTTTGGTTAATTATTTTAGTGTGTTAATTTTTCTTTTTTTTAGTGTTTGTCTCTTTAATCTGTCACGGAGATCCAAAACATGATGTTTCAAACGTCTTGTGGTTTGACTATTATCTAGTAAATTCAGAGTCAAATGATTTATATGTGTTGACAATTTAACGTGATATTTTTTGCTGAGCCTTCTTTTTCTACTGTAACAAATGGAATGTTTAAGTACTCATGCACTTTAGTATTTCTTGCATACCAAGGAGCATTTATCAAATTTCTTAATACTTTATTCTAAAACCTTTGAATAATATTTATATTACTGTTACTAGTAGTCCTCATAGTTGAAGACCGTACTTCCAGACAGGGCTGAAGATAGCTTTGTACACTGCTATTTTGTTTTCTTATGACAGAAATGACTTTCTGCCCAGTAACCAATACATTTTATTAAATTTTACGTTTAATTCTTTGCGTTTCATCGTAATGTGTTTCTTCCATGTTAATCTCTTGTCTAGGTATAAACCTAAATATTTCACATCACTTTCTTGAGACAATATTTCATCCAATCGAACTGGAGGACAAACTTTCTGGTTCATGCTGAACGTGACATGACTGGACTTTGTTGTATTCAGCTTTATCCTCCACTACAAAATATCGTTTAATTGATTTTGGAGTTTTTTCGAAGCTGTATGCGGGTCTTCACAACAAGCCAGAATCGCTGTGTCATCTGCAATAGTAGCTGTAGGCTAATTACACTGTCAGATTCGGATAAATATGCAGTAAACACTGGAAGTAGTAGTTTATCCGTAGGTTTTTCATTTTTCTGCGATTTTCTACGGCCCCTATGCTGTTTTATGAAATCACCTCATTTACAGCAAGTGGTTGAATTCTAAATACTGTTTAGTTGTTTTATTCATTACTTGAGGAACTAGTATCCCAAATTTCAATTGTTTTTTCGGGCCCAAGCTTTTGAGTCCGGGAGTACACTCGCATTTACTTATATACAAAGATTTCTATTTTCAAAATCTATATAAACCTTTAATTGCTATATTTTTTTCTATGTTAACGACTATTAATTATGTAAAAATAATTTTGTATTACAACATTTATAACTATAGTGATCACCACGAAAGAAGTTCGTTGAGTTTAAAGAACTCTATTTTAAAAACGACCGAGTGGAACATTTATTACGCCACAGCAAATTAAACCCCGTTCTTTCCTGTATTTACTCGTTTAATTTAAATTTTCTTTATTAAAAAGTTTGTTAAATTTTATTAAAAACTTGCAACGAATTCAAGCATTCCAGTCAAAAACATTACGCCTTATAGCAAATGCACCTCTTTACGTTAGCAACAAAACCTTACATACAGATTTGAAAACACCACTCGTACAAAATTACATTGAATACCTATACCAACGGTTTCACGACAAGTCACACGAACACGAAAACCCCCTGGTGCGTTCACTTTCCACCGTCCATTTACCTGATAATCCCCCTAGACGCCTTAAAAGACGCTGGAGTAGAGACCTGTTAATTTGATATACAAATTTCATTCTTGGGGAGGCACCAATGGGGGCCCTACCCCTCTCATGCCTATCATGTCATTTACATTATTGTCATAATCATCACATTTGCTTGTTGTAAAATTTTATAGTTGTAAATAAAGAATTAAAGAGAAAAAAAGAATTGTCGGAGATACAGCAATTTACGCATAAAAAGTACCTAGTTCTTAGCCGCTTTTCTTAGCCGCTTTTCTGTTCTGTACATTTTAAACGTCTGTTACTTTATCCAGACTTTACATAAAATATCGGGGTTTAAGTTTGTTAAACATCACGGTTTTTCTGCAATGTGAATATTAAAAAAGTAAAATCTCATTTTCCTTTATAATATAGCGGCCATTTAAAAAAGTGCTATTTTAATTTCACGTGAAGTTTGAGAAATGATTTTTTTATCTGAATTATGCATTTTTACAATAATATTGTGCCTAGTAGACTCTTAGAATTTATAAATTACAAATAAAACAGAAATGAAATTGTGATGTAAATTGGTATTAAATATATATATGTGATGTAAATTGGTATATTGATATTAAAATGGTTGACGGGTAACGTGTGTTCACAGCGAACTTCTTTCTTGGCGCGCACTATAGTCATTATCCTATGGTTAATTTTAATAAGAAAGTACCATAAAAATAAAGAAAAATGTTAACTTACAATTTTGTTTTGTAATTTTAAATCGAGTTGAAAAATATTCCAGTACTGACTACAATACCGGAATATGAAACAAGCATCTCATTAATCGATACCAACTCCTTACCTTCTTCTTTTACTTCTTCTTTTGTACTTTGATAATATTTTTTTAATTTTCATTCGACCATAAGAATGCAACCACAAATTGTTGGTAAAAAGCTCAGTCAGGCTACAAAATGAATTATTTCAAACCATTATACGTTTCCGTTGGTAACAATAATCATTAATACGTATCTTGTTCTTATACACAATTGTTATTACCGGTCAATAGTAGTTCACTAGCAACAAAAAGAAATTATAAATTGATTTTCTTTCCTTGTTTCTTTATACGTAAAACGCACTCAGTTATAATTTTTGAGAATTTATACTTAATAGTTTTACATCGTATTTTTTAATGGTTCATTTGATATTGGGATTGTGTGTTTGTTTTTTTAATAACAGGTTAATCTGTTTTCATGGTGGTGTTTTTTTCAGCTGTTTACATTAACAAAAAAATCTGGTGTGAACATACACGACTTTCTCTTGCCCGTGAAAATAATAAACAATATATTCTTACAGTAGTAATAATAGTATTTCTATTGTAAAAGTAATGATATTACACTAGTAATACTGTACTATTGTATTACTTAGTTTGGCTTAATAATACTACGAAAAATCACTCTTTTATGGTAAACTAGGGTCTGTAAAAAAATTCTTTAAAATAAAATTTGTAGATCTTTAAATTTTCTATAAACTTTATTCTATCGGTACACTTTAGTCGTACAATGTATACTAAAGCCAAAATCTTAAAATTCCATTTTTTACAGATTTAAAAAAAAACAGAAAATTATGAATTACCGCTAAACTAAGCGTTATACAAAAAAATGTTTAAAATAAAAGTTGCAAATTATTAAATTGTCTACAACTTTTATTTATACTCTTTTGCCTTAAAATGTATATTAAGGCCCCAATCTTAAAAAAACAATTTTTAATGAGAGAACAGCCTCTCCAAGAATACCAGCAGACATGGCGCCTATCCTACCTTGTAGATAATAAAGAATGTAGTAAATGAGGTGATTTTAAAAAAAATCATGGGAAACATTTTTGATAAAATCGCAAAGAAGTGAAAAATGACAAGAATAAACTATAACTTCCGTTTGACCGATTTTGCTGAAAATGTTTGTGGGTCCTCTATTGGTATCTAACTTAAAGTTTTAAATTTTAACTTTGTACGATGTTCCATTCTTTAGATATTCTGTTTACACACTAACACACACAGACCAATCGCTAAAAACATGTTTTTTGGTTCAAGGGGTCTGAAAACGCCTACATCCGGTGTAAACTCGATTTTGAAATATCGACATGAAAACAATACTTTCCTTCCTATGTATTCATATAGGCAGTAGAAAGTCAAAATTCCTAAGCCGTTGTAATTTGTTTTAATTCCAAAGTACGTTGCAATCTGTTCAACTCTAGAACTATAAACAACCCTATGGCCCATTGGCATGAGGATGTGTATGACTTGTAAATGTGATGTAGTCTTGTACAGACTCAGATCGACCATTCCTGAGAGAGAATGGTTAATTGAACCCCAACCATCAAAGTACACTGGTAAAACCTCAGTCTAGTATTCAAAACCGTATAAAAGTAAGACTCTTTATAATATTTTATCTCTACAGTAAGGAAATACTAATGGATATCAATAGCTATTTTGTTGTGAACAAAGATATTAAAACTAAACACCTTCAACCAGATTGTACTACAATCTCAAAGACATCTAAATTAATTACATTTAACAATGGTAACAGAATGAAAGAAATCAAAAAATTTACAAAAAGATAGGAACCTTAAAACTTCGATCGCGTTTTTTTTTTAAACTATACAAATTTACTTAACCTAATAAATTTTTTATTAATATTGATTTAATTACTACGCACGAATTTATTATTTATTCGGTTTAAACTATCATAAAAAAACTTGTTCGTTGATTACATTAACGATAAATATAGGCCTACATTTATTTTACTTAGGCCTATATGTGTGTATATATATATACATAGGCCTATAATTAAGTTATTTCTCGCCACTCCAGTGGCGCTACGTGCCGATTCCGTATCTCTCATCAGAGGGGTAGGTGGATCAGAACCACGGAAGTACGTGCGCTGCAAGTCCGTACTTGTTCGGCGGCCAAAGGGGTTGCGTGGATCACAATATTTGAAGTTTGAAGAGTTAAAAGTTAAAAGATCATATTTGAAGTTTTAAGGTTTGATATATTAATTTATATAGCCTATTATTATTTTATATATGATAATTTACGTATATTTCTAGTTCAAGAGATTATACGGTTTGTTTTTTTTAGATTTATCATAGGTCTACTAATTTTAGGTTGTATTTTTTAAATAATTTTAAAACCTTAAAATTATACTTTTAAAAGTATACCTTAAATTAGTTTAGTTTTAAAAGTTTTATTCAAAGCATTTTTGTTAAATTGTACAACTTTGAACAGTTACATGTTTTTAAAGCCTTATAATGTTTACTATTAGATTTACTAGATTTTAGAATGTATTTTTATTTTTTTTAGTTCATTGTTTTCAGCATTAGCCTAGTTTTTAAATCTCTTTTGTACTATAATATTAAATAAAAGAAGAACTCCTACCCTAGGACATGGCTTTTAGCCATAGTTGGGTAGGTTAATTTCCTCCACCTTGTACTTGTAAATTGTTGTAATGAATTTATAGCTTTTGGAAAAGTTTAAATTATTATTTAATTATTGTTTATGTTTAAATTACTATTGTGAAAAAATATGGAAATAAAGTTTATTATTATTATTTAAAGATTAGCAGGGAATCAAACCTGGTAACTTTGTCTTACTAATGAAATATTCTACCGGCGATAAGACTAAAGGGGTCAATAACAATACTACAACAGAATATTGATGAATAACGCACTAATATTCATACAAAATTGGAATACAGAGTTTAATCTAACATATATACGATTAGTATGTATGTATAGAGTAGGTTAATGTGAAAATTATTACTTCTGACCATTTTATAGGCTACAAAAATTGTTATAGTTATGTTTATGCTTCTGTTTTAGTGTTAAGACGAGTGAATATGTGTTACATTATATAGCTTTTATTATGATGCTATAAAAATAAAAGAGTAGTCTAGTATCCGTCATCACAACAAAATATATCAATTTATTTTATTTTTTTCATATAGTAATTTGTATTGTCTCATTTATAATATATTACTTTTATATATACTTTTTTTGTAAATAATAATAAAAATGTATTTTTACATGAACATAATAATGAATGATATCATCGTAACCATTTTATATATCACTTTATTTTAGTAGATTATTGATTTGATTGAATTGCAAAGAAAGTGCGTTTAAATTTTAATTTTGTTTTATTTTGGATTTAAATACTTATTTAGAAATCTTATGCAAAGATATATCTATCCAATATTTTTTTTAAATTAATTTATTTAACGTCGCATCGACGCTTCGTCATAAGCGACTACGGTGGATTATATAACATTTACTGCGGGATTTGACACGTGAAAATTTTCAGATCTTGGCCGGAAATCGAACCCGGAACCTCCGCGTGGCAGGCCAATGCGCTAACCACTGCGCTATGGAGACGGCCAGGGTCTATCCAATATTTTAATAATTATTATTTATTTCCAACATCATCTCAATCTTATACACGAATGGTGTAAAACATGGAAAATAAAACTTAATACGACAAAATCCCTTCACGTAACTTTCACACTCCGTCATGGTGATTGCCCACCAGTATACATAGACAATGAACCTCTCACAAAAACAGATACGGTCAAGTATCTCGGTCTGACTTTTGATAAACGACTAACTTGGAGCACACATATCAAACGGAAACGTTTATTACTGAATTCCCGACTTAAACTTCTATATTCCCTACTTCACAAACGATCAAAATTACCAATGGCACAAAAATTACGCATATATTGTTCTCTTTTGAAACCTATTTGGACCTACGGATCCCAAATCTACGGTTCAACCAAACCCTCTAACTTGCAACGAATTCAAGCATTCCAGTCAAAAACATTACGCCTTATAGCAAAAGCACCTCTTTACGTTAGCAACAAAACCTTACATACAGATTTGAAAACACCACTTGTACAAAATTCCATTGAATACCTATACAAACGTTTTCACGACAAGTCACACGAACACGAGAACCCCCTGGTGCGTTCACTTTCCTCCGTCCATTTACCTGATAATCCTCCTAGACGCCTTAAAAGACGCTGGAGTAGAGACATGCTAATTTGATATACAAATTTCATTCTTGGGGAGGCACCAATGGGGGCCCTACCCCTCTCATGTCTATCATGTCATTTACATAATCACGATAATCATCAGATTTGCTTGTTGTAACATTTTACAGTTGTAAATAAATAGTTAAAGAGAAAAAAAAATTTCTATTCAAACATACCTACTACACTTCAACATTTTGTAACATAATAAAACAGAAAATTATACAATTCAAAAACAAAAATATATAGTTCAACAGTTGCAACTGATACAGAAAAAATATGCATTTTATACTTTAAAAGGAATGGAAATTTTCGGCTGTTGACCTAAACAACATTTAATACTTAACGGGTGGTGAGGAATTTACCTTCCAGAAAAAGAGGTATCCAGTGGTACATTTTCCGTATAGAACTTGGGTGTTGTCCGTTATTCAGATCAAAAGATCTCTTTTCAATTTTCGCTTTAGATGTCGTACAGTCGGAAAGTTCTATCTACCGTTCCTTCAATGATCTGGACACCATAATTTCCGATTGGTCTCAAAAAGGGTTTGTAAATTAAAATTTTGGAATGGCGGGTCAATTTTGATCGAGGATTAAGCAGAAGAGAGCTTCGGACAGCGGGTAAATTCTAAACGTTTTGTACGCAGATGATACTTTTACGTTATTCGCCTGTTAAGCCACAATTGAAAATATCGCATCATTCTTGCCTGGGGGATGGAATGATACCACACCACAGGTGGACAAGTTTGACGTCACAGGACCAAATAACGTATTTATTATTATTATTTGCGAATACTCCCTTGAAATGGAAGACGCTTAGCAAATGCTTCGTTTTGTTTTTCATTTTTTGTTTTTCTTATCTTGCCAATACAGTTTCATTTTTATGCTGTGTTGCTTTTTTCGCTCCTCATCCCATTTTGGCCTGTATGGCTTCGGTTCCTTTGGCTCTAGTGTAACTTCCCATTTATTACTTGCTTTTAATCCCTAATGTGTGTACGTTGCAATCTGTTCAATTCAGAACAATAAGCAATGCCATGGCCCAATGAGGTGAAAATGATGTGTATGACGATTAAATGAGGTGTAGTCTTGTACACACCCAGGCCGACCATTCCTAAGAAAGTATGGTTAATTAAACCCCAACCATAAAAGTTCATCGGTAACCACTGTCTAGTATTCAACTCCGTATAAAAGTAACTACCTTTACTAGGATTTGAACTAGGAACCTTCGTCTCCGAAAATCAGCTGTTAAACAGCTAATTTGGGGACGACTTTACCTCTAGACCAACCCGGTGGGTCATTTATTATATATTTTTTGTTATTCCTAATTTGTGTACATTGCAATCTGTTCAATTCAGAACTATAAGCAACCCCATGACCCAGTGAGATGAGGACGATATGTATGTTGAGTAAATGAGATGTAGTCTTGTACAGACCCAGGCCAACCTTTCCTGAGAGAGTATGGCTAATTGAACCCCCCCAACCGTAAAAGTACACCGGTAACAACTGTCTAGTATTTAAATCTATATCTACCTTTGCTAGGATATGAACCACGGACCTTCGTCTCCGAAAATCAGCTGTTGAACAGCTGACTCGCGGCTACGATTTTATCTCTAGACCAACCAGGTGGGTATATATGTTGAAATAAAAATTATTAAACTTCCTTAAAGACCATGTGGAAAACATAATGTTCACATTTTCTACTTGTATAGGTATATTAGCCTAAGTAATTTTAACGCTCTGAAATAATTAAAAAATTTTGATCGTATTAAACAATTTTTTACGGAATATCATTTCGGTTTGTGCAGTATCCAGTGTATTGCGAGGAATGCAGTCAAAAACAATAAAATTAATTTTATGAAAATGATTAGTAGGCCTATTGTAAGATGAAAGTCGACGAACGCCTTTAAAATTTTTATTACATTTTACACTCAGTTTTTCATTCGATTGTTGTGTAAATTTAAGCGATGTATTTTGTAAATTGTTAAATAGAAGATAAAGCATGTTTTAACCAATGAAACAATAAATTATCTTTAAATAATTTATTCTTTTATTTTGTTCCACAATAAGGTTTTGTTTTTAAAGAAAACAAGGTTTACACTAAATAGTCCTAAGACCTAATTCTTGTGCATGAATGAAAGACTGAATGTTTTTATGGAAAAAACTTTGTCTTATAATGAATATAAAGAAAATAGAGGATCGATGTGTGTTAGTGTGTGTAGACTATATTTGTGTTTAAGAGAGAGCCTCCAGGATAAGAATGATTTATTAGGAATCCTTTGTCCTGCTGGTTGTGAGTGACAAAAGGAAGAAGGAAATTTACCTGCGAGACTGGAAGTAGCCATCCATTATGCCGTGTAAATAATGGTCTTCCCTTAAATAAGGGTCAACACGGCTTGTTTATTCTTGAGGCTGTGTATGTCTGTGGGGGCCTACAACGGGCCACCCCGCTTTATATATATCACAACTGTGTATTATGTATATATGTATATATATATTTATACAGTTCTTGTATTTAGTCAACCATTCATTTTTAGAGCAGTCCGTAACTAAATTTACTATGGTTAGTTTGAAAAAAATATAAAATATCGATAAAAATATCAATTGATGAATTTTTACTTTATCTTTCCTATAGCCTATATTTATATGAATATATAGGAAGGAAAGTATTGTTTTCATGTCGATTTTTCGAAATTGAGTTTTCACTGGATATACACGTTATCAGACCCCCTGAACCCAAAAAATATGTTTTTAGCGATTGGTCTGTGTGTGTGTGTGTGTGATCGGAATACCTCAAGATCGGAACATCGCACGAACTTAAAACTTAAGTTAGATACTACTACCGGACCCGACACGAACATTTTACGACAAAAGTGTATAATCAGATTTATGGAAAATTAAAAGATCTATAACTTTTATGTAGAGCACTTTTCTCTACAGAGCCTAGTTTAGCGTGAAAGAGTCATTTTCCGTATTTTTAAGCCGAACTGAGGTTGATTTTTATTTTGCATCATTCACTTATGATTAATGTTTTTTGGGGTTATGGGTTTGCAAGTTATGTTTATTGAGGTTAGCTTTTTTGTTTATTTCTGATGTTTTATTACTAATGTTAGGTTACATTGTTCATTATTTGCATTGGCAAGAGGAAGTTGTCTGACTGTTTCACACCAGATTAAAATAAAAAATCTACAACTTTTATTTCAAGAATTCTTTTCTACTGAGCCTAGTTTGGCATCAACTCGTGATTTTTCGTATTTTAAAGTTCTGCAAAGGTTGATTTTCTTGTAGAAAATTCACTCATGATTAAATATTACGTAAGAAAATTGTACATTTTACACTAACACTAAAAACGTAAATCTGCCCTCCAGCCACTGAATAACATTCCTCTTCTTCAAACAGACTCCTCCATGTATCTCGGACTATAACTTGACCAATGCCTCACTTGGAAAGCACTTTGCCCCATTTGAAACAAAAGAAAACAATTAAATTACGAATTCTTTTTTTGTATTCTCGGATTACTTCACTTTTTAACTTGTGCTCTTGAAAGGCAAGAAAGATTAGGGCCTATACCTGTTGTTGTTGTTTAGGTCAACAGCCGAAAGGCTGGTTTGAACCTCTAGAGGTTTTACTAAGTAAAACGAGGAGTGAGGTGGTTTACCATTGCCTTCATCACTGAGTGGAAAAGTACGCTTATCAGCATGCCGGGCCCTCTGAAAAGCACATATTTCCACCCTGCAAAAGACACCTTCACTTCATTCACCACAGGGTCTGGCTGTATAATATGAAATTCATTACTTTCAGAGGTGATAACTCTGATTAGTATCTTTTATACCTCTACCTTTTCTGTTCTTAAATGATTCAGTCATTTAATTGACTGACCATGTGATAAGAAACAGAACTATTTATTTTAGCCCTGCAACGAACAGATTAAATGTAAATAATTTGACACTCCACCTGTCTGTTATGGGCAGGTTGTTGTTTAGGTCATCAGCCAAAAGGCTGGTTTGAACCTGTAGAGGTTTTACTAAGTAAAACGAGGAGTGAGGTGGTTTACCGTTGCCTTCCTCACTGAGTGGAAAAGTACGCTTATCAGCATGCCGGGCCCTCTGAAAAGCACATATTTTCCACTCTGCAAACGACACCTTCACTTCATTCACCACAGGGTCTGGCTGTATAATGAAATTCATTACTTTCAGAGGAGATAAATCAGATTAGTGTCTTTTGCACCTCTACCTCTTCTGTTCTTAAATGATTCAGTCATTTAATTGGCTGACCATGTGGTAAGAAACAGAACTATTTATTTTAGCCCTGCAACGAACAGAGTGAGTGTAAATAATTTGACACTCCACCTGTCCATTATGGGCAAGGCCTATACCTATTCCTTTGGAATTCGAAGGTTGGAACTATCCTTCGACATTCGTTAGAAATATTTAAACTGATCTGCGTCAAAGGACAGTTCTTTTGCACACTTAAATGCTCTTCTATTAATATTGCTGAGAATATATGGTTTTATCCAGCAACTACGACAATTTTTCTTTCTTCAACGGCAAAAATAGTACGCTACGAGTATAATCATTTTCATGCAACCAACTTCTCAATTTCTTTTTCTTTATTCGGGTTGGCGAGAAAAACTCATGTTCACTCCACTCCCTCACGATGGGGTAAGTAGTGGTGTACTCAATTTAGGCGTCCTCGTCCAGTCCCAAGGAGGCCGCAACCGCCTACCAACCAAAAACCCACCACCTGGCCACTTGATCCGACATAAGCAAACAACCTCCCACCTCCCTCAGAACTGTTTATATAATACTACAAGGGAAATGTCGGGTTAAAAATTTACATACTTTCAGCAGGGCGTGGAAGGGAACCGTAGCCTAATTCCCCTCTCGCTGCTACTGACCAACACTCATTCTCTCACTTTCATTCATCTCTTTCATCACCAGCTCAGATAATTAGTGCGCCTACCTTACCTTCTGAGATTAGGACAGGATTGATTTACTGTGGGAGAGGGCGATCCCGCTGATCTCCAGTTATCTCCTTTCTCCGCAGTCTCCTGACCACACTATCCGCGAACTGAGTGACCAACTTCCAGCTCTCCTCATCCCGCAGCATCGCTGCCCCTACTCTCTCTGGGATCCACTGTGCAACCCCTATCTTCTCAGGTCTCTCCAGTCTGTCGAGGCCAAAAATAGGGACATCTTTCAAAAATTTGCGCAATGGACTCCTTGTCTTCACTGTCGCACAGTCACATTTCTGTACGTCATGAAGTTTGAACCTCGTCAAATATATCCCAAAGCATCCATGCCCTGTTAGCAACTGCGTCAGTTCGACTACTCAATTTAGAGGAAGCAAAGTTCTCAGTTTAGAGGAAAGTCGCGTCACTGTCACGTAGCCTAGGTGTGTGAACGATACCCAATGCGACTGTTCTCTTGGTCGCCTGTATATCGTCGCATCGCGGCAGCATCGAAATCACGTTGTGCTGGTGGAAGAAGGACCTAAATGGAAGCCTAAGATCCTTACTGTACAAAACTTGACTTATCCTTTCAAATGCATGTAGTACGGGCTAGCTGAACACGCGATCTGATCTACTTCTTGTTACTCCAATCTTTTTTCACTTGGCTATTCACCAAACTATAACGTTGTTGATCTGATATTACTCTTGTTATGTAATATATGTAAATTCCAATAAATTTCATCATCTTTATAAATATAATTGTGATTTTGTCTGTACAATTTTTCAAAATGCCCCAAATTTTGTTTCTCTGCCAGATCTATCAAGGAACCCCTAAAGTAAGTTTTACTGAACTTTTGTCACGCAAGATCCCCTGAACCAAATGCAATGAATTTCGGTATTTAGGTTGTGGACATAATCGAAATGAAAATAGGCTATAAATTTTTTTTTAATATCACAAAGGAATGGAGTGTTCACAGGGAGGGGTAAACAAAAAAACTACGAATATCTCCATTAAAAGTCAATGTATCAAAAAATGTAAATATAATCGAAATTACGAAACGTTTAAAGACAAGTAAGTTCGAATAAGTAAAATATTTCATTTTCATGCATAATAACGGAGATTTTCAATTAAGAAAAAATAAACATATAAATATTTTTAGAATAACATAAAAAATAACCAGAATAACAAACTAGGCCTACGCGCCGGTAAAACCCATACATTTATTCAGTCAGTTACACACCTACCCATTTTACCAGTAGGTACCCTATACACCCATTCTCGTTCATATTGTCAAAAATGAATCAGTATTCTGAATAGTTCGTTAGTTAACCATCGAGGTCTTCCAATTGTGATTTGTCTATCTATCATTTATTATGAAAATAATAAAGCGCTGCATATCTTTATTTAAAAATACCAAGATCTCGCTTTTATTTTACGTCTAACTATTTTTGTTTTCATTAATAAAAATGCTGACGTTGAAAAGAGGTACGAGTAGATAACAATGAATGATTAAAGAATATTAGACCTGACAGGGATCGAACTCGGTACACCAGCAGACCGCCCACAGCACCAAGAAAACCGTTCGAAGAACGGGTACTTTAGCTAGTGATTGTATGAAATATTTAAAGTAATTAGGTATTACTTAACTTTTTTATTCGAGTATTACGATTCATTTATCATACCTATTTTATCGTTTGTATTCCTTTATCAATTCTTCTTTAAAATCATGCAAAATTAACAATGGATATCGTATGTCACCATTATGGCAAATATTAGGGTGTGCGTATACATATTTTTTTCAACGAAAGAATAAAACAGGTCATCAAGATATTTTTCGATCAGTTGGAACTAAAAATAAGGTCGGGCCGAACAATAATTAAAGTTTATTGTGCATTCTTCTGGAATCTCTTCAGAAGGATTTAGAAAATCATTCTACGTCGGGCTCATTGAAAACAGACCATTGGGACTTATGACAATAGATCTAAGGACTGGATTCATAATCTTTTTTGAATACAAAATGTCACCTTTGCAAACGGATAAATAATTGATTGTTACACATCACATGTTTTCTTCTCATTTTTAGAAAATAAGCTCTCTCTTTCTTTTCTTTTTCTGTAACAAAAGAACGGATAGCAAATTTTTGGACAAAAGAATTTAGGTTCCAAGATTCATCTGGATATGTTTACAGCCTCCTTCAGATCCCTTGAGTATTACTAACGATATTTTTATATAATTATTGAAATTTATTTTTCAAATATAAGGTCTATTCAAACATCATTAAAATGGATTCAGTATTCGTATAACTAAATTATTTGCAGTTTTTATTTACTGATATATTGTGAGTAGGTAAGATTAACTAATTTATGTACCGGGTTCATTAATAACCTAAGCGAAGATGTACATACTCATTCAAAAACGTCAGTCAACTTAGCCAAAAAAGTAAAGTTAGCTAGACTAACTTAACGTAAATATTTGTAAAAATATGGTGTGAAACACTCACACCACTTTCTCTTGCCAATGTAAATAATAAACCTAACATTAGAAATAAACAAAAAACCTAACCTTAAAAAACGTAACCTTATTTTAATCATGAGTGAAAGACGCTAAATGAAAATCAACCTCAGTTTGGCTTAAAATACGGAAAATCACTATTTCAGGCTAAACTAGGCTGTGTAAAGAAAAATGCTTGAACTAAAAGTTGTAGATCGTTAAATTTACTATAAATTTGATTATAATCACTTTTGTCGTAAAATGCATAGGCCTACTAAGGATGAAATCGTACAAAAATCGATTTTTACACGTTTTCGTGAAAAAAAGAAAATCGCTAATTACCGCTAAACTAAGCGTTATACAAAAAAAATGTTTGGTATAAAAGTTGTAGGATTTAAATTCTCTACTACTTTTATTATATACATTTTTGCGCTAAAATGCACATTAAAGCCGCAATCTTAAAAATAACAATTTCTTTACGTGAAAACAGCGTCTTCAAAAATTTCAGTAGACATGGCGCCTACCCTATCATGTAAAGCATAAAAAATTTAGTAAATTAGGCAATTTTTAAAAAAAATCGTAGGACCCGTTTTTGAGAAAATTGCAAAAAGTGAAAAGTTACACGAATAAACTAGTCTACTACTTCAGGTTGACCGATTTGATAAATATGTTTGTGTCGGATTCTATACTGGTATCTAACTTAAGTTTCAAGTTTCAAGTTCGTACGATCTTTCGTTCTTGATATATTCTGTACACACACACGCACAGCCCAATCGCTAAAAACATTTTTTTGGGGTTCAAGGGGTCTGAAAACGTGTAGATCCGGTAAAAACTCGATTTCGAAAAATCGACGTGAAAACAATATTTTCCTTCCTATTTGTATTCATATAGGCAAGAGAAAGTAAAAATATGCTGATTTAAAAAATTAAGGTATTCGTTTAAATTTAGCAGAAATGACTAAGTTATTTAGCAGGTAAAGACTTATTTAGAAGTAAATCTAAGCTAAATGAAGATTAAAATACGAGATTAATTAACTACAATTAGTTTTAACAGGAGGTACGACACTGACTCTTTAGAATGATTCAGTATCAGAACTACGTATAGGCTATATATAGGCCTAAGCCTACTATCAATAAAAATAAAAGAATTATAAGCTTTTGAGATACCAGTAATATTTTTATCATAATATTTATTTTGTTATTCCTGTCAAATTAAAGAGAAATTTTGATATATTAGTCTTGTATCAGCAAGACGTTCGATTTATTGTTCACTGGACAGACTAAACAAAGGTTAAATTTTTGTGTAGTTGAAAATTATTTTAAAATAATGCTGCAAAATATTTACATTTTTGTTTCGTTATAAAATTTAACATAAATTTCGCTTATTCCAAAATTATGATAAATTTAAAATGATCAGACCAAATGATAAGACCATCAAGAATTTGAATATATTTTTAGTAATCAAAATTTCCAATATTTTGGTAACCCATCTTTTTGAACTTCTCCTAATGCTTGTTATACGGTATGGCAAAATATTTCGTTTGGATTCGTAGATTCCAATCCAAATTTATTAGGTTAATAATAACTATTGAGGCCCCACATTACCTATCGAATAAAACTTTACTGGACAACCCTTCTTATTGTGTTAGTGAAAGGTTTTTAAGGTTTTATCAACAATTTAAAGATCAATTAGACTCTGGTCGGTAAAGTTCGGAAGAAGACTGTTGTAAAATTTTGTATCAAACTGGTTCCGCCTGTTCTGCTGTATAGTTTTAAGTGTTGAAACCTGACTGCTCAGATCAAGAATAAAGGCTGCTGAGATGAGATTGTCGAGGCCTTAATCGGGGTATTATTTGCTGGACCATAAACGAAATTAAGATATTAAACATGTAGCTTACTTGGAGGATGCCAGATTATCGAACAACGAAACAGATGTTTTTTTACAAGCCAACTGGACAACGTGTTATCGGATGACCTCGGAAGAGATGGGCATCCCAATATGTTCATGAAATAGCAGACTAATGAGTTTAAAAATGGAACAGGCTAGGTAATAATCCGTATTGTTTATAATGTTGGTTGGGCCTATACTCAAATCCTCTGATTCCGGAGCTAAACTCTATTGACTTACCAAGGAATAGAACAAAGACTAAACGAGGCTGGAGAAGGATTTTCAAATTTAAACTAGGTAAAAAATCAGAATTAATTGTTATTGTAAAATAAGTTTTTTCATTTTGGAATGGAGCTATTTGGTGATGCTCTTCTATAAGTAATATAAATTATTTATTTTTATACTTTTATAATCTATTTCTCTGATTGTAGTCTCAGGCAAGAAAATAAAATCATTAAACAAAAGTTGGTTGTAAAATATTACAAATAACTCTCGGTCATCCCTTGACGTTTTCTTTTAAAATAAAAAGTAGGCTACATTGTCCTTTAATAATTTGTACCGGAATAGACACACAGGTTATGTTATGAAAACAAGTTAAGATTTCTATATCATTATACAGGTAAAAATATTTTAATTTAAGTTGTCTTTTGATGTAGACATTAGAAGATAAAAGTGTCATTAAAACTTTAGCTTGATTAAATTCAGACTGGTCACACTATTCATCTACTTTATTTATAAAACAATACATTGAAAAGTGAGCGATTGTTGAGTTTCACATAGAGTGTCCCTTAACAACTAACTATACCTGTAAGTGAAACAATAGGGTCATACACGCTCGGTCATCCCTCGACGCTTTCCTTTTAAAAACAAAAGCACATTGAAGCGAGTCCTTGCCTTTTCTACCTGTTCTCATTTTCAGAGATAAAACCTGTTTTCTTATTAGTAAAGGGGATTTTTACAACTAGATATTCTTTAATAAAAATTTATTTTTAATTTTCTTCCCTCTAAAATTACAATTAGGCTTTTACCTGGATATTCCTGGGAACATTTTTACTTCATTAATTTCTTGATTATCTTTCCTTTGATTCCGTGACCGATCCTTAACAATTAAATGAACTGGTTATTTGGCTGTCCCGATGGATCTAGTAAACCTCATTTTTCTGACCGACGAATCCGGATTTGAATCCCAGCAATGGTATAAAACATTTTAATATTACAACACAATGCTTATTATACGAGGGTTATCCAGAAAATAACCTCCGTTTTGAAATAAAATGTAAACGAGTGAAGATACAAAAACTTTATTATATACATATTAAAACTACAGTTTTTCTCTATTTTTCGACATAGTCGACAAACAGATTCAAGCACTTGTCGTACCTTGGAACAGTCTTTGAAATACCCTCTGCAAAAAGATTTGCCGCCTGTGAATGTAGCCAACCATTCACGGCGTTTTGAAGATTTTCGTCATTGGCGAACCGCTGAGATGCAAGCCACCGCTTCATGTTCGGAAAAAGGTGAAAGTCACTAGGAGCCAAGTCCAAAACAAGCGTCGTGGCCTTTTGACACGTGGTGTTGTGTTTGTGCATGACAACGCTCGCCCTCATACAGCTCGAAGAACAAATGAACTTTTGGCCAAGTTTAAATGGGACGTTTTCGATCATCCCCCATACAGCCCGGACTTGGCTCCTAGTGACTTTCACCTGTTCCCGAACATGAAGCGGTGGCTTGCATCTCAGCGGTTCGCCAATGACGAAAATCTTCAAAACGCCGTGAATGGTTGGCTACATTCACAGGCGGCAGATTTTTATGCAGAGGGTATTTCAAAGACTGTTCCAAGGTACGACAAGTGCTTGAATCTGTTTGGCGACTATGTCGAAAAATAGAGAAAAACTGTAGTTTCAATATGTATATAATAAAGTTGTTGTATCTTCACTCGTTTACTTTTTATTTCAAAACGGAGGTTATTTTCTGGATAACCCTTGTATTTCCATTATCCTCAACAAGATGGCTGACAATATTCTAAAAGTTAAAGAATCTGTCTTTTTTTCTTAATTACCCATTAATTCTAGACCAGGTTAAATAACTAATATGAACACTAACAGTAAAAATCTGGTGTGAAACACTCACACGACTTTCTCTTGCCAATAAAAATAAAGAACAATATAACCTATATAATAAAACATTAGAAATAAACAAAAAACTAACCTCAAATAAATCAACCTTATTTTAATCATGAGTGAAAGACGCAAAATGAAAATCGACCTTTGTTTGGCTTAAAAATACGGAAAACCTATCTTTCACGCTAAAGTGGCTCTGCAAAGAAAAATTCTTTAAATAAAAGTTGTAGATCTTTTAATTTCCTATAAATTTGATTATACACACTTTTGTCGTAAAATGCATACTAAGACCGAAATCTTAAAAAAATTAATTTTTCACACGTTTTCGTGAGAAAAAAATAGCAGAAAATCGCTAATTACCGCTAAACTAAGCGTTATACAAACAAATGTTTGAAATAAAAGTAGTTTCTACTTTTTTATTTTATAAATTTTTGCGCTAAAATGCTTATTAAAGCCGTAATCTTAAAAACACAATTTTTTACGTGAAAACAGCCTCACCAATAATTTCAGCAAACATGGCGCCTACTCTATCTTGTAGAGCATAAAACATTTAGTAAAACAGGCGATTTGAAAAAATCGTAGGAGCCGTTTTTGAGAAAATCGCAAAAGATTGAAAAATTACATGAATAAACTACTTCTTCCGGTTGACCGATTTTGATAAAAATGTTCGTGTCGGGTCCGGTAGTGATGTCTAACTTAAGATTCAAGTTTCAAGTTCGTACGACGTTCCGTTCTTGAGAAAAGAGAAATGCGCACACGCATGCACGCACGCGCACGCACACACACAGACCAATCGCTAAAAACATATTTTTTGGGTTCAGGGTGTCTGAGAACTTGTAGATTCGGTAAAAACTTTATTTTGAAAAATTGACATGAAAACAGTACTTCCCTTCCTATATATTCATATAGGCAAGAGAAAGTAAAAATTATTCCGTAGTCAATTAGTTTTAGTATTATGTTTGGCTGTTCTGGTCAAGGTATTCACTCAGTTTTTCTTGGTAACTCAAAAAAAAGTGCCGGGTCAGTTTTTTTGCGTTTTGTATAGTAGTGTAACCTTTACATTTCCTGGCCAAATATTTTCGTAACAGATGTTTTTATTCAATTTTATCTAAACTTCCACGACAGACTTTTCTCTCATCAAAACGAACCGATAATTAAACTTTCCTCTTGTCATCTACCAAACAACGTTCAAAGACGACTAAGGAGGAAGTAGAGCAGGAACCTCTTGTTTTAATAACGGTTAATGTTATTAATGAACGAATGAATTAATTAATCGATGACTTAGTATAAAGTAACTAATAACATGTCAGAGACCTGTCAGTGGATGGTGTTCTCCATGCACGTCACTCATGTCATTTCATTCATTCTTTCACTCACCATCACATTCAGTGGTTGTTTATCTTGTAACAGTTATGAATTTCATAAATAAAGTTACTACAAAAAAAAAAATAAATTTCGACTTGTCATAATATAATGTGTTATTTTACGTGATAATAATATTTATTTAAAGTTAAAAAGTCTGTAAACTTTTTGCATTCCATCTGCTCACAATTGTTTCACCATATCCTACGCTAAAATTTTGCGCTTTCTTTGTCCAATTGATTATTTATTTTTGCTCTTTAAAGAAGCCTGTAGGAGATCAATCGATCATACATGATGATGATGATCTCTTACATAAAGGATCACCTAACCTTGCATCATTTTATTTTATTTTATAAATGTATATTTTTTAAATTTCAATATTGTAACAATTGGTTATTAAAGAAAAACTAGCTAAAGAATATCATAATAATACAATTTCAATTTAAATTATTTTTATTTTAATTAAAATATTGTATTTTAAAAATAATAAAAAAATATGTTAAAAGAAGATTATGATTAAGTATTGTCAAATCAGTGGTGATTGAATCTTCATAAATATTAGGTATGCTTATAACGGGCAGGTGGAGTGTTAAATTAATTGCATTCGATCTGTTGGTTCCAGGGGTACAAAAAAAAGGTTTGTTTCTTATCTTATTGTCAGCTAATTATATGACTGAACTATTCAAGAACAGAAAAGGTAGAGGTGTGAAAGACACTAGTCCGAGTTATCTCTTTTGAGAGTAATGAATTTTACTATACAACCAGACCCTGTGGTGAATGAAGTGAAAGTGTCATTTGCAGGTTCGGAAGTGGGTACTTTTCAAAGGGCCTGGCATGCTGATAAGTATACTCTTTCAAGTTAGTGAGGAAGGTAATAGTAAACCACCTCACTCCTCGTTTTTATTTAGTAAAACCTCTAGAGGTTCAAACCAGCTTTCGGCTGTTGACCTAAACAACACAAATATAAAGTCAACACCTACTTATTACCAACTATAAAAATTAATACTACAAGATTGTTTTATTAAAAAAATAGATCATTAATTAAAATAATAAGCTTCATTTTTATTAATTTAAAATATTGTTTAGGGAACCAAAACACTACAAGCCCTTCATATGTAATTTGTATTTTGTTCGATCCAATTATGTTTCTCAATCTATTTCTGTTTTTAAAGATTTCTTATGGCCTCTTTAAACCAATTCCTGATATTTTACGTTTATTTACTGTCCTAAAAATTTACTTTGTAAGCCGTTTATGATCCATTCTTTATGATCGTTCGATTTTTGTACTCTATTTATACTAGTTTGATTCGGTGAGCAATGCAAAGTTTTCCTTCTGCAGTATGTAATTTTTTTTAAAAAGATAATTTGGTAGACGTTTATTTGTTGGATTTTTATGTGATTCAGTATGAATTTTAAAATCAATCTTTATGTTTCTTCAAGGTCAATTTTCAATAAAATGTATCCAATTCGTGTAAGTTGTCAATGTAAAGTCGATTTATTGTACCAAAAGCTAAAGCATTACATACATTGTAAAGAATGAAGCATTGCTTCAATCTTAACCAAGAGAGAAATTTAAGTAAAAATGTGGCTTACTAAACAAAGATATTTATTACATATCTAAAATCATACAATTCAACGAAGTCATTTTTTGATACCAGTAAAATTACTTAAAATTTCATAACTAATTCGAAATAGTTATAAAATTTTATTAAAATGAATTTATAAATGTATTAAGTTTCATGAAGTATAATACAACATAATGTAGTATATCAATTTGTAAAGTAAATGTCAAAAATGAATTTATATATTATTTGAATCTAATTTTAATTTAAAATTACATTTTTTATTTGTATGATTAAGATTATATATTTCAGGTTATTTAATTATAAATTTATTTATGGTTGTAAACATTTATAAATGAATTTAAATTTTGTTTTCGTGTAGGTTATGCATATTGTAACAACTAAGTATATGAATAAGTATAATAATTTTTCTTTTTGTGTGTTAATACAAACGAGACTCTTAGTTCATTTATAATGTAGGCGAAATAAGATTGTTTTTTTTTGTTTCTTGCCTCAAATCGAATCGACTTGACTCATATATGATCATTTTATTATAATATCCTACGCAAATTTTTTTATTTTATAAGAGTGTTTATGTTTACATTAATAAAACATTGGTTTAAGTTACAGACTTTTGCTAAAGTAGTTAAAATAACGTAGGACGATTGTTAACCCTTTAAGTACCGACATTGAATTCATGTTTCTACTCTTACATTAACCCCCCCCCCCCCAACACCAGCCAATGCCATTTTCTTACTCTTTTATTCCATTTCTCCAAGAATATCCAAGCTAAAGCATAAAGTGGCTTCTCTCATTTACAGATGCTATCTTATGTTGTGTGTTTTATAGCCTCCTCTACTTCACCCAATCTTACATCTCCCATCCTAGCCCCTCACACCCACCTACTACCCTCTTATCCCATGTCATCCCACAACAGTTCGCATTGCGTCCACCGCGCGTTATGTACTTCTATTCCTTACCACACAGATCCTTGCTACAGATCACACAGATCTGTATTATTTTTCGACCCTAGAATATCATCTTTTGTACCACAATCCATTGTTCTTCTCACTGCTTGCTTAACTCATTCTTTCTTTCTTTTTTACATCCTTCTTTTTCTTAAACTACTGTAATATTTTATGCTTTAATGCTTAACTAAATCATCTTATCTCTTTCATGCCTACAAACATTGTAAAACGAATTCTCTGTTTTATTTATTCTTTTATTTCTTAATCATTATTATTCATAGTCCTTATAATTCTTAAAAAGAATTAAATTCAAAAATTTATTGCCTGATTATTATAAAGCCTAATAATTAATTTGCACGTGGAAAGTCTTAAAGTAATAATATAGAAGTAACTATATTATTCATGGGCAAGTCCATATAGTTCTTACATTTTCTTTTCTTTTTCTTCGTTGTTGTTTAGGTCACCAGCCAAAAGGCAGGTTTGAACCTCTAGAGGTTTTACTAAGTAAAAACGAGAAGTGAGGTGGTTTACTATTTCCTTCCTCACTGAGTTAAAAGTGTATGCTTATCAGCATGCCAGGACCTCCGAAAAGCACCCTTTTACCACCCTGCAAATGACACTTTCACTTAATTCACCGTAGGGTCTGGCTGTATAGTGAAATTCATTAGCCTACTCTCAGAGGCGATAACTCTGACTAGTGTCTTTTACACCTATATCTCTTCTGCTCTTAAATAGTTTAGTCATATAATTGGCTTACCATGTGATAAGAAACAGAACTATTTATTGTAGCCCTGGAACCAGCAGATCGAGTGCAAATAATTAAGCACTCCACCTAACTATTTATGACAATATTTTTCTTTAATAAAATAAAAAAATTGAACCATTAGGTACTTTTTTTCTGGTCGTAAAAATATGGAAATAAAATAACATATATTTAGTCTAGGCCTATTAATACATCAGGTAATTCTCTTAATTTTTGAAAAAAATTAAAGTTCACTGTTGATTTCTAGGTTCTTATTTTCATAAATTTAGAAATTTATTGAAATTTTAGTTTTAGAAATAGTAGTTGAACACTTTTAAAATCTAGGAATACTAATATTACTAGTAATAATAAAGCCTGTGTTACCATACTTTTCTTACAGTTTTACAATCATACGCTTATGTTGTAGGCCTATGTTTTTTGTATATGTCATAGAAACGTATTGAAATCAGACATTCCTAAACACAACCTTTGGTTTTAACTTAGAATTGTTAGGCTGTATCTACAAGAAATAATTTTTTAAATTTTATTTTTAATTTGTGTCTACATTTAGAAAAACATAATATGCTGATGTTGATACAAACTATATATCAATAGCTTAGCATGAGTTAGTAAGTTGGCCTAGAATATCCACCGATGGAGCTTCTGATTTTTTTTTTTGGTATTATTTTTATGTTTAATTACAAGTTATTTATATAAAATTAGAAACAATGGATCTCCGTTCTAAACTCTTTTAGCCTTCATATGGTGTATTGTCTGATAAATAAACTGAGATTCATTAATTTGTTGAAAACATCATTATACCTTAACGAACTAGAGACTGCACATGAAGGCGGAGTATAGTGACCTAGATCACAGCACAGAGCCAATTGACTTTCGTTAATCGTATCCTGCGTTGTCACGTTGTAGTCCCACTGTGGAACAGCCTAACAAAATGTCCGCTGGAGTTCGGTGGAACAGAGTGTGACTTAGCGAAGGGGCAACTTCACACCCGAGCTTTGCTGTTATTGGCTAGATCTCATCTGCAGTCTTTAGTTCGTTGCGGTATAGAAATATGTTTCCATTATCACACTATTGTATCATTTAATTAATAAACTAATTTAGAATTAGTAAAATATTAGAAAGATGATTTTATTTGGTAGTTTGGCTGAGTTTAGTAACGCAACTTTAATTAAGGTTGTATTGCTTACACAGCTCTAAAATTCGATTGTTTTGAACAGGAAAGTTTAGTTAATTTTGTACTAGTAACCATGAAATTGCGAGGCTGAATCTAGTTAGACAGTAATGCAGTGTTGCCGTATTTGGAATAGAGGGAACGAACTTTTTATGTTTTATTATTACCTATCTTATTATCATAAATAGTATAAGATTACAAACTTATTCAGAGCGGGTGGAATTGGCAAGACTGTAAGGCAGGATGGGTGGAGATACACGACTTACTAGGAAGTTTGTAATTTCGTGGTTACTAGTATAGGTGTTTATTATTGTAGTCTATTTGGTATTTACTATTAATTTGTAAGGTTTACTTAGAACTTATGTTGATAAAACCGAATAGTAAAGTTAATAGGTAGGCTATATTCTTGGTTAAGCCCTTGGTAGGATTAATTTAAATATTTTACAATTATATACTCAATGATTTCCTCGATGGATAAATCAGTTACACAATAATTGACTACTGACTTGAAAATCCCTGGCTTGAAAGCATCTGTAAAAGTTTCATACTGTATTTTAAATATTACACATTTTCTTGTCTATATAATTGATATTAATTCACTAATTATTTTTCCTCTATAAAACAATAGAGAAATAAAATAATAATGAAAACAGTTTTTCGGGAACTGAAAATAAATAGTTTGTTTTTATTTCTATGGAAGTTTATCAGAATTGCATTTTGTAAATTAACTATCTACTAATACTATGGTTTTCATTTTTATTGTAAAAATTTATTTTATCGTTAAATGTTATTGCTGTTTGACTTTTCTTTTAAAGTTCATAAAAAAATTACGGTTCTGTTATTATTTTCGAATATCATTTTCTACTTACTCTATTTTTTTATTTTGTAGCAAAGTTAAAGATAAAATGGGTTGCAAATAAAATTTAGCAGTTTATTACATTATGGTTATACATTACTACAACCTATATAGAATAACCTTTTAGACCTGTCGAATTTGTTATTGTACTCTTTTCAACATTTAAGGCGACGTCATAAACTTCTAAAACTATTGTCTTACTATAAAATTTACTTCTCTTATAATATATATTTTTATTTTTATGTACTAATCGTGGAATCATGCTTTTCTATCATGTATATTATAAACTTTCGTGCACATATAATTAACATAAAAGTAAATTTCTGTTTGTTAATTCTTAAATAAACATTTTATTTATTTGGTTAAAAAACATTTTACAAGGTAAGAAACTTAATCAAGTTTATTATATTTTTATAACTTATTTAGTTTAATTTTACAGCAGTACAATAACAACTAGGAAAACGGTTCATAAAATTTAAAATATTAAGCCAACAAATTACGATAATGCCTTTCTGGAGATTAACATTCAAAGACAGTACCCCGAAATCAAAATTTTGTTAAATTTGAATTCTATACCTAAGTTTTGTAATATTAGTGTAATTTTAATTTAAAGTGTGTTTTTACTCCACTGGTTGTTTCAGTCGTATTTTTGTAAATTTTCTGATAAATTAGGAAAATTCAGATTGCGTAGGCCTATTAACAAATTAGTACGATTTTAAAGTTTCTTTTTCAACTTACTGTACAATTTTTTAAATGTAGATTATTACTGATGTAATTATACGTCGTATATTATCGCATAATGTTTTGTTGGATACGTAACTCGAAGATTTAGCAGTTAGCTGCAAGAATTTACTTTGAAAACTCTGTATTCGTGAAATGACTGACGGTTTTGTTAGACCATTAATTTTGCTACCGTAGTCTACATCTAGATTAGCTTGGAGTTTTGCCAAAATGTTAAAAGTTTCGAAGCTATGTGTAATTTTGATTGCTGAACGAAATGTCAGTACAATTGTCTCAGCCTGTCGTTCAGTAATTTTGTCGCTTTTGTCTAAAATGGATGTTCCACGTTAACCAACTGTCTTAAGTGATACACTCCAAGAAACCATGAAAATTTTTAACTAATTGTTAAAGAAACTTTTGTTCTTTAATTACATGGTTTTTAAAATTATTTTACGATTCGTCGTTTTGGTCACCTCCGGAACAGTAGTTGCGTAATTGAAAGGCTGGTTCCATTACTTAATATAATCGCTATTAACCAAGCAGTTGGTGCGAATTTATTCAGAAAGACTCCTCATTGGTTATTAAACTAACGTGCCGGTCCGTAATAGGTGAAATTTATTCAATCTCGTAATCTCGTATCCATTATAGTATATCTAAAAATAATAAATAAAAACAATCGTAAGATCAGTTTGGACTTACAAAGTACAAACGTCGGGTTCTTCTAAACAGTTAAAAACTGAAAGCATTTTTGTTAAATTTATAAAAAAGTAAGTTTGGAACAGGCAGGAGCGTAATCCTGGATAGCAAAAAGTAAAGTTCATTATTTCAATTAAAAACTACTAGAATCATTTAAGTGTTTGATACAGAGTTTTTGTTGTTTGTTTAAATATGAAAAGATGCTTTAAGTAAAACTATGATAATGAAACATTAATATAGGTTCAAAACTGGTGTAGTTATTGTTAGACAAATTAGTTATTTTCCTATACCTAAGCCAATTCAACCAGTCAATACAAAGGTACTTAAATTAGTTATTTTAATAACTGAGAGCTTTTTTATGTTTTGTCCTTTAACGTGACTAGCTGATAGCCAGCTGAGACAATACTGTGTTGGATGCCCTCGTTTAATTGAAATTCATAAGCAGCTAAAATGACAATAAAAATATATAATTGCAGTGATTAAATTGAGCAGTTTTTAACAACGTATAGTTCTCATTTATCTTTCATTATAATAACCAACGACTCATTCCCTAAAATTACTCTAACAATTTTATTCAGAAGAAAAAATTAATATATTAACAGCATAGTCTAAGTGAAAAAATTGAGTTAGAAATCATGACATAATATGAGCATATATGAGTATAATACACTATAAGTAAATATAATATGATTACGTATAATGACTTTGTTAGGTGAAGAAACTAGTAATGATGAACTGATGTAGGTTATCTGCTTTCGAATAAACTATTTAATGAGGACAGAAAACTTAATTGCTCGTATGTGTAGTAGGCGTATATTATTAGCCAAATTTTTTTGTTTAAATAATATTTTTAAAATATTTATATAATTAGCAGGCCACTTTGTAGAGCCTTTCAATACTTTGTATTTTATGGAGCAATTGCTGTATTACTCATAGCATATAGGAGTGAGATATGGGTGTCATTACAGAGGAACGAATCTCGTATCCAGCCTGCTGAAATAAGATTTTTGTGGGCAGTTAAAGGTTGTAGCCAGTTAGATAGAGTACGTACCCAAGCTATATGCGCCGAATTAAATATTTAGTCACTGTGTGAAACATTAAGAATATACAGGAGAAACTGGTCCAACCATTTACTTCGCGTAGTAGCACACAGACTTTTTCTACGGGCATGGAAATATAAACCTAGAGTGAGTGAGGCTTGAGAAGACCTAAAAAGAGATGGATGCTAGAACAGACTTTTGAGCCTAATCCTTGACAGATGATGATGATGATGTACTTTGTCTCAATACTCACCTATGAAGCAGAAACATGGACAAAAAGAAGGAAGACAGCCGAATGCAGGCAACATAAATTAAAACTTAAGAGGAGTGTGCTAGGAAAGACAATAAGATATATAATAAAAAATGATGTTATTAAAGAACTGTTGAAAATTGAGAGCCTGATTTGGGTTGGACTTTGGGTTGGACGGACATATTTATGATGATTTCAGCATGTCAGTAGGATGGAGGTGGGTAGACTGCCTAAAAGAAAGAGAATGGTGTACTTGAAGGTTTAAGGAAAAAGATCAAGGAGAAGACCAAGAGTTAAATGGATGGGTTTACTTATGGATGAATTATGAAAGAATGGAGAAGAGTTGGTTCAACGATAAAGGCAGGTGAAGATTGCAAAATATTGAAATTGATGGAGGGAACAGGTGGAGAGAATGTCTGAGGGAGGATCCCCCTCAGTGTTTTGCAATAATAACAGAAAAGGATACAAAAAAAGGATAGAAAGGGATAAGGATGGCAATAATTTCATTCTTTGTCGCTATTGTAAGTCTGAACAGGCGAAAGTATAATCCTTGATTGTAAAAAGAAGAAGATAAAGAGAGGTTGAGAGTAGTTTTGTTGGGCCCGATCCGAGGAAACTTGAAAGAGGAATAAAGAGGATGATGATTTTAAAAATGTATTATGTAATATATTATAACGAATTTGGTTTTTTTATTCAAAATTATATTTTTTGAAGTTTTAAAAATGTTTTTTGGCCAAATGTAAATACTATTAATTTATTGTGTAATCTATTAGCATAAGCACACGTTTAATAAAAAGGAGAAACAAACCAGTAAAACGAATATTAAAGTTATAAATATTTACAGAGATAAATAGAAATTTAAATTTAGAGATCAACAGCCGTTTGGTAGGTTTTAAAGTGCGGGTGGGAAAAGGTGATACACATTCTATGTAATAAGGGTGCGTTGTATGGGGTAAATGTAGCTCTCATGAGGGTGGGTGGTGGGTAGCATTCAATGCTATCCTAGAAGCCTATTCAAACTATTGCAGGCTCTACTCCACCACTATTGTAAGGGATGGTTCTCTTTAAAAGATTTTTTTATTTACTAACCATATTTTTGTAAACCTACGTGTTATTAAAAAAAACATCCTTTTTATTATTATTAGATTTTAAATTATTATTAATAAATTAAATATATTGCTTTGTAGATTTTATATTAAAATTCTTATGTACTTATATAGTTATTATAGAAAATATATATAGTCTATTAAAAAAAAACTATTTAACTATGTTATGTTTTCGTACATTTCTGATATAGTATAAATAATTTTGTCTCGTATATTATTACATCATATTAAAATTTAATTCCATATTAAAAAATATTGTAATGAAGTTCTTCAAATTGTGAGTAATATCCGAATGTTCTTATTGTTGTAATAATGAATTTGATGTGAAAACCAAAATGGGGAACTATAATAAATGTAACAAGCAGGATTGAAGATGTGCAATTAAATAGGGTAAAGTGGAGACACACCGAGGGGGGAACGAAGATGCAAATGAGTGTGTGAAGTAGAGATAGGGTTAATATTTGTGTGGGCGTTACGGGTCGATCAGACACGCCCTGTATGCAAATTGGACCAATAGGAAGGTTCACCCTCTGTTTTAACTTGTCTTCTAGTCTCGCTACCCTGCTATTCATTCCGATATGAGTCCGTTGTCCCTGCTTGCTCTACACTTTACATCTACAAGCACTCTCTCCTCGCTCTTCTTACTTGCTTTTTACACTGTGCTGCTCCCGCTTATACACCACCGCTCTGTTGTACGTAGCCTGCCTGTTTTTGCAGCGTAACTCTCAACTCGGTTTTCAGTTTGAGATGAGAACCTTCCTGTCTTCTTTTACTCTCGCACACTCTTTCAACGTTCACCACTCACTTCCTTAGCTTTCCTTACTCCGAGACGCTCGCTCATTCACTTCCCTTTGAAAATCTAACACCTAAATAAAATTTCCTGCATATCGAAATCAACACCTATCGCTGTTGCCAATCGAGGTATCGATACTCTATCTACCTGTGTCAATGTATCTCTTTTTTCCCTGTCTTTTCTTTTCTATCTTTACTATATCTCTATTTCTTACACTCATTTTATAAAAATATATATAAGTTACTTTTTTTGTTGTGAAATAAGATTCACTATTCTTTTGGTTGAACTGTACTACTTTTATCTCCATCTTATTTAACATTATCTCGTTAGATATATTCTATATTATGTGTTCTCTTCTAGTAAGTTACTTCTTGAAGTACCCGTACTAGTAATACCATTCTATTTCAATTTTCTCAGCCATTTATTTATTATTTATTCTACCTTTTACACTAAGCGTTGTTTTTTACACTTTTGGATTCTTTTGCAATATAATTTGCTGTTGAATTGTTTATTTAAGTCACTTTTGAAGTTGACTGTTTCAAATTATAATAAACATCTAAAGAAATGGACATTTCATTCTTAAGATTGTAAATTTCTGATGTAAAAAATTATTATAAAAGTGTTTTTACAGTTTCTTGTATTGTTATTCTTTTCCTCTACCTAAATATTCATTAGGCATGAATTTATAAACGAGTTTTTGTTTTGTAAAACATCTAATTTGTTATTCCGTAGTTACTTACTTCTTGAAGTAAGTTTTTGATATAAATTCCAACTGTTATTCCAGAAATAGCAAATTTTATTGTTATCGATACATTCATTTTTGAGTCAATCTTTTAGTGGTTGTATTATCAAAAAAATATGTTGTTGTTGTTTAGGTTATCAGCCGAATGGCTGATTTGAACCTCTTGAGGTTTTACTAAATAAAACAAGGAGTGCGGTTGTTTACAATTGCCTTCCTCACTGAGTTGAAAACTATACTTATCACCATACCGGGCTCTCTGAAGAGCATATACTTTTTACCCTGAAAATGACACCTTTACTTCATTCACAACCGAGTCTGGCTATAAAATTAAATTCATTACTTTCAGAGGAGATAACTCTGACTAGCCTTTTACGCCTCTATCTCTTCTTTTCTTAAATGCTTCAGTTATAAAATTGGCTGGCCATATAATAAGAAACAGAACTATTTTTCGTAGCCCTGGATCTAACAAATTGAGTGCAAATAATTTAACACTCCACCTGTCTGTTGTTGTTGTTTAGGTCATCAACCGAAAGGCTGGTTTGAACCTGTAGAGGTTTCTCTAGATAAAACGAGGAATGAGGTGGTTTACCTTTGCCTTTCTCATTGAGTGGAGAAGTACGCTTATCAGCATGCCGGGCCATCTGAAAAGCACATATTTTTCACTCTGCAAACGTCACCTTTACTTCATTCACCACAGGGCCTGGCTGTATAATCAAATTCCTTACTTTCAGAGGAGATAACTCTGGTTAGTATCTTTACCCCTACCTCTACTGTTCTTAAATGATTCAGTCATTTAATTAGCTGAACATGTGATAAGAAACAACTATTTATTTTAGCCCTGCAACTAACAGATTGAGTGTAAATAATTTGAAACTCCACCTGTCTGTTATTGGCATCAAAAAATATAAACTTAAGAATAAACTAAATTAAAAGCTAAGAATATATACTAAGTATCCTTTTAAACTGAGAAAATTTTGCGTAATGATTGTTAACTAGAAACTTTGCCTAATACAAAAAGTTCTACGTGGGCATCACAAAGATTTTTTTTGGGATCCAAATTATTTCTAAACTGTAAGTTGGATATACATTTAGTTTATAACAAAAAAGTAGAAATAGAGCATAGAGATATTTAATAATTAAAATCTCTCAGTTCATGCAATTAGTCTAATTATTATGAAATTAATAATTTTGCTTAAATATTCATAATTTCAGAGAACCTACTTTCAAAGTACATAATTCATTACTAAATACTTGGAAACATTTTTAGATAATGATTATCGATTTAACTCGCATTAAAATTTAAAGTTTAATCAAACATTATCAATTTATATTAATTTAATACCATAAAGTTGTTTGTTAATCAAAAACTACTATTTTATTTGAGTAATGATTAGCAGTTTTACTTTTCATCCGTATTAGGCTTAATAAAAATTTAAGTTATTCAGCGATATTTTTCCAGCTTGCTAAAGGTTTAAAAGTTATTGTGATTATTATTATCATTATATAAGTTATTGTGGAGATATTTAATACAAGTTTTAGTTTATAAAAGGAACTTTAAACTTAGCTGATTTCTAAAAGTTGTTCAAGCTTATGTATAGGTATCTATTGGGAAATAAACGAAGGTTTTAAATTTGAAAAATCGAGTGTCGTCATCTTTCAGCAATAGTAGACTATTAAACTGCTCAAGTTGAAATACAAGATTTATTCAAAGACCTTTAATACAAAATTAGTTTACAATACCAGTTATGATAATGAAGTGTGTGAGGGATGAATAGCATTACCTCTGTTATACATATAATGAGAGGGGAGGTTGCAGAATATGCACATCATTCCTTTCAAAAATCGAGAACAATAGAATTCGAATTCCCTGCATCTCATTATCAGAGCTATACCACTAGGAGTAAACCAACATTAAACAATAACCTAAAAATATTTTGTTTTAACTATGAAATTAGATTGCACAGGTATACGAATTTGTTTCCAATAAATTGTGTACGAATTTTTTTTAAATAATTAACTGTGGTATTTTTGTTATACTGTAGATAATTTTAACAAAACTCATTGCAATATTCCGTTTGCAGTTATAGTGCATTGTGTTCTAATCTAACATGATAAGTAGGCCTAAGTATTGCTACCTTTCAATTTTACTATCACTTGGAAGATTCATTTTTAACAACATACAAGTTTTACGTCATAGGCTATTTGTTTTTAATTCATAACAATTTTGGTCTTTTCATTTCGATCTTAAAAAAATATATGTTCTGAAGTTACTACTATATTAAATATTATACCTCAAAATCTCGAAATTAAGTTCCTTTATAAAGATGAGAACTTTTCGGAGCATAGGCCTAATTGTTTAAAAAATTTTTATAGTTTACTAAAAACCAGTTATTTTAGTTTTATTACTAATTTACTTGTAATAAACTTATTTGGAGCTACAAAAAATTTACGAAAAATTTTATTTTAGATTTTATAACATGCAAAAATATTATTAATTAAATAGTTTGGGAACAGAAAATATTGTAAAACTATTTAAGTTCAATGTGTTTTTCTGTTAGAAATTATTAACTTTAAATCTGTTTTCTATTCTCATTTAAAGACTATTGGACACGTGATAATTGTAAATTTATATCATTATTTAATTATTATATAGCTACAGAGATTTTGAAATGCATATCGCTAATCGCTAAATTTGGTTCCCATGTTATGGAATAATTTTTTTTCTAAAGTCTCAGACAGACATTCGCAAATCGATGTTTATTTATGTATTTATGCACGCATCCTTGGACTATTTGGATAATATGCATTAGAAACATAATATTAAGTGTAACAAATTAAAAGCGTTTTTAGTGTTCTTTTAATTATTTTCGTGTTTTGAGCGGGTTGCAGCGATTTGCAACGGACACTATCGCATTTTAAACCGTGGGAGTAGAGTATTATAAGGAGAAGAATATTATATTAGAAGGAGAGGTCGATGGGGTTTAGAGAAAGAGCGAACGGTTGTTGGATAAGAGACAAAGGGACAACTTTGCTTGGAGAGGAGACACAAAGCTCAATCTGTGTATATAAATGTATGTGTATGTATCACGGCAAAACATGCACTATGGAATCGTTAATCACCGGCAGCTCTCGTTCAATTGTTTTATTCTGCTGCAAGAACCATGGGCAGGGATTGGTCGGCCGTCAAGTTTTGTTTCTCTCGTTGTCCGTTGTGGAGGGGTATGGTTAAACGTAAAGAGAGGAGAGCCCATTTGGCCTCAGATGAACGGTCATTGTTACAATACCAGCAATACCCCTCCGTCCAGTGCAGGAGGGGTTTTAATGATTACGAGGGGGTCCGAGGGGAGGGTACTCACTACTCGGTGTCAAATCCCCACCACTGATCTTCACTCTCGATCATTCTCTTTCGCTCTCTCCCGGTTCTCTTCTGCTCGCTATTAAACAGATTCATCACGTGGTTTTATGTAAGAGAATAGATAGAGAGAGAGAAAATGGAATTAAACTCCCTCTCCTCGCCCCTGATCATCGTTGTTGAGCTTCTCCCACCATCGTCCGCTATTTTCCTTAATTAATTCCGCGCTAGGCTGAAGCCTACAGTGGACCCCGCTCCTTTAATTTAGTGTCGATTCAGACTGCTACGAGAAAACAAGCAGCTGTTATTATATGCGTTTCACGCTCGCTAACCAAAACAGTACTTTGTATTGTATGACAACCGATACTGCTTACTCTTCACTTATTTATTTATTATCTCTATGTAGTTATATTTTTATCTCTTTGTTTATGACGAAGTTAAAATAAAGTGAATCTGACGGTCCAATGTGTTTATGTAACTTTAATGTGTGCGTCATATTTTAGAGGCCAATAACATTTTGTACATTGTTTACTTATTTAATGTCATCGTTTTAAGTGTTTCATCTTGTATATATTTAATAATTGTCTAATTCTTCTTGTATTTATATTTATAAATACATAAACAAACAACTTTCAGTGTATATAAACAAATTAATTATAAGTATACAAGTGTATTAACTATTTAATAATTTCAATAATAGGCTATATTTATTTATAGGTTAAAAAATAAACAATGTGGTTGTAGGTTTAAGTTATAATAATAATTATTATTATTATATAAAGACTGAAGTTCGTTTAAGGATGAATTGATTTAAATCTAAATTTCAGTCATCCTTTTTTTAAGACAGTGAAAGTGTCATCGTATTATATCATCTTTTAACTACATTATTTTCAGGATACCTAACCAAATGTAAGTGTATTTATTTATATTTCATTAGTAATAACCTACCTTAATTGATATTTAATTAATTAATTAATTTAATTAATTTTATCTTGTTATATAGATTAAAATTATAGTTAATAATAGAACATTAATACAGATCGTGCTGAATTAATAAGAAATAAAGTTGATGATAGTAAGGAACAGATGTCATTACTCCTGCTAGTCGGTTTTTTTAAATTTCCCGCCTCTAATGTAGCACACATTTTTATACTGTTGATACTACCGGCGCCTCAGTATTCTTGTATTAGTACTCCGTACTACGCTGTTATCAGAGGTTTTCATATGTAGTCCTTCAAATAAAGGCCTAATACATTCAACCAATGTTGTTTCAAGGTATCTTTAATCTGTAAATCACGGTTAAATAAATTTAATTTATTATTTAAATAAACTGTTCTCTACGATGAATATTATAGGCCTACTATAATTGAACTTAAACTAAATAAGCCTGTATCTAATGTTTTTTATTATACATAAAAATAATAATAATTTTATTGTATCAAATTAAATACAAAGAAAATTATACAATTGTGGCGCAAAATACAATCTTACAAGATAAAAATGTGTGTGGATTTCAATAGGCTATTCAACATAAAATTCATATTTTATGTTATTTCATGTCATAGAAGGTACGTAATTAATTCTTAGATACAAATTAATAAACTAAAACTGTTTATACAAAAATTGTCAATAATATTGTATAAAAATATTCATACAAAACATTTTAGGCCTAATATTGCTGTTGAATATACTATAATTACAGACCTATAGCCTATTTATTAATACTACACATAATAGACTTATAAAATTTGTGTTATTCCGGAGTTCAGGTTTTGTGAATTTAACAGAAAACATAAAAACACATGTACGCAAAACTTCTTTGTAGTTTTCATATAATAAGCTACCTATATTTTATTATCTAAATTTGATTTTAATCAATATGTTATTTTGGATATTTGACATAGTTCACGTGAGTTCGAATAGACACCCAAGAGTGTTTACTTAGGTGACTGTCAACTTTTGACCATAAACATTATTTAACTGATGTTACTTTACAATTAAAAGATTTACTAACTTGTTTCACTCGGATGATCTTAAATAGTTAATTTAAATAACTAAATCCATATCAATTCCAAATTTTTAATTTATTTTTGGAATAAAGTAAGGTACTTTAATGCAAGGTTAATTTTTAATGGATATTTGTTTAGGTTATAACTTTGGTAAACTTTAACATGTTTTTTTAATTAGAAAATGAATTATTTACAAAAAAAATTGCTTAAACCATTAAGCTTAGGTGACAGGACATCCTAGATCCCACTATTTCATCTAATAGATCAATGTGACATATCAATTAACTGCTCTATTAATTATATAAAATTTCTATTGGACCAATTAAAAATTTATTCATTGTAAAGATAATTGTAATACATGGTTACATGACATGTAACTAATTATTTTTATTCATTAAGCATTTTAAAACTTGTTAATTTTATTAATATAATTTTATCACACATAAAATAAAATTTAAATAAAAACATATAGGCTATACAACACATATTTTTCTTCCTTATTTAAAATAATTTGAATATACATATTTAATACACAATTTATATAAAAAAGTAAATATGATGTAATGTATAGCTAAAAGAGGCTAGATAGACGGCTTTGTACGGCTCTAGTGACCTTTAAAAAATGCAAAAGTTAATAAGACGCTACGTGATAAATGGACACTGCCCATGTACTTATACCTTGTTTTTATCCATGACAAACAGTTGTCTTCTAATATAAAGCAGCACTTTCGTTTTCTTAGGCCATGTTATGTACCATATGGGAAATAACAGTTTTACATTTATAGTGAAAGTTTACTTTATATTATAGTAATAATAAATTTCATTTAATACCTAATTTATATTTTGTTTAAACAAATTATGATTTAATTTTATATTTCCAGTTTTAATATGCAACAGGACCTGATTATAAGTTTTTTTTGAATGTTTTTCTAGAGATTTAATGTATTATATAACTAGTAATTAATTATAATCGTACTGTTATAGAATAAATAATAAATAAAAATAATTTTCTTATTATTTAAACAACTTTTAAGTTTTCAAGGAGATACCTAGTTACTTTTTGACATTTCTATCATAATTCTTCCTTACTTGTAATTATTACGTAATTGGGTTTGATATTTTGTTGGTTTTCTAGGTAATCCGTTCTATCTAAGCCCTCAACTCTTTTTTTCTTGCTTGTTTGGTCTCAATGGACCACTTTAGTCAGTTTAGAAGCCTTTAGCTTTCGATGGCACTCCTTTAAGCATTCAGAACGTTTTTGGCGAACTTCCTCTGAATAAACCTGTACCGATCTTTTAAGTAGGTACGATTTTGTAGTAAGTCGAATGGTGTGGTCTTTGATTATCTGTTCGTATTTGGGTGATTTTTCAACTAAGTCATATAACAAGTAAGGAAAAATTATGGTAGAATTGTTAAAAAGTAACAAGGTATATCCCTGAAAACTTAAAAGTTGTTTAAATAATAAGAAAATTAGTATTATTTATTCTATAACAGATTTTTCAACTAAGCTTCAACTCTTTTAATATGTACAAAAATTCTTAGTTTCATGTATCGTCAAGTTGTGGACTAAGTTACTTGAATACGTTAAAAAAAGACGTTCAAAATATATTTGAATTCATATAAATAAGACTAGATAATTTGATATTTTTTTCATCCCTTATTTTATTTTTCAGAAATTTTAAAAGCTATAAAAAAGTTTAACTAATCTGGAGACCTAAGTTTTAATTTGTTTAACATCAATTAATTTATACTTATTTTATTACCCATTTTGATTTATTAGCGCCTTTAACCTTTAAGGATTTTAATCAAAATAAAAAAGTGCTAGAGTTAGGCTATAGACCTAATATGTTATATAATTGAAGATTTTATTAAATAACAATATAATAATACAAAAGTAAGAGAAATCACAATTTTATCAGGGTTGTGGCCTACTATAAAAGTACATGCAACTTTGAACACATCTAATACGATTCAAAAACAGATAATTTAAAAATTATTTTTATTTATAATTCACCAAAATTAAGGATGACTCATCTAAGACTATCAGACAGGTCTCGTATAAGGCACTGATACCGATTTATCAGATATTGATTTATGAATCCTTACGTGGACCTACCGAAGCGTACTTACTACATTCCTCTTTTTATATAACAGTGTGTTATTTACGCTGTGGGGATCTCGTACGGGTAGAAAAAGTATTGCATAAATTACTGACCGAAACTCACCAACTTCAAATCTTGCACACCTGTTTAGAAATAGGCATATATTACGTATAATTATAAATTCAAAAATGTTTATTCAGGTAATATGTTAAATAATATTAAAATTAACGTTTAATTATACGTAATTTTTTAATTATGAAGATAGAATTTATTATTTGTAGATTTATGTTTATTTAGAATATTTAAAGAAGCAACTGATTCGTTCCAAACAATTTTCATTGATTTGTTAATTAATAGAGCTGTTTAAATTTTATTTACTAAATCCGTTTGAAGTGATGTAAATATTTTTAAAAATTAGGGAAAATAAATTGTTAGGGTAATTATTTAAGTATACGTATACATAAAATGTAGGATACTTCTGCTAAGGAAGGTTAAAATTTCTTGTACTACACCTTATGTAGCAATTTTATATTTTTTACAATAATATGATGAGAAACATATTTTATGTGTACTATAACAAAATCAGTTAAAATTACTATCCATAATTATTTAATTATTCAATATATTTTTTCTTTGTAATGAACAGACTTAGGCTACATTCTTTTAAAATTACTTATTATAAGTAAGAACATTGAAGTCCATACATAACTCACAATTAATAAATAACTTTGATTGCAGTTAACTTGTTAAAGGGAATTTTTGGTATTTAACTTATATAGTTGGGAATAGTTTGTAAACATCTATAATGTGTTGTTTCACATTCCAATACACTCAACAAGTTAAAGGAATAAAATTCTTCGTTTCCTTTTC
Source organism: Catonia carolina (assembly GCA_035578175.1). Taxonomy (NCBI): domain Eukaryota; kingdom Metazoa; phylum Arthropoda; class Insecta; order Hemiptera; family Achilidae; genus Catonia; species Catonia carolina. The sequence goes on along the minus strand of JAQMRL010000001.1, from coordinate 258,445,105 downwards.
TTATACTAATACGATTTTGTACTATGTAAGTTATTATAGGTTTATATATTTTCAAAGTTGAGAAAAATCTTAGGTTACTTTACATAGATATTATCTTTTCCCAATATTTTTAGGGATCGTAATTTTGTGGGAATAGATTTCGTTATAAAAAAATTATTCAAGACTGTACCAGTCTAATTAGTTATTTGGTACAAAAATTAAAGTCTTATTGAATTTTTCAGTAACATCCATCGAGCAAACAACTTTGTATTTTGATTACCTTAATAAGAATTTGAGGGGTTTCAAGAGTAAGAAAAGACGACAAATGACTAAATAAAATGGTCAAACGAAAGGAAGAAAGAGTTTACTGAAAAAATTGAAATTCTTGGTAAGACAAAAAATAGCAATGATAAAGAGAAAACATCAATGTAAGAAAAAATACTTTTTGTATTTTTTTTCACGCATAAGTTGGGTACTTCAATATATTTTCCTAGGCCACCTAATTGATTTAGTCAGTCTTTATTTTGCACCTCGTTGAAGTCTGCATTTACGATAGGTTATTCATAAAAAGAACGTGATTTAAAATAGATAAGTACGTAAATCGTTTTTTCGGAAAATATTTTATAGTTTTAAATGGAAGGGTTAAAAAAACTTAAGAATTAAAATTTGAAATCATAGAAATTGTCAACTAAATTTACAAGTCTGGGGGAGAGATGGGTAGGTATAGCAACAATAGGCTCAGTCAATGCAGCAGTCTGTGATTGTGCCACTATTTGTTAAGTTAGCGTGCCACACTGCTAGTCAATGTAGCCTGAGAAGTATTGCACAGTAGGGGAAAGAAAGACAGAGTTTATTGTACTCTGCTTGATCCGTTCCTTTACTTCATCGATTGCCGTGCGCTTGACCTTTCTGTTTGTTATAAGAAGAAAAGTAACATACTCACTGAACGAATGAATGAATTACTCATTCGAAACAAATCTACTATTAATTGTATCGAAACGATTAATCTGTTATCAATGAAACTGTAATTAATAACATATAACAAAGAAAGTTACAAAGTTTACTGAGCACTTACTACAAAACAGATTGTTGAACAAACTTTTACTGTGAACGTTTCTTGTGAATCTTCAGTTAATTCATAAATTTCGTGTTAAATATTTTAATCGATAACTTCATATTATAAAAATTCTATGATCTGAACTAAATTATAAACGTTTAAAAGATATTTCATTATAAAAATGTTTATTTATGTACTTTAATCTTGACACTAATGACTCTAAAATGAATGAACCGATTTCGATACGGATTTAATCACAAAATCGTAACTTTCTAACTGTCTAAAAAAATATTTGTTGAATTTGTTTTCAACTTATACAAAAAAATCATCATTGATTAGTAGATAACTTATTCTTACGTTTTCGAGTTGTGATTAATTTTATCCTAACATCATCAACTGTAAGTTAGTTAATAAATTTATTTTTTGTGAAAACTTAAATTATTTTCAATTTTTTGACTTTCTCATTTGAAATTTAGTATTTGTTATTTTATTAATACAACAATTTCTAAATGTGAAGCTAATGTTCCAAAACTTGAATTACTTGAAGGACCGTGCAGTCATCACCACAGTCCTACAGTTGGCCAAGAAGATTCCTTGGCCAGTGGTGTTTTAAACGTCTATGCTGAGTACGCGGTATCGCCCTAGTGTAGGGCCTACATGTTTTGTATGAGAGGGTTGTCATGTAATTGCATCTGAAAAAATCGCAATTAGCCTACAATATTCACCTTTTAGTGATATGTCTTTAAGTAAAAGATTGCCAATGAAAACAGCTTAAATTGTTTTTTTTTTAATTATTTTGTTTTATAAATTTTCAATTATTCTTAATTTTCGGATAATTATCTCAAAATAACCTTTCTTGTAAGACGTGAAGTAGGTCTATACTGAAAATTCATTCATTAGTTAAGGTTATGTAGTTTTGTACTACATTTTTATAATATTTTTGAAATATTCGAAACTAATAGTAAATTGTTCTTTAATCATTAGCTTTATAAAATTCATAGGATAGTTTAAATACAGTCCTTAATAACATTATTGTGTTTGTTACTTTTCTTAATTAATTAAATTACTATTGAAAATTATATACAAAACTTAGTTAATTTATTAAATTATTTGAACTAAATTCAAATTTTACATAATAAAAAGTGACTTTTTAGAAAGAATACTTTAAAAGTTTAAATTGTCAATACTAAATTTACTGCTTTCGCTTTAAAAAAAGAGAGAATAAAGAATAAGGAAGTTAGAAAGGGGAGATTTGAAAGACAGGCATTGGGTGAGTTTTAAAGAAATCGATTTCAGAATCATCTGTGTGTGACATACGATAAGGGTGGATTGAACTCTGTACTTTGCTGTACTATACGACTAGAGAATATAGCAGCACCCTTTCAGAAACATATATTTCGCACATTTACAATCAATAATATTTGGTTGCAATTTTCATGAAGAACTAAAAAATATTTAACATATTTTCAAATAATTAGGATATTATAAATTAAATTGTATTATAAATCTAGAATTACATGCGTATGATAAACAAACAACATCCTTATAAAAATCAGTCATGGTTGTGTATTACCATTTTAAATCAGTATTGAATATTCATATATTGTAACTATCAATAAATAATGAAATATTGTGGTTAAATAGTATCCTCAAAAGTCAGGCAATTAAACAGACAATTCGAGAGAAATATATTTAAAATATTAACAAAGAAAACTTCATAATTATTACCGGTTTTATAGCAAATTTAAGAAGTGTAGGGTACGTTATTTAATTATATTACATTCTACTATATTCTGCTAAATTAATTAATTTTAGCAGAATATTTCCCTACAATTAAGTAAATTAGCCAAACATTTTTATTAAATATTTTCTTCTATTTACCTATTTGATTGAAAATAAACTACAACTGTGTAGTTTTATAACATAAACATTTGTTATGTTAATTGTTTTAGTTATTGTTGTTTTGTATTCACAGAAGTTTGTGAAGAATTTGCTTCAATAAAGATCTCTTATCCACTGTCTTTTAAATCTTCTAGGTTGGTCATCTGATTGGTGAAGTGTGACTAAATGTGCTGTTTTGTATAATTGCGTAGCTTCCTGTGAAAGCGTAGGCCTATGTGTAATTTGTTAATTGTTTTGTTTATCATTTCGGTGTTTAACCCTTTATAAGTCTTTGGTAAGTATACTTACCACTGGTAATAAGGTTGATTTATTTAAAGACTAAGCTAAGCAGTTGAGCCCTATTGGAATTTTATGGTTTTATAGTTGTTCTCTGATAATTAGACTATCTACATTTTGAAATTAGTGCGCAGCGACCATTTGCTTCATGAATGTGGTAAGGATTCATACCAGCGTACGCAACCGTGTTGTTTTGTTGTTACTTTTGTACAGTGCTTAAAAAATTCAAGTCTTTTACGGGAAAGCAAGCATTCATGCTAATATAAAATTAAGATAAGTTATTCTACATATTTTCTGTTATAAAGGACTACAATTTGTTTTAATAAGCATTCTTACCATTAAACATTATGTGATTCAAATTTCAATAAACATTCCTTGGTAAGTATAGGTCTACTTACCAGGGCATAACATAAAAAGAAATAATTACTGTTCTGGCACAAGAAATACATTATTCAAGTCCTATAAAACAAAATTTAACGTTTTACAACATGTATATTTTTCCACGTGGTACTGCCCTGTTGTTGTTTAGGTCATCAGCCAAAAGGCTGGTTTGAACCTGTAGAGATTTTTGTAAGTAAAACGAGGAGTTAGTTGGTTTACCATGCCTTCCTCACTGAGAGGAAAAGTAAGCTTATCAGCATATCGGGCTCTCTGAAAAGCACATATTTTTCACTCTGCAAATAATACCTTCACTTCATTCACCACAGGTTCTGGCTGTATAATGAAATCCATTACTTTCAGAGGAGATAAATCTGATTAGTGTCTTTTGCACCTCTACCTCTTCTGTTCTTAAATGATTTAGTCATTTAATTGGCTGACCATGTGATAAGAAACAGAACTATTGAGCCCTGCAACTAACAGATCGAGTGTGAATTATTTGACACTTCACCTGTCTGTTTTGGGCAAAGTACTGCCCTATAAATGTTTAAATCTGTGTTGTAATATTTTGTTACTGATTCATGTAAGACTACCTGTGATAGTTCATAAAATTTTGTTTTGGAATGTCATTAGGTAAATGTTGGTTTGTTTAGCTGATTCTGAATAAAAATATATGTTTAATAGTAGGCCTAATTATTTTGTGCAGATTTACAGCTACATTATCATATTTGTCTTCCGCGAGAAATATGTAGGACTATCGTGTTTTTTTTACATATTAATTTTACTACTTATTTTTAAATATTTAAAAATAAAATTTATTGATTTTTTTTCATAATACTGGGATAAAAAGTAAAGACAGAAAATACCGGCTTTAATTTTATATAGATATCTGGAAATTTATGTTTATAGAAAGGCCTAAAGTTAGGTAACTATAATTATCTTGTAAGCAATTATGTTGTTTAACAGCAAATTATAACCATTAGTGATGCACATTTATAATATAATTACAGTTTATGATTGTAACCTAATAAATAAAAAAACAAGTTGTACGTTTGCATTAATAAACAGATTAGAACTTGAAATGCTTCTTTTATACAAGTGTAGTTACCGAAGTAGTTGAAGTAGAAAAAACTTACGACAGGGTTTAAGTGTGTAAGCATTGATAGTTTTAGAGTGAGTACGAGCAGTAAGTAGGGAGAAGCGGCTGGAAAGTTTACGGTACTAAGAAAAATAAACTTTAAAGGGGAAAAGACAGAATCGAATGAACACAAGCGGGTGCAGGAAAAGTCTCATACTTCCCAGTTAGAAAATGTAAACGGATAGTTGAATAGGGGATGTAAATAAACAAATATATAGAAAAAATAGTGGAATAACGGAGGATGGACGGATGGGACGGTAAGAAGGAGCTCAAATGCTCTTTCGTTTGCTCGGGGGTGGTTGTACGAATATACATAGAGTGGGGGTGTCAAACTGGAGGGGAGAGATGATTAGATGCAGAGAGGGTGCGCGTCCCCTTCTCCCCATACCCGCGCCGCGACGCGCGACGACGCCACTACGCAATCGCGCTCTCATTACTTTGTACATGCGCCTCGACATTAATTAGGAAAACCTCCCCCCGCCGGTCTCATGCAAATACCAACTGCCGAGGAGAATTCAGAACGGAGCTAGACGTCTAGCAGCGAGGATTTCAACACCGACTTCTTCCCACTGGTTGGTACAATATAAAATTTTTTTTTTTTATTTTAGTTCACATCCAAAAAATTCTACAATTTTTTTTATACATAAATCGCATACGTAAAAATCGTACCGTTTGAAAAGTGCGCGCGTTTTAAAGTGAGAAAGAACGACTGCATGTGTTTTATGTACGTGTACCTGTAGTAAATGCGTTTGTGTGAGTATGTGTGTGTTTATAGGTGGGAGGGGGATACTCACTTCGAAATACCCCCTCCCGCTTTACTTCTACCCCTTCCCAACCACCCACACGTGATCTGGCATTACTCATTAGAGAGATGTACCCCTTTACTTCAACAACTCCAGTGTGGCATACTACATAAATGTTAATTGTTTTTAACAAAACTTAATAAATTTTGTTCTATAATTAATTACAACAATAACAAAAAGAAATAATTATTTATTATTAACAAACATGAAATATATATATATAATATTTTATATACAAAAACTGTAGCATATAGGCTATACTTTTTTAATCGAATTAGAAGATAATGCCGGAAATAATAGCATACCGCTAGTGTATAACCTCTACACGTCTCAAAAAAAAATTATTTATTATTTTTAAACAATTTATACAAACTATTAATATAGTAATTTTTAGTTACTATTAATAAGGTTTAGTCTACATAATATATAAATTAATTAATAAAATAACATACAATATTTGTTATTCTAATAAACTTCTGTATTCTGTGATTTAAATTTTTATTCTATCTCCTTAAGATTAATTTCCAAAACAAACTAATGTTTATGAAAATGTAAATTGAATCTTCATTACAATGTAATTTTAATTTCGTAGCTATAATAATACCTTTGCGTCCGTTAACCTATTTTTAGGTTATGTCGTACAGATGGACGCTACTTTTAAGTTTATAAACAACAAAGTAGTTTTAGTAAAGAGTAGGCCTAAAATACTGAATAAGTTAAGTTTTCAAATGTTTATGTCAGTTAAAATATTTAATTTTTAAAACCAGAATTTATTGATATTTAAAAAAACTTTTTAGTTGAATAATAATAATTTTTCTCTAATAATACAAACAAAGTTCGATTCAGAATTTCAAAATTATTTTTTAAGTTAATTTAAGTATTGTTTGTACAATTTGCAGTATAAAAATTTTAATTAACCAGTCTTGTTATAAACTAACTTATTTTACTAAAATTGCTTATTCTTAACATGTTATTTGTATTTCTTTTTCATAACTTTGTTTTCTTTAAATATAAATTAAGCAATATGAATTACTAATAATTTGTTTTTTAATTAAAAATATAATTAATCGATTATGTTGAGTTGTTCAAAATATCCTCAATACATAACCAAAATCATATTCATCGTGTAATAATCTACAGTTGTATTCTAATTGTATAATGCGGAAAACATAAATATCTACTTTATTCCCGGTTAATATTACTTACTGTTAATTTTTTAGATTATTATTCATGTTTGATGTAAGCTATTAAATCCTACTTAAGTTAGTTGTTTATTTATTTAATGAAGAATATTTAAATATTATTTGTAATTTTCATTTAATGAAATGCTTACGTGTATGAATAATTGTGTTTACGTTAATAAACTAACGATACATTTAAACTATATACACTTTTCACTGACTCTTTCAAATAATTTAACTAATAATAATAGTTGTCTAATATTAGTGAATCGAAAATAAAATTAAAAATTAAAAAAAGTACCGTTAAGCTTAAAGTATAAACAGCTAAAATACAAAATATCTTGCGCATGATTCTTGTTGTCTACGAAAAGACTACTATAGACAGCTGATTTTCATTCTCGAAATTTTATAAGAGTTTTGTAATAGTGAATCAAAGTCAACTACAGGGCTTTAGGATTCATAAAAATGTAATTTTTTTTCAAAGATCAAAGACAACGTTTTATTACGTATGTGTTTGCAAAGAAGAATAAAGAAACTATTGTAAATCAGTTCAAACTTTGAAACTTAGTTTAACTCATCTTTACCCAAAGAATTTTAGAATAAAAATTTATTGTTAATTAAAATTAATAAAATCTATTTAAATACGGAAAAAATTTTAATTAATTTTTTTTCAAAAAAGAGACTTTAACGTTGTTTATGAAATTCCTTCGTTTACTACATTTGTAATGTTGTTATGAAAACGTTTATAGTTGATAAACTGTGTTAAATTCTTTGACTAGATATATATTTTATGAGAATATTTTATGTTTTTTTTTAAATTCGAAAGTTAAGATTCATTTCAGGGCAAAATATCTTACTATTTGGTTAAAGTTTTTTGGATTATCTCACTACAAAATTATAATCAGTTATTAAATTTAGAACAAAATAATTAAGTTGTTAAAGTTGAATGAAAGTAAAAATTATTTCACATCCAGTAATACTTGATTTTACGGATACAAGTGATTGATCAGTTAGCTTATATAGATTCTTCTTTTGAAGAACATAAACCACATTCACTCTTTATATTACGTCACAGTTTGGTTAGATGAATCTGTACGGCAGATCAAGTACGCTATATTGTTTGATTATATTAAACCCAATTTGATTATTGTCTAATAGGTAAACTTAATAATACAACAAAAATCTTCATGATATCTTGTCTATTAAATTTTCTGTACATTGTAAATTAAATCTACACAAAAATCGGTTCTCTGTTTATTGAGTAATTTCTATTATAAACTAATTAATTGTAAATTAATGTTAAAACTTTGAATAAATCATGATTTTTACATTTATTTTAAATTTATATATCTTGAATGAAGTTATTATAATAATATTAATAAAAACAATAAAAATTGTAGATCAAGTTTACGAACATTTACGAGAAATTCAATCTGAATTGCCGTTTATTATAAGAGGCATTATTTTTTAATAATAAACATAATGGCTCTATTTTCAGTTAATAAAATTGTGACTAATCTTCCTTCAAAATAAGTTTAATGATTTAAAAGTTTATTTTTATAAAGTTATTAAACTTTCAAAATAAAAATATGCAATCTATCACTTCCGCAGAAATAAAATAAATCTAAATAAAACGAAAAGGAAGTTGTTATACGTAATATAAATAACTAAATTTTATATTCTAAATTGCATTATAAATTTTAATAACATTTTAACTTTATTAATAAATATAAATTAAGTATAATGATTATTTTAACTTATAGTTGCAGATTATTTTAATTTCGTGATGTCAAACTTATTTTTAGATAATTTAACTAAGGGGCTACTTTTTCGTGTTTCTAATATTCTCAGATATAGAAAAGTGGAAACGTTCTTACAATATAACATTTAAATATTTATATATTAATAGATACTCTATGTACGAAACAATTTAAAAAAATATTTTACGAAACTCTCAAAAGTTTATAAGAATTTTTATTCTTTTATGATATTACAAAATAACATAATACGTATTTAACATATTTTGGGCTTAGGCTAATGTTTTAACAAACGTTATTGTTTGTAAAATCTTAGAATTCAGTTTTATGGAATTTTTAAATAGCATATTATCGGCTGCGTTAGGTTATGTATCTAGAACGGTGGGTTTTGACTTGTGAAATTTCCAGACCCTAGCCGGGAATCAAACCCGAAACTTCCACGCTATAGGCTAGCATGCTAATCTTTACGCTGTTAAGGCGGCACGTTATTGAATTTTTAATCTTTGGTTTGTTTTAATGTGGGAAAGCTTTAGCTAGTGTACATCTATAACATCCCAAAGATCCGACTTTATTTCTTCAAAACCCACCGGGTTGATCTAGTGGTAAAGTTGTCGCCGCGAGTTACAGAGAATCGGAGACGAACTTTCCGTAGTTCAAATACTAGTAAAGGTAAGTTACTTTTATATGGATTTGAAAACTAGAAATTAGATACCGGTGTGTTTTGAAGGTTGGGGTTGAATTAACCATGCTTTCTCAGGAATGGTGGGCTTAATACTAAAAAATACTACACCTTATTGACGCATCATATCATCCTCATCTCATTGGGTTATGGGGTTGCTTATTGTTCTAAATGAACAGATTGCAATGTACACACATTAGGTACAAAACAATTTATTCAAAACATCTCTTTTGATTGTTGTTATTTGGTTACTAAGGAAAAGTTTTGTGTTATTTTGGTATAAAAATACACTTTATTACACGTTTTTCATATCATCATTATCTCGTTGGGTCATGGTTTGCTTATTGTTTTTAAATTGAACAGATTACAACGTACGCACATTATAGAAACAAACATTTTCGTTACGAACAAAAGTTTGTTAAAATGAATGTTTTAATAAGTTATCTTGGTTGATTTTGAAAAATTTCATTAAAAATCGTCTTAGTAATAGATGTTTGATTTTTATGAAAAGAAATCATTACTGAAGTACGAGAATTTTTATACATTAGTTGTTTCAAAGTTAGATGCGAATTAAGTTTTAAAATTTTGTGGTTAACAAACTTTACATATTATTTAAATATTAATATATAACATAGTTATTAATTTCTAATTTTGTTAGCTTAAAAATTATGAACAAATCTTTATTTAAAACTTTTTTTTTATATTTTGATCTTTTGAAAGTTATTTAAAACATATGTGTAATGGGACGTATTCTGTTACGTTTTTATATAACTGATATACATAACCTCTTACTCACACTTTAATGTGTGTGTTATTTCTATTGTGTTTTAACTGTTGGTTCTATAACATTTTGTTTGGAACTTTCTAGAAAGCTAACTTACAGACCTGTATAAACTTGTGTGCACTGGTGGATCCTTGGCGAGTCTTATTCGAGAATATGTACTTACTGTTAAGTTGAATAAAGTAGTTTTCTTTAGAATATATATATCGTTTTTAAATAACGGATGGTACTTCTGTTAATAGGTTTTTTTTTGTTTTACGTCCGGCTGATAGGTATGTACAGTAAAAGTACGTATGTACTTTATATTTTAACTATTTTCAGAGTAATGAATTCAATAAACTGTTTTATTGTTTTACCCGGTTTTACTCAAGACTGAAATTGTTCAGGTATTAGTCACTTAAAGTTCAGGTATTATCACTTAAAGAATACTATCTCCGACTATCAAAAGGACAGATCTTTGGTATCATACAGAAATAATATTTATTGAGTTAAGGTATTGACCCTTTTTCTACTCTTTAGGAGGAAGTATCGAAATAAAATGCTTGACCTTAACCAGGGATCTTTTGTAAAAATTAATACCGATTTTTAAATTTTTAGTTCTTCGGGAAGTTGTAGAAGTAATATATATTATTTATTTTTAAAAAATAGTGTCCCTTTTACATATTTTCGAGTAGTTAAAATATAAATAAACTATTTCTCTGTTTAAGTTTTAAAGAATAAATATGTTAAATTTCAGCTATCCAAGTGATCGGGAAGTTTAAGAATTTGTGATTAATGAGTGCGTCAGTCATTAAGAGCTTTTACGTTTATATTGGCAGATTATTAATTTTTTTATTCATTATTCTCTAAAATATAACTGTTTTTACAATTACATTAAATCAAATGGTATTAATAATTTTGAACTTAAATATTTACATCAATCATAATTCTTTTGGAAATCTAATTATTAATTTTACTAACTTATCTTAAAATTCTCCTTCCTGTTGTTTACTGTTGATTTATGACAAATCCAATCTCAAGTATTTAATTTAAATATAAGAAACTCATCTATCCTGTTTTGATGTAGATAAATTATAATTTTAATTTTTGTCATCTTATTATGATGTCCTAAGTTTATGTTGTGGTCAAATAATACCTGGTGTAAGAAGGTTGCCAACAAGAACAACAACAATAATAAGCAGACCACGAGCACTTTATCGATCCTGCACTCTTCTAACACACTGTATATATGTATTATATATATATATATATATATAAACACATACACACACAAACAAACACATATACATTTATACACACTGCCTGCCTAGCGTTAGCCTAGCCATGACTAATGAAACCAACCAAAAACATGTGGGAGCAGCCGCCGCTTCGGCACCCGCCCGGACGAATCAATAACTCCCTTTTTAATTACACCTCCTCAACTTTGTTCACTACTCTCTTGGCTCTTTTCTAGACGGTTTTACTAGTTCGTCACTTTCAAAAGGCCCACTAACTTTTCTAAACTTCATTTCTATATATCATCCTATTACAAATGTGTTACAAACTTTGTCTGTCAATTAACTATCTTTAATTATAGAAAATAGGCAAAAGTCTCATTGTTTACGATATTTTTTAAAGAAAATTAGATTATCTTATCTACAAAACATTTATTTACTACAAAAATGATAGAATCTTGAGTAGCCTATAAACTCATTATAAATTTCTTAATCATTTTTTCTTTGTTTATTTAACGTCGCATCAATTACAGTGATCATTAGCGACGACGTTGGGTTGTAACTGTGAAGGATTAAATGATTTGATTTTTTTAACGTATGAAAATGTGCCGTGCCTGAGTGAGATTCGAACCCAAGACCGCATGATGAGAGACGTTACCAACTACGCTATTAATTTTTTAATCGATATAGCTACAGTTTCTATTGTAAACTAAATATCAAATTAGTAACAATTAATTTTTGAAATTAAATAATTTGATAAATTGTATCAATTATCTGTAAATAATACCTACCTATATTTAACAAGTTTAATTTTACCTGTTTGTACTTTAACCCTTTCAGTGCGGAAATAATATTTAAAAGTTTGATCTAAAGTCCCATTTAATTTAAAAAAGGGTGTGCAAAAAGTGCCAGCCCTTATTTCGAAAACTTGCAGGCGTAAAGCCTGCCATTGCCAACCAAAATTTTAATGTTACAGAATAAAATTTTCTGTTAAAAATTAATTTTTATTGCGTTCATAAAAGAAAGAAATCGTTCTAACACTAAAAATATTCAAAATACCGTAGTTTTTCTTAGTTTATTTAGTCGCATTGACAGATCGGTCATTAGCAATTACTATGGGTTTTGGCACCTTAAAGTGTTAAAATTTCCAGACCCTAGCCGGGAATCGAACCCGGAACTTTTCGATTTGTAGGCTAGGGCGCTAGTCACTACGCCATGGAGGCATTTTCAAAATACTACATTATTCCATTAATTTTTGAATAAAAGTTTTTGTGGAAATGTTCGGTTATCCGAACGTTGGCTCTTTGGTATGACTAACGGACGTCCGGTAAACCAGATGTTGTCTACGTAAAATGTATCGACGTCCTGTTTTCCGGACGTTGGTACTGAATAGATAAAAACTTAAATAGTCACAGAATAACCCAAATTATTTTGTATCACAATGCATCGTTAAATAATTGGGTGAACAACTCTTTCAGCTAATGACTGTGACATTGTTCACGTCATCTATTAACTCCCAGCATAACAGTTCACATGTAGAATTCATTCTTATTGGTTAGTTGTTGTAGTAACCCAAAATGTAAGTATGGAGTACAACATATTGCTTAAGCACAACCGCGTGTGAACCGGTACTACTGTTCTAACGCCGTGTTTTACTGTCATCTCTGGTTGAATGGTAAAGTCAATAAAGAGTTTTATTCGTTATTAATAAATATCAAACTCTGAGCAACAAACTTTATTCATTTTTACACGTTCTTGAATAAAACTCATCAACAATTGTTTAGCGTATTTTTTATAGGTTAATAAGCTAACCTTCCGGAAGGTTCCAAGCAATTTACCCAAAACAAACAACAATATAAACATTAAATTGTGTGAGTGTGGTTGTATGTAAAACATGACATGTCAATTAACTACATTTTTTTTTAATTTGTAGGTTACGTTGTGGTTTTGTAATGATAAATTTTGAACTTGTGGAAATTTTCAGACCCTAGCCGGAAATTAAACCCGGGACCTCCGCTTTGTAGGCTAACGCGCTACCAACGACTTTATTTTTTTAATTTAACTTTTTTAACTGAGGTTTTACTGATGACAAAAAGGTAGGCATACGGTTCTTGTAGGTTTGGAAGAAAATAAGGAAATTACAAAATTTAAAAGAAAAATTTTGAAATCGATTACACTTGACGATTAATCGTGCAAATTAATTATTTTGAAATGAATTTCACACCAATAAATAAATAGGTAATATGAAAATTACTTGTAACTTGTTTTTCATTACATCCGTTTCGAAGGCAGTTATTAAATAATTATAATAACTAGAACTATGAATGTAGACTATTTGTTTGCTTTTTTATTACTTTAAGGCGTAATCACAAATTCCTGTTCATATTGAAGTACATTATAATCTAATAAACATAATATTACTCGGAAGGTGGCATTGAATTAATGTTTCGCTTGGTCACCAACAAGATATTTCTCCGTTGTAAAGGAAAAAGATGAAGGATATTCTTAGTATATTATGGTCCGTTTACGTGCACTAACGAAGCATTGGATGTGACGCGATGCTCTGATGTGACATTTCAATGATGTTGCTTATTCTTGAACACAATCAAGTCCCGTTTCTATTATTATTTTTTATTTTAATAGTTCACTGTAACCTCTAATTGCACCTTTTTTCTACATTAATTTATTGTCCAAACTAACAGTGAAATTATCTATTACGGTTAAATTAAATATAATTTTTATGTTTACTTTTAATTTGTCATTAAATTTATATTACGAAATAGACATAAAAGATGTACCTACTAATATACTTTGAAATTTTTCGGGTCTCTGTAGTAAGATTAATAATTTTTATAAGACAAACTTCTGAATTTTGTTGACTGGTTTAACGCATTGCTTTTCTAAAGAAATAGAATTTTTTAAAATTATAAACACAGCATTAAACTTCAATAAAATTATAAACTTAAAATAATAATAGATGAGTTTTAAGTAATTACTTTTGTTCACTATTTGTAACAATAACTTCTTAATGTAATTCTTCGAACTAACCAAATCTTCATTTTCTGTAAACTACATAGGCTAAATAATATACTGTACGTGTTCTGATAATCACAAATAGCTACAATTTTACGTTTCTGTAATTTATATTTATATTATTTTATTATCTATTAGTATTATTTTATTTATATTACGTAGTTCTAATGTTTTCATATGTAATAATTATTGTAAATTTGATAAGAAATGATTTTCATTGAGTGTTTTATAGGTAAGGTAAAATCGGAATAAATTACAGTGAATTTTCTACGTTTTTAAATTGAGAAGTAATCGTATATAACGTTTTACGATAGTATAGACGAAGAAAACATTCAAGTTAAGTCGTATTTGTGTTAATATGATAGTTTTAGTAAGGGTAATGTAACAGTGAAGGGTGCGTGAATGTCGAATCGGGGGGAGATATCGGTGATTGTACTATGAAAATGTGCCGAGGGGGTGGATAGTGAAGGTTGCAAGTATCAATTCGCTAATGTCTGCCCGCAGAGGGTTGTAGCTGTTGACGTGTAGCGAGAGTGTACGTAGCATATAAGGCCATAGTCAGTAAAATGTACAGCAGTCGATTTTGGAGATTTTCACCCTAAAACCACCCTGGGTTTTGTTCTCTGTTAATCCACTAGACTAGTATAGTCTTTGTCATCAGTCCACGCCAGCAATAATACACTCTTTTTCCCCTTCTTATATCGAAAATTATTGATTATTTTTTCCACCCCCTTCTCATCTAGCTGGCCACCCCAGTCCCAGCCGGCGGCTACCCCTGATGAATTCTTTTTCGGTTGTTCGTTAGGCGCGTTATAAATGAATCGCGAAGCTTATGATTACTCTTCCATCCTCGAGTTTTCTTGATAAATTGTTTACAATATCCACGGACGATCAATAACCACTCTACGAATCAACTGAAATCATTTATATTTTCTCCAAATAACTAATAATTCCACTCTTGAACATACCAGTGTTACATTTTTCTTCAATTCTTCTGTCGACGTTAACGCCAGATTTTTCTTTATTTTAAATTATAACTAACGTCATTTACTTTAACGGTTATTTCATGTAATTATAAAAAAGTAAATCAACACTTTATCATGCTCTTTAAAATATTTTTTTGTTTTACTAATTAAGTTTTTCTAACTCTCGATCTATTTTCTTAAAATATTTAACTACGGTAGGTAGTGTTAAATACTTATATTAAGACTATATCTATTGTAAATCATAAAGTAGCTGTACATTTTTATTGTTGCTGAAGTCCAGCAGTGATAATAACATCAGATGATCAGACACTCAGCCCATAACAAACAGGTGGAGTGTAAAATTATTTGCTCTCGATCTGTTAGTTGCAAGGCTAAAAATTTAGTTCTCTTTCTAATCATATGGTCATCCAATTAAATGACTAAATCATTTAAGAACAGAAGAGGTAGAGGTGTAAAGGCACTATCAGAGTTATCTCCTCTGAAAGTAGGCCTAATGAATTTCATTATACAGCCAGACCCAGTGGTGAATAAAGTGAAGGTGTCATTTGCATAGGTAGTGGAAAATACGTGCTTCCAACTCAGTGAGGAAGGCAGCTGTAAACCTCTTCACTCCTCGTTTTACTTAGTGAAATCTCTACAAGTTCAAATCAGCCTTTCGGCTGTTAACCTAAACAACAACAGATCACAAACACAGTGCACAAAGTTCTACATTAAAGTTCTTATTTACCGGATTTGAAGTACCAGGACGGGTTCCAATTTTATTCTAATTATTTGTTTTCCATTAAGGAAGAATATCAAATAATATCTTATTCAACAGGCAATTTTTAAGGAAACTTGCCTTCATTTCTAACATTAGCTATGCATTTGTAAAACCCAAATCGAGAATATTGGATCTACGTTAGCCCTATAGGTACCGGGTGTCGCACGGAATTTGAACCATAGGGAAATAGCATTGATTTTCATTAGATTGTTAATATTTTCTTCCCACGAATAAATGATTACGTTTTATAGTAAGGAGTCATTAGAAAATGTTAAGATCTTTTAAAAAATATCAAGTAGTAAAAGTGGTAATAGAAGTAAAAAAAATCAATTTTTTAATATTTCCAATATTTTTTGAACAATAAAAAATTTTACCGTTGATGGATTCAACGCAACTATCTTTACATCCCCAGACCAGAACGTTACTATTACTCCAAACATAAAAATGCGAAAATTTGATCAAATTTACAGTACTTAAATGGAAAACAGTTACAAATTTATGTATTACTGTATTTAAGCTAAAATACAGCTTTAAATGTATCAAAATTGATTTTTTTTTTAAAAGACTAAACATTTTCTAATGATTCCTGACTATAATAAGTCTTCATCTATTCGTGGGAAGAAAATATTAAAAAACTAAGAAAATCAATGCTATTTCGCTATAATTCAAATTCCGTGAGACACCCGGCTTATTCCGATTATTCATGTTTTATAAATTTTAGCCAAGGAAAATTATTTAGTAAGTCGCTTTATCTCATAGTTAACTCTACATTTATTTTACTAAGAATAAAAAGCAGCTATTAGAGTTGGATGTGGGTAACAAGTGATAGGGTAAGTTTAGTGTTTAGCGATCATAAAGCAGTAATCCACCAGTTAAAAGATACGACTGATGGCATGGTCATCAGTCCCTTTAACAGTCCACATTCAGTATTAAGTGCCACTCAGTGAACCCCCATGTAATACTGACGTTTCAGCTTTAAGTTCCAGTGTCAAATAGTTAACGGCATCTTTAAAAGCAGTTCTTAAGAAAGACTTTTGTAAGAGATAGCTCTCTAATTGTCTTTTTCTTTAAACATAACCTTTAGTTTATTTGGAAATGATTATGACTATATTGCTTATAATTTGTTCATAACAGGCAGATAGGAAGTTAAATTGTTTGCACTGGCTCTACTAGTTCCAGGGCTATAAAAAATAGTTATGTTTCTTATCATATAGTCAGCCAATTATATAACAGAAGAGATAGATGTGTAAAAAACTACTATACCCCAACGAACTAAAGACTGCAGATGCGATCTAGCCAATAACAGCCAAGGATGCGAGTTGCCCATTCGCTAAGTCACACTCTGTTCCACCGAACTCCAGCTGACTTTTTTTTAGGCTGTCACCACAGCGGGACTACAACGTGACAACGCAGGATACGATTAACGAAAGTCAATTGGCTCTATGCTGTAATCTAGGTCACTATGCTCCGCCTTAATCTGCAGTCTCTAGTACGTCGTCTTCATTGCAGTTTCTAGTTAAGGTATAGTCAGAGTTATCTCCTCTGAGAGTAATGAATTGCATTATATAGTCGGAGTCTGTGGGGAATTAAGTGAAGTGTCATTTGCAGGGTTGGAAAGTGGACGTTTTTCAGAGGGCCTAGCTTGCTGATTAGCATACTTTTCCACTCAGTGAGGAAAGCAATTGTAAACCACCTACTCCTCGTTTTACTTATTAACACCTCTATAATGCTTTACACGTTTGATGAGCTCTGCTGTTTCACGCGTTTAGATCAACCAGAACGTTTACCAGCGTTGTCAGATTTTACGAGTTTCAGCCTGAAAAATATTACGCGCGCATGCGTTTAAGAGCCGCAGTAGTTCACTCGTGTCTTGCATTTAGTACTGAACCCATCGATTATAGAGCGCGTTAACAATCAATACTTATAATTATAATCATCTGATTGTATGTTCATAGGTTATAATTGTTATTGAAAGACAAAAACAAATGAATGATGAAATATATAACAGATCTACGAGAGCATGAATTGGGAACGTTGCTGGCCAGTCATTGGTTAGGCTATGAAGTGGTTAGAGGGCAATCCGTACGTTCAGAGCTCATCAGCCCTGAAAAATAGTATAGTGGTTCAAACCAACCTTTTAGCTGATGATCTAAACAACAACAAACGGACAAGCTGGTTATCAATTACCGGGAAAAACGAATTACGCGGAAATAACAAAGAAAACTTGTTATATTTCCTATGAAAGTTTTGTATCAAATGATCTTTATTGACAAAAAGATCTAATACCTAATCCAAGTTTTTAAAATAAATAACGCATAAAAACAAAGCTATTACTGCATTTGGATTTGAAGTACAAAATATCCATTTTCTTTCTAAAATTTGAAAATTTCTAATTTATACATTTAAATTACATTAACTTAGTATACTTTATTTAATAATATTAAATACCAGTATAAGATGTGCAATAAAGTAATAAAATCAATTTTCAAGTACCGCTCATAAAGCTACATATAAACAGTTTTAGAAAGCTCGAATAGAAACAAACATGAATGTGGCTGTTGATGCAATATTTTGAAACAACTGTTCTATTTATGTTACAGTCCAACTCTATACCATGCAGGATTAATGGGAATACAACACTGACAACATACACCCCCCTGCAGATGCATTGTTAAAATTAGAATTCACCACTTTTCCCCGTCCCTAACTTGATTATAAACAACCCCTTTCACATTGCTTACCCTCGATAAATGTGTTTCTGCAGGTCAGTAACGTATGATAAGCTATTTCCATATGGCATTCAACTAGGTTTGCTACTTCAAAGATTATATTTCATGCAAGCTCTTCAAATCCAAGCAGGTTTTTCATTTTTAAAATTTCATAAACTGAACACTGGATTGTTCAAAGCCTCTTCTAACCAGTTTATTAATGATTAGATATTTCATTTTCTTTAAAAAATTTCCTATTAGTTTTATATAAATATAAATTAAACAATCGGGTTGACATTTACATATTACTATCGCAAAGTCATTTTCATTTTTTAATTGTGGCTATAAAAAATACAGAGCTCAATGAAAAAATTGTAGTTATAATAAATATATTTAATCATCGTGCAGTTCTGCAGCTCTTGGTGGGTTTTAGCTTCTTCCACAACCCTTCTCTAATCCTTTATTCTAGTTGCTAGCGCCCTAAATCCTCTGGCAACTATTAAGATTCCAGTCGATTATTCAAAGCTATTGCGGTTTCGTAACATATTATTTTTTTATAGTAAATGTTTTTTAACCTCATAACCAACCTTCGACCTAGGGAAACCATGGAATATTCTGTCAGGGTTACCCGAATAATCTCCGTCTTCATGCTTTATAACGACTTCCACGTCCTGTCATGCTTTGCTCAGAGGTTGAGAGAAAGATTCATGGAAGCGGATTTGCCTGCAAGAGTTAACCGACTGCAAATTCAGAAGGTTTTATCAAGTTGATAGCAACAGTAGGCATTTAATTTGAGAAATGTATTAGGTATCAATTCCCCCGCCAGTGCCTTCGATGTTTAGTAGGTACTAAACAAAATTGGGGGATTTGGAAAAACCCCTACCCAACTGAATTCCTTTCTTTACGGTAGAATATAAGATTTTAATATCATTCTATTACAAAATCCGTATTTTTGATTTTGTAACTGAAATTAAATTTTCCTCCTCAAATAATCTTTTTTGGAAAATTCTAATGTGGAATAATTGATGTTCAGCTTCTTAGGCTATATATTTTAGAAAATAGTTAAATTGGTTATTTGTTTAGTTGACACTAACTTACTTAAGAAGATACAACCATTAGTTTAAATGATAAGAAAAATAGAAATATTATTCAATGACAAAAATTTAATAACGTTACACCGTTTATTACTGAAAATAAGTAAACATTAATTCGATTTTCACATTAAATTGTAACATTAGTATAAAATTGTCATTAGTTGAACCCAGGAAAAGGGGAAGGGAGATTCAGGAGTTATAATCATTAGTAGCAACAACTGAAATGGTTGTCTGCAGTCCGATGAAAAAGAAAAAAGCAGTAGCTTAGCGGTGAAGACGTAATGTGCGATTAATTCAATAGTAATCTTACTTTACGTAGTTCTACCTAGAGTCATTATGAGATCTAAACTTAAACAAGACCTAATGAGCCAACTCATTCTCACACTAAATTATTAACGTAGAATGAAATGAACTAAAGAATTTGTTGTGCTTCTTAGAGTACAGAAAAATACTGATTATTGTTCCTGATTCATAAGCCTATAAATACAAACCCATTTCATCAAATCTTACTTCATAGTCGGTATCTTCATTCACAAAAGACTTGTCATTTAATGTATTTAAAGTCATTCTTCATTTTTATCTTTTCTTTTACGAAGAACAAAATTAAAGACAAAAAAGAATTATTTCATTCATAACATGGGTACGAGGTCCTTGACCGTAATGCTTTTGGATGAAGCAATTCATTCATGACTTTTTGGCCGCTACTTTGTTTTCTATTCTTTTTTAATTCACATCTCTTGATCTACGAAATCCAAAAATAAATCTTCTCGTTTCTATATCATCATCATTATCATCCTTCTTCATATCGTCTTGATCTAATTGTGTTCATGAAATAATTCTAGCAATGAGTTTAAAGCATTAAATCCATTCATTATACCTTTTATAATAATAGGATTCTCTTTCACAGACCCTATTTTCGTGAATTAGCTTGTGAGCTTCTGAAATAAGCTAATCTCATAGGTTTTTAACAGAAATACTGTACCTTATATTCATACAACGCTGATTACCTGTCATAAATCGACAAATATGCTCATAAAATAAAGCAGGTGGAATTTAAAATTATTTACACTCTATCTGATAATTCCTGGGCTACAAAGAATAGTTCTATTTCTTATCATATGGTCAGCCAATTATAAAACTAAAGCATTTAAGAACAGAAGATAAGTGTAAAAGACAATACTCACAATAATCTCCTCCGACAAGAAATGAATTTCATCATTACACAGTCACACCCTGTGGTGAATGAAGTGAAGGTGTCATTTGCAGGGTGGAAGTAGATGCTTTTCAGGGCCATCCTGATAAGCATACTATTCCACTCAGTGAGAAAGGCTTTGGTAAAACACCTCACTCCTCGTTTTACTTAGTAAAACCTCTAGAGGTTCAAACCAGCCTTTCGTCTGATGACCTAAACTACAAAAAAAGGGCAAGCTAGTTGTCAATGACCGGGAAGACGGATTACGCGGAAATTCCAAAGACTTGTTACATTTCCGATGGAAGTTTTATATTAAATGATCATTATTGAAAAAAATACAATAATAACTTTTAAATATACGCTCAAACTTGAAAATAAAATAGTTCTGTACATACAATTCATAAGTCTACGTTTTTGATGTTGTTAAAATTATATATGCTAAATTCTAAACAAAGGAATAAGTTAGGTATCGAAAAAAATTAGAAAGCCAGCTGTACTTAAACCATTCCTGAATACGTCATTTAACTATTTACTTTTTAAATTAACACTTTATTCATACTTTTTTTAAATCTGCAATTTGTATTTGTTAACGTTTGGCTTATTTTTGTAGAATATATACTGTACGACTGAACTCTTCCGTTTGCGAGCTCACAAATTTTTATTTCTGTATCAACCTCCTCACCCTTATCACAACAAAATTTTACTTTATAAATGTTGTTGTAATCGTTTGTTTTAGCAAAATTGTTGTTGTCGTGATGAATAAGCGAAAAACGTATTTTGATATTTTACTGTAGGTACCTTCAAAAAGTTTTTTAGATGGTCTTTCTACAGTTTATTATTTTCATACGGAACTGGGTACTCAAAATTTATTTCTATATTTAATAACGTATTTTTATAGTTTATTTAAAATCTTATTAACAAGTTTGTCATTATTTTCTGCTCTAAGTTTTGGAACTGCAAAAAGTTTCACGAGTTTTAATTTACAAACCCTAGTAGGCAACCGAACCTCCCATGTATTATAGCTCAAAAACACTACTCAACAAAGATGATTACAAGGAATTTTAATTTACCGTCAAATTTTTGAATAAATAAACTGTCAGAAACAACTTAAATAGCTGTTACGACCGATTTTCAAATAATGTAAATTATTGTGAAAAAATTTTATATAGGGTCTACCTACTCATTTTGGTATACTTTGTGTTACAAACTTAGCTACATTTTCAAATCTCCTGTAAATTTCTCATAAAATTCTTAAAGCCTTTTTTTTAATTATTATTATTTAACGTCGCATCAACTGCAAGGTCATTAGCGATGACGTTGGGGTGTAACTGTGTGTAATGAGGATGAAATGAATTTTTGTAACGTATGAAAATATGCCGTGCCTGAGTGGGATTCGAACCCAGGACCGCATGATGAGAGGCGAGCACGTTACCAACTGCGCCAATGCGGCCGGCATTAAAGCCTTTTATACACAAATAAAAATATGGAAAATTTATTAAACTAAAGGACAATTTAAAGTTTTTAGAGCTTAGGTTTTATTTATAAAGTTCAAAAAATAGAACTAATTTTTTTTATTTACGATAATTGATCCATGGATATGTATTATAAGTTGATTTCTGATTTTCAAAAAGTTTTTTTGTGAAAAAAATAACGTTATTTTAAACTTTTAGTTAGAAACCTATAAAAAGCCTTTAATGGAATAACATAATTATTAATTAAATGATAGTTATAAATACATTTTGGTAAATAACGATTATTTTGTAATTTAATATGTTACATTTTAGTATTGATAACTATTTAAGTAGAATTTGATTGTCTATATCGCTTTAATTTTCAGTTTTATGTGTTACCATTCACATAAACGGCACGTTGTGTACTTGATGCATACATGTGCCATTATTTTTATATTGAGCCATAAAATAAGTTATTTGTCTTTTATATTAACATTAAACAATATCATTTTGTAATATATTTTCAGTATAAAATTTATTTTATAAACTTTTCTTTAACATTTTTGAAAATGGAATATGTCTTTGATATTGTTTTTTTTAATAGCAATATATATTTTGTAACTCCTTAATTTTTTGGTTATCCATAAATGTATTTCATAATATATCAAAGTATAATTTTTATTGATATTATTGTGTAAAAAATCACCCCACTGTCTGTTACAGACCTACAGTAGGTCTATTAGATATATACCTTATTGTTACTATCAGCTGTTGTGTATTTTGTAGTCGTTCACCTGGTTATGGTTGCCATGGCAACATCATAAACAACCCTTGCGTAACGAAATAATCAGTGGAAAACCAATATGACGTAGATTTAATTTACATTGTTTTTTTAAAAATTTGTTACTAAATTACTAATTTTTTTGCCATCAGTCTCTCGACTGGTTTGATGTAGTTCTCTAAGCTGGTCTATCATGTGCAAGTTGTTTCATATCTATATAACTTACCTGAAACATCCTACATATTTTGTAATTTACTTTAAAAATTCTAACCTTTGCGTCCCCGTACAATTCACTCCCTCAATATTACCCTCAATTCTTGATAGAGCAATACCTGAATGTCTTAAGATATGCCCCATTAGCCTATCCTTCTTCTGGTTAGACGTTTCCACATACTTCTTTCATCCACTCGTCTAAGACCCTCTAAATCACTTATTTTAACCACTCACCTAATCTTTAACTTTTTTCTATAACACCACATTTCGAAAGCTTTTATCCTTTTCCCTTCGACAGCCCCTATCACCCACCGTCCAGTCTCGTAAACTGCTACTCATTAGCCATATTCAATAATCCATGAAATGAGATTTTCGTTAAAAACATTGAAGTGAGTATACATAAAAAAACTCTGTTACGGTAGCTCTCAAACCGAAATTGCTATAAACAACTAGTCGATAATTTTAAATTTTAAAACGTTGCTATTGGGAACTTTACATTGATCTGTTTGATTTATTTTTTGGCTTATATTCACTTAAAACTGAACGACTTACATGGGTGTTTCTTTATAGCTCGTTATCAGCTAGTCACCTTACATAGTTGCTACCCCAATCGATGTTACCTAATTCCCAATAATTAACTAATTTTAGACATTTATGGAAGCCTCATTTTGTAGCGCAGATTTTCAGCATTCTTTCACCGTAGGCTTTTCTCTTTTCTTCCGTCCATCCGGTGTTCTACTTCTGTTTTTGTGGAAGCTCTTGAAGTTTTACTTTGAAGTCTTAAGCAATGAGGATTACTGACTTCAAGTTGTTCAAACTTGATTCGGTTCATTATGTTTTCTCGGTTTATCACATGATTATATTTTCTCGGTTTTCTCTACATCCGTTTTGACTTCTTCAAACCGACTCCTTTGGTTTATTGTTTAAATGATTCTCTTTGTCTTCGTTTTTTTGGTTGTTTCCATTAACCCTGTTTTTTTCTTGAACATTCTCCCTCTACTATCTTTGGAGCCGTTAGCTTACGAATGATCTTCTTTCAAATTCTCTGCTCTTCTTAGACCAGCCTTTCCGGTCATACTTTGGTCATTTTTGAGACATTCATCCTCATATTGCTGGCTTTATTGAAGACTCGAATAATTATTTTAGTTTTATCAATTAATTAAATGTGACATAGGGCCTATATAACTTTTATTGAGTCTTTAAAGTTCATTGTTTAAATTTAGTTGAAAACGTTTAGAAAAATTTATGTTTAAAATATAAAATTACAGTAAAGATCTAAGACAAGAAAATAATACATTTATTAGCAATTTTCTTCTATAATTTTTCCAGTAAAAATGTTTTCAAAAATTAATAACACGTTTGTTCACATGTAACTTTTAAAAGGTGTACATTTACAAGACTAATTGTCCTGATATTTATGTTTAATATTTTCCGAAGTACATTTTATTTAATAACATTTAAGATCCAGCAAAGATTTGATTAACTATACAGTCTATACTTTAACGAACACGTGGCATCGATAAGGGATCAAGTTGGCGTGCTTATAGCTTAATATGTAAGTCACTTAAGTACCGATTCTTAAGAATTAAATACTTTAATATACCTATATATACGATCAAGTAATGCATGATTCTGTTCCATTACGCCAACATCAAATTTACATTTTGATTAGAAGTTTGCAATAAAATGCTCTTTAATATAAAAAAAGAATTTAACTAGGTATTGTATGCAATTAGAATTATTATCATGAAACTAATAAAACTAAACTAAAAATTTTATCGTAAATTATCGAATATAATTTTAACCTAATGAATGTTGTATATTTTTTATATAATTATTCTTTCATTATAATGTACGGATTGAATGCCCTCTAAGTAGGTCCAATATAAAATTGTTATAAATAATTTAAATTATTTTTTTCTCTTTCGTAATTTACTTTATTTGATTTTTTTATTTATTTATAAATTATATTTCATGTTATTTTTTTCTTCTACATAAATTTATTACTTACTGAAAAATTCTTGATGAAACAACTATTTATTATAAAAATAACAGTTTCCATTAAAAAAAAATAAAGTAAAATAGAGCTTTATTAAAATAATTATTAATATGGTTATTTCATGAAGTTTGTTGTTGTTTCAAAATTTTATTGTGATTAAACTAAGGTTTTTTTTAAGTAACAGATTTCATCATTGTAACACAAGTTATTTTAAGTAATACCATGTATTTCTTAATAAATAAAGTAGCTACGTTATTTAGCAATAAAAAATAATTTTTAGTTTAGCAGAACTTACTTTAAAAAAAAAATCTATTATTTAACAAAATAAGTTTTTTTATTTTAAGCTCACTACTAGTTTTGTGGAAAAAACTTATTTAATTATGTTTAAAACTTATTTTGTTAATTTAAAATCATAAAAATTAAAATCATAAGACTTTATTCTTAACTTCAGTGGGGTTTTATTGTATTGTATCTTACGTTTGGGTGGTCTTACTTGTCCGCTACGGGATTCGTTGAATCAGGCTTGTAATTTATAATTTGAATCTTTACAGTAATGATCATCTCTTTCATATCTTTCACTAATACTTCTACAAATTAACCGATTTTATGTAGTATAATTTGACACAACTTATTTATACTACTGAAATTTGTTTAAGTAAAAAAATATCAATGAAATATTTTAAATCCAGTTAAATTCGTACATTATACAGACAAATTCTTACGTTATAACTCACTGGGTTCGTCTAGAGGTAAAGTCGTCGCTAGACAGCTGTTTTTCGGCCACTAAGATTCTTGGTTCAAATTCTAGTAAGTAATGATGTACTTCTACAGCAAAATTACGTGAAGTATCTTGGCTTGCATCTTTACAGGAGATTAACTTGGCGACATCACATGGTATGTAAACGGAGCAAGCTTATTTTAAAATATTATGAAGTTTAACTAACTAGTTATTTGAAAGAAAATCAAAATATCTGTTGAAAATAAGATCTTGATCTATAACACAATTTTCAAGGCGCTAAGCTTTTGGGGTAACATTCAGCAAATCTAATTTATAAATAATACCACGCTTCCAAAATAAAGCCTTAAGATCGACGGGTAACGCTGGGTGGTTTATAAGAAATTTGGAAATATATGACTATTTTCGTATTCATATCATAACAGAAGAGATAAGAGAGCTGAGCATTCGGTTCCAGGTAAGGTTAAACAATCACCAGAATCACCTACCATTAAATTTTCTGGACAACATTGAAAAAACGAAGCGCCTCAAAAGACATCACATCTTCGGTTTAGACCAACGTTTTTAATTCATACATGAAATTAAATTCACCATTCATAATTATCACTAATTTTAAATCTTTTTTATGAAATTTCAAAATGTATTTTTTTATTTCTCTTATTTATAATTGTTTTGTTAATTTTGTACATATTCTTCCAAACTTATCTTTTTTTGTTAACTTTTTTATAATTTTATTTAATTGAAGTGACAGCAAAGGCTGTCTACTTCACTCATGTCGCTTTCATTCTGTCATAATGATTTGCTTAAATCCACGTTGTAAATGCTGATTCTAAATAAATAAGTTAAATTTAAAAAAATACCTAGTAAAGGTAGTTTTTTATAAGGATTTGATTTGAATACTAGCCAGTAGTTACTGGTGTACTTTGATGGTTGAGGTTCAATTTTAGTAACCATACACTTTCAGGAATAGTCGGCCTGGGTCTGTACAAAACTACAACTCATTTACAAGTCATACACATCATCCTCATTTCATTGGGTCAGTGGGTTGCTTATTGTTCTGATGTGATCAGATTACAACGTACACACATTACGGATAAAAAAATTATGCTGATAAAAATTTAGTAGGCTGTATTTAGTAAGGCAATACTATCACTCTTTAATCGCATTGTTAAATTCTGTCTTTCCAAATTTACTATTAGTGTTTAAGTGATTACGGTTGTTAGTAAATTTAGGCTAAAATAAAAATTATCTCAGATTTAAAGAAAAACAATACACTGCTTAAATTACTCATATAAA
Organism: Catonia carolina; assembly: GCA_035578175.1. Classification (NCBI taxonomy): domain Eukaryota; kingdom Metazoa; phylum Arthropoda; class Insecta; order Hemiptera; family Achilidae; genus Catonia; species Catonia carolina. The sequence continues at coordinate 258,417,711 of JAQMRL010000001.1, read as the reverse complement.
CAACCAAACATAGTACCGAAACCATCCGTTGTCACTACCAACCCTTAGCTTCACTGACTCGTTAAAAACAGTACAGTACTTGTTTCCACACCCCTCCAAAATGAATTGAAAACGGGGATGAAAATTATACACTACTGAAAGTACTATTGTCATTAGATTTAGTATACTATTTCCAACAGCTAGCGCTATCTACAGGAGGACAATATACCTATCATAGATCCGTAGTAAAATATAGGGTTGTCATAATATCATAGTAGAGAGTATTGTTATCATTCATTGAACATTTTTCTTTTATGTTTATACAAGATTTATGTAGTGTACCTTCAGGACTAAATTTTTATTTTATTTTTTAAATCCGTAATGTGTGTACGTTTCAATCTGTTCCATTCAGAACAATAAGCAACCCCGTGACCTAATGAGACGAGGATGATGTGTATGACGTATGAATGAGGTGTACCCTTGTACAGACCCTGGCCTATCATTCCTAAGATAATATATGGTTTATTGAATCCTATCCATTAAAATACACTGGTAACCACTGTCTAGTATTCAAATACTATCCGTATAAAAGTAACTACTCGTACCTTTACTAGGATTTGAACCAGAAACCTTCGTATCCGAAAATTAGCTGTTAAACAGCTGACTCGTAGCGAGACGCTGACTTTACCTCTAGACGAACCCGGGTGGGTTAAATTTTTATTATTCCATTGGTAATTAAAATTTGCTTTCACCATGTTTTCGTAGCAACTCTAAATAAGTTATACAAATTTCGAGTTAAAAATTTTCGGAACATATTTAAAACTGTATTCATCAACTTAGCAGTTTGAAACTTTACAATTGAACCACCTTTATGTAGAAAAATATAACTATTTTATAAATCCAATAGTTATCTACTTTGTATAAAAGACTAGTTCGGTAATTCAGATAGTATTCGAATGTCAAACCGAATTCCCGGGTCTGATTCTCGGTTAACGTCTGAAAGATTTATTTGGTTCCATTACTAGAGTTTACCAGTTTTTAAAACCCTCGAAGATTACTACTAATGAAGTTAAAGCGCCCTTAGCAAAATTTTGCAGGTAGCTATTGAAAATTACTTGTTTTCAAATTATTATTTTTTTATGTCGCTAATAAAATGTTTATTCTAAAATACGTTAACAAATACTGTTAAGTAACAAGTTTAGTTTTAAAAAATCGCAAGCTAATTCTTTCGGTTATGAAACGTCAAAAAAACCTAGATTCTAAAATTATAATTTATTGTTTTCTCTCTATTAAAGATAGGCTCTGATTAGTTAGATTTTCGTGTCAAAGCACCTAAATTTTTATGTTCTATCTTATTTTGATCCGCTAAGGAATTTCTGCACTTATTTCATTATTATAAAACCGATTTTAATGATTGAGGTGTAAAAAAAACACTTACCTGTAAATTTATCGAAAATGATTCATTATACTACCTGAAAAACATTATCATCTAAAAAATAATGTTATTATTGATCTGGTAATAATATTGTTGATATTGATCTAATAATTTTTTTTAGATCTGGTCGACCTGAGTCTGTACAAGACTACACCTCATTTACACGTCATACACATCATTCTCATCTCATTGGGTCATGGGGTTGCTTACTGTTCTGAATTGAACAGATCGCAACGTACACAAATTAGGAATTACAAAAAAAAATAATAATGATGTTTATAATGGTATCAGTTATGAGAACATTTAAACAGCTGTTTTAAGTTATTTTGTTGATGTTTATATATTCTTTAGATGAGTAATAATTATGTGTTTCAGTCAAATTTATAAACAGCTTGGTTAATATAAATTATGAAAGTGGGTTACGGAACGTTGAGTTTGAACGTGTTATAATGTCCAACTTATAGCCGGGAATCGAAACTGGGTTTTTCTGCTTTTTAGCCTGGCAAACTAACCATTACACTACGAAGGCTACCAATTAATAATTTAATCTTCTACAAACGACTAGTATTTTTATTGCCTGAGGTGATTTAGTTAAAGCTCTATTAAAAAAGGTAATTAAACATAATGGTTTTAATTTTTTACCAACAGATGGCATCAATATAGCGTTTTCTTCGTTTTAATTTGATTTTTTTTATAACTAGGCCATTACCTACGTGGACCTATATAGTTTTATTGTAACTTAGCCCATATTATTGTAGTCGTAGCAGAGACCAACCCTAGATGGGTTTCTAAAGCTTTAAGGTCAGGGGCCTACATTAACATAAAATGAGAACTATTGTTCGACCAAGGACGACAAAAGCTTTCAGAAATATATTTCATTCTGGGATGGTGTAGTTATTATTATTATTATTATTATAAAACTCCTGGAGACATCAATGGGCATAATCTGTACCTAACCTTATTATATATTCAGTGAGATTCAAAGGTGAAATTAACTAACCTATTAATGCATCTCTCTCAACGAAGACTCGTTAAAAATCGTTATATGCGGTCCCTTCGCCGTGACAGTTTTAACTTGTTCCAGAAAATAGTACTATACTTATTTTCTTCTTATAGTTTTTTCTTTATTCTTCTTCTTCTCTCTCATCTTTATTTATATTTTTATAGCATTTAAAAATTATATTCTTAGTTAATACCTACAAATATTTTTTACCGTATTTTATTTTTTATATCTTTATAATTTATTCACAAAATATATGGGCTTATTATAGGTGGGCTTATTATGTATTCCTTACAAATAAAGCACGACTTTAAGTAGTATTATAACTTGGAGTAAAGAATTCCGGATAACTAATCAAAATTAATTGAAATTTTTGTTATAAAAAGTGATAAAATTTAACAATATTTTTCTTACCTCAAACAGGGTTTCGAATAATTTATTTAAATTGTATGTAATAAATTTAATATTGAAATAAAATTCTAAAATTTATTTTTAAAACTTGAATTATTTGATTATTGAAGATTAATATAGTAATAATTTGTAAATACCATTAGATCAACTGCGTGATTGAAATTACTATTGTAAAGTCAATTTTCTTCTGGCCGCCTCCGAACAGTAGTGGTTAATGTGCTAGCCTACAAATTAAAAGGTTTCGGTTTAGGAAAAATGCAGATTAGGAAAAATTTCTTTAAACACTATGTTTGGAGTGCAGCATTATACGAGAGTGAAACATGGGTGATAGGGGCTGTAGAAAGGAAGAGGATAGAAGATTTTGAAATGTGGTGTTATTGGAAAATGTTAAAAATTAGGTGGGTAGACAAGATAAGTAATTTAGAGGTTCTTAGGTGAGTGGATGAAAAAGAAGTATATGGAACCATCTTACCAGAAGAAGGGATAGGTTAATGGGGGATATCTTAGTGTAGCCAGGTATTGGTCTATCAATAATGGAGGGTAATATTGAGGGATTGAATTGAAGGGGGAGGCAAAGGTTAGAATATATAAAGCAAATTACAGAAGATGTAGGTAGGGTGTTACAGGTATGTACATATGAAACGATTTGCGCAAGATAGAACAGCTTGGAGAACTGCATCAAACCAGTTGAGAGACTGATGACCAAAAAAAGTACATTTTTATTCAGGCCCAACTTCAATTACGCCTGAATAAAAGTGTTTCTGAATACATTTGTTCAAATAGTAATTTAAACGAACATTTCATTATTCTCTCTTATAGACCTAACAAGTTTTGGAATTTTAATAAACTAAATCGTAAAATGTATTTTATAATTTATTTTACTTTTTATTTCATGAATTCGATGTAACTTAAATAAACTTTTACCGTTTCTGAATGAAAGTGCTTTAAATTTTACGATAGTGTGCGGTTATTTCGATATTGTGATGGGTAATAGGTGGGAGGAGAGTAGCGGGTAAAGTAAACCTAGAAAACAGGAACAGGGGTGAACATGGGCGAAAGTTAACATGAGAAAGTGAGAGCGCGTATTGTGAGAGTGACCCATAGGGCCAGCGCAGGGGTTGGATGTATGACAATAGAGAGAGACCTGTTGCATCGTGTTGTGGTGGACACGCATTGACCACGCACTCCCTGAGAGCGCCCTTCATCTGAGACAACACCCACAATACCCCCTGCACTAACCCATCCTATATATGTATATCCCTCTTTTAACATCATGTAAAACATCACCATATCCAATTCTACACGCATGTAATCATGTTCCCTGTGATTTATTCAATGGGTCACTTCTACGGTACTATCAATCATGAATATTAACTACATTAAGCCTAAACTTGGTCATGGGGAAAAACATTCGCGAATACCAATTAAGTTTGACTTTTGTTGATCTTTTTAGTTTCACCACTTAATAGTTACTATCGGGACTTATTATGTATAAAATTTATGATAAAAAACCATTTTTAAAACCTAAGGTGTTGTTCTATATTAAGATTATGGCGTTTTGGTCATCAGCAGAAAAGCTAGTTTGAACTTGTAGAGGTTTCCCTAAGTAAAACAAGGAGTGAGGTGGTTTACAATTGCTTTCCTCACTGAATGGAAAATACGCTTATCAGCATGCCAGGCCCTCTGAATAGCACGTATTTTCCACTCTGCAAATGACACCTTCACTTCATTCACCACAGGCTCTGGCTGTATAGTGAACTCTGATTATTGTCTTTTACACCTCTACCTCTTCTGTTTTAAAATGATTCAGTCATTTAATTGGCTGCCCATGTGATAAGAAACATAACTATTTATTTTACCCTTGCTACGAACCGATTGAGTATAAATAATAATTTGACACTCCACCTGTTTGTTATGGGCAGATTAAGTTTAAAGTTTAAACGAAAAATCCATCAAATCAGCCTCTGAGGAGAACTTATCATACACGATTTATTGAAAACTGTAAATTGCTGATTACAATCCAGATTTTTGCTTAATTTTTTTGTTTTTGCTTTAGTAAGATTAATTTTTACAGGTATCAGTGTACGGGTGATCTTCCAAGGCCCGTAGGCCTTAAAAAATTTTGATTTTTCCTTAATTATCTATTTATTGAACTACAACATTTAAAAGGGGAAAGCACACTGCAGTCAGCAGAATAATATTATATTATATTACTTCGGGCTGTCAAAGGTTGTTCCAGTTTAGACAGGTTTCGGGATGAAAATATTCGAACAGAACTGGGAGTCCAAGCCGTGAATGCAAAATTTATTAAGTAGAGGTGGAGATTGAGGGACTATCTTCAACGTATGCTCTCAGGAAGAATCTACCTCAAAGGACTTAGGTAGCCTATATGTGGGAAAGTGTGTGGGTAGGCCTTGGGGGAGATGATAAATCAGTTTTCGGATCGGTATGGACCGGAACAGGCATATTTGCCTATACGTTGTACAGAAAAACAGATGAAAAAATGTGTTAAAATTTTATAAACAAATAATCAACAATTATTAAGTGTTTCTATGATAGGTTAGAATTTTAACCTCACACCTAGTAACATTCCGATTTAATCTTAAATAATATTCAACATTCTTTAATTTTTAACCATTTTTTGATAACTTCTTATTTTTTCTACTGGGTTAATATAAGAAACTAGTAAATGAGATGAAGGAACATAGTAATCTTGTATTAGAACTCTACTCAAATGTAAGATTCCGGAGGGACTTTACTAAAGAATATGAATCAAATTAAATTAATTTAATAATAATAATAATAATAATAATAATAATAATAATAATAATAATAATAATAATAATGCTTTATTTTTCACTTTTACTAAAGTTACATCCTCCTTTTACACTCATCTTACGGCTTGACCGCAGTCATCAGCCGGAAAATCAGAGTACACTTATTACAAAATTACAATATTAATATTTAATATTTTTCATCCTTTGAGGATTTTTCTACCTAATCCATTTTTTTAACCAAATTAACCATGATATACGATTGACCTTTAGATTCAATTGAAACATTTGACATTATAATATATCTTTCTGTAACTAAAACTTCTAAGTAATAATTATTGAAATAAATACCTATATGTTGTAATTTATATAATATTTTTTAGACTAAATATAATGTGATTTGCAAATAAGTTAAGTATGATTTTCTATGTAAGTTATGGTAAATTAATTTTTTTTTATTAATCGTGATTTGCTGTTATTAGAAAACGTGACACGTGACACTGGTATTATATATTTAATTATAAGTTCTACTCATAAATCCATCATCAATGAACTTAAAACATTGTGTGGCACTTAATTAATACAATACATGCTGTTATATAAAATGTAATTATTTTATAATAGTTAAATAAATCATTTTCGCTAAGATTATTTATTACAAATATATGTATAATATTACATTCTCATATTATATTGTTGTTTGTAACTATAATTTAAATTTAGGCCAATATAATTTATGTATTTGTTGTATTTTATCAACTCAAAATTATATAAATTTTATAATTATATCCTTTTTTCATAATTAATTGTGTATTTGTATTTACAAATTCGAAAACTCTCACTGATCCTCAAATTACTAATCCTACAACTTCCCGAATACTCAAAGAGGTGAAATTCGTCCCACTTATTCCTTAGGAGAATAGTAAAGTAATGAATATTATTTCTTTAACTTCGTAAAAAACTGTCCTAAAAGTTTTATACTCTGAAAACGATACTAAAAGGAAATGAAATATTATAATTTCGAATACTTAGCCTACGCAGTCTTAGTCATAGTTTTCGAAGTGGTGTACGCGTGCCCCATGGAGATATGTGACGAGGCTAATACAAATACTTTATTGGAAACCAGATGGATATTGAGAATGGTTTATGACTCTGTCCTGGCAAATTAATTTCAGTCATGCAAGAAGAGCAAGCAAATGAGTAAGAGTAAGCAAACTAGCTCATCACTTTAAAAAACGTGTAATACCAGAACAAGACTTCTTTTCCTTCATGTACACACCGATGGTAACTAAAACAATCTGCACTTTATAGGAACCAATCTGAAAAGCACACCCGTATCTATGTCATACCATCCCGTTGTTATTATACCAGAATGTTTCTTGTCGACCTGAATCAAGTTTATCTGTTATTTTGCCTTGAATGGTTATCTGAAAAATCTGCAGTTCAGTTCTCCCCCTTACTTGTCTAAAGTATTATAATTTTATTTTTTAAATAGTACCTGCCATTTCAATTCTTTTAACTTAACGTTGGAGTTTTTCGGAGTTATAGACGTACCCATCCAGGAAACTTCTAACATCTTTCTTTTGAACCACATCGTAAACTTAAAATAAATTAAATAAATAAGACAAGGTTTGTCTTGAAAACGTTTGTCTTGTGTAAAATAGAAAAGTTATAAGCCAGCTTGTTAAAACTGTCTAGGCTAGTTTGACATTCATGAATATTCATTCTTATCTTATTATATTTAGATTTAATCAAATTGTGTTCAATAAATCGGGTGATAAAATGACTTTCATCTCGTTTTAATTTACTTACTTCATCATCGTTAAATTTTTCTTCACATTACTCGATTGTTTTTAGGCATATTCCTACAGTATTTTTTATAACTTTTCCGTAAATTTTATTCATTTTTTTATTTATTTCAATCGTTTCACTGTTTCGTTTTGTATTCTTCCTGTAGTATGTTCCCGGTTAATACATAAGTTATTTCACAATAACATTTCAAATATAAAGTACTATTTGACTTCTCTGTTCTGTTAATTAAAAAGAATAGCGTTTAGTATTTATAAATCCTTTCAGCCTTGGTGATAAGTATAAAAATTTGTATATAAATAAAATATATTAAATATTTTTTAATATACATAGTTAAAAAAATATTTTGTTTAAATGTTAAATGATAAAAAATATATAAATTTTATTAATTACATAATAAAATATGAAATGTTGAACCATAAAATTTAATTTTGAATAGGTATCAAAATTGAAAAACTCATATGAAAAATAAATAAAAAATTAACAATTTTTTTTCTTAACAAAGACACTATCAATAAATATCAATGATTTAAGTACAATTAAGAAAAATTTAAAAACAAATTGTTGAAAAGATTTATCGTATAAAATCTGCATATGTAAATTAGTTTGTATAGTCTTATTTTATTTTCTGTTATAGTAAGTTTAAGTTTGTTACATTGTATTTAGCCTGAGGATAATTTATTTATTTGTTATACATTGACATGACTATACCGCTTGATGAACAAAAATAATATTATAATAAAAGATATAAATTATATTATATAAAAACTAAAATATTAACATTACATAAACTATTGTAATCATTTTTATTAATTTGTAGATAAAATATATTACCTGCGCCTGCGCCGTTTTTGCACAGACTAAAATACATTATGATGTAACTAGGATGGTATATAATTAAAATATAATAAAGATTTCTTTAATTATAAGTACACGCCGACCTTCTGTATGTCAGAAGTAATTATAATCAATTTTAAACATCAATTTTATTTATAATTACTATTACTATGATGTAATTATTACCGTGTTGTTTATTCGTTAACATTTTTATTGTATTACAAAATTTTGTAATATTTTTTATTTAAAATTCAAGGCTACTTTTAATATAATTATTCCTTAATTATAAATTATTCTTTCAATGGAATACTTAAAGTAAACAACAATAATTAGATTATTTTTTTGTTTCAGTATTTTACTTGAGTATTATTTTACATAGGCCTATCATCCGGTATTTTAAAAATATAATTGTTGTCACAAGAGTTTAATTTTGTTACTCCCTGATTTATTAATTTATTTAAATTTTATATAATAAATTTTGCAAGTAGTTAAATTTTTGATATATTAATTTTCATTCAATTACACGCTCGAATATCAAATAACTGATGAAAAGAAATCATGAAACACTATTTAGGAAATGATTTAAATAGTTCACCTTCTGATTAAAATAAACTGGTAAACTAAAGTTTTCAATAGAAACTATTTCATTTCATCAAAATTTCTCATGACTTTAGAACTCTTACGGTTCAAGGTAACTAAATGTATGATTGTCATATTTAAGGTGTTTGGATAGGTGTCAGTCATCTCACGAGTATATTGTTTCCAAAGTAATTCATTCGAATTACTGATTCTCCATATTGCATATATAATAAATCATTGCATGGTTTTATCCATCCCTTACTTCACGATAAACTTCTAAAACTGTACCGTAAGTTCACATACAAATTTCAGAATCATGAAAACCACTTTACACAATTTAAATTTTCCTGATTTACTAGGAATCCCTACGACAACTGAAACGCCGATTGATTATAAGCTAATAAATTACATTTAAACTAATAATAAATTGAATTCAAATTTTAGTTAACACAATTTTAAATTTTTTGAGCTCTGGTTTTAGAAGGTAGACTTCTTTAAGCGATTAACGCCATATTTTTGTTTTTGTTTAGCATCGTTTTGTTGGTTATCATTGCAAGTTGCAACAGAATGAAATTAATTAATAAATAAGTTACATAAGGTAATCATATAAAGTATCATAAGATTCATTAATTGACTGATAAAAGGAAATAAAAAACATATTTTGTGAAAATATTATATCATTAGCTCACCTTATGATTAAAGAAAAAAGTAAACTAAATTCTATTAGAAATATTTCAATTTTATTTCTTTTCAAGAAAGCTCAGTCAAGCAGTTCATATCAATAAATAAGTGACAAATATTTTTTTAGGTAGGTACATATTTGAATATACGCACAAAAATGAAGTTTCTAGTTGAAGACTTTAAGGCATGTTTATTTTGTGTTAGTTTGACGAAGGTGGATTCCCTTTTATCTTCCAATAAAGTTATGATTTCAATGTTTTCCTTGATTTCCATTTCATTCTTCAAACCACTTCATATTTATTTCAAGTTTTGAGGGTACTCATTTTTTAACTTTTTCATTTCGTGGAAATAAAAATCTTTGTTCTTTATAAAACCCTAGGTTGTCTTCTTGTCGAGATAATTTTGAATAAGTTATTTTATATTTTAAAAGTATTTATATACTTGTTGTTACAACTTATAGACTTACTTTTAAAAATATACAATAATTATTGTAATAATGATTAAAAGCAAGGCTGATTAGATGTAGGTCATTAATTTACGATAATTATGTGCATTTAATTTTCTATAACACAACAATAAGCCATACGTATTTAGTTTCTATTGTAAGTTATTGTAATAAATACAAAAGAAGCATTTAAAATGGAGATCTTAAAACATTGATCGGTATTGTTATAATAAAGACCTATATCATTGAATGCATTAAAAATAGGTCCATTGATTTTAGTAATGTATAACTTATGATTAAATCTATTGAAAATTCTTTCACCATATGACAGACCTACTATTATGATTTCTTTGTCTGTAGTTAATGACGAACAGTCATAATTATAGGACTAGGATTCTAATAGAAAATTATTTGGAAGGGATGTCAGGAAAGGAGTAATAAAGTGAAAGAGGCGGGATGGAGAAGGAAATAAATATAAGAACTGAAATGACGAACGGGTGGAGATGAAGGACTAGTATAAAATAATAAAGATTGAGTTTCCTTCGTATATTTGCATTGGCTTTTATTATAAAATCATATATATACGTACAAGGTTATTTATTATATTAATGATACGAGTTAAAAGGGTTAATAAAGAAATCTTATATAGATATAAAGGACAATAATAGCCAAGACAAAAGAAACTACCACGCCTGTTACAATACAACTTTGGACCGTCAAATTTTTCTTACAACCCTATTTTGAATCATACTTCATAACCACTCATTAATTTGTTTTTTTTATTCAACAGATCTCTATTTTACTTTTGTATTATTTTTTGCATGTTACAGAACAATACTGGATAATGATTTTTCAAAAGAATTTTAGCTATTCAATTTTTTTTATTCTGTATAACATTTTTTAAATAGCTAATTATATGTTAAAGATACCGACGCGTGCCTTAATGTTATTGTTTCAGGACTTTATATTGTATAGGAAAAAAGTATTATGAAAATTTTTTCACTTTTCTTTATTTTATCCAAAATTTTGGAATACTAACAACTAGTGATTGACATGACGAACATTAGTAATAATTAACATTATGATTAGGAGGAAAACACCAATCAATAGTAGTACTTCGAATTACTTTATTAATAACCTCTTTTATTACAATTATTCATGATGATTAAGAAAATAGACCTAAATCTAGCTTCGTTCGGGATCTGGGTATAGTAAATAACAATAGACGTTCTTTAAACTTATAACAATTGAATGGCTTAGTGGTTAAAGGTACTATGTAACGAACATATATAATTTTGTGAAAAATACGATCAAAATTCTAACGATCTCATAATTTTATGAATTGTCTGACTTTAATTTTGGCATTCACATAATATTAGCCCTTGACGAAAATGTATATATTATTGAATTTAAGATCTTTAACTTTACTTCTCAATTTTTTTATAACATTCCTATGATTCATTCATTAAAAATTTATATTGCGCACAATCTCCTCTGAGATTGGATGAACAGTATTTACTTTACATAACACAAAACAAGTTTCTTATTAGGGAATTAAAACAAAATTACTTAACACTTTTACTGATAAAGATTATTATCTACTATATAGTTAACGGTTTTATTCCAAAACGAAAATGTCTTGCATTAAGAAGGAAGAAAAGTGCCAAGTAATCATAACATATTTGTTCAATAAAAAGCTTAAATTAAGCAGTAGGGCTGCATAGGACATAAATCCACTAGTGTTTTTTTAGAATGTAGAGATATAGTATTCTGTCATCTGGGTAATAAATATAGGCTACACTGTCTTTTTATCAGTCATAAAAATTCAATTTTTGAAAATTTTTACATAACACCTTTATCCACTTAGCTCTTCAATAATTTTAATAGTTAATTATTAAACTTAGAATATTAATATTATTAGATTTAAAATATGTGCCTCTTTTACCCCCACTAATTCGCAACTGATTCGTATGGCGTAGCTACTACACTGAACTAGTTTTAACCCTTTACCTTACCAGTATATTATTTACATACAGTTTATTTACTGATAATGTATTCCTACATCTTATTTGCATCCCACCTTTCGGTTAGCCCAAATCAGAATATGAAAAGATACATGTTTATACTAAGACCAACCCTTAAAAAACATTTGCATGATCTTACTATTAGTGTGTACATTGAAAAGTAACCACATGCCTAACGTGTGCTCTAATTTTGAATACATTTTATAAATATAAATTATTTAAATTTACATCCTATCGTAAAGTATAATTATTTTGAGTGAATAATTTTTTTTGGATCTCTTCATCCTTCACATATAATAACTACCCAATGGCTCGTGTCTTTTGTACAATTTACACTAATGTAGTTCTTACCATATGGTACTCGTTCAGTAGCCCTATAAAATTACATTCAAATTTAAAAATATGCAGCACGTGATTCGATATAAATTAACTTTTTGACTACGTATAAAATATTTGTAACCGTACTTTACAACCCTAACTTTTTTTACTGTACTCAATACTTCTTATATTTAACCAAGGTTTGTTGACAACACCTGATCTGCAATTTATATATTACGTATATTTTAAACAGAATTGAATACCTCATCAATAAAAACTTTACATTTTTAAAAGAGCTTTTTTTATCTTAATCAATAAAATTATAAGTTCATATTTATCCTGAAGCTTAAATGTAATTATTTATGATCCAAATTCAGGTATTATTTAAAATTATTTTCCATAAATTTTCATTCTATCAATGTTAATTTGTTTTTCCTGAAAAAGAAATATTTGTACCTTACAAACAATATTTGTAACTTATAATTTTCAAAAACATTTTAAAACTGTATTTTATTAATAACATTTCTATAAAAATAAGTTTAAATGTTAATACATGTCTAAATTTTCCTCCGCCAATTACCTAATTATACCTACACCCCAATGTATTAATATAGAACCGTACAGTTTTAACTTAAGGTTATTTCGGAATTTTTTTAACAAGATAGCATTTAAATTTGGTTAGCTACGCAAGAAATAAGAACCAATTTAAATATTTTAAGAAAAAATACATTCTTCAAATAATATTATTTGACGAAGTTTTCCAAGATATTTACAAAATATTGAATATTCTGATTAAAGAGAGTCTTGTGATCTTCTTCTTCTTCTTCTTTATCTCTCCCTTCTGCCTCTTGTGATAATTTTTTTAAATAAGTGTTTTGCATTTCTATAAATTAAAATCTATTTGATTAATATTTATTTTCTAACACAAAACGTTTACACTTAGACGATACCGGATACTCATGAACAATATTGAAAATGTCTCTGGACAAGGGATCTTCTTGGGGAGAACTATCTACAAGACTGCTGGTTCTAACAAGTAAATTTAATTTGTAAACAGGACAAAGTTATCAACTTTTAAAAACTATTAACAGATTGAAAATTATAAAAGAAGTTACAAAAAATCACGGTTTTATAAAATTACATTACTCGAAATTGTTCACAATTTGGCATAGTGTTTCAAATATTAATGGTATTTTTGTTTGAAGTAATTTACAATAAAATAAACTGTAGCACAATCGTTTCTATTAAACACATCGAACATTTTCGAGAAATGTTACTACATATATGCAATTTTTGAATTTCTTACGAAAGATTTTACAAATTATGTTTAACAAATTTTTATTATTTATTAACATGTTACTCTGTCATTCTTTTCAAATGTTTTATAACTACATTCTTTAAATTTTATAAATATTTTAACAAAAATTATTTTGTATAAATTTTATATTATAAATACTTATTTAGATTTAAGTATTTTAAAATAAAATTTTATTATTTGATCGTCATAATTAATTTAATAGTTAAAAATAAATATTTTTTCATTTTGTTTGATATATTAGTTTGTAACTTTTAGTCGGATTTAAAACAAAAAAATATATAAATTACATTTGTGTTTTAAACAAGATATATAAATTAATTCTTAAAGATCATTCTCTGATAAATCTTATTTTATTATTTTCTTTCTTTTAGTGTGGATGTTGATGGCGTAGGTCTGTTAAAAAAAGAAAAAGAAGAAAAAACAAATAATAAATTTTTATGAGTAGAAGGAACACTATTATAAATCTACTGAGCGAGTTTTAGTTGTTTTAAAGCATTATCCTTTCTAGTTTTAGTAATATCAAGTCGAATCAAAAAAAATATCATGATATAAAAGTAAAATTTTAAATTAATAAATTAGAAAATGATTTGATAAAATGCACTCGGATATTTAACTAATATCTTTTAATAAACAAAAATTTATTTCGTGTATTTATAATATGTTTAAGTGTACATTATATGTATTTATTTGGGGTTGGACGTGAATTTAATATTAAAATATGCAAATATTCCGATACAAACAGGCGATGCGGAGTTAGAAAGCAGGCGGCTAATTACCATCGGTCTTAAGTTAAGGAAAAAGGTCAAAGTTTTACGATTGCCGGAGATGCGAGGTCATCTACAGACCTTTTCCAGAAACAATCCTATTTGACCCACTAAAACTCATTTGCATTCAAATTAAAACTGGCTGCCATTCATACCACAGATTTATTTTATTATACAATTTTTTAATATTTTTTTTATTTATAATACACACAACCACTCTTCTTGCTTGAACAATTCATTGCGTCTATATGGTCCTTTATAACTCTTCTCCTGCCAGATTTATTTTTAATTTTAAAACTTTTACTTCATTATGAAAATGATTTAATGAATATGAATTTATATTTTTTTATTAACTTTTTTTCTTTTCTAAAATTAATACAAAATTAAATTACTGTATTTTCTTTACATTAGTTCTTTTTATACAATATTTTATCTTGTAACACAAATAGGATGACACAAATTTGTTATGTATTGTGATAATTTATTAAATTTTTTTTTACATATATACATTCATTTATTAATGAAATCTTATTATTTTTACGTTTTTATTCGTAATGACAAAAAACCTAAAATAATTTATGCTATATTTATACAAAAATAATTTTCTTAATTAAAATGTAAATTGATCTAACTCACTAAAAAATTTAAAGTTTAGGACTTGTCCAATTTAAAATAATGTTGTAATTTGAATTGAGGTTTATCTTTTTGGTTCGTAAATTAAAGTTTAACAAGTTGCTGTCGTAACTATCAGCAAGAGCTTCGGGTAGATTTGAATTTGTCAAATATTTTGTTGATAAATAAATTTTGCATTAAGATATAGTTTTTAACTACAAATTAGTCTAAAGACTAAATTATGAATTTAATGAAATTTAAAGAAATTTATCGTTGGACTTGCTATTCTATTTTTAGGCCAAGATCTGATTTTGGTATTATTCGAAAAAACTTAAGTGTATCACGTGAAAAACTACCAACTCCAATGAGTATTAAGAAGCGCTTTTTTGACAATCATTCCTGTCATCTCCGTACTATACGAGTTTCATTCAGTTTTTCAGATCTTTTGTGAAATTTCAGGAAATGGAGTTACAAGGTTACACTCTTCACCAACGTCAAGAACCTTTGACTTTCAAAACTGACAAACCATGATTCTATTTAGGCATTAACCTAATGATGTTATTTTAGATTATATTGATTTAACTGCATGTTAATTTGAATTGATATAGGTCTATTATTTATTAAATTTTACTTCAAATTAATTTCGGTTTTTGGCCCAACCCAGTCAGTAACCTAGTAGACGTTTCCTATTAATTATTAAGTAACAACAATTGGGCGAGCATCTTTTTGTGGTGACCAGTTGCCAACCATCCCTACATGAACGACCTCGACTAGTAAACTCAGTTTATTTTCCTATCTGTTCATATTCGTGTTTAATATGTAACAAAAATGCAGCAAATGGAGCAAAAAATTTGGTGGTCATTTTTGTAGTTTCAAAAACAAATAAAAGCTAAAACACTTTTAAATTGATATTTTCTGAATGTTATGTTGATTAAGTATTTTTATTTTTAGCTGCTAGTTTAATTGTTTTTCTCTCTTTTAACGTCTCACATTTTTCTTATTATCTAACAGATTAATAACCATTGGATTTATATAATTATACGAATTATTATATATTATTAGTATTTGTACTACACTAATCTGTTTTTAATTAATCTATTAAATTTTTAAAACTAACCTATCGGGCCAGTTATTCAAAAAATAGTAATATTAGTTTTTTTATTAACATTATTATACTATACATAACTACAGACTTTAATTTCAATTGGTATCTATAATCTGAACTTAATAAATATTGTAATGTACATTACGAATTCTTAAAGTCTAACCTTATATGAAATTTAATCTAAAAAACGTAGACCTTATTTAAAAGGTGATAATATATATATATGTGTGTATGAGTATCAATAAGGATCTGATAATTTTATTTACTTATTTTAAACAATTCGAAGTATTTCATGACCATAAAAAATTTGTATATCTAATTTAATAAATTTAACATACAAAATAAAAAGGATTATTATTACTGAACATTAAATATAATTTAAAATAAGGGCAAAACGAAAAAATATATATAGACGCATATACACCACAAACATTTCTTATCAGTACTATAAATTTGATACAAAAAGAACAAAACTTAATTTCATATATATTAGTGTACATACACCGGTGAAACACGTAGGCGATCGTCTAACAGAATCTTGTTGCTCTTTACCTGTTTGTATGTTTGTGTGTGTGTGTGTGTGTGTGTGCGTGTGTGTTGTATCTGGATAAATGTTCCTCATAGATGGCGAGAGTATATAAAAATGAAGAAGGTATAGTGACGGTTACGCCGTATTGTTCCAGAACTGGTTTACTTCAGATGAAGAGCTGAGCTGGTTTCTTATCCACATACATGTTTAATATACACATACGTATTTATATAAAGTATACACACAATACATATAAACCATCTCTAAGCTGCTCTGATTGATATCTTCACGACTATATCATTTTACTATTTTTTCTCTCCTCAATTTCTCTACAAACTCTCTCTTTCTCTCACTCTTTCTCTCTCCCCCTAACTTCAACTTTATTCACACTCGGCTAACCTTAACAGATCATTCAATCCTTTATTTACTTTTTATTTCACTTGAATCTTGTGATTCTATTTTTATTTTTGTTTACCTGATGAATTTAAGCTAATCTTGCTTGTAAATAGTACTACATAATTTTTTTTGTATTTAATTAACCATAAAAGAATAAAATAGAATTTATACTATTTTGCTAAATATGTATTATAAATGTATTCAAAGGTAATGAGATACAATGGTATTAGGGTCCAAGATACGGTATATCCACAAAATACTTTCAAATTATCTACCAACGGACAACAGTAGACCTACTACGTTTTGAACAATACACGAACAATTTAATGCATCAATTTTAGCAAAAATTAAAATTTATTGCAAAAAAACTTTTTGTTTTTGAAGATTAACTTCTTAATTAATAATTTCAATTTGAATACTATGTGTTGTTTTGGTCATCAGCAGAAAGGCTGGTTTAAACCTGTAGGAGGTTTCACTTGGTAAAACGAAGAGTGAGGTGGTTTACTATTGCCTTCCTCACTGAGTGGGAAAGTATGCTTATCAGCATGCCGGGCCCTCTGAAAAGCACATATTTTCCACTCTGCAAATGAAACCTTTACTTCATTCACCACAGAGTCTGGCTGTATAATGAAATTCAATACTTTCAGAAGAGATAACTCTAAATAGTGTCTTTTACACCTCTACCTCTTCTGTTCTTAAATGATTCAGTCATTTAATTGGCTGACCATGTGATAAGACACAGGATTATTTACTTTAGCCCTGCAACGAACAGATTGAGTGTAAATTATTTGACACTCCACCTGTCTGTTATAGGCAGTTGAATACTATATTAAACAAAATTACAACACGCACGATTAGAATTCATTTGCAATTAAGAGCAACCATTGTACAATATTAAATAACACTGATTTAACTCAATAATTACAAATTCAGATTATTTATGATTAAACTAATTAGGGCATCACAGTACTCATTATAAGTTAACGAACTGTATATATTCTGAATTAAAAAAAAGTTACCCATTTCAGCATTGGAAAATATTTTAGAAATAATCCTGGTAAATCAGGTTTTTACTTTATTAGGTGATTTTCGGACCAGCTCCGTTAATCAGCTGGCTGAAGGACGCTGTCAATTCAGCTAGTTAGTAGCTGTGTACTTAGTAACACCGGTTGGAGGAGTGACCTTGCATGATGATCTGTTGACACCCCTAAATAAACAAATACCGTTAAATGTTCCTATTACAAAACCAAAATGCGTTGTGCAGATACAGACAAAAATACTAGGCAGAAAAGTTAATAAAAGAAAATGAAATTCAGCACAGGAAATAAATTAGAAGAAAAACAGTGGAAATAAAGGAATTTCAAATAGTGAATTCATCCAACTAATCTGGTATAACGTGGAATGTAAAAAGAAATAAAACATATTCTGAAGAAATGATCACTTAGTACCAAAGGGTTAGTAACGGCATGAAAACAGTTATTGCAATGTGATCCGTAGTGGTCAATTAATAGTAGGGGAGAACATTCCAATGAAATTCAACTCAAAGATGTATTTTGGTACGGCTAATCATTTGTATACGTAAAACGTGAAGTACATAAGCCTACATGATTTACAAAAAAAATTCATCAATACTTTTTAGGCTTACGTGAATCTTTCAGTAGTAATCTGAACAAGTTTTAATTTGGTAAAAAACAATTAGTGATATGCGAACAAAAAACGTATGTACCGAATCTGAGTGAAAAGGAAAATCAAAGTAAAAGATTTTCAAATGTATATTACAAAAAATAACGTTGGCGTATAAAAATAATGAAGTGAAATACAGTACCTGTCAGCGTGGAAATAAAAATACTTAAAAAGTACATTATCTGAATGAAACAGACTGCCGGGTTGGTTTTATGGTTGTTCACTGGTTCGATAAGATCGATTTGGCTGGCTTATCGAAGCATAATTTTTTGCTTGGTATCACCGACGCGCGTTATTACAATCGAACTTGGAATAAGCGGAAAAGCGTATCGAAAAGAGATGCGACGACAAAGATGGTAAAAGAGAGGTTGCTTAATTAACAGAATAGAAACAGAACAGGTATTAGAGGCGGAGGCGAAATGATCGGGTCGAGAAGAGAAAAGGGTTTCAACAAGCTAGGAGATTTGTAACTATTAAAAAAACGAGGAGAAAATTAAGGGATGAAATGGTCACTCAGTCCATTCTACAAATTAAAAAAGGGGATGTTGTAGTGAAAACTATAGGCGGTGTGTTTTTCATTCCCGACGAAAAAAAGGGTGTTTACTGGACTGTATAGCTGGAAGACAGGAACAGCAGCACCCATTGGACGACTGACCTGCAACCCCTAAACGGAAAGGGGGCTGTTATCAGCTTACCACTTTGTTACTTTGGATATCATCGTACAACAGTATTCAGTTCGATTTGCCGACTGTAAAAAAAACATACCACTCCAATTTGGAATCGTACAAAGCTGAGCAACTTTTGCCTGGCTGGTGAACCTCGCGATCACGGGTCCGTTAATGCGGAATTTTAAAACATCCCCTAATGAAACAACTCATCAACCTCCTCTCATGCTCCTCTATATTATTGTGTTTGAAACCCTATCGTACCAATCAACAGCCCTATTCCATACCTCATCAAATTCTCTAGTCGTTTGTTAAAATAATTAATTTCATTTATTGTATTTTAAATTCCTACCGATTGAGACAAAATCTGTTACTGCAATCATATTTAAAATTACTTGTTCCAAATCTATTATATATTTATCTTCTTACTTTATCTCAATATTAATTTTCTTTAAATAAGTACTTGAAACTAAAAATTTAAATTATATAGTTCATCCATTCATTCATCTGTAACTTAATTTAATACTTATTGCACCGTACATTTATCTGCTTTTAACACTATCACATTACACTATTACTCCAACCGAAGGCTTGATCCTCTTAAGCCGTCTTAGAAAATTACACTGTTGAGAAGTTGAATAGCTTCAGTATTTTTGTATCCATCTAGGCGAGCTTTTCATGTTTATAAGCAAATCTTCTTATCTTACAGGGCAAAAACTATATGTTGAGAACTCGGTGCACCATTCCTAACATACCACGGAGCATTAACTATGGTTCTTAGTACTTTGTTCTGCAATGTTGACATAATTCTTGTCTAACTTTCTCTGGCACAACCCCACAGTTGTACACCATAAATCCATGGGTTTTAAAATTTGGTTATAAATTGTCGATCTATTATAGAGAGGTAGTCGTGGCTGGAGTCCCAGTAATCAATATAATTTTCTATTTCATTGAGGTCCAAATCTGCTCGTTTTATTAGCATAAAATAATAATCTTTTATTCCACGTATTCTAATAGTTTACAATATAAAGGTAAAATACACAAATTAGTATAACAATGAAACGAAATTAAATTAAATTAAACAAAATAGGAATTTTATATAAAATATAGAACTAGGTATCTCCTACAGCAAAAGCTGTGTTGAAGGATACCATCCATGAAAATATAATGTTAAAGTTGTAGCAACATAAAGACAATATAAACAAAAAAATATATATAAATACAACAAAGAGATAAAATAATAAATAATACAAATTACGAAAATCTTTGACCGCAAAGCAGGAGCGGATAAATAATCAAAAATAGTAAGTAGTATGCTCTTTAAATTTCAACCTCACATCAAGTATCATCCTTAGATATTATTTGACTGTGTTCAAATATGGTATAATACTTCATTTTATGGTGATTGGTGAAGGATCTATCATGATTTAATGATAATCATTTTCTTATCTTCAAGTTAGCCTACATACCTACCGTTATGAAATTTAACTATAAGTTTATAAGAATTTGATGTAGGCTATTAAAGAATTACAAATTAATTATTAAAAAAAATAAAAATAAAAATAAATAAATTTTTTTTTTTTTGTAATAAACAATATTTCTTTAACGTTTCAGTAAATTTGATATTAGGCCTATCTTTATACTACCATTAAAAGGTAAAAACTGTTTAATTGTTCAAATACGGTGGGAAAGTTAAAACACATATATACCCAAGTACACAATCCTGTTTCTTTCAGTCTATTTTTTTGTTCATTGATTATTTGAGGGTCACCTCAGAATTGAGTACCTAACCAAGCATGCAGTTCGGTGTATACTTGTATTTATTGTCGTTAACTAAAGGAAGGTAACATCCCCTTAATTCTGTAATAAAAGACAGCCACGGTTAGAAATAATTTGTAACATGAGGGCTAAACAACCTTCAAAATCATACTATAGTTTACGATTTTATTTTATTTTAATTATAAAGGTATTATACATGGGGTGTGTAACCTGAATTAATGCATTTGCTATTTAAAAACATAAAATAATTTATTAAATTTTTAAACAGTAAATTTTAGATATTGTTATATAACTTTAAGGGGGTTTAAAAAATTAATAACTAACTGTATTATTAGTATTTAAAAGTTTTAATCAATTATATTAGTTTCTGATGAGTCCATTTTTTATACACTTAAGGCTGTGGATGATTTTGTATTTTTTTAAATTACTTACTGGATAGTTTTTTCTATTTTTTGTGACTAGTTTAGACTAAAAATGTTCTTCAATTCTAATTTACATACATAATGAATAAAATTAACCTACAAGATAATTCTATGGCTGCACTTACTTTTCTGCTTATTATAATTTATTTTAGATCAATTTTTTAATAATAAAAAAATTACGTCTCTTTTTCTGTATTAAATTTCTTCTATTTCATATTATGCTTCTCTTATGTCTACCGATGATAATTTACCTAAATACATGATCTTCTTCTTGTCGTGCCTATCCGGTTCAGATGTTTGCGATCATCATGGCTATTTTGACCTTATTAGTCGCAATCCGGAACAATTTCGTGGAGCTCTTAACGAACCAGGTCCTCAAATTCCCCTGCAGAAAGCGCTGCAGTAGATCATATCTTTTTCAATTTCATTATAGCTATTACAATTTATAGCTATAGCTATAATTATACTATAATTATAACTACTACAGCATTATAGCTTCTCTCAATTTCTAAGTAAAGCTCATAAAACTAAGTTTAAGGTATTTGACACTTGAGTCCTCGTTTTAGGTTGATATTGTCGAGGATTTGGATGACGTAAAAGTGACTTCGTGATTCTTTGTGAATCGCCGTTTTTTTCTCCTGCAATTTCTATCTTCAGATCCCTGTTGCGATTTTCATTCCGAATCTCTACCACGGAGCATTAACATCCTTAAATTATTTTTGCATTTCCAAATCTCGTAAAGTCACAGAGCTAGTGACATATGTCCATATTGATTTTGACATCTTTTGGGGCTACTATAAATTGCATTATGAATTATACACTAAACTAATAATTTTAAAAATCATCGTGCAGGGGTGATTTTTCTTCACAATTAAACGTGAAGACGTTATAACTGAATTATTAATTCTTTGTTAGATTTGCAAATGAGATTAAATTTTTTAGGTTGACTGTACGTGTACAATTGGTGGGACCTCAAGAAAATGTCATCTTGTGATCTTTAAGGACATCCACCACAATAGTAACGATAACAAAAGAGAATTTTTGATCGGGTATTGGAAAGGGGTGATCTTTCTTTATCTCACTTTAACTAGCTCCCTTCAAATAATCACCCCATAACCTCCCAGTCCTTAAAATATTAACCAGGAACAAAAGAAGAGGGTTTACCTGTCACATAAGACTGTCATAGTGACTAAAATCAGGGCAAAGAATGTATAGACCAAGGGAACGAACGACTTTGTACCAAAAATGAATTGAAATCAATTGTATCCCAATAGATTTTGTTACTGCTAGTATCTAACCTTATTGCGTACAAGTTTTTCGATCTGTTCAAGGTATGCTTGTGAGAACATGCACATATTGTTATAAACATATTAAATAACAATATTATAAAAAATGAAACTTATTATAAAGAGAAACGACCAGTAGAAGAAAAAATGAAAAGAACAATTGAGTATTCTAGATATCACGTAGATTATAAATTCTTTCAAATCATTGGAATACTTCCTTAGTTTAACACTATAGTTTTTAATATACAATGGGATTTTATTAAAACGTTATGGATTCAGGTTTTAGTTTTCTAAAATTTCTCGTTTGTTAAAGTTTTAAAACGGTATTTCATACAATCAAAATATATTTTTTTATCAAGCGTAATTATTTTGATATTAATTTTTAAATGATCTCTAAATAAAACTCAACCACGTATAGTTTTTATGTGTCCTAAATGAAGCCCTTTTTGAATATTGATTAAAAATGTCTCAATGATTGTTTGGTCAGAAATATTAATCAAAGTAGTAAATAGAAGAAATTTTTAAAATTGTTTTAGTTTAGAAAAAAGTAAAATTAATATTTTTAAGATATATTTTCTTCTTAATATATATTTTATTCGCGAATAGGATTCGGTGGCCACGCAAAATGAACTTGTCAATTTCTTTTCACGTGCCTCCTTTATTTTTCTCCAACTTTGTTTGATTTTTACCAATTTCTTCTTTCTGATCTCTGCAGAGCAGTTTTCATCTGATGCTCATGAAGCCTCAATCTTGATGCTGTGAATTTCGTTTCTTACTCTTCTTCGTTTAAACAAAACTCCCAGTTTAATCTGTACTGAATGATTTCTTCTTGTATTAAATATCAGTTTTCTGCATTTTGTCAAAGTTGTGATCCTTATTTTAGTCTCTTCTCATTCATACTAACCATTTTTCCAAAGAATCTCTTTTCGCCTTTCGAAATCATTATATTTTTTTTCTTGGATGATTGAATTTTCTTAATAATGTCAAAATTATTTCTTGTTTCTCTTTGTATTATATGTAGTTCACTATCAATGCCCATCTGTTACATTGAATTTTAATAGGATAAGAAGTATTTTATCATGAATTTTGGGTTGCGGTAGCGCACTTTACATATGAATCCATGGTCATAAAAGTTTTGTACCCACCGTTGTTGTACTTTGATATTTATACTCTAGCTATGCATGATTATTGAACACGTGTCTCAGAAAACCATCTCTCTTTAGTCAACCAAAAAATGAATAACCGATTTTTACAGAAACTGTCGTACAATCATATGTTAACATTTTATGTAATTTATAACGTTCTTGTGAATTCTAATCAACAGAGGTTTTTAATTTATTTAAATTCGAATTTTTACTCATTACAAATCTAATTTATTAAAAAAATTAATTGTATTTAACATAAAACTAATGTGTAAATTACCGAGTTAACTTTTCAATTTATTTTAAAATTATACAAGAAAATACATAAAACAAAACTGATTTTAAAGTGGTTTCTTTTTAAACAAAAATAAAACCATGCTGTACCTTTTTTAATCTTTAATAGATTGAAAAGACGAAATTAATTTTTAATCTTATCCCACTCAACAGACTGTTTCTTATGTCTTTTCGTTTCCTGTACAAAACCAGTTTTTTGTCCTTATTATAAAAAGATTTATTTATATTGCATTACAAAAGTAGGAGGGGAGAGTTGCGTTTGATCCACCAAGCCAGAAAACAAGAATATTACAAAAACAAACACATTTAAATTTAATTGTGTTACATCAAATTGTATATTTACTTTAAATATCTATTAACAGTTTTAATAAAATACAAAAGAGCCAAGGCTGGTTCGTATTACTTAAATTATAAATTCCTCTCTTTCTTCTTCCAACTTGGTCGTTGAATACATCCATCTTTATTCAACTCTTTATTTAATACTAAGCAATGAGTTTATAAATGATGACACATCTGTTATTTATTTTTATGTTTTTTGTCATAAACTCAAAATTTTTATAATAAATAACAAGTTGTTCATTGTGTAATTTTCATTTATCACATACAATTATTTATTAATATTCATATTACAGTGATTCCTACTGGATTAATTTATGTTAGCAAGTTAAGAGGCGTTTGGGCGCCAATTTTTACTTAAGTCTCTTCCTTTCGTGTCTTATGGAGGTAATTTATTCCACCTCTTCGTAAGCAATTAAAGACTATTAATCAATGTTTAATTCATTTATTATTTAAAATTCATTTTTGAAAAAGATTTATTACTTACATAAATTTGAAAACTTTAGAGTGTAAATTACATTTAACGTTTATAAAAGTATGTAAGGTCTTTTTTGAAATATTTACATACGATGGAATTCTCTGTTTAGTCATTTTCTTAGAAATACCTTTACTTACTTATTTACATAATGTACTTACATATTATAAAGATGTTCATGTCCATTTATTTGATTACATAGATGTATAAATAATAATAGTTACTAATTTTCTTTAACCTAAGTTTAATTATTCATGTTTATTCATAAAATTATTAACATAATCTATTGAAGAAATGTATTATTATATATCGTCAAAGATGAAAAAAGTAACGTTACAAACGATTATGTTTAAAAATCAACGCCTTTTATCTTTTACTTCATATTGGGAACTGTTAAGTTTTATAGCTACCCGATTTTTTACAACTAGTCGATTTTATGAGAATGCCTGACTTTTGAAAAAGTTACACAGTTATTTTCTCTTGTCTGGAAATTAGTTGGATATCGTATGTTTCTAGGATACTCGAACAATAGTTTTACTTAAGAAACGATTAAGCTGACTTTCATAAAATTTATGAAGTAATTTTTGATTTTTAAATAAATTTATTTGATATTATTTGCTAACTATTTCTTTTTAGTTTTGTTTAAAAAAAGTGCATGTTTTTCAATATCAAGTATTTTTTATGTATTAGTTTGTAAAAAAATGTGTTTTTAAATACAAAATTGATTTTACCTCAATTTTGTGAATATTAAAAACTATACCAACGGACCGGCAGATGACCAGGATGGTCATGCCGTATCGTGCCTAGTGTAATATTTTTGTTTAGGTCTATTTGATAACACATTTCATTGTAAAAATTTTCTGTTTTTTATTACTGTTATACCAATGGACGTTTGTTAAGCAATTAGGTTGTTTAATAATCATTATTGTGCAGCTCCAAGTAAACAATGACAGGTAAAATTAAATATAATTTCGGACCAACAAAGAACAAAGTTTATGATATTCTTTATTTTAAGTTTCGAACTTTAGCATACTATTTGTACTACCAAATTAATTAATAACAAACTTTTAAATCAAACAAAACAGATATAACATGACATCATTAATAAAAAAAATTTCTTAGCGGATTAAGTTTTTGAATTGATAATTAAAAATTCTGATTTTCACATATTGAGCTTAGTTTCACTTTCTAATATTTAAATTTTTTGATTTCAATTCTAACGTAACATTTTTATTTCAAATCCGTTTTAATGTTTCATTTATATATTTATTTTCATAATTTGTATTCTACTAAAATTGTTGAAAAATCTGTTTTCTCTTTGTTGTTTGGGTCATTAGCCAAAAGGCTGGTTTGAACCTGTAGAGGTTTGCTAAGTAAAACGAGGAGTGTGGTGGTTTACCATGCCTTTCTCACTGAGTGGAAAAGTACGCTTATCAGCATGCCGGGCCCTCTGAAAAGCACATATTTTCCACTCTGCAAATGACACTTTCACTTCATTCACAACAGGGTCTGCCTGTATAATGAAATTTATTACTTTCAGAGAAGATAACTCTGATTAGTTTTACACCTTTACCTCTTCTGTTCTTAAATTATTCAGTTTTCTCTTTATCAAATTAATAAAATTATGTGTAGTTTAATACAGTGCTTTTAATAAGAAAGACAAATAAGTTTGAAGTTTGTATTTTTGTGCATGAGTACACAAACATCTTGTCCTTCGTCTAATCAACCTCGTACGGATAGATAACGCACGTGTTCGTGTGCGTAAATTAAAGGTAAAAGAACGGTAACATAATTCTTCCTTTCTATTTGTCTAATCATTTATAAGGTAGAAAGACCACACCTATCGAAGACGAAATTTTCAATGTTTTTTGTGCAGGTAATAAAGAAATGGATAGAATGTTTTTAGGGTAGGTGATAGTTTTGATAAGTAAGGTCATTCATTAAGACAGGAGGGTGAGTGGGTGGAGGAATAGGTGGATGTTTTTAGTTGTTTTGTTGGGTGCGGTATGGAATTAGGAAGGCCGTTGGCTATAAACTTACAGACCATATTGGAGAGGTGAGAAAGTGTCCGAACTGCTTTCAACGGTACGCTACTATCCTCTGCGTTGGTATACGCCGCTTTACCGACGCTCGGTTACTTCCCGTAGTATTGTAGCGTTTATTGCTGTGGGGAGTGTCTAAAATCGCTCAACTCACATAGCACACTTTTACTCATGATTTCAGTAACGTTCTACACACACATCACTAAACTATACGGGTATCTCCTTCTTAAGTATTAGCTCTGCGTCTGTTTAACCACCACCGTCTATCCCGTTTCTTTCACAGATTAAAATCTTCGTTATTTGCTTGTTATTAAACCTCGCCAGAAATTATTTATTACATGTTAAACCATTTTATGACTAAATAATTTCAATTACATATTATCTTCAATCAATTTTTAATAAATTTTTATTAATTTTATTTATTAGGTTCCAATAAAAAGGGTTACACAGGGTATCATAGGTTTTTAATCTTTTAATTTACGTGTATCACTAACTACATTAATATTTTATTCGTTTTAATCTTCGATGGAAGCAAATTTATGCGTAAATGCTCACCTCTTTTCCAATTCTTATTAATGTTTTATTTCTATAAAACAATGTCCTGCCCATAACAAACAGGTGGAGTATCAAATTATTTACACTCAATCAGTCCGTTGCAGGACTAAAGTAAATAGTTCTGTTTCTTATCACATGGTCAGCCAATTAAATGACTGAATCATTGAAGAACAGTAGAGGTAGAGGTGTAAAAGACACTAATCAGAGTTATCTCCTCTGAAAGTAATGAATTTCATTACACAGCCAGAGACTTCATTCACCACAGAGTCTAGTGTATAACGAAATCCATTACTTTCAGAGGAAATAACTCTGACTAGTGTATTTTACACCTCTACCTCTTCTGTTCTTAAATAGTTCAGTCATATAATTGGCTGACCACGTGATAAGAAATAGGACTATTTCTTTATCCCTGTAACCAGCAGATCGAATGCGAATAATTTAACATTCTATGTACCTACTATAGGCGTTAAAATTTACTAGTAAATTAATAAATACTACACTTATTTATTACATTGCTTGGTAATATATAAAACGTTTCATTCATAGACATAACCGTATATGAGGGAAAATAATGTATTTATGGGTAATATTTGCACTAATTCATGGATCCTGAATTTTATTTCAGCATTGTATTTACTCATTACGAAGTAATAATTCACTTCGTAAATTGTTTTTTAGTTTTACTGTAAATTCACAATTTACTCTCTTTGAATAGTAAGTAGATTTGTTGGGCGTATTAAACATAAGATAGTAATTCATCATCATTTGTCAAGAGTTAGGCTCAATGGCCTGTTCCGGCATCCATCTCATTTTAGGTCTTACCAAGCTTCGCTTCCCTCTAGGTTTATATTTCCATGCTCGTAAAAGAACTCTGTGTGCTGACATGACTAGTTTCTCGTATAAATTCTTAACGTTTCACACAGTGACTGAACATTTAACTCGGCACATGTAGCTTCGTTATACGTGAGTAATTACTCCTGATATCACTCTATAAACTCAAAATTTGTTGCTTTGTTCTTGACGTGAAAGTACCTATTAAAATAAGTATGTAGGGTCTTTACCTTGTGCAGTCTTCTTTGGGTTTCACTGATGTCCTTCTGGATTTTGATGATTTTTAAGTCGTGTTTGGTAACTGGTGCAAAATTTCTGTATATCTTCGTGTACTGTAAGAGTGTCGTATCTGTGTATCAATGTTGGGTATACCCAAGGCGAGTCTCACGTTTTTAAACTAGTAAAAACTATTAACTCTTCTAAGCTGGATAGCCTATATACAGTTGTTAGATGACGAGTGTGTAAGTACTCAAGAGTTTATGTAATAGTGAAGGTAAATAGGTACGCGCACACCAGTAAACATTATAGTTAAACATGCACGTGTTCACAAAATTTCGTGCTTTCATATAATAACATATGTCATACAAATAACTGTAGGAATGGTTAAATGACAACATCAGCTCAGAGAGGAATTTTTTTCACCTGCATTTTACCACAGAATCCATAATCACTTGACTCTTACATACGCTTGAATAGCCGTGTAGTGTGGTAAGCGAGAGCGTTTGATATATCAAACTTTTCGCTAGACATTATTCTATAATAACAAAAAATAAAAAAGTAAAATATATTTGTTGCAAAATTTTGACAAAAACGCGCGACTCTGCGTAAATTACAACAAATTTTCCGAAAATTCGCTGTAACTTGCGTAAAAAAACGGAGTTTCATGTTTGGTTTTTTAAAACATCTCTCGCAGTTTTCTTAATGTCTCATAAAAATTTCAAATTTTTTGGATAAATGATGGCTAAAAAAAGCCAAGTCTGCCGGCGCGATATCGGAAGTGTTCGAAGAGTTAATATTCTAAAACCTATCAGTCGTACAAGGGTTACAATATTCAATTATTTGCTTATTTGTCCATCATTATTTTTTTTTAATAAAATAAATGCACAGTTCAAAATATTATTAACTAAAATGAACTGACAATGAAGAAATTAATATGAAATTTTATGTAATACATGAACGCAATTATAAGATACTTTTTTTTGGAAGCGTAAATAGTTTTCACGCGTTTATTTGTGTTATAGTAACAGGTTCATGTTGTTTTGAGGAGCAGAATATGTTTTCTTGAAAAAGAACAAGAGAAGCGATCAGTTGAAACAAGAAGAGGTGTCGAAAGGGATGTCCTCCCGGGTTTTTGCCGGAGGGAGAACGAAGTGCCGATCAACGGACGGGTTGTTTTTGCGGACATATCGATTCTTGGCTACTTGTTGAGCGTTGACCACCCTTCCTACGCCACCCCTCATACCATTCATCCCTCTACAACCGGACAAAAAAAAGACAGCATTGCCCTAGGTCGCGATTCAGAGTTGTGGCCAGCCTCCCACGCATTCTCGCATTCTTGCTCTAGACTATATACGTCTTTTTCATTCTATCTTTCTCCTTTCTTCTCCACCCCTCAATCATTCACTTTCTCTCTCTTTCTATTTATCCTCGTCACGCATTCCATTCACAGCGGTAGATTGATCAGGTGTTATTCTCTTAAAAGACATCTGAGAAATTTTTACCTTTTCAATGATTGAAACGGTACTTAGAATCGAATTATATGTATCATTTCTTAAGCAATACCGAACAAAGTTTCACCTGACATTGCATAATTTAAAATTATATATAAAAAATTTATATATTATTTTATTAAATCGATAAATTGGTTACATTGTGATTTATTGAAAACAATTCGTCTATTTAGCCGCGCTTTTAGATTTTATTATTCGAATGGTTTAGGGCGTGAACGAAAACATTCGTCAAATAAAGACAGATTAAATTAATCTTATAAACAATGACTTGCTAAAATTTATTAACTTAACAATTGTTTTAAATTTGTTAACGAAATCATTGTGTAATTTTTTTTCACTGTCTACTTTATAGTAAAACCACATTACATCAATGAAAAATGCATTTTTCTTCATTTAAATAATTTGTTTTAAAACCGAACATTTTACAAATGTAATTTATATTATTGGTACATTTTTAGTGTGACACATAATTTGCACCACAAAACTAAAATAAGCGTGCTTATTTATCACCAAAAAATTGTGAAAATTTGTCTGTTTATTGCGTAATCTAACAAAGTTTTTGAGTACTGACATAATTTATTTTATTTAAAAAAATGTTTTAACAATTTTAATGATTTGTTTTTTTTTTATTTTTCAGGTAAGTTAATACAGGATACACTAACGAATGATATGATAAAGATCTCAACGTAATATGTGAGTCAATCATTTTAACATTATTTAGTTAATTAATCTAATTAACAACTATAATATACAAGAATATGTTTATTTAATCAATGGTTAATAAACTAAAAATAATCATATTAATAATATTACTATTTAACTAATACTTTATTTATAATTTAAAGAAGTAATTCAGTTAAGGAATTCATGTATTAAAAATATTTTTTTTGGGCAGGTAGCCTTTTTGCGAAAATTTTAAGTAATTTTTAGTAGCCCATATTTTTAAAATTTATATAATCTTTTCAATACAATGAATCTCATGAGATTTAATGGAATAAGTTATTCTAAAATCTAATAAGTAATTTTGTAGGTATGATGACTGATCATTAAAGGCAATCTTAAATAACTTAAAATAAATACAAATAAACAAAATGAATGGTTTAATTTAGATATTTTAATATAGTAGATTATATAAAATTTCGAAATAAAAAAGAATTAATAACGAAATATTTATTTTTAACATGATACAGGAATATTTTATTACAAAAAATTAAGGTCTTAAAACTTTTATTAATAAATTTTCTTTTAATATAAATATTATTTTACATTTTATTATTAAAAAATAACCTATAAATTTATATTATAAAATGAATAAAGTTATTTATGTAGTCGGGGAATACGACCTAAGGTACTATATGATATAGGTTTAAAAAAAGAGTTAAATTTTAATATTTAATGTAAGTTTGTTTTAAAGTAATTACAATTCAATTATTTTACGATTTGCAGTATAATTTGTAGTATATAAATCAAATAATGTCCCTAATATAGAAGTTGTTAATTTAAGCTCTTAATTATTTTTATGCACACAATTATCAGAATAGTAAATGTAATTCACTTTAAAAATTATAATTTTTTTGAATTTTTTGTTCGTAAAATTCATTTACAGTTTAGTTTCGTTACCCTTATTTTAAAATATTAATCTAGACTCCACTTGAGCAGGTGTTTTAAAATACTATTTTCTAAGCCTACCCCTTTTTTAAATTGCATTAATTATTAAATTACTAGGGAAATCATTATTAAATCTACTAACCGTCATTAGGACTGTAATTATCGAAAGATCATGAATATTCTAGTCAAAAATCAAATTATACCGTATAAATCTATTAACAGTAGTCATTATAACAAAAAAATTATTTGTAGGTAATTAAGTAATATTTTATATTATGGTTATCATTTAAATAATTAATTACAAATATAATTATTAATGAAACACTTTCGTTTAGTTAAGATTACATATAAACCCACCGAGTTGATCTAGAGGTAAAGTTGTCGCCCTGAATAAGCTGTTCAACAGTAGATTTTCAGAGACGAAAGTTCCTGGTTCAAATCCTAATAAAGGTAGTTACTTTAATACTATTTGAATACTAGACAGTGGTTACCGGTATACTTTGATGGTTGGGGTTCAATTAACCATACCCTCTCAGGAATGGTCAGCCTAGGTCTGTACAAGACTACACTTCATCTTACTAGGTCACGGAGTTGCTTATTGTTTTGAAATAAACAGATTGCAACGTATAAACATTAGGAATAAAAAATCAGATAATATTAACAACAAAACATACAAATAGTGTTGCGATAGTTCAGAAAATTCTTAGTAAATTTATCAATATATTTGCTTAAAAAATTCATACAAACCGATTTATATGTAGATCATCTACCAATGTGATTATTGTAAAATTGGGCTTGTTTTATCTATTTTATAGATCTTACTGGATATTCTACTGATAAAATCCTAAAAAGGAGATTTTTTCAATAAAATTATAATCAGTATTTTTATAAAATCTATCAGACGATCTTATAATATTTGTCAAAGAATATTATAATTACGTTAACAAATTGCTTGAGGACTTTTTTCTTAACTTAATGAACCAAGACAAGTTTAGACGGTGCATTTTACTGAAACCTATTATATTTAGAATAATGCAATACATAATTCTCTGTTATTATACTAATTTTAAATAGATAAAATTTATATTAAAACGTGTCTGAAAATTTGTTTTAATACTATTATCATCATAGTAATAATCAATATAGTTTTCTTACTGAAGCAGAAAATTTAATGGCTTTTTGAAGTGATGGAAATCGCACATTGTGTTAGGTATTATTTGATAATCGCTTTCGGAAAATAACAGAATTAAATGTGATGTATATGCAATCTACTAGATGACAGTGATTTGCATCGATGTTAACGAGGTTCTATAAGATAACGGTAGAATGCTTGTTCCTCTACTCTACGTTTAATATCTTATCCTTCATTGAATGCTCTGAATATGTTATTGTTACACTATTGAACACATCGTTACAAATATAACCATTATTTAGTTAGGTACAACAATGTAACTTATTTTAAAATAATTTATAAATACGTTATGACCAGAATTTAAATGGGAATATCACATTGATCAACTTGTCAAAAAGGCTCGACAGTTAGTGTACTATTTTAGCAGATTTAGAGGATGTCTATATGTAACCACGTAATTTACTTTGCCCTGTTTCAGTCAATATTGCAATATGGAGTTATATCTTAAGGTCGTGCATTTCGTACGGTTTTGGAACCTTTTATTAAGATACAAAAAAGATTTTAAAGATAAGTTTTGGGAAGGCTCCGAACCAGCGCTCTCAGCCCCATATTTTAACAGTTAGATGTTCTCAATACAAATCATATTTATAGAAAAATAGTACTTCTTAACTCATATGGGTATGTGTTGTTTAGGTAAACAGCCGAAAGGCTGGTTTAAACCTCTAGAGGTTTTACTAAGCTAAGTAAAAACGATGAGTGAGGTGATTTACTACTGCTTTTCTCACCGAATTGAAGGAATACGCTTATCAGCATGCCAGGCCCTCTAAAATACACCCACTTTCCACCCTGCAAATGACACCTTCTCTTTTTTTACCACAGGGACTGGCTATATACTGAAATTCATTACTCTCAGAGGAGATAACTCTGACTAGTGTCTTATACACCTCTAATTCTTCTGTTCTTAATTAGTTGTCATAATGTCTGACTATATGATAAGAAACAGAACTATTTTTTATAGCCCTAGAACCAAGATATTGAGTGCAATTAATTTAACACTCCACCGGTCTGTTATGGGCAAAAATATAAGTATAAAGAAAAAAGTATTGCTCTTTTACAGCATAATTACAGTACAAATAGAATTGAGGCTGGATTGGCCATGGAAGTGAAACTAAATACATCAGAAGGTCAAAGGGGTTTTGATTATATGGCATCAAAATTTTTTAACATTTGCCTTCGAATTTACGTAAATTATTTTTTAATGCATCGATTGGTGTCATTAAAAATGTAGACTTAAAAAATACTTGGTTGGTCTGGGAGTTGATTGAGCTCATCCATGGATCGGTTGGTTTAGGTTTGCCTTGTTCATTTGTAGTTAAGTAATAACTAATGTAGTAATTTACTTTATAATTTAAAAAAAAATTGTGTAATATAGATAATCAAGAATATTGTAATTGAATAAGTTAATTAATTGATAAGGTATTGAAAATTTGTGAATTCTAAGTTATTATTGTTCACTGTCCTTTCCTGAGCACAGGGTTTGCCTTATTCAGGAAAGTAATTTCTGTTCAGATAGATAAGATATTGTACATATTGTAAAATTAATATAATAGAAATAAATAAATAAATAAAAATAAATAATGATCATTGTGTAATTTTTGTTAAGGTTCATAAATTAGATTAGTAAGATGAAGATCCTGAGTTCTTTCCCCGGTTCGGTTCTTGATATGTTTTGTATAGTTCTCTCAGTGTCATTTTTTACTGAAATAACTAATTACCAGTAAAATTATGCGACTGTAACCCAACATATTTTATTTATTTATCAAGTATTAATTTGATAACATTTTAAATTTTGCTTCTTTCTGCTCTTCTCCCTTTATCTCTTAACAAATAACTGACTAGCTCGGTCCAGAGGCCAAATAAAAAAAAACTAAATAATATTTTTTCTTTTCCTTATTTTATCCATAACTGTGGCTTTACTAACAACGGCTCATAATTAATTCTTTAGAATGGTACAAAATAAGTGCTAACGTTTTGGATAGGAGGAGAACACCGCCCAACAGAATGATACTGAAGGTATTACTACACAAAATAAATTTCTTTAAATTGATGATAAATAGGAAAGTTAATTTATAAAAAAATATGGTTATACTGAGGCCCCTGCTCCAAAAATATCGTAAACGTCAAAATGGGTTACCAGGTAGATTATTAAATGACGTTATATATTAGTCAGTAGGATTGTGTACCTAATAATCACTTCCTGAAAAGTCTATACAAAATGTCATTCGTAGATCATTGTATAGGATGACGTTAGTTACTAAAAGGGAGCGTCTACGATTCGTCATATTATTTTGGACAAAAAAATTAGAATTTTGAACTTTGACGGTTTCAAATAAATATATTTTTGTTTTAAAACCCTAACGTGTGCACGTTGCAATTCATTCAATTTAAGAATAATAAACAACCCCATGACCCAAAAAGATGAAGATTGTGTGTGTAATGTATAAATGAATTGTAGACTTGTAGAGACTCAGGCCAACCATTCCTGAGAATGTATCGTTAATTGAACTCCAATCATCAAAGTACAGTAACCACTGTCTACTATTTAAATCCGTAAAAACGTAACTACCTTTACTAGGATTTGAACCGCGGAACCTTCGTTTCCAAAAATCAGCTGTTATACAGGTGACTCGCCGTGACGACTTTACCACTATACCAACCCGGTGGGTTCAATAAACAAATAAACTACTTTACTTTTTTTAATATATTTTTGAATATCGTAAATAAATTTAGCGAAAAATTACCATTTTTTACCGGTAAAAAATGAGTTCTATTTCATTATTAGTCTACGAGAATTGTAATAGTAACCATAGAGAGAGTCGCTCATTCACTTGATTAAATTATTAAGTTTAAAATTTTGAGTATGATGAAATAGTATTTTCCATAAAAAAATTTATTTAAATATATAATTGTATGCATAAAGCTAATTAAGCGTTTAAGCTCGGAGCATTGAAGGTATTTTACTGTAGGTATTATAATTACTTTTAATATGCAATTTGGACACTAGGAAGTAATTTAATACCACTTTTCTTATGAAGAGCAACCTCCTCAAAATATTTTTAATACCTTTAGGTGTAACTTATTCTTATGGATTGTAATATTATACAATATTCCATAGTTAGTAATCTTTCCAGAAATGTTAATTTATGGTTATTTCTTTAATGTAATGTTTTTATGTGCGTAGAGCCACACAGATTAAAACGAGTCTGCCTTGTAAACCTTTTTATGGTTTAGTTTTTAAGTTTGATAATTTTTTAAAGAAAATTTTTTATGTTTCACATGTTTTAATGAAAAGTTACTTTCTTTAGACATAAATAAAACATACTCCATAAAATAGTCATAAAAAGAAGCTTTTATAACAATATATTATATGCTCTGTTATTACATTGTTGGAAGCATTTGATACGATTTGAAAGACAAAAACAACTGACATATTTCAAAAATTCTTCCATGTATTTTTATTAGTCAAGCACAATAGGAGCCTAGATTGCTTTGAGGGGGTCTATCATTTATAAGTATAAAGAAAAGCCCTTGCTTGCTGCCCGGTGGTCATTATTTTCTTTTCTTAGCGATTTCATTCCCTGCCCGCCCTTTCCAAAACATTAATCCAAAATCTTGTGAATTATCACCATGACATTCATAGACCCTATCTTATACGTTTCTTTATTATTTTGCAAAGTTTTTTTCTTAATGTAAAAATAGTATTTCATTTTTTATTATTTTTGAAAGGTTTGAAATATTTTGGCTTCTTGTTTAATATGGTGCTTTCACAGGTTTGGTACTTTGAAGAAATGTTCAACTGTCAAAACAAATTTAATTTAGCGAATATTTCAATAAAAATAATATTTTACCCTTTGAAAGATAATACTTATTTCTTATCATTTACCATTTAATCTACCTACTACATAAATAAGTATTAACTTTATTTAGATAATATTGATAATAGGCCTACATTATAAACTTAGGACTTATATAACTATAAAATCTACATAATGTAGTAGAAAATGGGAATCCTCCCCCGAGGAATTCTGTGGGATTTATTATCCTTTAATTTTAAATGAAAAAATGAAAATTTATAATTTAAAATAATGTCGGTGATATGTGAAATCATAGGCATCACTTAATTTTTTTGTTTGTGTGAGAAAAATATTGTTAACAAAGAATGTGGTTTCATTATTATTTCAACTGTTTACTATTACTTACTTACACAATAAGAATAACTTTGAAGAAAAAGTTATTGTTATTGTCTTCTCTAAGGAGCCAACTCTTTATATTATTTTGAACTTTATTTTGAACTTAGTAGTTGAATTAATCTTTTCAATGTATAGTCTAAGGGAATAAAATTGGAAATTCATGTGTTTATTTATCACAAAAAATCTTTTAATTACTTTAGGTGTCGCTTAATTTCCTAAGTGATCAGTGAATTTGTCAATTTAAGTTTGCGATAACGATACATCTGTTTGAAAACAAATATATTAAAAATCCTTTCAAATTTATTGTTGTTTAGATCATCAGGCAAAAGGCTGGTTTGAACCTCTAGAGGTTTTAGTAAGTAAAAGGAGAAAAGAGGTGGTTTACCTTGCCCTCCGTAAAGCATCTTTCCTGTACCCTGCAAATGATACCTTCACTTCATTCACCATAGGGTCTGGCTGTATAATGAAATTCATTACTTTTAGAGGAGATAATTTTGGCTAGTGTCTTTTAAACCTCTACCTCTTCTGTTTTTAAATAGTTCAGTCATATATTTGGCTGACCACGTTATGAGAAACATAACTAGTTTTTGTAGCCCTGAAACTAGCAGATCGTGTGCAAATAATTTAACACTCGACCTGCTTGTTATGGGCGTTCATACTTATTATTATTTATTTACTTATTTATTTATTTACTTATTTTTTAAGTTTAAGTCAACATCTTTGGTAGGTTTTGCGAATCACCAAATACACACGTACACAGTATAAAACACAACACCAAACAAAAATATCCACGACCCTAGAATAAAATCTGTCTCAAACTCGCGATGACTTTGAGCTCAACCATAGTGACAAGTCAAGTAAAATTTAGTAATTTTAATTTTCCTACAAATTACACACCCCTACATATCAGAACATAATAATCTTTCCGACACATTGGACACGTTTTTGAAAACTGCTCACATAGCTTTTAACTACATTAAATTTACTTATTACAAAGTTTATTAATTATTAAACTATCGAAATGGGTGACACACAAAGATCACTGTTCATTTTGTTCTGGAATTTTCCTGGTCGTATGCCACACGTTCACGAACTGACACGTTTCCTGCAGGATAAACGTGTTGACATTGTCTTTATTATTAAGATCAATCTAAACGAACTTACTGTTTTCTTCCTATAAATCTATCGTTTCACACATAGTAAGTCTAAATCGACTAATGCCAGACTAAATTGACTTTAATGCCAGGATCGGTGTTCATACTAAATCCAAAATAATAGAAGATTAATAAATCGTTCCTGAAACAAAATTTTTAAATTTCACTTTTAAAAACGACAAAAAGTAATTTTACTTTTCTACAAAGTAAGTCTAGTTACCCCCAAATGAGGTTAAATTGTTGGTGAATTTTTCTTTCACAGAAAGCTTAATAAAATTATTTATAAGAAATACATTAAAAATAATGAAATTAAAAGAAAGTAACAATTTTATTCTGTTTTAAACAAACTTGTGTACAAAAAAAATCTTCACACTAAAGAAGCAAGCAGTCTCTCACACGAACTTCATGTACTTACACAAACACACACAACAAACAAAAACACATCTGATATTGCGTGTCCATATCTCACATAATTTATTATTTTCTCACAAGTAAGTGATTTATTCCTCTTTCATGCATTGTTTGTTCTTCATGCGACATTTAAAGAAACTTTCTTTTCCGTCTTTTTTTTAGTTTCACCGGACAGTAATAAAATATGTAAATAACTGTTAACTTTTTAATATTAATTAGGTTTTTATGTACATAATCGTTTTACAAAATATCTTCGTTGTTTGTTTAATTTCTTTTATTCAAAGACATTACTTGGCGTTTTTGAATCATTAATATCCTGTCCTTATAAGAAAAGGAATTATTTGTCAGGAAGTTGTTTTTTAAGGTAAATTATAGTGTTGTTTCGGTGAAATTCAATTAATTGACATTTTAATACAAAACAAATTTTGTATTAAGTTATAAATAACAATTTATTTACTTGATTACCTGTATTTTATAAACGTATTCCTGCAATGACGTCACTAATTTTCTGACATTAGGTTAATTATCACTATCATATGTGTCACATCATCGATGGAGTTAGCCACAATTTTACCGGATCATAGTTTTCATGAGCTAATTTTTTATTGAGTGATAATGCCTACATACCTTAGCTTGTTCGTTGGTAGTTACATGAGGTGATTTACAGAAGAGAAAATGCCAGGATCGGTAATCGAACCCGGGACTCTTAGCATAAAAGCCAGTTGCACTGAACTTATACAAAGTATGATCAACTCACTCACACAAGTTCACCGCAAATTTTTTCTTTTTTAATCCCTAATGTGTGTTCGTTGCAATTAGTTCAATTCACAACAATAAGCTACCCGAAAACCCAATGAGATGAGAATGATGAGTATGACGTGTA
This sequence comes from Catonia carolina, assembly GCA_035578175.1. Lineage (NCBI taxonomy): Eukaryota > Metazoa > Arthropoda > Insecta > Hemiptera > Achilidae > Catonia > Catonia carolina. The sequence goes on along the minus strand of JAQMRL010000001.1, from coordinate 258,378,017 downwards.
GATGAGGTGTAGTCTTGTACAGACCCAGGCCGACCATTCCTGAGAGAGTATGGTTAGTTGAACCCCAACCATTTAATTACACCGGTAACCACTGTCCAGTGTTCAAATCCGTATAAAAGTAACTACCTTCACTAGGATTTGAACTAGGAACCTTCGTCTCCGAAAATCAGCTGTTAAACAGCTGACTCGCGGCGATGAATTTACCTCTAGATTAACCCGGTGGATCACCGCACATTAAAACGAGAGTATATATAAATATCATACGTTATTTATGTTTATAGTTCTGTTTTTTTTAAATTCAGTTTCATTACATAATTTATTTTGTCTATTTATTATGTGATGTAACCTTTCACAATTGTATACGTGACAACGCTGGAAAACGAGGGGCGAGATGAAGCTGTTAGTAATTCTGGACATTGAAGCTCACAATGATGTGACGCAAACTCTATAGCTATTCTGGTCCAATTCTTTGTGTTCCTCAACCAATATCACAAAAACCTTCAATTTTGGCCTTCAATGTACGCTAGAACAGTTGATAATGGTAACTTCAAATATAAGTCTCAATTTTCTACAAGTTCTACACTAACTTTTTGAACTTCAAATCATTGAAAACCTTTCTTAATGTACAAACAACACATCCGTATTCATTCTTCGTGCTATCTATGGGAAATAAACAATTTTTTTACGAAGTCACACATCTAAAATGTCTCGATATTTTTATATAATCAAATCTATAATAAGTTCTAAGAAAGTAAAGTTCATTAAAATAAACATATGGGAATTCAATCCCGTAAACCTACTTTTCATACATAATACACTTACAATTATTACTAAATTAATAATTTACGGCGTACAAGAATTTTCAATTTCAACATAATTTAAGTTTTAAATGTAGTTATAACAAACTTAATATGATAACACTACGCCTACAAAAAAAACTTGTATAAAAACACAATAATAAAACTTGGTAATAAAAAAACAAATAAAACTTAAAAAATAAATAATATTTATTTTCAACCTACGAATAAAAAATTTAATGTATTATGTAAATTTACATGTTTATACAATAAAAAAATATCATAGACTTCAATTCTATGTACCGTATTTTTTTGTTTTTTTATCATTTTATTTTTGATGCTTCATCGTAATTGAGTTATATTTACAGTAGATTTCTTACTTCGTAATCTTGAGTTTGGATGTTAGGTTCCTGACATTATTATTGATATAAGTTCTATTATTATTATTACAACGTAAAAAACGAGCATACCGAAGATGGTTAGAGTTCTTCGTTAAATCAACATCTCCCTTCTACAATCTGCTCATTTATTTAAATATGTATGCACCGGTATAGTATTTAAGTTTACACACACATACAAAAAGATAAATAGGTAATGAATGTTGCATTCTTTCATTTATATTATTTATCATAGTTCATTTACCTGTGTTTTATCCTTATTTGTTCATATCCTTTTAACATATTATTTATTTTCTGGTTTTTTTATTGTGCAATTTGAAAAGAATAATAAAATTTTTCAATGGATTTAATTATTTTAAACCTTTTTATAAACTGATGTTAATGAAATCTGCTGAAAGAAATTAAATTAAATAGCTCCTGGGGAATACCAGTGAAATAATCACGTATGTAAAACTTTCACGGATGTATTCTAATAGATTAATAATTTATATCTAATTGTAAAATCACAGAAATCTAGAAATCAGAAATATGTTAAACGTCTTAGATTATTTTATAGAAAATAAATTAGTCATTAAGTAGTACTATCTATTAAAATAAACCATTGACACAAATAATATATGTATATGTTTAATTCAAATAAGATTTCTTTAATCTGGTACATCGGGATTCAAATGGTGAATGCAGTCAATCAATAATTTATACTTTATCATTAGTATTCGATTTTTTAAATTTAAATTACTATAGTAAATTTAAATTTGGTAAATCAATATAATGAACAGAAATATAGAAAATCAGTAATTAGAATATAAGTAATTGAATATGACAATTACACTCCATAAATTGACTATAGTATATCACGAGATTAAATCGAAATATTAATATTTCTTTAACCTCTTTTCAGGACAAATAATTTTAACTTGGGTTGAGCTTTTACGTCAAACAGGAGCGACTGCTAAATTTTAAACAAATTTAGACTTTCCGCCAAACAATCAAACTTACCGATAATTTGGTGGTACCCGATTTATGGACAACCAAAGTCAGTCATTTCATGAATACAGTCTTACCAAAGTTAATTCTTGTGGCTTATTACTAATTTACCAATTTAGATAGGTTTAGCAAGTTAAAAATTTTACAATGTCATTACACATTCCTTACGTCACTGTATAGTAATTTCTTTTAATTTTAGGAATTATACATTCGTTTTCATTCAAATTTAATAAATCTCACGAATCTAGAGATACGAACATTGTGGTACCCACACGAACCACAAAATCTACAACGGAGATTAAAAAGATTCTGGAATACGGATCTTATATAAAACAGCGACGAGGAATTACCATTGGGTGATTTCTTCAATCAAGACGAAAACAGGATTTCACATACGTACTTCATAAATACTGCTGGTTTGATAAATGTAATACAATTGTAATTATTACTAACTAAAGACACAAAAATATTTACTATAGGTCCAAAAACAGATTCCAAAATCAAAATAATACCTTATTATCCAATTAAAATTCTAAAGATTTTATAGGAATTTCAAAGACAACTAAAACACTGATGGAGTAAAATGTTTTTGCAATACAAATGGTGATCCGTTTTATCATCACACAGTTGCAAAAATTAATTGCTATATAAATTGTAAAAAGTAAATAAGTATCTGGGACGGTACGATTATCAGTGAAAAACCATACTCTAATTTTTTTCATTAATATTTTATTATTTTCTTTATGTAAACATTATAGTCTACATTATTTGATAGTAGCCTGTAAACGTGTGGAATTTTTTTCATAGTAAAAAATTTCAGTGACTTACAATAAAAAGTATGAAGTAACCTAAAAATGTTTGTGCATGCGAATTGTTCGCGTCGCCCAGTAAACGTAAATCTAAAGCAATTTTTATGTTTTTATACTCAAAATAACCGTATTTACTATAAACAACACGCGTAATTTTTTACCAATAATGAAATTAGATAAATGAATTTATTCGGGAAAGTGTTTTGATAATTTGAACTTTTACAATAGTACGCAAAACCATTCCGGAAATTAAGGGTTAAATTCCTGTCTGTAGCTTATTACTGGACTCACTTTTATTCAGCACATAGTTTTAATTGAAGTCATGACAAAATCTTCATAGAAACCTTTCATATGTCAATTCATAATTGTAAACTTAAATAAATTCTAAACTTTAAATAAATAGGTGTTTCAACAAGGCGCACAATAACTAGATAAAATGCAATCAGCTATTTTCTCAACAACTGGTATGATTATGACACCAGTAGACTTTTAATCGTTATTTTTTCAATTGCAAATGTCTCTCATCATAATTTATTTTTCAGTACATCTTTATAATCATTTTTTTATACTACGAGAGATATTAACCATTTCAGTAAAACAACAGATCGAACCTTTTCAAGTTACATTAGTTATGACGGTAAAAATTCATTTTTCAAAAAAGTGTCATGTAGTTGATTCCCGTCATAGCCCTTCAAATGATTAAATCAAAATATGAACGCTCAAAACTTCAAAACTAAATTGTTTACCTTCAAAATAAGGTATTTTTTTTTTGTTTAACGTCCGACTGTTTTGCAATTTGCTGCTAATGCAGACGGTGAAGGATGAAATGAATTTTTTGTAACGTATGAAAAAATGCCATGCCCGAGTGGGATTCGAACCCAAGACCGCGTGATGAGAGGCGAGCACGTTACCAACATCGCCAACGCGGCCGGCAAAATAAGGTAGGCATTCCACCAGAGTAGCATGGTAAACGTTCTCGTAAATGTTACTAGCTAATACGTGCGACCAGCAACAAACATTAGCACCACCAACTGAAGTGGCAAATGTTATTAGCAACGCATCTGTGCATAGTTAATTATTGACTACGATCTAATAGAAATCTTTAGCAATATTAATTTAATTGTATTGATTAATTTATTTAGTTGTATTAATTTAATAACAGATACTAAATTTCAAATGAAAGTGTCAAAAAAGTAAATCGAAACAACTGTTTTTAAGTTTTATCTTTTCTCAATTTATTTCGAATCAGATGAGTTAATTATTTCAGTAATATTAACATTAAAATAGAAAATAAAATTTTTATAAAATTTATGATAGATTATATTTCTGTACCTGAGAAGTAAAAGGTGTTAACTCCAATTTGGTAATTTTTCAGAAGAGCCAATAAGTAGCAGTACTGTCTTTTCATTATTGTAACAAAATTTCAGTAGGTGTTAGAAACTTTAAATTTACATCCAGTTTCTACAGAAACCGTTTGTTATCTACAAATTCATTTTTCATACCTTTGTCAACTCCTTCCCACCCAAACAAGACTTTAAACCTTACGGTTTTCTTTGTTTTGTCACTTTTTCACGTTCTACATTAGTGTTAACTCGAATGTACATTAAGTTGAAAAAACCCTTAAGTGAAATACCTAGTGGCAACACTACTGTTATAAAGAAGCAGCATTTCATACACAACGTTTGAAAATATTTCAAAATTTAACCGTAGCCTACTGTTTAGTAACAGACGAATAAAACAACAAATTCAAGCAAAATTTACTTGATTATCAGCAAAACACATTCAATAACGATTTTACAAAAACTCTTTTATATCAACTACAAAATTGAAGGATTAGAGCATTTCTTTCTGATTTAAAAGGCAGTTTTAACTCAATTTTGCTAAAATTGGAGTTAACACTCTTTACCTCTTTGGTACAGATTTATATTACGTTTGTTATTATTGTAATCTTCTTTCGCTACTTGATCTTGTTAAAAACATTCATTCAGTGTTTCTAAAAGTAGAAATCCTATATGTAAACTTAACACAAAATGTCAATACTTAATTTAAGATTTCGTACAAAAACATAATATGTTTTGTATTTTAACAAGTTGATTATATTTTTGTAATGTAAAAGAGAATAGAAATACATTTTTAAAGAAATATGATTAATGAAAAGTTCACAATAATTTTTAACAGAATCTCTTTTAAAGTAAAATTAATGATAGGTTGACTAAAAACAAAATAAGAAAAAGAAAACTTTCAAATTATTGCTTTAAAGTAATGATAATAACAATAATAATATTATTACAAAAAAAGAAAGTAATAAATAACAAAATTGCTACTACGTAATACAGTAGTGAAATTAACTACGTTAACAGAAGAATTAGGACATTGTAGAAACATAGAACTTTTTAAAGATCGAACAACCAACCCCTTTGTATAGCACCTCGGCATGAAATTTACACATTAAGGTTGTTAGAACATTAAAGCGAATAAATTATTGCTCAATTTATTCATTTTGTTACATTTCTGAATACTAATTACTTTTATTATTTTTATTATTATTAGTTTATTGTAATTTCGTGAAATTTTTTACTTTTTTCTGTTAACTTATATGAACGTCATATTTTCTTGAACTTGTTTTAATGTAATTTGTAATTATGTTCAGTTATGATATGCTCTAACAATTAAGCTAAACTATAGTCCTTAAATTCTATAGGCAGGTAAGCTGTTAAAGTCCATGTTAACACTTTATAGATGTATGCAAACCTATATTTTACCGGAAGTGAAATTTTGTTATTAACAAGAAGACGTTTCATGTTAAAAAAAACTACAGCCTTCACATCTGTTGTAAACCAATTTTGTAAATACTTAAATTTCTGAACCTGCTCAATAAGTCGATCTTTAATATAATTTTGTCGCTTCGACTGTGACGAACCCTACTGACCACTTTGAAATTAATGTGAGGATTAATATTATTAAAAATAAATTTATTTTCAATTGGCATTATTTGTTATGTTTTTTGTGGGAGTTTTTTAAATTGTCATCTATCATTTTGTTTTGTCCGTCCGTCACATGTCACACTCAGATGTCAGAAACTGCAAAAATAGCAACAAACGGTTTTCGGATTCGTAATCTACACAAAGTTACTAGGCCTGGATTAGGTTTGAAGTTCCGATTTTGATCGGAAGTGGCCCAATACCGAAAATTAAGAAATCAAAGTCGGAATTTGGAAACAAAAATAGTGTCATTCGATTACTCTTAAAGAGTAGATACAGAAATAACTACTGGTTTTTCCCAGAAGTCAAAGGTAAGCATTTTTAAAAATTACCACCAGCCATGAGACGCATCATTCATAAAAGGTATTTTTTCAGTTGACTTAATTCATTTTCGTAACAAGAATATTGGGTTCAAGAGATTTTATATGTTTTCTTTTTTTATTCTGGAGAGTGGTATATTTAAAGACTTCTGAACTTTTCCAATTTTATTACTTGGTTTACAACAGTGTGTAGTTGCTTCTGTATTTTTACTTTAAATCCATTTCTCTAATAATAGGCTACATGTTCTTGATGCTTTGTAAAAAGTTATACGGTTTACTAATTATTGTGTAAAAAAACCTAATTACATCACGAATATTCTACAGCATAATTTAATTTAAATAAAAAGTCGTGTATTGAAACCTTACAGTAAAATTATTATCTACTGAAGCAATTAGCTTACAAAAAATAAACTTTGTAAATATATACCATGTTTTCTACCTTACGCATAATCATTACACTGTACTTTGGTATTACATAAATATTATTCGTATTATTGTTATTACCACAATTATTTCATACCTTATAAGGTTATCATGTTAACTTCCAATTGACTACCTGAAGCTTGTTAGTACAACGTTTCTTCGAGTATACTACTCATTTCATCAGTTATTACCATATAATTAACAATAATAAACATAAAGCCACTGGATAATGTAATTATGTTATTTAGCAATTGTAATTTTAATTATGTATAAAAAACACAAATAATCAAGCATAGATTATTAAGTTGTATGCATAACTATACATTTATATATTTTATTGTTTAACAGTTATTATTTTATAGTAAAAGGCCGAATAATGTAGTGTTTAGTGTACTTTTTGTTTATAATTTCATTTATCTTGTTAAACTTAGGAGTCAGTTAATTAGTTTTTATTTATTTTGAATTAATTGTTACATAATTCATTTTATGTATGTAATTTTTTTATGAAAGGTATGTAAGATTCCTTTCTATTTTTTAAAACTAAACATATTTATTTGCATTTTTTACAGGTTACATTTTATACCTTATGTCTATATTTTTCTTCAGCTACATTTTAAGGTTGTTTATACAATACCCATGACAGTTATATAACAAATTTAAACATATGAAATATTTAAATTCTCCATTACATATCGCACGAAATTAGAAAATCACCTCAACCTTCTGGTAGGGAACCACTAGGTAATATAAAAACACTCATGCTTACAACGAGAAAATCCAACAGAACGTTTTTTGAAAATATATGAATAAATTAATTTACACAAATTATCCAGAGGAAATGGATAAATTGATGTATTCCCCACTCAAGATACATACACCAGTTATCACTCGTTCAGTCATTGTATCTTTTTGTTTTTCTATACTGAACAGATTTTGGATTTTGTTTGTCGTTAACAAAATATGTGTTTTAAGGTTTGATGGTGTACATATTTTCTAATCCTTGACGGAAATCTCGGCTTGTGATGTTGGTCGGTTTCGATTTGATTAAATTTTATATAATTCAATTTTTTGTGGAATTGTTATTAGGCCTATACAAAATGTAATAATAAATTTAACGAATTGTAGTTTGATTGAATTTTATATAATTCAATTTTTTGAAGAAATGTATCGTTATATAGAATGTAATAATAAATTTAACGAATTGTAGTTTGAAATGTTTTATATTATAAACAATTTTTTATATGTTGTTTAGATCAACAGCCAAAAGGCTGGTTTGAACCTCTAGAGGTTTTACTAAGTAAAAACGAGGAGTGAAATGGTTTACTTCCTCACTGAGTTGACAGAATATGCTTATCAGTACGCAAGGCCCTCCAAAAATTACCCACTTTCCAACCTGCAAATGATATCTTCACTTCATTCACCACAGGGTCTAGCTGTATAATGAAATTCATTACTTTCAGATGAGATAACTCTGACAAGTGTCTTTTACACTTCTATCTCTTCTGTTCTTAAATAGTTCAGTCGTATAATTGGGTGACTGTGTGATAAGAAACAGAACGTTTTTGGAGCCTTGGAACCAACAGATCGAGTACAATTAATTTAACACTCCACCTGCCCGTTACGGGAAAATATCTTTTTTATGAGTAATATGACACATAATTTTTGTAAATTTTAGTGATACAATACAATGTTTTATTCATTCTTAGTTATTTTAATTATAAAATGAAATTTAAAAATTTTATTTTATTTTGGAGCCATGTAGAGTATAGGTTTGTCAAGAAATATTTTCAGTCTGGCCTGCTGTATGGTGTTAAAAGATGGACGTTGAGTAAGCTGTTCATGAATCGTTTTGAAGCTTTCAACATGTGGGAATTCAGAAGAATTCACAAAATTTTGAGAACCAGTCATGTCACGAACGTTGATGGTTTGAATTGTATGGGTGTAAACCATGAATTGATGAGAATAATCAAAAGAAGTAAGAAGAGATTTGATACCTTGGTTTTTTATAGGCTATATGAGTGATTAGTTTGTGCTTCTCAGATTTATATATATACTCTATAGCAAAGTTGAATGTAGGCGCAGAATTGGGTGAAGGTAATACTCATGGTTCAACAATATTAGAGACTGGATTCTTTGAGCGATTTACCAGAGTTGTAACCATTCTTCATTGATGGATTTGGTACTCCAAGAAGAAAGTTATTCTGAAGCTCATACTTATCATAGTATTTAATTTTTCTTGTGTGCTTTAACGTAGATCAAGTGAAAATACACTGGAGTGCTAGATTTGATACCGGAAAACATAATTTTTTTGTTACATCGTATTAGGATTTACTTTTATATTTCATCGAATACAGGCTTGTGCAACTAGAGAGTAACACAGTAGTATAACTAAATTAAGAAACATTATTTATTAGTTCGGCTTTGAAAGAAAATAACCTATAACTTTCATTTTTCTCTCGTTCTGAAATCAACAGGAAAGACTTTTTGTTAACACTAGTATTGTAAGGAGATTACATCTAAATCTAATTAAACTGCGGTAGGAATATTTTTTGTAGTTAGTAATTTAAAAGAACATCGATTTAAAAAAATGTAAATCCAATACGGCACAAAAAGTATATTTCTAAAGGACATTCATTGTGGGTGAGACCGTGGAATTGTAGGTGGGAGTAGAAAGGAATTTGTGAAAGACAAACAAGAAGACCGGCGTGAAAGAAGAGGCAACGGTGAGGTGAAGTGGGAGGGGTAAAGTAGCAAGAGGCCAGGTGCTCTTGCTACCTGAGTCACAAGAAGGCTGGAGAGACACTCACACACACCTGGACTCGAATCGAGCTATACAGATCTACCGCGCGCAAAAAGAATGTCAAAGAACAACGTTCCTTGTGCCTTGCTTGCATTATCTTGCTGCTAAGAAAAATCTTATATTATACCTTCAGGGTGTTTGACCATTGTTAATGGACAACTTATAGTATTGCTTCTTCTCCGTCTTTCTCTAACATTACTTTCCTCTTTATCTGCAAAACACACCCTCTCTTTCTATTTATTCCTCCAACGTTCACCGTCTCTGCACCACTACTAACGTGACTTTCTCAATTATGCACGGACACTTGGGCCATCCGACCATCGTGATCGCCGATCAGTACATTGCACCTGGCCCTGGATCTACATCCTTTCGATATTCATTCCACTCCTCCTCGAACAATATCTCCGTCTAAGTATGCACCGATTAAAATCGTTGTACTACATCAGGATTAATCCGCGAAAACATAAATGTAAACCTATACAGAAACATATCTAACTGAACTTTCGTCTTATCCAGTATGTGCTTCTCAATTAATATGGTACATGCACTTTTATAATTGCATCACGAATTTTATCCACAATTATATTAATCTATTTAATTAATTATAACACGATAAGATTTTTAATTACAATAAATAAAAATATATTGTTTTATCTATATGAATTGAAAATTACAGGCTAATAAACTTTATTAATTTGTATTATTATTTTTAATTTTAATTTGTTACTAAATGATTTTTTTACTATGATTCATTTAAACTTAATAAGACATTACCGTATTCATATTATTACTGCATAACATCTACTGCGTAATTAATTCATTGAGTATAAAAATTTTGTAACCATAATCATTAAGAAATTTAGGGTAAAGAAATTAATAAGCTACAATTTTTGTTTGAATTTATTTAAACAGATGTCTGTTGCCGAATGTTGTTATTGCCACTTGTTGTTATTGCATAATTAAATTGCTATAGCCTAAATTAATTTTAATCATCATAAATTCTAATTTACAGTTTTATTTTATTTGTAAGGTCTCTTAGAGCTCAACAGCTATTCTCCAAGCCAAAAAATCGGTTATTAGCTTACTTACTCTCTTCATATCTTTCACTTGATTAGAAAAAGTGGACAAAAACCTTTGTGAATACTTTGTGAACTTTGTGAATACTTTAGAAATCTAGAATATAAATTTGGTAAGAGTTCTTAGAATCTCCGTACGTTGCAAGTAGACATCTATCAACGGTCGTTTTCTACATTAATTTAAGTTCTTATTCTGTTAGGTGAACTTTAGTGGATTAAATCCACTAATTTAAAATCCACTGCGTTGAAATCGCAGTTAGGCTATATACCTAATTAAATTGATCAAGAATAATGAATTTATAAATCATTTTTATAATGACAGGTTTATAGGTTTTATATTTTATAAAAATTAATTAAATTATTACTTACTAATTAAAAACCATTAATACGCGTTTTGAAGCTCACATTTATCAGGAAACTCCAATCGTCCGATCCGCAGTAGTTGGAGCAAAGATCTTCGCTTTACAGGTTAGACATTTCTATCTGTTCCGGCACGCATCTTTTCTTCGGCCTACCAATATTTCTACTTCCCAATAATTTATATCTTCTCGCTACACGAGGGAAGCGGCTTTCTGGCATTCTATTTAAATGATGACCCATTGGGCACGATACAATTTTATTTTTTTGTTGAGTGGAAAAATTCCCAATTCTTCCCTTATATCTCCATTTCTGATCCTGTCTAGTCTTGTGCAACCCCCTTGACACACCTTAAGAATTTAATTTTGGCAAAGATTTGAAATAAAATTTTACTAGTCATTGATTTTTTCCTCTGTTAGTTAGCATAAAAATTATTAAATTAATTCAATCTATAGCCACCTTTGTGACCCAGTGGTTAGCGTGCTACGCTACAGAGCAGAGTTCCCGGCATCGATTCCTGACCAGGGTCTGGAAAATCATTACAAGTTCAAACTCTCCGTTCCTCAACTAAAAGTAGTCGCTAATAGCCAAGATGTTATTGCGACTTAATAAAATTAACAAAAAATATTAATCTGCAATATTCAAAATTAATTCATTAATTTCATGGCATTTATAAGCTACAAAAAAATAAAAATAAGTTACAAAATTTAGTAGTATATGTATTGGTTGTGCAGAGCTGCACAGTTGTAGATTTAACTAAGTTGATAAAAAAAAATTATTAGGTCTACATATTAAATTTTTGAACGAACTTTGACAAGTTTTATGACAAATAGTTTATAAAACGACTTCAAAACGTTCAAAATACTTTAACTAAACAATAAATGAAGTTCATAAATAATTTTTTAAGGATATTTTCGAGGTAGTTGAAACTATTTGTTTCTCTACCCTATAAGATATTGTTTTTTAAATCATTATAGATTTAGCCTACAAACAAAATTTGTAAGGAATGTTTACAAAATCTTCGACGAATACAGTTTTATACTGATTTTTATACATAAAATACTGAACAGTAAAATAAAAATGTTACATGTTCAGAAGTAAATAAATTTAATGAATTCAAATACAGTATAAGTTAGCTCGCCCTAAAATCATCATCATGTATTACCAGAATAAAATATTTGCCTGTACATAAATGTAACTATATTTTGTATATATGTACGTATATTTATTTATTTTGTAGACCATATTACATCAGGAGTTGTGCGTTGATTTGTAACATATATTCCATTCATTCCCCAGTGTATTTCCAAATTTATTGCTCGTAAACTTCGTCCACAGTTTACAGCATTTAAACCTAACCATTCGACCCTTTATGCTATCATACATCTGTCTATCTTACTTCTCCATTCACTCTCCCCCTCCTTTACTATTCTCTCTTTCTCTCTCACTTCTTTTTATGCAAAATGACCAACGACAACTAACTTTGAAAAATCATTCACTCGGACCATTTATTTTTAAATCTTAAATTCTATCATTTATATTTTTTTAAGAATATTTTCTCGTAAATTTTATTAAAATTTATTGTGACATGTTTAAATTAATTGTGTTTTTAAATTTTAAAGTAAAATTTATCGCGTTTTATATTATATTTTTTCAAATAAATTTAATGAAATATTATATGAGTGTTTAGATTATAAATATCTAAAGAATATTTTAATTTATTAAGCTCAAACGTTACTGTCAGTATATTGTATTTTTCATTTGTTTGAAAACGTTAAAAATTCTCCAAGTTACGTACCCAATAAAACTTCGCATGATGACTTATGCGTTCGTTTTAACTTTATACATTTCTAAAATTGTACCATAGGTTCAGAGAAAGACTTACAGAATCATGTACAAATATGTAGAATCACAGCCTAAAAATTCTTTAGCACATAATAAAAATTCTTTCGATTTCCCAGAATCTCACGATGTTGGATATTTAGTAACAATTACAAATGTGAAATAATACAACGAACAGTATTTAGGTAAATGTAACATTGTAATATCATGATTTTTCTTGATTGAAAAAATCACCCTCAGTGGTTTTTTCCGTTTCACGTTGGTGTTTTATTAGATCTCTAATACAGCATCTTTTTAATCTTCTTTTTGAGTTCGTTGGTTGATATGGGCGGGGCAATGTTTGTTGCTCTGGATTCTTATGATTAATTAATTTTGAATGAAAAAGAGTGTACGTTTTTACACTTTCGTGTACATACTGTCTTTGTTGAGGTGTCATGTACGATACGTTTCGTACTAGTAAGTATAATTGTTCAGGTGTGTGAATTAATGAAAAAAATTTTGGAAAGTATTATGTTTAAATTTGATTTTTTTTAAGTTAGATCAAAGTTTTGTAAATCCACATCAGACGTACTAAGTAGATGTATCAATTTAACTTGGTAAAAACTAAATTTTCATTAAAAATGAAGATTCGAAATTTAAATTTAACATAACTTGATTTTATGCAGCACTATCACGGGAATGGTGTCTTCCACTGAACCATTACCACTATTTTTTTTAATACATACTGAGATCCTTCTGCTTGTCATTGCCCAGATGCAAAATTAAGTTAATTAACTTAAAAAAAATATTGGTAGAAATGTTTCATGGTCAGAGTGAGTCATTTAACGGAAATGTTGTAACAATTGTTTTTACAAAGAATTAAAAACTTCTATTTCGAGTTTACTGATTTTCATTGTTGGAGTAAAATTATCTTAAGAAACATCAAAACTATTACCTTTGGCTGTTTTACTTGAAAATATTTTATAAATTTATACATATTGTGAAAAATAAACTTAAACTTATTAATTGAGATTTTCAGTTGTAATAATATTATTTCAATGATTGTACAAGGTGAAAATTAAGTCGAATGTAACAAAGCTATATTTAAACAATTTAAACAACATTTAGAGTTTAAATTTGAAGTTATTTATCTTTCTAAGTTAAGTATAAGCCAACAGTGTATTTAGATGTATTAAAAATAGTTCTATACCTCTTAAAACTGATGTGTTTTAATTAATTCAAAACCTTTAGACGAACGTTAACACTCTTCTTAAATCTTGTAACAGAATGACGCAATAAATCAACGGTTAAAAAAATTAAATGAAAAAAGAAGACACACTACTAATATCATTTTTCATTATAAAGAATCCTGCATACCTTTTCTTTATCTTCGAATAATCTTCATCAGGGAATGAAGTAAAAGATCGTCCTAACCTTCATTCTCTACGAGGAATCTTCAGATTGTACGAGTTTTATGGTAATTAACACGTCCATGTTTTATGGTCATTTTTAAACGATATTCTCTTTCGTTTCGTCTTTTATTTTTTATTTTGTTCAGTCCATCTCAGCTCTTTCGGAATGTGACAAAGTGCGAGTGAAATGAAACCAACGATCCCCTGCTGTTGTGAATAGAAACTAACTAAAAGTTTCCCTTTAACCTCCCACGTTCCCTTCTTTAAAAAAATTCTCCCCTTTTTCATTCTATTCAAAATATTCTTAAAAAAGTTTATCCTTTTCTTTAATCATCCATTTCGAATGAATTTAATTGTCACAGATGGATAAATTATTCGTTTTATTCACATAAATAAAAATTATTGCTTATCATTGTTTCGTTTTAAATAAACCTTTTAAACATACAACCAGTTTTTAGGCCTACATATATATTTTCTATCTTAAATTTTGATAACATTTATGTGCATCGTCGATGAATACATTTTTTGTATTACAAGTTATTTCATCCGTTATCATACTTCATAGACGGGAAAAATCTTTTTTACTATTAGACTATAAAACTTCTTAAATTCAATCAGTTCAGTAGTTTCTCAGAATACCTAAATAAAGTTTTAAAACAGTTACGACAACACGTATAAACTAGCTTCGTTTTTGCAGGAAAGAAAGATTTTCCTCTGAAATCATATTGAAAACTGTTTATCTTAAAAGTAACAACTGAAAATATGATTTCTGTATCTAAAACTTGAAATTCAAATTATAGTTTATTAATGTAATCTTTGTGCAAGGTTGGTACAAATTAAAAGTTTTATTGATTTTTTCACTTACAATTTTTTTTCTCGTGTACGGCCAGATATAGACCACGTGTAGCTTTAGACGTTCTAGAAGCTCTTTTTGAAGCCCACATTCTCAGCATTCGCTCACTATAGGCTTTTCTCCTTTCTTCTGTCCACCCTTTGTTCTATTTTTGCTCTTCATAGGAGCCCTTAAAGTCCGTAATTATTTGTCTGAAATTGGCTGAGTTCATTAAGTTTTCTGGGTTTATTCCAGTTTTCTCAACATCCTTTCTGACTTCTTTAAACGTTTACCCGACACTCTAGGTTAATTGTTCAGTGTCTTAAAAATTTGTTTTATCATCCGGTTGTCATGCATTTTATACAGGTATTTGTAACATTTTTGTCTTCTTTTTCACAATTTCACTTCAAGGAGTACGAGTCCACCCACTTACATAATCTATTGATTCTTAAAGAAAATGACACTTCATAAATGGAATATTTAATTTTCAATCGTTGACATTATTCTGCTTAAAAAAAGCTGCTCCAAAAAGTAGTTAAGTGAAAAGCTTTTAAAACTAGACTGATATTTAAGCAAGTAAATTTAGATAATATAAATAAAATCAATTAATTTTACCCAAAATTTAAGCCTCCTAACTCAAAAATATTGCATAATTCCTTGAAATTATGAATATTTGTCGTTTATCTTTTCTTTTCTATAATTTAATCACTTTGAATACCGCTATTGTTTTATTTTAAATTATGTTTAATTCGGGCGGTTACTGAATGTTGTGTGCTGGGTGTAGGCTGATCCATTTTTTATTTGAAATGACTGTACCTTCCGCCCTTCCTGCTTAACAATTGTATGAATTAACACCTCATCTATTCCCATTTCCTTAATTTAATGGGAGGTATTTGATATAACAATAATTATAAAATAGTAGACCTTATGTGTTAATAAATTTAGGTTAGTCGTTCCTACTTAGTGTCTTGTAGGATACAATTTTTTACAAATTATAATATTTTTTATATACTGTTTCTTAATTAGGACTACATGTCTGCCAGAAGTACATCATATGCGTTTTAAATATACGTTTGTAATGTTTTGAAATATCTATTTTTTTTAAACAGTTCTGTAACCGTATTTAAAATGTCTCTTCATCTTCTTCTAACTAAGGATTAGGCCGCAGCATGTTCCGAACTCACAAACTGTATCATCTATCTTCATCTTCTCCTAGGTCTACCGACATCCGTTTTCCCTTCTGGAGCATACAAGTGTGCTTGCTTAGGTATCCTGTGATTCACCATCCTTGCCATGTGCTGTCTCCAACTTTGGCGATAATCCTTTATCTTTTCGTTCAAGTTCGCGCAGGATTCGTAGCCCGGCTGGAGGACATTTTAACCTACTGGCAAACTTACAAATAGCCTCGATTTAAAATGTTTAACTATTATTAATTACACGATAATAATTATTAATTTAACTATTACACGAAATGCATCAATGCTTTAAATTAAAATTACATAACTCCAACCCATTGATTCGCTAACTTTAAGTTCTCCACATTTACCAGACACATAACCTATCGTCAGCTCAGCAGGATGTGGAGCAGAGACTTGGGTTAACTTAATTTAATATAGTCCAAATTTAATTAAACTTACTAATAAAAACATAAAAAATTAATTAAAATTACTAGTATTAATTAAATAATGAAAAGGCTAACTTTAGTAATTAACTCCAGGAGTCCTACTAATGAATGGTGTCCTCCTTTAACGTCTAATGTCATGTTTAAGAATACATATTCACTGCAGTATTTACTGGTTTTGCATATTTACTGGTGGTGCAAAACCGCAAAGTTGTAAATAAAAAAAAATAAAATGAAAAAAAAACTATTATTTGCATTTTTCTTGTAACCCTAAAACACATGATTAAAGAATTTATTTTTTAGTTAATGCTATATTACTTACCTTGTTAATCTAAACATAGTATGAATTCTCCAATAGATTAATTGTGATTACTGCAAATTAAAACTTTTCTTTTCTGTATTTTACATAAATATATTTTTATGGATTTAAAAATTTAATGAAATAAAACATCGGCTGTAATCTAATTTGATATTCATCTCTTTTAATAGCTACTAATTATTATAGGTATTACAATTTTTAATTTTCACCTTTGTTGTGAAGTTATCCCCACAACTGGATATTTCTTTTCAAAGTGAACCAAATTTTACTTTCATCTATATTTTGTTTTTTATATATAATTTAAAATTATTTTTACGTAATTATCATAAAATGTAAATTAAGATATTTTGTGTTGTAAATTATGAATTGTTGTTTTTAAATAATAGGCTAATGATAGTGATCGCCTCCGTAGCGTACTGGAGTCTGCGCTACGCAGAGTCTACAACGCAGAAGTCACGAGTTCGATTTCCGGCTAGGGTTTGTAAATTATAACAATCACAACACTCTGTTCCAGTTGCATAACTTAGGCCTACTATAGTCGCAAATAATCAAACTGTAGATGAAACTGAAATTCAAACAGAAAAAATAATGATAGAACCTAAATTTTATTATTATTTATTTTAACTTTTATAGTTAAGTAAATTTTGGTTTGTAAAGAATATACTAAAAAAATTGAAATACTAGAGAAATTAATGAATTTTTTATTAAATTAATAAACTATATTATGTCTTAATTTTCGGTGAAGTTTGTAGGAATTCAAGTTTTTTCTTTTGTTGTTTATTTTTTCCATAATGCTGGTTGAATAGTAAGGTAAAAGAGAAATAACAAACGGAGAGGCCGAGTGGAATTAAAATTGCTAACATTACAGCAAATCTTCATTGAAGATGGTAAGATAACGAAGGCGGGTAGAAAGAGATAGCGGAAGAAGGTGGGTTTGGGAAAGGGATGAGTTCGGGAAGAGTGACTGAGTGGGTTAGAGTGGAGTATGTAGAGGGGGTGGGCAGATGGGGGAGACTAAGGGAATGCAATAATGAAACTAAGGGCGGGTATACATATATGAGGGTTCTGGGTAAACTCTGGAGGAAAATGAAAGAAACGAAATCCTGGCCAAGGCGGAATTTCCATGAGAATAAGCTTTAGGGGGTGGGATGGTCGTGGGGTGGCGGCTGCCTCGTTATTTGGAAGAAAAAGGATTCAAGATGGCGCACGTTCATTTCTTGCATTACACATGCAGGGTCTGGATGCTTGCTTTAACTCGGAGGCCGGGTACCCCGCGCACCGTGCTTGTTGTTTCAAGGGGGTCTCTGACAAATCTCTTCTTCCTACCGACGACGACTTCCATCCTGAAAAAAGGAAATGATCAAAATGTGCACTCGAAAGGTATGAGATTTCAAAGAGACAGCATCATTATGTCTCCGTCAAACTCTCATTGCCTCCGTTTAACGAATGTAACTGAACCGACAGCAAAGATAAGAGAATTTTCTGTACCTTATCTCATTTTCATTGTTTAGCTTTATTTCATTTCATACGTTTATAAAATATATCGTACACTTTAATATATTATTATAAAACAGTTTACTTCACTAAAAGAACTTGAATCATTTAACATGCTACAATACATGAACGGATAACAACCGTATACTTATGTCGATCGATTGAAAAACAAACGGAAAAAATGAAGCCATATCACAGATTAACTGACAACTGTATCTATTTTGTAATTAACAATATTTTCACCATTTTGTAGAGGTTTCTAGACACTCGCTTCAACTACCCATGTATTGTATTAAGTACTTATATGATTTACTTAAACGTAGGTACATAATACGTTTCCTTTACTTATTTAAAAAGTACCTAAACATTTGCCAATTTAAATAGAAAACAATAAAATATTTCAACCATGTTAAGAAATTATTTTTTTCAAAAGTATAGTGTCAACATTTACAGACTGACCTATCCTAGGACATGGGAAACCATGGTTGGTTTTGTTAATTTCCCACTTCGTAAAGAAATTTAGAAATAGAGACAAATGTATTTTAAATGCATGTAAACAATGGATAGTCACTGACAGTCAATAATTTTTTGTTTTTATAAAATTAATCCTTTTCTTGAACTATGTTTTAATCCTCAATGTGTGTAAGTTGAACTCTGTTCATTTATAAACATTACCTTGACCCAATGAGATGAGGATGAATCTCAGGTGTCGTCGTGTGTAAAAATTTTGTAAAATAAAGTACAATTGTAATTGGTATTTCATTTAGTATGTAAATATAAAAAATCGGAACATAGTAACTGGCAGTCAATAACTTGTTTTGTTTTTTATAAAATTCATCCTTTCATTGAATTTTGTTTTAATCCTCAATGTAGGCCTAAGTTAAACTGTTCAATTATGAACAATAAGCAACACCATGACTCAATGAGATGAGGATTATAAGGTGTCATCTTGTAAAGACTCAGGCCGACAGTTCCTATAAGGTACAGTCAATCGAACCCCAAATTTTAATCCGGTTAAAAACAAAATAAATACTTTTATTAAGATTTGAACCACGGAACTTAACACCATATATGTAATTAACAATATGCGTTTAGTTTAAAATATTATTATTTATTAGTTTAATATTATTAGTATATTAGTTTAAAATATTTTGAATAACGTTTTTAATTCAAAGAAGATAACAATATTAATAATCATCTCATGTAGATTACTTTATTTAACTACTTGAGTTGAACATTCTTTAGTTTGATGACCACAACCAAATAAAACTAAATTTTTGTAGTATTAAATTCATAATGTAACATTTTTAACCTTTAATTACTAAAAGCTTACTCACTCACTTTTATTACTTAAGATCTAATTACAACGTACATAAAGAAGATAGTCTACAAAAAATGTAATTAAAATATATTTTCTGAACTTCTAAACAAAAATTGTATAAGAAATATTTGTAAATTACGAGAAGATTACATAATTTAGAAAAATTAAGATATAAAAAATATATTTTTTAGTAATTAAGAACTAGTTGTAATTACTATTTTTTTCAGTTAATTACAGAAAAATTATATAAAGTTCAATTATGTTATTTCTAACATATAAATAATTATAGTCGATGTAAAAGTTAATTAAGAAATGTTAATTAAAATGAAATTATTATAAGACAAGAGACTCATTTTAATTGTGTAAATAGTAATTATTGTGTCATTAATATTATTATATTTTTCACCTTTTTTTCTTACAAAAGTATTTATTTTTTGTTATTTTCTTAGTAGGTTAAATCTACTGTAATTTATATGAGAAATTGTTCGCGTTTCTACATCTCTCTAAATGTATTAAGGTTGTTGACTGTTGATACAAAAAGTTATCTTTGTTCAGTGTCCTTCAATTAATATTAAATCTCGTCATAACTTTTATTTTTGTAGCTAGCTGGTTGATTTAATAATTAACTTTTTAACTTACTTTGTATGTATAAATAAAATTATCAATATTGTACTAAGTATAAAATAATCATAATGGTTTTAGTTAGTTAGAAACTAACTGGCTTCTACGCCGGGGTCCCGGGTTCAATTCCCGGTCAGGTCTGACATTTTTTCATCATTCATCTTCATGTATTATCCTTCCCACCGTCTGCGTTAACAGCAACTGCAAAAGAGTCAGGCGTAAAAAAATCTGGTGTGAAACACTCACTCGATTTTCTGTCGGAAATATAAATAAAAACATATAACCTATGTTGAATCATTAATAAACAATGTAAGATGAAAAAACATAACCTAAATTATTTAATTATGAGTTAATGACACAAAATAAAAATCAACTTTTGGTCGACTTAAAAATACAGTAATCACCAACTGACGCTAAGGCTCTGTAGAAGAAATTCTAGAAATAAAAGTTTCTATAACTTTAAATTGTCGTTACATGCATACTAAGGCTGTAATACTAAAAATATAGGTTTTTACTGATGCTGATGTAAAATACAGAAAACTAATTGACGCTAAACTAAGTGTTGTATAAAAATATGTTTGAATTAAAAGTTATAGATTTTTAAAAGTTTTACAACTTCAATTACTTGCATATACCTAATTATATTACCTAAATGCATGTTTTTTAGGTCAACAATTTTTATTGGTAATACAGGATTTGATTTTCCGAATGAAAACTGCATAAAAATTTGTTTTATAAAATCTTAAAAGTTTTAAAATTCATTTATTGTGAATTCAGTAAATAAAATTAGAATTTTATGAATGTGAAGCGAGCGAGGAGATTATAAGATAAAGATCTTTTTTATGTAATTTAGCAAACAATAAAAACTTGTTGTTTTGTACAGAGGTTACACGATTGATTAGACTACATTAAAGTTTGAATTAAATTGTAATGAAGATGAGCGATTTTAGTTTTCAATGTACTGTATTTCCATTTATCTGCATTTACAAGACGGATGTAATCGATTATGTTAGATTCGTGTCGAGCATAGGAGATCTTACTTCAGTGTAACCGATAGATAGTTTGTCGTTGATGTCTTTCAGGAGGAAATGGCTGAAAAGGTAAAAGAAGCAGGAAGATTGAGGACACAACAAGACAGAAGGATGGACGACGAAAGGTTCTTTTTCGTGTATGTGTAGATGTGGTTTGGCGTGGAAGCAGAAGAGGAAGGTCAATTTGTGCGAGAGCGGCGGGCGGTAGCGGCGGCCGTCGTCACAACATATCGACCGCTCTTACTTCATTACACGGCTACACGCTTGGGGATTAATCAGCCCTCCCTCCCCCAACCCCTCAGAAAAAAGTCATTAACAGCCTCAGACCTTCCTACAGACCTCTCCTGTCCTTCCCTTTTCTTACCCTTCTTCTCCTACCTATTCCGGCTTCTCCAGAATTGTCTTAAATGCAACGGTGGACAACGCTAAATATTGTCTCCGAACTTCTTCCCTTTTACTTCACTCAAATAGCGTTCCCCTAAAGAGCATTAAGTTTCCCGACGTAGATTTTTAAACCTAAATTGCACGGTGAAATGAGATACTTTGTTATTACTCGGTTTTTAATTATCAAAATATAATCCGATTAAACTTAATGAATGATTGTTGTAATTTATATGTCCGTATTTCTTAATCTACTTTCTGATTAAAACCATTATTACATTTTTACTTCTGCAGACCTATTTACGTAGTTTGTATTATAACTTACCATTTAAACCGTTTGTGTAGGCCTAATGATATAAATTGACTATAATCAACCTAAGAATAAGTTTATACATTTAAATTTGGTCTAATACTGTATCTAAATTAAGATGGCCTTCGGGCCAGCCAGTCAGTCAGCTGGTAGAAGTGTGATATTATTTTTTTTTAAGTAACACTAGTTGGGCAGTCGACTTTGTATGGTGACCAGCTGACAGCCATCTGTAAACAAACTCTACAGGGGTCTTTGTTCAAACTCACGCCTAATCTAAAATAATACAGCCAAAAGCAGCGATCAAATTTGGTAGTTATCAACTATGTACAGTTCCCAATAACAAATAAAAACGAAAATAAATTAAGGTCTCGATGTATGACAGAATTACATACGAAGTAAAAACTACATGCAACTAACTTTTTTTCTAAATATCGTTAGTTTTTTACTTTTTTGAACTTATGCCTGCCAAATCTATGGAACTGCTTAGGCATGCGTAATTTAAAAATCCAACGATTTCAGCTGAAATTCTTACGATAAATTACAAATGCTCCCTTTTAAGTTACCACCCCTATACATACTATACCTTCTCGAAAATCCCCGCAGACGTCTACGTCGACGATGGAGTAGAAGCATCATTTTATACTAAGTAATTTCCGATAGTAGGCTATGCACACATCTACACACAATCATGTAAACCGTTTACAGAAAATTTACAGCGGGGCCCAATGTTGATTGGTGATCTCCTTTAAATCTTATTTCATAGTCATTTCATTCACTCCTTGTTTTTATGTACAGTTGTGAATTTTCCTAATAAAGTAAAAAAACGTACAATTTGGCTCTACTACTATTATGATTTTTCCATAACTGGCAGCTGAGTGTTAAATTATTTGAACTCGATCTGCTAGTTCATCTGCCCATAACAGACAGGTGGAGTGTCAAATTATTTACACTCAATCTGTTCGTTGCAGGGCTAAAATAAATAGTTCTGTTTCTTATCACATGGTCAGCCAATTAAATGACTGAATCGTTTAAGAACAGAAGAGGTAGAGGTTTAAAAGACACTAGTCAGAGTTATCTTCTCTGAAAGTAATGAATTTCACTATACAGCCAGACCCTGTGGTGAATGAAGTGAAGTTTTCATTTACAGAGTGGAAAATATGTGCTTTTCAGAGGGCCCGGCATGCTGATAAGCGTACTTTTCCACTCAGTGAGGAAGGCAATGGTAAACCACCTCACTCCTTGTTTTACTTAGTAAAACCTCTAGAGGTTCAAACCAGCCTTTCGGCTGTTGACCTAAACAACAACAACTGCTAGTTCTAGGGCTACAAAAAATAGTTCTGTTTCTTTTCACATGGTCAGCCAATCATATTATTGAAGCATTTAAGAACCGAAGAGGTAGAGTTTAAAAGACACTACTCAGATTATCTCCTCTGAGAGTAATGAATTTGACTATAGGTACAGCCAGACCCTGTGGTGAATGAAGTGAAAGTGTCATTTGCAGGGTAGAAGTAGGTGCTTTTCGGAGGGCCTAGTATGCTGATTAGCATACTCTTTCAACTCTGTGAGGAAGACAATAGTAAACCAACTCACTCCTAGTTTTTTTACTTAGTAAAACCTCTAGAGGTTCAAACCAGCCTTTCAGCTGTTAACCTAAACAATAACTATTATGATGAGTCAATATAATGTATAAAAAATATAACTTCGCATTAGAGTTAATTATAATTTAAATTAGATTATGGGTGTAGTTTAAACAGATTAAAATGGAATCGTTTTTTTTTTGTAATAAAACGTTTTTTTATGCTTTTGTTAGCTCTTCTGATGATGACCTCTTGGGCTAAAGTTAGTTACAAATAACAAAAGTAACTGTACTTGAATAAATGATGAACAAAAGTTATTGCTGACAATATCCCCACCCTTTTTTTTAATACTCATTTCCTTCATAATTAATTTAATTTAACTACACCCTTTGACTTTAATTTAACTGATTGTGAGAGCTCCATCCTTCCGCTTTAGTGTTTTGTTCTCTATAATGTCATATAATGTATAGGCTTGTTTTTTTTATAGGACAGTTTCATGAGGTACACGACAATTTACAGTTGCTTTTTATGTACAGTTTAACTTTTTAATAATGTTAAATGTAAATTGTTATATTTCTTAGTATGGGAATACATTTGAGTGAAAAATATTGTTATGTTTAATTGTTATTATTATAGACTACCAAAAGCATTTAATGGAATTCAGAAAAATCTTAGGTACATTACACTGACCTTACAAATTGATTATACGTATCAAATAATTTTCTTTTTGTTATACTATTAAAAATTACAATACGTTATAGTTTTAGCCTACTAAGTATATTTATTCGGAAAATTTGTCCAACCGAGTAAAAATAAACGAAAATAATGTACCATCCAATACCTGAGATAGACGCTGTTAGGGTTTTAGACCTTACATTTTTACTTTTAGACATGACATAAGACTGACGTAGAACCTTACATGGAAAAAATAATTTCGTTTAATCACAGATTGCAGATTTTGTACTCTACTCCAACGTCAACGAAAAGGAATAATCACAATAACTATTTCGGCCAATGTGTATACTGCATGAGGCTTTTTATACATAGTTCAGAAAAAAATTATAAACAAAATACAAAAGTTTCAAAAAAAATACTTACGTTCGTCACATGTGGTCTTTACTTATTGCAAGTTCTGTCAAAAATAGAGATCTCAGAATTTACGCAGTAAAATGACCATTAAAACCTCGTTTGCCTTGAAAACTGTAAAATCACACTGATCTAGAGATACGAACATTATTAGTATCACAAAAACGATTTAAGAGTTTCTGGAATAGGATCACACATAAACATCCGAAAAGAGTTCGTCACTACTTTTCCTTAATCACTAATTTTCTCAATCAAAACAAATAAAATACTGCTGTTTGTATTAATTTACAGTTGTAGTTATCTATTTAAAACGCAAAAGTCTTCACCGACTGAATCCATTAATTCATCTCTAATTCCTAACTTTCCAATCACTTTTATAAAGTAAAATTCGATACATTTGTTTCTTAAGAATTGAACAAGAAAACTGGAGAATTTACAGTTTGGCCACTTGCACCGTAGGTGTAAAAAGAGTATGACTACCTGAAAGAAATACTCAGATTAGTACTATTTCAAAATTTTTCTGAAGGTTTACTTACTAGGCAAGCATATTTTCGATCTGATAACTGGAAAAATAGTACATAAAATTACTGATAATGGCATAAAACAAAGTAAATCGATTAACCACTATATTACTTTAACTAGAAATTACAATAAAATTGCTAAATAAAGCCGAAAAAATTTCCTGAATTGTTAAGAAATTTACATGATCATGTTCAATAATAAAAACTAAAACCGAGATTATTATTATGACATTAAAAAAAAGTATCAGACTGTCTTAATTTCATCATATGGCTTCATTATATTTACAATTACATCATATGTTTTCATTCAGTTTACAATAATTTTAATTTATAATTTATTTTCTCATTTGTATAGTTTTATTTCATTAACAGAAATATTTGAATAAAGTTTAATCATATAAGCCAAATAAATTACGTATCTAAAGTTTTGTAGGTCTACAGGTGTTACGAAATACGTAAATCCCATGTGATTAACTAACAAACGCTGTGTCTCTTTTTTCGCTATTCATTTTATATCCTATAAAAAATACACATTATCACACCCTAATTGTATAGTCATATTCATGTCAGCTATTTTTCATGAAACGAAAAACAAACTGTAATTTCGTATATCCTGTTGCAAATAATAGCTTAATGAAATAAAAGAATTTTAAATTTTGTAACAGATATTTTATAATAGATGATAATATGAGAATTATTAATTATAGCCTACCTCATTTTGTAATTTTTATTTTCATTTTTATACGCATCTTGAAATTTATAAATTAATAATTTAAAATAAAAATATAGTATACAGCTCTCGTTTTATAGGAAAATTCTGCCTCCATCCTAGTATTGCCTTTGTCCCGTCACCTGCATGCAAGTAAAACCATTGAATTGTAGAAAATTTATTTTATAATCTTTTTCCCTTCATATGTATAAAATTGTGCCTAAGTCTTTGGTGGATTTACGTACATTACTAATGTTGTTGTTTAGGTTTACAGCCAAAAGGCTGGTTTGAACCTCTAGATGCTTTACTAAGTAAAACGAGGAGTAAGGTGGTTTACTTTGGCTTCATCAGTACATTACCACCGGTGATTTGAAAATCGGTATCGGATTAAGGAGAGTGTGTGGTGGGATGAATCAAATATTTCCCATTATTCGTATGACGAATAAAAAGTGGCCTTACTATAGAAAATGTATTTTGTTATTCATTTACCTTTTATTATATTCATTTAAAATTAAACTTTCTAATTACTCAGATTTACCTTTGCCTAAAAATTATTATTTTTTTTAGTTTACAAAAAGTAAAAAAATGCAAACTTATTCTTACGACAAAATTTCTTAAATAATAATTTATAATACAATATAAAATAACTGTATTTAAACAATATTTATTAAACTTGTTCATTACTAAATCATAATAAGAAAAAACAATAAAAATTTGAAAATGTTGGCTACAATGTTCTTATGTAAGAAATCGTTTTATATGTAAAATTCAAATCTACTAAATATGTCAACAAGATATTACCTATTACCTAAAGGTATTATAATACAGAAAACGAAACAGTTTACATATGTAAATTACAAAAAGAACACAATCAATACAAACAAAATTAATGTTAGTAATAACCATCTTGATTTCTAAACTTTTTTAAGGTGTTAATTGGCCGAATATACTTTAGGTTTATGCTTCACGTTTCTTTTTTTATATATACGTCTCTCCTTCTATTCCACTCGGTCTTCTTTCTCTCTTTGTTACTTTAAGTCAGATATAATCATTTTGTCTATTCTATGCCGCGTCTCGACATTTTAATTAATGTACACATAATTTTATGTCATCTTAATTAACTTGATATTTTTATATTTAATGAAGGATTTTTTTGAAAATTTCTTAGTTTATTCAAAAATATATATTATAGTATATAAGAAAACTTTTATTTAAAAAATATATTAATTTTATAATGAATCGGACTTTAAGTCAAAATGCCGAAAATTCCTGTTTGAGCCTCTAAATGTTTTACTGAATAAAACTACACATAAAATAATTGATTTTGTTTTTTTCTCTAAATTGAAAAATAACGTAGTTTATGCAACATAAATCTTGAAATAAACCTTATAAAAATTATTTAAGTTTTTGATCCTGCAATTAATTGATACCTGCATTTGATTCATCAAACGTACAAGGCTGTTAATTAAAACGTTAAGGCTGTTTATACTCTCACCGGATGGCGACATTAAGTGCCAAACCTTATCTGTTTGGTAGCCCTGAAAAGGGCCGTTTATGTGTGTGTCAGCCGGGGCGGACAGAGGTGGTTGATGGCCCTGAAAAGGGCCGATTAAAACCTTAATAATTTGGTCCTGAGAAGGACAGTTGTGCTGGTCTCAAAGGAGACCGGCGTAGGCAGCGCGTGGCTGCGGCTGCGAGAGCTGCAGCGGCGGGTGCTACAAGTCTCAGAGTATCTTTCTTTATCTCGTGGATGAGTTGGTCGATCTTCGTCGAAGATGTGTAGCGTAATCGTCGTAGTGGTGGTCGGGGCTGGGCGACACGGCATAAAGTCGTCCAGCGGAGACGTCATCTTCTTCCCTTGCAGTAGTGCGTCGATGGCTGCTTCGTCGGATCCGGTGGGCGTAAGGCCGATCGAGAGACCGCTGTGGGCATCGCTCGCGGCAGCGAGCGATGACGGTCCGGTCGACGGCTTGCGGTGACGGGTCGGCGAGCGGAAGCATCATCTTCTTTCTTGCGGGGTCGTCGATTAGTCTTCGCTGGAGTTCGGTGGTAGCCTTGGGCCGATGTTAGATGTCTTGTTTGCTGTCTGGATCGGAATTGAATCCCTCGGCACAGTGTAGCGCTCTTTATATAGTTTCCGAGAGCGCTGTGGCGGTTACTGGCTCGGCCTTGATGACAAAGGCTTCTGTCGGTACGCCGCCACAAGCCTACCACCCCTCTCGAAACTATTGGTGGCTCCCTCTGTCGCTACGTCGGAAGCTTTGATAGCCGGAAACACAGCAGTTAATCAAAGGGGGTGACGATGACAATACAAATAATTAACTGATTAATTTAAATTACAATATAGGCCTCTACATATTTACGTCTTATATTTTTAAAAGTTGTCCATAACGGGCAGGTGGAGTGTTAAATTAATTGCACTCGATCTAATGTTTACAGTGCTACAAAATATAGTTTCTTTTTTTTATTTATTTATTTAACGTCGCATCAACTGCAAGGTCATTAGCGACGACGTTGGGGTGTAACTGTGTGTAATGAGGATGAAATGAATTTTTGTAACGTATGAAAATATGCCGTGCCTGAGTGGGATTCGAACCCAGGACCGCATGACGAGAGGCGAGCACTTAACATATAGTTTCTTTTCTTATCGCATAGTCAGCCAATTATGTGAATGAACTATTTAAGAACAGAAAAGGTAGAGGTGTAAAAGAATAGTCAGAGTTATCTCCTTTGAGAGTAATGAATTTTCCTATACAGCCAGACCCTGTGATGAATGAAGTGAAGTTGTGATTTGCAGGGTGGAAAGTGGGTGCTTTACGGAGGGCCTGGCATGCTGATAAGCATACTATTTCAACTCTACTTTACATATTTTACTCTCGGGAGTATCACGAATACGTATCTGTACTATACGAGTTCATTTCGGTTTTTGAAACTCTTCGTCTATTTTCGAAGGCACGGGCTGCCAGCGATACATAACTTACATAACTTACATTACATTAAATTTAAGTTTATAATAGTCTACAGCCTATGTTTATCTCTACTTTTAAAATATATGTGCACGAGAAGGAAAATTAACATTTAGTTTTCTTGTCTGTACTTAGCACAGACGTTTAAAACGCCTCTGGCCAAGAGATCTTCTTGGCCAATTGTTGGACTGTAGTGATGACTGTAAACTCCAGCAAGTAACCCAAGTTTTGGAACCTTAGCGTCATATTTAGAAATTGTTATAATATTGTAATAATAGATACTAAATTTTCAATAAAAAATCTGGTGTGAAACACTCACACAACTTTCTCTTGCCAATGCAAATAATTAACAATAAACCTAACATTAGTATTAAAACATTAGAAATGAACAAAAACTAACCTCAAAAACATAACCTTATTTTAATCATGAGTGAATGACGCAAAATGACAATCGAACTCAGTTTGGCTTAAAAATACGGAAAATCACGCTTTCACGCTAAACTAGGCTCTGTAGAGAAAAATGCTCTAAACAAAAGTTGTAGATCTTTTAATTTTCTATAAATTTAATTATATACACTTTTGTCGTAAAATGCATACTAAGACCGAAATGTTAAAAAAATCGATTTTTCTCACGTTTTCGTGAGAAAAAAAACAGAAAATCGCAAATTACCGCTAAACTAAGCGTTATACAAAAAAATGTTTGAAATAAAAGTTGTAGGTTTTTAAATTCTCTACAACTTTTATTATATAAGTTTTTGCGCTAAAATTTATATTAAAGCCGTAATCTTAAAAAAACAACGTTTTTACGTGAAAACAGCCTCACCGAGAATTTCAGCAAACATGGCGCCTACCCTATCTTGTAGAGAATAAAAAATTGAGTAAAATAGGCGATTTTAAAAAAAATCGTAGGACCAGTTTTTGAGAAAATCGCAAAAAACTGAAAAATTATACGAATAAACTACTACTTCCGGTTGACCGATTTTGATGAAAATGTTCGTGTCGCGTCCGGTAGTGGTATGTAACTTAAGTTTCAAGTTTCAAGTTCGTACGATGTTCCGTTCTTGAGATATTCTGTTCACACACAGACACACAGACACACACACACACACAGACCAATCGCTAAAAACATGTTTTTTGGGTTCAGGGGGTCTGAAAATGTATAGATCCGGTGAAAACTCGATTTCGAAAAATCGACATGAAAACAATACTTTCCTTCCTATATATTCATATAGGCAAGAGAAAGTAAAAAGTGTTCTTCAAATAACTTACCAGGTCTCCTAGTATAGTTATATCAGGTGTTGATGAGTTCTCTGATTTAAAAATATAATACTTTAATTATTTTTCCACCTACCGACGCGACAATTAAGAGCTGATTTGAATTTCCGTTATAAAGTTTTTGATGTTATATGTATAATTACTATATTATATCGTTAGTAAATGAAAATATGTAAACAACATTTTATATACATTATTATGATAAATATGTTAAATGGAAAACATAAATCACAATAACATATGACATGAAGGTTCATAAATACCTACATATGTACAATTATATCGCATAGACTTATAGACATAAGTCCAAGCTGTTATGCTGTAGTAAAACACAGAGCAAAATGTGAGTTAAGTACCAAGGTATCATCTGTAAACACATCCTAATAGTGAAAAAGGTATATTTATTGCTCAGTAAAGTTGTAAAATAGATATTTAACTTATAAATAATTTACAAGAGTGTTTGGTCATGGAGTGAAAAAGACAGAGGAATTAAAATAAGGTAGGGGAAACTGAATGAGAGCAAAAGACAGTGTGTAGAAATAGTTTTGTATTTGAGTGAATGAACCAAGGAGAGTAAACAACAGCAAATTTAACGTTGTGTGAGTGTAAAGAAAAAAGAGAGGGAATGAGTGAGGTTTGTGAGTGATAAAGAGTGATGCGGTATGACCAACTATTAAATAAGTAAAGGAACGATCCTGTTGTCCGTGGTGTCTTATTTTAACACATACAACACTACAAACACAATAAATACTACAGCTCGTTTTTAATCGATAGATACATCCAATAGGGCAAGCAAGGGCATATTTTTTTTAAATGTTCTTACCTACGTTCAACATAAAGATGAAAAATAAAATATTATCGTTCACTTTTAACTATTATGTTAACCAGATCGTGAATTGAGAGCATAAAATACAATTCTTTTAACGATTACAATAAAAAATAATATAATAAAAGCACAACTTCGGTGTAAAATTGAAATATGTTTCAATATCTATAATATTTCATTAAAAAGGTTGGGCTTCATAATGTGTTGCGTAGAAATCTTGTAAAATGTTTATTATAAATGTATTTAACCACGCTAATATTAAAAATTAAAAATAATTAATCAATTAAATTTTAATGACGTATCAATTAATCATATTGTAGTATAAATGAGTGACATTAAATATAAACTTTTAATTCTACAAAAAATAATACAAAAAACGGTCTAAGTTGTGACAGGCTTCGACACGGCATGGCATTAAAACCGGTTTTAACCTGGATTGCTGCTTATCCGATCTCGTGCTCTTCGACGGCTGGACTTGAACTCTACTACACAGTTCTTGTTCAGGACGATATCAATGTTGTAACTTACCTTTTTACTATCTATAGATAACAAATGACGGGCTATATACTTTTTTATAATATAATACAACCAAAGTTTATCTTTATATAATTTGAAGATTTCCTAGGATTATATTATTTATTTATTCGACGATAATAAAATACATGGACTGGTGGGTTTATGTATATAATATCGGTTGTGTATATATTTGGAGACATCGTATTTCTTATAATTTGTAATTTGCTAATAAATATTTAATTTCACAAATAAAAAAGGTTAAAGTTCGTATATAAAATACTTTACAGTTTATTTGTTTAACCGGTTATATAACAGCATCACTCGCTTCACTCCTGGTGTTTGTTGCATGACTATATTTTATATATAGTACTTGAACGCAGTTGTGGCTTAACCGGAACAGTAAGTTGATGATCTATGTTTCGTTCATAACTAAGTTATTATCAAATAATCAAATACAAATACTCCTTGTTAAAAAGTATTTACTTATAATCTTTGTATCTTAACTATTTTAACACAAAATTAAAATAATTCTGTTGGATTCTATGAAAACAATCAATATTTACTCTTAAAAATAAAGTAGGCCAACTTACATTATTATCGGGTCCATTTACGATACTCAGCAAGCCGTTTAAGCATCGTAAACCTACAAAGGTTATACAGAAGTACTCAACGCAACCGCTTTATAATCTCGGTACATAAAAACAATATATTGCACAGAAATTTAACCCTTTCAGTACCAACGTTCGGAAAACAGGACATCGGTATATTTTACGTAGTGATAGTATCCGGTTTACCGGACCCGTAAGTTATGCATTTAGTGCCAAAGTCTGGCTAACCGAACATTTACAAAAAAACACTTTTAAACAAAAATTGATGGAATAGTGTATTTTGAAACCACCTCCGTGGCGTAGTAATTAGCGCACTAGCCTAAAAACCGAAAGGTCCCGGGTTCGGTTCCCAGATAGGGTCTGAACATTTTAACACGTAAAAACCACCGGTAAGGTATCAAAACCCACAGCAGTTGCTAATGACCAAGCTGGCGAAGCGACTTTAAATAAACTAAAAAAAACTATTTTGAATATTTTTAGTGTTAGAACGCTTTATTCTTTTTATGAACACAATAAAAATTAATTTTTAACAGGAAATTTTATTTTTCTGTAACGTTGAAATTTTGGTTGGGAATGGCAGACTTACGCCTGCAAGTTTTCGAAATAAGGGCTGGCACTTTTTCTACACTTTTATTTAAATTAAATGGCTTTAGATCAAACTTTTAAATATTATTTCGGCACTAAAGGGGTAAAACATTCTATAGTTTAATACCAAGATAACACTTTCTAAACAAAATCCTTAAAAAGTTTGAATACCATCTGTACACTTTGAAACGAATATCTTAAAATATATTTAAAACTATATTAGATATGAAAACAATCTACTTATATTTTTCTTGTTAGACTGTAATTAATATAACAAAATATTTCTTTTATTTTCTAAAAACGATATCCTGCGGAAATAACCCGTGCTGATAATGTAGAGCAAATAATAAATCAAAAAAATTATAAAATATAATATAATCTCAAGGCAAACCAAAATTAGACATTTTAATGCTGCATTTAAACCTGTTTGTATGTAAGCGAGTACGTGCCTTAGAATGACCGGAAAGTCTGGTCTAAGAAAAGCAGAGAAATTTTAGAGAAAGATCCTCCGTAAGATAATGGGTCCGAAGATAGGAGACGTACAATATAGGTTACGAGGTCGAGAAGACATGTACAAGGAAAATAAACGATTCGAAAAAGAATTATGAAATTAAGAAAAACGGAATAAACCGAAAAAACTTAATGAACCGAACTAAATTCAGACAACTAATTACGGACTTTAAGAGCTTCCGTTGTTGTTTAGGTCATTATCGAAAGACTGGTTTGAACCTCTAGAGGCTTTACTAAGTAAAACGAGGAGTGAGGTGGTTTACCATGCCACTGATTGCTTCACTGATTGGAAAAGTATGCTTATCAGCATGCTGGGTCCTCTAAAAAGCATCTACTTTATACCCTGTAAATTCATTCACCCCAGAGTCTGACTGTATAATGAGATTCATTACTCTCTGAGGAGATAACTCTGACTAGTGTCTTTTACATCTCTATATCTTCTGTTCTTAAATGCTTCAATCATATAATTGGCTGATCATGGGCTTCCATGAAGAGCAAAAACAGAACAACGGGTGGACAAAAGAAAGGATGAAAGCCTACAGTGAGAAAATCCTGAGAATGTGAGCTGCCAGAAACGTCTAAAGTCACCTCATGTGGTCTTAATTTGACCCTTAAAAATATACGACCTAAATATTGTATTAATAGGTCTATCTTTAAAAGGTTATATAAGAAATATTCAAAAAAAGAATACTGTAACTAAATAATTCAAGGAAATATTACCTATTTGAAATAAGCCAACACAAATAAAATAATGCAATCACATACACGTATACTAACTCAGTGAATTCTTAAAAACTTTGTAGAGAATAACTAACTATAGCGTGCGATCAGGCCACCGCCCTGCAAAGTCATATCGTGTTATTTGCCTGGAGCTCATTTTGTAATTTGTCTTTACACTTCTTTTGTCTATATATTCTTCCGTTACAGATTTATCATATTTTACTTTTGTAATACGTACTATTATATTCTCTGTTTTTATTTATTCCGTTCTAAATGGATTTCTGTACCATTATAACATTAATAACAATAACTATAATAAAATTAAAACATAAAAGCTGAAAGAATATAACAGAGATTTTACTGACCTAAGATTTACTAGTAACAATACAATTGTAAAGTTTTTTTGTAGGTGTATTTTTATAAAAAATATTACTTTTGTTATATAAAATTGTAAAAGTTAGTAATAAATACTAAGAAATTTATTTGTCCATTTTCATTAATAGTACTACCTCTTTTAACGATGATTATAATGATGAAACAACAGTTAGGGCCTATATTTTTGTACATTAACTGTTTTGCTGTAAATCTAAAGTCCAGGACAAAATTAACGCATCTTGTAAGATTTTGTAAAATAAAATGTACTGGTTAATAGGTAGGAATTCGGTCCTGTCAGCCTTTAACAAATTTTTAATTTATAAACAGATGTTAAAACCAGTTTGGACTTACGGTACCCACCTCTGGGGCTGTACGAAATCCAGTAATATGAAAATAATACAAAGGTTTCAAAATAAAGTCCTAAGAAATATTGTCGATGCTCCGTGGTACATTCGGAATGATAACCTCCATCGGGATCTGAACATTGAAACCGTGGATGAAGAAAAGAAAATATTCGCAAAGAGTCGCGAAGACCGACTTCTACGTCATGTGAATGTTGAGGCGCTGCAACTCCTCGATAACTCAGACGTAATGAGATGACTTAAGTGCCAGAAAACCTTCGAATTGGTTTGATTTAGGAGATATCTTATATTAGTCTATTTTTCAAAAATTTGTAAATAATCAATTTATAATAAATTATCCTGTAAATCAGTTGTCCATTAATTATCTTGTAAAATCTTATGTTTTGTTTTATAAAGTAAGAATAAATTTTTTTTATAAAATAAAAATGTTTTATTTTAGAAAATAATAATAGTATGTTAAGTTTGAAAATAAGAAATTTGTAGCATATTTAGAAAATAAGTAACTGATACATAGTTGTTCCATAAATGTATTTTGTGCATTTCTTAAAAAAATTATGAATCAGTTACAAATTTTGTTTATATCTTAATGATTACGTAAATGTGTAATAAGCAATATTAACTACAAAGCTATAGTCTACTTAAGTAAATTTAGTATTGAAAATACGAATAGGAATAGGAAATACGAATCTTTAAAAGTAAGAGTAGCGCTACGGTTATATATATCTTAAATAATTGTTATTGTTAGAAAATAAGAGTAGCCATTGGATTTTATTTTCTTATAATGATGTAATCCTTAGGTAGTTTAAGTTTGAATAAAATTGTTCGTTAGTCTAAGACTAGTTACAATAAATAAATATAAAAATGTAAGATTTTTTTTATAAAAAAATTAGAGTTGTTAATTTGATTTATGGTAATTTAATGAAAAAATAAGATAAATTAGCTTTAATCACACAAGTTTATTTAACAGAAACGGTAGGGTTTACTTACATTATTGAATGAAACATTTCCAGGTTTAATCTATTAGACATGTGCCGTACGGTTTTTAATTATAACTTTAATTTCAGTACTTATTTATATCAATTACAGAAAATTTAAAGAATAACATTCCGGAAGTAATTTTTTGACTTTTAAATGGCTACTTGTAACTATTCAAACACTGTTTAAAAGTAATTAATGTTTTAATAAACAAAGTATGCAGTAAGTAATACACTTTAAAAGCATAAACCCCCTTCTAATCGTTTATTTTAATTATTTTTTTTCGAACAACCAAATGAAAATTATTATCGGGTTAAAAAATTACACAGAAAGAATTTAAAACATACGAAATAAATTTTAATGAATGTACATTAAAGAAAAACAAACCATAAACTTACTTTTTAACTATTATAGAAATGGTGTTAAAAACCACAGAATTCCGTATAAGGCTGTATATATATTTTACACAAGTAACTTTTATTAGTTTACTTTTTTTTGTAAAATGTAATGAGTTTTAGTATATGTAACTTAAATTATTTAAACGACTAGAGACGCATTTTTACACCGTTTTATTCGTTCCAAGTTATAAGTTGCTCTTTTAAAATTACTTGCAATAATTAAAATAAGACAAATATTTCTTCGACGTTGGTTATTATACAGTTGTTTCCTATCTTTATGTTAACTATACCAAGATTGCTTTTACGTCTAAACCCTATAAACCATCTTAGTATTAGTTTTAAAAAGCGCAAGTGGTGTTTGTAACTCACTCTTTAAGCTCAGCTGTTCTATTTCAATTTATAACTCGCTTTGTTTTATGAGCGTTCCAGAATTAATATTCAAATGAGTTTGCCCGACAACAAAACCTCGACATCTTTGCCTGCACATCGTTTATTATATCTCTTCTTTCGCATTAACATCATTTGCGCATTTATACTATACTTAAACACAGTCATATTATGTTGTATCTATTTCATACTAACATCCATTGATTTATAATTACATAAATGTATGTATATTTATAATAGGTTAATATTTTCTTTAGACAATATATACCATATGATATTTTTCAGAGAGGAATTCAAAATATTTTGTAATAAAAAGAAGGAATTTTCTAATTTAAAATGAAATAAGTAAATTATTTCACGTTTTTAAATATTTTTATGTTTAGTTTTATCAAGATTTACGTTGTTCTTTTTAATTTATGTATTATCTGTATTTCTATCTTTTCAAAATATTATGATGTGGTTTTTTTTAGGATGTGCTGATATGATTGATTTATTATAAAAGTAAACTTCAAACAATTCTTTATATTTGATTTTTTTTTATAAGAGAAACAAAGTTTAGATCAATGAACCGGTTGTTGTAGTGATTGATCACCGCAACTGTTCCATGTCAGGAGTCCATATTTCGATTCCCGGTCAGCTCTGGCATTTTTTCATCTGCATATCCTTCACGATCCTGACAGAAAATATCTTTATAACCTGCCTCATAATTATTGAAAACTATTAATACAATTTCAAGAAATTATGGATAAATAATGGTTAATGAATTTATGTTAAAACAGGTATGAAATATTCCTTCCACAACAAAACTGGGAATTGAGATAAGTAATCATAATTCATGCAAATTGTTGTTCATGTCGTCAGCCGATAGGCTGGTTTGAACCTGTAGAGGTTTTACTAAGTAAACGAAGAGTAAGATTGTTTAACATACCTTCCTCACTGAGTAGAAAAGTATGCTTATCAGCATTCCAGGCCCTCTGAAAAACACATGTTTTCCTCTCTACAAATGATATCTTCACTTCATTCACAACAGGGTCTGGCTGTATAATAAATTAATTACTTTCAAAGAAGAAAACTCTGATTAGTGTTTTTCTACTTCTTCTGTTCTTAAATGATTCAGTCATTTAATTGGCTGACCATCTGATAAGAAACAGAACTATATTTTTAGCTCTGCAACTAACAGATTGAGTGAAAATAATTTAACACTCCACCTGTCTGTAAAGAAAATTCCGTAACCTAATTTAGCAATACGTTATTGAAAACTTTTTAATATAAACACGAAGAAAAAGAAAAAAGGAAACAGAAATAGAAGATGCGCAAATGTGTTTTTACGGAGGGTTGCACGACGGAGTATAGAATTTGAAATTGCTATCCAAGAAGAAAGTTGCAAATAAGAAGTGAAAACGTAAAAATCAGTTATCGCAATAAATGGATGGGGCAACTTCAAAGAATTAATAAATATAAATACTGTAATACCGAAACACATATTAGGATACAAAATGTAAAGAAAAAAGTACCTTGAGTTTACTTCTAAATCACTGAAAATAATTTAGTTAATCTTCTTCTTCACCTCATTGATTAAGCAGGAGATAAAAACCAATTTTTGATCAAAAATGGTTTT
Source organism: Catonia carolina (assembly GCA_035578175.1). Classification (NCBI taxonomy): domain Eukaryota; kingdom Metazoa; phylum Arthropoda; class Insecta; order Hemiptera; family Achilidae; genus Catonia; species Catonia carolina. The sequence continues at coordinate 258,339,892 of JAQMRL010000001.1, read as the reverse complement.
TATCCATTTTTGGTTGATCAAAACCAATTAATTTGAACTAGACCTATACAAAAATTGGTCATTTCAGAAAGCCCATACGTAAAAAAACTAACTTTTGGAAAAATTAAAAACTGATAGTTTACTACGTTTCAATAAAAAAAAACAATAAGAAAAAATATAATTTGTTCGGTGGGCTGTCCCCTTTAATAGGCCTATAAAACATAGTATACGTTTGTATTTTTAAAGTTAGCCACTTGTTAAAAAAAAATGAAGATTTTGATTTAAAGGTGTTTTTGAAATAAATTGAAGTAAAATTTTAAGTTACGTTGTTTTTTGTAAAATACGTTGTTAGGCCAGAAGAAAATTTAGTTATACAAAAATATTCATTTATTTACTTTCTATTTACTTAGTTATTTACTTATCTTCCTACCAATTTACATTAGTGACTTAAAATAGCTTTTTGCAGAAATAAAAATTGAAATTCATAACACATTGAAAAATGTTTGGTTTTTAAGACTATTCCGTTCTTCGTAGTCATCAAAAACAGTAGTTATCTCCCTTAAAACGATTTTTGTGTACAAACTTTGTATCCTCTTCTACTGTAAAGTAGAGCTTAAGTTTCAAAAATCATCCACTTTCATTTTCTAATTAGAAGGAAGCACTTTATATCCCTAAGGATAAGCCTTTTCTGTGTTATATATTATTACTGAAGGAAAGCCAGACTTATGTGATTCCTGTAGGGATGGTGTTTTTACATTCAGTTAGTCCCAAAACGCACTAAAGAAAAATTGTAAAATTTTGACTTACGGGCTTTCTGTAATGACTGATTTATATTATAGGCCTACATAGGCCAGTATACTAATAATTTTCTTTGAGTGTAAAATTAACAATTGGCAGTTTTGTAACATAAATCGTTTCTTTTGCCACCTCCGTAGCGTAGTGGTTAGCGCGCTAGCCTACAACGCAGAAGTCCCGGGTTTGATTCCTAGCTAGGGTCTGAAAATTTTCAGTAGTCAAAACCCACCGTTCTTGATGCATAACTCACTGTAGTTGCTAATAACCAAGCAGTAAATGTGACTTTTAATTAAAAAAATAAAAGCATTCTATTTTTTGTCTGAATTTCTTATCCGTCAATTTTTGTCTGAATTTATTCTTATTAGAAAAAAATTATTCTTATTGGCAAAAATTGACGGATAAGAAATTCAGACAAAAAATAGGATGTCTTTTTTCGATGGATATTATAAACCATGACTTTATCATTACGTCTCAGGTTTTGGATGATTTTAATGACAGATATACTGAAAAAAATTTTATATTTTTAAGAAACTGTATTTTGGTAGTTTATTTACACATTAAATAATATTAATAATGATAATATTATTATTTTTATTATTATTATTATTATTATTATATAATTTCATAAAAATATGCCAGATCATTATTTTTATGTTAAATTTAAGCATATACGTAAGAAATACCTTCGTACTACTTTCTGAATAGAAAATCTCTTTCCAGGAACAATCATTTTTCTTTTCAATAAGTCGAATATTATAATAAGTTCCTTTTTTTCTGAAGAACGAATTTTTATTCTTTTATCAAAGAAATTGATATGAGAGAGAGATGATATTTCATAAAGTTATTCTTATTCCTTTACAATGAAGGTAGACGACTAGTATTAAGGATGGATATACTGCAGTGTATTGTAGTTTAAGATCTGTTTCTACTTTAATGCATTTAAATAAAAAAAATATTGAACGCTTTTATTATGTTTCTCTCTATTATTTTAGTCCTTAAATTTATGTTTATTATATGAATAATATAAGAATATAAATTTTATATAATAATCATTATAATGTCCTAAAACAAACCAATTTAGTTATTACAGAAAGAGGTTTTTAACAAGAGAAGTAAAGAATTCGGTAGGTAGTTAATTTAAATTAAATTATCTTTGGTCATTACAAAAAAATCAGTATGTCCCAAATTGCGTTTCCGTTGTTTGTAGTATGATCTAATGAAACACAAATTTTACAGGTTACATATTAGCAGTCTAATAATGATGTTTGTGATAAGTATTAATATAGAAATTATAATTTGTCCTTATTATAGCATAAACCGCTTTGTTTTATAATGTAAAAATCGAACATAACTAATTTAAGTCGGTTCATACATTGGATCGTAATACTGCAGCTGTGTTGTTTAGTTTCTTTTGGCCTATATGAAATATTAATATAGGGAAGGAAAGTATTGTTTTATGACGATTTTTCAAATTGAGTTTTCACAAGAAATGCACATTTTTAGGCCCCCTTGAACCCAAAAAATAAATTTTATACATTTAGAGTTTTGTCCGTGTATGTTTGAACAAAATATCTCAAGAACAGAATAGTATACCAAGTTGAAACTTGGGACTTAAGTTAGGTATTACTGGCGGACCCGACACGAACACATCTATCAAAATTGATCAACCGGAAGTAGTAGCTTATTCGTGCAGTTTTCACGTTTTCACTATTTTCTCAAAAACAACTCCCACGATTATTTATTACAATTACCTCATTTAGGCTACTAGTATATTTTTTATGCTTTACATGATAGGGTAGGCGCCATTTTTCTGCTAAAATTCTTGAAAGGCTGTGCTCTGGTAGAAACAAATTGGTTTTTTAAGATAGCTGCCTTAATATGCATTTTAGAACAAAAAAGTATATATATATATAATAAAAATTGTAGAAAATTTAAAAACCTAAAACTTTTATTTTCAACATTTCTTTGTATAATGCTTAGTTTAGTGGTAATTAAAAATCACCAGTTTTAAAAAGTAGGTTAAGAAAAGAGGTGATAAAATAAAATAATGGATTTTAAATTTCAAATAAATATTTAACATATTTACTGTATTGAATTAAGAGAATATAATTTAAGACAGTACGAGTAAAATAAATTATTAATTTTATGATATCTAAAAAAGTTTCTTAGGTTTACTAGTATTTTACTTACTGTTACATTTTTACAAAGTTTCTGGATAAATGACAAGAAGTATAAGTAACACTATTGTTACAAAAGAAGTCAAAATGACTCCTGTATAGGAAATAAATATTATAAATGGTACTTAAAGGTACAAGAACAAGTGAAGATCTGAAAAATAGGTTAAGAAAGGAGGTGAGAAAATAGACACTAAGATTTGAGTTATAGATGAACAAGAGCCAAATAGAAATTAATGGGGAAGAAATAACAGGAAACTGATCCTCGTTGTAAAAGGACAAAACTTGAAAAGAAAGAAAAGAGCTAAAATTGACTTTCAGATTGCAGGGATAAAGATTTTGAAATTTTTATTTTACTATGTGTAAAGAGAATTTTATTATGAAATTGTAAAGTTTTCAATCGTTTTGTTATGATAGGCCTACTTTGAATTTTTCCTGTTGTTTACTTTATTCCCGACCTTATACACTAAAAACTTTCGGATACATTTTTACCCCGAGAACGATTAAAAAAATACGAGTATTTATAGAAAATTAAAAGATCTGCAAATTTTGTTTTAAGCAGTTTTCTCTACAGAGCCTAGTTTAGTGTAAAAGAGTGATTTTCCGTATTAGCCAAACTAAGGTTGATTTTCATTTAACATCATTCACTCATGATTACGACAAGTTTATGTTTTTGAGGTTAGTTTTTTGTTTATTTCTAATGTATTACTATTAATGTTTGGTTGTATGGTTCATTATTTGCATTGGCAAGAGAAAGACATGTGAGTGCTTACACTTGATTTTTAGATGTTATGATAGTATTTTCTACTGTAGTTATAAGCACCTATGAAATTTGTTTAAATAATTTATTTTTTACTCCTACGCGCGGACAGAACTCGTTGTTAAGAAGAATTTTTGCGTTTAAGTACGCGTATATAGCGGCTCATAGGTAAGGTCTGTGAGCGTAAACGGATTTGTCCGTTTTTGTCCTGTTCTATGTCATTCAGTGTTATTTCCAAAGTTTTACTTCTTGTAAATGAAAATAAGCCACATAATTTTCCATATTTCATCAGTTTTTGGTTTTTTTTTTTGTTAGTACGCACATTTTTTGGATAATTTGAATATAGTATGGATTAGCGGGATTGTCATGTATTTTATCATGTAGCTATATTCTAATACTAATAGTAATTTTATTTACCCAGTGTTGTTTGTAAACACAATTTTAGTGCAATCTTTTTGAGGCTAGCAATAAGCCCGCGTGCAACGGGCACAATTGGTAGTTTATAAATAAATAGCAATTAAAAAAAAATACATGTTTATTTTTAAAGCTTCATTACTTTTAGTCACTGACTTTAAAATTTAAATTAAAAAATTATTAGTTTTCGTTTTAATAAATTATCATGCGATGTAACTTTAGTGGTACAAACATAACAGGATAACTTTATTAGTTTTGTGCAGCCGTATAAATTACGTCTCTTCTATTTCTTTTTAAAAACATCCATCGTTCATCAATTTGGCGCCTGTAAAGAGGAATTTAAAATTATTTCTAATAAGATTAGTTTAGTAAGTAGTTGAGATACTGGCAAAGCTTTGATGAGATACTGCGACCAAAGAAACTTAACAAGAAATTTATAATAGTGTTCATATATATTGTGGTGTGACGCCGTCAGCGGGCCAATATCATTCTGTTTATAAATAAATATAGCAGGCGTGAACTGATCTTTCAGTTTTTAATTATGACCGAACTTCATCTCATTCAAACATATTCAACTCTTTTTTTTCTTTCTCTTCCCCTTTATCACTTTAAAATTACCCCCACAAATAAATCTAAGTGTGTAAGTGTATGGCTTTATATAGTATCTTAGTATTATCGCCACACCTTAGTTTTCTCCACTCTTCTAACCGTGATATAAGGTGACTTCATAAATAATCCACAACTCCATAGATTGTTACTGGAAACAACTTATGCTGTTTTCATATGCAGACACAGATTATTAATCTTATTATTTTTACACTCGCTTACATCTTAATTATTGTGTATATGATAAAGTCATATGCGCCCCACCCTTTTTCGTAGTCTTTTTTATTACCAATTCACCTAGATGTAGAGGGGAATATATAAACTTTTTTAACCTGAATGTAGAAGTCTTAGACAATTTATTTTCATTTTAGTCTAATTAAAAAATGGATATTAAACTACAGAATGAACCCATCGGGTTGTTCTAGTGGTAAAGTCGCCCCCGCGAGTCGGCTGTTTGACGGTTGATGTACAGGCTTTAGAGAGTTGATGTACTTTGACAGTTGATGTACAGGCAGGTTTATGTAAAGGCTCTGTGGTTGAAATCATAGGGTAGTTACTTTGATACGGACAGTGATTATTGGTGTACTTTGATAGTTTGGATTCAATTAAACATACTTTCTCAGGAATGTTCAGCCTGAATCTGTACAAGACATTTATACAACATACATATCATCTTCATCTCATTAGGTCATTACTTGTTTTTCTAAATTCAATAGATTGCAACGTATTTACATTAGAGTTAAATAAAAACTTGAAGATTCAAACTGAAAACTGAACGGCTTCTAAAAAATAGCTCTGTTTATCACATGGTCACCCAGTTATATATTATGAATGAATTATTTAAGAACTGAAGATTTAAAGGTGTAAAAAACACTAATGAGATTTATCTCCTCGGAGAATAATAAATTTCATTATTATACAGCCAGATCGTATGGTGAATGAAGCGAAGGTGTCATTTGCAGGATGGAAAGTATATGCTTTTAGAGGGCCTGGCATGCTGATAAGAACACTTTTCCATTCAGTGAGGAAGGCTTGGTAAACCACCTCACTCCTCGTTTTACTTAGTAAAGCCTCTAGAGGTTCAAATCAGCTTTTCGGCTGATGAACTAAACAACACTGGTTCATTCGTTAACGTACTAGGCTGTTCTATCAAAGATATCAAGTTGAAATCCTAAGAAGATTCTATAATAAACTGAAAATTGTTTTTACTTTAAAAATTGATAAAAATCTCTATTCCAGTTTTTAAATGTTGTAAAATATGTACGAAACTTCATAACGTTGCAATATTTTAGTTTTGATTAGTTGATTAAATTTTATAGAAAAATTAACACAGATACGAAGAATATTATCACTCTTTACAACCGGAAATGTGTTGTTAAAATCTTATCTACCTACATTACACCTACACGAGATAAAAATGGTTTTAAACAAAAACAATTTTTGTTCAACAAATAGTTAAGGGTTGTTTATATATTTTCTTAGTTTTCTAATAATTTTATTATCAGTATTTTATCCCTTAAATGTTTACTTAACTTATCTTTCAAGAAACCTTGATTTGAAAAAGTATCCTTTAGGTAAAACTAAAGATTTTTCTCTACATCTACATCTATTTTTATCATACATTTTATGACAAAATTACAAATTAATCATGTTTTTATATGTTAAATTGTTTATTTATTTAATACGAAAATTTTGTAAACTTACTAATTGGTTTTCATTGTGTGTTTCAGGAGGTGAGTGCTTTCCTTTTGGTTTTAAAATAATGTCTGCCTGATTATATTTAAGTATCGCAGTCATTACTTCTACTATGAACATAATGCAGGTTTGTATAATAGGTGTTGATTTATTCGTTCATTATACTTACCTTTTGCATGTAGAGGGGATTCTACCTAGAAAAACTAAAATTGTTTTTGGCAAATTAAATTTTGGCTAAATATATAGTCCAATTATTCTGAATAAGATTGTACAAACGTCACCTCCGTAGCGTAGTGGTTAGCGCGCTAGCCTACAAAGAGGAGGTCCCGGGTTTGACTCCAGGCTAAAATCTGGGAATTTTCACAAGTAAGAACCCACTGTTCTAGATACATAACCTACTTTAATCACTAATAACCAAGCAGTTGATCCAACTTTAATTAAACTAAACTTAAAACAAGATTGTACTACATATACGCCTAATTACTTTGTTCCTATGGGATCTGGATATTGGTACTTAAAAAAATAATAAATTTGTTACCATGGTAACTTAGACGTCTATTAAAATTTTATTAAACTTTCCCTGTAAACTACAATTTTACTTTTCTTGTGGCTCAAAAAACATCATAATTTCAGTTCTGCGTTAACTAGGATTATAATTTTTTACTAAAATGTTTATAATTAAATATAAAACATACTATGATAAAAACTTTTTCATAAAATTTTACTCATCTACTTTTATTAGAGTTTAAATAATTAGGCTCAGAATGTAATTTTCTTATTTCAAATATTTTTTTAATACTGTTTGAAGGAATATTTTAGAATCCGACACGTCATGAGGTTAATTTAATATTTAATTTGACACTGAATTTAAATGTGTTAAGTTAAAGATTGTAGAGATGTTGTTAAGGTCATCATCTGAAAGGGTGGTTTGAACCTCTTGAGGCTTTACTAAGTAAAACGAGGAGTGAGGTGGTTTACTTTGCCTTCCTCACTGAGCGGAAAAGTATGCTTATCAGCAAGCCCAGCCCTCCGAAAAGCATCTACTTTCCACCCTGCAAATGACACCTTCACTTCATTCACCACAGGCTCTGGCTGTATAATAAAGTTTGTTTCTCTCAGAGGAGATAACCCTTATTAGTGTCTTATACACCTTTACCTTTTCTGTTCTTAAATGGTTCACTCATATGATTGGCTAACCATGTGATAAGAAACAGAACTGTTTTTGTAGCCCTGCTAGCAAATCGAATGCAAATAATTTAACACTCTACCGGCCTGTTATGGGCAATTAATAGAGATATGATTTCTCTCTTTAATAGAGATATGATAACTCCGCCATTGCCGGTCGTAAGCCCGGGGCCTCATCATGCAAACGATGAGGAAGGAGGAGCGGGAGGAGTAACACCTCATTAAAAAACCAGGGTCCACCTGGCTCCGGATGGTAGCACCCTGTGAGGGCCCCTGCCTAGGGTTACTAGGTGAAAAATGGTCAACGACTCTGACGGCGGAAGAGGGAAACTTTTCCCAACGGCAGATGAGGCGGAGGAACCTGGGGGAGTCAACCCTGAGAACAAATCCTGCGGGTTTGGAAGCAGCGAGATGGCGGCCCCATCACCAAACTTGCTCAGCGCAGCGTTCGTACCGCGGCCTGGGGACTTTTCTAATACTGGCAAGCGTCAAATAAAAGCCTCGGATCAGGACTGGACTAATCGGATTACAAATGGAAAACCTAAAAAAAATAGAAATTGGATCGCGGAAACAGTAAAAATTGCTACTTGGAATGTTAGGGGTATTGCAAATAAAGAGATTGAACTGGCACACTTGCTGAAAGAAAACGACATAAAAATAGCAGCAATCACTGAAACAAAAAAGAAATTATCAGGAAGCTGTTACAGAGAGAATTACGTTATGTTGTATAGTGGAGTGGCTGAAACCCAAAGAGCCAGTAAGGGAGTTGCTATATTCATTGATAAATCCTGGGAATCAAAAATTAGAGACTATTCTTATATTAATGCACGATTGATGACTGTCAGAATAAGACATGGACGAGGAAATTTCACAATCATTGCAGCTTATGCACCAGAAGAGTCAAATAATACAGAAAGAAATAAAGAATCAGAAGACTTTTATAAACAATTACAGAGAGTTATTGACAAAATAAATGTTAATGATGATATATTGGTGCTGGGAGATTTGAATGGAAGACTTGGTCGGCATCCAGTGCAAAAATGCATAGGGACTTTTGGCGAAAATACACTCAACAAAAATGGTGAAAGGTTAAGAGATTTTGTTACCTTTAATGAGCTGAAAGTTACAAATACATTTTTCCGTAAGAAAGACATACATAAATTCACATGGAGTGCAAGAGGTAGCAAATCAATAATAGATTATATCATTGTAAACCAAAAATTGGCAGCCCAGGTGAGAGATGTGAGAGTTTTCAGAGGACAAGATTTGCACACAGATCACTACTTACTAGTTGGCAAAATAGATTTGTATAAGCGATGGAAAAAGAAGTTGAGCAGAAATCAGAACCAGAACCCAACTGATGAAACTTTCAAGGTGTCGCTGTTGAGAGATGAAAGTATTAGGAACCTCTATCAACAACGTCTCATGAACAGGCTGGTGTCTAATCCAACCACAGAGGATATTGATATTGAATGGAAGAATATATCCAGTACTATAAAAATGAGTGCCATGGAGGCCCTGGGAACAAAGAGAAAGATTTCTAGGAAGAAAGGTCCAAGAATATGGAATGAAGAGACAGAAAAATTTGTCAAAGAAAAGCAGAGATTGTACAAGATCTATCTTAACGACCCTTCTGCGGGAAATAAAGCAGCTTATAATAGAGCTAGAAATCAAGCAAAGCAGGTGATGAAAAGGGCACACCAGGAATCATGGGAGAGATACATCAATACGGTTGAAGAAGATCTCCATGGAAGACAGGAGCTGGCTTTCAAATTCATGAGGATGATGCAAAAACAAAATAGAGAGCTTGTAGAAATAGGTTGTGTGAAAGAAAATGAATGGATTGATCACTATAAAAAATTATGGTTTGATAATGGAAAAAATGAAAATACTATTCCCACTGAATGTGTTTCTTGTCAAGTAGATCAAATTGACATGACAGAGCTACAAGCAGCAATTAAGGCCTCTAAAAATCGGAAAGCAGCAGGACTTAATGGTCTAAATATGGAGCTTTTAAAATATGGAGGAGTGCTACTTCACTTGCGGTTGTTGCATTTATTTAATAGTTGCTGGAAAAATCATGCAGTGCCACAACAGTGGATGATGTCGAAGGTGATCTCAATATTTAAAAAAGGCGATCGATCAAACCCAGGAAATTATCGAGGAATAAGTCTTCTAGATACAGCATACAAACTATATGCTTCGATCCTAGCAAGGAGATTGCAGGCTATTACTAAATCTCTACTACAAGAAAATCAAATGGGTTTCAGGAAAGGAAGATCCTGCATTGATGCAGTGTTTACACTGAAAATGATTATTGAGAAACGCAGAGAACACAATTATGAAACCCACATGGCATTCGTTGACTGGGAGAAAGTCTTCGATAATGTGGATAGAGAGCTGCTCTGGAACATAATGACAAAGTATGGATACCCTAAACATCTGATTAGCAACATTGGAAATTTATACAATAAAACATCAATAAGGATTACTCTGAAGGATGGAAAATTAACGGACAGAATAATGACAAATAAGGGAGTGAAACAGGGATGTCCAATTTCACCTGCCTTGTTCAACATTTATGTGAACGAGCTTATGTTTGCGTGGCAGCACCAAGTTGACAAGGGTATTTCTCTCACCCGAAATACTTACCTGAACCATTTAATGTTTGCTGACGACACTGTAATCATACAGGAATCTGAGGACAAGCTGCAAGTTGCGATGCATAGGCTCGGCCTCATAAGCAAATACTTTAATATGAAAATAGCAGCAGGAAAAACAAAAGTCATTGCTTTTCGTGGAAAAAGGCCTATAAGATCTAAAATAGTAGTCGAAAACAAAATCTTGGAGCAAGTGTCAAATTTTAAATACTTGGGATGTGACATAACGCATGATTATGACCGGGATCCTCAACAAAAAATATCGAGGTTCAACATGATATGTGGGGCAATAAACCGATCCCTCAGGAGTAGAGCTAGAAAGAACACCCTGCTCAAATTTTATAAAGTAATGGCGATCCCAGTATTGGCTTATGGAAGCGAGACATGGGTCCTTACAAAGAAACAAGAATCAAAAATTCAGGCAGCAGAAATGCGATTCCTGAGGCAGGTGAAAGGTTGTACAAGAGAGGATAGAATCCGAAATGAGGAGATAAGGAGAGAGTGTGATGCCCAGCCACTCTTGAGCATATTGAGAGCCTACAGAAAAAATTGGTCAGATCATGTTGTAAGAATGTCACAAGACCGCCTCCCTCGATCTGCGCTGCTCTATAAACCAATCGGAAAGAGAAATATTGGTAGGCCGAGGAAAAGATGGACGCCGGAACAGGCTTGAATAGCCTAATCCATGAAGACGACGACGACGACGACGACGATGATTTCTCTACGGAAACCCTATTTTATATTTCAACCAGTAACGTTTAGGTCGTAATTAAGTTTGAGATAATTTTTGTTATAACATTTTTTAATTAAAGTAAAAATTCTCATTCAAAGGTAGACTCCCCGTACATTATTATTGTTTTATTTAAAAAATTATAGTTTTGTTGATTATAGCTGTCAACAATTTTATACAATAATTATTGTTATAAATCGTTAAGAAATTATATAGAATATTTATTTTTGAATAAAAAGTTATAAATGTAAAAATGACTGCCGATTGTTTGTTTTTGAAATGTTTTCCTATTATTTTTTCATTCGTTATAAATTGATTACATGTGAACTCATGCACCTGTCCGCAGCTTAATATTTTTAATTGTTGTATCGAACATTTCCGTCATTATTATTATTGTACGGAATTATTAAAACTGAAATAAAAACAGAATTCTGAAAGGAAGGGGAACATATTAATTTTTAATGCGGTCAAACCAAGATCTAATCTTTCCACGTAAGGCAATTAGAGCTACGTATTGTGTCAACTGGACATTAGTCAGACAAAAACGAGAAAGAATTTAATAGAAGGACATTACTGTCAACGGGAAATGCGATTCTGTTCCATGATAATTACTAATGACTCTTAACTCTAAACTCTATCAGGACAGGAGTAATATGATTGTGCCAACTAAGCTTCGTATCTCACCTCTGCTTGCACTAATATACTAGTATACTATTAATTTTATATCATACTATAAAATGGTATCATAGTATAAACTATAGTATAGACAACTATCACCTTATAACTTACAAACCGATCATGCAATGCTTACCAGATCGGTGGATTCATGTTCATATATTATAAACGTTGCTGTCTATTCTTTAACAGCTCATTTTTTAAGTCTTAATTACTTTTGCACATATTTTTGTTACAGTACCTATTAGAGTAGGACTATTTCGTTATAGTTCTTTCATATTCCAACTTAGTTTTGTCGTTAAAATTTTTAATTCTTGAATTTACTCATTATTCATTGATAGGTTTAAGCAAGATTTGAGTTTTGACAATTTTATCAATATCGATGTAATTGTCCTTCGATTAAAATTTTTAATTACTTTTTATAGAATTTTAGCTAATAAATTTTTTAATATTTTATTTCTTGCTCTAAAAGTGATTCAAATAAAATGCTATCTACAACCGGCTTCATGGTGTAGGGGTAGAGATTTCTAGGATAAAATCAGAGAATTCCGAGTCTGACTTCGAGCTAGGATCTGGAATTGTATTATTATAGCCTACATCAAATCCCACCAACAAAGTACTGAACTGCACTGTAGTCACCCATGATCAAGCAGTTGATGCGATTTTAAATAAACTTTAAGCAATTTTATCACTTTTAACCTGAACAAGCAATGAAGTTGTAAAAAGTTGATTTTTTTTATTAATTGAGAGTTGCATTTTCAATATGGTTTCTGTTATTAGCAATTAATAGTAGGTTAAGGAACAGTTTAAGCGGATTATTATATGTTAAAATTTATACCATAGACGAGAATCAAGATCACGACCTTCCGCTCTGTAGTCGACCACGTTACCACGACGCGACGGAAGCAGGAAAATCTTAATTTAGCTTAATTTATTATCGAGACTTGTATAGCTTTTGCATTTTGCTGAGAGCTGTGAAACAGACGTTGCGGTCACAGCACTACATGCAGTACAGTATGGCTCGTTCTAAACTAAGGGGTTTGGTAAATACTGATGTGCATGATTCAGCACAGTGTTGTTTATGTATGCCTACGTGATTGTACGTGATGGAAAAGACGAGGAACGGAAAGTTCAGCTGCTAGTATGTATGTCTGTTCCGCGGTTCTCAGCAAAATGCACGAGTTCTACACTGGTGACAACCATCCGATTTGGCTACTGCTTTTCGCAAAATTTAAAGTTGAATTAAGTAGGATTTCGAACAGGTAACCCCAGTGAAGTTTGTTCGCGTTTATGTCAATTAGTTACCTTACGATGTTGTTTGGCCAACTGGTGTTTTTTTATCAATAAATAGTAACTTTGCAATAGCTGACTAACTAGGCTTACACCAGAACGCCTGCGGGGTATGTTTACTCTTGTTGGTGTGGTGGTTGGAGATACTGGCTTTTACGCCGGGGTCTCAAGTTCAATCCCCGGTCAGATCATTTTCATGTGTCATAATCAGCATTTTATGTTTCATCATTCTGCATTGGTAGTAGTCTATAAAACAGTTTGATGTATAAAAACACGTAAACACTTTGAATTTTGAAGAACATAATTAATTCACATTTAAATTTACATGAAATACTTTTATTTAAACCGAGAATTTAAAAATTGTGGATGGTGTTTTTGTAAGATGCTTTTACTGTCATTCTTTGACAACTTGGCTGAACTAAATTTGTAAAACATGTGGGCGCATTTTATTGATTATTTCTTTTTTATCTGCATATGTTAAGCATATGCTGTCTTAACAATGGAAATATTTATAATTTTCTTCCAGAATAAGTTTATGTTTATGTGTTATTAATGAGATATCACAAAAAAACTTCATGTTTTTTAATATATACAACATAAAATAAAGCTCAAAAATCTTGTGACTTATACATATTTAACGACATAAATTATAGGTTATAAAATATTGTACAGTAAATGTGAATTCAAAATTAATAAAAAAATATTCAAAAAAATCATAATAAATGTAGAAGCCGGTCTCAAATTTATAAGAATATAGCTCGACTCTTTACTGAGGCTATATAAAACGTACTAAACGGAATAAATACATAATCTAGCTTGCCGCGGTTCAGTGACAACTTTATAAAAATGTGCTATGTCTGGTGGTGTTGAATTATGAGCCAGTTTTGAAGGCCATTTCGGCTTTATTATAGAGACACATTCATTTCTTTTACATTCCTTATGTAAAATCTCATTTCAGATCTGTTTTTACGAATGTCCCTTTTTAATATTCTGGTTTGTTTTTGGGTTAATGAAATATGTTCAGGTGTAACTTGATAAACGGTAGGTAGAAGTTTAGTTTATCTTTTTTTAAATAAAAAATACAACAAACGCTGATTTTTTTTAATACCGGAAAAATTATATTGTTAGATTGTTACCTACGACAAAATGTATTAAATTACCACTGTTAATGAATATACATAGCCAATTTTGTTGTTATAAATTTACTGTTATTCTAATTTATTTTACTTTTTCATACACTATTTCATAGAAATAATTATGAATTTGTCATAATAAACTTTATAGAGATTGCGTATAAATTTCTTACCTTACAACAGACTCTGTTGACCCTGTGAAATTTAATTATTAAAAATAATTATATTCTTAAAATAAAATAAACACAGTTATTTTTTAGTTTAGCGAGTAGCCTATTACATCAGCTAAAGTGATTTAACCCTTTCAGTGCCGAAACAATATTTAAAAGTTTGATCTTAAGTGCTTTTTAATTTGAATAAGGGTGTACAAAAAGTGCCCTTGTTTCAAAAACTTGCAGGCGTAAGCCTGCCATTGCCGACCAAAATTTCAACGTTATAGACGAATAAAATTTCCTGTTAAAAATAAATTCTTATTGTGTTCATGAAAAAAGAAATCATTCTAACACTAAAAATATTTAAAACAGTTTTTTTTAGTTTATTTAAAGTCACATCGACAGCTTGGTCATTAGCAACTACTGTGGGTTTTGGTACCTTAACGGTGGTTTTAACGTGTTGAAATTTTTCAGACCCTAGGCGGTGATTGAACCCGGGACCTTTCGCTTTGTAGGCTAGCGCAATAGTCACTACATCACGGAGGCGGTTTCAAAATACATTATTCCATTAATTTTTGTTTAAAAGTTTTTTGAAATGTTCGGTTATTCGGTTGTTGGCACTTCATGCATAACTTATGGACATCCGGTAAACAGGATGTTACCACTGTGTAAAGATATCGACGTCCTGTTTTCCGGACGTTCGTATTGACAGGGTTAAAGTTCGATCTGTAGTTATTTGCAAATAGCGTGTATAGCCTACTTAAAAATTAGCAAATTTTTAATTAGTATTGCGGTATATTTATATTTTACCGTACAAAAAATTAGTTAACTGCCTATACCTTTACCAAAGTTTTTGTCTTTACCAAAATCCCCGTTTAATCGGGATAAGGAGCAACTATTTAATCTTTTATTAGTGTGATTTTGCCATATAAAAAAGTAATCTATTTGTCTTGTAAAATTTTATTTGTAAATTGTTTTATTTATTTAATGCCATGCGTCCAGTTTTAGTCATTAGCGATTTTAATGGATTAAGGAACAGTATAAGTAGTTTTCTAAGAGTTTTAAATTTATAGACCCTACCCAAGTCTTCAAACCGTAACCTTGCACTTACACGTAATTTAAATAAATCAATCTACCACTGCCATACGAAAACGGCAAATATGGTTGCTTGTACCTAAATATATGCTAAAGTATGTTTAAGAATGTTTCCTATATATTTCTGATTTGAAATTTTATTTCAGCCGGTGAGTTATTGAAATTTTGTTTCCGTCATAAACGGTTAATCAGTTCAAATTACTCTTTCAAAATCCTTTTAATTTTACCAAATTAACTGCGTTCCAGTATTCTTTTAATATCTGGGAATGTATCCTAGAAGTTTTCTTTCTTTTGACATTCTTAAGTCATATTTATTCTTGTTCTTTCTACAAGACAATTGAATTCTTCAGTTAGTTCTCAATTAGGTACGTTTAAGCATTATTTCGGTTTTTAAATTGTTTTTTTAATCATTCATCCAATTCATGGTTGGTTTGTGTTTGTTTATCTATTAAATATCCTTATTGCCAGTCTACCTTGATTTGTTGGCAATAGTCTATACTTTTTCAAATTCTAATTCATTAATAA
Organism: Catonia carolina; assembly: GCA_035578175.1. Classification (NCBI taxonomy): domain Eukaryota; kingdom Metazoa; phylum Arthropoda; class Insecta; order Hemiptera; family Achilidae; genus Catonia; species Catonia carolina. The sequence continues at coordinate 258,324,024 of JAQMRL010000001.1, read as the reverse complement.
ATGTTTTATTTAGTTTATTGCTACGATGCAATTAATAAACGTCCTTTGATCGATCTCTGAAGAAGTTGCATCGATCTCAGACTTCTATGATAATATAAACACAACAATATAATAAAAAAGAAAGTTGTAATAAATTTTGATTGATTGCCAGTCAATTTTTATGTTTGTACAGTTTTACAATAATTTTACACCGAAGTCAAAAATTTATTGTTTCAGTTTTTTTAAGTTAAGATCTCCAAAACTTAGCCTAATGGTTTTTTTATTATTCGAATGAATATTCCTTTGATTTATTTTGCCGAATATTTTTATTTTTATATTTAAACGTTTTTTTTTGTCAAATATATTCAACAAACATTAACAAATTATACACTCGTTTCCATTCAAAATGAATAAATCACTCGAATCCAGATATAAGCATTGTTACACCCACTCCTATCACAAAATCCATAAAGGAGATTAAACATACGCTGGAATAGGGATCTTGTATAAAACAGCGACGACGGTTTGGCACTAGGTGATTCCTCAATCAGACGAAGACAGGATATTACATACGTACATCTCAAATACTGCTGGTTTTATAAATAAACATTTGTAGTTGTTACTAACAAAAGTAAAAAAATATATAGCTATTTTTTTCAAATATGACTTATAGTTAAGTATTTTATTTTACGTGACGTATAAATAATTATTATTTATTTACGGCGAAGAACAAATGTAAGATTACGCTACAATTTTTCATCTTTAGAAGATACGTTTAACGTAGTACGTGTTAGTGTTTGTTTTGTAATCGCAAGCTTGTTGTAGTATTAGGTTTACTTTTTAGAAAAGGGGAAGTAAGCTGCCAGCAGCTAGCTGTTGTAGTTAGATTGCTGGGCAGTAATTAATGTTCTAATTATTATCAATACACACACTTACATTGTACAGTAAGAATCGCGTGTTAGAAAGCAGCATGTCACGTTTATTATATTATCACCAACTTCGCCGTAACTAAAAACATTGCGTGCTAATTCGACCGCCGCAAATGTCTTACTCGTGTATAGTGTACAGAAAGAAATAATGGAACCAACAAAGAAGAAGTAAAAAAATCGCTCCTTTAACATTTCATCAGATCTGTTTTAATTTTTTAATTATTTGAAAGTGAATTGTTTTTATAAACCTTATTTAACTTTTATCCTTAACTTAATTATAATTTTTCTTTTCTGTCCGTTTCATTTTTAGTATTTTAACTACCACAATAAAATTTCTTTTAAGCTTTTTAAGATCAATCAATGTATTTCAAACAATCCTATAAGTTTATAAATGTTATTAGATATTTTAAATTATTAACAGGATTGTATAATTGTTGAAAGTAATTAAACTACAAAAATAATGATAAAATAAAACCAAAAATAACTGAAACCTATTTGTAATTGCAATTTTCAATGTTGGTAGATATTTCGTGATTCGACTGTTCATTGCATCGAAAAGTTTGGATGTTTCCGTTTATTTATATAAAAATATCATTCCATTCACCAAAAAGTGCACTGCCGATGTTATACTCCATACTAGAATGATGAGATTAATGACATCCTAAAAGTATAAATACTAAAATGTAGGCGCACACATACTTGTCACAGTTCATTAATTTTACGTTTAATTTTTTTTTTAATATGAATATTTACAAATTTAAATATATTTATTCGTGTTGTTGTTTGTTTTGGTCATCAGCAAAAATGCTCGTTAGAAAGGCTTTTCTAAATAAAACGAGGAGTGAAGCGGTTTACATAGCCTCCCTCACTGAGTGGAAAAGCATGCTTATCAGCATGCTAGGCCCTCTGAAAAGCATCTACTTTTACCCTGGAAATGACACCTTCACTTCATTCACCACAGGGTCTGGCTGTATAATGATGAAATTCATTATTCTTAGAGGAGTTAACTTTGACTAGTATCTTTTACATCTCTACCTCTTTTGTTCCTGAAAGTTTCAGTCAGATAATTAGCTGATCATGTGATAAGAAACACAACTATTTTTTATTGAACTAGCAGATCGTGTACAAATAATTTAACACTTCTCCTACCGGTTACAGGCAATATTTCAAACATTTTTATTCGCATGAAGTAATTATTTTATTATTCTATTTAAGCTAGACCGCCTCAGCCGTACATACTTCCTTTTTATTTTCTGGTTTAGGATTGTACTAAATTTATTCGATTGTGGTGTAAGTTTCGTTTTAATTTTGGTAAAGTAAATTAAAGATTTGTAAATAAAAGTCATGTTTTAATCATTTCATTTTAAGAAACACTGGGCCTAATTACAATTACTAATTTTTCTCCTTACAGTTTTAATTTGACGCAGAAAAGAAAACATTAATTAACAGATTCTTTTGTGTAGGTTTTCTTGTGGTAGTAATTACAGCTTCTTATGTTTACATTTATTCTACTACAGCTGGTACAGCAGATTGATTTTCGAAACAATGCTTTTTTCTTTTCTATTGGTTTTTTTATACTTTACTAATTATTAGTTTAATGTTAACGGTGAAACAGTGCGTGAGTGTGCTACATATGTTTTCACGCGACTCTAATTCTCTTTGCTTCAACTTAACTAACCCTCACCCTAACTTTGTAAATTTATCCACTCTCATCATTTACAAAACCTTACAAAATAAAACAAAAACAATCTACACCTTCCAACTAAAAATCAATAATTAATTATATAACTTGTTCTAGGACTAATAAAAGAACAGCAATAACAATACACATTATAACACTTGATTAAAAATAAATATATGTTCTTCTAAAATTCAAAATACGTATCAACAAAGCAAAAAGTCTCGGGTTAGATTCTCAGCTAGGTCTGTAATACTTTTTTTTTTAAATTTTCAATTGAAATTTAGTATCTATTATTATATTAATACAACAATGTCTAAATATGAAGCTAATGTTCCAAAACTTGGTTTACTTGAAGAAGCGTGCAGTCATCACCACCATACTACAGTTGGCCAAGAAGATCTCTTGGCCAGAGGCGCTTCAAACGTCTGCGCTGAGCACCCGGTATCGCCCTAGTGTACATGTTTTGTATGAGAGGGTTGTCATGTAATTCAAATTTATCATGCATCGTCTTGTTGTATAGTTGTTTCGCGACATCAATTACGTATGGCATTTGTAAGTCTTTGTGCAACATTGAGTTTGTGATGTAAAAGGGGCATTGCGTTATCGTTCGTAGAATCTTGTTCTGAACCGCTTGCATACGTTTCGTGTGTGAAGGTTTAGCAGAGTTGAACTCCATATGTCCAGATTGGTCTTAAGACTGTCTTGTAGATTGCTAATTTGTGTGACATGTTTAATTTAGAACGTCTATCTAACCTGTAATATTATTACAGGTTAAAAGAAGTCATTAATGGCCCAACTTTAAATAAACTAAAAACATAAAATGCGAGTGTTATCTTCATTTCTTTTTATTGAAGTTATTAGTCTACTTTTTTCAACAACTGAATTCTTTGATGAAATTATTTTTTCAGGATTATCTTCATCAACCAGTCATTTGCGGTCACTGCTCTGCATACGACTATGTCATTAATATCCACTCTTTTCTATTTTGAGCTACATCTAGTTACCAACTATTCTTTTCACATAGTTCTTCTTTTCAAAGTTCCTCTCCGTTCCGAAGGTTGGCGACCATCATGGCAATACTTACCCTACTGGTAGCTATCCAAAAGAGTGTTCTTCTGAGCTTTTGTTAAGCCATACCCTCAAGTTGACCAACCATGAAATTCTTCTACGTCCTTGTACCCTTCTACTGTCGATTTTTCCCTATAGAATGCGTTGGAGCAATTCTTATCTGCGCATGATATGATTGAGATATTGCAGCTTTCGCACCTTCACTACGCTGACCAATTCTGCTGCTTTGTTCATTCGACGTAGCACTTCAGTATTCGTAATTTTCTGCGTCCAGGATATTCGCAGCGTTCTCCTATACAACCAAAGTTGGAACACTTTCAATTTGTTAAACGATGCTTTCACATAGTTGGCACAATGTAGGTATTCCTCTGCTTCGCTTATCTGTTCCTGTTCTCCATTCAACAATCTCATTGTCCATCCCCCATCCATTATTGGGCAACATGTCCTGCCTGATTCCGTTATAATCAAGACTGCATTATTAAAAAATAATTTGATCGTAGTAATGTTTTTCCTTTCTCTTGGATTAAGTATTGATCTTGCAAGATGATATTTTGCCTTGCAGTTTAATATAGCCTAATCTGGCTCTCTAAATATTTGCCTCATTAGGAAGTATAAATCATAAGTATAATCAGTTTATTAGGAGTTCAACTTTTTGTATTGTGCATATGCCTATCTTTACTATATAGAATCTGTATTACCTATAATTTTTTTTTGGCATAAATGCCAAAATTTTATTATTGTAAGTAAGATATCTAAATAACTGTAATTATCCACGATATATAAAAAAAATTAATTTTACTAATAAATTAAGGCGTTAATTTACAGTTATAAACGGGTATAACAACAGGAGTTCTGAGTTTTATTCCCAGTTAGACATCACACTTATTTTCTTATCACCTTTCATCATCTACGTTACCTAGTATTAATGTATAAACCAGTCAAACATAAAAAATACACCGTATATGGTTGTTTATAGTTTCTAATAACTAAACAGTCAATGGAACTTTATAGTAAACAAATGACAAACAGTGATTTTTAAATTATATTTATTTATTTTTTCTTACTGAGGTGACTTATAAATATGATAAAATACCATTTAGAAATTAAAATTTCTTGTTGTAGATTTTATACATAAATTTTCTTGTCATTCATGTTGTATAGGTAGGTGTACTTTATTTTTACATACGTAGTAAGTTAATCGATGCTAATTTGTTTAATTTGTGATGAGGAGGTAATAATGCATGAAATATGGATTTATATCGGGTGATTGAATCTTAAAATTTCCCAGTTGATTGTCATTTAAGAAGAAACGGCTTAACGCTTGGCAGGTAGTGTATGTGTATGCACTATTCAAACGGTAGCGTATAGAAGGGGAAAAGACTCCTAAAAAGAATACAGTGTTGGATAGGAAAGGTGGAGTACTATCTTAAAGGGGTGGATTGGGGGGTTGATCTTCCCTAGCTAGCTTGCTTGCATGTCCTCACACTGTCTTTGGCCTCCTAATCGATAAAAAGCACCACCGGAGCGACATCTCCTGCTAAAAAATACAAACTTATCACCCCCTTTCTTACCCTTCCTTATCTACTGTACTTCTGTCCTGGCCTCCTTCGATTGTTCCCCTGATTGGTGACTGAAGGGGAAGTCTTTTTTTAAATCTATAATGTTAGTACTAAAGCTTGTTATGTTATTATTCTTGTCTTCTATTGATCACGTAAATGACATCCTAACTACATTTCCATTTTTATGATTATGTCAAAAATATTAAATTTGAATCTGAGAGTTTGTTGAATAGCACCTACCAAAAGGTAACCCATTACTATGAGAGGTAAACAAAACAGTTAACTTATAAGGTATCTATACTAATGTCATTTTGGTTAATTAACCACTTTCTTACCTTACGTTGTCATACTGAAACACTAATTAATGGTTTCGTACTGTAGTGTGTCTCATGACAATCCCCAGGTACTACGTTTGAAAAAAAAACAGATTTATAATAAGATTTTGTGAGCTTATACAGTTGAACTTCTATAACTCGAATCCTCAAGGAATGAGGAAAAAATCGAGTTACAGAAATTTCGAGTTATGGAAAAATAACAACAAATCAGTTAACAAAACACAAAAAATATAACAAACACAAAACATTCCACATCTGCTAATACAGTAGCCTACAATATGTAAAATATGTAGGCCTACTGGACATGCGTAATTTTGCCATACAGTATTGTACGTTGCAGTTAGCTTAATTATAAGCTTCAGAGTTAAGTACTGTACATATTGTATACACTATACAGTAGGCTATTAAAAAAATACGCTATTTTAATTACAGTACATGATGAATATGGTGGTACATTGTACTGCATTGACTATGGTTCTATTGTTCTGCAGTCCACCAAAGATTCGTCGATTCAAAGAAATTCATTGTTTTGGTTTACGCTTGTTAGACCTTCAAAGACAACCAGATGACTTTGAGGGTCTAAACTCTTTTATGGTCGAACATTTCCTCTTAAAATGAAAAAAGCAGCACTGCACTTAACCTACAGTTTTCAAAAGACAAAAAATGATATTTTAAGAAATATGCACATAATTTCTTAAAAGAAACTAAATAAATAGTTCGACTGAGAGAAATGACGGAATTTGAGTTATAGATGGATTTTTACACAGTAACTCATGGAAGGTTGAAGGGAACTGAAATTCAATTCGAGATATAGAAAATTCGAGTTATAGACGTTCGAGTTATAGAAGTTCTACTGTAGTGCTTTTACTTTCTAGGAAAATAACCAATAAAAGGTATCACTACGGCAACAAGAAAATGCGATAGTGAATGAACTTTGAATAGGAATTTCAAAATTTATGCATTGAAAATATTCAGGATTATGATTGCAGTTCTTTACAGTTATTTCTTGTTTATTTTGTTTTATAATTTTTTTTTTATTTAACGTCGCATCAACTACAAGGTCATTAGCGACTACGTTGGGGTGGAACTGTGTGAGGATGAATTAGTTTTTTGTAACGTATGAAAATGTGCAGTTCATGAGTGGGATTCGAACCCAGGACCGCATGATGAGAGGCGAGCACGTTACCAACTACGCCAATGCGGCTGGCCATAATAATTATGGCTTTCGTGCAGCCCAATCTGCTAGTGAATTGGATTTTATTCATTGTTAAGTAACAGAGATTGGAAGATCTTTTTATGATGACCAGCTAAATAAACCAACTCTAGTAGATCTCTCTGTTCGTATTCACGTACTCAAAACCAAAAATACAGCAAACACAGCGACTTAAATGGATGATTATCAATAGTTTACAGTTTCTAATAACAAATAAAACCTATTTAAATACACATCTAATTTATAAAACAGTTTTAATCTAATAGTATAAACTTAGAAGTCACCTATAAATCAATTTATAAATTGAAAAAAATTCCCATAAAAATTTAATGTTTTAGTGTTATGTATTACAAACATGTTGTTATAATGTTTACATGTAGCGGTGACCACTTTTATACCATCATGAAAGTGAGTTATTAAAAATTTATTATTCTAGAACTGTTAAAATGCTGTCGGAAAATCGTTAATACATCAAAGTCCGTGTTCGTATAGAGTTGTTATAAGTTTAACTTGTGTGTATGATACGAATAGGAGCATGTGAGCAGCTTCGCACGCATGAACGAAATGGAAAATGGAAATATGTATTGTATACTCAAATTCTATGTAACATTCTTGAACAAAAATTCTGTTTTAATTTTGTTATTTTATAAAAGTTGTTTAATATTTCCGTTTTAGCGGTTATTTGTGACATGAAAATCATTCCTTCCCAACTTTACATCTTAATTCATCAATTATTATTGAACGTTTTTTCGATGGAGTTGTCTTCACTTTCTTTTTAGTGATTGAAGTTTGAAAAGAATATCATAACAGAGAGAAACATCAAAAAATGTAAACTATGTTATTGAATTCTCGGAAACCTATCAACTTCATTGAACAAAAAATTACGAATGCACAAAACTATTGTGAAACCAATTTGGACGTATTGGATCCAGTTGTAAGGAACAACAAGTCACTCAAACATTGAAATCTTGCAAAGGTTTCTATCTAAATTACTCAGACCAATCACAGTATCACCTTGGTACAAAATAAGCAACATAATAGACAGAGAGTTAAACATTTCTATAATTTAACACTTTCAGTACAAAACACCATCGTATGCTCGAATCATAAACAAATTTTCTGGCTTTCTCACTTTAAGATGATTTAGATGACACTCGCAGAATAAAACTTAAGACATCCTACAGATTTATTTTAATTTTATAAGACAATATACTATAAGAAAATTTGCGAAGTTCCTCTATCAGACGGTTTTCTTCGGTCATGACTTGAAAAATCATATAGGTATACAGTCAAACCCCGGTTAACCGGACCCCGCTTAACCGGATCAGTTTTTTTAATAATTACACTGCATATATGTATAATTTTTATAAAATAAGAAAAAAAAGAATTCGGTTTTCCCACAATGTATACGTAGTACAGCCAATAAATATTGTGCACACAAATGTTAATGTACAATATAATTTGTTTATTTCCGTATTTAAAATATTTTTACATTGTGATAAGTTACAAAACCAGTTTTTAATTGAGTTTCTTAAATGTAGATAACAATATGTAAAGCAGTTACAGTAACGTTTGTGAAGTTGCCCCCACACTCAAAAAATTAAAAAAAGCTAGTGGAATCGATTGTTCTACGTTTGTTCCGCTCAAATAAGCGAGAAAATCGAGTAAAGGGTAGGAGGCTAACTTCACTCTGCCCCCCCCCCCCGCCAATCAATTAAAATTTTTTTTTTGGCTGAAATGATATTAACATTCCGTCTTATCCGGATTGGAGTCCGCCCACGTTAGACCGGTTTACGGGGTTGTAGTACTGTACTTATTATCTTCGTCTGCCGTTCAAGGATTAAGGATCTCTACCTGTTCCGAACCTCTCAAATCTGCCCATCTCTTTCTCGGTCGTCCTCGTTTCCTCTTTCCCTTCGTACTTATTATTACTTTACTTATTGTTTTATATAATATTAGATTACGATAAGCCCATAACAGGCAGATGGAGTTTTAAATTATTTGCACTCGATCTGCTAGTTTCAGGGCTACAAAAATAGTTCTGTTTCTCATCACGTGTCAGCCTATTATATGACTGAAGTATATATAAGAACAGAAGAGGTAGAGGTGTAAAAGACACTAGCCAGAGTTATCTTTTCTGAAAGTAATGAATTTCATTACACAGCCAGACCCTGTGGTGAATGAAGTGAAGGTGTCATTTGCAGGGTGCATTGTAGATGCTTTTCGGAGGTTCTGGAATCCTGATAAGCGTAGGTTACTTTCGTATTCAGTGAGACAGACAAAGGTAAAGCACCTTACTTCTCGTTTTACTTTGTAAAACCTCTAGAGGTTCAAACCAGCCTTTTGGCTGTTGACCTAAACAACACATAGACTAATGTTAGATATTTTCTGTGATATCAAATTAATTAAATTAAAGAACTTTTTGACGATACATTTTAGTGTATTTGTTTTTATATATTGTTTGTTCAATTAATCATTGTCTTGTTTTTACATAAAATATTTTAACTCATTAGCAATATCTTCATTATTTTATACCTATCCTTGTTTAAAATACACCGACTTTAAAATGACACAGGGCCCATACTATTTCAAATACATGATTACTATAAAATGAACCGTAATTCAAAATTCAACTACAATCCAACTATTTTCAAACGCAACTATTTTCAGACATCTATTTTGTAATTGTTCAATTATATTACATTAAAATTATTATTACATTAAATTTATAATAGATACAAATTATAACATTATTATTTCAACTAAAAATAATTGGTTTATATACCACGTCAAGGACTTTTTTCTTATTAAAACGTAATTATTTTTTGTTTCATTCTGTATTATTATTTTTTTAAATGCTCCTCATAATTTAAAAAGTTCACATTTTTAAAAATTATTTTATTACAGCCTATTACTCAACAAAAAAATGAGAATATTAAATAGAAATAATTATTACATTTTTGTTGTTCTTATTTGTGTTACAAAAGTTTTAGGTTTTCTTATGTCATTCTCCACCTAGAAAAGAAGTTTCATTTTATATTTTAATTTTCTCTGGTAAATTTTTTAGTATCATATCCTATTATAAAATATATTTCGTAGTTTATTTTTTTGTGAAAAAAGTCAAACTAAGTTTAACTTTGTCATCAAGTATTAAAGTGAATTTTAGAAAAAATGTTAAAAACGTTTAACAGGGTGGAAATCTTATCTATTTATAATATCACATCTTATATTGCGTGTTCCTTTAATTTTTTATAAAAATGTGCGACACATTATTGTGAGTTCAATGCTTTACTAACACATCATCTCGCCCTTCATTCACCAGCGTTGCCGAGTGTACATTTAAATTAAAAGTAATTTAAGATTACATTACATAATAAATAGACAAAGTAAACTATAAAATGAACCGTAATTCAAAATTCAACTACAATCCATCAGTAGCTTGTATCGTATTTTTTATCTTTTATTTGAAATGTTCAACGGTACACAAATATTCGCCTACAAGAAAATGTCATATAGGCCTACGTACATAACAAAGTAACAAAAAAGGAAACATAAAGACAAAGATTGATTCCCATTGGTATATCTTTGGGAATATAATTAAATATTAAATTTAAGGAAAATAAAAATAGTAATATAAACATTTTAAAAACTTTAATTTATTTACATAACAGTCTAAAGTTCTTGAATTAGAGGATTTAAACAGTAATTTTGAAAATATTTTTTATAATAGGACTGTGCTACCTCTTCAACGGTAGGAATCCCTAAATCGGAGTGTAGTGTCATGTTTTACGTAGTACGGAGCTCTTTTTGTTAAACGTAGAAATTTGATTCAAACGTCTGAAGATGATTAAGATTACTGGATTTTTCTGAGCCAAATAACTGGATCCGTAAGTCCAAACTGGTTTAAATACAATTTTGAAGAAATTGGTAAAGGTTCTAATGAGATATCAGTACAGTTGTCATAATTTAGTATTTAATAGAAGTATTTTATTTTTTATGTGCGATTTCCACAAAAGTTTTGTATCGTATTAAAAACAAAAGCTAAAAAAATATTATTCCAACTTTTTACGATTTCTCTACTTAAAATCCTAATGTTTAATTCAAAATTTATATTGTTAGACTGTAGTAGATTGGAATTTTAAAGATTGGTAGTTTTCCATATCGTACTGTAATAAACGTATACGATACAACAAATCTTTGGAATCAACAAGTGACTTTTTGATGACGTTCTCAAACAGATAGATTTGTTATTAACCATCATTATCTAATCATCATAATTTGTGAGGTGTGATTATAAAACACCATAATAAAATAGCTACTGGTATTTAATTAAATTCTGTGGTTCTAATTTCGATAAACAGATATATAATTTAATAGGTATAAGTGATTTGGTATGTTTAAAATAATATATTAAACTTCAGAATCATCATACATATTCGGATCGTAATTGCTCTATAATATGAAAAGTAAAATTTGTTAAATCCTTTTTATCCTGCCAGAGGTTTTTCTTTTTTGTTGCAATAAGATGAATAAAAATTGAACGTTGTGTCGTACGTTCGTTGTAGAGTTTTCGTTCTTTTCTTGCTGCGGTCATCGTGTTTTTGTATCTCACTCGTACATTACAATAACAACATTTTAGCGTCGTGCCCTGAATTTCATACCAATCTACATAAGAGTTGTCATAACATTTTAATTCCTTTCTTACACCTTTAAAAGAATTTGATAATCGGATTCATTAAGGTTATTGTTAAATCAGTACCACAGTGAAAAGCCGGCGGTCTTCGACTCAATGTCTCAGTTACTCAGCAGCATAAAAAATAAATAATCTTAAGATGGCGTCTCCCTTTGCGTCCCTTCCTGTGCCATACTCCCTCTTTTTTACTTTTTCCGGCCCTCTTTTTTTCCTTGTAGCAATCTCAATAGCGATCAATATTAGAGGCGCGCACACATACTCACTCACACGTAGACAGTCTCGCGGCTCGTGTTTTTAAAACATAATACCGTCTGTAAGAGAAAGCGAGAGGGTGAATCCGAGTAGAAGAAAGAAAACGAACCGAGAGCATGCATGAGTGGATGAAAGCTGGAGCGCGTAGGTGAGGGAGGGAAGACTGAAACCTACGTCACACCGTCTTCTAGCATTATATAAAGTCTTTCTCATTTTTCCAGCCCCTCTTGTTTGCAAGTCAATCAACTGAAGCTTGCGCTGGGAAATGTGGAAAATGTACGCGGTGAAATGTTTTTCTTCGTTTTCCTGCCGGTGGCTGGTACACATGAAAAGCTCGGGAAAGCTTTCAAGATTCTCTTCCTCCCTTCTTTTCCAAACATGGAAATAGAACTCGCGCTTGTCAGAGTGCGTCATGTCTGGAATTCGACAGGTTTTGTTTTAAAGGGTACTTTCATTTATGCGACAGAATCAGGCTCTTATTCACTCACTCACACACATCCTACTTCCTACTCACCATCTATCTATCTCACTCGCTCTCACTGAGAGTATCACATTCTCCCTCACTCTCTCTCTCTCTCTATCGTATACGCACATCTACCACTCGGGATTTCCTCAACTTTTTGCCCCGTGAGATATTCCACATCTTGTTGATACTATTTCTTCGTCTTATCCTTTTACTTCTGTTGCATAGTAACTCCCTGAATTTATCTCAATATTATTTCCAAACAAAACTTACCATAAAGTAGGTTACAGTTATAAACAGAAATAATAAAATATATTGACGAACTAAAAAGTAATTTAAATTCCTAAAAATATTTTAATTGCACAATGTAATATTTTATGAAAACGTTAAAATTAAATTAGCATATTTATTTATTTTTTTGATTAAAAATATTTAAAGAAATCTTTTAGGTTAAAGTAATCCGTAATACGTGGTAGTGCGTAAATCAACAAGAAATAGCATTCATAAAAGCAAATATGCATTCATCTATTTTAAAACTTTTGTGTAAAATCTTACGCTATAACTCTTGCCAACTTCTAAGTACCGGTTCATGGTAATTTTGAGGTCAGTTGCCAGTAATTTTGACATTAACTGTTGGGAGTTCCTTGCACGTTATTAATTAAACTGACATTTACTATCTTACTTATTTAAATAAATCATTAATTATACATCTTTGGTTTTTTCTTTTTGTTAGGTTTATTATTTTAGAGGATTGTTTCTTTCTAATAAATCTATTAATACCACTTATTTTAAATTTTATTCATAAATTAATTTGTTAATATTACAAATAACAAAGAATTAGGCTACGTATTTTGTAAAAACAATTCTTTACGTGAAAGTATTTCTTTAGTAAATTATTGTCATATTCAAAAACAAGATGATTCAATGCATGTGAAACAAATTAAAATTTTAAGAGTATTAATATAATATTTTATGAAGTACTAAAAAAAATAAATAAGATTTTCACCTTTATAGAAATATCAATTTTGTCAACATTTCTTTTTCCTTACACCTTCAGTAATTCAAATTTGATCACGTTTGGTACTATGTATGTACTATTTAAAATATATACATCTTTACAGTTTGTTCTTTTAATGATACCACTAATAGATAAATGTGTTTTTTTTATTTCTTTTATCAGTAAACGTATTGTTTTAACCCTTTCAGTGCTGAAACAATATTTAAAAGTTTGATCTAAAGTACCATAGTTTGAATAAGGGTATACGAAAAGTGCCAGCCCTTATTTTGGAAACTTGCAACCGAAAGGCTAGTTTGAACCTCTAGAGGCTTTACTAAGTAAAATCGTTTACCATACCTTCCTCACTGAGTGGTAAAGGATGCTTATCAGCATGCCAATCCCCTGAAAAGTATCCACTTTCCACCCTGCAAATTACACTTTTACTTCATTCACCATTGTGTCCGGCTTATAATGATGAAGGTCAAGAAGACATGTACAAGGAAAATGAACGATTAGAAAAAAAGACTGAAATTCTACGGATACCTGTTTAGAATGGATGACAACCGGTTGACAAAACAAATTTTTAGGACACTAAAAAATAGACATAAGGTGGCGGATAAATGGTTAAAGAAGTCTGAAAGGATATTGAGAAAACCGGAATAAACCGAAAAAATTTAATGAACCGACCAAATTCAGTCAACTAATTACAAACTTTAAGGGCTTCGGTTGTTGTTTAGGTCATTTGTCGAAAGACTGGTTTGAACTTCTTAGAGGCCTTATTAAGTAAAACGAGGAGTGAGGTGATTTACCATGCCTTCCTCAATGATTGGAAAAGTATGGTTATCAGCATGGTGGGTCCACTAAAAAGCATCTACTTTCCACCCAGCAGATGACACCTTTACTTCATTCACCATAGGGTCTCGCTGTATAATGATGCAATTCATTACTCTCAGGGGAGATAACTCTGCCTAGTGTCTTTTACACTTCTACCTCTTCTGTTCTTAAATGCCTCAGTCATATAATTATTGGCTGAACATGTGGTAAGAAACAGAAATATTTTTTGTAGCCCTGGAACTAGCAGATTGAGTTCAAATAATTTAACACTCTACCTGCATGTAATGGGTTAATTACTATACTTGTCTAATAGTAAATTTATGTATACAGCATAACAATCATTGCGCCTACTGTGTATTGCTTCTCTGTTTTTATGTATGACAAGACGAAAGAACAATCAGATCACGCATCTTGTATCTTTATTAATATCTTCAAGGGCAATTAAATTTCTTTCTTTCTTAATTCTGATAATTGTTATGATCAAGATATTTAAGTACACTCTTCCATAACATAAAATTGATCGATCGTCACATAAGTTTTAAGACTGAACTAAGTGACAATCTGCAAACTCCTTAAAGTAAGACTACAAGAACCCTAACCGGACCGCATATAGAGGGCGATCCGGTAATTTATTTGAGTTCATTAACAGAATGATGGTGAGGGGGTGACGTCACTTGCTTATATTCGCAACCAAATCATTATATGTATCGATCTCTTGACGTTCCTCTGTCATGCGCATTTCTTTCGTTTTTTTTCGCCTTCACGGCATTCTGCTCCAGTATAAAATACATACGAGTTTTTTTCCAGCCCCTCAGCCACTCGTATATTCCAACTATGTGGGGTAAATCCCCTTGTTTTATTCATTTCCACCCCCCTTTCTACTTAGGGTGTTTTTTCGATACTTCCCTTTTCCTAGTTAGTGGTTCAGAATTCTCGTGGAACAATGGATCTAAGAAATTGTCCTTCTTTTTGTGCTTCCTTTCACACTTTTTCACCTTTGATTCTCATCTTTAACTGTCTCTTTTTGGATGAAATTTTTCATTTGTTCTGACTCTAAGGAGAGTTGCTTCCAATTCAATGGTTTCAACATAGACAACGTATAAAAGCATCTCGCCTATCTCATATACATTTTACATTTTTATTTTTACCATTCATTGTCACTTTACATAAGTTTATCTTTGATTCAAATTCCTTACGTATTAATATTACACATAACACATCACTCTACGTTTAATTTTATTTATATAACCTATTTTAAATGAAATAACAAAATTAAAAATAATTTCAAATGGTTTATGAAACAATACTTTTATTTTATGATAGTTAAAGGCGAAAATTACTCGAAGTTAACTCACAAACCATTAATAAAGTAATTAAGTGCCGGTAATTTGAAAGGGAAATCGAATTTACATTATTGGCAAACACGTTTCTCATTTTGACAGAGTAATAAATATTATTACTACTTTCAGATAATAAATATATAGTACTGTACGTGTATCTTCGGGTGTCATGATAATTATAATCGATCCTTAGTTATCGATCTTTATAATTAATTTCCGCTTACGTTCCATAAATAATAGCTATGCATTATCGTACAGTTTGATAGAGTTATTAATAGATTCAGGTGTCATTAATAAGAATTTTTGTTTATTTCAAAAATTGTTACAAAAAAATTGATTGGTTTGATCCTTTTACGTTGTGATGGCCTATTTAAATATTTAAGTATTTTAAAACAAGGTTTATTCAAGTATTTTTAATATAGAACGTTATTCAATATAGTTTTAAAAAATTATTTTTTTTAAAAATGTATAATTTATTGCATTTTTAAGAAATATTACTCAAAATTATTTTAAATTTAGGGTAATTTTTTGTTTTGATGTTAAAAAATATATTTCTGTTGAACCCGGACTTCATAATAACCTTTACGTATGCCTACTCCAGCATTTATTATCCAATTTTACGCGTCGTTTACCTGCTAAGTACAGAATATTATTCTCGTTTTGGTCATCAATTTAATTTCTGATCATTCAAAATTTTACTGAGTTAGACTGGGTAAAATAATGCATTACTTTCGCTTACAGTATTAAATTAAATTGAATGTAACTTATCAGAGCTCCGGACTAAATAAATGGAGTACAAATATTTGTAATTTATTAAATAAATAATGTCAAAAGTTTTTTCACGACTATAGCTTACGAGTCTGCCCATAACAGACTGGTGGAGTTTTAAATTATTTGCACTGCATTTGTTAGTTCCAAGGCTATAAAATTAGTTCTGTTTCTTATCATATGGTCAGCCAATTAAATGACTGATGTGTTTTAGAATAAAAGAGATAGAGGTGAAAAAGACACTTGTCAGAGTTATCTCATTTGAAAGCAATAAATTCTACTATACAGAAAGACCCTGTGGTGAATGAAGTGAAGGTATCATTTGTAGGGTGGAAAGTGGGGGCTATTCGGAAGGCCTGGCATGTTGATAAGCATACTCTTTCAACTCAGTGAGGATGGCAATAGTAAACCACCTCACTCCTCGTTTTTACTTAAACCTCTAGAGGTTTCAAACCAACCTTTGGGCTGTTGACCTAAGAAAAAATTAATCTGCTAGTGACTTCTGTACGACGTCTGTTCCTAAAAATAATGTGACTCACTTTTTTGAGTACAAGAGAAAAAGTTGAATCCTTGAAGATGTAGATTAGCAAGTCAAAAAATTAGAACCAAAATATTTTGTTTTGTTGATAAATATCTTGTATAATAAATAAAATGTTATAATGTCACAATACCATTTTAGGTTTTGGAAATCAAAAATAACATCTATTCTTACAATAAATTTTTATACTTTGTTCAGGAATTTTATTTAATTATCTGAATATCGAGAGATGTTTTAAATGTTTGTAAACGAAGATATAATTAAAAATACTATTTATGTGACAGTATGAAATGAGAACTGAATTTATAAATATTTCGATTCCAGATTTTTTTATTTTTAAGCATTTACTCATGATCATCCAGTGTTGGATAAATGAGTTTTTATTGAGCCAGGTCATCTCATCTTTTGTGTCTGTGTTTATATGTGTGTCTGTGTAACGTAACGTTTTTATGTTTATCGGTCACAATTCACTGTCTGCAACAGCGGCTTGGGGTCAAGATATTCGTTGGAGTAGGCGCTGCGCTTTACATTGTTTATTTATTAAGAAAGCGGGACAATAAATTGAGAAGATTTATTAAAAACAGCGGCCAGGTCTCGCATTAATCTGTCCAGTACTTAATGAGTCCGAGCATCGAACCGGGGAAATAGACTTTATTTTAGTAGAGGGATCAAGTTTTAGAGGGTTATAAAAATGCCCAAAATAAACCTGTTAATAACCGGCGTATATGTCGGTACTAGAATTATATATATAGGTATATATATGTATATACATTATAAAGAGTGTTAAAACAGTTGGCATCGAATCAAAACAATACTTAGGCTGCTAGTAGGAGAAAAAATCTATTTTTAATTAATTTTTAGGGATGGATGATGTTGATTTAGCTCCCGGCCAGTCCGAGTATTTTCGGTAGTCTGCTAATTAAGAAACAAGACTCGATGAAGAAAGGCGACGATGAGATATGTCTCCTCTATCTCCTCTTTCATAATATTCAACGTCGCTTTGGTGCGCCCACTGTTTAAACTCACACGATGTTGTTATTTTTTCAACTGGTTAACTTAAACTCACTCTTCATTCACTCAGTTGCATTATTTTATTGCATTACACTTTCTTTCTTCTTAATTAAGTTTATTATAAGTGCATGCAGTCTAAATTATATGCATACTACTTAAACTAAAACTAATTTATTCAATCTCATTTCAAATTCTTTGAAAGCTGTTCTCAATATTTTATTAAAATAATAATAATAATAATAATAATAATAATAATAGTAATGTAATGTTTATGAGGTCGTTACCTTATTCCTTGTAATTTATTCACATGTATTTAAAATTGAAACTCTTTCAGAAATAATACATATTATTATGTATTAATAATATGTATTATTAATACATATTAATATTATTCCATATTAATTAATTAATACATATTAATATTATTATAAAATTTCTATTATTATTTCTAATAATAGAAATAACTTTATTTCTATTATTATTAAATTAATTTTATTAGTAACATCCGGCCTAGCAATGTCAGTCATTTGATAAAAAAACATTTTTAATTATTAAGTTACAACGTTTAAGCAGCCAACATTCCATGGTGATCAGCTAACTTACCTATTTATTACCTTATTAGCTATTACTTACTTACTACCCACGATATATTAACAAAATAAAGCAAGATATTAATACAATTTCTATAAGATAGACAATAAAACAGATAGATGTAGTAGACTAATAATTGCATTAACTTCCTTTACTAGGATTTGTACCACGGAACCTTAGTCTCTGAAAATCAACTGTTAAACAGCTGGCTCATGGCGACGCCTTTACCACTAGATCAAGCCGATGGGTTGTCATTTATAATCCTACAATATTTATATACGTAAAGTTTCAGGGTATTGAATAGGAAGATAAGACTTCTGCACAGAATGTAGAAATGCAACTGGCCAGGGATTCGCTAAGACTGGTCACAAGGGAAACTATGCCGAAACATTGGCCAGGACAACCAAATTATATAACTAAAAAAAAAAAAAAAATTTTAGTTAAATATTATTTGTTTGATTAATTCTTTATCACGAATTATCATTACAAATAGTTCACTTTCACCAGTCATCTTAACTATTTCCCATAAAATAATTTAGTTCAATTTAAAAAAAATATTATACAAAAGCTGATTAAAATATTAACTGTAAAAATCGATGCAAAACTGATAACATTAACCAATAAAAATATAAGTAAAGAAATTACGAGAAAAAACAAAAAATGGAGTCAGTTAATAACTTAAAAGAGCAAATCTAGTTATGTATATGTGGAAAACGTTCATCGTATATTGTCAGGTTGACAGACAGTGAACGAGCTAAAAAAGAAAATAAGTTGGTAATTATTGAACTAAAAATTAAGGTAGGACTTAAATTAAATCTGCACAGAATAAGTAGTAGCTACACAGAATTTGAAATGAGATTGAATAAATTACGTAGTTTTAGTTTAAGTAGTATGCATATAATTTAGACTGCACGCATTCCTTAAATTAAGGTAGGATTAAGGTAGGACTTTTGTGTATAGGTAATTATCTATTGTAGCTACCACCAAACATAATAGGCATGATACGACGTTTACAAGCTACACAGATTTAAATAACAGCACCAAACTAATAGTTTAATTACTCAAAACGAAACTTATCTCAGTAAATTTCATTACGCGATAAAATTATGAAACTTACTAATTTAAAAAAAAATGTAATGGTGTTAATCTAAAACTATCAATTTGTTAAAATATAAAATACAGTAACTTAAAGCAAAAATTTCGTTTACATACAACTTTCTTTCTGTCATCTAACATACACAGTATTTTCTTTTACTAATTCTCTCAAATATATGATATGTTTATAAAAGAACAAATGTTTTGCATTTCTGCCAACCCAAACTCTAAATCGTTTTCATCTTGCCAAGAAACAATGAATTACAATTTTCAAACAATGAACTGTAAGTCTGAACTTGGCCTTCCTAAAATATTTTAATCCGGTATACTTAAATTGTATAACAAACAAATCATTCGTTTAATTGACCACAAAATTTTTGAATATTCAAAATATTTTATCAAGTATTGTAAATCACTAAACACTTTCAACGTTCGAAAAATAATGAGTTATAAATCTCATTTAATTTTTCGGAAGAAATAAGTTAATTTATATAATTTTGATTGATTACGTTTCTTGTTTGTTTTTATGTTTACTAAGTAACTACAACTAGTGTAATTTATAAAAAAAATTATAAAAACCTTGATTTTAAATTAATTACGAAAAGCACTATTGTAGGCTACACAAGTTTTCTACATAATAAAAATAATTTTATTTTATTCATATTAATTTTGATTCTTACATTGAATTTAAAACTATGAGTTTTTGTTGTGGATTACCTGGTAAGTGATAAGAATTTAGCTTCCGAATCAGTGAATTTCGTCTGAGTCTAATTTTATTTATCTTTAAATCGTTAACATTTTTATGAAGGTTAATTGATGTTAAACACGTGACAGTCTCTACGTGTAGTGTTGTTTGTTTTTCAAAATTTAAAGTGAAGAGTTAGTAATGAGACTTAGAAATTTAGACTGGAATCTTTGAGTTCGTAATATAGATACTGGAGTCACGAGATTGACTTTTGCGTATGGATGGGCTGTGAGGAAGGGACGTAAAAATTCGGTAGTTCTACAACCTCAACAGTGAGACACTACTCGTACATTTCACTACCGTGCAGTTTCTACATTTTGTAAGCTGTGGTTTAGTTCGAGAAAATGTTTTCTTCATAAACCTTATAAGAAAGAAATGTGACCTGTAATATTTTCTATAGCTTAATTACATGACTAGAAATGTTTGATTTGCTGTAATTACCAGTTACCTTATTCCACTGGAACAAAATTTCCTACGAATGAATCGCCTTCTTGATTATCGCTGTCACCGGCGTCTTCACTATCAGTCTCACTAGTATCTACCTAACCGTTTCTGTTTTTTACCAGGTGTCAACAAAACTGTTGAAGCATCTATACGTCTTTAATTTCCTTCTTTATTTTTCGAATTGTGGAAAGAGGACATCACAGTAGTTAGCCACTCGCTCATGGATTTTGTTAAGAGGCAGTAAAAGGCATTTTTGTTTAGCTTCAACTTCACAGCATTTTATTACACTGCATATTAGATTTCATTCAGCACTGTAAGTAGGCTGCCCACGTTTTCGAGAAACTAACATTTCTATTTACTGTATTAATCAGTTATATTGGTACAGTTAACCTACAAAAGGTTCGTGATTTTCTGTATATGCTCTGGGTATACTATAAGTTGTTGTGTTTGTTTTACTGAAACACAAGCAGTCGCGCATGCGCACCGATGCTTTTCCCCTTTTTACCCCTCAAAGCAAGCTAATGCAAACTCGTGACTCGAGTAACTGTACCATGAAATCATTTTTACTGAGCCTGAGTGTTTTTTTTTTGGGTTTTGCGTCCAACTGTTTTTTCAATTAAGCCTACTGCTATTGCAGTAGACCGGGGACTGACCGGGAATCGAACTCAGGATCCCTGGCGTAGAAACCTTAGATCTAATTGTCATACATTCAAACCGTTTTCAGTAAAGCATGCGTTATGTCAGAAATTTACAGTTTTATGATAATCAGATCGTTTAGAAAGAAATACACTTATCTTTGCCTATCGTATATTTTCTTTTTAAGTACCTTTTTCAGATGCCTAAGCCATAACTGGCCTTTGCATAGGTACAATATTTTGTGACATTCAGATTGCAAAATACTAGATCTGACCGGGAATCAAACCCAGGACCCCGACATAGAAACTAAATGCGCCGTACCACTGCAGTACGTAAAGTTTAAATAAATTTTCTAATATTTTCCTTTTTCTACGGAAACCTTGCGTTGTACAAAATATACATAAGAGATAAGATAGTGAAAGAACTAAACGATAAGAAAAGCATCGGTCTACCATTGATTTTATACTTTTATCATGAAAACTTTCATAAAAAATTTTCAGGTTTTGTCTAAAAATTTTGGTAATACTGAAACCTTGAGTAAACAACAGTATCATTTTTATGTATAGGCTACATTAACAGACTTTTTTGTTGATCGTTTCTTACCTCAAAATTTGCATAATATAGGCTAAAACGTAATCAATGTAAGAATTTTTAACATAAAATCTGAAAATAGAAGTTGTAAAAGATATGGGTTAAAATATAATAGTGCAGAAAAATAAATTATAAAGGATAAATACACCGACCGTGATTTCTTTGGGATTGTTTACTTTTTGATTCATTCATATTTGAACATTAATTGATACCAATAAATTATAATAATCAATTGATACCAATAATCACCATACCATGTCGCTTGCATAAATGTTTTAAATTAAACAATTTAAAATTATTTTCTACCAACTGATAGAATTTCCCTGAAAGACAATCGTTATTTTAAAAAGAATAACTTCGATGATCATGCCTACTTCTCATATATATATTTTCATGAAATTAAAACAATATTTATGACATATAACAATCATAAATATATCTTATTTTCATAGTAAAGGAGTAAATAACTTATAATCTTTTTCTAATTTGAATGTTGCGATGATAATATTACTTATATTAAATTTATACACAATATTGTTTGATTTTATGACCAGGTGTATCACGTGATAACTTTAAATATGATGTTAAACCTCATTATTACAGAAAGGATGACCAAGATAATTGTAGTAATAATATTAATGTTAGATTTCGATAATAACATTACCAAGTCACTTAACTTCAACGGTGTCTAATCAATATACAAAATATGTACTTAATTTCAAAAATAAAGATTTATAGTTCACGTATATTCGTGACAAGTTATAACTCTAAGAAAATATAATTAGATACATTTTTAAAATTAGTTTTAATTAAATTAAAATTTTTCTAAAAGTTCTTTTAATGTTTGTTGCCGTGAATTTACGGTTCATTTTACTTAGCGTATAAAATATTAGTAATTAAGTTTAATAAATAATAATTCGTGTCTATTAAAATATAAGTTTCTTAAGATTAGATGATGAAATTTGTTTTTACCATATTTTTAATAAAGACTTTGTATACGTAATTTTTAAAAGTTAAATATTTAATTAGCTAATTAAATTTTAAAATTATATTATTAAAGTAACACTTATGCCTATTAATTATTTAGATGAATATTTTATTTTTTGATGCCTAATTACTTCCGGCAGAATGAGTATTATTAAAATACAAAAATGAGTCACAATATAAAAACATAATTATCTTGAAGAAATGATTTAACAAACTGGACCGGTGTTCTTAACTGTTTTTCATTGAAGACAGGTGTTAGTTTTAAAAAGTATTTGAATAAAACATGCTCGTTATCTGTATAGAATTGTTTATTTCTAACTGGTTTTAATTAATGAATGAAATCAATGGTAATTATGCATAAAGAACGCACCCCTTTCGTGTTGAATTGGCTGATGGTTATCTCAGTTTTCTTTCCTTTTCTTTTAACATATACTTTCTCTCTCCCAATCCGTTTTATTTTTTATTTTTGATTCGTAGCCAATTTGTTAAATAACGTCGAGATTTTACTGTAAGTTTTAATAATTAAAGTAAATTTAAATAATTATTTCAATTATAAAAGATCTTATAACCAGCCATTCACCTTTCAAGTCAACACAAAGATGTAGGAGTTTAATGGTTTCCGTCTCGCTTCAATAAATGTTTAAACATTTTCATCACCACTGAATATGAGTAAAGTACTCGGGAATTCTTTACATCCCTAATAAATTTATAGCTATATGATCAGAGTTTCTTGGATTTTTCGAAAAAAATTGTGTTAATTTAGTTATAAATATTAATCAGTCGATGGTAATGATTTGGTAAAATTTTCATCGAAATTTAATAAAAAATTTTGTAATTTTTCAGAATGTTTATTCTTTGTTTGACATCTCGACCGGTTTTTAATACAGACGGTAAAGGATGATAGTGAAAATTAGTGATGATAAAATGGCGGATCTAATCGGCAATTGAACCCGGGATTCCTCCCATTAAAGCCGGTTGCGCTGGCCACTACACCTACGGCCGGTCCAGGATGTTTCTGGAGGTGACTAGCCATTCAAGAATTTTTATTAAAATTGGTCAGCAACTTAAAGATATATTAGTTACTGTACTGAAAGTTATAGATTAAATTTATAAATCAAGATTATTAGATAAAAATACTGAAATATCTTTATTATAGTACATTTTTAAAACTTAGGGTATGTAGTTTTACTTCGGAATTAATCAAAACAACAAAATTTACAGCCCTTACTAACAATTGTAAAACTGATGATAAAGGGTAGTAAAGTTTTGTTTCAAACATAATAAACAGAATATTTAATAAGTAAATCATTTTAATTTTCTTATCATGATCGTTGCTTTCTAACAAAATTTTCTTTGCCAATTACAATTCAACTTGTATAAGGATTTTTAACCGTCTTAGAAAACAACGAAGAATTTTATTCTTATACCCCAACGAACTAAAGACTGCAGATGAAATCTAGCCAATAACAGCCGAAGTTGGATGTGAGGTTGCCCCTTTACTGAGTCACACTCTGTTCCACCGAACTCCAGCTGGACTTTTGTTAGGCTGTCATCCACAACGGAATCACAACGTGACAACGCAGGGTACGATTAACGAAAGTCAATGGACTCTGTGCTGTGATTTAAGTCACTATGCTCCGCCTTCATCTGCAGTCTCTAGTTTGTTAAGCTATAGTTAATTTATATTGGCTTTTTAAAAGATATTTTATAAATTTACTTTTGGAAGAGATGTTATACCGTTGTATGAAACAATGTCATATGAATAGATCCAAATAAATATTTTCAAAACTAATAAGCCATCTAATCTAATAGGCTAATTAACCACCGGTGTGGTCTAGTGGTGAAGTCACTGCTACGAACAGCTGATTTTCTGAGACAAAAGTTCCGTGGTTCAATTCCTAGTAAAGGTCCGGTGACTTTTATAAACGGATTTGAATATCAGACTTTTGATGGTTGGAGTTCAATTAATACTCTCTCTGAAATCCTCGGCCTGAATCTGTACAAGACTATACTTCATTTACACGTCATTTATATTACCCTTATCTCATTTTTTAAAGTCATGAGGTTGCTTATTGTTTTTAAATTGAACACATTCCACCATACAGACATTGAGATAAAAAATATATATATCGCTAATCATTGTAATTTTATCAAAAAACCAAAACCAAAGAATTGGAGGTTTACCATTAATGAAAGAAAAACAGTACTGTTCGAAAATAAGGAACAAAAGAAATAGCTAAAACATAATTATGATGGTTATTTTAAAGAAATCTTATTATTTCTTCATGAAAACAATTATTGCCGATAAGTATTAGTTATTACAAATACATGTGGAGTAATCGAAAAGGTACATTTGATTTTCAATCAAAACATTACTTTTGTTTAAAAGAATTCTCAAAGAAAAAATTTGTTAACGGCTTTCTCAATGGAGTCCAGTTATGTTTTTATTTATGTTTTGTACTGATTGTACACAAAAGTAATACTTATCTGTAATTATCGTCGTTCTAATATTCAGTCGTTCTCACGATTCTGAGTAGGTGTAAAATTTTCCAATTTATAAAGTGAATTGTAAATCATAGGTTAACTATATTTTATGGTCCAAAGAATCGTTATGATGGCTGTACTACATTCTGCGTCAGTTTTAATAGCATTTCGTGCTTACCAAAGTGTAAGAACAAAATGTAATACTATTTTTCTCATGAAAAAAAAACTAAAAATGATAATTGAAATAAAACTTATGGAATCACAATTATCTATTAAAATATTTTGTAGTTTCAAACAGTAATTAAATAATTATTGTTCAGCAAATTTATTTTTTTAAAGTATTTTTTTATTAAATTGTTGTTGTTTAGGTCAACAGCCGAAAGGCTGGTTTGAACCTCTAGAGGTTTTACTAAGTAAAAACGAGGAGTAAGGTGGTTTACCATTGCCTTCCTCACTGAGTTGAAAGAGTATGCTTATCAGCATGCCAGGCCCTCCGAAAAGCACTCACTTTCCACCCTGCAAATGACACCTTCACTTCATTCACCACAGGGTCTGGCTGCATAGTGAAATTCATTACTCTCAGAGGAGATAACTCTGACTGGTGTCTTTTACACCTCTACCTCTTCTGTTCTTAAATATTTCAGTCATATAAGTGGCTGACTATGTGATAAGAAACAGAACTATTTTTTTTAGCCCTGGACCAAACAGATAGAGTGCAATTAAAATAACACTCCACCTGCCCGTTTTGGGCATTTATTAAATTACAACAACTTAATTATTTTCTGTTGTCTTTTTTATTTATTTTAATCTGCACTAGCTATTACGCGCAATTATACTCGTAGCCTTAGAAAAGTTGCTTTGAAATATTGTGTTTGCAATCATCACTGGTTGAATCAAAATCACCTTAATTATTTGAATACTACTGTTTTATTCAAAATGTACAATCTTATATTTTTAGAACAATTAACCCTTTCAGTGCCGAAATAATTTTTAAACGTTTGATCTAAAGTAACATATAATTTGAATAAAGGTGTACAAAAAGTGCCAGCCCTTATTTCAAAAACTTGCAGGCGTAAGACTGCCACTGCCGACCAAAATTTCAACATTACAGAAAAATGAAATGACCTGTTAAAAATTAATTTTTATTATGTTCATAAAAAAAAGAAACCTGTCGAACACTAAAAATATTCAAAATAGGTTTTTAAGTCGCATCAACAGTGTGGTCATTTGTAACTACTGTGGCTTTTAGTACCTTAACAGTGGTTTTAACGTGTTAAAATTTCCAGACTCTAGCTATGAATTGAACCCGGGCCTTTTGCTTTGTAGGCTAGCGTGCTAGTTACTAAGCCACGGAAGCGGTTTCAAAATACATTAGTATTCCATTTATTTTTGTTAAAAGTGTTTTTTTGGAAATGTTCGGTTATCCGGACGTTGGCACTTTATGCATAACTTACGGACGCCCGCTAAACCGGATGAAAAACTACGTAAAAGATATCGACGTCCTGGTTTCCGGACGTTGGTACTGAAAGGGTTCAAAAACTATATGCTAATCTAAAACTAAAACGAAAAATGTATTTTAAGCAATAATTAGCTTACCAAGCAAAACTTCTATGTGGCCAGCTTCGTTACGTTTAGGCCTAAATGTCAACTAACTCACGCATTTTTTGTTAGTTCAAAAAATTTTAAGTAAATTAGGTAAATATTATTAGGCCATATTTTCGGAATACATAACAGAAAATATTATATAAAAGACCAAAAATTTAATTTTTACATTTGTATCGAAGAATCCTTTTTCAGAAACAATTTGTATTCAAGAATAAATTTTTAAAGCAAATAAAAATATATTAAAAACACCTATTTGATGGAAATTATCTCAATGCTGAAACATTAAACAATATATACTATAAACCTAATTGAAATATTTTTAAACTTATCTGTTTTTTTACGCCAATTAATACTGTTGTTTTGGTTCCCAATTTATTATTGACTGGCAATATTGCAAATTTAATTCCATTAATTTGAATTTAATCTTATTCTATTATTTTGTATTTTATTTTTATTGTTATTAGGCCTGATATTAGTAGCTCGATTTTCATTAATTGAATGTCTCTTCTTTTATTTATATTTTTTATCAATTCGTTAATGTATTGTTTGTTATTTTACTAGCCTATTTTCATCAGAATATTTCTGATATTGAAACATTTTAAACCATTTAATTAAAAAATAGAAAACAAAACTTGTTAGACGTCTTTATTCATTAAGAAAAAAGTGATAAGCAATTCAAGCTTTATAAAAATCTACGACATTAATTTTTAGTTCTTCTAACACTTTAATATCTTTAGAGGATAAAATCGCCAAGTGTAGCCAAGATGCCAAAATTCTATGTTAGCTTGTCTGAGAGCTTGATCACGTATCTTCATCTCTGTCTGGACGGAGCCTTTAACCACTTCATCTCTTCACTAAACGCTCCTCTGAAAGCCGTCCGCTGTACTGTCCGAGGGGAAGTACTTCTTTTCTATATAAGAGGGGAAAATGGAAAGCTAAAGGAAAATGTCCTAAATGTTTAACCTTTTACCTCAACATATCGCGACAATATTTTTAATAAATTATTTAATACAAACATTTTATTAAAAAAATTATTCATTTGAATTTTATTTTATTTCTTCTATTTATAATTATTAAACCTACAATATAAATTCCTAGAATACTATTTGTGTTAGGATGTGCATTTAACTCGTTTAAAATAAATTTATTCAATTAGATATCAAACAAATGTTTTTCAATATATTTTACTTTACATTACACAGGTACAAATGAATTATACGTTTAATTAGCACGTGATCAGCAATAGGTCAGTACAACTGGCTTCTAAGTCAGGGATCCCGGGTTCGATTTCCTGTCATGTTTGGCATTTCTTATCAACTGTTTCATATACTGATTTTATGTACTGGTTTTCATATACCACCCTTCACCGTCTACTGTAAGAGTCATTTGCAAAACAGTGTAACATAAAATAAAAAAATAAAAAAACAAAATTTATGCTCATAGCTTTGTTTTAAATATAAACTACCATTGCTAAATTTAAAAAATAATTTCTTTGCCTTTGTCAGTTTAAATCGAACATCAAAAATAGAGTGAGGGGGTTTACCATGCCTTCCTCACTGAGTGGAAAAGTACGCTTATCAGCATGCCGGGCCCTCTGAAAAGCACATGTTTTCCACTCTGCAAATTACACCTTCATTTCATTCACCACAGGGTCTGGCTGTATAATGAAATTCATTACTTTCAGAGGAGACTACTCGGATTAGCGTCTTTTCCATCTCTAACTCTTCTGTTCTTAAATGATTCAGTCATTTAATTGGCTGACCATGTGATAAGAAACAGAACTATTTATTTTAGCCCTGAAACGAACAGATTGAGTTTAAATAATTTGACACTCCACCTGTATGTTACTGACAGGTGCATAACATAGAAAAATTATTTTATTAAGAAGTGGCATTCATTTTGCAAAATCATAGTACAGTAATTTTATGGATTCATAACAATTTGATTCGTCGAGGAAATATTTCAAAATTATTAGTCTTATAGAAAAATAAAAAATTCAATGTTGGTTTCCTTTTTTTGTACTTCTTCAAATTAAAGTTACTAACGTTCCGTCATTAATCTTGTTTTGCTGAGATAAATTTATTTAAATAATGGAATATATTGTGATTTATTATTTTACTAATTAAAGTGTATTTACCCAAATGGAATAGTATCTTTTTAGGTAAATACGAAAGGTTTTGCGGTCATGAAAAATGCATGTTTTCTGGTTGGACTGTACCCAGCGGCCAGCAGTAGCAGCACAAGACGAAGGATCCATTTCCTTAATTGATGCTAGCCTAAAAACACGGAACGATTAATCCGTTGAATGGTAGAAGAGGGGAGTAGAGGGGTTATGTAGGAGGATGTACGATAGAAGTCTTAGGAAGGGGGACAATCCAGCCAAACAAAATATGTTGCGTCCCCCCCGCCCATGATCCCCTTTATTCTTTGTTCCCTGGATCTTACTCTCTCTTTTCGTTTCCCTACTTCTTTGTCCTGTATCCCTGAAGTTTCTTTTATCGGGCACACACAAGACGCCCTTTCTAATTTATGTTGTCTCACTTTACATTGTACCGGACCTTTAATTGCGATGTTCGATATACTCTCCTCTGCCCTTTTTCACTAAAGGAAACATTGCCTTCTTATTACATCTGAAAAAAGAAATTGTGAACCGACCTCTAGACAAATCAACTACATTATATTAAAAAAAAGCTACTCGCGAACAAATAAAATGGTCCGCTATTCTTTTACAATAGTATTATTATTACAACAAACATTTAGTAAGTAAGTTGATCCTTCAACACTAAAACGACAATTTAGTATTAATATTTAGTGGAATAATTTTCGTCCACCTGAGTTAACTACTTTAATAACAAATTGTTAAATAAAATGTCGTAGATTTAGTTACTTGAACTAGAACCATTTTCATTGGGATATTTATTTTGTTAACATTAAAGCTAATTAACACCTTCAAATTTTCGAGTTCAAGGACCCACTTTTTTAAGAATATAAATAAATTACTGATGAAAGACGTGTATAAATACTAAAGTCAGTTAAAATTCTAAGAATTTAGAAATTTATAATATAATAAATATATAATTATATTTAATTTCTAATTCTTAACGTGTGTACATTGTAATTTGTACAATATGCCGGCTGCATTGGTGTAGTTGGTAACGTGCTCGCCTCTCATCATGCTGTCTTGGGTTCGAATCCCATTCAGGCACAGCATATTTTCATACGTTACAAAAAATCATTTCATCCTTCACCGTCTGCATTAGCAGTAATTTGCAGAACAGTCGGACGTTAAACCAAAAAAAATCTGTTCGATTTAAGAACAAACAAGCAACCCCATGGCCCAATGAGATAAGGATAATAAATGGTATATAAACGAAAGTAGTCTTGTGCAGACTAAGGTTGACAATCCCTGAAAAAGTACGGTTAATTGAAACCCAACCATCAAAATACACCGATAACCACTATCTAGTACTCCAATGCGCATAAAAGTACTAACTTCCTTTACTAGAATTTGGACCACGGAACCCTAATCTTCAAAGCCTTCTGATCTCTATTAGATCAATCCAATGGGTTTTATAAAATAAAAATATGTTGTGAAAATACTTAAATGTAGTAGATGGAAAGAAAATAGACCAATGATCGAAGAAAAACTAAGTCTTAAATTTGGTGTTAATTGTAAATAGTATCTTGTTAATCAAAAGGTATTTTTAAAATAGAAAAATTTTAGAACGATTTAAAAAACTATTAGAAACATGTAAAACAAACCCTGGTAAATAAGTAACAAATTTACTTTTAGAGATTTAAACGCAAGTTCAATGTAACAAGAAAAACCGATTTCAGTATATAATTATACAGGCCTACATCAAAATTTTCTAGTAATCGAATTATTAAACTCTAATTTTACTCAAAATTTAACTTAAAAAATATTTGATTTCAAATTTAGGGTAGCATTCATTTAGGCTTTTTTTTGTAAACATCAAAGATTAAGATTGGGAAATATTTTACATTTTACTTTTTGCTATCGAATAAAATGACGAATACCTAACTCAAAAATTGTTTAAATATTTTGTATTTTCTTGAATTAGGAACAATAATAATGGGATTAAGTTTTTTTTTAAAATTAGGTGAAATATATCTAGTAAATACATTTTTATAAAATAGTTTAAAATGTTGTGGTAGTGATAAAATATTAATTGTATTATTATATTGAAATTTTATTTTCTTAAATAATTTTTAGAAACCAATTAGAGTAGTGGTATTTGAATGGATAAATAAAAGTTCAACTTAAAACGAACCTATTTGCAAGTATCTCATCAAAAACCACCTACTTTAAAAATGTACAGCAATTAATTTTCTAACTAAATGAATTCAATTTGATTATTAAGAAAGACGTCGAGAGTTGATAGGAATAATTACTGAGATTTTTAAGTTTCTTCTATAATAATGACATACAACCGTTCTACTTCTTGGGATAATTAAAAAAATGTCGTCTCCATTCTATTAACCCGAGTCATCATCGTCGGGAAGCCTCAAGTTTTTAATTAAAAAAATAAAGAAAAGTGATATCTTGTTGCAATTATAAGAAAGAAGGATTTCTTGGCAGGAAAAAGAACTAAATTAAGAAGGATTTTATATTTTTCAATTTGTAATTTTTATTTTTTCCTGTTTTTACTCGGGTATCTGATTATTACATTATTTTTAAGATGTCAATGCTTAATTGCGGTCGGAAAGAAATTAAGTCTGAAACTCATCTTAAAAAATTTCTCTGGGACAATAGCAGGAATACCCATTAAAACGTAATAATATTTACATTAAAAAAACTGACTTTTTAATTAAAAGAAATTAATTTGCTGTCTTTACTGTTTCTTCCTAATCTTACCCTCTTTATCTTACTAAATTCTTTGTCATATTTTTTAAACGAGATCGTATCCTAATGTAAACCGCTTTAAGAAATTCACTCTTTACAAATACAAAAAAAAACCTTCTAGAATTCTTAAGCGAGAAAAAACCTACTGAAAAACGGTGATTTAATTAATGAAACTCCACAGCAATTGCAAACGAATTTTGATCTCACCCTTCTTATTTTCTTCTTTTTCTTTTCACTAAAAACCCTCCTTCAATCCGCTTGTTAAACCCTAAAGCAACGTGTCATATTCTTTTCCCTTAATGAGGATGTTTTAATTATTATTAATATTTATATTTTTATTATAAAAAGCGTTGTCCGAAAAGTTTTTTCTCCTTTCAAAGAAAATATAAATAAAAGTTACTTTTTAAGATTGCTTCCCTTTAACACTTTTTCATTAATTATCTAATCTAAATTTTATAACATAACAAAATGCTTGCTCATTTAGGTTTCTTCTTTCAAAAAAAAATATTTCATCGTTAAAAAGAAAGAAATGTTCAATTTACACGTTCAAATAAATATTCATTATTCATCTTTTTCATAAATTAAAAAGTAAGTAAAATTAAAAATGTTATTCATTTTCTTTATCGAAATTTTTCATTTAAGATTACTTATTTTAATGAATATCTTGTAAAGAAAATATTTTGAAAGTCGCTAGAATATAAAAATTAATCCCGTAGAATGTAAATTTAACGTATTGCAATTATTTGTATAACAATTTTTTTTTTCAATTTTCTTTCTATAGTCGCGCTAATACATAATTAGGTCATTAGAGAATTTATTTAGTAAATATTTAGCGAAGACCTACATAAAATTCATTATTGCATTCGGTTAATACAATATTTATTCTAAATAATGAAAATCGGCTACAAATTTTACATGTTATCATTTAGGATTGTTGAAGAATTTGTGATTAAAATTGGCGTGCAGTAGTCAAAGGTACTGGCTTTCTGGGTTAAATGGTCTATGCAGTTCAAAATTGTTTTTCATTACCAGATTCTGGAGGTGGTCTAACGCTTTCAGTACTTAGAAAGAATTTAGTTTGTCTTTTAATAGGGATTTTGTTCCCCCAACAGAAGTTGTACAAGTTTTATTTTGTTTATGGTGACATATGTCGGTCTTTTGGAAATAACAATACGAAAGACACTTGACTGAGATTTTATCAAGTATCCCCTTCGTCTGTATTAACATACGGTAGTAAAGTAAGGATCAGCAGGAAAGAGTTTTGCATTCAGGCAGCTGATACGATATTTTCGAGGGTTTAATTGATTGTAATTGGAGAGAGTATTTAAGGAATTTTGTTATAAGAACAGAGTTACGTAACATTTTTGAGAAGTATCATTAAGCAGTACAGGGAAAATTAGACATCTCTTGCTTATGATTGCGACTCGTTTTCATTGCAAGCTTGGTAATACGACTGAGTAAAAAAATTTTGTTCTACCTAGAAAGAGATGGATACCGAAACAGGTTTAGACGGTCTAGCTCAGTGTTTTTTTCAACCTGTGGGTCGCGACCTCCTGGGGGTCACAGGACGTAGGCCTATCTGAGCGAATCGCGAAATAAGGGAAAAATTAAAAATAGGTATTTTTTCAGTTATTTATTTAGAAAAGAGACAGAAAAATTGTACATTACTTTTACAACTTTTTCCAACTGAATTGACGCGAAACTTAGGCTTGTTTGGAACTAACGAATTTTCGATGTTTGAATTTGTTTTGTAACACACAAAACTATGTAATTTTTTCAATGGCAAACGATATCTTGATTTGGGTTTCAAATTCACCATTATGGATAATCATTGTTCACAGTATTGTAGGATGTAGCAAATTGTAAAATTTTTTCAACGCTTGTCTGAACAGTTCTGGGTAATCGTTTTTCCTTATCAACATCTCTCAAAGGTTAGGCTCAATGGCTTGCTCCGGCATCCATCTCGTTTTAAGTCTTCCCAAGCCTCGCTTCCCTCAGGTTTGTATTTCCATGCTCGCAGAGAAAATCTGTGAGCTGGCATGCGAAGTAAATGGTGGGACTAGTTTCTCTTATATCTTCTTAACGTTTCCAACAGTGACTAAACATTTAACTCGATGCGGATAGCTTTGTTACGTACTCTATCTGACCGAGTACCACCTTTGACTCCCCGCAAAAATCTCATTTCAGCAGTCTAGATACGAGATTAATTCCTCTGTAATGACACCCATGTTTCACTCCCATATGTTATGATTGTTACAGCCATTGCTCTATAAAATTACATTTGGGTGTCCGTTCTCGTTTTCTTTTCTATTGTCCTGCAAATAGAACCGCATAGAGCGCTGAATTTTGCCAGTTTTTCACGCACGTCATCATCTTTGTCATAGGAAACCTTGCATCGTAAATATTTAAAACCTTGAACTTGTTCTATAGTTCGGTTGCCAAGTATAATTTTTGAGCGAACCGGCCATCTTCCGTTGAATGCCATAACCTTTGAATTTTGCACCGATATTCTCATGCCAAAATCTGCGCTAATATTGTGCAACTTATAAATGGCATATTGGAGCATGTTTCCAATTTGGGCAATCTTTTTTAATTCTTAATTCAAAATTTGTCGGCACAAGCATTGTTGAAAGTTAATTTTATTGCCTGATCACTTAGTAGCTCTGTTATGATAGTTCATCATGAAAACGAACTCTTAGCTCAGCATTTTGTACAGCTTGCTCATTAAATGGATTGACTCACACAGGTATCCACTCATATCCTTTAGTAAAAATTACAACTATTGTAGATTTTTAAATTTTTTTAACATTACTCAGAGGTGGTCGGCAAAATACTCAACCAAAAAAGGGGGTCCGGTTAAAGGTTGGGAACCACTGGGCTAGCTTATGGTAGATAATGAATATAAATTGTTGTTACTTCCAGAAAATAACTTTAACTCGAAATTTTGACTTAGCAGTGGATTATCAAAAATTAAATTTTAAATTATACATTAAAAATTAAATATTCATATCCTACTTTTCTCTGGATTTCATAGCTACAATTATTTTATACCTGTGCATAAGTTATATTATATGATCGTCTATCGTTTAAGAATGTAAAAAACCGTTTTCTGTATTCTTTGTTTTTAAATAGGTTTTTGCTACATTATTATCCGGGTTAATAAAAGTTTGAGATCAGTAGAACTCTGACACCATTATCCTAATTATAGTTTATTCATTTGTTTGATCTGAAATATAATTATTGCTAATATAAAGTAATACCCGTAAAAGTAATTATAGGTTATACAATTATGTTAAACGATAATATTTTATAGTTTACAATAAAATAACAGTATTTTAATTTTCTTTATAATAAATAGTAAAGTAATAAACATAATTTTAATTATTGTACATTTAGAATAAATTTTAATAAAAGATAAATCGTTAGTTGAGGTTGAAAATAGGTTATTTTTTAAAATAATTTATGATTTATACATATCACCAAGGCTATTGGTTAGTGGATTTCTTTTTATAATAAACCAATAAGTTGTGGTAACTGTTCGAAAATTTGGTTGTAATATATTAGAAAATCTTTCTTTTGTTATTCTAAATTTGATCGAATCAATATAGAGCGTTAGATCAACATCAAATCAACCTTCAGCTATGGCGATATTAATTTTTAGTTTTTCTTTTCTAATTTCAATAGATAATTTTTTCATTTTATCTCCTATTATGGTAATAAATATTATAATTTTATAACATATTTATATATTATATATATATATATAATGTTACTTAAGTATAATTTACAAGTTTCGGTTGCTAAATTAAAGGTTATGGCATTCAGGGGAAAGTATCTCACTCGTTCGAAGATTGTTTTAGACAATGCAGTATTAGATCAAGTGTCTCACTATAACTATCTGGGATGCGATGTGAGCTTTGATAGGGACTTAGATGTAGAAAATAAAATAAATAAATTTTAAGCTATTTGTGGTACCATTAACAGGACACTGGGTAACAGAGCTAGAACGGAGACATTAGTTAAGTCCTACAAGGTAAGCCAGGTGCTCTGAAAAGCCCATACTTTCTACCCTACAAATTACAAATTTATTTACCACAGGGTCTGGCTGTATAATAAAATTCATTACTCTCAGAGAAGATAACTCTGACTAGTATCTTTTAGACTTCTACCTCTTCTATTCTTAAATGATTCAGTCATTTAATTGGCTAACCATGTGATAAGAAATGGATCTATTTTTTGTAGCTCTGGAACTAACAGATTTAATGTCAATAATTTAACACTCCATCTGTTTGTTATGGGCAGTTGATAGCTCATGTCGGTTACAACCGTTTTCCTGTGACTTTCTTCTAATGTTCTCGTTTTTTATTAATTCTTTTAATATTGTTTCAATTAAACATTCTCCTCTCATTATGGGTCGTAGCCAGTTAGAGTTTCTCATCGAATTGTTTCTATCAAATTTAGTCTTCTCAATAATCATTTTCAGAAGATTTTCTCTGCTCATGTTTCCTGATGTCCGTTTTTGTTTCTTGACAAAATTTTAATGGATTCATGTCTTAATTGTTTAATCAGTAAGTGTTCTATGTTAGCTATCAGTTTATATTTAGTTATAGATTCCATTTATGAAAACAATTAAATCTGATTTTTTTAAATTATTTAAACAAGATCGAATTGTAAGAGAAAAATAAATATATATTTTTTTATTACTTGGGAAAACATTTTCCCTGAATGAAAATAATGATGAGACCGGTGAAGTAGGTATAAGAGGCTATTGTCTTTGCCGGACGCCCGGTAGATAGTTGAAAATGGATACGGTGGAGGGTGTAAGGTTGAGTATCCATGGCGACCGTGTGTGTTTTGGTCTTGATAATATCGCCCTCATAACCTCTGGAAAAATGAGTATAGGAGGAGGTTTAGAAGAATAATAATAACAAGAGAATAGAATAAGAAGAAGATATGGAAGTGTGCGAGATGGTATGATCGGTGGAGAGAACGAGGAGAGGGGGTTAGAAGCTCTTAGATAAAATATTATAACGTTCGGATGAAAGAAAGAATAAAAGGGGGAAGTTGATAATGAATGAGAGAAGACAAGAGTGAGAGGGATAAAGTGGGGGTGTCGTGGGGGGACCCCTTGTTGGTATTTCTAGTTAGCTGGCTGTTTGGACCTCTCAGGGAAAATAATTTAGACTTGGGCTTGATTGAAGACAGAATGCCAATATTAAAGCCGCGATGACATTTCTCATTTCCCGCAGGCTGTGCTACCGCTACGCGTAAACTTAAGCATTGTCCGTCGGTAAACTTTTTTCTTCTTTTATTTATTTCTTCTTAACTTTTATTGTTTCTAAATACAAAACAAAAAGGAATGCGAATTTTATTTACTAACACAGGTCATACAGTAATACAATATACAATTTCTTATTAATTAATTAATTTTACTTATTGCTTAATGTCATTACTGTGAAAATATACCTTTTAAAATCACCTAGAATTAAAAACATTTATAATATTTAAATTGCATGAAAATGAACAATTAATTGATTTTAACAAGGTAATGGTAGCCCCAGTCCTTCTTGATTGAAGTGAGTCATGGGTTACCACGAAATGCCAAGAAAGTAGGTTCCAAGCAGCTGAAATGAAGTTTTTAAGAAGGGTGAAGGGATGCATCTAATATATACATAACGAGGAAATTAGATCCGAGTTGGGTGTATTTAGTGTGAATTAAAAAGTGGATGAGTACCGCAATCACCGAAGGCAAAATTTGGTACGGATGCTAGAGGAGAGGACACCCTTCAAAGTTACGGAATATGTTCCAGTTGGAAGAAGGAAGATGGGAAGAACTCGAAGATGACAGTAGTCGAGATGTTGTGCGGGTTGGAATATTTCGTATTTGTTTATATGTGTAGGTTTGTTTGTGAGTTCGGAACAGGCTTATGCCTAATCCTTGATAATAATAATAAGAAAAAGAAGCAAATTAACAATTGGCCTTAGGGCTTGCCCAAGACTATCAGATAGAAAAATTCTATTGGTTGATAAGTAACACTAATTCAGCTAGAAACTTTGTATGGTGGCCAATACACAGTGTTATGTGAACAACACTTTCAAATTGGGATCATTTACAAATTTGTCTGCTCCAAGCCAATAATACAGAAAAAGTGTCGATAAAATTATGTGGTTTTCAATCATTTACAGTTTCTCGTAACAAATAAAAACCAAAAGTAATAAAAAAAATAATAAAAAAAACCAAGTAAATTGTTTTGATTTACGTTCCACTAAACCGTCTTATCATACCAATTACACGTGAATATTTTAATGCAAAGTACTCAGAACGGTTACTGACGCACTCTTTTTGTTAAAAATTGAATGTCATAGATAGATCTACACACTCGTTACCTGTATTATGTATTTCTAAAGCTCTATCATCGGTTTAAGAAAAATCTTCAATAATTTAACAAATACTCACTTACGTGATTAAATGTCACGAATTTAGGAGAGAACTTACAATTAGGACTATTTAAAAGATAAATCCTTAGACTATTCAAAAGAGCAGATAGATGTTTTAAATTAATTCATTAATTTAAAGATTGCTACAGAAAGTTAAAAGTAATTATATGATTCCGTTGTCATCTGGTCTAAAAAATGACTCTCGTTGAAATCCTGTTGCTGAGTTATATTCTTTTTTTAAATAAAGTCATATTTTTATGTTTTCATAATCTATAGGCCTACTAATATTATAAAGACAAAGCGTGTTTTTTGTGCAGGCTAATTTCCAAAACTACTTAACGGACTTTCATGAAATTTTGACACCACATTTGTATTTATATTCACAGCAACATTTTATTTTAAAATTTTCAAAAATGAAAATGAAAATTTTCATAATTATGTTTGTGTGTACATGTCAATAAGTTGAAGTAGATGAAGGGGTTTGATGACAGCGAGAGACGTACGCGGGGGCAATTATCAAAACTATGTGTGTGAGTGTGTGTGTGTGTGTGTGCGTGCATTGGACTAAATCGACTGGCACTACACAATTTCTGTTACTTATTTATTTTTAAAAACATTTATTATGCCTACACATGTTTCGCGTGCGAAGCTGCGCGGGGTATGCTAGTTATTATTATTTGTAAACCCACTGGGCTGGTCCAGTGGTAAAGTCGTCGCCGTGAGTCAGCTGACTTTCGGAGATCAATGTTCCAAGGTTCCAATCCTAGTATAGTATCTTCTTTTAGACCGTTTTGAATATCAAACAGTGCTTACCGGTGTAATTTGATGGTTGAGATTCAATTTAACGATACTTTGTCAGAAATGGTTGGCCTGAGTCTGTACCAAACTGGACCTCATCAATCCATCATACATACCATTCTCATCTTATTGGGTCATATTGATCATTTTATCTCATTCAGAGTAAATAATTTATATATATATAACACGCATTAGGGATTTGAAGAGATTTGAAAACACATACAGGGAATAATTTGAAAAGTTAAAAAAATAAACTTACTGAAATTTTTGACTGCTTTTGTAAATTCTCTAAAAGCAACATTCAAGTAAAATAAAACGAAGAAAACTTATGTATATATTTATATAAACTTGTTAATATTTTAGTACATTATGGAATTTTCATAATTTTTTTATAAAATTTTTGTGTAGGCCTATAGTAATCTGTAATATTCATTATTCCAGTTTTTTATTGTTGTAAGAGACTTATTGTTTTTTACACGTGAACTAAAATGTTTATAGTCTGTTGTATGAAATAAAACTGATTGTAGCCCTAATAGTCATGAGGTAGACTAAATATAAATTTTCTACAAAATTTGTTTAAAAGAACTTTTCCAAAGAAACCTGATATTTTATTAATTTTTACTACATTGTGGTAGAATAGTAATAAAGTTCTAAATGTCATATAATAGAAAAAAATAACGAAAAATTATTATATTTTTTTAACGAATAAGAAACCAATATGAAAGTAAAAAAGTTCCGTGAAAATTGATGAAATATATGGAAACTTTAATGTTAGCCATATACTAAAATATTAAAGCTAATAGTAGATGAATTTCAGAGTGGACTAGAAAGCTATCCTAATAATGTGTAATATTTAATGTTAAATAAACCTACTTTTCATTACTTATTCCTACAATTTAAGATTATGGTGGTTTATGGAAACGAAAGATCAATATAACTAAAACGTTTATAAGTAATTTTAACCAATTTTACTTTCACTTATTTTTTCTTGTATATTTAGGCAACTATAACTAACTGATTTAATTTTTAAATGGCAATACTTTTTTCTTATATTTTACAACGATAATTTTGTTAGTTTTACTTTTTTCGTTCCATTAATTAACCAGGTTTTATCAGTAAGTTATATTATTTGTTCAGACCAATTTTTATATAATTTATAAGTTAATTGGTTTGTATCTAACAAATTTTATAGAATTTTATTCGAGAATTTTACTTCTTCCATAAAATAGTGTGTTTTCCTTATCGATTCGTGTGCAAATGTAGTTATGTAAAAATTTTATAACTTCTTTAATTAAACGTTTAACTTGTTCGAGAAGAACGGTACAAAGAAAAATTTACGATTAATGGAAAATGTTACAAAAAGAAGACAAAAATTTTACGAATCTGTACAGATTGGACAACCGGTTGACAAAACAAAATAATTGACCTAAAGTGTTGGATAAATTGTTTAAAAAAGTCAGAAAGGATATTGAGAAAACCGGAAAAACTGAGAAAACTTAATGAACTGAACCAAATTCAAACAACTAATTAAGGACTTTAAGGGATTCCATGAAGAGCAAAAACTGAACACCAGGTGGACAGAAGAAAGGAGAAAAACCTACCGTGAGTAAATTCTCAAAAAGTGGGCTGCAAAACGAGCTTCCAGAAACGTCGTTACCTCAAATTATCTAAAATTGACTCCACGGAAAATTTTAGTTTATTTAAAGTCGCATCGACAGCGTAGTCATTAGCGACTACTGTCGATTTTGGTACCGTAACGGTGGGTTTTAACGTGTTAATATTTCCAGACCCTAACCGGGAATCGAACCTGGGACATATCGCTTTGTAGGCTAGCGCGTCAGCCACTACGCCACGGAAGCGGTCATTAAACTTATTTTATTTTGAAAACTTTTTAATGTAATATTTGGTTTTACTGAACAAATAATATAATAAAAGTAAAATATTATTAAAAGTATCTTAAGTTTGTATTACTTTAAAAGATTCATTCATTGTGATCCAATTTTATTAATTATTTCTATTACGTACTATTGTTATACATGATCCATTGTTGTTCAGGACCTATTTAGTTCAGTTTGATAAGAATTGAGAATTTAGGGGATAATTGTGGAAAAGAGCAAACAAATTGTTCTGTGAGAGTAGCTATTCTATTCGCTCGGGTGTGTCAGGAAAACCAATTGTTTTGCTACAGTTCAGCGTTGATAGATCAATGTGTACTACCTAACCATGGTCGTAACTGTAAAAAACACTTCATTTTTAAACAATTTAAACTCTGATTAATCATTGTTATTATTTATTTTTTTTATAATGTAACCTATATTTTAGAACATAAATTATTTAAAAGTTATAACAGTATTTTTCTTTTTGTTACAGGTGAGCTTTACGTTTCATTTGAAATTTGGTTGGGTAAGATTACTAAAATTACTAATATTACTAATATTAGTAATATTACTAAAATTTTAATATTCCAATATAAAAATATAATTGTTGTTAGAATTTATTATTTATTTAAAACATTCCTACACAATAAACTACTAAAGATTAGTAGATAAGTCTATGCATTATCTTGGGAAGATTTAAAAA
Source organism: Catonia carolina (assembly GCA_035578175.1). NCBI lineage: Eukaryota > Metazoa > Arthropoda > Insecta > Hemiptera > Achilidae > Catonia > Catonia carolina. The sequence goes on along the minus strand of JAQMRL010000001.1, from coordinate 258,282,506 downwards.
CTCCCATCTTCTCTGCGCTCAGAAGTTAACTAATTTCTTCGAATTTAAATAATAAAAACATGCTGCTGAATTTTTTATGATCTTGGATTACTGGAAAATAGTTTTTGCTGATAATAATTTATCGATAAATTTCAAAAAATTGTTCTCTGTTTGTTATTAAAAATGTTTTATTTAATCTCCGTATACGTATCAATGTAAAAATCATTATTAATTAACCCATTACGGACTCTCTAAATTCAAAATACCCTAGAAAACTTAAATTGGCCTAATTTAAACAAAAAATTGAACTATTGTACTTCGATCACTTGAGAAAGGGTCAAAAAAGAGTGCTAAAGAAATACGTATTATTTTTAAACCGTTACAAAGCGCTACATAAATCCAAAAATCGGCATGTGTACTTTGTAAGTGATGCAAACGTCGCCTCCAGATAAATACTGCCATTGTTAGATTCAATTATTTTGTTATTTACTTCGCAAAGTCACGTTACGGTTTTAACCATTTTTTTGTGTTAGTTTTTCGCTGAATTCCGAAAGTATTTTTTTTTACGACGTTGTAAAAGTTCTTTTAAATTCATTTTAGTAGAATTCTATTCAAAAACAAACAGAATATCTATTTAAAATTATGGGTATTTCGAAAATACGCAACTCGTTTTTAGACGATATTAATGTAGTAAAAAACAAATGAAATTAATTCTACTGGAACCAACATTCTTGTTCATGTAACTCTAACAATGTAATAAACTGATGGATTAACTAGCGATAAACCACACCTTCCAATGATTTGTCAAAAAATACCCTATTACACAACACCGGGAGATCGTGTAACAAACACCAATTTTACAGGTGTGTAATGGTCGTTGATGTAATATGTGAGGATTTTTTGTGCTCCATATTTCATCCCAGTGAAACTAAGCCTCATTACTAAAATAAACACGATCCAACACCTCAATACTGTTTTTATCAACAAGGAAACGAAACCAACAACAAAGCTGTAAACATTTTCCGTGTTTTCCTGGAGTTCATGTACGACACCGATGCAGTAAGCACGCAAATATATTTTTTAGTAGCTCTGAAAGCAGTAAATAGTGAAATCTCAGCTTTGGAACATAACTTACTGAGCGATTTTCTAGGAGAGCGAATCGGTTTTTACATTCTTCAGAACTTCCACGGTTATCACTGAGGTTGGCCTGTGCTTTTACGATATTGTACACCTACAGCCCCCCGAATTTTATTTATGTTGTTTAGGTAATCAGCCGAAAGGCTGGTTTGAACCTCTAGAGGCTTTAGTAAGTAAAACGAGGAGTGAGATGGTTTACCAGTACCTTCCTCACTGAGTGAAAATATGTAATTATTTCATGTAAATACGTAATAAAATATGTCCTGTATAATGAAATTCATTACTTTCAGAGATAACTGTGACTTGTATCTTTTACACCTTAACCTCTTCTGTTTTTAAATGCTTCAGTTGGCTGATCATGTAATAAGAAATAGAACTATTTCTTGTAGCCCTGGAACTAGTAGATCGAATGAAAATAATTTTAACTCCACCTGCCTGCTATGGGCAAGAAATTTATTTAACAAACAAAATATTGTCGACTTATTCGGAACAATAAAATTAGAAAATGTTTACTGAAAATCGTCTTTTACTCTTTTGTAAGATTTATAAGCGAAATAAATGTCAAGAATTAGCACATAGTTTATCTTTGAAAAACGATATTGTTGACACAATAGAGACGTATGGATCTGGAATATCACTGGTGCATAAGAACCACATTTAAATAGTTACAAGCTCTTAACCATGAATACAATGTTGCCAATCGATAAATGAAGGAGACATGAAATTCACCTATGTGTTACTTTTATTTTCCCTACGTTTTGAAACACCCCTTGTATTGAATCAGATTTTGCATTTTAAATATATAATGATACACCCAAAATAACAATTTTATAGGAAATGAATTCAGCCATTGATAAAATTTAGTAAGATTGAGATTTTTCATTCACTGAAATAACCAATTTAGATTTTAATAACTGATGACGTTATTAAAAATATAATACTCATGCCTAATATTACATCCAGAAGTAATGTGTGAACAAGAATGGCTCTAACTACTGTTGCGTGTCAAGTGTATTACTATTTATTATTACAGGTAAAGTTATAGAGGGCTAGTTGTCAAAATAAGTACGAAAAATATTTGAATTATTTATAAATGAAATAGAAAAAATGGGGTTGTTATTAATTTTATTATAACTATTCTTTTTTCAATATACATAATGAAATGCTATTAAAAATATGGTGTGAAACACTCACACGACTTTTTCTTGCCAATGCAAATAATGAACAATATAACCTAATATTAGTAATAAAACATTAGAAATAAACAAAAAACTAACCTCAAAAACCTAATTTGATACGTGACTGAAAGACGCAAAATGAAAATCAACCTTAGTTTGGCTTAATAGCACGGGATATCACTCTTTGTAGCTAAAGTAGGCTCTGTAGAGAAAAATGTTTTAAATAAAAGTTGTAGATCTTCAAATTTCCTATAAATTTTATTGTATAAATTTTGGTCGTAAAATGCATGTACTAAGACCGTAATCTTTTTTTCAAAAAATCCATTTTTTGCAGATTTTCATGAATAAAATAAGAAAACCGCTAATTATCGCGAAAGTAAGCGTTATACAAAAGAATGTTAAAACTAAAAATTGTAGGTTTTTAAATTCTCTACAACTTTTATTGTAAATATACATTTTTGCGCTAAAATGCATATTAAAGCCGCAATCTTAAATACATTTTTTTACAAGAGCACAACTTCCCAAGAATTTCAGCAGGCATGGCGCCTACCCTATCTTGTAGGAGATGAAACATTTAGTAAATGAAGTGATTTTAAAAAAAATCGTAGAATCCGTTTTTGAGAAAATTGCAAAACAGTGAAAAATGACACTAATAAATTACTACTTCCAGACCGATTTTGATGAAAATGTTTGATTTGGGTCCTCTAGTAGTACCTGAATTAAATTTCAAGTTTCAAAGTCATACGATGTTCTGTTCTTGAGATATTTTGTTCACACACACACACACACACACACGCGCGCGCGCGCGCGCGCGCACGCACACAAAGATCAATCGCTAAAATTATGTTTTTGGGTTCAGGGTAGGGGGTTTGAAAACGTGTAGATCCGGTGTAAACTCGATTTCAAAAAATTAACGTGAAAACAATACTTTCCTTAATATATATTCATATAGGCAAGAGAAAGTAAAATTTATTGTTAGCCTAAATAGCCAATCATGTGTAAATAAAAATATAAAAAATATCAATAATAATTAGTATATTATTACCTATATTTTACTATATTTTTATCAATAATTTAATACAGAATCATAAGGTTATAAATAGTAAAAATACCTACTTATTTATTTATGTTAATTTCTTATATGTATCGAGGTTATTACTTTAATAAAATATTACTATATACATTTACATTAATAATAAGCCTATATAAAACCTAATAATCAAAATATTCTGATATGTCTATCACTTTGATAATTACATGATTAGTGCTTAAAAATACACCTTAATTTTAATATTTATTATCTTTTATTCTTGGCATAGCCTATTTAAAAATCTATGAAGTACCTTATAAATTATGACATTTTCTATGATTTTTGCAATCTTATTACATGAAACTTAATATAAATTAACTAAGTAATATGTTTCTTTAATTATTCTGATTTTTTTCAGTATCTATTAAAATTCATTTTTTAGAACTTTATATCTACGTTCATGCCATCTTATATTATAATTTAACTGGAATCCTTTATAACTATTTAAAATTTTTGTAATAATTTTTTTGAAATTCCATTTGTAGAAACATTATTTTTATGTATATATTAATACGCCTACATCAAATTTTTTTCCCATTTTATTAGTTCTCAAAATGTGCAGTATTAATTTTTTATCGTATTGAAGAGGTAATTTTGAAATCATGTACAGCAGAAGAAAAATTGCAGTTATGAAACTATTTTTAATTTAAATTTATAATACAAAATATTATATCAAAGCACTTAAGTTATTCAAAACTTTGTGTAATTTTTATGTTAATAAATAATTATTCTAATTTGACATCAATCAGTAGAAAAAACTTGTTCACTGTTTCTGCTAATCAGCAAGCGGTCTAAAAAGTAAATAACGTGTAATATTTATGTGTTACAATAATGGTAGTAGTATGATAAATTATAGAATACTATTACTATAGTTCTTGTAAATTCAATAGTTGGGTGAGTGTATGGTTACCGACTCTGTTTAGTGAATTATCCCAATATTTAAACAAATTTTTGGAGTTCTTCTAAAATGTAATTTTTCATAAGAATAATGATTGTTACTAATTAAAATTCGTTTACTGGTTGTTCTTTTATAGATAAGTTATATATAGCCGTTTTGCAATGATCAGCCGCCTTTTCATTTTACATAAACTATAATACTGCCCATAGTAGGCAGGTGGAGTGGTAATTAATGTGCACTCGAAATGCTAATTCCAGGGCTACAAAAATAGTTCTGTTTCTTATCACATGATCAGTCAATTATATGATTGAAGCTTTAAGAGCAGAAGAGAAAATTTTGAGAGCAAAGAGTTGTAAAAGATAATAGTGAGAGTTATCTCCTCTGAGAGTAATGAATTTCATTATACCAGAATTTCAGCCAGTCACTGTGGTGAATGAAGTGAAGGTATCATTTGCAGGGTGGAAAGTAGATGCATTTCAGAGAGCCTGGTATATTGATAACCATACTTTTCCACTCAGTGACGAAGGCAATTTTAAAGCACCTCTTTCCTCAATTTACTTAAAAAAGCCTCTAGAGGTTCAAACCAGTTCAAACATTTCACAGAAGTCAAAACCTTTCAGCTGATGACCTAAGTAACAACAGATTTAGGTAAATAAATCCAATAGCACTGGCAGGTGTTGATTGCCAAATTGTCGTATTTCGTTATGAGAGAACTAGCAAGTGACATTTGGATTGTGGAAAGCATTATTTTTAAAACAAATAGCATAAAAGTACTTCAAAAATTACGGATATCTCAAACAGAAGATGGAAGAGTCAGTTGACCATACAATCAACAACAACCTACTGAATTTATGATGATAGTCTAAACATTTAGATTTTTCAGTCTGAAGAAAACATTTTTGATATCCACTTTTTATGATCATAACTGATATGATTTTTATTATTATATTTTACTATTAAACTCCCCACATTTTTTAAGGTCAATATTCTTGAATCCGATTTCAAAATAACATGTTTGATATTATTTAGATGAAATTTTTTGAAATTATCTAACAAACTTTTTAAACAGTGTTTAAATATTTAAAGAAATTATCATATATAAAATTATAAAAGCTGTACAATTTTATTAATTTATAGCCAAGTATTCTAGATATTCTGCATTCTTGTCCATACATATGTTTATCGTTATATTTTTGTCTTGATTTGTAATACATATTTCTATATAAAATCTAGCTTTCTAGAAATCTACATCTTACTAAAAATTTAAAGATATTCTAAAAAATCAATTTTATGATTAAAAATTTTAAATAAATTAAGTAACATCTTAATTAAGTCAGTTAAAATATGTAATATTCTACCAATGAAACGAAGCAGCTGACAATTTTTCTCTGTTTCATCTTTCCAATTTTATTTTTAGATTCATGGAATTTTAATTTACAAAATAAAATAGTAAGACATAATGAAAAGATAATCAATTAATCATAACTTTTGATTTTAATTAAAACAAAAATATCTTATTAAAATTTCCATAAAACTATTTAAAATTAATTTCATGTATTCAACAAAATAAAATCAATGTCCGCCTTCGTGGCGCTGTGTTACTCCGCTACGCGGAAAGTCGTGGTTTCGATTTCTGGTTGTATATTTTATTTTTTTGGTTACACGTCTAACTGTTTTGCAACTTCTGCTAATGCACTTATGCAGAATGATGATATATGAAAATAAGTAATGAAAAATTGCTAAACCTGACCGGGAATCTAACCCGGGACCCCGGCGTAGAAGCCAGTTGTTCTAACCACTACGCCAACAGGCTGGTTGGTAAGAATCTGGAAAATTACTTTAAAACTTATTGTTTCATAACCCAATCTAGTCGCTAATGACCTAGCTGAGTTTACAAAGAGTTTACAATGTAAATCGAACCTTGGGCTTTGTACGTAACTGACTTAGATTGAGCCAAAAAACGGTTAATTATCTGTAGATTATATTAAATCTATTTTTAGTAATTAACTTTGAAATTTTTGCTTACATGTTAAGTTAATTAACTTATGTTTAAATTTCTGACATGCTTTTCAAAAGTTCTTCGGTACAAAACCCTCTTTAAACATCCATGTGAACGTGTGGGAGCCAAATTTGTGGCTTTGGAAAACTATCCTTCATTGATAAATCATGAAGATTTCAATCAAAGAATCTTCAACATATAATAAACGTTCCTTTCTTATGTATCGAACACTGAAAATGTATGTGCTATGTATCATACAGACTTACATGTAGCTACTTGACGTTAACAATTAATCCTTTTTTAACATTTTATCTAAAATTTAAAGCCAAGCTGTTTAACCACCGGAACCTTATTATATGTGATTCAGACGATAAACATCTCCCTGGTAATTTTCCAAGATACTGACGATGGAGCAGAGACAAGTATTATAACTCGATGACTCGTAAATTATACTACCTACATTTAGAAAAATTAAAATAAATATTTGTAAACAAAGATTTTTGTAACGTTGAAGTCGCTGGGTGCTGTTCTCCTTGAATTACTTAAATTTGCAATTACAATTGTTATCATTTTTACAAGTCAAATAATTGTACAACGTGAAACTTTAATAAATAAATTTCAATACTTTAAAATTTACTTTAAAGAAAATTTGGTTTAGGATCTATTACTATCATAATCTATTTAATGTCAGTAATAAATAACGAACTACAGACTCTACACTTGAAATATCGAACCGAATAAACATAAATTTTCTTTTAAAATTACGCGGATAAAACTGAAAATTTTATTTCAATAGAACTTTAAAAGAAGTTACTTAAAGGACAATATTCAATGTAGAAATAAAAGTCGAACGTATAGATAGAGTATTAACAAAGATACGAACCGTTTTATTTTGAGAATCGAGGCGTAAGTAGTTTGTACTAGGATGGGCCCCGCTTCGGACGTGATGTGTTGAATGGGATGAAGAAGTAAGGAGAGAAAGGGGGTAGTTTGTAAAAGGGAGTAGAGGGTACCGACGCCGAGCGTCCTACGGCGTCGCTTTGTATCAAGAGTGTCTTGATCACTGATACCGAGAGCAAACAATCCCTCAGACGATTAATTTGACTCTCTTCTGTTTCATTAATGTTATTTTTCTTGATACTCTGTTCTCATATCTACTTATATTACCAGTCTACACTTTTCATATTTTCTATCCTTCTCTTTTTTCTTTCATTTGTACGACTATAAATTAAGTATTTTTAAAAATTATTACATCAGTTGGCAATGGAACAATTTTTGTTGATTAGTCTTTTTTGTATTTGCTCGGTTAATAAACTATAGATGATTTATTTCTAACCCCGATTCAAATTAATGTAACATTTTATTATTCTTCTTTTTATTTATGTTTGTAACGGACACAAATGTAAACGCATGCGCAGAACTTTTTTATTATTATTTTTTTATCTCATTAACAGTGGAATGGTTGTCAACTAGTAATTTAGTTCGAAGCAACTTAATTAAGCTCTACTTCTCCTATTCATAAAGATATCTTGCTTTTTCCCTTAAAAGAATTTACTTCGGCTACGGATCCAACATGATCCTTAAGCTTAGAAAACATATTTTGACCTTTTACCTCAAATGTTGTTTTTGTTTAGTTTGTGACCTAAACAACAACATTGGCTGGTTACAGGCTGATTTGGACCTGTAGAGATTTTACTAAGTAAAACGAGAAGAGAGGTAGTTTACCATTGCCTTCCTCACTGAATGGAAAAGTACACTTATCGGCATGCCGGGCCCTCTGAAAAGCCCACATTTTCCACTCTGCAAATGACACCTTCACTTCATTCACCACAGGGTCTGGCTGTATATTGAAAGTCATTACTTTCAGAGGAGATAACTCTGATTAGTGTCTTTTACACCTCTACCTCTTCTGTTCTTATATGATTCAGTCATTTAATTGGTTGACCATGTGATAAGGAACAAAACTATTTATGTCAGGCCTGCAACGAACAGTTTGAGTGTAAATAATTTGACACTCCACCTGTCTGTTATGTGCAGTACCTCAACATATCCTTACATAAAGGAAATGTAATTTAACTTATATTTTGTTTTTATTTGGTAATATTTTTAATATTTCTTTCTTTTCTATAATTTAACATTCCTGTCACAGATCTTAAAAGTTAAAAATTGATTAAATTTTTTGACATATGCTAGTGCGTTGGTAGCGTTTACAAAACTTATTTACATTCGTTTTTCTTGAAATAGTTGAGTGCGACATTAGAAGTACTACAAGTTCTGGCACGTTGGACTTTTGTACAAGATAAAAATTAAACTTCCCCATCTCTACTTCATTATCTTAAAATCATTTCTATCGAAGAGGTATTTCCAAATTAAATTTCAAAATGTGTACACTTCTTTTCATAAAATTAATTCTGGTGTTCCCGAAGGTAGTATCTTAAGTCCATTTCTTTATACTTTATATACTTCTAATCTTCCAGAGAGCAATAACACAAACATCGCCACTTTTGCTGATGACACAGCTCTATTAACAACAGATGACTCTACCTTAGTGGCTACTAAAATACTACAAAACCATCTAAGTATAGTTGAGAACTGGTGTAAGAAATGGAAAATTGAGATAAATGAAGACAAATCGAGACATAGTACATTTACTTTGAGGAAAGACTTATGTCCACCGATACGAATAAATGAAATACCAGTTCCTCAGTCAGGTAATGTGAAATACTTAGGAATGCACTTAGATCGACGCCTTACCTGGTCCAAATATTTGGAGCACACGCAAAAGACTAGGATTGAAGCTGAGAGATTTGTATTGGATCATGAACAAACGTTCACGGCTTCATTAGAGAGCAAGCTACTACTGTACAAAGCCCTTACTGAAATCGCTGTGGACTTACGGGTTGCCGCTTTGGGGATCAGCTGCGAAATCGAATTATGCTATTATCCAACGATTCCAGTCAAAATTTTTACGGATTATTTCAAATGCTCCTTGGTTTGTGACAAATTACTATGCGTTGTATCATGGTCGCATAATGTTGAAAAAAAAACATTAGAAGAAATGCCGGATTCCCAGGTTCGATTCCCGGTCTGAGCTGGTATTTTTTCCCGTGTTTATCACCTCATATCATTACTTTTCACGCAAGCCAAGGCTTATGTAGAAATCATCACTCAAAAAAATTAATAAATAAATAAAGGAACGTCATTGTCACGTAAAATAATTTAACTGCATTACGTCTGTAACAAATAAAAATTTGGTGTAGGATATAGAAAAGTTATACTTCTGCACAGAACCCAAAAAGAACACTGACCAGGCATTCGCATGGAGTAGCAAAGGAAAATGTACAAAAACCTTGACCAGGAGAGTCAAAAATTATTCTAAAACTAATTGACAGTAAATAAATTATAATTAGTCTACAGTATTCATATTCACAATCCAACTTCTTTATTGGCCGTAAAACAGTTTGCACCTTTCATTAACAAAAAACAAAACTGACGAACAATAATTATACGTCACATGCAAACAAATTCATCACAGTACACCGGTAGCTACTACCTGTTATTCAAATCCGTATAAAAGTAAACTACCATAGCATTTGAACCACGAAACCTTCATCTCAAAACTCAGCTTTTGAACAGTTGATTCGCGGTGGAAATTTTACCACTAGACCAACCCGTCGAGTTTATATAAATAACTTAATTTTTTTTTAAAGTTTCTTAAAATACTGTTACTTAATATTTAATATTTATTATTTTTAAATGTTTGTATTTAATATTACCCTAATACCCTAATAATATTAGTTTCTTATAAATACAAACTAAATATTTTAATCATAAACAATTTTCAAAGCCCTTTACCATATTCAACCTTGCAAAAAATATTATTGTTAATTATAATATGGATGAAAAAATTTCAAAAAATTCTGAAGTAGAAAATACACCATAAGTAAAATAGCTGTACGTAAATAAACTAATAGTATGTAACGAATTTTTAAACTAATGAAAATTAAACAATATGAAAGGATAAAGCTTAAAGTAAGTTTTGAAAAAATGAAAATTTTATGATTGTAAGTCCTTTACCAATTAAGGTAATGATGAGACGATTGAGGGATTTCTTACTCTAATAAGTAATTTAATTTTGCTAAATTTTTACAGCGCGATTATTAATTAAAAAAAAAATATATATTTTATACCCTATATTTATATTGTTTAATTTTTGAAGAGAAGTTGTAACAAGTTTATTTTAACTGTTCATTAATTAATTTAAAAAAACCAAATTAAAACAATAGAAGGGATTGTTAAGATCAAAGAAAGGGGTGGTTGAAGTGACAGTTTTTATGAATAATAATGGGGTGAAAGTGGGGAAAGTTGATGATATTCATTGAGGGGAAGGATTAGGGGTGTTTAAGGCAGATTGTTGAGGGAGCAATTAATCCTAACCATCCTACTTCCTAAAGGAAGGAAGCTGAGATTTTAATTGTCCAGGACCCTGTTGACATTTGCATTGCCACAGCAGCTTCACTACTGTTAAAGAAAAAACAGATCCCTTCTTCATTACAACATTGTAAAAACAAACAATAAACCTCTTTGTAATTCTACTGTTTTAAAAAGCCCTTTTTAACAACGTATTTTTAGCGTTCCTTCTCTACTTATGAATTAAATTTATTGAGCGTGAGTTTTTCTTATATTCATTAATCGTCGTTTTATTTGTAAACATATTTATAAACTGTTCATTTATAGATTTATAATATTCATGTAGTTAATTGGTATGTAACTATTAATTTAAATGACAGGTAACTTTTTTTGTGCATTACTGAAGAAAATGCTTAATGTTTTTTTTGTAGAATTTAATTTTCTACAAAGGCCTTTTTCTTAAGGCCCATTCCCACGACGACGCTAGTTTACCATTTGCTAGTACTAGCCAGGATCTACTGCCGCGTTGGTGAAGGTTCCCACGACGCTAGTTTACTAGTTGCTAGTACTAGCAGCTTGTTAGTAACTAGCAACATTTTTAAACGTTCACACCGAGCTAGTTTACTAGTCAATCACGTGATCTTTCCTCCCCTACTAAAGCTAGTACGCGACGTTCACACTGAGCTCAAACAATACTACGCTAGTCAAACACGTGACATTTTCTCCCCTACTTTTTTTTATCCGAGGCGGCGAGAAAAACTCATGTTCACTCAATAAATAGTGTTGGACTCAATTGTGGCGTCCTCGTCCAGCCCCAAGGAGGCCGCAACCGCCTACCAACCAAAAACCCACCGCCTGGCCACTTGATCCGAAATCAGCAAAGAACCCTCCACTTCCCTCGGAACTGTTTTTATAATACTACAAGAGAAATGTCAGTTTAAAAAATTTACATACCGTCAGCAAGCCGTGGAAGGGAACCGTAGCCTAACTCCCCTCTCGCTGCCACTGACCAACACTCACTCACTCACCACTTTCATTCATCTCTTTCATCACCAGTTCAGGAAATTAGTGTGCCTACCTTCTGAGATCGAGACAGGATTGATTTACTGTGGTAGAGGGCGATCCCGCTGATTTCCAGATGTCTCCTCCCTCCTCAGTCTTCCGATCACCCTCTCCGCAAACTGAGCGACCAACTTCCAGCTCTCCTCATCCCGCAGCATCGCTGCCCCTACACTCTCTGGGATCCCCTACAAGTGCTAGTAACAACGTTCAAACCGAGCTAGTTTACTAGCGCTAGTTAATCTCCCCTACTAGCACTAGTAAAATCAAATTGGTTATAGTCAATAGCGCGGTAGTGAATACTAGCGCTTTAACTAAACTACCTACCAGTTGTTCGTTATCACGACGCAGCTAGCAGCTAGTAAACTAGCGTCGTGGGAATAGGCTTTTAGATTTTAATTTTAGAGTAACCGTTTCGCCGCTCCAAATGAAAACGTAAATGAAAAACACGAATTTCCCCCGTTTTCCAATAACGTGGGTGAAGCTCAAGTTCTAGATTTATGGTTTGTTACCTAAATAGCTGTCACGAGATTGTGTGCCAAATTTGAAAATTAGGCTATACGAAATTTTTAAAAAATTGTCTAAAAATTTGAAGCCAAAAATGTCTAGGCGCTGGGATACTATTTAAGGTACACGATCGTGAAGTTGAAATGAATGGTTTAAATAGTTTACTTTGTTTAAAAATATAATTAGTTTTAGATTACTTCGTTCAAAGTCTTCCATCAAAGTAACTTATAGTCTCGATTATTGACATACTATTCCAGAAAAAAGTATTTCTACCTTCTGGAATGTATTGTGCTAGACCAAATCATTCAAGAACAATAGAAGTGATTAACTAAGGATCAAAAGGACTTGGTTAAGTTGTTTACACTATGAGAAAGATAATATAAAGGAACGGAAAGAGACTTAAAGAATCTAACGGCTTATAAAAATCTATCTCAAACGTAATTTTTTATAATTTCCAAGAATTGGTCTTGTTATATTGGTGTTTTTTAATAAACGTTATTATTGCTATTTATCAATAAAAAATTATATAATCGAAGTAAAACATAACGTTATAGCTTCAAAAGAGTTAACTTCGATTTCCTTGTATGGTCTGTATTTATGTTTAAAAAAATCTTAATACATTGTTTTATTTCTACTTCTCAACAATTTACAACAGTCCTTCATCAATTGAATTTGATTTGATGGTGACATAAACAATAACCAACAGTAATAAAACTATTATTTTATTATAGAATTTATTTAAAAAGTGCATCATTAAAAGTATAACGATGAAGAAAACGTTACTTTTACCATGACCTTTAATTACGGCTGGAATTTAATGTGAATCTACTGGAGATACCAAAGCTGTCGAGCAAACCAATCGTTTCAACAATCAGAAAAAACTTAGTAAATAATTTTAGAGTTGTTTTATTTTTAAACTTTAATTTTTTTATTTGAATCTGTACAAAATTGAGTTCACAATAACCAAATTGAATACATAAATAACATGATAATGATATAAACACTAGAGTGAATTGACACAGTTTTACTATTCACGAAACAAGAAAAAAATGGTAAATTACTCTTCATAACCCTTCTGGGACTGATAGGTTTTAGAATACTAACTCTTCAAAAACTAATTCCGAGATCGCGGCGATAGACTTGGCGTTTTTTATCCATCTTTTTTTCAAAAAAATTTAAATTTTGATGAGATATTAAGAAAACTTCGAGAATGTTTTAAATAAACAAACATGAAACTTGGTATTTTACGCCAGTTACAGCGAATTTACGAAAAATTTGTTGTACTTTATTCAAAGTCGCGCGTTTTTGTAAAAATTTGGCAGTAAATATTTTTTATTTATATTTATGTTTAGTTTGGAATTATAGAAAAATGTCTAGCAAAAAATTTGAGGTATCAAACGCCCTTGCTTACCACACTATACGACTATTCAAGCGTATGTAAGAGTCAAGTGTATAAGGATTCTGTGCTAATATGCAGGTCGAAAAAATTTCTTTTTTTGAGCTGATGGCATTGGCCCATTCCTACAGTTATTTATATGATATATTTAATTATATAAAAGCCCCGAATTTCGTGAATACGCGCATATAGAAAAATATTATAAAAGATAATATTAGAACATTTTTTAGTTCCATTGTGAGGAATGTCTGAAAATGGGCTATTCTACAAATTTCGGAGCGTTTATTCCCGTTTACAGGTCATATTCAATTCAACCGGTTTTGCTATAATAAAAAAATTGAACATTTTACCTACCTTTACCATTCAAGCTCTCAAACGCGGTTATAACTCTATTTTTAAATGAGATACGGCCTTTATACGGTTTTCTTAAAAAAGAACCGGCATCGAGTGGTATCCCAACATTCGCAAATCAATAGAAAATCTCCCACTAACCTGATTGTGTTTCTGAATAGCTTACTTTCTTCCCGATACAATCAGCTATTATTTAACTATAATGTTTACTGGTGTGCGCGTACAATGACCTTCACTATTACACAAACTGTTGAGTACTTACATACTCGTCATCTAACAATCATATATGGGCTACCCGGTTTCTAAGGGTTAAATTTCAATTCAATGAAGAATTAGCCTATGGGTAAAAAGTGGTTAAATACGAATGACATAGATTGAAGGTACTCGAACTGTATAAGTTTTGAGGAGTGATTTTGCAATGTCACATTAAGATTAAGAATATGTATAATCCATCTTATTTTTAATCACTGGTGTATAAATTTTATCCCGGGACTGACTGATTTTGTTAGTGTATTTTATAATAAAGATTTATTCTCTAAGTTTTTGGCCGTGTCCACTATGAACGGCTGTTTAGACCGTTATGTAAAGTTAAATTTGAGACATAGTACAGTGCATTAGTAACTAAGCGAAGGAATTTAAATTGAAAGAATTAAATTTTTCTTCAATTCCTGTTTTGCACTGCCGAAAGATGTAATACATACATCCATATTAGCATTTACAACGTTTTGTAATATTGTTAACAAAAAAATTAAACTATTAAAATCAATAAAATTTCATTAGGTATTTGTGTTTGCTGAACGTATTTCCTCAACGATTCATTGATTAATATTTTCCTACTAGTAGACGTTGAAATTAATTTAAAAAGTTAGAAGAGGTTTTTAAAAAGATTTGTATAGAGCATGACACTGTATGCATATTATTGTCCTTGTTACTGAGAACAGTCTGCTCATAACAGACAGGTGGAGTGTCAAATTATTTACACTCAATCTGTTCGTTGCAGGGCTAAAATAAATAGTTCTGTTTCTTATCACATGGTCAGTCAATTAAATGACTGAATCATTTAAGAACAGAAGAGGTAGAGGTGTAAAAGACACTAATCAGAGTTATCTTCTCTGAAAGTAATGAATTTCATTGTACAGCCAGACCCTTTGGTGAATGAAGTGAAGGTGTCATTTACAGAGTGGAAAATATGTGCTGTTCAGAGGGCCCGGCATGCTGATAAGCGTACTTTTCCACTCAGTGAGGAAGGCAATGGTAAACCACCTCACTCCTCGTTTTACTTAGTAAAACCTCTAGAGGTTCAAACCAGCCTTTTGGCTGTTGACCTAAACAACAACAACAACAACACTGAGAACAGTAAGAAGTTTAATCTTCGGAAATTTCTTGTAATTGAAAAATTATTAAAATCAAATTAATATAGAATTGTTGAAATATTAAGGAGAGTTGGAGAATGGATGTTGTAGAAAATGATGGAGAAGATAAGAACTGTGTCGTTCAGTTAAAACATGAGGCTTTTTAGAACAATAACAGGATATACACTCGTAGATAGTTTAAAACCCAGAAGAAGACCTGCGTTGCGGTATTTTAAATTATGAATGATGTCGGATGTGACAAATTACAAGAATTTGAAAAGTAAAATTGAAGAAAGATCGCCGTGACGAGCGCCTGCCATTTAAGCCTAGGATTGGTAGCTAAGAAAGAAGATATTGAAAGCCAGAGGAAGACTGGTAATGATGAAGATAACCGAAGAAGACAATATGAAGAAACATCTTGTAAAAATAGCTGAAAGTGGAAATTACAATGTCATGACAATAAATACATTGGAGTTTTACAAAAGGAATGTATTAGAGTTCGGTTAAAGTAAGAATTGACAAAAATTTTAAATGTATTCGATACGATAGTATTTCATCTTTATACGACTTCATGTTTTACACTGAATATGTTCGTTGCAGGGCTAAAATAAATAGTTCTGTTTCTTAACACATGGTCAGCCAATTAAATGACTGAAACATTTAAGAACAGAAGAGGTAGAGGTGTAAAAGACACTAATCAGAGTTATCTCCTCTGAAAGTAATGAATTTCATTATAGAGCCAGACCCTGTGGTGAATGAAGTGAAGGTGTCATTTGTAGAGTGGAAAATATGTGCTTTTCAGAGGGCCCGGCATGCTGGTAAGCATACTTTTCCACTCAGTGAGGAAGGCAATGGTAAACCACCTCATTCCTCGTTTTACTTAGTAAAACCTCTACAGGTTCAAACCAGCCTTTCGGCTGATGACCTAAACAACAACACGACTTCATAAAGGAGAGGTTTTCGATACGTACTCATATTTTCTGGGCACGTGTTTTACAGAAACATTTGTCATCAATTTACTTGTATTGTGTTAATGTAATTTATGTCTGAAGAGATGTTTAGCAATAAAATATTGAAAATGGCCCAACAGAGTAACGTTTAGTTTGTTTATTTAAAAAATATTTTTTAAACAATTAATTATTTAAATAGAAAACATCTGGCTGCACTGTTTTTGTTTATTTTCATTTGTTTGGCTATTTCTTTCAAGAGAGATAAAAAGAACTGTTTAAAATGAATATTAATTCCTAAGGGTGGTGAGAAGTGAATATTATAAGGTATAAAAGAAAAGGGGATGAGGTCATTGGCGAACCCTCTGGGAAGTTTCAGTACTTCACTAATTGCTGTAATTAAACGCTGTGTCAACCCTTCTACAATCCAAAAATCCCTTTTAATTTCAAAGTCATTTTGTAATGCAAATGAAATTACAACATAAACACCAGAACAGATTCTGAGATTCTATTTCCCCCTCGGAAAATTAACCTGATTATTTAAGGAAAACCATTTTCATTTTCCTTTTTTTGTTAATATGTTTCCCCAGATGGAAGGGTGTTTTTCTACCACATTTTCCAAGAAGAATTCCATTTTCCCTTGTTTTAATTTCACCTCCCTCGGTCATTCATTTAAGCTTTTAATTATTATAATACTCTATAATATTCTTTTAACTGGATTCATTTTAATTCTACGTGTTACGTTTATGAACTCACTCATTTACACTGTTCACCCTCTTTAAATTTTAACTGTCCCATTCATAATTCCTTGCATTACACCTTCTTCATGGAATGTTGTAATTTATTTACTCCAGATTCAGCTGCATTTAATTCTTTATGAGAACCATGATTCTTCACAAAATTATTATTAAATTAAAACCATTCTTTATGTCAAAAAAAAGAAAAACAGTTCTACTATTATTGTTACAAAAATCTAATTTATTTTTCTGTGGAACGTGATAAAAATTCAACGTAAAATTTTACACATTTTATTGTAAGGACTATTTCTTTTCAACGATCCGTAGACTTTTTTTCGTTTAGGACATTAAAAAACTGGTTTTATTTATTTTTAAACGTTGATTATAGAAACGGCTGTAGGTTCTACATAAATTCTTTGTACTTGGATTTAGCGATCAAACATTCATCCGAAATCATTCAGTATGGAACTTATAGAATATACTTAAATAATTTTATAAAATAATCAGAAATGGTATTATGTTGTACAAACACAAAATTTGGGATAGGAAATGATAAAAAAAAAACAGGATATAAAAACCAGACTGGCCGGACAATCACCTAGTAGGATCTAGAAAAACTGTGTAAACATTGATCAAGACAACTTTTCTTTTTTTGTCATCAGTCTCTCGACTGGTTTGATGCAGTTCTCCAAGCTGTTTTATCTTTTGCAAGTGGTTTCATATTTACATACCTGTAACACCCTACATTATTTGTAATTTGCTTTATATATTTTAATCTTTGCCTCTCCTACAATTTACGCCCTCAATATTATCCACCATTATTGATAGCCCAATATCTGGATGTCTTAAGATATGCCCCACTAGCCTATCCCTTGTTCTGGTAAAATGCTTTCATATACTTCTTTCTTCATCCACTCGCCTAAAAACCTCTAAGTTACTTATCTTGTGCACCCACCTTATCTTTAACATTTTCCTATAACACCACATTTCAAAAGATTCTATCCTCTTCCTTTCTGCAGCCCCTATCACCCACGTTTCACTCCCGTAAAATGCTACACTCCAAACATAATGTTTTAAGAAGTTTTTCCTAATATGCAAATCAATGTTTGTAGTCAGTAAGCTGTTCAAGACAACTAAATCAAAATAATTCATAGTACTTTACCTAATTAACTTCAAATTTTCTAATTCATAGTCAATATTGTATGTTCATGTCATGGTTTTTCATCTTTAGAAATTAACTTCTATTGTATAACATCCGTAGTAGATGAATCCTTGAAATAAGAAACTTAACAAATTTTTTGTAGCACTGGAACTAGCAGATCGAGTGCAAATAATTTTACACTCCACCTGTCTGTTATGGACAAGTTCAAAGTATAGAATAAAAATATTTAAAATTCGAACCATGTAATTTTTTTTAATTTGGCTAAATAAAATTTTATTCATTTTGTCTAATACTTTCGTTTTATCAAAAACTGTAAAATATTTATGGAAGTTCATTCAAATAATACAATTACTAATATTTATTCTCATCGTATTAACTATTTGGTCGTTGGCGAGTACTTCGAGCTAAGGAACGATGGGTTTGAACGTGTAATAATTTAACAAAACCTAGCGAGGAATCAAATTCTGGATTCTCTGCTTTGTACCGTAGTGAGCTAACCACTGAGCCACGAAGGCGGTGAACATATTAACAAATTCACTTTTTTCGGTTAATGATACTGTAAAAACTGAAAAGAGTTTTAAATTTTATAAAAATGTAGTTTTCTAAATAAAACTTTAAATTCAATTTTGAAAATTTGGTACTAAATTATTTGTAATAAGTCTTTACTTAAAATAAGCTTACGTACAAATTTTTATTTGCATTTGAAAAAATGTTTAAAGATGATGTTGAAGGAAACAGTTTTAACATTTTAAAGAATTTTTTGCAAAATAATCAGAACAAGAATTCAAGAGTTAAAAAAGACCGTTAAATTTTATAACGTATATAAAAATCTAAATGAGTTTTATGAGCATTTTTACAAGAAAATATTGGTTAACAAATAAAAACCTGTAGTTCTTGTCCACCTGCTGTAATTTTCATCGAATTTTTCAATCAGTTTATCAATGTTATTTTTCTGTTGTTGGTTTGATAGGATGGACCGCGCTTCACGTGCCTTCGCGCTCGTCCATCTGGGCAAAAGACATTTTAAATATGTTATAATTAGGAATGTGTGACCACCTTATTGTTGCGACATTCGCACGCGCTATTAAATTCACTTCATTTCGTTTTTCACTATTCTTTTATCAGAATTTCTTTATTCTTTCCTTTATTTCGTTTTTTAGTCTTTAATTTTTATTTTTATATTGTTCTTTGTTCTTTTATACACTTGTATTATCATTAAAAATCCTTTATGTTTTCTTATAATTATATTCTCTTTCAAAACATTTAATTTAGATGAATCAAAATCGTGGCGTTTCTGAGATAATTATTTCGTAAATTAATCGTTATTTTTTTTCTATATCTCTATTTATTAATATATAGATTTTTTTTAATTTATGTATTTATTTTAGTTAATTATACGATACAATTTATTACTTTATTAAGCTATAGCCTTTAACTATGTAGTTAAGCTATAGCTTTTAACTAAATCTACTTTTACGCAAAATTTTTTCTTCACAAAGAGTTCTGTCCGCGCATAGGAGTAAAAAATAAATTATTTAAACAAATTTCATAAATGCTTGTAACTACTGTAGAAAATATTATCATAACATCTAAAAATCTGGTGTGAAACAATCACACTATTTTCTCTTGCCAATGCAAATAATAAACAATATAACCTTTTTTTTTTTTTTTGACACTTTTAATTGAAATTTAGTATCTGTTATTAAATTAATATAACAATTTCTAAATGTGAAGCTAATGTTTCAAAACTTGATTTACTTGAAGGAGCGTGCAGTCATCACCACAGTCCTACAGTTGGCCAAGAAGATCTCTTGGCCAGAGGCGCTTCAAACGTCTGCGCTGAGTACCCGGTATCGCCCTAGTGTACATGTTTTGTATGAGAGGGTTGTCGTGTAGTTCAAATTTGTCATGCATCGTCTTGTATAGTTGTTTCGCGACATCAATTACGTATGGCATTTGTAAGTCTTTGTGCAACATTGAGTTTGTGATGTAAAAGGGGCATTGCGTTATCGTTCGTAGAATCTTGTTCTGAATCGCTTGTATACGTTTCGTGTGTGAGGGTTTAGCAGATCCCCAAAGTTGAACTCCATATGTCCAGATTGGTCTTAAGATTGTCTTGTAGATTGTTAATTTGTGTGACATATTTAATTTAGAACGTCTAAATTTTAGTAATAAAACATTAGAAATAAACAATAAACTAACCTCAAAAACAAAACCTTATTTTAATCATTAGTGAATGATGAAGAATGAAAAACAACCTCAGTTTGGCTTAAAAATACGGAAAATCACTCTTTCACGCTAAACTAGGCTCTGTAGAGAAAAGTTCTCTAAATAAAAATTGTAGAAAAAATTTCTGAAGTTCTTGGTCGTAGATCGATATGAATCGATATGGATCATTTAGTACATGGATCGTATGTATGGATCGATATGAATATTAATTTTCAGTTTGTTTTAATAGATGTGATGACATAATTACGTGTAGGCCCTACATAGGATATACGTAGGATGTATATAGTGCGTTAACGAACCGCCCCTCAAGATACAGAAAGGAGCTCTGATAAAATATACTATTTGGATAATAGTCTTTATTTTTCCAGCGTTCCTAATAGCATAATTTGTTTTACCGGGATCTGTTATTACTTCATGGTTACCACTCGCCCAACAGAACTGTAAGACCACTTTGTACACAAATAAATGTCTTAAAGGTAGGACTCCAAATTTCTGGAATAGGCCCGTACGATCGCGCTTTCTGTATCCGTTAATAACTATATAAAAGATTTTTATGGATTAAACACAGACTGAATGTGAGTAATGTATGTAGTACTCCAACATGCAATATTATTTGACAACCAAGAGTATACAAGTGCAAAATAAATTTGTTTTAACAAAGATCTGAGACACATATGCTGTAAATGATACTATGTAAAAGAAGACTTGAATGTGATTATGTAAAAAAAGATTTGGTATTACGATATTTTATCGGCTTACACTGAAATGTAAAATTTTTTTAAGTTTTCTTCTGTAATTTTTCTTTTTTAATAAATTCACAAAAGAGTGGTGTATTAATATAGACCAAGTATTTTTAATTTTAAAGATATTAAAAAAGGATGCGGAAATAAAAACCCGTCTTTCTGACAAATTTTATTTTACACATCATATAAAACAAGTTGGCCTAATTTTGTTAATATTTAAATACGTAATTTTTTTGAGTTACAACTATTAGTACTTCTTATTGAAAAACTTGTATTAGTTTCTTTCTTCATTCAAAGTTATTGGCGATGTTCGAAATTTTTGAATCATAATACGGAACTTGCAGAAAGAATATGTGTGGCTATTTGCAAATAAACCAGGCAGTAAAGAAGAGTCAAGAAGAAGCTAGCAAAGACGATTAAGAAAAAAAGCCTTAAATTCAGGCAATTCTATATTTGATATTATCATTTCCAGAAAGTTTTGTTTTTAGAATTAATAAATATTTTCACAAAAACTACTGAAACGTTTTTTATAATTTATTTTAATTTCCTTAGCTAATGGCAGTTATGACATTTTTGTACGGCAGCAAAATTTGGAATTTAAAAGGGAAACGAAAATAGAAGTTAGAAAATGCGGAGATGTGTTTTCTACGAAGGGTTGTACGAGAAAATACAGGATTCGATATTGCGATATAAGGAAAAATCTGGTGTGAAACACTCACACAACTTTCTCTTGCCAATGCAAATAATTAATAATAAACCTAACATTATTAATAAAATATTAGAAATAAACAAAAACTAACCTCAAAAACATAACCTTATTTTAATCATGAGTGAATGACGCAAAATGACAATCGAACTCAGTTTGGCTTAAAAATACGGAAAATCACGCTTTCACGCTAAACTAGGCTCTGTAGAGAAAAATGCTGTAAACAAAAGTGTTGTAGATCTTTTAATTTTCTATAAATTTAATTATATACACTTTTGTCGTAAAATGCATACTAAGACCGAAATGTTTAAAAAATCGATTTTTCTCACGTTTTCGTGAGAAAAAAAACAGAAAATCGCTAATTACCGCTAAACTAAGCGTTATACAAAAAAATGTTTGAAATAAAAGTTGTAGAATTTTACATTCTCTACAACTTTTATTATATAACGTTTTGCGCTAAAATGCATATTAAAGCCGCAATCTTAAAAAGAAATGTTTTTACGTAAAAACAGCCTCAAGCAGAATTTCAGCAAACATGGCGCCTACCCTATATTATAGAGCATAAAAAATGTAGTAAACCAGTTGATTTTAAAAAAATCGTAGGACTAGTTTTTGAGAAAATCGCAAAAAAGTGAAAAATTATACGAATAAACTACTACTTCCGGTTGACCGATTTTGATGAAAATGTTCGTGTCGGGTCCGGTAGTGATATGTAACTTAAGTTTCAAGTTTCAAGCTCGTACGATGTTCCGTTCTTGAGATATTCTGTTCGCACACACGCACACACACACACACACACACGCGCGCGCGCGCGCACACACACACACACACACACACACACACAGACCAATCGCTAAAAACATGTTTTTTGGGTTCAGGGGGTCTGAAAACGTATAGATCCGGTGAAAACTCGATTTCGAAAAATCGACATGAAAACAATACTTTCCTTCCTATATATTCATATAGGCAAGAGAAAGTAAAAATAGCCGACAATAGTTGTAAATGAGAGAATAAGCTTTTCGTTGATCGTAGTGGTTTGTATTAAATAAATAGTTAGTTGCTTTTCCTGATCGCACTCAGTTTCCCTAGGTATTACTTTAAGAATAATAATTCGAATTTTAAAATTATGGCTTTTCGGTTTATACAGAAATAATATGTATTGTTTTAGGGTAATTAAACCCTCGTTACTGCTTAGGAACAAGTTATTAAAATGCGGGATACTTTATTTTTCTCCATAGTGTACCACTTCTGAAACGCGTTCTGATTTTTAGAGTTGTTGATCTTTAGGAACGTATAGAAATAATATAAGGATATATATTGCGTTAGGACAGTCACTCAATTTTTGTTTCTAAGTCGTGATCGAAAGGCAAAGTTTGTTTTCTGTTCAACCCTTAAGGAAATTATTTACTGAATTTCGTGTCTCTAAGTGATCGAGAAGGTATTATTGATGATTGAATCAGTCGATCAGTCAGTGTACGATTTTGGATTTGTATATAAAGATTAATGATGTTTTGTACAGAATGTAAAATTATTTAATACAACTAGATTTGTTAGTTCAATAAAATTAGTCTATTATCATTTTATAGAAACTTTTATAATGTTGTTTTCATTACAGTAACTTGCAATAATAATTTGATTAATTATTGTTAACTTGTCAATATATTAAAGTTCATTTCGTATTGAAAACTAACAAAAAGGCACCGTTTGTCGGTCGGCGAATAATAATTATTGTTGTTAGAAACAGGAAGCAATTTAGATAATATCTAGTCTGGTGTTGTCATATAGGAGGTTTCTTGATATTAATTGATGTTATAAATCATAGTACTTTGAAAGGTGTAAACAGGGAATCAATCAATTAAGACTGTAAGGGTTTTGTTAAGAAAAGAAACAACGAAGAATGAGACGTTATCGGTCGAGAGGGTAAATGGGTGGTAAGATGAGGGGGAGGAGAAGGCGTCTCGACGCTAGCAATTAACGCCAACGCCTTATTAATTAAACGACGCCCTTCTGCTAGTACTGCTTCTGCCCTGCTCGAAATAGGCGTCTTAATAAAGAGTGACGAAGCTAAACAGAAGAGAACGCTTGCTTTTAATTGACTTCCTTAACCCCTTTTTCTTCTATCTTGGTGCTAGCTTTTAAGTAAATGAGACACCGCCCCTAACCCTCGTCTGGTCTGCGGTTACTAATTTCATTTTAATGAGGGTTGCTTTTAAAAAAAATATACCATCTTCTTTTTAACTTTAACCCTATTTGCTCTTTTGGTCTTCCTCATTTCCTCGTTTTCTTCATCGTACTAGTATTATTATTCGACTGTTTGCAAGTGATATTAACACGTCCTACTAACCACCCAACCCCCCCACAAAACCTTTTTTATCCTATCTGTAACTTTTATACTTACCCCTCCTTACAAAACACCCATAACTACACTTACTTTTAATAAAAATTTATTAATCGTTGGTTTTTAAAAGTACCATCACCTTTTTACCGCGTCTTTACAAACCATTAACCGCTTCTAAAACTGGAAATTATTAGGTAAATGTTATCACAAGCTTGGATCGTTAACTCATGTTCTTTCATTTGAAACAACCGCCCCTTTCTGCACTCTTGTTTACATTTAATTATATTTTCAACACTTAACATTTTCATCTTAATCATATTTTATTACGTGAATAAAAATTAATTCACTGGAAAATTGATGTCGGTAATTTAAAGTGATGGTTAATTTTTTTATTTTCCTTAATTTTTAGTCAATTAATTAAATATTACAGTTATTATAGTCTATTTACTTATGTTGGGAAACTTTGTTTATTAATTCTCCATTTTAACTAGAATTATTTTATGAACTAACAGTAGATAATTTGCAAAAAAATTCTATTTCATTGTTCCTTGACTTAAAAAGAAAACAATTGGCTATTATTTAAAGTAAGTAATTGTCACAAAACATTCTTTAGCTCTTCTCAATAAACTTCTTACATTTGTTTTTAGCTAAGGTCTTTTTAATTTTTCTATTTTTCAGGTTGAAAACAAAGTGCTTTATTTTTCACAAAAAAATGATAAGTTACTGTTTATTTTACTCAGTTTACTACCCAGTTTAAATTAAACCTATTTTACACTTTATCTGTAAAGAAATAAAAAAGTTAAATTTTAACGATTTTCGTAGAAAATTACAAGTTACATTTTGTTCGTTGAAAAAATATTTTTTCAATCAAAATATAAAAGTATCTTGGACTGAAATATTTTAAGATCTAGAGGGAATTTTTTGACATCAATTTATCCAAGATGAATTGATTACTGGAGAAAAGAACGGCCCTGTCCTTACAAACTAAATTAGGAATATATTATAAAAATGTTTATTGAAGCCTGTTTAGACATATGGCATCTAACTGTAGCCATATAGAAAAAGTAACATCCACGTAACCCAAATATTTCAGGGTAATTTATTTATATCTATCTCCAGTGTTAAAACCTTATAATAAAATAATTTATTCATTTTTATATTATATTATTTTTTTATAAAAATATTCAGTTTCAGGGTAAGTTCCAAACATCTAGTTCCAGGGCTACAAAACATAGTTCTGTTTCTTATCACATGGTCAGCCTATTATATGACTGAAGTATTTAAGAACAGAAGAGGTAGGGGTGTAAATGACACTAGTCAGAGTTATCTTTTCTGAGAGTAATGAATTTCATTATACAGACAGACCCTATGGTGAATGAAGTGAAGGTATTATTTGCAGGGTAGAAATTAGGTACTTTTCGAAGGACCTGGCATGCTGATAAGCATAGGCTACTTTTCCACTCTGTGAGGAAGGCAATTTAAAACCACCTCACATCTTGTTTTACTTAATAAAGCCTCTAGAGTTTCAAACCAGCCTTTCAGCTGATGACCTAAACAACAACAAAAATATCCACAGAATTAATATCATCGATGTATGTTTGATTCCCTTTTATTTTTAACTTTATTTGCCAATTTAATTATTTTTTCTTCAAAGATAATTAAGTAGCTGTATTTAAATGAAAAATAATCTTTATCAGACGAATTGTAAATATATCTTAAATACATTTTTTGTAATAAATATGAATGGAACATGTAAATTTCATTTGATAGATCCTCAGACCACCACAAAACGGATATTAAAACTGAAAACGTAACTTATTATACATTTATATTAAATATTAAAACATCCGTTCCGTTTTCCTTTGTTATTCTAAAAATATGATTAATTGTATAATTAATGTATTAATAATTTCTATGAGTAATTGAAAGTGTTTGTAATGGATCGATACTTTACAATGATTTTCCTTTTATTATACATCAGAATTTGTTAGTACCTATTGTCGTTAATATGAATAAATAATGATCATACTACACCTAAGTGAATGGGGGAAAAATACGTTAGCGTCAGCTGTTTCTATTTTTTCTTCTTTTTTTTGTTAGTTTCCTCTAATTCGCTCTAAAAGTTATGACGAGTTTCACGTTCATTTTTTTAATATTAAACCATTAATGAGTTGTTCTTATGAGACAAAAGCCCATACTACCTTTTTCATTAAATGTTTTTTTAAATTGAATTGTTTATAACGGTTTCAATCAAAATTGCTTCGAGCCCTAATTAACGCTCCATTTTTTGTATCGAATCACACACTTTACTCGGACCAAAAAATTCCATTTTTTAATGACACCATACGCAAAATGTATCAACTCTTTAGGTTCAAATTACTTATCAAATCCAATTTATTGGTTTGTGTACTAAATTCTCCACATTTTCCAGGCAATTCATATCGTCGGCTCAGCAGGAGGTGGAGCAGAGATTTGAATTAACTTCATTCAATACAATTCAAATTTAATTACGCTTAATAAAAGCAAACAACAATTCAACTTACTACTTCTAATTAAATAATCTTAAAAATTAACTTGTGAAAAGGCTAATTGTAGTAATTAACTTCGGGATTTCTACTAATGAATGGTGGCCTCCTTCAACAAGTAACGTCATTTTTTGAAATATAATATATTACACGCATACTAGCTCGTTGTGCAAAACCGCACAGTTGCAAATAAAAGTAAATAAAGTGAAAAAATTGCTTTTAAAAATTCAAACAATATTGACTGTAATAATTATAATTCGTTCAATATTAAATTAAATGCAAGACTCGAAAATTTAAAAAAATAAAAACGTATATTGTAGACATGAATAAATTGTTTGTAAGTAGTATTTAGTTAAAATTAAGTACGGGATAAATTAACTAATGTCATTAATTTGTTATAATTAGTTAAATATTTATTCTAAGAATCTTAATTGTAGTAATTGTAAATTGAAGTAACATCATTAATTGTAATTTATCGTTTGTAATAAATACTTGTAATTTTAAACGACAGTTTGTTAATTTTTTTACCCAGATCCCAAAACGAACCTTAGCGATGTGTCATAGAAGAAACGGTTTGATGACCCGATATCAATAATTTTAATTGCTAATTTATTTTCAAATTAATTTATAATAAAATTATTTTAAAATAATTATTTATATCGATGTGATACTCACCTATAATATTGTCTGAAGTTATTTTAATTTAAATCACAACTGAATCATAAAAAGAACTTAAATAACAAAATAACTGTAAAGTAGTAAAGAAACATTTCGTTAAGTAATAAACCTTTAAATTACCGCCAGTATTTTCAGACGCACTTAATATTACTCATTAAATTATTTTATTGTCATCATTATCCATCCTGCAACGCTTAAAAAATTAATGTTGAAAATAATTTTCTTTTAAAAATGATTGTTTCTTTATAACCAATTTGTTTTAAATGCCCTAAAAGAAATAAATCCTTGTTTTAAATACTTTTTAGTAACGGATTATTACAATTAATTTTTATAGGTCGTTTTACTTTGTTATAACGGGTGATTCAAAAAGAGCGCCGGTTTTTAAACGGCTGGTAAATTTTTGTTTATCGGTTGGCAACATTGTTAGACCTCATTTCTATTTCGGAGAACATTCCGATTGACGATTCAGTTGTAGTTTCTCTTGTTTGCAGTGTAGTACTCTCGCAGTCTGTGTCTAACCATGGAGAAGTTTACTATTGCACGAGTGTTAATCGTCAAAACATTTTACCAGAGTGGAGAGAGTTATGCGGCTACTGTCAGGCAACTTCGCGGTACTCTAGGACGTAATGAAGCACCGAATGAATCAACAGTTCGCAGGCTCATGAAAAAGGTTTTTGAGACGGGTTCAACAGTCGACCTTAAAAGTTCTGGACGTCGTCGTTCTGGCCGAACTGAGCAGAACGTTGCGTTGGTTTGTGACAGTGTGGCTGTTAGCCCAGCAAAATCAATACGTCGCCGTTCTCAACAATTGGGTTTACGATGTTCTTCTGTAAGGAGAATTCTTCGGTACGATCTCCAATATCACCCGTATAAAATTCAGTTGACGCAACATTTGAAAGTGGCAGACCACCAGAAGAGACGACAGTTTGTTGACTGGGTATTGAGAAAACGGCAGGATGATGACACCTTCGCAAACAAAATTGACGCTTTGTGACTTTCATCTTTGGATCATCTGAAGTCATTGGTGTATGCCAATAAACCCCGAAACATCAATGACTTGAAGGAGGGAATTCGACGGGTTATCGGGCAAATGGAAGTCGAAACTTGTCGTGCAGTAATATCCAATTTCATGGACAGAGTTGATGCGTGCCAGCGCAGTAGAGGAGGACACATGCATGACATCATTTTTCATACATGAAATCGGATGGTAAGATGAACTTGTTGATGTATTTATTTTCAGTTTTTCAATAAAATAAATCTCTTAATTTGATATATCAAAACCGGCGCTCTTTTTGAATCACCCTATACTTACAATCGTAATGTGGTAATTTCTATTACTAAAAATAAAATAACCTACAAAAATTACAAATGTTAAAATTACTGTAGGCTTATTGTAATTTTAATTAAGATGACAGATAAAGGTTACTTTATTCAATTGTTGTTTTGTGTGTGCTTTTAAAATATGTAGGTTTATATTTACAGTTAAATATCTTGTAGTAATATATTTTAACATTGATGAAGTTTTCGAGTAATACAACTCCTCGATTACAGCCCTACCAATCCAAAGCACTTCGAATTATAATGAATATGTAGTAATATAGCTACTCTTTTAATTTTCTTTACAGAGAGCAAGAATCATTTCATGCTAGAAATACCTTTGAAATGAAAAAAAAATTACTGACTGCAAACATTGATTTACAGATCAGAAAAAAATTCTTAAAACACTATGTTTGGAGTGTAGCATTATACAGGAGTGAAACGTGGGTGATACGGGCTGTAAAAAAAAGAAGAGGATTGAAGGTTTTTGAAATGTGGTGTTATAGGAAAATGTTAAATATTAGGTGGGTTGACAAAATGAGTAATTTAAAGGTTCTTAGGCGAGTGGATGAAAAAAGAAGTATAAGGCTAGTGAAGCACATCTTAAGATATCCAGTTATTGGTTTATCAATAATGGGGGGTAATATGGAAAGAGTGAATTGTCGGGGGAGGCAAAGGTTAGAATATATAAAGCAAATCACAAAAGATGTAGAGTGTTACAGGTATGTAGATATGAAACGACTTGCGCAAGATAGAAATCGTAGAGAACTGCATAAAACCAGTCGAGAGACTGATGACAAAAACTATAGAAGAATTAATATTACCAGTAATTTTTCATTATAATAACTACCCCTTTGATAAAACTCTATTTATTTGTTTTTATGATTACCCTTAAGAAAACTTACAAAATATTTTTTTCTTAATTCTCATACGTACTGGTCATTCATTATTTGTATTGTCGTATTTATGGAGAGGGTCAGTAATTTCAACCCTTTCACCTTAATAAAATAATTTATAAAAGGCATAAACCCGTCACCTACAGGGCGGGTAAGAATAGCCGAAAGTAAAGGAAGGGGGTGCATTCTTATCCACCCCACAGCTGTAAATACAGATTTGTTCTTCTGCCTGCCACAAACCACCCCGCGCAATAGCACACGTGGCTGCACTAGTTTCGAGCATCTCCGCCAGATTGCAGAATCAAGAAGGGCTAAAATTAAAGCCGGCTATATCTCTCAATTGGCGGTAATAATTTAAAGTTTTATTTTGTAGCTTTCTTATTACAAACTTGCGTACGTTAATTTTTAGCCTGTTTAAAATTTTAATGTTTGAAATGATTGAGTCAGAACCACTAAATAATTTTTTTTTTAATTAGTTTCGGTTCGATTTTGGTTGCAAAAAACCATAATTCTAAACAAATTTGTTATTTTCTTAATAAACTACATCTGACAAAAACAGATCTCATAAATATTTTCCATATTAGCAATGTAAAATTTATAAATAAAATTTTTTGGTAAAACCACCTTCATAGAAAATTTAACTTTTCATAAAATAATGAGGAACTAATCATAAAATCGTCCAATTATTTATATTAATCCTTTAATATTAATATTAATTTTTTTAATAAATCCTGTAAGGTATTTGTTCCAAAATTTTTTTCGAATACAAAATATTTTAAAATTCGGTTTGTTACTTTCAAAATTCGGTTAGGTTATGATATAAAATTATTTTTTCAGTTTCAACTGATTTTAAATTTTTATAAATTCTCTGTATAGAAGCATTATAAGGATTATAATCCAAAGAGTATTTTAAGTAAACAAAACTTCACTCCCAGAATGAATTTACTTTGGTATTAGTGTGCACATATAAAATACACAACAGGTTTAATTTTAGAGTGAACTCTAATACAATTACTAAAACGTTTAGGATATTTGCTTCAGTAATGTGAATTTCTAATTACATAAGTATTAGTTCATTTCAGATATTTTTTTTACTTGTTTAGTCACAATGGACCACTTTAGTCAGCTTGGATGCCTTCAGTTTTCGATGGTATTCTTAAAGGTTCTCCGAACGCTTTTTGCGAACATCTCCTGAACAAACCCTGACTGCTTTGTTAAGTGCATGCGTCGTAAGTCGAATGTTGTGGACTTTGATTGTTTGTTTTTCGGTGATTTTTCGATTAAGTCTTGTTCTGTAAGTTCAGTTCTTTCATGTCATTCAGTACTTCTTCATGCCATGCCCTGGCATGGCATGAATTGGTTGTTGTCTTTGTGTTTTTTACCAATTCATGTTTTGAAAATTTTACGTTCTATTTTTCTGTAGAATTCTTTGATTCCTTTACCATCTATCCAGACAATGGTTTCACTTCCGTGCAGAATTTGTGTTCTTAAAGTGGTCTTGTAGTGAGTGTTTAATTTTTGTGTTGACCGATACTTAGTGATTTTTTGTTATTATATAAGTTGTTATTATATTAATAACATTAAATTAATATTGATTTTGGTTTTTTTTAGGTACGTTACCTTCAACTATTACCGAACTTAACTAAGGACTTATGGTATCAATTTATTTTGGTGAGTCAGTTTTTTATCCTAATTAAATTTCAGGTAAAAGAAAGATTGGCATTTGATATAGAAAGACAATGTAGGTTAAAATTAAAATAATTGTAAAATCTTTGAATGATTCATATATGTAATTTTATATCATTTTAATTAAATAATAATTCGGTGATTAGTAAATTATTTTCCTGTGAGTGATTGTTGTTCGGAAATTAATGAATGGAAAGTTTTTGCGTCGCACGATGAAGTAGATAAGTTCTTGACGTATCTAAGGGCAAATAAACATACCAGTTGACATCGCCTACTAATTTAGTAATAAGAAATGAAGGCATCGACTACGTTTAGTTTTCTTGCCAGATCGGACGCGCTAATGAGCGTCGTATTGATCCTGTAACTACAATCAGAGCTCCTACAGTGCGGTGTGCGCGCTGCTTGGCTGGCGTGATCGAATCGCTTTTTTCACCACAATGTCTTTAGTAATTACAGTGTTGCCGGACCTCTCTCTCCAATCAATAGTTCTAATTAAGTTCTTCAATATGCATGTAGCTCGCCGTCTCCATTTGAGGGAGTTTTTATTTCCTCTAAACCACCCCCGCTCCCTTCTCTCTTCATCCCTTGTCCGTGACATGCAACGTTCTGATTTTTATATGATAAAAATCTAGAAAGTAATTATGGTATTTTTTTTTATCTAACGCGCGCGTGATTCTCCATGAATGAACGAATGAATGACTGGCTAGCAATCAACTATCCGCTTTAAGTGAATCACTGAAATTAATATTAATTAAATACAAAAATAACTTACTTGTAACACGTCATTACCTTATCTCATGTAAATAACCTAGACTAAGTTTTAAAAACCTAAAAAGTTTTCTGATCACGCGTATTATTTGTTATAACAAATACAGTTTGGTTACTTATTGTAGGTAACTTGCGTACGTCGAGAAACAAACATCAGTCATCAATCCTTTAAAACATTTTCCGTTACCCTAACTTCACCAACTTTTTTATTTAAAGTTATATCATCTATAAAAACTTTGTTTCGATATAAAGTTTATTGAATTGTTATATATTCTTTACCTTTAATAATAATTTACTATCAAACATCTTTACGTTCAAAGTAGATCTAATCACTCGAGATTAATCGGCCTTAATCTCGGCAATGTTTCTCATAAATAGCTCATAACAGGCATGTGAGGTGTTCAATTATTTGCACTCAATCTGCTAGTTCCATGACTAAAAAAATAGTTCTATTTCTTATCATATGGTCAACCAATTATATGACAAGCATTTAAGAACAGAAGAGGTAGAGATGTAAAAGATACTAGTCACTGTTACCTCCTCTGAGAGTAATGAATTACATTATACAACCAGACCCTGCGGTAAATTAAACGAAGGTGACTTTTACGGGGTGGAAAGTTGGTGCTTTTTGGAGGGCATGGCAAGCTGATAAGCATACTTTTTCACTCAGTGAGGAAGGCAGTTGTAAAATGTTCACTTCCCGTTTTACTTAGTAAAGCCTTCAAAGGTTGAAACCAGCCAATCCCCTGATGGCCTAAACAAAAATCTGGGCAATATTTAACTTATATGCCTTAACCTATACTAATAAACTTGATCTAGGCCTACCTGAAACAGTACAATGTTAATATCTTACAATGTTTTAAAAATCTTACTTTATCTTACAATATCTTATTACAATGGAGTATCTTTTTTATAATTTATTGGGCATCGACTACCATGATCGTTCGCCCTAGTCAAAATTCTTTTAAAAAACAAACACCCATCTAAGTAACTTACTGCGATCGGAAAACTGGTGTTGTAAACTTCGTTTAAATCATATCCGCTTAGGCTTAATCAATTAAAAATTCAAATTTAGCAATTACCCAACTGCCAATTAAATCATATCTGCTTATGCTTAATCAATAAAAAATTCAAATTTAGTAATTACCAACTGCCAAGGGTATAGAACCCTTGACAGTTGAAAACTAAATGAATTTGAGTTCGTAAAACAACTTCGTCAAAAGTCAAACACTTAAAACAAAATGTTAGAGACAGTTAAGGAAGATGTTTTTATCATAATCTTCTGAGATTTATGTAGTTTGTGCACTCGTTCAATATGTTTTACTGTGTGAGGAATCTATTTGCTTAGAACAATTGTTTTTGTTTGTAAATTTACTTTTTTATTAAAATCCTCTTATCAACGCATTATTTGGGCAAAGAAATATTATTTCATTCGCACTTAATTAAGTTATTATAATATATCTTACGTATAGATCTCGCATTATCTCAACTGAAAAAAAAAAATGTTTAAGAAAATTAATCAAACATTTTTACTATTTGAGTTATTCTATGTGAATTTTCAAAAAAATTAATTCCTATAATATATTTATTTACACTATAAACTTATTAGAAATAGTTAAAACGAATTACGTTATTCCTAGTTCTATATAATTTAGATGAATTAATAAATAAAATCAATTCTGGTTAATTTACCTTGAAATTTATGGTGGTAACCACAACACGGTTTAATAATAAATATGTTATTATTTAAATTACCCAATCCTTTTATTGACTGGAATTTAATTCTAGGTTATAAATTTACCGTAAGTCATAATTTAGTTCAGGATTATCCTACCTTAGATTATTCTTGTAAATAAATTCATTAAAATTAATTTGTTCTATTTAATTTTATCTTGAATTAATCAATTCATTTCATGAAATTCTTACAGAATAATTTTCATTTTAAAACATAATGTATTTTAGAAAATAATATTTTAATTCAATATTGTAGTTGGTTACTATTTAAAAAATTTACATTGCGTAGGTAGGCCTACTTGATATTTATAATTATATCTTTCTAGCAAACATTATGTACCTCAACGTATCAAAAAACTTATTTTCTCTCTCATTAACTTTTATTATTATATTAATCCGAACGCGTTTCAGCTTCTATGAGAACTTCATCAGTGGTAGAAATAGATAATAAAACTAAATTACTACACTTAATCTATTACCGATGATCATATCAACGACTTTCGACAGATATCTTTAATTAATTATTTTTTATAATTTAATTTAATTTTTTTTTTAATATATAAAACTTGTCTAGTCGTAGGTAGCTACTTGTACAACAACTCCGACATGTCACTTCTCAGTAAAAAAAATATTTGTATTGTGTATTTCAGTGTCTTATATTTTGAAATTTCGGTGATATTTCCTGATATTGAACTCACTAATCCACAAGTTACGATCTTGTAAAAACTGGAACAACTTTGAACTCGTGTACCAATTAGCTTTTGTTCATTTACTAAAAATTGACTGTACAAGATTTATACATAATATAACAATAGATAATGCCATTTGGCTGATGTATGGAATTCCCTAGTAGTATTTCTTCTATTGTTTTATAAATTTCTGAATTATTGTTCTTAAAACTTTATGGGATTTTCCAATTAGTTCAACACATGTTAGGTAGGTAACACATCTTGACTACCTGGTTTTCTTCACTTCTCAATTTTATTGTTATTAACAGGAAAGATCTGAAAAAATCACAACGGATTCAGTAACATTTGATGTTGTCTAGGTCATCAGCTGAAAGACTGGTTTGAACATCTAAAGGTTTTACTAAGTAGAAGGAGGAGTGAGGTGTTTTACCTTGCCTTCCTCACTGAGTGAAAACGTATGCTATGCTTACCAGCATATCAGGCGCTGTAAAGCATCTACTAGTTTCCATCTTGCAAATGACACCTTCATTCACCACAAGTTCTGACTGTATAATTAAATTCGTTACTCTCAGAAGAAATAACTGTGACTAGTGTCTTTTAAATCTCTACCCTTTCTGTTCTTAAATGATTTAATTAAATTGGCTGACCGTGTGATAAAAAGAAAAACTATTTTTTGTAATCGTGGAACTAACAGAGTGCAAATAATTTAACACTCCACCTGCTTGTTATGGGCTAATATTTGATATAAATTGTTATTTCCAACTCTTTAAAGTGATTTTAAGTGATTTTTGATGAGTATAAAATGTAGGCTATATAAGCTAATTGAAGGAACGAAAATATTTTTAAGAAAAATTTTGATGTGTTCAGCGCTTTCTATGCTCGTACAATTAGGCCTATAGTTATCATAATATGCTCATTATATTGTTATAATATTGCTCGTATATTTTTAGTTATCTGCTGTTATGATCAAAATAAAGGTTTTATGGAAACAAACATGGTATAACTTTAAATTTACACCGGAATAACAAAAAGTAAGTCATGTTAAACGCAATTAACCTTAAAATTGTACATCCAATGTTTGATCAAAAAAAAGAAACAGTTCTCCGGATTCCCCGCCCAGCAAAAATTTAAAACAAGCCGTATAGTATTGTTTAACGGATAATATCCAATTAAATAATATCCATCTTGCATTTTAGAATCTTTTGAGTTTAATATTACTTTTTTAGAGGTATCTTATGTTTTATATTGGAAGACTAGCAGCTTGCCGTCACCGATCATATATCATCTCAGGATGTTGTCCAGTACCTTTTATGGTAAAACGATCCGGTCTTGGTGCCTTCTGAGCACTTTATCCGGCACCCGTTTTGCCACTTTGTACACGATGATGAAAACCTTCCCTCTCATCCTCTTTGTCTTGACCAGTTGGAAGGTGAGACGCTCGACAAGAAGTAGTTGGAGTCTACTTGTTAACTAACCAGACGACTCTACTCGGCTTTTGCCGACATTAATACCATCTTCACAATGTAATATACCACTCCTTTAAATTACGCCGAAAAATCATATATATTACTTGAACTTTTTTACACATTCCAATTAAATAGTTTTAATAATAAAATAAAAAAAATTATGAATTTTCATTGTAGATTTACTTGAATTAACTGAAACAGTTAAATCCTGCATAATTTATAATTAATGGAACGCTGCTTTAACAAAGTTTCTAAGATGGATATATTTAGAAAAATAAATAATGCAAGTTATAGAGGAGAAAGTTAAAATTTAAAATTTTCCTTCGGTAAGATCATTTTTTTAGCCTGACGTACTGAATTTAGAGATTAAATTCGGTACATTATTCGGATGCAATTAAATATATCAACAGAAAATAATGCAACGTTTAAAGGTATCAGGTTTTGTTTTGTTGCTTCTCCTTTTTTAAAAATAAAATGTTTTTTTTTATCAACATTGAATCATTTTAACTGTGGTAGTAGACGTAAGAAACAAATTTTTTCACGGTATTGTAAGTTCCATCTATTGTGCGAGTGCCGTAGTATGTGTGTTTAGTTGTGTTTACAGAGAGAGAGTAAGGGGGGTTTATAAAGGAATAGAAACAGGAAGTGACCTAGCTGTATCAAGGTCATTTTAGAGGGTGGTCCATTGATCCTGAGGGATGTACCGCAACGCTGGCCACCCTATTGTAAACCCCTTTCTCCTACAGACTACAACAACATTTTCAAGGTCACTATCTCAATTTCAACCCCTGTACTGATAGTAGCGGGTGAATCCCCCGTTTTCATTGATACATTTTAAAAACCTCGATAAAAAAATAGTGCAATTTTTTGAAAATAATAGTAATAGTTTATCCTTCTATTTTATTCCACATTGTAAAATATTATCCTCTTTAATAGCTGTTTTAGGAAAATATAATAAACTTCTCCGAAAAATTGAATTTTTTAAAAATTTAAACACTTTGCAATAAACCTAACAATAATTATGTTAATTATTCATCCTAGAAATATCTCTTTTAAATTTCCAAAACAAACCTTTTAGAAGTTTATGATCCTCTCCATAGCTCAGGTGTTTGTACAACCAACCCCTGTTCGACTCCCTCATGGGAACTTTCACAAATAAATTATTTCACTTTCACGTATAAAATGGAATATCCATGGTTGTCGCTTATGGAAATATGTAATGTAAACGAAACACTGAGACAATAACATTTTCAAAGACTTATAGTAGATTTTATATAGGCCTATTATATAGTTAGCACTGCGAATTAACTTGCACTACTTAATTTATTCTTAACAACCAATTTGATAATTACATAACACTTATATAGTCTTATTTTGTGATGGTTTTGTCAGTGTTATTTATTAAAATAAGATATGAAACTAAAAAAATCCCGTCGCCTTAACGACCTTTTAAAACAAACTGAACTACAGTTTGAAAATACAACTACAGTTCTGAAATACATTTAAATCTAGTTTTCATGTTGTCTATTTATTTTTGCATTTAATTTTTAGTTATTATCAAGTAAAATGAGTTAAAAAATGCTATTTGTTCGTGACCGTATAGTTTTAAGTGTTTCATATTGTTGTTGTGTAGGTCACCAGCCGAAAGGCTAGTTTGAACCTCTAGAGAGTTTACTAAGAAAAACGAGAAGTGAGGTGGTTTACCATTGCCTTCCTCAATGAGTAGAAAAGTATACTTGTCAGCATGCCAAGCTCACTGATAAGCATCTACTTTCCACCCTGCAAATGACACATTTTCATTCACCACAGGGTCTGGCTGTATAATGAAATTCATTACTCTTGGAAGAGATAACTAACTAGTGTATTTTACTTCTCTACCTCTTCTTTACTTAGATAGTTCAGTCATATAATTGTCTGACCATATGGTAAGAAACAGAACTATTTGTTATTGCCCTGGAACTAGCAAATCAAGAGCAAATAATTTAACACTCCACCTGCCTATTATAGGTATATGCAAGTTTTTATGCATTATAAACGGAAATCAAACCACAGATTTTCAGCTTAATGATCTAGTACGCCACTGAAATGTTCAGATTTTTTGTCATATAACCTTCTAGTGAAGTTTTATAAAAATAGAATAGTTATTAAGTTGTACAATCATTAAATTAAGACAAAATTCTTTCACGGTAAAAAATATTCTTAAGCGATTTATAAAAAATCTAAGTTTAGACACAACTTAGCTACTTGTTTAGGAAGGGGAAATGAATTAGATTTTGAGTGGCAACTCCGAAGTGTAATGTAATTTGTTGTACACTACATTTAGGCTTCACAATTGATAAATGAATAAGAAAATTACAGTAATTTTGTAATTTTTAATATTCATATTCAAGATTCCGGAAAAGAATGTTAATGTATAAATATTTTACGTTCTGAAAAACGTAACGCTATAATGACATTAGTCTGTAAAAAAAACGTCTCGTTCGTCTTTTTTCTACTGCTTTTTGTTACTCTACAGCAGTTAATTTCGACCTGTACCCATGTTGTTATTATTATTACTGCTTCTTTCTCTTTATTTATTTTTTGTTTTTATCATTTATTATACTCGTATAACGTTCGTTTTAAGATCTTAGCTTATGTTTTACTTAGTTTAAAATGATTTTAATTTCGTTATATTAGAAAATATTTTCATTCTCTCATAACATTCTACATTACTCTTATGAGAAATAATTATTACAACCGAACCATGTAATAATCTTAAATATTTCATTTTATAAAAATTAAATTTTTCAAAATCCTCTCCACACATAAACAAATATTAAGAAAAATGTTAAAGTTTATACTAGTGTACATAATATTTTAATATACTTAAGCTTCAAAATAATTTGCTTTTAAATTAAGAACACTTTTTAAAAGAATTGTCTCGTAATATTGTAAATTGCGTTCTGTTTTAATTTAATTGGTTCTAAGATTTGGAACTTAAAATAGTTTTTTCTTGTTAAAAAATAGAAGTTTCTTTGATTAATTATTTGTAGTTTTTTTAAATTATTATATTATTTTAAAATCTGCAAGCAAACTACACAGTTTTTTATCTTGTTTATTTCATCCTTTTTATTAATTTATTCATTTAATTATATAGGTATTGCTGTAACTACATTTATATGATTTGTCTAAATACAAATTCGAAAGTTCTCAATAAACTTTTAACTTGTTGTGGTTTCGGTCATCAGCCGAAAGGCTGGTTTGAACTTCTAGAGGCTTTAGTAAGTAAAACAAGGAGTGAGGTGGTTTACTACGCATTCTTCACTGAATGGAAACTTATGCTTATCAACATGCCAGGCTCTCAAAAAAGCACGTACTTTCCACCCTGCAAATGCCACCTTCACTTCATTCACCACAGGATCTGGCTGTATAATGAAATTCATTACTCTCAGAAGAGAAAACTCTGACTAGTGTATTTTACACCTCTAACTGTTCTGTTCGTAAATGCTTCAGTCAAAGTGGCTGACCAGTGATAAGAAACATAACTATTTGTGTAGCCCTAGAACTAGCAAATCGAGTGCAAATAATTTAACATTCCACCTGCTTGTTATGGGCAAACACGTAGGCCTTCTTCTTCTTCTTTGAGTGCCTATCCGCTACGGATGTGGGCGACCATCATGGCTATTTTGACTTTATCCGCTGCCAACCGGAACAATTGCATGGAGCTCCTACCAAACCAGGTTCGCAAGTTCCCAAGCCAGGATATTCTTCTCCTACCGGGCTTCCTCTTGCTATCTATCTTTCCCTGCAGGATGCGTTGTAACAGTTCATAACGTTGCGCATTCCTCATGATATGACCCAAATATTGCAGCTTCCTTGCTTTCACAATATTAACAAGTTCTGTGGTTTTCTTCATTCTTTGCAGAACTTCAACGTTGGTCACTTTATGGGTCCATGGTATTTTCAGAATCCTTCTGTAGAGCCAGAGTTCGAAGGCTTCTAGTCGGTTGGTCGTTTCTTTTGTTAGAGTCCAGGACTCCACTCCATACAGCAAGACAGAAAAAACATAGCACCTCAGAAGTCTCAGTTTGGTCCCCAAAGTAAGATCATGACTTTTGAAAGCCGCACCCATAGAGCTAAAGATGTTCCCAGCCCTACCAATGCGACTCTTGATCTCCTGTGAGTTATCCCATGCCTCATTAATGACTGTTTCGAGGTATTCGTACTTAGAGACTCTCATAATTCTTTCTTGATTTATATACAGGTTAGCACCCCTAATTTGTTTTTTGCTAACTACCATGAATTTAGTTTTGGAGGTGTTTATGTCAAGTCCATATATGCTGCTTGTTTCTTGGATTCTGTTCATGAGCGTCTGCAGTCCTTCTATTGAATCCGCAAAAACAATTGTATCATCCGCATACCGCAGGTTGTTAAGCCTGAGTCCATTAACTAAAATGCCCTCCTCTAAGTTTTGTAGAGCCTCTCGGAAGATGTGTTCGGAGTACAGGTTGAATAATATTGGTGATAATATGCACTCCTGTCTAACCCCTCGCAGGATTTCCACTTCATCTGCATGCTCGCCATCAACCCTCAATATGGCCGTTTGATTCCAATACAGATTTGATATTATTTTGAGATCTCTCCCATCGATTCCTGTCTGTTTCAATATTTCAATCATTTTCCCATGTTTGACACGGTCAAAGGCCTTCTGGTAATCAATTAAACATGCAAACACATCACAACTGACATCCCTGCAATTTTGAAACAGGACCTGAACACTAAATAGCGCCTCTCGTGTTCCGACTGCATTGCGAAACCCAAACTGATTCGGGGCTATTTCTCTTTCGCACAAACGGTATATTCTTCTGTGAATAACTTTGAGGAAGAGCTTCAACATGTGACTCATTAAACTTATGGTACGATAATCTCCGCATACTTTTGCCCCTGGTTTCTTTAGTAAGGCTACGAATTCCGACTTCAACCATTCGGAGGGAATTTGACCCGATTCATAGATGGAATTGAATATTGCTGTGAGCCATTGCAGTTGTTCTACATCAAGCATTTTGAAAAATTCAGCTTGTATTTGGTCTAATCCAGCTTTTTTCAGGCTTTTATCTGCCTAATTGCCAGTTCAATTTCCTCCTTTAAGATACGTGGTCCTTCATTATTTGTTATGATGGGTTCTTACCTCTCTCTAGCATCATAGAACAGCTTTTCTAGATATTTTCTCCATACATCCTTTTGCTCATCCTTTGCTCACATCCTTTGCTCACGTAGGCCTAATTCTTTAAATTACCGATCACCTAGAAATCCTGATATTTGGTATTCAGTAATGGATGTTACTTTGCCAATGCAACGGGATAACTTTTGTAAAAAAGTTGGAAGCAAAACGTATAACATTCTTTTATTTACTGTAGCAGTAGCCAAGAAGGTTTTTAGGTTTCGTTGGTTGTTAATCTCCGCGAAGTAATGTTTTGCAGCGTCTTAAAATATTCACTAAAGAACAATGAGTTTTTTTCTGCATCTGTGGTGGAAGCATTGTGAAAAGAACTGAAGTTCTTTCTGAATTTAATAAAAATTATGATGTTTCCATATGCGTATCGTTACCTACTTGTCAACGTTTACGAAACTTGCATAACAAAATTTAAAACAACAAGAACTGTTGCTACTACATAGAAGCTAGCTGGCCACGATTGTTTCGTGATTAAGAAGTCCTATAAATCGTTAAATTATTTGCACTTAATCTGCTAGTTCTAGGGCTACAAAAAATATTTCTGTTCCCTTTTCCATGGTCAGCCAATTATACGACTGAAGCATTTAAGAACAGAAGAGGCAGAGGTGTAAAAACATATCCCATAGAACCGTGCAGCACGTCAAAACATATTTATATTAAAATTTTGATTGAACTTAGCGCGATCCATTCGAGTTAGAAAAAATGTTTTTAGCTTGTCAGATGAAACTTACTGTAAACTAATTGAAACATATACTAAATACAAAATACCAGTTGAAAGAATTCATACAGTTGGTCTATTATAAAACATCTGGTCTGTCGCCGGTTTTTGACTAAAGTCGTTGGAAGAGTGAAACACGATTACGCATCCATTTCACTGACTTTCAACCCGTAGTTTAAATCTGCTGCACGGTTCTGTGGGATATAGGCTACTATAGTCACAGTTTTCTTATCTGAGGGCAATGAATTTCATTTTACAACTACAGTAGACCCTGTGGTGAATGAAGTGAAGGTGTCATTTGCAGGGTGAAAAGTAGATGTTTCAGAGGGCTTGGCATGCTGATAAGAGTATTTTGAAACTCAGTGACGAAGATAATTGTCTCTAGAGGTTCAAACCAGTAACATGTAAAACTGCTAAGAGGGTTTAGTACTGCGTGATTTCCTTAGTGAAGACGAAAACAGGACGTTAAAATACACACATCATAAATACTGCTGGTTATTTATAAATGTATATACAGCTGCAAAAAAACCACGTCTCTAACTGGGGTTTGAACCTGAACCTTTTGGCTTACCATTAAATTTTACTACTGAATATAACAACGTAATCATTAAAGGAATTTATGAGCTTTATTAATTCTTAGTAACACACACACAGGATTGGTGGAGTCTATAATAAATATATGAAGAATAGTCGTAACTACTATGTTTGTTTACTTCTGCCCTAATACTTCGTAGCTTACGTTGTAGTAATAATTCATAATTTATGTTGCAAGCTAATTAAAAATGATGATTTGTGTTTCTATTGTTAATTATAACTTAGTTGTAGAATAGAGAGAGGGTTGTATTTACGTTAGTTTGTCTGTATGTCTGTCTTTGAATATCTATCTATGAGGCCACGTCAGCCTCTTCCATGTCTACTGACACAATAGACCTATTTAATTAGCCGTAATTATTGGAAGCGTAGCGTAGGGGGATGTTAAATAAAACGGTACCACGACGTAACGGCATATTTTTACAACCCCCAACTACCTCCTCATCAGTAAAATAAGGGTGAATGATGAGGGTTGCTTGTCAGCCATGTCCTATTCTATATCATATAATACAGTACTTATTTTTTTCATCCTGTCTTGTACCGTAAGTCAAGATTTTCGTCTTATTCTTAAACTTTCTTTATTTTTTAATTCAGCTATTATTCTTTTGGTATTAGTGATACCTATTTATTATTCATTATATATTACAGGGTAGTTTGTCTCTTTCTATTCAATTCTGAATGAATAAAAGAAATGGTGTTATGTTTTTTTCATTTTAATATCCTACTAGGAAAATCAAAGAAAA
Organism: Catonia carolina; assembly: GCA_035578175.1. Classification (NCBI taxonomy): domain Eukaryota; kingdom Metazoa; phylum Arthropoda; class Insecta; order Hemiptera; family Achilidae; genus Catonia; species Catonia carolina. The sequence continues at coordinate 258,239,265 of JAQMRL010000001.1, read as the reverse complement.
TAATTCATCTTTTTACAAGGTCGTTTAATTTAAAATTCAAATATAACCCTCTAAATGCAGTCTCAATTCTATCATCAAAAAGGTGCATTAATATTGGTTTATTGTTTTCCCCAGTTTCAATTTAAAAACACGAGCCCAAACAGTTTTAAAAACTCACGTGACATAGACCTAGAAATTCTTTTTCTTCTTCCTTCAAGGCTTAGGTAATCGCCTGTTCCGAACTCACAAATTTGAAATTTTTAGCTTATATCCATGTTTTCCGAAGTTGTCCCACATCTCTCCGTTCAGCGACTCACCGAAATTAGTCTAGGCCTATTTTTTGTAAGAATATTCAAATACGATAGGTTTTGTATTGATTTTTTACAAATTTCGTACCGAGAGTTTCAAGATTTAAGAAACCTCTTGTTTACCTTAATTTTTTTTAATGTTGTATTTAAATGATTAAACATTTTTAGTACAATAATTTATCATTACAAACAATTGTTTAAAATTTTTCATCATAATTATTGAATCATTATTTGTTCGTCCATTACTTTGTTGGAAATCATTAAAAAAATCCTACGAAATGAAAACAAAACCTCTAATGTAAGATATCATTACCATCAAGTACAAAACAACTTAAATTTTCCTTTAAAGTAAGACTTATTTCCTTTTACCTATTAAAGATACCTAAAATTGCCCACTTGTAGAAAGAATGGCTGCAAAACATGCAAAACTGTACCTTAACTGTTCTTTTCATTATTTCACTTATCGATTACATGAACTCATGTATGTTTGTAATAAAATTATCGTTGAATAACTAATTTTTTAGTTGAAATAAAACGAATGTGTTTTTATTGTGTGTATTACTTTCTCTTGCCTATATGAATATATAGAAAGGAAAGTATTGTTTTCATGTCGATTTTAAGAAATCGAGTTTTCACCGGATCTATACATTTTCAGACCCCCTGAACCCAAAAAACATGTTTTTAGCGATTGGTCTGTGTGTGTGTGTGTGTGTACAAAATATCTCAAGAACGGAACGTCGTACAAACTTGAAACTTGAAACTTAAGTTACATACCCTTACCGGACCCGACACGAACATTTTCATCAAAATCGGTCAACCAGAAGTAGTAGTTTATTCGTATAATTTTTCACTTTTTTGCGATTTTCTCAAAAACTGGTCCTACGATTTTTTTTAAAAATCGCCTCATTTACTCAATTTTTTATTCGCTACAAGATAGGGTAGGCGTCATGTTTGCTGAAATTCTTGGTGAGGGTGTTTTCACGTAAAAACATAGTTTTTTTAAGATTACGGCTTTAATTATGCAATTTAGAGCAAACATTTATATAATAAAAGTTGTAGAGAATTTAAAAACCTACATTTTTTATTTCAAACATTTTTTTGTATAACGCTTAATTTAGCGGTAATTTGCGATTTTCTGTTTTTTTCTCACGAAAACGTGAGAAAAATCGAATTTTTTAACATTTCGGCCTTAGTATGCATTTTACGACAATAGTGTATATAATTAAATTTATAGAAAATTAAAAGATCTACAACTTTTATTTAAAACATTTTTCTCTACAGAGCCTAGTTTAGCGTGAAAGAGTGATTTTCCGTATTTCTAAGCCAAACTGAGGTTGATTTTCATTTTGCGTCTTTCACTCATGATTAAAATTATGTTATGTTTGTTGAGGTTAGTTTTTTGTTTATTTCAAATGTTTTATTACTAATCTTAGGTTATATTGTTTAAATTATTTGCACTGGCAAGAGAAAGTTGTGTGAGTGTTTCACACCAGATTTTTTTTTGTATTATATTTATAAATTTCTATATAGATTATGCTATCAGTTGATGTAGATCTAATAGGCCGTAATATTAGAGTAATATCAGATTTAAATTAATAGAATTTTCCTGTTATTTTAAATGTAGGACTACATTATTTTGGTGTCATAAATATATTAGAGGAAAATTATTCAGTTAGGATGTATTTTGTATAAACACATTGAAACGGAAGCTCTTACTCTGTCATTCACTAAATCATCTACGTATCCTAATGAATGAGCAATTTAAAATCATAAAATTTGAATATTTCTTATTCAACATAAATAAATAGTAAAAAGTATTTATTATTTAAAAAAATTAGGAAACGGAAAATTTAATTTATACCAGGCTAACGTTTTAACCGTAGAAATTTGAAGAGTAAAATTTAGATAAAGAAACTTAAATTTTTGTTACAATAACATCTCAAAATTATAAGTGTTTGGTATTCCTACATACCAAACAGAACACTACATAAGGATTAAAACATTGCAACAGTTTTGTCGAAGAAGTTTTCAGACAGTTCTTAATATCAGAGAAGATTATATATATTCGCAATTAAAATATCTCACCATAAATTTACAAGATAGTGCAGCAATATTCATCCAACACTTCAAGAAATTTTCAATAATACATAATAAAATGAAATTTTAACGTTGTAGAAATAAAAGTTTTATTTTTTTTAAATTTCTTATAAGTTTTAGGCTATTGTAATTTATAGACTATACACTCTTGCCGTAAAATGCATATTAAGGCGAGACTGTATGAAGGTTTTAACTGAAAATTTCGAATTTCGGTTCTTAATATTTTTCAATAGTTCAGACCGAGATCAACCACAAAAAACATTAAATTAGGCCCTATACGTGAAAAAAATTATTTTATTGAAAAAATTAAGTTTTTAGAAGGTTTACCCAGAAAAATTATCGTGTCATCAAGAACGAATATTTTTCATAATTTTATACCGATCGTTTTAGAGCAAAGGGAATTTTAGTTTTTAAAATATCTGCATTACTGTTTTTAATACTCGCAGCTGTTGGTTCAGCTTTCTAACCAAATGTTAATAGATAATTTACTTGTTGTGTACATTTTGTTTTTGATTAGTGCCTTTTTGTGTTTTTTACCTTCCCGTAAATTTAGATTTTTACTTTCTCTTGCCTATATTAATATATAGGAAGGAAAGTATTGTTTTCATGTCGATTTTTCGAAATCGAGTTTTCACCGGATCTATACGTTTTCAGACCCCCTGAACCCAAAAAACATGTTTTTAGCGATTGGTCTGTGTGTGTGTCTGTGTGTGTGTGTGTGTGTGTCTGTGTGTGAACAGAATATCTCAAGAACGGAACATCGTACGAACTTGAAACTTGAAACTTAAGTTACATACCACTACCGGACGCGACACGAACATTTTCATCAAAATCGGTCAACCGGAAGTAGTAGTTTATTCGTATAATTTTTCAGTTTTTTGCGATTTTCTCAAAAACTGGTCCTACGATTTTTTTTTAAAATCGCCTATTTTACTCAATTTTTTATTCTCTACAAGATAGGGTAGGCGCCATGTTTGCTGAAATTCTCGGTGAGGCTGTTTTCACGTAAAAACGTTGTTTTTTTAAGATTACGGCTTTAATATAAATTTTAGCGCAAAAACTTATATAATAAAAGTTGTAGAGAATTTAAAAACCTACAACTTCTGTTTCAAACATTTTTTTGTATAATGCTTAGTTTAGCGGTAATTTGCGATTTTCTGTTTTTTTTCTCACGAAAACGTGAGAAAAATCGATTTTTTTAACATTTCGGTCTTAGTATGCATTTTACGACAAAAGTGTATATAATTAAATTTATAGAAAATTAAAAGATCTACAACTTTTATTTAAAGCATTTTTCTCTACAGAGCCTAGTTTAGCGTGAAAGCGTGATTTTCCGTATTTTTAAGCCAAACTGAGTTCGATTGTCATTTTGCGTCATTCACTCATGATTAAAATAAGGTTATGTTTTTGAGGTTAGTTTTTGTTCATTTCTAATGTTTTAATACTAATGTTAGGTTTATTGTTAATTATTTGCACTGGCAAGAGAAAGTTGTGTGAGTGTTTCACACCAGATTTTTAAAATTTAGGTACGTTTTCTCGGAAACCATTAAACATACCAGGCTTAAATGTTTACCAGTTATTTATCTTGTACATTCACATATTCCGGCACTGTTATAACTTCCTCAAAAGCTACAAAAATTATTAATAGGTACATAAAATACCGTAAAAAAATTTGTAAAAGTTTTATGTCGTTCCTTATTCTGTTTTTAACTTTATGGTTTAACGGATTAAGTTGCGAAAATGTCAGTAGCTTAAGCAACCCGACAACTACAAGTAAGTAAAGTTTCGTTTCCCTATCGTTTACCAATCTTGTGAAAAATCTTCTTCTTCTTCTTCTTCACTTCAAGGATTAGGCACGTCTGCCCGTTCCGGAAACCATCTTCTTCTCGGACGTCCCACACTTCTTTTTCCCTTGGGTCTGTAGTACCTAGCCAAGCGAGGAAACCGCTGATCCCCCATGCGCTCCAAGTGAATGCACCAATTACTCCTGTAGGCTCTCATCTTATCTTCCAAGCTGTATATACCTAACTCCTGTCGTATATCCTCACTTCTCAACCTATCCTCTAATGTGCATCTCTTTGTAGCCCTGAGAAATCTCATCTCCGCAGCTCTCAAACTACTCTGTTGTCGCCTAGTAAGCGCCCAGGTCTCACACCCATACAACACCACTGGAACTGCCATTGTCTTATAGAACTTCAGTCTTGTTTCCTTCCTTGTCTTATTCTTTAAAGTTCTGTGGATTGTCCCGCAAATATGCTTAAATTTGTTTACTTTATTCTCCACATCAAAACTACCTATGGGAGAAACCTCGTACCCCAAATAATTAAAGGAAGAAACTTGTTCCAGAATGCTCCCATTCAGCTCTATCTTTGATCTCACTAGGTCTTTCCCAATGAAGGCCATAACTTTAGATTTTCGACCAGAAATCTTCAAATTATAATCTTTGCACACAGAGTGAAACAGGTACAGAGTGCAACAGGTATCTTGTGAAAAATGTACCTAAATATAGCAAATTTTAACATTGGCGGGATACAAAGTACAGTCTTCCCGTAAGGCTACAATCTTAAAAAAAAGTTTTTTACCATGAGAGCACAGCTCCCCAAGAATCTAGCAGACATGGCGCTTACCCTATCTTGTAGAACATAACAATTTTTGTATAAATCAGGTGATTTTTAAAAAACTTAGGAGCTGTGTTTAAGAAAATCGTAAAAAAATTGAAAACTGAACGAATAAACTACTCATTTCAATGGACCGATTTTGTTAAAAATGTTCTTGTCGGGTCCCCTTGTGGTACATAACTTAAGTTTCACGTATCTACTACGAACGCTTTTCCGTTCTTGAGATATTTTATTCACACACACGGACCAATAGCTACAAACATGTTTGGTTTAGGGGGCCTAAACACTGAACGTAGGCTATATATCTTATTTCCTGTGAAAATTCGATTTGAAAAAATCGACGTGATAACAATATTTTCTTCTTTATATTTTCAAATAGAAAGTAAAAATTGTTTTAGTTTAAAGCTAAGAGAAAACCTAGATCTGCATGTGCAATTTATATAGATGGGTAAACAAATTAATGTAATCTGTTATCTTAAACGTAAACCTAGTAGTATTAACAATAGATTTGGAATCATTTAAATCAATCAATTTAGCCAATATAACTAAATTTATATTAAAAAATATTCAGATTTAATTCAGTTTTCATGCCATACGGAAAACAGTATGTTTCATTTACGTTAATTAACTGTGCAACAGATACGTTGATTCTAATTTCTAAATAAAATATATCCTAACGAAAAAATTGGTTGTAATATCGTAGTTTTTATCTTAATATAGAATTTAGCTAACAGGTATATTGTAATAATAGTAAAAGATCTATATTTTAATATTAGAAATCCTTAGCAGGTGTTTAGTGATAGTGTAGACAGCAGACAAACCCCCTACTATTTATAAAAAAAATGAAACATTTGGGATGCTGGACAGATGTAGCCAAGGTCTGTATGATAGAACACATTAGCTCTTTTGTCTTTTTTATTGTTGTTAGTTTATTCTCATTTTCAAATCAGAAGAGACATGATTGTGATAAATAATTATAGCAAATTGTTTAAAATGTTGTATTCACCTTTTAAGTTTTTTGCACCTGCTTTGATTTTCCAGTTAATTTTTTCAAAGATTTGTAGATTGTGTTGGAGCTAATCTATTAAAATTATTTTGAAATCTTATCAAAAAGATGTTTTTTATTGTGAATCTCGTGAAAGAAATTGATTACATAAATTTTTCAGAAGTGGATGATAGGCCTGGTTAATTTATTAAAAATTTTAAAAACCGACGATGGCGTCTTTCTAGACGTTGGAGTAGCGATATGGTGTAAACTAAATAAATTTATAAGTAGCTTCCTGTGGGAGTTTTACTGTTGAGTAGGCTATTGTTTTCCTAGAGACAATAATATATTTATCTATTATATATTAAAATTCTAAATTAAATTATTATACATTTTTTATATATTACATTTTTCTATTATATTTTATATTATTATATTTACTATGTTTTTTATTTATTTATTTTTATAATATTTATATGTATCTGTCATTCATTTTCCATTTTCATTATCGGATCTACTGATTGCGAATTCACAGTCGTAAATACACAAATAATAGTAACAAAAAGATCCCTAATTTTTTCAATAAAGTAAAAAGTTCGAAAAATTTTCCCCGGTTTTAAAATGTATTTTTATGAATAGGGTACAGTATTCAGATGAACTAATGTCCCCTAGCCGTGGGAGTGAGAGAATGCATAACGCTCTCACTCGCACAAGCCATACGCGCCGTTCCAATAGCATGATCTTCAATTTTACTCATTGTTGTGAGCAAGCGTTTATGCATGCAGTGAACTAACAAGCAAGATAACGACTGTAGTATGTTTTCAGATTTGGATTATAACGGTAAAGACCTTTGAGCGCATGTATAGTTATGCTACATATCTCCCTCTCACTCGCTCGGCTATGGGACATTAGTTCGTCTGATACATATACCTGGTCGTGTTTTTTGATAGAGGCCTCTGTCAACTGCTCATCAAACAAAATTGCACGGAAAACTGATTTAACTTAGGCCTAATTATTCAAAACGATTTTTTATCAGCTAACTGATAAGGTAACCCCACCGGGTTGGTCTAGACGTAAAGTCGTCGCTGTGAGTCAGCTATTTGACAGCTGATATACAGAGACGAAAGATCCTTGGTTCAAATCTTAGTAAAAGTAATAACTTTTATACGAATTTGAATACTGGGCAGTGGTTTCCCGTTTACTTTGATGGTTGGGGTTCAATTAACCATACTTCTGAGGTATCGTCAGCCTGAGTCTGTACAAGACTACACCTCATTAACACGTTATTCATAACATCCTCTTCTCATTGTTTCATGGCGGAATGTTTACTGTTCCAAATTCAACAGATTGCAACGCGCTCACATTAGGGTTAAAAGAAAACTGATCGCTGGTTCAGATTCCTAACAATATAACAATAATATTATGGAATTTTTGCTGTTTAGGTCAACAGCTGAAAGGCTGGTTTGAACCTCTAGAGGTTTCATTCAGTAAAAATGAGGAGTGAGGTGGTTTACCATTGCCTTCATCAATGAGTTAAAGGTAGGCCTATATACCTATCGGCATACCAGGCCCTCTGAAAAGCTCCTACTTTCCACCTTGCAAATGACACCTTCACTTCACTCACTACAGGGTCTAATTCTGGAATGAAATTCATTACTCTCAAAGGAGATAACTCTGACTAGTGTCTTTTTCATCTCTACCTCTTCTGTTCTTAGATAGTTCTGTCATATAATTGTGAGACCATGTGATAAGAAACAAAATTATTTTTTGTAGCCTTGAAACCAGCAGATCGGGTGCAAATAATTAAACACTCCACCTTACTGTTATGGGCATATTATAAAATTATACTACTCTAAAAAAAGTAAAAATCAAAGTTCTGAATAAAACATTTAAGCTAAATAATTTTATAAGTTCCAAAACTCGAAACGAAGAATTATAAAAATAATTGTAAGTAAATTGTAGATGTTATATAACAATAGTAGTGGAATCTGTAGGCCTTAAACATGATTTTAAAACATACTGTTAACAAGCTACTAGAAAGATAATTATTAATACAGTTAAAATACATATATAACAATAAAAAACAATGTAACACGATGTCAAATAATTGAGATTGACATTAATAATTTGTGGGAACTTTTAATTTTAAATAAATATTATTATCAATACCTCTTAAAAATAACAATTTGTATTCTTATCATTCAGAAACTTTGGCCTCTCCGTTATTTTATATAAAGTTATTTTTTTGTACTGTAATTTATTTATCTTTTATTTAAAGATAATACCGTATGAGATATTTTTAATATTAATTTTTATAACAATATTATATAGGAAACCTACTCTGGTAATTTATTATTGTTTTCTTTTTGTTCGATATATTTAGCCTATCGGATCAATAGAATATTGGAAGATGGAAATTTACTATTATTTTAAAACAGGTTCGCCTGAATCTTTTGTCAGTTTTTTATTTATGTTACCTTATCTCCGTGATGCACATAATATAATTATTCTTTTAAAAAGAAATATGTTGCTAGATATAAACTTAACTAAATCTTAAAAATCTAAATAGGCTGACTTTTATTAGAACCATTTTTAATATAAAATATTTAAAAATATTTTAAACTCCAGAATATTATTGTACTTTCCGCAGTTAAGACATCTTAACTTTGATTTATGTCAACAACTCATATTAAGAACACTCAAGTGGTTGATTAATCTTCATTAAACTTTTTTTTAAATCTGGAATTAGCCTAATAACGTAATACGTAGGCTCCTAATATAGTTCTACACGATTATAAGGTCATAAAAAATGTATTTTTTGGCTCACTAATTTGTTTGTAATCTTTTTCCGTTAGGCCTATTGTTGTTTAGGTCATCAGCCGAAAAGCTGGTTTGAACCTCTGGAGGTTTTACTCTGTAAAAATGAGGAGTGAGGTGGTTTACCATTGCCTTCGTCAATGAGTTAAAGGTGTATAGTCTACCTATCGGCATACCAGACCCTCTGAAAAGCTCCTACTTTCCACCCAGCAAATGACAACTTCACTTCATTCACCACAGGGTCTGGCTGTAAATTATAGTGAAATACATAGTTCTCAGAGGAGATAACTCTGACTAGTGTCTTTTATACCTCTACCTCTTCTGTTCTTAAATAGTTCAGTCAAAATTGGCTGACTACATGATAAGAAACAAAATAATTTTTTATAGCCTTGGAACCAACAGATAGAGTGCAGCTAATTTAGCACTCTACCTGCCCGTTATGAGCAAAAATAGGTCTAGCTTATAGGCTATTGTAAAAAAGTTCAGTCAAATTTTAAATGAATAAACTAAAATTGTTTTCTGGATTGAAGACTACTACCTATTTTTTTTTTATAATAAGTTTTTAAAATATTGTAAAATCTTATGAAATAGCTTTTCGGTAGGTAGCCTATCAAATATTCTGTCAGATGAGAGAAATAACGCAAATGAACTAGTAGGTCTATTATTAGGTTGTAGTTGACTAAATTACCCCGGTTGCTCTGTTTAGCTTACGAGTACAAACGTACTGGTAAGAGGAGTGTAAAATCCCAAAAAATAGATGGTTTCCGGAACAGGCTAAGCTGCCTAATCTATAAAGTGAAGTAGATGTTGACTAAATTTTGAATTTAGTCTCTGAAATTTAAAATTTAAATTCTGTATGACACGAATCTAATCATTAAATACCTATCAATAATTAGCCTAACTGCTAGTTTGATGGTTTGGTGTATATAATTATATTAGTAGCCTATATTATTTAATAAAGTTTTTACATAGACTAATTTATTTCTAGCCTCTGTGATAATTTTTTAAAGAGTAGGCCTATTATCCATTAAAATATAGTAGCAGGTTTATTAGTTTATATAAAACTATTTATTAGTCTGACCATAACAGAAAGGTGGAGTGTCAAATTATTTACACTCAATCTCTTCGTTGCAGAACTAAAATAAATAGTTCTGTTTATCACACGATCAACCAATTAAATGACTGAATCATTTAAGAACAGAAGAATTGTAAAAGTCAGTAATCAGAAGTATCTCCTTTGTAAGTTATGAATTTCATTATACAGCCAGGCCGTGTGGTGAATGAAGTAAAGGTGTCTTTTGTAGAATGGCAAATATGGGCTTTTCAGAGGGCCTGGCATGCTGATAAGCGTATTTTTCCGCTAAGTGAGGAAGGCTATGGTAAACCACCTCACTCTTCGTTTTACTGAGTGAAACCTCTACAGGTTTAAACCAGCCTTTCGGCTGATGACCTAAACAACAAAGAACAGGAGGAGAAAGCAGTACTGACTCCTAGAAGGGTTTGAGGGTGTTAGTTAGTGGTCAGGACGCGGAACCTTATAAAAACTAACGATGTTTATCATGTATAATCTTCATTGAAAAAATCTAATAATTTTGATGATGAAAAGATTATATTTTATTTTTTGATTAATAAATAATTATTCAGTTAATTAAGAAATATAAATTAATTAAGCGTTAATTTGTTTACTTACTTTGCTGGGCCTAATAAATAAATGATAATTTACGCGCTGATACAGAAACGCATGAAGAAAAGCAAAACAATAGCAGTGTAATGAGAGTTAACCGGTAAGTGAATTATGTGCAGGCGGCAGGGTGAAGTAAGCGCGCGGTTCTAATAGGCAGAATACAACCAGGGGACTAGGCATACAGTAGGTGAGATCGTTGTAATATTGCAGAGATCTCCTCTTCCAATTTCGCATTCCAAGCAATCTCCCTCTTCTAACTTCTTGTGCTACGATAATTACTTCACTTTTCTCTCCCCACTTTCGTACGTCTCTTCGTTTCCTCCATTCGCGCTGACCCCTTCCACCGAGTTCGGTATGCAAATTCCAGGCTGTCCGTACCCCGCCCTCGCAGCGCCAGACCGTCTTGCCCACCCTAGCATCCTCGCTGTCTCAAAGTGAATGTGGTGGGGGAAATTTACTCCCACCTTCCCTCTCAACAATCGCCCTCCCCTCTACCGGTGCGCGGGATTGATTGTAAACTACATGCAAGCGACAGTAAGCAGGCAGTCGCCGTTGTGTATGTACCGGATGCGTCGTCCCCAATACTCGGGGCCGTTTACAACGAGTTGTCCACAGACTTCTGGACTTTAGTTTATCAGTGTGCCTAGTGTTATACTTGTTAATTATTAGTTTTAATTTTATTATAAATCATCTTCGTTATTATTTATCAATATTGTGGTGTGGTTGTGATGTAGTGAATTTGTGGGGATGACAGGAATTGCTGCCGAAGAAACAATACCAAGAACTGACATCGAGTTCAGATGCAATGTTATCAGGTAAGACCGCGGCCCTTGTGTGGATAATTACAAAAATAATAGCTTAAATACATTTTTTAAATAAATTGTGCGTTTGTTATTCCGTATTTAAACATAAAAAATATTCATATATCATGTATAAGCTCATGTGGTGAAATTAAACGTAGTTCAGCCTAAAACAAAAAAATGAAAATAACATTCGTGTAAGAAATTTAAATGTCGTGAAATTATTTACTAACAAAATATTATTAACGTTTTTTAGGCCTACTTGTAAATTTGTTTTTATGATTGATATATTTGCGCTTAAAGTTGTCAATGTGATCATGACACGGTAACTTTAATTAAGTACTGTGATAAAATGTTTAAATTCAAATTAAATTTCGTGAAGTCATTGTAATTGTTAGTTTCTTTGCATAAACTTTGTGTTAGTAATTTTTTTTATTCGTATGACTCATTAATTTTCATAAGCTGTATTTTTATATTGTTAGGCCTACTGTAAAAAATCTTATTAATTTGTTTTAGCCATATTCTGTGGTAAATAAATTATTTTGTTTTCATTCAAATCGAGTTAAACGGGTTAAGATAGATGTAAACATTTGTGAGGGAAACCGTGTTTACTATAGCGTGTTACTACACAACGTCACGCTGTTTTGTAGTTCGGTTGAAGGAAAAGCGGTAACTGAACGTAAAACGGTTTGGCGTAGGTTACTTACAATGTGCCTGCTTCCACTATTATTTATTTAAAGAAAATATTTTCTTAACGGTAAAGAATCATATTTAGGCCTACTTATTTTTAAATATTATTTTTAAAATAGGCCTATCATAATTTTTCTTTTAAATTACAATAAAATTTATAATTAAATTTTACTGTCAGATAATGTAGTTTACAGATAAATTATTTAAGTCTAAAAAAAATTATTTTTGAATTTTTATAAATTTTTTTTTTTTACATTAGCCTATGAATATCAGTTTTACTGTTTGGCATTAGGCTATTTTTACTGTTCTTTTCTAATAAAATATAGGCCTACCCTACAGTCACATATCAGAGTGCGTAAATGTTAAGTTTTAATAAAAATTAACATATATTTTAAAAGTTGGTTAACAGGATTTTTTGATGATACTGAAAATCTTAACCTATACCGACTAACATCTAAACTGTAAACAGTTCCCCCTCCACAAAAACAAGGTTAGTTTATCTGTAACTTAAAACAACATTTTGTTTAGATACAAGAAACTGTGCATTATTTTTAAAACAAACTTAAAAGATTTTTTAACATTTAAAAAATGGAAAACAATAAGTTTTGTTTATGTAATGTTATGAAATGAAACTAGTTTCTTGTTTTTTTTTACAAATATCAATATAACTCCTTGTTATTGAATTTAAATTTGAAATTATTTACTCATATTGTCTTCTTAAAATGTATGAAAATTATTAGGCCTAATTATTTTTTAAATTTTAATTTTTGTAAAATTTAATGCCGGTGTTTATTTTATAAACGGTTAAACAGTACTGCTTTTATATGTTAACAAATTAAAATGTTACTCGTTTAACATTTAGTTTTAGTTTTACAATATTTTGTTTTCTTATAAACCGGTAGGCTACTAATTTTAAAGATTTTTTCTGGTATGGGTGATTTTACCGGTATGGTCCGACATGGATTACAACCTATTGATAAATATATAGGCTAACAAATTGTTATAGTTTACGGATTTGTATAACTGTAATTTTATTCATTCTAATAACCTAATATATTTAGAATCGTTTTATTTGTATTTTTTTTAAAATAATTTTGCGTGATGAGGAAGTACAATTGTAAACACAATGAAATTTACTTTGGTTGCTTCCGGTAGTTATCATCAGTCATGGCTAGCAGTTAGTATGCAACGTAATATTTTTTTAATAAAGACTTTTATGATATTTAGCTGTTTAATATCTAGATTACGAAAAGTTAGGTAACTTAATCGGTGTTCCTTTAATTTATAGGGTTATAATATATTTTCATACTGACTCGATATCTTATCTTCTTATAATTTGCATGTAAAATCTTACAAAGAAATTTACCTAATAATAACCCTACAATTATACGTATTATGTAAGCTGTTATGGAGGGCAAACCTTTTTTTGTTCGTTGTTAAAGAATTTACATCCTGTTTTGAATATCTATGCTCCTTTTTTCGTACTGTACCGGGTTACATATACAACGTAAGGAGCTTGGCATGCGGCAGCAGTCACAGCAGCGTGTGCCCAGTTGAATTTTTTAACGCCCCCCATGTTAGTGCGTATTTCGTGGTATCCTCGTTGTTCATTGAATATGCACGCGTGTTTCTACACCCTATTTTTTGTGTTTAGTACCTTGTAAACCAACTTAATTTTTTATGATAAACATTAAAATTTATTCACCGTATTTTATCCAAGTAGGCCTATAGATATTAAAATTAACTGAATTAGATTAGGTTGTATGGAACGTGCCATTTTTTTAGTATATATAATTCGGTCGGTAGTCTGAGAACAATCAAGCAAACCGTTTTCACGCCGGTAAAAAAATATAATGTTTAGTAGATTTAAACGCGTCACAAAATATGTCGGATTATAGAAAAATTTACTAGACTACCTAAAAAGTATTTAATTTTACTAACGTTATTTATTTATGAACCTTAAAACGCAAAGAAATTTATTTACCCAAAAATAAATGAAACAGTTTTGTTCATTTTGTTTGATAATTAAAGAATAGTTCATAATACTAAAATTTTAAAATTATTACAGATGAATACTTCAGAAAATTGTACTAATTCTACGGGGAAAAAACAAAAAGAATTGATGTTATAGTCCCGCGTGGTTAAATTTTAATTTGCTTTTCTTCTTGTACTAGCTTACTAATAAAATAAAATCCAATGTCCGCATTTTTAGATAGATATATTATAAGGTAGGCCTAAGTTTTAAGTTTTAGGAAACTTTAATTGTAATAGTATAAAATTGTTTATACTTTATTGGGTATTAGATAAATTCACGCGGGAATTGAAAATGTATTTTGATGTTATTTTTGATAAAGTATTTAAATATCTTGTTAAAAAAACTCATCCCTAAAGAAGGAATCCATTTTTTTGTTATGTTAACTGATAAAAAATTCTTGTTTACTATAAATATTAACACAATCTGGGTTTAACAGATTTTGATGTGTCATCTACTTAAAAACTTAGGCCTGTTCATTAAAATGTTTAACTGTTGCATCGGTTCTAATAAGAAATATTCATGGAATGTTCTAGAATGTAAATTTATAGACTACCGAAATTTTAGTGACCGAAAAATGTTTTGATAATAGTTGTTAGTTATATGTAGGCCTATTTGAGAAATTTACAATGAAATAAAAAATCTTAGTAGGCTTAAATTTTTCACTAAAAATATAAATTCTTTTGAATTAGGCTATATTGTTCGTGTAGCTCGCTTACAGTTGATCTTTTGGGCTGTTATTTTTTTAATTCAGGAACTTTAAAATATGTTTTCTAATGAAAATTATTAAGTAATTTCGAAAATATGATAATATATTTGTACTATATTCCTATATAAATGTTATATCGTGTTCAGAAAGCAAAAAATGTCAAAAGGTATTCGAAAAAAGTAAGCCTGTAGGTAGACGTATCATTAACTGCGTTATTATAAATTATATTGTAAAGTTATGCTAAATAAATAGAGTAAGAAGTCTTACAAAACGATATTTATTTCCTTACAGTCTGCCTTAAGCCTATTTTTATTACACACGCAGCGTACGCCTAAAAGTCAATCAAAATCGATTGTAGAAGACAGAAACGCTTGTGTAACAGTTGTTTTGAATCGACTTTATGAAATATTTAACCTGTAATTACATCTATATAAGTTAGAAATTATATCGATTCTAGTGCGAGGATATTTATTTTTGCAGTTTATATTTTTTTTCTGTTGTGCATAATTAATGTGAATATTTTTTGATAAATTTGTTCAGAAATTGTGTTGATTCGATCTAAAACGCCTTTTATAAAATATATATTTCCGTTTTATTACAATTGAATTATTTATCAATGCCGTATTTTGTTGAAATAATTTATAAGATAATGTTAAATATCATGAATATAGTTTTACTTTCATGGTAAAAAACTACGCGCTTTTTATTCGGTAAATACGTTACTTAAATAGCTCTTAATAGAAACTTAAACTAAGTTTTGGCTATCTACTTTATATTGTGATTAAGTTAAAATAGTTAACTAAATTCGGTGAATTCTATAGGAGTTAAATTGTGTAATAGGCCTATGTTAAAATATGAATACTACTTTAAATTTTAAAATGCTTATTTCTTTTAAAAACATGATAAATTTCCATAAAATTGTGTGATCGTTCTATTCCATTACCTTTGTTGATTATTTTGATCTGTTATGTGCTAATAATTTCATCAGGTTATGAAAATACTATTACTGCTCTATAGAGAGGAGACAAATTTTTAAGCAATAACAATGTTCACTTAAATTAATACTTACATTGTGTCTTTTCAACCCTCTAATTATAAAATCGTTACTTGTGTTTTTGAGTGGATTAAGAGCCAGAATATGTGGATAGTGGTTGAGTCTTTTTCCACATTTTTAGTACTGAATTTTTATATTTGGCAGTGTCAGTGTTAAGATCAGCTTTTGTGTAGAAATTTTTGATATACTAATATTACATTATTAAAGAGCTAAAACTTTGATTGGAAACATTTAAATAAATATGTTTTCATTTTAAGAGCTGGATGTACCTTATAATTGAATACCTTATGTCCATATGAGTTTTAAGAGTGATATGTGTATGTTATCTTTTGATTCACCTTAAAGTTTATTGTAGAACATTTTATACAATAAATGTGTAAATATTTTGAAGTCATAAAGAAGTTGATAGTTATATCTAGTATTTCGTACATACATTAACAACATACAAGCTTATATTCCGGCGAAATCTCAAATAAATCGGTCGGTTTTTTAGTAATAAGCTTCTAAATGCATCCGATCTGTTGCAGCAACAAAAAGCCGGTTTCTTCACTACTAATCTTGATACCACAGTGTTGAAAAACGCTAAAAATATGGAGCTGACATGTAACAACACAGATTGAAAACAGTTAGGCTAAATTGTGGCATATAGTACGTTTAAATTGAACAAGCGGTTTTAAAGAAACAAGGCTCCAAACTCGGATATCTATAATGAAGAAATCGACAGTAGTTTAATTTTCTTAGAAGTTCCTTACCTGAATTCTTTTATAATGTTACTGATAACAGTTGCAGTTTTATTTTAGTTATAATCTGCTTGTAGGCCTGATTGTTGATTACCTTTTTTAGTAAATTTATTGTAGTTAGTATTTATAATTTGTGGACTGTTTCAAAAACAAATATATAATATAATTATGGAGGCTATGTATAAAATCAAGCATTTTAATATTTAAGCTTAACTTTTGAATTATCATCGGGCTATCCTATTCTACATGATGCATTTACAAGTTCATATATTAGTATTGTAATAAAAATCAAGTTCGATGAAAAGTAGTACTACCTGTTATGTAATTTAAGAAGACAAATTTTTATTTTTAATAAATTTATAACCCTTAATTTTTTTTTAAATTAAAATTTTATTTGTGTTATTATCTACAGTTTACCGACTTATTTCCTAAGAAGGGAAATAGATGCATTACATGGAATTTTTATGTTAGAATGTTATCCGTAGAATGTTGCATTTATAAAAACTTGAACACTTTCTGAAGTTGTTTTAACTGTTGGTATTGTAATGGCAGAATTTAAATTCACGTGACTTTTAACAATGAATGAAACAATTTTTATTTGTTTCCTCACTGTTTATTGCCAAAGAATTAAAGAAACAATGTTGTTACATTGGTAAATTTTTGTAAAGCGGTAGCTCCAAACATTGCTATTTTGGAATATTCTTATATAATTGTCCCACCGGTTTGTGTGCTTGCATAAATTTCTCTTTACATCCTGTTTGTTATTTGTAATTTTTTGAATGACTTTTATAAAAGTTTTTTAAGTCGAACAACTTGATTGATACTCTAATTTGCTGATGTAAGATTCATTATATTTTATATTTATCAATATTATTATTTTCATAGTGATAAGAATAATCATGACAGCTTTTTAAGCTCTCACATATTTTATGTATGAATCACTAAAGATTTAACAGGACAAGAAAACTTCATTTGATTGTTCTTATAACAAAGAAACTGTGCACTTTTACATGATAATTCAGTTAAAAGATGCGTTTGTACAATTGTTATGTAATATTTCAACTGTACAAGTAGAAAAATGTCACTGTGTAACTTACGTTTAAATATTGTAAAAATTGGCTATAAAGGTCACCACTCGATGACAGTGCTCAAGAAAACTGTGTTAAATTTAAATTTGAATTTTTTTTTATTAATGTACATCTAGTCTGTTTTGTTCTTATACTACATCGGCTTTTTAGTTGTCTTTGTTAAATTTGGTTAATCGGTAGAATTTAGATTCTATGTACTAAGGGTTTACTATAGTCTGAAGTTGGCCTCTGAAACCACGGTACAAATGAAACGGCCTACAAATTTCAGTAATTTTATCATAACGTAAAGGAAACGTAAGTTATTGTTTATTGTATTTTATTGGATTCGTAACGTCAAGAATTAGTAATTGGTTGCAACAATTAACTTTTGAGAACTATAATTTGTATTAAATATATTAAGTATTGTAGTTATGAATATTTAAATTCTTAATATTTGAATTTGATAAGATTTAATGTTGTTTCATATTACAAACACCAAATTCTTTAAGTTTTTTATTACTGATCTGATCTGATCTGATCTGATCTGAATTCTATCAACTGAAATTATTTTTAGACTGTTTAAATTACTGGGAATATCTTATGGGGTTCTTCTGTAGTCTGTAAGTTGAAACATAGGCTAAGTGTAGTTATTTCTTGATGTAAATTCTGTTTTAATGTAGTATTGGTTCATTATTTTGCCGGAAACGCCATAAAAATAATTTTTTAGTCATTTTTATTTTCAGTTGTACGGTTTAACCTTGCTGCCTAAATTAGTGTGATTATTAATTATGTTTTCGAACAATATTAGGTGGTCTATAAATCTTACTATATCTGTTGTTTTGCAAATTTCTATTTATTTAACAGAAGTTATAAAAGTGCTGTCGAGCTTTATCCTATACACGGTGAAACTGAAGGAAAATCCCGGAACTGTTTTTCCGGATTTAACTTTTATTGTATAAGTGACAAATTTATCGTAATGTATAAGCACATTAAATAGGTTTTTTTGCCTATTTACAGTTAATTTTAAAATATTACGTGATGTTGTTATTTATAAAAAATTATTGGTACATTTCTTAGAAAACTACAATTGACGTTAGAAAAAAAAGAAATAATTTCTTTATGGAAACGACAAGGATCATATCTTGTTACGTTGTTGCTTCAATCGCTTTCACTTCTTTTACTATGAAATTCTTTCTCTCCTTTAGTAAGTACTCTGGTTATAGTCTATTATGTAGTATAGATCTACGTACAACGTTCAAGTACGCTGAATGTTGAATTCCAATTCCTTCTCAAGTGTCTTCCTGTTGCAAGTCTTTATAAAATTTGTTATGAAACTATATCGTAGTATCTATCTGGTCTTATAAGAAAATGTTATTTTATCAATTGTTCGAAAATCGTATCGTACAAAGTGCTACTTCATTCACATGTTTATATGTGTATAAAATACAACTTGTATAAACATGTTTGTTTAATCTTACCACATTTAGTTAAGGTTTCTCAATATGTATTAACTCAAGTACTGTAATGTTTTCTCCTGTTTAATGTGGCGTAATTTATATAGTTTATTTGAATTAATAAATCTAAAAATGAATTATACAAATTTGAACTAAATCGTTGATATGTATTATTGAATTCAAATTGATAGGCGTTATCGATACATTAATAAAAAACCTTCAGTTAATAAAATGTAATTTTTAAGAAGTTAAAAATAGAATGTCACTTGATTTTTAGATGGTTTTGAATTAAAATCTATGAACGTATCTACGAGTAAATACATTTTTTAATTTTGTCTGGTAATTTTGTAGTTGTTAAACGTTTTATAAATTTACGTGTTCAATAAAATTTTAAATTAAATTTTTGTTCATAATTTGTCATTAAATTTTCTTAGTGAAGTTCGGTTATAGGACTGAATGGATGACTTTAAGCTCTAACTAGCGAATCAGATTTTGAAAATGACAAAAATTTAATAATGTTTATGAAATATGTTTAAAGTTTATAAATATTCGATAAAATGTTGTAAAAAAGTTTGACCAGTTGATTAAGAATCTTTATGTAATGTGTTATTATGTTTTTGAATTTGAAGTAATTGTGACTTTGAGAATTATAAACTTTGTAAGTCACATAACATAACTTTCCGTATTTTTTATTGTCTTTTAAGCTGTCTAGACGAAAAACACCTACTAAAAAACCATTTAAAAGATTCTGAAATGAACGTTTACGATTATGTGCAAGGTGATCATCTTCAGTATCTTAAACAGACGCTAGAGTGCGCAGTTGTGGTTAGTGATGTTACTGCTTGATTTAAAACAAGGGTTTCCTTGTAACATTTTGTTAGTAATTCATACTTAAATTTGTAATGGATTAAAATATTTGTTGATACACGAGATTTTGGATAGGTGGTTTTTTTAGTGTTAATATTCATAAAATTAAATAGAAAAATGATTTGTGATTATGGTTAACTTGAATTGTTTTGTACTAGTTCATTATTTATGCTAAATATTATTACAAGGATTTAAAACAATCGATTTTTATAGTTCTTAAATGAAGGTATATTACCATTGTTTTAAGAAAAATTAAAATACATTTAATTTAAACTCAACTAAACAATAGAGTTTGCATGGTGTTTATATAGGCCTGTAGGATACAACTTAAGTACATGATGTTAAAACAAAGTAAATTACAACTTATTTTAAAACAAAAAGGTTTGTAACACGTTTTTGAAGATAATTATTGTCAGTATGTGTTTAGTATACAACACAGACACACTTACATATATCACATGAATTGAAGTGGTTATGTTGTTTATGGTAATTGGCATTAAAAAAGGGGGGTAAAGGGAAGAAGGAAGATTTGCATGTGACGGGGGCATGTCACTAATTACAGGACAATTGTCAGGAAGTGCTCGTCTTGTCCATAGTTAAAGAGGCAATTTGTTAATTAACTTCAGACACGCTTCTTTAAAAACTAAATACTCATGTATAAGAACTTTGTCTCTCATCCTGTAGTAACAGTACTTAAAATATACTCACTTGGCTTAACTAATGCAAAATGATTCAGAATTCATTAACGCAGTAACTTAAAATGATTTCTTACTACCAAATGTTATTTTTTATGTAAGTTGCATAATTAGTGTGTCAAATTATTTAAAATGTTTAAGCTATGGTTGCAAACTTCTGATGGTAATGCAACTTCTAATAAAGTACTATATTATACTGATGCCTAAGTTTTAAGTACGTACTTCTGAAACAAAAGAACTTAACTTAAAGGAGAGGTGTGAATGAAGGTGCTTACAGAATGAACAAAATTTCAATATGGATGCTCAGAAAAATGGAAGCTTAAACATGAGAGACAACAATTTAGTCATGATTTTTTTAAAAGAAGGAATTAAAATTAAACATGACTGTAATACTGTTTAAAGGGTATAAGAACATCAAAGCCTTTACCATTCAATCTCCTCGATAACCGCAAAGATTTACTCTGATTGAAACGTGTTAAAATCTTGGATTTACCTTTTTAATAAGAACCATAAAAATACGCAAATTCCAACACGTCTTGTGATGGGAAAAAATACAGATTACTCCATGTTATAATTCAAAGGAAATTATGTACAAAAAAAATGGGGGTGGGAAGTTTACTTATATTCTGGCATAAAAACATAAGATGTGGATCTGGTACATTTCTACTGATTTCCTTTGAGCTGCAGCATCCAAAGATATTATTACCAAACTTCTTAGAGGTAATGGGACCAAGAAAGAAGAGATTAAATTCTAATCATCCCTATTATCTTCCGCTTCATTTACTTCGTCTCAAAATAATTTCGTACATTTAAGTTTTTAAAGTGATTACTGAACTATTTTTCTGTTCATAAAATGTTATAAGTTCATACTTTTTTGTTTAAAGTCAAGATTTGTATTTGTAAATTTGTTGAAAAATAATTAACCCTTTTAAAAACCATAAGAAATCTATTATCGTATTTATATGTACCCTATCTTTGCCAAGAACGTTTTATCTGCCTCAATTTTAGTACGATTTACATTTTTTAAGCTTCTTTTTAAGCTGAGTACGTATTAGTATAGTGTATAGGGGATTATTAAATTTATATCTTGCATAATCCAGCTTCGTCAACATTTTAACCCATTAAACTACGATTGGCCATTGGAACCATTTTAAAGCGTTGGTGTGAAAATATTCTAGAGCCTAACTGGGATGAAATACGAATGAGTAGCCAAACACATGGTATCCATTTTTCCGTTAAGATTGACATTTCTTTGTTTCAAATTAAATTCACGATGTTACATAATAATAAATGTGATGATATATTTTTAACACTATAACGATTACCGTAGTATTCTGTAGTTTTTGACATAGACAGTAATTTAAAAATATGTTATTATATTATAAAATGTATCGCTGAAATTTGAATTCCATGTAATTCTAAATCTGTTGTACTCAAGTCTGTTAGAATTTAGATTCATAATTAGATTTCGTATCCTGTTTTCTATTAAAAAAAGGCGTTTTCCTACTCTCCATTAAAGTTATGGAGGCCTAATATCAAGTTAGAGTAATTTCTAGATTTAATGTGAATGTAATAACTAATTTGTAGTAGTATTAAAATAAAATTATGGAATAATGTAATTACTTATAGGTTACGCATATATAGTACTGTATTTTATTTCATTATTTCAATTAATCTAAAGAAAAAGTGAGCTCATGTGTAATAAAATATAATAAAAAGGTAAATATATCATGATTAAAACTAATTGTTAATCAAGTAAATTGATTGTACTTCATCAAATTAATTTGTTTTACTTTAATACTGTCTAATGTAGCCTACCTTAATTATATTGATTATTATATTATAACTATTGTAAAACTTCGATCGTCCGAATTAATTGGGGTTATATATAATTCGAATTATTGAAAATGTCAGGTAAATTTGCTAGTATAACTAATAAATTTTGTTTCTGTTAAGTGACTGTAGTTTATTTTTGTAATATTGATATTTTGTCCTGAGATTTGTTTAACACTGAGTTATTCCAAAAGAAATTACTAATTTATGTGTATTTCAAAGAAACAACATCATGACATGGTTGTAAAGTTTGAGAAATTATATTTTTAATAAAATGTGATTGTTTTTTGATAAAATGTGATTGTTTTTAATAAAAAAAAAAAAAATAATAATAATAATAATAATAATAATAATAATATTAGAAGTTATTAGATTAGTTTTTTGGGGGGTTTTTTTTTAATATTATTATTTTCTAATAATAATATTAGATAAATGTGATTGTTATTTTTAATAAAATGTGATTGTTTTTTGATAAAATGTGATTGTTTTTAAACTATCCTCGCAGTTTAAAATTTAATAATGTGAAAAAGTATTGTAGATTGTAACAAATATTTACTGATAATAAAGTTTAAACATTTTCGACACATTACATCAGGCATACCGGTGGTTTAAATCTAATTAGAAAACAACAACAACCTACTAATCCGCGATCTTAACTATCCATATTTATATCTAATAAAATCCGATGTAAGTAGAGCAGAATTTATAAATCAATTTACTGATCATCTGATTTGTTGTCAGTTCTTAATCATAATTTGTTTAACTTAGTTAATCTTGTAATATTAAAACATTATCGTTCAAAATTTAATAATTTGACATCCGATTGTGTAACATCTAAACGCACTAAACATTTCCCACAACAATTAATGTTGTACAAGATTTAAACGCGAGGGTCCTGCGAATAAATAGTTCTTCTCAGAAGTATTCCAGTAATATAAAATAAGCTGTAAAATATACTGGTTGTGCAGAGCTGCACAGTTGTAAATTTAAGTATTGTGAATTCTTACTTAAATAAAATCTACCGAATTTATTTAAATAATTATATTAGATTATCAAAGATAGGGCCTATATAGTACAATGTTTCTAAGGTCCATTGAATAATTTTTCTTATAGTAAGATTTCTTTTTACTTTATTTTGCAACTATAGAAGAACAACTAGCAAAAACGTTGACAAGTAGGTACCAAAAAAATAATAATTAAAAAATCCAACCGCCTTAATGACTTTGAGGAGGAGACCTCCAGCTCATACAAAAACAAATATCCGAAGATAGCTCTCCGGATAACGTTAAATGTGTTCGTTTAAATTATATTTTTGTGTACGTAATAATATTACAGTTGCGTTGATATATTATGTCTCTACTCCACCGGCGTTTCAGTCGTCTTTGTGCTATTCCTGGTAGGTCCGCAGAATTCATATTGTATATTAAGAGATTGTTATGATTGTGTAGTTTGTCTCTGAACCTACGATAAAGTTTTAGATATATGCGTCGTTGACGTAAGGAATGCGTATATCATCGTGTAGTGTTCTACTGGATACGTAACTCGGGCAATTAGTAATCAGTCGTAAGAATTTACTTTGAAAACGTTGTATTCGTGAAATTATAGTACTAAGATTAAAGTTTTTGTATGATTTATTAAATAATCTAAAAAAATGCTGAGAACTTTTGTGCCAATATATTGAATTTATCTATTATAAATATTTAATGGTGACTAATGCATGTCCGTAGGACATATTTAAGAATATAGCCCAGAAGTATGTATAAAAGTATGTGATCATATAGTCATGTGTCCGCAGGTTTCCTGGATGTCGCTCAAGCTTTTGACAGAGTTTGGCATACAGGTCTCTTACACAAACTGAAAGAAATACTACCATTTACCTACTATCTTATCATAAATTCCTTCTTATCTGACAGATTCTTTAGAATTCGTTTAGGATCGTCTTACTCAAATTTCTTTCTTGTCTTAGCCGGCGTGCCTCAGGGCTCAATTTTAGCACCACTTCTCTATTCTGTATACACTTCAGATCTACCGATCCTACCCCAGACCCTCACTGCTACCTACGCTGACGACACAGCGATATTAGCCCGAGACCAAAACTCTATACACGCTTCACTAACACTCCAACACCATCTCAATCTTATACACGAATGGTGTAAAACATGGAAAATAAAACTTAATACGACAAAATCCCTTCACGTAACTTTCACACTCCGTCATGGTGATTGCCCACCAGTATACATAGACAATGAACCTCTCACAAAGACAGATACGGTCAAGTATCTCGGTCTGACTTTCGATAAACGACTAACTTGGAGCACACATATCAAACGGAAACGTTTATTACTGAATTCCCGACTTAAACTTCTATATTCCCTACTTCACAAACGATCAAAATTACCAATGGCACAAAAATTACGCATATATTGTTCTCTTTTGAAACCTATTTGGACGTACGGATCCCAAATTTACGGTTCAACCAAACCCTCTAATTTGCAACGAATTCAAGCATTCCAGTCAAAAACATTACGCCTTATAGCAAATGCACCTCTTTACGTTAGCAACAAAACCTTACATACAGATTTGAAAACACCACTTGTACAAAATTCCATTGAATACCTATACAAACGCTTTCACGACAAGTCACACGAACACGAGAACCCCCTGGTGCGTTCACTTTCCTCCGTCCATTTACCTGATAATCCCCCTAGACGCCTTAAAAGACGCTGGAGTAGGGACCTGCTAATTTGATATACAAATCTCATTCTTGGGGAGGCACCAATGGGGGCCCTACCCCTCTCATGCCTATCATGTCATTTACATTATTATCATAATCATCACATTTGCTTGTTGTAACGTTTTACAGTTGTAAATAAAGAATTAAAGAGAAAAAAAAAAAGAAAAAAAAAAAAAAAAAAAAAAAAAAAATATAGTCATTGAAAAGTATTAAAAGTTTCTACTTCATGGTTGGTGTAACTTTTAAGTTAAGTTAAAACTGTACTAAAAAAACATATGTAATAATAGCAGTAGCTACTATACAACAGGAATTTATAAACGATTTACGTTGCAAATTTGCTTAAATAATATAAATACGTAAAACAAACATTTGCTATTTAATATTGCACTACTACATAAAGTAAATAGGTGATACACATATTTTTATTCAATGAGCTAATTATGTTATTTATTATTGTTTTTGTTGATCTATCTGAAATATAAATCTTTTAAATGTACAACACCGCTTTGACGTTTCATATCTGATCAATTTCACTGATAAAAATATTATGAAGGCCGTTTTTAATTAGAGTAGAACATTTTATAGAGCCGATATAATTTCTCAATTAATTTTTTCCTTTTTTTTTACTCAGGTTACGTATTGTAGTACTAGCCATAACGCGGGCTTATTTCTAGTCTCGGATGGATTGAGTATTAACTCATTCTGAAGGAACAGAAGTCATTTTTATTTTTGTGGTTAGTAAATATCATTTATGGTTCTTTACCACTTAGGTGAACGTTTTCATAATTAAAAATGCTCGTATTTTCTTAGGTATTGCTTACAGAATACATACGCAGATTTTTATAACTGTAGCTCTTCGGAATGGTATATATGTAATATGAAGGGTTGTGTTGTCACCCTTTTCTTACATCTAAAGCAGAAATGTCCCAAATTTTAACTATCTTGGTAATCCGCAAGTTGGAAAATCTTGGTGGGTTATTGAGTAAATTAGTCAGTAAAGACTTTCAAATTTATATAAATATTTTCCATTTCTTTCTACAGCTCATGTCTACCAAGTCACCTTTTCTGAGATTCCTTGCTACCGTAGGGTCTTGAATTCGCTGTATTCAAGCTTTCTGAAGGCGACCTCGTCTTTTCATTTCTGGACGGAATAGGAATGTTTTTTGAGGTTGGCTGTTATCATTCTTTGGACATATATTGTACAAATTTCTATGTATATACTGTATATGTGTACTTAAATTGCTGTTAAATATAATAATATTAATTCCTAGTCACCTTTGCTGAGATTCCTTGCTCCCGTCCAGTCTTGAATTCACTGTATTCATGGTTTCCGAAGGCGACCTCTTCTCCTTTAAATTCCTGGACGGATAGGAATGTTTTTTGGGGGGTCAGCTGTCATTCTTTGGACAATTAATTATTGTACAAATTTCTATGTATATACTGTATATTTGTACTTACATTTCTGTTAAATACAATAATATTAATAGGAAAGGCATAGTTATTATGAGATTCAGGTGAGTCAGACTAATTTTCCAACAAAACACTTTTGTAGTATATTTTTTCTTAATTTTAACTAAAATATAAAGAAATTTGGGAGGGAGCGTCTTTAATATTTTATTTTCTGCATTGTAGTTAACAATTTTTAAAGGAATAAATGTATCCTACTTTAAAATCGTAAATTGGTCTTCCTTGTTTTTCATTTTAAAGAATTTTTTTTGAATTAATACGTTAATAATTTTTGATTAGGCCGCCTCCGTAGCGTAGTGGTAGCGCGCTAGCCTACCACACGGAAGTCCCGGGTCCGATTCCCGGCCAGGGTCTGGAAATTTTCACAAGGTAAAGACTTACCGTTCATATCCCACCGTAGTCGCTAATGACCGAACTGTTGATGGGTCTTTAAGTAAAAGAATTAAAAAAAACTTTTTGATTATAACTTACAAAAATTAATAACTAAAGGGTACTACTTATTTACAAATCCAATTGAAGATTTACAAGCACTTAAATATGTTTAATTTTTTTTGTTTTACTAAATCATTTAATTAGGTTAAACTAAGCCTAATATTGATTAACAATATATAATTATCTTAACAATACTTTTTATAATATTTGTCAATATTTATGACATTTAGCTTTAATATTAATTGTAAATATAATTAAATCATTACACACCTGTTAAAAAAGGTGTAATAAATTCATAAATGTCAACGTGATTGTTTAAAATACTAATAAATTTTGTTATCGTTACATACGGTAATAGATAATAGGTCTTTTATCTGTATATTTTGTGGTTGTTACTTATTATTGGAAAATAATATGTTTTAATCAAGAAGATACATGTATGTTACTTCCGTCTTCTGCATTTTGATTTTGTGGTTTAATTACTGATATTCGTTTTTAATTACAATACATTTGTGTGTATTTTAGTAATTATAAGTTAGTTAAATTTAAACCTAGTTTATTAATAGTATTATGGTTTTCTAAAAAGCTGAAGAATATAACCTCAAATTATGTAGGCTAACATAAAAAAATACTACAAATTTTTTCTTATTTAATTTTCTCTCTTACATCGTTATTCTTGATAATAATTCTCTTATTGGAAGACTTTTGAATTTGGTATATCATTTTCTAGTAAAATGTTTCTAAGAATTGATTTTTATAAATGCGTTAGTTTTACAGATTTTCTTAAAATGGTATGTACGCATTTTCGACCTCTCAAAGTCGGTAGTTTAAGAAGAAGTGTTCTCGTTTTTGAAGATGTTAGAAGTTTCTGTTAAGTACAATAACTACGGCATAAAATGCACACAATCATGGGTAACAGCTGAACAACATAGTTATTAACCAGTTGAGTTTTTTGGTAGATCCTGGATTCGCATGGATTAACAAATTAGCAAACACGATGTTTATTGTTTACCATATTTTTTTGGTTGATTTAATTATCATAATTTGGTCATTTACTAGAGTGATTTACCTACAGTGTTAGTGGAGCCCTAGTCAGAAATCCATCCCAAGACCTTCTGCTTTGTAATTTAGCACTCAATTAATACTCTATCAAAAACCCAAATGAGACAGCGGATACGGCCGCCAAAGAGGCGTTAAAGATCCCACTGATAGAAAATTCTTTCGTCTCATACAGATATCAGGAGACATCTGCACAACCAAATTAAACAACACTGGAACCAAACCTGGTCTCAACATCCTCCAACGAAACTTCACCATATCATAAAATGTATTTTTAAAACCCTCAGCCTTACTTGGAGATTCGAAGGCATCAAGTACTACTTACACGATTACGCATTGGTCACTCTACACTTACACACAAACACTTACTGTAGAAAGATGAACCACACCATTGTACACATTGCAACATACCACTTTCAATCAAACACATCACAGACTGTCATACTACGCAATCCACACGAAAACTATTTAAAATTAACAGCATTTTAGCACTCAATTTGGTAGACAAAGTAGCGGTTCAAAACATATAAATGTTTTAAATTTCAGATTTGATATAATTGTAAAATTACATATGTTTTTTTCATTGTGTTATTCTTTTATATTTTGATGTTGTCTAAATTTTTTTGAACCTAACTAATTTTTCTTTATGTTTTTATTGATTACCTTATTGAGTTTGTTTATGGCTTCTTTGGAAATTTTATATTACATGTATTTATATGTAACGTGGTCGCTAATGACCTTGTAGTCGATGCGACCTTATAATATAAATAAATAAAAATTCAAAATTTGTGTTTATCTGATATAGTTATTTTATTATTTTAGTAGGCTATTTTGAAGTCGTTGATAAGATAATATGAAAATATTTCTGATTTTTCTGACATGTTAATTTAAATACGATGAACCGATGTAGTAGTTTTTTAAACTTTCTGTGAAGTTTAATATTTTTCTATAAGAATTATATTGAGAGGATGTAGGCCTACTACTATGAGTAATATTTCAGAAATGTAAAACTTTACAGAATTAAAAGAGTCTATTTAATAGTTAATCTACATGAATAAAATTAAACCTACATAACTTTTCTTACTAAGTTCGTTTATCCAGTAATTTTAATATACGAAGGCCTTAATCTTTCATTTCCTGAAAGGATGTAATGACTAATTGTTTGGGGGACAAGTCCATAGAAAAAGTAACACTTATTAAACATTATGAATAACCCTCGCCAAGGGTAGAATATACGATCAAAGGAAACTGGAAAGTGATTGACAAAGATGGCAGGATATCGGTCCATTAGTTTTAGTTCCCTCAGGATAAAGGATAACGTCAGTTAGTGCAGGGAGATCACCCGGTCTAATAATGATAGAGGGGATACAATATCATTTTAACGTGTGTTTACATGGATATATATTGGGTAGGTAAGTTATTTTAAGGTGTACAAAAGATTACATAAAATAAATGTGTTATTTGTTGGTTCTTTAATATAATTTAGAATTTCTTGTATTAGTATATTTCATTAGTTCATAAATTCTGGCTAAGAAGTTGAATTCGTTAGCCAAAACTATTAATTTATTATCGTTAGTTACGTTTAACCGTATTATATTAATGTTGCACTCATGTAATATTTGTTCATTTTTGACTGACATTTAGGATATAGACCTTATCAAAAATTTTAAATTGTACGATATCTTGGAAATAATAAAATAAAATATGTATGTATACTTTTTTCAAATAGCTTGTACTTTTCTAAAGTTGTTAAAGTAAATGCAAATTTATCATAATGTTTGAATACTTTTATTAATATTACGAAAGCATGTATAAATTATTTATGCCCTGGGAAAGTTCCCCATTATTTGATTGAATTGTAACGAAATGAATCATCTGAAAGTTACTTTTAGAAGAAATTATTATATATACTGGTATTTCAGGATTTGTATTCGTTGTTTAATATATTAAATATATCTATTTTCCGAGTTCGGTTCCAGGCAAAAATAACTTTATGGTATTGTTTTTCATTTGAAACTATTACCTGTCTTCGAAAATATCCTTTTTTATTTTTAAAATAATATGGAGTTTTTATTGGATAACTTATTTTTGTCAATTTTCGTTATTATTTTATTGACCAATTTTTAAGGTGATTTTATATAGAAAATAGATTTTTTGAAAAAGACATAAAGGGTGTATGTATTGTTAGATTTTCAGTTAAGTGGAAGACACATGTAGCTAGGGTGAAAATAATTTAAAAAGGTTGTGTTATTTTCTTTTTATACAATTGTTAAAAGTTTTAGTTACTGTCATAAATTGTCGGTTTCTCGTTTTTGATGTTGACAACCTTTAGATGTGCGATGAATTGTGCAAAAATATTTTCACGTTGCTGTTAAAACTGTAATTAAAATGTATTCGTTAACTAGTAAGTAAATAAGATGTTCTAACAATAAATGATTTCGAGGGTAACGTATGCGAAATAATTGAATACCAATATTTCTTTGCGTACGTTACCAACTTCCCTTGTAAAATAAGCTCTGAATATTTAATACATTAAGCTGAATATTTCGATCTTGGACACTTTTTCTTGTTTACTCGCAACCGTGTAACTGTATGCACTTGATAAGTTTTTGCACCATGAAAATTCATATGGTGAAAATTTTTGCACCATATAAATGAAGCACGTGAAAGTGTTGGCTTATCAGGTAGCATTATTTACTTAATTTATTTAGAAATGAAATAAATGTTGCTCGTGATATATGAGAATTTTTTTGATCTTTACATTGAAGTTTCGGAAGTATTATTACTTTCTCTTGGCCTATATGAATTAATATATTATATAGGAAGGAAAGTATTGTTTTCATGTCGATTTTTTTAAATCGAGTTTTCACCGGATCTACACGTTTTCAGACCCTTTCAACCCAAAAAACCATGTTTTTAGCGATTGGTCTGTGTGTAAACAGAATATTTCAAGAACGAAACATCGTACGAAGTTGAAACTTGTAACTTAAGTTAGATACAACAAGTGAACTCGACACGAACATTTTTATCAAAATCGGTCAACGGGAAGTAGAAGTTTATTCGTGTCATTTTTCACTTTTTTCCGATTTTCTCAAAACGGCTCCTAGGATTTTTTTTTAATTGCCTCATTTACTACACTTTTATGCTCACAAGATAGGGTAAACGTCATGTTTGCTGAAATTATTGGGGAAGCTGTTCTCTCGTAGAAAACAGGTTTTTACAGATTTCAGCCCTAATATGCATTTTAGCTCAAAAGTTATAAATAAATGTTGTAGACAATTTAAAAATCCATAACTCTTATTTCAAACTGTTTTTTGTATAACGCGTAGTTTAGCGGTAATTTGTGATTTTCTGGTTTTTTCATGAAAAATTGTACATATTGATTTTTTTAAGATTTCGGGCATAGTTTAAATTTTACGACAAAAAAGCATATAATAACATTTGTAGAAAATTAAAAGATCTACAACTTTTATTTCAAGTATTATTC
Organism: Catonia carolina; assembly: GCA_035578175.1. Taxonomy (NCBI): domain Eukaryota; kingdom Metazoa; phylum Arthropoda; class Insecta; order Hemiptera; family Achilidae; genus Catonia; species Catonia carolina. The sequence continues at coordinate 258,207,657 of JAQMRL010000001.1, read as the reverse complement.
TCTAAAGCACCTACTTTAGCGTCAAAAAGTAATTTTACCGTATTATTAAGCACAATGAAGGTTGGTTTTTATTTTGCATCATTCATTCATGATTAAATTTAGGTTATGTTTTTGAGATTAGGTTACTTTGTTCATTATTCGCATTGGCAAGAGAAAGTTATGTGAGTGTTTGTTTACGCCAGATTTTTCTTCTTGTAAACCTTTATTATCTAAAATTGTGATTCAGTCAAGAGTTTAGAAAATTTTTCTAAAGTTAGGCAATTTTCTGGTAGGTAATCAGTAATCCCGTTTACACATTCCTTGTCTCTTCATTAAACTAATAGAAATTGTAATGGTTATGTTTATATTGTTAAGTGATCTTGTTTTGTAATTTGCCTCCAAGATAAGACTACAAATTGCTACATAAAACTACAACTTTAGTAAAATATATCCAGTCCATTGTGAAAATCTAACCGTATTCTGTACTAGCTTTTACCATTTGTGTTTAATTTATTTTCAGCTTTATCTTGAGTCGGTTTTCCTTTTTGTTCATGTGTCTAATGAATAATTAATGATTAAACTTTTTCTTCATATACCCAACAAATAATTTATACAAATTTGTTGAAGGTATTTCAAAAATTTCTGTAAGTGTTATGTGATTTAATTTCCGATTTGTATTTGGCATTTATTGATTTATGAGATCTATTTTGATTGATTAACGTTGATTGACTTTTGTCTGTATGAAACTATCATCCAAGTTTTCTAAAAAATTTAATTACATTCAGGTAGATCTATACTTCAATGTTGTGTAAAGATATTTAGAAGAAATATGTATTCATCTTTCATACATACACAGACCCTAGCCATTATTTTACTAATACGTTATAATTTATACTATTGTAGATTATTTATAATTATTGACCCACTTGTATGTGAATTTTGATATGTGTCGTAGTTTGTATTCTACAGTGTTCGAAAATGAAGTAGGCCTATTTATTGAATTATTCGTTAAAAAAAAATAATTTACGAAATTATCTACATAAGTTACTACTATAAATGGTAGTGCTACTTATCATGTAATTAACTCTAATTAATTCTGAAAAATAGCTAACTGGAGGGTCAACTCTTAATAGAGTAACTTTACAATCTGAAATCGAGTTGATTTTTCTTTATAATTTTTGGAATATCAAAAATTTCTTTTAAACGAAACTTACAAATATTTTAACTTTATCAAATTTGGTTTAGTAAAGTAATTTCGTTTTCATTTTTTCTTCACTGAACATAAGTCTAGAGAACATAAGTCTAGTTATGTAAAAGGTATTTGAAAAAAACCATTGTCTTTTAAAAAGATTGTTTTGTTAGGGAAATATCGTTCATCCTATCTCAAAGTATACAGAGAACAATACTAATATTTAGTGGATGAAGATGATGTATGCATGAGACTTTAGAAAAGTAATTCTGACTGGTAACATTAAAAAATAAAGGTTTAAGTATTTTAATTTCACAATATTAATTTGCTAGTTTTTAAATTACGCCATCCTCTTTGTCATAGGAATCCTGAAATCCTAAATATTTAAAATCTCGAACTATTTCTATAGTTGGTTGCGTAGTAGGCCTATAATTTTTGAGCAGACCGGCCATCTTCCCTTTAATGCCATAATTTGTGATTTTTGCCTCGATATTCTCAAATGAAGGACGCGCAAATGAAATTTTATAGTCACGGCTTTACTACTCATGACATAGACAAAGAAACGAATCTCGTATCCAGGCTGCTGAAATGAGATTTTTGCGAGGAGTCGAAGGTTTTACCCGGTTATAATAGAGTACGTAACGAAACTATACGCCCCGAGTTAAATGGTCAGTCACTAAGTGAAACATGAAAAATGTATGAGAGAAACTGGTCCAACCATTTACTTCGCATACCAGCACACAGACAACGAGCATGGTAATACAAACCTAGAGAGAAGTGAGGCTTGGGAAGGCCTAAAAAGAGATGGACGCCGGAACTCGTTATTGAACCTAATCCTTGACAGATGATAATGACAATATAAATTCTCATGAAATAAATTACAGACTTTTATATTGAAAGAAATTGGATAATTCACAAAAAAGTGAGAGCTTGGGAACTTTGATCACATTTTTCTCTTTCCTTTAGTACAATACTTTTGTTACATTACAGCTTCATTCACTAAGCTGTTCATTTGTTTATCATAATTGTTTTAAATCATAATTTATACTTATTTATTGTAGAATTTAAAGCTTATCTATTGGATATATCTTCTGAAGTAATCCAAGATACAGTTTCTGCGTATTTGTAATTTATGTTATTTAGGTAGGCCGATAAAGTAGTTATTACGGATAATTATGTAATTTTATTAATATAAGCAGGGTTACTGAATGAGTGATGTGATCAATAATTTAACGTAGATAATTAAAAATTCACCCTTGTTTTTTTATCGCATTTATTATTAAAAATGATAAATATGTCATCTCGTAATTGCTGATTATTACACTTTTTTTAACTCATGAACTGTTAATTTATTCAGAAACTATATCCCGTAATTATTGAGTGTTCTGTTTTTATTGCTGTATCTGCCTATCCATCTACAAGGTTATACTTCATTCGGTTGTTACCTTTTTATTCAATAACATATTCTATCCTTTAATTATGAATAATAGATTCAGAAAAAATCGTCATCTCTTATAAAACTTACTCTGTTCTCCTTCTTTACGTTTTGTTTTTAAATGATTGATTTATTTTTTACGCATTAACTATTTACCTGTATTTTTTTTAAAAATATAGTTGTTATATCTCATACAAAATTTCAGGATTTAAATCTGTTTTATTTTTTTCCATTTTTCGTTGTGAATTATTGTTGTTTTGATATATTATTTATTTATTGAACGTTTAAAAATTGTATGTTGAAAAATATAAGAGTGAAGTAATATTCTGTGGTTCAATTAAATTCATGTAATTTAATTGCGTTAGGACTATTCAACTATACTGTCAACATATTAGTATCGGTCTGCACTTGGAGCAGAAAGTTAACCTGGAAAATTTACATAACAAGAAACCCTTTTAACAAACCACGATTTTATCCGTTAAATAGGAAACATTAAATGTTTGATATCGTACAATCTTGATGTTTAATCGGATGTATGGAATGATATCTAGGACCCTAAAAAACAATATTTCAGAAGAAACTGCTGTGGAATCTATTTATCAATAGCTGTCTCTGTATGTCTTTATGTTAACGAAACATGGATTCTAAAATTCAAAGAGATATTTCGGTATTTTATAAAGAGAGATTTTAAAATGTCCAAATTAAGTTTCGCTGTGTATTTTTTAAATACAAGAAAAACAGATTTGATCGTGATTTGGAGTGAAAGAAGATCCACTCCCACGGAGAAAACGTAATAAATTCCTGGGTGTGCTTGAGAAATTGGACGACCATGAGAGAGATATGTTGATCAGATGTTGCAACAGGCGTATGAAATTAAAGCTAGAAGGTATATGCGTAGGTAAGAAAATTAAGTGATTGAAATTCCAAATTTAGTCCCTCTAACAGTCTGAAAATATACTATTATAAAATCATTGTCAATTAGGTCCAGATTTGGTGATCAGCAAAACTAATCTATACGGTCAGATCATTCAAAACAAAATTGTTGTAGAATCACCTAATACCCGGTTTATCATAATAACTATTTGCGACTCAAATACATAACTGATTTGGCTAAAATATTCTACACTAATTAACAAATAAAATTTGTTGTTTGCACAAATTAATTTGTAAAGATAGTGAGCTCACGGTACGTATCTAACAACTATGTGAGTAGGTTTTTACGAGAATGACCATTAGACCTCGCAAGATAAACCATTGATTATGGTAGATTACTGACTTGTATCTTTAAGTGTTTGTCTATTCGAATTTACCATTTTCTTTAATATTTGTTATAAAAAACTAAAGGATGTAAATTTCGAATGAAAAATATAAAAATATTTATTAATCGGTACTATTAGACGTTTTGCTCAAAGATTTCTTCCAACTTCCTTTCGTTTATTCATAAAAGATAAAATTATTTGAATATATGTACAGCAGATATCATTTTTATATATAAAAGTATTTTTTATATTCTGTCTAAAGTAAGAATTTTTTTATTTGATTTTATTATTTTCCTTTTCTAATTTTCTAATTGTAAAAATAATTAAGTTTTTAATTAAAGAATCAAAAGCTTTTCGACGTGTAATTCAACATTAGATGAGAATGTATGAAATTTGACAGCTTGGAATATGTATTTCGTAATATAAATGTACCTTGAAGTATTAAACAAAAGAAAAGGTGTTTATATACTTAATAAATGTTGTCTTTGTTACAATAGAATATGCTGGACATTTAATTATCCTCGGCATTTTATTTTTTGATGTTTTAATTTTCGTTTTGTAATTAATTCGGGTTCGGATGAAATAATTTATAAAAAAGAATAAAAAAGAGAGGTATAAGTGGACATTCACAATGGTTATTTTGCTCCTCAACAGCGGTTTTCAGAGTTTGCACAAAGCGTCGCGTATCTCGCTAAGGAATTCCTTAATGGGGTGTTATAGGCCGCTTTCTGCTTTTGTAATTATTTTTTGAATAGGTGGAAGGTGAATAGGTATAAGCAATTGTTTTATTCAGTTTGTATTGCAGACCGAGTATAAGAGTTTGTATAGAAAAGGATGGGTAGATCGGAGGAGTGTGACAGCGTCTGGGTATAAAAGTGTGTCCAGCGACACTCCTGGAGAACTTCTGGACCGGTTCGTTCACGAGAGCATTGTGTTTGGAGTCGAGGTTAATGGTTGGTGTGGTGTTTACTGTGGATTGACATAATTAATTGTAGTCCAGCGGCAAAACAATGCTATCGCCAGATCAAGCATATCTACCTCATCTGAACACACCTGCACACAACTAACACTACATTACCTATACTACCACGTAGCCTACATACTACTAGCTGCAATCTACTCGCTAACAGCCCCAGGAAACAGTCCTCTAACATTTCATCCTTTTATTATATATTTTATTTAGCTTATTTTTAGTTTACCTTTACCGTGAAAAGAAAATCCTGTAAATTTACGTTATGGAAAATTGTTAACTACTTTACACAAGTATAAAAATCGGTGAGAAACACTCACACGACTTTCTCTTGCCAATGCAAATAACTAACAATTAAACCTAACCTAACAGTTAAACCTATTAGTTAAAAACATTAGAAATAAACAAAAAAAATAATCTTAAAAAACATAACCTCATTTTAATCATGAGTGAATGATGCAAAATGAAAATTAACCTCAGTTTGGCTTAATAATAGACTACGAAAAATCACTTTTCGACGCTAAACTAGACTGCAGAGAAAAATGGTTGAAATAAAAGTTGTAGGTCTTTTAATTTATTATAAATTTAAGTATATCCACTTTTGTCTTAAAATGCATACTACGGCTGAAATCTTAACAATCCATTTTTTACAGATTTTCATGAAAAGAAAAAACACAAAATCACTAATTACCGCTCAACTAAGCGTTTTACAAAAATTTTTGTAATAAAATCGCAAAAGCGTGAAAAAATACACGAAAAAAATGCTTCTTCCGGTTGACCGATTTTGATGAAATCTTTTTGTCGGGGCCTTTTAGTAGTATCTAACTTAAGTTTTAAGTTTCAATTTCGTACGGTGTCCGTTCTTGAGATATTTTGTTCACAGACACAGACCAATCGCTAAAAACATGTTTTTTGGGTTCAGGAGGTCTGAAAACGTGTAGATTCGGTGATAAATCGTTTTCGAAAACTTGACATGAAAACAATTCTTTCTTTCCTATGTATTCATAGAGGCAAGAGAAAGTAAAAACCTTAGTCTTCTATAATAATAACCAATATAATATTCAAAAGTTTCAAAGAAATGTTTTTTCTCTACTTTTATTTAACATAAACTTAATAATGCAATATATTGTATAGCCTATTCACTAAGCAGGTTAGAGAAAAAATTAAAGTTGTAGACTTATAATTTTTAAAAGGATAAAATATCCATTGAGATTAATAATTTCTGTTCAGCCTGTCCTTTTTACTGCTAATTTAGTATATTACTATTGTATCTTTTGTTAGTATTTTTGTTTTATAGTCTTTTACTTTTTCTTCCTCTACTTAGATGTACTTAGGAGTTCTAATGAAGGGTTAGTCGGCTATGAAATATTAAGTAACTTATACCACAAGAGACGTGTTTAAATCGTTGTGGAAAAATTTAAATGTAGTAAGGAGTAATTGTATTGCTTAAAAAATCAGCCGAAAGGCTGGTTTGAACGTCTAGAGGCTTTACTCAGTAAAACGAGCAGCGAGGTGTTTTAGCAATGCTTTCCTCACAGAGTTGAAAAGTATGCTTATCAGCAAGCCAGGTACTCTGAAAAGCGTAATTTCCGATGGTAATTAATAATTTTAAAAAAATTAAAGGATGAATTGCTCAAGATTTTGACTTATTATTTCTTAAACATCTGTTGTTGTTATTGTTATATAGTACTATAGGAAGTTAATTTTGTTGTTGAAACAATTTCTAGCAATGATTAATAAATATTTTTAAATAAATCCTAATTCTCCTAAATTTACGTTCTGTTCGCCATCTCATTCGTGAAAAGAGATCAAAGTGGCTTTCCCACATTAAGTATATGGCGAGCAACCGTCTCCCACGAATATCAACATATTTCGGAAGCAAGCAGTAGGGACGCCCACGAAGAAGGTGGAAGGTTTTCTTGAAACCGGAACTGGCTATTGCCTAGTCACTCCTCGATGAAGAAAAAGAAAAAAGATTTAATAATATGTACGAAATAACAATAAAAGCCTTTATTGAGAATTTTTGTGCTTTATGGAAACGATGGAATCGGTTATCCCAGGCCGGTCGTCCTTTGGCTGCGTATTCGTGCCAATCGGTTCGTACGATCATCACATTTCGCAAGCGAAGACATCATCCACTGGAATCGATGTTATCAGATCCATAATATATTGTTATTATATTTGTCATATTGTTGTCATAATTTACTACAAAGCAGAAATTTATTGGTGGAATTTGACCATTTTTTTTAAAAATCTGATTAAAGACGAAAACAAATTTTCTAATTACTAGAGAATGAGTTCAAACACCTACGACTTGTAAAACTTTGTACTTTGATTATTGTGTTGTAAAATATATTTCTATATACCACAGCAATTCGTCAAAAATTTTTTATTATCAAATGAGCAAAATTACAATCTCTTTTGTTATAAAAGCACAAGAACAATAAGCAATAAGTAACATAGAGAAAATAATTTACAGCAAAATTATACATTAATAATAATTGTTACATATAATCTTTTTGTAATTTTTAAATGATTCAAAATTCAAATAGAAATATATACATCAAAATATATTAAAAAAATTAATTGTGTTAAAATCTGGTACTTAAGTCCAGCTCATTGTATGTTAAGTCTTATAAAAGAATAGTCACTGTTGTCCAGTAAGTTTATCGCGAGATGATTCGGATTTCCGTTTAGTCTTTGTTGGTACCTATAATTTGCTAAATCGTGTAATTTCCTGTCTTACACAGTTATGTCCTATGTAGTTATAGATATATTTGTTTCCTATGTAACATGGTATCCTATGAAATAATCGTAAAAATTTTGTTTGAAAACGTTCTAAAATGTCAATATTGGTATTTTTTGTTTTTCTCCTGAGTTGTATCCCGTACGTCCACACTGGCTTAAATATTTTGTTGTATAGCGTTAGTTTTGATTCAGTTGACAGTTGCGAGCGTCTCCCAGTTAACGAAAACTTATTTTTCAATTTTAAGTCCAATTGTCTTCGTTTCGTCAAAATGTATTTCTTCCACGTTAGTCCAGATAAAGCCTAGATACTTCACATCTTCTGACTCTTGACATCTTAATGTCATTAAGTGGTAGGCACATTCATCTACGTAGAGTGAATATCACATGTCGTCCGAATATGGACGGAAAATTCCATTGAAATGGGACTGTTCGCACTTTGTGCGAATACGCACAAATCACTTAGGCTCCAGTCGATGACCTTCAGTCTGCTTTAATAAAATTGGATTGTTCGCAACAATTAGTCACATTTCTGACGAACATAATTCGCACGAATACGTAGCCAAAGGACGACCGGCCTTATTTTACTCTTGTTAAGTTAACCTACAATTTCAAAAATGCAGTGTCTGAATTTCAAGATAACTATCTTTTGTATTATACATTGTAAGACTACAATTTACAACTTTACTTTTATTATTATTATTATTATTATTATTATTATGCTATATACGAGTATCTAAGATATATCCTGAAATTTTTCTGTCAATTCAAGTGTATAGATTAATTTATATAATATCTGTTAAAATCTACAAGATAACTCAGAGTTATGTACTAATTAACGATCAGAATTAAATTTTTAATTAATGAAAATTTTATTTTTTAATATGTAACCTTAAGAGGTATTGTTCTGTTGTTTTTCTGGCTCTTATATATTATTCATAATAAGTTGGTTAATATTTCTTACTATTGTGACTTAAGTACTATAGGGCTATATGTGTTTCTTTTAATTTGAATCAATATTATGTGGTCACCAAAGATACAAAATGCAGTCTTTATTTTATAATAAGTTGTAGCGTGTTTTATTCACGCTATGCAGTTGTCGTGATCCTGTAATGTTTTTTCTATTTTATTTAAATTGCTTTATTATGGATTAATTTAATTTCTGTTCAATTCTTGTAATGACGAAAAATGTAGAATGACTTTATAACTTTTAAAAATGTTTCGTAATAAATTTATTTATAAGTTAAAGGTGTATTAAATTATTTTACTGGTGATATTTATTAATATTTTTATTTCTGTAACAAGGTTTTTTCTAATAATGTTATAATATTAAATAAATGTTGATGATTTTTTTATAAATGTCAGGGATTATATTGATTATATTAGTGTAATTTAAAAAAAAAAATGTTTTTCCCTGTTGTAACATTTGGTGTGGTAACATTTGGTAGATTTTCTATATAAATTATTTAATCAGTTCTTTATAAATGTTTTCATTTCTGCCAAAAGAATTACCGTATGAAATATGAATCATTGTTCTTTCATCCACACACCTATCGTTAAGAATATCCATTTTAAATAGGCTTCATCAAAACTGGTTCTAATATCTAGTTTAACAACATATTTAACAAACGTTTAATTTTCAAATTGTAAAATGTAAGGGTTGATTTATTTAATCAAAATCATGGTTATTTTAGATTTCAACGTAACTAAAAAGATTCAAAAATTTTAATATTTTTAACAAAATTTTGAATGTCTGATATTACCAAATGATATAAACGGTGTTAGAATTTCATCTTGAAATTCAAATCCTTATTATTATTTGTCAAGTATTTGTTAGATTATTTCTAAGGTTTAATCTTTCCAATGTTTCCTTTTGTTATTATTGTTTTATAAAATCATTAAAATTTTTTTTTAAATATTCGTGTAACTTGCAGTTACTTGTTCATAAAAAACTATCTCAGTTTGTTTAATTTGTGTTAAAACTTTTAAAAATTATGTATGTTTATATAGCTTCCTAGTTTATTGACTAAGACTGTTAATATTTTTAATTAACAATGCTGTTCGTTCAATTTTTCTATACAAAATGTTTTTGTTAACATTAATTGTACTTCCATAAAATTGTACAATCAATTTCCGGGTTTTGTATGTTTGATTGTACATTTTTCTGAACAATACACTGTTGACATTTAGTCACAGGTAAGAATTAACTTTTATTAGTGCGCAGTTGTGTGAAATAATATGGAAAGTAATTAATTTCTTATTAGTTTAATTTTTCTATAATACCACTTAATCACGTATGGCTATTACTTATCAATAAGCGACAGTAAATTGCCAGAATTCAACCTATATTAATTCGATTAAATTGAAAACTAAATTTTATCATAATTTTAATCTGTTAATTAAATTTTAGTTTAGTTTCTAAAGTTGGTCAGACCGATTGTTATCAATCAACCTGTTTTGAGTGGGCCCTAAAATAGCTAAGTTTACAATGTTTTTCGGAAAAACTAAAAAATAGTTTGTTAATACTCAATTACTTCTGTAATTCGTAAGACGTAATTTTACTGAATAAAAAACAATTTAGGTACAAATTAATTGGATTTTTGAATTATAATGTGTCTACGTTGCAATCTGTTCAATTTAGAACAATAAGCAACCCCATGACCCAAAGAAATGAGGATAATATGTATCACGTGTAAATGAAGTGTAGGCTTGTACAAACTCAGCCGACCATTCTTGAGATTGTACCGTTAATTTAACCCCCCCAACCATCGAAGTACACACGACTATGATTTGAACACGAACTGATAATAAAATTAAATCAGAACAGTCCAGTTTTTGATTTCACAAGTAAAATTGATTAACTGAGCGTAAATATTTTTTAAACCTTTTATTATGTAATAGGTTAATAATTAATGCTAACGTCTATTACTAATTCTTTTAATTATTCTATATAGAAATAATTATGTTGACTTCATAATTAAGTCATACAAAGTTTAAAGGAAATAAATACTTTTGCAAGGTAGGCTACATTTGTTTGTTGCTCTATTTATTTTATTGTATGATATTAATGATAATAAAAGTGTGTTTATTTTTATAAATCAAAATACTTTACAATAATATCGACTGTTGACAATCTAAATATTTAATCATACAATAAAATTAAAACATTCCAGTTCAACGTAATAATTTTCCAGTCATCTGCAAACTCCACAGCAAGACAAGACAAAATTTTGGTCATCAGTCTGGTTGACAGATATCCCTCCGTACCTTACCAAGTACTACCCAAATGCAATATAAAAATAAACAAACCACCCTTATTGTTTAGGTCAACAGCCGAAAGGCTGGTTTGAACCTCTAGAGGTTTTACTAAGTAAAAACGAGGAGTGAGGTGGTTTACTATGCCTTACTCACTGAGTGGAAAATTATGCGTATCATCATGCCAGCCTCTCGGAAAAGCACCCACGTTTCACCCTGCAAATGACACTTCACTTCATTCACCACAGGGTCTGGCTGTATAGTGAAATTCGTTACTCTCAGGGAAAATAACTGTGACTAGTGTCTTTTACACCTCTACCTCTTCTGTTCCTTAATAGTTCAGTCGTATAATTGGCTGACTATGTGATAAGAAACAGAACTATTTTTTGTAGCCCTGAAACCAACAGATCTAATGCAATTAATTTAACACTCCACCTGCCCGGCATGGGCATAAATCACCCTTATAACATAGATAAAAAAAGGAAACTAATAATTAAATTCTAGTACTAAAACATTCCTGTACTTCAAACCCTCCCTTAAAAACCTACTAAATTTATCCAACCTATACCCCCATTCTGAATACTATAAATTTCCTTTTTTATTGCATAATTGACAACATTATTCTTAAATTTTCATTCAAAGATCCAAAAATCAGTGTGGATGAAATAAATTTGAACAGCCTTAACATTCTACTAAATTAACTCTAATGATTTATTCTTTTTAATTTCTTTTTCTATAAAGATATTAGTGAGGTTGTTCAACGCGTCCATTTGGCACATTCTTAAAGAAAAATATTCCATGCACATTACATTTCATCTTAATTTTATCAGTTATTTTTATATATATTTAAAAATATGGAAAGATTCATCGTTTCTATTCTTTGGCAACTTTACAAAAAGTTTTGCTCCTCTGTTGTCTTAATTTCGTGACTCAGACACGGTGTTATATTTTTATAAATAACTTTTTATTCTGTTTTCCTCTCTTCCCGTTGTTCAATCTAATAAAATAGTTATTATTCTTATTATTCCATAGTTTTAGTTATTATTATTAATAATATTATAATTTAAAATGTTAATAATAATTTCCTTCTCTAATGCAATTACTATTTGTCAAAATGTCAGTAATGTTGATTTGTTGTAGTAATTTTTTATTTAGTTTAATTTATATTTTTTCTTACTTTATTTTTGATTTGAAGTCATGCTAACAAAATCTTTTATAATCTGGCATAATGAATCGTATGCCGTTTTATTTAAATAGATATTGTTTTTCTATATTTGAAATCAATGAAAATTTTTCCTGAATCATAACTTTCAGTTGTTAGACATTACCAAGTGACATAAAGATCCCTAGATAGATTTCTATCGTATAAAATTAAAACAAAAGAATTAACTGAAAACTATATTGTGGGTGACTACCACATGTAGGCCAACATCATGAGGAATACCATATAATATTTTTTCACGAAAAGTAATAAGCAAAAATTCTTCGCGAAGTTACAAGTGTTTATTCCATAGAATTTGTAATTATTTGATATCTATATTATGCTTTGCATTATTCATATTGCTTTAATACGAAACCAACATGGAGTAAACTTAAAAAAAATATCTTGCTCGTGTAGAAATTGTTGTAAGTCCGCCAAGAAGTTTGTCTTTTCATTGTTTTACAACAGTTAATTATTTTCTACTTTTAATCTGGTCGTTGAAAGTGACTTAAAATCTTTTGTTACATTATAATGTTTAATTAAGTTTAAAATCTGTAGATGCAATAAACACATATTTCTTGACGCGATAGACGTAAATTTCTCTTATATATTTAAAAAAATATTTATGTACCTTGAAAGGTAATTAAACCACTCGATCTCAGTTTTAATTACTCCATTCGATAAAGTGATATTTGATTGCATTACAAAGTGGATGTTATTTTTTTAATGCAGTTTAGCACTTAAAATATATATAATATATCTGATACATAAAAGCGTGCCGCTCTTCTTTATGAATGATTACATTCCGACTCAATAAACAAAGCTACTTTGAGCAACGATATGATTTAAAAATTTATTTTTATTGAATTTTATTTATTTAATTACGTAATTGATTTTTATTCGGCAGATTTAATTAAGTAAAGGTTCGAAATGATTTTAGATTATAATTATGGCTGAGATTTTTGAATAGATAATCAGATTATATTAACCCTAAGAAGATAAATTTGATTTAGTAAATTTTAGTTGATCAAGATAATATGGATTCTATTCGTGTTTCCTCTTATTAATTGGTATTTTATTTTTTGTAAACTTGAATTGCGTTGCTAAAATTCACATATTTTAAAATTAATATCTGTGCGAGTTTAAAAAACGTATTCCCAAAATTAATCCATATATAGTATCTTAGTTGTTTTTCAATATAGATAGATCATTCATTCGGTTTTTATTAACGTATGTAATTGCAAGTATTAAACACAATTTAAGTTAAATTTTGTTTTTCAATTTTACATCAAATTTAAATAAAATATCTTTTTAAGCGACAGCTTAATCGATTTCGGCAGAACATTTTAGAAGAAATTTATTATGATGATAGGACATGCACCAAAATAGTTAAATGTATCATTATGCAATAAATACATTTATAATATATTAGGCCTATATTACATTGTGTTGTTAAATATAACTTCACCAAAATTTTATGTATCCATTCTTGTCGATTATTGCTCGTCGATTCTTGTTATGTATTGTTCTTATCGTGATAACATTGTTTTACTTTCCATTTCTAGTTTAATTTCGTTATGTTATTGTTGTAGTAACTAGTAAGTTATTCAGTGACATGAAACAGACCTATTGTAATTACCCCAACTAACGGGTCAGGAAATTCCCTCCCAGTATGGAATGTTATCAATATTGTCATCTAAATGTAAATGTATGGGTAATCCCAGCTTGTTTGTTTCTATAAGTACTGTTATAAAATATTTAACAAATTTTAGAGCATTTGTATTATTGTGGATCATTAGTTTCTTTATGAATTTTAATCATTATACACATTTTCTGTTTTTAAAACTCATACTGTATTTTATTTCAACAGGTTAAAAACTTAAGATTAATATTTTTGTATTCTAGTGAGTTAATAATTAATTTAAATTTTCGGTTTTTCTTATTTTGGGTTTGCGTACGTCAACTAGATAGTTATTTTTAGATGTAGTTAAAGAAAAATGACCGGTAAATAGTTTTGGTGGTGTAAATATTCATTATTTTGATTTTTAGCAGACCTAATTTTTACTTTAGGCTTATAAGGAAACCCGTTTTCTTTTATTATAAAGAATGATGGGAATTATCGTACTAGACAATCATTATATAGCCACTCCGGTTATCATCGTCATGAGTTATCTGCCCTGAAACATATACCTTACGTAATGGTTGTTTTCTCGTCTCCTACTTATTTTCTACCAGTGTCATAATTTTTTGATAGCTCATACCAACTTTTAAATGTTTTACAATCCTTATTCTCTAATGCTCTCATTTTTTTTGTCTTCATCATTCTAGCAGTTTGTTATACCTTTTCCTCTTAGAATGGGTACTAGCCGAATATCTTTCCTCCGTCGGATAGTTTCTATTAAATTTTTCTTCTCCTTTAGGCTACTCTTTAAACCGTAGCCAGAGTTTAAAAGCCTTTTCACTCTTTCTCCCGTAATGTCCTATATCGTATTCATTAAGCGGTATACGCCAAAGTTATTATTTTACTATACGTGCCCTTACGTTTAAATCCATATTGGTATTTTTTCTTTTTATTCAGTTCTTCTTGGCATTCCAGTTTTTGTTCTCATTTTGATATCACGTCTTAAAGTTTCAGTCAGTAGAAGTTACATTACATAAATAAGATTCCAAGGATCTAAGCATTCTGAATTATATGTAGTTAAATTTGAAAAACTAGTGCCCTTAAAAGTAATTTTAAGAAATAAATGTTATTTTAACTGTTTTATCTTATAAGAATTGGTTATTTTAAAATAGGGTTGTTCTTTGACAGTTGATTTAGTTTTGCCGGAATGTCATCGGGTAGCTGAACAGCCCATAATTGGCTTTGGCTTCCTCCACAACCTCCTATAATTCTCTCTCCTACTTATCGGCGCTTTCCATCCTCTGACAATCATAGAAATCAAATCAATCGTAACATTGTCCATCTACCTCATCGTAGGATGGTCATTTCTTGTTCTTTCTAATACAGACGTTCCGTATCACCTTAACCATCCTCGTTTACTTAATTCTCTCAATGTGCCTTTACTATCTCAGTCCTTAAGACAGTATGAAAAGGAGTATGTCTCTGCCTTCCATGAGAGTATTCACTTCTTCATGGTTACGTACTCTCTAGTCGCTTCCGTTCATTACCAGTCCAAATATTGTTTTCATAATTTTTCTTAAGAACCTTCTTCAGCATGTTTGGGTTTCTTTAGGTTCTTATGTAGCTAACGTTTCAGAAGCATAGGTGACAACGGTGTACTTAACGTTCACTTTTCATTTTTGTGTTCGTACTTATTAATTTATTACAAATTTCCGGTATATCGAATTGTATTATACTATTTATATTTACATGGTTTACGGCAGTATTGTTTTGTAGCTACTTTAAAAAAGTTTAATTTATTTTTTTAATTTTTGTTACTCAAATATAATATATGTTGTAAATACAGTTAATAGTTTGGTACAAATGCAATAAGTTTACAAAAAATGTTTGTTTTATACTCATGTAGTGCAGATTGTAATTCATAGAATATTGATAACGTACTTAAATTGGCATGATAAGTGATTATACTATCAGAACTAATTAACAGCTTATTACCAAATTAATAAGTCTCATGATTGGGATGGGAGTATTTCAAAATTTTTCTGGTAACATATTTAAAATATTGTTTAGCCCTATATTGATTATTAATTTGTGTATGTTTATGATGTACTAAATATTACTACATAACGGAGTCTTTAACATAATATTTGTAGAATCTTATACAGTTATCATTAATTGCTTAAATATTAATAGGTAATTTTAATTATCACAATAATCATGTGAATATTTAATTTTCCCACGGAATATTATTGTTTATTTCGGTTTAATCGTATATGAGTCATAAACTTAGTTTTGTAATTTCTATCGTAATTAGTGTTGGGTTATATTATAAACGAGTTGTTACAAGGGACTAATATCGGTGACGTTAGTCTTAATATTGTACACCTATGTCGTAACACATTGAAATTAATTTTAGTTAGATATTTTTATTTATATTCTTTTTATTGTTAAAACCAATAATTTTTATTTTATGGAATGTAATTCCATCTTAATGTAATTCAATCTTGTTATTCATTACTTTAAAAGAATAATCTTAGTTATAAAATTTCATGATTGGTCTTAACGGGGGAGGGGATAAACCTTCAAAATATGAGGCACAAAAAGAAATTTGAAGCGCCATATATTTTCTTATTTGCTAAATTTATTATTTTCATGTATGTTTAACATATCTCATAATACAATCAATCCATTCTTAGCTTTTTCTGGTTTTATTAAGAACAAATGTAAATTAATACAACCAGCAATATTTAAGTTTCTTTCAATGTTTCCGTCGCTCTTTTGTGTCCCTAATTATTAAGCTATTTGACACCATCAAGTTTTTAGATTTATGTCGTACAATTATTTACATGTTCTCTATAATTTATATGTTAAACATTGAATCCCGTACGTTTGACCGATTGGTCATAGTTACTTTAAACTACATGTTGATACGTTGGAAAGTAAGTATTTATTAATTTTGATATTTCTGAAGGTTTTGGACAATAGCTCAGAAATTCGCAACTGATTTCTGTATTTTTTAAGTAAACTTCCAGATACTTAATCTGTGTAAAACGACTTTTCATAATCGCTTCTTTAAAGATCTCTTTGTCTAAAAGCATTATTTCTTTACTTCTGTGTGATAGTAGAAAAGGTTTATTTTAAAAGTTTAGTATTAAGTTGTTCTATAAAAATAATATAACTTCAACTAGAAGGCTTCCTAAATTGGTTTTTAAACTATTTGTTATTCAATATGTCAACATTTTTCTGCATTAACATTTTTTTAAATTCAGTTTTATAACTTTTTTACTGTATGAATCTTTTAAAGTAATTATAACAGTTAATTGTTATCGGTAAAACTTTTTAAATGATTTACAATTTTAATTAAATTTAATTAAACTTAAAAATCAATCAATCTTTATGCAAATAGTTTATTATGGTTTGTCGTTAAAAGTTAATTACAACAGTCTTAATTAAGTCAATAAAAATGATTGTTAACTAATCATAATAGTAATTAATTACTTTTACGTAGGTCTGCGTAGTTGTATAAATGAAGATCGTTAATTACCATTGTGTTTTTTCGTTTTGTACTTTTTATTAATTTTTATTACATCTTTCTAATTAACCAAGTTTTTCTCGGTTAATTAATTAAAAGTTAACTTAAAAAGTTATTAATTAGATTAGGTTAATTAATTTAATATCGGTACTAATTATTAGATCTTATGTTTGTAAATAATTAAATATAGTATTGATTTAATTATTATTTATTTATTACCATAGTGTTTGATAAAATATGAATGAAGATAAACTCGTTAATTACGTAGTATTAATTAATAAGAAAGCTTGATAATTTTTATAATTAGATTTTGTTAACGTTTTGATGGAATTCTGTGGAATTAAGTTCTTTGTATTGATAATTTTTTTCCTACTGTTGAATTTTTATTACGTATCATTAGTTATTATTTTTCCTGGAACCGTAATATTTTATTACAGTGACTATACATTTAATTCCGATCTTACTGCCGGGATTTTCAGCGTATACTATAATTTTCTATTTTGTGCAGTTTTTAAATCTCTCCTGGTAACGAACAAGTGTTTCAATACCTTTTCAAATAAGTGCATACCTTATAGTTTTTGTTGATTTTAAATATACAGTTATTTAGAAATATGTATTTTTTTCTGTTATTATTTAAACTGTGGGCCACATTTTTTTATTCCTACGTTTCATGTATTTTTTAGATATTGTAAAATTATAAATGCGTGTAACTCCGGAACTAGTAACTGCAGGTTGTTTGAATTAGTATTCATTAAATAGTCGTATCAATCTAGTGTCCGGTTTTGAATTGAAGTTCTTATCGCCACACTGAGGATATCTTATAGTATAATTTAACTTTGTGGATAATTTGTTAATTATGATCTAAGGAATTGCCGAACCAAACGTTATATAAAGCGGAAATGAAGCAGAAATCTCTTTAGCTGAATAACGAATAATACCCGTTGTTTCTACTGTCGAAAGTGCTGCTGGGTATTTTATCCAGGGAGTACAATGTCCCACCGCCTGTAAAGTAACTTTTAAAATCATGTCTGAAAATATGATATGGCCGGCCCGTTTTCGTAGTGGTTAGCGCAACTGGCGTTTACGCCGGTGTCCCGGGTTCGATTCCCGGTCAGGTCTAGCATTATTTCATCACTCATTTTCATATATCAACCAGTCGGACTTTAAACCCAAAAAAAAAATAATAATTGAAAATAGTGCTGCTCAGTAGGCTATTGAACAGTACCAAAAAAATGACAAAAATTCATATTCAATGCGTAATTCTTAAGGGATTGATTCCTGCCGATATTTCTTTACTTTCTCTACTCATATATGAATGTATAGGGAAGGAAAATATCGTTTTCATGTCAAATTTTCACTGGAAATAAACGTTTTCAGGCCCGTTGAACAAAAAAAACAAGTTTTCAGTGATTGGATGTGACAAAATATCTTACGGATGAAATATCGTACGTATGAATAATTCTTAAGAGAAATTTGAATATTTAAGAAAATTCTACCAAGAAAACGCTTAAAAAATAGTTATTGGTTTGTTATAATTGCTGTAAGACAATAAAATTATAATTGTTTTTTCACAGATTGTGTTCTGCAGAAAGCTTTCTCATGGTTTTCCTTGGTTACTTAACATAAGAAGTTAAACAATTACACACCAAATTATATTTTTTAATAATAAAAATAGAACTAATTTTTAATTCCATCAGATTTTTGAGAAATTCTCCTTGCTTATTGATCAAGCAACTACAAATCCAAAAAAGTGGTCGAGATATGCTTAGTTTTTTCTAACTCATTTATCCGAATATTTTTGCCATAATTATTTATCAAGTGATGACTTTTAAAACTTGAAAATATCTTACCTGTAGTTGAAATATTAAAAATAAACATAAAATTAACAAAGTTTATCATCGATATGTAAACACATAATGGTACAAAAAACTTTTATATCACACCCTTTACCGGAATGTTAATTTATTAATATAAACTTGTATAACAACAATAATAATAATAATTTGTATTTACTACAAAAAAGTATATTTTAAAGATTAAATAACTGAATTATCTTAAAAACTGTTACAATGACTTCTGTTCAAGATAAAATTTGTATTCAGTATTTAGTCGTAGGCTACATAGTGTATGCAGTGTGTTTATTTATGATGAAATAGACAGTTTTTTGGATTATCTAAAGTAAGAAATTAAAGTCTAAATGATTTTAATAAATAGTTTAATTATTAATTACAACATTGATCAAGTACTAGTAAAATTATCTAATTAATTTTTTCTGAGTTGCTTAAACAAATATTAAAATGCCTCTTCTTAATTCACATTTAATCTATGACTAATATTTTTGTTTGAGTTTCCGATTATTATTATTATTTTTAATGAATAACTTAAAATTACGGCGTAATAGAGTAGAATTTATTGTCTTTATTAATCTTTATAAAAATAAGTAAACTGATTTTTTTAATAATATTAATTAATTTAGTATTGTACAATTAAACTTAAATAAATATTCAGTTGTATAAAAAATTTAATAGTAAATTCATGTGATGGTAGAAAATCTGGGATTTATTTATATCAAACAAAAAGCGTTGTAGTAGTTTAAATTGTGGTCATCGTTTTTTTGATAACACCATTTTAGATTGCATAATATAAGTAATATACTCTAACCTTAAAATGAAATCCACGGAAAAATTAAAACCATTTTCATGACCGCAATATGATTTATTTGAATTTGTTTAAAAAGGTTTCTTTAATTTTCAGCCCTTACTCAACTTCCTTGCATAATACAAAAGGCATAACACAAACATCAATAACTATTTCCGGATTAGTCTTCTGAAAATGTTAGTGTCACCTGGGACAGCAGTTGTGTTAATAAGATTCCTTGTGTACTTTTACTAATTCCAAAGAGAACTAGGGAAAAAGACAGCCTATAAAATTATATTCCAAAGTACTCACAGGTAAGGCTAATTAACGTATACGGGAGGTTGTCGAAAATTTTAAGTTAAAGGTACAAACCTTTATAGTGTAGACCACCTTGTAATTCGTGTTAAGGAAACGCACAACTTAAATTTTGAGAGAATATTAATTAAACCTTCTGATCATAAGTAATGAGCCTATAAATATTTGTTAAATTTAAATATTTTTAAGACATTTTTTGTGAAAATACAGTTTTTTTACCATGGAATCGAAGCTTTAGTGCACACTTATCACATAAATCCGTACCTCAAACTTCGTTTCACAGAATTAATTTCAAAAATGAATCGGTAGTATTAATAGTATTGATATACAGGATCTGTTGAATATTACTTTGGTTTTTGTATGTTATATTGAAAAGATTTTACTGATATTTATTTTTAAGTACTTACTTAAAAGATACTTCTAATATAGTGTTTATTTATAAGGAGATGTTTATACTGAGTGTAAAAAGATTAAACGAATTTTCCAAATTATTAAATATATATAATATATTTTCCGTTAGTATTAATTCAGAAAAAGTATGGAGAATAATTTAAATAACAACAAAAACAATCTTAAACTATTTTTTTTGTGAAACATATTTCGTGTTTTCGAATATTGTGTTATACAATTTAACTCATTATTTTATTGTATTAACATATTTTTAATAATAAATTATATTTTGTGTATATCATGGCAAAAGATCTCACGTGTTTTTCCGGGAAATGTTTATATAATAATAATAATAATGCCAGGGAAAGAAAGAAAATATTCTACTTTCATATTCTTTTACCCCTTCCCTACTATATATATAGTTTTTATCCAGGTGTTGAAACTATAATTTTCGTAATCATATTACGGGAAATTCACCAGTTCTTTTGTTATTGTTATTATTATTACTTCTAGACGATAATAAATGAAATAATACTGACCATGTTTTTATTTTATACAAAAGTTCTTTTGTAATGTAATTGTCCAGGAAAAACTTTACTAAATTTGACATGAATAATTGGAAAATGGCTCTCGTAAATTAGTGTAGAAGTTACTTTTAACTAGGTGGTCAACTAGAGAAAACTATTGTTTATATGCTCTGTTGAAATCTATTGATGCTAATCGTCTTGTTCTGTGTACCTTCTACTTTCTCCAATACCACGACTATGTCAGTCAGCCTGTCATTTTGTATTATAAAATAACACGGTGTTATTTATTTTACTGAAAAATAATTATTTTCCTATTGTTGTTTTGTAGTTTATTATTGCTTATTTAATTTTGTTTGCGTTTATGATTAAATAAATAAATTTTTGCCATAGGCTTGTTGAATTTTATACCAAATTTACAATCTGTTTAATTTTGTTACCTTACTTTCACGACGATCTGAATTACCTATCAACCTAAAGGTAACATTTTAAAAGTTTTATCTTCTGTGCAAAAACTTCAGTCTAAAATATTACGTTTTGTCGATGCTCCCTTTTGAGCAACTAACACCGTCCTGCATAATGATCTACTTCCCTACAATTGAACTGATTTTTCAAGTAAAAATTATTACACAATCCCAACCGACTGTTATATAATTTGTCATGTAATAAAATAATATGGTAACCTATTTTAACGTTTAAACGTTACTGGAAACGAGACCTCACTAGTAAATAAACTTCTGAAGATAGGCTATAATTTATAAAGTGCTTCAAGACACTAAATAATAGACTAAGGTGTCGGATAAATGGTTGATAGCAGTGAGAAACAATATTGAGAAAAGCGAAAAAACTTGAAGTGAACCAAATCCAGACAACTAATTACGGACGATCGTGGAGAGCAAAAACAGAACACCGGGTGGGCAGAAGAAAGGAAAAAACCCTACAATGAGCGAATGTAGAGAATGTGGGCTGCAAAAAGAACTTCCAGAAATGTCTGAAGCCAGGTCGTGTGGTCTAAAATTGGCCTTAAACTAGAAAAAAGTGTTTTAAATTTCCTATCAGATGTCAGACGATAATCTCAATGATTACGTATTTTCTTCATATTATTCACTGTTTATAGTATTAGGTGCAGTACAAATGTTGATTAAATAACGAAAATTGAGAAAAGTTGTTGTAATGTTTCTCTATGTTCATACAGTTATGTTGACAGCCTGGTTTACATAAATGTAGGCTTAATACCTAGATCCTAAAACTTTTGAAAAGAAAAGTTTAGACAAACCTTCTTTTTCTATGCAACGTAAAATATTTATTATTGTAGGATAATTACGAGGTCTATTTTAAGGTTATTATGATGTAGGTACCATGATTTTTAAGAGAATATTTATGTATAGAGAACAAATGCATTTATCCGAAACAACCATTTATTGTCTATGTTACAAGAATTATTTTTCAATATTGTATTATATTTTGACCGGGCGTTGTTATAGTAGTCACCACAATTGGTTTCTTCGTAAGGGTCCCGAGTTCTATTCCCGATCAGTTCTTTTTTTTAATCCTAATAATACCTCATATATGTACAAGCACAAATTTATGTAGACATCACTTAATTAAAAATATTTATTGTACAGTTTACAATAATATTTATTCAGTTTTACAAGGGTTTTTATTGTTTAATGTTAATTTTTAATAAAGAAAGAGTTTTTTTAGTTTCTATATAATCTGTTCGTCTTAAAAAATAATCTCTTCAATTTAATGAATCATAATTTATATTAATTTACTTTTTGATTAATATAAGTTGAACACGGTTTTATGTATTATAATATTTTATAGTTGTCGAAGATCAGTTCCTTATGTTCAGGTAAATGTACCTACGAACTGTTTTATATAGTTTAGTTCGTATTAAATTTGAAAAAAAGTTATATTAAAGTTATATTTAACAACTTTTCGTACATAATCGGGAAACTGTTGAACATATTTATGGTGTATTATACAATACGCAATAATCTTAAGTATGTGTACTTAAATAGAAATAATTTTGATTATATGTTAAAATAATAACTCGAAAAATTATCTCGATAATTTTCAAAACTAATCTCAATTTATCTTTTCTCTTTTCCAGGTGAGATTATCGAAATGTACATGCAATGCGTTAGAGCTATTGACTTATCTACATGTAGAAGTATTTGGTGAGTGGTTTGAGATTGTTTCTTTATTAATATATTATAGGTAAATAGAGCAGATATGTATGCGGGCCAATGTCAGATGTTTAATTCACCATATTTGGGTTCACTTTTATGAGTGTAACTGCCAAAAAAATGAGTAAAAATCTTTTTTGAGATTTATTTTGTTACCTATGAGTTTCAATAATTGCGGTCTTTATATATATTTTTTTAAATTTATTTTTGCCGTACTACGGTAAAATTATGATTCATTGTGTCGATAAGTTGTTAAATATTAATGTCCTTGGTCAGCACATGTAAATGCTTTTAATGCCAACTATTTTGATTTTGCTGAGTAAAAAAACAGTCACATATCCCATCGGTTGTTAAATTATTTAATAGACTCTATCTAAGCGATTTAAGTTTATCTTTTTACTGATATTGGTAACACTTGTTTAACATCTACTAATCGTTACCGTAAACATCGTTAGTTCAAAGTTTGTACGGATTAACTTAAATGCAGATTAACTAGAATAATAGGTTTAAATCACGAAATATAGTATAGTTAGAGAGTGTGTTCATTTCTGTTCGTAATGTATTTTCGATGAATACCAGTAACTCATAAAAAAATTTGCAGATTAGTTTTAGGGATCTGCTGAATTTTCACCCCCGATCGTATGCAAGCGGTGCTAAACAAGATTATACGAGCGATAACGCAATGCCCATTTTACGTCACAAACTTGCACAAAGACTTAAAAATCCCGTACGTTAATGACATCGCGACAAGTATACAAGACGATGCACGACAAATTTGAATTACATTACAGCCTCTCATACAAAACACGTACACTAGGGCGATACCGGGTGCTCAGCACAGACGTTTTTATTAAACGCTTCTGGCCAGGGGATGTTCTTGGTCCATTGTTTGCCTGTAATAATGATTACAAGCTCCAGTAAGTAATACAAGTTTTGGAACCTTAAACGTCATATTTAGAAATTGTTATAAAATTGTAATACCGGATACTAAATTTTCAATAGAAATGTTGAACAAAATATAAGTTTTTATGGTAATTGCAATTATCACATCTTGGCCTTTTGTTAGAAGCCTTCTTAAGAAGTTAGTGTGTAAAATAGTTAATTCACGTATACTGCTACCGAAATCTATCATTAGGCTCAGATACTATACTATACTGTATCACTGTGTAATTATTTTTACTGGACCAGTTTCGTTACATTTCTTCAAAAACTTCTTCACCACCTGCCTTGTAGGTTTGTTTACTTGTATAGGTCTTGGAATGTACAAAAGAAGTACGGCGGTTGTTAAGTAAGAGTTAATGAACTGTTTCACGCAGCGTTTTGCATTGTAGTCGTGAAGTGTTCTACAGTTTGTTTAAATCACATTCTGATTTAAGGGGTATGTTTAGATTGAGGTCTCTGTTAATTACGTTTTCGAAAGATAACCAGTTCATTAATCCTGATGTTAGCGATGAAAGAGCGGAATGAAACGATTTTGTAATGACAACCTAAAAAGTAAATTTTTTACTGATTAAGAACAATAAATCAAGGAAGTTAATATTTGGGAATGAACTGATATATAAAATGTTTATTATAATTTCTTATATTCTTTTATAATTGTTAAATTAATTTCAACAATCAAGGAATTAAATTTTTCCCCACTTTTCTAAAATCGGTTAAAATATATTCTTCGATTCAATATAATGAGAAAAATTTTGTTTTTCGTGTAGCCTACTTATATTATTTACAGCTTGTCTCTGGTTACTACGTAAATAACTCACAATATGAGACATCTCTAAAGGAAACTTTAGGAAAAATATTAATAGATTAGATATTATCTCTAATAGAGTTTAATTATTATTGACGTTAATTTTGTAAGGACAAATTCCTTATTAACTAATATTGCTTACCACGAATTAAAAACGAAGTTGTATTTTAATTAAATTTTTGAAACAGTAATGTCGTAGTTTTCTAATTGTTTTACCATAATTATTAGGTGTTGTGACTGTTTTATCACTCAGGATAATAAGATAAATATTTATAAATGTATATATTTTTAATGTTGTACATAAATTAGTAATAATTGATTTCTGGCCAGTTAAGTGAAAATTATTACGTATTAATTTGTTTTTCTTTGTTAATTTACAGCTTTGTTAATAACGTGTAAATTGTGTATTTTTTAATTAATTTAATAGCTTTGCTCCACGTTTTACTAACGCACGTTTTTTTAATTACGTGTTCGCCTATTACATTAGTTAAGGGAATAAATTTTAATGAATCGCATTTGGTTTTGTCATCCATTTTAACAACCTTACAAGAACTTTACATAATTAAGTTCAGAGAATCCTTGTTCATGATTCTTAAACGTGAAATAATACACCTAGAAACGTTTTATTTATAGAAACTAAGAATCCTTAAAAAAATAAAATGTGAAATTATTTCATTATAAGATTTAATCATATCTTTATAAAAAAAATTATAAAATTCAATATAATGTAAATTACTCGAAAATAACTCAGAATTTTCTCTTTTTGGGGATCTCTCAGGATTTCTTTCACCTTCCGTTTTTTTTTCAATGAAATTGTTTCATTTATTCAGCCTTTTCTAGCTTGATTCCTGCAGAAATTTTGAAACGAAATACTTAACTTCTAAATCCCGTTATGTTTTAATATAGACATTTTCTGTAAACCTTAGTTTTACCATTTCCAGCTGTTGTTCGTGATGAAACATTCATTTTTTCTTATCATTGCAAATGTTGAATATTTGTTAATTTTAATAAATTCTCTTGCGGTGACCAAAGAATCTTGCTTTTCTATGTATTAATTTAATATATTATGGCTTATTGTTTAATTTATGAAATGTTATTATGAGAAAATTAGATCTGTAAAATAGAGTTTATTGGAACATGTATCATAGGTTTGAATTTGAACGGATATCCAAATCGGGATTTTCAGTAATTTATATTAATACATCAAGAATTATTTTTTTCGTAATTTAAAAAGAATATTATTTTTATCAATATAATTGGATCAGTTTAAAATATTAATACAGTTGTACTGAGTTTTATGTTGTGTTGTATACAGACGAATTTTTTTGTATTTACTCAAATTTAAATAAAGTGTACGCTAAATTAATAAAAAGTAATGTAATGCTAATGTTAAATTCGCTTAAATTTATATAAAATCAATTACATATTGTTTCTTTAACGTAGGTATCCAATATGTATATAATTAACTTTGGTTTCCTTTCAAGCTTTTCAATAAAAAAAACCAACTTAAATAGCCTGCATTCATTTAAGAAATATAATCTACTATTATTATTAACAAGGAAATAATTTATAATTATAATTAAATTCTATTATTATAAATATCTTCACACATTTTGTGACCGTATAATGTTATTTAAAGTATAAAAATCAACCTTGATATGTTGGTTTTGTTTTATATCTTTCTTATGTAATTAATTTATTTAAAATATCCTTTAGTATCTCATTTTATTGTTCACATTATAAAGTATTATCCTTGTCTTTCATTATTTTGTGTTATCGCAGTGAACAAAACGTAAACCTGAAGGTTTTACAAAACGTTGTCTGTTTTGAGTCTTAAAAGAATTCAAATGAAGTAAATTTATATTTAAAATTTAGTGACTAGGAAATTTTTGAAAGATGTACCGATCATTTATCCTTAAAAACGAGTAGAGATATTTGTTTAAATAACTTTTTTAAACAGTCTTTCAATATCGTTTTTCAAAAAAAATAAATAAATAAAATTGAATGTAATTTTTGATTGTTTTTGTCGAATTGAAATCTATTAACATTTTTTAAATTAAGGGATAAAATAATCTAATTATTTTAAAACTACACCTTTCATTTTTCTTGAAAAATGTACGTCGACAATTCGTGAGTAATTTCTTCTTACCATAATAAGTTATTAGAATTTTTTTTGCAAGTCTGCCACATTATAATCTGTTTACATGAATTAGAATAATCAGTAATTTTGATAAATGTTAATTAACATGATTACAATTTCATCTGCTAATGAAATTGAAATTAGTAATAATTAATATTATGTGATAGGCCTACAATGATAATTTTTAAGTATATCAGTTTGAAAAAAAATGATAACTGTAACAGCGTTTATGAAAACCTTTAACCTAAATAACCTTAACCTTTAACCTCAGTCTTTTCAGTCTTGAAAACCCGGTATTAGTGTTGTTTAGAAGATTCAGAGCCAGGAAGTTTGGATGATGGTAGAGACTTTGTTCATCTTTACGGCTCAATTTTGATATAGTTTGTTTCACAGTGTCTATATTAAGATCGGCAGAGATGTAGGTGTTTTTGATGTGCCACGGAATTTGCAGGGCCTGCGGCAAGAATTTTGAATGAAAACGTTCGAATATGTTTGTTATTAGAATTTAACAATTTATAAAACAATGTATGTCGAATGAATTTATTTTTTATAAAAAGAGCGATATATTTCCCATGGAAGTTGTTCTTTTTTCTACTTCCCCCCGAAATAGAAATTTAGTTATATTGAGTTTTATATTAAAAGGTCAGGAAATGGTAATTGTTTTTGTTTATATTGTTGTAGATTTTCTGTTATCATCAACTTAAAACAATAAGTACATTTAAATTTGTATAAAACTGTTTTAGTTGATACTTAAATTTTAAAATTTATTCGTTGTTGTTTAATAAGGATCTCATTAATACTAGTGATGAGCTTTCGCATCGCGCGGGGAATTTAATGATAATCTTCTGATTTACTCTTACGTTTAGAATACCTAAATATATTTGTTGTTTTCCATTACACCTGATTCGTCTGTTAAGCAATAACTTATTGAAGGCCAAACGCTTGACAAAGTTTTCGTCTTTTTAAGTTTCCTTATATTCTTAAGTAATTGAGTATGCTGAACGATCAGCGTCTTCGGTTTCTTTCAATCTACCTGATTTATCAATTCATACATCTTGCTTTTATTTTTCCAGTCAACACTCAAGATTTATACTTCCTGTGATAGGTTCCACGTTATATTTATTTTGTTTTGTTTTAAATGTCTCTTTTTATTCTAGTTGACTTTTTTTATTTTCAACGATTCGTCTCAAATTTATTAAATTGTTTTCATAACTGAACTTGTTACATTTTACCTTAATTCTTTTTATTTAGTCTTTTTATGTTAGAATATTGAAGAACCCATGGTTTTCTGAATTATGTATTAATGTTACCGGTTGATCTGATACAATCTAACTTAATTTTTTTGAATTTATTAATTGAAGTTAGATCAAAGCATTGAACTGAGGGGAAATTTTCAATATTTAGAAGAAATAATCACCAAAAATAACTACGAAAAGAATCAGTAAGTTCATAAAATTTGCAAATTATCGTATTATATCCACAATAAAAAAATGTCTCTTAATAGAGTCAAAATTGC
Source organism: Catonia carolina (assembly GCA_035578175.1). Classification (NCBI taxonomy): domain Eukaryota; kingdom Metazoa; phylum Arthropoda; class Insecta; order Hemiptera; family Achilidae; genus Catonia; species Catonia carolina. The sequence goes on along the minus strand of JAQMRL010000001.1, from coordinate 258,179,010 downwards.
GTCACTACAATACGGTAATTTTACCTGAAATAACTTATGCAAGCGAAACAATATTTAACCTCTGGAAAATAAACTCGGAACACAGAATTTCTAAACTGGAGCGACGGGTCATTAGAAGGTGTATCAAAAAGAGGCGCTTATCAGACAGAATTTAGAAACCGATGCACAAAGAAGAAATCTATAGGAACACGGAACCGCTTGAGGGTCAAATAAGAAAAAAATATTTTTATTTTTCGGACACATCATGCGGATGAATCTTTCTAGAAAGACCAGACAGATCATTGAATACTTTTTAAGTAAACAGTCCCAACCGCAGTGGTTTCTCGAAATTAAAGAAGACCTAGAAGAACTTCAGATTTCACAAGAGTTAAAAACAAAGTAAAAATTTATCGTAAACTGAAAATCACGGGACTCCAGCAAAAGACACCAACCAAACATCCAAAAGCGCTGTCAGCAGTGAAGAATTACTGGGAGAAAATCAAGGATAAGAGTATCAAGAAAATGGGTAAAATCCATAAAACAAAATTTAAGATTTTCCAAACTTGAGGCTTTAAAAAAAATTTGTTAAATTTAGTTGAATGGTCCGTAAATGATAATTGATATTGTTTTATCGATTGTTTACTTTTTGTTCTTACAGCCCTTCAATCAGATCGATTATTTTCTCTGACTACGATTTCTTATAAAAAAGCCAGTGAAATTATAAGCAATAAAATAAGGACCTTATTTCATGGTGAATCATCTAGGAAACCTCAAAATTATGGTACCGCAGTATTTTTGGACTCAATGCCTTCTTCAATCAAATATTAACACTGCATAAAATTAGTTTAGCAAATCTTTAGTCTATTCTAAGTTCGCAACTCGTGAACTTGTTGTTCTAGTAATTTTGAGTCTTTTGTAATGCGATTAATACATCTCTCAAGTGAAATGAAATTTTGAAATCATAAAAAATGTGTCGTTTTTGTTGTAAAAAAACCGGATGCAATTCACAGAAACTTTGGTTTAAAACCCCTGAACAGATTATACGCAAAATACACGGTACTATAATTTATGTTTAGTATAATTAATTTTCTACTAAGTCGATTATTTCGGTAAAGTGGCACCTCTTCGATGAAAAGTAAATTATTTGTGTAAGTCAAAAAGATAAATTTACTTTGCGTGTTTTGGATTCCATATTTGGAAATAGAAATAAAGAATCAATTACTTGTCTTATTTTAATTAAAAAGTAAATAATTATGTTATCAAAAGAGAATTTTAGGGTGTTTTAATGAAATAGTAGAATAATACGTTCTGTTCAATGTATCGTGTTGTTTGACAATATCTGTTTGGTTCATAATCATTTTCGTAATTGGTTACCAACCGCTTACAATTAGTATTGATTATTATATAGTCAATTTTCCCGTTATTTTTTAATTTTTTTATAGTTTTTAATAGTTTTATTCATATATTTTTACGATGATACGATTAAAACAAAAATATAAATCCTACAGAATTTTTATTGTTAAAACATTTTAGCGTTATTGTGTGGTATGAAAGGGCGGTAAAAATAAAGAAAAAGGGGCAGAATTTCCTAATTACATTATTCTGTATGTAGGATGTCCAGCTTCATATCTTTCCAAAAAGTGGAAACAGTTTTGACAAGCGTTCTTGTCCAAGAACTTGTTTTTCTACGTATTACCAAATACATCGACTACACCTTGTGTTATTGAAGAGTCGTCTGCTGTTTGCTTTAAAACTTGTTACTTATGTATTATGTATACACGGACAACAAATACAGTCTACATAGATATTCGCTGTTTTCGTATTCTTCTTTTCAAGTCGGTTTAGATTACATAAATGATATTGTTGAATGCGTGCATTCATAAGTAAGAAACCACACACGTAAATTCTTTTTGTTTAGTCGTAATAATACGAAAATTATAACCAAAAATCTGACATCTAATTTCATTTCAAATTCGATTGTATCTATATTTTTATGTTTTTATTTATAAACTTGCAAATTATGGGTTTGTCAACTTTGAAATCTATAAAGAAAATACACTGTTTTAAATCACTTTTAATAGTAAGATTTATAGTTTAAACGAATTGGTTACAATTTTAGAAAGGTCGCAATTTCGTTTTCTACTTCCAGATTTTCTGGCTATTTTATTTATCAACCTCGAAAATTGTAATAAACTTAGTTTTAATTAAATTTGAATGAAATAATTTAGTCTAAAATTGTTTTATTTTTAAGTAACAATTCAAATTTAGTAGGCTATTGTAATGGTGTAATTCCTTTTATTTCGGTTGATGTTACCGTTATTATTTAGTGATATGTAAGCCTATGTATATATTTGTTTGAAATTGTATTAATAATAATAATAATAATAATGGGTCAAACAATTTTTATGGCTACCCCTTATGTAGCTATCCCTTTCGGGATGAAAAATTACCAGAATAATCCCAATTATTTTCAACAGAAAAAAAAGTTGTGTTACTAAACTTGTGAGGATAAATTTACCACTTAATATTTATCAATCTCTATAAATGTAATTTTCTGCGTAACCCAAGTGCATTACGTAAGTTTTATCACAATAAAACTTAAAAGACAATCATACACTAAAATTTTTAAAGAATTTATTTAAAAAAAATTTTAACGCACAGTTAATCAAAGAAAAATTGATGTAATCATTTTCCCGAAGCCAACCTTCGATATATTGTCTAGTATCTAAACACACTTTTTTATTGGAACTAAATCCCCGCTGTTACTGGCATGTTCAAAGTTGTGTAGTCTGCTAATCATTTGAGAAACTCAAACTTCGATTTCAGAAATGTCCTCACCGATCTTTGTTTCTCTTGAGTAGGCCTGCATGTACCTACGACATCACATTCTTCTTTTTAAAATGGTCTTCTTAAACACAAATCATATAAATAATATTAATAATAATCATGATAAATCTCTCGTAACGTAAATATGATCTAGTTTTTAACATGTCTGTATATTTAATGATAGTTAACCCTACTTGAGTCAGTTATTACACATCTGTAGAGAAGATATAGACATTGTATAAAACACGACAACTTTGAACAACAATCTGTAAGAAGAAATGCTATTGTCGTTAAGTCCCCTGATGACCTTAGGATGACTTAATCCAACATAATTACGTACAGAAAGATGTTATTACGGGGCGTTGAATTAGAAATTAGTTTTTATAAATATTATCTGTAATCACAATATGCTGTTAGTTATTATTTACGAAGTATAGTTCTAGTTTCTTAATGTCTTTTCTGTTTGCTCCCACTTCTGAAAAAGATAATTGATGCAAGAATAATAAAAATGGAAGAAATAAAAGTAACGCTTTGTTTCTTTTTTTAATAAAACCTTATACCGACTAAATTGTCTACTACTATAGCCATCGGAACGTTTTTGTAATTAGGAAGTTTCAGTAAAAAAATATATTGTGTAATTACAATAAAGTAGTTGTTTTTTAGACTCCGAGATTTTTTCTTGTATCATTGTCTGACCAATCATACCGAGACTTAATTATTCAACAATCTTACACTTCCATTTAATGAAGACATTCGATTCTAGAGTTAACTTATACCTGATTCGAAGTTATCCTTAATTTTCTATGTGTTTCTAATGTTATAAGTTCAAAAAATACTAATTTATTAAAAATTTTAATTCATTGTCATTTTGAAGAAAAGATATATCGGATTATCAACAGTGAATGTCAAACAATAAAATTTTATGAATCAAGCAAATTCAAATCAAAATTAACTGGTAACTTAAACATCATTTTTGTGTTTGCCACGAGTCTCTCGTTTTTTTCCAGTAAAAGTCAACATTCCATTTTTTTGTGGATATCTTTCATGACTTTTCATGAATCATTTTCGATATTAAAATCCGACTGAAATTTATTAAAACAATTGAATATTATTTTTTTAAATTGCGTAATTTATAATTTTTTATATTATGTAATTTTATTTAATCTCAATAACGTAAAACAACAACGCGTATTAGGCTAAACAAAATTGATTGAATTTATTTATTTAAATATCAATGATTTACTTGTGATTTATTTACATTTAATTCCGTTATTTATTTGTTACATTGGTCTCATTGTCTTATTAATAACAATTTGTCAAATTCATTGATCAAATAAATTTATTAGGTATACAACTTTTTCTTACAATAACATTTTTTTAAATGTAAATATGCCTGAGTTACGCAATTTTTAGCCTCTAAATTCATTGGTAATCAAACTAGGTCTTTGTTCATTAATCATGTTAATATTTGTGCAACTTAATAGAAAACATTTAGTAATCGTTCTTTAATTTTTTATTTTTAATCTTGTATTTTTTAGGACGATAACAATGTTACTAATTTTTATAAATGTGTGTTATATTAAATTGTTTGAAAGTCATTTAAATATTCTTTTATTACAGAAACTATTTAATAAAGATAAAGTAGTAGGCCTAAAAATGCAGTTATGTATTAAGGTTTCATTGTTTCAATATTACAGAAACTTTTTAAAATCATTCAGTCATCGTTTTGTTAGTGTTAGTCCAGGAATCTGTACTAGTACTGTAAAAGTATATGGTTGCTATAAAACAAAAGTATTTCTCAAAATTTAAAAGTAAATTAAATTGTTCATTGAGTGTTTAGGTAAAAATTATATCTTGATGAAATTTTTTTTTAAATAGATTAAAACTGGTCTAAAAGGCCAACCATTAATTTTTCGTTAATATTATCTTAGAAACTAAATACTTAAATTATATAATCTATTTAACAATGTTTTAAATCTTAACACTACAATATACATAAATCTATTCACTACTTTTGCACATCACACTGCGCTTTAACACTCACACTGCACTGTTACACTAGTTCGAAGGGCTTCTTTCTCTTAGGCCTTCTAGAAACATTTTCATTATCAAGAAGTTAATTGCTTTAGGATTGATGTGCTCATGTAAACGAGCGTCATGTTTGACAGCAAATCTTCTTATTTCAATGGAATATTCATGACATGTTGCAAATATTTTGATCAACTTACAAAAACTTTATGATGGTTGGTTGGATAGTGAAAAAATATTACTTTTTATCATTTTCTGTTACGAAAAGCAAGAAATCTGATATAAATCTATAATAGTAAAAAATATTTAAATAATTTTTTACTTTTTCAGCGTAATCAATTATTGGTAGGGCCGACGTTTCTGTTGTACCGTTGGTTATTAGCCAACACAATAATTAATTAATTAATTCATTCATTCATTAATTATTAGTCACAATAATATTAATCCCTTAGTACGTAATGTAAATTGTTCTGATTCCTTAGTAATTTTTAAAGATTACTGAAACGTAGAAGCATGATGAAGTCACATTACATTTTTATTAGAAAAGACCAACCAAAGTTAAGCATAATTTTGATTTTAGAAGTTCAGTTCTGGGTTGTGTCGTCTTCTAAACAATTTATTTGTTTATTGTTGTCCCTACAATTTCACAAAAAATTTAAAAAACTTAATGTGAAAAGACGTGCAATGGTGGGAATAACTATGAATCGTGTAAAATGTTTTAAGTTACCAGTTTTTATCAAACTCCTGTTTGAACTTTATATTAAAAATGAAAAATTATAAAAAATATTCGGTTTTTGAGTAATCTAAAATATTGTAGATTATTAAACAAAAATTAATTTGACATATCAGTATTTTATCTGTACGACTAGATTTTTAAACGATGGATTAAACTGACGTGCATAAGCAAAGTTCGATAGATCTGGTTAATTAATTAAAATAATTATATTACTCTATTACTTATCTTAAATAATAAAACGGTAATTAAATATTTTATTAACGTAGTATAATTTAAATTATGGTGATGGGTAGGCTGTGCAGGGTATTTTACGTGGCAATTCATAGGGCCATTATGCGCTCTTGTAATTTTATTGTATCAAACTATTGTTATGAAATTCTGTGCATATGAATGTTTTAAATTTGTTTTTTATATGCTATATTGTTCTATAATTCATGTAGCACTGATTAAATTAAAATACATTCTCACAAAAATACCAAAATAAAAAAAATTATGTTTTACTAGGCTATAACAAAAGACATCATTTTCTAGAAGACCAGACAGTATATAAAAGAATCCTTTTATTGACAATATTTTTGTAAGGATGATTTTTTTGCTCTTGATTGTTAATTTCTGTTGCATTATACCTCTATTTTAGATTAAAGAATAATGCAGCCAAACTTACACAATAAACATTATTATCGTTTTGTTACGTATCTATAGCCTGTGTTTTGTGTTAATGTATTACACTCTGGAATTTCCCATTATTCCAACGGGTTTTCAACAGTAATTCCTTAAGTTTCATTTTCTAGTTTAAGAAAAAATTGTACTCTAAATAAAAAACTGATATTTTACTTTTTAGAGTTAGGCTATAATTGTTGAGAAAAACTTTAATTATTAGGAAAAAAGTTAAATTCATGTTTGTTTATGATTTGTGTTATCTGAAATGGTTGTGTGATTTCTAGATATAACTACTAACAATTGTGTGGAAAGGTTAGATTAAAAGTTTGTTTTTAAACCTCTCTGCATGATAAATGTTTTTACTACATACGTGTTGAGTTTTAAAACGGTATTTCTTTCGGTAGGAAAATATTTGGAAGGCATTTTACATTTATGAAGTATTTCTTTTGCTTTACGCTTTATAAGCAAGTTGTTGTTTAGGTCATCAGCCAAAAGGCTGGTTTGAATCTGTAGTGGTTTTACTAAGTAAAACGAGGAGTGAGGTGGTTTACCATGCCTTCCTCACTGAGTGGAAAAGTACTTTAATCAGAATGCCGGGCCCTCTGAAAATCACATATTTTCCACTCTGCAAATGACACCATTTCTTTCATCACAGGGTGTGGCTGTATAATGAAATTCATTACGTAAGAGATAACTCTGACTAGTGTATTTTACACCTCTATCTCTTCTGTTCTTAAATGATTCAGTTATTTAATTGGCTGACCATGTAATAAGAAACAGAACTATTTATTTTAGCCTTGCAACGAACAGATTGAGTGTAAATAGACATTCCACCTGTCTGTTATGGGCAGTATTTACATTTATGAAGTATTTATTTTTCGTCTGAACTCTTTATGAGCAAGTAGTATTTAAAATTTTTCTGGAATCATTTGATGTTTCCATGCCGAATTTTAGAACTATAGCTCTTCAGAAAGGTATAGAAATTATGTGTTTGTGTAGAGTTTATACCTCTTAGACACGCAGGTGATCAAATACAGAATTTTTGTCTCGTAAAAATTACCCTGATGGAAAATAAAAAAAGCTCTTGCTTATATGTTAAGCTTGAGTGTACATGTTTTTGTTTTATTTTATTGTCCTCCATAAATAACTTCCAATTTGTCGTATGTGACCGTGACAAATTATTTTGTCATTGGGTATTAATATTTCGGAGCAAGGGCTTTGAATATTTGTGGATTTTTATCAACTAACAACATTCGTTGCGTTTATTCGACCAACTAATATTTAAAATTATTGTTCTGTTGTAGTAATAATTATAACGATTTTTTATGATGTTTAAAAATTGTTTAATGAAATCATAATTTTTCTTACATTACTTCGCTTGTAATGGTTGCTTGTTTATTTAATTTAACATTTTACAACCAGTATTATATTTCTTAATTCAAAAATCGTAACATCATTTGTTTTTCATCGTACATGGTATGTTGTGAAATTCATATGTTTGCCAGGTGGCAAGCGAGTGAGCGCTCGCCTTCCTTCCTCTTTGCCTTCTGGTATAATGTCTGCATGACCGCAAAACAGAACTAACAGCCAAAGCATAAACAGCGGGAACCAGAATAGCAGCCAGCAGTTCGATCTGGACAGCTCCGACATTCAGTTGTCACACACCTAAAGCCTTTCTTGGAAACCAGCTCCTAGGTGTCCCAACTCACCTTCGTGTATAAATATTCTTGTATTGTATTGACCGTTTTCTATATTGTATAAGAAGTGTATTTAAGTTCTTTGTATTTCTTTTATAACTAAATGTTTTATTTTTGTATCGGATCAAATTTCAAGCTTCTGTTAAACAAGTTTACTTTGCATTCTATTGTTTTCGTAAATTTATTCCCGATATGTTAAACAGATTCTGAATGAGAAATGCTTTTTTGTATTTTTTCTTTCGTTTTAACTTTTAATTTTACTTACCCAAATACAAGCTCCTACTAAATTAAAAACAACACATTTTAGTAAACTTACACGACGTTTGATTTGCGCACATGTTAAATGCGTATGCATTATAGATTTCTGTAATGGTTAATCGTATTTTAAAATTCTATCCCTCATTATTTTAAATTTTTCTCTACTTGAATTTTCAGGGTTTCATTTCTCTGTAATACACCTGTATTATTCCATATATAATTCCATTTTGTAGACATAATTTTATCAGGGTTAATATTTAATATTTATTTCGTTGTAGAATAAGTATTTATATGTATTTTTTTAAAAAAGAAAACTGAAATTTTTCTAAAGTAAACACGTGATTGTCACTGTCCTTCAATGTTTTGTATTGTAGTGTGTGGTGTTAAAAGGGGGTGGTGATGTTTTCCCAATTGCAACTCTCACGCTATCTGTTGGTCGTAAGCCGAACCACTTGAGGGTTGAATGATTTTTACGCGCGCTCTTCAAATTGCGACGTATTTCCCCCACACACTTTCATTCTTTTGTAACTTTGGTCTAACGTTTATTTATATTTTTTTTATATTTTATCAGTTTTTAATAGGCTAATGTTTAATTTATTTAAAAAATTATATTGGTTAATACGAATTTACCAATCGTACTACTTTATTTGTTTTTTATTAATCAATATATTTTAATTTTTATAGAAAAATAATTTTTAGATTTTACTAAAATTTGACTATATTCATAATTTTGTTAGTATAAATATCTTATAGAATTTTTAAATTCAGGTATTGGTAAAACTTAACTATTTATAAATTTATTTTCGTTTTACTGTACTATTTATTTAATATTGTATTCCTGCATTATAATAAATTATTGATATAATTATCATTAATCTTTTTATAGCTTATTTATTATTTACTTCCCTACCCTTGATTACCCATTCCGTCAACACATGTCGGAGGGGTAAATTCTATATTGAATAATTTCAGATCACTCAATATTTTATGCAGCTTAGTCTAATAATATAATTTAAAAACGGTCAGCCGACCAGACGACATTTCTTTTTTTTAATAGAATGACAGATGGGTATTCTTTGTGTGAACATTAAATTTATAAACGACAACGCATTTTTCCCCGACAACATAAAATAAAATCAGTTCGTCTGATGCGGGCTTTATTTAATATCGTAAAAAGGCCGCAAGGTTAAGTCTATTAATAAGGGTTGTTTAAAATAAGGAAAAGAGGGTATATTATTGTATTAAATAACTGTAGTATGTATATAATATACATCAAAAATATATTACATAATTATTTTTGATTTTATCCGAGATTAGTGTAAATTTACTTGATAAATACGTTTTTATGTATTAGGATTTAAAAAAATTCAGTGATAACATTTTGAACATATTTTTTGGGAGATTCTATGTATTGTAAACAAAATTATTCGGAATAGAATTTAGGTTTTTTTTAGCTGTGCATCTTTCGTGTCATAAATATTAATGTATATTCTGCCATAGGCGTAAAGTGTATTTAAATGGTAGAAAGTGCATGAAAAAATATCATTTTTAAGTTTCAGTGTAAAATTTTCTATCATAGTGGTAAAATTGTGAAAATCCGAGAATCTGAGGTGTAAAACGTTAAATTTTCTCCTGTATATTTCAGCGCAGTAGTAGGCAAGTTATTTGTTAATATTTCAGAAATAATTTGTATTGTTCTTTTAAACATATCGATCAACCTGATTTTGTAAAAAAAAAATGTATTTTATATTTTTTATGGAACTTTATGGTGTTTATTTGTTCTTTCATGAACAAAATCTTTCATGAATTTTTTATATAAATTTAAATGTTAGTTTTCCGAAAACCGGAATTATTCTATTTTTAAGGAAAAATATCTCTGTAACTATTCGTATTTAAGGTATTTGTTTCAAATTTGCAGGGCGAAATTTTTTGTTTTAAAGTTAAATTTTAACATATCGATTTTAGAATATGGTTTGGAAAAGTTAAGTTATAACTTATTTTTTTTCAGCTCAGCAGATTTAAAAATTTTTTAAAAGGTTACTAGATAAAACGATCTATAAAGAGTATTTTGAAAAATGTTTGTATAGTTACTTTAAATAGTTTCAGTGAGAAGTGTACCAGTATTCTTGAAAACGTAAGAATTCGTTTTATATGACATTTAAAGATTAATTGGTAATTTACTTTAGTATAATCAATTAAAATGATTATATTAGATAACAGGTGTTATTTTATAAACGTATAAATCTCAACATTAGAGATAAATATTTTAGAAATTATTATCGGATAATATAAAGATATTTATTATCAGCTCTATTATTTCTAAGAATGTCGTTAATTAACAAGTGTTTCTAATGAGTAAAACGTAATTTAACTGTCACATGAGAATCTGTAATTAGCTGAGTAGTTCTGTACCTTAGTTAATTTAATTTAATGATTAGACTTAAACCTGAAAGGTACAAAAAGTAAATCAACATTCTCTCACATGTTTCGCATGTATTTTTATTCTTTACATTTAACTTAATACTGTAATAATATTAAAAATCAATTATTATTTATCTAGAAAAAAGTATATTAATATTGTTAACTTTTTATTGTAAAGTGTGTGGAATTTTAGGTATTACCTAATATAATAATTCTTAACTTAGATTGCTACAAACTCGAATATTAGATTTTTCACAATTTCGAATTTTAATTGATTCTCTTAAAATTTGTATCTGTAATTTAATTTGGAAACTAGGTTTTGATTTTCGAAGATTAGTCTGTTTTTGAAGATAAACTAAATTTTAATATATTATCGTAATTGAAGGTATAAACTTGTCTTTATACCTCATAAAAATGTAAGATTCATAGAAAGCTGAAACATGAGTTAGTTTTTCAACTTGTTCATTCTCTTGTTCAAATTCGGCAAGTACAACTGGTGACAACAAGTTTATGAATGTGTATTGGATTGCAAAAAATGGTAAAAATATTTTTTGGATGTATGTAAAAAAGTGTGTATCACAGTATGCGTTTTAAATGAAAGTTCTAATAAAGTGTTTAAAGATGTTTTAAATTGATTGAAAAAATTGCGATAAATTCGGTTTTGGTGGATATTTTTATTTTGTTAAAACTGTCCTAGGGCTGAATTAAGCTCTTCTGCTACCCAACCCCAAAAAAAATAAAATGAATGCTGTAAAATTTTACTAACATTAGAGGAGATTCAAGTTAAATATAATATACCCATACCTATTGGTATGTTTAGTCTTACTGACATTAAAACTGGGTTTTAAATATCCACTTTTTAAAGCAATTTTTAGAAACGTATGTTTTTGGTAATATTGATAAACGGTATTATTCTTACTTTGAGTTCATTCTTAGACGATTGTTTATCTTCCATTGTGAAATTTGAATGGACTGTAAAGAAATCGATTTGAAATTGTTTAGAATTTCTTAACAGGTGAGAATAAATTGAAGTCTACGATAGTTACATTTGATAGTTTTTTATCAGTCAGTAAGGTACATATAAGTTTTATAGGAGTAACAGTACTAAAGATGCTTTTATGGTTTTGATGCACACCGTGTTGTAATTCTGTTCGGTTTCAGATTAAGTTCGTCGGCAGCTCTGTATGTTTTTACTGTATAGGCCACACCCCTGCTCCTCTTCTATTTCTTTCTTATTTCTACCCACGCCCTCCTTCTCCATACTCCTCCTTACCCCAAAGTCTTTTCAAGACTTAATTGAATTCTTAAAGAGCATTCGTGTGTTCTACACCGCCCCAACTCTCTCTGGATCCCCTTTATACTTTATTTTTTGATAAAAAGTTATATTCCCGGCGTTCATTTTCGTTGATTTTCCTTTCCTCTCCTCCCCCTCTCGGTGTTTCCTTTAACACCCTTCTGTTGTGCGCAGGATCGTTAAAAAGTGGCGGCCGCTCCCTGGGAAGGGGTGGGCTTTGCAGAGATCGCGCGGCTGTCGGAAGGGAGCATAGTGACGGGGGTGGAAGCGGGAGACTCGCGCCGAGCAAAATTTGTGTGGATGGTGAATTCATAAAATGGCCGACGACCAATCAAAAATATATATGTTGTTTCTTTTTCTTTCCTTTTTTCTTTATGTTCCCATCTTTCTTGCACAGATGATGGAAAGAGGTGGCGTATGGGGTGGAATAGGGTGGCGTTTATAATGGGATGGGATTTGAACTGAAATGCTTTCTTTTTGTTGCCGTGGGGGAAAGCACACTTAAAACCGTTTTCTGGAAGAAGAAAATCGAACGAGTTTTTCTTTTATTTATCGGTCTTCAATTACTTGTTAATGAATCGGGCAAGATGTTGAGTTTTCTTGGCAGAACTGATCTCGTTCGTCTCCTCTAATAAAACCAGTACATGCAATACATTTCGCAGTGCAATATATCTTGATGTTATAAAGAACCGGAAATGTACTGTAACATCCATAAAATAGATACACACAGACTTGCGTATGTATGTGTGTGAACGAGTGAGAGAGTGAAAGCAATTCCACAAGTATACAAGTGAGAGAGAGGTTTATGCAATATATGATGTACACAGCGGTATCTAACATTTAACGTCATATAGTACTTATAGACCTGTTATACCGTATTACAAGACCATACAAATTTTAGGATTATGATCTCGTAAACTTTCACTGACGATATTCCGTCTTGGTATAAATAAGAAAAACCTTTAACCGTTTAACCCATATCGAGAGATTTATGGTTTGACCAGCTCCTTGAATTTCGGTCGTTAAATAAACCCTGTTTGCAAAATACTTGGAATCAAATTTTTACAGCTAATAATTTCAATAAAACTAAAATTACTGACCGGTTTAATTAAATGCTACTTAATTATGTTTTGTATTTAATTAAGTTATTGGTTTACTTAATTACGGATAATTAGATTAACAAATAAGAGTTATTTTATATTATTTACCTGTTTATTGTTTTTATTAGGAAAAGTATTCGTATTTTATATTACTGGTATTTTGTACAGGAACTTGCCACTTTGTCGATGTTATCTTTAATTAAAGTTTTCTATAATAATTTAATTGTTTTCTAATTAATTCATAACGTGTTTTAAACACGTGTTTAATAACACACCTTATCGTATTAGGCTTAAATTAATAATTATATATGATGTACTTAGTATTATAATTGTAATGAACTTCCTGACTCGGTGTGAATTATAACTTCCTTATAACACCAGGGAGTCGATTTCTTTCCAGGGAGGTCTGTTTGAATATACATCTCAAGTAGTAATCCAGTACCTTCTATGCTTATGCATTATATTTACTTTCAATGTATACGTAGCTCTAACATCACGGTTAACCAGAGTAATCTTTTATGTTTTTAAATGAATTATTCATGTGAAAATCATTTAACGGATTACTAAAACTGACTTTCTTGTTTTACTTTGTATTTACAATATTCATTCATAATAAATTTAACTTCTCAGATAAATATTTTGTGCAATATTTAAAATATTTTATTACTAGCTAATTTTTTTTAAATTTCGATTTTGTGTCAAACTAGTAAGTCCACGGTCGCTGCGCCTTACGGCTTCGAATGGAATTAATTAAATAAAGACTTATTAATTTGAAACTTATTTTTGAAATATTGGTAAAGTCTATTTTCTAAAAAACACGAACTTTATCTCTGATTTTAGAAAGACGCACATAATTTTCTATGCAGAAATCGTATATGATATTAATTTTTGGATATAGTATATTTGTTAAATATTTAAAAAAAAGGAAAACATGATGTCACCCTTAACGCGCTTTCTGTAAAGGTATTTACAAGTGTACGTCGTGTTGTACTGTACTTGACTAACTAACCTTACAAAGATTTTATACAAAAAAAATAAGAGACTACACAAAAATAACAAAAAAACGACTTCATTTTACCATTCAATTTATTTTTTAATTTTAAAATAGTCTATGCTACTCATACAGCTAATCTTTCTGACAGTGGAAGAATTTTTGAAATCGGTTGGCTAGTTTTTGAGTTTACCTCGTAAAAATAAACAAAACTTACTTAATAATATTAGTACAGTTTTTGATTAAAATTGAATTTGTTTAAAGAGGGTTTTTGATTACTTTAAAATTTCTTAACCTCTCTCTTAGGTGTTTAAATATTCAAGTTTTGAGTTAAACTGACAGAAATTAGTAAAAATTGCGTATTATAACTTTTTGTTTAGAATAACTCATACTGTTTTATTGCTGTATTATTTTGCTTTGTTACCCAAAATTGTAAATGAGATTATCAAGTTTCTCATTCTCAATACAAATAATAACCATTTTGCAGATAAAATGTTATAAAACATAGCAAACGAATCATTGTTTTAAATTTATTAATTATAAATGAATAAAACATGAGAATACGGCCCAAATAATAATAACACATACCAAATGTAGGTTATACTTTCGTGGCTTTACCGCGTTTTCAACTGTGTCATAACTTACGCAGGATTCCTCCTATGGTCATGAGTACCATGGAAGTTTAAATTAAAGAATTATTTTTAAATATCATATTCTTCCATTACAGTGATTACACTATTACACTGTCCATTACAGTGATCCAAATGTTGCACTTATCTATTCACGTCAGAGTTTTGTCACTGGACTGTGTCTCCACTCACGTTTTTTCATCATGTTAATTTTTTTCATATTTTGTGTTATCACAACATTCACTGCTTGTACTTACCAGATTGTAAATTTCTTGAATAAAGGTTTAAACAATATGTTCTTAGTGTATAAGTTTTCATATTATTGTTCTGTGTGACGAGTTGTTAAGGCACAAAAGTACTATTTATGTTTAGTGTTCCTAATATCTTTGACCATATTCTTATGGTTTAATATTTATTTATAAATAAAAATAAAAATGTAAATTTATTACATTGATATTTCTACGCTTTATACATCGGATTATATTTTGATGCTGTTTTGTATTAGTGTAATTTTATTAATTAATTTATTACACTTAGTAATATTTTATAGTAAATAAAATATCTTTTATCGTAAGAAATTTTCTCTTCATATTCAGACAGACCTTGGACTAAGATGTTTGTTCATAAGGCAAGGCGTTAATTGCGGCTAGCAATTAACTTTGTTGGAGTAATTAGCGGCTAGGTACAAGACTCGACTGAGTCGTTGTTTCCCATGATCCCTCCAATCTGTCTCTCTCTTTCTACACCTCCCCCTTCAAACCATCTATCCCCCATCTTCTGGTTCTTTATTTGGATTGAGATTCCTGCACGAACAACCACTCTAATAATATCCTATTTGAAATCGAAAAGCAATCAAATTACGCCAATTGTATGTCCGTCTTATTAAAGATAATGCGGTCAGCGTTAATCATGATTCTCTTCGTCCTTTTATATTTCTTTCTCTTTTCTCTTTATTTCTTTCTCTTTATCTAAAACCTTTTCGCCTCTTGAAAGAATAAACAAGTCGCTAATTAGGTATAGCATTCGCTCCCACAAGGACTCGCTTATTATCACTTTGGAGTAAAATAAAAAATCTTTATTCTTCCTCCTAATTTTTCTTTCTAATTTTCAAAGAGCAATTTCCTTTTGAGCAATTTGTTGATTCGGCGCCGTTAGAGGCAAAGCTAGCTTACCTCTTGTCGCGACGCCTTTTCTTGTCTCAGGGTTCGCATTAAACTTATTAAAAATGTTCCTTTCGTAATTGTAGGCGCCTACCCCGTGTTCAGGTATAAAAGAGCAATTAGATTACTTTGTACTTTAATGGCCCGGCGGGATCTTGCGTGTACCTTTCTTTGAGTACCTCTTCTCCTCTTCCTTTAATGTCTTCTGTTCAAAAATAAAATCTACTACGAAATTTAAAGGACATAAGTTATTGTAATATTAATTTTGAACATTTATGTACCACAATATTAGTCTCTACTAAAACCTATTCTTCCTTCCTGTCTTTAATAGCACTGGAATCTTCCTAGCACGGTGTACGAGGTATTTCTTCCAGTGAAAATTTGGCCTTGCGGTAAATTCTTGTATTCCTGCTTGCACTAAAACTTTCATTGGCAACATTTCATCGTGTATGCGCGTATCGTGGCCATATAAACTCAACCGCTTCTTCTCTGATGTATCTAGTAACTAAATCTATGTTTTATTTTAGTAAAGAAAAGAACTTTCCGAACCATAAAACGTTTTTTAAATTTTTTTTGTAAAAACCTGTTAAACCAATATTTTATCCGCTGAAATTGTAATGAAACTTATAAAAATCCTGTAAACAATTTGTAAACAGTAGGTAATTCCTTAGGCCTAATTATAAGCATTTAATTTAACGGTATTAGAAATAAGCTGTAAAGGAAATGTCGGAAGGAATTTAATTAATTATACCTTACATTTTGAATATCTATCTAATAATTTATTAATAAATTTTATTAATTATTTTGTTTGTTTCTCCTTCATATTTAACATGTCATGGAATCTTCTAAATAAAAATTATTCTGCAAATTCTTCACTCCGTCATTTTACAATTACCCTACCAATCATTTATCAATACTTCTAATTAGTAATTTTATACAGCCATTAATGATAAAGGAGAAAAAATAAATTTTATGTTAAGCAAATGATTTTTAAACGTATCAGACAGGTTTTAAATATTTTATTATGTATCCATAGTTGTGTTTGTATTTTGATTGTATTGCTTATTTATTGGTTTGGATTCCTTATGTATTTTTTATTTTTATTTTGCATGTGGTTCTAATACATAAAATTTGTAATCGTTTCATATGTCTATAACTGGTAATAAATTGTTCTAACCAATAACGAAATTAGAATGTTGAAGTATAATTTTTGTACGTATAAAAATATAATTGCCGGATTATAACAGAAAGTTGAAGAAGAATTAAAAACCATCGGACTAGTTGGTTCTTTTTTTAAAAAAAGCATTTTAAAAAAGGTGATCCGTTTTATTACTAACGGCGTTATAGTATTACGAATTTGAATCGAGTAATGTATTGACGGTTGTAACGCAGAGGCGATGTGGTTCTCTGGCTACGTGATAATTGTACCGAGTCCAAATCGTGATCGGTTAGTAATTAGCATGATTTATTTGCGAGTTTCTCACGGTGCCGTCATAATTGCACCACTTTTTACCCTTGGGACTAGGTAATGATAGAGGGTGGGTTGTAACTCGACCTCTTCGGCCAATAATTGAAACGCGAACATCGTGATTCTTTCCTGATTTGATTGCTGTTCTGGTAAACCTCAGTGAAATTAACATCCGTAATTTTTGTTCGCCGCAACTTATATGTACCGGAGGCTTATAATGTTAATCGTACTTGCACTGATTAGTTGGTTATGATACTTTATTTTCCAAAAAATGATATGCTTATAACTTACATATTTAATTAATTTACAAATATAACATACTTTTATCTCTGTTGTTGTTTAGGTCATCAGATGAAAGGCTGGTATGAACATTAGAGTCTATACTAAGTAAAACGAGGAGCGAGGTGGTTGACCATTGTCTTTCTCACTGAGTGGAAAGTAGCCTATGCTTATTAGCATGCCAGGCCTTCTGAAAAGCATCTTTTTCTATCCTGAAAATGACACATTTACTTCATTCACCACAGGGTCTGGCTGTATAATAAAATTCATTACTCTCAGAGGAAATAACTCTGACTAGTATCTTTTATATTACACCTCTACCTCTTCTCTTCTTAAATGCTTCAGCCATATAATTTCCTGACCGTGTGATAAGAAACAGAACTAATTTTTGTAGCCCTGGAATTAGCAGATCGATTGCAAATAGTTTAACACTCCACTAGCCTGTTATGGGCAATTTCATCTCTATTAACTCAAAAATTCCATTTCTCAAGGTGGGGGTAATTGACAAGTGTTCTAGAAATCAGTAATGATAAATGTTATATAAAAATCACCAATTTTACGTTAGTTTTTCTTTTGTAAAATAGAATGTGAATTTGGAATTTATATTCTATGAATGAAATCTGTTTGCGTATCACTGCAGTCCTTGTAAATTCAATAGGCGGGTGTGATTGTATGATCAACTAATTCTGGTTGCCTCTGTTCAGCACATTATCCTATAGTTTTTGAACTACCGATTATTTCTCAATTGACATAAACCGATCTCTTGTTACAACTTAAATGTAGCTTTAACTTTTATTTTTTTGCAGTAGTAGGCTGATGCCGATAGTCAATAGTATATCGTTATTATGTAGGCTTTATATATTTTCTACTTAGGTTTTCGTTTAAGCTACATTTTTATTGAAATTGTTGGTAAATTTACATCATATCTTTCTGAAAACGTTGACTGCTACGTGACCCAAATATGTATCACACTTGTCTTTAAAAATGGGCCTCTTGCATCAAAAATGAGTCACAGTACACTACTCGTTTTAACTCGTGTGTTATTAATGTGGTTTCAAAGCCATGGCTTTAGAAAGTGACATTGTACACTTAGTCCGTTCAAATAGTTTGTATTATTTTTCAAATAATAGGATATTGCGTATACAGGTAGTTTTTCCTTTTATTCTATACTAGGATGCTGCTTTTATTTTTTATTTTATTTATTTTTCTTATTTTGGTTGATTAAAATAGTCTAGAATACTTTGCAACTAAACCCAGTTATGTTTATTACTTTTTTTATTGTGACACAAAAATGGGTCACATGGCTCTGAAATGTAAAATCATTCCAGGATGTGATCCAAAACTGTCACAACTTTATTTTGCAAAAAAAAAATAGTTTTTGTTATTAAATAATATAAGTAAAATAACAAAAAAAATGAATAAAATGTGAAAAAATATAACAGTATGATGGCCCCGCTGTAAGTGTTACAAAATTTTGTGTGGCAGTCAACGTGTTAAATTTTGTATAAATTCTCACTAGGATATACATATACAGTATATCATATTTACAATAATTGAAATTGTATGTACATTACTATAGTATAGATTAGTCGTTACATTTTGCATAAGTTTTTTTAATACAATGTTCGTTGCAAAACACAATAACTTGTTTGTATTAGATTATTATTGGTAAATTAATAAAATGGGTTTATGTTACATTTTTAGTAATTTCCTGATAATTTATAGGCCTTAACTAGTTTTGTCCTGCTGTGTTATATTTACTTCAATAGTAATAAAATAGAACTAATCTTTAATTTACATCCATCTGTTCAAATCGTTATGAAAGGTACCTTTGTCAGGAAATTTATTCAATGTGTTCTATTCATTCGTTTTACCGTGCAATCTTAATGATGTTTACTCAAGTCCTTAGCTATTAGGCTGGCATACCTTATATTTTTCTTTCTCTTGTCATTTTCTGTTGAGACTAGAAATTTTGTTTGAACTGATAAGATGTCGGCTGGCCGGATGTATAAAAAAATTAGGTTTATCTCAGTTTGGCTTACCCCTAAGTAAACTGGAAATGTAAGGTCACGAAGTAGGCTTAGCTATCTTATAAGTTATTACTCTACGACTTCTTATCTAATTACTTTTGTATTTATCCATTTTTTGTTGTTTATTTTGTAATGTATTTTTTATTCGGGTAATGGTTACTTAAAATACTTTTTTGTGATGAAAAAGTTTATATTCGCAATAAATTATACTTACAAAGTAATTATTTGGCTTCGAGGTTATCATTAATTATTGACGCAGGAAATGAGAAGCTATGCAGCTCGGTGTCTGTGAGGCAGTATAAAAGAAACGATGAATTCCTTTTGGTGACTGGGATCAATCAGAGAGAACATCTTTTTAGTCAGGGGAATTCCTTTAATTTAGAATCATTTAAAAGTGGTTACATTTTTCTAAAGACAGAAAAACTTGGATACGATTCGGAACAGAAGCACTACGTGATCGCCGAGCCGTGGAATGTGTATTTCATAAAAACTACTGAACAAAACAATAGGTAGACTGGAGATGGCGTTAACGTCGCGCAGTCTGACGTGCGCAGTTTGTCACGCGCTCCTGACAGTCCAGCTCAATTCTTTAAACCCGAATCCCTTGTTCTATAATGATAATTGAGACCGCCGCATTTCAAAAGAGTTTCACGACCTGCTTCGACATATATTCATAATCGCCAAGTATTATTGAATGATTCCATCCTTTTCATATCATAAAATGTTTCTACCGTTTAAACGATCTCAAAATGGAGTTCGTTGAATATTTTTTGTTCGGTTTTGCTTTTTTATTAAATAAATTGTATAGGTACTATTCCCAGATGTTCTGTGGTTGTATATAATTTAATAACTTAATTGTTAGTTATAAATAATTTATGAATGCTGGCCAGTTTTTTAATTCATTGTATTTGTGATGCATTATTTAATTTATTTTGGTAAAACGTTGTAAAATACTAAAGTTGTTGTTTTGTTTCGCTGTTTCAGGTTGGGGCGGTCGGCCTCCTTGTCAGCATGTGATGGTTGACGGCGAGCAGCGATGCCCTCGCCCATCCTCGGTGGAGCGTCGCTAGACGAAGGGGAAGGCAATCCAGAGAACTGTGAGTCGCAGAACCGAAAGAGAAAACGCAAAAGAGAAGAAGGTGAAATGAGTCCGGAGGAAGAAACATCGGCATCGCCTCCGGCGGGATTAATAGCTGGTGGTAACCGCGAGGAAGAT
Organism: Catonia carolina; assembly: GCA_035578175.1. Taxonomy (NCBI): domain Eukaryota; kingdom Metazoa; phylum Arthropoda; class Insecta; order Hemiptera; family Achilidae; genus Catonia; species Catonia carolina. The sequence goes on along the minus strand of JAQMRL010000001.1, from coordinate 258,158,238 downwards.
GAACGAAGGATGTCTTCTCCACCATCTGGAAGTAAATTTGTGCACGATCAGGATTGTCTAGACTCCACAGTCACCAAAGAGGAGGAATTGTCTGAGTCGGGAAGGACTAAGGATGTCGTTGGAGACGATTCATGGGCGAACAGCAGTGATGTAGAGAAATTTGATGGAAAGATTGTCTACAACCCGGATGGTTCGGCCTACATCATCGAAGACAGCGAACTGAGTGAGGATGACACCGAATTACCACAGCTAATTGGAGATGGCTGTATTGTTGATGGCCGTGGTGTTAGCCTTTCTCAGTTCCAAGTTTTCCCTCAGATTGCGAATGCATTTTATGTATCTCGAAACCCATCCCTCTTTAACACCCTGTACGGCAGTTCGACAAACTACTCCTCAAAGTTATTGCACGATAAGAAAATAGTTCCTGAAGTCCCGATCATGCACAGTTACAGGGTCTACACCGTTCGTGATAATAAGACTGGTGATAGTGATGATAGCAAGCCGGGGAACATGGGTGAAAGTAAAAAAGGATCCAGCAAAGATTGTTCTTCAGTTCCTGTGAAACCTATATTGATGTGTTTTATTTGTAAACTGTCTTTCGGTTATGCTAAATCATTTGTTGCTCACGCCATGGGGGACCACAATGTGGTATTACAAGAGGACGAGAGAGACATTTTGGGACACAAGAACTCGTCCGCTATCATTCAGTGCGTGGGCAAAGATAAGGAGCCGCTGGTGTCCTTCCTAGAACCTCTTTCACCGGTGCTAGGGTTGAAGCATTCGAGTTCCACCTCCTCGGCGACGCGAACCTCTCCTTGCGGTGTCCAGGATGAAGGCTCGGGCATTAACGCCTCATCCATTGTGTCCCCACAATCCATTGTCCAGAATCAACATGTTCCTGAGACTCCGGTCTCCCTACCTGAAAACGGTAGTTCTAGTAGTAATAATAATAATAACAATAATAATAATAATACTAATAATATAAATAATAATAATAATGTTAATATTAATACTAGTAGTGCTAGCAGTAATTTGAACAGTAGAGTGATGATGAGTGGTATAAGCAATTGTGTTATGGACTTAACGCGAAAGAGTCCTATCTCAGGAGGTAACAACGGAGGACGAAGCAGTGTATCTCCCGGGGCCAGTCCGTCTCCAGGATCGAATGTGAGTCCGTTGTTAACGTCAACTATGCCGTATCCCCAGCCGCCACCGAACTTCCTTACGGGCACTACGATAGGCGTATGTCCTGACCATATGGGCGGTCGGCCAAGCGGCGTCGAGTGCGCCAAATGCGAGCTCATCTTAAGTTCCTCCCGCCTAGGGGGCGTCGGCGGACCCCTAGCCGGCATGCACTCTCGCAATTCGTGCAAGACTCTTAAGTGTCCTAAGTGCAACTGGCACTATAAGTACCAGGAAACTCTAGAGATACATATGAAAGAAAAACATCCAGAGACAGAAACCTCATGTATCTACTGCATCGCGGGTCAGCCACACCCGAGGTTGGCCCGAGGTGAAACATATACTTGTGGTTATAAACCATATCGATGTGAAGTGTGTAATTATTCGACAACGACCAAGGGAAACCTCAGTATCCACATGCAGTCTGATAAGCATCTTAATAACATGCAAGAACTACAGAACGGTGGTGTTCCTAATTCAGAAATGGGGGCACAGCACCAACAAACACCGCCTCCTCAGCAGCATCACAAGCCACCTAGTGGGTTACCGAGTCCTCATCACCATTCTAGTCCTTTAGCGTCAACACAGGGACAGAAACCGAAACCGACTTTCCGCTGCGATGTTTGCAACTATGAAACGAATGTGGCACGCAATTTACGAATCCACATGACCAGTGAAAAGCATACGCACAATATGATGGTTTTACAACAAAACGTTAAGCATATGCAAACACTGAATGCCATTCAACAGTCTCATCATCAACAGCAACTCGGCTTTGAATCATTGTTGCACTTTCATCCAGGTATGACACTGCCGGGCGAAAAACCACCTCCTCATACCGAAGCAGCCCTTGCTGATATGGCTTACAATCAAGCACTTCTTATTCAGATGATGACTGGAGGACAACTGCCACCACACATACCTCCAGAACTGGCGCCACATATGGATATGGGATTGAATCCTGAAACAATGGAACCGCCTCCAGAACCGGCTGACCCAGATCCAGAACATTTGTTTCAGTGCTGCGTTTGTAATGTGTTTGCCACGGATAGTCTTGAAGCGTTATCCCACCATCTTGCAGCCGATCGAACGAAAATTCGAGAGCAAGAAATCTTAACGATAGTTGCTGGTCATTTTGTTTGTAAACTGTGTACCTATAAAACAAATTTAAAAGCAAATTTTCAACTTCATTGCAAAACAGATAAACATCTACAGAGGTTACAGCATGTAAATCACGTGAAAGAAGGTGGTCCACGAAATGAATGGAAACTGAAGTACGTTTCTTCTCCTGGAGGTGTTCAAGTTCGTTGCCACGCTTGTGATTATTATACAAATAGTGCTCACAAACTGCAGCTACATGCAGCCGGCCAGAGACACGAAGCTTCCTGCTTGCTGTTCCGACATCTACGAGAGCAAGACAGATGCTCATCTGCAAAAATCTACCATTGTGCCCTCTGTGGATTCAGCACCCGCAATAAACTGCCACTTCTGCAGCATGTCCGTTCCATGAAACATCTTCAGATGGAGCAAATCCACCAGTTGCAGCGCCGTAGTGAAGGGAAGGACAGCCAAACCGACATCGGGGAAGTGTTCCAAGTTCTTACACCGCCACCTGCGTCGGATTCTGAGCAGGAAAGTTCCGGTATGTAAACCTACAAACATTTTATTACATATAATATTTTTCTTTATCATTAATCCGCGTTATGTAAGGATTTAATTTTTTTGATAAAATTGTATAGAGTTACTTTAACAATTCACTTCAAAATTTAAAGAATTTTGGTTATATTTATTCTCATTAATTTAATTCAACACATTTCGTAAAAAAATTTACAGACGAAATTTTCTTATGTAAGATATAACAAAAATTCTTAATTATAATTCAGAAAGTTTATTTTGAAAGTGTGCTAATAGTTTAAATGGTTATGTATAATGTATTTACTAAATATTCTTATTATTTCCATTATCATCGGTTTTCTGATTGTGTCCTACTTTTATATTAATGGAATAGGCTTGGCTAATAATGATACAACAGACTAAAGATTTCTTGTTTAAAGGTGTTTTATCGTAATTTGTCTCTTACACAAATCTTTTATCGCATATATTTTGTTGGCTTTCTCTTTGTGGTTTTTAAGAAAAATAATTTATTTTTTACTCAGTCTAATATAATTAATAGAATGTAAATCTATACTAACTTACCTGAAATAAGTTAGTCTGCCTTAATAATTTATAAAATAATTTGACTGAAATCAATTTCTTTTAAGGTGGTATAAAGTTTGGCTATTTATTCAATTCAGCCATGTATTTTACATAGTAGACTATAGCATTTTGTAAAAGAAGTGTGTTTATTCCCGTTAATTTCTCTAAACAATTATTGAAGCCTTGTACTATAATGACATGGAAAATTGAAATTGCACGATAATTCGGTGATCTGTTTCCACACATATTCATTTCAATTTCAATTTAGATTTAAAAAAAAAGTTTCATTTTATACTTAGCATTTGTCTATTTCAGCTTGTAAAGATAAAATAATATTTAAAAAGTTACTTTCTAAAGTTCCAAATTAACCGGATTCACAATTTTTATAATTTACAGGTTTTTACGATTTTAAGAAAAGAATAAGTTACTTGCAGACCCTTTCAAAATGTATTACTTATAAAACTTCTATTATCCTTTTAACAAAAAAATCTTTTCATGCAAATATACATGAGCACAGCTATTAAATTTTGTAAAAATTAAAACGTAGAATAACAAAAATTATTTTAACAATAAATCTTAAACACTGTTACATTATCCATAATCTTGAACTTGGTATTGTTTGTTAAGGCGTCTGCAAACAAGTTAGGAGGACCTTATTACAGCGAAGGGCAACAAAATCAAAACGCAAAAAAGGTTAGAAATTTGATAATGTTAGCTTTGTAGTCTGTTAAAATAATATTAATTTTTATAAACATGTAGAATTACAGGAAAAAAATTAATTAGGCCTAATTGGTAAAATTTCCCCAAAGTTTATTATTGCGTACCTACAGTTTTTAAAAATTAGTTCTAGGATAACCAAACCATAAAGAAGCTATATCTATAAGAATTTTTATCTCACCCGAAATTTTTACTATGTAAATACGTTGTTAATCCATTGCAGTGTTTTTGTCAAATTTTAGTAAAACTTTCTTTACTTAATTTATAAAATACATCAAAAATCTCCAAGGCATAGTCGTTGAGCCTTATTTCTGTTTCGTTTTTTAACAATAAAGAAATATTTGTAATAAAATAAAAACTACATTAAATTAATTAGTTTCCATTGTATTTTATTAATATGATGTCATTAAGTTACAGAATGTAACGTTCATTTTGTATTTGTACAACTCCTCAAATTTTACAACGCAATTTGATGATGACCTATGAAAATTAATTTCAAAATCACTAACCGTAAACTTTATTAGAATTAATTAACATTAAGTTTCGTTGTAAAAATGTATTAATTAAATCATTCCTTGGAGACAAATAATAATAGGCCTACTACAACGCAATAACGGCAGCTCACAGTACTTCAATTATACTTGAATTTATTATTCCGGTTTTAATTGTAACTTCTCTCTGATATGATTAAATAGGCCTAAGTTTGTAAAAAGTTACAAGTATATTCGCTCATGTATTGATTACATTAATGGATTTACCATGGCTAAACCAATCGTGCATAACTTAAATTTGTCATTTTTCAGATTCATTGTATCCCAAAACAAATTATAAGAAACTTTAGATCAGTAAGGATCTTAATTTTTTATGTTATATTCGGTTTGTAGTGTATTTAAAGCATGGAAATCTCAGCCTATCAAAGCCGGCCGCATTGGCGCAGTTGGTAACGTGCTCGCCTTTCATCATGCGGTCTTGGGTTCGAATCCCATTCAGGCACGGCATATTTTCATACGTTACAAAACATCATTTCATCCATCACCGTCTGCATTAGCAGTAATTGCAGAACAGTCGGACGTTAAACAAAAAAAAAAAAAAAAAAAATCAGCCTATCAATAAAATGTAACTAGAACATTTTTCTGAACTAATTACCTACAGAATCATATCCAAAGATTTCATATTCTTTTTATTTTGAGGTCAGATAACGTAGTTCTAAAATTAAAGCTATTATAGCGAGAAAACTGAAATAATATTAATAATAACAATATATTATATAAATAATTAATAATATAACACATGTTTGATGAGTACACTGAATTTATTCTCCATTGATATGATTAAATTGCTGGTAATCTAATAGGCTACAGCAGTTACCAGATGGTTTTTTTTAATTGACAGACCGTTCTGTGTATTTACAAACAATGAGCGGAATTTTATTTTATGCGACAGAATTCCCTGATTTTTAAATTACCTAACTATTTAAGTCAGTTTACCTAGTATTCTTGAGTGTTAGCCTACTAGCTAATAAATCTGTTCTCTATAATTTTTAAACAAAGAAAATAAATCCTACGCGGTCCAACTGTTAATCAATTGTCTAACTCGTAGCTGTTAAAAATCGTTTAATTATTGTATAATTATTAATCTTATAACTATTTAAACTTGTAAATTTAAATTTGATTAATAATAATTTACAGGTTTTCATTTGTACCGATTTATGTTAATCCTTAACTTAATTATGTAATCCCCTGTATAACGTCAAGCCGGTCCAGTTAGTGTAATAATATACGAGTGTATTACATGTGCGTACTTACAGGAATACAGTAATAAGATCATGTGCATGTAGTTGTGTACGGAGTGGGGATCCAGGGAGGTCCATTGTCTACCATCTATGGAAACGAGTCACTGGAATTCCACCGTCCATTGGCCGTCTCATAATGGGCGTGTACTCTCTCTTTAACTTACCGTTGTAACTATTCTATACAATAAAGACTAGTATATATAAATAGTTATCGATTGAAATTGTTATTAGATAAAAAAAGAAGTAGATCTGCCCTTAGATAAATAATTCAAAGATTGTTAATTCTAACTGGTTAGTTAACGATATCGTGGTACCACTAGACCAGTGAAGACTATTCTTTAGTATGTATCCGATTCTTTGAATAAGCATCCCATACAAACCTAATAAATATTCGTTTTCAATTATTAAAAATTACTGTAAAAATATCAAAGAGTTATTACTATAAAAATTGTCTATTATTACAAAAACAATTTCCCGATTTAATTAAATATAAATCTTATTTATTAATATTTAAATTACCCTACATGCTTTAATTAAGTTCATTATTTAATCATTTTAACTATTAGCACTTTTGTAAATTATATTGATATTAAACTAATTATAAAAGTAATTGGTTTAACAAAGTAACTCTGTTCTGAACCTTAGTGTACGCTACTTAGACTCTAAGCTTACTACAGTTTTTTAGGTTTTCATTTTTCAAATACATCAAATTTTTGGTTTTTGTTATAATTTAATATGATGTATGTAGTTTGATAATTTTTGGTTAAGATTTTGAAGTAGCCTATTTATTTTTTAACTTTTTTATATTTAAATTATATTAACTAAAACATTATTAGATTAGCAGTATTAGCTACTTTATTATATTATGTAAGTACAAGTAATTATAGATATCATTTTTTGACTTAAATATTATTTTATCAGGCTTAATAGATAAATTTTAATGTTTTTTTTCGTTTTGTAGGTACTGCTTACTTGCATTTATGTAGTAACTAAAAATGTGAAAAATATCATAAATCTATTTATGTAATAAGTTAGATTGTTGTCGAAAAAATGTTTTAGTTGCATAGAAAATCTTGAATGTTGATTACAATTCGTTTAGTCACAAATAAAGGAATTGTTGGAGAATGAGAAATGAGAAATTGATAGAGAGAAGAAATTTTTAAGCTGAATTGAATTGGCCAAAGGATGAGCTATCATTCGGAGGCTGAGCAGGAAACCAAGTGACAAGCCAGGTGTATCGTAAAACGCATCAGCAACTTTTGTGTACATTTTAATATTTTTAATGGCCGTCGTAATTGCTTTTTAACAGGTTACCGTTCTCGGAAATTATTGCAGAACAATCACCTTTCACGATCTGTAGCCCACACAGGCTGTGTACAAAATTGGTTTTCTGTTATAATAACTTTAATATCTCATTATGTTTGTTTAATGTGCTTTAAATTATTACTTCTGGTCTGCTCAGTCTGGCTGTACTATACAATGAAGTTACATTTCTGTGTCATAGTTCCTTTGAAGAGCTTACGAAGAACACAGTTTTCTGTTAAACGTTTTCTTTCTATGCAGTTTCCACCATCAGTTTCTTGTTTTAATGGAATCTACATTGATATTTTCATTATTGATTTATCATACACCTGTGCGTCAGTTGTACAATAAACAATTTAAAAACACGATAAATATCGTAAACACAGGTACTTGTATTTAAATACTGACTTATAAAAGAATTTGTTATACATACTTCTTTAATATATTATTATTCAGCATTTGTTAATAGCTAGGTGTTATTCTATCTTTGTTTACAGATATCACTGAAATACCTCGTGAGAAAGAGTCAAAATCTGAAGCCAAGGATTTAAGTCAGTCTTCGAATTACTCTAGTGACCAACACCAGCCACAAGATTTAGATGATTCAAGACAGTTGGAAAATATGCACATGTGCCCGTATTGCAATTATACAAGCAATTCAGAAATGAGAATACAAGCTCATGTCTTAGCTCAGCATTCGAATTCGGACCCTCAAAGATCTGCTTCTCCTGTTAAAGAATCGTTTAATTTTCAATGTCCCTTATGTCAAGATGCATTTAAAGATAAACCATTATTAGAAAGACATGTTATGCAAATTCATAGTGTAAACTCAGAAGGATTACAAAGATTATTAATGTTAGTAGACCAATCACATTGGCTGAACACAGTTTCCAGACCGAACTCTCAGCAAACTAATCAGCAGGATAGCCCGATATCATCCCATTCGGTTGTAAAAGAATTTGAACAGAAACAAAATCAGACTGAGTGCACTAAAACGGACGATGAAAAGGATGATGTACATAATTTATCGTCGTCGGAAGAACAAGGAGACGATGAAAATAAATGTCAAACGTGTTCAAAGACATTCCGTAATATTGATGAACTGTGCTCACATCAAAACGAAAGCGGGCATTTGGAACTGAAACAAACACCGAGTGGTCCCGGATATTTGTGTTGGAAGAAGGGGTGTAATCAATATTTTCAAAGTGCTCATAGTCTTCAAATGCATTTTCGAGAAATTCATGCTAGAGGTAGTACCCATAGTCAAACAATGGCTGTGTCTGAAAAGCATGTATATAAATATCGTTGCAGTCAGTGTAGTTTAGCATTCAAAACGATGGAAAAATTACAATTGCATTCTCAATATCATCTAATTAGAGATGCAACTAAATGTGTATTATGTGGAAGAAGTTTTAGATCTATAATATCATTAAACAAACACGTTGAAATTTCACACGCTGACATGACTGAAGAAGAGATGATGGCTTATAAACAGAGCTTAATGAACAACCCTCTTTTGTTGGCTGGAATAAGTGGTCAAATTTTAGATCCTTCTCTAAATGAATTACTTAGGAAAGAAAGTATGAAATTAGAAGATGATATGATGGATGTAGATGACAGTCCTGGTAAAGACAATCAAGATGATGGTACGCAAATTGGTGACGGTGAAAACAGTGACGATTCCATGGTGACAAGCCCGTACCGAGAACAATTTCTTGAAGATTATTTAAACAGTCAAGCAATTGCTGAAGACAGTTACAATGATCCAAACAGAAAATACAAATGTCATCGTTGTAAGGTTGCATTTACTCGGCAAAGTTATTTAACGAGTCATAACAAAACGTTGTTACATCGTAAGGGAGAAAAGTTGAGTTACCCCATGGAAAAATATTTAGATCCTAATAGACCGTATAAGTGTGATGTTTGTAAGGAATCGTTCACACAAAAGAATATCTTGCTTGTTCATTACAATTCAGTTAGTCATCTTCATAAACTGAAAAGGGCAATGCAGGAACAACAACAGCAAAACAATAATAATTCCCCAGTGTGTTCTCAGGCGGCAGCTTCAGTAGCGTTAGCCGCAAGTTTGGGTGTATCACCTCCAGCAAATGTTCCTATCAGTACAAAATGTTCGTCTAGTTCTGAAGAAGATGATAAGAAACCTTACAAATGCAATATTTGTAAAGTTGCTTATAGTCAAGGTTCTACTTTAGACATTCACATGCGATCAGTTTTACATCAAACTAGAGCATCTAAAATTCAAGATTTAGCAATTACTGGCCAAATAGACCTAAGTAAACCTTTAATAGAACAACCAGAACCACAGAAAGCTCAAGATCAACATAAAAAACTTATTCAAGATATTCTGGGTACGTCTCCTAAACACCAACAAACTTCAATGACGTCTCCGTCAAGCAGTTCTATATCTCAAGTGCCGACCATGAGTCAAGGTACTTCTCCTAATTCTGGAACCTCTGTTCTTCCTAGTGCCGCCTCTACACCGAATTTGACATCAGTTCCTACTAGTTTAGCAATGACTAATGCAAATACAAACTCGACAACATCTGTGATACCTTCGCCAACGCAACATTCAGGAATGCTCTCTTGTCAGAGATGTAGTGCTCTGTTTGTTAATCAAGAACAATTAACGACACATCAACAATTATATTGTCTTTTTGGTAGTCCTATGACATTATTTCCTCCATTACCTACACCTCCTGTTTCAACGCAAAATGCAATGACTCAATCTGTCTCCTCTCCTCAAACAAGCAATAATAAAACACCATCCCCTATTCCTTTAACACCGTTAACTCCAAATGCTGAAGACTTTCCTAGAATAACTATTCCTACCAAGAAATCATCTCAAATGTACAAACATCTTTTAGAGAGCTTTGGCTTTGATCTTGTCATGCAGTTCAATGAAAATCACCAGAGAAGGCAAAGAAGAGAACGAGAAGAAAATGAAAAGATGATTTCGGAGATTACATCTACTACTCCAGCTGCTGAAGAGCAAGTGATTCCTGTTCCAGAAGAACAGCAACCTCCTGAGCCAGAACAACCGATCGAGTTAAAAGTTGAAGAAGAGCAGCAAGTTATGACTGATTTACCTGAAGTGTCTAAATCAACTTGTCAACACTGTAATAAAGAATTCTCTAGTGTTTGGGTATTAAAAGCTCATTGTGAAGAAGTACATCGTGATCTAGTCCCTCTTGACTTTTTAGAAAAGTACGCTCAGCAGTTCAAATGCGAGTACGAAAAGAAAACTGTTCCAAGCAGTTCGACTAGTATTACCAGTGTTACGGTATCGTCGACATCAGTTTCAACGTCCACCTCCACTTCGTTATCAACAACTTCGACATCGACATCAACTACCTCTACGTCAACATCTACATCGTGTATGACGTCGATTAGTACACCTAAAGTATCTTCAACAACAAATACCACTGGTACATCTACATCATCTAACTCAGATTTCACACCGGAGAAAGATGAAGACAATAAAGAATTAATTCAAGCTAAGCTTGGGCTACAACATTCGCAACAAACACAGTTATCAACGCCACCTGAAACAGTTACAAGAGCCAGTACTCCAACTGCATCTTCAACCCCTGCTTCTAGCACGGATTCAATACCTGCTACATTGAGTTCGTCAATCGCAGCCGCAGTCGCAGGTGTTGGTCAGAGTAATTCTCAAGGTAATATTCCTATGTCCTTGGCGCAGCAGATGAATGAAATGCAAGCAGCTTTAAACGTCATGGCCGCATCGCAGCTTCAACAGCAGTTGCAGCAGTTCAACCCGATGATGATGGGAATGGCAGGACTTGGCATGGGTTTACCTTTAGGTCTAAACATGCCAGCTCTTGCTGCAATGAATCTACAGCCTCCACTTGTACCGATGATGATGCCACCTCCTCCCTTCGACCCTATGGTCAACTTGGGTCAAAACCAGAATCCGTTGTTTTCACCGCAGTCCAGTTCCGTGGATCCTGCTACAATTCTAGCAAAACAGCAGCAACATTTACTTCAACAGCAACAGCAGGTATTTATTTATGATTTTCCTATAATTTTTTATTTCGTTACTGCCTTTTCTATGACTTTTTCGTATTGTTATTGAAATCTAAAACTTACTTTTTTCATTACGGGTTTGTCGTTTGTGCTTTTAAAATATCCTAAAACACAATAATGAGTAGTAAGGAGTAATAGTATGTACACTATAATTTTCGTAATGTAGTTTATATATGCCTAAATTTTACTCCTGAATTCTGATTTGTTTGTTTTATTTCAAAAATTTATTACTCGTTTATTACAATGGTTTGTCCTGGTTATAAATAAGATCGTTGTTACCAGTTTTGTACATTGCCGCATTCTCTATTTATTACATGCCTTGTCAGTGAACAACATGTATTTGTACAGTTTCTAAATATTTTTTTCAACTATGGTTACGATCCGAATCGTATGGGAAAGTAATTGTGATTCCTTTTGTAAATAATTCGAGTACTTACAAGCTAATATAACTAATATAAAATATCAATTATTCATACTCACGCCATGAAACTTGATTTAAAAAATTAACCGACTATTTCATTTTTAATTATTTTGTTATGTTTACTATTTGCATCTTTCAGTGATTAGTTAATTGAGTAGCAATATTAAATGTAAATCTAATAAATGCTGCATTGAATTACAGCTTCTTTAATCTTTAAACGGGAAGAGTATGAAGGCCTACTAATCGGATAAAATTATTAGCAAGTTACGGTTGATAATGAAAGTATTGGCTTTTGTTTACCAACACTACTGTTTTTTTGGTTTTACATCTGACTGTTCTGCAATATCTGCTAGTGCAGACGGTGGAGAATGATGGTATATGAAAATGAGTACAGAAAAAGTGCCAGACCTGACCGGGAATCGAATACGGGACACCGGCGTAGAAGCCGGTTATGCTACTGTTTTTACAAGATATATGTTACATTTTGTGTTTAGTTCATTGTATATTAATTTAATTTCTTATTTTTAATCTTATTTAATGGTATGTTTCGCAGGTTAATGCCTCTCAGCAGAAACGGGCCCGGACACGAATTACAGATGACCAGCTGAAAATTCTAAGAGCTCACTTTGATATCAACAATTCCCCATCTGAAGATCAAATTCACGAAATGGCTAGTCAAAGTGGACTTCCACCTAAAGTAATTAAGCACTGGTTTAGAAATACCTTGTTTAAAGAAAGGCAGAGAAATAAAGATTCGCCGTATAATTTTAATAATCCTCCTTCAACAACGCTAAATTTAGAAGAATACGAGAAAACTGGAGAAGCAAAAGTAATGCCTCTGAATACAAGTACTGAAGAACAAAGTGAATCAAGTACAGGGACTAGTAAGGAAACCACACCGAAAGACTCTCCTGTAACGCCTACATCAGTTAAGAAAAAACCAACGCCTTCACCATCTCCACAATCGCATCTCCCTCAGATTCAGTCACCACCTCCATCACAGCTGCAGCAGCAGTCACCTCAGCAGCAGCAGCAACCACCACCACAACAACAGCAACAGCAGACGCAGCAGCAAAACCAAAAACAGCAACCTCAACAGCAGCATCAGCAGCAACAAACAACTAGTGTGTTTTGCCAGTCTCAGTCGCAGCCATTTCCCCATCCTCCAGAAGCAATCAAAACTGAACCCAAAGAGATAATCAGTTTGCCGTCTCCTCTAGTCGATTCTCAAGACCATAAATTTAATAGTCTTCTTTTAGAGACTGAAAATAGACTGAAACGTGAAATAATCGACGAGAAACCTAACATGTTTCACACTGGGCCTCTCCACTCTCCACCCAGTCCGGCTATGAGCGACAGAATGAATTTACTGCCAGCGAGAAATTCATCTCCAGAAAATCTGACATTAACATCAATAATATCCTCGCAACTAGGCCCTGATTCCCTTAATACACCTATGTCAATTGCTTCCTCACATTCCAATATGCTACCGCCAAAATTAACTCCTAATTTTGCTACACCTCCTACACAAGTCACTACCTCAACAGCGGGTTTATCTTTAACTCCCACTTCAAGAAGTATAAGCCCTGGTCGGTCGAACTCTGCAGATTGTTTTACTCATGCGATGCTTGCTGGGACCGGAGGTAATAGTAACGGAAGTAATTCATCAGGAGGCTCATCAGGGAAACGGGCCAACAGAACGAGGTTTACAGACTATCAAATCAAAGTTCTTCAAGAGTTCTTTGAAAACAATGCTTATCCTAAAGATGACGATTTAGAATATCTTTCTAAACTTCTGAGTTTAAGTCCAAGAGTTATTGTTGTATGGTTTCAAAATGCTAGACAAAAAGCAAGAAAAGTGTATGAAAATCAGCCACCAGTAGACCCCGCTCCTGGTTTAGATGAATCGGGTGCAGGAAGGTTTCAAAGGACACCGGGGTTAAACTACCAGTGTAAAAAATGTCTCTTAGTGTTCCAAAGGTATTATGAATTGATTCGTCACCAGAAAACGCATTGCTTTAAAGAAGAAGATGCCAAGAGGTCCGCTCAAGCTCAAGCTGCTGCTGCTCAGATAGCGGCTGTTTTATCATCGGAAGATTCAAATTCTAGTACAATCATTGAGCAAAACCAACAATCAGGAATTCCTAGTGTAGCACCTTCCAGTAATCCTCCAACACCTGCTGCACCAGTTACACCTACACCATCTCAGTCATTATACCCTCAATCACCAGCTCCTTCAAGCACTCCTACTCCGGAGGCCAAGGAAAGTTCCTTTCAATGTGACAATTGCAATTTAGTATTTCCTAGATTTGACCTGTGGAGAGAGCATCAACTTGTACATATAATGAACCCAAACTTATTTCCTTCTTATCCTCCTGATAGCCCTTTTGGAATTTTACAACAGCATGCTCAAATGCAACAGCAACAGCAGCAGCAGCAACAGCAACAGCAGCAGCAGCAACAACAACAGAAACAAGAAAACCAACAGCAAACGCAACAAGATTCACAGCAACAAACGCAACAACAGCAAACTCAGCATCAGTTAAGTGCCCTTGGAGTAGCAGATTTGTCAATGACACCGGGTGCAGCACAACATCCTCTCATTTCTATGCTGACTGCTAACAAAAGAAAATTTGATGAGTTTGAAGAAATCTGTGATCGTGAAGGAGACCAACCTAAAGATAAACGATTAAGGACTACTATCCTGCCTGAGCAGCTTGATTACTTATATCAAAAATATCAGATAGAAAGTAATCCTTCGCGTAAGATGTTGGAAAATATCGCAAGAGAAGTGGGTTTAAAAAAAAGAGTGGTACAAGTCTGGTTTCAAAACACGCGGGCAAGAGAAAGAAAAGGTCAGTTTCGAGCCCATTCACAAGTGATAAATAAAAGATGTCCTTTCTGTCCTGCACTTTTCAAAGTTAAATCAGCTCTTGAAAGTCATTTAACTACCAAGCATGCTGAACATTGTAGTCGAGGAGAAATTAATATCGATGCTCTTCCTGACGAAGAATTAAGTTTAGAATCTACTCCGTCTTTCACATCCTCACAGATGGGTGGAGAATCAGGGTCTAAAGTTCCTACTAATTTTGGTTCAAGTACTCCGACGTCCAATATGATGCCCCCAATATTTTCTCCATTTCATTCTGATATGGAAAATTCCTTAAAAAAATATTATGAAGAATCGATGAAAAGGTATATCAGTGGACTTCAAGCACATGCAACGCAAAATGGAAGCATTGGCAAAGATGGATTACCTTCGGATTTAAGATTAAAAGGTGAAGGTGAAAGCGGAGACTGTCCGCTTGATCTTAGCAGACCAATGAAATTAACTCTTGATCAAGAAGTTCGTTCCCTTATGGCTGATCCTGGCCCTTTAACTGATCTTAGTGAAAGAAGTATATGTGGAGATGACGATTCGTTATCACTTTGTATGTCAGAAAGTACCGACAACATGGATGGAGAGGAAAGTAATCCAGCTTCACCTTCATCCAGTCCGAGCCAGCAAAGTGGAGGAGCTCAACAACGACAAAGTGCTAGTAAACGATACCGCACGCAAATGAGTAGTCTACAGGTAAAAGTAATGAAATCTCTTTTCAACGATTACAAAACACCAACTATGACCGAGTGTGAAATGTTAGGTAAAGAAATCGGTTTACCGAAGAGGGTCGTTCAAGTGTGGTTTCAAAATGCCAGAGCGAAAGAAAAAAAGACTAAACTAGCCTTACAGAAAGTCCTTGGAGGTTCGGAAAGTGAGCCGGCTCAAAGACTACCAGAAGAATGCAAGTTGTGCCAGTTTAAGTACTCCCACAAATATTCAGTACAAGATCACATATTCACGAAGTCTCACATCGAAGTAGTAAAAGCTTATCTTGAAAGCAGGCTTAGTAAAGCAGAACTTTCCGGAAATGCCAGCGATGGGGAATTTACGATACCTTCTGCACCAAGTGGTTGTTCAACGGACGCGTTAAATCACAACAACAATAATAATAATAATAACAATAACAACAATACAACCCAACAACAACAATTGGCTCAACAACTCCAAATGCTGCAGATGGCTGGACTCAATTTACCTGCTGCTCAAGCTATGGCTCTTGCTGCTGCAAAACTGGATCCCAAGGATCAACATCCTTCTGCAGAAGATGTCGCTCTTCTTCACCATCTTTACGGTCTTGGTCTTGCATCCTTTCCTCAGAGCTTCATGCATCCTGGCATGCTGTCATCTACCGGTAAGTGAATCTTATAAAATTCTTTTACGTATATTTACACTTAATTTAGATTATTATGATTATTATTATTGCATCTATGTTCCAAAATTACAAAGGTGTGTATATTTTTCAAGAAGTATTACTAAGAGAATGTATGGGGCTGCCCGTTCACATCTACAAAACACACTTGTGCTCCTTATTTACTTAAACTGATATAATATTTTAAACAGGGATAACAAATAGAATACACACATCAAAATATTAAACTATTTAGGAAATCATATTATAATCTCTAATAATATGATTACCCCAGTCACATTGTAATTCTTTTGTCATTTGCTTTTTTTATAAATACAAAACATATTCTTTTTCTGTTAAATAAACCTCAGTGAATTTTGATTTTCTTTCTTTTTCTGAACATTTGGTCTGATAATAAAAAAACAAATCAAACAACATATTTCCACTGTCTAAAATCTATTTAATTAAGAATAAGTAATTGATTGTCGATTTAATTTTGTTAAATCTATTATATAAATTTAATTGAATGTAATAAATGTAACCAAAGCGAATAAAAACTGATAACTAATTTTCGTTTCTTAATTGTTCCATTAGTTTTATAAGTACGAGTCAAAATGTAGCTTATTTTTTGAATGTTAGGCTAACTGAAATTTGATTAGTCCTTATGATTCGATTTTTAATTTATTAGTAAAATTTACTATAAAAAGTATTTTTATTCGCTTTATTTAAATGTTTTTACTTTATTATAATTATTCAGGGAACTTATTATAAAGGAGGTTAGGTTATTGGTAAGTTACTGTGATGATTTTCTCTGCTTATTATCATACCAGTTTTTGTTGCATAAATTACAGCAGCATAGGCCTTTGTACCTTATAATACTACTAAAAAAGGAACGTTTAAAAGAATTAAAATGGATTCGTTTTATATATGCTCATTGGAGCGTGTATTTAATTTACCCAGTAAATCACGATAACATAAAAGAATGGAAAGTCGTCGGATAGGTTTCGTTTCGCGTCCGTCATTAAAAGTTTTGTACCTAAGCCTGATGACAATAACTTTGTTACATTATAAAGGTTCTTAGGTTAGCTTAGGTAGTAGTAGTTATAGTTTGTCTATTGATAGGTTAGGTTAGTTTATGTCCTACATGTGATGCTCCTGGCGGTCTAATTTCCAAGCCATTTGGAATTCTTTCTGTCTATGAAAACAGAAAATATGCTGGAGTATGTATGCTTGATGAAGCATACCTTTAGTTGGTTCTTTTCCCCCTACTATATTCGTTTTATTATCTATCATTGGATTCCATGTATCTTCCTACATAAACCTTTGATATAGTCAGGTAATAACAACAATGTTGTAATGGAAATTTCACACCCAGTCCCTCTTCTTATTGCCGTTTATTGTCCAGACACCCTATTACACTTCTCCCGCTTGCTTCTTTTTTGATGTATCTTTGACAGTATCTGTTTTCTATCTTATTATATTCTGGCAGATTCGTTGGATTAAAAAAAAACTTGTACTGTACTCTCACTTTATCGTTTAAAATGGTTTAATTCTTTTTTTAGACCCTTTTAGATAGCACGAAAATCTTAAAATACTACTTCATTGATTTAATTTGACAAAATTTTAATCTTATCGATAAAACCCCACGAATAAATATATATTTCAATAAATAAATATTGTTAAAGTCGTTTTGTTCTTGAAATAATCTGAACAAACATGCGTTGATAACAATTTATAAAAAATATCAAAAGAAGTTTTATGGGGTAACAAATTCATATAAATTCTTTAAACTTAATTTAAAAATTTTAACGATTTATTTTATTCAAAATATTGACGGTTAAATTAAAAATACTATAGTGTTTACAAGAAACTGTTCTACTGGTATCCGTACAAGAAGTTCTCATATTGAAATTCTGTCGTTTCTTTATTGTCTTATTTATTTATGTTGGTTTATTAATCGTATTGTATTATTTAAGTTAATGCTATTGACACGTTCTGATCGGATTTTAAGGAAAATTTACATTTAAATATAAACATTATAAAACTGATTTCTAAAATTTTATAAAAGAAATAAGCCTATTGATATATTTTTATTTTTTTAAATTCAAGAATTCTGTCTAAACATTACTGATTTATTTGCACACGAATAAATCTAATAGTCTACTATAAATTTACAGCTTTTTGGTGGTATGCTTTTTTTATATGAAACTCTTTGATACTACTAAACTAGTGAGAATGTTCAACATATTAGTAACATTGTGAATAAGAAATTTAAAAAACCGGTCTGTGAGCCTCTGGCATCGTTGTCGACCCGTGTCTACTCTGATCTTCCTCTTGACAACTTTTCCACTTTTTTAATATGGTTTAAAAAATGTAATCGTTATCTTTCACTTTTATTTTGTAAATTTAAAATTAGGTAAATTAATTTGTATTATATTTTAAACCTATTTTAAGGTTATATATAAAACAAAACAACTAAAAATATACATCGTCTGATATAATAAATATCCTTAATTTTTTTTAATTATTCACAATTTTTTTGAATCGCTTTGTGTTACTAACAAAATAGCCTATATTATGTAAAATATAAAATTATTTTTAAAACAATTAGTAACATTTCACAGTATTTCACATCTGCTTAAATTCTTTGTTATTAAAGGAACAGCTGATACATTTCATGACAAACCGAGTCACAGTAAATTTTCTTTTTCGCTACCTAATACTAGCAATTAATCAGAAACGCTTCGATTCAGAACTAATTTGTCGAGAAATTACCTAATTAATGATTCATGTAATTTAATTTATTTTTTCTTAGTTTTTAGAAATTTTGTAACCAAGTTACGGTGTTAAATAACATTACAGCTAAATTAAATTTTTAACTCGGGTTTGATACAGTGATGATATAACTTTAGATTAGGTTACATCTATTACTTCATAATGTAGATAAAAAATAATATAATAATCTCTTGTTGTATTTATTCATTGAGTATATAGCAATTTCTTTCGAGTGTTCTAATTTGTAGCCTCAAAAGTGGTGCATTAATAAACAGGTTTATTGCTTTTCCCAATTTTTAGAACTAGTTTGTTGGGGTAGTTAAAAAAATAATATTTGATACTTTATGGTATTGGTTCTCAAAGTGGGGGTGCAATGAAGGGTTTAGGGGGTGGCGCAAAGCTTAGTTTAAAAAATTAATGAAATTTTGCATAACTTAGATAAAAAAGTGAAATATTTTCTTTTTTTCTAACATGGGTCAAGTTTTTAATTTGGAATTGGTTACGTCCAAAAATATTACAATTTTTTGAGTGAGAATTCCTTAAAAGTACTCTTTCTTTTGTTACTACATATTCGTGTGTCGTGTGAAACTTGATTTTCTACTCTTTCTGCTATGAAGAGCAAAAAATATCGTTCAAGATTAGATGTGACAAAAGAACTTAGAGGTTACACTGTCAAAATAGACTCAGAAAGCTTTGTACCAAGAAAAAAACAGGCTCATTCGTCATATTATACCATACGAATAAAATAATGCAGATGAGATCTAGCCAATAACAGCCGAGGTCGGGTGAGAGAGGTTGCCTTTTCTTTTTGTCATACTTAAGAAATAAGTTAGGATTCCCTTAAGCTTGACATGAAACTTGCACTAAAACCTTCGTTTAAGTTTGTTGTTGAATTCTTCAACTTATGGATTAAAAGATTTCAAAAGTTCATGTGACCATTCAAGCAGATTGAATCCAAAAAATTTAGTATTGTGAACTGTGTTACAACGACAACACAACGTGGTATTCGGTTTCCTAAAGTATATTGGCTCTGAGCTTTGTTCTAGGCCGTTATGCTCCGCCTTCATCTGCAGTCTTTCATTCATTCGAATATACTCGTCTTAATTTTTGTTTTGAGTTATATTTAGCAATATGTACTTGTTAAAAATAAAAGAAGTTAATTGTCCTGATCTATTTGTAATTATGTTTTAAATTATTTCACATTGAACCCATTGTCTCAATAGGAATAGGTTTTAAACATGTACGTAACTTAAATAAAAATTACCAGTAACAGTGTTATTAAAAAATTCTTACTTATGTAAATATAGGGTTGCATGGCTTACGGCTAAACCATATAGGGATGGGGCGGCTCGAAATTAAAAGTTTGAAAACAACGGCTCTTATATGGTATTAATGGTCTAAATTCAAATCTTCATTTTTTCTAGTTATCACATGCTGATTGTTATAACTGTAGCTTTTTATGGAGAAATAGAAAATAATATGTATTTTTTACGATAGAACACTATTGTTTTGGCAGGCATATGTTAAAATTCAGATGCTTTAGTTCTAATATTCAACCCGTAAGGAATCAGGTGGATTTAGCTTTCTGAATGATCGGGAAACAAAGAATTGGTGTTCAGTCAATGAAAATTTTTATATTTACAGATGTATTTATTTATCTTACTGTTATTTACTTTACTTAAGTAGAAATCATCTAATAAATATTAAATAGTTTTTACTTAATAATTATGATTTGTGGTGTGGATTACGCAACGATATTTGATTGTTCTTGATAAAGTTCTTCTCAGCCGCGAATAGTATCGGGTTTTTTGTCCCTTGTCAAGAGTATTATGTGGTAGACATTTGCATGGCTCGTGCAGAAAGGTCTCAGAATAATATTTACATAAAACATAATGTCCACGCGTACAACTCGTATGTAAATTATTTTGTACTCTAGATGGTTTGTGTATTAAGATATCAACCCTAAACCCTAATGTCCCGCACCTTGTTCATGTTTCTCCTGGTTGATTTAAATATAGTATCCAAGTTGTTGTCGTTGATATTATTATAACCAGTTGTACTGTTGTCGTTAAAAACCCCTTCACGATTTACCGGACCAAGTATTTTGCATACGGGTCAGGCTCGTGCCAAAATCTCCCCATATTTTAACATAACCGTGCCCTCTATTTACTACCATCTAAAAAGAAGCTATAATCAGCTTGTTATTATGACTTTTATAAATGTTATCGTTCAGATTCATTACCGAAACCCTTTAACAACTGAATTAAACATACTGGTTTTTCTCTTATGAAACTAAGCCTAACTTTCGTAATCTTAATATTTTTTTGATTAATATTACTTACCTTCATTATAACGTGGCCTACCACCAATTAGGTGCTAAATAATATTATTTTCTTTTACACTTCCTGTCGTTTCTCCTTATTTAACATAATCCGTATTTATTGCACGTGTATATTTTATAATTTTAACGTTAATGTTTTTTATTATTTATTAAATATTAAATCGCTTTAAACTCACAATAGTAATATATTTTAAACGTTAGTCCATGATCGTTAATAATTCTTGACCATCGCGCAATTTAGTGCTAATTATTTCCGATTATCTGTTTTAGTCTTCCAATCAACAATGTGGCCTAAAGCGACTAATATTATAAAATCTGTATTAAATCTAATCTGACTGAAATTTTAATGTTTATTAACGTAATAAACTTAAATATATAAGCCTACTTTATTCAAAAATTATATAAGTTAGTTATTATTTTTAAATATTTAATTGTTTATCAAGGGTCATCTTATCGATTTTATTTTAAAAACACAAGTTTTTTTCTGTATTTTAAGCTTAATCTTCGCGAAAACTTAGTACCAGATTTAATTTCGAAAATTGGTATAGATTTTTAATATTAACAAATTTTATGTTATTTTTCATTATTTTGGATTTGATATATTTTCTATGTAGGCCTAATTTCTTAAAGAAGATTTCCTGTGAAGTAGATTTTTATAAGAAACAAATATTAGATGACCTGTCTGTTTTCACGTTAATATTGCACTTAAGAAAAGGTGTCCATCTGAGGTTATTTGAAAGTTTGTCATCAGACTCCGGTATCGTTAATAGAACCCTCTTATCTAATGGCCTTTAATTGTGCTAGAGTGATACTACTCTCATGAACAAAGCTTCTACTATCGATCTTTTTCCCCTCGCTCATTACTCTTTTCCCATTACTTTGTATGATGATGACGACAATAATTAGATTGCATTTCCATCATTTTTTCTCTGAGATAAAAAAAGATTGCTTATGTTGGTTTCAACTACCCCTCTTCTGTTACTTCATCATCTTTTTCTAAACTTCCCTTAGAATGAAAACTTAATGAAGGAAGACCTGAGTCATCTTTTTTTTCTTCCCCTTTTCTTTCTAACCCTGTTTGCAGTTTCGATAAAGCTGGATAAAGAAACTGTGGGTGTTGCTTGCTTTGGAAATACCCTTTGTTTGGTGGTTCTTCCCTGCGAAGTTTTGAATTATACATATCTAGAGACGGTCATCATCTACCGATTTCGTTTCTCCCTTTGTAATATCTTGTATATCTTTCCACTATATACACTTATTTTGAATTTTATTATGCTCATAAAACATTTTCTGATAGACTTTAATGGAGTAATGAATTCAAATTAGATGTTGGTGGACACATATTGGTAACAAACTCAAATACTTTCTTTAAAGGGTTTGTATAGGCCTATAAAACGATTTATCTGAATTATGTATTTATGAACCAATTTTATTTCCTATTTAAATAATAATTATATGATTTTTTTGCTTTATTAATTCGCTTGTTTCTGTATAATAAAATTCAAGTGTAATGACGAACAATATTATAGTGATCAAATAAATAAATGACTTGAAGAAGCAAATACTTCTTAAGACCTACTTCCAACAATACAAAATATGAGGTTTGTTTAGCTTAAATGCTTATCAGGTAGTTATTTGGATGATATTTAATAAAGTAGGCCTAAGGAATTCTCTAAGTCCACTCTTAGTTGTCGTAGAGGATTGTCCTGAAAACAATCTCAAACTATAAAGTTGTGTCTGCCTAACTTCTGATAAAAATATTTGTGGTGAATCGTATAAATGGTTCGTCTATGTTGTAAAACGTTACCTGTTTACTTATCAAGGGAGTTAGTTTATGAATCGCAGTAATTTAGATTAAAAGGACTGAAAAAAGCAATATTACTTCCTTTTGGTGAACTTTAATGGTTATTTTAATAAAATAATTATATTCTATTATATTTTCACAAATAGTTGTAAGGTTTTTGAAAAATATAGTTTTTATCAGCGTTAAAATTTTGTCAAATTTTAAAAATTTATATTCTTACGTTCACAAATAAGTATAAATTTTCTTGTTAAGTGTGTTTTTAATCGGTAGGTATTTTTTTAAAACATTTAAAATTTGTGAAACTTTTAATACGTTAGCATCTTCATAAGATATATGGGTAGTACTGTGTTGCTTTCTATCAATATTTCAGTAATTAACTTTGGAGGTTAAGTATTAATTTAAATTATGTTTTCTTGTTAATCATCGTGCTTTTTATTTATGTACGAGTATATTACTTGGTTGATTACTTTTCTTATCGTCCAAGTTTTTCCTTTTTTCGAGAATTAAATAATTTCTTTTTTGGAATATGTTAAATAGTTTATGGAAGTGAATTTTGCGGAAGTTATGTACAAAATAATCTGAAGGATTTTGTGCGTGACTTTCGCACGCGTGATAGATGCATAATATGACTGAGAAAGATGGAGAATAAAAACAGAGGAAGATGAGTCATGATTTTTATTCCAAAACAGTAAGTTACTACACAAGCTGACTCCCAGAAATACAAAAACTAATTCACCCCCTCACATCCTAGTTTCCAACCGTCACCAATGCCCTTTTCGTATTTCTACGGTATCAGTATTGGTAGATTCAGATTGTCCTTAATTTATAACTTACATCACCCTTCCTCCCCCTTAGTTTTCTCCTTCGTCCTTTAACATAAAAAGCCCATAGCGAGACACATGGGTGCCATATCTACGTCCCCTCCTAACTAGTTCGGTCCATCCCCCCTGGAACAATGCTCTAAAAAACTAACTTCTTCTCTCACCCCTATTTTTTTCATCCGCCCTTATATCTAGAGCTCTCAGAAAAATGGGTTCTTTATGGAAATGTTAGATGTGTAATCCATATTGGAAACATAAGGGTAGTATTTATGACTGTCTCTACACGATGGGAATTCGAAAAGAATACCCTATCAATAATGCTATTGGGAACATAGTTTAATTTTTGTTAGTGTTATTTTCCTTGTAGGTTATATATGTTATTTTATATTAATAAAATAATACATTTAGTATTTTTATGTATTTATTAAGGACAACTACAGATGTATTTAATATGTATTTTTTATTTTAAATTTTAATTTATGCTAATAATAATGAAATTTGCCTACATATGTACATATCTGAAATTAAAAATAGATATAATTTATATGTATTTTATTTACATTTTTTCTGTGCTTAGAATTACAAATACAATGCAAATAGAAATTTACTTATCTTATTTAAAAGACCAAAAATGTTGAAATATTAAAAACAACATAAAATGTATTTGACATTTATTTTTTATTTTATTTTATTACGACTATATGACAAATATTTTATCTCTCTAAAATACCAGTTTATTAATAAAATATAACCAAGATCGTTACTGACAGTGATTTATTTATTTTTATTTAATTATTTGAGTAACTGATATCTTTTTTAAAATGATAGATAAATAAATATTTCCTTATATGTGCTGCATATAATAATTTCAGCGTATTATGCAAATTTATTTCAGTGTAATAGCCTATGTGTACTAATTATTAGTACACACAACAAGCGTAACACAGGCTTATTAATATTTATAAATATTTTTTTATATATTTTATCTTATATGTACTAATAAAATGATCTTTGCCAAAAATAAAATTATTCATTTTTTATTTAGTTAAATTTTTATTTTCATTTAATTATGTTTTTGTAGTGTAAATATCGGAATTGATTGGTCTTAACTATTTAAGTTATTCTTTACAAAAGTAGCGTAACCTATCTGGAAATAAATGAACGAATTTATTTTGCTTTTTATTATCACCTATTTTAAATTTTTTATTTTGTATATTTGGTAAATGTAAAATATTCTGTGTCATTTTATCGTGTGATCGTTCATTAACATTCTGTTTTATATTTTGAAATTATACCCTTCTGTGGAGAAGTGATTTTCTTTTATTTACACTATCATTTTTCTGAAATTAATAATCATGTCTAAATCGACTTATAAAGTATAATAGGTTGACTGCTATGAGATGTATTTTTATGTTTAGGTATTTCTGGAAACCCTTTGAGACATAACAATGTATCAATTTTTAAGTTGTTTTTTTACTGGTAGTGAAAATTATATGCTGATTTTAGCAATGTCGTTAGCTTTTCCCTAGCTCTTATCACTTAGATTTTATTTCATTTTGTATCCAGCATTATTTTTTAGCCTATTTGTTTTATTAAATCAGTTAATGTAACAATAATTTTTCAATTTCAAGTTGGCAGCATAATTATTTTGTAATAAAACAATCTGTTTGTAATACGCCTAGTTCCTTCTATAAAAAAATATTGCTGCCTCCATGGTGTAGTGGTTTGTGTGCTTGCCTACCAACGGAAGGGCCCAGATTTGATTCCCGATTTGGGTCTGGAAATTATTACATGTTAAAACCCAGTGTTTCATACTTCAAAGTAGTCAATAACCAAAATGTTGATACGACTTAAAATAAACATTCGTATTTTCAATCATGAACGGCACAAATGTTGTTCAAAATTATGCATGTAAAATGAAAACAAAAATTGTTTTACCATGCTATACAGATTCTTGTCTAAATATGACTGATCCACCTTTAATTACTACGAAATATAGCCTGTTTGTCTCAATTTTTTTCTCTGTATTAAGAAATAAAAGAACAAAATTAATTTTTCATGATAGTAATTGATTTATTGTATAACTTTCTTGGATGAAATGAAAAGAAAATTTTAGCTGTTTTGGCAAAATTACTCATCCCTCGAGTAACAGTCAACCTGTTAAACAGAATTTGAAATTTGAAGAATAATTTATAAATTTTATAGTTGTTTCATTAATATTGTCTAACTGATATAGCCTATATGATCAGATAAATTTTTGTTAAATAAAGAAGCGTGTAATGGAAGAAATTCTTTAGAGCGATATTTCTTGATTAAGTTTAGAAACATAAGAAAAAGATAATCCAGAAGGTAGGCCTAGTATTTGAGCGTTCCGGAAAACACCCCTCACGATAAAGGAGCGAAAATAAAGATATTAATATTTTACCACTGTTGGTTCATAACGCCTCCGGGGTGGTATATCTAACGCTGTATTCTTCTTGAATGGGGTTGCTTCCCCCCTTTAGTCCGAATATTATGATGGGAAGATCTGAAAAAATTCCGTTCATTTTTATCTTTTATATTATTTACTTATTAACTAGTTTATTTATTTATTTGTTTTCTTTTTTCTTTTGGTTAATTTTTGTTTTTCTAATTTTGTTTTTTTATTTCTTTTTTTTAATTTTAGGTATATAAACTCATTCAAAGCGGGTTGAAAATATGTGTGTGCGGCTGGGAGTGAAAATTGAATCTTTGACAAAATTTTGTTGAAAAAATTTGCAAAACGCTTATCTACTCACCATGACGATTTGATTTTTTATTAAATTTATTACTGTCGTATTAAATTTATTGTTAATTAGTTATTTTGTGTATTATATTTATTTATATATATATTTATAAATATTTAATGTGCCTTGTAAAAAGTTATTTAATTTTTTTATACCATCAATGTTGATGATATTGTGTTCCTCTTTATATATAAATAAAATTGCTATGTATTATTATTATTACTATTATTATAATTTTATTAATAATGTTAATTTCTGTAAATATAGGACAAACATGTTAAGTTATTAGAGACTATACTTATTAGTAGATATGTATGTTGCAGGCTAATTTCATTGTCTATATATTTTATAGTTTTTTCAGTCGTAAATGTCTGTGCTAAATTTGTGATTATAATTATGAATTAATTGTTATTTATAAATACATAAAAGTAGGTTAATATTATTGATGTTGTCAATAAATTATGCTTTACTACAGTTTATTTAAATAATTGTTGAAGTTATTTCAAATTTTCCCTCCCAGAATGCACCAAAATTGTGTGCTTTCCTTTCTTTTACTATATTATACTTTCGGCCTAAAAAAATTTAACTTAGTGGTTTTATTAAAATAAAAACACTATATTAAAAAAAAGATGACTCGCAAGAAATGTATTTGTTTATTTTTTTATATAATGAAAATAAATTTTTAATTGAGGCCTGGTTTTACAACACATTAATATCATTATAATATTATTGTGTTCGTGAAATATCTTGACAAAAAATTTCAAATAGATTGGCCGTTTATATATGAACTTCAAAGAACACCAGTAAAAGCCGACACAACTGATGAAGGTAATATTTATTTTTCCATTATTGTATTAAATATACTTTAATGTAAATATATTTAGGCACGCACTGTATGTTCCAATAAAATTGATTTTCATTTAATTAAAAATTCCCCATATTGATGAATCTTACATCTAACATACATTTAAATACATTAGTTGGATCATGAATTGTTATTTATTTACGTACATTGCAACAATGATATTGACGTTGTAAGTCTAAATATTGGTTTAAACGTTACTACAAAAATTTACTTAAATGATCCTTTTTATTAAATCTCAGAATAGTGTTAGATGACTTGTTTGTTAAAGAAAAAGATTGATAATTTGTCTCACTTTATTACAAAAACCAATTTCCAAATTTGGTTTATAGAATTCTAGTTGTTCCAATTTAGCGATTTTTCCTAATTCCATAAAAAATTAACTATTTTATTGTAGTTATTTTCATTGTTTATAACATTCAGCGAGATCTAAATCGTATCAATATATCAGTTTTATTGATAGATTTATCTATAATCTGTTCTAACAGACTAATAAATAGATTTGGTACACCGAAAATTACCATGAGCAAGTTTTTCCCAGTGAAGATATCTTTAATAAACTGCATTGTTTACTGATTGATATGTATCACGACAAAGCATTTATTTTACTCAATAATTTCAGTTCACCCTTACATAAAAAATTGTAAATTATTCTAATTACATCACCAAATGCATTCCCTCCAGGAATTTATCATAGATTTATGAATCGAACAGTGGAGCAGAGAAATCATGATTAAAGTAATCTTAACAAAGAAATATGTATATTTTTTAGAGATATACTGTTAATTATTGAAATACTAATTCCTAAAACAAAAACATTTTTTTCACTTATTAAAAATATCATATTCATTCATTGACAACAGTAAAATTACGAAGTAAAGAAAAATTTAAAGAAATATCTTTTAATTAATTTAAATAGTTTTTCTTAGGTTGATTATAACTACTGTATTACTTGTTAGTACGAAAGGAGCCTTTAATTTATCGAACATAATATAATATAATAATTATGAAATATTTTGATAAAATATTTAAAAATTATCGTTAAATCAGATTCTATAATTCAAGGAGTATTAGAAATATTTATAAGCTTATACATATTTAAATTACTGTCAGTAGAATTATTTTGAACATTAAGTCTTAAACCACCTCATTTTATCAATAAATAAAAAATGAAAGTAATGATCCATGTCTGATTCTTATGCCATTAAGATTTTACTATAATATGTGCGATTTCATTAAATGGGTAGCTTAAAATTGATTAAGGATTCTCAAATTTTTATGATGGTTGGATAATACCTGCAATGAGTTATCCGAATTGTTTAATGCCATCGGTAGTTTGGGTCGAAGAGGTGTTTAGCTCCAGGCGTTCAAAGTAGGATAACTAAAAGTTAAAAAATGTGAACATTTTCCGTTTAATACTTTAGTAGTAACAGTAATACTAAGTTTTATATTGTACAGATGCATAGCTATACATCTACATAATGTGGATGATTGTGTTTTGACCTCAACTGAAATGTACACAGAATAACGCGTTCATAATAACTACACTTAGGTAGTACGTACGAAGTCTTCTAAATCTCTCGATAAATGCGATGTTTAGTAAATATGCAAAATTATTATGAAAATTTGATGTTTGTGTTTACAAGTTCTTGGTGACTAAACTTTTGTAAGAACTTTTCAGAATATAACATTGTGTAGTTTAGGCTACTTCTAAACCCTTCCAAAAAATTGACCTGAGATTTTAGGCTAATTATATCAATTTCGTTAATGATAATGTTACTTTAATTACTGTTGATCTATTTGTTTATCATCAGTCTCTCGACTGGTTTGATGCAGTTCTCCAAGCTGTCTATTTTGCGCAAATCATTTCATATCTGCATACCTGTAACACCCTACGTCTTTTGTAATTTGGTTTATATTTTCTAACTTTTGCCTTCCCCTACAATTTACTCCCTCAATATTACACTCCATTATTGTTAGACCAATGCCTGGATGTCTTAAAATATGTCCCACTAGCCTATCCCTTCTTCTGGTAAGATGCTTCCATATACTTATTTTTCAGCCACTCGCCTAAAAACCTCAAAATTATTACTTATCTTGTGGACCCACCTTATCTTTAACATTTTCCTATAACACCACATTTCAAAAGCTTCTATCCTTTTCCTTTCTACAGTCCCTATTACCCACGTTTCACTCCTGTATAATGCTACACTCAAAATACAGTGTTTAAGAAATTTTCCTAACCTGTAAATCAGTGTTTGAAGTCAATAAGCTGTTTTTTCATTTCAAAGGCTTTTCTAGCTTGAAAAGATAGCCTTTTCAAAGTTTTAAACATTTTACTCTAGTCCAGATACAAGTTAAAAAGTAGTGGTGACAATGAACATTCTTGTCTTACACCTTTTCTTACAGCAGCCTCATTTTCGTACACCTTAATTCTCAAAACAGCCGTTTGATTCTTATACAGACCGTAGATAACTTTTTTCTTTGTATTTTTAATTCCTAGCCTTTTCAAAGTTTTAAACATTGTACTCTAGTCCAGATTGTCAAATGCTTTCTCTAAATCTCCAAATGCCATGTAAGTAGTTTTTCTGCATACTTTTCTCAATAATTAGTCTCAAAGCCAATATTGCACCTCGAGTTTCCATTCTCCTTTTAAAATATTGATCAATAAATCATATTTGTAATGAATTTCAAAAAGTAAATAATTTTTTTATTACGATTATTAATTATGAAAACTAGGGAACTTAAAACTTTTAACAGGTATTTTAAACATCATACTTTTTATGTCGAGGTTAAAAGTTTACGTTCATTTCATTAATTTATACATCACTCCAAGGATTTGTAGACTAATTAACTTAGCCAACAAACAGAAAAATTAATTTTGGAATTAATATTCAATTTTTTTAATTAACTTAAGAAAAATTGATGAATCTCTATTTTTTAAAGCATCCATTCAAATGATTCATGTAGTAAGAAATAAACAAACAAAAATATTAACATATTTAGATTTGTTACTGAGGACTCTGTTCAAGGTTTATTAACTCAGTTTTATTTATAGGTAATAATTTATCATTATTTTGTAATAAAATTGAAATTTTTTAATTATTGCATACCATAATTGTAAGATCATTATGTGCATTTTTATTACCTTTTTTATTCTTGGTAATTATTCAAGTCTTAATGATTACATTTTAATTAATCATCTTGTAAGAAACGTGAATATTATTCATCTTTAATTAATAGTAATTAATGTATTGCATAAATTGATATGCTGTTAAGTATAATTTGCATTTTATACTTAAGTATTTATTTTTTAATTGCAAAATTAATAATTTCCAGTTTGTTTTAAGTAAAATAAAATTCCTGTATGCAAGTATTATAAATAAACCGGATTTTCTTAACTTACAATTATTTTGTAATCATTCGTATTTATGATTTAATTTCCCAGTTTTTATTTCGTTAATCTTCAACTTGTAGGTATAAATTAAAAGGTTTCTCAGAATTATAAAACTAATTGCTAAACTCCAGGAAATTTAAGAATTAATTGTTTAGACTTAAAAGTACAGGGAATAACTACAGAAATTGTGGAGCTTTAAACAAATACCAGGAAAACTTAATAGTAATTAATTTTGTGTGGTTTTTTGTGTTAACTCTAAAATGAATGTGTTTACAACAAATTGGTTTCATTACTTATCAATTTTTGGCTACGTGCCCATAATTTTATACATATAATTTTTGATATAATATAATGTTAAAATGCTGAGATTGTGGGCTTTAAAACTAAAATTTTAGATATGTTTGAAGTTTTTTGAAATTAAAATTATCTTTTAAATTTTCCTAAATACAATCACAAAAAAAAAAACATTCATAAACATACACAATTTGTATCTTTTACAAAAAAACCATTGCTATTATTATAATTAAATTTAAATATGTTTTTAAAAAATGTTAATTTAGTAACAAATTTTATAATTTATGCATATTTATGGTTAATAATACCCAAAATAGAAACGAGTTCATAGAATTATGGATTTGCACTACTTTCTGTTTATTTTGGACAAAAAATTTTAATTTTTTATCTGGAATCAACAGTTATATATATATATAGATTATTACTCCTGAATTACGTCATTTTCGAATCTATTGAATGATTTAGATCAACGTAATGTTCTGGGGCGTAAGAGTAATCAAATATAGGGTGATTCAAAAAGAGCGCCGGTTTTGATATATCAAATTAAGAGATTTATTTTATTGAA
Organism: Catonia carolina; assembly: GCA_035578175.1. Classification (NCBI taxonomy): domain Eukaryota; kingdom Metazoa; phylum Arthropoda; class Insecta; order Hemiptera; family Achilidae; genus Catonia; species Catonia carolina. The sequence continues at coordinate 258,126,710 of JAQMRL010000001.1, read as the reverse complement.
AAACTGAAAATAAATACATCAACAAGTTCATCTTACCTTCCGATTTAATGTATGAAAAATGATGTCATGCATGTGTCCTCCTCTACTGCGCTGGCACGCATCAACTCTGTCCATGAAATTGGATATCACTGCACGACAAGTTTCGACTTCCATTTGCCCGATAACCCGTCGAATTTCCTCCTTCAAGTCATTGATGTTTCGGGGTTTATTGGCATACACCAATGACTTCAGATGACCCCAAAGATGAAAGTCACAAGGCGTCAAGTCACACGACCTTGGTGGCCATTGATGGTCGGAATTACGAGAAATGATGCGATCCTGGAACCGTTCACGGAGCAACAACATTGTTTCTCGTGCAGCAACTGAATTTTATACGGGTGATATTGGAGATCGTACCGAAGAATTCTCCGTACAGAAGAACATCGTAAACCCAATTGTTGAGAACGGCGACGTATTGATTTTGCTGGGCTAACAGCCACACTGTCACGAACCAACGCAACGTTCTGCTCAGTTCGGCCAGAACGACGACGTCCAGAACTTTTAAGGTCGACTGTTGAACCCGTCTCAAAAAACTTTTTCATGAGCCTGCGAACTGTTGATTCATTCGGTGCTTCATTACGTCCTAGAGTACCGCGAAGTCGCCTGACAGTAGCCGCATAACTCTCTCCACTCTGGTAAAATGTTTTGACGATTAACACTCGTTGTGCAATAGTAAACTTCTCCATGGTTAGACACAGACTGCGAGAGTACTACAATGCGAACAAGAGAAACTACAACTGAATCGTCAATCGGAATGTTCTCCGAAATAGAAATGAGGTCTAACAATGTTGCCAAGCGATAAACAAAAATTTACCAGCCGTTTAAAAACCGGCGCTCTTTTTGAATCACCCGTTATTTGGACATTCAGGCTAATATTTGGAATCTGTTAAATTTTATTACAGTTGTCGACCAACCTTACCTTTCCCTTCCACCTACACGTTTTCAAAGATTTTTGAACCTGGCAGTTATTTTTTAATCAAAATTTCTAAGAATTCTTTTTGAATCTAGATTAACCTTTAATGTTCTTTACTTTACTAAAATGCTTTTATTATGGATTAACCATAATTAATGGTTAATTAATTACCATTATTAACATTATGGATTACCATACCAAATTAATGATAAAATGTACTTTTTGAAAGTGTTAAACTTCAATGAAAAAATCTAACAAATGGACCTGAAATTGGTACCAGTTTTAAGTATGTTTTTAGAAATACGGGTATATTCTGAGTTATTATTTTCCCATAAAATTGTGTTCCTATCCTTTTTATCTCTGCATGTGTACACAAAAGCACAAAATTGTAATTTGTGATTTTTGTTACGAATTATTTGTATTTGGTTCTATAAAACCGCAAGCTTTTCGGAACTACTTAATTACTTATTCAGATATATCACTAATAAAAAACATTCCAGATCGAGTAACTGTCTAAGGAGGAACTAAATAGTTTCGGAAAGGTTAAAGTTTTATTCAGTCTAAAGTTTATCGTCAGTTTCCAAGTTAAGAATTTTATAAAAATATTATTTACAGTTCTAGTTTATAATTTTAACAATCAATCAATCCTGCAAAGAAATTGTTAATATCTGGGAATTATATTAGACAGAACACTAATTTGGAACAAACACATACACCGAAAACTTGCTGCGATCAATCGTTGTCTAAAATAAAACTACAGTCTTCTCCACCGACGTTCCCGTCTTCCGCTCTTATAAAATCTCAGTTGTAACTAAATTTTATCAAAATCTGTTTGGACATGCGGTTTACAAATATAGTGGTTAGCAAACTCCTGAAAAATGAAACATTTTAAAACTTTAATAGCCTATAAGGTCGTACGACTAACAAAACCCCCCCACTCCTAAGTAAGTAACGCCATACTTTACAGAAATTTACTGATTCGAGACAGCTGACTGAACGACTAAAGAATTTTACACTAAAATTAATTGGGCACACGAATCCCTTAATTCATACTCGTTTACTCCGCATTTCTCACGTCATTCATGTAGAATACTTTAGAGAAGTTGAAATAGGGACGTGTTATTAAAGCATGCTTGAGGGATACTATAGGGTGACTTCTTTTCACACATTTGAAAGCCATTAAGCACTGAAATATATTATGTTTTAATGGTTTTTACTCAGAAACAGTTGTAGTTTTAGCAAAATTAAAGTCAAAAAAGAGGTTTTGTTATATTTGTTCGGTACTATTCTAATACCAGATGGTTAATTTTTGTACAGTGATATCCGGTATGAAGTAATATCTTGTATTAAGTAGATGTTACATAAATTTCATTCTTATGCAAGCGTAAAATTCAACTCATTGGACTAACATAATGCACTGTAACTGGATCGACCGATCGATCGATCTCCGTTATTATATCGATTATCTCGATTGTAATACCACTAAATCCGATATGGAAATCCTTCACGCCGAATAAATTGATCGGAAAATTATGTATAAGCACATTTTCATCTAAATATTAAAGCATCAATGATGGTATTGAACTCTCTTAGCGATAATTTTTGTGTTTTTCTTTTTTTTAGATTCGGATCACTGTATTTTTTTATTCATGAAGAAAATGCAATCTTTTGTTATGTTTATTTTATATATTTTTATTCTTTTTTATTATTTAATCGCAAATAATTTCGTGGAACGTTTCTGTATCCTGAAATGTGAATTCTTTATTTTACTAATACGATGGTAATAAATATTATTTATGCTGCTACCGTAGCGGATTAACATATCTTTTGTTGTTAAAAATATAACAACGATTTTTCTAGGCTTTTCCGGTTTTATAACAATTTATAGTAAATATTTATTGGTGTATTTAATAAATATTATTGTTATTATATAATTTCTTCCTGAATAACAATCTGGTGTTATTTTTATCATCATCCAATTGTGGAATATAATTTTTCCGATTATTTCCGAAGAGGTCGTTGTAACTTTACCATGTCATTCATTCGATCCGTAATTGTCTTGTAATAATTTTATATCCTTCTCATCAATTTAGTTGCGCATTTTAATGGACAAGATGTACTGAAGGCGGTTATTTTATGTATAGAATCTGGTTTCTCTGAATGGTTTATTATATTTTACCTTATTAGAGTTCAAAGGTTATTTGCCAGTTCAACTGTAATGATTATAATATCATTCGTCCATCTATCTATCTCTTCAGAAAATTGAAAACTATCCTCTGTCTGAATCTATCATTCATTCCTGCGTTGCAATGTAGTAATTATTTTTGAACTCCGACCACATTTCGTAATCATCAATCCGGTAATATTTTTTATTCTACATACACACACATACACTCATTTATTATTATTTTTTTAATATTACATTTCCATACTTTTCATTTATAATTTTCTTTTTAGTATTATTTTATTATCCGTGTAAATTGTAATTATATTTCTATATTTTCATTAAATATAAACATCCATATATTCTTTAATATTTAATAAAATTACTACTCATAATTTCTAAATTCTTTTGCTAGATTTCTAGTAGGGAAGGAATTGTTGAGGTCACCACCGTGACGGGATTTTTCAAAAATTCCTTCAAATATCCATTAGTCTACATCAAAGATGCCAAAAATGAGGCACGCTAAAATTACTCTGTTAATTTTTATCCGATTTTGTAATATCAGTGAAATATAAGTTTATTAACTTAACGAGCAAAATTGGACCATCGAAATAAGGAGTTTATACGGATACTAAAATCGTAAATACGAGTTGTTGAAAGGACGACATTTTGCCATTAGTGATCACATAAAAACAGAATCACTTATGGTGCTGAAAGGTATAGGCTACCAAATAATGAATTCCAGAAGTCCTTCTAAAATTGGAAACAGCCTTGACACAAGTTTATTGTGTCTGAGGGGAATTACTTTGAAGGGGAAAAAATTGATATAGATGAATAAATAAAGATTTAAGAAAAACTAAAAATTCTCCTTATTTTTTATATTGAACCTCGTATTTATCCTAACAAAAAGTATTAGGTAGCTTACGTAATGAAAGTTGTTGAAACTATTGTTTTATTTAATGTTGTTTTCGCATTGTATAATGTGTTCGAAAATATTAGACAGATAGTATTGTGTACGAGGAAAAGAACAACTAAACAAAGAAAACTAACGATTATTGGAGATGTATAGAAAACGAAAACTAAAATTCTACGGAAACTTGTTTCGAATAGGTAGCAAAATTTATTTTTAAACAGTAAACAATAGAACTAAATTGTTAGATAAGTGGTTTTAAAAAGTTATAAAGGATTTTGAGATAATCGGAATAAACCGAGAAAACAAAATTCATAAAAAAAATTATTAGTGTCTACGGTTTGCAGGGGTTTTCGCAAAGTGAAAGAATACTGAGAGTGTAGCTGCAAATAGAGCTTATAAAAATGCCAAGTTATTTTTTATGTTTTCTAAAATGTTCGTATACGAAAATATGTATGTATTCCTACTTTATGAATTTAAGTGTACGACGCATAGAAATAGGGGTATTTTAACGATCTATATATTTTGTTTTGTTTTATGACCAACTGTTTTACAATTAATCCTAATGCAAAATTTGAGCACGATGATACATAAAAACGACACTGAAAAGAATTCAGCCTGACCGGGAATCGAACCCTGGTGTAGAAGCAGTTGCGCTGGCCACTACAAAACGAGCCGGTATTTTTTTTTTTTAATTGGACTAACAATATTTATTACATGCCTTTGCATAAATATTAGAAGCGAGAGCCTTGGTCAAGTTAAATAGCACAAACTTTTTAGTGGTCATCTTATGGTGCAGTGGGTTACAATAAGATTAAGCTAAAATGTTAATAGTGAGGTCTTGGACTTAAACCCTTTAATGGTCCGAAAAATTTTTCATTTAGGCCTAATAATAATAAAAATTTATTTCTAACATTTTTTACAATTTTTTCCATAGACATTCTTTCAAAAAGTTATAGCCTAATGCATTTACAACAATTTCCAATGTACGAGGTGGAGGAAATTAATCTACCCAACTATGGCTAAAAGCAATGTCCTAGGGTAGGTACTTTAAACCTACAGTTCTTTTATGTATCTCTCAATAATAGCTAAAGACCAAACTTTTGATTCAAGAAAAATTTACACAATTGAAATCTGATTAGTTTACCTCGCTACGGTAACATGGATTTTTATTATTTTATTATCCTTGTAAATTATAAAATTCCATAATTTCATAAAATTTAAACATATATTTATATTCTGTAATATTTAACAATACTCATTATAATTTCTAATATTTTTTTTAATATTCAACACAATAATGATAGGCTACAAATTATTTTAGTGAAATTTCTTATAAAGTGAAGAATATCTTATTTTTTTAAATAAAAAAAGACCTAAATTATTATAAAATCTTTATTGTATATAGTATAATAATAAAATTTTCTCTTTTCTTCATTATTTACAATTATTACTAGTATTGATTGTATTTATTATATTTACTTTTGTAATAAATTAAGAAAGTTAAAAGAAACTATTTAGTACTTATTTTTTATTAAAAATATTAATTTTAAATAATTATTTATTGTTTATTTAGAAATTTTCTTTAATAGTACCTACGCTTTCTTTTACAACTTTTGAATTTTAATCTTATTTTAAGTAGATTTTTTACTGTAACTTATTAAAAATTTCATTAATTTTGCGGTTTTCTTTGTTTTCTTTAATTAATAATCGATGTAGGTGGTCCTTAAAAATGTTGGTTTTTTAAAAATCTTCGCTTTGTACTACGTTCAATTAACAATTTAACCGCAGTAAAAATTACAGAATTGAAATTTACTTTATTAGTAACTTAAAGTTTTAAAAGTAAATAAACGTATTAAAAATCCTATTATGATAAAAAATATTTTTTGAAGATATAGCCTACAACTGTCAGTTATTTTACAAATACTGCATCTCTAAATTAAATTTTTGCGGGTAATTAATAATAATTTTTTAAGTTATGAATTCAATAAATTATTGTACGATAACTGAAGCGTGCCTTACGTGAATGATCCATTTCTAAAATTGTTCGGAAGGTTCAGAAACGGACTTCAAAATCATAATACTTCATTAGTACGACTGATACGCTGACGCAGTAGAGCGAGCCATGATGATCACAAAAATCTCGATAAAACCCCTCTTTCTCTTCCAAAATCTCTCTAAATCTCTTTTTTTGTTAGTATCACAAAATTTAAGTTCAACACAAAACCATGGATTGCCAAATTCATGTTTTAAACTTAATATCCCCATTTTAGAAACGCTAAAATTTCAGAAGTGTGCCAAAATTCTTTTCTCAAGAAACCCATTATTACGAATCAACTAAACATAATTATACAACGCATTCTAATCAAAAACATTACGTATTATTGTACAAGCACTCTATATGTTAGTATTGAAACAAAACCTTACACAATTTTGCAAAAAACTTTCTTCCAAAATTTAAACGCTAATATAATGCTTTCATGAAAAGTTACAAGAATATGATGACCCACTTGTACGTTCTTTTTCCATCTTATATATTATCTGATATGCCCATAATGGGCACGTGGAGTGTTAAATTAATTGCACTCGATCTGTTGGTTCTAGGGCTACAAAAAAAGTTCTGTTTCTTATCACGTAGTGAGTCAATTATATGACTGAACTATTAAAGAACAGAAGAGGTAAAGGTGTAAAACACATTAGTCAGAGTTATCTCCTCTAAGAGTAATGAATTTCACTATACCCCTAGACCCTGTGGTGAATGAAGTGAAGGTGTCATTTGCAGGGTGGAAAATAGATGCTTTTTTGGAGGGCCTGGCATGCTGGTAAGCATAGCTACTCTTTCAGCTCAGTGAGTAAGGCAATAGTAAACCACCTCACTCTTCGTTTTACTTAGTAGAAGCTCTAGAGGTTCAAACCAGCCTTTCGGATGTTGACCTAAACAACTACATCTACCTGATAATCCCCCTTGATGCTGGAACAGAGACATGCGAATTAAATTAAATATTATTCAAATTTTTAATTTTTGCTACACAAAATCCTTGCGGAGGGACAATGGTGGCCATACTAGTTATTTGCCTATCATGAATTTAACATAATTACTGTAATCACATTAACTTGCATCATCTCAACCGTTTTAAATACACAGTTAAAGAGAAAAAACAGTTTTGATTTTCTGTGACTGGGCTTAGCGTTTCTCTGAGCCAAATTTTGTGTAGTTGTATTTCATCATTTTTCTGGTTGTACTCAGTTCAGTTAAAAAATTAAATAAAGTAAGTTACAAGACAAATATATAAACATTTCTTTATGGTACTTGAACTAAATTATGTTACTTAAAAATACGATATTAAATATTTAAACAGGTTAAATTTAGCCAAAATTAAGTACGTATTGTCTCGAGGGACCCGTTTTTGTTTAGGTTTTTCAAAAATTTATCGATTTACATATTAATTAATAATTTGGTGTAATGTTTCCTTTAAATTTCACTTCAAAAATGTGAATTTTATAAAAACTATTGCACATCCGTTCTTATGAAATCGATGTAAAATTATTAGTTTACATTATTTAGGGATAAATTACTAAAATATAATTTTGTATTTAAGTATAGGCGTCTGGCGCCCTTTTTATGCATGCAGTAAAACCCTTCACGACGATTTTAAAATTCCGACAATAAACGAGCTAACAGCGTCCTTGTGTAATACTTTTGTACAAAAGGTTCTAGTAACAACTAGTTGACCATCCAAACCAACTAGCTCTCGCTACTTCTGAACTGTGCGACGTCTAAAGCGGAAATTGAGTAGAGACCTCTTGGTCGTAATAACAGACGATACCCGTAGTTTTAAACGAAGAACGTACCACTGGGTACCTCTTATTAAAGTGAAATTCCTCAACGCCTTTTAATTATCATATACGGAAGTTGTGCAGCTCAATGTACAGTACCGTAATAAAAATTAAAGACAGAAAAAGTGTAGGACTATTTGTTTATTAACACTTAATAATCTAAATCGGTAAATACTTAATAAAATTCTATGAAAAAAATTTAATGTACGGATGACTGTAATTGTATGTACCCTTTAATAAAATGTAAGGAACTTTAATAAATGTTAAAAAAGATACCTAATAAAAGTTCTGATTCAAAAATGTCATGACTGATGATATTTAATTCTACCGTTTAAACTAATTTAAAACCTTTCATATTTCATTTTAGAATAATAATTGGTATTAATTTATTTCAGATTATCCAATTTATTATATTTCAATTTATTTAAATAGGTTGGCATAATTTATACAACTTTCTTACTGCGAATTGATCGTTACATTTATTATTAGTGACATGCACAAATTTTTGCTTCATGGAAATCCATAATTGTAGTAAAATCCGTGGGTTAAAAGGAATCTAATCTTGGGCATATTTCTCGTTCAGCTCTTTGCTTCCAAATGAGACCGTAATTTGCCTGGTTATTAGTCCGTTGGGGCGGTGATCAATTGCCTTATCAATCTTTCTCTTTCTATTTGGTTTTCTGTCCTTCTCGCTCGTATTTCATCTCTTCCTATCTACGGAAGCAATTATGCACGCTAACGAGAATGACATTCTGTCTCATCAATTTTAGAACTCTTTGTTTTTAACCTCTATGGAAAATCACTTCCCTTTCTTTGTTACGCCAGAATTTAAAAACTATCAAATAAGTCAAATATTCTACCGATCGTTATTCGTAATGAATTTTTATTACAATGAGGATTATGTATTATGAATTTAAATTCAGATTATATAATCAATGGGTAAAAATTACAGTATTTTAATGAGTCTATATAAATATACATGTTATTATTAAGACAAAAAACACAATAGGCTATTTTGTTTTTGCATATAAATGCGTCCTACAAATCCTTGAGATTGAGAATAATAATTGTGATTGTAAATAATGCGATTAATTAAAATACCAAGTCTAAACGTATGAACTTTAACAGTGACTATCCCGGATTCTGTTGGTAGTAGGATTAGAAAATTTCACGTGAATCTATCATACGTGGATTTTGGATATGAACTACTGAAATTATTAGTAAATAAATCTTGTCCGTCCATAACAGGCAGGTGGAGTGTTGAATTTTTTACACTCGATTTGCTAGTTCTAGGGCTACAAAAAATAGTTCTGTTTCTTATCACGTGGTCTTATCGGTGGAAAGATATTAGTTTTGATAATATTTACAAAATTTATGACTTTAATTATTATTTTTATGTGTTATTAAATATAGATTTTGTGAAAGAATTGTGGTGACATTAAGATTCTTACGAAGTAAAAATGTTTTTCGTACGTTTTTAAAAAGGGAATTAATATTCAAATGTATTTTGTTGTGAAGAACATTTTTTCGATTAATACCGCTTAGCCTTACTGTTAAGAAAGATTAATAACCGAACACGAGGAACCTAAAGTAGATAATACGTGCTTTTTAAAACAGATTTTTTCCAGTCCGTTTCGACCAGTTTTTTATCAGTGTTGGTCGTTGGTTGGATACGGCACAGGTTTATCTGCTTCTTGCCACGAGAACAAATAGACAACTTTTTATAGCCTAGAAATGAAATGACATTAGACATTTACGAGCAGCCGCTCTGGGCTTTGCGTTTTATTTAGTGTTATTATTGAAAGCAATCCGGCATGTAAAGGACTCGTGTGTCTTAAGAATGCCGAATCCGAACCCGGGACCTCCTGTATGACATGAAAAGACGAAGAGAGTCGGTCTGACTTTCGGGTTCTCTTATATCTTCTTTTCCTTCAAGATCCTTCCACCGTTTAACTCCGCGTGAGGGAGCCATTTGCATCTACTTGTACTCAAATGTTTAGGCCGCGACCGGTATACTTCTTCATCGGTCCTGCTGTGAAATCACCTAGCATTAATTATTTATGCCTCTTGTTTATTGTCCTGATGGCATTTATACCTCACAGCTCGCTTCATATCTTTTACTTAACATATTGACCGGGCTAAAACTCCGACTCCATACTTGTTTCTAATTAATTTTTTCAGTCCAAGTGCATACCATTCTTTTGGAATTTATCCATCCACAACATTCCAAGGTAATCCATGTTTATAGTCCCAAAACCACTCGATATGAAACGGGATATTACATCTACCCATCCACTAACTTCTTGTTTCTAACGAAGAAAGTGAATAAAATAAAAATATCTTGTATCTTACTTAAAATATTATCTTTGTTGGAATCATTAATAATTTTATCTCAAAAATAAATAATTCGAAATTTTTTATAACTTATTACTATTGTACACATATTATTTTTATTAAATAAATTTTGCTAAATTTCTTCCTACAGAAATTCATATCAAATATTTATTCTATTACATTACCAGCTATGTAATACTAAACAATATAACAGATAAATTTTGGATCAAATTTCAGTCGTATATCACTAAAACGTACAGTATTATCTATTTTTTGACAGTATATTAATTAATTTTTAATGACTTGAAGAAACAATATAAATAAATAACAAAACTCATTTCCTTATTCGAAATTTAAATTCACTTCTAAATATATTAATTTTTAAATATTTATCTTTGCGTGATCTTCACATAACGTTAAAATAACCTATATTTACTTTTAAGATTAACGGTATATAATTCATCATGGAATTTGTTAATTTTGAAAGGTATTTTTGTAAATTATATCTCTAATTGGATGTGTCTGGTTTAAATCCTTCTGATACAATATGAATGGAATCACGCCTAAAATTAGTTAAAGCTATAATAATATACCCTATATGTACCTGAAATAGATATTCTTTCTTATATTTACCGAAACTACCCTTCATTTTTGACATATGTAGGTTTACCTGAGTCAGTAATTAAGGTATATTGTGTGATGGATTAACACATAACCCGTTTTACATACCATTCTAAGTGTTAAAATTGTTTACTCTTTATAAATTTATATTTGTGAATCATTTTTGTTAAGTTTCTTACAATGCCGTACTCCAAACAATTTAAAATATAAATATTACCCTACTAATATTTTTAATAATTTAAAAAATTCTATACGATTATATCAAAGATTTTTATTGGTTGATGTAGTCGTATCTTGCGTATAACAGGCAGGTGAAGTGTTGTATTATTTGCCCTCAATCCGCTAGTTCCAGGGCTACAAAAAATGGATCTGTTTCTTATCATATGGTCAGCCAGTTATATGACTAAAGCATTTAAGAACAGAAGAGGTAGGGGTGTAAAGACACTACTCAGAGTTATTTCCTCTGAGAGTAATAAATTTCATCATTATTTAGCCAGACCCTGTGGTGAATGAAGTGAATGTGTCATTTGTGGGGTGGAATATAGATGCTTTTCGGAGAGCCTGGCATGCTGATAAGCATACGTTTCCACTCAGTGAGAAAGGCCAGGTAAACCACCTCACTCCTCGTTTTACTTAGTAAAGCCTCTAGAGGTTCAAACCAGCCTTTCGGCTGATGACCGAAAGAACAACAAAGTCGTATCAACTGCTTTGGTTATTAGCGGTTGTTAAAGAGTACAGAATTAATCGGTTTTAATGACTAGGCTAATGTTTCCTGACCCGAACCGGGGATCGAGCCGGGGACCCTCCGCTTTGCAGTGCCGTGGAAGCATGCCCAGTTATATGTGATGTTTCCTTAAGTCTTCGTAGATACCCTAGCCTATTAAGTGGGAATTTTATTCCATTTTCACTTCATGAACAGATCATGTATCCACTGGTGCCTGAAATAACTGAGCTGTTAAAACACCGTCAGGAAGTGAATTAATAAACTAAAGATTAACTTCCTCCTGTCTTTTTATGTTCACTAACCAATTTTCCCGCTTGGGTTTTACCCAATCTGTCACTGGGTTAATAGGCATAACCGAGCACCTCTTGCAGCTTAGGTATTAGGAGTTTCAGTAAAGAGCCTAAAACGAATCTCGCTGAATCCTTATTTTGAAGTGCGGTTGCCAAACACCTATACATCACACCTATTTGCCAAAGCTGAAGCTCTGCTTCCGTTACTTCTCAGGGATGGTAAATAATTCTTAATTTAAAATGTTTTACTGTTAAAACAAATTGCTTTACTTTTGCGTAGGGGTTTTACAGGTTTCTCCGCTTGGATTACTTCCCTGAGATCGTAAATAATTATAATTGTTAAAAATTGTTTTACTTTTGCGCGGGGGTTCTACAGGTTTCTCCGTTTCGCTCATACCCCCATGGTATCCTGAGAACGGGTTCATTTTCTTATGTCTTACTTTCTTACATGTTTTACTCTTGAGACCCTGCTCGTCCTTCGTAACCATCTATCTCTAAAAAGATCATTATCTTGCACTCAGCACCATTATGTAATTATCGATACTAATACAACGATGTAGACTAAAAATGGAATAAGTTTAAAAAAATTTCTTAGTGAATCTGTCAATAAAACATTTGTATACATTTACGTTATTAAACATTTTCAAATGTTGACCAGAACTAAAATCTTCAAAGCTCTTTGACCCAACAGCCTAGTACTCTAAATTACCAACGTATCAGTCACTACGAAATTATTGCGTTTTGTTTATTTACTTCTATTTTAAAATATATGCAATGAAAAACCGCAAAAAATTTGCCTACTAATGATTTTTATCCTTTCACATAAATTACTAATTATTACAGTATAAAAATTATGAAGTAACTCTTAAGAAATTCTATATTATTATGTCATACATATATTTAAATTTAATGTTTTATTAAATTATGTATAATTTCTCATTAGAACTAATTCATTTTTTATTAATATTTATTTTTTTATTACTACTTCTAACCATTTATTGCATACTACTTTTCTACTAATAATAATATTAATATTATTTCTAGTTGGTAATGTTATACCCAGTTAAATTTAGAACGATTTATACATATTTGAAATTAATAGAAACGCTATAAAATTATTTTACCTCATTTGTACGTTCCAATTTATATAAAATTTAATGTAGTTTATTAAATATATTATTCTTTTGGCGTCGAAGGTCTGATTTTATGATATCGTACCTTACATTTGAAATTGTTTTCATTCTTTATTAATTCGAATTAAATAATAAATCTTTTAATATATTATATATTTTGAAATTTTTTTTTTTTTTTAACTTTAATTTTTATTTAGAAACTATACAGTACAGTATAACCATCCAAAAGCTTAACTAAATTTTGAAAAAAACAAATGACTTGATAAATAAACAGAAATATTTTTTTAAAGAATACATCCCAGTGGATAATTCAAAAGTATAGTGGATTTCAAAAAAATAAGTTAATAAAAATATAGAACAATTATATCAATAGATCTCTACTCCATTTTCTTCGTAGGCGTCGGTGTGGTAAGTTTCGTCTTGACATTTGCTGTATTAGGGGATTGATGTGATCTGTTAATTTTCTGTTAAATTTGGAATATTTTATTTTAGCAGTTTCTGTTACAAAAGGGATTTTCAAATCGGAATGCAATGTTAAATTTGTTACGTAATATGGGGCGTTCGTTATCATCCGAAGTATTTTTGACTGATGAGTTTGAATTTTTTGAATGTGAGTTTTCTTTGCGGTCCCAAAAATTTCAATACCGTAATTCCATATCGGTCGTAAATAGGCTTTGTATGTTAATAATTTAAATTTTAATGATAGAGTTGATTTTCTGTTGATGAATTTTGAAAGTAATTTTGTACGGTTATTTAGTTGCAAACGTTTTGTTTTGATATGATATCCCCAAGTCAGTCTACGGTCTAAATGGAGGCCCAGATATCGAACTTTATTTTCTTGCGGTATCTCATTGTTATCCAGGTAAACAGTTGGACAAGTTCTTCTTCTTAAAGTAAAAGTCACTTGCACAGATTTCAGCGGGTTAACTTTCATTCTCCAGTTTTTGAGCCATGTAGATACCTCATACAAGTGATTTTGGATGTTCATCGAAGTTTCTTCTGGAGATTCACTGCTGCATAACAGAACGGTATCATCTGCGTACGCTGCTACTGTCGTGAAGTCATTTTCCGGGAAGTCAGACGTAAATATGGAGTACAAAGCAGGAGATAATATGGACCCTTGAGGAACTCCTGCTTCGATATGCCAGATATTAGAATATTCCAAACCTTGGCGCACAACAAAATATCTATCCTCTAAAAATGATCTCAGAATTCCATAATATGTATCAGAAAAAATAGATTTTAATTTATACAAAAGCCCGGGATGCCAAACCTTATCGAACGCCGAACTAATATCCAGAAATACAGCCGATGTGTATAACTTTTGTTCTAACCCTACAGAAATTAAATCAACCACTCTGTGCAGCTGATGAGTTGTTGAATGCTGCCTTCTGAATCCAAACTGATAATTTGGAGTTGTAGCTTCAATTATCGGCGAAAGTCGATCTAACAAAATTCGTTCAAAAAGTTTAGACACGACTGAAAGAAGGCTAATGGGCCGGTAAGAGCTTACACAGTGAGATGGTTTTTCCGGCTTCTGAAATAAAACAATAGTTGACAATTTCCATTGTAAAGGAAAATGCGCAGTTCTGAGAATAGCATTAAATATGTTTCGTATAAAAATTATCCCTCTTTCTGGTAACTCCTTTAATATCTCTGCAGTTATCAAATCCAGACCTGGTGACTTGTGCAATGGAAGACGTTTAATAATACTCTTGACCTCGTTTAAACTCACAGGTTTAGGCGGCAACGATAGCGTAGTTGGGCACGTTATGAATTCCTGTACATCCCTGTCAAACTCAATGTCTCCTGTTTGCACATGAGGTTTATTATATATAAATAATATATTAGTTTATTATATATAAATAATATATTATTAATGAAATTTTATTTTACATTTATTATTACTAATTATATTTTGTCATGCTAAGTACATTTTACGTCATAAATTTATAAACTTGTGGTATTTGAGTTCGTTATTTTACTAAAAAAAAATGTATTATTTAATTGTTTTTCCATACCATTATAAATTTTGTTGTGGTCATGGCGTTGTTGTAGCGTGATTGACTACAATATGGGAAGTTTCAGGTTCGATTACCGGCTAGTTGTGGGAAAGGTTTAGACAAAACCTATCTTTACTGTTTCATAATTCATGGCAGTCGGTAATTACCAATGCGGTTTTAATTAACAAAAAAAAATATATTACACGTTTTTGCATTTGATGTATAACAAAATTAACATGTTTTACATTTGACTGTTTTTTACATTATAATATGCTAATGCAGACAATTAATGACGATAGACAAAACAGAGTGATTAAGAGATAACAGACCTGACTAAAAATCGAACCCGGGACCCCTAGCATAGAAACCAGTTGCGGTGACCATTACACTACGGGCTAGCTGTGATACTCTACTTATTGACAGCATACTGGTTCAATTTTTACTTTAGCTTTCTTACGTGGGGAGGTTATTCTTGGGGGAGGCTGTTTTCTCGTAAAATAATTGTTTTTTTAAGATTGCGGCTTTAATATGCATTTTAGCATAAAAATGTATGTAATAAAAGTTGTAGAGAATTTAAAATCCTATACTTTTATTTCAAACATTTTTTTTATAACGCTTAGTTTAGCGGTAATTAGCGATGTTCTGTTTTTGTCACGAAAATGAGTAAAGAATCGATTTTTTTTAAATTTTCTGCCACATTACTTAGTATTACGACAAAAGTGTATATAATTAAATTTATAGGAAATTAAAAGATCTACCACTTTTATTTTAAGCATTTTTCTCTACAGTGCCTAGTTTAGCGTGAAAGAGTGATTTTCCGTATTTTTAAGCCAAACAGATTGATTTTCATTTTGCATCATTCACTCATGATTAAAAATAGGTTATGTTTTTGAGGTTAGTTTTCATTTATTTTTAATGTTTTATTACTAATGTTAGGTTATATTTAATTATTTTCATTGGCAAGAAAAAGTTGTGTGAGTGTTTCGCACCAGATTTTTATATGAACAAATACTGTAGTGTTTGTTGGAATCCTTGTCAACTCAAAAGAAAAATCGAGAATAATCCTTAAAAAACTATCTACGAGTATATCAGGAGAAACATTATTTTTCAACTTTCTTTGGATTGTGAGCAATCAATACATTATGCTAGATACGTGTAGGATTATCAACTCACTGTACAAAAATTTACAGATGGTAGAACATTCAGTCTGTTTCATTTTAAAGAAGTAATAATCTAATCTTGTGCTATGTTAATGTTGGTACTAATTGTTTTCTAATGGAATAGTTCACCTCTGTGCTACTAATTACTTATAATAAAAAAATTGGAATAACGAAGTATATGTTGGATCAGTCATTTATCCTTTTCTTTACCTATTTCCTGAAGTAATGAGCTAAAATATTCTGTTATTGAAATATTTGTTACATTAGTTTTACTAATTAATTATAAATTACTGTATTACATTATACTTATGTGTAATTACAGATCTATTAAAAGTACATTATCTCTAATGTGGGAAATTGTTTTGGATCTACTTCATTACTAATTTAACCCATAGTTTTAAAAATTTAAGCTTACACAATTTTTGAAATTACTAAATCTCAGCAAATAAAATTTTAGTTTGTTTACTTTGGAATATTTTTCTTAAGTTTTTTCTTCCTTTATAAATAAAAGTTGGTAATCAGAGGTTTTACCAACTTATTTTGTAATGAATGACCATATGTTAATAAATAATTAATGTTCATTATAAACTTTCTATCAGACTGTAGCCAAGCTTTGTTCTCACAAAAACAATTCGATCTGCTGACACCTTGCATTTAGAGCGACAATGGTTTAGATTTAATAATTTGGATGCTTTTTCATGTTAGGCCTATACTATCAACTTTGTTTTACCTATAAGCGACTGGGTGTTGTTTAAGTCAACAGCCGAAAGGCTGGTTTGAACCTCTAGAGGTTTATTAATTAAAAACGAGACGTGAAGTGGTATACTATTGCCTTCCTCACCGAGTTGAAAGAGTACGCTTATCAGCATGCCAGGTCCTCCGAAAAGCACTTACTTCCCACTTTGGAAAGAACACCTTCACTTCGTTCACCACAGGGTCTGGCTGTATAGAATTCTTTACTCTCAGAGGAGATAACTCTGAGTTGTGTTATTTACACCTCTACCTCTTCTGTTATTATATAGTTCAGTCATATATGGCTGACTGTATGCTAAGAAACAGAATTTTTTGTAGCCCTGGAACCAGCAGATAAAGTGCAATTAATTTACACACTCCAACTGCCCGTTATGGGCATAACGACTGGGTACCTGTTGTGTACCCAATTAATGTAAATAACCTTTTAAAGAATTTTCTGTTTATTTTTTATTCGAAGAACGACAATTCGTTTTTTTATTAAGTATATCAAGTAAATGAATTGCTAAATTTAAAACAAATACATGTTATCATCTGAATGAGCTAACAGTCATTACTTTGTTGTTGTTTAGGTTAACAGCCAAAAGACTGGTTTGAACCTCTAGAGATAATGAACCTCTAGAGTAAAAACGAGGAGTGCAGTGGTTTACTATTGCCTTCTTCACTGAGTTGAAAGAGTATGCTTATCAGCATGCCAGGCATTCCAAAAAGCACCAACTTTTCGCCATGCAAATGACATCTTCACTTCATTCACCCCAGGGTCTGGCTGTATAGTGAAATTCATTACTCTCAGAGGAGATAACTCTGACCAGTGTCTTTTACACTTCTACCTCTTCTATTCTTAAATAGTTAAGTTATATAATTGGCTGACTATGTGATAAGAAACAGAACTATTTTTTGTAGCCCTGGAACCAACAGATCGAGTGCAATTTATTTAGCACTCCACCTGCCCGTTATGGGCAAAGTCATTACTTAGCTTCGTCATTGATTTTCTGCAAATAGGTGACTACTGGTATTGAAGTCCCCAAACAGAATCCGAGGATGTTTGCAATGTGCTTGCTGCCTAAATAATTGTATATGTATGATTTTAGATAATTTAGTATAATTTGGTTTCAATAAAAATAATTTTCTAATGCTACATCTGTTTTAAAGATTATCCAACCTTTCAATTTTTGACCTAGTGATACAAAATTTGATGTGAAATTTTTGTCTTGATTTAACTCACACGTTATCCATACATATTGTTGTTCAATTTACATTAAAATACATAAAAAATAGTAATAAAAATATGTAACGCTCTGTGGGATATTTCTTTAAAATAGTTTTAACGTCCTTATTAAATAGGTAGAGGCCTATTCACATTTTTTTAGTTTTATATTTTCATACGATTTTGAATTTACCACAGTATTCATACAAAAAATATGATTATGTGTTACAATTTTATGTATTTCAAATACAGTATTTAATGAATAATACTTTTTGTATACATAATAACGTGTTGTTATATGTAATAGTGTTGAGATTTTTCACACACTTGGCAGATTGAATTCTGTGGCCTCGACACGGCTGTTTATCGAATCGATTAGAAGGTAGGAACAAGAGATAGTCGTTCGTCGTAGCGTCCAGCGTCCAGTCAAGCTGGGATTTCCTCTGCTCTACAGTGACGGAGACTGCACGGTGCCACTAACATAGTCACATTCCTCTTCTAACTCTCCCATGCCTGCCTGATCTTTTCTAATTGACTCTTATTTCACTTAGTCAGTCGTCTTCCCCTCTTTTACTGCTGTACCTCACCTTTTCTATATTACAATCGTCTCTTCTTATTCTTCGTTCATCTAAAACTACTCGTCACTATTTTAATGGGGACGACAACATCTCACGAAGATTCATCCAATCTTTTTCAAGTTTGCAGGTGTACACGCTATCTAACTTGAGTTCAATTTATATAATTTCTTAACCAGATTAAACAAAGGATGGCGAATGATTAAAATGATATCATCTAATAAAATAACACGCTCTTTATTAACAAGAACTGACTCGTTATGGCATCATTACACACGAAAATACTCAACTTTTATTTTGTCTTTAGGTCCAATTATACTATAAACTTTGAAAATATGATAGTTAATAAAAAGTTTCGAATTACACAACCCTAATATTATACGTTAACGCCCATAAGAAGCAGGTGGAGTGTTAAATTATTTGCACTCGATCTGGTAGTTCCAGAGCTACAAAAAATAGTTCTGTTTCTTATCACATGGTAAGCCAATTACATAACAGAAGTATTAAAGAACAGAAGAAGTCAGAACAAAAGACACTAGTCAGGATTATCTCCTGAAAATAATTAATTTCTTCATCATACAGCTAAACCGTTTAGTGAATAAAGTGAAGGTGTCATTTGCAGGTTGGAAGGTTTCTTAGACCCTTGCATGCTGATAGGCATACTTTTTCTCTCAGCGAGGAAGATAATGGAAATCCATTCACTCCTCGTTTTACTTAGTAGTCTCTAGAGATTCAAATAAGTCAAAATCAAAGTTTTTTTGTTTTACGTCTGACTGTTTTACATTTCTGCTAATACAGACGGTCGAGAGTGATGATATATGAAAATGAATGATGAAAAATGCCAGACCTGACCGGGAATCGAACCCGGGACCCCGGCGTAGAAGCCAGTTGCGCTAACCACTACGCCAACGAGCCGGCCTAAACGACAATTTAAGCTGATGATCTAAACAACAATTTTATACTTATTTTCCCCCACTTCAATTTAATGTTTGTACTGTACTTCAGCACCACACGTTTCAATGTGGATATTGATGTATCGCTAAGATACTGGGCATTGGAAAGTAAAAGATTACCTTTGAATTTTGAGCACCAATGATGTTAAATTATGTAGTACTTCAGTCTGTCTTAGTTTTTTATTTATTCTAATGTAGCCTTTATTCCAAAGTGGCTATTAACTTACGCGTGGGCTTAACCTCAAAAAAATGCAGAAATAAACAAATTTATTGTTTTTTCCGGTTTCACTACTCTCTTTAACTTTTCTAGTATTAATTTTCATAATTTAGAGATTTCTAAATAAAAAACGAAGAAGTTATAAAATTTAATAAGAATTTAATTTTTCATACCCAAACTCTTTATTAATTCTTGTTGTAAATGTCTAGTTTTAATTCGTGGCTCACGATATTTTGGGTAAACCTTAGTATATAATTCTTTGAGGCAAAAGATTTTGAAGTAGTACATTATTCTCCATGTATCTCTAACAATGTACGCAGCCAATTAAGACTCCCCAACGGCTGGTTTTCTACACATTCATGACCAGGTATTGGTTAATTTACAGAAAACATTTTAAAATTGTGTACATAAAAGCATTCTTCGATGCTTAATCTGTCTACTGGTGAAATCATAACAAAGTGTTTTCAGTAGCTTCTAAGATTAGCTAACACAGAATTACAGATAGATGTACCTGTATATTTTGTTGTATTATATGTATTGATAAATTTTGGATAATAATGTGAGTATTGAGGCGGTTCAAAAAATTGCATCCGCGGTCTTTAAGATCGTCCGTTAGTTACATTGGTCTGGATTTTAATGATTTTTTTTTTTGTTAATTATAAATTGTCTATATTAGTTTCTTTGTTTATGCTAATTAAGATAAATTTGATGCAGTAGACACATTTAAGACATTACACACAAATGTAACTAATTTTACCAAATGAACAAAATAACAAAAACCGTTTCTTGTTTATTTCATCATCGTTCAAAAGTAGCTGTGTCTATTTAGACTGTAAAATAATACTCCCTGTCATGGTTTAGTGAAAAATGAAACGTAAACCGAATTCATGTGTTATATAAATAAGATGTTATAACTTCGGGTTAATACCAAATCATAGATATTAAACCCAAAATCTTTTTAGATTTTAACAATCCAACATTTAATACACTTTGTGTTGTCTAATTATACTAATATTTCAAAATATCCTGGTGTAAATTAAAAAAAAAAATTAAAATAATATTATGTAGAGATAATTTCAATTCATTTTCAAACTTTATTTAATAATTACATTTTTGATAATTAAATCACGTACAACATAAGCCCATTTAAGGTTAAAAAATATATTTAATTTTTTAACTACATTAAACACGAATGCGGAACGTTAAATTTAATTTTTTTAGAAGTAATAATTACAATTAATTACAATGTTATTTACTAAAATTAGAAACTACGTAGATGTTCGTTGGATTTCTTTCTCTCTTTTTCTTTTATCTCAATCTCAGTTTCTTTCTCACTCTGCTTTGGTCTTAATCATATTATAGGTATAATTAGGGTAACAATTACAGCGGCATAAATATAATCATAGAAAAACATTCCTGGAAATGACCTTGGAGCCGTGGTCTGAATAAAACTAGATTAATTTTATATTACTTTTTTATTTATATCAATTAAATATCGTTTCAGTAATTCCATCTTCTTTCGGGCTATAGTTTTTTTTATTTACTTCAATATTTTAATTATTGTACATTGTGTATATTATATAATCTGTTTGCCAGTTTCATGTTTTATCTTTTTCTTTTGTTCATCAAAAAGATTTTCGTTTACTGTTTTACTATTGTAATGTATAAAAATATGTAGGGTTCCAGTTAGAAATCCTCCTGAGATCTAGAATTACTAACTAAAATTTAAAAACAAATTTTGATATTTATTTGAGCTTCTTAAAGTTTGATCATCTTAAATTATTTTTTAATTATTTAATTACGTAAATGCATTATCTACTGTTAAACCAACTAAGACAATCACAAAGAAATAACAAATTTCTTTGTTTACGTTCAGCCTTTAATTAAATCAGTCGTTTGAAAAATCCCATTTGTCAAAATTTTAATTTTTCTTTACTGTATTTTAGGACTAAGTGAATGTAAACATTCCTACAAAAATCACAAGTCTGGATTTCCTAAAGTAATATATATCACTAAGAAAAGGCTTATCCTTAAGGATATAAAGTGTTTCCTTCTAAGTAATAAATGAAAGTGGATGTTCTTTTTAAGTTTAAGCTCTACTTTTTAGTGAAAGAGACCATACAAAGATTCTATGCAAAAATATTTTAAGGGAGATAACTATTGTTTATGACAGTAATGAAGAATGTGAATAGCCCTAAAAATCAACATTTTTCTTTCTTAAAGTTAAGAATTTCAATTTTCGTTTCTACAGAAAGCTATTTTAAGTCATAACTTAATGCAAACTACTGAAATAAATAAATGAATACTATTGTA
This sequence comes from Catonia carolina, assembly GCA_035578175.1. Taxonomy (NCBI): domain Eukaryota; kingdom Metazoa; phylum Arthropoda; class Insecta; order Hemiptera; family Achilidae; genus Catonia; species Catonia carolina. The sequence goes on along the minus strand of JAQMRL010000001.1, from coordinate 258,104,567 downwards.
CAACACAATTTTCTTCTGGTCTAACAACATACGTATTTTACAGAAAACAACGTAAGTTAACATTTTATTCCAATACATTTCAGAAACACCTTAGTCTAAATTTTCAATTTTTTTTAAACAAGTGGCTTGTATTTAAAAAGATAAAGGTATATGTTATATTAAAGGAGACAACTCTCTGAACAATTTATATTTTTCAATATTTTTGTGTTTGAAACAGAATAAATTACAAGTTTTTTAATTTTTCCAAAAGCTCGTCTGTTTGACTTATGGGCTTTCTGAAATGACTAATTCAATTGTTATGCTGTCCTAGAGATGTATCATCCAGCAGACTTTTATATATTTTGGTATAAATTTAAAATAGGCATGCTGCTGATTACGGGCAGGAGAAATAACTTATTTGATTATAACTAAATCTGAATTATTTAGGCTAATATCCTATATATTATTTTAGTTAGTATATTTTTTTATATTTGTGCTTTGCTTTCAGCTCATTCAGCTAGCTAGGAAAATTTGTTTGTGATTGATAAATAACAAGGGTTGGTCGAGCAACCTTGATGACGTGCTGACAGATAACTTACGCGCGAACGTTCCAGGAATTGTTGTTCTTCCATCTAATAAAGATTATGTTTGTTTGTATGTACGCAATTAAGTGCAAAAATAATTTTTTTTAAAGAATAATTTCTGTGGGTTTTAATATTAACTAAGCCTGTCTGGTAAATGAATGAGATATTTTTTCGATTTCCCAATCAAACACGGTCTAGTACTGGACCACTGCACCACAGAGGCGGCCATTTTTATATTTTTAATTTATCACGTTTTAACCATTGTTCTATTGTTATCATAAAAATGCTAACGTGTTACTGTAACGGCCTGTTAGACATACATTGTAATTTCTTATTATTTTCGGAAACAGTTGTGTTCAATCTATTAACGTATTATTGTATTAAAAGTGGGAACAATAGGCGTTGCGTTTTCTAATAATTCTGAAAGTTTTTCTTTAGAAATTAACAAAAAATATTCGTGTAAAAAGAACCTCAATAACTAATAGCAGCTTATGTGTCTGTATATTTCATGTAATTTTCACTAATTTTCCTTGTATTACAAAATAAGATATTTTTTAATGATTCGGTAATCGTTTCTTGAAAGGTTTTTTAATTTTTAAAATAAAAGTATTTTATAACTTAATGAAAAAAACCTTTTTTATGTATACAAGCCTACTGCCGCATCACCAATTAAGTTTTACGTGCGTCTACAGTGGATATTAAACAGTAACTATGTAACAGTAACTAAATGTATGAAAATCTTCAATATTTTAGCCGGAAATCTAACATGGGACCTTACGCTTTGCAGTCTATTGTAGTATTTTACCACACCAAAGAGATATCTGTTTAAAAATTGTTTATTATAGCAGTTAGAAGCAAAACTGTATGTTTATTTTTTCTTTCACTGTTGCGTAATAACTAATTTACTGTTCGAAAGAAGAAAATGTACTTCCAAGTGCACTTAGAAATAATGTTGTCGTTTATTTTAACAATATTTCAATTAATGTTCATGGAATTCACAAAACTAATCGTAAAACATTAATCTAAAAAACCTGCAGCCAAAGTTTCTTAATCGGCTTGATATTGTTGCTGTAGATTATACAAATTCATTCATGTGTGTTGTCGCCTTGTTGCAACAATGAGTTCCTTTTAATAAGTAGTTTTTCATGCTTGTGTGTACTTGGTGTGTACTTACTTATATGATGATACGTAGAATAAAGTTCATGTTAATTAAGGGGAGCCTGCACTTTGTATCCCACCAATGTTAAATTTGATATTTTTAGGTACATTTTTCAAAGGATTGATAAAAGATAGGGGAATAAAACTTTACACACGTTTAGTTGTCGGGTGTCTAGTTACAGACATTTTTTCAATTTAATCTGTCGGACCATAAAATTAAAAACAAAATAACGAATCACATAGATTTTTACAAATTTATTTTCTACGTTTTTTGCGTATTACTAATTGTTGGAGCATTTAAGGAAGACATAAAAATGCCGGTTAAGGTGCGTGTACAAGATGAATAACTGGTAAAAATTTCAGCCCGGTAGGTTTGATGGTTTTCAAGAAAAATGTACCTAAAATTTTAAAAATCTGAATTTACGAGAACAGAAAAAAAAACAAAAAACAATACGTACACCCATAAGTAAATTTCCCATCAACAATTGGGTAGAAAGATGAACCAACAGCTAAAAATATTAAAAATAGTGATGCAGATATTTTTTTAAATTAAAATTCCCTTTGTTTTAAAACGATCAGTATAAAATTATGAAAAATATTCGTTCTTGGTTACATGATACTTTTCTGTGCAGACCTGGTACAAACTTAATTTGTTCATTAAAATAATATTTTTGACGTAATTTAATGTTTTTTCTTGTAGATCTAGGGCTGAACTATTGAAAAACATAAAAAACCGAAAATCGAAATTTTCAGTCAAAACCATTATACAGTCTTACCTTCAACCTTCTAAACACTAATTCCTCGGTCTTTCCTATCCTTGTTTACCTAGAATTTAAGATCGAAAGTATTAACAATAAAATTGTATCTGATAATGTTTCCGATGCATTCAACCTTACTTAAGATTAAATTGTTTTTGACACATTTTTATTGAAAATGTAGTATTTGTTATTACATAAAACTTTCTAAATATGACGCTGAAGGTTCCAAAACTTGGATTACTTGCTGGAGCTTGCAGTTATCAATACAGTCCTAAAATTGGCCAAAAAGGTCTTTTGGCCGAAGGCATTTTAAACGTCTGTGCTGAGTACCCGTTATGGACCTAGTGTAGATGTATTATATGAGAGGATTGTAATGTAATAAAATGAAGCAAATTTATTAACCCAAAATTTAAGTAAAACTTTCGTTGCTGTGTACTAGTGGCCAGCAAAATAATAGATAGTTTAAGATACAAAAAACAATCAAAGCTTTTTTAACGAAAAGAATTGACTAAAAGATTTATTGTGCACATTATAATGACTTTATGAAAAGTTTTACACTTCGTAAAAAATATTTTTTATTAAGATCTTACAGACTTTTGTGAAGTTCCACATATCCAATATCTGCATCTGGTAAATAGTAAAGTTTTCTTTATTATTAACCGATACATTTTCTGAAAATTATAATTTTAAAACCACTTTTTAGGTAATTATAATGAACTATACAATTAAAGGTAACCAAAGATAACTTATTAATAAAGTCATAATAATTATTAAAAACGTAAAGGTTTACAGTCTTCTAATAAACTTATGTTATTATAATTTTTTATGATTTCTTGTTGTGCGTGATATACTCAGTTCCAGTTACCTAGGATAAACTAGTTTCTTCTGTATTGAGTCACATCTCGTTGGTTAATTTATCACTAGCTGGACTCAATTTATCGGTAACACACGGATTTGTAAAGCGACAGTCCTTGCTGATTATTCCGGTGAAAAAAGATTTTTTTTTAGGCCGCCTAATATTTAATCAAACTTTTTCTTTTTAATTTTTCCAATAGTATTTTAAAAATTATTTTGAAATTTAATTATATTATCGTTTGAATTGATGTTACAAATGATCACCGTATTACATAAGGTAGTTTAAAAGTAGTCAGTTCGTCAAAAGTTGAACTAAATGGAAATGGGAACTAAGAACAGAGAGGGTGTCATTTGTGGACCCCTTCAGGTGTGACCGAAGCACGTAGATTTCTTTATATTGCCCCCTCCTACCTCTCTTCTTCTCATTGTAGGGTGTAGCCCTATCTATACGCTGGTTTTTACCAAATGATTTTCAGAAAACTTCTCCTTCTTTTTATTCTTCAATAATAATGATTATAAGATTCGTTCCGGCTAGTAATTGAACATTAATGAAGGAAAAGTTAATCACCCCCACTTTCTTTATTCTCTCATTATGAATTATTTCTCTCCTCCGTATATTATCTTTCTCTTTGTGTACCCTTCCCCTCTCGCTTGTTCCCTCTCTTACTCAACGTAGCTACCATTCAACTACTGATTACTAACTACACAGTTTAATTCCTCACGTCGTCTTCAACATCGTCCTGTAATTACCCATTTCCTAATCTTCATCCACTTACGTACTCTCCAACTTCATGAGCAAACATTATGTGAAGATTCAAGAAAGAACAATAAATTCATAGTGCGTTCTAAAATATGATTATACAATCTATTTTTATTGAAATCTTATTGTATTTCAATTGATTTATTTTGAAAACTATGTTGTAAATAAATAGTAATAAAATTAATAAGTAAATTTGTTAATATATATTTATATTTTTAATCCCTAATGTGTGTAACTTACGTTGCAATCTGTTCAATTCAGAACAATAAGCAACCCCATGACCCAATGAGATGAGGATGATACGCGTGTGTAAATGAAGTGTATTCTTGTACAGACCCAGGCCGATTCCTGAGAGAATGTGGTTAATTGAACCCCAACTATCGAAGTACTCCGGTAACGACTGTCTAGTATTTAAATCCGTATAAAAGTCTATCTTTAGTAGAATTTGAACCAGGAACCTTTGTCTCCGAAAATCAGCCATTAAACAGCTGACTCGCCGCAACGACTGTACCTCTAGACCAAACCGGTGGGTCAAACTTAATAATTTCTTTTTTTTTTAATTCAAACCTGATTGACTATACTTTTATCCCTTAAAATTTGAAAGTACATTTTTTATTTACGTGCTTATGTTTTTCTGTGTTTATTTAACATTTAGGTAAACTATTTACATTCAGTTAAGATTGTTTTACATTAAAAAGAAAGTTTTTCTAGGGTTAGCGATCTATACAACAAAGCAGAAGGTTTTTGTTCGATTACCAGCTGGGGTCTGAAAATGGTCACTCGTTCAAATCCACTGTTCCTAAATCGAAAATAGATGCTTATGACGAAGATATTGATCCAACTTTAAGGAGACAATAAAAATAAAAACTTATTTTTTCCCCATTTAAAAATCTTTTAACAGTATTCGTCACTGCTAATTTTTAATTTTGTCTGTCAGGTAAGTCTAAAGTTTTGAAATGTTAAGTCGGTGTTATTATGCAAAAATTAATTATTAAAGGGTTCTGATGATGTTAAGTTTATCTTGGTATTAAAGATTGTATTATTTCCATTTTTCTAGGCTTTCTTTTGTATTTGATATCAAATTTTAACAGTTTATATTATGATTTAGAATGCAAAAAACTGCTGTGAGCCGGTGTTGTCGATAGTTTTAAAGATTCTGTCAAAATTTCTTTTTACAAAGTGTGACTATGCCCTTTTATATTTTACCATTATTTTATTTTTGTATTTGACTGTGGAGCTTCTCCAACATTAAAATATATTAAGTATACAGCTTCGTGTTGCTAAACAACTACAGAAGTATTCTTAAAATTTGAAATATTCCCATATCTTTGTAATTATGAAACTTTTATTTTGAAGTAGTAATGGTTACACTGTAAAGCTGGTTAAATTTTCTTTTGGTACAATATTTTTGAGGAGGGCCTGCTAAAAAGTCTGGTGCTGACTGTTAGGTAGGACCAAATCAGTCTATTTTATTTCATGCGATCTTTGGTTCGAATCCCATTCCAGGCACGGCATATTTTTATACGTTGCAAAAAATCATTTCATTCTTCGCCGTCTGCATTAGCAGTAATTGCAAAACAGTCGGATGTTAAACCAAAAAAAAAAAAATTATTTTATTCTGTTGTTTATTGTTTGCCTAAGATACAGGTTGTTATTTTGTTTTACATAGCTATCGTTACGTTTTGAACTTTCTAGAAATAGTGAATGATTTTGTGTTGTCGTTTCCATTCATTCATACAATCCGATACTATGATTTGTTTATTTGTGTTTGAGTTTATCTATTGTACAAACAGTGATGTAATAACAATTTTACCTTTGTGCAGCATGCGAACTTGTCAATTAGTTAAAGACGGGATGGTAAAATAAATGTAGAATTGGCTTTAGATTTAGAATATAATTTAAATGAAAGAGTAGGTGTATGCTAAATAAAGGCAGAACCTTTATAAGTAAGCGTTCTTAAATAATAAGGTGTTTGTTATTCAAACGCTAGTGAACTAGTATTATCGTTATTATTGTTATTTTTATTATTAGTATTATAATACAGAAAGTCGAATCATGGTTAGAACAAACGTCAGTTTTAATGGCCTCCTTTTGTTTATGCGACATCAAGTCAACTGTCAATCAGCGCCGATCAATGTCCGAACCTCGATGCTACTAACTCTAAGAAACCATTTTCATTTTAAAGACAATGGCATATGTAAATAACGTTCGTTTTTTACATCGTGAGATTGACAATCGGACAACGAAATAGAACCGAGACCCCTTTTTTAAAAAATTGTCTTTCAACCGATACAAAACATTCAATACAGACACACATATACCGCTTACGTAAAGACAACCAACCTATCTTATGGTCAATATAAATGTGTGTATTAAAATTCGAACGCGCTATTAGAATTTTAAATTCGGTCAGTCGATGTCGATAAAGAGGAGATTTGACCTTGAAACGGCGTTGTGCTTGATGAGAGGTCAGACTTGAATCAGGAGGGGACCCTTTTCAAGGTGGAATCCAAATAAATTGGCGTTATTAATATTGCAACAGGCGCGCGCGGTTGTTTTTCCAATGACAAAGAACAGCACTTTAATCGTATTATTTATATACATCTCTGTATCAATGGTTACTTTACTTTAAAACCATTTTATAAATCAGACATTATTCCAATCTATTAGTTATAAATTAATGCACAAAAACAAATACTTTTACATAAAAATTAAATTTATTACAATGAAAAATAAATTAGTAAATATAATGATCTTGGTTGTTAAGTGTTTAATCAACTTAATCTTAAAAAACTTATAGAAATATTACTTAATTTCAATACTAGATTAACAACATATTAAAATTATTAGAGATCTCTAAACTACAATATCAGGTATATTCGAATTTTATGAAGTATATGTATTGGAAAAAATAAAATTATTTGGTTGAGATGCAGGCTACTTTATTTGAACAGATAAAAGGGAAAGTCTACACTCCCGCTTCTTGCTCAAACACTCACAAAATCACCTATCTAATAAAAAATTCAGTATTTAATATCAAAATGTTCAGAATCGGAAATTTTAGTTTATGTAACGTTTTTGTTTTGTTGTTGTTTAAGTCATCAGCCGAAAGGCTGGTTTGAAACTCTAGAGGCTTTACTAAGTATAACGAGAAGTAAGGTGGTTTACCATGCCTTCCTCACTGAGTGGGAAAGTAGCCTCAGTTTATCAGCATGACCCTTCGAAAACCGTCTATTTTCCACCCTGAAAATTACACCTTCACTTCATTCACCACAGGGTCTGGTTTCATTATGAAATTCATTACTCTCAGAGGAGGTAACTCTGACTACTGTCTTTTACACCTCTACCTCTTCTGTCATTAAATGCTTCAACCATATAATTGGCTGACATTGTGATAAGAAATAGAACTATTTTTTTGTAACCTTGGAGCTAACCGATTAAGTGCAAAAATTTAACAACCTACCTGCTTGTTATGGGCAAATTTTTGTCTTAGAAACAGAAAAATATTGGTACTACCATGAGGTTGTTGATAATTTTTAATCAATCTTTCTAAAATATCCGTCCTGCCAAAAATAAATTTTTTAGTTAACAAATCCATTTTTTCGTAGTGCCCAACAGCCTGAATTTCGAAAAATTGTCTCAATTTGATTTATACCTTTAATTTTATATACAACATGATCCAGCGTAAAAAGGGAGAATTACATTTGCTTTACCAATCGAAAATATTAGCTTTTAGTTTACAGAAATATAGAATTTAAGTTTATCAGACTTTTAACTGTTCAAAACAATACTTTTACGTATAACCTACGTGTTTAAAGGTTAGGCATATTAGATGTACTGCTCTATTTATTCTGGACCCCAATTGAGCTTACTGACAGTGATTCAAAATCATGAATAGAAATCAAGGAGGGACGAATACTTTAGAATTCACCCAAAAACTTTTTTTGTCATTATCTTTGTAACATGGCTTTCGTATAAATGTAGACTATGTATAAATGAAGTCGTTCGATGAAATATTAGATATTTTCGACATAATATATTATTATTATATAATATTATTTTGTTTTTAAAATTTTTTAAAAATTATTAATTAAAATTTGAAAACCAATTTCAATTAAGGTCAATCGTGTTTTAAATAATTTATTAATTTATATTTAGTACGGAATCTTATCTAATATTAGATATATTTGGGTTCTGTTAAAAAATAACCGCAGTGAGATACTTTTAATCACTTATTAAATTACCGAAAGGAAAACCACTAATCTCAGTTATCAAATTCCTTATTCTATCATACGAGGAATTCATTAACACAGTATGATTAGTTAATTTATTTTTATAACTGGATTAAAATAGCTTGGTAATTTTCTCGTGTTATATATAAATATTTTAAAGTATTAATATCTAGCTTATTAAGTATTTTAAGGGTTATCGACGAATTTATGTACAAATTTAATAATTATTAGCTAACTCTTTATTTTGAACTGTACAAAAAATGTACAGCTATCAAAATGTTAAACAAACAATGAGCAATATAAAATTACATAATATAGGCATGTATATTAAAAATTGAGTCCATTGATAAAGTTTTCTATTCACAAAAACCAGTAAGGAAAAATAGTAGGCTTATTAAAAAAACACACTTTTGTGAAAAATTGCTTCAAAATGGACAAGATGCGAACATTGAAGATTGAAAAAATGAATATCAAAAGTTTTGAAATATAACTTTTTTAGTCATATCAAAAGATTTTTACTCTCATTTTCTTTTTGATCGTTAATCTTTTTGAATATATACTCGTATATTGAAATAAAGGATGTTGTAATTTGTTGTATAATGTTTAGAAGTGTGTTGTATATCATGAATAAGATGTTTAGTCATTTATTAAAGTCAAATTCGGAACGTAGTAAAGTGCATCTGTGATTAGGCGCATTTTAATAGGAAGGTCTGAATTTATCTTAGGTTGTTTTGGTTTTGCACTGCAGAAAAATGTAATCTACGCATCTATTATGAGCGCTATAAGACTTTCGTAAACAGTAATTTTATTATTGATGTGAATTGAAGATTTAAAATCACTCAGTCTACAAAGCTGCTTAAATTGAGAGTTAGAAAAAAATCGCTTAATTTTTATTTGGTATTCAAAATTAATTTTTGGTCACGATAAAGGCCCAAATAACTTAGCTTATTATCTTAAAGTATGAGTGTAAAAAAATATGATAAACTAGGTATTTAAAAGAAAAATCACAATAATTTTATATTTTTAAGTGTTAAATTCATAAAAAGATTTTTTTTTACTTTTTGTTTACATGAAATTAAGTTCATTCAACTTATCTACTGTATGAAGAGTACGAGGAAAACTGTTTAACAAATAAAAGAAAACGCTTAAAATATAAAAATTATAAATGTATATAATTTGTCGTATAGTAGGCTAACATCTAATGTTAGTACAAGCTGATGTTTTTACCACAGGAAGTTAATTATGTTACATAGTGCTCGTAATTATGTTACTGTTCTAACTTATTTTTGTGGAAACATCTTTTGTAAATTAATAGATTGTATCCGATGTACGTTTAAATTACAACCAAATTTAATATTATTTTTCTTGACATTTATTTCAATTATGTGTGTATTTTTAGTGTAATTTTCTAGTTTTTTTTTAAATTGTAATGACCGTTGAATTACTGTGTTTTAGAATTGAAAAATTTAACTTGTATTTTTGTACATGAGATAGATTTGGATAATTTTGCAGATAACATTCAATGGTGTCAGGAAATTTTCTTTCTAAACGTATTTTATTGTGCAAATTTATAATACAATCAACAAATATGTTCATTGTGTGTATTAAACTTAAAAAACCTCACTAATGGCTTTGAGGAGAACCCCCTTTCCAATCATAGTGCTCCAGATAATTAAAAAAAATGTTAAATTTAAATTTTGTATTAATATTTTGTTACTACTGTTAGAGTTAATGTACCATATCTCTACACCTTTGTCCATAACGGGCAGGCGGAGTGTTAAATAAATTTCACTCGATCTGTTGGTTCCAGTGCTACAAAAATAGTTGTGTTTCTTATCACATAGTCAGCCAAATATATGACTGAACTATTTAGAAACAGAAAAGGTAGAGGTGTAAAAGACACTAATCAGAGTTATCTCCTTTGAAAGTAATGAATTTCCCTATTCAGCCAGACCCTGTGGTGACCGTGACCCTGTGGTCACAGGGTGGAAAGTGGGTGCTTTTCGGAGGGCCTGGCATGATGATAAGCATACTCTTTCAACTCAGTACGGAAGGCAATAGTAAACCACCTCACTCCTCGTTTTTACTTAGTAAAACCTCTAGAGATTCAAACCAGTATTTTGGCTGTTGACCTAAACAATATCTCTACTCCAACGGCGTTTTAGTCGTCTTTGCGCGATTCCTGGTAAATCGAAAGAAATTATCTTGGATATTAAGGGATTTTTATGATTTTCATGTATATCTCTGAACTTTCGGTACAATTTTAGAAATGTATCGTTGACGTAAGGAACGGATAAGACATTGGGTTCTATTTGATACGTAGCACGGAGAATCATTAATTAGCTGCTAGAATTTACTTTGAAAACGCTGTATTCGTGAAATGATTAAGTAGGTCTACTTTGCTGCACCATAAATGACTATCGTATATCCTGATCTTTTGGAGCATATTTGTACGTCAAGAGTTTTGAAGTTATGGAGTAGTTTTGATAGCTTGGCTATTAGTCTGTGTAACTGTTTTAGTCTGTCATTTAGTGGTTGACGTGTCAACCGCATGTCAGAAAATTAAGGAGAGTTTATTAAAAAAATTTATTTTAAGTTTATTGAGGTTTTCTTCGATCATAACATGTGAAAAGCAAACTGATCTGTTTCTTATTCTTCATAAGAATAGATTTTAGATTTCGTGGTTTTTATTTACTTTTGAGACCGCAAAGGATCACTTTAGTCAGTTATTTAGAAGCTCTTTTTGCATTCTTTTCTCTGATTATTCGCCAATATTCGTTCATTTTGACCAATCTGGCCTGTCTCTCTGCATCCGGAACAATCGTTTTAGTACCTTTGTTTTCGGTTTTGGTTTTAAATCTAAAGTTTTTGTCGTTAAGTATGTCTGTCTTAACTGTCTTGAGCTCCAGATCCCTAAAAATTAAACCTAGTTCCTCCATATCCTCTTTGATTTCCGTGATCCAGATTGGTGCTGTTTTTTTGCCAAACAACTTCCTTATAATTCTCTCTTCTGGTGTTCTAATTAATTGGCCAAAGAAAGATATCCTTTTCTTTTTTATGGAGTCTATTATTAGCCCGTAATCTTGGTATATTTGTTGGGTAAGAGTTTCCATTCCCCATCTTCTTTGTGTTTTTTGTCTATACAAGTTCTAAGGATCCTTCGTTCAAGTTTTTGGATCTTGTCCGTTCTATTCTCCTGGTTAAGTTTAAATATAGTTTCGGATAAATAAATCTCGTGGTTTTATATTAAAAAAATATAATTATATTGGCAGAACTTCTGGATAAGTTAAACAAATTTAAAGAATGTTTTATTAGATTAGATTCACCGACCAAGTAATTCAGTTGGTAAGCTTGAATAATCAGTAAGCAAATAGATAAGTAATTTCACTTTTAATAATATAAACACAGTTTGAAGTACTCAAATAATTTGTTGATACAGCTGAAAGAAGAAAACCTCGTAGAGATACTGTTTAAAATAACTGTAAAAAGGCGGATCTTCCCACTTTGTTAAAGTTTTTTTCTCTTGTTCTTCGTTAGGTGAATTATTGGATGCCTTTACAAGCCATTGAAATAGTATTAGAGTACAGTTTCTAGCTTACTCTTCACCCCGCTGCGAGCAACTGTAGAACTGTTAGTACGTTTTTTAAGATCTTTCTTGCGTGCGCGCGCGGGCGTTCAAAACACTCTAAGAAAACAACAAATTTTAATTTTATCTTTTAAGATCCATTAAGAGGTTTAAACTAGATTTAGATGTCCTTCACCAGAGACCGGTTCTCTTGTGAATCATGGCCCATACCTTTATACTTCTAACTTACTGTATTGTCTAACACAGCGATATCCCGTTGTATGGTCCTTTCCAAGACCTTCTATATTTCACTTTGCCATCTAAATATTTTATGATAAAGAATCTATCGATTTAAACATAAGACTACACACTCGGTGATTCCTGTTTTTTTTTAATTTTCTTTCTCTATCTTTCTATTCATTGTCTTTAATATTCTAGTATAGTAACAATTACACAGAATGATTTCTTTGTTAGTGTTGTTAATAACGCAGTCAACATCTAAACTGAAAATCAGGGGTTGAATTGTTTTATTACTTTCGCGTAAGTATAGTTTTTTAGGTTTTACTAATATTCTAAAAGATTTTTGTAAAACAAATATATCTTAAACAAGTTCAACTTGAGGCTGCCTCGTTGGTGTATTGGTTAGCATGTTAGCCTACAAAGCGCACGGGTTCAATTCCTTGCTAGGCTTTAGGAAATTATGATTTATTCAACCCACCGTTCCTTAACCCAAAGTTTTCAAGTTTTCAGACCCCTGAACCCAAATAATATGTTTTTAGCAATTGGTCTCTGTATGGGTGTGTGTGTGTGTGTGCGTGTGTGTGTGTGTGTTTGTACAAAATATCTCAAGAACGGAACATCATACAGACTTGAAACTTGAAATTTAAGTTAGGTACTGCTAGAGGACCCGACACGTGCATTTCCATCAGAATCGGTCAACCGGACGTAGTAGTTTATTCGTGTCATTGTTCACTTTTTTCGATTTTCTCAATAACAACTCCTTCGTTTTATTTTTAAACCCCTTATTTACTGCATTTTTGATGCTCTATAAGATAGAGTAAACGCCATGTTTGCAGAAATGCTTGGGGAGGCTGTTCTATCGTAGAAAAAAAAATCGTTTTTTTAGATTTCAGCCTTAATATGCATTTCAGCGCAAAAGTGTATATAAGATAATTGTAGAAAATTTTAAAATTTACAACTTTTATTTCAAGCATTTTATTGTATAACGCTTAGTTTAGCGGTAATTTGTGATTTTGTGTTTTTCTTCATGAAAATCTGTAAAAAATGAATTGTTTAAGATTTCAGCCTTAGTATGCAAAAAAGTGTACAATATAATAAAATTTATGGGAAATTAAAATAACTACAACTTTTATTTGTAACAGTTTTCTCTACGGAGCCTGGTTTAGTGTGAAAGAGGGTTCAAACTAAGGTCGATTTTCATTTTTTATCATTCACTTTGATCAAAATAAAATATGTTTTTCAAGGTTAGTTTTTTTGTTTATTTCTAATGTTAGGTTATATCGTTAATTAATTGCATTGGCAAGATAAAGTTGCGAGAGTGTTTCCCACCAGATTTTTTAGACAATTTTTTATTTCTTCTTCTATCTTACACATTACCGTATAGGTTTTCTTAAATAATAACTAACTTTTATACAAGAATATTATCATAAATCATAACACATATTATATACACCTAAAAAGTTAAACTTTAACAGAAAAATGAAAGACTTATTTTTTATTTTATTTTTTTACAAAAATAACTGCGTCGAATTTCTTTTTTCAGACTGTATGTTTTTTTATGGTTTTGAAATACAATAGAAACAATTAGCTTAACAACGTAAAACGTAACCACATTTCATTTTTGGTCGTAAATTATATTAGCGGTTATATTCTTGGGTCTAAACAGGCTAGCTCTCATTCTGGCTATATAACCAGACTGGTTTAACTCCGTCCTACGTTCAGTCGCTGTGTGTAGTCACAGCTGCATTCGCTCTTTATACAATATCAAGATTCAACCACCAAACCCAAGATGTCCCACCTCTCTAATCCTTATTTATTATTTACGATACAAGAAGCAATTTCTTAAGTAGTTTCACACTTGTGCTCATCTTCTTGGTTCCCTACTTATATTTACTGTATTTATTTCATAAGATGTTGCTCCTATAAATACTTATACACGGCTACCACATAAATAAAAATTGTCTTCTACTTATAAAACTCATCTGAGTTCAATTATTTTGAAAATTTATTTACTTTTTTTATTTGTCATAAATTCTGTAATGACTAATCGTAATTACAATATTAACATTTTTAATAAATAAATTATATTTTCTTCATTTTTATGAAACTTATCTTACTTTACAACCGTTTTGTATTTTTTATGGATCTTATACTGATCTAACTTTAAGTACATTACCATCCTCTTTTGATAATTTCTGTTATTTTCTACAAAGGAATATGTTCATGTCCGTAATAGAATATGCCTATCCTGTATTATAATTTATATTAGGGTAATTTGTTTTAACTGATTTGTTCACTTCTTTTTATTGACACTTTCAATTGGAATTTAGTATCTGTTATCATGTATTAATACAACAATTTCTAAATGTGAAGCTAATGTTCCAAAACATGATTTACTTGAAGGAGCGTGCAGTCGTCACCACAGTCGTACAGTTGGCCAAGAAGACCTCTTGGCCAGAGGCGCTTCAAACGTCTGCGCTGAGCACCCGGTACCGCCCTAGTGTACGTGTTTTGTATGAGAGTGTTGTCATGTAATTCAAATCTGTCATGGAACGTCTTGTATAATTTTTTCGCGACATCAATTACGTATGAGATTTACAAGTCTTTGTGCAACATTGAGTTTGTGATGTAAAAGGGGCATTGCGTTATCGTTCGTAGAATCTTGTTCTGAAACTGTTTCACTTCTGAAACTGTTTTCCGATGTTCTTTTTTGTTTATATTGTTATTTTAATACAGTTGAGCCCCCATATCCGCAAGTAACTTGTTCCGAGACGTACCGCGGATTCTACCGACCCCATATGTTTACCATTTTATCCGTTCCTAAAACTATATATACAGTCGAACTTCTATATCTCGAATATTTCAGTTCCTACTATCTTCCATGGATTTATGACATAATAATCCATCTATAACTCGAATTCCGCCATTTCTCTAAGACGAACTATTTCTTTTGCTTCTTTTGACAAAAATATAGTTCTCAAAATAGTGTTTTTGATGTTTTGAAAAATTTAAGTACAGTGCTGCTTCTTTCATTTTAAAAGGAAATGTTCGACTATAAAAGAGTAGTCTACTACCAGCTATCTGGTTGCCTTTGTATATGCCTAACAGGCGTAAACCAAAACAACTAATTTCTTAGAATCGATGAATCTTGGGTCGACCACAGAACAATAGAATCACGGTCTGTCTGTACAATGTACCATATTCAGCATGTTTAGCGTAATTTTGGAATACTGAATAAAATAATGTACAGTACTTAACATTGTAGCCAATAGCTAGCTAGCTAAATGCAACGTTCAGTAGACCTACTGTGTAACAAAATTAAGTACGCTGTGCAGGTAGGGCTACATATTTAACATTTTGTAGGCTACTGTATTAGCCTATGTGGAATGTTCTATTTTTGTTATTTTTGAATAACTGCTTTGAAGTTATTTTTACATAACTTGAAATTTCTGTGACTTGAAATTTTCCGCCGTCCCTTGAGGATTCAAGTTATAGAAGTTCGACTGCAGTATTTAGTTCAGCGGTGTACCGGGTCTACACAAGAAAATGGATTACAGTGTACATGTACTATTACACAAGTGTATTATTTATTATGAAGTCCTGCAAAAAAAACACAATACAGTACATTGTTCATTGAGAGCAAGTAAGTAAAAAGTTCCCTGAGAGTAATGAATTTTATTATACAGCCAGATCCTGTGGTGAATGAAGGTGTCAATTGTAAGGTGGAATGTAGATTCTTTTTGGAGGGCCTAGCATGCTGATAAGCATACTTTTCCATTTAGGTGAGAAAAGCAATGGTAAACCACCTCACCCCGCGTATTACTTAGTAAACCCTCTAGAGGGTCAAACCATTCTTTTGGCTGATTACCTAAACAACAACAAATTAAATTTATAACTACTATTAAAGCTGGGTTAATGTATCATGTCTCTACTGCATCGGTGTTTCAGTCATTTGTCCGTTTTCTGGTAGATTGAGAGAATTTATGTTGCAAATTAAGGTATTGTTATGATTTTTAAGTCCGTCTTTGAACCTGCGGTACAATTTTAGAAATGTGTCGTTGACGTAAGGGACGCGTAAGTCATCGTGTGGCGTTCTATTGGACACGTTACTTTGAAAACGCTGTATTCGTGAATTGACTGACGGCTTTGCTGCAACATAAATAATATTATGTCTACTACACATCTAAATCGGTTCGTGCATCGCCTTGTACATCTATAAACAATCGAATAAAAGAAAACTTAATTTTAAACTAATTTAATAGTTTAGTTAATCTAACATATTAAATGATTTTTTTGGGAAAAATAAAAATTTAGTAGTATCTAAATATATAACTGAAACACTTTTAAATATGTAAATTTTACTGAATAACTTAATTCTTTTTTTAAACCACAGTACTATATATATAAATTTAAAATAAGCTTCGAATTTAAAGACCACTAAATGAATGGTAGCTCAAGTCACTTTATTTCATATGTAACCAATCGAATAAAAGGAAAAATAAATTGAAATAGCAATCTGATTTTTATGAAATACGGCCAGTAATATTTAAATAATATATGGTACCTGTTAACTGTTTTAATATGAACTCGTATGTTTCTTAATTTGTAACAACACTTGGGTTTACAAAGGCATTTGAACGAAGCTATCTTTACTGTACACTATGTATTTAAATTTTTAATCTATTTTACGTTACGTACTAAGAATGACGTATTATTTTATATTAATCGTCTAAAGGAAATCCATTAAATTTTTTAAATATTTTATTAAACTGTACGTCCGAACAGATAACTTCAATATTTTTTTTTAATTCAATCTTGTAATAGGCTTACAATAACTACACGTAAAAAGAAACTTTATGCAATTATCCTAAAGAACCTTTTTTTCATTATTTATGCACGTACTTTTACTTAAAAAGAAATCGACTTATTATTTATTTATTTTTTTTCATGTTTTTTATTTATTATTTCTGTATAGAATTTTCTGTTTAAAATTATTCATAAACTTATTTTAGGATTTGTGCGAGGTATGGTGTGAAATATTTAAATTTATTTTAAACTTCTAGAAACACAAAATTTAATCTCCAAAAATTATGGTTGAAAATATCGTTTTTGTAGTCAGAAAGAAATACTAAATCGTAGAAATTATTTCATGATTGTTTAAAAAACATTTAAAAGAAAGATAAAACTTAATGCCAATCAATATAATGTCTATAAACGCATACGTACCGGCTGAATGCCATTTTTTTATCAAGAAAATTATTTCAAAAACTGTTAGCGTATCGAGTTAAACATTATTACAGCGTATGTCTAGTTTACTATAGAAAAAACAAAGTCCTCAATCTGTCAATTCATTTCAAAATGGCGGTCATACAACAATTTTTATTGTTGTTAAAATTGTGGCTGCCGCAAATTCAATTAATTTTCACTTTTCTCATTAAAATAGAACTATAAACTTTTTACTCTGCCAAACTATACTACATGTCACACTGATTACCATCGTCTTTAAGAGCCTACCCGTAGGTGTTTTTATTTCCGGTATTTGTGATTTAGCCCAATTTTTTAAACGTTCTAAATTTATACTGTTCGTGCGATCTCTCCAGAACCTACGTCGTGAGCTTATTCATCGTATAATATCCTGAGTAGGAAGTTTCTCTCTGATTTATCACTTCTTTGCCGAGCTCTACGTTATGTGCTTATATGCCCCTAACATGCAGGTTATTTACATTGGTCTGCTAGTTCCAGGATTATAAAAATAGTTCTGTTTCTTATCACACCGTCAGCCAATTTTATGACTGAAGCATTTAAGAACAGAAGAGATAAAGTTGTAAAAGACTAGTCATAGTTATCTCGTCTGAGAGTACTGAATTTCATTATACAGCCAGACTGTGGTTAATGAAGTGACGATGTCATTTACAGGGTAAAAGGTAGATGCTTTTTGGGGGGCATGCTGATAACCACACTATTCCACTCATTGAGGAAATTGGTAGAACATTGGTAAACCACCTCACTCCTTTGTTTTACTTAGTAAAGCCTCTTGAGGTTCAAACCTGCCTTTCGGCTGATGACCTAATCAACAACACGTTATGCGTACCACCCTTCGTAAATTACCCCATAAAAGCCCCTAAAGTCCCTCCTAAAAGGGTAGGGGGTTTAGGGGTATATCTCCCTAAAACGTCCTCAATATCTTCATTTCAGTTGTTTTCATCGTTTGTCGAATTATAGTGGTATCTGCCCTTGTTTCAGCCGCATACTGTGTCACATTGTGTCTGATGTAGGTCTTTAAAAATCGTAGCCTTGCTCTATTCAGACATAAGTATGTTTCCTAAATTACCACTCTGTGGCATCCCATTATTCTTGCTGCCGTATTGTTCTATTTTGTGATATCAATTAAATTTAACGCTGTTTTAAGAAATAGTCAACGTTTAATGGTGAATAGTTACACCACATATAGCTAGTACTTAAATCTAGTGTAGCGAGAAGATAAAAACCAGTTGGAAGTAGAGATATTGGCAGGCCAAAGAAAAGATGGGTGCCGGAACTGGTAGAAATGCCTAACCCGTGAAGAGGAAAAGAAAAAGAACAAAATGGCGGATTAGACTATGTTTTTCATGGTTAATGAGTTCCGCTGTTCCCCGCGTTTAAAACAATTGGAACGTTTGCCAACGTTGTCAGATTGTACGAATGTATCAGTGTGACAAAACATTACAAGCGCATGCGTATAAGAGCCGCAGTAGCTCTCTCGTGTTAATACAATCATTTGGTTGTATGTTCATAGGTGATAATTGTTACTAATAGACCAAAAAAAATGGATTAACGAAATATATAACAGAGCTACGAGAGCAAGTATTGGCAACGTTGCTGGCTAGTCATTGACTAGCTATGAAGTGGGAAGGGGGCAATGCTTACGTTCAGAGCTCATCAGTTTTGAAAAATAGTATAAGCGTTTTTGGGTACATGTTGGTGTAAATATTTTTTTTTTGTTGTGAACAGCCACTTCTAGAATTCTTGATAACGTTTTTTGACCAACCTCTGAATTATTTTAGAATTATTTTTGTAAGTAGCCTACTTTAATTTATTCTGATGTAATTATAAATTAATTAATTGAATACTTGCATAAGTAATCTATTTAAATTACTGAAGTAATTCGTGATTATAAAGTATCAGAAGTATAATGAATACGAATAAGTTATAAAATTGTAATGGAGTTAAAACAATACAGGAGATCAATACTCCAAGATATATTGTGTTGTCGTACGGTATATTTAAGGAATGGGAATAATTTTAAGGAAAGAAGAAGGAGAAGGAGTTATCAGGGGACGAACGGGAAAAGAAAACCAAGAAAACGAAAGGGGTGGTGATGGAGGAGGTGCAGCCCGGAGCTGGGTTGATTAGAATTCTTCACATACGAGATAAACAAATTGGAGAGGCCCAACAACACAGTCACCCTTGCATCTTACATTTACGATACTCGAGGGAAGGGGCCTCTCGCGGGAGAAAAATTGACTTGAAACGTGAGCTACATTTTTACCCCTGTCCAATTTCCTTGCCAGCCTTGTCTTCGACTTGCATAGTTTTTTCTGTATTTTATCGTATACCACTTACTCTCCCTTTCTCTACTGTTTTGTGAACAGTGTGTAATAACGTAAATCTATACAATAGGAAACATTTCATCTTGTTCTGTTTCCAGAATTTTCTTTTTATTTAAATTAGTGACTAATCCATCTTGTGCTACAGAATTTATTTGAAGGTAATATTTTATTCTGTTTCAAACGAATCTTTTCATATTTCTTTGTACAAATAATAATAATATTATCTTTATATGATTTTAAAATAGTTTTTCAAGCTGTTACAATCCTTGTTTTTTAGTTCTACCAAAAATACTCATATATGCTTCCTAAAAATTCTGAACAATAATTTCTTCCAGAATAAGTATGATGTATGTGTAATTTATAAATACATCATTGTATGTTGCAATATGTTCAATTTAGAACAATTAGCAACCCTTGTAAGAACAATAAGCCCCAGTGATATAAGGATGGTATGTCTTGTAAATGAGGAGTATTCTTGTACAGACTTAGGCCGATTTTTCTTAAGAGAGTTTTTGGGGTTAAAAGTACCCGGAATGCCTATCTCCTTAATGTTAATATAAGGAACATTTTCTCAAAAACTATTTCAGTTATCATTTCTAAATTTTTTTTTGGTTGCTTTTCAGGCTATCTACACCCACATAATTAGTAGCATCTTCATATATTTTTAAGAAGATAAGAAAATGTCTTTTGAAATTACCACTACTTTTGAAAAGCATCATTTTTTGCCTATTTAAGTGGAAAATAAATATTTAAACACATTATTATGTAATATTAACTCAGTACATTGCGATTATGATATAAAAGGCTGTGAAAATGTTTATTAAAATCCGTTTACAGTTGACTGAAAAAAATGTTCCTTATGTGTCAAAAATTGCTATTTACGGGAAACAAGAAAAACTAAAAGAAAACACATTACAAGTACTTCAAAATAGTTACCTCTAATACATTCCAGCATCATAATCCGGAAATTCCTCAACTGTTACATTCAAAGCTGGTCTAATACCAACTTAAGTCTTTATGAATTTATCGTTTGTCATTCAAAAATAGATATGTTTATACAAACTGGTAACGTTTAGAAAATAACGCAAGATTTCAACGTATTTTTAATTTTAATTTTTGGGGGGGGGATAAAAACTGCTAAAACCCCAACAAATTATACATCATTGGATACAGAAAACTCTGAACTTTAATAATGTACAAAAAACCGGATATGTGAAAATTTTCAATTTTATCCTTTCCGGGTACCCTTAATTGAACCATAACCATCAAAATACACCGTTAACTACTGACTAGTATTAAAAACCTTATAAAAGTAACTACAAATTACTAGGATTTGAACCACAGAACTGTCGTCGTCGAAAATTAACTGTTAAACAGCTGATTCACGGTGACGACTTTACTATTAGACCAACCCAATGTAGATTAGTATAATATTTATTTATTTCTCAAAACTAAAATAATTTTTACTTTACGTAGGCCTATAATTTACATACATTTACGTCTATTGTTAAATGTATTTACGATGTGGGAAATTAACCTATAAATCTATGATTTCCCATGTCCTAGGATTGGTCAGTTCAGTGTCACTCTTTCAAACACCAGATTGTTCAGAACCAAAATATCAGGATGTGAGCTCATGTATTTAAGAGTGTAATTACTTTATCTCTCCCTATCGATGCTAAAGTGCCATTTCTATTATTCAGTTTCAAACTTTATGAGGTTTCGTATAATTTTATACTTTTGGAGTAACAGGTTGTACAGTTTAGGGTCGAGGTAACAAGAATTTCTTTAGAATATCGTTTTTATAGCACTACACACAGGAATCAAATACTTATCTCTTGTATTAAAGTTGTGAATTTGTTTCGGAAAGTTTGCTGTGGTTTTAATATTGTAAAACTTAGTCCAAATACTTATAAAAAACCAACAATTTCTTACTAACGAATCAGAATGGAGCAGCTAACCAACTAGGCTCCCCCATGTCGTTCTTTTAACTTACTAAACCTGAAAAGATATTAATATGTAGTTTTTTCTGGAGTAAAAATATTAAAGTGAATATGTGACTACATCGTAATATTTAGGCCTCCTCGCGTAATAAACGCCATAACCCTGATCATAAATTAAATTACAGCGTAATAAATAATTATAAAAGTTACACATAAAAGTTTCTGTTATTGCGTCAACATTAAAGTTTTCCTTCAATTAAATTTTATTATTTAGGCTTATTTGTTTGTTTATAATTTAAATTTAATACTTAAATGAAGATTAATATTCAATGATTTAAATATTATCTCATTTTTTCATTAAACTTTTACTATGCAAATATTTCAATTGCAACATTATAAGTAAATCCACCTTTTAGTTGAGTACCTCTGTAAAACATTGTGTTGCCTGTAGCTTACTCAATAAATTAATAACTGCATAATCTGTTTGCAATTAAATCTTTGTATTAAACTAATTAAAATGCCAACAGGTGAACCAGCTCATAAAAGACAGCAATTAACTGTTTTTCCTTTGATATGTTTATAATTACAGAATAAAATTCTATTCCAAGAACTTTTTCAATCTATATATTGTATGCATAAAACATGAGAGTCATTTTGAAATGAGTGTGTATTAGTTTTGGCTAATTTCCAGTAAACTCATTTACGTAATTTTTGTTGTACTGGATAATTAAAAATTTCTAGTACGCAATATTATCTTTTAATATTTATAAAATCTTCATAAAATTCTAAACTTTTATGTATTTTATCTTTTAATTGCTAAATGACATTAAATATTGTGTGTTAGAATAAAAATATTTAATGCTTAATTGAAACTTAGTAATATAATTTTATGTAAATAAATTTTATACGTCAACTTTCAGATTTTTTTATTCTAGGTCTGTAATTCTCTGAAACATTTTATATATGTGATGAATAAAAAATAAATACATAAAAAATGTAATAAATAAAATGATAAAACCACTACCTTGGTAGATTATTACTAGAGAAGTAAATTATTACTTGATTACAGATCCAAATGTTTAAGATTTTATTCACAAATTATGAAAAAGTTTAGCGTACATGTACAAATACAGATAATTTACTGTTTGATATCAACTACAGTCGATAATAGCCTAGAAATTATATAATACATAGTTGGATCAACAGATAGATTATTGGTGAATACTTGGGTTAAGGAACGGTGGTTTTGAACATGTAATAATTTTTCAAATCCTAGTCTGGAATCGAACCCGGAATTTTCCGCTTTGCAGCGTATTATAAAACCTCTGCGCCATGAAGGTGGTTAATAAGGATTTATATTCTAATTTAATGTCTCTAAAATTGTCTTGGAAAATCATTTATTAAGTATACTTATAATTTTCATTGAAAATTCACCAGCATTATTAGAAGATTAAAAAGCAGAAGGAGCAGAGATATTTAATTCTCTCTGTATGTTTATGTATACTTAATCGAAAAGGCTAAATTTTGACCAAAAAAAATAAATTTTGATTGATATTAAATGTACTTTTTGTTTTATTTTAATATGCTTTATTGCTATTGATAATATGAACTTTTTATTGTTTTTATTAGTATATTTTTGTTCATTGTGATTCCAAATTTAACATTGTTGAATGGTGTATTTTTTATTGATGCCTGTTCTTTTAATTTTAATGTTATGTCGATGCTCTCTCACTTTTTGGTTGTTCTCTGTAGTACAGTTGACGATACAAAATAAAAGATGAAAAAACGATTTTCATGATTCAAGATCACAAACATTAATTTTTTAAAATTAAAATTACTTTATTGTCGCCTCCGTAGCGTAGTGGTAGCAAGCTGGCCTACCACCCGGAGGTCCCGGGTTCGATTTCTGGCTAGGGTCACGAAATTATAACAAAACACGACCCAACGTTCCATAACCCACTGTAGTCGCTAATGACCAAGCTGTTGATGCGACTTTAAATTAAAAACAAAATTACTTTAGGAATATAATGTGTAGATTTCTGTTTTAGTTTTATGAATTAAAATAATCTATAAAGGATTTTAATGTATTTCTTTTAGGAATTCATTGAGGTACCTCAAATTTTCTAGGATTTTGTAAATTTAATAATAATTATATTTTATTTCTTCTTATTATAACTTCAACTTCTTAGAACTACACGATGTAGTGTTAACATCCTTTAAATCAACGACATGTTTCTAAAATTATACTGTGAGCACAGCTCAGACAGAGGATTCAAAATCATAGTCTCTTAATACTTTCATACGCAACATAAATTTTCCCGATCTACCTGAAATCCGATTAAGATAACTAAACGCCGATGGAGTAGACACGATACATTAACACTAGTAGTAGCGACAAATTTAATTAAAAGTTTAAATTTAACATAATCTTAATTATTGTTGTTGTTTAGGTCGGCAGCCGAACGGCTGGTTTGAACCTATAGAGGTTTTACTAAGTAAAAACGAGGAGAGAGGTGGTTTACTATTTCCTTCCTCACTGAGTGAACAGTATGCTTATCAGCATGCCAGACCCTCTGAAAAGCACCTACTTTCCACCCTGCGAATGACACCTTTACTTCATTCACCACAGAATCTAGCTGTATAGTGAAATTCATTACTCTCAGAGGCGATAACTCTGACTAGTGTCTTTTACACCTCTACCTCTTCTGTTCTTAAATAGTTCAGTCATATAATTGGCTGACCATGTGATAAGAAACAGAACTAATTTTTGTAGCCCTGGAACCAGCAGATCGAGTGCAAATAATTAAGCACTTCACCTAGCTGTTATGGGCAAAAAATCTTAATTATATGAAGTTTAATCACTAAAAGGTACCTTCATCCAAATCATTACCTTTTTCAAATCCCTAATATATGTGCGTTCCAATTTGTTCAAGTTAGAACACAAAGCAATCCCATGACCCAATAAGATGAGGATGATATGTATGACGTGTAAATAAGATCTTGTACGAACTGAGACCGACCATTCTTGAGAGAGTATGGTTAGTTAAATCCCAACTATTGAAGTATACCGGTGACTACTGTCTATTAAAATTCGTATAAAAGTAACTACAATTACTAGGATTTGAACCACGGAACCTTTGGCGTCGAAAATCGACTGTTAAACAGCTGACTCGCGATCACAACTTTACCACCAGACCAACCCTGTGGGTCTAAACCATTAACGTGGATTTCTTTATAGAATACACACTCTGATAATTTTTGCTAGTTGTCTTTGCACAGTTGCAAAATTAATTTGAATAAATAAAAAAATATAATTATTGTTTTTTTTGTATAACACGTGGCTTAAGTAACTGATTTTATTTTTTTAGATACTTTTTGTGTATTTTACAATCATGTCCATGATAAGTTACCAATTTAAACCGTAAAGATTTCAATTTTAACAAAGCGATCAGTGTATGAACGCTTTAAATTTTCCATTATATTTTTAGGAATATATAATTAACTTTTTACCCAATGTATTTTAATTGAAAACGGCGAAAATATTTCAGTGATGTCTAAAAGCCGAGTTTCATTTCATGTAGTATCTACTATAACCTTTAAAGAATATTGCAACAGAACTCATAATTGTTTTCTAAAAATAAAACGGTAATAGTACATTTATTAACAATCCACTTATACGGCATTTGAAATGCGCGTAATTAAAACTTGTCCGTAATTAACTTTTTATAGTAATTACCACTGTAGCTACATATTTAATAACTCGACCATTTTAATTACAGAAAATTATGATTAAGGAAAATGTTTCTTTTAATTATATAAATACGTATTTTGATCGACTCAGGTTTTTACATGTAACTTTTTCAACTATTTTTCAAATTTGTTTTTGTTCATTAAAACAACTAAAATTCAGATGATTAATTGACAATATGTGACTTGAAGAAGAATATCACTTACATGATATTTCATTTGTTTTTTTTGTCATCAGTCTCTCGACTGGTTTGATGCAGTTCTCCAAGCTGTTCTATCTTGTGCAAGTCGTTGTATATTGACATACCTGCAACATCCTACATCTTTTGTAATTTCCTTTATATATTCTAACCATTGCCTCCCCCTACAATTCACTCCCTCAGTATTACCCTGCATTATTGCTAGACCAATACCTGGATGTTTTAAGATATGCTCCATTAGCCTATCCTTTCTTCTGGTAAGTTGCTTCCATATACTTCTGTTTTTATTCACTCGCCTAAGAACCTCTTAGTTACTTATTTTGTCCACCCACCTAATCTTTAACATTTTTCTATAACACCACGTTTCAAGAGCTTCTATCGTTTTCCTTTCTACGGCCCCTATCACCCACGGTTCACTCCCATATAATGCTACACTCCAAACATAGTGTTTTAAGAAATTTTTCATTTATGTGTGTTCACACAAAATTTAAAATTTAAATTATATTTTGTTTCAGTATTTTTAATTGTTTTATTTGATTATAATATTACTAGTATGTAAAAAACTATTCGAAATACAGTTTGATAATTTTCACTGTTATTTAAAGAGCTTTGTGGGTTTTAAAACGTTATATTTAAAGTTTTTATTTTTTTTTAAATTCAGTTAATATTTTTGAATTACTGTTAGTAATCTTTAACTTTAATGATATTCGTTTAAGACTAAAAAGTCAATAACAGCTTTGGTTTCGTTGATGAAAAGTCTTTTTCTCCAGGAAATTGTTTACTGACAAGAAAGTTTACTAGATTTTTACGCCTACAATGTATATATAACATAACATTCTTGGTTGCTTTTACATAGAAGCTACCGCGAGTTCCCTCAACGCTCACAAACCACTTCGCTTAACTTTCCTTATATAATCTGTTGGTAAAAAAGCTTTATATTCCCCAGGCAGGCTGGATGGCTTATCAGCTCTCTCTTCTACGTACTCTTTCCTTTTTTCTCTACTTTGCTCCTGAAAGATGTAAAGGAGCGGGAGGAGAGATGCAAATGGTGTAAAGAAAACGGTGCTATTTTTTAGTGACAAGATTAGGAGCTATAAGAGAATGGATGGAAATAGGGGCGCAACATAGTAGAAAGAGAGGTGATGGGGGTGCTTTTGTAGGGTTAGGGGAATTTCACTCGCAAAATTTTCAACCCTCGCTTGAGCCGGTCCTTTGCTTGTATTTTAATAAGACAAGGGTAGCGCCTGAGGACATAGTTATACTATAAATTTACAGCGGAAGAGATGTGTAGAGGGACGGTAGGAAATGGCGTCTGCGAAAAACAAATCTTCTCTCCTTTGGACTATGGAGATTACTCCCAAAAGGTTCCACCCTCTCCACCCTTTTCCTTTCCGTTTTTAAATGGAGGGGTGTTGGCCGTAAAGCGCGTTTTTTTATCCATGTTTCTTTAGCAAATTTATGTTTTATATGTGTTTTTATAATGTGTAGGGTGAAAGTGGGTGGATCTGAATGCTTACGGCCAATCCACATTCGTTCGCGTCCTTCCTAATATTGCAGATATGCTAATGTCCCTGCTAGCCATTTACGCCTGCTTTAAAGGCTTCGTTCGCCCTCTGGCTCATTAATATCAGATCACTATATATGCCTATTCCTACACATTTTATATAACCCGACCACCACCCCACCCCCATCTTCTTCTTCTTGCATTATACATTCAATATATTCGTCTCGGAACATTTATAATGTACGTAGGCCTACTGTTATGTCCTATACATGCCTACATCGATTTAATTTGCTCCTTCCAATAACTCGATTCATTATAATAAATCACTCGATCAAAAGAAATTAATCGTGAACTATTATAAATATTTATTACCTCCCAGTACATAAGTTATAAATTATTCAAATTCAAATATATTATTTATACTAGATTGTACAACGTGCCTAACAATAGCTTGAAAATTAGTCGTGTCTCTTAATAGCGGTATACACTATTTTATATCTTTTAACAAGTACCTAATACTGTCGAATCAATAACATAATTAATCTGTACTGTAATGTAGTGTTTCTTTAATTTATAATAAATTAAAATTTGTTTGATTTAAATTTTATTACTTTTTTATTGCTCTGTCTAATCACTATGGGTCAAGATAGTCATCAGTAAGCTATTCTACTATAAGATATTCAATTGGAAGCTATAGAGAAATTCTGATTTTAAAAACTTCTAACAGAATACCTCATCAATATATCGAAGCAGATAAACATTTACTTGCTAGTTCAGAAAGTTTTCTAATATTGTATTTTGAGTTATTAAAGATTATTTCTGCATAATATTTCTTCAATTACATTACCTTACCCAAATTTAACTTACCACTTATTTGAAAATTAAAAATTAAGTTGGGTCTGCATGTAAATATTTATTAGCTACAATTTTAAAGTTTTTGATTTTCAAATTGTTTTTTGAGTAATCTAACGGGAATATTTTATTTTTTTACTGATATTACAATATGAGTAAATTAAAGTTTATAAAAATTACTGAAATCCATTGGAACTTATAATATCACAACCACGTGTAAATAAAATAAAAACTTTTCGTGGAAAT
The DNA here is from genome assembly GCA_035578175.1 of Catonia carolina. Classification (NCBI taxonomy): domain Eukaryota; kingdom Metazoa; phylum Arthropoda; class Insecta; order Hemiptera; family Achilidae; genus Catonia; species Catonia carolina. Next base: position 258,076,355 of record JAQMRL010000001.1, on the reverse strand, counting down.
TTAATGATACTCGAAAAGGATCTCCTATAAAACACCGTTGAGGTGTCCTACACGGTGATTTCTTCAATAAAGACAAAAATTATATTAATAATGCTTGTTGTATTAATTTACAGTTCTAAATTAAGCAAAGACATATTTTGGAAAAGCTTACATCTCGTATTTTGTATAACTATACATCATTTAAGTAAATATTTAATAATTTTTTGTTGTAATAAAAAAAATTCTTGGTTCACCTAGTCTCTGGTTGAAGATTGCCGTTGAGAGAAGTAAAAGAATATCAGCAAATATATGCAGCCGCCTCCGTAGCGTAGTGGTTAGCGTGCTAGCATATCTCGCAGAGGTCCCAGGTTTGATTCCCGCCCAAAGTCTGGAAATTTTCACAAGTCAAAACTGCCTGTTCTTAATTCATTACCCACAATAGTCGCTAAAAACCAAGTAGTTGATTCGACTATAAATGAAAATTTTAAAAAGTAAAAAATTATGCAGCGTCGGACGTCTCTTTTTAATTTGAAGACGTCTCACGCAAAAAATTCAAGAGTTGAAGAAACAGTCTGTTAGCTATCACATTGAGTGCTTGTTACAACCCCAACAGTTTATCGTATCAATTAAAGTTAAATAAATCTATAAGACTACATAATAAAACGTGAGAAATTATTTGTCAACGAAATAAAGTACGGTAAAATCCTTAATGAAATATTTTTAACCCACTTTTACATTACTATACAGTAATTTTTTTAAATCGTGAATTTTCCTCTAAACCATTTCTGCTGTTGCCTAGTTGAATATGAAAAACAATATACTATAAATTTTCATTGAATTTTATGTCCGTATTTTGGTAGTAAATAGCATATATATTTTTTCTATCAGTGGTGGTTCGGATGACTGACGTTCGGATAATTGACGCTCCTGTGTAATAGTTTCTTTATTTTATTTATTTTTTATTATTTTTGTTTTGTTTTTTATTATATATATTTTTTTTACTTTGTTTTATTTTATTATTTATTTATTTTTTTTTGTTTAGTTACAAGTATTTAAGATGATGCACTCGTTCACCTAATCTCGCCAAAATTAATTATGTACAGTTAAGCCTAATTATTTTTCCTATAGAATAATACAATAAATTGTACTGATTATGTAAGATTACAAATTTTACGTAACAGGTGTAATACAATATTTACATCAGACGTGTAACTAATTTCTTAAACCACGTAAAAATCTAATTAATCAATTTAACACATTGTTCATTGCTGGTTTCTTTTCCTTTCGTACAATCTATTACTTTGTAGTGGTAGTATAAATTTTGTGTCCGTTTACATGCACGCGCGCACACTATAGCACAGTACATGGTTTCTTGATTCACGTCGTTTATAGCATGCCTATTAACCTAATTACGAGGTCTTATGCAACGTACAATTAACGTAGGTACAACACTCCTTTTTCTGGCAAGCAGGTGTTGTTCCAATTGTTTTGACGTATTAAAGCGAACATAAAATGTATAAAATGAAATGAACAATGTTCCTGTTGTTTTTCATTTCTTTATTTTTTGTGTAAATTACTGAACACTTTTCTCTATTTGTGACGTCATATCTATTAGACATATAATTTATAATTACCCAAAACATCTCATCCATAGGATGTCCCAAAAAAATTTAAATTAAACGTAACAGATTTTTTGGAAGTTAAATATCAAACTTTTACTCTTATTGACAAAATATTTTGAGGTTATCTTTCGTTTGTAATGTTGGGAGGGATGATTTTATTGTTGCAATTAATCTGAAGATTTTAAACCTATTAGTGGTTGGAAATAGTTACAGTTTTTATCAACTAAAATTAAAAAATATGATAATTATATTTTTATGTTTAGTGTAAAATTTCATCATGTAGATCTCATTTTTTTCATTAATGTTACTAAGAACGTTTTTGAAAATAACGGTACAAGTGAAAATTTATTTTCCTGTAGGGCTAATTTTAGACTACATAAAGTAACTTATGACATTTCTGGTAACTTATGGCATTTCTTTTTGCAGCCTAAATTCAGCATTCGTTCACTGTGGGTTTTTCTCTTTTTTCATCCATTTTGAGTTTGCTTTTGTCTTTTATCTTTTATTCCAGTTTTCTTAATATCCTTTCTGACTTCTTTGAACCACTGATCCAGCGCCTTTGGTATATTGTTCAGTTTCATAAAAATTTTTTATCAAACCTTCATAATCCATAGAATAGAGATTCTATAGAGGTTTCCATAGAATTTTAGTCTTCGTTTTCTAAGTGTTTCTATTAATCGTTAATTTTTTTTGTACATTTCTCTCTTTTTCGTATCCTGTAGTCTACTGTCTGTCTACTATCTTCGGACCCATTGTCTTACGGAGAATCTTTCTCTCAAATTTCTCTGATTCTCTTAGATCAACCTTCCTGTAATTCGAAGGCAGTCACTCGCATGGAAGACATTCAGGTTTTATCATCGTATTATAATGAATGTATGATTTTGGCTTGTCTCAACAAGATTTTTCTTCTTGTAGGTTTTTAGTTCTTCGGAGACCAGCAGCTACATTTTCATATTATTACTTGAAAGTGAATTGAAGACTAAAAAAATCAAGAAAAATAGTTTAGAATTTTGATCAATATAAAGTTAACAATAAAAGATTACCTACAAAAAAATTGTTGGTGTTTGTATGACCAGAACTAATTTTTTTTTAAATTTAGACAAGAAAAATAAAGCACGAATGTTTGAACCAAGCGTTCAAACAACCAAGCGTTCGTTGTTTATAGACTTTTGAGACACCTTATTTTGTTTTTATTTTTTGAACAAGTGCAAGGTTAAACATTTGTTTGATATATTACGTTAAAACTTCTTTTTTCTGTTGCACTTTAAAAAAAGGAAAAAATAACAATACATTTCATTGTTTAAATTTTTATTGTTACATTTGAATAATGATAATTGTTCTATTACAATTAAAAAAGGGAAAGGGAGCTACATAATGTTTTGTTCATTTTTTTTAAAAAATGAATGCTACATATTATTTTACTAAGTATTTTTTTATATGTAAGTTTTTACTAGCTGTTTGTAGTCTATAAAGTTGTGTTTATTATAAACTGGTTTTAAGAAGACCTGGAATTGTGTAGTTAGACTACGGTAATTTATGTTTTAATTCTTATACCGTTCAAAGAGATAATCCAATTTAATTACTACTGATGTATGTGATACTTTAATTAGTTCCATCGTCTTTAATTAAAATGTAATTTAAGTTCAGTAAAGTAATTTATTTATGAATAAAACATTCCTAAGTCTATATTTTTGATTTGTGAAAAATTTGATTTGAAAAATTGAATGTATTTAGTGGTAATTACTGTTGTATAATTTCATTTTTTAGAACACGGTGGCGTTATAAATAAAATTCTTAAGTAACATTTTATTTTGTTTATGTCCAACTGTTATGCGCATCAATACAAATGCAGATGATGAAGGGTGTTAAATAAAAATGAGGGATGAGAAAATGCCAGACCTGACCAGTTGCGATGACCACTAAATCTCGAGTAGGCCACTTTGGCATCATCTCTAAGGCTTTTTCGATAGTGTTATCCACTTCTAAGGGTTTGATTCACTTTTAGTGGATGGTAACTGTACAGATAATAAGTCCCAACCACCGTTGGCCTATTGAACTAGATTACGTACAAATTTTATTGGAATAATTTTTTCTTTAAATCTTTTACTTAATATATAGCTAAATATTTTTAAACTTATTTCAATATGTTGTTAGCATGGCGGTTGTGTCTTTTTTGGGGTTATTTTGAGAAGAAAAGAGCATTTTTGAAATGGTTTTATGTTAGCTTTAACTGTTTATTGTAAGATAATTCATTTAGAACTTCTTCAAACCTTTTGTGAATCAGTTGAAAGAGCTTCTGTTACTCCTGAGCTTGATAATGAGAATGGATTTGAATATTCATAAATGTTGCTGATAACCTGATCGTTCAAACGAAAACAAATAACTATAAAATGACATGTTTTTCTGAAATAAATGTTCATTATTTCACTAAAAATATATGAAATGTATTAGTTGTTCCATTCGCTGAAAAGAACGCTCTTAAACTGGAACTTTTTCCTTCATGATAATAAATAATAAAATAATAAAGACGCCAATTAATACTACATTAGCTGTTTTAAATACAAAAATATAATTTATTTCTTGCATTAAACTCTTGTGTTGTTCCTTTTAATATAAAGTAATAACATTTTATTCTGTCCTTCACGTTTGCAATATTTTTACAGACCTGCTATAAATTAACTTAAGAATATTAATTATATGTATCTAATCAACGTTATAAATGAGTGTAAAAAATCAAAGTAATTAAAAATGTCCTTGTCTAATTCACGATCTGCTTTGGTTGTACATTGTTTTACTATTTTGTAATCTAGTATTACAAATATACCGGGTATTTCAAAAGTGACCGCATGTTAAATAAAATTTAATTTTTTTTAACATTTGTGTGATAGAAATTTTACGATTTAAAAAAAAAAATTAATATAGATGTTTTCTAAAATTATTAATATAAGCTGAATGTGAGTCGGAACAGGCCATAGCCTAATCCCTGTTTGAAAGAAGAAGAAGAAGAAAAAAAAATTCATCTTTCAAATACTATCAACCCCGCTAATCCGAACTAATGAAAACCGAGACTTTTGTCATTTTATATATATGTATATATTTTTTTGTTTAATTCACATTCTGACAATATTACTTGCTAGTTATCTTACCATAATTGCAAAAGTTAAAAAATTGCATCACATTTATCTGTATTCGTACTTTTGTGACAATCGGTATATCAATTTAAAAATTCTAGTTAGGTGAATATTAACCTTGAAACACCCTCATGATCACTAATGTTTTATAATTATTATTTTTTATTTAATATTTTGTGCTGTTTAATTATTTCAGAATAATCTAATGTAACTTTTTTAGTAATTAAATAACATATAAATATAATATGGTTGGTTCTTTTTATTAATGTAATTAATGTTTAATTTTCTACTTTACCGTGTATTTATCATTTTAATTTATTATTTTTTTTTATTACTGAAATAAATTTTAATTATATTAACATTATAACTTGTTTTTAGTTTTCAACGTAAATTTTATTTAGTAATTACTCAAGGTTTTTTAAAGTTGATTCTCAAGTTAATGTTTGTTATTGGATGTATTTTCAAAACTGATATCCCTGAAAATTTTTGCTGAAAAATTTACATTTTTGTTCATGATCTTTTAATTATTAAATTAGGCTAAGTGGACGAGGTGTGTAATACAATATACATTACTATTTTAACTTTTAACATCCAGAAATAGAGTAATATCGTATAATTAAAAAATTTGATCCTTTTATAATTCTATATTTTTTGGTTTATTTATGTAGATTATTATGTTCATATATTATATTATAAGACTATATTTACAAGTGTAAAACACACAAGTCAGAATTTTCTCCTTTGAGAGTATAGAATTTCATTTTACAGCCAGAAGCTTTGGTGAATGAAGTGAAGGTGTCATTTGCAGAGTGGAAAGTAGATGGTTTTCAGAGGACGAGGCGTACTGATAACCATATTTTTCTACTCAGTGAGGAAGGCAACCACCTTACCTTTTACCTTAGGAAGAAAACTACCTTACTCCTCGTTTAACTTAGTAAAGCCATTAGAGGTTCAAACCAGCCTTTGGGCTGATGTTCTAAACAACAACAGGCTTTTTTATGTATACTCGTATTTTATTTTCTTTGGCTTAATTATCTTTAGATCAACTGTTTGGTATTAACAACTAAAAAGGGTTAAGGAATAGTGTTAGTGATTTTTAATGGGTTAAACAGTACAGTTTGTTGTAATTATACCCTAAATTTAATAATTTATAAGCTGTTTGTAAAACCTATCGGAACGTATGCCAGGCCCAAGGGCTGTACACAACCCTAAGATATGAACAAAATTAAGAGATTTCTGTCAGCAATTATTACGACAAATTTCCTACGATTGTACAGACTTATAGGTAAGAAATTCTTACCAATTCATCCGACTATTGTGAATGTCATCTACTTGATGATCCTCCTCGACGTTTCGATTTTCCTGCAGTGTGCAATTATGTGTTTGGTAAATAAAAAAATTCGTATATTTCTAATTATCATCAGTTTTATTTAACAGTGATTTTGGAAACCCTCTTCAGAATCCTACTACTCAGTAATATTTTCCTACAAGCTGTTGTTGTTGTTGTTTAGGTCACGAGCTGAAAGGCTAGTTTGAACCTCTAGAGGTTTTACTAAGTAAAAATGAGGAGTGAATTGGTTTACTATTTTCTTCCCCACTGAGTGAAAAAATATGCTTATCAACATGCCAGACCCTCTGATAAGCATCCACTTTCCACCTTGCATTTGACACTTTCACTTTCTTTATCACAGGGTCTGGCTGTATAATGAAATTCATTACTCTCAGAGGAGATAACTTTGACCAGTATCTTTTACACTTCTATCTCTTCTGTTCTTAAATGCTTCAGTCACATAATTGGCCGACCATGTGATAAAAAACACAAATATTTTACAACCCTGATACTAGCAGATAGAGTGTAAAGAATTTAATTTTCCACCTGCTTGTTACGGGCACCTTCAAGCTTTTAGATGTATTATTCATTTTTACTCAAACATTTAGGATTAGTCGGATTTTGGTTTTTTAAAAGTTGTTTGAGTCATATCCTTTAACTCACATTTTAATAAGTACAATATTTCAAATATTTTGAAATTTAATTATTGTCTTATAAAATTACCGCCATGATCGTATAGTCAAAATAATTTTATAACGATTATTCTCTCATTAAAACAAGAATAACTTGTAAAGTAAAAAAATATAACCTTGAACTGTGGTTCCTATATTATGTGAAATCAAATCTTATTAAAATTAGTATGTATTAAAATTACAATTAGAATTAGCGATTTGGATCTATGTCCGTGGTTATTTATAACGTTTACGTATTAGTCAAAGTAAGTTGTTTTTATAAGCCAACAATATTTTTCTTTTTAATTTTTTAGTTTGAATGAATATTTATTTAAATTTTAAATAAGAACTATTGTATGAAGTCATTAAAATCTGTTATAGTATGTTGGTAAGTTAAACTACCTTAAAATTATCAGTTTGTAGTTACTAACTTTCTGTAGTACTTCTTAAGTATTAATATAGATGTTAATATGATAGTAATAGCTCATATTAACTGGTTTTACATACAGTAAAAATTTTACTGGTCATAAAATAACCTTTTTTGAGTACTTAAAGCGATTGGGTTGTTGTTTATTTTCAACATTTATGGTACCATAAGAAATATATACTATTGACTAATTTTATACTATTAAACTACATTGAGAACATTTTTTTAAATTTCTAATTTGAGTCGTTTTACTTTCATTATTACGTTTTTCTATATAAAATAATTTATTTATAATTTATTAAGGTACGGTTTAATTTTTGCGTGAAATAAACAATGAATTGTTTTTTAACAATTTTACCAAAGAATTAGGTTAATCTGTTCGTTCATTGACAATAGAGACGCAATAATCTATCATTATAATTATACTATTTTCTGGAGATTGTGTACGTGGTCAAGCTACGGTTGATTGCCCTAAAACTGACTGACTGACTGAATGACCGCATAATTTCATCATACTTCAGACAAACTAATTCAGGCTCCAATTTCTTGTTTATTTAAAAAATATAAATCAAATTAGTAGTAACTTACTGAAGAAACAAGATAGTTTTGTTTTCATAAATATAATTTTAAGTATGTTTTAAACAAAAATTTGGAAATAAAAATTTGTTTTTGACTGATATACTTGTTTATTACAGTACAATTGCATAACCTATAGATTTGAACACTATAAAATTTGACGTGGTGTGATATCCATTAAAAAAACATTCCTCAGACTTACAAAATTTTAATAGATTGATATATACGTACGATTTGGTTATAATGGAGTCTGAAAAAGTGTAGTAGATGGTGTTAAAGATGCTTAATACAAACCATCTTTTCTCCATGATTTCTGAAGGAGTTCGTTTTGGTGTCTGTAAAACATGTCAAATAATGTACACAACATATGAATGTGTTCTTCACAAGAGACATTTGGATCATGACGTAATCCTACGTTTGATAAATTGAATGAAGCTTTAGTTGCGATCCTCAGAAATTTGTAAAGTTATAAATTATGTTAATGTTACTATTGCAAATTTGTTTTCCGTGTGTCTAACTTACACACAGCATTAAATTTATAAAGCAATATTTTAAAGATGCAATCGAGGATTCACAAGGCAGTAAAATTGTTTGGGTCTGTTTTTGAGTTATAGGCATTTGTTTTAATGATGATTCTCCATGTTAGTCTAAAATCAAGCCATAATCTAAGGAATTTTATAAATTTTTCTCGGGGACTTACTGATCCAACAAAGTTGTCAATGGATATCTTCCTGATTTGATGTTTAAAATTACATGAACTGACTTCTCTTGATTACTCTTACCCAACGAACAAGTCTACAAAGATATAGAACCAGTCACAATTGCAATGAGAAGAAAGAGGATTTTCTTCCTGGGACACATACTGAGAACTCAAGCAACACGCCTTCTAAGGAGAATCATTGAAAAACTACTTACCACTAAATCTGTAACAGTAGCCTGGCTCAGAAAAATTCAAAACGACATGAAAGAACTCGACCTAACCATGGAGAACCTAACGCAACGTACGCCTTGATATAAACACCAAATGGGAAGTCACAAAGTCCGATTAACCACCAAAACAATCAAACGCACAATTGGGGTGTGTTCAGATGAATTAAGGAAAATAAGATGTGAAAATATGAAAAATTTTTGAAACAGCAAGAAGAACCATCCAAAATGACTAAAAAGATCCTATGTGGTCATAAAAGAAAAAAAAGTAGATTATGCATTTTCACAACAATTGTTTTCTTCTAATATATGAAAATATACTTCTAACATGCGTGACTTGTGCCACTGTTCATCTGTGGATTTGATTAGGGCTGCAGTAACGAAGAAGGAAACAGCTTGTATGATCGCCAGTCTCCGTTAGGAGACGGCACCCGAAGAAGAATATTATATGAATTATAGATTTTTGGCATATTTTCAATGAATCAGATATTATTATAAATAACAAAGCATTGGTACAAAACGCTATAAATATTTCTTTGTTATACACTCGTAATTTAAACGTAATGTTGATCTAATACCGTAAAATGTTCTTTATTTTTAAATTCATTTTAAGAATTCATTCATGGAGCGGTTTACTTCACAAAATTTCTGCTATTTTAAAACGATTCTCATGATTATTTTTCAGAAGAAAAGAAAAATAATTCTAAATGTCTCATTTACATGTTACAAATAACCTGTCGGTAGTTTTTTATTTTAAATAATATTTGCAATCGTGTAAAATTTAAATAACAAGCATATTTACCGGTACATTATACGCTATCAATATAAATTTGTAAATATTTTTACACTAATTTGTTTTCTCTTCATATTTTTATTAAAATTCATAAAAGCGTAACTTGTAATCGTTGTGTGTAGCTTGGAGGTTTTTAAAAAGAATTTTAAATTGACTAATGTTTTGTCAGTACCGATTTATGAGATATGTTTTCTTAATTTACTAAGAAGAAATTTTTGTAAAACTGGATTTATCGGCGAATGGGAGCGTGTAAAAAGCAAATAGTAAGATCGCTTCGCTTAGGTTAATATATAAAGGGAAATTGTATAGTATTCTATATAATTCTGTAATACTACGACTATAAACCGACATACTAGAAAGACATGTGGTATGACAGCTGCACATAACTCGCGTTATTAATGCATAATCAATTCTCCATAGTTGGAATTAAAAAGTTTTTAATCTATAATTTGATACGCTATTGTTCCTTTAATTTATTTCCCACGAAAGTAAAAATAATTCTCCGTGAATAATGACAAAATGTGATTGCGCAATGTACTATTTTCCTCCTGTTCTATCTATAGTCCTATTATATCAATACCATTTTTATTACATCTGACCGATTAAATTTTCCCTTTTTGTTAAAAGATTGGGAAAAATCTTTTAAAAATAACAATTACCCAATTATAAATTTGGTATATTTATATTTTCGGTGTTGGTCACACTGATGCTATTGTGTCTTCTTTATTATCTTTTCATATTTTCTGTATTTTTATTTTATTTTATACTTCATATTTCGCTTCCTTGTAATTGATTATTTTAAAATTTTCTTTTTTAATATTATTTGAAAAATTATCATCAAGTTGTGTAATTACAAAATTGTTTATAAATAACATAATGAACAAAAATAAAATGTTTTAATGTTGGTATTTTATTACTGTTCGTGATTAATTAATTCTTTTTTTTCTTATTGTATGTAGGCGTATTAATTATTCGATACTTTGATTAAATGAAGTTGCATTTCTATAATTAGTTTATAGGTTGGTTAAATATATTCCATTAATTTACTTACCTTGAGACAAGTAATCGTTTACGAAATAGAAACATATTATAAGGGGACAAATATGTTTTTTATGAAATGTTTATACGTGATTAAATATGTTTAGTAAGAAATTAAAACTAAACTAAAATATAGTTAGGCCTATAACTTTCGGACAGTTATCTCTACTTTTTTTATATTTTCGGAATTTAACTCTTTAAAGAAAATAATGTTCTAATAAAACAACTGATGTTCATTGGTTAATTTCCCATCATTAAAATTTGTTAAACAATTCATTTTCAAAAGTTTTTTCATATGAGAATATAATCTGTTCAAAATTACTTTACATACTTAATAGAAGGATAAATAAATGTAGTATTGAGTTTGCGATGCAGACTTTTCCTGTGTTCTTAAGTTACGACCAATGAAATTAAATTCTACAAGACAACGGTCACATAATTCTCTTCAATGAAAATTCAAAAAGAAGTTTAAGATATTGATTGGTGCCCAAATGAAATTTTATATCAAATCCCTCAAGTGGTTTACAAATGTATCTCGCTATAAAATTCAATTTTGTTAAAATAGGTCACAGCATTCCTGAAGGAGATATAAAATAGTCAAAACTTTTTCACTACAACGTAAATTCATAAATAGTGTAGAATGAATAAACTATTTATTAAAATATAAAAATTTATTATTTAACGAAAATAAATTTATATCTCCGTAAAAGAGCAATGGAATGTACATTTAGTAGAATCGTTCTTTTACAGAATTAAAGTTTTTCAAATTTACTGATAAATAATCTACGTGATTCTATCCATCATTTATTAGAAATTCTTAAACGTGTTTTTATTCTAAAGAAAACTGGTCAGGGAAAGTAAATTTTTATTTTACAATAATAAATTTAAAGGCTGATTTAAAATCTGATGTAATTCAACAATTTTCCTATAGGTAGTGTAGTTGTTTTTTTTTGTTTTTAACATTATCTTTCCTGTTGTAAAGCAAACTTTTTATTTATCTTTTCAACTTTTATTTTGAATCTTTAACTGGACTGTAGAGAACAACCAAAAGATGAAAGAGCACTAATATTACATTAAAATTAACAACAGGCACGAATATAAAATACAACATTCAGCAATGTTAAATTTGGAATAACAATAATTATCGAAAAAATATACTAAAATTTGAAAAAATTAAAACTATAAAAAGTTCATATTGTTGAAGAAAAGTTATTTCCAATTATTGTAATAATGCGTTTTAAAAACAAAACAAAAATTACATATAATTTTTTCACATTTATCTTTTTCGACTAGGTATTGTACATTAACAATGCAGCAAGAACTGAAGAAGATCTCTGAAGAAGATCTTCTTTTTAATCTTCTAATGAAGCCTAGTGGATTTGCCATGTCACTGATAAGCAGATTTTTATGAATTTGTAAAATTCATAAAAATCTATAGTATTAAAAAAAATCTATTGTAAGTATTTGTAAAATCACTATTTTTGATGATGTCGCAAATAAACGGTGTTTAAATCGGTGTGTAGTGTGTAATTTGAGACATAGTAGGGTGAACCGGTAATTATACGGAGACGTTTAGACTGGTATGCTTTAATAGTTTTTAAATTACTCTGTTTTGCGCAACCAAAAATTTGAATTTCGTATGTACATCCAGATAGCTTTTGAGAGGAATTTATACCGTAGTAATTCTGTTTATGACGTATGGGTAATTTAGAGTGAACAAACCAGTTGTTTCAAATGTAAGTTTAGTTGAATCCGTTTTGTCTTAATGTAATGTTTCCAGGTCAGGCGTTGATTGAAATTAAGTCCTAGATAGCGAACAGTAGAATTTTTCGGGATAGGTGCATTTTTTAAGAACATCGACGGCACCGGTTGTTTATTTAGAGTAATTTTAAAGAATTTAAATTGCAACTATATTTGTCTGTAGATATTAATTGTAAAATGTACAAAACCGCATTAGAGTAATATGCATGTGCTTTTTTTGTGAATCTTTAAGGATTATCCTTCATATTAGGTTAGGAAGTTGTAGACCATAAATTATTTTGAAGTAGTAAGAAGATTTTAAAAGAATAATGGTATTTTAGAATACCTGAATAGTTAAATTACTCATATTAGCCTTGTGTATACACCATTTTAAGGTGTATTTTTTTATGTGTAAGTTGTATGAAAAGTAGTTATTGAAGTGTGGGGAAAGATCGCGTGCTGTGGCGCACAAGAATATGCAGGGAAGTATAACTCGAATGAGGTGGTACATAAAAGTGCACTGTTTAGGATCGTACGGAATTCTGCAATATATATGGCCGTGAAACAATGGTAGAATTATGGGCCTCTTACAGCATTCACGCATTTATACTTCCATTTTTATCTACCATTAATTTTAAAAACTACATACCGTCTTCCCTTTGCTCCTTATTTAATGTATTTTCCCTAAACACTACATTTCACTTTTAATGGACATAAACAAAATTGTTCAGCTTTTATGTGCTATGTACGTATACATTAAAAGTAGGATTTCTAACATTTTTTTCTTCTTTACTATATTTTATCTTGTAATTTACTTTTGAAAAAGTTAATTTACTTTTTTGTAAACATATTTAATGCCAAATAAATCAAAATTTATGATAAACTTTATTTTTTAATGGGTGTATTTCTTACTTACTATGTAAAAATACTTCTTTTTGTTTAGTTTTCTAGTATTTATCACTGTATCTCATTTTTATAACATGTAGCATTAGTGATACAGTATTTATTATGTATTGTAAGAGTATTTGATTACATAATTAATCGTTAAATTCAATTCAGTTCGTTTTTGTCTCAAAGTCCTGTCAACAGCTTGGTCATTAGCAAATAATATGGTTATAGAACTGGAACGATGGTTTTAGTCTTTAAAATAAATTTCTGACCCTAGCCGGAAATCGAACCAGGACCTTTCGTTTTGTAAGCTAGCGCGCTAACCACTACATCTCTAAGGGGCCTTCAGTTATTTCATTGCCAAATCAGTTTTATTTTGTTTAATATTTTAAAAGTATTTAATAATTTAATATTTTTAAAGCCCTTTTATTTGATTTCACCGAACAAATATTTTTATTGAATTTGAATATTTATGAATTTAGATTCAGAGCAACTCAAATTTTGTTTTATATAGGATCTCATACAATCAGTTTGATGATTATAAGTTAGGTTCAGGAAACAAACTAGTGAGGTTTAATTTCTGAAATGACAATGAAAGCAATGATTCCATGTAGGAACTAGCCTTACGTTTTTTCCCTTAGATTGAATTGATTTTTAATTTAATAGAATATTTTTTTTAGTTTATTTAAAGTCACATCGACAGCTTGGTCATTAGCGGCTACTGTTGGTTTTGTTACTGTAACAGTGGGTTTCAACGCGTTAAAATTTTGAGACCCTGGCCGGAAGTCGGAACACGGGACCTTCTGGGCACTAGTTACTATGCCACAGAGGTGGTCTAATTGAATTTTTCTTGTAGTACTGTTTCATAGATTTATTTTTTTATCAAATTTTTGATTGATCTGCTAGTTCTGAAATATTTCCTTTTCTTAGAACCCTTCATTATTATCTACTAGATTAATAGCCAGTGGATATAAATAGCTTTAAAGACGATTAAAATACTGATTCTGAAGACTTCTTGTCATACTTAAATCATATTCTTTTATTATTAAATATCTACTTTAACTATGAAGTCCTATTTGACCCTGTATCTCAAAATAAGTTTTTTACAGTTTCTTTTAGACTGTAATAATGTTCTGAATATTTCAGTTGTAAGCTAAATAGCTGCAATTTTCAAATATTTCCGTAAATTATATTAATCGGTTTTAAATTTAGTAAATGTTAGTGATTTATTGTTGCGCATAAATACGCCATTCGTACTTGTTCCCATTTTCCACAGGAATAAGTGATACATCGTGTTTAAAACCACTAGCCTATGATTCAGATAAATAACTCCAATTTTTAATGCATGTATTTCTCTCTGTTAAATTATGTATTTTTATTCAGTTATTCCACACTAAATACGTGAAAGTATCCTAATTATTGCAGTCCGTCTTCGAAATAATTCAGACTGATTTGCTGAGAAACAGTTTTATCTATTATACTAATTTTGATAATTTAAAATTCGAATATTTTTTAGTTGTAAGAAAGGTGTCAAATAGTTTTAGATAGAAAGAGAAGAAAGTGTTAAAATTGTAGTGCAAGTGAGAAGGGTGATGACAGCCAGCCGGGCACGAGATGACCTCTGAACTCACGATCTCGCGCCTGAGTTCAACTGCCTGAAAATTATAACAGCAATCCCAATACTACAATCAACTAATCCGCCTTTGTTTCTGCCCGTATCACATTGCTGATTACTCACAAATAATTACTTGATATAAACCTAAACTTTTGAAACGTGAAACTTTTCATGAGATATTTTCACTTTATTATGATCAAAATTGGATTTATAAAGTAATTGTATTACTTAATTACTTAAAAATCATGCAAACAGATCACAATGAAAGTAATTTTGATTTAATAATAATAAGCTTCGATACCACTTTGAAATATTATTTCTGTAATCTGTATTTTGTTGCATTAAAAAGTATAACAGTAAAAAAACGCTGAGAATGTGGGCTGCAAAAGAAGTTTTCAAAATGATTTAAAGTGATCTGTAAGAAAGTATAATAAATTTAACAAAAACACCGATTTGAAAATTCATAATTCAGATATTTGCAACTATCCTTTTATGCTGTTCTAATAATTTACTCTGTTCTAATAAGTTACATCCAAAAAAAAACTAATTGGCGATAATAACTTAGAGGACACAGAGCACCAAAAATTAAAATTGTGTGAAATTAAAATACAGATCTTATTAACATAGACACAGTAAAATTATTATGGAACCATTAAACAAATTATACGCTCATTTATTTTCAAAACGAATTATGACTACAAACAAATCCAGAAATATGAACACTGTCGCTACCTTGCCTACTACAAAATACCCGGAGAAAATAAAAAAAACCTGTTGGAATTGAGATATTGTAAAAAACATCGACGAGGGCTTGTTACTAGGTGAATCTTTCAACCAAGACAAAAAATTTTAATTTTTACTTTCTCTTTCTTATATGAATATAATTATAGGAAAGAAAGTAGGTATTGTTCTCATGTCGATTTTTCGAAATCGAGTTTTCACCGGATCTACACGTTTTCAGACCCTTTGAACCCAAAAAACATGTTTTTAGCGATTG
Organism: Catonia carolina; assembly: GCA_035578175.1. Lineage (NCBI taxonomy): Eukaryota > Metazoa > Arthropoda > Insecta > Hemiptera > Achilidae > Catonia > Catonia carolina. The sequence goes on along the minus strand of JAQMRL010000001.1, from coordinate 258,060,621 downwards.
GTCTGTTTGTGTGTCTGTGTGTGTGTGAACAGAATATCTTAAGAACGATTTGTACAACTTCGTACAAACATCGTACATCGTACATCGAACATCGTACAAACTTGAAACTTGAAACTTAAGTTAGACACCACTACTGGACCCGACACGAACATTTTTATCAAAATCGGTCAACCGGAAATAGTAGTTTATTCGTGTAATTTTTCACTTTTTTGCGATTTTCTCAAAACGGGTCCTACGATTTCTTTAAAAATCGCCCCGTTTACTAAAATTTATATGCTCTACAGGATAGAGTAGGCGCCATGTTTGCTGAAATTCTTGGTGAGGGTGTTTTCGCGTAAAAAAATTGCGTTTGTGTGTTGACTTAAATAGGTTATGCATTTTACCACAAAATTTACATAATAAAAGTTGTAGAGGGTTTAAAATCCTACAATTTATATTTTAATTTTTTTTTGTAAAACGCTTAGTTTAGTGGTAATTAGCGATTTTCTGTTCTTTGCTCACGAAAACGTGTAAAAATCGATTTTTTCAGATTTCGGCCTTAATATGCATTTTACGACAAAAGTGTAGGCTATATAATCAAATTTATAGGAAATTAAAAGATCTACAACTTTAATTAAAGCATTTTTCTCTACAGAGCCTAGCTTAGCATGAAAGAGTGATATTCCGTATTTTTAAGCCAAACTGATTTTAATTTTGCATCATTCACTCATGATTAAAATAAGGTTATGTTTTTTTTGTTTATTTCTAATATTTTATTACTAATGTTAGGTTATATTTTTTATTATTTACATTGACAGGAGAAAGTCGTGTGAGTGTTTCACACCAGATTTTTAATGTTAGTGTAGTGTTAATGTATCATGTATTCCATCAGCTTTCAGTCATCTTTGTGGAACTCCTGATGTATCGAAAACATTTAGGTTGCTCACTAAAGATTTGTGAGCAACTAAAAGGGAGTTAAATTGTTTGCATTCGATCTGCTAGTTCTAGGGCTACAAAAAACATTTCACTTTCTTATCATATGTTCAGCCAATTATGTGACTGAAGCATTTAAGAATAGAAAAGGAAGAAGTGTAAAAGACACTAGTCATAGTTATCTTCTCTATATGTAATGAATTTCATTATACAGCCAGAGCCTGTGGTGCATGAAGTGTTATTTACAGTGTATGTTAACAAGCATACTTTTCTACTCAGTGAGAAAGGCACTAGTAAACCATCTCACTTTTCGTTTTACTTAGTAAAGCCTCTAAAGGTTCAAACCAGCCTTTCGGCTGATTACCTAAACAACAACAACAACACTAAAGAATTATAATTTTGAAGTCTGTGTCTGAACCTACCATACAATATTTTTAAAACGAATCATTGACGTAATGAGCGCACAGATGATCATGGAATGTTATTAAATACGTAACTTGGGAATTAGTAATTTTCTGTAAGAATGTACCTTGGAAACGTTATATTTGCGAAGTGAATGACGATTTTACTGAACCATAAATCTGGTTACTATACAGATCGGTTGGAGTATTGTTTTGTTTGTTTGAGTTTCGAAATCATGGGTAATTATGATCGCTTGGCAAAAAATCTGTTTAACTCTTTCATTCGGTTGTTTAATAGTAGGCGTTAATATTCCACGTCAACCTCATAAGACGTCAACGTCTTAAGTAAATTCTTGAATATAAATAGTAAAATTGAAAAGATCATTATTTCTTTACTTCATATCCATAAAGTATGTTTAATTGCTGTTTTAATGAGTACAATATTTAACAGGATATGTCAAAATGAATATATTTTATTTCAGATATTTTTAAAGTAGGCCTACAAAATGAGGATCAGTTCTAAAGTTACGTACGTTGATCCTTATTTTAGTGCAGTCAACATTTACGTTAAAACGATGCGGCCTCTTTATTGCACGTCGTCGTGACACAGAAGCAATTAAATCCTCCCTCTGGGCTACTCGCCTCATAAATTACAAGTAATTTATATTGAAATAATATTAGAACGTTTTTCTCTTCTCCATCTTTTTTTCTCTTGTTTTAAGACTGGTTTAAACTTAACTTATACCAGACGTTCTTGAATACATTGATCCTTCGTTGAAATTAAATTCTAATTAGATAATTTTACTATTTTATATGTTTTTATTTTTATTAATAATCCTTTTCTTCCATTTTATAACTTGTGATCTCCTACTTAACTATATTTGTCTTCAAGTTGTTTAAAATTATTATTACTGTTGTAAAATATTGTCTGGATAAAACTGATATGATTATCGGTACATATTTTATTTTTTTTATTTTTGTTATGAAGTCGTGTCAACTATAGTGCGCCCCACGAAAGATATCCGTTGTGTTTGAAGAGCTGTATTTCAAAAATAACTTACCGGAAAAATTTGAACGTTACACCAAATTAAAGCCTTTTTTCTGCGCTGAGTGGTTTGACTTAAATCTTGTTTTATTTAGAAATTTTTTTCTATCCATATCCATTCTTTCTTCATATTCATAAATTATGTTTTACATACTTATAAGTATGTAATAAGTATGTATTGCTGTTTTAATTAAGTATTTTCTTTCTAATATTAAGTTATTTTTCTTATTTTCTGATATTCAAATCAGTTTAAGTTTAAATAATACGTAAATTTTTACTTAATACTTAGTTAAATAATAATTATTACTTACTAAGTAAATTCTTACTTCATTTATTCTACTGAACTGATAAGGTCTAGTCGTATCTGTTCAGATAGATTTGTTTCGGCGAAACAAATCAACTCAACTACTGTTTGTCAGTGAAATGTTAATTTGATTCCATGTGCACCAGGAGGCCATTTTAATGAATTCCATTGTAATCGGGTCACTAGTTTTTCCGGAAATACGGAAAACTGTACAACCATATTGAAATTTCAGTTAATGCGTTAGTTGTAATCGAATTACCGTGGTTTTTTTATTATGTTGATTAATTACGTTCGCATGTTACTAATTTCAATTGATTCTGTTATGGAGGAAAGAGATGTATTTATCCAATTTTCATAGTACAGTAACGTAAATCCCAATGTTTTAATAAAATTGTTCCAATGGGTTTCGAGTTGATATCTAAGACCTAAACCGAAAATCAAAAAGATATTCAATTTTATATTAAAACGTGCTCATTAGAAATAATTAAATAATAATTCTGTAATTGGTGATTGTTAATTTATTGATAATTAATTTTCATTTCCTTTTGCTCTATTTCTAAAAAAGACCCTTTCTAGCTATTGTTTCAGACGCATATAAGCGTTGTGATTCTACTAATGTACTATTGTGTCTGCCAATTATAAATTAAATCGATCATTTAATTGAATATACCACATTTCCTCAGCTGTAATTCGGGATATTTGACTTCCGGGAGAAGTTATGACTTTTGTGTGATTGTCTGGAATAGTGACAAACATTTTATTCTTTGAGTGCCAAATTCATCAATGAAGATTGGCTCTGGTAAATCGCTCTCTATCGTGAACCTCCCTCCAAAACTCATATTTGTCTAACCTCTAATAGTTTTCAACCATGACTATTTTCTTTGTCCAATTCTCAGCTTTACCCTCGACAACTAACCTGAGAAGTTCATACTTCTCAGGTTAATGACTCATACTTCTGTATAAATGACCAAGATGTTAAGAACAAGTAAAGTTTGTCCTCATTAAGATAAATATTTTAAAGTTATTTGTAAGACAAGGAATTTTTTTTTTGCATGTAGCCTTACAAACGGTTAACCTGAACATACCACGGTTGATATACTTGAATTTATTAAACATAATATCTGCTTTACAGAATTTTTTAAAAATTTTGGGGACACCGGGGTTAGAAATTTCAGGAAAACCGGGATGTATGTTTAACGGTATGGAGAGTATATCGAGTGTCCCACGGAATTTGAACCATAGGGAAATAGCATTGCTTTTTATTAGTTTGTTAATATTTTCTTCCCACGAATAAATAAAGATTTGTTATAGTCAGGAATCAATAGAAAATGTTTAGACCTTTAAATAATATAAATTTTGATACATTTTAAGCTGAATTTAGGCTTAAATACAGAAATACATAAATTTGTAACCGTTTTCCATTTGAGTACTGTAAATTTTACCATTTTTTAGATTGTTATGATTGGATTGATGGTAACGTTCTGGTTCGGGAATGTAAAGATAGGTAGGTCGAATCCATCAGTGGCAAAATTTTTTATTGTTCAAAAAATATTGGAATTATTAAAATTAAATAAATAATTATTTATTTTTTACTTTTGACAATTGGCCTTCGGGCCAGCCCAGTCAGTCAGCTGGTAGAAAGTCGCTATTATTCGTTATGTAACACCGGTTGGGTAAGCGACTTTGATTGGTGACCAGTTGACAGCCATCCATGAACAAACTCTACTGGGGGTCCCTGTTCAAACTCATGTCTAATCCATATCAAAAACGATCCAATTGGGTAGTTGTCAACAAAGTACAGTTCCCGATAACAAATATAAGCTAAAAAAAATAAAAAAAATGTTGACAATTTGTTTTGTCGTCAACATTCAGCTGTCTCTGAAAGTTAAATGATGCTGAAGGAAATATTTAGTTATTTAAAATAATACTGAATTTGATGTAAAAAACAAAGTTTTAAGCAAATAATTTTAGATGATCATTATTATACTGCAATAATAATTCCTATTATTGTTATTATTATTATTGATTTAGTATAGTTTTATGGCTAATATCCTGGCGAATGTTAGCGAAATGCTTGTAGTTATTAGTGCCAACCTACATGTTTACTCCTTTATGAACGGTTACGGTGGGTTTTAATGTGCAATCATTTTCGGTACTAGCCGGAAATTGAAAATGGAACCTTCCGTTTTGTAATGCAGCATAATCTATTGCTCTAAACACTGGGTTACGAAGGTGGTGGTATTTATTTTTGTTTCCTTGAAAATCTGGATTTTTTTGGGAATTTTTAACAAGATGTTTAGCATAATGGGGGATAAATAAGTTTTACTAAATAAAAAAATTAACTTAGAAATAATTTATACGAAATGGAGACTATACCGGTTTGTAGTGGACAATATTTCTACCATCTTCCTGATCTTCAGTTATACATAGTTGTATCCATGCGTTTGGTGGTTTATTTTGTAGACTGAGGAAGTGTGTAGTAGAACTAGAGGCAAGTAAGAATACGAACAGCTCACTAGCTGGCGAGTTGAAAGAGAATTAGCGGGAAGAAACGAGAATAGTGACTGACAATCAACCTAACCTTAACTACAGTACAACAAACAGTCAAACAAGAAATCTTCTCGTCATTTTATCTTCACAACCAGTTTTAATTTCATTACAAACGAACAGGGCAGTAAATTAAACTCTGTAATAGGTTGAAAATTGAAATAGCAACATTGATCTTGCTCGTTAATTGCAAACCTCAGCTATGAAATGTTGCAACACCATTATGAGGGCATCATTAATTTTTCGTTCTGTATTATTTAATATTATTTTAAATAGTTTTTTAAATATTTTTCTTTCTTATTTGTTTATATTTTATTACTATCATTGTCATTAAAAGTAAAATGTTAAATGAATTAAAAATTTCATTTTTAATTTTATTTATTTGTTCATTTCCTTCTTTTCTAGTTCTATTAAACAAAATAAATAATATTACTTTTTTATTGTTAGGCCTACTTTTAGGAAATTCGACTTTACTTTCATTTCAGTCTATTAGTGTCTTCAAAAGATACTATGAATTACTGGAAGAATAAAAATTATTATCACTTTTATCTGTGTAATTTTTCAAGTTAAAAACATTCGAAAACGATACCATAAACGTTTATTGCTTAAATTAACTTTTACTTAATTCGTTGCATACGTAACTTTTTAATTTTTACACACTTATTATTATTAAGAACCCTTACTTCTATGAACTTGCCGCAGAAGTATAAAACAATGAAAGATACCGATAATGAACTTATCGGTTAACTAAAACATTTGTCAAAATTTTCCTGGTCCGTTCGTTATCCAACAAAACGTTGTAAATTCACATTAATTTCTAAATATTTGACGGATTACGTGAATAATTGTGTTTACCAATATTAATGCCCATAACAGGCAGGTGGAGTGTCAAATTATTTGCACTCGATCTGTTAGTTCCAGGGCTACAAAAAATAGTTGGGTTTCTAATCATATGGCCTGCCAATTATATGATTTTAAGCATATAGAAATACAAGAGGTAGAGGTGTAAAAGACACTTATCATAGTTTTCTCCTCTGAGAATAATGAATTTCATTATACACCCAGACCCTGTGGTAAATGAAGTTAAGGTGTCATTTCCAGGGTGGAAAGTAGACGTTTTTAGAGGATTAGCATGCTTATAAGCATAGGCTACTTTACCACCCAGTGAGGAAGGCTTTGTAAACCATCTTACTTCTCGTTTTACTTACTAAAGGCTCTTAGAGGTTCAAACCAGCCTTTCGGCTGATGACCGAAACAACAACCATTTATATTATTAATAATGAAACACCCAAGTTCCCTTATTTCACGATGATCTAAATTACCTACCAGTCTAAAATTAACAATTTACAGTATAAACAGCTCTGTTTAATATAAATTATATCTATATTAAATTTGAGTAATGAAAAAAATTAATTCTACTATGACAAATTGTAAACATTCCGTTTTATGTAATTAACGCGGTCAAGCATGTGTGTAATGGTACAGGAATTTGTACGTTGGAATAACATACCTAATTGACTTTTTCCTACGTTCAAGAGTTTCAGTGAGAAACTCTTACTCAATCTCTCGACGCTCAACGTCTGTGACGTTCCTGGAGCAGATAGCTCAATAGCTAATGTTTTTGGTAATTTTTAAAATCTTATTTCGTGTAATCATCACCTTTAATGAAGTTTTTCATTAAGCCATTTAGATTGTTGGTTCATTAAGATCCAATGAGCACGTATTACATAATTTTAGATAGAGTTAAGAAAAGTAAAAAACTCTTTAAAATATGTTTTACAGATTTTTTGGGAATGTATGTAACCTTAATCATTGTGCTGTTATGTGAAAAATAACTACAAAAATGGATCTTATCCCGAATTTTGTTCAACAAGTGTTCACAACCGGTTGTTTTTCAATCCGTAACCTACAAACAGAATAAGGGCAACAATCAACCCTTTTATTTCCACTTTATGAGTGGGTGAAAGATAGTTAAATAGAAAAAAGAAAGGGCAGGAATTCCAGGTAACTTTTCAGCCCTTTTACTAAACAAAAATCTATTGTAGGACTGGCTCTTATAAGTAAACGAAAGCAGCCGCCAATATGTTTGACAGTGATGAGCTATTTTGTACCAGCAGGGAACAAATTTTCTGCACATATGACTATGAACAATCATATGAAACGTCTCCAATATTTCTTAACTAGTAACTAATAACAATAATGTACCGTTAGGTTTTACAATTTGGATTAACTTTTAAAAGTATCTTACTTTTGATTTTACCGGCTTCTTTTCAATTTCATAAATTCCATTATAGATTTTAACACAACTTTTCTATTAATTATAAAACTTTTACTGGTGTATTAAAGTGTTGATTTTAATTTACAACTTAAAATTAGAATTCTTGGTTCGGTTATTCATTAAATTGGTATTAAAGTAGGAATTGTTCATAAATCATAACTGTGACGCTTGTTTCTGTTTTCCTTTTAGAGTCCTAATTACTATGTCTCTTTTGTTATTTATTCACTATATACTCTGTTGTTCAAATCATGCTTTGTAGGCATGTAGCCAACGGGTATTGAGTTGGAGACACTCACTCGTCCAGCCAAAACCCTCTCATAGAAATTCATACCTGTTTTTGCTTTTTCCTTATAATTATTTCACATGGCAATTAACGTTATATCTTTTAATGTATAGGCCGGTGCGCTGGTGTAGTGGTCAGCGCAACTGGCTTCTATGCCATGTGCCTGGGTTCGATTCCCGGACAAGTCTGGCATTATCACATCTGTATATCGCCTCATATCATTGCCTACACCCAAGCTAAGGTTTATGAAGGCTTCATCGCCCTATAGAAAACGAATTCAATTACTTTTCTATCGTGTAACTTTTAACAAATTTAGTTTAATTTATTATCTTCTTCTGCTGCCCTTCAAAAATTAGGCATCCCTGCCCTTCCCGAACCTCTGAAATCTGCTCATCCCTACCTCGGGTGTCCTCGTTCTCTTCTTCCCACCGTTGTGTAATCCCGCGCTTGCTTAGGTTCCCTATCATTTATACAGAAGATGTTGAGCTGTTTGATGTAAGTTAGGTAAATAACTACCTAACTGGCAAAAACATTAAAATATCCAGTGATATTAAAACTGGTAGTTTTATAAAAAAAAATAATAATAATAATAAATAATTTAAAAAATACATATAAATATTATGCTAAATTTAGATTTACCATATTGTCTAATAAATCGATTGCTAGTAATCTTGTGTTCGTAAAGTCTATCCAAATAGTTAATATACTGAATTATGAGATTTCTTCTTTATACTGTTTTTCAGTTAAAATGTATAAAATATATATGTATATTATGTATATTATATAAGTATATTATGTTGCTTATATACCAGGGTTCGCCCATGACAGGCAGGTGGAGTGTTAAATTATTTGCACTCAATTTACTAGTTCCAGGGCTACAAAAGATAGTTCTGTTTCTTATCAAGTGGTCAGCCAAATATAGCACTGAACTGTTTTAGAACAGAAAAGGTAGGGTGTAAAAGACACTAGTCACAGTTATCTCTTCTGAAAGTAATGAATTTCATTTTACAGCCAGACCCTGTGGTGAATGAAGTGAAGGTGTCATTTGCGGAGTCAAGAGTAGATGCTTTTCGGAAGGCCTGGTATGCTGATAAGCATAGGCTACTTTTGTACTCAGTGAGGAAGGCGGGTGTAAACCACCTCACTCTTCGTTTTACTTATTAAAACCTCTAGAGGTTCAAACCAGTCTTACCGCTGTTGACCTAAACAATGATACCAGGGTATGTTTGACATGTATCTGATTATCTTTGATTAGATCCTAAAATTTTGACGTTGGATTTGAAAATATATCTCAAAGTTGTACACTATATATGTCAAAATAGGTTTTAACACCAATTTTTAGGGATTAATTTTTTTAGATTTTAAAAGGAGAAATATATTACCAAAAAGCCAATAAATTTGAATTTTTTAGCTCCAAAACAAAGTTAATAAAGTTCTGTAATACTAATTTTACAAGAATTTGTACCGTTCATATAATCTAGCTACTGAGGTGCCAATTGAAAATCTGTTTTCCTTTGAAACTGAAAAAAATAATGGATATCAATTTGCTACTGTTTTGTTAAAACCGATCTCAGCTAGATGAAGGTTATATGAATTCTTTTGTATAATTATGGGTTATCTAAATACAGTGCAATTTTCTTATCGTTTTTATAATAGTAAAGACTAGAATAATAGATGGTAAGAAAAATATCAGGTTATATATTTTTATACTGTAGTATCGTTTCGTTCTTTTCGTTGTTCCAGAGCAAATACGTTAGGTAGTTTTCTTTTCATCACCGGTAGAGCTCATTTTCACCTGAATGATCTGTAAGCAACGCACCCACAATAAGCCTTCAAGGCTATTGTGCATTTAGTCTTCTTTGAGGGATGGATAGTTCTCAATCTATATTCTCACAAAGACCTTACATATATATTTTTAATGCTTTCTTTGTACTTTTCTTCTTCTTATTTACACCGCTTCAATATATATCTCATCTCTTCCATCTACTGGAATAATTATTATAGATAAAAGAAAATGTAGGTAATGGAAATTAAGATAAATTTCTTTAAAACATCTTCAGCATTGCTTTATTTTGTTCACTCAATGTTTTATTAAGTGTGTCTCAGCTACTAGGCTTACAAACAATATTACCGTCTATTTATTTCAATCGCGCATAAATTTGATGATTTTAATCCATGTATTCATTAGGATGTCGTCACTTGCTCAGAATCTTTGTATCACGTTAAAATTAAATTGTTTTTCATTTAAATTGAAGTCTTTGTGAATTTTACGAATGCTTTCATAGAAGCCTCTTTCATATTATTTAAAGATAAATATGTTAAATTCTACAATTTGTGTGTGAAAGTGAGCGGTGAGTATAAGTTTAAAGACAAAACAAATATATCGTACAATATGAAACCCGGTCAATTGAGTAGTGTATTTACAGCCACTTGAGCAAAAATGTAAAATTTGTTTTTTGAGTTCTTTATATACTCGTACTTCGATTATATTTTTTGTGTTACTGTAAATCTATGACCTGCTCTTATAAAACTATGAATAGATGTGTTGTGAACATGAGTCATAGGCGAGTAATACCCCGTGGTATTTACTCTATAAATTACAAATTTGTTGTTACGTTCTTGAAGGGAAAGTATTAAAATATATCTCTAGGATGTAGTCTGTGTGTTTCACTGTTGTCTAGGAGATAGATTGCTTCTGGTTTCCGTATTCTGATGATTTTGAAGTCTTGTTTGGAAACTAGTGCAAAACTTCTGTTCCCTTATTTTACGATAGGAGTGGAAGTGTTTTTGTATTACAGGGTTGGTGTGTACCAAAACGAGTTTGAGATATTTCGAAGGATTATTTACTGAAACTCTTGAATTATTTCTATATTACTGGGACTTGTACTTCAGTGTTGTAATCCATATGTCCCACAGGTTAATTTTTTTAAAAACCGTCATAGTATCCGTTATTTTTTCACGTTATTCGTTAGAAAAAATACAAATATATCATATATCATATCAATCATTCTTTGTATTATGTATGTAATTAATGGCAAGTCAATAATTTTTGAAGCTATTAAAAATATGAAAAATTAGATTTGGTTGGGTTCATGTCTTCTTTGGATATCTCGCTGACATTGGTGACATTTTCTCGTAAGGAGCTAGGAGACAATTTCTTGAATGATTAATACTTGGTATTTCTGGGATAGTACTAATAATTTTCTAGTGTACGAATGACCTTTTGTTATAAAACTAGTATTTGGTATTATTTTATATTATTGAGATGCCTTGCCTGCCTGTTAGTAAAAATAAGTAGTAAGGAGGAATTAAAATTAATAGTAAATGAGATACTTGGTGATTTATCAACGTACAGTCGGATATAGGACATAATCTATTATTGATTGTCTATAGTGTCGTAGAATGCATACATTCATACAGGAAAGTGGTTTGCCAATGTTAGCTCCGTTAGTAGAATTTTATTCAAGTCGAATGAATGCAAGTTTCCCTGTGACCATCTTTCTTTTATTTCTCCTTTTATTCAAATAGTATAACTTCGAACAAGAAAAAGTAATAATAAAATAAAAAAATAACAGAAAGAAACATATAGATCGCTTGGTGTTTCCCAGGAGACAACGGAGATGCCCGAATTCCCTAATAACATATCGAGTACAAAGCGTGGAGCTAGTTGGTCGTCTCCATCAATAACAGCAGGACACATCTTTAGAAATTCGTTTCCAACATTTTGGAAGAAACTGTCAGGGCAAGTTTCTATTCAAGTCAGGCCCTTTATCTCTCCCTGCATCGTTAATTCTCCCCGTTCTAATCCCATTTCGAGTAGGACGCGGACGCGGAGAATGGAAAGTAAAAGGGAGAAGTGCGAGAGGGGTTCCAATTTACATCCAGTTCAGAAATCACAACCAACTCTACCAATACTCCTTCAACATCATTCACTTTACCAACATTCTTTTTCTCCCTTTTCGATTTCTTCGTCATCATCATTTTTTCTCTACTTTTAAATTTATTCTGAATATACATTATCTCGTAATTTACGAAACTCTAAATTAAGTAATTAAATCAGTAAAACTAGAATTTATCTATTACAGTAGAATCTCAGTAGTCCGGCCTGTTCGGCACCGAGAGGGTGCCGGATTACTGGATGTGGTGGAATTTTGGAACTATAAATTATAAATTTAAACAAAAAATAAATATGCATTGATTTCCATGTGATTTTAAATTAAATAAACTAATTAAAAAAGGTTTGCTGAGTACTTCTGTAGTCATTGTACTAAACATAATTATCGGCTGTTGACATCGCCTAGTGCGGTGTGGGGGTGCTCGTGTTCTGAGAATTACGTTTCGTTGTCACTTCAGCATGAAGTCAGAGTATGACCCAGTTCTGGGTTTTGGATAAAAGGCCAAAAATTATTCCATTTAACAATAATTAAGGTCTGCTTATTCATTTTTTTAATCAAATCCTAAACATATGTTATATTAAATCCGCCGTAATTAGGTCGAGTTGATTTCCTTAATTTAATTTAAATATTTTACCAAAATCTGTCCTGGTGAGGTTTCATACTTTTATACCTAATATTTTAAGGGCCGGATTACTGGAGGTGTCGGATTACTACACGGCCGGGCTACTGAAATTTCTACTGTATACCCTACTTTGAATAAGTTCATCTGTTCGCCGCATATTTATACATACTATTATATTTTTTGGTGTCCTATACAGAATTAGAAAAACCTTTTTAAGTTGTTGGAAATTAACCAAGTAGCGTAACTTATTAAGCAGTTTAAAAAATATCAGGAAGAAAGAATGTTTTGTCATCTAGAAACTTAAAAAATACAATAAAACGGGTCTCATAAAGGTCCCAAACCTTTTTTTTCACTTTGAAATCCTTTCAGAACTTTAGAGATTACCGAGATATGTCAACGATTTTCACCTGACTTTATTAGTATATTCAAATTATTTTAAATATTTTAGTGTATTATTTTGGGATCAGATTCTGAATTAATGTTTGGTATTTCTTGTTATACTTTGGACAATTCGAATTGGCACAAAAAGCTTCGGTGTTTATCTACTCCACTCTTTGCCCCTCGATATGCAACGACGGTACAGTCACAAAAGTATACAATCCGTACTGTAATGTGCGACTCACGCACGGTCACTACACTTTGTTTTCACTGTGTTTATTAATAATCTGTCAGACTTAATGATGTCACAAATTTATTTTCATATATGATTCTCTGTTCATTGTAATATTCAGACCAATTTGTTTAGTTAGTTGCGTGCGTCTGTAGAGTAGGCTATAGTTTAGTGAGTTTTTGCAGTTTAGTTCTCGTAATTTATAATTTAAATTTTCCTGGCTTACCCGTTGGCGTATTAAGGTGAACCCAGTTAAGTCAACACAGGTTACGTTTACCTTACGACGTCAAACTTGTCCACCTGTGATGCTGAATAACGTTCATATCCCCCAAGCCAGAGTGGTGCGGTATCTTGGTTGTGGCTTGACAGACGACTAACTTGGAAGCATCATCTGGGTACTAAACGTTTAGAACTTAACCGCCGCCAGAAGCTACTCTACTGCTTAATTAACCCTCGATCGAAATTGAACCTCCGCTCCAAAATTTTATTATACAAAACCCTTTTGAGACCAATCTGGACTTATGGTGTCCAGCTATTTGGAGTAGCGGCAGAGAGTAATTTAAAGTCGATCCAGGCCTTTCAATCAAAATTCTTAAGACTTGCTTCTGGGGCTCCTTTTTATGTAAGCAATAAAACCCTCCACGACGATTTCAAAATTCCGACAGTGAAGGAGCTAACCGCGTCCTTGTTATAGTAAATTTCACGGACGACTAGATGTCCATCCAAACCAACTAGCCACAAGGATCTAGCTACAAGGAACTTTCCACCTGTGCGACGTCTAAGGCGAAAATGGAGTAGAGACCTCTTGGTCTAAATAACGGATAATACCCATAGTTACAAATGGAGAATGTGCCACTGGGTACCTCTTCTCCTTAATGCGAAACTCCCCACCACCATTTAAATATCATTTACGGAAATTGTGCAGCTCAATGTATAGTACCGTAATAAAAATTCAAGACAAAAAAAAAATTTTCTGAAACGAATTAAATACGTATTTTAAATTGAAATAATTATTTGTACGTTAGTACATTAAAATAAGGATGTAGGCATTTGCGTACATTAAAATGTGTAGACCTTGTTGAAAGAATAGGTTATGGGTATACTTTATGCAGAACTGTGTGTAGACATAAAGCAAGAGATGTGCCAGTTCGAATTGTCCACAGTATACTTATATATGGTATTTTGCACAAAAATTTTATAATTCTTTATAATAATATATTTATAACTTTCTTGTAACTAAAAAATCTAAATTCAGTGATTTAAATGACAATAAATACCAATTTTTTATTAGTAATTTTGTTCTTACGAGTTTCTCTTTCTTACAGCTTTTATTTATTGTTGAAACAGCATTGATAAAATTTTTCATTTATTAAACTTCTGATTTTGTTACGTAAATGTACGTTAGGTTTTTTCCAACATATAAACAGGACAAAAATCAATGTTTGAATCTAAAATACGACAAAGTATAAACTAAAAACCATCTGCTCTGTTTGTTACAGTGAACTAAGAACTGAAGGATAGGTAATATTTACCCATCATTTAGGGGGAAAAGATTTTGCAGATGTCTCTTCTCTGAACTGATCTACCTGAGATTTTGTCTCGTTGTTTTTTTTTTATTTAGTACAACTAGGTTGCCATTCAGTTCCCTCCGATTCATCATCGCCTCTTCTTTTCTCATTCTCTTTAGTGTTTTCTTTTTCTATATTTCATCTCTGTCCTTGTCATTTACACAGCTTCCGTTTTCCAACGTCACCCTCACCGGCTAATAAAATATATTAAAAAAACTAAAAATATTTCTTTTGTTATTCTTATTTTTGTAAGTCTACTCTGAATTATTGGTTCATTCAATGTTGTATAATGAATGACCTTCCTGAAAAAAAACTGTGATCGATGGGATAAAACTGAAAAAAAAGTTGTTTACAAAAGTCCTTTTTGTAATCTTTTCCATTAATTTAAACCTATTAGTTTTATTTCACAATTCGTTGGAGAATGTTTTACAGAAAAGGTACATTATCTCTTTAAAAATTATGTAAAAAATAACTTTATCCTTTCAATATGTTTCTATGTTCAGAAGATTTTTAGAAATTGAAAAAAATCGTTTGTTAAACACTCATGACTTTATCGTGCCAATGTAAATATAAAAACAGTTATCTGTATTTAGTCATTAGTAAACAATGTAAATGAAAAACTTTACCTAATTTTAATTATGAGTGAATGACGCAAAATGAAAATAACCGCAGTTCGAAATACAGGAAATCACTAATTGACGCTGAACTAGGCTCTGTAAAAGAAAATACTCTAAAAAAAGTTGTAAATTTTATTATTTCCTGTTACTTTAATTTACCATAACGAGCAGGTGGAGATTTAAATTAATTGCACTCGATCTGGTGGTTCCAGGGCTACAAAAAAAATTCGGTTTCTTATCGCATAGTCATTCAAATATATGAAAGAATTATTTAAGAAAAGAAGAAGTAGAGGTGTAAAAGACACTGGTCAGAGTTATTTCCTCTGAGTGTAATGAATTTTACTATACAGCCGGACCCTGTGGTCCCTTCCCAAGAATTTCAGCAGACATGGCGCCTACCCTATCTTGTAGAGCATTAAAAATTTAGTAAATGAGACGATTTTTTTTCAAAAATCTTAAGAGCCGCTTTTGAGGAAATCGCAAAAGGTGTGAGAAGACACGAATAAACTACTTCTTTGGGTTGACCGATTTTGATGGAAAAGTTCGTGTCGGGTCCGGTAGTAGTATCTACTTAGGTTTCAAGTTTGTACGATCTTCCGTTCTTGAGGTATTCTTTTCTCGCGCGCGCGCACACGCGCGCGCACACACACACACACACACACACACACAGACATCAATCGCTAGAAACATGGCTTTTGGGTTCAAGGGGGTCTGAAAACGTGTGTATCCGGTGAAAACTCAATTTCGAAAAATCGACTAAAACAATACTTTCCTTTGTATGTATTCATGTAGGCGAGAAAGTAAAAACACCTAATAAACATTTCCTAGATATTTTCCTAAAATTTGAAATAGCACCTGTAGTTTAAAATAAATAGATTGTTATTGCTACTACCTTTCTTACAATAAATATTTTCGCAAATTATAGCAAATTACAATAATTTATTTCCTGTACTGTAAGTTGTCCATTTAAAACTAAAATTTATCATCCGTAAGCAAATTTCGTTGATGTATAAATTAAAAAATTTCTACTTCAGTTGTTAATTTAAATTTGTCAGCCCTGAACAATAATAATAACAACTAAGTTATCTATATAATTGTACCAGAACTAAAATTAAATAGACTAATAAAGCAATTTTATTCATAAAATTTAAATTTAAATAAGTGAAAAGAACCATAAATTCGTAATTGTTCCTTTTGATTTATTTATGTTTAAATATTCTCGTATTTACATATTTATAAATAAATATTTACATTCGATTTCTTTTTGTTTAACTACAATTTCTTATTCAAATACAAATGTTTTATATAAATATGGAATTTTATTGTCCTTTGTTGTTTTCTAGTACATAATTTATGCATCAAGAATTATTAAAATTACATCATGTTCTTCTCTATTTATAAAGAAAATATAACAAGTAATAATAGCATATTATGCTTAATAATTCATTAAATAATGATTTGATTTTATGTTGATACGTTAGCTGATGTGTGCTTGTAAAAAATGGATATTCTGAACTATATTCTTTACACAGGTTGAAAAATTTCATGAATTCTGTTAAAAAGTTTTAGTCAAAATTTGGGTATATATAATATTTCTTAACTTCTTTTTGTAAAAATGTTATTGAAAATTTAGTGTCCGTTAATTTATAGCGTTAGAACTAGTTATAAATGTTACGCCATGGTTTCAAACCTTGACTTATTTGTTGGAAGTTTTAGTCATCATTGCAAATTTAAATTAGCCAAAAAGATGCCTTGGCCAGATACATTATTTACATATGTCTATTATGAGTACCCGGTATCGTCCTATCGTACATGTGTTGTAATTACAGGGAAGTTTTCACGTAGTTCAAATTTGTCGTGCATTGTCTTTGAGGTTTATATTATCAAATTTTCAAACAAACATTGGAGTTCCTATTATATTTAATTTCCTATATTCGAAGACGGGCATTTTCTTTATTAACGGGCATTAACTTTATTAGATTCTAAGTAATTAAGTATTCAGGATCTGTTTATGGCTTTTGCAATGTATACTGCCATGTTGATGTCAATACCCAAAGACGAGTTTGAGCTTATTCGTCTTACATTAGGTACAAATATGCTCTGGTTCTAGTACATGGGCTGTTGTACAGCCGCCCACACTAAACCCTTTGAGGAGGTGCAAATGAAGAAAATCGAAAAATAATAAATACCGATTTGGAATTTTTAAGAATTAAAGCATTGTGGATACAAATAGTTCCTAACTGCATTTTAAAAGAGTTGATTTTTATCTTTTTTCCATGTTTAGTGCAATTTTAAACTACGTAAAGTAACTGAAGATTTTCCTAGAAGCTCTTGAGGGTTTCCAGAAGCCAATATTTCTTCTTGTTGAGAATTATTGGTTGTATGAATTGTTCACAATTTTATTTTACCTAAAAAATCATTTTGTATCTGTTTAACTAATTTTTTTTAATTTGTAATTATGTAGAAAAATCAATTTATCATTTTAATTATTTATTCTTCTGTAAATATTTGCAATGTAATATCTAGAAACGAAGGTATTTTATTTTATCTTAATGTCTTTGGGTTCATTTGAACAGTTTTTGAAAAATAAAAGTGAAAGGAGAAGTCTGTTAAGATGAAACACAAACGATGGTAGCAATCGGTCCTCGGCCCCACATAATCAGTTATCTGTGTATAGGTATTGTACATCTCATGGGGGGTGGTGGGAGGAATAGGCAGGTGTGGCATTCCCTCCCCTCCCCCTCTTACCATTAACATTATAAATACACATACACACATATGCAGCAAGGACAATAGTTTTAAAATGTGAAGTAAACATTGATGGATTTTACCTGGGCCAACCTTTTGTTGACACCAGCCTGCTTAGTTCAATGAATTCTTTCTAGCAACGAGTTTATTCACTACAAAATAAATTATTTAAAATATTAATCCCTATGTATCTTACTACTTACTGATTGTATCACCCAATTTTTTTAATTTAAAAATGTATATTAACTAAAAAGTACCTTTTGATTTGTTCAATTTTATGCTTTCATGTCATTCAAAACAGCAAAATTTATTACCCTTTCCGCAAAAATTAAAAAAAAATTGTTCTTACACGTTCGGTCTCTTCGAGGCCATCTCCTGAAGGAGGATCTGCAACGGTTTTATCACCAAATCAAGATAGATACACACTGCAAAGCCATTATAAATTCTCGTCAAGTATCCCATGCACTAGCGTTAATTTAAAATAAGACACAGAACAAAAAAATTCAAAAATACCAAAAACTGCCTTAACTTCTACAGTTAAATACCGAAATCTTCAATCGCTCTTCTACTTAAAAAAGTATACTTCACAGCCCTATAAAGTAGATTTAATCTACTCACTTACAATTTGTACCGATAAAGTAGATTTAATGTACTCACCTACAATTTGTACCGATTAGTTCAGAAATCGATCACGTCATCTTTTCTTCACGTCATCTTTTCTTCCGTTGGTCAGACTTTTTGTGCTCTTGATATTCTAACAACCTCTATATCTTAAGAGATTTCAATTATTGTTTATTGTTTAATTATTTTCTCTTGCCCTATACGAATGTATAGGAAAAATAAGTATTTTTATGTCGATTTTTCTAAATCGAGTTTGCACCGGATGCACGTTTTCAGGCCCTCTGAACTCAAGAAAACATGTTTTTAATGATTGGTTTGTTGTAGTCTATATGTGAACTAAATATCTCAAGAACGGAATATTGTAGCTACAAAGTTGAAGTTTGGATTCAAGTTCCAAGTTAACTTAAACCTGACTCGAACATTTTCATCAAAATCGGTCAACCGGATGTAATATTTTATTCATTCGATTTTTCACTTTCTGCGATTTTCTCAAAAATGGCTCCTACGATTTTTTTTTAAATAACCTCATTAACTACATTCTTTATTCTCTGCAAGATAGGGTAAGCCCATGTCTGCTGAATTTCTTGGGGAGGGTTTCTCTCGTGGTAAAAAAAGTTTTTGTTTTAAGAATGTTGCTTAATATACATTTTAAGGCAAAAGTCTGTGGGTAAAGTTGTAGAAAATTAAAAATTCTACAACTTTCATTTCAAACATTTTTTTCTACAACACTTAGTTTAGCATTAATTAGTGGTTTTATGTATTATGCTCATCAAAATTGTAAAAAATTTGGAATTAGACATTGGTTACTCAAGATTAAATATTGGTTATACTGTTCATTATCTACATTGGAAAGAAAAATCGCGTATTTCTCACACCAAATTTTTATGTTTATTTCAATTGATATTAAGAAAACCCTTATTATAGTAGAATGATCATTTTAATTCATTAAAAACCGTGTTTGGACCAAACAATATCAATTTATTGTAGGCCTACTTAAAAACTTCTAAAACTTCTAATTTAACGGATTTTTCAAGAATTAAAAATAGAAACATGAACTTTTAGAATCTTTTAATGAGAACTAGTTCATTAGACTTTTGTTGAACAATTCGAAAATTTTTGTAGTGTTTTAATGTATTAAAACTTTTTCAAATTACTTTACTAAGTGTTTAGACAATACGATTTATCTTTTATTATTAAATTTGTAAATTAAATACAAAGATGAAGAACTAGTATACATTAATTTGTAACAATATTATAAATAAATTAATGGAAAATATAAAAACTAGTTCACTTTCAATTCAATTAAAGTCATCATTTTTAATAACTTGACTTTAAAATTCAATTAATATTTTCTTTTAAGCTGTTAGTAAACACTTTTAATGAAACTTAAATAATTGTGGTTACTTTTTTTACCAGTCATTCCATAATATTCTAGTTTTATTTTTGTATTATATTCTACCCAATTAAAATTATAATTTAGATTCTTGTCTTTGTGTGATTGAATCCAAATCAATATGAGTGTATTTGTTGGAAACGAGTCATAACTTTACACTTTTATCTTCGTTAAGATGACTTTTCTTATTTTAAAAATTATTTTTTGTGCGTTTCTTTTAAAGTTTGAAATAAATAAAATCAGTAAAAAAGATAGAAATGTAAACAGAAACAATTAACGAAACCGGTACTTTTAATTTTTATTTTATGTTAGTCATTTAGAAACGAGATTGCAAATTATATCAAATCCTTTTATTTAAATTCTCTCGCCAGTTATCTCATTCATA
Organism: Catonia carolina; assembly: GCA_035578175.1. Lineage (NCBI taxonomy): Eukaryota > Metazoa > Arthropoda > Insecta > Hemiptera > Achilidae > Catonia > Catonia carolina. Next base: position 258,040,391 of record JAQMRL010000001.1, on the reverse strand, counting down.
AATGATTTCCCATTCAGTTTTATTAATATTAGACTAATTTATTTAATAGATATTTAATAATTCTTTGTTTCAGTATGCATTTCCATCCCTGGTTGGCTATTTTCAGGTACATTTCACAATAAAAATTTACTCAAAAATTTTTCCCGATTTTCTTTATTAGATTTTTTAAAATTACTATTCCATTTTGTCTCATTTCTCTCATTTCGTAGTTGTTTATTTTATTTGAAAAATGTTATCTTCTATTAGTAGAATGTATTCGTTCATACTCTTTCTATTTCAAACATAATTATTTAGTATAATTTTTCTTATGTATAATTTGACATTGGTATAGATTGTTAAATTAGCATAATCATTTTTCGAATATCCTCGTCACCTTTACCCCGACAACGAAGTCGGAACAGAATATTTTTTTAGTTTAGTACATTAAAATTTCAGTCTTATTACGCAGGGAAAATCACTTCAAAATCCTTTAGTCCCGTTTCTCCTTACACAATTATATTTATTAGACATTTTGTTAATTCCAAATCTTTTCATTAAATAGTTCCTGCACACTGCATGTAACGAATAACGAAAACAAAAAATATTAACGTATACTTCAAATACCACACTGTGTTAACTTGAAATATTCTTCTACATTCTTACAAGTATATTCTGATTTATATATTTCCACGAATAAATATATTCATAATACTACGAAACATTATTTTATTTTATTTATGCTGGTAAACTGAACAAATATGCATATTTTTTTGTTTATTTATAGTTGAGTATAACTTGGTCATTACCGTGGGAAAGGGAATGGTTCCTGTGGGGTTGTTTACTTGTTAAAATTTCAAAATACTATTCGGGCCTCGAACCTTAGAAGAATGGAGGCTATAACATTTTTTTTAATCTTAGATTTAAATTAATATATTCATCATTTATAATTTATTTATTGATCGAATCGTTTTAAACATTTCAATTAGATAAAAATTATATTAGTTTCGTTTTATGTAAGTAACTGACTTAAATTTCAAGATCTTGGTAACTAATTGGAGATCTTTTGACAACAGAGCCGTAAATCCTGGATTTAGTTCCCGGTTAAAATTTACATTTATAAATTATTAGGGCTTACAGGATTAAATCAAATAATTTTCATAAAAATAATTATAAACCGAATATTATTATAATTGAGAAGCCTAGTTTCAAAGCTGGCTACTCCATTTCTTAATTTTTTCAGAAGCAAGGTAAAAGTGTTTTACAAATTGTTAGTTTATCTACAAGTCTGTTTCTTTTTCTGTGTGGTATTGGCATTTTCAGTTAATATTTTCATTTTATTTTTCACCATTAAATAAAAAATCACAATTGAAATATAGAGTTGGCCTTTTTTGTAAAAGAATATTGGAGTTGGCGTTTTTTGTAACTAAAATGCTTAAAACCCATTCTTCTGGTTTGACTACTCTTTTCTGTTGTTATTTTCAGATGTTTCTTTGACTTATGTCTCCACATTTTAAAATTAAATATTGTTTGTTAATAAATTTTTTTAAATAATCACTACAATATTCTATCAGATAAAACACCACACATAACAAAACCCATCACTATCACTTCTTGTAACCACTTCCAACAGTCACATGACGAATCCAGCATTGCGATTGGTTCTCTTTAGAGTTTATCACCAAGCTATTTCGAAGTTAGTCAGGTTTGTAACTAACGTCCATTTTTAAATGGCAATTTAACATTGACTGTGCCAGTTTTACCAAAAAATAACCTTATATTTGAATTCCTTGGTCAACTTTGTATAAGAATCGATAAAACTCTTCATTTTGAAAAAAAATGGAGTTGGCCACATTTGAAACTAGGCTATTGAATTACTGATTTATTTCTTAATCTCTTGTTTTATTTTTCTAACTAGTTTGGTAATATAATGCTTTACTCTTAATACCAGCAATTATATTCATTAACACAATATTATTAAAATTTTATCTTAAAATACGTGCAGAATGTATTTATTGCTTACATATTTCTTTAATTACTATTATAGATTGAAAACAATATAGGCTATCTTTATTGACTATTGATAAAGATTTCATTTGAAGTGAACCGAAATTTTTAATTTGCTAAATAATTAAATTAAAGGTAGGCTTATTTTGAGACTTATTATTAATAACTCTTTCATTAAACTAATAATAAACTCTTGTAAAAGATAATTTTGCTTTTATTTGATTGAGTAATTATTCTTTATGGTTTATTTATTAATTAATTGTTCGGTAAATAAATAGTACGTTGATATTAACCGTGATTGTTTTAAAAGTATTTTCAATGTAATTGTAATGGTTAGTGAAAATTATTGTTGATATTACCAACTACTATTTTGTTTACTTAGTTAATGTACATCTTAAATTAAAATCGTGGAATTTTTATAAAATAATAAAGTGTTATTGCAATTATTGGAAAGTAAATTATTTTCTACGAAAAGCAATTAATTGTTTGTAAAGTAAATATATTTTAATCAAAGTTGGTCTATTATTTTTATCGTTCTTTTATTGTTTGGTTAACGATACCAGCGTTTTCGTAGTCACCAGGTATATTTTTTATCAAATAATAATTACTTTGTCTGCCGTTCTAGCCATAATTTCAGTTTCATATTTTTTTTAGGTTTTTAAATATATTCATAAATTATTTTAGTTTTCGTGATAGAATCTTTGTCATTAGCAATGGTTTTCGGTTGTGGAACGGTGAGTTTTGATTGGCACTAGTTGGAAATCGATTTCGGGACCTTACGCTTTGTAGGCTAACTCTGTAAACACTACGCCACAGAGTAAGCCTATTTTCCTTGATCCAATTTCATAGATGGTTTATCATTTTCCGTTATGTAGTAAGTTGAAGATAAATAAATAAACGCAAGAGGAATGTTGTAGATTAACTGTTTGATTGAATAATATTTATTTAAAGGAACAAAAGTTGTTTTCTTAATAAAATAGTAATAATATAATTAACTGTTGAATCAGTATTACATTAATAAACCGGTTCCGTTCAGTATTTTTTGGTATAGTAAATAAGAATACATTTTAATATTGATTTTTAGAGAAAACATTTATTGTTAGGATTACAGAATTCATTTTAAATCTAGTTAAAACACAAATAGAAATAAAATGAAATAGATTAATGCATTATAAATCTAAAGTATAACGGCAAAATCATAATTTATAAAAAAGAAATATTCCTAAAAAATCCATAGACTAAATGTAATTTCATTTAAAATTTACTTTGTCATAAATATCCATTAACATCAGCTGCCTTCATCAGGATGGAACAATAGAAAGAAAAATACATTAAACTTGTCTTTTAGATTTTCGCCCCTATTTAAAAAAAAGTATATATATATACGTACATAATACAGAAATATGCATCACCCTTTTTTTCTAAGTCATAAAAAACATAACACCCTAAAAAAATGAAAATAGGGAAATGATTTATTTCAGATATAGACATTTTTACCATTAAAACTTACAAGGGGTTAGTCAGTTTTCACCCTTTACCCATTATGTATATATGGGAATACACCACCCTCTATCAATATAATTCAGGACAAAAACAAACTCAAAAAAAGAAGTTACCAAAAATCTGATCAATTACAACTATTTCTATTGTATTATTTTTTCGAGTGTTAGTAGGAGGGAAAGTTAGTATTTTTCTCTTCTTTCATAAGTTCTCGGATATAATTTTCTCAGTTATATCATTATAAAAATGATAAATGAATAAATGCAATTGGAGAGGCGGCTGATTGAAACGGGTGCCGCTCGGTTTCATATTATTTATTATTGCATTTCTTTATTATTAGTTTCTGGTGAAACTCTTGGAATACAATATTGTATGACTGTATCCCATGCCCCTCTTATACATAAATGAAATGAATTTTGGTTGTATGTAGAATCGATAAATACATTAATAATATTTAGCAAAAATATTTTTGCTGTTTCAAATTAAATTATTTTTCCTTGATTACGTTTATTAATTTCCAGACTCTAACCGGGAATCAAACTTGGACCTTCCTTTTTGTACTCAAGCACGCAAACAATAACGACAAATAAACGGCTTAAGTAAATTTTCATAATTAAAAACTTTTATAAAATCTTTAATTTTCGTGTATGCATCCAGGGAAGCTTCAATTGAAGCCTCTTCCCATACCGCGTCAAGTAGATAAAAGTTTCAAATCCAGAGGTTGTGTAAGTGTTAAATGCTAAATTTAAAAGTAAAGTTACAAGTTGCACCTGTGAAATGAATTTGCTGGTGCATCCCTGGAAAAATATCTTTGCTGCTGTAATAACAGTAATATTTTTTACCCGATATTTATTAGTTGCTACTGAGTATTGTTTTGAAGATAATTAAACAACTTTAACTATACATTAAATTAGTGAACATTATCAAAGTTTTAGCGGCAGGTATCTTAATTCGATTTTTCAACTTCTACAACTTATACACAACTGATCTTACAAAAAAGTTGCATCTAGTTTTATCATATAAAATTATTTACATTTGAATTTAGGTGCAAGTTTTTAGGTATATTTCCTACATTTTATTCTGTTTAATCAGAAAAACATAACAGTGATTTACGTTTAAAAACAACTGCGTTCTTCTATAGTAAATTTAACGAACGAGTAGATGACCATTTAACTAGCTCATGATCTAGCTACAAGGAACTTCCCAACTATGCGACGTCTAAAACGAAAATGGAATAGAGATCTTAGGTCTGAATAACGGATAACCTACGTAGTTATTAACGGAGAATGTACCACTGGGTACCTCTTCTCCTTAAAGTAAAATTTCCTACCCCCATTTAAATATCATATACGGAATAGTGCAGCTCAATGAACAGTACCGTAATAAAAATTAAAGCCAAAAAATTAATCCTAATTTACCGCGTTCTAAACAGTTTAAATTTGCCAGGTAACCCCAATCGTCGGCTCCACAGAAGGTGGAGCAGAGTTTTAGGATAAATTTTACAAGTTAACAGACTTTTTTCTACCTCTTTGTAAACATATTTTATTTAAACGCGAGAGTCCTTCTAATGTGTGGTGTTCTTCCGAAAAGTGGTGAAAAATAAGCTACAAATATATTTAGGCCACAAGTTTTGCTAAGATAAACAATTGTAAATTTAATAAAATTAAGTGAAAAAGTTTTGAAAATAAGACCAATTATCGTATAAAATCTAATAATACTTTTTTAAATAAAGTAAACTATAGAATAGAAAACGAATAATTATTTGTGAAACATATTAATTTAGTTAATTTTTAAATTTAATTGCTGTAAGGATTTTTTCGACTATTATAATAATTATAGTTTTTGTACTACTGTCCAAAAATGTGCTTAATTGTTTTGATCTTTTAATTTCCTATTAAAATATTATCCCTATTGTCATAATAAGTTTTTAATAATATATATAAATATATTTTTAATTCTCAGATGTAACAATTTCTAGATGAAAGTTTATCTCTGTTAGTCAGGTAAAATACATATATAACTCATTTATTTTTGCTATTATTATTTCCCAAATATGTTTTAATTTTTTATTTAACTAAGAACTTAATTTTTAAAGCATGTTGACTATTTATTTATTTATGAGCTTATTTCGGAATAACTATAATCCTTATAACGCTTTTATGAGCTTTTAATATATTATTTTTTAAATAATTTAATACAAAGTGTTTGTGTTCGGTACTGGCTCAATGTATTCGTTTTGGTTTTATTGAAAGTCGTCTGTCAGTCCTAATAAGTTATTTTAACTTGAAATATATTTTTTCAAGTATTAAGTACCTACTGCAATCTGACATTTTGGTCGTTTACTAATCCTGAAAGAAATCAATGCAAACGAAATTTACAAATTTAACTTTTAAGTTGTGAAATATTCCTTCCCAAAATATTTTCATCGATTTTTAAAGATTTCTTTAATTATATTAAGTAATTAATTTATGTAATTTAGTAAGTGTTTATTGTAATTAATTAATTATAATTATTGTTATTATAAGTACTATATTTGATGATTATAGGACTGACATATTTCCCCTTATTTGCAGTATCTGAGAACTCCATTGAAGCGGGAATTGATCCGTTTTTTAAGGTCAGTAATTAGAAATATACAAAAAGTGGCCACTTTGGCCTTAATTTATATAGCAATTTTTTTTCTTAGAAAGATGGCTTATGTAAATACAATTAATTGGGCCGGACCGCTTCTGTACATAGCAATTAATTTTTTCTGTAATTTTTACTAATTTGTTTTTACATAATAGATTAGATTATTTTTCGTATGCACTGAAATTTAATTTAATGCAAACGAAATTTATAAACTTTATTATGTATTTAGTGTTTTGCACATCTTTGGCAGGCCCTTATTAATATGTTTTTATTTAATGCATGTAATTACACGTCACTTTTTATGTTTTTATTACTTATATTTTAATTTTTTTTTAGATTAATTTTCACTCTGTATGTACCATATATTTTTGTACCTGTTTTTCTTGTGTTTTATTTGATATTTGATACACAATTTTACGGTTAGTTTTGTAATAAATTAATTGTTTCACGTGTGTTTTAGCAGTTTTATAGTTTCACATTATATATCTAGAATAATAATTTATTTTATTATTTCATAGCATAATTACCGATCTGTTTGTAATCTGTAAATTAAAAATATTGTTCTTATCTTCAACTATTTGTTATTGGTCAGTTACGAAATAGAATCCATGCGATTGGTCGGACGATATTTCTAAAGTAAATTAGTAACCTATTAGGCGTAAATATATACAATTTATTAATTTGAATGTCATTTACTATACATTTGTAAATACGTAGTTTAACGTTATCCTTGCAACCTTATAATGACTTGTATTATTACTGTATTTGTCAATTAATTGCGAGTTTAAATTTAAGATTACGAAATAAAAATTTCGTGTTCTTTTGTATTTATTGTTCATTTATAATGCAGTGGTGATCATTACATTTTACAATCATTACATTCAAACGAAAGAAAATATTTCTCAATTTTTAAATTCCAGTCTGATTTTGTTGCTATTTATTTTCAGAGGTATATTACAATCAGAGTTGTTGTTTAGAACTTCAGCCGAATGGCTGGTTTGAACCTCTAGAGGCATTACTAAGTAAAACAAGAAATGAGGTGGTTTACACGTGCCTTCCTCACTGAGTGGAAAAATATGCTTATCAGTAAGTTATGCCAAGCCCTCCGAGAAACATATACTTTCCACCCTGCAAATGACACCTTTAATTCATTCACCACAAGGTCTGGTTGTATAATGAAATTCATTACTCTCAGAGGAGGTCAGAGGAGATAACTCTAATAAGTGTCTTTTACACCTTTACCTTTTCTGTTCTTAAATGCTCCTATCATGTAATTGACTGACCATGTGATTAGAAACAGAACCATTTTTTGTAGCCCTGGAACTAGCAGATCGATTGCAAAAAATTTGCACTCAACAATCAGAGTAAGGTAATCCAATACCATCAGATCTCTAAATGTATTTACAGATCTAATGCCATCTCTAAAGTCCTGGGTATTTCCTATACGAATTTTCAAGTTATTATTCATATGTTAATCAAATTCTTCATAAATTTTGGACTTTGCCTAACGTAAAATTTTCCCAATAAAACAATACCAATTAAATTGTTTCATAATTTTTTGTGCCGTATATATTTGCTAGTTTTTTAAAATATTGTGGACTGTTACATTGACAGCTGTTTCAATAGTTTGAAGCAGCCTACTTAATACCATAAAAGTGTCTAAAAATCTATCCTACAAACATCGTATTTATAAATAAAGTAAACCCCCGTGTGAATGTCGGATAACCAGGAAAAATGAATTAAGCAGAAGTTTGCAACGAAAATTTATTTTACTGATGCAGGTGTTATGTTTAGTTCTAATAAAAAGTATTATAAGACTCCTGGTTTGCTAGAGATGATAAAATTAAATATCCAGACCTGATCAGGAATCGAACCCGGGACCCTTGGCATAGAGGCCAGTTGCGCTGACCACCAAAAAATCAGTTATATTTGTAAATAATCTTTTCCTCGTAAATTGAAAAAATGGAAATTTGATGTTGTTTTCCTATTGTTTGACGTTTTCTTTTCATAGAATACTGTATAAGTTAGTTATGGGCTTAAAACTTTTCCTTCTGTTCCCTCACTATTTTTTTCTGTATCAAGATCACGCTACCTCCTCACCCTTATCATACCAAATTTCCATTTCATAAATGTTTTTCTAAACGTTCACATTTTAGCAAATTAGTTGTACTGTGATGGATAAGTGGAAGACAGATAATCGGGATTTTACTGTAAAATTTCATTCTCATATCTACTGTTTTATTTTTGCTTTTCCGTAAAATAAACAAACGTTTATTGTCACGTGAAATAATAAGCATTATATGAACATTCTAAATTTTGTGCACTGTACAGAACACAAAAAAGAGACTGATTGGACATTCGCCTAGGAGAACTGTGAAAAAACCGTGGTCAAGACAGCCGAACTTTACAAAAATAAAATATATTATGAAATGATTCTCAGAGCTTTACAGTTTACATTTTCAATTCCTCTTAGTAACAAAATGAATATAATAACTACAGGTCTATATAAACAGCCCATAAAAGAAAAAAATACGAGATGCATTTCTGAACTTAAATTGATAAACGAACGTAGATCGAATTATAATATGTATTTTCTATTTCTTTTTGAAATGGATGTCCAGCGTTATTTTTTAGTACAATTTTACCTGTTGAATAATTTAAGTATCTTGTATATACTACATACTCAGCCAGCCTACGCTGTTCATAACCCAATAAACTTGATCACCATTTTGTATTCTCTTAATTACTATTTTTATGTTCAGATGGATAATAAATTACCATTACACTTTGTTTTTATTAACGTTACTTGCAGTTAATTATCTAAATTTAATTGCCTTATTATCAATTTTAATTGTACTTTAGTTAATTATATAATTAATTTTATCTAGGCTTAAATGTAATTGTAAATTGGTTTATGGCAGAATTTATTACTCTTTTAAATGATATTAAAAAATATTATTCGAGTAGTTAAATTTGTTAAAATTACCTACTCGCCTAATTTTATTATTATTATTGATTTAATTATATTCCACATAAATTTTTAGATGTCAAATTTAATTATTTATATTGAAAGAAATTTTGATATTAATTTTTTTTGGTAGATATTTAAACTCAAAAATGGTTACGAGGTATTTTAAACAACGATTATAATTGTTTTAGTGGCAGTTGGTTCCAAATCACTTCTACCTCTTCCTCAAAAGATGTTAATTTACAAAAGTCTCCTTCGTCCAAAATGGACTTACGGAATAAACCTATTAAGCTGTTCAAAGAATAGTATTTTCCAACAAAACAAGCTTTCTAATCAAAATATTTAACGCATTGCTACAGGAACTCCTTATTTTAATACCTATGAAACTCTACACAACGATCTTCATATCTTTTACTCGAGATATCACTAAAATTCGCTACAACTTTCACAAAAATCTCAATAATCATGTTAATCAATTAATTCACCAACTCTCTGTGCGACACTTTCCAAAAATACGACGTCTATTGCAAAGGTGAACATGAAGCAGATATCGTTTAAAATAAAACCCTAATTTATTCCCGATTATTTACTTTATTGAAAGTTATCCGCATTAAATAGCGTTCAAAATTAAATTGTGTACCAAAAGATCAACATATCACATCAATTTTTTACTACTTTTGTTAAAAACGTTAAACAATATTGCAATACCACACAACATAATAGTAAAATACTTGGGACTATATTTAGATCGTCGCCTCACATGTAAACATCACATAATAACTAAAAAGAAACACCTTGAGCTGAGAGTACGTAAACTATACTGTCTAATTGGTAAATACTCACCTATATCAAACAATTCAAAATTTATTTTATATAAATCCCTTTTAAAACCCATGAGGACTTATAATTGTGGGGTACATCCAGCACTTCAAACATAAACATATTCGAACGTTTCCAGTCAAAATTCTTGCGGTGGGCCCTGAAAATGCCGTGGTACATCAAAAACACCTATATGTATACCGATTTTCATGTAGACACTGTGAAACAAACTATATCAAAATTCAGCCGTAAATATGAAGAAAGACTTAACAGTCATCCAGACTTCCTGGCTCTGAATCTGCTAAATAACATTGATACCGGGTTTTCAAAACTGAAAAGACATTGTGTTTTCGATTTACGTAATAGGTTTCAATAAACATTGTTACACTTGTCTTATTATCTGCTTTTTTCTAACTGATATACTTCAAAATCATCATTTTATTTATCAAATATTAATTTATTACTAATTTCATTTTCATTAACAGATAAAATTGTAATCATGTTAATTAACATTTATCAAAATTACTGATTCTTCTACTTCTGTAAACAGATTGTAATGTGGCAGACTTAAAAAAAACTTTTTTTTTTAAAACTGACTAGGCAAAGTCGTCATCGGGAGTCAGCTGTTTGACAGCTGATGTACGGAGACGAAGGTTCCGTGGTTCAAATCCTAGTAAAGATAAATACTTTTATACGGACTTGAATATTAAACAGTGGTTACCGGTGTACTTTGATGGTTGGGGTTTAATTAATTATACCTTCTCAGGAATGGTTGGCCTGAGTCTGTACCAAGACTACCTCATATACTCGTCATACATATCGTCCTAATCTCATTTGGTCGTAAGGTTGATTATAATGTTCTAAATTGAACAGATTACAACGAACACACATTTGAATGTAAAAAATTATTGTTTAAACTTTAGGCCATAGGGAAATTTTTCTGTATTGTTCCAAATTAAAAAAAAAATAGTAAATCTAAAATAGTAATCAAAAAAGTACTAATAGGGCTTTATGTTTTCGTTATGACAGAATACCTCGTCAAATTATTACAGTTTCTATTGATAAACATTATTAAATAGGGTCTACTATGCAAACCTTTATCAGTAGTTCCCTTAAGTATCTGGAATGATTATTTATTATTTTAGTGCTTTTATCGCAATTTATTTAGTAGTTAGGCTTGCTTTAAGTTAGTTATTTATTCCATTTGAAAGCTTAACTTTATGTTAATTTTTATTCATAATTTTAAAGCACGGTGTTTTGTTATGAGTTGCTTATATCTACCCCTATTTATTTTTCAAAGCAATTTTTATGAATCTATAATTTTTAGTTTTTTACAGGGGTTAGAGTTATTAGTACTTTTTGGTACTGTATAAAATTCTAAGTTACATTGAAATTCTGTTATGAAAGTTGTCTCAAAATTATTTTCAATCAAATTTTTATCTTTTAAAAAAAGATTTGAACTATATTTTTAATGATAAATGTCCGTATTTAAAAAGGATGCAATGTATGTCAGAGATTCAATAAATGCTTTAAAATCGGTAGATGGTTAACAAGTTTAAAGCTATTTACTTGCAGATGTTGTTTGTAGGGAAATCCTAGGACTTAAAGTAAATATATTAGTGAAAAAAATGAAAAATATAGAGACCTTAACTACGTAGTCATTAACGGTAGTAATGGAAATTGCGTTTGTAATTGATTTAATCTTTTTTATACATCCACGTCAACCAAAATCGACAATGTTACTAAATGACGGGGCTGAAACATTTATAGAGACTTTGCCCGGAGATTTATTTTGTTACTTCGTCACGAGTTACTTGGGTTACTTGGGTCACGAGTTAGCCCTTGTTTGCAACAAGGGGTAAAGGGGGAAAAACATCAGTGTGCCTGTGTGATTGCTGTAATTTCAGTACAACAAACGCAACAACTTATAGTATACCCAGAGCATAATAAAGTATATCGCGGAACCTTTTGTAGGTTAACTGTACGAATATAAATGTTTGTTACCGTAAACAGAAATGTTATTTTCTCAAAAACGTGGGCAGACTATTCACATTGCTGAACAAAATTTAATATGCAGTGTAATAAAATGCTGTGAAGTTGAAGCTACACAAAAATGCCTTTCCCTGCCTCTTAACAAAAACCATGAGCGAGTGGCTAATTATTGTGATGTTTCTCTTTCCACAATTCGAAAAATAAAGAAGGAAATTAAAGACGTGAAGTAGCTATTCTTCAACAGTTTTGTTGACACCTGGTAAAAAAGAAAAACGGTTAGGTGGATACTAGTAGGCCTAAGACTGATAGAGAAGATGCCGGTGACAGCGATAGTAAAGAAGGCGATTCATTCGTAGATAATTTTGTTCCAATGGAATAAGATAGCTGGTAATTAGAGTAAATCAAACATTTCTAGTCATGTAATTAAGTTATAGGCAATATTACAGGTCACATTTATTTCGTATAAGGTTTATGAAAATAACATATTCTCGGGTGTGTGTAAACCACACATACAAAATGTATGTAAAAACTGCACGATAGTGAAATGTCGAGTAGTGTCTCACTGTTGAGATTGGTAGCACTGTCAAATTTTCACGTCCCTTCCTCATAGCCTATCCATACGCAAAAGTTAATCTCGTGACTAAGGTATCTACACTCATGATTTCAATTAATTGTTTTAAGGTGCGAGGTATACTCCATTCTGGATGCATGGTAACCAGTTGTACGGTGCAGTAAATTCCTCTGTCATTCAACGAATTCAGCATTTCTAGAGTAAATTCTTGTTGATAGTTACAATTTTCCTAAGTTACTTTTACCATAAAACATTATACGGCTACTTACGCGAACCTTATGTCAATAAAACATTTCTAAAATTGTACTGTAGGTTCAACGACGGACTTCAAAATCATAATAACCATGTATTACGTAATACAAATTCTCCATTTTTATAAAATCTTACAAAGGCGACTTGAGACATAATGAATTAATATTAATTTCTAATAAAGTAATTTTCAGCTTAGTAAACAATAATTTTGATTTTCTGGAACAGTGTCACTGGTATTTGTCCTCTTCTGCGCTACTACGTAACGTCATTGTTTTGTTATACAAATTGTTATTTTTTTTCTGATTGTCATTAAACTATTGCAAAATTAAATAAATCACTAAAGTAGTATAAGCTGTACGTAGCAGGTAAGAACGAATTCATATTAACCATTTTAAAACAGTAAAACCAAAAAAATCCCTTAAAACACATTACTCCTTTAAAGTTAAAAAATGTGGTTTTCGTGCGGAAATATTTTTTACATAAAGTATTAAGAAAAGAAATTTCGTTAACTCCATGTATGGTGGATAAATGTTGGATAAACCTAACTCTTTAAACCTTTTAAGTAGAAAATTAAATTTAAATTTTCTTTCGTGTGTATTATCAATTACCGGAAATTTCAAAAATTCAGAATAACTGGAATTCAAAATAAGTTTTTCCGGTTGTATCACTGGTTTAATGATACTTAAAACACACACGCACACACACACTTGTATATTTGTGTACGTATTAAAAATAAACAGCCTTATTAAAATTTTTTTATTGTCATTAAAAATTTAATTTTTTCAGTGCATATATCGATTAATTACAAAAGAATTTATGTTCGTTACCCTTTATTTAGATCTTTTTGTGGGTAACAATTATCACACCCATACTATTGTGTTTAATTTTTTGTAACATTACAGTATTATATGAATCAAAATATATCTCATTTGTTAACACCCCTTTTTAATGAAGTATATAACTCTTTATTATTTAATATATGTTTATATTAAAAAAAAAATTAAGAAAAAAAATTTTTTGTTGCATTAATGTAATAGAGAGGGTGATTACAATATTATTACAGTTACTTCATATTATTAGTTCATAACAGATTATTATAAAGTATTCTAAAACTGAAAAAAGGTACCATGTGGTTAGAGAGAATAAGACCACCCTAAATGAAATGATTGTTTTTTATTTTTAACCACTGACATAATAATATGCATATTAATGTCTTTTAACACTAGATGTGAGTTTTTTACCACTTCGAAAGGGTTAGAATTATCTTTGTTACGGGAATAATAGCAAGAGGAAAACCTCACAAAAACATTATTAATTAAGTAGTAAAAATTATGAATATCAACGGTAACTGTTCGTAATTAAATGAGGATCAAGTGCTTTTTATTCTTGGAAATTCCTATCATAATGAAGGCTCATTTAAGACCACGTGAAGTAACTTAAAAATATTTCTTGAAGCCAGTTTTTAGCCTAAACTCTCAGCATTCTTCTACTGTTAGCTTTTATCCTTTCTTTCTTCGATTTTATGTTCTACTTTTGCTTTTCGTAGAATTTCTTAAAGACAATAATCACTTGACTGCACTTAATCCATTTTTTGAGTTTGATCAATTTTATTTTCATGGTTATTCCAGTTTCTCTGTATCCTTTCTGACTCCTCTAAACCTTTCATCTGACGCCAAAGTCTATGTTTAGTAAAAGTCGATCAAGACCTTTCAATCAGAATACTTATGACTTGCTTCTGGCGCTCCTTTTTATTTAAGTAATAAAACCTCCACGACGATTTCAAAATTCCGGCAGTAAAGGAACTAATCGTGTTCTTCTATAGAAAATTTCACGAACGGCTAGATAACCATCTAAACCAGCTAGTTCTCTATCTAGCTACAAAAAACTTCAAAATCGTGCAACGTCTAAAGCGAAATTGGAGTAGAGATCTCTTGGTCTGAATGACGGACAACGCCCGTTGATATAAACAGACAATGGGTACCTCTTCTTCTTAAAATAAAATTCTTCTTAAAATAAAATTCCCTACCACCCATTAAATATCATATACGGAAATCGATCAGCTTAATGTACAGTAGTGTAATAAAAATTAAAGACAAAAGGAAGTTTAATTACTAGATAACGCTACTGGTCTTCACAATTCTGCAATACTAAATGAAAAAAGTTTTTTAAAGCTTGAGTATGGCAAAGAGAATTACAATTTAATAAATTTTTAAACATTTTTTCTAATGGACGCAAGTAGTTTCTTTATTGTAATCTCGAAGTCTCCATTTAATTTTCTTTTGGAAAGGATAGTAAACTATTATAAATTTCTATACAAGTTCATTTGATTATGATTAATATTATTGGAATTGTTTAATTCTTACGCTTTATAAAAATTACTTTAACCATTGCATTTGAATTTGGTTATTGACTAATTTCTGGAAGATATCTTTGAAAAAATTATTTAGCTTTCTTGTATTCTTTTCGATTGGCAAATGTATATTATGATTTTGCATTTTCATAGTTTAGTCAGCAGCCTTATTATTTAATCCATAATCTTACTCGAGGGTTAGATTAATAATTATTTTATTTTTAGTTTCGACGATAGAATTTTTTACAATTTTTTAATAATTGGTAGAAGTTTCTTTTATTGTGAGTAACCGTGCACGAAAACCTTATTTTATTATATGAATTTTGATTCATTCTTTAATTCATCTAGACCAGTATTACAAATGTAAATATTTCTTAACATACTATGAAACTAAGAATTATAACAATGATACCGTGATAACAATCAATGTTATTTACTCGAAATTTTCTATAGTTTATCATTAAATAAAACTTAGAAAGAAAATATTACCTAAAATTACAAATAAAATTGCTTTAAACGAGGGAAAATGAAATTAATTGGTATTAGACTAATAATTTTTTTTTTAGGTTGTTGAATAAATTCTGAATTTTACCTACTCAGTATCGTTTCAAACTTCTATTGTTTGGTTTTATTTTCATGTACGAGGTAGGGTCAAAAATTTCCCGGAATGGTCGCTTACAGTCACGTATTTGTAAGCTGAAAGGGAAATTTTTGTTTGTGAGGTTGGCATAACTGGTAGTGAATGTGCTTTTGAGGTTAGCAGGCAGTTGTAGTTGGTTCCGTGCGTTCGGTGTTTAATATTGTAGATCGTAGTTTCTGTCTTTCGTCGGATTGTGCAATGTCGTCATTAGAGCAGCGTGGCAATATTAAATTCTGTGTGTTGCTGGAGAAATCACCCTCGGAGACTCTTGAGATGCTAAAAAAAGCATACGGAAATTCTGCGATGAAGAAAACAGCAGTTTACGAGTGGCATAAGCGTTTTCGCGACGGTCGCACAACAATTGAAGATGACGTTCGGACTGGGCGGCCTTCCACTTCCACTACAGACGACAATGTTGAGCGCGTTCGACAAATTGTGCGTGCGGACAGGCGAACAACCATCAATACTATTGCCTCTGAAGTTGGTATTTCACATGGGAGTGTTCACAGCATTCTTCATAATGACTTGAACATGCACCGTGTTTGCTTGCACATTGTTCCAAAAATGTTATCCCCTGAGCAAAAGGAAATGAGAGTGACCATGTCCAGGGACTTGATTGAAATGGCTGATGCAGATGACAGCTTCCTGCGCAAAATTGTTACAGGTGATGAGACATGGTGCTTTCTTTACGACCCTCAGACAAAACGGCAGTCCGCTGAATGGAAGTCAAAAACTTCACCAAGAAAACAAAAATTTCGCTTGGACAGAAGCCGGGGTAAGGTGATGTTGGAGGTGTTTTTTGATTACCGTGGAGTGATTCATTATGAATTTATTCCTGAAGGGAGAACAGTAAATAAAGAATTGTACACAGAGATCTTAAAACGGCTACGAGATGCAATTCGACGAAAACGACCTGAAAAATGGGCAGAGAATGACTGGTATTTGTTGCACGACAATGCCCCAGCACATCGATCCCTAATGGTGAAACAATACCTTGCCAAGAATAATGTTACCACTCTGGAACATCCTCCATATTCTCCCGATCTCGCACTACCAGATTTCTACCTGTTTCCAAGGTTAAAAATGGCATTGAAGGGACATCGTTTTGCTGATTCGTCAGAGGTGATTGAAAATGCGACGGAGCGGCTGAAGGAACTTTCAAAAAACGGCTTTCAAGAGTGTTTCCAACAATTATATGAACGGTGGAATAAATGTGTAGATGCAGGAGGAGAGTATTTTGAAGGGAAATAATGTAAGAATGTTATAAATATTTTTAATAAATTTTTAATAACCAATTCCGGGAACTTTTTGACCCTACCTCGTATAATTAGATCTTTTTTATTGGTTTGTTTTAAAACTGGTAAATTTAATGAGTTAGACAATTGACGTACAATTATTGACGTACTTTCCCTGAATTATTGCAGCAGTATCGTTTCGTTTAAGTAATTTCGTTACCAACTGTAGGCTACCTATATCTCATGTTACAAATTTTGGAATGAATTTTCAATCGCTTGATAATTCTAAACAGAAATTTTGTATATAAAACAGATCCTAAAATGTTTACAGGATTGTTGCTATATTATTGCTACATTAAATATGATATTACACTTTTGAAAAATGAGGACGTTTTATTTCATTCAGCCACTTTTGAATGAAATATTTTCAAATAGATTATCTCTCCTGTTTTTAATATAGAATATTGCTACGTTATCTGTATAACTCTCATTGAATAACAATAAATTTGGAAATATTGAAAGATCTTTTACAATAATAATAACAATTTACAAAAATTTTACAGAATAATGATAGGTTTCGTTGACATAGTAGTAATCTTGTGACCAGTAAGGTTTTTCTTCATAAAGGCAATCAAGGTTCTATTTTAGACGGCGCGGAACGATCATTTTCCAAGCTAAAGCTAATCAATAATGTTCTCCCCTTAATGATTTCCCAAAAATACTCTTCTTATTGTAAACTAAAAGATATGTTGTTGTTAAACTAGAATTTTCTTCTGTAATTGATGAATTCAACTCCGCCAAAAGTAGGAATGCAGTGTTTAGGTACTTTATTCACAAAGACCTGTGTAATATGTTCGATTTTCTATCGTAAAGTTGTTTTCTTACGCATATTAATACATGACTGTAAAATTGTTTGATTTGTTGATTCAATAACAAATTGAAAGCTTTCGTTTAGTTTAATTATTTAATCACACCTGTAATAATCAATCATAATTTTAGTTCCTTATTTAAAAGCGATCTTGAACCTCGCAAATTCTAGTGCCGACATTCTTTGTAATTTAAACCATTTTCATACCATTCATTTAGTAGACTAATTATTACGTATCCTGCTAACGGATTTATGTTATTTCCCTCTTACTTTCTAATTTAGTTATTTTGTTTCTACTTGTGATTTATTTAATCTATTATTAAAATTTAATGTTGGGTATGTAAATGGGTGTTGTTGTTTTCAGTTTGTCAGATTTTTGGTAGACACTGTGTATTATTTTTATCACGTTTTTCATAGTCATATGTTATAACGTATGTCTATGTTCACTTTTTTCTATTGTTAATTACAAAGTTTTGTTCTGTCATGCTTTTCAATACCCATACGATACTTTGTTGGTTAGTTTGTTCGTTATAGTAGCAAAGCAGATTCTATAGTCTGTTCTCGCTGTTAAAGTCGTTTGGTTGTTTTTCCAGTAGGTCGATAATGATTAGCTCAATCATGACATTTATTGAAAACTCGATAATGCAGGATGACGGCTTTTGTTTAAAACACAGAAAAGATTGTTGTTGTGCTCAACTATCTTTGTACTAGATGTCTAAGAAACAATGTGAGACCCTCGTCGTAGAAGGACATCCCTGCCGCGAGCTAACGAGAACTGAAATAATAGGAAATGAACGCCTATTTATTTTTGTATATGAACGAAGATGAAGAAGAATAAGAAGCAATAGGGATGATGGAAGAATCTACGACCCTACAACCTATTTTCTTTGCCTCCCTTTTTATTATTATATACCATAAAAGGGAAGGCATGGATACTTACCTTCGTTAACAGCTTGGCTTCAATGTTACAATACCTTCTATCCCTTACACCCTGTTATTTCCCCCCTCCATTTCTATTTCTACCTTAGGAAGCTGCTAGCTACTGTGTATATAAAATTTCAACAAAGAATCATGCTATATAAATAAAAAAAACCTTCTAGTTCAATTCTTCCCTATCAAATGGCGAAAACGTTATTAAAGGCTGGACCCTGCTAACAAATTATTTTTAATGAACAAAAGGATCTAATGAAGGAAACGAAGATATTATAGTTTTTCTTCCCACAGTATCATTATGATATTCATTAGTTGTAATTCTAAATTTCGCCAACTCATAAATTTCGGAGTTAATGACGAGGATTACTAATTTAATTAATATTATTCATTACTTTTTGTTTTTTACTGATGTAGTCCCACCCGAAGGATTACGACGTACTTAAGCTGCTTATGAAGTCTGTTACATTTTTAGTTCTATTTACTTTGGAGTAGGCTAATTATCATTAAATGATAACTCATTCATTATATGCGTGCGTATTAATTCACACGTTATTAAGAAAAATACCAACTAATTTATTCTTAACAACAATTTAACTGTTATATTAAAACTTGCAGTCTTATTTCGGGATGTTTTGTATCAGTTTTATTTATCAAAAGATGTGTATTTAAATAAACAATTTCTGTTACCATAACGAACTTTCAAAACGAATTGAAAATTTCAGAACCACTGCCAGAACAGTAGCACCTTCGAAACTAATTCATTTATTTTTTATTTACTTCGCAATATCTCACGGCTTACAACAAATTTTATTTGCGGATTTTTTGCAGAATCTCGAGACTGTCCTCTATACAACCACTTATTTTAAATTTTTGCAAGTTTTTTAAATATAGCTCCTATTATTTTTATTAAAATCGCCATATTTACTAAATTATTGTGCTCTACAAGATCGAGTTTAAACGCCATGTCTGCTCAAATCTGTGGAAGCGCTCGGCTCTTGTTAATTTTTTTTAAGATTAAGGCATTAATATGAATTTTTTTAAATTTTATTTCATTTTAATTTTTAAAATTCTTTTAATTCGTTGGGTAGAGCTCTGTCTTAAAGGGCGTACAAAATAATCTCCATTTATCAAATTAGATTGGATTTTGCATTCAACTAATGACGAGAATTAAGAATTTACAGATTTTTCACATTTACAAAAAGTTTTGCCTCATGAGTTTCTTGTTCCAGGAACGTCGCAAACGACGTTATTGAGGTGGATTAATATTAGAAATGTCCAAAAAGCAGTAGTTTTTTCGTTCAAAGTAACTGGTCCACTCCTATGATACTTATTAATGAAGAAGCGGATCCTCATTGATGAGACTGCATGTGTATACTTTTTATAAATTTCGAAACTATACCATTGCAGTCAATTCGTAAATTCAGAACAATAGAGTATTAATGGTATTAATGTTTACTGGTAGTTAAACAATCTCGCATCCACATTCAAGAATGTTTGATTTACAGATATTCTACAGTCTTCTAACGAAATTCTGTATGGGAGATCAGTCATGCTATGGGCGCTTGAGTCTATCAAATCCGATATTATTGTTGTCTAAAAGATTTAGAGCCAAGTAATTTAGATGTTCATGAAGTTTTCTTTTAAATCATTTGTTGTCAGTCATTTCCTGCTTCACTGTTTTCACTGGTATGTCAGTGTAGACATATCTACCACTGACGTACCAAGGAACTTTAAAAATTTATCTGATGGTTTTTGTGTTGAAACGCTCAAGTATTTCTATGTTCATATTTCAAGCAGTTCCCCAAAGTTTATAAAGTATCAACTTGGACGAGGAAGATAAGCTTGGTTTTCGGGCCAAAAGGACATTAGGCTTATATAATATATATTTTTTTAATTTTTTAGGGAACAATGAAAATTTCTAAAATGGATCATAGTGTCAAACCCATTACTGGTGTAAATGAAAACGTTTTAAAAACCTAGTAACACTTGTTCACGGTTCTCATTCTCTTGTCTAAATCAGTTACTAGTTATATTAATGACAGTTAAGTTCCATATGAAGCAATTTGTCCGCCTTCGAATTTCTGGACAAAGTTATTACCATTATTATCCAGTCCAGGCGCTGAAAGACATTACAGAACCGCGTTAAATTCCTTTATTTTGCATAGCCTAGTAAATAGATAGACAGCATGTAGCTACATAATACAAATGATGTGCACGCATTAGCACGCATATTATACGTTCACAAAAGCTAAATTTTACGCGTCTACATAATAATTATGTACTCTTTTATATCAATAGAGTATAAGTATGATAATCTTAAGAAACTGAATTATGCAGGTTGTTATTACCGTGGTAATGGTATCCATACCGTTCTTCATAAATCCATTGCCAATTAACATTGTATCAAATTTAAAATACCAAACCGTTATCTTTAATCAAAATTCTTTTTCATTTAATTTTTCTTTCCTCTAGACTCTAATAAAGACTAAAATTATTATTTTGTTCAGAATTGGCCCTGTCTTATTACATAGAATAAAGGAAGAACGTATTTTTTCAAAGTTTATCACGTAAAAGTGTATCTATTTATATCCTACATATCTTTTCAGGGCCGGACTTAAAAATTTTACCGCCTGTAGGCCAAGTTTTATTTAGCGCCGCTTAGTTCTACATACCTATTAGCTACATAAAATTTTATATTAAAATTAGCGAAACTTATACCAAACAAAAATATTTATTACTAAATTCCAGAATTAAACTTTTGTGTTCCTTATTTTATAAACGATCCGATGTCATTTGCACAAGTGGTACAAAAATCATGCATGTATTGTCTCAGTTGAAACCTATAATGGACTTACGGCTCCGAAATTTACTGATCAAATAAAGATTCTAATTTACAATATTCAGGCATTCTAGTCAAAAACGTTACGCCTTATAGTCCAAGTGTCTTTTTACGTTAGTAGCAAAACCTTACACACAAATTTGTGTCCAATATGCTATCAAACAAGTGCTTTCACAATATTATTAACAAAAACATGATAACCCACTTGTACGTTTACTTTCCATCTTACATCTATCTGAAAATCCTCCAAATCGTCTAAAAAGACGCTGAAGTAAAGAGCTGGTAATTTAATGAAATGTACCTCATTGAAAATTCATAAATGTTTTTAATTACAATTCTTGGATAACCAATAGGAGCCTTACCCATCTCACGTCTATCATGCCATTTCAACACAATTATTATAATCACCCCATTTGGTTATTGTATAATTTTTATATTTGTAAATAAATCATTAACGAGGAAAACTATTAAATAAACAAATCAGTTAACGGTTGTGTCATTACAACTTAGTTATAATATTTACAGTCTAACGTATAAAATACTTGACTTCCATTGTCGTATTGATGAATTCTTAGTAATTATTAACATATAGGTATTCTTTCCACTAAACTATACTCACAATTTAATTATGTTTGTTCAAATAATTTTCGTAAGAGAGTTTTTTTAAAGAAAATCATTTATGTATTAATATGAAAATTTTTGTCTATATAACAAATAGGTTTTTGGTAACGTATTATGATAAATAGTTATACCATTTGTAATTAGTAAATTCCAGAGGCGAAGCCCGCTTCTCAACGACTTTTTAACAACGTATTGTTAAGTTGCGTGCGTTGGTGGTTACACGTCTCAGTATAACTGTTTATAACTATTTATTGCATTATTGCGATGCACGATGTGATTCTTGAACGTGCGCTGAGAAGCTTGATTACTTTAGACTTCCATCTAATAATTCGTACTTTAGTTTGTTAAGTCTACCTAATTTCTATACACTGATGGAGTCTCAACTGATACAACCTCTGCTTTATTTACTTAAAGTAATCTTAAAAAGATGAAAAAATAAATAATAACCACAATATTAGAATCTTGATTATAGTTATGCTATTATTTTAAGTTTCTTATGAATTATATTGGTAATCGTTAACCTAATTCCCCTCGCATGTATGCAATCTTTCTGTGTGTAAAGTCCGTCTCGTTAGAAATAGAATATAATAAATGGAACAAAAAATTAATAATCTAACTATAATTATTATTAAACAAATATCATTGTTTTTGTTCATACAAAAATAAAATAAGACTATAATTTTACTACAGATAATTATTTTGTGGTCATGCTTTTGTAGCTTGTTTTTCTCATTTAGTATTCGGAATTCTTTACGTACGCTATACCATAGTATGCACAAAAGTAAATAATCTTTGTTAAGAATATTTCTGTAAATTAAAATAATAAAAGTTCATTGCACAATCTTAAATCATTAAGTATAGTGAAACATGATAAAATATTTCTACATCTAAAAATTTAATTATGGTAGCTTTCATTTGATATTTTAAAACTCAAAACGTGAATAGGGTCTTTAGGGGAAATGAATTATTAAATTAACTGTTTTATATAATTTTATATTAATTGACCACATAAATCCAAATGTCCAATCTCTTTCAACTAACGATCTCCACGTTGACAGACGACTGTAACGCAGGTGGAATAGGGATCTTCTCCGAGCACCATAAAAACAAATTTCAATTTAACTTGTCATTCCTGTTTCGTTTCATAAAAACAAAAAATATCATTTCATTTAAAAAAAATCATTCTCATAGTTAATAAATCATTATCATTGAAAAATATTGGCACCACATTCCTTGCAAAATTTTACCTCGAAATCGGTCACTGGATCGATTCTCATTCGCGTCACATTCCCGCCATTCTTTATTCATTCCATCTTATTTACTAGTCGTGCTTTAAAAAATTGTACATTTGTTAATAAAATTAAAGTTGAAGCAAAAGAAATTGTATGAAATAAATATTAATTTTGGCTGCCTCCGTAGTGTAGTGGTAGCGCACTAGTCTACAACGTCCGGACTCGTTTCCCAGCTAGGATTTGGAAATTTTCACAAGTTAAAACCCACCGACGTCGCTAATAACCGAGTTGTTTGTGCGACTTAAAATGAACTAAAAAAATATATGTATAGGCCTATTTATTAATTTTAAGCCTACTAAAAAATTAATAGTTATTGTTAAATGTATCGCAAAATATTATAATAATGATACTTTTAAAAAAATACAGTTTTATGACTTAAATTTAATGTTTAAATATAGTATCCATTCATATTCATTATCTTATTGATTAAATTTTTCAAAGTGATAGAATTTTATTCTTAGTAGTAAAATACGTCGTTAGAAAATTTTGGGTGTAATACAACCAAATTTCTAGTTGATTTGAAACATTCAAGAAATAATATTTGGCTCATTAGTATACTCTCGTTGTCTAATCGACAGTTACTACTTTAAAGTTTTACGCACATGTACTGCAGGATAATACAACAGCTGTTTTCTCCTGTTGTTTCCAGGATTCAGATAAGTCTATTGGTTACCGACCTTTAACAATAGGAGATCGTACTAGAAGAAGAGATTTTTTTATTGATTTTGTAGTTAAATATGAGTCCAGTATAAATCTATCATATCATTTACCCTACGTTAGTAAATCTCGCAAACTCAACCCCAGTTACTCGGTATTCCGTAATACTTAACAATCTTTCTCCCTTAGAATGTCATTTCATAATAGGCCTATTACAAGTTTTCATTCTTCAGTAATTTTGTTATTTATTATTAATACTCTTAGTTGTATTTTGAATTAACTAAATTTTCTGTTGGTGTTAAATATAGCTAAATATTTCGTGAGAGAATCATAATTTAAAATGTGATTTAGGTGATTAGCCGAAAGGCTGATTTGAATCTGTAGAGGTTTTACTAAGTAAAACGAGGAGTGAGGTGGTTTACCATTGCCTTCCTCACTGAGTGGAAAGTAAGCTTATCAGTATCCCGGGCCCTCTGAAAAGCACATATTTTCCACTCCGAAAATGACGCTTTCACTTCATTCACCACAGGGTCTGGCTGTATAATGAAATTCATTACTTTCAGAGGAGATAACTCTGATTAGTGTCTTTTACCCCTCTACCTCTTCTGTTCTTAAACGATTCAGTCATTTAATTCGCTGACCATGTGATAAGAAACAGCACTATTTATTTCAGCCCTGGAACGAACAGATTCCAATTGAAATATTTTTATTATATTTTGTATAGAACTTATCATATATTTAACGCTAAAATTAAATTTTTTTACATGGTTTTACACTACCTTTAAGATTTCTGGATTACTCGACGACATAGCAGATTAGGTAACTCATCTGTTCATTTTATGTTGAGTGATGAAGTTGTATTGTATTAGAGATACCTAACCCACCGGGTTGGTCTAGCGGTAATGACTTCACCAAAGACAGTTTGTTTAACAGCTGATTTTCGGAGGCGAAGGTTCCATGGTTCAAATCCTTGCAAATGTAGTTCATTAATACGAATTTGAATACTAGACAGTGGTTACAGGTGTACTTTGAGGATTGGGGTTCAATTAAATATACTCTCTCAGGAATGGTCGACCTTAGTCTGTACAAGACTACACCTCATTTACTCGTCATACACATCATCCTTAACTCACTGGGTCATGGAGTTGCTTATTGTTTTTAAGTTGAAAAGATTGCAACGTAGAAACGTTAGGGTTTCAAAGAGATAGGAAACCTTTTGAAAAATGACTATCGCACTATCTTTCGAGTAACTGTAGAAACTATAACAAACTGGATGAATTATAAAACGGTATATTTTTTTTGTATTCATCGTCAATATTTTTCTATACTTTCTTTTACGTGTGCCTCATATTTACGTATACATACGATTATCTCATTTTATATTATAATCTATAGAGAAAAACGTTTTTCTTAATTTAAGAAATCTAATTTCATATTCAACATTGAAATGAATTATGCTTTCCATTCATGACACATAATTTTATACTTGTTATGCATTAAGCATTTAAGTACTAACTTATGTTTCTCTTACATTTTACACTAGAAGCAACTATTGTTTTGGATCGTTAATTCCTACTACGTACTTCTCTTACATAAAATACGAGCATACTGTAAAATAACTTAGAACACAGTATATGTTTATATATTTTTATTGTTATATAAGTTATATGAAAGCCAAGACAAAAGTACAATAAAATTTCTTATTCAAATTATACTTAAGTTGTTATTTATTATTCAAATAACGAATAGTTTTATTCGATAATTTTTAAATAAATAAATAATAGTTATATATCCTCATAATGAATGATTATAGTTTGTTTATTTTAATAAAATAATAACTCGTTTGAATACATATTTTAATTCTTTAACCGTACCTACGTAATTAACTTCTCACAATTGTTAATCCCTTTTGAATTTTCTCCATAATTTTATATTACTATGTATATGAATTTAAATTGTTATGAAAATTTAATTGATTTTATTATCAATTATTAAAATTAGCGGTGCTATTCCCTTGCTTCCTTATGATAGTGAATTTCTCCTCTTCATTGTTTGATGTTACTCCCTCTCTCATTTTTTGATGAGGCTCTGTACAGGGGATTTGTTCAGCATACATACATTGTATATTCACTTACATGGAAATTATAAATTCAATTATTTAAATCACTAGAAAATTAAAATACACTAATTGTTAATTTTAACGAAACAAATTTAATAAGCATTAGATGGGTAGGCGAAAAAACTATACAACCATCTATCTCGTAGATCAAAATTGCCTAATCCTCTAAAATTACTGTTATATAAGACTTTACAATGATTTTATAATATTATAAAATACGAGACACACGTAAAAAAAAGTATACAAAAATATTGATGATGAATACAAAATAATATCCCGTTTTATATTCGTCCAGTTTTGTTATAGTTTGAACAGTTACTCGAAAGACAACGCGATAGTCATTTTTCAAAAAGTTAACAATCTCCTTTAATCCCAAATGTGTGTACGTTGAAATCTGTTCAACTTAAGAACAATAAGCAACCCCATGACCCATTGAGATGAGCATGATGTGTATGACGCGAGTCAGCTGTTTAACAGCTGCTTTTCGGAAACAAAGGTTCCTGGTTTTCGGAGACGAAGTAGTTACTTTTATACGGATTTGAATACTAGATAGTGGTGGTTACCGGTGTACTTTAATGATTGGGGTTCAATAAACCAAACTCTCTCAGGAATGTTTGGCCTGGGTCTGTACAAGACTACACCTCATTTACACGTCATATCCTCATTTCATCCTCATTTCATCATCCTCATTTCATTGGGCACGGGATTGATTATTATTGTTCTGAATAGAACAGATTGTAAACTACACACATTTGGGATAAAAAAATTAAATATTTCTGTATATTTAATATAAGTATTTCTTTCTAAAGAGCTTAGTTTAGCGTGAATTACTGATTTTTCACAATTTAAAATCAGTCCAACAAAGATTGATTTTTATTTAGTATCATCCACTTATGTTTAAAATTAGGCTAAGGTTTGCATTATTTACAATGACAAGAGAAAGCATGAGTGTTTAACACCAAATTTTGTTCTAAAAATAGATGTTTTTGTTTCATGAGAATTGTATTACAACAGTAAATAAAAAAGTACTTTTACATTAACGAAGGGCCACTCTGATTTTAGTGGGAAATGCACTGAAATCCACTCTCACTCATGAAACAATGTTATAATTACATTATAAGTTGATTTGTGGAGGATTGAAGTCTTTAATGCCACCCAAAATCGTGGTAAAGAGATCGTCTCAATGTGTAAGCCGCCATTAGAACTCGGCCAGATATAACTCCAAATGGTGTCTAGCCATCCTGCGATCTTTTTTGTTTCGCCATCTACAACGGCTCAATGGTCTGCGTGTGCTTCTGGTTTCTGGATGAACGAAATTTTATTTATGTAATTCGCTTTAAAGTGATGAAAACCGTGATTCTTTAAAGTGGTAGTGCAATAAGAATGCCATTAGTCTGAATAAATTACGGTCCCTTCCCCTATATTGTTTACTATTACACATTTGTGATTGTGTTTGAAATTCTTGGTCGCCCCGACATTTTCGAACTTTCCACAAAACTCCATACTCTTGCAGTAAGCCACAGGCAGCTTGGTCGATCGTCGGTAAATCCCATAATTTCATGACAAACACACGTAACGAACCCAGCGATGTACACCACTTCAAATTACAACATACAATGGACAGTTATCTTCAATGAATTAATGCAATACGTTACAATTCATTACCGTAAATAAACATCATTAAATGTTTTACAGTGATATCATGTTATAATGTTTATTGTAGAAATCAGAGCGGACCCCGTTAATGTAAAAGTACCAAGAAAAATTGTGAAAATTAAAAGGTGTTTTAAAAAAATTTATGTTGTTTTTTTAGGAGTTTAGATATTATGATAACAGTTAAATTCCAAGAAATGTATACTGCAGATTAGAGTTCTTATGACAAGGTATTAATTTACGTTATTGTTCTTTAATGTTGATAAAGCTTTATTAAATTTTTTGTTGAATGGAAGTTTATTTATGATATGTACTAAACAAGTATAATAAAGGGGGGAGGTGAATTATTTGAATATTACAAAATATAATAAAAAGTATGAGATGTAATATATAGCAATACACTCCATCCAGTATATATAGAATAAGAATACATGTCACGTATTGCTTTGTTCAGGGACATCCGTTACCGCTGGAATAATGTCACCCATTAATATGTAAACAAAAGAAGGTATACAGTCACCAGTGGCCAACGCACCATGCAAATCATAAGACCTCCAGCAGCGAGCGTATCGTCCGTTCACAACCACCTTTATCGATCTATCCGATTCTATTGAATCGTATAGTCGGTGGCCGTTGTTGCTATTATTGTCGTAGTAGACGTCGATGTCCCACTCTCGTTTACTCGTTTATTTTATGTAGCCTGCTCTCTCACTTTCTATTTATTTACTCTCTTTGTCTCTTTTGCCGCGAGATTGTGATGGCGGTGTCATTTAGCTGCCGCCATTTTTCCCCACTAATATACCTAACATTAACCTTTCATTTGGACTATGCAACCGTATTCAATAATCATTAGCAGTATTTCTCGGCTTGGGCGTGCCATGATAGGAGTGAGGTTGGGTACCCCTTCTGTTATTGATGATTCCTTTCAAACTATACCCCCTTATGAATCCCCCCAATTTTCTCTTCCCCTTGTTTTTCCCCTTCAATTTATATAGTATTTATTTGATTGTATATCGGACAAAGAAGTTTGTGATGGTGTGGCAATAGGATTTTATGTAAATTAGCCGATTTACAAATTGTTATTTTCTAAAATGGACAAACTAATGATTTACTACTACTGTACTCCTATTATTATTATTATAACTACATTAGGTTTTATTAGTTCAAGCTAACGCGTAGGTCTATTTATACATTACTACGACTACGGACATGAAATCATTTATTTTTTTCAATAATAACTTATTATTTAGGGTACAGTACTATGGAGACGTTTCAGGAGTGATATTAAATCGATATCTAATTGTTAAATGCGTGTTGTTGTTATTATCTTTAATCCTACTTCCATTACATGTGTAGTGAATATTGTCATTAGTCAAATTACAGTTTGAAATATAGTAAATTACACAATTCACAATCTCTGTATAGATTGCAAATAAATTACGCTGTTGCAATAAATTTAAATAAATGTGCGTGTCATTCCAAAAAATTTAAATGGCTTATAACTATGAATTCCGGGTTTAATAATTACATTGGATTTAAGTTGTTTGGGTATAACTTAAGTAGCCTATAACTAACTATTACAACTTTTTTTTAAAAGTTATATTCACAATAAAACACTTCCAAAAACAAATAGATTTTTAATTTGTGATTTAAAATCTGGCTACGTATAAATAACGATAATAATATACTTTTTAACTAAACAATTAAACAGGAAAGGATGTGCAGTGTCTATTCTGTAGTACCTAGTACTTAAAAAGAAAAGTTGAATAGCATAAAGGAAGCAGACGTTTAGCCCTTTGAATTTAAGGCGATTAATCTCTTGAGGGAGGAAAATTAGTCTATGCAAAGTGTTTATTATTTAAAGTTAAAGGGTTGCCGGCAATTAGAAAGGGTTGAAGTGAACTGTCTTTCACTTAATTGCCGGGTAAACCATCAATTAACCAATTAAAATATTCAGCTTCTTCTCACTACCCTAGACTCTAACAAAAACACCCTTCTCAAATACGTCTCTTGTTTAACCCTTTATGCCTGTTGCTTCTGAATCGTTTAATTATTCTGACAGCAACCGTGTATGTAAAATGTATTTCCGTATCATGTAGTCTTGTTTAATTACACATAACAGTTGCTTACATGGTTTCTAGTTTACTTTAAACAGATCTCAATTAATTTTTCTACTTTAACAAAATATCATTCACTTTTTATATTATTAATTATCCAATTTTACATTACAACTGTCACTTATTTTTTTCTTCCATGAATGTCTTGTTTTACAAGATCTTTTTTTACGTATAACATATCGTATCACCTTTTTGGAGTTTTTTTAAATTATCTAAATTAAATCAATATATTTTTATTGAATTTTTTGAAGTCTCATGAACATATTGGCTATGAGCAACTGTTAAATGTTACGGATCACTTTAGGTGGTTTTTGACATGATAACGTTTTCCAGATGGTGGTCGGGAATCGAGTTCTTCCACCGTGAAATCTAGCGCTATAAACCTCTATGCCATGTAGGTAGATGTAAAAAAACCTTTAAAGTTGCATTAAATGATTTTTTTTAACCGATTCCTTTTTTGAAACTACAATAATGCGTGCATAACAATCAAATTATTCAACGAAAACCTCAAAAATTTGATCTAGATACGGAAAATTTTAAATCCGGATAAACCAGAAACTGTAGGTAAACGATAAAAACAAAATAAATGGGTAGACTTATTGCTTATTTAGTTTATAATTTTTTGGAGAGAAACACACTAAATACGTTTATATATAAAAATTAACTAGTTTTTCTTTACAAAAAAATGATTTATTTTTCTTTTCTATACTTTACTTTTGTATTAAAACAGCACTATCGTGTAAATGTTTTGCCGTCGTAAGTTTAATCAGTATGGTGTCGGGCTGCTGCTCCAAGTATGCTAGATGATACCCAGTGGTAACTCACCAAACAAATACAGTAACGCGTATGCAATCTTTAGCTCAAGACACTAATGCTTTTACAGTACAGTACATACTGTACATTTTGAATATAACCTATATATATTTTAAGTGTACAATTATGTACGGGTTATAGCGTATTCAGTAGGCCTATAGTAAGTTATGTATACAAATTTGTGTTTTTGAAATAATGTATGCAAAATACCTATCACGATTTGTTGAATAAAATAATTATTTTTCCGACCTAATCTGGGCCGGTTAATTCTGATATCCGGATAAACGAAGTAGTACTTTAAAATGAAATGATAAATTTCTTCTAAAATTATTCTGTTAATCCGTGGTTAAACAAAAACCATATGGTTCTTGTTTGTGTAATTTATTTCGAATCAGCATTGAGTTGAATGCAATTTCATTTTATATAAATCGAGTTGGAGTTTAGAATGCATTAGTTTATTTTAATTCCAGTTATATTAAACTCAATAAATCTAATTTTACGGTTTACTTGGCGCCTGCGTAAACATTAAAAAATAACGTTACTTCTATAAAATACTTTTTACCTTATTCAATTTTTACTCGTTTTTTCAACGTGTGTCTTTAACTGTTTCAATGTAGGCCTACATGTCACTTTAGTGTAACCTAACACTGATCGTAAAATCGTAAAAATTTTAAATTATGCTAAATTATTCTAATCGAAATGTCACTAAAAGAAGGACATGTAATGCAAATTACTAAACATTGGCATATTTTTTTTATTTATTTTACTTTGAATCTATTTGATAATAAAATTTTATGATTAAAACTCATATTATTCTATAATTTATGTTTAGTAATCAGAGGTTTTGTAGCTATTGGTTGATTTAACTTATTGATAATTATTAGTATTACCTATTTAAAAAATAAAAATTAAGTTATTTTGTCCTGTGAATATAGCCTAATACCTCAAATAATTGCTTTACTGATATGTAAATTATTTAAAGTATATATACCTCATCGGTTATTAAGAACTTCTTAAGAAAAACCGTAAAATCTCATTTGATAGAAAAAATTATGAATTAATCCAGTTTGTAGCGTGTTTGTAACATGTCCGTTCCATGTAAGTTTTCTGTGTAAGTGTGAGCCTAAATTGCGTGTTTGAGTAGTGTGAACAGCGGAATATTATAGATGTAAACGGTTAGGTCGTCTAAGAGAAAACGTCATTTGTTGCACTTTAATGTTATTAATCTTTATTTTCCATAGTTTAAGCTATAAACTCAAAAAACTCTTCTATCAATAGAAACGCTTACTCGATAGACGTTCTAAATTGAACGTATCACGTAAATTAACAATCTACAAGGCAGTTATAAGACCAATCTGGGCATCTGAAGTTCAACTTTGAGGATCTACTAAGCCTTCACAGACGAAACGTATACAAGAGATTAAAGCAAGATTCTACGAGCGATAACGCAATGGCTGGATTCCGTCACAAACTTAATATTGCACAAAGACTTACAAATCCCATACGTAAATGACGTCGCGAAACAACTATACAGCTATACAACTATACAGGACTATACAACGATACAAGACAAATTTGAATTACTTGACAACCCTCTCATACAAAACGTGTACATTAGGGCGATACCAGATACTCAGCACAGACGTTTAAAACGCCTCTGGCCAAAAGATGTTCTTGGCCAATTGCAGGACTGTAGTGCTAACTAACAGCTCCAGTAAGTAATTCAAGATTTAGAACCTTTATCGTCATAATTATAAATTGTTATGATATTGTCGTAACCTGATACTAAATTTTATTTAAGAAAGTGTGAACCAAAAAATAATCCAGTAGGTATGCGTGTTACTAAAAGAATCTTTAAGTAATACCCAATCCCTTTTGTTGTAGCTTAGTAATTTAGATGAAAAGTTGTTTTTTTTATTAGTTTTGTTTTCTTTCTTTCATGATCGTTTTCCCGCTAAATTTTTTTTTGACACTTTTAATTGAAATTTAGTATCTGTTAATAAATTAATATAACAATTTCTAAATGTGAAGCTAATGTTTCAAAACTTGATTTACTTGAAGGAGCGTGCAGTCATCACCACAGTCCTACAGTTGGCCAAGAAGATCTCTTGGCCAGAGGCGCTTCAAACGTCTGCGCTGTACCCGGTATCGCCCTAGTGTACATGTTTTGTATGAGAGGGTTGTCATGTAGTTCAAATTTGTCATGCATCGTCTTGTATAGTTGTTTCGCGACAATTTTCGCTAAATTTCGGAAAATGTTCTTATTATCAATTTTTATTTAGATATAAAGCTATACAAGAACTTGTCTGCCGATTCCTGATTTTTAGAATGTAAATGCATGTTCAATTTTCAACGACAATCACAAGGTTTTTCAATGTAACGCAATTTTAAGAAGGTATTTCTCAAACTGTGATCCACGGGACTCGGATTCAAAATTTAACATTTAACAATGAAATTATCGAAGAAAAGATTTAAATTTGTGATATAAACAAACGTGGAATGTGTTTTTTATGGTTGTAATTTTCATTAATTTGACTAAAGTTTGTTTTGAATTAATATTTTCTAAAGTAACATTGTCATTTTTTAGTCATTGTTATTATGTGATTGTATGTTAGAAATACAATAATTAAGTGTAATTATGTACATTTTTACAATTAGATGCTGGTGCGCGCGCATACACAGAAACATTATTTATAGTACATAATATAATTTAATATCTTTATTTTTTATTTTTTTCCAAATGGTGGTCATCGATTCAGGTTTGAATTTGTTAATTAGTCTCTCATATCAAAATGGTTGAGGAGTCACTGGTTTAACGTGTTCTGAATTCCAAGAAAAATTTGTTGGAAAACTAATATTTATTTTAAAAAAGTTTATATGTACTGTAAAAAAATTCTTAAATGCCCTAACTTACATAGTAATCATCGTTTGAGAGCACCAAACGATGATTGGTCCAAAATTGGGATTTTCAACAAAATCCCAATAGTAGTTCCTGAATATGAACTATAACTATATAACTTAGAGGATCTTACCGATTTTACCAAGAAACAACTACGTGTGGTGTTCTAAGACAAGTCACTGGCTTAACGTGTCCTAGATTCCGAGAAAAATTGTTGGAAAACTGATATTTAAAAAAAGTTTTTATGTAGCTTATATACCAAAAAAAATATATATATAAAATGCCCGAACTTACACATAATCATCCTTTGAGCGCACCAAACGATGTTTCGTCCAAAATTGGGATTTTCAACAAAATCCCCATTGTAGTTCCTCAATATTATTAAATAACTTACAGGATCTTACCGATCTTACTGAGAAACGACATCGTGAGGTTGTTCTAAGACAAAAGTTCTGTATTGGATTGCTCTGTAAAAATTAATTATTAATAAAGTATTTAATTTGTTAAAATTATTTGTAATTAAAATTGCTAAATAATGGTAAAAAAACTAAAACATGCACTGGTTATTGTATGACGTAATAAACGGAAAATCAGTTGTTCTAATATGGTACACTATTATTGCTTGTCAGTTATTGTATTATTGATGGCGTGCAAGTTTTAAAATTATCGGATTTTAGTATTTTCATTAAACAGATTAGTGAATACGTTATTACGCAAGAATGCTTTAAAAGTATTTGGCTTCCGACATTGAACGGATTCTTTCTCTTAAGCTATGCTGTAATAGCTTAAAAGGCCTAGAGGCCTAGTTACCTTTATTAGTAGACCTAAATGTTTTATTTCATAAAAACCGGGTAAAGGTTAAAAAGATATATTATATGCTTATTATTTTAACTTCCGTGTTTATATTTACATCCAGATTTATATTTTTATTAAATTAGCAACGTTTACTACAATATTATGAATTAGGGTCGTTAATTTTTTGTATTTCTAAGTTTGCTTTCGTGTTTGTTAAGATAATTTTTGTGTATCTGTTAAGGTCGTTTTGACAACGTCCAGTAAGTTAAAAATTACATGAATCTTTTTTAGTGAAAATTCTTAGTATGTTTTCACTATTATCGTTTATTTTCGGTTTTTATATTGTTCTTCGTGGAAGCCGTTGCATTCATAATCTGTAATATGAACTTTGTACACTCTAATATTCTTGCATTTTGTATCAGTCTAAGACATTTTAGGGTCCTTCCTGGCTCTTATCAAAAATTATACAGTATAATAATCCAAAAAATTGGTTCGTTAATTTCCAATATCCATATCAGTCAACATTTTCAAACCGTCTACACTAGGTCTAGATCACAGAACAAAACATCGCAGTAAAATTTCAGCTGCTGTCAAAGATAATAATAAACTAGATGTATGCTGAATTTATTAAGTCTTAATACATATTTGCAATTTTACTGTATGGGTATTGTATAGACGGTCTTAAAATGTTGCAAAATTATTTTGTTACTTTAAGAAACGACCTGAACTTTGGCTCTCATAGAATGAAAAAGATTTTAATCGAAATTCTCTTCCTTGAAATTTATTTTTCGTATTTCACTTAAATATTTAATAACCAGTCTAATAATTTATGTTTCATTCTGTTGAAAAGGTGATTAGATTCATAAACTTTATGATGTATTATACACTAAAATTAAATAGGCCCATAAGATTAGAGATAACGGTTAAGAAATGAAGAATGAGCTTTCCTTAACTCTGCATTATTAAAAAGAAAAGGCTATGCAATGCAATGTAAGGGAAAATTAAAGAAGGCAATTTAATTTTTTTTATCGCAAGGGAGCAATGTTGTATAGATAGAGGGATGTAAAAGCCAAAACGAAAAGAAAAGCAGTAAGGATTTCCACTCCCCAAAAGAAACCACCCTCGGTTTTAATTAGAGGGATGCTGACAACCCAAATTATACGCCGGAATAGAGCTAAAAATATTTGCATACTTGTGTTTTCCTTTATATTAAAGGAAAAAAGTATAAAATCCGTGTCTGAGAGAAAATTATAAAGATTTTCTTCTTAAAGGGATGCTAATTTCATTGTATTATCTGGCGTTATATACCTTTTTTTAATCTTTGAAGGCGTTCTAACAAGCATTTTTTTTCTAATTGATGTAATCACTTCTGAAGAAGAGATCTGGTAATTAACTTAAAAAAACTTTTAAGTTTGCTTGAATTACTTAATAATATTAATTGCTTGTTAAAGTTCACTTTTTTAAATATACTTTCAGTTTATCTTGTCATTAAACTAAAAGGATTGTTAACTTATTAAAAATATTAAATTACGTTTATTTACAAAAACGTATAGAGACAAATTAAATTAATTATAATTAACTGTGTTATCCTTTGGCATTACGTTGACAACATTTTAACAATTTTTTACTGAAATATATTTTCTGTATAAAATTTTCTGATTTTAGTAAAATAAGTTTGAATCCAACAACTTATCAGACAACACTCGTAGTATTAGTTTTCAAATTACCCAATTCTTGAAGCCTAGATTCCAGGTGTATTTTCTAAAACTTGAACAATGAGTCATTGCATTACTGCGGTTTTTTTCATAAAATTATAAATAAATACCTGTACATTGAGGGTTCTAATTTCTTTGAAACTAATGATTTCAATCGTAGGGATTTGAAGAATGTCGTTGTTTTTTAAGCTAAACTTCCGTCCAAAAATTATATCAGGTAGTATTGATTCACTTATACATTTCATTTGCTATTTTCGAACTTTCTGAACGTCGAAAAAACAGCGTGTCATCCTCGTCGGGGATCTTTGACTACAGATTGCTATATACACCTATATTTTTTGCAGGGTCCTACCGATTTATCCGCTTTCCACAACTTCTCTTTTTCTGTATTTCCAGTCTTCCTCCCTGAGATTCCTCGATACCGTAGCTTCTTGAACTCCCTGCATCCATGTTTTCCGAAGGATATCTCTTATCCTTCAACTAATGGATGGAAAAGGAACAATCTACGGAATCATCGACTCACTGCCATTCTTTGGACTTATCCATCCCATACCAAATGTCTAATCGTATATCATGGTATTCTGAGATCCTGTCCTTTGGAAAGTACTGTAACATGGAAAAGTAAATTGACCACATTTTGTTTAAAGAAAATCCGAATTAAAACTACACCGTATCTCAGATTAAAAAATCCCCACTTAAACATCGTTTGCACCTGCCTGTTAAATGAAAATTAAATTATTATAATTAATACTCAATTCATTAATCGTGAATGTACGGAACTGATCCATCGTTAGGTGAAAAATCAAATATTCAGCAAAATAGCATTCCAAGATAGTTTTTGGCGTTTACTCACAATTACAATCTTTAAATACTGCGTTCACAATTCTGCCGCACATTGTGATCTCAATACAGGCACTATACTATATTCATTAAAAAACTATACAACTTTTTATTAAAAAATTAAAAATCACAAAAATCTAGACACAAACTTTAATACAACTGTACCTGGCACAAAATCTACAAAGAAGATTAAATAGATTCTAGAATAGGAGTCTCGTATTAAACGACGAGTGTTTGCAACTGATATCTCTCCTCAATCGAGATAAATGTAGAACGTTACTTATTTAATTTAACATGAATACTGTTAAATACTTATTATGTACAGTTTTAGGTATTTCTAAATAAAATGGAAACCTAAGGAATTAAAATTTAATTTTTGCACAATTTCTATATGTATATCTTTGTAATTCTCGTATGTAAAAGAATTCAAAGATTAAACCGTTGGTATATCAAGAAAATATGAAAGAGCTCCTGGAAGGTAGTTTGTCAGAATCATAAGGGAGGTGTTGATTGGGTTATTGTCATATTTCTCCTCACCTAACATTTTACACCCCTTTTTTTAAAAAGTTTGTTACTTTTCTTTCTGATATAATAAAATATTGGTTGACCTTATTTTCGTACTCGGTCTAACAATAATCAGTCCCTATACACTAGGTTAAA
Source organism: Catonia carolina (assembly GCA_035578175.1). NCBI lineage: Eukaryota > Metazoa > Arthropoda > Insecta > Hemiptera > Achilidae > Catonia > Catonia carolina. The sequence continues at coordinate 258,002,629 of JAQMRL010000001.1, read as the reverse complement.
TTACAATCATTTTAATATTCAACAACCTTACTTTATTAAACATTCGTTCGTTTATGTCAAACCGTGATTTCCAATCCCCAATCATGCGTGAAATGCCCTAATCTATATGTATACGCTAACCTATTTTTGTTAATAATAACCATTATTTTGTCCGTAACGGTCTTTTACTTTACAGCACTCTAATGTTTCATTAGAATATACATTGTGAATATTTTTTGTATTGATAACTTTATGAACTAAAATGATGTTCTTTAAAATACTGTCTCTTTTAACTGATTTTTTTAATATTTCAATCAAGTTGTTTGAATTTATTGTTTACATTATGGTCAAAATGTCTTTATCAACACATATACACAACGTTTACAAGATCTAATTAAATTGTATTTAATATTATAATTTTTTAAAAATTAGCTAAAGTTATTATACATATACATAGTTATATACATGTGCATAGTTATATAAATTTCAGGAGAAGAGGTACCTAGTGGTACATTTTTCTTTTACAACTACGATTGTTGTCTGTTATTCAGACCAAGAGGTCTCAACTCCATTTTCGCTGTCGACGTCGCACATTCTGGATGTTCCTTGTAGTTAGATCACAGGCTAGTTGGTTTGGATGGACATCTAGTCGTTAGTGAAATTTACTATAGAAGGTCGCGGTTAGTTCTTTAACTTTGGAATTTTGAATTTGTCGTGGATAGTTTTATTGCTTTCATAAAAAGGAGTGCCAAATGCAAGGGTTAAGAATTTTGATTGAAAGGCCTAAATTGACTTAAAGATACTCTCTTCCACTACTCCAAAGAGCTTGATACCATAAGTTTAGATTGGTCTGAAAAGGGTTTTGTGTAGTAAAATTTTGGGTGAATGACGCATAATAAAAATCTACCTCTGCAGGACTTAAAAATATGGAAAATCACTAATTGCCGATAAACTTGTCTCTATAAAATTATTTTCCTTCATATATAATTACAAACACTTTTGCTCTAAAATCTATATTGATACCGTAATCTTAAAAAAACCATTTTTACCACGAGAGTTCAGCCTCTCCAAGAATTTCAGCAGATATGGTGCTTACCTTATCTTGTAGAACATAAAAATGTAGTAAATAAGGTTTTTTTTAAAAAATCGTACGAGCTGTTTTTAAGGAAAAAGTGAAAAATTGTGCTAATAAACTTCTACTTCTGGTTGACTGATTTTAAAGAAAATGTTTGTGTCAGGTCCTGTTGTGGTACCTACATTAAGTTCAAAGTTTCAACTTCATACGCTACTCACTACTTGAGATATTTTGTTTACACACTGACACACTTACACACCAATCGCTAAAACTGGTTTTTAGGGTTCACGGGGCCTGAAAATGAGTATTTCCAATAAAAACTCGGTTTAAAAGAATCGACATGAAAACAATACTTTCCTTCCCTACATATTCATATAGGGCAAGAGCAAGTAAACATTGTAGGGGCTACTATTAATTTTGTTTTACCTAACAAAGTTTTCTTTTGAAATATTTTCCGCTGGCATTTTATCTAAAATAAAAATATATTCGCCTTAAAGGTTGTTTTCTATTTACAAAAGTATATATTTGTATTATGAGGTTTTAAATTGAAACAAATATTGTTTATGGATTTATGAAATTAAAATTTGATATTAGTTTATTTTATTTGTGTTATATTAGTATTGTGTTTTAAGTTTATTGCTGTAGTTAACAGCAATTAAGTCCAGGTAGTACTTTAATGAACTCCGTTTGTTATTTTGCTTTAAATTATATACAGCAAACTGAACTATAATAATAATAATAGCAAAATTCATTATCTTAGATTAAATATTTCTATGTAGGTAAACTATTTAATCTTTAGTCAGCGAAGGATCAGAAGTATGGAAAGAAAAATAAGTAATATTATATTTGATGTTTGTTTTTAATTAAAGTTAAATTCCATCAAGTTAATCAAGAAACATTTTGTAAGTTGTTTTCTTAAGAAGATTTTAATTATAAAAGTAAATTAAATTAAATTATTTTTCTTGTTGTGTATTTTTGTAATAATGTATGGAATTAAAAATAAAATGAAAAGATAATACGGTTTGAAACTGTGAAAAAGAGAAAGAAATAGTGTGCGATAAAGATAGAAATAAAGATTACATCGCGGAATTCAGTGACGTAACAATTTTGCAAGGCTTCATAATCCTGCTTCTAGTTTTGCTAATAGGATTCTCTAACATTCAGTACGTTCACTAATTAACTAAGCTTCGAAACTGACCCCTGCTGTGGTAACACTTCTAATTTTAAAATACATTTGCATAAATACATAATTTGAAAATTTCTACATAATTTCAATGTCATTTCAATAACCATCTGCTTCTAAACCCACACATACTAATAATTCAAAAAATTGAAATAACTCATATGATATAACATTCTTAAACCTAATCAAAACGAATCGAAAACCTAATTAATTGTATTAATAAGGGCGAAATAAATTAAACGTTAACATAGAAATACAAGAAGAGTTAATTTATTTCATTTAAGGTTTTTTAAACGTATAACTTAATCTTATAAAATCGTGACTAAACCAGAGTTTATTTATTTATTTAAACAATAAATTAAAAAATGCCAATTAAAAATATTTCATTTAATTACTTTTTCTTTATTAGATTTTACAAATAATATTTAGTTGGACTTATTTAAAATAATATAGACTTTAAATTTCTCTTTTAAAATTCGTAAGTTTTAGTCGAATTATAAATTATTAGATTTATTTCTTGGTTAACGTTATTATATTTTTAAATTGTGACCGATTGTTCAAAAGTATTAAGGTTAAAGGTAATTGGCCAGAATTATTTGAAATATGTTAACGGATAATATTATTAAAAACGTAATTCATTTTTGTTATACCGGAAGGAATATTACAGTGAAATAACCAATCTGTAGTTTTTGGAACAATACGATTAGTTCTTCATTTATCCACTAAAGCGCTGTTTCGTTAGATAATTTTTACAATATTTAAATGGATGTTTTATATACGCTATTATTTGTGTTCGCTGAATAACTATACACCATATTTTATTATGAAATAGCCCGGTATTCGCGTAAGCTGACAGATAAGACTGGGTGAATCAAATCTTTTCCATTATGGGTTCTGGCAACTGAGATTGGCCGCGCTAAATATGAATTTATCCTTCCTTCAACGTTTTCTTTATCAACTGTTTTTAATGCTGCAGGCTTCCTTGAAGATTGTTACGAGGGTGGACTCTCTCCCCTATTGCATCTAAAAAAGGGAAGTTTTTTCTATCAAGAAGGGTCGACATCGTGAATGTTCTGCATTGAAAGTAAAGAATAAGAATCTATAATGCAATGAATTTGGGTGGAGTGGGATGTGGGTGGTAGAGGGTGGTTTGCAGTAGCGGTGGTTTTTTTAGATGGGGTTGTATTTCATTTCATGTGAATTAAGAAGGGTGCGGCAGTTGAATAACCTTGAGGAAGACAACCCTAAAAAACTGTTTCTGGTTAAATGATGGCAATATTTTAATTGAATCTATAGTATGTATGAAGAAAACTACAGTAATGGCTAAAGAGAAGTCACTAAAGATTAATTGAAAGCGAAATTTTCATATCTCTAATTGATTAAAAGACTTCTAAGACTCCAAAGTTTTAAATTCAAAGTCACAGATTTGATAATGCATTATTTTTCTTGATGAAATTAAAACAAGATTTGTTTCCGTTCTTATTTGATAAAATGTTATTAGTTAAATTAATACTGTTATTTTGGCTGTATATTTATTAGAATTATTTAGAGAACTGATTAACTCAGGTGTTTACCAATGCAGTACTAATTTTTTCTAATATTTTGTAAACATGTGCAGGCAGTATCAGATAACTTATTACGAAGAAACTGAGGACTGAAATTGTTAAGTTTTTCATGAATACAAACATTACTTTCTTCCTCAAGACATTTTCATGCTTATAACTTTAAAAAACAAAAAAAAAAATCCTGTATTATTTTCTTGTGATGTTATGACAAATACCAATACATTACAACACAAATTTAATGCAAACTAAGTCTTTTAATTTCACGCCGATGCACTAGTCTTTCGGTGCAAATATGAGCAAATTGTTCGTTGGTGGCAAGATGAACTTTATGTTCAAACTAGATTCATTTACTTTACTACTGAAGTACTGTTGTTAAGGTCAACAGCCGAAAGGCTGGTGTGAACCTCTAGAGGTTTTACTAAGTAAAACTAGGAGTGAGGTGGTTTACTTTACCTTCCTTTTTAAATACAAAAGTAGCCTATGCTTATCAACATGCCAGGCCTTCGAACGCATCTACTTTGCACCCTGCAAATGACACCTTCACTTCGTTCACCACAGGGTCTGGCTGTATAATAAAATTCATTACTTTCAGAGGAGATAACTCTTGACTAGTGCCTTTTACACCTCTACCTCTTCTGTTCTTAAATAGTTCAGTCATATCATTGGCTGACCACGTGATAAGATACAGAACTATTTTTTGTAGCCCTGGAACTAGCAGATCGAGTGCAAATAATTTAACACTCCACCTGCCTATTATGGGCATACAAAAGAGCTAAAAATTAAATATTATACTAACCTACTTAAGTACTATATTTTTAGGTACAACGTTTTTTAAAACAAGTAAATAAGACGCTGATTTAAAAACAAACACGTATTTTTTCTTGATAAAGATATTGCCGTTACCTTAGCTACCTCATTGATTTTTTTGCCAGAAGGTCTTGCGGCCATTGGCGTTTAAGTCTCCTTACAGGATCACCTGATATTTTTGTATGCATTGCCGGTATAAGTAGCTTTGTACATGTGTCAAACTCGTATGTGTCAAATAATACCATAAAGCAAACAATTGTGTAGAATGTTTTGGCCAGATCAAAAATATGTATGGGAGTTGTAAATTATTATAAAGTGTACTGTTTTGTATAACTTGTACGAATAAATTCCTTTCTAATGGTCTGAATGTGCATAGTATGGGACGATTTTGCTAATCCCATAGTCTTATTATTTTTATTACCTTGTATTTGTTTATGGTGAGTTTGGTAGAAATTAAGTATCCACATTTACCAGGCAATCCATATCGTCGGCTCAGCAGGAGTTGGAACAGAGACTTAGGTTAACTTAACTTAATATAGTCCAAATTTAATTAAACTTAATAAAAACATAAAATAAGTAATTGAAATTATTATTATTAATTTAATAGTCTTAATAATTAAGTTATGAAAAAGCTAACTTTAATTAAGTTGTAAATAAAATAAAATAAAGTGAAATAAAGTTGCTAATAACAAAATTATAAACTACCCTTATTAATAATAAAAGAAATAAAAGCTAATCTATAATTTTATAAAATTGTAAAAACCGAAAATATTCAAACACTGTAAACTTTTGTAAAAAATATTAAATGTATTTGTAATTCTGGTAATTGTTGGATTTGTTAATATATATTGTATTCAATTTTTAAGTAATTTCTGTTGTTAGAAAGGGAAAGTTTCTAGAGGTAAAGTCGTCGCCAAAATCAGCTGTTTAACAGCTAATTTTCGGAGACGAAGGTTCCTGGTTCAAATCCTAGTAGAGGTAGTTACTTTTATACGGATTTGAATACTAGACAGTGGTTACCAGTGTTCTTTGATGGTTGGGGTTCAATTAACCATACTCACTCAGGAATGATCGACCTGAGTGTGTACAAGACTACACCTCATTTACACTTCATACACATCATCCTCATCTCATTGGGTCATGGGGTTGCTTATTGTTCTGAATTGAACAGATTGCAACGCACACACATTAGGGATTACAAAAAAAGGAAATTAAAATTGAATCATAGTCATTATGTTACAGCTACTGAATTCATTGTGATAAAATATAGTAGACTAAATTATCAATTTATTGTTCTTACTTAAACTTAGTACGATATTTGGGTTGAAGGGTTTATATAATATTTTTACAAGAACATTAAGGAGATACATAAAATTGAACTATAAAACGAACGTACTTAAGTTGATAAGAGGTTGGGCAGAAGGGTTGTTACCCTCGTAACTCGCTCACGGTTTGGAATAATAATATTGTCTATATGCTTTTACCTCCATGACAGAGGAAATTAGTAGGATCATAAAAGGATGACACGAGGCAGGAAAACTCATTTGGCATTTGTCCACACATGCAATATTTACACACACGTAAATATGTATATACATACTATCATATTTAAGTAAATGTCTGTCTAACAATACTACACACTGCTTTGCTGCTGTTGCGGTGCGTTTAAAAACACAAACGAAATGCTGTGGCACTTCACAATATACTATGTGGGAGGTCGTATAAATGAGTATTCCAAGTCACAGTGTCGTTCGTCTACCTCTACGTTCTACCTACGAGTAACTGTTTGGATGTGTCTATTCATATACCAATAAAAATATACTCAGTGGGTGTCAACTTGTGATTGCATGAGTTAAAAACATAGAGGTATTTTAAAATTTAAACAGATAACTTATAAATTATTATTTTTTACGTTATTTCGGGGCTTAAAAACCAGAATAAATAATACAATTTGTAAGTAACTAACTAACTTATATTCAAATTTCATTATAGTCATCGATTAACTTGAGAAAAATTTACTTCAAAATACATAAACTAAAAACCGAAAATCTTACCTACATGTTGTTGTTTAGGTCATCAGCCGAAAGGCTGGTTTGAACCTGTAAAAGGTTTTACTAAGTAAAACGAGGAGTGAGGTGGTTTACCATTGCCTTCCTCACTGAGTGGAAAAGTGCGCTTATCAGCATGCCGGGCCCTCTGAAAAGCACATATTTTCCAACTCTGCAAATGACACCTTCACTTCATTCACCACAGGGTCTGGCTGTATAATGAAATCCATTACTTTCAGAGGAGATAACTCTGATTAGTGTCTTTTACACCTCTACCTCTTCTGTTCTTAAATGATTCAGTCATTTAATTGGCTGATCATGTGATAAGAAACAGAACTATTTATTTTAGCCCTGCAAAAACAGATTGAGTGTAAATAATTTGACATTCCACCTGTCCTGTTATGGGCAGCTTACCTACATAAGAAACCCAAAAAACAACCTTCCTTAATTGTAAAATTGTAATTCAATAAGATCCTACTATTTCGGACTTCTGTAATTTGGAATTTGTGATAATCGGACCGTTTTCAGAATAAAATATGTAGTACACCTAATATGAATGTAATATAAAATAGAAAGTGAAAATATTTAATTATTTAAATTAAAAATTTATCAGTTATCGAGTTTAGTTCTCATACTGTATTCCTTCAAGTTTTCCTTGAAAAAGAAAATCTGGTGTGAAACACTCACACAACTTTCTCTTGCCAATGCAAATAACTAACAATATAACCTAACATTAGAAATAATCAAAGAACATAAACTTATTTTAATCATAAGTGAAAATGAAAATCAACCTCAGTTTGGCTTAAAAATATCGAAAATAACTCTTTCACGCTAAACTAGGTTCTGTAAAGAAAAATGCTCTAAATAAAAGTTGTAGATCGTTTAATTTCCAATAAATTTGATTACATTCACTTTTGTCGTAAAATACATAGTAAGGCTGAAATCTTAAAAAGTTTAAAAAAGCAAATTTTCGCAAAGTATCGTTCAATTCGGAATTTTCCTTAATTCGTACTAGGACTCCCTCCATGTAGTCTGAATTAGAGAAGTCTACTGTATTTTATTTTTAACGAATTATTTTTATTCAAGTATAAATAAATGTAGCCTAAACGCAAATAACTTCCGCAAATCCGTAGCCTATTTAGATTTATTTTTTTGGGCCACCCTAGACTAGGATAAGTAACGTTAAGCATGTCTGTAAAGTTGTTTAGAAACTCACATTTTTTACATCGTTTTATAGTAGACTTCTCGTCGGCCTTCTGTCAATCTTATGTTCTGCTTATCATCTTCTTGGAAGCCCTTGAAATCAGTAATTAGTAATAATTGTACGATTGGTTTGGATTTCTGATTATAAATTAATCTATAGAAAATTTTAAAACATTTCAAATTGTGTAAATATTATAGAGTATAATTTTAACCTTACTCTTTTCCAATCACACTTCACAGTCTTTTTTTCACAGAGTTTGTTTAGTTAATCGCATCTCTCATATTCAGTTTTTAATTTATATTTTGAAATTTGGAATTTTTATGATTGTGTTTAGAAAATATCTTAGACTCTTCACAAAAACTAGAATAGTTTTAATATTGTTTATTCAGTAATTTGAGTTTGTTCTTAACCTTGCTCTTACAAAGAAAACAATTTAAAGGAGCAGTTTCTAAAACTATATATTAAAAACTATGAATTTAATAATACTTGTTTTCATACACTAATTTTGTCTTAGTTTATTCAGATCTTCTTAAATATTCAAACTTTAGCTGGGAATTATTTCTAGGATCCCCCCCTTAAAGTGTACAGTTTAATATTGTGATGGGTTATTATTACTAATATTCATGACATCCTTCGAATCAAAATAGTACTAAACTTTTTAATTAAAACTGACAAAGTAGGCTATATATTTTAATTGACCAACTCTTCCACTCGACTAATTAAAAGTGTAATGAAATGAGATGAAAATTTATTTTATTTTAATCTTTGTATTTTAATTTTTATTGCAATATTATTATAATCACTAAAAGTCGGTCTTCCTTTCATCTATCATTGCACATTTCATAAACTAAAGTACTATCTGTCTAATAATTCTAATACAGAGTACCATATTTCCTATAAAATGAACACAGTATTATTTTATTTGTTCTTTATTATTTTATTCTTTTAATATATTTTATTGTTAATTTCATCTCTTAAGTTTATTAAATTTATAAGATTAATAGATTGAACTATATAGGTATTAATTAAATTTATGATGTGTATTACATCATTTTAATGTATCTAACTTTATTAATTAAAACAACTGCATTATAATTATAAAAAAATGTACATGAAGACGAAATCTCCTATTTTAGGTTATTACCTGTTTAGAATGAGTTTAATTAATATTTACTGCAATTTTCTGTCCTTTTTCATCATTTCTGTTTATGTAGCATATTAGAAGGTAAATATTTCTGTTCCGTTGTGAAATCAACGGAACGTAACATAATATAACATAGATACACAACATAACATAGGTTTAGTAACATAAGTTAATACTGTCGAACTTCTGTAACTTGAATTAAATTTCAGTTCCCTTCAACCTTCCATGCATTTACCATGTAAAAATCTATCTAAAACTCAAATTCCGCCATTATTCTTAGTCGAAATATTTATTTCGTTTCTTGTGACAAAAATATGAACATAGTTTTCAAAGTAGCATCTTTGGGTTTCTGGAAAATGTAGGTGCAGTGCTTCTTCTTTCATTTCACATAAGAGGAAATGTTCGACAATAAAAGGGTACAGACCCTTAAAGTCTACAGTATAATTTTGTGTTTTTGGATTTTATTTTATCGTTTAGTTTGAACCTTTAACTGTACTATAAAGAACAACCAAAAGACTAAAAAACATTGATATTAAATTACAATTAACTAGAACAGTAGAACAGACATGATATGAAATACAACATTCAGCAATGTTAATTTGGAATAACAATGCACATAAAATATACTAAAGTATGAAAAGAAAAACAGTAAAAATATCATATTGTCAAAGAAAAGTTTTACCAATTGTAATTAAACATATTTAAAACGAAACAAAAATTTCATCTAATATTTCACACAGTTTTATTTACTTTCGACATAGACAAGGAGAAAGAATTAAAGAAGATCTCTGCTCCATCTCATTTTAAATTTTCTAATGAAGTTTGGTGGATTTACCATATCACTGATAAAAAGGATTATTATGAATTTGTAGTTTTGAATAGAATTTAATTTAACTATTTTGATGATAAGTGCTTTATTATCAAATATTTTACAAATACCGTATAGTCTAAAATTTCACTTCAGTTAATTAGTTTTAGTTTCTCACTTGATATAATATATTTTGCAATTAAAATGTCTTACAATGGACCGAATTCTCGACTCCTATATTTCTAGTCAATAGCTGTAATTCACTCAATTTGCTAGATCCAGGGCTATAAAAAATATTTCTGTTTCTTATCACATGATCAGCCAATTATATGACTGAAGCATTTACAAACAGAAGAGATACAGGTGTAAAAGGCACTAATCAAAGTTATCTCTTCTGAGAGTAATGAATTTTTATATACAGCCAGACCTTGTGGTGAATGAAGTGAAAGTGTCATTTGTAGGGTGGAAAATGGGTGCTTCTTTTCAGAGGGTCTGGCATGATGATAAGCATACTCTTTCAATTCAGTTAGGAAGACAACCACCCACAAGACTAAGGAGGAGTGAGGAGTGAGGAGTGAGGAGTGAGGAGTGAGGAGTGAGGTGGTTAGGTAAACCACCTCACTCCTCGTTTTTACTTAGTAAAACCTCTAGAGGTTCAAACCAGCCTTTCAGCTGCTGACCTAAACAACAGCTATTAATTATATTTGTGTGATTGTTCCGAATATTTATCCTATTGTAGTAAGTCAAAAAATAATGATAAAACCAAATCGTCAATCTCTTACAAAACAGTCAAAACTTTTGGGTCTTTTCTGTTTTCTGTATGCCACTATCAAATCCGAATTCCCTGAAGGGTTTCACAATTCTCCCCTCCTACGTTTAGCGCGCCAATCTGACTAGCAATATTCCTGCGTAGTGTCAACTCCACTCCGATTTCACAGTTAGTTACTACACAGTCTACTATGAATTTTGTAGAGTTACTTAATAATATTCGGATGGAGGAAGATGCTGCAGAGTTCCTTCAGAAAAAGGGGTTATTGCATAATCCCAGAAGATGGGACAACTAAAAAAATATGGGTGAAACACTCACACGACTTTCTCTTCCCAATGTAAATAATTGAAAAATATAATATAGCAATGTAGTAATAGCGAAATAAAACAATCAAAATAAAAAATAATACAACAGAACGTGTAACACACCACATAATACTGAGAAGGACGTGTGTACGCGTGCGTGAGTGTGTCTGTTTGTATGAGTATTCAGTAAGGCAGGGAGTGGGAGAAATGAACAAGTGTGCAACCCTTCAGCGAAATCGGATTTGATAGTGGCATACAGAAAACGGAAAAGACCCAAAGTTTTCTTTAATATATATTGTAATAACCTTGTACCTGTCAATCATCGATTAAAAATTAATTAATTAAAAAATATAAATTATATTTCGTAAAAATATCAAATTTTTTGTGGTATTAAATCTTAACTGAATGTAAAGAACGAATGTTGTGCGTGTTTTAACTAACCTATCTATTGTATTGTAGTTTTAATAGAATACACATACTACGGTTCTATTGTTTAGTTAATAGTAGCATAGTAGTCGAAGGTACAGGGGCGGTCAAAACCGGCAGGAAACGAATCATTAAAGGAACAGCGCATTAATTAATTCGGTAATTAGTCGCTTCACACTTAAACTCTGAAAAGGAAGTGTCCTAGACAGAGCGGAGGCGGTATAATACATTGATGATGATAGAATATTGTGGAGAGGGGGTGGAGTAGATATGCTTACTGGTTTCTCCTTCCCCCCTTTACTTATCCCTTTTCCACCCCCTTCTTCCTGTTCTTACTTATAACAGAACTGATGATGCATTAATCTTAATAATTGCTGTAACTCGAACAAGTCACTAAACTTATATTACTATCATATAGTGAATAATTTCTTCAATACAATATAATTTATTCAACCCCTCAATTATGTAATCAGTGTTATGTTAATTTTATATGGATAATTATACCTAGGATTTTTTGAGGTTATAAAATCTTTGAGATTATTATTTTAATTACAGAACTTTCTAATCGCTCTAAAGGACCTATGTAAATTCCTGTGTTTCCTTATTCCTTGAGGGATAATATACCAGGGTGGTAATTAAACTTACCAGATCTATCTCAGGATTATTATATTCTTTTATTTTTAGTATAAAGACGTAACTTTGCAGTTCCCTAAAAATTGAAAATTGTTAACTACATAACTCATACAGGACAATAATCATTGCATTATGAAATCATCGTACTAGTTAAAATTTTAAATTAGTTCTTCATAAATTATTTTTGTTTAAAAAATTGAATAATATTTTGCTGCAAATATTAATACTTTGTCAAAAACAACTCCATTTTTATTAATACTTATCCGTCAATAAATATATTTAAAATAATCTTTAAGAATTCGAATTTTTGACATTAGTAATACTAAGAACTGTTGACTGAACGATAAATAAATTCTATATTCACTTCTACTCCTAAATTAATTTTACATTGTACATATTAATTGTACAATTTAATAGTACTCAACAGAACACAGCGTTTTAAAATATTACTGTATTTACTTGCGTAGATTTTCGTTAGGTAGGATTATCTGCTTTATAGATGCGAGCCATCTCTAACAAGACGTGATTCTTATTACTTGTCCTAAGAATTTCTTTATTGTCTTTCTAAAAATGTGTTATATTTACGATTTTTTAATCTGACATATAGATATTTTTGCAAGAAATACGTTTGCATTTTGTTAGGTAGGGTACCTGATTAAATTATTTAATAGTAAATATTTATTATTTTTTTTATTTAGTTAAATATACATAACGATTTAATACTGAACTAAAATAAGCTTTACAAGTATACAAGATTTTAAACTAAATATACTTATACGCAAAAACTCTTCTTCACAAAGAGTTATTCCCGCGCATAGGAGTATACAGAACAAAAAACAATTAATCACTCAAGTACTTATAACTACTATAAAAATTACTAGGTTAAATTACTACTGTTAAATAGGTTACAAGAATTGCGTTAAACAGAATTTTAAAAAAGCATAAAATAAATGGTTATTTCAATTATATTTACATAAAATATCAATAATATATTTTAATTTTAATAACAATAGAAATTAAAAACAAACCTTTAAGAATAGGTTTGTACATTTGTAATAGAGAGAGAAAAAATATTTATATAACTTTTATTTTATAACTATAACTGCTATACAATATATTTTAACTTACACAATGTAAACATTTTTACTTTATGGGAAATGAATACAGTACATAGAGTAGTGTTACGGTATTCTGAACTTGTTAATTTAATCAGAGAGAAGATTGACAATGTTTTTAGAAATTGTTATTATATTTTTTTACAAAAGAAGTTCTGATAAATACAATACACTTAATTATTGTGGTTATCACTAGAAATGTATGAAAAAAAATATTACTTTTAACCCTCCCGGTTGTTTATTTTTATCGCTAATATATGTTGTACATTGCAATCTGTTTGATTCAGAACAATAAGAAAAATATATAATCCAATGAGATGAGGATGATGTGTATGACATGTAAATGAGGTGTAACTTTGTACAGATTACGCCGACCATTCCTGAGAGAGTATGGTTAATTGAACCTCAATTATTAAAATATACAGGTAACCCCAGCTTAGAATTCAAATCCGTATAAAAGTAACTAGTGTTCACGTGACTGACCCAGTTTCTTTGATTCTGGTAAATTCTGTCTCTTAAACAGAATGCCTTATGGGAGGATACCAATAGAGGTTCAAAAATATAGACCAATTGGTGGAAAGATAGAGATGTGAGAAGACCGGACAAGAGATGAGCACCGGAACAGGTTTACTAAACCTAGACCTTAAAGTACCTTTACACAGGATTTTAACCAAGAACCTTCGTCTCCGAAAATCAGCTGTTTGAACAGCAGACTCGCGGTGACGATTTTACCTAAAGACCAACCCAGTTGTTCTGGTGGTAAAGTTGTCGCCGTGAGTCAGCTGTTAAACAGCTGATTTTTAGACGAAGGTTCCTGGTTTAAATCCTGTTAAGGTACTTTTATACGGATTTGAATACTAGACAATGATCACCAATGTACTTTGATGGTTGGGGTTCAATTTATACTTTACTTTCTCAGGAATGGTCGGTCTGAGTATGTACAAGAGTACATCTCAGTAACACGTCATATACATCATCCCCATCTATTTTTGTCACAGGGTTGCTTATTGTTATTGTACTGAACAGATTGCAACGTACAGATAGTAGGGATTAAAAAAAAAATGTTATTACTTTCTCTTGCCTATATGAATATATAGGAAAGAAAAAAGGTATTGTTTTCATGTCGGTTTTTCGAAATCGAGTTTACATCGGATCTACACGTTTTCAGATCCCCTGAACTCACAAAACATGTTTTTAGCGATTAGTCTGTGTGTATGTGCGCGCACGCGCGTGTGTGAACTGAATATCTCGAGAACGGAACTTCTTACGAACTTTAAACTTGAAACTTAAGCTAGATATCACTAGAGGACCCGAGACGAATATTTTCATCAAAATCGGTCAACCAGAAGTAGTAGTTTATTCGTGTCATTTTTCACTTTTTTACGATTTTCTCAAAAACTTCTCCTACGATTGTTTTTTAAGTCACCTCATTTACTAATTTTTTATGCTCTACAAGATAGGGTAGGCGCCATGTCTGCTGAAACTCTTGAGGAGGTTGTTTTCTTGTAAAAAAATTGTTGTTTTAAGACGTGACTTTAATAAATGCATTTAATGTTATAATAAAAGTTGTAGAAAATTAAAAACCTACAACTTTTATTTCAAACATTTTTTTGTATAACGCATAGTTTAGCGATTTTCTGGGTTTTGTTCTTACGAAAACGTGTAAAAAATCAATTTTTTAAGATTTCAACCTTAGTATGCATTTTACGATGAAAGTGTATGTAATCAAATTTATAGGAAATTAAAAGATCTACAACTTTTATTTAGAGCATTTTTCTCTACAGAGCCTAGTTTAGCGCGAAAGAGTGGTTTTCCGTATTTTGAAGCCAAACTGAGGTCGATTTTCATTTTCCGTCTTTCACTCATGATTAAAGTTAGGTTACATTTTTATTGAGGTTTTTTTTGTTTATTACTAATATTAGGTTATTTTGTTTATTGTTTGCATTGACAAGAGGAAGTTGTGTGAGTGTTTCACACCAGATTTTTTTTGGTAAAAGCATTGTAATTTTTGATGAATTTAATTTGATAGCCTCATACTAATGTTTAATTTCAACACTTGAGAATTTTATGTTGAGCTATAAAAATGATTAAATTAAAAATTAACGTAGTAATAAATGATGAGAACGTGGATGTGTGTACTTAGAAAGGAGGAAGGGTGAATAAGATATGAGCGAGGGGGGTTGTGAGTGAGAACAGTGGGCGTGTAAGACAATGATGGATCTATGATAAGGAACGTTATACATTTACGTGAGCGTTATTTCTTCTACCTATACTCACCAGTTTTATTACTAACACCTATCTCTAGTTCAAGTAGCTGTACCAAAAAAAACCAACTAAAACAGATGGTAGGCCTATTTCTCTTTCCTTTTAATATTTTAATTGACAACGAATGTTGGTTTTGCTGCGTTTTCTTCACATTGTTTGTAATTATTAATAATTTGTAAGTATACTTATTAAACTCTAGGGTTTCTTTACTTTTTTATTTTCACGCTCTGTGCGTTTACAAACACAGTTTTGTTGTTAGTTTGATTACATCTATGTAGTCCCAAAAAATTACGTGCCGACACTAATATTATACTCTTCTTAATTACCTACGAAAATTACTTTCTGATAAGATCAAAATATTAAAATACTTCCTTACCCATTTTCCCTGGTGTTTTTTTTTTATTATAATTATTTTCATAAATACTACAACACCTTTACTTAAAACATACATATGACCGTCCTTTACTTTTCATTACGTCATGCCAGATGTGATAAATCAATTATATAGTCATTTTTAATTTAATTATTTTTAATAATAGTAATCTTATTATTAAGTTACAACACGTCTTTTTATGTTCCTTTTAACAAATTGAAAAAAAAATCAAGATAAAGTTTTTCTTTTTCATTTTCTTCGTATTTTTACTGTAATGAAATGTTTCATTGTTGTAACTCATATTTTATTATGTATTATGTGTTTTAATGTTAATAACATCCAGTATAATGTATGTATATATTCCAGTTTTAATAACATTCCGAAATGAAATACTAAAGTGATATTTTGTAATAACACATTATTAAATTTTATTATTATCTCTGTTTGTGTAATCTAAGATATAATAAATTTATTTTAATGTGATGCTGGATTACTGACTGAAGTAACTTAATATGTGTCTTTTGTGTTGTGCAGTAAGTTTAAAGTTTAAGTTTTTAAATAACCTACCAATTAATTAAGACACAAACGGCTAAAAATATTAAAATTTTATTGAAAACTAATCCCATTTATTATTTGATTAAAATTATTTATCATAGGCTGTTATTTACAGAACAATAAGTCTATTTGTGAATAGTTTTTTATTTTTATTTTAACATATGTCATAATGAAAAATTACAATCTGTTCATGTATGAACAATAAGTAATACAGCTAAGAATTGAAAATTCATCAGTAGATGAAATACAAATTCACAGATTAGCTCAAATTCGATTTTTTAAGATTTCATTTTTAGTATGCATTTTAGACAAAAGTGTATTGTAATCAAAATTATAGTAAATTAAAAGATCTACAACATTTATTTAGAGCATTTTTCTCTACAGAACCGAGTTTAGGGTTAAAAAGTGATTTTCCGTATTTTTAAGCCAAACTGAGGTTGATTTTCATTTTGGATCATTCACTCGTGATTAAAATAAGGTTATGTCTTTTGAGGTTAGTTTTTCTATTTATTTCTAATGTTTTATTACTAATGTTAGGTTATATTGTTAATTATTTGCATTGGCAAGAGAAAGTTGTGTGAGTGTTTCACACCAGATTTTTAATTTAACAAGTAAGACTTCTGTATAGTCAATATATTTATAGTCAATTAAAAACGTTTAATATTTTGAGTTGTGGGTAAAATGAATCATAATTTAAATTTTTGAAGTAGACTATACTTAATCTAGTAAATACTACCGTGTAAAGTTAAGCAAGGTTCTTTCTCATAAATTTTGATTAACAGTTTTAGTTTAATCCTCGTTAAATGTTAATATAAAAATTTACCCTACCTAATAAATTAAAAGCTATAGAGCAGCATAGTTAATGTTACACTCTTATTAGTCTATCCCGAGAGATAGATGGTTGATTCGGCCATTCCCACTGGGTACTCATTAAATTGTCACCAAACCCGGAAGTGGCAAATCGGAAGTGTACCACAAAGCACTGTATTACAGGATATGACGTCATTCAATGGGATCCACGCCTTGATACTAAAACAGTTCATTTGTATTATTAGTATTAGTTTTGTTTTTATTTCTTAAATTATATTAATATATGCAATTGGATCAATTTTTACGTTACTGTTTTAAAAGTCTTCTGTATTTTAAATATTTTTTTACGTAAGCTATCTGTTAACAACTGAATGATACACCTTGCATCTTATTTACGTGATTAATTTTCTTAAAATATGATTAATTATAAAATTTTTAATTAATGTAATATTGTACTGAATAGATTAGTAATCTATATTTTTTATTACTTTTAAATAGGTAATTTTTTTTAAGGCGAAAAACCATAAATAGTTAACAGAAGATCTATAATGCCCATAACGGGCAGGTGGAGTGTTAAATTAATTGCACTCGATCTTTTGGTTCCAGGGCTTCAAAAAATAGTTGTTTCTTATCACATAGACAGCCAATTATGAGACTGAACTATCTAAGAACAGAAGAGGTAGAGGTGTAAAATACACTAGTCAGAGTTATCTCCTCTGAGAATAATGAATTTCACTATACAGCCAGGCCCTGAGGTGAATGAAGTGAAGGTGTCATTTGCAGGGTGGAAAGTGGATGCTTTTCGGAGAGCTTGGCATGCTGATAAGGTTACTCTTTCAATTCAGTGAGGAAGGCAATAGTAAACCACCTTACTCCTCATTTTTACTTAGTAAAACCTCTAGAGGTTCAAACCAGCCTTTCGGCGGTTGACCTAAACAACAATAAAAGGTTTATAAAATGATGAAGTATATTTTAATTGTTAACCCATTCGGATTGGTCCAGTGGTAAAGTCGTCGAGATGAGTCAGCTGTTTAACAGCTGATGTAGGGATACGAAGGTTCCGTGGTTCAAATCGTAGTAAAGGTAATTATTACTTTTATACGGTTTGAATATTAGACAGTGGTTGCTGGTGCACTCTGATGGTTGGGGTTCAATTAATTATACTCACTTAGGAATGGTCGGCCTGAGTCTGTACAAGAACTATAACAAAACAACGAACAAATAATAAAAATTGACATGTTATATAAATTGAAACACTGACACAGTTTTACTATTTACAAAAATTAGAAATAATAAAATTAGAATTTAAACAAACATTTTTATGGAAAAATATATTAAAATACCGTGATGACCCACCAGGGATTGGTCTAGAGGTATAGTCGTCGTCGCGAGTCGCCTGTTTAATAGCTGATTTTCAGAACCGAAAGTTCCTGGTTCAAATCCTAGTAAAGGACTTTTATACGGATTTGAATACCCGACAGTGGTTACCAGTGTACTTTGATTGTTGAGGTTTATTTAATCATACTCACTTAGGAATGATCAGCCTGATTCTGTACAAGACTGTACATCATTTATACGTCATATATATCTCCCTCTTACCCACAACAGGCAGGTGATGTGTTAAATGATTTGCACTCGATATGCTAGCTCCAGGGCTGATAAAAAAATGACTAAAAATAATTTAATGAATGACTAAAAATAATTGTTTCTTATCACATGGCCGGCCATCTTATTAAGGGCATTTGAAGACTTTTGTAAAAAGTAACTTTAGTATGAATGTTAACTAAATATTCACCGTGAATCAATCTATTAATTTGTACAATATTGTGTATTGTTTTAAAAATAAAAAAAATAAAATAAAAATATTTATTGGATTAAATCGTTACAACTTATTAGTATTTCGTACGCTGTTTTCAAACTATTATCAACTATTTAAATTTCATGTACTGTATTATTGTATTATATTAATAATCTTTAATCAATTTTTTTTATAAATTGCTTCACCAATTTAGTCTAAAATAATAATTAATATTATTAAAGTATTTCTGATTGAGAATACTAATTGGGTATTCGTCGCAGATACCATCGCATTATATTATATGGTGTTATAAATAATTCAGATTAAATATCGTGTTATAAATGTGTTAAGATATTAATAGAGTCTTTACTAATTGAATATTTTGATAAAATAGGCCAAAGTAATGTTGAACAGAACGATCCATCCTATAAGTGGGCGCGGTTTATGCTAATAAGAACTGATACTAATGACCGTATACCTATGTTTTGATTGCGAGAACAAAATACGTGTCCTGCATACACCTACTATTCTGCTTCGACCAATTAGTCCGAGTGTTATCGTGCGTTATGGAGTTTGTTTTTCTTAAGTGTATATATGTCTGGTTTCTTGTCTCTGCCAATAAGTTAAATCCTTTTTACTGTCGGGAATTAAAAATAAAAATAAAAAATAAATATTTTTTCCTGCTAATTAATACAGATAACTTAAATTGTAAGAAAACATAAAACTTACATTTTATTTCACTTTTCTTATGTGTATACTAAATATATATATGGAATTTTACATTTGTTTTTTTATTTTGTTTTAATTTCTTTGATTATTTCTTTTATATCAGTTTTCTTCTTCAATCTTATCCGGTTTATTTATTCTATTATGGTTTTAAGATGCTTTACCGCACGAATAATAAGGGCTTATAGCTTATACAGGATTTCAGAAACAATTATGCCGTATATTATTTCTCAGTGCCATATTTTTGTACTGTGTTAATTAAAATTGATTTAATTTTTCGTGAGCGTGTATGCCAAATACAGTTTTAAACTAGTATTCAAATCTATATAAATAAAATTTTGATTTTTTCTATACAATTTTTCAAAATGCTCCAAATTTTGTTTCTACGCCAGATCTATCAAGTAAACACCGAAAATAAGTTCAGCTGAATTTTTGTCTGTTTTCTGTTTATCTGTTTCTATGTTACGGCATCACGCAAAAACCACTGTACCAAATTCAATGAATTTTGGTATTTAGGTTCTGAACATAATCGTAATAAAAATAGGCTATACATTTTTTAATATCACAAAAGGATGGGGGAGTTCATCGGGGGGGGGGGGGGGGGGTAAACAAAAAACTACGAATATTTCCGTTAAAAGTCAATGTATTAAAAAATGTTATATAATTGAAATTATGAAACGGTTAAAGATAAAATAAGTTTGATTATGTAAAGTTTTTCATTTTCATGCCTAATAACGGAGATAGTACCAATATTAAGAAACAAATAAACATATCAATATTTTTAGAATATTTACATATATACAAAACAAACAGAACAATAAACATACGCCTACCCGTCGGTAAAACCCGTATTCATTCAGTCAGTTACCTACCTACCCATTCCACCAATACCCTGTACATAGATTCTCGGTCACTGTCAAAACTGAATCAGTAGTCTATTCTTAATAGTTCGTTAGTTAACCATCGTAGTGTTCCTATTGTGATTTGACTTTCATTAATTATAAAAATAATAAAGCGCTGCATTATGTTAAATTAAAAATACTATGATCTCACTTTTATTTTACGTCCAACTATTTTTTTTTCATACGTAATAATGCTGACGTTGAAAGGAGGTATGAGTAGATAACAACAAATGATTAAAGAAAATCAGACCTGACAGGGGTCGAACTCGGTAAACCAACTGACCGTCCGCAGCACCTAGCAAAACCGCTCGAAGGCTGGGTACTTTAGCTAGTATATTATAATAATAAAATTAATTGTTTCTTTTCTGTTAGGCGACCTCATTTATGTTGTACTTCGTTCATAAATAAAAAATGTCAGGTGAAATTATATATGGAACTTTTATAATTGATAATAAACTGACTGAAACTAAAGCTTCTTTTTAAGATCGGTTTAATGTGTATACAAAAACTTAAACAAAATTTTCTCCTCAACTTTAGACGCAATACCATATTTTCTGACACCGTAACTACTATTGTTTCGTTTACGATGGATCCTCTCTCGTAGTAAACACATAAAGTTAGCTAATAGTAAAAATTATAAAATGCTTTTATAATTTACGAATTCGTTTGTTGAGATATTGAGTCGTCTAAAAGAAAATTTCTAGTTATTTTATGAACAAAATTATTTATATTGCTAAGAGAAAATGTTTTATATTTTAATTAAAAATTGGTAAATAAATTTAGAGGGGTTATTAGATTAGATTGGTAGTTTGCGATGTATTGCTAATTAG
This sequence comes from Catonia carolina, assembly GCA_035578175.1. Taxonomy (NCBI): domain Eukaryota; kingdom Metazoa; phylum Arthropoda; class Insecta; order Hemiptera; family Achilidae; genus Catonia; species Catonia carolina. The sequence goes on along the minus strand of JAQMRL010000001.1, from coordinate 257,981,309 downwards.
GAATAATGATTTAATGAGAGGAATTTTCTTTTGTTTCAGGAGCTAACGAGGGAGGAGCAAGTGTCGCGCAGTTGCAGCTCGAGCCCGGCTCCCTGCAGGCCGTGCTCCAGGCCTGCGCCGGGGACTCCGACACCGTGAGGGTGACTCCCCGCGAAGGCGGAGCCGCTACCAGTGGAGGACAACAAGAATTGGTGGCCCTAGTTTGTAAAAAATGCCGACTGGCTTTCCAATCCGAACAAGCTGTAAATTCACACATTAAAAATTGCGGCGGTAACGTACTTCGCATAATATCAAATTGTCAGGATCCAGAATCTTCTAAACGTACCCAAGACCCACCACCTCCAGCTTCATCTCCATCTGCTGGCCTGAGTCACGAAATGGAAGATGTTGTAAATCAGATAACGGCGTTGGCTGCACAAGCTCAACAGCAAGCGCATGATAATAGCGACTCCAATGCTAATATATTCTGTCCACCTCCAGAACCAAAAAAATCAAAATTGTTTACTGCACCAACTGGAGTCGCTGTCCCTAGTACTGGTCAGTGACGATTCTAATTTATCAAACTTGGACTTTACGTATCAACCAGTTCTTCGTAATAATTTATTTTTAATAAAATTAAATTTCTGCCGTTTGTAAACAACCTAACCTTATATAACTGTCCAGTATCGGTCGCAAATTTTCTATTTAAATAACTTATCCGTTTAGTATTAATAAATATATTTTCGTACTTCTTAAATTACTCTTTTAATATTTTGTACATTTGTTGATTCCTATAGCCTATTTATAAACAATAAAATGGGTATTATACCTATATATATATTTAAACTTTGTAACTACAATATTTTTAGTTCTAGATTATTATAATTTTAAAATATTTGTAGATTAAATAAGTGTTTAATTTTTACTATGAATATTAATTGTTACAGAAACTTTTTTTTAATTTTTATTGTAGGTACTTTCTAAATTATACAGCACTGAGTGAAAAGTCGGTTATAATTTATGGTATTTTTCGATTGCTTTCTTAGTAAACTGTCGTTGGGTTGATTAAAACATAATTTAAGTTAAATCGATCGAATTTTAGTTAGAAATTTAGTATGATTATTGATATAGTTGACTTTGTTGTTTATAATTTTAAAGAAAACCTTGCTACTAATAAATTTTTATTGTATTATGTCATTTGAAATACAATAATTAAATAGCTTTTAAATTTATTATACGTTACTAATGGTTTTCTAATTCAATCTTAACGACAGTGTTTCTTATTAAAAATTCTAATATTGAAATTATAGCCTATAACGTTTTTCTATTATATTTTATTTCTAATTACATTAGTTTTATTTCGATGATGTTCCGGATATTGGGCAGTTATAATTTAAATGTATGATTAGGTTGAAAACCCTACAAATTTTCTTGTACAGGTTAGGTTAAAAATATTAAAAATAAAATAATTTTTTTACAGTAGTACTGCACTAAATTTACCAAAAAACGAAGAATTTTGTAAGAATAAAAAAAATATTATATATCCGATCAAATATGTATTATTAATTTAATACAGTTATTATATTAGTGTTCATAACATCGGTTGTAATTTTGTATATGAAAAAAAAATATTAATGTATAATTATTTTTAATATATATTTATATTATAAATACATCAGTTAGTATTACTTTATTTAATGAAAAAATATATTTGATTGTGGTGACACGATAAAATAAATGAAAATGAGATGAAAATTAAGTTCCTGAACCTATGTTGACAGTGTTCCTACATCGATTGTGACATAAAAAATTTAAAAAATTGATTATAAATAAATAAATAAATAATAATATCAAAATAAGAAATGTTTTTGTTGATCCTAATTGATCAATAATGGTTGATAAATGTTATTAGTGATAATCAGTGATTCACAGATTTATAAATCTGTGACAAAATGAAAAATATATATTTGAAGTACCCGTTAAGGATGATTTGACTCTATATAAACGTGGATCAAACTTGTAAATATCAAATCATGATTATTATTACTAGTACTACCACTACTTACTACTTACTAATACTACAACTGTTGCTACTACTACTACTACTACTACAACTACTACTACTACGATTATTATTATTACTACTACTACTATTATAATAATATTATTGATTTAACTATGAATTATATTATTACTATTATTATTAAGTATAGAAAACTGACGGTGTCGTTATATATATGTTGTTTCAACTATATATTCGACCCGGACCCAAACCTCGCTAATTCGCTGTAAAACGTTGGCAATTTTAATAAATATATATAATTATTATTATAAAAATTATTATTATTATTAATATATATATATATATATAAATATACAGTATCATTAATTAATTGTATGGAATGATAGTGACTAGATTTAATTATGAAAAATGTCACTACCTATTACTTAATCTACAAAATATTATAAGCATGTGGTTTTTAAATGTGTACATGTATGTTTTATTATTATTAATAATAATATTATTTTTGTTTTGTATTATTATTATATTATTATGATTATCCTTGCTGTTTGTAATATCATAAACATATATGTTACTAGCTTGCAAGGAGAATTATTATTGGATTATAAAAAAACACATTTTAATTTTTTATTGAAGTAATTTTGTTTATAATTTATTTATTTTATTTTATTATGTTTGGGTTATTTGTCTGTACTGTTGCAGTACTATTTTAATCCAAATCAAAAGAAATATTAATAAATATAAAAAATAAAATGTGTTTTTTTTATTATGTTATTAGTTATTATTAATTATTGATTTTTATCAATAAAAAATTAAATGTTTGAGATCATATCCGCTTTTAATTATTAACATAACGGTTTTGATTACAAAAAATATTTATAAATAATAAAATAATTATGGATTTTTTAATTTATTTACTCACAGTAGTACTACATGAATAGTTAATAAAAATGCTATTAGTTTATTTTAAAATATATTTATACTTATTTGAAAATGACCAAAGATGACACACAAATTGATGGATTAGATAACTTAATTTTTTTTATGATTGTTTAAATTGTTACGTATATAATTATAAAGTTGGAGATGATCTCATTATCGGGAGCCATTCTTGCTCCCTTTAATTTTTGTTGGCATTAAAGGAACCGAAAGTGGCTCCTAACGGCACAGCGCTTGATGCTGGGAACAGGCGAATGTCGTACCAACTGTGTAAATGAAAAATGTACTAAATCAAATATTTATATACTTTTTTAGAAGACATACTGGTGTTTTAATTCAATTTATTAATAATTGTAAAAAATAATGTATTTATTTATTTTTAATTTTTTAATTAAATGTGTGTTATACTGAATAGTATATATATAATATAATGTAGAACAATTTTTTTATGCAAGTAAATATTATATATATATTTGTATACCGTGTAATATTTTATTAATAGATATGAAATATTTCATTCGGGTGTGAAATATTTCAGCCTTTAATACAACGATATTTTACCAGTTATTATGAACGAACAAAACCTCACTGTGTCTTCTAAAATTTTCATAAATTCCACAACCATGACAATAGTAAATTTATATTATAATTTTTTTTTGTAGTGTAATAATTATTTTTATGATAGACATATCAGATAAATTAACAATCAATTAAATATTTTAAATTATAATTTCAGTTGCATTATTTTTTATGTATAGTGAATTATATAATGATAAAATATTTAAAGTACATTTTTTAAGTTAAATAAAAAAATTCCCAGCACCCAAGGTTCCTATCTTTAGCTAACATTTACTAAGGTTCCTGTTCCAAATGCTTTTCTATATAATATAATTATTATTATTATGATTATTATATTAATAAAATAAGATTTTAATTGTACTATTTATTAGTTAATCGTATGTGTGCCAGGTCGTTCGTTATTGGTGTTGAGCATTCAGAAGTGTCCATAAGGTCAAGCGGATGGAATCGTTTCTGGATTGAGGTTGTGTTTGTTTCCTACTATGGAGATTAGATTATCAAACTATCTATACATAATAATTACAAATGTATATAATTAAAAATGTTGAATTTAACATTTTGATAAAAAAACATTTAAAATTGTTGATTAAATTTCTTTTGAAATTATTCTCAATAAAAATAAAAATAACTTAATTATTTTCTTATTATTTTTATTATATCTTGATCCATACATAAATCCAGATTCTTGACCTTATCAATATTATTAATATTATTATTATTATTTAATAAATAAGGTGAAAACGAAACAAAAAACAAAGAGCACCCAAGATGAAACTAGCAATTTTTAACTGGTTAAAATAAATTTAAAATATTGGTTCCTCAATGCTATGCCCTAACCTAACATAACTTATTCTTACCTAGCAACGGTTTTTTTATTAATTTATTTCATAAACACAATGAATGCCGATACTTTGTTGTTCTTTCTTTTATTTAAATATTTTCTCGTGTTTGTTAAATAATCGTTTATCATAAATATCTCTAAGATTTTTTCATATATAGTTGTGTTCGCACAAAATATAATCTCAGTTTTATTATGCCCATTATATTATATATTATAACTATTATTAAATCGGTACTAAGAGAAATAAAATAATGATTTGTTCCTATTATAATTATTATATTATGCTTTTCTGCAAACTCCTATAAGCTCATTCTGTGATCCTATTTTAGCCATTAACCTGCATTTTAATTTATTTTTTAATAATTTTATTATTATGTAATTACTCTTATTATAAATTAAATAAAAATTAATAACGGTAATTTCTCTGGCAATAAATAACACTTACAATAAAATCCATTAAATGAGACAATTAAATTTTCTATTTAAAATTATTACTATGTAATAAATGTACAAATAACTGAAACCTCGCCCACTTCATTAAATTTAATTAATTAATTATTTTGTATGATGTAGAATTAATAAATTCGTAATAATTATTAAACATTAAAATGTTTTTTTTTCAGTTTCATAGTGTATGCATTTTCGTTTCATTTGGAAATGACGTGATATTTATTAAATATAAGTAAAAAGCATTTTGTTTTAATGGAAATTTTCGAAATGCTTTTTGCAATATTATAATGGTTCCTAATAGTTTTCATATCATATCCATTTTAAAATTAATTTAATTTTTGGGGGAAAATAAACTTAATGTTGATTTTTTAATTTCTTAAATTACATATAAATGAACATATGGTTTTTTCACTTATTTCGATTTATTTAAATTTTTAATGTAATTAAATTGCTAGTTTTTTTGTTATTACTGATGTAATAGTTATATTTTAATTGTATTTTTGAGCTTCAAATTTCTGGTGATATTTCTGAGCTTAAATTATTATTATACCATTTTGTTTTAAATTATTTTAACAATAAATTTTCTTTATATTATTATATTTTTCTCTTACTTTTCTAATACTACTAATAATAATTTCTTATTATCTACTAACTTTAATTTTTTTCTGCTTTGCATGATCAAAACTAATAAAAACATTTTCTTCTTTATTATTTTATTGATATATTCAACTTAGCATGCTTTTATTATTAACTTTTGCTTATAATATTTTATTATTTCCTATAGTCATTTTCCTTTATCATATTAAACCTTGGATGCTGTAGTTTTTAATTTTTCATTGTTGTCATGGTTAATTTTTTTTTCATTCGTATTTTTTGTAGAAATATTATTTTTTTATTTTTTTGCATTTTTCTTTGAAGTAGTAACATTTTTATGATATTACACCAAATCATAAAAAATGTTACTACTTTTCTTTTTGGTAGAACATAATTTCATCTGTTTTACTTTTTTGTAATTCAATTGTAATAAATTTATTTTGATAATTTTAGATTGATGAATGGATGTTTTATAGAATTTCTTTTATTGTATGTAGAAATTTTACTTATAATTAATTTATTTTTATTAAGAGTAGTTTGTTAATTTAACCTGTATTTATTTCTTGAAATATAATTTTAGTAATTGAAAATAATTACTGGTTTGTCATAAATATTTTGAAGACTTTTTAATTTTAGTTAATTTATGTTTTTTATCATTTTATTTAGATAATTATTTGTTTAGAATTTTACGTAGTTTTTCTGTTTAGTAATTTCAGTAGATTTTTTAAATAATTGTACAGTTTTTATCATATTTGATATAGAATGTTAGATTAATTTATTTTTAAGATTGATTAGAAGTGATGAAGATAACATTAAAAAAGACTTGTTTATAGGTAATTTATTTTGTAATTTATAATGTTCTATTATTATTTTTATTTAATTATAAATGTTACATAATTTCATAATTATATGTGATATAGCAACAATATTTTAAAATTATTTTATTAAAAAATAAAAATAAAACAAAAAACAATAAATAAGAATATAACAGAAATTTGAATCTCATATATATCAGTTAATTTAATCATTATTTTCTCGGTTTTTTTGTTTTAGAATTTAGTTATTCGATTGTTATATATAAATTTTTTATTACTTTCTAATTAGGTAATGCTCATAGATTTTTTAATTTGTATTATATTATGTTTAAATTATTATTCTGATTATTGTATAATATTTTTATTTGTTTTTATTATTGTTTGTTGATGAGTGTAAAACAGAAGCAATGAGACTTTTGTTTTTTGTTCACTTTTATTAAATTTTTATAAATGTCGAATAATATATAAATATTATTTGTACTGTAATTTATTATTTCTTCTCGTGATTTAAATAATTGTGATGTATATAAATACAAATTTATATTAGTTAATTTTGCATTATTATTATTATTATTATTATTATTGTTTATTATTATTATTAGTTATTATCCATTGAGGGCCCATTACATGACATTGAGGACAAAACAGGATACTTGTATATGTTTGTTTGAATGGGATAAATTTGTTTGAAAGAGTGCCTGGTAGTTTACTATATTTGTGTGAATGATAATTACTCATAAAAAAGGCTGTTCAGGTTTCATCTATTTTAAAAAAGAAGAAAAATAATTGATTAAAAATAAATAAAAGTATGAAGCTATTTTTAATTGTTTACAAAATGATGAGAGACTGGTGTTTATTTCTTTGTTTTAATGTCATTATTTGAAACAATAGTCAAAATAAAATGAAACCATTTTTTCCTTAGACATGTTCACACCCAAATTGTATCAGTTTGGTTAATAATATTGTATAAATGGTATTAAACAATAAACTCTTAGTTTATGAATATATTTGTGTGTTTTTTGTTCCATATTTACCGACACGACCTTATTTTCCAATCAATATCTACAGTTACAGTAAAAATCATTGAACTCTATTGTACAATATTGAGCATTTATAGATCTCAGTTTCAAACTCACTGAGATAGCCGATGGTTACTTCAATATTTACAGGACTCTTTAAACTTAAATTAACCAGCAAGTTATTCTAAAACAACCAATCTCAGTGTTACCATGATATTTTATTTTTAACATATCATACGATTTTATGAGATACCCACGTTTTAGCAATAATACCTAGTCTGTACGTTTTTTTTTATTCCTAATGTGTGTACGTTGCAGTCAGTTCAATTAAGAACAATAAGCAACCACATGACCCAATGAGATGGGGATGATATGTATGACGTGTAAATGAGGTGTAGTCTTGTACAGACTCAGGCCGACCATTTCTAAGAGAGTATGGTTAATTGAAACACAACCATCTAAGTACACCGGTACCATTGTCTAGTATTCAAATCTGTATAAAAGTAATTAACTTTACTAGGATTTGAACCAGGAACCTTCGTCTCCAAAAATCAGCTGTTAAACAGCTGACTAGCGGTGACGACGTTACCCTTAGACCAACCCGGTGTGTTAGTCTATAAATGAATTTTAGATGAGACCAATATTCTTCTTCTGACACTAGGAGCTTACACTTCAAGGAAGAACAAAGGTAAGTCGGTAGGTATAAATGATGTGAAACACTGTATTTTTCATCAACCAGTTTATAATATGACTGTGCATAAATTGCAGTACAAGAAACGGTCGAGTTATCTAAAACGCAAAAATAAGCAGAGAAACTTGATAATGTTAAAATCAACATTCATTGAAGTAACTCCAAATAACAAATATCAGTAAAGTTTCCTTTGCTTAATTCGTACATTAAACGTTATAGTTGATTAGAATGTTTTGTACAAGCTAGCTATAAAAGTTGAAAAATTTGAATTTAAAAAAATTTAAACCTTATATCTTCTCAGTGTGTACATAAATGCACCAGTGGTGCATTACTTTAACGCTGATTAAGCAAGATTCAAAGTCAAAGATCTTGTGATCGATTAACGGCTAGAGTGTGAACATTTGAAATACTACCTTGAAATTTGCCACGTTAGATTTTAATTACACATTTTATGGTAATCTAAATAGGCAAAAGAAATAATTTCATGAAAATATTTTGTGATACATTTCATTTTGTTTTTGCGCGGGTTAATTTCCCGTGTTATTCATGAAAAGACGTGAATATTTAATTTATTTAATCGTTCCGGAATACAATTGACAATTGATGCTTAAATATAGTTTAATGTAGTGTTAGTTCATAAACAAAACTCGCAGTGGTTTGTCGAGTCTTGGAGTTCAATATGAACTAGGAAAGTTGTATGCTACAACGTTTTTAAAAATAAAGATTTAATAATGAATTTGTGCCACATAATATTTATATTATTGAAATGCAATAAATTAAATTAAAAAAATATTATATTAATGTAATACAGAGTGCAGTTTGTTTAATTTTACAAATTTATTGTAGAATCATGAATATAAAATTAAGCATCCAAGAACATTCGTTAAAACTCTAAGTCGTTTTATGCCTACATATTTTTTAAGTAATGAATTTCTCTTTGAAAAAGTTTCTTAATAAGAAAACTTTATTTTATATGACATTGAAAACATATGTACGGTAAGTTCAAAAAAATTTAAAAGTTTGTATGATGTAAATACTTGATAAGGTAAAACGCACTAAGAGATACCAAACAAAGTGTGATAAGAGGTGTGTATAGCTGAATTAGTGGGCGGTGCTTGAATTTAATGAAGAAGCTCGAGAAAACCATCTTCACAATATTTATGTGAAGGTGATTTCTATTAGGCTACATGTAACTCACAGAGTTTGTTACAATTACGAGTATTATGCTCGTACTATGCTGGAGTGGAAGTACAGTTTAGTTCTGTGACTTAAGAAGAACTTATTGATATTATCCTTAGAAATTGTTTCCGAATAAATAAAACGTATTGAAACAAAACACTACTCTGAATGTAAAACCATATAGTTTATTTTATTAACTTACATATGTAAATGTGTTTTATTAAAACGAATGTCAGTAAACTTAAAGAAGAATTTCTATTGTGATTAATCTTTGTAGTAAATGCAAAACGAAAGATGAAAATATGATTTTCTAGTTAACATTAAATAGCTACCTAATATGCCCCAACGATAAATGGAGTTACTTTTTTGGCTCCTCCCATCTTTGATGACACCATCCATAATCTATTACTGAAGACGTTTGCCACGCCCTATAAAATACCACCATTTCAAATGTCAGCACTATATGGGCTACTATCCATATTAAAAAAAAAAAAATTTAGAATATTGTAAAAATGTTAAACAGAAAGAAATTACTACTTTACAACAATTAGGATATATTCTGAGAAGGAAAGGAATAAAAACTAAAACGTATACAAGAAAACATAACCAAAATTAATATTATGGCTAAATGTTTTTTAGTTATTCCTAATTTGTGTACGTTGGAATCTGTTCAATTCAGAACAAATAGGCAACCCCATGACCCAATGAGATAAGAATGATGTGTATTATACAATACACATCATTCAAGACGTGTTAATGAGGTGTAATCTTGTAAAGACCCAGGCCGACCATTCCTGGCAGAGTATGATTAATTGAACCCCAACCATCATCATAGTACACCGGTAACCGCTGTCTAGTATTCAAATCCGGATAAAAGTAACTACCTTTACTAGGATTTGAACCAGGAACCTTCGTCTCAGCTGTTAAACAGCTGACTCGCGGGGACGACTTTACCTCTAGACCAACGCGGTAGATTAGCTAAATTTAGATGAAAAAATTGTTTACCATCTTTCCAGAGGATGTGAGATGGGATTTTTTTTAAAACTAGGGACGGAAGATGACGGAAAGTTAGCCTGGAATCGAGAGAGACAATAATTGCTGCAGAAGGTAAAAAATGCACTTCTGGAAAATTATGGAAACAACGGAAAAAGATTAACGATAAACCGCGGTAACACTAAATTTTTATTGGGTGAAAGTTTACATTATAGATAAGTTTATTACCAAATTTCAATTTGAAATTTCGTTTGTGTTTTTTATTTGTTATTTTCTATCGTAAAATTAATTATAGTTTCCCCTTTTATGTTACAAACAGTGTTTTTCATAAAATATTACAATTCCCATACGTAGGTATCTGATCTAGCTAAAACATTCTAGACTAATTTGGATACAAATTTTGGGACACATACTTACCCACAATAAGCACATTGTAGTGTTAACAGGCGACCTTATGAAGACGCTTAAACGCTAATGGCCACGAGATCTCACAGAAAATCAGTGAGAAAACCGGGTCTTTTTATCAAGATTTATTAGGCCTATGTGTTTGTTAACGCCAAATTTAGCATCTTATTTATGCTTTATTCTACGATAACTTGTATGTCGACGAGTACGACAAATTTACGACAAATTGACTGCATATTAACGTTGAGAAAACTAAATATACAGTTATTGGATAGTCATGACACAGTATCCAAAATGCCAAAAGGGTCATTTGAATTAGTGCACGGTATAAAATACCTCAGCACATTTTTAACATCAGATGGTACACCAAACAATGGTGTTTTGGAAAAGTTGGCAGAGTTAGGGCCACCCCAAAATGTTACATCCTGTTTTGTGGAGTTATCACGTATGTTATTGTACTAAGAAGAGAATTCTCCGTTCTTTTGTCGAAAGCTCTTCTATTTTATGACTCAGAGATTTAGACTCTCCTACCAAGGTTTAAAAGCAGAATAATAGCTATGAAAATTGGTTTCTGGAGAAGTATTTGTAAGTTTATTGTGCTAGTTCGAGTTAGTAATGAGGAGATTTTGAAGAAAGTCGAAAACAAATTCTATTAATTAACAAAATTGAAGAAAGGTATTTGGTTCGGCCATCTGTTACGAATGGAAGAGAACAGGTTGCCATAAGAGATTTGGCTATGCATTCCAACCAGAAAGGCAGACGGATGGCGTTAAGAGAGCTGTGGAGAAGAGAGTTGAATAAAAAGGTGTGTTTAATAGAAATTAATTTCGTTTTGGGTTGCGATAAGTGGCCTAGTGCTGTAGAGTAGCAGCTACATTAATTATTTATTTTTGTATAAAAACATACACAAATTTTAATTTTTGAATAAAAATTTATAATTAAATTTAGTATCTGCACACCTTTTTCTAATAAAAATACTGTAGTATTTCGACAAAGAAGACAATATTATACATAGTATTTCATGTTCGGAAAGTTCTGTAATTTAAATCTCTTCAGCCTGTTGATAGTCGTTTCTGAAAGACAATTTAGAAAATACAGGTCATTCATTGAATAAAAGTCACACGAGAGGTAGGCTAAAGATGTAAAACTCACGTAATTCAGTTTTTAAAATTTTTCAGGAAGAAAAATTTCAGCTGACTTTTGAGCTTGATTTTTTTGTGATATTGCAACATGTTTGTGTTAAGTTAAACGACTAACTTGGAGCACACATATCAAACGGAAACGTTTATTACTGAATTCACGACTTAAACTTCTATACTCCCTACTTCACAAACGATCAAAATTACCAATGGCACAAAAATTACGCATATATTGTTCTCTTTTGAAACCTATTTGGACCTACGGATCCCAAATTTACGGTTCAACCAAACCCTCTAACTTGCAACGAATTCAAGCATTCCAGTCAAAAACATTACGCCTTATAACAAATGCACCTCTTTACGTTAGCAACAAAACCTTACATACAGATTTGAAAACACCACTTGTACAAAATTCCATTGAATACCTATACAAACGCTTTCACGACAAATCACACGAACGCGAGAACCCCCTGGTGCGTTCACTTTCCTCCGTTTATTTACCTGATAATCCCCCTAGACGCCTTAAAAGACGCTGGAGTAGAGACCTGCTAATTTGATACACAAATTTCATTCTTGGGGAGGCACCAATGGGGGCCCTACCCCTCTCATGCCTATCATGTCATTTACATTATTATCATAATCATCACATTTGCTTGTTGTAACGTTTTACAGTTGTAAATAAAGAATTAAAGAAAAAAAAAAGTTTAGTTTATGCACACACAAACAGCTGTTAGATACACAGAAACTCTAAAAAATACATTTATTTTACTTTATTTCATATAATGAATTAATGCAATAATTTCACTAACCTTCTTTGTAAACTGCGTCACCTTTATTTTAATTTTACTTACACGTGTTTCGGTGGATCCACCATCATCAGAGTAAATAACATATAATTGAAACTAAAAACATTTATTAAAAATCTATAGAAGATGATACATCTTCAGTCACTTGTATAAAAAACTTGTTTTTATACAAGTGACTGAAGATGTATCATCTTCTATAGATTTTTAATAAATGTTTTTAGTTTCAATTATATGTTATTTACTCTGATGATGGTGGATCCACCGAAACACGTGTAAGTAAAATTAAAATAAAGGTGACGCAGTTTACAAAGAAGGTTAGTGAAATTATTGCATTAATTCATTATATGAAATAGAAATATTTAAAACTGCAGGATGCATTATAAAGATTTATTTTTGAATGAAAATATTTTACTTTATTTTTTACATTTTACATTTTTACATTTTTTTTTTACTTTACATTTTTATTTTGGATAAAGTATTTATTTTATTTTGTGAGTTTGGAGCAAAGTTTAGGCTAGTGTTTGCTTTTTTTTATTTCTTTAAAAAAGTCCCATCAACAGCTTGGTCATTAGCGACTACCGTGGGATATGAACAGTGGGTTTTTACCTTGTAAAAATTTTCAGACCCTGGGCGGATATTTAACCCGGGACCTCCGCGGGATGGGCTAGTGCGCTATTAACACGCTACAGAGGCGGCCAATGTGAGTTTTGTTTCAAACTTGTTAAGAGATTATAAGAAATGCAGTGACTTAAGGTAAGAAAAAGAACTAAGTTAATGAAAATAATTTAGCTTTAATAATGAAAAATAAGTTAAGATAATATTATAAAATATATTTTTCAAAACTAAAGACGATAGCCTCGTAAACGTACAGTATTCAGCACACTAGCAAAACAAAACTTGCATTCTCCAGATGTAGGCTGCCATGTTGAATGTTTCGTTAGAGCGTTATCATTGGTGGATATGGGTTGTGCGAGTTTTAACACAAATAGGCCGTTCAAGAATGTGACTTTTGATTCTAATGTTAGATTTGTCAGCCCGAAAAAAATAAAATAGGATAAAGTAAGTTTTGTTCCACATTGTTATGTTTAAACGACAATTGTTAGTTCAACATAGCAAACGAGATGGCGGTGGTAACTCAATTTTTAAAAAAAATTGTATTATGAGTTTAGCATCTATACCGCTCACATGTACTTTACTTTTTATTTGTTTTAATTTAAAATCGGCCAGAGAGCGTAACTTATTGCTCTGAAAATTGTTCTGAGAAAGATTATGCAGTAGCTACTGAGTGAGTTATTAACAGAAAATGGGTTTTGTAGGGCACGTTGAATAGAGGTATTATATGAGCGCATATTGAAATAAATTTCAGCCTTAAATGCATTCTATTTTCAAGAAAGTAGTCTAGAACGTTAATTTTTTGGTAAATCAACAAGTGACTGTAGAGAGAGAGAGTATAACTGAATAAAGGTACGAGTATACGAAAAGCTATGTAAATTTTCGTCAGAGATTGAATTACAATGTCTAGAAGACCCGTGGCTTCTCGTGACAGGTGAATATGAAATTACAACAAAGTCAGACGGAAAGATATTTTAATGTCGGTAAAAAATCAGCCTCTACCCCCTATTAAAAAGGACTAGGGGTGGTTATTACACAGACAGAAGAGGTAAAACAGAAGAGACCCCCGGGTGCTTCAGCGAACGGCTCGGTGTGCCGCGTTCGATACGCGAGCAATTTGTGCAACCCTGTACTAGCCCTTCCCAGACCTATAAACTAACCTGTTTATAGCTGTGTACAGCACAAATTATTGTCGAGCCTCGGAACAGATGAGATAATGCTTTTGAATACCACAGTACACGCTTCTGATGCTATCGATAGCCTTTTCTAATATATTGTATTGTCTGTCCAACGTATTCCGTTCGGGTCAAACTCCTTTCCACCCACAACTATTCACCTATCCAAACGACTCATGCCATCTCTATACAATCTATTGTAATAAAACCACTATAAATATTTCTTAATATGCCTAATCATGTTTATTTTAATTCAGATTTTACACACTTGCATGCCGTTAATAATTCTGAGAATTCATCACACATCCTTTTTCTACACGTTAATCTCTTATCCAACATATAATTATTAAAATTGTTGGTTTAGAAATAAATTATTGATTTACAATTAACTATCCTACCACGTTGCACTGACTTATCTGTCGCTTAATTGGCTTGTTGTTTGAAGATGAATCGATTTAAACAACTTTTTTTTATATTAATTTTTTAATTACCATGGTCTCTCTGCCCCCTTTCTCTCTCAACCGTCCTTTCCATTAACCGACTCTTTCCCAAGAGGGTACTTTGGTTTTTTTAGTTGAATTAACTACCCAGGTTATGAAGGAACCCGGTACTTCCACATTGCAATCAGCTGATAACCAACAGCACTGTCAGGGCGATCAAGTATCATTTTTATTTAAACAGTACTTGTGCTAGAAGGGTTCTTGCAATATGTTGAACAACAATCGACTTCAACTCCAGTCGATGTTCTGAATCTAGAAAGATGGTGGGGTTAAACAGCTGACACAAGTAAGAGTAACATGAAACAAAAGAAAACGACAGATTATTTTCTCAACTGATATGGTTGTGAACACAACCGTACGTAAATTTTTTAATGCACACAGTATACTGTTTTCGTTTTACAGGACTTAGTGAAATACACATTAAATACCTTGGTGTTTACTGGTGTGTGTATTATTAGTGCTGTTTTAATAATAATGTATATATGATCACTTTACTCTAAAACTTTTTTTCATATAAATTATCGATATCGGAAAGCGAAATTAAAGTACGCGAGTCATTCATAGAGTGTAGTACATTTTTATAATTTTATAAATTTAATTTTAAAACGTTTGTTTAATTTTGGAATCTAAATTGAGTAGGTTATCACAAATATAACCAATTCTCAGTTCTATTCGGTTATAAATAAACTATATAAATAGCTTCAACTTAGAGTGCGTTCTTTACAAAATATTTCTACGATTCTTAATAAATTTGGTCGACAAAGATCAGACACGGAAGAGTTAGGTCTATGTCTAACTTGTGAATAAATATTCCTGCTATTCACTGTATTGCTTACCTAAAATCTTCGGATGCCCTATTCTCCGTTATAACATGGTGACAGATTCCAAGTCGCACGATTCTCTCAGAAAACTACATGTATACTGAAGTCACGAGATTCCCTTTTGCGTATGTATGGGCTGTGAGGAAGGGAATTGAAATATTTGCAGTGCTGCCAACATCAACAGTGAGACACTTCTCGTACATTTCACTACCGTGCAGTTTCTACATACTTTTTTAAGCTGTAATTTATTCCAAGAAAATGTTTTCTTCATAAACCTTATAAGAAATAAATGTGACCTGTATTGCCTATGGCTTAATTACATGACTAGAAATGTTTGATTTACTCTAATTACAAATGATTTGTCTTCTTTACTATTGCTTTCACCGGCGTTTTCATTACCAGTCTCTCTAGTATCTACCTAACCGTTTTCTTTTTATTACCAGATGTCAACAAAACTGTTAAAGAATAGCTTCTTCATGTCCTTATTTTCCTTCTTTATTTTTCAAATTGTGGAAAGAGAAACATCACAGTACGTAGTTAGCCGCTAGCTCACGGCTTTTGTTAAGAGGCACAGATAGGCATTTTTATTTAGCTTCAACTTCACTACATTTTATTACATCGCATATTAGATTTCGTTCAGCACTGAGAATAGTTCGACCACGTTATCGATAAACCGACATTTCTGTTTACGGTAACAACCAGTTATATTCGTACAGTTAACCTACAAAAGGTTCAGTGATATATATAAGGTTCAGTATATGCTCTGGGTATAATATAAGTTGTTATGTTTGTCGTACTGAAATTAAAGCAGTCGCGCATGCGCACTGATGCTTTTCCCCCTTTACCCCTCGTTGCAAACAAGGGCAAACTCGTGACTCAAGTGACTATATTAGGGTTTTTGTCAATTCTTAATTTTGGGGAAAATAAAGTTTTTATAAAACAGATGCGAGTACTTCCTCACAGCTAGTTTAAAGTTTTGTCTTGTATAACATATATCTCCTTACAACCTTATTATGTTGGTATTTAAGCCGCACCTAAAAATAAAAAACTTTTTATTAACAATATCAAGGTAAGTGAAGGATTTTTGCAGTTGTCGGATCAAGTGGCGAGTACTAGAGCCTAGGGGTTTTGGTTGGTAGGCGTTTGTAGCTTCCTTGTCACTGGACGAAGATGCCTTAATTGAGTCAACACTACATTGTGGAAGAGTGAGGATGATGTTATTCTCACCGCCTCAGATACAAAAAATACAAAAATATTATAAATCCATATATAACTAGTATTACCTTCTGCGTTACTTAAAAGTAATATGAACAACCTAAGGGAACTTTTATCCCTCACTTGCAGGTAAAAGTATTTAAGTAAATTTAAGTAGCCTATTTCATTTCCAAGTAAATAAGAGCTTACTATTTCCAAGCTTACTATTTCTATAATTCTTTTTTTGTATAGTTTTTGTAAATAAATAAGTAAGTTTCTTATAAAACCACGTTTTAATAACGAGGTGTAATACCAGTTAGTTGAACTTCTTGCTTGGCCAATCAAGCTGATATTGTTTCAGTTTTTGTTGAAATATTGTAAAACTTAATATTAGGCTACTAACCATGTAAATTTTAATTATATTCTATCGTGTACAGAACTAACTTACATAATTTTAATAAACGAAAAAATTTATGTTCATGTATAATTTGTCATTTCATTTGAAAAACTGAATCTACATCTGCTATGAAATACAAAAAAGCACGTGGGTGTCACCATAATGATACGTCAATCTATAACTGAGTGCAACTCAAGTTTTAAAAATAATCCGAACTTTAAAGTAATACAATCAGCAGTATTTATGTGAACTTAAATCTTTAAAAAAATGTTTTTATCTTGAATAATATTATTCGGTAGCGAACCCTTAATAGTACTTTAGACGAGATGACACTTATTCCATACTTATTTTTATCTTCTTAGTGAATTTTTTGGTAGTTTCCGGGAGTTGTGGTTGTAATAATGTTTGTTTCCCTAAATTTGTGTAACTTCCATAAGTTAAGTGAAAAGACCGGTCATTAATTTTGGCGATCGTTGTCGTTATTTTCACCTTCTTTCTTGTTCAACGAAATAGTTTTCTGAGCTTTCTTAATACCAAGTTCTAAGATTTTGAAACCGCAACACCCTTCCTTTTCCATGTTTGGCTTTTTCTGTATATACCGTGCAGAATGATTGAAGTAACGATTTTCTGAATTTATTACTCATTACACATGTTCCAAGTACTGGAGCTTTCTAAAAATTGCTGGTGAAAAATTATACCAGCGTATTTCTTCATTATTCTGCGAACTTCTGCATTTTTTATCAATAATCAATTATTCGGCCACATCTCAAATTCCTCCTGTTTCCTTGTGATGGCTCCATCTTAGGTTCCGGATTTTACACCGTACGTGAGCACATAGAAGACATAGATTTACAGACGATATCAAAATCATAATTATATCGTATGCAACCTGGATTATCTTGATTTATCAGGATTCACACAAAGACCAAATAAATCCTAACAGAGTAAAAACATAATAAATTCTATCTAGTCTATATTGATATTGAAAAAGTTTAGTTCGAAATTAAAGTTTAACACCAGTTTGATTTTTGGGGGCGATATCCTCCTTTAAGCCATTAATGCTATGTTTTTATTTAATTAATAACGGCAATACATACCGGAGAATTCAGACGGTAGAGATGAGATTTCTGTGAAGGACTAAGGAGTGTACACGCTTGGCAGAATAAGGAATGAAGAAATAATGTCAGAATTGTGTATTTATAACTTGAACGAAAAGATAAAGCATTATCGCCAAAGTTGGAGACAGCATATGGAAAGGATGTCAGATCACAGGATACTTAAGCAAGCGCACTAGTATGCTCCAGAAGGGAAAAAAGATATCGGTAGACCTTGAAAAAAATGGAGAAAGTTGATAATAGAGGGTGAGTTCGTGGAGTCGGTAGACTTAATCCTGGTTTTGAAGAAAAAGAAGAAGAAGAAGAAGAGAAGAAATACATAACGTAATAGTTTTTGCTACAAGTAATTGTCATTGCCCAGATTTTCTTCTTAGCATATCTGCCCGTTGCGGATGCTGGCGAACATCATGGCTATGCTGAGCTAGTTGGTTGTTAGACGGAGCAACTCCTTGTAGCTCTTACCAAACGAGCCATCAAATTGGCTAGAGGAAATATTTTTCTGCCAGAAGCTCTTTTTCCTTCTATCTTTCCTTGCGTGGTGCGCTGTACAAGTTCATAACTTTATTGATTCCTCATGGTGTGTCCGAAGCTCACGTCATTTGACGATTTTAATTACCTCTGGGTGTTTATTAATTCTTCTTGAGTTTCCATGTTGGTAACTTCCACGCCATGTTATATAAAATTGTATTCGTTCATGGGACAATTGAAAAATATGTTACAATAAAAAAGTAATTGTCTATTAGAACTCTGTATCTATGTCGAGATACCAATTTTCGGAATTTGTTTTTAGTCTTTGATTACATACCTGTAAAAATTTGATTTAGGGGTATAATTAAGTCTTAAATAATTTTTTAAGTGATTTTTATTCATGATTCTAAACAAGTGAACGTTTTTTTGTAAGTCACGGTTTCAAAGTGAGAAAATGTACAATTAAATTAGCCCTACAAATGTTACCTTCACACTAGTTTACTTCCAAATAATACTCAATTTCACGCCGTAAATTTACGGTAAATAAAATGTTTACTTTAATTAATTAATTAGTTTGACTATATCTTGATTGTGGACTTTATTTTTATGTTACAATATGTTAATTTAATTTGTAATATAAATTTACTACTCCTATTAGGCCTATGATTTATTTCTTTTTTACAAGTTTATTGAATTGCGATTTTAATTATAAGTTATGATGAGCTCAGTACACAATTGTTTTAAAAAACAATTAAAATTAATATTGTAAAGAAATTAAATGTTTCTTATACAATTTTAAATTTTGTGTTCTGTGGTTTTTACGCAGTAAAAATAATTTACATGTGACTCCGTTTGTAGTAAACCTCTGCAAAACGGATTACATAAATTCGCTATAATCGAAAAGTATTTTTGTTACAAGAATGGAATTGCATAACATAGTGCCAATCTTATCATTGATAAACCTGATCGTTGATAAAAATAGAATATGTTAATAGCAAAGCGTAAGTTAGGCTACATTAATTCTGTAAATTAGTTTAATTAAATTAATTGATTTTAAATTAATTTAGTTAGTTTATTAGTTTACTAATTTTTATTTCTTGAAAATAAAACGTCTTCATGAATAGTATTATTTTACAATTCTTTTTTGAAGTACCTATTCAGATATCTTTGTTGTTTTCGACGCACTGCTGTGATGTTTTTCAAAGGCCGCGTCCAGGCAGCGTTTATGCTGAGGCCAGACAGCAAGCAGGTTAGAGCAGGCTAGCAGTTCAAGCAGGTTCAAGCAGTGGCGAAGCATTTAGCTAAGCTTTTACCATGGCCATACAGGAAGCAGTCAGCTGCTAACACGCTTTTCATCTGCGTGTCACTTGGTTCAATCATGCCTTTTGTTTTGTCTCGGTTTGTGAAGTAACTACTTTTAAGTGAATGTTACCTTATGTTAATGAAATTTTTTAAATTATTTTGACTGCCTTAACTATTATTTTAAATGCGTACTATAAGTCATTGAATTATTTTTTAGTTATTTCTATTAGTTTTTTGTTACTATATACTCACATTCATTAGTTTGTAATTCTTTGCAGACTTCATTCCACGCAGCAGTTGATTTCTGTCCTTGAAATTCTTATCCGACACATCCCACAAAATGGCAAGTTAATATACAACCGATATTAGTGATTGAATGTCAAAATTCATGATTGGAAAATTAATATACACAACAACAGAATGGAAACTCTACCAAGATGTGAGCTCGTAAGCTGGTAAAATTAAACTAACCAGCTTACGAGGTCACATCTCAACTCAGTTTATAGTATGAATTTCTTTTAAATTTTAAACGATAGTTTGTTCATTATTTATTGTACCCAGATCCCGAAACGGACCTTAGCAAAAACTTATTTGTGGAGTTTTTTCGTTTAAGGGAGAATCTGAAAAATCCATGACCGGACCTCCTGAACACTCGGGCTCAAGGAGAGGTCGGAGTTGACAGTTAACTGACGACCCATTACAACAACACCCTCAGACCAGTGCCTCTAAAATTAAGACTGGAAGGGTCAGACAGCAAACTTAGGGAGGGAGACACAATAGAACAATTTAAAGTTTACTTGATATACTGCGAAAAGTAAAGGAAATAAAGTAATCATCTAAGAAATCATTACAAATCTTAAATAACAACGACTGAAAACTAAAGAGGACCATGCTTCTACTTTCAGCAAAAAAAACTTGAAGATTATCAGCGATTGTGCAACGTATTTTGAAGTCTCTAAAGTATCTCTAAAGTTCATCAGGTTTCCAGAAATTAATATCAAACTGATTTACCAATTTACTGCATCTATCGATCGGCGAGAACTCCAACTATCTAATCACCGGAACCACATTGACCCATATGTAGAGATGTATACTTTCGGTACACGCAGGTTTTATAATAAAAGTAATTAATATATTTCATTACAACACGGTAATTAAACCAGCATTGTTGTTTAGGTCGTCAGCCGAAAGGCTGGTTTGAACCTCTAGACGCTTTACTAAGTAAAACGAGGAGTGAGGTGATTTACATTTTCCTTCCTCACTGAATGAAAAAGTAGCTTATCAGCATACCAGGCCCTCTAAAAAGCAACTTTCCACCCTGCAAATGGTACCTTCTCTTCTTTCACCACAGGGTCTGGCTATATAGTGAAATTCATTACTTTCAGAGGACATAACTCTTATTAGTGTTTTTGCACCTCTACCTCTTCTGTTCTTAAATGATTCAGTCATTTAATTGGCGGACCATGCGATAAGAAACAGAACTATTTTTTGTAGCCATGGAACCAGCATATCGAGTGCAAATAATTTAATACTCCGTCTGCCTGTTATGGGCAGAAACCAGCATTATGGAAATGAAACTGAAAGAATAACAAAAGAAAAATGTATAAAAATATAGTTACACGAAGGAAAATTATAACAAGAATTTTAGGAACAAAAATAATGAAACATGAGAACAAAGAAATTTATTCAAACATTGAACCGATAGAAAGCTCAATCATAAAAAGAATAACCACATTTTTTTGGACACATATCAAGATTAAATAGACTAAACAAACAAATTTTTGATATTTTTGTAATGACAAAAATACAAGATTTTTAATCATACTAATAACTTAGAAATGGAAAAATTAGGATTTAACGAACCAGATTTTTTATAACAAATTTCATGTGACCTTGTTTTCGGTTCTGAAATTTCTGCTTGAATTCGAAAATCCCGATAATATTAGAGGAAAATTTGTGTAAAGATCTGTTGTAGTAAAAACAATGCTGTAAATAAAGGAAAACTACTAAATTCCAAAACAGGGTTTAGTTAAAAAAAACCTAAATTATTTTCATACTAGTTTTCGAAATACCTATGCTATTGAAATTTTCTGAAAATAATTATTAATATAATGTAGCCTCTTATTATCAATAATATTTATATATTCATGGGTAATCAATTGTATTTATTAATATAATTATATCCTACATATTTAAGTGAGCATTATTAGTACAGTAAGATCTTGAGTGAATGTTATAGAAAATTGGTTTAAGTAAATTTAACTTTTAAACCAATTTTGATAGTTTCTTGAAAAACATGTCACAGTTTACGGTTATTTTAAAACTTGTTTGAGTTTTAACTCTTAAGAAAAGAGCTCTTAAAAAGCAATCGTGTGTTCGGAAAAGAAGAAAATTTATAAAAGTATTACAACAATATTAACACAAGCAACTATCAGAAAGGTACTTTTGTTCTATGGACCATTGATAAACATGAGCGAAGCAAAGAGTGAGGGTCAGATCGGATGAAGAGAGAAAGAAAACTTTGAGAAAATTGAGATGGCACACATGCGCGTATTTGATAACCCCTCAAAAACCTTATATCCAATAACCGGATATAATCCTGTCGCGTTTATTATACGAGAGACAGTGAGTGTGAAATCGAACCAAACCGAAGGCCTTACACAAGACGATGCCAGCAAAAGCGGAGTAAGATGATCCCTTTTTGATGAAAAGCAAACACCTTCCACGGCTGCTGGGGTTTTATAAGCTGAGCCTTTGGCTTCGCGAAGCTATGGTAAACACTGCGTCGGCACCGCGTCGTCGCTGTTGTGCCTCTCCAACCACTTTTTCTTTAATGTCCCTTGGAGCGTCTCCTATAAGACAGGATGGGGAAATGGGGAACAAACTCCATATCCCTTCCGTCTAGAAGTGTTTCTTTTCACTCACTGCTGATCAGAAGTAGGCTATGTCCGCATCAAATTATACAGCAGATAACAAATTGAATTTTCTACGCGTATATAAAGTAATTTTCTTTTTACAGGTAACGCCTACACTAAATCCTCAGAAAAACATTATTTGAAATAACATTAAAAAAGTTAACGTAAATATTCTAGCAAGTTACATTCAAATAAACTTTTAGTAGTGGGTTTATTTTAAAAGTTCTAGAGACTCTGGATCAAGCAGGATTTCACTATCTACCTACTGAAATAATGAAATCCAGGGTAATGAAAACACAAAAATGTGTAATTTCATATTTTAAATCAATGTTGATCATAACTTTTATCGGACAATACAGTTTTAGAGTTACGTTTTATAACAGATGTTGTTGTTTAGGTCATCAGCCGAAGGGCTGGTTTGAACCTCTAGAGGCTTTACTAAGTAAAACGTGGAGTGAGGTGATTTACCATGCCTTCCTCACTGAGTGGAAAAGTATGCTTACCAGCATGCCAGGCTCTCTGAAAAGCATCTACTTTCCACTCTGTAAATAACACCTTCACTTCATTCACCACAGGGTAAGGCTGTATAGTGAAATTCATTACTCTCAAAGGAGATAACTCTGACTAGTTTCTTTTACACCTCTACCCTTTTCTGTTTTTAAATGCTTCAGTGAGATAACTGGTTGACCACGTGATAAGAAACAGAACTATATTTTGTAGCCCTGAACTAGCAGACCGAGTGCAAATAATTTAACACTCCGCCCGCTGATAATTGGCGTTATAATATATACAGACCGACAAATTACTACAAAAATTTATTGATTACATCTATTTGATTGAACAAAAATCGTTATTCTGTTGAATTATATTTCAGTCATGTCATCTGGAAAAATTAATTTTTGGAAATTACGTTACATCAATTTTTAAATGGCATGTTGAGGTGACTAATTGGGAGTCAAATATGAATTACATACATGTAATAACAATAAGTGAGTGACCGTTGCCAAAATGCTACATAAATCTAAAAAAAGAGTGACAGTAAATGATAAATTTTATTTAAAAAATACTCAAAAATGTTGCGACAGTAAGTCAAATAGTCAGCCAGTCAGTTAACTTAAGATTTTTCCTCCCTATTACAACTCTTGTCATCCGTAAGTAAGGCATCTCTACACCTTCCAACTTCTGTTTTCGTTTCACTGTAAGATTCCAAGTTGTCTGCCATACAAAAGAGTCGTATTTGAAATTTTGTATTGAAATGGCAGTTTCGACTTGTGAATGACAATCAGCAAATTTTAGTAGCTATTCTTTATCTTAGACTCTGAACTCCATCAATGAAGATTGGTTTCAACTCTGGTTAATTGTGCTCTGTCATTAATCACCTTCAAAATAGTTTCCATACTCTTGTTTATCCAGTCTTTAATATTCTTCAACGATGAGAATTTCCTTAGTCCATATCTGTGTGAAGTTCTCAACTTACCTCTTGATGATAATTCTGAGAAGTTCGTGCTTATTACCCCTGTATTATGTACCATGGTAGGTAGTCTTCCTTTTCTTGTGCTTATCATCTTACGATTCACTCTTGTATTTCTTGAAAATTCAACATTGGTCAAACGACCGGTTTACAAAATTCTAAGAATTTTGTAAATACCCATATCTCGAATGCTTATAAACGTTCGATATTTTAAAGTCGGTATTTTCACCCCATACGTAGGTTTGTAAAGACATATTTATACGTTGTTACAAACCTATATCTTACAGGGAGTAAAATTGTATAACAGTCAAACTTCTATATCTCGAATTGAATTTCAGTCCCCTTTGTATTTACCATGTAAAAAGTCATCTATAACTCGAAATTCGCCATTTTTTAAGTCGAATTAATTATTTCGTTTCATTTGACAAAATTTATAAATTTGTAGTTCTCAAAATAGCGTTTTCGGTCTTTTGAAAAATGTAGGTACAGTGCTGCTTCTATCATTATAAGAAGATATGTTCGATCATAAAAAGAAACAGACCTTCAAAGTCAGCTGGTTGCCTTTGTATATGCCTAACAGGCGTAAACCAAAACAATGAATTTCTTTAAATCGACGAATCTTTGGTCGACCACAGAACAATAGAACCATAGTCTATCGGTACAATGTACCATATTCATCATGTACTGCGTAATTTTGGAATACTGTATACAATATGTACTACTTAACACTGAAAAATGCAACGTACAGTTCTGTATTACGAAATTACACACGTGCAGTAGGCCTACATATTCCACATCTTGTAGGGTACTGTATTAGCCTACGTGGAATGTTCTGTTTTTGTTTTTTTTAATAATTATTTTGTTTTTATTTTCCATAACTCGAAATTTCTTAACTCGAATTGTATTCCCCATCTTTTGAGGATTCGAGTTATAGAAGTTCAACTGTATTAACAAGCAGATGCTTCATGTTAAGTAATTCTAGCACCACCATTTCAACACGTGCTTGCACTTCCATTGCTTGGTCAGATCTGCTGTAATCCGACTTAAATTCTGAACTTTCTCAACAATTAGGTTGTGAAGAACCTTACAGACCACCGTTAACTTAGTTTTCAGCTTTCAGATTTTCAAACCAATTCTTGTCCTTTAAATAGCCATTGTAAAATAAAATCTAATAAAATTACATTAAAGATTAAAAATGTTACAAATAAAGAAATTACTGAACTAGTTGCTCATAACAGATAGGTGGAGTGTCAAATTATTTACGCTCATTCTGTTTGTTGCAGGGCTAAAATAAATAGTTCTGTTTTTTATCACATGGTCAGGTAATTAAATGACTAAATCGTTTAAGAACAGAAGAGGTAGAGGTGCAAACGACACTTATCAGAGTTGTCACCTCTGAAAGTAATGAATATACAGCCAAACCCTGTGGTGAATGAAGTGAAAGTGTCATTTGCAGAGTGGAAAATATGTGCTTTTCAGAGGGCCCGGCATACTGGTAAGCATACTCTTCCACGCAGTGAGGAAGGCAACGGTAAACCATCTTATTCCTAATTTTACTTGGTAAAACCTCTACAGATTCAAACCAGCCTTTCGGCTGATGGCCTAAACAACAACAACACTGAAACTAGCTAAAATTGCAAAAAACTAGTGTGTTAAAATGTTTTCATATCTTAGTGGTATTAAACATTTTTATTTTTGAGAAATCAAGTTAAGTAGAATTTCATAATGTTAGAAATACCAGTACTTGCAGTCTATGATCACAAGAAATCGATGTGGTAAGAACATTTCTTTCTCTCAAGGACCTGAACTCTTTCAATTCGATCAGGCCGTCTGGTAGTGAAGTATTGCATGCAGATTTGACATTGCGACCAATTGTGCTGATCGATTCTGAGTTGATCCCTTACAAAAGTAATAATAAAAAATAAATATGTTTATGTGGTACTTTAAGCACTGTACATGCATGTAACCGTGTAATTGAGTAGACATTTTTTATTGTATGTTTGCACGTGCTGCTACATGGTCTGAAGTTAGTAAATTTTTATTGTTTTGGAAATGGACATCTGTTGATGCAAGTTTCGCTTACATAGCGTCACTGGTTTTCTTCTGTATGCATAACCTCTAGAGCGTTTAAACTTAAACTCGATTTTAGGCTGACATTTTTAAATTATATCATGCATTAAATATATATGTATATGTATGCATTATATACACATATATAAATTTTCAAACTTTTGTTTGTTCAATCCAATTTCTGTGCAAATAATAATTTTCCCTTGTTGTTTTATCCCCCTCCCGATTGCAAACAGACAAAAGATGAACGTAGCTAAACCAGTATACAGATATTGCTGGAATAGTATGGTTATTTACCATTCTTTTCACAACTTATATGAAAAAACCAGAGGTTTATTATTGTATTCGTAAGTTTATCTTGAGTCCTTTTATTTTGGCTTTCTTGAGAAAACAAACAATCACTAAAAAAAAAATACTCAGCGTGTCTTTAAACATAAGACGTTAACAGATTTTAATAAAAATGCAAAGCAATTTTGAAATGAACTTCAAACATTACATATTAGTTACCAGGAAAAGTAAAAAATGTTTGTATTGTTCAGGTCATCAGCCGAAAGGCTGGTTTGAACCTCTAGAAGCATTACTAAGTAAAACGAGGAGTGAGATGGTTTACCTTGCCTTCCTCTTTGAGTGGAAAAGTATGTTTATCTGCTTTCCAGGTCCTCTGAAAAGCATCTACTTTCCACCTTGTAAATGACGCCTTCACTTCATTCACCACAGAGTCTGGCTGTATAGTGAAATTCATTACTTTCAGAGGAGATAACTCCGACTAGTGTCTTTTACACCTCTACCTCTTCTGTTCTTAAATAGTTCAGTCTTACAATTGGTTAACCGTGTGATAAGAAACAGAACTATTGTTTGTGGTTCTGGAACCAGCAGATCGAGTGTAAATAATTTAACATTCCACCTGCCTGTTATGGGCAAAAACATATATTTAGTCTATATCCTATATCACTACATGTACGAATTTCGATTTAACCATTTTACGGTACTTTGTTATTCCTTTACATTTTTTATTTGTTTTATGGACACATATAAACTTTACAAACTTTTTCTGGTCAGTACTTTTAGAATTATTATTGATATCAACATGAATACGATTCCATTGCATTTATGTTCTAAGTAAAAATACACATTAAATTAAAGAAATTTTAGTTTTGTTTAGCAATTTCTTCCCGTTTTCGCATCAACTTCTCTTCCATTAATTAGACCATCTTTAAAAATCGCAATGTCTACTTAACTCATCACTGATACGGAAATTTATTTATTACTTTTGTAAACTTTATTTAGGAAACTTGATAGTTTAAAAGGTTTAAATCGTTTGACGATCAAAGCGGCTGCAAAACAGAATGTAGTATTTGTATGACAGTCTACACTCTACATAATGCAATTTCTTTCTAAATATTTATTAATAAATAGATTATACAACAAATTTTGATAAGCGCCTTTTAACTTTTTGTTTTGAATTTGTGATAGCCTAATATTAAAGATGAATTCAAATATCTCGTCAGTGTAGTTAAGTGTAAAAATTCAAGAAAATTCCAAATATTATTTACGTTTCTATTTTTATAAATATTAAAATACAATTTACTTTTTAGATCATATATTATTATAGTATTGTATTAGGTAATTTGAACTCCAATGGAACCTTTCTATACAATTAGGTTATTGCAGAGACATAACTAACACTGAACGTAGAGTGTACATTTATAGCTATTTTTAGATATTTATGAAAACTTGTATTATATTCGCACTTCACTTGCTTTTAGATATATCTTATTGTAGCCATTTCTGTTTCTTACATTTCCTCGCGCTGCCCTTATTTTAATAATGTAACAATGAAGGGCCTTCATCTTCCTTCTTGCTCTTCTTACTGTCCAGCACTCTCTCAATTTAGCGCCAGTGTCCGCCTGTCCGTCCTTTGACCATTATATATTATGCAAAACCATAGCAAGTGCCTAGCTAGACATCTTCAGCCCCGGTTCTTCTGCATTCTCAAGAGAATTTTGCATGTCTCTTCGCTAGAATCTCCCTTTCTTTCCGACCCGAACATCGTCTCTCCCCCATATTCCCTACTTGTGTTCGTTACAACCCCTTCTTCTACATGTTATTCTTTTTTACTTTTTTCTTCTTATTCTTACTCCTTGCTTCTTCATCCCTTTTCAATTTTCAATATTTTCCGACTTGATGTTTTATTCATTGTGCTAGTACCCAAGACCCGTCTCACCGTCCTAGAATTCTTCTTATATTCTTCCCATTATAATTTCTTTTTCATACTACTTTGTATATTACTTTTATTTCAAAAACTCTTAGTTGGTTACTAAGACCTTCTAATCTTATTCACTTTTAGTATATGTTGTCAAATATATAAACAACTTCCGATAAATTGCTTACTTCCTATATTTTCTAATTAATCAATGGAAATCAGATATTTTCTCTGAAAAAATTATTTTTCAGTACATAGCTCGATGCTGTAATGAATGGATTGAAGTGTATTGTTCTTTAATTGCATTATTAATACAAGTTTTAAGGTAGTTGTGTGAATTGTTGTTTCGTACGCACAAAACATTGCTAAGGCCTATTTAGACACACGCTTGTCGTAGTATTCGGTTCGCTGGTAAGTCGCTCTTTCTAAAACTTAGGATCACTTACTCCTCTTGGTGTGCACGAAACAAGTCACGTAACCTCCTTCAAGTCCCTCATATTATTAATATAATTAAAGCATACTACAAACGATGCTATAAAATCTGGTAAATGTAAAAATAGGCTGTTTACGCGGCCCAGTGTTTAAAGCAATAGAATGTGCTGAAGATTACAAAGTGGAAGGATCCGGCTTTGTTCCCCGGCTGAAGGCTGGAAATTATAGCACATTTAAAACGTACCGTATTACGTAGCAGTCGCTTACAACCGTACCTATTGATGTGACTTTAGATAAAGTAAAGTATAGGCATAAAGTGATTTATTTAGAAGAATTCTTATACGCTACTTGAATTTCCACAGAGAAGGTTATGAAGAAAGTTATGTAGATATTTACTTAAATATTAACAAAAAAGTACATTACTGTTAAACATATAAGCACTTTATATACTCACAAATTAAAACACACTCACTTTTTAGTCACCGGTAGGAATATGAGGCGACACATGGATAATCATGCTTCTTCGAGCCATTCATATTATATCTTCACCACATTATTAACCAACGAAAAAACGAAAACTAATACTAACATTTTATGAACACATGTATAAAATGGATGACAAACGGTTGACAAAACATATTTTTCAGTCAAAATTGCTTCCTACGCTAGATACCGCTCCATTTTTTGTATCGAATCACACACTTCACTTGGACCTAAAATCCCATTTATTAATGACACCATAAACGAGATGTATCAACGCTTTAGATTAAAATTACTTAACAACTCCAACCCATTGATTCGTGCACTAAGTTCTTCACATTTGCCAGCTAATCCATATCGTCGGCTCTGCAGAAGGTGGAGCAGAGACAATACAGTTTAAATTTAACTACGCTTATAAAATCATCCAACTTGCTTTTATTAATTAAATAATCTTAATAATTAACTTATGAAAAGGCTAACTGTAGTAATTAAATGCGGGATTTCTACTAATGAGTGGTGTCCTCCTTTAACGTGCAACGTATTTTAAAAAAAATATATATATAGGTATATATATATATATATATATATATATATATATATATATTATACGCATATTTGCTGGTTGTGCAAAACCGCACAGTTGTAGATATAAATAAATAAAGTTAAAAAAAACTATAGACCTAAGGTGCGGATTACTGGTTTAAAGAAGTCAGAAAGGATATTGAGGAAACATACAGAACCGAATTAAATTTAAAAAAATTCATTACTATCTTCATGGATTATCACGATAAACAAAAGAAAAATACTAGATGTAAGGACGAAAGGAAGAAACCTACAAAGAAAGAATGTTGAGAGTATATGGGTTGCAAGAAGAGCATCCAAAAATGTTTAAAAAGTTATTTTACGTGGTCTTAAATGGCCTTCTTCTTCTTTTAGTGCGCTATCCGTTTCAGATGTTGGCGACCAGCATGGCAATTCTCACTTTGTTGACAGCAATACGGAAAAGTTCAGCAGATGTCTTTCCGGTCCATTCCCTGAGGTTGTGTAGCCAGGATATTCTTCTTCTTCCTGGTCCTCTCCTTCCATCTATTTTCCCTTGCACAATGAGCTGTATCAAAGAGTATCTGGACTCATTCCGCATGACGTGTCCCAAATACTGAAGTTTACGGATCTTGATGGTGTTAAATATTTCTCTGGATTTCTTCATCCATCTCAGAGCTTCTTCATTTGTTACATGCTCTGTCCATGATATTTTAAGCATTCTCCGGTACAACCACAATTCAAAGGCTTCTATACGTTTAATCATACTCTTGTTCAATGTCCATGTCTCTGCTCCATACAGCAAAATAGAGAAGATGTAGCACCTCAAAAGTCTGATTTTCGTTTCAATGGTAAGATCATGGCTCCTGAAAACTCTGTTCATTTTATTGAAAGCAGCTGTTGCCTTTGCTATGCGATATTTAATCTCCTGTGCCATGTCCCAATTTTCATTTATCATTGTTCCCAGGTACATTGTGTGTTTCACACGTTCTAATTGCTGGTTATTGACGAAAATTTTGGCATTGTCGTTTCTGTGCTTGGAGATCAACATGAACTTCGTTTTCTTACTGTTGATATCAAGGCCATATTTGCAACTTACTGTGGCTATTTTGCTCATTAGATGCTGTAGACCTTCTTCACTATCGGCAAGTACTATGGTGTCATCCGCATATCTTATATTGTTGATTCTCGCACCTTGAATTGGTATTCCATGCTCCTCTTCACCATCCAATGCCTCTCTAAAAATCTGTTCCGAATAGCAGTTGAACAGCAATGGCGACAAGACACATCCCTGTCGGACTCCTCTTTTTATTCTTATCTCATCTGTTGTTTTGCCATCTACCCTCATTTTTGCTGTTTGGCCCCAGTACAAGTTTGTGATTATTCTCATGTCCTTTTCATCAATGCCAGTTTGTCTCATTATTTCAACCATTTTTTCATGTTGTACACGGTCGAAAGCCTTCTGGTAATCAATTAGGCAGCAATAAACATCACAGTTTACATCTCTGCATCTCTGGACCAAGACTTGCACAGCAAATAACGCTTCTCTGGTTCCAACTGCATTGACAAAACCAAACTGATTCCGAGATATTTGCTCTTCACATCTCATGTAAATTCTCCTATGAATTATTTTGAGGAAAACTTTTAAAAGATGGCTCATGAGACTAATGGTGCGGTGATCTTCGCATTGTTTGGCTCCAGGCTTTTTAGGAAGAGCAATGAATTCCGAGACCAACCAGTCATGTGGTATATTGCCCGAAGAGTAGATCTTGTTGAAGAGGTTTGTGATCTTCTGTAGTCCTTTTTCATTCAAAAGTTTGACAAACTTTACCTGAATGTTGTCTGGCCCTGCTGCTTTGCCTTCTTTCATTCCACTAATTGCTGCTTGTACCTCTGATAGTAAGATGGTTGGCCCACTTCCTCCATTTATCTGTCCCATTGAATGCCTCCTATCATCTTCAAACAGCTTTTCAAGGTACGTTATCCAAGTATTTTTCTTCTCTGCAATATCCACCATGATTTCACCTTTCTGATTTAGAAGTTTCCCATGAATTTTTCTTCTTCCTTGCCCTGTTACTTCTCTGACCTTCCGGTGTACATTAAAATCATCATATTTGCTTTGATATCCTTCTATTTCCTGGCACTTTTCCTTGTGTTCATTTTCCTTTGCCTTTCTGATTTCTCTTCTGATGACCTTGTTTATTCTATTGTATTCCAAAGAATTTCCCTCATTTATCCTTCTTAACTCCATCAGATCCAATATTTCCTGCGTCATCCATGTCTTTCTCTCCATTTTCTCTTCCCTCAAGTAAGTCCTCTTTACACTTTCTATTATCTCCTTTATTTCTGTTATTTGATCCTCAACGGGAGAGCTGTTGTTTATCTGTTCCATGGCTGTGTTCAGTTTTGTTTTAACATGATTCTTGATTTGTCGATCTTTCAGTAGCCTTTCAGTAAATGGCCTTAGTATACACATAATTTAGCAAATTAATAGTTATTACTAGAGAAAAAAATAAAGAAGGATTATGTTGAAAAATCCAAATGTAAAGATGTCTAAAACGTAGGCAGTAAATTGATAATGGATTTTAAGAATTCCATTATTGATGTGATTGATCTATTAAGGTGATAACTATTTTTGATATATCTATAAAACAGAAAATTGTCTATTAATTTTCTTACATTTGAACATGATTGTAATAGATTTTTGTTTATCTTTTGTTATTATCCAACTATCTCTTTTTATAATGTAAATACTAGACGTTCACGACTGTGCATACACACACACTCGCACATTAGATAACATTGGCTTTACATTTTATAAAATAAATAAGTGGTAAAATATATAAGAAATAAAACGTAATGGTTATGAGGTTTGACCAAGAACCAAATGTGTGGTTGTAAAGGACGGGTGGGGGTGTAAAATAGAAGAATAGTTTGAAGTAGACGTGAAGAGAAGGAATGCAAACACTTGATAATACCATTACGAAGATTATTTGTGAAAGATGGTAAGAGTGAGTATAAAAATGGGTGGGGGAGAGTACTTATACAAGTAGTACGAAGAAGGGTAGGTGTGTAAAGTTGTTGGAGTTAAACCAATCACAGTTAAGTTTATATAAAGTGTTATCGGTAACAAGTCTCTGTCCAGTATACAAGATTTATAATGCCGTGAAATAATTTGAACATTGATAAAAAGATTGAATAAATATAACCTTTTCTAGAGTGTATAATACTATATCTTTTATTTCTATTACAATTTTCTTCTATGTCACCCTTTATCTATGATGTCATTATCATTGCCATTATCATTACGCCCTTTTTTATCATATTTTCCTCTCATGTTTTATTTTTAACTGGGGCTTCTTTTTATTCAAATATACCTGTATCGTTAACAAAATTAATTTGTTGGATATTTTTATTACATTTATTTTATTGTAACATAAAACAAAAATCAATCAACGGATTCATCAACGCGAAACTCCGACTCTACAACACTTCTATGCCTAGAAAGATTATACACAGACCAAATCACAATAATTCGTATAGTGACAATTTTAGATCATGTGAGGTGACTTCAGACATTCTGGAAGCTCTATTTGCAGCTCACATTTTTAGCATTCGTTCACTGTAGGCTTTCTCCTTTCTTCTGTCCACCCGGTTTTCTCTTTTAATTTTTTATGGAAACCCTTAAAGTCCGTAATTAGTTGTCCGGATTCCCTCATTCTTTTCATGTCGTTCTTCCAGAAGGCTGCAACTCTTTCGTGCAAGTTTGTACAGGCTTTACAGAATCCGAAAGCCTGTGTGCGCCGCATGAAGCGACGGTGGATTCCCACACATGAGGATGGTTACCACCTGGGGTAGTTCTGTTTAAAAGACATTTCATCATTATTTTTACAGCAAAATGAAAAATAACAACGATGAATTAGAGTAATCTTACTCTATCCGATTAGAGCTACATTTAAGAGATACTCCATTATGCGGTCTTAAGTCACCGGATGAATGTGAGATAGAGTAAACTCGCTCTACCCGATTTAGCGCTACGGTTGTGAGGTTCTCTTCTTTATTTGTTGTGCAGATGCAGATGCTCTACTTATCCAAGGACACTACGTGGAGGGCGCCCCTCGAAATCTGGACCTTAATGACTATCCCCGGCAGAAGCATTTGCCAGTTTTGATCCCTCTAATCTTTTTTCGGTGCGGAAGAACGAGCACCACCACACTAATTCATGCCAAACGAAAATAAAATAATTTAAAAAAATCAAGAAAGGAAAATCCTTAGGAAAGTATTTGAAGCAGTCAACAAACAAAAATTATGAATTAAACGACTATCTTTAAAAACCTACAAACAGACGAAAACAATCACAGACACGCTCTAAAAAAAGAGAGAAATATTTTACAAACACAGAAACAGAAAAGACAAGAATAGAATAACTAAACAAAACGTATAACTGAAAATGAAGACCTCAAACAACCAAAGATTACAAAAATCGGGAAAAATTCAGACACAACGGTGAAAAACATAAATTTTAACAAAATATCACCTCCTATGCTCTTTCACCCTCTTTGCTGTTGGGAACATCTTCCTCCTCCAGCGCCAAGACCGCTGACCATCTATTTATTCTTCGGTTGAGTTGAAGTCGGTGGCTGGCTGGATAGAAGAAATATGGACGAGTTGAACTGAATCTTTAGCCCTTTCTGATGGAGTTAAGAAGTATACAGAGAAATTTATGTATGTAAATAAACGAATGTAACAAGGATTTATTGTCTGGCTGATCAACATATACTGCAAGGTAGAAAAAGTTTGGGATGCTCGATAAAGTACCAATTACGAGAAGGGATAAAGCACTAATTACCTTCAAGAAGGGATGAAAATAAGAAAATCAAGGAGGAGAAGAGGAACAAGTATTGAGCTACTTATTATAAAACTACTAAGTCCTTCTCATAAGGTAAAAAAATAAAATATCTTAATTTATTATGATTTAGACTCGATTAAAATCTTTTATAAATTCTGATTCAGTTTTTATTTTCTCTTGCCCTTTATGAATAGGCTACACAAAAAAGGAAAGTATTATTATGTTGAATTTTCGAAATCGAAGTTTCACCATTTAAAGAACGTTTTCAGGCCGCTAACCCCGAAAAACATGGTTTTAGCTATTGGTATGTGTGTGCGTGCGCGCACTTGTGTATATGAACAAAATATCTCAAGAACGGAATATCGTACAATATTAAAAATTTGGATTTTAAATTAGGTACCACAAAGGGATTCAACATGAACATTTTTATCAAAATCGGTCAACTGTAAATAGTAGTTTATTTATGCAGTTTTTCGCTTTTTCCAATTTTTTCAAAAACTGTTCCTACAGTTTTTCAAAAAATAATCTCGCTTAATACATTTTTTATGCTGTACAAGATTGGTATGTCTGCTGAAATTCTTGGAGGCTGTGCTCTAGTGGTAAAAAAACTGGTTTATTTTTTAAGATTGCTGCCTTAATACTTATTTTAGAGCACAAACGTAATATAATAAAGTTGTGGGAAATTTAAAAACTTACAATTTTGTTTCAAGCATTATTTCTACAGTTTTGCGTTAATATTAATGACTTTTATTTTTAAGTCCTACAGAGGTTGAGTTTAATTCACTCTTGATGAAAATTAGGTTATGTTTTTCATTTTACATTATTTACTAATGATTAAACATTGGTTATATTTTTTAATTTTTTAACTGGCAAGAGAAAGTCGTGTGAGTGTTTTACACCCGATTTTTTTTTACACTGTACATGAAAGTAAGTTTCTTCATAAGGAACATCATGGAATAAAGGGAAGATTAACTGATTTTTTATTGTTTATTTTTCAAAGGTAATGCAATATTTAAAAAAAAAATATTGAAAAATTAATTATAATTTGTTAAACCCCAGGGAGAAACCATCATGACCGAACTTAAAATTAACTTTTAAAATATCTATAATTAGTAATTACTACTCATATAAACTACTCTGCATAAAATTTGAATTGGTATATTTATATCTGGCTTGTTTTTATGTATTTATAATTTATTTTTTATATAAAAACCTTAAAAGAGAAGTTTTTAAGGTTTAAGCTCCTGATATATTTTTTTGACAATGTTTTAATGAGGGAAAGAATCCAACACAATAGCCGATGGTAATAATATTAAGATCCTTTTTTTCTTTTCGTTAATAACTGGAGGCGTTCGTGAGCGTTTAAATCAATTATCATTATTTAATAGTAATTAGGTAATGGTGACTGTTATGAACGCCTTGAGCAAACTATAGTACATGGCGGTTCAGATTTACCGGCTCCGAGATAGCCGTAAGCTGTTTCGCGGTCAGACCACGAACTCGGCCAAGGTAAAAAAAAGCTAAATAATACTTCTGTCGTAAAGTATGATCTCTACTGATAAACGCGGACCCTAGCTCTTAATGAGTAAAATCTTGGAACTTAATCGCGGGATATACTCGCATTCATTCTCAGATCTTCTGCATTAGATTGTAGTACTTTTTATTCACTATATAGCAAGTTATATTATTTATTAAGTTTCTTATTATGATAAAGTTTTTTTGATAGTCTTCTTTAAAGAGTTTTTAAGTAACTACCAGATTCTTCAATGTTTCATTACCGTTCACTTTCAATTTATGATGGGTATTAAATAATTTTAATGTTACGTATTTCTTAAGCATTAACCATTATAATATATTTAAACGTTATTTTGGTATTGAGTTTTAATATCTAAAATTATCTTGTTGTTTAGGTCATCAGCCGAAAGGCTGGTTTGAACCTTTAGAGGCTTTACTAAGTAAAACTAAAAGTCAGGTGGTTTACCTTTACCTTCCTTACTGAGTGGGAAAAGTATGCTTATCAGCATGCCAGGCCCTCCGAAAAGCATCTTTTCTACCCTGCAAATGGCACCTTCAGTTCATTCACGACAGGGTCTGGTTGAATAATGAAATTCATTACTCTCAGAGGAGCTCACTCTGATTAGTGTATTTTTCATCTTTACCTTTTCTGTTCTTAAAAGTGCTTCAGTCTTATAATTCGCTGACCATATTATTAGTAACAGAACAATTTTTTGTTGCCCTGGCACAAACTGATCGAGTGCAGATAATTTAACACTTCACCTGCCTGTTATGCGCATAAAAATTATCTTCTCCTTCTTCTGCCATTTAAGAATTAGGCATCTCTGCTTGTTCCGAACCTCTCCAATCTGCCCATCTCTTTCTCGGGCGTCCTCGTTCTCCTCTGCTCTCTGGCTTTCTGGCTTTTTGGGTTCTCTCTGCCCGTGGCTGTTGCTGGGTCTACTATCGAGGGCCACCCCTGGCGATGGGGACACTCGTCAACTCGCGTCAACTCTGTTGGAGAGTGTTGTAAAATACTCAGGGTGGACATAAAACAGTGAAGATGGTCAAAGGCTCCAAAGGCGGATATGAAAGACATTTCTAACGGCAAAGGAGGCGGAAGAGCCTAGAGCGGCATCTCGAAGGAACTGCCCTGCAGGCTTGTTATGCAGTGATGTGGCAATTCCACTGATTACCTTAATCTGCGCAGCGCTCGTAATGCGGCCAGAGGATTTTCTTAACTACTGGAAAACCTCATGATGCCTCGAATGATGAACCGGGAATTACGGAAAATTTTCTTATGGGTTAAAAGATATTAAATTGTAAGTTCTTATTTTGTAAAATGTGTTTTAATTTATATTAAAACTATGTAGCCTTTCGTAAATCTCATTCGTATCGTTTTTTTGAAATTCGTACACCAATACTGAAGTTTGTATTTCAGGATTTGAGATGTTTTGTTTATATTAAGGTGTCTTTTTGTCTTTGTTTCTCAATAACTTGCTTATCCCTCAACAGAAACAAAGTTCGATACCTTGTAGTACATTTAGATAAGAGGCTTACCTAAACGCGTCATATAAAAACGCTAGGAATGATTCTGAACTCTAAACTTAAAGAACTAACTGGTAAACGATCAAGAATACTTCTATATACAAAATTGTTACTACACAAATCTGTATAAAACCTTTTTGGGCTTATGCAATTTAAATTTTCGGCTCTGCTAAATCTTGTAACATTAAAAAATAACAAGCTTTTCAATTTAAATTTCTCCGACATGTTATTGGTGCACCATATTGTGTGAGTAACAGAACTCTTCACGATGATCTAAAGTTCCCTACATTGAAGAAACATTGTACGACAAAAGCTTCCTAAAAATCTACTAACGCGACTTCGGAGATTGTGGAGACCTGCCACAACGTAAATAAATTGTATTAAAAACAATAACTAAATAAGTAAAATCAACATATTATTTTATTTTTTTCTCGCTTAGTTTTTACAAAGGTATATCACAAAATTTGTACAATTGTTTCATACTCCTAGAAAGTACACCACTGGGTGTCACTGATCTACTGCATGCCTTCTTTTACCTTCTTTACCTTTACCTTTTTCTTTACCTTTTTTACCTTCTTTTTCAACAGATTTACTTACTCTAATTTTACGGTTGTAAATAAACTATTAAAGAAAAAAGCTGTCACATCTGTATTTCTAAGGATGAAATTATACTGAATAATTGTACAGTGATATTCTAGAAATGGTTAAAAGAATACATTTTTCATTGTAAGAAATAATATATTCTATCAGGTGTTGTATATTGAACAAGGGTAATGGATTGCGATAAATGGAATGTTTTTAATAGGAATTCTCGGAAATTTAAACTAGCAGAAACGTTTGTTTTTATTTTGATTCCTTCTACAATGTTCTCGATTATTTGGAGAAGCTATCAAAAGACATTTATTAAAACAGTTAGTGCCTTTTTTCAGTCAGTAATTGGACAGTTAGTGAAATAAGTGTTAGTAAGAACCTAGTTAATTTGAATTTTTTTCAAATGTTTTCACTATAGTAATTTAAAATTAATGTAAATTTTTTTCTTTAAAAATTTCAGCTTGATATCTGCATCAGTTTCTGAGATAATATGTGCTATACTTTTATGGGACAAATTTATTTGCATCAAAGTTTTAAACTTCAAAATTTTGAGATAACTTCAATATTTGTTTATACGAGTAAATAAAACACTTGTGAAAACGTAATACGAACAAAATATTCTTTTCTATGATAAAGATTCTCTTCAAAATTAAAAAAAAAACATTATGTAGCTACATTTGGTTAGGTATTATTTAAAAGTAGGCAACGTTTATTTGAAGAATCTGTAAAAACTTATTAACAATTGTGAACTTATAATATTTAATACACAATTAATTATGTAGCGGAAAGAGTAGAATAATTTAGGTTAAAAAGCAAAAACTTGATTTTTTTACAGATTTTCGATTGTAAGAACTTTTAATAACCTCATTTGATTATTAATTAATTAAACGCTTTGTCTTGAAAGTCTTCAATTGTCTGTAACCTAGTTTACTGATCATTGCAGTAAAAGTTCTATGCTTTGTATTATGTGCAACAATCCTACACAATGTTGATTCCCTACTAAAGTTTTCAAGTTGAAAATTGTATTATACATTTTCTAATAATTTCTTTATTCTTGTTTGTGTATTGGAACGTTGTTGTTTTTGTAAATAATTCTAGTAATATTTTTAAATAACCAAGGTAATAGAAACAATAGTAATAATCGCAATTGCATTTGTAACATTCAAATAAAAGGCCAATATAATTTTGTTATAAATGTTACAATCTAATTCTTTTTTTGTTTTTTTTTTATTGTCAATAACTCTACCTTAAGAAGCTTTTCTATCTTTTTCTTATTTATTAATTTACCAAATCTCTTTCTCTGTTTTATTGTTGTATTTTTTTATTTTTATCGCAGTCGTCAACATCTATTCTCCCTTCTCTTCATATCCTTTTTATTTTCAAGATCTCAAACTTGCCATGCTTCAAAGGTTTCACTGCATGTTTTTCCTACGCACATACATATAAGATTGTTATCTATACTACACAATACTTGTTATAATAAATCGTTAAGAAGGTTGACTTAACGAATTTGTTTAATTCTTCTTTTAGTACTTGTCTCGTGTTATATTATGTTATAGATACTGACCGGGTCAGTGTTAACCATGCAAAACGAAATCTTCTAGCATAA
The DNA here is from genome assembly GCA_035578175.1 of Catonia carolina. NCBI lineage: Eukaryota > Metazoa > Arthropoda > Insecta > Hemiptera > Achilidae > Catonia > Catonia carolina. The sequence continues at coordinate 257,941,071 of JAQMRL010000001.1, read as the reverse complement.
ATGTATAATGAAATAATGTACTGACCAATTTTCTTACCGAGTTGTTTAGCTGTACTTGTTTCAACCTAACAATCTACATTATGTATCCACAAAAAGATACAACAAAAATTAAATACACATAAAAAAATAAGAATAAATACCTTCCAACAAGTTTCGCTCGTGTCCCTTGTTTATGGATCAAGATAACCATAATGTCTTCATAAAGTGATAAAACGTATATAACACTACAATATCTATTATAGTGCTATCTTTTTGCAAGTTTGCTTTTCAATTAATACATGACAATGGATAAAAACAAACCGTACCATAATTTCTGTTTCCTTTTCCCTTCCAAATACACTTTTTACACATCCGTTCTATTAGGCATATTTACTTGTTATCTTTTATATGCTATTCTACACTTTTATTTTATTAACGCAATTTTTTTACAACTCAGTCCTTTCTTCATGATTTTTAAAATACTTATGAATTAATAGATTTCATAAATAATTAATTAATAATTTTTAAATTAAAATAAAACCATGAAGATCAACAATAGTCATCAACAAGCAAAATATAGAGACAACAGCCAATTTTTTTAAACAGTGGAGATAAGATTTTTGCAAAAGAAAAATGGTGTACTCGGTTGAATAGAAAAAAAATTAAGATGTAAGGTTGGAACTTTATATCTAAAATGTGAATGAGAAGATTAAAAAAAATTTGTTTAGGTCATCAGCCGAAAGGCTGGTTTGAACCTGTAGAGGTTTTACTAAGTAAAACGACAAGTGAGGTGTTTTACTATGCCTTCCTCACTGAATGGAAAAGTATGCTTATCAACATGCCGGACCCTCTGAAAAGCATATATTGTCCACTCTGCAAATGAAACCTTCACTTCATTCACCACAGTGTCTGGCTGTACAATGAAATTCATTACTTTCAGAGATGACAACTCTGATTAGTGTCTTTTACACCTCTAATTCTTCTGTCCTTAAATGATTCAGTCATTTTATTGTCTGACCATGTGATAAGAAAAAGAACTATTTATTTTAGCCCTGCAACGAACAGATTGAGTGTAAATAATTTGACACTCCCTCTATCTGTTATGGGCTGATTAAAAAAAATATCACGAAGATTGGAGACAGAACACGGAAAGGATCTCACCTCAAAGAATACCACTAGAAATCCGATAGTTTGCTTCTAACGGGAAGAGAGAAGCTGGAAGTTCTACGAAGAGATAAATGTTCTAAATGTAGTAGTATGTGAATTCCGAACACGAGTATGTCTAGACTTGTTTGTGTTATTATGTCTAGAACAAGAACTAATTACAATAAGAATATCAAAACAGCCCCTAGTCTTTTTAAGAAAAATTGGTAGATAAATTGATAGATGAAAGTATCTCGGGAGATAATATAGCTGAAGAAGAGTGGAAGGGAAGTGAACAACAGCAAGCGAGAAACAAAGCTAAATGCACTCCAAAGAATTCACAACCTATACATGAAGAAAGGTTTCTCAAAACAAACCAATAAGAAGAATTATAATAATATGATAAAACTTACACGCGTTCGTAAATGCTGAGAGTTAATGCCTTAGAGTAATTGAAGAGGGCTGGTCTAACAGAAGCAAAAAATTTGAAAGAATTATCATCTACATGTTAATAGGTTTAAAGATAGACGGATAGTAGTGTTACGAAGAAGAGAAGTTTTACAAGAAAAAGAAACATTTAATGGAGGCGATCAGAAAACAAAAATTGAAATTCTGCACATACCTGTATAGAATGAATGACAAACGGTTGACAAAACAAACTTCCAGAGCATCAAACAAAATTATTGACCTAAGGTGTCGTATCATCGATTTATGAAGTCAGAAATGATATTGAGAGAATTGAAATGATCTGAGGAAATATTGTTGAAACCGAAACAAGCAAAGACTGGTATATTATTAACCACGGAATTACGAGCCTGAATCTAGTTAGGCAGTAATGCAGTGTTGCCGTATTTCGTAGAGTGGGAACGAACAGAGTGGGAGTAAACCTTATAAGATTACAAACTTATTCAAGGCGGTTGGAATTGGCAATATTGTAAGGCAGGATGGGTGGAGGTACATAACTTATTGGTTTACTAGGAAGCTCGTAATTTTGTGATTATTAGTATAATTACTGATTTCATAGGGCTTCAGCAAAGAAGATAAGTATATAGATCACTGGATTGTCGAAAGAAAAAAATAAATCAAAAGAAAAGCCTGCAGTCAAAACATTTCTGAGAGTACACGCTGTAAGATGAGCTTCCAGGTATATTTAAAATTTCTTCACATGGTCAATAATGACCATAAACGGAAAATCAGGTAACGATTTCTTCAAAGACATATTAATTGATATACCTAATTCAAATCATAATTTATAAACAATAATAACGCACTGAAGAATATAGGTGAATTCAAAGAAATTAGTTCATATAATTTCAGCCTCAGACCAGAAATATGCACACCAATCTCTTTTTTGAATCAGTAATTCCCCAAGAAAAGTATAAAGATTCCTTGCGTTATGGCTAGACAGGAGAATATTGAGAAACCACTGTAAAAACAAATGACCAAACTCAACAACATGCTCAAAGAAAACAATCGGAACAAATCTTCCTTTGTAAATTTTCGATCACTTGTTCATGTAACACAAAAAATATTGGTATACAATAATGCTACATCCAATTGCTACATATGGACTTCATGTACTTGGAACAACAGCAAAAAGTTACATTAACAAATTTCAGAGGATTCAATCGAAATTTATAAGGACTACAAATTTAACTCCATTGTGTGATGTACATAATGATTTGAAGATACCTCTTTTGGAAGATGTAGCCAAAAATATTCAACTATTTTACTAGTTTGACAGACTTCGAAGCTAATTGATTCAAATTTTATTAGTAAGAATTTCTAAATTTACTAATATCGTGATTTCATCCATATAAACTGAAATACTTGTTAATCTGAGGAATGTTTTAGCGCTTTTCATACATTGTCAAGTTGGTAAAAGTGTCAGTCTAGGATCTAGAGGTTATGAAACAGTAAAAAGTTGTATTAGATAAAAATAACTTTACATTAGCTTTTTAAATCTGAATCAAAATTAGTACTGGTATCAAAAATTGCAACTACTGTACAAAGTGTCTTTTTGACGCAATGAGATGCCATTACATTAACTTACGTACTATAAGAGGAAGCTACTAAGTCGGATTATTGGGTAATTTCTCATCTTGAATAACCTCCTGAACCAAAAAATTAAAATTTCCATTTCCATTTATCTATGTATTGTCCAAAGCCTCACAAATATTGTTTACATGGGACGGTACAAAACGATCCTCCAAGACATTTATAGAAACAACGAAAATTTCTCAAAAGAAGGATTACTACTTCGATAAAAATCTCATATAATAAAATTTTCTTGAAAATAAATTTAACGTTAGTTATAAACATGAGTTATTTACGTTATCAACCCATCAGGTTTTTCTAATGGTAAAGTCAGCGCCGGACTCATCTAAATAATTATACTACAGCTGAATTTTGGAGACGAAGGTTCCGTGGTTCAAATCCTAGTAAAGGTAGTTGCTTTTATATAGATTTGAATTCTAGGCAGTAGCTACTAATTTACTTTGATGGTTGGAGTTTAATTAACCTTAATATCTCAAGAATTGTCGGCCTGAGGCTATACAAGACTACACCTTATTTACAAGTCATACATATATCATCCTCATCTCATTGGGTCATGGGGTTAATTATTGTTCTTAAATTAAAAATAGTTCTGTTTCTCATCACATAGTCAGGCAATTATTTGACTGAACTATTTAAGAACAGAAGAGGTAGAGATGCAAAAGACACTAGTCACAGTTATCTCCTCTAAGAGTAATGAATTCTACTGTACAGCCAGACCCCGTGGTGAATGAAGTGAAAGTGTTATTTGCAGGGTGGAAAGTGGGTGGTTTTCGAAGGGCCTGGCATGCTGATAAGCATAGTAATCTTTCAACTCAGTGAGGAAGACCACCTTACTCCTCGTTTTTACTTAGTAGAACCTCTAGATCAAACCAGCCTTTCGGCTGTTGACCTAAACAACAACAAATTAAAAATATTCCAACGTACACATGTCAGTGATTTCAAAATAAAATCACGCATACTGTGGTCAACAGAATAATCTAACATATAAAAAAATAAATTGGGACATTAGATTTTTATGTCAAGAAACATCCCTTTTCCCAATAAAACATTGCATGTTGCTTAGAGCTAGAGAAAATTGTATGTAACATAAATTAGAAACTAATAAGAAATACCAAACATATTTTACATCCTGCGATGATGTTTAGATTAGCAAGAATAGTAATCTTGTAATCATAAACGATCCGTTAATTTTAGAGAAAGTTTCTATAATTACATACATAAATTTACGACAGTGATAATAAATTAACATCAATAAAACGATTTATTGTATTGTTATAATCAGAAACAGAGACTTACTTTTGATTGTTCTCCCACCATAAGGAAGTTAATTTTTGCTTCATATTGTAACATTTTATTTTCAATGTTACAATTTATTTTATATAATTTCTTCCTTGCATTGTTCTAATTGTATTAATTTTCGTTATCTACTAATTAAATATCTAATTAGTTATCTCTCAATTGATTTTCTCTCTTTTAGGCTTTAGCTTACCGTTCGCTGTCATCTGCTTTTTCTGCCGTATCATGTTTTCCTTTCATGTTTCCCTTGTTGGAGGGGGGGGGGCGGTGACGTCAGGCCCGAGGTTTCCTTTTTGGTAAATTTTGCGTGTCTCGTCCTTCTTGCTGCAAAAGATCATGACGACGGACGCGTTTTTGTATCTGTGACGTTCATGTTTTTTAAGTCTTTTCGGGGTGCATTATGCCGCTGCTTTTCTTGACCTTTTTGCTTTCCCGTGTTACGGTAAGTCTGTCTCCTTTTTTTTGTAGTTAAAAACCCATTGAAGCCGAAAATGTTTAATTTAAAATTTTGTAAATTTTGTAAACCCTTTGGGTATTTTAAATTTTTCTTAAACCTTTTGTAAATTCTTTTCACGATCTTTTGCGTCTTTGGGCTTTTAGCTACCTTTTATTTTTGTGTTTTGGGGTAGCCCTCTTTCTTTACTAAGTCCTGGTTTTTCTGCTCTTTGCAGGGACCCAGTGTGGGGCTGATTACACCCAGTTTGGGACTGAATTAAACTAATTTGGGATGGAGTATATTCAAGTCTTAACAAAAGCAAACTTGTTCAAGAATTTTTGAAATCTTGTTTGGGGCAAGTGGCACCCGACACGTAAAATGCATTTCGCAACCCGAAAAATTGTTGTCGGCGATATAATTCGTCTTTCCTAAAATTTTGTCTTGAAGCCTCCGCAACATAAATTTTTATTATAATATAAATTTTCATTTGTTACCTTGTATCATACGATAAAATGTTTGTTGGTCGTTACCACTAATGTATGCTGGCAAGCATGTTACGGTGCGGAGTTAACCGGATTCTTTATTCCGTATTTTTTTTTAAAATCTTTTCTACTTAAATTTTTTTAATAAATATATATATAAAAAAAAAACAAAATCACTTCTGATTTTTTTGATCTGTATTTGATTTTAATCCAAAATGGGTTTATTTAAAAAAAAGGCATACTAAAAATTAAATTCTTATAAAATAAAAATAATTAATTTTCATTGTATCTGATTTATCATCTTTAAAACGAATTAATTTATGATTCCTTATTAAATTAATTTATTGTTCAACTTAATCTATTTATTGTGTAAAAGGCCTATTCTGATTGAAAATTTTAATTATTATTACTTTGTAATTATATTTATTATTAATTATCTACCTTTTTATTAAAATTTTTTTTTATCTGGATCCAGTAATAAGTATGTACAATTGCATATATGTATATATGTATAACTATGTACATTTTTAGTATTTTATTTTTTTTCCTAAAGATTTAGATGATTATTATTATTAAAATCATTTATGCGCTTATTTGGCCTTTTTGGATAATTAAGAATTTGTTGGTTATCCCAATTTTGTTAATTAGTCTACATATTTAAATTTTATTAAAATATTCTTAGTAATTTATTTTCTTGTTTTTTTTTTTAAAATCACACCACTGCAGTCCCTCCTGTTGGAGTTTTTCTTGTATCCCTATGCCAATTTTGTTTTTGTGTTTTTTTTCTGGATTCACCCGAACAAAAGGGGTTACAATATTATTTATCTAAACGTATTAACGAATTATATACATGTCAGTGGATCGAAGATAGATAATCAACTTGGCACTAACATGTATTAAATTAGTGTGAGAGACGTTTGAGGTTAATAGACACCGGTAGGGTAACTATCTCTAGTTTTCAGTTACGCAATCGTAGGGTAGATCTGTATTATGTTACAATGCTTCAGTACATTTTTTATCATTTGGCAGTGAATCCGCATCAAGATATACGAAAATTTTAACAATGGAATGTGAATTTGTTGGAGTATATGCGAGAAAGTTTGTAAGATCCTTTTTACTTCTCTTGCCTATATGAATATTTATATGAAAGAATGTATTGTTTCATGCCAATTTTTCGAAATTGAGTTTTCACCGGATAAACACGTTTTCGGCCCTCTGAACCAAAAAAAAAGATTTTAGCAATTGGATGTGTGTGTGTGTGTGTGTGCGTGTGCGCGCGCGTGCGTGCGTGTGTGTGTGTGTGCGTGTGTGTGTGTGTGTGTGAAGAATATCTCAAGAACGGAACATCGTACGAACTTGAAACTTGAAACTTAAGTTAGATATTACTACCGAGCCTGACACGAACATTTTCATCAAAATCGGTCAACCAGAAGTAGTATTTTATTCGTGTCACTTTTCACTTTTTTGCGATTTTCTTAAAAACGGCTCCTACGATTTTTTTAAATCGCCTCATTTACTAAATTTTCATTGCTCTACTAGTTGGGTAGGCGCCATGTCTGCTGAATTTATTGGAAAGGTCTTTTTTCTTAAAAAATTTTTTAAGATTGCAGTTTTAAAGTGCATTTTAGCGCAAAAATGTATACAACAAAAGTTGTAAAGAATTTAACATCCTACAACGTTTATTTAAAACATTTGTTTGTATAACGATTAGTTTAGCGGTAATTAGTGATTTTCTGTTTTTTTTTCATGAAAATCTGTAAAAAAATTGATTTTTTAAAGATTTCAGCCTTAGTATGCATTTTACGACAAAAGTAGATGTAATCAAATTTATATGAAATTAAAAGATCTACGACTTTTAGAGCATTTTTCTATACCGAGCCTAGTTTAGCGTGAAAGAGTGATTTTCGTATTTTTTAGCCAAACTGAAGTTGATTTTAATTTTGCATCATTCACTCATGATTAAAATAATGTTATGTTTTTTGAGGTTAGGTTTTTTTGTTTATTTATGTTTTATTACTAATGTTAAGTTATATTGTTAATTATTCGCATTGGCAAGAAAAAGTTGTGTGAGTGTTTCACACCAGATTTTTCGTTTTCTTTTCGTAAAGGTAGTATTAAAACTAATTTAAGATACAATATCCATAAGGTTAGGTTAGGTGGTATAAACAACAAATTCTGTTTTTATTTTAATTTTATTTTTTGTTATTATTATTAAAATATGTTTATGGATTATTCGATTTAATAGGGTACGGGGTTAGATTAGTAATGGCTGCTGTATGGGACAATAGCATTAATAAATAATCGACATTCCTTCGTGTCTTCGTACTAAAGTATAATGCGATCTCTCCACGGGTGGTTAAGAAATTGTCCTTGTTATTTTACATTCAAGATTGGAATACTGTGTATTATTATAATGTAGTATCATTATAGGATACATAAATTATTTTCCCTTCATAAATTATCATTTAACTAAACATATATTTTCCATTAAAAAAATTAAAATATTATTTATTACGTAATTATTTTAATTAAGCTCTTAAATTTTTGCCTTTTTCACTTTGAGTCAATGTAATTATAGATATCTTTAATTTTAAAATTGTCTGTTAAGTCTAATTTTGTATCAGACTTCAATCATCCTTTGTAATTGTATCTTAGAAATATCACTTACTCATATGGATCATTTTGGATAATATATTACTTAATGAGTATTGTTTGTTAGTATTTATTTATTGGTTCAGTGCTGCATTTCTTTAATAATACGTGTTTATTGTTATTATTAATAAAATGGGACACGTAAGACAAAGGAAAGTGTTTAGTTTAAATTTCAATTACAACTAAAACTTATAAGTTATTAATTAAATACTACGTATGTTTGTTGGACAGATAGTAGCGGAGAGCGATTGCTCTATACAACTGTCACCGTCGCCCCCTTTGATTAAGTTTGATTAAGTACTGTGCTGCCGGCTATCAAAGCTTCCGACGTGGCGACAGAGGGAGCCGCCAATAGTTCCGAGAGGGGTGGTAAGCTTGTGGTGGCGTACCGACAGAGGCCTTTGTCATCAAGGCTAAGACCAATAGCCGCCCTCTACTACGGCGCTCTCGGAAACTATATAAAGAGTGCTCCACTGAGCAAAGAGATACAATCCGATCCAGACAGCAGACAAGACGTCCACCACGGCACGTGGCTACCGGACTCCAACGAAGGCTCATCGACGACCCCACAAGAAGATGATGGTATGGTATGGTGGATAGAAGATGATGCTTCCGCTCGCCGACCCCACAGCGTAACCCGTCGACCGCACCGTCATCGCCCGCTGCCGCGAGAGATGCTCACAGCGGTCCCTCGACCGAGCCTTACGCCCACCGGACCCGACGAAGCAGCCATCGACGCACTACTGCGAGGGAAGAAGATAATGTCTCCGCTGGACGACGACACGCCGTGTCGCCAGCTCCTCGACCGCCACGACGACTTCGACTGACCCGTTCCATCAAGACGACCACCGCTTAAACGGCTCTTTTCAGGGCCACCAAAATGTAAAGGTTTTAATTCGCCACCAAATGTCTTCATCCGGTGACCCAACCACTGTTAAATTGGAATTGCCTATCTTCCCACAGTCTCAAGTGACTGTTGGATATAGTATAGATATATGCTGTTTCCATGTAAAGCGAAGATCTAATTGTGATGTTTATTGACAATATTATGGAAAATATTTACCGTTACGGGCTACAGTTAAAAGTATACAACGAAGTGATTTTACTGTTAATTATTTTATTTTCATACTTGTATTTGCTTTAAAAGTATATTTGCGACACACATGATTTAATAAATTAGAATTTAATAATACGTATATTTAGGTTAGAAGTTTTGATAAGATAGGCAAAATGCATGACAAAAGAAGTGTAGTAATATGACTATTTCTTGCACATTAAGATATGCTGTAACATGTTAGGCATTCATGAGAAGTTATGTGTGTAGGGGAAGGTAGAATGAAGAGTAAGTATGAAAAAATAGGAAAGGGGATAAAAATGGTTGGACCGCGTGTGTTAGGAAGTAAAGGGGGTTCTCTCTTAAAAAGATGTTTGATGGTAAGGTGCTTGGGGGTGGTAGGAGGTAAGAGGGACTTGATACGATATGTGACAGCTCTTCCATATGTCCCAGGTTCCCATACTACACGATAAAGTTCTTTCCACCTAACAGCGGACTGAAAAGACAGAGAAGGATGTAAAAGAAGGAAAAAGAGATATCGAATGAGCGAAAAAGAAAAAGAGAAAGAAATCAATAGTGAATACGTTATGCATTTTAACGACCCTGTAGAATCTGCCTCGCACGTAAGAATACAGTAAGATTTTTATCCTGCGTTACTATGGAAACATTAGCTGGACCCTGGGCACCCAACTTGGTTGGTTGGCTCGGCGTGGCTGCCTGTCTGAATATTGATGTATAGCCAGTCTGGATGAACGAACAGTAGGGAAAAATCCCTTAGAATATCCCATTTCGGTTATTACAAAACGTTCTTCAAACACTTCCATATCATATACCGTTCCCTTTACCTTATCAAATACCTCCCCTTCTTTAAAAATAAAAAAAATACCAAACTGTAAAAGCTACGCCCCTCTTTTAGAATTTAATCTACATCTTGAACATTCTTATATTCTAGGTTGAAAAGTTAAATTAAAGAAATCGTTCGGATTTATCCAGTTTCTTTAAAAAAAGATTGTATTTCCACACCATCATAAGAAAATATAGTATGTATACTTACGCACATAGGAAAATCTAAGGGTGTAAAAATCTAGTGATGGTATTCCATCCGATTTGACAAAGTTGTGTTCTTAAAAGTGTTAATAGTATTAATTAGCACTAATTAATATTAAAATTATCTTCTTGCTGTTTAGGTCATCAGCCAAAATACTGGTCTGAACCTTAGAGGTTTTACTAAGTAAAACGAGAAGTTAGGTGGTTTACAATTGCCTTCCTCACTGAGTGGAAAAGTACGCTTATCAGCTTGCCAGGCCCTCTGAAAAGCATAGGCCTATATTTTTCACTCTGCAAATGACACCTTCACTTCATTCACCACAGGGTCTGGCTGTATAATGAAATTCATTATCTTCAGAGGTGACAACTCTGATTAGTGTCATTTACACCTCTAACTCTTTTGGTCTTAAATGATTCAGTTATTTAATTTGCTGACCATGTGATAAGAAACAGAACTATTTATTTTAGCCCTGCAACGAACAGATTGAGTGTAAATAATTTGACACTCCACTAGTTTGTTATGGGCAGAACATTATCTTAAAAAAGATTTGATTTTACTTCATTATATTACTATCTTGTATATACATTTTATATCGTATTGAAATAATAAAAAAAGCTAGGTAATGAAATACAGTTTTTTTATTTTTTAACTTTTAATGATAACTAAAATTTCAATAAAACTAAAGAAATCATCAAAATTAATGGACAGATTATGTTCCGTTATCCATCCGTCACTCTTTTATAAATCTAGGGGGATTATTTATATCGTAAAATATTAAAAAAAGGTTACGTATCGAAAATGAATCGGTCATTTCAGAATGTCCATAGGTCAGAAAAGTAACTGGAAAAATTAAAAACCTGGTAATTTACTATTTCAATAAAAAACAATATTAAAAATATAGTTTGTTCCGAGGGCTGTCTCCTTTAATAAAAAATGTTTACTTGTCTTTTTAAAGATAAGCCACTCATTTTAAAAAACGTTGAAAATTTGACTTCAGGTGTTTCTAAAATAAATTAGAGTAAAATGTTAACTTAGGTTTTTTTCTGTAAAATGCGTTGTAAGACCAGAAGAAAATTGTGTTGTACAAAAGTATTTATTTACTTATTTCACTAGTTTACTAGTATTACTTATTTACTAGTTTATGAGTGACTTAAAATAGATTTTTTCAATAATAAAAATCGCAATTTGCAACTTAAGAAAGAAAAACGTTGGTTTTCAGGACTACTTACGTTCTTCGTCTTCGTCGTCACAAACATTAGTTATCTCCCTTAAAAACATTTTTGCACGGAAACTTTGTGTAGCCTCTTCCACTAGAAAGTAGAGCTCTATAGTCGTTTGCACGTTTAGTTGACACAACGGAGCAGTATAAGACAGTGTATTTCTTATGGAGCTCTGACTGCTACTACCACGTACACAAACATCGGCTTCGTAGATCAATCAATGCCGTCATAACCAATAACATTCCTCTCCTACGCCCGGCAACGTTAACAAACCTTTATAATGTAGAGTAGTCTTTATGACTTACAGTAATTAATTAACACTATAAATTTATAACTTCATAAGTTCGGATTCCAAATAGGAAATATTTTTTCCGATATCTGTACTGGGAAAGAATTTTTAGTTGTAATAACCGATTGCGTCATTTGTGTTTATGTTTATCACCCAATGTTTAGAAAGTTTGGTTGGGAATGTGGAAAAGGCGTTAGTAGGTCTGCAGTAAAATTGATAAGATATTCATTTTAATCCTTCCCCGAACAGAAGAAAATATTTTTACAGTATTTATGATTTTTACAATTCATTAAACATTCTACATAATACATATTTTATTTTCTGTTAAGCAAAACTTGAATTGTAGTTCGACCTTAAAAATACGTGTTCTATAGAGGTTTAAAAAATGCATTTATATACGCATCCAGATGTCTATAATTGATGTTTTAAGTTGCGCTAGTAGCAGTGACAATCCCATAAGATCCATTGTGTCAACTGAACGTGCAAACGACTAGCTTCAAAAATCATCCACTTTCATTTCTTAATTAGAAGAAAGCGTTTTGTATCACTCAAGATACGACTTTTGTAAGTTTTATATTACGACTTTAGGTAAGCCAGACTTATGTCCGAATGCAACTAAATGTATCAAGTAAATACCATACCTAACTATCTTGGAAGTTACTTCTTAATGTGTTTGGCAAACGTCTACGTTATTGTACGCTTGCACAACTTCTATATTTTATCACTTTCTGCTTGTTACGGAACGGGAAGCGGCTTGCTTCACGTTATTTCCTAGATTCATCAAATTTAAATTTAGGATGTTCAATATATAAATTCAGATTTTAAGAAGTGAAGTAGCTGGTGTTGAAGCTGTCAAAGTAAAATAACTATTCATTTTCAGAGTTATCATTTGGAAATTTTCTAACTCATAAATTTTGTACAAATTTATTTGGATATCTGTGAAATGTTTCAAGTATTTGAATGTTTAATCGTTACTTTGATTATAACTTACAGTAAGCATTTTCGGATTATGAATTAATCATTTTGGCACATAGAATTGAGATCCAATTGCGATCCTTAGAAAGTCCGATTGAAAGACCTGAATTTTAATAATGTTACTAAAAATTCACATTATGATTATTTAATTATGAAAAATATAACTGAAGGTATTCTGGAAAACCTAGTTTATTTAAATAATATATTATATTTCAGGTTTTAAATAATACATTTACAGATTCTATTATAATATACTTAAAACATAAATTATAATAATTATAAGTCCAGTTTTGAATAGGATATCTTTCGTTGAAATAAATTTTTTTGTAATATTTTTATCTTAAAATATGATCTCCTTTGTGTAGAGGATAATTTAAATATTGTTTTATTTAAAAAAAAGCCTCTAGTTAAAATTCATTGATCTTAAATATGAGATAACATTAGAGTGGCTCTCCCTAATTGTAATAATAAAAGATTAATTGTAGAACAAAAGAGAATTGACGAACTGACAAGTCTTGTCATAATGCAGAAGTATAAAATGTCAAGGTACAAATGGACTTGTATACATTGTTTTGGCATTGAGAACAATATGTTACTCTCTTGAAACACTATTGTGTTTATGTTTATGGCAGTATAATATAAGTATAACCCCTACTCTAACCTATCTATGTATCTCGTACCTTTACGTTAGTTAGTTACTCCAGGCTGTCATTGTTCCTGACCTTATGACCCTCAACCGCTTTAGATCTGACTGGACATGCTGTCTACCCCTTCTTTCCATTATCTTTATCATACTCTTTCACTCCATCTCTATTTCTCTCGCTTACTTATAACTTACTCTCACATTTTTCTTCGCAACTTATATCTTATCTATCTTTCTTTTGTATAGAACTATTAATGAATTATGCGATTTAAAGTGTTCGTTGTATTTAAAGTCAATGTCCGTTATAATATTTGTTTGGATTTTAAACAACTGATGATGTACAGTTTCTTTAAATTATTTCAAATCTTGCAATTTCATTATCATTAACAATTACTATAGATAATAACATGCCAATTACAATCAGGTTGAATCTTAAATTGTTTGCACTCGATCTGTTAATTCCAAAGCTACAAAAAATGTTCTGTTTCATACTATATAATCAGCCAATCATATGACTGAAGCATTTAAGAAAAGAAGAAGTAGAGGTGTAAAATATACTACTCAGATACATCGCCTCTGAGAGTAATGATTTTCACTATAGAACCAGACCCTGTGGCTAATAAAGTGAAGGCATTATTTGCAGGGTGGAAAGTGGGTGCTTTTCGGGGGGCCTGGGATACTAATAAGCATACTCTTTCTACTCAGTAAGGAAGGCAATAGTAAACCACCTGACTTCTCATTTACTTAGATTCAAAGTACTTAGGCTTCTAAAGGCTTCTAAAGGTTTAAACAAGCCTTTCGGCTGATGACGTAAACAACAATAACAACAACAATTTTCTTTTTTATTCATTTTAATGAAATTATAAACCAATATTAAATTATGTTAATCGCTTGAGATTTTGGTGAATTTAGAAGGGGTTTGTTAGGAGTTTTTGGTAAAACCATATTACTAACGGAGTTTGCTGCTAATTGCCAAAGTTTGCTGCATAGGAGATAACTGTATCTCCTCCGAGAGTAATCAATTTCATCATTATACCGCCAGATCTTGTGGTGAATAAAGTGAAGATGTCATTTTCAGGGTGAAAAATAGATACTTTTCGTACGGCCTTTCATACTGATGAGCATACTGTTTTACTCAGTGAGGAAGGCATGGTAAAGCACCTCAATCCTCCTTTTACTTAGTAAAGCCTATAGAGGTTCAAACCAGCCTTCCGGCTGATTACCTTAACAACATGTAATAGAAGAATAACAGTAGGATTAACGTTTTACCTGCCAGACTCCCAGTCGGGAATCAAAACTTGAAATTTACAATTTTCTTATTATTTTTCGTTAGCCCTTCATTATCCAGTATTAGATATAGGCCTCCTCTCTATAGCTTCACAATATCCTGTTCTGCGCTTTTAATTTGACCGTTTCAAGTCATCTCTGCGCCGTGTTTATGGACGATCATTCATTGCTGAATCTCCATGGATGATCACCTGTCTGCCTCATTTCGGGTGCAGCCCATCACCATTTTAGTGATGTCACGTGTTGTAGTATTTTAAATCTATTATTCTACTTCTACGTCAAATATCATTATTTCTTACGCAGTCTATCAATTAAAAATATACAGCATCAGTGTTTCCGAAGATCGTCGTCTCTTAATCTTCAAACCTTCTGTTAATGTCCGTTAATTTAAATTGAACCAATTCCAAATTGAATTTAAACAAGAAACTTCATAAAAAGTAATTTTAACACAGGAGTTGTAAATTTATAGTTTCGTCATTATTTCTAAAACCGTAGTCAATGACGAAAATATAAATTTACAACTCCTATGGTAAAATTACTTTCTGTGAAGTTTCTTGTTTAAATTCAATTTAAATTAACAGACCACATCACTTCTCTAATAGGCTACAGCAAATATCAGGATGAAATTTAACCCGTCGCCATCTACAAATTTAATGGACTGAAGATCTACCGATCTAATTGCAAAAAATGTATAAACTTCAAAAATTTAAATTTATTGTGTTTTGTTGTACAGATTTTAAAAAACTTTAAAATATCACTTTTTTAATTTGTTTTGCGTTGTTCAGATTGTTATTATTCATGCCAATATATGTTTATAGATTTCATTTTGTTTTTTATACAGTATTATTGTTGAAATTTTTATTTTCTACGCTACTTCTTGTCTAATGTATTATATTATCCTTCTTTTTTTTGTTTAATGTATCCAAATTTTACTATATTTGTTCTCTAAATTTTTTGGATGGTTACACTATAATTTCTTTGCACAACGTGTGAAAGGTTAAAAAAATTTATATTGTTCCGAGTATTTGGTATTGTCAAAAGATACTGAATCAAAAGGTTAATGAAAAAGTTAGTTTTACCATGATAAAACTAGCGCGATTCAACAACATTTACAATAATAATACCTGAAGTTATATGTACAATTTCGGTTTCATTGATGTAGTTAATTATGCCGATTATATTTAATTGTGTCATGCATAGGCAATTAGGCCTAAGGAGACACAAATTAATAAAAAACAGTTGTGCGTTTTGTGCTGAAGATCTGTTACCTAATAAAGTTTCATTTCCTTACTACAATATTGAAAAAGAACCAGCGAAACAATGAATACCAGTAGCAACAGTATTCTGTCATATGAAGTATGTAAGAACTGTGCTCTTTCTTATAAGCTCTTGGTGCCTGAAGGCTCTGCGCATAGGACAAAGAATGTTTAATTTGGCACGGTTAACTCAAACTCTAACGTCTCCTTTTCTTTCTTATGGAAGAAACAAGAGTCAAACCCGAGATGTTTGACTCTCCTTCAGGCAAAATGTGCGTCTTACAAAGGGGTTTTTATTGCTTTCATTTTTTTTGTTTACAATAAAATGTAGCTTCTCCCTTTCGTAAAAAAATGGAAGTTTCAATATTTTCCGTAGCTTCAAGCATATTTATTAACTTATAGTTTGTAATCCAAAGTATGTTACATATGTTTGTAAAGATGTTCCTTTATCTTGTTAACTACTGTAGGGATGACCACCCTTTACTGTTGAAAATATCGAACAACACGATTGCCGGAAATATCTGAAATATTTTGAAATTTCATTTTATCTCATTTTATTTATGTTTCGTGAAACTTTCTTTTAAAAGGAAATTCTGTTAGTTTATGTTAGTAAAATTTCATCAATTACAGTTTAAAACAAGTAAATAAGTTACTCGTGTTAATTATTATTATGATTCTTCTTTCGGTTCCATCCCCTATCGGAGATTGGAAATCATCATAGCGATCTGTATCCTGTCGACCATTGCTCTGAACAGCTCTGCCGGACTTATTCCACCCTATTCCATATTAAGCCACCTTATTCCACTGCTGACGAAAACATTATTTTCGTCAGCAGTAAGAAGTAGACTAATGGTTATGTTTAATCGTATCCTTAGATTTCTTAGGTATCCAAAAATATACTTCTGCGACCAGATTATCCTTAAATATTTAGGTCTACAGTTCCCGTGGAGGAAGAATTGTGAAAATAACCTTCTTATCAGGATGCTTCATTATAAAGTATTTCAAATTTTCAGAAATTCTGCTTCATCGCACCAAGAGTTTCGTTGTGGTTGTCCAAATTTATCGGCAAACTTCGTTAGTAACCTACCAAGAATTTCTAAGAAACACTTCTAAATTCACCAAAATCTCAGACGATTAAAATAATTTAATATTGGTTTAAAATTTCATTAAAAAAGTTAAAGGAAAATTGTTGTTGTTGTTTAGGTTATCAGCCGAAAGGCTGGTTTGAACCTCTAGAGGTTTTACTAAAAATGAGAAGTGAGGTGGTTTACCAGTGCTTTCTTTACTAGGTATAAACGTACGCTTATCGGCAGGCCTTTCTTAAATGATTCAGTCATTTAATTGGTTGATCATGTGATAAGAAACATAAATATTTTTTTGTAGCCCTGAAACTAAGAGCTTGAGTGAAAATAATTTAACAACCCACCACATATCTGTGATATCCAGATTGAAAATTGTAAATATATATATAAAAATAACAATATTTTGTGACAAAAAAATTAATTTCATAACAATAGAGTTGTAAGAACATATCAAACGAACTGTAATGATATTAGATGAATGAAATAACCTGTCCAGTACTGAAACGACAAAGATAAATTAAATTAAAAAATGATGTCTTTATTAAACTTTTTTTGAAGTTAAGTCTGAATCAAATACTAATCTTTTATGTTTACCGTAATCTATAAATGAGAGAATATACATATAAATAATAAATTAAAAGGTTGAATTGATTCAATATTATTTGTTGAAAGATGTTTTTAAAGATAAAGAATGACTTTTTAGGTTTGGAACTCGTTCTTTATTCTGAACTGATTAATTTAGTATACAATTATAAGAATTCTGTAAATTTAATCGGTATACATAATAGGAAAGTGGTTTTTAAATTATAATTTCCTTTTATGGCTTTAACTTCCCGTGTAAATTTTTATTATATTGTAGGTTTATCGTTTTATTTAACAAATAACAATAAAAAATATATAACAAAAACACGAGATGAACCATATATTTTCTTGCTTAATTAATTATCTTTTATATTGTTTTAATATATTTTTTACATTTTTTTATAATGATATAGTTGTTAAACATCTATAGTCATGTTGGTTGCAGAATTAATCTTTTTTCTAACAACCCTATTTTGGTTCTAAACTATGAATAATTTTCTCAATAATTAAATCGTGGATATTAATGATTTCACATGTCTAAACCTTCCAATAAAATTCTGTAAGATTTTTCATTTGCGACAGTTGAATCGAAATGAAATATGTGTAAATGTTCTCAGCCATCGTTTTAGTAAAATAATAATTCTAAAAATGACACTTCCGTTTCGTGTTAATTAGTTGTTTCAGTTAAATTCTTTTCTTTTTTTAATTTTAACACTGTATTATTAACAAGTTTTGTTCAAGAAATGAACGATGTAATTAATGAGGGATTTTCAAACACCGTAAATACTTCCTTCAGTCATAGTACTAGAGAGATACTTTCAATATAATAAAAATTAATATTCTTAAATAACCCTACAGGTATGTCGAAATAGATTAGAAGATAAACAATAATTCTATCCAAAATATTACCTACTCTTAAAAATCTGGTGTGAAACACTCACACAACTTTCTATTGCCAATGTAAATAATGAACAATATAACCTAACATTAGTAATGAAACATTAGAAATAAACAAAAAACTAACCTTAAAAACCGTAACCTTATATTAATCATAAGTGAAAGACGCAAAATGAAAATCAACCTCAATTTGGCTTAAAAATACGGAAATTCACTCTTTTTCGCTAGAGAAAAATGTTTGAAATAAAAGATGTAGAGCTTTTATTTCCTATAAATTTGATTATTGCACTTTTGTCGTATAATGTATACTATGGCTAAAATCGTAAAAAATCGACTTTTTTACACGTTTTCGTGAGAAATAAACAGAAAATCGCTAATTACCTTTAAACTAAGCGTTATAAAAAAAAATGTTTGAAGCAAAAGTTGTAGGATTTTAAATTTTCTACAACTTTTATTACATAAATTTTTGCGCTAAAATGCATAAAGTCACAATCTTAAAAAAAAACATTTTTTTACGTGAAAAAAGCTTTTTCAAGAATTTTAGCAGACATGACGCCTATCCTATCGTGTAAAGCATAAGAAATTTAGTAAACGTGGAGATTTTTAAAAAAAATTGTAGGTCCAGTTTTTGAGAAAATCGCAAAAAAGTGGAAAATGACACGAATAAACTACTACTTCCGGTTGACCGATTTTGATGAAAAAGTTCGTGTCGGGTCTAGTAGTGCTGTCTAACTTAAGTTTCAAGTTCGTACGAGTTTCCGTTCTTGAGATATTCGGTTCACACACACGCGTACACACACACACACACACACACACACACAGAACAATCGTAAAAAACATATTTTGGGGGGTTTAGGGGGTCTGAAAACGTGTAGAACGTTGAAAACTCGATTTCGGAAAATCGACATGAAAAAAATACTTTTCTTTCTATACATTCATATAGGCAAGAGAAAGTAAAAAAATCTATTCTCAAATTTCTTGAAGATATTCAGAGAGAAAAATTTTCTGTTTGCATGTTTCTGTCGTTAAAAGTCACAGGCACTAAGTAAGATCTCTATGAGGTTATTATTTATTTACGTACCATGCAATCCATATCGTCGGCTCAGCAGGAGGTGGAGCAGAAACTTGGGTTAATTTAATTTAATATAGTCCCAATTTAATTAAACTTAATAATAACATAAAAAGTAATTAAAATTACTATTATTAATTAAAAAGTCTCAGAAAAGGCTAACTTTAGTAATTAACTGCGGGAGTCCTATTAATGAATGGTGCTCTCTTTTAACGTATAATATCATGTTTAAATATATAATATTTTTTGCATATTTACTGGTTGTGCAAAACCGCACAGTTCCAGAAAAAACAAATAAAGTGAAAAACCTTAATCTTCTTGTCCACACTCCTTACGTAGGTACCTTGTTATGCCTTAAAGCAATGTGGTATCCAGTCAAATACCAAACTCTTTCAAGTCCAGAGTAATTCTTTTATTTTTATGCAGTTTCTTATCTATGTTAATACTTGATTGTGGTAGATGTTTTTCCCAGTTAAAGATTAGTCTTTTGATGTTCTTCTTTCTCTCAGGTGTTGCCTCTAAAACTCTTTTCGGCAAATTTTCAACGTGCATTCTAGTTACTTTGTCATTATATCTTGATAAACTATAAATCTATCTGCCCATAATAGACAGGTGGAGTGTCAAATTATTTACACTCAATCTGTTCGTTGCAGGGCTAAAATAAATAGTTCTGTTTTTTATCACATGGTCAGCCAATTAAATGACTGAATCATTTAAGAACAGAAGAGGTAGAGGTGTAAATGACACTAATCATAGGAATCTCCTCTGAAAGTAATGGATTTCATTATACAGCCAGACCCTGTGGTGAATGAAGTGAAAGTGTCATTTGCAGAGTGGAAAATATGTGCTTTTCAGAGGGCCCGCCATGCTGATAAGTGTTCTTTTCCACTCAGCGAGGAAGGCAATGGTAAACCACCTCACTCCTCGTTTTACTTAGTAAAACCTCTACAGATTCAAACCAGCCTTTAGGCTGATGACCTAAACAAAAACAACACAAACTATAAAGTTACGCGAACATTCATTTCAGTAATATTCATGAAGATATCAAAAAACTACAAATAGTCACCTTCTCATATTTTGAGAAACTCTCTTATTGGAGTTCCTTACATATTCAGCCCAAAAACCCGCACGGAACAGTCGCTTCTCTGCCAATCTCCTATCATCAGCATCTAATGGTGTAGAAAAAAATTATGGAATTACTTCAGTTTTTGAAGGGTTTATTTCGTAGAAAAGTCCAATCTAATGGATGATGATTCAGTTATTAACAGCTTGACTGATATTCAACTGGTGACTAGTCTTGCCAGAAATGCTAATTTTTTTAATTTAAGGAAGTATAGTATATGCAAATTAATTAATAGTAAGAAAAAATTAATTTCAATACGAAATATATTGAGAGACAGTATAAGTCTCTTAGCAACTATAGGTGGATCAACCATATTTAGACAAGAATCTGTCTCGCATACATTGGAAAAATAATTTTTAGAGTTGTCATGCATAATTTTTAACATATTGTGCCCTTCATTATGAAAATACAGATTTGTTTATTTTAAGTCATATTAAATTTTGGTTATCAAAAACTACTTTGACGTATGGAACAATAGGTTTTGACGTGTAATTTTCAGACTCTATTCGAGAATCAAACTTGGACTTTCCCAATAGTAGGCAAGCGCGCTAACCACTACGTCTGGAAGCAGCGACAATTTCTTAAATTGCAAAAATTAATACAGAATAAAAAATGAAATAACATCGGAGTAAAAAAAGCTGGGAAATAGCTAAAGACATTGCTGATGTCAGCATAAATTTCACTATAAGAGTTAGTCAAAAAGATAAAAAATGAGACACTTATATGTGCCTCAAAGAGTTTCCAGCAATGTGAACTGAGACATAAAAATATGTCTCACAGCAGTCAACCTGTTAATATATGTTGTAAGTTTCACAAATTTTGTGAAGGCGTTTATAAAACTTAAGACTTTAAAAAGAAAATAAATAATATTTTTGAAACAAAATCGAATAGACAAAAAAAAGTACAGGACAACTAAATCACATGAGGACGCACGCGCATTGTAAAAATTACAACAGGTAGAACACTACTCCTGTTATGCTCCTACAAGAACGAGTTTTGTCAGAGTTTGGTTAAGAGTGTAGGAGAGAAAAATGGAAAATAGAAAATAGAAAAAATAGAGAAAATGGAAAATGAAAAAATGGAAAAATTGTATAAGTTACCTATTAAAAAGATAAATAATGTTGTACCTCATACAACAGCGCTGATCCCCAATGGATATTACTTATTACTTATTACATGTCAGTCAATAAATTTAAGTGTTTTTATTATTTTAGCGTTTTGAGTTAAACAGAATCCTCAGAACTAGATGTAACCTTATAGAAACACTTCATTTGTATCAAAAAAAAAATGGATACAACTTTTCACCAGATATTTTTGAAAATCTCTTTTCACGATTTCTTTAACTCGCAGATTTAATAAATGTATTTTAAATTGAGTAGGCCTAACTTTAAATAATTAATTAATTTAATAAAGTGATTTCCCTATATTTTAACCAATGATTCAGTTGTTAATATATTCTGTAAGTGAAATAAATTTTGTAAAGTCGTTTATAAAACTAAAGGCTATAAAAATAAAGTAAATACTATTTTTGAGATGCAAGCCAGAAATTTAAAACCCTTTTTACAACTATTTTGTTTTTTCTGTTCGTTTTTTCAATTTAGTAGAAAATATATTTGTAACATTTTTGCTTTTCTGAAGTTTTCACTGTTGCTGTTACTCTATACATAATTTATCACGTAGAGTTTCTTTCATTTTCGAACGCGTGCAGCCAACCAGGCAGTCTTTCGCTTCGCCGTGATAAGATTAAAAAATTGGATTGGATATTGGTTTCAAGCGGAGGTGTCGGGTCACCATGAGTGCAATAAGAAGTGTAGTAGCGAAGGGTAGGTTGCTTGCTGAAGGAAAATAGTAGAGAGGGGGTGGGTGATACACGGGACGGATAGATGTTGGAGCTGGGGTGCTTTCTCATATGCAGAGTAGCGTGAAGTGAGCTAAAGGAATTGCTTCCCTTGACATGCCCCTCTTCCCCTTTCACCCCCGCTTCTACACTTCTTGTTTCCAGATTTCAAAAGGCGACAAAATGGCGGTCTTTCCGAGACAATTGCTCTTTTGACTTAAAGTACATGCATTCTACCACAAATTGTTTGAATTCCTTGTTCTTTAATTCATACTTTTATTGCGACTCTTGTATTATTGCTAACTGTATTCTTAGTTTTTCAAATGGCATTAAATTTTATTTCCCTTTAAGAAAACAAAATAAAGAAAACATTTAAATATTTGGATTTGATTATTAAACTTACGTTACTGAAACAATATACTTTGTTAAAGGAGCATAAAGATTACTTCATAGTGTCACGCCTTTAGTTTGGGGGAGATCAGAAAAATAATTTTCTAAACTTCCCCTCAATTCTTTTATACTAGTAGTCTACTATAATAACAGACAATTCCATGTACAGACATTCTTTCCGAAAAATCAATTAAAAAAGCTCGGCATAATAAACAAACGACCCTTACCAACGATACAAGAGAAATCCAACGGATTACTCAGAAACTACCCTCGGCTGGAGCAGCTTGCGTAACTTACCTTCAACAGCACTATGTAGGCTAGGTACCTACATTCTACATTCAGCTGTTGAAACGATCTGGTCGCTTTCTGATTAGTAAAGTATAAAGAAAAATCATTAATACTTTTAAAAATCTTATGTTTACATATAAATTAAGTAGACTTTGTAAATATGTATATTTTTAATAGTTTTGAAGATTTCAAAGCTGGTGAAAACAATATTAAGATACAATACATAAGATTTGTCACATGATTTTCCATCAGCAACACTCGGTGTTCTTTCCTATAGGATTTTACAAAAGTGTTTAACTTATTTTTTGTTTATATGCGATGAAAATTATTACAATATTATTTAATATATTGAATTATTTGGTATTGACTTTGCTGCAGCATACTCGTATACACTAGTTGGTAACAGAGCTTGAGTTTTGTCCGAGCAGTACCTTGTAGGCTATGTGTCTCAAATGCATTTATTCTTTATGTTTGAATGGCTTTTATTGTAACAAATTTCATAAAGAATTATAGTAGCTAGGTATACCTGCTTAATTCTAATGAAACTTGATGAAAATTTTGAGTATATATGTAGCCTATATGAACGTAAGTTTTCTTTTAATGAAGTTAGCAGTCATTGGCTTAGCTTTCTCCAAATTTAAATTCCTTAAATTTTCTGCGATAATAATATTTTATCCAGATCGGAGATTTGTGAAAATTATGAATCATTATGAAGGTTATTGTTTGTTGCAAAAATTGGGCATAGTGTAACAGCACAAAGTAGTACTACAAATAGTTTGGTTTTGGATGGCCTCAACCGAATGGATTGATTTTGGTGATTCCCGAAATTTAACTTAATAGGTCAATACTGGTCTTTTGTCTGCATTGTAGCCTATACAACCAGATACACTAAATCTTGATCATCGGTCAAGTAGCTTTACCAACTGTTAAAACCGTGAGTTAATTTGTTTCTTGGCTTTGTGACGTGTGTCTTCCAGACCATTCCCTTCTAATTTAATGGTTTGGTCTTCTGTCCATATCATTACCTTTCTTTTTATTCTTCTTACAAATTTCTTCGGATAGGGCCCAATACACCTTTTCCTCACCGCTCTCCATTGCTTAACCATCCCTTTTTCGAGATGGCATTGTATATTTTTCCAATTCATCCATAATTGAACTCTTCCCCTTCACTCGTTGTCTATCCCTTGGTATATTTCCCTCCAAATTCAAGTACAGTATCCTTTTAGACAGTCTACACTCCTCCATTCCACTAAAGTAACTTAATTAATCCAGCGCTTTTGGTCATGTAGTCTATCCCAAAATGATCCCTAATTACTAATAAATTTGTCATTTTAATCTTAATGAACTTTTGATAGACTGTCCAGAATCAATCCTAAATATCATATTGCTGTTTTGAGTAGTATAAGCAGAGTATATTGGTAAAATTTTCACATGATCAGACCAAAAAAGGAATGAAGAAATTAGAGCTTAATTAGGAATGTAGCCTATCTCGAACATATAATACTTTGAATGACAGAATAAATGTTTAACATGGTAATTGGAGACAGCAAATGGAATCCCGGAAGAGAGACAGTACCCTTGAAATTAAAGAACTACAGCCACATGGATGAAGAGACATTGGAAAACCACGTAGAAGATTGTAGAAGTTAAATTATGGAAAATGTGATACATATTTAAGAATTAAATTAATCAAAATGTAAAGCTAATTTCAGAATATACTCGTATTGTAATTTATAGCTAATAGTGAGTTAGGAAAAGGAAGGAGGATAAGCCTTAATAGCATGAAGTAGTAGATATTGGTAAAACCAGTGGTACAGTTCTGGGGCCCTAGAATAAAATTGCTTTGACTGTATTTAAAATTTAATGAAAATACAGTATTATACACAATTTTTTTGTATGTTACAGAATTTTACGTAAAAAAGAATGTCATTTAGGATGTTTTTATGGTAGAAACTTTTTGAAAAAAAGATCTGAAGATGCTATTTCCCATATTTTCATCAAAGATTTTTGCTCAAAGAGATATTATTGAAAATAAATTATTCTAAATTAATTTTCTCAGAAAAAGATTTATTTTGATATAAGTTAGATGACTAATCGGATATTTTAACATAAATGGAAATATGATACTATTGTATTTTTACAGTTTTGTTTCTTTTCATTAAAATATGAATAAAATTTTCATCGTTTGTGAAAATAAGCCTATTATTGTTATTATTTTCCACGGATTAATCTTATGGGCTAAATTATTTGAAAGCCATGAAATACCGCATTAAAGAATATTATAATGCCTGTATTTTATAATACTGTAGTTTCATACAGTCACCTGAATCATCAGTAGACTAATATTACAGGAATTCATTTTAGTCTTCTTTTCGTATTCTTTTATTATTTTAATATTGTATGATCTGCTTTTTTATATTTTCCCATGGTAATCTCTGAAGAATATTGTATAATAATTTAGATACGGATTTCTTTTAGAATAGGCACTTAGGCTACTTTATTTTACGTGGTTTAAAAATATATTTCTTCTTTGTAAAAAAACCTCGCTTCTATTTTGTTTTGTAAATTAAAAGTTTTTATATTATACTTTTGAATGTTTTCTGTATTTTTAATTCACGTTAAATGATACCTTTATCAGATGATCGCTTATTCTTTGTTACCACTACAGGCCTAATAATTGGGGTTATTAAACGATTTGTTGCAAAAAAAAGTAACAACTATGACTAAAAATATAAAAATTGTAGTTCTACTAGATCTATTGTGTTAATCCAGCTTTAACTGTGGGAGATTTAAAGAAGTGTTAAATATGTTGTAACATTATTCTAAAAATGGTTGATGGAATAGATTGTTTGATGTAAGAATTATGTAGCTATTGTGTATAGTGGAGTGTGTTGAACAAGGATAGCGATTTCAGACACAATCTTTTATGACATCCAACTCCAAATACGATTGGTTCTTCATCTTTTCCTTGGCGTTCCCAAGCTCAATCTCCCCCGCGGATGTTCCTCAATTATCTGATACTGTACTATTTTTACGCCGGTCCGTCGTTCATGTTTTGCCCGCTGTTGGTGCTGTGACGTAGTTGCTGCTGCCGGTAGATAGTTTAGCGAGCAAACCTCTCACAGCAGCTGGTACAACGGCGGGTACCTAGCACCAACATAGGAATGGGCCGAATCGAGGAGGAGGAAGAAAAGAAATGGAGAAGTCAATGGAAAGAGGTTGAGAATGGAGAAGGTGATCAGTCAGTACCGATCCTATCACTCGAGCAGGTCGATATGGAGAAGGAATTGTCACTCAACATTGAGTATTCCTTGCTCCACACACTTCCCTCCCCTCCCCTTTCTTCACCGGCAACTGCTCCTCTTGTAGGCAGCGGTAAAAGGTGCTCGCTGCGTCGGCGACTGCTCCTATTCGTTTAGGCAGCAGTACAGACGACCCCGCTTCGCTTCACCGGCGACTGCTTCTCTTGTAGACAGCGGTAAAAGGTGCTCGCTGTGTCGTCGACTGCTCCTATTCATTTAAACAGCGGTACAGATGACCCTCCAATCGCTTACCAGCGGCTGCTCCTCGCGAGGTAGCGGCGAAGGCTTCCCCAGCCATTCTTTTCTTCCTTTTGACTACGCCACCGGATGCCCTGCCGCTCCGGCCGGTCCTATGTTGGCTTTACCGATTGGACTACAACAAGCCGGTGGCGACATACCTTTGAATTTGGTTCCCACTCATACTTCCAATATGACCCAAACCCTATCAATTGTAATTGTCAACTCTTCCCATTTGCAAAAATCAATTATCCAGCTGCTGTTTAATGTATGCATTTTACTGTCTATCCAGTCGTACATAACCTGTCACAGACTTCAGCAATCTTATATCAGTTTACTCTAAAATCTTTGTTTGCGGGCAGCCGTCATTGTCCACGTCCTTGCTTCCAAACAGGCAACTAGGAACATACATCATTCTGTAAAATTTAATAAGTTCATTTCGTCTCACTTGTGTTGAGAGTTTCTTGAGGGCTCCATATATTTTATTGAAACGTTCGATTTTACAACTTACAACAATTTCACCAAGGAGCAATGATAGGACGTATCCTACGAAATTGGTTTAACTGGAATTAATTTGAAAACATCTTGTACAGGTTAAAATTTTTTTTTTCTCTTTAATTTTTTTATTTACAACTGTAAAATGTTACAAGCAAATGTGATGATTATCGTGATTATGTAAATGACATGATAGACATGAGAGGGGTAGGGCCCCCATTGGTGCCTCCCCAAGAATGAAATTTGTATATCAAATTAGCATGTCTCTACTCCAGCGTCTTTTAAGGCGTCTAGGAGGATTATCAGGTAAATGGACGGAGGAAAGTGAACGCACCAGGGGGTTCTCGTGTTCGTGTGACTTGTCGTGAAAGCGTTTGTATAGGTATTCAATGGAATTTTGTACAAGTGGTGTTTTCAAATCTGTATGTAAGGTTTTGTTGCTAACGTAAAGAGGTGCTTTTGCTATAAGGCGTAATGTTTTTGACTGGAATGCTTGAATTCGTTGCAAGTTAGAGGGTTTGGTTGAACCGTAGATTTGGGATCCGTAGGTCCAAATAGGTTTCAAAAGAGAACAATATATGCGTAATTTTTGTGCCATTGGTAATTTTGATCGTTTGTGAAGTAGGGAATATAGAAGTTTAAGTCGGGAATTCAGTAATAAACGTTTCCGTTTGATATGTGTGCTCCAAGTTAGTCGTTTATCAAAAGTCAGACCGAGATACTTGACCGTATCTGTTTTTGTGAGAGGTTCATTGTCTATGTATACTGGTGGGCAATCACCATGACGGAGTGTGAAAGTTACGTGAAGGGATTTTGTCGTATTAAGTTTTATTTTCCATGTTTTACACCATTCGTGTATAAGATTGAGATGATGTTGGAGTGTTAGTGAAGCGTGTATAGAGTTTTGGTCTCGGGCTAATATCGCTGTGTCGTCAGGGTAGGTAGCAGTGAGGGTCTGGGGTAGGGTCGGTAGGTCTGAAGTGTATACAGAATAGAGAAGTGGGGCTAAAATTGAGCCCTGAGGCACGCCGGCTAAGACAATAAAGAAATTTGAGTAGGATGATCCTAAACGAATTCTAAAGAATCTGTCAGATAGGAAGGAATTTATGATAAGGTAGTAGGTAAATGGTAGTATTTCTTTCAGTTTGTGTAAGAGACCTGTATGCCAAACTCTGTCAAAAGCTTGAGCGACATCTAGGAAACCTGCGGACACATACATCTTTTGTTCCATAGACGAAGCTATGTAATCAGTCACCCTGTGCAGTTGTTGTGTAGTGGAGTGTTGAGTGCGGAATCCGAATTGATGTGGAGGTAGTATATCATGAACCAGCGGAAGAATGCGCTTGTAAAGGAGTTTTTCGAAAATTTTTGAAGGTACTGAGAGGAGGCTTATTGGTCGGTAGGAGGAAGGTAAGTGAAAAGGTTTGTTCGGTTTTTGTATCATTACTATTTCTGCGTACTTCCACTGAGTGGGGAAATGTGTCGTGCGCAATATACTATTGAAGATTGTAGTAAGGAGAACGAGCGCTTTCCGCGGTAAGTGTTTAAGTATGTCAGCTGTTATTAAATCATATCCCGGTGACTTCTTACGTGGTAATCTCGAAATTTCAGATTTTACTTCGGAGGGGTGAAAGTATTTCGGCGGGAGGGATAGTTGAAGCGGTTCATCTAGTGACTGAGTAACGCGTTGGTGATGTACAGATTGAATGTCATTATGGGGAGTGAATGTTTCAGAAAGATGTTTACCAAAGCATTCAGCTTTGTCGTCGTCAGTTATTAGCCAGGGTCCGTCACCCACCCTAAGGGGCATCGATGTCGTGTGATGCCGTAGTAGGCGTTTTGTGCTGCGCCAGAGACTACCATCCTTCTCTTTCAGAGTTCCAGTATAATTTTCGTATAAGCGGGTGTTGTGTGTTTGAATTTGCTGTTTCAGCTCGTTTGTCAGCCGGTTTAAGCGACGTTTATCAGATGGTAGGCGAGTTCTCTGCCAAGTGTTACGGGCGCGGCATTTTTCACGAATAAGTTCTCTGATATGAGTGGGATAGTGTGGGGCGTCTGGGACATTTGGACGGTATGGCAGTGATGCCTTCCATGCACACGTTGAACAGAGGTAGTAAATAAATCAACAGCATCATCTACCTCCGTGTACGTTTTAATTGATAATGGGATATCTAAGGCGTGTTCTAAATTGAACTGGAAGAGATCCCAATCCATAGGCCCGGGAGTAAGACTCGGTCTGCGTTCTGTAGAGACTGGTTGGTCTGAAACCGTTAAAAGTATGGGGGAATGATCTGATGAGAGGTAATTTACTGTGGTTATTTCAATAGGAAGCTGTGATAGATTCTTACAAACAAAAAAGTCAAGGAGGTCTGGTAATTTGGTACGCGAGGAGGGCCAGTATGTTGGACTATCTGGAGAAATATAATGTAGATGATTTTCTGTTATAGTTTTTAGTAAATTTTGTCACCTCCCCCTCTATCCACATCGATAGGTTGGCCCAGGGGTGGACAAAAAACATAAGGAAGCCAAAATAAAAAAGAGTTGTTGCTGCATATGATTATAATTACTTAAGAAAAACACAAAATTCAAAAAAAAAATTACACAATGAATCCAAGAAGTTTGGAAATACAGTAAAATTATTATATAGACATAATTAAATTTGAGACAAACAAAATACCTAAATGGATTATCTTCAGGCAAAAATTATTTAAAAAAGAATAAAAAAAATTTAAATATAAAATACAATGTTCAATGAATAACTAAATTTTAATAGCTATCGCTTTAAGTTCACTTAAAACTGATAATATTTATACTGAAAATTCATAGATACAGAAAATTTAAAGGTAAAAAAATATTTTTTTTTTTTTTTTAAAAATAGAATTAGTTCATTGTTCCGTAGTAGCATAGCATCAAATTTTTATTTTAATATTATATTTATTTATATGTGCATACCATGGTAGCCTTTTAAATTATTAAAAAAAAAATTATAAGAAAAACAATATTTTGTAAAAAAAGATTTTATATATATAAAAAAACAAGATTCTAGATTAATGAAATTACTTATGAGAAAGAAAACTTGTTAACGGTTTTTTTTTTAATATTAAAAAAAATTAATTTAAATTTTAAACAAGTTCATTCGTTGACCATTTTCCTTTCGCGACATGCATAGTACAGGAAGCCCTACCTGACCTGCATAAACGCAGTCAAGTAGAAATCTTCGATATAGCCCGAAAAACACATTTTATAAAATATTTAATGACACATACCAGATTGCAGAAACAAAATTATAGAACAGAAAACCTCGAGAATCAAACCCAGGTGGCTCCAAACAAGCAGAATGGCACTGCTATCCACGACTATCCGAAACAGTTATCCAAAACTAGAGTAGGCTTCGCATACAGCAGGATCTTCCATAACGGAAACGTTCCCAAAGCAGAATCTCACAGAATAGAACCCCAGAGTCGAACCCTGGACAAAAACCGACTAACGTTAAAAGCGAAAAAGGTAACACTTCGAAAAGAAAAGTAACAAAATGAACCAAATCAAAAGAAAGAAAAAGACCAAAGAATACTTCTAGAGATTGCGGTCAACATAGGTCAAAGGTAAAAAAAAACAAAAGGTAAGTACAAAAGATTAAATTGCCCTACACCTCAACGGAAACCCACACAAGGTTAAAAGGTGTAGGCAAACAATCAGACAAAAAAGACAAGGCAAGAATCGAACAAGGCCAAAGCCAAAATAACTCGATTCAAAATTTAAAATTTTCAGTTAAACAGAATTGATAAGCGCAATCTCCAGAAATATTCGACAGCAAAACAAAAGAGAACTTACCCAAAATAAATTTGGGGCCACGAAGCCAAAAACTTGAACCATAATTAAACGCCGACCCGGAAAAGACTTAAAATAATTACGTATCATAATAAGTTTAAAGAAAAACAAAAGATAAACATAATTTAAAACAGTAGATAATGTAATTAAACTTCAGTAATCATCATAATGCAGCATTAAAGTATAAAAAACATTCTTTAAGTAAAAGAAAGAAATTTGCAAATCGGCAACATTTTAAATGTCATAGACGACTACCGTACCATATCGCTTCACAAACAAGAGTGCACGTTTAAACCAGAAAAATAGTACAATTAGTCGACAGAAAAATTTTAATTCAAATCAGGCCAGAATAGATAAACAGAAAAACGCCAGATAGCGACAGCTTACAGTGAACAAAGTTAAGCATTAACACAAACAAAAGGCAGCGCCAGATATGAAACAAAAACCCTCAGTAACGTATTACAACTAGCACGTTACAGACTCCCCCCGCCAAGGACAAACAAAGCTAAGAAATGGCTTTGTTTGGCCAAGCAAGAGGAGCGACGACGACGACAAAACACCGACAGAAAAAGGACAAATCTAGAAAAAAAAAAAAATTTTTGGGTGCGCCAGAACCACCGTTTCCCCACTACTATCCGCCCAACTAAGGGAAGAAGCACGGAGACCCGGAAGCACGGACGACCCTCGAGAGCAGGAATCGGAAATGCCCGCCCAACAAAGGGAAGACACTCCGAAACCTCCCTCCGAGAAGCGGCATCGGAAGCACCCGCCCAACTAAGGGGAGGCACCGCGATACCCCTCTCCGAGAAGCAGTGCTCAAGGAAACCGCCCAACAAAGGGAAGCCCCTCAAGCACCCCTCTCCACAACGCAGCAATGGTACCGGAAGTTGCCGCCCATACAACAACCCCGATACCACCTAACAACAAAGTCGAAATCGGCAAAGCCCCGAAACCAAAAACAAAAACACAAAATTAGTCAACGACTAACGACGCACAGAGGCTCAGAAACGCCGAAGCGTAGCGGGGTTCGAGGAGAAACCTCGAAACACCCGAAAGTGGGATGCACGAAGCAACAGGCCCACAACACCGGGAGAAGTTAAGGACGCCTCCCTAACTCGTCCAACAACCAACAAAGGGTAAAGGGGTAAACAGGGGAAAGGGTAACCACAAACACCCACAAAGGGTAACCACAACATGGCAAAAGGGAAAAAGGGGAGGGTAAGGTTTCGGGAAGGGGGCAGGGGAAAGACAAACCGGGAATAGAAAAGGGCGATCGCAAAACTTTCACCATGACACAAAAAAATCTATCGACCACAACACGGAAACAACCACCGTACCAGAAGTGACGATAACAAACGAAAGAAGGTGGGTCGTGCAACACCTGAAAAGAAAGGCAGCTAACTGAAGCAAAGAGAACACAAAACCAAAACAACAAGGCCAATGAAGAAACAGGGTACCAGGTAGGCGAAGATGGAAAAAGGGAAAAGGGAGGGAGTCGCTCAGGACTAGCAAAAAGGGGGAGACTTGGTCGACTACAAGAGCCACCAAAACTAAGGGAACAAAAAAACAACAAACTCGCCCACGGCGAAAACCACATCTAAACCACCGGACCACAACCAAAGGCACATACAGAAAGCTGAAAGAAAAAAAATCCTAAAACAAAACATCACAAGACCTAAACAGAAGAAACACGACCACCAACCGACACGACATCAAACAAGGACACCAATCTACCGCACAGACTTGGTGCTTGTTCAACCAAACCGGAAACAGAACAACGTCGTCGTAACACCAGAAATAAGCGCAAGTAGCACAAGACAGCAAGAAAGAAAATTATTAACAAGTCAAAAAAAACTCAGATTTTACATCTATTTAAGCCAAGTCATTTCAAAAAAAAAATTTAAAGATCGGCGACCTCGAAAATCAAACGGCAACCATTCAAAACAAATTTGCGACAAGAAAATTTGCGAGTCCAAAAACAATCGGATATTAAAAAAATTTAACTTTACAAGAAAAACAATGACAATTATTAGCAATACTAAACAGCTCTAATAGCATACTACAGCTACAGCAAATCTGAAAATTCTTTACAGCTACAAAAATACATTTTTACATAAACAAAATTTTATCACATATACAACAACAACATCTTAATAATCAAAAAATTTTTCCAAAAAAAAACACGTGTCCACCAACAAGACCACTGCACCACGGCAGCGAACAAAAGGCACAAAAATGCCTGTTAACAAAAACCTTGATGTTCCGGGCACCACACGCCACCAAAAACATCAAAGGTCGGACACCGGACACTAAGAACCCAGAACTGTCACAAACAGGACAGCGATTTGGACCACTGTACCAACTAAATGGTCCAAATCAAAACCACGTTCTGCTACCACTTTGTCACCTCCCCCTCTATCCACATCGATAGGTTGGCCCAGGGGTGGACAAAAAACATAAGGAAGCCAAAATAAAAAAGAGTTGTTGCTGCATATGATTATAATTACTTAAGAAAAACACAAAATTCAAAAAAAAAATTACACAATGAATCCAAGAAGTTTGGAAATACAGTAAAATTATTATATAGACATAATTAAATTTGAGACAAACAAAATACCTAAATGGATTATCTTCAGGCAAAAATTATTTAAAAAAGAATAAAAAAAATTTAAATATAAAATACAATGTTCAATGAATAACTAAATTTTAATAGCTATCGCTTTAAGTTCACTTAAAACTGATAATATTTATACTGAAAATTCATAGATACAGAAAATTTAAAGGTAAAAAAATATTTTTTTTTTTTTTTTAAAAATAGAATTAGTTCATTGTTCCGTAGTAGCATAGCATCAAATTTTTATTTTAATATTATATTTATTTATATGTGCATACCATGGTAGCCTTTTAAATTATTAAAAAAAAAATTATAAGAAAAACAATATTTTGTAAAAAAAGATTTTATATATAAAAAAAACAAGATTCTAGATTAATGAAATTACTTATGAGAAAGAAAACTTGTTAACGGTTTTTTTTTAATATTAAAAAAAATTAATTTAAATTTTAAACAAGTTCATTCGTTGACCATTTTCCTTTCGCGACATGCATAGTACAGGAAGCCCTACCTGACCTGCATAAACGCAGTCAAGTAGAAATCTTCGATATAGCCCGAAAAACACATTTTATAAAATATTTAATGACACATACCAGATTGCAGAAACAAAATTATAGAACAGAAAACCTCGAGAATCAAACCCAGGTGGCTCCAAACAAGCAGAATGGCACTGCTATCCACGACTATCCGAAACAGTTATCCAAAACTAGAGTAGGCTTCGCATACAGCAGGATCTTCCATAACGGAAACGTTCCCAAAGCAGAATCTCACAGAATAGAACCCCAGAGTCGAACCCTGGACAAAAACCGACTAACGTTAAAAGCGAAAAAGGTAACACTTCGAAAAGAAAAGTAACAAAATGAACCAAATCAAAAGAAAGAAAAAGACCAAAGAATACTTCTAGAGATTGCGGTCAACATAGGTCAAAGGTAAAAAAAAACAAAAGGTAAGTACAAAAGATTAAATTGCCCTACACCTTAACGGAAACCCACACAAGGTTAAAAGGTGTAGGCAAACAATCAGACAAAAAAGACAAGGCAAGAATCGAACAAGGCCAAAGCCAAAATAACTCGATTCAAAATTTAAAATTTTCAGTTAAACAGAATTGATAAGCGCAATCTCCAGAAATATTCGACAGCAAAACAAAAGAGAACTTACCCAAAATAAATTTGGGGCCACGAAGCCAAAAACTTGAACCATAATTAAACGCCGACCCGGAAAAGACTTAAAATAATTACGTATCATAATAAGTTTAAAGAAAAACAAAAGATAAACATAATTTAAAACAGTAGATAATGTAATTAAACTTCAGTAATCATCATAATGCAGCATTAAAGTATAAAAAACATTCTTTAAGTAAAAGAAAGAAATTTGCAAATCGGCAACATTTTAAATGTCATAGACGACTACCGTACCATATCGCTTTACAAACAAGAGTGCACGTTTAAACCAGAAAAATAGTACAATTAGTCGACAGAAAAATTTTAATTCAAATCAGGCCAGAATAGATAAACAGAAAAACGCCAGATAGCGACAGCTTACAGTGAACAAAGTTAAGCATTAACACAAACAAAAGGCAGCGCCAGATATGAAACAAAAACCCTCAGTAACGTATTACAACTAGCACGTTACAATTTCTGCCCCTGGGAGAACATACACGGGATCCCCACTGTATGTGCTTACCGTTCCAGTCTCCTCCAATAAGAAACCGATTACCTAGACTATTAAAGAAATCTCTAAACATTTGGGAATTTATGATGTGTCTAGTAGGACAACACTGATCCTATTGTAAAACTTATGCTCTTGCATTGCAAATTTATCAGGGTCGCTTGGACATGAGGAGTGGAAAAAGGTGTTAAAACATTGTGTGTGATTGAGGATTTGACTAGTATGGCCGTACCCCCATGGCTTGTACCATCCGGATGATCGGTCCGATAGATCCTATAGTCGCGAATATAAAATCGAGACCTAGCTGTAAGATGTGTCTCTGAGATTAGGGCTACGTCAATACGGTGAGAATGTAAATATATGCCTAACTCAGTTTTGCGTTTCGTCAGACCGTTTGCATTCCAAAGGAGAACTGTCAGTGAATTTGCAGTGAGTAAATTAATGGCCATAACTGTTACTTAAGGACTGTGTAATGTGGGATATGTGTGTAGCGAGCGAGAAAAGAGGCTGGAGGAGTTGATTTAGTTGAACCAATAAATTTAAAATCTGATCAACATTAGGTATCTGGGGAGAAGATTGAGGCCCTACCTGTGAATTATGAGGGTGAAGATGACGATGATTGTGTGTCCATGCATGATGTCTGTTTCTCTCCTGTGAGGTGGGTGGTTGTGGTGTTGAAGTCACTGAAACCGGCGATTCAGACGGTGGTAACTGATGAGTTGAGTGTTGGCGTGATGATGGAGTTAGGGTAGGTGTTTTTGTTGGTTGTTGCGGCAGAGGTGGAAAATCTTCCGGTTTCGGTGTGGCTGGTTGGTTGGAAGTATGTTTCGGTTGTGGTTGTGTGAAACGGTTTCGACTAGCCCGCAGGTGTTTATGAACTTCGCAGCCTCTGTAATTTGCTGGGTGATCTTTTCCACAGTTTGCGCAGGTGGCCGGTGACTGTCTCGTTTTACAACAACTGCCAGATTCGTGGCCGCCACCACACCTAACACAGCGGTGAGGGTGACGGCAGTAAGATTTTGTGTGTCCAAAATTTTGACAGCGCGTACACTGTACAATTTTCCTCCGTTTATGTGGTTCCTCAACTGTAATCCTGGTATATAATAAAGTTTTTATGTCGTATATTTTGCCATTGTACGTCTCCGGCTCTATATCGACGAAAAACATCGGCAAAGGTGTACGATCTCGGTTCGAAATTGCAAACACCACATTTCGAACTACGTAACCCTTATCTTTGAGAGCCTCCGCTATTAGCTCTTTTGGCGTGGTATGATGTAGTCCTTTAATGACAATACGTTGTGCTCGTTGTTCCTGTAGTTGGTATGTGTGAAACCGGGCGTTTCGGTCTTCCAAGTGATGGATGAATTGTCTGTACGTCGACGGTGAGGTTGGGTAGATGGTAACACCTTTGATACTTGACCGGAGTGAGAATGATTGCGGACCGCCTACTTCTTCCAACGATTTTACTAGTTGGGCGTAGTCTTGAACGTCCGTTAGGAAGATTGGTGGCGGTTTCTTGTCGCGTTCAATGGATGGGTTTGCAGGTGTGTCAGGATCAGTAAGGACAGAAAATCGATTTTCTGTCGTCACGGATGGCTCTTCCAATGAAACCGAATCTGGCCGAGGTAGCTTCCTAGGGTCACTCCTAGAAACACCAGGGGCTGGCCGTTTCCTAGCAGGAACTGAATCCCATTCTTGTAATGGGGTATGATGGCTGCCATTAGTGCAGTCTTGGTTAGGTTCAGAGTCCATAGTAAATATACTAAATACAGAGTCCAAATATATTTACCTAAGAAATAAATAAACAACCCGCACAAGCACAGTTCTAAATTAAATAATTAGCACACATGAAAAAGCTCTTACATTATAAAAATTATAAAATAACACG
The DNA here is from genome assembly GCA_035578175.1 of Catonia carolina. NCBI lineage: Eukaryota > Metazoa > Arthropoda > Insecta > Hemiptera > Achilidae > Catonia > Catonia carolina. The sequence continues at coordinate 257,903,956 of JAQMRL010000001.1, read as the reverse complement.
AGCACAATGCTAAATACGGTTTGTTTACGTTTTGATTCAGCTGTTCAAAACGCTGTTTAACCTGTTTTTAACAGGTTAAAATAAATTTAAATTTTGTAAATTTATTTAACATGAAAATAAAAAAATATCGGGAATTTAGCAAAGAAATTTTAATTGAATTTTTTTCATGCCAGTTTGTATAACTAGAATGTTTAGGCAGTCGAACTTCAATAACTCGAATGTCTATAATTCGAATTAAATTTGATTTCCTTAGGATTTACTTGTTACTTTACCTTAAAATTAGCATCTGTTACTTGAATATTCGTAACTCAAACTTCTTGTTTGAGATTTTTAAATCCAAATTCTTTTTTGTTTTTAACACAAATGTGTACGATAATGTTATCGTAACCTGGAATAGTAGGTGTATTGAATTGGCTGCAAAAACTTTCCTATATCAGGTGTAATGCTCCGAGAATAATCAGATCATTAGCGATGTAACATGGTAATACCAAACTTAAAGCTAGCACTAGAAGACTAAAAAATGAAAGATCGTCGCGGAATCGTTCAAAAGTTTATTTGTAATGAAAGTGCCTCAGTTTCAAACGAAGACTGTTAAGATAACACGCAAACAATAGGCACATTATTTCACCTAATCAAAAGTTACAGCGCAGAAGATCTGTTCAATAATTTTTTAAATATTTAACATTATTTAAACATTGATCAAAATTTTATAGTATTGTTGTTCCGTATTTAGAAAATTCTTTAACTCGAATTAGTACCATATTTCCTACGTTATGGAGATTCAACTGTATCAGTTATAAAAATATATCAAAATAAACAGCTATTATAAGTTATTATTTTTGACAAAAATAAGATTGTTTCGAGTGAAAGAACGGAAGTGAATTTAAGGTACGGTTACTAAATTTTTTTTATTAGGAGGTGTTACCGTCTCAGTTATTTACTACGAGAAATGTGTTCGAACCAAAGCAAGTTTTACTCCTGCTTAACTACAATTCTGATATAATGTCACGTACGCAACATCTTTCTATTAGCACAAGTGATAATATAGAATATGATATACAACACGAATGGAGGAAATAATAGTTACTGTTGCGTATATCTTTATAAATTAGAGTCCCTGTTTCGGTGGTGGTATTTATGGTAGAGTAAGGGAATAGCGAGTATCTCTAATGATTATTTTGAGCTCCTTACATTTATTCTTTTGTTTTATTATTAATTAAAAATAAGTTATATATTTGCAAAAATTTTTTTACAAAAATTATTTTACATGAATCGTATTTTTACTTTCTCTTGCCCTATATGAATAGGCTATAATGTATAGGGAAGAAAATTATTGTTTTCATGTAAATTTTTCAAAATCAAAATTTTTACCGGATGTACACGTTTTCAGATTCCCTGAACGCAAAAAACAACATGTTTTTAGCGGTTGGTCTATGTGTGTGTGAACAAAATATCTCAAGACCGGAATAGTGTTCGAAGTTGAAACTTGAAACTTCAGTTAGGTACCATTAGAGAACTCAACACAAACATTTTCATCAGATTCGGTCAACCTGAAGTATACGAATCAGCATTTATTAATCAACATATAAATTAGCTAATTATTCGTGAAATTTTTAACTTTTTTTGCGATTTTCTCAAAAACCGCTCCTTTATTTTTTTAAAAATATTCCCTCATGTAGACCTACTACATTTTTTATGCTCTCAAGATATGATAAGCGCCAAGTCTGCTGAAATTCTTGGGGAGGTTGTGCTCTCATAGAAAAAAATGTTTTTCATTTTTAGATTGCGGCCTTAATATGCATTCCAATGCAAAAGTGTATAGCCTATAATAAAAGTTGTAGAATATTTACACTCAACAACTTTTATTTTACAACTTTTTGATAAAACAACTTTATAAGACATAAGTAAGAATGGCTTTTAGGGGTAAGGATCTTATTTTGACGAATATAGTACCGGAGAACAGAGTGTTGGAGCCAATGTTACATTATAAGTACTTTGCTAGTGATATGACAATTTTATCACACAATGTCTTGTGAAAACTAAATTTCAAAAAATCGATATGAAAACAATTCTTCCCTTCCCTAGACCTTTATATTCATGTAGAACAAGAGAAAGTAAAAAGGAAGTTTTCTTATTTAGAAATAATGAGATCCTGAAAGAAACCAGAATAAATGTTATAGTATTTATGTTGATCAAAAGATGAAAAATTAAGATGTTATTATGAGTAGGGTACTGATAATTATGGTCTTATTTTCACCATTTTTATGCTATTTTAAAAATATTGTAACACTTATTGCTAAGGTCCGTTTCGGGATCTGGGTAAAATAAATAGTCAACAAAAATATCTTTCAGAATTAAAAACAAGTATTTATAACAAACTATAATTAAGAATAATAGTCTAACTTAAATCTGCTAATAAATTACAATAATTATTCTAATGAATCAAAATCTAATTACAGTAACGAATAAATCAATGACATTAAATAAACTTGACTAGTAATCAAATTATTCCGAAGACAATATTAAACTAAATCCTAATTAAAACCAATTAAACGATACACAGTAGACGTTATACCTTCTCCAAACGTACTGTTACGCGCTGCACAATTCATTCGCCGATGACAAATCAAAACTGTCTCTCTTCAAGGCTGCCGCTAAATCCTATATACCTAACTTACAGAAAATACTAGGTTAACAAAGCTATTAAAAATACTAAGTCTTTCTGCAGGGTTCTGGATGTCTCTTACAAAAAGTAAACACATTAGTATTGAATAAAGGACACATTGTTGTTTAGGTCAACAGTTGAAAGGCTGGTCGAACCTCTCGAGGTTTTACTAAGTAAAAAACGAGGAGTGAGGTGGTTTCTTACTGCCTTCTTCACTGAGTTGGAAGAGTATGCTTATCAACATACTAGGCCCTCCGAAAAGCACCCACTTTCCACCCTGCAAATGCCACCTTCACTTCATTCACCGCAGGGTCTGGCTGTATGATGAAATTCGTTACTCTCAGAGGAAATAATTTCAGAAAAAAAATTATGACTAGTGTATTTTACACCTCTATCTCTTCTGTTCTTAGAAGTTCAGTCATATAATTAGCTGACTATGTGATTAGAAACAGAACTATTTTGTGTAGCCCTGAAACCAACAGATCGAGTGCAATTAATTTAACACTCCACCTGCCTGTTATGGGCAACAACACACCATTACAAAAGAGCTCATTATCCAAAAAGATGCGCCAACCCTTCTTAGGTAGCCTTCACAACAATAGGGCTGCACTATTTTTAACCATTTCTTGGAAATAATTCGATTTATCAACGATTATTAATTATATTAACACTTCTAAAAAGTCAGGCTTGCTTGAGAATTCTGGAACAAACCCTTTCTCCTTAGATATTGTCACAATATTATCGTGGAAAATGTTACTTTTATCTTGTAGCCTCCACTGATGTGTGTTTATTTACAAAGTGATTTTATCCCTAATTGTTTTACAAATTTTCTGACTTAAATTAAGTACATTGTTAAGATAATAAACACGGTAAAACTATTCATATATTTATATACTTTAATCAAAAATTTGAGTGGTTTTGGAACGGCGAGATTAACGATTACCAGTTTTTCGGATTTTAGTTAGAAACTAAACCCAGGAGTTAAACACTTGTCTGACTTTTATGATTTAAAAGTATTTTTGGACTTTGTTTTTATTTTTTGTACCGTTTTATTGTTTTTTAAGGAATAAAATGCTTTAAAATTTCATTAGTTCCAGTTTAATGGTTGTGCAATTAAGTTTTTGCAGTTAGTTTGTTTCATCAATGAGTTATAAATGTATTTTTGTACGTTATTAAAACCGTCCCACAATGTATTTGAGAGGCTTAAGGGATCTGTTAATTTTATGTTGTTCATATAGTAAAACAAAAGAAGGGTGTTTATTTTTAAATTGGTGTTTACAATTTACTCCAGACCTGCAGTTAATGTTGGTTATAATGGCTTTGTGATGAACCGCCAGCACTTAAGGTTATCTGTAATTTTTATTTTACCTCCGGCTAAATAACTTTGCAAAACTCTTTCAGTTTATAACAATGTTTCAAAACTTATGTTTAAAATTGTATTTTTTGTTATTAGGGCAATTTTATTAATTTACTTTATTTTTTGTTTATAAAAATGTGTAACGAAATTCGTCAGTTTCTTTTATGGGTTTTGTTAAATTAATGATTATGTTGAATTAGATTAAGGGATTGTTAAAAACATGTTAACGCTGTTGCTTTATTGCAAAATAATTAGTAGGCTAGTATGTTTTGTAAAGATTACTTTCCGGCTCAGCTGTTTCTCTTAAAATTATATATCTTACGTTCGATCTATTTCAAGCTTCCTGTTTATTAACTTTAATTAATTAAAACTAACTGAAAATCCCATATTTCCATTTTACATTCCACTATTCAATTGATTGGAGAAGTAAAATTAAATTCTGTAGCCAAGAATGTACAAACAAATAAAATTGGAACACCCACTTATTAAATTTACATAATTTTGAACCGTGTTTAAATAAACTTTCTCTACGCACAGTGTTGCTTTAACAGGCGATGATAATCACCTTGGTTTTTCACCTTAAAAAATATAGCTTTAAATTGGTTCAAAAATGTTTTTCTTCTATTTGGACTACCTTACTGTATAGAGATCATACGGGTCTAGTACAACCGAAAATGGAATAAAGAAATCTTGAACTGAATGTCGAATGAAACCCACAGTTCTTATCACACTAATGTTATCAAACATCTATGGTATTTCCTATATAATTCGGTTTTAGCAGCATGGGCAGTAAATTTTATTCGGTTTATAAATGTCCCAGTTTGCGGAAAGTAAATGTTTGTAATTTTAGTCTCTGATAAAACAACTAAATATTGACGGTGTTTTTGGCGAGATGGTTGCAGGATTGTGCCATCTCAGCTTAAAAAACATTTTAATTAAATGGCTCAAATACCACGTAATTGTGTTAGTTTGAATATTTGCGTAAGTCAATTTAATTAGTGGTAGTGAATTAGTCATTACATGTACGCCTATTGTCAATCTTGCTACTAAATGAATAATTTAAAATTATTATTTAAGTGACATTATTGAGTTAGTTTGTTTAAATTCTGAAAAAAATAAGGATTCTATTTTGTCTGTACCAGTAAATCATTCGGTATTCAAGAAATTATTAGTAGAAATATTCAATAAGCGAAGGATTTTTGTAATATTTCAAATACGACCGATTTGGAATTACGGTTTCAAAGTTACGGCACCGTAAAAAATTAGATTCAGAAAATTCAAGCCCAACAGTCAAGAATCCTACGCATGATAACCAACACCCACATTACGTAACAAGTTTAACATTAAATTTCAACTTTCTTTTGTAATGAGCTGTACTGAAATATTCAAAATTTAATAAAAAATCTGGTGTGAAACACTCACACAACTTTCTCTTGCCAATGCAAATAATTAACAATAAACCTAACATTAATAATAAAATATTAGAAATAAACAAAAAACTAACCTCAAAAACATAACCTTATTTTAATCATGAGTGAATGATGCAAAATGAAAATCAACCTCAGTTTGGCTTAGAAATACGGAAAATCACTCTTTCTCTCTAAACTAGGCTCTGTAGAGAAAAATGCTTTAAATAAAAGTTGTAGATATTTTAATTTTCTATAAATTTAATTATATACACTTTTGTCGTAAAATGCATACTAAGACCGAAATGTTAAAAAAATCGATTTTTCTCACGTTTTCGTGAGAAAAAAAACAGAAAATCGCAAATTACCGCTAAACTAAGCGTTATACAAAAACATGTTTGAAACAGAAGTTGTAGGTTTTTAAATTCTCTACAACTTTTATTATATAAGTTTTTGCGCTAAAATTTATATTAAAGCCGTAATCTTAAAAAAACAACGTTTTTACGTGAAAACAGCCTCACCGAGAATTTCAGCAAACATGGCGCCTACCCTATCTTGTAGAGAATAAAAAATTGAGTAAAATAGGCGATTTTAAAAAAAATCGTAGAACCAGTTTTTGAGAAAATCACAAAAAAGTGAAAAATTACACGAATAAACTACCACTTCCGGTTGACCGATTTTGATGAAAATGTTCGTGTCGCGTCCGGTAGTGGTATGTAACTTAAGTTTCAAGTTTCAAGTTCGTACGATGTTCCGTTCTTGAGATATTCTGTTCACACACAGACACACAGACACACACACAGACCAATCGCTAAAAACATGTTTTTTGGGTTCAGGGGGTCTGAAAACGTATAGATCCGGTGAAAACTCGATTTCGAAAAATCGACATGAAAACAATACTTTCCTTCCTATATATTCATATAGGCAAGAGAAAGTAAAAATTAACAGACTATATTAATCCTTAATACAGCAATAATGTTAAACCAAAATTTAAAACACGCCGTCGCCTAAGAAGCTGGTGAAGTAGAGAGAGATCTACTGACATAACTGTAAAAAACCAATTAATTTTTGTAACACTTATAAATACCTATTTCCTATTTTAGTTGTACATATATTTCTTATCATGTGTATTTATTATCTAAATTTCCTTATGTTTGCTCTTATATCTATTTTATTAATTTTCTTTTCAAGTCAATTTTTGAATTTTCCACTGGAATATATTCTTTTAAAAAATCTTGCTGTTCCACTCATTTCTTAATTTTAAAATTTAGTTACACTTTTGGATGGGTATACTATATTATGGTTTCTAAATAAAGAAACAAAGTCAAAAAAATAATTTCTTTAAAAAAAGTATAATTTAAAAAGAGAAAATCATTACAGCAATACCGAAAAACGGAAAGAACTCAATATCTTCTCTAGAAACGCAAGGTATTTCATAACAGAACGCATTGGTTAGAGCATGTGAGCAGAATGAGGGAGGATAAAATACCTAAGCAGACATTGGGCTATAAGATGGAGGGCAGGAGAGAACGAGGACGCCCGAGAAAGAGGTGGGCAGATTTCAGAGGTTTGGAACGGGCAGAGATGCCTAATCTTTGAAAGGCAGAAGAAGAAGAAAAAGGAGTTATCCATTTTACCATCTGATTTCCTATTGTTTAAACTGATTGTGAAGGCCCTATATTTGTAGAAATTATGTAAATGTCAACAAAAATTCTACGTTAAGAGGTTTTTTACATTTACGCAATTGTTTTTCTATTTTATACATTTTTTTATAGATTAATTCGTTGTAAAAATAGTCGAGAGGTATTAATTCATCAAAAAAAAAGTCAGTAAAAGTACAGTAAAAATGGAATAACTTTAACGTTGTTGCCATTTTCATGCCAACTGCAGTAGATTCAGTCGTTAGTTTTAAAATGATATAAATAACAAGAGGAGGGGATGAAAGGCGAAAAAACTATGGGGAAGAAGAGGTTATTACGGGTGGATCGAAGATAGAAACTACGAGTGAGTTCGCGCCTGAGCCCGCGATATAATGCCGCGATGGTAATTGCAAGTGGGCGCACTAGCTATGTATAAGGAAGGGGAGGTTTAGTAGGAATCGTGCTATAATCTAGCTATGACATTGGGAGACAAAAAGGCCGTTAATATAAATAACGCAGCCAGTTAGTTTCTACCCCAAGCGCACGTTTTTAATTTCGCCCTTCGTGAGGCGCCGCACAGAAACTGCCCTTTTACCCCTAACGAGAAGAAGAGGTTGGCTTACAGAGTCTAATATCAGTTAAGGTTAAAATTTTCTAATACAAAACTTTTATTTCTTTTGTTTCTTCAGTGCAAAAATAAATGTAAGAAAAACTTAAACAATACTTGTAAATTCCGGAAAACATAATAATTTAAATTACAAGTTGGCTCAGACGTGTCTGAAACTAAAAATGTTTAGTTTATAATATTCAAATCGTTAAACGTTTATTTTTCATTTATTTCGATGTTTTGTCAAAGTGTTTATTTGAACGAGAATGCTTTTTACTTTTGAACGTATCTAGTTTTTTGATATAATAGGCATAAATTCTATATTTTCTATAGGTCACTAAAAGATTTAGATACATGAAATATATACTTTTTTAATTTGGCAACACGATATCAGTTTTAGACAAAGTAAAGTAAAATTTAGACATTTCTGAACGCTCTTTTCACGGCTTACATTCTCAGCATTTGTTTATTGTAGGCTTTTCTCCTTTCTTCCGTCCACCCGGTGTTTTGTTTTTGCTCTTCATGAAAGCGCTTAAAATCAGTTACCTGAATTCGGTTTGATCCCACCATGTTTTCTCTATAAGTTCCGGTTTTCATGACATCCCTTCTAACTTCTTTGAACCAACCTCTTAACTTATTCTGATACCGTAGGTCTATTGTTTAGAGTTTTGAAACGTATTTTTGTCAACCGTTTGTCATCCATTTTATTCTACAGGTATCGGTAAAATTTAAGTTTTTTTCTAATCGTTTCCATTACATTAGTTGTTGTTGTTTGTTGTTTAGGTCATCAGCCGAAAGGCTGGCTTGAACCTGTAGAGGTTTTACTAAGAAAAACGAGGAGTGAGGTTGTTTACCATTATCTTCCTCACTGAATGGAAAAGTATGCTTATCAGCATGCCGGGCCCTCTGAAAAGCACATATTTTCTACTCTGCAAATGACACCTTCACCTCACATTCACAAATGACACCTTCACTTCATTCACCACAAAGTCTGTCTGTATATTCATTACTTTCAGAGAAGATAATTATGACTAGTGTATTTTACACCTCTACCTCTTTTGTTCTTAAATGATTCAGTCATTTAATTGGCTGACCATGTTATAAGTAACATAACTATTTATTTTAGTTCTACAACGAATAGATTGAGAGTAAAATAATTTCACACTCCACCTGTCTGTTATGGGCAGATTACATTAGTATTCATTTAATATAAACTAATATTATTTTGTGATATCACAATATTTGATAATTTAATATCGGTACTATACGTAGGGCTACTAAATCTGAACTACCAGTGTTCTTAACTCAGATATGAGATGAGATGAGAATGATACCTTTTGAAGGATTATTAAGAAGGCCCAAAGTTAAAACTGACATGAATGTATATCCTGTTGCCTATCTTATTGAAGAAGAAGTATTTTCCCATATTCATCATGCGGTGAGTAAAACTGCTGAAAAGTATCAGCCTGTTATGTAGAATAGAGGCGATTGGAGAGCCATGAAGAAGATGGAAAACTTCTTAGAAACCGTATTTCGTTGTTGGATAATTCGTGCTGGGAACAGAAGATTAATCTGGACAACAGTTATTTACTGAATTTTAAATAATTTTTATGGATTTTATCAACAGTTCGTTAGTCTTGACTAACTTCAAAATGCGTAGGTAATACTTAAAGAAAATTATCAGAAAAGAGATTTGAATTTTGCGAAATAATGATTATACTGTACCATGATATAACAAGAAATTTTAAAGAAATTTACGGGAAATTAAATTTTTATTTTTACTGGTCATTTTTGTTAAATTTTCTTTTTAATTCCTTATTTATCACAGAGCGTGTATATTATTCATTTAGAATTTACTTCTCAGGCAAGAACTTGAGAAATTTTTGAATGTGATAATATATAAAATGTTTCAATTCACATTTTTCAAACCTCAATTTTAAACAAACTTTTAAACCATAGTTAGTTAAAGAAGGGTGAAATTTTACAGACATCTCAGCAGAATGGATGACTAAAACAATATTCAAATATTTAAAAGGCATCAACACAATAACTGGATGGTTTAAAGAAGTGAAAGGAGACCCCGAGGAAATGGGTATACAGAAGAGTGCTATTCAGGACAGAAATACATTTGGGAAGGCCGTAGACGACTTCAAGGTTCTTTAAAGCCGCAACACAGATTCTGTCAAATCAGCATATAAGTGGCCAGACGAAAGAAAGATGATGAGTGAAAGGATGAAGAGGTTCTAGGAAGAAAGGAAGAGGGAACAGAACATCATGCGAAAGGTTCAACGCGGTCCAAAGAAAGCCAAAACGTAAAAAAAAGTTTTAATACCTTAAGGGCTACCAACAGTTTTGTAATAATACTTAAATGAAATAAACTATTAAGCCAAAAACGAACAATAATTAATGTTCCATGTACATACATTTTTAATAATAGAGCTCTATTTATACTCGTATAAAACTAATATTGTCGAGATAATTATCATAGGTTCTTAGAAAATTTGATTTCTTTTAATTTACCCGAGACCATGATGGTAAATACTTTTATATTTATACGTAATCCCTAATTATGTGTGTTTTCGAATAAGATTTTATTTCTCTTAAATTTTCATTTATTTCACTTTTTGGTAATTTAGTCTATCAAAACACTGTTAACCAAATTCTCCCAACTCTGGTGGATGAAAATCAAGGGTTATGGATGTTTGAACAAAAAAATTGCAGATACAAAATTTACCTGCTATATATCATATACTAGGCTAAAAACGTATCAAGTGTACCCTTTTTTATGAAATTATGTTTCCCAAACATTAACCTTTAATGTTGTGTGTGTTTCGAATCATGTTAGTTGCAATTAAGTGTAGAGTGGTTAGCCCGCCCAATTAGTTTGATTGCAGACGGTAATTACTGAGGAGGAAAAGAATAACGTTGGCGCCTTCTCAGACATTAGCAATTGGACATCTTCAGATGTACCGACTTCCCATCTTTCCTTCCGTACTATGTATTTTAAATTGTGTACAGTACTTTGTTTAGTTTTTTATCTATGGTAGGAAGAGATGAAAATTATAATGATTATTTTAACACAAAAATTAAATTTTAAAATTAACGAATACAATTACATGAAAGTACGTTTTTGTAATTACTACTTTGTAATAACTGTGAATACAGTAAAAATTTGTAATTACAGTACCACGGTAAAGATTTACAGAACCATAGTATACTCCAAATATACTCATCAAGACAAATTTAACAAAGAAATTTCTTTATAAAAGGAACTTAAGTATCTACTTAAAACTAACTAAATTTAAAACTTTCAACACCACAGCAATAAAGTGTTATTTAAATGGAAAATGCGTATACAAGGTGATTTTAAACTGCACGCCATCTCTCAGTGTCTGATTCTAGAAATAAAATTAAGAAATAACTTTAAATAAAAATAGGTTCGAAAACGCTTCGTTATCAAATTACATAAACTTATAAGTTATGGTAAGGTAGCAAAATGTTTCTTCCGGATTTCAGCTACCCCGGTAAAGTGTACCCATACTGAAATTACTAAGGAAATAATGTGTGAATTTAGTGGTTCTCTACTTTTTTGACCTAAATATTTAATAAAATTGGTCTCAGAACTGTATCTCTCATAGTTCAACACAAATTTAGGGGTCGAAATAACACTTTTCGGGTTTAAAATAAAATAATCTTGTTAAATGCTTATTAAAAAATTAAATTTTGAAAAAATTGATGCAATCAAGTACGACGTCAAACTTGTCCACCTGTGGTGCTGAATAACGTTCATATTCCCTAGGCGAGAAGGGTACGATATTTTGGCTTGTAGCTTGACAAGTGACTAACTTAGAAGCATCATCTGCACACAAAACGTTTAGAACTTAACATTCGACGATTCATGACGAATAACCCTCGATCAAAATTGAACCTCCGTTCCAAAATTTTAATAACAAAACCCTTTTGAGACCAATCTGGACTTATGGTGTTCAGCTCTTTGGAGTAGCGGCTAAGAGTAACTTAAAGTCGATCCAGACCTTTCAATCAAAATTCTTAAGACTCGCTTCTGGCGCTCTTTTTTACGTAAGCAATAAAATCCTTAACGATGATTTCAAAACTCCGACAGTAAAGGAACTAACCGGGTCCTTCTATATTAAATTTTATTAACGACTAGATGACCATCCAATTTAAATAACCCGTGATGTAGCTACAAGGAACTTCCCAACTGTGCTACGTCTAAAGTGAAAATGGACTAGAAACCTCTTGGTCTGAATATCGGACACACCCATGGTTATAAACGGTGAATTTATCACTGAGTACCTCTTTTCCTTAAATTAAATTCCCCACTGTCCCTTAAATATCATATACGGAAATTATGCAGCTCAATGTGCAGTGCCGTAATAAAAATTGCATTAGAAATTACATTAAAACTTACATAAAGTACGTAAAAAATGAAATAAATCGAAATTTTAATTTTATTAATAACGAAACCAAACAAAATTGTTTCAAAACAATTTAGTTTCTCTACAGAAATAAATAATTTTTTCATGGGTTAGTAATAACAGCATATCAACTTCATCAACTATTTTATTCAATTTTGAAAAGAATTAAAATTAAATACTAAGGATGAAGATGTTGTTCATTAACTACAAAGTTGTTCTAAATAGCCTCCGTTTTGTGTCATGAATAATTTCGCACAACGAATTCATTCTTCTTTAGTGCCATAACGAATTATAATGTAAGTATTACCCTTAATAGTTTTGACAGCTTGTATTATTTAATCTCTTTGATTTTTTTTTGTGTTAATCCGTGATTAAACAATTGGTTTAATCCAACCCCACAGAAAAAGTTTTAAGAATTAGCTGAATTGGATCAATAAAATATCCACCACTAACTTCTGATTTCACACAATTAACTCTCGTTAATATTGTTCTTACCACAATTTTGTAAATTTTTCACATGAACTTTTTTTTAATCCCTAATGTGGGTATGTTGCAATCTGTTCAATTTAAGAACAATAAGAAACCCTATAACCCAATGAGATGAGGATGATATGTACGACGTGTAAACGAGGTGTAGTCTTGTACAGATTCAGGCCGACCATGCCCGAGAGAGTAGGGTTAATTGAACTCTAACCATCAAAGAACACCGGTAACCACTGTCTAGTATTTAAATCCGTATAAAAGTAACTACCTTTACAAGGATTTGAACCAGGAACCTTTGACTCTAAAAAACAGCTGTTAAACAGCTGACTTGCGACAACGGCTTCACCTCTAGACCAACCCTGTGGGTCCATATGAAATAGAATAATTTATGTAAAATTTGTTGTAATTACTAATTACAGTACAAAGTTACGATCAATTAACCCGTATTACAAATTATTAATTATATATATACTTATAATTAATTAGTTATTAGTTATCCGCCACTGGTTTGCGGTCAAAGATTGTCGTAATTTTTATTAATTTTTATTTTATCCCTCTGATGTATTTTTATACATCGGGTGTCCCACGAAGAGGTTGCTATTTTTGAATTAATATCCCGGACGTATCACACACTCTATAGACTGGAAAATTTACAGTATAATAAATAGATATGTACAAAAAGTACCATCGAGTTTCATTTGCTAATGATTAATCAAAACAAAATGGCAGAAGTACTTTTATTTGCATAACTTTTTTAAATTGTTGATTTGTTACAATGATACTTAAGTAATAAAATGAAAGAAATATGAAAGTGATAAATTATTAATGAACACAATTTGTTTCATTAACCTTTATTCGAACTGATGTCCATCAATAGCTATGCACTGATAGCAATGAAACAAAAATGTGTCATAAGCGTTTCTGAAAAATTGCCGAGGTATCAACAGCAGTTCCTCTTCAATCAGCCTCATTAACGCATCGCCTGTTGCAATGGTGTGAGAATAAACTATTTTCTTCAAAAAGCCCCATAGGAAAAAATCGCAGACAATTCTGGCGATCTCGGAGGCCAGTCCATGAGGCCGCTGCAACGACCTATCCAACGGTTAGGAAGATTTTGGTTTAAAACCCCTCTGGCCACATTACCATAATGTGGAGGAGCTTCATCCTGCTGGAAAAAAACATCCTGCATCTCCACCTGATAAAGACGAGGAACTATGTGATTGGTTAAAATTCATGCGCATCGGTCTCCAGTCATTGTCTGATGGAATATGTCATACGATAAAACACCATCCTTGGTGACATCCTCGAGGTTTTTTTCCTACGTGAATCCTATTGTAAATATAAGTAGTTTTATCCACCATAAGATTATTGTTAATTTTTGATATAATTTTCTTATTCCGTCATTTTGTTTTGATTAGTCATAAGCAAATAAAACTCGAGCGTACTTTTTTCACATAAACTTATATATTTATTATAACTGTAACTTTTTTAATCTGTAGAGTGTGCAATACGTCCGGCACATTAATTCAAAAATAGCAACCTTTTCGTGGGACACCGGTATATTTTAATTTATATTGTTTACATGTTGCTACATCTTCGACATTGTATTTTCATGGTATCCTCCATCACAGCTTTTGCTACAGGAGATACCAAGTTCCAAATTTTATATAAAATTCCTATTTTGTTTAATTTAATTTAATTTCTTTTCATTGTTACACTGATTTATGTATTTTGGTCTTTATGTTGTAGACTATTATAATATGTGGAATAAAGATTATTATTATTATTATTATTATTGTTATAAAAATAACATATCTGCAGTAATGCTCAGGTATCATAAACTTAAACATTTTTAGCCAGCTTAAAGATTTATAAGTTTCTAATAGTTCCGTGTAATCTGCGATTTTTGTTATCCGAAGTACTCTGGGTCCCACTTACCACGGATAAGGGAGTTTAAACTGTAACGTAATTCTGGATGTTAAATGTTACTGTACTACATTAAATCAACGCAAATCGGGACAGCGGTTAACAGTGTATTACTGTACAATATTATTACTATTATTGTTATTACGTTGTTATTTTGTGATGAATTATATTAGAAGTTGCCAAGTACCTACGTTCTTTCGTCTAGCCTATTTTATAAACTATGTAGGCGGATAAGGTTCGGGAAAATGTCATTTCTCGTCAAACGATGATCAAGTAAAATGTCAAAAGTGTAGTTGGTCTATTACAGGTTGATGACTTGGCAACTATCCATTCTTCTATTGGTTGATAAACTAAACCTCATAAGAAAGAATTACTGTACAGATTTTTTTATATTTTTATTTACTTATTAAATAGTGCATAAGTTACTAAGCGGAATATCTCATGTCAGATGGTAAAGAGTTTTAGTTGTTTGATTTGAATCTCAAAGATTTAATTTGAAAATTGTTGGTCATATTTTTATTTTGTTTTCTCGAATAGGACCAATTTAGCAGCTCTTTTTACAATCCAACTCAGCATTCGCTCACTGCAGACTTTTCACCTTTTTGCTGTTCACCCGGTGTTCTGTTTTTGCTCTTCAAGGAAACCCTATTGGTTGATAAACTAAACTTCAGAAGAAAAAATTACTTTACAGATTTTTCTATATTTTTATTTACTTATTAAATGGTGGGTAATTTACTAAACTAAACAAAACCTCATACGAAAAAAATTACTGTACAGATTTTTTTATATTTTTATTTACTTATTAAATGGTGCATAAGTTACTAAGCGGAATATCTCATATCAGAAGGTAAAGAGTTTTAGAGTTTTAATTGAATCTCAAAGATATAATTTGAAAATTGATGGTAATATTTTAATTTTTTTCTCTTATAGGACCAATTATTTTAGCAGCTCTTTCTACAGCCAAAATTTTCAGCATTTATCCACTGCAGGGTTTTCTCCTTTTTTATGTCCACCCGGTGTTCTGTTTTTGCTCTTCAAGGAAGCCCGTAAAGTCCGTAATTAGTTATCTGAATTTGGTTCGGTTCATTAAATTTTCTAGGTTTATTCTGGTTTTCTCAATATCCTTTCTGGCTTGTTTAAATCATTTATCCGATACCTTAAGTCTATTTTTTAGTGTCTTAAAAATTTGTTTTATCAACCAGTTGTCATCCATTCTATACAAGTAAACTTAAAATTGAATCGGTCATTTCAGAAAGCCCATAAATCAAAAATCTAACTTTTAGAAAAATTAAAACCTTGTAATTTATTGTTTCAATTCAAAAATATAAATTTTTCAGAGGGCTGTCCCCAAAATATACTTTTGTCTTTTTAAAGACAAACCACTTTTTTAAAAAAATTGAAAATTTAGACTTAAGGTGTTTCTGAAATAAATTGAAGTAAAATGTAAAATTACGTTGTTTTCTATAAAATAAGTTGTTAGACCAGGAGAAAATTGTGCTGTACAATGGTATTCATATATTTATTTCAGTAGTTTACATTATGGCTTAAAAAAGCTTTTTGAAATAATAAAAGTAAAATTCTTAACTTTAAGAAAAAAATTTTGATTTTTAGGGCTACTCACGTTCATCATCGTTGTCGTAAAGAGTAGTTACCTTAAAAAGATTTTTGCATAGAATCTTTGTATGGCCTCTTCCACTAGAAATTAAAGTTTCAGCTTCAAAAGAACATCCACTTTCATTTATAAATTAGAAGGAAACACTTTATATCCTTAAGGATAAGCCATTTCTTAGTGTTATATCAATTAAGAAAAGCCAGCCTCATGTGATTTTTGTAGCGACGCTGTGTTTACATTCAGTTAGTTCTAAAATGCAAGAAAAAATGAAATTTTGAGTTATGGGGTTTCTGAAATGACTAATTTAATTTTAAACTTCCTTTTTTTAAATTGTTTCCATTAATCGTTCATTTTTCTTAATGAGCTTAATTGAAAAAAAAAACAAAAAAATAAGACACATTCTAAGAAAAATAGTATTCTTATAATTTCCAAAGCGAAATTATTTATCGGAGTGCGGTACTAAAACATCACCTTACTTTATTTTAGCAATAGTTATTCTTTTTTGCTTTCTGAAAAAAAAAATATTTAATTTTTGATTCCGGCTTATTTCGAGTACTAGAGTATCTCGTACAACAAACAAATCGATAAGTAGTTTTTGTTCTTCTTTACATTAATATTCTTCATGTTCGTGTACAAAAAAAACTAAAATTAAAAGAGTATATTATAAGATATGTTAATTCAGTAACACGTGGAATGTAATGTCAATAAATACCAAAAAAGAACATATGTATTAATAAATCATAACTAGGTATAAATACAAAAAAGTAAAACATGGTATGGAATACGTAATGTTTTATTAGAAAAATAGTAAGTTCACCGAGTACAACAAAGAATAATTACTTTTTTGGAATTGATATATAGATGAACTCGTTTTTTGTATAAATATAATAAGTCATATTTCTTTAGATTTAGAAGTATTTGTGTTTTTCTTTATAGTATTTATTTTTATTGGATTTTCTTCTATTCTTTGTCTGTTATTCATATTTAATTTCATATTGATGTAAATTTTTTATCAGCTTAGAAGTAATATTAAATTAAGGTTCATATTTGTTTTAGAAAAGAATTTTTAGCCATATTTTAAGAAATAAAATTGCAAAATTTATTCTTTAATTTATGACTATACTAATTAATTAAATGTGTTCCTCATTCCTTTTTATTGTAAAATGTATCCTATAAATTCAGAAATGTAAAATATGGATTAGGCTGCATGCACTGGTCTTTAAATTGTGGCTATAGTTAGAAGCTCATTAACATAAAATACTTTTTTTGGCTTTTATTTAGTAATAACTGAACACTATTTTTTTAACATTTATACGAGGTGTGGCTATTAAATAACGAGACTGACGTTGTTAACAATTTTGTTTTTATTTTATGCATAATCACTTATTATCATCTTCAATATACACTCATTCTCTATCCCTACAACGTTCCATGCGAATTTTCCATAGTTGGAAACAGTGCTGGAAGTCATCTTCTGTCAGCTTCTTCAGGAGACGTGCCTCTTTCTCTTTTACAGCTTCCTCAGACTCACATCTTGTCCGTTTTAATGCTAATTTCACCTTAGGAAACAGGTAGAAGTCACTTGGTGCAAGATCTAGTGAATAAGGTGGTTGTTCTAACACTGAGATGCTGTACTTGGCTAGGAACCTCTTGACAGATAACGCGGAATAAGCTGGCGCATGTTCTTGGTGGAGAACCCATGATTTGTCCTTCCACATTTCGGGGCGTTTTTTCCTTACTCTTTGACGTAGTTTAGAATGTACCTCAAGGTAGTAATACTGATAAATTGTTTGACCTTCAGGAACCCAGTGAAGGTACACAATCCCATGGATATAAAGAAAAACAATCATCGTTGCTTTAAATTTTGTCTTACTCATTCGAGCTTTTTCGGCTCTCGGTGAAATTCGGCTCTTTCAGAGCAAGTATTGGCGCTTCGTTTCCGGATCATAAGTAAAAAACCACGTTTTTTCACATGTTATTATCTTCTACCTGTTTCCTAAGGTGAAATCTGCATTAAAAGGGACAAGATTTGAGACTGTGGAAGCTGTAAAAGAGAAAGCGGTACGTGTCCAGAAGGAGCTGATAGAAGATGACTTCCAGCACTGTTTCCAACAATGGAAAATTCGCCTGGAGCTTTGTAGGGACAGAGGAGTGTATATTGAAGGTGACAATAAGTGATTATGTATAAATTAAAAATAAAATTTTTAACAACGTCAGTCTCGTTATTTAATAGCCACACCTCGTATATTCTATTTACAATGAGGCAAAAACAGCTATAAATAAATGTTTTTTTTAGGTCATCAGCCAAAAGACTGGTTTGAACCTTTATATGCTTTACTATGTAAAACAAGTGAGGTGGGTTACCAGTTCCTTCCTTAATGAGTCCAAAAGCATTCCAGGCCCTGCGAAAAGCATCTACTTTCCACCCTGTAAATTACCTCTTCACTTCATTGACCACAGGGTCTGGCTATACACAGGAGCGTCGATTATTCGAACGTCAGTCTTTCGAACTGTTAATAATCCCAACCATCATCGTCAGAAAAAAAAATATATTTACTATTAAAATATGGACAAAACCTACGTACAAATCATTGAAAAATTTGTACTACAAAAGGTTCCTTGTTCAATTTGTGAACAAGGAGACTGTTTAGATTTTTGTCCTTGATGGATCGTTGACAAAAATATCCTACAAGTGCGTTAAAAAATATTTCATAAAGATTTTTCCGTTGTTAATTTCTTCATTATATTCAGTTTTGAAATCCCGTATTTTTTCGTTTGTTATTATAATCTTTAGTAGGCCTACTCTCTCTACATTTGCAATAAATGCAATAAAAAGCAATAATTTTATAAGTGTTTTTTTAAAACTAAAGTTTATGTTAGCCTTTAACCTATTAAAAATTTAGGTAATATCACATTGTTACGGTACCGTGTATCATATTACTATAATAGGCTATATAGTGTATTTAATTATCCGAAGCGTTAGATTATCAGAACCGCTCTGGTCCCTATTACTTCGGATAATTGACGCTCCTTTGTATAATTAAATTCATTACTCTCAGAGGAGATAACTCTGACTAGCGTCTTTTTCGACTCAAACTCTTCTGTTTTAAATGTTTGTCATATAATTGGTTGACTATGTATGATAAAAAACAGAACTATTTTTTATAGCCCTGGAACTAGCAGATCGAGTGCAGATAGTTTAATACTCCACCTTCCTGTTATGGGAAAATGTATGAATCACAAATGAAATGGAATTAGGAGTGGGTACTCTGAACTACCAATTAAACAAATTACAAAGACTAAAAGGTTGTTAATGAAGAATGATCAATAATACCGGAGAGAATGAAAAACTATTAGTAGAAAAGGAAAACTCTTAAGCCTTTAACATAAATGAATAAATTAGTCCTCTATTAGCCATAAAAGAAAATAAATAATAATAAAATAACTCATATCGTTAATAAACAGAACATGATTATTCTACAAAAGTAAAAATATTTAAACTAGTCTTGTCTCTAAAACTTTAGAACAGAACACAATTTCCTCTCCCTTACATCCCCTCCGTCTATTTAATAAGAATAATCTGACCTGTACAAAATAATTGTGGATGCTCCAATAATGGCCAACCATCCAGAATGCATAAGAAGAACGTTAGTTGTTCATTAACGATTATTGTTATTATATAATTCAAGCTAGACCAGATAGTAGAGTGAACAAGAAAATAGATAAAGATAGAATTAAAATTAGAAAGAATAGGAATAAAGGAGAGATGAAATAAGAAAACATGCTCACGCATAGGCCCTCACAACCTATCATTTCACTCTGTGAAATTAAAGGCAATAATAACAGACAGTGTACGCGTACTCTCAAAAATTATCAAGGTACAATAAAAACACCAGAACCTTCATTATGTCCCACCCCCTCTCTTCATTGTCTCCTTCTCTTATTCTCCTTCTCCTTCTTATACGCTATTACAATTACACAGACTCTTACTGGTTGGTTTTTGATTTTTTTTGTTTTAATATTATGACCGTTAATATCCTTTAAAAGTGTCTTCTTTCCTTTTATAGTACGATATCTCTTTTGTATTGTCCCATGCCGTACAGTTCAACTCTAGTATTAGCTTACACTGTGAATTTAAATAGAGTAGACAGTTTAATATTAATGTGATTATTTTTTTCTTATTCGTATTTTGTAGTAGGTTATATTACTTGAGTTCGAATGTTAAACAAATCTTTAAAGTTTACTTTTAAATTTATGCGAGCCTCCGGGATCGGTAATCTGCTAGAGTAATATCGTTTTGAATTTTTTAGTTGCAAGTTAGGCACGTGAATTATTATTGTCATCAATTTACACCCAACCGTAATCACAAATGAATCCAGTCATTTCAGAAAGCCCATAAGTCAATAATTCTAACTTTTGTAAAAAATTTAAAAAACGTAATTTACTACGTTCCAATTAAAAAATAATATTAAAAAATATAATTTGTTCAGAGTTCTGTCCTATTTAATACAGAATGTATACTTTTTGTATTTTTAAAGGTAAGCCATTTGTTTAAAAAAATGTCACCGAATGGCGATATTAAGTGGCGAGTTAAAACCTTTAATTTTTGGTGGCCCTGAAAAGGGCGGTTCAAGCGGTGGTCATCTTGATGGGAAGCGTCGGTCGTAGTCGTCGTGGCGACACGGCGAGTCAACGTCCAGCGAAGACATCATCTTCTTCCCTCGCAGTAGTGCGTCGATGGCTGCTTCGTCGGCTCCGGTGGGCGTAAGACTCGGTCGAGACACCGCTGTAGGCATCCCTCGCGTCAGCAGGCGATGACAGTCCGGTCGACGGCTTACAGTGACGGGTCGGCAAGCGAAGCATCATCTTCTCTCTTGTGGGGTCGTCGATTAGTCTTCGCTGGAGTCCTGTAGCCGTGGTGGACGTCTTGTCTGCTGTCTGGATCGGAATTGAGTCTCTCTGTGTCTGGGCCGGAATTGAATCTCCCTGTTGAGTGCAGCGCTCTTTATATAGTTGCCGAGAGCGCTGTGGTAGAGGACTGTTACTGGCTCGGCCTTGATGACAAAGGCCTCTGTCGGTACACTGCCAAAGCCTACCGCCCCTCTCGGAACTATTGACGGCTCCCTCTCTCGCTGCGTCGGAACCTTTGCAGCCGGCAGCACAGTACCTAATCAAAGGGAACGATGGTGACAAAAAGTTGAAAATTTTGATTTATCGTGTTTTTGAAATAAATTGGAGTAAAATACTAACTCGCATTGATTTTTGTAAAATACGTTGTTACACCAGACGAAAATTGTGTTAACAATAGTATTTATTTATTTATTTCATTAGTTTACTTTAGTGACTTTTACATAAGTTAGTTAGTAGTTTTACATAGTGACAGCTTTTTGCAATAATAAAAATTGAAACTCGTTACTTTCAGAAAAAAAAATGTTGATTTTCTGGACTATTTACGTTTCTCGTCGCCGTCACAAACAGTAGTTATCTCCGTTAAAAAGATGTTTGCGTAGAAACTTTGTATAGCATTTTCCACTAGAAAGTAGAGCTTGAGCGTAAAAATCATCCACTTTAATTTTTTAATTAGAAGGAAGCACTTTATATTCTTAAGGATAAGATTTCTCTTAGTGTTATATTACTTAAAGAAAACCAGACTTATGAGATTTTTTTAGGGATGGTGTAAGTGCAAACGAATTGGGAAGTTGTCTAAAATAAAACATTTCTCGATGTAAACTAAAAGAAAATTAATTTGTAGGACATTAAAATATTCTCATCATTTTTCTATTCAGAAAGTCTATTAGAATGGACTGCTAAGCTCACAAAATGTATCAAAGAATTACAAAATAAAATTATTCTTTGACACTATGACATCTTTTCTATAGATAAAAATCTCTTTCATAAGATGACGCGTGTTATGGCTGGTGGCAATTTTAAAAAGGCGTACCTTTGACTTATGGCAAAAACCATTAGTGATTTCTGTATCTACTCTTTAGGAGAAATTCAATAACACTATTTTTGTTTCCCAATTCGACTGTGATTCTGACTTCCGGTTTTGGGCCACTTTCGGTCGAAACCGGAGTTTCAAACCCAATGATTTCTGCATCTGATCTTTAAGAGAAATCGAATGGCACTGTCTTTGTTTCCAAACGTGGTTCAGTGATTAGTGCTCTATTTCCAATGCGGAGGTACCGGCTTCGATTCCTGATTACGATCTGGAAAATGATTATAATTTTAAACCCACCGTTCCTTAAACTGAAGTAGTCGCTAATAGCCAACATGGTGATGGGACTTTAAAAGAACTAAAGAAAATAAATCTTCTAACTCAACATTCAAGGTCAAAATTTTTTTTTAGATTTTTATAGACATTTTTTTAAGATTTAAAATTATTTTGTATCTTATTTTTCTGTAAATATCACCGATGTTAGAGATCATGCATATTTGGCTTCCTTTAGCTTCTTCACTTGTCATATTTCTTACAAAAGTAGTAAAAGAAAATGGTTTTGTTTATTTAGTTTAATTAAAAGCTCATCGACTACTTCAGTTATCAGCGATTAATATGGGTTACAGTACAGAATCAGTGGCTTTCAATGTTGTTATAATTCCAGACGCTTGCCGGGAATCGACTCCAGGACCTTCAGATTTGCAACGTGCAGCATAGTCTAATACTGTAATCGCTGAAACTCGGAGGTAACCACTGTTATTATTTAAATTTAAATTTTAAAAAAAAGTCTGTCAATTTATGTTTAATCATATTCAAATTTATTTTCAAAAATATGTATCAGTTAAGTTCATATTTTTAATGGGTTGCTTATGCATAAATACTTTGTATTGTTCTGTCATATACAAAATTATTTCTTATATTTTTTGTTAATGAAAGTGCAAACTTTTTGTTTGGATTAATAAGTTGAATTTTGAACATGGACGCAAATAAACTATTAAGAAAAATTTGTAATCAATTAAATTTAGAATAATTTTTTATTACTTTGGTAAAGGTTTTTGCACAGGTATCCTTGATCACTCCACACGAATGCCTATTCAGTCTTCTATTTACTTTCTGTGCAGTACTATAACTTTCTCATTTCCTACTCCAAATTGTTTGACTTGACATAATATAACAATAATGTATACAATTTGACTTACAATAAGGTTTATTTATTAATTAAAAATGGATTATATTCTAGCAGTAAGTTAAAGAAAGCAAAATAAAACTTTAAAACCTAAATGTAATTTTTTGAAAGAAACACTGATTTACTACTTCCAAATTTACGGTTCAATTAAACATTCTGTGTACAATGTATTCTGGCATTTCAGTCAAAAACATTATGCCTTATAGTACAAGCACCTCTGTACGTTACACACACACTTGTAAATGTATTTCGTTCAAAATTCTATCGAACACTTAGGCAGCCATTCTACCAGAGTAGCCTGGCAAATATTCTCGTAAATGTTACTAGTTAATTCGTGCGACTTGTAACAAACATTAGGACCACCAACTGGAATGACAAATGTTACTAGTAGCACATCACTAAATGGTGTCGTATCGTTCTGACTGGAATCTGCTGAATCAGTTTTTTATTTTAATTATACTTCCGTGCATAGTTACTTATTGACTACGAACGAATAAAAACATTAAAGTAATATTATAGTAATTTGGGGCACTAGTAATGGAAAATTAAATTATGCAGAGGATATTGTTTTGTTGCATTCGTTAAATTTAATTAATTCTTTTAAAATAAAAAATTACAATTCATGGCAGTCATATTGAATATAGTAGTGAATAAATATTAAAAAAAAACACTACGAAAATGCTCAAACTACAGACAGATACACCAGTCGCACAATCAGCAAGAGTGGCAAAAATAGAACACGCGCTATTCATGAACGAGTGACTTTTATGATTAGTAGCAAGGAAATGGCGTGCGTCTCAGTGTGTCACCCTGATGGATTTAGTCATATTTGTTTCTGTGTAGTTACAAGGAATCGTATGCAACCTGTCGTAAAATTTGTGAATTACTGTACCAGGCTGCTCCCACACTACTCTGGTGGAATACCAGCCTTAGAAAAACGCTTTTACAAGTCACAATAACAGGATAATTAAATTGTACGTTCCCTTTTCATGTGCATCTACCTGACAATCCCGAAAGACCCTGGACCAGAGACCTGCTAAATTAATGAATTTAAATTTATTTAAGATTCAGAAGAATTTTAATAAAGAAGAATGTTTTGGGAATGCACCAGTAGTGGTCCTAACCCTCTCATGCTTATCATGTTACTTTAATACAATTATGATGTTTGCATTTAATAGAAGTATAATTTTTACTCTTCTTCAAAGATAAATATTTTTATGACAAAGATAAATATTTATCATGCTACTCTGGAGAGTAGGTGTACCTATGCTGCGGAAGTGTGGGTATTGACAAAGAGACAGAATGATTGCCTAAAAGCGGTGGATATGGATTTCTGGAGGCAGAGCTGTGGGGTGTCGCGGATCGATCGAATTCCAAATTCTGAAATTAGGAGAAGAATCGGCGTTCAAGGAAATATCATGTATACCATATCCCGGAAGCAGTTAAAATGGTTTGGCCATTTGCAGAGGATGGAGGATGGCACGTGGCCAAAGAAGGTATGGGAGTGGACGCCAGCCGGTAGAAAAAGGAGGGGTAGGGCGTAAGTGACGTGGTTGGATGGAGTGCAGGAGTCAATATCTATGCGGCGGCTCTCCGATGGGGACTGGCGAGACAGAGAGAGGTGGTGCTTAGGACGCGAGATACGGCTGGGGCTGCAAATACTCGCATGAATATATATATATATATATATATATATATATATATATAATTTTTAGTCGTAAATAAAGCATAACGACAAAAAAATCATTGTAATCTTATTTGTAATCCAAAAAATAGTGGGAACATTTATGGTACTAATATTTAGTTTATCTAAAAAAGAGTTATTCTTACATGTTTTAAGGAACGTTACTGTGTAAAATTTAGATACAAATTAAACAACTTCAGTGTAAGGATTTTCAAACAACACCAAGGGTTTATTATCTGTGCCCTAATTATCGTTTTGTTGGTTTTTTATGAAGTATTGTGGCTATAAAATGTACGCCTATTACAAAGAAACATTGTTACTTTTCTTGGACTTTTATTTTTTTTAAGACGACGATGATCTTGCGGTAAAGACATTAGTAGCTCAGGTCTATGATTATAACCGTAATTAAAATCTCTGTACTAGTGGTCCAACTACCTTTATTTCTATTTTTATTCTTCTGTCGCCGGTTGCAGACCAGTCTCTAATCATCTAGGGTACCGGTCCGACTATGTCTGAATCATTTGGACCGCCCATTTCCCTGCAATTGAATCGGCGACTCCACAAGAAGAATTAGTTCACTGTTATAACACATCAACAATTACTGTCAGTTTGGTGTCAGCTGATGACTTCCAATTATTCGCATTTTGTCTAATATTTCACATCATTAACACAACCATTAATAATTTTTTTTGTATTAGTATTTACAAATTTAATTTAAAAGTATTCTATTTAAATGACTCATGTAGGCATACTTATGACTCGGGATCTTCTTCCGTCCTGATAATCCAAACTATATTTTTCCTAAAACTATCCTAACCAACGTTCTAAAAAATACTTTGTCTTCAGCACTTTCTTCTAGGTACTAATTAACGACCTTTGATTCATCAGTTGGCGACGAGTTGTCCCAACAGATCTTTACAAACGTAGCTACAACTAAACATAAAAGAAAATTGCCGACAAACCTCTAATTATATTAACTAATCGTTTTATTTACAAAGACCACCATCAAGGCACGTGTATTAATTTATCTGAGAATTCGACATCGTACAATTGCCATAACTGGTCAGTCAGTAATTCTCCAAAAAATCCCAAAATTACATGACTTTAGGAAATAATTCATGATTCAACTAATTTCAGAAAATTATTTAAAATATTTATTCAATCATTATTATCACTAAATCTGAAGTCTAAAGAATTTCAAGCAAAATTTTCTAACACATTCTTTTAAATACTGTATTTAACTAGATTTAACGTACAAAGTTCGTTTCTTAGCCTTTTTAGAACTGAAATTTTACTGATTTTTTATTAAACATTTTAAAATTAATTTTTAAAATGTACTAAAATTGTAAAGTAGTTTAATGTTTCTTCTTTCTATTCATTTTTTAAAACTTATAACAATTTTTATTCATGGAACAGTGGTTAATGTAATAGATTGCAAATCGAAAAGGTTTGAGTTCGTTTTTCTTTAAGGTCTAAAAATTCATTATTATACATTTTGAAAATATCTATATTGTAAAAACAGTAACTCACTGAAGTCGCTAATATTCACGCTACTAATGTGACTGCAATAATAGGTACACTAAAAAACTAAACTTTTTTTCCACTTTACTTTTAATCTCTACAAACGGTTCGTTATTAGCGATGACAGTGGATTAAGAAATAATATTTGACATTTTCAAATTTCTGGAATCTACCCGGGAATTTAACCAGGAACCTTCCGCTTTTGATTTAGCACGCAAAGCACTAACTAGGGGGCCATAAAACACTTTTTGAACTTTCAAAAGTTCCACAATCTCAGAGATTTCACAAATTTATTTCTCTCCAAAACTAATAGACGTACGCTTTGCCTCTTTGACAAAAAGAGGTCACTGCAGTCGAAGTTTTCCTAATTGTCCTTTTTATTTCCAGGCTCATTAAAAACTTAATAATATTTAAAGTTTAAATCATTAAATGTAGTGAGCCAATTTATTCAAAAATAACAGAAAACTTCAACTTAAACTTACAATCATAACTAAACCATTATTTTTTTTAAAGTAGAACGTACGTATATTTTTTTAAATTTTCCGGTAAACAAAATATTTTATGGTCGTTCTATTTCGGACTAGGTTCTGGTAATTATTACATGTAAAGACCACTGCTTCTCCACCTTAACCCTACATAATCTTTAACAACTACAGCAGTTGATGTGTTGAAATCAGTAAGCTTATATTTAATAATAACTAAAATTAATAATACCTAAAATACTTTTTAATTAGGAACTATCCTTGTAAAAGATTTAAGATTTATGTAAAATTTTAATACCGTTTCTGGTTCAACATTATTAAAATTAAATTTTACAAAATTTTGTCCACTCCTATCTACCTGTCTGACTGCAAAGCTTGCAAGCCTACGTACACAAATATTAAAGAGTGCTGAGATGAGAATGTTGAAATCAGTGACTGACTGCATCAGATCAAATAGAAGAGGAAAATGAACTATAGAGGTGAACTGAATCTTCAGCCTCTAATTGGTAGAGTTACAGAGAATATACAAAAATGGTATCACACGTACTGTGTATGATGTTACAAGGATTTCCCGTCTGGATGATAAATACATACCACAAGGTAGAAGAAGTTTAGGACGACCGATAAACGTTAAATGACAAATTACAAGCAGGAATGACGTAATAGCCTGTTGTACGTGATGAAGAAAAGATTTGTTAAAAATAAAATATGTTTTAGTCACAAGATTATTAAAACTTCGGTATTATACAGTTTTATTAGAATATAAACCACTGGCGTAGTTAAACTCGGATTAAATTTCTAATGTAACTAAATTTCTAATGAAATCGATTAACCTCAAATTACAGAACAAAAAAAGTTGTAAATTACAATAAAATACAATTTAAAAATACCCGACAAAAAACGCAATTATAATCAAACCAAACTAAACCATTTTTAACCTACAATAAAATATAAATTACGGGTAAATTTAATAACTCTGTTATCAAGAATAGATTGAACAATTACAACTCAATCTCAAATTAAAATTGCATGCTCAGGTCAAGTTAATAGAAATTAAGTCGACAATTAAATCAATATTTCATGGAAATGAAAATCAAGAAAATAAATGATAATAACACACATAAAACGAATAACTGAATAGATTTTATTAATAGGAATTTTACAGCACAATTTTTTAATAGGAAGTCATTATTTTCTATAAATGAAACTAAAATTAATACTAATTATAATAATCGTTCACGTAGTTAACGAATTCCAATCAAATCTAGTGCTATTATCTTCTTATTCGTTTTTAAAAGTTAATGTCAAACAATTATCGTTTATTATAAAAAATAAATAATTAATTCTAAATTAAAATTTACCAGGAATGTAAATTACTAGTTCGATATTAATACTGTTTACAACGTTACCTCAGTACAAAGTTTTATTTCTATTACTCGTAATTTTTTTACAATTTTCAATATGATAGAATAATGGCAAAATAAATTGAGTGGTGACAGTGGGGATACAATTGGAGCTGTATTTTTGTTTTCTTTTTTTGGTTTAACGTCCGACTCTTCTGCAATTTCTGCTAATGTAGACGGTGAAGGATGAAATGAATTTTTGTAACGTATGAAAATATGCCATGCCTGAATGGGATTCGAACCCAAGACATGATGAGAGACGAGCTGTACAGTCGCTTCTCGTTATAAGCGTGCACCTCGTTACCGTACGATTAAGCCTACGATCGTAGGCCTAATTGGTATTGTTGTACTTGATCACAACATAACGTAATTGTTTTATAAACAATTTTTTTTTATAATGGTAAATTTACAGCTCCTACCTTCGACCAACATGGAGCTATGCCGATCAGCTTTACTGCTATGCAAAAACCATCAGTACTAGCAAAAATTCAGCGTTTTCAATCAAAGCTTTTGCGGAGGGTAGTTAACACCCCTATTATGTAACCAATAACACGCTACACTCAGACCTAAATGTACCCTACATAAATGATGTTTTCTTAAAATTCTATTCAAAATTCAGGAAGAAACTCTTGTACCACCATAACCCATTGATCTACGCAGACTCTCCCAAAGAAATTCAATATGACGACTAAAACGTCGATGGAGCCGGGATCTTAACAATTAACATAGTACTGTAATTGACTATCCATTACAGTGCTCTAACTGCTGCACTTCATGCTACACTTATCTATTCACGTCGGAGTTCTGTCACTGGACTGTGTCTACACTCACGTTTATTTTTATCATGTTATTTTTTCCAAATTTTGTTTTATCACATTTACTAATTGTTTCCAACAGATTATGAATTTCCTAAATAAAGAGAAAAAAATGGTAAATTTATTGTTTCTAAACTTTCTTTATTTAATCAATTTGTGTATTTCTTTTAATTTAATATTTAAAATTATTTCTATACAAACTAGACATTTAAATAATACCTTAAAAAGACTAGCTAGACACGTACGGTGACTGTATGATGCGAACTTTTTGATTTGTTGTGCTATACCGACCGTACTTTACAGAAGGTGCGGGAAATGTATTAACTGCGCATGCGTGAAAAAGCGCTCAATTTATCTTGTCAATATTCTACCAAGAACATTCTATATATATTTTTAACCACTTAGTTACATAGCCCTAAAGATAAAAACAAATAAAAATAACATAAAATATTTACGTACAATAATAATTTATGTTATTTTTACTTTCTCTTTCCCTAAATAAATATAGGAATAAAATTATTGTTTTCATGTGGATCTTTTGAATCGATTTTTACCGGAAATCCACGTTCTCAGGCACCCTGAACCCCAAAAAACATGTTTTTTTGCGATTGGTCTGTGTGTGGGAACAAAATATCTGAAGAACGGGAAAATGTACCAAGTGAAACTTGAAACTTAAATTAGAAACAACTAGAGGACTCGACACGAATATTTTCATCAAAGTCGTCAACCCAAAGTAACCGCACAGTCGTGCAATTTTTCATTTTTTGCGATTTTCTCAAAAACGGCTTCTACGGTTTTTATAAAGATCACGGTCTTATTCACTATGTTTCTATGCTCTACAAAATAGGGTAAGTAAGCGTTTGTTGAAATTTTTGGGGGTTGAGGTCTGTTGGTTCTTTACGACATTAATTTGCGTTTTCGGGCAAAAACTTAATATTCAGAGTTATAGGGAATTAAACACAACTTTTATTTCAAACGCGGGTTTTTTACAACGCTAAGTTCAGCGTCAATTTAATGATTTCCTGTATTTTGCTCATAAAAATCGGTAAAAAGTGGGATTTTTCAAGATCGCTGTCTTAGTGTGCGTTATTATTATTATTTATTTAGTATTTAAAGTATAAGTTATTTATACGTCATGAAATTATGTTTCTAAAATATTTTGTTTTATTTAACGCTAAAAATATCCCTTTTATCGATTTGTGAACTATTCGCATCTTATTTAGGCTACCAAGCTATTTTGTTATTATCGATTTTTAGGTTTATTTAAATAGAACGATGCTAGTGCCAAACTCAAAAATAAAACGTTTCCATGTATACAAGAAAATTACAAATATAACAAATATGTGATCTATTACTGAATGTGTTATCCGTACAATTGTGTTTTGTACATCTTTTTATCATGATTTTACTATTCACCGTGTAGGGCAAATTGAAGACAGTTCTGGAAGCACTCTTTTCAGCCCATAATCTCGGCCTTCGTTAACTTTAGACGTTTCTTGTTTCTTACGTCCATCCATCGTTCTGTTTTTGCTCTTCGTGGAAGCCCCTAAAGTCAGTTGGCTGAATCGAAATCGATCTATTAAGTTTTCTCAGTTTATTACTCGAATTTTTTTGGATATCCTTTCTGACTTTTAAATCTACTTGCCTGGTATATTTTTTTAATGATTAGTGTCTTAAAAATTGGTTTTGACAAACGTTTGACATCCATTCTGTACAGGTATCAAAAACCTGCTTTTTAGTTGAGAAAATCACCAATACGACCATTAACAAGTAAATTTACTGATTGAATTTCACAAGTGTAAAATAAATAAAATACACTATTTTAGTGTCTAACAAGTGTATAATTGTCTTAATTGGAAAAAAGTGGTACTATAATAATCCATAAAATCTTCCCTTTAATTTTTATATAAATGTATATTTATTTGTAACGATGATTTTGTTCGTTAATAGTTTTATGTGTTCGGTAACTTATAATTGAAAATAAAACCAAAGAAGTTAAGAAAATAAATAAATCTATAAATTCAGAATTATTGTACAGTTTAACACCTTGCAATTTTTATGTGTTTACAGTGTAATTAAACCAGGCGTGCTTAATGATTTCAGTATTTATTATTGATTAAAATTTCTGTTCTAAATTGTAATTAAAACTTTCTTGATATATAATAATATTTTTCAATTTAATGTAATACTTTATATAGTTCGTAATGTTAACTTAATGTGTTTTCAAAAGATATTTCGGTATTTAAAAGGCTGCATGATCATAAAACTAATATTCTTGATTTTATTACTTTTGTTAAGTAAATAAAGCTTATGTAATTAATGAAATTAATTTAAAACACAAATGTGTATGTGGATTAATTTAATTTCGGTTGATATTAAATTAACTTTTTAATACATTACTGGCTTATTTTAAAGATCAAGCATTTTCAAAATATTTATGATTTGACTTTTGTTTTATTGAAAATATTTAATTAAAATACTTTCTATTGTAAGCAAAAGCTGTATTAAGAAAATATATACGTGACAAGTTGTACAAAAACGTTCATACTTTCAGTGTAATGACGAGTAATGTATGCAGCTCTTAGTATAAACTAACCCATGCGCACACCGAGGTGTTTTACTAGCTTGTCTAGAATACTTTTCTATTCTTTTATTTGAAGCAAAAACAATCTACAATCTTTCACTTTGAACAATGAATGGATAAGTTAACATACGAAATTTGACAAGCAAAATGACTTAAAAATAAATTATCGATAGAATTTCCTTACATTACATATAAAATTATTACTATTAAGTGTACTCTTTATAAGTAGTGGAAAGAACTGTCTAAAACAATGAGTTGGATGAAGTCTTCGTAATAATCTAATTTCTTCACTGTTGCCAAATACGTTTCTGTATTAATTTACGATATCATCACTAGTTGAACAAGCGACTCTGAATGGTGACCAACTGGCAACCATTCATGATCAAACTCTACTGGTGGGGAGGGGGGTTCCCTTGTTCAAATTCATGCCTAACCCACACAAAAAAAACAGCGAGAAAAGAAGCAGTCAAATTGGGTGGTGGTGAATAACGAACTGTTCCCGATGATAAATAAATGCAAAAAGAATCAGTATCATAATATATTTGGGTGTTGTTCGAGTACTGACTTTTTTGTGGTGTATTTTGAGATTTCTTCCTAAATTGTTGATATGTGTACGTCCTGCGTAGGATGATATTATGTTTCATGTAAAAAGGGAAGTATAATAAATTACGATAAACTATGTAACCTAATTACTAACAAAAATCAATTAAAAAATGATTAAAAAGTTAAGACTCAAACTAAATGGAACTATAAAAAAATATTGCCATATACAAATCAAACGATTAATGAATGAGTCTCTGCTTACAGTGTACACAATTACACAGTATTCGACCATACGTAGAATCTATTTCATAACCGTACGCGTAAGTAATCCTAACGACTAGCTCAAACAAAAACTGATTCTTTACATACCGACTTTCTTTACAATTTAGTTACTACTAACTGCTCACAGACATGTAGTCGACTTGTATAAAAATAAAGAATTTCTGTAAATTAAAAAATAAATAAAACTAAGAAATAAAATAGTATAAACTATGTAAATAAGCGAAATAAATCTAACCACTGTCCTGAGACGCCATAGATTAAATTGTTATACTACTAGTACACAACAGACAAAAAAATAATTTACAAGCCGGCGAAATATCAATACGATATCCACGGTTGACGTTGTTAATGCATCATATACCTAGATTCCGTATATTCAGATAGGTTTCAGAACTCATTTGTGCATTTTTAGTTAATTTTAGAGGGAATTTTGTGTTTTAGGAATAATAACTTTTTAATCTATCTTTCAGATTTTTCTGCTGAAAGTTTTCCCGCTCTTTTGTTATTTATCTACATACAATCATTAATTGTTTCACTGTATATGTAGCCTATTTGCAGTTCTCAGATAACCACTTCTGCAATTTATTTACATTCCAAAAGTGAAAATATTAAAAAAAAGTATATAATATATATATATATATATATATATATATATATATTCATGCGAGGATTTACAGCCCCAGCTGTATCTCGCTTCCTAAGTACCACCTCTCTCTGTCTCGCCAGTTCCCATCGGAGAGCCCCCGCAAAGACATTGCCTCCTGCACCTCATCCAACCATGTTACTTCCGGCCCACTTCTCCTTCTTCTACCCGCTGGCCTCCACTCCCATACCCTCTTTGGCCACCTACTATTCTCCATTCTCTGCAAATGGCTTTAAATTTTTTTTTTAATTTAAAAATTTAGAGTAAGAGACAAGTTGGACATTTTAGGAAATTAATATATTAAAATTAATTTTTTTTAAACTTGTTTCTTAAAATGTCAATTATTTTATTTTAATTTTAAAAATTTAGAGTAAGAGGAAATGTTGGATGTTTTAGGAAATTAATATATTAAAATTAATTTTTTTAAATTTGTTTCTTAAATGTTCAATTTTTCCTCTTACTCTAAATTTGTCAAAACGATTACAGTATTCGATGTAAAATTTGGTGTAAAACATCTTTCATTACATACATTCAAACATTTTAAGCTTAAATAATTTGAATTTGTGCGTTTTAAACAGTGTACCTACGAATTTTTTACAGTTTAGCTAT
The DNA here is from genome assembly GCA_035578175.1 of Catonia carolina. Taxonomy (NCBI): domain Eukaryota; kingdom Metazoa; phylum Arthropoda; class Insecta; order Hemiptera; family Achilidae; genus Catonia; species Catonia carolina. Next base: position 257,870,131 of record JAQMRL010000001.1, on the reverse strand, counting down.
ACGTTTACAAATTTTGTAAAAGATTTGCAGTTTTTATCTAAAACCATTATAAAATTACACCCGATGACGGTCAAAGTACTACAGGGAAAGTATTTAAAGGATTTGACTTTGTCATCGACCCAATAAATTACGTTAAAAATATTATATATTTTCAATGAATCCGTTATTTTGGAAGTAAGAAATAACGTGATCAAATATATTTTTTGAAATTTATATTTCCAATTATTTATATTATATTATTTACCGATCCAAAAAAAATTAACGTAATCTAGTTATAATATCGCTTATTGTATTATAAAATACATAAATACGGTTCAATAAAAATGAAATTCTTTGATGTAATCTTTGCCTTTGTCGTTTTCTAAGTAAATATTTCTGTTGTGAAATAAATATGTAATAAATAATAAAATATCTGTCTCTAATGTATTTTGATTATATTTTAATGTATTTAATAATATCCTCATAAAATGTATTTCAATTTTATGATTTATTTGAACCAACAATTATAAGTATATAAGTACGGTTTGTGTATAAAGGAAACCCAATGAAAGACGGGTAGGGAATAAGGTATTTTGTTTTCTTGACCATCAGTTCTTGTCCCATTAGGATCTACTGACCGGAAATCTCGCGCCCTACAGTAGTCGTATATAATAGCGCAAATAATATTAAATCCAACAACAGATTTCATTTCTACTCTATTCCAGAAATGGGTAGCGTTAATCCTCCCCACCGCAGCCTCTTCCTTTCCCATTGTCTAATAGTATCTAGATTCTTTATGATGGACAAAGGATATCACTCCAGAATTAAAGGGCTAGCTCTATAATATCCATAGATAGAAAAAGAAGAAAAACAAATAAACAAAGACAGTGCGGTTAAAAGGAATATAAGAAACGTTAAAAGTATAATGTTATATTTCGACGACTCTACCATTATAACGAACATTTTAGGGAAAAAAGGAAACCCAAACGTTTTCATAAAAATGAATTAAATGTAGCAAAACATCTTTTTATATGAAAAATGAACTTAACAAAAATTATTATAATTTCCTTTTACAATTTCTTTCTTTCAGACTTTTATCCATTATTTTCTAATATTGAGAAAACAAAACTGATATATTTTGTAGCTTATATTTATATAAAACAAGAAATAGTTTATAAAGTAAAGTGATTTAAAAAGGTTAACGTTTACTAGTTAATAAAACAAATAAACAACAACCCCGATTTTTGGATAATCCAAAATTTCGGATAATCCGAACTGATCTCTAATTTTTTAAGGCAACCCGGATCCAATAAAAAAATTTAAATTTATTTATTAAATCTTCATATTTTTTCTTTAAATGATAATGTAAGTACTTGTTTTTTTTTTTAAATAAAAAAATAATTGTAATTCAGCTTCACCGTCAGATTTTTGCACATTCAAGTAGAAATTTTGTTAATTTTTATTGTTTGAATGTTTTAATAATCACTTTCAGTGTCTGATTATGAAAGAGAAGCTAGAAGGAAAAGGAATTATCTATAAAACATCTGGGAAAACAGTATGATAACTTATGTGACTGTGAAGCTAGAATTTTTTAAGGTACGACTAAGTTTCTGTTACACCCTACCAGTTTTTTTGTGATTTCCCGGATATTTGTATTTTTATGATAAAAGAAATATTTTCTTACTAACCGTCACACATAATTTGTTGAAATTTTCAGAGTATGCTGATGTCATACGAGTGAAACATGACCACAGGATATATTGATGAAATACCTTTTAATAATGTTTTACACCAAAGATGATGCAAAATCGCAAGTATTCGCAAATGTCATACAAAAAAAATTAGATTTTTAAGAATATTTTCAAATCGTTTGGACAAAAGTTTTAGAAAGAGCTGATAAAACTCTGGTAAAAATTTAAAGGTGGTGCATAAATGGTTGCTGAGAAAATGTTCCTTACTTTAGAATTTGTAGCCTACAAGGCCGGGTTGCTTTAAACATGCTTTAATGTATCGTAACACGTGTTTTAAAATAATAAAAAAGAAATTTTATAATGAATAAATATTTTTAATAGGTTTCTAAACACAAGTTTTAATACAAGGTGTAGACTACTTACAATATAAATCACTTAAAGGTAAAATATGTCTTCTAGTTCATTAGTAATTACAAGAAATCACACATTTTCACTACTTCCTGGCTGCAAAAAAATTACTAATTGCTTTCTGCCGTAATGCCGAAAACTAAATCATGATCCAATATTATGCCGATGCTTTATAAACATGATGTCTGTGTGCGAAGGGTTGTTGTGCTACTCTACGTACTGTAGTACTATTTCCAGTGCTTTTGCTTCTTTTGAATGTGATATAGCAGATCCATATTATATATTTCAACAGTTTTTCCTTGACGTCGAGTTTCCTCGGAGTCCGGCATGATTACAGAAACTATTTCTTCATCTCTTAACTAGACACTGAAACATACAGATGTGTTCTGGTATGAATGATTACGGCAGAAGTATTATTAAGTTACTGCAGCTTAATCATCTATTATTGGATTCCTTAGTTAATTATAATAAATATTTATTCCTTAGTTCCTTAATATAGGGTGATTCAAAAAGAGCGCCGGTTTCGATATATCAAATTAAGAGATTTATTTTATTGAAAAACTGAAAATAAATACATCAACAAGTTTATCTTACCTTCCGATTTCATTTATGAAAAATGATGTCATGCATGTGTCCTCCTCTACTGCGCTGGCACGCATCAACTCTGTCCATGAAATTGGATATTACTGCACGACAAGTTTCGATTATGTGGGACAAGTTTCCGTATGTGGGGTTTTCTAAACCCCACATACGGCAGTTCTGTTTATTAACAAAACCGTTTAAGTGGAAGTGCGCCTCATCACTGAAAATGATTTTGTTTGCGAAGGTGTCATCATCCTGCCGTTTTTTCAATACCCAGTCAACAAACTGTCGTTTCTTCTGGTGGTCTGCCAGTTTCAAATGTTGCGTCAACTGAATTTTATACGGGTGATATTGGAGATCGTACCGAAGAATTCTCCGTACAGAAGAACATCTTAAACCCAATTGTTGAGAACGGCGACGTATTGATTTTGCTGGGCTAACAGCCACACTGTCACGAACCAACGCAACGTTCTGCTCAGTTCGGCCAGAACGACGACGTCCAGAACTTTTATGGTCGACTGTTGAACCCGTCTCAAAAAACTTTTTCATGAGCCTGCGAACTGTTGATTCATTCGGTGCTTCATACGTCCTAGAGTACCGCGAAGTCGCCTGACAGTAGCCGCATAACTCTCTCCACTCTGGTAAAATGTTTTGACGATTAACACTCGTTGTGCAATAGTAAACTTCTCCATGGTTAGACACAGACTGCGAGAGTACTACACTGCGAACAAGAGAAACTACAACTGAATCGTCAATCGGAATGTTCTCCGAAATAGAAATGAGGTCTAACAATGTTGCCAACCAATAAACAAAAATTTACCAGCCGTTTAAAAACCGGCGCTCTTTTTGAATCACCCTATATATTATTATAACTGTATAATTCCTTAATTATAAATAAATATTTAGTTGTGCGGCAATCCGCTTAAAATAAATCACTGATTTTCATATAATATATAATCCCAAAGGAGAAAGTCTGATGGTGTAAAGTCAGGAGATGTAGGTGACTGTTTCACTTGTCTGTTTTATTAAATTTTTCGGGTTAAAAAACATAAAATGCCATCTAATTTGTCACTTAAATAAAGCGGTAAAAATTTCAGTATTTCCTCATTTTACCGAAATAAGTTAGTTTCAGGCAAACCTTTTGCCATCCGTAACTAAGTAACGAAGTTTTTTTCGGACCCATGTTTATAGTGAACATTTTTTCTTTATTTAGCAATATAGTCAGCTTCTGAGAAATTGCTGTTGAATTTAGAATCACCCGATAATACCCTTTTTCTTATTGATAATCTCTTTATCTTACGTTGAGAAGTAACTTTGCCACATTATTTGAAAAGCATTCACTCCATCAACCTGCAACCGATAGTTACATTCACCTAAGGGTATTACTGTGTATTAGAATCCACCCCATTTAGATAAGTTAACTCTGATTATTGTGAATTACACCTCTGTTGCTTCACTTCTGAAATACTTCAGTAATTTATTTATAAGAAATTTACGAATCTTTACTGGAGTACTGGTCGACCATCTGGAATCTAAGAGAAATATTACAAATTAGACGGTCCAAAACAGTTTATTGACAGTTTTACATCGGAGAGATAAAGTCTGTACAAGAGGATATAGTATTAAGACAATGTGATGTCCTCTGTATAAAAACTCTAGAGAAGCGAAGGCCAGTGTAAGATACAGTTCATCTTCAGGGATCTGAACAATCAAATAGATTTGGACATTTTTGACATGGGCTTCGTGTTTCTCATATATACAGCAGAAAACACAACTATTTTGTATTTTTAAGTAATATCGTGGATTTAGTTCCAATGGAAAAATGGAATTGGGTATTAACGTAATTAACATAAGTTATTAACGTAATTGGGCGATTTACATCGTGGTGGAGAAATAGGCTATATTTTTAATAAAAATTTAACTGATTGCAGGAGGAATGATTTTTACACCATAATTTTTATAATTTTTTGAGCGTTTAGTTTACGGGTATTTAAATTTGTTAGAGATTGGTAAATTTATTTGGACATTTAGGTGCGTGGAGATTTCAGGTTGTGTATATTAGAAGGTTTAATGTCTAGGAATTTTTATGAATAGACTTAACTTGCGCGGAGAATTCTCCCAAGGCTTGTTTTAAAAGTTATCCCATAGTATTAGCTAATATTAGTTGTAGTGACTCAAATGTTTCTTATTCATTGACAAACCGTAGGGTATATTTTACATGTTTCCTTCCAGATAAGTCAACTGCATTGCATTAAATTTTTCATTCACGTAAAGCTAACGTCACCCACTTCCCTGCTTTGAGAATGAATTTCTTTGTACCCAGGTGGGATAGCTATAAGTTAAGATGAGAAAACCATAAAATAAATAAGCCTATTATTAACTAATTACCCTTACAATTCATCTGTATACTATATTTATTTAATATTCATTTAATTCTGTAAAAAACATTTTTTATTGTTATTGGTGAAATTTTTAAAAAATTAGCAAGATTTTTTTTTGATGATGCCTACATAAGCATTAGCTCGTGTCTAGGTAATGATATAAGGTGATACATATGAAAACATGCCAGACCTTACCGGAAATCGAACCCAAATCTTCGGCATAGAACCCATGGCGCTGACCACCACAATTACGGTATCATGATAAAATAATAGATCAGAGTTATTAATGATAAAAAAATAATGTGAATATTTCATTGTCATACAAAACTAATTAAACTGAAATAAAATTACAATTGATTGAAAAGTAATAGAACTGAAAGAAATTTACCGTTATCCTATTTGTCAATTGAAATAAATTTATCAATTTATAGTTACCTAATAATATTCCTGTAATTTAGATTCCATGTTTTCAAACATTGCGTGTTATAGAATGTTAGGTAATACATTGGATATAAACGTTTATGTAAGATATTATAATAACATATGATTTGACATGTGCTTTCTGCTCACTTAATATTATTCAATACTGATAGATCCTACTATTAAAATTATCAATCCTCCTTTATTACATAGCAAGTTTTCTCTTTAATTTAAATTAGGGTAATGAACTTTATTGAACCGTGTATTTATTTGTACCTTATTTTTCTGTTGCAAAACGTCTTCTGCCTTACATAATGTTTATATGATATCACTTCATTTGAATTTTCATAGTTTACATGAATAACTATAAAGCTGGTTTGAATTTTAGAAAATTTTATCAAGTTATATGAAGAGTAAATGCCCCTAACGGAAAGGTGGATTGTTAAATTAATTGCACTTGATCTGTTGGTTCCAGGGCTACAAAAAATAGTTGTATTTCTTATCACATAGTCAGCCAATTATATGACTGAACTATTGAAGAACAGAAAAGGTAGAGGCGTAAAAGACTCTAATCAAAGTTATCTCCTCTGAGAGTAATGAATTGCACTATACAGCCAGACCGTGTGGTGAATGAAGGGATGGTGTCATTTGCAGGGTGGAAAGTGAGTGTTTTTTGGAGGGTCGGCATACCGATAAGCATATTCTTTCAACTCAGTGAGAAAGGCAATAGAAAACCATCTCACTCCTCGTTTTTTATTAGTAAAACGTCTAGAGGTTCTAACCAGCCTTTCGGCTATTGGCCTAAACAACAATGAGGAGTAAATGTTTTCCTTTTAAATATGTTGGAAAGTACATACGATAATGTTATCCGTACGCCAGGTTTCCTGAGTAAAATAACTTTTCTGTTCTGAATATCTTTCTATCACTCATTATGGGGTTTAGCTGTGTCATAAAGTTCATTATTTTTTAAGGAGGTAATTCAAAATAATTTCAACTTCACTACCGTTATCTTTCTTGCCCTTAAAAGCTTCGTTACTTAATGGGAACTATTAGGATAATTCATATTTTTTATACCCTTAAACTGATAGGTAAACTGAAATTTGTTGAACAATTAATTTGTTAACAGTGTTTGAAAAAGAAGAATAAGAAGCGAGAGAAAAAAAGAATAAAATGAAGAAGATAAAGAGAAGTAAAGAAGAACAGGAGAAAGAGACGTAGGAAGAAGCAGAGGAGGAAATGATGAAGAAAAAGTAGAAGATGGAGAGGGAGAATGAGAGGTAGAAGAAGAAAAAGAGGAGTAGGAAGAAGAAAACGAAGAAAGAAAATGAGATAGAAGAAAAAGAAGATAAGGAAGAGGAGGAGGAGGATAAGTAAGAAGAAGAGAAGAAGTAGGCGGCGTAGTAGTGAGAAGAGGAGAAGGAGGAAGAAAAAGCAGGAGTAGGAGTCGGAAGAGGAAAAGAAGGAAGAAGAAGCAGAAGGAAGAGATGTAGAAAGAAGAGGAAAAGGAGGAACAAGAGTTTTACGAAGAAAGAGAATGAGTGGTGGAAGAAGAAGAGGAGGAGGAGGAGCAAGCAGGGGTGGAGAAGGTGAACTAAAAATATAGAGTGAGAAATAGAGTGAGAGATGAAAGAGGCAGGAGAAAAAATTTCGTAAACTTACTTTAGAAACGAGAAAAACAAACTTTGGGCTTATGTAAGGGCTCAAAAATGTTTCATTAATCTTTCAAGAAACCTTTTGCTCTTTCCATGGATTAATGCCAAAAATTTTCCCGATAATAATTCCGAAAAGGAATTTTAAAGAACATACCTATTCTTAAACAAATTTAGAATAAAAATAAATTTCGTTTTAAAGTATTTCTGTTGTATAAATCGGAAGAATTTTTGCCTCCAATTGTGCAACCAATCAATTTTAATACAGTCAGATCATTTTAACTACGTCAGTATAATACATTCTGCACCATTCCATGAATTAAAACGAACAAGAATTTCATTAATATATAATTACCGACGAATCTGTACACAATCTTTTTTACTCCAACAAAAATGAATTAATAATTTTTAAGATAATTATTTTCACATGAAATTACACAATTTAATTTGAGGAAATGCTCAGATTCATTTTTAATTTTGCATTATTTTGTGTTGAAATGTAACAATAATAATTAATAGTTTCTACATTTAATAGTTAGGAATTATTTCGTTAATTAGGGAAATTTTCTATTGTTTGTTTTACCTTCCTTTTAGATGATTATTTTTGATAATGTACTGTACTTAATTCTACTGTTTCAGAGTCAGTGATGTTTACATCTATTGTTGGTTTTAATGAATTCCTAATTTAAATGATACATTAATGTAGTAGTTTTTACAATCAACTTCCGAATCTTCTTTTTAAATAATTATCTCTGGGTAAATTCAATCTAATATAATTATTACTTGTTGAATTATAAAATGTTTTTCACGTAGTATATTATATTGGAGATTTTTATTATAAAGTCATTTTATGGTATTGTAGGTATTAATTATTATAATTCATCTATTGTTTTCTTGGTTATTGAAATATCATCAAATTTTTGAGCAAAGTTCATGTTCTGACGTCAATCAAATTGAATTAAATATTCTTTTTTGTGGTAAAAATTTCGTATGAGATATTGAGGTATAGGTTTCAGTCATATGGCCTGACATTTCTCTGATTGTTTTAAATCCCCAAAATAAATTAATAACAGGGGAACATTGTCAGTTCCCCTTACACTGGGTTAAAAATGAACTATGATATTCGTCAAAAAATGATGAAATAAATGTAACACGGATCACCCCTTATTTCAAATTCAGAAGCATAAGAAACACTGCAGTATACGTAGAGCTGCACACAGACATCACATTTATAAGGCGCTGGCAAATTATTGCTTCATCATCAAGGTTTTTGGTATTATGACGGCAAAAAGTTAGTGATGTTATGCAGCTAGGCAGTACTGAAAATCTGAAATTTCTCATGAACTAGAAGCGAGACAGTTCAACACGTAATTAACACATTCAGTAAAAAATACCAAAGAAAACTCGAATCTTATACAAAAATCATCTGGCTACCTCACGTTAAGACAATTCAGACGACATTTGGAGACTAAAAGGAAGACATTCTACTGACTCATTTTAAAAGAAATATTAACAGAACACACCAAATATTATAAATGACGAAGTTTCTTTTTTGGGAGGTTCCATTATTTATGATAGAACTATTGAAAAGAATAACTTCGACTAGTGTCTTTTACATCTCTATATCTTCTGTTCTTAAATGCTTCAGTCATGTAATTGGCTGACCATTAGATAAGAAACAGAACTACTTTTTTGTAGCCCTGGAACTAGCAGATCGAGTGCAAATAATTTAACATTTTGATAATCAATATCAAATTACAAAAATTTATACAGTAATGTTGATTATTAATTCTTTAATAAATGGATGATTAAAAATAATTTATGGCATATAATAAAATATATTAATAGTCAGATAAATTTCTCATATCTGTAATGATTATTTATGTTTATATTAAAGACATACCATATTTATCTAAAGAAATTTGAGTTCACACATTCTTGGGTATGAATATACACATGTGTATTCAAAGAATGGCCAACTAGTCGGCCTAAATGAAAACCGATATTTTAAATGACAAACGAAAGTGTAATGTTAGCATTTTATATAGTACGATATACTATACAATCCACGGTAAGACATGGACTTAAAGTCCATTAATTAGCCTGTGGAGGCGTCCAGAGCGATATGATCGCACAATAGAGGTTGGCACCCACCCACTGCCTAATGACGCGCGATCGTGTTGCCCCCCGGCCGCCAACAGGGCGGGGTAATCGTACAAAATTACCCATCAGACGGAATAATAATTACCGGCCGCTTATAATTATATATATATGATAGCATGTCTCAATAGGCTGCCTTTACTTCTTCTCAAGGTTAACTTTTATACTATCTTATTATCATATTTTTGTTTGTACGATTATTTTACTACATTTTTTAGTTATTATTCTATATGGTATTTTACGCATCTGTGATTGTCTGTCAGACTAAATGAATTTCTAATCAGACATTCTCAACTCCCAAAGAAGATTTTATTGATTCCTATTTCAAGTTCCATGTGAATGAAAGAAAGCTTCATATCTTCAGGGCAATAACCAATATATGATTGCAAATTTAAACTGCTAATGGGTTCCTTTTATTTCTTTTCTTCACACTCGATTATTCAAAATTGTTTTTAGTAGCAAAAATTCATGAGAATATTATTTTGCGTATTCATCAAAATAGTGGCCAAACATAATTACCTACACCAATCTTTTTTGCAAATTGATAATTATGGATCAAAATCCGGTATGCAATTTGTAATCGTGTAAAAATTAATGGCTGATGAATTTTAACGTTTTATATGTTTTGTTTTTACTAACCGCATAAATAAATTTCTTTCGTGGAATTTACTAAAATATTATTGGTTAATAGAGTTTCTGGCAAACTGTTTTATTTTATGTTAACGTGTATTCTATTTACTAAGCCTACTGAAATTCAATTATATTTTTCCATTTAATTCTAATGATATCCCTAATTTAATTTTAATTTAAAAAAACTGATATCCTCTTTATTTCTATATTTTCATGTTTCTTTAAGAAATCATAATGCTCAAAACAATTAAATGACTGAATCATTTAAGAACAGAAGAGGTAGAGATGTAATAGACACTAATGAGAGTTATCTCCTGTGAAAGTAATGAATTTCATTATATAGCCAGACCCTGTGGTGGATGAAAGAAAGGTGTAATTTGCAGAGTGGAAATTATGTATGTGCTTTTCAGACGGCCCGGCATGCTGATAAGCGTACTTTTTCATTCGGTGAGGAGGCAATGGTAAACCACCTTACTTCTCGTTTTACCTAGTAAAACCTCTACAGTTGCAAACCAGCTTTTCGGCTGATGACCTAACCAACAAAAAAAAACAACAAGGCTCAAAAAAGTTTTTGATTCATGGACTGAAGTCATAGAAGATAGTAGGCCTATTACTTAGGTGTATTATAGCTTAATGTGTACGAAGGAGTTGACTTCCCAAAATTTCTTTCTTATAAATTGATCTAAAGTTTCTTATTTTAAAGAATATTAGAATACGTATTTCTGCGCGCTAAAAAATAATATAAGAACAAAAATAGCATCCTGATCAATCAATTTATTATATTAAGCTTCTTATCACTATATTCAATAATTGTATTGTGTAAAGTGACATTGTAATTTTGACGTTTTCAAAAATAATTCTAAACCACCAGGTAAATATTATGAAGATAATGATCATACAGCCGAAATAAACAGAGATGTATAAAGAATGGCTGGTTTTTAATTTGTTAAAATGAAAATTTTTTAACAGGTAAATCCTTGAGCCTTGACCTGAAATTGAGGATGGTTCGATGTTATATCTCCTCAACGGTGATATATGGCGCAGAAGCTTGAACGTTAAAGAAGATGAATATCAGAACAATAGATGTGTTTGAGGTTTTATTGTACAAGCGTATGTTAAAAATACTCTGGAAGGATAAACCCAACGAGACAGTCTTACGGGAATGGAAACTAAAAAGAACCTTGTTTACACCATCCAATAAAGGAAAATGGAATATCTGGGTCACATTATGCGTGAACCAAGATATGAAATGGTTCCCTTGATAATACAAGGCAAGATTCAAGAGAAGAGAGATGTGGGCTAAAGGAAAATTTCTTGGTTAAAGAATTTCTGCGACTGGTTTTGTTGCACCTCAGCAGAGCTTTTCAGAGCTGAGGGTCCAAGGTCCGAATATTGTTTAACATGGAGTAAACAAAAGAACAAATAGAATGACTTTATTAAATCAAAACTGCCAGTTTAGCCGCTTCGTGGCCTAGTGGTAAGCGTGCTACGCTAAAACACACGTCCCAGGTTCGATTCCCGGCCAGGGTCTGTAAAAATGATTAAAAGTTAAAACCCACCGTTCCTCATACCAAAATAGTCGCTAATAACTGTAACACCCCCTTATCGCTGCCGGGAACACATACGGCAAACCTAAGCGATAGGTTGGCAAGGGTGTTAACAAAACATTAAAAAAAAATTTAAGGAAGCTCAAAAAAACAAACACTCGGGTAACTCGTTGCATAAAAGAAATAAATCTGGAAAAGTAAGTGGTAAAAATAATTTAATTTTATAACAAGAAATATATATAGTAAACAGCAAAATTGTACAATGTTACCCAACCTTAAATAGCTAGAAGGTTTAATACAATATCAGGTCCAAAAAGTACTTCCTGAGGTATATTTTATAAATATTAAGTGAAACAATAAAAATTAAAGATATATTGGTTAAATGAATAACTGAACATCAAAAAAAATATGGCCAAATTATTTTGAATTTTAACTTATCCTTTTGTTTAGCATGCTAGCAGCTTTCTTTTCGATATACATATTTATAATTGTTACTTTTAGAATTTTAAAATAAAAAAACTAAATTCATAATCAACCTTTTCAATAAGGTTATAACAAGAATAACAAGAATAATAAATAAAATTATGAAATGAAATGTTAAATTTTATCTTTAGAATTTTAAATTTAGAAAAAATACACATATTCAAATTCAACCCTTTTAATAAAGTGTTTTAAAAAAAATAGAATAATTATTAAAAATTTTATGCAAATGGAAAAATTAAATTTTACAGAACAATGTTCCTGATTGCTTAGTTCAGCAAAAGAATTAACAGGAAAACCTTTCAAGCAGGTCACTTGGAATTCACTAATTTTTCGTGTTTAAGACAAGAAGTTACCAAGATGGATCCTAATTTCTGGCGTGATCTTTTCCCCAAAAGGCATCGGTTATCACTTTGAAAACACCTTAAGTAGATGGATGAACTCCCCTCATAACAGATAAAATAATAACACATACCCTTTTGTAGTTAACACTTATTTTTGAAACACAACTGACGTATGCAACCATCAAAGGAAGATCCCAGATGAAATTCCCATCCAAATTGGACTCCAAATAACTCAACGAAAGAAATTGTCAGGAAACATTGAACATCAATTACGGGATGCTGGCGAGGTGAAAATTTGTCATTCTCAGGAGTCGAACTCCATGTACTGATTATAGATATAGTAAGATTATTGAACGGCAATTCCCGTTCCCGGATTTGAACCCTGAAGAAAAGATCGAGCTAGTGTTAATATTAGGTAAAATAAGCGTCGATCACAAGCAAAAGCACTAACGCATAAAGAATGCAATGTAAATGAACGAAATATAACAAAGTTAAGAATTTAAAGATAGAAACTTATTACGAGTTGCAATAGATAGACAATAATAAAGTTAAAAAAACTAGACAATTAAAATAAGCTATTACAATTCGAAGAAGAATACAATTTACCAATTACAAGGCTTTACATCATTTACAATAAATTTATCATAAGTCATAATTTAGTTTTACATAGATCAAAATCGAATCTAGTAGTCAAGAAATTGCAAGTACAATTGCAACGTAGATACGTTAATACAAAAATATAATTTAATGCAACTCGTGATAAATTTCCAGCTCTCGGAATACTAAAATAAAACAAATTACTTACCATGTTTAAATGGGCAAGAAGAAATAACTTTATTCAAAAGTTATAAATTTAAAATACACGTAATAAAAATTTACTACATAGTAACCGATCTTAACTCAACGAAAATTCAACCAAGAGTGTCTTGTCATGCAAAATGGAGTAGCTCGATGAGAGGGCGGAACGCAGTTAGCAGTAAAAGCGGTAGAGCGCACCACCGGACGGTGAGTTAATTAACGTCGCCAGTAGATTCGAGTTATCGGCAACCTAAACAACAAGCTAACGCCAACAAAACCAAAATAAAACGTAACAATCTGAAAGCAGATGTTACATAACCAAGATGTCAACACGACTTAAAATAAACTAAACCAAAGCTTGTCTCCGCTGACATTGTTTAAGTATTTAAAAATCGAAAAATTAAATTAACGTAATATTTAAAACACTTTTGTAAAACATCGTTAAATATACGTTTTAGGTATCGTTCTATGTAGGAGAAAACATAAAAATAATAAATTTTGAAAAATATTTTTTTGAGACAGGTTTAGGCTACTCCATGTTTTTCTATACTTTTCGGTAACTTTCTACAAAAATCTTAAACCAACGGTTTTTTGAGGTATGATTTGTTCAATAGAATTGGTTGTAGAACCGTTTGACAGTGTTCATTACATATGAGATGTTTAGATCGTTTTGTGTATTTTGGTCAGCGCAATTGGCTTCTACGCCAGGGGTCCCGAGTTCGTTCCCGGTCAGGTCTGGCATTTTTTCATCACTTATCTATCACCCTTCATCGTCTCCATTAGCAGTAATTTCCAAAAGAGTTGAAAGTAAAACAAAAAAAATAAAAAACTTTGTCAAGTTAAATTAAATAAAATTAATTAAGTTAAATTTAAAGCTTATTATAGCGTAGAAATGCCCGTAACGGACAGCTCGAGTGTTAAATTAATTGCACTCTATCTGTTGGTTCCAGAGCTACAAAAAATAGTTCTGTTTCTTATTACATAATCAGCCAATTATTTAACCAATTATTATTATTTTATTTAGCCAATTATTTAGACTGATTTATTTAAGAACAGAAGAGGTAGAGGTGTAAAATACACTAGTCAGAGTTATCTCCTCTCAGAGTAATGAATTTTTCTATACAGCCAGGCCCTTGGTGAATGTAGTGAAGTTGTCTTTTGCAGGGTGGAAAGTGGGTGCTTTTCGGAGGGCCTGTAATTCTGATATGCATACTCTTTCAACTGACTGAGGAAGGCAATAATTGTAAACCACCTCACTTTACGTTTTTACTTAGTAAAACCTCTAGAGGTTCAAACCAGCCTTTCGGCTGTTGACCTTAACAACAATGGTGTAAAAGTAATTTGATGAAGGTATTTAGATTATTTTAAATTACTTGATTATTCACTGCCAAAAAGCTGTATTCCAAGCAGGTTCTTATCAGTTTTTAGTCAAGATGAAGACTCATATATCGTACCTTATTACCAAAAGTACAACCGAGCGTTTAAATAATTTTAACTTACCCTAAACATTTATGTATTTGATTAAATGCAATTTGAGCTGCCTTGCTTTTAAGTATGTTTTATAAATAAATCTAAGAACATTAAATCGTTTTAAAACACATACATGACCGCTTCATAAAGCCAGTGCAACTGGCTTTTACGCCAAGGTTCCCGTGTTCGATTCCCGGTCAGTATGACATTTTCTCGTCGCTCATTATCAACTACCACCCTTCTAATCGTCTGTATTAGCAGTGGTTGCAAAACAGTTGGATTTAAAACACCAAACTAATTCATAGAATACAAATCTGATATACATTGAAATTCAATGTTAAAACAATATTGTCATTTATTTATTTGTAGTTAAATTGATTTGTTTAAATATAATTTAACATTTTATATAATAAGCAAAAATAAATTACTTCTTTAGTTGTTCAAAATTTATGTTAATTAATATATTAAATTTATGTTATGTTCTCTATGTACATAATATTTAGTGTATTATGTAAAACATACATTTTTCAAGAAATACATAAATTGTGAACACCAATCTAATATTAAGTATTATAAATGATAAGAAGGAATAACCTAACATTATTAATATTCGAATAAAATTAAATTATACAAGCTCCAACGAATACAATAATTGCTAAAGAAGAAGCAATACCATAAAATGCAAAGCCACTATTAAATCTTATTACATAAAAAGTATGTACGGTGCTAAAAATGCCAAACCGATTCCCTGCAGAGACTTGTGACAGATATAAGGATCTGCAGATGGAAAATTTAATGCTTCCCTGAAGTATATAGATAGTGTCTTGCATACTTGACCAGCAATCTGGAAGTATTCCTTCCAGTCCCACTGGAATATGTTTATTTTACTAATAAAAATTTGTGTGTGCACAACATACGTATCTTTCATAACAAATCCATAACATAATAAATTTCAATATCGTATTACATATATAACAAAATTAAAGATATTTGTAAAAGGTAAAAGATGAGTTAAGATTCATTCGGTTTTACCTTGTTACTGATTGGTATTCTCTAGAGATAACATTACACAATAACTTTCTTTCGCATGATCGTACAGGATTTTACAATTCCTAAATTTGCTCTGTTTATTTTTTATTGATAGTTTTATAGCAAATCAGGAAGTTCTCTTTAGTCTATACCTCTCGAATTGACTCGTGATAGCATGATTTTAATAATTAGTTTCAAAAAATTCCAATTCCATTCTTCATGATTTCTTGTATTTAAATTACTTTGAGGGGACAAGGGAGTCCTATACTTCACCATACTTACTTAAGGAATATTTTCTTAGCTTGTACTGCTTACAACTGTACGATGTTTTCCTTACAGCATTGTTATGCTTTTATATACATTTTGAATGTAACAGATTTGAGACTAATATTTTGATTTTTAACAAAGATAAAATATTAAATTCGTCTCACCTTCAGACCTATGAAATTCGAAAATATTTATAGCTGTAAAATAATTTAAAAAATATATTTTATTTATATTATTCGTAGAAACTATGCAACCTTATGAAGGTTAACTGCTCTAAAATTTTCATCAAAATTGGTTGAGTGGTTTCTGAAGAAATGTTCCTTATGTGCTAAAAAATAATTTTTTCAGATATGACAAAAAGCTGAAAAATTTAACTTAGGCCTACATTACGCATCCCAGCTTCATATTCACTAAAATTTTCTTAGCAAACTTGCTTCATATAGTATGAAGTGAGCGGTTGAGGAGGCAGTGCTTCAAAATAGATTGATTATAACAACGGAAATAGAAAGTTATCTGCAGGTTTCGACAGAACTTGGCAAAAAGGACCATCAGTCACTAAACGGAGTAGTGTCAGACACTAGTATTGAAACAAGCAAGGTCCTACATATCGCCATACTGACAGAATTCTGTGACTGTCTTGATAACTACTGGGGCACTATAGGGAAGTTCTAAACGATTCATAACAAAAATCATCACGCTAGCTTAGTTCTAACCAAAGTTACAGCAAAAAATTCGACTTAATGTCACAAATACTGGAGAAAAGTCTATTTGCGGCACAAATTTGAAAAAAATATATCAAAATAGAAAGGTATGTCGTACAACATAAGTAAATATATCAAATTAATTACAAAATTTTGAAATATTATAAAATGTAGAAAACCAAAAAAGGTCAAAAAATAAAATTTTTGGACTCCCGACTCCCCTTAATAATTTAATTTATATAAGTATACGTTTAGAGGAGAAAATTTATATAAATATAGGAAGAGGCTTGAGTCGTCTAATTGTAATATTTATTTGAAAGATTGTCTGCCAAAAATGTACATGATTATTCAAATTTGCTGGATATGTTTCACTAAAATGTTTAATTTCATTTTTTACTGATAGTCAGGTAATCGTTCATTTCACTATGTCTAGAACACAGTGGACCAATGGGCGTTGACAATACTAAGGAGATTCTTATTCTAAAATCAATATTACTGTTGATGGTAGTACCCCACAACTGAATCCCATAGATCCATATTGGCTTCAAAATTGTCTTTTACACCAGGAATTTGATCTCAACCGATAAAGGCGGATTCCTTTGTATCATTCAATACTCTAGAATCTAGTGTTAAGTTCTCTTCTTTCTTATGTGAACTTTAAGTTAAGTTGCCTACCCAGGCGATCATGTTTATATGAACATTTCTTTCTTGAATTTAGCTAAATAATCACTTCCTACAGTTTGGAAATACTTTTTAAAGACACCCTGTATAAATACATGTATAAATAGATATTTTATTTTTTTGTTATAATGACTGTTATAACAATGAACTTGTGCATAGTTAAATAACAACAACAACAACCGCATATCAAGAACAGCGTTGCTTCGTCAGATACTCAGAGTATAGATCAACTTAGACGTGTACTATAGTTAAGCCTTCAGGTTATCACGATAAATGGACAATTGGCTTCACCGTTACTTAACTACTTGGTTGCCAGTTTGCCAATGTAGACTATTCGATTAAACATTTTAATATTATCGAATCTGCATTTAGTTGTACAGTGACCTTTGTTTAGTTAAACTTTTGGTAGATTTAAGGCAGTTTTAATAATGTTAAAGTATATTCTACAAGATTGTTTTATTAATAGAAAGGTATTTGAGTTAATAAACCATTTTTAAATAGTTTGTTTATTATCAAACAATTTACAATTATTATAAATACTAAAATTTCACTTCAGTTAATTAGTTTTAGTTTGTCACTTGAAATATGTTTTACAATGAAAAGTCTTACGATGGACCAATATGTCGACAGCTATACCTAGGTATTTCTAGTCGATACCTACATTTCACTCGATTTGCTAGTTCCAGGGTACAAAAAACAGTTCTGTTTCTTATCACATGACCAGCCAATTATGTGACTGAAGCATTTACAAATAAAAGAGGTAGAGGTGTAAAAGACTTCAGTCATCACCTGTGAGAGTAATGAATTTTATTATACAGTCAAACCCTGTGGTGAATGAAGTGAAGGTGGCATTTTCAGAATGGAAAGTAGACGCTTTTTAAAAGGCTTGACATGCTGATAAGCGTACTTTTCCACTTAGTGAGGAAGGCATTGTAAACCCACGTTTCATTGAGGAGGAGATCGCTCTCATTAGAAAGAGTGTTTTCAGAATTGTAGAGATAAGTTATGACGCATTTTAGGGAAAAAATACACGTACAAAATTAATTATAATTAAAACTGTTACCCATAAACTTAAATAAATCGAAATTGAAATCGTATTAAGAATTAAAACCGCAAAGCCTATTATTAAACAAAATTCTGATTGAAGGTGTAAAAATATATTAAAATTTGGAAACAATAGCCTTATTAACAAGAATAACGATCAAATAAGAGAAGTAAGAACACAGACAGGAATGCAGTTGGCGGCTTTCAGAAAATTTAAACATTTATTATGTAACAGAAATCTAAATATAAAAATCCGAATTAGATTCATGAGATGCTGTTTCAGTTTTGTATTTATTTCTTTTTGTATGAAAAAGAGGCAAAACATATGTATGTAAAGCTAGAAATAGACAAGAATGTAAGTATTCGAATTATGGTTAGGCCTATATATACTTGTTTTGAGGGTTGTAAATAGAGAAAAAAATTATTGGGGTTGTCTTACTATGTTATGTAAAAACAAAAACTAGCTACCACAATAAAGCGACAAGCAATGGAGTATTTCGAAAATGTTCTGCGTAAAGAAAAATTAATACTTACAGCAGTTGAATATGTACAGCAAATAATCGGCAAGTGGAGCGCAGGAAGACGAAAAATATCCTGGTTAGAGTTATAAGAAATTAAAGTCCGTGATCATCCTTACAACCATTAAGGACAACAACGTAAAAAATAAGAATTATTTTTATGATCGCAACCACCATTCTCCAATAGCCATAGTCATCCAAAGAAGAAGAGGAAAACAAAACGATAAAGTGGAAGAGGAAAAAGTAGAAAAAGCGCAAGAGGAGGAAAAGGAGGAGGATGAGAAGAAAAATAATCAAGATCGGTTTGTTTGACAATTGCTCGCTTAAAATGCATTGTATAGCAAAAATGGATTAAGGAATTGTCAAAAATAAGTAAGAAATTTCACGTTTTTGTACATAATTTTTTTGTCTTAGTGGGGTAATTTGGGAATTTTTTGTATAAAAATTGCATTTAAGTTGGTCCATAATCAATTTTGACCCTTTGGTGTAGCGGTTAGCACAACTGGCTCTATGCCAGGGGTCCTAGATTTGATTCCAACTCAGTTCTGCCATTTTTTCAACTGTGTATTACCATTTCCTCTTACCATTACCTACGCACAACCCAAGTTTATGCAGACATTGTTGTTGTTTCGGTCATCAGCCGAAAAGCTTGTTTGAACCTCTACAGGCTTTAGGAAGTAAAACGAGGAGTGAGATGGTTTACAATTGCCTTCATCACTGAGTTTAAAAGTACCCTTATTAGCAACGCCAGGTTCTCTGAAAAGCACATATTTTCCACCCTGAAAATGACATGCTCACTTCATTCATCTAAGGATCTGGCTGTATAATAAAATTCATTATTTTCAGAGGAGATAACTCTGATTAGTGTCTTTTAAACTTTTACTTCTTCTGTTTTTAAATGCTTCAGTCATATAATTGGCTGATTATGTGATATTAAACAGAACTAATTTTTGTAGCCCTGGGACTAGAAGATCGAGTGCAAATAATTTAACAAAAAAATATGGATTATTAATCACTCAATAAAAAAAGTACCATAGAGTCGTTACAAATTGTTGATCACAAAAAATAAAAACTGTTGTATTTATAGGACAAAATCCGTACAAAAATGAGTAAAATGT
Source organism: Catonia carolina (assembly GCA_035578175.1). NCBI lineage: Eukaryota > Metazoa > Arthropoda > Insecta > Hemiptera > Achilidae > Catonia > Catonia carolina. Next base: position 257,850,234 of record JAQMRL010000001.1, on the reverse strand, counting down.
ATCATAACATGAAGATTAGTGGAAATAATAGCTTGGTTTACTATGATATTAAAGCAAAATTTTACAAAATAGTTGTGTACATGTCGATATTTAATGAGAAAATAATTAAATTAAAAATATAACAGTAAATCTTTCAGGATTTTTGAGTAATAGGAATCGGAAATATTTTAAACGTTTTTCTTCTTTAAATGTTTGGTTCGTACACTTCCCTGCGTAACCATAACAAGGGGAGGAACGTAATATATTTGAGCAGAAGTTGATAGTGACACAAACTTCCTTAAAGGAAGCATTGTTGTCAGTGCTAACTGTTGGTCATTCGTATTGATGACATATGATATATTGCAACCGAAAGAACCAAGTACGATTTAACCACTGTGGTGAACTTAAAGTGCAGGATATAAGCCACAAACACTGCCATGTACTTTACCAGTAAGAGGAACTACGGTCAATTGGATATCGATATATTAAATATCTCTTCTATATCACTATTTAATTTATAAATTTTTTCATTATCTGTAAATCCACTGTAGTTAATTTTTACTTTCTCTTACCCTAGATGAATATATAGGGAAGAAATTATTGTTTTTATGTCGATTTTTCGAAATCGACTTTTCTCCAAAAATATACGTTTTCAGGTCTCCTGAACCCAAAAAGATAATTTTAGCTGTTGGTTGTGTGAATGTGCGCGCGTGCGTGCGTGTAAAAATATTACTCAAGAAGGAATATTGCACAAATTTGAAACTTGGAACTTAAGTTATATGTTTTTAGGGGATCCGACACGAATATTTTCATCAAAATTTGTCAACCAGATATAGTAGTTTATTTTTGCATTTTTTTCAAAAACGGCAACTACAATATTTTTTTTAAATCGCCTCATTTACTACATTTGCAAACTGATTCCCCCCTCCCCAACAATTAACTATATCTGATAATTATTGAAAACATAAGATTTTAAAAATATATATTAAACTGTCTTTTTGGCTTTTACGGTCTTATTGGACCACTTGAATCAAATTTAAAAATTCTTTTTGGTTTGGTTTTGGATTCTTACGTTTTTCCCAATATTTCTTCATATTTAGGAATCTGATCTGTCTGATTTTATCTGTACAAACTATTGACGACGGAACACGAGTTTTTCCGACGAATCTTGTTATTCAGATTTTTCTAAAAGATCTTGTTCTGCAATGTTTAGTTCTTTCATATCTTTCTTTACTTCGGCTAACCACCTTGGAGGACTTTTCTACGAGTTAGTTAGTAGAAATGAGTTGCTTAGTTACTCGATTGTCCGGTATTCTAAATAAATGCCCGAAAAAAGAAATTCATTTCTTCTGCATATCAGTAATTGGCTTGATTTCAGGTAGAGTTCAGAATTAAACATTAAGATCCAGATATCGTTGAGTTTACGTTTTTTGTTAATGCAAGTCCTAAGGATTCTTCTTTCTATCCCAAGAATTTCTCTCACTCTCATTTTATTTTTTTATTTAGAAATAGTTTCGCAGCAAAAAGTGGCTTCTGGTTGTACTACCGTTTTATAGTGTTGCAGTTTTATTTAATTAGGGAGGTATTCCTCGTTGTATGTGTTCTTGGTAAGTTGCTGGGCCCTCGCCATTTTGTTGGTTCTAATTTTCTAGGTCGATTTCTCACTTCCGTTGTAAGTTATTATCTCGCCAAGATATTTAAAATCTTCGACAATATCGACTAAGTTGCCTTTTACATTTGCTCGACTAATGCAGAACGGTTTGGTGATGTCTTTTATAATTAATATATGTCAATAATAAATGTTAATTTTATTGATTAATAATTAAATGTACTATATATAAATTTATGAATAGGATTATTAAATAATAATTACATTATTAATCATTATTTAAATTAATCAAACAGGAGTAGTCATTGATACATCACCTTGTAGTACATGCGAAAAGAAAGTACTATGCACTGTTACAAAGGTAGGGTAAGCGCAATGTCTGCTGAAATTCATGGGGAAGCTGTACCTTCATGATAAATTTTTTATAAGTTTTTTAATATAACGGCCTTAATATGTAGGTATTTTAGGATGAAAGGTGTAGTCTATAAAAAAATTGTAGGAAAATAAAACACCTACAACTTTTATTTCAAGAGTTTTTTCTACAACGCTTAGTTTAGCGTCAGTTAGTGATTTTTGTGTAATTTTTTTAAGATTTCGGTCTTAGTAGTCATTTTACAACAAAAATGTATCAAAACTGTATTATAATCAATGTTATAGGAAATAAAAGAAATTTGCAACTTTTATTTCAAGCATTTTATTTCTACCGAGCCAAGTTTAGCGGGAATTAGTGATTTTCCGTATTTTTTAATTAACAAAAGTTCGACTTAAGAGATTTTCATTTTGAGTCATTTACTCAGAAATAAACCTAGGTTATAATTTCATTTTACTTTGTTTACTCATGATTATATATAATTATATTATATTTTTCATTATTTTCATTGGAAAGAGAAAGTCGTTTGAGTGTTTTACATCAGATTTTCTTCAATATGTACCATCCTCTTACGTTACGTTATTCCTTACGTAATAATACGTAAGAAGATGTTTTCATTTAAAATTTTTTCTACTTTCCAATCTATGCATTATGTAGGATGACAAAAACTTGCTACGATGTAAAATTTTCAACACCTGAATTGCAATTAATTTCACGTTTCATCAACTCCTGAAGCCAAAATAACCCTATTTTATTTCTTGATAAGTTATCCCTTATAGACAAATAAAAATTAACTTTAGTAAGAGTCAAAGGAATAAGTATTATGATTGTATAAAAATAAAGAAGAATGTAAGTAAAAATTCATAAATAATGGATTTAAAAATAATTTAATAAAAAATTAAAACGCTAATAAAATTACGGATATTAATTGCAATACAATATAATGATAGACTTATATTTATTAAATCGTTAATGTTTATTTTATGTATTCCAAAAGCCATATATCTGCCGTAATTTATATAATAATTATATGTTTGGATAATATTTTACGTTTTTGTTTTCTTTTGAATGATGCTGATAATGGCTTTGAGTTGTCGTGTTGGCCGCGGTTATTAAATATCATAGATAAATGCTTATAAATTAAAGGATTCAGCGTTATTTTAAATTTTGTTTAAAATAATAGTATTTAGTAAGGAGATGATGCATAATATTTTTGTGGGTGGTTTATAAAGAGAGGGGAAATAGTATATTTTAGGAGAAAGCATGAATTTTTCTTTAACTAGACGGGAGTGGTTGTCTTATATATATGCATAGTCCTTTGATTTAACTAAAACCAAATAGCCAAATGCCAACAACTTCAAGTATATTGTAATAACACGAAGGGCTTCAAGCATTATGTTCCCCCTCCTGTCATTATGTTCTTTCAATAGTCCACTGAACGTCCAAGTATACCACATTGTCTGCTGTCCGTTCTTTTTAACTGTTTCTCAAATAATTTCACTTAAATTGTTAGTTTCAGACCAGATATTATGAATAGGATGTTAGTTTGTTTGTTGAACAGGAAAATGGCTGCACGTAATGTTACATACGAACGCGTGCACAAATATACATACATTCACATATTATGTTTGTCTATTTTACTTGTATACCAACTAACTAAACAGAGTTATTTTACCACTGGTCACACTTTCTGTGCATTTACAATTTGGTTCATTACTTACTTCACCTAAAGATATTTTTTAGATAATTTTTGAATAGGAATAATAAATAAATTTGTGAACTTCATTATAATTTAATTATGAAACAAAATGTTTCCCATTTTATAAATAATTTTCTCGTAAAAATAAACAATTTTTTTCAAATTTAATCTCTAATGTGTATATATTACAATCTGTTTAATTAAGAAAAATAAACAACTCAATGACCTATTAAGATGAGGATAATATGTTTGACGTAAAAATGAGGTGTTGTCTTGTACAGACTCAGGCTGACTATCCATGAGAGAGAATCATTAATTAAACCTAGAACAACCCGGTGGGGTTGGATTTCACCAATCTCACCAATTTGGATTTCAACCATTGCATTCGGCAACACAAAACTACGCTAAGTGAAAGATTTCATATTAAAAAGTCTTATAAGAAGCACTACAAAAAGTATTTTCTTGAAAATCAGTTCTGCTTTTAACATAGTAGTCATGAGGGTATTTGGTATTTTATCCAAACTAAAAAATGGTTTAAGTGGCTAAACTGGTTTCTAAAGGTGACTAACTGGCAATGTAAAGACAACCGTGGTATTTTGTGACAAAACAGTAATTATTATAAAGGAAAATACCTCTAATGGAGCTTCCAGGTTGGTGCAGAAAAATGGTTTCCTAAAATACGGCTAGCGTATTAAGGTAAATAAAGGGTAGATATTAAGATAAATTAAGTTAATCAGATAAGTTACCCAAGTTACCTTCAGCTTAAGCCGCTAAAAGTATTCTGTGATACTTGTACCTGTGATACTTAATATCACCTTGATACAAGGTATTTGATTGACTTGTTGATACAAGTAGATATTAAGTAGAGTACCTGTGATACTTAATATACATTACATTGTCACAATGTCTAACGTTAATCTAGAAATGGTTAATGCAATAGGTTATTTATTTAAAAATAGGTTTTTTATTTTTGTGTAGGTTGCCTTCATTTCCAAGAAATTGTGTAGGCCTATTGTATGGGGTAGAACAAGGATGTGAGTTGCGACGAACGAGATCTCGTTTCAGGAAATCGAATATAGTAGAAATGTTTATATTTATTTTTGATTCCTTGTACAATGTTTCATTAAAATGGAGAAAGTGTTTTAGGGGATAGACAACTAATAGACCGCTGGTATAAAAGCAGTTAGTGCTTTTTTAGTCAGCAGTCAAGAGTGAAATTTGTTTGTTATTCGACAGTTCGAAACAATGAACTGATTCTAAATTACATTAATTGTCCGTTCGGGTGGTCGTAAGAGTTTGTGGACAAGTAATTGTTTTGGTTCTTAAAACAGTAATCTATTGTTAGTCAAGTTTCTTAAGTTTTTTAATTGACTTATTTTACGTAATCTATTTAATTTATGAAATTGTATTTGTTAGTAGGCTAAGTTTAATCATGAATTGTAAATATTAATTTTGTCAAATAATTTTAATAAGTTTGTTTATTGTTTATTAAACCCAGATCCCGAACGAACCTAAGTTGAGGTGTTACAATGTGTTAACAGGTAATCGAGGAGAAGGATCTGATGGGCAAGGGATCTCCTGCAGAACTACAGCGTTGTTACCACCAAGAAGTTGATACAAGTAGATGGTATTAAACCTATTTGTCGTCAAATTTTTGATACGGTAGCCAAACTTTGAATTTTCATGCATCTTTTTCACTGAGAGCAACCAACCTGACCGGTTACAGAGTAGAACTTTCTGGTTCTTCTAACTCCAGCATAGGCAGCCCTGATACCAACATGAAATGTAGCCTATCATCCTGAAACCCGCGGGAAGCTTGAACAAGAATAATGCCTCCAAACTCTTACAACGTTTACTTATTAAAAAAATAATAAAACGTACATAAAAAATTTGTTTTCGTTATTCATATAGTATTAAACTGTACACTTGAACAAAATCTACATTTTATCACTTTTTGTTTGACATAGTGCGGAAAGAATGCTTCCGTTGAAGTATTTTCTACATTCACAAAAGTTTCAAAACTTCAAAATATAAAACCAGTTGTGATGAAATTAGAAGAGTTACGAAATGAAGATAGTGGATGGTGTTGAAGCTGTTAAAGTAAAAGTAGACCTACTCTACTCCACAATTTTCGAAGTCATCGTAAATTTGGAAATCAGGAAAAACGCAATAAAAACAAGTAGCTTATATACGAGTTTTGAACATTCATATAGGCATCTATTTCATACACCGTAATCTAATAATATGGGGAATATAATTGTAATTTTCGTTATATTAGAAGGTATAGGGAAATATCATTATAGAATATACCGAAATTAAAAAGTCAGTGACTTCAATATTTTTGTGGTTTGGACCCACGTTTATTAATCATAAACTTATTAACAAAATAATTTTAAGTAATCAGCTGGGTGTTTATATAATTTATACTTTGTATTTCATAAAATACAAATACAGAAAAAGCGCTATAAAATTATTTTTTAATTATTTATTTCAAATAATTGTTTTTAAAATAATAACAATTAGAATTTGAAATAAGTTACATTAAAAACTTAAAAACACCAAGACGGAGTGATGAAAATAAAGGAAACTATGTTTAATTAAAAATAGTGAGTAGTTATATTGTATTTTTTGGTACTCTGTTCAAGATTTACCACAAGAAGCGGTGTAATAAAAATAATTTCAGATTACATTTTCTTGTTCATTAAAAATAGAAATAACTAAAGAATAATTATGTTAAGAACTTCTTAAAAACAATTACGGTTTTTAATTATTAGAATTATTAGAAGTAAGCCTACTCTCTTCTTTTGTATTTTGTGGTATATGTTTCCAAATTTGTAAGAGTTAATAAAACTTTTTTTATAAAATATTTAATTTAGCGGTTGCGTTCATGATCTAAGAAGTTCGAATGTTTGAAACTCATATAAATTTCAATAATTTGAAAGTGTTGAATATACTGAAATACCTGTTTGTACGCCAGTAGAGGTTATAGTTTTTATATCGTTTTTCTTCCATAATAAAATCCTGGAATAGTATTTTATTTTATTAAAATAAACGGTCTCCGTAACTTGTTACAAGTAAAAGTTTCTTAACCAGACTCTTTCAATCAGGCTCTTTGAAAAAGCCTTAAAACTGAGTTTCTGATTTTAATAATTTAAGCTACAAAAATTTGTGCCAACCCTTTTCTGGGGTAAATTGTTCATATTATTGTTTTTAATGTTTTGCACATTACTGCTAATGCAGACTATGATGAGTGATACAAGAAAATGAGTGATGAAAAAATATCAGACTTGGCCGGGTGTCAAACCAGGAACCCCTGGTGTTGAAACCAGTTGCGTTTTTACGTAGCACAAAGAAGCGATTTAACTAGGCGAAACAAATTTCAGCCAACTTTGTATACATATAACTTTGGTTTATCTCTTCAATTTAAAATTTAGCAATCTGTAAAAAATTTGACAATAGGAAAGAAAAAAAATTAAAAATAATTCTAAAACGTATTAGAAATTATTATATCTAATATCCATTTATTTATTACTGCATTTATATATTTCTATAATGTATAATTACCTTGCATTTGTAAGTATAAATATTTAGATATATTTGAAAGGTAGCTATGATCTAATAACAATCAAAGTTGTTCACTCATTACAACAACTGTTTCCTACGCAATTGGTTATTTTGTTCTGCATTATATTGATAGAGGGCGTTGTCCACTTTTTTTAATAGAAATATAATTATGATAATTATATTGTTCTATATAATATAATATGTGGCAATATTTTACGAGTGTATGTAATCCGTGTTTTCATATTAACGGGTTGGTGAATAATTTAATAATTGCAAAATTATTGTAATATCTATATTTCTCTATATACTTTTATAGCTTATATGCGTTATTTGGTAATAGTTATTATTATTATTTAGTTGTTAAGTATCTATTAAGCTTTTAAAGTAATACAGTCATTCGGCTATTAAAGAGGAGCTTTGTTTTGGACAAGTGTCTGAGATTGGTATCCGACTGAAAAATTATAATGCAGGTCTAAAACAACACCAGTGGATCCCTTTTTAAACCATGATCACTGGCGCTATTTAGAAAAACAATGATTAAATTTTGGTGTTTTCAAAAAAGTAAAACAGTTCTACGAAACAAACAGAATTACAAAAGAGTGGCTTGGCAGCTCAGAGAGGAAACACTTTACTGTCAGAATTTTCAGGTAGATTCCCGACTAGTTTCTAAAAGAATTAATATGTGTTAGATTAATAGTTGAATTAGGTCAGTGATCAGTAAGTTGTGTCTTTTCTTCCAAATCTGTTCACCATAAGCAAAATTCATGTTCTCCTTGTCTATAGATTCACTGACACATGAATTTTACAAAATTTTATATAACGCTCTCTCTTTTCCTTTAATACAGACATTCCTAAACTCTCCTGAACAGATTGTTTTATTTTTTTCTTCAGATGCCCTCTCAAGTCCGGACGTAGGCAATCATCATGGTAATGCAAAAATTATCTACTGCTGCTCGATAGTGTTCCATCGAAATAAAATAGATAAAAATAAATGATGAAAAATTTCCAGATCTGATTAGGAATCAAACCAGGAACCCTGATATAGAAGATAGCTTCGACGCAAGAGTCTGTACAGAATTACAGACTCCTTCAAATTGGTGTTTCATTATTTATGTAGCCTACAAGGTATTCTCAACTTGGCATTCTTCAACTAACTAACTTTGGTACTCTACTAACTTCGGTATTCTTCAATTTCGCTGTTTAAACGTCATGAACAGATTAGATCGACATCCCATTTTCTGAAGAACCTTTTTAGTGATGTAATCTATAAAACAAAATCTCAAATTACGTCGATACAGTTAAATTTCAAAAGTATGAATCTTATTTTCAATCATGTTTAACAGCGTACATACTTCAATACCATAAGTAATATGAGAAAATTACTAGATGATCTTTCTTAGTTCCAGATTGAGGTTCCTGTGGAAAAAGAGCGATTTTATATAAATAAATACCGCTCTGGCTTTTTATAGCCTTTTAATCTCTCTGAAATTATCCCATCTGTCTTAAAATATAACATCCAAGATGGGAATAAGTTAAAACTCACTCAATTATCTAATCATGGAATATGGTAGGATCAAAAGATGAATTCCTAATAACAATTTTATAATTACAAGCTGTTGCACTTATTATCAAAATTTCCGTGTTAAAAGACTTTCTTTGATTCTACTGAATCGAGAACTGTGTTTAAAGAAAACATCGATTTTCTTCTTAGTTCACAATTTAGCTTTTATTCTAAAACTAAATATTAGAAAAGTTGTGTTACTGTTAACAAATATCTAATAATTTCTACCATTTTACAACATTGTCATAAAATTTATTAGTTGCATAAGTGTGCAGTGTATATAGGATTAAAAATAAAAATAAACCAACCCCTTTTCCACCTAATTGCAATTCAGTTTTATTTGAATTCATTATTATAAAAATATGAAGTCAACATTTTACACTCACTTCATTAATTGAAAAAATACGTTATTGTTTTAAATAATTACTTGAAATTAATCTGTTGAATATAATTCCTGATAAATAATAATCCTGATTAGTATCAGTAAGAAAAAAGTTATAATTTAGAATAACAAGTCAACAATAACCATGAAAGCATAAATCATTTTAGAAGCGAAATAATTTGTTATAATATTTTATGAAAATATTTAAATGAAGGAGCAAGCACTAAGCAACATCATTTAACTGTACAAAGTTATTATAACATTATAATATATTAATAGTTTGTAAAATATTATAATTGTCCGGTAAAAATAAATAAGAATAAATCAGAAATGAGAGACGTGCAACTGAGATATCCAATTTACTAAACGCCTCTGCTAACTAGGGGAAGAATAATAAGAAGAAGAAGTATATCTTTTCATCCTCTATCTCCTTATAAACTGTTTCCCCCTTCCCTATCAGCTTCCAACCAAGTTCTTCTACACACTGTCCATATTTTATGCACTAAGTCCCTAGGCGACTGCCTCTATCCCCGACTCATCCCGTCCGGCTTCAGCAGTGTGAACTAATAATAATCATATTATTATACATATCTTTAACCATTAAAACTTCAAGGTTGTTATAAGTACTGAAATAAAGTATTCCACAACGCTCTTATAGGTATTACCCGACTTTTCCCCGTCTGTCGTACTCTTTCTATTCCTCTACATCTGTCCTTTTTTAGTTTCCCTTTTGCTTCATTATCTGCACTACGAAAACCATAAGTTTCCTCTTACCTTATGCGCTACAGGCAAACGATATTTTTCTTTCTAAATAATTTCAAAATATAATAATATGTTAATTTTGTAATAATTTTATAATAAAATACCGCTTTATATTTAAATAATAATTGGTATAATTAAAGTATAATTTATTTCAATTATTATACGGAAAAATAAATGGAATTTTTATTGGGTTCGTTATTTTTAATTAACGTTAAATCTAAAAGCAATAAAAACATTGCATCAATAATGAAAATATTTATAAATAAAAGGTAATTTGAATAAAATATTACCAATTAGCATACGGCGAAAATTAGTGAGAGCACCTACCAAGAGAACAGACAGTATTTCATGCTTTACCACATCAGACAATTTCAAAATAAAAACTTACTACCCTTTAACCAACTATTCTGTAATGTTACCCCTAACGCGTTTCAGCCTCTACAAGATCATATTTAAGAGAAAAAAAAACACACTAAAACTTAAGCCTACTAAGAAAACCAATACCCATGATCTATTTCAAGGGTTTGTCAACAAATATAAATAAATTCTGTTTTTGCGTTAAAACTACAATCTATACTTATGCAGAATAATAAAAAGTTGAGTTTGTTGTTTAAATGACATGAATGAAGTTAACCTCCCAATACACAAATTTCGTAAATATATGTTGTTTAGGTCAACAGCCGAAAGGTTGGTTTCAACCTCTAGAGGTTTTACTCAGTAAAACCGAGGAGTGAGGTGGTTTACTATTGCCTTCCTCACTGAGTTGAAAGAGTATGCTTACCAGCATGCCAGGCCCTTCAAAAAGCACCCATTTTCCACCCTGCAAAAGACAACTTTACTTCATTCACCACAGGGTCTGGCTGTATAGTAAAATTCATCACTCCCAGAGGAGACAACTCTGACTAGTGTCTTTTATACGTCTATCTCTTCTGTTCTTAAATAGTTCAGTCATTTAATTGGCTGACTATGTGTTAGAAAAAGAACTATTTTTTGTAGCCCTGGAATCAACAGATCGAGTGAAATTAGTTTAACATCCCACCTGCCTGTTATGGACATCGTAAATATATATCATATGTTTTATTATCATTTTAAAATATGCCCATAGGGTGTCTTCGTTTCAGTCGGCGAGTTTCATTTGAATTATCTAAAAATGAAATAGCGATATGATTTTGTCTGTGATTCAAATCTTGTATGGTATTTTATACTGAATGTGTTTATTTCTTCTTTGATTGTCGGAATGTTCAAATCTCTGTAAAGTATGTGGTTTTTTCTTAAGGCCTACTAAGGTGATACTGTGATTGTTTTGAGTAGTTTAGACTGAAACTTTTGCAAAAAGACCCTTTGTTGGAGTGGCTTGCCGTCCTCCAAAATAGGATCCTATAAGTCCAAATTGGTTTTGAAATTGTTTTGTTTAAGTAATTTATTGTTCAATGAAATCTGTAATATTTTTTATTATCAATTGTGATTATCAATATAAAATGTATTATGTAAATCCAGTATAGACTGTTATCAAATATCAGATGTACTATTAACTTAGATAGTTGTGAAATTGCACAACAAATACTAATAATTTAAAGGCACAAAAACCGTTTCTATTTCAGCATTAAAATACTGGGATCTCAAAACACTCTTCTGGCCAGAAAACTTGAACTTATTTTCTCTGTAAACTTCATCAATTCCATCTACAATTTGAACCAGCTTCGGATGATTCTAACGGTTGAGAAGACAATCACAAAATGACAATCACGTTAGGGTAAAATTGTTAGAAATTATTAGAAAAGTTTTGGTTAAAAAGTAATAAGCTTTTTGGTTTTATTATACCAACTAAGTACAACAAAGTACATTAGTTTTGAATGTATAAACCTATTTAACAATATAATTTACACATTAAAATGTGTTTGTAAATTTTACGTCAAATATTTTTAAACTAATCTTATCTTATTTTTTTTCAATAAACCTAATAATACACATATGTGTACAAATACCTTACCTTTCTGACACTGCGAAATAACTATATAAGACGATGCACGATAAATTTGCATTACATGCAAACTCACTCGCACAAAACATCAACACTGGAGTGATACCGGGTACTCAGCATGGATTTTTAAAAGTCCTCTGGCTAAGAGATCTTCTTGAGCAGGATTAGTAATAGAACTGTAGTAATGACTGACGCTACACCAAGTACATCCTGTTTTGGAAACAGTTAGTATCAAATTTAGTTATTGTTAAAAATTTTGTGCTAATATATTTCAAATTTCCAATAAAAAACCTTACAAATTAGTTGTACTTCCCTAATCATGACTTACACTAGAAGGCCTTTATGAACTTGATCCTTAATAGCTCAGCCTTGGTCTACAGTATACGGTTCTTCAATCCAAAAAATCTCAGGATAACTTCCGGTTGATTACTGGAGTAGGTACTTTAGTTTAAAAGAAAAGTACTCCAAAGATTCGTCAGTAGTTGAAGCAGTCTAAACACTACACTATTTTTTAATTTTAAAAACTATTAGGAGAATCAGCTGGATCAAAACGTAAACAAACCGTGTTTAGCATTGTGCTCGTGTTATTTTATAATTTTTATAATGTAAGAGCTTTTTCATGTGTGCTAATTATTTAATTTAGAACTGTGCTTGTGCGGGTTGTTTATTTATTTCTTAGGTAAATATATTTGGACTCTGTATTTAGTATATTTACTATGGACTCTGAACCTAACCAAGACTGCACTAATGGCAGCCATCATACCCCATTACAAGAATGGGATTCAGTTCCTGCTAGGAAACGGCCAGCCCCTGGTGTTTCTAGGAGTGACCCTAGGAAGCTACCTCGGCCAGATTCGGTTTCATTGGAAGAGCCATCCGTGACGACAGAAAATCGATTTTCTGTCCTTACTGATCCTGACACACCTGCAAACCCAGCCATTGAACGCGACAAGAAACCGCCACCAATCTTCCTAACGGACGTTCAAGACTACGCCCAACTAGTAAAATCGTTGGAAGAAGTAGGCGGTCCGCAATCATTCTCACTCCGGTCAAGTATCAAAGGTGTTACCATCTACCCAACCTCACCGTCGACGTACAGACAATTCATCCATCACTTGGAAGACCGAAACGCCCGGTTTCACACATACCAACTACAGGAACAACGAGCACAACGTATTGTCATTAAAGGACTACATCATACCACGCCAAAAGAGCTAATAGCGGAGGCTCTCAAAGATAAGGGTTACGTAGTTTGAAATGCGGTGTTTGCAATTTCGAACCGAGATCGTACACCTTTGCCGATGTTTTTCGTCGATATAGAGCCGGAGACGTACAATGGCAAAATATACGACATAAAAACTTTATTATATACCAGGACTACAGTTGAGGAACCACATAAACGGAGGGAAATTGTACAGTGTACGCGCTGTCAAAATTTTGGACACACAAAATCTTACTGCCGTCACCCTCACCGCTGTGTTAGGTGTGGTGGCGGCCACGAATCTGGCAGTTGTTGTAAAACGAGACAGTCACCGGCCACCTGCGCAAACTGTGGAAAAGATCACCCAGCAAATTACAGAGGCTGCGAAGTTCATAAACACTAGCGAGCTAGTCGAAACCGTTTCACACAACCACAACCGAAACATACTTCCAACCAACCAGCCACACCGAAACCGGAAGATTTTCCACCTCTGCCGCAACAACCAACAAAAACACCTACCCTAACTCCATCATCACGCCAACACTCAACTCATCAGTTACCACCGTCTGAATCGCCGGTTTCAGTGAGTTCAACACCACAACCACCCACCTCACAGGAGAGAAACAGACATCATGCATGGACACACAATCATCGTCATCTTCACCCTCATAATTCACAGGTAGGGCCTCAATCTTCTCCCCAGATACCTAATGTTGATCAGATTTTAAATTTATTGGTTCAACTAAATCAACTCCTCCAGCCTCTTTTCTCGCTCGCTACACACATATCCCACATTACACAGTCTTTAAGTAACAGTTATGGCCATTAATTTACTCACTGCAAATTCACTGACAGTTCTCCTTTGGAATGCAAACGGTCTGACGAAACGCAAAACTGAGTTAGACATATATTTACATTCTCACCGTATTGACGTAGCCCTAATCTCAGAGACACATCTTACAGCTAGGTCTCGATTTTATATTCGCGACTATAGGATCTATCGGACCGATCATCCGGATGGTACAAGCCATGGGGGTACGGCCATACTAGTCAAATCCTCAATCACACACAATGTTTTAACACCTTTTTCCACTCCTCATGTCCAAGCGACCCTGATAAATTTGCAATGCAAGAGCATAAGTTTTACCATTGGATCAGTGTATTGTCCTCCTAGACACATCATAAATTCCCAAATGTTTAGAGATTTCTTTAATAGTCTAGGTAATCGGTTTCTTATTGGAGGAGACTGGAACGGTAAGCACATACAGTGGGGATCCCGTGTATGTACTCCCAGGGGCAGAAATTTACTAAAAGCTATAACACAAAATCATCTACATTATATTTCTCCAGATAGTCCGACATACTGGCCCTCCGCGCGTACCAAATTACCAGACCTCCTTGACTTTTTTGTTTGTAAGAATCTATCACACCTTCCTATTGAAATAACCACAGTAAATTACCTCTCATCAGATCATTCCCCCATACTTTTAACGGTTTCAGACCAACCAGTCTCTACAGAACGCAGACCGAGTCTTACTCCCGGGCCTATGGATTGGGATCTCTTCCAGTTCAATTTAGAACACGCCTTAGATATCCCATTATCAATTAAAACGGACACGGAGGTAGATGATGCTGTTGATTTTTTTACTACCTCTGTTCAACAGTGTGCATGGAAGGCATCACTGCCATACCGTCCAAATGTCCCAGACGCCCCACACTATCCCACTCATATCAGAGAACTTATTCGTGAAAAACGCCGCGCCCGTAACACTTGGCAGAGAACTCGCCTACCATCTGATAAACGTCGCTTAAACCGGCTGACAAACGAGCTGAAACAGCAAATTCAAGACACACAACACCCGCTTATACGAAAATTATACTGGAACTCTGAACGAGAAGGATAGTAGTCTCTGGCGCAGCACAAAACGCCTACTACGGCATCACACGACATCGATGCCCCTTAGGGTGGGTGACGGACCCTGGCTAATAACTGATGAGGACAAAGCTGAATGCTTTGGTAGACATCTTTCTGAAACATTCACTCCCCATAATGACATTCAATCTGTACATCACCAACGCGTTACTCAGTCACTAGATGAACCGCTTCAATTATCCCTCCCGCCAAAATACTTTCACCCCTCCGAAGTAAAATCTGAAATTTCGAGATTGCCACGTAAGAAGTCTCCGGGATATGATTTAATAACAGCTGACATACTTAAACACTTACCGCGGAAAGCGCTCGTTCTCCTTACTACAATCTTCAATAGTATATTGCGCACGACACATTTCCCCACTCAGTGGAAGTATGCAGAAATAGTAATGATACAAAAACCGAACAAACCTTTTCACTTACCTTCCTCCTACCGACCAATAAGCCTCCTCTCGGTACCTTCAAAAATTTTCGAAAAACTCCTTTACAAGCGCATTCTTCCGCTGGTTCATGATATACTACCTCCACATCAATTCGGATTCCGCACTCAACACTCCACTACACAACAACTGCACAGGGTGACTGATTACATAGCTTCGTCTATGGAACAAAAGATGTATGTGTCCGCAGGTTTCCTAGATGTCGCTCAAGCTTTTGACAGAGTTTGGCATACAGGTCTCTTACACAAACTGAAAGAAATACTACCATTTACCTACTACCTTATCATAAATTCCTTCTTATCTGACAGATTCTTTAGAATTCGTTTAGGATCATCCTACTCAAATTTCTTTATTGTCTTAGCCGGCGTGCTTCAGGGCTCAATTTTAGCCCCACTTCTCTATTCTGTATACACTTCAGACCTACCGACCCTACCCCAGACCCTCACTGCTACCTACGCTGACGACACAGCGATATTAGCCCGAGACCAAAACTCTATACACGCTTCACTAACACTCCAACATCATCTCAATCTTATACACGAATGGTGTAAAACATGGAAAATAAAACTTAATACGACAAAATCCCATCACGTAACTTTCACACTCCGTCATGGTGATTGCCCACCAGTATACATAGACAATGAACCTCTCACAAAAACAGATACGGTCAAGTATCTCGGTCTGACTTTTGATAAACGACTAACTTGGAGCACATATATCAAACGGAAACGTTTATTACTGAATTCCCGACTTAAACTTCTATATTCCCTGCTTCACAAACGGTCAAAATTACCAATGGCACAAAAATTACGCATATATTGTTCTCTTTTGAAACCTATTTGGACCTACGGATCCCAAATCTACGGTTCAACCAAACCCTCTAACTTGCAACGAATTCAGGCATTCCAGTCAAAAACATTACGCCTTATAGCAAAAGAACCTCTTTACGTTAGCAACAAAACCTTGCATACAGATTTGAAAACACCACTTGTACAAAATTCCATTGAATACCTATACAAACGCTTTCACGACAAGTCACACGAACACGAGAACCCCCTGGTGCGTTCACTTTCCTCCGTCCATTTACCTGATAATCCTCCTAGACGCCTTAAAAGACGCTGGAGTAGAGACATGCTAATTTGATATACAAATTTCATTCTTGGGGAGGCACCAATGGGGGCCCTACCCCTCTCATGCCTATCATGTCATTTACATAATCACGAAAATCATCACATTTGCTTGTTGTAACATTTTACAGTTGTAAATAAAGAATTAAAGAGAGAAAAAAAAACCTATTAACCCTCCCCCGCTAGCTTCGCTTTTATAAAATTTTTTTGCCGAAATAAACAATTTCATAATGGTCAGTAGGCAACTAAAAATTTTCCTCGAAAATCCTGGAAAACTCCTTGAGTAGCCGGCACAATAAGTCAATGTCATATCGGTACTATGAATGGACCAATTTCAATGCAGATTTAAACGGCCTTATTTATATTCCAAATTTGTTTACGTTGCAATCTGTTCAATTTAGAACAATAAGCAACCCCATGACCCAATGAGATGAGGATGATGTGTATGACGTGTAAATGAGGTGTAGTCTTATACAGACCCAGACCGACCATTCCTGAGAGAGTATCGTTACTTAAACCCCAACCATCAAAGTACACCGGTAACCACTGTCTAGTATTCAAATCCGTATAAAAAACAGATTTAAACAAAAAATAAAAGTGTTTATTCTACTAAGAGTCGCATAGAAAAATGTTAAAGAAAAATTGACAACTGTTTTTTTCGATACTATTCATTTTATTGTTTATTTAATGTTGAAGGTTGTGATTTTGGAAAACTTATTGTTCACGCGGTTTTAGTAGGTAGGATGTTTAAGTTGCCACTAAACAAAACTCCGGATGAGTAAATTTTCAAGTTTTAGCATTCTGAATTTCATTCAGTTTTAGTTGATTGCATTTCTGGCTTAAACCTAAACGATCAAAATCATTATATTGTTCTCTGTTGAAAGATATATGAATTTACAGGTCCCAATTCACAGCAAATTTAGGCGTTGCATTCAAAAACATTACATCTTTTACTAGAAGCACCTCTTTAAGTTAGTAGCAAAACCTTACGCACATATTTACAAAAACGTTTCGTCCAAAATACTATCGAACACTTTTACAAACGCCTTCACAGAAAGTCACAACAACATAATAATCGACGTGTACGTTCACTTTCCATCTTCCACTTACCTGAAAAACCTGCAAGACGCCTAAAAAGACGCTGGATAGAGACTTACTATTTCAATGAATTAAATTTTATTCAAAATTAAAAAATTTTTAAGAACAATTCTTGGGGAAGCATCTGTGGGGGCCCTAACCTTTATATACCTATCATGTCATTTTAACACAATCATTATCATCGTCTTTACCAGGTGTATAAAGTTGTAAATAAGGTATTAAAGATAGAAAAATCACTTTAAAGCTCTAAATTTGTAAAATCGAGTTTTAACAAATTTTTTATTTTTATTTTTTAAATGGGTCATTTAAACGGCGAACTATCGCGGTTGCACCGTTCACAAAGATCTACAAAACCGACGCTCCCCTGCTCTCGCAACAAAATCAAAAATTTCTTGTCCACCTCGACCTCCATCAACTGCATCTATAACAGCTTTCCCGCATCTACCAAGTCGGAACAGCAGCCGACAATTCTGCAACACCAATACATCTATTGATTCGACATCCCCTTCAAAAACAGAAGAAATATCCACCACTAACTTAAATCCACACCGACGCCCTTCTGTTTCGTACAGTCGAGCAGTGGCCGACGACTCTACGTCACCCTCTCTTAACGTCTCCGAACAAATTACGTCTTTTATTGCAGAAATGAAGTCCCTTTTTACTCCAATGATAACATTGATGTCACAACTAATTCAAGCCCTTCTACAACAAAATGGCAAATAATTATACATCTGGTTCTCTAACTATCCTATTGTGGAACGCTAACGGCATATTAAATCATTTTAATGAGCTTGAAATCATTTTACATAGCAATAGAATAGACGTATTGCTTGTTTCGGAAACGCATCTCACTTCCAGATCTAAATTTTATATTAAAGGTTACAAAATTTACAGGGCAGATAGACCAGATGATAGAGGATATGGAGGTGCTGCTGTTTTAATTCGGTCTTCTATTCAACACAACGAATATCCTCTTCAACATCCTACGGAATCGTTTCAGGCTGTAGCTGTCACTTTAAAGTTAAAAAAATTTGACATAAACCTAGCGGCAGTGTATTGCCCTCCACGATTCTCTTTGAAATGTGAAAACTTCACTGAATTCTTCTCTTCCCTTGGTCAACGTTTCTTGTCTGGTGGAGATTACAACTCAAAGCATGTACAGTGGGGATCAAGGATTATCAATCCACGAGGCCGAGCACTACTAAAGGCTATCCTAGAGAACCACCTTGATATTCATTCCACTGGAACACCTACATACTGGCCTTCAGCAAATAGTAAATTACCTGACCTTCTCGACTTCTTTATTTCAAAAGGCGTTTCTCATCTCCACTCTTCAATTTCGCCCTTAGATGATTTGTCGTCCGATCACTCGCCGGTTTTACTTGTTCTTTCTGACCAACCTACGGAAATTCCCATTAAACCTTCTTTAACAGCTGGAGTTATGAACTGGGATATGTTTCGAGAATCACTTCAACCTTCACTCAACTTACATCTCCCGTTAAAAAATTCAGTTGACGTAGATTCTGCGGTTGAGCACTTCACGACGATGATACAAGTTGCAGCATGGAACTCCTCGACTCCCCTTCAACATAAGGTGGAGAGAAAACATTGCTATCCACATTACATAAGAAAATTAATTGCTGAGAAGGGGCAAGCTAGAAGACAATGGCAAAACTCAAGACTACCTACTGATAAAACACGACTCAATCAACTTACGAATACCTTGAAATCTATCATACGTACAGTGAAAAATGAAAATCTAGAAAATCTTGTTAGGAACCTGAATACGAAAGATGGAAGTCTATGGAAAGAAACCGGTAAACTCCTACGCTATACTCCTCACTGCCCTCCTCTTCGGAAACTGGACAACACATGGGCAAAATCTGACAATGAAAAAGCCATCCTATTTGCTGAACACTTGGAAAAGACGTTCCAACCACATGGTGATACTTTACCAGCTTTTACAAAATTAATAGAAGATAAAGTTTCTTCACCTTTACAGTTGTGTCTACCTCCACTCAATTTTACTGACCAAGAAATAAAGACTGCAATTACTCAATTGCCACTAAAAAAATCTCCTGGATATGATTTGATAACGGCTGAAGTACTACGTGAACTGCCACAAGCAGGAATAACTCTAATTACGCAAATTTTTAATGCTATTTTGCGGACCACCCACTTTCCTATACAGTGGAAATTTTCACAAGTTATCATGTTTCATAAAGAAAATAAACCAATCCACGAACCATCTTCTTACAGGCCCATCAGTTTACTTTCAACAGTTTCAAAATTATTCGAAAAACTTTTACTCCCAAGACTGCTTATATTTGTAGAAGACCAAGGTATAATCCCTAATCATCAATTTGGGTTCCGTCGACGGCACAGCACAATTCATCAACTACACAGAATCGTTGATCAAATTGCCTCTGGCTTTGAACAAAAAAAATATGTAAGTGCCGTCTTCTTTGATGTTTGCGCAGCGTTTGATAAAGTTTGGCATCAAGGTCTGCGATATAAATTAAGAAAATTCTTGCCAGATGCCTATTTCTTAATCATCAGCTCCTTTTTAACGGACAGATTTTTTCAAGTAAAACATAACACGGCTCTGTCTGACTACAAACAAATCGTCGCTGGTGTTCCACAAGGATCAATCTTGTCGCCACTGCTTTACAGCATCTATACATCAGATCTACCTGCATCTGCTAACACCACCTTAGCGACTTATGCTGACGATACAGTCATCCTTTCTTCTGATGTAAAGCCAGAAGCAGCAAGTAATAATTTACAAAGTCACATTAACTTTTTAAATTATTGGTTAAAAATCTGGAGGATCCAATTCAATGCTTCAAAATCAGTGCATGTCACCTTTTCTCTCCGGAAAGGCGAATGTCCTCAACTATTCCTCGACAATAAACCGATACCACAACGACAAAAAGTTAAATACCTTGGACTTCACTTTGACAAGAGACTCACCTGGGCGACTCATATAAAAACCAAAAGACTGACTTTGAACTCCAAATTGAAAGAACTATTTCGACTTCTTGGACGCCGCTCTTCACTGACTCTAAAATCTAAACTATTACTATACAAAGTTTATCTCAAACCAATATGGACCTATGGACTACAAATTTATGGCACAGCTAAACCGAGCAATCTACAAAAATTACAAGCCTTTCAGTCAAAATGCCTACGTTTAATCACCTGCGCACCTTTTTATGTCAACAACAAAATTCTACATGACGACCTTAATATTCCGTTCATAAGTGAAGTAGTTAAGTCCAGCTACAGTGTTTTTCACAGAAAATTGCATGTTCACCCCAACAAATTAATCACCAAACTATCGGATGCATCACTACCAGGAAATCCGCAGCGCAGGTTGAAACGTCAATGGGCCAGAGATCTTCTATAAAGTGATTTATTTTATTTTTCTTTCTTCTTTTTTTTCTCATGTTGTTATTTATCATTCATGTATCATGAACTTTATTTCATAGAACATATACCAATGGGTATCACTGTTCTTTTTCATTTATTTATTTTTATTTATTTTTTTTTTTATTTTTTTTTCCTTGTCATCCTTTGTTTACTGTCATCTAATTTGCTCGTTGTATCGTAGTATATAGTTGCAAATAAAGTTATTAAAGTAAAAAAAAAAAAAAAAAAAAAAAAAAAAAAAAAAAAAAAAAAATGGGTCATTTTTTCAACATTTTTTTTAGGGATCACCTACAATCCAGATGGATCGCACATGCCACATTTAAAATTTTCAGGTCTTTTGGTTTTAGAGACTTTATAAAGGTGACTGAATTCATGAGCTGATTTCGATTGTTCAGAATAAATCGATATGACTGATAAAGTAAATTATTTCGGTTGTATTTCGATAAATTGATAGATTTAAGATTTATTTTCTAAAAATAACTTTATTGTATAGTTTATTTTATGTATCCTTTTAATAAACAAGATTTACATACATACTAAAGTTGCCAATATATATTTAAATACATTATTGTTCACTAGTTAAAAAAAATGTAAAGGTACTAATTTCGCACACAATAAAACTTCCTGAAATTCAATAATTTAGTTTACTTTCTGTTTAGAACTTTGTTAGTTGCCTATTGTAAAAATTTAACATTAACTTGAAAAAAAAACTGGGTGTGCCATGTGGCAGGTCACTTGGACCCGCGGGCACAGCATGTTAATACAGTAACGCAAAGCCGAAATTGGCCAATTTCCGTGAAGTCGTGGGTGGAATAAAGCTATTGATACTTGACCATATCTTACATACATATAAACATATACAACGTAAACCTTCCAGGTGAAAACTTGGACTAGACAGTTCAGTATTTCAATTATGCATACGGTATATTTAACGCAAATACACTATCCTTCTTATTTTAACCAACGTTCGCTCTCTCTCTCTCTCGAAAATACATAAGCCGTGATATATTCACACACGCACAATTGTAGGCCTACGCTTTTTATTGCCACTAGAACGTTTAGATCTATGAGCATTGTATACGTCTCTAGTTTTCCTTAATGTTACCAATTCTCAAATAAAAACAATTATTAATTGATTTTTCATAAATAATATTCCGATGAAATTACTGAAAAAGTAGCAAAATACCGAACATTGAATAAAGTAGTAAGATAAACAACGATTTTCCCCCCTGATCTTCATCCAATCGTAAATCTTACTTTTTTTATTGATCTTCATGCCACAAAACATCACCATAACCAGTATTAAGAGATAAGGCCTCCTGGTTTGTTGTAATTTTAAATTCAGCAATGTGCTATTTTTTGAAGAATGTGGTTTAAAGAATATCTCTTCCGAGGTCGTCCAATACCATGATGCCCAGTTGGCTTGTAAGTAAAACACTTATTTCGATGTTCGATCAACTTGCATCCTCAACAAATGACTATATCACTCTTGCTTGAATTTCAGTTAATTTAATACATGCATTTACGCCGGAAATGCTGGAAATCTTGGCTGCATTTATGAATTTTATTGGAATTAATGTATCTTTTACAGTAGAGTTCGTTAACTGAACGTCCGTTTTAATCGAGGGCTGACTGAAGTTCAACCGGTCAACAAAAAAAGTGCGTGGATAAATTCTTCGCTTTTGGGGAGTTTATTCAAGAGGTTCAGAAGTTTTTAAAGAGCAGAAACCTCTAGAAACAGGTTAGTGATAGATAATGCTCCAACTCATCCAGAAGCAGAAATATTGTTTAGCGGTAAAAATAAATTTTTAAATATATTTTTAAATATATTAATATATTATTTTTAAACACCCACAGATATCAATATAAAAAAACTTTTTGAAAGACTGAGGAGGAGAAAACTGTAGTTGATTGTATGACATTTATTTCACTAGAAAATATTATTTATTGGGTAGCGGAAGCTTGGGGTGATATAAAACATAATCTGTTTTTCATAGTAATCTAAAGACTATGAATAAATCGTAGCGAAAGTTTTTTAAACTAACACTGAAACTGAGCCTAGTTTAGCGTCAATTAGTGATTTTCCTGTATTTGCAAGTCCTACAGAGGTTATTTTCATTTTGCGTTATTCACTCTTGATTAAATTTATGCTAAGTTTTTCCATTTACGTTGTTTACTCATAATTAAACATTATATTTTTATATGCGTATAGGTTATATTTTTCATTATTTACATTGGCAAAATAAAGTCGTGTGACTATTTACGGCAAATTTTTCTGTATCCTTTTCTGCTTCTAAAATCAGTTTTTCATATTAACCGAGTTATTCGTTTTTATCTGAGATAGTCTCAGTTCACATTCGCTATAGGTAGACAGGGACTCTTCTGAAGCTATTTATTCCTGTTATAGTAAAAGGTATTTCCTATTAACAGTTATAATGAAGAATAAAATAAGTGACGTCATACGAATTAAAAAGTTAAAAAATTGTACTTCTATAACATTTTAATGGAGAACTCATATAACCTGAAGAAATAAGTTCATTACATCGGGATTTTGTGGTTAGGTCGAAACAATATTAACTTCAGGCATAATGTACACCTTTCTTTTTGTATACAAAAAAATCTTTTGTTCTTTTATAATATACAAAAAGTCACCCCAAATAATATTCTAATCGTTCCTTTTTTATGCTAATTAATTTATTCTTTTGAAATTCAAAATAATGGAGATAAAAAAAGAAAATCTATCAAGATGCCCGGTTAACTAGACCACCAAACGTTTATAAAACATTAACTATCACGCAGTATTATGAACAAATCATTGCACGATGATTCGAACATAATTGATATTATTATTATTATTAGTATTATTATTGAGTTCTGTCTCTAATCCAGTACGATTGGAAATAAATGCAGACGGTAAATTGTTTTCTAAAAGAAATAATAGTTCTACCAATTTCCTTCAACCATTTATAGTACAGTCTAGTCACTTAATGATTATTATCTGTTGACGTGCACAGCTATGAGAGAATCAAAAAATGCAGGGCCCTTTAACCCTCAGGTCTACACTTTTCTGATCCTTTAACTCTTTTATTTTCCTCTCATTTTCTTGAAACTTAATTTTTATTGTTTTTATAATATTACTAATGTTTTTTGCATACGATAACATTATTGATCATATTACTTAATACTATATAAAATTAGTTATTAGAAATTTTTCTTAATTTTCAAAATATTGTTGTACGGAGCGGTTTTTTAATCCTGTGACCCAATTGAATAGATTAAGCCAAGAAATGACCAAGTAACGATTATCAAATTTTCGTAAAAATGAAAAAACCTTCCTGTTCTTTTAACATCACTAAAATTTTTTTTTTTTTTTTTTTTTTTTTTTTTTAACTTTAATAACTTTATTTGCAACTATATACTACGATACAACGAGCAAATTAGATGACAGTAAACAAAGGATGACAAGGAAAAAAAATAAAAAAAAAATAAATAAAAATAAATAAATGAAAAAGAACAGTGATACCCATTGGTATATGTTCTATGAAATAAAGTTCATGATACATGAATGATAAATAACAACATAAGAAAAAAAAGAAGAAAGAAAAATAAAATAAATCACTTTATAGAAGATCTCTGGCCCATTGACGTTTCAACCTGCGCTGCGGATTTCCTGGTAGTGATGCATCCGATAGTTTGGTGATTAATTCGTTGGGGTGATCATGCAATTTTCTGTGAAAAACACTGTAGCTGGACTTAACTACTTCACTTATGAACGGAATATTAAGGTCGTCATGTAGAATTTTGTTGTTGACATAAAAAGGTGCGCAGGTGATTAAACGTAGGCATTTTGACTGAAAGGCTTGTAATTTTTGTAGATTGCTCGGTTTAGCTGTGCCATAAATTTGTAGTCCATAGGTCCATATTGGTTTGAGATAAACTTTGTATAGGAATAGTTTAGATTTTAGAGTCAGTGAAGAGCGGCGTCCAAGAAGTCGAAATAGTTCTTTCAATTTGGAGTTCAAAGTCAGTCTTTTGGTTTTTATATGAGTCGCCCAGGTGAGTCTCTTGTCAAAGTGAAGTCCAAGGTATTTAACTTTTTGTCGTTGTGGTATCGGTTTATTGTCGAGGAATAGTTGAGGACATTCGCCTTTCCGGAGAGAAAAGGTGACATGCACTGATTTTGAAGCATTGAATTGGATCCTCCAGATTTTTAACCAATAATTTAAAAAGTTAATGTGACTTTGTAAATTATTACTTGCTGCTTCTGCCTTTACATCAGAAGAAAGGATGACTGTATCGTCAGCATAAGTCGCTAAGGTGGTGTTAGCAGATGCAGGTAGATCTGATGTATAGATGCTGTAAAGCAGTGGCGACAAGATTGATCCTTGTGGAACACCAGCGACGATTTGTTTGTAGTCAGACACTAAAAATTAAAGAAAAAAATCATACTACATCTTCTTTTAGCGCTAAAAATGCTGGTAATGTTTACTCTTTACTTAAACCTGCCTTTTTGATTATAAAAATATGAAGAAAATGGAACTTGGATATTTCTTGACTTGAGGTCATCACTTGGGTTGTTCTTGCATTCACAACCAAAAGCTACTCGTGTTTTTGCATGTTTTAAAATATTATTATTAAAATGATAATGATTTATTTTCATAAAAAAATGTATTAGGAAAGTACAGCATTAAAAATAATTCTAAAACTTATCAAAAATATGCTTGTGTATCTTATAAAATAAAAACCGTACACTGTTGTACTTACCGATGTTATACTTGTACTTACTGATACAACTTATAACTCAACTGATATAACTTAGGCCTACTAAAAAATAAAATATTTTATGATAAAAAATATTTAAAAAATTACCAAGGATTAACAATTAGTGTTAATGCCTGTTAATTTTATTCTAAGAAAGGGAAATTTCGTTTTGTTACACGAAGTTGGTAGCCCTACTCAACCGGTATAGATACGGTAGTGTGAGTTGGTTCTTCTTGAGTTGTGTAAAATTTTGTGCCGTTTCCGGTCGTGTTACGA
The DNA here is from genome assembly GCA_035578175.1 of Catonia carolina. NCBI lineage: Eukaryota > Metazoa > Arthropoda > Insecta > Hemiptera > Achilidae > Catonia > Catonia carolina. The sequence continues at coordinate 257,824,062 of JAQMRL010000001.1, read as the reverse complement.
ACAGAATGTATTTTACCCTAGAACAACGGGTTTTCATTCTTTAACAATATTTTACTACGAAATCGTATGTGAGTGTAAAAGAATCGTTTCAAATTAAATTTTTTGGTGTTCCACCACCAGTAAAATGACAATTTCTAGGTTAACAAACCGATTTCGAGTGACACGTAAGTGTTTTCACACTCTCTAAAACGTCATGTATCAAGAGAGTTGGTCGACCACTACGTTTTCTGCCCCAAACACTAACAATCTCTCGAAATCGGTTTGTTAACCCAGAAATCGATATTTTTTTCTGGTGGAGGAACACCAATAAATTTAATTTTAAATTATTCTTTTACACTCGCGTACGATTTCGTAGCAAAATATTGTTCAAGAATGAAAACCCGTTGTTCTAGGGTAAAATACATTCTGTTTGTAACACGACTGGAAACGGCACAAAATGTTACACAACTCAAGAAGAACCAACTCACACTGCCGTATCTATACCGGTTGAGTAGGGCTACCAACTTCGTGTCACAAAACAAAATTTCCTTTCTCAGAAAAAAATTACCAGACATTAACAATTAGCTAACAGGACTAAATAAACACTCTATAATAAAAAACTTGTTAGATTTTACGCAGTATTATGGAATGTTACTGGGGACTTACATAAGAATACTTGAAACAAATACTACTTTTGAATATATTATTATTCGTATTTCACTAATATAATATTCAAAATCATCATAAATATTCAATAATTTTTTTAAAACTGAATTCGAATTCCATCACTTTAGTTACCTGTTATGTTTTTAAAAAAAATTATCAATTTTTTCTTATAGTTTAAATTTATCACCTGTTTACCGTGTAAACTCATTGATTTGGTCGGTTGGTAAAGTTATCGCAGCGAGTAAGATGTTTAACAGCTGATCTTCAGAGACGAAGGTTCCGAGGTTCAAATCCTAGTAAAGATTACTATTACTAGGACACCGGTAACTTTGATGTCTAGGGTTCAATTGACCATACTCTTCCAGAAATGGTCAGCCTGAGTCTATACAAGACTTCACCCATTTACGTCATACATTTATCATCCTAATCTCATTGGATCATGGGATTGCTTATGTTCTTAAATTGAACAGATTGAAATGTACACGCATTAGGATTGAAAAAAGGGCGTGAGTGGAAATGAGCCGCATTTCAATTACAGATCTTAACAGAATGAAGACAAGGAGGATGTTAAAGTTATGTAAAAAGGAGTAGTTCCAAACTAAAAGAATAAACTAGATTCACTGAAAATTTCTGCACTGAAAAATGTATACAGAAAACAGAAGATAATGATGAATCACTGCTAACAAAATCTTAATACAAACAGTTACTAAAAGTTTACAACAATCTTTCAATATCTGCGCATTTACACAAATTTTACTTATTAAAAATAATTTTTTCTTTTACTAAAACTAGGAATAATTTTAGTATGAAAGCATCTTTGTCAAATCTCTGGTCGCGATCAACCAATTTGTGACAGTTATGATACGTTTCATGTTTTAACAAATTTTCTAATAACGACAGATAGATAATCACAATCCTAATTCTACAGAAAATTTGTTTGACATTTGTGTACATGATCATAAAATAATCCTATAGGTTAATTCACGATTACATTAGCATACACAGGATAGGAGCAATGAAATTTTCAGGGAAAATCTACCTTTTAAGAATTACCTTTTATACGAAAAATTATTTTTTAGTTTTTTGTTTTAAAAGCAAATAAATCCTTATCTCTCAGTATAAGTATGAAATCCCTCGCTGACTGACCCACTCACGCACTTATTTTAATCTTTCATTCTCTTTCACTTTTCTGATTACCTACACAGCTAAAATTCGAGAATTTTTTCCTCGTAAAAAAAACATAAAAAAGCACTTCCATGTTGATTACTTGTGCCAAAGGGGTAAAAAGAAAGTGAATTCACAGTAACAAAATATATTATTACATTATATTTACATAACTTCCTAAACAGCTACAGTTCTAAACTGATGTTCTAAGTACCTATAAAAAGTAGCTTGTGATTCCAAGAGTTTCTAAGTTTAAAAGAACTACGTTTAAATTTTAATTTCTAGCCACAGCAATATCGCCATGCGTATTTTGTTGGCAATAGTAGGGCCTACCTAAGAAAATTAAGGCGTTTGAATTTCCACTATAAGCTGCTGAGGAATGAGAGTAGCTACTCTAAAACAGTGCACACGATTTATGTAATTTGTCGAAGAGCAAACGTTTCAAAAATCAGGATGAGTGTTTTCAAAGTGTGGATTTATAACGGGGAAATCAATATACCTAATTTTTTAATGCATTCTCAGAGGCTAGGAATTAGGTTTAGGCCTACTGGGCTAGTAAATACTAGTTTATAAAATATAATTTAAATGGAAATTTGTTTGTAATATCCTAATAGATAGGCCTATAACAAGTTTTTCATAACATTAATTATGTAACTAAAATTATATAAATTTTTATTATTTCTAACGAAAAAGGTATTTTTAATTAAGGTACATTTTCTAACCGTTAAACTCAAATCAATTTAGATTGATCTAATAATGGAAAACAAAATCACTGAAAATCTGTTTAGCTAGCTCATTGTTCTTAGCAGCAGTACATTACATTAAATTACAGCATTATTGCAGTAAACGAACGGGACTTTGATGCAGTAAATAGTGCAACTAAAGGAAGCTAGATTAGCTTTTTTTCTTTTTCATCATCATCAACACCATTTCACCTTCTCCCATCTGATTACTATACTTTGCCTCCCACTCTTCTTCTTCTTTTTTCTCGTTTAATCCATAGTTTTTACTCATCATATCTGTTCTTTCAGCATCGCTGCACCTTGACGGCCCTTTAGGGAATTCATCCAAAGATTAATGCCAGTTTCGTGCAGATCAGCAAAAAACATATACATATAATATATTTTATAGCCAGGTATAGGTTAATTTCGGTTTTATCTACCCCTATTTAAAATAATATGAACTTTGTTCCATTATATTTATCCTACCTTAATAAGTTATTTAACTTAAAAGAGTGTTAACTCCAAAAATAAATAACAGCATAATGGATACGAATTTGTGTATTCAGTTATATCCATTTTATCTACATTCCGTTAAGGTTGGACTTGCATATTTCATAAGCATTGACAATATTTTTCTAAATTGTTTTACAGCTCTTATAAAAATGTTTTTTGCATCAAAAACGTTCTTAATTTACCCAATCACATTTCTCCAGTACTCTACTGGTTTACTTTACACCAACATTAATTCATTCGTCCATTGCTTTGCTGGGCGTCCTCTTTTCTTCTCTTGTTGGGGTCCAGTTCTACATGCTGCTGGATCAGCTATTTTTATCCATACAACATGTGCCTACATAACAACAATGTCTCTTTTCAATTTCATCTAATAATCCTTTTGACCTTCTTATGTTTTCCGAGATTACTTCATCCCTTATGTGGTTTAACTTAAAAATCAACAAAACGTCTATCTCTAGAAGTTCATCTACAGGGTTGCTATCATCCTCTTGCCTCTTTCTGTCAATGCCAACGTTTCTGCACCGTACACAAGAATGCTTTGCTACCGCTGTTCAATTGATCTCCCTTGGTCTGATACTAAGTTTCTTCTTCTGCCTTTCAAGGATTAGGCATCTCTGCCTGTTCCGAACCTCTCAAATCTGCCCATCTCTTTCTCAGGCGTTCTCGTTCTCTCTTTCTCTCCGGTTTAAAGCCTAGTGTTTGCTTAGGTGCCCTATCCTCCCTCATTCTGCTCATATGCTCCAACCTTCTTATATGCTGCCTTCTGTTCTGAGGTACCCAGTCGTTGATAGAGATGATGTTGAGTTTTTTCCTTAGCTCGATATTTCTGTAACGATCTTCTTTACTACACCCATACGTATGTTGAAGAAATTTCATTTCAGATGCTTGCAATCTACTCTCCTCTCGCTTTGATAGCACCCAAGTTTCACTGCCATAGAGTTGGGTCGGCAAAACTATTTTTTTTATAAAATCTCAACCTCGTGTTTTTGCTAAGTTCCTTTGACAAAAAACGGAACTTAGCATCATGTCTCTTTGCTGTTCTGGTTATTATCTTCTTTTAGCTGTTTTCTTCTTTACTCATCGATACACTGAGGAACAATATACACCTTCTACCCTCTTTCCACTATTTTTGTTCCTTTGGCCTACTATTCCCAGATCTTATCCAACCACTCCAATTGGTAGTTACTTCACCTTTGAGTGTTTTTTCTAGAACGTTTAGAACATTTTCTAAGAACTTGTGTCTCGGTTATCAACACTAACATACATTTTTAATAAAAGTCAGTAAGTTTGGAATAACTGTCAATGAATAATACTTTGCAAGCTCGTTACTTACGTTGTGTCATTAATTATTTCGTCCACCATAATTTTTATTGGTTGTTTATTCATAACAGCTGTAAATTCCACTTATACACGAGTAAAACAAAGTTTGTAATACAATCTGTGGAAAAATTATTAGTAATGATGTAGGAATCTATGTTGGCATAAATAACTAAGAGCTTTTTGAAGATATTCACTGCCTCATTTGACCGATTATTAATCGGCTTTCAATATCGTACTCCAAAATAAAAATAAGAAAAATAAAACAAAAAAAGACAGAAGTCGGTAATGTTTATAGTTTGCTAAAAACAGAAATCAATGTATGTAAAATACAAGAGCTTATAAATTAATTCTTTTTACCAACAATTCCTACCCCTAATATTTGATGCTTGCATCGCCCTTCCCTAAAATCGTACAGCAATAGCAGTTTAAAAATTAAAAGCAGAAAAAGGTAAAGGAAAGAACATCACAATGTTACAGTTAATGTATAATATTTATAATTGTCTTCGATAACAATAAACCATTTCAATTTACCTATAGTACCTCTGTTAGGTTTTTTTTTAAATTTACTGATATAAAAAAATCTGTGGAAATATATTGCATTACGTAAACCTAGGTTCGTTCGGGATCTGGGTTTAAAATAATAAACAGACTAATTTCAAACTTATAACAATTAATTATTTATTTTACACAATAAATGATTTAACTTAGCCTACTGACAAATACAGATAGATTACATAAAATAAATTAATTACAATACTTAAGTTTAAACCAAAATTGACTAACAATAGAATACTGTTCTTAGGAACCAAAACAATCGAGTTATATTTTGTCTACAACCACTTTTTCCATCCGTACGCACTCTATTAACATACTTCGAAACCGATCCCGTAACGACACTATTTCGAACGAGCCGAAAACACTTCTTGTTCACAATTCAATCTCTAACTGACCCACTGCAAAGCTATTAACTGTTTTTATTCCTACAGTGTTATAATTAATCTAGACCCTCCGAATAATTACGAGATTTCTCTAATAAAATCACTGCTATTCTTGAACAAAACACGTTTCTACTACTTTAGATATCCTAGAATTCCTATTCAAAACATCTCATTCATTGCAATTCACTATTCTTGTTCAACACACTCCACGCCATACAATACAAAAAATTTTTACAATAAACAATCAACCCTTTTGGAATAATATTACAATATGATAATCAATAAGAAACTAAATAAAAATATAAAAAATAAATCAAAATCGGTTTATCCATTTTGAAGCTACGATGCTACAGACAGACACACAGATACACACGTTAAACTAATAACATTTCTCTTTTTCCGTCGGGCATTAAAAAGGTAAGTTCTTAATGTTTATCAGTTTTTAAACATAAAATCTATTAAAACTGTAGGTAATTTTTTTATTTTCGGAATACAACTTAACTTCAGATGTCAACTTTGTCAATCCATTTTTAATATTTTATATATATACAAAATTTATATATGAATTCTGTGTAGACCGAGACAAATATAGATGTGTTGATTTATTTTTATATTATTAATATTATTATTTATATGAGAGAATCAGACAAGATGTCGCGCATTTTTTAATTTTTTTCAACAGTTTACTCGTTTTGATGATGAGCAGTCGTCTTGATTCCTATCTATAACTCATGTGGAACCTTTTCTGACCTGTTTTATACTTGATTGTTAGCTACTTGCTTATACATGACTGCATTAATTCTAAAAATGACTACCGATCCTTGGTTATTCTTATAGGCACCGGCGTTTGTTTTGATCTAACTTTGTAGATTATTATATTATATGAATTTATATTTTTATCAGTCAAGCATTTCCAGTTTTTGTTCTGTTTATTGTTGAATGTATATATACATGTTTTCTTGTAAACTAATCCTTATGAATATATATTAATGTTTTTCATCACATTTGAATTTATGTAATAAATTATTGTAATTCTTTACAAAACCTTTCGTCATTTTTGTAATTGTAGATCTTAATATTTATAATATTTTATTTAACTTTTGACATCCATTTTTACCTTTTCATTTTTAAATATATTACTGCGTTTGTATTTTATTTATTTCAATCAAACATGTATATTTAATTTCCTTAAATAGAATTTTTCGCAATATTTTTCCACATATTTGAGATGAAAACAAAAATAAAATATTTAAAATTATATTGCTCAACATTTTTAACTGATTTCATCTTTTAATTTTCTTCTGTTTTAAATACACACTATTATATCCTCTGTTAGGTTCAAAATATTTCAAAGAAAGAAATATGTATTTATTTTTCAGATTATTTTAGTGATTTTCAGTTGTTTAAATTCCTCTATAAAGGAGTATTAGCTATATTTAATTTTCATGTTCATTCTCATTACTTTTTGACATTTTAATATTTTGATGATCTCACAAAAAAAAAACACGAGACGAAAAAAGAAGATGTACCGGTATTATAGATGATAACAGACAATAAATATTCTTGTTCAGATTTATATACATTCTATATCCCTTAAAATTTACAAATTGTGATATTTCTTTTCTTTACCCTCCTTTTTGCTTTTTATTCTCATCCTTTTTCTTTTTCCCAAATTATGTTGTAGGTTCGCGACCTGTTCCGGCTTCTTTTCAGTGCTTCCTCATACAACTTTTTCTCAATTATCAACAGGTAATGGTGGTGTAATCTAAATAATTCAAGATTATGGTAGTAGGAACCAACCGCAATAACATGTTTTAAGACAAAATTTTAAGACACTAAATAAAATATCAGATAAATGGTTTAAGGAACAATGAAGGATGTTTTAAAAAAAATGTTAGTTGTTTTATACTTTCTTGATTAAAACTAGCTGGGAAGATAAAAAACCACTTACATTCTTTGTTTCATTTATCACTCCTCCATAATTTAAGACTAAATATAACTAAGAAAATCGGAATAAACCAAAAAATAAAATGTAGCCTATGTATTCAACTTCAGACTGCTGGTAACTTACATTAAGGTCTCTCACGAAGAACAAAAGTAAAATATTACGTGGACGTAATAAGGGAGAGAAGTCTACAGAAAAAGAATGCTGAGAGTGTGGGCTGCAAAAGAACTTGCAGAAAAATCTAACATACCCCTAACCAAAGAAATAAATAGGCACACCAATTTTAATAATGTACTTCTTCAATTTTGTTATCAATTTTATTGGAATTCACACAATTTTCTGCGCTATATTAACCCAATATAAAATATTTTGAAAATTTTAATAGGAAGTCTAGAATATTGATTTTTTTCTATATTTACTTTCCCTCGCCTATAAGAATATGCAGGAAGAAAAGTATTGTTTTCAGGTCGATTTTTCTGATTAAAATCAGATATACACGTTTTCAGAACCCTCCTCCCAAAAACATATTATTAGCGATTGCTCTTTGTGTGTGTGTAAAAAAATATCTCAAGAAGGCAACATCGTACGAAGTTGAAACTTTAAACAACTTATGTACCACTAGAGGACCCGACACGAACATTTTCTTCAAAATCGGTCGACCAGAAGTAGTAGTTTATTCGTGTCATTTTTCACTTTTTTGCAACTTCCTCAAAAACTGCTCCTACGACTTTTTTAAAAATCGCTCTGTTTACTATATTTTTTATGCTCTATAAGATAGGGTAGGTGCCATGTCTGCTGAAATTCTTGGGAAGGCTGTTCTCCCGTAGAAAGAAATGTTTTCTTTATGATTGCGGCCCTAAAATGCATTTTAGAGCAAAAGTGTATATAATGAAAGTTGTAGACAATTTAAAAACCTATAACTTTTATTGCAAACATTTTTTTGTGCAACGCTTAGTTTAGTAGTAATTAGTGATATTCTGTTTTTTTTTTCATGAAAATCTGTAGAACAATGAAATTTGAATTAAGATTTCGGCCTTAGTATTGTAGCACAAAAGCATTGTAGGACAAAAGTGTAGGTATATAATCAAATTTATAGGAAATTAAAAAATCTACAACTTTTATTTTGAACATTTTTTCTACAGAGTTTAGTTTAGTGTCAAAAAGTGGTTTTCCGAATTATTAAGTCAAACTAAGGTTGGTTTTCATTTTGCGTCATTCTATCATGATTACAATTAGGTTATGTTTTTCAGGTTAATTTTTTTTGTTTATTTTTAATGTTTTATAACTAATGTTAGGTTATATTGTTCATTATTTGTATTGGTAAGAGAAAGTCGTGTGAATGTTTCAGACCAGACTTTTTTTATAAAGTTGTACTATGACAAATAGAATGCCGACTAGGAATGTTGGGATTGTGTATTGAAATGAAAGTATTAGCAAATGATACAAAAAAATTTACATGCGTGTTTATATCCTAGAAATGTTAGAGTTTTATAACGTTGGATAATTATAGCTTTGTATATTAAAAAGTTGAAATTAACGTAGAAGAAAATTTGATATCAATTAGGTGTTAAAAACAAAAGCCGACGTTAGGTATGTCGATATGGAAGATTGTTTTATAATGACACATATGAGGTATGTTGAGTAAAGCGTGAAGTACAATTGCCTATTTTTAACGCCCTATTGTATTGTCTAGAAATAGTTGCCACGCAGGTATTGTATAGTACAGTATAGTATACTACGATATAGGTTGTTAATTGCCGCTGGATATAAAGTAAAATTACCATATCTCAGCGTAGAGATTTGGGGCACAATATAATAATTATCTTAAAATCACAGCGTTCGAAGGGGCAGATGTTGGCCCTTAGGTTCGTTAACAGGTTTTTAATTTCTCAGCCATGCAAACGTAAGCACGAATTAAAAGTGCCTCGAGTCTTTCTTTAAAGATGGATGGAGCTCTGATAGCCAACATGGGATAATTATGCTGGCAACGTTGGTAACAGCCTATCAAAGGATTAGAACCTCTTCAAAAACTTCTACCTCGATTATTGGACATTTACATATGCCATAAATATGTCTTACCATTCGTTGTTTGTTCTAACTAACAGTAGACAAATATGTCTCATCCTTTCTGTTTTTAATTTTATCAGTCTCATTTTTCTTCAATTCTTTACGATCTTATTGTCTAAATAATTCTTCTCACGGTTTTTAAACATCATTAAATATCTTTCTTTCTACGTACTGAAAAGCAAACACAATAAGCTCAGTAGATAAATCACTATTATTCGTGCATATTATAATAATTTTAATGAAAAGTAAATGTTAATAGATCTTTACGCTTTTAATAGCAATGGGAAAGATTTACATCCGTGCAAAAACAACTTTCTGACCATTATCTGGGCAGACCTAGGAATATCTTGAAAGACTGTTGATTCTTAAGTGTATGTATTTTTTTCTTATATAAAGCCAATATTTGATCACGTGAATTGACTTTTAGACGTTTCTGTAAGCTCGTTTTTCTGCCCACATTCTCAGCATTCGTTCACTGTAGGCTTTTCTCCTTTTTTCTGTCCACCCGGTGTTCTGTGTTTGCTCTTAATGGAAGCTCTTAAAATCCTTAATTAGTTATCTGAATTTGGTTTGATTCATTAAGTTTTCTCAGATTATTCCCGTTTTCCCAATACCCTTTCTAACTTTTTAAAACTATTTATCCGATATCTTGGGTCTACTGTTTAATGTCTTAAAAATTTTAGTCCTTTTTTTCTTATCGTTTCCATTAATCGTTCATTTTCCTTGTACAGTTTTCTTCTCAACCTCATAACCTATATAGTCCGTTTACGACATTTGGATCCATTATCTTACGAAGGATTTTTCTCTCAAATTTATCTCCTTAGGTTATCTTAAACCAGCCTTCCCAGTCATTCTAAGGCACTCACTCGCGTACAGACACACAGGTTTTAAAATTTAATTTTCACGGTTTTGTTTGGTTTTCTGCCTTGTCTTATACAATTTTGGTTAGAGTTACGACTATATTATTTAACAGTTTTGGTAAAAATATCTATGCATTTAACCCTTTTAGTACCAACGTCCGGAAAACAGGACGTCGATATTTTTTACGTAGTGATAACATTCTGTATACCGAACGTACGTAAGTTATGCATAAAGTGCCAACGTCCGGATTACCGAACATTTCCAAAAGAACGTTTAAACTTAAATTAATGGAATAATGTATTTTGGAACCGCCTCTGTGGCGTAGTGACTAGTGCGCTAGCCTACAAGGCGAAAGGTCCGGGGTTCGATTCCCGGCTAGGGTTTGAAAATTTTACCACTTTAAAACCACCGTTAAGGTAACAAAACCCACAGTAGTTGCTAATGTCCAAGCTGTCGATGCGACTTTAAATAAACTAAAAATAAATTATTTTGAATATTTTTAGCGATAGAACGATTAATTTTTAATAAGAAATTTTATTTTTCTGTAATGTTGAAATTTTGTTTGGCAATGGCAGGCTTACGCCTACAAGTTTTCGAAATAAGGGCTGGCTCTTTTTGCACATCCTTATTCAAATTAAATGGCACTTTACATCAAACTTTTAAATATTATTTCGGCACTGAAAGGGTTAATAGCCATTTACGAAGTTATTTTAAAGAAAATCTAGAAGTATGGTGTCCTGATCCAACTTGTTATAAGTTATACTCTAGTTTTCTCGTAAAATACCAAAGATACAGTTGTGGGATCTACTTTATTCAATTTTTTCGAGTAAAAACCACTATAATTTCCCTACATTTAGGTTCTAGAAATTTCATTAAGACTCCATATAGACTTCATTAAGACATATTAGGACTTCATTAAGACTTCCGTTTCTAATGAAACGGAAATCATACCGGTATATTTTATGACCATAACTCGCTAAGACTTTACAACTTCTGTTTTTATGAAGTTGTTTCAAAATATTAAATGAAATCAGAAAGCGCAGGTAAAGCTAAGTGAATCACCTTGTTTATAGAGAGAAACGCCGCCTTGTAAACAAAAGCCCTATCAATAAAAACCCTCAGACACAGTTAAGTATATGAGCCTTACACTAGATAACAGATTGAATGGAACTACCACACACAACAAATAGAACTTCACTGAATCACAGATTAAATTCGTTGTACTCTTTAGCCCACCGCAGATCACACTTATGTATTAAACAAAAATGAAATTAATGTAATAATCCTAATTCGGCTGATGTAAATGTACCAAGCTTAATGTATGGTTCATGATAAATAAATATTATAGAAACTTTTAAAAGAAAACTTTTACGTTTAATCACTTGCAATCCCATTTACATCAAAATTTGTCATGTATCGAGATTCCAACACAGAGACTTGTATACTCGATCATTAAAGAATTATAAACTGATTTTCTTCTTCTTCATCTCACAATCAAGAAGTAGGCTTCCGCCTGTTCCGACTCACAGCAGCGACAAACTATATTTTCATACGTTACAAAAAAATCATTTTATCCTCCATTCTACAAAGTTACACCCCAACGTCGTCGCTAATGACCATTGCAGCTGATGCGACGTCAAATAAATAATAAAAAAAGTATTAATATATATATTTAATAATTCAATTATTTGCTCAATCTGTTAGTTGCAGGGCTAAAATAAATAGTTCTGTTTCTTATCACAAAGGCAGCTAATTAAATGAGTGAATCATTTAAGAACAGAAGAGGCAGAGGTGTAAAAGATACTAATCAGAGCTATCTTCTTTGAAAGTAATGAATTTCATTATACAGCCAGACCCTGTGGTGAATGAAGTGAAAGTGTCATTTGCAGAGTGGAAAATATGTGCTTTTCAGAGGACACGGCATGCTGTAAGCATACTTTTCCATTCAGTGAGGAATGGAATACCACCTCACTTCTCGTTTTACTTAGGCTAGTAAAACCTCTACGGGTTCAAACCAGCCTTTTGGCTGATGACCTAAAGAAGAATCCAGAAATAATAACATTGTCACTACTGCACCTACCAAATAATTGGCAAAGAAGATTAAAGAAAGACTGGAATATAGATATTTCATAAAAATTCAACAAGGGAGGGTTTCCCACTTTGTGATTTCCTCAATTAAGATAAAATCGGACACACATTTACATAAATACTGCTGGTTTTATTAACTTAAGTTCTAATTTCTTATGAATAAAGACCAAAAAAATTATATTTTTTAATAATTACTTAAATCAAAATGTATAAATTATTAATGACCAATAAAGAGACAGTCATACAAACAATTTTTAATGTTCGTAATAACAGTAATAGTAAAAATACGTATAGTTGAGTCATTAAGGAAATGAGATGGGAGTTTAGGAGGGGTATTGATCAGCAACCAAAACCAAGAAGTGCACCACTCGCTTTACTTTCATAATAGAATATTCCTTGTCAAAATCAATCATAATCAATCACGCCGCGTTGTCATGGTAACGAGATAATAACACCAACCTCCAGAAACACAATTGTGCAATATTAACACACAGCACTAGAAGTAATATTAGTTGTAATAGTAATAATAGATATACTACTAATATTATTAATAATAGTAGCAGCCATCTTGTTATGGTATAGTTTATTTAGTATGAGAATGATACATAAAGTATTTTAAACCATCAACTGTTAAAAGCCTATGTTGAGTATATTTTCTTTCGCACATGCGTCACTTAGCGTATGTTTTCCCTATTATATTTTGTCACCCTCTTTTACTGTCACTCTTCAACGACCGTACTTTCTCTGTAACATCCTCTGTTTTCCATTCATATACACTGCATAAATAGACACCACAATGAATTTACAACCACTTATGACCGATTATTACTTTCCCTTGCTTATATGAATATATAGGAAGGAAAGTATTGTTTTCAAGTCGATTTTTCAAAATCGAGTTTTCACCGGATGGAGCCTACACGTTTTCTGACCACCCGAACCCAGATCCCTGAACCCAAAAAAAACAGTTTTCAGCGAATGGTGTTTGTGTGTGCGAACAAAACATCTCAAGAACGGAACATCTTACATAACTTACGTACCACTAGAGGACCCGACACGAACATTTTCATCAAAATCGGTCCACCGGAAGTAGTAGTTTATTCGTTGCATTTTTCACTTTTTTGCGATTTTCTCTAAAACGGCTTCTAAGATTTTTTACAGAAAAACCTCATTTACTATATTTTTTATACTCTACATGATAGGACAGGCGCCATGCCTGCTGGAATTCTTAGGGAGGCTGTTCTCTCGTAGATGAAAATCTCCAACTTTTATTTCAAACACTTTTTTTGTATAACGCTTAGTTTAGCGGTAATTAGTGATTTTCTGTTTTCTTTTCTCATGAAAATCTGTAAAAAATCGATGGTTTAAGATTTCAACCTTAGTATGCATTTTACGACGAAAGTGTATGGTCAAATTTATAGGGAATTTAACGATCTACAATGTTCATTAAGAACATTTTTCTCTACATTGCCTAGTTTAGCGTGAAAGAGTGATTTTCCATATTTTTAAGCCAAACTGAGGTTGATTAACATTTTGCATCATTCACTTATGATTAAAATAAGGTTATGTTTTTTTTTTAATTTCTAATGTTTTATTACTAATGTTAGCTTATATTGTTCGTTATTTGTATTGGAAAGAGAAAGTTGTGTGAGTGTGTCACACCAGATTTTTTTTCATACATTCTATCATAAATGTTTGGTATTAATGGGAGGGTAACATATCCTGACATCATAATCCTAAGATGAATTTTTTAAAATTGTTTTTCCGTTTATAAAATTTGTATTACAACATAAAATGAAATTTTCATTTTATGTTGGTATATTTCAGTCGTAATATCAATCGATGCATTAAAGTTTTTCTGTCATCAGTCGCTCGACTGGTTTGATGCAGTTTTCCAAGCTGTTATATCTTGTGTAAGTCGTTTCATATCTACATACCTACAACGCTCTACATCTTTTGTAATTTAATTTAATTATTTTAATCTTTGCCTCCCCTACAATTCACTCCCTCAAAATTACCCTCCATTATTGATAAAGTGGTACCTGGATGTCTTAAGATATGCCCCACTAGCCTATCCCTTCTTCTGGTAAGATGGTTGCATATACTTCTTCTTTTATCCACTCGTCGAAGAACTTCTAAATTACTAATTTTGTCCACCCACTAATCTTTATCACTAATCTTTATCATTTTCGTATAACACCACATTTCAAAAGTTTCTATTCTCTTCCTTTCTACAGCCCCTATCACCCATGTATAATGCTACACTACAATTATAGTGTTTTCAGATTTTTCCTAATCTGTAAATTAATGTTTGTAGTCAGTAAGCTGTTTTTCATTTTAAAGGGTCTTCTAGCTTGAGCAATCCTACTTTTCATATCACTTGTGCTTCTACCATCCTTTTTTATTTTACTCCCTAGATAGCAGAATTCCCCAACTTCCTGTATGTTTTCGTTGCCTACTTTTAAGTTTCCCTTCTCCTCTAAACCATTCTTGCTATTGTACAACACTTTTGTTTTGTTCTTATTAATTTTGATGAAGTATTCCTTTCTCATGATCTCATCCATTCCATTTAAGATATCCTCTAGTTCTTCCTTTATCTCAATTCATCGGCGAATCTCAGCGTTTGTATTGTTTCTGCTTGAAATTGTATTCCTGCGTCCAATTTTTCCTTCACTTCAGTTATAGCCTCTTGTATATACAAGTTAAAAAGTAGAGGTGACAATCCCTTTTCGTACACCTTTTCTTACAGCAGCTTTTTTTTCTTACCCCTCAATTTAAAAAAGTGCCATTAGATTCTAATACAGACCGTAGATAATTTTAAATTAAGGTTTATAAACTGTATTGATCATAAATTCATAGATGACATGTAAATCATAAATAATTGTAGAAAGAAAGTAATACGGCTGCGTTCTGAAACCGAATCGGTTAAACGCACCGTATATTTTTTGATAAAAATATTTATATCCGTTTATTTTATTACCCTCGAATCTCTCCCGTTAGTGTCAATTGTTTCCGTTAGTGCCAGTAATTTTTCACTAAAATTCAAAAAGGTCAGGTATTCGTTAATTTCACTATTTCTACAGATCTAGATCCTGAAAGAGAGGATGGTTTGATGTTACATCTAGACAGTGTTATATGGTGCGAAAGCCGGACGCTGAAAAAGACGAATATCAAGAGAATGGATGCATCTGAGCTTTTTTTGTATAGGAACATCGTGAAAATACGCTGGACGGATAATGTAACCAACGAGACAGTCTTGCAGAGAATGAGGACAGAAAAAGAACTTGCTTACACCACCCAAAAAAAGGAAAATGGACTATTTGGGTTACATTATGCGTGGATCAAGATAGGAGATACTTCGTTTAATAATCCGAAGCAAGATTCAGGGGAAGAGAGATGTAGGAAGGAGACAAATTTCATGGTCAAAGAATCTTCGCGACTGGTTTTGTTGTACCTCAGCAGAGCTGTTCAGAGCTGCGGTGTCCTAGATCCGAATAGCTGTCATGATTGCTAACCTCCAATTGAAGAGGGCACAATGACACGAAGAGAGAACCAAGGGGCGTTTACAATACTGCGGGGAGCCTCATTCTGGAATCGTTTTAATAATTCAATATTGCTGTTGCAGAACTTAACCCACAGTTGAATCCCATAGGTCCAGATGAACTTTGAAATTGTCTTAAAAATATTTTGGTATGCACCTGGGTAGGTGACTTAACTAGAAGACTCACATAAGAAAGAAGAGGTAAGAACTTAACATCAGGTTCAAAAGGATTGTATTGGGTGATGAGAAGAAATTCGCCTTTCCCCTTTGAAGGTCTTTGGTTAGTATACTTATCAATGGTAATAAGGTCGATTTTATTTAAGAATAAGCTGTGTAGTTTATTCTTCAATAAAATCGACCTTATTACCAGTGATAAGTATACCAGTGATAAGTATTATTTAAGAATAAGCTGTGCAGTTTCCTGTAGATATGCAGGACAGGTGTGAATAAGGTGTAAGAGGAATCATTTACCAAATAAGCACCCGCGGATCAACTGAGGCGGAAAAGCCAACGGCCTTGAAGACGGAGGAGGAGACTTCCCAACGGCAGAGAGGGCGGAAGAGCACAAGGGAGCATACCCTGACAGAAAAGCCTGCAAGTTTAGAGGCAGTGAGGTAGCAGCCCTACCACTAATCTACTCTGCGTAACGCTCGTAACGTGACCAGAGGATTTTCTATTACTGGCAAGCTTCAAAAAGCCTCGGATAGGACAGGATTATCGGATAAACATAACGGGAAACGAAGGAAGATTAAGAATTTTGGAATCACGGATACAGTATTGATCTCGACGTGGAACGTAAGAGGTGGACTGGCATATAAGGAAGCAGAACTGCTTAAGATACTTCAGGAAAGGAAAATTAATATTGCCATTGTGTCAGAGACCAAGAAGAAGCAGAGAGGTACAAGAGATGTCAATGGGTGGTTGACCATTTATAGTGGTGTGAGCGGAAACGAGAGAGCGAGGGCGGGAGTGGCAGTATATGTGGATAGTAAATGGAGAGAGAAGATAACTTCGTATGATTACGTCAGTGAAAGAATATTGACAATACGTATGAAGACAGATAGAGGAAACATGACAGTAGTGGCCGTATACGCACCGGAGGAGGGGAAGCAGGAAGAAACCCAAGTATTTTATGACGATTTACAGAAGGTGGTAAAGAGGTATAACACCTCGGATCAGCTTATAGTCGCGGGAGACTTGAATGCGAGAGTAGGAAATGTTCCGATAGAGGGAGTAGTTGGAATGTTCGGAGAACAAACCATAAATAGGAATGGTATACACTTACGAGAATTTGCGTCTTACAATAAGCTGAAAATCTCAAACACATTTTTTAGAAAGAAAGAGATAAATAAGTTTACATGGAGTGCTAGGGGTTTGAGAACTATCATTGATTATGTACTGGTGAATGACCGATTGAAAGGAAATGTAAAGGACGCAGACGTATTTAGGGGCTACGATATAAGTTCGGATCATTTCCTGCTGGTGGTTACGATAAATATCACAGCCAGATGGAAGAGGAGGTCCTTTGCGGCGGTTTCAGGTGGGAAACAAGTGTTCAAGGTAGACTTGCTACAGCAAAAAAGTGTAAGAACACTATATCAAAATAGACTAGCTGAACAGCTGAAAACCAGGCCAACGAGTGTCGATATTAATGAGGAATGGCGGAGCATCAAGAGAGCACTGCATGAAGCAGCAAAGGAGGCTTTAGGGATGAGGATCCTCCGAAGAAGGAAGAATAGGTTGAAGTTTTGGAACAAGGATGTGGAACAGGCAGTGAACGAGAAACGACAGGCTTATCTGAAGTATATGCAGTCAAGATCAGAGTGGGATGGACAGACCTACAGAAGAAAGAGGAATAGAGCCATAACAATGATCAGAAAACTACAAGAAGAGTCTTGGGACAGGTTTGTTGATGTCTTAGAGGAGGATATTCATGGAAGACAAAGCTTGGCTTATAAGGTCATGAAGGCAATGACAAGGGAAGACAAGGACAGAGCGGATCTGGTCATTATAGATGAGGAGCAGTGCTTAGGCTATTTTAGGATGCTTTGGATGAGCGAGGAGGAGCAGGGGGAGGAGGTTAGAGACGTTGAGGAACCAACAACAGTAGATTATCTTACACTGGAAGAAGTGGAAGTGGCTGTTGCATCACTAAAAAATAGGAAAGCCTGCGGGACAGACGGTGTCAACGCTGAACTTCTTAAGTACGGTGGACTCCTCCTCAACTTGAGGCTTTTACGACTGTTTAACAAATGCTGGCTTAAACTGGAAATACCGGAGGAATGGGCGGAATCAGTTGTCATCCCAATCTTTAAAAAAAAAATAGAGAAGACCCCAATAATTACAGGGGGATTAGTCTACTGTCCACAGCCTGCAAAGTTTATGGGAAAATAATCAACGGAAGATTGGCTCCTATCGCAGATGCCATTCTACTGGAAGAACAGCAGGGTTTCCGAAGAGGCCGGACAACTATGGATGGAATATTCACCATTAAACAGGTTATAGAAAAACGAGTGGAATTTAATCTGGAAACGCACCTAGCTTTTGTTGATATAGAAAAGGCGTTCGACAAAGTTTCCCGTCAGTTGTTATGGCAGATAATGGAAAGGAGAGGCTATCCGCTACACTTAATTCAAGTGGTAAAAAGTATTTATAAAGGGACGAAGATCGTGGTAGCGTTAGGCGATCGATTGACAAGAAGTACACAAATAACTTTAGGTTTAAGACAAGGATGTGGCCTCTCACCAACACTTTTTAATATTTATATAGACGATGCAATACGGCGATGGAAACAAGAAGCTCCGCTAGGCATAAAAATAACCAGAGATTCATATCTTAATACTCTCTTATACGCGGATGATCAGGTGATAATACAAAGCTCAGAAGTGGATCTTCAAAAATCAGTTCTGCTTCTTGATAAAATAGCCAAAGAATATACCATGAAGTTGTCAACAAGCAAAACTAAAGTGATGGCATTCCTTGGGAAAGACCCAATACGATCAAAGATAGTTTTGAACGACAAGACTCTAGAGCAAGTTTCCGAATTCGTTTACTTGGGTTGCAGTATCACATACAAAGACGATAACGAGATATTGCGGAGGGTCAATAAATTTCAGTCGGTTTGTGGTTTCATCAACAGGACCTTCAGGAGGAAATCTCGAAGGGAAACACAATTGCGATTATACGATGTGATGGCGGTGCCGTTGGTGTTGTACGGCAGTGAGCCTTGGGTGCTACGAACAGCTCAGTTAAGAAAGGTAGAGGCTGCAGAAATGAGATTCATGAGGGCAGTGAAGGGATGTTCCTTGAGAGAGCAGATTCGTAGCAGTGAAATAAGGAGAGAATTGGGTAGAGAGGAATCGCTGATTGGAAAAGTGTCCAAGTACAGAGACAGATGGACGAACCACGTCGAGAGAATGCCGCCAGACAGGATTACAGTGAGGCCGGTAAACTATCAACCGGAAGAAAGACGAGGCCTGGGGAGACCCAGAAAGAGATGGCATGAAGCTGGAACAGGCGTTACGCCTAATCCGTAATAGGTAGAAGAAGAAGAAGCTGTGCAGTTGAACCGAATTGGCATTTTATGGTTTTATAGATGTTTTCTGGTAAGTAGGGTATCCACATTTTGAAATTAGCGCCCAGCAACCATTTGCTTCGTGAGTTGCACGATTGTGGTAAGGATTCATATCAACGTGTGGTACCGTGGTTTTTTGTTGTTACTTTTGTACAGTGCTTAAAAGTTAAGAGTTTCTTACGAGAAAGCAAGCATATTTTATAAAGCAATCTAATATAAAGTTAAGGTAAGCTATTCTACAAAATGTTTTGGTTATATAGTACAACTAGTTGTTTTAATAAATATTTTTACCACTAAATATTACGTGATTCCCATTTCAATAAACGGTTCTTGGTAAGTATACTTACCAGGGCTTAACATCAACAAAAAAGAAATACCTTATTGTTCTGGCACTAGAAATACGTTATTCAAGTCCCTTTAAAGCAAAATTTAACATATTATAACAAGTATATTAGTACTGCCCTATAAAGGGTTAATCGGTTGAAAATAGTGATGAAAGAATTTTAAAAATCTAATCTGTAATCAAAATTTCCAAATATGTTCAAATCACTTATAGTCCGATTCACGAAAGAAAACACCTGTGTTTAAACAGCACTATCTTTTAAAACGTTGCATGAAAAAACAATTACGATACATCAAATGAAAGCTTGTTTTATTGTTGGTTACAAAATTACATTAACGTATAAAAATTGCAGCCCTATACATTTTAAAGTACGCGTGAACAAAGTAAGAGTAGGCCTACCTTAAATTTGGGTATACTGGAAAAGTGGTAAAAACAGGATAATTTTTATTAGTTATTCGTTGTATTTAATACACTATTAATTTCCAAAAATGTTAATGTATATCTTTTAATTACCAATAAAACAATCTTTTATTTGATGGATCGTACTTTGTTTTTACATGCAACGGTTCAAAAGATATTGCTGTTTAAACACAGGTGTTTTCTCTCGTGAATCATACTTTAAGTGATTTGTAATTCAAAAGTTTGTTAAGCAAATTATTTATGTTAAAAGATCATTAAATAATTTTGCAATTTGTTTAAATACTCGTACATGATTTATAGGCCTACTTGTATATAATTTTAAAAGAACTAAGGTGCCGTTTTGATTTCCAGATTTGCTTCTTACAAATTGTTCTATAATATTCCAATACAGTTGAATTTGCTTTCTTATGAATCTGAATTTGCTCTTACTAATATTAAACTGTTTCTTAAACTGTTTATAAAGAAGAAAATGACGAATATTACAAATTTATTAATGTAATAAGCATATTTTTTTAAAAATATATATCGAAACAAAAATTTATAAATAACAATATGACAATGTTCATTATAATTGGCAGACACATGTCTAGTATTTCATGATGAAAAAATATTAACAACTTGTGGTTAGTCTATTATTTGATAGTAATTGTTAAACTTTAGTTTTATTATTTGATTTAAGACCATTTAAGCCTATGTAATTTTATTTCATTTATTGTTTTATTGTCACCATTCCTGTTTATATTGTATTGTCTTTTATAATAAATTAGTTTTTGTATTATTTTTTTCAGGAAATAAGTTATCATAAATGGCCATGAATACCCCCACGTAACCTTAAAGAGACTTATTAACATTGGTAACTCACCTCATGTTTTAAATTAATTATTTTAAATAAAAGATTCAGAATGACTAATAGGATATTATTATCTTTTTATTTATTATTTACCTTATTATCTGAATTAGTTTTGTATACAATGACGTAGGTTGTGAAGGTGAGATGCCTATTGTAAAATCACGTACATGTAAAATCACGTAAAATGGTACACATAATTGGAGAAATGTAATCAATTACTAATCAGTAATTTATAATTGACCTCCTCTTTGTCGTAGCGGTTAACGTGCTAGAATATAAAGGAAAAGGTCTCAGAATAGATTCCTGGGTAAAATCTGGAAAATTTAACGAATTAAAACCCACTCTCTGACTCACTTAAGATTTTAGACTTCGCTTTCTGATATTTTATTTATTTATTTTCACTTTACTTACAAAAAATATTATTATAATATAAATATTAATTTCCTTAATTATACTTTGAAAATGTAAAACTATTTATATTAATTCTTGGTGGGAAATCTAATTCACCCAACTATAATTTTCCATATTTAAGGGTAGATCAATTCAGTACTTCTTTGTTCATTATACTACTGCAACTACTACGAAAATCTATTAGTGTGTTAGTATAATTATTATATGTTAGTTACATAAATACTAATTAAACTACTAAGACATTTTTATTAAAATAGTATGCTAATATATAATTATATAAATACAAATGAAAAAAATCTGGTGTGAAACACTCACACAACTTTCTCTTGCCAATGTTAATAATTAACAATATAACCTAACATTAGTAATAAAACATTAGAAATAAAAAAAACTAACCTCAAAAACATAACCTTATTTTAATCATGAGTGAATGATGTAAAATGAAAATCAACCTCAATTTGGCTTTAAAATACGGAAAATCACTCTTTCACGCTAAATTAGGTTCCGTAGAGAAAAATTTTCTAAATAAAAGTTGTAGATCTTTTAATTTCCTATAAATTTGATTATACACTTTTGTCGTAAAATGCATACTAAGGCTGAAATCTTAAAAAAATCGATTTTTTTTACAGATTTTCATGAAAGAAAAAACAGAATATTTTTCATGTAGGATTTTAGACTCTCTATAATTTTTTATTAACATTTTTGCGCTAAAGTACATTTACATTATATATTCATTTGCGCTGTGTTTAACAGAATTTGTACTATCCTACCTTTGGTTTCAGCTTTCCAAAATCGATTATATTATAATTGTATTATATTCATTTCATTTTAAAACCAATTTGTTCAGTTAATTTTCTCATTAAAAACTGAGCACTATACCAAGAAACTTAATTGAAGGATTAAAATCATACTTCGTTCATAACGACTTTATTAATATTCTTGATGTCCTAAAAACAAACGCAAACTTCATAATCCAATTAATACTCAATGATACACAATTTAAATAAATTACAAAATTATTTTATTAAAATAGAAATTTATTAAATATTACATTAAGTATTTTATTACAGTGGATAAGTTACAATGTATTTGATTCTAATACATGATAGATTAATATTAAATGGCTTTACATCAGTTAATTTTCTCGTTGACCTTTTCTCTCACTTATTCTATCTTTTTCTCTCACTAAATTGATTGTAATTGTATTGTTGTATATATCTGCGTATAATATATTTATAATATAGCAAATTACATTTATCTACTGTATAACTTATTACTTTTTAGGCCAAGGTCTCCATTGTTACATCTTCATTTATTTATTTAATTGAAAGGATTCATTATTGGGTTGGTGTACACTGCATTCTTCAACTTTAATTAGTTTTCTCGTTGGAGTATGTCAAGTATATTTGTTTTCTATAAGAATTATTACTAATTTAATTATATTTGTGGCTTACTTACATACAACATTGAATATGATTTACGTAATTTTTGTTGTAGACCTAAATAGAAGATTTACGAGTAATTAAACACAGTAGTATGAATTAAGTAAAAAGCTATCGATATTACATTTATTCCAATTAGTTTCAAAAAAATCATAATAAGTTTACTTTTCTTAATTATCACTTTTGTAATTAAATTTCAAACTTTGTGTTTGATTTTTAATTGTTAATTATAATTTTTATCTATGAAACTCTAAAACTACCCTATTTTATAAAATGATCTTTGAAAATTATTAATAAATAGCTAAACCTGCTCGCTTCCGTCTGAATAATTACGTTGTATTTAATTTAGCCTACACGTCTTACAACAATAAAGTACGAGCTATCTCACAAGGTCTTCGACAGGGATATTCAATTTGTATATTGATATTAAAAGGGTTTTGTCGGTTGTGCTTTCTTTTAATTTTTTTTTTTTGACACTTTCAATTGAAATTTAGTATCTGTTATTATATTAATACAACAATTACTAAATGTAAAGCTAATATTCCAAAACTTGATTTACTTGAAGGAGCGTGCAGTCATCACCACAGTCCTACAGTTGGCCAAGAAGATCCCTTGGTCAGAGGCGTTTTAAACGTCTGTGCTGAGTACCCAGTATCGCCCTAAAGTACATGTTTTGTATAAGAGGGTTGTCATGTAATTCAAATTTGTCATGCATGGTCTTGTATAGTTGTTTCGCGATATCAATTACGTATGGGATTTGTAAGTCTTAAGGGGATTTACAAGTCTTAAGTCTATGGGATTTGTAAGTTTTGCTTTTTGAAAATGTTAATTTTTGATAATAATAATAATAATTTGTTATTTACGAAGTCTAAGGATGATTTACATAGGTTATTTTATGTATTTTGTGTAACTGCTGAGCGATATAACCTTTCGATTGTTTTAGAAGCATAGTAGTTTTAAGTACAAACCCTTCGGAAAGGGTATACTCAATTATTTGTTTGGGATGTAATTTTCTTATAGAAATTAAGAGCTGTAGAAATTAGATTGAAAAATTCTCAAAGGTTATATATACATTCTTAGGAAAATGCTGATCGTTAAAATACGGAAAGACACCTTTTATCACACCATGGTTCTGCCAGCTGTAATATCTTGTCAGTGTTGAACTCTGACTACTTAACAGAAGTCAAGAATCTAGTCTGCTCGGATAAATTATTAAGATCTTTAGCAGAATATCGATTATTGAACCATAAAAAATGAATATATGTATCATTATTATATGTATCATTACTTTTAAGTGATATTATGTGTTTATTTTTGCGTTTCTTTTATTTTTATGTGATATAATAAATAAAAATTTTCAGGAATGGTTCTGGGGATCTTGTAATGAATTCGTTAATAAATGAGTTGATTTTCTTCCAATTTACTTTTGTTTATTTCAGAGTTTAGCTTTTACGTAAAAACATCAATACTTGAATATCTTTGTAGTGAAAACAATGACTTGAATTGAAATGGCCAGGCTGGCGTTTTCTAACGTGAAACATCGGCTTGTTAAGAATACAATTTCGCTTCTGGTAATATATAGGTTTGTACCGACTTATACAGTGATTTTTTAGTCTTGTTACCCAATTTTTAATGTCTGGTATTTTTTTCTAAGAAAAGTGTATGTGACAGAAAACGATTTCGTAGCAAAATATTGTTTAAGAATGAAAACCCGCTTTTCTAGGGTGAAAGACATTCTGTTCGTAACACGATCAGAAACGGCACACAATTTTACACAGCTCAACAAGAACCAACTCACACTGCCGTATCTGTACCGGTTGAGTAGGGCTACCAACTTCGTCTCACAAAACAAAATTTTCCTTTCTTAAAAAAAATTACCAGACATTAACAATTGGGTAACATGATAAAAAAATCACTTTGTATTTACACTGTATTGCTATATGGTATGAAAATATGGATTCAAGTCGTGTTTGGTAACTGGTGAAAAGTTTCTCTATTTCTTCGTGTACTGTGGGAGTGTTCTTGTCTCTGTGTATTATAGTGTTGGGTATGTACCTAGGCGAGTCTGTAACGTTACGAATTATTTTGGACTGAAACAGTTGAATTATTTCAATGTTACTGTGACTTGCTATACCCCAGAGTTGAATTTCAAATGTCCATACAGGTTTGAGTACTGATTAATAAATTAATAATAATTTATACATTTATAATTATGAACATACTTGTTACACTCAATGGGTACTAGAACAATAACAGTAATAATAATTCATAATAATAATAACGGTTCATAATAATAAAATACTGCATAGTTTAAAGGATTACACAGTACCAGTATTTTGGAAAGTTACTAATGAAGGAACAATTAAAAGATTGGTAGATGTATTAAAAAAATTTGGAAAAACTTAACATAATGAATAATAGCTATAATTTACACAAGATGTGTGACAAATGGATCCCATACATTTAAGAGCCAATAATTTTCATTTATTTTCTGCCAATAATTTGGAGTTTCTGTTAAGCACCCAAAATTAGAAGTAAGGTTATATTTATTCCATTAATTTACACTAGTATCGAACCAATTTTTTCGGAACTGGAAAAGTACCTCAACTCAATTTAGGTTACTTTAAAAATGTGCTGTCATTCAAACCAAAGTAAAGATTCAACAATACTTAACAAGATTTATAGTTAATCATGTCATGAGTATGATTTATATTAACAACCTTTGTTTAAAGATAAAAGTTAGAGTTTTTGATCTAATCACAGAAAAGTTTTCTATTATTAAACAATACAACATTGAATTGTGTAAATCGAAGGGTTGTTCTTTTTCTCATTTTTACCTATATACTTAAATACTATTTCGTTGGAAGATAATAGGTCCTATAAGAGCTATTAAATAATATACCCAATAAGATACTTAATAATACTAAGAAAAGACAAGATGGTCGCCCTCTGGCGTCATAGACAACAAGGATGGGAGGAATAAACGTAAGACAGCTAACAATCCGTTACCCATAGTTACCCCCATAACTTACACAAATAACACTCCTTATTACCTCAATTATACTAGCATTATTATTTAAACCACGGATAGATGTTATATTACCCATACACGCGTATACCTTACACATTTATCCATCCAAACATTTAGATTGATTGATCTTTTTCTTTATGGCTAGCGATCTTCAATCTAAATCATATTTCTTTCTCCTTTTCTTTTTCGTCATGCAGCACACATAATCTTCCATGAATTTTACCTGTGAATTCAAACTAAAGAATATTGTGAATTATTTTTTTAATTATTTTTGTGATTTGTGAACACTATGAAGTTATATATTATTATACTGATTTTTAGCAACTAAAAATGTTATGTAATGAACTTCTATAAAAAATTTTATTATAAAATATTTAGTCAAAACTAATATGGTAACATTCGAATCAAAAACCAAAAGAGTGTACGGCAGGGAGTTTACCGACGAAAACCGGAAATAGAGATCGCAACGTTTTAAGAAAATGTGGGCCAAACGAAAAGGAAACCATGCTTAGGAGAGCGCGCTTTTCAAAGAAACCCAACACTGGAACAGACCTAAACTTGAACTAGAGTGATCCTATGAGGTCTCAAAACAAAAACAAAATTATTTTTCCCATATTATTTTTTCGATTTCTTTATTGAGAATGAACGAATTCACTCTCATAATCGTTCAATTTTAAACAAATCTACATAAAATTAATATTTTAAAATATTGATTAAATCGGAACCCACCGGTTGATCTAGAGGTAAAATCGTCGCCGCAAGTCAATTGCTTAGCAGCTAAACAGCTGATTTTAGGAGACGAAGGTTTCTGGTTCAAATCCAAGTAAAGATAGTTACTTTTATACGGATTTAAATTTCAGACAGTGGTTGCCGATGTACTTTGATGGTTAGGGTTCAATTAACCATCCTCTCAGAAATGGTCGGCCTGGGTCTGTACAAGACGACACCTCATGTTTACGTCATACACATCATCCTCATCTCATTGCGTCATGGGGTTACTTATTGTTCTAAATTGAACAGATTGTAACGTACACACATAGTTATTAACAAATGAATTAATCGGATGAAACAATGCTTTTTACGGGTTTCGTTCCTTTGATAAATAAATTCTTCTAAAATTTACTACACGTATTGAATTTAAAATTGAATAATAGAAAACAAAATAGCTTTATTTCGTTATAATTAACTACAGTCTATTTGCAATTGGGCACACGTAATGAACCAGAATTCGATTCACCGGAGAATGTTAATCTACTCTGGATACTGAACCAATAAAGCGCCTTTACACTGTTTTTCTCTACTATCACCGTAATTTTCACTGTAAATTCATGATTTTCGGTTCTCTGAACCCAAAAACATGTTTTTAGCGATTGGTCTGTGTGTGAACAAAATATCTTAAGAACAGAATAGTGTACAAAGTTGAAACTTGGAATTTAAGTTATGTACCATAAGGGGACCGGACACGAACATTTTCATGAAAATCGGTCAACCGGAAGTAGTAGTTTATTCGCGCAATGTTTTTCATTTTTACAATTTGTTTTAATAATCGCCTCATTGACTACATTTATGTTCTACGTAAAAGGGCAAACATTATGTCTGCTGAAATTATTGGGGAACTGTGCTCTCGTGGTAAAAAAGATTTTTTTTAATATTGTGGCCTTAATAGTATAGCATTTTATGGTAGAAATGTTTATCATTAACCCTTACAGTGCAGAAACAATATTTAAAAGTTTGATCTTAAGCCATTTAATTTGAAAAAGGCCCTTATTTCGAAATTTTGCAGGCAAAAGCGTGCCATTGCCGACCAAAATTTCAACGTTACAGAAAAATAAAATTTCCAGTTAAAAATTAATTTTTATTATGATCACAAAGAAAAGAAATCGTTCTAACACTAAAAATATTCAAAATTTATTTTTAGTTTATTTAAAGTCACATCGACAGCTTGGTCAATAGCAACTACTATGGGTTTTGGTACCTTAATGGTGGTTTTAACGTGTTAAAATTTTCATACCCTAGCCGGTAATCAAACCCGAGACCTTTCACTTTGCAGGCTAGGGCGCTAGTCACCACGTCATGGAGGCGGTTTCAAAATATATGCTCCATTAAATTTTGTTTAAAAGTTTTTCTTTGTAAATTTTCAGTTATCCCTAATGTTACTTTTCTTTCAAGAAGCTACAAATTTTAAAAACGTGATTGCTTTATTGTAGGTAAAAACGCCGTTTTTTAAATACGAATTTGTTTTTCTTAAATCTTTGTTATTGGGAACAGTTATAATTTTAAGAAAACCGCAAATATTAATATTATTCACGTTGGTAATTTATTCATAACTTACGGATGTCCGGTAAACCGGATATTGACACAACGTAAAAATATCAACGTCCTGTTTTCCGGATATTGGTACTGAAGGGTTAAAGTTACAAGAAATAAAGAACTACAATTTTTATTTCAAGAATGTTTTCTACTGAGGCTAGTTTTGCGTCAATTAGTGATTTTCCGTATTTTTAAATCCTACAGAGGGTGATTTTTCATTTTGCGTCACTCACTCATGTTTGAATTAAGTATTTTCATTTTATTTTACATTGTTTACTAAATGATTAAACATAGGTAATATTGGTCATCGGCAAGAGAAAGTCGTGGAGTGATTTACACCATAATTTTATAATCCAAATACAAAGAGAAATGATTCACCAAGTAGACTAAAAATAATTTCAAAATGTCTGACAACACTAAAAGTTTTATTGCATTATCACGATAGATCTAATAATAAAAGGATCATAGAACTTTGAAATTACATTCTATTACTAGAAAATAATTTTCTTTATAATACATTACATTCTTACATACATGGTAAATAAATAATTCACTCTCATGAACTCATAAAGTTCCGAGTTGAATAAGATAAGGTAAAAGAAAAGATGTAACTATGTAACAGTATTATAAGTTCTTAAAACAAATATATTCTGTTTCCTGCGACATTCAATTAGAGATTTTACTTTCTGATAAGATTGGTACATGAAATTTCAGCATACACTTCTTTCCTCTTTCTCTCTAGTTCCAATATTCTTGTTATATTCTTCTATGTGTAGGCCTTTACAAAATTGTTACCTTACCGGGTACCTTTCGGTTTTATTTGTTTAGTCGTTTTATAAGAAATAATTTGTCATTACCTATTTCAAAATGAGATCCAATCGATTTAGTCATAAGGTCGTTGGAGGATCTTTACAAAATAAAACCAAAATATTGAGGTTCGATTTTTATATTGTAATTATCACTAAAAAAAACATATAAAAAAAATTATTATTATTAATTATTTATTATTTTATTATATATTAGTTTTAATTGTGTACGAGGGTGGTTTTTTCAACCTCCGATAGACCACAAAATAAAATAAAAAAATGTTTTATTACTAAAAATTACGTAAACTCATGTCTATTTTTCGACATAATCACGTTCATGATTAAAACATTTTGTCGTACCTGTGTACAAGCTTTCCAATACGTTCATCATAAAATGTTGCCGTTAATGAATTTAAATGAGTCTTCACGTTGTCTTGAAGCTTTTCATTAGTATAGGTGTCCTCCTAGCCATTTCTTCAGTTCTCAGAAAAGACGGATGTCACTCCGTGCTAAGTCGGAACTGTATTGAGGGTGATCGAAAATCTCCCATTGAAATTGTTGAAGGAGTAGTTGGGTTGCACCAGCACTGTGATCACTGTGAGGACGTTTTCATGGGTCAGAACAATTCCAGTACTCAGCTTACCTTGTCTTTTGTTTTGAATGGTTCCCCGCAAACTTCATATAGTTTTACAATAAGTAACTGAATTAATCGTGATCCACAGCTGAATGAACTCTACCAGAAACACATAGAGGAACTTCAAGACATCATCAAAACTTTTTTAAATTCATTGGCGACCACATTTTATGAAAACGTATTGAAAAACTCGTCCACAAGAACGACAAATGCTTCAACTGTCAACGAGATTATCTTGAAAAGTAGTCATAAGTAAACGTAAATTTTAATAAAAAATTGTTTTTCTATATTGTCTTTTATTTTTGGCCTATAGAAGATTGAAAAAATGACCCTCGTAACTTATGGTTTAAATTTTATCGTTTTACGTTATAATAAATTTTTTTTTTATTATCTTGACGAAAAAATTACAATCTGTTTTTTCATTAAAAAAACAAAAACAAATAAGTAATGGAGATAACGCAGAAAAACACAAAATAAAACATTATCATTCATTAATAATGAAATGTTACAGATAATATGAAAATAAAATAAATTTAGAAAGAATTTTAAACTAAATTAAATTTTTGTAAGTAATAAAGTTTAAAGGTTAATCATTATCAAATATGCTTCTTAAATCAAAATAAAAATATACAATCAAACTCAGAATAATGCTAATAATTTTTTTATCCCTAATTTTTCTGTACGTTGCAATATATTCAATTTAAAAACAATAAGCAACCCCATGACCCAATGTGATGAGGATGAAGTGTATGATGTGTAAAAAGGTGTCGTCTTGTAGTCTCAGGCTGACAATTCTGAGAGAGTATGGTTAATTGAACCCCAATCATCAAAGTACACCGGTAATCACTATCTAGTATTCAAATCCGTATAAAAGTATACCTTTACTAGTATTTGAACCACGGAAACCTTGTCTCCGAAAATCAGCTGTTAAACAGCTGATTTTGGCGATGACTTTACGGCTAGACCAATCCGTTGGGTTAATCCTAATAATGATTCTTTTTGTATTTTTTGTGAAAACAAAAATTTGTTGCCGGCCGCATTGGCGCAGTTGGTAACGTGCTCGCCTCTCATCATGCGGTCCTGGGTTCGAATCCCACTCAGGCACGGCATATTTTCATACGTTACAAAAAATCATTTCATCCTCATCACACACAGTTACACCCCAACGTCGTCGCTAATGACCTTGATGTTGATGCGACGTTAAACAAATTAAAAAAAAAAAAAAAAAAAAAAATTGTTATTCGCAATATTGTTTCTTTTATTCTGAATCTCTGTGGTAATATTTACCGTTGTAATTTATCAAATCATCATGTGGTCTTGGGTTCGAATCCCATTCAGGCACGGCATATTTACATACGTTACAAAAAATTATTTCATCCTTCACCGTCTGCATTAGCAGTAATTGCAGAACAGTCGGACGTTAAACAAAAAAAAAGTCAAATTAGTAAAAATAGAAATTAACATTGATAAAACGATTAACATTATAAAAAATTGTAGGTTATATTGAAAATTTCTTGAAACTACCTGCACTTTCAGAATATGCTGTTAAAACCATTAGAAGAGATAATTGTTGCGCAAGGATTAAGATTTAAATTTCATTATATTTATTTTAAATTGTTGAAATCTAGGGATATTTTTCTGATAGGAAGTAAGTGTTACAAAAATGTAATTTGAGCCTATTTTCTAGTTGATATGGTAGCAATTAACTCAGTTAAGTGAAACAGTTTGTCGAAAATCTTGTTAGTGTTGAAATTTGTAGAAAAAAACGGACACGAACTTGTATAGTTTAAAATAAAATAGGATCATTGCTGACAGCACATATCCAACTGTTAATTCAGCTACGTGTGAGAAAGTTGAAAGTTCGTTAACACTATTTTTGTCTTATTATTATTCTTCTTCCTCCTAGAAAGGTAATCTTATTCGATTAAATATCGCACCGAATCTGAGGATTGCGTGTTGTTGAAAACGCGCGGCCCTATGTTCACTTTATGACCAGAGGTGGTGAGAATTAGGCCCGAAAATTACATAGAAACATAATAAGTAATCCCTCTACACACATATATACATACACACACACATATATTTAATAAGCGCCGAATAGTCTCGCGCTCGCACGCGTATGTATGTGAAATCTTACCACCAGACCGATCATTCTGTAATTTTATTTTAAATGCTTTGTGGCGGTCTCTTCTACCCCACTGCCCTCCCATTAAAGTTTGCCCCAGATTATACGGTCCGTATTTAAAATACTATATAATATATTGATGTATTTTTATCTACTATTAAATAGACATCTTGCTAGCCAATTGTTCTACACAAAATGAATGAAATAATACCTTTGCATACTTTTTTAATGTATAATTATAAAATTGGTTATTTTTATGAGTATTGTATTATTTTTAACTTATCTAGAAATTATCTACACGCATTTAACAAATATTATACTTTTTTTCATTCGCATAAGTACAGAAATCAAAATATTAATTATCAACCCTTTTTCCGGCAGATAAAATTATATATTATATAATTCGTATAAGAGTTCTCATTTAGAAGATCATATTATAGTTACCAATACGTTTTATATTTCTTTATAACATAATTTTTTTTATCTGGTTCCAAAAGTTTAAATGGTAGATTCTTGGTCTATATTTATATTATTGTTTCTCATGGATTCTACTATTGAGAATAGTTTTTTGTTATTAGTCTGGAGCCAGACAGAATCTAATCGATTTTTGGAACTAGATGAATCATTAAAAAATTATTAGTAATTTTCCTCATGCCTTCTTTAATTCTTTTTCTTTATTTCAAACAGAATAAATTTATTGGTACATTAGTAATTTTGTAATCGTATACCTCAGTAATTCCTCCGTATTAAATAGAGATTTGCAAAAAAAAATAAAAGAAATCCTAGAAATAATAAGGTATTTGATTTGGTGGTGTAATTATTAATGTAAGGATTTTATTATAATCGAATCGGTTTTTCTCTACATCGTATCGTACATTAATTGGTTGGCCTGTACAATTATATTTGGTCAAAGAGCTTCGACAAATAAAAATAATATAACAAATATTCTGCGCTTATTTTTTATTGAGAGATGATGTCTAATTAACCTTTAGCTTGTACGTACGTAATAATAAAAAAAGAAATACCGATTTAAAAATCTCAGATTTGACCGGGAACCGGACTCGAGATTCCGGCGTAGAAAACAGTTGCGGTCACCACAATACCAACGGGGTGTTGTGCTACTTTGTGGAAAATGAACACTTCATTCATTCAATTTAATTTTTCATTGTTTTTCAGAATTGAATTAAATAGTTGATAAGCTGCCATTGACAAACTATGTAAAAATTATTTCATTCTGTTGAAAAATAATAATCATTTTGTACCAACTTACTCTGATTTTGTTATTAATAAACGTCAAATGTCAATATCTTGTATTAAATTTTTACTAACTTAATTTATAAAATATCTAAAGTTTTATAAGACGGTAACAGTTTCAGCCTTGACATACGTCAGTAAAGCATGGATGATGAGGAGAAGGGAGAAAAGAAACATCCAAACTGCAGAAATGAAATTCGTAAAGCTGTCAGGGGTTGTACAAGACTAGAGAGGATCAGAAATGAAGATATAAGGAAAGAATTAGGAATTTTTCCACTCAACGATAATAAAATTGTATCGTGCCCAATGGGTTGATCATTTAAATAGAATGCCAGAAAACCGCTTGCCTGTTTTAATGAAAAGATACAAACCAGTGGGAAATAGAGATATTATTTGCATTGGCAAGAGAAAGTTGTGTGAGTCTTTCACACCAGCTTTTTTTTTTAATTTGGTTATCTCAGTAATGTATTTCAATATTGCATTGATGCACAGATTACGAAAATTTATAAACTACTGAGACAAATCTTGGGCTGTAAAAATATATGTAGGTGAAGTAGATGAATAGTTATCCACTGATGACAATGAATTAGACTACACAGACCAAGTTATCATAGATATGGTGCAGCCAGTTGAAACGGATGATCGCTAACCTCACGAGGAGGTAAGGGACGCAAACAAGAATCGCATAACAGCCGAGTATGGATTTAACGCACTAACGCAATAGAGGTAAGAATAATCCTTTTATATTCAGTACTATTCCATACGGAAATAATCTTCGCATTCTCCCAGTTCTACAGCGAATTATTTTAAATTTTATTTTAGGTTACCCTACGTTTTGTTAAACAGTGTAACAAATCTTCACTATCAGACGTACTTCTAATAAAACGATGGTGAGATATTACAAAAAAATGTTTTCATCAAAAATCTCAAACTTTATAAAATACCTGTAAAAACTGTAATACTAATAATAATAATAATAATAATAATGTATTAAATTTTTCTCAATAATAAAATACAATGTACATACATATCATATTCCCTTTAATGCCTATAATGACGGGTAGGTGGAGTGTTAAATTAATTACACTCGATCTGCTGGTTCCAGGGCTACAAAAAGTAGTTCTGTTTCTTATCACATATTCAATCAGTTATATGACTGAACTATTTAAAAACAGAAGAGGTAGAGGTGTAAATGACACTAAACAGAGTTATCTCCTCTTAGAGTAATGAATTTCATTATACAGCCAGACCCTGTGATGAATAAAGTAAAGGTGTCATTTACAAGATGGAAAGTTGGTGCTTATCGAGGGCCTGACATGCTGATAAGCACTTTTTCAACTCAGTGAGGAAGGCAATAGTAAACCACCTCACTCCTCGTTTTACTTAGTAAAACCTCTTAACGTTCAAACCAGCCTTTCGGCTGTTGACCAAAATAACATTACCTACGAGTATAACTACATATTTACAAAACAACGTATTAGTTTATATTAATTGAATATAAAAGTACTTAATATAAAGTAGTAGTTTATTCGTGTAATTTTTCACTTTTTTGCGATTTTATCAAAAACGACTCCTCCGATTTTTTTTAAAAATCGCCTCATTTACTAATTTTTTTATGCTCTACAAGAGAAGGCGCCATGTCTGCTGTAATTCTTGGAGAGTGTTTTGCGTTAAAAAATGTTTTTTTAAGATTGCGGCTTTTATATGCATTTTAGCGCAAAAATGTATATAATAAAAGTTGTAGACAATTTAAATTCCTACAACTTGTTTTCCAAACATTTTTTGTATAACACTTAGTTTAGCAGTAATTAGCGATTTTTTTCACGAAAACGTGTAAAAACTCGATTTTTTAAAGATTTCTACCTAAGCATGCGTTTTACGATAAAAAAGCTTATAATTAAATTTATAGGAAATTAAAAGATCTACAACTTATGTTTTGAGCATTTTTCTACATAGAGCCTAGTTTTGCATGAAAGAGTGATTTTCCGTATTTTTAAGCAAAACTGAGGTTGATTTTCATGTTGCGTCTTTCACTCATGATAAAATTAGGTTATGCTTATTGTGGTTAGTTTTTTGTTTATTTCTAATGTTTTATTACTAATGTTAGGTTATATTGTTAATTATTTACATTGGCAAGAGAAAGTTATACGAGTGTTTCATACCAGATTTTTAGATTATACTTAGCGCATGAAATCGATTTTTTATACATTAACTATAAACAAATTGAGTTACATGTCGCTTTTTATCTAGGTGCTCCTATGGTATTTTTATATTTTAAGGTAGACAAATTGTCTACGATAGTACACATACAAGTAAGTACTACAATACATAATGTTATGCAGAGTAGCAGAGTGGGAGTGCCGTTATAATGAGGTCGACCAACTATGTTGATACAAAAGCAAAGTATACAGCATCACTCTGTACAGTATTAGCAGTCATAGTACTGCACCACAATCACTATACCGCAGTATCCATCCCACGGTCACGAGACGTGAGAGAACATCATCCTTAACCAGAAGAAGAGGTGAGTGAGGTTTGTTACTCTTTGCCGGTAAGGAGCCTCAGGGTTACCGTTCAGGAGTAAAGAGTACAGAAGACGTGGAATACAGTCACATCTCCCATCTAATCTTGCATCCTTTTTTTATTTTTTATTTTTCTCCACAAATTTACTTTCTTTATTCGTTTCGATCATACCGTCTCACTTTCTCATATTGCAAATACGGAAAACCGCGCTCATTAACCTCTCCCTACCTTCTTTTATTATAAACCGTTCTTACACCATATTATATACTCTTGTAATGTTAAATATATGAACTCGGGTCGTTTCCAGATGAGATTGGATAGATTCTAGTGAAGTGAGAGTCCATCTTGGAAGACATAAAATAACACTGATTATCTCATATTACATAGTTCCTTCAATTTAACACTCTTCAACCAATATCAGTCGTTATACCTAATAATGCCAGTTTCTTGAAAATAATTCACACCCACTTCTTCATAATTTTATATTATACCTTCACACATACGTAACTTAAATATAAAATACTCACTCACACAAAACATTCTGTATTTCAGTAATTGATTAAGTGACATTTATCTTTAACATTTAAAAACACCTACAAATCCTTACGAATATTAGAAATAAATTTTACTTTCTCTTGTCTATATGAATATATAGGAAGGAAAGTATTGTTTCATGTCAATTTTTCATCGGATATACACGTTTTCAGACTCCCTGAACCCAAAAAAACATGTTGTTAGCGACTGGTCTGTGTGTCTGTGTTTCTGTGTGTGTGGGTGAACAAAATATCTCAAGAATGGAACATTGTACGCAGTTGAAACTTGAAACTTAATTTAGTACGACTAGACGACCTGACACAAACATTTTTATCGGTCAACCGGAAGTAGTAGTTTATTCGTACCATTTTCTCACTTTTTAAATTTTTTTTAAAAATTGCCTTATTTACCACATTTTTTTGCTCTACAAGATTGGGTAGGCGCCACATCTGCTGAAATTCTTGGGGAGGCTGTGCTCTCGTAGAAACTTTTTTTTAAGATTGCAACCTTAATATGCGTTTTAGGGCAAACGTGTATAATCAAGGTTATAGAGAATTTGAAAACCTGCAACTTTTATTTCAAACATGTCTTTGTATAACGCTTAGTTTAGCGGTAATTAGTAATTTTGTGTTTTTATTTTATGAAAATCTATAAAAACTGGATTTTTTAAGATTTCACTCAGGACGCATTTCACAAAAAAGAGTGTAGACTATATAGTCAAAATTATAGAAAATTAATACATCTACATTTTTATTTTAAGCATTTTTTCTATGGAGCCTAGTTTAGCGTCAAAGAGTGATTTTTCGTATTATTAAGCCAAACTAAGGTTGATTTTCATTTGCATCATTCACTCATGAATAAGATTAGGTTATGTTTTTTGAGGTTAGTGTTTTGTTTATTTCTAATGTTTTGTTGCTAATATTAGGTTATATTTTTCATTATTTGCATTGGCAAGAGAAAATTGTGTGAGTGTTTCACACCAGAACTTTGTATTTTCTAATGAAGAGATATTGAGACGCATGCAGAAATCAAAAGAAGGCATGAACACGATAACGATTAGGAAGCTTGAGTTGGGACATAAAATGCGCAACGAGAAAAGATATGGGTTGCTCCAATTCGTATTGCAAGGAAGAATAGCTGGACAACGTAGCATGGTGAGAAGACGTATTTCCTGGTTGAAAAATGTGAGAATGTGGCACTCAAAAACGACAACACAGCTGTTTCGAGCAGCAGTGGATAAGGTTCAGATTGTTTACATGATGGCCAATATCCGGAATGGATAGGAACCTGAAGAAGAAAAAGATGTCTATATAGATTACAAGTATGTTAGAAAAGAGATCTAATTTTTTGTCTTTGATCTTATAAAGATGTTTAGAAAATATTGGAATAGTATTCTACTTGTAATGAATACCACGTATCATTAAACTATTAATCCTTATGACAACCAAATTCGGAAAAATATACCAACTTTTTTACATTGTTTATCACCTGAAATCAAGTTTGTTTTTTTACATCATTATCTTCGCTTCTATTAGTAAGGTTATCGTTGCCATTAAATGTGGTAATGAAAGCAATTATATAAGATGGCATAAGGAATTTTATTTTAAAATAACTTATAGACAATTTAAAAAATCCAATATATTAAAATGGATTTACTATTGATGCCGTGGGATTTAATATGTGTTAAAAATTCTTTGTTGAGACGAATTTAAAATGAGATTCGATTAAAAATGGAAATAGCATTTCATCCTTATATTAACGGACATTGTAAACAATAAGATATATGTTTCTATTTTCATTTTATTCAATTAACAATGAATGGATCAGTGTTGTTTCTCTGTTGGTAACATTGATACACCAAACGAATATTAAAAAGGACCGTTTTAAAATTATATACATAGAATAGAATAGTCTGTCAATCTGAAAAGACGGGACTTAATATTAATTGTGTTCACATAAGGAAAAATAAAAATAAATATAAAGAAGTTTATACTATATTATACGTAAACGCGCGCGCGAGGTTCAAGGAAGGACGATAATTGTAATGCCAAGCCTACTTATTTGACCGCCTGCCAATAAAATATTCAATTGCGACAAGGCTTCAAAGACGTAAACTCGAAAACAAGTGGAGAATACTAAATGTATGATTCTTGTTAGCCTGTGAATTTAACTTCAGGATATTTCAATGTCCACCGAACATTAAATCAATGTCCATCAAAATGTACATACAGTACATAGACCTAACCGACTAGGTATCCTTATCTATAATCCCTCCTTACCACACCAAACGAACAACCCACTACTATATTACAATTCTCGATGATATAGGCCTACCTTTTAATATAAATCGCCACAAATTGTCAATGAAACAGAATAAATAATGAACAAGAAAAATTAAATACATTTAACTTCCATAGGTACACATGTTGAAGATCCCATAATAAATTACAATGTAGTTAACTTTAATAGATGATTAAAAGTACAAATATTGTATTACATTTTCTCATGAACTTCTTCTAACTCGATTCACAACTTTTATTAATCTAAATAATAATGTAATCAAAGTTTCTTTGTGTTTCATTATAAAGAAAATTAGTTTATAATGGAAAGAAGATTATTATTAAGTTAGCATGAATGTATGCATTATTATTGCTTTTGTTTTTAGTAATATTGTTACAATTCATATTCTTATTATAGTATCCTTCTTTAAAGTATAATATACCTAATATACGTATGAACAAAATAATTTATCTTTTTTTTCTAACTATCGTATTATCTCTTTGTCTTTTATTAATTAGCCACTGCTTGGCTAATTCCAAGCAGTGTGCGGTAATATTAATAGAACCCTAAACAGGAAAACAACAAAAGAAACTCAGATAAATTTTTGCGGGTAATGGCTGTCCCAGCTCTATTCTTTGGAAGTGAGTCGTGGATTAGTACCAGACCACAAAAGAGTGGAGTACAGGAGACAGAGATCCAATTCCTGCAAAGAACAAAGGATTGCAGTCGTAGGGACCACCTAAGACCGGAAGAGAGATGTTGGGAGGCCACGCAAAAGATTACAATAATTCAATAGTTTATCGCTGTTATGAGTTGGAACAAGCGGAAGCCTAATCCTTGATTGTGAGAAGAAGATCCACACAACTCTCAAATGACACATTTCAACAGTGCGAAGTCTACAGCAAACATGGAGGAGAGATCTCATTTAAAATATAACTCATATAAAAAATTCTTGACAACTATTTATTTAATTAATTATCTCCTGAAATTTACATCGTTGATCAAAAACAAAGACGCTGGATTTTTTTCTATTGTGCATATCATCATTCATTCTCTAAGAAAAATTTTCTAAATTTCAGCTCTTTAGGTGATCTGGAAATTAGAGATTTAGTGATGTGTAAGAGGATTAGCCAGTCAGTCAATGAGAGAATTTGCGTTTCTACATACATAAGAGTAAATTCAACAAAAGAAATTTTCTGTTGTTTCTCATATAGGTACTGAATGTTTTGAACGTTTTAGTTTTTGTTGCAACTTTATTATTTGAAAAATTGTAAATTTTCCTATTTTGCAACAGTGTTATGTTAAATTTTTATAATAACTAATAAAAGCACTAGAATTTAAATAATAAACTTTTTTTTGTCATTTGATTTGAATCATTACCTCAAGTTTCTCACTGATTGTCTGCGAGGTCTCGTAGTCATCGGCATTTAAGTCTCCTGACGAGATCAATTAAAATGTACCGTATGTCCATTGTCTGCAAATGGATTTGAATCAAATTTTTTACAACATAAGTGTAGAATGTTTTAACAAGATTAGATACGTATCAAAGTTGTAATTTGTTATGGAGGTTACTGTTTCTAACATAAAACGAGCATTGTATACAAACGGTTTTGCGGTTCCGCAAAACTAGACACTAAAAGTTTTATTTTAACTCAAAAAAGTGATGTATTAAATGCCTGATTTTACGGACAAAATATTTAAAGCAAAATAGAAGTTGCCCAAAAAGTCATATGGATAAATTTAATTTCTTTTTCAGGGTTTGTTGAAAAGTTCCAGTCAAAGGGAAATAAATAAGAAAATATTATATAGTTACACAAAATACATATTTTGTTTTCGGTAGGTATATATCAACATTATGAAATGAAAATTTCAACTTGTCTGAAGAAAAACGTTTTATAAATATACGTTAACCAAATCAACTCTATTGATGATACGCTAACTCTGAGAATAATTTCCAGAAACAACAAGTAGCTAAAGTACATAGTAGAAGTGCTTGTGCAAGACAATTATAACAATGGTTGGACAAAATAAAATTACTTTCTACAGAAATTTTCGGTTGTAAAAGAGTAAGTTATAAAAGAAAAACACTCAAACTGAAGTGGAAAAAGTAAAAAGGAAGAAATTGTTTTAGTTGATTACAAACGAGATGTCTGAGATATATCCAGATCTTGATTGTTAAGAACTGTCAGAAATAATCTCAAGATATATAGTTTCTCATTTGATTTTGTTAAACGTAATAAAACGTTCAAATTTTTGGTTTTGGGTTATGAGTTCATAAAAAAACAATTTCCAATTTACTTCATTAAATCTACAACTGTGCAGCTCTGTACAACCAATAAATATATTTGTAGGTTATTTTACATAACTTTACCATTTTTGAGGAAAACACCACTCACTATTAGGCCATAATGTTTCAATGTCATGACATTGATAAAACTGATGTTTATAAATGAAAATCTGTTTAATAATATTTTTATATATTTATAAGAAGAAAACAAAAATCTGTTGACTTGTAAAATTTATCCCAAATTTCTGCGGAGCCATCGATTGGAGTTACCTGGTTGGTAAATGTGAACAGTTTAGAACGCGGATTACTTATAATTTTTTTGACATGACTGCGTCCTATTGGACGCAAATATTTTGCGGATAATAGACTATAAAAAGAATTATTTCATTATTTCTAATTAGTTTTAACTGTCACTGTAAACTATCTTAAAAAAACCGACGCAAAAAACCGCTATCAATCCTCTTTGATGAGTTATGTAGTAAATAAATATTTAATAGAATAACAACAGTTTAAAACATATGCTTTTTGACTTTATTAACAAAAAATAAATGATTGAGCCGGAGCACTACCACTAATAATCAAATTTTAGTCTATAGTAATAAATAGTAATAGTCAATAGTAATAGTTTTTGTTATTTAACAAAAAAAAGTAGCAAAAACTTGTAATGTGTGTGGAATAATCCAGTGGCAAATCTCAAATCATTCGTTCATAACAAGTCGCTATTCTAATATGTCTTTAGTCTTCAACATGAATTTTATAGTGAGTGTCCTATTAATTTAAAATGAAAGAAGAAAACTTATTCTAAAAATTTACGTGAAATTTAAGAATATAAAACCGATTTTTCAGTTATAAAAATGTTACTGCTGCAATTATTTTGGTAGCAAAAAATGTTTTAATCTCACTATTTTCATTATTTTTAAATAAATTCCTTAAAAAACCTAGACTATTTTATTTTGTAGTAGATGTAACAAAGTAATTACTGCTGAATACTGTTAATAGTATGCTGTTGCTACATTCACCTAAAATACAAGCTGATTTTATATTTTCGGTATTTGTAGATTTTATCCAGAGTAAGGTCGAGGTTATATTTAAACATAATTGACTTTCAAATAGATTTGAG
Source organism: Catonia carolina (assembly GCA_035578175.1). Lineage (NCBI taxonomy): Eukaryota > Metazoa > Arthropoda > Insecta > Hemiptera > Achilidae > Catonia > Catonia carolina. Next base: position 257,782,317 of record JAQMRL010000001.1, on the reverse strand, counting down.
CAACAACAAAATAACATCAATAATTTTTTTTGAGAATCCATCTAATTTAAAATAATAAACTTTAAGTACCTAAATATTTATTAATCAATTTAATAGAATTTCTTATTCACAAACAAATAAGCCGGTATTTCTCTTTACTGAATATTATTCATTAGGTTTATTTGATTTACTCTTGTTATTAAGAATAATCTTATTCACGATATCTTAGAATTGTACACAAATTAGGACGGTGAATTGCTTGACTATCTACTATTACATTCAAGATACTTTCACACGCCTGTTTTTTAAATACCGCTTTAGGTTATAAATTTTAATAAATTATTAACATTAATTCGACCTATTGTTATTTTACTTTTAATTACATATATATTGTATTTTTAAATAATGTAATTATTATTTCATGTTTGGCATTTACCATGTTATATTGTTTCATGTAATAACACCATTTACAGAATGGTTTTAAATTATTGCTACATTATCGGAAATCTGTTTAACCTTTCCAGTAATGTACGTATATAAAGTAGAAAATATTTTAATTTCCCATTGAGTCGATTATTGTGTATTAGAACACCGTTGTAATTATTATATTTAATAATTAATAATTATTATTAGAAAACATTACAAAAGGAATAAAAAGCTTGTATTTTTTGTTTTGTTTAACGCACCGGGTTGGCCAATGGTAAAGTCGTCAGGTGTTTAACAACTGATTTACGAAGACGAAGGTTTCTTATTTCAAATCCTAGTTAAGGTAGTTACTTTTGTACGGATTTGAATTCTAGACAGTAGTTAACGGTGTACTTTGATGGTTGGGGTTTGATTAACTACACTCGCTCAGGAATAGTCGACATAAGTCTGTACGAGACTACACCTCAGTTACATGAAATACCTATCATCTTCATCTCATTCGGTTATGAGGTTGTTTATCGTCCTAAAAGGAATATATTCCAGCGTACACACATTAGGTATAAAAACAAAAACAAATCCTTTGTTGACGGCAATATTTAAAATCGTCATCTATCAATTTCCGGTGTCCATTCGTCCGTCACATCCTGATGTCAGAAACTACAAGCGTTAGCAACAAATGGTTTTCGGATTCGTAATTTACACCAAAAAATGGGCCTGAATTGAGTTTAAAGTGCCTGTTGTGACCGGAAGTGGTCCAAAACCGGAAGTCAAGGAATCAAAGTCGGAATTTGGAAACAAAAATAGTGTCATTCGATTCCTCTTAAAGACTAGCTTCCCCTCTTAGCTTTCTATGAAAGCTAAGTGGGCTTAATTCCATTATCAGGAAGGAACCCCGAGTTAAGTGAACACTCAATGTGAATCCTCGGGACGACTCCTTTTTTTGTAGAAAATATTTTGCGAGCCATGAAACGTGTCTCATGAAAGGGATTTTTTATATTTACTTTGTGTGTTTGTTCACGCCAATGAGTAGTGACATTTGATAGATTTTCAAATTACAAAAAAAAATTAAGTCGCATCAACAGCATGGTCATTAGTGACTAACGTGCGTTAAGGAACTTGAACAGTGGGTTTTGGCACGTGATAATTTTCAGACCCTAGCTGAGAATTAAAACCGGAACCTGAGCTCAGTAGGTTAGCGCGCTAACCACTACGCCACGGATTGATTTTTTGTGATTTTCTACTTTTCAAAATTATGCATGAATTAACAAAAATTTACCCTTCTGCACCGTAATTTTGATGAAAAGTTACAATTGATTTCTAACCCTAGTTATATCGTAAAATTTTCTACCAAATATTATAGAAGTATATCAGTTTTGAACTTCATTTACTTCATTTTTTCTAATTAAAAATTTTAAAATTCCACTGTGTTAGCGTTGTGGTCAGCGCGCTAGCCAACAACGTGGAGGTACCGGATTTGATTCCAGACTAGGGTCTGAAAATTTTCAAAGTCAAAACTGACAGTTCTCAATGCATAAATCACTGTATTCGCTAATAACCAAGCAACTGATGCAACTTTAAATCAAAACCAAAAAAGTAAACAATACTTTTTAAAGAAATTCCATAAGTTGTTTGTAATTAACTTTTAACTTTGCGTCAACTCCATAATCATTGATAACAGATTGCAGTAGATTTTAGATCCTACTCACAAACTTTGTGGTTAATTAAAACAAGGATCTTCAGCCAAGGAGTTGAATGTGTTGGTGACCCCATTATCAAGATATTACCCCCCCCCCCCTCCCGGTTATTGATGTCTACATTACTTTAAAAAATTATGTAGTTTTGTCTTAATTTAAATGTATATCGGAAGAGGAGCAAATTATGGAATTAACAAAACAATCTTGTATATTCAGTGGTTATAGAATAATAATAATATTCAGTGGTTAGTAATTCCTTTCTCTTAAGTCATAATACTGTTACGCTGATTCAATTCCAAATATTGAGATAAAGAAAGTTCGAAATTAAAACTTCAGCTAAATTGGATGATAATATTTTTGATGGCAAAAGAACTAACTGTGATTGGTAATAATGAAGATTTTTCTGTTTTCTTTTTCTTTTAACTATACGTAAAAACAGATTTCAATAAGAAAAACGAAAAGGGAATTTACTCGTACTTACCACATTTTTCTCACCAGTTTATCCAGCTAGTTGATCAGTACAACTACTTCTATGCAAAGGGTCCCGGATTCAATTCCCGGTTAGATCTGGCACTTTTTAATCGTAAATTTTCATCAATCACTCTTCATCGTCTGAATTAATGTGCAAACCAGTTGGACGTAGACCTAGAACAAAACAAAAACCAGTTCAACAATTAAGAATGCTTATAAAATTTGCTTGACTATCTTCTTTCACTTTTTCTTTTAGCATATGAAACGTTTCTTCATTCGCAGCGAGGATCGTCTGTAAAATAAAATTTATCGCTCTTCTGGAAGAAAACACTGATTAACATCACTTACAAATCTTCAACCATTCTTAAATAATTTATAATTTATTTAATTGTAAACTAAAGATGAAAAAAAAATTCTTATAAATTAGTAACCACAAAATTGAGGAACGTTGTTAGTTTATTATTATTAGCCTATTTTCCGAAAAAACATTGCCCTAAGTCAATATTGTAGATGGTTCTGTAATAAATAAATTCTAATACTGCCCATAACTGACAGGTGGAGTGTCAAATTGTTTACTCTCAATCTGTTCGTTTTAGGGCTAAAATAAATAGTTCTGTTTCTTATCACATGGTCAGCCAATTAAATGACTGAATCATTTAAGAACGGAAGAGGCAAAGGTGTAAAAGACACTAATCAGAGTTATCTTCTCTGAAAGTAATGAATTTCATTATACAGCCAGACCCTGTGGTGAATGAAGTGAAGATGTCATTTACAAAGTGGAAAATTCGTGATTTGCAGAGGGCCCGCCATGCTGATCAGCGTACTTTTCCACTCAGTAAGAAAGGCAATGGTAAACCACTTCACTCTTCGTTTTACTTAGTAAAACCTCTACAGGTTCAAACCAGTCTATCGGCTGATGACCTAAGCAACAACAACAAATTCTAATAATGGATTAATTTGTTTTTAATTAATGAAATTATTCATCGATTGAATGTTTAAAACTATAATATAACAGAAGTATCGAATACCGGCTAGAATCAGAATTATTTTTATGTTCTCAAAATGTTCCGAAACGAAATGCTAATAACCTTAGAATTTATGCAATCCTAAACTTCCAAAGAGAAAAAATAAACAAAAGCTTTTTTAATAAAACGATTTTAGTATTCACGTAGAAGAGTTTTTGTAGAAAATCGTTGTTGCGAATTTTGACTGCAGATGTTTATTGAAACGTAAGATGCTTAAAACACGGACTTGTTATTCTTATGATGCAACATATAATACCGAGACAACATTAAAAAAGTAACGATAATCCAGAACTTACTAAACGTATGTATTCATCTTCACAATACCATACTTCTTTTCTACTCGGTTTTTAGATAGAACGAATATAATAAAATAAAAGAATTTATTGTTTTGACTACCGACAAGAATAAGCATCAAAACGAAAGTAAAATGCGTTTTTCCATTTTTAACAGACCGAACTGATTCAAATTATAGTATCGATATGCTTCAATAGTTAGCACCAAAACAGTAACACTTGAACTGTTCTTTTAAATTCCTATTTCGTCACGACCAGTTTCGCCAGAAATTAAAATGAAAATATTATACGTCAAATGAAATGTGTAAATGTTACTTTATACATGAAATTTTCTTTGCAATTTATGTATTCAGTGAAACAATAATAACAATCAAATTATAAAATTCATGAAAACAATAATATAGCTTATCAAAAAATATTTTTCACTAAATCTTTGTTAACATTAACAATTAATTTTGTATAATTGTTTTTGTATCAACAATGTGCGGATATTAAACCATACATTGGGAATTTTAATCAGTTTAAATCTGTTGTTTAGGTCATCAGCCGAAAGGCTGGTTTGAACCTGTAGAGGTTTTACTAAGTAAAACGAGGAGTGAGGTAGTTTACATTTGCCTTCCTCACTGAGTGGAAAAAGGATGCTTATCAGCATGCCCGGTCCTCTAAAACACATATTTTCTCCTCTGCAAATAACATCTTTACTTCATTCACCACAGGGTCTGGCTGTATAATGAAATTCATTACTTTCAGAGGAGATAACTCTGATTCGTGCCTTTTACGCCTCTACCTCTTCTGTTCTTAAATGGTTCAATCATTTAATTGGCTGACCATGTGATGAGAATCAGAACTTTTTTTGTAGCCCTGGAACTAACCGATTGAGGGCAAATAATTTGACATTCCGCCTGTCTGTTATGGTCAATTATGGTGATTAAGTCCTAAATACTCACATAGAAATATTTTCTAATTAGACCACGCATTTCAACTTTTTTTAGTAATTTTACGATTATACATATAGCCTATTCACACACACACCCACACATTCAAACATCTAGTGATCTGCCGAAATATCGTACTACCTAATAATTATTATTCATATTTCTACTCATTTTACACATTGCCCGTACTTTTTTGTAGCGTCAACACCATTGGCTTCTATGCCAGGGTTCCAGAGTTCGATTCCCAGTAATTATTTTATAATTCGTTCCCAATTATCATATTAACTACATTAAAACTTATTTATAAGTTTGATTTGCTTATAAGCAAATCAGTTGGGCGTAAAACAAAAAATACAAATTGAAAGTTTTCTGTCAAAAAAACTGACATGAATTTCTTTTAAAAATATTATAGTTCTTAAATAGCTACCTTCTCAGCCATTTCCTGAAACATCTACGTACAAGATCGGAAAGATGAAATGGTTGAGAAATCTTTGACGTCGTTTAGATTAATAATTGATGTAATCAATGTAGAAAAATCATTTGCATTTTTAATGTATTGTAATTTGACTAAAACTAAAATGAAGTAGGACCTACTATCAAAGAGAATCTACTAAATTTCACATGTATAGTAAGATCCGATTTAAAAATAGAAAATGAAGAATATAAACCCTGAGGAAAAAATTATAACTACAATAATTATAAGCAAAAATACTTAAATGTTTAATTTTATGTAAAATATTGTAATATAATCACAGGTAAAACGAAGGAACTACAAATTTGTGTTAAAATCGTATGTTTGTTTTTATTTCTTCATCTTTAAGCACATTAATTTTATTATTTTCAACTTAATTTTCTTTCTCAGGTTAGATGAATGAATACCTAATAAAGAAACAGATAGAAATTTAGCAATTCAAATTAATCATATTATCATCAATAATTCAAATCAATTTAACAATTTAAATTCTACGGTAAAGTAAATCATATGAAATTAAATGAAATCAGATTGTTTGACTGGGATAAATTTAAATTATGTTAAAATGTTCCCCGTAAACGATAGCTTATTTTCTTCCATAACAAGAGTCAAGTTATGGAACTCAAAATTATTTTGAATTGCTAAATGTGGATAATCAGTGGCGTTGTTTGGAAGACTACGGTCAAGGCTATTTGTGATCGAAGAAATATTAATCGTAGGCTTACTTTGTTTTAAAATAGACGGCTTGTTGTCTAGCTGATTAGAAAGTGGAAATAGAAGATTATAGTATAAATTTTTGGTTTCCGGATTAATTTGTGATTGAAGGATCAATTTAGTAGATTAGATATCTAGATAATAGGTATCGCTTTCATGCTATTTTTAGATTTATAAATAACTCAGACTGTATTTAATTCTGTAAATTATGGTATTTTTTTAATTCTAAATTTTCTTGATGCCATGCTTTCTACTTTAGACTTTTGTTCTGTATTTATTCTGATAAACATATTTATAATATATATAGATTATAAGATTCATACGGATGACCAGAAGTTATCTATACTAATAACCTACATTTCAATATATCTGGACATCATAGTTATCTTGTCATCACCTTCATGAGATCCCTAATTTTTTTTCATTCGACGTCTTAATTCCAAGATTGTTTACTCTCCTTTTTATCTGTAAACTTCATTCTTCAACTTCCTCTCCTCTTTCTGTTTTCTACTAATCCTTCTAATGCAGTTTTAATTAAACACGCTCATCTCATTATAACATATCTCAACCAAATTAAATTTATAGATACTGAGGTCATGAGACTGCGTTTTTCTTATGGATGGGCTATGAGGAAGGGAAGTGAAAATTTGTCTTTGCTACCAACCTCAACAGTGAGACACTACTCGTACATTTCACTACCATGCAGTTTCTATATACATTTTGTACGCTGTGGTTTATTCCGAGAAAATGCTTTCTTCATAAACCTTGTAAGAAATAAATGTGACCTGTAATCTTGCCTACAGCTTAATTACATGACTAGAAATGTTTGATTTACTGTAATTACCAGCTACCTTATTCCATTGAAACGAAATTTTCTACGAATGAACCGCCCTCTTTTTGCTGTCTTCACTATCAGTCTCACTAGTATCTACCTAATATTACCTTCCTTTTTTGCCAGGTCTCAACAAAACTATTGAAGAATAGCTTATTCACGTCTTTAATTTCCTTCTTTATTTTTCGAATTGTGGAAAGAGAAACATCACAGTAGCTAATTACTCGCTCATGGCTTTTGTTACGAGGCAGGGAAAGGCATTTTTGTTTAGCTTCAACTTCACAGCATTTTATTACACTGCATATTAGATTTCGTTCAGCACTGTGAATAGTGTGCCCACGTTTTCGAGAAACTAACATTTCTGTTTACGGTAACAAACAGTTATTTTCGAACAGTTAACCTACAATAGGTTCCGCGATGTATTGTATATGCTCTGGATATAATATACATTGTTGTGTTTGTTGTACTGAAATTATAGTAGTCACGCATGCGCATGATGCTTTTCCCTCTTTACCCATCGTTACAAACAAAGGCAAACAAACATGTGACTCATGTAACTAGGCCTATATCTCCTTTTTCATTGTTCGTAATAACGGGTGTTTTATTAAGAACGCAACCTATGTTAAATAGAAACAGTCTATTACAAATTTTTACATCTATTGTAGCCTATATTCATTACTTTACAAATGAATAGAAAATTCTAATGAATTTTATATTTAATAACTTTAACTTCACAGTAGATGTTGGAAGCGATTTCCTGCAACTTATACAGATTTGCACTCGTTTCATGACATTTGCAGCAATTTTTTTTAAGATTATTCACTAATGTTTAAAATCGCGCTATCAATATTGGCTTTTAATTTATCAATCGTATGAGGATTGTTTCTGTAAACTACGCTTTTTAAAGAACTCCATAGGGAAATGTCAGCCGGTGTAAGACCTGGGAATCTCGGGCTCAATTTTGATCGAGAGTTAATTAAGCAGAAGAGTAAAAAATGTTAAATTATCACGTTTATCCCGATTTTTAAGCTTAAAGAATTAAAAAACATAAAATTTCCAAATTACAATGGTGAAACATTGGCATTACGAATCGCTATTGTTTAACTCATCAGCCAAAAGGCTGGTTTGAAACTCCAGAGGCTTTACTAAGTAAAACAAGGAGTGAGGTGGTTTACAATTGCCTTCCTCACTGAGTGGAAAAGTATGCTTATCAGCATGCCCGTCTCTCTGAAAAGTATCCACCACAGGGTCTGGCTGTATGATGAAATTCATTACTCTCAGAAGAGATAACTCTGACTAGTGCCTTTTACACTTCTTAAATGCTTCAGTAATATAAATGGCTGACCATTTGATAAAAAACAGAACTATTAAGAATTACGCAGTTTAAAACGAGAAGAATGCTCTTTTTCTAGTTTTTTTATAGTAATACAGTAAAATAATATTTAATTAATATATTTAGTTATTTTTTAATTAGTGTATTTTTAGTTTTAATTAATCATATAAATAAATTTCCTTCGTTTTGAATAGTCATTCTTTGATTAATTTACTGGAAGAAAACCATACTTGTAGAAAATAAAACTGAGTTTTTTTTTTTAAATTTTATTAAGTTATTTATTTGTTCATTCCAGTTTTATTGATATTTAGCTACACTAAAACACGTGAAAAGGAAGTAAAGATAATACATTGTTATATAAATGTTAAGAGACTTTTACGTGATGCCAGAAACTGTTTGTAAGATAATGAACCCATGATAAGTAGTAGAAAGAATGTGTAAAGTTCTGTGTAGATCGTGTGGTCTTAGTTCTGGTATTGTACCATGGTTTAGTATTGTATAGCTTTACGGTTCAGGATAGGGCAGGACCAGTTGGATCTAATTGTGAGCGCCAATTAGTCCGTGACAAACGACCTGGCAAGGTGCAAGGCCCGCCGGTAACGCCTAATTGGATCACGCATATACCTGGACATCACCTGTTGTTATGTTAACGTCCAGTATGCTTCTATTAAAACAACGTACCTAAGATGAGATTTTAACAATCACTCTACAATAAACGAACAACAATTCAGCGTGAACTTCACCAATTTTAATGATTGTATTATATTTAAGCCACGTAAGGTTTATCAATACTTTCAACAAAGGAATAATATTTCAATTTTTTTAATCTTATTCAGGAATCCCAATTAGATAGAAAAACAAACATTTGTGAACTTCATCTTCTAAGATTAATGATATTACAAAAAGAAACATAGTTTCATTTACTGTATTTAGTAAAGATGGAATAGATATTGATTCGCGAATTTCTAAATTGTAATATTTTTGTATTTTTCTTAAACTAGTTGTACCATATCTTTCTGAATTTATTTTTATGCAAAAAAGACAAAAAATATGCCCAAAAATATTATATAGAATTGTTGTTTAGGTCATCAGCCGAAAGGCTGGTTTGAACCTGTAGAGGTTTTACTAAGTAAAACGAGGAGTGCGGTGGTTTACAATTGCCTTCCTCTCCTCATTGAGTGGAAAAGTACGCTTATTAGCATGCCAAGCCCTCTGAAAAGCACAAATTTTCCTCTCTACAAATGACACCTTCACTTCATTCACCACATGGTCTGGCTGTATAACTAAATTCATTACTTTCAGAAGAGATAAATGATTCAGTCATTTAATTGGCTGACCATGTGATAAGAAACAGAAATATTTATTTTAGCCCTGCAACTAACAGATTGAGTGTAAATAATTTGACACCACCTTTCTGTTATGGGCAGATATAGAATTATAGCTCTTAATCCACGTTTCTTTGAGATGTGATTATTAGAAAAAGATAAACAGACTTCCTTTTAAACTTATAATACAGACTTGAGTACGCACACTATTTTGAGGGTGACTCATAATAGAGAGCGATTTTCGGGTGTTGTGGGTATTCTTAGGTAATGGAGTCACCACTAAAAGAAAAAGAAGAATGGCTTGAACACATATTTGTGTAAAGAAGTCACCCAATGGTAACAATCAGAGCATCCTTTCATCATAGCTCTTTGTTCTAACGTTTCTTCAGCAGTTTGCGTGAATGGTGTGTTAAAAATGGAAAGGAAAATACGTGAAGTACAGAATTATTGTGCATCATTAAAGTAAAGTGGTAGTGAGTATAAAATGTGGTTATCGTTTCAACTGTCTCGATATGAAAAACCTCTGTGAAGAATGGCATTATAGGCGTATGAAGAGCAGTTTATCAGTCGTAGAACTAATTTTTTTAGAACTTGTATACGTTTAATATCTAAGGGCTTTGTTGAACCGTACATTTGTTGACCATGTTTTCAATAAGGTCTCTATAAATATTGGTAAGAATTGAGTTTATGTTGGAGCGGAAGTTTATGTTCCCATTGGAGTCAGGAACATCGTCGTAGAAGACTACAAAATTGTTCTACTCGAATTGGAGTGCAATGCGTTTTAGATGTTTGTTCCAAGCCAAAAGGCTGTCTAATGTAATGCATATGTGTCTGTTTTCCCCTTCTGCTTTGTGGTCAAAGATTGTAGTAATTTGTATTAATTTTTATTTTATCTCTTTGTTGTATTTCTATATAGCGGGTATCCCATGAGGAGATTGATATTTTGAATTAATATGCCGAACGTATCGAACACTCTACAGACTGGAAACTTTAAAGTTATAAAAAATAGATATGTAAAAACGTACCCTCGAGTTTCATTTGCTTATGATTAATCAGAACAAAATGGCAGAATAAGAAAATAATATCAAAAACGATACTGTTGATACCTCGGCAATTTTTCAAAAACGCTTATGACTCATTTTTGTTTCGTTGCTATCAGTGCATAGATATTGATGGACATCAGTTCGAATAAAGGTTAATGAAACAAATTGTGTTCAGTAATAATTTATCTTTATCATATTTCTTTCATTTCTTTCATTTTGTTACTTAAGTAACATGAAACAAATCACCAAATTGAAATGCTTTACGCAAATAAAATTACTTCAGCCATTTTGTTTTGATTAATCATAAGTAAATGAAACTCGAGGGTACTTCTTTTACGCATCTATTTATTATAACTGTAAAGTTTCCAGTCTGGAGAGTGAGCGATACGTCTGGCATATTAATTTAAAATTAGCAACCTCTTCGTGGAACACTAGTATTTATATATACATATATTTTTTTGTTAATATTTTTGTATTATATTTTTATATTGTGGTATATGTTTTGGTTATATTGTGGTATATTTTTGAAAATATTGTCTATATGTTGCTACATCGTTGACATTGTATCTTCATGAATGGTATTCTCCATCACAGCTTTTGCTACAGAAGATACCTAGCTCCATATTTTATATAAAATTCCTATTTGTTTAATTTAATTTCGTTTCATTGTTATGGTGATTTGTGTATTTTGTCTTTATATTTTAGACTATTAGGCTATAATATGTAGAATAAAGATTATTATTATAATTATTATTATATTATTATTATTATTATTATTATTACTGTCTGCGTCTTGGTAATTTAAATGTATTTTGGCTTTTATTTTGTATGGAGAACCATGCAATTTGATTGTTGCTCTTTGATATAATTTTAACTTGGAGTAGAAAGAAATTTTAACAGGTGGTCCCTAAGGAATGTTTTCTTGTGTGACTGTAATCTGATTATCATACATATCGACTTGTTCCACATTTGTTACAATTAATAGATAAGTTTAATGAATGGGCTGGCCAGAAATTTAAGGAAAAATTATAGGCTACATCATAACTGACATTAAATATCTGACAATTCTTATATCACAAACAATTTCAATATAAGACTATTGGGTTCTGAATTATTTTCAAAAATGTTTAGATCAAAAAGCGTTTGAGCGGGACTCAAGAAGTTATAATGATCATTTAGTAAAAGAAAATTATTTTTTATTATTATAATTTTATTAGTTTACATTTTTTTAAATTATATCATATAAAAAAATTTCTTCTAAAAATTGATTTGCCTAGTACTCAAAACTTTTTCCTAAGCAGTTCTATCGAAAAATATACAAGAAATTTTGAATTTTATCTACAATTTTAATGCATATATATTAACCTATTATTAGTGTACCAACATTAGGTTTTTTTATTATTAAAAGTGAACGAATAAATTTACTAAATGCACTGTAGGTAGACCGTGAAATCAACATAATAGCAAAATGTACAACAAAATTAAGCCATACTGCACGTATTATAAAATACCATTAAATCTTCCCTATATGTAGACAGTATAAATATCTCAAACTTCTTTCTATGTCGACTTACAGTCTATTACTCATTCGGAACTGATTCATTGGTTAGAATTAAGATGCATATAAAATACCGATAGGTTTAGTAAATGCAGGCACAACACATCTGGAGTATATTTACCTGTCGGCTAAATTTAAACCTGTGTATGTAGATTGTACCGTGAAAGAATTAACGTTGTACTTTTTAATTCGGTTTTTATATGCTTGTGTGTGTTTGTGTGAGTACTTTTTTAGTGAACGTGATATTAAAACCAGTTTTTAAACCTTTTTGGTATTTATTATGATTAATTTTTCTGTAACATTTATTTTTAACAACTTTTTTCAGATCTAAAAATATGTAATTTGTTTCATCTTATTATTCAACTAAGAACCCCCACTCTCTTATTACACGATTGAAAATTAATTGTACTGATTGTTCTGTAATATGATTTTTTTTGAGACGCTTGCTACTTTATTAACGTAAATGTTACACTCAAAACTAATGTAGTTCGACGTAGTTGGTATTAATTAAAACAAAAAAACTTACTGCCCTTTCGGCTAAAATTTTGTAGTAATACCTCTAACACGTTTTCTAATATACCCCTAATGTGAGACCATCTTCACAGGGAAGAATATCGCCCATATGTCGGTTTCCTCATGAGATGGGACATTTCATTTTGAAGATTTAATAGTGAATAGTGTAATGTTGGCAGCATCACGTGCAACATTTATTAAGTAGTATTTCCGGAAATTGAAAACAATCCTGTTTACAATATCCAATCGCTTATCTTGCTACAAGATGGCGTCCCAGTACATATCAGTATCAAAGTTCGTGAGTTTTTAAATTCCAAAGTTCATGAATGAATTGGTCGTCGTGGTACAATCGAATGACCTACGCACTCACCAGACTTAACGCCAAGTGATTTTTCACTGTGGGGCATTGTAAAGGAACTAGTGTATTCTTCCAAGCCGGAAAACCTGTACGAACTAAAAAGTTCAATTGAAATTGCATTTGACTATGTAAATAACGATAAAATGTTACTGTTGAAAATTTGTGAATAAGTTTTAAGTCGCTGTATAAAGTGTATAGAGAATCATGGTAGACATTTTGAACTTCTGCTATAACATTTTCAAGATAATATATGTACAATTCATAAAATAATTTGTTTTTCTTTTGCCTATAGGTATTTTTATTCCATTAATCTTTCTTCCGATTTCCGTAAATATTGGGAAACCGATATATGGACCACTCTGTACAATAAAACTTGGCTATAATAAACCTACACCGATGATTAACTTAAAAAAGGGTTTCAAAAGAAATCCTATGTAATTACTGGATTTCATTAATTTAATCTATTTTTATGTTTTTATTTTAACTTTCTCTTGCCGAATGTGAACATAAAAGAAAGTAAATTTTTTTTTCGTGTCGATTTTTCGAAATCTAGTTTTACCAGAAATACTCGTATTCTGGCCCCCTCAACCCGAAAAACATGTTTTTATAGTTATAGTTCTGTTTTTATAGGTCTGTGTGAATAAATTATCTCAAGAACGGGATAGCGTACAATTTTGAAACTTTGAAATTAGGTAAGGTACCACTACGGAACCCAACACGAACATTTTCATTCCAATTTCCAAAAGAAATTATGATCTAACAATAAATATAATCTCTTGAATATAAAGTTATCTTTTATAAAGTAACACAGAAACCAGTTCGGACTTACGGGTTAGAGCTGTGGGGTACAACTAGTTCATCAAATATAGAAATACTGCAGTGCTTTCTATCAAAATGCCTCATGGTACGTAACCAATTAAATACCGCACAAAGATCTAAACCTGCCCTTCATAAAATAAGGAGTTAAACAACGAAGAGAGAAACATTTAAAAGAGTTGGAAAACATCAAAATTGCAATTAACCTACTCAAAAACAGCGAAAATATCATAGACTGAAACATTTTAAATCATTGGACTTAACTTTACGATTTAGTAAATCATTTAACTCATTTAATATTTTTTCTAATTTTAATACTAATCATCATCATCTCATAATCAGCGTCATTATCATTTCCATTATAGTCATCGTTATCTTCAGCTTCAACAACTTCATGTTGTTTCAAGACATTAATCCACATATTCAACCTAGTTTTATTTTTTGTTCACAATTTAGTATTTTTTTAAACACACTACTGAGTGTGGTTTACATTTTTATTCTGGTGTTGTTTAGGTGATCCCCGAAAGGCTTGTTTGAACCTCTAGAGGCTTTACTAAGAAAAACAAGGATTGAAGTGTTTTACCTATGTCTTCCTCACTGAGTGGAAAGTATGCTTATAAGCATGCCAGACTCTCTGAAAAGCATCTACTTTCGACCCTACAAATGACACCTTCACTTCGTTCACTACAGGGTCTGGCTGAATAATGAAATTCATTACTCTAGGAGATAACTGACTAGTGTCTTTTACAACTCTGCCTATTCTGTTCTTAAATGTTTCAGTCATATAATTGGCTAACTATGTGATAATAAACAGAACTATTTTTTGTAGCCCTGGAACTAGTAGATCGAATGTAAATAATTTAACACTCCACCTTCCTGTTACCGGTAAATTTTTATTCTAGAAAGGTTATTACTCAGATTTTTATCATCATTAAAGTTTATAATTGCAAAAGAATTACACTGCTGAAACAAAGTTCACAATAAAGTAGAAAAATATTAGGTAGGATATAAAACGAATCTCGGTAACTCATATGTAATAATAACTTAATATTATTCAATTGAATAGTCCGTGATCAATAAAAACCAAATTATGAATAAATCTTTTGCTTATTAAGTATTGAACGGTTTGAAGAATTTAATTCCTATGGTAAAAATTTGAATACTGTAAGTAGAATTCAAAAAATACGATTTATAGATTTCAAATAATGAAAATTTAATATATTATTTTATAGTTAAATTATTCACATTAGGTTATATTGTATATAAGCTATACCATCAGGTGTTCATTATTTTTTTTAATTGAGTTCAAAGCTGATTTCTTATAATGATATTTTGTTTTTAGTTGTTTTTATTACAATTTTAAATCTACCATTTAATATAATTTTAGTCTTAACAGATGTAAATCGTAACTATTAAGGCGTAATTTAATAGTTTTTCAGTTTTATTGCATTGTCGTGAGTAGAAAAACAGTTTAGTAAATAGATACATTATTGATGTTCCTGTTTCAATTGAAGTGTAATGTAATAACAAATAAAACAAATGTGATATGTTAACTAATCTACTATTGGTAGTACTTGAAATCGTGTTAGATCAATTCATGTAGTATTACTTTAATGTTAAATAAAAAATAAATACATTATTTTGATGGATATTCGATTAATTTATTTCTCTAAAGTTGTTGCTTTCTCTTGCCTTCATGAATATATAGGAAGGAAAGTATTGTTCTCATGTCGATTTTTCGAAAGCGAGTTTTCACCGGATATACACGTTTTCAGACTTCCTGAACCCAAAAAACATGTTTTCAGCGATTGGTCTCTCTGTATGTGTGTATGTGTATGAACAAAATATCTTAAGAACGGAACAAAGTTAAACGTACAAAGACGTACAAAGACAAAAACGGAAAAAACGTACAAAGTTGAAACCTGAAACTTAAGTTAAGTACCACTAAACACTAGAGGACCCGACACGAACATTTTCATCAAAATCTGTCAACCAAAAGTAATAGTTAATTCATTTTTCACTTTTTTCTCAAAAACGGCTTCTATGATTTCTTTTTTACAAAATCCTCTCATTTACTACATTTTTTATGCTCTACATGACAGGGTAGCTAAAATTTTTGGGGAGGCTCTTCCCTGGTAGGAAAAAATGGTTATTTTAAGATTGCGATCTTAATATGCATATCAAGGCAAAAGAGTATAATGAAAGTTGTAGAAAATTTTAAAATCTACTACTTTTATTTCAAACATTTCTTTCTATAACGCATATTTCACCAGTAATTAGTGATTTTCTGTTTTTTTCGTGAAAATCTGTAAAAAAATATTTTTTTAAGATTTCCGCCTTAGTATACTACTGCACAAGAATATTGTAGCCTATATTAAAATCTGTAGTAAATTAAAAGATCTACAACTTTCATTTTAAGAACTTTTCTCTATAGCGAGGAGGAGTGATTTTCCGTATTATTAAGCCAAACTAAGGTTGGTTTTAATTGTTCATCATTCACTCATGATTAAAATTAGATTATGTTTTTTTGAGTTTAGTTTTTTTTGTTTATTTCATATGTTAGGTTGTATTGGTGATTATTTGCATTGGCAAGAGAAAGTCGTATGAGTGTTTCACACCAGTTTTTTTTTAATAAATTTACTGTACCAAGATGAATATTACACTAATGCTCGATTTACTTTAAAATAAAATTAACGATTATTTCGTGGATGTATTTACCTAAAATTCAATCTATTTCGCTCACATCATGGATGTCAGTTTATAAGTGGGCTTCAATAAACCTCTTTTATAATAAAACGGCTTCATTTTAACTTTCTCAAATGTCAGTGGAATAATTTCATTTCAATGCAGTGGAATTAATTCATTTTACTGAATTATAAAAACATACGTTTGGTAAATTAAGTTTTTAATCGGTGCGAATGTCAAGTATTTATACGTAAATGTATAATGAAAGTGTTAGTAGTAGAACTAGTCATGTGGTATTGAAGTAAGTTTCTGAAGAGTACCCTTCGATCTATCCACAAAAGAACAGTGGATTACTGTATATTCATGTGTTCTGCCCATAACAGACAGTTGAAGTGTCAAATTATTTACATTCAATCTGTTCGCTGCAGGGATAAAATAAATAGTTCTGTTTCTTATCGCATAGTCAGCCAATTAAATGACTGAAAAATTTAAGAATAGAAGAGGTAGAGGTGTAAAAGACACTAAACAGAGTTATCTCCTCTGAAAGTAATGAATTTCATTATACAGCCAGACCGTGTGGTGAGTGAAGTGAAGGTGTCATTTGCAGAGTGAAAAATGTGTGCTTTTCAGAGAGCCCGGCATGCTGATAAGCGTACTTTTTCGTTCAGTGAGGAAGGCACCTGTAAACCAACTCACTCCTCGTTTAGGTACTTAGAAAAAACTTTGACGGGTTCAAACCAGCCTTTCGGCTGATGACCTAAGCAAATCATATTCAAATGTATCCATCCCTTCATGAAATTTATATTACGTAATACTAAAAGTTACCCCAATATGTACTCATGGGTTACCACTTTGGGGTTCAGCTATGAAGTCAAACTATGCCATCATCCAAGGATTTTAATCAAAAGTTCTACTTATGATAAGCCTAACAAATAATCCGTTGTACGTGGAAAATGATTCACTGCGTAGACTTACATATCAATACTATGAAAAAAGAAATTAAGCAACTGAGTGAAAAATATCAAATAAAATTAGACAACTAAAATTCATCAGCACTTAGTCAACTTGAAAACACGGAAGCCTCAACAAGAACAAGACTCAACAGAATAAATTTACTTGATCTTCCATTCAGAATTAATGAATATTCTTTATTAAGTTCTTATTATTCAATGTCATCAAGTCCATACCTTTACCTTCTTCTGTTTTTTAACCCTCTTATTTTGTTAATTTCTGTCTTTTATTTTATTTATTATATTTGTTATTCATATTTTGTATTGATTTAATGTTTTCAAAATTTGTTATTTTGTAATTTTGCTTTTTCTTTTTAATAAAGCTACTGGGAATTCGTCTTCGTCATGTAGATACAAAGTACCAGGGTACCAAGCTTCGCTAGGTTGCAGATTATATGATCGATTTTCGAAATGAATGGTAGTAAAATGGATTGATAAGCTATTGAAAAATTCTGACGTAGTCTTTACATATAACGTTTATTTGTTTACTATATCATCTGTTATTGTTTATTACATCTGTAGCCAGCCTACTGTTCTCATTATATTTCTTAATTTAGCGACTTATGACTTTTTGGAAATATGAGACCAAGCGCAATCAATTTGTTGACGCTGAAAATCCCCTATACACGAATTTTCAGGAAAATCATTAGTCGTTTTCGAGACAGTAGAACATACAAACATGCATAAACCAAGTTGTCGTATAATGTTTTAGGATAAGATAATAAGATATTTTATTTATTTATAGTTATTAATAGTAAACTGATTGTAAATAAACTCATGTGTTAAAAAAGTTCATCAAACTTTGGTTTCCAGTAAGGATTTACAAAGAAGTGTTTTCAGATGAGGAGGTAATTTTGATCTTCGGGACCGAAGACTGTCTATATAATATATTCGACTATCGTTATATATAATGTTAAAGTTTTGCCTATATAAAGATTAATTTCTTATGTTTCTTATAAAAGTCTGAAATTTTGTTAGCTTATGTTAAAGGAAAATTAAATAAAAATATTTCAGGGCAGGTTTGCCGTCTCAGGGTAAAAGTAATATGTCTTGTTTTATCGAAGTTAATTTTATTTCTCCACTTAGTAAACTATAATTTTAAAATATTTAAGTTTTGTTGAAAATTAAACTCTATATCAACAGCCGAACGGGCTGAAGAAATTTACTGTGTCGTCGGCAAACGGAGCTAAAAGTGTGTGATCAGATATAGGAATCTCAATAGTGTAAATATTGAATAATAATGGTGAGAGAATAGATCCTTGTAGAACTCCAGCCTTTATCAATTTTAAGTCTGATCTTCCAGAGACAAGAGAGACAAAGAAGTGCCGATCAGAGGAAATTGTTTAAGGTTAGGTAATAAATAGAGTGAAGACTTGGAAAACAATAACAACCCACTAATCCACGTTCTAAACAGTCCAAATTTACCAGTTAATCGTCGGCTCCGCAACAGGTGGAACAGAAATATGGAATAAATTTTACAAGTCAACTGACTTTTTTTAGTAAACATATTAAAAATTTAATCGGTAATTTTTAAACACCAATTTCATCAATGTCGTGACATTTAAATGCGAGAGTCCTGCTAATGATTTACCTTCTCGAAAATGGTAAAGCAATGTAAAACAAACTAAAATTATATTTACTGGTTGTCCAAAGGTGTGCAGTTGTAAATGTTGTAAAATGGAGTGAAAAAACTTTGACTGATAAATAAAATTAAATAAATTTATTTTATTAAAAATCA
Organism: Catonia carolina; assembly: GCA_035578175.1. Taxonomy (NCBI): domain Eukaryota; kingdom Metazoa; phylum Arthropoda; class Insecta; order Hemiptera; family Achilidae; genus Catonia; species Catonia carolina. Next base: position 257,763,097 of record JAQMRL010000001.1, on the reverse strand, counting down.
ATATTACTTTTAATCAATTAGGTAAAATGATTATTACTACGGTTAACAGTTATTATTCTAAAACGATTAAGTACATAAAATTTTAGTTACATTCTATTTGTAGGAGTCACGTGGTCTTAACATCATTATTAACTACACTATATAAAATTAGGTAATAACTTTATCCACTAGTGTTTCTTTAAAAAATAGGAATTGGGCATTCTATGACGGATGCATAACACAATTTTTACATAACACTTTCATCCGTTACAAAACAACTAAGTTTTTGAAAAATGTTACTCAGCATCTTCATCCACCTAGAACTTCAGCCGTTTTGATTTGATTGAATTTAAAAATGTGTAATCTTTACTGCGTAGTCTTTTTAAGTAGAATCAATCGAATGTTTTTTATGAGTTTATAGTCAGTAGCACTTTTGAAATTGTCACATTTTAAAGCTCTCTATTATTTACTAACTTATCAAGTTATTCATACGTTACAATATAAACTAAATTTTGGATAAAATGAGTAGGTACCACACTTGTTTCTCCTTCAGTAAACCGCTTAGGTTTATATTTTTAGAACAAAATGACTGTTGAGTATTCTACCACGGTGTATGGAAGCGGTTATATTTCCCGTTTCATAGTTAACATATCTTTGAAAGCAGAAAATATTTCTTTAAAATGTATATAACACAATTATTCTTAATATAACACAATTAATTATTAGTTTTATCGATTGTTTTTAATATAACATGTATGTTTCTTTTAATATGTATGATCTTTTAGAAAAATCTGAACAGCTTAAGTCGCTTAAAGATAGAGACACAAGATTCGTCGATAAAACTCGAGCTCCGTCGTCAATAATTTGTACAGATAAAATGAGATACATCAGATCCCAAAAAATGAAGAATTATTGAGAAAAACGTAAAAATCCTAAAACCAAACCAAGAAGGATTTCTAAATTTTATTCAAGTGGTCCAATTAGGCTGTAAAAGTAAAAAAGTATGTTTTAAATCTAAAATATATTGGGTGATATAAGAAAAAAAGTGTGAGAATTTACTGACACCTGGTAAGGATAAACCAGCAAGACTAATATTTGAAAAGCTGAAAGAACACAACAAAACAAGATGGTTCAAAGAAACAGAAAAAGGCCTGATAACACTAAACATAAATAGAGAAGCAATGGAAGATAGAAATGAATTTAAAAAAACCAGTTGAAGATTATAAGGGTTTTTCAGAGGAAAAGTTAAGGAAAACAATATATCGAAAATTTTCGGAATATAGGGAGGAAAATGATATAAAAGAGAACTTAAGTTTCAAAATAAAAACTCGAGCATGCATGATTATCTTTGTCCTTAGTTGACTGAAACGAAAATAAATTAAGTATGTTTCAACAGTTATTATTGAAATACAATTTTGTAATGGATCGGATGTTTTGAAGATTTTTTTAAAAACAGTATCAACAATCATTTAGTCAGTATAACTAAGTAAAAGTATTAAATTTAAGTATTTAAGTAAGTATAACTTCAGTTGTAACCGTCTTTATTGACGTTTAAAATTAAAATCGATCTTATTTTACACGATGAGATAAAAAAAACTTATCACATAGCATGAAAATTATTCTTCAGGAATGACAAAAGCACTTATGGAGCTAATGGATTGAATAAAATTATTAATTTTTGTTTAAGCTCATGAAGTTGATTTTTCGATCAAACTTTAAATTATCCGTAAATCCCGGTAAATCATTCGAGGCATCATGAGGTTTGCCAGTAGTTAAGAAGATCGTTACAGGAATACCAAGATAAGGAAAGACTCAACATCTTCTTTATAAACGACAAGGTATCTCAGAACAGAATGCAGTGGTTAGAGTATTGAACAGAATGAGGGAGGATAGGATACCTAAGCAGACACTGGGCTATAAGCAGAAGGGCAGGAGAGAACGAGGACGCCCGAGAAAGAGATGGGCAGATTTGAGTGGTTCGGCAGAGATGCCTAATTCTTGAAAGGCAGAAAAAGAAGAAGAAGAAGATTCGAAATTATTGTAGAAACAAAATTATGTTAAATTACAGAAGATATGATATAAAATTTCTTCAATTTTATAAAACTTTATGTAGTGGCATTTTTTTGTGTTATACTGATTAAGATGTATTGATTAATATTTCCTTTTATGGAGTATTCTCTAAAATTGTTTTGTTGTAAATTGAATGTACCGTGTATAAAGTGAGTTAAGTTGAATGGCTACTTTTTACTTCTTGTTGCATCAAGAATCCATTAGAATATGAAACAAATCTGTTGAAACGCATAGTAAGAAACAATTCAGTTGGTTAATTTTCTAAGGTTTCTCAGATAATCAGTTGAATCAAAGTTATATAGAAATACGTGCTAGATATAACTACGATTCGAGTAAGAAACAGTTTAACCACTACCTCAATTATTCTGTGTAATGACACCTAAGAAAGAGTGAAGAGTTGGCGGGCATCTTCACGGACCGCTTGGTCCATCTGGCTTAGATCAACTTGACTTGTCCACACGTACCTTCTTAACCTCTCTTTTTAAATTTATCATTCTATTCTTCATCTTATTCATCGAACAAAGGAAAATCACATCAGTTTAACCTATCATACACATGTATACTTATTTTAAACATTTTTCTTTGTGAGTTAAAAAACTTACCTCATATCTCATAATACTTTGAACTCTATGCGGCCTGCAATTTCAATATATAGAATATTACCATTTAGTCTTCATTTGAGATCTTTTTCATTCTGATCAACTTATAATTCGAAGATAATCATTTTGCATCTTTGCAATAAATTCTCGATTAGGTTATATCCCATGAAACTACTCATGTACTCATGATTTTTTCTTAGGCATCAGATTTGCTAATCGAATATCGAGAGGTTATTCTTATATTATGATACATGGTTATAGCTGCATTTGTATTATATTGTATTATAATAAGCTATTTTATATGCATATGCACAAATTATATTTTTTTTAAATGTAGAAAATCATAAGGTTCAATGTCCAATCTAATGCAATCTACAAATTTGCCTCTATTTTTAACTTTTCTAAATATATATTATCTTAATATAATATTACAAATTTTATTGTTTATAAAATAACCTAATAATTTCTCTCAATTCTTGATATTGATCTGTATTACAAAATTGCATATGTACAGTTTTACTACTTTCTTTGAAAATGATATTCTATATTACAAGAACATGATCATTTTTCTTGTTACTAGAATATATTTATTCAATTTCAATATGGTTAAATACTTATAAATAGCTGATAATGAGAAAAATTATTTACTTAATGTTGAACAAAATTCAATCAGCAACGTTGAGTTCTTTTAGTAAGAGGAGTGAAGAATTAAAATTGTTGAATTAGGAAGTAACGTGGAAGAGACCAAAAGGTTGACCCAGAAGACTATTTCCATGAAATATAGAAAAATGCTCTAAACATTAAATAACACATTGAAAAGTGATTTCTTTTTGTTTTACGTGTAGCTGTTTCGCAATTGATGCTAATGCAGACGGTGAGAAGGATGATATATGAAGATGAGTGATGAACAAATGCCAGACCTGAGTGAGTTTTAAAAAATTGATGTTAACATTTTAATACGCATTAAGATAATATTATTATTTTTCTAGTAAAGTAATTTGAGATTCAAAATAAAAACTTACATGTACTAGTCTATAATTAAGTACAGTAAGTCCATTAAATGATATAAAATAATGGTTCTGCTTAATTAAACATCTAGTTATAAAAACGGTTATTAATTTAAACTTAATGTAATTGAACAAACAAATGAAAATCAATTAAATAACAAACAAAAACTTTTCATTAGCCTATAAAATGATTATTAGCTTATCAAAATTAAAGCTAAACGAATGAATTTTGTTATGTATTAGAGAATTGTCTATTATAGCGCTCTCTTGGAAAACAAAAGTACAAAACCTGTCAAAAAACCTTCTGTGAATTGTTGCATTTTTTAAACTATTTTGATCTATTAACTTTATTAAGTTCAAACAACTTACATAATTAGTGAATATAGATTAAAGTATAAAACATTAATTTAAGGACTTAGTGATCAAAATTAGTAGATAAATATTGCTTGAGTCCCAGCTCCGTGAAGTTGGAAGGAATGCAGTGCGTTGTTATAGTAGTAGGAGAATGAATGAGTTAGTAGTGTTTCACAGCTGATGCATTTGTAGTGGTAGCGTGTGCTAACTAGACTAAAAAAATATTCTTATCAACCTGCGCATTAATGTTACAAATAGGCCTACCTACCGGGTTATTAACTTGATCGGATTCATAATATTTAACTTACCAATTTATATCAAAACATGTAAATATAAAGAAATGTAATAAATACAAACAAATAAGTTATAACAAATACGGAAAGTTTGAAAACGAATGTTTTATATGAGAGTAATACAACAACCGTTCTCCCAGCATGTGTCACTCATTCATTATACCTCACCCGTACCCTTCACCCAGCAACTACACAGAGCTTGGAACCGAACAATAGTGCCGTATTTGCTCGCGTACGACGCGCACTTTTTTTCTAACAATCTAACGCTACATTCGTAGGTGCGCGTCATATGTGGGGTTTACTGGTAGATAAAATACCGGTATGTGCACTCTACTATACTGTCCGGTGGTAAGCTAATTTGTTTATGGCATTTTCGGTAGAAGTAATATTTGTTTGGGTTTAACAACGACTATGGCACTTTGTTAAACAACAAGTAGTGGTGAGTCACACCCGGTGTAAGGCTTCACAACAAACGTGTCTGTTCAGTTCGTCTTCTTCGGGGATTTCGATATATACGGTAATATTGTTCTTTTAAGTACAACTGATACATTTCAGATTACAACCCAGTCAAGATCAGGTGCGTGTTTAGTTCAGTTTAGTGAGTGAAATGAGTTCTGTAAAGCGTTTGTTCATATACAGCTGGTGAAAAATTAAAAGTTCATCTTGAAGCAGAAGGGATTGGTTACGGTGCTGCGGGCCGTAAATGTGACATTCCGAAATCCTGTGTAAGAGATTGGAGGAGGAAAAACGAGAAGCTTCAAGATTTCAATAAAAACAGAAGAGCATTTCGCGGAGGAAAACAAAACTTTCCGCAATTAGAAGTACAGCTATTGTCCTACATTGAAGACCGTCGTGAAAAAAGGGTTGGCAATATCAACGGAGATGGCAATTTTAATGGTGAAAGAAATTACATTTATAATCTATTAATTAAATTTGGTTGAATAATTGAGCGGTGCTTCTAATATGAGTTTTAATTACCTAGATTTTCTTTATTCTTTAAAACTTACTCCCGTTTTTGGGGTGCGTGTCTTACGCGGGGGCGCGTAGTACACGAGTAAATGCGGTATTATAGTGTGACAATGTTTGTATTACTGGATTTGTGTGAATTATTAATTTTGATTGGTAACGGGTGTATAATTTATCAATGGTTAAGCATACGATATCTACGTTGAGTTCTGAATGTATGATAAGAGTTTCGTACGTATTAAGTAGAGATTACATATGATTAACCGTAAAAATTTATTTTGAAAAGTTTACAACATGTTTATGTTTGTTTTTTTCACCAAACCATAGTTCATACATCCAAATCGGACGAATTACATAGTTCTACGATTTAGTTTTTGTTAGAGAGGTAACTGTGATCTACAAAGAAACGTGAAAAGACGATGTGAAAGACTTAAGAGGGTAATAAGACAGTCACAGTTAAATTTTAAATATTTTACAACTTGTCTCTACTCCATTTTCTCCGTAGCCTACGTTGGGTTTACTGAACATATATAAAGTATGATGAAGCTTCATATAAATCGTTTTTTTGTTCCAGGAAGTTTTTCATTGAATCGCCTACATAAATTATAGTGTCGTTAAAGTGTAAACTCAAGTTAAAACGTATCAAAATTTCTACAACCGATTTAGATAAAAATTGTATTATTTTTTCAACAAATGAACGCTGGTACCCTTAACGCCCTTAAAATATCCGATGTGTTTTGCGTATTAATAAAATTAATTTAGAAGTTATATTTAAATACCAGTATTGGTAAACGGTTAAGTAATTGAGAAACTAGGATAATTCTACAAAACTTTGGAATGCAGAGTAAATTTCGGTTATTCAATTCTATCTTTTCTCAAACATTAAAGATAAAATTAGCTAACCATAATTTTAACTATGCCCATAACGGGTAGGTGGAGTGCTAAATTAATTGCACTTCATCTGCAGTTTCCAGGGCTACAAAAAATAGTTCTGTTTCTTATCACGTAGTCAGCCAATTACATGACTGAACTATTTAAGAACAGAAAAGGTAGAGCTGTGAAAGATATTAGTCAAAGTTATCCCCTCTGAGAGTAATGAATTTCACTATACAGCCAGATCATGTGGTTAATGAAGTAAAGGTGTCATTTGCAGGAAGAAAAGTTGGTGCTTTTTGGAGGGGCTAGCATGCTGATAAGCATAATCCTTCGACTCAGTGAGGACCACCTCACTTATCGTTTTACTTACTAAAACCGCTAGAGCTTCAAACCAGCCTATCGGCTGTTGATCTTTACAGCAGCAATCTTAGCTATGGATATATGTTGAGAATTAAAAGCTAGTTATCTTAAGCAGACGGTAATAAAGTACTAATTGAAATGGGAAGATCATCTCAAAAAAATTTCTCCCCATAAGATTCCTAGACTGGGTAAAGTTTACAAACCAATTGAAATGCGTGATTCGGAGCAACCAGTGACTAGGTAGATGCTGAAACTACTAGAAGATAATCTTAGACCATTTTTTGTTAAATTTAATTATTACCTTGTATTTTTTCTTCAAAATATTTCAGTGATTGATGATTTAAAACTGTAAATAATTATTACATTAATTTTTTCATGTAGGTATTGTTAAAAATTTTGGTTATTCATGACAAGCTTTTAGAAGTAATTTTTAATGCAGTTTACATTTTTATATAAAATATATATCAGCTCCTACTCAGCTTGTTACAAAAGTAAGGTGATAAAAATCAACTTTTTACGGTCACATACAATACCGTAACATTTTTACTTACTACTCATTTTTTTTCAATTCTGCAATGAATTTACACGTAATGTATAATATAATAACATAACAAATTGATACTTGTCTTTCGATTTATATGTTACAGTTTATATATGATATTATTGTTGTACATTTTATTTTGTATTTTCCATAAAATGTTAACAATTTAATAAGAAATCTGTAGTAGTTCAGTGACATTAAATTTCATTCTGATTTATTTCTAAGATATATAAATATCTAACAATTTCTATATATTTAATTAGAACTGAAATAAAAAATTTCCCTGTACAATTTTTTTTGAATTGCTTTTATTACAAGTTTTAATTTTATTATGGTTGTAATATTCATAGTGTATGTATGTTGCATACATTTTTTTGACAAAATTCACAATCAGTTATGCTTAACCTTTAGTTGATAGTTATGATACAATTTAATAACACTGACATGAGTAGGGAAGTCTCTAGCGACCCTTTTTTACAAATTATACAGAAAACACCTGATAATTTACAAAAGTATTAAAAAATCCCTCTAGCGATAATGATTGCAGTATGATAATTACAAAAAATTTCCTTTTTTAACCACTTCCTACGTTCCTTATTTAACCAATACTGTCTAATAAAATTGAACCTACTATATAAATAATACTTAACCACAAGTCAGCTGTTTAACAGCTGATATTCGGAGACGAAGGTTTCTTGTTCAAATCCTCGTAGAGGTAGTAACTTTTATGCGGATTTGAATACTAGACAGTGATTACCGGTGTACTATGATGTTTGGGGTTAAATTAATCATACTCTCTAAGGAATTGTCGGCCTGAGTCTGAACAAGAATACACCTCATTACACGTCATACATATCATCCATTTCTCATTGGGTCATGGGGTTCCTTATTTGTTCTGAATTGAACAGATTACAACGTACACGCATTAAGGACAAAACTAATTTATTTACTTGTATTTAAGCAAACCTCAAACAAACAGTATCTTAGAATACGAGGTGTGGCTATTAATTAACGAGACTGACGTTTTAAAAAATTTAATTTTAATTTTATAAATAATCACTTATTGTCATCTTCAATATACATTCCTTCTCTATCAATACAACGCTCCATGCAAATTTTCCGTTGTTGGAAATAGTGCTGGAACTCATCTTCTGTCAGCTCCTTCAGGACACGTGCCGCTTTCTCTTTTACAGCTTCCACAGACTTAAATCTTGTCCCTTTTAATGTAGATTTCACCTTAGGGAACAGGTAGAACATAATAATATGTGATGAAACGTGATTTTTTTATTATGATCCGGAAGCGAAGCGCCAATCCTGGAAGAGCCGAACTTCACCGGGAGCCAAAAAACCTCGAATGAGCACGCCAAAATTTAAAGCAATGATGATTGCTTTTTGTATATACATGGGATTGTGTACCTTCAATGGGTTCCTGAAGGTCAAATAATTAATATTACTACCTTGAGGTACTTTCTAAACTACGTCAAAGAGTAAGGAAAAAACGCGCCGAAATGTGGAGGACTAATCATGGGTTCTCCACCAAGACAATGCGCCAGCTCATGCCGCGTTAGCTGTCAAGAGGTTCCTAGCCAAGTACAGCATCTCAGTATTAGAACATCCACCTTATTCACCAGATCTTGCACCATGTGACTTCTAACTATTCAAGTAGGTGAAATCTGCATTAAAAGAGACAAGATTTGAGTCTGTGGAAGCTGTAAAAGAGAAAGAGGCACGTGTCCTGAAGGAGCTCACAGAAGATGACTGTTGAAGATGATACTGATGAAGATGAGACTGTTGCAGATGATGTTGTGATGATATTGAAGGTGACAGTAAGTTATTATGTATAAAATAAAAATAAATTTTTTTACGTCAGTCTCGTTATTTAATAGCCACACCTCGTATGTAACACCCAGTATTCCTTGATATTCCTGAGAGAACGTTTTGTAACGTATACTTACTAATAAACACGAATTAAAAATTCCTCTGTAAAATAAACTGAACAATAATTAATTCAGTGTTTCATACATATTTTAATCTGTTGTTTATTTCACTGTTTGATGAATGACAAAAAGATGCAACAGGTTTCTTAACGAAAGGTTATAACCTGGTCACCTTCCTACATGTGTTCCAAATCCGGTACAACTGAACTTTAATAGAAATATTCAACTATCTGACCAGCTGTAGCAGACCTGAAGACCTCTACATAAATTAATTAGAAAAATATCCCCTAAATGGAATTTACAGAGTCAAATGAAAAATATCTGCGTATATAAGTACAAGTTTATCTTTTTAAAATTCCCTGTAAAATAGCAGACAGTAAAGAACGAGTTGTATCAATTTTTGTAAAAATTAATTGACTTTTTTAATATAACTTTATCTAGAATATTTAGTGAATTTTTATGTTTTAAATTTACATTTGATATATTCGTGACAAAACTGTTGATACATTGTGTGGTCATCTTTTTTACATTTCTTCCGCATTTATAAAGGTTTCTATCGACCGACAAAGATTTTATTCATTTCTAACAGGTTTTATACAAAAATTAAACAGATTTATTTGTAAAAAAGTGAAATTTTATTCCTTCAGTAATCAGTTTTAGATTGCGTGTTAAAACTATTTTATTACTAATAACTTTCTAGTTGGTTATATAAATAAAATAGATAATTTATGAAACCACTAAAATATTTTAATCGAAATAATTTTCCGTTAAATCGTGTATTTTTAAAAGAAAATTAGCTTTTTAATGTTTATAGGTTTTGTTTTAGATATTTAGTAATATGTTTAATGATTAACGATTAAATTAACTGTAGTTTTTTTTTAAATATTAACTCACATTTTCAAGAAACATCGTGTAGTTTTGCACTTACAGTTCACTCATTAAATATTTTTATTCCCTACTCTTAAATTTTCAATCTTTAAAGTTTAATAATTCCTTTATTTTAAACACAAAAAATTTTAAACACACAAAAACTTTAAAGAGAAATAAAGCTAGATAGAGGGAAAATGTTTCAAGGGCGTAGAAGGTTTCAGAAACAAGAAAAAATTTAAGAATAAAGTTGAGCTGGCAAAAATCTTTGTATCCAATTAATTAAAAATGAATTAAAAAATATTTTAAAATCCTTATTTATAAAGCTTATCTCCGGCCTGTTTGGATGCATCCCTGGCAAATCTATGGAATTGTCAAGGCATCCGTAATATTAAAAATTCAACGATTTCAGTCAAAATTCTTACGATAAATTACAAATGCTCCCTTTTACGTTACCAGTGACATTTTGCACAATAACCTCAAAATTTCTTACGTAAACGAATTATTTTATAAAATTTACACAAGATATTGTAAGAAATTACCTCATCAAAACAACGATCTTGTACGCAACCTATAGCTACCACACCTTCCCGGAATTCTCCGAAGAGGTCTGCGCCGACGATGGAGTAAGGAGATCATTTTGGAATAAATAATTTCCGATAGTACACAAATTTATGTAAACAGTTTACTAGAAATTTACAGCTGGGGCTCACTGTTGAGTGGTGATCTCTAAATCTTAAGGCACATTTTATTTCATTTCATAATCATCTCATTCCTCCCTGTTTTTTTTTAAACAGTTGTGAATTTACCAATTAGGTCTAAAAAAAATATCAGTACTTCCTGTTTTTAAGTTTATAGTCATTTTGAATCTAAATTACGAAATTATTTTTTTAATTTATGTACAAGATTCCATTTTGAAATGATTTTCATTACATTTTTTTTAACTTGATTTATTTAAATTTACAATTATGCAGCTCTGCGAAACAAGTAAATATTTTTACTATTTATTTTATGTCACATTGAAACTTTGGAGGAAAACACCAATCATAAGCAAGACCCTCGCATTAAAATCTGGAAATTGTTTAAAAATTTTTTAAACAAACATTTTTTTAAACAGTTACTGTCTTCATAATTTTAAACAACTGTACAGTATTAATAAACAGCTAACAACTTGGTGGGTCAGCAAATAAATAAACTTTATTGTTACGTAAAATAATATACCGTCCCACGAAGAGGTTGCTATTTCTGAATTAATATGCCGGACATATCGCACACTCTGCAGACTGAAGACTTTACAGTTATAATAAATAGATATGTAAAAAAGTATCATCGAGTTTCATTTGTTTATGATTAATCATATCATCCAGGTATTCGTCTATCAATAATGGAGGGTAATATTTAGGGAATGAATTGTAGAGGGAGGTAAAGGTTAAAATAAATAGATATATACCAATATAGATATATAAAGCAAATTACAAAAGATGTAGGGTGTTACAGGTATGTAGATATGAAACGACTTGTGCAAGATAGAACAGCTTGGAGAACTGCATCAAACCAGTCGAGAGACTGATGACAAAAAAAGATTAATCAAAACAAAATGGTGGAATAAGAAAATAATATCGTAAATTATACTGTTGATAACTCGGAAATTTTTCAAAACCGCTTATGACTTATTTTTGTTTCGTTGCTATCAGTGCATAGTTATTGATGGACATGAGTTCAAATAAAGGTTAATGCAACAAATTGTGTTCATTATTAATTTATAACTTTCATATATATTTTATTTTATTACTTAAGTAACATTGTAACAAATCACCTATTTTGAAATGGTTATGCAAATAAGATTACTTTCCGCCATTTTGTTTTGATTAACCATAAGCAAATGAAACTCGAGGGTACTTTTTTGCATATCTATTTATTATAACTGTTAAGTATCCAGTCTGTAGAGTTTGCGATACGTCCGGCATATGAATTCAAAAATAGCAACCTATTCGTGGGTCACCCGGTACCTATATTACATCATTTATGGCATGTCGAATTTTGGGATTGAAAATAGAAAGGTTATTCGGCCTGCCATACCGAATAGTTCAGTACCTATATGACATCTACTTCTTTAGTTTTTTAATATGTACAAATATAATTCTCCTAAAATTTAATGATGCTTGAATAACGTAGTATTTTTGTTGTAGATCTCTAGTGTATATAAAAATTGAAATAACTAGACTAATTAAATTCGGCTTACATAAAATTTGAAATTGTCGACCAGATAATAATGTAAAAATGATAAAACATATTTATTGAGATAAAATATTTAGTGTCTTGAACATTATTGCAATTGGTAGAGGTAAAATAATTAAACTTCATCTAATTGAAACAATATAATTCAAGGTTAAAAGATAAACATAATTCAGTGTCTTTTTTGTGCTTGGTTTAAGAAATGACTGAAGTATTTAGGAAAATAGGAACGGTTGTAATTGACATTACTTGTAGTTATCTTCACTGAAAGAAATCATTTTAACTGTATCGTTAGTCCTTGTAGAGAATTTATTCTGGATGAAAAGGTTATAAGATTTTCATGGGACAGATGCACTAATAGGTGTCATAAACGCCTTCACTCTTATTGTATGTTTATAAATTATTCAACAGTGCAACTGACCTCTATACCAGGAGTCTCGGATTCGATTCCTGGTCAGTACTGGGATTTTTATCTGTGTATTACCTTACATCATTACATATGCACAAGTGAAAGCTTATGTTAAGATCATCACTCAAAACGAAATTTCAGCAACCGAGGTAGTACCCTAAGACACAATACAATTTAAGTAGGTAAATTTACTTTTGATTTTCTTCTTACAATGTTCATTTAAATTATGATCAATATTTTGGTGATACCTCCAAAAAATAAAAAGGTTACTATTTGGAGTTTTACCAATAAAACACTAAAGGATTGTTCAAGAGGAATCTCAGAAAAGGTTAATTATAAATATTACATTACAAATAAATAATAAAAATAGGATGTGGTCATCAGGCGAAAGGCTGGTTTGAACCAAGTAAATCGAAGAGTGGGTTGGTTTACTTTTGCCTTCCTCATTGAGTAGAAAAGTAGGCTTATCAGAATGCCGGACCCTCTGAAAAGCACATATTTTCCGCTCTGAAAAAGACAACTTCACTTCAATCACAACAGGTCTGGCTGTATAATAAAATTCATTACTTTCAGAGGAGATAACTCTGATTAGTGTCTTTAATCCTTTACCTCTTCTGTTCTTAAATGATTCAGTCATTTAATTGGCTGACCATGTGATAAGAACTATTTATTTTAGCCCTAAAACGAACAGATTGAGTGTAAATAATATGACACTCCTTCTGTCTGTTATGGGCAGAAAAATAGGATAAAATATATAATTATGTTATTTTTCATAATTTGGAACGTCAATTAAATTATTTAAAACAACAAAGTTAAATTTATTTAAGATGTGAAAAAATAATTTTTAAGAGTTGTTTTTGACCACCTGTTATTTTTTATAAAATAACAATTGGCTAGCAGATTTAGCACGTCACAAAAATTAGATAAGTAATAAAGGAGGTGTTGGATAAAGAAAGAAATATAATAAAAGGAAACCACGCTATGTGAAAAAAATTAATAGTAATTATCAGTGCAAATTTTAAATAAGAATAAGGTATTATAATAATCTGCGATCTATACAAAGTTTCATAACAATGTTAGTTTTATAATACATCTTTTTCATTTTCTTTGTTGATATTGGTTCATCAGATTTGAAGAACTAATTTGTAATAAAGCGGGATAAAGAAGGTAAATAAATCCGAGGGGAATAGTGACAGAGATACAGAAGAGATGTGGTGCTTTTAATAATAAAGGGTAATTAAAGATAGACGAAGAATATTCCTGTAACAACTAAGCCCAACCAGCAATTACTCAATGGAAAAAGTCGCTATGTGTTGGTTCGTTTAGACTTACATATATATGTCTACAATGAATGTATGCACACAAAATGAACGTAGATAATTACTGCTGTTCCAAGTTCACTTATAATTATAGCTAATTATATGCTATGAGGTGAGGCGATGTTATGCTCCAGACAAAAACGTGTTTGTATTTTCAACTAAAACAGAAATACTACAAGCAAGCATTTACTCTACAGAAGGTAGAGATACGATACTCTGTAGCTATTTAATGGAACAATTATGATGATGATTATTATTGAATGTATCAAGGTCGGGCTATGAGGTTAAATAACCTTCGCTTTGCTTTCTTGGTGGGAATGGCAATTAGCCGAATTATCTACGAGGAATTAACTTGAAATCATGACTATAAGAAATTTAAAACAACTGATACAAAAGTTACAACCTGACTCGGTTACAATCTTACCCACGACAAAGTAAGATATCCATTTTCTTTTCTGTTCGAGACGGTACAATAAAACTATAACATGATGTATTTCTTCTGTAATACATAGGTGGTTAAAAAAGTTAATTGTTACCGTTTCTAAATCAAATGATACATATAGAACAACACACCGCATAATAATTGTTTATGAATCCGAAACAACTCAACGGTTTAAAATGTATCACATAATTTAACATCTAATAATTTAGTTTAATTATAAGTTACCTGGTTTTAATCCAGTTTCATTTTATTTATCGACTTGTAAACTGTGATAACTGAAGTCTGCTACAAATAGTGATAACTAATTAAGAAATATATTATTATGGAAGATTTATTTTTCCGAAAAGATTAACCCATTTTTCATCAGCCAAATTATTATTTCATCTAAAAATAAATTCGTATGAGAGAAATAGTAAAAAGATTTAGTTAAAACAATTGTTTTGATATTCAAAAAAATTAAATAATGTTATTTAATTTTTGTAAATGTGGTTCAATTACAATCTTACCCACGACAAAGTAAGATATCCATTTTCTTTTCTGTTCGAGACGGTACAATAAAACTATAACATGATGTATTTCCGTGTAGACTCAGACCGACTATTCCTGAGAAAGTATGGTTATACTTTCTATGCCTGAGAAAGTATGGTTATACTTTCTCAGGAATGGTCGGTCTGAGTCTTCACATTGCTACACCTCATTTACACGTCATACATATCATCCTCATCTAATTGGGTTGCTTATTGATCTGAACTGAACAGTTTGCAATGTATACACATTAGGATTAAAAAATAAATAAATAAATATTTTACGTTTGTTTATTTATTTAAAATCTTTTTGAAAACAAAGTAATTAAAGTACACAATTAGGCCTACGTGATATTTTCCCTAATGTGTGTACATAGACATCTTTTCAATTTAAAAACCCCATGGACCCAATAAGATGAGGATTATGTGTATGCCGCGTAAATGAGGTAGTCTTGTACAGACTCAGGTAACCATTCCTGAGAGAGTATGATTAATTGAACCCCACCATTAAAATACACCGGTAACTAATATCAATACACCGGTCTAGAATTTAAACCTATAAAAAGTAACTACCTTTACTAGGATTTGAACCACGGAACCTTAGTCCTCGTAATCAGCTGTTAAACAGCTGAGTCACGGTGACGACTTTACCACAAGACGTAATAATTAAACTAGTTTTACGAAAATATTAATCACAAAAAGAAATCGACAATTCTTCAAAAAATTAACAAAATTGTGAGTGAATATGCGTTGTGTAATACATCATGTCTCTACTCCATTGACGTTTCAGTCATCTTTGTGCGATTCCTGGTAGATCGGGAGCACATAAATGTTCCGTATTAAGGGATTATTGTAATTCTTAAATCTGTCTCTGAACTTACGGTACAACTTTTTTTACAACTTTTTACAACTTTTTTGCGGTACAACGGACGAGTATGTATTGTTTTATTTGGTATGTAACTCGGTGAATCGGTAATAAGTCGCAAGAATTTACTTTAAAAACAACATATTCGGGAAATGACTGACGTTTGTGCTGCACCATATATCTGGCTACTATACACGTCCAGATTATAGCATTACCTTGTTCATTAAGAGTTTTAAAGTCATAGGTAATATTAATACTACTTTAAATAAATAACAATAATTTACTGTAAAAATTTATTTTTAGCTATTATATTTTTTGCGGTTCTGAACAACGTTTTCGATGGTTCCCTTGGTGAAATCACGAAACAGGTCTTTTTGTTTACTATTTAAAGCATTTAAGAAAGCATTTAATTTTAAGCAACAATAAGGGTTTCTCAAGTCAAAAGGATCCTCTATTTATAAGATCTAGGCCAACTAGTCTCAAAATTTTAAACCGATCATCGTTAGTGCAGCAAAAAATAAAGTTAAATTAAGTGATAAGGTCGACCGATTTGGAATTGCGGTATCGAAATTTTTGGAACCGCAAAGAAAAGTCACATTCAGAAAATTCAAGTTCTTTAGGTCAAAAATACAACAAAAATAGGTCAGATTTAAACAAAAAAATTTAACATTGTATTCTGACTTGAAAATCCCAACAAACGAAAACACTGAAACACAACATAACGAACATTACAACAAATTTAACATTGCATTCCAACTTTAAAATTCATTTTATTACAGAAGCTCCTAAAATCAAATATTAAAAATTTAACAAACAAAATCAATCCCTTAACACAGGAAATATCAAGACGA
Organism: Catonia carolina; assembly: GCA_035578175.1. Classification (NCBI taxonomy): domain Eukaryota; kingdom Metazoa; phylum Arthropoda; class Insecta; order Hemiptera; family Achilidae; genus Catonia; species Catonia carolina. Next base: position 257,746,603 of record JAQMRL010000001.1, on the reverse strand, counting down.
AATTTACCATGCCGCCGCCTACAAAGTAAATGGAGGAGAAATCTACTGATCTACGAGCAACAAAAAATTTTACTTAAAAATTTTCCATACATTCATTATTTCTTACTTCACAGATTTTATAAAACTTTAAAATTTCACTATTTTAATTAATTGTATTTTGGGCTGTTGACATTTTTATTGCTCGTATAAATATTTTTTAAATATTTAGTAATGTTAATCGTACAATATTATTTGTTAACATTTTTAATTTCTACGCTACTTCTTGTTCCATGTATCCTATGTTATTCTTGTTTTGTGTACTTCTTATACATTTTTTCTTATGTTTTTTTCTGTAAATTTATCAATTTACTTTTTATTGTTCAACTCTTAAATTATCCATTTGGATGTATTCTTTAAAAAAATTTTACTGTTACTTCACGTGAAAAAAAATTTTAATTTTTTGGATGGTTATAATACATTGTGTTATTTCTGAATAAAGAAAGAAGGTAAAAAAAAATAAGTGAATTCGAATAAATTTTGTATTTAAGAACATTCTTGAGTAATCATCATATATATTCTTGAAATTTATATAAAATTAATGCAGTTTTAGCAGTTGATGTGATTATTTGTACCAGATTTTTTAATATTGTTTAGTAATTCAATAAATAGATAGAAATTTGCATTAATATTTTTAATTCACTGAATTATCAATATATAAGAATCTTAATATTATATAAATCTACATTAAAATAACGTACTATTTGAAATGGATAATTCAGAAATTATTAAAAATGGTTGAAGGCTAATATGAAAATATGGAACGTACGAGTATAACCAACATTAAATAGAATTGATTAATAAAGAATTCGTATATTTACAAAAACAAACAAACTAAAACCACAAAGGTTAAATCAATCTCAAGATATCCTTATATTAAAATTTTGAAGTTATTAAAATCGGAAAAAGGTATTAAAAAACGAAAGATAACATTATTATTAACATTTAAACGGTAATTTCTTCGTACAAGGTATTCATTATTCGAACATAAACCCCTAAGGCCTGTGTTAGTCTTTGTCTAAACACTCTGACTAGTTATTATTCAAAAATATAATATTAGAAATTTATTACATATCTAAATAAGAGTAGTTCACGCCTTTGGCATTACACAAGAACAGTTCACATAGAACTCTACCACAACAACGTATTATCCATTTTAGTTAAGTTTGTTGGACACGCATATTCAAAAGCACACTTTGTTACCTAACAATTTTTATAATTTTTTTACATTAATTATAATAATTATCTTTAAAATTTAAATATTTATTAACATTGATACAAATGTATATGTACTTTAAATTTCATAAGTTCACGCACTTCATAAATTATTAAGAATTTGGATTTATATAAAATTTATTTCGTCATATAGCCAGTTTGGACTTATAAGTTAATAACTCATAAGTTATTTGGCACAGTAAAATCCAGTAATCTTAATAATCTATAGATGTTCCTATAAAAATTTCTACATTTAATATCAAGAGCTCCACACTACGTAAACTACAATTTAGGGATTCCTATTGTTGAAGAATTAGCACAGCCCTATTACAAAAAAATCTTTTCAAGTTACTACTAAATTCTTTAATTCAAGAATTTCATCGCTTTCACCTTCCTGGAAATCCAGCCCGGCGTCAAAGAAGAAGATTGGAATAGACATTCCTCTGAGTTGTAACTTAAAAAAAGAAAACAATTAAATAGATTAATTATCATATTTAATACTTAACTATATACCCAAAGATATACCAATGGGAACCAATCATTTTCTTTGTGTTTCCTTTTCTCACGTTGCTTTTTATGTAATTACGTATATCACATTTTCTAGTAGTCGTATATTTGTGTAGCTAATATTGAAAATTTTAAATAAAAAATAAATAAATATATAGCCATTCTGGACTTGTATGCTCTACAAAATTAAATGCTGATTACTTTAGTTACAACTCATCCCTGTAACTCATAAACTTGAAAATTTTAGTATGAAACTAATCCATTTTATTACTTATTTTGAAATTTCCAAAAACACAAGGCTCAGAAACTTAAATTTTGAAAATCGAGAAACTTATAGTAGTAATATTACAGGTATTGTATTGTGAAACAAGCCTTTTTCTGTCCACTCCGATGGTAAGACGGACAATGGCCATCACTTTCAAGGGCTACCCAAATCACTACTTCCCTCACATTTGTACTTCGGTGCTCGGAGGGGGATTGTTACTGGAAGGATTCGATGAACATGAACGATTTCCTTGTGGTCTCACTGATTTTAGAATACAGTCCGTAGAATCTAAACCCTAATCGAATATTATCTTCATTTCAAAGCCTCTCCACTCTACAAAAATCTTTGATAGCCCGGAGGAATCTTATTTCTGCTGCCAGTAATTTGCTTTGTTCAAAAACCCACTTTAACTAGAAAATTCTAATTAATAAAAATTCGTTATTCTCAGATTATGTGATCCTAACGGAGAGTGCTAGACTAAACTGAAAACTGAAAGGCTCTCGGCTAAGTTCTATATAATTTTTTCTCAACGTTCTACGCAACAGTTCGATGGATTTCAAATAAATTAATAAATTAATTAAAGCCACAGTTACAGTACCAAAACCCACAGAGTCGCTAATGACCAACCTGTCGATGCGACTTAAAATAAACTAAAAATGATAAAATTAATTACAATTTTCATCGTTAAGCTTCCCGACTCATCTGAACATCTGAACATTATAAGTTTAATTTTATGAAAATACTTAGGCCTGTAATAGGAAATGCAACGTTTTAAAGAATTTTGACACCTTTCCCAATTTATTTGTTTTACTTTTTTTTGATTCTTTAAACAAGTTCTGATTATAGAGTTTTAATTTGAATAAAATAAAGCAAATATTTAAAGACGTATAGGAAATGTATTTAACGTCAAGAAAACAAACCTATCATACAATTTCGTGACAGGATCACGTGGAAATGATGACAGTGCCTTCACTTAATGTGGACCCTGTAATTAGATAATCAAATTGGCAATTTTATAACCTGGAAAACTTTGCCAATAGGAAGTTGTGGCAGGCGCATGTCATGGAAAGTAAATTTGTTCTACATAATTACTAAATAATATATTCAGGCTTAACTCATCTTGTTTACATTAATGCTTCAAATTTTTTCTTATTATATTTATTATCTCTTTGTTTCTCTAAATATTTCAAAATTTTATATTGTAGACATTTTATGGGATTTAGTGAAAATAGTAATAACATTTTCGAAATAAATTGATTTCAATTCGATTCATACTAATTATTTTTATGTACATCTATTTCACAAACGTTGTGACAAATCGACTTAACCTGACCAGGTAGGTGGTCAGCATTAGAACAATATTACTTTTCGAAATTAAATATCTTTGAACTTGTATTTTGTTATCGATAACTGTAGCCTATTTTTTTCAAACACTCAATTTTGTCGCTGAATATCTTTCTTTCAAAGAGAATCTGAATAGTCACCCAATAATATTTGTTTGCGTTTGGCTATAAATTGGTCACCATACAAACTTGATCGCTCAATCTTTTTAATTTAATAAATTATTCAAAGCAAATCTCTAACAGCTGACTGACTGAGCTGGCAAGTATAAATAAAAATTTATAGTAAGTAAAGGGCCAAAACCTGGCCGGCCCGTGGTGTAATGGTCAGCGCAACTGGCTTCTATACAGGAGTCCCAAGTTCTATTCCTGGTCAGGTCTGGCATTTTTTAACTGTAAATCACTTCATATTGTCACTTCATCAATTTTGGAAATCAATTTTGGATTTTTAAAAATCTTATAAAATAAGTTCAGAGAACATGATTCAAAATCGATTTTATTTTTGCTCCAAACTAAAGATCTCTCAATATTTGATTTCAGCTTCCAAGTAATGTATCTGGATAAATTAAGAAATAGAGCTGGAGTCTATTTTTGGAAAACCAAATGGAATCTGATAATATCCAGAAAATATAACCAAACTCAAATTCGGTGGGCCAACGCCTGAAGGATAAGGAATCAAACGGATATTCTAAAATCTAAAATGACAATGGCAGCGGGATGAGACAAAACTACGACATAGGGTACAGCTTAGGGCACTTAGGACACATTATGCGAAATGAAGTCATATTATACAAACTAAACTACACGTCATATCATTGTGAACTTGAAGGTCGTAGCGATAGTATTACCAGATCGCTTCTTTCATGCGCTACACGAATGATTACTTCACTCACACAAGCACACGAACATTCATTTTCATTTTTGGTACACTGAAATTAAAACTCCAAAACGGAGGAATTACATTACAGGCGGACAGAGATTCCAGAAATCAGTGGGAATAAGAGAGTTTTGGGCGAGGAAGAAAAATTTACAAAATTGATCTCGCCGAATTCGACTACATTTACTCCAATGAGGGTCTAAAAAATAGAGTGCAAATGTATAAAATTTAATTTAAATTATTTAAATTTTGACCGCTTGTTTTATATCTGAAAATAAAAATAAATTCAACTTGTAGTAATAATAATGAAAACATGAATGAAACATTGGATAGAAGTAAGGGCTCTAAAAGTATTATTACTTTTGTTGTTTATAATATGTTTTTAAGTGTAAATGTAAATGTAAACGTGTTGTGATGCATGGTTAGACAGCAGAAGAACTATAGTAATAATTATTTCAATGTATCATTCACCACAATTTTACGTGACACGACTCTAGTCTGTTGGTATAGCACATCTTCAATGTGCTTATTGCACCTTACCCCTTTACATTTCTTTTATTTCTCTTTCTTTACCATGTTTCGTTTCATTATTCTTCATATATTTTCTTCATTTAAAATTATACCACATTCATTATCTCTTTTTTTTGTTTTGTTAAAACGAATTAGAATGTTTTGAATAAAAAATAATTGGTACATTGCTTGGGTGCGCTTCATCTGTTCTAATATTTAATAAATATAGTTTTTATGGAGTTATTATTTACTTTTTTTAATGATGTTTTTTGTTTTAATATCTCTACATTACTCTTAACATAAAACATGAACGTAATGTTGTGTACACAACGAGAAACTTTAATATTTCGTAAACCTTAAGGCTTCCTTCAAAATGAATAAATATAAACTAAAAAACAGATATTTTAAGACTCAATAATATTACATATATATAAATTAGTTCTTAGGAGATGACAAATTCGTTTTTGTGAACCAAGATAATTCGATAAAAATTGGTGTGTATTTTATGGTTCTAAAACAACGATCTTGATATACTTTTTGAAACTTTCCATTTTCCAGATTTATTAGAAAATATCTTCACTTTATTTATTTAAATTTTCAATTATTTATTTACTTTGCTTTGTTCACATTTTTATTGCCCATGTAAATATTTTTGGAGACTTCATTTTGTGTATCATTACAGTATTATTTGTTTAAATGTTTAATTCTACTGTACTTCTTACTCAATGAATTTTATGTTATTCTTGTTAAATAATATATACTTTATTCAAATTTTCCTATGTTTGTTCTCTAATTTTAGTAATTTTTCTTTTATTGTTCAACTCGTGAATTATCCACTGGTATATGTATTCTTTAAAGAAATTTTTCTGTTTTTACGTTATTTGTTTATTCAAAAAAAATTAAACTTTTTGATGGTTATACTATAGGTATTGTATAGTTTTTGAATAAAGAATATAAGTTAAAAAAATTTCACAAATGTAAAATTCTGTACAACCATCGCTAAATACTTTTGTAACTTATTTTATATTACTTTTGAGAACACCACTCGCGATAATTACATTATCAGAACCCTCTCGTTTAAATATCATGAGGTTGGTAGTTGTTTGAAAGTTTTGGCCGTACATTTTAATGTAAGAAGATATATGTATATATTATATATTCAGGCGAGAATTTGCAGCCCCAGCCGTATCTCGCTTCCTAAGCACCACCTCTCTCTGTCTCGTCCATCCCCACCGCAGAGCCGTCGCAAAGATATTGCCTACTGCACCCCATCCAACCATGTTACTTCCGGTCTACCTTTCCTTCTTCTATCAGCTGGCGTCTACTCCCATACCCTCTTTGGCCACCTGCCATCCTCCATCTTCTGCAAGAAGATCCTCTGTAAGAAGATTGGATGCTTAATTACTAACGAGTATAAATATTAACGACAGGGTTAAAAATAATAAGATTAAATTAGTTCATTTTTAGTTTTAATTGTATAATTTGATGTTTATATTTTCAAATTTTTCGTGATGTTTTTAAAACAGAGTCGTTTAGAGGATTTTTCTGGTGAAAAGATTCTATATCTCGGACAACTTGAGTTAGCTATGGAGAGTACTACTGATGTACTGTGTCTGATCTTCGTTACAATCTCATCCATAACATCAGTTACAACCTCATCCTTTCTTTATGTTCTCGTTTCGTCGAAAAGTTGTTGTGAGTATTTTATGTTTGAAATAAATAATACAGTAAAATCTCTCTATTGCGGAACTCTCTATAGCGGAAATCTCTCTTTAGCGGCATTATTTGCCGACCCCGACCATTTCGTATACTACGGTAATGTATTTAGCTCTCGTTATAGCGGCACAAAAATCTCTCTATAGCGGCTATACAATATCTTCAGGATATGGATTTAGACGCCTATGTAGGGGCAGAAAATGAATTAGTCACTTCATCACTTAGCTACTTCACTTTGCAGTAATCGAAAATGTCTTAGGCCAAAACAACGAGGAAGAAAGTGAAGATGACAATGAAATGGAAACAGAAATGGTGCCCCTTCAAGTAAAAAGGCACTACACGCTATTATTGTTGTTTCCACGTACTGTCATTGCCAATATGTAAATGAAAATTTACAAGTTTTAAACATTGAAAATGAGATTGAAGAGATGTTTTATGAATTGAAAACGAAACAAAATTTACAACTTATTAAATGTACTTCACAATCATTGTTTCCTTAATAATGAAAAAATATATACTGTACTGTGTATTTTTTTTGTGTTTGCGTAGTCTATGTTTTAGGATATTTTAATTGCATGTATCCTATGTTTATTACTGTTCAGTGAAAAACGAGTTTCAGTGCTAATTAATTTTAGGCTATCTATTACGGTATGTAGGCTACTGTATAAATGATTATTGAAAAAAGTTCAATACGAAAAGTGAAATTCTATTGTTAAATATTAGTAACACAACATCTAATAAAACCAGTTTGTATCCAAATTTCTTGTTAAGTTAATAACCTACACTTTATGTAATTAATTTAAATATCTCACTGTATTGAAGTAATCTACTGTATTAAACATTCGTCATAAATTTATCTATTCAGTAGTTTTTCAAAAACGTATTCCATGCACCAATTACATACGCATATAAGTTATTTTGTACAGCAAAATTAGTTACTCCAACTCCCCCCCCCCCGGCAATTACTCGCTCTCTCTATAACGGAACTCTCTTTATAGCGGCGGTACCTCATGGTCCCTTCAATTCCGCTATAGAGAGATTTTACTGTATATTAAATTTTTGACTTTTTGTATTCATAAAATTTAAAAACAATTCAAAGACCCCAGCCTAAATGTTACGATTAATTTTGTAGTCGCTCGCTTTTATGTAACTAACGCCATTTTTCATAATGATCTACGAATACCGTACGTAAACCTAAGATGGTGCATTTCTGAAAGGACTGCCTTTCAGAAAGATATTATTACACAATATTAACCGATTAATTCACAATTTTTCGTCTAATAATCTTCTTGGTAACCCACCTCGACATCTGTGACCTTTCTGGAGCACAGACCTCGACCGGAAATAGTTTTTTTGTAAATGTAAACTCTAAATTTTTCTCATCATCATCCAATTTAATTGACAGTCTATTTGTAGTCTCTTCGAAGTTTATCTATTAAGTATTGTTCTCCTCCAAGGCATAATGTGAATTATTACTAATTTTCTTCATCTTGTTACTACTTTTTAATATTGTAATAAAGTAAAAAGGAAAAATAATAGAAAACTTACTTAATTTGTCCTATATTTCATTTTCTTTAGTAGTGGTATAAACAATACTTGGAACTGTGGATATTTTATAACTTAATTAAATGAAAGTCGGAATGATGCAATATTGTAAGTGTAAATATTTTAAACGGATTAACTTTGATTGAACGTGTGAAGGACATCAAGGATTATCAAAAAGGTAATAATGTAAATAAAGATATGAAGTATAAATATGTTGTTAAATGTAGATGTGTCAGAAATGACTTGAAGGTGATGCCATAACGATTTGCGGGAACACATATTCCTAATTAGCAAATGAGCCGCATTGGGCGTCGGATAATTTCTTTGTAGTTTAATGTTTTTCTTCTGCACACTTTACTTTTTCTAGGAATTACTTTGAGAATAGTAATATCAATTTTCAGAATGGGAAGCTATAGAAATAATATTAATTGCTTTAAGACAATTACAACCGTTTTTAACATTTTGGAAACCTGTATAAAAATTTAAGAACTTTACTTTCCCAGCAAATTGCTAAGAAAATATATGCATTCCGATTATCAGAACTGTAGTCGCAAAAGAAAATAATCGTATGTATTTCTGGGTATTCATTTCCTTTGTACCCTTTAGGCAAAAGTAATAAAATTTAAATAATTTAGTTTTTCTGTATTTTACCTAAAGACAGATGTGCCGAATTTCAGCTGTCTAGATGATCGGGACGTTAGAGAAGACGAGTGATCGAAAGAAGTTATGTCTTTCCTTTGCTCCCATAGGGTGTAGAATCCCGGATCTTGGATGAAGCCATCAAAAGAAAATTGGAGGGATTTTAGATGTAAAAGAGAATATTCAAAGTAACATGGCTGCTGCAATGAAAAAGTATAAGTTCTTAGCAGAATGAATTAAGAAGTAAAATAATTTTTACTATCAAATGTAAAAAGCTAAAATACTTGGAACATGTCATGAGGAATGAATCCAGATATTCGTTACTTCAAGCCTTTCTTAGGTGAAAATATAAATATAAAAAGAGGACCTGGTAAAAAAGGTTGTCGTCGCTTTGTAATCTCAGAAGTTGGTACGGAGAAAGCTCAGAAGAGATATTCCTTAGTGCAACAAAGTGAAAATGCAGTGATGATCGCCAAAATTTGGAACGGATAGGCACCTGAAGATGAAAACGTTCTACATTAAGTAAGAAATTTTAATTTTAATTTTTGCCTGGCTTAAACCAATTTTTTATGATAATAAAGATCTTATTTTTTGAACTTTTTTATAACATTTGAAAAAATTAGGGATCACACCAACTTCACGTATCTCTTCTATGCTGTTTTCTTATTATTCTTTCATTTCTTTACTTATTCTTTCTGTCTTCAGATCACGTTGTACTATATTAGTGGGGTTTCTTTGTTTTGAATCCTTCTAATTTTACCATCATGGATGTGTTTTTTAAATATTTTTGATATTTTATATCATTCTATTTAGATCATTTTCTAACTATATATACTCTTAAATACATTTGAATAAGTTTTATGAAAATCTACTCATCTTAGAGTACTAATTCTTTTGTAGGAATGTCAAATAAACAATATCAATTTTATTTCTTCATTTTTAGTAAAATATACTATTTTTTATACTTTTTGTATATGTTATATCTTTATAAGATCTCCTTGTGCATTTGGATCTTTCTTCCTTTTATTTTTATCAAATCTAACGGATTCTGAAATAATTTTTCAGGTAATCTAAAATTATTTACACCTTATTACCACGTTAAATAATGGCGATTTATTCTGTTCTGAAGTTTATGAATTGAAATACGAATTTTAAGAAAAGTGATCGTGAGTATATTTTGAAAAATAATTGAATCAAATTATAAGTAAATAAGCAAACATATTTAGGTTTATTATACTTTTACAAAGTGTGTGTTTTTATATTGTTATTACGTACAAGAAATTATAGCAATACGTTATTACACGTTGTTCTTGTTATACGTAATGTACTGTTGGGTTTATGCACAGATAAAAATAGTCTTATATACTCATGATCGTGTACATTTTAAAGCAAAAAACGAAGAAGAAAAGAGGTGAGGCATAAAACTATTGTTATTATAAGCAGGGACTCACGTTTTCACAGTTTCCTTTGGTGTAATCATTGTATTGTGGCTCATCCAGGCTACCAAACCGTTATAGTTAATCAAGGGACAACCGCCTGAGTTAGCGATTATTTTTTCTTTTCAAATTTATCTGATTAGACCAAGTAATTGCTCCAGCTGGCAAATACTCTGATAATTTTTAAATTAATAATGTAACCTAAAAAAATCTTATTAATTTATATAAAAATTAAACAGTATATTTCATGATCAATTGTTTAAATTCCTTTCTTTTGATTCATTATTAATCTGCGGTAAACCCAAGCTACTTGACATACATAACGTTATTGCTGTTAATTTGATTAGACGTTTTCCTTGTATATGATGAAATATTATTTCAAAGAATAAATTACTTTGTCTGTATTACATTATTTGTATTAAAACGCAGGAAATAGTCCACATAAAATGAACACCTAAAGTATGCCCCTTAATTTTTAATCATTTACAATTAATTAAGCCTATAAATACTAGAATAATTTTTACTTTCTCTTGCCTATAATAATATATAGGAAGGTAAGTATTGTTTTCAGGTCGATTTTTCGAAATCGAGTTTTCATCGGATCTACACGTTTTCAGACCCAGATAAATAATAACCCTCAGATAAATAATACAAAGTTCATTTTTTTTGCTTTTATCATTTATCGGTTTTGTTTAATACGTAATTTATCTTTTATTTACTTGTTACGAAGAACATGGAATAGTGATCAAGTCAAGTGATCTAATTTTAAAAAATAATAATTTAATAACATTAACCCACCGGGTTGACTTAGAGGTAAAGTCGTCGCCGCGATTTAGCTATTTTTCGGAGACAAAGGTTCCTGGTTCAAACCCCAGTAAATGTAGTAATTTTTATACGGATTTGAAAACTAGACAGTGGTTACCGATTTACTTTTTGATGGTTGGGGTTCAGTTAATCATACTCTCTTAGGAATGGTCGGCCTGGTTCTGTACAAGACTACACCTCATTTACACGTTATACAAATCAACCTCATCTTATTAAATCATGGGATTGTTTATTGTTATGAATTTAACAGATTGCAACGTACACACATTAGGAATAATAAAGAATTAAAATGTATTTACTTATTAGTTAATTTTTTTTCAAATCAAAATCAAATCAAAAAAAAAGAAGTTAAGTCTTTAACTTCTATTTATTTTCTCTTTGGTTAACTTTTTTTTAATAAATCAATTAGGCCTATGTTCTTATCATTGTAAATCTTATGTAACTTACCCATTTTGTGTACAGAGCTAGTTCTTAGAGCATAGGTTCTGCCTACGCTAACAACAATATCTCTATTAATTGTACTATATATTTTTTGTGTATAATTAATTATTTGTTTTGGTTTTTCAATAATCAAGTACTCATTGCAAAATGATAAAGATGGTCTTTCATTTATGGGTCGTAAGCTTGTAGAAGAGTAAATGAAATGGGGGCTTTAAATCAAATGGGAGGTTTGGAATTCCTAAAAATCTCTCACTAGAGAATGGGGAGGTGGGTTATTGTGACCAATATATAAATACCACAGATCTGTTTGTCTGAGGGAACAAGTGCGTGGGATTTCAGGAACTGCATGAGTCAGAGTAGAGCTGTTATTTCAGGTAAATGCTATCCTCTGCTATTAAAAATTACAGATAAGAACGAAGAAGTTAGAGGCTACATTGTATGAAGTCTAGAACAACATATGGTACTGAGAGCTGTAAAATAAGTAGTAATAAGAAGTAAGCAAAGGCTGGAGTTTTAAAAAATTAAAGATGAACTAGTTACAAAGGTCAAGCAGAAGCATGGAGCAAGTGAAAAGTCAAGACATAAGGCAAAGGACCAGTTGTCAGGATACCATAGTAGACAGAATAGAGACTAAACCGTTGGTATAGTATGGCAAGTTTAGAGAACAGCAGCGGACAGATGGCTCTAAAGAGCGTTTCTTTTTCATCTAGGAAATAGAAGAAAAAAAGGTCTCCCTCGGAAAAAATGAATACAGGTACCCCATGAAGCTATCGTGGCGAGGAATTTCAGGGAAAAGCGGAAGATGCAAGAAATGGAGATATCTGTGGACTCACCCCCAAAAAGAAAAGAACAACATGGATTGATCTAGTTATTGGCGAATGTGATATGTTACGGTACCGAATCAGTAGGTTTTAACGTGTGATAATTTCCAGATTCTAGCCGGGAATCGAACCTTATGCTTTAAAATGCAGCGCACTCTATTGCTCTAACCACGGAGACGGCTCACTAAGCTTTTAGCCGGTTTTTAGTGCTTGGCAAATAAATGTGTTTTAGTAAGATGTAAGCCTATCTATAAAATTTTATAGGTACGAATATTTGATTTTACATTAAAAACTTACATAAGTTGACTAATGTTATTAAGAGCTTCTTCCTTACCACGAGAGTAAACGTTTCCTTTGTTGATTGTCAAATTTAAAAAGACTTTCGTGGTAGGGGAAACGTTAGCATATTACTCTGTCAGAATGACAGATCTGATGCCAAATTGTCGCCCAGCTAAGTTTCATTTGTCAAATGTAACTACCTGGTATGCCACTTTTTTCCTCGTCTTGTCAAGGGCTTCTTTTTCGTCCGGATGTTGTTGTTAGAGATGGGCTTTTAAAAAGGGTGGTATACTTGACGTGGAAATATATAGCCTATTTGCATTCTGCCACAACTTTTCACACATGTTATTGTAGTATATTATTCCTCCTTTACACTAATGAAATAGTTTAGTGATTTATACATTTTTTAAGCTCCTAACGATTAAATTTTAATCTATTGATTCCAATTCTTTTAATTTAAGTCAAGGATTCATATTCTTTACAAAAATTTAACCAGTAAAATGTTAATATTTAGACAATACTTAAATTTATAAAGTGTAGATTTAAATTTTAAAACTCAGTCCTAAATAAATTTTTTAAGCATTTATGCGATTTGTTAATGCAGTCTTCATTTACACTGTAATGTAACCATTTATTGTTTGAATAACACCTTATCTTTCTTTTGTTAAATTCATAAACTAATAAATTTATTTGAAGACGAAGGCGTGTAAATAGTAAAATAACAATTTACTAAAACTTTTCTCTGATAAATGTAGGGTACATTTCAATGAAGTTGCACATTCTAGATACTGTCAGTCTTTAATTAAGTGTTAACTAGTTAACTCTATTTTTATAAACTTTACAAGAAAACTGAACTTAATAAATCTCATACAGTTTTCCAATAAAGATGGCAGAGAAGATTGACTCAATAAAATACATAATAATACTTAATGAAGTTTTTAGTTTTGCTAGTAGATAAACATAATTTTCCTTTTTCCAATGACATCAAAATCAAATTTTGGCATAAAAAAGGAGTTGGTAGATTGACAATCTTCACCAATAATTTTCTAATTAAAACTAATTGTAAAATGTTTCCAACTGCTTCTTGAATGACAGATAATGACAACTCTGTATTTTCTGTTAATTTTTTTAAATTGAAGTTTTCGTAGTTTAAATTAATTTATTGTGTATTTTCTTTTAGTTCTACGTCCTAATATTCTGTAAAAATGTACTGTAGATACTAACACTTAATGGTTCTTTTATTAAAACCAAAAATTTCGTTGCTCTTTATCTGCTTTTAACATCGATATACCAAACAGAATTTAAAGACTACTTCTATCACCATCTCCTTTTTTTATAAGTACCAGTAGTTTTGTCCCTTTAATTTTCTTCAGACAATTCGTCTTTTTAATTACTCATTTTTTATTGTAAACTTTATTTCTTAACCGATAAATTTTACCAGAGCGTATTTCACCTGATTTTAACTATTTTAATAATTGTTTAAAGAAAACGCCTTGGCATTTCGTCGACGATGTTTCGGTTATTTTAATAAGTAAGTCCCTTATTTAATTAAATAAATCTAATATTTCAAAGCACCTTCATTAAACGTTGGCTATTGTTTATAATGGTTGTGTCAAAAGCCTTTTAACGTGTTTGAAACACATAAGTTATCATTTTTTTTAAACTGTGTAGGTATTATGTAATTCGTTTTATTGTGTGTTTAGGTCACCAGCCGAAAGGCTGGTTTGAACCTCTAGAACCTTTACTAAAACAAAAACAAAGAGTGAGGTGGTTTATCGTTACCTACCTCACCGACTGGAAAAGTATCTTTATCAGCATATCATGACTTCTGAAAATCATCTACTTTTCACTCTGCAAATGAAACCTTAACCTCATTCACAGGATCTGGCTGTATAATGTAGTTCATTACTCTCAGAGCAGATAACTCAGACTAGTGTCTTTCACACTTCTAACTTTTCTGTTTTTGAAACTTTGTTTTTTAAACTTACCAAGTGATAAGAAACAGAACTTTTTTTTGTAGCCCTGGAACAAGCAGATCAAGTGCAAATAATTGAATGCTCTACCTGCCTGTTATGGGCAAAATCGTTTTATAAATTTTTAATAACTACAATTATTATAATAATGTATATTGTAATTAAAATATGACTCGAATTTAATTTAATAATTCAAATAATTTTTTTACCAGATTATACTTTGGTTGAGTTAATAAAGTTTAATCGTTAAAGTTTATACACAAATTGATACATACTAGTTCTTTTTAATTATATAATAACGTTTAACTTTACTGACTGCTTTAGATTTTTATCCTGCCAACAGTTCTGTTAATTTAGTACCACAAAAAAATCTAGAAAGAGAAATTTATTGATTAAATTTTGATAAGAATTTAAAATTGAAAGCAATTAAATATAAATTTAATAACATAATTATACACGTATAAAAAAATTATATTGATATTCATACTGTGATCAATATAATTAGACTAAAGAAATATTATTAACAGCATGTAGTATAAAAAATGTACGTTAGAGTAAGTAACTATATTCAAGGAAGTAGGCATATATGTGGATATATATATATATATATATATATATATATATATATATATTTCTAAATACATTGATAGATTAAACAAGCACCACGTTAGAATTAATTTATTTCAAATATACATACATAATAAGCAACCACTTTCACTTAATTCCTCGGAAACAAAATATCGTCCCGACCTACTTTTACCTCATAAACTGATGGCTTGATACGCAATCTGAGTATATATATATATATAAATAATCTTTAATTTAATTGCACTGCATTAGAGAGGTAATTGAAAATAATAAAAAAGAACTATGCATCTCAAACGAACCTAACGTAATTTCACTCAAGTTAAAAAGGTTCGTGACATGATTTGAAATTGCTTCACGTTTATTAGTTACTTATTATACATATCATAGTACAAACGCATATTGTATATTGGCAAATATCAAACTCTGTACATTGTATCCCGTATAATTTTATTAATTAGGATTACGATTTGCAAATATCTATTCCAAGTCTGGTTTAATAAGTTCATTCCAAGTAAAGGATAGAAGAAATATGTTACGTTCAATAATACTGTATTTGCATTCCGTATAGACTATAAATTATTAGTATAAAAAAACATAAATAACTAGTGATTTCTTTTTTGCAAAGGATTCTAATTGCATAAGAAAAACTATTTATGCTATGAATTATTATTTTATGAACAACGTGATAACCCCTCTAATATTTTTTTAGTCATTTTAGAGGACCGGTGTGCCCTATACCTTATAATATTAATTTAATTACACATACCTGCGAAAATATTGAGATAAAAAGAATATTTCTTTAAACCAAACTTCACATTTGTTTCTATCTTTTAACGTATCTTTTTTAGATTTTTTTATAACTTCATAAGATTTAAAAGAATTTGTTAATGAAATCTGTCTGTTAAGCTGAAAAATGAATATTAATTTTATTTTCTCCACCCCTATTCAAAATATCCAAAACATTGTTATTAAGTCATCAGCCGAGAGGCTGGTTTGAACCTGTAGAGGTTTTACTAAGTAAAACGAGGAGTGAAATGGTTTTTTAATTGCCTTCCTTACCGAGTGGAAAAGTACGCTTAACAGCATGCCGGACCCTCTAAAAAGCACATATTTTTCACTCTGCGAATGACACCTTCACTTCATTCACCACAGGGTCTGGCTGTATAATAAAATTCATTACTTTCAGAGAAGACAACTCTAATTAGTGTCTTTTGCAACTCTACATTTTCTGCTATTAAATGATTCAGTCATTTAATTGGCTGACCATGTGACAAGAAACAGAACTTTTTATTTTAGCCCTGCAACGAAGAAATTGAGTGTAAATAATTTAACACTCCACCTGTCTGTTATGGGCAAATCCAAAACATTATAGATAAAAATTTAATTCTACGATCATGGATTATGCTGTGAAAATAAAAAAAAGTATTTCTAGTAGTAACTGATATCTGTTTGTACCTGAAGTAAGAAACACAGGTTTTCCAGAAAACGATCATTGAAGTTTATATGGAAAAAAAAGCTCAAAGATTTCATTCAATAAATAAACTGAACAATAAAACATTAGTATTAGTTTTTCTTTCATTGCAAAGAATCAAATCAGGTAGACTAAATATGAGAGAACAATAAAAATTTCTGAAACAAAATATTTGCCTGTTCTATATTAAAGTATAAAACAAAAGTACATATAGAATGCCAAATTTAAGGAGCACGTTACATCTTAGGAAAAAATATAATTTTTTTTATATAGCGTAACATACATATCACAATTTTAAACGGAATTTCACATGATGCTAAACTTAAAAATTTATATTTTTCAATACAATTGTGCTCTTAGCGTAGAAGTATTAATTACTTATTAGAGACTATTGTGTTTTAATACGTATTAATTTCAGACCCTAACCGAAAAACGAACCGACGATTTTCCGCTTTGAAGTAGGCAGCACAGACTAGTACTTTGATCTCTGGGCTACTGAGGCGGATACTTTCAAATTATTTAATAACTTAATAATAATTTTTTTCTAAATAAATTCTTACGACTAATAACAATTGCACCCCTATTCGTCAGTAACGTGGAGCTAAAGAAAACTATTTTGAGTGGGCTAAAGCTTTATAATGACGTACGCGTATAACCGTTTTAAACCGTACTACGTGGTCTACGCAGTGAATACAAGAAAGATATCCTTAGTTTATCCCTTGGACTCATGTACAGATTCTTAGTACATTTCTCTCATTTAGAATTTAGGATTCTTAGTATAATGTTCCTTGACTTGGTTTCATATAATATATGAAACCAAACCATTATTATACTAAGTAATTATTTTGTAATTATTATATCGTACCATTATTTTGTACTAATAATAATAGTAATATTATTATTATACAAAATAATGGTTATGACGCTGAATGAATTCGGCACCCAGAGCCCAAGTCTCGCTTCTATTGGTTGCCTATGATGTAGGATTAATTAATATGTTATAACTAAATAACAAAGCGGCCGGCCCGTGGTGTAGTGGTCAGCGCAACTGGCTACTATGCCGGGGTCCCGGGTTCGATTCCCGGTCAGGTCTGGCATTTTTTTCATCTTTAAATCACCACATATCATTACCTACGAACAAGCCCAAGGCTTATGTAGGCATCATCACTCAAAAAAAAAAAAAATAATAATTATGTATTTTGTTGAATTCCAAAAAAGTGTGTATCATTTTATGAATAATTTTTTTTTTGTAATCCCTAGTTTGTGTACGTTGCAATCTGTTCAATTCAGAACAATAAGCAACCCCATGACCCAATGAGATGAGGATGATATGGATGACGTGTAAATGAGGTGTAGTCTTGTGCAGACTCAGGTCGACCATTCCTGAGAGAGTATGGTTAATTGAACCCCAACCATCAAAGTACACCGGTAACCACTGTCTAGCATTCAAATCCGTATAAAAGTAACTACCTTTACTAGGATTTGAACCAGGAACCTTCGTTTTGGCGACGACTTTACCTCTAGACCAACCCGGTGGGTTTGAATAAATAAATAAATAAATTTTGTGAACATCAGAAAGATTACCTATATGTAATTTCTTTATAAAACCAAAACATATTTAAGCTACATATAATCATAAATCTAAAAAAAGTACTGTAATTTTGATTCAAAGATTTAGAATCTTTTTATTTTCTGTTAGTCTTGTTTAAAAAAGTTCTTTAATCTGGCTTCATCTTCTGGTCATTTCTGCTGGAATTGAAATAACCTGTAACACCTCTATTGAACCAAGGATAAAAGAGCTTTCCGTTTCATCTTATTACAACTTATGTGCGTGTACGTGTGTGTATATGTATGTGTTAGCGTTATTATATTTTAAGAAACAAGAATATTGGTTGTAAAATTTTCTGCTCTTGATATACGGTAATATAATTTTTAACAAGGTTTTATTACAGTTAAGAGATTAGTCGATTAATATTCTTTGGGTTCAGTAAAATAAACATTTGTTTCTTAGAAATGAAAAAATAATTTATTAAAAACAATAACCAATTTAAATATTATTTTAAATAGCTTGAAAATATATAAATGAAATTTCATGAATTCATTTTAAAGAAGAGATTTAAAGAGAATTTCTAGAGAGGTAAAAGATTTTTATCAAAAGCGTCAATATAAGATGAATATGTCTTTGACACTCTTAATACAGTTCCCTTGGAAAATTGTTTCATATATGAAATAAACTATATTAAATTTTTCAAAAAGAAATAAAATTCTGAAATCATTGCAAACACTTCAAAATTTAAATAATTAATTAATAAACCGTGAGGTTATTTCGTCTAGATTTTATATATCCAATGTCTTTCATACTTTTATATTTTATTAGCTGAAAAGATTCATTTCTTTCATACTGAAATGAAATTCATTAATGAATATAGAAAAATTTGGCTACTTTCAGGTTTACCAAAGTAATGTCTTTTATACATGCTTATCGAATAAGTAACTTAGTGTTGTCTTGCATCAAAGGACGGAACTTATCAGTCAAAAGTTTTAAAAATACAGATAGTTCTAATTTTGACATAATTTTGGGCTATTATCCAATTATTTTGATTTTAATTTAAACTTCTACAAGGAAGAACTGGAACTCTTAAACATACAATTTTTTACTGTTGTTGTTTAGGTCATCAGCCGAAAGGCTGGTTTGAACCTGAAGAGATTTTACAAGTAAAACGAGGAGTGAGGTGGTTTACAATTGCCTTCCTCACTAAGTGGAAAAGTACGCTAAACATCATGCCGGGCCTTCTGAAAAGCACAAATTTTCCACTCTGCAAATGACACTTTCACTTCATTCACCACAGGATCTGGCTGTATAAGAAAATTCATTACTTTTAAATAAGATAACTCTGATTAGTGTCATTTACACCTCTACCTCTTCTATTCTTTAATGATTTAGTCATTTAATTGGCTGACCATATGATAAGAAACAGAACTATTTATTTTAGCGCTGCAAAGAACAGATTGAGTGTAAATAATTTGACACTCCACCTGTCTATAATAGGCAGTTATTTTTTTACCAATCCAAAAAAATGATTTTATACAAATGTGTAAAGTAGAACATTCAGCGCCTCAAAAATAAACATATTTGAACGTTTCCAATCAAAACTTTAGCAGCGAGCCGTACAAATTTCATAGAATTTCAAAAAACACCTACGTCTACGATGATCTTAACATCGATTCTGTCAAGCAAGTAATATCAAAATTCAGTTGTAAATATCAAGAAAAACTCACCCATCATTCAATTTTCTGGCTTTAAATCTGCTTAACAATACCGATAACGGTTTCACAAGAGTGAATAATATCTGACACTATGTGCCAGATATAACTTATAGATTTTAAAGAACATTGATATTCTTTTTATATTGTTTAAAACACCCAGACCATACTGATTGCTTATTTCTTTCTTATATACATCAGCTTTTGATTTTTTCCGACTTACTATATCATCAATGATCTGCAAATCGCAAATTGTTGATTCTAGTACCATTTATTGAAACGCCTTCTTCCAAGTCTAGTATGCCTGTTTCATTCACCCATCATTATTTTTGTTTTGTTTTACATCTGGCTGCAATTACTGCTAACGCAGAAGAATGATAGGGGAAGATGGTGATAAAACATTACCTGACTGGGAACTAAACCCGAGACCTAAGTTTCTGATCACCTAAAGAACTGTAATTTGGCATATTTTTTTATTACGAGTTTACAAAGAAAACTTAAAGCGTTTACATCCCGATCACTTGCACCTAAGGCGTGAAAAAGGGGCGACAACCCTATATTTATATTATTTTTAAACCTTCCCGAAGAGCTACTGTTCAGAAGAACGATTTACGTATTCTCTTCGTATTACCTAAAAAAATTATGTAAATTACTCGTATTTACGACTACTTCCGCTAAGGTGTTAGAAAGGTAAGGTCTACCCGATAGAAATAAATATTATTTCTATATGTTCCGAAAGAGATACAGTTTCTTAAACTAGCATGTACATTTTTACACTGGTAATAATAATCATTTTCCCAGAGATGTTTCCAAACCCAAATTTAACGCAACCCTTGCGAGGTTAACAATAAACCAACTTACAGCGCATGCGCAATTTTTGGTTGTTGTATATATAACCTACGTGTATTTATCTCAGATTTTCGTCACATATTTTTAAATTTTTTTATGATGCTTGCATAAAATCCTTGGCAAGTCATATGACGTGATGTTGTTGTTTAGGTCAACAGCCGAACAACTGGTTTGAACCTCTAGAAGTTTTACTACGTAAAAACGAGGAGTGAGGTGGTTTACTATTGCCTTCTTCACTGAGTTGAAAGAGTATGCTTATCAGCATGCCAGGCCCTTCGTAAAGCACCCACTTTCCACCCTGCAAATGAAACCTTTACTTGATTCACTACACGGTCTGGCTGTATAGTGAAATTCATTACTCTCAGAGGAGATAGCTCTTGACTAATCTTTTACATATCTACCTTTTCTTAAATAGTTCAGTTATAAAATTGGTTAACTATGAGATAAGAAACAGAACTATTTTTTGTAGCCCTGCAATTATTTTAACACGCCGCCTGCCGTTTTGGGCATATGAGGAGATTAAACATGAAAAAAATGATTTTCCAGACCGGTAATCGAACCCGGGAACCCAGCTTAAAAGCAAGTTGCGCTGAACACTACACCACTGGCTGGAACGTGGTGCTGTGCCAGTAATAAGCAGTAATAAAATTTCATTAACGCGAATTATAAATTTCATATAAATTAAGATTATACTTAAGTGGTATTGTTGTCAAATTAAAATTTATACGCTACATTTTTATTATGTTTTATAAGCATAATAAAAATGAAAAATCATGATTTTAATTACTACAGATATGCTATCCATAACAAAATTTTTTTTTGTTCTTTTTCTTCAGTAATTTATTCTTTCACATAATAATAATAATGAATTGATACTAAAAGGTGATGCAAGAGATATTATGAGGAAGGTGTGCCCGTGGTTGAACCGCAGTACATGGTCTTAATATAATGATCGAAACAATAATATTATTTATTACTACTAAGGTATTATGCTTGCTGACAGTTTTAACTACACAAATACCTTGGTGGGTTAAAAGACAACATTACTCATTATTATGCTCTTACTTTATTATTTTATTTAAAACCACAGGACAGTTTAAAAGAATTGTAATGTCTACTTACAATTTGCTGTCTTTACTCATTATTCTTCGTTTAAATTAATCTTTAACGCTTTGAAATTTCTTTGTATTATAGACACTTTAAATAAAAGAATAAAATAATAAGATGCATTTCATTGTTGCTCTACAGTTTGACTTAAAATTGTTTTAAAAATTAACAAATGAGTCGGTCATTTAAGAAAGCCCATAAGTCAAAAAAACTAACTTTTGGAAAAATTAAATAATTTATTATGTTTCAATTAAAAAAATATTAAAAAATATAAATTGTTTAGAGGACTGTCCCCTTCAATATAAAATATACCTTGGTCTCTTTAAAGACAAGCCACTTGTTTAAAAAAATTGAAAATTTAGTCTTGCTTAAGGTGTTTCTGAAATAAATTGGACTAACATGTTAATTTGTTGTTTTCTGTAAAATTCATTAAGACCAAAAGAAAATTGTGCTGTAAAATAGTTATCATTTATGTAGTTTACTTGTTTACAATATGACTTAAAATAGCTCTCCGCAATTATAAAAATTGAAATTCGTAACTTTAAAAATACACCTATAATACATTTTTTATACAAACTTTGTATGGCCTCTTCCACTAGAAAGTAGAGCTTAAAATTCAAAAGAACATCCACTTTCATTTTTTAATTAGAAAGAAACACGTCTTTATATCCTTAAGGATAAGCATTGTTTTAGTGTTACTTAAGGCTGCCTGTTTTTAGTATATTACTTAAGGATAGCCAGACTTATGTGATTTTGTTTAGGGATGGTGTGTTTACATTTAGTTAGTTCTAAAATTTACTAAAGAAAAAATGTAAAATTTTGACTTATGGGCTTTCTGAAATGACCGATTCAAATGATACATCAAAAGAATGTAATGTTGTCCTTCAACTTCAGGACATATTTTATGTGAGACACCAGAAAAATCAAAAAGTTTTGGGATAAATTCATAATTTCATCAATTCACATTAACTGAACTTGCATTTCGTTACTCTAATTCTTTTTTTTCAGCGTTTGTTGGCCTCAATAGTACATGGAAAGGTATAATGACTCAGCAAATACCAGTTAAAAGTAAATGGGAAGTTTACAATGCTGTAACTAGAACGATAGTAAGTTATGCAGGACAGGTATGGGGATATAAGCCCTACGAAGAAATAGAGGCGCTACAGAGGTTTTTTATAAAGAAGATGTTCTCGCTTCCGCAGTCTTCACCTAATTATATTGTATACTTGGAAACAGGTAGGGAGCGGCTATATTATTATTTGTTTTCATTGCACGTGTCCTATATTTTGAAAATTTTAAAGTTAGAGAACCACCGACTACCGCGCGTTATAGCAACAAAAATTATTGAAAAGAATGTAGGATGGTTTAAGGAATGGAAGGAGTTGGGTGAAAGGTATGCATGTGAAGTAAGTGAAGGTGTGAATGGAGCTAATGAATGGAAGACACAATTACAATACCTTATAAATTCTATGAGAATAAGTTATAGAGAAACAGTTATTATGCGGGCGAGAAGATCACAATTTCATTCCATTTTTAATCAGTTAAGTTGGGATTTGGGAAGTAATAATTATATAAATGTGTTGCTGAATAGATATGATATTTCGATAATTTTTCGAACTAGAGGATCACTGTGGCATTTAAATCATAGGCCAGGTAGAGAGGGGGTACAGTTGTTATGTACACTGTGTAATTTAAGGGAAGCTGTATATTATGCATTTTATTGGCAGATGCCCGATACTGGTGGAGATAAGATTAACAGTGTTTGGGGCCAGATATCTTGCAGAAGAGCAAGTTGTAGATTTATTAAATGGTAGTGACTGGGCTAAATTGATTGTGTATGTGAGAAATTCGTGGAATTACAGGAAAGATTTGGTAAGGGAATATAATAGTTAAATGATGTGAATAGTTAAGTGAATGTGGGTGAGTGATGTGTTTGATGTGTGTGTATGCGTGCGTGAGTGAGAGGAAGTGAATGTCTCTAATAGACCAATGTATAAATTATAAATAATATTAATTTAGGAAGTTTGTAAGGAAAATATTGTCCATTTTTTCCTTGGAAAATGGGATTATTTCGTGGAGTTTTACATTAACAGATAAGGCAAAGACGGATAGCAGCAATTAATATTGTAGATAAGAACTATCAGTGTGATTTTGTTTAATCAAATGCTTATCTGTTGATGAGGAATAAAACAGTATGCAACTCCGGCAGACAACTGGGAATTCGGTTATGCTCGATTAAAACTTAGATTAAGATAATTTAATATTTGTTAAAAGAAAAATGAGAAATAAAGTTTTATTATTATTATATTATTATTATTATTATTATTATTATTATTATTATTATTATTATTATTATTCAGCGTTTGTTGAAGTTACCGAAGAAGGAAAGGCTCTTGGTCTGAAAATCAACCCACTGAAAACAAAAATTATGGTAGTTAATAAGGTTTCTCACATGTGATGTGACGAAATTATTAAAGATTGACCTTTTGAGGAGATTAAGAAATTTAAGTATTTAGGAAATTGGATTACAGCAGATTTGGAGCTAGAAATGAAAGTAAGGGCTCGTATTGAAATTGCTAGGCTGGAATTTCTTAACATGATGCAGTTTGTTGTTAACAACACGATTTCATTTTCTGTAAGATGTAGGTTTGTAAAGACATGATATCCACTCTAACCTGACATATGGTGTGGAAACATGGAATTTAAGTATGCAGTCCGTGAATTGTTTCGAACCTTTCAAGATGTGTGTATTCAGAAGAATGCTCCACATTTCTTGGACCAATCATGTCACCAAAGTCTGTGTTTCGAGACTTATGATTGTGGACCGTAAGTTGATGAGTATAATCAAAAGCAGAAAGACGGCCTACCTAGATTTTTATACACGGTGATAAATGTGAGCTTCTCACACTAATCTTCCAGGGTAAAGTTGAAGGCAGGCGCAGACCTGGGCGAAGGAAATCCTCATGATTCAAGAATATTAGAGACTGGAAAACCGTTAGTACCCACACTAGTTTTTGATGGTGGTTCGTGATAGAAAGCGATTTACAAGAGTTGTAACTAATTTTCAGTGATAGAGTCGACGCTCGAAGAAGATTTTATTTTTGTTGTCTGTTTTTCTATCTATCACCTCCTTTCAGAAAATTGGTTATAAGCTAGGCTACTTGAATTCAAAGCTTAAATTTTATATCACAAAGTAATTCAATCGAACCACACCTTTGATCTTGCAATTAACAAAAGTTCTGTTACATTTACTTTTACTGTTTTAGGATATACTAGAAACAGAATATTTTACAATTCATATTAAAATTATGTAAATTGAATATGGAAACTGGAAATAAAAAAGGTTTTTCTTTAGTATTGAGTTTTTTACATTGTACTGTATTAACTTCAGTTATTCCATTCATCCCTAATGTAGCCTTTTCTCGTTCTATATGTGTACCAGGAATTAGTAATGCGATATTAGTGAACATTCTACATAAGATGTAAAGAGATCATGGAGATTTTTCAATGTTTTTCCACTCTCGAATATTTAGAACGTTTTATTAAAAAAAATATATTTTCTAGTAGTCACCTCACACAAGGCAAATTTTTTTTCCTCACTAAATTGGTTAAGTATTTTGGTTAGATATCCCTCATTTCCTGAGGATTCCCGTTTTGTTCTAAATAAATCTCTTAAAGATAACTTACATGCAAGAAAATATTTTCTTTCAAATTCAATGGTTGTTCCCTATTCTGAATTTAGGTATAATTAAATTTTATAAAATCCTTTAGTTAACATTAAGATTTACTACATACATAAATATTTTATTTTTTTCCTTAGCGTCCCAGGGATAACTTCAGAAACTCAAGAAGAATCCCACTCCTGTTTTTGGTAAATAAGACGTTACATTCAGATTAGGAATATACAAATAACTTAATACGATATCTAGTAATTATTTCATACGTTTTAAGTTACGTTTTATTAACTTTGAATTAAAATTTCTGAAAATGAATATACAAGGCCTTTTAACTTTTAAGAGAAAAACAGGTTTCTTTGTTCTTTGTTTATTGATACTTTGGTGAATGTATTAATCTCAAATGGTTTTATATAACAAGTCGGTGTTTTTGATCAGTTATTAATACTATCGTACTTAATATTACAAGGTAATACCGAAAGAGTATATGGTTTCTGTATAATTCACAGACAAACAAATCAGTTTCAACATTTTTAAATGGCGTTTTTGTTTCGTTTCTTCAAAAATTTTGCAAAAAGTCTGCTCAGTAGTCATCTTTAAATAAAAATTTAGTTTTTTTGTTATTAATGCTACAAGTTTCAGTCAAAAGCCACTGAATAAGGAAATTTGTAGAATATTGAATTGTTTTAGTAATGTGCGTTTCTAATTTTATTAAATATTGAAAATTCCAGCACTAACTAACATTTTGATATTTCAAAAGATTTTCACAACTTTTCCTGAGGATTCCTACAGGTGTTGCTGATTTCCACCCTTAATCTCCAGTATATATTTATACATTAGATTGTGCATAGAATTCACTAAGTACTGTAATCAGTGATGTCATGTCATCGATGCTTCATTAACCAATTCCTATTATTTTACACAAACGTACTTCAACATAACTCCAAATTCTATTAATTCTTGATCTAAATCTACTCTTGTAAGCTCAATAGATGGATGTGAGCATATGGTTAACCAACTTTGGAGCTACCTCGGTCTGGCATTGGCATACTATCTTATCATGTTTTACTGAAGTACTTTGTATTGCTTGTCATAAAAATAATACTTGCTTCAAATTACATGTTACTTGCTCGTTATGTTTTATTAATGTAGAAGTTTAGCAACGGTCACTCGCCTGTAATTGACACAAGATGTAAACCTTTTTGCTGGTTGTATGTTTACAGTTGCAAAATAAAACAAAATGAAAAAAGTTCTTTATAACAAATGTTTTCGTTACAGGGTTTTTCCGGCTGTCATGGAACAGTACAAAAGTCTACTATTACAGCTATGAACGAAATAGCTTCTCTGCGACCAAATAATTATTACAACCCTGTGACACATTAATCAACTATAGTATCTACAGAATTATTGTCTGCTATTACAACATGTTCATACAATTTCTAACGTATCTACATAAAGAAATTAAGTATTTATTAAAGGAATAAATCAAAATGTTTCTTAGTTTTATTGAAATTACCGTGATTTAATTAAACTCATAAATGTTTATGTCTTAAGGTAATAGAAATTTGTGATTTATAGGACATTACCTTCTGTAGTACCGTCATAAGCTTTTGATTACTGAATAACATATTTTCATTACCATATCCGTATATTTCCATTGCTGTAAGTCACACTTAAGTCCAGTCATAAGTAATCAATAAACCAGTAGCAGTAATCTATGAAGATGTTGTTAAATTCCAACAGTTCTGTTATTTATCCTTAGTATATATTTATGGATCTTTACTTTATTAGATTATAAATCCATAAAAAAACTTTTAGGTTCTTTCTATAAATCTTAATTTTTTCATACTTAATACAAATTAATTAAATTCAGAATCTATCATAACATTTCAAAAACTTGCCTACTCTAATTTTTATTATTATACAAGTATACTAGTATATATAATTTTATTATATAGTATACTAGCTGACTTGTGCGAATTAATTCGCACAATAATATTAATTTATTCTTAATGACCAATGTCATAATTACAAATCATTTTATAGTTTTATTTCAGGATGTTTTGTATCAATTTTATTATGATATTCACCTAAATAAATAATTCCCGTTACCATAACGACCCTTTGGAACAAACTTAACTTTGTTATGTCGCCACCAAAATAGTGACACCATTGAAACTTTAATTCAAATCTCGTTACGGCATTTTACCAACTTTAATTTTTGGATTTTTTTGTAGAATCTAAAAGTGCCCTCTTTTTTTTACTTGTTAGGCCACAATGGACCACTTCAGCCACAACATGAAAGACTCTACTTC
The DNA here is from genome assembly GCA_035578175.1 of Catonia carolina. Lineage (NCBI taxonomy): Eukaryota > Metazoa > Arthropoda > Insecta > Hemiptera > Achilidae > Catonia > Catonia carolina. Next base: position 257,718,910 of record JAQMRL010000001.1, on the reverse strand, counting down.
GATCTCATTAATTCATTCGCTGTATTTAAGGACAAAAAGAATCTCCTTTTAAAATACTACAACACCGTAGCCACATTCGTTCGGGAACTGGGTAAAATAAATAATAAACAGACTTTCTTTAATTTAATAACAATTTATTGACAAAATTAATAATTACAATTAATTGTTAATCTTAACTTTCTAACAAATACAATTAAATTATTTTAATTAATTTAATTACAAAAATTAGGCTTAAACTAAACTTGACTATTATTAAGAAACTATCCTTTAGAAACTAAAACAATTAATTTACCTGTCCAAAACCACTTGTTGCCACCCGTACGCACTAATAATCTAACTCAGAATTGGTACCGTAACGACACTATTTCGAACGGCCCGATGCACTTTCATTCACAATTCAAGTCCGACTGACTGCCTTCAAAGGAGCTAACTGTTTTTATACCTGGGGTTTAATAGTTTCCCAAACATTCAAGATCCTTCTAACAAATTCACTACAATCGTGAACTTAGTAGAAGGAATTAAAATACACTAGCCCGTGGTGTAGTGGTCAGCGCAACTGGCTACTATGCTGGGGTCCCGGGTTCGATTCCCGGTCAGGTCTGGCATTTTTTTCATCTGTAAATCACCTCATATCATTACCTACGCACAAGCCCAAGGCTTATGTAGGCATCATTACTCAATAAAAAAAAACAGACGTTTCTACCACATTTGATTTTCTAGAACTCCTATCGAAATATTTTCACAACCCGTCTTTAACACACTCCACCTTATAGTCTACAATTTGTAATTCTTACAATGAAAAATCTATCCCCTTAACCGTTTCTAGAATATTGTACAAAATTACAATACATTGGACCAGATTTTGCGATTTAAAAATATGATTATTAAATTTTACTAAAATTATATAAGTATCTTTATAATGTTATTAAAAACAAACAATATATTTTTAATCCATGATGTGCGTACGTTGCAATCTGTTCAATTCAGAACAACAAGCAACTTCATGACCCAATGATATGATAATGATATGTATGACATGCGTAAATGAGGTGTTGTCGTATACAGACCCAGGTCGACCATTCCGGAGAGAGTATGGTTCATTAAGCCCCAACCATCAAAGTACAACGGTAACCACTTTCTAGTATTCAGATCCGTATAAAAGTAACTACCTTTACTAGGATTTGATCCAGAAACCTTCGTCTCTGAAAATGAACTGTTAAACAGCTGACTCGCGGCGACGACTTTACCTCTAGACCAACCCGGTGGGATTATAAAAAAAATTAAATTGTAATACAATAGGTAACGGTTTTACTTCAAATATTATTCTTCTTATCAAATAAAAAATCATACAATAGTGTTTATGCAAGCAATGATTTAAGATAATTAGATGAAATTATTAGAAAACAATAATATAATTATCAATTCATGAACAATCAATTTTGAGGAAATATTTTTTTTAACGGACCGGATATGTACATAAAATTATCAACATGAATAATTTTATGTTTTTTTTTATACGTAGATCTCCATATTTTTTTTGTCTACTGATATTATAATATAATATTGACATTATGAATGTGTATATAAAAACAATAAAACTAGTATATAGTAATAATATGAAACATTAAGCACGCAAAATAATAAGAGAGACAAATGAGACGTGATCAGTTTTCTCATCAGTATGAGTAGTGTAAGATAGGTCTTTGTACCCTGTTTTATATATTTTTTTCTATCCGTCACGATTGTTTTGGTCAGCAGACCGGAGGAGTGAGAAAAAGATGGAAAATAATATAATATGATTGTTAAAAAGAGATAAAAGATCGAAGGGGGAGTGATGAGGAAAGAGAAATGAACTAATACATCAGTCCATCGATCTGTCTATTATCATTAACTTTGATTGGCCGCTTCTCCTGGCTACGTGTAACATTACATAATGACAAGAATGATTTTTTTTTAAATAAGAAAGAAAAATAATAATACCTGATACTAGTATTGTTGTTACTATTCCCACGTCGATTACCTAGATCAACTTAACGCAATTTCATATAATTATGGATTATTGATTATAGGATATATTACATGTTATGTTTTCAATCATTACCATGTGATTTATCGTATTAAAAACTGTTATTCATAGTTTTTCAATATTTTTTACAGTTCAATACTTTGTTCTTTAGGTTATGAACCGAAAGGCTGGTTTGAACCTGAAGAGGTTTTACTAAGTAAAACGAGGAGTAAGGTGGCTTACTTTGCCTTCCTCACTGAGTGGAAAAGTACGCTTATCAGCATGCCGGGCCCTCTGAAAAGCACATATTTTCCACTCTGTAAATTACACATTCACTTCATTCACCACAGGGTCTGGCTGTACAATGAAATTCATTAATTTCAGAGGAGACAACTCTTATTATTGTCTTTTGCAACTCAACCTCTTCTGTTCTTAAATGATTCAGTCATTTAATTAGCTGACCAAGTGATAAGAAACAGAACTATTTATTTTAGCACTGCAATGAACAGATTGAATGTAATAATTTGACACTCCACCTGTCTGTTATGGGCAGTTCAATACTTTATCAAATTTTTTTTTATTTTTTTTTTTATTTTTGCAGATAACACATCAGTTAATTTTAGCAAATTCTATTTTACTAGAAATTTATTCTTGTTGTTAGCTATCCAATTTCTTGTATATATTATTTTTTCTCTCTTTAATTATTTATTTTATTTATTATTTATTTTATCCCATTCAGGCACGGCATCTTTTCATACGTTACAAAAAATCATTTCATCTTTCACCGTCTGCATTAGCAGTAATTTCAGAACAGTCGGACGTTAAACCAAAAAAAAAATAATAAATAAAAAATTATTTATTTAAAATTGTAAAAATATGATGATAATAATTTTCTTGAAATGACATGATAGGGCGAGAAAGGTACGACCCCATTGATGCCTCCCTAAGAATTATTATTAAAAATCTTCTGAATTTTGAATAAGTTAATTATATTGAATTAGCAGGTCTCTATTCCAAAATCTTTGTAGGATTCTTGTGGGATCGCCGGGTAGATGGAAGTGAACTAAAAGTTTTATTATTAACTTACAGGAGTGCTTGTACTGTAAGACGTAATATTTTAGACTGGAATTCCTGATTCTTGTAAATTAAAAAGTTTAATTAAACCGTAAATTTGGGAGCCGTATATGTTTGAAAAGCGATCAATCAAAACAATTTGTTTGCCACTGTTAATTTTGATCGTTTAGGAATAAGAAACATAAAACTTTAAATCTAGAATTTAGTAATAAATATTTTGTTGGTACGTATGTTCCGTGTCAGTCTTTCATCAAAAGTTAGACCAAGATACTTGACAGTATTTATGTTTGAAAGAGATTCATTATCCATACGTGCACGGGTAAACATTGAACATGACGGAGTATGAAACAGTATTTTAATAGGTTTTTTAAATTTTATTATTACAGTCAATCAGGGGACCTGAAAACGTGCACTTCCGGTAAAATCTCGATTTTTAAAAATTGACATGAAAACAATACTTTCTTTTTCTATACAATGAGCTCGTCAACAGATTCGATAATTAGTTTTTCTATTTGTAAATATTTTACTTTGTTTTGCCAATTCATATTTTATTATGTTTGTTTTTTCATTTGTATATATAATTATATAATAGCACACTATTTTAATAAAAATGTCTTAGTAGTTTAATTTGTATTTAAGTAATTAACATATATACAGTTATAATTACTAACATACTAACAGATTACCGTTGTATAATGGACAAAGATTCATTGATTCATCTACCCTTGAACATGGAAAATTATAGTTAGGTGGATTAATTTTCCCACCACGGATTGATATTAATAGTTTTAGATTTTCAAATTATAATTAAGGAAATTAACTTGTATTGTCTGCCCATAACAGACAGGTGGTGTCAAATTATTTAGACTCAATTTGTTCGTTGCAGGGCTAAAATAAATAATTCTGTTTCTTGTCTCATGGTCAGCCAATTAAATGACTGAATCATTTAAGATCAGAAGAGTTAGAGGTGCAAAAGACACTAATCAGAGTTGTCTCCTCTGAAAGTAATGAATTTTATTATACAGCCAGACCTTGTGGTGAATGAAGTAAAGGTGTCATTTGTAGAGTGGAAAATATGTGCTTTTATAGCATGCTGATAAGCGTACTTTTCCACTCAGTGAGGAAGGCTGGTAAACCACCTTACTTCTCGTTTTACTTAGTAAAACCTCTACAGGTTCAAACCAGCCTTTCGGCTGATGACCTAAACAACAACAACCTATATTGTATATTGTACTGATATGATTTGTAAAGTAATGGGAAAATAATTAAATAAATGAAATATAGGCCTACTTATAGGGCAAAACAAAGTAAAAATAATTAAAGACTTCACCCAACGGTTACGTCCTCAAAAATTATAAATTACTTATTTCGTAAAAGTTCTTAATACATCATCAAGTGAATACAGGGAAGCAATTTATAAAAAATTAATTAATAATTAATAAAATTATAAATTGTGTAACAAATTATGTTATTGGTTAAGAACATACGAAGAAGATCATGCGGATTAACACATTATTTTTGTATTAAAAACAATTTTATAAACCGGATTTAATTGTATAAAGGTAGAGATCTCTACTTAGTATTAATACAAATTTACAAAAAAAGAAACAGATAATAGAATAAAAGGATTAAATAATCAAGTTTAATAAAATAAAAAGGATAATGGAGTGGATAAAACGATTTTAGTTGAATATGTGAATATGTACACGTAATCAAATAACAATGGTTTCGGATATTTCTGTGACTGAACAAGAAAATGCTATTTTACTTTTGATAAGCTAAAGAAACATTAGAACAGGTCAGTTGTTATATTATGGTTGGCGCGGCTTCGTTATTAGCCTTGTTACTTATTCCTACGTTAATACAGAGTCGTTATGTCACATTCAGTTTGATAAGAAAAACTTGAAAACAAGTATACATTTAGCTCGATCCAATGTAAAAATTTAATTCACATTTTATGGTAATAAAATATAGAGCTTATTATAAAATTCTATTTAAAATGAATGAATTTTTTCATCGAAAAATTATAAAATCTACTTCGTGAGGTAGTGGTTAGAGTGCTAAGGTGCAAAGCGAAAGGCCCGGGTTTGATTTCTGGAAAATTTATTACCACGTTAAAATTTACAGCATTTTTCCATACCCACAGCAGTCGCTAATTACCAAGTTCTTGACATAACTTGAAAATTGGAAGATACTGAAGAGACGTAACGGAAAAAATGTATGAATAGGCTACTTCATATTTTATGGCGTCCAACCGACATTTCTTATTAAATTTATTATTCTTAATTACATCCCAAACGTAAGGCGTGGGGGATGCATCAGCTAAAATTCAGTGTTAATTTTAGTTTAAATTTCTTGTAAAAATTACTTTTATTGGTCAAAATAAATCAAAAGTATTTTTTTTTAATTTCGTTGTTTGGTAATTGAGTTCTGTTAATTAATTAAAATAAAAGGTCGCCTCTGTGGCGTAGTGGTTGGTACGCTACCCTACTAAGTGGAGGCCCCGGATTCGATTTCCGGCTAGAGGCTGGAAATTATTACTGCCAAAATCCACCGTAGTCGCTAATGACCAAGTTACTGATGCGACTTTAAATAAATAAACAAAAAAATTAAAAACAGCGTTTATTTTTACTATACTTTATTTCAAAATGTTCTTAAAATAGAATTTTTTAAAAGTTAATAGGTTTTTCTTTTATTGTTGCACTAAATAGTATTACAGTCCAGCCTCTCTTAGTTTGCTCCTAATGTAAACAAATAATGACGTCACTGAGCATGCGCATTAAATAAAAATGAGTATACGCTGATTAAAAAGTAACAACAAAATACTTTTAAAAGTATTTAAATACAAAATACTTTTAATTATAAATGAAATTGTTAAGCCTACATCATATCATGACTGAGGTTTTTAGTACTTAAAGTACTTATAATTTAAAAAATAGTTAACTTAATAGGAATAAGACATCCGTAAAGTCGCAGACTTTAGCGTGCACCCTGTAGGAGGTGGTTTTTGTTTGTTGACAGTAGGAGCAAATTAAGAACGGCTGAACTATAAATATTTTAGTTTTAAAACATTTCGAACCGAGAGATTTCTGCTTAGTAGTCGAATAGGTTATACTACGCTAAGTTCTTAGTTTTATACTAAGAAAGCTAACAAAGCTAGAAAACTAAGAAAACTAACTACTAAGAAAACTTACTACTTCAAAACTAAAAAACTAAAAACCTACTAAGAAAACTAACAAAGCTCTGACTCATTAAATATTATAATTTATATAAAAAAATGAAATGAAGTGTAAACTTATTTGGTGATTCCAATGTCGGTTCGATGAACTACGATAATATTTTTGACTACTTGATATGAAAAAAATCAGCAATCGCGGGACTGACCAACAGAAGTGATAAATATTAGTCTATTAATTAAGTTAAAAAATTAAATAAGAATGAATTTTTGAAATTAATGAATAGTAATTATTGTCAGCCGAGCGTAACGTGACGGTAAACAAAACATTTTCCCCATGCAGAAAACAGTCCAGATGCACTCAAAGAAGTAATCAATTTAAAAAAAAATACTATTTAGTGAACATTCTCTTATTTAATAATGATATTTTAAAATGTGGATTGTTTATTTGGACATAATTTAATTGGTATATATGAATTGAGTGAGGAATTTATATACCGGTAATTTTCGTGAGAGTTCAGTTTCGGGTGAAAAGAGAAAGAGAGAAGGTGATAGGTATAGATGGGTCATACGAGAAGGCAGTAGCGAAAAAATCCTGATTATACAGAAGCAGAAGAAGGAAATTTGGTCTCATCTATATTCCACGGGCAGACTTTGTAGTATAATTTATAAGCGGAGGCGAAAGACTTGAATTTATGTGTGAAACCGTCGAGGAGCAGAAGTAGAGGCGAGTACGTTGGAGCTCCGACCACCAAACGTACCTCTCGTATGATCTGCAGTCTGCGCACGGATATGAAGTTACAGTAGTGTTGGTCAAGCGGTTTCACTCGCCATTAATATGTTCAATGGTACGGGGTAAAGAAGAAGGATAAAGAAAGGGGGAGAATAAGAAGTAAAAAAGGAGGGAGTAATTTTTCATGTCCGCAACCCTCTTTAACGACATCTTTCATATTCATTTTTCTTACTTCTCATACACCGCTATACTTATACTGTACTGCCCGGCCCTGATAATGGAACCGTATAAACGTCTATTACTTTTTCTTTCCGTTTTCAACTTATTTCTTTCTTTGGGTCGTTCTTTCTTCTTTACTCTACTGTCTTGGTAGATTCCTATTTTCCATATTTTTTACCATTCTTTTCTTTTACCAATTTATCAAGTCTAGTTAAATGAGTGCAATACATAGAAATGCCACTCAAATCGTTTTTCCTACCATCTAGCTACGTATACTTCTTCAGTCTCCTACCAAATTTCAACATCTCGATTGATTTTTATCTAACGAATAAATAAAAAGTTAATGATTTCAAAATTAATTCGGTATTCTGAATTTATTAAGTTATTTATCACGAATGCTTTATATTTCTTTTTAGTGTGCCAACTTAAAACAAAAGAAACTTTATATTTTTTTGTAATAAATACTCCATGAACAGACAAAATAAGTTCATCAAATAAGTAGACAGTTAGTTAAAATGTTTTTCAAGTTAAATATTTTTCATGGTCGTTGTCATCTACAGTTTCATCAGAGTCATGTTTCAAGATAATTATGTACAATTCAGAGTCAAGTTTAGTTAGTAAAGATTTTGAAATTCACTACTATGTGTGTTTTTCATTCAAAGAACATTATAATTCAGAATTTTATATTTTTTGTTATAAACTTTGTTATATTTAAAGTTATAAACTACTAAAAAAATCTGATGTGATATACTCACACAACTTTCTCTTCCCAACTCAAATTATGAACAATATAGCCTAACATTAGTAATAAAACATTAGATTTAAACAAATAAACTAACCTCAATAAACATAACCTAATTTTAATCATGAGTAAAAGACGCAAAATGAAAAACAACCTCAGTTTGGCTTAAAAATACGGAAAATCTCTCCCCTAAACTAAGCCCCTAAACTAAGCTTTGTACAGAAAAATGCTGTGAATAAAAGTTGTAGATCTTATAATTTCCTATAAATTTGATTATATACTCTTTTGTCGTAAAATGCACACTAAGGCTGAAAACTTAGAAAAACGATTTTTTACACGTTATCGTAAGGAAAAACAGAAAATCGCTAATTACCGCCAAACTAAGCGTTACACAAAAAAATGTTTGGAATAAAAGTTGTAGGATTTTAAATTTTCTACAACTGTTATTATACATGTTTGCGCTAAAGAGCATATTAAAGTCGCAATCTTAAAAAGAATCAATTGTTTACGTTTAAAAGAAACGTTGTTTACGAGAAAACAGCCTCTCCAAGAATTCAGCAGACATGGCGCCTACCCTATCTTGTAGAGCAAAAAAATTAGTAAATGAGCTGATTTTAGAAAAACATCGTAAAAGCCGTTTTTTGAGAAAATCGCAAAAAACTAAAAAAAGAGACACGATTAAACTACTACTTCCGGTTGGCCGATTTTGATGAAAATGTTCCTGTCGAGTCCTCTAGTAATCTCTAATTGAAGTTTCAAGTTTCAAGTTCGTACGATATTCTGTTCTTGAGATATTCTGTTCACACATACATACACAGACCAATCGCTAAAAACATGTTTTTTGGGTTCAGGGGGTCTGAAAACGTGTAGATCCGGTGAAAACTCAATTCCGAAAAATCGACATGAAAACAATACTTTCTTTTAACTATTTATTCATATAGGGAAGAGAAAGTAAAAATGAAAACAGTTTTTTTTAAATATATTAAATAATACTTAGTTATATTAAAAACCTGATAGCAAAAGAATTAGGCCCACATACCTTGTTAAATTGTTTGTACTATATTCTGTTTTGGGTCTTTTTTTCAGTTTTATATTTTTAGATTTTTCTGCGGTGTTAAAAATTAAGTTTATAATTTTGAATTTTTATTTAAAAAAATATTCAGTTAAAAATGACAGGATTTCGGAACAAGTTTCCGATTATACATACCTGGACTACGATGTCACATACGAAGATGAAAAATAAATTTTGAAAAGGGTAAATAAATTTCAAACGGTTTACAGCTTTATTAACAAGGTCTTTAGAAAGAAAACAAGGAAAGATAAAAGTACACGTACGTATGACGTGATGGCAGTTCCGCTGCTGTTATATGGTTGCGAGTCATGGGTGCTAAGAACAGCCCAATGAAGGAAAGTAGAAGCCGCTGAAATGAGATTCATGAGGTGAAGGAATGCCTCTGCGAGATCAGATTCGTAGTAGTGACATCAGGAAAAATTAGGTAGAGACGAAACCATCCTAGAGAAAATGAGCAAATAAAGGAATCGATGGAAAAATCATATCACAAGAATGACAAGTGAGAGGGTTACGGTCCAAGCATTGCAATATTCTCGAATTCGAAGAAGAAGCTTGGGTAAACCAAGGAAAAGATAGTTTGAGGCTGGAACAGGTGTAGCGTCTAACTTGTAAGCGGTAGAAGGAGAAGAAAAAAAGTTCAGTTGTTAATGTGAACATAAGAAACATAAGAACATAAGAAATGTTAAAAAGATTAGTTGACCCTTGCGATTTATTTAACGCGATAATAACCAACTAATTTAGTTTTTAAGATTTAAAAATTTCATTAACAAGTGTAGTCCTATTTCACGATGTTTTTTTCCAGTGTTATGAAATAAGATATGCATCTAAGTAAACAATTTACTAGAATAATAAATAGTACCATCAAAATTTTAATTTAAAAATTTTATTTAGTCATACTCTATAAATCACTAGTACGTCCAATTTGTCTAAATAGTGGATCAATTTTAGGAGCCTGTCACAATACAACACTGAATATTCTTCAAAGACACCAGTCAAAAGCACTTAGAGCAATAACAAACGCATTTTTTTACGTAACCAATCATACCCTTCACAAAGACCTGAAAATACCAACGGTTCGAGACATTGTCAACGCAACATACAACTCATTACACACAAAGGCAATTGACCGCATAAATCCAAATGTCCTATCTTTTTCAACTAATTACCTCCCTGTTAACAGACGACTGAAACAAAGGTGGAATAGGGATCTTCTCCGACCACCATAAAAAAAATCAATTTAACTTGTCATGCCTGTGTCATTTCATAAAAATAAAAACCATTTCGTACAAAAAAATCATTCATCATAGTTTATAAACCATTATCTTTGAAAAATATTGGCACCAAATTCCTTGAAAAATTTCACGCCGAAATCGGTCACTGGATCGATTTACATTCCCGCCATTCCTCATTCATTCCATGTCATTTACTAGTTGTGCTTTAAAAAAAAATGTACAGTTGTAAATAAAAATAAAGTTTAAGCAAAACAAAAATTATTTACTTCTAAATATCTTGTTCCGGCTTTTACATATTTTCATATAAAACGTTTTCGAATCCGTTCGGTAAAAGTCAGTATTTAAGGACAAACAAAATCTCCATATAAAATACATTGGACTAGATTTTGCGGTTTTAGTAAATACAAGTATTGGTTCACTTATCAATGAAGTTTGCGGTAACTGGTGATTAAACCGTCTCGATGTCTCACCTGTAAAAGCAACTCTTAATGATAAAGTTAAAAAAAACGCCTTCAGGTTCTCAGGAATGTTAGTCGGAACTTGATGTAAATTTTATGAAAAATATCATACGGTCGTAGCTTCACGTACGCGTAAATTTTATTCAAGCTCAAGAATTGAATCTTTTAATTATTTTTAATTGGAACTTGAATTTTACATATACGCATCGGAAAGTTTTACCATCTGGTTATTTAATTGAGAAGAAGCATTAAGAATTATTTTTCTAAATAATAATGATATGACTTATTTTATTTTCATAAAATTTGAATATTTTCCAGATAATAATAATTATCCTTTATTTATTACATATTATAAATGTCAATATAATATAAAAATGAAAATAAAATATTGTATTATACGACAATATAAACGGACTGAGAATTTATTTTGAGTTATAAAATGGAATTTATTTCTTACCTGCCTAAAGGCAGATTCCTATTATCTTCGCGAGATAGTACTGGTGCGATAGATAGAGTTTAGGATGCGATATGGAATCCTATCGGTTCCTCTATCAGTCTATCTTCAATTTCTTCCTATTTAACTCCGTCGCTATTATTGAGTGTATTCTAGCCGTTTATGGTTTATTCTATCCATTACCAATTATGTATTTATTTATTCATATTTAAACAATATATTATTTGTATCATGTTCTTAGAATTCAATGTAATTCCAATATTTTCAATAACGTTTTTGTTCGATTTTTAAAAATTTAAATTGGTTTTATATTTTTCTAACCGTTAAATTTTTCTTTGTTAATTGTTTCAGAATTTTATTTATTTCGTTTAAATTTTCTTTTTGCTCATATATATAATAGGCCTACCCTTTTGAAATTTATTTATTTAAATTATTTAGTTTAATTTAGTCTTCCTTGTTAATTTAGTGTTGGTTTTTTAAACATCCTGTCACGGTTACCAATATTTTACTTCAAAGAAGTTCGATTTGCTATTGTAAAATATAATAGGATATCAAACTCTGAACGTTAACAAAACTTTGTTGTTTAGATCATCAGCCGAAAGGCTGGTTTGAATCTCTAGAAGCTTTACGAAGTAAAACGAGGAGTGAGGTGGTTTACCATTGTTTCCTCATTGAGTGGAAAAGTATGCTTATCATCATGCCAGGTCTTCTGAAAACTATCTACTTTCCCCCTGAAGATGACAACTTCACTTCATTCACCATAGGATCTGGCTGTACAATGAAATATATTATTCTTAGAAGAGATAACTCTAACTATACTATTTTTCAGGGCTAATGAGCTCTGAACGTATGCACTGCCCCCTACCCACTTCATAGCTAGCCAATGGCTTGCCAGAAACGTTGCCAATACTTATATATATTTATATATATTTCGTCAGACATCTTTTTGGTCTTTCAATAACATTAATAGCCATGAGCATACAATCAGCTGATTATATTATAGGTATTGCATGTTAACGCGCTCTATAATCGATGTGTTCAGTACGAGATGCAAGATACAAGTGAACTACTGCAGTTTTTTTACGCATGCACGCGTAATGTTTGTCAGGCTGAAACATTCATACAATCTGAAAACGCTGGCAAACGTTCTGATTGGTCTAAACGCCTGGAATAGCAGAGCTACCGTGAAAAACATTATAGTGTCTTTTACATCTATACTGTTCTGTTCTTAAATACTTCAGTCATATGGCTGACCATGTGATAAAAAACATAACTATTTTTTGTAGCACTAGAATTACCAGATCGAGTGCAAATAATTTAATAGTCCACCTGCCAGTTATGGATAAAACAAAACTTTATTCAACTTAATTTTAAACAAGACTCATCCAATATGCATCGATGCACACTTATTTATATAGGTTGTTAAGATAGCCTTCTAGAAGGTTCCACACAGAATGTTCTGAAACCCAGAAAAATGTTCTAGAATCAGTTGACACAATGCAAACAATATGAAAATTTAAGTGTGTGAGTACGGTTACATAATAAAATGTGACATACGTTAACATTGAACACTTATCATACTTATTGGCGCTGTCAGTTATCCGTGAAGCCTCAAGTGGGCCTTCTCAAGAAGGTCCTAACCAGAAAAATTAGTTTTATTCTTCCGTTTGAATACCGGTTATTGTCTAGAAGTATATATTTATGCTTCTAAGTATATTTTTTGAAAATAATCTTATAATAATATTATTTATGTGTATCAAATCTGTCAATTTTTACAAAGTATTTTTTAAATCATTGCAGAGTGTTACATTATAAAGTGTGGTATAAGGTGGTCGTTTTAAATTACTTATAAACCATTCATTCTTTTAATCTTTAGATTTAGAAGTTCCCTAAATCTGAACTTCTTGACCAATGTGCTCTCATAACGATTTTGTAAATATAATTCTGACTAAGATATGAAAACTATAAATTACCCGTGACATAGAAAAGAGTTCAGAAAACGCGACATTCTTTCAAATTTTTTACGTTTTTTTTCTTCAGAATAAGAAATAATCCATGTTTTTCTGAAGTACTGTGAGTACTCAGGTTGGTGACTATCAGGAAAACTTCTTTCTTTTGAAGGCCTGACAAATTAAATGTTTCTATCTGTGCAGATCCAGTCCTTTGATTCGTTAATATGATTTATTCTTTCTACCTATCCCTTACTTTCCATCAACTTCACCTTTTAACATTAGTTAAAATTGTTCGAATTCTCAGTAGTACAGTATGTGACCATGATATGCAGTTTTTACTGATTTTAATTAAGGTAATTATAAACTATACACTTGTAGGCCTATTAATTCTGGAGCACTACAGTTGGTAATTATATTATGTTTTACTCTCTATTTTAATGAAAACCGTTGTTAGATATTTGACGATACAATGAATTTCCATAAATTTTAAATACATTTTAAGGAAGTTCTTTCTCGATTTTTATTTTGTTTGAATTTTTATCTGCTATAGGGAAATATAAATTATTGAAAACCAGCAAATTCACTAGCTGATTTTTCTGTGCTTCATTAGCCACATATTTGAACTAGTAAATTCAATGATTTTGTTCATGTTTGGCTGTTAACTGATACAAAGTTACTTGCCCAATCAGTATTACCAATAAATAAAGCCTTTCTTCTAGCGGACTGGCTGGACCATTTATCTGAACAACAAATTTGTACATCTTCATTTTATTAGAAAACATGTGTGTGTTGAAGGTAAATCTGTGGGAAGGTTAAATATTTTTAGTTTTAAGTGAATTTTTCTGTAAAAATCAATAAAACATCTATATTTGTATTGATTTACGACTCCAGTACATTAATTCAATCAATTTTATCACAATTTTTTAATGTTATATTTTCATATTAATATTACTTGATTGTGAATGTTTAATATATTTCTCTATATTAAGTAGGCCTATATGTAAAATAAATCTTTTTTACTCATATTACCACGTTTTTGCTTTCGTTTTTAGTATTATTTTTATTAAACTGCTGAGAGCAGTTTTACTTTATTACCTAAGATTTTAATATATAATAAAATTGTTTTTTTTAATTACGTAGGCGTAATAAAAACAATAATTACGTTTGTATTTAATGATGGAATCAAAAACTAATCGATTATGAGTTTTCCTTTATAATAATTATATACGAATTTATAATGTATCGAAATGATTATTAAAACAATAATAATAAGTCGTTATTATTTAAAACTATAATTAAATATAATATGATTGCATGCTTGTTACCTTAAGACAAACTGCAACATGGTCGAATAACCTCTTTAAAAAAAATTTAAAAATACTTGCTACAACACACTATATTATTGCAATGCCTAATATTGGATAGGGTTCGGTGGTAGATTTAATGAAACCTTTTCTAACATGAAACCTAAAGTGGAAATTAAAATGCGATTAAAATAATATTATATTAACTATTATAGGGAAACGATTTTGTTAATGGTATAGAACGTTTCCCCTCCTTCCCCCTATAAATGTAATGAAGTGGTGGTGGAAAGTAAACCTACTTCCCCCTTCGTCTAACAACTAGGTTATTAAATTTAATACGTTTAAAAAGAGTTCTCAAACAGAATTTATCAGAAAATTAATTTAAAATAATGAATTAAATTTCTAGTTAATTATCACTACTTAAATAAATAACTAACTTATGATGGTGACTTTAATTATTTTATTTATCGATCAAATAATAACTTTTTTAATGAATTTCCAAATATAAAATGTTTTAAAACTCACAAGAAAATATTCAGAACGTATTTTCAGTATCATCAAAGTGGACAAACCATGTACCTACGTATTCAAAATAATCAATTGAACTATAATGGATTAATTTATTAAATAAATAATAAAAACTATTAGTTCACCAGTTCTGAAGGAAAAAACTAACAGACAATTACACAAAAAAATTATTGCCTTGAACACACATTATACTTTATCGCCCCATCTTCAGGAAAAATAAACTATTAAAGTAATTCTTACCAGTACAAACTCTACAGGTGTGTACAATGCTTTCAGATTCTGACCTTAAGAAACTTAAAAGTTATGTTTTTTTAAGCAAATAAATATATGATTGTTTATTACGACAATTTATCTCAAAGTTCCTAACAGTGTCTTAAAAATTCCAGAAATTTTTAAAAGCAAAAAGATTTATAACTCTTCGTTCTTTCACTATTGAATTTTCTGATTTACTTATGTATATGTTCGTGATATGAATTGAGGGATTTCGGATTGATCGAATTACCAATAAGTGTCATCACAGAATTTGAAAAATTCATTATCCAGTTAAAAAGGAAGATTTCAAAGAAAGTGGTTCTAAAATTATCTCTTTATTGAAGAATTTAATCTTGGTTCCTACTGCTGACAAAATTAGAATTTGTAGTTCGTTAACATCAATAACTAATTAACTTCAAAATATGTTGTAAAAGATTCTGCTATGATTAATTTCTTTGATATGAATTATTAAATTTGTTAATAATTTCTTCATGTTTCTAAATATTTGTTCTTATTACATGAATTCACATTCAAACGTTTTATATAAATGAATACTAAAATATGGTGTAACCTACACGTTGTATATTCTTTTAATAGTAAGATACTTTCCGAATTGACAATCCGAAATTTTACTTTGATTTGTAATTTTATTTATTAAATTAATAATTTCAACAAACATCCAGTTACGGTGATAATAATGGAAGAATTATATGAAAAAATATTGACTTAACTGATAACAATACTTAGTAGTAAGACTCCAGCAGGAACAAGAACCATTGACAGTATGTCAGGGAATATCATGTCTCTTATTTCATCGCATTGTATCGGTTACCAAAGTTGAGAATGGCCTTGAAAGTGTTAAGAATTCAAGTGGGCGTTAACATTAAATTTGCGTTTTGAACACCTGTGGAAATGACAGGAAATCTCTTGTCAGTAAGAGATTTTTAAGGTAATTATTAAAAGTTTGACACAAACCTAGTGATATTTGAGATAAACTGTAAATAATTTTACTGAGAGGGCCGTCATTGTTTTGAGATAGAGAGCTTGGCGGAATCAAAATCGTACAAACCTTAAGACCAAAAATACTGGAGAAGAAAAATCATTTCCTTCGACAATTTAAAATATTTAGGAAAAGTTGAGAACGTCGGAAAACAGTGTAACATAAACAGTTGCATTGTCGTAATTCTGATAGTTACAATTTGTGTCAATTTTTATATTATTCAATTTACCACCACGTTACAATCTATTTGTTTTCTTTGAATAATAAGAGATTAAGATGTCAATAAGTTAATTATAAATTCAGACTTTTAACACTAAGTTTTGATTACAGTATCTAAAAGACACGTCCAAAAACCAATTCATTCTAACGTTGGATTTTTAATTAAACTTTTGTTTAATAAACTGATTGTTAGTAAAGTATGATGTTTGTAGAATACAATCAAATATTTTATATTGAAATACAAAATTTTTGTTTTTTTGGCTTCAAATTTATATATCTAAAAATAAATTGGTTGCTTATGTACCAGTATTAACAATAAGAGTGAATTCCGTTAAGTTAAAGACCAAATTTATAATTTTTACAGATCTTTCAAACAGAAAGTTCCTGCAAACAATAACCGACTGACGAAAATTCAACAAGTCACACTTACTCGGAAACCCCCAATTCATATTCCGTAAAAGATGGAATGGAAGGAATTCATAAAATTGTACTCGTCGAGTCTTAATACTGAGTACTGTTCTACCCTAGGTCTCTCAAGACATCTTCACGTACCATCAAATACTCTAGTGTTATGTTATTTACTAAATGTACAGATATGAATAATTATAAATGTTAATTTCTTTTATTCCTAATGTGAGTACGTTGCAATCTGTTCAATTCAGAACAATGAGCAACTCCATGACCCAATGAGATGAAGATGATATGTGTGAGGTCAGGCCGACTATCCCTGACAGAGTATGGTTAATTAAAACCCAATTATCAAAGTACACCAGTAACCTTCGTCACCGAAAATCAGCTGTTAAACAGCTGAATTAGCGGCGAAGAATAATGTTTTTTTTTTTATTCCTAATTTCTGTACGTTGCAATCTGTTCAATTCAGAACAATAAGCAACCCCACGACCCAATGAGATGAGGATGATATGTATGACGTGTAAATGAGGTGTAGTCTTGTACAGACTCAGGCCGACCATTTCTGAGAAAGTATGGTAATAATAATGTTAATAAAAATAAAAAAGGCCTTCGGGCCAGCCCAGTCAGTCAGCTGGTAGAAAGTCGCTATTATTTGTAAAGTAACACCCATTGGGCAAGCGACTTTGTATGGTGACCAGTTGACAGCCATCCATGAACAAACTCTACTGGGGGTCCCTGTTCAAACTCATGTCTAATCCACGTCAAAAAAAATACAACAAAAAGCAGCGATCAAATTGGGTAGTTGTCAACAATGTACAGTTCCCGATAACAAATAAAAGCTAAAAAATAAATAAAAAATTAAAAATATATTATAACAGTAATGCTTTACTTCTTTATGGTTATTAGTTCAGAGTATTTTTCAACGGGGAGATTAATTGCTAAAAAATGAAAATATTTGTTGTAACTGTGGTGATTTCATGTATCCTATTTCACATGCATATTAATGAACCATATATAAATAAAAACTTTACTTTTAGGTAACAGCTATTCTGTTACGTTCCAGGTTACTATTTTTTTATTAACCAAAATCCATCGATGATATATGATGGAACGGTTTGAAGGTGAAAAGGAACCTAGAAAAAAAAATCAAAAATTCTAATATTTAGAATTTTAGTACATTATGATTATAAAATCTTAACTGTTCTGAAATATGAGGGAAATTGCGTATAACATAAAATCTAGTCACTAAAGTGTTACACGTACCATTATTGTTCAAACGGAACGCAAGTTTTGACAATATGTATTACACTTTGCCTATTCACAGGCGTTACTCTAAGTTTAAAACACAAAAGAATACAATATTACTAAATAATTTTTCTGTACAAACCCGAGGCACTGCGGTAATTTTTGTTTTACTAAAAGATCCGCTATCGGAGGTGTAACTTACACATTTTATTATAGACTAACCTCTTTCAAATAACTTCAAAATCTGCTATATTCATTATAATACAACCTTCGTGCAAGGTAATTTTCTGTATTTTATTATCTATAATAATTCGTTCGATTTTAAAGTAAAAATTTGATAAAATATTTGTTACTAATATAATTAAGGCATTCTTATTTATCTAAATATATATCTTACACATTATTTTTACACCACATAAATAATATAATAACATCTTGTTTAAGTTCCTGAATATATCTTTAATGTCTGTTATTTTTAACACGATATTTATATCAAGTACAGTATTGTTATCATGTATGCACTGTTATCATAGTCGTAATATAATGAAAATTTTACGATATTGTTATTTTGAATTACTGTCATTTTTCAAGTTTTTCTTGTTTTACTTGCTGCTACATTAAGATTTGTTCACCTTATTTGAGCAATAAGAAATTAATCTGAGACAATCCTATAATTGTTTTATGTTTTATTTCCATTTCCTCTACAACATCAAGAATATAAGACTGAGAGAAAGAGAATCATGGGAAGACCTCTACAACGTTGGAAATAATTATTTTATTACCAGCATTCTAATAAAATTTAAATTGCCTATGCCTTGTAGAGAAGAAGTAATAATTAATGTGAGAAAGAGAGCGAAAAACTAGAGGACATTCATCGATCTTTGACCACTATGATACTTATATGGAAAAATAAAAATAGGTAAGTAAATTACAAAGAATGTTACATTAAATTTTGATTACAGTACTAATTATAAAGCAAGTCCATAAAATTAAAACCGTTAACCCTAGATCGATTTCTTGTAAATTATGACGTTTCTATAATCTGTCCAGATACTGAAGACTGAATTCTGAATTTTCTAGTTTTAATGTGTTTAAATTTAAATCTCCATAAATAAATTTGTCGCTTATGTACCGGGGTATGTTCAATATCTTTCTGATAGGTCTTAACTGGAATTGTTCTAAAATTTTGACATTATACTTTGCACTTACCTCAAAGTTAAATTCCATATGTCCTAATTGGTTTAAAACAATTTATTGAATTGTTTGATTTTGATAGGGGAAATTTATTGCTCCAAAGATTTTTAACAGATTTTTATTTCACTTCCTGCGTCACGGCAAGAAATAGTATTTAGTCTCAGAAAGTCAAATATATACCGGGTTTTTAAAACTTTCACTTATATAACTCACGTGCAAAAATTGTTTTGAAATTTTCTCCGCCCATTTGTCCAGAAACTGATCAAAATAAATTGATGAATTTTCTAATAAAATAATATTTGCCTGATATTAACAAGTTCTTAAGGAGGATTTTATGAATTAGCCGTGTACATCCAAAATAAAGAGGACTTTGTTCAAATTAAAGTATTATTTTCTAAAAATTATGATTTTGACGATACTCAAAGTTTACTAAATTTTTTTAAATAGCAATGAAAACAGCTTTACTGAAAACTTACAGGGAAGTTCTATTCATTGTGGAGGAAAATAATTTCATCAGTGAACTTACGGCCAAATGCATAGAATGAAACGTAAAAATTTAACAAATATGGCAACGTTTAATAAAGAACATTTTTAGTATAAAACTTCACGCGTAAATTTTCTGTGTTCTATTACAAACCGTTTCAAAATCGGTCAGTCTTTTCTAGAGAAATATTCTAGTATGGTCTACGACAGCTATACTTTTTTTAGCTTTTATTTGTTATCGGGAACTGTAAATTATTGACAACTACCCAATTTGATCGCTGTTTTTGGCTGTATAATTTTGACATGGATTAGGCGTGAGTTTGAACAGGGACCCCAAGTAGAGTTTGTTCACGGATGGCTGTCAGCTGTCACCATACAAAGTCGTTTGCCCATTCGGTGTTACTTAACAAATAATAGCGACTTTCTACCCGCTGACTGACTGGGCTGGCCCGAAGGTCAGTTATACTTAACCATAACTTAATTAAAAAGTCACAGCTGTTGTAATTAAGTGGTTTATAAAAAAAATACAAATACTTTTTATCTAACATCCATTAGAATTTTGAGATGTTTGTGCCGCTTAGAACTAGGGTCGTTGAATAAGGGCTTATTCAACGATTCTGGCTTAGAGTTATAAAAATGTAAATCAATTACAATGTTTTTGAAGAACTTTTAAAATATTAAAAATATTTTTAAAATATTAAAAATATCGTTAGTCTTTCAATGTATCAGATTATAAATTTAAAATATTTTTGAACCCCAGGATTACACGATCAGGTAAATTTAAACATTCAGTTCTATTGTTACCTTATAACGTACTCATGAAGCTATTAATAAGCCATTTCATTCTAACCCTTTTTTTATTTAGTACAATGTTGCGAAGAACGTAAGTTAGCTATAAAAACAAGGTTTGACTGTATCGATTTCTGTTGGCTCCTTTTAATTTGTGATTTGTGCCTTATTTTATTGTTATTTACATTACTTTCTTAAATTAAGAAGTATATGACGTATGGAGAGATCGAACGTAACATGAAGGTTGTCCGAATCCAAAGCGTAGTATGCGACGTACGGCTTTGAATTATGGTCTTATGCCCAATTTCATCTTAATCCGACCCAAACATAGAAAGAGTTACTAGTCAAAATAGGATCCGTCTTTCTCATTATATGCAGGTGTTCTTTTTCCATTAGCTGTTGAGAATTTAGTCATCCTTATTTATTACTGTTGTGGTATAATAGTGAGGATTGGCCACGCGGTATTACCGTTGGTCGGATTGAAACAATTAGTGAAGGCAAACTACCGTGTCCCTTCCAGTCCATTGTCTACCGTCTGCTTCTGTTGCATCCGCCATATTGGCTGTTATAGATGATTTGAACCAAGTCATTTGTTCCTTGTAATGATCCTTTTTACCCCCTTCTCTGTAAATGTCAGCCCCCTCCCACCTCCACCCACCGATCAGAATCCAACTATTGCCCAACCTACTTAACGATTCCTCATTATCGGTCGTGTTAAGCAAAATAATTCCCCACCTTTCCATCCATACGACCTCTCTTTGCAATAATTCTATTCCAGTTTATAGTCACGAGTTATAGAAGGTAAGCTACGCAAAATAGCAATTCCAGAATCATACCTGGGGTGCAGATATTAAATAATTCTATAGGCCGCACAACAAAATTTATTCTGTTCGTGAAAAAAAGTCCGATTGATTTCTGAATTTATAATATTAGAGTAAATTAATTTAATTAATTAATAAATTAGTCTAAAATTAGTTTAAGAATATAAAAATAGATTACTAAGAAATCAGCTGATAAAGTAAATTTAGGGTAATAATACATACGAAACATGTAACTTATTTCATGTATCTTATTTTAATTTTTATTCTTATTCTTACAAGTGAAAAAAAAATGAAAATTTCGACCCAAAAATCCAAAGTAATGGCATTCCATGGCAAATGGCCAGTGCGATCGAAAATTGTGTTAGATAATGTGATTATGGAGCAGGTGAGTAGTTTCAAATATCTAGGTTGCAATATATCCTTCGATTGTGAGAGTGACATACCTCTGAAGCTGAATAAATTCAATGCGATATGTGGAACCATACATCGTACATTGAAGGGAAAAGCCAGAAAAGAAACAGAGTTGAAATTTTATAAGACAATGGCGATTCCACTAGTTACATATGGAAGCGAGGTATAGACCACAACAAAGAGAGACGACTCGCGCATACAAGCTTCAGAGATGAGGTTCTTGAGACACATTCAGGGATACACAAGGCTGGATCACATTAGAAACGAAGTGATAAGAGAAGAATGCAATGTACAGCCACTTGTAGATGTGATCAAGCAATATAGAAAAAGATGGACAAATCACCTGCTCCGAATGCCACACAACCGTTTGCCACTTCAAGCCTGGATGTCCAAACCAGATGGTAGAAGGGATGTGGGTCGACCGAGGAAGAGGTGGAAACCGGAACAGGCTCAATAGCCTAAACCATGACGGATGATGATGATGATGATGATGATTCTTACAAGTAACTACATTACAATTTATTCTAACATGTAACTTATTCTTATTCTCATTTCTGATTCATGTAACTTATTTTAAACATATTTTTTATGTTAACAGATATTAAGATATTTCTTTCAGTTCATAAAATCGGTTCACTGATTTTCATAAATTTACTGTATTATCTAAGTAACTACTTCAACGTTTTCAATATCAAATATTATGGAATGTCGTTTTAGCTTAAATCTATTATTTTCTTTTATTAAATATGATTTACTATAAAATCGGTCACATGTTAAAATACGATACAAAAAATCAGCAGTCGCGGAAATGACCGACAGAAGTGACTAACTAATTAATTAATTAATTAAGATAACAAATTAAATAAAACAGATTTTCCATGATAATTGTTGATAGCCGAGCGTAACGTGACGGTAAACCAAAGATTTTTCCCGTGTAAAAAAACACAGTAGAGGCGCTCCAAAAGAATTTGTCACTTCAAAAGAGATTTATAAGAACATTTTTGTGATGTAATGCATTGTTTGTTCGTTTTCTAAAACTTCAAAGTTTTAACTAATTACTAATTAGCAATTCGTTTTATTTTTAAATTATATTATGAAAATATAGTCAAAGAAGCATTCTTGTGTATAAATTTGGACTTTTGATAGATTTAAGTGAGATCTAGCTTTCAGGTGAAAACTCTCACAGCATTTACTTTAAATTATTATTATTAATAATGAATGATAAATAGGTGAATTACACGATCCCTCTTCTTCATGTAACATGTCATTTCTGAACGTTGGTAAACCTCACAGCAATTTGCCTCTTCATTCAAATACGCACCTCGAATCCATATCATAACACCCAGAGGTTTTTGCTTCGTTTCTATAACGTTTTTCTTCGACCTGGATCACATTTTTCCGTTATTTTGCCTATAGTATATATACCTATACCGGGGGGTCCCACGAAGAGGTTCCTATTTTTGAATTAATATGCCGGACGTATCGCACACTCTACAGACTGGAAACTTTACAGATATAATAAATACGTAAATATGTAAAAATATACCCTCGAGTGTCATTGCTTATGATTAATCAAAACAAAATGGCGAAAATTTACTTTATTTGTATAACCATTTCAGACGTACGGTGGGGAATTTTTCAAAACGTTGTGTGTGTGTGTGTGTGTGTGCGTGTGTGCGTGCATTGGAGTATATTATACAGTTGATCTAGCAGCTAGACCGTTTCTGTTACAACTTTTAAAACAATTGATTAGGTCCTACACATGTTTCGCGTGCGAACCCGCGTGGGCCATGCTAGTCTGTTATTTAAAAATTAATGCAAAATATTGAAATATTGCGATCAGATAACGCGTGAAAAAATGACACCCCAGTTGTTTAATTAACACAAATAATTACGCTATTCTTAAATTTATTTACAATAATTTAATTTAAAAAATAAATAATATTATGTTCATGGAATACATGTATATCAAACTTAAAAATGTTCCGCATTATTTAAGAATTCTTTAGAATTGAGTTGAAGCTCAATTGAGTTGAATTTTTGTTGGTGTTTTAACAACGTTGTAGTAAACCATTGGTTAATTACAAAGAATATAGATTTATTCAATGAATCGTCTTTGTTTGAAAAGGTTATTTTTTTAAAATAAATTATAAAAACAGTTTTTGTGTTATAGAATATTCACAAATATTTTAAACGATTCACAAAAGTTAAAAAATTAACATTTACATTCGTTAGATCTTTGTTAAACAGATATTGTATTTTTAACGAGTTTACTTGAAGTAATTTTTATTGGTTCCAGTCGTTAGTAAGTAGTAAATATAGTATAGATGCCTCGGGTCTCATTTCAATTTCAAATCTTCCGATTATAATAAACACAAGAAGTATTCGTGACAGCCTCGAGTATAACAGAATATTCTTGTAAGATCATTAGCTTATAAAAGGAATTGAAATTTCTCCCTTACTTATTTTTTTCTCTTTTTTAAGAAAAGAAATAAAGGATTCTTTCTAATTGATCCCCTATAATAAGTACCTAGCCCTAGCACAGGTCGTGAGCAAATCTCGATAATAACAGCCGCGCAATGTTTTACCTTTACAATCAGTTGATAATTGCCTCTTATTATTTGTAATTATATTTAGCTTCGTCACTTTCTTACATACATAAGTCCATTGGCCGGTCACAATGTAGTCGGTTCATAGGCTACAACGAACGCAACATAGAAAGATGTATTAAACAATTAAATCCCTTTTTTATGACGGTTAATTGCGCAGTTTATTTTTATAACATCACATTTTAATTATCCTGTCACGTTTCGACACTCATTCCTATAGCCAATCTCTTTACAGCTCGTATAAAACAAAATTTTAATCCATCTTATCCGATAGCTAAAACATTAACTTTACTTGCCTGTTCTTTAATTTTATTATAATTTCAACGGTTACTCTTTATATCTAATCCGACGACGGATTATCTTTTACAATATATACATTCGATAACCTGATCGATAAACGAATCTCTTTACTTTTTACTTAAACATCGTATTGTCTCTTATAATGACGCAAACTACATCATAAAATAAATAATAAATTCTTTGAAAATAATTATATTTTAACACGTACAGTTTCATAATAAAATCCTTCTAACACGCTTTACAATATTATTGCCTTATGGTAGCATCTGGATTTTAAACCAATTTTAACATATACTCTTATAATTTAATCGAATATCCACTATGGATTAATCGCATTATAATTTATAATTGCGGGTTTTTTTTGTAGTGATACAATGATATTTTGAAAAGGTTGTCAGAGTAAGGCCAGAATAATTGTGTATAAAAAACGAGTAATTGTGAATCTTGCGACACTAAGAAGAGAATATTCCATTCTTTTGTTGAAAGCTCATCCATTTTTGACTCAGAGTTTTGGACTTTCAAACCAATTTAAATAGTAGAATAAAAGCTATGGAAATAAGTGTGAAGATAATCTACAAGTACTCTTCACACTAACCCAAACGATGAACGAATAAAATACGAAGGTATCAATAAACAAGACAAAAGTCCTGACATTCTTTGGAAAGACCCAAATATGATCCAAAATAGTCATTAATGGATAAATGTAGTGGCAAATGAGCCACTATAAATACCTTAGAACTGATGCCTCATATGAAGATAACTATAATGTGTAAGCTATTTAAATTTATTAAGATATGTGACGTTTCAAAGGGCACTGTGAATCATACGGCAGTAAAGCATGGGTGATGAGAAGAAGGGAGGAAAGAAATAGCCAAACTGCAGAATAAAATTTTTAAGATCTGTCAAGGATTGTACAACACTAGACAGGATTAGAAATAAAGATATAAGGCAAGACTTGGGAGTTTTTCCACTCGACGTAATAATAAAATTGTATCGTGCCCAATGGGTCGATCATTTAAATAAAGAATGAATGTTAGAAAGCTGCTTGCCTAGTATAGCTGGAAGATACAAACCAGTAGGAAGTAAAGATATCGGCAGGCCGAAAAATAGATGGTTGCTGGAACAGGTAAAAATGCCTAACCTATGAAGAAAAGGAAAAGAAGATGGAAACACATATCAGAGTGCGGTGTCAGCTAACTGAGCTAGAACGAGATAGGAATAAGAAACTTTAAAAAAGTGTGCCGAAAAGTTTTTATTAATAATTGACAAAATTGATGAAAGACAACTTTATCTGATACGGTCATCAGCAAAGAATGGAAGAGTACAGGTTGCCGAGCAGATTTGAGTTTGGGTTCCAGATAGACGGAGGAGTGGATGAATGGTTTTTATGAGGGCTAAGAAGAGAACGGCATAAAGGATGAAAATGTGTTCAATAGAATTGAATGGCGTTTTGGGTTACGGTAAATGACATAGTGATGTAGAACAGCCTCTATAACAAAATTAAACAATAATTTATAAAATTAATATTGTAGATAATTCATTGTATTATTAATATCCTCACTAATGACTTTTTTGGTAAAGAGGATATTTGAATCAGAGGAAAGGCAAGGATTAGAAGAGTAAACCAGTAAAGAATTTTCATATACGGCGCAGAAACGAGGGAATTAACAGATTGATATTAGAAGAATATTGCAACCGTGCAGATGAATTTCTGGAGAAGAATTTGGTTGGTCTTGAGATTGAACCACTTGAGGAATGAACCAATCTGGTATAAAATAGGAAAACCAAACAGAAAAATCATTAATTCGGTTACTTGGGAAGAAATTAAACAACATAACGAAAAATATTTTCAAAAACTAGAAGACCATCAAAATCCATTAGCAATTAACCTCCTCGACAACAGTGAAGATACTCACAGACTGAAACGTTTTAAAACGATTTTGTTAACATTTAAACTTTTTTTCTTTTTCTTTGCTACTTCAACTTCTAATCATCTTCATCTCATAATAGGCATAGTTATCATCTCTATCATCGTCATCTCCAACTTCAACAACTTTGTGTTTCAGATGTTGATTCACAGTTCATCAAGTTTAGTTTTGTACATATTTTTTTTACTTCACAGTTTAGTCTTCTTGAAACACACTACTGAGTGTGGTTTATATTTAAGTTCTAAGGACCATTACTCAGGTTTTTTTCATCTTTGGTTAAAGTTATTGAGTTTAAAAACTGATTGTAAAAGGAATACACTGTTACAAAAAAGGATAAAACAGGACATAACGCACCTAATTTACTATAATTAATGCAAGTTGTGTTAATTTACAGTTTGCTAAGGCAACGGTTTCGATTCCGAGTTTAGTTATTGACTAGAATGTGTAATGAGTGTGTTTAATTCCAGCTAATGTGACTTTCGCATTCATGAACCTTTAATTCATTCATTGGCTTCCCAACCAATGAGTACCCGTACTTTTTAGCTTTTATACAAGATCTTATGGACCCAATAATGACTTATGGAGGAGAATGTTGGCAAATTGGTAGGAAGAACAAGATTAGGCTGAATGCAGTGGAGATGGATTACTTGAGAGGAATCTTATAGAATATCTCGGCTGGGACATGTGAGAAATTAAGAAATAAGGGCACGAGTGGAGGTGCGGGATACAATTGTGAAAGGATAGCGAAAAGACAATGGGTTAGGTATAGTCATGTACATCGAATGGAAGAGGAAAGGAGACCCAAAAGGATCTTTAACTACCTGCCTGCGGCTCGGAGGAAAAGAGGTAGACCCCGCTGAAATTGGAAAGAAGGGATGAGAGAGGTTATGTAGCAGAAAGAACTGGAGGAGGAAGACTGGTGAAATAGACCGAGGTGGAGATTGAGGTGCGGGATGCGGCAGCAGCTGTAGGATTTCCGCTTAAAGTAAAGTGAGTATAAGATAATAAAGAAAACCTTAAGGAGGAAAAAATTTTGGGTTCTATAAAAGTTTTGTGTGAAAAATGTATTTAAATTTTATTAAAAGAACTCCACTTTCTCTTTAATGTTAAATCTAACGCATATTAGTGATCCAGACCATTTTCCCGCTTTTATTGTTTATAAAATTGTAAGTAGGCCTATATATTATGAAAAACAAGATTTATGAATTAATATGAGATAAACATTGATATTTAAATAAATTTTATAGTTATGTAACAAAAATTTATATAAAATCATAAATTTTACATGAAAAAAATACCTAATATTATTACAACCCATTAAAAAAATTCATTGTAATCTGTGAAAGGATTTTTGCGTTAAAATAACTCAAATGCAAAGCGCAAACTCGTTCAAGCAATGCAACCGTCTCGTTATTAAGCTCTTTCCTTTTTTTAAGTAAATGGCTGAGAAATTGCGGAGCGATGACTGAAAATAATGGTACCTAATGCATTAAATGAAGTCCAAGTGAGTAAATGAGATAAGAACCGCAATAAAAGACATGTTACTTTTAAGTTTCTTAACTATCGAAAGTGCTTTATCTGTTCTGAACACTACATAGAAAAGGTAATGGCTAACAACCATTTTCATTTCAACTTGTGTGACAGAAATATATAATCTCTTATCAGTTATCACATTTAAATATATATATTATTAAATTACTATAATAAGCAAAATTATATTTTCATGTCATTTGTACTTAAGTTTGTTTCAGCAATTTGTTTTTGATAATGATAATACAAGCATAGGCTTGATATAAATATTAAAGTAGGCTTAAGTTTAGTATGCGATATGCCTACATAGTTTTATCAGTACAAATACATACATTCCTACTCTTTGCATTACCTAGTTTCATATACTAGTATAATCTCTGGCCTTTCTAACAAATACCATGTCTCTGGCTTTAGTGACTGTAATCAGTTCTCCATTTTTTCACACTCTCCAGTCATTTCCTACAAAAAAAAATCCTACTTTTTTCGAACCTCCTCAACATGTGTTTTTGACTAAGTCCGCGTTTCCATAGATAACACTGCGTGAACCAGACGTATCTTTTCTATATTTTCATTTTTGAGTTCCTACTTATCTCTTCCACTTTTAAGTGGACTCCGTTCACAAAATTGACAACACAAGATTAGTAAGAACACTGATAGAGTATTTCTGGAACAAAGTACATACACCAAAATGGATCAACAAGGTTAAGAAGGACACGATAGAACTCAATATCACAATAAATAACTTAAAAACTAAATCAGGAAACTATTGCAAAATCAAAAACCTAACAATCAGTTTTTTAAATACCCAAGGTCAGAAGCCTTGAAGAAATATTGGCGAAACAAAAAAGAAGCGAAAGAACTAGAAAAGTACCTACAGAAAAAAGATTAAAAGTAGAAAATGAACCTAACAGGTTCATAACTTAAGAGCTAAAGTGGTCCAAAGAGGCCTTAAAAATTTAAAAAAAACCTTAACCAAAATATAGGGGGCAGATCCGTTTTCGGGTACACGAAATTCTTGAACACGCCCAGTTAAACTTTCAGGGTTTAAAAATAGTAAAAATGATCATACAGTATTTTTATGACTTATTTTATAAGTATGTACGCGTATAAACAAAAATACAGGAACTTCAAGAAAACAAAATGTAATATTGCACAATTTAATATGTACTGTTAATATTTTTTATTATTTACTGTATTTTAAAAAACGTAATATATTTTTTACGAAACCGTTTTTTGCGGCAACATTATGCCATCGATTTATTAGAAATACGTCTTGGAGTTGAAGAACGAGTAAACGGATTCCCAGAGTAGTAAAACTTTATATTCGTAATTTACTTTACAGGACACTGTTCTGCAGTGTAATGACGCTACGTATTTAAAATATGTGGCTACTGCGGGTATACACAATATTGAAAATGGAAATCACCAAATTAAAGACAAGTGTTCAGGATTTGTTTTGATTAAGGCGGTTTATGGTTAAGCAGGTTTTGGATAATTGGGGTTTTACTTTATTCTTATGAAAAATAATTTACATTGGCAAAAAAGACTTTCCCAGTTATATTTAAGTAGTACTTCCAAACTGATTCGTTAAACATACATGTTATTTTTCTAAAAATAATATTTGCTACTACTATGTTCAAACTTAATGAAAGCTTGATAAAATCAACTAATGAAGCACAAAATTAAAGGGTATTTTACTTTCGTAAAAAAATCGAAAATAAAATTTTCTTAAACCTGATTAATGAATATGTTAAAATTTTAAAAACGTTGATCAAAAGCACAGCAAGATTTGGTTTAAAATAGGGTAAAACATTAACATAGAATTTTAAAACTACAATTTACCTAACCTAACATCAGCTTTGGAATAACGTATTCCTAAATTCATTGCTGTACACAGATGACAGCGTATTATTTTTGACACAGAAGACAGGCTCCAATATGCCAATTATAAAATGCAGAACATTAGCGCAGATTTTGGCATTAGAATATCGGCGCAAAAATGAAAGATTATTTTAGGGAAGATGGTATTCCGCTCAAAAATTATACTCGGTAACCGAACTATAAAACAATTTCGAGATTTTAAGTATTTAGAATGCAGAATTTCCTATGAGAAAGATAATGACAATAGCGAGAAACTGGCAAAATTCAGCACTGTATGCGGTTGTATTCGCAGGACAATAGGAAAGAAAACGAGGCAGGGCAATTTTATAGAGCAATAGCTGTACCACTCATAACATATGGGAGTGAAACATGGGTGTCATTACAGAGGAATGGCTCTCGTATCCAGGCTGCTGAAATTTTTTTTGCTGAGATTGTAGCGGAGAATCAAAGGTTGTATCCGGTTGGATAGAGTACGTAACGAAGCTATACGCGCCGAGTTAAATGTCCTTTCACTGTGTGAAACATAAGGAATATATTAAGAGAAACTGGTTCAACCATTTACTTCACATGCCAGCATAGAGACTTCCAATATAAACTTAGAGGGAAGCGAGGCTTGGGAAGACCTAGAAAGAGATGGATGCCGGAACAGGCCATTGAACGTAATCCTGGACAGATGATGATGATGATGATGACAATTATTTACCTGACGATTTATTTGTACAGTCATAGTTTAAATATGAGAATTTTTGGGTTACTTTTACAGAGATTTCTAAATTTATCATACTGTTGGTAACAAAAATTTGTAACGGTATTAGTTAAATAGAAATTTACCATGTTTTTGTTTAATGTGAACTAATTTAAAATATTGAGAAACTTTACTCAAACTAGGTCTGTTTTTTAGTTTATTTTTTAAGAAAACCATTTGAATAATTTCTTGACTAAACTTTTTTTTGTACGTGTGTGGTTTTAGGTAAATATAATTTGATGATTTCGGATATCCTGGAAGCAACAGAAGCTAAGATCATATTGATAATATTATAACGATAATTATAAAATTTTGAATTGTAAAAAAGGATTTTTATAGTAGGTACGTTTATTTGCTTGGAGCAAATTCGACAGAACTATAAGTTCTTCTGTTTTCAGTAAGAATATGATAATTTTTGTCTTAAGGGCATTTAAAGATGGTTAGTTATTGGTTGATTACCCTTTCACAGGGATCGATTTTATATTTCAAAGATTATTCGTGCATGTACAATTAGACAAATCAATTTCAGTTGGGTTTATCACCGCCTTAGGTTTTAATCAACTTATGGTCATCGTATATAAAAAGTTTTCTTGTACGGTATAAAATGAATTTACTCGGCTTACTTATCTCCGTTCGTATTTATATAATTGCTTAAGATTCTGTAATTTACGTTTTCATTACCTGAATTATCATTTAAATATTTTTCAAATTGATTTTCTACGAAATTCGTACATAGATAATAATAACAAATAATTAATAATTATTTATTTATTCAAATATCATTGAATAATTTTTGCAAGTAAGCCTAAAGGAACGATAACATTTGTACTATATTTTTATGCGGTCAACATACCCCTAATTGCCAGAAAGACCGATTTGATTTTAATGGGTAGCAATGGTAGGTTTTAATACAAAACAGAACTAATATTTTGTGCGTTTCATTTTAATACCATACCGGATAATTTTATCCGCTAATCGTAGTAAAATTGTATGATTTTCTTTAATTTTTATAACAATGCTTATTAAAACAGACATATGTTGTGAAATATTCACACGACTTTATCTTGCCAATGTAACTAATAAAATTTAATTATAACCTATGCTAAATCGTAAAAAATTAAATGAACAACATAACCTATTTTTAATCATAAGTAAATGATGAAAAATTAAACATTAAACAGTGTTCGATTAAAAAAACGGAAAATTACAAATTGAAGCAGAACTAAGCTCTGAATGCAGTGGTTGGAGCATGTGAGCAGGATGAGGGATGATAGGATAGCTAAGCAAACACTAGGTTATAAACCGGAGGGAAAGAGAGGACGACAACTTTTGAGAAAGATATGGGCAGATTTGAGAAGTTAAGAACATCCAGAGATGCCTAATCCTTGAAAGGCAGAAGAAGAAAAAGACTAAGCTCTGTAGAAAAAACGCTTGAAATAAAAGTTGTAGGTTTTTGAATTTCCTATAATTTTGATTTTATATACACTTTTGCCATAAAATACATACTAAGTTCGTGATCATAAAATTCAAATTTTATACCAATTTTGATGAGGAAAATACTGAGCAATCACTATTTGAGGCTAAATTAAGAATTTTAGAAATATTTTTTTGAAAAACACCATTTTTCCATGAGAGTACAGGCTCCCCAAGAATTTCAGCAGACATGGGACATACCCTATCTTATAGATAATAAAAAATAAAGTTAATAAGGCGATTTTTATTAAAATCGAATTAGCCATTTTTGAGAAAATTTCACGAATGAAATACGAATTAAGTTACAAGTTTCAACTTGTTCAATTTCAGGGTCGTTAAAATTATTATATTCATACTAATTAGAACAATATTTAGTTTATATAAAGTCGCGTCAACAGCTTGGTTGTTAGTCACATCAAAAATTGCTGATCATGGAATCGTCTGTTTAAAAGTGTTAAAATTTTAAATTATAACCTAGCCAAAAATGGAATCCGGGAACTTCTAGTATGCAGTCTACGACGCTACCTAGTGCTCCATGAAAGCGGTTAGAAATAGCCTTCTTTTATTTCACGTTGCATCAACAGCTTCGTTATTTATGACTACAGTGGGTTGTTGCTTAGGTTAACAGCCGAAAGGCTGGTTTGAACCTCTAGAGGTTTTGCTAAGTAAAAACGAGGAGTGAGGTGGTTTTCTATTGCCTTCCTCACTGAATTGAAAGAGTATGCTTATCAGCATGCCAGGCCCTTCGAAAAGCACCAACTTTCCACCATGTAAATGACACCTTTACTTGATTCACCACAGGGTCTGACTGTATAGTGAAATTCATTACTCTCAAAGGAGATAACTCTGACTATAATAAGCACGATAAATTTAGGCGGGTGGGAGTTGCTGTGTACTTCACCACTTCCCCACCTCGCCATTCCCACCAGTCGAGAAATTTCTCCTCTCTTACTGCTCCTGTTAACATGATACTTATTATATTATTTTAAAGTTTATTTCACCCTTTACGCTCAAAAAATGTACTCCGCCTATAATATCTAGTACAGGACTACTGCACGTATGTTTTATTACCTGTAAAGTGTACATTTCATATCTATAATAGTACTATAGATAGTCAAAAATATTATAATAGAGAACAAAACAATACGATTATAGCCTACAAGTAGGTCTGCTGGTTGGTCAAGTGGTGTTTAGTTTTGAAAAGATTATTGAACGTGAAGTTCAGTTCGGTTATTATATCCTTCAGAGTTTATTGGTTCAGCTGTGATTATTTTACCAGTGTTTCATTAATTTTTATTTTAATCATAATTATCTCATAGGGATACCTGTTATACATTTATAGACCTACTTAAATACAGTAAATGTTAAATCAGATCAATATTAAATACAGATCAATATAAATATTAAATTCAGTAAATGAAAAAATACAATGAATAAACTAATTTTATTTAATCTAATACGTAAAAAACAGTGTAGGCCTACTTCTTGTAAAGAGCGTAAAGGGAGTCTATGAGTATGGAAGGGATACACGAGCGAGAACTCGACCCGCCTAAATTTTTCGTTCGTAGTATAGTGCCTTTTACTCCTCTACCTCTTCTGTTCTCAAATAGTTCAGTCATATAATTGGCTGACTATGTGATTAGAAACAGGACTATTTTTGTAACCCTGGAACCAGCACATCGAGTGCATAGTAGTCTTTAGGGTATTAACTAGACTTTATTTCTTTGAAGAATAATTTATTTTTTTATGTTGATCTTTAAGGGGAAACTGTACTTTGTATCCCGCCAATGTTAAATTTGCTATTTTTAGGTACATTTTTAATAGGATTGGTAAAAGATAGAAAAATAAAACTTTTCACACGTATAGTTGTCGGGTTTCTCCACCTACTGATTTTTTTTTCAATTTAATTCGTTACGTCATAAAGTTTTTAAAAAATTTATGAATAACATAAAAGTTTTACAAATATTTTCCTATTTTTTTTGGATTTCAAAAACTTTTTGGAACACCTGAGGAAGTTATAGAAATGTCGGTTTATGCGCAAGTACAAGACAAATAACTGATAAAAATTTCAGTCTGGAAGATTTGATGGTTTTTTGAAAAAAATGTACCTAAGTGTTAAAAATCTAAATTTACGGGAAAAGACACACCAATAAAAAATAAAATGTAGGTAAACAAATAAGTAAAATACCCATCAAAATTTGGTTAGAAAGGTGAACCAACAGCTGAAAATAATAAAACCAGTATTGCAGATATTTTATAAACCCAAATTTCTCTCTGCACTAAAATGAGGAGTATAAGATTATGAAAAGATTCATTCTTGTTGACATGATAACTTTTCTGGGTAACCTGATAAAAACTCAATTTTCTTCATTGAAATAATTATTTTGGCGGATTTTAATGTGTTTTGGTAGATCTAGGCCTAAACTATTGAAAAACATGAAACCGGAATTTTCGATCAAAAAATCATACAATCTCCCCTTAACATCATAATTATCACATTATTATAATTTTTTGGAAACTAACTACGGTTAATCTATTACAAAAATGAATAAGTGTAATTTCTTTATTCAATAAAATGTTTTTAATAACCTTTCAAATGAGTATCTCCTTATTTTTTACCCTATTCTAAAATAAAGTATAAAGTATATTTTTCATTAACATAAGCGGTGGAGCAGAAACTCACCCTTATAAAACAGAAGCCTTTTAACGATAAGAATCCTTTGTAAAATATTGTTTATGTATTGGATAGGGGTTCCAAAATGTAAGTTAAGATGCCCAAAGGTATACCATGTATTATTTGAATAAGAGATTAGCATCTACTTCTAATAAAAAGTTATTAAACCTAATGTCGCTTTTACATACTACTACCCTCTTGAAATATGCTCTAAATTTTATGTATTTCTTGTTACAGCCTCAACTTACGCTCTGTATTGATTATTACTGTTGAAGAAGGGGAGTTTGCATATTTCGTTACATAATTGAAAATCGTAATTTAATCTTTCTTTTTACACTTAATACTAAATCAAAATTTACCAACATTTCCAAAAATTCCTTAATCCCAATGAAAAGTCATATTGTCACAAAATCTGGGAAAAGTAAAACTTTTCCCAATATTCATTATAAATTCAACTTCCTTGGAAAAACTAAAGATAGTTTTGGAGAATTGAAATGTAATTTTAAAAAATGAATGTAAACCATTTTTGTTTAATCATATATATTGTAAATTAGAATTTAATCTTTCTATAAAAGTTTTCCTGCTAACATTTTCTAAATTTCATCGGTTTTCAGTGATAAACAATTTTATCTAATAATCAAACACGTTGCTCATACCGGGCAACCAGGCAAACAGGTGGAGTGTTAAATTAAGTGCACTCGATCTGTTGGTTTCAGAGCTACAAAAAATATTTCTGTTTCTTTTCACATAGTTAGATAATTATATGACTGAACTGTTTAAGAACAGAAGAGGTAGAGGTGTAAAAACACTAGTCAGACTAATCTCCGCTGAGAGTAATAAATTCCACTATGCAGCCAGACCCTGTGGTGAATGAAGTGAAGGTGTCATTTGCAGGGTGGAAAGTGGGTGCTTTTTGAAGGGCCTGGCTTGCTGATAAGCATACTCTTCCAACTCAGTGAGGAAGGAATTGGTAAACCACCTCACTTCTCGTTTTTACTTAATAAAACCTTTAGGGGTTCAAACCAGCCATTCAGCTGTTCACCTAAACAACAAATACAATTAAATATGATATTCCTGTCAGTTCTTTGAGTAATATGGTAAAGCTTTGTAGTCCAGGAAATTTCTAGATTTTCCTCGGTTATGATATAAAATAGTGTGAATTAATAATATTTTGATTTGTACTATTCCAGAAATAGTAAAGGGAATAAATTGTTCATTTTAAGAAATTTAGTATGCACACTGTGCATGCTAGGTAACCCTGAGAGGAGGCACAACGCTTTCCATTTTAAGAAATTTAGTATGCACACTGTGCATGCTAGGTAACCCTGAGAGGAGGCACAACGCTTTGCCCACGAGACCTCCTCGCAGAAAATCAACGAGGAAACTAAAGTAATGAATTAGCTTGATAAAGAGTAAACATGTGATGTTCTAATTTTTTATCTTATTTACTTAATAAAAAAATATCTTGTTGTTTAGGTCATCAGCCGAAAGGCTGGTTTGAACCTCTAGAGGCTTTACTAAGTAAAACAAGGAAGGAGGTGGTTTATCAGTGCCTTCCATTTACTTTCCACCCTGCTAATGACACCTTCACTACATTCATCACAGGGTCTGGCTGTATAATGAATTTCATTACTCTCAAAGGAGATCCTCTTCTGTTCTTAAATGCTTCAGACATGTAATCGGCTGTTCATGTGATAAGAAACAGAAAAATGTTTTGTAGTCCTGGAACTAGCAGACCAAGTATAAATAATTTAACGCTTCACCTGCCTGTTATGGGCAAAAAATATATAACATGTTGAAATTATCAAATAAAAATCTTGTGTGAAACGCTCACACGACTTTCTTTTGCCAATAAAAATAATGAACAATATAATCTAACATTAGTAATAAAACATTAGAAATAAACAAAAAAAAACTAACCTCATAAAACATAACCTTGTTTTAATCATGAGTGAACGATGCAAAATGAAAACAAACCTTTGTTTGGCTTAATACGGAAAATCACTTTTTGTCGCTAAACTTTTTGCTCTGTAGAGAAAAATGCTTGAAATAAAAGTTGAAGATCTTTTAATATCCTATAAATTTAATTCCATGCATTTTTTCGTAAAATGGATACTAAGAACGAAAACTTAAAAAAAATTATTTTTTTACAGACTTTCATGAATAAAAACAGAAAATCACGAATTACCGCTAAACTAAGCGTTATACAAAAATGTTTGAAATATAAGTTGTAGATTTTTAAATAGTCTACATTTTTATTATATTTATACACTTATCCTCTAATTGCATTTTAAGGCTGCAATCTTAAAAAACCAATTTTATTTACAAGAGAACAGCCTCCCAAAGAGCAGACATGGTGCTTACCCTATCTTGTAGAGAATAAAAAATATAGTAAGTGAGACGACTTTTAAAAAAATCGTAGGAGCCGTTTTTGAGAAAATCGCAAAAAAGTGAAAAATGACAGGAATAAACTATTACTTCTGGTTGACAGATTTTGATGAAAATGTTCGTGACGGGTCCTCTAGTAGGCCTAGTATCTGACTTAAGTTTCAAGTTTCAACTTCGTTTGATGTTCCGTTCTTGAGATATTTTCTTTAGACACACACGCACACAGAGCAATCGTTATAAACATGTTTTTTGGGTTTAGGGGTGAAAACTCGATTTCGAAAAATCGACATGAAAACAATACATTTCTTCCTATTTATTCATATAGGCAAAAGAAAGTAAAAACGTAAAAAATTCCCGTACGTGTACGTTTCTTGAGTAACAAAAATACATATTTAATTTATTAGCCTACCATTGATTATTATCATTTATTGATCATTGATTTTTGTTGGTTACCATTATTGATTATTATTATTATTGATACTGTTAACAAGTGTTTTGTGTTACATTTGTAGTGTTTTCTTTGGCTGTTTACAGAGCGCACTACCTGAGTAAGTAGTGTTTTAAGTAAGTATCGAAACTTCACAAAACGTACAGATTGGAAAATTTATATTTATTTTAAATTTAGTAGTCAGCTGTTGAACAGCTGATTTTCGGAGACGAAGATTCCTGGTTCAAATCCTAGTAAAGGTAGTTACTTTTATACGGATTTGAATATTAGACAGTGGTTACCGGTGTACTTTGATGGTTGGGGTTCAATTAACCATACTCTCTCAGGAATGGTCGGCCTGGGTCTGTTCAAGACTACACCTCATTTATAGGTACGTCATACACATCATCCACATCTCATTGGGTCATGGGGTTGCTTATTGTTCTGAACTGAACAGATTGCAACATACAGAAATTAGGAGTAAAAAAAAAATTTAGTAGCCTACTCGTGTATGAGTCTAGAGAGCCAAATTCTGAAACTTTAAAAATTAAACTATTCAATTTTAATTGGTAATTTATTTACAATATTTGCGGCATATACTACGTATAATCAGTACAGCACGTCCTCTACGATAGCCCTTTGTTCTTCTCCAATTAAATCATCCACCATCACCTAAACTGTCTGTTCAGTATGTTAGCATATAATTTGTAAGCATTGTTCAGAAGACTCACTCCTCAGTAATTCTCGGTTTGTGTTCTTGCCCCTTTTATGTGTATTATCATAACCTTTGAAGTGGCCCATACTGTAGGTATTTCATGCCTCTTCCAACACATGTCATACAGTACCAACAATCTTAAATGAAGAAAATTACCCCATATTTGATTAAAATATTCAGTCACTGTGTGAAACATTAAGAATATATAAGAGAAACTGGTCCAATTATTTACATCGCATTCCAGCACACAGACTTCATCTACGAGCATAGAAATATAACCTAGAGGGAAGCGAGGCTTGGGAAGGCCTAAAAAGAGATGGATGCCGGAACAGACCACTGAGAATTTTTGACAGTTGATTATGATAATGAAATACTACGTATAATAAGGACAGTATGTTTCAAAAATAACTGTTGTTTAGGTCATCAGCCAAAAGGCTGGTTTGAACCTGTAGAGGTTTCTTTAAGTTAAACGAGGAGTGAGATGGTTAACTTTGCCTTCCTCACTGAATGGAAAAGTACGCTTATGCTAGTGCGCATCCCGGACCTTCTGAAAAGCACATTTTCCACTCTGCAAATAACACCTTCACTTCATTCACCACAGGGTCTGGCTGTCTAATGGAATGCATTACTTTCAGAGAAGGTAACTCTGATTAGTGTCTTTTACACCTCTTCCTCTTCTAATCTCAAATGATTCAGTCATTTAATTGGGTGACCATGTGATAAGAAGCAGAACTGTTTATATTAGTCCTGCAACGAAAGAAAAATAATAATTTGGTTGAAATAAACACTTTTTATCCGCGTATTTTGCACACTTGTCGAAATAACTTACACCTGCATTAAAGAATTGGTTTAAAAGAATTTGTCGTTTCATTAATAATTTTAATCAATTCTTTTGAGGTAAAATTAAACAATTAAAAAGCTAAAATTGGAATGCGTGAGATATAAAACAATAGTGTAATTAATTATGTTCGTTTGATATAATTAAAGACAATCTCTTTGATTTTTTTCTTTCTTGGTTATATTCTTTTATATGTAATCCTTTCTTTCTCTTCAAATCTTCTTTTTCATCTTTCTTTTACATCGGTCGGTTGATGTGGTGAATTGTAAATAAGGAAGAAAGAATGTTCATGGTGTTAATATTCAAACACGACAAGTAATCAAATCAAAATTGTCCCGGAGGGATTTCTTTCTTAAGTGATATCGAAACACTAATAACAGATGATTTAATTGGCCAATCATCCTTTTAACCTGATATCCATATGCCAATATCAGATTTCAGATGCAAATGATTATTGTAGTATGTAGTTCTACGTGTATTATATATTATACGTGCTGCAATCTCCATACTGAACTAACTTAATCAATCTTCTTAACTTCTTAACGTATTTTGCAGTGTTTGAATTCTAATGATTTTTATCTTATTCGTAATAATAGTTAACCTTGAACTTACAATTTATTTCTTACGCATGTAAACTAAATTGTCCTCTAGTA
Organism: Catonia carolina; assembly: GCA_035578175.1. Classification (NCBI taxonomy): domain Eukaryota; kingdom Metazoa; phylum Arthropoda; class Insecta; order Hemiptera; family Achilidae; genus Catonia; species Catonia carolina. The sequence continues at coordinate 257,678,976 of JAQMRL010000001.1, read as the reverse complement.
AATCATTACTAAACGAAAGGCAAATGCACCATACGTTCGTATCTCTCAAACTTCTTAAAATATAACTGCAGTATACATTACCTTTAGTAAAATTTCAATAACTAAAATATTAAAGAAAATGTTTTTTGTTTGTTTACTTTATTTGCACTATTATTTTTCAATAGAGGCTGATTGTTTGAGATCAGAAGTGAGAGAATTTAAGTTCTACAACAAACAAAAATTATCAAAACATTCCTTGCAAAAAAAAATTTTTTTGAACAGAAATCTATTTTAAATAAACCACTTTCGAAAATATTTATATATATTCCTAAGATTCATCAGGATAGATTTTCTTCTTATTTTTATTTTATCGTTTCGGTCTGCTAAGGGCTACAATAAATGCTTTCAGGCTTGATGTTTTCTCTCTCTCATTGTTATTTTTCGTCTTTCCCAAGCCTGTTTCATTTTTTCACCACGAACCATCTAATCTAAATTTTGTAATTTTTGCATCAATCTAATGACTGTTTTGTAAATCTTTTCCCGTTCCTATGTTCGTAACTAAATTTCTTTCATAGAGTCTGTTATCTTTTCATTTCCAGCAGTTGTTATAAAATAATAAAATTTAAGAAATAGACTTTTAAGTCATGGAAGTGTTAGTACTGAGCACTGTTGTTTTTTAACTAAGTCATTCCATCATATTTTCACTCGCCATCGCAAAAAGCAATTCTCAAATTTACTAGTTGAAAGCACATACAGTTGTAGCCTAAATAACTAAAAATTAGGTAAGTAAAATTAAGTAAATTAATTAAGTAGCCAATAAACAAAAGCTTGATTTGTGTTTGTAGCAAACGTAACGATGAACAAAAATTTTACAATTTACAAAAATTTCACAATTGCAACCTCACGATTCTTTTGGGAAAGAGCAATAAAGTGAACTGCCTAACCAAATAATAGCTAGTTTTCTTGTATACATTAAAATGCGAAAATTCTGGTTGGCTTACTTATTCACTCTCACCACAAATTCGTTAGCTTCTCGATTACCTAGAAATCTTGAATAGGCAAATGTTTTCTTCATTGGTTGAACAGGAAAAACTTAAAGTTATATTTGCAAATTTTTTAAGTTGTAGACGTCCTAGGAAAAGTAAAGCATTAAAGATTTTGACTACTTGTTTCTAAGCAGAAATGAGTAACTACCATAAATAAATAAAAATTGTACCTTCTTCAAAAACTGTAGCTCTGAAATTCGGCATAAAAGTTCATAGAGTAACACATAAAAGAAAGGAACATGTCTAGTGAAACCGGTAAAAAACCTGAAGAAGTAAAAAATTAGTTTATTCACTGCACTCCGTTGAGATTAGGAATAATCCCATGCGCAGAATTACCTTATGCCATTTTGATTCGTTTGTATTTTACAACTCAAATTTACTAGTAGAATAATCTCTTGCAGTAGTAGATTTCAATAAAAGCCCTTCGGAGAATTTGATGTTGGCCTAAGCTGTTGACGATTAAGCAGCGCAAGTTTGAGTACCTCGGATATATCATGAGACATGGGGACAAGTACAGACTCCTTTAAATCATTGTTTGTTTTGGTCATCAACCGAAAGGCTGGCTTGAACCTGTAGAGGTTTTACTAAGTAAACCGAGGAGTGAGGTGTTTTACAAGTGCCTTCTCACTGAGTGGAAAAATACGCTTATCAGCATGCCGCGCCTTCTGAACAGCACATATTTTTCACTCTGCAAATAACACCTTCATTTCATTCACGACAGGGTCTGGCTGTAAAATGAAATTCATTACTTTCAGAGGAGATAACTCTGATTAGTTGCTTTTACACCTCTGCCTCTTCTGTTCTTAAATGATTCAGTCATTTAATTGGCTGACCAAGTGATAAGAAACAGAACTATTTATTTTAGCCCTGCAAACAGATTGAGTGTAAATAATTTTACACTCCACCTGTTTGTTATAGACAATTTAAATCATTATTCAGGTTAAAACTGAGTCATTTGAGGACCTGGTAGGAAACAATATCGTTGCTCAATAGTATGAGAAATTGGTTAAAAGTATTGTTACCTCGGTGGAACTCTTTCGTACAGCAATTGGTAATGTGAGCATTGTCATGATGAGCGCCAACGTCCGGATCGGACCGCATACGGTAAGCTAAAAAAAAGAATCAGTAATATACTAGAAAGATGAAATGTTACTAGTATTCATCCTAGATAACAAGAGTTTAGATTGTTAGTGCAGACTGGGTTACGGTTGTTAAAGAGTTCTATGTTTTTGGAAACTTGAGCGACAGATTTCGAGAAGGTTCTATTAGTTTTATAAAAAAATATCTTTAAAATATCTTTTTAATTTAACTTATATCCAGTTTAGTGTTTTCAGTCTCGATATTTGGTGTCCAGCAGGGCTGTAGCTGAATGATCCAAGGTAGTAGTACTTTTTTCGGGATTTCAGACGGAGATCTTCAGAATTCCTGGAAGAATTCGTAACAAGCCTACTCCCAGTATATTATTACCATTAGATGCTAGAAAATTGATTTTCAACGATTTAATTTAAGTGAATCAAATCTTTTTGTGAACTATACAAGCTCTCCATGTCTCTGATAACAAGTACTTATGTGAATTTGCTTTAACAAATTTATTTATATATGGGATATTTCTTGTGGTTATATTAACGAAAATATCTTTACAACGTTACATTCTTACAAAAGTTTGATTGGAGCAAATTAATACAAAAATATAGGTCTATTCGTTAGCTTGTTGCTATAATGAGCTGAAATCTACTTCATTGGTTATTTTAATGAAACTAAAGAATGTTATAGACTACCGTAAAAAATAATATTAACCTAGTACATACCTCGAAAGAATTACCTTATTAATGATACGTCTTATAATAGAATGTGAAATAATCAGTTTCTGGTATGTATATAATCATTGTAGTATGAGATTCACATGAAATTTTTCAGTATGTAAGTTAGTTTGTATAGTTGCCACCAGAGAGATTCTGATATAGGAATGAGCTTCTGTTAATGGATGTGTCATATTTGATTCGCCACAGTGCCTCAAGCTCCATCCACCTGCTACTGGAATTAACTTTAGAAACCCCTCCCTCCTTCTTTGTACTTATTACTAAATCTCTTCTATCAATGTAACTTCTCTCAGCATGTTTCTATCTTTGTTTCTCTCGTTACTGGTCGACATCACGTCTTTTCTTTTGTTAATGATAATTCATATTTAATTACCAAGCATGGTTTTAACACATACGTGCTTACACTAATGATGTTCTAGTACATATAAACTTAGAATCGGCTCTTTGGATCTTAGTATAATTAACTTTTACATTCATAACGTAAATATTAATTTTATATTATAATTAATTAATTTTAGTTTCGGAGATAAAAAAATTGTATTTAGTAGAAATACCTTCAGATATCTTTCCTTGTGAATGAAGCTGAAGTTTCTACCAACTAAACCCAAATAGAGGGAGTAAAACAGTTTTGTCTTACCTAGGAACCAAGACAAACGACGAACAGAACAATACCCAGAAAATAAAATGAAGTATTAGGCAAGGAAAGAGGAGTATTTAATAAGATGAGTCCCCATTCAAGAGCCACAAGTTTACTCTTGAAAAAAGAATAAGACAGCTAAAATATTATGTCTTCTATGCGCTCCTGTACGGTACGATGGATGAACCCATCACAAGGAAACTAGAGGCAATTGAGATGTAGCTGTATAGGTGAATGTTGAGTGTACCATGGACTGCTTGGATTATAAATGTAAAGAATTGCCAGTTGACTGTTAATGGAACTCATATAGAGAGTGTAAAAAAATTTAACTACCTTGAAATTCCCAATCAATAACCAATAGAACCATTCTCAAGAAATTAAATCCAGAATAGAGAAAGCCAGAGCCGCCTTTATGAAAATGGCTATACTGTTTAAAAGCCTCATCCTCAACGATCCTCAACGATGTTTGTATTGATTCTCAATATTATTCTATGGAGTAGATTCATAGATGCTAACTGAGGAAACACAGAAAAACACAGAAACGTTCGAAATATGGCTCTATAGAAGGATTTTGAGAATTTCATGAGTAAACAAAATAACAAAATAAACAGTACTGAAAAGAAAGAAGAAGGAAATTGAAGTCATGAGACACTAACGGAAAAATAACTAGTTCATCTAGGTCCTTATATAATGAGAAATGAGAATAAATACCAGCTTCTACAATCCATACTACAGGGGAAAATACAAGGAAAACAGGACCCAGAAAGAGAAGAATTCCATGATTGAAGAATCTGAGTATGTGATTCTTTAAGGGGACCGTAACTGCCTATATAACTACATTTAAGTTTTTGCAACTTTTCTAAAAAACTATAAAAAATAAAACCTTATTTTTTTAAAATTGAACTTCAGGCTTTTATTTAGTTCCGCACGGAAGCTTATTTTTAATAAAGTATTACTATTAATTTTTATAAAAAGTACAAATAATTCCGAAAAATAGCAATAATCCTGTGTGGGAACTATCCCATTATAATTAAAATGCGTCCTGAACATTCAAACTGATATCTTCAACCATTCTTGAGAAAACTTGCAACAACCTTCAAAAATCATAATTTGCCGCAAATTGACTTAAAATTGTAATTTATACTTTATTAATAACGTCCAGCGCTGTAAGATGGTTGGTCTGGATCTTCGTCTTCAAGTTGTTTTCTTTTTAAACTCCTCTTCTCCCGTGTTTGTTTTTCAAATTCAGACAGTTTTCTTTCAGTGTCTTCTATTCGTTCTGAATCCAGTCGTTCCATTGCACGAAGCATGTTTATTCCAGATTTCAGCCCCACTTCTTAGTAAAATGATATAATGTTTATATTCGTAAAAATTGCACTACTACCGTAAATAATATATCAAAACATTCAGAATACAATTCAGTTTCATATAATTAATAAAAACCTGAAAAATTAATTTCCCAGTTTTTTATCCGAAGCGGCGAGAAAAACTCATGTTTACTCCCTCACAATGAAGGAAGTAGTGTTGGACTCAATTGAGGCGTCCTCGTCCAGCCCCAAGGAGGCCGCAACCGCCTACCAACCAAAAACCCGCCGCCTGGCCACTTGATCCGAGATCAGCAAACAACCCTCCACCTCCATCGGAACTGTTTATATAATACTACAAGGGAAATGTCAGGTTAAAAAATTTACATACTGTCAGCGGAGCGTGGAAGGGAACCGTAGCCTAATTCCTCTCTCGCTGTCACTGACCTACAATCAATCTCTCACTTTCATTCATCTCTTTCATCACCAGCTCAGGAAATTAGTGTGCCTACCGTAACTTCTGAGATCGGGACAGGATTGATTTACTGTGGGAGAGGGCGATCCCGCTGATCTCCTTATGTCTCCTCCCTCCGCAGTCTCCCGACCACCTTCTCCGAAAATGAGTGACCAACTTCCAACTCTCCTCTCCCGCAGCATAGCTGCCCCCTACTCTCTCTGGGATCCACTGTGCAACGCCTACCTTCTCAGATGTCTCCATTCTGTCGAGGCCAAAATAGGGACATCTTTTCAGTTACGATCCTTTTAAGACTACCACTGAACTATTCAGAGCAGATGTCAACAAGATTATCGTCGATGATCGCCGATCTTCGAAACGAATAAGCATTGGAAGAAGATCTTTAGATTCTAATGTGAGAAATTTATCTCTTGAGAGCACATAAATACTGCCAACTATAATTTTCAGATTTTTATATGTATTTTGTTTTGTTCGTTTTGGTATGCAGAATTACACAAATCATAGTGTTTATTGCTACGTATTACAGTATAGTTAAACCAATTCTTTTTCTTAAACTCGCTGGATAAAGTACACTACATTGAATTTTGTTCTGTGTTGAAAGAAAATGTGCGGAATTCAGAGCATGGAGTACGTTAGAACTTGATTGCCTACATATTCTCGTATGTAAAGGTATGTATATAGACGTTTTAAGGTACCCTTACTTCTATCATGTGCAGTGCTGAATGTTTATCTTCCTAATGATATGTCTACACAATCTGTATTTTCTCTTTGCTCGTGCGAGTTCTTTTCTTTTTGTAGATGTCGTTTCTTGTTCAAGAAGTAAACATCCAGTTTTACATTTGATATGTAATATCACATACTTAATAGTTTTATATAGAAATTGACTAAAAATAATAGACTAGAACTCCAACTGATTCTGGAATGGGAGTAGCTTTTTGGAATTATTAGAGAACGAATTCTCATTGTTTAGATTCGTCAACAAGGGATTTAAATTTTATTATACATTTGACCATACGAGATAAAAAGAGAGGATTTATTTCTTTGAAATAAGTGTATCGTGTGTGTTGTTTTTGAAAGCATTTGAAACATAAACCACGATCCACGGAAGATCTGCTTGAAAAGATATAAAATAATAATTTTGAAGAAGTTATTATATTACCAATATTTTTCATGTGTTTTTCATTTAATTTAAGTCTTAATGTTACATTTCGTTCATTGGTAATTCATACAAATGCTAACAAAATTCCTGTTTCCAGAATTAGTTGGTTTTATTTAAATACAGTCGTTATTTAGATTTCAACGTGTAAGGTTGTATCAGAAGTTAACACTCTAAGTTTAGTTAGCCGTGAAGAGTAGCTAGCAGAGTTTTGCTAGTACTTTATAAAATAATTTTTAAATATTTTAACGTCAAAAGGTTCTTCTTCTTCTGCCTTTCAAGGATTAGGCATCTCTGCCTGTTCCGAACCTCTCAAATCTGCCCATCTCTTTCTAGGGCACCCTCGTTCTCTCCTGCCCTCCGGCTTATAGCCCAGCGTCTGCTTAGGTATTCAATCCTCCCTCATTCTGTTCACATGCTCTAACCACTCCATTCTGTTCTGAGATACCTTGTTGTTTGTAGACAAAATGTTGAGTTCTTTCCTTATCTCGGTATTCCTGTAAGGATCTTCTCTACTGCGCCCATACCTATGACGAAGAAATTTCATTTCAGACGACAAGTAGTTTTCAATATTAAATTGTTCATCTTTTCGTGAACTATTTGAGAAGAGAATCACGAATTTAATGAATTGTATTCATCAAAGTTTTATGTAAAATTCTGTTTTATGTAAAAACTGATTGGCAATCGGGAACAGAAACGTGTAAGAAAATAAAAAAAACTTTAGTTTTTGACTACGACTTCTGAAAAGATAATAAGCAAGTTTCTTAGCGTATGAATAAAACTCGGATATAGTTAGCTGGGATGAAATGCTGTATGAAATAGGGTAAATCATATTTAACGGTTAACATTTACTATTATTGTAATTTAAGTCTTACTTAATTATGATCTTGCAAACTAACGAGAAAACTGAATTTTTCTTCCAGAAAATTAAAGAAATTTACTTTTAGAAAATAAGTGAACACATTATTGTAGTTAGTCTAGTACTAAGAAAATTAAGTTATAAAAATTTTGTAATTTAATTTTGCTTCTGTCTTTCTAGTAGCCAATTGCAATTCTGAAATAGTACTCGTAATACTAGAACTAGCTAAGCTAGTCGTTAGATGAGCATCTAATGACGCCAGATTGTGGCTCTCCATTAGCCTCTGTTTTCATAATTGACGAAGTAACGCTCATTACTTCCAAGCAATAACGATTCGTGACTCATACATGAACAACAATCAGAAACACGGAAGTCAATTCTCTTTTGTAATCCTCTTTTCTCGTTCATTTCCTATTGTTTATTTTATTCTGCTAACTCACTTCAATAATATTTGTTTGCTCATCCCTCTAGTTTTTCTTTCCCTTCTAGGTTTCTTCAATTTTCATTTTTTATTTTCATTCGTTTTTATCATTCGCTACACTTTTTCAATCAAATTAATTTTCTTCATTGTACTTTGATTCCATTTGTTTATTATTCGTTCGTGGTTAGAATTCAATTATCACTAATTTTCCTCGGATATAGACGAAAGAGATTTAATTTATCTCTCATCAAAGGTGTCAATTAATTTACTTAAACAAATACCTTTAGGTAAATAGAGTACCCGACTGTCAGGTATTAAAATGGTTTGTTTATTAATTTTATGATTTACTCAATAGGTTATTTTGACAGTGTAGGCATATAATATAATTGAGTTAGCTTGAAAAAAAGGTTTTAAGTAATTAATTAAATTTATATGAATACCCTTGAGTTTATAGAATCTAAATTTTGCTTGTCTGCTTATCTATTACATTTTATATACGATACCTAATCAGAGCATAACTTCTTTAGATATTCTATTTAGTAGAATATACATAAAACAATTGTTTCAAATATAGGGTGATTCAAAAAGAGCGCCGGTTTTGATATATCAAATTAAGAGATTTATTTTATTGAAAAACTGAAAATAAATACATCAACAAGTTCATCTTACCTTCCGATTTCATTTATGAAAAATGATGTCATGCATGTGTCCTCCTCTACTGCGCTGGCACGCATCAACTCTGTCCATGAAATTGGATATTACTGCACGACAAGTTTCGACTTCCATTTGCCCGATAACCCGTCGAATTTCCTCCTTCAAGTCATTGATGTTTCGGAGTTTATTGGCATACACCAATGACTTCAGATGATCCCAAAGATGAAAGTCACAAGGCGTCAAGTCACACGACCTTGGTGGCCATTGATGGTCGGAATTACGAGAAATGATGCGATCCTGGAACCGTTCACGGAGCAACAACATTGTTTCTCGTGCAGCAACTGAATTTTATACGGGTGATGTTGGAGATCGTACCGAAGAATTCTCTGTACAGAAGAACATCGTAAACCCAATTGTTGAGAACGGCGACGTATTGATTTTGCTGGGCTAACAGCCACACTGTCACGAACCAACGCAACGTTCTGCTCAGTTCGGCCAGAACGACGACGTCCAGAACTTTTAAGGTCGACTGTTGAACCCGTCTCAAAAAACTTTTTCATGAGCCTGCGAACTGTTGATTCATTCGGTGCTTCATTACGTCCTAGAGTACCGCGAAGTCGCCTGACAGTAGTCGCATAACTCTCTCCACTCTGGTAAAATGTTTTGACGATTAACACTCGTTGTGCAATAGTAAACTTCTCCATGGTTAGACACAGACTGCGAGAGTACTACACTGCGAACAAGAGAAACTACAACTGAATCGTCAATCGTAATGTTCTCCGAAATAGAAATGAGGTCTAACAATGTTGCCAACCGATAAACAAAAATTTACCAGCCGTTTAAAAACCGGCGCTCTTTTTGAATCACCCGTTATGTCAAAAATCACTGCCATGATAATAGTTAATTTATCTGAAAAATTTTACAATATTTTGTTTTTAAAATTACTATTTTATTAAATTTTTAATATTTTTAAATAAAACAATATTGAACTTTGGGCCACATTCTTAGCCCAAAGGTTAAGTGTTCGACTGCAAAGCAAATTTCCGAATTTATTTCCAATCTAGAGTCTGAAAGTAATACAACTTTAATTCATCATCAACATTTCATTCGTCAAAAATAATTTCTAATGACCAAAAGCAAAATTAATTAGACACTTCTGTATTTGTGGAATTAAAAATTCCACAATTGCTGAAAAATTTGAACAAAGAATGATAGCAGTAATTAAAAATTATTTAACATAAAGTAACTCATTTGTTTGTTTTGGTAAAAATAAAAATTACGTTTTCCGAAATTATATAGTTCTCTTTTCAGCGTTCACAATACTGAAATCTATTTAGCATACATGTGCACGGGTGATGCCTAGTTGCCCAAAAATCTCTGTTATTAAAGAGTTTGACGTTCTTATTCCTGGGAACAGGAGAATATTGCTACAAATAAAGCAACTCTATCAATCAAAATTAATTAAGCCTTAATCATGTGATCATGCTTTTTATACTTCATAATGTCCGACGCTTTCGACACTTTTGTATGGCAGCAAAACTTGGGCAGGTGGAAAACAGAGATTTAAAGCTGTAGAGATGCGTTTGCAATGAAGGGTCAAGGGTTGTGTGAAACAGGACAGAATCGTAATTGTGATTTATGGAAAAAGCTGCAGACTATAAATTGTAAATAAGAAAATCTGTTGTTACCCCAATAAATGGATGGAGTATCTTTATATAATGAATAGAGATAGAATTTCAAAACGTGTTCTAGAATGTGGGCTTTCAATTTTGAATGTGGAATTCCAAAACGTGATTTGTGGGAAAGGGAAGTTTAGGAAGACCTCTACAACACTGGAATAGTTTATTTTATTTATAAACAACTTCCTGATTTAAAAAAAAGTAATTTTACCGTGGCACTTAGCTGAAAGAGGTTAACTAGCCTAATCCGTGTAGAAAATATGAATAAAAGTATTTGAAGTTTGAAAGATTGGCTCCAAGTCAATCCAGGTGTTTTTTTTGTGAAAATACACATTTCTTTAATATCGTTCGACAGAGTAATTTTTTTACATTATTAGTTGTTTCCTCATTAAACAAATTCAAAGTAGCTTTTATAATGCCGTTTTTACGCCCAAGTTTAAATTTATTTTCCTGGGGAGGACTTCTGGTGGGCCCTCCGAAAAACGTTACATAATGGTCCAATTGTCCATGCTGTGCTGAAATGATTATCTTCCCTCCTAAATAGAATTTCTAGCGTCCGAGTCCGAGTCCTGAAAGAAGTGAGCTTGCGCTCGGCATGACGACGCGTAGCTAGGCTACCTTGAGTTCGGAGAAATGGTGGAAGGAACATTTTTGGGATTTACATATTTTGGGAATTGCAGATGAATAATTGGGGGGAAAGATGGGTTTGGAATCGGAATAACAGCGAGAACGTTGTGTTGGGAAGGAACGCTTTTTCTAGTCGGGAGTGGTTTTATTGTTGTTTATTTGTTGGGGAAATTTGTAAATATTTCAGGAGATTTGATATTGATGAGAAGGAAGAGTGAATTTACAGGTGATGAGATGTAGTACTAAATTTTGAGGGTTTTTTTAGCAATATTTATAGGGATGTTTGTAGGGAGTCTGTAGAAAATCGTGGAATGGCTGTTTAATCTTCACTTGTAGCGGGCGAGGTGTCGTGTAGATTTCTCTGACAGCTGGCTGTACAGAGCGTTGACCGGCGTCGTGAAGGACTCCAGGCTGGGGGTGAGTACGTAGCCGTAGAAGGTTTTATTATTGATGAGGTAGTGGATGTTGGAAATTTGTCTTACAAGAATCGACTCAAAAACTTCGTTTTAAGACACCATTAACTGAACTACAAAGGTATTCACAAGTCAAAACCAAACGCTTACAACAGTATTTTTAGAAATAAAAATAGAAATTTAACGTAAAGTAGAATTTGAGAAATGATTTTAAAAATGCCTCTTCCAGATTAAAAAAAATTATTATTATCTATTGATTAAATAATCCAAATATTGAAAAAATCTAATAACATAATGATTAATTAACATAATAGGCCCCCTACTAATTGAATGTATACAGTACATTCGACAAAATATTTTTCGTAACGACATTTTTTATAGCACTCATATTGGGCTACTATAATGTATTAATCTCAAAGTATACCGCCTTGAAAAGAAAGATGAAGAAACTATTAAAAAATAAAGATGGTCTACTACATAATTACACTTCTATCATTAACTTGAACTATGCAATAAAAACAGTCTTTCTTAGCTGTCTCATTTGTCAAGACTTGACATTCATTGTTTCTGTTCCACGTTCATTTAATTAAAAAAATTAATTACATAAATATTTTATCAAATATTTTTCTATTATAATGCGTTCAGGTAGCCGTTAATGTTTCTTTTCAAAAGGAAAACATTTTGTCCAGTTTGAATTAAGGTACGAACTTTTTTGTGAGAGTTAAGTCAGAACTAATTACTGAAGAATTCAGTAATATTAGCTAATTATTACGTCAGTTACATACTGGGTCTTTGTATATTCACAACGAAAACAAAGGAAATGCCTTTTAAATGGAAGTGGCCTGTCAGATACAAGATAGAGGTTAGAAATTCGATGATAAAGTAAATGTGCACTTTCAATTATTTGGGTTACACTCCAACCTACAAAAATACATAAACATTAGGCAATAGGCTCAACATATTGCCTACTACACCGTAATCTAAAACAAACGGTAAGAAAGGATACGGAGTTAAAATATTGTACGACGTAGGGTGTTCCCATGTTAACTTGTTTTGTTTAGGTCATTAGCCGAAAGGTTTTTTTTAATTTTCTCAGCGACCTGGTGCATTAAAGGCGACTTTAGCTACATGGTCTTGACGTACTTTGGAAGGGGCACAAAAATGTTCTGTACAATTTTTCGCTACGATGCAGCGTATAGGAGATCCCCCACCTTTGGGGAGGGGGTTCAACGCGAAATTATTGTTTTACTACTTTATGTAATTTTTATCGTTAAAAACAAAAATTTTAATGGCTATAAAATTTTAGTTTTTGAAGTTGTAATATCGAATAGGTTTTTACGATTTCAACGGTTTTCACTCTTTAATATAATAAATGCAAACGAGTAAATATTTTATTTTTTGAAAAAAATAATCGTACGTTCACCCAGTTACATTGAGTTATTAGTTTTTTTAACCATTTCTTACTTAACAAGGAATAAATGTACTCGTGAATTGGTAAATTTATGAAATTTAATAAATCTATCCAGTTATTCTGACTTTTAAAAGGCAATAATGTCATTGTTATTAATATATCAGTTGACTAATCAACTGGCATTTATAAAGCAAGGAATATGCATTAAGTTTTTAACATCTAACAAGAATTTTTGAATCGATACACCATTTTTAATATCTGTAGATGTACTATATATACAACAGTAGAATGTTAATAAATTATTTACTTTAGATTAAGGCTGTGTACAAAAATAAAATGTAGTAGGCCTATTAATTTTTAAATTAATTTTAGCGAAACTTGTTCAATTTAAATTGTTACTACGCACAAAAATAAATTTTATATTTAATTTAGTAATTTCATTTTTGAAATAGAATAAATGGATTACGTTTCGTTTTATTCCATTATTAAATAATTTCAGGCAAAGTAACGGTTTTAGCACTTTAAAATTTCCGAGTTCGTACACACCGTATTTAATTCACTGAAAGGTTTTATGAGCAAGCAACAAGTCTATTGTGAATGCATATTAATCCAGTCTTAATATTCAAAGTAGTCCGACAAGGAGACAGTTTGTCTCCCATATTGTTTACATATCCTTGCCAAGATGTATTCAGAAGCTTAGATTGTGATCATATTATAAAGATACATGTAGAAGGGACGTCCAATAAGCTTGCCGGTATAACTGCGCGAACAGTTGGGATTCAGTCGGTAGATTTCGTGTCTTAGTACCGAACTGCCTATTAAATCACAGCCACTGAACGATGTAAATAATCATCTATTAGCGATGTTAAAAACATTCAATTGTAAACATTGTACAGAACAATTAACGCCTACCACATACAATACATGTATGCAGACTAATGTTTTCAGGTTAGCTGGTATACGAGGTGTGGCTATTAAATAACGAGTCTGACGTTGTAAAAAATTTAATTTTAATTTTATACATAATCACTTATTGTCACCTTCAATATTCACTCCTTCTTTATCCCTACAATGCTCCATGTGAATTTTCCATTGTTAGAAACAGTGCTGGAAGTCATCTTTTGTCAGCTCCTTCAGGACACGTGCCGCTTTCTCTTTTACAGCTTCCACAGACTCAAATCTTGTCCCTTTTAATGCAGATTTCACCTTAGGGAACAGGTATAAGTCACATGGTGCAAGGATCTGGTGAATAATGTGGATGTTCTAACACTGAGTTGCTGTACTTGGCTAGGAACCTCTTGACAGATAACGCGGAATGAGCTGGCGCATTGTCTTGGTGAAGAACCCATGATTTGTCCTTCCACATTTCGGAGCGTTTTTCCTTACTCTTTGACGTAGTTTAGAAAGTACCTCAAGTATGTAATAATGTTTAATTATTTGACCTTCAGGAACCCAGTGAAGGTACACAATCCCATGGATATAAAAGAAAACAATCATCATTGCTTTAAATTTTGACTTGTTCATTCGAGCTTTTTTGGCTCTCGGTGAAGTTCGCTTCTTCCAGTCCATGGATTGGCGCTTCGTTTCTGGATCATAAGTAAAAACCCACGTTTCATCACATGTTATTATCTTCTACCTGTTCCCTAATGTAAAATCTGCATTAAAAGGGACAAGATTTGAGTATGTGGAAGCTGTAAAAGAGGAAGCGGCACGTGTCCTGAAGGAGCTGACAGAAGATGACTTCCAGCACTGTTTCCAACAATGGAAAATTCGCATGGAGCGTTGTACGGATAGAGAAGGATTGTATATTGAAGGTGACAATAAGTGATTATGTGTAAGATAAAAATAACATTTTTTACAACGTCAGTCTCGTTATTTAAAAGCTACACCTCGTATAACGTTGCAAGAGTGACGTGATTCTGATCACAGCTGGTGCAGCACTGATCTCCACTGCTCGCTGAGGCAAACGAGCGCACCATTACCAAAATAAACTTTCATCACACTCAAGAAAACCGGCAAGCTTATTTGGCGTTCGCTCTAAACGGCTGTAGGATAAACAACTTGAGATGTGCAGACTGCAACTCTAACTTAGGTGAGTTCTTTGTTACTTAAGTTTACACTTCGTAGATCGGTTAATGTTTTAAATGAATTATGTAAAAAATATAATTTCAACGTTTCCATAAAAACAGTCAAAGGTAATGGCATTCACTGGAAAATATCCTACCAGGTATAAAATTATGGTAGATGATGAGTGCTCGAACAAGTATCACAATAAAATTATTTAGGTTGTGACATCGGCCTTGATCAAGATTTGGATATAGAAAAGAAATTTGGCAAATTCCAAGCAGTGTGCGGTAATATTAGTAGAACTCTCGGCAGAAAAACAATAAATGGAATTCAGATAAAATTTTATAAAAGGCGATGGCTGCCCCAGTCCTACTCTATGGAAGTGAGACGCGGATTAGTACCAGATCACAAGAGAGTAGAGTACTGTCGGCAGAGATGCGATTCTTGCTAAGAACATAGGGTTGCAGTCGTAGGAACCATCTATGAAATGAGGACATAAGAGCGGAACTGGATGTTTACAACCTGAATGGGAAGATTGCAGAATATCGAATTCGATGGAAGGAGAGACACGTAGAGAGAATGCCAAAGGGAAGGATCTCCCTTAATGTTTTGCTATACAGACCGGAGGAGAGATGTTGGGAGGCCACGCAAAAGATGGAAACAAATCAATAGTTTTGTCGCTGTTGTGAGTCGGAACAGGCGGGGGCCTAATCCCTAATTGTGAGAAAAAGTTAGTATTTTACAACGTAGTAGAATTGTTTCGAGTTATGTAGAAATTAGTTTTTTGCTTTTTCTACTGTCAAGGTTTTGTAAAATCTTATCCTCCTCGAATAATTTTCCGGTTGACTTGAAGAAAACTTCGTTTTCGGCTAACGCTTCTGCCTGGTTTTCCATGAATTTCTCATTAGTTCTTTCTACACTTCCAGTCTACAGCTACATTTATGTATCTGATTATTTATCTATCTTTGGTTTTTTTTTAACTTTGGAGACCGCAATGGATCACTTAAGTCAGCTTATTGGAAGTTCTGTTCTGGTTCTTTTCTTTGATCTTTTCCCAGTATTTTTTCATTCTGACAGATCTTGCCTGTCTTTCTGCATCTGAAACAATCGCTCTTCTTACTCCTCTGTTGTCTGTCTTTTGTTTGAATCTGATGTTTTTATCCTTCAATGCCTTCAATTTCTCTGTCTCACTCTCCAAATCCCTCACTGTCATTCCCAATTCCTCCATATCTTCCTTAATTTCTTTTATCCAAATTGGTGCTGTTTTTTTGAAATAAAGATTCCTTATTATTCTGTTATATATTCTATCTTCCGGTGTTCTAAGTAAGTGGCCAAAGAACAATATTCTCTTTTTCCTCATGGAGTTTATTATTGGTTCGTTTTCTCGATAAACTTGTTCGTTGGGTAATAATCTCCATTCACCCTCTACTTTGTGTTTTTTTCCTATACATTTTCTGAGGATTCTTCTTTCCAGTTTTTCGATACTATCGGTTCTATTTTTCTGGTTTAGCTTAAATAGCGTTTCGCACCCATACGTAATTTCTGGTTGTACTACTGTTTTATAATGTCTGATTTTAGTGTGGATTGACAGGCATTTCTTGTTATATGTATCTTTTGTCAGATGTTGGGATCTAGCAAGTTTTTTGGCTCTTTCCTCCCAGGCTTCTCTTTCATTATTATTGTATGTTATTATTTCTCCCAAATATTTAAAAGATTCTACTAGTTCTATGTAATGGTTGTTAACTTTCACTTTACTTATGCACAGTGGGTCCATTGTCATCATTTTAGTTTTCTCATAAGATATTTTCAGGCCAATTTTTCCAGCTATCTGTTCTAAATCTGTTAGCTGTTTTCTCGCTTCTTCTATATCTTTGGCTAAAAATGCTAAATCATCTCCAAAACCCAATAAGTTAAGTTTAATATTCTCCTTCTCGCGTCCAACTTTGATATTTTTAGGGTTTGTCTTATACCACTCTCTCATTACATATTCTAAAGCGCAGTTAAAAAGCAATTGTGAAAGTCCGTCTCCTTGCCTCAATCCTGTTTTTATTTCAAAACTTTCTGACAATTCCCCTCTGAACCTCACTTTGGAATGGGTGTTTGTTAGCGTTAGTCCTATTAAGTTAACCAATTTAGGGTGGAGTCCCAGATTTCTCAGAATTTTTAGCATGGATGGTCTATGGATACAATCATATGCCTTTTTAAAATCGATAAAGGATATAATCATCTGTTTATTCCTACACTGCGACATGATTAATTTTAATGGTATTATTTGATCCGGACAACTTCTCCAAGGTCTGAAGCCTCCTTGATACTCTCCAAGTTCCTGGTCCAGTTGTTCTTTAATTCTATTGTAAATTATTCTTGAGAAAATCTTGTAGGTGCAGTCCAGGAGCGAAATCCCTCTGTAGTTATCGGGGTTTGTTTTATCCCCTTTTTTGTGTAGTGGATGAATAATTGCATTGGTCCAGTGGTCTGGCATTTCTTCTTTTACCCAAATTTCCACTAGGTTCCTGTGTAAAGCTTGTAGAGTGTTCGGTGAAGAGTTTTTCCAGATCTCCGCTGTTGTGAGTTCCTCACCGCTTGCTTTATAGTCTTTCAGTTCGCCAACTGCCACTAACATCTCCGACCAGGATGGTGGGAGTATGGGAGGTTCTGGAGTGTTGGTCACTGAGTTCGTTTCAAATTCGAACAATTCTTCGGGTGATTCGCAATTTAGTATCTTTCGTTTTTATTATAAAAAGTATCCATGTAATTTTTGCAGTATATTCCAATAAAAACTTTAAATTAAAGAAAATAATTATTATAACATCAAGTTATATTTTTACCGTTAGAACGAATACAAATTTATTTTTAAATGCCACAATAATTTTTCTGAGAGTCACGATAATGTTTCTTTAAACTTGTAAAACCATTTGAATTATGGTTTCAAAACTGGAGGATTAAAATTAACTCTACTAATAAACTGTAC
Source organism: Catonia carolina (assembly GCA_035578175.1). NCBI lineage: Eukaryota > Metazoa > Arthropoda > Insecta > Hemiptera > Achilidae > Catonia > Catonia carolina. The sequence continues at coordinate 257,661,457 of JAQMRL010000001.1, read as the reverse complement.
ACGTCACATTTTCTTTACGAAAACAACTTTGTCTTCCAGCCTATTTGTATGTGCGCCACTTCCTCAAAATGACAGAATATCTTGGTCTTTACATCGACAAAAAACTAACGTGGAACCAACATGTTACCGAAACGCGAAAAAATTTGGACGGTAGACGTAAACAACTATATTCGTTGATTTCCCGATCTTCTAAACTCCCAGCTCATCTAAAACCACTTGTTTATACGTGTTACCTAAGAACCCGCTTGGATGTATAGCAGCTAAATTTACTGTTGGGCCAAACCGTCGGTCATTTTGAAAATTCAACGCTTTCAGTCTAAACTGTTAAGACAGATAACTAGTGTTCCGTTTTAAGTAACGAACGATACACTGCACACAGACTTAAAAGTCTCATATATTAACGATGTGTTCCTGCGCACATACACACTACTTAAAAAGAAATTACACAATAATCCGAACCAGCTCATTGTTGACCTAAGTAATACACCAGATTTACCAAATGCCCCTATAAGAAGACTGAAACGACTCTGGAGTAGGAATATCATGAGACATCAAAATTAAAGAAAAACCAAATAAAATAATAAAAATCTGGTGTGAAACACTCACACAACTTTCTCTTGCCAATGCAAATAATTAACAATAAACCTAATATTAGTATTAAAACACTAGAAATGAACAAAAAACTAACCTCAAAAAACATTAGTGAAATACGCAAAATTAAAATCGCCTCAGTTTAGCTTAAAAATACGGAAAATCGCTCATTCACGCTAAACTAGGCACTGTACAAAAAATGCTTAAAATAAAAGTTTTAGATCTCTTAATTTCCTATAAATTTTATTTCATACATTTTTGTCGTAAAATGCATTCTAAGGCCGAAATCTTAAAAAAATAGATTTTTCACACGTTTTCGTGAGAAAAAACAGAAAATTGCTAATTACCGCTAAACTAAGCGTTATACAAAAACATGTTTAAAATAAAAGTTGTAGGATTTTAAATTCTCTACAATTTTTATTATATAAATTGTTGCGCTAAAATGCATATTAAAGCCGTAATCTTAAAAAAACAACGTTTTTACGAGAAAACACCCTCACCGAGAATTTCAGCCAACATGGCGCCTACCCTATCTTGTAGAGCATAAAAAATTAAGTAAATCAGGCGATTTTAAAAAAAATCGTAGGACCAGTTTTTGAGAAAATCGCAAAAAAGTGAAAAATTATACGAATAAACTACTACTTCCGGTTGACCGATTTTGATGAAAATGTTCGTGTCGGGTCCGGTAGTGGTATGTAACTTAAGTTTTAAGTTTCAAGTTCGTACGATGTTCCGTTCTTGAGATATTCTGTTCACACACACACGCACGCACTCACACACGCGCGCGCGCACACACACACACACACACACACACACCAATCGCTAAAAACATGTTTTTTGGATTCAGGGGGTCTGAAAACGTATAGATCCGGTGGAAACTCGATTTCGAAAAATCGACATGAAAACAATACTTTCCTTCCTATGTATTCATATAGGCAAGAGAAAGTAAAAAAACTAACTTGATTACGGTTGAAGTACTGTCAACGGGCAGTGATCTCCTCATGTCATGAAATTGTCAATATTTGTATTTATTTTTAAATAAAATTTGCTTGTTGTTAATTTTATACAGTTCCAAAAAAAATTTTGCATGGTCAAAAATGCCACAATGTTGCAGCTATAGTGTTCTGTACAAAAGAACAGATCCTCGATTTGATTCTGACGACAGCATTAAATTCGTGTCGTGTCAAAATATATTGTTTACACTTTTATATTCTACTGCACTATATACTACTGATCAGCACAATTAATAAGATAAATAAATATTTAATTGTACGACTTAGTACCCATAAGAGAATTTGAAAAATGTTAAATAATTCATTAATTATTTTTAATACTGTATTAAAATGGTTGAAGTAATCGCTATGTGGATTTGAATTTGCCGCGTAGTGGTCACTTTTTCAACCTCTGTTGTTTTATATCGATTACTCGATAGCAGAATATAAACATTGAATGAAAACGAACCTAACCTAAAAGTTATGTCACAACTATTCTAACCTGTTGTAGTGTTCGTAGAAAAAGCCGGCTTTTCTTCGCATTCTTCATTAACTCGCTATTTATTTAATGAAGTGTTAATATGTTTAGTGTTACTTGTACTTATTTTAATTAATTACATTTATTTGGTCGTGAAAGTTGTTTCCAGTTGACGTTAACAACAGGTAAGATATTTACAATACCGTATAACAGGTGTTTGGAACACTTGTATTGCATAAATATTAAATTATTAAACGAAGTTTTGTTGTAATTACTTCAAAAGTATCTTCATCTAACTAAATTTGTGGTCTTTAACTTGTGTAGATGTCTTTAATTGTATTTGATGAAGTATTTTATGAAAAAGTTGTGTGGATCCACTTGGTTTTGAACCTAACTCACCAAATTTAATTTTAGCAGCTTATGGCTGTACTGTCATATTTAGAGGATATATTTTAGCTTAGGTTTCTGTGAATGCTTGTGTTTGTATTTAAATAACTAACTTTACTTGCTTTCATTTGTGGAAAAGAGATATCTCTTTTATATTAAATTCTTTGGGTATACTGACTAGGTTAGGTCATAGTTACTTTAGGCATTATGGTAGTTCTTGTGTTAGTTTCACTATTTAATGTAACCTTATAAAAAACAGGGACAGGTTCTGTATTTTAAATTTTGCCCAAAATATAACCACATTCTAGACTTAATTATTAACACTTATTAGATTGACCGTACATTTTTTGTAATATTTACTAGGTGTCATCAAACTTGAATAGGAATTACTCTAACTGAAATTCCTGTGTTTAGTTGTAGTGTCAGTTATTAACATTTGTGAAATTTGTATTAAACATAATAAATAGTTTGAGCAAGGACTGAATTCCTTTGTGCAATAAAACCTCACTCAACCATCACTTTCTGTTATCCGTCAGTGTCTCCAATAAAAGACGTTTATTATAGTACAGTTAAAGCGCAAGTTTCATGGAACTTCACAAAAACGTAACGTTGCCGCACGGAAAACTTGACCCTCAAAGAAACAGAAGGTGACTGACAGACTATTTTAAATTGTAAACCTAGAACATCTTTTATAATGTGGATCTAAAATTTCTAAAGTAAGTTTCTATTATACCAGTTTATAGTTGTGAACCAGGTTTTTGTAGTTTAGTTTTACTGTACTTTTTTTGTGGTGTTACGTCAGACTGTTTTGCAATTTCTGCTAATGCAGACGGTGGAGAATTATGATTTATGAAAATGTGTCATGAAAAAATGCCAGACCTGACTGGGAATCGATCCCAGGACTCCAGCGTAAAAGCCAGTTGCACTTACCACTACGCAAACGGGTCCACCAGTTCACCTGTACAAATATCATCCACTTATAAACATTTTTTTTTACATTTTCGTCCTGACCACCAGCAAATTAGGCTACATACTGTGTATGTGAATTTTCTGTTATCGTCTATTGGGTTATCCGTCAGGGTCTCGGTCCCAGCACTAGTGGATTATCGAGATTACTCTGTTCTTTATTTTGTGGAAACATTTTGTTTATTTCTCTATGATATATAACCTAATTAATTAATGACACTTTTAAAGTAATATATTGTTGAATTGACGTAACTATGGCTTAAGTTTCATGAAATGAATCTATAGCTTGAAACCATATGACTAGGCCTGCTTGATTATTTTGCTAAGTTTCTCAAAAATATATGGAAACCCCATCTATTATTTGTTCATCTAAAGTTGAGAGTAGTGTTTATAGTGTTAAAGTAGGAGTACTGGTCCACAGGCAGTTGTGTTTAATAAGCAATGTATTGGTTGGACATAATTATATATTATCCTTCATCAAATAAATGCTGCAAATGAATTCCGCATATGAACTGGTGTGCTGACAGTTTGTCGATCATGTGAATAGTGAATTATCAATGACTAGATTGATCAAATTCACCGGTTGAAGCAGTTGTCCTGGTAAACTGCTTACACACAAGTCTCGATAAACGCAGTTAAATATTATGTTTTATTTTTTGTAACAAAAAGACACAATTTTATCAATATTGATTACTGTTTATGCATACTTGTCACTAGTTACTATCCTTCTTTGCTGCAGTCACTAGAAAGGTGTAATGCACTTTTAAACACTAGTTCAGATTTAGATAAGGTAAGAAGAAGATGTCCCAGTCTATAGAAATTAAAACAAATATGTAATAGCTTAAACATGCTGCTTCTCAGTTTTAGTTGTTCAAGTCATCAGCCGAAAGGCTGGTTTGAACCTCTAGAGGCTTTACTAAGTAAAACGAAGAGTAAGGTGGTTTACCTTACCTTCCTCTTGAGTGGAAAATATGCTTATCAGTATGCCAGGCCCTCTGAAAAGCATCTACTTTTCACTCTGCAAAGGACACGTTCTGTCAGTTCATTTACTACAGGGTCTGACAGTATTTTTTTAGAAGATGTCCTAGTCTATAGAAATTAAAACAAATATGTAATGGCTTAAACATTATGCTGCTTCTCAGTTTTTGTTGTTCAAGTCATCAGCCGAAAGGCTGGTTTGAACCTGTAGAGGCTTTACTAAGTAAAACAAAGAGTAAGGTGGTTTACCTTACCTTCCTCTTGAGTGGAAAATTATGCTTATCAGCATGCGAGGCCCTCTGAAAAGCATCTACTTTTCACTCTGGAAAGGACACGTTCTGTCACTTCATTTACCACAGGGTCTGACAGTATTTTTAATGAAATTCATCATTCTCGTAGGAAATAACTCTGACTAGTGTCTTTTATACCTCTACCTCGTCTGTTCTTAACCCTTACAGTGCCAGCGTTCTATTATTAGGACGTCAAGATTTAGACTAAAAAGTGCCAGCGTCCTTTTATTACGACATCGGCAGTTTTATCAAAAAATGCTAGCGTTGTCTTTATATTAGTACATTGACTAAAAAATTCATAGAACTTTTATTTTTCACTCAACTTTTAAAAACAACGTATGAAAATAATCGTTAAGAAATGCACATTGAAAAAAATACATGTAGAGTTTTTATTAATGTAATCGATTAATACTGATTAAAAAACTAAAAATTAGATTTTTATTTTTACTATAAATAAATGATTTTTTGTAATTTTTGCATAATTAAATTGTTTTAAAGTGATATAAGTGAAATTGAGTAACATAATTTTTTTGGGTGATTTTTTTTAAATTGAAAAGGAAATTACCACAAAAATGGCAACGTATCATTTTATTCTTAAATTGTAAGAAATGTGTTCCAAGTTGAATATCATACAAGATCAATTTATTATGAACAAAACAAAAAAGTTGTTAAGATACCTTAAAAATCTGGTGTGAAACACTCACACAACTTTCTCTTGCCAATGCAAATAATTTACAATATAATTTAACATTAGTAATAAAATATTAGAAATAAACAAAAAACTAACCTCAATAAACATAACCTTATTTTAATCATGAGTGAAACACTCAAAATGAAAATCAACCTCAGTCTGGCTTAAAAATACGGAAAATCACTATTTCACGCTAAACTAGGCTCTGTAGAGAAAAATACGTTAAATAAAAGTTGTAGATCTTTAAATTTCCTATAAATTTGGTTATATACACTTTTGTCGTAAAATGCATACTAAGGCCAAAATCTTAAAAAAATCGATTTTTCACACGTTTTCGTGAGAAAAAAATCAGAAAATCGCTAATTACTGCTAAACTAAGCGTCATACAAAAAAATGTTTGAAACAGAAGTTGTAGGTTTTTAAATTCTCTACAACTTTTATTATATAAGTTTTTGCGCTAAAATTTATATTAAAGCCGTAATCTTAAAAAAACAACGTTTTTACGTGAAAACAGCCTCACCGAGAATTTCAGCAAACATGGCGCCTACCCTATCTTGTAGAGAATAAAAAATTGAGTAAAATAGGCGATTTTAAAAAAAATCGTAGGACCAGTTTTTGAGAAAATCGCAAAAAACTGAAAAATTATACGAATAAACTACTACTTCCGGTTGACCGATTTTGATGAAAATGTTCGTGTCGCGTCCGGTAGTGGTATGTAACTTAAGTTTCAAGTTTCAAGTTCGTACGACGTTCCGTTCTTGAGATATTCTGTTCACACACAGACACACACACACACACACACACACACACAGACACACACACACAGACCAATCGCTAAAAACATGTTTTTTGGGTTCAGGGGGTCTGAAAACTTATAGATCCGGTGAAAACTCGATTTCGAAAAATCGACATGAAAACAATACTTTCCTTCCTATATATTCATATAGGCAAGAGAAAGTAAAAAATAGCCATGTTATGGATAGGTATATAAAATGATACAAATCGCACAAAAGTAGGGCTGGCATTTTTTGGTAGGAACTTAACAATATTCTCCTGGCACTGTAAGAGTTAAATTTTTCAGTCATATAATTAGTTGATCATGTGATAAGAATCAGAACTATTTTTTATGGCCATTGAACTAGCAGATCGAGTGCAAATAATTTAAGATTCCACCTGCCTATTATGGGCAAGTTTTTACTTTCTCTTGCCTATATGAATATATAGGAAGGAAAGTATTGTTTTCATGTCGATTTTTCGAAATCGAGTTTTCACCGGATCTATACGTTTTCAGACCCCCTGAACCCAAAAAACATGTTTTTAGCGATTGGTCTGTGTGTGTGTGTGTGTGTGTGTGTGTGCGCGCGCGCGCGTGTGTTTGTGTGTGTGTGCGTGTGTGTGCGTGCGTGCGTGTTTGTGTGTGTGTGTGTGTGTGTGTGTGTGTGTGTGTGTGTGTGTGTGTGTGTGTGTGTGTGTGTGTGTGTGTGTGTGTGTGTGTGTGTGTGTGTGTGTGTGTGTGTGTGTGTGTGTGTGTGTGAACAGAATATCTCAAGAACGGAACATCGTACGAACTTGAAACTTGAAACTTAAGTTACATACCACTACCGGACGCGACACGAACATTTTCATCAAAATCGGTCAACCGGAAGTAGTAGTTTATTCGTATAATTTTTCAGTTTTTTGCGATTTTCTCAAAAACTGGTCCTACGATTTTTTTTAAAATCGCCTATTTTACTCAATTTTTTATTCTCTACAAGATAGGGTAGGCGCCATGTTTGCTGAAATTCTCGGTGAGGCTGTTTTCACGTAAAAACGTTGTTTTTTTAAGATTACGGCTTTAATATAAATTTTAGCGCAAAAACTTATATAATAAAAGTTGTAGAGAATTTAAAAACCTACAACTTCTGTTTCAAAAATTTTTTTTGTATAACGCTTAGTTTAGCGGTAATTTGCAATTTTCTGTTTTTTTCTCACGAAAACGTGAGAAAAATCGATTCTTTTAACATTTCGGCTTTAGTATGCATTTTACGACAAAAGTGTATATAATAAAATTTATAGAAAATTAAGAGATCTACAACTTTTATTTAGAGAATTTTTCTCTACAGAGCCTAGTTTAGCGTGAAAGTGTGATTTTCCGTTTTTTTTAAGCCAAATTGAGTTCGATTTTCATTTTCCGTCTTCCACTCATGATTAAAATAAGGTTATGTTTTTGAGGTTAGTTTTTGTTTATTTCTAATATTTTATTAATAATGTTAGGTTTATTATTAATTATTTGCATTGGCAAGAGAAAGTTGTGTGAGTGTTTCACACCAGATTTTTTACTTATATTATTGTGAACATCCTGACTTACCAAAAACGATTTTTTAGCTTACATGCATTTTCTGTGCGATTATTTCACAGTTATGATGTTTGATTGACTATTCAAAATAGTGATGAAATTATTTCTTACTTGATTCACATTAACTGTGTTGTTATTTTTATCAACTTTTAAAAATATTTTGAGACTGTTAAAATTTTGGCTTTTCTTAGTGCACTGGATGGTGCACAAATCAATTCCTGATATCTTAGTTGTAACAAGGCATAAATATAATAAATAAAAATCTTACATATCTTTTCAAATTAAGATTGACAAAGAACTCAGTACAGAAAAATTACAAATCTTTATGTGTGCAACAAAGTGATATAATGTCTTTGAAGTTCCTTATTTTGGCTCTGAAATCTGTATTAAGTAAATTAGATTTGCAATGAAATGGAAGATAGGTCAATGAACGTTATCTAATTCACCTACATTATGCTGATTACTTTGTTCTGATCAATACTAACAAGAATGAATTGGAAGAGATGATAAAGGAACTCCACAATGTTTCAGGTCAGATTGGTTTACAAATTAATCTTCTAAAGATCAAAACTATTACCCAGCAAGAGACAAATAATAGATAATATTGAAGAATAGAAAATTTTGATAACTAAAGATATACCTGGGTCACATACTGAGGGTTGATGTAATCTGCATAGGACTCTTTAAGTTGTATTCTAAAAATCCTGAAAATACATATACACCTCAAAAGAAAAGCTATGAGTGCTCAAAGATCTACGGAATGAAAAATGTTGGCCCTTAGTTACGAACATAAAAGTGAGAACTGAGGAGGTACATAGAAGAGCAAGAATAATAGACATTGTATAATGTGTCACAAGTATAAAGTGGGGCAATAGTTGGGACACATGGTGAGACAGGATCAGAGTATAGACTGATGGAAACACCCTAAGTCAAGAGAGACTGCAAATTGCAGAATGTCCTCATAAGAGATGGTTGAAAGAAATTTAGACCAAGATAAGACCTGACAAAAAAAGAATACTAAGAACAAGATTGAGACTCATGGAAGGAAGCTGAAGATGCCCATGTCCACAACAGTGGGTCGAGAACTATGAAATCTATAAAACCTTTGGTGGTGAATGGAACTGTGTAGGGATGTTAAATAGTTTGTCAATCTTATGTGAAGAACAAATGAGTAATAGCACCTAGGTTTTTAAAAGGGTTTTAAATAATTTTATTAAAAGTTCGTTTGTTGAAACTAATGATTTTTTGGGATGTTTCATTTTGGTAAAACAAAAATTTGGTTATGATTTATTATTTTTTCTGTTTTGGTTGAATATGTATGTTTGTATTACATGACTCATGGATGCCTAAAAAACTAGTGTTGGGTTGACAGGTGCTCGTACTGCATGCTGTCTATTCAGTAAGAGGAAATGCAATTAATAACCATTAATTCTTTATTATTGATTGGATTAATTGAAGACAGATGCCTCCAATATTTTATTATTTTTTGGCAGTATAATAAATTGTTAATAAAACAAGAAAAGATACTTAGCTACATATCATGAAACTGGAGTAATTTTTATGGAGGGGTTACAGAAACCTCAAGAATACCAGAATAATGAAGATGTACTGAAGATTAACAGTTGTATTTTAAGTGAAATTATAATAATTTAAAAAGAAGGCTTGAGGATTTTGATTGTATAAGAGTTGCTAGATGATGAAGAAGTACTGGAATTGGAAAGATCTTAGAGGTAATGGATACATGGATCTTACACAGTAGAATTTAAAAAAGAAGTCTGTGATTGAGGATTTGTGTGATACCAATCTTTGTGGAAATATTTCACTTAATATGGCATGATTACTTTGTACTAGTTTGTTAGTAACATTTAAACAGTTTCACATTTATCCGTTGTGAGAAGTCGTGTGCTTTAACAATTTCATATTTTTCTAAAATAATTTAAATTATTAAAAAAATTAATTGTAGGTGTGTACTAAATGATTTGACATAAAACTGCATTATGTTAATTCATCAACATATTCAGTAAAATTATATTACGCAATTTTTTTGCTGTGTTAATTCATAAATGACAACATTCAGATAACTGTTCCTAATTGACTAAAAGTTCTTGCACAATATTATAAAAAAAAACCAAAATATTTTTAAAATAGTTTAAATTAAACATTTCTTTTGTAAAATTTTTACATATTTACTTCTCTTAAATATATTATAAGGAACAAAAGTATTGTTTTAGTAACGATTTTCAGACCCCCTGAACCCAAAAAACATGTTTTAGCGATTATTGGTGGTGGTGGTGGTGGTGGTGGCGGCGGCGCGCGCGTGCGTGTGTGAACAAAGTATCTCCAGAACAGATTAGTTTACAAAGTTGAAACCTGGAACTGAAATTAGAGACTACTAGGTGACCCAACTGAAAAATTTTCATAAAAATCGGTCTACCGGAAGTAGTAGTCTTTTCGAGCGATTTTCTTAAAAGCGTCTCCTACGAATTTATTTTAAATCGATTTATTTATTAAATTTGTTATCCTTTACAAGATAGGTTAAGCAGTTCTGCAAGAGTCTGCTAAACTTATTGCTGGGGCTGTGCTTTCGTGGTATTTTTTTAAGATTGCGGCCTTACTGTTAATTTTAGGGTAAAAGCGTATCTAATTAAAATTGTTAGAAATTAATAACCCTACAACGTTTATTTTAGAAATCTTTTCTTTACAACGCTTAGTTTTGTTTCAATTAGTGATTTTCTGTATTTTTAAAAGAGATTTCTGAAAAATTATTTCAGAGTAAAACGTAATATTAAAGTAACAAAAGGAAAAAAATCCGTGCTAAAAATTTGATACTAACATTGTTTTCTACAATGATTAAGTTATCAGTGATGTAACGGCCCCTCTATCTACATCGATAGGTTGGTAGGGGCGTTAACAAAAGAAAGGAAAGGAAGCTAAGAAAACCATAAATACACTCAGGTTGTGCTGCATAAACAAATGAATACAAATTTAAAAGGTGGATAAAACCAAAATAATTTAATATAATAAAATTAATAAAAAGGTATAAACACCAATGTTAATACAAAATTAACAAGCTTTAAATAAATGGACAATCAAATATAACCAAAAATCCAAAATTGTATTTCATTAAGTATAATATCAAGTTAATAAAGTATCCAAAAAGTTAAAGATACATTAGTTAAATAACATCAAATTTTGTGTAATCAAAATTATTTAAATTTAATTCTTTTTACAGCTGAGCATGTTAGCTTTCAAATAAAAAAATTAATAAACTTTAAATTTATATGTTCTAGGATGTACATAATTAAATGTGTAATAACATTTTAGGTTTCACTAGTAATCTTTCAGTTACACAAATTTTATTATTAAGAAAACAGAAGTTAAATTGAAACAAATGAAATAAATTTTAAATCAGGAGTAAATTAATAAATCTTAAACTTACATATTTTTGATATACATAATTAATTGTATAATAATATTCCAGGTTTTCACTGGCTAACCTTTAAGTTACATAATTTCATTTTAATAAATAATAAACAGAAAACAAATAGAAGAATAATAAATTTAGAAAAATCGGGAATGAATTAATAACATTTACTTAGTCCACGTTCCTTAATTAAATTACGTTTTTCCAGCAAATAAATTTTAGAAAGAAAAGTCCAAACAGGTCAATTAATGACACATAAATTCCTGCCCAGTGTAAGAAAATCGACAAGACAATACATTAGTATGGGATGATCTTTACTAAATTAATCAGTTGCCACTTTAAAATAAGTTTCGAAGCAATAAGATACTTTTTTCCCAAAATAATAAAAATAAAAAAACATCATACCAATTAGCAGACAACACTCATTACGATATATTACTGACGTATTTAATAAGCCTTCATCTAGCTTGGACGACAAGTAAACAGCATGATCAAGTAATTCAGGAAACGTTGACCAATTTAATGTGATTGTTGGCGAAAGAATTTCACCAATGCGGGAATCGAAACTCATGATCCGAGTATCGTGTTGCACGTCCCAAAGAATAGATTTCACAGTCCCAGGGTTGAAAAACGTAGCACCTGGATTGGAATTGAAGTCCCAGGATTGGAATCCAATATTGAATTGGGCGAAATATTCGAATCACATTTTCATTAAATACAAATTGCCGAATACCGAAAAGACTTAATAAGATAGATACGGCAAACAAAAAATTATAAATACCGGAAAACGAACAGTTCAATACATAATAAAAGATAATAATAACAATAAAACTTTTTTACTAAAAGTTAAAACAGTAATTAGGCCCGTAACATTACTGAGTAGTAATGTACGTCCTTTCGTTTACACAGTCGAGACATGACTCTCTGTGTCCAACCAGGAAAGTTTTCAATTAATTCGGCAGCAGTACCTAATTAGAAAAATAGGCCACCGCAACGAAAAACAGCTGATGAGTAGATAACTAAACAACCACCGCAAATATAAAATTTAAAAAAAAAAATCTGTAACGGTCTGAAGATCAGACGTTACAGTGACAATAATTAATTTATCAGTTACTATAATGATTAAGTAATTTTATTGTGAAATTCATAAAAATAGTCATGCATTTTAAAACGTGTTCCGCGTTGTTAACTAAGTTTGTTGTTGTTTAGGTCAGCACATGAAAGGCTGTTTTGAACCTCTAGAGTTAGAGGTTTTTCTAAATAAAAACGAGGAGTGAGGTGGTTTACCAATGCCTTTTTCACTGAGTGGTAAAGTATGCTTATCAGCATGCCTGGCCTTTTGAAAAGCATTACTTTCCACCCTGCAAATGACTATTTCACTTCATTCACCACAGGGTCAGCTGTATAATGAAATTCATTACTCTCAGAGGAGATAACTGTAGTGTCTTGAAACATGTTTGGGATTATTAACCAAGTTGTTGTTGTTTAGGTCATCAGCCGAAAGACTGGTTTGAACCTCTGGAGGCTTTACTAAGTAAAACGAGGAGTGAGGTGGTTTACCTTAGCCTTTTTCACTGAGGGGAAAAGTATGCTTAACAGCATGACCGGCTTTCTGAAAAGCATCTACTTTCCACCCTGCAAATGACACCTTCACTTCATTCACCACAGGTCTGGCTGTATAATGAAATTCATTACTTTCAGAGTAGATAACTGTGTCTAGTGTCTTTTACTCCTTTATCTCGTGTGTACTTAAATGCTTTAGCCATATAATTGACCACGTGATAAGAAACAGAACTATTTTTGTAGCCCTGAAACATAATATTAATTTTTTTGTCTTTTATGACCACAATGGATCACTTTAGTCAAGTTTAGAAAGTTTCTTTCTTTTCATATTCTTATCTTGATGTTCTGCCAGTATGCCTTCATTCGGGCTGATCTTGCTTGCCGAAATTCCTCTGAAACGACCGGTTTCTTCCTGCTTGGGTTTGTTCTTCCATCTGATTTTGTTTCAAATTTACTTTACTTATTTCTTAAGATTTTAATATTTCTGTTTTGTTTTCTAAAATTATCGAAAGTTAATTATCGAAAGGCATTTCGGATCCATGCTCCTGATGTTACCATTGGAAAGAGTTTTCTAATCATCTTATTTAAAATTCTGTCTTTAGGTGTTTTCATCTTTAGATGCATAATAGTAATTTAAAATAAACTACTGTAATTTTTTTAATGAAGAGTTTTATTGAGGTTTAGGATCAGAATCAGTTGTATTAACAAAATTGGTTGTGTGAAGTATTGCGAAACGGTTGGTACAGTTTGCCATGATCATGACTTAATCGTCAACGACTAACAAGATCTGATGTAATAAGATTTGTGGAAGAAAAAACAGATTATTCGTTTCTTTAAAGACAATCAGTGTTTTCTATTTTTCTTGATTGTCGCATGACATTTTTTTTCTATACATTTCATTCATAAATAAGTAACTAACGTGTCCTTGTTGAATTAGACACAGTTAAAAGTTACCGCCACACAGTTAATGGCTGATAGTGTGTTGTCAGGTGTCTTCTAATGGTTGTGTCATTAGTATATAATTTATATTATCGCAATGGTACTTAAGACTGCGTCGTTCATTTATCCATCTAAGTTGACTGTTACTTACTCGCATACACTTCATACTCGGCTTTCATTCTCACGGTTTTATTATTTCTCTTTCATTTTTTCAGATATATAACTATACTTATTATTTCTTTCATTAACTACTAAACTTTTGTTTCCGTTCTCTGATTTATTTATTTTCAAATTAACTTCTTATGAAATACGAGTTGTCGTTAAGTGCAAAAAAAAACGTAACACTTAATTCACTCAATTTGATTTAATGTACGCTTCATACTGACTTACATCGTACAACGGTTGTTTTATTCTTAACGATTTTACTGTCTCGTGATAAAATTGCTAAGGTTTTAAGTCGTATGAAATATCATTTTACTTTCTTAGTTGTTTATTGATACAACGTACGTAGAATATTTTGATATATTTCAAAAATTAAAATGTTTTGTGATTCTGATCTGATGAATTTGTATTCCGGTTGTCTTACAGAATTCGAACCATAGGGAAATAGCATTGATTTTTATTAGTTTGTTAATGTTTTTTCCCACGAATGAACGAATACTTGTTATAATCACGAATCATTATAACATGTTTAGACCTTAACCCTTTCATTATCAACGTCCAAAAAACAGAACGTCGATGGCTAATTTTACTTAGTGACAACATCTGGTTTACCGGACGCCCGTAAATTATGCATAATGTGTCAACGTCCGGATAACCGATTTACATAAAAACTTTTAAAGAGAAATTAATAGAATAATGTACGAGGTGTGGCTGTTAAATAACGAGACTGACGTTGTAAAAAATTTAATTTTAATTTTATACATAATTACTTATTGTCACCTTCAATATACACTCCTTCTCCGTCCCTACAACGCTCCATGCGAATTTTCCATTGTTGGAAACAGTGCTGGAAGTCATCTTGTGTCAGCTCCTTCAGGACACGTGCCGCATTCTCTTTTACAGCTTCCACAGACTAAACTCTTGTCCCTTTTAATTCAGATTTCACCTTAGGGAATAGGTATATGTCACATGGTGCAAGATTTGGTGAATAATGTGGATGTTCTAACACTGAGATGCTCTACTTGGCTAGGAACCTCTTGACAGATAACGCGGAATGAGCTGGCGCATTGTCTTGGTGGAGAACCCATGATTTGCCCTTCCACATTTCGGGGCGTTTTTTCCTTACTCTTTGACGTAGTTTAGAAAGTACCTCAAGTTTTTAATAATATTTAATTACTTGACCTTCAGGAACCCAGTGAAGGTACACAATCCCATGGATATAAAAAAAACATCATCATTGCTTTAAATTTTGACTTACTCATTCGAGCTTTTTTGGTTCTCGGTGAAGTTCGGCTCTTCCAGTCCATGGATTGGCGCTTCGTTTCCGGATCATAAGTAAAAACCCACGTTTCATCACATGTTATTGTCTTCTACCTGTTCCCTAAGGTAAAATCTGCATTAAAAGGGACAAGATTTGAGTATGTGGAAGCTGTAAAAGAGGAAGCGGCACGTGTCCTGAAGGAGCTGACAGAAGATGACTTCCAGCACTGTATCTAACAATGGAAAATTTGCATGGAGCGTTGTAGGCATAGATAAGGAGTGTATATTGAAGGTGAAATAAGTCATGTATAAAATTAAAATAAAATTGTTTACAACATCAGTCTCGTTATTTAATAGCCACACCTCTATGCGACTTAAAATAAACTAAAAAACTATTTTGATTAGAACGATTTATTTTTTTAATGAACACAATAGAAATTAATTTTTAACAGGATATTTTTTTTATGTAACATTGAAATTTTGGTCGGCAATTGCAGGCTTATGCCTGCACGCTCTCGAAATAAGGGCTGGCACTTTTTGTACACCCTTATTCAAATTAAATAGCCCTATAAAACAAACTTTTAAATTTTCGGCACTGAAAGGGTTAAAAAAAATATTAATTTTAACCATTTTAATACATTTTATACATTTTGATACATTTTAAGCTGTATTTTAGCTTAAAATACGTACATTTGGAAACTGGTTTCCATTTAAGTATTGTAAATTGTAGGAATTGGTTGCATTGCGTGTACGGAGTAATGGTAACGATGTAGTGTGAAGATATAGAGATTGGTGTGTCAAATTCAGTATTTTTTATATATTTTTTTTGCAGTAACATTTAATATTGAGAGAAAGCTGATTAATAATTTTAGATAAGAAAATTAAAAATTAAAAACAAAATAATTAATCGTTTTTAATACCTATTACCAATAATTTTTTAACAATAAATTTTTACCACAGATGGATTCGACTCACCAATCACTATAACTCCACACTACATCGTTACCATTACTGTAAACATGCAAGGTAAACAATTCATAAAATTTACAAAAATTTAATAGAAAACGGTTTCCAAATTGATGCACTTGAAGTTAAATAGGCCTACAACTTAGAATATATCAAAATGAAATTTTTTATGTCTAAACATTTTCTAATGATTCCTGATTATAACAATTCATTCGTGGGAAGAAATTATTAAAAAACTAATGAAAATCAATAGCTATGTTTTTCCCTATGGTTCAAATTCCATTGGACACCCGGTATCTATTCACTTTAATATAAAACGCCGTCTTTAAATTGTGATAATTTTTGTGTGGTATCTTTTGGTGTGTAAATTTCGTATCTACATATTAAAATTTGATACCAGTTATCGTAGAAGAAGAACTAAGTAGTTCCGAAAGCTTACGATTTCATCGAAGGAAATTTAAGCGATTCGTAAAATTTCAAATTATGTTGTTTGTTTTAAAATCTGTTTCCGTGATATCACAAACTGTTTTACCTCTTAATATTTTTTTTATTTCTGATTGTGGATTAATCTGAGATAGGTTTCGTTGCTAAAATTATCCTTACAATTAAACGACAGTTCCTAAAAACAATGGGTGTAAAGATTTTTATTCGAAATTCATACCTATGTGAAACATTGTGTGGTCTCAGTATTGTATTGAAGACGCATTTTTCAAGATTTTTAATTTTTAGTGCATTATGTTAATAAATAAGGTACATGAAGAGTGCAACCATTTTTTTTTCTTAAAATGTATCGTTCACATTACTTTTGCTAGTATTTGATTGATTCACCATGCTTGCAAATATTGTCGACGATATGACTAGTAACGAAAGAGCTGCATGAGCCATGAGGTCGTGTGGCTCAGTCGGTTGTCAGTACACCAAAGGTGTTCGGGACGAGTCGCTTGAGTGAAAATGGACTGTATGATTAGTTGACTTTTACACTCGAGCTCTTATTGAATATATAGCGGATAAATGATCAAAAATTAGCCTACAGCTTTTCGAAATAGTGTTATCCATTACTATCTTCGGTTTCAGCAAATTTATTATAACTTTAAAATTGGATGGGGACTTACAATAAGATTTTTTGAAATGAAACTTTTCAACTCATCCAAGAGATTACACCACTGTATTTTCCAAGTTTGCAAAAAATGAAGTCTTCTACCTTCTTGCTTTTTAGATAGTTTTGTAATATTTTTCCTCATTTCTGAGCTAACAGACACATTCTTAGAAAATTCGCACTCGCACTGCTCTCTAAAGTTTTATTTTAAAATTAGGCCTATGGTCTAAAATTGAAATTTGAACTGTTTAGTGTAATAAATATCATAGATTATTTAAGTAAAATGTTTCAGCTTGAATAAATACAAATAAAGCCACTGCAATTAATAAATACCTGACTCTTCACATGCAAGACTGAAGAGTTGTGCAGATAAAGTACAAACGAACTTAAGTAAAAACCAGAGGAGTTTACTACGAGCTCGAGTAGTTTAGACAGGATTTTGTATTCTGATACAATGCATTTTTAGGACAGAAATGATGATTCATTTATTATTCAAATAGGAAACTTCTTTTAACTAAGAGCTTCTTAAAGATTCCTTCCAAATTTTTACTTTAATTTTTTTATATTTTTTGTGAAAGTAATATCTTAAAAAGTATTTCAGTACTTTTGATACTAAATTGGCTGATTTTGAGCGAATAAGTGAGAAATGCAACTAAAATAATTATATTCACAAAAATGTTTTGTTGAAAAAGTTTTTGAAAAAGTGGATTGCATTTGTATTTTAATTATGAATAAATGTTTTGTAGGAAGCACGATATTGTTTTTACAGTATAGCTATAAAAACTATTTATTGTACTTTTAGACTTGGTTATACGTATGTAAGAAATTCCTGGCACCGAATCAAATGCCAATTTGTTTGTAATTTATTAGCTGCTATTAAAATTTTAGATAATTAATTCAACTCGGTGATCTTTAGACTGATCTTTAGACTAGGTGAATTAACTGATATTTTTAATTTTCTAGGTGGTGCTACAAAGTAATGGTGGAATCTTATCATCGATTATATTAAAGAAATGAACTGAAATAAGTTGAAATGGAATGTACAAATGGAGTATGTTGTTCCTCGTATTCTGATGGGACTAGTAAGCCTTTTCCCGTGTATCGTCCCCGTGGTACTCTCTCAAGGGCACTTTATAACAAGCATCTTTCTGACCAACATTTGAAGACTCTAGACAAAGATCAAGTAAGTTACCAGTAAATATAGTCTTTTAATTTACTTTTTATTCAGTTTATGCTTTAAAATTTGAAGCTCGTTTTCACAACTTTCTATGTACGTTAATAAAACATGATTTAATTACTGGCAGTTCTGTATGAAAGTATCGTAAAAATTAGTTCCTCGAGAAATCTCCGTAAATATTGTAATGCACTTGGGTAACAAGTTCCTCTGTTGTCACGTGCTCTTAAGAAAAACGTAATCCCTATCTTGCGCCATGTTAACTTTAGGAACATTTTCTCAAAAACTACGGAACCATTTTACTTCAAATTTTAACACAGTTTCTACTGTTCCTTTTTACAAAATCATGAGTTTTTACAACGAAAAATAATTTATTTTTACTAATAAAATTTTTTTCCCGACTATTCAGAACTTGAAATTTGAGGCAATTTTTTTTATAATTAACTAAAGTGACTCAAAAACCTCTTGGTTGTGTAGAGTGGCAAGGTAAACCATTTGTAAAAAATTGAAGTGGATTGATTCAGTAGTTTTGAAAAAATGTTTCTTATGTACAAAACATAGAATTTTTGGTAAACGGTAAGAAACTACGACTATTAGCAAAATCATACAAAAGAAATAGCAAAAATTTAATGCAAGCTATTTTTCAAAAAGAAATTTTAAACTAAAAAAAATCAGAATGCCAAGTATTATATCGATGGATTCAAAAAGTGATGAACTATTTTTCCATTTTTAAATTTTAGCAACATTCTATAGAATGTTGCTAAAATTTAAAAATAGAAAAATCATTTTTTGTTTCTGTTTTCCCTTAATCCATCCGACAAACATAATCGATTTACAATTAATTTCGTATCATGGACTATCAGATGTAAGTCAAGTAAGAGCAAATAAGGTTCCTAAAAAGTGAAAGTAATTAAAGTAAAATAGTGAAAAGTTTAATTGTTTTTTTGATGGAGGAACCACCAAGGTAAACTCGTGAAGTTACCTCTTTAAGTTTGCTTGCGGTTGGTAAAACTAGACTATTTCGATTTTTAAAGTTCTCCATCATTTTGCTGATAGAAAGATGAAACGTTAAGTTTCTCTGGTCGGGCTGGAAATGAGATGAAAGTCTTAGTATCAATTTATTAGTGAAAGCTACTTTATAATGGAAATTCTTTTAGATGTTCAAACAAAGTGGTGATCGGAATATGGTGAGTGGGGTTGTCTTTCCGAAACTAATGGAGATATGTTTTGGAACTATTAATGTCGGCAAGGTTTGATTTCTGTTATTAAATTTCTTTTTATGTTAGTATAGGTGTAGTTTATATTAAAAGTAAAAAAATAAGTAAAAAAGTAAAATAGTTTCTTTGATGAAGGAAGCAATAGTATATAGTTGGTGAAGAGTCTTAACCTGCTAACTCCATTCCCTGAAACTTAACAAGAAAGCTGAGATACTCGTATACGTGTAGTTTCTATGGAGATGGAAGAGTTTTATCACTTAGAATTGCTCATTTTCCTAGTAGATACACTTAATTTTCCTTCTTCCAGTTGTACCAAAATGAGATTGTGGCTTAAAAAGGGAGTTTATATTAGTATCAATAGTCTTCACTAATGATATAGCCTAGTTTTCCCCCGTATAGGACCAATTTAGAAAAAGTGAAGTGACTTTCGAAGTTTCTGGAAGCTCGTTTTCCAGCCCTCATTCTCAGCATTCGCTCACTGTAAACTTTTCTCCTTTCTTTTGTCCTCTCGGTGTTTTTTTTGCTTTTCATGGGAACTCTTAAAGTTCGTAATTATTTTGCTGAATTTCGTTCGGTATATTAAGTTTTCTCGGTTTATTCCGGTTTTCTCAATATCCTTTCTCACTTCTTTAAACTATTTATCCGACAACTTAGGTCTATTTTTAAAGTCTTAAAAATTTGTTTTGTCAACCAATTTTCATCCATTCTATACAGATGTCCGTAAAATTTTAGTCGTCTTTTTCTAATCGTTTCCATTAGTCGTTCATTCTCCTTGTACAATTTTTATCGACTTCGTAACCTCTCTTTAGATCCATTATTTTTCTGAGGATCTTTCTCTCAAATTTCTTTGCTTCTCTTAGATTAGCCTTCCCGGTTATTCTAAGGCACTCATTTGCGTACAGACACACAGGTGTTGTTTAGAGAGGTCACTCTCTCAGGAATGGTCGGCCTGAGTCTAAACAAGACTATACCTCATTTACACGTCCACCCACCTATTTCATCCAGCCACGTAATCTTTAACATTTTCCTATGACACCACATTTCAAAAGCTTCTATCCTCTTCCTTTCTGCAGCCCCTATCACCCATGTTTCACTCCCGTATAATGCTACACTCCAAACGTAATGTGTTAAGAAATTTTTTCTCGTCTGTAAGTCAATGTAAGCTGTTTTTCATTTCAAAGGCTTTTTCAGCTTGAGCAATTCTACTTTTGATATCACTTGTGCTTCTACCATCCTTTGTTAATTTACTCCCTAGATAGCAGAATTCCCCAACTTCCTTTATGTTTTCGTTGCCTACTTTAAAATTTCCCATCTCTTCTAAACCAGTCTTGCTGCTGCACAACCCTTTCGTTTTGTTCTTAATTATTTTTATGAAGTAATCCTTTCTCATGATTTCATCCATTCTATTTAGGATAATTATACTCTAGTTCTTTCTTTGTCTCGGCTAATACTACTATATCATCGGCGAATCTCAGCATTTTTATTGTTTCTCCTTGAATTTTTATTCCTGCTTCAAATTTTCCCTTTACTTCATTTGAAGCCTCTTCCATATACAAGTTAGAAAGTAGGTGACAATAAATATCCTTGTCTTACATCTTTTCTTACAGCAGCGTCTTTTTCGTTACCCTCAATTCTCAAAATAGCCGTTTGATTCTTACACAGACCGTAGATAACTTTATTTTCTTTGTATTTAATTGCTAGCCTTTTCAAAGTTTTAAACATTTTACTCCAGTGTAGACTGTCAAATGCTTTTCTAAATCTACAAAGTCTCAAATCTAAATATCTACAAAGTGTTGCTTATTGTTCTTAAATTGAACTAATTGCAACGCACAGAAATTAGGGTTTAAAAATATATATTTCTTTTTAAAAAAACGTGGTTTTTAAGTCTACTAAAAAAATTATTTTTCAAACACTAGAAATCTAATTACAATGATAATCTCGCTATTTATGGTAATTAAATTCTTTTATTATAAAATATCAAAGGAACTTCCTAATAAGGTTTTCATTTTATTTTATGTGTGGTGTTTGTGGTTATTCCGTTGTTTTGTTTTTACTTTAAGTTGAAAATATTCTTTACTTTAAGAGGAAAAAACGATTCATAGAGTATTGTAACATTGTATAGTATTGTATCTCTTGCACAAAAATTTTGCGACAGATGTACTGAATATGTTCAGCACTATTGAATGAAAGCTATTGACGTTCGTTGAAAAGAAATAAGAGTTTCTACTTTTATAGTCTAACCTCAAATGTTTTTAGAATAAAGTTAAAATACAATTACGAGTGATAAAACTAGAATAAAATAGCGTATTTATGAATCATTCTGAAGAATATGATCTCTGTATTCACGTACCATACGAGTAGTTCAAATATTTTTATCCTATAAAAGAGTCATTGAGATTTAATTTATGTTAATAAAAGTGAATTTTTAAAGAAATTCTATGTTGTAACTTATGTTGATTTGTTTTTTACTATTAGTAAATACGTGCTTAGTGTTATTCTTGCTATTTTACAATTTTTGAGCGGATTAATTCTCAAGGATTTCTTAAAATTTTTAATAAGACCTCTAAAGTAACTAAATATTTCTTAAATCGTTTTGTGCAGCCCTTACTCTTTCTTCTTTCTTTCGTCCATCCGGTGTTCTACTTTTGTTCTTCGTGGAAGCACTTATTCCTTTAACTTGTTTCGATTCATTTCATTTTTTCGGGTTTATTATAGTTTTCTCAATATCCTTTCTGGCTTCTTTAAACCACTTTTCCGATACCTTAGCTCTAATGTTGTTTCTTAAAAAATTGTTTCGTCAACAGTTTTTCATCCAATTTTTACTTGTGTCTTAGAATATTTATTTTCATTTTATTGAGCGTTTCCACTAATTGTTTGTTCTTCTCCACCTCGTGAGCAGCAAGTACTAATCGTCTTATATTTTCGGACTCTCTGCCATGAAAGATTTCGTAAAGTAACGGTTGTTGTTTAGGTCAACAGCCGGAAGGCTGGTTTGAACGTCTAGAGGTTTTACTAAGTTATAATGAGGAGTGAGGTAGTTTACTATTGTCTTCCTCACTAAGTAGAAAGAGTATGATTAACAGCATGCCAGGGCCTCTGAAAACATCTACTTTCCAGCCTGAAAATTAACCTTCACTTCATTCACCACATGGTCTGACTGTATAGTGAAATTCATTACTCTCAGAGGAGATAACTCTGACTAGTGTCTTTAACACCTTTACCTCTTCTGTTCTTTAATAGTTCAGTCAATTTCAATTAACTAATTTCAATTAACTTCATATACTTTCTGACTTCTTTAAACTGCTTATCCGATACCTTAGATCCACGATCGTTAGTGTCTAAAAAAAACTTGTTTTGTTAACCATTTGTCATCCATTTTGTAACAGTGTATAATTGGCTGACTATATGATAAGAAACAGAACAATTTTTGTAGCCCTGGAACCAACAGATCGAGTGCAATTAATTTAACACTCCACTTACCCGTTATGGGCAGTAAAGTAACTACTAACATTATCTGAAAACTGTGTTCGGCTCACACTCTCAGAATTCTATAAGAGCAGGCTTTCTTGTTCTTCTTTAATTTTATGTTCTACTTTTGTAATTCGTAGAAGTCTTTAAAGTCCGTACTCTGGGACTTGGTTTGGTTAATTGTGCTTTCTTGATTAATTTCAATTAACTCCATATACTTTCTGATTTTTTTAAATCGCTTATCCGATACCTTAGATCCACGATCGTTAGTATCTAAAAAACTTGCTTTGTTAATCATTTGTCACCCATTTTTTAATAGTGTAGTAAAATTTTAGTTCAGTTTCCCGATAGTTTTAAGAAGTAATCGTTTGTTCTTGTTTACCTCTTAACCTGTACTGTTCTTCTACTATCTTCGGCCCATTATACTCATATTATGGAAGAAAATAGGTAAGAATATGGGATTTTTAATATTGCAGCCTTTAGTATGCATTTAAAGACAAAAGTGTATAATTAAAGTTATAGAAAATTAAAAATTCTATAACTTTTATTTATAGCTTTTTCTTCTACAGAACCTAGTTTAGCGTCAAATCAGTAATTTTCCTTATCTTTATGCTAACAAGTTGGTTTTCATTTTGCATCATTCACTCATGATTAAATTAGGTTATGTTTTTCATTTTACATATTTTACTAATGATTAAACATAGGTTTTATGTTTTATTATTTACATTGGCAAGATAAATCGTGCGGGTGTTTCACACTAGATTTTTGAATTTATATAAATTGTTTGAAGTTGTTACATCTGGTAATGAGGTAATGTATTCAGTTCTTGTAGTAGTTGTTATTTTAGCTGTTGGTGTTTTCTTAGTAGTGTTAGAGTGTGTAGATACTGCATAATGAATTAGACATACAGTACATTCAGTATACTTTACTATTGTAAAAATAAGGTGAAGGAACTGTCGAGTGTTTACCTGATTGTAATAACCAATCAGAATAATAAGTAAATTAAATTAGCTGTCCTTTTCAATTCCATCCACTATTCGTTTTATTTCCTTATGTATAATATTGTTATACAATATTGTGTAACTTTTTAAATGTATTCAAAAATTGCATTGTATGTGTTTTAATTTGTTTACCTAATATGTGATATAATTTAAATGACGAAATTCTCTTATGTGAATTCTGTAGTTTGATATTACACAATTATTTCCCTATTTATAATTTGAATAATTAAGATATTATGAAGCATTCCATAAAAATATTATACAGGAAATTCTATAAATCCAAAATATATTGTTATAAGTTTTGGGTTTCAGTATACTATTTTTTCAGAACTTTTAAATTGCTTAACTAATTTTTATGCTCATAACAGGCAGGTGGAGTGTTAAATTATTTGCAATCGATGTGCTAGTTCTGGGGCTACAAAAATTGTTCTGTTTCTTCTCACATATTCAGCCAATTATAAGTCTGAAGCGGTTAAGAACAAAAGAGATAGAGGTGTACTATACTTTATTTCACGTTCAGAAAGCAGTGCAGCTCCTTGAGAACCCATTGTATTATCTGGCGTACGGAAAACATCAGGCACAGCCAATACAATAATTATTGCCTCCACCGGCAACATCTGAAGGCCACGGGCAAAAATATTTAGTTTCGCTTACCACGCTCTAACATACTCATTTTCAATCAAAAATTCTGAGTTTGAAAAATTCACCGTTTCAACAGCAGGTCAAAGATAGATAATTTAAGACGAGAAATTTAAGTCAAGATAGATGGATTTTGACACCTGTGAACTTATACCAAACATACAGTCTACTTTTACCCCGACGGAAAAGAGTGGTGTTCAAACCAGAAATTATTGTATTTTTCGTTATTGTCTATCAAGATTTAAACAATAACTATGTTTTACTTTTAAAATAATAAAAAGAAGCTATTAAAATTGATAAACAATTCCAATACTTTAATAATTGTCGGTATGTGATCTTTAAAACGATACAAATATTAAGTATGTTTTCGTATTACGTTATTCAATAGGAGTTTTTTGTAAATGAGAACGTGTTGTGGGATGGAGTCGATATTTTAACTTATTGTAAAAGCGCTCAAACTCCCATATGAATACATTGCTTATGGGGTTTCCATACCGCATTCTGAACGTGAAATCAACTATAGTCAGAGATATCTCCTCGCGTGAGTAATTAATTTCATCTTTATACAACCAGACCCCGTGTTGAATAAAGTAAAGGTATCATTTGCAGGGTGGAAAGTAGATGTTTTTCAGAGGGCCTGGCATGTTGATAAGCATACTTTTGCTCTCGGTGAGGAAGGCTATGGTAAACCACCTCACATCTCGTTTTTACTTAGTAAAACCTCTAGAGGTTCAAACCAGCCTTTCGGCTGATAACCTAAACAACAGCAAGTAATTTCTGGAAGCTCTTTTTGCATTTTTCTACTGTTTATTTCCTTTATTCCCATTTTTCGATACCTAATCTTTCTAACATCTATAAACCACTTATCCGACAACTTATTATGCCTATTTGTTTAATGTTTTATCAGCAGCTTGTCATCCATCCCATACAGGTGCTCGTAGAATGTTTTGTCTTCGTTTTCTGATATTTCTATTAATCGCCCATTTTTATGTTCAGTTCTTCTCTTCCTCGTAACTTGTAGTAGTTTGTTGATTATATTTGGACTTAATTACCTTGTGGCAAGCACATAGCCCAGATTTTGGTTCAACAGGGGCTTAATCTGGAGATTGTTTTCGGTAGGGTTGGCTGAGTATGGAGAATCGAAACAGGGACCCGCGGCATATTAGTCTGGTATACAATTTAAATTTCCATTAGTTGTGGGGGGGGAGGGGTGAAGGCCCTAAGCCCGCGTGGCTACGTATCTGTTTTGCGGAGTATCTTTCTCTTGAATTTCTCTTATCATGATCATTATACGGCATTCACTGGCGTACAGACATGGAGATTTTAACACATTATTATAGTGTCTAGATTCAAGAGTGGTATTTCCTCTTTTACAAGTTGTGAGTTCTTCCGAATGCAGTTCTCATATTTCCTCGTCTCTTGTTGCTCGCTTTTTTTTGCTTTTCTTTTACCATATTTTTTCCTCGAGGTACTTGAAGCTGTCAACTTTTCCAAATTTTCTGTATGTTGTTTTCAAGTGACGTGAAGCTGTGTTCGTATTAATAATGCTTCTCGAAGGAAATCTATGGTCCCTTACTTATACTGTTATAAGCAATATAATTATGCGAATTTTAGATAATAATCGGACGGATGTATCAAGCAGGCAACTGTTTCTTAGTTATAAATTCGGAATTTAAATACCGATAGAGTTAATATTGCCACTTTAAAACTTAGTATAAGGGAATTTATGTTCTCAGTAGTTTCTTTTTTCATTGAAACGACGTTTCTTTCATAGATATTCAAAAATGCAGAAAAGGATATGTTTTGAGATACGTATTAAGTAAAATAAAAGCACTCTCTAGTACCTAGTATTAGACTCAAAGTGATGATACGTGTGATATTTTCCTTTAAAAAATTTGTAGATAAACCATTTTTCCTATTTGCATCCAAAATATTTACGATTTGATGTGGTAATGATAACCGGAACGCTTTTTGCCTATGAAAAGAAGCAAAATTCTTAAAATTAAAACGATATAACTATAAGAATGTAATGATTCATTTATTTTTTTCATAGTTTATTTAATTTTAAAGCCTACAACATTTTTTACGTTTTAAATTACCAAATTACACATTATTACATCTCTTCATCTGGTATCAAGCAATATACATTGAAATCATTTGCTTCTATTATTCATTGGAAAGATTTGATACACTCATCTTTATTCGAACGTCCATCTATCCATTCATTGGATGATTCTTTCATTCATATAATTTATATAAGACGTACAGTAATAGCAAGTCTTGTTGCTAAATAATTTTTTAAGAGACAAGATAACCTGAAATTACTCACTTCACTTGATAGCCAATTATGAAGTGGATAAATTGATGGATCATGACAAGATGCCGTCCAGGGCGTGTCAAAATCAATATTTAAAGCAACCACTATCCAACTTATGCACCCGTACAATATATATATATATGTATAATACTTTAGGTGGTCAGTTATTAATTAAAATTACACATCGGTTCTTGCTGACAGGTATTAACCATATGTTCATTGGCTGAGTCATTCTAATGCGGCTTCCTTGAATAAACAACTAACAATTTCATTTCTTTTAATTCTTCTTCTTCTTCTCATAACCCCACTCTATTTAATTCTATATCTTTTTATATATGTATTATTCGCTCATTACAGTTTCTTTTCTTAATATATAATAACACACAAACACACACTGACTATCTATTGATTTGTAAAATATTTTTTTTTATTTTTCTGTGGTAGTAATTAAAATAAAAATCTTTCGTATTCATTATTCCTATTTTTATTATATCAGGTTATATTTCTATTTATGATTGAGTTTAATAATTTATATATTTTTATTGTCGGAGTATTTTCTTATGTATTTTGTTACCGCAGTCGTATTCGAGATTAATTAACATGTTTTATATAATAATATTAGTTCATATAATATATCGTACTTGTCATTGTGTAAGATTTAGCTTGATTATTTATTATTTAAGTCATGTGTTTTTTAATTATTTTTCGTCGTTTATTTTTATATTCAGATAAATGAAGTTTTGTTCGTAACAGGCAGGTGGAGTGTTAAATTATTTGTAGCCTACTCAATCTGCTAGGTCCAGGGCTAAAAAAAATAGTTGTATTTATCACATGGTCAGCTAATTATATTATTGAAGCATTTAAGGACAAGAGGTAGAGGTGTAAAAGACACCACTCAGATTTATCTTCTCTAAAAGTAATGTATTTAATTATACAGCCAGAGCCTGTGTTGAATGATGTGAACGTATCATTTTCAGGGTGGAAATTAGATGCTTTTCAGACTTTGGCATGCTGATAAGCATACAGGTACTTTTCCACTTAGTAATGAAGGCTTGGATCAACCACCTCACTCCTCGTTTTACGTAGAAAAGTCTTTAGAGGTTTGAACCATCCGTTCGGCTGAATACCTGAATAACAAACAAGTTTTAACCTTGCAATATTGAGTTAAGGAGCATTTCTTCTTGGGGTAGGCTACTTGTACTGACCAACATCGGTAGTTCTCAAACTGTGGGGCGTGACACCATAGGGGCCTGTTGCTTTACTGGGTTAGGTGCAAATAAATTAACAAGACAAGAAAAATATTGATATAAATTTTTATTTAAACTGTATACAAATTGTAAGCATTAAAATAAACATTTCTAAGACATAGCTTTGATCTAATGCTTCCTGTTACCTGCTTTGAACTTTTCACCTTGTCCAGGTTTGAGTTTATATTCAAGACCGCCATTCCGAGATTTTTCGATTTTAATTCTTTTCCGTATTTAAATTTTGAAGTATCTGAAAAAAACTTTCACAAAGATAAGAAGTGGGAACAGGTATCTTAAAGAAAACGCTTTTCCTTTCACATGAGAATAATTACAAGACAATTATCCCCCAAAATATGATTTTAGTTTATTAAGGAAATTGAATTTTTCTAAGCTAATTTAACAAAGATTTTTTAGCTTTTTATCTGGTTGCAAACACAGGCCAGCAGGTGTCTTGTCAAATAGATTTTACACAATTTTAATTTCACAATTTAATGTATTTTCTGTGAATATGTATTATCAGTGTATTTTTTGTTGGAGTATGTGCATAATTATTCAAGGAAAAATGGGGTGTGAATAGATAAATTTGGGAGCATCTGGTCTAAATAATGAATTTTATGGTTTACGTGTGTGAGTACTTCCTTTTCAATACTGTCGTTCTTGTCATGTTCGGAAAAGGTTTGTTCGAAATTTGGGTTTCTTGTCCTTTGTTTATTTCAAAAGTTAATGTCCACGATATCGGGAAGGTGGGAATATTTCAGAGGACTCGATGAAATGAGAAACTGGATAGAAAGTTTAGTTGGTTGCTATTATTGGGGGGGGGGGGGGTTAGCGTATTTTTGCAGAGTCAACGCCTCCTCGCGATTGGACGAACTAACAGTATAATGTATGCACATTGGACATGAAAAGAAACCTTAGTGGAATGGGGATGATTGGATCCGGCTCCAGGGTGAAGAAACTGAGAAAAACGAGAAAATGCGAAAATGAGTTTCCCGCCCCTGTATCTGATGAAGCAACCCAATCCGGCCCATTTGCCCGATGAACACACCACTACCCCTTATTCCTCTACACCCACACCCTCGGGATAACCTCTTCAAAGGCGCTCCACGGTACACATTCTACTCCTTTTTTTCTTCATCTCTCTGCATATCAATGAAATCCTTTCTTTTATTGATTTTTTTTCAATATTCGCTTCGTGTGGATCTGCATATGTAATATGTACTACGTAAGAAGATATATTACAGATATTAGGGCTTAAGCTTTCAATGTAATTACTTTTACTCAGCTTAGCTTATGACGTTACTTTTTGCATCTCTGACGTTCAAATTACAATTATTGTTGTATTTTGAAAAGTTTTCTTGTAGATTTAACAATTTTTGCACACATGCTATGTGAATTATTATTACCTTCTGAAGGGTGCAATAATATACTAGCTCATTGTTTTTTCCGGTTATCCCGGTTTCACTATACACTTTATTTTACTAGTAGGTATCATTTTAAAAATAAGCACTTTGTTTATTACAGAACTAAAGCTCTTTGGAAAGATTCTCTTCTTACTTAGGTGCCTACCCGTTCCGAATATCAGGGACCGTAATTGCATTTCTCACTTTGTTTGTTACACAATAGTCACTATGTTTAGGATGATACAGTAGTAATATTTATTGTTTTAGGAGAATTACACTCCTCTTTTAATCGTTTAGGAGCGAATGGTCAAAATTTAAGTTTTCTTCTCCTAGATATCGCTTACATAAAATGGATGCCAACTTTTTGACTTCTTGAAGATGATGTAAAAATATGTATTGCTTTAGTAAGAAAACCCAATTTTCACTGTTTGGACACAAGTGGTTGATTTGTAATTGCTTTACTTTTTATGTTTAACCCCTAAGAAATGAATTGCCTGAATTTAGCTCGCCAGGTGATCGGATTATTAGAGAACTAATGAGTGAATCGATTAGTCAGGGCTTTCATTTTAATATAATTATATAGATGCTATGACTATTTCAGAATAATTTGAAACGTAATGTAGAAAATGGAATATTATCAAAAATTAATTGTAAATTTTTTTTATAAAAATATTATTATTGATTGTCTTATTGCCGGTAAAAAATGTTTAAGTTCAACTTTCTCTTACCTATATGAATATATTGGAAGAAAAGTATTGTTTTCTTGTCGATTTTTTGAAATCGAGTTTTCACCGGATTTACACATTTTCAGACCCCCTGAACCCAAAAAACATGATTTTAGCGATTGGTCTGTGTGTATGTGAACAAAATATCTAAGAACGGAACATCATACGAAGTTGAATCTTGAAACTTAAGTTAGGTACCGCACGAATATTTTC
This sequence comes from Catonia carolina, assembly GCA_035578175.1. Classification (NCBI taxonomy): domain Eukaryota; kingdom Metazoa; phylum Arthropoda; class Insecta; order Hemiptera; family Achilidae; genus Catonia; species Catonia carolina. The sequence goes on along the minus strand of JAQMRL010000001.1, from coordinate 257,630,938 downwards.
ATCAAAATCAGTCAACCGGAAGAAGTAGTTTATTCGTGTCATTTTTAACTTTTTTGCGATTTTCTCAAAAACGACTGCTACGATTTTTTTTTAAATCGCCACAATCACTATATTTTTTATACTTTACAAGGTAAGGTAGGCGCCATGTCTGGTGATATTCTTGGGGAGGCTCTGCTCTCGTAGAAAAAAACTGATTTTTTTAAGATTTTACAGATTTAATATTTATGAGATGTACCGAGGAAAAAAATTTCCAGAAATTTTGATTTCACAGTTTCTTTTAAAATCAACCAAGAAAATATTAGTTTTTCTGTTAAGTGTTGGCTTATTTATTAATATTCATTTTAGGGCAAAAGTGTATACATAGATAAAAGTTGTAGAAAATTTAATAACCTACAACTTTTATTTCAAACATTTCTTTGTATAACGCTTAGTTTAGCGGTAATTTGTGATTTTCTGCTTTTTTCATGAAAATTTGTAAAAAAATTGATATTTTAATATTTCGGCCGTAGTATGCATTTTACAACAAAAGTGCATATAATCAAATTTATAGAATATTAAAAGATCTGCAACTTTTATTCAAAGCATTTTTCTCTACAGAGCCTAGTTTAGCATGAAAGAGTGATTTTCCGTATAAGCCAAACTAAAGTTCGTTATCATTTTGCATCATTCACTCGTGATTAAAATAAGGTTCTTTTTTTGAGGTTAGTTTTTTGTTTTCTTCTAATGTTTTATTACTAATGTTAGGGTATAGTGTTCATTATTTGCATTGACATGAGAAAGTCGTGTGAGTGTTTCAAACCAGATTTTTGTACATTTTTTGTTTATGTAATCACTTTAGTTACACCGTAGCTGCTACAGTGGATTGTGGAGACGAAAGTTAGATTCCCTAGCTGACTTCTGGAAAATCCTGATTTGTGTTTTTGTATAGTTCCATAACCCCTTTTAGTCGCAGGTGTTGTTGCTAAATAAACCAAAAAGAGTTCTAAGTTTTCTCTTGAAATCCTGTAATGTAGACCCTAGTTTTGCGCAACATTTCTTAGAGAAAACAACTGTGAATTTGTTTTTAGTTGTATATCTTTTAAAGGCTGTTTTACGAAGGAACAGGATTGTTTAACAATACAAGATTTATTTAATTTGGAGAAACAGTTTATTTTCTGTATTACAACTTGTAATTTTAAACTTTTTGAGTTCGTGAGTCTTTCTTCTTACGTTTTCGTGGTCTGTTTTTTTGAAATATAATAATTATACATCATAGTACCTAATTTGGCTCGTTTTATTAATTTTTTAAAACAAAGTTAACAACAGTTACAAAAAAATTGAGGAAGATTTAGGTAATTACGTTCAAAATCAATTGTTTTTTCTCTTATGGGATCTACGATTAATGTTGGCAAAAAAAGCATGTCCTGTTATAAACGTATATGAGATCGGAGAATTTTACAGAATTAATATTTATGAGATGTACCAAGGAAAAAAATTCCAGAAATTTTGATTTCACAGTTTCTTTTAAAATCGACCAAGAAAATATTAGTTTTTCTGTTAAGTTTTGGCTTATTTATTCAGCTATGTTGTGCGATTCATGTTAAGAACAAAACATACCGAGACAAGTATTTAATTTGTTATGTAAGTTTACATACAATACATATTCTTTTGTAAATTGGAATCATAAAATTTTGAATTTTACACTAAAACATTGTCATTTAGGTTGTTCGCTAAACTTAAATGTATTTGTTAAATTGTTGTAAAAAGTTGTCGTATGTGTTGTTAAAATTCAATACATGTGATGAGTTTTGTTTGTTACCAAACGTAGACTCACTTGAACACACACATTATAAGGATTGTAAAGGATATTAAAAGAGAAAAAGAGGGCTCAAGTAATAAAAGTACGGGTAAAAAAGAAACAGAAAACGAGATTCTCAACTCATTTTGTCTTTTAAGAAGTGTCAGACCTCCTGTAGAATCAGACATCAAAAGAGATGTTCGAATGTTAACATGTTCTGATTTTTATTATTTTGAAAACTCGCTGAAATGGATTCTCTGTAATAGACTTCTTTTTTTAGACCCTTCGATTGTGTTAGTATCTGTATTTTTTAATTATTCATCTTTGATGTTTATTTTATATAATTAATTTTGGAATTCGTGTGTAATGATTGGTAGTGACTTGTTTTTTTTTATTGTACGGGTTTTCATTATTATTGGTTTTATGTTTGATAAATTAATTAAATGCCCATTACAGGCGGATGGGATGTTGAATTATTTACACTCGATCTGCCAGTTTCAGGGCTGCAAAAATAGTTCTGTTTTTTATCACATGATCAGCCAGTTATATGACTGTAGCATTTAAGTACAGAAGAGGTAGAGGTGTAAAAGGCTAGTCAGAGTTATCTCCTCTGTGCGAGTAATGAATTTCATTATACAGCTAGACCCTGTGGTGATTGAAGTGAAGGTGTCTTTTGCAGTGTGGAAAGTGGATTCTTTTCAGAGGGCTGGGTACGCTGATAAGCATACTTTTCCACTCAGGAAGGAAAGCAATAATAAATAACCTCACTCCTCGTTTTACTTAGTGAAGCCTCTGGAGTTCAAACCAGCCTTTTGGCTGATGACCTAAACAACATCAACAAATTAATATGAGATTAGAAGGAATTTGATGTAAGGTAATTTTACTATATTGTCTTTTCACCAATGAATCATTGTTTGCTTCGTTTCTTGTGACGAATTTTCATCGGATATTACTAGTTGATTAACGAACTTATTATATAACTTGTGGATTATCTTCTATTAAGATATCCTGGAGTCATCAATAAAAACAGTTTTTACTTACAACTTTTTTTATTAGGGTTCTACAGATTTCTGGCTTCTGTAGCTTCCCGGATTCTTTCTATCCATATCTTCCAGTTGTATCATCAGCTGAGTAGTAAAATAATACGAGTTGTGGTCATTTTCCCGAAGCAATTAATCGGATGTGCCCTTACCATTCTAGTTTCATAGTTTCTATTTTATCAACTCAGGTGACCTGATATCCCTTTTTCATTCAATACATATCGTTCTGAAGATTTTACCTCACCATCGTAACCAATTCTTTCTGAAGCCTCCAGATTTCTCTTGGCGATGCCATCTTATACGGCTTACGAACCAGCCTGTACCATTCCGCATGAAAAATACTGCTACAATTCTTTAAATGAATCATCCGACAACTAAGATCTATTTTAGTGTCTTTTTTCATCTATCCTTAGTGTCTTAAAAAAGTGTTTTGTCAACCTATTGTTTTCCATTCGTATATTGTATACAGTATATTGTTCTCGTTCTATTAAACTCCAGGTTCCGTCTACTATCTTCGGACTCTTTATCTTGGGGACGATTTTTGTCTCAAATTTATGTGTTTCTCTAAAACCTGCTTCCTGATCATTCAAACTCGCATGCAGACACGTGTTTTATAACATTATTATAATGTGTGATATTGGCTTTTCTTGACAGTGCTTTCTTCTTATTGTCGCCGACGCCGCGTGGCGAAACCTTGCTCGTGAGTTTGGTGGCCCTGATTAGGGCCATTTAATTGTGTTGGTGGCTCTGAAAAGGGCCGGGTGTGTTTTGAGCTTGGCCCTGAAAAGGACCGCTGTTGGTTCCAGGAAGCGGCGAGCCGGCGTGTTGGAAGCGGAGCCCGAAGAGTGACGGCTTGGCTACCGGGTTCAGACCTAGCCTTTCCTCAGCCTCAGTAGCAGTTGGGTTCCCACTGCAGTGTGACCCCCAGAGCCTCGCAATGTCGGGTCGGCGTAGGCCGTTGGCCAATAGCGCGGCCGAAGCGGTTCTCTCCGAGTCGGCGAAGGCTGACCGGTGCGGGAATGTGCGTCCACCATCGGTAGCGCAGACCAGAGATGGTGCGTCCGGTGTCGGCTGGGCTCTTCTTCTTCGTATTTGGTCTTCTTTCTTGCTCATCCCCATTTGGAAGCTGGATGCCGAATGTGACTCGCGGGCCAGTGCGGCGGGTTAAAGCCCCTTCCGGCGAGTCCACTTCATAATGGAGGGGAGGCACTGGCTGCTGGACGCCGGTAGCGCTCCCCGCGGCAGGCAGGTTCTGGGACCGTCTGCAGGCGCTGGTATTGGTAAGGCAGTCGGTGACATTATACAGGTTATTTTTTCTGAATGCAGCTGCTATCTTCCCTCAGCTGCTGTTGTTTGCTTCATTTTAACTGGGTACAAATTTATTATTGATACATGCGAGTTCTTTTGTGATACTTTAACTTAAAAGTAAATTTTTATGTACAAACATTTCTAGAATATCGAATATTTTGAACTTGACAATAAATTATTTCGACCATTGATTTTCAAAAAAGATTGTCAATAAATTTTGGTGTTGATACGACCAGCACCTAAAGCTTTTTGTTTATTCAGTTGACAAAAAAGCACTAATATTTGAACATACAACCGTTTTTTAAATTTTTAGACACCTTTTTTATTTTTCAACATGTATAGGCCTAATAATGTGTCGCCTGCAGAGAGTATTGTAATATGTATTTCTAAAACGTTATTGCTGCCTTTTTTATAAAAATGAAGTTTTATTAAAAAAAATTCAGTGTTTTTAAAAATACAATACATAAAATTTTGAATTTTATTACTTTTCTCATAAGGAAATTTTGGATTGTAAATTTTCTAATGGATAAGTTTTTTGTACCGCTCTTACAGTGAAAGTTCATTTACCTTTTATTAATACAGGTAATATTCAATAAAAAATATTAATATAATATATTACAAAGATTTTATTATCTTATTTTATTACTTATTAAGAAAAAATATGTATTACTTTTTGTAATCAGTGTCTATTATTCATTAAATAACCCGAAGTTAAATTATGAAGAACATTTTTTAATATTTACGCTTAACTATAGGCGTAAATATATAGTAGTAATAATGATAAAACTAGAAGCATAATAGTATAATTATGTAAAAAATAAGAAAATTCACAGTTTAATACTATTAGTTACGCTTTATAATAATAAAATTAAATAAAATTGGAATTATTACACAATAGTGATGAGAACAAAGACATTATTTAAGAACCTAAAAAAAATATTCGTAGATTTTTAATGAAAATTTAATACACTATTATGTTATACATGTCCAACTTATATCAGTACAATTAGATTTGCATTTTTTTATGATATAACAGGTTATATCTAAGAAATATCTTCTATTAAATTTATCCGAAAGAAAAAAAACATGATAATCAAAATATCATCTGTCAATACGTTATTTTTATTTACTTTTTTGTTTCCGATTTTCCTGAATTAAATTGTTACGAAATTATATGTTGTTTAATATCTGTTGATTTTTCTGTTATAAAAAATAAAATAGAAATTGTCCCTGTCAAAATCTGTTGATAATACACTAATTCGAACTCCGTAGGCTAATTTACATCTCAATGTTAAAAAAAACTTCCGTATTTCATTCTTGGTTTCGTAATTTGGAGTAAATAAAAGAAATACCAGATGACCTTTATGTTTCATTTCTTTTACAAGTAATAGACTTAAATCTTTACTTTAATTACAGGTTTCACGTTTGTATTACTTCATATATCTGTGTAAGATATAGATTTTTCAAGTCGTATTTTTATTTTACGTACAATTAGACAAATAATTTAGACGCTTTCGAGATGTGGGTATTCAAGAAAATGCTCAGAATTTTATGGACAGTTAGGGTTTACGAACGTTGATGTTAACGAATATAATGTAACGAAGAAAGGTCTTGTTCTTGGAGAGGATTGATAAGTGTATGAACTTTTCAGATTTATTCGTGAGGGCAAAGTTGAAGGTAGGCGCAGACCTGAAAGTAGGAAATTCTCGTATTAGACTAAATAAACATGAGTGCACACACTCCTTTTTGGTGGTTTTTCGAAAAAGAGCGATTTACCAGAGTTGTAGTCAATCTTCATTGATGTAGTCGGCATTCTAAAAAGAAGAATAAGAAAAAGTGGTGGCAATTAAAGGAGCGAGGGGTGGTGTCCTCACTTTTGAAGGAAAATTAAATTTTAAACCACTTCAGCCTTCTTTAACTAGGAATTGTATTTTTACTTTCTCTTGCCTATATGAATACTATATAGGAAGGAAAGTATTGTTTTCATGTCGATTTTTTTAAATAGAGTTTTTACCGGGTATACACGTCGTCAGACACCCTGAACCCAAAAAACATGTTTCTAGCGATTGGTCTGTGTGTGTGAATAGAATTTCTCAAAAACGAAACATCGTACGAACTTGAAACTTGAAACTTAACTTAGATACTACTAGAGGACCCGACACGAACATTTTCATCAAAATCGGTCAACCGGAAGTAGTATTTATTCGTGACATTTTTCACGTTTTTGCGATTTTCTCAAAAACGGCTTCTACGATTTTTATAAAAATCGCCTTATTTACTAAATTTTTTGTGCTCTACAAGATAGGGTAGGCACCACGTCTGCTGAAATTCTTGAGGAGGTTGTTTTCTCGTAAAAACATTGCTTTTTTTAAAATTGCGGCTTTAATATGCATTTTAGCGCAAAATTTTATAACCCTATAATAAAGGCTGTAGAAAATTTAAAATCCTACAACTTTTATTTCAAACATTTTTTATAACGCTTAGTTTAGGGGTTATAAGCGATTTTCTGTTTATTTTTTCATGAAAATGTGTAAAAAATTGATTTTATTTTAGATTTCAGCCTTAGTATGGGTTTTACGACAAAAGCGTGTACAATCAAATTTATGGAAAATTAAATATCTACAACTTTTATTTAGAACATTTTTCTCTACAGAGCCTAGTTTAGCGTGAAAGAGTGATATTCCGTATTTTTAAGCCAAACTAAGGTTCGTTATCATTTTGCGTCATTCACTCGTGATTAAAATAAGGTTATTTTTTGAGGTTAGTTTTTTTGTTTACTTCTAATGTTTTATTACTAATGTTAGGTTATAGTGTTCATTATTTTAATTGGCGAGAGAAAGTCGTGTGATTGTTTCACAGCAGATTTTTTTAAAATATAATAGGGAAGTAGGCCTATCTACTTTTTCGTTTTGAACAAAATGACTTAAAGCATGTGTTAGTATCCTAATTAATATTATCAATTTGTTGGGAGTTCGTTACATCAATATTTGCGCCGGGTTTCATTTCTATCATTAAAAATCGCTAATTTTAAAATAATCGTGTCTTTAAAATTACAAAATTCTCTCTTTTAATAAGTAATAATTTATTTAAAAAAGCAGTTAAAATTAGCAATGAACAATCAAGTACTTGTAACGTATATAAACTATTTTTCAAGGCTGATGAGCTCTGAACGTATGCATTGCCCCCTACCCACTTTATAGCTAGCCAATGACTTGCCAGCAACGTTGCTAATACTTGCTCTTGTAGCTCTATGAATATTTCGTCAGCCATTGCTTTGGTCTTTCAATAACAATATTATAACCTATAAACATACAATCAGCTGATTATATATTATAAAGTATTGGATTTTAACGCAGTCTATAATCGATGTGTTCATTACGAGATGCAAGACGAAAGTGAACTATTACGGCTCTTATACGCATGCGCGCGTAATGTTTGTCAGTTACAATCTGACAACGCTGGCAAACGTTCTGGTTGGTCTAAACGTGTGGAACAGCAGAGCTCATCAACCGTGAAAAGCATATTAGTTCCAACATTGAATGGTGTTTAGGGTGCTCATTGGAAGTAACGAAGACATTTAGAGTCTTAGTATGAACCTTTCCTTAGAACTGTTTCCTCCGACATTTCATCGGATGTGTTATACTTCTTCTTTGTAGTATGTGTTTAATTACCAGACGGAGAATTCTTGTTGCATCTATTCTCTGTATGTGACGATAAAATGTTTCTCTACACTCCGTAACTGTCATCAGCGATTGAAGATTCATCCTTTTCTAATGTCCATATTCTTATTTCTATCCAATCTGGTTCAGCATTCCATTGACCATATGATTGTCAGTGATTTACCAAGGAGCGATTCCTTTGTCTTGAGGAGGCTTACTCTTCTTCACCATTCCAACTCCTATTTGAGCTAGTATTTACACATGACAGTGGTGGGAGTATAATGTTCATAAATGTGTGTGCGAAAGATGCCAGATAGACGCATTCTGGATGTGATTAACCAATCAAAAAAAAAAAAAAAAAAAAACCGTAAACGGACGCATCTTCACATAAAAAGTGCCGTGTGTCGACCGGAGGGTCATGACGAACTGTAGAGTTGGGGTAGTTGTAATGTTCCCCACGTGACAAAAAAGATTCGCTCTATAGTATAGCTGATTAAGGATAACTTCAATGGCCTGGACATTCATTTTGTTCATGAAATCACTGGTGTACGCAAGTTATTTTGAAAGCGAAGAAGTTAAATATCAACATCTTTTTCACTTCACGGTCTAGGTTAGTGAACCTGTTCCGGTACCCTCATCCTCGTTCTTCCCACATCTCTCGTACCAATTGGTTTATAATTTTGAGCCTCTATTGGCATCCTCCCATATGGTATTCAGTTCAAGTAGCTGCACCAGTTTCTTCGATTCTGCATGATCTTGTCACAGAGAATTCTTCTTATTTCATCATTTCTTACCCTGTCAATTTTAGAGCATCCTAATACACTACGAAAAATGTAATCTTAACAGGGAAAGAAGGAATCAACTGATTGTTTTAAGAGGATATATTTATTTGAGCAGACCAATTCAGAACTGTACGTTAATATCTAATATTTTACTATTGGAAAATTACATTATACATAATATATACATATAATTATTATAGGATACTGAAAATGAGAATAATAAATAAGGGTAGATTTAATAAAAGATTTTTTGGGGTAGATTTAGTTAAGTTACAAAGACCACCTCCTGTTCTTGTTCTTAAATTCAAGAAGAAAAAAGAAATGCCTATCTCCCTTCATTTTCTAAACCATACCCTATAGGGAATAATGCGTACCACACGGCATCAATAATAATTGCTCAACGAAATCTAAGAAAGAAATAAAAGAATGAAAAGAAACACTGTTTGTGTTATGAATCGGTACAATAGAAATGGGGAGAAAATACGTAATTCGAAGAAACCTGACGTTGTTATTATTATACCATACACACACACACACACACACACACACACACACACACACACACACACACACACACACACACACACACACACACACACACACATACGGGGTAAAAAGAAAAGAAATAAAATTGTGGAAGATATCAAAAAAACACATAGAATTTAGAATATATGTCTTACTGTAAGAATGAATATAAGTACTTGAAAAACTACATCGTTAGCCGTTCATAATGGTCTGAGTATATTTCTTCTTATTATGCAAATATTATAATACCAATAGAATTTTAAATTATAATGGTAATTAATGTAGAAAGAATTTACTGTAATTCCATATTTATTTGTCGTATTTTTTATTTGCACATCATTATAATATAATTTGGCCTTGTTATATAAAATTAGAAATACATACAGACAGAATATAATGATCTAAATAAGTCGCTTATTATATTTATTGTGTTCATAGATATACCATTCAATTTTTCATTGAATGGTGAATCTTATATCTTTGATAGAGTATGGTATACCAAAGAGGGTATTGTATTTTAGTATATCTGTGTAAGTAGGTTTGTTCGTTAGTGTCCGATTCTGCTGGGCCGATTTATATACATGGTGAAAAAGGTAAGCCAAATCTCTAAAATATGATTGTTTAAGTAAAAATAATTTTTAAAATGTTTTATAAATATAGGCCCAAAATTTATTAATTTATTCAAATTATTCTAGTAGAATTTGAAGTGGACATCAAAACAACGGCAATAATTAAGGAAATACTGTCTGTCTGTAACTTTATGGCGTCCGGAGAGGGGAGCAATATGCGGATTGTAAAACCATTTCAGAAAACATAAACTTAATTTTTTTTGTTACAGAAATTTACCGGAAATGACGTATTTTTATAAAACAAAGTATTTCGCATACTTTTTGGTCTATAAAATTATTTCGAAAACACACGCTTAATGAGATAATGCATAATTTAGTATACAAGTTTTGTTTTTGAAGAAAACCCGTATTTTTTCTAATAAATCGTCATTGTTCAACAGCTAGTAGGTGAAATTTAGGGGGGCTAGGGGATTAATCTGTAAAATTACAGATTAACATAATACTTGGCAGGTTTTTTTAAAATTAATTATGGAAAACGATTACTTTTTAAGTTACGAAGACAGTATATATTTTCTTCAAAAATAAAACTTTTACTACATTATATTATCTCATTAAGCGTGTTCTTCGAAATAATTTTATAGAACAAAAACATGCGAAATACTTTGTTTTATAAAAATACGTCATTTCTGACAAGTTTTAGTTACTGAAAAAATTAGAAATGTTTTCTGAAATGGTTTTACAAATCGCATGTTGCTTCCCTCTGCCGGACGCCATCAAGTTATAGACATACAGTATAACAGACATGATCTAAAGTAAAATTTCTTGGAGAAATCTCCGGAGAGTTTGGAATTTACGCATGTTGTTAGGCAGATTGATGAACTGTCACCTGTTTCTTTTAACTGTGTACTGGAGAATGTACTGGTTATTCAGTAATGGGAAATGGGAATTGCCAAAAAAGTATTGTTAAACCGAGAAGGCTGGTAGAGAAATTTGAAAGAAAGATCCTCCGCAAGATAATAGGTACAAAGATAGAAGACGGATGATACAGGTTACTAGGTCGAGAAGAACTGTACAAGGAAAATAAACGACTAATGGAAACAATTAGTAAAAGAAGACTAAAATTTTATGAACGCCTGTATAGAATGGATGACAGAACAAATTTTTGAGACACTAAACAACAGACCTAAGGTGTCGGATAAATGGTTAAGAAGTGGGAAAGAACATTGGGAAAACCGGAATAAACCAAGAAAACTTAATGAACCGAACCAAATTCTGACAACTAATAAACGACTTTAGGGACTTTTTTAGGGACTTTTTTAGGGACTTTCAGGGCTTTCATGAGGAGCAAAAACAAAACTCCAGGTGGACAGATAAAACGAGAAAACCTACAGTGAAGTAATCCTGAGAATATGGGCTGCAGAAAGAGCTTCTAGAACCGTCTAAAGTCACCTCACGTGGTCTGCAATTGGCCTTGTGCCGAAAAAGACAACATAGATCCATAACGGTTCTTTGGCGAGTAATAGATGGTGAAAAATTTGCCTGGAATTAAGTTAAATCGGTGAAATCCGTTTTAAGCCCCTTAAATCAAAATAAACATGTTTAGCGATTGGTCTGTGAGTGAACAAAATATTTCAAGAACGGAATAGCTTACAAGGTTGAACCTGGAACTTAAATGAGGGGACCCGGCTCAGATATTTTCATCAATATCGGTCAACTGGAAGTAGTAGTTTATTCGTGCGATTTTCTCAAAAGCGGCTCCTTCGATTTTGTTTTTTCGCCTCATTTAATAAGTTTTTTATGCTTTACGAGATAGGATAAGCCCCCATGTCTGCTGAAATTCTGATAGGGGCTGTGGTTTCGTGGTAAATGTTTCTGAAGATTACGGCCTTACCATCTATTTTAGGGCAAAAGGGTATCTAATTACATTTGTAGGGAATCAAAAAAACCTGCAGCATTTTTTTTTCTGCAACACTTAATATAACTTCAGTACTGATTTTCTGTGCTTTGCCCTTCAAAATCTGTAAAAAATGTAATTTTTTAATATTACGTCCTTAGTATCCACTTTACGACAAAAGTGTGTGTAATAAAAATCATAGAACATTAAAAAACCTACATCTTTTATTTTAAGCCTTTTTTCAACAGAGCCTAATTTAGCGTCAATTATTGATTTTCTGTATTTTTAAGTCCTACAGAGGTTGATTTTCATTTTGAGTCATTCTGTCATGAATGATTGAAATTAGGTTGTGTTTTTCATTTTCCATTGTTTACTAATGATTAAACATGGATAAGATTTATATTATTTACATTGGTAAATGAAAGTTGTGTGAGTTTTCACACCTGATTTTTTAGTGATTGGGTTGATCGTGTGTGTTTGTAAGGATTGTGATCAAATCTGTAATTATTTTAAAAGAAAGTACATAATCATTTGTGCTAAGTATTAGATATATTCTTTACGAATTGCTCTGAATACATGAGTTTATCGCTAGCAGATGAATGGCTTTAAGTCACAAGTCGAGGAATGATTTGTGCTTTGTATAATACGTTCCCATAAATTTACGATTCCCTAAAACAAAACTCCAATTTGAAAGTTGTCTCCTAAGAAACTTTATCAATTGAACAAAAAGCATGTATTATTTATTTATTACGAAAAACTAACCCGCTAGTAAAGAATGATGGAAATCCTTATGTTTTCTCATAGACCGGTTAAAATAACTACACTAGAAATGTTTAGTTATTGTACAATAATTTATTACGCACAAATTATTTTTTACGTAGCTATATTACTGAAAAATTAATTTTAACTTGTTTGTAAAGTTTAATACTTTTTTGCTAACATTTTCGTGCTTTAATGGCAATCAACTTTTGAAGTGTAAAAAAGTTAATTTTTTTAATTAGAATGAGTTATGTAATCATAGTCTACGTATTTTTTTTAAATTTTTATTGTGTTTGTTTTTATTTCATAGTATTTCCTAAATTTTATATAGAGGACGTAGTAAAAATAAAAATAAACAAGAGTAATAATACCAATAGTAATGATAATAAAAGAATTAGATTAAGAATTTATTTTTCTAGTAATAGGCCTTATATAGTTACATTTTTTCTCGTATAGGACTAATTTTAGACCACATAAGATGACTTTAGACATTTCTGGAAGCTCATTTTACAGCCCACTTTATTATTATTCTCAGCATTCGCTCTCTGTTATGGTTTTCTTTCTTCTGGCCACAGGTTGTCCGGTTTTTGCTGTGCACAGAAGCTCTTAAAATTCGTAATTAGTTGTCTGAATTTGGTTCGGTTCATTAAGTTTTCCCGGTTTATTACGGTTTTCTCAATTTTCGTTTCTGACTTCTTTATACCATTTATCCAACACCTTAGGTCTGTTGTTTAGCGTTAAAAATTTGTTTTGTTAACCTAAAATAGTGAGGTACTTATATATGTGTTACATTGTGAATAAATAAGTACAATAACGAAGGATGGTAGACGCACAAAGGATATAAAAAGTAGGATTGCTCAAGCTACAAAAGCTTTTGAATTGAAAAACAGCTGACTGACTACAAGCATTGACTTACAGATTAGGAAAAATTTCTTAAAACACTATGTTTGGAGTGTAGCGTTATACGGGAGTGAAACGTGGGTGATAGGGGTTTTAGAAATAAAGAGAATAGAAGCTTTTAAAATGTGGTGTTACTGGAAAATGTTAAAGAGTAGGTGGGTGGACAAATAAGTAATTTAGGCGTTCTTACACGAGTGGTTGAAAGAAGTATACTATGGAAATATCTTACCAGAAGAAAGGATAGGCTAGTGGGGGATATTTTAAAACATCAGGTATTGGTCTATCAATAATTGAGGGTAATATTGAGCGAGTGAATTGTAGGGGGAGGCAAAGTTTAGAATATTTAAAGTAAATTACAAAAGGTGTAGGGTGTTACAGGTATGCAGATATGAAACGACTTGCGTAAAATAAAACAGCTTGGAAAACTGCATCAAACCAGTTGACAGACTGATGACAAAAATAAACAATTTGAAATAAATTCATATAATAAATTTTTTAACAACAAACTTTAATTTTCTTTTGTTTTATCGTAGAGGATATTTCCTATAAATAGGGTAAGAAAGTCTGAAGTAATTTAAGTGAAATTCGGTAGATGGCCCGTCAGGGGTGCAAGGTATGTTCGCATAGGCCTACTAAGGCCATGGTTCATTTTGCCTTTGGGGCTACAATTTCATTTCCTAGCCCTCATCGCTGTTATAACTCCGACTATATGAACCTATAGGGGGATGATGGTGCTGTGTGCCCTTACGCTGTTCCTTTTATATCATAAAAAACCAACTCACCCCTCGTTTTTAACATCTTACTCTGGCACAGTATTCCAATTCTTTGCTATTGCAGCTCGCTGGATGGGCCTTCACTGAAAAAAATATCAAAACCTAACTAACTGATTTATGCTTCACCCGCTTCTTATATATACATTCATTTATTCCTTTGATGTTCCCTACTTTGTAAAACACAAAATGGCCGTCTCTCATCTCATCTTATTTTTTATACTTTTTGCTTTTGCTTTTTTTAGTGCAATTTTATATTTAAACCGTATTACGGAAGTTGTCTTGAACATTCTTTGCGTCCTGAATATCCCTTAAAGCTATAAGATACCTTACGGTTACTATTCGACATCTATTTTATAAAACACCTAATTCAGTTAAGTTAGAGAACTTTTAATAATAATTAATTGTAAAAACGTAAATTTCAAAAATATATTTAGAATTCCGACCAACCACTAAATGTGATGGTAGATGGTCGTGTGAAAAAATTAAGTAACATTTTTCCAAGAAGTTAAATGGTAAAGTGGTACCCAAACATAAGCACTAAACATAGGGTAACCCTTTTTTATTTTTTGGCTTCCATGTTAAAAAAATAAAAAATAAACAAGGAGCTATCTGTAAATGTGTGCGATCGTTGAAAATGCAACTGTTTTCGTTAATGTCTAAAAATCATTGGAACGTTTATAATTTCCATGCAATTATTTTAAGCTAAATACAAATGAGGAGCGTCAGGGAAAATGATCAGAATCCATTTTTCTTAAAAATTTATCTTTACTCTTATAACCAAGTTGGCATCAAAAGGCTGACTTCATTTTACACGGTTACCTCATGTTGTGGAAATCTTTTTATGAAGATTTTTGTTATGCACTAATAAGTTCTTACATTAAAATGTTTAATTTTTCCATATATTTAAGCAAATTATTTTTATTTGATAATTTAATCGATGTCAATTCCCAGTTAGTACAAAATATAAAATGTTCTCTTAATTTTCGTAAACATATATTTTTTTGAATATAAATTTGTTTTATGTAAGTTTTACAAGACGGTATGAATACATTAATACATAGCCACAATGAATGAATTACATAAAATAAATATGCAGTCGTGTTATAAGATCACGTTTCGTGTCATTTTGGTGAACTCTGTTGGTAACTATTAGGTACGCTTATTTGAAGTTGCCAGCAAAAGCAGGTATTTTAGTCTAATCATTTTTTATTTAAAACCCTAATGTGTGTACGTTGCAATCTGTTCATTTAAAACAATAAGGAATCCCATGAACGAATAAGGTGATGATATTTATGAGGTGTAAATAAAGTATAGTCTGATACAGACTCAGTCCGATCATTTCTGATAAAGTATGGTTAATTGAACCCCAACCATCAAAGTTCACTGGTAACCATTGTCTATAGCTGAACGAACTAGAGACTGCAGATGAAGGCGGAGCATAGTGACCTAGATCACAGCACAGAGCCGATTGACTTTCGTTAGTCGTATCCTGCGTTGTCACGTTGTGGTGCTGCTGTGGATGACAATAACAAAAAGTCAGCTGGAGTCCGGTGGAACAGAGTGTGACTTAGCAAAGAGGCAGCCTCACACCCAACCTTGGCTGTTATTGGCTAGATCTCATCTGCAGTCTTTAGTTCGTTGGAGTATAGTATTTAAATCCATAAAAAGTTCCTTTACGGAACCTGCGTCTCCGAAAATCAGCTGTTAAAGAGCTAACTTCGTGGCAACGACTTTACCACAAGACCAACTTGATGGGTTTCAAAAATTAACTTTGTTTTAACGAATATTAATTTTAATTCTTTTCATATATAATCGTAGTTTGTTTATTGATATTAAAACGAGTAATTTTCTCATTATAAATTTTATAATTACAATAATTTTCTTTGTTTATTGCGAAAAGGTGTAGAAAATAAGAACCAACAAGATTCTTTGTCTCAAAGAAACGATTTGATTGATAAATTTCCACGTCAAATGAGTGAGTACTTTGTATAGGCTGGTTTCGATAGTCAGTATTAGACAAGGAGAAGTAGACGATTGAATGAAACAGATAAAGATAGATGTATAGAAAAACAGAAATAGAGAACGGCTCGCTCTAAAAGTGGATTGATAGACTGATGAAAAATTAACAACCTCTTGGTAGGTGTACCCAGTAGTTACCAGGGATAATTGCTGGTCAAACAGAAAGAACTACCTATAATGTAGTCGACCCTCTTTTATCAATACAAAACCACCTTCTTCTACCCATCCCTCTCTCTACACCACCCTACAAGTGTACTTTTCTCTCTCTCCTATGAAACACCTTCCTACCCCCACACGATGTAAAACAGTCATGCATTATGTCAACTGTTCCATTGTATTAGCATAACTAATTTTCTGTATTCATATTTTATTTTTATTAATATGATTTGTTTGTATTTCTTAAAAAAAATTATTTCATGAGAAAATTGATTTTTTTTTTTAATTCGGAGCAACGTACCTCAATGGTTTGTTTAATCATGAATCTCATTCTGTATTAATTTCCACCGTTTATTAAGTACTGTACTTGTACTATTACTAATTCATTTGTATTCTACGAAAAGAAAATTGTATAAAAAACATCTAGTGTGAAACACTCATAAGTTACGAATTTATTTTGCCAACACAATTCATGACCAATATAACCTAACATTAGTAATAATATATTAGAAATTTTAAAAAACTAACCTCAAAAAAATAACCTTATTAGTCATGAGTGAATGATGCAAAATGAAAATCAAACTCAGTTTGGCTTAAAAATACGGTAAATCATTTTCTAGGCTCACTAGGCTCTGTAGAGAAAAATGCTTTAAATAAAAGTTGTAGATCTTTTAATTTCCTATAAATTTGATTATATACATTATTGTCGTAAATTGCATACTAAGGCTGAAATCTAAAATAAATCAATTTTTTTACAGATTATCATTAAAAAAAATAGAAAATCACTAATTACTGCTAAACTAAGCGTTATACAAAAAAATGTTTCAAATAAAAGTTGTAGGATTTTAAATTTGCTACAACTTCTATTATACTGTTTTGCCCTAAAATGAATATTAAAGTCAAAATTAAAAAAAAACCATTTACTATGAGAGCACAGCCTCAAGCATTTCAGCAGACCTGGCGCCTACCCTACCTATCTTGTAGAGTAAAAAAATATAGTAAATGAGCCGTTTTTGAAAAAGTCGCAAAAAAGTGAAAAATGACTCGAATAAACTACTACTTCCGGTTGACCGATTTTGATGACAATGTTTGTGTCGAGTCCGGTAGTAGTATCTAACTTAAGTTTCAAGTTTCATCTTCATACGATGATCCATTCTTGAGATATTTTGTTCACACACACATACACACGCACACATACGACCAATCGCTAAAAACATGGTTATTGAAAACAGTATAGAAAACAATACTTTCCTTCGTATACAATCATACAGGCAAAAAAAAGTAAAAATCTGATTTGAAAACGCTTTAGTACATATTTAACGCCTGTATATTTTGTAATAATTTGAAATTTAAGAAAACTTAATATGAAATTATGAAATCATGTCAACAATGTTTATCCTCGAATATAGATATCTCATGAGATTCCAGAAATTGCGAGGAAAACGCTATTTAATTTGACGGATCGTTTCATATTCCATTTCATACTCATCTTGGCAATTCATGTTTCCTATTAACCTTACTCTGATTCTTTATTGGACTAAACTACCGTGATTTTATTTTTAGGTTTTTGTATTAAAATAATTATATTTTGTTAATAGCGTTTGAAATTTTACTTACAAAACAGTTTAAGAAAACTATAAAATATATATAAAGTTACTATGCAAAGTGTTCTTAAATATTTAAACTATTGCTTACCATATAAGTTTTAAAAAATAGGAAAACTTTGTTAAGCGAAATAGTACTTTGAAAATAAGTTTTCAATAATCTTTAACAGATGAGTTCACCTTTTGACAATTGACGATGAAGATTTTATCTGAATTAGACGTAAAGCTTTCATTTTAAATTGGATGATTTTATTAAATATCCAAAAAAATTAATGGTAATAATATTCAAAATAATCTATTCTTTGGTAGCTACCCGAGTAGTGTCGATAGACTTTTTATAAATTTTAGCGTTTGACCTGTACTTATTCAGAAAGGATTTAGAATGTTTCTAGTCTAAACAATCAAATTGATTTTATGAAGTTAGGTTTTAAAAAAAGTAAAAAAATGCGTTATTTTTATTACATCCCAAACAGAAATTATTACTCTAAAATTCCCTCTTAAAACTTATTTAGATGTACGGTATTAAAAATTTTTGGTTGTGCAAACAAACTAATTTAAAAACTATTCAAGCATTCCAGTCTAAATTTCCCCATATAAGTACCAGTTCACCCTGCAACGTATCAAATTACACACTACACTCTACTTTTAAAACACCATTCATTTGCGACATCTTCAAAAATAGTTATATTAGATTCTATTCAGAACTACAAATCCATAATAATCCGATCAGTGATATGGCAAATCCACCAGGCTTCATTAGAAAGTAGAGCAGAGATCTTCTTTAATTCTGTCTGCATGTTTATGTCGAAAAAGATTAAATAATGTGAAATATCAGATGTCATTTTTGTTTTGTTTTATATGTACTCGTACTTTATTAGTACTATTGGTAATAACGTTTCTTTGCCAATACGAACTTTTTATTGGTTTTCACATCATACATACTTTCGTATATTTTACATTTGTTGTTTAGGTCATCAGCCGAAAGGCCTAGTTTGAACCTGTAGAGGTTTTACTAAGTTAAACGAGGAGTTAGGTGGTTTACCGCTGCCTTCCTCACTGAATGGAAAAGTACGCTTATCAGCATGCCGGGTCCTCTGAAAAGCACATATTTTTCACTTTGCAAATGACACCTCTTCATTCACCACAGGGTCTGGCTGTATAATGAAATCCATTACCTACTTCTAGTGGAGATAACTGTGATTAGTGTCTTTTACACCTCTACCTCTTCTGTTTTTAAATGATTCAGTCATTTAATTGGCTGACCATGTGATAAGAAACAGAATTATTTATTTTAGCCCTGCAACGAGCAGATTGAGTGTAAATAATTTGACTCTTCATCCATCTGTTACGGGCAGATTTTACGTTTATTGTTAGGCTATTCCAAATTTAACATTGCTGAATGTGTATTGTATCTTATATTTTTTTTTTACTTATTTAAAGTCGCGTCAACTGCTCGATCATTAACGACTACGGTGGGTTATAACTGTGGGTTTTTAAGTGTTGATAATTTCCAGACCCTGGCCGGGAATCGAACCCGGGACTTCCGCGTGGCTAGCGCGCTACCATTACGCTTCGGAGGTAGCCTTTCTCATATTTTGGTTGTTCTCTATAGTACAGTTGAAGATTGAAAGTAAAAGGTAAAAATATAATATAATAGTTCCATTTAATTAGCTTATGTTATTTATATAAATTATTTAACTAATTGTGCTAATTATGGATTTATTTTTTATAGTACTACATTTAGTCTATATATTGTTGTAAAATAATAACACCGATTGAAGAGCATTTTTATGATTATTTTATATGAAGTTAACAGTAAAATTATGGAAGGCAATAAAGAAATTAAAAATTTTTTTTACTTCGGATTGAGGGTATTTGGTAGCGAAATGCATCAAGTTAGAAAGAAGTAAAAGAAGAAGAGTTTTGTATGCAGTTGAGAAATAGCGTTCTATGGAGGATAAGCAAAAATAATAGACTCAGGAGATTGGAGTAGGAAGAGGTGCTTTACGTGGGAAGGGGTATTGGTTTCGGGATTGATCCCAGCCAATTCCCTGAGGTACCATCCACAAATTTAAAACGCATTTTGCCGGATACATGAACGAAGTAGACTAGGTAAGGAGGGTGGCTATAGGGAGAATAGTGTCGGTTGTGAAGAAGTTAAGGAGTCGGTTAGGGTGTGTAGAAAGGAAGGGAGAGGAGTGGTTGAATGAGAATGGAGTCAAGCGCAGAAAGGCACGCAGCGCAGCAAAACTTGGTTCGTTTAGTCTGCATCCGATAAACCAAACCTCCTGTTACATATTTAATTAGTCTCGGGAACGGCAGGACAAATGCGACAACTGTTAGACAACGGCAATTCCGTCTCTACAACAATGGGAAGCGATGGGATAGCGAAGACAACTGAACTTGATGGGAGACGAAGACGGTAAAGATGATGATGAAGAAGAAGAAGAAAAATAAGTACACAACAGAAGAAGCCTGTTTTTGTCTGATCCGATTGATAGCCCGGAATTTTTGGCTCTCCGGCAGTTAGTCCGTCCAATCCATCCGTCCTCATGTCATATATTTCACTCGGACTTTTATCTTTTTTAGTTTCTTCTCTGTTTTAATCGTTCGCCCGTACCAACTTGTTTTTTCTTACAGAATTCAGACCTTGATCTCTCACTGGCCATTCCGCGCGCGTACAATCCTATGACGCTTCCTTCGGCAGATTCACATAAATTATATTAAATTAACTCTTAATTTTAGATTCCGAGCCAACTACTCGTTAATGAAATGCCCCATAAGGTAACCTATAAATTAGTGTCACATAATGACATGTCTCAGATGTAATCACTTCGGTGGAATTATAACTTTTCTTTATACTGTTCTCTTCGCCAACACAAAATACTGAATCAACTAAAAATAAACACTCATTTTATTATCTTTTTCTCATAATATATTATATTATAAAAATACAGTAACAAATTCTGTATTATATTATTACATTAATTGTATCATTACTAATACGGCATACTGAAATTTATTTAATATAATATATAAATGTATAAAGAAATTAAATACATAAATTTGAAAAATTATGTTTGTAATAAATGATTATAAGAGATTGTATTGCATTGTAATTAACATCACGTATTGTCTTAAGATATCGTTATTTGTAAAATATTATTTATGTAGGCAATAATAAATCAACAATATTAGGTATATATTCGTTAATCTAATCTAACAAACATAAATTATCCGTGTTTGAGCCTATTCCATTAAAAAGTGTATCTAGATTTCCATAATAATCTTAAACTCAAAATGTGTTTTGTAAAACGTTGACATATAGACTACATGAAAATACAATAGAAATAACGAATTCTTTTATAATAAAGATTGTAGTAATACGATTTTGTTGGAAGTAAATTGTGAACATTTCTTGGCTGTTTTTATTTATAAGAACATATTTGAGAAAGTAATGTGGTTTATTATGTAGTTAATATTTATTCCTCACAAAATTTATTTAGTTATCCCGCTTCCAGCAGTATTACAGTTCATAATACCGCGTTCCTCCGCTACTTTTGAGAGAGGAAAAGAAAGAAAGTGTGTGTGAGAGGGAAGATTTTCCTTCGAAAAATGTTGTTAGCGTTTGTAAGGCGCTGGATAAAAGACAATGAAACGAATTTAAACTGAATAATTTTACAGTAATTAGCAAACGATTAATTGACTTAATTCGGAGGACCAGGTCAGTTTTAAGCAGCTGCCAACCACAGCAAAAACGATTTAAAGAATAAACAAAATGAATTAATAATAGGAGGAACCAAATAACGAAAGGTAACGGACATAATTGGTAGGGAAAAGACATAGGGAGACACACAATTGAACAACTAACCGTAATAAATGAAAAACGTTCTTACCTGGAATCCATAAAACGACTTGAAACTTGTAGATACGCACGAGGAGAAGCACTGGTAACATTGCAATGAATACACTACGACAGTTTACAATAAAAAACACATGAGCAATTGAAAATAATTCACACAAAGCATAGAATAACGAACAGTTTAGGTTTGTAGTAAACCAACGAGTAACGAAACGAACTGATTGTAAACGAAGAAATGGCAGGGAATCGCCACCCACGCCACGCGCTAAGCGCAAGAGACAAGAACGCACCCATTCATCACGGAAGCTGAGACAAGAGTGTGTTAAGGAAGAAGCCGGATATGCAGACGGGAGTAGGGATACGGATGACGTGACTTAATGATGTCACGCGGAAACAAAGGCAGGAACAAATTGTGATTAGCGGGGAAAACAGTTTGAATTAACCCCGGTAAGACTGGCGCTAACAAATGTATTAGTCAAAAATTCCGTAGCCTTCATCACATTAATCTCGTTAGGTGTTGTCAGTTTTTGTTGTAAATTTTGAGGAACACAAATTTAGTTTTTCGAGTGTATACATTCCGTATTTCATTATTGAAGTTTCCAGTTTCTCAACGAAATTCCGGTCCAACTATTTTCTGGATGGTTGAAATTGAGTAAAGGGTTCCCGAGCAGGATAGTGCCCTAGTTGGAGGGAGGGACCTCGGGCTTGCAACCGGCGATTGCTGAATTCGAACCGAGTTCACAAGGTTACAACTCGAGGATGCAATGAGCTTAGAAAGGCCAAGGGAAATTTGGAAGGACCAATGAACAAGGAAGCTAGATGACGGAACAGGCCGTGTTACTAATAGGTACTTGATAATGACCACCAGAAAAAATTGAGGAAAAGTTGTGTAATTTTCTTCTTTATGTTGTGGGAGAAATCCTTGTTTCTATTTAAATATAGCGACAAAAACGACTTACTGCATTTCAAATAATTTTTCAGAAAATCATTGGGAGACACCTGGTGAAATTGCTTTAAATAAAACAGACCCATTTTTCTGAATGAAATGAACCCTTAAAAAATTATCAGGTGATTTTTGAAGGGGTTTGTCTCAGAAAATATGCGGATCAACTGTGAAGCAGATCAGCAAATTCAGCTTAGGCACCAATGAATGAAATTGAAGCATTTTAGTTTGTATTTTTCTGTTCAATCTCTAAGAAACAAATGTGTCTAATTTCAGATCTGTGAATGGTCAGGATTTAGAGAATTTGTGATGAGTGAGTGAATGAGTCAGTCAGCGAGGACTTTCGCTTTTATATGTTCGCATTTAAATAAACGTTATAATAATAATTGTGAAAGCATAAGGAAATACATTTGTCCATAACTGACAGGGGGAGTCTCAAATTATTTACACTCGAATCTGTTCGTTGCAGGGCTAAAATAAATAGTTCTGTTTCTTATCACATGGTCAGCCAATTAAATGACTGAATCATTTAAGAACAGAAGAGGTAGAGGTGTAAAAGACACTAATCAGTGTTGTCTCCTCTGAAAGTAATGAATTTCATTATACAGCCAGACCTTGTGATGAATGAAGTGAAGGTGTCATTTCCAGAGTGGAAAATATGTGCTTTTCAGAGGGCCTGGCATGCTGATAAGCGTACTTTTCCACTCAGTGAGAAAGACAATCGTAAACCATCTCACTCCTTGTTTTACGTAGTAAAACCTCTACAGGTTCAAACCAGCCTTTCGGCTGATGACATAACAACAACAACAAAGAAATACATGTGGGAATGCAAAAGAATTGCTTATTCTTTAAATAAAACAGGCCCATTTTCTGAGTGAAATGAACCCTAAAAAAAAACCTATTGTTCTTTGTGTCCTTCGATTCATCTACCTAAAAAAATATCGGGTGAAGTTTGGATGGGGTTGTCTCAGAAAATATGCGGATCAACTGCGAAGCAGAACAGTAAAATCCTTTTTTTTTAGTTAGCCACGAATGAATGAAATTCAAGTATTTTAGTTTCTATATTTTTCTGCTTAGTCCCTAAGAAAGGAATGTGTCAAATTTCAGGTCTCTGGGTGGTCGGGATTTAGAGAATTTGTGATGAGTGAGTGAATGAATCAGTCAGAGAGAACTTTCGCTTTTATAGATACAAATAAATGTGGTGATGATGCCGTTAATAGTAGTAATAATAATTGTAAAAGCATAAAGAAATACATGTGGGAATGCCAAGGAAATCACATATTGAGATAGATATTGTTAGCCTAGAAGGAAAACGTAGACGAGCTTGTTAGGAGACCGGGTAAGCGCTTTTGAGTATCAAGCTGACAGGAGCTTGAGGCGTCTCTGATTTGTGCACGCATTTGTTTCGCTGCAATTTTCTTTCACAAAGGAATCCGTTTTGTGCAAACGTGCAATAGCTAAGGAAGCACGTACCGCCCTAGGTGTATCCATCTCTTGAGGCAGAGGCTGTTTAGTTTAGTTGTTATACTGTCCGATTACCGATGTTAGGAATTCATATCCACTTTGAGATGTTTTACTTCCTTTTTTATTTATCAATTATCCTGAATCTTTCAACGTTTTCATACTTGAATATTGAATATATTATTGAAATTATTATCCGTTTCTTAAAATTATTCTAAATTTACAATTATGTATAACTTTTGAGGTTCGGTTATACTGGAAAGTAATTTGTTATGACCCATTAATTTCTAAATGATACGTTTCTCCTTGTAATTTAAATATGTTTAAACATTATTATTGGTCCTGTTGATCTACCGTTGAGTCAACCTTCAGTTTTTAGTAGGTACGCTATAAATTTTTAAGAACGAATGTTCTTTCCAGGTACATTAACAGTGTATCATAGCCGAATATCCAAAACCGTTTTATTAAATTACTGTGTATCGTTCTTAAAAAAAATGCAAACAGATTAGTGATCATTATGTTCGTATATGTATTCAACATGCCTCATGATAAATACAATTAAACCTATAAAATTGGCGACCTCCATAATTTGTATTTAGGCTATGCATAGAGTACGTATTTGTATTTACAGATGATTGAGTATCTAAACTTATTTACGTTTAATTTCAGTTACTATTCTAAACTAATATATTGTAAGCTGGTTTCCATGATATTTCCTTGAACGCCGATTCTTCTCCTGATTTCAGAATTCGGATTCCGATCGATTCGCGACACGCCACAGCTCCGCCTCCAGAAATCCATCTCCACCGCTTTTGGGTGATCTTTCTGTCTCTTTGTCAATACCCACTCTTCCGCAGCATAGGTACACACACTCTCCAGGATAGCATGATAAATATTTATCTTTGTCTCTTTCATATTTTATCATTCCAAAGGACAGAATTCAACTGCCCTATAACCCTTCGCCCTTCCGAAATCTTGCTGTTTTCTTCCGCTGCACTTGCTATCAAAGATGACTCCCAGGTGTTTAAAACTTTCAAAGCTTTTCACTACACCCGTACCTAGCTGAATATAATTTCTTGACTCACCAACAATAAGGTGTTCAGTCTTGTTTACATTTATACTGAGGCCCCATCTTTCATACTCCTCATGCAACTTCCTCATTATTTTAAATCGATATTTTAATATGTTTTTAAATTAGTTGTATATTATTTAGTTTAAGTTATTATGAAACTGATTTTATTTATTTATTACTAAAAACAAATACGTACAATGAATGTTATCCTATTTTATTTCCTAATACCCGCATAGGTCTAGCCTGTGCGCGGGTATCAGTTGGTTTGTATTGTTATTTATATTAGTATAATAATAGCTTTTTATATCTACACTAAATTTACATAAAAGAAAAGAAACAAAATTTACAAAAAAAAAACATACAACAAAATTTCCTAACGTAATACTAAACTTAATATATTAATTTCATTATTAAAATTTCCCTTTTCTACAATATATATATTTATAAAATTGTAGTAATTATTATTGGCTGTACATACCAAATGAAGAACAAAATTACTGTAATACTTTATATAATAATATATACTAACACTACAGTAGTTATCAAGCATAATCATAATGCGTAGTTTAATACCAAAATAAATCCAAAAAATATAAAAAAAATAAATACAAAAATAAAAAATAATAGTATAAAAATTAAATAAAAGCAAATAAAAGTAAAATGTTATGTAGTGGCAAAGGATGAAAGCAGACTTTCGATAACAATGCTGACAAAAATCTTTGACTGAAACAAGAGGAAAAGCAATTAGTTTGAATATTTAGAACTAATTAAATTCTCAGACTGCCCTCTCCCTAAATTAATCAGCCAGTTGGTTACTCTTCTTTTGTATATTTGAGGAGTTACATCAGTATCTCGGATGGCCTCTGGTAATGTGGTGGCTATATAATGTGCTGCAGTGCTATTAATGGTTTTATGCAATCTAGGGGCTTGATATGCAGTATGGCTTATAGCTGTGGTATGATAATTATGAGTTATTTTCTGTAGTTAAGAAAGTTCATTAGATATTATGTACAGTAATAAGTTCCTTATGTAAAGCTGCCGAATGTCTAGTGCCCGAAAAATGTCGGCCGCATTGGCGTAGTTGGTAACGTGCTTGCCTCTCATCATGCGGTCTTGGGTTCGAATCTTATTCAGGCACGGCATATTTTTATACGTTACAAAAAATCATTTCATCCTTCACCGTCTGCATTAGCAGTAGTTCCAGAACAGTCGGACGTTAAACCAAAAAAAAGTACCCAAAATATACCGTATAATAAAATAGCACTCTGGAATAGTGAACAACTTTCTGAACACGCGGAAAATGATTCAAAGTTATCCCGATTTCTGAATATTTTTTTATCTTACTGATTCACAGTAATGAACTATACGTATAAGGTTATATCTAGATTTTTATATAGCACATCTATTGTATGAATTGATGGAATTACTTGGTGTGCCAAATACGTCTTTCCTTTTCTTATTCTATGATTGATACTTGACGCTCACTATCTCTCCATCTAGCTTTTCTCCCTTCTGCTTTAGTAATGACAAATGTCTGCGAATGAAATACAAAATGATTTTCTGTCTGTCTTTGTCTCTGGCAGACCTGTTGCACGTACCATCTAGTAGAAAAATGAGTGCTAGAAATAAAATTATCTATAATTTTTGTGTACTCGTTTAGAATCAATTAATTTATTTTAATTTCTCTAATTATTTAAAGACTTTGCTTTCTAATTTTCATTTCATGTCCGAAAATTAGTTGGTATTATTCAATTAATACTTATCGTGTAGTTTAGAGGTTATTGTTTTATATACTTTATAGAGCATTATGAAAATTGATAACGAAAAAATCTGTTGTGAAACAGTCACACAACTTTCTCTTGCCAATGAACATAATAATATAACCTAAGATTAGTAATAAAACGTTAGAAATAAACAAAAAAACATATAACCTTATTTTAGTCATGTTGAATGATGCAAAATGAAAATCAACCTGTTAGGCTTAATAATACGGAAAAATCACTTTTTGACACTAATCCAGACTCTATAGAGAAAAATGTTTGAAATAAAAGTTGTAGATCTTATAATTTCCTATAATTTTAATTTTATACACTTTTGTCGTGAAATGCAAATTAAGGCTAAAATCTTAAAAAATTGATTGTTTTACAGATTTTCATGGGTAAAAAACACAAAATCACTAATTACCGCTAAAATAAGCGTTATACAAAAAAATGTTATACAATAAAAGTTGTAGGATTTTAAATTTTCTACAACTTTTGTTTTATACATTTTTGCGCTAAAATGCATATTGCAGCTGCAATCTTAAAAAAACAATTTTTTTACGAGAAAACAGCCTTATAAAGAATTTCAGCAAACACGGCATCTACTATATTTTGTAGAGCATAAAAAATTTAGTAAATGAGGCGATTTTTTAAAAAAAATCGTAATAGCCTGATTTTGAGAAAATCGCAAAAAAGTAAAAAATGACACGAATAAACTACTACTTCTGGTTGACCGATTTAGATGAAAATGTTCGTGTCGGGTCCTCTAGTAGTATCTAACTTAAATTTCAAGTTTAAAGTTCGTACGATGTTCCATTCTTAAGATATTCTGTTCACACACACAGACAAGACACATACACAGACCAATCGCTAAAAACATGTTTTTTGGGGTTCAGGGGGTCTGAAAACCTGTAGGTCCGTTGAAAACTCGATTTCGTAAAATCTACATGAAAACAATACCTACTTTCCATCTTATATATTCGTATAGGCAAGAGAAAGTAAAAATTAGGACTAAAAAATAAGTATTAAAATTGTGAAATTAAATCAAAGTAATACACTATCAATCTATATGCATATTAGTTATACAAAAATAAAGCAAAAACCATGTTACATTCTAGTATGAAAAAAGCCTTCAGGTAAATTACCTTACAAGAGTCAAGGGACCACATCCATCAATTACCGTTTTCAATACTGACAAACTCATCTCTATAACGTACGCCTCCTTCAGCATAAATCATTTGGTTAACAATATCCCAATAGACATACCAACCTAACACCTACAATCTGTAGTCTCAGCATCAGCAAAAACAAACTGCATAAACATAATAAAGTTGTACAAACATAAAATAAAGTTTATTTATAAGTCGGGTCAAGATTAAGCAAAGATAATTTCATTTAGCAAATGATTAATCAATTCATTATGAAATTGGATTGAGATACGATTAAATGTTTATGAATGCCTTTTAAAACGTCAATAATTTCAAGCAAATTTATGAACATTCTGTTCAAATTTTAATTCTACTTTAATAACTAAAATAAAATAACTAATATAAAACGTTTAAAAACCGTGAAATGTTATTTCAGTTACATGCAATTAAGTTTTAGAATGCATTACAGGAATATAATTTTGAAATTGTTATTTCCCACGACAAAATATTGGAAATGGCAATTAATAGAAAATTAAATTCAAATGACATTTTATTAATCTAATTAAAAGTTTTTAGTTGAAGAAAAATGTAAAGCATATTTAAAACCAACAGTCAAGTTTACAAAGAAGGTGTTGATAGAATTTTTTTGACCATACAAGATATTTTCATTTGCAACTGTATAAAATTAACAACAAGCAAATTTGATAAAAAAAAGAATACAGATTTCGACAATTTTAAGTCATTTAGGAGATCGCTGCCCATTGACAGTACTCCAAACGAAATCATTATGTTAGTTTTTTTATATACTTATTTAATTATTTTATTTTGTTTTTCTTTAATTTTGACGTCTCATGATATCCTACTCCAGAGATGTTTCAGTCTTTGTACAGAGGCATTTGGTAAATCTGTGTGTCTAAGTCAACAATGAGCTGGTTTGGATTATTCTGTAATTTTTTTTCAAATCGTGTCTATGTGCGCAGGAACGAATCGTTGATGTATAGGACGTTAAAGTCTGTGTGTAGTGTAACGTTCGTTACGTAAAAGGGAGCACTAGTTATCTGTCTTAACAGTTTAGACTGAAAGCGCTGTATTTTCAAAATGACAGATGGTTTGGCACAGCAGTAAATTAGGCTGCTATACATACAAACGGGTCTAAGATAACACTTATAAACTAGTAGTTTTAGATGATGTGGGAGTTTAGAAGATTTGGAAATCAGCGAATACTGTTGTTTACATCTAGCGTCCAAAGATTTTACGTTTCGTTAACATGTTGGTTCCACGTTAGTATTTTTTCGATTTAGAGACCAAGATATTCTGTCATTTTGAGGAAGTGGCGCACCATTCAGACTGGAGGACAAAGTTGGTTTCGTAAAGAGAATATGACTTGTACAGTTTAATAGCGTTAATTATAATCCTTCAGTTCTGAAACCACAATGAAAGTACTTCTAAAAATATTTATAGAATACATTATTATGTTATGCAGTTGTATTCAAAATAAAAAAGTTAAATTGTTCGTACATAAATAAGTCGGAGACAGGGTAAAATCGGTCAACCGGAAGTAGTACTTTATTCATGTCATTTTTTTCACTTTTTTGCGATTTTCTCAAAAACGGCTACTACGATTTTTTAAAAAATCGCCTCATTTACTAAATTTTTTATGCTCTACAAAATAAGGGAGGCGCCATGTTTGCTGAAATTCTTTAGAAGGCTGTTTTCTCGTAAAAAAATTGTTTTTTAAGATTGACGCTTCAATGCTCTGCAAGATAGGGTCGACGCCATGTTGAAATTCTTGGAAAGGCTGTTTTCTCATAAAAACAGGTTTTTCAAGATTGCGGCTTTAATATGCATTTTGGCGCAAAAATGTATATAACAAAAATTGTAGAGAATTTAAAGTTCTACAACTTTTATTTATAACATTTGTTTTGTATAACGCTTAGTTTAGCGGTAATTAGTGATTTTCTGTTGTTTTTTCATAAAAATCTGTAAAAATCGATTTTTTTTAGATTTCAGCCTTAGTATGCATTTTACGAAAAAAGTGCATTATCAAATTCATAGGAAATTAACGGATCTATAATGTTTGTTTATAACATTTTTCTCTACAGAGCCTAGTTTAGCGTGAAAGAGTGATTTTCCGTATTTTTAAGCCAAACTGAGGTTGATTTTCATTTTGTGTCTTTCATTCATGATTAAAGTAAGGTTATATTAATTGAGGTTAGTTTTCTGTTTATTTCTAATGGTTTATTCTTAATATTATACATTGTTCATTATTTGTATTGCCAAGAGAAAGTCGTGTTAGTGTTTCACACCAGACTTTTAACTATAAAATTGAATATACATCAGCAAGAAATCTATGTTTGAAAAATAAGTTTTGCATTTTATTTCTTTAGAAGTAGAATTTTCCAGAATTACTCTTTAGCGATCATTTGTGACTCAAAGGGATCTTACATATCAAATTTCAAGTTTTATGTCGTGGTTCTGGAGATTTCGTGATGATTAAGTGAATGGATTTCACATTTATATATTTAGATTTCGTTTAGCAAATGGTTAACGGTTTATGATTAAGATCTATTAGTGATATATGTTGTCGTCATGTATAATTTTCTTATATCCGTCTAACTGTCATACGCAGATGTTGGAAACTAAAAGAGATAGCAACAAATGGTTTTTGGATTCATAATCTGTACGAAAAGTTAGTGGGCCTGGATTCGGTTAAAAGTTCCAGTTTCGACCGAAAGTGGCCCAAACCGAAAGTCAGGAAATCAAAGTCCTAAACTACAAGAGATAGCAACTAACGGTTTTCGGATTTGTAATCTACACAAAAAGTTAGGGGTCCTGGGATGGGTTTTGAAGTTCCGATTTCGACCGGAAATGGCCCAAAACCGGACGTCAAGAAATCAAAGTCTGAATTTGGAAACCAAAGTAGTGGCATTTGATTCCTCTTAAAACGTTGGTACCGAATTATTGGGTTTGAAGTTTTGGTTTCGACCGGAAGTAACCCAAAAAGAAATCAAAGTCGGAATTCGGAAACAAAAACAGCGTCATTCGATTCCTCCTAAAGAGTAGTTACACAAATCAATACACCGCAACGAACTAAAGACTGCAGATGAGATCTAGCCAATAACAGTCAAGGTCGGGTGTGAGGTTTTCCCCCTTCGCTAAGTCACACTCCGTCCACCATATTCCAGCTGACTTTTTGTTATGTTGTCATCCACAGCGGAACCACAACGTGACAACGCAGGATACGATTAACGAAAGTCAATTGGCTCTGTGCTGTGATCTAGGTCATTATGCTCCGCCTTTATCTGCAATTTCTTGTTCGTTAAGCTATAATGGTTTTTGCCGTAGGTCAAAGGGAAGCCTTTTCATAAATTGCCACCAGCCATGAGATGCGTCGTCTCATGAAGGGGATTTATTATTATTGATACATACCGGTTATTCGATAGCACTATGCCATTTACCGCCAACCACAAAGGCCATTCATTCCAATTTAACACTTGATCCCTTAGAATCATCTTCTTCATAGCTATAATAACGCCATTGGTCTACTCCTTTCTGGATCTTCCTCGCTTTCTCCATTTTGGTGGTATCCATAGCCAAATCTTTTGTGGCAACCTGCTCTTTTCCATTCTTTGCTGATCATTATAACCAATAAATTAAACAGTTTCCGCTTGATAACAAAATTATAATATTAATACATCTGAAATCAATTTCTAAAAACCGAGTTTATCTGCTTTGTCCAAGTGTACATCTTCATAGTAAGTTTGTCTGAATGAAGTTTTTTCTATCTAATGCTATAAAAGATTCTTTGTACATTTTCATTACATGATTATTATTATTATTTTTTAATTAAGTTCAACCTGGTTATTGGACAGTTAATAAGTGGGAATGTGAACACTGCATTCTATCAAGATTTAATTACTGTAGTAGTAAACTAGTTTTAGGATAATGTTTGGCTGTCCTGGTCAGTCTTTTACACGTCTTGAGCAGTGGTATAAACTTCATATTTCCTATCTAAAATTTTGATTGGTCAATTTTTTCGTGACAATAAAGTTTATTTATGACTTATCCTCCTTCAATTTTGCGATTAATAAAAATTTTGTGTCAACTTTACTCAAAATTTCTTCATTTCTACCGTTATCTAGTACAGTACGTAAACTTCTTCTCCAGTGACTCTTTTCTACATCTACTCGTACTATGTTAAATCTTGGAAAGTTCAAACCTCTGAGCCATAAACCAGTTTCTAAATAAAATAACCAAAAATTTCCTTTTCATTACCACATGATGATACATGATTACCATGATTACCACATGATTACCATGATACATCATCATCATCATCATCATCTTCCTTCAAGGATTAGGCTCTGTTGGCCTGTTCCGGCATCCATTTCTTTCGTGGTCTTCCAACGTCTCGCCTTCCACCGGGTTGATACTCCCATGCTAGTATGGGAAGCCTATCTCTTGGCATGCGGAGTAAATGACTGGACCAGTTTCTCCTGTACCTTTTCAGAGTTTCTAGCAAAGGTTCCACTCTCAGGTCCGCTCTTACATTTTCATTTCTTATATGATTAACCCTAGAGTAGCCTTTGATTGCTCGCAGAAATCTCATCTCAGCTGCTTGCATTCGAGACTCAGTTCTTCTATTTGGTACCCATACTTCGCTTCCGTAGGCTATCAATGGTATTGCCATTGTTCTAAAAAATTTTAGTTGGGTATCCTGCCGTGTTTTCCTCCCAATAGCTCTTCTTATAGAACCACAAACGGCGCTGAATTTAGCCAGCTTCTCATTCACATCATCCTCTTCAACAAATGAGATACGGCATCCCAAGTAACTAAAGTCTCTTACCTGGTCCAGAGCCTGATCATCCAGCACAATTTTGCATCTAATTGGCCACTTTCCTCTGAATGCCATAACCTTGGATTTATGAGGTGAGATCTTCATGCCAAAATCTAAACCAATTTTATTCAGCTTGAAAAGTGCATATTGTAGTTTGTCTTCAGAGTTGAAAATAATTACAGTATCGTCAGCATAAAGTAGAGAGTTCAAGAATACATTATTGCAAAGTTGAATGCCTGAGTCAACGTTTTTATTCCAAATATTTAGAATCTCGTCTGTATAAATATTAAAAAGAGTCGGAGACATTGGACAACCTTGTCTCACGCCTTTATTTATTTTTATTTTTTCTGTTTTTTCATTATTACCGACATAACTATTATATCAGTATTGGTGTATGTACCCACAATCGCCGCCACAAGGTGCTTGGGATATCCTTTCTTGAGCATCACATCCCACAATCGAGCTCTCAAAACGTTATCAAACGCTTTTTGCCAATCTATGAAGGCCATGTGCGTTTCACAGTTGTACTCTCGATTTTTCTCAATAAGTTGTTTCAGTTTAAACACTGCATCCATACAGGAGCGCCCTCTACGAAATCCCATCTGTTCCTCTCCTACAAGATTTTCCGCAATAGCCCTCAAACGTCTGTTCAGAATGTCAGCATACAACTTATAAGCATTGCTCAAAAGGCTTATTCCACGGTAGTTTCCAGGGTTTGTTCTGTCGCTTTTCTTATAAATTGACACAACTTTCGATGTCTGCCATGATATAGGAATTTTATGGGTTTTCCAGCACATATTATATAGCGTCAAAAGCCTCAATTGTAGAAACATACCTCCATATTTTAAAAGCTCCATACTTATTCCATCTAAACCATTTGCTTTCCTATTTTTTGACAATCTAATCGCAAGTTGCAGCTCATCAAGTGTAATCTCATCAACATGACATTCAACACAAGGGTCTATTTCTGTCTCTGGCAGTGTCTCATCAAACCATAGACTCTGATAGTGCCTTATCCATTCCGACTTTGAGACACAGTTGATCTTTACCCTTTCTTTCTGAGCTGTACCCATTGACTTTAAAAACTTGAATGCAAACTCTTGTCTACCATGCAGATCATTCTCGACATCCGATATGAAGGCATCCCAAGCCTGTTGATTTGCTTTCCTTGTTATCCGTTCAGCATTGTTTCTTGCTTGTTTATAAGCCTCTTTGTTATTAAATGTTGGGTTATTTAACCAGGTTTTGTAAGACTTCTGCTTTTCATTTATTGCGTCTCTGATTTCATCATTCCACACCCTCAAACCTCTCCGAACTTGAAGCCTTTTCCGAGTGCCAAGTGCTTCAGTAGCAGCCTGTTTAATAATATTTTGCAGACTTTCCCATTCTTCATCTATAGTTGTCTTTGTTGGCACCCTAGTCAGGTAAGCGAGTAATCGACTTTGATATAAGTGTCTGACACTTTCCTCCTGCAGTAGACCAACTTTGAATATGGTTGTCTTTGTTGGCACCCTAGTCAGGTAGGCGAGTAATCGACTTTGATATAAGTGTCTGACACTTTCCTCCTGCAGTAGACCAACTTTGAAAACTTCTTCAGCCACTTTTTTCGAGGCTGTGGGATGGTACCACTTAGCAAACATATTGACCTTGGCAACAAGTAAGTAATGATCAGAGTGAATATCCAAACCTCTGAAAACTCTTACATCTCTAACTTGCTTAGCTATCCTTTGACTCACCATAATATAATCAATTATAGATCTACTTCGTCTAGCTGACCACGTGAATTTATGAACATCTCGCTTTATGAAGAATGTGTTTAAGATTTTCAGCTGAGTGTAAGCCACTAAATCACGTAGCTTCTCTCCATTTCTGTTAACTACATCTTCACCAAAAGTTCCAACACATTTAAGCAGAGGCTGGTTACCCACTCGACCATTTAGATCGCCCAACACCAAAAGGTCATCCGGCTTCTTTATGCTGTCTATAACCTCCTGGAGTTGTGTGTAAAAACTTTCTGTTTCGTCTCTTTTTCTAGGGTCTGTACTATCTTCAGGGGCATACACTCCAATAATTGAAAAGTGTCCTCTGTCATTTTTTATTCTGACTGTAATTATTCTGTCTCTGACAAACTTATAATCTTTAATTTTTGATTGCAGATCCTTAGCCATAAAAATGGCCACTCCCTTGCTAGCTTTCTGTTTCTGTTTCACTCCGCTGTATATTACTACATAGTTTCCAACGTATTTAGTGCCAGATAGCTTTATTTTAGTTTCTGTTATTACTGCAATCTTTATACCCGCGTTTTATAAGATCTTTGCCAGTTCTATTTCCTTGGAGCGAAGTCCTCTCACATTCCAAGTGGCTATTTTAATTGTTTCCGTAATCCATTTATTCTTTAAAAGTGTTTTTCCAGTATATCTATTCCTTAAAATCCGGTCCCGATCCGAGGCTAAATTGTTATGCTTGCCAGTAATTGAAGATATCCCCTGGTCGCGGTACGAACGCTGCGCAGGTTGAGTTCAATGGTGGGGCCGCCACCTAGCTGCCACTGAACTTGCAGGATTTTTATGAGATTTACTCCCTAAACAAACTGCTTCCACAACAGCTACGAGCCTTGTCTACCCGATTTCAATTTTCTGTCAGGGTTTCTTCCCTTAGCCTTTGAAATCCACCACATTCCATCTACAAGGCAGTAGCTTTGCTGATTTTTGTCCACCCTGAGTATTTTATTTCCTCAGTACCCTCCAACCTTGGTTGGCGAGCATACCCCATCGCCAGGGGCGGCCCCCGTTAGCAGATCCAGCAACAGCCACGGGCCATGATACATGAGTCTTATAATCGGAAACAACTGATAAAAGACTTTTATAGGGTTTACTTATTGTACCACTTTCTTCCCTCGCCCATCCTTCTACATTAGTTGTAGTTGTAGATTCCGTACTTCTTCTTAACACACACACGCATGAAAAGTAATAAATATTCGCACGCGTGCCACAATGTGTTGATGTATATTTAACAGAATGTTGTTTACAATTTATCCCAAAAAATAAATTTTTTAATGATTCATAATTTATTTGAAGGTTCTTCAAACTGTACTGTTTGTGTCTTAAAATGTCTATATGTGTGCCAACTTGATTTACAGATTAGGAAAAATTTCTTAAAACATTATGTTTGGAGTGTAGCATTATACGGAAGTGAAACGTGGGTGATAGGGGCTGTAGAAAGGAAGAGGATAGAAGCTTTTGAAATGTGGTGTTATAGGAAAATGTTAAAGATTAGGTGGGTGGACAAATTAAGTAATTTAGAGGTTCTTAGGCGAGTGGATGAAAAAAGAAGTATATGGAAGCATCTTACCAAAAGAAGGGATAGGCTAGTGGGGCATATCCGAAGACATCCAGGTATTGGGCTATCAATAATGGAGGGTAATATTGAGGAAGTAAATTGTAGAGGGAGGCAAAGATTAGAATATATAAAGCATATTACAAAAGATGTAGGGTGTTACAGGTATGTAGATATGAAACGACTTGCGCAAGATAGAACAGGTTGGAGAACTGCATCAAACCAGTCGAGAGACTGATGACAAAAAAAAATGTGTGCCAACGGAGGGGAAAATTAAGACACGGCTAGACGAGTTTGGGGATAGATTGTTGTTGGCACATATTGTAGTACTAATAACTGATTGAAATCTCCTATAAAAACATTTAATCTTCATTAAAAATTCAGTTCAGTTTAAATAATAACATTGGAGGGACTAAAGTTGTCCGAATATAAATGAGTATACTGTAGTCCTGGTACAAGTTGTGGAAGAGTTATAGTAGTCAATAACATTGTCCTATTAGATTCTCATTACAACTTGTTACTTTTCAAGTAGTTTAGTTTGCCGGTCGGTTTACAAGTTGTTTTACGACATAATTGGTGGGGTTCAATAATACATTACGTTCAGGATAAGTCATACATAGTACACGATGTATTATGTATTGTTGAAGTACGGTTTGTAAGACGATGGTCGATAGGTAGCGATTACACGTTCAAGTGTATTATGTAGTTTTACACAATAACATTTGTGTTCACTACTCACAACAGCAGTTGAAATAATCATAAATTAGACGGTATGAAATGGTAAGCTTGCAAGTGTATTCCCCCGTGCCGTAAACGCGTTTTATGACCAATTCCAAGTCGGGCGAGATGCGGAACGCGGTTTCCCGCGAAGGCGCGAATTACCGACGCTGTTCTGGCAGAACAATAGAAATAAGCCTACAATCTACCGGTTTTTGTCTTACTTTTTTCTAACCGCTTGTTGTAATCTATAATCTGTATTTCGTATTTAATTAGGCTTCTTCCAGTCGAGTGGAATTCATTTTTTGCTCCGTAGTTCATCAATATTTTTCACGTCGACATTCCGTACATTTCGCATACCGCCGCTTCTGTATTTAACCTTTTATTTTTAAATCTCGGCTTTTTAATAGCAGTCGTATTGAATTTAATTAATACATCAAATGATAATGATTTTTTTTTATATTTCAAATTCTTTGACACAGTCACTAAATAAATGACTGCAAGTGAGAAAGTCTGAACAAACTATTTTTAAACTGGTTTAATTAAAATTTACCGACCTTGATTGGTGTTATTAATTAGTTATAAATTTTTATTAGTTTTTCTTTACCGTCTTATATTTTCAAAATTGATATTCAATATTATAACTAATGAGCATTGGTTTAGGCCTAATTAAGCTTGAGATTTTATTATTTCATTTAACTTCTTTCATTTGCCTTTATCGATCTAAATACTTGTGCGTTAAATACTCTTCAAAATCAAATGTTCCGGTTAGGTACCTAATTTGGTTCGGTCATTGTCCATATAAAGATGACAAGTTTATTTTTTAATAGACCTGCAGATCCTCATAATTAACGATTGAGTCATGCCGTTATATTCATAATTTTAATGGTTTGGTTACACCAAAAAATGTGTTTTATTTTTAGTACAAAAAAAAATCCCAGTTTGTTAACTTTTCTTGAAAGATAACTGCTTTTAAATTTTATATTGTCAAAAAAAGCCTAGAGATTTGGTTCCTTCTCAAATTTTCTTCTTCAGGTGTCTATCCGTCCTAACTTGGAGACTACCATAAAAATTATCACTTTGTTCGTTGCATTCCGAAAAAGCTCTTCTGTACTTTTTCCAGACCAAGTTCTCAGATTTCGACGCAACGATATCCTTTTCCTGCAATGTCCTCGTTTCCCATACTATATTTTCCCTTGTAGAATGGCTTGTAGTAAAGAATTTCGTGATTTATTCCGCATGGTATATCCAAAATATTGGAACTTCCTACACTTGATTCCTGTACGGGACAGGTTCTGAATTACGTTCATATTGTGTGTGCGTACGGGTGGTTACAAGTGGTTGTAGACAGGTAAAGCATTGTTTTTATTAAGTGACAGTTATCTTATGTTAAATAATTGTTGTTTGTTTATTATTTATTATAACCGGATCCTGAAGAGAACTTTGGTTTAAGTGTTACAGTATCTTTACATTTCTGTAAATTCACGAACACGTACGGACACGAATTCAAAATTATGTAAATTATATTACTTTCATACGGTAGTGATCACCGACTTACAATCGGAGAAGGCACCCAGAGAAGATTGATCAAGACAGGGTGATTTTTACCGTAAAATCCGGTAAAAATCAGGAATAAAATCCAGGTAAAATCAGGGTACAATTTTGATTAAAGGACAATGTCAAACTAATGTTATTTATTTTACGTTAGATCCACTTTGGAACACTTCAATACAGATTTGTTGGGTCTCGATTGTTGTTCTTTTCGATTTTTCTAGTATTTCTTCATCCTTTCGGACTGTTGTTTCCTTTCTTCTTCTGTTCTAGTTTTTGGCCCGCGTGATCATGATTATCCTACCTGGAAATTACCAAAATTGTTAATTTTATTGAATGTTCGCCTATCTTGTGCTTCTGCTGTTTCTGTTCTTATTTCTTTCACTATTTCTTTAAACCACCCTGGTTTGATTTTCTTGTTTAGGAAGTGATCCATTAGGAGTTTTGGTAGTCTTGTGTTTTCCATTCTGAAGATATGTTCAGAAAATCTTACTTTTCTTTTCGTGATTTTGTCTGATATTTTTTCCTGATTTTCGTACATTTGTTTATTTCATTTTAAGCAATACCCATGTTTTATTAGGTCCTAATATTTTTCATAGAAAGAATGTCGTTCTTCGTAGTTTCAAGTATTTTTATTTTATCAGGGATAATATTTACAGAAGAGTATGGATATTGAGTAAAAGTACTCAAATACGGGTTGCTCAAATATCGGTTTCCCCAATATTTACGGAAATCGGAAGAAAGGTTAATGGAATAACAAATCTATAGACAAAAAAAAATTTATTGCATGAACTGTACATATATATTATTATACAATTGCACACTAGTTCGTGATAACCTTAGTTCAGAAGATGCCGTACGAGTTGATTTACCAGGACTGGATACAAACGCTTCAGCAACCTTTTTTGGATTATCGTCATTGCAAATCGATCGTGGACGACCACACTTCAAGGCATTTAATATGCTTCCTGTGTATTCGAATTGCTTATTAAACTTTCCTAAATTTTGCTGAGTCGGTAACGACACACCTGGATTCTTATCACTAGATTCTTCAGTACTTTAGCAGTATTTGTATGATGCTTCCACCACAACTGAAGCATATAAACTCGTTATTCAGTTGTAAACATTTTAAAAGTACCGTTACGAAGGAAAATAATAGTAACTACACGGAGATGTACCTCACATTAGCCACTGTTACAGACAACTAATGAATGTTGTACGTGATGCTGCCAACATTACACATTACAAACTTATCAAAATGAAATATCCCATCTCGTGGGGAAACCGACATATGGGGCACCCGGTAAATTATTAACTATAGCCTAATAGTGAAATCGGATATTTTACGTGACTGGACATAAGCGAAATGAGCTACCTAAGCGGAATTCCTAACAAAAAACAAGCAAGATTCTATTACTTAAGTAATGTTTAACCTAGGTAAATTAATACAAATTCTGTAAAAAGGATGGAGGATGTTTTTATACGATTCCATAGATCATATTATATTCGTACAAACAAAGGTTGGTGCTTAAGCAACAGAAATTTTTTTAGTACAGATCTATAATTATGCAAACATATCTGACAAGAAGTGGGAAAATGATGTATTTAAGTACTTAACTTACCAATATTTGATAGGTACTTATGAACCGTAACCAAAGTTATAATTCATATTATTATTGTTTAGAAACATGACGTCATACTTATTACATGTCATTATTCATTAATCTAATAACAAATGGAAACTTAACATTGGTGTTAAAATATAATTTAAATAAATAATTGTATTGTTTTAAAACGGACACTTATCCTGTAAGATTAGTAATAACAGTAAAATTATTTCGTTTTCAACGTGTTGGCGGTTGTAGGCGACTTCTTCGGTTCTGTAATGTGTGAATGATAGTTGTTCTTAAACGAGTCGTATCAAAGCGATTATTGAGGTACTGATGATGCAATGTATTCAATAACATTTCTTTAGGGCGTCTAAATTTTATAATTATTGGTTTATTACTTCCTCTTAAAATATATGAAATCTCTGGATTAAAATTGGATTCGTTTCGAAATTTAAAAATCTGGTATGAAACGCTCTTGACAATGTAAAAATAACGACTTTCTCTTGCCAATGTAAAAATAATTACCTTACCGGTAATCGAACTGGGACCCTGGTGTTGAAGCCAGTTATGCTGACCACTACACAACGTGGTCCGCGGTGGGGTCTTTTCCGTTTTCTGTTTGCCACTATCAAATCCTAATTCCCTAAAGGGTTACACAGTTCTTCCACTCCTGCGTCTAGCGCGCCGATCTGTCTAACAATATTCCTGCGTAATGTCAACTCCACTCCGATTTCACAGTTAGTTACTACACAGTCTGCTATGAATTTTGTAGTTACTTAATAATATTCGAACGCAGGAAGATGCTGCAGAATTCCTTCAGGAAAGGGGGTTATGAAGATGTGTCCAACTAAAATTGTCTGTGTGAAACACTCACACGACTTTCTCTTTCCAATGTAAATAATTTAAAATATAACGTAATAGTAGTGTTGTAATAGAAAAAATATATATTAAAAAATAAAACTTAATAGTAATATAGTAATATCAAAATAAAACAATCAAAATAAGAAATAAAAAACAGAACGTGTATCATAGTACTATAGTATACTGGGAACGGGAA
Organism: Catonia carolina; assembly: GCA_035578175.1. NCBI lineage: Eukaryota > Metazoa > Arthropoda > Insecta > Hemiptera > Achilidae > Catonia > Catonia carolina. The sequence continues at coordinate 257,589,819 of JAQMRL010000001.1, read as the reverse complement.
GGACTTGTATACGCGGGCGTGAAAGTGTCTGTCTCAGTATGAGTATTCAGTAAGGCAGGGATTGGGAGACATGAACAAGTGTGCAACCCTTCAGGGAATTCGGATTTGATAGTGGCATACAGAAAACGAAAAAGACTTCCGTGTTGTACTATAGTGTTATTTAATGTTAGGAATATGATTTATTTTGTTTTACGTCTTACTGTTTTGCTATTGCTGCTAATGAAGACGGTAAGAAGGATGATACATGAAGGTGAGTAATGAAAAAATGCCAGACCTGATCGGAAATCGAACCCGGGACCCCGGCGTAAAAGCCAGTTGCGCTAGTTTGATAGGAATATATATGTTTCCCGACGTAGTTACTAGATTGATATGAATATGAGGCAGTATCCACTAAAAATCAGAAAAATGTACTTTCCCTTCAACCAATTTGGCTTTCTGATAAAGAATTTTTTTAATTTTAACTAGTAACTACCCAAAAAAAGTATGAGCTGTTCTTAACATCAAAAATTGTATACTATGGCGCAAAATTATTCGAGACTTCTAAAGATTGTAAGACAATATTTTTCAAAATTTGGGAATTAGAAATGTATATAAGTAATATTTAAAACACTTAATGCTACATAACAAAAATATAATTTGTAAAAATAAGTGATCAAGTTCTAAAGCACCCAGCTTTTAGTAAATTGTTTGATTTCTTTCATTTGCATACCTAAATATTACTCTTCATAAAAAATTATACTAAAAGTCTCTGTCTTCTGGGAATGCATGAAGAGTATTTCAAAAATATAAAGACAAACTTTTTTCATAAAAAAAATATTTAAAAAATATACTTAACAACTGATCGTTTACTGGATTAAGATAAATATTTATTGTGCCAGTTAATTCATATTTTTAAAATATAATTTCCAGTTTTTTTCTTATGTTCGAATGTTGTGCACATGAAGGATAGATGATGCAAAAGGTGAAGGGTGTTGGATGAAAATAAGTGATAAAGAATGCAAGACCTAACCGGGCTGGGGACACCTCGCATCTTACCCAGTTGCGTCACTACTATACTAATGGGCCAGCCGTTAGGTTTTGGCACGTTTCTACATCACTCATTTTAATCTGTCACCCATCATCGTCTGCATTAGCATTTATGTGCGAAACAGTGACAGAAATTCAGTAAATGAACTAACATAACGTCGTCGTCATCTATCAAGGATTAAGTTCTATGGCCTGTTCCGGCATCCATCTCTTTTTAGGTCTTATCAAGCCTCTCTTCCCTCTGAGTTTATGTTTCCATACTTGTAGAGGAAGTCTGTGTGCTGGCATATGAAGAAATGGTTGGACCAGTTTTTCTTATATTTTAATGTTATTTACAGTGACTGCACATTTAACTTGGCGCGTATAGTTTCTTTACGTACCCTATTTAACTCGGTACAACCTTTGAACCCTCCAAAAATCTATTTTAGCAGATGAGATTCGTTCCTCTATTAACACAACATTCTATTTAAAATAAACAAAACCTACTTTATTTAGGCCTAGCAACAATTACTATAAAAGAAGTAGCTAGAGAATAGGGCAGTAGACTGCAACACAATTAGATGTATTCATTAAAAGTTGTTTTTATTTTAATTTTTTATGAAAATTATGTTCATCAAAAATTTTTTATTTTCGTTCGTTCCGTAAACCTGGATTCGGTTAATCTTCTACAATTTTACAGTATCTTTTAGCACTTTTTTAGTTTATTTGATTTTTATCAACAACTTGTTCATTAGCACTACGGTGGGTTTTGGGCACATGATAATTTCGATACTGTAACCGGGAATCGAACCCGGGACTCCGTTTAGGAGGCTTTCGTGCTAACCACTACGCTACGGCCATTTCATGCGTGTTATTTAACATAATCTGTACCTCTTGTGTAAATTTTTGTGCATAATTTATATTGAACATATTTGACCACGTGTTTTCTCTTAGGAACTAATCAGTTTTAAACGGTTTATTAAATTATTCAAACTATTTTCTAAATCTACAAGATTTTTTTGTTAACAAATGTAGGATACTATATATTTAATTAATTAAATAATTATATATAAGTCCGATAAAATTAGCAATGAACAAAAAATAACATAATCATACCTTGAATTAATTGTTGTTTTTTCCTATATAATGATTCCAAATAAATATTTTTTTATAATATTAAAGTCAAGGAGGCCAACTTTTAAAGTGCTTAAAATATCTAGAATGGACATCTTTAAAAATAACATCAATAATCAATTTAATTTTATTTATTTATTTTTTTAAATAATAAATATCATTCAAATTTTATTAGTGCTTTAGTATTGTATTTTTGTTTTTCCTTGTAAGTTATCTCGTGTTTAAATGTAATTAAAAAATAATTACAAGGTCATGTAGATTTGCGACGACAAAATACATAAATTAATACTTTGTATTATGTATTTTTTATTTTAAGTTTGTTGTACATATTATTTAAAAATAATATTAATTACAGATTATAACTCACCTTCAAAGATTTAATCGTGTCTAGCCTATAGACTGCGTGCTAAACGATGTTGTAATTATTATTATTATTTAAATAGTCGATGGGATGATATTTTTAAATGTTAATGTTAAATTTTAAACTCCTTCATTCGTTTGCTAAATCGAGATTTTTTTATATATTCAGTTGTATTTAGAATTTATTTTGCGAAATTAATTTTAAACAATTAACCTATTAAATTCTACGAAATGAAACATTGCACTTCAAAATTTGTTAATGTAGTAAATTTTATACAGGAGTTTAATAAGAATTAAAAGGTTAAATTTAAGGAACTGCAGTACCTATGAATTGGATATTAATTAAAAAATCAAGGTAAATGAATAAGGTCTGATTGAATTAAAACTTTTGTTGGCCACCTTGGTTACGATATGTTGAATTCAACATAACTTTTTTCCTAATTTGTGTACGTTGCAATCTGTTCAATTTAGAACAATAAGCAACCCCATGGCCCAATGAGATGAGGGTGATGTGTATGACGTGTAAATGAGGTGTAGTCTTGTACAGACCCAGGCCGACCATTCCTGAGAGAGTATGGTTAATTAAACCCCAACCATCAAAGTACACCGGTAACCACTGTCTAGTATTCAAATCCGTATAAAAGTAACTACCTTTACTAGGATTTGAACCAGGAACCTTCGACTCCGAAAATCAGCTGTTAAACAGCTGATTTTGGCGACGACTTTACCTCTAGACCAACCCGGTGGGTTTCAACATAACTAATATTTATTTATTTTAATCAATAAACTATCTATTAGACTAAAATGCTACTTTCATCTGTGTAAAATGGATGGCAAAATAAATTTTTACTTTCTTTTGCCTATGTAAATATATTGGAAGGAAAGTATTATTTTCATGTCGATTTTTCGAAATCGAGATTTAATCAGATATACACGTTTTCAGACCCTTGAACCCAAAAAAACACGTTTTTAGCTATTGCTCTTTGTGTGTGTGTGTGTGTGTGTGTGTGTGTGTGTGTGTGTGTGTGTGTGTACGTGCGCGCGCGCGTGCGAGTGTAAACAAAATATCTCAAGAAGGAAACATCGTACAAAGTTGAAGCTTGAAACTTAAGTTAGGTAGGTACTACTAGAGTACATGATGAGTAATTTAATTAATTGTAAGCTTACTTACAATTAATTAAATTTGTGTACCTCATATTCCGTGATTTATAATTACCATTCAGATTCAGCTGAATTACTTTCCATAATATTAAAATTTGAAAAACATTAATTTCGATTATTATAAAAAATATTTTCTAAATTTTGTCGATACAGTATATCTAAATACAGATGTAATTTACTTGTGAAATAATTTGTAGTCTAACAAAATATGTAGTTGCATTAATTGTGGTGTTAAACCGATGTTTACTTCTATCACGATATACGATTCTTTTAAAGTAAAAAAATGAAAAAATAAGAAGTAAAAATTAAATGAGAGATAGCGTTAAACGAAACGTGGTTAAAATATAACGAAGAACAACAACACTATGTTTACACAGATACCCTCAGGATAATGAACACTAAGGAAACGTTACCGATACTGGTCGTCGTCATCGTTGTGTTATATCGTCGTGTTAGGTGCGGAGAAATGAGTAAAAGCTGGAAGCAGTGAAGCCGTGAAGCTGCTTTGAAGGTGTATTCGATGAAGATGATGATACTTCTGCCTACGGGTCCGCTAAAGTAATTTTCCATCTCAACCCATCCGCATCCAGTTCTACGGTTTATTGCAATAAAAATATAATGTAACCTCGTTTGCTCGTTTCTTGATCATAACATTCGTAAGTCAAACCAATTAAGAAAGAAAATTAAAAATATTCAAAAGTAATTAACATCATATTTTAAAATTTAAATTATTATTAGGCCTATACACGAATGATGTATTGATTTACGGGACATTATTTTGCTGTATGACTCTAATCCGAAACAGCTGTGCTACCTAATTGATCGATCATTTCATGACTCGTGTTAAATCTGCAATGGCTTGTTATCATATTATATAGTCTCTCATGTTTTAATGAATCATGAGAGATTTAAAAATAAAAATGATAGAGCAGGTCAAACATTTTAATTACCTCGGCAACAATATAACATGATTTTGATAAATATAAAATAAATAAAATAACAACATTTCAGAGAATATGTGGCAATATTTATATGAACTTGAAAAACAAAACAAGACAAGGTACGAGGATCAAATTCTACAATACCATTGCCGTTTCTACTCTTCTATATGGCAGCGAATCTTGGATACATACAAAGAATATTGATACCAAGATCCAAGCTGCTGAGATGAGATTTTTTCGTAGTATGTTGGGATACTGTAAAACGGACAGGATACGAAATGATGACAAGAGCTCTGTCTGTTCCTCCTCTACATGTCAAGAATTTGCAGAATCGAAGAAACTTGTGCAGTCACTTAAACAGAATGGCATATGGGAGGATGCCAAAAGAGGGTAAAAATTATAAACCAATTGGTACGATAGATGTGGGAAGACCGAGGGCAAGAGATAAGTACAGGAACAGGTTCACTGAACCTAGACCTTGAAGTGGAAAAGAAGAAGAGTCTCTCATGTTCTGAATAAACAATTAAAAAAACTTATTAAAAGATTCTTATTTCAGACGTCTCTTATGGAATATAATTAAATTCAGAATGAAGTCTTAGTCGAAATACGATCAAAATACGAGTTGTCTTCCGTTTTGAGATTTATCATTGCTTTTTTTGTCTTTATTTAAAAACAGCTACACTGTACCTTATTACCAACTAACAGGATTTATCATTTACGTGTTTAATGTCCTGTTTTCATCTTGATTGAGGAAATCATCCAAGGTAAACCCTCATCGGTGTTTTTTATATTAAATCCGTATTACAGCATATTTTTATCTCCTATTGACCGTGTAATATACATTTTTCTTCATCATAGGGACTGGCTGTTTTGGGAAATCCATTACTTTTAGAATTTATAACTTTTTAGTTCATTCCTAGACGGTGGTTACTAATGTACTTTGATGGTTGAGCTTCAATTAACCGTACTCTCTCAGAAATAAGTCAGCATATTACCCTCATTTCATTAGGTCATGGGGTGGGTTTTTGTTCTCAAATTGAACATTATGAGTTAAAAAATAACTAGATATCAAAACTCTGTCGACAACCAAACTTTATTCAACATTACAGTAATAATTTTTAAACAAGAATCTCCAATAATTTACTAGTACACACGTATTTTTATAGGTTTTAAGGCTTACCTTTTGCCCATAACAGGCAGGTGGAGTGTTAAATTTATTTGCACCCGATTTGCTAGTTCCAGGGCTGCAAAAAATAGTTCTGTTTCTTATTACATGGTCAGCCAATTATATGACTGAAACATTGAAGAACAGAAAAAGGTAGCAGTGTTAAAGACATAAGTCAGAGTTATCTCCTCTGAAAGTTATGAATTTTATTATTCAGTAAGAGTCTGTAGTGAATGAAGTGAAGGTTAATTTTCAGGCTGGAAAGTAGATGTTTTCAGAGGCCCTGGCATGCTGTTAATCATACTCTTTCTACTTAGTGAGGAAGACAATAGTAAACTACCTCACTCCTCATTTTACTTAGTAAAGCCTCTAGATAGTTGTTTAAACCTGTCTTTCGGCTGATGACCTAAACAACAACAAGCTAGCCTTTTAGAAGGTTCCAAACAGAATGTTCCTAAATAAACAATAACCACAGTACAAACAATGTAAACATTAAAGTGCATATGTATAAAAACTGTGCACATGTATAAACTAATATGCCATAAACCTACTACAGACTGAACATAAGAAAAAAATGAAATATGTTTCAAACCTTTGTTTTATTTTTATTTTATTTACTGTAGGTAAAATCTATGAGCGTTATTTGAGTGCGATACAAATTTTTAGACTTTTTTGTCATCAGTCTTTCGACTGGTTGGATGCAGTTCTTCAAGCTGTTCTATATTGCGCAAGTCATTTCATATTTACATACCGGTAACACCCTACGTCTTTTGTAATTTGCTTTAAATATTCTAATTTTTGCCTACCCCTACAATTCACTCCCTCAATATTACCCTCCATTATTGACAAACCAATACATGGATGTCTACGAGGTGTGGCTATTAAACTTCGAGACTGACGTTGTAAAAAATGTTATTTTTATTTTATACATAATCACTTATTGTCACCTTCAATATACACTCCTTCTCTATCCGTACAACGCTCCATGCGAATTTTCCATACTTGGAAACAGTGCTGGAAGTCATCTTCTGTCAGCTTCTTCAAGACACGTGCCCTCAAAAATGTTTGAAATGAAGCTCGCAAAAATGTTTGTACTGACACTTTGTACGCGATTGAAAATGACTCAAATTTTTTGGAAACGATAACAACATGTGATGAAACGTGGTTTTTTACTTATGATCCGGAAACGATTCACCAATCCATGCACTGGAAGACCCGAACTTTACCAAGAGCCAAAAAAGCTCGAATGAGCTAGTCAGAATTTAAAGCAATGATGATTGATTTTTTTTTTTAATATTCATGGGATTGTGTACCTTCACTGGGTTCCTGAAGGTCAAACAATTGATCAGTATTACTACCTTGAGGTAATTTCTAAACTACGTCAAAAAGTAAAGAAAAAACGCGCCGAAATGTGGAAGGACAAATCATGTGTTCTCCACCAAGACAATGCGCCAGCTCATTCTGCGTTATCTGTCAAGAGGTTTTACATTTTAGCCAAGTACAGCATCTCAGTGTTAGAACATCCACCTTATTTACCAGATCTTGCACCATGTGACTTCTACCTGGTCCCTACGGTGAAATCTGCATTAAAAGGGACAAGATTTGAGTCTGTGGAAGCTATAAAAGAGAAAGCGGTACGTGTCCTGAAGGAGCTGACAGAAGATGACTTCCAGCACTGTTTCCAACAATGGAAAATTCACATGGAGCGTTGTAGTGATAGAGAAGCGGTGTGTATTGAAGGTGACAATTAAAAATTAAAATAATTTTTTTTACAATGTCCGTCTCGTTATTTAATAGCCACACCTCGTATGCCCCACTAGCCTATCCCTTCTTCTGGTAAGATGTTTCCATGTACTTTTTTTCAACCACTAGCCTAAGAATCTCTAAATTACTTAATTTGTCCACCCACCTTATCTTTAATATTTTTCTATAACATCAGATTTTAAAAGCTTCTATCTTCTTCCTTTCTACAGCTTATATCACCCATGTTTCACTCCCGTGTAATACTACACTTTTAGAAGATTATTATGGTTAAAATATTTTTGCGAACCTTTCTCATAGTCCTGTAATGTCTCCTCTATTTTATTTTTCATCAGTCTTATTAATTCCTCGTCTATTTTAACCATTCATTATAAATATATAACCAATTAAGATAAAAAATGTTTTGACACGTTTTTTACATTTTTTAATAAATACCTCAGTACACAGTGTTAAGTTCTTATTGCATTCAACAATCATTTTCTATAATATGAATGTTTAATTGATTTATTTTAAGTTTTTCAAATGTAAATCAAGTAAATGCAATTGAATAAATTGTATATAATGGTAAAGTAAAAGAGAATGGTGCATTTGAGGTCCCTTATTAACAAAACGTTTATTCTCATGAGTACAAAATAATAATAAGAAGATGGAGAAGAAGAAAAAACCAAACTGCCTGACTGCATCGGACAACATCAATAGTATTTCTTTACCATTTAAAAAACTGATTTCCACATAATGTTACTGTAATGGAAAACACTACATTTTTCTTTCTCCTTTAACATACAAACTCACATATATACTTAACAAAACACACGCTTGAATATTATATAGAAACGCTTAAGCACCTACCGACAATCGGCAGTCTCCCTGCCGGTTTCATTCGATGTTTAGTTAGTTATACACAATACTAAATACAATCCTTTTAATTAGACTGTACACAGTTGATAAAACCAGTTCTCAAGGATATTTTTTGTGTTACATCAAATGACTAAGCGGCATTTTTGTGTAGCCACAGGCAGTCGACCAGATAAAATGTATAATTAATTAAAATAATTATTAGTAACTATTTAACCGCTGCGCTGTCATGAAACAGAATATGTATTTTTAATTTTTTTCTTTTAAAAAAATACCTGTCAATCATTATATGTCTCAAGTATTATATTCTGATTATCTTAAGTATGTAAATTTATAATTACGGTATTGTTTTAAAATATACTGAAATAATAATTACTGAATGGGTATTTATTATTATATTTAATTAAACCTTGATTTTAGGTTACCTTTTTATTATTAAATTATTTTAATCTTTGTACGTCATCTAAATTCTTTTGATTATTGTAGGTTTTAATTTATACTATATAATTTAAAATATTACATTAATAAATTTAATAAAATAAAAAAATATATAATTGTTGAAATTACTTTCCTATTTCTATTTGGTTGATAATTATAGATAGTTTTTTTTTCATTTACGTAGGTAGATATTGTTTCTTTAATGAAAACATATTTATTTTCAATTCTTTTATGCAAGTTTAAAAAAGATTCGTTATGAAAAATTGATTAAAGGATTCATTTGAGTTATTATAAAATTAATTTTTTAATAGGAAATGTCTTTATTTTCATAATTCAGCCTAATATAGTACTTGTAGACTATATTTTTAAACAAAATTATCTTGTTGTATTTAAATATCATATTTGTAATTAAGTTTTCTTGAAATATCTCAAGTTATCAGTAAACATCTTGACTGCAAACGGATTGATCTTGATCTTAGTTTTTCCAGATCATCTTAAATCGGCTCGATCTTGACTAATCTTCTAGCTTGGTTCTTCTTGTATCCTTAGTAAATTACGTTATCTTTTAAGGGAGTTCTCAATATTCTTTTTGTAAAATCCTGGAGTAGAACTATGCTTTTGTCAACGCGTTGCTAGTGTCCTTGAGGACTGATTCGATTTGTTGCTTACGAGATAATGCTTGTACTCCTGCAGCTGATGACATTATTCCAGACTTCTTCATAGTTTAACTTTTTATTGAGAAAACCACAATCGTATTGAAACTTGAGTTGTCAGGCGTCGAGTAGTTAATGGACTGATGTTATTTAAATTAATAGTACGGTACATACTACAGCTCACCTAGGGAAGAATTTCGACTCAATTTTTTTTTTTTGATATTCATTCCTATATGCCGTCGGACCAAAATTCAAAAATCTTATCCTGGGCCAATACTTGACAATTAGACATTACATGAGTTGCAAGTTCCTCTTGCCTCTACAATCTACGTATATGATTCCTTTTCAAAAAATTAAAGTAACTTTTTTCACTGGAAAATAAAAATATTATAGAAAATTATATCTGCCAAAGATTTGTATATGAATTTAGTTTTTACACTAGTAAAAACTTTGTTAAGTTTTTAACAAGTGACACTATTCTATAAATCAATTATGCAGAATAAATTTCTGTTTGTTCTTTGTGAATTATATTGCAATTGGTCTTCGAGCCAGCCCGATCAGTCAGTCAGTAGAAGTTGCGATTAGTCGTTAACACTGTTTGTGGGAGCGACATTTTTTGGTGACTAGATGGTAGCCATATTTATGAACTAATTCCATTATGAGTCTCTGTTTAAAATTCATGTCAACGTCAAATCAAATATATATATATATATATATACAGCAAAAATAGTTATAAAATTAGGCGTTGTTACCGGTAAAAAATAAAATATATTGTGATTAAAGGTTATTAAGCTTGCTTTATTATTATTATTATTATTATTTTAATCTTTACGTTGCAATTTGTTCAATGCAGAACAATAAGCAACCCATTGACTAATGAGAAGCAAATGATGTGTATAACGTGTAAATGAGGTATAGTTTTGTACATACCCAGGCCGACTATTTCTGAGAGAGTATGGTTAATTGAACCCCAACCATCAAAGTACACCGGTAACCACTGTCTAGTATTCAAATCCGTATAAAATAATTACCTTTACTAGGATTTGAACCAGGAACCTTTTCTCCGAAAATCAGCTGTTTAACAGCTGACTCGCAGCAATCTGTTCAGTTCAGAACAATAAGCAACTTCATGACCCAATGAGATGAGGATGATGTGTATGACATGTAAATGAGGTGTAGTCTTGTACAGACCCAGGCCGATCATTCATGGGAGAGTATGGTTAATTAAACCTCAACCATCAAAGTACACCGGTAACCACTGTCCAGTATTCAAATCCATATAAAAGTAACTACCTTAACAAGGATTTGAACCAGGAATCTTCGTCTTCGAAAGTCAGCTTTTAAAAAGCTGACTCGAAGTGACGACTTTACCTCTTGACCAACCCGGAGGACCAGTGTAATAAAATGACGTAAATAGTGTTCTTTATCTGAATTATGAGTATAACCATCTATTTTTGTTCTTGTAAGACAGTTTAGGTTCTAGGCTTCATGTAGTATTTTTCAACCAGATATATAATTATCAGTCTAGAAAACATTCTGTTAACGAGTTTTTCTTTCTTAAAGTTTTTTCAAAAAAAAAGATGAATCTTTGTAAACTGGAATAATGGTTTTATTAAGTAAAATAAGTTTTGATTAATCAAATTTAAAACTGTAAGTTTTCCGGATAATCTCTTATAGGTAGGCCTACTGTTGTAAAAACTGTGATGCCATGCATTTCCGCAGTCGTTTAGTACTTCGTAAGGTAAATAACAATCAGAGAGCTATTCGTATAAACAGTTAATGTTTAAGTCTTGGCTGTTTCAAGACTACTGATTGAAATGTTGAGATTCTATGATTTGATTTTACTTCTTGATATTTGGATCTGGAAAAATCATACAACCTTTTATTATATTAATATGATTTTATCTGTACAATTGTATTTATGTACCTTTGTTGAAAAAATTTAAAAAAGTCTGTAATTAAAATTTTATTCAGTTATATTTTTAATGATGCATTTTACGCATGCGTGTATAGTATGCGATGGGATGGGCGGTGGTAGCAGTCGAAACCCGCCAGGCAGCGTGGCGCTGCTGAAGCACGCGGCTCTAATTCGCCCGTGACAGCCAAGTTTCCTTACCATTCTCCACACCACCATTTCTATGGAGCAGTCACCATCACTATTACAATCTTAACACAACACTATTTGCAGCACCTTTTTATGTGTGAGTGTAGACTCTACATACACAAAGCTAGATAATTGCTACTTTTCTCTGCCGTAGACCAATCTATCTACAGAGCCTATACAAAATTAACTGCTTCTTTTTCTTCCTTCAACTCTTTCTATTTTTATCAATCTCCGGACATTTATTTATCCTTTATTCTACCTCTGTGTTCACATCTCTCTATCTTTCTTTTACCCACATGGATTCTCTCCTCTTCTTCTTCTCTGGATTATTTTTGAAATTCATCCCGTCTCATTAAATAAATCTCATATCATAAGCCACTTTATAGTACAGCTATAAAATATAATTTATTGATAAATGCAACATTCTTGTTTGTATGTTTTACCTACGTGTATTTTGTATCCAATGTAATATTCTAGCGTAGGACAGACGTTTGCGCTCTTGTACTGGTTCAAATTACAATGTTTTTAGTACAACATATGTAAATATGTTTTATATTTGATTACTCAAATAGTTTCATTTGATTACTCAAAGTTTCATTAAAGGTAACTGATAAAAATGCCAAATCTTTCATAATTCAGCATTTAAAAAATATTCTAAAAGCCGAATTTTTGTAGAAACTTTTTATATCCCCCACGTAAATTGATGCTAAATAGTTAAGATATTGATCAAATGAGAGAATTTAAGTTCCTTAGATGTATTTATTTTACAACGGTAAAGTGTGTGTAAACTACAAGCTGGTGATGTTTAATCATATTTTTGGAACGATGTCTGGAATCTTAACAGCAAAATTCAAAACTTCAAAAGATACGATAATGAAGCTGTACATGAATGCCTGTCTCTGTCAACATCCAAGGATATACGTCAAGTGCAAACAGCACAAACGCATTGTTACGTAAAACCTTCGATATTTTAAAATGGGATTATCTAAAAAAATTTGACGTCAGAAACAGGCTCAGTGATCATGTCTCTAGAATGGCTGTAGGCTGACTGTTGAGGAGAATTTGATATTGCATTCCTGATGGTTCCCGAGAAGTTGGACGACCATGACAGATATTGGTTGTTCAATTCAAACCCGTTACTGTCTTGTAATGCTTGAAGGAAAGGTACAAGTAAGAAAGGTAGTACTTCTTGTTGAACTGGATTATGTTATTCACCTCCTTTTATTTTCCATTTATTATCGTTTTCTTCATGTGCCATATTCTTCATGGACGTTGGCGATCATCGTGGTACATCTACAAATGTAGATCGTAGAAGGTCCATTTAAGTAAAACTACTGATCGTAGAAAAAATCTCTAAAAAAAGTTAAGTCATAAGTAATAATTTGTTTGTCCTTTTTAGAGGTTGCTTTTAGAGTAGAGTACATTTTTTGAGATACCACCACGGTTACTATACTAGTAAAATAACCGTGGATACCACTAATTTTTTTTTATTTACCATTGAAGTGAGGAAAGATTCTTTTCATAACCGTCTAGGAGATTCCCTTTGTTTAGGTGCCCTTAGTTTTGGAGTTCGAACTTAACTTCAATTTTATTATTCCATGTTATTATTAGCCTGTTATTATTGTTGTTGTTTAGGTCATCAGCCGAAAGACTGTGTTGAACCTTTAGAGGCTTTACTAAGTAAAACGAAGTGTGAGGTGGTTTACCCTTGCCTTTCTCACTGAGTGGAAAAAGATCCTTTGCTTAACAGCATGCCAGACCCTTTGAAAAGCATCTTCTTTCCACCCTGCAAAGACACTTTCACTTCATTCACCATAGGGTCTAGCTGTATAATGAAATTCATTACTTTCAGAGGAGATAACTCTGACTATACATGTATAATAGTGTCTGAGTCTTTTTCCGTTTTCTGTATGCTACTATCAAATCCGAATTCCCTGAAGTGTTACACAATTCTCCCACTCCCTGCGTCCAGTGCGCAAATCTGACTAACAATATTCCTGCGTAGTGTCAACTCCACTCCGATTTCACAGTTAATTACTACACAGTCTGTTATGAATTTTGTAGAGTTACTTAATAACGACTTTCTCTTCCCAATGTAAATAATTAAAAAATAGCCTATAACGTAATAGTATAATGTAGCCTAGTAATAGAAAAAATTCAATTAAAAAATATAAATTAATAGTAATGTAGTAATGACAAAATAAAACAATAATACAATCAAAATATGAAATAAAACAACAGAACGTGTAACATAGTACTATATACTGGGACTGGGAAAGACGTGTGTACGCGTGCGTGAGTGTGTCTGTATCAGTATGAGTATGAGTATTCAGTAAGGTAGGGAGTGGGAGAAATGAACAAGTGTGCAAACCGTCAGGGAATCGGATTTGATAGTGGCATACAGAAAACGGAAAAGATCCTAGTGTCTTTTTCTGATATAATAGTGTCTTTTACACCTCTACCTCTTCTGTTCTTAAATTTTTCAGTCATATAATTAGCTGACCATGAGATAAAAAACAGAACTATTTTTTGTAGTCCTGGAACTAGCAGATCGAATGCAAATAATTGAGTCTGTTATGCAAACTATTATATTTATTATTCCGATTTTTTATTCCATATTATTAGACGACAGGTTGTTTTTCGATGGTAATTGCTGTTAGTATTATGACTGCTGACAACTCCCTTTCTCACTTTCACATTTACGTTTTCAAATTGCACTTTGTTAATTTATTTGTACGTCAAATTAATTTTTTTACGTTGTGTGAACCTACATTTTTTTCTTATTTGAGCCAGTATATGTTCTTCCTGTTTTCGAATTTAAAGAGGTAAAAATATATCATCTGCAGATCAGGAATTGGTCCTGAGAATCATATAAATTGGAAACTACTGTTTTACGGTAATAGACTTAATCCGGATACACTTAGAGTTTTTAAATTATTTTCTTCTTTAAAGTTACGTATATAGAATTAAGTTGAAAGATTTTTCTGATTTTATAATTACTTTACTTTCTTTTACTGTTGTGGGTAGATGGATGCGTCAGCAAAATTGTTATAAATGTATTAATTAAATATTACGTCGTGTTGTAGTTCCATGAAAAATTTAATTAGATCTAATCCAAATTGATTTATTTCTTAGTACTTTAGTAATTATAAGTTACGTACCTAAGTTTCGAGTTGTACTTAAATAAAAATTAATGTAATTCTATCCTGTTAATTATTATGATTCACTGGACTGGATTTCTGAACCTTTAAAATCTTAGAATTAATATTTTAGTTGTGACGTCATCTTACCTAATTGGTAATTAATAGTACTGTGTTAATCCGGCCTCGAGGTGTCAATTAATCACACATATTACATTTTATAATATAGTGTGTATTTATATTGGTGTTTCTAAGTGTGTTTATATAGTGTGCGTACAGACACAATCAAATACAAATATCATGAGCTCAGGGTCGCTTTTGTAATTAAAATAATTACTACATTCTTCGTTTGTAGATTTATCAATTTCTTGATTCATTAATTCTCGTCCGTGATAATAAAATCACTCTCTCAGTAACAACTGAATAAATAATTAATTGTACCGCGTAATGTGTAATTATATTATAGTAGCAGTTGGTCGGTCAGCTAAGTTCTTCTTGTTCAATTTACATCTTTACTTATGTATATTTTTACCGTATTTATTATCTACAGTTTAATGATATACTGAAAAACTTTACCGACTTACAATAATGCTGCATAAACATTACGTTACAAGTAGATAGAATAGTGTTTCAGATTTTCTTAAAAGCTTGTGGACGAAAACCCTAATCAGATTTTTTAATTTTATGCTGCATTATCATCTATAACAATCTATGTTAACGTTGTATTAATCACTTAAAATCTAGAGCAGTAATCTGTAATTATAAATTAAATAAATTTATTGTAAAGTACCCGTAATTTTAGATTTCTAACTCATATAATTACGTATGAAATTAGGATATTCGCCAGAATACTAAATTTTTCTTCTACGATTCAAGGATTAGGTCCAAGGACCTCTTCCGACGTCTAACTAGCCACCGGTCGCCCCGGATCACGCTTTCCAATCAGTCTGGAAGTTTTGATCAGTGTAGGAATTCTATGTGGAGATATTCTGTGAATATGATTGGTCCTTTTCTGGCAGTATTCCATAACTGTCTCCTTAAGTGAATCAAAACCTAATTCTCATCGTGTATCCTCATTTCTGAACCCATCCATTCTACTACAGCTAATTACGTTTCTCAAAAAGCGTATCTCCGCAGACTGAATGGAAATTCCGTACTTAGAAAAATAAATATTATAGATCTATAACTGCATATGACATACGAAATTTCAATGGATACTGAGTGAGGCAGACAGATGTTCGATAGAACTAGGTGATTCAGAAGAGCAGGGCCTGACTGGAAAAGAGAGGTAGAGGTCGCCTACATATACAGTGGATCTTGTGGCAGGATTTAACTGCCACAAGCGGAAAGTTGCAGGATTGGGATTTGTGTTGACAAACAAAAGAGGCCTATGTCACTGACATAATGCTGATGGTGATGGTGAGAATGATGATGAAGATGGAAGAGGAGGGAAGGAGGAAAAGGAGGAGGAGTAGAAGAAGGAGAAGGAGAAGGTAGATGAAAAAGATGATGATAATGAAGTGAATAAGAAGATGAAGAAAAAGAAGAACTTACATCGATTTGTAGAAGTACTTCGGGGAATCTAAAAATATTAGTTTATTATTATTATTATCTTTAATTCTTTAATAATTGGTTCAGTTTGTAGATCTTTTTCCTCTATTCTAGTGCGAACTCTTCGGGAAAGAGTGTTTGCTTTCATAATCCGGAATGCCGCTTCTCTGAATAATTGGACAAATTACAAAGTGAACCAGTTTTTCAGATTCTTAAGCCACATATACGTCTTCAGTCAGGGGTATGGCGTTCTTCCGCTTTCCCTAATAACACCAACTGCAGCAACCAGTATTTGGAATTAATTGTAATACAGTTGTCACATTATGGTATTACAATTTACTAAGGGATTTTTCTCCAGAATTTCTAACTAGTTAGTTACTATTTTTATCCATCTAAGATATACAACAGATTCTGCGATAAGTCGATGTTTAAAAATCTTCGTTCTGTAAAACTTTGGAAGTAGTCTAAAAAAGCTTATAATATTTTCACAGTTTCTTGCTAAATAAAGTACATACGTATTAGTTACTCCTAGGGAGAACCCTGTTTTTTAATCTTAAGGATGTTATCCCAGTTATAAACAAATATTTTACTTGATTCTTTTAGTGAAGTACAAGTGGAAAACTATTTGGTGTTTCTTGAACGCTTTTAATGAAAAACTATTTTCATTACGTTTAGGTATTGAAGTTTTTTCATGATTTTTTGGATTACTTCACAATTAATTGAAATCGTAGTTAATATACGGTACTTTTGATACCTAGAACTTGTGAATCACTATATTATGGTGATTTTTACAATATGGTGTAAACATATAGGCATATATGTTTACATTTGCAAATTAAGAGACAAAAGTATTCATTACATTATTTTCAGAAAATGTTTTATGTTGGTATGATGCAGACTAAACTGTACTGTTTGTGGTAAGACTAATTAAGAATTTTGTAATTTGTTTAACAATTTTAACTTTTCTTCTATTTCACAATATTTTAGAGTTCCATTATTATTTAATATAACATTGATTTACCGTTAACAACCTGATTTAAAGTTCGGCTGAATTCATTTAACGAATTATTTAATTTTGCAAATTTGATACAGTTCCATTTTAGGAATATTAACTGACCTACCTTATGAATGCTATTATGTTAAGTACCGTAGGCCCTTTAACGTATATATATTATCAGAAACTTTTTTATTTTAACTTCATGTGTTGTATTGTATAAATGTGATCTAATACGGTCGACATTTAATTGTTCAACCGGTTGCCCTTTCGAACTCACGAAAATGTATTGTTTTATCTGGTACTATTACATCTAAGTTTACCGTATTACTAACACAAAACTTTGTCGCCAAACCTATAATTTTATTGATGAAGATGTTAATCGATTTTTAATTCGGTAAGGGAATTTATATGAATTCCCTTTAGCGTTTTATTCTACAGTAATCCTTGATTGTTGAACCTTATAATCTATTACATATCTTACCAATGTTAGTCGTTGATTTTCTGTATTTTTTTTACGTATCCCTTTCTTATTCTCTTTTAAGTTGCGGTCCGGCCGTTCCTGTGTAATATAAGAAGTTAAAAGTTATCAGATGAACAACAGTGCTGTTGAAATCCTGCTCGTTATCTTTTCTTGTCAGTCTAGCCGCTTGTTCTTTAGTTTCTATACTCACACTTGTATGTATTTGTTTCAAGATCGTTTCGTATATAATTACTGCATATACTGTGCTATTAAAAACGATCAAGTTTACATAAAGTTAATTATCCCTTTTAAAACAAAGTCCTGTTGTAGCTAGAATGTTTTTAAAATAAACGTAGTTTTCTGTGTATACAAATGTGAAAGTCACTAACTGAGTCACTGACTGACTCATTTAATACTAAATTTTTAACTTTCTGATTAACTAAAGAGCTAATTTGTCATACTTCTTGTTTAGGGATTGAACAAAGAAACTGAAGAATTTGCTTCTAAGAAGTACTGCTAGACAAAACGAAGTATTTAATCAAGAGAATTAAATAGGAGCGAACTGTTAATAGGCTACTATCATGTGTCGCAACAGTACTATGACAGTCGTTTTGCTAGATATATTTAGTACCTAATTAGATTTATTAGACTTTCAGAATGCCCATAACGGTCAGGTGGAGTGTTAAATTAATTGCAATCGATCTGTTGGTTCCAGGGCTACAAAAAATAGTTCTGTTCTTATCACACAGTCAGCCAATTATATGACTGAACTATTTAAGAACAGAAGAGGTAGAGGTGTAAAAGACACTGTCAGCGTTATCTCCTCTGAGAGCAATGAATTTCACTATACAGCCAGACCCTGTGGTGAATGAAGTGAAAGTGTAATTTGCAGGGTGTGAAGTAGATGCTTTTCGGAGGGCCTGGAATGCTGATAAGCATAGACTACTTTTGTACTCAGTGAGGAAGGCGATGGTAAACCACCTCATACTTCATTTATTTAGTAAAACCTCTAGAGGTTCAAACCAGTCTTTCGGTTGTTGACCTAAACAACAACCTATGTATGCTTTAGTAAGACTACTTTTAGGTCGTTGTGAAGCATTTTGTTGTTTATTTATCCAGATGAGTTCGTTATGAGTCCCAGGAACTTATAGTAAAATCCATTTAACTATAGAGTAAATTTCAACAATACAGTTATCTCTCATATGCTAGAACTTGACCCAGATTGCTTAGCGCGACCCATACTAATTGTACCTAGCAGTGGCGCACTGACGGAGGGGGCGAACGGGACCAGTCCTCTCAAACCCTTTTAATTGTAGTGTGTATTTTCGTACATTTAAAGTTGAAAAATAGATAAAACTTATAGGAAATTCAACGTATTTTCAAAGTCAAAGTTATTTGTCGTCATAAAAATTATTATTATTGTACTGAATCCTTAGTTACTGATAACAAAAATTCTTTTACTGGTGATTAGCTTATTTCATGTAAATTGTACATAATTTAAGATATTTATAAACATTGAGTGTAAATTTAAAAAAATGGGTAAAGCAGTTAAGATTTACAAATTTGTTTAAAAATTTTTTATAATTACAATACAATCCAGGTTGTAAATTTTAAAACAATCTCAAAAAAGTAGGCTAAATTTGTTTTTAGTGAGATTTTTTCAGTCCTTATAAAAGGAGTAATTTTTCATAAATTACAAAAATAGTGAACAATTACTAACGTAATAATATTGTCTTCAAGATCTATATAGAATAATTTTGAGGGTCAGATATGTAGCCACTATTAAAAAGAGGAATTTTTTGTACTCCAGGAAGAATCTCCTCACCGGGGGGGGGGGGGGATTTCGAGAAGCTGGATATAATTTCCCGCAGAAATTGCCTAAACGTAAACTAAATTTTAGGTGCCAGAATGATGTAAAATTTAATTTCCAGGTATTTAATTTTCAAAATTTGTCTGGGGTGGACCCCCGGTTACATGGGGGTATTCCAGATACCCCCGGTACGTCTGACTCGTACCTAGCACAATTTTTTTTAAATTTTTTTCTGAAAACGCATAAGAACTCAAATTTTACTATAAAAAACAGTGCGTTATATTCGTACTGGGTTGGCAGGCTTAATATTTATGGAGGCAAAACAGCGGAAATGATGTCGGTTGGATGATCTGGTCGGAATCATGCCAATACTCATTTTCAGGCTTATTATTTTGGAATTAAATATAAATGAGTACAATCTTAAAATGAAATAAAATTATTGTTATTTTAAATAACAAGTTATTTGCATTGAATATTTTGTTTTCATTGTACCGGATTTTTTTAGTACTGTATATACAATATTTGTTTTATTTACATTATAAATTCTGAAATAAATCTTTACAGAATTTATAATTTCTTAATCAAATAATTTTTAGGCAAACATTGTTTGAGTTTCAGAAATGATTAACCTTTACAGTTAATCAAGTGTTTAAATATGAATATTTCATCGTCATTTGAATATTTTAACAAACAGTATCGCCCTTGTACTTTTAATAGGTCTACATATTTTTACCATACTTATAATAAACGAAACAATAATTCATTTGAGTTCCGTAATCGTGTCGCCTGGAAGGCTTAAAAAACATTATTCAATTTATTATTAATTTTTAATAATCTTTCAAGCGTGGCTAATGTTATTTGTATACTACAGGGTGTTTTTAAGTAAATACTAATGTATTAACTAATTTTCGGTAGGTTTCATATTCGTATAGTGATAGACAGGCTGATACAAGGAATGACGAAGGCCGACCCAAGAGTCGATTTAAACCGGTCTTCGTCAATTGAATTTTTATTATTATAAGCACCGTGGTGATCATACAATACGACTTTTTCATTTAAAAAAGTGGGTATTTTCTGTTATTCCCCCCCCAGCATAAATTTTCACATTTTCTGAATATTTCGTATGCAACCTTACAGTACTTTAAACGATAAAAACGGGGAAAATGTTTTTAAAAACCCTACACCAATATTCTTCAAGTAAAGGTTAAATGTAGGTAGGGTAAATACATTGTTTTTTTCTCAATATTGTTACTGTATGTAATTATCTATATAAATAAAATTGTGATTTTGTCTGTACAATGTTTCAAAATGCACCAAATTTTGTTTCTACGCCAGACGTACCACGTAAACACCGAAAATAAGTTCAGCTCAATGTTTGTCTGTTTGTATGTTACGACATCACGCATGAACCGCTGCAAATTCAATGAGTTTCGGAATTTAGATTTTGGACATAATCGACATGAAAATAAGCTACAAATTTTTTTAATATCACGATGGGATGGGGGAGTTCAGAGGGAGGGGTAAACAAAAAGCTACGAATATCTGTGTTAAAAGTTAATGTATCAAAAAATGTTATATAATCGAAATAACGAAACTTTTAAAGACGAATAAGTTTTATTATGTAAAGTTTTTCATTTTCATAGTCGTCTTGATAGTGGTCATCATCGTGGAGTGTTCCTATTGTGATTTACCTTTCATTTAACGGTATCTTAACAGTAATTTTTCTTGCTCTGTAGCGAATAATTAAATTTCCTACAGTTACATTATACACACAGATTTGTATGAATAAATCTAACAGATTTGTGATTTATCTTTCATCATATTGTATATTTTAATTGTATATTTTAATATATTATGAAAATAATAAAGCGCTACATATCTTAATTTAAAAACACCAAGATCTCGCTTTTATTTTACGTTTAACTATTTATTTTTTCATAAATAATAATGCTAACGTTGAAACTGATGTTGCGATAGATAAAATTGAATAGTTAAAGAATATCAGACCTAACTGGGGTCGAACTGGGTACCCCAACCACGGCACCAAGGAAACCGTTCGAAGAACGGGTACTTAAAATGGGTTTTAAATTCATTGAGTACATGAAATCATTAAATAAATTTAATGAATAGACAAGAAAACAAAGAAAATGAAAATAAATAAAGTCGTACGACAAGGCTATCCAATGTTTCCGACGCTATTTAATATTTTACTTTAATAAGATTTTAACTATTTGGAACCAATTAGTTGACACAGGCATTCAGCTTTGGAATAATGTATTCCTAAATTCATTGCTCTGCGCAGATGACACTGTTATTATTTTTGACACAGAAGACAGACTCCAATATATCATTTATAAGTTGCACAACATTAGCGCAGAGTTTGACACGAGAATATCGGCGCAAAAATCAAAGGTTATGACATTCAAGGGAAGCTGGCCGTTTCGCTCAAAAATTATACTTGGCAACCGAACTATAGAACAAGTTCGAGATTTTAAATATTTAGAATGCAAGATTTCTTGTGACAAAAATGATGATGTGAGTGAAAAACTGGTAAAATTCAGCGCTATATGCGGTTCTATTCGCTGGACAGTAGGAAAGAAAACGAGAAAGGACACCCAAATGAAATTTTATAGAGCAATAGCTGTACCACTCATAACAGATGGGAGTGAAACATGGGTATCATTACAGAGGAATGAATCTCGTATCCAGGCTGCTGAAATGAGATTTTTGCGGGGAGTCAAAGGTTGTACCCGGTTAGATGAGTACGTAACGAAGCTATCTGTGCTGAGTAAAATGTTCAGTCTCTGTTAGAAACGTTAGGAATATATAAGAGAAACTGGTTCATCCATTTACTTTGTATGTCAGCTCATAGACATCCTCTGCAAGCATGGAAATATAAACCTAGAGGAAAGCGAGGCTTGGGAAGACCTAAAAAGAGATGGATGCCGGTACAGGCCATGGAGCCTAATCCTTGACATATGATGATGATTATGGTATGTACGTTTTCGAAAGAAATGTGTAGTCCTCGTAGTCCTCTACTTCTTCTGCTCAGTTTTTCAATTTCTATATTTATCTAAATACCCAATTTATGAATTATCTAATGAAATAATCGCAGATGTATTGGCATACATTAAGTGTAGGTATCTCTAATATACAGTTATACCGTTTTAGAAATCAGATACTTAAGATCAGCTTTATGTAGGCTACTATACTTTTTTTATATTTACTGTATTTTTTTTAATAATTTAACTATACTGTACTATAATTATATGTTTAATATTGCGTATTTTAATTCCCTCAAGTACATATTTTACTTAAGTATCTGTACTTTTAACACTTTTGTAATATTAAATACTTAATTTTATTAATAATTGCAATTTAATGATAAATCATTAATGTTTATTAAAATAATTATATTATTTAAGTCAATATTGTACAGTTTTTTAAAATTATTTAAGTATAATAATATATTGTAAGGTATTTTTTTGCTCGTGGGTTGACTTACTGAGTATATATGTATTTATAAGTAATTTGTTGAGTAGTTTATACAGTGTTATGTTTTAATGTTTGTAATTATTGTTTAATAAATCTGTTGAATCCATAGAAGGTAATTTTTATGTTCAATTGTATATTTTAATTAGACTTAGTTTTTTACGTTATGCGTTTCATGTTAGATGAAGGTTGTTTGATATAAAAAAGGATTAATATAGGAGTGTTTCGTGTAGGTTCCGTTACATCTGATGAAAAAAAGTAATCATTGGAATATGGATTGGGGCAGAAATTGTTGGGTTTCCTATTAAATTTTGATATTTGCTGATACAGTTGTAAAGTTAATATAATGTACCATTGTAAAGTAATATTCCATAAATTAGAAATGACTAAGGGAATAAATAGTTCATTGTAAGAAATTGTATTTTATGAAGTGTTATGTATTGAACACGGATACTGGGATTGCAATAAATGGAATGTTTTGAGTATGAGTTCTCGGAAATCGAAACTAGTGGAAACGTTCGATTTTATTTTGATTCCTTCTATTATGTTCTAGTAAAGCGGCGAAATTGTTAGAAGCGTCTTGATTGTTTGGGAAACTTTCAGACCGCAGGTGTAAAAACAGTTTGCGTCAGTGTAGTTGGTCAGACAATAATTGAACTGTGAATGGAATTAGTGATGTCGGCCATTTCAAAATAGTGTAGCTAAGGGACCGGTTCTGAATTGCGTTAATAGTGCGTATGCGTACGAGTGGTTACAACTGGTTGTGAACAAGTAAATCATCGTTTTTATTGTTGTGTGACAGATTCTTATATACCATAGTCGTTTTCTAATTAATTTCATTGACGTAATCTGATTGTAATTTGTTAGCAATCTAAGTTTTATAATTAATTTTATCAATAAATAATTGTTATAAGATTAAAGAAAGTCTTTATTTTTTATTATACCCAGATCTCGAAATTACCTAGGCTTAAGTGTTACAATATGTCATATCAATAGATCATTTTCAAAATGCAGATACTCGTAAATCTTTTTTCAGTACTGCAGTGTAGGCTGAGGTTAATGAGAGATATATTTCTAATCTAAGTTACAAAAATAAATTTTGTAACTGTTTCTAAGGTCAACTATTGTTCTGATTAGAATGCGTAAACTTTTATATTGTGCACTACACAAAGTACATTTTTCACTATAACAGTACACTAACTCCAAGGGTTTCTTTCTCGTGAGCTGGCGCACTACATCTGAGTTGTCAAGACGCTGTATAGCTTCGGTGTTAATCTGCTGAAGAAGCATTCTTTTATATTTCTGTGCACATCTCTTTATTTTAATTGTGAATAATTCTCCCTTCAGGTCTACCCGAACGTCTGTTACTACCGAATTATTTCTACTTATTACTACCTTCATATCTATTTGCAAATAATTCTCCCTTATGACTACTCATTAAGCATAGACAATGTTCCTGAATACTTTTTTTTAAACTTCTGAATAAATCCGATGTTACTTAGATTGGCACAACCCTATTGCTGTTTACCATATATCCATACTGGGTTCTACACCTGTTTGTAACAATCGGAGCTTATTATGAATTGAGATGAAGGAATTTCTTCCAATCAACGTATACATTTTATTGTACTCCAGGCCGACAACGGTTCACAGAATTACTTGCTTTTATTGCATCATAATATACCTTTACTATCAGTCTGGATCCCCTGGATTAGTCTAGAGTATGTTTTTTTGCATTGAAGAACATTTATTTTTTATATTTCATGGCCGGCCCATCGGCGTAGTGGTTAGCGCAATTGGATTCTATGCTGGGGTCCCAGGTTCGATTCCCGGTCAGGTCTGGCAGTTTTTCATCACTGATCTTCATCTATCATCCTTCTCACCGTCTCCACTATAAGTAATTGCTAAACAGTTGGACTTAAAACAAACAAACAAATCTGCATTGAAATATACTAGTTATAAATCTATTCCCTAAAAGATGAAGGAGACAAACATATTCAGCCTGTTTAAGTGAATGCTTCTTCTTTTTCTTCCAATTTCTTAGATTTTGAAGCGACGACATCCTTCTTTTGCCAGTTTCACGCTTCCCAAGTATTTTCCCTGCAGAATAACTTCTAGTAAAAAATATTGTGAGTCATTCCGCAAGATATGTCCAAAAAACATATGAATCTCCAAGAAAATACGTAAGTGAATGTCTGAGACGCGTAAATCTGTTAATTAAAATTTATGACAACGGTTCTAGTAAGCGACATTTTTCTGTTGCAAGTAAAATGATTATGACAACTTCATTTGTCCTACTCGTTTCGCTTAGTATTCAGAAATATTTTATTTATTAATCGTACAATACTGCATTTAAATATTTAGAAGCTCTTCCTTTTTTTAGTAATGTTAACTTTTACAATGTTCAGTTGACAACTAAAATTTTACATACTCAAGAACTTCGTTTCATGAATGTATGAACCGACTTTGTGCAGTTTTAAAAGAAAAAGATGAATGTTTGAGAAACTAAGCCACGAATTTATTCATAAGGTTCCAAATTTTTAGCGATTGCTTTTTGTTAGCAGTAATTTTTACTGTGTGGTGGTTTAATTACAGTCCCGAACCAGGAATTGAATTAGATACTTGTAGTTTAATACTTTTACCGCCGAGGTTGTTAATTATCATTGCATTCACCAGAATTTCTTATAGCTTAAAGAAACACAAACTTTACGATAAAACAAACATTAATCGATTATAAACCCGAACCCAAATCCAACTTATAAATTAGTAAAAGTTAAAAAAACCTGGACATTTCCTTTTCGGGTGTTATACTTAGTATAATAAATTGTAAACAGCTTAGGTTTGGTTTTATATTTCGAATTAAGAAACGAGGACTGTAATACAACCTTATACTTAATAGTCCCTTAACTTTTAAAGAAATAATAAGTCAGAAGAATTTCTCTTGTAACTTGTATACAGTTTGTTCTTCTTTTAGTGGTAGTTAAAAAACACAAAACACATCAACAATGGAGTACAATAAGCATTAGTATAGATAGGACTCGTAAATCAATGGACCATTTGGCGACATCTGTTTGCGATGAGCGGGAACAGAATGTCTTTCAACCATGTCCACGAATCTGTATACGTTTATGCAGTTAAATTATTACAAAGGAATGATAGATGTTCATAAATATACAAAAAACAATAACAAATAAAATGGGTGGCAAACTAAACTAACTTTCTTGAAAGTCTCTAACAGTGTGGAATGACGACATCGATTAAACCAATGTTAATTTAGATTTTACTTTCTGTTGCCTATATGAATACATAGGAAGGAAAGTATTGTTTTCATATCGATTTTTCACCGGATATACACGTTTTTAGACCCATTGAGCCCAAAAAAACGTGTTTTCAGCGATTGGTCTGTGTGTGAACAGAATACCTCAAGAACGAAACTTAGTACGAAGTTGAAACTTAAAACTTAAGTTAGATACTACTAGAGGACCCGACACGAACATTTTCATCAAAATCAGTCAACCGGAAATAGTATTTTATTCGTGTAATTTTTCACTTTTTTGCTAATTTACTCAAAAACGGCTTCTACGATTCATTTTAAAATCGCGTCAATTACTATATTTTTTATACTCTACAAGATCTGCTAGGCGCCTTGTCTGCTGAAATTCTTGTAGAGGCTGTTCTTTCGTTGAAAAATTTGTTTTTTTTAAGATAGTAGATTAATATGCATTTTAGGGCAAAAGTGTATGTACTCAAAGTTGTAGACAATTTAAAAATCTACAATGTTTAATTCAAACATTTTTTTTATATAACACTTAGTTTAGCGGCAATTAGTAATTTTCTGTTTTTTCTATGAAAATCTGTAAAAAAATCTATTTTAAGATTTCAGCCGTAGTATGCATTTTAGGACAAAAGTGTAGGCTATATAATTAGATTTATAGAAAATTAAAAGATATACAACTTTTATTTAGAGTATTTTTCTCTACAGAGCCTAGTTAAGCGTGAAAAAGTGATTTTCCGTATTTTTAAGCCAAATTCAGGTTAATTTTAATTTTGCATCATTCACTCATAATTAAAATAAGGTTATGTTTTTTGAGGTTAGGTTTTTGTTTATTTTTAATGTTTCATTGCTAATGTTAGATTATGTTGTTAATTATTTGCATTGGCAAGAGAAAGTTGCGTGAGTGTTTCACACCAGATTTTTAATAGATAATCGAAAATTTTCATAAAACTAAGAGTTTGATCTAAAAATACGACGAAAATACGATTTTTTCTGTATACTTCATTTTATTTCCATAACAAGCAGGCGGAGTGTTAAGTTATTTGCACTCGGTATCCTAGTTCCAGGTCTGCAAAAAATAGTTCTGTTTCTTATCATATGGTCAGCCAATTATATGACTGAAGAATTTAAGAACAGAAGAGGTAGAGCTGTAAAAGACACTATAAAATAAGTCAGAGTTATCTCCTCTGAGAGTAATGAATTTCATTTTACAGCCAGACCCTATGGTGAATGAAGTGGAAGGTGTCATTTGCCGGGTGGAAAGTAGAGCTTTTCATAGGGTTGGCATGCTGATAAGTATACTTTTCCACTCGGTGAGGAAAGCATGGTAAATCACATCACTCCTCGTTTTACTTAGTAAAGCCTCTAAAGGTTCAAACGAACCTTTCGCTGATGACGTAAGCAACACACTTCATTAGTAGATATATTAAAACAATATTTTTTACAACTTAATTGAGGTTTAAGCTACTATTCTGGGTAATTGCTATTCAAATACAAAGTTTTTGCATTCCTGCTTCTTGTTCAGTTCGCGCCAAGTTTTTGAACCAGTTAGTAACAGCCACTTTCATCATAATTTTCAAAGTGTGTTCCGCATAAAAACTCTTTCATCTTTTAAAAAAGACGGTAATCACTAAGTGCGAAGTCTGGGCTTTATGATAGTTGCTTAAAAATCTTCCAATTTAACTGCTGAAGTGTTGCTTAATGCAGCGAAGTACGGACGTGCGTTATTGTGTTGACCTGGAAAAAATTCGTTGTAGCCCAAATTCTGAGCAATGATATTATAAAGAACAGTTCTTGATATCTCAGGAAAGGATAAATGTAACTCATAGAGCATCAATCTTTAATCTTTTTGAAATTTTTCCTCGTTCTTTGATTTGAGTTTGTCAGTCGCAACTGAAGATCGACCTGAGCGTTCTTCATTGTGAACATTTGTTCCTCCGCCATTAAAAAAGATGCATAATTTTTTAATAAAACCTTTATTCATTACTTTGCCGTAAACCACGGTGATTTGCCTGTAAATTTCAACTGGTTGAACATTTTTGTATTCAAAAAATGAATCACACTGCGTATCACACATTTGGACTAACCGTCAATCGGTGTTAACGTTATTTACTTTCCAAATTGCCCTCGTATTATTTACGAAAGTTGTAGCATTTTAAAGTTGTTTAAATTTTGTTCTGCGTATTTTTACTATTCGCTGAAATTTAAGTCTATAATTTTAGAAAATCAGGTTTTGATGCGGTTTTCTGATAAATTTTCAAATTGCGACTAAATTGCGTATCAGACAACCTAATTTCAAGTATGTACTATACCCCAACGAACGAAAGGCTGCAGATGAGATCCAGCCAATAACAGCCAAGGTCGGGTGTGAGGTTGCTCCTTCGCTAAGTCTCACTCTGTTCCACCGAACTCCAGCTGACTTTTTGTTAGGCTGTCATTCACAGCGGACCACAACGTGATAACGCAGGATACGATTAACAAAAGTCAATTGGCTCTGTGCTGTGATCTAGGTCACTATGCTCCGCCTTCTTCTGCAGTTTCTAGTTTTTTAAGGTATAAAGGGTACATTTCACCGATAAAAATTCAACAAGTAATTTCCCGACGTTAATGAAACTTCCCGAATTCGTTAAGTATGTAATTAAATATAAATAATATTAATTTTAATTAAATTAATAATTTAATTTTCTTAAAAAGTTTAAATCTTTATTGTTATTTGATTTCTTTTTCAGTGGTACAAATGCAATCCTGACAATATTGATGAAGAACTACAAGCCAAGTTTGTTCAACTGAATTTAGACAACGAAACAAAAGATTTTCTTGATTCATCTGAAGCAAAATCTGATCATATATTCCTTCAGATATGGTACACTATCGTTAAATCGATTCTTGGATGGTTCTTTTCACAAACAAACATAAATGGGTAAGTGTTATTTTTATAATGTATTACTAATTTAGTGAATGAATTACTATATTCGTTGTCATTAGAATTGTCATACATTGAATTAAATCCACTACCGCCCCGTAGCTGGCAACGTTGTTCAGTTTTTTGACCTATAAAATACTGCAATTTGCAACTGGTTTTCCTTCTGAAGTATCTATACTTCACATTCATATATGTCTGCTAAACCTGCGAAACCTGAACTGAAACACGCTTTGTAGTACAGTCAGTTTATGTACATAGCTACGTACAGTCAGTGTTTCCAAAACTATTCACAAATGAGGCTGTGAGAGTGGCGTAAGTAAAAAAAATTAAAATAAAAAATTGATAATGACACGTTAGAAGGTTATTTATGAAAAACTAAAAATAACCAAAAATAATTTAAATTATTTATTAAATAACCATTATATTAATAAATAAATATAATATAATTAATAGGTTATTCATAAATAACCTACATTTAGCCTTCTAAAAGTGTCTTAATCAATTTTGTAATTTTTTTGACATAAGCCATTCTAATTCTCATAAAGTTTGAGTGGCATTCACCGACAGTCCAGTTCAATAATATAATGTTTTCTTGTACCTCAACATTTTTTAAATTTGTTAATTTTTTATTTATTTAGGCTTCATTGCACGGCGTATTTATTGAGGTTTATTTATGAATGATTACATTCCTCTAATGTGACTCCATCCTCCTAATTGGTAATTACTTATATTCGGCAGTATGAGTCACAGGAAACTTACTATGAACGCTTCATTCATTATTATAATCCGTTAAGTAGGAAAGTATGATCAACTACGTATTATCAAATGTGAACATTGCACGAATATTTTTGAATCGGGGTGTAAATCTTTGTTTTCTAGTACGCTCTAGCATACGGATGAAAACTCTGTTGTTGTTGTTTAGGTCATCAGCCGAAAGGCTGGTTTGAATCTAAAGATGCTTTACTAAGTAAAGCGAGAATTTTTTTGTAGTTCTGTTAATTAGCAGATAGAGTGGAAATAATTTAACACTGCACTGAGCGCTTCCACCGAGAGACCAGTAGCCAGTAGACACAAGGTATCAGGGTGACCGAATGAATGGTATCCCATTTTATTTTCGTCCATAAGAAGTATCTTAATCTCTGCCAGCAACAAGGTAGCCTACTGAGAAAACTTTTGGAAACAGCACTCTACTCTCAAGGCAAAAATTATTGTATTCCCAGATTTATTGTGTTAATATTGATAGAAAAATTTCACTTGTTAACAAATGGCTACAAAGTTTATATATTTTGTAGTTTTTAGTTGATTCTGAGTTTGGTGACAACCGATTTTATTTTTGTGTATTTAGTCGTTGTTTAGTTGATACTGAGCTTGGTGACAACTGATTTTATTTTTGTATATTTAGCCGTAGTTTAGTTGATACTGAGTTTGGTGACAACCGATTTTATTTTTGTGTATTTAGTCGTTGTTTAGTTGCTACTGTGTTTGGTGATAACCGATTTTATTTTTATATATTTTGTAGTTGTTTAGATGATACTGAGTTTGGTGACCACCGATTTATTTTTGTATATTTTGTAGTTGTTTAGTTGATACTGAGTTTGATAACAACCATCTTTGTTTATCACCTCACGTAAACATTTTTATTTTACTATAGATCAAATTTACATAATTTATCGTTTTTAACAAATACTTCATTCAAAATGTTTTCTTCGATTCACTTTATGAGTTGTTGTCACATATTAAATTGGTCAAAATTTTTCCGTACTAGCCTTTTACTGATAGAAAGAGAGATGAAGTATTGGAAAAGTAAGATGGCTATTAAATAACTTAGTCCACACATGGAGTTTTGTGTTGTTCTGGTTAATGATTTTTATTTAATATATATATATATATATATATATATATATTGATAGGATATGAAAAGAAAATGTGTTTTATAGTTTGAATCGGGTTTTTACAATTCCATATAAAAATTATGGTTTCTGAAATTAAATTTTTCTTTAGACATCTTTTCTTAAGTTAGGGTGGTTATTTCTTAAGAAATAAGTAGACTAGAAAAGGAGAAACGCTTCTGAATGATATCATTAATAATATAACATTAGCTGTTATTATATAAGTTTTTCATCGTGGCCAACAATTTAATTCTTCGAAAATGTGATATTGGAATTTTAACGACTCGTCCTTTCGATCCTTGTATGGATACTGTGTGTGTATTTGAACATGTTAAAGTGATCGTCTGTCTTATGTATGATATATTTTGTGTATATTTTTATGTTGTTTATTTTTCTGATTTACCGTGTTAGACTTTACTTCTTTTAATTAAAAAATGAACTAATAATATTTAGTTTCATTTAAGAATTGCAGATATTTATGAGTTTAAATCTAAGAGTTATTTCATATTTAATCTAGATGATCTAATACAAAGGTATGAATGAAATATCACTGTTGTGTTTGATGTATTTATTTCTGATTTATTATGGTATAAATTTGTTGTTTTATATCGGTTCTCGATACACTTTTTCAGTTAAAACTAAATAGTAATCTTAGTTCACAAAAGCAAACACGTTTTACTTGTAAAGTTTTATCTATGTACTCGTTTATAAATGCGAAATCCACTAATAACTCTCTCACTCATCACGAAATCTCCAAAACCATAAGGTCTAGAAACTTATTTAATATGTGGTCAATTTGGGACGTACGTGCTCGCTAATATAATATTTTAAAAATTCTTCTGCTAAAAATGGTAAATTCTTGAAAGTGTCGATTTATTTCAAGTCACCAAAAAACATTTTATTGCCTGACAATTTAAAAAAAAAATTGATAGTTTTTGTTGTTGGTCCGTTGGTTCTGTTGTTTGTTCTTGGATCACTCCTACCTATTGGAAGTGTAGCATTTCCATTCATGTATTTATTTTTACTGTCCTTGTTTTTCATGTGGCGAACATTTCTGTTTGGACAAATGCTCAAATCCAAGGGTTACACAATCATATTTATGCTAATGACATGGAATAAAACCTAACTTGTTTATAACAAAATATGCCACATTTTAATTTACGTTCATATTTCATCTAAATTAAAGTTTAGGAAAACTTTTTCAGCTATTATTGTATTTTCCCCCATTTTCGAGGAGTTATTTTACAAAAAACGAATACAAACTACTAGACAATGTTTTTAACTTTCAGATATTAAATACGTCTACTTGCACATCAAGATTCGTACCTGTTTCATACTACCTTTTATTTAAAAAAATTCTCAAAATATTAATAATTTGAAAAATTTCAAAAATTACATTTTTACGCTTCAATATCTTCAATGACCACGACTGAAAAATTCTAAATCTTTGCTGTAGCATATATATTGTACTCTATAATGACATCCGCAAGGAAATTCATTTTGTAATTTAGTCTGTGAGCTGAGATATAAAATAAGTAAGTACGGAGCGATTTTTGGTACCTTAACTTCATATTTAGAAATTTTTATGTTTTTGCCATAACAGATACTAAATTTTCAATTCAAAAGTGTTGAAAAAAGTTTACTTTTTATACTGGTATCGTTTCGAAACTACAACAATAGTTTTTGTTACATTAGCCGAAGTTGTTTGGGTCAGCTAGAGTTAAATAAGGAGCAAGATAAATCTGGAATTTTTCAGAAACGCCGACATTAACAGAATATGTATTATTTAAATAAATGTATATTAATTTAACAGTTCAGGAAACACTTTAAGATATTGGAATCTTTTTGTACGTTTAACAAAGAGATTAAACGTATAATAAATCTGGAAAACATTTTAAGAAACCCTTTACTAAATATTAATCATTATTAGTTATTCTAGAACCTTAAGGCTTCTTATAATTGGTGAATTAAAGAAGGGAATCGAATTAATTATGTATGAAATACATTAGAACCAACTAACCAATAGTTATTTCGAACAAATAATTGTGATAATCTTACCTGTAAAGGAATTCGTATCAATTTATCTCTAATAATCCATATAACTAGCTTTATTACTCAATCTTAAATTTTTTTATTGTGCTTTCATAATTATTTTTTAGCGTTTCCAAGTTTCAAATAATTATAATTTACCTGAATGTAGTTGTTAATTTTAAACTTGTATCGTTGAAAAATAATTTTTTCAAACTGGTTTTCATAAAATTATTATGATAATTAATTATCGGAATAAAAATGACGCATCATCAGGTAGGTTAGTTTGCCAAACGTATAATCATTCTTTAATACTAATTGCTTCGGTTCTTTTCAGAGTGTGAGAAATCTTAGAAACTCTTTATTACACGTGTGTGTTTGTATCAATAAGTACATTAACACGAAGTATTTTTGTATTATTGTAGTTTGTTCCAAGATAATAATTAAATGATCGGTATTTCCTTTTTCAGTTCACTCTGGGTGTGACATTGCTTTTACTTTGTATCATTACTTAGTATAGTAAATTTGTTACTACCTAAAAGGTTTTAAAACTATTTCACTTTTTGTTCTAAAATTATTCATGAATGACTGGTCCTATTTTAATGTTACTCGCGGAATGAGTTTGCTGTTCTAAATTTATACCAAACAAAATCTCAATGACCGTTTTTGTGGCATATTCGATTAAAATAATGTCCCGAATTTACTTTTTGACTAAGTCTTAGAACATTTTAACACTGTATCTCAACATAATATTTTGTGAACTACTATCTGTCTATCTAATCAGCTTCAATTTCCATTTTTAAACATAAGCCTCCTCCTTTACTTCTCTATTGTTCTCTGACATGAGCGATCTGCATCCGTCCCAATTCAATATTACTCCTTTAGTAGTCTGCCCAGCTCATCTGTGGTCTTCCTCTTTCTCGTTTGCATTCCCAGAGTCGTCAGTGTATACCTACTATCGTCTTTCAAAGTTCTATGTAAGCATGACTATGTGTGTCGACAAATCATATACTGTTGTTGTGTTTTTTGTGGTTTTTTTTGCTGTTCGATGAGTCTGATCCCCAGCATTTGTCTCTCGATTCCCATGTGTCTCTTCCCCATTTCATCAATATTCTCCCTTGTAATTTCCCATGATTGAAAGCCATACGTAAGGACGGGTAATATATATTGATCCAATAATGTAGTTCACAGATTCTGCGGAAATTTCCTGTTTTTTTAGGATGAATGATTGTTTGTCAAATTCTTCCAATAGCATCCATGCAAGTCTAGTTCTTCTCTCCACTGAATAGTCTGGTTGAGCTTATTCAGTTTCGTCATTTGACTCTAAATTATAAGTACGTATTCCAAGAGTTCCTCTATTTTCTTTTACGCAACTATGATGTTTAGTTCTTCCTATTGGTTCTTCATAATTTTTATCAAAATTTATTTTTTAACCTATTTTTGATTTCTCATCTAGCTTTCCCATAATTTTTGTTGTTCCCATTTTTTGTCGCAATTAACTATTTATTATCGCTTAAGCTAAAATATATTTGTGTTTGTGTTAAGTCCTAAATGTATAGTAAGGAAAAGAGAAGGTATGCTTCTCTGTGACAAAAAACCTCGTACATTGTAACTGGAGGGACCAAGGATAACCATGGCTAAAACTTTATCAGAACAGCGAACAATACAACTGTAAAATCGTTTTTATTAACGATATGTTAACAAAACGACTCGTAGCTGGTTAGATGGTAAATATCTCACACCAAACATGTAACTTAACAATTTAACGTCATTTTCTACAATTTCTTTGTGGTAAAACGTTTAAAAATTTTAAGGGAATGAAAATAAAAATATACCTAACTGTAAATGAAATAAACATTAGTTATTTGGTTTATTTTAGTTTATTAAAGCCGCATTTACATCTTGGTTATCAGCGACTACGTTGGTTTTAACTAGTGAAAATTTCCTAGATGGGAATCGAACCCGAAACCTACGCGTTTTAGGCTAGCGTGCTACCACTACACTACAGAGGCAGTCATTGAACACGTTTAATGATGACAAATAATCTTTGACTTTTATTCGCTTAAGTTGTAAAGTAATTATCGAAAAACGTAAGAGCGAAAATCACAGCCCATGAGATTGTTCACAGGGTTTTACTTTCTCTTTCCTGTATGATTATAGAAAGGAAAGTATTGTTTTCATGTCGATTTTTGAAAATCGAGTTTCACCGGATCTACACGTTTTCAGACCCCATGGACCCATATTTTAGCGATTGGTGTGTGTGCGCGTGCGTGCGCGCGCGCGTGTGTGTGTGTGTGAACAGAATATCTCAAGAACGGTACATCGTACGAACTTGAAACTTAAAGTTAGATACTCGTACTGCCGGACCCGACACAAACATTTCCATCAAAATCGGTCAGCCAGAAGTAGTAGTTTATTCGTGTCATTTTTCACTTTATTGCGATTTTCTCAAAGACGGCTTCTACGATTTCTTTTTAATTTTTAGGATTCCGGCTTTAATATGGATTTTAGCGCAAAATGTATGCAATAAAAAATGTAGAAAATTAAAAATCCTACAACTTTTATTTCAAACATTTTTTTATCACGTAGAGTTTAGCGGTAATTAGAGATTTTCTGATTTTTTTCACGAAAATGTGTAAGAAACCGATTTTTTTAGATTTCAGCCCTAGTATGCATTTTACGGCAAAAGTGTATTTAATCAAATTTATAGAAAATTAAAAGATCTACAATTTTTGTTTTGAGCATTTATCTCTACAGAGCCTAGTTTAGCGTGAAAGAGAGATTTTCCGTATTTTTAAGCCAAACTGAGGGTGATTTTCATTTTGCGTCTTTTACTCATGATTAAAATTAGGTTATGTTTATTGAGGTTAGTTTTTTGTTTAGTTCTAATGTTAGATTATATTGTTATTTATTTTCATTGGCAATAGAAAGGTGTGTTAGTGTTTCATACGAGATTTTTTTTCTGAAACTTTAGTAATTTTTTTAAGGCTAAGCTAATTCTGTAATTGACATACTACTGAGGTTACTAATAAGCACGGACGGAGTGCAGGCGCTGTTGCTACTATAATTTATGATTAAGTTTGGCCTATTTGTTGGTCATCAAGTTCAACTTATTGCAATGTGATGAAATTAAAAGAGAGAAAGTGAACAAAAGAAGGAGGGACTGATGTTTGGTAGAGGTCGGCATATCAGAGGTATTAAGACCACACAGATGCTTACCTATCTTAGATTATTATTTCATCCATCTTTACTTAATATTTCACCGGAAGCTCATCTGTAAAGTAATTGTGTGTGGCCAGTCGGTTCTTCACACATTTTCTGGTAACGAGTAATAACATCGTTATAATAACAGCAACTGTAATAACTTTACGCTTTAAATATATAATAAATTTAAAAGGAAAGAACAAAACGTTAATTTTTACCTCCTTTACTAACTACTAGATTTGTCAGGTGTTAAAAAACCCAAGATCCGGGATCTCGTCTGATTCACAATGTATTTTGTATTAAAAATGATTAAGTTACCTGTTTTTATTTGTTAATTACTTTTTGGGAATTTATTATTAATTTGAAAGTTAATGAACTGTAACGGAAGGCCTTGGTTCTACCTGTCACAGCTTCGGCCGCTTTTATCGTGGTATTCATTAATTTAATTTACCTGTTTGTTTCAAACTTATGTTGTAACCATTCAAGACTGTGATGTTACCTGCCTGGCATAAAAAGTCATCATATTTGTAATGATTGTTCATTCACCCCTTCAAATTCGTACCAATCGTTAGGTATTTGATGTACGAAATATACCTAAATTTTTCAACATCAGAATTCATAAGCTTGAAACATGTAGGTGTCTGCTAAATAAAACGATTCGACAATTATTTTTATTTTCTCTTGTCCTTTATGAAATATAGGTAAGGAAAGTTAAGTTTTCATATTGATTTTTCGAAATCGAGTTTTCACCGGAAATACACGTTTTCACATCCCCTGAGCTCAAAAAACATGTTTTACTGATCGGTCAGTATGTATCGTACGCTTGTGTTCGCACGTACGTGTGTGTGAAAAATAACTCATATGTGGAAAATTAAACGGAGTTAGAATTTGGTACTCAAGTTAGATATCATGAGAGAAAACATTGATTGATATACTATAATTTCTTTGTTAAACTAGTCAATGGGTAAAATATTTAGAAAAATAAAATAAACAGTACTCTAAGGATTATAAATTATGGAAATGAATTATAAATTCATAATAATAATAATAATAATAATAATAATCTTTACTCCACATATTATTATAACACAATATAAAGGCAAATTACTCAAATGTAGGTATAACTTAAATTAAAAATAATGAAATTAAATTGAATTGAACGAAATGGGAATTTATGTAACAAAATGTGGAACTAGGTATCTCCTGTAGCAAAAGCTATGATGAAGGACACCGTCCAAGGAAATACACTGTCAAAAATGTAGCAATATATTATAGACAATATTAACAAAAATATATAAAAATTCAACAGAGAGATAAAGTAGTAATTAATATGAATTACGACAATCTTTGACTGCAAAGCAGAAGCGTATAACTGATCAAAAGTAACTATAGAAAAAATAGTACCAATTACATGCATTGCTCATAATAACAAAGAAAAAAATTATTAGTAAATAAAGAAAATGAAATAAACGGATATCAGAAAAATGTCTCTGTATCCTCAACCGGAAACGATCAATAGATCATCAATGTGGAGAAGCGGTTAAAATTTTTAGTAGTTTTCATAAATTAAGTTGAATTAGCTTTGCAATTTTTTGTGTATTGTTACAAAATTTAAAAATACACTTTAAACTGTGCCAAATTGTTTTGTGGTATATTTTAGATAATTTAAAGTCACATCAGCAGCTTTGTCTGTATTGATTATTGTAGGATACGGAACTCTTACAGAAATAACTTTTTTTTAAAATACCGTACGTAGCTAGAAATCAAACCAAAGATCCTTTAATTTGTATTCTAACACTCTAACCACTACGCCTTGAAGTTTGGTAGTAATAATTCTGATTTAATATTATATACCGTTTTTATTAATAAACTTTAAGTAATAGAATAGATCAACAAGTTGCGTTGATAGATGTGATAGAACGATGTTTTCAGCTCGCGGGCTACTTTAGCTGCAGTCACATTGTCTGGCACAGTAGATTCTTCATCTCCTCCCTCCCGCCTTGCACCTTCTTCTCCGTCTATCGTACCGACTTTTATTTCTCATCACAATCATCATCTATCCAAGAAGGACGTAATATAATAATTTGGTTACGTGTAACACGGGAGTCATCCACCTGGTCAGCTCATTCCTTTCCCATACTTACTACTAATCCTCCCTCCACCCACCCGTTCGTTTCCATCTTGAGGAACTATATAGGCCTACATTACTATACTCATCTCTTTCTATCTTATTCATAAAACTCAGTTTATCTTTCTCTTTAACTCACATAATATTTTCTCTTTCATTCTTTAACTGGATAACCATCAGCGTACACAGTAGTGCCTTATGATATATTATAAATATCTACTAGCCTATACATTTGTAATTATTTATTTCTTTGAAGAATTTATCTTCTCCGAAAATTAAATTCATCTTTCTGTAATGTTTTTCTGGAATTGGTTATTTTAGTAGACTAATACTTGCTTACTTAATATTTTAGTGATACTAATTGAAAACTAGCAATTCGCATTTCTAAGTTTTGAGTATTGAAATATTTTTTAGAAGTTTTCTCAATTTCTTCTCTTCTTTGTCTTCGCTCCATGTAACCTGTAAAAATAGAAATTAAATAAAGAAATTGAATAATGAATGAAAGGAGATTTTAATGAAACGAAAATTAATTGAACAAAAATTGACTTTACATAAATTGAATTGAAACTGAAATTGTTTTATAATTATTGATGACACTTTAATATAATTCTGCTCAATTTAATGAATTTACTGTTATAAAATATTGCAATTTGTGAATCTGAAAATGTTTAAGTTTATTTAATATTTAATGAGTTCAGTTATTAATAAATATTTATAATTACGATTTATTCTTTGTTTGCAGTCTTCTGGTTGCTTCTTGTCCATCGATCGATTGGGAATCAAATGGGGGCCTCGATGCATTGTTGCAATCGGTTTTATAGTCTTTACCAAACTTCTTTTAATTTCATCTTCTAACTTTAAAATTATCAAAAGTTGGTTCCATAAATAAAATAAATTTTAATGCTCTTGTAATTTATTTTAATTCATTGCTAATTCGTTCAAATTATTTATTTAAAATTATACTATCTTTATTTCTTGCTTCATCTGTAACTAAATTTGGATATTTGGCTTCTGGAATATTTATTTAAAATTTTATATTTTCTTCTGACAATTTAGCTTGATATTTTTAGTTTTGACTTAGAATAATTTAAATTTAATTAGAATTTTTTTTTGATGATTAAAATGAATTTTTTAACAATTTATTTATTAAGATTGATCTTAGATCAATGATATACTGGAGCATTGGAGCATAGACTGTGCTATTCTATACAAGCCTATGCTATTACAGTATTGGAGTATACAGCCGTACACCAAACTCTCTTTTTTCTATACCCTTCATAATTTTCTAGAATTTCCTGTTATATATTGATCTAAATTCCTTTCATTAATCTATTTTTTTACTTTAGAACCTCCCAACTTTACTGTATTTCGCATTTCTATATACTCATTCCAGGTTTTCCTGCTTCTACATTGCACAATCTATCCATTTTCAAGCTCTTTTCTTATCATCAACCTTCTCCTTTCACCGATTCATTTCAACTATAGTTTTCTTATTTTTAGACGAAACCGCTTTTTATTCTCAAACTCTTCCAGCGACTATAAATACAGCTGTTTTGACTATTGTCCATTTACCATGTAAACCCATATCCTAAAAATGAGCGTTCTTCAGTACGGCACTTCACAAATTTTTCCTGCAATCCATCCTGTTTTTTTTTTTTTTTAATATCTTTTAGTCCTACATTTATTTTTTACTTTTCTTGTGAAGAAAATTTAATCTTAATAATTAACAAGCAATATTCTCTGCTTGATTCTGAATTTTTGTACGTTCTTATATCCATCATGGCATCTGTTCGGTGAACGTGAAGTTGTGTGTTGTTATGTAACTTATCTACCTTTATCTACGATCTTTACCTGGTGTATCTTTCTATAACTATTTTTTTATTCATATTATAAACTTTTAAAATATTCAGCAGGACACTTTACAAGTTTGAAGCATAGTTACATAATTTGTTTACAAATAGGCCTACTTTTTATTGTGCTGGTTGCTATAACGGATCCATAGCTAAAAATGATAAATTTAATCAAAGGATAATGAATAATTTTCTTCAAACGTGCAAAACATTCGGCCATATAGTAACGATTACATTAGAATGAATTAAAATATAACATCACTGATTACATAATTATACGACTACGCTGAAAACTTGTATGTTGTGTTTATTTTAAAGGTTTTAACATGTTTTGTATCAGAAAAACATAATATTTAGGAACATATTAAAGTGTTAAATTTTAACCCTTTGTGGACAGAATAAGATTCATGTCACTAGCGCATTTAATTACGGGTTGGGGTAAAAAACCTTTTTCAAAAAATGTGTTTTCCTGGATAGAAAACTTGTTTTTAAAAGACTCAGAATCCATGCAAATTTCATTCCTGAAGAAAATCAGATTAAAGCTCAAGATTTATTTTGCGAATTACTTTATATCTAACCATTCAGAAGTGATTTTATAATAATTTATGTAGCCAACTAATTTACTTATAAGGGGTTGTTCCGCTTGAAGAAATATATATTTTTTATTTCTGAGTACGTGCAATTACATTTACACGGTGGACAGTTGTAAAACATAAGATGATATGATAATTATTATTTTTTGTTCTACAGGTGTAGGTGTATTACAAACAGAGAAATAATGCATTACAACAGACTACATTATACAGTAATGTTGATGAAATGTTTAAATTAAATGAGATAATCTTCAAATATGAATACATTATGTCAGCCAATTAAATATTATAATCAGGCGTTATTTATACGTGTATGTTCGTACAAGAAAATTAATAAAAATGTATAATGAGAATTAAAAGGTGGTAACTGCATTCTTAGAATGCAAATGAGTCACACATGACGCTTCCTAATTATTTGTAACTAATTGTAATGTTAAAACTCTACATCAGTTGTTAAATATTCAAGATGATATCATCCTGGAAAGTTTTAAGAATTTATTGATTAAGTGGGCGGTAATTATTTTTTAATGTAGGTTAAATCATTTTACCCTGTTATAAATTACTTAAAAGGTAAATAGAATTGGATACGTGTTACAAGTACGGTCAGTTCTTGAAATTGAGGTTATTTTTAAATAAATTGCACGCTAATTAAAGATTTGAAATTGCCGTTATTAAAAATTGATTCATCAGATTTATTTCCGTGAAATTTTCTATTTTGGATAAACCACAGTTCGGAATGATTTCATAAATAGGTCTAATACAGAAAGACATCTGATATTTTTAGTGAATTTTTTTATCAGCTGATTATTTTGAATTTTCATATTACAGTAAAACCTCTCTAATTCGTCACTCTCTAATTCATCACCTTCTATAATTCGTCAGCCCTCCCCGGTTCATTATAGGAAAATATTTCTGCAGAGTTTGATATTTTCCGAAAATGAAACGCAGGTTCAAGAATTTTGGAAAAAGTATACAATCAAAGATGCTATATAACATATCACAAGCATGGCATAACATTTCGAAAACAACACTTAAGTCTTGTTGGCTGACCGAGAAGAAACTAGTAGCATCCGTTCTTATAATGAAACAAACAATGTCTTATCAGAATTAAAAGAAGTGTGCCAGAGTATACCTGTGACTAAAAATATTACCGACGAGGAATTAGTTGAATGGATAGAGCAAGATGCTAACGAACT
The DNA here is from genome assembly GCA_035578175.1 of Catonia carolina. NCBI lineage: Eukaryota > Metazoa > Arthropoda > Insecta > Hemiptera > Achilidae > Catonia > Catonia carolina. Next base: position 257,547,707 of record JAQMRL010000001.1, on the reverse strand, counting down.
TGGGTATGAGATTTTAAGTGACAAAGAAATTGTGGCCTACGTTCAAAACAAAGATTCACCTGTTGAGGAAGATAGCAACGAAGAATATGTTTCAAGCCCTGAAAATATTGGTACGAATCGAGAAATAGAAGGAATGCTGACGAAGTGCATCGAATGGTATGAGAGACAGAAAGAAGCAGAGTTATCAAAATTAATTGTAATACGACAAATTCGCCAGTTGGCTGTGGAAAAAGAAAAGAACTCGTTGGTAGAAAAGAAGATAACCCACTTTTTCAAGAAATAAATTTGGCATTTTACATACATACATACATATTAGTGTAATTAAGTAACGTTTTCTAAATTTTAATGTGATTTTTTTTGTAGTGTTAAGTGATACATAGTTAAAGATTCGTTTCATCGATTTTGCAAATGTATATTTTTTCGATTGTAATTTTATATTCGGTAACGTGTACTGTGTTTTGCGTTCTACAAATTAGAAAATGTAAGTACAACCATATACAGAATTTCTGAAGTAGTATAAAACTAGATACGTAGACTAATACAAATTTACTGTAGTTATAGGACTTAGAATTACTTATTGTGTTTATCGTTAATGTAAGTTTCATTTATGTAATTCGACTTTTATGGAACTAATATACGTACGAGTATGTTATTTATTAACCGTTCATAGCAAATTCCATAATTCGTCACTTTCTGTATTTCGTCACTCCTTCGGTCCCGAACGAGACGAATTAGAGAGGTTCCACTGTATTTGTGAATACGTTAACATTTAATATAAATTTTAATATTATTTATTTAATCCTTAATGCGTATACGTTGCAATTTGTTCAATTAAGAAATAAGCAACCCCGTGATCCAATCATTCCTGAGAGAGTATGGTTAGTTGAACCCCAACCATCAAAGTACACTAGCAACCTTGTCTTTTATTCATATCCGTATAAAAGAAATTATCTTTACTAGGATTTGAATCACGAAACCTTCGTCTCCGAAAATCAGCTCTTAAACAGCTGACTTATAGCGACGACTCTACCGTTACACCAACCCAGAGGGTTTAATATAATAAAGTGTAAGTAAAATTTTAAAAAAAGATTGTAGCATCTACTGAAGTAATGTTGTTTAGCTTAAAAAAGGGTATTTTCCGTTTTCTGGATGCCACTATCAAATCCGAATTCCCTGAAGGTTGTACACTTCGCCCACTCTTGCGTCTAGCGCGCCAATCCGACTAGCAATATTGCTGCGTATTGCCAACTCCACTTCCATTTCACAGTCAGTTACTCTACACAGTCTATTATTAATTTTGTAGCGTTACTTAATAATATTCCGACGGAAAAAGATGGTGCCGAGTTCCTTCAGAAAAGGGGGTTATTACATAATCCCAGAAGATGTGACAACTAAAAAAAAAGTATGTGTGAAACACTCACACGACTTTTTTCCCAGTGTAAATAATGAAAAATATAACGTAATAGTAATGTAGTATAGCAAAATAAAACAATCGAATTGAGAAAAAAAACAGCAGAACGTGTAACATAGTACTATGTACTGGGACTGGAAAGGACGTGTGTACGCGTGTGTTAGTATGTCTGTCTCAGTATAAAAATTCAGTAAGACAAGGAGTGGGAGAAATGAACAAGTGTGCAACCCTTTAGGGAATTCGGATTTGGTAGTGGCATACAGAAAACGGAAAGACCCAAAAAGTTTAAAAAATTCTGAGGCCTGCATTAAAAAGTCAGCGATAGTAGAAAAAAGTGGTTTTTTGTGTTGTTGATAGAAAAAGTGTGTGTCTGTGTTATTTTCTTTGAGATAGAGAGAGAGAGAGATTAAATAATCAGTTTTTCTCGTTCCTTCATAACCGTAATCCTTCCGGCATTGGGTGCAATCTATTATTCAGAACTGTACAGTAAAACTAAGAATTGAGCAGACATTGTAAAAACAATCATTTAGGAGATGAGATGGTTAGAACGAAAGACAAAACACCGGGAGCGAGTAAGGGTGGACAGGAATGTTGTGATGTCTTTGGTAGATGACAAAGACACATAGAACGAGAGAGTTGAAGATTGAAATAAAGAAGAGGCGAGAAAAAGAAACGACGAAATTAAAACGGCAACAAAAAGAATAATCAGAGAAGAGTTCGGGAGATGATTAACTAGAGGGAGACGGTTTGATAGAAGACGATAAAGTAAAGAGTGAGATGATGCTGCGTTACGATAAGGGGTACAATCTTGGAATTCGGTGGGGATGGATGAGGAAATCGGTGGATGTAGAGGATTGAAACACCTGTGTAGACAAAAGTTTCATACTCGCTGGCTGCCTAAACAAAAGGACAGGTATTTTTTGAAGGCCGCATCAATTTAATAGATTACAGCGCGTGAGAGAGGCCGCACCGCGGTCTACCCGTACAACATAGAGTTTAATCTCACCGTCCGGTCTGTCCGTGGACTGACCTAGAGTGACTGGACCTTAAGAAACCTGACCGGTCCGGATATAGGATCGTCGACATTCGGACAGTGATCGACTGTATAAGGAGCAATGACTACTTGGTTGGAGATCGCATTGGACACTTACAATCGAAATAATCACGCGCCGTATTAATGACCGACAATGGTTGCTTCTGTACGAGAATGATTCTTCAAATTACATTTCATCACATTTCCTTTTTTCTCACATCATTGATTTTCTGAGAAAATTGAATGGCTGTCACTCGCGAGATACTTAATGTACATCATTTATTTATCACGTATTAAAAAAAAATTAGTTCATCCTTAAAATTACAAATATCGTTGACTGATAAAATTATAAATCTTCCTCTTAAATTAGTTACCCCAGTATCTACGAAAACTAGAATTCTACGTATAACACTTTTAACTGCCGTCTTTCAAAACTATCGGCTTAATGGAAAAAGAAACTATTGATTCGTTCAAGAACCGGACAAATTACATTCAATGGACATTGTACTACAGAATCGATGAAAACAATTAACAGAATTTTTTGGAACCGAGAGTACGTGTAAAATGTCTGATGAGTAATTTTAAAAACCTTAAGGACATTAAAAATATATGCATAAAACATATACAATATTGTGAACCGAACGAAGTGTAGAATACAGCTTTTGACTTGAAAGACCTTCTGTGAACGTAAAACCACAATTTGGATAAATTGAAGAAAAAGAAATTCTGTGAATACGGAGTGAAAAAACTTCTAAAATTGTGTAAATTTTCATAGAATATTATTGTCTATGATGGCATGAACCAAAAATCTCATTTTCAGAAATTTCCCAACTTCGTTTTATAAAATTTTTACTATTCATTTGTTTCACGTGTGTTGTTTATCAATATTTTTAGTTATCAAAATACTGTAATTGTGTAAAATTACTTCTGATAAAAAATTAAACAAGAGAAATAAACCTTTAAATTAAACCATGGCTCTTAAAAAATACAGGCTTTGTAAAGGTAGATTTATTAACGTATTGAATATTTTAGAAAGAAAAATACGTTCCGAATATTTAAAAAAAATAGTGTTTACATGTATTAAGTATAATTTATATAATTCTTGTTACTGATAATTTGTCAAGAGTCATAAATGACTGATTTTATTTGTAGAACTATTTTTGGAAAATGTGGAGGTGGTGAACAATTTAGTTGCCCACGGAGTCTTTTATTGCAAATCGATCGTTTATGCCGTTAGACGATATTATCTCTCTTAAAAAAATGTTTGAATTCGTATATTTTACTTTTAGGATAACATTCAATTTATACTTTTTGTGCTTGTGTAAATAGATTTAAGAAATGTTTGTAATTTTAAATTCTATTGTATTTTTTTAATAATCTATCTCTTCAGTCATGTGAAAAATTTCAACAGTTAAAGACGTTTTAGTCTGTTTTGTTAGTTTGTCTGTGCGTTGCTGTATCACACAGTAACCGCTAAACTAATTTCAATAAAACAAGACCTTTTTGTTTTAGCTCAGCTGAAATTTTAAAGCTTTATATTTATGAACTTCCTTTCATGGTTAGAATTTTTTTAAATTAGGATTCATGAAATCTAAAAGCTGAAAAATTAACGAGAATTGTTTAAAGTATTTGTGTCTTTTCATTTTTTTTAGTCATTGTAATAATATTGACAAAAATTCCTCGCTGACTAAAAACGTAGTGGTTAATGAATATAAAATGCGTTGAATATTTCAGTGTAGGCTATATCTTGGTTATTTCATTAGTTCTATGTAAGTCTATTTTTCAATAAATGTACCTTACGTAAAGAAAAACAACTCTTGCCAATGCGAAAAATGAACAATACCTAACATTATAAATTAACGAAAAAACAAATTTAAAGAAAAACTTAATTTTAATCATGAGTGAATGATGCAAATGAAGACCGACCTTTATTTTGCTTAATAATACGGAAAATCACTTTCTGACGCTACAATAGGCTGTTTAGAGAAAAATTCTTGAAATAAAAGTTGTAGATCTTTTAATTTCCTATAAATTTTATTATACATTTTTGTTATAAAATGAATACTAAGGCCAAAATCTTAAAAAATCGGTTTTTTACAGATTTTCATGAAGAAAAAAACAGAAAATCACTAATTACCGCTAAACTAAGCGTTATACAAAAAACTGTTTGGGTTAAAAGTTGTAGATTTTTAAATTGTTTAAAACTTTTATTATATACACTTTTGCGCTAATTTGCATAATAGGGCTCCAATATTTAAAAGAAAAAAAATGTTTTACGAGAGAACAGCTTCCCAAGAATTTTAGCGGACATGGTGCCTAAATTATCTTGTAGAGCATAAAATTGAATAAATGAGGCTATTTTTAAAAAAAAATCATAGGAGCCATTTTTAAGAAAATCTGAAAAAGTGAAAAATGACACGAATAAACTACTACTTCCGGACCACACACAGACCAATCGCTAAAAACATGTTTTTCGGGTTCGGGGGTCTGAAAACGTGTAGATCCGTTGGAAACTCGATTTCGAAAAATCGACATGAAAACATTTCTTTCCTTCTTATACAGTATATTCTTATAGGCAAAAGAAAGTAAATATTAACGACTGTAAATCCAGAATATTACTGCAAAACTACGCGAGTTACGACGTGCCATTCAAAATCGGCGCCGTGGACGGCGTACCGACGGCATCGTACTCTTGCACAATAATGCACATGTGGCAGGTAAGACGTTCGATTTACTGAGAAGATTTGGATGGGAAATTTTCAGTCACCCACCGAACAGTCCAGATTTAGCACTTTCAGATTACCATTTGTTTGGCAAATTGAACGAATTTTGGTGTGGTAAGCATGTCGTAGGTGACGATGAACTTACAGATCCTGTGAATCAGTGGCTAAATGAACTGGCGACAAAAGAATACGACGAGGGTATATTGAAGCTGGCAAATCGCTATGACAAATGTCTTAATTCATATGGCGACTATATAGAGCATTGATGTAAGTTACGTATTTTATTCTGTATAACTATGTTTTACATATTTTTTCTGAATAAAATTTTTACAACATAAAGGTCTTTACTTTTAAGATGACCCTTGTAGCTGAAATGTTATGCGTAAAATAACTTACAAAACGTACAGTCATGTAGGAGATAGCCTTTTGGACTATCAGATGAACGGATTTCAATGTGAAATTCACAATTTCTTTTTTGTTTGACACTTTCAATTGAGATTTAGTATCTGTTATTATATTAATACAATTTATAAATGTGAAGAAGAAAACAATTTCTAATGTCCAAAACTTGATTTACTTGAAGGAGCTTGCAGCCATCACTACAGTCCTACAGTTGGCCAAGAAAATGTCTTGGCCAGAGGCGCTTCAAACATCTGCGCTGAGCAACCGGTATCGCCCTAGTGTACATGTTTTGTATGAGAGGGTTGTCATGTAATTCAAATTTGTCATGCATCGTCTTGTATAGTTGTTTCGCGACATCAATTACTTATGGGATTTGTAAGTCTTTGTGCAACATTGAGTTTGTGATGTAAAAGGGGCATTGCGTTAACGTTCGTAGAATCTTGTTCTGCTGAATTGCTTGTATACGTTTCGTGTGTGAAGGTTTAGTAGATCTCCAAAGTTGAACTCCATATGTCCAGATTGGTCTTAAGACTGTCTTTTAGATTGTTAATTTGCGTGACATGTTTAATTTAGAATGTATAGACATTCTAAATTAAACAATTAATCGATATTTAATAATAATTAATCGATAGCGATTAAGCTTTTCAGTTGACAGAAGCGTGTTTTGAATGTGTGGCGTGTGTGTGTAACATGTGCGTTCCATGTAAGTTTTCTGTCCAAGTGTAAGCCTAAATAGCGTGTTTGAGTAGTGTGAGGCAGCGGAATATTATTAATGTAAACGGTTGGGCAGTTTTTTCATCTAAGAGTAAACGTCATTTGTTACGATTTGTAAGTGCAGGGATTCTTAAAAAAGATTTTTCCAATTAATATTGATTTGAACGATAATTTAACTTTCTCAATATCTCGTACGTGAGAAACAAATGCGGAATAAATTATGAGACACCCAGTGTTACACACATGTTGATAATACAATACATTGAATAAGAGGAGAGCGCAAGACGGTAGCGTTGTAGTAATTAGTGACGGCCTTTGATTACTTTCTGTGCCTTGATTAATGTACCCAAGTACAATGCAAACAGCCATACTGCCTGGAATTCCTCCCACCAGCTGCCACTACCTCTACATCTACTACTGCTTCTGCTGATACTGCTACGACTAGCATCGCTTACCTTCCTCTTCTGAATTTACCTCTTCTGTAGCATTCTATCTTTCTCTTGTTTATTGTATGTATAGGTCTTTTTCTAATCCTTTATATTTCTTTTTTATCTTAACGTTTATTACTTTATTCTTTCTATTCACAAATGAATGTACGATGGAATGAATTTCCCTACCTTAGTTAGTTGGTAGTTGTTTCAAAGGATTTCAGTGTTTTCAAAGAAATTATAATTATATTATGCTTTAATAATTTGTCGGTAAATTTTTATCTTTTACTGTTTACTTTAATAAATCAAGTTTTCAATAATTGTTCATCTGTTTTATGAAATATTTGTGAAAGTAACCTTTTTGTCAAAGTATCCCTGAACTTACAAACTTTTAATTTTAGTGAATTAACTTATAGAAAGTTTCAGTTGAAGTAAGTATATTTAGATCTGAACCCGCGAAAGTGATAACTAAAATTCTATGTATTTTACTTTTTCTTGTCCCGTATGAATAGGGGTATATATATATGGAAGGAAAGTATTGTTTCATGCTGATTTTTTTAAATCGAGTTTTCACCGGGTATACACGTTTTTAGACCCCCTGAACCTAAAAACATGTTTTTAGCTGGTTGTTTGTGTGTGTGTGTGTGCGCGCGCGCGCGCGCAAATTATCTTAAAAACGAAAGAACGTACGTAATTAAAACCTGAAACTTAAGTTACGTATGAGTACGGGACCCGACGTGAACATTTTCATAAAAATCGGGCAAATGGAAGTGGTAATTTATTCGTACAATTTTAACTTTTTTTACTACTTTTCCCAAAAATGGATCCTACGATTTTTTTAAATCGCCTCATTTACTGTGTATTTTTTATGCTGTACGAGATAGGGTAAGTGTTATGTCATTCTTGGGGAGGCTTTGCTGTCGTAGAAAAACTGTTTTTTTTTTAGATTGCGACCTTAATATGCATTTCAGAGCTAAAGTGCTTATAATTAAAGTTGTACCTACAACTTTCATTTCAATCATTTGTTTGTACAGTGCTTACTTTAGCGGCAATTAGTGATTTTATGTTTTTTCATGAAAATCTGTAAAAGAAGGAATTATCTTACATTGGCAAAAAAAAGTCGTGTGAATGTTTCTTACCAGATTTTTTTTTTTAATCTATATAAACTACAATTTTTCGACTGAAATGAAACAACCATTTTAAATTTTCGTCAACAAACTACAGAAAATAATTTATGTAGTTAGAAACTGAAAACATTATTATTTTTATTAACCAACTTGAAAAGGTAACTTTCAACTCATTTATTCCTTTTGCTATGTGTACAACGATGACTCGTGTAGTACTTCTTTTGTACCATACAAACGAAAGCTTGTAAATTTCGATTATATTATCTCCCTGAGGTATTTCAAGCTATCAACTTTTCCAATTTTTCCGTATTGCATCTTCGAGTAGCGCGGGGCTATGTAGATGTCCATTATGTATTTCATTTTTTCAAAAGGATTATGTAATCCCGATTTCTGTACACGTTCTTTTAACGTACTGATTTATTCTATTTCTGTTTCCGTGTACCTAAAATCCTAATTGTCAGATTGTCTGCAAATGCAAGACAGTTGATCTTTATACCGTTCTTTGATTCTCCAAGATAAAATAGCTTGGTTTAACAATCGTTTTAGACAAGTTCCAATTCCTGAATAGAAACACTCCAACACAGTTAAAGAGAACAGGTGGGAATCCATCTCACTGCCTAACCCCAGTTTTAATTCCAACTCTTCAGAGATTTTTTTCTAGAAATTTTATGTATAATTAGGTTTGTCTTAATGTTTCCTTAATGAGGTCTATTGTATGAATACAGAACTACATGCTGATAGTTACTGTCGAAGCAGCTGACAATCAGAAAATAATTTTTATACGCCTCTAAACTTCCTGCAAAAATTTAATCTACTTTTTTCTCTACTCTGTACTATTTTTACTATTTTTAATTTCACTAATTTACTGTTCGTGTGTCTTATTATAGAAAGTTGAGTTTACTTGACTCTAAAAAGTAATGTTACGTCTAGACACCTTTCTTTACTTATTAAAGTTAGATTTTTCTTTAGACCCATATTTATGCAACTACGTGATACAGCTGCGAACCAGTGATATTAACTATCCAATTGTGGCGTTAATAAATGAGCCACCTCTAATGAGTTGCCCTTTAAAAAAATATTAATACGTTTTCTGATTTTCTTGCGTACAGTAAGACTACCAATATGTAAATGCAAGGTAATATACAATCCGAACATAAAATGAATTTTTTTTTAGAAAAAAAAACATCTTGTAATATATTAAGTAAAATGACTTTTATGATTCAAGTTTTATTATTATATGTTCTGTGTATTTTTAATCCTTGCTAACAAAAATAAAAAAGTAGATATAACCTCTTGTATTGATATTGTAATATAATTTTGAATTTATAACGTTGTTCGATCTTGGTATCTTATAATTTATTTTGTTACGTAAATTTGTTCATTTGCACACTTATTTGATGTATAATTTTTAGGTTACTTATTGTCTATTAGTAAAGTTTTCCAAAAATTACTTTTATTTTATTATTGGAAACTGGTTTTTTTAACTTTTTTATATTTCCAAAAATTGAAAGCTCTCTCAAGACTAGCCAAGATTAGTCATATAATTCGGTGATAAATCTTGTGTCTACGCGAGTGAGTACCTTAGAATAACCGGGAAATCTGGTCTAAGAAAAGCAGAGAAATTTGAGAGAAAGATCTTCCGCAAGATAATGAACCTGAAGATACTAGACGGACAGTATGATTACGAAGTCGGAAGGAACTGTGCAAAGAAAATGAATGATTAGTGGAAACGATTAGAAAAAGAAGACAACAATTTTATGGACACCTGTATAGAATGGGTGACAATTGGTTGGCAAAACAAATTTTTAAGACTTTAAAAATAGACCTAAGGTGTCGGATAAATAGTTTAAAAAAGTGAGAACGGATATTGAGAAAACCGGAATAAACCGAACCAAATTCAAACAACTAATTATGGACTTTAAGGGCTTCCATGAAGAGTAAAAACAGAAATTCAGGTGAACAGAAAAAAGAAGAAAAGCCTACAGTGAGTGAATGCTGAGAATGTGGGCTGCAAAAAACTTTCGAAAACGTCTAACGTTACCTCACCTGGTCTAAAATTGGCCCTGTACGAGTAAAAAAATTGGAAAATGTTTTAATTTCAAATAATCTCTAATTTGATCATTTTTAAATTGTTGTAATTCAACAAAGACACCCAATAGTGTTAATTTGATTTACGCAGTCGCCATCCAACTAGTGCTTTTTAACAAATGAAAGTTATCTTCTACTTTCTCATTAAAGTGGTCCAAATGTTAGGTTTAATTTTCTTTTTGGCGGGTGGTGGATTTGCGTAATGAACAGTCTCTCATAAAATAACACCCCAATTCTTTTAAGAATTGAAATAATGAGTCATAACGCCTGTTATTAGAGTAAATTGTTAAATACTAAATATTTATTGTAATTAAGTAAGAATATTAATTAAGTTAATTCAAGTAAACTAGTTTTTCCCCATGAAAAATTTAGGTAATGAATGAAAAAAATGTTATCGAAAGGCTATTCGCCAAAACTCCCACTCATATACAAATTACTTACACGAAATACGGAGCAAATTTCATGTTCTATGGTTTCTGGATTGGAATTGGATCTACGTTTTCAGAGATGGTTTTCTAAAGCGGTCACGCGTCAAGCCTATGCATTCTAACTTAACGGCCGAGTGTAGTGTTAGGTATGTACCGCTCCACGCAACTACCACATCGCCTTTCGTGTTGAAAAGAATCACATTCAGTTAGATATGACCCGCATCTTTAGAACACATCATCCTACCTAAAAAAATTCTAGGGAAGTAAAAAATTATAAAATACAGTGTTTCTTATGTACCATTAAATGCTATATTTTTAGGTATGAGATATGATGTTGTTGTTTAGGTCATCAGCCAAAAGGCTGGTTTGAACCTCTAGAGGTTTTACTAAGTATAACGAGGAGTGAGGTGGTTTACCATTGCCTTCCTCACTGAGTGGAAAAGTACGCTTATCAGCATGCCGGGCCCTCTGAAAAGCACAAATTTTCCACTCTGCAAATGACACCTTCACTTCATTCACCACAGGGTCTGGCTGTATAATGAAATTCATTACTTTCAGATAAGATAACTCTGATTAGTGTCTTTTACACCTCTACCTCTTCTGTTCTTAAATGATTCAGTCATTTAATTGGCTGACCATGTGATAAGAAACAGAACTATTTATTTTAGCCCTGCAACTAACAGATCGAGTGTAAATAATTTGACACTCCACCTGTCTGTTATGGGCAGGAGATATGATGATCCTTCTTAAATAACTTTGATCCCCATGAATGTTCGCCCCTGGATTTTCTTATCTCGTACTTTCTATTCTGTTCTTTCGTAATTCTATTTTGTTCGTAATTTTTTAAATATTCATGTATTATTTTCTTGTTGATCTTGTCAGTGATTATGGTCATTTTTGTACGGTCGTGACGGACCCTGCTTGTGGAGTAATGGAGCTTAAAATCATTAAAAATCTTAAAAAATCATTTGGAAGGAAAATTAAAAACAAACTAACCACCATTGAGAACTAAGTAGGTTTAACGTAAAAAAAATTCTGTTTCTTAATTTCCTATTTTTATTGTTGAACAAATAAATTTCAAAAACTGCGTTCACCTGAAAGACTGAACAGTCTTTTCCAAATTTTGTATCTAAATTATTTTATTAATTTTACTGTTATCCTGGATTTACTCTACACTTTATTGTTTTTATGTATCACGTGCAGAATATACTTCTGATTTTTTTTAGAACTGGTGCTTATTAGAAAAATATATAATTATTTACTACTATCAAAGAGTTTTTTGATATGTGAATGTTTTTTGATATGCAAGTGATCGAATTGTAAGTACTTTTCTTTACCAAGATATCACTCGTCGAATATTGTTGATTTCGCAATTTTAGTTCGTTGGAAAGCTATAGAACTAATCTGTGTCTCTTTAGAATCGCTCCCAAGTAAACCTTAATCTCAAGTACATGGAAATTGAAAGCTTTAGTTTTTCTGTTCAACCCGTAGATCAACCCTAAAAACAAGTTTTCCGAATTTTAGCTTTTTACGTGATGTGGATATTGTTAGATAATCAGTAGCGAGTTAAAAAGCTACATGGCATGGTTTAGTTTTACGCCCTAATTTTTTTGTTTTCTTAGATTTTTTTACTTGTATTTTTTTTTACGAGTATACTTTTAATCTTACTATTTATACTAATATTATAAAGACAAAGCATGTTTTTTTTGTGCAGGCTAATTTCCAAAACTACTCGATGGATTTTCATGAAATTTTGACAGCATATTCGTATTTATATTCACAGCAAGATTTTCTTTTTAAATTTTCAAAAATGATTACCCTAAGGGCTCTAATGAAGATTTTCATAAATATGTATGCGTGTACGTGTGTACATGTGAGTAGGTATTGCTGTTGTAGTAGATGAAGAGGTTTGATGATGACGAGAGACGTATTGTACGCGAGGTGGATTGATCAGAACTTTGTGCGTGTGCATGCGTGCGTGCGTGCATTGGAGTATATATGCAGTCGTTCTAGCAGCTAGACAATTTCTGTTACATACGTATTTATTTTTAAAAAATTTATTTGGTTCTCCACATGTTTCGCGTGCGAATCCGTGCAGGCCATGCTTGTAATAAATAAACGGGACAATGAAATCTTACAACAATGTTGTACACCTGTTGTGGTTTTTTAATGTTTTCCAAAACATCTCAGATTTTTATATTATTTTTTACAAATTTAGCTAATATCGTTTACATTTTTACCCTATAAAAATGTATGAACCGCTGAAATATTTTACTGTTTAGGCAAGTCAATTAATTATGAAAACGTGTCTCCGCACGCGTCAATATATGGTCGAAACCTTCTGTGGCCTTTCAAGCTAAACTAAACTAACAAAACTTATTGAAGTGCGTGATCTTACATTCAAAAGGACGATTACTCGCTTACATTGCGAACTAGAAACGACCTACCAATTGCATTCGCTTTAATGCATTGCCACCGCTTGCAAATTATTGCAATTAACTTCGGCATTATTCTTTATAATAAAAATCTCTTTACAACCATTTTCATTATTAGTCATTATGGTAAATTATAATAGACGCACCTTGTTAATGTTTATTATAGCCTTTTTTAAGTTTTTTTGCTTAGGTTGTGTTCCGACCATTGATTTTATACTGATTGTGTGGGAATGTTTTTTTTCTATTGTGTTACAACAATTTTCATCAGAATGTATTTTAGATTGTAATATTAAAACAACTTTGATTCTCTTAACTGTATTAACAATTTTTTGTGTATTTAAAAGGATTTTTTATTTTTTTGTTAATTTTCATCTGTTCGTGACGCTCTAGTAATGAGCGTTTGTTTAAGGCGTAACCTATAAAGTTTTTTTAGACTTCTTAAAGTTTTACTGATTAAAACCAGGAGCAAAATGGCTGTATTACCTTCCTCACTATGTCAACAAGTATAGTTACTTGAGTCAAGAGTTTGCCTTTGGTTGCAACGAGGGGAAAGAGGGAAACATATCAATGCGCATGCGTGACTGCTTTAATTTCAGTAACAAACACACTAACTCTTACTACACCCGGAGCATATACAAGTATATCGCGGAAATTTTTATCGGTTAATTGTACGATTATAACTGTTAGTAAACAGAAATGTTAGTTTCTCGAAAACGTGGGCAGACTATTCATAGTGCTGAACGAAATCTAATATGCAGTGTAATAAAATGCTGTGAGTTGAAGCTAAACAAAAATGCCTTTCTCTGCCTCTTAACAAAAGCCATGAGCGAGTGGGTAACTACTGTGATTTTTCTCTTTCCACAATTCGAAAAATAAAGAAGGAAATTATTAAAGTTAAGAATTTAAATTTTATTGCAAAAATTGTCTTTAATACACTAATGTAAACTAGTGTAATAAATAAATGAATACTATAGTGCAGCAATTTTCTTCTGGTCTAAAACAAAGAACAAAGTATTTAGCATCTACTCTAAATTATTTCAGAAACACCTTAAGTCAAAATTTACAATTTTTTTAAACAAGCGACTTATCTTTAAAAATAAAAGTATACATATATTTTATATTAAAGGGGACAGCCTTCTATATTAAACAGCCTTTTATATTAAAGGGGACAAATAATATTTTTTAATATTGTTTTCTATTAAATCGTAGTAAATTACCAGTTTTTAAATTTTTTAAAAGGTTGTTTTTTGACTTATAAGCTTTCTAAAATGACCGATTCACTTACTATCAAAAACGAAATTTTAAAAAATAATTCATTTGAGGTACAATTTACCAAATTCCTTAAAATTCGGTGTTGACGTATACAACGTGTTATTACAGCTATAGACTATTTGTATGAAAATGAAAATATTGACATTCATAGAATCTAGGAGCAATATAAATTAGCTGTCTTTTGACCACCGTTGAATATTATAGGCCTAATAGTTGTTAACGATTAATTTTAACCTACTCTTTCTAAATATACACACATTTTTTCCTTTAATGTAAACTTAATTTTATGTTTATGAAAATAATTGACCACTTAATAATAATTAGATTTATTAAAACCTTGGTAATTTGTGAATTGTAGTACATGTCTGTAATGTAATTTTAGGTATATTTCCGATAGTGTTAAGAAAAAGAATACCTTCCTTTGTTAAATTATAAATTATGGTGAAAGTAAATATGTGCATAATATTTTGTACACACAATGTACGAGTAATTTGTTTATAAAATATAATGTAGAAAAACTGATAATAATACGTTATACATCTATAATCGTTTTCTTAGTTGGTTATAGCCCGATCAATATTGCTTGTAAACCAGATGTAGAAAGTCTGTATGTCTAATAGAATAGCTTTATGGTTAATTATGTTTAATGTAGGTATTTACGTGTAACGTGTTAACTGAAAATTATTATTTAGTGAAAGCATATAAAAATATAATTTTTATATAAAAAAATAAACGATTATCTAGTCACGTGACGGTATTTGTATGTTTATTACAAATACGGAGTATTTTTTGATCGACCTATAAGCTTTATTGGTTGCTTTAAAATTGACAATACATTATTTAGAATGTTGGATGTCTGATCCTCAGCCAATGGAAAATTAACTTAATGGAGTTGAAAGGATGTCAACTATTCATAAACAGGTAGAAAATATGTAGCCGTTCATTTATCATCACAAAATTTCGATTCGTAATTAGTATATAAAATAACAAGAAATCAAAACTTTGACGATAAAGTACTTAATCAACATAATTTTCGAATAAGACTGGATCAACGATTCCATTAGTGCACGATTATTTATATATGTTAAGCTAATCTGAAAAGTTCCAAATATTATTCTAGAACCTTCCAAACAGTTAACTCAATACAAACCAACATAAATTATAAACTGTGCAAGTGCGGTTTATTTTATTAATAATGATATACGTCCCATTGTAGAGATTTTATGTTCCATATGTTTACTTACATGTCAATTGAACTACGAAATATCGGATGACCAGAAGCGAAATTGATATCTCAACCTCTTTACTCAATAAACATCACTATACCCCAACGAACTAAAGACTGCAGATGAGATCTAGCCAATAACAGCCAAGGTCGGATGTCAGGTTGCCCCTTCGGTAAGTCACACTTTGTTCCACCGAACTCCAGATGACTTTTTGATGGGCTCTCAGCCTCAGTGGGACCACAACGTGACAACCTAGGACATGATTAACAAAAGTCAGTTGGCTCTGTGCTGTGATTAGGTCACAATGCTCCACCTTCATCTGCAGTCTCTAGTTCGTTAAGTTCGTTAGTTCGTTGAGAATAAGTAATAAATTTGAATTTCAAACAGTTTAGGAGAGAAAATTTGTATCCGAGATAATATGATTGCGTTTTTGAGTTCTAAGTAAAGTAATTCAGATATAAAAAAACTGGCAAAACAAAATTATGCCCCTTTAACATATAAAATTAATAAAAGAAAGGAATATAAAATAAACTTTTTAAGATGTTTTAGGATGGGTTTCTTGAGGGTGATAATTACAAGTATTATTAAGCAAAATTTAATCTTGTATACAAATTAACATTGCTACTTAACTGATCGTTCAAATTTTTTGAGGAATGCTACGATTCCAGAACTATATGGCAGGTGTTGGTTAGTGCATGAGGCTTCTTACCAGCGGACTGAGCAGGAATTCTATTTCAGGATGCTACTCTCAAGAACTTACTTGTACAGACAAGAATTATATCCTAACGTTATTCGGCTTGTATCTACTGAGCGCAGTGTATATAGACTGAGAGGTTAATTAGAAACAAATTAAGTTCATTGATAGTGACTTATCCTTCTAATTAGTCGAAGTCGTAGAGATTACATTTAATGCAGTGGCTTGATCAGTATCTTCAAATCTGTCTTAGATCGTTTTCCTACCGGTATTTTAGAATAACTTTGTACTGATAAATTAAATGGAAAATTTAACTAAAATTGTAAATATGTAGATCTATGTTGGGTTTAATATTGAGGTCTGAACTGTGAGTATTCCATGCTAAGGTTGATTTTGAAACTAAGGTTGATTTTCATTTTGCATTATTTACTCATGATTAAAATAAGGTTATATTTTTGAGGTTGCTTTTTTTGTTTATTTCTAATGTGTTATTACTAATGTTATTATTATTAGTGTTCATTATTTTCATTGGCAAGATAAAGTTGTGTGAGAGTTTTACACCAGATTTTTGTTATCAATATTTACCAAACATTTGATGCAATTTAGAAACGTTGTTCTAAAATCAATCTGTTGTCTTAGCAGTACTGTGTTGTATTTAATATGTACGTACAACCTTATATATCTGACCACCCTCCTTTTGTATTGTTTTCAACCGGCTTGTATTTTTTATCAAAGAATGTTTGATGCTAAGTTATAATAAGAAAATTATAATTTTTTAACTTATGCAAATATTATTCATAATTATAAACATTATGGTAATTTTATTGTATTATTATATGCATGTTTTATTTTAAATGATAATAATATGTAAATTAAATTATAATATTAACAAACCCATATTCGGTTTATATACAGCTTAAAATATGTTAAATACCTTCGAAATGATCGCACTAATTTAAATCATAAATTAAAATTAGGCCTACATAATTATTATATCTCTTTGGTAATTTGGTTAATTGTTATTAATCAATTTTACCCAAATTTTATATTGAATTTAATGTTTTATGCTCTTAAATATATTAACATAATTTTACATAATTAGCGAAAAATTATTTTCACTAAAATTCATACCGGGATGTTGTAGGTGTGTATATTATGTTAAATTTATAAATAAATAAGTATTTCACCTTATATAATTTTTATATTATCTTTAAAATTATGTTTTAGTTTAATAAACATTGAGGGTGCACAATAATTTATTCCTAAATTAGTCTAAAAACACCTACTCAATTTAACATTTATATTTAATAAAAGTATTTATATTTTTTTACTGAATTTTGTTTTCATTATCTCTTTTTTTAAATAAATTACTAAAGAATCGCCTGTTAGTTGAGAAGTGAATGGATGGTTAGCTTGGGAGAGATGAGGCGTGCGAAGTCAAAAATAATGCTTCTACTGCTGTAGCCAATGACATATTTCTAATAAGTCTGGCACAAAAGATTGAATCAAAGTTGTCGCGTTTCGAGTAGCTGATGAATCGATATTATTTGAGTGAATAGTATACACTAGCCAGTGATTCTCAACCTGGGGGTCGTGGTGATATTATAGGGGGTCGCGAAACAATAATGAAGTCATTTAATTACTTTATGAGATAAAATCATTTATTATAAACTTACTTACAAAGATTTTACATGCAATAAGTACATTTACTTATAAAGAAAAGAAAAGAAATTAATCATAAATTAATTATTAATGTCATTGTTCCATTTATTTATCATTTAAAATTTTCTTCATAATCGGATCTTCGTTAGAAACTTATAAAAGTAAATTGTTCTTGAGTGATAACATACGATTCCTATGTTTGGTTTTTAGAGCAACCATGGAGGAAAACCCATTTTTACAAGAGATAAGATGTGGGAAAAAATATTAATATTTTCAATGCTTCTGTGACTAAATTGACATATTCATGTCGTCGAGCAAGGCTAAACGTATTTAAATCTTCAGATAAAAATTCCAGTTGTAGCGTTTTCTCAGCAGACATTTCTATGAGCCGGTCGTGAATCTAAACTGGTAATTTAGCTCATGTATGTGCGTGTCATACATCCATGTTCATACACGTCGCTACTATAAAAGTATAAACGCAGCAATATAAAATAATAGCAATAGTTGTATTCTATTTTTTTACCGTCTGTATTTTCTTTAAAGACATAAAATTAGTGCAGTTTGATTATATAATATTAAAAACAATTTCATTTATAATTCGTCAAAATTCAATTATTAATAGTAAGGGTTACAATTATTATCGGGAGGGGAGGTTATTAAATTAATTTTATTTATTTTACGAAATATTAATTTTATTTATTTTTCTATTTGGGGGTCGCGGAGCAAAAAAGGTTGAGAATCACTGGACCAGGCTCTACAATTAATAGATAAATCCTTGACCCTTTACATGAGATGCAGGATGATTCGATGTACCTCTTCTCAACAGTGTTATATGGTGCGGAAGCTTGGTCGATTAAGAAGATGAATATAAAAAAAAAATAATTCGTTTGTGCTTTGGTTGTATAGGCGCATGCTAAAAATACCGTGGACGGATAAAGTACCCAACGAGAGAGTCTTGCGAAGCATGGGAACAGAAAACGAGCTTGTTTACACCATCCGAAAAAGGAAAATGGAATATCTGAGTCATAATTATGCATGAACCAAGATATGAAATGCTTCGCTTCATAATACAAGGCAAGATTCAGGGAAAGAGAAATGTGGGAAAAAATTTCTTGGTTGAAGAATCTTTGCAACTGATTTCATTGTACCTTACCAGAGCTGCGGTGTCCAAGGTCCGAATATACATCATGATTGCCAACCTCCGGTCGGAGAGGGTACAATAAGAAGAAGAAGAAGACACTACATTTCACCATGAGTAAATCTTCAACCAAAAATTTGTGTAACACTTTTCTCCAAAACAGCAGAACTAGTTCTATGTTTTTATTTAATTTTGCGTAGCATTTTAGGGCAGGCTCTTAGATTTTAAAAAATTTTATGATTTTCTCACTGAGTGTAAAAGTATGCTTATTAGGATGCCAGGCCCTCTGAAAAGCATCTACTTTCCACTATGCAAATGACACCTTCATTCACCATCACTTCATTCACCACAGGATCTGGCTGTACAATGAAATTCATTACACTCAGAGGAGATAACTCTGATTAGTATCTTTTACACTTTTACCTCTTTTGTTCTTAAATCTGTAGTCATACACTTGGCTGACCATGTGATAAGAAACAGAACTACTTTTCGTATATTTTGGTAATATTCCTTTTTTACTTAATTTCGGTGTATTCTATTAGTTCTGTAGCTGGGGAAACATTTGTAGTTATGAAATCTACTTAACTATTTTTCATGGCTGATGAGCTCTGAACGTATGCATTGCCTCCTACCCACATTATAGCTAGCCGATGATTTGCCAACAACGTTGCCAATACTTGCTCTCCTAGCTCTGTTATATGTTTTTCAGCCATTTGTTTGGTCTTTCAATAACAATTATAACCTATGAACATTTTTTTTTTAATCCCTAATATGTGTACGTTGCAATCTGTTCAATTCAGAACAATAAGCAACCCCATGACCCAATGAAATGAGGATGATATGTATGACGTGTAAATGAGGTGTAGTCTTGTACAAACTCAGGCCGACCATTCCTGAAAGAGTTTGGTTAATTGAACCACAACCATCAACGTACACCGGTAACCGCTGTCTAGCATTCAAATCCGTATAAAAGTAACTACCTTTACCAGGATGAACATTTATACCAGGTGATTATATTATAAAGTATTGCATGTTAACGCGCTCTAGAATCGATGTGTTCAGTACGAGATGATACGAGTGAACTACTGCGGCTCTTACACGCATGCGCGCATAATGTTTGTCAGGTACAATCTGACAACGCCGGCAAACGTTCTGATTTGTCTAAACGCGTGGAACAGCAGAGCTCATCAACCGTGAAAATCATTATAAATAACATGTAATGTGTTTATTTTTGTGAAGAACTTAAATTGTTTTAAGTTATTAAAACATTGTTGAAAGTAATTATTAAATTGTTTTTTTATGCGTTGTTCAGCAGTAAATCTGGATACTGCATGCATTTGAAGATTACAAGAATGTTCGAAGTTTGCCCTACTTTTATGCTGGAAACCCAGCTACAAAATTGTATTTAATTTTATGATTTTTTGTACCGATATATTTTATGACAATGTTAAAAATAATATTTCTATCTTCAGTTATAGTTTATAGACCAATAATATTTTTAGGATTTTTATTTTAGGAATTTGTACTACATACTCGTAAGTTGTAATAATATTAATAATAATAACCTATACAGCCTATTATTATTATTATTCATTGTCAGGCTCATAATATTACTGCTTTTGTAAACAAATACTTTTGTAAAATCTCATGAATATTATTGTACTATAGTAATGTACAGTAGCAGCATTATCCGTATAGCTTTTTAATAATCTATTGTTTACTTAAATAATGCCACACATAAATTTCTATCTCTATGATTCTGCAATATTAACTATTTATGCAATTACTAAACCAGTCGTAAAATATTGTGTTTTATTTTATTCGTGATAATCTAATAGGTTTATAAAGATTTCTATACGCTACTGTATATTAGAAGTTTTCATATTTAAATTATTAATGTAATTATTATTCAACTTTTAGTACTTTGATGGATGGATATATATATTCTTAATGTACATGTAATCTATGGTGATTCTTTTTATAATAAAATATTATTTTATAGGTTTACGAAATTGTAGTATGTATATTTTATTTGTGAGTAATTTCACTGGTATGAACAAGATAATAAATTTTACTTAGATGCCGTTGGTAAGGAGTGTTAATAACCTAATTTTAGGCTAAATTCTGATTTTCATATTACAGGAAAAGAAAACATGAAATTTATCTACTAAAAAAATTACAAACTTCAATGAGTATTCTTTACTACCGTCTTCATGGGAACTACACGATTTTCATGAAGTTTTTCAACTTTATTGTAAAGTTTCAGGAAATGGTGTTTCCAGGTTAATACTCCTCACCAACGATATCTATATAGAATTCATTATCTTTTTCATTGAATTTATAGTATTTTGATTTTCTATGATTGAAATTATTCCGTTACTTATTTATTTTATAAATACATGTAGACTGCTGAAGGGCGTTCATGAGCCCTATACGCTACCGTATATTAGAAGTTTTCATATTTAAATCATTATTGTTATTATTATTTAACTTTTAGTACTTTGTTGGATGTATATACCGGTTGACCCACGAAGAGGCTGCTATTTTTGAATTCATATGCTGGACGTATCGCACTCTCTACTGATTTGAAACTTTACAGTTATAATAAATAGATATGTAAAAAAGTACCCTCGAGTTTCATTTTCTTATGATTAATCAAAACAAAATGGCGGAAAGTAATTTTATTTGCATAACCATTTGAAATTGGTGGTTTGTTATAATGTTATTTAAGTAATAAAATGAAAGAAATATGAACGTGATACATTATTAATGAACATAATTTGTTTTATTAACCTTTATTCGAACTGCTGTCGCACAATAGCTATGCACTGATAGCAACGAAACAAAAAAATGACTCATAAGCGTTTTTGAAAAATTGCCGAGATCAACAACAGTTCCTCTTCAATCAGCCTCATTAATTCATCGTCAGTTGCAATGGTGTGAAAATAAACGTTTTCCTTCATAAAGCTTCGTAGGAAAAAACAGCAATCAGACAAGTCTGGTGATCTTGTAGGCCAGTTCATGAGGCCGCTGCCACGATTTGTCCAACGGTTAAGAAGATTTTGGTGTAAAACCGCTTTGGCCACATTAGCATTATGTGGAGGAGCTTCATCATATTGGAAAAATCGTCCTGCATCTCCGCCTGAGAAAGATGAGGAACTATGTGATTAGTTAAAATTGATGTGTAAGTATCTCCAGTCATTGTCTGATGGGATATGTCATACGATAAAACACCATTTTTGGCGACAGTAACCCACACTGTTACACCCTTTGATTTTGAGCCCTGTGGTGTGCAAAAAGAGTTCTAAATTATCCCCGTTACTTTACATTACGTTTTAGTTTCTCTCGTAATTTTTCAATTTGTTCATATTTTGTATGTTAAAATAAAATATGAATATATAGGGCAAGAGAAAGTAAAAATATTGTGTTGAAGAATTTGTAATTGTTCGTTTTTGTTTTTACTGAAATCGTTGTGGGTACGTTTGTTGGTATCCTTATGTTCGTACTGGTTTCATAAATGTGATTAAATTGTTATTTTATGTGGTGACAATAATTTTTAATTTATATATATATATATATATATATATATATATAGTGGCGACTATTTACAACACTATGGGTCGTTTGTCGCAGTCAAAACGCCATTTTTGCCTGTCTTGCCATGACTCCTCCTCCATGTTTCTTCTCCCCATGGCTCTGTCAATACCTTCTATCCATCTCCCTCTCGGTCTTCCTCTTTTTCTATTTCGCCGCGGTCTCCAGTTCCACGCCTTCAGTGGGATTCGTACGTTGCTCATTCTTCGCATGTGACCATACCAGTGCAGTTGTTTTCTCTCAATACGGTCTATTTATGAGTCTTCAATGCCCATTATCTCTCTTACTCTTATATTCGTTACCCTATCTCGTAACGTCAATCTGCAACATCTTCTCCAATATCTGTTCTCCACTGTACTGATTCTATTTTTCATGTTTTGTGTAATGGTCCACACTTCTGCCCCATATGTCACCGTACCTTCCACTATTGCTGAAAATATTCGTTTCTTTATGTCTTTTCTTATGTTGAGACTCCACAGAATTGAGTTCAGTTGACCACTTAATGCCTTTCCTTTCACAATTTTATTAGCTATGTCTTTTTCGTCCCTTCCATTTTTTGTAAACGTCACTCCTAAATATTTATACTCTTCAACATTCTTAATGATGCTTCCGTTTACATTAAGGTCTCTTCCATCTCTTCCAATAACCAAGTACTGCGTCTTTTCCGTGTTCACCTCTAGCCCCCATTTATCATACTCCTCCATTAATTTTCGCAACATGTATTCCAAATATTCTTCATCCTCAGCTAGAACAACCTGGTCGTCAGCAAACAAAAGTGTATGAATGTAGTCTCTTCCCAACTGAACTCCCATATTCCTACATTTTCTACACCATTTTTCCAGTGCCGCATTCATGTATATCTTAAACAGGGTAGGAGATATACAACACCCCTGTCTCAAACCTTTGTTGACAAGAAACATGCTTGACACCCCTTCTCGACTTTTCACGCAACTCATATTATCTTCATACATCTTTTTTACTGCGTTGATGTATGTATTGTTTATTCCCCTTCTCTCCATGGCTTCCCATAATCTGTTTATTGGTACACTTATTATTCATTATAAATTATTTTAAATTATTATGTTATTTATTATTTTAAATTATTATTCATTATTATTCATAATAAATGTGATTAAATTGTTATTTTATGTGGTGACAATAATTTTTAATTTAAACTTTAAAATTTTAAGTCTGTTATCTAGCGAATAAATTCTGTTTAAGTTTAAAGTGTTGACTCTAACAAAAATGTGTCGGTCGAAAATTATTCCGAAGAACTCTTTCATTCTGTGGAGTATCAGTGTTGGTAAATTGTGTTGAGAAGAAATTGGAGCGCCAAAGATTAAGAGTAATGACTGGAGACTTGGTGACTATTTTATTCAATCTACTATTTTACTTAACATTTCTGTTGTTTCTATCTGAGTGGATTGTTTGGAAATAATAATATACTCTTGTATTAACATTACTACTCGGTAGCCTACATATGAAATTACAAAGCAGTTTCAAAAATTTATGAATAATGTCAGTTTTGTATAAAATAGAAAAAATTGTTTTTCCTCAGTCAGGTCTTATGTTAGACTTTCCATACCAATTGAAGTATGAAGTTACTTTTCTGCAATGATAATAGACTCTTTACGAGTACTGTTCTTGTTTCCAAACTAAATACGTTCGAATTCTGATTAAATGTTTTTACATTTTATGTTGTGTCTTGAAAAGACCTTAACACTTAATAAGTGTTGAAAAAATTTATCAGATTTTTGAGAAACTTTTCCAATATAATTTACTTTTTGAATAAACTAGTCATGAAACCAAACTTGATTCAAAACAGTTGTGAAATCTTGAGTAAAATTGATTGGTATACATCTTAAAAGGCATTAATAATTAGTGAACAACTGTTATAAATTATTCATAATTTATTTAAATTATGTGTTGTTATTTTGCGTGAACATTCTAAACAATATTTGTACATTTTATATTCTTAGCATTCAATGGTTATGTTGTTGATCGTAAGTTAACATAATAAATAATTAAGTAATGTTTGAAGATCATTGTGGCTAATACCTTATCAAAAATTCATTCTGTGTGTCTTTGTTTACCAGCTAACTAAAGTAAAGTACCATTTGAAAGGTTCTCAATAACTAGCTTGCACACAAGCAATCAGAATATCATTAAGAGAACCTTTCACTCTTTCTTATCCTCTCTTCCTTTTTTATCTTGTTCTCTCATTCTATCTTACATGTATTACTCAGTCCTTCTTTATCATACTCCTTCGTTCTTCTTTGCTGGTAGTATATGCAAGTGGATCGATCTTGTAGGCGCTCAATTAAGGGCGGACTTCGCTTTATCATACTCTCTTTTTCTCGTATACCCTCCTACAATTCCTCATTCCCTTCCTCGTACCACCGTACCACGGGAGGGGGTGTTTCCTTACAACCCTCACCAGAATGTGGTTATTGATTTGATGAATTTTTAAGTATAGGAATACCACCAAGGGCTTGTCGCCGGTCTCCTCTTTTGTTTTCTTAATTTTATTATTTTTTCATTCATTTATCGTACTGTCGCTGTTACTCTTATCTATATTTTAAAATTCTTTCTGATTTAAAGCAAACTGTGTATCATGTATCATATTAATGATGAAGATTGCTTAGATCAAAACGTACGTAGAAAAATACTTTTTAATTTAGCTATTTCTCACGTGAAAAAGAAAGAAAGATAAAAGGGAAAGTCAGAATAAAAGGAAATAAAAATTGAGTCATCATTCTGAGTGTATGGTCTTAATTTTGCTAGCAACAAATTATTTATCTTTGCCTATTCGTTTTTCGAACCGTATCCTTTCGGACATTCAAGATTCTTAAATATATTTGTCAAGAAAACCTCGAATTTTACACATAATATCTCACCCAGTTATAATACTATAAGGTAATTAATAAATATTTAAGTGTTTCTTGGATGAATATTATTTACAATGTACGTGCATTATAATGATGATTAAGCAGAAATTGTTGGCAAGGTGTAGCCAAAAGTCAAGATACTTTTGACAATAATGAAATATCCTGTCCGGTATCACAATTCATCCTTCTTAATAAATTAGAAAACTGCAAGAGGATTTGGGCGTTGTAGGCATTTTCGGCTGAGAAATTAAGGGCATAATTTATCACAATAATTACGGCTTTGTTTTGTGCTGCTTCTGACAAAATTAAAGTTGTTGATCGGCAACGGTTGTAGTGCATCTACTAAGGATCAAGAAGATAAAAGTCAAGAGTTACTGACAATAAGTGTAAACGAGAGAATCGGTTATCATCGCAATTCACTGAATGAAGCGAATCTCTTCTTTAAGAAATGAAGAGAGATGGAATTCCAAAAAAGGTTCTGTGATACATGCCTGAAGTAAAACGAAGCTTGGAAATACCTCTACTACGCTAGGAGTAGTTTATTTTAATTGTAGCTAGTAATAAATTAAGTAAAATTAAAACATTTTTACCAGAATCCACGTAGGCCTATATGGGACATAAAATCCGTAACGAGAAAAGATATGTTTTGCTATAATATATATTACAAGGAAGGGGCTCGACAACGTAGCGTGGGGGAGAAGACGTACTTCCTGGTTAAAAAATCTGAGAATGTGGAACTCTGAAACGACAACACACCTGTTTCGAGCAGCAGTTAATGAGGTTCAGATTGATAATATGGTGGCCACCATCCGTAACAGATAGGAACTAAAGAAAAAATGATCCCGGAACAATCTGGATGGCCTACAAGTCGTAATACCAACAAGAAAAGCGTTGTACGTTGCACTTTGTTCAATTTCGAACAATAAGCAACTTCATGGACCCAATGAGCTGACGATGTATGTATAACGTGTAAATGAGGCTGAGTCTTGTACAGACTCAGGGCGACCTTTCCTGAGAGTATGGTTACTTAAACCCCAACCATAAAGGTACACCAGTAACCAATTTATAGTATTCAAATCCGTATAATAGTAACCTTTATTAGGATTTGTACCAGAAACCTTCGTCTCTGAAAAGCAGCTGTTAAACAGCTGATTCGTGAACACAACTGCAATTCTAGACCAACCCGGTTAATCATGAAAAAATTTTATATTCCTAATGTGTGTACATTTCAATCTGTTCGATTCAAAACAATAAGTAACCCCATGACCCAATGAGATGAGAATGATGTGCATGACGGGTAAATGAGGTGTAATCTTGCACCCAGGCCGACCATTCCTGAGAGAGTATGGTTAATTGAACCCCAACCATCAAAGTACACCGATAACAACTGTTTAATATTCAAATCCATATAAAAGTAACTGCCTTTACTAGGATTTGAACCAGGAACCTTCGTCTCCGAAAATCAGCTGTTAAACAGCTGACTCGCTGCGACGATTTTACCTCCTGACCAACCTGATGGGTAATGAAAAAATTAAGCGGAAATAAATAGAAGTTGAATACTATTATAATACTGTCAAGTATTTTCATGGTCCATTTAATATTGTCGTATCATAATCTATCTACAGTAAACGAAATGCTCATTGTTTTTAGATTTGTAATTATAGATTTGCATCGCTAGGAAGTACTGATCTGTATTTTTTATTGCTTTATAAATTGGTTATAGTATTGATAAATCATTAACATTATTGGTTATTCGGTTGGCTACTAAAATAAACTTAAATGTCGATGACCGGAATCCCCAAAAACTGTCTGGCAATTATATAGCTTATAGTTTTTTTTTTTTTTTTTGCTTAGTTAGTGTAAGGGAGTATAATTTATTATTCTAGACTAGTGTTTGAATAAATAAGTTTCCGAATCATACCGGAAAGCAGTAAACCCTGAGTTGAATCGTAATCCTAAAGTGTGTATCACAAGTACAATAGGATTCAGATAGCATGGCTCAGGTGGATCATTGATTAAGATTCCCTTCTTCTTCTCCTCCTTTTCCACCGCTTGCTTCTTCTTCTTCTTCTACTGCCCTACTTCACTGCTTAGGTGTTTCCGCAACATAATGCTCTATTCAAGTTCATTAAAGAATTAATTAAACTATTCCTGACGTTGTAGAGGTCATTCCAAGTTTTAGAACTTGAAGCGTTGAGCTTTGTTATTTTTACTTTCTCTTGCCACTTACGTGAACAAATTATCTCAAGAACGGAACATCGTACAAACTTGAAACTTGAAACTTTACTTAGATACTACTACCAAACCCGACACAAACATTTTCATCCAAATCGGTCCACCGGAAGTAGTGGTTTATTCGTGTTATTTCTCACTTTTTTGTAATTTTCTCAAAACAGTTCTTACAATTTTTTTTAAAAATCGCCTGATTTACTACATTTTTTATGCTCCACAAGATAGGGTAAGCGCCATATCTGCTGAAATTCTTGGGGAGACTGTTTTCTCGTAAAAAAAATTATTTTTTTTTAAGATTGCGGCTTTAATATGCATTTTAGCGCAAAAGAGTTGTAGTAACTTGTAGAATTTGAATCATTGAGCTTTGTTATTTTTTTTTCTCTTGCCACTTGTGTGAGGGTCAATCCATATGAAGTGATCCAAAAAACCATTTTTGGTTGCTTGACCATTTTAAATATTTTTTATTTTTTAATATATAATTTCCATGTGTCCTGGAAGTACAAAAATGATTTTATTAAAGTTTTATTGCAGCCGACTTTATTTGGCGGCCATTTCTGTTTTGTAGCGCGCGCCAATTTTGGGGCTTGCAGACGTTAACATAAACTTATTTTTCTTTGGACTGGATAATGCTAGAATACTGTAACAAAGACCGTTTTATTTAGCATTTCCTCCTCTTTAATTTTGTATCTCAGCATAAGAAGCCTTATTTGTACCCTTACAGGTGAAAATGCTTCTTAAAGTTTGGCAACGAAATTTACCAAATGCCACTTTTTGGAGCCTTGTTTTATGATGAAGGAGTGGTATGTCACTCTTGATTTTTTAACAGCTATTACATATAAATCTATTTTCACTATAGTGAGAATCTTAACTCAGATAAATGTGTTCTTTAATTTATATGATTTTTTTAAAATTGAAAATTTGCAATTTTTGCCAAGTTCGAAGCACAATATCTCTGGTGGGACATGAGATAAAAATTTAATATTTTTACAGAGTATCTACCTGTGTAAGAGGAAACTGCAGTAAAAATTTCAACTTTGATATTTTACTATGAAAAAGTTATGAATTTTCAAAAATGTGTAAAAAACGCTCTGAAATTTTGATTCGAACGCATAAAAATCAAATTATTTTTTAATTGCTTAGAACACAAATTTGAATTTCTATTTCCACAGACATTTTAAAGGTATTTTTTCAAATAAAGGAATCCATAATTAACAAAAAAAGTGTATTACTAACTTTTGATTAACCCATTTGTCCATACCAATATTGAGAAAAGTTTATTATTTTTTTAATCAGAATCACTGTTAAGAAATTTCTACATATTCGGGTCACATAGAAAATTATGTGTGCAGGGAAGTTCGATATTTACCTCATGCAGTTAGTTCGGTTCACCAGCTTTGTTTCAAGTATAGAAACCTCAGTTTTGACGTTTATGTTATAAATACCAGTCAGTCTTAAAATGTTGTATACGAGTTGTCTTAAAATTGTGTATCTAACAAATCTATGTATTTAAAACGCAAAATCGCTTCCAATGTATTTTAAATGGGAATTCTATTAACTCCTAAATATAGAGTTCTATTGAACGGATTTTTATAATTTTTACATGGTTTTAAAGAATATTCTTTCCTACTTTGTCCAAAAATTCTAGACTTGAAATTTATGCTAATAAGAGCTTCAATTTACGAAATGAAAACGAGTAATTTTCGTTTACAACGTGCGGTAATACAGCGTAAGATAATACGGTTCTCCAACATTTACCTCCTCCATAGCCATATTCCATAAGCGTAGGCTACAGGATGTGTCATTTTTCTTCTCATCTCATACACGCTCAGCCGGTTTTAGACATTGTGTTTTTTTATTTAAAGTTTTAGTTCAAAACGATTTTCAGGATGAAACTGTCGTACTACTGTGCTTTAGTCGGTACTCACCGTTCGTCTAAGAACGGTTAAGTTTGTTGTTAACTTAATCATTTATTCAATGGTAGGTGCTTGAAACCCAAGATCGTTGTGCAAATTTATTCGCACGGGTCCATTATGCTAGTAGGCTATAATTTAAAATGCCGTATTACTAGATGAATTTCGTTTTGTTTTACGTTCGGCATTTTTGCAATTACTGCTAATGCACACGATGAAAAGGATGACATGAAAAAATCTCACCTAGTTATAATACTATAAGGTAATTGACAAATATTTAAGTGTTTCTTGGATGGATCTTGTCTACAATGACCTTTTGAATTGTAATGGTTGAACAAACAGAAATTGTTGGCAAGGCGTAACCAAAAAAGTTTAGATACTTTTGGCAATAATGAAATACCCTGTTCGGTATCACAATTCATCCTCATTGATAAATTAGAAACTGTTAGAGGACTTGGGCGTTGAAAACATTTTTGCCTACTTGGGTCAGATCTGACCGGGAATTGGAACATGGGACCCCGGTGTTGAAGCCAGTTACGCTGACCACTACTAAACGGGCCTTTGATAAGTGAAGAATTTTTTTTAATACATTCCATTTGAGAAATTAACTTTGCATAAAAACATTAATCAATTTTTATCTTTTTTTCAGTCATATAAGTTTAGAGTTAGCAGTATTATTATGTCAATAGCAGCGAATAAATTTCCTGTTTCGGTAATACAAATCTCTCTGACTGTCATACTATCTGAACATTACCATAACATTTTTCTTACATTATTATACTATATTAGTTGTGTATACTTACAGCGTCATATGATTTTTGCCAACCGCACATTGTAAACATCCCACTGAGTCCGATGAATGCAGATTTTATTTTTACCACTCACACTTTTCGTTTGCAGTGCAAACACCTAAAGATAAATTGATTAATGATTCAGTACTTGTTACTTTGCTATAACTTGTACTATTACATTCAATAAATTACGTATATTTAATATTAATATTGAATAACACAATGTTTTAAATGTAGTTTATTTTCTTTTTATTTGTTAGTACTGTAGTGTGATTATTATTTACTTATTCATTGCATGAATGAAGTACGTTCAAATTGAATACAATTATTCCATACTATTTAAAATTTACGCATTTCATTGTACATGATATGAGACTTTTGTTTATCTAATAGGCTACATGTCTATTATGTTACAGTTTAAAAAAAAACTTGAAAAAACTTGCTCTGCTTGTACTGTTTACGTCTCTCCCACTCCTGTGAATCAAAACTATTCCCCTACTGTTGATCCAACTGTTAATCATCGCTAGTGCTGCTTCAACTATTACAAAGAGGCGGTTAGTAGGGAAAATCTTCCTTAGCCGTCAGTTGGCACTTGCGCACAGGAAATGTTTTACTATGTAGTTCTGTTATAGTTATAATTTTGAACTATTAAAGTTAAGAAACGAGTTCAGAACTTTTTAAATGTAGTAACTTTAAAAGTATTATTTCATTAAGGATAATACGGAGTACTAAAGGGAGTGTAGGACTTAAGATAAAACTGATAAGCCTAACTAAATTTTAACAATACGCGTAAGTTAAATTTATTACTTACCAATAATTTATTACTACTACTAACTTGGTTACTTCAAGAAGCGTGTAAATCTACAGTAATACACAATTTGTCTCAACGTTTAATTAGACTTTTAGTTTATCTAACTTATTTTACATCCATAACTATTTACGTAATACTTACCATACTATTTATATTTTTTCATTTTGCGTCTTTCACTCATGATTAAAATTAGGTTATGTTTTATAGGTTAGTTTTTTGTTTATTTCTATTATTTTGTTACTAATGTTAGTTTATATTGTTCATTATTTGCATTGGTAAGAGAAAGTCGAGTGAGTGTTTCACACCAGAATTTTTTTTGGATTTACGTCGGACTTTTTTGCTTTTTTTACTAATGCAGACGGTGAAGAATGATGATATATGAAAATGAGTGACGAAAAATGCCTGACCTGACCGGGAATCGAACTCGGGACCCCGGCGTAGAAGCCACTTGCGTTAACCACTATGCTAATGGGCCGGCCTCTAATTTTTGTGAATAAATTACAATAATGTTAATATACTCGGTACGGTAAATATCCGCATCCTACGTCATTTCAATTAGACCCTCACGTATTATTTCAATTAGACCCTCACGTATGTATTCCTACGTACGGGTTTATGGATATTCGGCTCTTTCTTTTTTCTGTTTGGCTGTTGTCCAGCTAAACAACCTTTCAAAATAATGCATTACATCTTGGTCCCTTTCCCTATTTCTTTTCTAATGTAGAAAGGGAATTGTGAAAGATAAATAAAACGGAACAACCACAGTCGTTGTTTGTCAAGATTTTTTAAAAATTTCTGGAGTAAATTTTATTAGAATAGTTTTTGAAATGATATTCCGGATATATAACTAATTGCCTTCCTTTCAATCGGCGTTACAGTTTACGGTAAGCCTTGGTCTTCTTTATGGTCTTCATTTCCCTATGTCTCTCGTCTTCTTCTTAATGGTCGTTCATATCACTGACAGGTTCGTTAACTCATCACTCATAATTTTGCTCAATTTTCCCGGTCAGATACGAGGATTATGTTTTAGATCCTTAGTTGTGAAAAATTTTATAGTTAGAACAGAAGTTAGATTTCAGCCCAACCGTGAACCTGAACGAGGGTTTTTCTGTAAGAGATTTTTTTCCCATATCCAGGGATTTTGTCATTTTAGATACAGGACACCCGGCTTTACTCTATTCTAATAAGATTTCAGATTTTCTATCGTACAACGTTTCAATTATATAGCTTTACTTGGTATTTACAACAACCACGTTATACGGGTGTCAGTGCTAACGCCAAGGTAACACAACTAGTTACTGTGCCAGGGGTTCCTGGTTCGATTCCCAATTAGGTCATTATTCATTACTCTTTTTCTTTCCTGCATAGTGATCTGTATAGAGATCTTGAAATCCCCTTCGCGTCCAGTGAGATAAGAAGATTTGCTATGAAACATGGAGGTCGTCTGCATGGCCACATCAATCCTGAAGCATTCAACTTCTTGCCAATGAAAATATTCCTAGAAGGCTTAAGAGGAAGAAGCCCTTAGAATTAGTGTAATAGTGCAGTGCGATGTGTTAAAGCAGAGCCGTTTGAAGTGCAAAAATTAGTGAATAGTCTTCTGTACCGTATATTTTAGTGTTCAGATATAAAACATTGTTAAATAGATTATATCATTTAGTTTTTAAGATAATATGAACGAAAAATTAATGGTTGTTTTTTTAGACCAGTTTTAATCTATATTAAAAAATAATTATTTTATTACCGTACTCATCGTCTGCATTAACAGTAATTGAATAGCAGCTGAATGTAAAAACAAAAATTGCCATGGGAGTCATCCAGACTTTTCTCCACTTCGTAATCCCAGAATCCACGGTTTTCTATTCCCTAAAACGTGCCAAGTGTTAAGGAACCATCAGGTTGACGCAGTTTAACTACATGCACTGGACCACACAATAAGAATAGGTTAGTACGGTTATTACAATCATTACTGGAAACATAAATATTTACGCAACTCAAATTCGTGTAACTTTTAAATAAAGAAAAAATGAAGATTTATGAGTTGGGTGAAATGACATTAAAGTATATCTTCTTATGACGGAAAAATCGATGCTGAGTTGTGTACATGTTATGTATAAAACGTAAATATATTTTTTAATTTTTCATCCCAAACCAGGATTCGCTTTTCGATGAACTAGTAAAGTTTGCTAACAACTGAGCCACCGAAATGACCAACCAGATTTTATTTTATTTTAATATATATTTTTTAATTTATAACAAATACTGTGTTTTATATTTTTATAGAATGATATGAAATTAGAAGATATTAATTTTTCAATTTAATGTATTTATAAAGTATCGAAATTTGCTGATCAAGTCAAAGTAAGTTGCTGATTTGTATTCAGTATAAAGCAATCGATGATACTAGGCCCAGGTATTGAACCAATCAGACATTTCCTTCTTCCAATCATATCGCTTTCCTACTTTCCACTCTTTTTCTTCCATTCTAACAGAGCTGATCAACCGGCTATTGCTGCACAACCCTCTTATATTATTGCTGATAATACATTTTTTTATTTTATTTTTTTGTACCTATCCTCTGATCTATTCTTGTCTTCTGCTCGTGAGGATTAAGAATGAAAAGTAATCATAAATTATTCTTTAGAGAATGTATTTAAAGTAAAAATATTGAACGTTTGAAATTTAAAGTAGCGATTATTTTTTATTATTCTTAAATTTGAATTTCTACGATTATTGAAATACAATTTTCATTCAATTTTAGAGTAGAGCCATCACCAGAATTTTACACCCTGTTTTATGTAATATTCACACATCGTCTGTTATTTTGTTGAAACCTTCTTCATTTAGGCTCAGAAGTTTTGACTTTCCAACCACAATTTAAAAGCAAATTACATTTTTTTAAATGGGTTTCTTGAGGCTGTATTCTGAAAGTCACCATTATTAATTGTAAAGTGACACTTAGAAAAATTAAAGTATGAAATAAAACCGGGAAAATCAATAAATCAACCATGTTATTCATTGCAACTCACCGAGCCCAAAACAAATATACAAAAAATACTCAAGAAATTACAAATAAAACAAATAAAAATACAAAATAAAACAAATATAGTCAGGCCTGGCATTTTTTCATCGCTCATCGATATCAACATTACCCACCATCTCCATTAGCAGAACTTGCAAAACAGTCAGACGTAAAACAAAAAATTAAAGAAATACTTCAGGGGTCCCAGGTTCAATTCCCGCTCAGATCTGGCATATTGTCATTACTTATTTTCATGTTCACCCTTAATCGTCTGCATTAGCAATTATGTGTAAAACAGTCAAAGTAAAACTAAAAACCCTCACTGAGGCTGTTGCCTGTCACTAAATGAGTGAAACTTATGAACTATCTATTTAAAGCAGTAACATCTACAATCTATTTTGGAAGAGGCTGTTAAGTAGATATGTTTATTTTAGGTATTTATCGTTAGTGAAGAATCTCCCCCAGTAGAGGAAGTGTTTAGTACAAAATCTTATTCATCTTATTCTTCTCACAATCGAGGATTAGGCTTCCGCCTGTTCCGGCTCACAACAGCGACAAACTACTAAATTATTGTCATCTTTTGCGTGGCCTCCCAACATCTCTCCTCCCCACCGGTCTGTATTGCAAAACATTGAGGGGGATCTTTCCCTCAGGTATTCTCTCTACTTGCTCCCTCCATGATTTCGATATTCTGCAATTTTCCCGTTGAGGTTGAAAATTAAATACAATATTTTAAATGTTTATATGATAAGATTCTGCCCATAACAGGCAGGTGGAGTGTTAAATTATTTCTACTTGATCTGCTAGTTCCAAGGCTCCAAGAAATAGTTCTGTTTCTTATCACATGGCCAACCAATTATATGACTGAAACGTTTAAGAACAGAAGAGGTAGATGTGTAAAAGACACTATCTTAGTTATCTCCTGTGAGAGTAATGAAGTTTATTAAACAACTAGACCTGTGGTGAATGAAGTAAAGGTGTCATTTACCGGATGGAAAGTAGATACTATTTGGACTTTAGGCTTTTCAATCTTCAACATATTATTCAAATTTTAAATTATGGTTCTTCGAGACTTGGTTAATTTAGATTATAAATATTTGTCTCGAACTACATCTTTTCAGTATAAATTCTTTTTCAGTTGGGCTCCTTGTAAGAGATGTTTAAAAAAGTCTCATTTTGTACCCTATATTTCTTTTTATAGAATACGATGTATTATGGGCGGAAATAAAAAAAGGATAGTACGGCGTTAGAATGTTAGATTAAATTACAACTGCGAGTGTATACGTAATAAGACGAAAAGGCTATCCGGCAAATGTTTCAAGTAATTTATGCACAATGGTAAGACGGGGTAAAAACGATCCATCCTGAGTTCTACCATTGTTCGAGCGCGATTTTAATCTAGTCCTTTCGCTCTCCAATTTGGGAATCCGCGCTTGTTGAGTTAGAATTTACCTTCGCCACTGTATTACTCCCATGGATTGTTAGTTGGTCGAACCGCTTTATGCTAATTGTACTCTCTCTTATTGTTAAACAGCCCTCTGCATAATTAATCGTCACTCTTGTTTCTTTATTCTTTATTTTTTTTAACCGTATGCGGATCATTATAAATTAAAACCTGTTTGTTTGCAAGAGCCGCCTTTAAATTCGTTCTGTCTACACTTGTTCAAAGCGTGCTTAACATTCAACCCTTTTGGTATTATTTAAAAGCAAAATACGTTTTTTTCTTGTCCGCAACTTGATGTAGTGTTCTATGTTGTTGGTTAATTAAAGCACCTTTATCCTGTTATGTGCATGCGTGATCACAAAACACATACAACATTTAAAAAACGATTCACATTAAAACGTATTCGTTTTTAAAACGGTTTGTTACGTTACAATGTAATCAAGACTTTATTTATTCCTTCTTTTCTTCTTTTTTATTGTCTTTATGTCGTTCCGTACTAAGTTCATGTTTAATTTAATCAGGATGGGATTTTAAGATTTTTGACTGTATTTGTGTTCGATTGTAATGTGATATGTGAGAGAGGTTACAATTTTACAACATTTAAAAAAATAATTTATGTAAAAATAAACAATGTTTTCATTTTAAATAGAATATCTTTTAATTTTCTTATCTGATTTTTAGATTAAAGAATTTATCTTAAAATTTTTTGTATGTTTGATTTTAAACGAGTGGGTGTCTGGTTTTTTAATTTGTTTATAAGTGTACCGTTTATTTATTTCTGTTAGCGACGGTACAAATGCTATACGGTATTTTTTTAACATAGGATATACTAGTAAGAATTGCAACTGTATATTTATATATCAGCAGTATCTATGATGTAGGCCTACGTATGTAATATCCTATTTTCATCTTGGTTGAGGAAATCACCCGATGGCAAACACTAGTCACTGTTTTGTATAAGATCCCTTTTCCAGCATCTTTTAATCTCTTTTGTAGATTTTGTGGAATGTGTGGGTGTGTCGCAACGCTTGTATCTCTGAATTTAATTAATAAATTACTATTATTATTTTTAAAGTATATTAATTAATTATTATTATTATTATTATTATTATTATTATTATTATTATTATTATTTATTAATTTATTGTTATTAATAAATCGCCATACGAATTGACAAATTTTCATGTTACTTTATTTTGGTTTATTTAAATTTGCATCAACTGCTTCAGTTATGAGCGATTACTTTACGTTACAGTACGGAAACTTTGGGTTTGAATCTAAAAGTATAATAATTTAGATGCTAACCAGGATTCGATGCCGGTACTTTCTGCGTTGCAGTGATTTAACTGTAAGATCAAGATCTCTTAACCATTTGACCACGGAGGCAACTACTTAAATTTGTTTCTAATTTTAATTTATTATTAATTTATAAATACGAAATTTGGCATATGAGTTTTTAGTTCACTGATAGACCTACAAGTTTTCAGAATTTATATTTCGTTTTTACGTCTTCAATGAGTGTAAAAATTATTTTAAAAAATTTAAAAATAGAACACTTTAAACTGTGATTTCTGATTTAATAATTTGGAATTAATTTACGTCACTTTATTTTAGATTTGCTATAAATGTTTTGGCCGATAAGGCGTGAGATTCCTTTAGGTTTAGGTCAAGGTCTAGGTGTTCGATACCTGTTTGTAAAATGATTAATAGAACTGGCTTCTGATCTAGAATTTACGGATTTGATTCTTGGTTACGTCTGGCATATATATTGATGATTCAGCAAATTATTATCAATTCCATATTAACATATGGAAAACAATCGGATTTAAAATAAAAAATTTGTTTATATTGTTTACGGGTTGTTTTTGTTTGCAAACGAAGTACAATAGAGAAGGAAGTATGGTTTAGGGAATGAAAAGAAAGTTATTATACTAATAATTTATTTTTTAGGCTATCTTTTGTAGCTATGTACAGTAATGTTAATTAAATGAACAAAAGTTGAAGATTACTCACGTCTTCTATTCTATTTTATAATGAATACATATTAGTTGATAAATTATCTGTAAGTAAAAACATTCAACTAAATTGGTTTTACAGAAAAAAATACTACTGTGTATATAATAAAAAGTATTTAGTTGAGATTTTTACTTAAAGAATAATAACGTTAGGAAAATGAAAAAAGGGTGACGATGTTGTAATAATGGTAATGATTATAATGATAATAGGAAGTAGAAGAATAAGAAGAAAAAATAATGGTGGTAGAATATGAGGACAAATTGGTTACCAATAAGTAATTATACTAAAAATGTTTTGCTAGTTTTTTGTGTTTTGATCTCCCAGTAAGATTATCCATGCTGTGATCTTGTGAAAGGAGTAAATAGTTAGGCTCCATTGGGTTATCTGTATGTTCTATATATAGTATACATATATCTATATACTTTAGAGTTGATAATTCTTAAGACCCAAGGTATGACTACTCCTCATTGTGGGAATAATTTACAATTTGATGCTGCTTACAAAAACGTATTCGGCTTTATTCATAATGTTATATATATACACTAGCGTGACGCTACGGTCTTTAATGTTCTACGCTGCCTTAGTTTTCTTTATTCATTTTTATATTATTATTTTTATCGACAAAAAAGTCAACTCACATAATCGGTATATACTTACCGACCGATATAACTAGGAGAGAAGAAGACCCTATTATTAATGGGCGAATTGCATGCGAAAATAGCGCCTTTGTTGTCGTCACCAATAGTTCTTCTTAATATTATTTATCCTTTATTTTTCTTCGCAGCAATTTCGCTGAAAAATTGAGGATATCTAGTACCTTACGTTTGTACCGATAATTGTAGCTATTTCACAATATAATTTAAATATGCCTAACTGTTGCATTTTATGTAAATAACATAAAGTTTATTAACCATTTGTCAAAGTAATGGAAAACTTTGAAAATTATCCTTGAGGTGTAGTTGGAATGGAAAGAAATTTTCTTTATTTAAAGTACTCTGAAATTATAGCAATTTTAGGGCTCCATTATTATGGTATTTTTATAAAATAATAAAAGTTGTTTGTAATTTCACTGAATATTTCCTATCGTGTTTTCAAATTTAGTTATTGACTTTAGGTGTATAGTTTTCAAAGAGTAGAGTAATTTTAAAAATTTTATTCAATTTTAATAATATCGTAAACATCGTCATAATAATAATAATAATAATAATAATAATAATAATAATAATGTCATAAACATTTATAAAACTTTATGCTATTTTACATTAATTGTGATCTAATGATCTGTAGATCGTTAGTTTTTATGACCTGTTTCTGGTTTGGGATACTCCTACCTATAAAATTCTAGTATTACTTAAAACGGTTTTAGAAATACCGTGTTTAATTGTCAGTAGAAATCATGCAGTTTTATTCGTCTAAGAACCAACCAAACAAATCGATCTTTATTTCTGTTTTCTGGCTTTTTGTGGTGGTCTTTATATTTTGTTGTGAAGAATGGTAGCCTAAGAATCGTGTTGGGAGTTCGACTGAAGAACAGATAAAGCAGCAAACAGATAGTTAAGGAAAGAAAGTATCTTTTACTGCATCGGTGTGTAGCGATCGGCTGTTGTGACAGGTTTTAAATTTATTTGGGAACAGCTGATTCATTCATTTCGTTACTAAAGGCAAATATTTAATTTGTATAAAATTTATTTATTTTTCTAAATTTCAATTTAAATAGTGTAAAATATAAACCACAATATTTTTTTTTATCTTATGAACTAAAAAGTAAAACAGAATTGTTTTTCAAAATTTAATTAATATTTCATTTTATTTATTTTGTTTTTCCAAAGTTATTTCCGGATTTGTAAATGCAACAATTGGAAATAAATTTGTCATGGACCAACCGTCGAACAGTATTGATGGAATTTTGAGTTTTATTTAATATAGCTGTTAAATTTAATAATTAATTAGATTATGTCAGCGGAATGATGTAAATTCGAACATAACCGTTACAAATGGATAATTGTGTTTAATAAATAGAAACAGGCAGGGGATATTGCAGAAATAAAGGGTGATAGATAGACTATTCGTGCGATCACATGGACAGCGTAAGATCGGTCAAGGAGCAAAGAAAGATCATAAAGAAAATGGAGTAACGACATTGGTTTAATTTAGTTTCCGGATGAAGTTGGATAAGTAAACCATATAAAAGGAAAAATGAAGAAGTTTTAATGTGGTTACATCACAAACATGATGGCAGAAACGTAAAAGTTACCATCATAAACAATATGGATTAGGCCTTCTGACATGTTTCCACTTCAAACGTAATAATCTGTTATTTCTTAAAGAAATTGTGATCCCCATCTCGTACGCGGTCGTCCAATACCTCGTTGCTCGGTTTGTAAGTAGACACCACTTTGGGTGTTCGATCATCTAATATTGGCAACAAATGACGGTACCACTCTTTTCTAAAATTCCGATATTACCAGATATTCCCTATCACCTGATTTCTAATATCACCCCTGGTATATTAAGTTCATTGATATCTTCACTTCTCTAATGGTCGAGCTATAGATATGTTGTTAAAGAACTCTAAAATCTCATCTCAGCAGCCTATTTTCTTGATATTTTCCAAGCAGTCAGCGTCCAACGCTCTGACCCGTATATAAAAACTTAGTGAACCAAGGCTAAAGTAAAATAACAAATATATGTTCAATACGTTAAGTAATGTAGCATTATTATATGACGTGTCCAACTTAGAGTTTGTGAATAGGAAGGTTCTGCTACTTCACAGAATGCAAAACGAGGCACCCTCTTCGAGTGGTCGAGAGAAACTGTGCAAACCCTTGACTGGGGCAGGCAAATTTTGTTTGCCTGCCCCAGTCAAGGGGCAGGCAAACAAAGCCCCTGCCCCCAGTCAAGGGGCAGGCCAAATTTTGTTTGATGAAACAGAAATGTGTTATTAACATTAATTTTAAAGAAAAATATTTTATTTTTCTTCTTTCACTTAGTTTTAAATTTATAAGGTACAAATTTTCTAACAAAGTGTAATTCTTTTGCAATCCGTTTTTTAATGTACTAAATATAAACTTAAGGCAAACACGATAAAATGATGGATATTAACATTCTTTGAATCAAATTATAAAACACTTTCAGTAATCTGTTTTAAAAAAACTGAACTCTGAACAAGAAAAAACCAAAACTAAACTTGGCTGTACTGTGGATTGTTGTTGTTTAGGTCATCAGCCAAAAGGGTGGTTTGAACTTGTAGAGGTTTTACTAAATAAATTGAAGAGTGAGGTGCTTTACCGGCCTTCCTCACTGTGTGGAAAAGTACGCTTATCAGCATGCCGGGCCCTCTGAAAAGCACATATTTTCCACTCTGCAAATGACACCTTCACTTCATTCACCACAGGGCCTGGCTGTGTAATGAAATTCATTACTTTCAGAGGAGATAACTCTTATTAGTGTCTTTTGCACCTCTACCTCTTCTGTTCTTAAATAATTCAGTCATTTGTTTGGCTGACCATGTGATAAGATACAGAACTATTTATTTTAGCCATGCAATAAACTGAGTGTAAATAATTTGACACTCCGTCTGTCCGTTATGGGCACACTGTGGAATAATAGTTGGAAATATGAAGTGTTTTTTTTTAGAAACAAATATGTCAATGTCCATATTTTATCAACAAACGCGGCAATGTCCATCCTATTTTGTTAAA
Organism: Catonia carolina; assembly: GCA_035578175.1. Lineage (NCBI taxonomy): Eukaryota > Metazoa > Arthropoda > Insecta > Hemiptera > Achilidae > Catonia > Catonia carolina. The sequence goes on along the minus strand of JAQMRL010000001.1, from coordinate 257,506,517 downwards.
CAATAATTTGTAACATAATGTTATTTTTAAATTTTTTGCATAATTACAATGAGTTTTTTTCTGAATTTTTGGGACTTTACACAACTATTTTCAATTATTTTTTTAGTATTTATTCAGTTTTTGGTCAATATCTCAAAATCAGTGAAGTGGACATTGTCGCTTTTAACTTTATAAATCTTCAAGTAGTTGAAGCTGGAGATGACAGTGGCAGTGATGGAGATGATAATAATGCCGATTATGACGTAACGATGATTAGTAGTAGAAGTAGAAAAATTAAATAAAGTTAAATTTTTAACAAAATCTTAAAGTAAGCTCTTTGTTTTAAAACGTTTCAGCCTGTATCTTCGCTGTTGTCGAGGAGGTTGATTGCGAAAGGATTTTGATGTTGTTCGTACTTTTTAAATGTTTCTATTTTGTTTAACTTCTTTTTTTTATGAAGGGCGGGTTTGATATGATACAACTTTACAATATTTTTGTAGGATATATTTTTAAATTCGATTCATAATATTGAATTGCGTATTTATTTGAAAGTTTAAGTAAGATTTTAATTCTTGTGTGTTTGTGAGTAGGTAATTTTATTTTATTTTACATTACTGTCTGTTTCAACATGGATAAAATACGGGATATAGATTAATGTTAAGTTTTTTTTTCTGTGACAAGGTACATTGTTGAGTAGGCGGTTACTGGAGTAATGGGGATTGTCAGCAGTGTCTGTGTATATCAGTGGGTGAAGCAATTTCCGGGATCTTCATTACCGTATTATATCTTAATCCGTTAACACGGACCGGATTGTTGTTATTTATTATCCAATACATACTGATTAGGTTGTTGTATTTTGTCTTTAAAATTTTACCGACATTTTTAATGTTGTTGCATTTTAATAGAATGGGTTTTTTATTATTTTGTTAACGCATAACTTATTGGAGTTTCGGTATTGTCCTCTTAAAAAAAGACTTACTTTTCGTTGTTTATTGCATTTATTGTTACAGTTACATGTTTTTTTTATTATGCTTGGTTTTGTAATACTTCAATTAAAATAGAAATATAACTCAATTTTAAAAACGGTTACGTGTTTGATTATGTTAATGTAAATGTCCGACTATAACTAAGCACTGCATAAAATTTAAAATTATACCGATTTAATTTAAAATTACCGTATTGTGTTTTAAAGTATTCTTATTTCAATAAATTTATCATGAATATTTGAACGATTGCTTGTATATATCATGTTATTTTCGTAGCAGTAAGACTTTCGTCATTTAATAAAAATAAAATAGACTATTTATTTCAATTACAAAATTATTTGCTATATATTTAAGACTCACCGGGTTGGTTTGGAGGTAAAGTTGTAGCCGCGAGTCAGCTGTTTAACTGCTGATTTTCTAAAACGAAGGTCCTGGTTCAAATCCTAGTAAAGTTGGTTACTTTTGTACAAATTTGAATACTATAATGTGTCCACAGCGCCGTGGAACCTACATCATAAACCGACCCTTACATACACACACCCACACACACACACACACACGTACGTGCGCAGCACCCCTATACCTACCTAGCGATGTTCTACATTGTTCATTAGTGAGTCACCTATTGCCGGCCGCATTGGCGTAGTTGGTAACGTGCTCGCCTCTCATCATGCGGTCTTGGGTTCAAATCCCATTCAAGCGCGGCATATTTTCATACGTTACCAAAAGATCATTTCATCCTTAACGTCTACATTAGCAGTAACTGCAGAACAGTCAGACGTTAAACCAAAAGAAAAAGAAGTATTGCTTGAGTCCCAACTCCGTGTAGTTGGAAGGAATGCAGTGCGTTGTTATAGTAGTGGGAGAATGAATGAGTGGTAGAAGTATTTCACTGCTGTTGCATTTATAGTGGTAGCGTGTACTAACTAGACTAAGAAATATTATCATCCAGCGCATTAATTTAACAAATACCTACCGGGTTATTAATTTGGTCGGATTCATAATATTTTACTTACCAATTTATATTAAAATATGTAAATAAATAAATGTAATAAATACAAACAAATATGTTAAATACGGAAACTTTGTGAAAACGAATGTTTTGTATCAGAGTAATATGAGAATCGTTCTCGCAGCATGCGTCACTCATTCAATATTCCTCACCCGTACCCTTCACCCCGCAACTAAACGTAGCTTGGAACCGCAAAATACTAGGCCTTGACTGCAATACTACCATTTTGGTTGTAATTTTCTTTCTCAAAATTGTATCATAGTTTTCAAAATCTACGTATTACAGTATTTCTTGATAAATGAATCCAAACACGCTGTCGTTGTGATAATCCTAAGCATTTCTGATGTTGGATTTCATTCATACTGTCATTGTTCAATAAAATTAATAAATTTAACAATTATTATTATAAATGTAACAATGAATATTATTATTTTTTATACAGGTAGCAATATTATTACATTTTATTCCGTTAATCTTACCAAAACATAATATTTGATTAACAGTGTCATTTTTATAAAATTAAGTATCACTTTATTTATATTTATATATTTATTATTTTTATTATAATATTATTGAACAACGGCAGTCAGAATTAAATCCAACTTCGGAAATGCTTATGATAATCACAATGACACCGTGTTTGGACTCATTTTTCAAGGAATAATACGTAAATTTTGAAAATTATTATATTATTTTGATAAAAATGATTACAATTAAAATGGTAGTATTGCATTTAAGTGCCAAGTAGGTGACTCACGACTGAGAATGTAGAACGCAGGTATGACAGGTAAGGGGTTGCTGCGTGTGTGTATTTGTGTGTGTAAGGGTCAGTTTATGATCTAGGTTCCACGGAGCTGTGAATATATTATAGACAGTGATTACCGGTGTACTTTGATGGTTGGGGTTCAATTAACCATACTCTCTCAGTGATGGTCGGCCTGAGTCTGTATAAGACTACACCTCATTTACATGTCTTGCACATCATCCTCATCTTTTGTTTCATGGGGTTCCCGACCCTTTTAACAATTTAGTCGCTTTACCAAAACATAATAGACGGAATCAAAATAAAAACGAGCAGTTCTACTAGTTTCGATTTCTGAGAATTCCTTTTGAAAACATTTCATTTATCGCAGTCCTTTGTTGTTTAGGTCATCTGCCGGAAGAATTATTTAAACCTCTAGAAACTTTACTAAGTAAAATAAGAAGTAAAGTTATTTACCATTGCTTTCCTTACTGAGTGGAAAAGTAGCCTATGCTTATCAGCATGCTAGGCCTTCCGCAAAGCATCTACTTTCATTTCTGAAAATGACACCTTCACTTCGTTAACCACAGGGTCTGGCTGCATAATGAAATTCATTACTTTCAAAGTAGAGAACTCTGACTAGTGTCCTTTACACCTCTACCTCTTCTGTTCTTAAATGCTTTAGTCATATAATTTGCTGACCATGTGATAAGAAACAGAATTATTTTTTTGTACTCCTGGAATTAGCAGATCGACTGCAAATAATTAACTCTCCACCTGACTGTTATAGGCACACAATCCATTTTTCTTGTTCAATACATTCCACCTCATACAATACAAAATTTCTTTCAATAAACAATTTATTCCCTTAGCCGTTTCTACAATATCACTGGTAACTTTACAATATTCATTAACAGATTAATTAATTACAATAAATTGTTACGGTTATAACTCCTATTTTTGAATAGGGTTGCAATCTAGATAATATATATATATATATATATATACCTACAGTAGCCTTGATAAATACAGTAATTCAAGAATAAAATTGATTATTTTAATAGAACTGTATCCTTAAATTACTCCTGTTTTAGCTTAAATAATAAATTAAATAAAAATAACATGGTAAAATTTTGTTATTTCATTAAATAGTTGTTCAAAAATAAAAGCTAAAGGATTTTATAAAATTATAGACATGATAAAAAGCTGTAAACGATCAGTGATGTTGCAAATAACTGGAGCGTACCAAATGCTTTTACTTTAAAAATATAAAATATTGTATTATAATATTTTTGTTCTAATTAAGTAAATAGAAACTGTAAATATTGTGATAAATTCTTTATTTTTGTAAACAAGGGCAGTAATTTTCGTATTTTATTTTTATGCATGGTTTCTATCTTCGTCCGACTTAAAGTACAAAAGCATTTTAAATTATATTAGTATTAAAAGATTATTATTAGTCGTAAAACATTCAGTAAAATAAAATTTAAATGTCACTGTCAGTTTTTTCAATATATATATTCATCAAATCTTAGTCTGTATCCGAAGAGGATTTATTAGCTAATAATCCGGGATATATAGCGTTTTGAATTAAAATAATTGAAATAGTTTTAAAGTCTGGCACAAACTCACAATTTTGACGGTTTATGTAAATAACATGTCAACAGTCCCGAACTAAAACGTGAACTTCGTCCGCCATATTGAAAAACGGCCGAAAGTCAGTGTTCTTTCATTTCCGTTTTTATTTATAACGGCTTAACGGTCAATCTAAATCAAAAATCTGTAAGGAGAAATTGGTAGAGAAAATTAAATAATATATAAAACATTTCATAAGCATTTTTAATATTCTTGAAAAGTTACATTCAAAAGTTGTATCAGAGAGTGATCTTTAATTTTTAAGAAAATTAAGACTCTACCTGTTGCGATTGCTGAGAAAATCCACCAGCGTTAACAATTGGTAAGATAGTTGTACTGATTTTCCTAAAACTTCATAATAATCCGTATACTTTTACTATTGAATCGGTCATTTCAGAAAGCCCATAGGCCTACGTCAAAAAGACTTTTGGAAAAATATTGAAACACTAGTAACACTGGTCTGCATCAAAAATTCCCCTTGAACTTTAATAGGTGATCTTTATGTATTTTGACCCCCTGAATCCGAATCTGACCTCCGTTTTGCTCCATCACCCACCATTTTTGGGGGGCGGGCCACTCCCCCTTTTTCGGGAAATTTTAACTTTTTATCAGTCTGGTGTAGCTATGATATGATATTGTGCAGTTTTATCACGTTTTTATTGTTCTTCAAGGTCTACCTAACACTGAAAGAGTACAATAAGAGAGTATTGATGTACTGATACATTTTGTGCTTTTTTACTTACAACGTTTATGGTTCAAGATACTTGTCATCGGATACACATACTTGAAGAGAGTGGTTTTACTTGGAGGTAGCTTTTCTCTTGTACTAATCTCTGGGAGTTTCACGCATGAGTGACCAGCAGTAGTCTGCTAACTTACTTGAGTTCCACTTCCCAGAAAACCGTTTTTCGAAGTGTGCACGGTCTTGATGAAACCTTTCTCCCTGTTCATTGGAAACTGCTCCCAAGTTTTCTGGGAAAAAGGCCAAATGCGCGTGTAAATTGTGTAATTGTAATGACATGTTGCAACCCATTGACTCGTATGGAGATAGCAATGTGTTCAACATAATTTTCCCTTTTGTTATTTCCTAAAAGATTTTCACACATGTCCTTAAATGCAGCCCAAGCTCTTTTTTCTTTTTGATTTTAGTGATCAACTAACACTGAATCATTAAAAGCTCTCTAATTTGTAGTCCGACCAAAATTCCCTCTTTAAATTTTGCTTCACTCAAACGTGGAAATTTGTTCTTCATATACTGGAAACCGTCTCCTGTTTTATCGATAGCTTTCACAAACTGTTTAATCAAACCAAGTTTGATATGCAAAGGAGGAAAAAATATATTTTCACTTGGGACCAAAGACATTGGTAACATTTTTTTTTGACCGGGAACTAAACTTTTGCGCAAGTGCTAATTTCGAACGGTATAATGTTTATCGCTGGCTCAACTATCCCACTCACAAAGAAAGCTAATGTTTAGTGTATCCCGATTGAAGTCCTGTTAAGTAAAGTCACAACCTTAAAATCAGCACAGTTTCCAGGGATGATCTTTGTAACCAATATTTTTAAGGATACGGCTGATATTTTTGTATGTCTCTTTCATGTTGACCGCATATGCAACCGGAACTGAGGGCAAATCATCACCATTTGCCAACAGAACAGCTTTTCAACTGGTTTTAAATGAGTCGATGAAAAAGTGCCAATTTGTTGGATCATCTGGCATGTTAAGTTCAATCACTAATCCATTAACATTATTGCTGTACACTGAGTCGCAGTCCTCCGAAAAAAAAATTGTTACGTAGCTTTCCGGGATCTATAAACAAAAATTTTCACTTCTTTTTCCAAGAGTTTCTATTACTGAATCCGAGATACGAGCAGTTGGGGTTTAGTTTTTGGGAGATTTAAATCCCGGATGAGATCATTAAGCTCCTCTTGTGTGACGAGATGAGGCTCTGGGCGTAAAAAAATGTACTGAAAACGTTTCATCGTCGCTAAGCTTATCACTTGGCTATGCCTCTAAACTAACCTCCCCTTCCCCTCCCACTTCGGTCTCCATGCATAAAATGTGCATGTACTGAGACAACATTTCCTTTGGAGGATGGAGTGCTTACAACCTCTCCCCGCCCCGCGTTTTATGAGGAATAACCACTTTTAGGTGTTTTTTCGAGAATTTCAGGGGAGGGAGCGCCCCTCAAAAACGGCGGGTGATGGAGAGAATCGGAAGTCAGATTTGGATTCAGGGGGTCAAGATATATTACAATCACCCATCAAAGTCCAAGGGGAAAAAATTTTCTTTTTTTTGCAGACCAGTGAATTTGCTACGTTTCAATACAAAACCATATTAAAATTTATAATTTGTTCAGAGTGCTATCTCCTTAATCATAAAATATATATTATGTCTTTTTAAAGGTAAGCCTTGTTTAAACTTGTTTAAAATAAAATTGAAAATTTTGACTTACGGTGTTTCTGAAATAAATTGGTGTAAAATGCTAGCTTACGTTGTTTTCTGTAAAATACGTTGTTAGAACAAAAAATTTGTGTTGTACCCTAGTATTCATTTATTTATTTCACTAGTTTACATTAGTGACTTATAATACCTTTTCTTAATAATAAAAATCTGGTGTGAAACACTCACACGACTTTCTATTGCCAATGAAAATAATGACCAATATACCTAACATTAGTAATAAACATTAGAATTAAACAAAAAAGTAACCTAATTTTAATAATGAGTGAAAGACGCGAAATGAAAATCAACCTTAGTTTGGCTTATCACGGAAAATTAGTCTTCACGCTAAAGTCTGAAATCTTTAAAAAAACCATTTTTTACAGATTTTCATGAAAAAAAAACAAAATTATACCTTGGACAATTCGAATTGGCACAAGCCGCTTCGGTGCTTATCTACTCCACTCTTCGCCCCTTGCCATGCCCGACGGTACAGTCACAAAAGTGTACAATCGCTACTGTAATGTGCGACTCTTTACGCTTTGTTTTCACTGTTGTTCTTAATAATAATCTTTCCGACATAATGATGTGACTAATATTTTGTTTTCGTATATGATTTTCTGTTCATTATAATATATTCAGACCAATTTGTTTAATTAGTTGCGTGCGTCTGTAGAGACTAAACTATAGTTTAATGAGTTTTTGCAGTTTGGTTCCTGTAATTTATAATTTGCATTTTTACTGGGACAAATTAAATACATATTTTAAAATGAAATAATTATTTATAAGTTTGTCCATTGTGATAAGGTTGTAGGTATTTGCGTACATTAAATATTGTAGACCTTGTTGAAAGAATAGGTTATGGATATACTTTATGCAGAACTGTGTGTACACGCAGAGCAAGAGTTGTGCCAGTTCGAATTGTCCACAGTATACTAATTACCACTAAACTAAGCGTTATACAAAGAAACTGTTCGAAGTAAAAGTTACAGGTTTTTAAATTTTTCAACATTTTTATTGTACATTTTTGCGCTAAAATTCATATTAAGGCCGCAATCTTAAAAAAAACTTTTTTCTACGAGAGCACAGCCTTTCCAAGAATTTCAGCAGACATGGCGCCTACCCTATTTTGTAGAACATAAAAAATAAAGTAAATTAGGCGATTTTTAAAAAAAATCGTAGGAGCCGTTTTTGAAAAATCGCAAAAAGTGAAAAATGACAGGAATAAACTACTTCTGGTTGACCGATTTTGATGAAAATGTTCGTGTCGAGTCCTCTAGTGGTAGGTCTACCTAACTTAAGTTTCGAGTTTCAACATCGTACGGTGTTCTTGAGATATTTTGTTCACACACACACATACACGTAGAACAATCGCTAAAAACATGTTTTTTGGGTTCAGGGGGTCTGAAAACGTGTAGATCCGGTGAAAACTAGATTTCGAAAAATCGACATGAAAACAATACTTTCTTTCCTATATATTCATATAGGCGAGAGAAAGTAACAATTGAAATTTCCTAACTTAAAGAAAGAAAATGATAGTTTTCAGGACTATTCACGTTCTTCGTCGTCGTCGCATACTGTAGTTATTTCGCTTAAAAATATTTTTGCAGAGAAACTTTGTTAGCCTCTTCCACTAGAAAGTAAGGCTTTTAAAATATCATCCACTTTCTTTAACTGGAAGAAAGCAAGCCATTAGTGGAAGATAGTAAGCCTCTTGTGCTTTATTACTTAAGGAATGTCAGGCTTAAGTGACTTTTGTAGGAGTGGTGTGTTTTCGTGCAGTTAGTCCAAAAATGCACTAAGGAAAAAATGTAAAATTTCGACTTACGGGCTTTCTGAAATGAATGATATCGATAAATTTTAACGTTGTTGTTGTTGTTTAGGTCATGAACCGAAAGGCTGGTTTCATCCTCTAGAAGCTTTACTGAATAAAACGGGGGTTGAGGTGGTTTACCCACCTGCCTCACTGAGTTGAAAGAGAATGCTTATCAGCATGCCAGGCCCACCGAAAAGCATCTACTTTCCACCCTGCAAATGACACCTTCACTTCATATCATCTCAGGGGTCTGATTGTATAATGAAATTCATTACTCTCAGTGGAAATAACTCTGATTAGTGTCTTTTACACCTTTATCTCTTCTACTCTTAAATGATTCATTCATATAATTGACTGACCATGTGATAAGAAATAGAACTATTTTTTGTTGCCCTGGAGTTAGCAGATCGAGTGAAAATAATTTATCAGTCCACCTGCCTGTTATGGGAAAAATTTTAACTTGGTACGTTTTATCGATTACTTGGCAGGTATCGAATCTAAGACGATTCGCTTTGTAGTTCAGCCTAATACGTCGCTCTAAACTTCGCTATGGAGGCGATCTAAATATTGTAATGATTTGAATTCAGTTTTATAATATAGTACATTTTTTCAAATATTAAATATTAAGTGGCTAAGTTAAACAAGAATATTTAAAAATGGTGTGTTTATTCAGGGAAATACGATTCATCATTATATAAAACGGCACTTCATCCCACTGCATAAATTATCAACTGAGATTTGGTTATTGGTTTCGTGTGGTCGAGCGTAGAGAAGTCAAGGGGTGGGTTGGAAAGGTGGAACTTTATAGAGTAAGGGGAATCGAGCACAGTATAGTTAGTTTTATTGTAATACTGTAGTGATTATTATTTTTATAACTTGCAAGACCTCACACCTTGCCCAATGTCAATATATCATTGTCATACGTAAAGATGGAAGAACAAGCAGGAGAAGAAAGATCAAGCAGAATTCCTATTTCGTATTTTATTTACAACTGTTCTTTATTTTCTTTCTTTTTTAATACATTCTTTCTTTTCTACCACTGTATACAACCTAACACTCCCACCTGACTGACCTGATCGCTTCTCAACTAATAGAGATTTTATTCAAATGACATTCCAGTTTTAGTGTTCAAGTAATGTCATAAGCTAACTTGTTTAACATTGAATATATAGCTTATCCAGTTGGAGCGGTTGATTATTTTACGCCTTCCATATAAATGTTCCATAAATTATTATGATTATTTCAATAATGTAAATAGAATTTTATTACAAAATTTTTAATCTATGAAAATTCTTTTTAGTCCTTTTTATACTCTACTCCCAGAAAAATTGTAAAAAGCTTTACTTTTTTATTTGCTTCTTAGGCTAACAATAACTGAGTACCTGTTTATTAAGTGGCAACCCAGATCACCTCTTTATTACAGATCCCTATTCCAACGTCTCTGTAGCATTCTATGTAGAATGTGTGGTAATTGAGAAAACAATAGTATATGATTTAAGGGAGTACTGTTTATAATTAATTTAGAACTAGGTGAACACGTGCGGGAAAACTCGCACAAAAGTGTAAATTTGTTTTTATAGAATGTCTCTGTAAACAACATATTGTGTTTTATTGTTCCGTGCTAGTATTTGAATTTTTAGGCTTTCAAATGATCTGAAAAAATATAATAGCTCTGAAAGGGCTGTTAAAAACAAAAGCAACATATAGAAGAACTCACTGTACACTACTCAAAGTAGCAACAAGCACATTGGAAAGTCGAAAGCGATGTGTCACTGTCAATGCGTTGGTATACTTTAGTTCGTTAAAATTGCTCCTCTCCAACCTGAAAGAGTGCGAGATGTGGGAGGGATAGATAGAGAAAGAGAGATTTATGCGTAAGGTAGTACTGCGTTCGGTATACAGACGCATCGCTTACCGCATACTTATTAACTTCACATATTATTATCTTTATTTTAGACCTCCTATTTTACGCCCATAAATCAAAATATACGATTTTGGTTAGTTTTCTGCAAATCTACTCAAACAGACAATTGATTTGAGCCCACTTCGGGGAAAATCGGTAAAGGCTTTGGTGGTTAAAATCATGTTGAAAATAAACATGCTCGCTATTAATATATAGATGGTAGCAAATAAATTAAATGTATGTTTTTCTATTCAATCTTTAGTCTAAAGCAATTCTCTGATATTTAACCGAGTTTGTCAGAAAAATTCTTTTTCTTTGGGTGCGGACTACATCAATGAAAATTGGCTACAACTCTTGTAAACCACTTTTTATCGTGAACGTCCTCAAAAGAGTGTGCACAGCAATGCTTATCCAGTCTCTATTAATTATGAACGATGAGCATTCCTTCGAGGAAAGTTTAGGTCAACAGCTGAAAGGCTGGGTTGAACCTCTAGAGGTTTACTAAGTAAAAACAAGGAGTGAGGTGGTTTACTCTGCCTTCCTTACCGAGTTGAAAGAGTATGATTATGAGCATGCCTGGCCCTCCGAAAAGCACTTACTTTCAACTGCAAATGATTTCTTCACTTCATTCACCACGGGGTCTGACTGTATAGTGAAATTCATTACTCTCAGAGGAGATAACTCTGAGTAGTGTCATTTACACCTCTGCCTCTTCTGTTCTTAAATAGTGTTTTCATATAATTGGCTGACTCTGTGCTAAGAAACAGATCGAGTGCAATTAATTTAACACTCCACCTGCCCGTTTTGGGCAAGGGAAAAGTCTAAGAAGCCCATACATATCACCGTTGTACAAATGACCAAGGTTGGCGTCTTCCATCTTATGATTTTATATATTATTAACTCACGTTTTACACTTAGACGTCGCAATACATTAGTAGAATTAAGAAAAATAATTAACATTTTCATATTCTTCAGTGGTAATATATCACAATATTATGTTTTTAATAATACTTTGATTTTTTATAATATGCCTGTAGAAATAAAATTACTAAGTTAAATAACTCTGTGACCAACGTTTTTAAGACACTTGTTTAATTTTAACTAAAATCATATTTCATTTTTAGGATGGGTTCATAGGTTGTTTCTGGTTTAGAATGATTAGTTGTTTTAAAATACAAATGCAAATAGTGAACAACGTTTAGGATAAACAAATAATAAGTGGGGACTTTTGTTCCATAATTGAAATGGAATAAATAAGGTAAAGTGAAATAGTATTTTGACAGGAGATGAATATATTTATGGTTTCAATAGAAAGAATGAGAGTGAAGCAAGAAGTGGTGGTGAAGAAGGAGGAAGAATAAGAAGATGGATATAAATAAATTGAGAGAAACGAAGTGGGACCGATGGTGTGCACGCTTTGGGGACTACACTTCATTCGGTTCTCAGTTATTTTGATGATGAAGAATACGTATAAGAAAAGGAAAAAAGAGATGGTAAGGAAAGATAGATCAGAAGATGGGACAGAAAGAGAGGGAAACGTGGAGTAGAATGAGAAAAAAGGATGGAAGATGAGTGCGACATTACGTATTCACCTCGTGTTACTGAATGAGTAATATAAAGGAAAAGAGAGGTAACGCAAGCCAAGGAAAGGAGAGAAAAGGTAGGTATGCATAATGTAACTGCAGGTGGCTGTGTCCTATGAAGTGCTGGTGACACACAACTAACGAGACACGTCCCATTTGCATCGGACACAACTAGCAACCGAGCCGGACAAAACGCAAACAAGCTGTTCCACCAGAATACTTGATCATTGAAGAAAAGAAGATAGAAAAGGTCCAAACCAAGAGTTAGGCAGAACTAAACCGAACGAAGATATACCTCTTGTATGTATATTTTACGCGGTTATTCTAGTAGTTTTATTTAATGAGGATCATCCTTACTCTTCGTATATTCCTCTGTAATAGTAACGAATTCAAACTATCGCTACTGTCGTCTACATATCTGATTTGCATATAGGCTAGAATAATAATGCTTTGCGACCAATTGTGAACTCAAGATGGAAATAAGCATTATGTTAAAAACACAAGAAATATCTTTCCACAAAAACAAGGAGTCGTTTACGAATTATAATAACATTGTTGTCTTACACTCCATAACATAAGAAATTACATGTTGTAGGCCTATAACTCGTTTATTTAGAAACAATGTAAAATATTCTTGTTTACATGTTGGGAATCGTTTAAAAATGTGATAAGTAGCTACATAGATGTATGTAGTGTTAAATGTATATTAAAAAAATATATAGTCGAAAAGTTATTTAACTGAAGGATTATGAGTGATTCCGTCTAAAAATTCGAGTAGAGGATTTTTAAAAATTGAAAAGAACTCCTGGATAAGTACCTACTGGAAATGTACTTACTCATAATCTTGTCAGACTTAGTTAAAACACGTTCGTTTACTTTCATGTCATTTTCTAAATACAAGTTTTGTAAATTTTATTTTGCTACTAAAATTTTAAAATGTTGAGGGCAGTGCATTAGTTTAATCTCTTATGCAAACTATTTAACACGACGATGTCAATTCAAAAATCTAAAGTGATGGAGTTTTGTAAAAAATGGCTGATAATGACCGAAATCGTTATCAGTAATAAATTATTGAAACATAGGAAATTTCAAGTACTTGGGAATAACATAATCTACAATAAACATAATATACAATTATGATTAAAATGGGCAACAAAAGGTATCCAGATTTAATACGATATATGGAGCTATACGCCAAAGCCTGAAAGGCAAATTAAGAAAGGATACTCAGATTAAGTTTTAAAAGGTGATATAATAGTAACAAATTTTTATCTATACTTTGTCCAACAGTTGGAAGGTACCATTGCTTATACGGCAGGAGTGCTGTTACGTACTGTGTTAAAAACATTGACTCACGCTATGAAAATAAAAGTTTATCGTATTGTAGGCTATATTATTATACTTATGATATTGAAATAAATTACATTTACAATATTAAAAATATTTACGTTATCTAAAATATATTATGAGCAGAATTGTTATTACATTTGTAATTGAATATAACTATTTATAGGGTAATATACACCATTTTGTTTGTAAAACCATAAAATGTTATGAAAAGATTAAATTAAATTAAACATAATATTTTTTTTTATTTCATTTATTTAACGTCGCATCAACTACAATGGTCATTAGCGACGACGTTGGGGTGGAACTGTTTACAATGGAGGATGAAATGATTTTTTTGTAACGTATGAAAATATGCCATGCCTGAGTGGGATTCGAACCCAGGACCGCATGATGAGAGGCGAGCACGTTACCAACTGCGCCAATGCGGCCGGCATAATAATTTTTTTTTCTCTAAATGTTACTACTTACATTTATTTTAAAATATTTCATTTCTTTTTAATTTTAAATACTGCGTCTTTTAATCAAATATTGGAGCCAAGCGTTATTCTTTAAATAATAATCACTTATCATTTTAACTTTAGTTTAAATTACAATTACAACTAAAACTTATAAGTTATTAATTAAATATTACGTAGGCTATGTTTGTAGGACAGATAGTTGCGAAGAGCGTATTGCTCTATACAGCCAATGTTAAATTGGAATCGCCTATCTTTCCCACAGTCTTAAGTGACTGTTGGATATAGATTCGATATTTGGTTTTTATAATACTTAATCTGTAGATGAACTAACAAAAATTATAAACTTATTTCTCTGATTCGGTGTTTTACTTTGTAAAGATCCATTAAAAATTAAAAAAAAAACTGTATTATTTCTTTTACTGTAGCGCAAGAAAGTAAAAAGTAAATAATTAAATAAAAATACCCATTGTAATTGTGAGAATATTTACCGAAGTAAAACTAAGAGCTTAATAATTTGTGTTAACTACCGAATTACAATCCAATTAACCAAAAGTAATTTAATCATTACATAGAGACTGTAGTACACAGTAATTATATTTATCGCGTGTTACATAGATAGAATAATTAAAGGGGTTTCTTATTAGGTGTATAAATGCAGTGTACTTTAATACATTTATGAAATCTTAATCATCAAAATACTAATATACAGTACGTCCTTAAATAATTAATAAAGTTTTGTAATTAAGTAAATGGCTTTGGGCGTGGTAAATGGTAGTAATATTAGAGGCAATTTTATTCTTGTACATGTACATATTTATGTGTGTTTGTGTGTCTTGTGAAGACGTAGTTTCGTGCTGGTTAATTAAGATTCGGAGTTATGAGGTTCTCAAACCGTTTAACTACGGTGTGATTTGTATTTTCCACGGGTGGTTAATATTTAGGAAGAGGTGTGTTTATTTAACCAGCCTCTTCTTAAAATTATTTACATACATAATTGATAGAACGCTAGTGACAATGCTCCGCCTAATTCTCGCTTTCCATGCATTCGTTCGCTTCTTTTTTCTTCTTTTCTTCTTCTTCCTTTTTCTATTAGACTTCAACTCCATCTATTTAAGCAGTCCACCTACACATTGATTACTTAGCCTAACTTATTTCCATATGCATTTATTGTACTCAATAATGGTAAGGAAGGAATATTTTGTCCCACCGTTCCATTTTTATGTTTTATTTTACTTCTAAGTTTATATACAGTATCTATTCTTTCAGACAAAATAATTCTTTCAGACAAAATATTTTGGTCTCTACATCGACAAAAGACTAACGTGAAACCAACCTGTTAACGAAACCCGAAAAACTTTGGACGCTAGACGTAAACAACTGTATTCGTTGATTTCCAGATCTTCAAAACTCCCACTTCATCTAAAACTACTAGTTTATAAGTGTTACCTTAGACCCGTTTGGATGTATAGCAGCCAAATTTACTGTTGTGCCAAACCGTCTGCCATTTTGAAAATTCAACACTTTTAGTCCAAACTGTTAAGACAGATAACTAAGACTCCCTTTTACGTAACGAAAAATACACTACACACAGACTTAAACGTCCCATACATCAACGATGTGTTCCTACGCATATACACACGATTTAAAAATAAATTACCCAATAATCCAAACCAGCTCATTGTTTACGTAGACACACCAGATTTACCAACTGCCCCTACACGAAGACTGAAACGACTCTGGAGTAGGAATATCATGAGACCTCAAAATTAAAGAAAAACAAAATAAAATAATTACATAAAAAACTAACTTAATGATTACGGTTGGAGTACTGTCAATGGGCAGCGATCTCCACAATGTCTTAAAATTTGTCAATATTTGTATCCGTTTTCCATCAAAATTGCTTGTTGTTAATTTATACTGTTGCAAATAATAATATCTTGTATAGTCAAAAAAAAGTTACTATGTAATTTTACAACAAAATATTAGAATGATTCCAGTTTGAAATTATCAGAAGCATGTTAAAACATGCATAAGCAACAAATTTTTACTATTAAAGATCTGAACTTAGGATAGTATAAGATCAAATTTCAAATTTCAGCGTTAAATAATTTGGATTAAATAGGCCTATTCTAGACTTACACTTTTTTATTTTATACTTCACCAACTCTCAAAATTACCAGTATCTTGAAGATTGTTCGTGTATTCTTGTGTTTTAAAACCTTTATAGATTTACGGCTTCCAAATTAATAAATTTATTTATTTAATTTTCTATAAAGTGATTCATCAAACGAGTATGTTTTAATTTTTTTTAAGCAAATAGGGATAAATAAATTTTTTTAAAGATGGTAAGCCATCATTTTTTTAAAGATGGTACAAGCCTTTCAGTCAAAATGCCTACGTTTAATCACCTGCGCACCTTTTTATGTCAACAACAAAATTCTACATGACGACCTTAATATTCCGTTCATAAGTGAAGTAGTTAAGTCCAGCTACAGTGTTTTTCACAGAAAATTGCATGATCACCCCAACGAATTAATCACCAAACTATCGGATGCATCACTACCAGGAAATCCGCAGCGCAGGTTGAAACGTCAATGGGCCAGAGATCTTCTATAAAGTGATTTATTTTATTTTTCTTTCTTCTTTTTTTCTTATGTTGTTATTTATCATTCATGTATCATGAACTTTATTTCATAGAACATATACCAATGGGTATCACTGTTCTTTTTCATTTATTTATTTTTATTTATTTTTTTTTTATTTTTTTTCCTTGCCATCCTTTGTTTACTGTCATCTAATTTGCTCGTTGTATCGTAGTATATAGTTGCAAATAAAGTTATTAAAGTTAAAAAAAAAAAAAAAAAAAGATGGTAACGCACAGGATTAGTCTTGTGGTAAAGTTGACGCTGCGATTCAGTTATTTTTTAACAGGTGATTTTCGGAGACGAAGGTTCCTTGTAAAGGTAGTTTTATTTGGGTTTGATTACTAGACACTGGTCAGCAGTGTACTTTAATGGTTGGGGTTACATTAACTATACTATCTTATGAATAGTCGGTCTGATTCTTTACAAGACTACACCACATTACACGTCACACATCCTTGTCTCATTGGATCTTTGGGTTGATTATGGTTGTTAAATTAAACAGATTGTAACGTACACACATTAGGGATTAAACAACATACATGATACTGTAATCTATACTGATGTTTGATCTACCTGGATAAATGAGTAATTGTTCAAACAATTTAGTGTTGTGGTTAACAACATAGTCAGCAATTCTGTAGTTTTGCCTTCATGTACCTTATCCTATCACCACATGAATATTGAGTTATCCTAAAGTATCTTTGAGCAATTTCAGCTGCTTAAATAATAGTCTGCATGAGGTACGGTGATTTGCTTCTACCATTGCCTAGTGAGTGTAAAAAATTGGAATTTTTTTTTATCTTACAGGGTAAATTTGTTTAGTTTCGGGGTTAAACCAATAGATAAACACTAGAAGGAAACTTTTAGAATTTCTTGATGTAAATTGTGTCTCTTGATAGATATTTTGATAAATAATTGTTGTATGTTTTGTTGTTGGATGTTATAACGTAAATATCCATTCAAATATTTTATTTTTTCAATAATTTCATTATAATAAGAATATTGTACCATTAGAGTTCATAGGCTGATGTTGATACTGATATAAACTTACAAAAGTAGGGAGAGAGTGAACAGTGTTAACTAGAATTGTTGATGCTTATTAAAAGTATCTCCATAAAAACTAGAGGACATAAAAGAGTTCTGGTTATTAATATAAAAAGGTGTGTCAGTGTCATACAGCCCGTAAATTCTACCAGATTAGCGCATCGCTATGTTAAACAGATGAAAGCATATTTCTTCTGATTAAATTAATGCGTAGAAATTTTTTTGGTCGTAAATATCTATGTATATTCTCATAAAATATCTCTTAACAACACTACTTATATTAAATAATTTTTGTATAAATTATTAAACAAAAATAAAAAAATTGATAATTATTTGAAATTAATTAACGTACACAACCTTTTTAAAAATATATTTTGGTACATCCGTTTTGATATGTTTAGATTCCCTCAATTTAACAACTTTTATCATTTTACTTTTATTCTTCTGTTAGAGGTATAATACTGACTGCTACACATTTTTAGGAATTCTTTTATATGCAGTAGCCTATCTTCTCTAATAATATATCCTTAACTTTTTTGTGTTGTACTTTAAATCATCAGTACTTTGATAAAACATCTTGTTGTGAACATTCTAAGCTTAATTCCTTTCGGATTTTTTTAAGTAGCGTATAAATGTACTTCACTTTTATATCGTATGGTTTAACAGTAGCATTTTATGAACTCCATTCTAGACTACTAAAAATGTTTAAAAGTTTGATGGATTTATAAACATCTTTGAGGAATTTCTAGGTTATTTTACTTTTACACGAAATTATGAAATACAACAGAATTGTGAAGTACAACAGAAATTTCAGTGTATTATAATCTCAATTTAAGGGTTGTACTAGGGTGTTGACAGGCCAACTTACTGGTGTAGTGGTAAATCCAATGGTTTTTATGCAGCGAGTCCCGAGTTTAATTCCCGGTCAGGTTTGACAGTTTTCAATATTCATTTTCGTCTGTTATCCATCACCATCTGCATTAGTTTCATTCTGTGCAAATTAGTCGGACGTAAATCAAAAAGGGTGTCGTCATTTTTGAAGTGTGTAGTTAAATTTCAATAATATTTAAGTTATTTTATTTTTTAAATCATTTATCACTACTTCTTACAAAACTGATAATTCTCTCATACTCTTTGTTATAAATTTGTTTTTGTAGATATTATGTGTGTGGGATAGGATTACCGTACGTCCGGGTTTTCCTCAGACAGTCCTGGTTTTTTCCACCTGTCCGAGGATGATCCTGGGTTTATTAGTGGCCAGGTTGTTGTTTGCGTCATCAGCCGAAAGGCTGGTTTGAACCTCAGAGGTTTTACTAAGTAAAACGAGCAGTGAGGTGGTTTGCTATTACCTTCCTCACCAAGTGGAAAAGTATGCTTATCAGCATGCCAGACTTACTAAAAAGCTTCTACTTTCCACCGTGCAAATGATACATTCATTTCATTCACCAGAGGCTTGTATAATGACTGCCTGTATAATGACTTTCTGCATGTGTAATGAAATTAATTTCTCTCAGAGGAGATAACTGTGACTAGTGTCTTTTACACCTCTACCTCTTCTGTTCTTAAATACTTCATTTATAAATTGACTGACCATGTGATAAGAAACAGAACTACTTTTTGTACCCCTGGAACTGGATCCCCTAGATCGAGTGCAAATAATTTAACATTCCACCTGCTTGTTATGGCCGGGTTAGGCAAAAGTAAATGTACAGGATTTCAATTTCTGCTAAAAAAATATGTTGTGAAAATTACTTTAGCATAAAAATAATTTTCCCTGCAATGAAGTTGCACCATTTTATCAGTTTGAGCGCAAATAATTATTGATTGATTATTGATTAATTATTTGAGCGCCCGGTAATTAAAAATTACCATAACTTTCATTGTTTGTACAACTGTTTTTTATCTGAGCCGGCGAGAAAAACTCATGTTCACTCCTCACGATGGGAGAATTAGTGGTGGGGGAAGTAGTGTTGGACTCATTTGAGGCGTCCTCGTCCAGCCCCAAAGAGGCTGCCTGGCCACTTGATCCGACATCAGCAAAGAACCCTCCACCTCCCTCGGAACTGTTTATATAATACTACAAGGGAAATGTCGGGTTAAAAAATTTACATACTGTCAGCGGGGTGTGGAAGGGAACCGTAGCCTAATCCCCCTCTCGCTGTCACTGACCAACACTCACTCTCTCACTTTCATTCATCTCTTTCATCACCAGCTCAGGAAATTAGTGTGCCTACTTTCTGATGTAGTGACAGAATTGATTTACTGTGGGAGAGGGCGATCCCGCTGATCTCCAGATGTCTCACCTCTCCGCAGTCTCCCGATCACCCTCTCCGCAAACTGAGCGACCAACTTCCAGCTCTCCTCATCCCGCAGCATCGCTGCCCCTAGTCTCTCCGGGATCCACTGTACAACGCCTACCTTCTCAGATGTCTCCATTCTGTCGGGGCCATTGTTTGTACAATAATTGTACTTTTACAACGGTACAACCTATACAAATTACTTTTTGTACGTTTTTACTTTATTTGCTTATTCAATATTAGTGATTATTTTTCACGATTTGAGAGTTTCTAGAATCCTTTAGGTAACTTTCAGTTATCTCAGTAAATTCAAAAAATATATAATTATTCAATAACACCATACAGTGCTCGGGTAAAAATTCAAATAATTTTTCTTTAAGTAGTTGTTAAAATATCCCTGCAGGTTATTATAATTTAAATTGGAAATATACTGGATAGAAAATAATTTATAAAATATTATTCATGTTAAAAATTCATTAAATTAAGGACATGTTGATTTTTATGTCGCTTATTTATAGGGAATATACAGTTCAGAAATCGAGGTGTTGGTGGTTTTCCATACTGGTGGTTTACAAAAAGAACGAGTAGGTTTCGGTATATTCGCAATAGTCACTTGGTTAGAAATACGGATTAGCATAATCGGTACACTGCAAAATTGCGGCCTGGTTTAATTGCTATTCGACCACTCAGCTGCGAGCTCATGATTGGTATACAATATATTCACTACCTCTTGTTGTTATATTGTCTGCCCTTGAACGGAGAACACACTTTTGACACTTTATATTACACCAAGACTCGCACTGTTATTATCATAGATATGGTCGTACGAACCAGTATTATATGTTATAATATTATATGAGTTAACTAACGTTTTAAACTCTTAATTCATTTTGTATTCACCTCGTTATAATCCTTTTGTTTCTTCTTCTTCTTCTTCTTCTTCTTCGTCTTTTTAAATTATCTCGTTTTAACTAATGCACTTTTAAAATTTATGTAGCATGTTAATTGCGATGTTCATAAATTAGTGAAGTCACTATTTTGACAGATGAATATTGATTTCGTACATTTAGGATATATCCTAAATGATGTGTTTCTTGTTGATTACAGTAGATATTTCTGAAACCTTCCTTAAAACTATATAATTATTTACGGTATATCAATAGTATTATATTTTTGATCTATATGCATAAATATAAATATTTTCTTAACGTGATATGTATGTTAGTATAAAGATGGTTCGTTTAAGTTAACTGTTGTACGTATAAGTACAAATATATCTCCTGAGTATTTTTTCTAATTAATCATACAATATTTCACCCATAACAGGAAGGTGGAATGTTAAATTATTTGCACTCAATCTGCTAGTTCCAGGGCTACAAAAAAATAGTTCTATTTTTACACGTGGTCAGCCAATTTATATGACTGAACTATTTAGGAACAGAAGAGGTAGAGGTGTAAAAGACACTAGTTAGAGTTATCTCCTCTGAAAGTAATGTATTTTATTATACAACCAGACCCTGGGGTGAATGAAGTGAACGTGTCATTTGCAAGGGTGCAGAGTAGATGCTTTATGGAAGGCCTGGCGTACTGATAAACGTAGGTTTCTTTTGTACTCAGTGATGAAGGCAATGGTGAACCACCTCACTCCTCGTTTTATTTAGTAAAACCTCTAGAGATTCAAACCAGCCTTTCGGCTGTTGACCTAAACAACATACAATATTACAATTAAAACCTATTCCATGAAAAATTTATAAAAGGTAAATTTATAAACTGTTTAAATATTTTTCTTGGTCTTTTAAAGGTAGCATATGAGAGAGGTCTGAGAAATTTGGAAAGCGGAGTTCTTGGCAAAATGTCTTTCTTAAAATACAGTATAGTTATTTGTATAGGCTTTCTCACATGCGAAAGCCTTTACTAATTGATTCACTCATAAATTCCACCAGTTAGTTTAACTTTAAAAAGATCTATCTTTATTAAGATTTACCTGAAAAACTAAAGCATTTTCATTTTGACCTCTTTGCTTAAAATGTAAAATTGGGTGACTACCCATTTTTACAATACTTATAACATTGTATAAATAATTTTTATACCTTCCGGCAAAGCTACAATTATAAGAATCGGAATTTTTATTCTCAAAGTGACATCTATACTATTTTTCAGGGCTGTTGAGCTCTGAACGTACGTATCATCCCCCACCCACTTCATAGCTAGACAATGACTTGCCAGCAACGTTGCCAATACTGGCTCTCGTAATCTGTTATATATTTCGTCAGCCATTTTTTTGGTCTTTCATTAACACTCATAACCTATGAACATTTAGACCAGCTGATTATATTATAAAGTATTGCATGTTAACGCGCTCTATAATCGATGTGTTCAGTACGAGATGCAAGATACGAGTGAACTACTGCGGCTCTTATACGCAGGCGCACGTAATGTTTGTCAGGCTGAAACATTCGTAGGTCTACTATCTGACAACGCTGGCAAACGTTCTGATTGATCTAAACTCGTGGAAAAGGAGAGCTTATCAACCGTGAAAAATATTATAGGAAAAGTAGATCATTCAAATGTTGCTTTTAAGGAATCAGAATAGCGTAATTACCCTTGAACAATAAATATTATATTTATCTTTCCATATAACCATAATTCTGAAAATCTGCATTTGTAAAGTGATTCTTAAAAAATGTTTGATGTGAACCCGGGAAAAATAATAAACCAGTTTAATTAACGAATCCCGCTGAGGCTAGCAATAAACTCACGAGGAGTGCGTACCCAATTGCTAGTGTATAGTATTAAAATTTCTAATTAATTGTAAGGCTATAAAGTACTAATAGCAAGAACCAAGAAGATTCGGATGATTGACTATAATCTCCTGCAAGAATAATAGATTTGAGCCAGACTTTGTGGTAGATGAAGTTTAGATATCAATTTGTAATAAGTAATAAGTAATTGCTTTTCAAAAGCTTGGCACTCTGGTAGGTACCGTGTGGCAAAGATTTCATAGCCTTCTCAATAACATTTCATTTTTTTCAATATTTTTATAACTCTGTAAAATGCTCTAATCTTATGTAAAATCATGATTCAAATCGTTTTTCTCTTATCAGCTTTTATGATAAATGATAAGGTTAAAATGTTATTAGTGATTTTAACTAAAAAAAATAACAGCCTGAAATAGTATCTAAAAAGATACACCTACCCTTCTCAGGTAGCTTTCACAACAATAGGCGTATACTATATATAATTTATACAAACAGGTGGAGTGTTAAATTATTTACACTCAATCTTTCAGTCCCAGGGCTACAAAAAATAGTTTTGTTCTTATCACATGGTCAGTCAATTAAATGACTGAGTATTTAGGAACAGAAGAGGTAGCTGTGTAAAACTAGTCAGAGTTATCTCTTCTGAAAGTAATTTCATTTCTAACTATTTCTTGAAAATAACCCGATTTATCAAGTATTCTTTTACATTAACATTTTTACAAACTCAGTCCGCTAGAGAATTCTGGAAAAAACATTTCCATTTGGATATTATCACAATACTAAAGTGTATCTCGTGGGTCTATTATGTAATAAGTTATCTTGCGAAGATTGCAGTCTAAACTACTTAGAATAATCACAGCATCACCTTGTTACGTAACAAACAATATACTACAGAGAGATTTGAAGGGATTTATCTTGGGTTACGCCATGTAAAAAGCTAACTCATCTGCCTGTCATTCTGCATAACAATAGACTGTAGATTTTGCTTTAGGCCTACTGTAAAAAAAACCATAATAGCTACACTAAAAGATGTATTTAGTTTATTATATTCAGGTCTGTTATTTGCCCATAACAAACAGGTGGAGTGTTAAATTATTTACACTCAATATTTCAGTTCCAGGGCTACAAAAAATAGTTTTGTTCTTATCACATGGTCAGCCAATTAAATGACTGAGTATTTAGGAACAGAAGAGGTAGCAGTGTAAAACTCTAGTCAGAGTTATCTCTTCTGAAAGTAATTTCATTTACAGCCAGACCCAGTGGTGAAATTAAAGTGGTCATTTGCAGGGTGGAAAATATGTGCTTTTCAGAGAGCCTGGTATGCTAATAAGCATACTATTCAACTCAGTGATAAAGGCAATGGTAAACCACCTCACTCCTCCTTTTACTTAGTAAAACCTCTTTAGGTTCAAACTAGCCTTTTGGCTGATGACCTAAACAACAACAACATGTTCAAATTTATCTTGGAGAAAAAACTTTGGAACTAGTTGAAATGGATATTTGTATTAATTTAGGCCTATAATAATTTTCCTAAATAATTAACAGTTAGTGTGGTTTTATTTTATTTATATATACTAATATTAAGAAACTTTTACAAGATTAAACGAATAAAATGTAAACGAATAAATTGTTACAACTTGCACTTAAAATATTTTGCTTTAATCTTTTTAAGACTCTTTTTCACTTAGACTATTCTGTATTTCTGAAAATTCCCACTTATAGAAAAATATGACTTTCTTACTAAAGTTTTGTCTTGTTTTAATTAATGAAATTATATTTAATTGGATTCATATTTTTATGTAAAAATAAGTTGTCAAAACAGTACTATGATAAAAGGAGTAGGCTTATTTGTTGATACGAATATGTTACATAAATTGTATGTCTATTTTATGTGAAAAGCTTCAGAATATAACTATTTTAGATAAGTTCTGAGGTATTTTTCGGAATGTCACTGCATTCACTAAACATTTTCTACTATGTGTATAAAATAAATTTACTGAGTGAAGCAAAAATACTTAACTGTACTAGGACTGTTAAACAAATGAATTTTGATCTTGGTTTTGACTTACTGCAAAGTGATAAGCGTTATCATTAAGTATTGTAAAGGGTGGAAAGAAGTGAAAAGAACCTGGGACAAGCGAGATTCGTATCTGTGGGTTTTTTATGGCGTCCCAGGTATCAGGAACTGATTTATTTATTAAAAAAATTGGAATACATTAAATAGTATTGGTCACCTGAATAATGGACTAGTGCACTTACTATGTGTTGTTTTTCTTAACAATAACTAGTTTTTATGTTCTTATGTGTGTGTGGTTTTTTAATATTACAAAAACTACTTGCGCAAGATAGCTTGGATAACTGAATCAAACCAGTCGAGAGACTGATGACAAAAAAACTAACTTTTTATTTAGCTAATTACGGTAAGTACAACTTACATATTTCATTCATCACTTAGTAGAAAATTTTACTGAATGCGGGGACATTCCGAAAAAGACCCAAGTTCTGTTAAAAAAGACTCAATTATTAGCACGTAATTCGTACTAATCTGCAATTTGTTTTCATTTAAGTGTATTTTGTATTGCAATATTTATATTCTGATGTTATTACAGTAAGTTGTGTTAATGGTAGAAAATAGAAAGTATAATATTGGCCATCTTCCTTCAAAGTGTCCAGTTTTTGTAAAGAAGGTGGGGATGACGAGAGTCCCGCCCATAGTAATTAGCACGCGTGTCTTTTTAATTGGCGACGCATGCGCTTGTATAGTATCATCACCCCTTTTTCTCAACCCTTCCGTGTTAATTACTTCATCCCTTCCCCATAACATACACCAACCCTTTCATTCCCGCCCATCTTTTCAAAATCCCTTCTACTAAAACTTACAAAAAATAATGAATCAAATTTTTTTATGTATTTTTTTGGATTGCTTTGGTTTACCGCATAATAATATTGGTTCAATTTTTATTGTTGTTATTATAATTAGCGGGATTTATTTCTATTTACTATCCACAAACAATAGTAGCGCATTCTACGTCCTGACAAAAAATAAGTATGCAAATTAATTGACGTACGCATTAAACATATGTAAACATATTTTGCATAATAGAAACGTTAAGTAGCATATGTTTATGTTTTTTCATAGTTTTTTGTATTATTTTTTGTACGACTTTCCATTATTATATTTATTCCTCGTTTTGTTTACATACATTACTTAAAACCTTTCTTTGTTATTAATACCGTCTATTTTTTGTTGTCATTACCTTTAGTTCCATTTACTTTTTTATAGGCAGTAAATTAATGTATTGTAATTTACGCAAGATTGACAGAATGATAGTGGAGTACTACTACTTAGTAATAACTTTTTTGAAATTTTGGCTGACAATCAGATTTTTATGTATATCTAAGTAATTATATTTTTTCGTGTAGGAAAATTTTAGATCGCGTAAAGTAGCTTTAAACATTTCGGGTAACTGTTTTTGCACTTTATAATCTCAGCATTCACTGTAGGCTTTTCTCCTTTTCCGTCTATCCCGTGTTTGCTTTTGTTGTTTTTGGAAGTTATTGAAATTTACATACTTCATATCCAGAGAATATACGTAATGATAGAAATAACTTTTTTTATAAAATTTTAAAATTAATGAAGAAATTTTAGATGACCGAAATTTTAGTTGGTGTTATGTAAACTATAGTAGTAAACTTTTTTATCATCATTTTCTCCTCCTACTTCTCCCTCTCCTCCTCCTCCTCCCACTCCTACTCCTTATCCCTCTCCTCCTCCTTCTCCCTCTCCTTCTCCTCCACCGTCTCCTCTTCCTTCTCCTTTTTCCTCCTCGTTTATCTATCTTCACTCATTTGTATTAAATGTTCCTCCCATTTCTGTCTGTATTTGTCAACTGTTTCTAAGAGAGGGAAGACATTTAAATGAGCCTGAATTTTCTCATTCTTAATGTGATCTGTCAAACTACACTCCTGAACTCTTCTTAAGAACCGCATTTCTGCCGCCTTGATCTGACGTTCATCCTTCTTTCAAAGTACTTAGGACTCATTATCGCACAGCAATACTGATCAGCCATAGTCTTGTGAAACCTCAACTGGATAATAAATACACGGAAACAGGGCTAAAATAAATAGATCTGTTTCTTATCACATGGTCAGCCAATTAAATAACTGAATCATTTAAGAGCAGAAGAGGTAAAAGTGTAGCTAAAAGACACTAATCAGAGTTGTCTCCTCTGAAAGTAATGAATTTTATTATAGCCTTCAGCCAAACCCTGTGGTGAATGAAGTGAAGGTGCCATTTGCAGAGTAAAAAATATGTGCTTTCTCAGAGGGCCTGGCATCACGGAAAATCACTCTTTCACGCTAAACTAGGCTCTGTAGAAAAAAATTCTCTTAACAAAAGTTGTAGATCTTTTAATTTACTATAAATTTGATTATACTCTTTTGTTTTAAAATGCATACTAATGCTGACATTTTTTAAAAAATCAATTTTTTTACGCGTTTCGTGAGAAAAAACAGAAAATTACTAATTACCACTAAACTAAGCGTTATAAAAAAATGTTTAAAATAAAAGTTTTAGAATTTTTAATTCTCTACAACTTTTATTATTAACATTTTTGCGATAAAATGCATATTAAACTCGTAATCTAAAAAAAATATATATTTACGCAAAAACAGCCTCTCCAAGAATTTCAGCAGACATGACGCCTACCCTATCTTGTAAATCATAAAAAATGTAGTAAATGATGCGGTTTAAAAAAAATCGTAGGAACCGTTTTTGAGAAAATCTCATAAAGTGAAAAGTGACACGAATAAACTACTCCTTCCGGTTTACCGATTTTGATGAAAATATTCGTGTCGGGTCCGGTAGTAGTATCTAACTTAAGTTTCAATTTCGTACGATGTTCCGTTCTTGAGATATTCTGTTCACACACAGACACATAGACCAATCGCTTAAAACATGTTTTTTGGGTTCAGGGGATCTGAAAACGTGTAGATCCGGTGAAAACTCGATTTCGAAAAATCGACATGAAAACAATACTTTCCTTCCTATTTATTCATATAGGAAAGAGAAAGTAAAAAATTGTCGTGGTAGCAGAGAATAAATTCACTGTAATCCTGACGTAGTTTTGTTACTATCAAGTTGTCTGAGGAGTACTGTACTAACGTATATTATAGTACTAAAAATATACTGGTAATCAAAGTATATGTTATAAAGGGGCCTAGTTAATACTTTAGTCTTTACTAGTAAATATAATTTTACACCTCTTTCTATTTATGAATCATAAATTTTGTAATGTATTTTAGGTTTACATTATCTTAAATAAATTCATACACACAGTATTCTCGTAGTGTAGTATTTTATTTAAAATATATTTAACCAGGTAGGTGGATATAAGATGAGTTTTATGATGGTAAGTGTTGTATACTGGACGAAATAAAGTATGTACTTCAACCTGTTAGCTACAGATGGGAATATCTGTTACTGTCTGTGTACTGTAAATCAGTTTTGTATTGGAATTTTCGTTATTCATCGTATTGCGTCAAACCGTCTCGTAAATTTTAATTTAGATTTCTTTCTTCCTTTCTTTTATTGTTTTTTACTTTTTCGCATTGTTAAAAGAGAAAGTATGTAATTGTGAACTAGTCGTAAAACTTTGGGAAGGTTTTTTTGAACATTAATTGATTATATCCGTTAAAAATAATAAAAAATTAGTTTCGAATAAATGAATGTCTTTAGACTTGAAGCTAATACCAATGAAGAATACTTAAGAAACATAGGTTTTATGAGATTCAGATTCTTCCAGAATATTTTTTTGCAATTATTCTTAGACCTTGATATTATTTTATTGCAGTAGGTTGGTATCACAGATATTCGGATCCGGTGTACCGTTTTCTTGAAAAGAACAGTCGAACCTTAGATTTTTTTAACAGCGGTGCCTTCTTTCTTCCCTCGATCTTACTCAAAATTATTAATTGAAGCAGCTGATATTTACTGCCCATAATATGCTCGAACACTCAGGTTTCCTACTTTTTATATCGAATCTCCTGAATTTTACTCATTCTGTTAAGGATTTCCTAATTTGTTTTTCTTCTCCACTCTGTGCAAGAAATAGGCCTACTCTGCAATCTTTTGTCACAATACAATTTGCGTCAAACCGTCTTGTAAATTTTAATTTAGGTTTCTTTCTTACTTTGTTTTATTGTTTTTTACTTTTTCACATTTTAAAAAGAGAAAGTAGTAATTGTGAATTAGTCGTAAAATTTTAGGAAGGTTTTTTGAATCTTTATTGTTTATATCCGTTAAAAATAATGAAAAATTAGTTTTGAAAATGAATGTCTTTAAAATTGCAGCTTATACCAATAAAGAATATTTAAAAAAGACTTAATGGTTTTATGACATTCAGATTCTTCCAAAATATGTTTTTGCAATGATCCTTAGAACGTCATATTATTTTATTGCAATAGGTTGGTATCACAGAAATTCGGATCCGGTCTACAGTTTTCTTGAAAAGAACTGCTGACAAATAGCCGGACCTTAGGTTTTTTTTTAAACAACGATGCCTTCTTTTTTCCCTCGATCTTGCCTAGAATTATTAATTGAAGCAGCTGATATTTACTGCCTGTCAAAATATGTTTGAACATTCAGATTTCTTCCTTCTTATAGCGAATCTCGTGAAGTTTGCTCATTCTGTAAGGATTTCCTAATTTGGTTTTTTCTTCGCTCTGTCTGTGCAAGAAATACTCTGCATTCTTTTATCACAATACAAATAAAACGCCTCTACGGTATTAATAAGCTACTTTAATCAGCTAGAAATAAAACATTTAATTTTTCCCAATTTAGTTTTAAAGACGTGTATGAAGTTTTGGTTATGTACTGAACTTAACAACGTTGGTAAGGGAATTAATGAACAGATCTAATACAATCCTAGTGTTAATTAATGAAATAAGGATTTAACTATCTTACTAAAAGTATTCGTCACTGTTTCTTTCGAAACAGCTAGCCATTCTATAAAACCGAAATTCATACAATCCCAGTAAGTGATACATGCTTTATTCGCGTGGAAAAAAGTCGTGTGAAACTGTTACAACTGTCCTAAAATTTTACAAAACTGAAGTGTCGTAAGACTGTTATATGATTGTTTCAAATTACGAAGATAATCTTGTATTGTTTTGGTGTTATCCGTACGTTTTCTTATACCAGACTTTAAGTTGTATTCTAAACTGTACTTGGATCATTGGTAACGGAACGTACATATCTTTCATGTTAACAAGTTTCATTACTAGTTCTGCTGAGTTATTCAAAATGTAGATTCCAAGACGCACTAAGTCAAAAAAAACACCATTTTCAGGAATCAATTTTTGCTGTAGAAATATTCCAGCCTAATTAATTGTTTGCTTAAAAATGATGTCACTTCTAATTTAATAAAATATTTTTTAAATTTCAAGCAGATCGTTTTAATTTCATTACTTTTTCAAAACAACAAATTCACCACAATCCCCTTTGTCAATATAACATGTTCTGAACATGCTTTTAAGGTTCATAAATTTTCAATCTTTTCCAGGAATTAGTGGTAGGTTACCATGATTTGATAAGATGTCTGTTACTTCCACGATTCAAATATTTGTTGGCAAATACTGTCTAGATTCTTTTCTACGAGGTCTGTAAATTAAATAATGAGTCTGATTTTTTTTATTAAAATATAATTACAATTTTATATTGTCACTCTCAAAATAACTTCCTTCTGAAGCCACCAGTGCTGAAGACGATTCTTCCACTCCTCATAGCAGTGGTGGAATTCCAATACTGGAATAATCTTCAGCTGTGGTTGGTTATAGCCGTTTGAATGTTTTCGACTGTCCCAAAATTAGTTCCCTTGAGGTGTTTCTTCAACTTCGGGAAAAGAAAAAGTCACAAGGACTCAAGTCAGACGAATAAAGAGGCTGAGGTGCTACAGGAATGTTTTTACTGGCCAAAAACTCGTTTATTGACGTTGCTGTGTGACAAGGAGAGGAAAAGTTTTTTGAAACCATTTTTGCGCACATTTTCTCATCCCCAATTCACTAGTCAAAATCTGATGAACGGTGGTGTGAGTCAAATTCAACTCTTCCCCGATCATTCTGACTATCAACCGACGATCTGAACGCGCAAGATCCCGGATTCTGTCGAAATTTTCATCGGTTTTTGAAAATGAACGCCCTTCCGCTTCGTGGTTCATCTTCAGTCGACTCTCTCCCTTATGAAAATCCCTCAAACCACTGAAAAACCTGTGCTTGTGACAAAACACTATCTCCGTAGGCCTGCTGAAGTTTAGCAAGAGTTTCCGTTGCACTGTGTCCAAGTCTGAAGTAAACCCTGATAGCACACCGTTGCTCGAGATTGATGTCACTCAATTTTAGAACGTAATAGGAAAAACTGTTTCACAAATAAAAATCGCTACGGACAACCAAATGACTCGAGCGAGTTCAGACTTGTACTGAAGGCGGATCACATGTTCCTCTGTCTCCCCTCCAAGCCCGGCGCCTCCAGTGTTGCCAGATCGAACGCTACGTTGCCAGTCTCATTACTTAATTAACAGACCTCGTATACGATCAAACATTCTGTCGGGAGGCAGAGAACTAAGATCCTTGCTTGAGAAAAAATTTCAACTTTAGCAGAAATCTTACTTAGTATATATTGTTTACTTAGTCAAGCAGAAACCCATCAAAATACTATTTTTATTTTGGCTGTTGATAACATTGGTACCTAAAACTTATTATTACTGGTTTGAAAACAATTAAATTTTTTAAAAATTCATCATTGTGTTACAAAGTAGCCTATAGGCTACAGTTCGGAAAGTATGATATCAGCTGATAGGTCTGTGTTTGGCGGAATTCACATCTTTAGTTATGCATTGAAATGCCTACTGTGAAACTATTATTTTCTAAATAATTACTTTGTAACGAAAACTTTAATATAAATTAAGATTGATGATTTAGGTATATAGTCTATATAAAGAAATAAATTTCAGGAGAGTCCGACTTTCTATGCAATTCAATGTTCAATTCAATCAACTTTTTGCCACATATTTCAAAACCTGTAAAAGTGACATATTTAATTATTAATTTATTTTATAGATCTTTCGTTTTTAGTTACATACATGGGCATTTGCTGTTAATACAACTAGGATTTCAGGAAAAAAATTCCGAAGTATGTAAAATCTACTATAAAAACAAAACTCAAGTATTTTCTCTCAAAAAGTATTTCTTATATTATAATTTCGCTGTACGAGGAACTAGAATTTAACGTGAAGAAAAAATTTAATAATTTGATTACAATACAGATTATTAGTTCTAAGAAGACTGAAATAAAAACTGTTAAAAAGGTCATTCCTCAAAACGAGGACTAAATGGACTTGGTCACAAAAAAGCAGAATTACAACAATAATTTTTTTAATTAAAAAAATATACATTCTGTTGATACATTAACGGGATTTCGGTTCCACTGCTTGTCAAACTGAATATAAATTTTAAAATCTGAAAATCGGTATTTTCCCGAACCAGTCGACTTCCCTTAACAAAAACTTTTTGTCATTCCAATATTTGTGACCGTACTTAAAATAATGGGTTTCCATGTAATTCCATGAACTTTTATTTTTTAATAATTTATTTAATATTATCAGTGACATTTTCTGTTGTGTAATAATAATTAGGTATTATTTTTTAAAGGTTAATTACTACAGTAAATGTGTTTTGTTCAACCCCAACGCGGGGAAAGTAACGTTGGTAATTTTCTTTTTATAGCTATAGCTTACGTGTAGGTTTCGGTGAATGTGTGTTTTTCTTGAAAGATTTGTTGGAAGAGGGATGATATTGGAGTCTGCGTGTTGTGTTAATTAACTACTGAGACGGTTAGGGGTGGTTCTAGTAATTAGCGCTTGTCTCAGCCTATCCCAGGACTCTAACAATCCGCATGCCCGGACAACCCATCCTATCCTAGAGAATGTAGGAGGCGCTGTTCCCTCAGGAATTTTCTTTCCTTTTTCAGTCTTCGTGTTCATTAGCTTTTCCCCCTAATGACACAACCCATTAACTTAGATGAACTATTCAAAAAAGTTTCTAAACAATTTCCATTGATTATGCTTTCATCTCTTTTATAATATCTCTCACCCTTATTTTAATTTACTCTTTTTTTTCTTTTATACTGTTTTCTTTTATGTACAATTTAATTTAATTTACTCGAACAAAAGTAGTCCCTGTAAAACAAGAAAGAAAATAAATAAGAAAGTTCTTATTTTCAAAATGTAATTTATTAGTTTCATATTTTCAGACCAAGTTTTCCAGGGAATATATACCACGAGTTTCTTACAGATATACTTCCCCTCGAGCTAACTAATATTAAAGCATAATGATGTATTAGAATGTTATATTACAGAATTTCCGTTTTATTAAAGAAAAAACAACTGATTTTTCTGCTTCATTTCATTCTGTTTATAATATGGCCTTTCTTTTAATGTTATATATTCTTCATTATAACATATTTGTATTGTTTATCTTATTATAAGATATTAATCTCATCTTTGTTTTGTCTTTTCTTAATACCAGAAAATGTATTTCTAATTTCTTTCCACTTGTTTCTATAAATTAGTACGTTTTTTTTAATTACTAATATCTAATCCTCTCATTATGGAACTTGTACCTTATTCAAAAATAATGCTAATTAGGATACATTTTACTAATCAGATTAACCTGAATGGATTAAAAAATTTATCAAAATAAAATACTAAACAATAAGTGCTTTCCATTGACATCATTGGTGATTCAAACTTATGAGACTATACCTATATCATCCTACAAATCTTATTTCGAATCACTTAAACGAGTAGTTTTTTTCTGGTATTTTGTGTAAGTAGTCTAGTAATCCATATGTCACGTAAACCGGTCGGCTCAAACAATTTCAGACACTGGAATTTTAATAACAACCATAGTCGAAAATGAAGTTTAGTATCATTGCACAAAGAAAATTTTCAGTGATTCAACTTCTTCCCGCTTCTATTATTCGGTACCTAGCATATTTCCCTAAAAAATGTTAATACACATACATTTGTAGTTCAAGTGTATTGTACAGTGTGTGGAAATTTAGCTTGGCACACGACCTTGTGTACGCCGTACTGATCGGTAGGTGAGGGAGTCATGCATTTCCGAAAACATGAGTCGCACTTCACCGTTTTAAAAACTGTCAACACAAGCTGTTTGCGTTCGAGTAAATTATAAACTGATTATGTAATATGTCACGCATAGAAATACAAACAAAACAAAAATTGATAACAACATTAGAACAACATTAGTTCATATTAACATATTTTATTACTGTGAATAATATTTAATTATACTTTAACATCAGTTGTAGTGTCGATATCGTAGGCCTATCATTCCTTTCTCTCGCATTTCATAGTAGTGTTTCTAAAAGTAAATGTTTACGTGTGTTTTGTATAACTATACTACAGGTACTTATGTACTACAGGTACTTAAGTATTAAAGTAAAGCGTGGTCCTTTTTTAGTTCACTTTATAATAAAATTTTCGTATATAATAAAAGTTGTAGAGAATTTAAAATCCTACAACTTTTATTTCAAATATTTTTTTACAACGCTTAGTTTAGCGGTAATTAGCAATTTTCTGTTGTTTTTTCACAAAAACTTGTAAAAAATTGATTTTTTTAAGATTTCAGTTTTAGTATACATTTTTCAACAAAGGTGTAGCTATTATAATCATATTTATAAGAAATAAATTAAACGATCTACAACTTTTATTAAAAGCATTTTTCTCTACAGAGCCTAGTTTAGCGTGAAAGAGTGATTTTCCGTATTTTTAAGCCAAACTGAGGTTGATTTTCATTTTGCGTCTTTCACTCATGAATAAAATTATGTTATGTTTTTTGAGGTTAGTTTTTTGTTTATTTCTAATGTTAGGTTATATTGTTCATTATTTGCAATGGCAAGAGAAAGTTGTGTGAGTGTATCACAACAGATTATTTTGGGTTGAAAATTGAATTAAGATTTCCGTTATCCTTACATATACCTATATTATTAAAAGCACGAAATTTTATGGCTTTTTACTTTTTATTACTTTATTTTATTTTGCAAAGAGAAAATTAAAACAAGATTAAACAGAAATAAATGCAAGTAGGTGGATGGTAATAATTTAACAGTTTTATCCTACCAAGTTGGAGGTGTGGCTCATGTTAATTCAGAGGTGTACACTCTTTATATTACGCATAGCAATAATAATAATAATAATAGTAATAATAGGTAATAGTATTATTATTGTAAGAAGTACATATATATACTCAAAGTATAGGTATACAGCGATGACTCGTAAAAACTCCTGACTGTTACAGTAGTTACATGGAAACATTCTTTCCATAAAAATTTATTTTATGATATCTTATGAATAATTTCTTTATATTCGTTCGTTTTGAATTCATCTGTTTACCAATAAAAATATTGATTGTGGTAAGTACACTGACCTTTGTAACAGTGATTATTGGTCTTTTCTAAGATTATTTCTAAGTGAACATGGCGCAAACTGCCTACTCCAATAACGTAGAACCCTTAAAAGTTTTTAAACGGAAGAAAAATTACAAATAATTTATGAATATAAACTTATATTTTATTCAATGTTTCGTATTTTTTCTCATTGAATAAATAAAATTAAAATCTACCTTTACCATGAAGTTAAAATTAATTTTTCAAAATTTGAGGAGACACCGGGTTGGTCTAAAGGTAAGTCGTCGCCTTGAGTCAGCTGTTTAACAGCTGATTTTCAGAGACGAAGGTTCCTGGTTCAAATCCTAGTAAAGGTAGTTACTTTTAAACGGATTTGAATACTAGACAGTGGTTACTGGTGTACTTTGATTAACCATACTCTCTCAGGAATGGTCGGCCTGGGTCTGTACAAGATTATACCTTCTTTACACGTCATCCTCATCTAATTGGGTCATGGGGTTGCTTATTCTTCTGAGTTGAACTGATTGCAACTTACACATATTAGTATAGATTAAAAATAATTGTAAGGATTCTCCCTTGAGATTCCAGACAGCAAAGATGAGATTTTTCCGAAGATTTTAGGGGTGTACACGCTTCGAGAAAATAAGGAATAAAAAATAAGGTTATAATTAAGTATTTACTACTTGAACGAAAATATAATGGATGATCGCCAAAGCTGGAGACATGGAAAGGATGTCAGATTACAGGATACCCAAGCAAGCGCACTGGTATGCTCCAGAAGGGAAAAAGGATATCGGTAGACCTAGGAAAAGATGGAGATAGATGATTATAGTGTGTGAGTTCGGAAAGGCTGCAGCCTAATCCTTGTTTGGAAGAAGAATTTTGAGTATGTGAAAAAATTAGCAGTTATAATTGCGACTAGAATCAACTAATTCTAACCTTTAAGATTATTGATTGATTTTTTACCTCAAAGAGACTGTAAATCTGATTACTAAAAGTAAATTAAGTTATTTTGATAAATTAATTGATTATGCTACATTGTGACTATTACATTTTTTTTATTTCTATCAGAATGAGTATAACATGAGTTTTACCCAGCTTAATTATTTCCTAATAACAAAAAATTATTATTATAATCGACTTTTTCTTCATAACCTTCTTATTTATTTTTTTTAAATTCAATTCGTTGGATTGTTACCGTGAAAATACCTCCGGAGAACACAAACGGTTGGGAAAACATTTTTCTAAATTCGTTATAACACGATAATATCTAATAAAGAAAAGAGATGTCCTAGTATTTGTTATCAATAAGAGAATTAAAATCGGGGGTTATAAATTCTTATTTTTTTAGAAGCAGAGGAAGAGAAAAGCAATTTTAAGAGGATGTCTAAAGTAGGAACAATAGATTTCACTTATTTCCTGTATCTGTAAGTAGGAAGTTTCAGTCTTCTTTTTTATATATTTTATGTTTCTGTTGTAAAACTTTTTGTAACTTTTCAATTTATTTCTTTGATATTATAGATTGTTAGAAAGAAACCTTAAATTTGTTGTCTTTTAATGTGTCTTCTGTGAATGTTAATATCGATGTATTCTTAGTTCGATAGTTTTCGTGTATAAAAGTGAAGTTAACCAGATAAGTGTATGTACGAAAATTACTATTTTGATGACGTATAAACTGCAGTATATTCATTAATTATCGCAGTATATTTCTTTTAGAATGGTACATTCAACATCCCTGGCATCCGTTTTTGTAACGATATTTACGAGATTTTTACTTTCACTTGCTTATATGAATATATAGAAAGGAAATTATTGTTTTCATCTCGATTTTCCAAAAGCGAGTTTTCAACGGATCTACACGTTTTCACCCCCTGAACTCGAAAAACATGTTTTTAGCGATTGGTGTGTGTGTGTGTGTGTGAACAAAATATCTGAAGAACGGAACATTGTACGAAGCTAAACTTGAAACTTATATTACTGTAGGTAGTACTACCAGACCCGACACGAACATTTTCATCAAAATTGGTCAACCAAAAATACTAGTGTACTTGTGTAATTTTTCATTTTTTTTTTGCGATTTTCTCAAAAACGGCTCCTACGATTTTTTTTTAAATCACCTCATTTACTAAATTTTGTATGTTCTAGAAGATAGGGTAGGCGCCATGTCTGCTGAAATTCTTGGGAAGGCTGTGCTTTCGTAGAAAAAAATGGTTTTCTTAAGATTGCGGCCTTAATGTACATTTTAGCGCAAAAACCTATGTAATAAAAGTTGTAGAAAATTTAAAAACTTACAACTTTTATTTCAAACATTTTTTTGTATAACGCTTAGTTTAGCGGAAATTAGAATTTTCTGTTTCTTTCTCATGAAATCTGTAAAAAATGTTTTTTTTTTAAGATTTCAGCCTTAGTATGCATTTTACGACAAAAGTGTATAAGAAAAATTACACTAATCGATTATAATAATGGTTAAAAATGTAACTTTACTAAACTACACAAGTAAACACGAATGTGATTAGTTCCGTATCTACTTAAGGGAACCTTTTTGTATACGAGTAAGTTGCTTATATTCTACGTATTTCTCCAATTCACGTATATTCTAAACTTACTTATATTCTAACACTGGCGATTGCATTTCTGTCAATACCAACAAGGTTCAAGAGTACAAATTGTCGACTGTTAGATGCCGGTAACACCTCCATCCTATCGATGCACTAGTTGGATAAAAAAACCGAAATTGAATTAAGATTTATATACTGTCACTCACTAAGTTGTTAGAATTTGACTTAATAAAATTATCTTTAAATTAAGATATTTGGTGTGAAAAACTCACATTAATTTCTCTTGTCAATGCAAATAATGAACCATTTAACCTAATATTAGTAATAAAACATTAAAAATAAACAAAAAACTAACCTAAAAAAGTATTGCCTAATTTTAATCATGAGCGAAAGACGCAAAATTAAAATCAACCTCAGTTTGGCTTAAAAATACGGAAAAATCACTCTTTCACGCTAAACTAGGTTGTGTAGGGAAAAATGTTTTAAATAAAAGTTGTAAGCTAGATCTTTTAATTTCCTATATAATTGATTATATACTTTTTTGGCGTGAAATGCATACTAAGGCTGAAATCTTTAAAAAAATCGATTTGTTTACACATTTTCGTGGAAAAAAAACAGAAAATCGCTAATTACCGTTAAACTTAGCGTTATGCAAAACATGTTTGAAATAAAAGTTGTAGGATTTCAAATTCTCTACAATTTTTTTTTACATTTTAGCACTAAAA
This sequence comes from Catonia carolina, assembly GCA_035578175.1. Classification (NCBI taxonomy): domain Eukaryota; kingdom Metazoa; phylum Arthropoda; class Insecta; order Hemiptera; family Achilidae; genus Catonia; species Catonia carolina. The sequence continues at coordinate 257,468,098 of JAQMRL010000001.1, read as the reverse complement.
CGCATATTTAAGCCGCAATCTTAAGAAAACAATTTTTTACGAAAAAACAGCCTCCCCAAGAAATTTAGCAGACATGGCACCTAGAGCTTAAAAAATGTAGCAAATGAGGCGATTTAAAAAAATTGTCGTAGCCATTTTTAGAAAATTGCAAAAAAGTGAAAAATGACACGAATAAACTATTACTTCCGGTTGACCGATTTTGATAAAAGTTGTGTGTTGGGTCCTCGAGTGGTACCTAACTTAAGTTTTAAGTTTCAAGTTCGTACGATGTTCCGTTCTTGAGATATTATGTACACACAGACCAATCGCTAAAAACATGTTTTTGGGTTCAGGGGGTCTAAAAACGTGAAGATCCGGGAAAACTCAATTTCGAAAAATTGACATGAAAACAATACTTTCCTTCCTATATATTCATATAGGCAAGAGAAAGTAAAAATATAAGTAAAATTTTTTAAATTTAATTTTCTAATGGAAAATTATGAGATTTTGATTGAGGTGATAATAAAAAGAAGGAAAAACGAACACAAATTTTTCAAAAAAAAAATAAAAACACCCATGAAAAAATCCGTAGGTGGAGGAATGATGTTTCCCATAAATTATCTGTTTTAAAAATTAAAATATATGTATTTCAGACAAGTCTCATTGGAGAAAGAGAAGTAGTGAAGAGTTTTATGGTTAAGAACCTTACCTTCTTCGTTTCTCTTCATCATTCCACTAATTCCATCCTTCTTTCTCACTCGATGGATTTAATTTATTAACACCGGGCCAAGGTGTTATATGTTGTTGACCAGTCTAGTTGAGGAGTGTAGTTGTGTCCTCTGTTGAATCTGTTGTTCTGCTTTTATGGAACGATATATTATAAAATGTGACAACAATTTGTGGGCGTTCATCCTATACACATTTGCAATCTTCAGATTCTTTATTAGCCTTATTATATTGCTCCATTGCTCCATAGACTGTAGAATTCCGCATCGTATACCTATTCGTACTACCTCCTTTAAGGCTACAGATTTATATGTATATAAGGACACTTAACTAGCGGAAACATTTTATTGCTTCTAAAATACTTCACTTGTAGAAAAAAATCAAGTTTTTTTCTTCTACGAATTCTTTTTTATAAATTCTAAACCGGTATTAATTATTCATTCATTTTAAATTCTAAAATTTTCACCTTTGCTAAATTATATTGCTTTGATAGATTTTTATTTATTTTATAGCCTTCTGATATTAGGATTTATTATATTTTGTGCTTTTGTTATCTCATGTAGATTCAAATGTGCGTTATTAATCTTTAATGTAACATGCTCTTCATCAATAAAAATTATTTTTGTTAAACAAAATAAAAAATTTTGTTAAAGTTCTTCACATGTTCATAAGGGCTTTTCAAAAAGGAACGGTTTTTTTTAGTTTGCTATATAATTTTTAGAATATGATAAGCATTTGTATCAGTGGCAGGTCAAAAAATAAGACTTAAGTAAGTTTTTTGTACGGTAGTTTTTCTAATGATTATTTGTAGAATTTTCCGTCGTAATTACGTAAAATGTTTCAGAAATGTTTTGTACTTTTCGTCATCGAGAAAACAAATTAAAATCGTAGAGACAAAATTGGAATTGTTCGGAGGATAGGTCATAATTTCCTAATTTCGATTACAAAAGTGAGACTATTGGTGAAGAATCTTGCTTTTGCGACATGCGGGCGTGTATTGTCATGTTGGAAAATGATGCTGCGTGAAATTTGTTTTTTGAAGCTTAAGTTTTAGTGCACAACGAAGTTTTTAAGGTGCGGTGGTTTAAAAAATAGCACCAGCAAAAACACGAGGTTGAGATTTTATAAAACAATTTTGCAGTGCCTACCCTACTCTATGGCAGTGAAACTTTGGTGCTATCAAAGCGAGAGGAGAGTAGATTACAAGCATTTGAAATGAAATTTCTTCGACATACGTATGGTTGTTATAGAGAAGATCGTTACAGGAATACTGAGATAAGAAAAGAACTCAACATCTTTCTATAAACGACAAGGTATCTCAGAACAGTATGCAGTGGTTTGAGCATGTAAACAGAATGAGGGAGGATGGGATACCTAAGCAGACACTGGGCTGTAAGCCGGAGGGCAGGAGCGAACGAGGACGTCTGAGAAAGAGATGGGCAGATATGAGAGGTTCGGAACTGGTAGAGATTCCTAATCCTTGAAAGGCAGAAGAAGAAGAAGAAGAACGAAGGTTTTTCAAAAGTCACGTTTTAACAAAATTATCGTTGACTGTCGCTCCTTGCTTTAAAATTTCAATGATAATTACGATGATGTCCATGATTCCAAAAAAAACCGACACAGTTTCTTGGCTGTTATTAAGCCTAAATATCTCAACTCTCATTACTGATTTTTTTGGTTTTCGTCCGACTGTTTTGCTCTTCCTCTTTAGGTACCAATCCGATTTCGAATATTGGCGACCTTAATCGCTATCTTGACATTATTCGTCGCAATTCTGAACACTTCTGCCGAACTCTTGTCCAACCAAGTAGTCAGGTTTGTCAGCCAGGATATTCTTATTCGTCCTGATGCTCTCCGTCCTGCAACCTTACCCTGGAATATTCGCTAAAGCAAGATGACTGTTTTGCAATTACTGCTACAGACAGTGCGAAATATAGATAAAGATGATTGATGATAATATGCCAAACTTGATCGGAAATTGAACCCGGGACCCAGTGAAATTAGACTCATTCACTTAGATTAAAATTTTTGAATCAGGTGGTTTCATTTTTTAGCCTAATAGAAACGAATAACCGAGCGAACTTCTTGGCCGCACATTGACAAAGAAGTAGTCATTACGATGAACGATCTCTCTGGACTAAGTATTCATGCTGGGGTCTACGATGGCCTTTCCGATGTAAAACAAAACAGGGTTTTATTCCATCTCTTGGAATAACACTAGAGTTGTCCCAGGAGCGGAAAACAGGATACGGGGTTACTTTTTGATTTAACCTTAGTATTTAAAATATTATTACTTTTTATTTTATAATCTTTTTGTTTTCTACTTTGATCACATCCCCGAATGGACGTACCGAACCAATATTCAAATCTTTTTAAAATTAACATCACTTAACTCATATGGTTATGTGTGGGTTAATAAAATATATAACCCTATTCAATAAATAACTTTTTGAAATTTACAAACTGTAGAAGTCTTTCTGCCTTCGAATTAGTGATTTGTTTTCAAAATATCCAGGACTCATTTCGTCAACACTTTTGTTACCACCGTTTTTACTGCAATCAAGATCGTCACCATAGCAATAAAATTTGTCGCCCTGATAAAAATACTTCGAGGTATAACTCCTATCCAATATTTAACTTATCTTTGCATTAATTGTAATGATTGTCTAATTGTGGGTATCAGCAGATAAATTAGTAGAGAAAAATTTAACATTTCAGACTAGTAAGTGCACGATATTGGAAACTAAAAACGGAAACCTTTCAAAATTGCTCAAATTTGAATTAATAAATTTATTTTATTTTGTATTACTAATGGTCATATTGTTTAATTGTTTCAGGTGCGTGCTGTTTTACTTCATTGGAATATGTATCAGATAAGTGTATTAATTTATTCTACTTGCTTATAGGAAAGTATAAAAACACTGAAGTATATAATAATACATTATCTACGTAATACCAGTAGGCATGTGACCATTTCCCTACTGCTACCTAAATTTATAAATGTGCTATCAGCAAGCAATATTTAGTTTGTTTAAAATAGTATTTCTATGACAAATAAGATTTAAGTACTCTAAAACAGCTGAAAAAAAAATGATAGGAAGTGCGTCAAACTTAGACACCCATAGTCAATTGCGTGTTTAACGCATTAAAGCCTTTGATCAAATTTTTGTTTATTGTTGACCGTATTTGTAAAAATATTACCTAAATATAAAATTAGAAACATTAATATCAGACTTCCTTTTGCTTATGTAATAAAACGAAGGTTCCTGGTTCAAATCCTAGTAAAGGTAGTTACTTGTATACGGATTTGAATGCTAGACAGTGGTTACCGGTGTACTTTGATGGTTGGGGTTTAATTAACCATACTCTCTCAGGAATGATCGACCTGAGTCTGCATAAGACCTCATTTACACGTCATACACATCATCCTCATCTCATTGGGTCATGGGGTTGCTTATTGTTCTGAATTGAACAGATTGCAACGTTCACAAACTAGGGATTACAAAAAAAAATTTGATTAAAGTCGTCGCCAAAATCAGCTGTTTAACAGCTGATTTTCGGAGACGAAGGTTCCTGGTTCAAATCCTAGTAAAGGTGGTTACTTTTATATGGATACTAGGCAGTGGTTACAGGTGTACTTTAATGGTTGGGGTTCAATTAACCATACCTCTCAGGAATGGTCGGCCTGAGAGTGTACAAGACTACACCTCATTTACATTTCATACATATCATCCTCATCTCATTGAGTCATGGGGTTGCTCATTGTTCTGAATTAAACAGATTGCAACGTACACACATTACGAATTTAAAAAAAAGTTGATTTACATCTGTACGCAAATAATGCCGATATCGATATTAGAAAACTAGGGAAAATATTATATTTTGCATTGTTTTTTGATAATAGTGTTTTTTTACATTATCTAATCTTTTGTACAAAGTCGGTTTTATGAAATTTCTTGTTGATGTCTCCCTATATGAAATATTTATTCCAGTTAGTCTTTAATCTGGATTTTTGGTTGTGTTATTACGTGATTAGGCCTTTGTGTTTATATCGCTCGACTTTCATTGCTGCCTTTGGTGAGAATGCAATTTCACCATTTGACCAATCTGACGTTTTCCGTTAATTCTTTCGAGTGGAAAGAAAATCCCCTGGAAGCGGTACCAACTTAGCAAAGTTATTCTTGGTGATAGGGTTGCTTCTTCATCGCTTCCAAGCATCCAAGTTATCTGGGATATGCTCTCGTAGGTTCTTCCACCTTCTCTGCCGTTGTGAAAATCCCTCAACCGCCATCGAAGCCCTTATGTGGAATATGAGTTTTTCTTCAAGTACATCTCCTTTCAGAACGTTGCATACCATCACTGCGATTAGCTATTTATCAGCACCTAATCTAAAAAGCGCACCCTATCTACACTAAACTAGTCCTATAGATTTTTAGACACGATGTTTTTCTTCGACCTGTGCTACATTTACCTGTTATTTTGCCATGTATGATGTTTTAAAAGAATCTATTTTTCTGATCTCACGTCCGAAGTTTTCCAATTTTATTTTTTCAATGGTACTTTTAATTTAAATGTTCTTACCTAAACGATGGAATATTTCGGAGTTGCTGACTTTTCCATCCAAGAAACTTTCAACATCATTCTGTATCACTACATCTTGAACGCCTCAAATATAATTTTAAGATTCATTGTTTACAGTTGAAACGTCGCAGCGAAGTAGGCGAACTCGTAAGAAAATTTGGAGGTCTCTATTACATAAGACTCTACCCTTTTCCTAATTACAATATAAGCTTTTTCTATGCTTGATTTTATCGCAATTCAATTGGGCTAAGCTGTTGACGGCATAACTCACCAAAGAACAGAGATGTGACCGGTTCTCCCACATTAAGCATATGTTGAGCAGCCATCTTCCATGAATTGCTGAAGAGTATGTAGTACGAGGACGTTTAGAACAACCACGAAGAAGATGGAGAAATTTCTGGAGCTTGGAACAGGATGTTGCCTGATTCTTGCTAAGAGAAGAAGAAAAAATATTATCTATGATGGTGTAAATGTATTTAATGAATCATTCAGGAAATGAGTGAAGTTTTATTGTAGATTGATTGAAGTGGCATATTTCATATTCCGTATACGCCGTATTATAATAAATGGGTTTATTATTCTGAGATTATTGTCTGGACACATCATTTAAGATTTAATAGCTTCTAGTGATTTTATATATATATATATAATTTAATATATTTAAATAATGGATTTGTCAATATGGGAGGGTTGAACAACTTTGCCTGAAACATAACAGTTGTGATCGACGTTGTAAATGATCCAAACGAATAGAAGTCGCTTCTTCGTAGTGTGTATAACATGTACGCTTTGCACGGTACAATTGTTCAATCAGGCAGAACAAGGTGCTATCCAGGATCTTTTATGCGGGCTAATGAATAAATGTCGCCACGTAAAAGCTTTAAATGAGAATTAATCGTTGCAGCTGCATTCTAGTGACCCTATCACCCTTCGTCATTCTCTCTCACTTTAATCTTCCTTTGTGGTATATCAGGCAAACAGGCAATAAATAGATACTAGGCATGGTTCATCAACCAACAAGATTTGTCACATTGTGAGGTCCCTTATGAGAAACCCTTTTTGGGTTCAGATTTTGCAAAACAATTCTCACGGATGAATACGGATTAATATGACGTACGTAGAACTGTTTTCACCCTTAGTTTGTTGTTAATATTTTGAAGGGCTGTTCTTTCTTTTATTTGTATTTATCTGTAACGAACTTGTAAAGAGGATGTTGTTCAAGTTTAGACCGACTATCTTTTCTTTATTACTTACTTTGTTATAAATATCAAGTAAGGTCAATAGAATCAATAACGCCTCTATGTTTAAAACGACATCAATTGGCTTTCAAAAAATCATTTCGTAAAATACTAAAATTGTAAAAAGGAACAACTAGATAGTTCTTTTGTGCGATATACATCACTATTCATATTTTCAAGAGTATTTTAATGAATACTAATTTGAGTGTTTCTTAAAGCATATTAAATCATAAAGCTGTCTTTAATGATAGGTTTATGCTCAGTTAAACTAGTTTAACACACTTTTTGGAATTGAGTGAGAACCAACTGTTGAAAGTCATATGATCGGTAGAGAACACCGTAGTTTTTCTTAGCAAAATACTTTTATTCATGTTTCTCAATTGCTTTACAATTTTCGTTTTATTTTCCAAACTTTTGGGTACTTTACATCCCTTTTATTTAGATTTAACTATGTTTTACGTACGTTGAGCAAGTAAAGTCAAATCTAGAGAATTAAATTTTCATGGAAGATAGATTTCAAACATCAGACTTCATCGTAATTAATTGAAAAGTATAGTAATTCTTCATTGAAATTTTATACCGTACAAAATGTTTATCTTTAACGAGTTAATACGAGGACTATTGAATAATTAAAGAGAGAAATTTATGTAGAGAAAATAATTTATTTAATATCAATTAGACTTCATTACTTTTTAAAAGTCTCCAGCAACATCTGGACATTTTGTCCCACCGTTCTGTAGGCTTCTTGATTCCCACACAATAGAAAGCATTACTCTGCAGTTTGAACCACTCGTATAATATTTTTTTGACCCCTTCGTTGTCATCAAACTTCTTAGAAACTTCGTAAAAACTCTGGGCAAAACAAATGAAAATCAAACAAGGTGAAGCCTAAGTTGTTACGTGGATATGGAAACTCCTTTCAATCCAACTTCTCCAGCGTTTCTCTCGTTCTGTGAGTCTGCGTTGTTTTTGTTTTGGGTTTGAATCATTTATCTTGGAACCAATGTAGAACACGGTTTTCGAAATTTCAGCACGTCATGAACTATTTAATGCGCGATTCCGACTCTAATATTTATATAAACTAGCAATTTTGGAAATAGGTAGCCTACTCGCCACGAATATTATCATTTTTATGCAATTTTGATGCGCGGTAGTCAAAATTTCAACTGGACTTCCAGAACTATGGAGACCAGTGATATTTGTTCTACCCACTAATACCCGTTGCTACGGTTTAAACACTTTTCCGTATTAAAATTGGTACAGCGGTTTTTAAACACTTAAAGCGGTATTACGTAAATCAATTGTTTTCAACCAACTATTTATTTTGTCTGGACCAAAATAATATTTAATTTTGCAAGTTAACTTAAGATTTTTAGTTTAATCCTATAGGTATGAAATTATAAAGTAATGAAATTGATAGTAATGTTCAAGCAGCAGAGATGAGGTTTCTACGTAGTGTGTATGGATGCTCCAGAGCAGATAGAATTAGAAATGAAGAAATCAGAAGAGCTTTGGGTGTCACACCCCTGCGTGAAAAAATTATCCACAATCGAAGACACTGGTGCAGTCATTTAAATAGAATGGAACCAGGAAGACTACCGCTTGAAATTATGAATTACAAGCCAATAGGAAAACGGGATATAGGGAGACCGAGGAAAAGATGGGTATCGGAACAGGTTTAATCCAGCCTAATCCTTGAACTGAAGATGATGATGAGGTATGAAATTATAATTTTGTTTAAAAATAATTAGCTCATAAATTATTTCCTAATAAATAGATATTCCAATTATAAAAAAAATTGACAACCGAGACAAGATAACAAATATAAATGTATTAAATATTATAATTTTTCTTTTTTATGTTTCAAATTATCTACTTCTATTGATGTATCATAAAACATAAAAAATTATAATCTTTTTTTGCTAGGGTTATATTATTGTTATTATCATTAAAATACAGTATATTATGCATTCGATCATCTGCTGTCAATTCATTAATTTGTTTTTGAAGAAAGACACGTGCGCATCTCCATGTGGTATCATCTGGATCTATTTGTTATGCAAAATAAAAATTACTGGATGATATGTGCAGAAGGGTTTTTCAATTGCCCCTTACCGGTTCGTGATACTATAGTTCTACGATGAATATATTGTTGTAAGCTAATGTAATTTTTTTGTATGAACACATTAATATTCTTATTGAAGTATTGTTTTAAATGGTTATTTGTCAATTCGTGTTATAAAATATACTATAGAGTCCCATAAACCCAACTTTTTGTCGACTAGAAACAGGTCTGGTTACCAGGATTTTTGGATTTCACGGATGGGTGTCTAGTAATATAAAATGAGCAGTAAATCAGTGTAAACCAGTAATCATACTCATTTGAACATGAATTTTATTGAATAAAGACTTAAATCAAAAGGAAATATTTATAAAAAGGGCCTGTAATTCTGATATACATACTCTTTCAACTGAGTGAGGAAGGCAATAATTGTAAACCACCTCACTCCTCATTTTACTTAGCAAAGTCTCTAGAAGTTCTAACCAGCTTTTTGGCTGATGATATAAACAACAACAACAACAGAAAGAACTTCTGAAAAGTTTTAAACGATTTTAGAAAAGGTCTAAACACAGGAAATAATGAATAATGGTTTACAAAATATTCCAGTTGTAGTGTATTAGGGCTGTTTTTAGGAATATTATTTTAAAAAAAACAATAGCCTAATCTTAACCGAAAATTTTATTAACTAAAATGGAAAAAGTAGCCGAACTTGAAAAGTCTATTTGTCTTAAGAGAAGAAATCGGTTATTGTCGTTTGCCTTTGTTTGGTTTCGAAGCTGACGGAAAAACAATATTTCGCTAGCTAATGCTCCTTGGTCTTCAAATGGTCACAGTGTAGACTCAGCTGACTTTAGGCTGTAACTTTGACAAATTTTACTACTATTTAACACATTTTTCTCAGGTTCATTCTGCTCGGCATCACTCAAAACCGCTGTTATCTCTTAGTCTGTCAATTCGTCATTTTCAGTTTTATCCATTCGTTAATTTTCTTCTCGGTGAGTGACTTCCTCACAACTCGGAATTTTCCTCATTATTTCGACTCAGCTGGAATCGTGTTTTCATTTGTTACTCTTCATCGTCTACATAGCATTAATTTGTAAATCAATTGGGCATAAATAACTTCCTACGGCCGAGGCCTTGTGAAGTTATGGAAAGTCGAGTTTCTGAAGGTAGGGTTTGTGGAGCTCTGCTGTAAATTTATTTGAGAAGAAATCAGTTTATGTTCTGAATTAAATTACATTTATTAAAGGAATTTGGTTTTTCAGCTATATTCTTGTATCTTTTTCTGAGAGTACACTTTCAAAAAATATCGAAATTGTTCTTTATTTGTGTGTCATATCAATCAATAAAATATCTATTTGTATTCTTCATATTACTTGTTATTACGAAGTAGAATAGTTACATCGAATAATTTTTTTTTATATGATTGATTTACATTTTCATTAGAATATCTTCTGATTTTTACTTTCTCTTGCCTATATGAATATTTAGGGAGGAAATATTCATTTATTTCGATTTTTCGAAATAAGAGTTTTCACCGGATCTACACGTTTTCAGACCTTCTAAACGCGCGTGTGTGTGTGTGTGTGTGTGTTGTGTGAACAAAATATCTCAAGAACGGAACATCGTACCACTTGAAACTTAAGTTAGATATTACTACCGGACCCGACACGAACCTTTTCATCAAAATCAGTCAACCGGAAATAGTAATTTTTTGTGTCATTTTTCACTTTTTTGCGATATTCTCAAAAACATTCACTCATGATTAGAATAAGTTTATGATTTTTGAGGTTAGTTTTTTGGTTTATTTCTAATGTTATATTACTAATATTAGACTATATTGTAAATTATTTGCATTGGCAAGAGAAAGTTGTGTGAGTGTTTCACACCAGATTTTTGTTGTTTTCTATTAATACGTTTTATACAGTAAAAGTTGAGGTATTCAGGATATGGTAGTTAGTATTGGTAGTAGCTTCAATGGTAGCTACTATTTTGTTAGTGAATTCTTGAATTCAAAAATGTTTATGTAAAATTATATCAATCACTTACTGCGATGTTTCGAAACAAATCTAATGAAATATTTTATTTTTATGTACGCTTGTACATAAAATGTATTATGGTTAATGGATTAGAGGAGTATTTGTAGCCAACTGACATTGTTTTCGGTTGTCACATAGTATCGCGGAGTTTTTAACGATTGCTCGCAATTAAATTGGTGTAGCCTATAAGTTCCGTATGCAATACAGAATATTTGTTGTAAATTTTCCCAATTTTATCTGGTAAGTTGGAATCCTACTTTATTTTAGTTTTAGTTATTTGTCCAGATTGAAATTTACTTGGTTAGGTAATAGGTAGTGTATAGTAACCTAATCGGTTGTGCCAAACGCCAGTTGCCAAATTACACCATCCATATTCAATTGCTATCAACCGTGTGAATAAAAAGAAAGAGAAAGAAAATAATGGTAATAAAAAATACATAAAAGTATGAGAAAAATGGAGCAGAATGTCATTCGCAGATCGAGAATAAATTATTTTAGGCCAACGCGATCCCGAGCATTGTACGTACTTAGAGAAAGCGCAAGGGATCTGGGCACAAAGGCTCTCTTTCTCATATATAAAATATCCGACAAAAGGCATTAATTCTCGCGGTAATGGCGGGTGCTGAGAATATTTTTATGAGTTTTGAGGGTGAGAATAATAGCTCCGGGTAAGCGGGAGGCAAGAAAGACAGAAAAGTTCGATAAAAGAGGATGAAATCATCTTCTTTGCACTGAATTCTTTCTTATTCTACTTAAAAAGAAATATAATATTTTCGCTTGAATTCTTCCATCCACCCATTTTTGCTTTTCATTGGACTTTAAATGAACTTAATCCTCACATCTGATTAATTTACATTTCCAGCACAATAAAAATAAATATTTCTATTTTTTCATTTATTTATACCATTCTCTAAGTTAATATTTACTCACATAGATTTACTTAATTCTTAATTAAAACAAATCTTTTAGGAAGTAATCTTTTAGTAATTTGCTATTAAATTTGTATCGTTTTTCTCTTGGGTGTAAATTCTTAGTAAACAGAAGTGTATAAGAATTCTTGATATAAATAACAGCTTTAAAAAATTTGTGGACTTCTGTGTAATATAAAATAGAGTTACTTAAAACAGACTTTCAATTTGTAATCAAAATAATTTTTCTAGTTCAATGACTTCTTTCAGTTAGTATTTTTACGAGTACTTCTACTGAATTTGTAGTAACTTATTCCTAATTTTCCCTGTATTTTTTTGTAATTTGTTGTATTCCTAATAAGAATGATGTACTTTAATGTTAGTTAACATTCTGAAAGTAACTGTAATAAGTGTCTAATGGATAAATTGTTTGAAATACGATTTTTTTAAATAGTTTTGATTTTCAAAAACGTGATTATACCAGTTTCCAAAACTACATTTAAACTTCTTACTAGTTTTAGTACTCTGTCAAAAATAAATTCTTATTTCACTATATTTTCAGTTTTAAGAATTTTGAAGCTATAATAAAATTAAATTAATTCGTTAAAAATTGTATCTTACATCCACTGTTCAATAATATTTTTATTTCATTATAAATAAAATAATTAAAAACCACCAGAAACGGTCAAATAATGAGTAAGAACATTACCAATTGTGTAATACTTTCGTGGTGTTACCATATCGCTAGCTCAACACAATACCTAATATCACACAACATTTATTTTGTCAGAGATGTTAACCTTCTCTGTATGTAATAACAATTACATACCTTTACAATACAGAGTTTACATCTCTGACAAAATAAATGTTATTACATGATTTTAAATATTGTGTATATACAATAATTTAAGTATTACAGGAATCCCACCATTAGACAGCTGTACATCAAAAGATTATTAATTTAAATATAAAATAACGAACACGATTTTAAAAATCGTACTAATGAACACCAACTTCGATTCAGCAGATATAAAGCACCTAAAGTAACTTTAACATTAACTTCTAGACAATATAAATAAATATGAATAGAAGGAAAAATTACACGAATAATCTACTACTTCCGGTTGACCGATTTTGATGAAAATATGCGTGTCAGGTCCTCTAGCTGTATGTAACTTAAGTTTCAAGTTTCAACTACGTACGATGTTCTGTTCTTGAGATATTCTGTTCACACAGACACACACACACACACACAGACCAATCGCTAAAAACAAGGAGAAGGAGGAGAAGGAATATGAGAAGGTGGAGGAAAAGGAGATTATAACAAGGTCCGTTATATTTTCTTTGTCTCATTCGCAAAATCGGTTCCTTATCACGTATCAAAACGAAATAGGTCCATTACTTAATTACAGTTGCCTGATCAGTAATATCCACAACACGGTGATACATGTACTCATTTAACGGTCCATTCATTTGAGATGTATTGTTATTAGTAGATCCTTTAATTTTTTGCAAGACAAGATACTTTAATAAATAAACAATTGACATTTTAGTACAGCATCTGGTAAGAATGTAGCAAATTACATTGAAATACTGTAGTGCGCGGTTTTCTTTCACATCGGCACGCATCAGACTCCGAAATGTCGACAAATTCATATAAAATCATTTTTAATGCAAATTATCAGGGTATTTATGCATTTTTATGACTATATTGCTTTACATTGTTACTGTAATGCCAAATTATTTGTTCTTATGTATTTTGATGAATTTTATTGTAAAGAGCTTAAAATACACTTGGCGGACGTCACGTTCAAAAATATTGTTCCTTCTAAAATCACTTTTATGTAACAGTTCTGTACGATTTTTTTGTATGTCATAATTTGTCAATAGGGTGTATATACAGTTAGCCTAGTTTGGTTAATTAATATGAATTTATTACAGCTTTAATGGTAGAGTTATTAAGCAAAAGCTATATGATGTAAAAATACAGTGAAGCTGAACAGGCCTAAACCGGCTTACCAAAGCTAAAACTGTGTACTTTATGTGAAAATGAAGAAACTGTGGGAGGTATAGTGCTAATCAGTAAGGTTAAGTATCTTGTTGCCTTCGAATTAGAAATTGTACAATCTCCTGAACTGAAATAAATTTAAGGATTCCCTGTACTTTACTTAATTACAGTTGCCTGATCAGTAATATCCACAACACGGTGATACATGTACTCATTTAATGGCTAAAATGTTTCGGCTTTATTCGTGAAAAGTTTCTACGTCAGTTTGGAGATTTAAAAATTATTTTTTTGAAAGTAGTTCTAGTTTTCCATTTAAATAAGTTCAATTTCAGTTTTTCTTTTCTGTACAATATTGTTAAAATACAGCGGCTACTTGTAAAGTTACAGCAACTAGATAGATGTGGACTGTTCGAATACCATTTGACGTTGTGTCAGAATAAGCCCTTAGGGTGATATTGGTTGCCGTCACTATTTCCTCTCCTCCCACCAGTAATCCTACGGTCACTCTTCTCTTTTTACTCCCCATTCCTATCTTCTACACTCATTTCACACACTCCTGATATTTTTTTAACATTAGGTGTCCACTTTCATTACTTTTCCTGTTTTGAATTTTTCGTTGTAAATCCTGTATTATATTTTACTTCTGTCAATAATATTTACTATTTTAATTCGTTTTAAATTTTAGCATACTTTAAAATATTAAATTTAATTATGAATTTTAACGATTTTTTACTTTCTCTTGCCTATATAAATGTAAAGGAAGGAAAGTATTATTTTCAGGTCGATTTTTTGAAATAGTTATCACCGGAGATGCACGTTTTCAGACCCCCTGAACCCAGAAAAACATGTTTTTAGCGATTGGTCTGTGTGTGTGAACAAAATATCTCAAGAACGGAACATCCTACGAAGTTGAAACTTTAAACTTAAGTTAGGTACCACTAGACGATCCGACAGAAACATTTTATCAAAATCGGTCAACCGGAAGTAGTAGTTTATTCGTGTAATTTTTTACTTTTTTGCGATTTTCTCAAAAACGGCTCCTACGATTTTTTTAAAAATTGCCACAGGTATTTACTATATTTTATATACTCTACAAGATAGGGTAGACGCTATATCTGCTGACATTCTTGGGGAGGCTGTTCTCTCGCAGAAAAAAATTGTTTTTTTAAGATTGCGAAGTGCATGTAATAAAAGTTGTAGAAAATCTAAAACTCTACTACTTTTATTTCAAACGTTTCTTTGTATAACGCTTAGTTTAGCAGTAATTAGTGACTTTCTGTTTTTTTTATAAAAATCTTTAAAAATTTGATTTTCTAAGATATCAGCCGTAGTACGTTTTACGACAAAAGTGTAAATAATTAAATTTATAATAACTTAAAAGATTTAGACCTTTTATTTCAAGCATTTGTCTCTACAGAGCCTACTTTAGCGTCAAAAGTGATTTTCCTTATTATTTGGCCAAACTAAGGGTGGTTTTCATTTTTCATCATTCACTCATGATTAAAATAATGGTATGTTTTTTGAGGTTCGTTTTTATTTGTTTATTTCTAATGTTTTATTACTATTGTTGGGTTATATGTTTTCATTATTTCATTGGCAAGAGAAAGTCGTGTGAGTGTTTCACACCAGATTTTTAAAGTAATAGACTTGCTTATGAATCAACCCTGTTAATCACCTGGTAAAATGTCGTCGCATTGGATTGGTAAGTTACAACGGTTAAACGAGCAATTTTGTGTGGTATCTTTGCAACTATTAACAGATATCGCAGGGTGTACCTAATCAGTTACATATCTCATCGCCACAAATATACACCTAGAAAGATGTTATCGTATTGGTTGTTGAAAGATTAACCAGCTCCGTGTAGCAAAATTTAAAAAATAGAATTGCCAGGCCATTCTGTAAGGTAGTAGAAAGTTCCATTGAATTGTAAGCTGCACCGATTCTATTGTCTATAACTACACATATTTTTAAATCGAGAGGAATACTACAGAATATTACCGTTTCAGATTTTTCACTGTAAATTATATATTCATAATCCTTTGCTCTCTTTTATTAAAGTTTATGTGTTTGCTCGCTGTAGAGTTTTCTCACTATCAAACATGATAACTTAACGATTGCTGTTTTAAATTGCAATTACTACCCTACACGTCATTTCACATTTTTTTATAAACGTGAATTAATTTATAGATGACATGTGCGAATGTTTGCACAATAATAATAATTTATTTTTAACAACCAATTTTACAATTACATTAACATTTTATAGTCTTATTTCTCGATTTTTTTGTATCAGTGTTATTTATGAAATAAAATTATAAATCTTGTCACCATAACAATCTTTCGAAACAAACTGAACTTCGTAACGACGCTGATTAGAAGCACATTAAAACTTTAATTCAATTATTTTGTTATTTACTTCTTAAAATCTCGTTACGGCTTTTCTCAATTTTCGTTTAAGAATTTTTTCAGAATCCCAAAAGTGTTCTCTTCATAATCGTATAAAAATTATTTCAATCCGTTCTGTAGAACTCTGTATTTAAGGATAAACAGAATATCGATTTCAGATATGATGGATCAGATTTTGGGTTTTAAATAACGATGATATTTGGTTTTGCATTATAAAAAAACTGTCAATGAAAATACTCGAGCTATTTAACTTTGCTTATTTATATTTTATTTAAATAAGCTACTTAAAATGATTTAACTATTAAGGTTATTTATATTTTAATTAAATTAGCATTTTTTAAACGGTATTTAATTTTTTCTGTTTAATTTAATAAATTTTTCAACTCATTGAGATTTTGCTGAGTATTAAATATTCAGCATAAATCCAATTATGAAAGAAGTAGGTACAACCTACGTACTTTTCGCTCATTTAAACCTTCAGCATTATAATAGCTCTTGTTTTTAATTTTACATTATACATATTATTTAAAATATAGAAATTCTTATAAAAATAAGTCGTATTTTTAAATATGTTTCACATAAATTAATTTTATGTTAACGAAATGTATTTTTTTAACTATATTGTTCAATAAGAACCATGTTTTTTATGGAAAAAATTTATATATGTATGCAAATTTTGTTAAAATATATTAAGAATAACAACAGCAGTTACTTTTGTGGAAAATATCCGTTACCGTTATGTGATCAGGTGATTTATTTTGTGTTGAATTTTTAAGTTAATCATATTTGCATTGTGCCTTTAAGCTAATAAATTATGAAAACGTCCGTTTATTCCACCGTTAACGGTTTTTGATTGCCTTATGGCATATGGTACCAGCAAGAAGTAGTCAAGTTAATAGAGAAACGTCTTGAGATTATTGTTATTATTATTATTATTATATAATAATGGAATGTAAAGAACATTCGTGTTTATAATACCGTGGCACTCCCCAAATATGCGTGTAATGCAAATTCACATGAACACTACCGAAACGAACGAGTTATTTGAGTAGTACTCCAATTTTCCGGTGAAAAAATAGAAAAGAAAAGAATATAAGTTGGTATTTTTACGCGAACACTTGTTACCGTATGGTGCTGTATATTATACACATTACATCTCTTTTCAACCACATTGGAAAAGGATTGTATGTTACTTCGCCCTTTGTTACATCCCCTACGATTGTACTTAAAGAGTCTGATACTTAAAAAAGTATCAAACCTAATCATTCTAATACATTCTGACAGTAATTATGAAATATATCTTATTCTTTAAGATCCAAATCATCCATGTTACGTTGTAGTATTGAATTTGGTTGTTATATTTTTAAAACTTATATTTCTTTTTACCATAAAACCTTTAAACATGTAATGTTTCCGTGTTTTAAAAGTTCGATGTTTCATTTGATAACAATATCTGTATTTTTCTATTTATATCAATTTTCTATTAGTATTAAGGTAAAAATAGATTTCAGGCAATACGTGAAACTAAATAGTAATCTATAACAAACAGTGAAAAAGGATAGAGAGTTTAAATTTTATAAGACTTTGGCTTATGGAAGTGAAACATGGACTTTGGGTTCAGGAGAAGAAAGCAAAGATTCTTCGGGCTGTCAAATATTGTTTCAGATCGGAGTGTCTTCGAAATGAAGATATTCCAGCAGAACTTGGAGTTCAAGCGCTGAATGCTAAAATTAGTGAGTACAGAGGGATATGAAGAATCATGTTCATTGGATGCTCCAAGGTGAATCCTCCTCGAAATACGGAAGTAAAGAAGTGAGAGAAGTACGGAAATATGGGAGGGGTAGGCCTTGGAGGAGATGATCAGAGTCGGTTTTATGACCGGAACAGCCATATTTTCCTATCCGTGGTGGAAGAAGAAGAAGTAGATTACTTTTTCAATCTGTAAATGCCAAAATTCAATAAACGACAATGTATAATTCTGTACCTACGCATACGACACTACAATACTAAATCTCTTCAGAAACATTCCGATACACCAGTCCAAATCGAAAATTTATAAACATATTAAGGTACTGTAACATTAAATTGAATTCTCAGAAATCTGTTCATGTAATCTTTAGTCTCCAACCGGAAATATTCCCATTAATAACTTAATTAGGATTAATAAGAAAATTGTATAAAATAACAAAAAAATTTTATAAAATTGTATTTTCAAGAAAATTGTATAAAATAATTTGGATTATGATTTGAACAAAAACTTACATAAAAGAAGTGTACAACTCAACAACTAACTGGTTGGCCTACATCTCTACTTCCTTTTATTCTCGATCATATTTTTCATTAAAACAAAAAAAATTACTTTAGACTTAAAATCAATGTCTTATTTATACTCTTGTAAAAGACATAGCTGTATTTTTAACAAGTTTAACCGACATCTAAATGAAGTCGTTAAAAATTTATCAATACGACAATTTTAAAGTTAACAACGACTTCAAAAATTGTGGACTGGACATCTTATACGTTAGCTTCAAAGTCTTTGGTTGTTATCCAAACCAAATTCTATTTCCATTCGTATTCAATTCCCATCTAGATTTCTGGATTCGGGAAATTAGAACCTAATAAAATCCAACGATGCTGTTCTATTGACCAAATAAAATTATGTGACTTTTTTCTTTTTTTTTTGCTAGGTTAGGGGACCAACAATGGATTGCATGTAATCACTTAGTTTTTCTTCTTTTTCAATTTCTTTGAAAGTTAACTACCACTTCAAAAATTGTGGAGTGGACATCTTTTACGTTAGCTTCAAAGTCTTTGGTTGTTATTCAAACAAAATTCTGTTTCCATTTATATTAAATTCCCATCTAGATTCCTGAATTCGGGAAATTCGAACCTAAGAAAATCCAACTATGCTGTTCTATTGACCAAATAAAATTATGCGACTTTTTTTTGTGCTAGGTTAGGGGACCAACAATGGATCGCATGTAATCACTTAGTTTTTTCTTCTTTTTCAATTTCTTTGTTTGATGGTATTTTAACATTCTCTCGAGCCTCCGTTTTCTCAACTCTTCTGTTAGTGTGTGTTGGGTGTATTTCTTCTTGATGGAGTTTAATCTTCAGTCTTCTTTGTTAATTATTTGTTGTTCTTCTCTATTCATTATTTGTTATGCCGTGATACATAGTTCTTGGAGATCTTGTTTAATTTTCTTCAGCCAGTTGTTAGGGTTTTTGAATTTTTCCTCCAATTGTAAGATTTGCTTGGATAGTCTGTTTTCGTCCATTCTTTTTAAGTGCGCGTTAAATGTTATCCTCTTGTTTCTTATATTTTGTTTAATGGTTACGTGATTTTGTACAGTTCCTTGTTTGGATCTGTTCATTTTATCTGCTGCAGTTTTCTTAGTGATAATTGTTTCTTATGATCCTTTTTTATGCGACTTTTAATAGAAAAAAATCTAAAAAATATTAAAATGTATGTGATTATTTAATGCTACCAAAACTAATTTTTTTTTAGTGTATATACACTAATATTTTTAGAAGTAGTATAAAAAGCTGTTTTAATTTTAATAGGTCCTCCGGGCCAGCCCAGTCAGTCAGCAGGTAGTAAGTCGCTATTATATGTAAAGTAACACCGGTTGGGCAAGCGACTTTGTTTGGTGACCAGCTGCCAGCCATCCGTGAACAAACTCTACTGGGGGTCCCTGTTCAAACTCATGCCTAATTCACGTCAAATAATACAGCAAAGCAGCGATAAAATTGGGTAGTTATCAATAATCTACAGTTCCCGATAACAAATAAAAGCTAAAAAAAAGTAATAGAACCCACCGGGTTGGTCTAGAGGTAAAGTCGTCGCCAAAATCAGCTGTTTAACAGCTGATTTTCGGAGACGAAGGTTCCTGGTTCAAATCCTAGTAAAGGTAGTTACTTTTATACGGATTTGAATGCTGACAGTGGTTACCAGTGTACTTTGATGGTTGGGGTTCAATTAACCATACTCTCTCAGGAATGGTCGGCCTGAGTCTGTACAAGACTACACCTTATTTACACATCATACATATCATCCTCATCTCATTGGGTCATGGGGTTGCTTATTGTTCTGAATTGAACAGACTGCAACGTACACACATTAGGGGTTAAAAAAAAATTTAATAGAAAAAAGTAACAAAGTATTCTATTATAAGCCACATGTAAGCACTTGCGCTTGCGTATCGACTCAAGGTAAATAATATTAATAAAATATTACTTTATTAATTTATTACAACATTTAAAATATAATTCTGTATTGAAATTAAATTTTCTCTATAAAATAACCAATAAAAAATGACATTTTTAATGAAATGGAGATCTCTGCGTTGGTTACATATATTTTACCGTAAATTATTATACCTGATATTTTGAACGCCGTGTGATTATTTTAATATTTATTTAGGTATCGTAACTCTGTTCTGTATTTATTATTTTAACGATGAGTTCTGCCAGCTATTTTTTTTATTAGTCATTTGTAATATAATATCGTATCGTAAGCCTAGTTTTAATTTATAATCTAATACTTCCCTTGACATAAGTTAAAAAATACAGTCTACTTTCATACAGAAATGACTGTACCACTTGTGTAATTGTAATTTTGTTGCTCTGTGATTTAGTTACCGCGTTCTGCAATAATTTACACTGCAGTTAGACAGATCATTGCTTGCTTCTTGTATACCTTCACATCGTCTACCTTTCAAATATAAGTTGGAAAAAATAAATTTAGTTTTACTTTGGTTGTTAAACGTAATCATAATAAAGAAAATGTTCCCACCTGTTCTATATTTTGCTTGAAGAAACAAATTATACTGAGTGTACTGTAATATTAATTTGTTTCTTTATTTTAATTCTAATGAAAGTAAATAAGTATAGATTCAGTCGCTACCTGGTTTATTAAGTGCTACTGAAACAGAGATAAATGCAAAGTACGAGTCACTTTTTGCGGTATAAATACCTCCCTAAAACTGGTAGAAAATGCGTCTCGATTTAATGGATGAAGAAATGGAATGGATTCAAATGGAATTGGTTTGAGTCAACTGTCTTGAAACCCATCTCGAACTCGTTTTGAGAAAATTCAGGTCATCAAGAATGATTAAATGCGCGATTCCAATACTAACTAGCAATTTGTGAAATTTCGACTCGCCACGAATAATTATGATAATTTATGCGATTTTGCTTTGTGGTAGTCAAAACTTCAACTGATCTTCCTGAACGATCAGTGACATTTGTTCTGCCCGATTGATATTTTTCTGTTTAAACAATTTTCACCATATTTTAACATTCTTGAGTAAATTTCAGTCTGTTGTACACCTTCGGATAAGCAAATATTCTTATCACTGAACCATTCTCTTCTGGCGTGTAAGTTTCAACCTCAGCTGAAATGTTGAAATTAATCAAATAGGTTATGTTTATATTAATTATGATTAACACCTTATTAACAGTGTTCACAAGGTTTCTAACTTGACCTTCAGAAATTTTCATGGTCAAAAATGAACCATTTTCCTCCCTACATTGATTTCTTCTTTTCCTAAACAAGGATTAAGCCGCAACCTGTTCCGAATTTTTGCACTATATTATGTATCTCCATTATTTCCTAGGTCTACTAACATCCCTTGTACTTTCTGGAGCTTCCCAGTGCGCCTGCTTATGTTTTCTTTCCATGTGCTGTCTCTAACTTTGGCGATAATCCTTTTTTTACGTTCAAATTGTAAATACGCAATTCTGACCATATTTCCTCATTCTTTATTCTGTCATAGCGTGTACACCCCATAGTCCTCTGCAGAAATTTTATCTCTTCCGTGTTTATTCGTCGCTCTTGGGTTTTTGTTGTTGTTCATGCCTCACTTCCGTACAGAATAACTGGAGCTGCCTGCCTTATTGATTTGTCTCGTTAATTATTAAACGTCTCTTGTATTGATTTAGAAATAAAGCAACTGGTTATATAGTAAATTTGTATGTAATTAGTTATTCTCAGGGTTCGGAAATTACCTTTATAGGCTAATGTAATTTATTAACAGTACTATTATTATTTAAAAACTATTATATTTATTTTTATTATTTTATTTAGATTCGTTCTTGATAAACGTGTTTTAAAGCACATGTTGTGAATAACGTGATTCCAGGTAAATTAATTATCGTAGCAATTCTGGGTGAATCAGTGTAAACAAATAATGTTATTAATAAACCCTGATATTGTAGTTTCTTTTATAAAATTTTCCTTTAAATTGTGTTGATTTCGACTAGAAATATCACGTAAACCATCAATTTACGTCAATACTTTTTGTCAATAATAATGAATATTATTTTGAAAAACGTGACTCAATTCATCAAAATCTTAAAAATAAACAAAATAATACTACACTTTATATGAATAATTAAATAATTCTGAACGTCCAACAAAATATGGATAGAATAAATAAAAAAATGATTTTTTTAAAAAAAAATAATGAATACATCAAAATAAATGAATGGTCAAAAAATTATAAAAATAGAAATAGAGAAGGTGACATTATAAAAAATTAATAAGTTATAAATGTATTTACATATACTGAATAAATATAACAAATGGAAAAATTATAAACGTTACAGACTACACCGAAGAGAACTTTAAACAAATTTTGTCATTATTTAACTTGAAGATGTCATTTAAATACGTGAGGGCTAAGACGTGTATTCACGGTGTACTGTACTGTCGATATAAAGGATAGATGAAGGAGACCTGTCCACGTGGACCAACATGCATGGAGATGCACCCATGGTCAGTAATTCTTTGTACATATAACCTTAATCATTTATCAAAACACTGAATTTCTATTAACATTTTATAAATTCATGTAAACACATCTATTTTGTAAACAATCATGTAATACGTTTAATGTATTAAACATTTTAATAGGTTTATGAGATTTTACTGACTCGGTCAGGTTTTTTTATATCTGATTTTTCTGAGCTTTTACGAAAAACTCAATTGCCATACGTATTATTGTTCCATTATTCTTATTTAACTCGTTTAATCAATTTTGTTATAAATTTCGACATCTTGTTGAAGCGATTTCCTAACAAATTATGTTAAAAACCGGTGATGAAGTTAAGAACGCAATTAAATTTTTTAATACTACAATCTAACAGGCTGTTTAGAATTCTTGTACGCAGAAGTTTTGTTTTGTCAGTCTTCACAAGCACACCTATCCATTGTTAGAATAGGGAAACTAGGAAAAGTTTACCAGCTTTCCCGACGTCCTGCTGAAAAAGCTGTCTAAACGACTCAAAATAAATTAAAACGCCTTATCAAAGAATTTTAGGCACATGTTTATGAAAATTTTACTACAACCTTGATAACCGTTCTGTCTAGTAAAAACCTAAACAGCCTTTAAAATAACACACCCCATCTTCTCGCCTTCGAAAAAAGATGGTAGTTGGTCAGCATCTGACTCTGAAAAAACCGCAAAGTTCGTCCGAAATATTTCTAACGTGTTAGTTCCACATCCCGAAGTAATTGTCCGTAGTACGTTCTTTATGTTTAAAAATACTTTATTACAGCCCTTGTCACTTACTTTGCCACCACTGCACTTCAAGCCCAGCGGGGTTTAGTCCTTCATTTATAGGCTTCTCAAATGAAAATATCTTTGATATGATCCACACCTTTCCGGAAATCCTCGCAGACGACTACCCCGACGATGGAATAAAGACATAATTTTATTTTCGATAGTACACACAATTATGTAAACCATTTTATAGAATAATTACAG
Organism: Catonia carolina; assembly: GCA_035578175.1. Lineage (NCBI taxonomy): Eukaryota > Metazoa > Arthropoda > Insecta > Hemiptera > Achilidae > Catonia > Catonia carolina. Next base: position 257,444,382 of record JAQMRL010000001.1, on the reverse strand, counting down.
CTGGGGCACACTGTGAAGTGGTGATCTTCTCTAGGTCTCTAACTACGTTTCATCTCATTTCATGATCATTCCTTTGTTGATTTATAAACAGTTGTTAATTTTACTAATAAAGTCAAAAGCATTAATGTTTACTTTAATAGGTATTAAAGGTATTGTAGCGTCCAGTGCCTGTTTACTTGAAGGGGCACTATTTCTGTTTCCATGTTATCGTCATCTTCACTTTCTTTCTCGTTGTTTTGGGCTAAGACATTTTAGATTATTGCATCATCGCCAACATCTGCTGAAGTGGCTAAGTCATTGTATGTCCCTGCGTAGGCGTCTAAATCCATATCCTGAAGATACTGTATAGCTGTTATAGAGAGATTTTTTTGCCGCTGTATCGAGAGTTAAATACATTAATATACTGTAGGGTCAGGCAAATAATCCCGCTAAAGAGAGATATCCGCAATAGAGAGATTTTACTGTATAAGAAATTAGTGCTGTCAGGCCGTTTCGAAATAGTGTTTTTATGGGACCAGTTCTGAATTACGGTAAGAATGATTGGCGTGCGAGTGGTAGCAAGTGGTTATGAACAGTATCGTATTATACTCGAGTTTAGTTTAAGACTAGCAAAAGTACCCGTTCTTCGAGCGGTTTTTTTTTTGGTGCTGTGGATTCTTGGTGTACCGAGTTCGATCCCTATCAGGTCTGATATTTGTTAATCATTCATCGTTATGTACTCGTATCTCCTTTTAACGTCACCATTATTCTTTAATGAAAAAAATACTTGGACGAAAAATAATGCGAGATCTTGGTATTTTTAAATTAAGACATGCAGCGCTTTATTATTTTCACAATAAATGAAAGGCAAATCGCAATAGGAACACCACGATGGTTAACTAACGAACTATTAAGACGACTGATTCATTTTTGACAATGTGATCGAGAATGGGTGTATAGGGTACTGGTAGAATGGGTAGGTAGATAACTGATTGAATAAATACGGGTTTTACCGGCGCGTAGGCCTATGTTTACCATTCTGTTCATGTTGTATGTTTATTGATGTTTATTTTTTCTTAATTGGTAATATCTCTGTTATTATGTATGAAAATGAAAAACTTTACATGATCAAACTTATTTGTCTTTAAACGTTCGTAATTTCAGTAATACAGTATAACATTTTTTGATACACTGACTTTTAACGGAGATATTCGAAGTTTTTTGTTTACCCCTCCCTCTGAATTCCCTCATCCTTTTGTGGTATTAAAAAAAGTTATAGCTTATTTTCATTTCGGTTATGTCCAGAACCTAAATACCAAAATTCATTGAATTTGGTTCTACGGTTCTTGCGTGATGCCGTAACATATAAGCAGACTAACAGACGAACAGACAAAAATCCGGGTAAACTTATTTCCGGTGTTTACTTGATAGATCTGGTGTAGAAACAAAATTTTGGGCATTTTGAAAAATTGTACAGACAAAATCACAATTTTATTAATATAGATTTAAGTACATAATTAGTTTAGTTGAACTAATCTAATTGTAGTTTGTTAGTAGTCGAAGCCTTATTTATTAATTGTAATTATTAATCGTATCAATTAACAAATTGTTAAACGTTTAAAGGAAATCTGTTTATTATCTATTATTCCCAAATCCCGAAAGGACCTTAAAAGTGTTACAATATTTTAATAATTATTTCAATTGTATGGATACGCTTGTATTATTTGTGTGGTTGTTAAAGTAATTTCATAAAAAGCATGTATAAATACTGTTTTAAATTTATGTCTATTCTTTGGTGGCCCTGTGATAATTTCTACGATATATAACTTAGTTGGGAACAGAAAGAGTTTGAAACAAATTTTATGTAAGGATTTATACGGATTATGTGTGCAAGTTTAAGTAAGCTTAGTTTATCGTATTTCGATAATAAGAGTGCAAGTGCTATGATTATGAAAGAAACCGGACTATAATACTCGAAGAGTATGAAAGGAATTCATGGGTAAACTGGGAAAAATATAAGAGTGGAAGCAGTATAAGTTATTGAGTGAAATTGAAGGATTTAAACAATTTTAAGTGGATTATTGACGACTCTAACCGCGTTAAAGCAACACAAAAGTGTAAATTTGAATTCTCTACTAAAATAAATGCTATTATTTCTGTTTTCATACTCATCATTTTTGAAATGCGAAAGTTAGAAGTTTTATTTTACGAGCTCGGTATAGAAGTGGTAAGCAGTGAATATCTCCTTTCAGATTATCCAACCCTTTTCCTTTTCTGCGCTTGGGAGGTTCAACTTCGCCAATGCTATCAACATTTGCTGTCGAGATTGTTATTGTTCTTCAAGTACTTACGCTAATACCTATACGTCTTTCCTCAACAATTTACAACTGATTTATATTTCGCTTTCGGTATGTAAACTGCGTAACCATAATAATAAAATATCACATTTCTTGTACAATTTTAATGTTTCAACCAAAGTTAAATTTATATTATTTTCTTATTTAAATAATGTTGTAAGACTGGAAATTCCTTACGCATTCTAACAATTTTTGTTTTGTTTTACGTCCGACTGTTTTGCAATTACTGCTAATGCAGAAAATGAAGGGTGGTATATATAAATAAGTAATGATTAAAATGCCAGACCTGACCAATAATCGAACCCGGGACGCTTAGTGTAAAAGCTAATTGTGCTTACCACTGTTAACCCATAGGTTCGTAATAAAGAAAAATCCAAAAAGGCTTTATGTTATCGAAAATTCAACTTCTTTAATTAAAATCGCTATTAGATATTTAAAAACAATTAAAAATCTTAAAACTCTTTAAAACTTCTTAAAATCGTTGAATCTTCTTAAAAATAAATTGAAAATTCTAAATCTTCTAAAATCTATTTTTTAAATTCAATATAAACTTTTAAATGAATAAATTCTTTAAATTGTTTTTGTGTTATCATAAAAAATTGTATACGGTGACCTTTTCCTTTAAAAGTTTTAAAAACGAATGATCCAACAATCCAAATTTTATTAGCTTAATAAAATTTTCTTTTTTCTTTTTTTTTTTTGTTATCCTCACATCTGTAAATGAGGTCATCTGGTTGATGTTGATGTTGATGCTGTAAAGTTATGTTTATGTTTACATTTGAGGATTGTTAATGTGTGTACTGTCCGTTGTGTATCTGTGTAGTGGTCTCATATTACAATCTTCCCCCCCCCCCCGGAGAGTAGACAGAAGCACAAGGCACGTGTAAGCAAAATAAAGGGGGTGAGTGCTTAAGTGGAAAAAGAGAAGGTGAGTATATAGCAGTTGTCGGCCTGAGATGGTAATATTCATTCATTCGGGGCCCCTTTCAATAAAACATTCAAATAGCATGCAAACAGCATAGTTTTCGGTTTGTTACAATCATCTCAAGCTCGAGTATCGCGACAGACATCACCTAAAAATAAATTATGGAAATTATGAGTAAATTATGTAACTTTTTTAAGGTTAGAAATATGTTCTTTAGTTATTTCTCCTCCAATAGACTTACGAAGTAAGGCTGTAACTGGAGTAGAGAAGCCGATGATTTAAAAAGGTTCAGACCATCGGTATGCCATTTTTGCACAAATATTTTTCCGTTTCGAACTTACGGGATGAGTTTTAAGCAAAACTTTATCTCCCACCGAAAACGGATTGGGGTGGCGTGTAGCATTATATCGGCGTGCCATATCATGATGGGATTTAATTAGTTTTCTTCTAATGTCACACATCATGTTACTGGAACGTATAGGATTTCTATGTAGGATATCTTGGATATTCCATGCTCTATCCAACGGTGTGTGAGCTGGAAAAGTATGCAATATGTCAAATGGGCATTTCCCATGAGCATTATGTCGAGCCATATTGAAAGCTAATTGAAACCAAAATAGAGATTTGTCCCAGGTTGCTTGAGTTGTTGCATGATATGCAATAAGGATAGACCTAAGATTTCGATTTAATCGTTCGGCGTGAGATGGTTGAGGATGATAGGGTGAGAGGGTAGTTCGTTTTATGCCTAGATTGAAACAAAAGTTTTTAAACATTATGGAATTAAAATTTTTAGCGTTATCTGTGACAATTAACCTCGGGATGGAGTAATTTTGGAAAATACGTTTTAATTCATCTATAATGGAGGATGTATTAGTGTTTTTTAATGGGGCTAACCATGTGAATTTTGAAAAACTATCCACTACCACTAGAATATATTTATAACCTTGATTGGTTTTTGGTAGGCTGCCTACCGTATCAATAAACAGTGTGTCGAATGGCGCTGTCGGAACTCTGGAACTGAGATTTCCCCATTTATAATTTATACCAGGTTTGCTGCGTTGGCAGGTTGTACAAGCATTCACTTTTAAGGGAATTTCTCGATATATAGCTGGCCAATAAAAATATCGTGTGATTTTGTGTATGGTTTTATCAACACCTAAATGTCCGCCGATTTCCGAATCATGAAAATATTTAAATACTAAATCTTTTAAGGAGTTGGGGAGAACTATTTTGGTTGGATTATTGTTTTTATCTTTTAAACATAGGACTCCTTTGGATAAACAAAATTTACTATCTCTTTGTTGTTTTTGTTGTAGGATAAAAGTATCCTGTTCCTGATGTAGTTTAATATCTGTAAAAGATAGGGGGAACTGCGATAATAAAGTATTAATATAAGTTATATCCTGTGGGATATCTTCATTATTTAAATCATACATCCTCGATAATGCGTCGGCTACATTATTATCTGAACCACGGATATGATTAATTTTAAATTTAAAGACAGATAATCGAAGTAACCATCTAGCCAATCTACCTAACTGTTTTGGTCTGGAAAGAAGCCAGGCTAAAGCTTGATTATCAGTTTCTAAAAGAAATTCACGATGCGTTAAATAGGTCCTAAAATGATCTGTTGCAAAAACAACTGCAAGACACTCTCGCTCATATGCAGAAAACTTCCTTTCTGCTTCCGTTAATGTTTTAGAAGCGTACGCTATGGGTCTTCTAGATCCTTCCTGTTCCTGAAGTAGGACAGCTCCTAGACCTGTATCAGACGCATCCGTCTGTAAAATGAAATTTTTGGAGAAGTCTGGTATCGCCAATACCGGGGGATTAGCAATTGCTTGTTTGAGATCTTCAAACGCAATTTTTTGTGATTCTCCCCAGATAAACTGAGTGTTTTTACGACGTAACTTATTTAGGGGTTCGATTCTATCAGCATAATTTTTGATAAATTTAGAAAAATAATTAATCATACCACAATATCGATGTACTTGTTTCACTGTCATAGGCTGTGGGTACTGCAATATTTTTTGTGTCCTAGTTGAGTCTATAGAAACTCCTTTGTACGACAATGTGTGTCCAAGAAACGGTATTTCATTTACAGCAAATGTCACTTTATCAGGATTAACTGTAATGCCAGCTTTCCGTAAAATTGACAAAACTATTTTGATGTGTCTAACATGCTCTGTAAAACTTTTAGAATATATTAATATATCGTCCATGTAATTAAATACAAATTTATATTTAATATTCTTGAATAATGTATTCATAAGGCGTGTTAAAACTTGTGCTCCAGTCGACAAACCAAAAGGTAATCTTTCATATTCGTATAAGCCGTCCGGTGTGCAAAATGCGGTTATTTGACGAGATTTTTCTGTCAATGGTATTTGATGGTACGCTTGCGCTAAGTCTAATGTGCTGAACCATCGTGCATTGGAAAACCATTGAAAAGCGTGATTTATATTTGGTAAAGGTTGGGCTTCCGAGTCAATTATTAGGTTGACCTGGCGATAGTCTACGACTAGACGACTAGTGCCATTTGGTTTCGGAATTAAAAATGCGGGGGATGAATAAGGTGAAACACTTTCTCTAATTACCTTATCTTTTAATAATTTATCAATTTGTTGTTTCATTTGGAATGTTTTTATTGGATTTAAAGGATAGGGCCTAGATTTTATAATTTCACTATTTTTAAGTTTAATATCATATTTCAATACATGGGTACAACCTAATTTAGTAGTGAGTACATCAGGAAATTCCTTGCATAAATTATTAATTGTATTTTTAATATACTCACTTTGTTCTATGTTGTTTATCTGCTCTGGATATAGATTCGTTAGATGAAATTGTTTATTTTTTGCCCAATCAAAGGTTATGAAAGATCTTGTAGCATTAAATATTGCTTGAGTTTTTTGTAAAAAGTTCATTCCGAGTATCATTCGGTGCTGTATTTTCGGTAATATTTTAAAATTTATTTTCCACGATATTTTTGGAAGAGTAATTTTAACCCATATCTGTTTATTTATTTTTAGAGGAAATCGATCAGCTGTAAGACAAACTGTGTTAATGTTTTCTTCCTTTATAATCGCTTTTTTAGTTTTTAAAAATTTATAAAGTTGTTGATTAATAATGTTATGGGTGGAACCAGAATCGATGAGGGCATTAAATATATTATTTTTGATTTTTATTGATAAGGTCTTTAAGGTATAATTACAATTCGACCTGTTTTCTTTTAACTTTAAATGTTTACTTGAGTCATGTTTACAAATACACATCATATGTTTATGCTCAGTGTATTTGTAAAGATTTAGTTTTTTGAAACATCATTATTTCCTTTTTGATGTAAAAATTTACAATTCCTTTTGATATGACCTAATTTATGGCAATAAAAACATTTTAAAGTGGTTGCAGGCATTTGTGATCTGATTTTGTTGTAAGTTGCATCTTTCAATGTATTTTGTTTACCTTGGGAAGGTACTATGCCATTTACATCTTTTATTACACTTGTATTATTTATTTTAGATAAACCGATGTCATTCAGAGTCCTAGCGTAAACTCTTTCATAGACATAGGCATCTAATTTATTGAAATCTTGTAAGTTATTAGGTTTGCCAATTATACCTATGTGCATGGCGTATATCTCATTTAAACCGGTTAAAATTATATTAATTAACTCACCTTCTGTCAGATCTAATCTTAACACCTCATGGTTTTCTAAAATTTCTCTTATATATTCAGTAAGGGTCTCCATTTGTGACTGATTTCGGTATAACAATTTGAGTTTTAATATTTCTTTCATTTTGGGCGTGATTAGTTTGTTTACTAAATCTCTATGAAATTGATCGAAATTATGATTATTTCTAATAGAATTTTCAAAAATTTGTTCAGTGAACCCAGTCATAAACGGAGTCAACAATACCAAAGGTAAATCTACTGCATAACGTTTCTGAATTTGTTTAATAATTTTGATATTTCGTACTAACATGTCAATATCACGTCCATCAGTTATAGTTAATTGTTTTAATTCGTTTTCAATTGGATTTGCAATTTTTGTCCAATTGAAATTTAACTCACGGTAAAAATAGGCGGGATTATGATTACCTACAGGATTCGGTATTAATATGTCAGGAGTTTCATTTCTAAGAACTGGATTTTGCATTACTGGGGGATGTAAAACATTAACATGACCAACACCAAGATTTCCTTGTTGATCAGGTAAGAAATTATTTCCTAAATGTGCATTTTCAAGATTTACATTGTTTTGCTCGAAATTAGGTTCGATTTCAAAATTTTGTAACCTATTAAGTTTCCAAATATCAAATCCTTCCTTTAAATTTTGAAATCCTACAAGTTTATCTGGTTTGTTGGGTAATATGAATGTTAATAGTTTGTTAAGTCGATCATCAAATATTTCAGCATTATACCTTTCTAATTCAGTTACATTTTCTATGTTTTGTAACTTTACTAAATAGTTTTGACATTCAGCCAGTTGTTTGTCTATGTCAAATCTATGTAGTGTAGTTAAATCAATTTGTCGTCCATTATCTAAAAGTTTTTGTAACCTTTGTCTTTTTTGTCTTACGTTTCCTTTCGTTGTGCTTTTTCGTATTCGTAGTTGGAAGTTAATGTTTGTTTCGTCTAGTTTAGTGGGGTCAAGAATTGGTGCTACTTGCCTATTCATGTTTCTACTTGTTTTTGTTCGGTGTTGGTGATTGTGGTGAGATGATTTATGTGTGTGTAATAGATGACTTACCAGATGACTTCAATATACTTGCCCAGATGTGAGTTGTTTATAATTTGTAACCGTTATTTATAATTTGTTTTTTGTGTAAATTTTAGAACATTTATTTTGTTTTGTTATTAATGAATTTTGTGTGATGAATTTTGTTCCGGTTCGTCCTTTGTTCTTGTTGTGTTATCCTTCCAAAGTTTATTGTTGCGTTAATTTATTAATATTTTTCTCGAAATTGTCCTGAAATCCTGGTTTATCTTGGTTTATCCTGGTTATTGTGACTTTTGTATCCTGGTAAATCTCGGTAAATCCTTTTAAATAGTTAAATATACTGGTATTAAATCTCCTGAAATTAAATATCCTGGTCACGGCACCATTTTGTTAACCCATAGGTTCGTAATAAAGAAAAATCCAAAAAGGCTTTATGTTATCGAAAATTCAACTTCTTTAATTAAAATCGCTATTAGATATTTAAAAACAATTAAAAATCTTAAAACTCTTTAAAACTTCTTAAAATCGTTGAATCTTCTTAAAAATAAATTGAAAATTCTAAATCTTCTAAAATCTATTTTTTAAATTCAATATAAACTTTTAAATGAATAAATTCTTTAAATTGTTTTTGTGTTATCATAAAAAATTGTATACGGTGACCTTTTCCTTTAAAAGTTTTAAAAACGAATGATCCAACAATCCAAATTTTATTAGCTTAATAAAATTTTCTTTTTTCTTTTTTTTTTTTGTTATCCTCACATCTGTAAATGAGGTCATCTGGTTGATGTTGATGTTGATGCTGTAAAGTTATGTTTATGTTTACATTTGAGGATTGTTAATGTGTGTACTGTCCGTTGTGTATCTGTGTAGTGGTCTCATATTACACCACTACACCACGGGCCGGCCAATAAGTTATGTTATTTCGGATGTATTAGTTATTCAGCATATTATCATTAATATGATTATAGCAGCTATTCAAAAGAACTAGGACATATACCAAAGTGCAAATCTCCTTTAATTTCTGTTGAATACATCTTCATCCTTAGATCCCATACGATCCCTTAGATTCCATAGCTCTCACAACACCATCCATCCACTCTTTTTTGGGTCTTTCTCCATATAGATGGAACCCATAGCCGAATCCTTTGTGACAACCTGTTTTCCTCTACTCTTCGCTGATGACCGTATCAAATTTGTTACGATCAGATACAGCCAAATTAACAACAAAATACTACACCATGAATGCATAGCCCAGTAAATTTGGTTTGAATTAAGCTGCTTTTGTATACATTAACCTTACCTACTGAAAATATCTTTCAAATTTGTAAAATCTGGAAATGACATTTATGATCGGATAACACTTTTTTTTTAAATTGTACTTTTTATTAAAAATTGATAATAATTTCCGGTTATTATTACTCATTAATTTTAGTTATCGAATACGTATATGTAAGAATCAGTACAATTTTACTTAACTTACTTTAATTTTTATTCTTGAATTTAAAATGGCTAAAATTCATATTTTTCTTCAGACCGTGAAATTCTTAATTAAGTAGTTTTTGGAAAAAAGGACTGTCCTTAAATTTAGAATTGTTGTTTTCTTTTACCATTATGATACATAGATTTTATCTTTACAAAATGGATAGAGATTCAATAACTTTAACAAACCTTTGATTTTTCTTCAGACTGTGAAATTCTTAATTAAATAGTTTTTGGAAAAAAGGACTGTCCTTAAATTTAGAATTGTTGTTTTCTTTTACCATTATGTTACATAGATTTTCTTTAATTATTGAGTTTAAGACGGTTTTTCCTTCAGTAGTTAGACTATTGTTTAAGTACTTTATAAATCCAAAAATATTGCTTTCTTATCTAGTTTTTTGGCGGGCGATTACTCACAGAATTAAGTTAATATGTACAATGTAATATTGAACAGATTTTTGCCGCACTAGGTTTTATATTGGATCAAGCTTTTATCTTGTCACGATTTTTAGGGATTCACGTGTTTAGGTGGTTCAGACCAAACAACCTAGTAGGTTAACTCTGGCTAAAATAAATGTATGAAGTTTATCTTCTTCTTCTTACTATCAAGGATTAGGCATATCCTAAGCCTATACCGAACTCGCAAACCATCCTGTTCGTCTACACAAATACGAGACACTCCAGAACGTGTACATCTCGATTACTGCTATCTTCTTCGAGGTCTCCCCACCTCCCTTCTTCCAACTGGAACATATTCCGTCACTTTTAGAGGTATTCTCTCCTCTGGCATCCGTTCCAAATGTTGCCTCCATTCATTCCGGTACTCCTCCACTTTTTCATTCAAGCTTAATATACCCAACTCAGATCTAATTTCTTCGTTACGTAGAAGATCCAGCCTCGAGCAGCCCTTCACCCTTCTTAAAAACCTCATTTCAGCTACTTGGATCCTACTTTCTTGGCGTTTTGTGGTAACCCATGACTCACTTCCATAAAGAAGGACTGGGGCTGCCATTACCTTATAGAACTTCACTACTGTCTCTGTTCTAGCTCTGTTACCCAATTTCCTGTTAATGGTACCACAAATAGCTTGAAATTTATTTATTTTATTTTCGACATCCAAGTCCCTATCGCAGACCAGATAGTTATAGTGAGACACTTGATCTAATACTACATTGTCTAAAATAATCTTCGAACACGTGGGACACTTCCCTCTGAATGCCATAACCTTTAATTTAGCAAAATAAACTCGTAAATTATACTTTTTACATAAATCATTTAAAACATAAACTGCTCTTTGAAGCTCATCTTCATTCTCCTGTATGTTTCACATGTCATCCACAAATAGCAATGCATTGAGGTAATCGTCAATACTTATTCTAACCCCAGAACTAACCACAACTAACCACACTTTTCCACTTTTTAAAAACGTAGTCAATACATATGTTAAATAAAGTAGGTGATAGATTGCACCCTTATCTTAACCCTTGATCTACGAGTATTATGAAGTTTTATATAAAATTATATTCCTCGTTGTATCCGATTTGTTAATTTAAAATAAAACCTACCGTTTGTGAGATTTTATTTTTATAAGAAACAAAATTCGTAATAAGTACATAACCTAATTAATCAGAAATGAATATTAAATGATGAGAACATAAATGAAAAATGTGTGTGAAACACTTGGACTACTTTCTCTTACCATTTTAAATAAAGAAAAATATAACCTATCTTTAATCATGAGTGAATGATGCTAGTGCATGAAAATCAATCACTGTTGGACGTAAATATACAGAAAATCACTAATTGACGCTGAACTAAGCTGTGTAGAAAAACATTCGTGAAATAAAAGTTGTAGCGTTTTTAATTTTCTATAAATTTAATAATATATATTACTTTTGTCATAAAATGCATACCAAAGCCGCAATCTTCAAAAAAATTCTACCGATTTCAATGAACAAAATACAGAAAACGTTGACTAATTGAAGATAAACTAAATGTAGAAAAAATTTTTGAAATAAATGTTGTAGATTTTTTAATTTTCTAAAACTTATAGGCGTACACGCTTTTGCCTTAAAATTCAAATTAAGTTAAATAGTCAAATAAGTTTTGTGTAGACCAAATTAAAGAAGTGAAATATTCTTTATTTTTTAAACATATGAACAAGTTTTTAATTTGGAATTTTGGTCGTTATAAACGAAGTTATAAAACTGCGTAAGTATTCGAAATTTCTGCTGTGAGTTATATTTAGTATTGTTCTTATAAAGAATGCATGTCTTGATCCACTTGTAATGTTTTCTAATTATTTTAACATTGTTTTACATTGTCACAGTAGGAATACACTTTAAACACTTAAACTTTAACACTTTACACTTAACACTTTAACTTCAATAAAAATTACCAGTAAAAGTGTTATAACAAATTGTACAATTATATAGATATAAGGTGGGCGTGGCTTACAGTTAAACCATTTATAGGAGGGCTCAAAATAAAAAGTTTGAGAACCGCGGAACTAGTATAATAATTCCAACGTGAGACAGACATAATACTTTACTGCGTAATTTGATGGTAAATGTACAAACTTAACTTTGGAGAACTTTTAAATATTGTTGTTGTTTAGGTCATCAGCCGAAAGGCTGGTTTGAACCTGTAGAGGTTTTACTAAGTAAAACGAGGAGTGATGTGGTTTACCATTGTTTTCCTCACTGAGTGGAAAAATACGCTTATCAGCTTGCCGGGCCTTCTGAAAAGCACGCATTTTCCACTCTGCAAATGACACCTTCACTTCATTCCCCACAACGTCTGGCTGTATAATGAAATTCATTACATTTAGAGGAGATAACTTTGATTAGTGTCTTTTACACCTCTACCTCTTCTGTTCTTAAATGATTCAGTCATTTAATTGGCTGACCGTATGATAAGAAACAGAACTATTTATTTTAGCCCTGCAACTAATAGATTGAGTGTAAATAATTTGACACTCCACCTGTCTGTTATGGGCAAAATTTAGCATTGTGTTATTAAAAATCCATGTTCTGATCTACTTGTAATATGTTTTCTAATTATTTCAACATTGTCCCAGTAGGAATTCGCTTTAAACAATAATAATTACTTTTAAATAATAATTACCAGTAAAAGTGTTATAAAAACATGTACACCTTTATACATACAAGGTGGGCGTGGCTTACAGTTAAACAATATATAGGGGGGCTTGAAATAAAAAGTTTGAGAACCGCGGAATTAGTATAATAATTCCAACGTGATACAGACATACACGGTGTGGCTATTAAATAACGAGACTGACGTTGTAAAACATTTTATTTTTATTTTATACATAATCACTTATTGTCACCTTCAATATACACTCCTATCCCTACAACGCTCCATGCAAATTTTTCATTGTTGGAGACAGTGCTGGAAGTCATCTTCTGTCAGCTCCTTCAGGACACGTGCCGCTTTTTCTTTTACAGCTTCCACAGACTTAAATCTTGTCCCTTTTAATGCAGATTTCACCTTAGGGAACAGGTAGAAGATAATAACATGTGATGAAACGTGGTTTTTTAGTTATGATCCGGAAACGAAGCGCCAATCCATGCACTAGAAGAGCCGAACTTCACCGAGAGCCAAAAAAGCTTGAGCGAGCAAAACAAAATTTAAAGCAATGATGGTTGTTTTTTTTATATCCATGAGATTGGTATCTTCACTGGGTTCTGAAAAACAAAAAATTAATCAATATTACTACCATGAGGTACTTTCTAAACTACGTCAAAGAGTAAGGAAAAAACGCCCCGAAATGTTTAATGACAAATCATGGGTTCTCCACCAAGATAATGCGCCAGCTCATTCTGCGTTACCTGTCAAGAGGTTCCTAGCTAAATACAGCATTTCAGTGTTAGAACATCCACCTTATTCACCAGATCTTGCACCATGTGACTTCTATCTGTTCCCTAAGGTGAAATCCGCATTAAAAGGGACAAGATTTGAGTCTGTGGAAGCTGTAAAAGAGAAAGCGGCACGTGTCCTGAAAGAGCTGACAGAAGATGACTTCCAGCACTGTTTCCAACAATGAAAAATTCGCATGGAGCGTTGTAGAGATAGAGAAGGAGTGTATATTGAAGGTGACAATAAATGATTATGCATGAAGTTAAAATAATTTTTTTTACGTCAGTTTCGTTATTTAATAGCCACACCTCGTATACTGTACAGCGTAATTTGATGGTAAGTTTACAAACTAATTTTGGAGAACTGTTAAATATTATCAAACGATTATACCCCGTATAGATTGTAGTTTCATTACCTTATATGGCGTACAATATTTCTTACAAACTCCATCCATATTTATAAATTCGTTTACATCAAATAAATCTTACATATTTTACTTTGTAATAGTACCAGTACACCTGGCATTTTGTTTGTGGGTGTTTTAAAAAAGAATATATCTGAAAACAACGAGGGAGAGAAAACCATGTGGTGAAGTTGTGAATATGTCGAGGGTTATTTATGAAGGTGTTACCGAGTAGCGAATTCATTGTGAATACTGTACGTACCATCCCATAAAATACTTAGTACACTGAGATGAATGTGTTAGAAATTTACACTGGTATTAAAACTAGACGCTTAAGAATACTAAAAACTAAATAACCAATGCAGAACCAACTTACAAAGTTATTCCATAGCTTTGCTCTAAACTGACTTGCTATAGTTAACAGGTGGTAAATGTATTATCTTTTGTAATGAGTAAAGTATCGATACCTACATATGTTATAAGTATATATAGTGGCGACTATTTACAACACTATGGGTCGTTTGTCGCAGTCAAAACGCCATTTTTGCCTGTCTTGCCATGACTCCTCCTCTATGTTTCTTCTCTCCATGGCTCTGTCAATACCTTCCATCCATCTCCCTCTCGGTCTTCCTCTTTTTCTATTTCGCTGCGGTCTCCAGTTCCATGCCTTCAGTGGGATTCGTACGTTGCTCATTCTTCGCATGTGACCATACCAGTGCAGTTGTTTTCTCTCAATATGGTCTATTATTGAGTCTTCAATGCCCATTATGTTATAAGTATTACTTTTATTTACATCTCACAACACTAAACGTTTTGTGTCTGTATCTGTCATTGGATAATCGTGGCATATTTTATAAAATTATACGGGAATAAGATTCAGGAGTTCTTTTGTTAGAACTACGGTTATACATCCGAGAATTGCCCGGACAATCCTGTTTTTCTCGGGTTTCAGAGAATTATTGTAATTTTATAAGTGTCAGTGTATGGGAAAAGTGTATGTCCTTGATTTTCTGTTAAATGTTTAATATGTTGTGAAAATTAGATTAGCGTGAAAATGATTATTTTTTGTGAGGTTTTACCATTTCGTCAGCTACAGTAAAGATGTACCTAAAATATCTCATACTTAAAATTTTATGATAGTAAATGTATAATTTATTGGTACATAATACAAGTAATGGTATTTAAAGGGAAATATCCAATTAAAACAACGATAAAAGTTTTCTTCTTCTTATTATCAAGGATTAGGCATAAGCCTGTTCCGAACTCATCCTATACGTCTACACAAATACGAGACATTCCAACCCGTATATCTCTACTACTGCCATCTTCTTCGACGTCTTCCCACCTCCCTTCTTCCAACTGGAACATATTCCGTCACTTTTAGAGGTATTCTCTCCTCTGGCATCCGTTCCAAATGTTGCCTCCATTGATTCCGGTACTCATCCACTTTTTCATTCAAGCTAAATACGCCCAACTCGGTTCTGATTTCCTCGTTATGTATTAGATCCAGCCTCGAGCAACCCTTCACCCTTCTTAAAAACCTCATTTCAGCTGTTTGGATCCTACTTTCTTGGCGTTTTGTGGTAACCTATGACTCACTTCCATAAAGAAGACCATAGAACAACGATAATAGTTGATGGAGTATTTCTGGAGTAGCTCAATCATTTTGCGTATTTGGGATTTGATGTGTCATATAAAGAGGATCATGATGTACCGCAAAATGTACAAGGTATAAAAATATTTAATAAAATTTGTGGTAAAATAAGGCAGAATTTGAAAGGAAATTTAATAAAATTTGTGGTAAAATAAGGCAGAATTTGAAAGGAAATTTCTGAACTTATACATTGATGAAATTTTATAAGACAGTGACTGTTCCAACATTGTCATATGATAGTGAAACCTGGGTGTAGAAGAAGAAGTATGAGAATTCCATCCAGTCTGCAGAGATGCTCTTTTTGAGAATTTTTAAGAGCTGTAGTAGACTGGATCGGTTCAGAAATAAGGATGTTCGGCGAAAATTATGAACCAGTTCTCTTATGGAGATAGTATGGAATACCACCGGATATGTACCGATCATCTTCAAAGAATCTCCACATAGGTTTCCTAGACTGGTTAAAAGTTACAACCAATTGGAAGGCGTGATCCGAGGCAACCTGTGGCTAGGGGGATGCCGAAATAGGCCCTGGGACCTAATCCACGAATGGTAGAAGAAGAATAAGAAGAAGGAGCTGGAGCAGGAGAAGGAGAAGAAGAAGACAATAATAAAACTCTCCGTTTTGTAATTATTTACTCTCGTAGAATTTCGTTAGGTAGGATGATCGGTCTACAGATGCGGACCACCTCTAACTGGACATGATTCTTTCCAGTACGAAAAGGCGATGTGGTGCATACGTAGAGCAATACAGAACTACCACTGCACGTAACCATTAAGTTAGAATATCATAGGCTTTGCGCATGACGGATACCGAAGACCTACTTCGAAGTCTTAGATTTAATATCAAACCGGAAGCCAATGTATATAATTTAACTCGGTTTATAATATTCTTCTCACAATCAAGGATTAGGCTTCTGCCTGTTCCGACTCACAACAGCGACAAAACTATTGATTTATTGCCATCTCTTGCGTGGCCTCCCAATATTTCGCCTCGTCCTTGTTTTGCAAGACAGTCAGAGGGATCCTTCCCTTTGGCATTCTCTCTACGTATTCCCTCCATCGATTTCGATATTCTGCAATCTTCCCATACATGTTGTAAACATTCAGTTATGTTCTTATGTCCTCATTTCTTAGTTGGTCCCTACGAATGCAACCCTTTGTTCTTTGCAGGAATCGCATTTCTGCCGCCTGTACTCTACTTTCTTGTGGTCTGGTATTAATCCGCGACTCACTTTTATAGAGTAGGATTGGGGCAGCCATCACCTTGTAAAATTTTATTTGAGTTATATCAACTGAGTTTATATTATATATAAATATAATAATGTTTATACATTGATTACATAAAATTCATCATTTCACATTGACGTGTAGTGAATTATGTGTATAGCTCATGATTTAAATTTGATAAAGGAATGGGAGAATATTATTTTATAAGAGATTACCCTTTATGTGGATCCATGCTCTACTACTGATTTGATGGCTATGAAAAAATTCCTACATTATTTTTCTTTCTTAAAGTCGAAATTTTTGTCCGTCAATGATACTGACAAATTGTTATACTCTATGGAAATGACGTGGTATATACTTCTCGGTTGATCTAACTCATTATCTTAACTATTTTAAGTAGTAAGTATCTTAAGTATTTTAAGTAATAAGTATCTTAGGTATTTTGAGTAGTAAGTATCTTAATTATTTTAAGTAGTAGGCCTAAGTATCTTTAGTATTTTAAGTAGTAAGTATCTTAAGTATTTTGAGTAGTAAGTATTTTAAGTAGTTAGTATCTTACGTATTTTAAGTAGTAAGTATGTTAAGTATTTTAAGTAGTAAATATTTTAAGTAGTAAGTATCTTAAGTATTTTGAGTAGTAAGTATTTTAAGTAGTAAGTATCTTAAGTATTTTAAGTAGTATCTTAAGCAAGTAGTAGTAATAAGTATATTTTTTTAAAAATTATTGAAATTCTGAAATTTGTGAGAACATGTTTGACATACATTATATTATTATAAACTTATTTATGTGAGGTGAGTTTTATATTTAATTTTGTTTTGTTGTGGCTGTTCATTATCATATATGTATTATAAACTTACAGACTCATGATTATCTAATAGGTAGACCGTAATAAAGTAATATCTGTTCTAATAACTATCTAAATGTCAAATCACAGTATAAAAGTTCTACAATAGAGAAGTAAAACAATTATTAATTTAAACTGTGTCTGATTCTATTTAATTAAAGACTGAAATTAAAATGTGTAGTTATATTGTTCGATGTAGCAAGTCATTAAATTTTATTGATTTATTTTAATTGATTTTTTAACTACGTTTCTTTATTTTAAAAAGTAACAAAAAATATATATTACAATGTTTATTACATAAAAATGAAACAATGTCACGGATTTCTGTGCGGAGTAATGCAGTTATATATAGTTGTGATGTAAAAAAAGTACAAAACACTAAAGTTGTAATTGAGTGGATGTTCAAATACTACTAGTAATAAATATGAGTATAATAAAAGTATAGTGAGTTATATGATTGCTCTGCTTGCCGACGACCAAAATGCTGCTGTTTTCTTACTAGGTTTATGCAGTTTCCTTAGCGTAATGGCTGGCAAACTTTTATTAAGATGTTGCCCGCACTTAATGTGCCCCATTAAGATGGTCATTAAAATCTCTCGACAGCATTTCCCGGACTCGCGATTTCTGTACACTCTTTACTTACAAACATAGACATTAAGTTCATCAAAGGATTACGTACATAGATTATCCCGTTTGATTTCAACTAAACTTCTCGTAAGTTTAAGTTTTTTACTTTATGTTGTTTATTTAAGCAACCATATTTCCATATTCGAAACACCTGAGAAATCTTTTTATTGAAATTCCTGAGACTGATCACTACACTTCCATGTTATCTACGGGTAACCAATGGAAAATAGCACAACGATTCAAACCTCATAAAAGAAAAAATTAAACAAGATAGCGTAAAACAGTTTAAAAAATCTGGTATGAAACACTCACACAACTTTCTCTTTGTTCATTATTTGCAGGCAAATAATTAACAATATAAACGAAGTAATAAAACATTATAAATAAACAAAAACTAATCTCAATAAACATAAACTAATTTTAATCATGAGTGAAAGACGCAAAATGAAAATCAACCTCTGTTTGGCTTAAAAATACGGAAAACTACTCATTTACGCTAAACTAAGTTCTATAGAGAAAAATGCTTAAAATAAAAATTGTAGGTCTTTTAATTTCCTATAAATTTGATTATATACGCTTTTGTCGTAAAATGCATAGGCTACTAAGGCTGATCTCAAAAAATCTATTTTTTACACGTTTTCGTGAGAAAAAAAAACAGAATTTTGCTTATTACCGCTAAACTAAGCATTATACCAAAACGTGTTTGAAATAAAATTTGTAGCATTTTAAATTCTCTACAACTTTTATTAATATATATAGGTTTTGGCGCTAAAATGCATATTAAAGTCACAATCTTAAAAAAACAATATTTTTACGTGAAAACAGCCTCTCTAAGAATTTCAGCAGACATGACGCCTACCCTTTCTTCTAAAGCATAAAAAATTTAGTAAACGAGGCGATTTTTTAAAAACTCTTATGAGCCGTTTTTGAGAAAATCACATAAAGTGAAAAATGACACGAATAAACTACTACTTCCGGTTGACCAATTTTGATGAAAATGTTCGTGTCGGGTCCTCTAGTGGTATCTAACTTAAGTTTCAAGTTCGTACGATGTTCCGTTCTTGAGATATTCTGTTCACACACACACACACACCAATCGCTGAAAACATGTTTTTTGGGTTCAGGGGGTCTGAAAAAATGTAGATCCGGTGTAAACTCGATTTCAAAAAATCGACATGAAAACAATACTTTTGTTCCTAATATATATTCATACAGGCAAGAGAGAGTAAAAATTAGAAGAACATCAAAATCATTTCGCAAACGACCCCGTCGACAACAGCGGAGATATTCAAAGACTGAAATGTGTTAAAATATTGGACTTGCCTTCACGATTTTGTTAATCTTTCAACTAATATTAACACTATTTCATTTTATATTGCAGTTAATATTTTTAACCTCATATTTTTGTTTTGTAGATCCCATCATTTACCTTTCTGTTAAAAGGTATAAACCCAATGTATGACCCATTTTATAACTTCAAGTTCCAATCTAATTTAATAATTCGTCAGTTTTAAAAGTATATCAATCATTAGATCTATCAAATCATTGCGAATTTTTTATCTGACGTTGTTAAAGATATTTTATAATAGTTTAGCTTTAGATCGTGTTTATGTTGTTTAGGTCAACAGCCGAAAGGCTGATTTGAACTTTTACAGATTTTACTAAATAAAAACAAGGAGTGAGGTGATTTATTTTTGCTTTCCTCACTGAGTTTAAATAGTATGCTTATCAGCATACCAGGCTCTCTGAAAAGCACCCACTTTGCACCCTGCAAATGACACTTTACTTCATTCACCACAGGGTCTGGCTGTATAACTCTGACCAATGTCTTTTACACCTCTACCTCTTCTGTTTTTAAATACTTCCGTCATATAATTGGCTGACTATGTTAAAAGAAATAGAACTATTTTTTGTAGCACTGGAACCAACAGTACGAGTGCACTTAAGGGACCCGGAATGCCTATCTCCGTAATGTTAATGTAAGGAACATTTTCTCAAAAACTGTTAAGAGATATCCTGTCAAATTTTTATGTGGTTTCTTTTCAGGCTATTCTACACCCACTGAGTTAGTAGTATCTTGATATATTGTTAGGAAGATAAGACTTGTTTTTGAAATTACCACTTTTGAAAATCACAACTTTTTGCCTATTTGTAGCAACACTACGGTTGTACAGTTTAAAAATAAAATAAATAGACACAAGATTTAAATTTTAAGACTTTTAATTTAATAAATAAATAGATAATTGATGATTTTACAAAATGATGACTCTAATTTTAAATAATCTCAGGGTTTTTAAATACTATAATTGTTTATTGTTCTTTATTAATAAATCTTAAATTATACAACAATGAAAAATTTTAAGTTGAACAAATGACAATCGGAATTTTTAATAATTTTATCGTAATACTGGTCTTTTAAATTAAATTTGGAATATTATTTAGATAATTTTGAATAAGTTAAGTAATTGAATAAATTTAAAAAAAATATCAGTTAATTATGTACTTGAAATGTTATTTTTTATTTTACCGGTTGAATTTAAGAAAATTATGAATTACTGAAGCGAAGCTTTGTTCATTTAGATGGCGTCTATCGATATCTTTGTAATCTTGAATTTAAATATGAATTTGCTTGATATATTGGTAATTAATGTTTGTTAATTATATGGTAAATGTTGCTTACGTTTTTATCTTCTTACTGATACATATTATACTATACTTTCATCGGTTTTTACTTAATAATTTTAATATTTAACTGGAGCACTTTCATACATGATATACACACCAAGCTTGTCTCTGGCCTAAAGCTCAACGAATTCATGGTTCAAATTATCATATTAACCTTTAAATTTTAATTATATATTTAAAAATGTTCGTAAAATTCAAATCACTGTTTTAAAAGATATTACATATATTATTTCAGTTATTCATGTATTTATTTTAATTGTTTATCTTCATTTCGATTTTTAATTCACATTTTATTAATTATAGTTTAGTTGCACTTTTGAATCACGTAGTATTCCATTTTAATCTCGTTGTAGCTCGTAGATTATCATACATTTTTTAAAACTATTGAAGATTAACTGATATTGAATATTAATTAAAAAATAACTATTTATATTATGCCAGTATTTATATTTTATAAATTTATTTATACTGTTTAAAAATTATAATAATAATATACACCTAGTATTACTGGAGTTGTTATTTTTAATTAAAAAAAATGTAGTGTATAACCTGACTATGTGACCTTGTCCACTAATTGGAATATGGGTCAAGTTCACGCTACATATTGAAGTGGAAAATAAGTATTTAAACACATTATTTTACTGTAATATTAACTCAGTGCATTAAAATTATAATATGAAAGGTTGCGCAAAAATTTCATTAAAATTCATTCATAGTTGGCTGAGAAAATGTTCCTTATGTGTCAAAAATTGCTATTTACGGGTAACAAGAAAAACTAAAAGAGAACACATTATATTATGTTAACCAACTCAATATGTTATTTTTACAGTTCAGAGGTTAATATACAGTATTATATTCACAAGTGGTTTGGTGCTAACTTAGTTTTAAAACAAAAAATATCGCACAAAATAAAAGAAAATATTTATTTAGTAGGCATTTCGTTGTCATTCAAAATAATAGGGATGTTATGCAAATGGTAACGTTTAAAAAATAACGTAAGGATTCATCATATTTTTAATTAATAGAAAATCTGCAAAACCCCCAACAAATTATACCTTTATCGTTGGATGCAGAAAACTCTGAATCCGGAAATGCCAAAAATGAATCTCGGAAATCCGAAAATGTGAAAATTTTTGATTTCTTCGTTTCGGGTACCCTTAATTGAACAATCCACCTGCCCGTCATGGGCAAAGCTTTAGATCATTGGCCTAAATCCCGGATTGTATTTTTACGGGAATAGGTTGTAAAACTAATCTTTTAAAGGTTTACTATTAAAATTCGATGTCATTTTATTAGTACGCCAGATATTCAAAAAGCATTTACTCTTCCATTCTAAATTTTACATCTTTAATTCATTCATAACAGCATCTTGCTAATTAGGGAAATCGATTACTATTAAGAGGAATTTACTCTGACAAATTTCATTTGTAACTGTAACTTGTTCTTTCTAACTACGTCTGTGACTTAGTTGACCAAAAAAAAAGAATACAAAGTACTGGCCTAATTTTGGTTTTCCTGGAACTATCAGCACAAGAGTATTTATTTCAACTCTGTTTGCAAGCAATTGTTATACACGAACTAAAAAGTTAAAAAATATAATATGAAGAAAATACAGAACCCTGTAACTAACTGATTCATCTTTTTGCTGCATATTTATAACGAATAATATCCAAATAAGAGGAATTTTTTTGATAAAAATAATTTTTAGATGAAATAAACAATTGCTAAAAATGATTGGGTTTTTCATTGTTGTGTTTTTTCTGTTTATGAAATGAAAGTTTCGATTTAGTTGAAAATTACGGAAACTAAAATGGAAAATGATGATTTAACCTCTGTATTTAATAGATATTTACGAACGAACATTGAATATAACAGATGTTTTTTAAACAATAATGATGCAGGTAGCATCTTTGAAATCGTTTATAAATATAGGGTAGGTATCCGCTTCTTAGCCAGGTAAATTAGCATCCGGGACTTGCAGTTTATGAATCGAGCAACTCTATTATCGGTGCGATCAAATAAATTTTACTATGACTATACAAATGCGAAAGTCCACAATGACTCAATCACTCATCCCGATCAACTAAACAGCTGAAATTCTGCACACGTACATTTTACCGATTGAACATAAAACAAAAGCATTTGAATTTTGATCACTTGCGCTTCAAAGGTAAACGGGGTAACTGCTCTAAAGCAGTACTATGGGAATTATCTCTATACACGTCTGAAGAACTGCAGTAATTGGAATCGGAAAATCCGGTTAAACCAATGTAGTAACTGCTCTAAAGCAGTACATATGGGAATTATCTCTGTGCACGTCTGAAGAACTGCGACACATCAAATCGATGTTTTTTGATGCCGAGTTTTCTTACAGCCATGTGACATGTCGTTTCTCTTATCCCAATAGCCACCGATCTCTATATTCCTAGTGTTCATCCTCCAGATTCCTATGGAGCATATCCTGCCGTACTTGTTTATCCCATGTTTCAGGTGATCGCCTACGCTTCCACTTTCCTTGGGGGTCTCCAGTTCACAATCATTTTTGGCCACCTATCATCTCCCAAACTCTGCGCATATCCAAACGACACCAGGCGCCTCTTATTAATTTCATCCACCGAACTATCCAACTTCCTCACCTTTCCCTCTTGTCCACATTCCTTACTCTCTCTAATCTAGAGATTTTACTACTTCTACCCAAAAAATCCCTCTCTACAGCCCCAATAATCTCCTTGTCGTCTCCAATGTTTCTGAACCATGAAATAAAATACTTTGCACCAATGCACGGTACGACCGAACTTTCGTTCCATCTTTTATACCTAATACTTATTACTAACACATAAAATCAATGTTGTTTTTGTAAAACTCAAACTTATTAACAATTCTTTTAAACAATTAAAGATCTTTGGTTCCCTTTACATTTCTCTGTTATGTTAAACACACCAGTCTATATAATGCCCCTCAGTGAGACTAGTGTATAATAATAATTATAATGTATTTATGTTTGCTTAATAAAATCAAGTATAATTGACTTACATATCATATTACCTATAACTGGACATATTTACAACTAACATATTTGCTTAAAATAATTGAAATAAATGTTTTACATGAATAAAATAAAATAAAAGTGTACATATTACGAACAAAAATACTACCTGACTCACAAAGAAAATCTTGACTGAATTTTTTAGACTTTTTGACTGAATATTTTTAATTGAAGTGTATTTTAAACACATATAGGTCCTACTCTGGCCTTAGCAAGCAGGTGAAGTGTTAAATTATTTACACTTAATCTACTAGATCCAGGGCTACGAAAAATAGTTCTGTTTCTTATCACATGGTCAGCCAATTATATGACTGAAGCATTTAAGAACAGAAGAGGTAGAGGTGTAAATGACACTAATCAGAGTTATCTCCTCCAAAAGTAATGAATTTCATTATACAGCCAAACCCTATGGTGAATGAAGTGAAGGTGTCATTTGCAGGGTGGAAAATGTATGCTTTTCACAGGGCCCGACATGCTGATACGCATATTTTACTTTTCAAGTCAGTGAGGAAAGCAATATTGTAAACCACTTCCTCCTCGTTATACGTAGTAAAACCTCTACAGATTCAAACCAGCTTTTGAGCTAAACAACAGGTCCTAATGTTTTTCAAAATGAGTGGTCTTATAGTTGAAAAATTTTAACGCTTTAAGAATGTTCGTCTGTCGTCTTTTGTAAGTATAGGGAGTAGCATTGTTGTCGCTACTCGTTATAATATTGCATGAAATTAATTATGAATGATTTATTGTTAGTAATATATACTAGAAAATTCTAGTTAGGTAAGCACTGAAGAAGGCGATTGAAGGGTATTTTTGTATATCTTTGTTATTCAAATGTATGTAAGAAGCTTAGTGTCCTTGATTACTGAGTAGAGTTGACTAAGTAAATGATTGACAGTCAGACAGCCTGAATAATATGAAGTACATCCAACCGAGGGACAAACGAACTGATATTCGATCTCCTATAGATCAGTTGGCTTCGTCTTCATTCAATTGATTCGATATACCTATATTTCTCAGTCTGATTTCATTTATCATCTGTCACATTTATTAATTTTATTTCTTTCTTCTTGTTTTTCTCTCATCTATTTAAAACATATTGCTTTTCCATTATTGATTTAACAAGCCATTACTAGGTGTGTTCTACATAACCTGAAAAACAACTTAAGATTTTTCCTTTTGGTTATATATTGTCGTAATAATTAATAAAATTATTACTACATGTAATGTAATTCAATTAATGTACCAATAAGTTATAAATTGTTTTGGTCCCACGTTGGGCGCCAAAATGTAATGTAGGCCTAATTAAACTAAATCAATGAAATAAAATGAAATGCAAATTGAAATGTAAAATTGATTTAATGAAAAATAAAAGTTGAAAAATTAAAAAGAAATGACAAATGAAATGTATACAAAAATTAGTTTAAATAATTGAATCATTTAGTGATGACACTGTGGTATAAACCTAAATATTTTAATTTAGTATTAATTATAATTACGTATTGCAATATCTATGATTGAATGTTAATTATATATACTTGCTATGAGCTCAGATTAATTAGTTTTATAGTTACTATTCTGAAATTATCCTCGGAGTCTTGCTCTTGCTTCTTGGCCATCCATTAACCGGGATTCAAATGGGGAGTCGAGTCATTGTTGCATTGGTTTTATTTTCTTGAATAAATTTTATTTAAATCTTATTTTCATATTCTAAAATAATCAAATTTATCTGTTTGGGTTCCATAATTAATTTCACTCTTGATACTTAAATATTTTCCTTTACTTATTATTTCATATTATTTTATATTATTTAATTAAAATTATACTATCTTTTGTTTTCTTGTTTAAATTTCAGATATTTGGTTTCTCGAATTAATTTTTTTTTTATGTTTTATTTTTTCTTATAATTCATCTTTATATCTTTAATTACTGTTTAGAATATTAACATTTTAAAATAGAAATTGTTTAGTTTTTATTATTATTTATGATTATTTTGAAATTACTTCTTGAATTTACAAAAATTGATTAATTGAATTAGATCTTCGATCAACGACGTACTGGAACATTGACTGCTATTCTACATACACGGTTTTTTTTAACGTCCGACTCTTCTGCGATTACTGCTAATGCAGACGGTGAAGGATGAAATGATTTTTTGTTACGTATGAAAATATGCCATGCCTGAATGGGATTCGAACCCAAGACCGCATGATGAGAGGCGAGCACGTTACCAACTACCCCAATGCGGCCAGCGTAGTTTTTGTTTTGGAACATAATAACGTTACGGTATATCGAAACGCTAACCAGAAAATCGAATTTAAGACTTTTAATTTAAACATTAATTTATACTTTTAAACATTTAGCAAACAAAGTAAAAGTAGAGATTACGTTTTTAGATATACTCAAGACTTTTTTTTGTCAGATGCTCGCTTGGTTCTTTGTTTCGAGCTGCAACTTCATGACAATTTTTGTGAAATAAATATCTCGTAATATAAGTATCCTGGACGGATAAAGTACCCAAAGAGTCTTGTGGAGAATGGGAAAAGGAAAGGAGCTTGTTTACACCGCCCAAAAAAGGAAAATGGAGTATCTGGTCACATTATGCTTGGATCAAAATATGAAATGCTTCGCTTGATAATACAAAGCAAGATTCAGGGGAAGAGAGATGTGGGAAGAAAAATAATTTTTTGGTTGAAGAATCTTGACGACTTGTTTTGTTGTACATCAGCGGAGCTGTTCAGAGCTGCGGTGTCTATGGTTCGAATAGCCGTCATGATTGCCAACTACGGTCGGGAGGGCACGATAAGAAGAATAATAATAAAATTAAGGGTTCGGTCCAACCTCAGGAAATATTTGAAAATTACAAACCTAATATCATTGGGTACATACACTTTATGTTAAACATATAACTTTTGGATATCAAAAATTAATGTTTCCACATTGAATCCACTTTCTTTACATTTCGAACAAAATGATTTAAACTTGTAGCCTATTTTTTAATAATGTTTGTTAATATCTGGGGAACTAAAACTTAGTCATAATGGGATACCCTATTCAAATTAATTGAAAGCCAAAACAGATTGTCTAAAACTTCTATGAGACATTTTTCTGTTTTCTTCATTTATAACACTGTGGAATAGGATTGGACGGTGGCTAATTTTACTTACAAAGGGTATCTGATTTGACACTTTGGCGCCCACCACCAAAAGGGTTTATTACAGCCCCTTGAATTATTACATCCGTGATTAATTGACTCTTTACGTAAATTCAATAGCATTTTGAAGCGAAACTTAAATTTTGTGACAAATTATTCATTTAATGAACAAGTTCCTGTAAAACATTATGATTTTCGTTTGACTTTTTTGGCGCTCCAAGTAGTTATTTGTTACACATGAAGCTTGATCCAGCTTTGCTAAAAAGTTATATGTTTTACAGTGACCTAATATTTCATTGCATATCAATGAAGAATGTGAACTTTCTCTTCTATTAAATCTCCTTTTCATAATCTGTCAAATGTCTATGAATTATCTACCTGTACATTTTAATTATCTATGGAATCGGATAGGAAAATATACATCTAATTAATTGGGTTTTGTAGAAAATAATCATTTCAAATATCGTTGTAAACGCAATCGGTATTTAGTTGGAGTGCAGGTAATTTAAACCTGTGACTGTAAAGTGTGGTCTCCATTTTATTGCACTGTACTGCATATTTATTTCACGTTGTATCCTCATACAAGCTGCTGACAGCTGATGAATATATAACAAATAACAATTTCCAATTTATCAAATCCGAATTCACTCTTTTTAAGAATTATCATTCATTTCATTGATGCACTAACATTATGTAAGGACCACGTTGTACGTCCACGTTTATGAAATAATATGGTAGTCCAAAGATGAATCTGATTCAAGTACTATAACAGATTTGTTTTGTTTACTCTGTCTAAAATTCCTAACAAAATATTTTCGCCGGCCGCATTGGTGCAGTTGGTAACGTGCTCGCCTCTCATCATGCGGTCCTGGGTTCGAATCCCACTCAGGCACGGCATATTTTCATACGTTACAAAAATTTATTTCATCTTCATTACACACAGTTACACCCCAACGTCGTCGCTAATGACCACAGCAGTTGATGCGACGTTAAATAAATAAAAAAAATATTTTCATGTTTACATTTTTTTCATTTATTTTTTGTGATGTTCACAAAACAGATTTTATGTCTATGTGTATTATAACGCGGTATCCCTTCAGATATATTTACCATTATTTAGTTTAATTGGAAATAATGAAATGAAATCTGTTTGTTCCAGTATCGCCTCTGATACGATCATTTTTATGAAATTTGAAAATATTTATTGATCCAAGTTCAATTTTGAAAAAATGTGCTTGGTTTACCCCGTTTCATTGGTGAGAAATAAATTTTTTAAATGTTGTATTCATTTAAAATAAGAGACTTAAAAACAATATAACAAGATATAACCTTAAAACTCTTAAAATTCTCTGAAACTTCTTTGAATCATTTTGACTTTCTTTTTCCTTTTATGTAGACTAATATCGGTAAGGAAAGTTATGTTTTCATTTAGATTTTTCGAAATGGAGTTTTCACTGAAAATAAACGTTTTCAGGTTCTCTAAGCCCAACATTTGTTTAACCGATTAGTTGTGTATGTGCGCTACAAGGAAACCTGACGCGAACATTTTCATCAAAATCGGTCAACCGAAAATATATACTAGTTTATTCGTGAAATTTTTCTCAAAAACGGCCCCTACAATTGTGTTTAATATTGTCTCATTTAATACATTTTTTGTGCTCTACAAATCGGGTAAGCAGCAATGTTTGCTGAAATTTTGGGGTTGTACTCTCGTAGTGAAAAATTTATTTTTTAATATTTCAGGGTTAAGATGTATTTTAGGGCATAAGTATGTAATTGAAATTTTAGAAAATATTAAAACCTACAACTTATTTCAGGCGTTTTTCTACAGAAAATAGTTTAGCTTCGGTTAGTGATTTTCGATATTTTTCTCATCCAAATCAAAGTTCAATAGAGATTGATTTTCATTTAGCATCATCCACTCATGATTAGAGTTAGGTTAAATTTTTCATTATTTATATTAAGAGGAAAAATCATGTGAGTGTTTTATACAAGATTTTTATATTTTTATTAAGGGAATTTTGTAACTTAATTGGGTTTTTGTTAGTACTTTAATAAAAGTTTATGGAAATTGTTTAGTAATTTGTTTATTTATTTACTATTTAATACGAAAGTATTGATTATTCCGTCAGACCAAAGTCTGTCGACAGAAACAGTAAAATAACAATTATTTTTATTTCACATAAAAAAGTAGCTAATCTAATTTAAAATAATTTAACTAATTTAATTTTTAATTTACCTAACATAAAAATAACTGTAAGAAAAATCTTACAAAATAAAATATTAATAAATGTAAAAAAATATGTCAGCATACCTTAGACGAAATGAAAATAATATACATTTTAGAAGTGCGATAAAAATAATACAATAAAATTTTATAAAATGATACTTAAAACGTTTTACAATAATTGATTTGTTTCTATAAAAATTTAAAATACTATATATGTAATTACATAAGTAATACAAATATAATATTTTAATAGCTAATAAATATACTCTTAAGTAAAATAAAAATTATATTAAGTATAATATACTGTGTATCTAAATTCATATAATATAATAAAAAATTCAACTTAACAATATCATAAACTAATAATTAGTTCTTTTTTTTGTCTTTTTGACCACAATGGATCACCTTAGACAAATTTAGAAAGCTTCTTCCTTTTCATATTCTTTAGCTTGATGTTCTGCCAGTATGTTTTCATTCGGGATAATCTTGCTTGCTGAACTTCCTCTGAAACGACCGGTTTCTTCCTGCTTGGGTTTGTTCTTCCATCTGGTTTTGTTTCAAATGTACTTTCCTTATTTCTTAAGATTTTTAATTTTTCTGTTTTGTTTTCTAAATCATCGAAAGTTAATCCGAGTGTTCGATCATGTCTTCTTTGACATTTCGGATCCATGCTCCTGATGTTACCATTGGAAAGAGTTTTCGAATCATCTTGTTTAAAATTCCTGTTTAAATTAGTTCTTTATTTTTATAATATTTAATTGTAATACTAAAAATATTTCGTAATATTAAATTGAATTCTTTTTTTACCTAATTGATCAAACCGGACGCCCAGTTAAGGAGTTCTGTTTTCAATTCTTCATTGTGTTTATGAAGCAAGGATTTGTCCGGTAACAAATTTAAAAGTTTAGGGACAATGTAAGAATCCAGTCGATTACCATAAGTATATTAGGGAAACCGGGAAAAATGTTTTGTGTCTTAGTTTATAATCAGTAACAGCTAATTTACGATAATTAGTATCATGAAAATTTTTTAATAAAATTAGGAAATGTAACAAACCTTTCACGGATAAGAAAGTAGGGTTATGAAAATTAATATGGTGAAATTGATCATTTATTACCAAACTGTTCCTTTCAAAAAGTAAACATTTTAAAGTACTTTTCTGAATAGCATTTATTCTTTTTAAATAACAATCAGCTGCAAAGTAAATAGATAGGTATATTAATTTCGGATTCGAAATTATAGTTATTATATTGTGAGTTGAAATCGAGTTACTCAGAATTAGTTATATTATTCTGATAAAAGAATTCATGAATTATTCTGAATTGAATTTCGATATGGTAACTTTGGTCTAAAAAGTGGAAAGTTACTCACGTCGGTGGAAAAATGTATGTGTGGTTTGCTTCGAACCGAGTTGTCGAGTTCTAAGTAAAGAGCTGTAATAGTAGTACTGTAGTTCGGTGGGTAGTCGGCCTTATGTGTACAGAGTAAAACGTAGTAGTTCATTTCCATTCCGGTAGAAAGATACAAGGGCGGGACGGGAAGCAGCGGTCTATGTTCAATTGAAACGGCAAGTGACGTTTCTATGGGCAACTGATATTAACGCAGTCCTGCTTTCGGTGATAATAAAACTTTACTGCTGTTTATAATTTTTCGTTACTCTCCTACTTACTTTCCGCGCATCCTCGCCGTGCCAGAAAGTGGAATGAGTGAGTAAAAAAGTAGCAACAGACCCGGCGACGGGCCCTTTGTCTGCATAAAACATGAACACAGTTTCTCCCTTGCAAAAACTCTTATATAATATAGAAGTCTATATGAAGGGAGATAAAAAGAACTCGCAATATCTTCCTCTTCCATTCTCATTTTGCTTTTTTCTTCCTTCCGTATTATTTACTTTCTCTCTCTCTTTTTGCTTTACCTCACTTTTCTTTCCGTTTTAATTGGACCTGAAATATTCAAGGAAACATGTTCTGAACTCGGGCCTTGTAATATTAGCTGTGATGAGGCTGACGGAGAAATGTTCATCTTATAAGGGGATATGTAGGAAACTTCTTCCCCTTTACGTCTAATTCTCTCTCATTTTATTTTTCTCCCTGTTATACGCTTTTTCTATGTTCCCCTGCTTCACCTTTCGCTTATAGCTGTACTCCTTTTACCATGTCACCTCAATTATTTACATGTTGTCGCTAGGACATAAAATGCCTCCCTCCGTTTAACATTCTTAATTGACGTACTCAAAATTATATGAGCTTCTTTTTTGTTTTACCGTATATAACAGTGAGTGAAACAGAATATAAAAGTGTTCACAAACATACAGAATTTCTTTATAAGCTTTCGATTTTGTATGTAGGTTATCACATGTGTAGGCTAATTGGGTGGGGTGGTACTAACTTCTCTCACGCACACGCTCTACAGAAAGTTTAGAAGCTGATTTTACAAAAAATTAATAAAAATCCAGCCAAAGTATCCATCGGAATTTCAAAAGAATTTCGTATAATTATAACGTGTGCCAAATATTTGCTAGAGATGCTCTTATTTATTATACACTATCTAAAATGCCCGTTCTTCGAACGGTTTCCTTGGTGCTATGTACAGTCTGTTGGTGTACCGAGTTCGATCCCTGTGAGGACTGATATTCTTTAATCATTCATTGTTATCTATTCGTACCTCCTTTCAACGTCAGCATTATTATTAATGAAAAAACAAAATAATTAAACGTAAAATAAAAGTGAGATCTAGGTGTTTTTAAATCAAGATACGCAGCACTTTATTATTTTAAGAAGCGTAGTTAATTATTTTACATAAATAAATTTACTATTTATATAGAGCAATGAAAATTGATGTTTTGAAGTGTAACTCACGCAAATCTGTTTGTAATGTTACTGTTGGTAATTTAATTATTCGCTACAGAGCAATAAAAATTGAAATGAAAGGTAAATCACATTTGGAACATTCCTCGATGGATAACTACTAAGTTGACAGTCTTTCGTTTTTGACAATGTGACCGAGAACGGGTATGTCGTGTAAGGTTGGGTAGGGTACGGAGCTTCGGAATGAACACCGGCGGCGCGTAGACCGCGTTTATTGTTCTGTTTATTTTGTTTTCTAAAATATTGGTTTGTTTATTTTTATAAAATTGGCAATATCTCCGTTATTATGCATAAAAATGAAAAACTTTACATAATCAAACTTATTTGTCTTTAAACTTTTCGTAAATTTGATAATATAAAATTTTTTGATAGATTGACTTTTAACGGAGATATGCGCAGTTTTTTGTGTACTCCTCTCTCTGAACTTCCCTAACCCTTTTTGATATAAAAATTTTATAGCCTATTTTCATTTCGATAATTTCCAGAAACTAAATACCGAAATTCGTTGAATTTGGTTCAGCGGTTCTTGCGTGATGCTGTAACATACAAACAAACAGACAAAAATTCAGCTGAACTTATTTTCGGTGATTACTTGGTAGATTTAGTGTAGAAACAAAATTTGGGGCATTTTGAAAAATTTTACAGACAAAATCACAATTTTATTTATATAGATATAGCAACAACTACTGTTTTTGTACAAGAACTTACGGTTATGTTACAAGTAGGCCTAACTAGGATCTTTACATTAGGCTTCAGAAAAATTTACCAAAGACATTTCTGTTACGTACTACCCAAACTACACAATCTAATCTCCTTTTTTCTTAAAAATATACTGGACATCTTATGGTACAAATAACTAGTAACCGTAAATGCAAAAGGATTCTTTGTAAGTCCCATAATCTGTTTTTATATTTTTATGTTTTTTATAAGTTTTTTGATTTACTTTTACATACACCTAGTTGTCGATTTATTGTTTTATAATATTATATAAGTTACTGTAACATAATATTGTAATTGCAATAAAAATTTGCCCGTAACAGGCAGATGGAGTGTTAAATTATTTGCACTCGATTTGCTAATTCCAGGGCTACAACAAATAGTATACTGTTTCTTATCACATGGTCAGCCAGTTATATAACTGCAGTATTTAAGAACAGAAGAGGTAGAAGTGTAAAAGAAACTAGTCAGAGTTATCTTCTCTTTATCTTTATCTACTTTATCTTCTCTTTATCTACTTTTCCACTTAGTGTGGAAGGTAATGGTAAACCTCCTCTCCTCGTTTTACTTGGTAAAACCACGAGAGGTTTAAACCAGCCTTTCGGTTGATGACCTAAACAACAATAGCAATAAAAAATAAAAAAATAATAATAGAAGTCAGTTCTTTAGTGTTAAATGATGGAGTTATTAACTATTCGTTTTAATTACTAACACACTGATAAAAGATTTGCATTCAAACTTAATACGTTTTTAACAGTTTTTGGATTTATCGTACTTTTAGTCTGTCGTATTTTGAAATATAGAGTTTCAAACGACGCACAAATGGTTCTGTACAAGATTTCACAGTGCTACGACCATTGTATAAGGCTAAAAATTGTTGGGACGGCCACGAATAAGATGGTGGGATTCCGTGAGACCAAAATAGGTTGTTGCCTAATCCTTGCTGTGAGGAGAAGAAGACGAAGTATTGTAGAATATTAGGGACTACATTTACATTCGATAAAGTAAGTAGCCTGCGTAACTAACATCAAATTAGCCCCTCGTCATAAATGAAGGAAAAATATTAAACATTTGGAAAAGTTTATTGCTTCAAGTACCTCGGGGTGATAATACAACGGAAGACCAGTGAATGTAGGCTAACAACAGTTGACGAGGAAAGATTACCACTGCATTCGAAATAATTCTGCCGAAAAAAAGGCACTCTCGAGATTTGCCAAGATTAGACATTGTAACACTGAAACAAAATCTGTTATTCTGTACGCGAGTAAATGCCGTAGAATGACCAGATAAGCTAGTCAAAGAGAAGTACGGAAATTCTAGAGGAAGATCCTCTGGAAAATAACGCGCCTGAAGATAGGAAGAAGAGAAATGAACCTTATTGTACAAGACAAACGATTAATTCATAAATACGATCAGAAAATAAAACTTAGATTTTACGGACTCCTGTATAAAAATGGTAAAAATAAGTTGACAAAACAAATTTTTGTGGCAGTATGTAACAGATTTAACGTGTTGGATGAGTTGGCTTAAGGAAGTTAGCAAGAGTATTGAAAAAAGTGAAAATAAACTGCAAAAACACAATGGATCGAGCCAAGTTCAGACTACTGGTTTCTACTGACTTAAAAGGCTTCCACTAAAAACAAAGGCAGGGCATTGGATAGACGTACTATAAAGCGAAAGCGTGTGGTCTTAAGAAAGAACGCTGAGAGTTTGGGCTGCAGGTTTGGGCTTCCAGAAATATCTAAAGTTACTTTACGTGAGCGAAGATAGCCCTTAACAGAAAAGAAATGTGAACTGATACAAGCCCAGTATGTTTATGTTTGCTCCAATTCTAACTTACAAAAGTAAAGAAAAAATCAAAACGAAAGCGTATCTTCGCTAATCCGGAACGGTCAAACATTATCTTAGACTGGATTAACGAGACTCTGTTGTATACATAAAGTTGCGCTTCAATTGATTTCATTGTCTTTTTTTAATTTCCGATACAGTCAATATACGGCATAAATTAAAAAAAGAATTACAATTTTCATTGAAGCTCTTAAAGTTTCATTCCTACGAATGTTTACCTTATAAGGTTGACAGTTGTTATATAGTTTATAATTTATATAGGGGAGTTTTATGAATAATGGTTTATGGGATCCTGACTATGGCAGATTATTAAAAAGAATATAAAATATTGGACTTGGCAAAAAGAAAAGGAAATAAGATTGGTATACATCGTTTATGTACATATACTCACTTGCGCATCCTGGCGGTAACCTGTAAAAATTCATTCTTATTCTATACTCCCTGTAGACGCTATCTAGTGAGTTTATCTGTAGTTACCTATATTGCTGTACTTATGCTTTTATCTATAATGTAGTAGATCTACCTATTAAGTTTCAGCGCAATAGGCATTTACAGTGCAATTGCTTGATTCGTTCAACTTTTTTATTGTAATGAAAGGTCATTTGGTGAGTTAATTAAGTAAATGTTGAAAACAATACAGAAATATTTTTATTACTTTCAAAATATCGTCTTTCTGTATTGTAATAACAGAAACATTATTCTAATAATAATGTTTTTTTATTTTGGAATTTTTAACACCCCCACAGTTTGATCGACCTGCAACCCAAACGTTCGTGAAAATAATTTGGAAGTTTTAAGTTTTCGCCAAAAACGGTCTCAATATTTTGGTGCAACTTCCCTACAATTGAATCGTTAATTTCAGAAAGCTTATAAGTCAAATAAACAACTTTTGGAAAAATTAAAACATTTTTAATGTATTATTTTTCAATTAAAAAAATATAGGCTAATTTGTTCAGAGGGATGTCCCATTTAACATAAAATATACTTTTGTATTTTTAAAGTAGAGCCACTTGTTTAAAAAAATTGAAAATTTAGACTAAAGGTGTTTCTGAAATAATTCGGAGTAAAGTGTTAAGTTGTTTTCTGTAAAATACGTTGTTAAACCAGAAGAAAATTGTACTGTATAGTAGTATTCGATTATTTATTTTAGTAATTTACATTATGATTTAAAATAGCTTTCTGCAACAATAAAAATTTAAATTCTTAACTTTAAGAAAGAAAAATGTTGATTTTCAGGGCTATTCACGTTCTCTATCGTTGTTATAAACGGTAGTTATACACCTTAAAAAGATTTTTGCAAAGAATTTTTCTATGGCCTCTTCCACTAGAAAGTAGAGCTTAAGCTTCAAAAAAGCATTCACTTTCATTTTTTAATTAGAAGGAAACACTTTATATCCTTAAGGATAAGCCGTTTTTTAGTGCTATATATTAGGTCTACTTAATGAAAACCATACTTATGTGATTTTTGTGGGGATGGTGTGTTTTCATTCAGTTAGTCCTAAAATACAGTAAAGCAAAAATGTAAAATTTTGATGGGCTTACAGAAATGATTGACTTAGGCCTAATTGTATGTTAAAAATATGATTTAAAAGATGTTTTTCAGAGGTCATCGAAGGAAAGGATCCGTTTTCCGTGATGAGCCTACTCTTTTAGTAGTTGAGTTTGAACTGTTATTTTTTTATTTTGCTTCGTTCAGTTGTAGTATAAACCACGATAGATAACTTTTTTTTGATTTTTGATTTTATTTCCAATAATATTTCACTATTTGGCTACGTGACTTTTTTAGTTTATCACTCCTTTCGATGTGTGGGAGTTGAATTTTATTATTACAAAAGACTTGGAACTTTGTAAATACCTTCATCAACATACTTTTACTTATTACTCTTACAAATAGTCTACTCACTTGTCCAATTTTACTGATATTAGGCATGAACTTAGTATGTTAGGGGTGATATCAACTATTCGAAAATACAAGCAAGAGGGAGTAATTTGACGACCTCGGAAGAGACAGGTATCATCGTAACTTTTACATAAAATAAGAGAACACTAAGTTTGAAGCTGGATCAGGCCAGGAGGGCTAATCTATACTGTTTATGATGATAAAAATATTAACTTCATCTTCTGAACATCGTTCTTCACTCGTACTTAATCCAATAATTTACAGGGTCAGATCTGTCATTAAATGGCAATAATTCAGTAGTTTGAGTTTCAGTCGTTAAAATAGTCAACTTTTCTAAAAGATTCTTTGGATTCATTTTCACAAGTTCCCGTAGAATCCTATTCTCTTTTTTTTTAATTTTCTCCAAAAATCTTCTTAAAGGTTTTATAAGGTTCTTCTCTGAGTAGTAAGTCCTTTTAGCAGTAGTTCTTTTGCTACTTACTATTTTCCTCAGAAATTTCCTTTAGCCTTCATTATGATTAGATTAAGATTTACTTTTTCAGATAAACAAAATTAATCTATGCCTATCAGTTTTCATTTTACGTTTTCTTTCAATTATTTTTCTACTAACAAAGAGTAGAAGTGAAAAATCAACGGAAATGGCAGTGGCGTCCACATAATGGAAGATTGCTAATTAATTTTTGTTTTTGTGATTGTAAGGTTTAATATAACATTACTCAATATTTTTCTTGCTACTTCTGTATTTCTTTTTGAACAAATTTTATTTATTAATAGTGTAATCAGTATAATATAATTTGCTTTACAGATTGAATGATTGCTTTAAATAAATTAGTTAATCCGAAACATTTATTTCTAAGACCAGTTTTGTCACTAACATTAAGCTGTCACCCTCATCCATGCTCCAGCACATAATCTGAGGATTATTTTTTTCTCAATTGTGTACAGTGCTATATACTACCATGCTACAGACCATTAATACAGTACGGGTTCGTTACTGGGTAGGACTTTATGTTATTCAGTTGACGTAACTAATTCTTTACAGTTAAATACTTAAGACCCATGGATTTCAATGTTCTTTAATATGATAATTAAAAGATGTTTTTCTGGTACAAAAGTTATGAAATTTTGTTTGTAAGATTTCAAATTCTTCTACGAACTCATTAGAAATCATTAATAAATAACTTTTGAAGAAGATAATTTTCTGGTAAAGTTATTATCAATCAAAGGTCCTTAGCAACTAATGTGCAATTGGAAATCAAATAATTTTCTGAGCTTGAATAATATAACAGTTCAGTGTGCTCCCAGTTGAGTCACCGAGGAGTTAAATATAAAAATACCAAATCTTTTTATTAAAGGACAACTTGTGTTTATTTTCAAACAAAATTTAGAAATAGGTACTTCCTTATTCTTTCATATTTCATAAGGTCTGTACGTTTTATTTGTATTGTTTTTAGTGCAGAAATTAATATCAATGTAAATGAAAATTGATCTTTAACAAAGACGTACAATAACTTACTATTGCTCCTAGAATTTTGTCAAAGATGCGGCTTTTATTGAAAAGTGTGGATGTGAGAATGTTGTAGAAGATCTGTGAAATCTGTTTCCATTGAAGTTTAGTGGCGATTTGATCGACCGAGTTTTTTGTTGCTTTTTAAAAAAGCAAACAGAATCGGTCTGTCGTTACTATTGTGTTTACACATTTTTAGCTTTTTCTTTGAATATTTTATAATGCCATTTGAGGCTTAACTTCTATCCGAAATGGACAATAAAATAATAATTTTGTTTAGTTAAGAGTGAAAAATGAACGCCCTTTTTAAAAATATAATTATAATTTTCAAGAAAGTATTAGAAAGTAATACTTAGAAAAAATTACAAATAAATTCTTTAGAAAGAAGTTTTTACTGATTATCACAGAAACATCTCGCAAGAGTTTGAACACGTTACTTAAAGGAGTAGTAGATAATTCTTCCCCTCTACTTGCCAGCTCCACCCATTAAACACACCAGTTTATACACCCACACGTCCAACTACCAATCATGTTCGCCTCGAAAAGTGAGAACCACACACAAGTATAACCACCATTTATAAACCATTTACCACCATATCATACCATGCCACACCATACCATGTACCACCATTTATGGCGCTACTACCACCATTTATAAACCTTGCTGAATAGCTTTCCTGTAGTAGTAATACGATTGGCTGACAATAGCTTTCCTGTAGTAGTAATACGATTGGCTGACAGTAGGATGTGTAGCTACCAATAGAAATCATTTTTATTTTTGGTTCTAAAACGTACTTCATAGGATCTCCTTACTGCAGCTACCTTTGTTTTTGAAGTGTGTTACTTATTATGATAATTTTTTCAACATGTCCTTAATGAATGTTTTTGTGGAAATGTTCAGCTAAGAAAATGTTTACCACTGAAAAATTATAATCGATGGTAAATCGGGTGAGTTGTTCAGGTCAACAGCCGAAAGGCTGGTTTGAACCTCTAGAGGTTTTACTAAGTAAAAACGAGGAGTGAGGTGATTTACTATTGCCTTCCTCACTGAGTTGAAAAGTATGCTTATCAGCATGCCAGGCCCTCCGAAAAGCACCCACTTTCCACCCTGCAAATTACACTTTCACTTTATTCACCACAGGGTCTGGCTGTATAGTGAAATCCATTACTCTCAGAGGAGATAACTCTGACTAGTGTTTTTTAAACCTCTACCTCTTCTGTTCTTAAATAGTTCAGTTAGGCTATATAATTGGCTGACTTTGTGATAAGAAGCAGAACTATTTTTTGTTGCCCTGGAACCAACAGATCGAGTGCAATTAATTTAACTCTGCGCCTGCTCGTTATGGGCAAAAATCGGGTTTTTCAAAAAATCGGTTTTTTCCCGTTATGGCCAAAAAATTATGTTTTTCACGGTAGATGAGCTCTGCTGTTCCACGCGTTTAGACCTATCAGAAGGTTTGCCAGCGTTGTTAGATTGTGCTTTACAAACATTAAACGCGCATGCGTATAAGAGCACAGTAGTTCACTTGTGTCTTGCGTCTCGTACTAAACACATCGATTATAGAGCGCATTAACATTCAATACTTTATTATATAATCTGCTGGTTGTATGTTTATAGGTTATAATTGTAATTAAAAGACCAAAAAAATGGCTGACGAAATATAAAACAGAGCTACGACGGCAAGTATTAGCAACGTTGCTGGCTAGTCATTGGCTAGTTATAAATTGGGTAAGGGGCAATGCTTACATTCAGAGCTTACATTCAGCTTTGAAAAATAGTATAATATAAAACATTACTGTAATGAAATCACCAAAATAAAAAAACGTAACTAGTTTGGCGATGTAGGCGGGGTATAATAGCCTAAAACACAGCACAGAACTAATCGGCTTTCGTCGACCGGATCCTGCATTACCAGGTTAGGATCACCATTACAACCCAGCCTTTCTATAACTATGTACTAAATCTTCTTCTTGAACGGTCACATGAAGTATTAGAAATCCATCAGTTAAAGAAATGAACAGCCAACTAAAACTTATTAAAAATTATTTTGACCACTTTTTTAAGTTAGTCAATTTAGAAATTCAAAAAGCTTATGTAAATTCTAAAAGCACGCGCTCTCCGTGCAAGATTGACTTGACATGAAGTCAACTGGAGCTCGAACGGAGCTGTGTGTTACAGAACAAAATGGTCACCTCGCTCTCGACTTAGACCTCGCTGTTGGCTAGATCTGATCCTCAAACACTCGATTTTTCTGGTAATATTTTATTATAATTTTTGTTGTATCGTAATAAAAATAAATTTAGTTTTTTTTTAATTTGTTGTTTCCCTTCATTAAGAATCACTAAACTTTCGCCCAGAACTTGTTATATTTATTTATAAGTAATTACGTAATATAAAGAAAATTTCTGTGTTTGCTATTGAAGCTTTCTTTCAAATATATTTCAAAGCTGTGTTTTTAGAATTTATAGATACTTTCAATTGGGGTTGTTAAAGTGCATTTTGATAAGATTGCAATATGATAATTACATTGTTAAAATTCTTAAAGAGTATGAATTTATTTTATGATTTAGATGGTTAAGTACAGTAAGCCTATTGTTATATATTTTCGTTGTATTGGTTTTCTTTTTGTTTATGACCCGCAGTTTTGCGAATGATCATTGAATTCCTCTAGTTCTGTTACGCTATTTTTATTCTGTGTCTCTTACCAACTAACGGTTGAAAAGAGAAGTGCCTATTAGCTTACACCTTATGCAATTTGTTTAACATTCAGTACTGTTATGCCTAGCTGATTTCTTGGTGTTTCAGTTTTTTAACTTTAAGAATAATAAGGTGATACAGTCCGATTTTTCTTCTAAACAATGAAACAGATTGCGCATGAGACGTATTTTCGTAACCAATCTAGAGATTCAATAGATAATTATAATTGAAAAATTAATTCTTCAATAGGTAGTAGTCCTTATTTACAGCACATCCTTTCACTTAAAGATAAAAGTTTTGGGAACCTAGAACTCCATAACTGAGGAAACTTACAGAAACCCTGGGAAAACTAACTTTACTCATTAGGTTTATAGAAAAGTAGGCTTGCCTGAGTTTAGGTTATACCTACGTGTGTTTACGTAGCCCTATATGTGTTTATGTGTGTTGGATTCAAGTGGTCAGGAGACAATGTTTTTGGTAGTTAGGAGGTTGCGGCCTCCTTGGGATTGAACGAGGACGTCTCAATTGAGTCCAACACTACTTCCTAGTCTTCAGGGAGTGAACATGAGTTTTTCTCGCCGCCTAAACACAAAAAAATAAAAAAAATTTTGTATTTAGAATTTGCAGCAGTCTTTATCTATGGGTTTCACGCGTTTTAATTTTTGAGTCCTTTGCTCAAAATCCAACCCGGCTTCTTCCATTTTGCAGTTCAGTGAAATCTAAATAAATAAATGTAAAAATGTGATAATGAATCCATGGCAACAAAATTAAAATCAGATTAG
The DNA here is from genome assembly GCA_035578175.1 of Catonia carolina. NCBI lineage: Eukaryota > Metazoa > Arthropoda > Insecta > Hemiptera > Achilidae > Catonia > Catonia carolina. Next base: position 257,402,853 of record JAQMRL010000001.1, on the reverse strand, counting down.
ACGAAACTGTATCGAAGAAACGACTGGTAAAATGGAATTCACTCGTAGATTTTTGATGTCAAAATGGAAGAAGTAAACAGAATGGGTTTAATATTTTCATTATTAGGTTTTGTTTTTGGGAATAACTTTGGTTATTTTTTCATTCGTTATGGCACTGTTGTATTTTAGTTTTATACACTTGAGGGTTATGTAGATGAATCACGAATGTAGTTAATTCAAAATCTGAGATCCGTAATGTGATCTAAATCATAAGTAGGGTTCTTTGAGCGAGATCTAAGACTTTTTTGGAAGCTTTTGAAACAGATAAACTATAGTTAGTAGCTACTGGCACCATGTGAAAGTAGCTAGTTTTAGCTATGTGTTCGCATAGTAAAAATCGGGGGGTAAAAAAGTTCAAGACGATATCACCATTTTGTTGATTATGTCGTAGTTTGTTTTGTCTAACTATGGGGTATGGGAAAGCACATGTCCGCTGTAAGTCGGTGAGTATTACGATTTGTGAAATCAAATCGTGCAGATTTAAATATTTTAAATTTGTTAACTATTAATTTTTAATTCGTGCAGTTTAAATATTTAATGTAGTATATAATGAATTGTTTAAAGTGGCGATTTAGATATTTGTTCGTTGAAGAATTTTGTTCGACATTTTGAGGATTTAAACAATTTTACTGAATGAACTTATAGTTACGTTAACATTACACGAAGTATTTTTCTAGTTAGTATAATTGTTGTAAAATTATGTTTATGAAACTTTACTAAAAGTAAAAAAGAATATAAATGTATGAAATTACTGTATGTTGATATTGCCATAATGGAATTCGCTAATAATATTAATGCGTGATATAATACAGATAGGGGGATGTATTCAAAATGTCGCCTACCCTGCTGTGTGAGATAAAGGGTTGTTGTCTCTCCCTGCCCCCTGGCCAGCCCTCCTTCATCACATCTCCGAGGCGACGCGGGCGTGGCCTGACTTTACGTCATGTTAACTGACGCGATCATTAGTGCCTTCTTGATACTTTTAACTTTCTTTAGTTGAAGGTGTGCGTCTTTATCTTCAGTGTTGATATTTTAATTTTTTTGCGCTTATGCAATAATTTACTTAAATTTCAATTTATTGCCAGAAAAAAATCATACATGTTTATAAAATGTTGTATATTTCCACTTTTTATTATTATTCAACGATTAATTAAAACAAGAAAAAGATTCATGCCATGAGATACTAAAAAATAAGTTTATAACATCAGCTTGTAAATTTTGTTGAAATATTTTACAAGTGTTAGCCTATATAAATAGGCCTACTACTAAGAGTAGTTCTACGAAATGTAGTTACGCACATAAAATCAAGCTAAATTTTCTCTCAAAAATATTTTTCATTTAACTTAATGTCTCTTGTTTAAGTGTAAAATATTATAATGTAGGTCTACTTACCGGCGTATAACAATGTTACATATCTTCTACATCGGTTTATCTTGCGTAGAGGGGTTGTAACATGTCGGGGAAATTAGGAAATCTTTTCATAATTTATTTACTTTCAAAAAAATAATTCTTATTACTGAAAATAGTACATAGAATTTACAGAATGACTTGGAATAACCAAACATTTTTAACGTGAAAGAGTAAGCGTTACTGGGTACTACGCCAGAGATGTCGGTTTTGATCCCTGGTCAAGTCTGGCTTATTTCTATTACTCTTTTTCATATATTATCCTTAACCGTCTGCATTAGCATTAATGCAAAGACTATTTAAGACTATTTAAGTAACAGTCAAATGTAACACAAAAAAGTGTCTTCAAAAATTTCTCCTTGGTCATCATCATTGTATTAGGAAAAATTGTAATTTAAGTAAACTCATTCTCCCATTTTGTGTATTTTCATTTTCATTCTTGTAAAATCACATGTTTATTTTTGAAACTACTACTCAAATTCAAACCCTAAAGCTTCTATCAATATTTTTTATTTTGGTTATATTTCCACTTGAAAATATTTTAATTTTCAAGAAAACAATTATTTTGCATGTTTTATGTTCTATAAAATTATTTCGAAAAACACTAGCTTATTGAGATTATGTATAACTAGCATACCCCGCGCGGCTTCGCATGCGAAACATGAATAATCTATTTTTTAAAAATATAATTATAATTTTTTAAATAAAAAATTATAAATGATTAGCAGAAATTGTGTAGCTGCTAGCCGACTGTATACCCCCAACGTAAACGCGCGCGCGCACACACATACACAACGTTTTGATGAATTCCCCACGAACGTCTCCCGATAGTACAGTACGAACGCGCGCGCGCGCGCACCCACACACACATATTTATGAAAATATTCATTAGGGCTCTTAGGGTTATCATTTTTGAATATTTAAAAGAAAATGTTGCTGTGAATATAAATAAAAATATGCTGTTAAAATTTCGTGAAGATCCGTTCAGTAGTTTTGGAAATTAGCCTGCACATAAAATACACGCTTTGTTTTTATAATATTAGTACAGATATAGTAAACTTTTTTTTTTGAAGAAAAATGCGTATTTTTCAAAATAATAATCGTTCAACTATATTCTTCAACTATATTAAATAATTCTTCCATTAAAAATTAATTAAAAATTTTCTCTTTATTTTATTTTCTAAATGTGTAAAATCTATAAAGACGGAAAAGTTTCTCCCATGATGATTTTTTTGTTTTGTTGTTTCGCGATATTACAAAAAACTTTATGAAAATAGTACCTCGTAACTTAAAAAGTAATAATTTTCTGTTAAATTTTATTGCAACATCGTTTTCACAATTGTTTTAGAACAAACCTGCCAATTATGTTAATTATTATTATGTTAATATGTGCAATAGTTGTTGAACATTGACGATGTATTTGAAAAAATACGCTTTTTTCTTCAAAAATTAAACATTTACTGAATTTTCTAATTAAGCGTGTGTTTTTACAAATAGTTATATTGAACAAAACACATGCGAAATACTTTGTTTTATAAAAATACGTTATTTCCGACAAGTTTCAGTTACTTAAAAAAAAACTAGATTTGTTTTCTGAAACAGTTTTGCAACCCACATTTTCATCAGCATATTGCTCCTCTCTGCCGGAGGCCATCAAATGATAGACATACAGTAGAAATTACCTTATGAGAGCCAGCTGATTCGTTAAATCTCACAAAATATTCTTTTTCGCTTTAAGGATTAGGCAGCTCGGCCTGTTGCGGAAACCATCTCCTTCTTGGGCGTCCAACACTCCTCTTACCGGTGGGTTTGTACTCGTAATAGCTTACGAGTACAAAATTTTCAAACGACAATTTTAGAAACAATTTTTGAGGGGTAAACGTTAGTTGGCTAAACGGAGCAACCAATCCCCCCTTCATTCGATCCAAATGGTTGCACCAGTACCTCTTGTAAATTTTCATTCTCTCACCTAAGCTATTAATGCCCATCTCTTCGAGAATGTCCGGATTTCTTAGTCTATTCTCCCAAGTACTGCCCTTCACTGCTCTTAGAAACCTCATTTCCACCCACTGCAACTTATTTTGTTCCCGTTTCGAAAGTGCCCCCACACCTCACTTCAATATAGTACCACTGGTATCGCTATCATTTTATACACTTTAAACGTGTTTCTTTCCTAGTCCTGTTATTCAACATTTTATGTATCTTCCCGCAAATATTCCTAAACCAATTTAGTTAATTCATTACATCCTGCTTGTTTTTAAATGACACGTCACATCTTAAATATTTTAAATTGAATACCTGCTCCAAAAAAATATTTAGAAGATGAATTTCAATCGGTATTAAAAAGTTTATAATAATAACCTTGTTGTTTAGGTCAACAGCCGAAAGGTTGGTTTGAACCTTTAGAGGTTTTCTAAGTAAAAACGAGGAGTGAAGTGGTTTACTGTTGCCTTAATTTAACACTCCACCTGCCTGTTTTGGGCATATAATAAACTTATGCGTACAAATTCCTTTTTGGTGGTTTCGCAATAATTATTGCATGTTATTCCGAGTTATGTTATGTTTCATGAGGTGTGCTCGGTTTTTCAGTTTGTTTTTATTTGTAACGTTCATGGTGTTAATGTAAATTATTTCTTGTGGATGAGATTCTTGAAGTTGGATTTTTGATGAACCGCAGTATCTGTCAGTAGAAGTAAACTATTTACGTAAACTATATAATTCTCCAGTTATTCTATAATGTGATCTTAAACCGGTTCTGATTGTAATGGATTTTCCATTATCTAAATCCTTATCATTGAGGCGTTCTTTGTTGTATTTTACTTTGAGAGTATAGTTTTTGGTGCAGAATGTATGGTGTATGTTGTTGTAAATGGAATTGGTTGGGGAAAGGCAAAGGTGTTCACCGTTAATGAGATATTCAGTTTGAATGACAGGAAGACTAGGAACGTATAGGGATAAGGATAGTATGACTGTGGGTGTATAAGAAAAAGATAGAACGAGGGGTGAACGTGTGTTGAAACTGACAGCGTGTCTTGAGCCATGAGGAATGCCAAACACCCCCTCTACGTTGCTAGGCAACTCGTCTCACGTGTGTGTATATTCTGCATACTCTAATCTTCTCCTTTTTTTCTACTCTTAGTATTGATCCCGACATTCTTAATGCCTTCCATAATTATTGCATAAAACACTTTGGGTTACTTTCTTCCTAGAAACCTACGATCATGTTGAATTTCTAATTAAAACATCTAAATCTGTTATTATTGCTCATAAATTATTAGCTACACTGGATTAATTTTCACATAATATTTGTATTTTACGTAAATCAAATAATTAAGTTCAAAACCATTACCTTCTTTGATGGAATGTTTGTTTAAGCTTGTGTATTTCCTGTAGCCTATCGATTGTTGGAGTCATCAAATTAGTTATACTACCATTTATTATTAAGAATAAAATTTATAACAATACAATTTATTTTAGGAAGTGACAGAATATGTTCCATTTGGAAGAAGGTAGGTGGGAACACCTCGAGAAAGTTGGCAGTAGTTGAGATGTACGGGTTGGAATATCTCGTGTTTGTGTTGAAGTACAGGATGGTTTGGGCGTTCGGAACAGGCTTATGCCTAAAATGGCTTACTATCCTTGATAGTAAGAAGAAGAAGAAGAAGAAGATCGTTTATTATGTAGAATGTAAATGGTTAATTAACAATTAGTATGCTAAGTTGTTTTGTGAAGATAAACACTGTAAAATATTAATTTGCTCATTAGTAGTCTTATTAGGAACTGGTCAAAATTGTTCAGTGTCGTAAGCAGTCTCTTGGGCATATTATGAGAAATATATTATAAGCATATTATTATAAATCAAAAAATATATGATCTGCTGCAGCGCATTCTGCAGCGAGAGATACAGGGAAAGAGGAATTCTGGTAGAAGAATTTCTGGCTCGCCAATTTTAAAACCTGGTTCGGTATGAGCTCTACGGAATTTTTCCGGATTGCGACTAATAAGGTCTAAATAGCCATGATGATCGCCAACATCTGAACTGTTTATGCACGACAAGAAGAGACCTGTTCTTAACACTAATTTACCTCACTATGTTCCTGTCCACCGGTCTTAAAATTATGCATTACACATTTAAATTGTTCTGTATATTTTTCCTAAAATGTCACTAAACGCATTCACTATTCCCTAATACTATTTAATAACAGTAAAGATACATTTTACTGCGCCAACATACATGACTGTTCTCAACGTTCTGATCACACAATTCACACGCTCACTACCGTTCGATTCAACTACCCATTAATCACTGTTTTCGCTCGGTACACCGACCTGTACACACCTAAAAGGGTTGAATAGCAGTCCCGTTATGTATTATTCGTTGTTGCCTGCTATCACCCCTGACACCTGCATTTCACAGAGTCCAGTACAACTCATGGTAACTATTCGCCTCTCCGATATGCTAGGTATGCGAGGTAGAGGTGTAAAAGACACTAGTCAGAGTTATCTCTACTGAGAGTAATGAATTTAATTATACAGCTAAACCCTGTGGTGAATGAAGTGAAGGTGTCATTTGCAGGGTGGAAAGTGGGTGCTTTTTGGAGAGCATGGCACGCTGATAAGCATACTCTTTCAACTCAGTGAGGAAGGCAATAGTAAACCATCTCACTTCTCGTTTTACTAGGTACAGCCTCTAGCTAGAGGTTCAAACCAGCCTTAAAGTGTTTTTCTCAACAACCCGTTCATTCCAGACCTCAATTAAATGACTAATTATGATGCTGCCCTTGCACAGTTAAATTACAGGTCTATTTAAATTATCATTGAGCAGGGCCGATCTTAAATTTATAGTTAAAAAAGGTTTTTGAAATTTAAAAGTATAATATTTATAAGCCTTATCTTAAAAATACATTTAAATTTGGAATTTAAAATCATAATTGAATTCAAGAACTTTATAAATTAATAAGAGTAAAACACTCTTAATAAATTTACAATTTATTAACAAAATGGGTTATTAAAAAGTGAATGTTAATTTGTTGAATCTTCCAGACCAGTGATGGTAATCGAACGCGGAACCTTCTATTTTGCGGTCTAATGTGCTCAGCTAATGCTAACGGGTAGGTAGAGTGTTAAATTAATTGCACTCGATCTGTTGGTTCCAGGGGTACTAAAGATAGTTCTGTTTCTTATCACATTGTCAGCCAATTATATGACTGATCTATAACAGAAGAAGTAGAGGTGTAAAAGACACTAGTCAGAGTTATCTCTACTGAGAGTAATGGATTTCACTATACAGCCAGACCCTGTGGTGAATGACGTGAAGGTGTCATTTACAGGGTGGAAAGTGGATATTTTTCGGAGGATCTGGCATGCTGATAAGCATACTCTTTCAACTCAGTGAGGAAGGCAATAGTAAACAACATCACTCTTCGTTTTTGCTTAGTAAAATCTCTAAAGGTTCAAACCAGCCTTTCCGCTGTTGACCTTAACTACAATGCTCAGCTAATTTCAATTTTTTTTACAAAAATTAATAAAAACGTTCAGAAAATCTTCATCACACGTTTCTGCATAAATGAGGTTTCGCTCTATTAATTCGAATATTTCAAAATTCATGTCAGTTAGGTTATCGAGTCCCTATCATTTTAATTAAATTCTCAATAACTTTAATTAAGTTTAGAAAGTAATTTAATATATTATGTGTTGTTAACATGTCTGAGTTCAGTAATATATTCTGTATGTAGTACAAGGAATACTTATACGATTGGATTAAAGTTGTTTAAACTGGCAATTTCCTTATCACGTGTTATAATATCCTTAACCACCTTCTTCTTTACCTATTCTAACACCGCTTTAAACAAGTGTTTTAATAGGGGAGGTTCTTCATGTTATATATTAAGATAAGAAGAAGCCATTAAGTCGCTTCCTTCCCCACTATTACCAGTAAAACGCCATTCCATTCGCCGCCGCCACCACACACCACCCTAGCTTAGCAATCAGAGACATTGCCTAACAGAACTCATTAGGACAGCCCTCGTATGTATCAGACTTATTTTACTGATGGTCTCTAAACTTATCTTCCAGATCCTGCTCATAAAACTTACCCTTCTTTACCGTCACTTTCGCTCTAAACAAATCCATTTAAGGTTATTCAGTCGAGCTTAAAAAATATTTAACGGCTTTAAACGAACTGTATAAAACTTAGATAATCACGGGTTTTATTAACCTACGCTTTATTTTAGTGTATAGCAAGTACTTAGATGAATTTATTTCCTATGAAATGGGTTTATCATTAATTTATTTCTAGATTATTCTATTTCAACTTAAATTCCTTTCAACATATTTTCAATTTTGTATAACTGTTCATTTGTGTTAACAGATTTATAAACGTGTGTTAAAAAAATATTTTTGTAAAAATCTCTTTTATCAGACAACGCGTCTCATGGCTGTAGGCAATCGTTAAAATAGCTTACCTTTGACCTATGACAAACACCATTAGTCATTTCTTTATCTACTCTGTAAGAGGAATCGAATGACACTATTTTTGTTTCCAATTCCGACTTCTGGTTTTGGGCCACTTTCGGTCGAAACCAATAATTTCTGTATTTTCTCTTTTAAAGAAATCGAATTACACTATTTTTGTTTCCAAATTCCGACTATGGTTTCTTGACTTCCGGTCAAACCGGAACTTTAAACCCTATCCAGACCCACTAACCTTTTGTGTAGATTACGAATCCAGAAACCGTGTGTTGCTATCTCTTGTAGTTTTTTACATCTGGGTGTGACGAACGGACGGACAAAACAAAATGATAGATAACAATTTTGAAAGTTGTCACCAATAAAATACCACGTCGATAATTCGGAAATAAAAATTCAGTTTTTCTAACAGAAAAATTAAAAAAAAAACTATACATAGGCCTATAATTTTCTCTCAGACTTTTAAAATACAAAATGAAAATTTATTTGTGCATTAAAATATTTATTACTTAACCAAAAAAAGAATGTTTTGCTCAAAGCTTATTTTTTTTAAGTAGCCTATTGAAGTTATTTTCTGCAGGTTGTTTTGAGAAATTCGGATAAATTGAAATTTAGATAAGATAATCCCTTATTTTTCTTAAACGACTTTTCCCATAATTTTCCTATTGGATTGTGATTTGATCCTTTTTTGGTTTTATTTGATTTTGTAAAATGTTCTTTATATTAAACGTGTATAATAAATTAAGCTATTGATTCTAGTAGCCTAAAGACACGGGTAGACTTACTAACCCACGTTTTTGGTATTGTGTATTACGGTTAAAAACCCTCAAATTTAACTTATATTTCAATGTATTTGAAAACAATTATATTTCAGTTGTTTTAATATGAGGTAATTTTATTCATTAAATCATTCAATCAATTCATTAAATCAACCAAGTCAATGATTGTATTATAAAATTATTTTAAACCTTGTTCGATTTTCTTCTCGTTAATAAATACTTTTATTTATTTATTTATTTATTTTTTTTAAATTTATTTAACGTCGCATCAACATCAAGGTCATTAGCGACGACGTTGGGGTGTAACTGTGTGTGATGAGGATGAAATGATTTTTTTGTAACGTATGAAAATATGCCGTGCCTGAGTGGGATTCGAACCCAGGACCGCATGATGAGAGGCGAGCACGTTACCAACTGCGCCAACGCGGCCGGCTTTTATTTATTTTATTTTATTTTGTTTGTTTATTTAACGTCGCATCAACTACAGTGGTCATTAACGACGACGTTGGGTTGCAATTGTGAGTGTTGAAATGATTTTTTTTAACGTATAAAAATGCCGTGCCTGAGTAAGATTCGAACCCGAGACCGCATGATGAGAGGCGAGCACGTTACCAACTACGCCAATCTGGCCGACATTATTTTATTTTATTTGATCGTAATACTTCACATTGAAATATTTTGAAGAAGCTTAATTTTTATAAATATAAATTTTTAAAATGTTCAGTAGAAAACTGAAAATTGTCCCTAAAGGCGTTATGTACGAAATATACCACAACTTTGACTTATGGAGCTGGGAGTTAGGTGGTAAATAAAAACCATTAGGGTAAGATCAATGCGACCGAGGTGCAGTTCTGGAGGCAAATTTGTAAGCTGACATGGATACTTTGAGTTACCAATGAGGAAATACGAAGGAGAATGAGGAAAAGAGTTTGATACGATGAGGACATGCGAGAGAAGAGCGCAGGTAACGAATTGAATTCCAGTAGGAAGGTCCAGGAGTGGCCGACCCTGACGGTCCACCGATGAGGTGTATGATGTGGCCATAGAAATGAGAGAACTTCGGGAGGAGAATTGGATGGATCGGAACAAGTGGAGACATAAGTTAAGACAGGAGAGGCGGTGATAACTGTAGGAACCCCCCCGAAAAAATCAAAATTGGACATTCACCAGTATAATGTACATGTCTTCAAGATAGTAGGCTACGTTATACAAAGTACAAAAGTGCGACCCTTTTCTGGTTTTATTTGATTTTTAAAAAATATTCAATAGGAAACTGAAAATTTTCTCTGCTGACTTTTTGCGTACGAAATACCCCCACAATATTAACTTGTGGAGTTGGGAGTTGCGTAGTAAATAAAAGAATAACTATATCTATTATTTTCAATCCTTACGAAGAAAGTGCAAGATTAACTTTTTTTTATTTTTAAAATTACAGGTATAGTTAAACTTCGCATTAAAATATTTTGAAAAAAATTAATATTTTTTAGCGAAAAATTCAACTTATCTATGGAAACTTAACTGTTTTACTTAAAATAGTTCGTTAGATCGGAGCCTTAACAAGCTTGTTTAATTTGTTTTTTGAAATATAATAAAAGAAATATAATTTTTTTTCTCTTTATTCAGGAAATTCACAATCTGTTAGAAACAATTAGTGAATGTGGTAACACAAAATATGGAAAATATTAACATGATAAATAAACTTGAGTGGAGACACAGTCCAGTGACAGAACTTCGACATGAATAAATTAGTGTAGCATTAACTGCAGCATTTAGATCACTGTAATGGATAGTCAATTACATGTACTACATTGAATTGTAATACATTTACTACGTTAATTGATGAGATCCCGGCTCCATCGACGGTTTAGCCGTCTTATTGGATTGTTTGGGAGAGTCTGCGTGGCCAGATTTGAAATCAATGGGTTATGGTGGTTCACGAGCTTCTTCCTAAATTTTGTATGGAGCTTTAAGAAAACGTCATTTATGTAGGGTACGTTTAGGTCTGAGTGTAGCGTTTTATTGGTTGCATAATAGGGGGCGTTAACTATCCTCCGTAAAAGCTTTGATTGAAAACGCTGAATTTTTGCTAATACCGTTAGTTTTGCACAGTAGTAAAGCTGACTGGCATAGCTCCATATTGATCGTAGGTAGGAGCCGCAAATGGTTAATTTAGATGTAGTTGGTAACTTGGATTTGCGTGAAAGAGTCTTTCCTACTGTTTGAACCTGTCCTGGAGTGCCTTTCTCTTTTTATCCACGTGTACACTCCACGTGAGCCTCTTATCTAGATATAAACGTAAATAACGGATAGATTCAGAAGTGTGAAGTTGAGTGTCATAACGATACAAAGGAGGACAAACTCGTTTATATAATTTTTAAATTATATTTTATTTAGGTATCTTAGGCTCTATTTTAGATGAAAACTGTTTCATCTTCATACGTGTGCGCGTCCACGGAACGTATAATTTCTCTGTTTGAACTTAAAAGGTGTCCCCTCAATTTTTTAGGAAAAAAATTATTTTTAAACGAAAATTTGTTTTGAAACGCTTGTATCCTGTTGTCATGTATTATTTGTCGCTGAACAAAGGTATGTACATCTAAATTGGCCAAATTATGTGGTATAACAATTATTTAGTTTTTACATAATATGTAAGTGTGATGTATGGTGGAGTAGAGAGAGTGTCTATCAAGTCATTAATTTATGAATTTTAAAATAATTTTTATGATATTATTTATATATCTAAGTAAAATGAAGATGCGCCTTAACTAGTTGCACATACAGTAATTTAGTATACGAGTTTTTTCAGTAGTAACTTATTTTAATTAAGTTGGGGGTGTGATCGGAGTGTGACAAGTTTTTCTGTTAGTATTAGAAGACTATTGTTGGATTGGAATAGCATCATAGTATGTATCAGTGTGTTAACGAGAGAGAATGTAAGAGCGGGGGGTGGGAGATGTAGTTTAAGGTGGTGTAAGTTAGAGGGTTGGTTGATAACATATCAGTGTGATCGCTACTCCTTGTTTCTTCCCCTTTTACCAATTCTCAGGAACCTTTCCTCTCTTCTATACAAACATAGTATGCTACTACCAACCGCCTTCCCACACTTTCTTCATTTCTCACACGATACAATCCTCCTCCTCTTCCTCTTTTTTTATCCTCCTACACCCCTCATCTTACAACCAATATCCTTTCTTTCATTTCCACCTCCAAAACATAATATACACACACACACAAAACATTTGAAACATTGTTTAGTTTTCTGAAACACCTGAGCTTTAAATTTGCATCCATATTGGCTCATTTATAATAAATAATGATTTATAATTATTTTTTTAAAGTTTCTTTGTAATAATTACTTTCTATGTACTTTATACAATTTGCGTGGAACTTATAATAATTAATTATTAAGTGCAAGTAATTATTAGTCTATTATTTTATAAATATATTTCAATAGTAGTGAACACAATTATGCTTCAAAGAAGGATGAAATTATTTTTTGTAACGTATGAAAATATGCCATGCCTGAATGGGGTTCGAACCCAAGACCGCATGATGAGAGACGAGCACGTTACCAACTACGCCAATGCGGCCGATTTTCATAATTGAATCAGTCATTTCAGAAAGCCCATCAAAATTTTACACTTTTTCTTTAATGCATTTTAGAACTAACTAAATGTTAACACATCATCCCTATAAAAATCACGTAAGTCTGGTTTTCCTTAAGTAATATATAACACTAAGAAACGGCTCATCCTTAAGGATATAAAGTGTTTCCTTCTAATTGAAAAATGAAAGTAAATGTTCTTTTGAACCTTAAGCTCTACTTTCTAGTGGAAGAGGCGACACAAAAATTCTATGCAAAAATTTTTTAAGGTTTATAACTACTGTTTATGAGAACCATGGAGACCGTGAATAGCCCTGAAAATCAACATTTTTCTTTCTTAAAGTTAAAAATTTCAATTTTTATTATTGTAGAAAGCTGTTTTTAAGTCATAATGTAAACTGCTGAAATAAATAAATGAATACTAGGCCTATTATACAGCACAATTTTCTTCTGATCTAACAACGTATTTTGTAGAAAAAACGCAAGTTAACATTTTGTTCCAAATGATTTCAGAAACACCTTAAGTCTAAATTTTCAATTTTTTTTAACTAGTGGATTTTCTTTAAAAAGAAAAAAGTATATGTTATGTTAAAGGGGACAGCCTTCTGAACAATTTACATTTTTTTAATTGAAACATAATAAATTACAAGTTCTTTAATTTTTTCCAAAAGTTAGTTTTTTGACTTATGGGTTTTCTGAAATGACCGATTCAATTACAGCTCTTCCTCCAGAACAAAGTTCTCAGAAGCATTGTCAACGCTCCCTGGGGTATGTTAGGAACGACTACCGGCACCGGGACTTGGGAATGGATTCCATAAACGAAGTAATTCGGAAATTTTCCAGGAGTCATGAAGGTAGATTTCTTCATCATGTGAATGCCGAAGCAGCTACTCGACAACGCAGATCTGTATAGGAGATTTTCTCGTGTTTCCCCACGTGTTTCTCGTGTTTCACCATTTGAACTGGTGTAATGATCAGTATAAAGTTATTAATTTGTTAGTTAATAGTTTCTTGTATATATTTTGAAGTGTTTGGTAAATATCAATGATTGGTAAGTTTTATAAATAGTGTATCAGAATATCGAACATAAGCTAATAACTATTAGTTGGTAAATTCTTAGATTAAGTACTTTGATCAATTTAATTAAAACAAAATTGTTAGTTAGTCTTAGACTAGTCACAATATATTTCTTAATCTAAGAAAAAAGTCACAGCACTTTAGGAAGGTACAGGAATACTTTTTATTGGTTTATATAAATAGATAGGCCCTTTTCAACTCCGTAGTAGAAAATGGTCGATTTAATTTTCGTAGATATCACTACGCATACCGATTTTGAGAAATTTAGCTCTTCAGGAAGGTACACAAATAGTAGTATTTTTTTATGTTGTCACCGTGTTTTACCTTTTATCCGCATGTGGTCAGAAGGTAAATGCACTAGTTAGTTATGTTTAGCTGTTAAGGAGAAAAATCGGTGAATATAAGTTCTCTGGGTGATTTGGGAGTTAAAGATTTAATTATGAGTGAGTGAATAAGTGAGCCATTGAGGATTTTCACAGTTAAATACAAAATAGTAGCCCACACTAGACGTCTGTGATTTTCTTATCTACCTTTAAAACCGGTACGACTCATATTTCATGAAAAACTCATTTTTAACGATATTCTCCCAATTCAAAAGTTGTGTTTTGGTTTTTAACGGAACGGATGTTAAATGACCTGTAATTTATAGTAGGTAGGCTTTATTTAATATTAATGTCAAAGTGCTTTATAAATATGAAAAGGAGTAACTAGTAAGCGACTTTTAATATCTGGCAAACTTAATCTTTTATAACAAATAACAAAAGTACTCAAAAAATATTAACAGATCTTTTGTGAAACATTCACATGACTTTCTCATGCCAATGCAAATAATTTACAATATAGTCTAATATTAGTAATAAAACGTTAGAAACCAAAAAACTAACCTCAAAAAATATAACCTTATTCTAATCATGAGTGAATGATGCAAAATTAAAATCGACCTCAGTTTGGCTTAAAAATACGAAAAATCACTCTTTCACGGTAAACTAGGCTCTGTACAGAAAAATTCTTTAAATAAAAGTTGTAGATCTTTTAATTTCCTTTAAATTTTACTATACACTTTTTTCGTAAAATACATACTAAGGCTGAAATCTTAAAAAATTGATTTTTTTACAGATTTTCATGAAACAAAAATCAGAAAATCACTAATTACTATTCACTAATTACCGTTAAACTAAGCGTTATACAAAACAGTGTTTGGTATAAAAGTTGTAGGATTTTAAATTCTCTACAACTTTTATTTATACATTTTTGCGCTCAAGTGCTATTAGAGCTGCAATCTTAAACATACAATTTTTCTACGAGAAAACAGCCTTTCTAAGAATTTCAGTAGACATGGCCCCTACCCTATCTTGTAGAGCATAAACAATTTAGTATACGAGGCGTTTTTAAAAAAATCGTAGGAGCCGTTTTTGAGAAAATCGCACAAAAGTGAAAAATGACACGAATAAATTACTATTTCCGGTTGACCGATTTTGATGAAAATGTTCTTGTCGGGTCCGGTTGTAGTATTCAACTTAGGTTTCAAGTTTCAATTTCGTGAAAACTCGAATTCGAAAAATCGACATGAAAACAATACTACTTTCCTTTCTATATGGTTATATAGGCAAGAAAACGTAAAAGTAATAGGCAGGCATATACGACTTTTTTTAAATATAGTTAAATACTTGAATTAACATATTTCCATTTTGAATATTCTCAAAAAACTTTTCTACAAATACCACTGCGTATCGTGTTTGTTGCTCAAAATAAATAAATATTTATTTAACAAATGAATTATCCTCAACTACCACCAGGTGATTTAGGCCAATAAAAGACTAAGAAATTTGAGCTTTATAAACGGATTTAAACAAAATCATAGCCCACACGTAATAAGTTGTCGAACATCCTATATTTTCAGTGTTATTGTATTCATTGTGTGAACTATTTTGAATGTTTAACAATCTATAGGTCTAATCATAACTTAAAATTACACAATTTAAGTTACGAAAAATGTAAATTGAAATTGGAATATTTGGACTTTCATTCTCAACATTTAAATTCAAAATGTAAATTTCAATTTTGTAAAATTATAACACTGTCAAAATACAAAAAAAATATAGAAATAAATACAAATTTAAACAATATGTCAACCTCCCACACGTTGTTTGATTTACCCCCGAAGCAAAGTGTTTGAATTCATCACTGGTTATTTTAGTTCAGTAAAATGGTAAAATTATTTCCTAATTGTTAATTAAATTTAAACACTGCTATTCTTTTTTTTTGGTTTGCTTATTGGATTTATTTATTTTACTAATACTTAACTAGGAGCTTCTGAGTAGTGTATTTTTTCAAGGGGACAGTTCACAAGTTTATACTTAAAGCTATGTAGTATCGTAAAGATTTAAACGCTTCTACTAGACGATATTGTTAGAGATACTTATAGATGAAAAGATTTCCGTTGTTACTAAATATCATTTTGTAACAAATTTAACTATTTCATTAGTTATAAATCGTATAAAAGTTTTAGATTTGTTAAATTTGTGTACTATGTGGAAACAATTATAATGTAGATAATGTGAACATATAAACGATAATATCGGAATGAAGGACTGCATAAAAATCTTTGTGCTTTCAAAATAGATAAGAAAGACGCAATTTAAACAAAAAATAAAAAACGAAACGTTAATTTCGAATGGGTAGGAGAAGCTCATTTCAAGTCGGCCAGCACAACACAGTGGCTTCTTTATATTATTTTCAACCGGGCGATGCGTGTATGCTTCGTTTATCACCTTTTCCATTTTCAGATGGGTTTGAAGAAGTGGTAGGAGAGGGGGCAAATCTTATTAAATTGCCCGGGGGTCCTCTCCCCCCTACTCGTGCAACTATGATGAGGGATGGGGGTAGAAGCGTTGCTATAGAAACGGCCGGGTCTTCGCGCTGTTTTTTAAAGACGTGTCGCGCGTTATGTGTGTGAGAAAGAAAGAATGATCGCATGAGAAAGAGAGAAACATACACTTTTTGAAAGTCTAATGTATTTCCAGTGAGTGTGAAAACATTTTGTTGTTTTACTCCCCTTTTCCCTTCGTCTTCATCATCCCCATTGACGAGAGGAGATGAAGAAGAAGTCCTCTTTGCCTGCAACTTTCCTTTTCAGAGTCTCCGACGACCGCACCACCCGCCTTCCTTCCTTTGGGGACGCAATACCATCCATACACACACCAGTCATCCTACTACTCTCACTGTAGTTCTTTCTCATCAGTTCGTACGTACACATTCACTCACTTACCCGCTCGTTCTTTTCCTTCACCCACCCCCTCGTTGACACTCCCCTAAAAACCCCTACAGGGAAATTTCATTAAATCTAATCAGTAATATTCATTAACGTCAAGAGTTCTTTGGTGATCGGACTTTTAAATTAGTAAGAGCTCTTACGGAAAGTCTATTATAGTATTCGAAAATTAATTTATTTTGAATGATATGACAGTGAATAAAACTCCAAAAATAAGAATTTAAATGAAGGAATACTGGAATAATTACATAAACTTCTTTTAAAACCTATAGGACATCTTTATCTCCTTTTGACAGTTTCTGCACATTAAAACTTAGTAGAAAGAAGATCGTATATTGTTGTTGACTGTGTTATAAAGAGTAACATTTAATTTCACAATTTATTTTTCTGAAGAAAAGAAACAAAATATCATTGCCATGCACTTAAAAAGATTTTCAGTATAATGGATTTTATTTGTAGCTTCAAAGCAATTTATTAATGCATAATCATCGTTCACTGGATCTTTTATGAGATCTTCAATGAGTGCAAGTTAATTTTTTAGACTCCAAACAGTCTGGAAGGTCTCTTCCAAGTATGAATGGTTAAGAATCTCCATTGAATAGTTTTCCTCCTCCTCAGAAGTCGAAGATAGTTGTTTCTTTCTGAATTTACTTTTTGGTTTCCCTTCTTTGAATCTGTTTCCTTTTTAACTTTTCTTCTTTATCTTTCTTTCAATTCGTTAATTGTTGTTCTCTTTTTATATTTTGCCAATACTTTACCCAAACTACAGCCCAACATTATTCGAAAGCTTAATTTCTTCGTGAGATTTTTCTTCCTTTTTTTACAGGTGACTGGATGGGCTAAACCACTCAACAAAGGCTTGGCTGATCGGACGTGTTGTAGGCCTACTGGCTTTAGAAGTTACATAAGCTAGCTGGGGGTCTATAGAAGGATTCTTCTTGAAACTCGTTATTTGATTGATTGCTTGTTTCTAAATTTAAATCAGTCATCGTTACTGAGGATGATTACTGGTTGTTGGAGTGTGAAAGTTGATTAAGGTAGGAATTAGGTAGAATTTTCTCATGGTTGGTCAGGATTCTTGCTGGTTGTTTGAATGTAACGGTTGGCATCTGAAGCAAGTAATTAAAAAGATTAACCATAATGCAGTATCAACATCCGAACAGCATTTGTACCAGTATTCGACCACTGGCTGGGTTTTGGAACGAGAGGAGATTACAGTACGAGGATAAGAGCCATATTTTTTAAATAATGCAATCAGTCAGAATAACACCTTAACTGAAAAAATAAACAACATCTCTAATACCCGACCAGCTGATCGGCTAATGGAACAAAACCAGAAATTAATGAGGCAGTAACCGACCATTCAGTACTAAAATGTCCTGATTGATTTTAATTAAAAACAATCATTTCAATTAATTCTCTATTGTTATTCAATATAAAAGATCACCTTGCAACACT
The DNA here is from genome assembly GCA_035578175.1 of Catonia carolina. Classification (NCBI taxonomy): domain Eukaryota; kingdom Metazoa; phylum Arthropoda; class Insecta; order Hemiptera; family Achilidae; genus Catonia; species Catonia carolina. The sequence goes on along the minus strand of JAQMRL010000001.1, from coordinate 257,384,750 downwards.
TAAACAACAAAATAATTAAAGGAAAGTAAGTTGATAAAAAAATCACTTACAGGTTTACTGTAAGTGATTTTTTTTATTAACTCAAAAAAATTCGGCCATCACACGTAGTTGTGACGGTCGGTCAAACGCCATATTACTGGTGGTACCAAACGAAAAAATCCTGTGATAGATTTACGCACGTTGCTGACATTAACGCTGTCAAATGACATTTCCCTGCATTCACAAAGCTTTTAACTAAACATCAGTCGGAGGAATTATTGCAACTACTTTACTATATACTTTTAGTTAAATATTTTTTCTAAATTGTTGGTAAATGGTGCATTCACCCTAAATGTTTTTAATTTTGATTAATCTATTAAAACTTAATAAAATTTATAATTTTTACAGGTTATTAAAAAGAGGATCCATGTTCGTATTTTCTTCAAGTCAAGCAAGTGTTTTACTGGACCGTCAATTGGGAGCTGAAGGTACTGTACTAGATTTGGGCGCTGGAGACGGTAATGTAACACAAGTTTTAGCCAATTTCCATAGCACAGTTTATGTTACCGAAGTAGCAACTACGATGAAGTGGGCATTAAAGAATAAAGGATTTACGTAAGTTTTTGTTAACTTACTGTTTTTTTTACCTAATATGCATTTATTTCTGTAAACTATGTCAATTAACTTGTACACGTTTCAAAAAGTTGTCGTAAGCCCACATTATATTACTGATTTTGTTCTTCGTGGAAGCTCTTTAATTATTTAATCTGTAATCTATAATTTTCGGTCGATTGTGTCTCTATTTTATTTCAATTGTTAAGGTTCTTCCTAGCTTTTTTACCAGATTCATTTATCAGTTTCCATACTATGATGTTAATGGTGTTGGTTGCGTGTGCACACAAATAGAAAATGTTTTATTGTTTATGTATCCAAATTTTTCACATTTTTTTGTAGTACCAGACACAAATAAAGACCTACAAATAAAGAGAAAAAGTAGTAGTTGTAGTATAGTGCACGCCACGAAAGAAGTGCGCTATGAGGAGCAGTTTCCAATTTAATTGAAACTCAACCAATTTAATAGAATTATCTATTTACATCACAAGTCTATTTCTGTTTTATTTGTCTACTATACTTGGTATAATACTCTTGTAAAAATGCATAGTTCAGTCGAAAAATCATTTCCCAATCTTCACGTAAAACCAAAGTAGCAGTTTTTTTTTAATTGGCAGCCATATTAAAACGGAACATTTGATTTCACTTTTTAAATATTCACATTGTAGAAAAAACTGAGATCTTTAACATACTGAAACCCTGTTTTTTAACGTAAAGCCTTGATGAAGTAACAGACGTTCAAAAAGCACACTAACAAAAAACTGGCTAAAACTGAGTACTTTTTCTGCGTAAATTGGTGTATCTCCGACAAATTTTTAAATAAAAAAATTTAAATTTAACGAATAAACGCAGAAAAGAATAGCCTTTAATTTGCTGTAGCGTTAAAAAATTTCCATTCAGTCGTTTTTCAAACAGAGCTCTTCAAATACAAGGACTTCTTTCGTGGCGTGCATTATAATAGTATTTCACGGGGAGGCGCAAGTTATGCAATATGTACTACAGTTATGTAAGGCAGTTAGTCCTTGCATCGTAGTCCTTGATTACATTTCCATAAAAGATTCCAGTGGTCCACCTATCAACACGTACCAGAAAAATAATTTTCGAATACTGTGTAGTTATATCTGTTAGAAAATTTTACTTAGATAAAAAACTTCTGTGAGAGCCTTCTTTGTTCACCCAGTACTTGATAAATTAACCCTAAGATTTCACATTCAGTAGGCTACCCGGCTATGAAAATGCGGAAAACTTTTACATCGGCCCATTCCGCTCTTGTGTAACGTTTTGTTATTCACTTCAGGTACAATAAATTCCTTGTTCAATCACACTTGATGGGTCCGAAATTAGTCTGGAAGATTGAAAATCCGAATCAATAAGAAAATAAGTTAAGTAATGTGTAATCACAACCAATTTTTTTGAAGTAAAAAAAAACTGACAATGGAAAACGTTCTGATGGAAAATAACTGTAGTACGTATTACGGGATAAAAATATTATTTTAAAAACAAATCAAAAAATAAAAATATCTGTAGGCCTTTCCTCTTCAGAGTATCTAGTTTAATTTATATGATCCTGCACGTATGGAGCAAAACTTCAACAACAAAAATGCACAAACGCAGCATAGGAATTTGATGTTCACCAACTTTTAAAAACATCTATTAGAACTCTGATTATTCCAGTTCGATCAAAAAAGAATTTCGGTAACTGCATTTTTGTCATCTCAAAAAAAAAATCACGTTTAGCCTGTTGTTTATTGTTCTTTAGTTTCATATGCGACAATTTTTTTTTGTTTATTATCCTAACGAGGCTATCTTTCTGTACACATTAATTACAGTATAAAAAATAATTATCTAATAACACCTCTGTTGTGATTATCATAAAGTTATTTAAATAAATGTAAAATCGAAGGGTGGATGATCAGGATCCACCTTAACGAAAAATTATTGCATATTAATGACCATTATGTTATGTCCATAACGGGCAGGTGGAGTGTTAAATTAATTACGCTCGATCTGTTGATTCCAGGGCTACAAAAAAAGTTCTGTCTCTTATTATATTGTCAGCCAATTATATGACTGAACTATTTAAGAACAGAAGAGATTGAGGTGTAAAAGACACTAGTCAGAGTTTTCTTCTCTGGAAGTAATGAATTTTACTATACAGCCAGACCCTGTGGTGAATGAAGTAAAGGTGTCATTTGCAGGGTGGAAAGTAGGTGTTTTTCGGAGGGCCTGGAATGCTGATAAGCATACTCTTTTAACTCAGTGAGGAAGGCAATAGTAAACCACCTTACTCCTCGTTTTTACTTAGTAAAACCTCTAGAGATTCAAACCAGCCTTTTGGCTATTGACCTAAACAACAATGATCACACACCCGACTGTAAGTATAGCATAAATTTCTTGTTATAGTATCAAATTCGAAAGTACTTTAAAAAGTTAATAAATTAAATTCTTAACAGTAGTTCTTGTTATTTTTTGCAACATTGTTTATGCTGAACAAAATCTACATGCGGAAATCATTTTCTTCATTACTACAGTGCTGTAGTTAATTTCACGGGAAGTAGGCACAGATAAGAATTTGTACGCACATCTACACTAAAACAAACAGTTTTCTCAAAATAAACAGTGAAAATTAATCAACTGAACCAAAATTCAGACAACTAATTACGGACTTTAAGGGCTTCCATGAAGAGCAAAAACATAACACCGAGTGGACAGAAGAAAGGAGAAAAGCCTAGAGTGAGTGAATGCTGAGATACCAAAAAGAGCTTCCAGAGACGTCCAATGTCACCTTAGGTGGTCTAAAATTGCCCCTATACGAGGAATAGAATAAAACCATTCATTTTCACTTTCTTTTACCTTTTATGAACATATAGGGAAGGAAAGTATTATTTTCATGTCAATTTTTTATTTAAACGTTCGTAAATGACCATAGTAAATATAGCCCTGATTAACTTTCTAATAAATTAACGATCTTTAGGCGGGTACGACTTCAAAATCATTTAAATTATTAATAATAATGTACTTAGAAGATTTGTAGGTTAATATAGTTAAGGGAATTTTAATCTGAAATACAGGTACTGGGTTCAATTTTCGCTCAGGTCTGGCCTGTCCTCTTTACTTATTTTCGTTTATCACCCTTCACTTTATGCATCAGTCTTAACAACTAACAGCGTCTTAACAACTTAAAGTACAACAAATTGTTGCAAATTGTAGTTTTAAGTATTTTGGAATGTATAGAAGAAAACATAACGGAAAATGTTATGTAGACGTGATTTTTTTGTGTTTACGAAATCTGTTGGAAGAAACTTTTTTGTTTATTCAGAAATTTTCATTAATGTTTTAAGTTTTTGCTGTTAATAGTTTTGAAGATTAAAAATAATTAATTTGTAACTTTTATATTTTATGTCGTTTACCTAGAAGTCTTTTGGCGAATTCAAGTAAAGAGGTTACTTAAATTCGATAGAAAATAATTATAAGATAGAAAAAGTTTATTAAAATTAGTCGGAATGAGAAAGCTGTGTTCGGAAATTTTCCAATTTGTTTCGAGCGGTTCCTAATTTAAAAAATCGAGGTTCCAAATTGAGTTCTTTTTCCTATTATATTATACTGATATATATAGGAGAGTAGGCAACGAAAAAGAAATGGAGAGGGCGTATCGTAATCGTGGGAGCTGTGTTTGAATTAGAGTATTGGATAATTTCAGCGGGATCTAGATGTCGTTTGCTGGGTGATATTAAGCGATCCCATTTGAGGGTGATTGCGGTCCTCCCCGGCCGTAGGGTAAATTAAATAAATTTCTAATCAGACTCTACTTCCCGTCACTCTGTCTTTCTTCTTCTTATTCGTTCCTCCTCACTCGCTCACTCCCGTTCGGTTAACTTGTACGATGCTCTGTAGCTTATATTGATCAAGGAACGACGGAATGTAATTGTGGTCGGTCTCAAGAAAAGTTAATCATAATTGAAAATGTTGGTTTCTTCGTTCGTTCATCCTACCATCCATCCCACACTGCCGTGGTTAGATGGTCGGGCTTTTCTTAAAATGAGTCTCGATCCTTCACCCGCTTGAAATGAACTTTGTTCTATACTTTAAATTAGTTATCATATCTTTGGGGTTCTGTCTATTTCATTGCCAATTATCCTTAATATTAACTTATATATATTAACTTGTGTACAATATTTGCACGATGAACACAATATGTCGTATTCTGTTCATTATTAGCATATTTCATATTGATTTATATAAATAACTGTTTATTTTCCCTTAATTTCAAAAGTTTAGTTTTACTTTATAATTTAACGAAATAATATTGGTGAAAATTTTTCTGCTGTTACCTTATTATATTAGTTTTAAAAATATGTTTTAATTAAAAGAAATTGGTAATTTCTTTTTGTAATACGTAAATACAGTGGTTAGTCACTGTAACCGATGGTCTTTTCTTGCAACAAAGGTCCAGTTACGGTCATGTTGTTTGCCCGTTGCGAATTAAACCACAAAAAGAGCTTTCTCTAAGCCTTTTTTTGACTAAGTCAAAGCCACTTCGGGGTCTTTTTACCTTCATCAAACCTATTCTGAATTTTTCACCCGTTTTTCCAAATTGCGGATATTATGGAGTGTCCAACGTCGAACTCCCTTGCAATATCCCCGTTCGTTTTACCGGTTTCCAAACACCAAATAATGTGCGCTTTTTCCATTACTGTATAATGTCTACGCGATGACGCCATATTTTTTTTAACCGAGACGGCGAGAAAAACTCATGTTCACTCCCTCACGATGGGGGAAGTAGTGTTGGACTCAGTTGAGGCGTCCTTGTCCAGCCCTAAGGAGGCCGTAACCGCCAAGAACCAAAAACTCGCCTGACCGCTTGATTCGACTTCAGCAAAAATCCCTCCACCTCCCTCGGAACTGTTAATATAATACTACTTGGGAAATGTCAGGTTAAAAAATTTACACACTGTCAGCGAGGCGTGGAAGGGAACCTAATAGGGCCTAATTCCCCTCTCGCTGTCACTGACCAACAATCCCTCTCTTACTTTCATTCACCTCTTTCATCACCATCTACGGAAATAAGTGTGCCGCCTACTTTATAAGATTTACAGGATTGACGGTGGGAGAGGGCGATCTCGCTGATCTCCACTTGTCTCCTCCCTCCGCAGTCTCCCGATCACCCTCTCAGCAAACAGAGCGACCAACTTCCAGCTCTCCTCATCCCGCAGCATTGCTGCCCCTACTCTTTCTGGGCTCCATAGTGCAACCCCCTATCTTCTCAGATGTCTTCATTCTTTCGAGGCCAAAATAGGGACATCTTTCAAAAATATGCGCAATGGACTCCTCCTCTTCACTGTTGCATAGTCTACATTGCGGCACTTCACTAAGTTTGAACCTCGTCGATGACGCCATACTTAAGTTTGTATAAAACACAAAAATAACGGACACTACTACAAATAACGGACAGGTTTACACAAAAGATATGAACTAACTTGAGTAAACAGGACAATAAAACTGTAGATCAGTGCTGTATTTAAGACACAGAAAAAGGATAGGCCTATTAGTAATCAAACTTCCGACACGAACTAAAATAAGTAAATGCATGTTGAGACTAACGCCATTAGGAAAAAAACACGTTAAAACTAGACAAAACAATGAGTAATACGCTGAATCGTACTGTTGACAGATAACAGGGTTAGTTGAAAATTCATACAGTTGTCACTAAAACCGATATGTGGTTTTAACCGATGCTACTGTAAACGATGCATTAATTTTATATTGGCCAATAATGTAACACTCCACCTGCCAGTCATGGGCATATTGCGAAAATTACGTACCACTAATAATAACCAATTTGTTATTTAATTTTAAATCTCACTGTTACATAGAGCAGTCTACATTATGGCCTTGATTTACATCAGCTGTGAAAAATTACACATTAATATTTAACTTATTGGTTGACTTGGTTCTAATACTTAGAGGTATTTAACTTATTAAGTTAAATCAAGCTGTTTTTAAATTACTTCCATTTTAAATGAATAAAACAAAATGGTATCCTAGAATTTAAGTTTGAATTATTGAAAAGAATTAACAATTGTTCTCAGTAATTTTCCCCCTTTTTTCTAGAGCTCATTTAGCTGTAAAATTATTCTGTACAGTTCTCTAATTTAACGCTTAATAAAATTGGTTATTGATGGTACTTTTTTATTATAAAAACGTCTTTAATGTAAATGGGGTTATTTTTGTGTAGTTTAAAATTAATTTGATATTATTATACGTAATTTAATTTTAAAATAGATTTATGTAATGACAGTATTTAGGTCTTTCACTAACTGTGGTTTTGTGTCGTAACATCTTTAACTGATATTTATCTTTATTTTTAAATTATCTATAATTTTAGAACAGAGTTATAAGAAGTAAAAGAAATACTAGTAACTCTGATTAAAATGTCCTAGATCTGATTTATTCATAAATTGCGTCTGCGCTCTGCGTGGTATTTTGTCTACATCGGTAGTGTACCTGTCTTCAATACGAACTACAGTTGAAAATCCTTGTGCATGTAAACTTCCTAAAACAAAGTTGACTGAAAAATGATTTTTCAATCTAAAAAAATTAAAAATGTATTAACCTTATTGAAATTTTAGTTCAATATAATAGTAGTCCTTGTTAGTAGTTTTAGATTATGTATCATTGTTTTACGTCCGGCTGTGTTGCATATGTTAATTCAGACGAAAAAGGATAGATGAAAATTAGTGATGGAGAATTCCAAGCCTGATCGGGAATCGAATCCGAGGCCCATGGCATTAAACCCAGTTTCCCTAACCTCTATACCAACTAAGGCTAGTCAAATGTATGATTTGTACCTCTAAATTATTATTCTGTTTTTGTTTATTGAAAGTTGCGTCAACTGCTTTGGTTATTAGCGACTGTGCATTTCGGTTCGAAATCGGTGGATTTTAAACGTGTAATAATTTCCAGACTTTTGCCGGGAATCAAATCCGGGACCTTTTGCTTTGGAGTTATGAAGCATTTTAGAGCTGTAATTTCTGAGGTATGGAGGCGGACTCTAAAATTTTATTTAGCAAAACAAGAACGAGAAAGCACAAAGATTTGCTGAACACATGCGAGGCATATTCCAACCGCATGTGGACAGAGAAGAGAAAATCCTGGAGCATACTGCTGTTGAGGAGAGTCAAGACATTTCACGCCTCGTACTTTACAGGAAGTAAAGCAAAGAAATAAAAAAACGAGATTAATTTAAAAAAATGACGCCAGGATTTCATGTGATAAGTGGGGAAATATTGAAACAATTACCTATAATGGCATTGATTAAACTTACTTACTTAATAAATGCTACTTTCAGGCTAAAATACGTTTCCAGCATTTATGGAATATCGCTGAGGTTAATGATACTGAAACCAGGAAATCGCCAACTGCAGCTTCATCATACAGACTGATATCACTAATATCTGTATTATCTAAATTATTTGTAACATTATTGCTTAAGAGATTAAAAATTATTAAAAGAAAACGCCTGATCCCAAACCATCAGTTTGGCTTTAGAAGTAAACACTCCACAATAGATCAGGAACATAGAATAACACTATCATAATAGAAAAAGCTTAAGAAGATCAACAGATCTGTGCGATTTTCTTGAATGTATCACTGGCATTCAATAAGGTTTGCTTTGGTTTGAGTTGAGATCACTTCTGCCGAAACAGTACACAGAAATACTCAAATCATATTTCACAGGATGATTCTTCAGAACTAAACAAGGGAGTGCGATTCTGGACTGAAGGAAATCAAAGCCGGAGTTCCTCAAGGGAATGTGCCGAGTCCGATCCTCTACTTGTTGTGCACCAGTAACCTTCCCGAACTTGAAATTAATACCGTAGCTACTTTTTCCGATGCCACTGCGTACGGCTTTTACGATTTTTTTAAAACTCTCCTATGTACTAAAATATTTTATTCTCTACAAGATAATGGTAAGCGCCATGTCTGCTGAAATTCTTGGAGAGGCTGTGCTCTCGTAGTATATTTTTTTTAAGATTGCAGCCTTAATATGCATTTCAAGGCAAACGTGTATATAATTAAAGTTGTAGAAAATAACAAAACGTACAACTTTTATTGGAAGCGGTTTTTTATACAACGCTTAGTTTAGCTTAGTGACTTTCTGTATTTTGCTCATCAAAATCGGTAAAAAATTGAATTTTTTTTTTATATTGCGGCCTTAATATGCATTTTGTGACAAAATTGTATATAATCAAAGTTATAGGAAATTACAAAACTTACAACTTTTATTTGAAGCATTTTTTGTGTTGTTGTTGTTGTTGTTGTTTGGGTCAACAGCCGAAAGTCTGGTTTGAACCTCTAGAGGTTTTACTAAGTAAAATCGAGGAGTAAGGTGGTTTAACATTGCCTTCCTCACTGAGTTAAAAGAGTATGCTAATCAGTATGCCAGGCCCTCCGAAAAGCACCCACTTTCCACCCTTAAAATGACACCTTCACTTCATTCACCACAGGGTCTGGCTGTATAGTGAAATTCATTACTTTCAGAGGGGATACCTCTGACTAGTATCTTTTACACCTCAACCTCTTCTGTTCTTAAACAGTTCAGTCATATAATTGGTGGACTATGTGATAAAGAAACAGAACTATTTTGTAGTCCTGGAACCGACAGATCGAGTGCAATTAATTTAACACTCTACCTGCCCGTTACGGGCATCATCAATTTTTCTATAGAGCTTAATTTAGTGTCAATTAGTGATTTTACGTATTTTTAATCCTACAGAAGTTGGTTTTTATTTAGCGTCATCATTCACTCATGATTAAACATAGGTTATAATTTTCATTATTTACATTGACAAGAGAAAGCCTTGTTAGTGTTTCGTACTAGATTTTTAACTGTGGAATATTGTACAAAATGGGGATGATAGAATACTTTTAATGGAATAAAATGATTTGTTGAGCTTAACTTTTAAAATTAGGTTAATTAACAAAAATGTGTTCATTAAAAGTTTTTATTCTTAAAGTACAACAAATAAAACTTATGATATTAAAATCTACGTGAGTTAATTATTGTTTGTACGTTATTCATGTTTTGAATACGACGTCAAACTTATACTAAACCGAGTTTTATTATCATCTCTTTCATGAAGATTTTCAATCTTGTTGAATGTTATCGATTGTTAGAAAAGTAGTATTAACAGAGTTAATAATCATTTTAAATTGAATTTGAACGAGTTTATTATCGGAGCTAGCAGAAGAACGGTAAACAACTTAAGAGATGAGAAGTTTATAGAGTTTAAACTTGCAAGCACTAACTTAAGTTCAGTACCGTATATACGTAACTGAAGCAAAGCAGCCACTGAACCGCCCGGCTAATATACCTTACGAAGACATACTTAGTCCGGAGACTTAGTTTAATGACTTTGTTGTGAAGTAGAAAAAGAGAGGGATGTTGTCGGGGTTGAAGAAAAGGGTAGAAAAAGGAAGCCACAACTTGATGTCTTGAATACTAAATTAGCAATCTAGTTCCGTCTTTGCTTATTACAATATCTGTCTCAGAATACAAAGAAACTGTATTTGGGCGTACACATAAATATGTAACTGTGTATTGTTCTACACATCATTTCAGATTTTATGTAAATATCTAGAAATCTAAGTTTAATTATTTGTCAATCCTAATTAAATTTAGATAATTATTACTTTCTCTTGCCTATATGAATCTTGCCTATATATAGGAAGGAAAGTATTGTTTTCACGTCGCTTTTCCGAAATCGAGTTTTCATCGGATCTATACGTTTTCAGAACTCCCTGAATCCAAAAAACATGTGTTTAGCGATTGGTCTGTGTGTGTGTGTGTGTGTGTGAACAGAATATCTCAAGAACTGAACATCGTACGAACTTGAAACTTGAAACTTAAGTTAGATACTACTAAAGGATTCGACACGAACGTTTTCATCAAAATCGGTCAGCCGGAAGTAGTAGTTTATTCGTATCATTTTTCACTTTTTTGCGTTTTCTCAAAAACGACTCCTACGATTTGTGTTTTAATTCGCCTCATTAACTGCAATTTTTATTCTCTTTAAGATAGGGTAGGCGCCATGTCTGCTGAAATTCTTAAGGTGGCTGTTCTTTCGTAGAAAAAACTGGTTTTTTTAAGATTGCAACCTTAATATGCATTTTAACGCAAAAGTGTATATAAAGACAATTTAAAAATCTACAACTTTTATTTCGAACATTTTTTTTGTTTATTTATTGGAAATTAAAAAATCTACAACGTTTATTTGAAGAATTTTTTCTACAAAGCCTAGTTTAGCGGCAAAGAGTGATTTTCCGTATTATTAAGCCGAACTAAGGTTGTTTTTATTTTGCATCATCACTTATGAATAAAAACAGGTTATGTTTTTTGAGGTTAGTTTGTTTTTGTTTATTTCTAATGTTTTATTACTAATGTTATATTTTAATGCTCATCGTATGCGTTGGCAAGAGAAACTCGTGTGAGTGTTTTACACCAGAATTTTTTTTTATTTAAAATTTTCAATTATTTTTTATTATTGCTGTATACGAGTTAAGTATGAAGAGTTGGATCTCAAAACGTATTTTTTAGTCAACAAAAACAATCGTGTCACAGTATTTGCCCGTTTCAGCTTCCTCCTATCTGTAGGCCTATTAATGTAGATAATTTAAGTTGATTTAGATGTAACTAATTATTGTTATTGTCCATAACAGACATGTGGAATATTAAATTTATTTGTACTCAATCTGTTAGTTCTAGGGCTACAAAAAATAGTTCAGTTTCTTATCACTTGGTCAGCCAACTAAACGACTGAATCATTTAAGAACATAAGAAGTAGAGGTGTAAAAGACACTAGTCATAGTTATCTCCTCTGACAGTAATGAGTTTCATTATACGGCCAAAGCCTTTGGTGAATGAAATGACGGTGTCATTTGCAGGGTGGAAAGTAGATACTTTTCAGAGGACCAGGCATGCTGATAAGCATAGCCTACTTTTTAACTCAGTGAGGAAGGCTTGGTAAACCACCTTACTCCTCGTTTTACTTAGTAAAGCCTCTAGAGGTTCAAACCAACCTTTCGGCTGATGACCTAAACAACAACAGTTATTGTAAGATCGGGATTTATGAAGTTGTTTTCTTGGGAAGTTTTAAGTATTTTTAATAATTATTGTTTGTTCAGTAAATTTAAAATAAAAAGCCGCATCTTTGTTGATTTATTTTCATTTTATTATTTAAAGTCGCATCAACTGCTTGGTTGTTAATGACCTACATTGGTTTATGTGAACTGTGGTATTTGACTTGTGAAAATTTCCAGGCCCTGGCAGGGAATCGAACCCGGGACCTCCGCGAGGTAGGCTAAAGCGCTAACCACTACGCTACGAAGGCAGCCACATCTTTGGTGTATTCTTTATATTTTAATACCTACAATTACATTCATTTTATATAAATATTTTGGCTTGCTAATTTTATGATTTTTTTGTTTTATTTTAATGAATTCATTGTAAGTTGTAATTTTTTTTTGAACAAGATATAAAACTTAAACATGGCGTAGTATTTACTAGTATTAGTCTGTTGTTTAGGTCAACAGCCGAAAGGTTGGTTTAAACCTCTAGAGGTTTTACCTAGAAAAACGAGGAGTGAGTTGGTATACCAATGCCTTCCTCATTGAGTACAAAAGTAACCTTTGCTTATCAGCATGCCAAGCCCTCCGAAAAGCAACTACTTTGCACCCTGCAAATGACATCTTCACATCATTCACCACAGGGCTTGGCTGTATAATGAAATTCATTACGTTCAGAGGAGATAACTCTGACTAGTGTCTTTTACACCTCTGCCTCTTCTGTTCTTAAATAGTTCAGTTATATAATTGGCTGACCACATGATAAGAAACAGAACTCTTTTTTGTAGCCTTTGAAGTAGCAGATCGAGTGCAAATAATTTAACACTCGCGCCTGAGTGTTATGGGCATTGAAAAATATATAGAACTTAAAACTTGGCGTAGCATATACTAGTATTAATCTATAAATTCGAATTTTTTGTATTTGATGTAGTGAATTCATTTTTCAGTACATTATCGTAGGCTAAGTGTTTGTGATAACTAACAAAAAAATAACTTTTAGATATATTTTATAATTATTTTATTTTACTCAATTTTCTTTTCTTTATATATTCATTGTCTCTTTTTTGTCAATTGAGTTGCTAAAATAAACAAAGCTTTTTCGCAAATCTTGTTCAGATGGTGTTAGCTTTCTTTCTGCATTCAATCCAATTGTTACACACTCTTCTCTTTTAAACAGACGAATTTCAGGCTGTGTAAAGATTTAACAAAGGAATCCTGGTAAAAGGTCCTTGAATATATAGGCAAGAATAACTTCTTGCGAGTTGTTTTTCTCTCGCATATCGAATCGGAACCGAACTACTACCTTAAACGGAGGTGGATGTGTCAACTGAACCAAACTAATACCTATCTTATATGCTATTGGATGACAGAACACAATAAACTTGTCTCATACTCAGATATATACATATATATACAACACGTTAGGCTTACAGATATACAACTTTAATTAAATCAACGGTTCCTACTTCAGTTAGCGTTTTCTCCTTTCGTACAACACTCTTCTCCTCACTAAGAAAGCTGAACATAGTTAAAGTTCTTAATGGCCCTTTTGCTAAGCTATAAAGAGTACCGGCCATTTGAATAACAATGACGTCACGCGTGGGTCATTATTCTTCTCTCGCTCTGCTACTACTCCATTTCTTCATGCTACCCGGTTACATTTTACTGTCTTTTACTCCAGTACACACTTAAATGTTCTTCTACATAAACTTACCGCCCTCTAACCATCACCCCTTTACATACCACATGTATTTATGTACCCAACTCATCTTAGACGCCTTTCTTCTAATAACGTTTCACTTCCTCTCCTTTTATTATCTCTTCTTGTTAAAATTTTTATCATTCATGCCCGATTTTTTAAAAATTTATTTCCTATTGTTTGTATTTTTCTTCATTAAAATTTCATGACGTGTAATACAATATTTTAATACTTATGTTATTCTGCATTACTTTTAACTAGTTCATAATTTATCCTCGTGTTTTAATTGACCCGATTAATGAATGTTTACTGAAAATAACCCTAAAAATTGTAATTCTCTTTTACATACTCATTTTTATAGTTGTGTGTTTTATTCGTTCCGGTACAAAAACCGATTAGACCGAAATTTTGAAATATAAGTTTCCTCAAGTAATCGTTAACTTGTTTTTACTTCATCTTGGCTTAGAATTAGTGGAATAGATAGGGAAAGTTATGATATCGTGTGAGTTTTTTGTGTATAGCCAGGTAATAACTTACCTGTTTATCTGTGTGGGTGTGTTTTTTTTTAATAGAATAACTCAAAAACGGAAAATTATGCAAAGGTACCACGAGGAGAACTGACACAAATATTTTGTTTCAAAATCGGTCAAACGGTTGTTGGTAGCAGTTTATTTGTGTGGTTTTCACTTTAGTGTATTTTTCTCAAAAATTATAATTAAAAGTCGAATTTCAATATTGTGTATTAGTTTTTTAATCCTTTAATTTACATGATTTTTCGCAGAATTTATTTTTTTACGTGTTAAATTAAAAAATGTAATACTTCATAAGGCATTTAATAGAGTTATGTTATCTTAAACATAGAAAAAGTGTTTTTGACCCCTAAATTTTTGTTTTGTTTCAATATCTTAAAAACAATTGGATATAGTGTTCTGAGACGTGTTTTATTGGATTTTCAGGTTAAAAACCATAATAAACGATCACGTTTGCCTCTTAATTAAAACTTTAAAAACTTCAGTACAGCCTGATTTCACTGGGGTAACTGAATTCCAGGCGAAATATTTCGCCAGCCGTAACTCGCTAATGAAGCGTTTCCGAACCTATGTTAGTATACTGTGGGCAATTCAAATTGGCACAACTCTTGCTCTACGTGTACACACAGTTCCGCATAAAGTATATCCATAACCTATTCTTTCAACAAGGTCTTCAAATTTAAAGTACGCAAATACCTACAACCTTATTTCAATGTACAAACATACAAATAATTATTGTATTTTAAAATATTTATTTAATTTGTTCCAGTAAAAATTTAAATTATAAATTACAAGAACTTAACTGCAAAAACTGACAAAAGTATACTCTACTGACGCACGCAACTGATTAAACAAATTGGTCTAAATATCTAATGAACAGAAAATCATATATGAAAACAAATTAGTTACATCATTATGTCTGACAGATTTATTAGGTAATAAAAACAATGAAAACAAAGCGTAGTGACCGTGCGTGAGTCGCACATTACATTAGCGATTGTATACTTTTGTGACTGTACCATCGTTGCATGGAGAGTGGCGAAGAGTGGAATAGATAAACACCGAAGCTGCTTGTGCCAATTCGAATTTTTCCAAGGTACATGAACATTTTTTCTGATTTTTCATCATCATTATCATATGTCTAGGCTTAGGCTCAAGGCCTGTTCTGGCATCCATCTCTTTTTAGGTCTTCCCAAGTCTCGTTTCCCTCTAGGTTTATATTTCCCATGCTCGCAGAGGAAGTCTGTGAGCTGGCATGCAAAGTAAATGACCAGTTTCTCTTATATATTCTTAACGTTTCCAACAGTGACTGAACATTTAACTCGGCGCGGATAGCTTCGTTACATTTTTAGTTCTGATTTTTAGTTATACAATCAGTTCCTTGAGTTTTGGTCAAACCTTTTAAGGACACCTGTAACTTATTGCTTATCTGTAGATAAGCAGAATAGAAATAAATAATAAAAAGTTGGCAGGATGTAGTCCTGCTTGTTGGTTAGAGAAGTAAGTGGGGTTCACTGTTCATTTATTTTTATGGTTTTAAAAATGTCGCATTGTCTACTTTTTACTTAGTTTCTCATTTTAACGACAAGAGTAAATTAATACAACCCGCTGGTTGTATTTTATTTAATTTAAGTATACTATATTATGTTTTGTCATGACTGTGGAAATCACTTAGTGGTAAACCCTCAAAGGTGTTTCATGCGAAATCATTATTCCTTTAATACTTTTTGTGGATTTCTGATAAGTGTGTGTTGTATGATTTCCTAATTGTAAACTAAAACAAGTGTATCGTTTTTTAATGATCGTGCATAGCTTACAGTTACTACGTTAAGGTCTCGATGTATGATCAAATCGCGTACTTAGTAAGAACTATTGTGGTAAACCGTAAAAAATTATTTTGAATCCCTGGTACCTTGTTTATGTTTGATATTCTCACTGAACTATTAATCCGTATTTTAAATACTTAAAACCACTTACGTACCGCACTTTCAATCTACATTTTCCGTATTAGGTAAATTTTAACAATTTATTTTTTGATGAACAGCTACTAAGTATGATCTTTGGAATAGAGAATACAAAAATTTCAGTCTGTGGTTCATATCAGTTTAAAAGTAAAGATGTTGCTTAATATATTTATGTTGTATAAATAAAAGAAACAATAATATAACTTTATTAACCCTCCAGGGATCGGTCTAGTGGTAAAGACATCGCCGCGAGTCAGGTGTTTATGAGCTGATTTTCGGAGACGAAGTTTCTGTAGTCAAATTCTAGTACAAGTAGTTACTTTTTACGAATTTTAATACTAAACCAATAATAGTTAACGGTGTACTTTGGTGGTTGGGGTTCAATTAACCATACTCTCTCAGTAATGGATGGCCTAAGTTTAAATAAGACTACATCTCATTGGGTCATGGGGTCGCTTAGTGTTATCAAATTAAACAGATTGCAACCTACACACATTAAGGATGAAAAATATTAATAAATTTAAGATAGTTAAAGATATTGTTAATCTGAAATCTATAGTGTAATAAAATAATAATAATAATCAGTTTGCAAATTTAAGTGCAAACGGAGGCGGTTCGGTGTTTTTAACTTTTTTTGTTTGTTTTTACTTTCTCTTGCCTATGTGAATATATAGGAAGGAAAGTATTGTGTCCGTGTCCATTTTTCGAAATTTAGTATTCACCGGATCTACACGTTTTCAGACCCCCTAAACCCAAAAAACATGTTTTCAGCGATTGGTGTGTGTGTGTGTGTATTCGTGTCATTTTTCACTTTTTTGCGTTTTTCTCAAAAACGGCTCCTACGATTTTTTTTTAAAATCGCCTCATTTATTACATTTTTTATGCTCTATAAGATAGTGTAGGTGCCATGTCTGCTAAATTCTTGGAGAGGCTGTGCTTACGTAGAAAAAATGGGTTTTTTAAGCGACTTTCTGTTTTTTTCACGAAAATGTGTAAAAAAGTAGATTTTTTAAGGTTTCGGTCGTAGTATCCATTTAATGACAAAAGTGTATAATCAGATTTATAGAAAATTACATGATCTACAACTTTTATTTAGACCATTTTCTCTCCAGAGCCTAGTTTAGCATGAAAGTGAATTTCCGTATTTTAAGCCAAACTGAGGTTGATTATCATTTTGCATCATTCACTCATGATTAAAATACGGTTGTTTTTTAAGGTTTTTTTGTTTATATCTAATGTTTTGTTACTGATATTAGGATATATTGTTTATTATTTGCATTGGCAAGAGAAAGTCGTGTGAGTGTTTCTCACCAGATTTTTTTACTAAAAACAATCGGAATCGAGCTCAGCAATAGAAACAAAACAAAAATGGCACCCATTTTGTTTTTACAATAATAACTTATCTAAAAAAGGTTACAGATGAATGAAGATTTATACCGCCAAACGTAGATTAAAATAGTCTAAAATGGAATGTAATTTAGTTTTGAAATTGGCTGAACGATTTTATATTTTATGATGATTTAAAATGAGTGAATCGTGGAGCGACATATGGTCAAGGTATAATATGTTTTACTTGTAAATACATAAGTTTTTTTAAAGTAAATTAATAAACTATAAATGAAAAATTAAACTAATAAAATACTAGAAAATATCATGTACACAAAATTTAAAGGTTAATATTACTGATGACATTAAAAGATTGTTGTTCGGTTATAACTTGGAAAACGTTATAGTTACGATATTCACAGTAGTTTATTGCATCGCTAAGTAATTTAAACGTGAAGTCTTAATTTGGTAAACTCACTTTATAAATAAATCGATCTATTTTACCTTATAACGCTTTGTATTTATAAAATAAATTGGATCAATAACTTTTAACTTGATTTATAGATAAGTGTATTTATTTAAACGTTTTATCTTACAGTATTTTATAATGAATTGATTTCGGTTCCATATTAAGAACAGTTTGGACGTTAACTGAAACTTATTAGATTTGTACAGGCTGTCTCAAAAGTAAATACAGCTAAGTAGTTCCATAAATTTAGTTTTTGGATTTAGTTACAATAGTTCGTTTTGTGATGAGAGGTGCTAAAACTAAATGGATTAATTTTGTATAAATAATATAATTTATTGTTGTTATTAAGTTCAACAGCCAAAAGGCTGGTTTGAACTTCTAGAGGTTTTACTAAGTAAAACCGAGGAGTGAGGTGTTTTACCATTGCCTTCCCCACTGAGTTGAAAGAGTATGCTTATCGGCATGCCAGGCCCTCCGAAAAGCATCTACTTTCCACCGTGCAAATGACACTTTCACTTCATTCACCACCGGGTCTGGCTGTATAGTGAAATTCATTACTCTCAGAGGTATAACTCCGACTAGTGTCCTTTACACCTCTATCTCTTCTGTTCTTGAATAGTTCAGTCATATAATTGGCTGACAATGTGATAAGAAACAGAACTATTTTTTACAGCCCTGGAACCAACAGATCGTGTGCAATTAATTTAACCCTCCACTTGCCCGTAATGGGCATAATAATTTATTATATAGTCTAAATGCAAAAGACGGTATGTAGCCATGGACTCTTAAAATGAAAAGGCTTCTATGCTGCCGAGACGTTAATATGAATCTGAGAGTAAGAATGTTAGGTTGTTATGTTTTCTCCGTGTTGCTGTACGGTGTGGAGTATGGATTTTTAAACAGGGAAACATCAGGAATATTGAGGTATTTGAGATGTAGTACTACAAGAGAATGTTGAGAGTGTCATGGACGGAGAGAGTGCCAGTTGTGGATGTATTGTTGAGAATGGGTACAGAGTGTGAATTGGTGAGGACTGCAAAGAGAAGAAAATTAAAGTATTTGGTACATGTTATGAGAGGAGATAACTACTCATTACTGAAGTTTATTGTCAAAGGAAAGCTTAACCCTTTCAGTGCCGAAGCAATATTCAAAAGTTTGATTTAAAGTGCCATTTAATTAGAATAAGGGTGTACAAAAAGTACCAACCCTTATTTCAAAAACTTGCCGGCGTAAGCCTACCATTGCCTACCAAAATTTCAACGTTACAGAAAAATAAAATATCCTGTTAAAAATTAATTATTATTGTGTTCATAAAAAAAAATTGTTCTAACACTAAAAATATTCCAAATAGTTTTTTCGTTTATAAAAGTCGCATCGACAGCTTGGTCATTAGCAACTACTGTGGGTGTTGGTGCCTTAACGGTGGTTTTAACGTGTTAAAATTTTCAGACCCTAGCCGGGAATCGAACCCGGGACCTTTCGCTTTGTAGGCTAGTGTGCTTGTCACTACGCCACAGAGGCGGTTTCAAAATACGTTATTCCATTAATTTTTGTTTTAAAGTTTTGGTCAAATTTTTGGTGAAGCCTCAAAATTAGTAAGAAGAGCCCATCAACAATCTTGGGATACGTTCATTGGGACTATTGAACATGACTTACATGGAAGGCAATCGCTAGCATATAAAGTAATGAAGGTATTCAACAAAACTGAAAGAGACTCGATTAGAGTAAACTGCATAAGTACAGAGGAATGGGTAGAACATTATAGAAAACTATGGTATGAGGATGTTGAACCAGTTGCTGTCGAAGCTCACTGTGAAGGATGCTGTGTTGACCGGATAACCATGGAAGAACTATCAGAAGCATTGAAGGGCACAAAGAACAGGAAAGCTCCGGGATTGAATGGACTGAACGCGGAATTATTGAAGTGTGGAGGGTTGTTGCTACACCTGCGAATTTTACATTTCTTTAATATGTGTTGGAAATATCACATAGTTCCCAAAGAATGGTTAGAAGCAAAGGTTATTTCCCTCTATAAAAAAGGGGGTAGAACGGACCCAAATAATTACAGAGGTATCAGTTTGCTGGACACCACCTATAAAGTATATGCAAGAATAATCAATTCAAGACTAAGGAGGATTGTGGATAGTTTGATTTCAGAGGAACAGATGGGTTTCAGAAAAGGAAGGTCATGCTCAGATACAATTTTTACCATGAACCAAATTATATCAAAAAGACGAGAGTTTAACCTTGAAACTCATCTAGCATTTATAGACTTTATGAAGGCGTTCGACTCTGTCAATCGTAATCTCTTATGGTCTATACTTGAATCTAAAGGATACCCAAAGCATATTATTCAACTTATGAAGGGATTGTATGAGGGGACAACAATCCGTCCGCAAGTAAATGATAAGGTAACAGAAGCCATCTTGGTAAATAAGGGAGTTCGACAGGGCTGCAGTATGTCGCCGACTTTATTTAACATATATATAGACGACATGTTGCAAACATGGAAAATAGGCATTAATTCAGGAATACAACTCTCAGAACAGATGAAGCTCAATCACATGATCTATGCAGATGACTTGGTATTAATACAACAAAGCGAAGACGAGTTACAGAAAGCGGTTTTTAGGTTGGACAAAATGTCTGAGAAATATAATTTGAAAATATCGCAGACAAAAACTAAAACTATGGCATTTAAAGGAAAATACACCGTAAGAACTAAAATAGAATTAGGAGGAAGAGTGCTTGAACAAGTCTCTCATTTCAAATATCTTGGTAATGATGTTTCGTATGACTTTGACAAAGATGTGCTTTACAAACTATCTAAATTTCAAAGCATTTGTGGTAATATACATAAACATCTGAAACGGAAAACAAGAAAAGATACGAGACTTAAGTTTTACGATACAATTGCTGTCCCTACTTTGATGTATGGCAGTGAGTCCTGGATACATACGAAAAAGGTAGACAGCAAAATCCAGGCTGCAGAAATGAGATTCTTACGAAGTGTATATGGATGCAGCCGAAGAGATAGGCTACGAAATGAAGAAATTAGAAAAACACTGAATGCTTTACCGTTGCTAGACAGAATCAAGCAGAACAGGAACAGATGGTGCAGCCATTTGAATCGCATGCCAGGCGAGAGAATACCAAAAGCCGCCAGAAACTACAAACCTACAGGAAGAAGAGATATAGGACGACCGAGGAACAGATGGGTACCGGAACAGGTTCAAGAAACCTAATCCTTGGAAGTGAAGAAGAAGAAGAAGAAGTTTTGGTTTCCGGACGTTGGCACTTTATGCATAACTTACGGACTTTCGGTAAACCGTTTTTTATAACTACGTAAAATATATCGACGTCCTGTTTTTCGGACGTTGGTACTTAACGGGTTAAGGGAAAAAGAAGTGTTGGGCGTAGAAGACTTTCCTGGCTGGGAAATCTGAGGGATTGGTACGGGTGTACATCGGTGAAGCTATTCGGAGCCGCGGTCAACAGCATTCAGATCGCAATGATGATTTCCTACCTTCGATAGGGGACGGAACCGAAAGAAGTAGAAAAGACCTAACTGACTCAATTCTCGTCACTAGTTCTGAAACTTTCCGATCACTTAACTGAAATTCGGTAAATTACTAATTTAATTTCGGTGTAAGCCTACGTACAGGATTACTGTATTTCTATGGTTTGTTTAGTTTTCAGTACAACTGTCTCCTATACTACGGGTCCCGGATTTGATTCCTGGTCAGGTCTGATCATGTTTCATCACTCATTTTCATCTATCACCCTACATTAGCATTTATATGCATAACAGTCGGAGGAAAAATAAAAACAATTTATTTCTATACTTCCCTTTTCTAAAAACCGGCGTACGAATTCTCTGTGTTACCTAGAAAAAGTAAAGGTCAATATCAACCGCTAGTTCCTAAATGGTTAAAAGGAATTATAACTACCTTAAACCAATAAATTTTTATTCTGTACTTCCCCAAAGAGCTATAATTTTGAAAATCGGAATATGTATTCTTAACGTGATACCTGGCAACAATAAAGTGAGGCTTTTAAACGGGGAAACTACTAGGTACTGTGTTAGGTTTAATTAGTGCACCTTTAAAGTTGACAATACCTAATAAATTATGATTTCACGCAAAATAAAATAACTATGAAACAAGATATATTTTTTTCCGTTGTCCGTATCAAAAAAATGATATGTAGTCCTATTCGACTTTAAATCATAATTTGATCAAATAATCACTTACTCTTCAAAATGTAAGTTCATTGCGTAGGTCAATAGCCAAAAGATCGGTTGGAATCCCCTAGAGGTTTTGGTAAGTAAAGTAAGGGTGGCATAGTCTTCGCCTTTGTCAATTGGTTAAAATGTATGACTGCTCCTCTTTATCCCAGATATTTTTAAACTATCAAAACAAGTAGCAAAAAAAGTATTATTATTATTATTGAAGTAGCAAAATATTTGCTATTTCGATAATGATACTTTGACTTCATCTAGGCCTACATGGAGGTCTGAGTGTTAATAAAATTCATTACGCTCAGGAAAGTTAACTCATTATTTTTACTTCTACCGTTACATTTTGTGTTATTAAATAATTTAGTTTTCTTGACTAGTTTTTTATCGTTTTGAAAAAACCAGGGGAGTTGCAATTAGGGAACATTGCACCTACGTGTGACAGGCTGCAAAATTGGGATAATAAAGAAATAATAATTTTTGAATTATAAAATGGGCCATGGAAACTTTACTTTCTTGTTTTATAAACGGATGGAATTTAAGTAAAATTAAATTTTTGATCTTTTTTATCAAAATCATTCGGTAACAAAAATGGTCAGCGAGTGCATTGCTTCTATACATGAATTCTAGTATAAGCTACATTATTTAAAATTTAAAAATAACATTAGGGTCATGAAATGATAACAGATCTGTCGATTAGAAGTTTTTAAATTGTTAATTGACCAACTACGCCATCATCATGAAGTTATCTGCCCTGAAACTTCCCTTTAATATCTGACGTCCTCTTTTCACCTTCTACTGATCCTTTTAATACAGTTTTAATTAATCGTCTTCTCTCTTTACGTTATCCTCATAAACAATTTGAGTTAGACCTCCTGAAGAAGTTGGGATGCCCATATCTGCCGGGGTAGTCCAATACCACGCTATCCAATTGCTTTTTAAGTAACCACCTGTTTGGTTGTTTGATCATCTGACATCCTCAACAAATGACTATAACATTCTTGCCTGTATTTCCGAACAGTTGATGTCACGTGGCCCATTGAGTATTTCTTTTATGATCCAGAAAACGATACTCTGCTAGAGGTCTCAGTAATCTCATGCCGTAGCCTCTATTCTTGTCATCTGATGAAAAGTCAGGATTCAACACTCGGAACCATACAGTAATATTGGCAGAATTAAGATAAGATAAAATTTAAAACGATTTCCTTCCTTACTTTATCGACTTGCGTTTTCCTTAAAGTGTATAGTATCCAATTTGATTTCCGCATCTAGGGATTACATATAAGAGAAATCCTATTCCGAGTAAATAAACGAATGTAGCCTGTTCTTAGGTCTTGTAATGCAGAACTACTTTACTTGTAAAATGATCAGTACTCCTGAAAACAATCCTATGCCTTTATCTCATTATAAGTTACTCGTATGACAACCAATTTCCCTTCTTACGTCGAGTGTTTACCAAAAAATTTCTCTAATCTTTTTCCACTCATTTAATTTTCCGTAATTATCTCCATAGTTTTAGATAATCCATAATTTAGAAGGCTGTTTAAAAGTCGTTGATCAAAATCCTTTATATGGTTGCTTCTCTTGATGACCGTGTTTCCGTGTAGGATGCCTCATTGCCGTAATAGTAATATGAGTAGGTTATGGTACCTGTACTAGGATTTAAACCTCGAAACCTTCCTCTTCTAAAATCATAATTCGCGGCGACGACTTTACCACTATATATACCTACCCACTCGGTTATTTATACCGGTGTCCCACGAAGAGGTTGCTATTTTTGAATTAGGCCTAATATGCCGGATGTATCGCACACTCTACAGACTGGAAACTTTACAGTTATAATAAATATGTATGTAAAAAAGTACCCTCGAGTTTAATTTGCTTATGATTAATTAAAACAAAATGGCGGTAAGTAAATTTATTTGCATAACGATTTCAAATTGGTGATTTGTTACAATGTTACTTAAGTAATAAAATGAAAGAAATATTAAATTATTAATGAACACAATTTGTTTCATTAACCTTTATTCGAACTGATGTCCATCAATAGCTATGCACTGATAGCAACGAAACAAAAATGAGTCATAAGCGTTTTTGAAAAATTGCTGAGGTATCAACAGCAGTTTCTCTTCAATCAGCCTCATTAATTCATCGTCTGTTGCAATGGTGTAAGAATAAACTTTTTCTTTCAAAAAGCCCCATAAGAAAAAATCTCAAACAAACAAGTCTGGCGATCTTGAAGGCCATGAGGCCGCTGCTACGACCTATCCAACGGTTAGCAAGATTTTGGTGTAAAACCGCTTTGGCCACATCAGCATAATGTGGAGGAGCTCCATCATGCTGGAAAAAAACGTCCTGCATCTCCGCCTGAGAAAGATGAGGAACTATGTGATTAGTTAAAATTCATGCGTATCTGTCTCCAGTCATTATCTGATGGGATATCATATGTTAAACACCATTATTTCTATCTGAATCCTATTGTAAATATAAGTGGTTTTATCCACAAGATTATTGTTCATTTTTGATATTATTTTCTTATTTTGCCATTTTGTTTTGATTAATCATAAGCAAATGAAATTCGAGGGTACTTTTTTACATACATATTTATTGTAACTGTAAAGTTTCCAGTTTGTAGAGTGTGCGATACGTCCGGCATATTAATTCAAAAATAGCAAATTCTTCGTGGGACTCCCGGTATTTTGCAAGGTAGTTATTTAAATATAAAGAAATACTTTGCCCATAACAGACAGGTGGAGTGTCAAATTATTTACACTCAATCTGTTCTTTGCAGGGCTAAAGTAAATAGTTCTGTTTCTTATCACATGGTCAGCCAATTAAATGACTAAATCATTTAAGAACAGAAGAGGTAGAGGTGTAAAAGACACTAATCAGAGTTATCTCGACTGAAAGTAATGAATTTCATGATACAGCCAGACCCTGTGGTGAATGAAGTGAAAGTGTCATTTGCAGAGTGGAAAATATAAGCTTTTCAGAGGGCCTGGCATGCTGATAAGTGTACTTTTCCACTCAGTGAGGAAGGCAATTGTAAACCACCTCACTCCTCGATTTACTTAGTAAACCCTCTACAGGTTCAAACCAGCCTTTTGGCTAATGACCTAAACAACAATAAAGAAATACTAATATCTCGTAGTTTTCAAGATTAACTGTATCATAAGTATTTAATTTTATTTGGAAGTACTTTTTTTAGAACACCCTGTATTATTCATTTATGTGCTAGCCTAAAGTATATTAGATACCGTTTAAATTCAGTTTACAAATGGTTTAGTGGTTGAGGAATTGATTATCGCGTCACCATGTTAGCCTGAAATTCTATAGTGTATCGTTCAATTTAATGTAATGAGTTGATTAAATATTTATTAGACTCTTTGGTAAATACGTGAAAGAATTATTGATAGTAAGAGTAGAGGATCGTCTTTAAAAAAATGTATCAGTTAGTCAACTGCCAGTTGACACGCTTCCAACGCAATTATACCGACTACAAAAGTTAATTGTTGGTAAACCTTACAGCCTTTTTTCGCAGATTTTTTACATCCTTTGTATGTATTTTGACCAGCTCTGATATTGCAACCTCTAATTTAAATCGTGGATTTTATCTAAAAAAAAACTATTTTTATACTTTTCTACAACAGAGTAAACAATTTTTGTATAACGATTTATCACCGGTGTTTCAATTTTTAAAACATTTTGTTCATAGTTTTAAATAATATTTTTTATTGAGTAAATGATCCGACATAAACTTTTAGTTGTACATCAGTAATGATATGAAGTGATTTAACGAAGAAAAAATGCTAGGCTTGACAAGGAATCAAATTGGGGACTCCTGGAATAGAAGCTAGTTGCGCTGACCTCTACTCCAACTGGCATTTTTAATCAATAGGTATTATTTCTAAATTAATGGTCGTAATAATAATTATTAACTTAATTTTCAATAAAAAGGTTTAAAAGGTTTAATAAAAAGGTCTAACGAACGAATTTTATTTGATAACTAATTTATTAACTGAAATATTTTCTGTTGTGTTGTTTTGGTCATCAGCCGAAAGGCTAGTTTGAACCTCTAGAGGCTTTTCTAAGTAAAACGAGGAGTGAGGTGTTTTACAATTGTCTTTCTCAGAGAGTTGAAAAGTATGCTTATCAGCATTCCAGGCCCTCTGAAATACACATATTTTCCATTCTGCTGATGACACCTTTACTTCATTCACCACACGGTTTGGCTGTATAATGAAATTTATTACTTTCAGAGGAGATAACAGAACTCTTGACTAGTATATTTTATACTTCTACCTCTTCTGTTCTTTAATGATTCAGTCATTTAATTGGCTTACCATGTGATAAGAAACACAACTATTTTTTATAGCCGTGGAACCAGCAGATCGAGTGCAAATTATTTAAAACACCACCTGCCTATTATGGGCAAAGTTTCAGCCTTAGCATTTTACGACAAAAGTATATAAATCAAATTTATAGGATATTAAAAGATCTACAACTTTTATTTAGATCAGTTTTCTCTACAGAGCCTAGTTTAGCTTGAAAGAGTGATTTTCCGTATTTTTAAGCCAAACTGAGGTTGGTTTTCATTTTGCATCATTCACTCATGATTAAAATAAGGTTATGTTTTTTGAGGTTAGTTTTTTGTTTATTTCTAATGTTAGGTTATAATTTTCATTATTTGCATTAGCAAGAGAAAATCTTGTGAGTGTTTCACATTAGATTTTTTAATTTAAATTTTTATAAAGTAGGTTCGCTGTATACGTAATGTTACATTGGATTTATTTGTAGTTTTCTGTTTATTTTTATATTATTGAACTAGTGTACCGTAGTACTATTATACGTGCGAATGTGAGTTCATTCAGATGAAAGATTTACGAGGGTGACATATATGAACGTCATGTGAT
This sequence comes from Catonia carolina, assembly GCA_035578175.1. Lineage (NCBI taxonomy): Eukaryota > Metazoa > Arthropoda > Insecta > Hemiptera > Achilidae > Catonia > Catonia carolina. The sequence continues at coordinate 257,357,897 of JAQMRL010000001.1, read as the reverse complement.
GATCCTCCTTTTTTAAGGAAGAATGACGACATATATATAAAGTAGTGCCGTTATTTTGTGGAGAGTCCAGTAAGGTGGCATCGTGTGAGATATGGTAGCACAATAGCCCATCCCATTGAATATGCATGGCTGGCAACGGACCGATGAAGAATGCCGTTTCGGGATACGGGCGTAAGATGTGGACGGGTAGGTAAAGTGTTAGGGGGAGAAGGGTAATGGATGTTTTGGAGGGAAATTGAAGCGGCCTGGAAGCTTCTTTCGCGACGTTTCCAATGTACTCGCTAATGTTTTGTATTCTTTAGAGCCCGGACCATCCTTCTGAGCTGTCCTGGTTGCTCTTATTTATCTTTCAGTGTCACTGGCCGCACCCTGCAGCACAGTTTCCCCTCTCCTTCTCCTCTCAACACCTCCTCCTCCCTTTGCTCACTTGCTGTTAGATTGGATATCGTTCATCCATCCCTTTTCCTACTACTATTTTTAAAACACCTTTTTCCTATTTTCTTTATACATTTTACCCCTCTTCGACTGTTCTTTCCTTTTGTTGGTGTGCGTGCGTGGGTGTATCCTGATAAGTGGGACGTGTATGTATTTGTACGTTACGTGTTCGTTCTATTGCCTTACACAAAAGTCCTATATTTTCTTTAAACAGAAATTATGCCCTCCGAATAAAACGACTTTTCTCCTGAGATCTGTCATATAAAATAACGTTTAGTGAATCTGTAATTATTTGAATATTACTTAAAACTTCAATACTTTGTTTATTTCAAAGGTTTTAACGAATTTTGTGAGAAAAACAGTAACGGAACGCTTCAAAAAATAATTATTATTTAGAAAGGAAACCGATGGGTTGGTCTAGTGGTAAAGTCGTCGCCGTGAGTTAGCTGTTTAACAGCTAATTTTCGGAGACGAACGTTACGTGGTTCAAATCCTAGTAAAGTTTGTTACTTTTTTTTAATATCTAATGTGTACATTGCAGTCTTCAATTTAGAACAATAGGCAACTCCGTGACCCAATGAGATGAGAATGATGAGTGTGGCGTGTAAATGAGGTGTAGTCGTGTACAGACCCAGGCCGACCATTCCTGAGAGAATATAGTTAATTAAACCCCAACCATCAAAGTACACCGGTAACCACTGTCTAGTATTCAAATCCATACAAAAGTAACTACCTTTACTTGGATTTGAACCGGGAACCTTCGTCTTCGAAAATCAGCTGTTAAACGTTGTTACTTTTATACGTATTTGAACTCTGGACAGTGATTACCGACGTAATTTTTTGGTGGTTCGGGTTCAATTAACCAAAACTCACGGGAATGGTTGGCCTGAGTCTGTACAAGACTGATTACCTCATTACTCCTCGTACATATCTTTCTCCTCTCGTTAGGTCTTGAAGTTGCTTATTGTTCTTAAATTGACCAGATTGCAATGTACACACATAAAGATTTTTTTTTTAAATTAGGAAAGACGCGTTTAACTCTGATTAGTAAAATGAACGGCTATCCGCCATCTTTGCGCTACGAATGTAATAGTTAATGGTTTTTATACGTTTATTTAGGTAATAATATAATGTAATAAATTTTATGTCATATTAATGTCATAAATAAATATTTAGGTAATAGTTTATTTAGGTTTATTTGGATGAATTGGTTCGAATAAGTTAAATTAAATTTTAATGGGTTTCATAAATTTCGCGCCTTCATAATAATTGTTCTCTTCTAAAAAGGAATTTAACATTTTTTCACTTAAACTAATTAACGAATTGCTTAATTTATTGATTACTTAATAACTTAAGTAATTACGAAAACTAATCAATTCAATGAAGATACGAAACTGGAGTATTTCGGACATGTTATGCAATCTGCTTTAGTTGATTATACTAGGGAAATATCAGAAGAGAGGAGAGCAGGAAGACGATCCTGGTTGAAAAAACTCAAAGACTGGTTTCATTGCTCCTCTGTGAAACTAGGATAGATTGTAAAAAATATACATTATTACTACCTAGGTAGGTCTATTTATTTTATATTTTGACTTGTACATTAATTTACCTACTTATCATTTGATTCTCTAATATATTTGTGTTAAACGGAATAATTTCTCATAAAAATATTAGATTCAAATAATAAAATTTCAAAATCCGAGGTACAATCCCTTCCAGAGGGCTCAAAAATCTGAAAATATTCATAACTCCTCAACAGCTGAAGATATTGAGCTCGGACCCTTTTTAATTTATTTACCGACCCAGAAAACTTCAGACTTATTCTAATATAATACCAGTTACATTAACTTTATCGCAGACTTTTCTTAAAAAAAAAATTGTACGATGGTGGAATCGTACTCACGAGCGCATTATTCATTTGTACTGGTAAGCCAATTTCACCCACTCTTACATAGCCGTCACATGACGGTTACAGATTACTGAACGATGTTTAACCGTTGTTCCTTGTGATTTTAAATAGTTACATTAGCGTACTATTCAAAATAACAATCAGTTCTTTTAAGTACTTCCTCTTGCGAAAAGATTATTTTGCTTCCGCACTTGCAGTAAAGCACATGGGAACTGCTATTTTCTAATAAAAATGTATAATAGATTTAACATTTTTTACACGGTGTTAATAAGAACACTTTCGGGATTCTGCAAAAATCCCAAAAATGAAATGAAAGTCATAACGAGATATTGTGAAGTAAATAACAAAATAATTTAAAATTGAAGTTCGATGGTGCTTTTTATCTGGCGACGACGTTGTACAGTTCAGTTTGTTTTGAAGGGTTGTTATTATGGTAGGAATTGGTTTATTTAGGTGCATGTCTTATTTTATAATTAACATCGATACAAAACATCACGAAATAACTGTAATTATGAAATCGGTTGTTAAGTATGAATTATAATTATAGAGTTATATTTATTGTTGTTTAGGTCATCAGCCAAAAGGCTGGTTTGAACCTGTAGAGGTTTTACTAAGTAAAACGAGGAGTGATTTGGTTTATTATTGCCTTCCTCACTTAGTGGAAAATGCTTATCAGCATGCTGGACCTTCTGAAAAGCGCATATTTTCCACTCTGCAAATGACACCTTATTTTATTCACCACAGGGTCTGGCTGTATAATGAAATTCATTACTTTCAGAGGAGATAACTCTGATAAGTGTCTTTTACATCTCTACCTCTTCTGTTCTTAAATGATTCAATCATTTAATTGGCTGACCAAGTGATAAGAAACAAAACTATTTATTTTAGCCCTCCAACGAACAGATTGAGTGTAAATAATTTGACACTCCACCTGTCTGTTTTTGTGGGCAATAGATATATAATATATATAGTTATTATTGTGCTAATAAATTCGCATTGATGAGCTGGTAAAATATAATTTACCGTACGATCTATACCTACTTAGAAATTTGTATTATTTTAACCTTGAAAATCTCACTGAAATCGATTGAACTGCTCTTGTGTTGTTTGATAATGAAAGAAACATCTTTTTATTGTTAATAGTTGTTTAACGAAACATAAAATATAGGTTAAAATTCAAAATTTTACTAATATTTCATCTATTTAGATAAAAGTAGAGACTTTGAATGTAAGAATAAGTAATAACCCAATGGATCTGATATTTGAACGTCATGAATTCAATATTTAGAACAAATTACATTGTACATTATGATGACAACTGAAGCACATTCAATATTACAATGCATTACTTGCACTCCATTTGACCATCCTTTTCCTTCTCTCTTACGACATCTACATTTTACTCTATGCTAGAGACTCCCTCTCCACAACGAAGAGTACTTGACCATTTCAAACTGAAATAACAATTTTAAAAGCTGTTTTCCCTCATAAAACCTGAAATGGCCATTTCAAATATTTCCCACTAAAGTATTATTGTATGCAGAGATAAAATGAATATGAAGAGAAAATAATATTATATAACTTACAGAATTAATAAAATGTAAATTCCCATTTTTATTGTGTTCTTAAACCACCGTCAGACATAAAATATGTTAAACTGATAGCTTAAGTTTATTCATAGTTTAAACATTTTATGTTTGTATATGTCAATAATCATAGATAACAACGTTTATGTCATAAAAATTCAATTAAGGAACTGAATTTAACCCACCAGGTTTGTCTAGAGGTAAAGTTGTCCCCTCGAGTCAGTTGTTTAACAGCTAATTTTCAGAGACGAAGGTTCCTGGTTCAAATCCTAGTAAAGGTAGTTACTTTTATAATATGGATTTGAATATAGACAATGGTTACCGGTGTACTTTGATGGTTGGTGTTCAATTAACCATGCCCTCAGAAATTGTTGGCCTGGGTCTGTACAAGACTACACCTCATTTACATGTCATACACATCATCTTCAACTCATTGGGTCATGGGGTTGCTTATTATTCTGAATTGAACAGATTGCAACATACACACATTAGGAATTAAAAAAAAAGTAATTGAAGTAAAATATGTATCATACATCCAAAGCCCCAATTCCAGTTTTTTAACGATAAATTAATATTCATGTTGAAAAAATGGTGCCCATAACAGGCAGGTGGATTGTTAAATTATTGGCACTCGATCCGCTAGTTCCAGGGCTACAAAAATAGTTCAATTTCTTATCAGATGGTCAGCCATTTATATGACTGAAACATATAAGAACAGAAAGGTAGAGGTGTAAAAGAAACTAGTCAGAGTTATCTCTTCTGAGAATAATGCAGACAGACCCTGTGGTGAATGAAGTGAAGGTGGCATTTACAGGGTGGAAAGTGGATGCTTGTCAGAGGGCCTGGCATGCTGATAAGAATACTGTCCACTCAGTGAGGATGCCCATTGTAAACCACCTCACTCCTTGTTTACTTCGTAAAGCTTCTAGAGGTTCAAACCAGCCTTTCGGCTGATGACCTAAACAACAATTTAAAAAATATTAGTATTTTCAGGAATATTTAAAAAATCAATTCCTGTAAATACTCAGGGCCTTTAATAAATGAGAATAATGACCAAACACAAGAAATAATATCATAAATAGACATGGCAAGGACTTCTTTTATGAAAGTATAGTTTGACCAATCTGAATTGGCACGCGTAGCTACAGAATTGTGATCATACCTCCATCAAGTAACTCACAACAAGTAACTCCCTACAAGTAACTCACAAATAGACAGAAAATGAGAGAATTGTTTATTTATTTTTCTTGATTAGAAGGACAAATGTTTAAACAGTCTGTGGTCTCAGGAAACACTCTGCACTCTGCTATTCGAGTTGATGTGCCAATTCAGCTTGGACATACTATAACAATCTAGTTACCAACAAGGATTTAAATTTGGAAACACGAACTAGTCTTTTGAGGTGCTACATCTTCACAATTCTCTGGTACAGAATAGAGGATGGATGCTCAGAAAACAAGATACTAATAAGACATAGGCTTTGAGTGTATTATCATATGTTGAAAGAACTTTGGACATGAAAAAACAAATGAGTAAGTTCTGTACCTCATGAATAAATTAAAACTTTAAAAACAAGAAAAATGCATGTTATGTGAGGAAAATGGTACAACCTCCTCCAAATGATTGTACATTATAAAATATCTGTAGAGAAATCTAGGAAGATGATGAGCCTCATGGCTGAAGAACTTAAAAAGAATGGTACAGCTTCTCCTCTATGTTCCAAGCATTGTTGTTGAAGGTAGAAATAGCCAAACTCCAAAAGGAGAAGGAATTTCAAGAAGACCTATCTTAGATATTTACATAAGGTAATATGGAGTTTTTAAAAGTCAGCAGAAAGCAGTTAAGTGTGTGCTGGGAACACACCACACCCCACCATACCCCATGCACGTAATTACCTGTATTTTTGTTTCATATAAGCATTTTCCAAACTTCTTCATGTTTAACTAACCCTAGAATTATAAATAATAATGTTAAAATTAAATTTTAGTTTATCATTAACAAAGTAATTCTGTTATTTCCATAATTCATTTTAGAAAAAGTATGGCTTCCTTAATTTTTTTGCTGCAATTAACTTATTAATTTTTGTATTTCAGGCTGTTGGATCTAAGTGATTGGCAGAAACAACAGTACAATACCATATCATGTTTGAATTTATTGGATCGTTGCGATAATCCATTAACATTGCTACAACAAATCAAGGAGTCATTGAAACCAGGAGGTCGTGTAATTATAGCTATTGTGTTGCCATACAATCCATATGTTGAATCAGGTATGACAGTAGAGGAATGTAAAAAACAGGGTTATCACAAAAGAATGGTGGGGAAATTTTGAGATGTTTTATTGATAGATCTTATATTGCGGAGTGGTGTAGCAATTTGGTGTCTGGTTCCCGAATGAGTAAAATTATAAACAAACAACCAGAAATTTGAGGAAACAAATGAACTTTTGATGAACATAAAAAGTAAAATAACAATTTTATGAGAATGGACATTTCTATCAGGACATTCTTGAACTATTGCCTACTCTTATTTCACATTCAGATACAGTACAACTCTTATGAGAACCCATTGTGTTATCAGGCATACGGAAAACATCAGGCAAAGCCAAATAAAATAACTCTCCTACACTGACACCATCTGAAGGTCAGAGGCAAAAATATTTAGTTTCACTTACCACGCTCTAACAAGCTCATTTTCAATCAAAAAATTACTTTCGCTTCCTAATGAATTGTATTTTATTACACTATAAATGTTATTATTATACTTTGATATTTAGATAAGATACGCTCGTACAAAGTTGGGTGTTTAAATGTTATTATTTTGTTATAGAATATAAAATTTTATCTGTAATTTGATATACGGTTAAGTCATATGATGGACAGAAAAAAATATAAACGAGTTTGAAAAAAATTACTGATGTTTTTGTATTATGTTATTCAATAGGAGTTTGTAAATGAGAATGTGTTGTGGCGCGGAGTCAATATTTTTGGTTAGTGTAGTAGCGCTCAAACTCCCATATGAAATATACTGCTTATGGACTTCCCGTTCTGCATTCTCAACATGAAATCAACCTTAGGTGAGACATTGGGACTCTCCCTGTCGAATTGGGACATATAAGAAGCCTTTTTGATATATTTTTATAAAGATCTTTTGATTTATCTTTGTAAAATTTGATTTTTGAATAACTATAATGTGTACAGCTAACACCTTATTAAATTTCATATTTGTACATATTTTTCAGGTCGACCTGATCACAAACCTAACCAACTTCTACCATTAGATGGTGAAACATTTGAACAGCAAGTAAATAGCATGGTCCATAATGTATTGGAACCAGCTGGATTCATTGTTGAACGTTGGACACGTTTACCATACCTGTGTGAAGGAGATTTAAGTCAGTCATTTTACTGGCTGGATGATGCTGTCTTCATTCTTCGACTTCATGAATAAAGTTTGTATTTATTCAATTTTGTGTGTGAAAAACAGTTATCTTACTTATTAATTAACAGTGTAAATGTAGCAGTAATTTTAAAGATATATGAAAAATCTCAGTGTACAATGAATGTATTGTAAAAGTACAACAAATTTTTATCAAATAAAAACATTTTTATTTAAAAAATTATTCAGAGGTAATTTTACTTTCAAATATGTGATCAGAAACTACAGAAAATTTTATCAGTTGGAAATAGTAATAGGTTGGCAATTACAAAGTGTTCAGCTCATAGCTTGAACAGATTGCTGCGTGTTATTTCCTCATCCAATTCGATAATTATTTTGGTAAGTTAGAAGCAGACATTCCTTTGTTTACAAGTTTCAATTTGTCTGTAAATCTCAGCATCGTAGTGTTTTGCAGTGTCAAATTTGCATTAAAAAACACGTAGTTAGTGTTGCAGATGTGGTGAAAGTATCATTAACCCTTATAAACCAGAAAGCCCATAATACGGTTGTTAGATGATGAGTGTGTAAATACTCAACAGTTTGTGCAATAGTGATGGTTAATGTATGCGCACACCAGTAAACATTATAATTAAATTGTAGCTGAATGTTTAAGGAAGAACTTAACTATTTAGAGACACTATCAGGTTTGTGGGAAATTTTCTATTGATTTGTGAGTGTTGAGATACCCTCAATTCCGGTTTTTTTAAAGAAAATCGTGTAAAGGCTGTATCTTATTTAAAAATAGAGATAACCGCATTTGAAAGCTTGAATGGTAAAGGTAGGTAAATTGTTCAATGTTGCTATTATAGCAAAACCAGTTGAACTGAATATTACCTGTAAAAGGGAATAAACGCTCCAAAATTCGTACAATAGCCTATTTTCAGACATTCTTCACAATGGAATTAAAATGTTGTATTATATTTTATAATTTTTTCTACATGCACGTGTTTACAAAATTCCGTGCTTTCATTTAATTACATATGTCATACAAATAACTGTAGGAATGAGTCAGTGACATCAGCTCAGAGCGAAATTCTTTCGGCCTGCATTTTATCACAGAATCCATATTCACTTGACTCTTATATATGCTTGAATAGTCGTATAGTGTGGTAAGCGAGGGCGTTTGATTTATAAAATTTTTGTAGACAGTTTTTTATAATACCAGACTAACAAAATAAAAATAAAAAATATTTATTGCCAAATTTTGACAAAAACGCTCAACTTTGCATAAATTACAACAAATTTTTCATAAATTCGCTGTAACTGGTGTAAAAAACGGAGTTTCTTGTTTGTTTTTTCTTAATTTTTTTTTTTTTTTTTTTTAACTTATTTATTTACAATCAGCCTTACAATGTGGCTTTAAGCAAATCATTATACAAGAACTAAACTTACGTGAGTGAAGTAGACAGCCTTTGCTCTCACTTCAACTAAATAAAATTAGAAAATAAAGTTAATAAAAACTAAGAAATGTTGTAAAGTTACAAAATTAACAAAAACAATGTAAAAGAAGTAAACAAAAAAAATGAAGTAAACAATGCAAAAGAAGTTAACAATAAACAAGTAAAATAAATAAAATTTTGAAATTTCACTTTAGATTAAAAAGTGTGATGAGGATGAGTGGTGAATTTAACTTGGTGTATTTATTAAAATCGTTGGTCTAAGTCGAGGATGTGATGTCTTTTGAGGCGCTTCGTTTCCTCACTGTTGTCCAGTAAATTTAATGCCAGGTGGTTCTGGTGATTGTTTAATCTTAGCTGGTACCGGAGGCTCAGCTCTCTTATCTCTTCTGTTACGGTACGGATACGAAGATGGTCATGTATTTCCGAGTTTCTTATAAACCACCCAGTGTTACTCGTCGATCTTAATACTTTATTTTGAAAGCGTTGTATCATTTCTAAATTAGATCTGCTGGATGTACCCCAAAGCTGAGCGCCATACTTCCAAACAGGCTTGAAAATTGTATTGTAGATCAAGACCTTATTTTCAACAGATAATTGTGATCTTCTTCCTAACAACCAGTTAAACCTCATGTATTTTAAATTAAGCTCGTTCCGTTTACATACTATGTGATGTCGCCAAGTTAATCTCCGATCAAGATGCAAGCCAAGGTACTTCACATGATCTTGTTGTGGGAGTACATCATTACCTAGGAGTACTGATGGGCATTCCTCTCTTCTCATAGTAAACGTAACTTGGACGGATTTATTTGCGTTGGCTTTTAGTCTCCATTTGTTCAACCATAGTAGCACTTCGTCTAAGTATATTTGAGCTTTATTTGATGCTTCTGTAGCGTTATTGTCAGATGAAAGAATTGCTGTATCATCAGCGTACGTAGCGGTATGTACTGATTGGTTTAGAGGCATGTCAGCGGTAAATATTACGTATAATATTGGAGCAAGTATAGATCCTTGAGGAACCCCGGAGTTTATTTCTCCAAATTTTGAGTATGCACCTCTGCATTTAATTTGAAATATCCTACCTTCCAGAAAAGATTTAAGAACAAAATAAAACGGATAAGGTAAAATTGTTTTTAATTTGTATAAAAGACCAATACGCCACACTTTGTCAAAGGCTCTTAATATGTCTAGAAAAAGAGCACAGCAGATATCTCCCCTTTCTAATGTGTCAGATATCATATTCACTACCCGATGTATTTGCTCCACAGTAGAGTGACCGCTTCTGAATCCAAATTGATGGTCTGGAACAACATTCTGTTGTATTAGAATCCCCTGAAGCTTCTTTAAAAACAATTTTTCAAAGACCTTGGAAAGAAGAGGCAGTAAGCTAATTGGCCTATATGAAGACATTTCATTTGGTGGTTTACCTGGTTTTGGAATCATTATTATTTGCGAGACTTTCCATTGAGAAGGAAAATGTGTCGTTTGCAAGATACTGTTGAATAGAATTTGAAGATAAGTTAATGCCCTGACAGGAAGATGTTTGATGACTTCAGACGTAATTAAGTCAAATCCCGGAGCCTTTTTTGATGGAAGGTGATTGATTACTTGTTGTATCTCGCCAACAGTAAAAGGTTCTATCGGTAAGTCCATAGGCACTGGTATTTCCATAAACTCGTGAATATCTTTTTCGTCAATTCCGACAGAAGGATGAGGTTGAAATACATCACTTAGGTAGTCGCAAAACAAATCGCCTTTCTCTTCATCACTTCTAGCCCAGTTCCCATCATCACGTCGGAGTGGAGGAGTATGTTGAATTGGTCTTTTTATTTTAGAAGTGGCTTTCCATAACGAGTGATCTGTTGTTTCGTTGGGAGACAAATTTTCTAAAAAGGTTCGAAAAGAATTATTTTTTATAGTGAATAATAAATCTTTTAGTTCTTTTGATGCTCGGTTAAATGCGGTTTTGTCTGCGGGGTGTCTGCTATTTTGCCATACACGCCGTAATCTTCTTTTTTCTCTTACTTTTTCCAAAATTTCACGTGGGTAATTCATATTATCGTATTCTGTGACTGTATCTTCCGGTGTACTACTCCAAGCTGCATTTTGAATGATGTTTGTGAAGTGTTGAACTGCTTCATCTATGTCGTCCGATACTTTTAAAGGTATGTTGAGGTTAATGTTGTCATGAATAAAAGCTGAGAAGGAAGTCCAATTTGTGTATTTGTTATATAAAGTGGGAGGTTTTTGTCGTAGAATAATATGTGTACTGATTGTAATTATGATTGAAGAATGGTCTGATGTACTGTCTAGGCTGCTTTCCACATCTGTATAAAACCTACTGATACCTTTTGTGATACCAAAGTCCAATAAATCAGGGATTTTATTTCGGTCTGTTGGCCAGTATGTAGGTTGTCCGGTAGACAAGATATTATAATTATTTCCCAAATCTATGGCCACTTTCAGTTCCCGACCACGAGGTGTAATGAGGCGAGATCCCCAATACGTATGTTTAGCATTCCAATCGCCCGCTGAGATAAATCGATTTCCAAGGAGATGGAAATAATTCTGGAACACATTTCTCGTTATCCGATGCCTCGGCGGACAGTAAACAGATGAAATTACCAGAGGACCAAACCAATCGTGTAATTGTATCGATGTCGCTTGAAGATGATCTGATGTGCATGCTGGCAACTCGTGATGTTTTATTGAATTTTTAACAAGAATAGCACTGCCTCCATGAGCGTTACCATCCGGATGATTGGCGATGTAGAGTGTATATCCATATAGTCTAAAAAAATCAGGGTTTGTAAGGTGAGATTCAGATATGAGAAGAATATCTATTTTGTTAACGTTCAGAAAAACTTCTACTTCCTGTCGCCTCCGAATAAGACCGTTGACATTCCACTCCGCAATTCGTAGGAATTTCATTTAAACAGTTTATTGACAACGGTTGTCAATAATCCCATCAGATTACTCATTTGACTAACCAATAATTCAATCTGTTCAGATACTTTATTGAGTTTTGTTACTATGTCAGAATCTTCCCTTTTGTTCTGCAGTACATCTGCGTATGACACAGATGGTGTAGTTTGACTGTTATCAATAATAACATTTTGTCTGGTTTGTTTTAATTTAGGAAAGTGTTCATTATTTGCATTGAATGATCTGATATTCTTAGGTTGTGAATCAGTCGTAGGGGTATTCTTGTTTCCACGTTTCCTGTTCATTATTTCCTGGTAAATGCGGCAACCTTTATAATTCGCAGGATGATTATCTAAACACAATGCACATGTTGCTGGTGTGTTTCGATCTGTCTTTGGGCAGTCAGTTGTATTATGGCTCTGCGCACACTTTACACAACGATAGGGACGCATGCAATTGTTTTTGGTGTGGCCGTATTGTTGGCAACGTTTACATTGAACTATGTGGTTACTTTTTCTAGGTGGTTCGATATTAACGCAACAATTCGAAATATACCTGATATTAAAAATGTCTTTGTTGTTTTCTTGCGGTTCAAGATTAACAAAAAATATAGGAATTGGTTCTTTAGTTACGCGGTGGCGAGCATTAACAATTTCACCTCTGACTTTGTGCCCATGTTTTTCAATTTCTTCTTTAATAATAGAAGTTGGAATAGAGTAATGTAAATTTTTTATTACTATTCGGTAAGCGCGTTCTTCTTTCCTACTAAATGTATGACCGATTAAATTCACTTCACGAATAACCGCTATTAATTTTTTGTAAACATCAACATTACTTGATATTACTAAATGATTTAATTAAATAGTCTGATTTAGAAACCGATTTATCAAATAACTCTATCAATTTGTTAATATCTGTTATGCCGTATAGGATTATAGGTGGAGTTTTAATCTTTTTTTGTTGAGAAACGTTATTTTCTTCAACAGGCAAACAGCTGAATCTATTTTTTAATGAAATATTATTAACATTTGAATCTACTAATTTATCAGCTGATTTGCTTTTTAAAATCGGTACAGTTTGCCAATCAGGTGTATTCTGGAAATCATCTGCTTCTACGTACATGGAATCAATGCCTTCTTGATTATTCATCGTAGATTGGCGAGCTAGCTTACTCTGCTCATTGGAGGAAGATGAAGAAGAAGAAGAAGGACGTTTCAGCCCATTGTACATTGTTGTTTATAGTTAAATTTTTAGATCCAACCTAACCTCTAGCTTATAACAAAATATTCAAAAACAATTATTATTATTATCTAAAAAAAAAAACGAAATACTTATCAAAAAAAACTCTTGTAGACAGTTGCCCAATATAACAGGTATATTTTTACCATTAACTGACAGTCTATAAAGAAATTTTCTTCAAATAGAGTAGCACTATAAAAAACACAACTATACCGTAAACATGTATACAGCTGACTCCTGTTTTTTCTTAATGGCTCATAAAATTTCAAATTTTTTGGATAGAATATGGATATAAAAGCCCAGACTATCGGTGCGATCTCGGAATTAGTGTTCAAAGAGTTAATATTGTTAACCTATCAGTCGCAGAAGGGTTAACATACCGGGAAGTTAATAAAGAATTTATTTAGTGTTACATTTCCAGGTATGTCGTTATCGACTTATCAACATTATAAATAAACCCTTAAAGAGGATGCTGATGCTTTTGTAGCCAGCCTGGTCAATCTACTCGATGGTTTCTTCTGAACTAAGCATAACATACAAGGAGTTCTACAATATTTAAAATTCAAGCCTTACCACTACAGTCTTCATAAAGATGATTGCAGTTCTACGATTCAGCTTTATTTGTAATGAAGCTAATACAAACTTAGTGGACATGTTAACTGGTTTAATTGCATGTACGGTCTGATAAAAATCCTTATAATATAATCCAAGTAGAACTGAACATGCCTGGTTTTGTGGTATGGGGAGGGACTTTGAGTGCAGCATTGATAGAATCTTATTTTAAGTATTTGAAGTGTATACAGAATAATGGTGGACATTTTGAACAATTTCAGTAAAATTATGTACATGTGACTACAATCGACATAATATTTGTTCTTTCTCTTGCCTGTATAAATATTAAGAAGGAAAGTATTGTTTCCATGTCGATTTTTCGAAATTGAGTTTTCAACGGATCTACACATTTTCAGACCCCCTGAACCCAAACAACATGTTTTTAGCGATTGGCCTGCGTGTGTGAACAGAATATCTCAAAAACAGAACATCGTACGAACTTGAAACTTAAGTTAAATACTAGTAGAGGACCTGACACGAACATGTTTATCAAAATCGGTCAACCGTAAGTAGCAGTTTATTCGTGTCATTTTTCACTTTTTTAATACAAAAATCACTTTTTGTATTATGTAATTCTAATCAATAAACAGGAAAATGTTTAAAAAAATACATTTTATAATAGCAATTCCACCCATGTTCCATACAGGTGCATTAAATAAACTGGGTTATTTCTTTTCTCAGTTTCACTTCATACTTTACTTTTTCTAAGCATAAATTTAGGAAAGTTATTGCAAATTTTCATATCTTCAGCTCTCGCGGAAGGTGAAGAAATAATATGCATTTTTTTTAGGGTATTTACCTCTCTTCTATTCTTTAAAAGCAAGTGGTCAAAATTTTTAAATTTAAACAGACAAGTTCTGTAGAATAGGAGGTAGTGCAATAAGAAGTTTTTGATATTACCACCTGAACATATACTGGGTGTCCCATGAAGAGGTTGTGATTTTTGAATCAATATGCCAGACATATCGCACTCTCTACAGACTGTAAACTTCACAGTTAGTGCCCTCGAGTTTCATTTGCTTACGATTAATCAAAACAAAATGGCGGAAAGTAATTTTATTTGCATAGCCATTTCTAATTGGTGATTTGTTACAATGTTACTTGAGTAATAAAATGAAAGAAATATGAAAGTGATAAATTATTAATGATCACAATTTGTTTTATTAACCTTTACTCGAACTGATGTCCATCAATAGCTATGCATTGATAGTAACGAAACAAAAAAAAGTCATTACGCATTTTTTGAAAAATTACCACGGTATTAGCAGCAGTTCCTCGTTAATCCACAAGATTATTGTTCATTTTTGATATTATTTTCTTATTCCGCCATTTTGTTTTGATTAATCATAAACAAATGAAACTCAAGGGTACTTTTTTACATATATATTTATTATAACTGTAAAGTTTCCAGTCTGTAGAGTGTGCAATACGTCAGGCATATGAATTCAGAAATAGCAACCTCTTCGTGGAACACCCGGTATATAGTCTCATAATTTTTTTTCTAAGGTTTAGGTTACATAATAACAATAAATGTTCACAAACCTGACAAAATGATATCATAAGGTAACAAAAACTACACTGTTTGATATAATCTGCTCACTTGTATATGTCAGCAGTTCATCTTATTTTAAACACCAAACTAATGCAAGTAATACACTGAATCACTGAGTAAAAACAAATATAATTTCTTTAATATTATTTATCTTTATTTATGACAAAAAGGAAAAATTGTATTACAAATAAAAATGGATATAAAAATTAATTTAATAAATAGTGTAAAAGACAATTATAAAAAAAATTATAACCTTGCAGTTAAGTAACCTTATTAAAAGCTGTGATATTAATTTATGAATCATTTGGCAGCACATAAATAATTTAAATACAGTGAAATCTCTCTACACGGTACTGAGTAAGGGTGTATCGATTTCAAATGTTGATTCTTGAATACTAATATTCTAGTTTTTTAAAGTGTAGCAGAAATGCCGTAATTTTCTAAGTTAATACAGTTGGGTAGTATTGTCTTGTGGGAGTAAAGGGAGATTATAATTCGATACAACCAGTTTACAAAATTATGATGCAGAAGTGTGAGGATGATCTACAAACACTTTTCACATTAAACAAAAAGACGGAAGAATATAATATAAAAGATATCAATAAACAAGACAAAAGTCTTTGGCATTCTGTGGAAAGACCCTAGCAAGATCCAAAATAATTATTAATGGACACATACTGGAGCAAGTGAGCCACTATAAATACCTTGGAACTGATGTCTCATACAAAGATGACTATATGACTATGATGTGCCGGAGTAGGTAGAAATGCCTAACCCACGATAATAATTAGAAGAGATGGTAGGGGTCACGAAAGGATGCGCAGTAGCCAATGACGTTACCAGTGTTTAATAACACAGCCAGCAGTTTCTATTATTTCAGTATTTGTGAATGTTATCAGTCCGTCTAATTAGCGACTATTATGTGAATTCTTTGTGCATTTAGTTTAATTAAATAAATTATTGACATAACAAGAACTAGTAAATACAAGGCGTATTTTTAAAGTACCGTTTTAAAATTTCGCCGCTGCAGTGCTGTAGTCGGTATTTTGCACATGCGTGCTGTGTACTGCTATCTATTCGCAAGCCACAGACACCATTACAGAATCA
This sequence comes from Catonia carolina, assembly GCA_035578175.1. NCBI lineage: Eukaryota > Metazoa > Arthropoda > Insecta > Hemiptera > Achilidae > Catonia > Catonia carolina. The sequence goes on along the minus strand of JAQMRL010000001.1, from coordinate 257,341,698 downwards.
TTCGATCTTGTTTATATTTGTTGTGAGTATTTTAAATGTTTTCTCCGATTGAGAATCCTGCCAACTGTAAAATACACGCTGTGATTAGTTTTCTTAGTGCTAAAGACATGAAAGCGGCTGAAATCCATCTTCAGATCAGTGAAGTTTATGGAGAAAACATTATGAGTGATGGGATGTTACAGAAATGGGTAAAAGCTTTAAAGATGGCTATACAAAGTGCATGATGAGGAACAAAGTGGGCAACCTTCAATCATTACTGACGACTTTGTGCAGAAAGTTGATGAAAAAGTGAGAGAGAGCAGACGCTTAACTATTTCGTCGTTGTCTAATGAGTTTCCTGCATTTGAGAATTCATCTGGGTGGTCAGCGCTACAATGACTATGAAGATGTCAAAACAACCATGTTGCAGTGATTGTCTAATCAGGGGGCAGATTTCTACAAGGATGGCATTAAAAAGCTGGTTGTATTATACGATAAGTGCCTTGATATTGGTGGGAATTATGTAGAAAAGTAGATTAAAATGCAGGCTTGTGAGAATAAAATTATTGAGAAAAGTCTATTTATTCTTTTCATTTCAAAACAGTACTTACTTTTAAAATACGCCTTGTAGTATTTTGGCCTACTAATAGATATTATGTATTCACTTTTTTACTTTCTCTTGCCTATATGAATATATAGGAAGGAAAGTATTGTTTTCATGTCGATTTTTCGAAATCGAGTTTTCACCGGATCTATACGTTTTCAGACCCCCTGAACCCAAAAAACATGTTTTTAGCGATTGGTCTGTGTGTGTGTGTGTCTGTGTGTGAACAGAATATCTCAAGAACGGAACATCGTACGAACTTAAAACTTGAAACTTAAGTTACATACCACTACCGGACGCGACACGAACATTTTCATCAAAATCGGTCAACCGGAAGTAGTAGTTTATTCGTATAATTTTTCAGTTTTTTGCGATTTTCTAAAAAACTGGTCCTACGATTTTTTTTAAAATCGCCTATTTTACTCAATTTTTTATTCTCTACAAGATAGGGTAGGCGCCATGTTTGCTGAAATTCTCGGTGAGGCTGTTTTCACGTAATAGCGGTCTTGGGTTCGAATCCCATTCAGGCATGGCATTTTTTCATACGTTACAAAATATCATTTCACCCTTCACCGTCTGCATTAGCAGTAATTGCAGAACAGTCGGACGTTAAACCAAAAAAAAAAAAAAAAAAAAAAAAAAAAAAAAAAAATTTCACGTAATAACGTTGTTTTTTTAAGATTACGGCTTTAATATAAATTTTAGCGCAAAAACTTATATAATAAAAGTTGTAGAGAATTTAAAAACCTACAACTTCTGTTTCAAACATTTTTTTGTATAACGCTTAGTTTAGCGGTAATTTGCGATTTTCTGTTTTTTTTCTCACGAAAACGTGAGAAAAATCGATTTTTTTAACATTTCGGTCTTAGTATGCATTTTACGACAAAAGTGTATATAATTAAATTTATAGAAAATTAAAAGATCTACAACTTTTGTTTAGAGCATTTTTCTCTACAGAGCCTAGTTTAGCGTGAAAGCGTGATTTTCCGTATTTTTAAGCCAAACTGAGTTCGAATGTCATTTTGCGTCATTCACTCATGATTAAAATAAGGTTATGTTTTTGAGGTTAGTTTTTGTTCATTTCTAATGTTTTATTACTAATGTTAAATTATATTGTAAATTATTTGCATTGGCAAGAGAAAGTTGTGTGAGTGTTTCACACCAGATTTTTTTGTTATTTTTAATATTTAGTACGCGTTTATATCTAATGAGTTCTAATATAATAACATCAAAAATTGTTGCGGGTTGTGCCAACAATGAAAAAATATACATCAACGATTCTTATTTCACTGTTTTCCGAAAGATGAAATCTTAAAATAAGCATGATTGCATGCTCGCCGACGTGCAGACAATTTTTCGGTTGATTCTGCGCGTGTTTGTGGTACTCACTTTGAAGACTATGACTTCAAACACGATTCAAAATCTGAACTTACTAACTTTAAAGCTACAAGATTATTATCGTCTGCAGTTCCATGTCATAAAATACCAATTAGCGGCACTGTTGAAAATTTTAGTAACTCCGAAAGAAACTTGAGACGTGAGACAAGACTGGTTGACATATATATCAAGAGGAACCCTGATGAATCCTATAGATGAGCGGTTAAAAATTGTAATCCAAATGGAAGAGGTATCATCACATTTCATGGAGAGAGTGGTGTAAATGAATGTAATGAAGACCATAGTTGGGAGGCTGAAATTAACAAGTCATGTTGATAAATTCACAATAACGTGACATGTGAGAACTAGGACTTTTATAAGAATTAAGTACATCAATAAGCAACAATCTTTCAAAAGAAAATCATACGGTGATGAGAAAAGTGATTCGGGAAAGAAAAGTAAAACAGTTTAGTAAACTAATCCAATAAAATTTTTACGGTAAAATACGTTTTCATTTTTCCAGAATACAAACTATAAATATTTGTAATACCAGTAAGCCTAACTGTTAAATATTCACAACCATTTTATTTCCTACAAGTAGGCTACCAAATATCATGTATTTATATATTAGAATTACAGACTTGTTTAAAAATTTTAATTACATAATGTGAATATCTGAAGACAATCTGTTTACTACATTTCATTACAATTTTTTATTATCATTTTTTGCTGTTATTATTATATTAGACAAAACATAATTATTATATCCCAATATTAGTCTTTAATGTAGAAGGGAAAATTTATAAAATTGGTGCTTCAGCACTGGTGACGTCATTTGCTAGTGACTGTATGTACTCATAATGGCCGATCATGCGCATGAACCCTACTGCCTCTTCTGTTTACCGTGGTCTAACCCATGAAGAGAAGATGAATGCAGATCTATAGTGGAAAAAATGAATAATGCAGATAGTGCAGGTTAAAAATAGAAAATAAGTGACAAAAAATGACAGATATAATAGGGATTAAACCTGAGATCTCTTGGAATTATAAAAGGACCTGAAGTTATTTACTATCATAGAAAATATGACTTGTATGAATAATTATTGTAGAGACACTTCACTGTAATTAGTTTAGTATATAATTGGCATGCAAATATGAATTAACAGAAAAAAAGATATTTATAAAAAATTAAATTCATTGAATACAGGTGTCCATGATGCAAATAAACTGGAGATGCACACAGATGGTCAATGCTACGTACTTATTTGCAATAACTGTAAATTAATACCACAGCTTGTTAATCTTATAAAATAATACAAGCTAATTTAGATAAATCAATTGTTATCTGAGCTAATGAAATAAAAGATAAAATTAAGTTTCATGAACGCATAAAATATCACACCATTAATAAAACTGACAAATAAAAACACTATTACAAGTAAAAAATATTACAATAAACTGAATTAAATAAATAAATCATTTAAATTAACCTGTATTATTATATATTCTAAAATGTACTGAATTAAGAACAGCAGTTATAAAAAAAGAGTATTAATATGAATTTTCAGAGGCAAGTGATTCCAGACGTGTCATTATACGTGACATATCAGCATCTTTTACAAATTTTACAAAGTTTGTCTTTCTTAAGGTGCAGAAACTTAACAATTCTGGTGCTTTATGTTGGAGCAGATCCAAATGTTCATTTAACTCGGCTGAAAAGAAAAAAAACAATTGTTAGTAAACTATTTGAAAAATTATATGTTAATAATACATGATAATTAAAATTACAAATTATAATGAATACATATTTATAAAATGAACATAACAGAATTATTTGAGATTCATCCCTTCATCAATTGAATAAGTGCTGCATTTTTAACTACATGTTGTGCTATACTAAACAAATAATTAGCAATTACATTATGAAAACAGATTTATTGCTTTTACTGGGTTTCCCAATTTTTTTAACAGTACAGCGCGACAGTTTTAGAACAATGGAGATCAGTGATATTTGTTCTGCTTGTAATTAACTGTTCCACCTACTTGTACATATTAGGTTTAAACATCTTTCACCATACTTTACATTCTTCCATAAATTTATACTGGTTTTACTCCTATGTATAGCAAAAAAATTACCACTGAATGTTATCTCTTCCAGTATAAATATTTCAAGCAAATCTGACCTGATATTTTGAAATAAACAAAATCATTGTGTTTATGTTAATTTTGATCCAACAGCTGATTCAACAGTGTTCCCAAAGTTGCCACCTTGACCCTCAAAAAAGTTTAATTGCCATTGAATAAAGCGTTTTTACTCAACATTATATTTTGTCTTTATAGTTTTGGAAATAAATTACATATCAAATAAGAAATAGAAGTAGTATTATTTTATTCTTTTAACTCTACATGTAAACAAAAACAGAACCCAGAATACACAACAATAACAACTTGAAAACAGATGACTTAAATCAAATCATATGTTAACACCTCCTCCTCTATTTGCTGTGATGCGGTACCTTACGTAGTATCAGCTGGTCAATATGTCTTTTGACGATCCGCCCATCATCTAGATGAACTGTGTACATCACATGTCCATGTTTGGCAGTTACATGGCCCAAGTGCCACTTGGTTGATCCATTGACGTATTCGCGAGCTTGAACTTTATCTCCAACCTTAAAATTCCTGTTGATTCCAACTTGTAGTCCCTTTTCCCGATATTTCGTTGTTTCTAATGTTGGAACAATTATGGAGAGGCTCGTTCTAACACTCCTTCCAAACATTAGGTGGTATGCTGATGTTCCAGTGGCATTTGGCGATTGTCTGAGTTGCATAAGAAGTTTTTGTATTTTATTTTGTAGTGATCCCTTTTCTCCCTCCATAGACCTTAGCGCCCTTTTGACAGTCTGCACGTATCTTTCAGCCTGACCGTTTGAATTTGGGTGGTATGGTGCAGATGTTCTGTGAATAATTCCACATTCATTCATGAAGTTTTTGAATTCTCGGGAAACAAATTGTCTTCCATTATCGGATACCAATATGTGAGGAAAACCAAAGGTTGAAAATATTCTTCGTAATTCTTGGATTGTCCATGTACTTGTTGTTGTTCTTGTCTGTATTACTTCCACCCACTTACTGAAAGCATCCACCAATATGAGGTACTGTTGGCCGTCTGTTGGCCCTAAGAAATCCATATGCACTCTCTCCCATGGATTAGAAGGTGGTTCCCATGGATGGATAGTTTTCCTTGGGTTGTTACGCTTTTCAATACATTGTCGACATTCAGCAACCATCGCTTCAATATCCTTGTCCATGCTTGTCCACCAGCAAAAATTACGAGCCAAGGTTTTCATTTTTATTCCTCCCAAATGGGCCACATGAAGTTCTTGAAGCACACGAGATCTGAGAGAACGAGGAATCATAACTCTCCAGCCTTTCATCACACAATCATCTTGAATAGACAGCTCGTTATCGTGAAATCCATATTGTTCAACAGATTGTCCTGATTTTAAAGCCTGTAAGATTGGACCTAAAACTTTATCCTTAAGGGTTTCCCTAGCTACTATGGTACTGCTGATATTGAGTGTTTCCAGTTGGTTTATTTGGTACCTAGAAAGGTCATCTACAACATCTTGTTGGACCACTTCAGTAGGGAACCGTGAGAGATAATCAGCATTTGAATGATGAGCGGTTTGCCTGTACTCTATATCATAGTCAAACCCTGAGAGAAAATGAGCGTAATTGAATATCCGTGTTGCCGATATTGTTGGTAAGGTCTTTCTTGGGTTGAAAATCGACACTAACGGTTTATGATCTGTAATCAGTGTAAATTTGCGTCCATAACAAAACGGGAAAAACTTCTTCAGGCCCCAATATATACCCAAGGCTTCCTTATCGATTTGAGAGTACCTTTGTTCAGCTTTTGTCAACGATCGAGATGCAAAGGCGATTGGTCTATCTGTTCCGTCGCTGTGGCGGTGAGATAAAACGGCTCCCAAGCCTACTGGTGATGCGTCCGTTGCTAAGATCAGAGGTAAGTTTGGATCAAAGTGTACCAAAACGTCGTCACTACTGATAATATCCTTAATCTTCTGAAAATTCCTTTCACAAGATAGACTCCAGTTGAACTTGTTTCCTTTTTGTAGTAGCTGGTTCAAGGGATGTAATAGTGTTGCCAAATCCTTTATAAATTTATTGTAATAATTTGCTAGGCCTAGAAAGGTTCGGAGTTCAGATATATTTTCTGGTCTTTTACATTTCAAAATACTCTGTATCTTATTATCTGACTTGTGCAGCCCTTCACTGTCGATCATGTGACCTAAATATTCAATTTTGGACTGGAAGAACTTGCATTTTTCTCTGTTTAGCCTCAAATCATTTATCTTAAGCCGTTCAAATACTTGCTCCAGTCGACAAAAAAGCTGCTCGCTGTTAGAACCTTGTACAATTATGTCGTCGAAGAAACATTGTACACCTTCTAAATTGTTTAATGTTTTGTCCATGAATCGTTGCCACACCAAAGGTGCAACTTTCACTCCAAACATTAATCTGTTCACCTTAAATAACCCTTTATGGGTACTAATTGTTTGCATAACAGCACTGTCCTCATCCATCTCCAAGTGTAAATATGCATTTCTAATATCAAGAGTACAAAATATCTTGCCACCGTGCATTTTTGCCATTATATCCTCAATTCTGGGTATGGGGTAATGTTCGTCCTTGATCACTTTGTTCAGGGTCACCTTGTAATCAGCACAAATTCTAACTGAACCATTTGGTTTGACGACTGGTACTATTGGTGTGCCCCAATCTGACGATTCGATTCGGGTGATTATACCCAATGTCTCTAAACGTTCAAGTTCCTTCTCTACTTTTTCCTGTAATGCATATGGCATGTGTCTCGGTTTCATGTACACTGGCTGGGTCTTGTCATTTAATTTGAAATGACCCTTTTCATTTGGTATTTTTCCAATTCCTTCTTTGAAAATGTATTCATAACGAATCATCAATTTATCCAGTTCTGGGATATTTTTCTTTTCATCACTTGAGGTTATTATATGTATGTCAGCTGCATCAACCTGGATCTCTCTTATCCAATCTCTTCCAAATATAGAGTCTACACATTTGTTTACTATATACAGTTTTCCGACAAAACTTTGGTCTTTGTACTGAACTTCAACAAACACCACTCCTTTTGGATTGATTATTTCACCAGTATATGTCCGTAGTTGAACATTTGTTTTGAAAATCCTTTTCGTTGAATTTAAAAGTTTGAACGTGTCGTAAGATACAATACTTAGAGCTGCACCCGTGTCTAACTCCATTGACATGAGTTTCCCTTCTAATTTCACTTCAATCATAAACTTGTCATTCGATTTTGAATGAAATTGGTAAATTTCATGAGTGTTATCTTCTACACCTTCGACAGTTTTCTCTGATTGTTTTACCTCTTTGTTCGGCTTTCTCAAACATACTCGTGATAAGTGACCAAAACGTCTGCAAAAGTTACATTCAGTATTTTTGAACTTACATTGATTTGCTCTATGTGAATCATCACCACATCTATAGCATTTGTTTCTTAGTCTCTCAAAACGAGATTGTTTTGCAGATCGTTGTGTATTCACGTTGGATTTGCCTGACTTATTATCATTATCTGGCTGTCTGTTCCTGCTAGGCACTTGGTGAACGTCATCTTGATTATCCTGTGTTTGTATTATCCTACTCTCACTTTTTGCTAGTTCCAATGTAGCTGCCCTTTCGACTACATCTTTAAACGATTGTAATTGTTTATCTTGAAGCAGCTGAAGACGTATATCAGAGTCTTTTAGTCCCCTGACCAACTGCATGCGAAGTAGAATTTCAGATACTGATTCATGGCATTTTGTACAAGTAAACTGGCAATCCACACTGAGTTTTCTTAAAACATTTGCGTAATCTTGTACAGATTCATTATGTAGTTGAGTACGTGTCGTAAATTTGTGCTGGCGGGCCCAAATACTGGGTTTTGGTTCTATCTGAGCCATTAATAAGTGAGTTAACTCCTCGTATGTTTTATTATGTGGGTCGTCTGGTATGCAAATATCATAAAGTTGTTCATGTATTTGTGGGGTGATTGCTTGTAGGAATAATTCCACTTTAACTTTAGGACTTACGTTTCCCCGTATTTGGATGTAGTTTTCAAAACGCCGGGTGAAGTTTTGAAAACTTTCCTCCTGTGTATATGGCTGAAAAGAAATATTCGGTCCATTTTGAGATAATACAGAAGTAGCCATTGCAGTGGATGTATTGTACTTTTTCTTTTCTGCTTCTAGAAATATCCATATCTCTTCATATATTCCTTCCAATTGCCATCTGACTTCAAGTTCATTTTCTATTGAATTAGTACCAAGTTCAATATTTGACTGTGTATCTTCAATTTCACTCCATATGGTTGATAGTTTGTCCGTGTAGACTGTACATATTTCATGAGAGTTTTCACATTTAGGTAATTCATCTTTTAGTTTGTTCAAGCGTAGTTCTAGTAACTTCCTTTTCTTCATATACTGTTCAATATCTTTTTTCCTCGTCGCCATTATAGTTTTGGAAATAAATTACATATCAAATAAGAAATAGAAGTAGTATTATTTTATTCTTTTAACTCTACATGTAAACAAAAACAGAACCCAGAATACACAACAATAACAACTTGAAAACAGATGACTTAAATCAAATCATATGTTAACAGTCTTGTTAACCATTTCTGTACCATTGTCTGGAAAACAGGATATATTTTACGTAGTGATGAACATCCTGCTTACTAGATGAACAGTTAGTTTTGCATAAAGTGCCAACGCCCGCGTTAACCGAACATTTCCAAAAAAAATTTAAACACAAATTAATGGAATAATGTATTTTGAAACTGCCTCCGTGGCGTAGTGGCTAACACACTACCTACAAAGTGAAAGGTCTGGGGTTCAATTCCCAGCTAGGGTCTGGAAATTTTAACACATTAAAACCCACAGTAGTTGCTAATGACCAAGCTGTCGATGCAACTTTAAATAAACTAAAAAAAATTTACTTTGAGTATTTTGAGTGTTAAAACGATTTCTATTTTTATGAACACAATAAAAGTTAATTTTTAACATGACATTTTATTTTTTCTGTAAAGTTGAAATATTGGTCAGCAATGGCAGCCTAACACCTGCAAGTTTTCGAAATAAGGGCTGGCACTTTTTGTAGACCCTTACTGAAATTAAACAGCACTTTAGATCACACTTTTAAATATTGTTTCAGCACTGAAAGAGTTAATTATTGAACACCATTCGTATTTCTTTAAGGTAGTTATCTCCTGTTCACCATTCAAGCACAAGTGTTCAAAATACAAATTATTTAGCTTCTCTGTTTAACCTGTAAGGATTTGGCTAGGAAGTTAGAGAATGAGTGAAGACTTCTATAAATATGTACTGAGATAACAACAACAAAGCCTTTAAAAAGGTGCTTTCAATTATTTACTTTGGACATAATATCACAAGAAGTGCAATCACAACATGCAGAAATAACATTTGGAAAAGTTTCAGTTGATTATCTGCAAGCTGAGAAAAACTTGAGTTAGTAGTAAGGAAGGATACTGTTTTAAAGTTTAATCATGTATTGGTTCAGAATTTTGGATCTTGTCTGATTAGTGGATAATGGAGACTGCTGAGATTAGTGTGTCAAGATATTTGGCAGGGTATAAATTGCTAGGTCATAAACAGAAAATATTATACATAAACTCAACACCAGGGACGATATAACCATTCAGAGATACAGACAGGAAATTTATTGTAGATGACCATCCTAACTTCTTTAAGAAATAAGTCTGATGACATTTTAATATGTAATGAATGTGATATAGATTTACAGTTCATTAATGAAAGAGAAGGGCTGAAGTGGAATAATATTTGCAACTAATTTTTAAACCAAGGTCTACGTATAAAGTGAATACACATGTTCCAGCTTCTTTTATAGGTTAATGTTACTTCTTTTATGCATACAGTTTAATTCAATTTAATGTTTAGCAGTACAGAGAACACCGAATTGAAAATAAAATAAAAGGTAAAGTTCGGCACCAACTTATGAAATATTACAGTTCATTCTTACGTAGTCTTAATAAAATTTTGAATTTAAACAATACTTACAAAAACTGAGATTCTCCCTATAGCTGTCAGCTACCTTTTTTATAATCGTTTCTCTCATTAACACAGATTTTTTCTCAGATATGAATATGTTTCTTACAATTCGTGCTATTTCTGGTAAACGTGTCAATCTTACAGCTTCTTTGGCTTGAGATGGAGATCGTGTCATGACTTCAAGTGCTCTCGCTGCTTGTTTGGCTCTAACCTGATATACATACAAAAACATTATTCAAAAATAAAATTATTTATTTTGAGATATAAACCATGCATATATCACTTGATATTTAACTGATTTAATAACACACAATTTATTTTACGGTTGTTATAATTTGTCTTTCCATTTTAAACCTCTCTTGCAAAATTATAAACACCACGTAGAATCTAACTGAATCCCCCAGATTCAGCCATCACACAGTGGGGAAAAGTGTTGAAAAATTATTACTCTTCTTTAATAAATGGATTAAATTTCCTGTAACTGGACAGACAGAAATGAAAAATAACAATAATAAATCACTCAATTATTATTTACCAAAAGTGAGAGTTCACAAAAAACTACCTTATTAATAATACCAATCTAGATAAATTGTGAACTAAGACAACAATTAAAATGAACAGATTATTAGTAAAAAAAAAGAAACTGTAACATACTTTTTTTGGTTTTACGTCTGACTGTTTTGCAATTTCTGCTAATGCAGAAGGTTTTAATATAAAAAGAATGGTGCGTAATTTTACATGGCATATTTCAGACAGAACGTGAGAAACTTATTTTAAATAAAATAAAAATGCAATTGCTGTTTCTGAAACATAGTGGTTTGTATGCCAGCCTACAAAGGAGAAGGTTCCGTGCTTGATTCTTGACTAGGTCTGGAAATTATTATAAATTAAAACCCACTGCAGTCACTAATGACCAACCAATTGATGCGACGCTAAATAAAATAATTACTTTTCAAGCATTTTAATGGGAGTAAGACAAGTGTGTAGTTTATCAGCTGCTTTATTTAATATCTATATTGACCATGTTTTCAAACAGTGGAAATGTAGAGTAGGTTCAGGCATTAAGATTAGTGATGACACTTGCCTGAATGCACTATAACTTGCGGATGATTTGTGGGTAGTACAAGAAAATGAGGATGAGCTCCAGAAATCAATACACATCTTAAAAATCATTCATGCAAGTTATACAATTTAAAAATCTAAAGTAAAGGCATTCACTGGCAAGTTCCCTACCAGATCTTAATTGACGATACAATACTGGAACAGGTGTCACTATACGAGGGGGTACCCAAAAGAAACCGGAATTATTTTTTAAAACTATTTATTTTTAATTTTTTTACAAAAGAACCTTATCCCCTTCAAAATACTCTCCATTACAACTAATACATTTGTCCCACCGGTGCTTCCACTGTTCAAAACATTTTTTGTACTCCTCTTCAGTGATGGCTGCCAGCACATCCGTCGTTTTTTTCTTGACATCATCAACGTTGTTAAATCGGAGACCTTTCATGCCCCTTTTCATGCGTGGGAACAAGAAAAAATCACACGGAGCCAGATCGGGTGAGTATGGTGCGTGTGGTAGCAAAACCATGCCGTTTTTCGCCAAAAACTGGGTAACCGAGATTGCCGTACGTGCAGGCGCGTTGTCGTGGTGGAAAAACCAGTCCCCTGTCTGCCACAAATTAGGTCTTTTACGACGAATGCTGTTTCGTAGTCTTCTTAACACTTCAAGATAAAAAGCTTGATTTACCGTCTGGCCTGGTGGAACGAACTCTGAATGGACAATTCCCCTCACATCAAAAAAACAAATCAGCATTGTTTTGATGTTCGATCTGACTTGACGACTTTTTTTTGGTCGGGGTGATAATGAAGTCTTCCATTGACTGGATTGTTGTTTGGTTTCTGGGTCGTACCCATAGCACCAAGACTCGTCACCCGTAATGATCTTTGACATGAAATCTGGATCAGTTTCAAGCTGTTGTTTCAAATCACTACACGTTTCAATTCGACGTTCCTTTTGAGTGTCTGTCAGAACCCGAGGCACAAACTTGGCAGCGACTCTTTTCATTGTCAAGTCTTCTGTTAAAATGCGTTGGACTGAGCTCCAAGATAACCCACTAACCTGTGATATTTGGTCAATGGTCTGTCGTCGGTCTGTTCGTACAATTTCTTTCACTTTCACAACATTTTCGTCTGTTCGGGAAGTCGACGGTCGTCCAGAACGAGGTTTGTTCTCAATCGACATGTCGCCATTTTTAAAGCGCAAAAATCACTCGTACACTTGGGTTTTTCCAATAGCGTCGTCTTTGTAAGCTGTGTTCAACATTACAACTGTTTCCGCGGCGTTTTTACCGAGCAAGAAGCAAAATTTCACAGCCGCACGTTGTTCATTAAAACTTGCCATCATGAAAAACGACACGAGCACAAAACAGCACTAGCGAGAACAATCACTGCACGAGAACAGAACAAGCTAGATCAACGAACAAAATGGCATTGAACTGGCAATGAGTAGCGCTACAAGCAGCCTAGTGGCGGGAATTTGTACTGCACAAGCTCCGCCCACAGCAGAGCTATTCCGGATACTTTTGGGTACCCCCTTGTATAACTACCTGAGATGTGACATTAGTTTTAAGGAGATACAGACATTGAAAAGAAAGTAGGAAATTTCCAATCAATATGTGGGACTATAAGCAGGACCTTACGCAATGAAATTTTATAAAGTGATGGCTACCCCTGTGCTCTTATACGGAAGCGAGTCATGGGTCACCACAAAACCACTGGAGAGTAGACTACAGGCGGCGCAAATAATATTCCTTCGCAAAATTAAGGGATGCGAGCATAGAGATCAAATAAAAAATGAAGACACACTCAAAATTAAATGTCTACAGTTTAAATGAAAAGGTTGCAGAATACTGTCAACAATGGAAGGAACATATTCAGAGAATGCCAGCGGGAAGAACACCATTGGAGATTTTAAAATATCAACCCCATGAAAGGAGAAATGTTGGCAGACCACGCAAGAGATGGCAATAGTGCTGACAAATTAAAGGAAAAAACAATAATAAAGGTTGTGAGTCGGAACAGGACAAGAAGGCCTAATCCTTGTGAGTAAGAAGAAGCATTTTAATGTTAAGAAACCATCTTGCTCAGCCTTTGTACAAAAAACCACACAATTACTCAGAGCCACTTCTGAAAAATAGCTAAAATTTGTAAGATAATTTGGGCCGGCCCGTGGTGTAGTGGTCAGCGCAACTGGCTACTATGCCGGGGGTCCCGGGTTTGATTCCCGGTCAGGTCTGGCATTTTTTTCATCTGTAAATCATCACATATCATTACCTACGCACAAGCCCAAGGCTAATGCAGGCATCATCACTCAATAAAAAAAATAAAAAATAAATACAACATAATTATTCCTAGTATTCTGATTCCACCCACACATTTGTACTATTATTTTTTTTTAATAGGAAACTAAAATACAATAAAAAGGTAAATCATTGATCTAGGTAAGAAATGCCTAAATAAAATGTTGTAAAGTAATAATTACCTTCTCTAACAAGGACTTTGGTATTCCTTTCAGAGCATTTGTCAGTGCAGCGACTGCAGGACCGGTATTAGTTGTAGTTGTTGATACACTAGGTGGATCTGCTTTATCCTTATTATTTAATTCTGACATTTTCTGCATCGCAATATCTAGGCGAGGATTAGCACCAAACAAATTACGAGCTCTTTCTGTAACAGGAATAAATAAAATAAATTTATAACCAGAGCTGTAATATATCAGTAGTATAAATCACAAGTTAGAATTTGAAGCAGGCATACATACGAGTGATCAAAAATACGATGAATAATTTTATTACGAACAAAGTAATAAGTTTATGTCAAATTTGAATTAATCTCTCTCAAAGTACTCTCCTTGGCTAGTGATGGGTGCATCCTAATGTTGATTCCATGATCGGAAGGCTTCTTTCAGAAGGGCCTTCAGCTGCTCCATCGTGGCCCTCTTAATATAAGGAATGGTGGCAAAATGTTTTCCTTTAAGCAGTTTTTATTTATCGGTCTATTCAGTATTGAGAATATAACACGACCTGTTGGGAAGAATTCTCAGCACAAACAAATGCTATAACATACTCTTGGTTGCTAGTATAGTAAATATTTCTATTTCTACAGCTGATACGTATTTTTATACAAACTACATTCAATTATTACAATTACTGTTGAAAAGGTTAAAATTAAAAATCAGTACTAATAATTTTTGTAAAAAAAGCAGAAATCAAGAAATTGTACCAAAACAGACCATTATATGCACGAAAAATGAATCCTGTTAAAAGGAGTGGAAATGAAAAATTACTGAAAAGTACTGTTTATAAATTAAGTCCTCCATGAAAAACAACACCACTTCTGATGAATGATGAGCTTCCTTTATCCAAAACTACCTACAACCCATCCCTTTTCCTTTCCACTTTGTTATTAGCAATGACATAACCAGGGTCAAACTACTGTGTAGTATGTGTTTACAATTCATAAACTGACTAGTTATACTTCACTATGATGTAACAATTTGAAAACTGAATTTTCTTATACACAGCTCTTGATAATATCATTGTGTATAGTTGTTCCACTTATTTTACTTTACCTTTAAAACTGAAGACAGAATGAAGTCAAAAGATAAGTTGAAAAAAAAGATGTGCTATTCTCTTGCACCATATTTAATTTTCAGCAAAATAGATGAAAATAATTTGTAAGATTAATGAAGAGACGGTCAAATAAATTTATTAATTCCCTGGTTAGTTGTCAAGCAGATAAGTCCAACGATGACACATCTCCTAATTTAACATTTATTTAATGAACATCTCTTACCAAGAACATCTTTGGCAGTGGCAGTCTTTTGAACATTTGGAGGTTCTGGTAACGAAGATGGTTCAATATCAGGAACATCATCTACATCAAATTCTGGATGCCATCTAGTGATCTTGTTGCGGTCAACTTTAATTGGTGACTCCAAACTTAATAAGAATTGCTGAAAAACAAATACAAACGTAAGAAAAACTATGCAAAAGAACTAAAAAAAAAAAAAAAAAAAAAAAAAAAATTTGGTGTGAAACAATCACACGACTTTCTCTTGCCAATGCAAATAATTAATATAACCTAACATTAGTAATAAAACATTAGAAATGAACAAAAAAAACTAACCCCAATAAACATAACCTAATTTTAATTATGAGTGAAAAACACAAAATGAAAATTAACTTTGGCTTAAAAATACGGACAATCACTCTTTCACAATAAACTAGGCTCAGTAGAGAAAAATGCTTTAAATAAAAGTTGCAGATCTTTTATTTGTTATAAATTTTATTACAAACACTTTAGTCGTAAAATGCATACTAAGGCCGAAATCTTAAAACAATCGATTTTTTACAAAGTTTCGTGAGAAAAAACAGAAAATTACTAATTACTGCTAAACTAAGCATTATACAAACAATTTGAAAAAAGTCGTAGGATTTTTAATTCCCTACAACTTTTATTATATACATTTTTGCACTAAACTGCATATTTAAATACTAAAGTTGAATAAACTACTACTTCCAATTGACCGATTTTGATGAAAAGGTTTGTGTCTTGTCCTCTAGTAGTACCTAACTTAGTTTCAAGTTGCAACTTATGTACGATGTTTCGTTCTTGAGATATTTTGGTCACGCACACAGACCAATCAATAAAAACATCGTTTTTTTGGGTTGAGGAGGTCTGAAATAGTGTATATTCGGTGAAAACTCGATTTCGAAAATTGACATGAAAACAATACTTTCCTTCCTATACATTCATTTAGGCAAGAGAAAATAAAAAATGACTAGACTTTATTTTTAAATATTTTTTATACGTAAAATGCACGTTAAATAAAATTAAAAATCAGCTTAATATCTGAAATTTTAGATTAGTGGGCTTGCTGTGTAATATCTTGAACAGTCTTAATAAAGTACTGCAAATTTTAATTCAGAATTAATCTGTTTTAAAACTAAATAAGCAGGTCTCATGTACATAAGCATGAGAAGCGCATGCATATAGTAACCAAAGAAAAATTTCAAATTGTTTTATAATAAAAAAAAAACATTGTAAGAATAACGTAGGTAATGTACACAGTGAACATAACAGGGATGAAAAAGATAATTGCCAGTATAGGAGGCAATGGTTTTTAAATGCAGAAAGAAGTTCAATCTTTACGAATACCATTTAAAAGTAAGTGAAACTATTGTACCTCATGATATTCTTTTGTTTTCTCTAATAAATTGTTGTAAAAAATTCTCTTTCGTTCTAAAAGTACATCTGGAGTCATTTCTGTTATAGTCACATATTCTTCAGAATCGCCACTTTGAGTAGATTTAGAATCTGGAAAATAAACAAATAAAACATAATAAACAATACACCTTTTTTTTGTCAGTGCATATTATACGATTATGTAACATATTTATTTGTAAGCTCGACTTATTATTAAGTGGAAACCGTAATTTATTAGAACTTTCAACACATATTTTTGTTCTATTTTATATGAAGAATTTATATAATAAATTTCACAAACCTTCTTTTTAAACTGCGTCAATTTTTATCTTTACTTACACGTGTTTCGGTGGATCCACCATCATCAGAGTAAATAACTTAATTTCAAACTGCAGGAAGCATTATAAAGATTTATTTTTGAATGAACATATTTTTTGGTTTTGTTTTAAGATCCAATTTCAGTTACAAAAGTGTATTAGTTAATTCCTAAATTCGCCAACATTAAAAAATCTTTACAACATTAAAAAGTCACTTTGTTTAACATTTAGACTAAGAGCTGCATTCTAAGAGTAAAATTCCTGCACAACTTAAGTTGATGCATGGTGATAATACAATAATTTTGGTGTTCGAATTGAATAGCTGACACCAGGTGAAAATTAAGAAACTACACTGATTTTGTAATGCGATCACAATAAACAAACAACAACCGAGATGTGAAGAAAAATGAGATTTGTACTGAAATTAAAAAGGAATTAATTTACACAACTTCTAATAACGGTGACAAATTCTAATTTCTACAAAACAAAATAAAAACAGGCTAAATTTTACAGTTTGCTTAGAACTAAAAAAATGAAAAAACAGAATATCTAATCCAGCGATTCCCAACCATCTTTACCTCGCGGCACACTAACTGAAATCCATATTTAGTCAGGGCACACTTGATAAACTTATTTTCATAATTAACATTTATATGCTTTTTTTGTATTACTGTCTTTATACATCAGGACACAACTAGTAAATATTTAGAAATCGTGTGCGTTTACTAAGGAAAACAATGAAAAACTACTTTTTTAATACAAAGGACAATTACAAAAGCAGTCAGAACAGAACAGTATTTCAAAGTTGGAAGGCAAATCCAACTGTTAAGCGTGCTATACAGAAGAGATAAACTTTTATCCATAAACAAGATTCGATGAATTTCCCAGCATACTTATGTAGTAGTGATGGGAATTATTTAACATAACAGGATGAATATCATGGCAACTGGACTGAGCCAGTTATCGCGAAAACAGGCTACTAAAAACACCCAGTTATTTTAATAACACCCGGTTAGCTGTTACTTTATAACATCATGGCTCAAATCCATTTGATAAACTGATGTATGAAAGACACTTGTCTGACCGTTATAGCAGCATAAGACTGTAAAAACTAAATGAAGTTATTAATAACCTTTTCGTCTAATAACACCACTTAGTAATTAAAGTTTAACTCGTTATAATACTGTAATTAAAACAAACACAAGAGTGGAAAATCTCACGGGCAAAAAGTTAAGACAAATAGCACTATTTTCTGTAACCAAATAAACCACGGCAAACCAAACGCAATTTTTCATGAACACAAGGGCAGCCAGTCACACTAAATTTTTCACCGACACACAGCAAGGCACTATAGTTACTATAAATTGTACACCAAGCCAAGAAGTTGGCAGCCATGCATCCATAGAGGCGTCGGCAGGATTAGAGTAAGTCAATACTCAAAACAAACTGTCCAGTAAGTCATGATGTTGCCACCGGACGGTTTATTTCGGCTATCGTTTTCTGTACCATTAAACCTGTGTACAAAAAATCTACCTGTAAGTGAATAATTTAGTTCACTTCTTTTCCACACGTCATGCTATTACCTATTACTACATTATAGTAACAGGCTGGACAATAACAATGTTATTATAATAACAGGTTATAGAAATAACGTTATCAAAAAAATTAGCTTTACTTTCCGTCACACCTATGTAGGCTTTGCGATACACTAGTTGGGAATCGCTGATCTAATATAATGGCAGGTTTTGAAATATACTTATAAGGAACAATAGATTTTAGTCAAAAATAAATCTATAATGCATCCTGCAGTTTGAAATATTTCTATTTCATATAATGAATTAATATAATAATTTCACTAACCTTCTTTTTAAACTGTGTCACCTTTATTTTATTCCTACTTACACGTGTTTTGGTGGATCCACCATCATCAGAGTAAATGAAAAATTGAAACTAAAAATTATTTTCATTTATTTAAAATTTACAGAAGATGATACATCTTCAGTCACTTGTATAAAACTGATTTAAAATTAATTTATTTTAATTTATCCCTTCTCATATTTACTGTAGATAGCAGTAAATATGAGAAGGGATAAATTAAAATAAATTAATTTTAAATCAGTTTTATACAAGTGACTGAAGATGTATCATCTTCTGTAAATTTTAAATAAATGAAAATAATTTTTAGTTTCAATTTTTCATTTACTCTGATGATGGTGGATCCACCGAAAAACGTGTAAGTAGGAATAAAATAAAGGTGACGCAGTTTAAAAAGAAGGTTAGTGAAATTATTATATTAATTCATTATATGAAATAGAAATAGATTTTAGGTTTAAATGGCGTATACCATAATACTTCTAGCTTTAGTTTCATCTACAATTTATCACAAGGTGATTTTTCTTTAACCATTATAACTATAACTGGGTTGAGACAGTCATCAGTTTTACAAAAACATTCAATAAATAAGCCATCATAAAACAGAAGCGAGAATTACAAGTTAGTGTAATCGATGGATAGAGAAGGAAAATAATATGTAAGCACAACATCCATTGCTATTGTAACTTATTTACCATATAAGTAGAAGAATTAGAGAAGAAAAAAGCTCCTTTCCCCTCCTGCCAGAAATCACATTGGTCCTTTAAAATATTATACATATTAATTATTATAAGTTACACTATTAGAACTTCATTTTAACTGCTATTTTACAAAAGAAGTAAACACTTTATAAATAATTTTGCAGTTCTGTAAATTTATGATAATTTATTGTAGCATAAATCCCTGATATTTTTTTGTCAGGTCTCTTCATTTTTAGGAAGAAAATTAGATAATGTTGTTTATAATTCGATCAACTTACTTGAATTATTTAAAATCGGCTTTAAAACGAGATCGTATTTGTCTGACTGAATCTTTCCAATAGTAGGAACTTTTTCGTAGGTTATTTCAAATGCATTTTCATAAACTGTTTTGATTTGCCCTAAATGTTTCTCATAAATATTTCTGAAAAAACAAATAAATTTTTACATTAGTCATACTTATAGTATGATACCAACTGAAGAAAATATATCTAACTCACTAAAGTAATGAAGAGTTTTCATGACTGCAGTATGGCAGAAAATGGTAAAAAAAATTTCTAATACCTTTTTCTTCTTAGTAAGCCTATCCACTTCAGATGTTGACAATTATCATAGCTAATATGGATACATTTTATTTCAGAGATTAAATACATGTTTTCAAACACAGTATCAATGTACCATAATCTTTAGATAGTAATTGTACAAATGATTAACTAATAATTTTTAAATAAATTCCTTTAAACTTATCTATGTATAGTAAGCAACAACTTAAATACAGTTGTAATGTTTGAAATTGGCTACAAAAGTCTACCTGTGTATATAAATGGGAACACCATTAACAGAAAAGGCTACAGGCTACACTCCAGAAAAACAACCGAGAAGATGTCTAACCTAGCGGCAGACATACGGAAAAGAAGGCTGCAATTCTATGGACACATCAGTAGACTCCCCCCCAACACGACTCAAAAACAAGATTCTTACTTACATACAAAAAGTTAAATCAACAACACTATGGATTACACAAGTGAAAATAGACTTACATAAGGCACAAATAGACCCAACAGGTATTGAAGAAAGAAATACATTCAGAAACAGGATTAACAAGTGGAATGTGATGCCAGAGAATGAGATCCTTAGGAAGACAAGGACAAAGTGGACAGAAGAGAAGAAGCAAACACATGGGGAAAGAATGAGAGAAGTATGGAAAATGAGAAAGATTCCCAAAAATGAGTCAGAATGCTTTGCGCGATCCATCAGGGTCCATACGCACAATTCAATTCAATTCAATTTAATTCATTTTATTTTCGTTTTCTACAAAGATAATTTCCGTCAGACCTGGGTCTGTCGACAGAAATATACAAAAGTAAATCACAAAACAAACAATAAAATTAAAAATACAAAAATTCAATAACACAGATTGTTAACAATAAAATTAAAAGTAGAAGTTACAATAAAAAAAGCCTGCTTACCTTATAACAATATTAATGAAGTGCAAAAATAATATATCTAATACATATAATATCATAGTTTTTAAATATAATTGAGTTATTAAAGAATAGGTAAAAAAAGAATACAAAATGAAAATAAAATAGCATCAAAATATTACCATGAATTACAAAAGCGGTATTAAAAAAATGGAGTATAACAAACAGCAAAAAAGATTATAATAAAAATAATAATAAAAAAAAAAATTCTAAATAATAATAAAAAGGGAATGATGAAATTCTTAATCTTAAGTCCAACTTAAGGCTCCGTTCATTGACTGCTGGTTCTCGTGCACATCATGTTACATTTCCAGCCCATGTTAGTAATTTTATTTTTAATTCCTTGTATTTGCCTAGAAATAAAATTTCATCTGGTAAGGAGTTTAGTAATTTTGGAATTATAAAACAGTCCAAACGGCTGCCGTAGTTGTTTGTAGCTCTAAGTTGGATGAATGTCTTCCGTCGTAATTCATAGTCACTGCGTGCTTGTTCACGGTACCATCGGGTCATAAAAGTTATTTATCAGTAATAGGTAATGCAAAAGGCCTTTAGCTGTTAAAAAGGTGTTGTTTATAGGTCTTGTCAAATTCAGATGAGAATTCTCACCTTTTCCAACCAAGAATTTTAAGGTTTTTCTTTGTATAGCATTTATTCGCTGCAGCAAATAATCAGGGGCATGACCCCAGCTCGTGACTCCATAGCGCATTAAAGACTCAAACAGTGACAAGTATAGGAGACGCCTATGATGGAGAGGCAAGTAGAAACGTGCCTGGTAAAGTTTCATCGATACAACTTGTAACCGTCTGGAAATGTAGAAAATATGTTTATCCCATTTATGGTGATGATCAAAATAAACTCCCAAGTATTTATACTCATCTACATTTGTCAACGCAACACACTGACAGTTTCTAAAAAAGCTTTTTATACAGGGGCAGTCATGACATAATATATTAACAAATCTATGGTCACCCGAATGCGGGGATTGGACATGCATGACAACAGTTTTATTTTGGTTTATGACAAGTCCACGGTCATGGATCCATCTGAATAAGTTGTTAAAATCATTTTGCAACATACATTCTGCTTCACTTAAGCTCTTATGTGATATGGCCAAGACGCAGTCATCAGCATATTGAAACAGTTCACAATTTGTAATACTATCACGCATATCATTAACATACAGATTGAAAAGAGTGGGTCCGAGAATTGAACCTTGTGGCACACCATTCGGTGACACAAACTCTGTACTGAGGGTATCCAAAATTTTGACGTATAACTTTCTGTTACTCAAGTAGTTGGATAGCAATTTTTTGAATGGCCCATCGATACCGTAATTGGAAACTAAATCTAATAATATGTCATGATTGATTACGTCAAAAGCTTTGGAAAAATCTAAAAATAAAAGAATGACATGGTTTGAAGCATTTAAATTAATGTTTACGAAGCGCGATAGACCACTGATAGCATCATTAGTTCCAAGTCCTTTGCGGAAGCCATATTGAGTGGGACTAATGAAATTGTTCTGTTCTAAATAGTTTGTAAGAGAAGCGGAGACATGCCGTTCAAACATTTTTTCAATGGTGGGCAGAATTGCAATGGGACGGTAATTTGTGATTAATTTATAGGAGCCATTTTTATGGATTGGTCGAATTATAGATTCTTTTAATTGATCTGGAAAAATTCCCGTTTTAATAATACCATTGATAATATCCGATATAATAATAATAATGGGAACGCCTTCACTGACTGTGTGATTCACTCATTCATCACTAATTCTCTTTTTTGTACAATAGCTACAAAGCTGAAATTTTAAGGGAATATTCCCTTTAGGATAAATAGAAAAGTTAACCACAAACAATTTTGACATTCCTCTGTTAAGGGATTTTCAATCCTTAAACCAATATTTTCTGTTCACTAAGTTTCACACAAACTTTGGCAGAAACTTGGTGGAGATGTTATTTATAGTTCAACTATAAAAGTTACCCCTGAACAACTTCCTTAATTTACCTCGAAGAGGATGAAAATGGTGTTCAACCCTTAAACTAACGTTTAATGTTTACTAAGTTCCAATGTATTAGATGACTGAAATTTGGTGATGTTTATTTATAGTGCAACTAAAAAAAATTACTTGTTAACAATTTCTAAAATGTACCCCAAAGGTTTAAAGGGTGTCTAACCCTTAAACCAATTTATTTACTAAGTTCTGGACGAATTAGATAGGTGAAACTTGGTGCTGATGTTACCTGTAGTAACGCTAAAAAAAATACACTTCAACAATTCAAAAAATTTGCCTGTAAGGAATTGAGAAGGGTGTTGAACCCTTAAATCAATATTTTCAGTTTACTTAGTTACAGACGAGCTATATGGCTGAAACCCGGTGGAGATGTTACCTACAGTGCACCTAATAAAATTACCCCTGAACAATCACAAAAATGTACCCACCATAAAGGGTTTTTAAGCAATAGCAAATATTTTTAAATGCACTGCTTGGTCTTCAAGCCAGTCCAGTCAGTCAACTGGTAGAGAATTGCTATTACTCCTTAAATAACATTCGTTCGTCAAGTGACTTTCTAAGGTGACAGTTAAAAACACATGAACAACTCCACTGGGGATTCCTGCCTAATCCACATTAAAAAGCAGCGACTGAATTTTGTGGTTTTTAACAACAATGCACATCCTGTTAACAAATAAAAAAGCAGTACACTACTCACCACATACATTATTTAATTCCTAGTGACATCATGAGAGTGTTACTCATGTGCATTTACTGTAATCGTGTCAAAATTAATATTTTTTTCTGGTATTCCCATTCTAATTCGTAACCAATTTTACCACATTAAAAAAATTATTTCAGATTATTAACAACTTCTAAACTTTGAAGTTATCTTTATTATGCTAGAATCAATGCCCATTAGAACCTTTTTACGTGATAAGTGTAAAATTTTCATTACTACAATTGCATAATTGGTGGTATTTTAAAAAAGTAGTAATGTTTTTATCAGTAATGGTGTGTGAATTTTAGGATGTAGAGCTAACTGTTTACAAGTCAGAGTTAACCCAGATTTTAATCCTGGATCGGCTGTGATTTGTATAAAGTTTAACTTGCTGAATTTATACTTTAAATATAAAAGGTTTTAATAGTGATGGGTATAAATGTATTTAATAAATTACATTCCTACAAAGCAACTTAAAAAATTTAATGCTAAAATATCTAAATAAGCTTACCTTCTTAAATGTTCCTGTACCGCTTTTCTTAATTTTGTAAAAGTAACAGTCTCTCTGCGCTTATGCAACATTGAAACAATAGTTTCAACGCTTCTAAATATTTCAGCAAGAGACCTGTACTTGAATGGAAGTGTCAAAGCAGAACGTCCTTCAGATACTAATGCTTGAAACCGTTGAAAGGCAGGTATTTTATTAGGCGAAGTTAAAAGATTTGATTCTGGTTGGACTTCAAACAATTTTCTTGGGCTTATGTAGGTTGGTTCCATATTTAATGTACGACCAGGACTTTTAAACACTGCTTCACGAAGTTTTGCGGGAGACATACCACTGGAAGAAACTTTCACTGGCGTTTTTGAAGGGCTAGAACAAACAAAAAAATCTGGTGTGAAACTCACGCAACTTTCTCTTGCCAATGCAAACAATGACCAATATAACCTAACATTAGTAATAAAACATTAGAAATAAACAAAAAACTAACCTCAAAAAACATAACCTTATTTTAATCATGAGTGAAAGGCGCAAAATGAAAATCAACCTGTTTGGCTTAAAAATACAGAAAATCACTCTTTCACGCTAAACTAGGCTCTGTAGAGAAAAATGCCTTAAATAAAAGTTGTAGATCTTTTAATTTCCTATAAATTTGATTACATACTACTTTGTCGTAAAATGCATACTAAGGCCGAAATCTTAAAAAAATCGTTTTTTTTTACGTTTTCATAAGAAAAAACAGAAAATCACTAATTACCGTTAAACTAAGTGTTATACAAAATAATGTTTGAAATAAAAGTTGTATGATTTTAAATTCTCTACATTTTTTATTACATAAATTTTTGTGCTAAAATGCATATTTAAACCATAATATTAAAAAAACAATTTTTTTACATGTAAACAGCCTTACCAAGAATTTCAGCAAACATGGCGCCTACCCTATCTTGTAGAGCATAAAAAATTTAGTAAACCAGGCGATTTTTAAAAAAATTGTAGGACCAGTTTTTTGAGAAAATCGCAAAAAAGTTGAAAAATTACACGAATAAACTACTACTTCCGGTAGACCGATTTTGATGAAAATGTTCGTGTCGGGTCCTCTAGTGGTATGTAACTTAAGTTTCAAGTTCGTACGATGTTCTGTTCTTGAGATATTTTGTTTACACACATACACAGACCAATCGCTAAAAACATGTTTTTTGAGTTCAGGGGGTCTGAAAACGTGTAGATCCGGTGAAAACTCCATTTCGAAAAACTGACATGAAAACAATACTTTCCTTTCTATTTATTCATATAATCAAGAGGAAGTAAAAATATTATTACTTTCCTCAGCCTTTCTTATACACGCTAATTACAAAATAAAAATAAACAAATATTTTTAAGCCACCTCCATACCATGTTAGTGGCATTGGTGTTTTTTATTGGTTCACTGGCATTTCTCCCGCCACCTCCCCTCTGACTGGTCGCTCGAAAGCATAGAACCGTAGGCCGGTCCGCAGAACTCTTATATATCTCGTTACTAGCGACTTTCACATACTAAAGTAACTAATGTAATAATAAAATTTAAAACTATTTGGAGAGCAAGGGTGAGCCAGGCTACCTGGGGAGTGTGCATGAACTCGCTCTCACGTACAGGGGAGCCTCTTGGCACACAAGGCGACTATCATCAGAAATTTAAATAGAAGATGGTCCTAACAGTTAAAAGAATAACAGTCAGAAAATAGAAACATAAAATAATAATACAAAACCTTGTTAGGACTATTGTCTTAAATATATATTAGTGGCATGTGGGACTATAACTACCTCATAATTCAGATTCAACTCTGATCAACTTTCATCTTTTCTTGCAAATGAAAAATTGGCTTGTGCCAAGCACTTCAATAACAATGTAGTTCTGTTACAAAGATACTGTTACAGGGTGGGTTCAATCCCTTGCCACAGATTTTCATTAAAAAGGAATTTCTTAAATTTATGTATTTAAACTTGCAGTTGTCTGATTCGATTTAAGTGTTTATCGAGTCACTTTGTATTACCTACTTTAAATTCCAAGTTTCAACTTCATATGATATTTTGTTCTTAAAATACAGATTCGTTCACACACAAGCCAACTGCTAAAAATGTTTGAGCAAACATTGTTTATTTTTTGGGTTCAGGGGGACCTGAAAACAAGCATTTGCTGTGAAAACTCAATTTCAAAGAATTTACATAAAAACAATACTTTCCTTGCCTATAAATTCATATAGGGCAAGGGAAAATTAAAAAAAACAAGTGATATAGCAGCTATAACATATCAGTGAAAAATTAAATACTTTTAAAACAGGAATGAATATAGGCTGCAAGATGCATTTATTTGTATGGAGTGTTCCGCCACATATTTACACCATGTTATTAACTTCTCATTTAATAACATTATACATATATGTTTAGTATAACGCTATATTTACTTGAGCCTCACTTTACGTTGAATAAAAACTGAGAAGCAATAGGACATTTCACTTTTTTAATATTTTGACAGTCAGAAATATGAAACATGAGTGGCAAGGGATTGCTGAACTTAATTATAAAATGGTTTTGTTTGTTACCTAGCAGGTAGCACTTCAAAGCACACGGTATCAAATTTTTGTAAAGAAGGTTTTTCTGTATTCATTCGTGTTTCACGAAGTTTTTCTAACTTGGAAAATCCACTACTCAATCTGCTTAACGTTGCCTTAATTTCATTACAACGAGAACTTCGTTTTAATTTTGCCTTTATCTCTCCAAGATTCAGCTCCTAAAAAAAAAACAAATTTTGTTTGTTTACTCTAAAAATAGTTTTAACATAAAACCACAAGTAATTTAAAATCTGAAAACTGTAAATAACATCATTCACTATTAAATTATTCTAAATACTATGATATAGTAATCTGTAGTACAACTGCAGCAAGATGTTTGTATTCAACATACATCTAACACACACTGTAGAAACTCTACTGATCTAATTAAAATCAAATAAACATTTTTAAAAAATGTGTATTTGTTTGTAATGTTTTGTGTAAATTTATCACTTAAAAATTGAAGCGACAAACTAATTTTGTATTATGTAGTAGTGAGCTTAATACTGTAAGTCATCAAATAAAATTTTGAGGAAAATACTAATTTCACGTGTGCTTTTGTTTCATTAGAAACATACCTCATACAATAGTCACACTGAAGAGTTTTATTTGGGGTCGTGAATTAATTTGGTACCAAGTTTTAAGTACATAATAGTTAACTGACTCACGAACCTGTATTTCTCTACATATTTTGTAATCACAATTTTTATTATAAAGAATGTGACACTGTACATTAAGTTATTAGGTAACTGAATCAAAATCAGATAAAAATGTGATCTTATCCATAGCAGACCAATAATATAAAAAAATTTTATATAATCTTAGGCTGTCTTAAGTTACAAGCTAAAAATTATGATCATACCTTCCTTGATTTAACGGTTTCCGAAGGTTTTACAGGCCTGCCGTCTTTTTTTGCATTTTCAACAGATTTATTATGAACTAGTTTAGCAGCCAACTGCTCAACTGCTTTCTCCGGTTTTGGTACAGCAGCCAATGGTTCAACTACTTTAATGTCTTTCGGTACAACAGCTTTTTCTTGTACTGGTATGTCATCCAATGATTCAACTATTTTTTCCTTGTTTGGGACAACAACCAACAATTCAACAGTTTTTTCCTGTTCTGGTACCCGCATCCAGTAGTTCAACTACTTTTTCTTGTTCTGGTACAGAAGTTAGCTGCTCAACTGTCTTTTCTTGATCTAAGACAGCAGTTAATTGTTCAACCGGGTTCTCATTTTCAGTTTCAGCAGACAACAGTTCTTTTCCTTGTGGAACAGAATTTTCCATAATATCCGAGTTCACATTGTTTTCTGATGCAGTACAAGTGATACCCGGCAACTAAAAAATTAACCAAAAAACATGTAAAGTTAGACGAACACTTACATCAATGACACAAACTTTTTACACAAAACACTATGTAATCAAGTTGTGTAAACAAATTTGAATTAATCACTAACATCAATGTTTTGGTGTATTTTGACAAATCAATTTAGTACATTAATCACACAATTTCTCAAGTTCTTTATTTTAACTTTACATTTAGAAATGAAAGACTACCCTAACTATTTTATTTTATTTTGAATCAGTTTACTAACAGGATGAATAAACATTAGTTTAAGTAAATCACGCAGCATTTGTGGACGAATATATTTACATTTATATCAAAATTAAATCTTCATTGAGCTGGAGGAAATACTAAATAATTGCAACATACAAAATTCCTTGCATTTTAATTCATTGAGCTTTATTAACCCTTACAGTGCCAGACGTCCTAGTATTAGGACGTCAAAATTTTCACAAAAAAACATGGCAGCATCCTATTATCAGAACGTTAGCAGTTCAATCAAAAAATGCCGCCGTCTTCCTTTTATTAGTACTACCATGACTAAAGAATGCATCGAATTTTTAATTTTCACTCAATTTTTATAAATAACATATGACAACAATTAAAAATTGGATTTTCTAAACTTTTATCACAGTATTTTTATTTTTTACCATATATAAATTATTTTTTGTAACTTTGTGCATAATTAAATTGTCTTTAAAGTGATATATGTGAAATTGAGTAACATAATTTTTTTAGAGTGATTTTTTAATTACAAAGGAAATTTTCACAAGACACATTTCTACCTATAATGTTTTTTTAATACTTGTAAGAAATGTGTTCTAAGTTTATTGTCAAACAAGATCAATTCATTATGAACAAAACAAAAAAAAATTATTAAGATACCTTGAAAAATAGCCATATTATGGATAGATACCTATATAAAATGCTACAAATAGCACAAAAGTAGACTGGGATTTTCGGTAGGAACTCACAATATTCTCCTGGCATTGTAAGGGTTAACTTGACTGGTAAAAACATACAGAATCATTAAAAAGTAGTTAAAATACTTATTAAAGCCCTTGAGTCATTTAGTTGTTTCCTTTTAAGTCAAACCTATCAAATTAAAATAGGCTAGCTCTATTATTACTTATATGTAAAATGACAAACCTGGGAGGTCTTATCTTCCTGACAAGGACTATCTTTTGCACTCGAAGTTGTTTTACCATTCAAAATATTAAAAGTTTTTCTTATGTCAAGTTGTTTACTTCCTATTAATTTATTTTTTAATTCACGAACTTTGTCTGCAGAATCCTTTTTACTTCGATTTTGAGGTTTTAAGTTATTTTTTTGTTTTAGATTTTTAGTTTGTTTATCCACATAAATCAGTTTTCTACGAACAATAGGCGATTCTTTAGGCAACTGTTCTTTACTACTATTGAATTCAGGGCATTCTGACACGTCTTCACATTTTTCCAGAATCATCACTTTTTTGCTTGGTTGGCCAATTCTTTTAACGTCGTCAACTGCTGGTCTCTTCCGACTATTAAAGTACTCGGTAATAGAAGACTGAACAGCCATGTTTCCAGAAGAATTTTGGTTAAAAAATATGGCCACTTTAATTCACAAAATAACAATAAATTACTATTTTCATAGGTATAAAAAGCAAATACCACCACAAAACACAGAAGCGTCACTCTATAACCTAAACAACAAACACCTTGCAGTAAATGCCCGCCAAACAAGAATCTAGCGCGAACTTGATCAAGATAAACAGTGTTAACAACTCAACCACTAAAGTTTTCATATTTTCCAAAAAAATTATGTAATGTTCGCTTTGTTAGAGTTTTAAATTAATAGAATATATCAGTATACTGGTAGGTTATATCATAAAGTGAATTACTGCATTCCAGTAACTCGTGTTTCAGAATTAAAGCCCAATCGTAGAGAATAGAATCATTGCAATTATGGTCACGATATTGTACTTGTAACTGAAAATATATTATCAATAACTTTCAGTTGTAAGAAGTAACTTTATTAATAACAATGTAACGTTCTAAAAACAAATTATATGAGAAAATATAAATAGTTATTTTGAGATATAACACATTAATATCACTAGCGAATTAAGAACTTGCAACGAGATTGCATGGGCTAATGGATCGGTTCATAACAAGATGGAGTTGTTTAATTGGTTTGTATTTTTTAACCAATTTGTTGTTATTAAATTTCATTTGTAATTTCTGTTCTTTGTAAATTACGTATATAAAAAACTGATTAAGATTTTGGTTTATTCACTTAATCTAGTTGATTATGAACCATTAACACAAGTAGTACTTGCATATCTGTTCTAGCCTGTACACTGTTTATTCTTATAAAATTCACACTTTCGGTTTGAGAGTTGAATTTTAGGGTAATAACCGATACGGTTGTAAATGATTTTACTTAGCTTTTAGCTTTGGTAAATTTTATTGTTATTTCTGTAACTCGAGAAAATTTGCATTTTTGTTCCGACGTTAGCGCGGTAGACATATAATAACTGTATGGATATAACATTTACATAACTATTTCTGTTCTGTCATCTAATGGATGAAATTTGTATTTCCATTACCGTGTGCAGCGCAAAATTGTTATTTCCACCAATTAGGGTTTTCAGCGCTTGTTATGCGAAATTTCACAAGATTCAGATTAATTTTCTGCAGACTAGCTCAGCAGATAAGAAAATATATTGATTAACCAAAAAAGTACTTCCGTTAACAGACTTATTTGATCAGTATTATTTTTTAGTTAAGTAAGCAGACATGTTTAAATAAAACTAATGCTATTTATTGCTGGAGTTATAATAGTTTTTAGTCTTTAAAAAACTTTGTACCCCATTCCATATCATTTGAAATTAGTTTTACCTCAGTGTGTGATATAATTTTAACAAAAGCACAAAATGTTTTGTTCAAATTTTTACGCAATAAAAGTTTTTTTTTAGATTTATTAAGAACTGATAAAAATTGTTTAGAGCTACCTCCATAGCATAGAGGTTAGTGTGTTTGGTTACAAAGAAGGTTCCATGTTAAGATTCCTGGCCTGATGATTTCATAGTTTAAACCCACTATTCTATAACTTTCAGTAGCTGTTTAAAAAAATTTTAAAGATAATAAGTTGGCATTTTTCCACAAATAAATGAAAATGATCCTGCACTAGATACCAAAATAGGTAAATTATTTTAATAGCTGCAACAGTCTGGAGTTATACTGGGCACAGATTTAATAACCAGTGTGTAAATTTGGTCTTTTGGCCAGCCCAGTCAGTCAGCTGGTAGAAAGTCACTATTATTTGTTTAGTAACACCGGTCGGGCAAGCGACTTTGTATGGTGACCAGTTGACAGCCATCCATGAACAAACTCTACTGGGGGTCCCTGTTAAAACTCATGTCTAATCCACATCAAAAAAAAAAATACAGCAAAAAGCAGCGATCAAATTGAGTAGTTGTCAACAATGTACAGTTCCCAATAACAAATAAAAGGTAAAAAAAGTATATAAATTTGTGTATCTTGGGATTGAAGCCGTGACAGTGATGTTTGTCCGGAGAATAATTTAGGAAAGAGGGAAGTGTTTAGAAGAATTATTTGTAAGACCATCAAGATACTAGACCCAGTGATCTCCATCAATGGTCTGTAACTAGTCCTGACTCCTGAGAATATTTATAATCAATAATTTAATAAACTGCATTGTCTTGTTAAATAATAAACTATTATAATTTGTTCTAATAAAAATTGTTATCTTTTAGCCAATACAAATAAAAAGAATGTCTCATAAACTATTGTTGTCTTAAAAAGGCCTCGTATATAGCCTAAATGAAAATTAGCTTTATCAAGAGATAAGATTAACATTGCTATTCACTGTATTTATCAACAAATAAGTAAAATAAACAATGTTACTTAATCGAATCATGAAGTCGCAAACAACAAACTTCACTGTATTTAGTAATTAGAGCGGACGCCAAGTAAGCTTGCCGGTGTAGCTGCGCGGACAGTTCCGTTTCAGTCGGTAGACTTCGTGTCTTAGTACCAAACTGCCTATTAAATAACAGGCACTGAACATGTAAATTATCACCTGTTGGCATTGTTAAAAACATGGTATACAATAATTAACGCCTACTATCTACAACACATTAGACTAATGTTTTCAGGTCAGCTGATATAATAACATTGCGAGAGCAATGTGATTTTGATCACATTTGTAACAGCACTGACCCCCACCATTCGTAGCTAGTGTCTGGAAATTTTCATAAGTCAAATCCCACAGTTACAGTCACATAATCCACCTAATATGCTTTTCACGGCTGATGAGCTCTGCTGTTTCACGCGTTTTGACCAATCAGAATGTTTGACAACATCAGATTTGTATGAATGTTTCATTGACAAACTTTACGTACGCATGCGTATAAGAGCCGCAGTAGTCCAGTCTTGTTTTGCATCTCTTATTGATCATGTCAATTATAGAGTGTGTTAACATGCAATACTTTATAATATAATCATTGATTGTATGTTTATATTGAAAGACCAAAAAAATGGCTGACAAAATATTTAACAGAGCTACTAGAGCAAATATTGACAATGTTGCTGTCAAGTCATTGGCTAGTTATGAAGTGGGTAGAGGGCATTCCTTATGTTCAGAGCTCATCACTGCTGAAAATTAGTATAGTTGCTTAAAACCAAGCAGTTTTGCGACTGTAAATAAATAGATAAAAACAAGAGAAAGATGTTTATACAACCATCAAATTAGTAGAATTAGTTAAATTAAATTGAATTCAGTAGAATATACGAGGTACGTTCATAAAGTAAGTTCCGTTTTGAAATAAAGAACAAATACAGATACAACAATGAAATTTATTTCTTAAAAATCAACAACTTTTAAACTATTTTTCGACATAACTCCCGTGATTTTCCAGGCATTTGTCATAGTGTGGTACAAGCTTTTTTATAACTCTTCATAGAATGCTGCCGCCTTTGTAGTCAACCAAGAGGTAACATGTTCTTTCAGCTCTTCATCGCTGTTCAACCGCTGACTGCCAAGGAAAGACTTCAGATGCAGAAACAAATGAAAGTCCCTTGGAGTGAGGTCAGGGCTGTACGGAGGATGGTCGAACAAGTCCCAGCTAAAGTCCTGAAGGAGTCTTTTTGTCTCGTTCACAGTGCGTGGTCGGGCATTGCCATGAATGAAAACCACGTTTCGTGAGCATTCCTCGGCGCTTGTTTTGTATTGCGCGGCGCAGTTTCTTGAGAGTCTCGCAGTAAACTTCTTTATTGATTGTTTGACCTCACGGCAAAAAATCAATCAGTAAAATTTCTTTTCTGTCCCAAAACACTGTACACAAGACTTTCCGTCATTCTCCGTGGTAGCACTGCGATCGCAGTTTCGTGCATGCGCGGCCGTCACTCTGTGTCAAGCAGAATGAAATGACGTCATTTTGAGGTTACTAATTGTTGTGTGCACTTTGTAATGCTTGTTTGTAATGGCTGAGTTTATCAAAAATCCCGCCACTTGTGAAATTCGATCGATGAATCGTTTTCTGGATGCAAGAAACGTTAAACCAATTGACATTCATCGACAAATCTGTGAGGTTTACGGGCCAAATGCGATGAAAGATTCAAAGGTGAGAAGATGCGTTAGACAGTTCAAAGAAGGGCGTGAAACAGTGCATGATGAAGATCAAAGTGGACGTCCATCTGTGGTTATTGATAAACTGATTCATGCAGTTAATGAGAAAATACCTCTTGGTTGACCACACAAGCGGCAGCATTCTATGAAGGGGTTATACAAAAGCTTGTACTACACTACAACAAATGCTTGGAAAATCACGGGAGTTATATAGAAAAATAGTTTAAGAGTTGTAGATTTTTATGAAATAAATTTCATTGTTGTATCTGTACTTGTTCTTTTTTTATTTCAAAATGAAACTTACTTTACGAACATACCTTGTATTAGTAGAATAATTTTTCTGATTTATCAGAAAATTTGTAACTTATTTATAAAGAAAGTAATACTGATCAAACTTTAACTAGATCTGTTCTATACATGGCCTTTCTATTGTAGTTAAAAAGCTGGACTACTGGGATTACTGTGTATTAGATTTTGGTAAACAGGAATAGGAAGTTAAAGTATTAGTTGTCAAATTCTGATAATGAAATTTTTCAATTGTATTGATTTTTGTTTCAGGGAGGAAATAATCTAGTCTAAACAAATGTTGACACAATTACTTCATACAAAAACCATGAAGGTTATAACAACTGCAATCGTAAGAATTCTTTCTTTGATTAATATTTAAGCACGTGATAGTAATGAATTTAAAAAAAAAACTATCTTAATATTTATCTTCGCATGTGGATCATCATTTGTATGATGTGTTCTTTATCTATATGATATGGTTGCGGGTTTTGATCCTATAATTTAGGCCTAATCTTG
Organism: Catonia carolina; assembly: GCA_035578175.1. Taxonomy (NCBI): domain Eukaryota; kingdom Metazoa; phylum Arthropoda; class Insecta; order Hemiptera; family Achilidae; genus Catonia; species Catonia carolina. The sequence continues at coordinate 257,307,370 of JAQMRL010000001.1, read as the reverse complement.
AATTGAACTATGGTGATGGATTAAGAGTTTACATAACTAATCTCTTTAAATAGATAATTACGTGCGGTTTGTGAACTTTCTATATTTTCTAGTCAGTGGTGCCATTGAAGCTATATTTACTTTATTTAAATCTATTGGTACGAAAATTGTATTATATTAAATTGTAATTAAATGGTGGTACTGTAATACATTTTTCTTTATAACTATTAGTTAAGAATTCTTATGTATATATTTGTCTAATTTAATTTAAATTGTTAAAGCTAATCATTTTAATACTAAAAATATTCTAATCAATTAAAATAGTTTATCATGTATTGTAAATATTTTAATTGTTAACAATGCTGTTTATGTAATCAATTCTTGCCATGTACCAAAGTCATATTTACTAGCAATTTATATATTGTTACCAAAGAAAATTTATTCAAAAAATATTTAATTATTTGAAAAATGCTAGGTTAATTAAAATAATAAATATAATACAAGTAATTATTATTATACGGTATAGTTATTTGTAATTGTAACTAATAATGCGTCACAAGAAAGCAAGTGATTATGTTTGTGAATTTTGTAACAAAGTTTTTACGGTGCCGTATAATCTGAAGAAACATTTAAGGTCTCATACTGGTGAGCGACCTTATGAGTGCACCGAATGTGGAGCACGTTTCAGCCAGAGTGGTGGTCTTCGTAATCATATTGTCAGTCTTCATAAATCCGAAGAAGTCTATATTTGTGATTACTGCAATAAAGAATTTCCACTTAAAGACAGGCTGAAACTACATATGCGTATTCACACTGGAGAAAAACCATACAGGTAGGTTTAATTCATGATCATTTATTTGTGGTGTTATTTTTGTTTAATTATTTAACGCCTTGCTGGTTTCCAATTAATATTATATGCTTCTTCAGACGCTGCATTAAGATGCTGTTGAAATGTTTGTATGACAAGAGTTTTTATTTGCTTTTATTTTGTTTGTATCAGCTTATGTATTTATTTTTACTATCTTCCACGATGCAGTGTTGTAGGTACTGTTGAAATAGTTAATGAATTTCTATTTCATATAATGAATTTATATAATAATTTCACCAACCTTCTTTTTAAACTGCGTCACCTTTATTTTTATTCTTACTTACACGTGTTTCAGTGGATCCACCATCATCAGAGTAAATAAAAAAAAGTTAATGAATACTATCATGAGCATAAAATGATGCATATTTTTGGTTATGTTTGTCATAAACTTTTTTTTTGTGGTTATTATGTCCAATCACTATCTAGTTTATTTTCCCTAATTTCTCTATGGTTGTGTGTGTATTTCACACTATTATAAACCTTTTAGTAATTTTAATGGAATATAACACTATATTCTAGTGTTCCTACTTATAGTTAGATATGGAAAACCTTGTATAAAGTTAATAATTAACAACACTATTGAGTTCAAAAATAAATCCTTATAATGTATCCTGCAGCTTGAAATTAATTCTACTTTATATAATAAATTTCACTTACCTTTTTTTAAGCTGCCTTTATTTTTTATTTATCGCTTACATGTGTTTCGGCTATAGAAGATGTTATATCTTCTGTAGATTTGAAAAAATTTAGTTTCTAACGATATCATATACTCTGATGATGGTGGATCCACCGAAACACGCGTAAGTGATAAATATAAATTAAAGGCAGCTTAAAAAAGGTTAGTGAAAACTATAGAATTGAAGATTTTATTGGATTTGGAGTTTTAGGTTTCGGGTTTTTTTTTTAATGTAATTCAATATTTTTTACTTCTTATTTATCTATGATAAGTCATAACATAAAAATGTTTCCAATTAAAAACCAATTGATAAAAATAACATCAGCTTTGGCAAAAATATGTAATAATTGTATAGAGGTTAAATATCACAATATTTTGGTTTTACTTATTAATAATTTTTGGATTGTTAATATATAAAATTAGGCTTAAATAAGTTAAGCGAATGGCTTGAAATTTATAATAGTATGTATACTTTACAATGCTTGTTGGTAGTCAATTTCATTAACATTTTTATAAAAATGTTTATTCATTTGTATTTTTACTCTCATTATTTTTCATTGATCTGGGACTTCCAGATTTGATCAAAACCATTGATTTGATTTGATTTGATCCAAAACCATTTAAACAAGTAAAGCATTATTCTTTCTTTTGATTTAGGGTATTTTAAACACTATGTTAGCTTCTTTTGTGATTTTTTTCCATTGATAATCCAAATTATTGAATCTCAAAGAAATTTAACAAGTGCATCATATTCATATCTTCTTCTTGTGTCCATTTCGGATATTGTTGATCATCATTGCTATTTTGATAGTTTTTTTAAGTCGCAATCTGGAACAATTCTGTGGAGCTCTTAACCAAACCAGGTCCTCAAATTGGCAATCCAGGAAATTCTTCTTCTACCAGAGTTCTCTTTCCATATCTTACCCTGCAGAATGGGCTGCAGTAGATCATATCTTTTTTGATTTCTCCCCAGTTCTATCAACTTCACATCAGTTACATTTTTTTGCCTGTTTTCCAAAATGGGTCTACATTACATAAACAAGTTCTAGTGTGTATATATCCTATGTACAATATACTGTACTGGATTAGATATGTGCATTAGATGTATAATACTGTATTCGGAATTTTATATAATGGGCTCTCACAACTAGGAATGTTGACGTCCCCCGAACAGTCTGTTATAGCAGGCTCCTAGTGTACTTTGAAATGGTAAAAGATAAAATCTGGTGAACATGTCTTTTGGTTGTGGTTGTAGATCATTTCTGAAAGTTGATGAACTGCTAAATTTTATCCTTGTCTTAAAAATCTATATGAAAATTTGAATGTTCTAATCAAGTCAATGTTGATGTACGTTTAATTCAAGAAAACGAGTGTGTTGAATAACTGGTTGGTTGGTTGTCGATTGATTTATGTATGTCACATTTTTAATTGTTTTATGTGTTGTGAAAGATTTTACACAGTAAATTTACAAAGAGTTTATGGAACATTGAATATGATTTGTATCATGATCAGTTTCAAATGTAATTTTTTTGGAGTAGCTGTTATAATTGTTCCACATAAATCTGTACTGTGGTTATTAAACTATGTTCTTTATGTAAATTAGATATTGATAACATTCCAAAGATATTACGAATAAGAAATATGTATTTCTTTATTGATGTTTACTTTTTTTCATACTTAAATGGCATTTTATTTCAGTTGTGACCAGTGTGACAAGACATTTGCACGAGGCAGTCAGCTTTCTCAGCATATGAGAACTCATACAAAATCACGACCGTTTCAATGTTACATGTGTGATGCAACTTTTATTTGCCGTAATAATTTAGTGCACCATTTGAAACGTCATCGTGGAGAACGAGATCATGTGTGCAACATTTGTGGTAAGGCTTTTGTAAGGAAAGATGGTTTACAAAAACATTTGACATGGTTTCATGAAAAACATCGCGCATTTGAATGTAAAATTTGTAATAAAAAATATAAAGGGCATTTATTACAACATATGCGGATACACATGGAAGAAAAACCGCATGCTTGTTCGCATTGTAATATGCGATTCGTTCAAAAATCGCAATTAACAGTACATGAACGCACGCACAGTGGAATAAAACCTTATCGTTGTCAAGTTTGCCATATGGCATTCGCACATTCAACTGCATTGAAAATGCACATCCATCGCCACACAGGTGAGAAACCTTTTAAGTGCCTAATATGCCCGAATAGAGCATTCAGTCAGTTACCACATCTTAAGAAACATATGCTTACTATTCATAAAACTGATAAACCATATTTATGTGTGGGTTGCAAAAAGTATTTCAAAACTAAAAGTCAATTGCTAGATCACGAAATCAATTGCAAAGCAGTCAAAGAAAGTCAAAAGGGTTCAAAAGATGATTCTCAAGAAGTTAATGTCATGCCCATAGAAAAAATGCGAATTTTACTCGCTATACTTTTACAAAAAATTTCTACGCCGACAAGACTACTTGCTTTCGGTTACGGTAAAAAATTAATTGACGATGTTTTATGTGCATCGATCAAATGTTCTGGTAGAGAATTTTGCGATGATAAAAATCTAGATGAATGTGAAAGGCTTAAGAAAAACGTTGAAATCCTTTTAGAATGGACAGTCCCTAAACAATACATGGAGAAATTTCGTGAAGAAAGACGCTCAACTGAAGAACTTTTGCGAGATTTGACATCATGACGAATTATCTGTCTTGTATACTACCTTACATTTATCATGTACAATTTATACACGTATTACATTATATACGTAGCGAATATTTTGCAAAAAATGTTATTTAACTTTCTTTATCGATCTCGAAGTAATCATTGCCATTTTTTTGTTTAGTGCAATTATTTTTTAGAATATATCAGTTATTTGCTTTATAGTTTTACTGTACACAGTTTATTTAAAATAATATTGTGTTTAAAGTAATTTTTATTTATTAGTTCATCTAGTAAAATTTAATTAGTCTGATGTTACCAAAGAGAAAACAAAAAAAGAGTATAGTTCAAAAATATATTCCAAATATTAAATTTTATTAGTATTAGTTGACAGAATCTGTTAGGTTTGAATTGTGTCATGCAGTTTCTAACATTTTGAATTATATTTTTATTTATTTTAACAGTCTGTTATTGATTTTATGCTCGACTAGTCAATGGTATAAATTTTGATTAAGTTTACAGTAAAATGGTATTACTTTAGACTCCCGATTATCTGCGCAGTATTGTAAATGCTAGTAGGTCTCTACAACACGTTAAATGTGGTCTGCCGAGAAAATTTAAAAAAAATTCTAAAGTGGTTACTTTATTTACCTATAATTAAGGTAACTATGTAATATTTTATGCGTTTCTTAATTACTTAAACAGTGTTACATATTACATTAAATCCCTTATAAACTTCATTTACTTTTGTACATTTTTGGTATAGATAGATCATGTGAGTTAATAGTTTTTATTATTACTTTCTAAAATGTATTATCAAGTTTGTTTATGTTGTTGTTTGTTGTTTAGGTCAACAGCCGAAAGGCTGGTTTGAACCTCTAGAGGTTTTACTAAGTAAAACGAGGAGTGAGGTGGTTTACCATTGCCTTCCTCACTGAGTGGAAAAGTACGCTTATCAGCATGCCGGGCCTTCTGAAAAGCACATATTTTCCACTCTGCAAGTGACACCTTCACTTCATTCACCACAGGGTCTGGCTGTATAATGAAATTCATTACTTTCAGAGGAGATAACTCTGATTAGTATCTTTTACACCTCTACCTCTTCTGTTCTTAAATGATTCAGTCATTTAATTGGCTGACCATGTGATAAGAAACAGAACTATTTATTTTAGCCCTGCAACGAACAGACTGAGTGTAAAAATTTGCCACTCTACCTGTTTATGTTATATGTTATACTTTTAAAACACTTTTTAATTAACCCTTAAGAGTGCCAGGATACGATGTAATCGAATGTGAGGGTCTTCTGAAAAGTGCCAGATCCGATCACATCGGATGTAAACTGTTGCATAAATGGCTATAACTTCTCTATACACTGGTAGATTGTGTTGAATTTTCACTTTATCAACAGTGTATTTTATGCCAGTAGATTTCACTGTTATTTATAATTTTGTATGTATAATTTTAATAATTTGGAATTGTGTTATATATTAATCTAAACAGAACAAATTGTTTATAAAATTGAATAACTCTCTACAATAAAAATTAGTTTAAAACATAATGGATGAACATTCCAGTTAGTGAATGAAGATTTTAGAAAAAAAATTATCAATGAATACATTTTGTATAAAATGGTGCTATTTATAGAGTAAGGTTTTCGACAAATTTTGGTAAAAGAACTAAGCTAATAACATTACTATTAGTTTTGATGAAATTAATTTTTAAAAGGAATAGTGTCATTAGCGTGCTTTTGACTTGGCATTTTTCACCAGTTCTCCAATACAAGGTGTGGCATTGAAAGGGTTAAAGAACAAATCTTGCTTGACATTGGATTGCCAGATAGGAGTGAATCAATTTGACTTAAGTTAGTTCAACATAGTGATGTGCTAGAGCGAGTGGATGCATACACGTACCTTGGAGCTCGAGTGTGTTGCAGTGGTGATCACTGTGCTGAAATAAAAATTAGAATTGAGAAAGCACACGCTACTTTTATCAGAATGAAGAAGGTACTAACATCACGAGATATAAATCTCGAATTACGAATGCGTCTCCTTGAATGTTTCGTGTTCCCTGTCCTGTTGTACGGTGTGGAAGCTTGGACTCTCAATAGATTCAGTGAGAAGAAACTACAGGCTTTTGAGCTGTGGACCTACCGTAGAATGTTGAGGATCTCATATACTGAGCATGTCACGAATGAAGAGGTCCTCAGTAGAATGGGAAAGCAGCTGGAACTCATGGTGGAAGTTAAGGCACGAAAATTAAGGTACCTTGGTCATGTTATGAGGGGACCAAAGTATCGGGTATTGCATCTCATCATTCAAGGCAAAATATTAGGAAGAAGATCGGTGGGCAGGAGAAGGATATCCTGGCTGTGTAATTTGAGAAGGTGGTTCAGGTGTTCCTCAAACGAACTCTTTAAAGCAGCAGTCAACAAAATTCGTATCGCCATTATGATAGCCGACCTCCGTCATGGAGATGGCACGTGAAGAAGAAGAAGAAGTTCAACATAAACAGTCTACAGAGGTATTCAGATCAGAGATATTAAGGGTGGCTGGTTGTATCCTTGGGCAGTCCTGTATTATAATTTATAGGTTATCCTCTTACTGAAATGATTTTCAAAAGTTTGCTCTCGTGGATTGCACTTCTTAAAGCCCCTCTCATATTGGAGGTCGGAAATCATCATCATTATGCAAACCTTATTTGCTGCTGCATGGAACAGTTCCGTATTTCTGCAACCAAACCAGTTTCTCAGTTTCTTCAACCAGATGTCCGATGTCTGCCAACATTCTGCTTGCCGTTTATCTACCCCTGCATGATTAATTGTAAGATGTTATATTTAGGACCTCCAATCACATGTCCAAGATATTGGACTGCACTACAATACAATTATGTAGAATTTTTCACTGTGGTTTTTTTGTATAGGTGAGAAATTGCACTTTTCTGGTTCAACATTAAACATTTTGTTTGTGTAATAATTTGTACATAGAAAAGTATGTCACCCACGACTACTGCCGATAATCGAGAGTCTATTGTTGACGTATAGTCCTAACTTATATTGAATATTTCAGTCACATCTGTAAAATATATTTTACATAATATTTATTTTAAAACATATTAATTCTTATCATATGCACCACTTTGAATGATATTTCATTATTTATGTGTTACTTGTAGTGTGCACATCTTATTATACGTTGTTTTTAACGTAGATTAGCACTGATGATATATCTTTCATCTAATTATTCATTCATTCGTATTATCATACTATTAATGTTTTTATTTTAAAGTTTTTCTTAGTATTGTTCATTAAAAAAGTTCCTATATACAATACTAAAAGAGGTTTTGTTTTGAAATGGCTGCCATTTTGATACTGGTAACGAATTTCTTGGATTTTTCTTTTTAAATAATTCTACATGCAAGATCTTTATAGTATATTATATATATATATGTATATAATATATATTATAATATACTAATGTATATTATAGTAAATATATATTAAAAATCTCCAAAATTATGTTGGATTAGAATATTACACAATCCTCCAATGTCTTTTAATGTATTTCTTACTTGGTACTTTACGCTAAATGAAGTTGTATAAAATGCAATAGTATTTCAGTAAGTCAACAGCATAAGTGTAGTTATTATTTGAAGTTTTTTTTTCATTGAATTAGAAAAGGAGAAACAATTTTTATAATGACTGCTATGTGATGCTCACAATATTTTTGAAGGTTTGTTGACTTGAAAAATCACTTAGTTTTCTTTACATAATAAAATCCAATTCGGCTTTTGTATTCCTTGAGTTAATTTATCTAAAATTAGTATATTTGATGAACAGATTTATTAAATAATATCTCAATCACTGTTGTGTGCAAAAAAATTCAATTTAATGAACAACCCTTTTTTGTACTTTTATCAGTTATGATATTGTAACACCAAACTTATTAAGGCATGTAAAATCTGTAAAAAGTTATGTGACATTACATGTCAAGTTTTTTTATGATTCCATGTATTCTGTTCTTTGCACATTAATTTCAATAACAATTTTAAAGCATTTATTTTTTTATAACCCTAATGTGCGTATGTTGCAATCTGTAAAATTCAGAACAATAAGCAACCCCATAACCCAATGAGATGAAGATGTCTTGTAAATCATGTGGTCTTGTACAGACCCAGGCCGACCATTCCTGGGAGAGTATGGTTAATTAAACCCCAACCATCAATACACTAGTAACCACTGTCTATATTCAGATCCATTCAGATATAAAAGTAACTACTTTTACTAGGTTTTGAACCAGGAAACTTTGTCTCCGAAAAACAGCTGTTTGACAGCTGACTTGCGGTGAGTTTAACCTGGTGGGTTAAAGCATTAATAAGTGAATTAACGTTCTTATATTTTTAACCATGAAGTTTACTTTTGCAGTCACATTTAATGACAAATGTATAGAAGAAATTAAATGTACCATTCAAATTTTGCAGCCATAATTTAAAAATAAAACATTTTATTTCAAAGTTTAATATAATTTGTTGATTTTTTCTAGAAATTTAGTGAAGTATTAGTTTCATAAAACTATTCGTTTTAGTTTGTGTGTAATTATAATGTTTCTCATTTATATTTATATTTATATTTGGAAACGGTTAGATTTCTGATACATGTTTCTCATAATAAATAATACATAATATTAAAAACTATTGAGTAGCAAACTTAATATTTTGCGTTTTTTTTTTTTTGTTATGTGATATAGGTGTGTTTATATGGTATAATACAAATTGTGTTCTTAAGATTTTAAACAAGTTTCATGAAAATGACTTTCAAAACTATTATAAAATGTATTTTATGTAAAAATACATTTGAATTGGTTCAATCTATACATTTATGTACATATTTACACAGTATTTATAATATACCAATTTTAAAATTAAGATTTTTCTGATATCTTGGAATGTACTTCCTAATATGTGTTCATGTATTATGATCATTAAATTATTTAATAAGTTTCTTTAATTATGTTGTCAATGCATCTAACATTTTAATTTGTTTTGAAAATTATATTGTAGTGAACATATTCAAATCGTTTTTATGTCTATATTTAAAGGTTTTAAATTTTTTCTTTTATTCAAAATTCTTTTAATTAGTGTTCTGATTAGTTAACTAACATCCTTTTATCCGGTTCTTTTGTCAGCCAGTCCTTCAATGCAATGTTACACAAGGTAAAATAAAAAACAATTTTCTAATGCTGTAATTTGATAAATTAATCAACTGTGCAAATAAATCAAATGGCTTTTGTGCAGTAAGTATGCCAATTTTTTAAAGTTATCTTGGAAGTTGTTGAATAAAAGGGCAAATAATAATTTGAGTCTTCAATACCAAAAAACCTACACAAATTTACTACTGCTAGTCCCTTGAAAAAAATCACATTTTTGTTCATTTGTATCTTAAAATTATAACCCATCAGATGTCTATCGGTATAAGCGGTGAATGCATTCATTATTTACCAGTTTTAAAAAAATTGGGTGTCACTAATTTGCATCATTGTATAATATGCTATGAATCTGTCATATTTATTGAGCTAAATATATATTTTTGTTAAGTATCTAGTCATCTAAAAATTTTAAACTTTATAGTTCTTTAATTAGTAACTTAATACTTATTCTGTTGGTAATTTTGATTTATTATTACATTACAGTCTCCAAACGGACACTACCAAAATTCATTTTAAAATCCCAGCAACAGCTTAAGACTACCTTTACTGTAGCATAATTGTAGGATTGGTCTGAATGGCTGTCGACCAATCTGTTACATTGCCATTGTGCTGTAGTTTGAATAAAAGCTGTAGAAAACTGTATTGTGGATATGGCACCATCATTTTTATAAGTTCTTTGTGATCATTCAAAAATAAATCCTTATAATGCATCCTGCGGCTTGAAATTAATTCTATTTTATATAATAAATTTAACTAACCTTTTTTAAACTGCCTTAATTTTTTCTATTCACTTACACGTGTTTCAGTGGATCCACGATCATCAGAGTATATAATATTTTTGAAACTAACTTTTTTTTTTTAAATCTATAGAAGATGTTACATCTTCAGTCATTTGTATAAAATCTTTGTGATCAGTTCATATGAACAAGGTTGCCTTGTTTTTTGTATATTATCTCCCAAACTGGCTGCAAGTATTTTTAAATTGACTGCTTTTGAAGTTCTGTTAATTTGTATAGAAGCATTTTAATGTTAGAATAAAATAAAATAAAATTAGCCTGTTGTTGAAAATTCTCTTCCCAGAACCATTTAGCCTAATTCAAATAGTATTGTGCTTATTTACATCTTCTTTTATTTAAAATAATTTATCAGTTCATAAAAATGATTTTGTATCCAAAGACATAAAACTTTTGCTTTACGTCTGACTGTTTTGCTATTTATGCTAATGCAGACGGTGACTAATGATGATATATGAAAATGAGTGATGAAAAATGGCAGACCTGACTGGGAATTGAACCCGGGACCCTGGCAGAGAAGTCAGTTGCTCTAACCACTATGCCAACGGGCCAGCCATTTAAAACTTTGAGGTCAAGTGATTACAGTCTATTTTGAGAGTTTTCATAAATTTAAAAGAAATTTCATTTTCTAGAGAGTGAAGATGGGTTATTCACTCTTTGAAATTTAAAGCAATGATTGGTTTCTGTTAAAGGTTTTTTTAAAGGTGCTGTCTTTAATTTTGTGTAAAATAAATTTAGATCTCTTTTTAAGTATTATTTATTACAAACTTTATTGATACACACACACACACTAACCAAACATTTATTTTTCTCCCAGGGTATACAATTGAAAGACAGATATAGTTGTTAATTTTAAAATGCTAAAAAGATTAATTTTAGATGCATTTTCAACAAATTAATTTGTACATTTATTAATGGATCTAGAGTAGTTTGATGCTTAATCTTAATTAAGTAAGTGCTAAAAATATCTGGGGGTTTTTTATTTTGGTGGCGGTGTCTATTAGAATAACTTTTTGGATGCATGGTTATATATTTCTTTTATAAATAAAATGTAATCCTTTCATTTAAAAGCATGTTAATCAAATGTTTCTTTAAGTATATAAATTATCTTATATAAGGGGTGTATTACAAATATATTTTGCCTTTAAGTAGTGTATAGTATTTTGATTAATTTAATCTATTATAATTTTTCCATGAAGTTATGCCTATGGGTAGTATATATAAATCAAATTATAATACGAGGGATGTTCAGTAATTAATGGACAATTCATGTAAAGAAAAAATTTTATCAAATGGCAGTAAAACTTGCAGTGCTTTTTGACATAGTCTTCAGCAACATTTAGATACTTATCCCACCATTCTGTAAGCTTACTGATTCCTGCAGCGTAGAAGTCTTTACTTTACTGTTTAAACCATTCTTGTACCGCTTGGTTGTCAATGGGCCCAAAAAAATTAAAATTATACGGAGTGACGTTTGGTGTATAAGGAGGATGTAGCAACACCCCCCACCCAATTTTTCAAGCATTGCTCCCATTCTGTGACTGCTGCAGGCATGTTGTCATGCAAGAGAATAACACCTTTTGAGAGAGCACCCTTATGTTTTCGCTTTATAGCAGGTCTCATTTTCTATTGGAGCTTGGTAGAGTGGTGCTCATTGTACGTGGTATGGTCTTCTAAATAGTCTCAAAAAATTGGGCCTTGTAGGTCCCAGAAGACTGTCTAAATCACTTTACTGGCTGATGCTTTAGTTTTGAAATTTTCCTTGATGGGTGAATCCTGATGTTTCATCTTACTGTTACAACATTCTTGAGTAAATTTCTGCCTGTTTTACATCTGTGGAAAGCAAAACTCTTTATAAATAAACATTGGTCTTCTGGCATACACTTTTCAAGCCGGGCTGTCATTTTGAAATGAACAAATGAGGTTATGTTTGTATTAATAATGGTTAACAGTGTTCCCAAGGTTACTAACTTGACCCTCAAAATGTTTCATTGTCAGTGAATGAAACACTGTCTCATTAAACATGAACATCCCTCATAATTAAAATTTAGATGTTTTGTTTTATAGTTTATTGTTTAGTTATGTAATTATTATATTTTATTTTTGTTGAGTTTGTTAATTTTGTTTTTATTTTATTATCATATAAGATGACTGACATATTTAAAAATAAAATTTATTATTATTGATTGTATCATAATTTTGGTTTATTTAGGTGTATGTATCTTACTTAGTTGGGTTTTTATTGTATTTTAATTATTTTGTTTGTTTTATTTTTATTTTTATTGGTGTATTTACATAATTATGGTTGCTAAATTCATCTTTTACGTTCATATAAATTCATTGTTAAATGTATTTAAAGTTAAACAAAACATTTTGTAAGTGAAGATGAAATTTTAAATGAATGATTGATGTTGGTAATGGTCAAATGATCAAATCATTTTAACAGGAAAATTCACGTTCACTGTATTTAGAAGAATCCTGCTAATCCAGCACCATTTTGACTAAAAGCATGGTCATAACATATTGTTACAACTCGTTATTGTAAAGTAAAATCGCAAACTTTAATTTAATTTACTCACATTTATTCAACAAAATTATTTGATATAAAAAACCTAACCAATGAAAATAATGAGTTCCCACCTGTTGGCAAGTAAATTCGAGTAATGTACCTTCTGAGAATAGCGATTTATCATCTGTAAAACAAGTATTCATTTACTGCGCTAAATTATTTTAATTTTTTTTTCAAAACTGGTCCCACACAGGCTGCAACTTTTTCCTTGACTTTATCAAAAAATTTTTTTCAAAAGGAGGGGAAAGAGTGTTGAATCACCAGTTTACGCATAGTAACAGCTGGCAGGTGACTGGAATGAACTCACCTACTCAGTGAATTGGATTAATATACCTACTGAGAATAGTGATTTATTGTCAATAAAACAAGTCTTCATTTTCTAGGCTAAATCATTTTTTTTTTTTTTTGCAAAACTGGTCTGGGTTAATGAGGTTCTACTGTATTAATTTTTTTTTAATAGGATTGCAATTTTAGAATGAAAATTTAAAGACTTCATACTATTTTCAAGCATGTAGAAAAATTCTTTATCATTAGTTTAATAGAACTTATCAATCGTACTAAATTTGTAATACGATCATGTAAATAGATTTCAGGTTTTTTCAAAGTAAGATCATATTTTACGAAATAGAAACATAATGATTGTTTATTGTTTCTATGTTACCTACTTTAGCAAGTTACCTTTAGAAAAAAATTAAATTATTCTGTCATGACTTCTTTACATTAAATTTGGGTAATTTATGCCTTCTAATACTAATTTTGTCTAGTCTTATGCGAATTATATTTTGATATGTAATCAGCAAAATGCAGTTGAACTTCCATATGTAGGAAATGTGTGTTATACCAATGCTTTAAAGTAACATATTTCAAATTACCTGCTGTAATTCCAAAGATTACCTTAAATAAAATTAAACAGTAAATTTATGTGCATGTAAACCATGTATATTAAAAGACATTTTCGTGGTTAAATTTGAGATAAAATATAGTTCATTCTGTTCTGAAAACTAATTAATTGATTGTAGTAATAGCAAAGTTGTTAACAAAAATAATTTCTTCGTGCTTATAGTTGCCACATTTAATGGTTTTATTTTAATACAACAAGTAGCAACAATATCACTTAAAAAGACAGTTTATTTTCTTTACAGAATTTTAACATATTTTTATCCCTAATGTGAGTATGTTTCAATCTGTTCAATTTAAGAACAATAAGCAACCCCATGACCCAATGAGATGAGGATGATATGTTTGAGGTGTATACAGGCTCAGGCTGACCATTCCTGAGAGAGATGGTTAATTGAATCCTAATTATCAAAGTACACCGTTGTTCAAAATCGAACAGATTGCAACGTATACGCATTAGGCATTTAAACAAAATTGATTCTAATGAAAACAGCTTTTTTCTTTTTATGTTTTAAAATAGCTGTTTGAAAACATTAAAAACCATATTATGATAAAGTATTGTTTTTAACTAGCAGTGTTTGGGTCGTTATAATATCATATACTGCATGACTGTACAGAAATATCTTTAAGAGAATCAAAATAATTTTTGATGTTTCAACTAAAAATTTATTTATTGCATTCTTACTTTAAGATGTGGAAGTTCTTCTGTTATACCAAAGAAGTTATTGTGTTCATATATGGTGAAAAAAATACATTGAGGTTTATTTAATATAGCATAAATTATGCAGATTTATGCTATATTTTAAGCAGGCTGTAAAAGTCCTTGTAAGTTAATAGGTTTTGGAAACCATAACCGCAGTCAGTTGAAAAAGAAATGCTAATTAATTAGCAATTTGTTTTCAAAATTTTATTACTGTTTCAGTAATTTCAATTAAAATTTTAATAAAAAATTATAACTTTTGTTCATTATTTTTGGTTATAGTTGTTATAAAATACTTTAACATTTTATTATATAAAATTAGTGTTTAGTGCCTTTAATTTAAATATTAAGTTGTAGGTTTATTTTTAGTCCAATACCAGTTTTCTTTAAATGTATTGTAGAGAGGTTTGACTTTTTTTGTAATTTATTATTTTAGTATTATAAAATATGTAATTATGTGAATTCATATAACATCTGGTATGGGTTAAAATATAACGTAATAAACATCAGCAGTGCTTCTTCACCCAAATTAACGCACAGAGGAAAGAATCAGTTGTATTGTCATGCCGACACAATATTGCAGTGAAAAATAAGGTGATATTGGTCAATATAAACCATATACATGAACAATCTTCCTATTTTTTTCAGAAATCGTCAGCCAGGTATATGTTTTCATTTGATTTATAATTATCAACAAATTTCATATTTAAAAAATCCCTAGTAAGAGTTAACTTAAGACAAGTATCTCTTCACTATAAAACGTTTGGTGCCATAGTTTATTAAAAGCTAAAGAAAACAAATAGGTACACTCTAGCATACAAAATACACTAGTTTTGACACCTCTACACAAATCATCAGTACCAATGTGAAAAAAAAATAAAACAGTGTTAAATATGTATGAATTTTTATCAATCATACCAATCTTAGCTCTTTCAGGACTAACTAAATTAAACAGATTAAATCTCTTAGGCTACGGTTAGACAGGCATTATTTGATGCTACTTTCTTTCAATAAATGATGCTGAAAATATGGACACAATAGTTTATAATGGGACCAGCTAGATGGTACTGAATTTATCGCAGCAAGAGCTCATCCTCAAGGCGATAATGCAGACGGATAGACTGCGGCCCATTTCTTCTTTTGATAAATGACATGATGTATTGGGTATACATTCGCCATCAAGCACTTTCACTACGAGGCATTGAAGAAAACTGTGTTGAAAATTGATCATGTAGCCAGTATGTTACGGGACACACAATAAGTAACACAAGAATCTTTGTGTTATCCTGTGTAGCTGTGAGTTTACTGAAAAAGAAGCCATGTCATTTATTGAAAAAAGTAGCATCAACTAACACTCGTCTAGCCTTAGAGAGGTAGTATAAGATCACCAGTCACATGTTGAACACACAGCTAGATGTAAATGTTCAAGAACAGATTGAAGTTAACATTAAATTCATAGATATATCTCCAACTATACACTACACATCATCAGTTTACTTCATAAAACCTCTAGAGGTTCAAAGCAGCCTGTTACCTAACCAACAGAATTGGCTTGCAAAATATTAAAAATACCATTACTTTAGGACCTATTCCATTATTTCACATCATCAAATGATTGTGTGAATCCACCTTTATTGTTTGACCCAGCAATCGCCTGTTTCTTTTATTTTCGGTTGTTTTTTTCCTTTATTCTTTTACAGGTTTCACAAATTATTTACAAGCTTTATTTTACAAAAATAACAAAATTAAGATCAAACAATTACAAAACATTAAAATTTAAAAATACAGAAAATAACACAAGATTTATTAAAAATTACATCTTTGCACCAATTAATTGATGCGAACTCTGCACCTACTGTAAATGAAGAGAATAATTTTTAATAACCCAATTTCGTATTTGTGAGAAATGTGTCGCTTCTTAGAGGTTGACTAATTCTACAGATTGCTTTATTACACACCCAAAGATCCTGGCCAGTGGTGTTCAGTATCATATGGTGTCCATTTAAACAAATGCGCAGATTATGCAATATTCCGAAATTCTTGTGTAGCGAAGCACACAAGACTTAAAGGTTACAGATGATGTAATGTGAAATAACGGAATAGGTCCTACTTTTAGGTAAGGGGAATGGAACAAAGCATTTATTATATAATATGTGTTCTGCTATGGGTTTAAATTGAAGTAATTAAATATTAGAGTTGTTCTTATAATATTTTATGAATTAATTTTTTATAATTTATCATTTGATCATAGTATTACATACTATTATTGTTGTTCAATTATTAATTTTATATTACTGTTCTACTTTTTTGTTAGTATTTGGATGCTGTTTCAAATAACTTAAGTCTAGAATGTTCTTTATTAGTTACCTATATTTTATTATTTGGTGCCATATACAAATAATGTGTGTCAATAAAAATAACTAAATATTTTTATTATTTCGGTGCGTTTAAAATGCACTTGTATTGTTATTCATAGACTTACCTACATATTAATTTTATTTTTTATCAAACATCCTATGTAGAATTTCAACAGCCATATTATTTAAAATTTGTAATATATATTTCTAAACCACCAGAATATGGTGGCAGTAAACAGTTACTAATGTTTAAAATGCTTTTGTGTATCTTGTACACATCTTCAGTAAATTAAAATTTAAAATATTTTTTACATCAACATTTTTATGTAGTGTTACTTTGGAACAGAGCAAATTCCTGATTTTTGAGAATTGTATTATGACTAGAAATCTAATGGATTTTTTGTATCCATTCATATAGAGTTAGCTGCAAAATAATATCATTCTACTTTTCAAAAATAAGGATCATGTAATGTTTAAATTTCTACTGTATCAATGTTTTGTTATCAAGTGTGTAACGCAAGAAAATTAGACAATTTTTCTTCTTGTAAGCAACTTGAATTGGTTATGGGTATCTCAATACAAATTTCTAGTTATTGATACTATATGTTCATAGTTATTATAAATTTGATTGGTTGAAGATTCACAACTTTTCTTTTATTTATTTATATTGAATATTTTGTTTAAGGTTAGTCAGTACAAAAATTTTTTCTTCGATAATTAAAAAATTATCGATTTTTAATTTCACGTTTAAAATGTAGTTTGAAATTCCCTCTTTCCAATATTAGGCCGACTGCATTGGGGTAGTTGGTAACGTGCTCGCCTCTCTCATCATGTGGTCTTGGGTTCGAATCCCACTCAGGCACGGCTCATATTCATACGTTACAAAAAATCATTTCATCCTTCACCATCTGCATTAGCAGTAATTGCAAAACAGTCGAACATTTTAAAAAAAAAACTTTTCAATATTATTTTAAACACAACTTTATGAGAACCAGAAAAAAATTTATGAGTTCTTTTTACAAGCTCATCATGCCCTGTTATTTATTTGTTAAAGCTTATGTTTCCATTTATGAAAGTTTAATTTTTTTTTTAAGTTTATTAACTATTATTTTGTAATATTATCAAGAGGTATTATTTATTAATATTATTAGTGTTTAGTTTGCCATTGGGTTTATGTTTCTACTGTATTAGTTTTAATTTCACCTGCGTTTGTAAACTGTACGAGTTTGTATCGTGTGATGTTGTAACTTGTCTTTATTCAGCTGGTTGTCTTTTATTAACTTTGGACGCAAATTTCTGTGAATCTAACTTTTCCAGGTTTAGCTGCATTTTTCTTAGCCTCACAAAACAAGGCTGAAATTTTTATTGGTTACAGCTTACCTGGTAGTACTTCAAATTGAACGTGTAGTTTTAAAAACAATAATTATGGATGGAGAAAAACATTTTTTCACCTGAAATCACTTTTTTCAAAAAAAAATTTTTAAATCAAAACATTTAACCCTTTCAGTATCAATGTCCGGAAAACAGGACGGCAATATTTTTACATGGTTATAACATCCAGTTTACTGGACATCGTAAGTTATGCATATAGTGCCAACGTCTGGATAACTGAACATTTCCAAAAACACTTTCGAACAAAAATTAATAAAATAATGTATTTTGAAACCACCTTTGTGGTGTAATGACTAGAACGCTAGCCTACAAAGCATAAGGTCCTGGGTTCGATTCCCGGCTTGGGTCTGGAAATTTTAACACGTTAAAACCACCCTTAAGTTACCAAAACCCACAGTAGTTGCTAATGACCAACCTGTTGATGCGACTTTAAATAAACTAAAAAAAAACCATTTTTAACGGGACATTTTATTTTTCTGTAACGTTGAAATTTTAATCAGCAATGGTAGGCCTACCCCGGAAAGTTTTTAAAATAAGAGTAGGCACTTTTTGTACACCCTTATTTTAATTAAATGACACTTAAAATTAAACTTTTAAATACTGTTCCGGCACTGAAAGGGTTAAACAAAAGAAATGTTATATATAAGAGAGGTATTGATTTTTTTTTTTTTTTTTTTTAATTAAGCCTCTGTGTGGTTGCTGAGAAACGTGCACCCATGTTAACATTGAATAAGATAATAGGTGTACCAACTCCCCTTAAGACAAAAAATCATGGCTGCTTCCATAAAGTCATTAATTAAAGCTTGGTGGTTAAAAGCACTAGATTACTTTGAACAAAAATTGGTCCCTAATTTAATTATTAATGTAGAGCAATCGTAACGTATTAGAACCTTCCAATAATGTACACACTTGTTATTAATATCAAGCGGTTGGTACAACCTTAAACTAAATAGAAAATTATCTGTGAATTATTTTAGGTCTTGTTCTAATGAAAATGCTTTCAGTTTATTTTTAATATAAGCAAACTCGTTTACCTAATAATTTGCACACAATAAAAGGTATATGTCAAAAAAAAAATTGCATTTAATGTAAATGAGAATAATAGTTAAAAAAAAGAACAAAAGTTTTGTAGTGAACCTAAAATACTAGAGTTAAGTTTCCAAGAAGCGATTCAATCAGTTATAATATTAATTTACATACAATGTTGTGTTATAATATTACTTATTCAATGTTTTAACAGTTCATATTATATTCTTTAGTCCTTCTGCTACAGCTTTTTTTTCCGTCGTATAGTGAATGTTTAAATGTCATACACGCTCCCAAATAAGTTCATCTATCTAAGACCATTACTGATAGAAAATTGTGAAAAAATTACAAACATTTTATAAAACTTTTTGCACGTAAAAATTTGTAGGTTACTTTATATTTTGGCTCTATCTTGCTGGAATTTAAGTTTATCATAAAATTATACAGAACATAACTTGTAGAAGACTTCGTGAATAAAACCATTTTTCACAATATTATTTTGAGTAACGTCAGCCCTAACTGCAGTTTAAAATTTGCAAAATTTTTCCGCAATTTTGTATTGTAGAATATATTATAGAATTTCTGATTTAGTAGGTAGTTCTACCAACCTTACAGATGAAATATTCTCTAAATTACATTGTCTTGAAAATAGGAAGACTTCAAAAGTATCTTGGCAACTTACAACCGTCGTTTCAACCTTACAGTAAATACATTCTCATTGTGTTTTATATGAAATTATAGAGCTATTCAAGGCACGTAATTTAACATATGAACCGAACAAATCGCTTAAACTCTATTTTCAGTTTGTGCCATAGTAGTACAATAAATACTATTCAAATACAATGAAAGTTAAATAATATATGACTGTTATTGGCGCAGAGTAATGATTTGCCTTTACAAACACATTATGCTAAGTTTACTTTACCATCAATATATTGAGAAAGGAAATCTAATGAGCAAAAGGAATTTAAACAAGTTTCGTTTATCAATTGTACTTATCTGTATATTGATAAGTATACCAATATACTTCATAACTAAATATGAAGGAAGTCATATTTAGTTCCTTCAGGTTATTTCCTGTACTAAATTTAGATGTATGTATGTTTCTTTTCTCAGAGAAGAGAAAATTCTTGCCTGATTTAACACAAGTTTCATTCTGCCCTCATGGTGATTCTAGTATTAAATATTTAATACATGTCTGTATTTTCTAGTGGACTATACCCTCTACATTTCTTAAAATCTAACTTCCATATTCAATCAATCATCTTCCCGTAGCTGTAAACCTCATCATCTGACAAACACTCTCTCTCTCCAGGACAACCCAGTTTGCCTTTCCCCATTTCTCATTCCAGTATTTATCTTCATGCTCGAATGCCCAGTTTAACTTTTTAGACTCCACTATTGATGCCAACAGTTGTCATCTTCATAGGTAACGATACTTTCAACTGATGCTTTATACAGCTGCCTTTTGACTTCTGTAATCCAGCTCAAATTATGGGATGCAATGATATTTAATATTACATTGCATATTAAAATTTGGAATTGTCTTTTACTGTAATCATTTATGTTACCATTATATTTTTAGATAATTTTGGGGGTACTATATTAGCCATACATTATTTTTTAGTTTTAGGTATTTAATGGAAATGATGAGTTAAATCAATTTGCCAAACATGTCTCTTCATGTAGAAAGGACGCCAAATCAGCTTTCTGGTTTTCTGAAGTGCGCAGAAAGTTGGTACGCTTGGTTACCTCAGCAAGTGGTGGGGGTCAGTGCTGTACTAGCTGTGGTCAGTCACGTCACTCTCGCAACGTTATATATCAGCTAACCTGAAAACATTAGTCTGTAATGTGTTGTAGTGATATGCGTTAATTATTGTATACAATGTTTACAATTGAATGTTTTTAATAACGCTAATAGATTATAATTTACATCGTTTAGAACATGTGATTAAATAGGCAGTTTGGTACTAAGAACCGAAATCTACCAACTGAATCTGAACTGTTCACGGAGCTACACAGGCAAGCTTATTTGGCGTCCACTCTAACTACAATAATTTAATTTTAGATATAATCATTATGCAATTAAGACAGTTGTGTGCCATGCCTCTACTCTGTGTGAGATTGGAAAGAAGGTTTATATATAATTTTTGTTAAAGTTACCTCAGTATTCAAATGATAAGAGTAAATTATCATGTTTTACTGATAAAAAGGGTATTTTATCTAAATTTTTTGTTCAATATTTTCGTGTACACTTCTGTATGTACTGTACATGTTTGTTGCTTTTGATGTTTATGTACAGACACCGACACCTAACTATTTATCTGCTTTTCTAATTTATAGTAAATGTAATGAATATTGTAAAATGTTATACTGTTATCAGTGATTCACGAACTGAAAGCAACGAAAAGTTACAATGGCATTTTAAATTTTGACTGTTTCAGTTTATATTGAGGTAAGGTATTCTTTTACTCATCTGTATAGAATTTTCGTTTTACAGATAAATTTTTGTTAAATTTTACACATTTATTTTCAATTTAATTGCAGTAAGGAGATATGACAGATTTAAGGGACTGATTCAGTGCATGCAATTATTAACAAGTTCAAATAGACATAATTATCTCCTCATCTTGATTCATTTCCCATCTGTCGACATTTTGTTTTCGCAGAAGTTAAATTTCCCTGAAAATGAATAAAGATATTGTTATGAAGTTCACTGTAAATGTACCTATATAAAGTCTTCTACAAATTAACAGTACAATAATTATGAAAATTTTACCTTAAAAAATTTCAAAATGGTGGTCATTTAAATTTTTAATTGTTAATAAAGTTTTAGTTATTTGCTTCTTTGAATTCGTTAAAAATACCAAACAAAGAAAATGTTTGCGTGAATCTATAAAAATCATCTAAAAGCATTAACTTGAATAAGTTCATTAAAAAGGTATTTTCCTGCCAGTTTGAATAAATGTCTCATTTTGTTAATGTTAAAATGCTTAATTTTTACTGTGAGAACTGAATTTGATAAATACGAATACCTAAAAATATATTGACAATAAAGTTTCAAGTAGCTTCCATTTAAAAATCTTTGAAAGTTAAATCTTATAATTATTTTTTAAATACTGTGATCGGTACACATTCCTAAATGTGTTGGACATACTTAATTTCATTACAATATCTTAATTTATTCTGAAGTTATATGTTTTAATTTGAAAAAGAAAACAAAGTGATGGATAAATGGAAAATGAAGGAAGATATGCCCATTAAAAGTTGTTGTGGAACCTGTAAACATTCAAAAGAATGCAATGTAAATAACATTGTTACTTTCAGTTCTTAGTTTAAGATAAACTTAAATTAAAAGTAATTTTAATTACCGTAAGAATGTTCATTAGAGTAAGATTGTGCTTTTTTAAAGTTTAATTCTATTATTTTGTTGAAGTTTTGCTTGACAAAGCAACAAGAAGAACCAGCATAATTTTTTGTATAAATTTTTTATTATGACAATAAATTGTAAGTTATATATAGTATATTCGTGTTGGTTTTTTCTGGTATCCTTTTTTGGTAATAAAGGTTAACTGTTCAGAATTTTTCACTGGTTTGACAGTTCTTTGCCAATGTATTTCACTGAAATTTCATACTGAACTGCTAAAAGGGTAAGCTACTTTTTCCCAGGAAGTACTATTTATGTGGCTGATCGGCTCATGTAACAGCAGCTCATATTGCCCACTGCCAGATTGTTTGTTCAGAAGAGTGCAGGTTCATCCTGAAATTTGAATTATGGTGCGTTTCTGGAAAACATTTTATTTTTAAGTTGCAATGATACTGCATTGCAAATAAATTTTTGTCAGTTTCAATATTGCTGCTGAAACTGAGAACAAAAGTAAGTGAAAAATTTGTTGTGTTAATGTGTACTTTATTTTTTTAGAAGTTATTAACACTTGAATCAACCTTTGTAGAACTTAAAAATATAGAAAATCAGTAATTGCCTCTAAACTAGACTCTGTAGAGAAAAATTATTAGAATAATGTATTGGTACCTATGAAGCTATATTTTCATCACCCTTAGAGTACTCTTAACTTCATACGCTATTCCGTTCTTAAGATATTTGTTCACACACACACACACACACACAGACCAATCGCTAAAAACATGTTTTTTGGCCAGAGATGTTACCCACCAGATTTTTATTATTCTTTTGGTGAGGAATAACATTTGCTTCACAAAACAAGTTAAAGATACCAGGATAGTATAACCAGTGCAAGGAAACAATGTTGCTTTCATACTATCCTGATATCAAAATTCTCATTTAACTTTGGTTATTTAGAAAAGAAGTTTTTGATACCAGGATAGTATGAAGTAGTAAGAGGGAGAAAGAAGCAAACAACTGGGCTATGAGAGTACAAAAATAGTGTGACGAGAGCAAGGAAACTACTTTGCTTTCATACCTTCATGGTATCAAAATTCTCATTTGACTTGGTTATTAGAAATTTGGCTATTATTCAAAAGAAGTTTTTAATACCAGAATAGTTTGAAGTAGTAAGAGGGAGAAAGAAGCAAACAACTGGGCTATGAGAATACAAAAATAGACTGACCAGAGCAAGGAAACCACATTGCTTTCATACTATCCTGGTATCAAAATTCTCATTTAACTTCGTTTGTTCTACACATTATTATATTTTCATTTTTTCATACGCAACAGCTGTGCTGCCTACCGGAATTCTCTTGAACCATTTTCAAATTTTCTTTCCCGCTACTAGAAAGGTGTTGCAATCATGAAAAAATTTGACATCCAAAGCCGACTTAACCGATTCAGTTGACATCGGGTGTCAAATTTTTACTTTCTCTTGTTTAAGATTGCGGCCTTAGTATGCATTACGACAAAAGTTGTATATAATCAAATTTATTGGAAATGAGAAACCTACAATGATTATTTTAAACATTTTTTCTGTAGAGCCTAGTTTAGAGGCATTTGCTGATTTTCATTTTGCGTCTTTCACTCATGAATAAACATAGGTTATATTGTTTATTATCTACATTGGCAAGAGAAAGTCGTGTGAGTTTCACACCAGATTTTTAAAGATAGGTAGTGATAATTTATTGATATATTTTTTACCTGCAAAAGTAGGTTTTTGTTTAATAAAAAAAATGTATTGTTAACGAATCTGCCCATAACAGACAGGTGAAGTGTTAAATTATTTACACTCAATCTGTTAGTTGCAGGGCTAAAATAAATAGTTCTGTTTCTTGTCACATAGTCAGCCAATTTAATGACTGAATCATTTAAGAACAGAAGAGGTAGAGGTGTAAAAGACACTAGTTATCTCCTCTGAAAGTAATGAATTTCATTATACAGCCAGACCCTGTGGTGAATGAAGTGAAGGTGTCATTTGCAGAGTGGAAAATATGTGCTTTTCAGAGGGCCCGGCATGCTGATAAGTGTACTTTTCCGTTCAGTGAGGAAGGCAATGGTAAACCACCACACTCCTCGTTTTACTTAGTAAAACCTCTACAGTTTCAAACCAGCCTTTCGGCTGATGACCTAAACAACAACAACATTGTTAACGAGTTAAACTACAAAGCCGAAGGTTCCAGGTTGAATTCCTGACTAGGTTCTGCAAATTTTAGCACATTAAAACTCTCAGTTCTATAACTTTACTGTAATCAAATGAACTAGCTATTATAATGATGTAAACTAAAAAAAAGACATGAATATTTAATTTAATAAAATAACAAATAGATTATAAATAATAAAATTTAAAAAAAAACAAGGGGAACAGGAAAACAAATAAATACATTATTAAAATATTTTAGCAATTAATTTTAATAAAATATTAATTCAGTAATGGTAACTACAGTAACATATTTAGGCTAATGACCTTACAGTCAATATCCTAAAATTAAAAATTACCTGTACAGTAAAAGCACCTTAAGCAGCCACAGTTTTAACCAATAAGACAATGAATTGTTTCACATTGACACTAGTCAATTTTACACAGTTATTTAGCAAAGGCATTCTGGATACCCAGTATAACATGAACAAAGCATATTTTACAGAAAAACCGTCAAACATTTACTGGAAGACTAGTTCAATCTTGACAGAATGGGGGTCAATTTTAAAATTCTTGCTAAAAACCCTTGCAACAGCAAGTAAAACTTCTTCATAATAATATTTAGTAAAGAGACATTCAGTGTTCTCTTTGGATTAATGCCTTTGGCCCTTATACGCTAACACGTTTTATGATCCATACCTCATATAAACTACATATCTTTAAAAACTGGAATGTGTTATAATAAATGATATGTATTAGGCCTCTTGGGTTGTTCCAACTTCAAACTTATTAGTCTACTGTTTCTTAAAAAGTTGGGATACCCATCTCTCCTGTGGTCACCCGGTTGGCTTCTAAATAAATACCTGTTTGGATGTTTCACACACACATCAAATGACTATACCACTCTTTCCCTGTATTTATAAATGTTTGAAATCACCTCTGGCACATTAAGTTCATACTAGTATCTTCATTTCGTTTACAGACCAGCAATTGGTATCGTACTAAAGACCTTGACAACTCATCTCAGCAGCCTCTATTCCTGAGAACTAACAGAACCAGAGTGTGATAAAACTAAAACGGACTTCTGCACTTTATCGACCAGTGTTTTTCTTGTGTAAATAAGTCTTTCAAACTTTTCCAATTTAAAGTCCGGATCTCGGGATTGCACACAAGAGCCATCACATTCTAAATACTCAAAGTACTAGTCACTTAAAGTAAATCACTGCAAAATATGACGTTTGTAATTTAAGCTTTGTTTGGTGAGATTATGAACTTTGCTTTCTAAATGCACAGTGGTTGTAGTGCAAAGCAGATTGGTGGGGAAGGGTTTTTAACAGTAACCAGTTTGGTATCGGAAGCCAATCAGTAAACATCTAGTGCTATCGTAATTTCTGAAAACACTGGTCTGTAGACAAAGAAGTGTTTTTCGGTTACTATAAATTTTCTAGATTTGGTAGTGATACATATGTGATCGTAAAATTATAATTAACCAAATTACATTGTAAGTGCAATACATTTATAACACTTGAAAATGGGTAAAAATTAAAAAATGAATTTTACTTATGGTTATCATAATCTTACGTAAACCCAATGCTACATTATTTACCAATTTCATTGTATAGCCTATGATCCAGTCCCAAGGTGGCTGGGTAAGAGAGACTCCCACTGTACCAATTTACTATAACATAATACAACAAATCTGAAATAAGAATTCTAATTTTTTTTAAAATTGATGTATTAACAATTTATTTTAAAATAATAACAATGTTAATTTCAATAATTAAAATTTTCTGTAATAATAAATAAATGTGAATTATACTAACAAAATGAAATTACCATAACAAAAACTACACATTATTATAAAATTACCTTGTAATTTCAGTACTAATAAATAGTTTATAAATAAAATGACTCAAAAATATCTTTTCCTCTACAATGTTTGATAAAAAATATCTTTTTGATATCAGTACATATTATAAGTAATGCAAAAAAACTTGTGAATATTTTTTTAATTACAAGTAAGGGAATCAATATGTAATTAATATGCAAATTACCCTACATATTAAGATATTTGTGTTTTTAACATGCTGTTTAGCTCAAACATGTGTACTATTTTGATACAATATTTGTTGTTTGTAGCAAATGTTATAAGAAACTGAAATATTATTAACAATTAAGTCACTGGTTTCTCTATCAAATTACATACATATCACATTCTGTAACTTATCTACATAAACCTCCAGTCTAAATTGGTACGTGTTGTAGAAAATATCTGCTTTCTTTATCAGCTGGTGTGATATCACTGAAACACTACACAAATCTTAACTAAATTCTAATACTGTAACTTCACCGTTAGACCTGAGAACAGATTTTAATCTTCTAAAAATTATTAAAACAAGTATACTCCAAGAATATAAAATTTACTATGATGTGTTTTATACAGCATTTTTTAAGCTGCCAAATATATCTAGCACCAACTAAATTTTTAGTACTTTCCTATTATCCAGTGCCATCCTGATGTAACTATATTTACTAAATGATTTAGTAGGTCACATTGGGTTGGGTTCTGTTGACTAAAATAACCTGATATAATGCATCAACTAACGTGAATTATATGATTTTCAATTTTTTTTATGGAAGTTTTAAAAATAGAAAAAGAAAAGTTAAAAAGAAATTTTAATGCACTGTATTGACATTAATATTTGTTTGAGTTACGTGAAATTAATTTGCAACAATAGTGAAACGCATCACTAATGTAAGTTAAAATATTACTGTAATTAATCACTAATTATGCTCTGAAATACAATAAAAGTTAGGGTAGAAAAGTTAAGTTATGTCGAGCTGACAAATAGATTAAAGAAGTAGAAACTGACCTCAAAACAAAAAATCACAAAAGAAAGTATCTTAGATAAGAGACCTCCATAGAAGAAAAATTGAAGCTTCTGGAAACTTTTTGATGGGAAGCGTGAAAGGAAAGGGCAAGCCTGGAGTGAGGAACGGAAGAGCGGTTTAGTGTGCGAATGAAGGAAATCCATCCCCTAGGAAAACTCAGCAAAACATCTAGTAGATGCAAAAACAAGCAACTACATACTAGTGCGCTCTTAGTGGGCTAGACACAAAAAACAAATATAATCAGTATTACAAACGTAGAACCTCTAACTTGTTACTTACAAACCAGATAAATATTTAATTGTTAACAGTAAAGTTCTGTTTAGACACATGGGTAAAAGAAAGAGATGAAAATACAACAACAGAAATAAAGTTTTATCATAAAATAATACAGTATCAAAACTCTGAACAAATTTTTTTTTGTTTTTTGTCCAACTGTTTTCCAATTAACGCTACTGCAGAAGATAAGGGTGATAGATGAAAATGAGTAATGAAGACATTCCAGACCTGAACGGGAATTGAACCCAGGGCCCCTAGTGTAGAAGCCAGGTGTACTAACCACTACACTACAGGCCGGCTTAAACGACAAAAGACTTTATTCAACTTTACAGTACAAGTTCTAAAAGCAGATTGATACTGTACTACTGTTTACGCCGGTCCATCGTTCGTGTTTTGCCCAATGTTGGCACTGTGACGCAGTTGCTTCTGCTGCCAGTAGCACACAGCAAACCTCTCCCAGTGCATGTCCTAGTGGGTGAGACATAGACGAACGACCAAGCCAGGCAGTAGTGGAAGGAACTCACGTCAGTCAGTCAGTATCAATCGTCCCTTTGAGGTGGTCGATATGGAAAGATCAATCACTCAACATTGAGTACTTTCTTTGCTCCACACTAACCACTTCCTTTCCCTTCCCTTCGCTTCACCAGCCACTGCTCCTCCTGGAGGCAGTGGTAAATGGTGATTGTCGCGTCGGTGATTGATCTTAGGCAGCGGTGTAGACGATCCCCCTCGCCTCACCAGCAGCTGCTCCTCCTTACCTAGGAAGCAGCAAAAGGTGACATCGCATCGGCGACCACTTCTGGCTTCAGCAGCTTCAGGCAGCAGTAGAGATGATACTCGCTTGCCAGCAGCCGCTCCTCTTTGAGGCAGCAGCAAAGGCTTCCCCAACCTTTTTCTCTTTTTTCCCCTTTTGAAATCGACTACGTTGCCAGATGCCCTGCCGCTTTAGCCGGTCCTATCTTCACCGACTTTTCAGCTACGCCTGCCGTGGTAACAAGATTCTTATGGATTGACTAATGCACACTTATTTATAGATTAACAAGTTATGTTCCAAATGGTTAACTCAATATAAACATTAAAGTGAGTGATGCGATTATTATATAAATAAAACATGACACACTTCAAGTACTTGCATACAGTTAAACAGTACACAGATATGTACGAACGTATCTAGCAACAGCTGTCGTAGCATCACCACACCATGACCGTACAATGTTAATTCCTAATTCTCCCCATTAAATACCCTACTTTGGTTAGTTATAAAAACTAAAAGTCTTGTTTCAAATAAACTACAGCATTATAGTGCCAGATAACAGGAAAGTACCAAAGTTTTGTACTTAACATTTATTATCAAACCCACTTATTGAAAATTTTCTATAACTTATTTTTGTGAACACCAAATTTTAAAAATTACACATTTATGCAATATTTTATGAATTTATTTTTTACATGTAATAAAGTTTAAAAAGAATATAAAATAAACTAATAGTGCAATGTTCCTCTTCTGTAATATAATATATTATTTATTATATTATGAAGTACGTACATTATACATCAGTAAGATTTCTTGGGCCTCATTTAATACATGATATTTGAGTAAAACAAAAATACATAATTTCCCATTCTTTAATGTAACTGTACAGTATCTAAAGAATAATTATGTACACAAACTAAAAATTAACTTTAATAAAAAATTTTATTTTCTTGGAGTAACTTTTCACCCTTATTAGAATAAGCACCATACAAATTAATAAAAATATTTTAATTACCCTTTGTTTGAATGTATAAATATTTTCATATAAATTAATAAACATATTAAATTTCTAAAACTAAAGATATATTTTAAAACTAATCACTAGTTTTTAGTCACTTTAATGACAATGAATACTTTTGTACAAAAATTAAATAAATTTGATATTAGGTTCATTCTTGTTATTACCATAACCTTACTAATTAATACACATTAATAATATGATCTTTGTTTAACTTAAAAATCATTAAATAACATACCATATTTTGATGTTTTAATAAAGGTTGAATTTCTCTGAAGTGTATTTGATTTGAAATAAATATCGACAACAATTTTTTCAGCATTGAATCCTCTACATGTCATTTAGTGAACTATTTTACATTAATTAGTAATTTACAAAGTTGCTTTAAACCACACCAAAAAAGTGCATTTATTATCTGTTTTTATCCCTTGACATAATTTGCCAAAGAGTCATTTCAAAATCTTTATTTAAAACTTTTCTCATAAATCAGCTTTTATAACACTGTATACTCTTACATTTTTTTTGCATCCAGGAAATTCCAAAGGGAGTATAGGACACGTCAAGATAAAACTGATAAACAAAAAGTTTATCACAATGATAAATTTATCACCTACCACCAAAATTTGTTTCTGCTACTGCTTACTTCAGTAGGCTAGTCATGAACCCAATTGTATCAAATATCACACAAAATTAAAAAGTCAAACAATGATAAATTCATCACTTACCAATAATTTTTTCCCGCTACAGCTTAACTCAGTAGGCTTGTCATGAACCCCTTTGTATCAAATAGTATACAATATTTGTTTAATTAGAAGTTATATATATTTCAACCAAAAACTATTTAGAAAGGAATTTGTGCACACTGTAAAATGTTTCATCAATCAAATATTGTTTTAGCTTTTTTTAAAATGACTTAAATTGTCACAACTTTTTAAACCTTGTGGCAATTTATTGATGTATTTTCTACCTGCATAAGTTGATTTTTGTTCAAACAATTTAGTGTTGTGATAAACAACATAATAATCGATTCTGTTTCTTGTGTAGTGGTTGTGAACATCTAAATTCTGTAAAAAGGTATTTTTCTTTACGTACATTATCACTTCAAAAATGTACAAAGAAGGAACTGCGAGCAATTGCAGCTCTCTAAATAGTTTTTTCTGTATTTTAAAAACTCTTTCCATGTTACATTGTGATGAATTACCCCATACTAATATGGCATACCTGATATGATATAAAATTAAACCATGATAAGCAGTTATTAGCAATTTCGTATCATTTAATCTGGCTATTTGTTTTAATGCAAATACCCCAGATGATATTTTACCACAAATTTGATAGTTTTAATAATCCCACAAAAGAGTCCTATCTAGTGACACTCCCAGAAACTTCACTGTTTGCACATGATCTAGGATATTATTTTGTATAAAAACATCCACTTCTCTGTTTTCCCTGACATTGTGTTTGTTTTTGAAATGTAAGTACTGACACTTTTTCCCATTAACTGTTAACATTATTCATTCAGAAATTGGACTACAGATTCTATGCTACATCAAACTAAAGTAAAGTTTAGCAAAAACAGGAATTACAGATGTAATTGCAAAGTAGGTTTCATTAAAGTGTTTCATTATTAGAAATGTCCAAAGATAGACACAAATTACTCTTTGAGTAATCTCTAGAGATGTACAGATCCAACTCAAAAGAATGTGAAAGCGTGATAAACAGTAAACTAAGCATTTTTAGAAATCAAAAAATATTTAAAGAAGGTCTGTCAGGGACTGCACTCATGCAAGATAAAATTAAAAAGATAACCATGCAATTGCATTGTTAAAAGCATATAAAAATGTAATGACACGTCATACTGTAGACATTATCCACTAACCCATTATTATCTAAATATATTATCATATATTATTATCTAAATTTCTGGATGCTATTTTTTTTCTTTTTTTTAAGTCTGACAGTTTTGCAATTAATGCTAATGCAAACAAAGAGAATGATGAGTGATGAAAAAATACCAGACCTGACCAGGAATTCCGGCGTAGAAGCCAGTTGCGCTAACCACTATGCAAACGGGCCAGCTGTGGGAAGCCTGAATCAACCTTGCAGAGTTTATTTCTGCATAAAAATATTAAGATATTATTTATTTTGTTTTAGATCAGACTGTTTTGTTCATTAATGCTAACGTAGACAATTAAGTATAAAACATGAAGACAAGTCATTAAAAATGTCAGTCTTGATAGGGATTTAACCCAAGATCCCTGGTGCAGAAACCAGTGAAAAGATTACTTCCTTGATTATACATGGGAAAACAGATAAATCTTCAAATATATACTTATTTAATTATTTTATTTTAAGTTTTTTCAATAAACTGGTTATTAGCGACTACTTTGGGATATGAAAATAGATTTGAATATGTAATAATTTCCAGACTATAACTGGGATTCATAGCCAGGTCCTTCCACTTTGTAGACCAGCAATCTGACTACTTTTCCATGGAGGTGATCTTTTATATCATTAGTCACTATATTATTTTAACTAGAAATTAATTATGTGAAGTGAATTAAAATAGTTTGGTAAAGAAATATAAACAAAAGTGAACCCATAATTCCTAAATTACATTCTACAATGCAAACACAAAAGCATTCACTGGAATGATTATTTTGATATATTGAACCTTCAAATCGATCTCAAAGTAGATGCTTTTCAGAGGGCCTGACATGGTGATAAACATATACTCGGTGAGGAAGGCAAAGCGTAAACCACATCACTCCTTGTTTTATTTAGTAAAGCCTCTAGAGGTTCAAACCAGCCTTTCAGTTGATCTAAACAAGATCATTAAATACAATCATTACCGTGAATACTTTTATGTTGACTTTATAATAATAATAACCAATATTGTTAATATTCTAGTAAAAATAAAATTCAGTTGAACTTAATATTTTGTTTACTCATCAGGAAGTTGCTCACCAGAGATGTGACATGTAACAACTTGGTGAGCAATCAGGTCATAAGTGACTTTTTCTTCAAACATGTTGTAATATGTTTCATTTAACTTTGGAATTGATGTAAACAGATCATGTAAGTGAATAGTTGAAAGAATAAGACTTCTGGGACTGGTACCAGTCATGTTGATAACAGTCAACATGACGGTTATGTTTGACGGCTCCTAATACAGTAGTACTTTGGTGCTTCTTATGTGTAGTTCAATGCTTTATTATTCATGGAAAAAATTCGTTTTTGTGGTTAAATACAATTTCAATTAGATATTAATTAGTTCTCGCGGCTGGAATACCTTATAATAGGCATTTTCTGTAACTACAATTATGCAAACAGCCAATACCAGAGCAGAGTATTTGTTTACATCAGTTACAGAGATAAATGGAATAGACTATAAAATAATTATTTATAAATAAAAATTTTCTAACTACTGTAATGGAATGTAATAAATTATAATTACAGTAAAACCTCATTTATCTGGCCCTTGTTGATTCAGATTTTGGATAATCCAGTTCAGATTTATAGACTTTTTTTGTTTTATGTTCACATTAATATTAAATTTTAACTATGACAGCAAGAACGTAACTATAAGTACACCAAACATTTGTTTTTTATTTTTATTAAATGTACCATAAATTATGGTAATAAAAAGGTTTTTGTCAAGTTCAAAAACGTTTTATTAGAGTCATTCAAATACCACATGTGTTTGAAATAGAAGCCAGTGGACCAAATTTTTATGAAATGATGTGAAAAGTTATTTTTATATTTTTTTAATGTCTTTTAAACATTATTAGGTAATTTTGTTAGAAACATAATTTTTTATAGTAACAAAGGGTATGTCTGTTTATTCAAGGATTTGTTTTGTTTATTAACCATATTTTCCGGATTTTCAATTTTTCCAATAGCCTTTGGTCCCAGTTAGTTCGGATAAACGAGGTTGTACTATATTTTAAAAATAAACAGAAGATCCTAGCATTTTGATATTTTAATAAAAATTAAATTTAAAGAATTATTTGCTAAAAAAATATATTAAATTCTTAAATTCATCCAATTTATAGAAATTATAATAAATAAACTTAACATATTTTATATCACTTATAGTTTTGAAGTTTTAAATTACATTACACATGAATTATTTTATCTATCTTTACTTCTTAAAGAAATGTAGAAAAAGTTATTTATTAAATAATTCCTCTGTATGTATCCCTAATTCTAATTGAATAAAATTATTGCAAATACACATTAATTGAAGAAAGAATGATTTTACTTCTAACCAACAGACTGAACATTTAAGAAATAACCCTAAGTACCACTACAAGGGTGGTGTACATGTCAAAGCCCTATCAAAAAAAAAATTACGATAAGAAAACATAAATTAATAAAAATTTCATATTAAACAAATGGTAGGAAACCTACTTGTCAAAGGAACCTTTTCAATATGTAAATTAAATAAATTAAATATAGGCCTACAATTTTGCAATACAGCAAAAAATTACCCAGAACAGCAATTTTTACCAAATACCTTATTTAATTATAAAATTCTTTTTTAGACTAACATTTTTTATGTGTTATCAGGAACTGTACTTTTTCAAAATTTTCCCAACTTGTTTGTTGTTTTACGGTGTCAGAGACATCAAATTGAATCCAATAGAATGGAATAATGACTGGGCTATCAGCTCGTCATCTTACCAAGTCACTAGCAGAACCCAAGTTATTTAACTTTTTTGAGATTAATGAAGAACATATATGATTAATTGCTAAAAACTAATAAATCATTTTTCAACAATATTCTCAAAATACAATACTAACACATTATACAGTGTTGTAACTAAAGAATACACGGTACTATAAAACAGCCTATATCTCTTTCACTGGTGGGTGGGTTTACCAAATGGTATTTACCCACTAAGGCGGCATCAGCAATCCAGTCCTTTACCAAGACCAGTCCAACGATCCGGTACAGGCAAGAAATATTTATGCATAGCAGCAATAAAACGATCACGGTATTCTTCTGGTGAAACAATTGTTGGTTGTTTTCCTTGACCACCTAACAAACCACTTTTTTTAACCATTGTTTCTAGTTTCTTATCCCATGTAAATGTTCGAATGTAATCTGTAAAATTAAAATATTACATTGAATTAAAACATTAATAGTGTGAATCTAAAATAACAACTGTTTTGGTATTACTGTTAACTAATAGATCAGACCACACAATCATGATGAGCCTACCAGTAAAATGGAAAATTTTTGCAGCGCAAGTTAATTTTTTAACATAGTCAGTCATATATGTATTTCTTTTTGATAAGATCTATTTATCATTTTATAACTAGAAATTGTGGTCACACTGCACTTGGATATATTGCTAGTCTAGCAGAGGTTCTTTGAAAATTGGGTTTGAAGATATTACTGAGTGAATAAAAATTACTATTAGTACTAGAATATACGTGCAGAGTTTTTGAACTATAACCAATCTCTTTTGAATTGGAAAGTAGACTGTCTAACAGGATGTAGTATTTGGAGATGAAGAGAAAAACATTAGGGGCAGACCATGAGTGAAGTAGATGAGTTCAGTTATAGATGAATTGGAAAATGGATGTGATACCAAGAGACCAATGGAAGTGAGGTGATTCAGTGATAAAAACAGGTAGAGAGGAGTTGTGAAGGGCACAATCTGAGGAAACTTGGAAGAGACATTTTTTCTCGATAATTGTTCTCATTCAAAAGGTATACAAATTATTTCTGTACGTTGTTACCCCATTTTTACCACTTAGGCATAGAAAGTGGATGTAATTAAAATGCTTTATTTTTTTAGGTATGACTTAAAAAACCCACATGCCACTTGTCAAGTCAGATTATAACATAACTTATTATTTGATAAAATAAATGCCTCCAACTTGTAATCACTTTTTCCAAGTTCACTATTCCTTTTGCTTTATTTACAGCTTTATCAGAACCTGTCTTACTATTAACTACATATTGTAAGAAATCGTGTTTTAAAATGGCAAGACTCTTTCTTAGAGTTCCATGCAAGATCTTCAAGTTAGCAATTGAGAATGTTGCCAACTGAGCCATATTGCTATTTACTTATTTGTATTTTCTAAAACGTCAACTAAAATTTCTCGTAGCCTTCATTTAGACAATAAATTTACCTATAATTCCAACAACAAGTTCCTTTCTCTTCTCATCTAAACCAACCAGAAGAGAATAATCCATAACAGACTGTGATGCAAGGAACTGAGTATCCTGATGAATTGCTTGCATAAGTACAGTCTTTGCATGAGGCTGTATATACAGAGGTGAATCACATGTTCCTAAAAATAACACACAAACAAAAGTAGTATTAAAGAAAAAACTAAATAAAAAGAAATTATTGAAATTCATGCTTGAATACCAATCACGTAGAATTACTTTATGAGATAAAAAAACTGTTAGTTTTTAAGAGACTAGTAATTTTCAGTTCATTATATTCTTTAATGCCTATAACGGGTAGATGGAGTGTTAAATTAATTACACTCGATCTGCTGGTTTCAGGGCTACAAGAAATAGTTCTGTTTCTTATCACATAGTCAGTTATATGACTGAACTATTTAAGAACAGAAGAGGTAGAGGTGTA
Source organism: Catonia carolina (assembly GCA_035578175.1). Taxonomy (NCBI): domain Eukaryota; kingdom Metazoa; phylum Arthropoda; class Insecta; order Hemiptera; family Achilidae; genus Catonia; species Catonia carolina. Next base: position 257,271,150 of record JAQMRL010000001.1, on the reverse strand, counting down.
AACGACACTAAACCGAGTTATCTCCTCCAAGAGTAATGAATTTCATTATTCACCCTGTGGTGAATGAAATGAAGGTGTCATTTGCAGAATGGAAAGAAGGGGCTTTTCGGAGGGCCTGGCATGCTGATAAGCATTTGTTTCCACTCAGTGAGGAAGACAGTAGTAAACCACCTCACTCCTCGTTTTACTTAAAAAACCTCTAAAGGTTCAAACCAGCCTTTCGGCTGTTGACCAAAACAACAATGTTCTTTATTATGATTTTTAATTAGATTCAACATTTAAATACGCTGATTAAATTTAAAAAATGAGTACTTTAGATTTGAAGCTTTAAATGAAAGACTACATAAACCATAGGTTTAAGAAAAATGTAAAAAAATAAAAAACCACACAACACTAAAAATTCAATGTTTTAAATCCATAAGGCATCCTTATACATATATTCATTACCTTATTGCAAGCCTAAGAACATCTCTGGTGTCACGCAGTTTTTTTTCTTTTGACAGGCATTCTTATTAGACCGTCATCATTCAATGTTGAAGACAGGCATTCCCTGTTTGCCTCCACGATTCTCTGCTCTGCACCATTCTCACCCAATTAAATCCAGCCATTAGTTTCAAGTTGTCTTTCCACTCTGTGGACGACCTCTACCTCTACTTCCCATCTGAACTGTATTTCTTCTTGCTAAATCTCTCTATGTTATAGAATATTTGGCTGCCTCATGTGAGTCTGGTTCATTACCATTTTAGTAAACCACATGAATTTTACAGCTATTAATTAAGTTTTCTTTAAAAATATCCTAATTTCTTAATGACACTTGTTACTCACAATTAATTAATAATATGTTTAACTACACAGGTATTTATTATAATACTTAACAAAAATTTCTCTGTATTAAATTATCTACATTATTACTCACATAGTTTGACTGTTATAGAGTTCAACACAAACTCATTGTATAGAATATGGAGTCCATACTGTAGGCTATGCCCATAACAGACAGGTGGAGTGTCAAATTATTTACACTCAATCTGTTAGTTGCAAGGCTAAAAAAACATAGTTCTGTTTCTTATCACATGGTCAGCTGATTATATGACTGAATCATTTAAGAACAGAAGAGGTAGAGGTGTAAAGACACTAATCAGAGTATTCTACTCTGAAAGTAATGAATTTCATTACACAGCTAGACCCTGTGATGAATGAAGTGAAGGTGCCATCTGCAGGGTGGAAAATATGTGCTTTTCAGAGGGCCTGGCATGCTGATAAGCATACTTTTTCACTCAGTGAGGAAGGCGTAGTAAACCACCTCAGTCCTCGTTTTACTTAGTAAAACCTCTACAGTTTCAAACCCTGAAGACTTAAACAACACTGTGGGCTAAATCAGTAAAAAGTAACGGTTTGTTGAAAAGCCTTTACAGCTGTCTCACAAGAGGCACTATTGTGATTTAGCAAAATTTCAAAGAATGTCTCTTAATAAACAATAACCCACCTTAATGTTCGATCAAAACCAACGTTCATCTTCCAGAAAGGTCGTTAGTGATTAATTGTGAAACAGATTTATAACAAAGTTTAAATTTTACCTTTTTCAAAAGGAATACTGCAACATGCAGGAATTCATAAAAGATGAAGTTTGATTTAGTTACTGTTTTTATCTTATTTTTGAGGAATGTGACTGGTATTGTGTAATAGTTTTCTGGTTTTATTAAACAATTGTTGAGAGATATAATGTTGATACCGATTTTCTGACTTATCTCATACTCACTCTGTGTTTTGTGTGGATTAAAATTAAAAATAAAAATGTGGGAACAAATTCCTTATACTTAATCCAATTTGTGCAAATAGGAACTACTATTCTATAATGCAATGATACTAATGTAATTGCAACAATGATCTAACTTAGCCTCTTGTTAGGTAAGCTATCTGAATAAGATGGTAAATAACTTTTACTTTACTTACTATTGATTAAATTCTCATCGAGTAATACAATTTCACCTTCCTGTTCATTTGGATTGACCAATCTATTACGAACAGAACCTTTTAAATCAAATTTATGTTTAACAGAACGTCCATGGAATAAATTTTCCATCACCAAAAGATTTGATCGTAGAGTATTACTTGAAGTTGCATTTCTATAAATGACTCTATAAACTCCTACAATTTTACCCAGTAATGTAGGTGTATTTGATGCTACACACATTTCCATGTATTCAAAATAATGTAATGCTGAATCTACAAATAGATGTGTTTCCATGCGTGACATTTCTTTTAGTATAAATCTGTCATCTGTAACAATAAGAAATAATCAATTGTAGCCAACACAATATTAATAAGTGGATGATTATTACCAACCTGTAACATAAATCTATAAAACACCAACTAGATATTAGCAAAATTTAATTTTATGGCAAGGGATTTTTGGAACAAACGATCTGGAAGTACTACAAAAAAAGCTCAAAAATGATGGGATAGTGCTCTGAATAGAGGGAGCAATTAAACATTACAAACAGCTCATTTGCCTATTAAATTTAAATCGTAATTAAAAAAAATTGTTAAAAATTTTATCTTCAAAAGAAAAACGCTACAAAAACATACGTTTATCAATTTTATACTAAAGATGTGGGCAATCTACAAAGTAGATACATCCTTTGTTACTTTCTTTTGTCTATATGAATGTACAGGAAGGAAAGTATTATTTTCATGTCGATTTTTCGAAATCAAATTTTCACCGAATCTACACGTTTTCAGACCCCCCCTGAACCCAAAAAACATGTTTTTAGCGATTGGTCTGTGTATGTGAACAAAATATCTCAAGAATGGAACATCGTACGAACTTGAAACTTAAGTTAGATACTACTACCAGATTCACCACAAACATTTTAAACAAAATTGGTCAACCAGAAGTAGTAGTTTATTCATGTCATTTTTCACTTTTTTGCGATTTCATAAAAAATGGCTCGTACGATTTTTTTTGTAAAATCGCCTAATTTACTAATTTTTATATGCTAGGGTATTTTTTTATGATAGGGTAGGCACCATATCTGCTAAAATTCTTGGGGAGGCTGTTCTCTCATAGAAAAAAATGTTTTTTTTTCAGATTGCAGCCTTAATATGCATTTTAGCGCAAAAATGTAAATAATCAAAGTTGTAGACAATTGAAAAACTGACCACTTTTATTTCAAACATTTTTTTTTTTGTATAACGCTTAGTTTATCAGTAATTAGTAATTTTCTGTTTTTTCCATGAAAATCTCTAAAAAAATGATTTTTTACAATTTCAGCCTTAGTATGAATTTTAAGACAAAAGTGTAATAATAAAATTTATAGAAAATTAAAAGATCTACAACTTTTATTTCAAGCAATTTTCTCTACAGAGCCTACTTTAGCGTAAAAGATATATTTTCCATGTTATTAAGCCAAACTAAGGTTGATTTTCATTTTGCGTCTTTCACTCATGATTAAAATAAGGTTATGTTTTTGAGATTAATTTTTTGTTCATTTCTAATGTTTTATTACTAATATTAGGTTATATTGGGCATTATTTATATTGGCAAGAGAAATTTGTATGAGTGTTTCACACCAAATTTTTTAGCTACTAATTGTAAACGAAGAAATGAAAAAAACAGACTATTCCAAACTATTTCATATTAAAAAGCTACAAGTTAAGTCGCCTGAATTCTAATGTAGTAACTGTCACCGGATGGCGACATTAAGTGGCAAACATTATTTGTTTGGTGACCCTGAAAAGGGCCGTTTAAGCGGTGGTCGTCTTGATGGGAAGCGTCGGTTGCAGTCGATGAGGAGTTGGGTGGCACGGCATGTCGTCGTCCAGCGGAGACGTCACCTTCTTCCCTCGCAGTAGTGCGTCAATGGCTGCTTCGTCAGGTCCGGCTTGGTCGAGGGACCACTGTGGGCATCGCTCGCGTCAGCGGGCAATGACGGTCCGGTCGACGGCTTACGGTGACGGGTCGGCGAGCGGAAGCATCATCTTCTCTCTTGCGGGGTCATCGATTAGTCTTCACTGGAGTCCAGCAGCCGTGTGCCGTGGTGGACGTCTTGTCTGCTGTCTGGTTCAAAGTGAATCCCTCGGAGTCTTGATGGGAATTGAATCGCCCGGCTCAGTGCAGCGCTCTTTATATAGTCGCCGAGAGCGCTGTGGTAGAGAGCGGCTACTGGCTTGGCCTTGATGACAAAGGCCTCTGTCGGTGCGGAGCTGAAAGGTTTGTCGGTGCACCGCTAAAGGGCCTACCATGCCGACAAAGGCCGGACAAAGTATTGAAGGCCGGCAACACAGTAAATGATTAATTAGAAGGGGTGACGGTGACATAACAATTAACTGCTTTATGTTGTTTTGAATTTTTAATTGATTTCATCTGAAACCAAATACGTCCAATTTTACAAACCTGACTATCCAGTTTCATAATCAGTTTTCCAGTTTGACAAGAGTAAGTAACATTCAAGACTGCCATTTTATGTTAAACTAAAAATGTCATGTTTTTTTATTAATCCTTTTATACTGTATGGTATATTTTATATTTTTGAATATTATATAATTATACAGTAATTACTATATATTATTAAACTTATTCTTTTACATACTATTTCAGTTTGGAAAATTGATGTTGTAAGTTATAAAGCTCTTGATAAATATAGATGTGATTTAATGAAGTAGTTCTCAACATTATTGAATTTGGATAAGTCATTACATTGTGTAAATGTAATTAAATTATAAATATGTCACCAGCAAAATTTAAAATGTTGTTCAACCAGGAAAAATTGTGATACAAAAAAAACTGTTCACCCTAAAATGTATATTTTAGTAACAAATCATAATAAAATTACCTTTAGTCTTGCAAAAATTTGATCCTGATTTTCCACCCCTAGCTGCCCATTGAACACACCTAGATAATGAACGGACGAATGCTTCTTCTCCAGCTGGAAATACTGAAGCTCTTAAACGAGCAAATTGGTCAGCAAAATAAACCTTTACTATAAAATTAGCAGAAGCATCTGAAAACTGCACCTGTTAAAAAACAAAGCCAAACTTGTTACAAATGAAAATAAAGTAAAAATATAGTCCATTCTCAGAGGAAACAGTGTACACAATATAGATGTTTTGTAAATGAAGGTTTTGTGTACATAAAAAAGTTATAAGAGAAGTGATATTGGAAAGTAATATTGAAAAATAAAGTCTGAAGAACTTAAAATTACAAATTATAAATTTTCATGAAGTTGTAATATGAAGATGTTGTTTAGGTCCACAGTCGAAAGGCTGGTTTGAACCTCTAGAGGTTATACTAAGTAAAAACGAGGAGTGAGATGGTTTACTATAGTCTTCCTCACTGAGTTGAAAGAGTATGCTTATTAGCATGCCAGACCCTCCGAAAAGCACCTACTTTCCACCCAGCAACTAACACTTTCACTTCATTCACCACAGGGTCTGGCTGTATAGTGAAATGCATTACTCTCCGAGGAGATAACTCTGAATATTGTCTTTTACACCTCAACCTCTTTTGCTCTTAAATAGTTCAGTCATATAACTGGCTGACTATGTGATAAGAAACAGAACTATTTTTTGTAGCCCTGGAACCAGCAGATTGAGTGAAATTAATTTAACACTTCACCTGCCTGTTATGAGCAAAATGTGAAGATAGCTAAATGAAAAAACTCCAACAACTCATGAAAACATGGAAGCCTTAGAACATTGATCATATTTTTCTCAAATTAAATTTTTGTTACGTAGCACCTTCATCCACTAAGGCAGTGGTTCCCAAAGTATTTAGACCCACGGCTCTCTTGATCTACAGTTCTGGTGGCACCCTTATTATGAACCAACCATTCCACAGTACAAATTGTAATTATACTGGAACAACCACTGAAGAGTATAAATTGTACATTGTACAGCACATTGTCATCACATATATTGCGCAGGTGATTCCATTTCCGAGAAGGAGCAAAGAAGGTAAATTGTAAATACGGCGCCCATGGGCACCACAGGGCGCACTTTGCGAACTGCTGCACTAAAATATTAAATTATAATGAAGAACATGCTTTGCTTCTCAAGATAAAACTAAATTTCAGTATGCAATACAAGATGAGTGTAGATAATTCTCTTGCCAAATTATATTCCCGTAATACTAATCATCATTTTTATCGTTCAAATTAACTAACCAATTATTGCTATTTAGAAAAATCTTAAGTTATTTACCTCTAAATGTAAAGAAGGTTGAGATTTGGTAACTTTCTGTTTTGTTCCTTCAACATCAGTTCGAATTTCCTCTGATCCATCCGGTGTAGGTGTAATGTCACCAGAACTTGGAACTAATAATGACTGCCCACCTTCTACACTCGTACTTCGACTAGCACTGGTGACACCAGAACTCCTTTGTATGAAACCAAAAACAATGTGGTAATAATTTACATTAATCCAAGAATATTCAGCAAAAGAAACTTTTTTTTAGTTTATTTTAAAGTTATATCAACTGGTTGGTCAATAGTTGGTTATGGTGTAGCATAAGTGGGTTTTAACGTGTCATAATTTTTTAAATCATGGCTGCAATAACAAAATTTTAAAACTTTTAAATTAACACATTATTGAATCAACACTTACCTTTAAGCTTTCTAATGTATTTCCATCATACAATTAACACTTTTAACTTAACTGAACAGATTACAGACCAGTCAAGTTATTAGCATCAAGCACAACACAACCTCAAACATTCAGCGATTCTAGACAGCAGACAATAACTGTACATAGTGCAAAAAGTGGATTTTTAGATAATTCCAATGTCATTTTGATATGACAATGCAATGAAAATAGGATAAAATTATTTTTAGACGTCCAGTGAAATAATAATATAGATGTCATTTATAAAGAACAATGCCAACTTTCAAAATGAAAAAGCTTTTAAGTTTAATTATTACATAAATCAATTTTAGTAAAAATGTTTTAAAATATGCAATTTCTAAAATTTTTAAATCAGCTGGTGCTAAAACTAAAACCATAAAAATTAACAATTTTTTTTAAATTTATTTATTTTTAATTCCTAATGTGTGTATGTTCAATCTGTTCAATTCAGAACAATAAGCAACCCCATGACCCAATGAGATGAAGATGACGTGTAAATGAGGTGTAGTCTTGTACAGACCCAGGCCGACAATTCCTGAGAGAGTATGGTTAATTGAACTCCAACCATCAAAGTTCACCGGTAACCACTGTCTATATTCAAATCCATATAAAAGTAACTACTTTTACTAGCATTTGAACCAGGAACCTTGATCTCCAAAAATCAGCTGTTAAACAGCTGATTCGCGGTGACAACGTTATCTCTGGACCAACCCGGTGGGTCTGCAAATTTAAATACCAAATACTGTAGCTAACTGTTACAATATGATTCAACCATTAATGTCTGTTGGAAGTTAATGATCACTAAAAATAAAAACTGTACGAAAATGATAATTTTTTTTTTTTGGTTTAACGTCCGACTGTTCTGCAATTACTGCTAATGCTAAGTTTAACTACAAGACTATATTATATTATTAATTTAAATAATATTAATGTTAGAATACAAATAAAGTTGTAAAATCACTACTCACGATGTGCTGTTTGGCCTGAGAAAAGACAGCACTCCAGGTCGCCGATCAGTCGCAGCTACAGACTCTGAAGATGAGTCTTTATTTGATTCTATATTTGCACTCTTTCTTTTGTTAACAGGACTGAGAAAACACAACAGAATAAAATATAGAATTTAAATCAATAGAACTATTTAACTGTGAATAAAAAAATTTCAGTTAGACAAAGTATAATAGATTTATAAATAAATCTTAATAATGCATCCTGCAGCTTACATTCAATTCCATTGTAAAAATATTTAATTTTTCTACTGATCTGTTACATCACTCTTGCTATATCACTAATTTTTTTGCAGGATTATGTAATGTTGTTTAGGTCAACAGCCGAAAGGCTGGTTTGAACCTCTAGAGGTTTACTATGTAAAACGAGAAGTAAGGAGGTTTACCATGCCTTCCTCAAGATTATGGAATGAGAAGATAAAAAACGAGTGATATAGCAGCTATAACAAATCACTAATGCGTAATTGCACTTAGTTGCAATTTATAACAAATTTATTGGTAAGCTCTTATTCCAATCGATTTACATTGTTCAAATGAAAGGTGAAATTTCGTCTAACATTTCAGAAGAATTTAATTTGTACAATTCTAATTCTATGGACTCCCTAAATTTTTAAATCTTAAAAATTCTTTGAGAGCTATTAGGTTAGGTTGAGTTATGTAAGGTAAGGTTAGGAATGCTAAGTTATAGGTAATAGGCTAAACAGTTAAAATAAAACACAGGGGAAAGGACTTTAAATGGTTTTTACATTTAAATAAATGCAAAAATCTTTCAGAGAGAGAAGACAGCCGAATGCAGCTGTGGCAGAGAGATTGAGAGCCACCAGGTCAAGGAATATGAAATTGATGTGGGAACGAAGAAAACAACAGTGTGGTGCCACAACTAACTCCTCAAGGAACGCATGTCCATGAGTGACTTGAGTGCTCCAATTGGGGCGTAAATAAAAAAAAAAAAAAAAAAATGCAAAAATAATGAGTAAGATCAAATCTACTGTACACATTATGCTTTTGACAAGGAACATTATAATTCAACAGACACACCCAGTGATGTGTGTACATGAATTCAAGAATCATGGTTTTCAAAGGAAATGTCTCCTTGCAAAGCTGCTGTCAGCCAGTGTATACTGTGGACAATTCGAACTGGCATAACTCTTGCTCTACGTGTACACTCAGTTCCGCATAAAGTATATCCATAACCTATTCTTTCAACAAGGTTGACAAATTTTAATGTACACAAATGCCTACAACCTTATTTCAATGAACGAACATACAAATAATTATTTCATTTTAAAATATGTATTTAATTTGTCCCAGGAAAAATTTTAATTATAAACTACAAGAACTAAACTGCAAAACCTCACTAAACTATACTCTACAGACGCACGCAACTAACTAAACAAATTGGTCTGAATATATAATGAACATAAAATCATAAATGAAAACAAATTAGTCACATCATTATGTCTGACAGATTATTAATAACAGTGAAAACTAAGTGTAGTGACCGTGCGTGAGTTGCACATTACAATAGTGATTGTATACTTTTGTGACTGTACCGTCATTGCATGGCAAGGGGGGAAGAGTGGAGTAGATAAACACCGAAGCTACTTGTGCAAATTCGAATTGTCCAAGGTATAACTCTAAGATTAATTTTTATCTGATAAGCGTTTGGTTTAGTTTTAAAGGTGACTTTTTTTTACAAACTGAAGGAGTATCATATACTATATTGATAAGAAAATATAATGGCAAAACAATTAGCAATTTAATATTTCTACAAATCTGGGAAAACATTTTGTATGATACTGTGTAAAATTTATGATAATATTGCTAGTTACCTGGGTGATGGTTGCTCAGAAGTAGACCCTCTACTACTACGCATTTCATCAAGACTTATTCGGTAATCATGAGAACTAAGAGCATATGCAATAATCGAACTTGGTTCTCGCTCATACACGATAACAGGAACAGATACTCCAAGTGGTAAACAGTGATGTTCTTGTGGACTCATGGGACACTGAAAAGAAAATTTGGATAAATAATGCAACCTAAAATCACGAAAGTTTGTAAAATTTTGTTATTTAAGAATACTTATTGTTTTAATATAACTGATAAATCTAATAACTCCTTCAATAGCCTTGAATCTATCTACAATGTGTTCAATTTTTAGTGAATTTTCACATTACTGTGACCCATTAATTTTATTTTATGCACCAATCTCGAGGTTTTTATTTAAACCAAAACACGAACCCAGTCATGTCTCATAATCATCCTCTTTACCCCTCTTCCAAGTTTCTGGTGTCAGGCTCAAAACAAATCCTATCCACCTCTCTCAATCACTAAAACATCTCTCCTCCATATTTGAAACCTCTCTTTGTATCACATTTTTCCTCAGTTCATCTATAACTAAACGTATTTACTTTACTTCGGGTCTGCCTCTTAGTTTTTTCCTCTTTGTCCAAGTGCAGTATCCCTTTAGCAGTCTATTTTCCTCCAAATCCCATCTGCCAACTCAAAAGTTTCATGTGTCTCTAGTTCTTCTTCTTCTTATTCGAGTTCTTTCTCCTACTGGTAGATGGCTATCAAAATGGTAAATTCAACCGTGGATAATGTTGCTCTAAATAGATTTTCAGAGGCAGTCATAACATTCTCTAAAGTTCTTCAACTGTGAAGCTCTTTGCCATCCTGAATGTTCCTAATACTTTACACTATAAAATCAGGTGGAGTAAACTGTATTGTTCTCCTTAAACAAAGTTACCAAAATATAGAAGGCTTTTTCTTTTATGGTCTTAATTCAATTATACACACTTCCATTTGTTTTCCTCTCCATCTATCCTACTCTGAACATACAACAGTATACCTTAAATTCAAAACCTTGGATTTTGTCAATAGTATCTCATATTTTGAGTATCCGTGCCTCAATTCCATAAAAGAAAATTGTGAGGATTCTGGTTAAGAAGTAATTTTTTTATGATTCCTGGTTTAAACTTCTAAATTTAAAATTTTGTTGGAGATTAAATTTTTCATTTTCAAAAAGCAGTCCTTGCCATTTCTATTAGTGATCTCATTTCTTGTGTTTGGTTACTAGTTTTATTAATTATTGTTTGTAATTACAAGAATTGATTCTTCATAACTGGATGTTGTTTAGATGTACTGGAATTGCTACTTTGATAATGATCATGAATTTAATTTTTATCGTTGATTTGCAGACAAAATTCTTAAAAAATTACATTCAAAAATTTGATTATTCTCTGCAGATCTGAGATCATCAGTCGTATGGGCTACACAGGGTTAGTTATAACCTCTTAAAGCACCAGTTCCTGTTGGAAAATGTTTGTAGATTTAAAAGTTTCAGCTTGCTGATTGATTAATAGAACAAAAACAATTTGATTTAGCTTACACCGACTTAAGAGTACATCATCAAAGTTTTCAAATCTTAACAGGCATATAATGTTCATCGAAACCTTTGTCTCTTCAAGTAATAAAAGAGGATTTCTACATCTAATTCATATACATCATTATACAAAGATTTTCTGGAAAACAGTTACACTAGTAGTTAATTTTAATTATTGTTTTGATGAAGAGGTGCTTTGATGAGTGAATCCTCAGTTCAAGACAAAAATACACAAACAATTAAATTTCTAACATTGAATATCCTTATTGGTCTGCAGTGAATAGATTGTAGATTTATTCTGTAATAAAAAAAAATGTTTTATAAGCTCACTTACTGTAATTGGAGCTACGATTGGTGCAGTAGGTAAAAGCTGTGAAAGAATAGTTTTCATACTTTTCTTATCATTTTTATCAGTAGATTTTGAACCAGTCTGGGTGGTTACAGGAGTATCACCTGAAATTCAAAAAAATAATTAACAAAACATGTATCATGTTTAATCCTTCCAACAAGTAAAAAATAAGAAGAAAATTAAAACAGCATATGAGGAGTACAGGTTTGTGGAAACCAGTAGTGCATTGTCATTGATTAAAAGCTGAAGGATGTATTTTAAAAATTTATTCATTAATGTTGTACGATTGGGGCTCGTTCTCCTACACCGAAAAGAGTTTGTAGTTTTGTTTGAGTATTAAAAGAAAGTTTTTAACTATTACTTAAGCTTGTTGGCCAAGCATTATAAAAAAGACACAAATTACAAGAGTAGTTCATCTCCTGAAGAATAATTGCTTTCCAAATTCCAGAACAAAAGCTACATTGGTTGCTTCGTCTGCCATGATTATGCGACTGGTCGAGGTATTGGACAAACTGAGTCGGATGCAACCGGTTTGATAGAGGTTGTGTTGAGGTTGTGCTAATGGAAGAGAGAACATTTATAAATTATATGGGCTAGGACTCGTATGGGACGTCGAGTCAAAGTCATGTTGCAGTCGAGTACCACTGGTGGGAGAATACCCTTATTGTTACAAATTTGTACATCCCAAAAAAAACAATCTATCTGGTATGAAAGGTAACTAATAAAATTATACGACACAAACTTACCTTCTTCTGGTTCTGTAGAAGATTCACAGAAATCACTATCAACACCTGCAGGTTTTATCCTATCATTTTCACCATAAATATCTTCATCCATTTTTTGTTCATCCTTTATTTTATTATCAACATAACTTCCTTTTACAATATTATTTGCTATATTCTCTTCAGGAATTACTTGTGGAACAACATGATCTTTTATAACAGTATCAATTGGAATACCTTCATCATTTTTACCAGGAGCGATTGTTATTGCATTAGGATCAATTACATCAGTATCATACTGCAACTGAGGATCTGTTTCCATTGCAAGTTCAGGTTCAGAACACAATGAACTTTGACTGAGCTGACTCGGAATTGATTTCTCTTCAACTGGCATACCATCTGATGAAACCTGAGTAGTGTATGTTTGTGATTCAGTAAAATGTGATGACACAACCTAAAAACAAAAAAAAAATATTCATCTTGCAAATACATTTTGTTTCTTAAATATCTTACCATTACACAATCATACAATTTATCAAAATTTTTTATTTATTTCATCTGTAGAACTTAATTTTACTACAGTAACTTCCAGTTACCAGATCCTTTTCATAAGGACTTACAAATTATCCAGGCTAATCTTTAGATTTTTTACCCAAGTCTCAGATTTCAGATGAAAGTTCTGATGAACACAACTTATGTACAGAAACAAGTGATTTCAACCACTCAAAACCTGTCAATGCTAGCAGAAATCATAGATCATTGAAAGGAAAAATGCACATCTGACCTTAAAACTAGCATCTTCTTTGAAGCAAAAAAAAAGTTAATAATTATTAAAATTAAAACATAGTTAATATCTTCTAAAATAGTCTATGCATGTAGAAGTCGATGATACATTCATTGATGGTTTTTCTTTTGTTACTTATACAACAAAAAATGTAATAGGTTAAATACTGAACAATGTATTACATTGCTGTACTTCACTAATTTTGGGCAGTATTGCTGCCCAAAATTAGTGAAGTACAGTTCCGGAAGAAGAAAAATAAAAACATAATAAAAATCTTTGAATTAGTAAATAAATAATAAGTAAATTACAGTATAAATGAAATTTATCACCTAACCTTTGGTTGCTAATTGAAGTTTTAAAAAACTTAGGCACCTTTTGGTGGTACCACCTTCTTCAGAGCATATTTTTAAAAATTACAATTAAAATTTAGAATGGTGTTTCCATTCAGTCATTTAGATTAAACTGGATTCATTTACGTTTTAATCTAAATGACTGAAAGAAATACTGTTCTAAATTTTAATTTTAATTTTTTTAAATATGCTCTGAAGAAGGTGGTACCACTGAAACGCGTGTTAAGTTTTTTAAAACTTCAATAAGCAACCAAAGCTAAGATGATAAATTTCATTTATACTGTAATTTATATTACTGGTTGGCAGGATGCATTTCAAAAATTTATTTATAAATAATAAGTACTAACGCCTTCAATTATATCACCCAATCCAGCTGCAGCAGCTGCAATATTAGACTTCTGTTCACTTTTCTTCGTTTTCTCTTCTCTTTTACGATTGTTTATTGATGCTTCCAACTCTGTTAATCGTGTATTCCAATCAGAAACAGACTCTGCTACCAGCCGTTTTAATAGAACTAATGAATCATATAACTGCCACATGCTGTGCCTTACAACTTCTAAAACGAAAACAATGCAGATCAATCATAATAGACTTAACAAATTTTATTTTAAGTTAATAATAATAATAATAATAATGATACAAGAGTCATTTCAGTTATTTCGAGCAACATTACTTTAAAATATAAAACTTTTAACATGTGTGATGAAATAAACGTGGTTTAATGTGAAAAAATTCACTGACGTTAAACAAAACAAAACACAACATTCTTATTAATAACCTAGAACAAATAGAATGCTAACTTAATTTTATTAGAAAATGAATGTAAATTTTACACTAAAAAACATATTTAAATTTCTGACTGCAGAGAAAAGTCACATTCAGAATATTCTACCCCATCAGTCAAAAATACTTTACACGATAACAAATGCCCCACATTACATAACAAATTTAACATTACATTCAGACTTGAAAATCCCTTTTGTAACAGAAACTACTAAAATCAAATGTTCAAAATTTAAAAGAACCCCATTTATCCTTTAATACAGCAAATGTGAAGACAAAACTTAATACACCGCCGCCTGTGAAGAAAATGGTGTTAAGATCTACTGATCTAATTTCCATAAAAAAAATTACAATGCTTAAAAAATGTCTATATAAATTATTTTTATTGTATAGATTTTATAAAACTTTTAAATTTCACTTTGGTAATTTTTTTATTCTGCATTGTTCAGATTTTTATTAATCGAATAAACATTTTTTAAGGATGTCATTTTGTTTATCTGACAGTATCACTTGTTTATATTTTTAATTCCTATCCCACTTCTTCTACGCAACCCATGATATTCTTGTTATATGTATTTATTATTACATTTTTCCTAATTTTTTAAATTTTGCTTTATTGTTCAACTCTTGGATTATCCATTGGCATGTACTCTTTAAAACAATTTTTCTGTTTATTTTCATGTCATTTGTTTATTCAAAATTTAGTAAGTTAACTTAATTTTAGTTAACTTTAATTAGTTAACTTTTTAACAGTTATTCTTTATTTTATAGTTTCTGAATAAAGAATAAAAGTAAAAAAATTGTGACTACTATTACACAAAGAGATTCTAAAATAAATTTATTTATTTTATGTTTGACGATCCACTTGCAATTCTTTTGGAAATAATTTATGTGAGTATGAAATATTACTAATATGCATACACACACACGCATGCGTATACACACACACACACACACAGCCTGTTTCCACTGCACAAACAAGATCATCATTTCTAGTGATAACCCTGGCAGGACAAGTCACGTTAACGATTATTTCAGTAAGTGACGGCACAAGACGGAACTAAATAGTTCCAAAAAGAAATCCAAATGATCATCAAATTATAAATTAACAAGCTCATAATTTACAGCAACTAATAAAAGTAATAAACAACTTACCCTATAATTATAATTTTCCAAACAGTACTTATCTATTAAAATCACATACAATTTATCATAACAATTCAATTCAGTAATACAATTTGCTATGTAAATTTTATTTGAAAAAGCATTTTAACTGAACTTGTAAAAACTGTACAGTAAAAAAAATATACAGCACTGAAATTCCATTAATATGTTTGCAGTAAACAAACACTACGTTCGAACTGAACGCAGAAATTAATTTCTATGATTGAAGAAAGGCCATCAAAACACACATTTAGAATGATTTTTTTTATTTTTATAAAAGTTTTTTACGTATTTAATGTCATTCACTGTGTAATGAAATATTTAAAAATTATTTACCTCTGTCTCCTGATTCAGAAGCAGATTCTAATGTAGGTGACGTCATTTTCATTTGAGTTTCCTCTACACGCCATTTAAATAAAGTTTGATCCTTCACCAACTGTTGTTTTAGACCAGCAACAGTAGCTGTTAACAAAAATAACACACATTTATTAGTAACCAGAGTTAACCACACAAAATGTTTAAATATATGTATTTTAGAAGCAAATTGAATACATTTAGTGATATACATATGATTCCCAAATATTTATTTTATCAAACATCCTATGTAGGATTTTTAAACAGCCGTATTATTTTAATTGAAATATATATTTTTCTAACCACCAGAATACGGTAACATAAAACACTTACCAATGTTTATAGCACTTTCGTGTATCTTGTACACATGGTAGATAAGGAATATGGCATATGGTAGATAAGGAAGTCCTTATCTACCATGGTAGGAGCAGGAAGTTTTAAATTTTGACTTAAAATAAATTTTAATTTACTGAAGATGTGTACAAGATACACGAAAGCGCTATAAACATTGGTAAGTGTTTTATGTTACCGTATTCTGGTGGTTAGAAAAATATAGATTCCCAAATAATATAAAAATGCCACTTCAAATATTTTTAGTACGAATGGAACAGCACTTTTGTTTCTGAACTAATATTAATATTCTTAGTGCTGTAATGTACAAATAATATAAAAATTAAATAATACATGGGTTACTATCTGTGTCACAAGAAAATGAGCTTCAAGATCACTGTAACCAGCTGCAGTACTGCCAAATCACACACTACACTGCATGCATACCAGGGCAGATGCTCGGTATTCCATCATCTGTTGTATGACAAGGCATAATATATGACAACACTGGTAAATGACAATCTAATAGCTGAGAGGTAAAGAGCTGTTAATAGTGAGTGACCTTGAAGCTCATTTTCATGTGGCGCAGATTGTAGCACATTCTCGGTAATGCTTACCTTCAAACAATCTATGATTGCTAAGACTAACTAACCACCCATTAAAGCGAAAGAAGGATGAGATTTCCTTTATATTATATTTTAAATAAATACTAATGATAAATACAACATTCATGAACCTAAATTTAAATAATAAGTCAGAGCAACATTTTAAGAGATTTAAACCCGGTTTAAAAAAATTTTCTTGAATGAAAAAATTTATTTTTTTCCTGAAATAGCCACTTAAACTTTTTTAAACAATGTTGTTCCTGAGGATTTTTGGTCATAAAGTGAGATTTACGCCCGTAACAGGCAGGTGGAGTGTTAAATTATTTGCACTTTATCTGATAGTTCCAGGGCTACAAAAATAGTTCTGTTTCTTATTACATGATCAGCCAATTATATGACTGAAGCATTTAAGAACAGAAGAGGTAGGGGTATAAAAGACACTAGTCAGAGTTATCTCCTCTGAGAGTAATTAATTTCATTATACAGCCAGACCCTGTGGTGAATGAAGTGAAGGTGTCATTTACAGGGTGCAAAGTAGATGATTTTCGGAGGTCCTGGCATGCTGACAAGCATAGGCTACTTTCGTACTCAGTGAGGAAAGCAAATGTAAACCACTTCACTCCTTATTTTACTTAGTAAAACCTCTAGAGGTTCAAACCAGCCTTTCGGCTGTTGACCTAAACTGTAACGTCTAAGTTGAAATACGTTACTGTGGGTTTTTGTTTCATATCTGGCGCTGCATTTCTGTTTATATTAATTCTTAACTCTGTTCACCGTAAGCTGACGCTATCTGTCTTTTTTCCATTGTACTATTCTAGCCTGTGTCGAATTTTCTAGTAAATTTAATTTATGTACGTTTTTTCCTTGTTCGTGTACACTCTTGGTTGTGAATTAAAACTGAACGGTCGCTTACATTAATATGTTTCGCCGAATTTATACTTTTATTCTTTTAGTAAAAGAATGTCGTTTTTATTTTAAAGTGTTGCATATTTATTATTGAAAATGTGAAATTATGATTCATCTTTTATCTGCAGTTTTTTTTAATAACTTTCTTATGATGTTACGTAATTTGTAATAGTGTTTACCGGGTTCGTGTTTAACCATTTTGCTTATGAAATTTTCATGGTTTCATCGATTAAATTTATTTCGTGTTCTACTCTGGGACTGTTCTTCGGCTATAGGAGATTCGACTATAGGAGGTTTCTACTATGGTTTCGTTCCGGTTCAGTAATATATTTTCCGTTCTAACAATTTGGAGGGTTGAAGTTTGAATAGCTGTGCCATTCAGCTTGCCTTGCACTACGTGGTTCCGGAGGATGACTCTCCCGGGTTCGTTTCCCGAATCCAGAAATTGGGCTGCTACATCTATGTCACTTCCTGCAGTGGCTGTTTAATTAATTCTACTGTTTAATTTGGCCGATGATCACCGATTCTGTCCTGGAAGGTTTGATTTCTGCAAACCGGTATGTCTGCTTAATTTTTTTTTGGGGAAAATCTCTGTTGTTTCTACTTGAACATTTCTGCGCTCGTCAGGAATGGTTGCCTGTACTGTGCATGTCATGTACGGAAAATATTGGTGAACGAACTTGCCTATTACTTAAATTAAAATTATTTAAAATCAGAACTATTTCATGTTTTGCTCTTTCATAATGAATATTCTTTATTTATAATTTTGGCGTTTATTATTACAAATTTTATATTTTTTTTATATATTTTGTTTTTATTATTGTCTTTAATAATTATGTAAAAGCTGCCATGGTACGCAATGCATTTCTAAAAAAAAACAACTATTATGATATGATACTATTAACAGACTATGATTTGATTTGATGCAAAATTAATTCTTATATTAAAAATTTTTTTACTATAGTAAGTTTTTCAAAAATAAATAAATCAGTATAATTCTGGTAAAATTGTATCTGTTACAATGAAAACTTAAAATATCTAACTGAATCTTATTATTCTTTAAATTTTTGCTGTTTAAATTCATTTGTGATATTCTCTTAAAATTTTCCTGAAGTTATTTATTCAGGGACTTAATTTTGATATATCTATATTGTGTTCATATTACTATTTTTTTGCTTTTATTTTAAAAGAAACAACTTGGATTTGTTACTAATTAATTAATATTTTTCTATATCTTTTGTGATTTTTTTTATGCAATTACAATCATATGCAACAACTCTTTTATTTTTTTTGGCTTCCTTGTGTTTTGTCAACCCCTGGGCCAACCTATCAGTGTGGATAGAGGGGGGCAGTGACAAAACAACAAAGTGAGATTATTTCTGATACTGCATCAAGATATTCAACACATCCCAGGTGAGTTTTTGTCCAACTACAAATTCTTTATCCAAAGTTTTGATCATAAATTGGTAAATATTTCACTATATCTACAAGCACGCGCTTATCACTTCTCATGTACTGAACTACTTTTCTGAAATTTTAAAATTCAGTAAATTCAATAATATATAAAGTTTACATACATTTCAACTGAGTATTTTATGATAAAATTTTATGTTTTGATTATTATTTTGTAATATTCAGTGAAACAGGCCCAAACGTCGGCTGTTAGTCAAGTATAGGTGAATTGGTCGGCTGAATCAAAACCCTTTCATAAGCATATTGAGTTATATAATTGGTAATGGTCACTGAAGTCCTTTTCTTTTTAGATTGACTAAAAACTAAAGTAACAATAACTAATAAGTATATAATGAAAATTCACAATAAATCACTAAAAAATGAATATGCATGAGACAACTATTGAAAAATAAGAAGTTAAAAACTAGGCAGAAATGTGACCGAGTTGGCTTAGTCAAAGAGGCTAGCCAACCATAGAGCTGCTCCTGAAAATAACTGAACACATACTGGCTTGCTAAATCAGGGAACGGGTCTCTACAGATCCCCAAGAATACCGCATGGCTACAAGGGCACAACCCCCCAAATTCAATGTGCCAGCCTTTTTTCAAAAACAGGAATAGTTATTATTCAAGATAGTGAGGATAATTTGCAACCCACCCTCTTTAAATTTTGTGAGGTACGTCTTTAATTTAAAAATATCAAGTGCTTAAACACATTGATGGCCTTTAGAGGAAAATATCCAGTCAGGACAAATATATGGAGGATGGAGTAATTCTGGAACAGGTCAGCCACTTTGCTTATTTGGGATGTGATATGTCACATGAAGAGGACAATGATGTACTACAAAGTTCAAAGATTTAATAAGATTTGTAATGCAATACATCAAAATTGGAAGGGAAGGGCCCCAACTGGCACATCAATGAAGTTTTATAAGACAGTGGTTGTCCCAATACTGACACACAGATTGGACGACGGGATCTGGGGCAACCGGTGGCTAGGTGGATGCCGGAACAGGTCCTGGGACCTAATCCTTGACTGGTGAAGAAGAAGAAGAAGTAATAGTTTTTTATACTTAAATGTAGTGTTGTTCTAAAAAGAAAGATATGTATATTAGGTTGAACATCAACACAAGGTTCATTACCTCTCAAAATAATTAAAAATTCCATTATACACAATTACAATTTTGGATTTGAAAGTTAGAAAATATAAAAAATTAATTACCATCTCCATTTTGTGCCAAGGAACATAATTTAGCTAAAATATTGCTAAAAATTTCATGGCCAATTAAAGCCCATTTCTTCATTTCTTCTAAAATTGGACCTTGTTGATATGATTCTGACTGGGTCACTAATATAGGAGGAGGTAACGATACTTCCCATACAGTGATTTTCGTGTACCTGGAATGAACATTCAATAATAATTTATATTAAACATACACATGCTATTTAAAATTTTACTTTTCATAATCTTTGTCAATTTATCTATATGTTTTTATTTAAATGCTAATTTTGAGTGATGCAAACATGACACATTAAAAAGTAGAATATAAGTAGAATTAATTGTTGACATGTCACTTAGTAAACAAAATTTACTAGCCAGATAACAGAACTGAACTAGCCAGATAGTTTAAAGAAAGCCCAACTTAGAATGTAGCTACAGCCAAAATATAAAAGTTGTCAAATGTTTTCTAGAAAGTTGTTTACAATTCACTATATGCAAGAACTCATATAATGTTAAATTTCAAATAAATAATGCTAAAGAATCAGTTAAGGTTATAAAGCCTAAGTCTTTAAATTGAGATATGTGAATACATGAATCTCGAGGCTTTAAAGACAAAAAAGGAAGCTTTAGTTGCAAGAGGCAGTATATATTGGTGCTTTGATAAATATTGCTTTGATTAATAATGTAGGACAAGATCAAGGGAAGAAGGAAAAAATACTGGTAAGAATACAGTAAAAAAACAGTGATTTGACTGCTCTTCAGCTGACCTCTTAGGAGTGGGGTAAACCAGATACATATTACTGTGAGAAAATTCAAACTCTAACAACAGAGGACTTAAGCAAAGAAGAAAGTAAAAGGGACAAAAATTGAAGGGATTGTACTTCTTCTCTTGAACAAGCATGGTTGTTTAAATATATGTATACTTACGGAGTTAAATAAGAAATTTATTAAACAAAGATTACAAAATTTTTCACTAACACTAGTGGACAAAATTACTTGAACAGTACTTTAAATTACTTAACAGTAAACAGCAGAAATATTTTTCATATTTCTATTTGTCTATAAATACTCACTTGAAGTAAGCAACTAGATTCTTATATCCAAAATACTGAACATGTTCATGATGTAAAGAATGATGACAGACTGATTCAGCTGAACTATTTCGAGGAGTATACATATCGCCATGAAAACGCAATTCCAAATACTTAGCAAAAGAGAATGACCAGGTGTCTGTAGACATAACCATCACAGGTGAACCCTAAACGAAACAGAAAATTGAATGAAATAACAAAGTATATGTTACAATAAGAAAAAATGTTTTACAATACGTATTTAAACTGTAACTAATATAAACCAGTTTCTGTAAATTATAAAATACGTCTTGATTCACAAAAACCTAAAATGATTTCTGTAAAACACATATTATTAAGCTAAAATTTAATATTTCAATGTACAAGTTATTTAACAATTTTTATTTACTATAAAAGTCCTATAAAATATTTTTTTAGTCACCCGTCTCTTGACTGGTTTGATGCAGTTCTCTAAGCTGTCTATCTTGCAGACGTCATTTCATATCTACATACCTGCAACACCCTAAATCCTTCGTAATTGGCTTTAAATATAAAACCTTTGCCTCCCCCTACAATTCACTCCCTCAATACTACCCTCCATTATTGTTAGAGCAATACCTGGATGTCTTAAGACATGCCCCACTAGCCTATTCCATCTTCTGGTAAGATGTTTCCATATACTTCTTCTTTCATCCACTCATCTAAGAACCTCTAAATTACTTATTTTGTCCACCTACCTAATATTTAACATAATTGAAAAACTAATAGCTTATGATGATACACTAATAGAAAAACTGAAAGATTTCAAAAAAGTTAAAAAACACAAATGGAAATAAAAACCACTTGCTCTTGCTACTACTAAAGGAAGATAGTCTAAAAATATTACTAACAATTCAAATTTCAAAATTTGGTGTGAAACAAGCACACGGCTTTCGCTTGCCAATGTAAATAATATTTATGTCTGGACCCCTTGTGGTACCTGACTTAAGTTCCAAGTTTCAACTTTGTGTGCTAGTCTGTTCTTGAGAAATTTTATTCACACAAACCAATCGCTGAATTTCGAAAAATCAACATGAAAACAATACTTTCCTTCCCTATACATTCACATATGAA
Source organism: Catonia carolina (assembly GCA_035578175.1). Taxonomy (NCBI): domain Eukaryota; kingdom Metazoa; phylum Arthropoda; class Insecta; order Hemiptera; family Achilidae; genus Catonia; species Catonia carolina. The sequence continues at coordinate 257,248,934 of JAQMRL010000001.1, read as the reverse complement.
TTACTATGAACAGTAAACTAGTTCTAAAATACCCAAGAATATCAGCAAACATTTAAGCAAATTGTAATACATAATTACCATTTTGTATACAGGACACCAATTCCACATTAAGATTCGTTCATCATCGTTAGGAACGGTTTCAAGTTCTTCCAAAGCAATATGTACAGCACCTCCTGAATGTACAAATCTACGAATATGCTGAATCATAGGCGTATCACAAGTCTTTGATGGACAATTGTAAGTTGTTCGGAAACAATATCGTTCAAGAAAATCACCCAATGGAATATCATTGCTTCCATAAAAATCCATATGCACAACCCTAAAATAAAGAGTAAAATTTAGTTTAATTCATTGTTTTAAGATTTAAATATAAGAGATATCCAGAGTATAAAATTATATCAGTAAAGAAAGTTAAGGAAATTATTTTCTTAGAGCAGGCATATAGAAAGTTTTCTTTGAAAACTTTCTATAATTTTGTCAAGTTCAAGCCAATCATGGCCAAAAGTAGCAGAGACAAAAGATGGTCGTAATTGTAAATCGACATGAAAACAATACTTTCCTTCCTATATGTAGGTAAGAGAAAGTAAAAAAAACTAATATGTAAACAAAATACAAACAAAGGAATATAACTATTTTACCATGGATTGACACAGAAAGCTGGAGCATTGTTTGATGCATGAGAATAACTGCAAAATAAAACAGCCAATTTCTGATGATTAGCAGGATCAAGTGCATCTAACAGTGGTGGTGTACTAGGTGCCGTTAAAACTGGCCGAGTTTGCTGCATAAGTGAATTCTTTGAAGGAAGAGGCAAACGACCTCCACAAGCTCTAAAACTAGCCAATAAAGTTTGTACTTCTGTACTTTCAGCAGGATTTGTTAATTTTGCTATTACAAATGGATGCTTGTCGGCAAGCTGAAACAGAATAAAGAATTAAAGATTAGACATGTTTCACTTCCTTTAATACCTTATCTTACATGACACCCACAGTCACAAACCACACATCTTTTTCTGTCCTATCTCTTTCGGCCAGCCGCCAAATTGACAAGCCTCTAACAGTCCCCCTAAGGTCATATTTATGTCATGCAGCAAAAACATGAATAGTGGAAGGAAAGCATAAAATAGAATGCAGGCAGTAGAAATGATATACTTGCGGAATGGAATGCCTGATAATGTAGAGTTGGACAGATAAAGCTACAACAGTTTACTCATGTCAGTAGGATGGATGAGAGTAGATTGTCTGATAGGATGCTGAACTAGGAACTGGAGGGAAAAAGACAAAAGGGCAGATTAAGAATGAAGTAGATGGATTCAGTTATGGACGAGTTGGTAAAAAGATGCAATACCAGGAGAGCAATGTATAATAACGGGTGTTTTATTAAGGACGCAACCCTGATTATAAGAAGATAGAAGTAATACATCGGTAAATTTTCTGTCCCCCAATTGGTATGTTGGCAACAGTGTACTCAAGGCCAACTACCTAAGACAGTTAAAATGTTCCAGTCAAGCATTAGTGTGGTGAGAGCAGTCGTTTTGTTATATTGTGTCAGCAATGAAAGAACCGTGTCTTCCAAGAAAGAACCGGGTGTTTTATTAAGGATGCAACCCTGATAGAAGTAATACTAAAAGAAAGAAAATAGAAGTGATATAATGTTTTCATTGCAATTTGCTATTCATTTGTAAAATAATAATTTAGATTAATTGATAATTTGTAAAGTACGGAAAGTAAAAATATGCAGTACATATTTATAAGCTTTTAACATAGGGTTGCGTTCTTAATAAAACACCCGGTTCTTCCTTGGAAAAAAACCATTGCTGACACAATATAACGAAACGACTGCTGTCACCACACTAATGCTTGACTGGACCATTTTAACTGTCTTAGGTAGTTGGCCTTGAGTACACTGTTGCCAACATACCGATTGGGGGATAGAAAATTTACCCATGTATTACATCTATCTTCTTATAATCAGGGTTGCGTCCTTAATAAAACACCCATTAATATATAGTAAATATTACACAGCTGTTATTCGCATCCCAGACACCAAGCCTCTTTGTATATCAAATCAACCTCCTACAGGTCTTTACCAGACATTGCCTCCATTACTTCACTCATCCATTGCTTTGTTGGGCATCTGCTTTTCCTTCTCTCAGGGTTCAATTACTGCTAAGCCACCTGTTTTCATTCATCCAAAGCACCCTGTTATAAGGCCCCACCTTGATTACAGGTGAAGATGGTCAATGGTCTCGATAGGGGAACCGGAAGATATTGCCAGTGGTGGAAAAGGCAGTAGAGCCTAGGAGAGTAAACCTTGAATGAACATCAAGGGTAGACTTTAAACATTTTCACTGCTGACCACAAACAGGGTGCATGCAGGCCATTTCATTGTACTGTGCTAACCATGCACTTGGTGTGTGTTGTAAGGCTTCTACCTTCACCAAAGAAAAAATTTTAGCACAGGAGTTATATTTATTTCAGCTGTTCAGCAGTTGAAAAAGTTAAAGCCACAGGTCGATAGTTTGTCTATAGAGATGGGAAGTCTATGAAGTTTCTCTGGTCCTCCATGTTGAGGGCTGCAATGATAAGCCAATAACCTCATCATCTTGAAAAATTTTACACCACAATAAATACAAAAACATGCCCCAGGTACATGATGAAATGAAATATATTATTTAAATAAAATTTTACCTTAACTCCTTCAAATTTACTATCATTAAGCAAATTGAAAGATGGTTCAGAAACAGTTGAAGTCCTAGGAGCCGTCTTATCATCAGAAATTTGAGCTGACCAAAATATTTCCTCTGGCAAATATTTTCTTAATTCACAATTTCTTCCACTTTCAGTTTCTAAATATGGAACTGGTACCTAATTCAAAAAATTAAACAGTATGATAATAAAGTTATAGTTATTTAAAATTGGAATAAACAATGAGCATGGAGCATGGAGGTGAATATGACAGCACTGCCATACCAGGATGATATTCAACAATTTATCAGCTGAATAATTTTTTTATCTAGTCATCCAAAAATTTTAGATCTTATTAAAGTTCTCTTTAAAACTGGAACTTACATTACGATGCCGAAACAGACTAATAATAAAACTCATTTAAAAATTTTCTGACAGCTTACTAAATACGACCTTTGTTACAGCACTTTTAGAGTTAGTCTAAATGCCTGTGGAACACTACAGTAACACCTGGTTTCACTACCAAATGTGCCATAGTTTGAACAAAAGCTATAGACATAAAAAAAAATTACTTTTTAAAACATTATGGCACAAATGTATTAACAAATCAACCTAATTTTAATTGTAAGTAAATAATGCAAAATGAAAAACAACATCTGTTTGACTTAATACGGGAAATCACTAAATTGATTCTAAACTCAGCTCTGTAGAATTAAATGCTTGAAATCAAAGTTGTCAATTTGTTAAATTTCCTATAACTTTGATTATGTACACTTTTTTCGTAAACTGCATAGTAACGCAGTATATTAAAAAAACCTAAGTTCTTACACATTTTTATGAGAAAAATACACAAAATCACAAATTGACGCTAAAATAAGCATTGTAGAAAATATGTTTGTACTAAGTTGTAGTAGGTTTTTTAACGTTCTACAACTTTGATTACATACACTTTTGCCGTAGAATGCATATTAAGGCCGTAATCTTAAAAACACCATTTTTATCTACGAGAGCACAAGGATTTCAGCAGACATGCCGCTTACCCTATCTTGTAGAGCATAAAAAATGTAGTAAATGAGGCGATATTAAAAAATGGTAGCAGCCGGTTTTGAGGAATATGCAAAGTGAAAAATTGCATGAATGAACTAATACACCTGGTTTATTTAAATAAAAATATTCGTATCAGGTCCACTGGTGAGGCCAAACATAAGATCCAAGTTTCAACTTTGTACAGTATTCCGGACTTGAGATATTTTGTACACACAGACCAATCACTAAAAACATGTGTTTTTGGGTTCAAGGGGCCTGAAAACGTGTATTTCCTGTGAAAACTCTATTTTGAAAAATCTACATGAATACAATACTTTCCTTCCCAATACAGTGCAAGAAAAAGTAAAAAACCAATATATATATATATATAAAATGAACTTACTTTGAGGTATGGTGAAACGGATAATATTGTATCATCTAAAGCCTTTCGAAATTTATTAGCAGTAGGTAAGTTAGCAACTGACAAAGCTTGACTTCCTAAAATAGAATTATCAGTGAACACTTCATCTTCTAAATTTAAATACTGATGCAAAGGGTCACTAAAATCACTGATAGATTCTACGTTAATTTTACGATCATCAGTAAATGACTTGTCTTTTAAACTTGCTAACTTTGATTTATTATTTTCATTAATATTTGAAACAGATTTCCTAATATTTTCCAACAATTCTGAAGCATTACATCCTGATTGATCAAATCCAACCTTTCTAGTTCGATTCACAGATGAATTATTATTGGTTGACAAAAAATTTTCTTTATTACCAGAAGTATTTTCATCACTACTTTGAACTTTCATTTGATCTTCAACAGAAATTTTTTTACTCCTTTCTTTAGGAGGTGAAACTCCATCAGAAGTACGTTCAGAAGTTTGCTCATCGAAAAAAGCATCAACATTTGTTATAGGTGGATTAGCAAATTCATCCATTAGAAATGATCTTTCAAGTCTCCAATTATATAACGAATATATCATCCTATTAACCACACGCTTTAATTTTGCCATTTCTGGTAACGTTCCTCCACGTAATAAAATTGTACATCCTGATTGAGGTGCAGTACAACCTTCCAAAAACATCAGTGTCTTTGAGCCACCTAAAACGATAAGAAAATAATTTATCAATTTGTTTTATTAACTAGTAAATGATTTGAATATCAAAGTGGAGAACATTACTGTTTAAAAATCTTAAGAAACTGGATACATGCAAACAGGGAAAACATAATAAAATTTCCTGTTACATTAAGATTAAATAAATTGATGTTTCATATTACAAGGTTTGATGCAACAGTTATTATTAACTGGTTGTTTTTAGTTACCAATCTAATATAACCTACAAAAGTTTAAAATGCGTTTTGTGAGATACCTTGTCATTGCCCTGTTAGTGAAGTATATGCCAAAAAGAATATTGTCGATGCCTGCAAAAGGATTAAGAGAAGTTTGACTGAAAAAGATTAGATGTAGACTACTTAGCAGGAGTGGGGGCAGATTACATTGGAGTTTGAACTTTGCAACATTGCTGCCAGAGTAGCACCACCATCAAAGCTTTAATTAAATTTTTTTAATTAGATAAAAATCCCAATTTTACTGTTGCACTTTTTGGATGTGACGACTAAACTAAATAGGTTCCTTTGAATATTTGTGGGATGATATATAAAACGTTAAAGCACAAGACTAGGAAAGAAACACGTTAAATGTTATATAAAATAATGGCAATACCTGTGGTACTATATGGAAGTGAGATGTGGGAACAAAATAGGTTCCAGGGGGGCGGAATCAGGTTTCTGAGAATGGTGAAGGGCTGTCTTCGTCTATTTAATGTACCCTCTCTGACAAAAAGTTTGCAATCATGATGGCTATTCGGACTTACGACACCGCAGCTCTGAACAGCTTCGCTGAGGTAAAACGAAACTAGTCGTGACGATTCTTCAACCAAGAAATTTTTCTTCTTCCCATATCACTCTTCCCCTGAATCTTGCCGTGTATTATCAAACAAAGCATTTCATATCTTGGTCCACGCATAATATGACCCAGATATTTCATTTTCCTTTTTTGGATGGTTAAAACAAACTCCTTGTCTGTTCACATTCTCCGCAAGACTGTCTCGTTGGGTACTTTATCCATCCAAGGTATTTTTACGAGTAGCATGTAACAGTATAAACAAAGCTCAAACACATCTATTCTCGTGATATTCATCTTCTTTAACGTCCAAGCTTCTGCGCCATATAACACTGTTGAGAAGATGTAACGCCGAACCATTCTCAATTTCAAGTCTAGGCTCAAGGATTTAACTATTAAAATATTTTTCACTTTAACAAATGCAGCAAGCCATCTCTATCCTTTTGTTTATTTCTGTTTATTAAAGGGCTGTACCAGGGAGGATAAGCTAAGGAATGCAGTTATACTTGATCAGATAGGCATTACTAGCCTAGCTAAGAGAATAAAAATTCACAAGAGGTACTGGTGCAGCCATTTGGAACAAATGAAGGAGGACTGCTTTCCCCTTTAGCTGATGCATACAAACCCACCGGTATGAGAAGTATTGAATGCCTAAGAAGGAGATGGTTTCCGGCACAGGCCGAGCTGCCTAATCAATGAAGTGAAGAAAAAGACTTTTTAGCAAGCAGCATGGTACGTGGATTCTATCAATGCAAGAATTGTAAAAACCAACCAGTTAGAACTCCAGAAATATTCATTTGTTAAAATTCCTTAGCAATTAAAATAATTTTCTTTTTTTTTATGCCCGACTGTTTTACAATTATTGCTAATGAAGGAAATAATATGAATTATTTATAAGATCTATACATAAATGGTAAAGATCTTAGAATTAAATTGCATGTTAATTTTAACCAAGTACAAAGGACTTAAGATCTATTTATAGTAATTAGAGTGTGTACAATCTAAATTGGCGCACGTAGCTACAGAGTTAATCATACTTCTCTTCATCTCTCACCTACATGTACAAAATAACTACAAACAACATGACAAAAATGCGAAATTGTTTATTTATTTTACTCGACTAGAAGGATAAAATGTACAGTCTGTGGTCTTAGGAAGCTCCCTGTACTTGTATAGCTATTAAAGTTGATGCGCCAATCCAGTTTGGACATACTGTAAATTAATACAAAAAAATACTTTACCAGTGTCAGTAGTGAATGTTTCGATATGAAAATATCGACAAGTACCAAGTTGTGGTTGACCAACATGTGTATCAACACTTTGAACAATATCAGCTCCAGTAACTCGTGCGATTCGTTCTAAAACACTTGGTTTAACATTCAATACAAGAGTGATTCCTAGTGAAAGTAGTGAAGTCTGAGCTAAACGTGATACATTACGTTGGACTAAAACTAAATTAGGACTCATCGCAGCTATCCTTGCCATTATATGTCTGAGATACTCTCGTTCCTGAAAAAAAAAACAACAAAAAATTACTGTACATAAATATAATTAAAAGCAAAATCCACTAGAAAGTTAAAAAAGCAAATAAAGTTGTTTTTTTATGAGAAATTTAAATATAACAAAATAAAACTCACACATCGATAATTATTACCATACCTGTAATAAAACAGGTTCAAGTGACATAAATTTTCCTTCAACTCTTTGATACATAATAGCACATCTTAATAAAAGGATTCTTGGATTGAATATCCGAGTGTTCATTGCTCGATGTGTAACATTTTTTGAACAGACGACGCCACCTACGATACAACATTCATTACGGGAACCTCCAGGTACCTTCTTCAACTGCACATATCTAGTTAATAAAAGAAACAAGAAAAATTGTAGAATTACAGTTCACAATTCATTTAAAATTTTCATGTTTACAAATATCAATCTAATATTATAAGAAAACAAATCCAAAACTCTAAATGCTTATTGAAACAGCCTTCCAATAAAACCAAAAACTTACAATAAAAAATGTATATCAATAAGAAATAAAACCAAATATTATTAAAATACAATAGTTAAACTTGAACTGAATAGTTTACAATATATTTTTAAATACAAAGTAATTTATTATAAACAAAAAGAATTATACTTAATGCTATAGACTTGCCTACTTTGAGGAGAAACAATTTGAAACTATAAAATTAATTTATTAAAACCAATGCATCTTTTGATTAGTGATAACCGAATTATATTATATGTTCACTATATTTTTCATAAAATTAGTATATTAAACTAAACAAATTTATTTGTTACATATCATTGAATAACTTATTATTAGCTCAAGTTTTATAATTCCTCTACCCATACAGTCCCCCAGGAAGGAACTTTGTGGCTTTTTCTAATCGTATCTTCATTGCAGACAGCTTACATTCTTTGACGGCAAAGAAGTGCAGTAACAGTGACAAAAACTAACATATCAAGATAGAGGATATTTCAAGAAAATATTGACGTGTTTGAGAATTTTCAAGTTAAAAAACAGAAAATATCAAAATAAATAAAGCTCCAAAGAACAAAAAAAGAGAATTTGGACATAGGATAAAGCAAATCTAAATTAGAAGAAAAGCAGAAGAATTAAAATCTAAAAAAGAATAGAAAAATTTCAGATCTAGAAAAAAAGAGGAAAAATTCATATTTAGTGGTCCTAAAATGTTGACAAATAACAAAAAAGTTTCTTTAAAAAAGAAACAACTAATATATTTAAATAAATTTTTTAAACAGGGTAGACTTATATAAGGCTCTAGTTATTACAATCTTCCTAGCGAAAGCAATGCAGATTGTACATACATTACATATTTCGCAATTTAAGTAAATTTAGGGAAGTTTGGAAGGCTAAAAAGAATAAAAGAAGTTCATCATAACTTAGGCCTATATGTTTATTCATTCACAGCAAAATGCTATAAATATGTCACAAATATTTATTTATCTGATAAGTAGGATCTCTTTAACTTATGAATGAATTTGTAATTCTCAAAAACAAATTAATAGATAAGTTCATATTTCATGATTTCATGTAGATAGGTAACTTTTTTAATAACAGCACAATGTTATCAATGGAAAGGATATCCTGGGGTTAATTGATTGAGATAAGAGATTTAGAATAAAGGGAACTAAGACTGGCTGATACAGCTTTAGTCATCATCATCAACTGTCAAAGGATTAGAATTAATTACCTGTTCTAGCATCCATCTCCTTTTATGTCTTCCCAAGCCTCACTTCCCTTTAGGTTTATATTTCCATGCTTGCAGAGGCAGCCTGTATGCTGGCATGCGAAGTAAATGGTTGGACCAGTTTCTCTTATAAACTGATGATATGAAAACTGGTCAACGGTCTTCACGGCAGAGATGGAGGATTCCGAACAGTGTGGAGAGCGAAAGAGCCTTGGGAGTCAAATCCAAGGCAGATGGAGCCCTGAAAAATGGTCAATGGTCTCGAAGGTAGTGGAGGAATTTTCCCCAACGGTGGAGAGAGCAGATGAACCTAGGAGGTAGGAGGTGGGTCTCCAAATGAAACCCAGGGCTCGTCTAGATGCTCTAAGGTGGCAGCCCCACCACTGGACTACCCAGAGCAGGGCTCGTAACTCGGCCTGGGGAAAACTTTATTACTGGCAAGCATCAAAAGTCAGCCTCGGACCAGGACCGGAATATAAGGAACAGCTTTAGTATTTATACATTTATTAAAATTCTATCAAAATTAAAAGTATTAAAAAGTACTTACTGTCTAATATCCATATTTTCTATATCATTTCTCAAATCTGGTTTAATTGTATCTACTACTTGCTGAGCTAAAGGTATAATCACATCTGACCAAGACTGAGATAAGCCTTCAGAATTCAATAACTGGCTCAATAAATTTTGATTATGTTGTTTAAATGCAGTTCTGGAAAAAATATTCATTATTAAATTAGTGTGTATAGAAAAAGTAACATTAAAACTTTGTCTTGTAGAAATAATAAAATTATTTCCTAATCATACATTCAGGAATGACTTTTATAATTTATCTCTTGATTTAAAATAAAATTATGGATGTAATCAAAATATTTTAATTTTTAATTTTCCTTGTTTTTACACACGGCTGCCTTATTTTTCCAATTAATTTTACTATATGGTTCTTATCTTGGCACAGACTTGATATTACCAACAAGAAATTTGCTGTCACGTAAATAAAAATGTCTATAACGGAGTTTTTCCATAAAAAGTAATTCTTTTCATAAGCACTTCTGAGCATTTTATGTATGCTATTATGATAAATGTGTTACATGTTCTTTGTATTTTACTTATTAGGGCTTCATGTTTTTTTTAATTGTTGATACAATATTTAGGTACCTACTTTAACATGTTATTTTTGCCAACAGTATTTACAATTTAAAATTATTTATTTTAATTTATGCAAAAGTTAATCACTTGTTTCATTAAATTTATTTCAAAAATCCAACAAAAATGTCTATTTATTTAGATATCTTGCTGGATCATCTGACATTTCACTTATTCGACCATCTCCCGGCCCTATTTGCACCGAATAGACTCTACCATACATTACTTTTCCTAGTTATTACACAATACACAGATTTTTAGAACTTAACTCTTCAGAAGATTATAAAAATTTTTTTTTTTTTTGAGTAGTCGCTCTCTTTTTGTCCCTTAGGTAAACATTGTTGCAATCCTAATGCTTTAGTTTTCCTGTTCAACTCTAAAGAAACAAGTGTGCCAAGTTTCAGCTCTCTAGGTGATCAGCATTTTTCTGTTTTTATGTCTGAAAGTTTTGCAATTACTGCTAATGCAGATGATGATAGATTTAGATGAGTCATGAAAAAACGCCAGACTTGACCAGGAATTGAACCCGGTACCCTGATGTGATCAGGTAATCAGCAGGTTAGAGCGTTAGTCACAGAGTGACTCAATGAAGACTTTTACAAGTATATAATATACACAGATCACTTTTTCAGTCTCCTTTCCTTCACACCACTATCGGATAAGGGATATCATTACGAAACTCCTCATTCTCCTCTATCCCTCCCTACTTTTCACCATAGCCCTAATCTCTCTCACAGTTCTACATCTTCTCTTACTCAGCTCTACTATTTTGCTCTCAAAGGTTAGTCTCTTAATGAGCCATGGTGTTTTGTTCCTTCTGTTCCCTTCTTCATTAACTCATTGAGCTTTCTACCCTAGTCCAGTCTCGAAACGTGGCCAAATCAATTCAAGTGCTTTTTCCAACCATTTACTTACATAGTCTTGCCCCACAGTTTCTTGAATTCTTTCACTTCTTATCCTATCTCTCTTTGTAACTCCTACTATATGTCTATAAAACTTCTGCTTATGTGTCTATTTTCTGGCCAACATTCACTTCCACATGATAAAACTGGGGCTGCTATTTATGTGGTAGTACATTTGATTGACTTTCCCTACACTGTTTGTAATTTTTTGATCTGCCCTTCCATCCTCTGTGCATACTGCACCCCAAAAATTGGCTATCCATTAACTAACGTAAAGTAACTAACTGTTATGCTTGAAACAACTGACATCTAATTTTATTAATTACTTACGTCAGAGTATCAAAGGCTTTTTTCTCGGCAGTATCTGGAATCTGACTTGCAGCTTTACTCCAATTAATACCTCGCATTTTATCTTTAGTTGCATTCCTGTATGTTTGTATGACATCTCGGACATAACTAGATTCTGTTCCGCTTTTCCTATCGGGATCAGCTAGACAAATAGAAAATAATAAAACAATTATTATCACATAAGATATAATAATATTTTAATTATATTTCATTAAAATCTTTCTACAGGCATACCAAGTCAAATAGGTTGACGAATTTGATTAATTTTACTCACTGAAAAAATGTTATCCATAGATCTGTTTTTTCATTACGTTATTTGAAACCACATGCGAGCTGAAGACAGTTTTTTTACACAAATATTATTGAGATCATTTTGTTGTTCACAGGGTTCACAAAAAGATAAAATAACCACACATACAGAAAAATTTATAGAACACTCTCATTTGCATACATACCTGGGTTCAAATTACACCCAACCTCAAAAAATTAACCAGTTTAAAATATGCACTACAAACTTTAAACATAAATAAATTATAATAATCATAACCACTTTTCTGTCGAAGATTTTTTGTATCAGTTGAATAATCTAGAATGCTTTACTAAATATACAAATACGACAACCTGCTTCTTAAAACTATTTACCTATTTTCCTATAAATTTATAGGACCAGAAGCGATCCGAAAAACTGAAAATCTGGTTAAACCGGAAATAATAGGAAATCAATAAAAGCAACATGTAATGGGAAAACTAACTATTTATTTATACTTCTTTAAACAATAAACCACTGCCCATAACATGGAGGTGGAGGCAGGTTAAATAAATGACACTCATCTGCTAGTTCCAGGGCTAAAAAAATAGTTCTGTTTCTTATCACATGGTCAGCCAATTATATGACTAAAGCATTAAAAACAGAAGAAGTAGAGGTGTAAAAGACAGTAGTAAGAGTTATCTTCCCTGAGAGTAATGAATTTCATTATACAGCCGTCTGGCTGTATAATTCATTACTCTCCCTGATTCATTAATGACCCTGTGGTGAATGAAGTGAAGGTGTCATTTGCAGGTTGGAAAGTAGATGCTTCTCAGAGGGCCTGGCATGTAAATAAGCATACTTTTGCACTCAGTGAGGAAGGAAATGGTAAACCACCTCACTCCTCGTTTTACTTAGTAAAGCCTCTAGAGGTTTGAACCAGTCTTTCGGCTGATGACTTAAACAACAGAAACCCACAGCAATGTTCATTGTAGATGATGCAGTAATGCACATTGAGTCGGGAGGAGAGTACTTTGAAAATTTTTTTAGATTATAAACTTAAAAAAAAAATTACTGGAACTTTTGGGACAGACCCTGTATATTTTTCTTAAATTTTAGTTTACGTTAACTATAAGTTTCAGTATTTACAATACAATAAATGAAAATGAAAAATATATAAGCTACTTACATTTACATAAATACTGAAGATAAAAATAATTTATGAATATTAACTAACAGAATTTCAAATCATGCAAATTTAAATTGTAAAAATAATAATTTCTAAAGTAAAGAGTCATTGTAAACAAACAAATAGGCCTACATAATGACAAACACAGGTTACACATAACATATTAAATACTTCTATAAAATATATATATCAACAAAAGTAGTCTCACTGTACTTGTGTTTAAAGCAAACACATCTTTTCAATTACGCCAAGGCCTTCGTAATTTATAATTCTTTTTAGCTTTTATTTGTTATGGGAAACTACTTTTTTATTGACGAACACTTAATTTGATTGCTGCTTTTCGGTTTTATTTTTGACTTTGATGTGACATTTTTTTGACTTTGACATGGTTCGGCATGAATTTTTGAACAGAGACCCACAGTGGCGTTTGTTCAGAAATGGGTGTCAGCTGGTCACCATACAAAGCCGCTTGCCAAACCAATGTTGCTTAACAATTAATAGCGACTTTTCATTACCAGACCGACTGGGCAGGCAGAAGGCCATTACAGTTTTAAGAATTTAGTAATTAAAAACTCAGGTACATTTTTTCACTGTAAGTACATTTTGTTACAGTATGTATGAGGCATAGACTATACAGTGAAAGATCACATGTTCAATTCCTGACTATAGTCTGGAAATTTTCACATGTAAAGACCTACAATAGGTCTTTTTTATATTTTAATTATTGTTCCACATTCCACTATAATTGCTATTGATGAAGCTGTTAATACAATTTCAATAAACTAAAAAGTAAATTTACAGTACAAGCTCACTTAGCCAAAGTGACTGGAGCTGGAGGTACTTCAGATAACAAGAAACAAAATAAAATTTAAGCTATATGTTATTACGCAGACTACAACCATTTATATTTAAAATAATCAGTGTATTATTCACATATGTGAACAAAAGTGGAAAATTTTTCACAGAGTAATTATAATATTTTGATACATACTATTGTTGGCGGAGTAAAGATTTTATACGAAACATCTTTGTTTATATTTTGCCTTAATCCATCACTTCTTTTACTCACTGCCATTTTAAACCTCTGGTTAACTTAAAATGTTATCTTTCAGAAAAGTGAAATGTATCAAGGCAGCCTGTAAAGGTTAGTGAAGTTTATAAAATATAAAATAAATTGATTCATTTTAAATACTTACATGTAATAGACTTAGATCTCTTTGGAGGACATGGAGAAGTAGCTGACTGCACTGGTCTACTTATATGAACAGTACTGTCTTCAAGGTTAAGATCCAAACAAAATAACGAAGCTGATGATGGCAAACTCATTTCAGATTCAGAATCTAAAATTAAAGCACAAAATGTAAAAGTAAAGTAGCGATAAAAGTAGTGAAAAATTGTAAGTTTCAGTAAAATAAAGTTTGCAAAAGCCAAAAAAGTACAGTTTGATTTATTTATAATGACAAGTATGTGACACTTGTATTTTTATGATGATAACAAACATTTCCTGATTACTAACCAGTAACCTACAAAACAGTAATGTTCCTACAAGTTGTAAATACTAGAAAAATATGTGTATGTATTTTGTGAAGAAATCAAATAGAAATACGATTGAAAAAAATAATAATCTATACTAATATTATAAAGACAAAGCGTGTTGTTTTTGTGCAGGTTAATTTCCAAAACTACAGAACGGATTTTCATGAAATTTTGACATTATATTTGTATTTATATTCAAAACAACATTTTCTTTTTAAATTTAAAAAATGATGACCCTAAGGGACTTAATTAAGATTTTCATAACTATGTGTGTGTGTGTGTGTGTGTGTGTGTGTGTGTGTGTGTATGTACACATGAGTAGGTATTGCTGTTGAAGTAGATGAAGGGGTTTGATGAAGACAAGAGACTACATAGGGGAAATTATCAAAACTTCCTATGTGTGTGTATATATATATATATACTTATTGTTGAAGTAGATAGTTGAAAGGGGGAGATGAACGAGAGACTAGAGACGATGTACAGGGGAATTTATCAAAACATTGTGTGTGTGTGTGTGTGTGTGTGTGTGTGTGTGTGTATGTGTACATTGGAGTATATATACAGTCGATCTATCAGCTAGAGAATTTCTGTTACATATTTCTTTTTAAAAGTTGATTAGGTCCAACACATGTTTCAAGTGTGAAGCCGTGTGGGCCATGGTAGTTGCTAATAATTGCAAAATAATTGCAACGCTGTTGTAAGTTTCCTCAATTTTCTATTGACAACACCTTAACAAATCCATAATGCAAAAATGTTCTCATAACAGACTTCTAAGAAGATTGCATAATTGAATCAGTCGGTTAACTGAATCAAAATCCAGTCTGTCTGGATTAGGCGTATTTTTTTCTAATGCAGATGAACTGACCTGTTTTCCCCCACAGCCTATATTTTTGGATTATTATTACACTGGACTAAAGCTATTTTTTCCGAAAAACGATTAGTTGATAAAATACGGAAAATCACTCTTTCACGCTAAACTAGGCTCTGTAGAGAAAAATGATCATGTAGATCAATGTGGATCAATGTAGAGAAAAATGATTCAGTCAGAAACAAAATTGTAGATCTTTTAATTCCCTATAAATTTGATAATATACACTTCTGTCGTAAAATGCATACTAAGGCCGAAATCTAAAAAAAAAACATTTTTTTACACATTTTCATGAAAACAAAACAGGAAATTACTAATTACCGCTAAACTAAGTGTTATACAAAATAATGTTTGAAATAAAACTTGTAGGTTCTTAAATTTTCTACAACTTTTATTATACACAATTTTGTGCTAAAATGCATATTAAAGCCGCAATCTTAAAAATAACCATTTTTTTTTCTGAGAAAACATCCTCCCCAAGAATTTCAGCAGACATGATGCCTACCGTATCTTGTAGAGTATAACAAATGTAGTAAATGAAGGATTTAAAAAAAATGTACATGGAGTCATCACACAAAAGGAATAAAAATCGGTTTTTCAAATAATATGACTAAGCCTGTTTCAGCCTTCAAATATGATTATAATAAGCAGAATGTACTGGGCTCAAATAAATTCCATAAAATAAAAGAAAATTTAATAAAGCTTACCAGTGGCAGTAGAATCTTGATGATGACCTTGGGGCATCCAAAATGTTTCTTCAGGATCAGGTTCAAGTGGGTGAGTTTGTTGTAAACTGTGTTGTTGATGTAACTGTTGCACTTCTTGTCTATGAGGATTAGTTGGTGAAGGTGTCTGAGGAGATGATCGCAAGCGATATAATGTATAACCATCACTAAAATCGGTTGTTTCCATAGCTACTGATTCTAAATAACCTGCTTCTAAAAGTGCCTGACCTAATGCTCTTCCTTGCTCTCTGAAAATGAAACCACATACTATGTTTTAAATATAAAAACAGAAATATAACACTAATTAGTGTCACAAGTACAAACTGTATGTACAACTGTCATCTTTATCAACGTCCAGCATTTTTATGAATACCATTAATCATGTTGTAGTCAAACATAGTACCATTTCATATGGTTTATGAACCTGCCCAGAATATTCCATAGGAATAATAATGCTACTACCTATCTTACCTAAAATGTAGTCTGTTTACTGGCCTAACTTTTGTTATAATAAATCTAAACAAATGAGTCACCTGCCTCAAACTAAATTTATCACCAGCAGAATCATATTACTTACATTCAAAACATATTTGTTTATTGTACAGTATTAATTAACAATTCAATCAAAAGAAATTTTTATCTATAATCATTTATGCCTATCTAAATATTTATACTAGTTACCCGTCCTGGCTTCACCTGCGTAATTATTTCAATAATTTTAGGTGTTAGGGTAATAAATACATCATAAGTAAGAATTTCTGATTTGGAATTTTTTTTAAATAATATACCTATTAATCTGAAATTTATAAACATTTAAGGGTTGAATACCCTTTTCAAACTTAGGGGTTCAATTTGGAAACTGTTCAAGAATAATTTATTAGGTGTACAATCGGTAACACCACCACTGAGTTTAAGCCACATACCTCGTCTGGAACTTAACAAATAAAAATACTGGGGTAACGTTTGAACACAGTTTTCAACCCCTTACAAGAACATTTTTGTAATTGGTAAGGGGTAATTTTTTTAGGTGCATTATAGGTAACATCATAACCCAGTTTTAGTCACCTAGCTCGTCTGTAACTGAGTAAACTGAAAATATTGATTTATTTATATAACCCCTAATAGGTACATTTTTAAAAATTATTGAGGTGTAATTTTTTAGTGTCACCAAACGTAACATCTCCACCAAGTTTCAGCCATCTAACTCACCTGGAACTTAATATCGGCAGCAGAAAACGTTAGTGAAATTTACATTATATAAAACAGAATTGATTTCACGCTGCAGAATGCAGAATAAAAATTTTTTATATCAAATAATAACTAATACAATATTTTAAAGATAACAGGAATTTATTAATATATTTTCTCCTAAATAAGCAAGTTTATCAAACAATTTAGTGTTATGATTCTAAATTTTAAACTAAAAGTTTATTTAAAAAAATATATATTCAATTCTCTACTGTTATAAATGCAAGAGGTCTAAAATTAATGAAAATTCTCTTTAAGTGTAAAAAAACCAAGGTTACAGAGAACTGTTTTTGATCACCTTGGTGCTAGAACCAAACACCAGTGCTTTTTTCGCAATCATGCATATCAGTTCAGCACCTCTCATAAATGTCCAGGTTATGAGTACAAGCAACACAAAAAGTTTTTTTCTTTATAGTATGTTATTCTCTACAATGATCACACTTTTTGTGGTGAACAAAGGCATTTAAAGTTTATTTACATTTGAAAGACCAGTGGTATAAACTATCACAAATTTGTGTAACAGGACCTATCTGTACATCCTGAAACAGATACCTCTATAAAATAAAATGTGTGCACTATCATAAATCAGTATAGTAACTACTGACACATACATGATATGGCTTATAAATTCACCAAACAATAAGAATTAAGAAAAGTAATTAAATATGTGATCAGTAGTACAAACTATAAAATCTTTCAATAAACTGACACAATATTTGACGTCCAAGTCTTAAAAAAATTAACCAAGCAGGAAGAAAATTGTACTTAATGACAATTTTTAGGCATTACCATATTATGGTTTATAGAATGATGGTTAATGTTTATTAATAATTAACATCCAAGTCCTTCAATATATGTTGAATCAACATAAAGGGAAAATAACCCAACAGAATAATTGTGATTATGTCGAACAATCCAAAAAAAGGTATTTTTTTCATTTACAGATACAAAAAGAAAGATCACAGCCACTAATAACAATTAAAGAGACATTTGTAGATTCTTAATTGATTTTTGAAGTTACATCCATTAAATTTCAAAAAACTAGTTTTTTCATTGTTAAAAAAATACATAATCTCTTCTGTTATAAATGTTCAGACAATTTAAACTGTTTCTTCTTATATAGTTTCCATCTGTTTTGCATGATGACAACTGTACAGCTTTATTTATTTTTCTCAACTACCATTCTGAATAGCTATGTCATTGGCCTATTCATGGAGTACAAGTAGCTAAGATCTTTTACCATGACATCTTTCTTCACACAAAACTTCTCCTGAGCTCCTTTTTTGTAATATTATTTACAGTAGTTGCTGTCTGCTCTCAGTTCACACAATATGCCCTACGTATTGGAGTTTTTATAATTATTTAAGTATTTCTTTCTTTTTCTTCACTAGTTCAAGAATCTCATTTGTAACACGGTTCATCTTCAGTATTCTCAATATCCTGTGTTAAGAGCTACATCGCGAATACTTCGAGTGTTATACCTGCTACTCCCACTACGGTCCCAGATTTTAAATAATAATATAACACAGAGCGTACGTAGTAGCACAAAATTTTCATCTCTACATTTATTATCAGACGATAGAATAAGGAAATTCCTCCAATTCTATTAAAAACCGTTCTGGCCTCTTCAACTTTGTATCTAATTTCTGGGTATAATATACCATCTAAACTAAAGCTTTCTTGAAGATTTATTTTGTAGAAGTTTTGAAAATCAAAGGAAATAGTATACACTCTGCCTAAAATCTCACTAAATTTGCATATCCTGTGTTCAGTCCATCTATCCTTACAGAAGCCGTTGTATGGCAATACAATTTTTAATAATTCTAAGGTCTGTTCAATCCATTTCTATGTTTCTTAAGCATTTAATTTTTCCTAATACTGTACTCCATCAAAGGCTTTCTGATAATCTGTCAAACATGCATAAACAACACAGTTCATTTATCTGCATCTTTTAAACAACACTGAACACAACCTCACATGTCCTAAATGCATTTCCAAAACAAAATTGTTAAAAAAAAGGTTATTTTACCAATATCCATGCATATAAATTGTAACTGAAAAAAAAATTAATTACCTGACTGATGCCTTATTATTTGATAATAACCAATCGACTAGTTCGCTACCAGAAAAACATGTCTGATGATTACGTTTCTGTCTATCTACTATGAGTCCACTAACAGGGTTTGTTAATTCCTCATGCAATAATCTTAACGACCTAGAACTTTGTAATATTCTGCAACGTTCTTCAACTCCTAATGAATTACCTGAGTAAATCCTAGATAGAAGGAAAATTATACAATAAGAATTAAGAAAAAGTAGTTAAATATGTGATCAGTAGTATCAACTATAAAATCTTTCAATAAACTGACACAATATTTGACGTCCAAGTCTTAAAAAATTACCCAAGCAGGAAGAAAATTGTACTTAATGACAATTTTTAAGCATTGCCATATTCTTGAAATTATGCAGAAATATTCAAAAATGCAATTAAGGCAAAACAATGTAATGATGGAACTGATATTTACGGGAAGTTGAGAAATCGAATAACATCCACTCTTATAAAAATCTCGGAAATCTTTAATAAATGTACAATGAATACGATTACTTACAATCAAACTGGTGGTAACTCACTGTGCTTCACGGCTTCTAATAAAATTATTTAAATTAAATGTTCATTTGAAACTTTTTTATAAACAATGCTTGTGGTTTTGACAAAAAGTTGCTAGTTGTAAGAATAACTGAATATGTGTTACATACAAGAAAGAGTCGGTAAAATCAATTTCTTAAAGAAATTGTATGATCTTTTTGATTTTGGAAAGTTTATACAACTTTGTATGCAGAAATCAGATGTGACATTTTTGGGATATCTGTCCAGTAAATAATTTTCAAATATTTTGAAAAAAGTAAAGAGTAAATGACGACAGATTGTCAAGCAGTACTGTACCATACCCGACACCTGACTGCACATTTATTAAATTGTATTACCAATAGAAAAATACTAACCTTTCCAAACAACCTTACATCATACAAATAAAATAAAAAGTTACTTAATTTTACCAATCACAAATTTTATTTTTAAGATATAAAAATTTTATTCAGCCTATGTTACTCAGGAAGCTCTATGCTTCCAACAATGAAGAGTTTTTGAAATCGGTCAAGTAGTATAAATTAAAAGTACTTACCTACCTTAAAATTTTGCAGCTTGTAATAAATCTACAACAAACTATCAGTTTTTACCAACATGTATTCTTCTTTGCCCATAAAAGGCAGGTGAAGTGTTAAATTATTTGTACTCGATCTATTAGTTCCTAGGCTACAAAAAATAGTTATTTTTTATCACATGGTCAGCCAGTTATATGACTGAAGCATTTTAGAACAGAAGAAGTGGATGTGTAAAACACTACTCAGAGTTATCTCATCTGTGAGTAATGAATTTCATGACACAGCCAATGATTTCATGATGTGGTGAATGAAGTGAAGGTGTCATTTTGCAGGGTGGAAAGTATATACTTTTCAGAGGATGCTGATACTATACTTTACCACTTAGTGAGGAAAGTAATTGTAAACCACCTCATTCCTTATTTTACTAAGTAAAGGCTCTAGAGGTTCAAACCAGCCTTTTGGCTGATGACCTAAACAACAATGTATTCTTCTTAATGCTGCCTTAATTTTGTCTTATCTACATAATTTTACCAACACTATTCAAACTACAAAAAAGGAAACCAAATATTCTCCAATGTAACTGAACACACGATCAAAAATAAACATACTATATCAAGTATAAAAAATAATCTAGAAATATTAGAAATAAATAACAGACGAAATGAAATTGGAATTTCGGAAAAATACTATATTTATAAATACAGTAACAGAGAAAAATTAATGAACACACTGGTTGAATATGACAATCAACTGATTAAATTTCCAAGACTGTTTTAGATATAAGAATTGATTATTCCTTATCTACCATGGTAGGAGTAGGAAGTTTTAAATTTTGATGTGAAAATTTTAAAAATTTTAATTTACTGAAGATGTGTACAAGATACACGAAAGCGCTACAAACATTGTTAAGTGTTTTCTGTTAACGTATTCTGGTGGTTAGAAATATATATTTTAATTTCATATTTACTAACATGTATCGGTGTATCCATCAGAGTACATAAATCATTTAAGATTGAAACCATTAAATTATTAAAACTTTCTTAGAAGATTCTTAGATTCTTAAAATATGCATCTTCAGTCCGTTGTAAAAATATTTTTATAGAAGTGACTGAAGATAAATCCCTGGAAAAGTTTTAATAATAGCAGTCTCAATTTTAATAGCTAATATATTCAGATGGCGGTGGATCTACTGAACCATTTTAATAAAGTATATAAATAAGAAATTAAAGCAGCGTTAAAAAGAGTACAGATTGGTGAAAACTAATAGTTTGTTGTCATTCAGACATACATATTTGTGGGCAAAAATTTGTTAAAAAAATAACCATGGATAGAACCGTAGAAGCAGGAAGTAGTTGAATCACTGAACAAAACATGTAGTGCAATGGTTATTCTTAGATTTTTAAAATTTAATTTTTTTAAGCTATCTGGATTAGGGGCATCCAGATTAAGCATGCACTGCTGTACATCAAGACTTGACTATCGCAACTATATTGGATAGTACACATTGAACTAACGAAAATTATTAAACTGGACTGGTATTTCGACATTGTTTTACACCACCCAGAACGGGTACTACGTATTGGAATTTAAATAAGATAAAACTTCAATGAAATTAAATTATTATTAAAAAAACAACACTGATTTAACAATCAAACTCCCCATTCAGTCCAGTTAATGTACAAATACACAAAAATTTGCTTAATCTACAAAAAGAAAACAACAACAGAAATTAGTACAACATAAGTATTTTCTTGTTAGTGTTACAGATATTTAACATTCAACTGGTAATTTTGCCCCATCTCAAACATTTTTAAAAACCCTGACCAAAGTAGAGATCTCTTACCTCGCTTGAGCAAATCGTTCTTCTTGATATCCAGCTGATGATTTTCTTCTAACACCTTCAATACTATCTACATTAGGGGATAACATATTAGAAGCCTGGCTCGGTGTTACATTTGATGCTAAATTTGAATTAGGAGCACCAAATTTTATTTGTAAATCTTCTTGTAACGCTCTAAGATCAGCGGATAAATCAGCACACATATCTGCTGATTGTAAATATGATAAAACAACCTTACCACAATATGTACATGCTCGGAGATCACCTGTTAAAATACAAAGAATGAAGGTTAAGTACATAAGTGCATAAGTATTGACTTAATGAGCTTATAATTGAATTGGAAACATAAAATTTAAAATTATTTAAAATACCTTGTAGAGCGGACGCCAACTAAGCTTGCCAGAGTAGCTGTGCAAACAGTTTGGATTCAGTAGGTAGACTTCGTGTCTTAGTACCGAACTGCCTATTAAATCACATATTCTAAATGACGTAAATTATCATCTATTAGCGACGTTAAAAACATTCCGTTGTAAACATTGTATACAACAATTAATGCCTACCACACACATCACATAACAGACCAATGTTTTCAAGTTAGCTTATATGTTGCGAGAGCGATGTGACTCTGATCACAGCTAGTACAGTACTGACCCCCACCACTCGCTGAGGCAACCAAGTGCGCCATTACCAAAATAAACCATCTGTGCATTCAAGAAAACCGGCAAGCTTATTTGGCATCCACTCTACAGTAAAAATGTGCTTATCTGAGGTTTCATGTTAACTAGGCGAAGTAACAAAATCTACATTAAACCCTTGTTAAAAATCGAATTCAATTACTTTAATTCCAAAAGCAGCAACTACGAGTTATTTTCAGGGTCCATTCATTTCATGTCCATGTTCGTTTCATGTATTCATACCTTCGTTTCATGTATATGTAGCTACTTTTTAAATTTTATGAATATTTCATTAACTCTTCTAAGCTATGGATTTTGGGTCTTTCCTTTCCTCTCTTATCTATCATTTTAACATCAAAAATATTAACATACGAGGGTCTTTTGAAAAGTAAAGAACGTTTTTCTTTACTTTGAAATATTTTATTATAACCAAACAAAACTTTTTTTACAACATACCTGATACTTAAGACCAGGTGATAAGAAACAGAACTATTTTTTGTAGTCCTGAAACTTACAGACTGAGTGCAAATAATCAACACTCCACCTGTCTGTTATGAGCAGCAATTCAGTTTATGAAATAATACTGATAATCAAACTACCGTAAGTTATAATTATGATCAACCTAATTACATATTATTTTCTTATGGTTCCATGTTACCCGAAATTTTTCTAGCCAAGGTACCCTCAGTCCCAATCACCTCGAACAAGCGAGTTATACTATACATGGTTAAGGTTAAAGCAATGACACATTTTATTTCTCTAATAAGATGACTTTCCATTTTTCTGAAAGTGAAGATTAACAATGACCCTTATTTACTGTAATTTATGTCTTGCTACAATTATTAATTTTTATATCTTTTACCAAAAGATTTTAAATATTTTAAGATTCTCAATTATCTGTAAATAAAATTTAATTATAACATTAACATTTCACTTGTAATATAGAGACAAAATCAATACCTGTACAACCCATAATTTTTCCGGGTATTTCTTGATTACAACATCTTGAACAAAATATCTGCCCACAGACACGACAATGATGTCTTCTTCTAAATGTTGTAAATTTCTCACCACAGTCAAAACATTCCTTGCTTACATTGTCAGGCATCCAATATTGTTTCATATCAGTATCTTTATATGACTGTAAACCCTGTAAAATAAATTTAATTTATTTTATAACTATAATTATTATTATATTTTATTACAATACTACAATATTAAAAATTATCATTAAAGAAATATTTGAAAAATTAATATTTATTTTTACTTTCTCTTGCCTATATGAATACATAGGAAGAAAAGTATTGTTTTCATGTCAATTTTTCAAAATCGAGTTTTCACCGGATCTACACGTTTTTAGACCCCTGAACCCAAAAAAAAACATGTTTTTAGCAATTGGTCTGCGTGTGTGTGCAGTTTTAAAAAAATCTGCATATTTTTCACAACCCAATAAAATGTACACTAAGGCCCTAAATATGATAAGGCCTCCACACTTTTTCACAGATGGAAAAATTTTCAAATTTACAATTAAGTACAAAAACCTAATTAGGTAAATAATATGTTGTAAATGTTCAAGACAAAACAGTATCAGAGCTTACACAATAAATGCCAATTAACTGAGTTATTTAAACTTTTTCTGTGTTACAATAATAAAGCTACTATTTACTTTCAATTACTGATACATTCATGACAATTTTGTGCAAAACAAATATTATTATACTAAAAATTCTCAGAATAAATAATTAAAATTTCCTTCTCAAAATTATATTATTAAATAATGGGTTTACCAATGAAAAATAAAAATAAGTGTTATTACAACTAAATTACAAAAAAGAATTACTGTATTTTATCTACGCCTACAAAACTGATTCATTAATAAGTGTCAATATGTTTATCATTTTATAACCCAGGCATTTTATAGCATAATGGAAGAACACTAAATCATGGAATAAAGACCCAGGAATAATTTTAATGTAATGAAAGAAAAAATTTGGTTTAAGTTAAGGTCTCCTATTTATGAATTTTTTTATGAAAATTTTTACTCTTAATTAGAGTAATGGTTTTTTGTATACTGCTTCAATTATCAAACATTACAATCTCAAAGTTAATAACAACCCCAATGATTGGGGTTGAAATAAAAAAGTAGGGTTTTCGTACGAAAATCACATCTCTGTAGCCTTCAAACTTCTAAACTTAAATGTGGTGTCAAATTAAAGATTAAATTAATCTCTATGAAGTGTAATAACAATTTATTAATATTCCCTCAAAAAACTTATTTCTATTTTGAGACTACTGTAAATAATTATTCAAAGTCAAACAAAAGAAGATGAGTATAATGTATGAAAAAGCTTCTGGTCACATCATTATGTATTTAATTACAAACATTTTGTTAAAACATTATGACTCTTAAGAGCTATAATAGAACTAACATTATAATTTTTCTTGATTTTCACAACTTGTAAAATGTTTATATTAAAGTAACATTGAATAAGTTTTAAAGGGTGTCTAAGTTACCATGGTAACACATTAATTTTATGTATACAATATATAATTTTTAATCTATTTCTTTTATAAATTCTAATTAAAGTGGAACTTGAAAATAGTCTCTGGGTTAGCAGTGCTCAGAGTTCTGATAACCTATCTCAGGCATATGATCGAGTTTCATATTAATTATTTTACGCAACATAGTTAAATCAGAATTTCAGTTAAATTATAATAAAATAAGGTCTTATTCTATTTGCAGTAGCTAGATTATGCTGAACTGCACAGTGGAAGGTCCAGGGTTTGAATCCTGCCCACAATCTGGAAAATTACAATAATCAAAATCCACTGATATTGTATTAAAACCCATCAGTCACTAACCATCATGCAATTGACGTGACAACATTAAATACACAAAATAAACCTAATTTAATTTGACATAATTATATATTTAAATTTAATTTGAATATAATACTCTTTGTTGATTTTTTTAAGATTTCCCTGCTATTCCCAGGTGTGACGTTTGTTACATAGTCCCTACTTTTATGTAATGCGTGCGTTTCATTACTGTGGATGCGTGTTTTTATACCTCGTTTCGTTTTTTGCGGGCTTTTGGTCAGTCCTGCAATAACCCTGATGGTGAGCGGGAATCGCTTCTGTAGCTGTGGTAGAGGACAGCAGTGAAACATGGTATGGCTAGTTCGGGTAATAATATAAAAGTAATAATGCTTCAAGGATTTGCTTTAAATGTGCTAAACAAATTTCATGGTAGAATTGTCAAGGTCATGAAGTTTCTTTTATAGTGTATTATTTTTATTTTTTTTTATTATTGTAATTATTTCAATGTAAAGTTGGTCAGTTCATTATTTTTTTTATATTTTGTTAATTTTGTTTATTTCATGTACTATTTTATATTTGATTTTTATCTTATTCAATCTATAAATTTACTTTTATGTATTTAAACATGGCAGGAACTCTTCACTCTCTCTTGAGAATAAGTTACTGCTTTACAAAATGTTACTTAAACCAGTTTGGTAGTATGGCGTTCAACTTTGGGGAACTATCAGCAGAAGTAACATAGAGGTAATTCAAAGGTTCCAGAATAAGGTTTAGGCTATAACAAGGGCCCCATGGTTTGCAAGGAATGCAGAAATACAACATTATTGCAACCTTTCTGATGTAATGGACAAAATCACGTGTTTTAATAGAAAATATCAGGCAAGACTTGAAAGTCACAAAAATGAATTAGCCATAAATCATCTAAACAATGCAGAAGAAGTTAGGCACCTGAAATATTACCATGTTTTGGACTTGTCTGAAAGAGTTTAAATGTACAAAAATTATAGAGAAAAGTATTCCATATTGTAAAATGTAAATATCTTTGTACATAGTAATTTTCTCTTTTAACACATGAGTAATTGATATAATGAGAGGTACTCAGGGTAATAAGGCTTTAACATGTGATTTGTAAATTTAAAGGATTTGTTTATAGTTAATTTTTTAAAAACTGATAGCAAATAATGTTAATTAAAAAAAAAATGTATTTAAGGTGTTTATGTTTTTTTTATCTAGAAACACCTGTTTCCTTAAAATTTATCACCGCTTATTGAGTCATTTCCGAATTAAACGTCTTATTTCAATTCATTTTGTTTTAAATTTTGTGTACGTCACACAGGTGAATTCCAGAATAATTCCTTTTCCGTTTGTAATCATACCTTTCCATTGTCTCTTATTTTTGGTTTTTTGTTCAAAAGCTACTTTTTATTTAAAGTGAGATGAAAGATTTACTTAAGAATAAACAGGCTTAAAACAACTTACTGTATTTTTAAGAGCAATTAGATTACTGATCCTACTAAGTACACTGGGAAGACTTCTGCGGTCTTTCTCAACAGCCAAAGCGTACTGCTCTGGGCTACCAATGCTAGAAGTTTCATTACTGAATTCCTAAAACACATAATATAAACAATTATTATCTGATTTTAATAGACCTATTTTTTTTTAAAGCCACATAGGACTACATAAGTTCATCAAACTACGAGGCGTATTTTTAAAGTAAGTACCGTTTGAAAATAAAAAAAAAATAAAAGGAAATTTGCAAAAACTAATTTTATTTTCGGAATCTACATACTTTTATCTATTTTTCTACATAGTTTCCAAGTTTTTGTAAACACTTATCATATCGCACAACTAAATTTTGGAAACCTTCTTCATAAAAACTTGCCGCCTGCTGTGATAACCAAGAATTCACGGCCGTTTTCAATTCGTCATCATCGTCATAACGGCTGCCGCCCAAGTGATGTTTCAGATGACGGAAGAGATGAAAGTTGTTCGGCGCAAGGTCAGGGTTGTAGGGTGGGTGGTCCAAAACTTCCCAGCCAAAAGAGTCCAATGCAGCTCGGGTCTGAGCGGCAGTGTGAGGGCTTGCATTATCGTGCAGAAACAAAATTCCTTTTGTGAGCATGCCACGTCTCTTGTTTTGAATTGCTCTGCGCAGCTTCCTCAGGATTTGGCAGTAGGCTTCTGCATTTATTGTCGTTCCTCGTTCCATAAAGTCGACCAGCAAAACACCATGCCTATCCCAAAACACGGACGCCATGATCTTGCGCTGTGACAAAGTCTGTTAGGCTTTGACCTTTACGGGAGAGTGCGTGTGTCTCCATTCCATGCTTTGTTGTTTCGATTCGGGAGTGAAATGCGAAATCCACGTTTCGTCTCCAGTTACGATCCGACTCAGGATGTCGTCACCATTTTCGTCATAACGTGTCAGAAAATTCAAGGAACTCTCGAGTCTTTTGTGTTGTGCTCCTCCGTCAGGAGTTTAGGGACCCAACGCGAGCACAGTTTCTTAAAGTTTAATTTTTCATTAACAATTTTGTAAATCACAGACCTCGAAACGTCGGGAAATTCGTCATCTGAAACATCACTTGGGCGGCAACCGTTATGACGATGACGACGATTTGAAAACGGCCGTGAATTCTTGGTTATCACAGCAGGCGGCAAGTTTTTATGATGAAGGTTTCCAAAATTTAGTTGTGCGATATGATAAGGGTTTACAAAAACTTGGAAACTATGTAGAAAAATAGATAAA
Source organism: Catonia carolina (assembly GCA_035578175.1). Taxonomy (NCBI): domain Eukaryota; kingdom Metazoa; phylum Arthropoda; class Insecta; order Hemiptera; family Achilidae; genus Catonia; species Catonia carolina. The sequence continues at coordinate 257,220,637 of JAQMRL010000001.1, read as the reverse complement.
AGTATGTAGATTCCGAAAATAAAATTAGTTTTTGCAAATTTCCTTTTATTTTCAAACGGTACTTACTTTAAAAATACGCCTCGTAAAAAAACTCATTTCAATTTTTGCGGTTCAATTTTTCAGTTTTTGGAATCCTTTCCTGATGTTTCCCTCCTTGAACTTTCTCCCGTATTCCTTCAATCCATCCAATCTTCTCTGTCCTTCCTTGTCAGAATACACAACTTTCTGTCGTTTCGTCGGTTTCTGCTGTTCAAGTCTTGTGATCTTCAGCCTGTGGTGATTTCTAGATTTCGTTTTGAGGTCCTCAAGTTAACAGACCTATATATAATAATTTTATTTTATCAAATATCTTATGTAGGATTTTAAACAGCCGTATTATTTAAAATTGAAATATATATTTCTAACCACCAGAATACGGTAACATAAAACACTTACCAATGTTTATAGCGCTTTCATGTATCTTGTATACATCTTTAGTAAATTAAAATTTTTACGTCAAAATTTAAAACTTCCTGACGTAAAAAATTTTAATTTACTGAAGATGTGTACAAGATACACGAAAACGCTATAAACATTGGTAAGTGTTTTATGTTACCGTATTCTGGTGGTTAGAAATATATATTTCAATAATAATTTTAATGTTTAGGGTAGAACAGATAGACACCACATTGACACGCCGTTAATGCGCAGCCAACGTTGAGCGGTAGTGCACACGAATGAAGGAGTGTGTATTACCAATCGTTGAAAAATTCAACGTCGTGTCACTGTCACATTACCATTCTATCATCTGTACTTCACCATCTAACTCATGTATGTAACTCACCACCTACCGGTAACCCGGTGTAACGCGCCATCCATCTGTACCTGGCCTAAATGATTTTCTTTTTGTGAGATGTAAATAAAAATATTAGGTTAACTTACACAATTCCTTATTATAAATATAAATTACTCATGAACTCAAATAATTTTTGAAAATGTTATGTACCTTGAATGAATTTGATACTTAGAATCCTGTTGAAGTAATCATGACGCATTTTACTTTTTTAACGTAGACCTGTATTCAAATCATCCAACTCTGAACACTGTACCTACTTTAATACCTGTCAAATAATCTCTCAGAACTCATACAGCACCTTGGTCAAGAGTTGTTGCTATAAAATTTATTGAAATAAAATAAAACGTTCATTGTAAATGAAAGTAAACATATCAGGAAATATACAAAAATTCTTATTTTCTATTATGTCAGATTATTTAGACCTACTAACTCAACATTAAATAGCAACTAGTTTTTAGTAAAAATTAATATTACATTAGTAATATTCTGAAGTACTAGAAACAAATTCTTGTTTAGGTCATCAGCCGAAAGGCTGGTTTGAACCTGTAGAGGTTTTACTAAGTAAAACATGGAGCGAGTCGGTTTACAAATTGCCTTCCTCACTGAATGGAAACGTACGCTTATCAGCATGCCGGGCCCTCTGAAAAGCACAAATTTTCCTCTCTGAAAATGACACCTTCACTTCATTCACCATGGGGTCCAGCTGTGTAATGAAATTCATTATTTTCAGATGCAACAAATATGATTATGTCTTTTACAACTCTACCTTTTCTGTTCTTAAATGATTTATTCATTTAATTGGCTGACAATGTGATAAGAAACAGAATCATTTATTTTCGCTTTGCAACAAACAGATTGAGTGTAAATAATTTGACACTCCACCTGTCTGTAATGGGCAGTAGAAAAAATTAATAGACTAACTACAAATTCATGAGCTATATAACTACAGCTAATTATATAATAATATCTTACTTTAGAATTGTCAGATGTTTCATTCTGAGATGTTGTTACTGAACTTGCAGTAGTGTCAGAAGATGCACTCTCAGGTGATTTGCTGCTGTAGTTCGGAGACTGAGCTAGAAACAGACATTAACAAAATTTAAAGTAGTAATACATTTTTTCAACTGTTTTATTTATTTTTCTGTCTTTATTTATATATTTTATTGAAATATATATTTCTAAACCACCAGAATATGGTAACAGTAATCACTTACCAATGTTTAGAGTGCTTTTGTGTATCTTGTACACATCTTCAGTCATTTTAAAACTTTTACATTCAAAATTTAAAACTTCCTACTCCTACCTTGGCAAATAAGGAATAGTTGATTTTTATATCTAAAACAGTTATGCCAACTTAATCAGTTGGTTGTCATATTCAACTTGTGTGTTCATTAATTTTTCCCTATTACCATATTTCTCCAAAATTTCAATTACATTCTGTCCGTCATTTATTTCTAATATTTCTAGATTATTGTTTATATTTAACATAGTATGTTTATTTTTGTTCATGTATTCAGTTATATTGGAGAATTTTCAGTTTCCTTTTTTATAGTTTGCATAGTATTCTGTAAACCGCTTCTTGAACGATGTGGTGGTTTTACCTATATTTGTCATTACAATCATTACATTTAATTTTATACATTCCACATGAATTAAATTTATTATTTTATTTTCATTATCGTTCACATTAGTATTATTGTTTTTGTAAAAAAAAAATTATAGAAGACTTGGATTTATATGATTTTATATTTATTTTTGTCTTATATATATATTTAAAATGTATTAGTGATTTTATGTCCATTTTATTATTTAAGTAATAATTCAAATTGGTTTAGTGTTCTATAAGTAAACAATTACCCAATAAATAAAATAGATAGTTGTACAACAAGATTAATATAAATGTAACAAAGTTACATTCAATAAGGTACTTCATCAAGAAATTAACACTGTTTCAATGTTAGGTGTTAAACAAAGGCTTATTTACTTCTTTAAATTCTGTTTCAACAATATTATTTTCACCATAACAGTACAATGAATGTTTACACCAAATGAAGTAGTTAGAAAAATCGCTTACCACTGCTGGTTCTTCTAAAAAATCTTGACAGAATATAAGTTAGGCCAGGGGATTCTTCTGGTTCAGGAGACAGTGGCGCAAATTCTGTTAACCGGGATGGTGAATTAAGATTTCGACTCATTTTGGAAAGTTATCGACACAATTTTTTAAACGTTCCTAGTGATATGGTGGATTATAAAAAAAACAAGAAACATAACCCATAACAATAATTTCAAGAGAGATAACAATCCTGGCTCAACTGAATTATCACAAACTGATAGTGAACTTAACTATCAAAATTAACTACACAGCCAGAAACTATTACAAAATGCAGAATTTAAGCCTACAAATTTTTTATAAAATATGCTACTGATTATTAATTAGATAGTATCTTTAAATAAACAATTAGGAACGCCATGCATGTCTTATCTGCTAGCTGTGTAAATAATAATAACAGAATTCATTAGAATGTGTCTGGTAAGCCTCTATCTTCACATTTACTTGTCAACGTCACTGAACACAATATAATAACAGTTAAGAATTGTCAATTACACTAACGTAAACATTTAAAAGTCTTAAAAATCAGACTGAGTATTTCGAACAGTAACCGACACAAGTCAAACTGCTACACTCGATCAGCCGTCACAAAGTCAGCTGAAGATTGCAGTGCAAAGAATTTATTTAATAAAACAGCTGATCGATTGCAAGTTATCATATGGTAGTTGCAGTGCAATAACTAAAATGAAGATGGTGGGATCGAATTTATTTCGTCGTCAAAATGTGTATTTTATTTGACAACAATTACTGTGATGGCATCAAGTTCGTTGAATTCGGAAGGACAGAAGAAAATTCGTGTTATGAGTTTAGATTATATAAAAAATAGCCTAACGGGGAAAGCGCCGAACAAATCTGTGTGCGGTTGCAATAAAGATGTAGACCCAAATTCAGATGATCAAAATACTGATATAGATAGTGAATCAGTAAGTGGTCATTTAAAAAGTAGTGTTTGTAAAGACTGTGGAAGAACAAAAGCTAAACATAAATCTGGTCTGTTTAAATTTTTAAGTAAACGGTTGTGGTGGAAAAACAATTTATCTTCTGAATCTGTCAACAGTAACTGTACTAACGAAAAAGTTATATCTGACTGCAATAAGTGTACATTTCCATCTGTGCTCAGTGATTATAATTCATCAAAAGATAGTAACTTAAATTATAATGAATGTGTTGACAAATCTTACTGTGATGTTACTTCTTCTGAAATTGTGGGTGATGATTTAAGGTGTGATGTTGAAAACAACGAGACAAATAAACCTAGTGATAACTGTTTAGATTTGGAAGCATCTGGTAAAGATTCTTCTGAGTGTGTTGCTCAGATTAATAATGGTGAGTTTGATACTACAGCACAAACAGAAAATATAAATAGTGATTCTAGTTTAGAAAGTACTAGCAAAAATAACATCGGTCTAACTGTTGATGTAAATAATGAAGGAACAGTTTCTGATGTTGATAATTCAGAAGTTATACCATTACCTAGTCCTAAAACTCGTAGTTTGACTTGTGAATTGCTTAAACTTTCCAAATATGGCTGGTACTGGGGTCCAATTACACGTGAAGAGGCCGAAGAAAAACTTCAAGACCAACCTGACGGTGCATTTTTAGTTAGAGATTCTTCAGCTGATCATTATTTATTAAGTTTAAGTTTCAGAAGTTCAGGAAAGTTACTTCATACAAGGATAGAACATAGCCAAGGTCTATTCAGCTTTTATCACCAACCAGAACAAGAAGGATTTGCAACCATTGGAGAACTAATTGATCATTCTGTTTCTTTCTCACAGTCAGCTGTATTTTGCTATTCTAGACCAAGATCTCCCGGCCATCCTGCATTTCCAGTAAGATTAACAAAACCTGTATCACGGTTTACTCAAGTAAGATCTTTACAATATCTGTGCAGATTTGTTGTTAGACAACATATAAGGGTTGATATCATTGAAAATCTTCCATTACCAAAGCCAATTAAAGGATATATTCAGGAAGGTCATTATTAGTAAATCCATCATATTATAAAGTATCTCTTCTACTTGGTCAAATTTTTGATCATTATAAAAAGCAGCTAGGTAAACCTACTTAAAATTTCTAGGGTAGTCCGGAGTTTGTAAAACTATATTGTGTTATATGTTTGTCAGGGAAGTTCTCTTTTATACTCTTAAATTTCATCCATTTCGCTTGTAGAATTCCTTTCTTTTAGTGTAAAATGTGAGGTTGAAGTTAATCTATTACAAAATTTTATTTAGACATACAAATTTACATATGTTATTACAGATTAATATTTGATCCTTTATCAAAGTTACCATAGATAATAAATGGAAAATCTGCTATTTCTAACCATATTTTCCATAATTAAGATCTGTATCAAGTGGTTATTTTTCAGTACAAGTTGTAATTAGTTATAAATTCCAATAAATTTGTATTATAGTACTGAATTATTTTAGGAAAAGGAGATTTTTGTTATTGATAATTTAACAGTCTCTTGAATTACCGTATTTATTCGAGTATTTCCCGCACTTTTTTTGTGGATTGGAGATGAAGAAAATAGGGTACGGGTCTTACTCCAACCATGCCCCGTGAACGTGGTAGTTTATACCATGTTTTTAATACCAATTTATGTAGAAGTAGGCACTAAAACATTTTCAACGTAACAATTTATTCATTAGAACAACAATGCACTAAATGGATGACTTAAGAAAATTACATTTTCACAGCTACAGGATGAGTCAAGTGCCCAGATGTTGTTTACCAGATTTGTGTTTGGATAAAAGTTGCTTGGAACGGAATTTCCGACAAATTAGTGCAGAAGAATTTTCAAAAAATTAGGCCAACTCTTCTACGGACGATGATAGTGACGAAAGTCAGGAATAACATGAAATAAGTACTAAATGCTCACTCCCTACAATTAAAAAAAAAATGCAAATTAATAAAAAATTATCATACCAAAATAGGTATCTATAGGCCTGTTGTTGAAAACTATATTTTTAAAATGGTATCTTCTTTTTGTTTTAGAGAATCAATTACCCGATTCTGTAAGCCGTATATGGTGACAACATTATTTTACGCCCTACTATTCTGAAATGAATAGTTCATTATTAATGTCATATTATAACTAATTACCAATTATTATTGGAACTTAAACAAGACTGAATAAATACTTCATATTCTGCGGCTGGTGTTTTGTTGGTTTTTTGTATTATATTAGGTAATAGTGAGGAAGGCAACTGTAAACCAACTCGCTCCTCGTTTTACCTGGTAAAACCTGTATAGGTTCAAATCAGCCTTTCGGCTGATGACCTAAACAACATTAGGTAATATCTAATTCATTTTTTTTCGATTTTTGGTTCTTAAAATCGTAGTGCGGGGGGTACTTGGGTGTATACGGTACTTACTCACTGATAACCTGTTATTGAAATTTTAGAAAATTAACCAGATTGTCCACCTAAATGTGTTGAAAATTAAATACAATTTTATGAGTGTGTTAACAATTTTATTTGTTAAATGTGAGGCTGTTTGATGAGTGTGTTTTACGTAGGTGTTAACTTTCCCAATACTATATTGAATTAGCCTAATCTTGTTAACTCTATAGGATTTATTTAACGTAGAACAAAATATTGTATTTTAAGATAGATGTTATATTGTTACTGTTAAGAAAGAAAATTTTATAAAGGTGTTCAGAAAGTACTAATACGCTTATATGAAAGCAATGTTAGGTAATTTTCTATAAATTTTGTATTACTAAGATGTAAGAGCTTTGTAAAATTGTAAGCTTACCTTCAAATGTTTGAAAATATGTAAGCAGAATTATTCTTAATTGTAATACAACGCTACCCATTTATAACATGGTCTTTTATGCCCTGGATATTGACATGCCTTCCTATTTTTAATTGTTTTGTTTTTTGTGTGCTTGTTATAGCTCTGGCTGTCTCTTCCATTACCAGTTATGTACCTATCCAATTCTTACTCGAATTCGTGGTGTACAAGTCATGCCTCACTTGCCCATGGTAATCCATAGGCCTACCATGTTTTCTCCCTCCCGGTGGGTTCCAATTTATTGTTTTATTTGGAAATTTTCCATTTTTTTGTGTTCAGTTTCCCTGTGATCTTTTTGATTTCTGCATTCCTAGTTCGCTCCAACCTATGTATTTGACAACTCTTGCATAAGAAGTCCATCTCCATGCATTTAGCTTCTGTATATTCCTCTTTGTCATCGTCCGTGTCTCTGAGCTGTACATCAGAATTCTCTAAACCACTGTTTGATATTTCCGAACTTTTGGGCCATTTCTGATACTCCTAAACCACAGTAAGGAATTCTGTCCCTGTATCACTTGTCTTGATACAGGTCTACCCAAACCATTTGGAAATGCCCTTCCTTGAATTTCTCTCCTGTGTTAACAAACTCGCCAGGCATGTGAATTCTTCACATTTCCTACAATTCACAGATCCCTTGCCATACCTCCAACCTTCAAATATTTTTCTTTCTGAAATTTATCTTCATTCTACTCCTTTCATTTGTTTTGACAAGTTCTTCATTATGCAATCAATGTCATACTTTTCTGCTGCCATGATCACTTGAACATTCACCACAAAAATGCCCGTAGCCCTGCATTCACTTTTCGTTAGAAACATAACATATTAAGCTTGTGTGTGTGTGTGTATATATATATTTACCATGTTTCCTTTATTCTAAGACACACCTTTTTTACAATTTGAGACCTTAAAAAGTGAGAGCAAGACAGCGAGGTGTCTTGCAGTCACATTCACTTAGTATCTTTGTACCAGTATATTAGCACTGTAAACTGCATATGAGGCTTCTACTATGGATGATAAGATAAAATAAATTATCTTTTAAAATAAAAATAAAATAAAACTAAAGGCTGTACTCTCTTATAAGAGAGAGATCTTTTAACATGGATTTTAGCATGTCTCTCTTTCACTAAGTTATGAACGGGACACTCTGTAATAACAGATTTAATATCTTATCGCTATGTACTTTTGATATTTCAATAATTTCTTCCAAATAGATATGGGTAGATTGCCTATTACTTATTGACAGATTGTTCAAATTTCATACAATTTATTTTGATAATTCAAATCATCATAATAATTTAACTAAAGTTTCTGTTTAATGGAAGACAGTTTTTCTCTCATTGCAGTAATCATGAGCCCTTGTAAAGGCCTATTCCAATAACGCTAGTTTATTAGCTAGTACTAGCATCGTGAGAACGAACAACTAGCAGCTAGTTTAGTTAAAGCGTTAGTATTCACTAGCATGCTAGTGATTGAACATGTTTGATTTTACTAGTAGAGAAGAAAAGGTCACGTGATTGATTAGCACTAGTAAACTAACTCGGTGTGAATGTTTGAAACCTTTGTACAACACACTACTATACCATAGTAATACAATAGAAGCTTCTGCAATACGTTTTTGCACTCGCACACTGGTAAAGTGGTTACAGCAGTTTGTATATTGTACTACTACACCCATACTCTTGATTATAATCAAATTAGTAACAGGCATAATATAAATCACTATCTATTTTTACTTTCTCTTGACTATATGAATATATAGGAAGAAAAGTATTGTTTTCATATCGATTTTTCGAAATCGAGTTTTCACCAGATCTTCACGTTTTCAGACCCCCTGAAGCCAAAAAAAACATGTTTTTAGCAATTGGTCTGTGTGTGTGAAAGAATATCTCAAGAACAGAACCTCGTACGAACTTGAAACTTAAGTTTCAAGACACCACTACCGGACCCGACACGAACATTTTCATCAAAATTGGTCAACCGGAAGTAGTAGTTAATTCGTGTAATTTTCACTTTTTTGCGATTTTCTCAAAACTTAACATCTCTGAACATTTCTGAGATATCTGACAAAATATGCAAAATTAGATCTCAAAAACCATGTCTTTCTTAGGTTTCAAGTAGGTTAACTTTGTTAAATTGGAAATCGTTAATTTCAACTTTTTGTCTTATTTTTCATATTTTGAATTTAATAAAAATCAGATTTTATAAAGTTTGTGTTTATTTTTTACTGAACTATTTTAAATCATTCTCTTCAGAATCAAATTCTTTACAAATTTTGTTTAAAATGTTTACATGTTTTATACCAATTTTACAAAGTTAATGTTCTTCAAACCTACGAAAGACATGTTTTTCGAGATCTAATTTAGAGTATTTTGTCAGATATCTCAGAAATGACTGTGCTTACAGTTATGGGATAGGTTTTATTCGATTTTTCAGCTCAATTTGCATAAAACCTGTTCAATTACCAACCTTAATTAATGTTCTAAAAATTAAGGTATGAATTCATTTCACGGGGGAACTGAATTCCAGATGAAATCTTTCGCTAGTCATAACTCACTAAAGAATGTTTTTCGGACCCATGTTTATTGAAAACTTGTTTTTTAATTTTAGCTGTATAATCAGTTCCTGAAGTATGATCCGTTCATCGTGAAACACTTATTTATAATTAACTAAAATAGGATTATCCAATTAACCACAATAATTTTGCAAGAAATGAGTTCATACGAAATCATGAACACTGGTAACAGTTAAAAGGCATACTTTTTTAACAACCAGTACTTATATTGACTACTTGGAATAAGATGGAGGAAGCAAGTCGAGGGAACATGTACAGTACAAGCTCCTATTGAAATGACATGTAGCATAGCAATAATACTAATAACCGTTAGTTCTAGCAGCCAGTAAACTAGCATCGTGGGAACTGACACGCTAGTAGCTCATCCTAGTACTAGGATTGTGAGAATAAGCCTTAACTGGTTTAATAATTCGTTGTTTGTTATTCTGGTGTAGTCTTGTTTTATTATATGCACTTGTAGGTATTCAAAATTACTATATTTTCATAAGATTTGATATTGTAAAAGTTTTTGATGCAGTTTTGTTATCTCTCAAATGAAATTCTGTGATCATAAAAAATAAATGTTTATAATGCATCCTGCAGTTTGAAATTATTTCTATTTTGTATAATGAATTTATATAATAATTTCACTTACCTTCTTTTTTAACTGCGTCATTTTTATTTTTACTTACACATGTTTTGGTGGATTCACCATCATCAGAGTAAATAAAATAATTGAAACTAAAAAAATTTTATCTCACTTATTTAAAATCTTTAGAAGATGATACATCTTCAGTCATTTGTATAAAACTATACAAATTATTTTTATACAAATGACTGAAGATGCATCATCTTCTATAGATTTTAAATAAGTGAGATAAAAAATTTTTAGTTTCAATTATTTTATTTACTCTGATGATGGTGGATCCTCCGAAACACGTGCAAATAAAAATAAAAGTGACGCAGTTTAAAAAGAAGGTTAGTGAAATTATTATATAAATTCATTATATAAAATAAACATGATCATAAAAGTCCTTTTTAGATTTTTAGCTAATTAATGAGCTAGTTCATTGGTTAAAATTTATGTTTCTTACATATAGGATTTAGGTACTTTCGACTCACCTGTTAGTTAAATAATTATGTTTGCTGTAAATAAAACTATTACTAGTCCCTTAATGTATTTTTTGCACTACTATAACAACATTTTAGCACAATTAAAAGATAATATATTTAATTACTAATTTTCAATTTTACTGTTCTGTTCTAAGAATTTGTTAGTTTAGGTAAAAATAATGTACTTTCTAATAAGTGGCTTTAAAAAACAATTCCTAACAGAGTAGGAATTTATTGGTATTGGTGTAAAATAATATTTTAGTCATGTTAATTAATATATTCTAAAAATGTTCATAGTCTTATAAACTTGAGATAATTACTATCCAGTATTTTTATTATATAAAATCAATCAATTTTGTATTTGATAATATTTATTAATTATTGTAACTTAGAAAACATAAATAAATTAGTGAAAATATTTTCTTGAAGTATATTAAGTAAATTATAAAATAAATTTTCTGTAACTATTATGTAAATAGCGTTTCTAAAACCCATTTTTGTAGTACTCTTTTATGAAGTATTACCTAGACGACACGCACAAAATATTCAATTGCATTAATTATAAGACCTGCTAAATTGGTCTTTGTGATTTATAATAAAGTAAGTTATTGTAGAGTAACTAAAATATCAATATTTATTGTACTGTTATAAGTAAAATAGTTATAAAATTATAGATACATTCATAATAATAGTTATAAAATTATAATAATAGCTAAAATGGCTAAGTTTTTAATACAATGTTATGTTTTAGCTGTAATTAAAAAAAGAATAGTCTAATCAAAATAGGTTGAAATAATGTTTTACTTTTTATTATTTAATTCTCTTGCTTTTGTTGGGAGAATTTCTGAGTCCGTATTTTCTAAATTTTTGGTTAGCCTAATTCAAAACAAATTATATTTCTATTAAAAAATAAAACTGTATTTTCTTTAATAGTTAATTGTCGTACTGTTACAACAAAAAAACTTGAATTTGGTATTATTTGTAAACATAATAATGGTAGTGTAAAAATCTATTTTATATTTAGAATGCAAAATATGATCCCTTTTTAATCCCTAATGTGTGTACAATGCAATCTGTTCAATTCAGAACAATAAGCAACCTCATGACCCAATGAGATGAGAATGTTGTGTATGACGTGCAAATGAGGTGTAGTCTTGTACAGGCCCAGGCCGACCATTCCTGAGAGTATGGTTACTTGAACCCCAACCATCAAAGTACACCGGTAACCACTATCTAGTATTCAAATCTTTATAAAAGTAACTAGTTTTACTTTGAGTTGAACCAGGAACTTCCATATCTGAAAATCAGCTGTTAAACAGCTGACTCAGGGTGACAACTTTACCTCTAGACCGTGGTAGGTCAAATGTGTTTTAAATTACGATTCTTTTTGTCTTTAAATTCAGTATTTTACCGAATGGATTTTAAACATTTTTACATGGTTATAAATATTTTTTTATACTTTCAGTTTCTAAAAAATATGATAATGAAATAGTAAAAAAACTTAAATCACAAAATGTCATAAATAAAAAATTATCAAACAGATTTATCTACAAATAAAAATTGACATATTGTGGGATCGAAAATTGAGCTCATAAGATTACTGGTTAATTGTTTCAATCATTTCTCGTTCTACTTTCATTAACCTCATGGTTACAGCTTTTTTATACCTTATGATGTCCAATATATTTTTATTAAGGTGCAAAGTGAACGATTGCGTAGCTTCGGTCCTAAGTAACAGAAATAGCTGTGTAGTGTTTTTAGGCCGTAAGTGAAAGTAAATGATCCTTGTTGCTTACGTTATAATGGTGGATTCTTTAGTAAAGTAGTTTTGGTTGTTATGTGCATAAATAACAGCTTATCATGAATATTTGGTGGACATAGAATACATGTAATTCTTCATAAAGCTGCTCTGATAAATTGGTTGCTTTTGTATTATTACTCTTAAAATCAGTTTCAAAACTTTCAGCAGAAGATCCAGTTATAAGAAGTTAGTACTTCCCCACGCTATTAGGCTCTACCGTAGGTTATTATTGACTACATAAAAAGTAAACAGTTTTTAATGTCTTACGACTGAAATTACAGGATATTCGAATGTAAATAATGTGCTAATCTGTAAAAATTGATAAAAAGGCTTAATCAAAAATTTAGATCATAATTATAAATATGTTGTTAATTTTTCAGCTGTTTGGTTTTAAGTGTTATTATTCTTATTTTTACTTGTTCTAATCCCTAATGTTTGTGTATTGCAATCCGTTCAATTGAAGAGTGAAGAGTGAATCCGTTCAATCCGTGAAGAGTGAAGAACAATAAGCAGTTCCATGACCCAATGATTTAAGAATAGTATGTATGATATGTAATTGAGGTTAGGTGTAGTCTTGTACAGACTCAGGCCACCAATTATAAGAGAGTTAATTGAACCCTTACCTTCAAAATACACCGCTAACCACTGGTCTAGAATTTAAATCCATGTAAAAGTATCTACCTTAACTATGATTTGTCTGTCTTATTTAATTAATCATGAATTATATTTCAGAATTGATTGTTTGTAAAGTAGTAATAGAATGAATTGATCATTTACATGTACATAACCCCGCTAATCTGAAAATTATAATCTGAACTGGTTACTAATGTTTTTTACATCATTTTATAAACCAGGTTTAATTAAATAAGTATTTTTAAAATGAAATTCTGACCCTACAATTCATTCTTCATCTCTTCCAAACTATTACAAATACAATCACTATTTCATAAAAAATTAATCTTAGTAATAGTTTCTTTTTAGAACAGTATATCATATTTATTAATTTTTAGCTCAAGTTATTCCTTTTCTTTCACTTAAATTTTTAATTTTTTTAAAGAATTTGTTATTTTTTGCTTTGGTGAAAAATTGATCCTTTAGATATATACAATGTTGTTAATATTCAAATGTATTTAAAACGCACAGAAATTCTATCAAGAATTTATTATATATTTAAGGTATTGTTATTATATTGTAAATGTAATATATTTGTATTTAATTAAAATAATTATATATAAATAAATAAAATACAGTGTGATGATTATGTGTTTATATTTTTATGGAAATAAAATGTTTCTAAGATTGTTTTGACATTGGTGTTTTCTCTATTTTATTAATTCCCTCATTCATTAAACAAGTATAAGTAATTTTTAAATAAATAATAAATTATGTTATTTTAATAAATTATGTTGAATTCAAATAACATTTAAAAAATTTGTTAATTTTATGTCACTTATTGTTAGTCTTCTTACATTATTTTAAACAATGCACACATATAATTTCATTGACAATTGCATCATTAATTTATTTTATTTGTTATATCAATTTAATATTATATTACTCAAGGCCACAATATTTACATTTAAGTATTGTATGAGTTCTATTAAAATTGCTATTTGTATGCCATTAAAGTACATGAGTAAATTTGTGATAAAAATGAAATGATTTTATACAATCTGAAATATCTTCCATTCAAAGAAAATTATAAGTTACTTGTTATACCTTAGAGAAAGTTATTGAAACTCTTATAAATTTTCACTTTTTTGCCCAAGTCTACTTCAAAACTTGAGCACTAGTTTTCAAAATATTTGTTTTCTTTTTTCCTTGTAGCGCAATGTATTAGAAACAGGACTAGTTTCTGGACCATTTTGAACATTAAAAACTTTTCCTGGTATGTCTCTGCAGGTATTAAATAATTAAAAATACCAGATTTTATTTAATAAATTCCTGTAACTGTGGTGGCCATTTTTTACAAGGTCAGCTGTTTTTACCATTCAGAGAAAAATGATTATCTTTGATTCTATTACTCCTTGAATCTTAAATGAAATGCTAAGCTTTCAAGATAAAACCAAGCCCATATTAGGTCCAATACAATCCATAGCTAAGGTTAACTTTAAGGGATAAAAATACCTTAAAGTTTGGAACTAAAAGTTCCAAAAATCAATTTTCGAAATAACTGGAGGGAAAAGTGACTTCCCTGTTCAAATTTATTTATTTTATTTTAAAGCAATCTATTAAAAGTAACCGTTGGCATAGTTTCAAGCTTGAGTTATTTCTTGTTGCAAAGAAGCTTTTTTTATAATTGCAGATTCAAGTCCATTATCTCCATTGGACAATTTAAGTATAATTATGAAACTGTGCTTGATTGAAGCCCTGTATGAGAAGAAAACACAGCAAAAATTTGGAGTTGTAGATGTATAATGTTTAATGAAGATTCTGTACAACAAATTTCTAGAAAATTAAATATATACCAGGAATTATATTTATATTCTCAACCTTAGTAAAATCTGATTGTGAAAAAATGAAAATCTTTTAACACACTTTTATAAAAAATATTGTTCCAAATTGTTTTGAAATAACCCATTACCTGAAGTCTACGACATATGAGATAAATAAATTTGGAAACAAGATGATAAGTGCATGATAATTGGTATAAATACATTTGAACCTCCATACTCAAACCAACAAGGGAATATGATACCAATTTGAGGTAAAGAAAATTTGAAATACAGAATAACAGATCTAGAAGTACGGTTATTAATAAAAAATGTACGTTTATCTTTACAATTCTGATCACTTTTAGCGCTAATATTCTATCAGGGAAACATTTAAAAAGCAATCTTGTTTCATTACCCTAATCTTCTGCACTGAAACCTTTGATTACGAGAAGTAAAATAAATTGCTTGTAATTTTTGCAGTCTTCATTAGAAACTGGCACCTTCACCACAAGTAACCATCTGAACCATTACAATCGTTTATTTGTCTAGCCATCCACAACTGACTGAATTTGGTATGACTAGGCATTTAATTTACACCTGATACAGGGAGATTTTTCCCACGTACTTCTTGTAGCCTATTAATAAACCTTTTATTCCCGATTATGAAAATGTTTTTTAGCTAGTAGTAATGTTCAAAAACTTTTAATGATACAAACCAGAAGGTTTGATTTATTATAATTCTCAGTATCACAAAATACATTATATCGAAACAGTTGTACAGTCTTTTTTATAACGACAAATACAGTACCGTCTATTCTCAAAACTGTATAGTTTCATGCGTTACAAATAAAAAAGAAATCAGGTTTCTTAAAAATCTCAAACAAGAAGTTTGAGTTACAGACACTAATTTGAATGTAAATTAAAGTGCAAATCCTTGGGAAACCAAATTTCATTGTAAATATAAAGTTATTAAAGTTACAGACATTTGATTTATGTTCAACTGTATATCTATTCACAAAATACAGAAGTACACTAGACATTTAATATAGCTGGGAATGAGGCTACCCACAACTTTTTCTTTTGAGTGATAATGTGTATTTCAGCCTTGGCTTGTGCTTAGCTATGATATATGATGCGACATACAGATAAAAATTGCCACACTTAATAGTGAATCAAAACGATTGCTAGTCTTTCATATATTCAAAAGACACTTAACAAACGTTAAATAATAGATAATGCGAATAAAATACATTGTCTGTGAGAGATGTTAGGATGAAAAAAAATATGTACAGGAAGTTTCAGCAAATTTGGAATTGAAGGACGTTGGTTATAGATAATTTGCAGAATAAGATGGTATTTTACTGAGAACACAAGGCTAAAACATGTGGTAAAATAAATAGAAATAATAATTAACAATAGGTCAAAATCCACTTTGCAACTCAATGAATGAAAATAACTTTATTTTATAGTTTATTATATATTTTTCATTCACTTTTTTAAAGCATAAAAGTAACAATTATATAAATACATAACTTATGGTTGGTTGTTTGTTGATTTCTTTAGTTTCAATGACAGTAACAATTAATAATACATAATATATACACTTAATATTTTGGTTTTTACTGCTTCATTTTTTGAAGCATTATGACTAAATTATCAATACCTATTACAATTAATCTAATAACTATATCGCTATCTATTCCAGTTCAAACCTAGCATATTTCGAGCCTGAAACAAAACAAGAACAATACATTAATACCACATTTTTGAAAAAAGTAAAACTATAATACATAATTTTCTGACACTTGGATTTAAAATTGTGAAAGTTACACCTTCTATTGTTTACTTAATGTTTTGCATGTGTGCAATAATAATAATAAAAATGCTTTATTTTCCTGGAAACAAAAACGCTTCTACATGTAATTTTACAGTGAACATTGAAATAAATAACAAAAGTACAATGGATAATCATTTCAGTCCAGAAAAAACGTAAATTTATACATAAACCTAATTAACTAACAAACCAAGGAAACCTTAATGTAAACAAATAGGAGTCAAAACAAAAATCACTCCAAATAACAAATATGCACATGCTCGCTTAATAAATATTAAAAATACGGAAAATCACTCTTTCACGCTAAACTAGGCTCCGTAGAGAAAAATGTTCAAAATAAAAGTTGCAGATCTTTTAATTTTCTATAAATTCAATTATATACACTTTTATTATAAAATGCATACTAAGGCCGAAATCTTAAAAAAATCAATTTTTCACACGTTTTCGTGAGAAAAAACATAAAATTGCTAATTACTGCTAAACTAAGCGTTATAAAATAATCTGGTGTGAAACACTCACACAACTTTCTCTTGCCAGTGCAAATAATTAATAATAAACCTAACATTAGTGATAAAACATAAGAAATAAACAAAAAACTAACCTCAATAAACATAACCTAATTTTAATCATGAGTGAAAGACGCAAAATGAAAATCAACCTCAGTTTGGCTTAGAAATACGGAAAATCACTCTTTCACACTAAACTAGGCTCTGTAGAGAAAAATGCTCTAATTAAAAGTTGTAGATCTTTTAATTTTCTATAACTTTAATTATATACACTTTTGTTGTAAAATGCATACTAAGGCCGAAATGTTAAAAAAATCGATTTTTCTCACGTTTTCGTGAGAAAAAAACAGAAAATCGCAAATTACCGCTAAACTAAGCGTTATACAAAAAAATGTTTGAAATAAAAGTTGTAGGTTTTTAAATTCTCTAAAACTTTTATTATATAAATTTTTGCGCTAAATTGCATAATTAAGCCGTAATCTTAAAAAAAACTTTGTTTTTACGTAAAAATAGCCTCACCAAGAATTTCAGCGAACATGACACCTACCCTATCTTGTAGAGAATAAAAAGTTGAGTAAACAAGGCGATTTTTAAAAAAATCGTAGGACCAGTTTTTGAGAAAATCACAAAAAAGTGAAAAATTATACGAATAAACTACTACTTCCGGTTGACCGATTTTGATGAAAATGTTCGTGTCGGGTCCGGTAGTGGTATGTAACTTAAGTTTCAAGTTCGTACGATGTTCCGTTCTTGAGATATTTTGTATACACACACACAGACCAATCGCTAAAAACATGTTTTTTTGGGTTCAGGGGGTCCGAAAACGTATAGATCCGGTGAAAACTCGATTTCTTAAAATCGACATGAAAACAATACTTTCCTTCCTATATATTCTTAACAATAATTTTAAAAAACTACAATTGAATTCACGTAAAAAAAAAATAAACATCCTTTGGAGAAAATTCTAAAAGCTAATGGGTAACAACATCACAAGGACTTTAAAATACAAGTGTGTGTTTGAATAGCATTATTTTATTTCTCATAAAAAAGGAAATTTATCACTTCATTGGATCCCTTTCATTGACGAACCCAACAAAAAAATTCTGAATGATCAGATAATTTAAAACAATATCAGAAGTATTTCCCCAACACTGAAACCTAGAATTAACGCAATATTTTGATACACCAATGACAATATTATAAATACACACTGGAATGAATGAATCAGGAGTAACAAAGCACTTTAACCTTTTTGCAACATTGTAAACAAAATCTTGAAAGTGAATCAAAATGAAATTCTTAAAACTACATTTATTACTGTAGTTATAATTTATTGAGTCTGTAGTATAATCAATGAATGATTTTCACTATCGATTTAGAGATCATAGATTGTTGCTAATCTAAGCATCACAAAAATGTTGATTAGAAGAGTTGTACTTTTTAAGACCATTTTTAATTTATTAGCAAGTTTGTCAAGTACTGCACCTTACCTTACACAGCAGTTCTCAATTTCAAGAAACTGATAATCACTACGACAGCTGAAACTGTCAAACTATTTCCCACACATACCAATTCATTCAAAACAGTAACCAAAGTACTTGAGAGGAAGTTTTATTAAAATCGTTTAACTGCGCCCCATACACCAAGATTCATCAAGTCTAGTTTATTCGTTTAAACTGATGTCTTTCACACAAGTAGGATTTTGAGACTGTTTTTATTCAAAAGGTCTAAGAGTTCAAAGAAGGAATTTAAAATCTTTCATGAAGTACTGAAATATTTATAGTACTGAAATTTTTTAAATGAAAAACATGTAGAGAATGTTACTGAAAATAATTTTATAATGTAAAAGTAATACAATTAGAATAAAATCTTTCTTCAATAATTACAGATATAATTTACAGTCTTTCTAAACCAAATGATTACCATGATTGATGTACCATTGCAAAAAAAGATAACAGAAGCCCTGGTTAAATTACACATTTTCCATAAAACAATATTGAACCCTTGGCAAGAAATTATATGTAAGTCTGCACGTAACCTAGTTATAACCAGAGTTGAATAATTTGTCAAAACAGTTTTAAAAATCTGGTGTGAAACACTCACACAACTTTCTCTTGCCAATGCAAATAATTAATAATAAACCTAACATTATTAATAAAATATTAGAAATAAACAAAAACTAACCTCAAAAACATAACCTTATTTTAATCATGAGTGCATGATGCAAAATGACAATCGAACTCAGTTTGGCTTAGAAATACGGAAAATCACGCTTTCACGCTAAACTAGGCTCTGTAGAGAAAAATGCTTTAAACAAAAGTTGTAGATCTTTTAATTTTCTATAAATTTAATTATATACACTTTTGTCGTAAAATGCATACTAAGACCGAAATGTTAAAAAAATCGATTTTTCTCACGTTTTCGTGAGAAAAAAAACAGAAAATCGCAAATTATCGCTAAACTAAGCGTTATACAAAAAAATGTTTGAAATAAAAGTTGTAGAATTTTACATTCTCTACAACTTCTATTATATAACGTTTTGCGCTAAAATGCATAATAAAGCCGCAATCTTAAAAAGAAAATGTTTTTACGTAAAAACAGCCTCACGCAGAATTTCAGCAAACATGGCGCTTACCCTATTTTGTAGAGAATAAAAAATTGAGTAAACCAGGCGATTTTAAAAAAAATCGTAGGACCAGTTTTTGAGAAATCGCAAAAAAGTGAAAAATTATACGAATAAACTACTACTTCCGGTTGACCGATTTTGATGAAAATGTTCGTGTCGGGTCCGGTAGTGGTATGTAACTTAAGTTTCAAGTTTCAAGTTCGTACGATGTTCCGTTCTTGAGATATTCTGTTCACACACAGACACACACACACACACACACACACACACACACACACACAGACCAATCGCTAAAAACATGTTTTTGGGTTCAGGGGGTCTGAAAACGTATAGATCCGGTGAAAACTCGATTTCGAAAAATCGACATGAAAACAATACTTTCCTTCCTATATATTCATATAGGCAAGAGAAAGTAAAAAAATTAAGTTGAACAAAAATTTACTTGCTCTATATTTTATGTCGGTAGGAATCTAACCTTAAGTGATACTCAATGAGATGATTCCGCCTGTTTTTGAATAAATAAATACACTTTACACATAATTAAACTACTACTTAACAACATATATATATATAATATATATAATACAGTCAAAAAATTAATAAAACAAAAGTGATAAGAACATCAACACCAAAACTTAAACAAGCAATTTGCAAACAAGGTCTACATAACCTTACAATATAGCATGATACTAGATTTATTACAATAACAAAGAGGTTATTTCACTGTAAAAACACTGCTATACTAATATTGAATCCTGAAGTAATTTAGTAATACCACAAACAACATCTGCTGACTGTTTCATGAGCCTTTTTTAGTGTTGTCATTTAGGTCATCAGCCAAAAGGTTGGTTTGAACCTCTAGAGGCTTCACAAAGTATGACAAGGAGTGAGGTGGTTCACAATTGCCTTCCTAACTTATTATTTTAATGTTACAGGATAAAATTCCCAGGTGCGGATATAAGTATCAATACCTCATTGAGGTTAGAAAATGGCCGCAGATATATCAGTCACTAGCTTGAAAAGGGTTAAAATTCATAACGTATAAAACATCCCACTTAATAAAAAATCTGGTGTGAAACACTCACACAACTTTCTCTTGCCAATGCAAATAATTAACAATAAACCTAACATTAGTAATAAAACATTAGAAATAAAAAAAACTAACCTCAAAAACATGAGTGAAAGACGCAAAATTAAAATCAACCTCAGTTTGGCTTAAAAATACAGAAAATCACTCTTTCACGCTAAACTAGACTCTGTAGAGAAAAATGCTTGAAATAAAAGTTGTAGATCTTTTAATTTCCTATAAATTTGATTATATACACTTTTGTCGAAAAATGCATACTAATACCGAAATCTTAAAAAAATCGATTTTTCACACGTTTTCGTGAGGAAAAAAAACAGAAAATCACTAACTACCGCTAAACTAAGCGTTATACAAAAAAATGTTTGAAATAAAAGTTGTAGGATTTTAAATTCTCTACTTTTTTTATTATATAAATTTTTGCGCTAAAATGCATATTAAAGCCATAATCTTAAAAAACAATTTTTTTACATGAAAAAAGCCTCACCAAGAATTTCAGCAAACATTGCGCCTACCCTATCTTGTAGAGCATAAAAAACTTAGTAGACATGTCGATTTTTAAAAAAATCGTAGGACCAGTTTTTGAGAAAATCGCAAAAAAGACACGAATAAATACTACTTCCGGTTGACCGATTTTGATGAAAATGTTCGTGTCGGGTCCGGTAGTGGTACGTAACTTAAGTTTCAAGTTTCAAGTTCGTACGATGTTCCGTTCTTGAGATATTCTGTGTGTCACACACACACACACACACACACACACACACAGACCAATCGCTAAAAACATGTTTTTTGGGTTCAGGAGGTCTGAAAACGTGTAGATCCGGTGAAAACTCTATTTCGAAAAATCGACATGAAAACAATACTTTCCTTCCTATATATTCATATAGGCAAGAGAAAGTAAAAATCTACGATTAATTACTTACAGTAATAAATGTCGATGAAGCAATATCCTTTGCAAACTGTGCAGCAGATTCGGACTGAACAAACAACGAATGTAACTGTGCTGCTTCTTCGATTCGTCTATTTAAAAATGTCCACGTTGCTTGATGATCAGGTGACCCATCTTGAATCATATACAATTCTGTAACTTTATAAATACCAGCAAGAGCTACTCTTCTTGTGTACCAATTAAACTGAAAAGATGAAATTAAAAATTTAATTTTCATTTAAAACTTAATCTGAAGGTAAAACACTACATTAAAAAAAATACTTTTGAGGATAACTGGAAATAAAATAAGATAACTCATAAAAAAAACCCAAATAGTGCACTGAGACTAAGGGATTAAGGGGTATCGAGTACTAAATTGGATACAGTGGAAAATAGAAACACATTTAGAAAATCAACAAATTACATAAATTTATATTATCTTCTTCACTTCATGGATTAGGCAGCTTGGCTTGTTCCAGAAACCATCTAATCCTCGGGCGCCCAACCTTCTTCTTACCAAGAGGTTTGTTGTTGTGGGCTAAATGGGGTAAGCGGTCCTTCCTCATCTGTTCCAAATGGCTGCACCAGTACCGCTTATGAATTTTCATTCTCTCTCATCTAGGCTAATAATACCAATCCCATCATGTATACCCGTATTCCTTAACCTACCATCCCGTATACAGCCCTTCATTGCACTCAGAAACCTCATTTCTGTCCCTTGCAACCTATTTTGTTCCCACTTCAAAAATATCCACGACTCACTTCCATATGGTACCACAGATATTGGATCGGTTTTAACAACTATAAACGTGTGCTTTTCTAGTCCTGTGCTTCAACGTTTTATGTATTGTCCCGCAAAATCTTAAACTTATTTAGATAATTTGTCATGTCCTGCTCATATGTGAAAGACTTAGCACATCACAAACCTGTGCATATGTTGTTTAGCGTAAAATTACTAAAACAGCTAAACACGGATTACAAAGATTTCCAAAAAGGAAAAACTAGAAACAACAATTAATGGTCAGACAAAAGAAGAGAATAACAATCAAAGATTGAAACTGAGTTTCAAATGATATTGTGTACTCTGATGATGGTGGATCCACCGAAACCCTTGTAACAAATAACAAAAATTAAGGCAGCTTAAAAACATTAGTGAAATTTATTATATGAAATAGAATTAATTTCTAGCTGCAGGATGCATTATAAGGATTTATTTTTGAATATAGAAAGGCTCATTAAAAGGATTGACAAAAACTGACCTGACTTGACCATTTAGTTAAACACAGTTTCTTCAATGGCTTAACTCAAGAATTTAATTCTGCTATGTCATCATTTTTATGTGAAATTTTATTAAAATTACAGCATTATTAAAAAGAATAAAGGTTACTGCAAACCAATAATATACTATCATTTAAATAACTGGTGGTATAATCTACGAATTAGTTACTTACATCAACTGATCTATCACCAGCATAATACCAAATATCGTCGACTAGAGTCAATAAATTAGCGAGTGATGTAGGAACATTAGGTGGTAACGTCATAATGGCAAGCGCTTGTGGCCAATGATTTAGATAAGGTTCAATCATCCGTAATCTAGTTTCAACAGCATAAGCAAGAATAACTTTTGGATCCTTTGGTTTCCTGAGAACATTAGAAATAATTACTTTCAACAGTTTGTCATTATTAATACAATAAGTCAATGATTTTAAAACTTGTAGTGAATCCCAGGCTTTTATAGGTGAGTGGGGTCCATAGAATTTAATGCTCTGTGAAACTGATTTAATTTGTAAAATCTTTAGAAGTGTAAGCCTACAAGTAAAACACAAGATCAAATGATATTTGAAATAAAACTTATCCTGACTGAATTTTAATAAAGGATGTGCAACAACCACTGTTGAAGTTGTTATACAATTTCTGAAACAAAAGGTCTCTTTTGCAATCAGCTGCCAACATGTGTTTGCATCAAAAGTGAGAGTTTTCCAAATGCTGGAAAATCCCTTTAGGCATCAAAATACCTACTTCTTTTTTATAGCTTTTATCGAAACTATGGCTCTCACTGGCATTGGTACCGAATGCCTGTAGAATTACAGGCATTTAGATCAAGTCTACAATTGCTACAGGGAAGATCATCTTTAATTTTCTGTTGCCGGGAATTTTTGTATATAGCCTATATTGTAATTCTTCAGTCCCATGTTGTAGTGTAATTATGAATACAACTTTTAGTTCTAAAATTTGTATGTAATTTGACAAAAAAAGATATATATTTTTTAGCTGAAAAAACTGAGGAATGCATAAGAAAGATTGTTTGTACATACGAATGATGCCAATCAGTGTCACTTGTTTCACTGTAACATTGTGCTAATACGGCAGTGCAACCATGATTCTTGCCTCAACATGTTAAGTAGCAATTACCAGTAGTTTTATTTTTGTTTTACCTCTCACTGTTTTGCAATTGCTGCTAATGCAGATGAAAAACTGCCAGACCTGATTATAAATCTAACCTCGGACTCTTGGTGCAGAAGCTAGTAGATATTTTTAAAAGTAACACTTACATTATATACTTAACTAAAAATAACCAAGACTTTTTACAACAACCAAGACAAAAATTACAAATTTTTCTCACAGATGCTTGAAATACTCACAAAAAACAGACAAGTTATCAAATAATACTTTGGCAAACTTATTTGAAATCATTTTATTACATTCCACAATTGTGCACTTTTAAGGTTGATACAGGCAATGAAAGATGAAAATGAATGAAGTGTAGTTTTGACCTATTCCATACGCTCACATAAAAAAAGCAACTAATGGGGAATTAATTAATTAATTAATGAAGGGACAGTGTGGAAATAAGAGGATACACATGGCAGTAGGTTTGCCCACCATTAGCTGGAACGGAATCCAGATATGAATGATCTATTAACTCGGGGCAGTTTGTCCCTGTGCTTGTATACATATACTTAAAGTCAACTGCACAAACAACTTGACACAAATAACTTCTGTACACCCATATTTTAATAACGGAAATAAATTATTTTGAAATCTATTAATTTCAACAATTACATTACAAACTATTAAGGTAAGCTTGAAAATACAGGTGAGAATGCAGGTGGTAGCTTGCCACCTAAACAGAAGCAGAACGGGACATGCATGACTGAATAAAAAATTAATGTTTGAAAAACATTCAGTTTGCTGAAGGTATGATTGTGGAATAATTTATAAAAACTGGAAATTTAAATACAGTATATACCATGAATCGGTCATTTCAGAAAGCCCATAAGTCAAAAAAACTAACTTTTGGAAAAAGAAAAATTGGTATATGATTCAATAGAAAACAATATTGAAAAATATAATTTACTAAGAAGGCTGTCCCCTTTAATACAAAATGTATACTTTTGTTTTGTTTTTTTGAAGATAAGTCGCTAGTTTAAATAAATTGAAAATTTTAACTTAATGTGTTTCTGAAATAAATTGGAGTAGATGCCATGTAATACATGCTGGTAGATACATGTAATCTGTGAAATAAGCTATTAGACCAGAAGAAAATTGCTACACAATAGTATTCATTTATTAAACTAGTTTACATTAGAGTTTTGACGATTTTTGCAATAATAAAACTTGAAATTCTAAACTTTTAAAAAGAAAAATAGTGGTTTTCAGGACTATTCATGTTCTTCAACGTAGTTGAAGTCAACAGTTACGTTACTTAAAAACATTTTTGCTTAGAAACTTTGTACGGCCTCTTTCACTGGAAAAAGGAAGCTTAAGCTTCAAAAAATCATTCATTTTTGTTTTTTAATTAGAAGGAAGCGAGCCTTTAGATTAACCTTTTCTTAGTGCTATTGGTTAAGGAAAGCCAGACGTATGTAATTTTTGTGCGGATGGTGGGTTTTTCTTTCAGTTAGTCCTAAAATGCACTAAAGAAATAAGATGAAATTTTGACTTATGAGCTTTCTGAAATGACCAATTCTATTACTTTACTTTAAATTAAACAGCACATAATCACATTAGCAAATTTCACTCCAAATGAAGCAAATGTGCTTTTGTTCAACATATTCTCACTTGGTAGCCATGGTGGAGCCAGTTTGTCCCTGTACTTGCGACTGAACAATTTTGTCTTCCTCTTGTTCACTTTCTAATTCAGTTTTCAATTTTTCGACTAGCTGTTGATTGCAAAACGCATAAAAGTGTTGAATTAATTCAGCTCCTCCTCTAGGAAACATTCCATGCGCAACACCTGGGTATCCCAATGATTCAGCACCTATCAATAAAATAAGTAAAAGTAATGCCCACAGTGCAAAATCGTTAAAAATAAGAACTTATAATGACAATTCATAGACAACATGGTAAACATGTTGGTTTACCAACACATGGTCAACATTGGTAACACAGCAGATGATCAGTCTGTTACAGCCAAAGAGGGATTCAATACATTTGACACAAGTATTTTTATGTATCTAAATTATTTTTGTGCTGTGTCCAATGCTTTATACTGACTGAATATTAAACTTATGGTAGTCCAAACTGGTGTTTCACAGGGGGCTAACACTGTACAGTAATTAAATTATCCTTGATTCAGGATGCAATTTTATTTTATTTTATTGAGTAATGATGCCTAAATACGTCTCGGGGTTTATGCATAGGTAATGTGAGATGATATATGGATAAAAAAATGCCATACTTGACCAGGAATCTAACCCAGGAACCCTGGTGTAGAAGCCGGTTGAACTAACCACTACACCAAGGGCCAGTCTTTGTTTTTCTGAACAATGTAAAGAAGCTTCTAAAGCAGATGAAAAGTACTTGTTTTGAAAAGATTGCAAAGGGCTGATAAAAGAAAAAAATATATGAAAAGGAATGCAAAACAATTTGCATTTTTTTGAAAAAAATAGGCTGTACATACTTTTTTTACCTTTAACTATTGTTACTATTGCTTATACAAAGATTATTACGCTATACAGAAATTTATCATTTTTAAACCTTGTGGAGCCTAATTTTTATCATAAATAAAATTTGCATAGTTCAAAAAGGGCTGAACCCTTTATTTTGAATATGGAGGTCTTCTTCTTTAGATGCCTATCCATTCCAAATGATGGCAACTGTCATAGCAATTCTTACTTTTTTTGCACTGTGGAATAGCTCTTCTGACCTTTTTCCAAAATCAATTCTCAGAATTCAAAGCCACGACACCCTTCTTCTGCCAGTCCTCATTCATTTATTTTAAACCTGTAAAATGGCTTGTAGTAACAAATATCATGAGTTGTTCCACACGATATATCCAAATTATTGGCGCTTCCTACACTTGATGGTGGAAATGACTTCCACGTCTTTCTTCATACTCCTGAGAACTTCTATATTTAGCACCCAAGCAGTCCATGGGACCCTCAACATTTATCATTAACGATAAAGAGATGGGAGGTCTTACTATAGTTAGAAAATGTCAATATTACCGAAATGCAGTACTGTAAAACAGGATTTAGTACTCACATTAAAAGCATTGCTACACAGGAAACAATGTTTCCTTTTCCTCACAGCAACACATATATTAGAAATTTGACATAGCTTCCGTGAGGTTGTTCCTGTACATTATATGTCTATCAGAACTGTCATTCGAGCTGACTTGGGTAAAAATCTAAAGAATCTAAAGATCATTCCAAATAATCCAGAACGACAAGAAATTACTGTAAAAGGATTTTAATATCACTTTTTTCTTTAGTATATTTAAATTAATAGTATATCATACTTTACCAGCACTAATAGCATCTTTAGACCATCCATAATTATGTACGAAAGGCAAAGACGCCTGTAATATTTTTGTTCTAATACTTTCTTCATAAATTTTGTGTTGTTCTTCTTCTTCCTTCTGATTATTTGGACCTGACCCTGATGATTGGTCCTTAGGTAAAGCATCAGTAGTAGGTACTGACCCTGCTAAATTTAGACCACTTTCGTTTACATTTGTCGTTAACTGAGCTCTTGAAAATTGACCTACCAAACATTTTACACCTGCAAAAAATTGGGTACATATTACTGTTCACTTTAAAGTAACTTCAGCTCATCAGGATATTTAAAATAAATGGCATAGCACAGCATAATAGCCTATTCAAAAATTTACTTTTAGACTACTCCTGATCTGGAATCTACTAAAGATCTAAATTAACATGATATTATAGAAGTTCAGAACTAAAAACAATTAACTGCTCTTCCACAAAAAATTCTGTACAATGAACCCTAATATAGTTTAACACTGAATATTACAAGGCCATATTCAGAGAGAGAAATAGAGACAAAACTACACCTATGATCATTCCAACAGTTTTCAAGTAATCTATAATTAATACTGATATAATATTTTTTTACATAATTTTTTAGAATAATTCAATAAAGAAATATGGGCACTATAAGTCCAGTATAAACTGCGTCAAATAGATGTAGCCTACTAAACTAACTTACAACAGGCGTTTACATGAAATAAAACATTTCAAACCATCAAAAATTGTTTCAAATTCAATAATAAATTAGAAAAATATTTTGAATTCTAATTCCAAGGTTGATTCCAAACCAATTTCTCTGGCAACGATTTGTAAAAGTTGAGGACAAAAACAACAGAGGCGAATTTCTGTCCTTAGTGGAGAAATAGAGGGATGGAAAACAATAGGTGAACAAACTACCTGGAATTGGCCATATTCAGAGAGAGAAATAGAGACAAAACTACACCAATGATCATTCCAACAGTTTTCACGTAATCTATAATTAATAATGATTTAATATTCTTTTACATAATTTTTTTAGAATAATTCAATGAAGAAATATGGGCTCTATAAGCCCATTATAAACTGCGTCAAATAGATGTAGCCTACTAAACTAACTTACAACAGGCGTTTACATCACAAATGAAACATTACAAACCACCAAAAATTGTTTCAACTTCAGTAATAAATTAGAAAGATATTTTGAATCCTAATTCCAAGGTTGATTCCAAACTAATTTCTCTGGTAACGATTTGTTGAGGACAAAAACAACTGAGGCGAATTTCTGTCCTTAGTGGAGAAATAGAGGGGGTGGAAAACAATAGGTGAACTAACTACCTGGAATTGTGAATCACTAGACAATATGAAACGCCCTCAAAAATATTTGAGGACAATTAACACTGGGCTTAACAGTATGCATTTATTTCAACTGAAACATAAGAATAAATAAATACATAAAAGAGATTATGGATATACATGGAAAACCTTTGAGATGATAATTGGTATAGTTAAAGCGTATATTCTCCTTTTGAAAATGGCCTCATAAAGGATGAAACGCTTAGGGTTAATTTAATAAAATTTTTATTTAAAAGGCGTAAGATTTTAGTTAAGATTAATACCAACATCTAGCTACACCAATTTATTAAACTAAAGTAATTAAGCTGCGCAGTCAACAACCTTATAACCCATGTCACTGCAGAAGTACTCATAGTATTCACGGTAAAACAACACTATAAATTGCTTTTCACCGTTGATTAACTCTGCTGTTCCATGCATTTAGACCAATCAGAACGTTTCCCAGCATTGAACAAATTTATCAGCCTGACAAACATTACGCGTGCATGCGTATAAGAGCCGCAGTAGTTCACTCGTGTCTTGCATCTCATACTGAACACATCAATAACAGAGCACGTTAACATGCAATACTTTATAATATAATCAACTGGTTGTATGTTCATATATTATAAAGTTATTGAAAGAACAAAAAAATGGCTGGCAAAATATACAACAGAACTAAACAAGCAAGTATTGGCAACGTTGGTGGCAAGTCATTGGTTAGCTATGAAGTGGGTAGGAGGCAATGTGTACGTTTAGAGCTCATCAACACTGACAAATGGTACAGAAGAAACACTCAATTATTGATCTCATCAAGGATCAGCTGTCATTTGTATTGTCAAAAAGACACGAATAAACTATTACTTATGGTTGACTGATTTTGAAGAAAATGTTCGTGTCAGGTCCGGTAGTAGTATCCAACTTAAGTTTCAATTTTGAAATTCATATGATGTTCCGTTCTTGAAATATTTTGTTCACACACACACACACATACACTAACCAATCGCTAAAAACGTGTTTTTTTGGGTTCAGAGGGTCTGAAAACGTGTCGATCCGGTGAAAACTCTATTTCAAAAAATTGACATGAAAACAATACTTTCCTTCTTATATATTTATATAGGCAAGAAAAAGTAAAAATACATTTTTTTATAAATAAAGAGCATCAGAGAAGAGATTAGAATGGTTTCCATCAGCAGAGGTATAGAGTACTAAGTGTTATTGCTAATATATTAAATTATAAAGCCACAAAAAATTGCAGTAAGTCAGCTACCTCTAAATCCAGGAATTACTAAATAAAGAAGTAATTACAGTTTTAAAAGAATTTTAAAATATATCACCCTAGTATAACATACCTTGTTAAATCCTTAATACATCTGTATAATAATTGAGTTATCTGAATAATAATCCATAATTTATTTTAACAAAACTTTTGTTTAATGCTGATATAATGTAATCCTTATGTTTAATTTGACTTATACATAAATATTTCATTGAATCCACTATAATCAGGATACAAAAATTTGAAAGGAATTAAAACTAATTCAATTTTTTTAAATATTTACACTCTGATGATGGATCTACCAAAAAATATATAAAGACAAGTTAAGGAAAAATAAGATTATATTACAGTAGCATTAAAAAAGAAGAAGATTAATAAAAACCAATAATATACTATCATTTATGCCTTAATGAACTAGAGACTTCAAATGAAAGCGGAGGATAGTGACCTAGATCACAAATTTGGTGGAACAGAGTGTGACTTAGCGAAGGGGCAACCTTACACCTGACCTTGGCTGTTATTGGCTAGATCTCATTGGCAGTTTTTAGTTCATTGAGGTAAAGATTGATTTCAAGATACTGGATGCATTTTAAAAATTTATTTGCAACAGAGTTATATTTCATTTAATTGTGGACAAAATAACGCTTTTCTTAAAAC
This sequence comes from Catonia carolina, assembly GCA_035578175.1. Classification (NCBI taxonomy): domain Eukaryota; kingdom Metazoa; phylum Arthropoda; class Insecta; order Hemiptera; family Achilidae; genus Catonia; species Catonia carolina. Next base: position 257,189,989 of record JAQMRL010000001.1, on the reverse strand, counting down.
TGTTCCCATATTACACCATAAAAAATTAATAATTTTTTTTAAGACCTTACTTTACAGCCAAAATGTTTAAGCCATAGAAATTAAAAAAAATTATTTGCTCATCATATATTTTTGGATTAAAAATAATATTTGTTGGCCAAGATATGCTTCAGATGTTCATTGACCCTGTTCAAACTGCTCATCTAATTTTAGGCCATGCACAATTAATTGTGGGGGGGGGGCGACAAAACATGCTCCAGCTATTATGTATAAGTCTGAAACTGGTAAATATTATTCTTTTCTAGTAGAGAATTCTTTAACGCATCTAATAGTGTTTACAGAAATAGAATATCACAAAAGGGAACATTTTTATTCCCCCTATAGTGTGTAGGTAGCATTGATGGTTTGGGAATTGTTTGTTTTGAATGGAAATCTGTCTAGCTCATGTGTAAGTCAACATACATGCATGTTCTTCAGTTTGTGTTGAAGCTATAACATTTGTATAACAAAATTTGCCCTTAAAAAGAGAAGACGATTCCATATTACTGTTCAGGAGGGGGTTTACCATCATAGAGGCAAAAAAAATTTGTCACTTTACAGGTTTTCAGAGGACGTGTAATGGCTTCCTTCTAACCACAACTACAAAATTTTTCAAAACACGTGGCTGTAGCGAAAAAAATTTCCTACACTGCTTTGCTTACAGCTGTAACCTAAATATAATACATGCTCTGTGACATCACCATAAAGAATGTAAAATACCATACCTTCATGCTTCCCTGTGATGTGAAAATGAACTCATGTTGAACATTTTGTAACTTCGTCAAATATTTATGGAAATATAAATAAAAAATAACATTTATTCCAGTAAACTCTTGTCTACAAAACAAGTTTTATAAATTTTTTTGGTAAACTGAAATTTAAGCCCGTTATAGTAAAAAATCTAAAGTAAACACACAAATTTTCACAATGAAAATTTTGCTCACCTAAACGCAAAGAATTATGAACTGATTTTCTAGTAATTGTACTCAAAAGGCACGTACCTATTATATGAATCAACTGTAATTTTTTCAGAATTTTTCATCAGTAATGACGTTAGATAAAACAGTTCTTTTGAGAGCGCAATTTGATTTTTACAATTCTTCTGTTTTACGAGAAACAGTCCATTTCGAAAGGGTTAATTAACATTATAGAGTAACTTTGTTAAATCTGTAATTACACGACTATGCTAATTTTTGTGAATTTTTTTGTTCATTACCTTAAAATTGCTTGAAATATGATAATATAAGATAATTAAGTCATGGAAATAATATAAAACCCACAATAACCTGATTTAGTCTACTTTAAAACAAGAACAAATACAATACCAGCTAAAGAGGTGAGTAAAAAAATTACAATATATTGACAATACAATTAATTGTGGGTTACAGGATGCATTATATAGATTCATTTATAAAACAATTTTAAATTTTTCATCAGTTAAAGACAGTACAACAAAATTAAATACACAATTAATTATTAAAATATTCACATTTTATTAGAAACATGAGTTCAATTAAAAATTTTATTACAAAAAATTAAATATAATCAAATAAATGAAAATCAGTTTTCACATGATTATAAAACTAACAGAGGATTCATTTAAACATAAATCCCAATGCATTCATTCAGACGTCCTAGAAGACTTTCCATGACGTCGAAACCATTTAAGGCAGATTGGATAATAAAGATCTTCTCATCAGCAGGTAAATTAGGAACTTTATTTTTGCCAATTAAAATCTGAGTTGACCTTCCCATACCTTTACGATTTTTTCGTTCATTTTGAACATCTTCCAGTTTTAGTTTGTAATGAGCTCTCGACAAATTGATACCTTCTCGTAGATATTTTAAAAATGTTTTATCTAATGATTTAACATATTCTTTAATTCCAGTTCTATTCTCAGAATCTCTGATTATCATGAACCTGATTAGATTTAAACATGAAATAACCTGATCAGAAAGTTCAACAAGATCTGACTGCGATTTATTCGGCAAATTACAAAAATATTCTAGTAGCGCAATTATTCTCTTTTCTGTATAATAATTGGTCTCCGAAATCGGTTTACTTAAAATATCGCTGAGAATATCTTTATACAGCATTGCCAAATAACCAGTAAGTCCTGAATGATTAGCAGATTTCACCATCTTTACTAAAAGCACGTATCTGCCATTCATATCAAATTTAAACAATAACATTTTAATTAAGTTGACAGCCAACTGTCTATTTTCTTTCTCATAACAATAAACCGCCACAATATACAACCCTTCAATAACATGACGATAATTAACAGAATCCAACACCTTACATGGAATTGAATAATCTAGAAATCGATTAAGAGCACCTTTTAACAATAATAAACCTTTCCTCTGTATCAATGATTTTGAAGCTTTTAATAATACAGCCGATAAATATAGATTTTTATTCAACATAAATAATGGATTATAAACTTGAGGTAACTTATCCAATTTTATTTCTTCACCGAAAATTAAATAACAATAAACACTGAGTGAAACGGCTGAAAATTTGTCTTCGACTGAAAAAGTATCCTGTGGTTCAACATCGGTACGAAGTTCTTCTTTACTTTTACGCAAATCACTGAGAATATTTGATAGGTCACGAAACTCCAATACAGAAATCAGATCTGGACTTATTTCATAAATAATATTCATAAGTTTTTCACAAACCGAACGAATACAACTCTTTGTTTTACCATCGTATTCAAGATCCATGAATATTAATGGTTTACCTAACAGTCTAATTAGTGAATATAAAACAGCTTCTTTTAAATTATCTCTGCTTTTATTACTGACAGATAATTCATTACTGGGTACCTTTATTTTATCTACAAAGGGTTCGTAAAATGGGATAATCGCCATATAAAGTTCACTGATACGTTGCACACATGGATCAATATCCAATAATTTACGCTCTTCTCCTTCAAGATCATCAATCTCTGGTAAAGGTAAACAATGTAAATGCCTATGAATAGAATTAAAACACCATTCAACAGATAACGCTAATTTCTTTTCGGTTCTTAAAACGGTTGTAAGCATGGGCATTAACAATGCAGAGAATCGGACATCATTTAATGATTCAATCTGATCAATAATTTGTAAAAGGCTTTCTTCAGGTGGAGACTTTTCAGCGACAGTATTAATGAATTTTTCACAACAATCAAATAGATTTTTATTGTTACATAAAACGTTTTCATTTAAATGGGTCGATATAATCGTTATTAAATCCCAACTGTGATACTTAAAGCAGTCTTCAAACTGAGGATCGTCAAATAATTTAATGGCATTTTCAACATCTGATGCAGATAAATATTCTTCTAACAGCTTTACCAAATTACTAGATTCCTCCATCTTTACTGATCGTTAGTACAAAATTAATTATTTAAAATATACCGTCTTTTCTTCTTATTTAAATCACCAACATAAATAGCAGTTCACTTCAAATTATGCACTTTTATAACCGGTCACTCACTCACAATACCCTGGAACACACATACAACTTATATCACTTCCCCACTTCACTAATATGTTACACAATCACATTACAGTATTTAAATAAATTTGACACAAATTCACTAAAACCAAAAACTCCTTCAACAATCACCACTATTAATCCACAATCATTTTACGAACCACGAAAAATAAACTAGATATAAATAACATTTTCATGTTATAAAATTTCTTCCATAATCTTCCTGAAAAAATGAAATGGTTTTTTCCTTAGCCTAACAATTTTTTTTAGACCTGGGGAAAAATAAAAAGAAGCTAATATTAATAAATAGTGATTTGAACCATTACTGCTCTCGTTTAATCACCTACATGTATGCCAATGACTGGCCCGTTGGCGTAGTGGTTACCACAACTAGCTCCTACACCGGGGTCCCAGGTTTGATTCCCGATCAGGTCTGGAATTTTTTCGCCACTCATTTTCATATATAATCATTCTCCACAGTCTGCACTACCAAAAATTTCAAAACAGTCAAGACGTAAAACCAAAAAAAAAAACCTACACAGAACCTTCCACATTTCTGAATAAAGACAATTTTATTTTTATAGTCTATTCATTATCAATTTTAAAAGCTAAGTTGTGTGTACCGTTGTAAAAGTACAATATTGTACAAACAATGGAAGTTATGGTAATTCCTAATTACTATAACTTCCATTACTCGGTAACAACCCATTAATAATGCCTGGAAAACCCTCATTATTAAGAGTAAGTTACATTAGAATAGTAGTTAGACGGTAAGTTGTAAATAATTATCTCGTATTCATTAGGCTGGTGTATTTCTCCCTCGTTATTAGGCCTTTCTTCCACCTACCCACTTTCAGCCAATCACTGGAATGGTTCTCCTTCCCATTGGCCCTCCGGTTTGTTGAACAGTTGGTGGGAGAGGAAGGCTTGTTAACTAGAGGTTTCCTGGTTCGGATCAAAGAAATTAAAATCAGTTTCCTTGGAACTTAAAGAGTGGAACAGAGGAGTGACCAGGAAAACGAAGAGAAGAAGAAAGGGGAAACATATTTGACTACAGGTAAATTTATACATATACTTATTAAGGGTTTGTTAAGTTGTTTTTGTATTAAAGTCGCGGCAGAATAAAGGTTGGCTATATTTTTTAAATAGGGTAATTTAAGGATATTTTTGTTAGTAGTAGATTTATTAAATATTTAGATTAAAGGAGAAGATATAGTTATATTTATTTATTTATTTTTCCCATGCTCTGCTGATAGAGCTGGCGCCCAATTTTTTAATTTTTTTAGTTCATATTCACATTTTTGCCCACCGGTAAAGTTCATGATGGTGCATGTGAAATTATTTTATTATGGTACAGCTGTAAATTGAAGCACCAGTGTAAATGCCGTCGTTACCATTTTTTAATGACATAACAATAAACAGGATTCGCTATGCTGAAGAAAAATAATGTTTTATCTTCACTTTCAAGAATTCAGCGTATCTGTGTTACACAAACTAGAGTATGTATCATATCACTGTGAGATTGAAGACCAATGGCATAAGCCACAGTATTGCCGGATCACTTTTTCCATGTGCCACTTGGATGTAACCTCACTCACATAAGCACACAAAAATGACAGTATGTATCTACCAAATACAATTACGTTACTGATGTATTATGGTTCTGTTTTCATTTTCAGTTAATTATAAAGTTTACTTTGTCTATTGTGGGTGGCCTGAGGTATTGTAAACAGCGCAACTAGTTTAACTATGCCAGGGATCCTGAGTTCTATCCCAGTTAGTTATGGCATTTTTTCATCACTAACTTTCATCTATCACCCTTCATTGTCCTCATTAGCAGAAATGTGCAAAACAAGTCAGATTGAAAACAAAAAAAGAAAAATTATTGTATGATATATTAGTATAATATAACTTCGAATTAGTTTTGCTTATTTCTGTATGTGGCAATGCTGGAAGACAAGGGGGAACTAGGTAGCTGTTAGTAATTCTATACATTGAAGCTCACAATGATATGACACACACTCTAGCAAGTTATTAAAGGTGGGATACGAATGCTTGTATGTTATGCAAGTTAAATTTTCTTTTTATAAAAACAATTTTATCTACAGATATTTAAGATTAAACAGATTTTAAGAGTTTTATACCAAAAACCAAGTAATTTAATAAATTTTCTTCTGTAATTTATGAAGACTATTTTGTTTGTTTTATATAACTTTAAACATTATTATATTTACAAATTTTAATTGAATTATGTTTTAATTCATAAGAATTTTCAGCGGAAATTATAATATTTTGACACAGAACTTTGTTACTACAAAATATATGAGAAATCTATTTCCTCTACCTAATCAGACTAGGAAAGACGAAGGTAGTTTGACCAAAATTTCTTTCAAACGTCTTAGATAATTTTCAAAAAATTGGTATTAAGTACATCAAATTTTTTTTTAGTTTATTTGAATTGTTTTGATATCTTGGTCATAAACAATTACTTAGGGTTAAGAAATGGTAAGTTTGAATGTGTACCAGCCGCATTGGCATAGTTGGTTACGTGCTCGCCTTTCATCATGCAGTCTTGGGTTCGAATCCCATTCAGGCAGCATATTTTCATACGTTACAAAAAATCATTTCATCCTTCACCATCTGCATTAGCAGCAATTACAGAACAGTCGGACATTAAAAAAAAGTTTGAATGTGTACACAATAATTTACCAGACACCAGCTGGGAATCGAACCTAGATCTCCATTTTGCAGAATAACAGGCTAATCATTGACCAATGGTGGCGGCAGCAGGTTAAAAATCTTATTTTGTTCTAAATAGTGAAGATGTTAGTCAAGTATTTTACAATTCTGGAAAAATTTCTATGAAACTTTTTCTTGAATCAAATTTCTTTATTTTCAACTTAAATAAAGTCAGTAATAATAACTAAAATTAAATAATGACTACAATTTATTATAAAACACTATTAACTTATGAAGTAATGCAAATTCAATTGTAAACAATTTTACTTTAAATTTCCATGTGCAAAGGTATTATTAATTTTTAATTTAAGGCACTACATTTAAATCTAAATATGATTATTATCAGTCAGATAATCCAGGAAATAATAGAGATTTAACATATTGAAGAAAAAATATGAATATTTTTCAAAACAAAGATCCTTCCTTCCTTAACAGGTCTACAACTAAACGTACAAAAATAATTTACAAAATACAGAAAAAGCCTTTAAAAATTAAGTGGTTAATACTGTATATAAGACCCAAACACCAAATACAAGACAATTCAGACACTGGTTTATAAGTTCAGTACGAGACTACAATTTTTCAAAATTGATGAGCTCCGAACACCTGCATTGCCCCCTTACCCGTTTTATAGCTAGCCAATGACTTGCCAGCAACGTTGCCAATACTTGATCTCATAGCTCTGTTATATATTTCATCAGCCATTTTTTTGGTCTTTCAATAACAATTATAACCTATGAACATACAACTAGCTAATATATTATAAAGTATTGCATGTGACACGCTCTATGATCGATATGTTCAGTACGAGATGCAAGACACGAGTGAACTACTGCGGCTCTTACACGCATGCGTGCGTAATATTTGTCAGGCTGATACATTCGTACAATCTGACAACGCTGACCAACGTTCTGATTGGTCTAAATGCGTGGAACAGCAGAGCTCATCAACAGTGAAAAGCATTATAGAAGTTATATTCTTTAGTGGTACAGACGACACTTCTGTTTTAAAAGTTTTTCTGAACAAATACCCTTAAAATGGATAGTTAAAATATCCTAAAATTCAAAACCCCACACACTAGAGGAAAATTTATAGTTATTAATTACACATCTAACAAAATAATAAACCAATTATTTCTTCAGGCCTATAAAAATTAAAATTTTTAGTTAATTTCTTCATTATCAGTTGTTGATAAAGTTTTTCTTTGGAATAAAATAACACAACAGAAACCCTATCAAATAAAGTTATTTTTTTTTAAAACTATAGTGATGCACAAATACAAGTAGGTATAAAAGTTTTTTAAACTAAACTTTCCATAATTTTAATTATGTAAGCCTACTTTAAGTTGCATATCATTTCTAAACAAAGAGTTAATTATTTGCAAGCTGTTTATTATATATGTTAAAACATGTTTCAACTTATAGTTATCTCAAGTTTAAATGCAGAATTCACAGAAATGTTAGGACACAATAAAAAAGTTTAATGAAATTATTAGCTTATAGTAACATTCATAAAAAATTATCTTATCTTTTCTCTGGCACAATATGGTCCATGTATGTACGTACGTATAGGTAACTTATCTATAATTTTATTGAAGACTACTAGAATTGCTAAGTATGGCACTATGTAATTTTACATACAATGATGTTTTGTTTTTTATTTAAACAATGTATAAGAGTAGCTAATTCATACCTAAAAATTTAACCTTTGTTCCATTATCTATTATTTTGTAACTTACGGTCTTACATTTTACGTAATGGATTCTTATCAATAAGAGCTTTCTATTCCATAAAACACTCTAGATTTTTAATGTATAATACACATTTGGGTGAATTAAATTAAAAAGACAAACTTATTTAATCTTGCAAAAAGTTAAGACCAAATTGATAAACTCAAAAAAAACACATGACTCACTGAATATAGATTGTTGTTGTTTAGGTCATCAGCCGAAAGGCTGGTTTGAACCTGTAGAGGTTTTACTAAGTAAAACAAGGAGTGAGGTGGTTTACCATTGCCTTCCTCACTGAGTGGAAAAGTACGCTTATCAGCATACCGGGCCCTCTGAAAAGCACATATTTTCCACTCAGCAAATGACACCTTCACTTTATTCACCACAGGGTCTGGCTGTATAATGAAATTCATTACTTTCAGAGGAGATAACTCTGATTAGTGTCTTTTACACCTCTACCTCTTCTGTTCTTAAATGATTCAGTCATTTAATTGGCTGACCATATGATAAGAAACAGAACTATTTATTTTAGCCCTGAAACAAACAGATTGAATGTAAATAACTTGACACTCCACCTGTCTGTTATGGGCAGGAATATAGACTATCCAATTTATATTGTTCTCTTAAATAGTAGAAAATAAGCTTAGGTGCCATAAAATTACATTAAAAAATCGGGATAAATATGCTTAAAGCATAAAGTCACAGCTCTTTAGTTTCAGGAACAATTGGATTAGATTAAAATAGTAAGGGTAATGCAAGAACCAATTAGAGATTTACTGATTTTCACATAAACTGTCTTGTTGTGCAACATTCTACTGCAAGAGATAATCATGTCAAGTTATCAATAGCATTAGTTCATCACTATATAAACACTGGTAATTGCACAATATTGACTTCCATTAATAGCTTTTGGCAACACTAACCAAGATAATTTGGTAACAAAACAGGCAAGAAGTTACCATACAGTAGTTTTCATAAAAAGTTGCTAAGTAAAATAAAAACACATCTAAAATAAAAATATAAGTACATTCTTCATTTTTACAGAAAGACAGAATAACATATCTCAGAAATTAAGTAGATACATTTCTTTCACGTAGCTCTTTAAGGAGCGTCAGTATTTTGAAATTTGGCAATAATTAGAAATTAAAACATAACCAGTGCGTTTTCCTGTAGAATAGACTAGTTACGTAAAATAAAATAAGGTTATGTTCAAAACGGGATACGAAATAAAAGGATACTTCATCAGGCAAATATCTACAGAAAACAATTATTGTTTTACAGTCTAGAGTATAAACTAAATATTTCAAAAATTACTCACCATTAGATGTTAATAAACTTCGTCTTTGAAATAAATATAAAAAAGTCCTACATCTGTTAACAGCCATTTTCGTAGAAAATAAAACACAATGTAGCCAACACCTGCCAGCAAAACTTCCTATTTCAAAAATCGTAAAGTACGAATTGCAATGTGCACGTAGGCCTAGTCTGCTGTTGAACTAAACGGTAGCGGTTTTAACGCGTCACTATTAACGTAAATATTTAGCTAAATCTTATACTTATTTACGGTAATTTATTCCCGTTTGCTCTGCAGAGGAATATGAGGCAGTATATGGCGTTGATCAGAAACGAGGAGATACAATGGTTATATTAAAGACAAGCAGAATTTTAAAACTATTTGTTTCACTACAGAAGATCTATATATATTTAGAAGACCCGGTTTTGAGCTTGATAACATATTCTTCCAGAAAATGCCTCGGAACGAATGTTAAGGAGTAAAGTATACTCTATGGAGACAACATTGCCTATAGGTGCCGTGTATTACAAATTGCGCAAGTTATTACCCTATCTGTCTGTTTCTAGAAATGTTTTCTGTCAGTCGCTCTCTGCGCCCCGCCAAACGTTTTGTTAGACAGAGAGCGTTCAATATTACGCGGTCTGCCTCTCTCGCACAAATTTACCAGTTTTGGCCGGGCATGTTGCCTCCACATAGAATATTCAAATACAAAGTTAATTACTAGCCGTTCATCGAATTGATTAAAATCGTGTTGTTTTTTTTATAGTAGGCGTCTAGGCGATGGTTGCAGTCACGGTAACTGTGTTTTAGTGCAGTTGTGCTGTAATGTTTAGCGGGTGTATAACATCGTTACGCAGTATGCTGAGTGGTTGTCATAGCAACTTTCTTAATCGAAATTAGGTTATAACACTGTTATCATCTTTGCTTAAAGTTTAAAATTACGTTTAAAAAACTGATTGCAAAAGAATTACATAAAGCGAATCGGTAACCACCGTCTAGAATTAAAATTCTAATAAAAGTAACTACCTTTATTATTTCAACCACGAACCTTAGTCTCCGTACGTCAGCTAACTCGCAGCGACTACTTTATTGCACAGACCAACCCGGTTGGTTAAAGTAACTAACCAGTAACAATGCCTTTTCATCTGAATTAGGACAATTAATAAATATAACTGCCCATAACGGGCAGGTGGAGTGTTAAATTAATTACACTCGTTCTGCTGGTTCCAGGGCCACAATAAATAGTTAGTTAGCCGGCCGCATTGGCGAAGTTGGTAACGTGCTCGCCTCTCATCATGCGGTCTTGGGTTCGAATCCCATTCAGGCATGGCATTTTTTCATACGTTACAAAATATCATTTCATCATTCACCGTCTGCATTAGCAGTAATTGCAGAACAGTCGGACGTTAAACAAAAAAAAAAACAAAAAAAATAGTTCTGTTCTTATCACATAGTAAGCCAATTATATGACAACTATTTAAGAACAGAAGAGTTAGTGGTGTAAGATACTAGCCACAGTATCCTCCAAGAGTCATCTATTTCACTATACAGCCAGACCCTGTGGTGAATGAAGTGGAAGGTGTTATTTGCAGGGTGGAAAGTAGATGCTTTTCGAAGACATGCTGATAAGCATGTCCTGGCATGCTGATAAGCATACTTTTCTACTCAGTGAGGAAGGCATGGTAAACTCCTCACCCCTCGTATTACTTAGTAAAGCCTCTAGGGTTCAAACCAGCCTTTAGGTTGTTGACCTAAATAGCAACAATAAAATATATAAATGAGGGACCCTTAAAAGAAATATATAAAATCAAAAATATTACCTTAAAACAGATAAGACTTGTTGATTCTTTCATTACTTGAAATCATAAATTAAGAAAACAAGTGACCCGACGTTTAAATGGAACTTGTGAGAAGTTTCATACATCATTCGTGAATCAAACTCATTTTCATACATCACCTTCTCACCGTCTGCATTAGCAGAAATTGCAAAACAGTCAGACATAAAACAAAAAAGTGGTTGAAAATGAATCATCATTAAGTTAACAATCAATTTCTCAACAGTAACATCCATTAAAGACTTGTTTTTAATAAAATTAAGTAAAAATAAAATATTTTTCCGTATACAACATTGTATTACATATTTTGTCGTATGTATTAGACAGAGAGCGCTCAATATTACGCGGTCTGGCTCTCTCGCACAATTTTACCATTTTTGGCCGCGCATGTTGTTTCCATATTATGGAATACTCAGAAAGTGTAGCCCATGCATAAATTCACTCAATTGTTCATCCGAAACCTTCACCAACAATATCTATGCTTATAAAAATACAGAAATGACAAATAAATTGTACCCTACACTGAAAACAGAATGTATTTTTCTTGCTTTTACACTTTTACTAGGTACTTTATGTAATTAAATCCGAGTTACCTTTATTTTTGTAAACCCTCATGTTTATGTCGGACGTCTTTCTCTAATTACATAACGATTTGGTATTATTAATTATTCATTTTGCCTGCTAAATTAATTTATAATTTCTGAGCTGTTATATTTTGAATACAAGTTGAGGACGTAAAAATCAGCCGATAAATTGGAACATAATCTAACGCGGCTATGCACGCAGCGTAGCGGAATGGACAGTAACCTAAGTTTTCTAACCTATAATAACAAACAGAAATAAGGAGGCATCGTTTTGAGGTTAATTCATTTTATTATTTTACGAAATGCCGATTATTAAATATGTTGGTAGAACACATGACTTCTCTGGTAAATCGCTATGGGAAATTTTAGCAAATTTAAAAAATTTTGGTGTAGGACGTTTAGTTCAACGGAACATGTTTAACAGATATCCAGAACCGAGCTATTTCAGGATAATTAAAGTTGAAGCATTACGATTACCAAAACCGGTGAGTTAGTTTTATAATTCTTATGCAACTTTTCAGTTTGTTGCTTATTAACAGTTGTACTTGCTAGGCACAAGGTCATTTGACGACGTTTCATTTGTTCATTGTAATGAAACATGCAATATTGATACAAAAAAGTCAACTAACTTGCTACTGTTCTCAGTTTCCCTACTTATACATTTCTAATCTGTAAGTTAGGGTTAACTGGTGAATGTGTTCAGGTGTAAAATGAGGTTGCGTTTGATGAACTACAAAACAAGTCATATTTAGTTTGAAAGAATGAAATATTCTCTATGGTGCCAGAACTGAATTTTTGGGAAGTACTGTGATGTCCGGTGTAATAAGTAAATAGTTCAAAGTTTAATAAAATACCGTATACGTGGGATTCTGTCCAAAATTAAAAAGCTGATATTGTCTAACAGATATCACTGGATGAAGAATAATCTACTTGTTAGGTTTTAGGATTAGAAGTTGTATTTTTTGAGCTGAAATTCCTGCTTTAAATTAGTACCAGCAATTGCACCCATGCTACTGGGCTCGTTCTAGCATCAGAGGGGTTGCACTAAGTTCAAGGTTGCTTGAGGTTGGGGTTATAAATATCAAATGATTTGTTAGACCATTGTAGTTAAACAAATTTTGCGTATATGGCAAAAGAAGGGCTAACTTACCCATAAATCAAAAGGACACAAGTCAGTAACCTAAATTGCGGTTAGACACTCATTTGTCAACAAATATAATGTAGAAAATCAAAAGCTACGAACAACAGGTTGAAAATAAATTTACAAAAAAAAAATATTTTAATATACGAGCTTCCAAACACAACTTGGAAAAAGCAAATTGGACTAACTTAGGTAAACTGTTTGAAAATGAAAAAAAATGATTTCACTTTGATCAATTAGGTTTTGATATAGATTCTGAAAATGAGGTTGTGGAACCAATATAGGCTACTCGGAAGTGATAAGCGGTTCCAAATTTTTGGGTGACAATTTTTGTGGTAACGACTCAAGACATGGGCAGGACTCGGTGAGAACTTTTTTATTTTCTGTGCCTAAAGATCTATAAAAACCCTGAATCTCCAGAAAAAGCCAACTACTAATGATACCCAGATTTTCCAAAACGGCATAATTTCATTGGAAACCAAGAAAACATCTGTAAAGCTGCATTAATTATTCTTCTTGGAAGTTATAAATTGAATCAGCAAGACAGCTGTTCAGTAAATCTCTAAGGCTCCGGTCGCACTGCGAGAGGCAATTGATGATGAAGAGGCAAGATTCATTATGGCCGGACTGCAAGAGGGAGGTGGCAAATTGCAACTAGTTCAGTCAAGTTCAGATAGGAGCACTGATGACAAGTCTAGATTTGTGCAAGGAGTTAATGCTTGTGGATAGTTTAGATTTCAAATTAGGTTGTACAAATGAAGTGGGTACGTGATATTAATACCAGTAGAGAAGATTTTGGTGAATTTTATCTCTTGTACAAGACGCTCGTTTGTACGATAATAAATTTATGGAATATTTGAGAATGAGAAGAGAAACGTTTAATATTCTTAAAGAGATGTTAATCAGTCACTTAAAAATCACTAATCACAGTACAGCACACAGGTAATAAACAGTATGACACTTATCAATCTGACAAGTTGGTTAGCTAGGATGCACGCCTGGTGAGTTGCCTGGCTTCAAAAAGTGCTACGTGGCTTCAATGCAGCCACCACCTTAACATTACATGTGTTGGTTTTAGGTGGAAGCCTCCAGGCACCATATCCATCTTGTTTTGACACTTGCCTTCTGCAGTGCGGCCTTAGCTTAAAGTTATAACAAAACTGTTATAACAAAAACATTATTTTCCTATTTTTTAGATTATTAGGGAATTTGTGAAAAATAATGACGGGTGATGGCCAATCTGAATGGTGAGAGCTAAATTTTAAAAACGGTTGACTGGAATCAGCCCAGTGGGAGGTGAGACTAAAAAACCTATAATCCATTTAATAAGTTACCTATTATTATTTTTTCCAGGAAGATGATAGTGACTTAAGAAGGAGACAATATTTTCACTACGATAGCAATTTGCGTAAATGCAGAGTTTGGGTTGAAAAAGTATTTAGAGGTAAGAAATATCCAGAACTAATTGAAATGGAATCAGTGACTTATAAACCAGATTTCCTACTCATTCCACGTTCAGAAGAGGCAGCACTTAAAGCAAGGGTTGATGCAACGCCACCAAGAGAAAGAATTTTACCTACTACTGCACCATTTCCTCCACTTATGAAGGTGAGTGATTCTCAGTATAAGAACTTAATGCATTAACCGTATCAATATAGAAATTAGTGCACATGGTTTTACAGAGTGATTTTTTTTAGTCCTGTTATCCAATTGTTAATGTCTGGTAATTTTTTTCTAAGAAAGGGAAATTTTGTTTTGTGACCCGAAGTTGGTAGCCCTACTCAACGGTTATAGACACAGCAGTGTGAGTTAATTCTCCTTGAGCTGTGTAAAATTTTGTGCTGTTTCCGGTCATGTTACGAATGGAATGTATATTACCCTAAAACAACGGGTGTTCATTCTTGAATAATATTTTGCTACGAAATTGTACGTGAGTGTAAAGGAATCATTTCAAATTAAATTTGTTGGAGTTCCTCCACCAGAAAAAATGTCAATTTCTAGGCTAACAAACTGATTTTGAGAGACAGGTAGTGTTTGGCGGGAAACAGCACAAAATTTTACACAGCTCAAGGACAATTAACTCACACTGCCTTATCTATACAGGTTGAGTAGAGCTACAAACTTTGTGTCACAAAACAAAATTTCCCTTTCTTAGAAAAAAATTACCAGGCATTAACATTTCTGTAACGAACTAAAAATTCACTCTGTATTTACAAAAGCAGTAATAGAGGCAAATCTAGAATTTACTTGAGGGTATGCACTAGTGACGGAAAACATTTTATGTCAGTTTATATGGGGTTTGGAAACATTTTTTGAATTCATATTATATTACTGGATTCTGAGGGTACTTGAGAATGTGGAAATAGGCATACAATTGTAATTTTAGGCTAGCA
The DNA here is from genome assembly GCA_035578175.1 of Catonia carolina. Taxonomy (NCBI): domain Eukaryota; kingdom Metazoa; phylum Arthropoda; class Insecta; order Hemiptera; family Achilidae; genus Catonia; species Catonia carolina. The sequence continues at coordinate 257,174,772 of JAQMRL010000001.1, read as the reverse complement.
CAGTGATTTTGTGTAGATATATCTTCCTATAGTTTATTGTATTTGAGGGGTAGGCCTGCTGATCTGCCACCAGTACCAACTTTGTTCATTTTTTCAAGAACTTGTGTCTTTGAATCCTCTGTACCCCCTTCAGTTACAAGCCATATCCCATTCGGTCTCTTCACCAACCCTTCAAGGGTCACATGTCTTCTTTTACCCCTTGGTGCTCGCCTCTCATCTTGCGTTCGTGGGTTCGAATCCTGTTCAGGCACAGCATATTTTCATACGTTACAAAAAATTATTTCATCCTTCACCATCTGCATTAGCAGTAATTGCAGAACAGTCGGATGTTAAACCAAAAAAAAAAATTACCCCTTATCAACTATTTACACCTCTTGGAACTATGAGAATTTTTGATGAATCAAGATAGTTTTCCAATTTTAATTAAAAGCAGTGTACTATATTTGGTTCATCATTTTTATTTTCTTTTGCCCTATATGATTATATAGGGAAGAAAAGTATTATTGTTTTTATGTCAATTTTTCACCAGAAATACACATTTTCAGGCCCCCTGAACTCAAAAAACATGTTTTTAGCAATTGGTCTGCGTGTGTGTGAACAAAATATTTCAAGAACGGAATATAGTATAAAGTTGAAACTTGAAACTTAAGTTAGCTATCACTATTACAGTCAACCTGAACATTTTCATTGAAATCCGGAAGTAGTAGTTTATTAGTGTGCTTTTCACTTTTTGCGATTTTTCGAAAAATGGCTCCTATGATTTTTTTTAAAATTCACCTCATTTCCTACATGTTTTATGCTCTACAAAATAAAATAAGTCCCATGTCTGCTGAAATTCTTGGGAAGGCTGTGGTAAGATTAAGATTAAGCATTCTAGAAGAAAAATTTATATAATCAATGAAGTAGAACATTATTAAAAACCTACAATTTTTATTCTAAACATTTTTTTTTACAATGCTTACTTAGTTTAGTGATAATGAATATTTTTCTATTTTTTTGATTAAATCTATTAAAAAAATGGGATATTTTAAGATTGTGGCCTAAGTATATATTTTACGAGAAAAATTTATATAATCAAAGTTATAGGAAATTAAAAAACCTACAACTTTAATTGTTAGCATTTTTCTCTACAGAACATAGTTTAGTGGCAATTACTGATTTTCCGTGTGTTTTTTTCATGAAAGTTGGTAAAAAATGGTATTTTTTAAGATTCCGACCTTATGCATTTTATGAGAAATGGTGTATATAACCAAAGTTATAGAAAACTAAAAATACTTACAACTTTTATTCAAGCATTTTCTTCTACAGAGCTTAGTTCAGTGTCAATTTGTGATTTTCTAATTTTTATGTTCCACAGAGGTTGGTTTTCATTTTACGTCATTCACTCAAGATTAAAATTAGATTAAAGTTTTCAGTTTACATTGTGTACTCATGATTAAACACAGGTTATATTGTTCATTATTTGTATTGGCAAGAGTAAGTAATGTGAGTGTTTCACACCAAATTTTCTGTTTTGCTACTATTCCAAGATCATCCATTTGCAGATTTGTTTTCCTTTGTTAATTTTCTATTTTAAAATGAATTCTGCTTCTCAGCTACTGGTTGTTTTAATGACCCATCTGAAATTTATGGGGTTGTAGAAAGCAGCATCTGAACTTAAGGAGGGAGTATGCTGGTTGGAGGTTTGATTAAAATCTTTGTTCAGAATCTCTGAAAGCTCTAACTCAGGAGATGCTGCAATTCACCCAAATTTAAATTTGGATTAAGCATGCATTAAAGATGCTTACTGGACATTTAGATTTAAGAAATGCCAGTCATGAATCAATCTTTTTACAGTGATCCTGTATTTAGACTGTTGGCGGGAACAAGAGATGGTATTGTATATGATCTTACTTTGTCCTGTGGTTAAGAACGAAAGGTCTTTGACATTGGGCTCTGATAAGGTTTATTTGTCAACCCCCGAAAGACATGTTGAAGAAGTTGATGACAAGGTCGTCTATCAGGGGCAAAATGTGACCTAAAAGAATACTTGAAGGACCTCCTTATGGCTGAGATGATATAGAAATGAACATAACCTCTTCTTGGAATTCAATTCAATATTCTAAGGAAGACTCAAATAGGGAATGTAGGTCAAGTCAAGATAAAAACTGATGAGCCTGATATTAACTCTAAATTACTTAATTGCTTCAGTAAGCTTATCGTTTGAATTTTACCAAGTAATACACAATTTAGCTCAGTGTTACGATAGAAATTTATTTTTAGACAGAACTTTTTTTGGAAATAAACTCTTTTGCTTTGTAGAATGATTCATCTATAAAATATTTTTTTAGCTTTTAAAACATTCAGATTATCACAACTTTTTAAAGTTTCTGGTAATTTATTGCTGCATTTTCTATCTGCATAAGTAGGTTTTTGCTGAAACAATTTAGTGTTGTAATTTAACAACATAGTAATCAGTTGTGTTTCTTGTGTTCATTTACATTTTAAAAAGGTATTTACGCGCATATCACTTCAAAAATGTACAAAGAAGGAACTGTAAGCAATTGAAGCTCCTTAAATAATGGTCTGCATGAGATTAGGTGGTTTGTTCCCACCATACACTTCATTTCTTTTTGTCTACCTGCTCCGTTTTTCTCTGAAGCTCTTTCCCACCGATTCATAGTTCTATAGCGCTTAAGTAGAAGGGTGATATTTTTATTGACATAAGTTATTGTTTTTGTTTCAGATGCTTATTATTGATGAGATGAAAGAGAAGGGTTTAGAAGTCAAAGAGGAACCACAGTTACGCTTAGATGTAGTTTATAAATTTAAGAGAGACAATATTGCTAGAATCGCCAAAGATAATGAAAAACCTAATGTCGTGTTTAATCAAAAAACATCAAAGAAATTATATGAATTGTAAAATTTATGTATTGGTTAGCCCAGTCATTAAAGATTTCAACCTTAACAAATTTTCTACTGAACTTTTACGTAGAACATTTTAGTTACCTACTTTTAAAAATGTTGAGTTTTTTTTGAGGCGCCAAAAATTGATTTTTGAAGCAGTTTGTGCATTGAAGTAATGTTTTAATTTTGTTCTATAAGTGTCACTTGTTTCAGAGGTCTTGCAGTTAATAAATTTTTCATAAGATTGTGATGCATATCTATCTTTAATGATTGGACTATGATATATTCACTAGGTTGTTAAGTTGTAGAAATACTATTCATAGTAATATTTTGTATATAATAAATTTACTTACATGAAACTTTTGATCTTCTTTTCTTGTTATTTAAAACTGACAGTTGAAAGAAATTATGCTACCTGCAGTTTAACACATAGTGTTGACGTTTATTTATTCCAGTCGTTGTCGTAGGTATACTAACATGTAAAAAATTAAATTTTCTTACAAGTACTATATTTACTGTATTATTGTCTATAAGCTAAAAAAATATTTTTGGGTCAAGTTTTGGGGAAATTTAATTGAGATTAAGTTAATGTAAATCACATGTGTAACAGTAAGTACAAGTTTTTATGATAAACTTAATTCTAAACTTAAACTGAATCAAACTGTGGTAGAAAACTGGCGCAGCGTAATTATTTTTGATCCCTAATAAGTGTATGTTGGAATTTGTTCAATTTAAGAACAATGAGCTACTCCATGGCACAGAGATGAGGATGATATATATGATATGTAGTCACGTACGGACTCAGGGCAACTATTCCTGAGTTAATATGGTTAACTGAACCCCAACCATCAAATTATGCCGGTAACCTCCACCTAGTATTAAAATCCGTAAAAAAGTAACTACCTTTTTAGGATTTGAACCAAAGAACCTATATCTCTGAAAATCAGCTGTTGAACAGCTGCTGACTCACTGTGATTACTTTTTATTACTAGAACAACCCAGTTGGTTAATATAAATTAATCGTAAATCTTTTTCATATTGCTAACAGTAATAATAATATTATGTTTATTTGTATCAAATATTTACAAAATCAGCTGTAGTTAAGGTTTAAGGTATAAGTTATTTTGTGCGGTTCCAAGCTCCGTGTAGTTGCGGGGTGAAGGGTAGGATTGAGATATAATGAATGAGTGATGCATGCTGGGAGAATGATTGTTGTATTACTCTGATACAAAACATTCGTTTTCAAACTTTCCGTATGTAACATATTTATTTGTATTTATTACATTTATTTATTTATTTACATATTTTGATATGAATTGGTAAATTAAATATTATGAATCCTACCAAGTTAATAACCCGGTAGGTATTTGTTAAATTAATGTCCTGGATGATAAGAATATTTTTTTTAGTCTAGTTAGTACATGCTACCATTATTAATGCATCAGCTGTAAAACACTACTTACTCATTTGTTCTCCCACTACTATAACAACGCACTGCATTCCTTCCAACTACATGGAGGTGGGACTCAAGAAATACTTGTGAAACTAGCAATATTTTTCATAATGCTGAAACTGTCAAGAGTATTAGGATTTTCCCTGGTTCTCCCATTTTTTTTTATTATTATTGAATGATGAGTCATAAGCTTGTGCATTCCATTAGTAATGATGTGAGATTATGTCCGGCATATTAATTCAAAAATAGTAACGTCTTCGTGGGACACCCGGTATATTGTCATTACCTACATGAAAAAGATGTCAGACCTGACTGGGAATCAAACCTGGGTAAAGAAGCCATTTACACTAACCACTACACCAATAGGCTGGCCAAAATGGATAAAACTATTCTGTGTTGTCCATGCATTGCAATAACATGCCTGATGCTTTCTTTCCTATTAAAGGAATGGGAATTGAGGAAATTTAAAAAAATTTGATTTTCTGGTTTTTATTGATAATTTAATAGCTTAGTGAATAAAAGTGCTATCTGTGTAAGAAAACATTATTTTGAGAAAAATCTTATCAAACTTTTAAAGCTCACACATGTTTGTGAATTGTCAGATTTTTTTACATTTTGTTACCTACAAAATTACCCTCCATGAAAATTTATATTATGCAATTAAAAGTTCTTTCAATTTGTTTACTTGACTTTTCAATATCACTTATGTACTAAGTTAACTTTCTTATGTATATAACACGTACATCAATGAATAATCGATATAACTACCTCTGACAAAGAATGAATTATTTCAATAATACAAGTCAGAAATTTTCATGATAATTTTCTAGTAGTGTGATTACATAAAATACTTCATATATTTTAAAATTATTGGTTAATGAAGGCTTAAATAAATAAATGACAAATTGAAGATAATTTTTTATTAAATTTTTTTAACAAGTTGAAAATAATTTAATGCATAACTACAAAATACAGTACAAAAAATATATATAAAAGTATTTCATTTCAAGCCTTAGTATGTAAAATATTTATTTACTGTTAGAACATCAGTTGTGATAAAATTTTGTGCGTGGAATTAATCTAATTGGATAGCCACCTACATGTTCCAACATAAGGCTTGGTTTGTATTTCATCTTTTCAAACTTCAAATCACATTCAATTCTAAATTTTCGTAGTATATATGCTAAAACAACTTTCATTGAGATCATTCCATACTTAGATCCTGCAACAATGAAATTTAAGTTATTAAATTTTGTCAATAAATGATAAAGTGCCAATGTAACATCGTTCAATTTATGATTGCCTTCCTGGGACAATTGGTGCATGCAGAGCTACTAAGCTGAGGTCCTTTGTTCAATTACCAACCAAGGAATACAATAACGTAGCATTTTATTCTGCTAGATTTTCAAAATTCAAATAAGTTAGTAGGCCTACAACCATTTATTGGTAGGCCTACTATAGTGGCTTAAGTTACGAGTTTGTCCTTGTTTGCAACAAGGGGTAAAAGGCAGTGGCGGATTAACACATTTGCCGCCAGTAGGCTGTTCAAATTTTGCCGCCCCTTGTGATCTCTGCATTTCGATACCCTACACGGAGAAAATAAGGTGGAAGAAAATGTCAAATTTTATAATTAAAAAACTAAAAAATCTTATATATTTTTATTGGACTTACAGTTTAAAACAATATGTCTATTAAATTATGTATTAAGAATCCGCTTGATGATGATAATAAAATCAATTAAAATATAAAAGTTTTAAATTACCTTTTTGCGTGATTTTATATTCTCAAAATCGTCAATTAAATCGTCGTATGAAATATTGTTCATAAGTTCTGACTCTATGCACAAAAGAGCTAAAGCATTTAGCTTTTCTTGACTTAATGTAGATCGTAGATAGGTTTTCACCCGCTTTAAGCAAGAAAAGCTTCTCTTACCCGAACAATTTGTTGCTGGTGTACACAAAGCCATGCGAACTGCTATATCCAAGTTATATCCCGCGACGACCCGCCCGCGCCCTGTGCTCGTGCGCCCGCGACATCATTCAGCCAGACACTCAGCAAATGGTCATGTCATTCGTTACCCGCACCGCAAATATATAGTACGTATAAAAAAAGTATTTGCAGATTGACAAACGTCCAATACCCCACTTTGACAAATTAAGTAGTGAAACCTAATAACATTTAAGTAGGTATTTGTTTATTTCTGTAACAAAAAAAAATTTTTTGGGCCGAATTTGCTGCCCCCTAGAATCCGCTGCCCTAGGCTTCAGTCTACTCAGCCTGCTGGTAAATCTGCCACTGGTAAAAGGGGAAAAGCATTAGTGCATATGCGCGACTGCTTTAATTTCAGTATAACAAACACAACAACTTATACTATACCCAGAGCATATACAGTATATCGCGGAACCTTTTGTAGGTTAACTGTACGAATATAACTATTAGTTACCGTTAACAGAAATGTTAGTGTCTCAAAAACATGGGCAGACTATTCACAGTGCTGAACGAAATCGTATATGCAGTGTAATAAATTGCAGTGAAGTTGAAGCTGAACAAAAATGCTTTTTCCTGCCTCTTAACAAAAGCCATGAGCGAGTGGCTAACTACTGTGATGTCTCTCTTTCCACAATTCGAAAAATAAAGAAGGAAATTAAAGACGTTATTCTTTAACAGTTTTGTTGACATCAAGTAAGAAAAGGAAACGGTTAGGTAGATTTTAGTGAGACTGATAATGAAGACGCCAGTGACACGATAGTAAAGAAGGCGATTCATTTGTAAAATACTTTGTTTCAATGGAATAAGGTAGCTGGTAATTACAGTAAATCAAATATTTCTAGTCATGTAATTAAGCTATAGCCAATATTACAGGTGACATTTATTTCTTATAAGGTTTATGAAGAAAACATTTTCTTGAAATAAACCAAAGCTTACAAAATGTAAGTAAAAACTGCACGGTAGTGATATGTACAAATAGTGTCTCACAGTTGAGGTTGGCAGCAATGTCAAATTTTCACTTCCCTTCCTCACAACCCATCCATACGCAAAAGGCAATCTCGTGACTAAAGTATCTATAGCCTACTATAGATGAGAAAAAACTGATTCATAAGCATTATATAGGTTTAATTTACCTATAAGAGGAAGGTGGAGTGTTAAATTATATCCACTCAATTTGTTAGTTCCAGGGCTATAAAAAATAGTTCTGTTTCTTATCATATGGTCAGCCAATTATATGACTGAAGCATTTAAGATCAGAAGAGGTAGAGGTGTAAAAGACACTTAGTTAGAGTTATCTCCTCTGAGAATAATGAATTTCATTATATAGCCAGACTGTGGTGAATGAAGTGAAGATAACATTTACAGGGTGGAAAGTAGAGGCTTTACAAATGCCCTGGCGTGCTTTTAAGCATAGGCTACTTTTCCACTCAGTGAGGAAGGTGTTGGTAAACCACCTCACTCGTTGTTTTACTTAGTAAATAAAGCCTCTACAGCAGTGATCTTCAACCCGCGGCCCGCTGCATAAATTTTAGACGCTTTCAGTTTTTGAACAAAGAGCTTAGAACATTGCATCATTTTGTTGATTTTTAAACTAGTGAAAGAGAAAGAATGTCAAGTTTCCCATTGAACTGAAAAATCACCATTTTAATGTTTTTAGTTTGGTTTTGAGTTTTGTAACAAGTATAGGTATGTTTCAATATTGATATTTACTGTCATTTTCAACCAATATAAGCTTTAAAAAAAATCATGTTATTACTTTTAACCTGACACAAAATGTTCATATATGTTTATACTATATTCATATACAAATATACATACATACGTAGATCAATGCGGCCTTCAAGCCCACCCACAATAAAAATTTGGCCCTTTATTAAGATAAGGTTGAAGAACACTGCTCTAGAGGTTCAAACCAGCCTTACAGCTAAATATAGGTTTAATTTTAGGTCATTATTTTAGGTTAGGTTTCTAACTGGCAGCCTGCACCTCCTTGTGCGGCCACTATAACTTTTCAAAATGTTAAGTTATCACTAAAAACATTTTCTTAATTTTTAGAAAGGTTGAAATTAATAATTTATGATATGTATGATTAATTACTTATTATTTTCTGGTAAAACATAATATGATTTAATTTTTTAATTTATAAAAAAAAGAGTAAATATATAATACTGGTAGATGGTGCACAGAGAGTTAATGCGTACAGGACTGTTTATTCTCGTCTTAAAAAGAGATTTTCAGTTAGATGTCACTTGATAGAAGTTAAACATCTAAATGTTTTGATTATCCTCTAAAATTGAAAAATTTCATGACCATTACTTAAAAATGTAATTTAGATTACCTAAATCTCAAACTGAAAGTTTACCTTCAATAATCAAAAAGAAATTACTGAGAGATTCCTGAACTTTTTGTATTTCTGTTATTTCACGATTAATTAATGTTATAATATACCTGGACATTGACGAGGACCTGAACTAAATGGCAAATAACTATATTTTGGTCTTTTTGCAACATTTTCTGGCAAGAAGTGATTTGGATAAAATTCATCTGGATGAGACCAAAACCTTGGATCTCTGTGAACTAAGTATGTCAAGACGTATATAGTAGCTCCTGCTGGCAATGTGTAATTTTCTGTAACAAAACACAAACATAAGCAGTTTTGTTAGAAAACAAATAAATAATGCTATTTTATAAGTGCTTTGCTTTTGTTGAAAGTTAATTTTATTGTCTTTGCTTTCTTATGCTTTATAGTACTGATGAAAAATATTTTTTAGTTTTTTGTGTCAAGACTATATCAACATTTTTCTCATACACAGCTATTGTAGATGAGGGAATGGTAAATTTGAATGTGTTAACTTTCTAGATCATATCCTGGAATCAAACCTGAGACCTTTCACTTTGTACTCTAGGATAGTGTTTTTCAATCTGGGGGGTTGAGGATGTGTCTGGCGGGCTTACGAAATACAGGGGGAAAAATTAAAAATAGTTGTTGTTATAGTTATATATTTAAAAAGAGACACAAAAATTGTACATTACTTTTACAACTTTTCCAATTCAATTAACACAAAACTTGGACTTGTTTGGAATTAACCAATTTTTGAATGTTTGGATTTATTTTTGTTGACGCAAAAAACGATGTCATTTTCCAGCGCCCAACATTTGGGTTTGGGTTTCAAATTCACCATTATGGAAAACTCTTGTTCATAGTTGTAGGATGTGGCAAATGGTTTCAAAAATGTTGAAAATGGTTTCAATGCTACTGTGGTCAGTTCTGGGTATTCCTTTTTAACACTTAATCCAAAATTTGTCGGCACAAGCATTGTTGAAAGTTAATTTTATTGCCTGATCATTTGATAGCTCTATCATGATAGTTCATCATGAATACAAACACTTAGCTCAGGATTTTGCTTGCTCATTTAATGGATTGACTCCCACAAATATCCACTCATATCCTTAAGTAAAAATAACAACTATCATAGATTTTAAATTTTTTTTAACATTATTTAGATAGTATCGGCAAAATACTAAACCTAAAAAGGGGGTCGCGGTGTTTGAAAGGTTGAGAGGCACAGTTTAAAATTAGGTTATGTTTTTCATAATTTAAATTGGCAAGAGAAAGTTGTGTGAGTGATTTACACAAGATTTTTATTAAAAGAGAGCGAGCTCCTCACAAATAAGATAAATACTGAGTACTTTTGGGGGTTTGTTGAAAAATTTCAATTTTCATTTTTCAGCCCATCAGTTGGAGTCACGTTTGCTGTCAGATTAATAAATAATGCACAAATACTGAAATTTTGAATCTATAAGATTAAATAATTGATTATTATTTACCTGTTTTTACATCTTCTTTTAAATCACGTACTGTATGAGGTGCTGTATATAACCTTAAAATTTCTTTTATTACCATTTCTAGAACAACCATATTATCTAAATCATGTGTCGTCATATCTCTACTAGATCCTTGAAATATTTCATCCTGTTCCTTGTGGATTTTATCTTGCCATTCTTTATGCATTCCGAGAAATGCTAACACATAACTATCTCCAATTGCTGATGTATCAGCTCCCTAAACATACAAAATAAATTTCATATTGGCAAACGTTCATAGATGAGGAATATTTGGAGAAATATTGCCCAAAATAACTCAGTAAAGTCACATTTGTTAAAAAAATATTGTAAATAATAATGAGGAAGAAAATACTTTGGTTACCAAACAAATATCTAACATGGTATTAGACATCTGATGGACATTCCTGAGCCTTGAGATGCGCAAAAAGAATTCAAAATTACTCGCACTACTTTACATTTTGTATTAGTTCTCTCATAATTCATTGTTATTTAGAATCTAGCCTCGAACACAGGCCCCGTCACTGAGTGTCTTTTAAGGAAGGTCCAAAACTGAGTGAACAAGATATAATGGATGGTTTATAAAACATTTTTTATTGGAGTGAATATTGGGTCAACTGAAAAAAATGAGTGGAAAATATTACTTTCTCTTGCTCTATCTGAAATATTGCTTAGAAAAGTAATTTTCATGCCAATTTTTTGAAATCCAAGTTGTCAGGTTCCCTGAGCCCAAAAATTATATTTTTACCGATTACTTTGTATGTTTAAAAGTGTATCAAATGAAAATCTTAAAAGTACAATAATATTTCGAACAGCTGTATGATGATTTTTATGATTGGAGCTGTTACAGAAAAATAAAACCCTGCAAGTTTTGTGTCAAACATTTTTCTGTAGCTTACAGAGCTTAGTTTAGAGCCAATTGAAGATTTTCAATATTTTGCTCATTATAAACCTAGGTCCAGAAATATGTCATACTGAAATTACACTGTTATGATTTTGGTAAAGTTACAGATAATAAAAGTTTTTGAAAATTTAAAACTCTTTGACTACTGTTTGAATATTATTAACATATCTTACTGCGTTTTGTGGTATCAGTAATTTTACATACATTATCTTTTTACATCATCAAGGAAAAGTCATGTGAGTGTTTCACATCAAATGTTTTTTTTAATGTGGTATAGTTTGTTAAAGTTTGCCCATAACAGGCAGGTGGAGTGTTTAATCCACTCGATCTGTTGGTTCCAGGGCTACAAAAATAGTTCTGTTTCTCATCACACAGTCAGCCAATTATGTGACTGAACTATTTAAGAACAGAAGAGGTAGAGGTGTAAAAGACACTAGTCAAGAGTTATCTCCTCTGAGAGTAATGAATTTCACTATTCAGCCAGACCCTGTGGTGAATGAAGTGAAGGTGTCATTTGCAGGGTGGAAAGTGGGTGTTTTTCGGAGGACCTGGCATGCTGATGAGGATACTCTGTCAACTCATTGAGGTTAGTAAACCACCTCACTCCTCGATTTTACTTAGTAAAACCTCTAGAGGTTCAAATCAGCCTTTCGGCTGTTGACCTAAACAACAATAATTAAAGTATGTTAAAATTAGACAAAGAAAATATCAGAATTGTTTGTCTCCATGGTGTAGTAGTTAATGTGCTAGCCTACAAAGTGGAATATCCTGGGTTTTATTTCTGGCTAGGGTCTGGAAGTTATCACAAGTCAAAACCCACTGTTCAATAAACCACAGTAGTTAATAACGACCAAGATGTTGATTCAATTTTAAATAAAACTAAAAACAGTTATTAAAAAACTACAAACATATTTTTTTGGTTTTTAAGTTCCTTACCCCAATAAATATATCCAATGCAGCTAATGCAATATCATGATCATTTAAATTTTCTGTGTTTGCGAAATCAAACATATGATCAATGTACAACTTCTCAGGTGGATTGTTCACAGTTAGATCTAAATCACAAGAAATCATAATTAAACAAATATAATATATTTTACCAATGTAACATTAGTTAATTGTAAATTATATTAAAACTGTTATGTTACCTTATCAAAAAAACTAATGAAATTTCCTATTAACTCTATAAAGGCTTTAAAACTAAATGAAAATTATCCAATAATAATTATTGAAATATTATTCTGGAAAGAAAACTCTGAAAAGCTGTAGTTGGAAATTCAAGAAGCAATAATTCTTATTACCAAATAATTTTTTAATGGAATAGGTAAACACATATTTAATTCTAAAAATCCAATATTTCTGTCATTTAGTATAATTTAAAAAATTAAACACTTATTTATCAAGCTTCTAAACAAATATCTGTGACATGGGTAAACTATTTATCACAAAAATGTATAAAATAACAAAATTAAAACGACTGCCTCTGTGGTATAGTGGTCAGTATTCTTGACGACAAAGTGGAAGGTTCCCCGGTTCATTCCCTGATAAAATCTGGAAATTATTACAGGTTTAAATCCACCGTTTATATCCCACAGGAGTCACTGATAACCAAGATATTAATATAAATTAAAATAACATTTAAAAAATTAAAACATTGAATGAAGTACATTATAATTATAAAAGAAGTAGATAATTTTTTAGAAATTAAATTAAATTAAACTACCTCAAAGGTGGCAAAACGTTATTTTCTTAAGGAATATTCTATTCGTTATTATTCCAGTGATCAAATTTACTCACTTAATTTTTACTTACTGATTACATTTAAAAATGTTTAATAATATTTTTGTGTAATCTCATGAATGTTAAGGGAATCCTTAAAAAATCAGCTGTAAAATTCAGGATAAATTTGTTTAACAAGTCATTATTCATTTACAAAAATGTTCATCCTGTAAAATTTTAAGTGATCTGCATAAATGCCGGCCGCATTGGTGTAGTTGGTAATGTGCTCGCCTCTCATCATGCGGTCTTGGGTTCGAATCCCACGCAGGGATGGCGTATTTTCATATGTTACAAAAAATTATTTCATCCTTCACTGTCTGCATTAGCAGTAATTGCAAAACAGGCGGACGGTAAACCAAAAAAAGCATAAATTTCAAGTTATTTAAAATATGTGGCCAGTTTCTACTACAACTACTCAATTATGCCTAAATAGTTTTTGTAATTTGGTCTGTGTGACATCACACTTAATATTTGCTTTAAAAATGAATCCTCTATACCCTGCAGTATTATGAAGTAATGTTTACTACTAAACTACACATCTTGAATCCCCACCAAAAAAAAAAAAAAAATGCTAATGATGAATACAAAAAGTCTTACCTACCTATTCCAGATTGGGAATTCTTATTTTCAAGTATTTGTCGTCTTTTAGAAATTACCTGGAAAAGAGGTAATATTTCATTGAATGGTAAACAAAATGCATAGAAATTAGAGTAATTAAGTTTAATTTTTTTCAGTTTTTAATGACACATTACCTTTTGTAACCTCTGAACCAAAATAAATAAATTTTAAAGTCTCTTGATTTTAAATTTATTTTTGAGTTCTACAGCCTAAGCTAATGATTAAATTTCAATAAATTTTAGATCTAGGAGATTTTCCTTTTCTTTCTTGCTTTAGTGGCTTTTGGTTTTAAATACCTAATTAATCTTATGATTAGGGATATTTTGCTCCAGCTAAACATTTGGATGATCAATTTATCTTAAATGTGAATTTTGATGAAAATTGTTGTCAGAAAATTTATCATGTTCAATAAATAGCACATAAACAATAGCTATCTTTTGGAAAATAAAAAAACAAAATAGGCTGCCTCCATAGCATAGTGGTAGTGTGCTAGCCTACAACATGGAGGTCCCAGGTTCAATTCCAAGCTAGGGTCTGAAAATTATTACAGGTCAAAACCTACTGTTGTCACTAATAACTAATCTGTTGATGTGATTTTATATGAACTAAAAAACTAATAAAATAAAGGAATTATTTTTTAAAGGTAAAAGTTTATAACCATAAATTACAAACAATTTTTTGTAAACATTATTTTATTAAATTTTTTTGGGCAGTATTTAGGTATTTTGTGTCTTAACTATTTTCCACAATAGTGCTAATGCCAATAGTGAAGCGTGACAGGAAAATGAGTGATAAAATATGGTGGACTAGTGTAATTTAAAAAAAATCTGTTTATCTAGATATCATCCATTAATGCTTGTCCCATGTAAGATGTTGAACTACAGAGATTCTATTGTTTATAGGAAAAACGGGAAGGAGTTAAAAATTGCATTAACACAAATTTTGCAATGTTTCTGTGATTTTTTGATCATTAATTCTTTTTAGAACAAAATTTGTATACGAGTATTATTAAATATTTTAACCACTTCTTCTTCTTGAAGTGCCTATCCTCTATGGATGTTGGCCATCACATTGGTCCACATTACTCTATTCACTGCCGCTCTGAACAGAGCCGTTGACGTCATCCCAGTCCACGCCCGCAAATTCCGCAGCCACGATATCCGTCTTTGCCCTACTGATCGTTGCCCCTCTATCTTCCCCTGTAGGATGAGTTGAAGGAGGTGATACTTTTCATTTCGCATGATGTGCCCGAAGTACTCCAATTTTCTACGCTTGACAAGTTGTAAGAATTCTAGTTGTCCATCAATGCGTTGTAGTACCGCATCGTTTGACACGTGGTGTGTCCATGAGATTCTGAGCATGCGGCGATAGCACCACATCTCAAATGCATCTATGCGATTACATGAGGCATCAGTAAGGGTCCACGCTTCCGCCCCATACAGAAGGGTTGAGAGTACATAACATTTTAAAATTCTCATTCTAGTATAGATGTTGAGGGACAGGTTGCATAGTATGCTACGCATCCTGTTAAATACACCTCTTGCTTTCTCGATTCGGCACTTCACCTCTCGAGAGTGATCCCAGTTCCTGTTCAAGGTACAGCCCAGGTATGTGACTGTCTCGGCTATTGTGAGAGCTACATTGTTAGTGGTGAATTGTAGGTTGTCGATGACGGTTTTACTAATAACCAGTACGTGTGTCTTTTTACAGTTAATTTTCATACCATATTCGCTGCATACAGTCTCTACTCGATCTATTAGTCTTTGAAGTCCTTCAGCAGTATCTGCTATAAGGACGGTGTCATCAGCGTATCTTAGGTTATTTATTATCTCTCCGTTTATCACAATTCCGTCTTCCATGTTGTCTAATGCCTCCCTGAACAAGTGCTCCGAGTACACGTTAAACAGAAGAGGCGACAGTATACAACCTTGGCGCACTCCTCTTCTTATGTTAAATTCCTCAGATGTTTCGTTTTCGACTGGAACGATGGCTTTCTGTTGTAAGTATAGTTTTGATATTATAACTGTGTCTCTGTCGTCAATTCCGGACTCATGCAAGATTGAGATCAGTTTGTCATGTCGAACCCTATCGAAGGCTTTTTCGAAGTCTATGAAGCATGCAAAAACGTCTGCGTTAACGTCTCGTGCTCGCTGAAACAGGACCTGTATTGAGAATAGGGCCTCTCGGGTGCCAAGTCCTTTCCTGAAACCGAATTGTGTGTCACTTATTCCTTCGTCAAGTTTTCTATATATGCGTGCTTGGATGATATTAAGGAAAGCTTTTAGGACGTGGCTCATCAAGCTGATTACTCGGTGTTCGGAGCATTTAATTGTATTTGATTTCTTGGGTAGTGGGATGAATGTAGACAGCAGCCAGTCATTTGGCAATTGGCCGCGTGTGTAAACTTTGTTGAAAAGATTGGTTAGCACTTTTATCTGTTCTGGGTCCAGTAATTTAAGGACCTCTCCATGAATCCGGTCTGGCCCAGGAACTTTATTGTTCTTTAGTCGTTTGACAGCTGATTCCACTTCTCCCTGTGTAATGCTAGGTCCTTCTTCACCCATCACTATGGGCCCATTTTCGATGCCTTCGTCTCCGAAAAGCTCCTCCATGTACTGTTTCCATCTTGCGAGTTTTTTGCCAGTCTCGGTAATGATGTTATCATTTGCGTCCAATATAATTCCTGGACCTCGCCTTTGATATCTTCCTGTTGCTTCTTTTATTTTCTTATGGAGATTAAAGCTGTCGTGCTTTTCTTGCAACATTTCGATTTCGGCACATTCTTCCTGTAACCATCGTTCTTTAGCCTCTTTAATTGCTCTTAGGATTCTTCTGTGCAACTCCTTGTACTTTGCATTGTCTCTATTTCTGTGCTGTCTTCTCTCTTCCATAAGTTCCAAGATAGAATCTGTCATCCATTGTCTTTTCACTATCCTATCTGGTCGTAGTTCTTCTTCTGTGACAGATGTTATAGATGTTTTTATTTTATTCCATAGGTCTTCTATCTCCATTTTGTGGTTGCTGTTTTCTGATATACTCTTGAGTTCCCTGTTTAGTTTCTCTGTTGTTTGTTGGAGCACGTTGTCTTGTTTAAGTTTCCGTATATCAGCATTTCTTGAGGGCTTCCCTTTGACTATTTTCTTGAGTCGAAGTTGAGTACGAGCCAGTAATAGGTTGTGATCCGATGGTATGTCTGCGCCCGGGTACGTCTTGCAAGAGCTGATCATGTTGCGATATCTTCTGTTTATCATTATGTAGTCAATTTGATTCCTCATGATTCTATTACTATTGTCAGCTGGGGATTTCCAGGTGTATAGTCTTCTGGGAGGTAGTTTGAAAAATGTGTTCATAATTGTGATGTCCATTTCTTGGCAGAATTCTATTAATCGTTCACCTCTCTCATTCCGCACTCCCAGCCCAAAACCGCCGACCACACCCTCAACCTCTCCCTGTCCGATCTTAGCGTTCATGTCGCCCATAATTATGCTAATTTCTTCTTTCCTTGTATGCTTAAGAGCAGTTCTAAGCTGTTCATAGAAACTTTCTATTTCTTGCTCATTGCTTTCGGATGTCGGGGCATATGACTGTATGACGTTAAGGTCAAATGGTTTAGACCTAATCTTAATCATTGCGACTCTGTTCGAGATGGGGATGAATCCCTTTACAGTCATGTTGGTTTGGTTATTAAGAATTATTGCCACTCCATTCTTATTTCTGGTGGTATCGTCTCCAGAGAAATATATGTGATGTTCGTTTACTATGCAGTGGCCGGAGTCCGGCCATCTTGTTTCACTGCATCCCAGTATGTCGATCTGGAGCCGCTTCATCTCTTTCACTATGTTTGCCGTCTTCCCGGCTTGGTACATACTCTGTACATTCCATGTACCGATTCTCCTTTCTTGGTTTGTTTTGAAAACATTATTGGAAAACCGGGGGATTCTTAGCACCCTCTCCCCACTTAAGGGGTGCCCGGGACTGAGGGCCGTTGCTTGATTTTGTGTATCCATTGTGATTTTACTAGGGATTTGTAATGCAGTGGTTTCCCGTTGCCTTCTGCATCCAAATGCCGTTGACCCTTTTTTGGGTTCCTTCGCCTTCGGGACCGATTTCTCAATCCCAGGGCAATTGAGTGCCCTACCACTTACCAGCTCCTCCACCCGTAGCTGTTGGCCAGTAAGTGGGAGCCACTTACGCCAGGTCCACCGTACCGAAGTCCATCTTCTCCGCCTTCCCTGCCGGTGTGGTCTTCACCCGTATCCCTGGGCAAGGGGATTGCGTTATACCCCGCAATACTGGGTCCCCAGCAAAACTTAGCCACCGACTCCAAGGAGTCGGGCCCACCCCCGCGACGTGGACGCGCCTGCTGAGAATTGCCTATGTGGATTCAGAGAAGAGGTCTCTGGGTTCCCATAGGCCGGGTTAATGTTCGTGTATGATGCCACGAACAAAGGCCACTGTGGTGGGTTTAACCACTGGTGGTGTTTAATGTGTCAAAATCTAATTTTAATTTATTAGGTAATGTAATCTATTTTAAAAATTACCTGTTCTGTAAATTTATGTATTCTACTGATGCACTTGAACATTTCCCTGCCGAGTGAAGTTAATTTAAAAATGAAATCAGTGTGTAACCAAGGTTTATAAATTCTTTCTATAATTATTTCTGAAGATCTGTAAAACGAAAAAACAAAATTTTAAAATATTTCTGATTGATGATTCTTAATATATTCTAGAATATTTTTTAGTAGTTATTAATAACACCTTATCTGTCTGTTATGGGCAGCCCATAAAGAGGAGTGTCAAATTATTTACACTTAATCTGTTTGTTGCAGGGCTAAAATAAATAGTTCTGTTTCTTATCACATGGTCAACCAATTAAATGACTGCATCATGTAAGAACAGAAGAGGTAGAGGTGTAAAAGACACTAATCAGAGTTATCTCCTCTGAAAGTAATAAATTTCATTATACAGCCAGACCCTGTGGTGAATTAAGTGAAAGTGTCATTTGCAGAGTGGAAAATATGTGGTTTTTTGAGGGCCCGGCATGCTGATAAGCGTACTTTTTCATTCAGTGAGGAAAGCAAGGTAAACCATCTCACTCCTCGTTTTACTTAGTAAAACCTCTACAGGTTCAAACCAGCCTTTTGGCTGATGACCTAAACAACAATAACACCTTGTTTAAACACAAAGAGCTACAAACTGATTAATTAACTTAAATTAGATGTTTTGTGATACTTTCTGAAACCAGTTATTTTTTTACTTCTTTATAAAATTCTCTTATCAATAATTGTACTACACTACAAGCTAACTGGGAGTTTTAGTTTAGTTTTCAAAGGATTTTAAAAAAAGTTATAAAATGCATGGAATTTTATTGGCTACAGTTTTTGTGTTCTTCAGTATTTTTATACATAAAATAAATTAATATCATAAAACAATTTTTAGCTTGAGGAGCACACAATGAACAAACAATTAAAAAAAGGTTTTATTTATTTTTTCATTTTACTTGATTTTTGTATTAATGTTACTTTTATTTTTCATGCAAATGTTTTCACAGGTATTAATCAGTAACTTTTTTTGGGAATTCATATTGTGTAGTTTTTACATATTTATTTTTACCAGAGGTTCCCAATATTATTTACATTTACATTCCTTTATTGCCGTTATAAACAAAATTGTCATTTAGCATTGTCACAAGCAAACATTAACATCATAAAACATCACAACAAAAATACTCAATATAATTGCCAAAACACAACTAACATCATAATTTGACAAAAAGCAAATATACAGAATCAATAATCAATCTAGTCTAAGTAATTTAATTGTATTTTATTAATAAAATAAATTTGTTTATCATTTATTATAACCAGATCCCGAAAGAATCTGGATAAATGTTGTAATATGTATTGAAAAGTATATTATGGTATTTTAATTTTAAACAGACTTTACCTTATTTTTATATAAATGTGTTCATAATTATTTCATGCTGTATATTTTCTACTTTTTTCAGCTTTTGTGCAACTTTAAAAGCAGTCAGATGCCCCAAATTGATCTTGAAACAGCACTGGCCTTGTTTAACCACTGATGTTTGTAAACTGATGTGTATTTTTAATATAAAATAACATTAAAAGTTTTGGATAAGTAAATATAGAAATAATTAAAACTATATTAAGTAATAAAATGTGTTGTTATTGGAAACTTACACTGTTAAATCATCAGGAAAACTCAAATCCGAGTTTTTCTGTAGATTCATATTCACTCCTATAGCTGTTCCTAAAGAAAACCAACAAAAAACAATATTTTATTGAATGCTATAAAACAAAACAACAATGCAATTAATACTAAATATTTACAAACTTTTATGTATTTAAAGTCGCATTAACAGCTCGGTTATTAGTGACTACGTTGGGTTTCAATGTGTGAAAATTTCCAGACCCTAACCAGGAATCGAAGATGGGACCTCCTTGTTATAGGCTAGCATGCTACCACTATACTACAGAGGCGGCCATTTATATATTTTATTAAAGGTAGGATTGTCATAAATCTAATGAATTGGTATGAGATAAGTAGCTTTAAATTCAAAGGCAAATGAGTAAGTATGTCTGGTATTTTTTGCTGAAAACACTAGAATTTTGATCAGATTCAATTAATATTTTTTTAATTGGATTTTTTATAATATATGGGATGTAAAATAATTAATCAATTAAATACCTTAATTCTTTTGTTTTTATTAAGTTTTCAGGAACTGTTACCTTAACTAATTAAAATTTATTGTCCTACTTACGACAAATTGTATCCAGTGTGCATCTCATTATTGGGTGAGAAATATCAAACGTTTCAGTCGGCAATTTTTTTTCTAAATATTTTTCCAGTTCATGTCCTTGTTCATTGAAAATTGTAAGGTACCATTCCATCAAGTTTCTATGAAACATTTTATTTGCAAATCTTCTGTGCCGTCTCCAATTTTCTCCTGAAATAATATAGATAACAGTAGATAAATTTCATGGATAAAAATACGTTAGTACATAAATTTTAGTAGTATTATTTAGTATCAACTGCTCACATTGTTATAAAATATTCAAAATACGTAGTTATCAGCAATGAGATTAATCACAATTGTGAAATTTTTTTTCTCGTACAGGGCCAACTTTAGTCTACAAGAGGTGACTTTAGACATTTCTGGAAGCTCTTTTTGCCACCTACATTCTCAGCATTCGCATACTGTTGGCTTTTCTTCTTTCTTCTATCCACCCGTTGTTCTGTTTTTTCTCTTCATGGAAGTCATTAAAGTCTGTAATTAGCTGTCTAAATTTGGTTTGGTTCAATAAGTTTTCTCAATATCCTTTCTGGTTTTCTCAATATCCTTTCAGATTTCTTTAAAATATTTATCCAACACCTTAGGTCTATTGTTTAGTGTCTTAAAAATTTGTTTTGTCAACGGGTTGTCATCCATTCTATAGAGGTCTCAGTAAAATTTTAGTTTTCTTTTTCTAATCATTTCCATTTATTGTTGATTTTCCTAGTACAGTTCTTCTCGATCTCATAACCTATATTATCTGTATTTTATCTTCAGGCCCATAATCTTGCAGAGGATCTTTCCCTCAAATTTCTCTGCTTCTTTTAGATCAGCCTTTCCAGTCATTCTAAGGCACTCACTCATGATCATTCACTACTGCAATTATTTTAAGGATTCTAAAATATTTGATGCAATTACTTTTTAATGCAGAATAGGTAGGCTTTATCAGAATAAGAGCCACTGATCCTTAGAATAACCTCAATCAGATAGAAAGTGTAGTAGCCTGCTTGGAATTCATCACGCCAATTTCCAGCATCATGTGAGCTAAAATAATGGGAAATTAATTATCTTTCCACATAGATTGCCACATTTTAGGAACCTATTAAACTAATTGAAATGGATTGAAAGTAAAAACCAGAATTTTACGTTTATCTTTCTCTAATTCTCACTATTTCCAATCTTGCACTAATCCAATACTATAGCCCTGCTTTTCTGCTTTTCTTTTTCCTGCTTTTCATCCTTGTGTCTACTGCTCACATTATACTCTCTTATCATATTCTTTTTGGCCTTCCTTTTCTCCTTCTTGTTGCTGGGCAATCATTTAAAACTTTCATTGGCCACCTCTCCTCATTAATGCATTGCACAAGTCTATCCCACAACTTCTTATGTTTGTATTCTTTCATTACACTTTTCAACCTCCCTTCATTCCCTTATCTAATTTTTTTTGTGTGAACTAATAATATCCTTCTAAAAAACTTAAAACTTTTCTACAAAACAAAACAAATATTCCTATCACATCTCCATCTCTACCTTAGATTATTTTTGACATACTTGGTCAGTTGATTTAAATATATCAGTTTTTATGATTATAACAGATGTTTATTTGAAAATAATTGTTACCTGACAGTGTAAATGCTCCAAGGCTTCTACTTTGAAAGTACTGGAAAAGTTGATGCTTATCAATTATTTTGGGATGACTTAGTATTACCTGAAACACAAGTAGGCTGTAGTATAGAATTCTATTAACGAATTAATTTAAAATCTTTCACATCAAAAAATTTGTAACTGCTGCTTTATATAAAAAAAAAAAAAATTTATATTATATAAATACATTATAATATTTTGTGTATTAAAAATATAATCTTTATTGACATTTCAGTGTTAAGATATTTTATTCACGTGCGTGCGCGCGCACGCACGCACGCACGCACGCGCACGCACGCACGCGCACGCACACTAACCGGTATGTTTTTTTTTGGTTTCAGGACACCTGAAAACGTGTATTTTCAGTGGCAACTCAATTTCGAAAAATCTATATGAAAACAATACTTTTCTTTCCTATATTTCATGTAGGGCTAGAGAAAGTAAAGAGTAATCTGTCAGCCATTTTTATTATCTTGGAATGAAATATCGTCATGAAAAGATAATAAATAATACACAAAAATGTTTTCTTTGGTTTTACAATAATATAATTTATATCAGAGAAAAAAATAATACAGGATTTTATCTTACTTCTAGATCCTTTGGGTCAGAAATTGCGATTACAAGGTTATTTCCAAGCCAAAATCTCATAGGTCCTCCAGGTCCATACTGTTTTAGGAGATCAGTTATTTTATATATAAAATCTGAAAAAAATGTATAATCATCAGTAATTTAATTATAGCACTTGTATGTCTCCAAATGGGTTAATACAATATTTCATTACAAAACAACAAATAAATTTCAATAGTAGTAACTCCGTAACTTCTAGGTACGAGGGGACCTCATGAAAAAGGTACAAAATTTTGAAATTGAATTGAATTTTGAAATTTTGAATGAAGTTGGAATGTGAAATGTTAGGAGTTTAAAACAAACTGGTAGGTTAAAAAATTTAAAAAGGGAAATGGATAGGTTGAAGTTAGACATTGTACAGTAGGCATTAGTGAGGTACGTTGGGAGGATGATAAAGACTTATGGTCAGGGGATTATAGGGTTATTAACACTGAAGCCATCGGTAGACAGGGAGGAGTGGGAATAGTAATGAATAAAAAAATAGGACGAGTGACTTACTACAAGGAGAGTAGTGATAGGATTTTCATGGTTAGAGTAGATACACAACCAAAGCCCACCACTACAATGGAAGTTTATATGCCTACATCTTCACATAAGAGGAAGAAATAGAACAGGTAGGCTATATAAGGAATTAAATGAATTGATAAAATATGTCAAGAGTGATGAAAATTTAATAGTTATGGGAGACTGGAATTCAGTAATTGGAGAAGGAAAAGGAGGAAGGATAATCGGAGAATATGGTTTAGAGAAGAGAAATGATAGAGGAAGTCGGCTGCTAGATTTCTGCTCCAAATATGATAAAGTGATATGCAAAATAGACTATTTAAGAATCACATGAGGAGGTTATACACATGGATAATACCAGGTGATAAGGGAAGATACCAAATAGATTACATAATGGTTAGACAAAGATTCAGAAACTAGATTTTGAACTGTAAAGCCTATCCAGGTGCAGACATAGGGAGTGATCATAATTAAATAGTAATGGATAGTAGGCTTAAAACTTAAACAACTGAATAAGAAACAGGTGAGATGTAGACAAACTGAGGGAACAATACAAACAAATAGGTTTCCAGGAAAGTATTTCAAAAGAGATAGAAGAAAGAGGTAATGGCACAGGATGCGTAGAGGAGAAATGGATAAACTTAAAGGAGGTGGTAGTGAAAGCAGCAGAAGAATGGATAGGACATACTAAGAGAAGGAGTAGGAAACCTTAAATTACGAATGATATTCTGGAACTATAAAGGGCTTCTGTCGTCAACTGGAAGGAGACCCCTTAATTCCTTTTACAAAAGGCTTAAGGGAACCAGCCGGGATAGAAGGCTAGTGTCCTATCCATACATTCACGTTGTGTGGCCTGTTAGTAACCATGTGACCGCTCATCAGCACGATAACCGGCTCATGGTGAACGGAACTGGAAGGGCTGCCCATTCCACCCTGGCAGACGGTGGCTTGGGGCACTCAGTCTGCCAACCAAAAAGCTGAAAGCAACAGTAAACTACAGCTTTTTCTGTCTGACTAGAATTATCGTAAGGAAACTCCTTCATGTATGATTCTGGTTAGGCTTACTTAGTATATGCAGATCTTCAAGAACTTCGAGAACTTCAAAATATGAAAAATTTATGATGGCGTCCTCTCTGGTAAAACATTCCGGAGATAAACTAGTCCTCCATTCGGATCTCCGGGCGAGGACTATCAGAGGGGACTTCATCAAAAAAATAAAAGTTTCTGAAATTCTGCGAGTTGGAACATGGAATGTTAGGAGTTTAAAACAAACTGGTAGGTTAGAGAATTTAAAAAGGGAAATGGATAGGTTGAAGTTAGATATTGTAGGCATTGGTGAGGTACGCTGGGATGATGATCAAGACTTTTGGTCCGGGGATTATAGGGTTATTAACACTAAAGCCATCGGAGGGCAGGGCGGAGTGGGTCTAGTAATGAATAAAAAAATTGGACAAAGAGTGACTTACTATAAGCAGTGTAGTGATAGGATTATCATGGTTAGAGTAGATACGAAACCAAAGTCTACCACTATAGTGCAGGTCTACATGCCTACGTCTTCACACAGAGAGGAAGAAATAGAACAAGTATATGAGGAATTAGATGAAGTAATAAAATATGTCAAGGGTGATGAAAATTTGATAGTTATGGGAGACTGGAATGCAGTAGTTGGAGAAGGAAAAGAAGGAAAGATAGTCGGAGAATATGGTCTAGGGAAGAGAAATGACAGAGGGAGTCGGCTGGTAGATTTCTGCTCCAAATATAATTTAGTGATAGGCAATACACTTTTTAAGAATCACAAAAGGAGGTTATACACTTGGATGATGCCAGGTGACAAGGGAAGATACCAAATAGATTACATAATGGTTAGACAAAGATTCAGAAACCAGATTATGAACTGTAAAGCCTATCCAGGTGCAGACATAGGGAGTGATCATAACTTAGTAGTAATGGATAGCAGGCTTAAACTTAAAAAAACTGAAGAAGGGACAGGGAAATGCTAGGTGGGATTTAGACAAACTAAGAGAACAAGACAACCAGGTAGGTTTCCAGGAGAGTATTCAAAAAGGGATAGAAGAAAGAGGTAATGACACAGGAAATGTAGAGGAGGAGTGGATAAACTTCAAGGAGGTGGTAGTGAAAGCAGCGGAAGAATGGTTAGGTCATACTAAAAGAAGAGGTAGGAAACCGTGGATTACTAATGATATTTTAGAACTGATGGATGAGCGAAGAAAATATAAAAACGCAAAGGACGAGAGAGGTAAAAGCCAATATTGCTACTTGAGAAATACCATAAACAAAAGGTGTAAGAAAGCGAAGGAAGAGTGGATCAGAGCGAAATGTACGGACATTGAAAGTAAAATGGCAGTTGGTAAAGTGGACGCAGCTTATAGAAAAATAAGGGAAAACTTTGGAGAACGAAAGATGAAAGCTGTTAATTTACAAAGCGCAGGTGGTAAACCATTGTTGAATGGCCAAGAGAGAGCTGAAAGATGGAAGGAATACGTAAATCAACTCTACATGGGAAAAGAATTAGAATATGATGCGATAGAACAAGAAACTGATGTTGAAGAAGATCAAAAAGGGGACCCTATACTACGAGAAGAATTCGATCGGGCACTTAAGGATATGAATATGAATAAGACACCAGGAATAGATAACATACCATCGGAATTATTATTACGATGTGGCAAAGTTGCTCAAAACAAATTATACAAACTTGTGTGCAGAATGTATGAGAGTGGAGAGGTACCATCGGACTTTAAAAAAAATATTATGATTCCAATACCAAAAAAGTCAGGAGCGGAGAAGTGTGAACATTACAGAACCATCAGCCTAACATGCCATGCATCTAAGATACTGACAAGAATTATATACAGGAGAATAGAACACCGAGTAGAAGAAGTATTGTACGATGACCAATTTGGATTTAGAAGGAGAATGGGAACTCGAGATGCAATATTGGCTCTGAGACTGATTATTGAGAAAAGGATACAGAAAAATAAAACTACTTTTATGGCATTTGTAGATTTAGAGAAAGCATTTGACAATCTGGACTGGAGTAAAATGTTTAAAACTTTGAAAAGGCTAGGAATTAAATACAAAGAAAGGAAAGTTATCTACAGTCTGTATAAGAATCAAACGGCTGTTTTGAGAATCGAGGGGTACGAAAAAAAGGCTGCTGTAAGAAAAGATGTACGACAAGGTTGTTCTTTGTCACCACTACTTTTTAACTTGTATATAGAAGAGGCTATAAATGAAGTGAAGGAGAAATTTGACGTAGGAATAAAAATTCAAGGAGAAACAATAAAAATGTTGAGATTCGCCGATGATATAGTAGTATTAGCCGAGGCAAAGAATGAACTAGAGGATGCCTTAAATGGAATGGATGAGATCTTGAGGAAGGATTACTTCATGAAAATTAATAAGAACAAAACGAAAGTGTTGTGCAGCAGCAAGAGTGGTTTAGAAGAGATGGGAAATTTAAAAGTAGGCAACGAGAACATACAGGAAGTTGGGGAATTCTGCTATCTAGGGAGTAAAATAACAAAGGATGGTAGAAGCACGAGTGATATCAAGAGTAGAATTGCTCAAGCTAGAAAAGCCTTTGAAATGAAAAACAGCTTACTGACTACAAACATTGATTTACAGATCAGGAAAAATTTCTTAAAACATTATGTTTGGAGTGTAGCATTATACGGAAGTGAAACGTGGGTGATAGGGGCTGTAGAACGGAAGAGGATAGAAGCTTTTGAAATGTGGTGTTATAGGAAAATGTTAAAGATTAGGTGGGTGGACAAAATAAGTAATTTAGAGGTTCTTAGGCGAGTGGATGAAAAAAGAAGTATATGGAAGCATCTTACCAAAAGAAGGGATAGGCTAGTGGGGCATATCCTAAGACATCCAGGTATTGGGCTATCAATAATGGAGGGTAACATTGAGGGAGTAAATTGTAGAGGGAGGCAAAGATTAGAATATATAAAGCAAATTACAAAAGATGTAGGGTGTTACAGGTATGTAGATATGAAACGACTTGCGCAAGATAGAACAGGTTGGAGAACTGCATCAAACCAGTCGAGAGACTGATGACAAAAAAAAAAAATTCTGGAACTAATGGATGAGCGAAGGAAATTTAAAAACGCAAAGGACACAAAAGAGGTAAAATGTAACATTGCTACTTGAGAAATACCATAAACAAAATGCATAAGAAAGCCAAGGAAGATTGGATCAGAGCGAAATGTATGGAGATTGAAAGTAAAATGGTAGTTGGTCAATTAGACGAAGCTTACAGAAAAAAAGGGAAAACATCGTAACTGTAGGTACCCTTTGGGACACATGGAACCTTAGAATATAAAACTATCAGTTTTTTTTTACAAAACAAAGAAATTTTATTTGAACTATTGTTTTGAAATATTCTTCACACTTTACACGCTTGAAAGATTTTCATTAGGTTTATAATAAAACAACGTCCACAATTTAAAAAATCGACTAACTCTGTTTACATTTGTTTATTTTATAATAATGTTTTACATATTTGCGCGTAATTTAAGCAAATAGCCAATCGGAAGCAATAAAGCCAGAGAAGGTCTACATTTCTGAACTTGAAGTTAGATCTCAAACATGTTACGCTGACATTCAACTCATGCAGGTACCCTTACTAACATGAAAAAATTCATTAAAAATTAAGTTACTCAAAAGTATTTAACAAATCTATATAAACGGGAATATTTAAATAATAATCCCAATAATTTCATTATTTTATGATAATAACCATTTTTATAATAATCTCATTATTCGGAAATAATTAATTAACAAATTCTTAATAAATAAAATTTCATTTGATTCCAATTAGTTGCTCAATAAATTAATGTAACGTTAGAACTTCTGCTGAATTTCTGTTTAACAAGACATGTGCTTTACAGGTTATACTGTAAGAGTCAATCAAGTAAAGTATAAGGATACGTAATTTAACTAGCTAATATAATACTACCAGACATGTAGGGAAATGTAGGGTTGAATTTTAGTTGGCAGTGTGCTAAATTTTAACTCTACAGTCACCTTGTAGGATATTATATTAACAGTTCCGAGGGAGGCGGAGGATATTTGCAGTTGTCGAATCCAAGTGGCCAGGCGGGGGGTTTTTGGTTGGTAGGCGGTTGCGGCCTCCTTGGGACTGGACGAGGACGCCTCAATTGATTCCAACACTATTTTCCCATTGTGGGGGCGTGAACACGAGTTTTTCTCGGCGCCTCAGATAAAAAAATTAACTAGCATCTTACAGGTTTTGTTTTTTATTTATACAAACCTTTAAAATGTACCGTAGAAAACTCAAAATAGCCCCTATAAAACTTTATGAGTTTACAATATCTGCAATATTCGAAATACAGTAGGTAAGGTTTTTTTACTTTATGTAAAAGTTTCTAGAATTGCGGCGGATATTCATTAAAATTAAGGTAATCCGATCCGACCAATAAAAATCTCATCCCTTAAAATTTAACGTAATAAATGTAGCACTTAATGATACGTAACCCAAAAATTCGGTTTGTGTTTCTTTGTGATGTGTTTTTCTGTGTTATGCTGCGTATTGAGAGTGTTAATTTTCTTTACGTATTATTATTTTTCATTATCTCTCTAAAATTTTCCTTATAGAAAAACGTTTACTTAAAAACTAGGTTTCACATTATTTAAGTTTTTAAAAGGAATGTAGGAACTTACCATTGTATAAATCCACCCTCCAGCACTAATATAGAAGTAGAATTTTTCAAAATCTCGTTTACTGTGCACATACAGAAAAATGGAACTTAAGTTATGTACTGAATTCTAAGTTTCTAGGCTTTATAGTTCTGGTAATTTGGTGAGTGATATTTTGTGTAAATATATTTATTTACAAAATAATATTTAATAGACTTACCTTCATGAGTACAATTGAAAAAATAAAGGAGGTTTCCAATTAATGGAACGGTAGGTGGTCCTGGTAATAAAGACGCTAGTTTTACCATATGTCTTCTGTTCCATTTGTATTGGATGAGGAATAAAATACTGATAATTACTGTAAATGGTATCAACAGCTCTGTAAGAACACTCATTCTTCTTTATCTAAAAATAATAAAAATCAAATTACAAATTTAAACACAGTATCAACTCGCCTACCCTAGGTAATTAAGATCGAGGGTACCTTAAATAGTACAAATCTGGTGTGAAACACTCACACAACTTTCTCTTGCCAATGCAAATAATCAACAATAAACCTAACATTATTAATAAAACAATAGAAATAAACAAAAAACTAACTTTAATAACATAACCTAATTTTAATCATGAGTGAAAGACGCAAAATGAAAATCAACCTCAGTTTGGCTTAAAAGTACGGAAAATCACCCTTTCACGCTAAACTAGGCTCTGTAGAGAAAAATGCTTTTAAAAAAGTTGTAGATCTTTTAATTTCCTATAAATTTGATTATATACACTTTTGTCGTAAAATGCATTCTAAGGCCGAAATCTTAAAAAAATCGATTTTTCACACGTTTTCGTGAGAAAAAACGGAAAATTGCTAATTACAGCTAAACTAAGCGTTATACAAAAGAATGTTTGAAATAAAAGTTGTAGAATTTTAAATTCTCTACAACTTTTGTTATATAATTTTTTGCGCTAAAATGCATATTAAAGCCGTAATATTAAAAAAGTATTTTTTACGTGTAAAAAACCTCACCAAGAATTTCAGCAAACATGACGCCTACCTATCTTCTAGAGAATAAAAAATTGAGTAAACCAGGCGATTTTTAAAAAAATCGTAGAACCAGTTTTTGAGAAAATTGCAAAAAAGTGAAAAATTATACGAATAAACTACTACTTCCGGTTGACCAATTTTGATGAAAATGTTCGTGTCGTGTCCGGTAGTGGTATGTAACTTAAGTTTCAAGTTTCAAGTTCGTACGATGTTCCGTTCTTGATATTCTGTTCACACACACACTCACAGACACACAGACACACACACACACACACACACACACACAGACCAATCGCTAAAAACATGTTTTTTGCGTTCAGGAGGTCTGAAAACGTGTAGATCCGGTGAAAACTCGACTTCGAAAAATCGACATGAAAACAATACTTTCCTTCCTATATATTCATATAGGCAAGAGAAAGTAAAAAAGCTCGGATAACACGGACCCATCAGAAAATTTATTTTCCATTAGACTGTTAATAAAGGTTTACTATTATAACAAGCACTACAGGAAATTCGTATTTTATACGTTTATAAATTAATTATAACATACAGTAGTTCCACAATTATGATTTATATTATAGTAATTAATTTCTTAACTGTATAGATTAGTAATTACGAAAAACAATTGCTTTTTAAATCCTACCAATTGGTGTATTTTCTGAAAAACTTTACAAAATTGCGTAAATTTTTGTCATATAGAAAACAAAATTACTATTTTAATGGTGTGTAATTCATTCATAAGAAAAACCTGTGTTATTCAAGGTTATTATTCTAAATTGTGTTGAATGTTTTGAAGTAGGTAAATAAGCAAGTTCTTTTTGAATGTTCAAATGGCTTTCAAGGTGTTACATAATTATTATAATAGTTACAAATTATGGTGTACAAGTTTTCACATATTTATGAGAAATTTGTTTTTTCGTTTCCATTAACCTTTATCGGCACGCCATTCTAACCCCAATTTCATTTACACCTATTTTATTTTCAGGCAACATACAGACATGCAAACTTTTATTGTCTTGAGTACCTTCAAATGGTATGTTAAGTTGGTACGTTAGAAGTTTGTGTGTAAGGTGACTGTGGTTTTCGGTTTGATCTGTAACTTTACACATTGTTAAAAATTGGTTGCTTTCTACAATCCCCAAGATCTCAGTTGGTTACACATATTTAGGTTTTAGTAAGGGTGTTTATCGATAATAGTTTTGTTTCTTGTTCTAAATCGAATACATTTATTGTAAAACACTAGAACCTCGAAACTCGATCATTTTGTGAACATAAAGTTGTCAAGTTTTTGGAATGTCCTGTTATACAGAATGACGGGTAGACGAAAGAATACAACTACCTACATACTGTATTTGCAGCAAATTATTACGTTTTCTGTATTATTGTAGTTTAAATATAGAACAATATCGATTTAATTTGCTTATCTAAATAATGTATTTAATAATAATAGGTCAACTAACACCTGATTCCAGTACGATTTTATTCACATTTTCCCCTTATAAATTCTTTTTAAAATGTCCTATAAGTTTCCATTTGTATTTGGCAACCATATCTATTAACCTGTTTCCTTTTCTTATCACTAGCTATTTCTTGTAAACCAAGTTCTTATATGCACTACTTTAATACATTCACTATGGTACATTATCGTGTATACTGTAGTACGTACAATATTACTAAAAAAGTACTTTTAAATATTAAAACCTAAAAAATTCACAACGTACACAACGTCAATGGAATAATACTCCGATCACTGGAAGTTTTAGCGAAAGTTTGGAGTTTGAAAACATGTAATCCCACGTTCAAAAATAA
This sequence comes from Catonia carolina, assembly GCA_035578175.1. Taxonomy (NCBI): domain Eukaryota; kingdom Metazoa; phylum Arthropoda; class Insecta; order Hemiptera; family Achilidae; genus Catonia; species Catonia carolina. Next base: position 257,143,199 of record JAQMRL010000001.1, on the reverse strand, counting down.
CTGGGATTTAAATTTGTAGGAAGTGAGTAGGTTCAAATGACACACTACTGAGACTAGTCGTACGGTCGAGTCGTAGGATCTGCTGAATAGTGGCTGGCTACCTTCGAGCTGATAAAAATAATAGTTTAAAGCTGGTATTTTTGGTCAAACTTGAATATTACTTATTTCTGTAACACGAGTTTTCTGCATATTGTTGCTACAGCAATGTTGTCAAGTTATACATTGTGAGTCACGAGAATGCCTTTTGCGTATGGATGGGCTGGGAGGAAAGGAAGAGAAATCTGACAGTGTTGCCAATCTCAAGAGTAAGACAATATATTTTACTACCGTGCAATTGCACTGTTTGGTAACCACATGTTACCTTTCAATTAATGTACTTCGTTGTGACTACCACTTTTTCCACATAAACCCCATTTCCATACATACAACATTTTTTGCAGAATTTTGAAAGAGTCATCTTTAAGAAAACTTTAAATCCATTTTGTAGAAATCTTGTACCTATTTAATGAAAAACAGAACCTTCATTTAAAATAAATTGGAACAGTTTTGATTTTTAATATAATTTCTGATATGTAGGCTATTACTAATACTTAAATATGCATATATAAATTGGTAATACTTTTCTAGACGTCTGACGGGTGCTCTTGAGACGTTAAGTGCGCGAAAGACTTCTAAATTACCCCCAATGCGTTACATTTTGTTTTAACTTCTCCCACCTTTTCGTTATTTTTTATAGAATCTAGCTTCGCACTTTTAGCCTCGAACAAAGGTTCTGGTTTATTGGACACCTGTCAGTAAAGGTCCAAAACCGAGAAACCGGGTTATAGGCTACCTTCATGTGTTGTATTTAGGTTTGAAGGTATTACCAAAGTTTTAAGTTTTAATTTTTAGGGGCATCGAATTCACGGTACATTAGCCAAAAATTGTCAAACGTCAAGTCCTTCTTAAAAAAATCTAGTGTGAAACACTCACACAACTTTCTCTTGCCAATACAAATAATTAACAATGTAACCTAACATTAGTAAAGGCCAAGCCACTTGCTGTGAGCACTAGACTACGCATGCGCATACTTGACTTTGACCCTGCATACCCCTCTGACCTACAGTTAGATGTACAGTCAGAGTGTTGTTGAAAATTGACAACGCGCATTTCATTTGTAGGCATGCTGTTCCATTGTTGATTACATACGCTGCACTATTGCAGTACATACAAGACTATACTAATGCAGACGCACGTTTTTCCCAGCACTCTCCTTACGAAAATCAGGCTAGACTAACATTTAGGCTAACATTCAGGCTAGACTAACAGTTAGGTTAGCTAACATTAGAAATAAACTCAAAACTAACCTTAAAAACATAACCTTAATTTAATCATGAGTGAAAGACGCAAAATGAAAATCAACAGTTTGGCTTAAAAATAGCTCTTTCACGCTAAACTAAGCCCTGTAGAGAAAAATGCTTGGAATAAAAGTTGTAATCTTTTAATTTCATATAAATTTGATTATATACACTTGTCGTAAAATATATGCGAAAGCTGAAATCTTAAAAAAATCGATTTTTACACGATTTCGTGAGAAAAAACAGAAAATCGCTAATTACCGATAAACTAAGCGTTATACAAAAAAATTTTGAAATAAAAGTTGTGACATTTTAAATTCTCTACATTTTTTGTTATATACATTTTTGCGCTAAAGTGCATATCAAAGTCGTAATATCAAAAAAACAATTTTTTTCCAAGAATTTCAGCAGACATGGCGCCTACCCTATCTTGTAGAGCATAAAAATGTGTAAATGAGGCGATTTTTAAAAAAAAATCGTGCGGGCCGTTTTTGAGAAAATCGCAAAAAAGTGAAAAATGACACGAATAAACTAGTACTTCCGGTAGACCGATTTTGATGAAAATGTTCTTGTCGGGTCCGGTACTAGTGTCTAACTTAAGTTTCAAGTTCAAGTTCGTACGATGTTTCTTTCTTTAGATATTCTGTTCACACATACAGACCAATCGCTAAAAACATGTTTTTTAGGTTCAGGGGGTCTGAAAACGTGTAGATCCGGTGAAAACTCGATTTCGAAAAATCGACATGAAAACAATAGGCCTACTCTCCTTCCTATTTATTCATAGAGGCAAGAGAAAGTAAAAAGGGGTTTAAGTTAGTATATTATGTTTTTGTGAGCTATCGTATAATTTGAAACATTATCAATTTAATTTGAATAAAATATTATCCATTAGGAAGTTATAACAGTCAAGTTACTGCTGCACTTATTTTCCTTGAAAAGGTTTAAGGAAAAAAGGACTATAGTTTTTAAAACGGTTGATGTATTATAGGCGTGAAAACATTGCAAAAAAGATTTATTATGTAAATAAATCAGTATAGTAACATGAGTTACAGAATGATGTATTTAATTTCATTAATTTAAAATATATTGTTTATTTTATGATATGTATTCCCAATAAGGAGATGTTAAATTACTTCTCAATGTATTTAACAAAGAGCCTTCTTTAATATCTTGATGTGAACAGTAGACGGGAACAGTTTAACGTGCTTAAAATGCTACGAAACGCGTCATTGAGGCCACCAAAGTTAATAATTTTGAACACAGACCGTTGACAAGATATTTTCCAATACATATGATAAATAATAATAATCAAAAAATATTGCAGTCGTAATTTAAGCAATGAATATAATAATGACCTTTACATTCTGTTAGATTTAAAATGTTAATAAAATAAATATTAAGTAACTGACATCTTTCGAGAAGTTTCTGCGGGAATTAAGAAATAAATAAAAATAAACTAAAAAGAGATCGAAAATTCAATCAGAGAAAGACAAATGTAAAAATTGGGATCATCATTCTCGTTTTTACTGACTAAGCGATCTTTTGTATGTACCAGCAAGGTTAAAAGTGTTTACAAATTTACAATATTGTCATTGAAGTGAAATGCAAACAGACGGGACTGGGTGATAAGGACAAACACAACGTTTGCTTGTTTATTTCTTTATTTTTATGTAAAGAGTTCAAGACATGTTTTTTATTCCGCTTATTATTATCATTAAATGTGCTGACTGAAGAAAAAAGTACCTACTACTTCATTAAGTTTTGTAAGTTATTACTATTATATTAAGAAAATTAATACGTTAATAAAAAAATAAAATTTATATACAATAGTTATTATTTACACTCAATCTGTTCGTTGCAGGGCTAAAATAAATAGTTCTGTTTCTTATCACATGGTCAGCCAATTAAATGACTGAATCATTTAAGAACAGAAGAGGTAGAGGTGTAAAATGCACTAATCAGAGTTATCTCTTTTGAGAGTAATGAATTTTATTATACAGCCAGACCCTGTGGTGAATGAAGTGAAGGTGTCATTTGCAGGGTGGAAAATATGTGCTTTTCAGAGGGCCCGGCATGTTGATAAGCGTACTTTTCCATTCAGTGAAGAAGCCTATGGTAAACCAACTCACTCCTCGTTTTACCTAGTAAAACCTCTAAAGGTTCAAACCAGCCATTCGGCTGATGACAACATACAACAGTATAATTCTGTGCCTTACTTAAAGGATGTTAACTCCAATTTTTTGCGAAATTGAATTACCACTGCCTTTAAAATCAGGAAGAAATGTTTTATCTAATGGTATACATTATTAACCCCTATCTGTCTAACTTCAACTTTTAGAGTTTGTAATGACCGTCCTAACATCAAATTTCTTTAGGCTATATGTAAATCATTTTAACTCCATATGCTACTGTTTACCTCTAAAAAGAATTAACACAACATTATTATTTCACACTTAACTTTGTATTAACAATTCAAAATAAATAATTAAAATCTGTGACCGCCTTAGTGACGTAGTGTTCATCTTGCTGGACTACGAAAAAAAAGGTTCTGAGTTTGATTTTTTTCGTGGAACTTATAAAACTTTTAAACCAACAATTCTATATTCTACAGTAGTCGCTAATGACCAAAATGTTAAAGCGACTTAAAAAAATCTGTTGATTTGAAGCAGTATTTGGTGTAAAATTTCATGTTTAAATGTCTACAGACATTTTATTACAGTAATGAAAAGAATATATGTTACGATTTCGGCCTTCTAGAACAGTGATTCTCAACCTTTTTTGCTCCGAAATAGTAAAAATAAATAAAATTAATATTTTGTGATCCCCCCCCCCCGATAATAATCGGGGCACAGGCCCAGATAATAATCGGGGGGATAATCACGAGAGCACAGCCTCCCCAAGAATTTCAGTAGACATGGCGCTTACCCATCATGCACAGCATACAAATTTAGTAAATAAGGCGATTAAAAAAAAAAGTTGTAGAAGCCGTTTTTGAGAAAATTCGAAAAAAGCAAAAAAATTGCACTTATAAACTATTACAGTACTTTCGGTTGATCGATTTTGATGAAAATGCTCGTGTCGGGTTCGCTAATAGTATGTAACTTACGATGCAAGTTTCAACATTGTACGATTTCCGTTCTTGAGGTACTTTGTTTACGCACACAGACCAATCGTTGAAAACATGTTTTTTGGGTTCACAAGCCCTGAAAACGTGTATTTCCGGTAAAAACTCGACATGAAAAAAATACCACCTACTTTCCTTCCCTATAAACTTATTCTTATCGGGAAAGAGAAAGTAAAAATAAAAACGGCCACATCCGTAGCGTAGTTGTAGCGTGCTAGCCTACAACGCGAAGGTCCCGGGTTCGATTCCCGGCTAGGGTCTGGAAAATTGCATATCAAAACCCACCGTTATAGTACCAAAACCTATAGTAGTCGAGAATGACTAAGCTGTTGATGCGAATTTCCATTAACAAAAATAAAAACATAAATCGGTAAATTTTATTGAGTGACAATGCAATAATGAAGTTATGGTAATAAATTTAATGTCTTAATAAGGCAATGACTTATATCTCTTAGATTTCAATATCATTATTAAATATAAAATATGGCTAATTAAAACTTAAATGAAATTATCTGTTATCTTTATATCTAGCAATAAATTTTCACGTAACTAAATTCCGTCTGTCACAAAAATAATTAGAAAACTAAAAGGAAATATAATTCATTATGTATTTAATAACATATGCTAAAAATTTATTTTAAGAAATTGAATATAATTTTGGAATCACAAACAAAATCCTCGTGCAAAATATTAAATTACCAGAGTTATTTAATTAGTTACACAAGGTATAATGACCGGAATAATTGAAATGTTTTGTTGTTTAATAATATTTATTACCTTACTTCAGCTATTAAAATCTCAGAATTGTCAAATCCTTCCGTTTAAATCAGATATTTATCTAACATAAAAATAATAAATGATTAAACTATTGTCACATTAAATACTATAAAGTACGTATGACTTGTCAAAATTTCTAGTAGACAATTACCATACCATGCAGAGCTCAAAAAATAACTTTTCAAGCATTCGCAGAAAGAGAAGCCTGAAAAGGCGGGTACACACTATTCTTAGGTCGGAATAGGATCTTTCTGTTTCTAAAATTACACAGTGTACGAGTATTAAACGGTATCTGATACAAAGTACTTGTTACTTTTAGTACCTCGTACTGTTACAGAAATAACAACATAGCGAAGATTATTTTTCACTGTACTCGGTTTAATCAGAAGTAAAGACTAGGTGATTCCGAAGAGAGCAGTACTTTAGACCTGGTACAAGTGAATTTGCCCATAACCGGCAAGTGGAGTATTAAATTAATTGCATTCGATCTGTTGGTTCCAGGGCTACAAAAAAAATAGTTCTGTTTCTTATTACATAGTCAGCCAAATATATGACTGAACTATTTAAGAACAGAAGAGTAGAGGTGTAAAATACACTAGTCAGAGTTATCTCCTCTGAGAGTAATGAATTCCACTATACAGCCAGAACCTGCGATGAATGAAGTGAAGGTGTCATTTGCAGAGTGTAAAGTGGGTGCTTTTTGGAGGGTCTGGCATGCGGATAAGCATACTCTTTCAACTCAGTGAGGACGGCAATAGTAAACCACCTCACTCCTCGTTTTTACTTAGTAAAACCTCTAGAGGTTCAAATTAGCCTTTCGGCTGTTGACCTAAACAACAACACTAGTGAATACTAGGAACACATCTACTACTACAGTAGTTTCTACAGCGATCTTTGGACTACTCTCATACTTAAATTTTACTGTTCTCAGTCACCCGGCGAGCAGTAGGTATCTGTTAGTAGCCTAAGTACGTACAGTGTATGGAATTCTATAACTTTTCGAACTAAAGACTGCAGATGAAGGCGGAGCATAGGACCTAGATCAAAGCACAGAGCCAATTGACTTTCTTTAATCGTATCCTGCGTTGTCACGTTGTGGTCCCGCTGTCATCCACAGCCTAACAAAAAGTCAGCTGGAGTTCGGTGAAACAGAGTGTGACTTAGCAAAGGGGCAACCTCTCACTCGCCCTTGATTGCTATTGGCTAGATCTTATCTGCAGTCTTTAGTTCGTTGGATTGTAGCTTGGCACACAACCTTGTGTACGCCGTAATGGGCGGGATGTGGGGAAGTCATGAATTTCCGAAAACATGAGTCGAACTTCACTGTTCTTTTAAAAACTGTCAACACACGCTGTTCGAGATCAAATAAATTATAAACTGATTATGTCATATGTCTCACATAGAAATATAAACAAAACAAGAATTGATAACAACATTAGAACGTTCATGTTAACCGATTTTATTACTGTGAGTAATAATATTTAATTATACTTATACATCAGATGAAGTGTGATATCGTAGGCCTATACATTACTTTCTCTTGCATTTTCATAGTAGTTTCTAAAAGTGAATGTTTACGTGTGTTTTGCGTTACTATACTACTGGTACTTACGTTCAAGTAATAAGTGTTAATTCCATGGTCCTTTTTTAATTCACTTTTCAAACAAAATGTCGCAAAATAAAATGTTAATCGTAAGTTCGGTAGTTTTATAATTAGAGCGTCGACCTGATAAATTTATAAGATTTTTTCCAGTTAATATAGATCTAAATCAAATTTAACCAGTAGGGCTACTTTATGTAAATATTTAATTTTATTTGTTTGCAATTGACCACACGTAGCCTATTAATCGATTTATTGTAACAAAAAATAACTCAGCGTAGGTATTAAAGTACTAAATGAAATAAATAAATGTATTAGTGGAGTCAATGTTTTTGGAGAGACTATTATGGCGACGGCCGCGGTGCGCTGAGGTGCACAACAGGGCGCGGTGCTTAGGCTGCAACGAAGACTGGAGCTGATAGTATGCAGTAAATACAGAACAGTGTCAGCATAGGCAATTTTCTTGGTTGCGGGGATGTTACCCTGGGACCTCGTAGTCCATGAAATAGTCCACGTTATCACAGAATAGGGGTACGGTTGTGAGCGCGGAAACCTCTGGTCGGTGGCAAGTGAGATGGACAAGGGGACGGTCAGTAGTTGGACACACCGGTTAATACCAAACATACAAGCATGTTACGTTAAGAGCCATGGGGAGGTATCGTATGATACAACGTATTAAATAATAATTAGATTTCGTATCAACCCTTGCAGTGCCGAAACAATTTTTAAAAGTTTGATCTAAAGTGCCATTTAAATTAAATAAGGTTGTACAAAAAGTGCCAGCCCTTATTTCGAAAACTTGCAGGTGTAAGCCTGCAATTACCGACCAAAATTTCAACGTTACAGAAAAATAAAATTTCCTGTTAAAAATTAATTTTTATTGTGTCCATAAAAAAAAGAAATCGTTCAAACACTAAAAATATTCAAAATAGTATTTTTTTAGTTTATTTAAAGTCGCATCAACAACTTGGTAATTAGCAACTACTATGGTTTTGATACCTTAACGGTAGTTTTAACGAGTAAAATTTTCCAGACCCTAGCCGTGAATCGAACCCAGGACCTTTCGCTTTGTAGGCTAGCGCGCTAGTCACTACGCCACGGAGGCGGTTTCAAAATATATTATTCCATTAATTTTTGTTAAAAGTTTTTTTGGGAATGCTCGGTTTTCGGACGTTGGCACTTTATGCATAACTTACTGACTTCCGGTAAATCGGATGTTATTACTACGTAAAATAATATATCGTCGTCCTGTTTTCCGGACGTTGGTAATTATAGGGTAAAAATAACAAAACAAAAAACATTAAAGACAAAGTTATGACATGTTAGATCTATTTAAATTTAAGGGAAGATTTCCACTGAATTTAAATTTACAGTTATGTTTTACATGACTGTTTTAATTAACTAAGAATTGATAATTGGAAAAAAACACTTTCTTTACACATGTCATTTTTCATTATTAATAGCATCAACACGTGTGAAAATATTAACAATGAAATGTGGGTTTATTGAAGATTGGTGGGAAATTTTGATTCATTAGCCGATCATTTATTTAATTTAAAAGAGCTGTGTTAACGAAATGCGTAATTACTATAATTACGTTATACGAAAATTAACTCCTAAAAATTGTTGGTGAGAAATAAGCAACAGAAAATAAAGTAATTTTAGAGCATACATCTTTGTCTATTCTCTTGAACAAGTGTTTAACAAAATATGAACGTTTTAACAATGTTTAAATTGTTAAAGACATGTAGTATATGAACTTTGAAGTCATTGTCTCGATAATCTGAACTACAATTTTAAATAATTGGGCTACTTTCCCATTATTAGTAAGCTACCAGGGGTAAATAAAAAAAATTCCAACCTAATAAAACGTGGATGAAAAGTTTTTCTTTAAACAAGAAAAATTAATAAAGGTTTAAGGGAAAACACTGACGCAACCACCTTAACCAAAATAATGGGAAAAATTGCTACAATTTTTTGCTATAATGATAACACTCATATTTTTTCTCAACCAGTTTGTTGAACTTAGATTTAGAGGTAATTTCTTCTGCAAAACTACAATAAAAATAAAATGCTACTTTAAAAAAATATTTTTAAAATTCTTAAAATCCGTAATTAGTAACCAGTATCCGTGTTCGTTTGTCCGTACAGTCTCTGGTTTTTATAAAAGAAAAATTTGATGTATCCAAAATATTATTGCAATATAAATTATTTGAACGTTGGAGTTCTGTAATTGTTATGTAATTTTGTTCGCTAATGACTTTATTGTTGATGCGAAGTTAGACAAATATAAAAAAACCAGGTTTACAGTACAAAACAACAGATTTTTCTTAGAACTCACTATGATGTATATTTGTCTAACTACTTGTGCTTGCATCGACGGTCACAATTTTCCCTTGCTGGTATAGTTCATGGCCATTTTAAAACAGTGTTAGTTTTTACTTTCCTTTCCCATATATAATATTTAGAGAAGGAAGTATTGCTTCCATGTTGATTTTTCGAAATCGAGTGATCACCGGAAATATGTGTTCTCAGGCTCCCTGAATAAAAAAAACATGTTTTTAGCGGTTGTTCTGTGTGGTGTGTGCCTCTGTGTTTGTGTGTGAACAAAATATTTTCAGAACGGAAGAACATCCAAAAACATGTTTTTACCGATTTTTCCGAGTGTGCTTGTGCGTGTGCGTGTGCGTGCGTGCGTGCGTGCGTGCGTGTGTGTGTGTGTGTGTGTGTGTGTGTGTGTGTGTGTGTGTGTGTGTGAACAACAACTCTAAAACCGAAAATCACGAATTTGACACGTAGAACTTAAGTAAGGTACCATGAAGGGACCCGAGACAAACATTTTCATCACAATTTGACAAAAACGTTTTGTTTAAAATCGGCTCATCTACATTTTTGTGCTCTGCAATAGCCGGTAAAGCTGCTGAAATTCGTGGGGGGCAGTGCACTCGTGATAATTTTTTTCTAAATTACGGTCTTAATATCCATTTTACGGAAAATTCTATAATAAAAGTCATAAAAATTTTTAAAACTTACAAATTTTATTTTAATTATTTTTCTTCAGAGTTTAGTTTAGCGTCAATTAGTGATTTTTCATATTTTACTCTTACAAAACCAACAGAAGTTGATTCTCATTTAGCGTCATCCTCTTATAATTAAAATTTGGTTATGTTTTTAATTATTTACATTGGCAAGAGAAATTCATGTGCTTGTTTTACAACTGTTTGTTTCTTTACGAACAATATTACTTTGCTTTGGTCATATCATGTTACATAAACATTTTTTTAACATACAAAAAAATTACTAAGCTATGATTTATCTTTTAGTTATTTCCAAAAATGTGTTTATACAGCCGACGACCTACATTTAGAACATTAAGCTTACTGGAGTTATACTGATGTCCTTAAAAATACAATAACTGTTACATTTTCTTTCTTAAATTTTTCCATATTAGAAATTCCTTTCAGAAAATTCAGTTTTAAGAATTTTTTGGATATTTAAATCCATACATTTTTCAAATTCACATAAATTGTTATTCAATATTGAAATCAATATACTTATATTAGAATTCTTATTTTTTTTAAATTTACGATTCATAGACTGGAGATGTCAATCTTACTTATTTATTTTTTATTTCAGGAACTTGGAATGAAACCATCAATCTGATTAATGGTGAGGGAGATCACTGTACTTTGGATGATGAAACAGAAATGGGAATTACTGTTCTTTCTCCCATTAATACAAGTATTTTTGTTTTACTTCTGAGAATTCAGAAAATCGAGAAGAAACTAATTTAAACAGAAACCTTAACAGTCTATTACGAGCAATTGCCGAATTATTGTGATCGTAACAGCTCGTAACAAACTTGCGGCAGTTACCTGCCAACACCTGTTGAAGCATCAGGACGAAAACTAAATTAAATTAATTAACTACATGTTAAAATAATATAAAAGATGAAGAAAAAACTAATTTAAATAGTCTTTCGAGGATTAAGTTTAGAACTGGTGTAAAATGACGAAGAAAATGTAAGGCAAGTTAATCATCAGCGAAGGGAAATAATCCTTATGATTGGTTTGATCGAGTTATAAAAATAAATTGAACAAATCGACCTTGCTTGCGAGATCCCAGTAATTCACTCAATCTGTACGAGTTACTTCGTAATTTATGTAATTTGTAACTTGATGTATGAACAATATAACTTTTTGTAATATATTTCAATCACAACACAGAATAGAAGAATTTGTTGGAAGATATGAATACTACAATGTCGAACGTAAAATAATACTACAAGTAAAAAACCGAGATATCCAGGTAAAGCAAACCAAGCACAGTCTCCGTAGAGTAACCGATCCATAAATGGTATTTTATACATGGTATTTTTTAATTTTATTTGATTGATGTCACGGAACAAAATGCCTGGCTACGTCACAATGAATCAGTAGAAAACTAAGTTATTTGTTTTTTCGGTGACTTTTTATTATTTATATTATATTAGAAATATATTACAAGCCTACTACAATTCCTTAAGAACACCCAAGTACGCATGAACAAAAAATTCACCATCCTATGAATTAGTTGATTTGGTAGTTCAGCAACCGAAACAGAATCGCTGTATGAAATGACCGTACGTTGAAGCTACAAATACTTGTATAAAGTGTAATGGAGTACACGGAAAATGTTTCTGAGGTTACAACGTTCGCGAATAAAACAACAAAACAAAAAGTTATTAAATGATCGATACATCCTATCTTCTTCCCTATTTTAGGCTGAAATGTTACATTTTTGTTATTTGTCTACAATAAATTTTATCACTTTAGAAAATTACTAATATTTTTATTGTAATAATTGTTTTTTTTTTGCTGCATTCTCCTCATATCCCCGTACAGCCAACCCGTTCTTCCACGGAAAAATATCTACTTTAAGCAGGTAATAATAATAATAATAATAATAATAATAATAATAATAATAATAATAATAATAATAATAATAATAATAATAATAATAATAATAATAATAATAATGGGGATCATGTTCCGGTGGCGGAAAAGATTCTTAAAGGCAAACAACCTCGTTCGTTTGGAAGGCTTTGGAATCGACGCCCGTGCTCCACGTTGCTGTCCCTGGACGAGATCTGGTCCACAATCCAGTGGTTTGGATCTTACTGAAGCGGAACCCTCTGAGGCTTACAACCCCAGTTGTACAAACGGTCGGACTTTGGTCCGGCCCACCAGAAACATATCTCAATGTTTCAAAACTGAAAAGCGATGGCAATTTTTCTAAAAAATAGAACTCCCCAGGTGGACGATCCACCAGCGCTAGAAATAGCGCTGTCAGCAAGCCTTCGGATTCTGGGGAGCTTGCAACCACGCTTGCACACAAGGAAGAGTCGGAGCTTCCTGGATCGCACAAACTCAAACACAAGGACTTCAATTATTTTGCAACCTTCAATGTCAATTCACTTCTCAAAGTTGGAAAATTAAAACATCTAACAGACGTACTAACAAAGCACAATATTCTAATTGCAGCCCTCCAAGAAACCCGGTTCACAGACAGCGAACCATTTGAGTCACAAGGATACAGAATTCTAAAGTCAAAAACGGAAAAAAGAATTATGAAAGGCAGAGTCCCACACCTCGGAGTGGGGTTCATGATCAACACCAGAATTTTGAACTCAATCATTGATTTTAATCCAATCTCCAACAGGCTCGTCACTCTCTCGATCAAGTGCGCAAACCGAGCATACACGTTAGTAAATGCACATGCCCTAATCAATGAAGACAACAACAGAGACCCAGAGAAGACAGACCTATTCTGGGATAAATTAGATGAAACTCTAGCAAAGATTCCCAAGAATCACACTATAATTCTGATGGGTGACTTCAATGCACAGATTGGAAAGGAGAGAAGATACCGTAAAATAGTAGGAGACTATCCAGCTCACAGGAGGACAAATCGAAATGGAGAGCGGCTAATCGAATTGTGTGGTGAGAACAACCTCGTACTCATGTCGACCTTCTTCAAGCATCTGCCAGGAAAACAGAAAACATGGACTTCTCCGAACCCAATGCTAGGTGAATTTCAGCTTGATCATGTCGCAGTTTCAGTCAAAGCGTCAAAAGAAGTCATGAACGTCAAGGTATTAAGAGGAGCAAATCTTGACTCAGATCATTATCTCTCCAAAATCAAATTGAAATTCAGACCAAGAAATACGAGAAAAACAACAACTCAGAGGAAAGTGAGATCAGATTTAGAAAAACTGGTCGGAATTTCAAAAAGAAATCGTGGAAGTCGAAGGCATAAAAGAACTTGAAGAGAGAATGGTTGCAGCAGCAAGTAGGATAGCTCCACAGAGAAGAAGACCGAGACATGTCTGGTGGAACATGAAATGCGACGAGGCGATTGAGACATACGATTGAGACATGCGATTGAGCATGGCAAGTATGGAAATCACACCAAACAAAAGAAAAATTTGAAACATTCATTCAAACTAGAAAAGAAACGGCCAAAACTATCAGGAAGGTCAAGAGGGATCACATGAAGGAAGACCTAGCGTAATTGAATCTGACTTCAAGAAAAACAACACCCGTGACTTTTACCGGAACTTCAAAAAGACCGTGACCAGATTCACACCACCTAGTCTCAACTTTCGGAATCCAAGTACAGGAACACTGGCCCACAGTGATGAGGAAAACTGCAAAATCCTGGCGGACTACTTTAAAAACCTGCTCAACTGCGCAGGCCCGACTGAAACCTTCGAATTTCGAACCAACAAAGTAAACCCGGACTCGGAACCACCGAACCTTGAAGAAGTCAAAGAAATCATCAAATCCCTTAAGAATAACAAAGCACCAGGTGAAGATGGGATTATTGCAGAATACTGGAAACTTCTGGAGGACCATCAGCACGGACTTCTAGTTAAAACTTTGCAGAAGGTGTGGGAGACCGAAGAAATCCCAGAAGAATGGACATCGGTACTCATCCACCCTCTACACAAAAAAGGGGATAAGACCGACACTAACAACTATAGAGGAATTTCACTATTGCCGGTCACGTATAAAATCTTCTCGAAGGCCCTACTGACAAGAGCAGATGATCAACTCAACGTGCAGCTCGGTGAATACCAAGCGGGCTTCAGGAAATCTCGGTCATGCCCCGAACAAATCTGGAACCTCAAACATGTCATCGAACACTGCAGAGTCCGACAAAAGCCACTGACTATCATATTTGTTGACTTCAAAAAAGCTTACGACTCCATAGACAGGGAATCACTACTCAGGATACTAGAGGAATTGGGACTAGACAACAAAACGAGAAAACTTTTCGCGAAGACTATCAACAATACGTAGTCCAAAGTCAAGTTCAGAACTTGTATCTCCGAGCCTTTTGAAATAAAGTCAGGGGTAAGACAGGGAGATGGACTCTCCCCACTGATGTTCAATTGTGCTCTCGAGAAGGTCATCAGAGAATGGAGGAAAACGGCACCAAGAGGAGTCAAACTCGGAAGAGAACTTGAGATCAACTGCTTCGCCTTTGCAGATGACCTGGCACTCCTGGCGAACTCAGAAGAGGAGGCAATCACACAAGTCGAAATTCTACATGAACTAGCGGTCAAGATCGGGCTCCAAATATTGCACGAGAAAACGCAGTACATCTCCAACCAGAAAACGGATCGGACACATTTCAAGACCAAACATGGAAAAATCCAGAGGATGACCAGGTTCAAATACCTTGGCGAATGGATTGAACCAAACAACAATGAAAAATATGCAATAGAAAACCGAGCCAACAAGTTTGAAGTAGCGTGCAGACTGACGTCTCAGATATGCAATAAAAAATCCATCTCCAAAAATGCAAAAATAAGACATTATCATACAGTGATTCGACCGGAAGTTCTCTACGCATCAGAATGCCTCGCGCTTAGACAGAAGGCTCCATTAGAAAAACTAATCTGTAAAGAAAGAAGGATCATCCGCAAGATTTGAGGGCCCAAATACAAAGAAGGAGAATATAGACTCCGCAGCAATAAAGAAGTCTACCAACACACAGAAAAAATCACATCCATCATGAAGAAACGAAGAATTGCTTTCTACGCACACACAGTAAGAATGAACGAACATAGGCTCTCAAAACAAATCCTGAACTACAAAGAAAAATTGAAAAATCCCGATGGATGGCTCAAAGAGATAAAAACAGACTGCAACAAACTCCAGATAACGGAGACGGACATCATACAAAGAACACCTCTCAGACATAAACTCAAACTAGTGCTCCAGGAAGAGGACAGTAAAAGATCAACACCTAAATGGTCGGAAGAACGAAAACGTGACTTTTCCAAGGAAATGAAAGAATACTGGGCGAAGAGGAAAGCACAGAAGAAAAACTGAGAATCGCGGTCCTTTGTAGGCCATAACGTAAATAATAATAATAATAATTTTTTTGTTTTTTTTGTTTTGGTCATCAGCCGAAAGGCTGGTTTGACCCTCTAGAGGTTCCACTAAGTAAAACAAGGAGTGAGATGGTTTATTATTGCCTTCCTCAATGAGTGGAAAAGTATGCTTATCAGCAAGCCAGGCCCTCCAAAAAGCATCTACTTTCAACCCTACAAATGACAACTTAACTTCATTCATAACAGGTTCTGGCTGTATAATGAAGTTCATTACTCTTAGAGGAGATAACTGTAAAAGACTATAGTACGTAAAATGAAAGAAGAAGCCTGTGTTTGGAACTACGTATCTCATCAAGTAAGAAACATAAAAATTTCTGGTAGTCTACGGCTCGTTTTAAAGCTTGGTTTTTTGTTATTTTTATTCGTATAAATTACGAAACATGCGAGTGTATTAGGCTTTTTCTAGTGATTTGAAAAAAACAATATATGTACCCGTTTTTAGCGTATTTTTTACTTATAATTTAATTAATTAATATACTTTAATTTTCACTTAATAATTGCCATTAAGATTCAATTAACTTTTACGCTTTAATTTGATACTTATTAAATGAAAGCAGTTAATATTAAATATAAACTGCTGTATTGGATGATTAACAATAAATCCAAATTATTGGCACAAAACAAATTTATTAATTTATAAAACATCACTCAAATCTATGTAGACACTTGGGATACTACTCTGAGGTAAAATAAGTCACAGTAACAATGAAATAAGTCAACGGTTTCAGTTCAAAAAACTACGGTACATCACAGACTCACTTGCCTTGATATTATATCCAACACTATAATACAGCTAGAGACACGAACGCTCCCACAGCACACAAAGAAATACAGAAATTTTGCACCAGTTACCAAACACAACTTGAAATTCAGGGCCGGCCTAAGGCAGGGGCGAGCGGGGTAACCGGCCTTGGTCCCGCGCCCGAAAAATTTAAAGATTAAAAATCTAGGAAAGTAAATTTTTTGTAAATAAAACTGTGTGTAGCTCACGGACTTAGTATGATAGGGACGGAGCGTAAATTCAAAAATCTGTGTCTAAAGAGGGGATACGGAAAAAAGAGAAACAGAGAAAAGTGAGCTAGACCCAACTCCCACTCCAAAGCAAAGACTGAGCTATATTTAATAAGATGCGCGCAGCAGGTATATACTATATATGCAGATAGCACCTATATACAATGCACGATCGAGAGTGTAAGGAGTGGGAGGCGACCCTAGCTCGATTTTTAAATTTATAGAACCTTCTCTTTTCTCCAAGTGGCCGGAGTTGGACACAGTTTCGTTGCGTGTATTAAGATACGTACGCTCCGTCCCTATCATACTA
The DNA here is from genome assembly GCA_035578175.1 of Catonia carolina. NCBI lineage: Eukaryota > Metazoa > Arthropoda > Insecta > Hemiptera > Achilidae > Catonia > Catonia carolina. The sequence continues at coordinate 257,126,597 of JAQMRL010000001.1, read as the reverse complement.
AGTCCGTGGTGTAGCTGTTGAATATTTTCATGTTTCATACAACTTTCATAAGTCTATTCCCATAACAGACAGGTGGAGTGTCAACTTATTTACACTCAGTCTGTTCGTTGCAGGGCTGAAATAAATAGTTCTGTTTTTTATCACATGGTCAGCCCATTAACTGACTGAATAATTTAAGAACAGAAAAGGTAGAGGTGTAAAAGACACTAATCAGAGTTATCTTCTCTGAAAGTAACGAATTTCATTATACAGCCAAACCATGTGGTGAATGAAGTGAAGGTGTCACGTGCAGAGTGGAAAATATATGTTTTTCAGAGGGTCAGCATGCTGATAAGCGTACTTTTCCATTCAGTGAGGAAGGCAAAGGTAAACGATCTCACTCTACTATTTACCTAGTAAAACCTCTACAGTTTCTAATCAGCCTTTCGGCTGATGACCTAAACAACAACACAACTTTCAATTTTGAAATAGCGCGCAGCGACCATTTGCTTCGTGAGTTGCGCGAATGTGGTAAGGATTCATACCAGCGCACGCTACCGTGTTGTTTTGTTGTTACTTTTGTACAGTGCTTAGAAAATTCTAGTTTTTTTTACGGGAAAGCAAGCATTCATGCTAGTATAAAGTTAAGATAAGTTATTCTACACACTTTTTTGTTATACAGGACTACAAATTGTTTTAAATTATCATTCTTACCACTAAAAATTATGTGATTCCCATTTCAATAAAAGTTCCTTGGTAAGTGTACTTAACCAGGGCTTAACATAAAAAAAAGAAATATCTTATAGTTCTGGCACTAGAAGTACATTATTCAAGTCCCTGTAAAGCAAAATTTAACATTTTACAACAAATATATATTTTTCCTGTGTTACATTGCTCTATAAAGGATTAAACCAACTTTGCAAGTCAACAAATCTTAAGATCTATTATATATCAGTATAAATAAATCTGCACCTTGCAAGGAAGTGAATCTTAATATGGGTAATCACAAATTCACATTATTCGCTGAACTTTACCATACACAAAACGCATATAAACTTTTAACACAAATAACACAACACATTTCACCATGAATTCGAAGCAAAACAAAAAAACCTCTGCCGGCCGCATTGGCGCAGTTGGTAACGTGCTCGTCTCTCATCATGCGGTCCTGGGATCGAATCCAACTCAGGCACGGCATATGTTCATACTTTACAAAAAATCATTTCATCCTCAATTGTAAAATAGTTACACCCCAACGTCGTCGCTAATGACCGTTGTAGTCGATGCGACATTAAGAAAAAAAAACTTATTGCACAATAAAAACAATCGCTTTCTTGAAATCCAATACTTTCGTGTTAGGCTAACAACAATATTGCGTATAATAAAAAATATTAATTGTAATTATACATTTATTTAATTATAAAAAATATAATAAAATCCAAATAAAAAACCTATTTAATATTATAATAAATTTGAAAGTAACTTTTTCTTATACAAGGTGTCATTTATCGCACTATTATGTCAATAGTTTTATTGTAAAGAGGAGTGTCATTCAATACCACCGTTACAACGTATACAGGATGAAAAGGCATGTCCTACATGTAGGATTGTGTATTTCTTATAATCTACTATAATTCTGAACAATATAGTCACCTCCTATCTCAAACAGATCAAAGTAAATAAAAAATTACAAAACTAATTAGTGAAAAAGTGTTTCAGTCGTATCTGGGTGAAGGCTTTCAGGCCAGCCCAGTCAGTTAACCGGTAGAAAGTTGCTATTAGTCGTTAAGTTACATTGTTGGGGAGACCAATTATGTATGGTGACCAACTGATAATCACAATTGAACAAACTTCACTGTAGGCCCATGCTCTAAATCACATCCACTTGAAATAAAAATTAAAAAATTAAAATAGTTTATTTAAATTCGCTTCTGTAGCCGAATCATTGGCGAATGTTGTAGGTTATGGAAGGGAAGATATAAACGTTTTATAATTTTCTGATCAAAGCCGGGAATTGAACCTTGTACATATATTACAGCCCAAGACCATTACGTTGAGAAGGTTTTCACCTTATAAAATCGTTTTTGAAATAATAATTTTTTTCAGAATTTCACTGAACATCTGTGCGAACGCTCCCATAAATCATTAGAACGGAACAACCCACTTTTATGATCACTTTCTATCTCATATACACTCTAACCCCATTAATTTGAACTAATTTGGACCAGACCGTGTTCGGATTAACCGAAATACAGTGCAATCATACAAACAAATTTTTATTAAAAGAATTTAATTCATTTAAATGCGTCTTGAGAATGGGGCTACTTCCACAGAAGTCATGTTCATGCGGCGGTAGCGGAACATCGTATCTTCCAGCAGGTTCACCTCGTGACGCCAAAAGACAATAACGGAGTTTAAAATTTCTTAGTGAGTTTTGTAGTCAGTAATTTAACTAAAATACAGTATTTTAAACTTTGCTACAGTATTCAAAAGTTTAGTTTGACAACTTTTAAACTGTTTATAGTTCGATTCACGATGATTCACGATGATTTATAGGATATACTTTAACATTTTTGAAAATTAATAGTGTATTAAATATAATAAATTACGCATAAAAAGTACCCTGTTTTTAATCACTTTTCCAGTATACCCAACTTCAAGGTACTATTACTTTGTTCACGCGTACTTTAAAATGTATAGGGCTACAAAGTATTATGATGTAATCAACAATAAAACAAGCTTTAATTTGATGTATTGTAATTGTTTTTACATACAAAAGCTTAAAAGATATTGCTATTTAAAAACAGGTGTTTTGTTTTGTGAATCGGACTATAATTTTAGTTTTAATTTTTTTAAATTTTATATATTTTTTTTATTTTTTATGTACAGTACTGTACAATACTTTTGTAAATATTTTTCTTTAGCTGTACAATTTATACAGTAACTTAATGTTCTTCAGTTCGTCACTAATTTTTTTTAAATCTTATTTTTATGTAAAACATTCTTTATGTTCATCCTCTTCATATTAAAATTAGAGTCCAGAACGTGTTCGGATTAACCGTATTTTCGGATTAGCGACGTTCGGATTTACGGGATTCATACCTAATAAAACCACGAAAAAATTTGGAGTATAGATCTGCTAATTTAATGTATTTTTTTAATCTAAATTCGAAAAATTGTCCTTGAAGTGGTACCAATGGGAACACTCCTCTATGCCAACTGATTCGTTCAAAATCAAGTCATCACATTCACCTGTTCATTCATACCCACAGTTGTAAAATAAATTATTACATTTTTTGGAATAATTAATACTAAAATAAATTTATTTTATTCATTAATACTAAAAATAAAATTTTAATTTTATAGAAACTACAAATAAAATTTTACTTACATATATAATAATAACGAGCCGAAATGTATGGGTATTAGTAAGTAGATATACTCTTTACAACAGATTGAAAATGTCTAAATGTGAAATAAAATTTTTTATATTTCTGAATTAAATCCCCTCCAATAACAAAATAAACCCCACTACAAATTAACCTCCCACTAAGAAAATCATACATATTTTTTATTTGAATAAAAATAATCAAGGACATTGTCAGAATTTCAACTTATTTCAACGTATTTTTAGTACCGGTAAAGTAAAATTTTTCTAAATTATATGCCATTTATTAAAGTAAAAAGTTTCAGTACAAATAAATTTAAAAAAAAAACGTAGGCTAATGGGTCAGTGTTTACACATAATACGAATAACGAGTATCCATTAATAAAACTATAAATTTAACTAAAAAGAAAAACAAAAATTTAATTTTCTGACAAAACAAACGATAGTACTTCCCCGGCACAAAAATCGATTCATTACATATCTACAAATAAACAAGCATAAATTAATTTCTTTCTTACACACTTATTTAATTCTTCGAAGTTAAGAATTGTATCAATTTGTTAGAATATAAATTATTAACACCTCAATGAAAAACGAACCTCTATATGCTTTTATTCATAATCTCAATTATTTTATGGCTGTATAAATATAGAATTAAAGTTAGGCTTCATTATCATTATCATCTTTTTGTTCCACAATTCTCGTCCAATCCTCTCGCTAGTTGCAAGCGCCTTCCATCCTCTACCCTCAACAAAATCAAATCATTCGTAACATCGTCAATCCATCTAGAACAATACCTTCCTTCTTCTTTTATACATCCTTCCCTTCCATACCATTTTTACCATCCTTGTTGACTTAATTCTCTCATGTGCAACCATTTAATATCGTTTTGCAACCATCTCGTTTTTTCAACAAAAGAACAAAATAGTTTTAAAAAATGTTTAAAATCCATAATTTATCTTTTACTTCCAAGGGTCTTTAGAGAATAAAATTATGAGTAATTTATAATCCGTATCTTATCATTTCCGTACTAAATAAAAAAGTTAAAAATTATCCTTGTATTCGTATCCGTATCTTGTCTCTTAGAAATCCGTTGAGTAAGTCAAACATTATGATTCTGAAAAATTGGTAATGTATCGTTGGTGAAGAGTGTTAACCTAATAAATTCATTTCCTGAAACTTTACAGGAGAGCTGTAAAATTGAATGAAGCTCGTATAGTTCCAAAAGAGATGGCAAAAATGATTGTCACAACATAAAGCGTCTTAATACTCATTGAAGTTGGTTGTCTTTCTATTGAATAGCCTTAATTTTCCTTTTTCCAATGATAGCAAAATCAGAGCTTGGCCTAAAGATGAAGTTAGCAAGTTAAAATTCTTCTGAAACTTTACAGGAGAGCTGAACAACTAAATGAAAAGTTCTTGAGATATTTTGTTCACATACACAGACACACACACACGCACGCACGCACGCGCGCACGCGCGCGCACGCGCACACACACACACACATACCGATCGCTAAAAACATGATTTTTGTGCTCAGGGAGCCTGAATACGTGTATATCCAGTGAAAACTCGATTTCGAAAAATCGACAAAAACAATACTTTCCTTCCCTACATATTCATATTGGGCAAGAGAAAGTAAAAATCATTTTTCTTTCCCAGCCTGTAAATACTATTTTGAAATGTTTTGTCTATTTTATCTCTTATCTCATTGCGAATACATCTATAAAACGAAGGTTATTGAGATAGCTTTTAAAGGCCTATTCCAACGACGCTAATTACTACCTGCTAGTACTAGCAGCTTATTAGTAACTAGCAACGTTTCCAAACGTTCACACCGAGGTAGTTTACTACTGCTAGTCAATAACGTGACCTTTTCTCCATTACTAGCGCTAGTAAGCAACGTTCACACCGAGCTATTGTACTAGTTCTAGTCAATCACGTGACCTTTTCTCCCCTACTAGCGCTAGTAAGCTACGTTCACACCGAGCTATTGTACTAGTTCTAGACAATTACGTGACTTTTCTCCCCTACTTGCACTAATAAGCAACGTTCACACCGAGCTATTTTACTAGTGTTAGTCAATCACGTGACTTTTCTCTCCTACTAGCGCTAGTAAGCAACGTTCACACCGAGTTAGTTTACTAGCGCTAGTCAATCATATGACCTTTTCTCCCCTACTAGCTCTAGTAAGCAACTTTCACACCGAGGTATTGTACTAGTTCTAGTAAATCATATGACATTTTCTCCCCTACTAGCACTAGTAAGCAACGTTCACACCAAGCTATTTTACTAGTGTTAGTCAATCACGTGACTTTTCTCTCCTACTAACGCTCGTAAGCAACGTTCACACAGAAGTAGTTTACTAGCGCTAGTTAAACATATGACCTTTTCTCCCCTACTAGCGCTAGTAAGCAACTTTCACACCGAAGTATTGTACTAGTTCTAGTTAATCATATGACCTTTTCTCCCCTACAAGCAATAGTAAGCAACTTTCACACCGAGCTATTGTACTAGTTCTAGTCAATCACGTGACCTTTTCTTCCCTACTAGCACTAGTAAGCAACGTTCACACTGAGCTATTTTACTAGCGCTAGTCAATAACGTGACCTTTTCTCCACTACTAGCGCTAGTAAGCAACGTTCACACCGAGCTATTTTATTAGTGCTAGTCAATCACGTGACGTTTTCTTTCCTATTAGCGCTAGTAAAATCAAACATGTTCAAACTCACTAACGCGCTAGTGAATACTAGCGATTTAACTAAACTAGCTGACAATTATTCGTTACTATTACACTATTTTACTAGCTGCTAGTCTACTAACAGGTAGTACTAGCGTCGTGGGAATAGGCATTTAGAATGGTTTGTTTATTTGTAAACATATACTTCTTTTATGTTGTTTCATAAAAAGGCCCTTGAAACGATATATGAACTTAATAGTGGTAAAAATGCAGTAATCAAATTTACTTAACGCGCTTCATTTACTTTATCTAATTACTTGAAATAATTTTGCCGTATGAAAATATTATCATTGACGCAATAATCGGAGATTTTTGTATTTGTTTTATTAATAAAATAAAATGCATTTAAGTTCGTTGTTCATGGGAGAATGCCATTAATATTTGTTTACACTGTTTGAACGTAACCTTGGTAACGATATTACACAGTCGTGGCAAGCGTATGAGAAGATAGTCACGTAATGAACGTATATATAGGTACGTATCTGCGCATATACGTAGTAGATACGTATTTTTTCTACGGTGCTTCAAAAAGTAATAAATAATTTTATAAAATTACTCGGTCACATCGAATACAACGAGAGTTTTGAATAGGGAGTTTACAGGTCAAGATGATTTTTATGAAACCAAAATCGATTGACCAATTTGAATAGGCGTGTTAGGTGTCAATAGGTTCATCTTTGTTATCTATGTACTGTAAACATTATTTATAGAAATATATAATACATAGGGTACAAAAAATAGTTCTGTTTCTTATCACATGGTCAGCCAATAGTAAGACTGAAACATTTAAGAACAGAAGAGGTAGAAGTGTAAAAGACACTAGTCAAAGTTATCTCATCTGAGAGTAATGAATTTCATTATACATCTAGGCCCTGTGGTAAATAAAGTGAAAATGTCATTTGCAAGTTGAAAAATAGATGCTTTACAGTGGGCCTGGCATGCTGATAAGCATACTTTTCAACTCAGTGAGGAAGGTAATTGTAAACCACCTCATTTCACGTTTTTCTTAGTAAAACCGCTAGAGGTTTGAACCAGCATTTCGGCTGATGATCTAAACAACAACAATATAATACATTATAACGTTTCATACGTTTAACTTAGATTAATAACAAATTTAACGATTTGTAATAAAAATTCTGGTGTGAAACACTCATACCAACTCTTTTGCCAATGTAAATAATGAAAATCTTTAAAACTTTGTTTAATTATTAGTAAACAATGTAAAATTTTAAAAATAATCTAATTTTAATCATGACTGAATGACGGAAAATAAAAATCAACCTCTGTTCGACTTAAAAATACAGAAAATCACTAATTGTCGCTAAAATAGAGCAGAAAAAATATATTGTAAAGATGCCGCTTTAATTCAGCAAAAATCCGAAAATGAAAATTGATACAAGTCGTAATGAGATTTTTCGAACTAAATAAAAAAATTTAATTAACTGTCGATGGAGCTACTATTCTGGTGGTGACGTTGCGAAGTTTTATTTTAAATAGTCGTTATGATGATGGGATTGTTTATTTGGGCGCACATCTTATTTTTCATAAATAACACTGATACACAACATCGCGAAATAAGACTATTACTGTATTAATGCAATCATTTAATTGGTCGTAATAAATCTTTAAGTACATCAATCAAAATCATTGTGTGAATTAATTTCGTACAACTGCACGGGTCGTAAGTCTTGTTAAAAATACAATTTAAATCCTTCATATGCTTTTTTACCTGTATCTCACTCAATCTGGCCCTGTGAATTGAAACCCAGAGTCATGAGCAGCTGCTACTATCATTTACTACTTACTACTTATATTTACAATACACAGCGAATTTAAGCATTAAAGAAAATAAGCAGTATATGACTATACCTTGAGGAACCCCTTAATCTATGTTTACCTATTCAGTTGAACGTCCATTTACACTAATCATTTAAACTCTTCTGGATAGATAACTACAGAACAATTCCCAAAAAATTTAAAAAAAATTTTCCTCTTAAGTCATAAGTGTGTAACCTTTGAGATACTTTCTGAAACGCCTTTTTACTTTCGCTTGCCTACATGAATATATAGGAAAGATAGTATTGTTTTCATGTTGATTTTTAGAACTCGAGTTCTCACCAGATATACGCGTTTTCAGATCCCCTGAACCCAAAAACCATGTTTTTAGCGATTGGTCTGTGTGTGTCTGTGCGTGTGAACAGAATATCTCAAAACGGAACATCGTACGAAGTTGAAAATTGAAACTTAAGTTAGATACCACTAGAGGACCCAACACAAACATTTTCATCAAAATCGGTCAACCGGAAGTAGTAGTTTATTCATGTAATTTTTCACTTGTTTGCGAGTTTCTCAAAAACAGCTCCTACGATTTTTTTAAAAATCGCCTCATTTACTACATATTTTTATGTTTTACAAGATAAGGTAGGCGCCATGTTTGCTGAAATTCTTGGGGAGGCTGTTCTCTCGTAGAAAAAAATGCTTTTTAAGATTGCAGTTGTAGTATGCATTTTAGCGCAAAAGTGTATTATAATGAAAGTTGTAGACAATTTAAAAACCTACAACATATATTTTAACCAATTCTTTGTATAACGCTTAGTTTTGCGGTAATTTGTGACTTTCTGTTTATTTTTCCACGAAGATTTGTAAAATTGGATTCTTAAAGATTTTGGCCGTAGTATCCATTTTACGACAAAAATGTTTATAATTAAATGTATAGCAAATTAAGAGATCTACAACTTTTATTTAAAGCATTTTCCTCTACAGAGTCTAGTTTAGCGTAAAAAAGTTATTTTCCGTATTATTAAGCCAAACTAAGGTTGGTTTTCGTTTTGCATCATTGACTCATGATTAAAATAAGGTTATGTTTTTTGAGGTTTTTTTTTGTTTATTTCTAATGTAAGGGTATATTTTTCATTATTTACATTGGCAAGAGAAAGTCGTATAAGTGTTCACACCAGATTTTTCAGTTCTAGAAAAACGGTTACAGGAAATCATCTGAGTTAATATTATTTGCGATTATTAATGCCTTCCTCCACTTCAGTAATAATAATTGGTGCATTAAATTGGAAAGGCGAAACTTATTACCTATAATAGGTTATGTTGCGGTATTTGTATGTAGTTTAAATACGCTGCAAAATTAACATAATTTCACAACAAAACCAAAACTATTTTACAAGATATAGAATTAATCTTTTGATGTTTAGTATATGATAAACCATTATTTCTTGTAATTTGTTCACAGTTCCATTATTAAATATTTATACATAATAATCGAATTTTCAATTATTGTTATTCGTATAATTAAAGACTAATGACTGTATGACTATTCGCCTTCTCTCTCTTCTGGTATAATCTTGGATTGGATTGATACTACAGTGGTCCCCGGTTATAACTCCGTCGGTTATATCGCAATTCCGGATATAACGCGGGTTGAATTATGTCCCTGCATAATTTTTTTCTAGAATTTAAAAATACAGTACTGTGCAAATTTTTTAATTTGTTTTTAAAAACATATATTTTTGAAACACATTAAGGGGTGTCGGAAGAGCCTATACCTGCAATGTTAAGTTTGGTATATTTGATGTTCCCTTTTTAAAGTTCTGTTTGCTGATAGGACTTTGCAATTTTTTTTATTTGCAAGAATACACTTTTGATGGAAGGATTTTTTTTAATTTTCATTAATATTTTTGTTAAATATTTTCAAATTTTAAAAACATTTTCCAATTCGTTTGATGGACGTTTTTGATAATAATGCTAAAAGTACAAAACATTAAAAACCTTTGTAGAACTATACAAGAAGTACAAGTCTGGAAAGTTTCATATCTCTATCTCTCACTAATTCCTAAAAAAAGGAACATTGAATTTGCAAAACAACCCATTTTCAGTAAATTGACCTCAAAGTTTACGGTAATGGCTTTTCTTGAATGGTTCTAACAGTGCTTGCACTCACACTGATAGGTCCAAATTTCACTAATGACTTTATTAGTTTCCTTTTAAATTTCTAGCCCTATTACACTTTATCCTAACCTAAGGAAAACAAAATTTTCCAACCAAAACTCCTTTTCTTGTACAAAACATGCAAGAAAATAGTTAGAAAATATCTGGGTATGAAGATTTCAATCGATGCAGTTAGATATAAAAAGTTTATTACACATTTTTATCCATCAGATTCTTATAAATTATACATAATTTTAAAGAGAAAATTCTGGCTAATACATTTTTCTGCAGAAATTGATTTTTTTCCAAAACGCCCTCCAGACTTTCCTTAAGCGAATTGAAATTTGTTTACAAGATGTATTCAATTAAGGTTCTTTATTACCTAAAAATATTACGGAATTGATCCAGCCACTCGATCAAGGGAATTTTCGGGCTTTCGAAATGAATTAATAATTATAGGTGTGAGCTGATTTTAAGTCTAGTAGTACTTTCTTCCGATGACATTACAGAATTTAAAAAAATACTTAAAAATACGTGTTTTTTTGTATTTTATTGTGTTCTTGTATCGTGTATTCTAACCAAACAATTTTTTTTTCTACTCTGATACATTATGTACTGTAATAAAAGTTTAAATTTGAAGTAAAAGTTGTAGGATTTTTAATGTTCTACATGTTTGACTATACACTTTTGCCATACAATGCATATTAAGGTCACAATCTTAAAAAAAATTTCTACGAGAGCGCATTTCCTCCCAAGAATTGCAGCAGAATGGCGCTTATACTATCATGTAGATCACAAAAAATGTAGTAAATGAGGTTATTTTTAATTTTTAATTTGTAGGAGCCGTTTTTGAGAAATTACAAAAAGTGAGAAATTGTAAAAAGTTAATACAAAAAACATGTGTTTTCTCTCGTGTGGCCACAAGGGGTGGTTTCGGCAATTTGATCGTAGAAACCTTATTGTTTAACCCAAAACACCATATTATTGGATCAATTTGACAATACTCGTGATTGATAGTATTTTAGCATTCTTAACTGGGGATACCAAAATAGATAAAGTGAAAAGAGGTAAAATAAAGATAAGGTTTTTTATTAATAAATACCTGTACAAGATGCCCACAACAGGCAGGTGGAATGGTAAATCATTTGCACTCGTTCTGCTAATTCCAGGGCTTCAAAAAATAGTTCTGTTTCTTATCACATAGTCAACCTATTATATGACTGAAGCATTTAAGAACAGAAGAGGTAGAGGTGTAAAAGACACTAGTCAGAGCTATTCCTTCTGAGAGTAATGAATTTCATTATACAGCCAGACCCTGTGGTAAATGAATTGAAGGGTAATTTTCAGGGTGGAAAGTAGATGCTTTTTGGAGGGCCTGGCATGCTGATAAACATACTTTTTAACTCAGTGAGGAAGGCATTGGTAAATAACGTTACTCCTAGTTTTACGTAGTAAAGCCTCTACAGGTTCAACCCAGCCTTTCAGCTGATTACCTAAACAACAACCTGTTCTGCACTGATAAATAAATACACTGATAAATAAATAAATGATAAATAAATGCACTGATAAATCTGATCTGCACTGTTAAATAGGCTAACTAGCTAATATAATTTTAAAATAAAAAATAAAATAATATAATATTTCAAAAATACTACTAAAATTACAAATACTACTAAAAAAATTACAAATACTACTAAAAATAATATTACAAATTACTTACTAATAATTTTTCAGACGTTGAAAATTATTTTATTTGATGACTTCCGTTTAAATGTTTTAAAATCTCAAAAACACTAACGTTTACTTTAAAACACACATTAAAAAAACTTTTAAAAATTTAATTAAAAACAACGTATTTGATGTACGGAATAAAATTAATACATTATTACGAATGCATATCTTGGTTGATTGTGAATATGAAGATAAAACAAAATTGTTTTATAAGAAGTTAAACAGTCGTAACAAGAGTGTTGCAATACAGTAAACTTAAGTAAAAAGTCCTTAGAGAATTAAAAATAAACAAGGATGAATAATTTGTGGTCAATAAGGGTGAATGAAATGCGTGAAGTATGCGGTAAATATTCCCCTTCCATTAATTAACGACAACGACCGCCTTGAAAAGGACATCATTTTTATAAACTAAATTACTTAACCGCAGGTATAACATTTAAATGTTACAGGCAAAGTATATTATTTTCAGGGATTCTTTATTCTTCCTTAACATTTTGTAAAATTACTGTTCCTGATGTGTTTAAACAATATCTAAAATATATTTATTTTAGCAGTTCGGATTATCGATTCGTTCGGATTTTTGAACGATCTTTTAATAACGATGTATTACCGTTACGCATAATACTAAAAAAATTAATTAAAAAAAAAAAAATCTGGTGTGAAACACCCACATGACTTTTTCTTGCCAATGTAAAAAAGTAAATTTAATATATATTTCTGTTCAAACGAGATGAAATGAAAAACAAACTAATTTTAATCGTGAATGAATGACTCCGAGTCCGAGTCCTGAAAGAAGTGAGCTTGCGCTCGGGATGACGACGTCGTAGCTGAGCTACCTTGTCGTTCGGAGAATTGGGTGAAAAGAACTTTTTTGGAATTTTTATTTATTTGGAATTTCAGATGATTAATTGGGGGAAAGATGGGCTCGGAATCGGGATAACAGCGAGAACATTGGCTTGGGAAGGGAAGCTTTTTCTAGTCGGGAGTGTTTTTTACTAGTAGGAAATTTTTATAGGGATGTTTGTAGAGAGTCTATAGAAAATCGTGGAATGGCTGTTTAATCTTTACTTGTGGCGGGCGAGGTGTCGTGTAGATTTCTCTGACAGCTGGCTGTATAGAGCATTGACCGGCGTCGTGAAGGACTCTTGAAGTTCGGTGTATGAACTCCTCCAGGGTGGGGGTGAGGATGTAGTCGCGGACGGTTTTATTATTGATGAAGTAGTGGAGGTTGGAAATTTGTTTTACTATGTGGTTGTGAAGGGAGGAGAGTTTTCTTTTGTTGACGGAGGACGGGTGGAGAAGCTGTGCCAGGGTACCTTCTGGGTGTTTTTTAAAGCAAGACTTGGCAGTCTCTAGGACAGCAATTTCTTTAACGTGTCCAGAACCGGAGTAGCTGTTGTTTTCTTCTGTGTTTCTAGCATCCTCATATTTATTTTCGTTCCGAATAATTATCTTGAACGATAACCGAGTTTGCAACACATGTAAGACAATAGGGCTGTAGGGATTTTCGTTGCTCTGGTGTATCTCGTTTTAAAATTGCCTACTTTGGTTAGGCAATCCATAAAAAGCTGAAGTTTGTTTAGGGAAAGTACGACATAAGAATAAATTGTTTTCGATCAAGATTTATGAATATTTACCTAGAAGTTCTCCTTTATTTTTATTTTTCTTCTTCTCCTCCTCCTTCTCCTCTTCCTCCTTCTCCTCTTCCTCCTTCTCCTCTTCCTCCTTCTCCTCCTCCTCCTCCTCCTCCTCCTCCTTCTTCTTCTTCTTCTTCTTCTTCTCCTCCTTCTTCTCCTTCTCAGATTCCGCAACCAGGAAATTCTTCTACTAACAAAAGTAGTTTATTTTTCACGAAATGAGTTCTACATCAGTATTTAATATCACACATGAGTTATCATCAGTCAGAACGAATAAAAAACGCAGAATTTGGGTAAAACGCCACAGACAGATTATCAGTATTATTTATAAATGCAGATTAATATTTTAATATTTATTTAATATATTTAATACAATAACAGATTAATATTTTCTGGGATAGAATTTTCATATAGAATTTCGAGTTCTTACACAGACATGAATTTCTTTTAAACAGAGGAATACGTCATTATTTTAATTTTACACTATTTTATTGGATTCTTGACGTAAAGTATTCTGATTTAATTCTAATACACATAGCCAACAACATTCATTTTTTGTACAACACAAAATATCGTACTTCCGATTCATTAATTTCTATAGGAATTCAAAAAATCCAATGTCAATATTAATAATTTAATATAAAAATTGAATTAAAAGTGACAATACGTCAAGAATTAGGAAGAATACTTATGCAAACTGATTATCTGAATAAAAATTTGTTGTACATAACTTTAATAGCCTTGTGAATTAAATTCAGAATGAACCTTTAAAGTTATAAATTGTTATTGAACGTAACACGTATAAAATGTATGTTATTTTTAACGCATTCTGTACCGGTTTTTTTTTGTAAAACCGGATTTGGTGACCGGATTTGGACTTATGTAAAAGTAATCTGATAAGTTATACAAATAGGCAACTAAAATTAATTTCATTGATTCTAAACCCTATTATTACAACTCAGAGAAAACATGTATGTGTGTTGGTAGAAATCTCAAGACTCACTAAACCAATCAATGTCACATTTTGATAATAGCGTTATTTTGTTTTCTGGATTGCACTACCTTATGCTAAGATTAAAAATTATTAATTTATTCAATCTTTTATTTATTTTGTCGACACCTAAAGAGAGAAAGGTTTTATTTATGTGTACGTGAAATAAATTCAAAAAACTACCGAAACGACTTTAATGAATTTTTCACTAATATCTTTGTGATGATCTCGGAAATTTTTTAGAGTACATTGTGAACCCAGTGGGACTTGTGAGGGGGGGGGGTAAGTGATCACCGGATCTACGTTGTCACACTCTTTTTACCACTATTTTTACTTTCTCTCTTGCCTATATGAATAAACAAGTATAGGAATAATAATAACATGTATTATACTTTGTACTTTGTACTATGTACTTTTCGAATAATAATTAAAAACTAATATCCTTTGAAGATAATTTTTGAATGCACGCTTAGATTTTAAGGTTATAATAGTATTATCCAGCTATTTTACTTTGAAAGTGGCTGAACCATTCTTGCATGACGCGGGAAAAATTAATTATAAAGAATTGGATAAATAATTTTTTGTTGTTTTTATTCAGGAAGAAAAAATAATTGAGACAAATTTTTTGTTGTTGTAAATTTACGATTATTGTTTTCACTCAGGAATGTAAAACAAGATCTGATTAATATTTGAAATTGAAGACAATTAACCCACGCAAGTTTATATGTTTTTCTAATTTTTCATTTCATATGAAAACGTCTTCAGTTTCTTAACATCTGCGTAAGTGAAAGAAAAAATAAATCAACTGAAATGTAATTTTAACATAATCGTATTAACTTAATAAAGAAAGAAAATACATTGTTTATGTGTTGTCAAAATTATTTAATAATATGGTAACTTTTAATGAATGCATTGTCTGATACGAAACCAATATAGGCTTACTGAATAACACGAGGTTTAATTAAAGTAATTTTGTAACCTTCGTGTAAAAGTTTGATAGTTGCGTATGGCTAATGAATTCTTTTGGTAATCTTAACATAGATGCTTTTACACACTTGCGTCAATTCAAAGGTAATCTATTACTACAAAATAATTTCTGTTTTTTGTTGAAATTCAAGGTCGAGCCTTGATGTTAAGAACTCCTTTTTTCTTCACTTACTTCCTTTCTTACAGTATTGTAAATTTTTGTTTTATTTATACTTATAAATTGATAAAATTATACTTAAAAACACAGTGTTGTAAAAGTGTGTGGTTCGGTTAAAAAACCATTCCTTATCTTTACGTGGAGTGAAGATAGCAATAAAATATAAAAAAACTGGTGTGAAACACTCACACAACTTTCTCTTGCCTATGCAAATAATAAATAATAATCCTAACATTAGTAATAAAACATTAGAAATAAACAAAAAACTAACGTCAATAAACATAACCTAATTTTAATCATGAGTGAAAGACCCAAACTGAAAATCGACCTCAGTTTGACTTAAAAATACGGAAAATCACTCTTTCTCACTAAACTAGGCTCCGTGGAGAAAAATACTTTCAATAAAAGTTGTAGATCTTATAATTTTCTATAAATTTTATTATATACACTTTTGTCGTAAAATGCATACTAAGGCCGAAATCTTAAAAAAATCAATTTTTCACAATTTTCGTGAGAAAAAAACAAAAAAATCGCAAAAAACTGCTAAACTAAGCGTTATACAAAAAAATGTTTAAACCAAAGGTTGTAGGTTTTTAAATTCTCTACAACTTTTATTATATAAGTTTTTGCGCTAAAATTTATATTAAAGCCGTAATCTTAAAAAAACTATTTATTTTCGTGAAAACAGCCTCACCGAGAATTTCAGCAAACATGGCGCCTACCCTATCTTGTAGAGAATAAAAAATTGAGTAAACCAGGCGATTTTTAAAAAAATCGTAGGACCAGTTTTTGAGAAAATCGCAAAAAAGTGAAAAATTACACGAATAAACTACCACTTCCGGTCGACCGATTTTGATGAAAATGTTCGTGTCGGGTCCGGTAGTGATATGTAACTTAAGTTTCAAGTTTGAAGTTCGTACGATGTTCCGTTCTTGAGATATTCTGTTCTCACACACACACACACACTCACACACACACGCACCCATAAACACACACACACAGACACACGCACGCACGCACGCACGCACACACGCACGCACGCACACACACACACACACACACACACACACACACACACACACACACACACACACACACACACACACACACACACACACACACACACACACACACACACTAGTGTCTTTAGCACCTCTACCTCTTCTGTTCTTAAATACGAGTAGTTCAGTCACATAACTGGCTGACCATGTGATAAGAAACAGAACTATTTTTTGTATTCCTGGAACTAGCGGATCGAGTGAAAATAATTTAACACTCCATCTGCCTGTTAAGGCAGGCAAAGTGCACACTCACTACGTAATTCAGTAAACGCAATTCTCACTAAAGGTAATTCAGAACGGGTTTTGTAACGACACTATTTTGAAACGACCCGACAACACTAATTCCCGCTATTTTGCAGTTCAAAAACTAACTAACTCGCTACAAAGGCGCTAACTGTTTTTATACTTATGGCCTGTTATTTTGTGAAACAATTGAGACGTTTCCCGCTTGAATGGAACTTGGAAGAAGGAATCAAAATTAAGACAAACTCTTCTACTTATATCAATTTGCAAGAATTCCTATTGGAAATTCCTATTGTTTCTGTTTCAGGTTTTGCAATCTTCAGTCGGTATGCTTCCCAATTACATGGATTTGCTTTACACGATCAAATTTTCCTCTCTTTCGGGTTGATGTTCATTAATTTATTAATTCTTACTTTTATTACCTTGGTCTGATAAAGTTCACTTGCTAGCCATATTCTGTCATAACGTTTCCTTATTTTTGAACATGTTTTTAATGTTCATAGCCGTACTCTTCTTCAGGTACGATTCCTTAATGAACCTTCTTTCTTTTCTTTCATATTTCTACCGCTTTCTACAATGTTAGATAGCAGATATAAAAATATCTGCTATCTATTTTATTTTGTTTCAAGTAAAAATTGTAAATCTTCTGAATTTCATGATAAAAGTACAGCATGAATCGCACGAGGAAGCTGAATAGTACTACGTGACACTTCATACTAATAAGTGTGGCTAAAACGTGAGTGTTGGTTTGTTTTTATTTTCTGAGTATATAATGTGTTTTGCCTAAGCTGTGTAACCCAATGGAAGGTTGGGTAACCAACCCCAGCAGGAATTTGGGTCGGTGAACCTTTTTGTGTTGGGACTCTCACAACCTGATGGTATTATTTCATCAAGGATATCTCAGGAATTAGTGTTATACATAAAATTAACCATGAAGTGAGGGTTGTACTAACCAGAAGGACGTTAAATATCGACTGGGGTTGGCCAACGACCTCGAAGTCGGAAGAAGAACACTTATTCTGAACGGTGGAGAGCGCGGAAGAACCTAAGAGGCGGGTTCTTAAACCTGGGGTGAGTCCAGAAGCTGAAAGGTAGCACATTTACTGGACTTACTCTACAAAGCGTTCGTGACGCGGCCAAGGGATATTTTATGTTACTAACTCACTTCAAAATGCCTCGGAAAAAGATGGGTAAAGAAGTCAGAACAAGTTGGAAGGCCTAATCCATGACAGAAACAATAAGAAGATAAAGTGTTTTTTTTAAAGTAATTTAATTATTGTATTTTATAATAGTTTAAAAAACGTAATAAAAATACCTCTAACGATGTGATTTAAACTTTCCTTATTAGCTACATTTTAAGTGTTTACTAAAACTGCATAATGGATTCTCTGGAAAAAAATTTTCGGCGTTTTCTCCAACAACATCTTTCTCTAACAAAACACGTATTCTCAACAATATTTTAGGAAAAACCGAAAAACCTGTAATACATTTATGTATTTCATCATGTAATACATCCATCATGTATTTAAAACATTATTGCGCCTAATACTTTGTATGACGTAGCAAAATAATTTTGTAATATTTAGTATCAACCTTGATTTAGCGGAATTAAAAAAATTTCATCTAATACTAAAATTGATTTTTATGAGTTCAGAGAGAACAAATGATTATTTCTCTGGGTTCTACAATGAAGGGGTTCTGGGAGTCCCAAAAAGGCATCTGAAATTATAAATTTTGGCTCGATTAATCGTTCGTTTCAGGGTCATTGAGAAAAATCCAGGCATTGAATGAAAAACTCATCAGCCCCCAAATTGGATAAGGATACCAAAACATTATTGTAGTTTTATTTATTCTTATTTTAGTTAACGTCGATTCAATAGTTTGGTCATTAGAGACTCTTTCGGTTACGAAACTCTTAAGAGTTAAAATTTCCAGACTCTCCCACTAAGAAGTTCTGCATGCTAGCCTCTATAATATAGAGGTTAGGATATTATCCTGGAGGAG
This sequence comes from Catonia carolina, assembly GCA_035578175.1. Classification (NCBI taxonomy): domain Eukaryota; kingdom Metazoa; phylum Arthropoda; class Insecta; order Hemiptera; family Achilidae; genus Catonia; species Catonia carolina. The sequence continues at coordinate 257,107,743 of JAQMRL010000001.1, read as the reverse complement.
CCATAAAAATTTTATTTTGTAAAGAGGTATTTTATTATTTTATCACAAATATTACATTCTATTGATCCAATCTTCAACTCAATATTGTTCTCGATTGAAACAGCGGCCCGCGATAAAACCGAGTCCGAAGACACCTTTCTCGAGGTTCGGCTGTATCGTGTAAATTGTACGTAAATTTTAATCAACCTGCCAAGCTGTAATTTGATTACGAAATACCCCTTATTTTTTAAATGTATAGACAATCAAAGTACAATATCGCTGTTATTCTATCCAAGGCCTCCGTAGTTTCTTACTACGTATACCAATAAATCTTGAGCTCGTGTACCTATTATATCTCTTCACCAGATTCTTCTTCTTTTGTTAATAATATATATAATCACTTGTAATAAATAACTTATAGGTTATTAACTGAATGTTCTTATAATGAGGAAGTTCTTTCAAATCAATTTTTGTGTCGTATCAACAGATTTTATGTTTTATTTTATTTATTAATATTTTTTTTCATATAGTATCTTACCATGATTTTGTAATATTTTGGTACTATAGCTTTTTAAAATGTATGTGTTTAATTCTACCAGCAAAAACCAGCTATCATCTAAAATAGTCAGATTGCTAAAACAATTCATCATCCATTTAGTTTAGATACTACAAAATTAATGTGTTTTGTAATACATGACCATGGTCCTTGGTAAATAAGTAATGTTGTAGGACTATAACGATGTATTTTAGGCTACAATATGCTTTTTTGTGGTTCTTATAATAATAACACTTCAGTATAGAGATTCATACGAAAGAAACGCAGAAGTCGATTCGAATGCGAGTTACATCATGTTTTATATTATTACTGCAAAATTCTGAGAATTTTTTCACGTAAGGTTTATGTTTTTTGTACGCAGAATTTAAAATTCTAAAATATATTCTAATATTTATTTATTACTTAAATTTTATTTTAAAAATACAAATTGTAAAATTAATAATTTGAACATGAAAGTGGTGTGTTGTTTTCATCTCCTGGGATAAAAAAACTAAATAATTTAACAATGATTTTATCTAGTCAAAATTTAATTGTACCCGAGATATACAAGGTATATACCTGTAGGTACTCGTAGTGACTTTTTAAGCGGTTAGGAAATGACTTGCAATTAAAGAGGACTGTAAAATTTTAGCCATAGAAACTTCAATTAATTTTGTAACTTCATTACGCTATGGAGGCGGTTTCAAAATACATTATTCCATTAATTTCTGTTTAAAAGTCTTTTTGAAATGTTCGGTTATCCGGACGTTGGCACTTTATGCATACACTTATGGCCGTCCGGTAAACCGGATGCCATAATTACTTAAAATATACCAACGTCCTGTTTTCCGGTTGTTGGTACTGAAAAGGTTAAACTTCAAATAAGTGCAAAAAAAGAAATCGAATTTTCAAAAAAAATCATCTTCTTGAGTTGACTACCCTTTTAAGATGTAGCGATTCTAACAGAAACTAAAAAGACGTTCAGAGGACCATCGATTTGGAATTGGCTAAAAGGATTATCTTCTGGTGAATCCTTATTTGCATCGACGCGCGACGCATCATTCCAATAAGCCAGAGCCGAAGTTCCCTCTCAGTTAATTCTTATGGTAAGAATATTCTTTCGATTCCTTGGGAAAATCTGAAATTAGACGTACAAATTTTGAGAAAAATCTCTTTTATATTTGTTCTTACTACAGATTCGATTGTAATGTACTTTTAACTTCTAAACATATTCACATGACTGTTAAAAATACATTATGAGGGACGTTCTATCAATATAATTAATGGGACAAATTTTTATGTAAAGAAAAATTGATTTATTCAATGTCAATGAAACTAATACTACTTTACAGCACATTCTCCAGCAACATTTAGTTACTTGTCCCACCGAGTAAGCTTTCCGATTTCTGCAACGTAAAAGTCTTTACCTTGACGTTTTAGTCAATCATCATAAACATGAAACGACACCTTACAAAATATATAGATCGAGTTGTTGAAAATTGAATGAATTTACTTTCATCTGACAGTTGTCTACTACATGTGATACGAAGTGTTTCTTAGTTTTATTTTTGCGAAAATTCTCTCAGTGCTTTTTTTGAGGCTTTAGGCTTTATGAAAATACGGATATCATGAGGACAAAAACAATAAACTGTGCCCACTTCATTGTTATTACCTCCTACATTCACTTCACTCTTTCAACCGTGTACTTGCAAGAACGATCTACTGGCAAAAAAACTATATCATTTTTCAGGGCTGATGAGCTCTTAACGTACCTATTGTCCCCGTACCCAATTCATAGCTAGCCATTGACTTGCCAGCAACGTTATCAACACTTACTCTCGTAGCTCTGTTATTTATTTTTCAGCCATTTTTTTTGTTAACGCGCTCTATAATCGATGCGTTCAGTACGAGATGCAAGACAAGAGTGAACTACTGCGGCTACTCAGTGCTGGGATACTCAGTGCGTGTAATGTTTGTCAGGCTGAAACATTCGTACAATCTGAAAACGCTGGCAACGTTCTCATTGGTCTATACGCGTGGAATAGCTGAGCTACCGTGAAAAACATTATAGTGGCAGTTATTCACACGGCTCCTCATGTTGTTATAGCAGGAATGGTGGCCATCGTAAAGAATCTGCTAAGTTCTCGTGATTCTGAAGAAGAAACCGAAGTTAATGAACTTCAAACTAATTTTAAGACAAGATCCAATTTTCTTATGATTTAAACATAATACATGATAGGTATTGAATTTTATTTCGGTTCATTTGAATGTGTGTACGTGTATTTATTTAGTTTTTATTAACAAGCAAACCTTAATTTACCAATAATACTACATACGTTTATAAAGTTATTAGGGCTGTCTACAAATCTAGGTGCATACTTAAAAGAAGAATAACTCCAAGTAAATCAAGAATATTGTGCTAAAAAATACGAATGAAAAAAAATATTGGGCGGTAAAAAATTGTACTTAACACTTTGATGGTTGGTGTTCAATTTACCACACCTTTCAGGAATGGTCGGCCTGGGCCCGAACAAGACTACACCTCACTTACACGTCATATCCATCATTCCCATCTCATTGGGTCATGGGGTTGCTTATTGTTCTAAATTGAACAGATTGTAACGTACACGCATTGGAATTAAAAAAAAGAACTTAGTTGGAGATGTAAAAGGATATCTTCGGCTTAATCCGTCTTTCTGGATCTTTAGTTGCGTTTATTCTGCAAAGCATTTTTAAATGTTTCTGGAAATACTAAAATACAATTATTAACACAATGATTCAGTGAGTCATTGTATTGTGTACATGATGTCGTGCAAAGAATTTGTCACACAAATTTGTTCAACCGACACATCTTACGTTTAATTATTTAAATCAATACATCTTTCCTAAAAAGTCAGACCATCATATTTTCATTACTTTTCCAAGAAATATTTGTATTTAAAATTGTCAAATACTTTTTAAAAACTTCCAATAAATTTATATTGTCAATAAAACATTACGTTTTAAATACTTTTAATTGTTTACTGAAGTTTTATCTGTTCATTCATGGCTTACAATGATGAAATTTATGAGTAGCCTACTAGGTTAAGAACAACTATTCATTTGAAATTAGATATCTCTACCATCTCACACTGTCTTCGGATATCCTAATTCCAATTGGGTTTTCCTTTATTTACCTTAACTTCTGTTCCAGTTATTAATGTTTTCGACTGAAAGAAATTGCTGTAGGTGCAGTGCTATTCATACAAAATGACGGACTGGTATTGTTAGTATAGCCTAATCTGTGATTTCCCGTACGGAGATAATTTGAACTTTGCTGACTCACTTGTATCTTTTTCAATGATAGTAAACCGTAATACGGTATCATCGGAAGAAATCAAAGTGAAAAATCAAATTCCGAAGTTTCAGGTTTATTATTGTGTATTCACCCACCGGGTTGGTCTAGAGCAGTGATTTTCAACCTGGGGGTCGCGACCCCCATGGGGTCGTGATGATATTATAGGGGGGAAGGGGGGTCGCGAAACAATATTGAAATCATTTAATCATTTTATGAGAAAAAATAATTAATTATTAACTTACTTATAAAAATTTTACTTGCAATAAGTAGGCCTACACTTACTTGTAAAGAAAATAAATTAATCATACACGCATTTTCGTACTCGTCACTACTATAAAAGTATAAACGCAGCAATATTAAATAATAACAATAGCTGTATTCTATTTTTTTTTTTACTGTCTGTATTTTCTTTAGACATAAAATTAGTGTAGTTTGATTATATAATATTATACAAACGTTTTAGATTTACAATTACAGTAAAGATTCAATTATTAATAGTAAGGCTTACTATAACTATCGGCGGCGGGGGGGGGGGGTCGCGAAGTATTAATCTATTTATTTTTACTATTTGGGGGTCGCGGAGCAAAAAAGGTTGAGAATCACTTGTCTACAGGTAAAGTCGTCATTGCGAGTCAGCTGGTTTAACAGCTGATTTTCGGAAACGAAGGTTCCTGGTTCAAATCCTAAAAAACTTAGTTACTTTTATACGGATTTGAATACTAGACAGTGTTTAACGGTGTACTTTGATGGTTGGAGTTCAATTCACCACAATATCAGGAATGGTCGGCCTGGGTCTGTACAAGACTACACCTCATTAACTCATCATAAACATCATCCTCATCTCATTGGGTCATGGGGTAGCTTATTGTTCTTAAATTGAAAAAATTGTAACATACACACATTAGGGATACAATAAATTATTGTGTATAAATTACATTAAAAGAGATGAGGAGAGAAGTTCCGAGATCAAAGGGAATTCTAACAAAATGTCAACTTGAACTTTTTTACTGCTATGCCATCTGAATACTACAAGAAATTAAATAAAATCTTAAGTGTCAGGTTAAATAACTACTCGTACTATAACTACCAAACCAATAAATGACATGTCAAATTTTTAGGTAAGAAATAGAAAGTTTTGCAACAGTGTGGTATGATAAAAAGGAGGCTGACCATTTGCTTGTAATGGTGAACAAAATTTTGCAAAAACCTTAACTAGGTAAAACCCAGTATAATTCAAAGGTTCTTCTTCTTTGGGTCCCTTCTATCAGAAGTTGGCAATCATAACAGCGATTCTTACTTTTGACATTGTTCTAAATAATTGCACAAAGAAGCAATTACACCAATTTTGCAGGTAAAATTTTCTTGGTGCAGTACCTACAGCAAGGAAATTCTTCGCCCCCCTACAATTCTCACTCTTACTATTAAAAATATACTCTTACAAATATATGTAAAAAATCTAACATTAGACTACCATGTATATGTGTCTTATGTGATGAAGGGAGGCTATACGAAACATTTAATGAACATATTGCTAAAACGTGAAAAATTTATATTTATTTTCATGTGCAGAACAACCCCTCTAATCTGAAATTTTAAATAATCTAAACAGATTTAATTTTTTTTATTGCTTTTTATATGTAAAACATGTTTTAAAATAAGAAGTAATTTTGTAACAAAATAAGTTAAATATTTTTAATAGGCTTTTAAACAAGATGTACTGATAAAACATTTCTATTCTACGTGGTGTGGCTATTAAATAACGAGACTGACGTTGTAAAAAATTTTCTTTTTATTTTATACATAATCACTTTTTGTCACCTTCAATATACACTCCTTCTCTATTCCTACAATGCTCCATCCGAATTTTCCAATATTGGAAACAGTGCTGGAAGTCATCTTTTGTCAGCTCCTTCAGGACACGTGCCACTTTCTCTTTTACAGCTTCCACAGACTCAAATCTTATCCCTTTTAATGCAGATTTCACCTTAGGGAACAGGTAGAAGTCACATGGTGCAAGATCTGGTGAATAAGGTGGATGTTCTAACACTGAGATGCTATACTTGGCTAGGAACCGCTTGACAGATAACGAGGAATGAGCTGGCGCATTCTCTTGGTGGAGAACAAAGTGTCAGTACAAACATTTTTGCAAGCTCCATTTCAAACATTTTTGAATGGCACATGTCCTGAAGGAGCTGACAGAAGATGACTTCCAGCACTGTTTCTATCAATGGGAAATTCGCATGGAGCGTTGTAGGAATAGAGATGGAGTGTATATTGAAGGTGACAATAAGTGATTGTGTATAAAATAAAAATAAAATTTTTTACAATGTCAGTCTCGTTATATAATAGCCACACCTCGTATTTAAAATTATATTCCAGAATCTTCTTCTTCTTCTCTTCTCGGGTTAGGCATTTCTGTTCCGGCACCCATCTTTTCTTTGGTCAGTCAATATCTCCACTTATCACTGGTTTGTATCTTCTCGCTACACTAGGCAAGTGGCTTTCTGGCATTCTGTTTAAATGATGGACCCATTGGGCACGATACAATTTTATTTTTTCATTGAGTAAAAAAATTCCCAATCCTTGCCTTGTATCTTCATTTCTGATCCTGTCTAATCTTGTACAACCCTTGACAGAACTTAAGAATTTCATTTCGGCAGTTTGGATCTTTCTTTCTTCCCTTTTCCTCATCACCCATGTTTCACAGCTGTATGTCAAGGCTGGAACTGCCACCATCTTATAAAACTTTAACCTTGTTTCAGGTCTTGTATGTTGCCTCAGTGTCCTATGAATCATCCCACATATCTGACTAAATTTATACAGTTTATTTTTCACATCATAGTCATCTACATATGAGACAACAGTTTCAAGGTATTTATAGTGGCTCACTTGCTCCAGGTATGTGCCCATTAAAGACTATTTTGGATCTTACTGGGCTCTTTCCAAAGAATGCCATGACTTTTGTCTTATTTATTGCTACCTTCATATTATTATTATTTTTTTGGCTAGTGTGAAGACAGCTTTTTGTAGATCATCCTCACACTTCTGCATCATTACCATGTCATCAGCATACAGGACTGCACTAAGGAGGTAGTTGTCATCCAGTCTTATTCCTAATCTATTTTCCTTTTTCCATGACAGAAAAATGTTGTCAATATAATATATACTAAAAAGAGTGGGTGATAAAGAACATTCCTGCCTTAATCCTTGTTTATAGGGATCCGATCAGTCAGTTTACCTTCTATATTTAGTACAACAGTGGTTTTTTTATACATACTTCTAATTATTGCTATTAAGTGGTGTGGATATCCTCTTCTTTCTAGCACTACCCTAAACGAAAGACTGACTTTATCGAATGCTTTCTCTATATCAATAAAAGTAATATGGAGTTCTTTATTGAATTCTCTTCCAAAGAGAATTCAATATTCCAGAATGATTCTTATTTTAAGTTTTCAGGTTTATTAAGTAGTTAAGAAGTATCTTTAATTTTTTAGAAAGGTTTATTCTTATCCTGGTTTTTCTTAAGGCTATTCTTCAGAATTAATAAATTTATTCAGATACAAAAGTCAAGATCTGGGGGGTATTTTACATGTTTAATGTTGTACTCAACAGATTTTTAATTTTTCAACAATGATAAAATAAAAAGCTTGATTAAATTAGTTTCGTTTTAACTACAAGTTCTTTTATGTCTTTAGCTGGGATATGGCTAATGCTGTAGTGTAATACTTACACTACAGTAATGGGTTGACAGTTTTCAAATTTTGAGAAAACAAAGAAGTTCATTAAAAATTACAAGAAATTGTTTGCTGTCATAAACCTTGCTGATGACACAATATTTTGTTTGCACCTCATAACCATGACATCTGTGTGAGTAGCATTGTTATGCTGCTCTATGTAATGCAGTCTGATTGCCAGTGCTTCAAACATAAAATAAGCCACTCCTTGTTATACATAAATCTGTATTTTGGATTATTTTTTTGTTATTATACTCATTTTTGTTTTTTGGATTACCCAAACATTACAAGGACCACAATTTGATTCTCAATTTGAATAGAAATAATAAATCCATTTTATTAATTTTGTAGAATATTTATTTAAAAATTATAAATACAGTAAAAATTTATTTTCACTCTAATACTAAATCTATAAATAAATGATAATACTAGTTACTAACACTCTTAATAATACCATTTATAAAAATATAATACCTGATAAAGTAGTATACTTAAAATACTCAAATTTAAATAAAACATGTTTTAAACTAAAGTAAATAATGTTTTCTATATACGCACTGTTGTTGCGTAAACACTTCACACTTCACACTTCAACAGTTTTCATTGTTGGACAAGGTTATCCACGTTCCCATCAATAGACATTTCTTACAGATTTTTACAAATTATTTTAATATTTTAACTAATAAATCTTCAACAAAATGATTTAAAAAAAGGATATTATGGTAAAAACATTTTCTTGCATGTTAACAAAATCTTGTATTTAACTTAAAATTTTAACTACCTACACTTTCACAAATGGTCTATAGTTTATAAGAAAGATAGAAGAAATCGCTAAATATTATCAGACCATGATAAACTTTTTTTTTGTACAATTGGACTTTTAAATCAAACATGATTTCAGCTCTAATTGTTATCTATTTAATTAAAAAGAATCAACTTTATGGTGTATTAGTTAAATTTCTATTAAAACCATGAAAATAATAATATTACAAAATTTAAATATTTATAATCGTTTATTAATAGCTAAGTGATTCCTAGGATATTTTTAATTTGATGATACCTACACAGAAATTTTGTATTAATTAATTTTATGCTATGAATATGGCTGACGTGGTATTAGTCTGATTGGATAACCTCCTTGTAATTCCAACATTAAACTAGGTTTGTATTTCATATCTTCAAACTTTAAATCACATTCAACTCTAAAATTTCTTAAAACATATGTTAATAATACTTTCATTGATGCCATGCCATATCGAGAACCTAAAACAAATAAAAATGTATTCAGCGCATGTAAACTTTTATAATTGGTTAAAATTTGAATGGTGTATGTACTAATGATGAGTAAATAAGGCTAGTTTTTTATCAAAAACTATGAACATTTACGAGGCTGTTTTTTTTGGTAACATGTTATCATGTGCTACCAAAAAAAAAAAAAAAACAGCTTGTTTGATAACAGGAGTCTATATAACCTGTCATTAAAATGACACTGTTTTCGTCCAGCCTACAATACAATGTAGTATTAGGTAATAGCACGACAAATGCGAAAAGAAGTGAACTTAATTATTCACTAACAGGTACATTTTCTGTAAAAAGGTTTATTGGTACAGCGAATGGTTGTCAAAACAAACCGTTCGGCGGCAACATCATGACTCGCTGGACGGTTTGTTTTGAGTATTGACTTGCTTTAATCCTACCAATGCCTTTAAATGGATGCATGGCTGCTGACTTCTCAACTCGGTGTACAATGTAAAGTAATTATAGTGCAATCCTGTGTGCCCTTGAAAGATTAAGTGCGACTGGCCACCCTTGTGTTTGCAAAAAATTGCATTTGGTTTGCTGTGTTGTATTTGGTTACAGGAAATAGTGCTGTTTGTCTTAACTTTGTGTCTGTGAAAGATTCAGTGAGATTTGGCACCTTGTGTTTGTATTAATAACAGTATTATAACGTAATTAAACTTAAAAGTGGTGTTATTAGACGAAAAGGTTATTGATAATTTCATTTAGTTTCAACAGTCTTATGCTGTTATTACAGTCCTTACTGTTATAACAGTCGGCCATTGGTACATCAAGGGACAAGGGCCATTGGTACATCAGTTAAACGGCTTTGAATCATGGTGTTTTAAAGTAACAACTGACGGTGTGTAATTAAAATAATAGGTTATCATGATAACTGGCTCAATCCAGTAACCATGTTATTTAAAATAAGCCCCATCACGAGTATGTACTCTGATGATGATGGATCCACCAAAATGTATAAAAAGAAGAATAAATAAATAAGAAGAAATTAAAGCAACAAAACTTACCAAGATCTTAATCTTGGTAACCAAAAATCTTATACGGCAGCGAAACCCTAGCGTGGATAGATGGGGAGGAATCAAGGAAACCTGCAGAAAAGTAGAACGCAGAATACTCAGAACATGCATAAACAAGAAGCACAAGGTAGACAATCACAACAGAGTTTTACCTAACGATCAAGTCTACAGAGATATAGAACCAATAACAGTGGCCATGCCCAAGAAATGGCTGTTGTACTTTGGACATATACTAAGAACACCAAACACCAGACTTTTACCCAGAATAATTGACCATGCAATGAGATGAAAAACGGACGCTGGTAACGCATACATGTGGCACAAAGAAATCAAAAGGGATTTACAAGAACTTGGACTAACTCACGAAAATCTAACGGAAAAATCACCCAAATACAAACAGGTCATCAAGGACCACAACCATCGGGTTACGACTCAGAAAAGAGAATATAAGAAGAGGGAATTTTCAGAAGCAGCCAAAGAGAAGCGTGCTCAGAACATGAGAGAATATCACGCCAAAAAGAGACTGAAAGCTTCCAAATTGACTAAAGTGGTCCATTGTGGCTAAACAAGCACTAAAAAAAATACACGCAATTAAAATTTACCGTAGTACTATAAAATTTTATTTACCTGGGCATCCACGAGGTCCAGTACTAAATGGTAAATAACTATGTTTTGGTCTAGCACTAACATTTTCAGGAAGAAAATGCTCTGGATAAAAAATGTCAGGATTTGACCAATACACTTTATCCCTATGCAGTATGTACATACTTAAGTAAGCAATTGTTCCCGCAGGTAGAGTATATTTTTCTGGAAAAGAGAATAAATTTAAATCAGCCACAACATGAAAGACTCTACTTCGATCTCTGAGCCTTGATCTATACCCAGTATTCCCTCATTCTTTGTGATCTCTGAGCCCGGAGTTCTTCCGTCACCCTCTGCACTCTTCTAGTCTTGGTTTCCGGTTCCAAAGCCAGATCCTTCAACTTTCTATAACTCTCAGACTTGAACCTCACATCCTCCAGCGTCAACCCAAACCTTTCCAAGTCCTCCTTGACCTCCTTCGTCCAGTTCAAACCGATTTTAAAATCCCAGACACTTTCAATAAGTCGTCTAAGTACTCTGTTCTCCAATGTTCTAAAGATATGGCCCAAAAAGGAGATTCGTTTTTTCCTAATTGTTATCCCAAGGTCTTTTCTGTAGGATTTTCTGTTTTTATTGGTTAATACACAACACAATCTTTAATACAAAATTATTATAATTTTTGAAAAAAGAAAATAATTCTGGAGGATTTTCATGAGTAATCATGATTTTCATGAGGATTTCCATAGGAGACACTGAAATTAGTTTAGAAACTTTTATGCAAACCATTATTATTACATTACAAGTTATAAACAAATATTGCCTGTAACGGGCAGGTGGAGTGTTACATTAGTTGTACTTGATGTGCTAGTTCCAGGGTTCTGTTTCTTATCACATGGTCAGCCAATTATATGACTAAAGCATTTAAGAACAGAAGAGGTAGAGGTGTAAAAGACACTAGTCAGAGTTATCTTCTCTAAGAGTAATGAATTTTATACAGTGAGACCCTGTGGTGAATGAAGTGAAGGTGTCATTTGTAGGGTAGAAAGTAGATTCTTTTCAGAGGGCCTGGCATGCTGATAAGCATATTTTTCCACTAAGTGAGAAAGACAATGATAAACCACCTCACTCTCTCTTTTTATTACTTAGCCTCTAGAGGTTCAAACCAACCTTTCAGCTGATGACCTAAACAACAAAGTCATTTTTTGTTTAATCACTTATCAAAGAAAATCTGTTTCACATATCAAGTAACAAACAAAGTCTATTCTTCTTAACTAAAGTTTTGATTTTGACTGTAAAATAATTTATTAATGAGAACAACCAAAATAAATTAATAAGAAAATTGTTACTGTAAGAATTTATTATTAGGCCTTTAGGCCAGCCCAGTTAGTCAGCTGGTAGAAAGTTGCTATTATTTGTTAAGTAACACCAGTTGGGCAAGCGACTTTGTATGGTGACCAGCTGACAGCCATCTGTGAACAAACTCTGCTGGGGGTCCCTGTTCAAACTCATGCCTAATTCACATCAAATAATACAGCAAAGCAGCGATCAAGCTGGGTAGTTGTCAATAATGTACAGTTCCCGATAACAAAAGCTAAAAAAAGAGAATTTATTATTAAAAAACTTTAAAATAAACTTACCCATTTTGACATCTTCTGTTAATAAGCGTATTGAATGAGGAGCAGTATAAAGCCTTAAAACTTCTTTGATAACCATTTCTAAATTTACTAATTGGCTTAAATCAGACATGGTGAGTTCTCTATCACTATTGCCGAATATTTCATCGATCTCTTTATGAACTTTTTCTTGCCATTCTTTATATATGCCAAGCATTATAAGAACATAACTATCTCCAATTGCAGATGTATCCATACCCTTTAACAGAAATAAATAAATTTTTGAAATTTAGTTAACCCTTTCAGTACCAACATCCAGAAACCAGCACGTCGATATATTTTACGTAGTTGTAACATCCGGTTTACCGGACGTCTGTAAGTTATGTTTAAAGTTATGTTTAAACTACAGTACCAACGTCCGGATAACCGAACATTTCCAAAAAAAACGATTAAACAAAAATTAATGAAATAATGTATTTTGAAACCTCCTCTGTGGCGTAGTGACTAGCACGCTAGCCTACAAAGCTAAAGGTCCCGCGTTCAATTCCCTGCTAGTATCTGGAAATTTTACCACCTTAAAACTATTGTTAAGGTACCAAAACCCACAGTAGTTGCTAATGACCAAGCTGTCGATGCGACTTTAAATAAACTAAAAAAACTATTTTGAATATTTTTAGTGTTAGAACGATCCCTGTTTTTATGAACACAATAAAAATTAATTTAATAGCAAATTTTATTTCTCTATAACATTGAAATTTTGGTCAGCAATGGCAGGTTTACGCTTACAAGTTTTCGAAATAAGGGCTGGAACTTTTTGTACACCCTTATTCAAATTAAATGCCACTTTAGATAAAACTTTTAAATATTCTTTCGGCACTGAAAGAGTTAAATTATTCTTTTTAAAGTATTATTTTTAATGATCTCAGTATTTTTTTCTGTAATGTGTGTACATTCTAATCTGTTCAATTCAGAACAATAAGCAACACTGTGACCCAATGAGATGAGAATGATGTGTATGACCTGTAAAAAATGAGGTGTAGTTTCGTACAGACCCAGGCCGACCATTCTGGATGGAGTATGGTTAATTAAACCCCTACCATCAAAGTACACTGGTAACCATTGTCAAATCAAACCCGTATAAAAATACTCGTAACTACCTTTACCAGGATTTGAACCAGGAACCTTCGTCTCTGAAAATCAGCTGTTAAACAGCTGACTCGCTGCGACGACTTTACATCTAAACCAACCGAGGGTAATATACTATTAAATTATTTAATAATAATTAAAATACATTGGTATAATAATCTCACCCCAATAATAATATCCAGTGCTTCCATGGCCAAATCAAAATCTGTTAGGTTTTCTTCTTTTGCACTTGCTAACAGTGAATCTATATATGGTGCTGACTCAATCTTCATTTCTTGTTCATTTACATCTGTAAAACAATACATAAATTAATTGTACTAGTTATTCTTGTAAATTTATCTAAAGTTGTATCAGCTGTTTGGCCAGTAATCATTATGGTTGACTATGGCACAATATTATAGTATTAAAGTTTTATCAACATTAATGTAGTCCTAGTTAAGTTAGTTACCTGTTTTGTCAGCTGCAAAGTTTTTACTTCTTTCGTTGTATTCTTCCAAAATTTTTCTACGTTTTCTAATCACCTGAAAAGTAAAAATTGTAATAATTATAAATCTCCTTCTAATTTTACTAGTATATGAAAATTATTAAATATGGACAGTTTCTCATGAGAATATTAATAATATTTATATTATTTTTACACCTTTGTGAAAATAACAATACTTACATATTATTATAAAATAGAGTTAAAATATATTTTGATTTACAGTAAAAAGATTTAGTGGATTACAACTACTTTGAATGAATAAACTGAGCAATTTATAAAACAAGACTTTGAAATACAACACTATTCGTAAGAAGGGACCTTGTAAGATCCAAGATTGTGGTTAAAAATTGCTTTATTGAGCGGGTCAGAACATTTGATTTCTTGGGCTGCCGTACTATTTTTAATGGAAAAGACATTGTTGACAAAAAATACACAGATTCCAAAGAATATGTGAAACGATTGAAGTACACTAATTTACAGGCTCAAAAATGTACTTAAATAAGATTTTATGACGTGTTGGCAGTTCCAACACTTTTTATAGAAGTGAAACTTGGTCCCTCACAGGGAGAAATAAACAGTAATTGGAAGCTGCAAAGATGGGTTTCTACTTAGGGTCAAGGGTTGTACAAAAGAGGACAGATTATCAAGTTGCGATATAAGGAAACAGCTGCAGATGGTAAGTGTAGATAAGAGAATCTGCTATTATCATAATAAATGGTTGGAGCACCTTCAAAATAATGAAGGAAAATAAAATTCCAAATGGATTCTGCAATATAAACTTAAAAGAAATAGAAGTTTGGGAAAACCTCTACAACGCGTTGGCGATGTTGGTAACGTGCTCGCCTCTCATCACGCGGTCTTGGGTTCGAACCCCACTCGGGCATGGCATTTTTTCATACGTTACAAAAAATTCATTTCATCCTTCACCGTCTGCATTAGCAGCAATTTGCAAAACAGTCGGACGTTAAACCAAAAAAAAAAAAAAATCTACAACACTTCTTCTCATTACGCCATCTCCGACCAGAGGTAGTCAATCATGACAGCTATTTGGATTTTGGACAACGCAGCTTTGAACAGCTCTACTGAGCTCTTCATTTACTAAAACTGTTAAACAAAACTACTTCCAACCAAGAAATTTGTCTCCTTTCCATAACACTGATAATAATTTATTTTGTTTACAGCTTTCTAGTAAAAATATAAGACACTTTGATGAACTTGGAACAGGTGGCCTATGCCATGAAGTGAAGAAGAAGAAGAAGAGCATGAAATGGAGGTATATCACAAAAATAATCACTATTGGGAAATCCTATTATTTTTTAAATTAATTTATTGGTTAGTTTCTTCTCACATGACATAATATTGTACCAAGTTAACTCCAAAATAACTTAATTTTCAAACAGAATTTTTTAATATAATTTATTACTGTATAAATAAATTTAAAAGATTTTTTTTATTTGTAGCTTGCATCTTTAAAGTTGCTGAAAATTCTCCACGCCCTAACTGAAAATGGATATAGATTCTTTAGTTTTGTAGTTGAGTTTGTTGCTGACTAAGCCACTAAGGTAACCAACTCATTTCATGATAATTTTTTTTTATTAATTAAAAAAAATAATTCAAAGGTTTTTACAAAATCATTGAATTTACAATATACAGATAAAGAATGTTTCGTATCAGTTATAAAGAAAAAATGAAAAACACATTTTACCTACTGATAAAAGAAAAATTTGGGAAGATGTCTTATTTACCTTGGCATTTTGGTCTGTACACATTATACAGCAGATGATAAAACTATAAAAAATTAGATTATTATCTAATTGATTTCATTAGCAGTAAAAATTAAATATTTAAAAATAATATTTTAGGCCCAGTAGAAATGTTCTACCTACATAAATGTTTTTAAAATTGTTTTGTATTGATGTTAATCAGAATTACTATGTCTAAATGAGTCTAATAGAATCTTCAATTAGATGTTTTATCCAATATTAGGAATTATTACTATTTATGATTCAATTATTCATTTGTTCTGGTACAATTATTTACAGCTGTTGTGTTTTAACAAAGTAATGATAATATATTGTGCATTAAAGGAAAGATGTGTATCTAATACAATAAAATAATTTACATTATTCAACAAACAATTTCTAGGAAATTTCTGATAAAAAACTGAATTAAGAAACAATTGGCATCCAAGAAATTAAATAAACAGTAATATGATGTAAGTTAATGTAAATTAATATACATTTTATGTCCATTAAATTGTAATTTGATTTAAGTAGTATTATAAAAATAGTAATAAATTGATGTGCAAGGTAAAAATTTATAACCTATTATTTGATTCTGCACAATTTATAAAACAAGTATTATGAAAACACAAATTAAATTATTAGATTATTATAATCTATTTTTTTTATACCTAATGTGTGTACATTGCAAACTGTTCAATTTAGAACAATGTTGACCCAATGAGATGAGGATGATATTTATGATGTGTAAATGAGGTGTAGTCTTGTACAGACTCAGGCCCCCCATTCCTAAGAGAGTATGGTTAATTGAACCCCAACCATCAAAGTTCACTGGTACCCATTGTCTAGTAAATTATTCAAATCCGTAGAAAAATTAAAGTAACTACTTTTACTAGGATTTGAACCAGGAACTTTCGTCTCCGGAAATCAGCTGTTAAACAGCTGACTAGTAGCGAAAACTTTGTCTATTTTATGAAACCTATTTTAAGGTGATCATTAAAGTTTTAAATACTTTGACTGAATTCCTCAGTTATCTATCTAGGTAATTTGCATTAGGGAATATAAAATTAATTTCTGTTACCTGTTAGGTTAGCGTGTTGCCAAGCCAAGTTAACAACCTACCAAATCATTAGTAGGATATTTTACTATGGTACTAGAAATTAATTTAAACAGTTTTGCCTAGAAAAATTAATTTTATAAATATTAATGAACTTTTGATATCTGCTGAAATAAATTTCTGAAAAATTGATGAAACCATCTTGTTTAAGTAAATAATCATTTTTATTTAATTCATTTTTTAATTTATTTTCAAACCTATCAAAATTTATATTGAAAAACTTGTAAAAATGTCGTTCAAATTTGTTATATCATATAATTATTTTTTATTTTGTTTATTATAAAATAGAGATATCTGGATCTTAATGACTAATTCTAAACTCTGCCATGAAATCGAGCCATTTACTGACATCATGCGGAACAAAAAAATTTCTTTCTTTGGGTATTTACTTAGAACACCGGACAATTGAGTGACTAAACAACTCATTTCTATAATTAACTAGTGGAAAAGGATTTTTAAATTTGATTGAGTGGAAAACAAAAAAAATTAAATAACAATAGAGATATTTAAAAAAAACACCAGAGTGGTTAAAGCATTATCTGTTACATTAATTGAAGTGCAAACTGTTTAATGGACTGTTTAATAATTTGAACTTCAAATATGAACACTGTAAACTATTATTAGCACTAATGAAGCACTGATTATGTAACATAAATTTTTCCAATAATGGAATCTTGTATGAAAATAAAAAATATAATTAAATTGTTCATACTCCAAGATAATTCTGGTAATTAAACATACGCAAAACTTTTTTAAATTAATGAATACATTAATTAATTAATCAATCAAGAATTTATGATATTAAATAAATAGTAATCTGATTGAAGTATAATTAATTTAATAAAGAATGTATGACGATTATTTATTACACCATAAGTAAATAGATGAAACTATTCTGACCAATGAAAAAAATTCATCTTTAAAAATTTCTGTAAAAAGACAAGTGCTACTAGTTAGACAAAACATATTGTACCCATTCCAGTTAATAAAATACAAAACATAGATAAGTTTTCAAGTTAAAAATTTATGTAAATTGTTATGTAAAATTCATCTAGTACTAGTAACAATGTCAATTTGTTCTCTATCAAGACCTGCGGTCAGTTTTATTCGGGTGGTTGCTGAAAATGCTAAATTTACTAAACTTATCTAAATAGTTTAACCTGTTTAACTAGTCAAAAACCACAACAATTACGAGAAAATACTCAAAATTGTTATAATTTAATTACTAATTAACAATTAACATCAATTGATACATAATCTTTACTCTGCTGTATTCTGGGACAATGAAACAATCTACCAAGAGCAACAAAATACTTAATAATCTAACATGTTTAATAACTAATTACAATCAGATTAGTTTGTAATAGAGAGTGGTACGAGGCAGGTAATTGTCTAAATATTCAGGGACATTTTCTCATTTGATGAAAAATTGGGAAAGGAGTTAAAACAAGCATAATTTTTACGGTTATTCCCTCTCCTGTTCATAATAACCATGGATGGAATTTATAAGAAAGTAAAAAAATATTAAAGAAAATACCGGGAACTTATCTATTACAGATGTTTTGGTTATAGGCCTGTATTACGGTGAATGAGAGAGGAGGAGGAAATGGAGCTGGAGTTATAGAATACAGAGATTGTTAAGTGTGGTTTGAAATCTAGTGAGGAAAAAAGTAAAAAGTGCTTAAGCAGAGGAGATACGGCATGGGAAGGCAGGGATAAATAGCAAGGTGCCAGGGGAAGTTAAAGAACTCACATATTTAGTGACATTTTCTCATTAGACGGAAAATTGGGAGGGAGTTAAAAACCATAATTTTTACAGTTAAAAAAACTTAATAGCACCGATGAGAAAATCATGTTACAACTAGTTATCAGTTGTAAAGGGAGCAGAAGACAAGTGTAATAAGATTATTTTAGGATCAAGAAGTTCCTGTGCAATGTAAGAAAATTATTTATATAATGCAAATTTACTTTGTGCTATAGGGCTACTGCCATATGCAGCAGGAACATGGGCAGGTAGAAGGAAGGCTGAGAGTAGAATCCAGATGGAAGTAAATAAATTCAAAAGTATGTTAGAAAAGACAAGAAGAGATAGAATGAGAATGATGTAATAAAGGAACAGTTGGGGATGTGTCCATCCCCTACTGTTCCTCATTCAGTCTAATAAGGAGGGTTGGACAAATGAACGTACAGTGGTTTGGTCACTGATTAAATTAGATAAACTAGATGGATTAAACTAGATGGAGGAGGGTAGACTGCCTAAAAGAATGCTGTACTTGGAGATAAAGGGAAAGAGAGCAAGGGGCAGACTAAAAGTGAATTAGATGGGTTCATTTATGGATGAATTAGGAAAAAGATGTGATACCAGGAGAGCAATGGAGGAGAGATGGTTCAGCATCAAAGAGAGAGATGGATAGGAGTTATGTTGGGCCCAAACCAAAAAAAACTTAGAAGAGGAATAAATAGAATGATGATGTATGCATGCTTGATTCTTTAAAACCGAAAATCAGTGAATTGCTGAAGATTATTATTAATTTAATTCATAAAGTAAACAAAAGACATATTTATCACCAATAAAAACATAATTTTAACAGTTATAAAACTTTATAGTGCTGATGACAAAATTATGTTACAACCAGTTATCAGTTATAAATTTATAACCTTAATCTTGTAGCAGTTGTTTTCTAGCCATTTTATTGTATGTTGCACACTATTTCTTAGAATAACAGACAGGTATTCCAATATGATTTCTTGTATCCTAATAAATATGTAAATTTAAAATAAATAATTACATTTAGAATCGTACCGACATTGTGAACTCATGGATATTATTAATTCGTCTAAACATTTCTTTTCCTAGTTCAGTCATTTTAAAAATAAATGTTGGAATTAACCACGGTTTGTACATCCTTTGTATAATGATTTCTGAAGATCTGTAAAAATGTAAAGCATACAATGAAATTAAAACTATTGCATTGGTAAAGAAAACATTATATTAATAAAGTCATTGTAAATAATTAGCTTGTCTGTAACAAAATAATATTTTTATCAGAAGTATCAACTACCAAATTTTATATTCCCTTTGCCAAAACCTAACCATTTTTTAATTCTACCTGAATATGGTAGAGTATTAAATATTAAAATATAATATAAAAAGTAGAAAGCTGTATTAAAGTAGTTGTATTTTTGTTATATTTGGAGCCACCTTAGACGTAAAGTTTATCTGATTTCAGCTCATGTGAAATATCTGGAAAGGAATGCATTAGAGACAATATTATTACTTTTTTACATTTTCATTGTTAAGTGTATTTTTACTTTCTCTTGCCCTATATGAATGTATAGGGAAGGAAAGTACCTATTGTTTACATAATATTGGTTTTCAAAATCGAGTTTTCACTGGAAGTACACATGTCAGGCCTTGGAACTCAAAAAACATGTTTTTAGCGATTGGTCTGTGTGTGAACAAACTATCTCAAGACCAGAATAGTGTACAAAGCTGAAACTTGGAACCTAAGTTAGGTACCACTACAGTACTCGACATGGACATTTTCATCAAAATCGATTAACCAGAAGTAGTAGATTATTCATGTGATTTTTCATTTTTTTGCAATTTTCTCAAAAAGGGCTCTTATGATTTTTTTCTCATGTGAGTGTTTCACGCCAGATTTTTTTATTTTATAAAATTGTATCTCTCTTTTGTTCATAAGAGCTGCTACATGAAGCATCCTGATTCATGAAGAACTGTTCAGGTCTGGCATTCCTAACCTCTATATTATCTTATCATCAATACCTAGCCATAAGCCAAGGTTTCATCACCAATTAAACGAAAGTGCATTACCTACATCAAATTTATTATTGTTAAAATTAATTAATACAATAACATACTTAGTAAGATCCTCTGGGAAACTAATAGAATCATTTTCTTGTAATTCCATATTTACACCAAGAGCTGTACCTGAAACAACATATTTTGCTTGCAAAAAAATATTTCAAGAAGTTGTATTTAAAAATTTTAATTTCTACAAAATAGATCCTAAACAATCGTACCAAGTTCAGGAAGTTCTCTCATTTTAAAGTAGACCAACATTTCTAAGAACGACTGTTATTATAAGTCTAGCTGACTGATTTTTCATTTTGGGAAATTTTTGATACTACATTCATTGACAGTTTGCATTTTAAGCCTTAGCAAACACACTTAAGACAGATCTGACTTGCTTTACTTCTAGTGTGCACATTCTGATAGACAAACAACTGAAGTAGGAATTTGTTACTTCGAATGGTCTACTGTACTTTGGGTATCAGACATTGCTGTAAAATGACTGTCCTTTTGCTATAGTTATCTAAACTCTCATAGAGTAAACAACTCATCAGTTTATCTGAAGACCATTCTGCCTCTTAATATTAAAAACACTAAATTCAATGAGCAGATTTAAAGTTAGTTGTTTCCAAATTTGTTCTATTAATACCTAATTTATAAACAAAAAATTGACGTGAAAACTAACTTATGAATCCTCATGGTAAACAATTTGAAACATTTAGAATTATTGTAAAATTATGGTAAACATGTTTATTTTTTAATCTTAAATCATTTTAACAGCTTGGATGTTAGCAACTAATGTGAGTTGTACAACTGTAACTGGTTTTTTTTCTGTTAACTGCATACAGAACACTACAAAAATGGAGTCTAGGACTTGTCTAGACTGTGTCAACTGAAAGTTTTAACTTTTTGAAATTTCCAGATTGTGGCGAGATTAAACCCTACAATCTTCCACGTGCTTTGTTGTCTTGTACATTAATCATTACACTCTGGAGGCAGCTAATATAGGGCCTACATATGTTCAATTAAAATGTGTTATGTTACCAAAATTTTACAAAACCACAATATTTTTGTGATGGCAATAAAAACTAATAAAATAATTTTTTGTGTTTCTATGTAGTTTTATACTTACGACAAATTATATCCAGAGTGCAGCGCATGAATGAATGAGATACGTCAAATGTTCCCGTTTTTGACTTCTTTTTCAAGTAATTTACTAAAACAACACTTTGTTCATTAAATGTTTTTACAAAATTTTCCATTAGATTTGCATGAAACATTCTGTTTGCTGCTCTTCGATATTTTCTCCAACTTTCTCCTGAACACAAGAAACAACGTTTAAAAAATTGACTACTACAAGTGTTGTAGCTTTTGGTAAGAATAGTACTATTTCTAGTTGTTGTATTAAATATACTTTCACAAATTATCAATTTTAATTTAATACCGGACCAACTACTTTGGTTGTCATTCAGTATGATTTGTGCCCAGTGAGATAAGAAGTTTGCTTTTTATACATGAAGTTCTTTTACATGATCGAATCAATATTGAAGCAATTCAATATCTCTACAACGAAAATGTTTTTAAAAGGCTTAAGAGGATTAAGCCCCCGTGTAATAGTACAAGGTAAATTTATTAAAAGCAGAGCAGTGCACAGTGCGGTAAGTAGTGATACATGTTTTAATTTAGTGTTAAGTTATACTAAAACATTGACGGATGGATTGTTGCATTTAAATGTAGCTATAGTTTTAAGATATTTAAAACAAAATAAAAATATTATGCAAATTCAGGGGCAATTATTCAAACACAAGATCTTTAGCTAATTAAATATAATCTTTAAATGTTCACAAATAATTAGATTTAATGTTATGTCACTGGTAGAGAATTCAAAGTTTTTGTCACCTAACCCAAAACTTAACCATAAAAATTGAATACATAATTTAACGTGAAAGGAAGAACTCTCTTTTGTATTTTTACAATAAATTTTCTTATTTCGCTCCTACATGTTAAATAAAAGTTTGAAAATAATAAAAAGAAACTAGGATGTAACATTCATTGAACAAAATTGAACAAATATATCCATTTTTTTTTTAATTTCTGAAGTTTTCCAATGTCTTTAAAATCTTGTTGAAGATTTTCACTATTTATTGAAATTTGAATGTAGTAAAAATTGTATTTATTTTATAATAAAGTTAAATAAGTTTAAAAAAAATTTAGGAAATATTTGTTCAATTTTGCTCTCTTATTTTCCTTATGATGAATGGCATTGGAATTTAAAAACAATAGTAAAAAAATAAACTTATCTTCTTTTTCTCGTGGGTTAGGCATTTCTAACTATTCCAACACCTATCTTTTCTTTGGCCTTTCAATATCTGCTTCCTATTGGTTAGTACCTTCTTGCTAAACCAGGTAAGCAGCCTTTTGGCATTCTATTTACATGATCAACCCATTGTGCACAGCATAATTTCATTTTTTTGTTAAGTGGAAAAAACCCTAATTCTTGTCTTATATCATCATTTATGGTCGTCTAGTCTTGTACAACACCTTGACAGACCTTAAGAATTTCATTTCTGCAGTTTGGATGTTTCTTTCTTCCCTTCTTCTCATTACCCATGCTTCACTGCCGTATGTCAAGTCTGGAATTGACACAGTCGTATAAAACTCTAACTTTGTGACAGGGCTTTTCTTTTGCCACAGTGTCCTATGAAATTATCCCAAATATATCTGTTAAATTGGTTAGTTTATTTTTCATGCCATCTTCATATGAGATATCAAATTCAAGATATTAGTTGCTCACTTGCTGTAGTATGTGTCCATTAATTACTACTTTGAGTCTTTCAAAAGAATGCCATGACTTTTGTCTTGTTTGTTGAAAGATTCGTATTGTAATTTGTACAAATGTATTAACATGAAAATTCATAACTCATTTGCATTTGGTTTGGTAAAGCTGAACCAAAGTTAACAAAATCATAACAAGTTTTTGAAGTTAACAAATCTATATTGAAACCTCTTTGCAAAGTTGTAAAAAAATTAGATACTAAATCTATTTGTTTTATGTATATGTTTATAATGTCGGGACATAAATATTTATTACTTCTTTGGGAGAAGACAGAGAATGGTGAGTCTTCAAAAAAAAATGTATGGGGATAAGAAAATATATTAACACTGCTTGATGCTTCGCTACAGTTTTCAATCTAAACATATTAAATCTAGAATGTATTTCACTGTTTTAGCACTAGGTCTGTGGCTCATGGTTGCACAATATCTTCACACTTATAATGATAAAGTTTGAGGTACTGAGCTGAAAAAATTTACCTGATAATGTGAAAGATCCTTTACTTCTTGGTTGAAATAGCGAAAAAAGGATGCTCTTATCGATAATTTTGGGGTTACATAAAACAACCTGAAAAAAAATATATTATAAAAACCAAATTTAATAAATATAGAAAAACAATTAGGTATTGTTAACTTTCTTGCTTATCTCATAGTCACACTTATTTTAAAGTTCGGTGGCAGAATTTTAATAAAATGCTACGTAATTATGTTTCAACACAAAAACTAAGTTCAAATGAGAGAAAGGTTATCAATTTTTAAAGCACATCCAAGCTTCACTTTATACTAGATGTACAAATTTTATATAACTTTGAAGAACTGACAAATCTTGTCAGTTATTTCTATAAAAAACATATAGACTGGTGATTAGTTTGGTTATATCCTAATATCACCCAGACAACAAATTAAAAAATGTGGTATTAACAATCAGAATTTGTTGGAAATTTAATTTTTTTGTATGATCTGATTACTATACAATGGCAGAGGATGGATCCACATAATGGGCAATGTTTTAAAATAACTTTAAAAGTTTAAATTAGTAATGCTTTTTATTTTAATGTGTAAAAATATATATTGTAATTTAGTTACTGCTATTTAACATTCATAATATAAATTTTATTACAGTTTTAAAGTCTGTTATTAATTTTTAATTAATGATTTTTCTGTTATAAATTTACATATTATTTGAGTCGACAGAAGTATTCAATGTGATAGAATTGTTCTCTTGCCCAATAAATACAAGGTTAACATTTTTAGAGAATCTTTACTTTTTATTTCTTATTTCATTATTCTTCTCCCTGATTTATCTTTTCATCAACAATTAATTTAAATGAATAATTTTGTGCTTTTAATAGTTTCATTATAAGTTTTATCTTTGAAACATTCATTTGAATCTAGTAAGTTAATCCAATCTATCATATTCCAACAGATGTTTGGAAGGAAGGGAAAAGTATTATTGCCAAACATCAAAATATATAGCAATACTGTAAACGGAACTACAGTATTAAATACTCATTGAAATGTCCTATACTCCCTTTAGAGTCTCCAGGATGCAAGTAGCAAAAAAAAAATGACAGATTTCAAAATTACAAAACGTACATAACTGCTGACGAGACAATTTTGAAATCTGTAGAGGAGTATGATAAGGTTACATTTTGTCATCATTGCCTTTTAATGTGTACAGCAAAACTATGTTTAATGAAGTACTGGAAGATGAGGACGTGGGAATTTTCGTGAATGGTGAAAAAATTAATAATGTTAGATATGTGGATGATATAGTGTTTGTGATAGGTAATTTAGATTATTAACAACACCTGTTGGAAAAAGTAAATAATGAATCCATAAAATATGAATTAAAAATAAATTTTAGAAAAACGGCAAGGATGTTAATCATAAAATTTGCACGATCCCAGTTGAATCTAACTGTTTCAAACACCGTGATACAAAGAGTTACTACCTATAAATATTTGGGTACATGGATAGAACAGACAGTAGAGTAAACGAATAAAGTAAGATCAAGGATAGAAATTGCGAGATAATCATTTGTGACACTAAAGAAATTAGAGTGTCGTCAGGATTTTGGCATTGAGCTGAGAATGAGAATGCTGCAATGCTATGTCTTCTCTGTTCTGTTGTATGAGATGGAGGTGTGGGCAATCAAAAAGATCCATTTAGAGAAGATATAGGCCTTTGAGATGTGGTGCTACCGCTGGATGTGGGGGTATTCCGTGGACAAACAGAAAAACAAATACAGATGTGCTTGACAAAATGGGCAAAGAATGTGAGTTGGTTGAGATAGTGAAGAGGAGAAAGCTTCAATATCTTGGACATATGATTAGAGGCCCTAAATATCACATTTTACAATTAATCATACAGGGAAAGATAAAAGGTAAGCTGAACATTGGCAGATGTCGGGCATCCTGGTTGAAGAACCTTAGAGACTGGTTTGGTTGTAGTAATTTGGAACTGTTTCATGGAGCAGCGAATAAAGTTTGCATAATGATGATGATTTCCGACCTCTGATAGGAGAAGGACTTTAAGAAGACATATCTTTTATTTTTCTCTTTCTTCGTTTCCAGTTTCGATAATCCAATTTTAGAACATCCAAATTCAGATTATCCAGGTTGTTAAAGTATTATTGGGTAATATACTGTTTTTAGTAATAATAAACTATTTAAGAAAATAAATGCAATATTATTATAATATTATAATGAATTTTTACTTACTTCTAAATCTTCAGGTCTATAAATTCCAACAACTAATACTGGACCAAACCAAAAACGAGCCAATTTAAATTTGTAAAATTTGTCAGCTATCTCAGCAATTTTGTAGATGAAATCTAAGATTAACAGAAAAAATAAACAGATAGTATATGATCATAACACACACACGCACGCACGCACGTACACGCGCGCGCGCGCGCGCACAAACACACACACACACACACACACCATAGCAATGGTAAAGTAAAATAATTTGATCAATGGATTGGAAATTAATGTTATATTACAGTTGTAATACATCCTACAACAAATCATGAGATCGAATCTCAGGTTCTATCAATGATCCATGCTTTCAAATAAAGTAATCTATTGTTTATGTACTACAATATAACTTTCATCAAACGATCAATTATTCATGCATTACAATAAAATATTATTTTGCACTGAAGATAATTTGCTAAAGTCCAACAAGCGTGTTTACTGTAGGACATGTTTTACACCTGAATACACAACAAAAATGTATAAAAACATATTAATTACTGAGTTAAATTACTTGCGTGAAATAATACTATTTAATAAGGTGTCCAAAGTAATCCAATTAATTGCATTAGATAAACTATTTCCGTCCATAACAGACAGATGGAGTGTTAAATTATTTGCATTCAATCTGTTAGTTTTAGGGCTACAAAAAATAGTTGTTTCTTATCACATGGTCAACCAATTTAAATTACTGAATAATTTAAGAACAAAAGAGGAGAGGTGTAAAAGACACAAATCAGAGTTATCTCCTCTAAAAGTAATGAATGTATGTATACAGCCAGACCCTGTGGTGAATGAAGTGAAGGTGTCATTTGCAGGGTCGAAAATATGTGCTTTTCATTGGGCGTAGCATGCTGATAAGTATACTTTTCAACTCAGTAAGGAAGGCCAGGTAAACCACCTTACTCCTCACTTTACTTATTAAAACTTCTAGAGTTTCAAACCAGCCTTTCAGCTGATAACCTAAACAACAACAAACTTTGATACACAAAATAATTTTCTTATAGGCATATGGTTTTTTGTCATCTTATTGTTTTAAAATAATGTTAAGAATCTAACTACACTCTATTTCACGTTCAGAATGCAGTACAGCTCTTATGAGAACCTGTTGTGTTATCAGGTGTACGGAAAACATCAGGCACAGCCAATAAAATAACCCTCCTCCGCTGACCCCATCCAAAGGTCAAGGGCAAAAATATTTAGAATTTTGCTTACCACACTCTAGCAAGCTCATTTTCAATCAAAAAATTCTGAAAAAAATTCCTTTCACTTCCTAATGAATTTTATTATGCTAAAGATGTTATAATTATATTATGATATTTGATTTAGTTAAAATACGCTCATATAAAGTTCGACGTTTATATCCTGTCACAGTTTTTTGCATTTCATATCATAAAAATTTTTTTTCAATGACGACATAAATGTGTTTTATTATTTTGTAATAAAATATAGAATTTTATCTGTAAATTGATATAGATAAGTAATAAATTTTCGATGAAAACAGAAATAATAAACGAGTGTGAAAAAATTACTGATACTTTTGTATTATGTTATTCAATAGGACTTTGTAAATGAGAACGTATTGTGACGTGGAGTCAATATTTTTACTTAGTGTAGTAGCGCTCAAACTCCCATATGAAATACATTGCTTATGGACTTCCAGTACTGCATTCTGAACGTGAAATCAACTATAGTGAGAGATGACTTGAAACTGGTGGCTGGATTTAATAAGGTGAGAATGGAGCAGAGCAGGGAATTGTGGAGGAAAAAAGGAGAGGAATACATCCAACTATAATAAATATCACCTTAGAATGCACTTGCTCCCTATGTCATTCACCACTACTATACAGAAGAAAACATTGACCCACTTCCTAACATGATTTGTTGCTACATTCGTTATATTATAAAGAACAATGTTTGTATAAAAGCATGCCTAATGCTCCCCGCACATCACCTTCCATAGCTTTCGAACTCTGACTGAAGTGCATTCATACAGGACGGTTATTTGTAGATGATCACAGGGTAATAAAGAAGAAGAAGGAGAAAAAGAAGAAAAAACTAAGTTATAATTACCTGTAATCTATCTTAAATTTAGTAAGTTAAAAAATAATAAGCAACCAATTTATATGAAGCTTAAAATTAGTTAATTAAGTAATTAGTAAATTAGTGTAAAATAAAATACTATATTTAAGTTAAACAAAATAATAAATTATAGTTACCTTCATGAGTCACACTAATGAAATGAAAAAGATTTCCTACTATTGGAAGTGTTGTTGGACCTGGTAATTTAGAAGCTAATGCTTCAAAATGACGACGATTCCATTTATAATGCAGGTAGTAAAGTAATATTCCCATTAATGTAACACTAATATACCAGTCCCAGATTATAAGAGTATCCATTATGAACTATCTGAAACATAAAATATAAAGATTACTTAATAGATTATAAATTCAGTACTTAACTATATTATAAATTAAACGAATTGGTTTTACATTAACTTTACTTCTTAAGTTGAAGATCAAAGAATTCCGTTGCTACTCTTTTACATCCTCTACTAGTAACTTAAATAACTTAATTAGAAAATTAAAGCAATGGTAATGACTTCTAAACAGTAGTTATAGTTATAGTAGTTAGCTAGGGAAAATATATATCAAGTGGTATAACAATTAATTTGGCCTTGACCTATCTGCAATAACTTAGCTTCTAAAATTACTTCACATCTGTCTAATGTAGACATTGAATTAGGTACTCAATGTACAGATTGCATTTTTAATGGAGTTCCCCCTCTCCAACAAAAAATTAAAATTCAACAAATGAACATCCATTTCTTGAACATAAGAATATCTGAGTCTATCTATCCAGCATAGAAATTAATTTATAGTAAATTTTTATATTAACTCAGTATAAAAATAACACTGAATATTTTCATATTATGAAGTAATACAATAACACAAGATAGTACAGATAACAAAGTGGTTGCAAAAAGGGGAAAATATATATCAAGTGGTATAACAATTAATTTGGCCTTCTCTGGTATCTTTCTGTCCCATAACAAGACGTGTTAGGGACAGAAAGATACCAGAGAAGGCCAAATTAATGATTTATACTTAGTATTATGCACCAGCAGTGCTATATGGTGCGGAAACGTGGAGGATGAATGAGAGGAATTGGAGTAGGTTACAGGCGGGGAGATGAAGTTCTTAAAAGCAATAAAGGGTAGGACAAGGAGAGATAGAATAAAGAATACAGAGATTAGAGCGGAGCTAAATGTGGAAGGTAAGAGGGAGAGGGTGGAGAAAATAAGGATAAGATGGTATGGTCATGTGAAGAGAATGGGGGAGGAAAGTTTACCTAGAAGGGTGGAAGGAACAAGATCAAGAGGAAGACCAAGAAAAAGATGGAAGGATGAAGTTAAGAGGGGTGTGGAGGACGGGGATACAACTGGGAATGAATAGAGGAGAAAAAAAGGTGGACGGACAGAAGAAAATGAAGAGGCTTGGTGAACACCCAGACCCGGCGATAGCTGGAACGGGATCTGGATATGCATAACAACTTACAATACAATAACACAACTTAAACTAACAATAAATGACCTAAAAGGAAAACCCCTAAAATACAAGCAATTAATTAAGGACAAAAATAATCAACTACAAGTTAAAACAAGAAAACTACAAAACAGGGTTTATACAGATAAAGAAAGTTAGAAAAGATCGAAAGAATGAAAAAGTACAGGGAACAGAATTTAAAGAAAACCCAGAAGATAGTAAAGACAACGCAGAACTAACTAAAGTGATCCAATGTGGCCATAGTAGCAAAAAACAGCAATAGATTTTTTAAAAATATATGTGGTTAAGATAACTAATTTTTTTTAATTTATCCATTGGTACATCAACAGCTTGATCTTTAACAACTACTGTCGATTATGAATCTGGAATGGTGGGTTTAAACTTGTTATAATCTTTAAACCTTAGCTGGTAATCGAACCTAGGATCTTCCACTTTGTAGGCTACTTTGCTACCCACTACACCATGGAGGCAGCCAAAGATTAATTTATTTGAATATTTAGATGCACAAACAAAAATGTGAATTCATATTAAAAAGATGACCATTTTGATTTATAAAGAGTAGGGTATAAACCATTAGAAATTATTTTCAAAATATATTTGAAAATTTCTGGTAATTTATAATTTTGCTGTTAGGTAATACTAAAAGTTTTATCTGGTGAAATTATTTTTAATTTGACCTCCCTGTCCAAAATGTTAATTTTATTAAATTTTTAGTACAAGAACCCTATCTACTTTACTCTTGATCTGCCCTTGTCTTTTTCCCTTGTTCACCAAAAATACAGAATCCTTTTTTAGTAGCTTAATCATTCTCCATATTAGGTACTGTCCTTAAGCCATCATAGTTTTGTCTGGCCAACTCTTCTTGCCAGGCTGTCAATTCGCTGACTACATATTAGTTACATTAATATAGTTACAAACTTTTTTATTCTATTTCAGTTCTACACTTCGTTGCAAGACAAATTGTGTTACTTATACAAAAATAAATTAGGTTTTTATGTTATTAATGTAATCCTTGGTTTCGATTAATTATATAACATGTAACTCAAAAAAATAAATTTTGAGATTTTTGTTCTAGAATGTTGACAATAAAATTCTGAACATCAGTTTCAAACCTCCTAAGTCCAATGATTTTCTTAGAGAAAAGAAAATTGCAAAATTTAAGAGGGAATCTTTTCCAAATCTGCTACCTTCATGTGATTTCATTGTGTTGTAACTAATAGCCTAAATCATGTAAATCTTAACATTTGATGTCAAAGACAGAACTTATAGCTCCTAATGAAAAATCATCTAACTCTACACCTTCGGATTATCAAAACTCGTAACTCACAATTTAATTACTTCATTTTTTATTTAAATGCATAGAAGTTTTGAATCAAAATTTATTATTAATTTTAAAATAAAATTAAAGTTTCAAAAAATGTATCTTCACCAATTTTAATAATGCAGTTTATTGTAATCCCTATAAAATTTGAGAAACGACAGTTATTTAGTTTTACAATAAGCCCACGTTATAAACTCTAATTTTGGCTGCAATCTTAGGTTAGATCATATATAATTTTTCTTGAAAAGAAATTTCAAAATTACACAATAAAGATTGACACATTTTTAGTTATCACATATTTTATTTTTTGTTTTTAAATACACATTAACTTATTTAGGCACTGCACTTTCATAGTTTTGGGAACACAGAATCTTTTAAAGTTTTGTTTCATTGTTATTATCAGTTATTAGAAATGTTTATAATACCCTTTAAATTATTGATGAGTCTGGATCGAGGAAAATTTAATTCTTCACTGTAACACATTATAAAAAAAATTTCTAAAAATTTACTGCAAGAATTTGCGAGTAAATTATAGACTTAAAGTAAAAAAATTGACACAGTTTTCAAGATCATCAAGAATAAATGGAATAAATATTAATGTGTCATTACTTTATTCATATTTCAAATTATTACAGAAATTACAAAAATATTTTAACAAGTACTTCCTGGAGAAAATTAAGGTTCAAAAAATAAATAATAAATCAAAAGTCATCTTCAAACAACAAGTCAACAATTTTAATAGTTGAGTAAGTTTCTGTTAAAAGTGCAAGTGACCAGCTCAGCGTTCTAAAACTATCACAACTAATCCTTTTAGATGAATGCAAAACTTCAAACATGGAGTAAATAAAACACGAAATTTGTTGAATAATTATATAAAGCCACATATTGTTATTAAATATTTCATTTGTTTGTTATGTTTTGATAAAATAATTTTCTTCTTAGCGTGTCTATCTGTTTATTTTAAAATTAAAATAAAAAAACAGCTGATCTGTTTTATTTTGATACAGTCAAAAATTAGAGGTGTTTTTTTTTTTTTTTTTGAAGTAAATCTTCGACTGCCGGCCGCATTGGCGCAGTTGGTAACGTGCTCGCCTCTCATCATGCGGTCCAGGGTTCGAATCCCACTCAGGCACGGCATTTTTTCATACGATACAAAAAATCATTTCATCCTCATCACACACAGTTACACCCCAACGTCGTCGCTAATGACCTTGATGTTGATGCGACGTTAAACAAATAAAAAAAAAAAAAAAAAAAAAAAATCTTCGAGATCTAACAGATTCTGAAATTTCAAAATTTATTTTAATTATTTAGACAGACTTTATGAACATAAAAATGTTTTAGCAATTAATTAATTAGACAACAGTGGAAATCTAAATTCAAGGTTGATGAGATTTGATTTTTTTGAAATTACCTTATAAATATTGTAATAAAAATTTAGCGTAATATTTTTCTATATTTTTGTATTCATGTAATTTATCAGTGTTTTATTATCAATTAAAAAAATATATATATGTAAACATCACAGGGGTCAAATATCGATGGATGTTTGACTTCCTACAGTTTTTCACTTTTCTGCCAGATATTATTTATATAGTAATTCATTTATTTATGTTTATAATTATTTATTATTCAAAGAATTAACTGATTATAATGTTGTTTAGTTCAACAGCTGAAAGGCTGGTTTGAACCTCTTGAGGTTTTACTTAGCAAAAATGAGGAGTGAGGTGGTTTACTATTGCCCTCCTTACTGAGTTGAAAGAGTATGCTTATCAGCATGCCAGGCCCTCTGAAAAGCACCCACTTTCCACCCTGGAAATAATACCATCACAACATTCACCATAGGATCTGTTTGCATAATGAAATTGATTATTCTCAGAGGAGATAACTCTGACTAGTGTCTTTTATACCTCTACCTCTTCTGTTCTTAAATAGTTCAGTCATATAATTGGCTGACTATGTGATAAGAAACAAAACTATTTTTTGTAGCCCTGGAACCAAAAGATCGAGTGCAATTAATTTAACACTCAACCTACCTGTTATGGACATATTATAATGTAGCAGTGTATAAAATAAAATAAAAAATGAGATATCAAAAACTATAAACATTAAAACAACCTGTAAATAGGAAACCTCCTTACTTTTCCCATTCATCAAGGATATGATTAATAATTCTATGAGGTTTTTGTACAAATAAAATTTGTAGTAAAATATTATCTGGTGCATTTGACAGTTAAAACAATTTAAATAATAAAAAATATAAATTAGTTTAGTATAAATTATAAGAAATTATTATTAGCAGCTTATAATGTTCATGACATGTTCTTCTAGAAGGTTACATGTCTCCATAATAAATATAAGGAGGGTAAATTCTTATCAGTTTTGGCAATTTTAATGAAAGTTATGAAGCCAGCCGCATTGGCGTAGTTGGTAACGTGCTCGCCTCTCATCACGCAGTCTTGGGTTCGAATCCCATTCAGGCACGGCATATTTTCACAAGTTACAAAATATCATTTCATCCTTCATCGTCTGCATTAGCAGTAATTGCAGAACAGTCGGACATTAAACCAAAAAAAAAGAAAGTTATGAAAAAACAGACATCCAACCACAACAGATGAGTACTTTTTTAATACCATAAAACATCATAGGAATAAGATTTGTCAATCAGCTGTGGAATGACTGTTTCTCACTTCATCTGAAGTAAGGACATCTGTCTTGAGTGTTTCTTGCAAAATGTCAGAAGTCATTATCATTTAGAACTGGTGGTTAATATAATTGCCTATAGATGGTGCTGGAGAGCAAATATACATAAAATCATCTTTATTTATTTTAGAATAACTATCTGTGTTAATCCAATATTTGTTTCTCAGAAGAAATTATACGACAAACTGAAAGGTCCTATATATGATTCCCAACTAGGGACAAGTTTAAGAAATTTTAACTCATTAAGTTCCCATCATCCTATTATATTACTATACGAGTATTTGTTTGTAATTAAGACATTTATGTTGCATCAAATAAATGATTTTATGTGACTGAGTTTGCATTATAGAATAAACCATTGAAATTAATGTAATTGAAACTTATAAATAATGAAATTATGAATTTCTCTAGGAAAAACATTGATAATATGATTAGCTTATAAGCTAAATGTAAAATACTTTTGATAAATTGTACAAACATTTTTTGTATTTTTCTTTTTTTGTCATTCCTTTTATGCATAATTAAGTAATCTGATATTTTTTATGAAAATAATGAAGAAACCTTTAAAATATGTCCACGTGAATTATTAAAATAAAAAATTGTTTTTAGAAATATTAATTATTTTTATATTTAAAATATTTCTTTAGTCACAACAGTCCCTGAATTTTTATGATAATTTATTAATTATTCAGGACCTCTTACTCAACCTTCTTTCACGTCAGAAGCAAAAATATTCTGTATTCATTGAAAAAAATATAGTTATAAAAGAAAATAAATAAAAAACAATAGAATTGCGGTAACATAAAATGTGTATTGTTTTTGTTTTAATTTTTATCAAACATTTGATTTTATTGTCTTAGTGGTTATTTGAAGGTCATCAGGTTCTATAATTTCTGGATTTTTTAAAAAATGTATTACCCGAATGGAATCTGTTTTGTTTACTATTACACCAAATCTGTTTTACTATTGCTTCTTCTTATCTTTCTTTTTGTAGTATCCATTCTTCTATCGTTCTTCCGTACACGAAACAACCTTGCTAATCCGAAATTTCAGATAATCCGAACTGATTATATTTTTATCATGCCTTTTTCGTGTAAAACATGTTTTAAAATAAAAAATTAGTAATTTTCTAATGAAAAATACTTTTAATGGGATTCTTAACATAAAAATTAAATCTAAAAGATTGATAAACATTGTGGTGAGAATATAAAACGAACGTAACCAAGTTCTTAATACGAGATATATCTACAATATGAACGCTTACTGATAAAATATTTCTTCTAGTTCATTAGCAGTTAACAGAAGTTATACATTTTCACTAATGTCCATCTCCATAAAGTCATTACTATTGTAATGCCAAAAACCTTGATGAAGACGGAATGTTTCCTTGTGCTGCTCTACATATTGCAGTGCTATTTTCAGTGCTTTTGCTGCTTACAAAAGTAAAATAAGCTGTTCCATGTTACATATTTCATCTGTTTCTTCTGGTATTCCCCGTAGTCTTGTAAGAATACGGTAACTATTTTTTCTTTGTTTGTAAACTGAAGATTATTCTATGGTACAGTTGCGTGTTGTATTTTCAATTAATTGTGCACAGTTGGCCAACATCATTCCCATAACCCAAGCATAATATTAAATTTACTTTTTTTTGGATTATACACATTTTTTCGGATAATTTGAACAGTACCAATTAGTTCGGACTAGTGAGGTTGTTGTTTACGCTACTTTTTTCTAAGATTCAAAAACATTCCACACTTATAAACAGGAATGTGATTACCAACTACTTCAAATAAATTATCAATAATTTTAGTATAAGTGAACCAAATGATGTATATAATTGGTATATAAAACTAACTTCGTGTAGTAATAGTACAATAACGATACTATGATTATTATTTTATAGATTATTTCTTATATTGATAGTTGATTATTTTACAGTTGCTGCAAAAGGTAAACAAGTACATTAACTGCAGTATCAACAAGTGTTTATTTGTTTACAAGCGTTTAATCGTATATCATCTCTTTCTGTCACCCTCACATCAAAAAAAAAACAGGGCTGCTAATGATAAAATAATATTATAAAAAATAATCGTTTAATGCGGTAATACTTAAACAAAAATGTGGCCACTGTAGTTAACTGCAAAACTTAAGCACCAGCAAAAAAACTATTTTTGAGAATAAATTCATTTTTTCCACTCCGAGCAGCTGAAATAAATTAAAAAAAACTACTGAAGGAAATTAAAACAACATTTACAATTGATATAAATAAGAAACCACTTGAAACAGCAGATTTTTATTAAAACAAAAGAAGATTAATTATAACAATAAAAATATAACACTGCCAACGTAGCATAGTGGTTAGTGCACTAGCCTAGAACGCAGAGATCCCCGGTTCAATCGCCAGCCAGGGTCTGGAAATTTTCACAGATCAAAACCTACTGTTCTAGATTCGTAATCCACCGTAGTCGCTAATAATCAAGCAGTAGATGCGACTTTATGTAAATAAACTAAAATAAAATATATAACACATTCAAAAGTATTTAGCTATAATATAAAAACCTATTAAAAAAGAATTTCTAAGTAACTACAGGTTACAATACTATAAGGAAAATTATATTGTCTTCAATATTAAGTAAGGTTTTGTATTAGGTACGGTTTTCAATATAAAGTTATAAATAATATTAATCTGACGTACCAATTATTTTCCATTTAAATTTAAACATGTATTTTAGTTATTAAAAAGCTTGATTAGACCTCGCTGCGATCAAATACTTATAATTTAATTTAATTTTAAGCCCAGTTCGTTTTTACAGCTAAAAATTTTATACTTAATCAATATGTTATAATTTATGAGTATTATTTAAAAGAATTTATGTGTTAAAAACAAAACTAGTAGTAAAATTTAATTGCACAGGTATATTTATTTTATGAATTGTTTAGAATTTAATTTTGTGAAATGAATTTAAAATTGCATGATGGTATAAATCAAAAGCCTATTTTGGAGTAATGAATTATTTATCAGTTAATTCATAATCAAGGTTACATTAAATATTTTCTTGTACCAAAAACATACAAAGTGATTTAAAAATTATGATCTAATCATTAAAAAAAAGTTCTTTCAAATCAGGGAGTAGGCCGACCTACTAATAGGATCCAAAAAGTACAGTATTATTTAGACAGCTCATTAGTATTATTAAACAAAACGTACTAGTACGTATTATTTAGACAGTAATACTCAAACCAGCGTGGATGTATGGGTTAGAGCTATGGGGTACAGCTAGTTCATCAAAATATATAGAAATACTGCAGTGCTTTCAATCAAAATGCCTGAGGCTAATCACTGCAGCCCAATGGGTACGTAACCAATGAAATACTACACAATGACCTAGACCTGCCCTTCATAAAAGAAGAAATTAAACAACATAGCGAAAAACATTTAGAAAAACTAGAAGACCATCAGAATCCATTAGTGATTAACCTCCTTGACAACAGCGAAAATACTCACAGGCTGAAACGTTTTAAACCATTAGACTTACCTCTACGATTTTGTTAATCATTAACATGTTTTTTTTATCTTTTCCACTTCAAGTCCTAATCATCGTCATCTCATAATCGGCGTCGTTTTCATCTCTATCATCGTCATCTCCAACTTCAACAACTTTGTGTTTTTCGATATGTTGATTCACAGTTCATCAAGTCAGATTTTGTTTATATAGATATATATTGTTTTTCTCCACAGTTTAGTCTTTTTGTAACACACTACTGGGTGTAGTTTATATTTTAATTCTAAGGACATTACTCAGATTTTTTCGTATTTGCTTAAAGTTATTGTACCTATTTATTAACTGATTGGAAAAGAAATATTACACTGTTAAAAAAAAATTAAGACAGCTAAACATTAGAGATTTTGGATGGAGGTAGGCACTTAAAATTTTTTGTTGCGGCAAATTCTCATAGCATCTTTATATACATACTACTTCTCAATTTACGTTGTTTCAGTTATACGCGGTTGAATAAATTAGGAACGTATATCCCGAATACACGGTGGGTTTTATTTATATTTAGGTCATTATCATATTTTATGAAACAAAATTATTTATTTTTAGGAAATACAATAGTGTAGTATAGAATATATTTCGATAAAAACAGTACACATTGGTATTGCAAACGTAAATCAATCTTCAAATGAACAGAAAAAAACAGAAACAGAAAATATTAAACACCTTTTGGAAGAAGCTTTGGCTCGAAATGGTCTAGCCAAAGAAAGGAAGTGACGTATTAAAAATTAAAAATTTAGAGGATAATTGTAACGCAATAGTTATCATTGCTAGATTGCTATCAGGAGAAGGATTTCCAGACATACAGGTGTAAGATGTAAATGAACTTAATTTTTTGTTGTTGCTTATATCAGAGGTCATCAGCCGAAAGGCTGGTTTGAACCTCTAGAGGCTTACTAAGTAAAACGAGGAGTGAGGTAGATTACATTTACCTTCCTCACTAAATGGAAAAGTATGCTTATGAGATGCCAGGATCTCTGAAAAACAACTACAGTACTTTCCTTTCTGTAAATGACAGCTTCACTTCATTCACCACAGGGTCTGGCTGTTTAATGAAATTTATTACTCTCAGAGGAGATAACTCTGACTAGTGTCTTTACCAGTTACCACTTCTGTTCTTAAATGCTTCAGTCATAAATTGGCTGGCCATGTGATAAGAAACAGAACTATTTTTTGTAGCCATGGAATAGCAGATCGAGTGCAAATAATTTAACACTCCACCTGCCTGTTATGGGCAAACTTATTGTATCAAATTATAAATCAAGTAAATCGGAACTTCCGAAGTGATAGACAATGAAAACCAGAAAGTGACGGAAGTAAAGAGGAGCGAATATCAATAAAAAATAAACAGCTTGAGTAAATTTAAACAAACTTAGGAAAAGGGCGGAGGAACTGAGAGAATTTATTATTGTAGTGATCCAATGGTGGATTGTAGTTTGCTGTTTGAACGGGAATAAAAAATGCTATTTCACCGTACTATAATAAGGATGGACATAGAGTACTGTTCAATAAATCCAAACATCAAAAGTTATAGCTTACTAGTTTGTTAAATGTTAAGTTATATAATTAGGAAGTTTTTTTTGTGTAACAGTGTAGTATTTCTTTTGCAATCAGTTAATAAATACAATAACTTTAAGTAAATACGAAAAATCTGAGTAATGTCCTTAGAATTAAAATATAAACTACACTCAGTGATTGTTTTAAAAAGACTAAACTGTGGAGAAAAAGAAATACATATACAAAATCTAACTTGTGAACTGTGAATCAACATATCGAAAAACACAAAGTTGTTGAAGTTGGAGATGACGATGACGATGATAGAGATGAAAACGAAGCCAATTATGAGATGACGATGATTAGGACTTGAAGTGGAAAAGGTAAAAAAAAACATGTTAATGATTAACAAAATCGTAGAGGTAAGTCTAATGGTTTAAAACGTTTCAGCCTGTGAGTATCTTCGCTGTTGTCAAGGAGGTTAATCGCTAATGGATTCTGATGGTCTTCTAGTTTTTCTAAATGTTTTTCGCTATGTTGTTTAATTTCTTCTTTTATGAAGGGCAGGTTTAGGTCATTGGGAAATTAGGAAGTAAATTGTGTATTTTTCTGTTTTACACAGTGTAACTACATTATGTAATAAATATACATAGATACATTCTATTGAGTGGTTTTATGAATCATTGTAACTAAAATAAGAAAGTGATAAAATTAAATAGTAAAATTAAGCTCATATTTATTTCTAGGATAAAATATTCTAGGTATTATTAGTCTTTTCATAACTTAACCTACTCCGTATTTTGGCATTATATATGATCTCAATTTACGATAGTTCATTATACCGGAAATTTCCTGAATTGTAACTCCCGCAGAAAATTGAGGGTCAAATGTAGTAATAAATTAGATTTGGTTTTATTGCTGATATTTTTTATAACGATCGAATGTTTAAAATTCTGAGAGGAGTCAGAAAGAATAACACTATTCTATCTTTGTTTATGGCTATCTTTTATTTTCTTGTTGTAATTAGGTAGAAACAAATCGGAGGGAGGTATAAAATAAACAGGTTAGTGAAATAAAAAGGGAGTGAAAACTGAAGTGAAAGAGAGTAAAACGAAAAGAGGTAAAATAAAACCAGAAATATTTAGGGAGGGGGCTT
This sequence comes from Catonia carolina, assembly GCA_035578175.1. Taxonomy (NCBI): domain Eukaryota; kingdom Metazoa; phylum Arthropoda; class Insecta; order Hemiptera; family Achilidae; genus Catonia; species Catonia carolina. The sequence continues at coordinate 257,067,956 of JAQMRL010000001.1, read as the reverse complement.
GTGCCCAGCAGTGAGAAATATTTAATAAACTTACAATGCACGTCAAACCAGAATACTTATATACTCCGAGACTACAGCTAGGAAAGGATCCTCAGATACAGAAAAAAATTAATAAAGTTTAAACGGAAGGTTCTGGAACTCAAGACATGACGGCAAAAAAATTACTTTGCATTCCATTTGCGACGGAACCACACGTTTTACTAGTTTGAGATCTTGACCACGATATAAAAAAAATTGAATGACTTTTTATGAACACGTCATAGAAATGAAACAAAAAATTATAGAACAAACTGAACTTCCAGGACAGTAGAAAAACTCAAGTCCACATTTCTAAGATAAAATATTATAAGTATTATTAGTTTTTTTCATAACTTAACCTACTCTGTATTTTTGCATTAAATATGAGTCTCAATTTACGATATACGTGGAAATTTCTAAATAAAGTTAAAAAAATATTTATTGAAGATTTGGATAATTAGACGAATGTTCCCAAAAGTAGTAAAAGCGAAATTAGCCGAATAATGAGTAGGTCTAAGTACTGGAAAGAGAAAAAAAACAAGATAAATTTTAGTTATAATCGCAGCCCTTAGTTGGGTAATATGGACTGTATAGCAATAAAAATAAAAATCAACTTAACAATAATTAGGTTTAAATCATCCAATTTGAATCATGATTTAAGATAGCTCTTTTAAAAGATTCTCTTTCGGATAAATACTGATATAGTTGACCTTTATGGCAAAAATTTATTGATCCTCAACTTCCGTTAACTAAAAATATATTTAACCCTTCGTGGACGGAATTAGTTTCATGTCACAGATGCATTTAATTATGGGTTGGGGGGAAAAAAACTTTAGAAAATTGTATTTCCTGAATAGAAAACTGTTTAAAAGGCTCGGATTTCAAGAAAATTTCATCACTTATTTTTCTCTTCACTTTTACTCAGTAATAATGGATGCGGATATATCTGTTTTTAGTCCTGAGTGACGCGAATTATCCGGATATATCCGTAAATAGAACTGACTAAAAGAAATATTTGTACATTGACTTGCAGAATAAAAGGAGAAAATCTACAAGTATAAATTTTGTTTAAAGAAATATTATGATTAAATTGAACGAAAGTAACACACGTAAGTATTAAATAACAAAGGAGGCAAGATTAATATGGAACATCGACCGCCAGGAAGTACAAGCGGGCAGTGCTCTCAACCCAGCTCCTGCAGGAGCAAATTTCCAGAAATATTTAGATATTTTTGTGTTATTTTGATTGTTATTACAAGTTTTAGTCACAATCTTTTCTGATTTAATTTGTCCGCTAAACGAACATTCAAAACCGTATGCGGATGTATCAGCAAAACGACCTGTGGGAAGATTTTTTTGGTGGATTGTATCCGTCAATAGTCCGCGAAGGGTTAAAAGAAGGATTAAAAGGAGTTTTCATAAAGAAAAAATTTAGTTTAATATATTTAGTACTGTATTTTCTATTCAAGTATTTAACCTAAAATGAAATTTCAAATACCTGGGAGTCATCTTTGATAGGAGTGGAACAAGTGCAGCGGAAGGAAGTAAACAGCAAGATTTTGCAAGGGCAAAGGGTTGTAGTTATTCTGTCCTTTGGATTGATAAAGTATGGAAGGAGACGAAGATTAAAATTTATCATGCTATCTTGGAGAGTGTGTGTACCTATGGTGTGGAAGTGTATTTGGTTAGTTTTTTTTCACGACAGAAGGATCGCCTAAAAGCGGTAGAGATGGATTTCTAGAGGGATAGTTGTGGTGTATCGTGCCTCAAACTAATTCCAAAATTAGGAGAAGAATTTGCATTCAAGGAAATATCATGGATACCATATCCCGGAAAAAATGGTTCGGCCATTTACAGAGGATGGAGGATAGTAAGTGGTCAAAGAAGGTATGGGAGTAGACGCCAGCCGGTAAAAGAAGGAGGGGTAGGCCGGCGGTGACGTAGGTTGGATGGTGTGTAGGAGGTAATGTCTTTGTGACGGCTTTTCGATAGTGATTGGCAAGACAAAGAGAGGTGGAAGCGAGATACGACTGGGGCTGTAAATCCTCGCATGAATTTATATATATTTTCTTTACAAAACTTTGATTCATTGTCCTTTAAAGTAGGTGATTAACATTTCTAAAAAAATTAAATATTACAAAAAATGTAACAAGAAAATTAATACTTTACTGCGAATAAAGTACTGGAAAATTTAGGAAAGATAAAGGTTATATGAAACCTAGGAGGAAATGCTACTGTAGGCAGGATACAGTAGAATGTTACAATCGAGAATGAATTTTGGAATCTTCAGAAGGAAACATTGATAAGATGAGAATTCGTTGCCAAGTTAACGGAGAACTATAACAAATTTCATAATTAAAAAAAATACTGATTACGCTTAAATCAAAAACTAATTTGCAATACATATTCTTTGACAGGGTTATGGATTCATAACATCCTGTTTGTCAAAATTATGCTTATAAGCTCATTCTAAACTTAATATTTTTTATCCCATACATAATTTGTTTTACAGATATATTGAATATTTTATAAATTCAAATGTATTAAATAAAAAAGTCTTTTATTAAACATTTAATATAATAAAGATTTCTCCTTTTCTTGCATGTTAGTCTGAAAAAAATATTATCGTCTTTTCCTCATAGAGTTTGTCTTAAAGGATTGTAAACAATTCAAGCGTACTAATAATATAAGTATAAATTTAAAATACATGCGTAGTAAAATGGAGATAATATCAATATAGTATTTTAAAGGGTGTGGAAAATTACTTCTGATAATAATTAGTATTAGAAATCAAAATAATTTATTGTATTAATATAAAAATAGTATTCTATAGGAGTTGGTAGTGGACCTGACCAACAGATATTAAATTTCTTGTAGGAGTCTGAAAATAAAATCATTTTTACTACTGCAATGCCACAAATTCTCCAGTATTTCCGTAATTCCTAATGATCATAGCACACCTTATTGTGTTGTTTAGGTTATCAGCTGAAAGGCTGGTTAGAACCTCTAGAGGATTTACTAAATAAAACGAGGAGTGAGGTGGGTTACCGTTGCCTTTCTCACCGAATGGAAAAGTATGCTTATCAACATGCCAAGTCCTCTGAAAAGCATCTACTTTCCACCCTGTAAATGACACTTTCACTTCATTCACTGCAGTGTCTGGCTGTATAATTAAATTCATTACTCTCAGAGGAAATAACTCTGACTAGTGTCTTTTACACCTCTATCTCTTCTGTTCTTAAATGATTTAGTCATATAATTGGCTGACCATGTGATAAGAAACAGAACTATTATTTGTAGCCTTGGAACTAGCAGATCGACACACCTTGTTATGAACCTAAATTAATTTATTATAGACCAGAAATCTATCTCTCCGGAAGATACAGTAGTGTAAAAATTACAGAACCAGCTGCAACTAGAAACGGATTTCTAGTAAAATTTTGCGCAAAAGAATTATAAATTCCTTTCTTTTATGAAAAGGGTATTGATATGTTTATCTCAATTTTTTGTCTTATTAAAAAAGACAAAATCGGCGTACGACTTAAAAATTTTTTTAATGAAAGAAGTTACAATAGTATTTTCATATCACTTTCCATAAAGGAGGACAACCGCTTCATTTAATATAAATATCTTAGTTAATACGCTTTACGTGTAAGAATTAAACAAAATTAACAAAAATTAATACACGAAGTTTAAGGGTGCCAATTATGAAAAAATATATATCAATTTTTGGGTTTCAGCACAAAAAAACCATGAAATTTCCTCCTTTATATCATGGCTTTTGAATTGTGAAAATCCGACAATGGTTGGTATAATTAAAAAAAAAAAATTCACTGAGATACCTTCGTGGCTCAGTGATTAGCGCTACGCTTCAAAGTGGAGGTCCTCGATTCGATTCCAGGTCACGTTCTTGAAAAATTATTACTCGTTCACACTCACGGTTTCTTAACCCAAAGTACAGTAGTTAACAATGATCAAAATGGTGATCGGACTAAATTGGTGACAAACTAAAAAAAAGAAAAATATTATTAAGACTTTTTCCTGAGGTGTTACGACGTTGTTCTTGACTTTGCTTGCCATTCACTTCTAAATTTGTTCTGTTAATTTTATACACTTTCAGCAATATTTTTATTGTTCTTTTACACGTGTTGGTCAACCTGAATCCACATTTCGTAATAAAAAAATTACAGCTGATATTTTTTACTCAGTTTTTTATCCCTAATGTGTGTACGTTGCAATCTGTTCAATCCAGAACAATAAGCAACCCCATGACCCAATGAGATGAGGATGATGTGTATAACGTGTAAATGAGGTGTATTCTTTCAGACCCAGGCCGACCATTCTTGAGAGAGTTTGGTTAATTGAACCCCAACCATCAAAGTACACCGGTAACCACAGTCTAGTATTCAAATCCGTATAAAAGTAACTACCTTTACTAGGATTTGAACCAGGAACCTTCTCTGAAAATCAGCTGTTAAACTGCTGACTCGCGGTGAAAACATTACCTCCTTTATTTAGTGGTATGTGTTTTTATTTTCTTTTAACTGATATCTGTGGTCTTCTTTTCCATCAGAAATTTAACAAATTTCTGAAAATCTGTGTTCACCAACTTCAGGTACACATACATTAGTTCCTATTTAAGATTTCTACTTTACATTATCAGGACAAAATCCATGATTATAAAGTTAACTTTAACTGATAATTTTTTAATACTTTGTAAACTACCGGTGGAGAGAAAAAAGTTTTTAACTTTTTTCTAAAAAAACTTTTTTTACTGGAAAAAAATTTTATTTTTCAGTTTAGCAGACAGGCTTTACTTTTAAAATTCTTAATAAACTTATAAAGAAATCAAAATAGAATATTTTAAAAGGATTCATGAAAATTACCTGAAATAGATTCAGAGATATGTGTACCTAAGTTAACATTACAAGGCACAGAGCGCACAAGTCTATTAGTGTTCACGGAAGTTAATTATGGGTAAACCTATACGGTAATAGTCCGAATTTCGAATCAAGGTGTCTCGGGTTCAATTCCCGGTCAGGTATTTTTTCATTACTCATTTTCATCCACTATTATAATACTCTTCATTGTTTGTATCTAGCAGTAATGTGCAAAACAGTCGGTCGTAAAAAAAAATCGACGATTGCTGAGTACTGTTTGTTTAACACTTTTCTCACGGTTGATACATTCATTTAAAAAACTTATTTGTTTATTTATAATAAATTACCAAACAGTAAATTAATCAATCTTAAACTTATTCTTATCTAAAACGTCATTTTTAATTGAATTAATTTAAAATGGAAACGAAAACAGGTAGCTCACGTCTTAAATCGTAATTAAAATCAGTCATTTTTATAGTTTCCTCATTTATTACGATAATAAATAAGTCGTAAAACAATATTACGTCAGATTTATATCTTTTTAATGTTTAAGGTAATCCGATAATGTGACATATAACAGATAAGAATATCAACTAAAATTTAGTTTATCGACGAAGAAACTTCCTAAATTATAAAAACATTATCATAATCTTATCAAAATCAGCAGTTTTTATGTTGATACATAGAATGGCCTTCGAGATTTGTTTTGTTATTGTGAAAATATGACCAACCAATAATGTGACATTTCACGGCGAGTGAGCTGCATGAGTTAATTCCTAATAATTTTAAAGGTATTTTATTGATATTTCGTTAATAGTAACTTGTAACAGACGAACAAACGGAAGTAGCTGTATTATAAATTAATTTTTAAGTTAAACTTTTATTTTATAACCCTGGAATATAAATCCTGTGTATAAATTTAATCGCTAAATATTAAATTTAAATACATGTTTATCATTAGTAAAAACTAACATTCATATTACGCGCGGGATAAATTAGAAGTGGACGCTCTTTTCATTATTTTAATGATAAATTTATAAGTATTGTGAAGTTGTTATGGAAATAAAAAATAAACATTAAAAATTCGTTAGCTTATTTATTTTGTTTCATTTATATAACAATTCCATGAAATTTAGATTTAGAAGTAGACCGATCTACTTCTAAGAGTACCCAGTATAATTCCAACAAATTTACTCACCAAAGAATGTCCTTGACATATTTTAGCGACATTTAAAAAATAAACCACTGACGTATCATTTTCTCCGTTTTTGAAGATTTATTTTAAAAAAGTTTTTATCATTTCAAAATTAGTTTCATTTAGACGGTAAGAATTGACAATTTTTTACGGGAAAGTTTAAGTGTACGAGTAGGCCTATATTAAAAAATCAGAGCTAAGGAATATCCAAAGAAATTATGATATGTTTTAAAAATTAAAAAAAACTATTAATTTTTTATTGATTTTATTTAAAATACGAAAAATTAAACTGAGCAAAGAACACTATTTTTTTTTACAAAAACCTACTGGGTACACCTGTACAGTGTTTTAAATACCAAAGTGAGTAATAAATACTACATAGATTAGTGAGCACCTATTAGTTGGATAGCATTTCAATTTTTTTTTTTTTTTTGGCTTTAATTTTTATTACGGTACAGTACATTGAGCTGCACAACTGCCGTATATGATATTTAAATGGCGGTGGGAAATTTCACTTTAAGGAGAAGAGATACCCAGTGGTACATTCTCCGTTTTAAACTTCGGGTATTGCCGTTATTCAGACCAAGAGGTATCTACTCCATTTTCGCTTTAAACGTCGCACTGTTGGGAAGTTCCTTGTAGCTAGATCACGGGCTAGTTGGTTTGGATGGTCATCTAGTCTTTCGTGAAATTTACAATACAAGGACGCGGTTGGCTCCTTTACTCTCAGAATTTTAAAATCGTCGTGGAGGGTTTTATTGCTTACATAAAAAGGAGCGCCATAAGCAAGTCTTAAGAATTTTGATTGAAAGGCCTGGATCGACCAAAATTTAAGATATTTTGATTTCTATTTAAGATAAATTTTCAATTTGCAAGATACAACCGGACACTCAATGAATCAGAGGTAGAACCCAACCAAATGTGACTAAAGTCATTATTAATATTTGAATTTTTCCATATTTTTGAATTAGTTAGTAAGGTTATTTACTATTAGTGTTAATTATAATTAGGTGCAAGGTTATATTGGTGCAATATCAATAAAACTCATTGAAATTTTTTTAAGTAATTTACTATTACACCGCATTGATAATCGTGTCCACTTGTATTTCATTATAATATACCTTTCCTACAGAGTGACCATACCTGATACCTTGGGTTATACATTGATTAAACATGTAAATGTAAAGAGAAGGGCTCTAGACGATCGACTGAAACAACTCTACTGACTATAGTAGTTTCGAAATGTTCTAAACTGACACTCTTCTCAAAATTTCATATGTTTTATAAACATGTTTTCATAAACTGTAAAACCCATGTGCATGTTTGAAAACCAGATTTATAGCTCGGCGAAACCACCTACCGTAGCTCAAATCCAAAGATTTCAGAGAAAGGCTTTCCGATTTATAGAAAACGCTCTTTCCTACGTATCAAACACAACACTGTACACAGACTTATTTGTATACCTTACGTTAACGATTCTTTTTTCAGACTTTATCTCAGATTTTAAGGATAAACTGTTTAACCACTGAAACCCCCTTATACGCGATCTAAACAACGAACATATCCCTGGTAATCCCCCAAGACGTTTACACAGATAGAGAAGAGCTATTATAATGTAAACTATACTATTACATACTTGGGTATAGTTCTCAAAATTTTAGCAAATAATTGTAAACAAAATTTTTTGCAACGCTGGAGTCTTGCCGCTGGGTGGAGTTCTCCTTAATTATACTACAATATAAATACATAATTGTAATTATAATTTTCTTTAGTTGTGAAATAATAAACTAAGTTATGAAATTTCAATAAAAATAAAGTTAAACAAAGTAATTTACTATGTTCAAACTCTTACGTCAAGATTTTGCATATATACAGCTCCGCTAATCTAAACTAATTAGGGCCGTAATCTGTTCGGATTTTCGGAAAAATATGCAGAGAATCGTTTTCAAAACTAAACGTAAACTATAGACTTCTTCAATGTGTTTTTAGACTAGAAAATATTTCCGTAATCATGCTAGATTCCGGATAACGTTCAGAAGAAACCGATGAAATAAGTGACATGGAGCGGCTCATTTTACATTCAGAAGTGGTATAAGTACTGAAATAGCACTATTTAATATGTTATTTTTTTATTTATTAGTGCTACGGTGGAATTATTGCGTCATCATGATTTCCAGCATTGATAAAGCAAAAATTTAGTAATTTTATGTAACCAAACGGTATTGAAAATGTAAAATTTCCTGTAATTGTTAATGAACTAAAAGATATATTTTACCAGTAAGTGATTTATGTTGTAAGTTCGGATTATCCGAAATTTTGGTTAAACCAAAAAATAATTTTGAAATTCGGAAGTTTTTCTCGAAAATTTTGGGGATTAGTAGAGTTTTCGGGTAAGGTGTGATTAGAGTGTTTATTGTATTTATAAATATAAGAATTTAAAACTTTTTGAAAAAATACTGGCAAATAAATAATATTTATTAGAATAAATATAAAAATAGAATAATATTATCTATTCTTAAGTGGTAATGTCCTTTCAGGTAGATATTTTATTTATAGACATCGTATCTTACTATATTTTATCACAAAATATAAAATTTTTAGCATATTCTAAGGAAGAAGAAATAGTCTTGACTGGGTTGATGCCACTACATGTGAATGTTTATATGTTAAACTTTCATTTTATATGTAACGAAAATGAATCCAGTTGTGTATGGCCTTGACCCCATTAAAATTCATATTGTCTGTTTAAATAACAAAACCAGACATCTCATAAACAAAAAAAAAAAAAAACAAATCCCGGAAATTAGTATTCAAAAAGCAACTGTAGATAATAATTAAGTAATAAGTTAGTACTATGGCAAAGGAAATACATTTAATAAAAATTTTTAAATAGATAATTTGTTGAACGAAAATTTATATAGCACTAGTTTACTATATATACATTAATAAATAATTAATATCAAGTATACCTTAATCAAGAACATTAATAATAATTTAAAGAAACATTCATGAATCAGGTTGTGTGATTGTATAAAAAGAAAATTATGATTACAGATAACGAGTTCTTAAAAAAATTATGGCTGTTTCAAGGGTAATAATAGTAATAATAATAATAATAATAGTGTTTTTACTACGTTACAATAATTATTTTATATGTATTACCGTACAGACATTGACCGTATTATTGCATTATATTACTTTTGTTCTCCAGAAATAAACAAATTATAGAGTAATAAGGTATATCAAAATAAACAAATAATCATAATTAAGTTAATAAAAAAATTATATACTTACTAAAAATAATAAAGTTATAAAGAATAATATTACGATTATACACGAAATAAGTAAATAAACAACAAATTATAAAATAAATAAAAATAAATAGAATACAAAAAGTGTACATTTACTGGATACAAAACATTATGTAATTATAAATAATTTATGGAATCAAATAGTTGTGTAATTAAAATAACTTATGTAATTATTATATATCGAAGAATTATGAAGGTAACATCTAAAAGAAAATATCAGGTGTTATAAGGATTTTTTGTGTATTTAAATATAATTTCCTTTTTGAAGGATAAATTATTTATACATTTTAATTCGTATCAAAACATACGCTTACATGTTAATATTCTAGTTAAGTCAATTCCAAAATTTCCAAATATATTGTGACATTTATTCCAGGTTCTTTCAGGATCTGTTCCAATTCTAATTCGAATCAATAAAATTTTCTTTTAAACTTATTATTGTTTTTATTGCCAAATTAATTACTTAAATTAAATAATACAGTTATAACTACTAGTTAATTATAATAAAATTATTAATCGAAAAATAGAGGAAATTGATCAAAAAATGTTTTAAAAACTTAATACTTAAACTAAACTCAACTAAAAAGAAATTTGGTCATTTACAATCAAGTAATTAAAAAGTAAACTATTATTTACAAACCGAACAATTGTAAACCGACTGCTCATTACGAAGAATTACTACAATCGCAAAGTTTTATGTACAAAACTGATTTTAGCACAGAAAAATTTAATACAACTGGTTTCACAACCGATTTACTAAGTTATAACTGACTAACCAAAGAGCGGCCACGTTTATATAATAAATCCAAAAATATTCTAGAAAGATAACGAGGATTCCAGATAAATAAATACACAAAATTAATTCAGAAATAATAGAATAAAAAGTGTAAATAAGAAAATAAACGAACCCGGGACCTTCCACTTTGTAGGCTAGCGCACTAGCCACTACGCCACGAAGGACGTTTGATTAAAAAAAAATTAATTAACCAAATCAATGGAGGATAACCTTTATTTGGTGTAGCATTAAAAAAAAATTGGAGTAAGAAATGAAAAGGTTATACTACTGCACTGAATGCAAATAATTTATACGGAGACTGACCAGGTAATCTATTGATGTAACCAAGGAAAACTATGCGAAAACCTTAACCAGGAAAATAAAATTAATATAGTATTTTTAATTCTTTGACGGAGCTGAGATTTTTCACAAAGCGTTTCACAAAACGTTTCTTAGAACCCGTATCAAGAGGATGGAATTTGATTATAAATACTTTACCCGCTAGTTCCTGTCGCATAAAAATAGGTACTTTAATGAATTTCCTCGTATGGCCAGTTGAATAGCTGACGGGTGAACAAGGACAGAAAAGATGGAGAAGGCATATAATCATGAATTACTCACATTAGAGTTATCTTCTGAGAATGAATTAATTTTACAATATAAAATTTGAATAAATCAAAAGTAATAGATTGTAGAGTAGAACGGTAATTGCTTATTTTGAGTCCTGACAAGCAATATTATACTTTTCAATCTGACGAGGAAATAAGTGGTAAACAATTTCGAGCTGTTTTCTATTTAGTTCTTTTGTTAGTTTAAAACAACCCTTGGGACAATAAGCTAAATAACCATTAATTTCAAATGTTTTAATATTAAAATTTGAAGAACCTACCGGGTTGGTCCAGAGGTAAAGTCGTCACCGCGAGTCAGCTGTTAACAGCTAATTTTCGGAGACGAGGGTTCCTGGTTCAAATCCTAGTAAAGGTAGTTACTTTTATACGGATTGGAATACTAGACAGTGGTTACCAGTGTACTTTGATAATGGTTTAATTGACGATTCTTTCTCAGGAATGGTCGACCTGGGTCTGTACAAGACTACATCTCATTTATACGTCATCCTCATCTCATTAGGTCACGAGGTTGCTCGTTGCAACGTACTCACATTAGGGATAAAAAAATTGAGAAACCGCTAAAAACTTCATTCAGTTTTAGGTTAAGATGAACGCAATAGAGGGAAACTGATAGTGATAGAAGCAGATATTGTAAAATGATATTGGAAAACCACCCAGACAATGGAATGCGGAAAAGCAATTATGAATGAAAATCTGACCGATACATAAAACAGGAGAGTTAATTTTTATTACAGGCATAAAGAAAATAAAACCAATAATTAACTACTAAAATTATGTTTTCTCTAAACAATAAATGCATAAAATTCATTAAAAATAAAACAATAATTTATTAAAACATTAGTAACACATTAGTATTATTATTTCATTTAAGGTTAATGAAAATTTATTTATTTACTGCAAAAGGATAAATGCTCGTAATTAATATTCACTAAAAGAAATATTTATTAGTTTTAATTATAGTAATTACTGCTAAATGATTTGCTTTATTATTTTATTAAACAAAATAATAACCAATATAAAGTTATATTTTTGCATATAAACTCGCATAAACCCGTCATATTTAGGTATGTGTTATTTTATGTGATTTACCCGGTAAAATAAATTACATTATTAACTTAAATGTGGTATTATTATAGTACCTAATAAATTTGTTATTATCAAGTCTTTTATTACTTACGAGGACTCCGTAATATTGTATCCTCTATAATGTTAACTTAGGTACAAATTTCTCAAAAACTACAGAAGCTAGCGCCTTAATTCTTTTTTCGTTTTAAAAAACAGAACTTTCTACACATATTGAGCGGAAGGGGTTTTTCTTTTGTGAAAACCATATTTTGTACATTTTTTTAAAAATTTACAATTTTTGGTCGATGATTTTTTTTATGTTACTACAATAGGCAAGCTGTAGGTCTATTTAGGTAAAATTTGTGCGAGGGACGTTTAATAATTAATGAGGCAAATTAATCTTGAGAAAAAACTATTAATTCTGTACAAATAACTTAACAATATTTTTTAACATAGTCTCCAAGGCAGGAAATTGAGGAATTTTTTTATAGGAGAGGGGAATTGGAGTAGCTTACAGGCCGGGGAGATGAAGTTTTGAGGAATAAATGGTAAGACAAGAAGAGATAAAATAAAGGATACCGAGATTAGAGAGGAGCTAAATGTGGAGTGTATGAGGAAGAGGGTGGAGAAAATGAGGATAAGATGGTATGTCCATGTTAAGAGAATGGGGGAGGAAAGGTTACCTAGAAGAATGGAAGAAGGAAGAGTGGAAGCAACAAGATCAAGAGGACGGCCAAGAAAAAGATGGAGGATGAAGTTAAGAGAAGACAAGTGCAGAGGGACGAGGGATATACAACTGGTAACAAATAGAGGAGGAGAAATGGGGAAGGATAGAAGAAGATGGAGAGGCTTGGTGAACACGCAGACCCGGTAATAGCTGAAACAGGTACTGGATAATTATGTATGTGTAGTCTCCGGCCCAATTTACACACTGGTCCCAGGGTTCTATGAGTTTTCTGATTCCCGCAGGTAATAGTGTTTACCTTACTGTTTGAGTCAACTATCTTGGAACCCATCTCGAACACGTTTTGCAAAAATTTAGCAAGTCATGATTGAATTCGCTATTACAACACATTACACGACAATTTGGGAAATATTGACCTGTCTTTGCGAATTAGATAATTTTGTATTGCGACAGTTAAAACTTCAACTGGTATTCAAGAGCGACGAAGATCAATGATATTAGTTCTACCAAAATTAAACTTTTCCCTCCACTTGTGCACGTTACTATTATTTAAAAATTTTTTTATACTGCACTGTTTGAACATTCTTGAGCAAATTTCCGCCGGTTTTACACCTCGGATAGAAAAATTCCTTTCACTGAACGTTACATTTCCGCGTGCATGTTTCAAACAGAGCTGACATTTCGAAACCAACAAAAGCAATTATTATGTTTATATTAATATGATCAAACATCTGATGAAAACATCCCTAGGTTTCCAACTTGACCCTCAAACATTTAAACCGATTTTTCACTACATTAATCGTTAATTCTTGAACGTCCCTTGTATAACAGAAACGAGAAACATGTTTGTAAACAGTAATATTAAACTTTAATTGAATTCTTTTTTATTTACTTCACAAAATCTCGTGACAACTTTAACCAATTTTCATTTTCAGATTTTTTTGTAGCTTCTGAAAAATTTTCTCTATATAACTTTGTAATTTTTTAAAATCTGTTGGGTAAAACTCTGTATTTAAGGGGGTAGTCAACCCAGAAAATTAAAACCAAAACTTTTGGCTGTAATTTATCATTATTTATTTTAAATGAAAGAGTAGTTTACTAGTAATTATCTACCATTTGAACCAAGCCAAAAAATTAATTACAGCCCCTAATATAAGGGTGAGGTTGGAAAAGCGGGCCATTACGGGGAATCAAATATCTCAGGAATTAAGAAAGGTAACATGATTCTTATTCTACAAAATACAGAAAATTGCTCTCTATTATCTGTTGTATGCGCTTGTATGTATTTTTTCTTACAAGAAATTTATTGAAAAAAAAACATTTTTTAAAAACATTTATTTTATATATTCACAAATTATTTTTTAACTAAATCCCTATTAAGTTTTTTGTAATAATCATTCCATAGATAATAGAGCAAGAAATTATGAACATTTGAAAAAAACACCATCAAAATATCTCCAATACTAACCAAAATATTTAATTCCCAAGAATGTACAATCATGTAAAAACCACTTCCTGGAAAACTTAAAGTTGAAGGAATAATTTCACTCGCCTTGCTAGTGAGCTTTATTTTAAACAGGAGTTTTTATAACTTTTTGTCTATGTACAAACAAAGTAAACAAATGTTGTGATTCAGAAAATTTTAAACTTCAAATAACTGCAAAAAACATCAAAATTTAAAAAAAATCATCTTGAGTTGACTACCCCCTTAAGGAAAAAAAATCTTTATACCAGATTTTGCGTATTAAATACGTGTTAGACTAACTTCGAAAGGTGGTTTTTTTGGATCATACTTTCAATTTTTTTATGAGATTCATCCATCTAACGTGTCTTCAGGAGGCAATTGATAATAAAATAGATCGAAGAGCGATAATATTACAGTTTTAAAAAAATCCCTTTCATGAAGGGACAATTGTTTCAAAAGAAAAGGGTCAGCCCGAGAAGTTACAGTGCGTGTTCACTTAACTGGCGGGGGGGGGGGTATCCTTCCTTACCCAAGGGTTATCCTTCTTCATAATCGGATCGAGCCTACTTAGCTTTTGTAAGAAAGCTACTCTTTAAGAGGAATCTAATGACACTATTTTTGTTTCCAAATTCCGACTTTGATTTCTTAACTTGCGGTTTCGATCGAAACTACAACTTCAAACCCAATGCAGGCTCTTTAACTTTTTGTGTAGATTACGAATCAGAAAACCGTTAGCTACTATCTCATGTACTTTCTGACATCTGAATTGACGGACGGACATAGGAAATTATAGATTGTAATTAAAATTGGCACAAATAAAGAACCTTGACGCTCATCGATAGACTTGTTATTGAGAGCGTAATGCAAAGAGTCTCCCTGACCATGTATGTAGTTAACCATCGAAAAAGTTAAATTGGAATAATCTTGGTTAATTTAACTAAATGGTAAAGATTTTATATTTTGGATTGAGATAATGCGAAAAATATGATTAGTTATTTTAAATGCTCTAAATAATATTGGTTATAATTTATAATCATATTAGAGAATATGAATAATTTTAAAGAACAGATGATTGGTTGATCAAATGCCATTATATTTTTTCTTAAACCGTAGAGTATTAATAACAATTTGAAATTTAAGTCATGTTGAAATAAGTAGGCCTACCTATATCGGCCTACTTGTCATTTTATATATAGGCCTATGAAAGCTACTAGAATACAAAAACAGAAAACAAATGAATTTTTTATATAATATACGGAATTTATATTTGTAATGTCCTTGAAATATTCTTTCCTAAGAATGAATATATCAAGGATTATTAAAACTAATATAGTTTGTGAGAGATCCAATTAAATTGCTTATACTTCATTCGCCCAGATAAAAAGATGTCATGTAAACAAACCACGTGTATGTTAATTGGCTGCCTATTAAATATGGTAGATAAACAGCTATTAAAAGGAAAATTATCACGAATATGAAAGATACTTGCAGATAGCAACTCACGTAAATTTGAAAGACAGAAGAAGGTTACTTTTTGGTAGTTCTAAAATGTTTACCGGCCATCTTTAAATCCAGTGGCGAAGATAAGGGGAGTCCAGGGTGTTCAGACACCCCCCGAATTATAAAAAAATAATAAAAAATTATTATAAAGATTAGTAATTTTGTCAATAGCAGGAAACCTACCAAGTTAAATTAAATAAATAACTAAAACAATTTAAACTAGCGTCGCTTAACGAACTTCTTTAATAATAGTTATTTGTTCAGATCATTGTAAAATCACCCCTTGTTTTAAGGTCGTTTGCATTCGGCTGCGCTTGGCTTTTAAGGTCATGTATAAAAACACTCACCACTGTATACTAGGTGGAAGGGGCTCTTTCTCCTGCACAGAAAAGAGTTTGAAGCGAT
Organism: Catonia carolina; assembly: GCA_035578175.1. Classification (NCBI taxonomy): domain Eukaryota; kingdom Metazoa; phylum Arthropoda; class Insecta; order Hemiptera; family Achilidae; genus Catonia; species Catonia carolina. The sequence goes on along the minus strand of JAQMRL010000001.1, from coordinate 257,052,028 downwards.
AAAAACCGGTAAATGATGCTTCTGCCTAACTTGGTCGGTAAGGTCCAACAGGGAATGGATGACAACCGGTAACCAAAACAAATTTTTAAGACACTAACAGTAGACCTAAGGTGTCGGATTTGTCGGGTAATGGTATAAAGAAGTCAGAAAGGATAATGAAAAAACCGGAATAAACCGAGAAAACTTAATGAAGCTAAAAAAATTCAGACAACTAATTACATACTTTAAGGGGTTCCATGAAGAGTAAAACCAGAACACCGGGTGGACAGAAAAAAAGGAGAAAAGCCGACAGTGAGCGAATGCTGAGAACGTGAGCTGCAAAAAGAGCTTTCAGAAACATCATGTGTTCTAAAGTTGGCCCTACGAGGAAAAACTGAGTGGAAATAATAAGTTGAAATTTCCTTTGAAAAAACGAAGGGTTTTTATTTTTTAAGCACTTTGAGGAAATAGACGTATTAGCAGGGTTTTTACGTCAAACCCGAAACACCCGAACAAATTTTTATCTACGCCCCTGCACGAACCTAAATACAGTATTTATTCGTATTTTAGGTTAAAGAAATGCATCATAGATTGAGGATTATTAAATTCTGCAGTCCTTAAATTAATACTAAAAATTGTGCCCCAGCACAAAGTTAAGCACAAAGTTATCAGCAGAAAGTTAAGTTAAGTTATTGTTAACCTCAAAGGGGTTGTGTTAAAATTAAAGCCGCAAACATCACTGGGTGAGTAAAATATTTATTAGTATTAGAATAGTTTTAAAACTACAACTTTTTCGAAAGATATAGAAATAATATTTACTTCTGTAGGATTATCATTTTCTATTTACCATTTAGGCGCTGGTGGTCGAAATGTGAATAACTTTAGTTTTTTTGTTCAACATCTTATAAACGTGCCAAATTTTAGCTGTCTATGTGATCGAGAAGTTTAAAACAACCTGAAATCAACTGAAATAATCAATTTCACACAGTTGAGTATTTACATCTACATTTTGATTTTGTAATAATAGCTCTATCGGCCTACTTACTACGAAAGATTTTCTTTGGGTTTAAACTTTGTACGATCAAATAATTCAGATAATTTTGTAAATGAAATATGTACTAATAAAATTAGGTAAAAGAAAGAATAAAATTAGTTTTAATTCAAGCATCACGGAAAAACAAGTGTAAAACACAAATTTTTTAATTAATTTACAAATAATTATATCGTATCACGGAATATACGATGGGTAATGGATCATATATTCATCTGAGAAATTAGTCAAATTTGCTGCACGATTTTTCTCATACTTAATAATAAATGTAAAATATAGATGCGTGCAATTATCAGTAGCGTTGCTACTGATAATTGTCACATAAAAATATTTATGATATAACAAATAAGTTATTTTAAAATATAAAATTATAATGACGATGACCCAAACGTTTCTATATATCAAGCTTACAAGTAGTATCTCGTTTGTCCTTCAAATTTGCATCGGTTGGTTTCTTCCGAATATTTTGTAGTATTTTACTTTATTTCTTTCTTTGTAAACCATTAATGGTAATATTTAAAAATAACCGGTAATTTAAAAGTTGATAAAGTTACCGGAAAAAAGCATTCGTGATAATTTTTCTTGTCTATTTCTACATGACCTTCGAAATATCTAGGAACAAAAATGGCCCAACATTAACAATTGTCCAATTACTGAATAATAGTAGCCTAATTGCAAATATATTTTACACTTAAGTGACTTGACATCAGTTGATTTTTGACTGAACAACAAATAAAGACCCTTTGGGTACGGCAGTTGTAGAATATACAGTTGAAGTTCCAAGAATCGATGCCCAGGTATTATCAAAAAGATTTCTTAATGCCCAGACCTCAAATTTCTTACGTTAAGTCAAAAATTATCATTGATAATTACCCAGTTGAGCAGGTCAGCAGATTTGAATATCTAGGATATTATGTCTCGTTCCTTGAAGAATTTGATGTTAATTATTATATCGAGCGTTTCAATAGAATGAATAAAGTACTCAAGAATGAAGAAATACGAGATACATTTCTGAAATTTTTTAGACTGATACCTTTTCCTAGTTGCCTGTTTGAAAGTGAGACCTGGACAATGACGATTGCCCAAAGACAAAGGCTTTGCAGAGTGCTGAGAAGACTTTTCAGTAATATGTGGCAGGTTATTCCAAATGGATATACAGCAAAATTTAGCCTTTCAATAGCAACTGGAAAAATTTTTTACTTATGTAAAAAGTTGGCAATTACAAAGGGTGGTGGTTGGTGCACACGGAAAAAGAAGAATAAGACTAATTATTTATTATTTTTCTCGAGGAGGGCTCGACAAATGGCAAATATTTCCGCCGGGGATAGTCGGTAGGCTAAGATTTTAAGATACGCCCTCCATGTGGTGACGTTAAACGCGTAGAGCATCTACTCTACAAAACTGAAGAAGAGAGCGATTAATGGAAGCGACTAGAAAAAGAATTTTAAAATTTTATGAACACCTATAGAGTGGATGACAAACGGTCAACAAAACAAATTTTTAAAGTACTAAACAAAAACTTAAGGTGTCGAATAAATGGTTCAAATAAGTCAGAAAGGATATTGAGAAAATCAGAATAAACCGACAAAACATAATGAACTAAATTGAGACAACTAATTACTGACTTTAAGGACTTCTGTGATGAGGAAAAACAGAAACTAGGTGGACAGAAGAAAGGATAAAAGCACACCCTAAAAGAATGCTGAGAATGTAGCCAAAAAGAGCTTCCAGAAACGTCTAAAGTCACATCACTTGGTCTAAAATTGTTTCCTTTCGAAAAATACTGTATATACAATGTAGAAAATATAACAGCTAAGTCTATGTTAAACAGATGAAAATTTAACTCAAAAAATCTGATTCAAGAAAAATATTGAAAGAACATTTTTGAATGAAAGATTCCTGTAGATGAGAACAAAAATGGGCTGAAAAAAGAATAGCTAAACATGTGGAAAGATTGAAGAACTTGGAAAAAATAAAGAAACCAGATAAAACGGTATGGCTTGAACCTTGGAGACCTCTATCCGCTAGAAAAAACTCGTACAATATTGACCAAAGAACAATATTGTTGTGTTTAGTTTAATTAATCAACAACTTGGTCATTAACGATTGCAGTATTTTACATTTCCGTATCCTCCTGCCTAACTATCGGATGTTTGAACAGTTTCCAGCAGTGCCGAGATAAAAATTTTGTTCCGGAAAAGACGGTTCTGACGCAATGTACTACCTACTAATAACCTCTTATTTCATCAGTGTTTAAAAAATTAAAACCTTCGTTTTTCAAGTGAAATTTCAACTTAATTTCCACCAGTATTTTTGCCCTCATATAGGGTCAATTTTACACCAAGTGAGGTGACTTGAGATGTTTCTGGAAGCTCTTTTTGCAGCTCACATTCTCAGTATTCGCTCACTGTGGGCTTTTCTCCTTTTTTCTGTCCACCCGGTGTTCCATTTTTACTCATCATAGAAGCCCTTAAGTCCGTAATTAGTTGTCTGAATTTGAGTCGGTTCTTTAAGTTTTCTCGGTTGATTCCGGTTTTTTCAATATCCTTTCTGACTTCTTTAAACCATTACCCGACAAATCCGACACCTTAGGTCCACTGTTAGTGCCTTAAAAATTTGTTTTGGTAACCGGTTGTCATTCATTCCCTGTTGGACCTTACCGACCATCCTAGGCAGAAGCATCATTTACCAGTTTTCATCGCTCCAAACTCTTTTAGGTGCAGGGGAACGAGCCCTTTGCATCCAGTATAGATTGGTGGGTGTTTTATCTAGAATTCCGAGTGCAGCCGAATCCAAACGACCTTAAAATAACGGGTGATTTTACAACGATCTGAATAAATAACTAATATTAAAGAAGTTCGTTAAGCGACGCTAGTTTAAATTATTTCAGTTTATTTTAGTTATTTAATTTAACTTGGTATGTTTTCTGCTATTTGGTAAAATTTAATAATGTTTTTAATAATTTTTTATTTTGTTTTACATTTCGGGGGTTGTCTGGACACCCTGGTCCTCTCCCTTATCTATGCCGCTGGTTTCCAGACCTTTCGATTTCAGGGTAATCTAAAGCGCTCAGCCACTGCATCTCTCCTTGCCACACTCTTTTTAGTAAATAGTGCATGCACGGATCAAATTCGGTTAACACTCAAGAAAAAAATCACAAAAATCTGTACGAGATGTCTTTTTAGTTACTGTTACTGTTTGTCTAATAAATTTATTATAAGTTTGCGTAATGTTTTAATTTTTACTAATGTTTTGTAGCTTACTGTCAATTTTAATTTAGTCAATTACTGTTTTCGCGTTGAGGTCGTCGTGAATTGTATTGTTAGGAACATAGACCTTCCATATCATTCTTTATTAAGCAAGGCATTTTACGCTGAAACCTCTGCTGAATTATTATGTTCGAAGTGTTCGCTGGGCCCAATACTGAATGCATATAACTACTACACAGATACTACTTAAGAATGACTTATAGATTAATAATTTATTCTGTAACGATATTGAGATCTTCTACCAATGAGTCAATATAAGTTTTGTAATTCCGGCTGTTTTCTTTCTTTGTCGGTTGTTGATGCATACATAAACATATATTAGCATGTGCGTAGTTTTTGATATGAGGCGATAAAAATATGAAACATTTCAGACCTGACCGGGAATCGATTCTAGAGGAAAGGATCCCTGGTATAGAAGCCAGTTGCGCTGACCACTACACCTAAGGGCCGGCAATATAAATTTAGTTCAGATATGCTGCCATGTTAACCGTTTATCCACGTGGATTCCTAGAAACTTGATTCTATCGCAAGGTTATTACTTTGTAAAATAACATTCTTATTCATATTTATAAAGAAAAATAATTGTTCTAGAGACTAGAATTATTCTAGCTTAACATTTATATCAATATCGTAATTACATAAACATTAAGTGTTAATGCACTTTAATAAATAGATTATTAGATGATTTATATTCATTTAATTTTATAATTCTTAATGAAGTCAAAAGAAAAAATCTAAGTATGATTGTAAGTAGGTACTTAACAGAACAACTACCTTCTATTACTCATGAATGGATTTCTACTTTTTTTAGAAAACTACATAGCAAGTGCTTTTTTTAAACTCATACCCCTCCCAAGTTACTTTGCAAAAAAATACTTGTTGACATTCGTATTGCACAACCCGTAAGTAGGCCTACTAAGTGCAATGTAAGAAAATAATGTTAATCAATTTAAGTTTAATTACAAAAAATGAACACAATGAATTAAAAAAAAAATCAATATTCATAAAAATTACTTTTGTTTGAATCACCCTTATCACTAGAATCTCAACGGATTTTCATTACTACAATAAGAAAATTATTTTACGTAAAATAATTTTGTAAAATTTGTTTTTCTATAAGATAATTTCACAAATAGTCCCTTCCACAAGATATAGTTTTAGATTATATTTGCTCAGTATTATTGAGAGAATAATTTCTAGGATTTTAAACTAAAATCAAAGGTGTAAAATATTTTAAAGAATTTATATAAGGTAATTGGAGCTTATAAATTAATTGACCAATGCTTTTATGTTTCATTTCAATATTCTGGCATAGTATAAGAAGAGAAGTGGATAACTCCAATTCTGAAGAAGTAATTATTAATAGAGGAGTAAGACAAGGGTGTGGTCTACCACCCACTTTGTTTAATATTTATTAGGATGACGTCATCAGAAGTTGGAATTATCAAATACACTCTGGTATTCTCGTAGGAGAAGGTAGGGTTGTAAACTGCCTATTATTTACCGATGAACTGATCGTGCTACAAGAGACTGAGGATGACCTGCAGAGAGCACTGCTCATGCTGAACAAACTCCGCAAAAAATATAAGTTGACAGTTTTGACGAAGAAGACAAATGTAATGGCATTCAGGGGAAAGGAGCCAGTGAGAAGCAAAATTGTTATAGATAATAACATTTTGGAACAGATATCCCACTTTCAGTATCTAGGTTCCAATATTACATACCAACAGGATAAAGATGCTTACAATAAGATGCACCGATTTTAGCAAATATGCAGAACTATCCACCGCACCTTAAAAAATAGCACCAGTAAAAACACGAGGGTGAGATTTTATAAGACATTAGCAGTGCCGACCCTACTCTATGGCAGTTAAACTTGGGTGCTATCAAAGTGAGAGGAGAGTGGATTGCAAGCATCTGAAATGAAATTTCTTTGACATACGTATGGGTGTAGTAAAGAAGATCGTTACAGGAATACCGAGATAAGAAAACAATTCAACATCTCTATAAACGACAAGGTATCTCAGAACAGAATGCAGTGGTTAGAGCATGTGAACAGAATGAGGGAGGATAGGACACCTAAGCAGACACTGGGCTATAAGCTGGAAGTCAGGAGAGAACGAGGACGCCCAAGAAACAGATGGGCAGATTTGAGAGGTTCGGAACAGGGGGAGATGCCTAATCCTTGACAGGCAGAAGAAGAAGAAGAATAAGAATAAACGAACAACGATTTAATATTATTTTTACACAGGCAGACAGAGAAAAAAGTGGAATGTATTCAGTACTAAAAAATCAAAATTTTTATCTTTTTAAAATCCAGAATATAGGAATTAATTGATAAAAAATAGTGTAAACAAAAGAATAATTTTTTGAATATTTTTACACTATTAGGTCAGTAACGAAATAAAATTATACAATATAACGAAAGCTCATGATGCAAAAATAACTTTTCAAGATAAACAACATAAAATTTTAATGTCTTTCAATTGTAATTAAATTGGTTTGTACATTTTGCTTTTAGAGGCAAATTTAACGACTGCCAATTCCACCACATATCAACAACCCAGTAGTACGATAGCGATAGAAGTTTTCTTACTGCATGGTAAAGATGGATTCCTACCATCGAAAAAACCGGTCAGCCACTAAAAGAAATCAACATTACAACAGGCACTTACATGAGCGGGGATACCACTCCTCTTTATATTTCTAACAAACATAAAACTCTATCATAATCAACATTAATGTATTTGTCAGATGAAATTTCCGAGTTAACTTACCAGAAGAAAATGGCTTCAGATTCTTTATTTTTCTTTATTTTTTTATACGATTAAAATCACTTTACTAAATGTTTTAATCATATTACAGAAGTACATGAGCTGATTATTATCTTAATATGAGTTGTTGTTGTTTAGGTCATCAGCCGAAAGGCTCGGTTGAACTAAGTCAAACTAAGAAAGGCTTTACTAAGTAAAACAAGGAGTAGGTGGTTTACAATTGCCTTCCTCACTAAATGGAAAAGTATGCTTATCAGCATGCTGGACCCTCAAAAAGTATACTGCCTGTATGTAGGCCTACTGCAATGAACTTTACTTGGACTCCAAGGGTGGTGAGGGATGGATCCAGTGCATCCAATATCGTTATTGGGCCCATGAATGCTGCTCTGAGGCCGAAAAGGATGATAACTATTTTCCTTGTGACTTGTGCGAGATAGTTTCTCGCCAATAATGTTAATGGCAAATAGATTTTATAATTATTACTAAAACTAAAATAAAATTTAAAATTATTACAAAAACTAAATCAAAGACAGTTAATTTATTAAAAACTCATCAAGTTAGGTCTTTTTATACTTATTTTTATGTTTTATAGAATTAGTTAACTTGGGTAAATAAAATAAACATTAATTTTGGGAAAAGGTTTAAAATTTTTATTTTCCCATATAAATAACATGTCTACCCGGTTTTACCCCACTAGTGGGGCAAAACCGGGCAAAATGACTTTTTTTTACAAAAAATGACGTAAAATTAAAAATAATAATAAAATCATGTTTTCGAGACTGTGGTTGCATTAACAGATAAGTAGAGCTTACTTTTACAAAATTTTGTTCCTTTGCTCTAAAAACTGTGGTTTCTGGAAGCCTTCAAACCTTAGGGACCCGGTTTTACCCCACTTTCCCCTACTCTTCACCCAGCAGATGACATCTTCACATCATTTACCACAGGGTCTGGCTGTATGATGAAATTTATTACTCTCAAGGTAGATAACTCTGACTAGTGTCTTTTACACCTCTACATCTTCTGTTAATAAATCCTTTCAGTCATATAATTGACTATGTGATAAGAAACAGATCTATTTTTTGTAGCCCTTGAACTAGCAGATCGATTGCAAATAATTTAACACTCCACCTGCCTGTTATGGGCAAACTGTATCAGTTATGTTACAACAAAAACGTAAATTTATATTTATAGTTTTTTTTATTAAAAACTACGTTTGGTAGACAGGCCTACTTGTATAATTTTCATTAGTCAACGATTCTGTAAATGATAGAAGCTAATGTCTACTTTCGTGTAAAAACACAATAGGATTCGGCATTGATTAACATAATTGTGTTGCTAATGTATTTCAAGTTACTGTATTATTATGTAGAAGCAATTTATTGTACTCTTATTAAATACATTCCGACATCAGATTCATTCTTTTAATTACTTTACGCTAATCATCACGGAACAACATTTTTACATAAACAACTTTTTTAATATAAACTTGAGAAAATATCCTTTTAACCTACGCATTTATTTAGAACTTAAATTTAATATTAGTATTAAATTAAATTTAAATAATAGCCTAGTATTTACAATGAATATACTAAAACTGACGTCAATGACTATAGTAGGAAATTATTTAAAACTATAGAAGTCAAATCAGAAGTTCTGGAATTTAAAAAAAATTAACGGTTAATAAGCCCCTTTTAATGACTAGGTTATTAAAACTTTTATTAAATAAAAATAATATAATTTAAAATAAATTAAATATGCCTAATGTAACGGTTTCTCTACACTGAAACTTTCATCAGATAAGATAAACATTTCATAATTTGAAGTAGTTCAAAATGAGCTTAAAGTTTGAAGTTGCCGGATTAAAAACGTTTGGTTGCAATAAATTTATACATTACGTTCCACACAGTTAAAAATTATTGCAGTGCCAAACGGGTTTTGATGAGGTTTTAAAATGGTTACTTGTGTGAATGAATGTAAATTTATTCAATAACAAATATAAGCGGGCCGTCAGTGTAGTAATCAGCGCCACTGGCTTCTATTGCCAGAGATCCCGGGTGTTCGATTCCCCCTCAGGTCTGGCATTTTTTCATCTTTATATCATAACCTATACACTAGCCAAGGATTATGTTGGCATTAGCAGTTAATAAAAAAAACAATAAAGAAGGTATGAGTACCAGAATGGCTCGATTGGCAGTATACTCCATTTTTTAACCCAAGGATCAAGGTTTAACTCCCGACTGCCTATAAAACATTTTCACACTGTAAACACCAATAAAATTTCGTAAACTGTTGTGATCGCGTATAATCAAGCCACTAATGAAATTTAAATTTAAAAATATGCTCGGTGGAACAGTTATATTGTTTTAAATAAGTTTTTAATTTTTGTTTAAAGTGGGAAAGGTTTCAGTTATATATGAAAAGTAAAAGTTGTGTGAAAGTTTTCAAGTCCCAGACCAGGAATCTAAACGAACCTTCGGTACCTACATCAATCGAAGAATTTATGGACTGAAAAACTACACCATCTAAGAAAATTTAAAAGCTATTCTTAGTACGTTAGACGATATATTCATTCTACAAGCACTTCAATTGTACATTTATTCAACCGAATCGTAATATTTTAGTACTGTATGCTTCACCAATTTCTCTTGTATTAAATGTCTTAAAAAATAAACAAGAACGTTTTAAATTTATGTAATGAGACTTTGAGAATGTTAAAAATAGTGTTAGGAATAGAATCCATAAATAGTATGAACGATGTAACTCTGGGAGTAAAAACAGACACGGGAAGAAAACAGGTTTTCGCTGAACTGACCTACAACCACATTAGATTTATCGTAGAAAAACAAAACTATAATTTACATGTTGTTTTGCAAATATAATCACTTCCGATTTTATTAAAAATGTTTTTCAAAATGTTGTTTCACGTTTAATTATAACAAGTTAATTCATGCATAAACTAATTTTCTAAGTTATATTCTGTTTACACATTTATAATTTTTCATATACGAGTATGCCTACATCTGAGACAATGGAATATTAGGTATAAAGTAGATCCTCGATCTACCGGTCTTCGTGGCTCGATCAACGTCACTCATTTGAAAAAAAAAATTAAAAATTTCGTCCCCCCCACCGCTTACATCACTTTTTTACCTTACTCTTGCCTATATGAATATATAGGAAAGAAAGAAAGTATCTTTTTCATGTCGATTTTTCGTAATCAAGTTTTCACCGGATCCACACATTGTCAGGCCCCCTGAACCCAAAAAACATGTTTTAATGATTGATCTATGTGAGTGTCTGTGTCTGTATGTGTGTGAGAACAAAATATCTCAAGAATGGAACATCGTACGAACTTGAAACTTGAAACTTAAGTTAAGTTAGGTACTACTACCGAACACAATATAAAAAAATCCATCTATTTACCGATTTCGATGAGAAAAATACAGAAAATCACTCATTGACGCTAAACTAAGCGTTGTAGAAAAAATGTTTCAAATAAAAATTGTAGGATTTAATGTTCTACATTTTTTTATTATGTATGCTTTTACCTCAGAATGCATTATTAAGGCCGTATTCTAAAAAAGGAACATTTTTTATCACGAGAGGATAGCCCCCAAGAATTTCAGCAGACATGGCGCTTACCCTACTTGTAGAGCGTAAAAAATCGAGCGTAAGATTTGAAGCGATTTTTACAAAATCGGAGGAGCCGTTTTTTTGGAGCCGGGGGACTGAAAACGTATATTTCCAAAAAATTCTTTTATTCTTTAAATATGGTTTTTACGTTGTGATAATTTTCATTTCTTTAAAAAAATTCTGAAAAATTACTTGATTGGTGAAACTTTTTATAGCGTAGCCTACAAGAATTTCTTTCTTGATAGTAGTGATACATTGTGTGATTCTTATATGTATTTCAGGTGTGTCCTATATTCCTCCTGGAGTCTCCTAGACGCAAAAAAATCATGCTTCTAAATAAATTTGGCGACAATTTATAATGAAACAGGAAATACAATTGGATAAGCAAGAACTGCACGGAGTAAAGAAAAATGAATCTGTGGGAGTACTTGAGAGTATAATGCATTCAAAAAGATTTATTTTCATTTTTCCTGTTCAAGAATTTTTTGTGTCCAATAATTTTTCATTTTTATCAGAAACTACATGTACGGAGTAATAGAAGAAACATTTGTGGGAGTACCTACTAGAACATTTATAATGTATTCAAAATTACTTTATTAACATTTTTTCCTGTTCAAACATGCTGTGTGTTAAATTATGTTTGTGTCTAAGCTATCTAATTTTCTGTTAAAGAACATATTATTATAGATATTTCTATTAATAAAAAATGATGTTTCCGATTGTTCGTAGCGATAAGATTAATTCAAAATTTTCCCCATGATGATTTATTGTGCTCGAGGTAATTTAAAATTAAAATTAATAATGATAAAATATCCCAAAACTATTAAGGAAAAAGTACAATAAATTACTATAGGGATCTGAACTCTATCCTAATTGTAAATTAGTTGAAAATTAAGGTATCACTTTAAAGATAGGTGTTACAACAATAGTATGAAAATGAATTGTTAAAATATATGTGGTTAAAATCTTATTATCAATGATGTATGGATAAATATGAAATAAAATACTACATCACGTTTGCACTGTTTTTATAATTTACTATTATTTATTAAATTGCTCTTAACCTTCTGCAAAAGTATACATTAATAAATCTTGTGTAATTTACTATCCGTAAATTTTTCTCTACAGGCTCCTTTTTTCTGAACTAATAGTTTTACCAGTGTAAACTTTATAATATATATTTTTAAGTTACAGGTAAAAGAAAAATTTGATTCGTTATTTTTTACTTTCTCTTGCTTATATGAATATATAGGAAGTAATATTTTGTTTTCATGTCGATTTTTCGACTTTTCACCGGATATAGTCTACACGTTTTCAGACCCCCTGAACCCAAAAAAACATGTTTTTAGTGATTGGTCTGTGTGTGTGTGTGTGTGTGTGTGTGTGAAAAAAATCTTAAGAACGGAACATCGTACAAAATTAAAACTTGAAATTTAAGTTAGATACCACTAGAGAACCCGACATGAACATTTTCATCAAAATCGCTCAACCGGAAGTAGTAGTTTATTCGTGTAATTTTTTAATTTAGCGATTTTCTCAAAAACGGATCGTAAGAGTTTTTTAAAAATCGCCTCATTTACTAAATATTTTATGCTCTACAAGATAGAGGGTAGGCGTCATGTCTGCTGAAATTCTTGGGGAGGCTGTTCTCTCGTAAAAAAATATATTTTGTTTTTAGATTGCGGCCTTAATATGCATTTTAGCGCAAAAGTGTATGATACTCAAAGTTGTGGACAATTAAAAAAATCTACAACTTTCATTCCTAACATTTCTTTGTATAACGCATGGTTTAGCGGTAGTTTGTGATTTTCTGTTTTCCTTCATGATAATCTGTAAAAAAAGGATTTTTTAAGATCTCGGCCTAGTATGCTTAGTATGCATTTTACGACAAAAGTGTATTATGATAAAATTTATAGGAAATTAAAAGATCTACTATTTTTATTTAGAGAATTTTTCTCTACAGAGTCTAATTTAGCGTGAAGGAGTGATTTTCCTTATTATTAAGCCAAAGTAAGGTTGGGTTTCATTATGTATAATTCACTCACGATTAAAATTAGATTATGTTTTTGAGGTTGGTTAGTTATTTTGTTTTTTCTAATGTTTTATTACTAATATTAGGTTATATTGTTCATTATTGGAATTAGCAAGAGAAAGTTGTGTGAGTGTTTCACACCAGATTTTTCTCGTAACTTTTCCATTTTTTTGATTTTTGAAAAACAATCCGTATAAACTCGAAAGCTCTCTCCTATTGATTAACACTCATCACAAAGTCCTTCCTGATTACTTTAGAGATCATCTTTAGAGTTAAAATTCGGCTTATTGGTTGCTTAATTGAATAGGGAATTAAACAATTTGCATTTAAAAAATTTGCTCATATGGGCAACTATCAAGGGTAACTACCTTAAATAAAAAAATATTACTTTTATACCTTCCAGAATAGCTACAATTCTAAAAGTCGGCTTGTATATTCATTAAGTGATATGTAGAAAAAGCAATTTGAATTTCAACCACCTGCTTCTGGGAACAGTAAAGGGGCAACAACCCAAAAGAATCAAATATTTACAAAAGAGCTGTAATTGTAAAAATCGGAATAAGTACCTATTCGTAAAGTAGTAGTATAGACTATTAAAAAAATTAATGAATTGTGGAGTGAAATTGGAAAATGTAATAAACCATTTTATGCATCCTTCTGAAATTTTTAATTAGCCCGCAGAAAGTGCGGGGGAAACTGTTAATACATTAATAAATAAAAAAACTGCTTCATCCTATAGGCCTAATTATTATTTGCGTATTGATGGAAATACCTCAACAAGTAAAAACAATTTTATTTTTAACCGCTGTAATTAAAAATAGGAAATTCAGATAGAATTTTAGCTATATTTTGGAATATGTAAACTACATTTCTAAGAGGTTGAATTCATTTTTTTAACACGAACATGTTGAAAAATGCTAGAATACAGAAATTAAAACTAAAAATATGTATGAAACAGTTTTAAGTATAACTCTACTGGAATAATTCCTATCTTTAAATTTCTTAAAGCAGCGAAATGTTGAAAAAGTGAATGAAAAAGCCAAATTAAATCCGCTGAAATTCTCCACTATTTTTTAAAGAAAATTTAAAATAATTTAACAATGTCAATATTAATTAACTTTTTTTATTTATTTATTTGTTTTTCTAAAATTTTAATTCAGAAATTAGTTTTCAAAAAAATTTAGTATTAAGACTGAGCTTGTTTTCCCCCTGAAACCTTCAAACGTTATGAAGCTTTTTATTTTTTTAAATCATTGAGTGACCACAGTCATTTTCTACAACTTTACAAGGCATCCAATTAATCGCAGGCCTAATGTTATATTTCATTGAATGTTTTACAAGATATTACAAAACCATCTAAGAAATTATATGAATTAGACGAGATAATTTTAAAACGGAAGATATACAGATGAAACTCACAAATTCAAGGCTAAACAGACCACACTATAAGCATCCATTTATCAATCATTTTTTAAAAATTAATTTAAAATAGATTTGAAGAAAATTATTGTAATCAATCTTTACGCTTTAAAAATTATATTTCTTAAATAATTATTATATTCGATTCTTAAATAAACTTTGCTGGTTTGTTTATCAATATAAAATAGTATATTATAAATGTATAAATTATGAAGATTAATCATATTGGTTTTCTAGTTGGCCGTGAAATCAAAGTGTATTAATGACAAAGGAAACCTGTGAAGTCCTTAATTTGAGTGAATCGTAATTAATCACTGTCAGTTTTATTACCACCAAAATTTACTCAAATTTTTTATGTTAGATAAAACTGATATAGGTAATTAATATTTAAACGTGTTAAGAAATTTTATTTTTTCTGTAAAAAAATTAATAAAAATTTTATTTTAACTTAGTTTTTATTTTAAACAAATAAAATTTCAACAAAAGTTTCTCTGTGAATATTTTTCCTTTATTTTCTGATTTTTAACAGAGGGCCTAAATTTTTATGAGTTCTTATTTTTTTATATTGTTATATAATGACAAATTAAGATATTGACCAAATAACAGATGTGTTGAGAAAAAAGAGAGTTTCGTACTATGGTCATTTACTAAAAACACTGAAAACACGAATTTTAAGACAAATAATTGAAAAGCAAACAACAATAACAACACTACCAAGTTGGATAAAAGAAATAAAAAAGATATGGAAGAATTAGAAATAGCAGAAGAAATCTCAGATATAAAACAGGAAAAAATAAAATCCTTACCGATAAAAATATAAGATTTAAATTTAAAGAGGAGACGAGAGGAAAGGGGTTTATTCAGATGAAGAATGAAAAGTAAGATCTGAAAATATGAAAAGATACTGGACAAAGAGAAAAACAGCTTAGAAAAATAAATCCAAAGATTGATTTTAAGTGGTCCCACGTTAAATTTAAAAAAAACGTTAAAAAGTTAAAAAAGTAAAAAAATTTGTAAAAGTTAAAAAAAACAAATGAGCGATGGTGACGGTACAATTAATAATACTGTGTGGCAAAGATTTTATTGCCCCTTGCGGAGAGGAGATGTAGATTAGTGTATTCACAGTATGCAGATATGTGTATAAATGAAATATGTATAGGCCTACTAAAATGTTAATAATATAATAATATTACAACATAATATGTAGTATTAATATAAAGTATTGTGTTTTCTGTCTAACGCTTAACAATATACCACGTAACTATTGCTTGAGTCCCAGCTCCGTGTAGTTGGAAGGAATGCAATGCGTTGCTATAGTAATGGGAGAATGAATGAGTTATTAGTGTGACAGCTGATGCATTTGTAGTGGTAGCGTGTAGTATAGGTGGTATCACCTATAATAATGCTAATGTCCCATAGCCGAGCGAGTGAGAGGAAGATATGTGGCATAACTACGCATGCGCTCAAAGGTCTTTACCGTTATAATCCAAATCTGAAGACATACTGCAGTCGTTATCTTGCTTGTTAGCTTACTGCATGCATAAACGCTTGCTCACAACAATGAGTAAAATTAAAGACAATGTTATTGGAACGGCACGTATGGCTTGTGCGAGTGAGAGCGTTATGCATTCTCTCACTCCCACGGCTAGGGGACATTAGTTCATCTGAATACTGTAACTAGACTGAAAAAATATTCTTATCATCCGGCGCGTTAATTTAACAAATACCTACCGGGTTATTAACTACGTCGGATTCATAATATTTAACTTGCCAATTTATATCAAAATATGTAAATAAATAAATGTAATAAATACAAATAAATATGTTAAATACGGAAAGTTTGAAAAGGAATGTTTTGTAGCAGAGTAATACAACAATCGTTCTCCCAGCATGCATCACTCATTCATTATACCTCACCCGTACCCTTCTCCCCGCAACTACACGGAGCTTGGAACCGCACAATACTACTAAATAGTACACGGGACTTGGTATATAATGAAAAAGTTATTGAGAAGGCTAGTAGAGGGCCGATTCTGCTCTTCTCCGCAAGGGCCAATCAAATCTTTGCTACACAGTAAATATTTAAAAAAAAATGCATTACCGACCTGGTTGTTCAAACAACCCTTAGACAACTATATCAATTTTTTAAGACTTTTCCTTTTTATTCCAAAAATCAATTAACTTTGTTAATTATTTTTAACTTAATGAAATAATAATGTAATAATATTATTACACTGTGAATTATTGAATTAGTTATTGATAATTAACTTGCCGCAGAAATAGTAACAGCATTAAAATAGTTAATAGTTTTTCATGCAGTAAATTATTTGAAATTCTACTAGTTGTATTGAAAAATTGCATTCAATGTCAACAAGTAGGAAAACCAAGGAGATCGTTTAAAAACCAGTTTTAACAAAATTAAAGGAAAGGATAATAGTTTTTTGTCATATGATATTTTTAAGAAAGTTTAATTAGGTTAGCGAAAATTCTGGTATACTTTCAATTAAAAATAAAATAAAAAATAAAATTCTAAATCTCAAAAAAATTTGCAGAATTAAAACAGATTATAATAGAACATGTTATTGTATTTTTCAACTCTGTTTGTACATACAATAGTTAACATTGTAACAGAGAAAAACTATTCAAACTCCTTGGCTAGTTATCCTTTCCAAGGACGCCTGGCTGCCAAAATTTATTACATTTTCAAACTGTTTATTTCAGTGTTCTAGATTTTTGACAATTATAGAACGAAAGTATTAAAATAAAAGGTTAATAATATTCACAATATGTATTTGTCACGACTTTGTACAGCTGGTATTACTTAGTGTTTTTCCTATCTCAAAAACCAAGCCTTTCTATTCATCTAATCACCTTTTTGGAGGCCTCTACTGGTCATCGCCTCCAATACTCCATTTATTCATTGCTTAGGTCCTAGGAGATAGTTTTCTTTTCCATCTTTTCCTTGGGGATCCAGTTCCGTACTCTGCTGGGTTACCTGTCCTTATTTACCCGACGCAGTTTTCCATACTACTAGTATCTTTTTACTTTCTCTTGCCTATATGAATATATAGGAAGAAATGTATTGTTTTGATTTTTCGAAATCGAATTTTCACCGGATATTAACGTTTTCAGACCACCTGAACCAAAAAAAACATGTTTTTAGCAATTGGTCTGTGTGTGTGTGTGCGCGCGCGCGTGAACAGAATATCTCAAGAACGGAACATCGTACAAACTTGAAACTTAAGTTAGATACTACTACCGGACCCGACACGAACATTTTCATCAAAATCGATTAACCAAAAATAGTAGTTTATTCGTGTAATTTTTCACTTTTTTGCGTTTTTCTCAAAAACTGGTCCTACGATTTTTTTTTAAATCGCCTTATTTACTACATTTTTTATGCTCTACAAGATAGGGTAGGCGCTATGTCTGCTGAATTCTTAGGAAGGCTGTTTTCTCGTAAAAAAATTGTTTGGTTAAGATTGCGACTTTAATATGCGCAAAAATGTATAAGTTATAATAAAAGTTGTAGAGAATTTAAAATCCTACAACTTTTATTTCAAACATTTTTTTTATAACGCTTAGTTTAGCGGTAATTAGCGATTTTCTGTTTTTTTCTCACGAAAACGTGTAAAAATTGGTCTTTTTAAGATTTCAGCCTCAAATAGCCTATGTATTTTACGACAAAAGTGTATATAGTCAAATTTTTAGGAAATTAAAGTATCTACAACTTTTATTCAGAACAGTTTTCTCTACAGAGCCTAGTTTAGCGTGAAAGAGTGATTTTCCGTATTTTTAAGCCAAACTGAGGTTGATTTTCATTTTGCGTCCTTCACTCATGATTAAAATTAGGTTATGTTTTATAATGTTAGTTTTTTTTGTTTATTTCTAATGTTTTATTACTAATTAGGTCTTCTTCTTCTTCTTACTATGAAGGATTAGGCATAAGTCTGTTCGAAACTCACAAACCATCCTGCACGTCTTCAGAAACACGAGAAAGTAAAGTAGGCCCTACTAATTAGGTTACATGGTTAATTATTTGCATTGGCAAGTGTGTGTGAGTGTTTCACACCAGACTTTTTCTATTTCATCTAACAATCCACTTTGCCTTTCCTACATTTTCCAGATTATTTTATTTCTTATGAGGTCTAACTTCGAGATCCGATAACTTCTCCTGAAGTCATCTGCGTGGTTGTAGTCATCTACTTACTTCTTTTTGACAATTCCCATATTATGTAACGTATGCCAGAATCTATTGCTCTATGACTTTTCCAATCCGTTTTTCGTTCTAATCCGAATTTCTTTTGACCACAAAACGGAATTCAGAATCTGCATCACTGTCCTTCACTGTGCCTCTCTGCTTACTACCTTCCTTTGTATCTTCCTTTCATTACTCAGAACCACACTAAAGTGCTTTTACTCTTCACAAACCTCTTTAATTCGTCCTCCTTTTTACAGTTCTTGTCCAACCACTTCAAACAATATTAATTGACTATTCTGTTCTAAAAAAAAAACATTATATACGAATAAAGTAAAAAAAAAGTTTAAAAATAAAAACACCAAAACTTTAGAGTACAACTCATTGAAATAAACTATAAAATTCATAGATAAAAACAAAATAATTCTATTACTGAATATTATAACATGAAAAAACATGCGAAATCTCACTTTAAACAAGGACAAAGATATAACATTGTACTATGCCAAATACAAAAAAAGAGTGTTCAAGATCTCGCCTTCGATTATACAATTATACAATTAGAAAAATTCTTCAATCATTAACTATTGTTATAACTTACTTCTATCATAGTTTTCTCAATTAAAGTAAAAAATCAAAACAGGTTTCTTATACTATCAAACCAGTTTGCCAACTATTCATTAATAATCGATTATTTTATTAAAAAACTAACCATGAAATCATTTATTATTAATGAAATTAAATAATAGCGAATTTCATAAATAATGGACATAATATAATTAACAATTATGTTCGTTTATTCTAACATTAATTTTATTGGAAATTTTGAAATTCATTTTATCTTAAAATAAATGCGACTTTTTAAGTCGCATTTATCTCATAAATGGTGGTGTTAAAATCTCAATGGAACGTCATTAAAATTTACATTGCACACATCACTTTACTCTATTTCACGTTCAAAATGCAGTACAGCTCTTACGAGAACCCGTTGTGTTATTAGGCGTAAGGAAAACATCATACCAATTTTTGAAATTCAACCCAATACAATGAATCTCCTCCACCGCTAACATCCGAACGTCACGCGCAAAAATATTTTGAGTTCGCTTACCACGCTCTAAAGCTAACAAGCTCATTTTTAATCAAAAAATTCTGAAAAAATTACTTTCGCTCCCAAAAGAATTGTATTTTATTACGCTAGAAATGTTATTATTATAGTACTCTGATATTTAGTTACGCTCGTACAAAGTTGAAAGTTTAAATCTCGTCACATTTTTTGCGCTTCACATCAAATAACTTTTTCCTTTCAATGACGACATATGTGTTTTATTTTGGTATAAAATATAGAATTTTATCTGTAATTTTAACATGCAATCATATGTTGGATGGTAAAAGAATAAGTGAGTTTGAAAAAATCACTCATTCGAAAGCAGAAAATAGATAATGGGTCGTATTTTGTATTCCGAGAATCTCTGAATTATTTTGACACCTGTGACCTTATACCAAATCATACAGTCTATTTTTAACCCCAGATGGAAAAAGAGGGGTGTTCAAACAACAAATAATTGTTTTTTCGTAAATGTCTACCAAGATTTAAACAATAACTATTCTTTATTTTAAAATAATTTAAAAAGACAGTTAAATTGATAAACAATTCCATTAGCCTACTATAAAATTGCCGGTACTTGATTTTTAAAACAATACAAATATTAAGTATGTTTGCGTATTACGTTATTCAATAGGAATTTGTAAATCAGAACGTGTTTTAGCACGGAGTCAATATTTTTACTTAGTGTAGTAGCGCTCAAACTCACATACTGCATTCTACATGTACTGCATTCTGAACGTGAAATCGATTATAGGGGTGGTTGCCTCACCGTATCGACTTAATTTGACAATACTATAAGAAAATTCAATAAATTTATAAATAAATTCTGGATAATTAGATCTATCTATCTTGTCAAGATCACGAAGACAAAATGAGTTTATCATGTACTAAATTAATACATAACATGAGATTTTAATTAATTAATTTCCAACAAAATATAACATTCAATAAGCATTAATCTCATAAGTAACTCGTTAATACAATTATTCCATGCTGAGCAATTATGAGATATCTCTCCCGCCGGGCTGATTACTCATGCGGCGTGTTTTCTGCTTGCTTTATTTACAACTGTATGTTACATACGTTTTTTATAAAATTGTTTTTATTTGCGACCTATACATAAATTTCAGTTTGCTTATAAGATGACAGTAAACAATTCAATGTTTTTTTTTAAATTTTTTGACACTTTCAATTGAAATTTAGTATCTGTTATTATATTAATACAACAATTTTTAAATGTGAATCTAATGTTCCAAAACTTGATTTACTTGAAGGAGCGTGCAGTCATCACCACAGTTCTACAGTTGGCCAAGAAGATCCCTTGGCCAGAGGCGTTTAAAACGTCTGTGCTGAGTACCCGGTATCGCCCTAGTGAACATGTTCTTTATCAGAGGGTTGTCATGTAATTTAAATTTGTCATGCATCGTCTTGTATAGTATAGTACGTAAGTACTATACTATACAATCTTGTAAGTATAGTTGTTTCGCGACATCGATTACGTATGGGATTTGTAAGTCTTCGTGCAACATTTAGTATGTGGCATAAAAGGGGCATTGCGTTATCGTTCGTAGAATCTTGTTTTGAATCGCTTTTATACGTTTCGTGTGTGGAGGTTTAGCAGATCCTTAAAGTTAAACTCCATATGTCCAGATTGGTCTTAAGACTGTCTTGTAGATTGTTATGTAGATTTATTTTCACCTGTTTTGTAATAAAAATGTATTTCTTGTTTGAATGTTTTCAAGTCAATATCTTTTGTAGTTTCTGAGATAATAGGTGTTTTACCTAATAAACAACGCTTTGAAAAAACACGATAAAAGAAGAAACATTAAAAGTTTCACATGTTTGATTTTGTAAATCCTAAAAAAAAATTAGAAAAACAAAACGGAATTCAGAGTGTATCAAACCTGCCACCCACACAATACCTGTCTTTTTTGAGCTTATTAAGTTCCTACATAGCTACTTTTAAACAGGGCGTAAACGTTTTAAAATCCTATACTTATTGCTGGAGTTCATTTTATGTCTCTATTACAAGTAGGTTTCAAGTCTTTCTCGTCGCTAGATACTTTTCACTAAAAAATTGTAAATATAATAAACTACAGCTACTTATAAAATAAATATTTTATTGCTACGTTGACCTACGGGACACCCTATCCGGTTAGTTGTAGAACATTGTTCTGAGCTAGGCAACGATTGGGGTAGCAACTAAGTATGGTAACTAGCTAACAGCCCCACGCACAAATGAACCACTGGATGGATCCTGTTTTACTCATACCAAAAGTTTTATCAATTAATTTAAGATGAATTGAGTAGTTGTTTAATGAAGAACGGTTCACAATAATAAGTTAAAATAAATAAGTTAAATACTTTTGTGTATTTTATTGTTCAGAACTTGCTCTAAAATGAAAAAATAGGTTGCGGATGTGATTACAGACGTTACTTAAATCGTTTAGAATTTAGCGGTATCTCTTTATCATAATACTACATTTTATCTAAAAAAACCAAACAAATAAGTTGAAGCTGTAACTGAGAAAATGTCAATTTGCTCATAAGCTATATTTTTTATATTTTGGAGTTACGTTAGTTAATTATTATTCAAAAGTAGATAACCTCTCAGCGAATTATATAAATTTGTCAGGCTTCACGATCGTTTATTAATTTATTCTGCAAGTCTCCAAATGTACAGACAGAATTTAAATTATTTCTTTTCATCGGTTAAGTTTATAAAACGTGAACATTTTACAAATAGCTTTAGTTAAAAAATG
The DNA here is from genome assembly GCA_035578175.1 of Catonia carolina. Taxonomy (NCBI): domain Eukaryota; kingdom Metazoa; phylum Arthropoda; class Insecta; order Hemiptera; family Achilidae; genus Catonia; species Catonia carolina. The sequence goes on along the minus strand of JAQMRL010000001.1, from coordinate 257,029,806 downwards.
TTATTGATACAATATTTCACTGTGTGGAAGAAATGTTGTAAAAAATTACATGCTATGAAATTAAGAATTATGAATTAATTTTAAGAAAAAGTATTATGAAGGGAAATTGTTAGTTACAATTTTCAGTTTTGTTTACGAATTTTGCATAAAATTCTTCCTTACATAAAAAAATCTTTTAGATTTAATTAATTAATTTGTGACATCATTTTAAATAGTTATTTTTAATTCTATTCGAAACTACAAATTCATAAAAATCCGCTTATCAGTGGCATGGCAAATCCACCAGGATTTCATCAGGACTTCATTAGAAGATTAAAAAAAAGATGGAGCATAGATCTTATTTAATTCTTTCTGCATGTTTAGACGCAATTTTTTTTATTATAATTTATTACTTGCCCATAACAGACAGTTGGAGTGTCAAATTATTTAACCTCAATCTGTTCGTTGCTGGGCTAAAATAAACAGTTCTGTTTCTTATGGTCAGCCAATTAAATGACTGAATCATTTAAGAACAGAAGAGGTTAAGGTGTAAAAGACACTAATAAGAGTTATCTCCTCTGAAAGTATTATGAATTTCATTATACAGCCAGACTCTGTGGTGAATGAAGTGAAGGTGTCATTTGCAAAGTGGGAAACATGTGCTTTTCAGAGGGGCCGGCATGCTGATAAGGGTACTTTTCCATTCAGTGAGGAAAGCACGGGTAAACCAACTCACTCCTCGTTTTACATAGTAAAACCTCTACAGGTTCAAACCAGCCTTTCAGCTGACGACTTAAACAACAACATGATTTATTACAATTGGTAACAACTTTTTTTTGACAATATGAACTTTTCATTGTTTTAATTTTCATACTTTAGTATACTATTTTTCGTCCATTGTAATTCCAAATTTAACATTGCTGAATGTTTTATTTTATTTTGCGTGCCTGTTCTTGTTAATCGTAATTGTAATATTAATGTTATCTCATCTTTTGGTTGGTCTCTGTAGTACAGTTAAAGATTCAAAATAAAAGATAAAAAAAGGTTTAATTCATTTGTATCAACAGGGTATTTTACAAGAATGTTTATAACCATCGATTCACTTTAATCAGCTCTGCGTGATTTTTAAACAAACATTTTATTATGATGTTATTAATTGTAATTACAATAATTGTAAGAATAAGTAATTCTTTATTTTACATAAATATGAATACAAGCTTTAATAAATTTAATAAGTTGTTTTTGTTAAAATTATAGGTATTTCTATTATGTTGAATGGAAAACTGCAATGGAAAGTTTTAAGAGAAACATGAATTCATATGGTTTATGAAAAAATAACAAAAAAATGTATATCACGAATGTTATTTACTATCATTATGACATCTTACCACCATAAAAATCATACTTTTTGAAGGTTATTGTGTTTTGATTAAAATGTATTAATTTAGGCCTACTTCATATAATTATTTTATTATTGAACGATTTTGTGTAACTTGTTTGTACAATAAAATTACAAAAAATAACCAATAGAATAGGGATAATAGTTTTTTAAGTTATAATTTGTTTTCAAAAAATTATTTCATACTTTCAAGATTTTTAACATTACAGTTGTTTACAACTGTCAAGGGTTTGGGTGTAATGGCTTTATTTTTGAAGTTTTTATATGTAGCCTATTGACAATAACTTTCAGACTGAAGGAAAACAAAGTGCTGACGTAAAAGTTTTCTTTAAGAAAACATATTAAATGTAACATTTCCATAATAAGAAGTCATATTTATTTTTATACTATGAACATAAATATAAAATATACTCGTAATATTTATTAGATATTAAACTGTTGTTCCCGACTCATTTTACATAATTTTTTGTGAATTACTGAGATATTACTGGTAATTTCAGATTACGTTTTGGCGACCTACTAGAAGTAAACCAAAGCACGAATGTAACTAATCGTTAAAACTTAAAAAAATATTGAAACAGTGTGTAATACGTGTAGGCTTCAACATGCATTACAAACAAAGCATATATCATGGAAACAAGAAAAAATCCTTATGAAGGATTTGGAACAAAGACGGAATATGATGTAAAAGGCATTATCAGAAATCTACGAACACGCAGACACGTTTAGAAGAAAAATAGCAAAACTTTGTGGACTCATACGCAGCATGAACAAGAACAGAATTACATAACAAATCTTCGACTGCACGACCACCAAGAAAAATAAGTCAAAATGGATTACTGAAACAGAAGAAAACCTCGAACAACAAAGATCATAGAAAGCAACATGAACAATGGGGAGAATTCAGAAACATCAATGAATACATTTTTCAACCAGGTATTTCAGTGAGGATTTTATGTATAGTATTGCATGTTTTGTGTTTTTAAACGTTTTTGATTAGTTTTTTACATGTAAACATAACACTCATATTCCAAAAACCTAAATCGTTAAACTTCAGGTTTATCTCATTACAAAAGGTTTTACTTTCACATTTTTAGGGATAAATCCATGATTATAGAATTAACTTTTAACAATTCATAGTTTGAATTTATTGGATAGTGATGGGGCTGCCCATAACAGACAGGTAAAGTGTCAAATTATTTACACTCAATCTGTTCGTTGCAGGGCTAAAATAAATAGTTCTGCTTATTATACCATCGTCAGCCAATTAAATGACTGAATCATTTAAGGACAGAAGAGGTAGAAGTGTAAAAGACACTAGTTAGAGTTATCTCCTCTGAAAGTAATGAATTTCATTATACAGCCAGACCCTGTGGTGAATGAAGTGAAGGTGTTATTTGCAGAGTGGAAAATATGTACTTTTCAGAGGGCCCAGCATGCTGATAAGCGTACTTTTTCATTCAGTGAGGAAGGCACGGTAAACCAACTCACTCCTCGTTTTATTTAGTAAAACCTTTACAGGTTCAAACCAGCATTTCGGCTGATGATATAAAGAACACCAGTGATGGGGGAGGTAGGATTTAATTTTTTTCAGTTTTACAGACGGGTTTTATTGTAAAAATTTTTAAAACTTATTAAGTGAAAAAATCTAAAAATAAAATATGATAAAAATATGTATATAAAATATATACATAATGTAAAGTATGGATTTACCTCAAATAGTTTCTAAGATAAATTGTGTACTTAAATTAAAATTTCAAGTTTTATAGGTGTACCAGTCTCATTAAACGTCTGTTTGTTTAACAACTATAAATCATATAAATGTGTAATTACTATAATTTATAGTTCATAAAAAAAGACAATAAATAAAAACAAATTACTTGTTTTATCTCCTGCAATGAGTGATGAAGGATAACTAAACACGCGAGTAATTTACAATAGAGTTCTAATTGTATAATTTTCTAATGAAAAAAATTATTTCATTATATCAATTTTAATTTTTATATTAACTGAAGAGTAGAAGGCAAAGTTGAAATGTCCACAGAACGAGAGCTAAAAGAAAATTTTATGTTTGTTGCAACTATATAGAATACGTTTGTATGAAAAATGTCCTTTAGTAATAAATAAAGCTTGTTCATGTCACGACATAGAAATACAATAAGAAAACGACTAGAATAGAACGTAAATTATGAATATTAAAATTATCAAGGGCAAAAAATTTGAAAGGGGCATTCTTTCTATAAACTGTATTGTATTATGTGTAGTGTGGATGCTATTTATCCAAGTTACCCCAATCTTGACGACCTCGAACGATCGAGTCTTTACTGTAAAATTGTACAATGTTCATTATTCTTTTTTTTTTTTTTAATTGTATAGCCCTTTTAAGAGCGCACTAGTTATGTAATTAAATTCATTTTCCCTTAAGCTGTTTTGAGAGCGGTCGCCTCCTTGCGTGGTACTCCCTCATCCTCCTACTCACCACCTGTCTCTCCTCCTCTGTCCAGATTCTAGTCTTGGACTCAGCAGAATGGAAATTCCCGAAAGTCTTAATCTTGTGCCTAAAAATGTCTCTGTTCATAATGTCGTTGCCCGAGATGTCCAACGTTATGAGGTCTTCCTCCACTTTCTTCAACCATCTGTCTCTGGTTTTAAGTCCTTCCTGGCTTCTGATCAACTTGTAGGTCTCATTTTCTATATCCCTAAACCTCATTAGATGTCCGTAATATTGCAGTCGTCTTTTCCGACACTTTGTTGCCAAGGATTCCCCCAGAAAATTCATTATTACTTCGTTTGATCGTTTTGTATGTACGTTAGTGTCCGGGTCATAGACTGTTCCCAATATTGTCTGGGCAAATCTTCTGTGTACCTTGTCCAGCTTTGCAAGTTCTCCCTTTCTGTAACATGTCAGAGTCTCAGCCGCGTACAAAACCTGTGGGAGGACCACCGTGTTTAAGTGCCTTAACTTGGTGTTGCGGGAGATACACTTTTTGTTGTAAAATCCTTTCATCTGTACATACGCCATCTCTAATTTTCCAATTCTTCTCCGTAATGCCAGGGCATCCGATCCATTTTGTTGGATGATTTCGCCCAGATAATTAAAATGGTCAACTCTGCTCAATCTGCCAAAATCAATTTTAAGTGACCTTGGGCTGTCTTTATCATTAGACATGAAAACGGACTTTTCAAAAGAGATATTCAGACCCGTTCCCTCCGCTACCCTTTTAAGCGTGTCTATCTGAAAAATCGCTTGATCTCTGGTTTCTGCAACCAAAGCCAAGTCATCTGCAAAAGCCAGTACATCGATCGCGAATCTAGTGGCCAAACGTTTCCCTCCATAGACGGTTCCCTTTATCTTATTCCTCGTGTTGTATTCTTGGCATTTTTTCCTCCACTCAGTTATTACTTTGTGCAGGACACAGTTAAAGAGTATGGGAGACAATCCATCTCCTTGCCTAACTCCCGTCTTGACTTCAAAAGGTTCTGAGAGCTTCTGAGAGGTTCTGAGCGCTACGTCACCTGTCGCTACTGCAAAGCAGTGGGCAAGTAAACAGAGCAATACACTTACACCTCAAGGTCATTACGCGTAAACAATGTACGACGTTTAAAAACGTTTTCAAACGTACAAGGTCATTGCTTTTATATAAAATAGGCTTTAACTGTTAGTTCGATGCACCTGTTGCAAGTTGCAACATGTTTGTTCTCATTAATTTATTGCAATCAATCATTTTAATTATGTTTTAACGAGACACGAATGCTTTTATACATTTTTAATTTTACGGAACTGCATTATAAAAATAAAATTTTTCTATTGTTTTATTCACAACAATTTTCATTGTCAAACAGTAAATAACTAACGACGTTATCATGTCCGATGCAGCAGATAATAACGAACAGTTAATCGATTTTAACGCTTTAGCGGAGGCAGAAGAGGAAGAATTTATTTTTAAAAACTCCAATCCTTCTCCTCCTGAATCGGTGAAAAGTGTTACCAAAAATATTTTCGAATTCAAGAAAGAAATCAAAAAAGAAAAAATCAAACCTGAAGAAATACCAGTTGAAGAAGAAGACGACTACACCAGACCTCCATCTACAGACTACGCCAGACCTCCATCTCCTGACTACGAGCCATGCCAAATACCGAAGAAAAGAAAAGTAAGTACACTAACTTACTTAACTATTTTAAGAGTTATTCAATTGGTGGGCAAAGATCTGATGGTCGACATGATCGATCCTTTAATTCAGTTTCTCCCCGAGTATACGGAGAAATCGAACAGCAGAGTCAAGAAGGGCATGAAAATGCTCATATCTCTGTGGGAGTCCCTCTCTCGCGACTACCGTGGGCAGACATCATTGATCGATGCCATACGTATAGAAAGCGATCCCATTTGGTCCACGATACGTGTAGATACCGAGACGGGATTCAGCGTGATCAAATTATTAAAGAAATTATTAAAAGATCCAGGCTGCGGCGAATTCATTCGCGATTTGCAGCAGGCATCCTCATCATTTGCGACCACCAAATGTCGCAAAACTTCCAGCACCTCCACATCCTCCACGACTGTACCTGGAATAGCCGCAAGTGCGTCTGTTCCAGACATCAGTTTTATCCTAGATCCAGACATCAGCATCCTAGAAAAGGTTCCAGTTAGTGTTAGTTTTAGTAAGTTTCTAATTTTATTATCCACTCCGAATTCTTGGAGTATTTTCATTAAGACGTCTCTGTCTATGGAGTCGTAAGCCTTGGCAAAATCGACGAAACTAATGTAGTACTTCTCCTGTCTTATTATTCATTATTCTGTCATTATTCTTATTATTCTGTCATTATTCTTTATTGTTACTAAAAATATTACTAAGGAAAGTAAAGGTTTCAATATTAAATCTTGAAAATTAGTTCCCACAATCTCTGGATTCAAAAGGGTAAGATTTAAAAAAAATATTCCCTGAATTAAGAAAGTATACGAATAAAAATAGCTCAACTAAAAATAAGATAAATCAGTAAAACCATTTCCCCTACAATTTTCCATGTTTTTACAAATCTTAGAAGAAATTGAGATTGAATCTGAATAATTTATTAAATTATTCATTACTAAACTATGATAGTTATTTCTTGAAACAATCGCAAGCCGATACTCTTCGTTAATTTTATTTAAGGTGGAAGTTCTTGTAAAATAACAGAAAAATATTAAAAGGTATAACATCGTGGTTTACTTGGTTTATCTAAGATGATTAACGTCAGTTGGTGTTTTACTTTTCAAATTTGGTATATTTTTTACAGATGTTTAAACGCTGTAACTTTTCGATTACCAAAACCTCAACAGAAGACTAAAGCACCAGTAAACCTTCAACTTAGTTGATTTAAGAAGTAAGAGTATTTTTTTAGAAAGATTACTCTTAATGTCGTACCTTAAGTGTATTTTATAATTTATTTTAATGAATTTTATCAATAAATTTTATCTATTTCATAAGTATTTTATGTACGAGGGTAGGCTGATAAGTAATGCACACATGCTTGTAGAAGACAACTAAATAAACTTCAGTAGCGCGCCTGGTGGCATGTGGAAGTACTATTTCTCCTCTACAAGCCTGCGCAGTTTGAAGGCGTTGCTTTCATTCAGTTTGTTTTGAGTAGTGGAAGTATGGCGTCGTGTTCTGGTGCTATGTCAACGATGCTCGTCAACCAATGCTGTGAACAACTTTTGAAGCGCTACCGTGACGAAGGAGACGACTTTCTTTTGAATATTGTGACGGGGGACGAGTCATGGGTTCATCATTACGATCCCGAAGAAAAAAGGCAGAGCGCTGAATATCGTCATCCACATTCTCCTGTTGTGAAAAAGTTCAAAACACAACCGTCCGCAAAAAAAATTCTTTTGACTGTGTTTTGGGATGCTCGCCGAGTTTATGTGACTGATTATCTGGAACGAGGGGCAACGGTAAATTCTGCTCAGTATATACAGACTCTGAAACACCTCCGACGTCGAGTTTGTCGTGTTAGAGGCAACCTGGCGCCAATAATTTTGCAACACGACAATGCTCGTCCACACACTTCGCGTGCAACTGGAGAGGCTCTGAGAAACCTGAAGTTTCAACCAATTTTACACCCTCCGTATTCTCCCGACCTTGCGCCTTGCGATTTTTATTTTTTTCCTCTACTGAAGAGAGACCTTAAGGGTAATCATTACAGCTCGGACAATGAGGTGAAGGCAGCTATTGCGTCCTGGGTTCGAGGAAAGTCGGAAGAATTTTTCAGTGACGGAATGAAAAAACTTGTTAAACGTTGGGAGAAATGTGTAATGCTTAACGGTGACTATATTGAAAAATAAATAGATAATTTGGTAGGTTAAGATTTGTACTTTAATTTGTTATTTACCCCATCTTGCTATTTCTTTTTGTTCGTCTTCTACAAGCATGTGTGCATTACTTATCAGCCTACCCTCGTATTTACGTATTATAAGTAAGAGTAACTACGGAGCTACCATTAGTTAATTTTTTTTATTTCTAATTTGTGTACGTTGCAATCTGTTCAATTCAGAACAATAAGCAACCCCTCGACCCAATGAGATGAGGATGATGTGTAAATGAGGTGTAGTCTTGTTCAGACCCAGGCCGAGCGTTCCTGTATGGGTATTCCTGTATGAGCAAGTATGGTTAATTGAACCCCAACCATCAAAGTACACCGGTAACCACTGTCTAGTATTCGAATCCGTATAAAAGTAACTACCTTTACAAGGATTTGAACTAGAAACCATCGTCTCCGAAAATCAGCTCTTAAACAGCTGACTCGCGGCAACGACTTTACCTCTAGACCAACCCGGTAAGTCAGTTAAATTTAACATGGAACATGAGGAAAACAGTAGAGAAATACAAACTGGCTTTTACGGTAGAGTCTGGGTCCGATTTCCGGTCAGCTCTAGCATCTTTCCATCACTCATTTTTATCTATCACTTTTCATTTTCTGCATTAGCAATGATGTGCAAAAGTAAGAGTAGCTTTTAGGTTATATCTTAAGATAATTCCAACCGTAAATAAGCGTAGCCATTAGGGTTTTCCTGTTCGATGTAGTTTAAGATTGAATAAAATTATTGTTCTATAGTGTAAGAACAGTTACAAAAAAAAAAATTATTAACCGTTCCTCACGGTAAAGCGCAAAAAATATAACTTTATTTCAAGTAGCAATTAAATTTCAATAACAAACGTTAGTGATTAATGTAAGTTGTGGAACAACGGGTTTAAAAATTTAGTAATTTCCAGACCGTGATCGGGATTTTCCGCTTTGCAGCCTAGCAATCTAACCTCTGTAACACGCTGGCGCACAAGATTAAAAGATTGCAGATCTGCCTTGTATAAAAGTTAGTCAAAATCAATTAAATGGGATAAGCTATAAAGAGAGTTTTTTCCTTATATTACAGAATAAAATATAGTTTTTCCTTGTTTTACTTTCAGGAAAATTATTTACTACATCTAAAAACGTATAAATTGTCGTGACTTGAAAATATGCCTTCTATGAGAGAACTAAGTTCTCTTATTACATCTATCGAATTAACTCGTGACTAATAGCTAAGTAACGTTCCATGCATATTTAATGTAAATTAGCCTGGCATCGTGTAACACCCTGTTGAGTTATTGCAGTCATAAACTTTCAATCATCCTACCATAAAGTCTGGTTCAAGAGTGTGCATCTTCCTTTAGTTTCATGCATGTATTTGTAAATATTAAATAGAAAATATTTTCTGCTGACACCAACGCAACAGTAGTTGGAAGAATGTAATCGGTTTTTTCAAGGTTTGGAAATGGAATATAAGTTTTTAACTTCCAATAATTTATGATTCTAGCCGGAAATCGAACCCAGCACCTTCCACTTTATAGGTTAGCGTGCTAACCACTACGGTACAAAAGAAGTTTCTTTTCGTAATACTTGTGTATGTGTTTTTAAAAACCAACTGAAACAAATATACGTTTATTTTAATTTCTTGTATATTTTAATATAAACCATTTGCAACCTATAGGTTGAAAGGTAATTACAAAATTTAAAAAAAATTGTCACCTAATTCTAAAAATAAACAATAATTGTTTTGGATGATGGTTGACACTTTTAATCTTTAATTTTGTTTGTTCTTTGTAAATTGTGTGAAGATTTTAATCTCAGAACTTCCGCCACGAAAACCAAGGTAATGGCGTTTAAGTAGAAATATCTAGTTTGATCGAAGATTGTCATAAATGATGCGATAGTGAAGCAGGAGTCTAATTTTAGTTACTTTGGATGTGACGTAGGAGTAGACACAGATTTAGACGTCGAGCGGAAGAAAAGTTAGTTCTAAAGGATTTGCGGCACAATCAATAGGACATTGAACAACAGGGCCCCACATCTGACACAAAGATTAAGCTTTACAAAATGATGGCAACTTCGATAATAATGTTTGGGAGTGAGGATGGGTGACCACGACGAGGAATGTACAAAGGAGCCAAGCAGCAGAGATGAGATTCCTGCGAAGAGTTAAGGGATGCTCGAGATTGGATAGAGTGCGGAATGAGGGTATAAGTAAGGAGCTCCAAGTTTACTGCCTGAATGAGAAGATTGAGGAGTACCGAGAGCGATGGAGGGGACACCTGGACAGAATTCTGGATCACAGAGTACCCCTCCAAGTACACCGTTATGCACCGGTTGGACGGAGAGATGTGGGACGACCTCGGAAAAAAATGGATACAAGCTGAGAGTTTCAAGTTTGTGAGTTCGGAACAGACGACGGCCTAAGCCTTGAAGGAAGAAGAAGAAGGAGAAGAATTTTGTTTGTAAGGTTGTCTAAAATTTTGAAACTTTTAAGTAGTGGTCACCATTGTTACGAATAATATTTTTTTATGCCAAACTAAACTGTCTAAGTAGAACTCTTTTATTTTAGATTTTATCGCAATTCAAATCTGCTTAATCGGTTCAAAACTTTAATTACAAACTAGTTTACTCGTATGTCCAAAATCTCAAATGTTGAAAAATAAAATAAAGAAAAGAAATACTACTCGTAGACATATTGTTTTATGAAAATTTTAATTCTCATATTAGGAGCAGTGTTGTCAACTAGAAATCAATAAACTAGTTAACATATTATGTAATAACTTCGTGTAACTATTAATAGTAATTAGTTTAATTGTCGATTACTAAAAATCAGAATGCTAAACTACCGAAATGAAAAAACAATTATACGAAAATTTCCGAGTACATTTGAAAAAAGAAAAATGTAAGACATAATTAGTGGAGAACTTTTAACGTAAATTAAATTTTTGTTATTTAATTAATCGTAAATTACTCTGTCTGATGGCATTTTAAGAAGATTTAAAAACAGGTGTGGTCCATTTGCTACCGTTAGCATGTCTAATGTTTTTTTTATTTTTTAAAGAAAACACCTTCAAAATTAAGGTGGTTTTTATTATCGGGGGTTTAAAATGTAATGTTTATTTAAATGGCAATTCCATTAATAAATAATGATAGTGATTTTTTTTATGGAAGACTATTATTAACTTGATTTCTTACACGTCTACTAAAAATTGATATGTATTCGGTTAGATATTCCTCCTGCAATGCAATAGACAATAATGAATTTATAATTTGTGTTTATTCTTTATTATCAAAACTACTAGCTATAAATTAAGTAGAAAAAAGATTAGTAGTCTCAAGATGAAATGAACATAATTAGTAATATTAGTACCAACGATAAATATATATACGGTTTTAATTAAGTTCTTAAATCTAGCTTTCAAGTTAAATACATTCATATAAGCTACATTGATTTATTTTGATTTTTTTTCTTTCTACTGAAATAATTTATTTCTGTTTTAGCTATAAATAGATGATCTGTAACAATTTAATTTTTTTTTTTGTATCTTTCCATAATTTTTTTTTTGTTTTACGTCCGACTGTTTTGCAATTTCTGCTAATACAGACGGTGGAAAATAATGATATATAAAAATGAGTGATGAAAAAATGCCAGACCTGTAATCGTACCCAGGACCCCGGCATAGAAGCCAGTTGCGCTAACCACTACGCCAACGGGCTGGATACTTTTCCGTTTGTTTAATTTTGTTAAGCTACCGTGATTATATATATATATATATATATATTATTACTTTATTTATTATGCAATTGTTTAAGAACAACCAGCAAAAACGTTCACAAATAAATTTAAAAAAAAACACCAACTGCGTTAATGGCTTTGAGGCGGACACCACCCAGCGATAGCTCTCCAGATAACGATAAATATGTTCATTTCTAAATTATATTTTTGTGTACGTAATAATGTTACAGTTGTGTTAATGTATCATGTCTCTACTCCATCGGCGTTTCAGTCGTCTTTGTGCGAATCCCAGTAGGTCTGCAGAATTTATATTGCATATTAAGGGATTGTTATGATTGTGAAGTTTGTCTCTGATCGTACGTTACAGTTTTAGATATATTATGTCGTTGACGTAAGGAACGCGTAAGTCATTGTGTAGTGTTCTATTGGATACGTAACTCGGGCAATTAGTAATCAGTCGTAAGAATTTACATTGAAAGTTCGTGTTTATATAAAAACCGAACTTAAACAATCCTGCAGGGATTGTATTATAGCTAAATATAAAATTTAGATTATTCTAAATTATTTATTAGAGTTCCATTCTCTCGGTAACTATTAAGTTTTTTACATTGTTCAAATTTTGTATTCTGAAAAATTTAAGATACCTGAAATTAAATCAATGATAATAAATAACTATTCAACTGGTCTTGATAAAATTTTCCGTTATATAGAGTAACCAACTACGCTTTCCTGTATATAATCTCAGTACAACTGAAAAGAGCCCATGCTATGTAGGAGCCAAAATGTGGAACTCGCTGGAAGAATACCTCAAAAGACAAAATACTTTTACTAAGCGATTGAAAATATGGCTCCAAGACAGGGAATTTTTAACGCTAGCAGATTTTTTCCACTTAGGGGACCTCAAGCACAAAAGAGAGAGCTATGAAATCTTATACAGCTAATCTTTTGAAATCTACACAGCTGCAGTTACAGCTATGAAATTTTACAGTTAGAAGAGATGCTATGTATTATCTTGAAGATTGTAATAATAAAAACAAAAAAAATCACAGAAAAAAAATTATAAAAAAAATAAAAAAAAATAAAAAAAAAATTTTTAAGAAACGCTATTATTTAACAATGATTCAAATAAAAAATGAACTAAAAAGAAAAAATAAAAAAAATTACAAAAAAAATTACAGACATTACAGTTACAAATAAAAGCGTGGCGCATTTTTATTGTAAAATATTCGTTGTATAAAAATGCGCCACGCTTTTATTTGTAACAGTAATGTCTGTAATTTTTTTTGTAATTTTTTTTATTTTTTCTTTTTAGTTCATTTTTTATTTGAATCATTGTTAAATAATAGCGTTTCTTAAAAATTTTTTTTTTATTTTTTTTTATTTTTTTTATTATTTTTTTTCTGTGATTTTTTTTGTAATTTTTTTTGTAAATTTTTTTTATTTTTTTCTTTTTAATTACTTTTTTTAAGTAATTGTTAAATAAAAGCGTTTTTTAAATTTTTTAAAAAATATTTTTGTAATTTTTTTGAAATTTTTTTGTAATTTTTTTTTACAAACACCTATTGTCATCGAAGATAAACAAGTGTGCAAAGTTTGATTCATATTGATACGGTAGAAGTATTAAAATTTTAAGTTGCAAGATTTGATGGATCCAAGAGTAAGTTATTTTGTAATAATAAAAGCGTTTAAAAAAAATTTTTTTGTAAATTTTTTTTTATGACAGCGTATTGTCATCGAAGATAAACAAGTGTGCAAAGTTTCATTCATATTGATACAGTAGGAGTATTAAAATTTTAAGTTGCAAGATTTGATGGATCCAAGAGTAAGTTAAAAAAAAAAAATTTTTTTTTTGTAAATTTTTTTTTATGACAGCGTATTGTCATCGAAGATAAACAAGTGTGCAAAGTTTGATTCATATTGATACGGTAGAAGTATTAAAATTTTAAGTTGCAAGATTTTATGGATCCAAGAGTAAGTTAAATAAAAGCGTTTAATTATTCTGATTCTGAAAAAACAAGACTTAAAAATCACTAGTTGGCCCACGCCAATAAATTCACAAAATGATGTCCGATTGTCATCATTATCCCTTTTTTAAACCTAAAGTGTGTACTTCACAATCTGTTCAATTTAAGAAAAATAAGCAACACAATGACCCAATGAGATGAGAATGATATGTACGATGTGCAAATGAGGTGTAGTGTTGTACAGATTCAGTCCGACCATTCCTAAGAAAGTGTGGTTACTTAAACCCCAACCATCAAAGTACATCGCTAACCACTGTCTAGTATTCAAATTCGCTAAAAAGCAACTACCTTTATTAAGGTTTGAACCACTTCGTCTCTGAAAAGCACTTGTTAATCAGCTGACTGCAGCAAAGACTTTACCACTAGACCAACCTGGTGGGATATGTCATTATCCCTAAAACAGGATTTTTCTGTGATAAACTTGATGAGCCTCATTATGCCAAACTGTTCACAATTTCTGTTCAATCAATAAATTTTAAACTTTAAATATTTCACTGTCAGAACAAAAATGAAAATATGTTAACTACTTGCGGTTGTTGGTCATAAAAATGGGTGGTCGTTTAAGAGGGTTAAAAATTGTGGGTCTCACGCAAAATAAAATCGGTTCTTCAAAGAAGACTGAAAACACTGTAAATTTTAATCTGTAACGATGTTACTTATATTAGTTTTAATGTGATGCTATCTTTAAGGTCGTAAACAAATATTTTTTCCGACCGCATTGGCGTAGTTTGTAACGTGCTTGTCTCTCATCATGCGATCGTGGGTTCGAATCCCACTCAGGCACGTCATATTTTCATACGTTACAAAAAATAATTTTATCCTCACACAGATATACCCCAACGTGTTGTTGTTTAGGTCAACAGCCGAAAGGCTGGTTTGAACCTCTAGAGGTTTTACTAAGTAAAACGAGGAGTGAGGTGGTTTACAATTGCCTTCCTCACTGAGTGGAAAATTACGTTTATCAGCATGCCGGGCCCTCTGAAAAGCACATATTTTCCACTCTGTAAATGACACCTTCACTTCATTCACCACATAGTCTGGCTGTACAATGAAATTCATTACTTTCAGAGAAGATAACTCTGATTAGTGTCTTTTACACCTCTACCTCTTCTGTTCTTACTGCAACGAACAGATTGAGTGTAAATAATTTGACACTCCACCTGTCTGTTATGGGCAGCAACGTCATACCCCAACGTCATTGCTAAAGACCGTTGCAGTTGATGCGACGTTAAATAAATAAATTTTTAAAAAATTTAAAAAATTTTGTAAACAAAAATTGTAAATAGTGTGATCGCTGGATAAAAGTGGTCGTTAAGAGGAATTTTGGTAAACCCGCACCCTTCTTATGCATGTAATTTCAATACAATTATCATTATTACATTTATTTGTATAATTTCTTCAGTTTTAAATAAACCATTAAAAATTCTCCTTTTATTCTATTCTTCAACAACGATATTCAGTTTCTAAAAAAAGCTAAATTAGAAAAACTATTTACGGAGACGTATTTGGACATAATGCTGACGCATTCTCACATACCACTGAATGTTCACATATTTGGAACGTCATCAAGGTCAAATTCTAACTGTATTCAAACTTTATGAAAAAATGTCTACATGATATCTGTAAGTTCCTTAATATGAACTAAGTACAAGACGGAATTTAATTCCATCCTGCACTGAAACTTTAAACTTAATATTATCTACAGTACGATATAAAAATTAAACAAGGCTCTGAATTAATTACATTCCCATATAAATCCAATAATGCTGGTACTATTATTACATAATTACTATAAATCCGTTGAAGGTGATTAAGTGTTACTGGAATATTCGTCTCTCGTAAAGCGAACCATGGGCGGGGGCTTACAATTCCGTGGTTCCCTGCTCTGATGACAACATGTGTCTCATTCATCACACTATAAAAATTATCTAAAACTATTGCTGACTGTGAAAAGATACGTAATTATTGTTAACTTTTTAAATAATGTCAAAAATATTCAATATCTTTGCTTACAAGAAATTATCCTATTTTGAAATTAAAACTATGATTTTCATTTTACAATCAAAGTAATCAACTTTTAAGCAACAATTGTCTGGTTTGATTCTCCGCTAGCATAAAAAGAACTTGGTATTTCACACCCTTCGCCAATTAAAAGTATTTTAGTAAACATGGTTTTAAAAATTTTTTACCTTACAGAAAAAAATTGTTTTTTAGTATAAAATTTTTATATTATGGAATTTTTTTATAAAATTTTCAAAAGAATGTGGGACAAAAGGAAACGTAAGCAAAACGTGAAGAAGTAATTAAAATAGTATTAACTTTTCATGCTCTTTCTAAAGGGCTATTCGGGAGGAAAACAAATTGTTTTTTATATTTTATGAATCTTCAAAAACTTGAAACTTTTTTGTTTCATAGATCCACAACTTCATAGATCCTTTACTTCCCCTAACAGGCAGTGGAATGTTTAATTATTTGCACTTGATCTACTAGATCCAGGGCTACAAAAAATAGTTTGGTTTCTTATTACATGGTCAGCTAATTATATGACAAGCATTTACGAAAAGAAGAGGTACAGTGGTGTAAAAGACACTATTCAGAGTTATCTCCTCTGAGAGTAATGAATTTCATTATACAGTTAGACCCTGTAGTGAATGAAGTGAAAATGTTATTTGCAGGGCGAAAAGTTTTCAGTGGGCTGAAAACATGGTGATAAGTATTTTTCCACGCATTGAGGAAAGAAGTAAACCACCTGACTTCTTGCTTTACTAAGTAAAGCCTCTAGAGGTATAAACCAGCCTTTCAGCTGATAACATAAACAACAAATCCTTAAAAATGTTAAGAATTTTTTTTTACATGAATTACCAGACGAAAACCATACAATCACTAAACTTAAAATTAATTACTTCATTGGAATTAAGCCTATTGAACAAAATGTTTCATAACTTTGAGTTAGTAAATTAATATTTATATAAAATGAAACAAAAAATATCCATTAGGCTAAATTTAATTATAGGTAGTTGATGATATATTATTAAATTATTATTTTATCAAAATTCAGTTAATGAGTTAATTCTTTCGGAGATTGATTTAACGAATCGCAAATTAGTTACAAGAATTTTTGTTTATTTTTAATGTTAATTTTTTTGGTAAAATCATGTATAGCTTTATTTTTAAACCACTTTTACATTAGAATGCTTAGCGTGGATCTCACCTGTTAAAAATAATTTATAATACAGTCTAAAATATACTCTTGAAAAAACTACTTTTCAAGTTCAATCTAAAAAAAACAAGAAAGGTCATTGTCGTCCTGTTAATTTAAATGTATTAGTTGAATTTTATTTTTCATCAATATAAAACGTTCATATTTTTTCTCTCTTTATGTACGTTCCAAAAAAAAATTATAATTAACTTAGGATGAAACAAAAAAATCAATTCAAAAAATATTTAATCGAATTTTCATACATCACGTTTAAGGTTTTAAACAATTTTTAAAATATTTAAGTTCATAATGTATTTATAAAGATAAAAGTAACATTTGTATTTTGTTAACGGTAGAATTTCTAACGGTATAAATACCATGGTTAACAATACGGAAATATTTGAATTATTTTAGACTACTTAAATCGTTTAATATAACAAAGTATTGTGTAAGACTAAATTAAATAAATGAATCTGTTGTAAAAAACCTATATTAATTTGTAATAAATTACTTATGCACATATTTCAAACATCTGAAATTTTGTCAAATGAAATTATTCTTTCACAAAAAAAAATACCGTTAATATGTAAAATTTTTAAAATTTTTAGTTTGAAATATAAGTAGGCTAATATTTTTATTTACAATATTCTATAAATTTATAACGGGTATTTTTGACCGATGTAATTTAATCATGTGTGAATAATATATTATTATAGAGACGTTAGTTTATCACAGAATAAAATAATAGTACTTAGACACACTAGGAAAAGTTATTTAAATAAATAAGAAACTTAATAACTGTAATATTACATAAGTAAAGAATAATGAAAACAAAAAGTTATGAAAATTATTTTTTATCATTTACTTTGAAATTTTCAGTAGTACACAAATATACGACAACTAGAAAATGTGATATACGTACACAACAAAGTAATATGAAAAAGGAAACACAAAGACAAAAATCGATATCCATTGGTATATTTTTGGGTATGCATATAATTAAATATTAAATATGACAATTAGTCTATTTAATTGTTATTATTTTTTTAAAGTTATAACTCAGAAAAGATTTCTATTCCATCTTCTTTTTAGGCGCCGGGCTGGATTTCCAGGACGGTGAAAGCGACGAAGTTCTAGAATTAGAGGATTGAGATTTAGAAACAATTTCGAAAATAATTTTTTATAATGGAACTGTGCTACCTCTTCAACTCTAGAAATCCCTAAATCGGAGAGTAAGGTGTCATTACTTACGTAGTACGGAGCTCTTGATATTAAACGGAGAAATTTTGATTGGAACGTCTGTAGATGATGAAGATTACTGGATTTTGTTGAGCCAAATAACTGGACTCTGTAAGTCCAAACTGTATTTATTTATTACTTTCTCTTGCCTAAATGAATATATAGGAAGGAAAGTATTGTTTTCATGACGATTTTTAAATCGAGTTTTCACCGGATCTACACGTTTTCAGACCCCCTGAACCCAAAAAACATGTTTTTAGCGATTGGTCTCTGTGTGTGTGTGTGTGTGCGCGCGTGCGCGTGCGTGTGTGTGTGTGTGCGCGCGCGTGTGCGTGTGTGTGTGTGATGTAAACAGAATATCTCAAGAACGGAACATCGTACGAACTTGAAACTTGAGTTAGTCACCACTACCGAACCCGACACAAACATTTTCATCAAAATCGGTCAACCGAAAGTAGTAATTATTCGTGTAATTTTTTACTTTTTTGCGATTTTCTCGAAAACGAGTCATAATATTTTTTAAAATCGCCTCGGTTACTAAATTTTTTATGCTTTACAAGATAGGGTAGGCGTAATGTCTGCTAAAATTCTTGGTGAGGCTGTTTTCACGTAAAAAATTGTTTTTTTAAGATTGCGGCTTTAATATACATTTTAGCGCAAAAATGTATTTAATAAAAGTTGTGGAAAATTTAAAATCCTACAATTTTTATTTCAAACATTTTTTTTGTATAATACTTAGTTTAGCGGTAATTAGCGATTTTCTGTTTATTTCCTTTCAAAAACGTGTGAAAAATCGATTTTTTAAAGATTTCAGCTTTAGCATGCATTTTTCGACAAAAGTGTATCAAATCAAATTTATAGAAAATTAAAAGATCTACAACTTTTATTTAGAGCATTTTTCTCTACAGAGCCGAGTTTATCGTGAAAGAGTGATTTTCCGTACTTTTAAGCCAAACTGAGGTTAATTTTCATTTTGCGTCTTTCACTCATGATTAAAAATAAATTGAGAAAAAATAAGGTTTTTGAGGTTAATTTTTCGTTTATTTCAGATGTTTTATTACTTATATTAGGTTATATTGGTCATTATTTGCATTGGAAAGAGAAAGTTGTGTGAGTGCATCACACCAGATATTTTTCTCTGTTTCAAATAACAACTATAGATTAGCTATGATTGCGATGAAAGTATGGCATGGGAAATCTGACCACCCCATTTGACACGTTAAACTAATAAGTGTGGGTAAATTTAGTGTATTTTAATTTGTAAGTATTTAACTTCAAAGTAACATAATAATTATTTCAATGATAATATATTTTATGTATCAATTCTGAAGTAAATATCTGCTCCATTTTTTCTTAAATTTGAATAATTTTTGCTATTTAAATTCCTTTTTAAACAATTTTTCGTATCGTGATAAAAAGTATAATGTTAATAAAAACTTCAAAAAATCTTATTAGGGGTTTAATGAATTCCAATGTACAAAAATCAAAGAAAAGTAAAAATATTTGTTTAGTAAAAACGTCGGAATGTTAGCTCTGTCCTTGAAATTATAGCTGTGGATGAAGTAACAGTGCTGGATAAATATATTATAATATATTCCTGCCAACATTGTTTTTCATGTGCGCCACGTAGTGTATTTTTAAAATAGTAATTAATAATCTTGCTAACAATGGACAAATCTATTTCATGTTGAAAGTAATTAAAATGATTAAGGTAGGTATAGATTCTAAGTAAATGAAAATGAATGATATTTGATTTGGTTAGTCAATTTTTTCTGTCGATGGTAGAACTAGTCTACCGTTCTTAGGACAACACTAAAACACAAGAAGTAAATACGTCCATACAAACAACTTTAATATGTAAAGCTAGTGTAGGAAGTTAAGTGAAGATTTATAGTGACAGTATCAGGGTTATTGTAAAATTTTATGTTCAACAACCATTTAAAAAAAATGTTTAAACTATCCAGAAGAAATTAGTTGTAAAATTACGTTAAAAAATATGTTTTCTTTGAATTTCTTTCTTTTTTTGTACAACTTTTGCGCATTAACACAATGAATTATTTTGGACATACCATGTCGGTTTGAGTTTTTTCTTCCTTACATAACTTGTCCTCGGAGGACATTAACTACAATCACTTAAGTTATGACGAATCCCCGACGAAAATGGTTAACCAAATTTACTGCATACCAATCCCAAAATTTCCTTTATAATGTTGTATATTATTGAGTTTCTTGGGAAGATTTTAAATATAAACAGTTTTTTGGTAGGTTTTTATCACATTTATTTTTTCAATTCAACAGCGGAGAATGTCAGTAAAATAGGTTTTTATTTATTTAGTATTTTATTATGCCCATAACGGGAGGTGGAGTGTTAGATTTAATTGCACTCGATCTGTTGGTTCTAGGGCTACAAAAAATAGTTCTGTTTCTTATCACATAGTCAGGCAATTATATAACTGAAATATTTATGAACAGAAGAGGTAGAGGTGTAAAAGACACTAGTCAGAGTTATCTTCTCTGAGAGTAATGAATTTCACTGTACAGCCAGACCATGTAGTGAATGAAGTGAAGGTGTCAATGCAGAGTGAAAGTAGGTGCTATTCGGAGGGCCTGGTATGCTGATAAGCATACTCTTTCAACTAAGTGAAGAAGGCAATATTAAACCTCCTCACTCCTCGCTTTTACTGAATAAAACCTTTAGAGATTCAAACCAGTCTTTCAGCTGTTGACCTAAACAACAACAATATTTCAATGTATACAATACAATATAATATACAATATAACATACCAGGTGGGGAAAAAGTCGCACAACCCGGCGAGGGGGAGTAATAATTTGTGCAACCCAGCGTAAAAACAATCAAAAAGAATTTATTTATTTCACTCGAATAATATAGTTACAAAATTTAATAAAACATTACTATAAGTGTTGAAATTGCCCCCTCCCACTCAGTGAAAGCGCAGTGTTCGATTAACCATATTTCTGAAGACTTTTCTCAACATCTCTTGCGGGATATTCTCTATCTCTTTTGTAATTCGTTGCTTTAACTCGGCTAAATTGGCAGATGTCTGGTAATCTTTGTCCTTGAGGTACTACCGGAAATTTGGTTTGAAATTAATTTAGAACTTGGCAGTAAGAGTTCATGCGAAAAAAAAACACGAATAACAAAAATTCGGTGAATGGTGTGCATTTTTGACCTTTGGACTTTTTTCACATCACCGTTAAAAAGAACGAACTGGTCGTACTATCGGCTTCCGCCTACTTTCATTTCGAACAAGAAGGATCAGTGTTGCCAATTGCGCGATTCCAAATACCCTCACAATTTTCTTTACAGTCATTTTGCTGCGCATAAGATTTTCGGGTGCGTGACTTATGCCCCACCCGGTACTTAACATTAAAATTGAACTAAACATTAAATTATAAACTAAACAAACATTAATTATAAAAGTAATTTAATTTAAGTTAAATTATTTTTAAATACTTAGTTAAAAATAAATAAAAAAATTATAGATATAGAAAGAAGAAAATGAGACATTTACCGGAGATATACTTTACCGGAGACAAACGGAAAAGACGGAATATGCAGTATAGGAGAGAAGTAAATCAATTAATTGAATTATTTAAATTAATTTCAATTGTGTGAGCATCATGATGAAAGAAATCCATATCGAAAACAGCAGAAATTCTATTAAAAATATTCGTCATTTTATTCAGTTGTGTATACAGTAAATTGTGAGTGAATGCACGTCTGATATAAAATATATTTCTGGAGCATTATGAAAGCTCCGGTACAAAAAAATGTCAGTTGCCCCTAGATAACCGGATCATCAATTTCACTAGATACGCCTAGTATAACCGACTACTATGCATGACTATTACCGACTAGTATTCTGATCGTCCCGGTTAGATAAAACAAATATTATCCTAGTTGTAGGATCCTTGCATATTACAAAAACTGTTTACAAAAAGTGTAGAATCTACAGTTAGGTCCTTCAAATTAATATACCCTAATTATTTACTCTCTAGCAAACTTTGTGAAGATATTTCATGTTTTATGAGAAATATGCTTATTAAGACGTTACTAACGATGACGTTTGCTTTCTTTATTGTATGCAGTCCTATAAATAACATCGGCATTCAAGACTTATTTAGTTAAACTAATTTTATTCTTTATTAGCCCTAGTAAAGGTAGTTACTTTTATACGGATTCAATTAACCATACTCTCTCAGGAATCGTTGGCCTGGATCTGTACAAGACTACCTCATTTACATGTCATATACGTCATTCTCTCATCTCATTGGGTCATGGAGTTGCTTATTATTCTGAATTAAACAGATTGCAACGTACAGACATTAAGGATTAATAAAAAAAATTTTTTTAAATAGCCCAACTGCTCAACAACTGGGAGGAGAATAATCCGTCTTTTATATTCTGCGTGTGTTCTAATTCGTTGTAAAACTAAATAATGCAGTACTAACGAGTTAAAAAAAACTATTATTAAGATATTTAAAACATTCTGAAAACAATCCGCAAATACAAAATTTTATTTAATCCGACATCGTTAAATTTGAAATCGCAAAGAATATAAAAATCAATTCCTATTAATTTATAAACTAATCAGCTAATTAATTATAAAAATAACCACCTTTTATTAGAACGATACACCGCACAAAACTAACGGATTTATTTCTAGGTTAGGTAACAGGTTCAAAACACACAGATATTATTCTTTACAAATTTAAGTAGCTATTGATCAAGGTGTTATTGAAACTTTAATAAACTAATAATTATTTGTTGTTCAGGTCAACAGCCGAAAGGCTGGTTTGAACCTCTAGAGCTTTTACTAAGTAAAAACGAGGAGTGAGGTGGTTTACTATTGCCTTCTTCACTGAGTTGAAAGAGGAATCTTATCAGCAAGCCAGACTCTCCGAAAAGCACCCACCTTCCACCCTGCAAATGACACTTTCACTTTATTCACCACAGGTCCTGGCTGTATAGTGAAATTCAATACTCTCAGAGGAGATAACTCTGACTAGTGTCTTTTACACCTCTACCTCTTTGGTTCTTAAATAGTTCAGTTATATAATTGGCTGACTATGTGATAAGAAACAGAACTATTTTTTGTAGCCCTGAAACCAACATACCAAATTAACGTAACTTTCAATGATGACCTACTGTAATCACTGAAGTCTAAACAAATTATGTAATATTAGTACACAGAAAATATTAAAATAATAATAACCGTTGCATGGAACACTTCAATATTATTATGCTTAATTCTTTTGTTAATATTACAGTCATTTATAGAATATCCTTGAATGGAAAAGATTATTCTGTACTGATAAAAATATTGCATGTATAAAAAAAATTAAATTAGTAGCGATTACAAATTAATTAAAACAACTTATATTATATCTTTGAGTTATAATAAGAAAATAAAATGTTTGTTTTGCTGAATACATTATATTTATTTACGGACGAGACAAGAATCGGAGCAAGGAATGCGGAGGTAAGCGATTCGTTTACCAGTGCGGTAGGTGCACCAGAGCGAGACGTTCAAAATGAGTCAAATTTCTCTCTCTATTTTAGATTTAACAAAAAAATTAGTGAGTTAAATTTTGGATTTTTGTTATTACTAAATTAGTTCTTTACTAATATTTTTTTCCAAATGAGTTAATCTTGTTTATAAAATTATCACATGAAATTCACATGAACATCTAATGAGAGTAACATTTTTATGATCTCTTATAACTACTTTTTTTTATTTAACGTCCGACTGTTCTGCAATTACTGCTAATGCAGACGGTGAAGGATAAAATTATTTTTTTGTAACGTATGAAAATATGCCGTGCCTGAATGGGATTCAAACCCAAGACCGCTTGATGAGAGGCGAGCACGTTACCAACTACGCTAATGCGGCCGGCCACATTATCTCTTAGGTAGGTTAATCCGTCCCTCTGTTGTATTGAATTCTCTCCATATTTTTCGGTTATAGATTTCATATTTCCATTAAACACAATATTTTTTTCATTAAGTACTAGAAGTTTAGGTTATATTTTTTAAAAACTGTAAGAGGAGTTGGTATTCCTATCTTGCACAATGTTGCACAACCTTTTTTCAGCTTCTAACTGTTATTAGAGATAGACCTTTGAAGTTTAGTTTTAATGAAAGGTCACTCATTTTTAGATACTTAAAATTTTTAACTTTTTATTTTATTAAAATTTGACATTTCTATGATTTTTTTAAAATGTGATTTCTGTCCGGAAAATTGAGTTTTTTATTTTCATTTTTGTAATGTGTAAGTATTTTTTTAAATCATAAATTCAATATAAATAGTACTTGATCTGATGAGCACTCCAAAAAAACCTCACAGCAAATAGGTAAACAAAGTTAAAAAACATAATTTTCGGCAAATTGCATTTAAAAATTATATATATGTAAAAATACGATGTGTAATAAACCGAACTATCACTTTTCAAACTGTAAATTAGTTATTTTACAGTTATTAGATTATTAAAATTACGTTAGGACGTAGTAACAAAGAAAAGAAGATACAAGACACAGCTGTCAGCATGAATAAATAAATTAACAACAATAATTACTAATAAACCTCCGTCAGTTTACAATTTGTTATTGTTCCTAATTTGTGAACATTGCAATCTGTTCAATTTAAAATGAGCAACCCATGACCTAATGAGATGAGCATGATAAGTATAACGTGCAAATGAGACGTAGTCTTGTACAGACTCAGACCGACTATTCCTGAGCAGTATGGTTAATTGAACCCCAACCATGAAAGTACAACGGTAACCACTGTCTAGTATTTAAATCCGTATAAAAGTAACTACCTTTACTAGGATTTGAACCAGGAACCCTCGTCTCCGAAAATCAGCTGTTGAACAACTGAGTCGCGGTGACGACTTTACCTCTAGACTAACCCGGTGGGTAGTTTACAATAACAAAGCGATTAAATCTTTACGAAGAGACAGCCAGAAAACCAAATCATGAATCTAAAAAAAATCATAAATATATAGAGACAGAGATGTGATTTAGGTATCATTTTAACCTACATTTTTTAAAAATCTCTAATGTTTGTACGTTGCAATCTTGTTAAATTCAGAACAATAAGTGACCCCCATGACCCAATGAAATGAGGATGATGTGCATGACGTGTAAATGAGGTGTAGTCTTGTATAGACCCAGTCCGACCATTCCTGAGAGAGTATGGCTAATTGGACCCCAATCATCAAAGTACACCGGTAACCACTGTCTAGTATTGAAATCCGCATAAAAGTTACTATCTTTACTAGGATTTGAACCAGGAACTATCGTCTCCGAAATGAGCGTATTAAATGATTACTACATAGGACATTAAGTAAAAAACCGAAAAGTCGATATTTTTTTTAATTTTATCTTTACCAACTCCCCTTGATGAGCTTCTATTCTTTATTAAGATAAGAAAATCCTTGAAAACATATTTTAATCTCAGAACAATTTTGTAGAAAAAACAAGCTGTGCTTGTCATTTTTTTTTTTGTTATTCATTAAAATTGTAACTTTTTATTAAAAAATAATTAACCAATAGGTTTTACGACAAACGTTTTCAACCTTATATTAGCTCGAGTTTTATAGCACATTATAGTTTTTATGAGATCCATTCAGAAAATAAGACTAGCATAAGATTGTTTCTTTAAGGTAGGCATATTTTATAATAAAAGTAGGTGTAGCTATAGTGATCGTTTTGGGTAAATTATTACCACTAGAAAATAAAGAGTCGCCGTAGGTAAATATCCTCAGTAAAAAATAATAATAAAAAATAAGAGTAGTTTTTATCTTAGGCTGTATCTGTTATGAAATAAGATTAGCCTTAGGGTTGATTCTCAGGTAAAAGTACAAGATTGAAAAATTTTTCTTTAGTTTAAGGAGGCCCGGAACGGAAAAAATAACTTGTTTTACATTTTCGGTATTTTTCACATTATTAAAACTCAGAGTTTTCTCCATCCAGCAGTATATAATTTGTTAGAGTTTTTGCAGTTTTATCTAAACAAAATAGGCCTATTTGTTGAACCCCTACGTTATTTTTTCAGCGTTAATCGTTTGTACAAACATCTCTATTTTTTTAAAACAACAGATAAATTCATTTTTTTATTTTGAACGATATTTTTCGTTTTAAAACTTTAGCAACAGAGCAGCTGTGAATGTAATATATTGAACTCTGAACTGTAAAAAAACATATTGAATTATTTAACTTATAGTGTGTTCTCTTTTAGTTTTATTGTTTCCTGTAAATAGCAATTTTTGACACATAAGGAACATTTTCTCAGCCAACTGTGAATGGATTTTAATGAAATTTTCGCACAACCTTTTAGACTATACCAATTTCAATGAACTGAGTTAATATTACAGTAAAATAATGTTTTTTAAATATTTATTTTCCACCTCAATAGGCAAAAAGTTATGATTTTCAAAAGTGGTAATAATTTTTTTCTTATCTTTTTAACAATATATTGAGATACTACTACCTCAGTGGGTTTAAAATAGCCTGAAAAGTAACCACAAAAATTAGACTGGATAACTGTAATAGTTTTTGAGAAAATGTTCCTTAGATTAACATTACGAAGATAGGCATTTTGGGTATCCTTAAGCTAGTTACAATAAAAGAAGTTACATTAGAACAAAATAAACAATTTTTAAACCCTAAAGAATGAAAATTTATACAGAAACTCGGAGACGAAGATTCCTGGTTCATATCCTAGTAAAGGTAGATACTTTTATACGAATTTGAATACTAGACAGTGGTTACCAGTGTACTTGTACCAGTGTACAGTGGTGGTTGGGGTTCAATTATCCATACACTCTCAAGAATGGTCGGCCTAAATTTGTACAAGATTACACCTCATTTACATTTTATAAACGTCCTCATTTTATTGGGTCATGGGGTTGCTTATTGTTCTTCTATTGAACAGATTGCAACGTACACACATTAGGGATAAAAAAAAAAAAAAAAAAGCTAGTTGGCTGTACTCGTAAATTCGCTCAATAATTTTGATTTATATACTTAATTTATTCTTAACAACTTACTAATATCACAGTTAGTGCATTTACACACATGGTTTAATCAAAAAATTCTATTATAACTTACGTACAGGTTATATTTTAATATTCCATTACAACACACTAACACTACCATATTTGATTTTAATTCGAACCGCTAACAACATCACCGCCAGAATAGTAGCATCATCGAAACTTTTATTTCGTTATTTTGTTATTTACTTTGCAAAATCTCGTTACAATTTATACAAATTCGTTACAATTTATATCTTCAAATTTTTTGAACATGCATTTTTTAAATCCATTCGGAAGAACTTTGTACAATTTTAATAAAAACAGAATCTTTGTATATATTACATTGAACCAGGTTCTGCGTTTTAAATACACTATTTGATTCTCCAAAATATTTAAAAAAATATCAAATAAACTTATTTAGTAATTAAAATTTAATGTATTTGTAAAGTTAAACTAATAATTTTCAACCTAATTTTATCAGTAAAGTCAAAAGTTTAAATATGTACATTCCTGATAAATGAAATATAATATTATTCATAACCGCTATGTTGAATGGTTATTTACAATCGAATCATGAAGTCCCGAATTCATTTCTAAATAGGGTTTGAGAATACACCATTAGGAGATTACAAATAATATGTTTAAGAACTTAGTAATTGGTTTTTTATTTATTAAACAAAAATATGTAGCAACTATAAGATAACAAACAACCAGAAAATAAACCAATAGAATTTAATTATGTATACTACAAAAGAAAATAATTACGAGTTTATTCAATATTAGATCCAAAAATCTTTTGTAGTAACTTATCCAATCTGTTGTAAATATACTTCCAGAGGGTGTAAAAAAATATTCCAAATTTGGGGGAAAGTATTGTTAAAAATAATATCGATCATTGGAAAATATATATTAAAAAGTATGTTATAAAATAATTTAAAATCTCTTACCTGCAATTAATATTAAGAAACGAAGATTATCTGACACAACCAGTTAATTTTAAACGATTAAAATTAGAAGAAAAATTGACTTTATCTAAGCTAAAAGTACATCTTTATTACTTAACAACTTTAAAAAACCCTGAAATTATGAAATATTTATTTATAACAGTTTAACGTAAAGAAAACACGACGAAACAGGTGCAATATTATTGTTGTGGAAGTTGTTTTAGAACTTGTGAAAAGTATTTATATGTTGCAGATTATTCCCCTTCCACCATCACCACTGACTGCTGGTGGACTTCTTTGATCCAGCGTCGTCTGTAAAGAAGGTTGGAGGTAACTGCTGACCTGTTACTGCGTCACAAATGTTAAGGTAGAACAAGCCTTCAGAGGTATACCTCATTAAAACACACAGTGTTTAGAGAGTCAAGTTCACTGTCAGTCTAAAAGCCAGGATATCATACGTATTTTTATAAGTATTATCTACAAACAAAAATTTCCTAATGCTATTTTTTTATCTATTTTATTTTTTTAATCCTGGAGTATTATCTGATAATATTATTATTATTAATAAAAAAACTTTATAACCCCATCTTATCAAATCCTGTATATTTGTAAAACTTTTATTATAATTAATAAATTTAATAATTTTTATGCAACATTCTATGAAGGTTGACTGGTCCAAAGGATTGTTTTCGGCTAAAAATAAATATCTATAGAACTAAATTTTGAGGTCATCAATTTTATAATGTATTATATGAAAATATTAATAACGCGCATCTTATAGTCTTTATTATGCAGTTTTATTCTGCAGCTGATTGTATCCTCTTACTTTATTTCCTTAGTTTAACCGGATTTATTTCCTAAATCTGACTTAATAATTTGATATCTTCTTATCCATAGTAAATAATTTTTTCATTCATGTAAAATTACATTTTGTTTTAAAATTTATACTTTAAATACGCTTTCAGTTTTTTTTTGTTTTAGATTGCATCAATATCTTTGTCATGAACAACGATCACGTCGGAATTATTTGTACGTTTTATAAAAATTAATAAACAAAATACTTTATTCAAAAATAAGCTCCCGTGCGGAACTAAATAAAAGTCTGAAATTTAGTTTAAAGAAAATGAAGGTTCTAATTTTTATAGGTTTTGTGAAAAGTTGCGAAAACTTAACATGTAGTTATATAGGCAGTTACGGTTCCCTTAAGAACAAAAGAGGAAAAGGTGTAAAAGACACTAGTCAGAGTTATGTCCTCTGAAAGTAATGAATTTCATTATACAGCCAGACTCTGTGTTGAATAAAGTGAAAACGGCATTTGCAGGGTGGAAAGGAGATGCTTTTCAGAGAGCCTGGCATGGTGATAAGCATAGGCTACTTTCCACTCAGTGAGGAAGGCAATGGTAAACCACCTCACTCCTCATTTTACTTAATAAAGTCTCAAGACGTTCAAACCAGCCTTTCGGTTGATGACCTAAACAACAACATTTCTACGTGACGGATTGGGTTTTTCTACCTTCCATAATTTTGTATATTTACGAGATCAATTTTTTATTTCCTTAATCTAAAATTTAATAACACTTCCTCGATCGGAAATTACCAGCCAATTATGTAAAAGAAGAAAAAAAACTTATTCAAAATAAATAATTTTCAGAAACAATTTAATGAACCTGAAACCCCTTGCGGCGAGTCCCTGTCCATGGGGAAAAGGCTCACCGAACTTTTACTCTAAAAAAATAGTCTAAATAATATGCTTTAATATTGCCATGCGATAGGGGTTTTCCTATCTTAAATACTCTGATACATAAAATAATAGTAATTTATTTTTCCCTTAACTTATTATCTAAAATTGTTCAAAACTTCCTTAACCAAAAGTTAATAAACTCGCCGACATTATGTAAAATAAATATAAAAAATATATACGTAATGAATAATTTTCCGGTACATTTTAATAAATATATACTTCATAGAATTTCTCTATTATACCAAACAAGTTCAACCGATCAACCAATCAGGCCACTTCTAAACTAGTTCACTAATAACTGCTTTGGTACTTTTAACGGCTTCTAAAATGCAATTTTTAAGTGGCTTCTAGAAACCAAAATTAATAATATTTTAATTTTTTTTTTTTTAAATTAACAGTTATATCAAAACACTTTTTTTTATTTGGAGGCCACATTGGACCACTAAGCCAATCAATTTCTAGTGTTCTTCGGATAACGTATTGGTCTAGCCTTTCGGTTTTGCCAGTACTTTTTGAGACGGCCGATCTTTGTTTCGGTATCTCATCTGTATTCTCCACCGTGCGTCTTTCTGCTTTTCCCCAATAAAATCTGAGTGTTTTGAGAGTACTATTTATTTTTTCTTGTCAAACGCGGCTTCAATTGCCAGTCCAATTTTATTGAGATCCCTCTTAATCTCTTCGATGTATCTTCCTGTTCAAATTCCTGAGGATCAGTTGTTTCAATATTCTATCATTCAGCATTCTTAAAATGTGGGAAAGTAGGAAATCCTCCTTTTCTTCATCACGCTAGTAATCGGATCAATTTCCTTATAAACAGATTCATTAGAAGGAATTAGCCATACCCCATTTTTTGGATAATTCTTGTTAAGGTAAGTTCTGATAATTCTGCGTTCTGTTTTAAGAGTTTTAGCTTCATTCTTAATTTGAAAAATAGTTTCACCGGCGTTAAGTACCTCTGGGAGAACAACTGTTTTGTAGTGGCGGATTTTGGCATGCATTGAAAGGCATATTTTTTTGTACATTTGCCAGGTTATTCCTTATTTATTCCTTTTTATTCCTTTTCTTTTTTTTCCTTTTTATTCCTTTTTTATTTTGGAAGTTCTGTTTTGCCAAGTGGATTTTTCTTTTAGATCTCACTTTATTTATGCATAGTGGGTTAATAGCCATGATTTCAGTCTTTTCATAGAAAATTTTTAACCCAGTTTTTTGGGCTATATTTTCAAAGCTAGCAATTTGCGCACGCACTTCAGTCATATTCAGAGCCAGCAGGGCCAAATTAATCGCGAATCCTATGCAGTTTACTAATATACGTTTTCTTCCTTTTCCAATTTGGTTCTTGCAGGATTCTCCCTTTGCCACATTTTGATGATGTAGTCCAGGGCAACATTAAAGAGTAGTGGAGAAAGCCCATCTCCTTGTTATAGCCCAGTTTTAATGGTGAGAGGGTCTGAAATCTTTCCACTAAACTTAACCCGTAAACACTTTATATAATAATGGATAATGAAATAAACTACAAAAGAATTATTTTTATCAACGGCCTGCCTGTGATATAATGGTGTAGTGGCTCAGTGTTCGATATTTGGTCACGTCTGGAATTTTTCGTCATTAATTTTCATCAATCACCATTCATCCTCTACATTAGCAGAAATATGCAAACAGTTGGCCGTGACAAAAAATGTACCAAAATAGTTGAAGCAGATGTCTTAAATATTAATTTAAAACAATAACAATTAAACAATAAAAACCATTTACATAATTTCTAGTCTAAGTTGCTTAATGAAATTTTCACAGTTTAATATGTTTTGTAAAAACCTTCAATTTGATGTATTATTACACAGAAGTAGCAAAATATTGCTCAAGAATGTAAACCCGTCGTTCTAGGGTAAAAGACATTCTGTTCGTAACACGACCGGAAACAGCACAAAATTTTACACAGCTCAGGGACAATCAACTCACACTGCTGTATCTATACCGGTTGAGTCGAACTACCAACTTTGTGTCACAAAACACAATTTCCCTTTCTTAGAAATAAATTACCAGATATTAACAATCGGGTAACATGACTAAACAAGTCACTCTGTATAACGATAACAATATAATGTGACACAACCCGGTAGGAAGCAGAAATATTGGCAGGCCAAAGAAAAGATGGGCACCGGAACAGGTAGAAATGCCTAACCCGAGAGGAGAAGAAGAAGATAATATAACACAGAACTTACGTATTAAATATCACAGGCAAAATAATACTGAATGCATGGTAAACACTCAGGTAATATCTGCATGGTAATATCTCAGGTGTAGGGAAACCACCAAGATAGGAGCTGTAAAGGAGCCCCGTTTGTACAAAGGGTAATGGCATCCTAAAACTAATATCACAGAAAAACAATAGTGGAATAAGAGTTAAAATAGAAACACGTATCATAACACGTATACAATAACGATATCCAACCCCGCCTAGAACTGTGAAGAGGTCCCAGACTGGTGGATAAATATTTAGTATTAAACTAAATAACATTACAAAATCGGGTGTGAAACATTCACACGACTTTCTCTTGCCAATGTAAATAATAAACTATAACCTAACATAAGTAAAACATAACCTAATTTTAATCATGATTGAATGAAGCAAAATGAAAATCAATCTCAGTTTGGCTTAATAATACGAAAAATCACTCTTTCACGCTAAGCACTAGGCTATGTAGAGAAAAATGTTCTAAATAAAAGTTGCAGATCTTTTAATTTCCGATAAATTTGATTATACACTTTTGTGATAAAATGCATACTAAGGCCGAAATCTTAAAATAACCTTTTCCTAAAGATTTTCATGGAAAAAAGCAGAAAATGACCAATTACCGCTGAACTAAGCAGTTAACATTATACAAAAAAATATTTGATATAAAAGTTGGTTTCTAAATTTTTTGCAGCTTTTATTATATACAATATTGTTCTAAAATACATATTAAAGCCGTAATCTTAAAGAAACCATTTCTTTCTACGGCAGGACAGCCTCCCCAAGAATTTCAGCAGACATGGCGCCTAACCGGTTTTTGTAGATTATAAAAAATTTAGTAAATGAGGTGATTTTTAAAAAAATCGTAGAAGCTGTTTTTGAGAAAATCGCAAAAAAGTGAAAAATGACACGAATAAACTACTATTTCCGGTTGACCGATTTTAATGAAAATGTTCATGTCGAGTCCTTTAGTACCTAACTTAAGTTAACTTATAGGACCATTTATTTACTGTTTTACTGTTTACTGTGTTGCTATATCGAGAAGATGTTGAATGCGCTCTACTATTAGTTCTTTTAGCTCTTAGTTTGTAACCTTGGGTTTCAGTTGCACCTACATGGCGAGGAGTCTTTACAATATGAATAAATAGTATCTTTGAGTTTCACTTTACGATACGATAATCATGGATTGTGCCAACGGTGCCAAACTATATAAAAGTAAAAGAAAAGAAGACTGTAATACATAAATAATATTTTAGTTTCTTATTTGGATGTTGTTTAGTTTAGATTTAGTAAAAGATAAAATAAAGAAAATGAATCAATTTCATTTTAAATTATAGGATAAGATCAATTTGCGAGTGACTTATTAGATTCTTACTCTATGTTAATCTACAATCTATGTTGTATTACACTCGTATAGTGTTACATATTTCAACCAAAACTCGTTTATAATCATTTACGAATACAATATTCTTTAAAGAAACAGATTGAAATTTTACTGGAACGAGACAACTTGTTTTGACATTCATATAATTTTTTTTGTAACGACTTTCACATGATTTTAATCGTTCTTGTTAAACAGAACGAGTCTTAATCTAATACCAAACTCATAAAACACATCAAAATCGATTTAAATATTTACGAAGGCGATTTTAACTAACATACTATAACCTTTGATTGTCAAAACGTTCCGTTTACCAAAACCCTTACAATACAAACAAGAATAAAAATGTAACAAGAAATAAGAAAATATGAGATGACAAAGCCTGTAAACTTTAAATTATATATCTTTATATAAAAATAAAATTAATTCTATTTTGATGGTCGAACTCAATGAGGACACCTCCGTAATATAGAAGTACAGTAGTAGATTATTACCAAACTACTCTGGACTGCCAGCGAGGATCTTAGGTTTGATTCCTATCAAGGATTTTTAGATTTTAAACACATAAAAATCCATTCATACTGTATCTTAATCCACAGTAGTTGCAGATAATCTGCAGAAAACTGTCAATGTAAACTTAAATAAAGTAGAGATTTTGTAGAACAAGTTTGAAAAGATAAGTACGTAAAAGAAATTCTTCTTCTTCTTCTTTTTCTTCTGCTCCTGCTGCTGCTGCTGCAGGAGCAGAATTGAAGCAGGATTGGATGCAGGATGCAGGATTGGAGCCTCCTCCTCCTACTCCTCCTCCTCCTCCTCCTCCTCCTCCTCCTCCTCCTTCTTCTTCTTCTTGCCATTTTCCCTCTTCTGCTGTTGTTCGCTTCCTTTTCGCTAATCTTTAGTTTTATTAGCTCTCCGAGGTACTTGCCTTAATAAATTTTTCCAATTTACCCGTATTGTGTCTTAAAGTGCCACAGGGCTGTTTTAATGTTGGTTATGTATGCGGTTCTTCGGAGGAAATCTGTAGTCCTGCTTTTCCTCCTTGTTCTTTTTTTACACGCTAATTTGTACTACTGCTGTTTCCGTGTTTTTACGAACGATTGCTAGATCGTTTGAAAAAGCAAGAGTTTATCTTTCTGCCGTTCTTTGATTCTTCAATGTGTACTTGGTTTAACAATCCTCAATTGGCAAGTTCCAATTTCTATTCCTGAATAACCTTCTCCAGCACACAGTTAAAAAGAACAGGTGACAGTCCTTCACCTGCCGAACGCCAGTTTTCATTTCTTCGGAGATTCCTCCTGACATCTTTATATTCTCTCCCTTTCGTACTTTAGGTATCCATTTATTCCAGACTCGATTTTCCCCTCGTGGCACGAGTCTCATCAACCCCTCAAAGGTTGGTAAACCAGGTCGCATATCAGACGAAGGTAGTTAATTACAATTTGTTTAACCGTTCAGATGTTAGGCAGGAAAGACGCGGTGATCAAAAAAGCTGTTTGGAATTTTAAGCAATTAAGAAAAATTCCAAATTACTTTTTTAACAGTTTGACTCCTATTACTTACACGTCTTTCACCAGGTCTGTGAAATTAACTTTCGAGAGAGTGATCCGTCTCTCACGAAATGTGTTTTTAATAAAATCGTGTGACGGATTGGATGCTCGTTTGCATTGAATCATAAACTGAGCTGTTAGAAATGAGTTCAAAACATTTACCCAGTCTTGATTCGTGATTTAATTGATCCAATCCAGTCAAAAACGAGTCGGTGAAACTTGTCACCTTATTATTACTATTACATAATATTGATTATTATTATAGTTTATTATTGCATTATTAATCATGTTTTAATAATATTATATAATGAGAAATCATTTTATCTTTTAATTTTTTATGGTTTTCACATTACAATATTTTTACTTTCTCTTGCCTATATGAATATATAGGAAGGAAAGTATTGTTTTCATGTCGATTTTTCGAAATCGAGATTTCATCGGATCTACACGTTTTCAGACCCCCTAAATCCAAAAAACATGTTTTTAGCGATTGGTCTGTGTGTGTGTGTGTGTGTGTGTGTGTGTGTGTGTGTGTGTGTGTGTGTGTGTGTGTGTGTATGTGGTGTAAACAGAATATCTCAAGAACGGAACATCGTACGAACTTGCAACTTGAAACTTAAGTTACATACTACTACCGGACCCGACACGAACATTGTCTTCAAAATCGGTCAACCGGAAGTATTAGTTTATTCGTGTAATTTTTCACTTTTTTGCAATTTCTTCAAAAACGGCTCCTACGATGTTTTTTAAAATCGTCTCATTTACTATATTTTTTATGCTCTACAAGATAGGGTAGGCGCAATGTCTGCTGAAATTCGTAGAGAGGCTGTTTTTGCGTAAAACAATTGGTTTTTTCAGATTTTGGTTTAATATGCATTTTAGCGCAAAAGTGTACATAATAAAAGTTGTAGAGAATTTAAAATCCTGCAACTTGAATTCCAAACATTTTTTTTATAACGCTTAGTTTAGCGGTAATTAGCGATTTTCTGTTTTTTTTCTCACGAAAGAGTGTGAAAAATCGACTTTTTTTAAGATTTCGGCCTTGGTATGCATTTTACGACAAAAGTGTATATAATAAAATTTATAGAAAATTAAAAGATCTACAACTTTTATTTAAAGCATTTTTCTCTACAGAGCCTAGTTTAGCGTGAAAGAGTGATTTTTCATATTTTTAAGCCGAACAGTTCGATTTCCATTTTCCATCTTTCACTCATGATTAAAATAAGGTTATGTTTTATGAGGTTAGTTTTTTGTTTATTTCTAATGTTTTATTACAAATGTTAGGTTATATTGTTTAAATTATTTGCATTGGCAAGAGAAAGTTGTGTGGGTGTTTCACACCAGATTTTTTTCAACGTTAAAGTTGACTTTGGTCGGTACCTGTATGTAGACAACTGGTACTCAAGTTTACCACCGCCGAACACCTGCTTGATAGAGACGCATCATAGATATTTATGTAGTTTTATTGAAAAATAGCCCAAAGTCAATTATTTATAAAATACATACAAGTTCAGCCGTTCTTAGTTTGCTCCTGCTGTCAACAAACAAAAGACACCTACTACAGGGTGCACGCTAGAGTTCGCGACTTTACCGGATCTCGCATTCCTATTAAGTTAACTATTTTTTAAATTATAAGTACTAAAAACACCAGTCATTATATGATGTAGGCCTAACAATTTCATTTATAAAAATACTTTTAAAAGTATTTTGTATTTAAATACTTTTGAAAGTATTTTGTTGTTACTTTTTAATCAGCGTATACACATTTTGATATAATGCGCATGCTCAGTGACGTCATTATTTGTTTACATTAGGAGCGAACTAAGAGAGGCTGGACTGTATAATATTTTACAGAAATACGAGTAAAATTTCAGTGAGATACACATCAGTCTTTCACAGTAAATTTGATTTTTTTACTCTTGAGTACCTGATCAGTCTCTCACCTAAAACACAGTGCCAAAAGTTTAAGCCTTACAATACTCTATACTTAAAAGAAAATTAATTAGGAAAAGCAAAGGAACCATAAAATACGTATGGGTTTTTTAACCAAAATTGCAAAAATTGGCTTGGGAGTTAACCTGTTAACTGGTGACAGGAAAAATTTCCAATAATCTATGAAATATCACCTAATGAAATTGTATTTGTATAAAACTCATTTAATGTTGAAATTCATAACTTTTTCCTTGGTGACTAAAATTTCCCACGTAAAATAAAAATATTTTTACACCACACCCGTTTTTTAAATTTCCTCAAAACACTCACAAAAACATAAGGTTTTTATAGTAAAACTATTAAAAAGACACAAAAATTACTGACAATTATTTAGTAGATCTTTTGGATTTTTTCCCAAAAAAGAATTAAACGGAATTATTTTTTACATATATTATAAATTTTCAGAACTAGTTTCTTGCATGTTTTATTTAACGATTCTTCTACAGAAATTGCGCAGTTTAACTAAAATGAATTGCGTGACGGTACTGACAAAGAGTAAAGAAGTGTGGTATACAATTTACTTAGTTAACAGAAAAATAACTACAATCTTCATGAGTAATCTAATTTGTTAACTGGAATAAATATAATTTTATAATAATTATACTTTTCACATCAGAATAGACATCTTCAGAGTAATTTTTTTATTATTATAATAAAATAGGTAATTTATTACATAATACTAATTGACAATAAGGAAAACGTATGTTTATAAGATAACCGAAGATGCGTCTCGGTTAAAACTGTTTTAACCAGTTCTTCCACATGAAAGATAATTATGAAAATAAAAGTTTTATTTAAATTACATACCCCTCAACTGTTAAAGAAAATTGTAAATCACTATAATTTTTACAAAATTTCCTAAAAATTAATATAATTAATAATTATTGTAGTAGGCCTAACCCAAATAATTTATCTTGGTCACGTTTGTTCGATGTAATCTTTAATTTTTTGTGCCCATGAGTGAGTTCTATTTTTAGAAAAATGTTTTATTTTTTTTTACGAAAAATTGTTTTTAACTATTTATGTGTCAGTGCATTGTTATAACGATGTCTGAATTGTAATTTCTACTTAAGAAACTCAAAGATAGATTTAGTTTTTTCTCAGTTAAAACTTCGACTTAGTGGAATTTTAAAGAATATGCCTATACTCCGCCTCTTTAAAGGTAAAAATATATTGTTTTTGTTATTTAAGGTTAAGTTTATGATATAAAAAATCATAAAAAAATAAATTTTATCGAGGAATTGTCAACCGTATCAAAAAATATTTAAGTCATTGACTAATTATTGTATCGAGTCCGGAACTTTTTCTGGACATAATCATTTAAGGTTACCTGTTGGATACCGGCTGGTAATCAGAACGGTGACGTTTAGTTATCAGTGGAACACGCACCTGACTGTGCCACCGGGGCGGTCTCTACATAATTATTTTTATAATTTTATGTTAAAATACGTAACTATTGTAATTTGGCCGTCTTTGTAGTGCAGTGGTTGGCACACCAAGGTCTCGGGTCAGATTCCGGCCAGAGCCTGAAATTTTAACAAGTTAAAATCCACCGTTCCAGTCTCTCAAACCACTGCAATCACTAATAACCAAGCTGTTGATGGGGCTTTAAATAAACTAAAACAAAAAAATTATTGTAATTATATTTTATCAATGTTGTATAAAAAACATTGTATGACGAAAATGAAATAATATTTCTTCGGACATTTAATTAGAACTCCGGAAAATACGATAATTAGAAAAATATTTAAAAACTTTTGGAGTAATAAAATTCGATGGATTACATATGTTACCAAATTATATGGAAGAATAAGAAATTGCAGCGGACGATCTAAAAAATAAAACGGATAAATTTTAAAAGATAAGCAGACTATTACAGATAAAAGTACATAAATAAGCGATCAACAGGAAATCGGCACATAACAGCCAGGTGGAGTGTTAAATTACTTGCACTTGATCTGCTAGTTCCAGGGCTACAAAAAATAATTCTGTTTCTTATCACATGGCCAGTCAATTATATGACTGAAGCATTTAAGAACACAAGAGGTAGAAGTGTAAAAGACACTAGTCACAGTTATCTTCTCTGAATGAATTTCATTATTCAGCCAGAATGAATAATGAATTTCATTATTCAGCCCTGCGGTGAATGAAGTGAAGGTGTCATTTTCAGGGTGGATAGAAGGGGGCTTTTCCAGAGGACCTGACGTGCTGATAAGCATACTTCTCCACTCAGTAAGGAAGGTAATCGTAAACCACCTCACTCTTCGTTTTACTTAGTAAGCCATTCATACTTAGTAAACCATCCATCGGCTGATGACCTAAACAAAACAACACCAACTGGAAAATGAGTGATTTTAGACGAAGTAAGGAAACGGAGATCTGATAGAATGAAACCTATTGGGCAAATAAACTCCAAAAGAAAACCAAGATTTAACGTGAACTCATGTAGTAATATATAAAATTATGTAGGCCTAGCAATAATTATATAAAGTTAATTTTTATTTTTTATTGTATCTACACACAGTAAAAAAAAGTTCTATACACAACGGAATGCCTGACAATACAACACAAAATTATGGGATCAAAGGGGACAGCAAGAGGATTCACACTCAGACATAACCCTAAACTTTACCTTCACATGCCCAAAGCCACAGCCACAATGCACCAATAAAGATTTACTTCTTTGCACATCTACAGAATGGACGAAAAAAGACTTAGATCCAAGATATTTGATTAAAGGGAAACCCCAAAACAGGTACAAGAAAATGCTACGAGACCATAAAATAACTTAAGGAAAAGAGGTTAGAGCGGAACTGATGCGAAACAAAACGGAATTTAGAAGAAAATTTGGAAATACAAAACCATTCCAAGGAAAACCGAAAGTCCATAAAATAACAACCAGGCAGATTATGGAATAAGAGAAGCCTTCAGAATGATCATGTAGGTCAATGAAGTTTTTAGCTCAGAAAGTCTACATTGGATATTATATTAACTGGAATAGGTTTTTTTAAAATACTGTTTATCAGTTATCACAAAAAGTATTCTACAAAAACAATTATAATTAAAGACGTAACACACAAACATTCTGTTAAGATTTGACACAACCTTCTGTTTGTCAATATAAATGACAAGGAAAACATTTTATTGATACAAAAATTAGAACATCTTTAAAACTTTTAATTCCTACTTGTATACTAATTTAAAACAAGCCCAACTTGAACTTTATTTTAAATTTATACTCTTTACTTTCTTATTTATTTCTTTATTTATATTAACAATACAATAGCTTAAATAAAGCAATTTAAAAAGTATTTATAATTTATTGCAATCCGTTCATATGTAATTGTTTTCAATTGAATTGAATCAGAATAAAATTAACCTTTTGTATTTGATTTATATAAATTTATTTTTAAATAATATCTACTACAAGGTATCTTTAATATTCTTTAAAAAAACAATCTAAAAAATAACA
Organism: Catonia carolina; assembly: GCA_035578175.1. Taxonomy (NCBI): domain Eukaryota; kingdom Metazoa; phylum Arthropoda; class Insecta; order Hemiptera; family Achilidae; genus Catonia; species Catonia carolina. The sequence continues at coordinate 256,989,531 of JAQMRL010000001.1, read as the reverse complement.
ACAATAATGTATTATATTTTTTGATAGACAGGAAAGTTATTACTAAAATATTCTGCCCTTGGTTTAAAATGTACTTTACAATCGAATAGGGCAATGGTATTTAACTAAATTAAAGAAAAGATAATCTTGACTTGTTTTTGACAGAGCTGATATCTACAATACCATTTATGTAAAAAACAAAATAAATAAATAAAAAATAAAAATCGATAATTATCTTAATATATTACGTAAACTATAACATAATTAGTTATTAAAAAACATTAATTTGTCTACAAAATTTTAATTAGATGCTGGTGACATAGACTAACGAATTTTTAAACTAGTTAATAAAAAAAGGTAAATATCACATCCAGGACACGTTACATATATTCCATGTTAATATATAAGGACATTTGCTTCATTATTCAATAATACTTTACTTTCTTTGTGAAATATTTTACTCTAAATTACTTCCTTATTAAATTATTATAATATTATTTTATATACCAAAATAAAGCCATTAAGTTATAGACCCACATTTAAGATAATTAACTAACAAAGTAAGATATATTATCATCTGTAATCCTTCAATAAAAGCCTCACATGTTTAACAATACTTCCTAATCTAGAAACTAATATTATTACTCAGAAAAATTATTTAGATTGGCTTTAATTCAGATGAATTAAATTAAATGATAAAGTGATTGGATAGCACCAATCATATTTTAAAATATAAAAAATAGCTGAACTATGTTTGTTGTAGGTTTCACTTTATCCTGAATCTAATAACAGGGAGGTGTCAACTCAAAAACGTTTTTTTTATTCTTATTAGATAAGTGATCTGTTTGTTTTGCAAGGTAATATACATTAAATTTTAAATTTTTTCATATCAAAAAATGTTAATTTTGTTCACTACAACCCAAAATATAAGAGGTGGAAGGGGGAAAATCATATCTTCGTTATTTGCTTATAACTTAATTTTAGACGTACAGACCTGGTTTTTATGTCAAAATAATCAGAAAATTATGCTCTTTTTTATGAAGGTTCCATTTATACATTTAACTTTACAATGGAGAGAAAATTATTTTTTTTAAATTTTTTCCCCCAAAAATACAGATAAGGTCATTATTTTTTAATGTTTTAAAAACTCCTATAATAAGTTTCAATACGGCCAACCTTCAAATAAAAAAGCAATAAATTCTGAATACAGTGGAAAAAAATCATCAAGATAGCATTTATACAAAGAAAGTTATTAGAATTTTATCATGAAGAAAACCTGAAATACTAAATGCCGAGAAAATTGAATGTAAAGTTTCACTTACAATTACACTTACACTTAACACCGATTATGTAAAATAATGTTTTACAAATTTCTAGTTATCGTACATAAAAGAAATATATAGCTGGATTAAGAAAATTCTGAAGTTTTATAATCAACCAAAAAAATATTTTTTTGATTATTTTTTAATTTTTAGTGTTAAGACTGGGTAGACTCCCCCCTTTACTATGAGGTAATTTTGAACAGGCTCATCGAATATGGTTTAACGGTGGGGAGAAGGGCTTAATCAAATCAGCAATAACAGATCAAACAAAATAATCAGAATAGAAGCAAAGAAACGCTGATCTTACAACTCGTTTTATTTCCAGGGAATGGAATATTCTCCTTCTGATTCCCATATTTTCAGAAGATATTTTCTAATTCCTATGTAAAAATTGGTCAAAAATAACAGTTGTAGTGGTTAGCGCAACTAGCTTTGATGCTAGGAATCTCGGGCAGGATTTCCGGTCAGTTCTGGGTTGTTTTTATCACTAATTTTTATCAATTACCATTCACCTCTGCTTTAGCATTAACCCTTTCTCTCCCAATTTCTTTTTTAAATTTTGTTTGGCCTTCGGGCCAGCCCAGTCAGTCAGCTGGTAAAAAGTCGCTATTATTTGTTAAGTAACACCGGTTGGGCAAGTGACTTTGTATGGTGACCAGTTGACAGCCATCCATGAACAAACTCTACTGGGGGTCCTTGTTCAAACTCATGTCTAATCTACGTCAAAAAAATACAGCAAAAAGCAGCGATCAAATTGGGTAGTTGTCAACAATGTACAGTTCCCGATAATAAAAAAAAGAAAAGAAAGAAAAAAAATGTTGTTTGTCTATTATTTTTTTATGTACTTTATACAACTAAATTTTTGTACACTTTTCCTATTACCCATTTGCCATGCAGAGATATGTTATTTTAAAACAACATTGGGATCTTTCTATGGCATCAAGAAAGTAATGTAGTACAAAACAACACTGGTATAGGAAAGGGTTAACGTGTATAACAGATGGATGTAAACAAAAACAAAAAACCACCTATGGCAAATACAAGTAAAGTAGGCAAGCAAGGAAATGAGGCGACACTTAAACCGAATAAAGAGATCTTTTGGTATTTGTTCTTATATTTTACCCCATGAAATTTCAATTCTATTTCTTTAGCCATTGGACAGATTACATCAGCTACTAAATTTAAAATAGAATAAAAGTGACTCCTGGAAAATTCAACAATTTTTTGAGGACTTTCTTCCAAACTAAGTTAGTCTTTCGCATCAGTAAATAATAAGAAAATACCCACTACAATCTTTAATAATCATCTTTATCACACACAATGAAACTTATTCAATAATGGTATGATTTCACGTCAGATAATTTTCATTTCATGTCAAATTATAATGGTTGTAAACGCTGCTTATTGGGCGGCCCGTTGGCATAGTGGTTAGCGCAACTGGCTTCTACGCCGGGGTTCCGGGTTCAATTCCCGGTCAGGTCTGGCACTTTTTCATCACTAATTTTTATATATCATCAATTCCTTGGTATTAAGTAACTAATTTATATTAACTTAAATTTACTTATAGGCTACGTACTTTAAATTTACTTACGACTTATGTTTGCGTTTATTATGAATACATCAAGACATTAATACTGTCTGTCTGTAACTTGATGGCCTCCGGCAGAGGGGAGCAATATGCAAATTGTAAAACCATTTTAGAAAACATACATCCAATTTTTTTATGTAAATGAAACTTATTGGAAATGACGTATTTTTATAAAACAAAATATTTCGCGTTTTTGTTTTATAAAATTATTTTGAAAAACACACGCCTAATGAGATAGTCTATAATTTAGTAAATTTTTTTGTTAAGAAAAACCCGTATTATTTTTTCAAATACATCGTCATTGCTCAACAACATTTCACGGATAAACATAAAATTTGGTAGGGTTGTTCTGTATTAATTACGGAAAACGATGATGCAATAAAATTTAACAGAAAATCATTACTTTTTAAGTTACGAGGACAGGTTTTTCTTCAAAAATAAAACCTTTACTAAATTATAGATTATCTCATTAAACGTGTTTTTCGAAATAATTTTATAGAACAAAAACACGCGAAATACTTTGTTTTATAAAAATAGGTCAGTTCCAACGAGTTTTAGTTAGTTAAAAAAATTAAAAAATTTTCTGAAATGGTTTTACAATTCGCATATTGCTCCTCTCTGCCGGAAGCCATCAATTCATAGACAGACAGTACCTTGTGGAAAATGAAAATAAATACATTTATTATAACCAAGTGAAAGATAAACAAATATCAGTTGATTATGATTATTCACTATTTATTAGTTTTTAATTCTAAGAATTCATCTTCGTTCACGACAAAAGAAAAAAAAGTTAAATAAAAATATACCCTGTTTTGAACTCATCTTCCCAAGGAAAATATTACATAATATTACTTCATAATGATCTTTCTAATACAGTAAACAAATGGAATTCCTGATGAACAGATTTTAAAAAACCATTTTACGTCGTATATGTGAATCCTAATCCTTTGGCTAATGTAGAAGTTCTAAAAATTCATTACACAAAAAAATGGCTGATTAATCAAGCCTAGTTAAAAGAGAGACATGTAATTTTATTTAATGTATTTAAGGTTTTTACTCATCTAAGTATATGACTCTTGTATAACCTTGACTTATTCTTTGCACTCATTAATACTAGTGCCCTATGTCCAACAGTATCGTTTACATTATAATTTAGGTATGTAGTTACATATTTTTTCTTGTGAAAATAAATATGTTTTGTTTTTAAAACTAATTTAATATCGCATCAACAACTATGGTCATTAGTGACTAGTTGTTTAAGGATTATTAGCAACGAATTTTAACTTGTTATAACCTCCTTGTATTATAGATCCCTCTGACTACACACAAAATATGTTAACATTTGATGTTTTAGTGTATACATTTTACCACTTGTTTACATTTTTACTTTCAGTATTAATATGGTTTAATTTTTGCCCATAACGGGTAGGTGGAGTGTTAAATTAATTAATTGCACTCAATCTGTTGGCTCTAGGGCTACAAATAATAGTTCTGCTTCTTATCACATATTCAGCAGATTATATGACTAAACTATTTAATAACAGAAGAGGTAGGGTGCAAAAGATAGGCCTACTACTATCGGTTTCATAATCATAGACACCCGAGTTTGAACCCTTGCATCTCAAAAACTATGAGTCGGATTTCAACATATTTAACATAAAAATTTAGGTCATTTTATTCTGCGTTGACCTATAGTAATTTTATATTTTTTAATACTGTTCAAAAATTGCCATATCGAGGTTGGAAGACAAAAAGACCCGGTTTTTGCTACCGCAAAGAATTTCATGCGTTTAGAGGCGTGTAACTCGATAATTATTTGACCGAAAAGTTTGAAATTTTTTACACTACATAGACAATTATATTCTTACAGCGCCCTTTTCAAAATTTTCAAAATTTCAATTTCGTACATTATTTAAGGGCCGTTATTTAAAAGCCTGGCATGCTTATCAGCATGCCAGGCCCTTTCTTTCAATTTAAAGAGAAAGGCAATAGTAAACCACCTCACTCCTCGTTTTTACTTAGTAAAACCTCTAGAAGTTCAAACCAGCCTTTTATCTGTTGACCTAAACAACAACATGGTTTAAATTATTGGAACACACGCAAAAAACTAGGATTAAAGCTGAGAGAATTTCATTGGATGTTGAACAAACGTTTACAGTTGTCATTAGAGAGCAAACTCCTACTAAACAAAGCCATATTGAAACTGTTGTAAACTATAGGTTACCGCTTTGGGAATCGGTTGCGAAATCGAAACTTGCTATCATCCAACGATTCCAATCAAAAGTTTTACGGATTATAAAAAATGCTTCATGGTATGTGACAAATGATGTGCTGCATAAGTGTTGAGACTAACTTGTCAACACCGTGAAAGAAGAAATTACGCAACTACGTTCAAAATATCAAGAAAAATTATCAGATCAACCAAATTCTTTGGCGCTTAATTTACTTGATAATAGCGAAGACGTAACACGATTAAAATAAATAAAATTTCTTGACCTTCCGTTTATATTTACCGGCTAATCTACATTGTAAACAATTGAATTCCATATTAATCTCTATCAACAGCACCTTCTTTTATTCATTCTACTTTATTCATATTTTAACTAGAAGGCCTAATGTTTTAAAAAATTGTAAACAATTTTGTTTTCTTTTGGAAGCAATACCATTGGGTATTGTATTCGTCTTGTGAACACTTATTATTTACTCATAGTTTTTGTTTTTAAATTGATTGTAAATAAACTCAGATGTTAAAAAAAATTATTGGGTTTAACCAATACAAATTAATTATAAAATAACTGTGATCGGCTTATAGAAATGTTATTTTGATAAACATTATACACTAAAACATCGATTCTATAAAAGGTATTATAGCGAATTGGAACTTAGAGTAGGCCTAATATTTATAATTTTATATTATAAAATAGAAGGAATTTCGATGAATAATTTAAAATTGCCTCGTTTGTGGAGACATGCTAGACTGCAAAACGAAATATGACGAGATCAATTACATGATCAAATCCTCCATCTGTACTGTATCATGTTTTTACGATGATTTTTGAAAAAATGCCAGACCAAATAACGAACCGGGAATCGAACCCGGGAACTTTACCGTCAAAGCCAATTGCGTTGAATACTACAACACGAGCTGGCCATACTGTCAGTAACCGTGCTCGGTTCCCAGCAAAAGTCTGTAAGTTTTAACCCGATAGAATACATTGGTACAATTCTACTCTCCCATCAGTCGTCTATCCAGATAAAAGCCTGTGTAGTAAACGTATTAAGCAGAAATTACATGTTCTTTAGATCATTAGACAAAAAACTGGTTTGAACCTCTAGAGCAGTGATTCTCAACCTTTTTGCTCCGCGACCCCCCAAGTGGTAAAAATAAATAAAATTAATATTTCACGACCCCCTCACCCGAATATAGCCTAATAGTAAACCTTACGATTAATAATTGAATTTTGACCGTAATTATAAATAATGTAAAATGGTTTTTTAATATTATATAATCAAACTGCACTAATTTAATGTCTTTAAAGAAAATATACAGACTAAAAAAAATGGAATACAATTATTGCTATTATTTTATATTGCTGCGTTTATACTTTTATAGTAGCGACGTGTATGAACATGCATGTATGATTAATTTCTTTTAATAATTTAATTTCTATTCTTTACAAGTAAGTGTACTAATTGCACGTAAAATTTATATAGTTTTTAATAAATCATTTTTTCTTATAAAATGATTAAATGATTTCTATATTGTTTCGCGAGCCCCCCGCCGCGTAATATGACCACGACCCCCAGGGGAGTCGCGACCCCCAGATTGAGAATCACTGCTCTAGAGGCTTTACTAAGTAAAACTAGGAGTGACGTGGTTTAAAATTGCCTTCCTCACTGAGTGGAAAAGTATGGTTATCAGCATTCCAGGCTCTCCGAAAAATCTTCTACTTCTCACCCTGCAAATGATCTTTACTTTATTCACCACAGGGTCTGGCTGTATAATGAAATTCATTACTTTCAGAGGAGATAACGCTGACTAGTATCTTTTACACCTCTATCTCTTCTGTTCTTAAATGCTTCAGTCATATGATTGGCGACCATGCAAACAGAACTATTTTTTGTAGCCTGGAACTAGCAGATCGGGTGCAAATAAAGAGTCCGTAGACAGCACCATAGCTCTTAATTTCTTTTTGAAAAACCTTTCTATCCGTCCGTCCGTCACAGACAGTCAGAAAAACAATTTAAATACTGTGAAAAAGTTATTTAAATACTGTGAAAAATTAGATGAAGAGATAAGAGAAGCGCCTCACTCGATTTTTGCCGTTCGGGTTGTAGATAAAATAATTAGAAAATTCAAAATTTTAAAAAGAAAGAAGTAGGTACGTAATATAGAGTTAAAGAAACATTCTCTAAATTTTTAATAACCGTCTGTATCAATATAATTAATTTAATTTTTTAAATGTTGTAGAGAATGTAAAAAAATTAAACGTCAATCATTGACCATCATAAAAACAAAATTTAGCAATTTAAGCTGCTGTCGGGACAAATAATGAACATTAAATTGGTACAAAATAATTTAGGATTAACTAGATGCATCGAAGTTATGTAAATACAAACTTTATTTAAATATAAAAATTATCGAATTCTGTAAAAATCTGAATGTTTTGTTTGAACTTTGAACTGTGAAAAAAATTCATTTGCCTACCCATCGTTCAATATTATTTAGACCTAGCTCGTAAAGTGGTAAATACTAAATACAGCTTATTTCTGTACGCGTGCCAAAATATTTTCATCTTTATTTATTTTTTCATTGATGAAAAAAAAACGGATTCATTGTAGTATAATACGTTTTACTACGTTACAATAAATTACGGAATGTTTCACCAGTTTTCCTGTTTCTTGTTTACGGACAAGTTTTTAAATTTTTCAAATATATAAAAATTTCTTAGAATTTATTACAATAAATATCACTGACATTTTCGCAGACACATAAATATTGTAGATTTATATAACAGTATTTGTAAAATAAATTATTGTATTTACTTTACAGTGTTTGTAAACAATATAGCACCAACAGCGAAAGAAATAAAGAAAATGTTCACAGTGTAAACATCAGTTAGGCTACATTCTGGAAAGTCTTCATCGAAATCCACGATTATTATCAATATCGTGTTCTATTTTGACTCATGGCAAAATCACAAAAACATAGCCCAAAAAGCACTTTATGTGAATGTATTTTAACATTGAAGAATTAAATTCTGTTCATGAAAAACGAAAGGAACTTTTCCATAATTTTTAGGGAAAATCAAGAAATACCATGATAAGTTTTGTTCAGATATGCATGATACAATATTTAACTTGACTTATAAGAAAACTTATCTTTAAACAATGTTTTGTGCACCTAGATTATTTCGTGGGCCGTGGTGTAGTGTTCAACGCCACTGGCTTCTACGCCAGTGATCCCAGGTTTGATTGCCGGTCAGGTCTGACATTTCTTCATCTACCACCCTTCACCGTCTGCATTAAGTAAACATCAAAACTGTCGGACGTAAAACCAGAAAAGTAATACTGCTAGGCAATATTGTAAAGTTAATCTTTTTAAGTGGCAATAAATTATTCATCTATTGTGAATATTTGTATGTGGCTTTTAAGTAGATGTAATTATTTTTCCATTGATGTAATTAAAATTTTTTACAGGAAACCTTAAACTGAAATACCCGACATGAACTGATTTTATTGCAGTTTTGAGGTTTAAATACTATAGTTACCGCTAAACTGTAGAAAAACGTTAACATGGCAAACACTCGATTCATTTTATTTCCTTATTTCCTTATTCCTGTAAGGATGTATTTTTAAACAACCTACTTCCCTGAATAGAGAAGAGCCTTCCTACTGAAGTTTAAACTTGCAAAACGTAAAATTTGGAAAATTTATCCTATATCATAGGATTCCTAGAGGAAGTTTTAACAGAAAACTTGTAGTCAAAATTGTGGTCTCAATAAATTATTCTTAATTATGGAGATACACCACCCACTACTAATTTCAATTAAAACTTTGAAATATAATAAAGTTAATATCAATAAAAAAAACAATATACTTTTAGCGGTTTGTTAATAAAACGAAATTCAACATCAGCCTTAATTTTATTATGGAAAACCATCATGGTAACTTTAAACTTATGAGATTGAACCATTTATTTTTCTTGAAACACGAATATGGTTTTTATTATATGGAAGAAACGGTTTATAAAAATGGCCTCTACGGCGCAGCGGTAGTGCGGTAGATGACAAACAGGCAATACCCGGGTTTGATTACCGGTTAGGGCCTGGAAATTATATAAAGTCAAAATCCATCATTCCAGTCATACAACCCAATGTAGTCACTAATAACCAACCTGTTGATGTAACTTTAAATAAAGGAAAAATATTAAAGTTTAAGCATATATTTATTTTACGTATTTTCATATTACTATAAAAATACCCACGTTAGTATAGGTAGAATTAATATACTTAATTTACAACTTCAAAATTACTTAACTTTCTTCAGAGAAACTTTGGTATATATCGTGTTGACATCGCCAGTTGCTCTCAGCATGCACACAATCAAACGTAAAAAATACATATCACACACGAAAATAAGATCCTGCATACAAAAAGAAATTCTCAAGAGCTTGCGGCCCGCCATTTGGTAACCACTGAGCTAGGTTAACCCTTGAATTTGGGAATTTGATAATCGGTAATTGGTTTACTGGCATTTCTCCCGCCACCTCCCCTCCGATTGGTCGCCCGAAAGCATAGACCTGGAGGCCGTTCCGTAGAACTCTCATTTTCCGTGACTGGCGACTGTCACATTTCTAATTTGTTACTGACTAAACTAAAAATTTTCGAGAGCGAGGGTAAGCCTGGTCGGCAACCAGGGGGATGCGTGTTGCTCGCTCTCTTGTCAGGGAAGGCTCGTGACGCACAAGGCGCCCATCATCAAGAACATTAACAATAAAATGCAATCCTAACAGTCTAGAAAAGGGGTCAGAATTAAAAATACAATTAAAAGTTAAAATATAGTTAGGACCTGTTGCCATAATATATTTGTACCAGCAAGTGCTCGAAACCATTAATTTGTTCCCGGCTGGGAAAAATTTAGTGAACGGCACCAGAGAATCAGACTTGTTTCAGGATAATATTCTTACTAAACTACATGACGCGGTAGAATGAAGCTACCTCGTCAAGGAACTGCCACACCGGAAAGTTATGCACCTCGCAGTACAAGCTCTCAGATACCGTGAGGGGCCAATTTCCCCTTGACCTTGAAGCTCTAGGGGCAGTCGCTGCCTGGACGCAGGCAGAGCGAGGTAGTCGTACAACAGATGGTCTTGTGTCTGTACCGCTCCGTAGACGCACGAATCATCATGTAGCAGACGGAACCTTTTCAAATAAGCCGCGAACTCACCATGACCAGTGAGGATCCGAACTCTCGATGTCCTTAAATAAACATGGTCCTTGAACATGGGAAATCGTATTTGGGTAGATCAATTCTACCACCACAAATTTAATTTAATCCTCGCTGGACAAGTTTCCGGCCGCTATCAGACTGAAAGCAACCCATGATAGCTTCGCGCTAAACAAAATACAAAGGATCATAATTTTGTAAACGGGCCTACAATCGTTTGAAACTTTTGTTGCATTTTATTGCTGAAACCTTTTCGAGCATTAGATTATACATGATTGTCATATCTACATTTTACAGTCGGCAAGTTAGTTCTAAGTAAAAAATTAGCTGGACCGTAGTAGTCTCATCAAAATTTTAAACGGACCTTGATCAAATTTAGTTAATGACCACTGGTAGAAAATAACTGTCAAACTTTTAAGTTACACCAGTTCACAGATTAAAACTGCCACGTATATAGTTTGACCGCATTCTCCAACAGACAGTGGTGAGGAGGAGGAAGAGAAAAAGTAGTTCTTACTCCGGTAAGAGTAATACATGCGTAAATACAAATATCGTGCGGTTCCAAGCTCCGTGTAGTTGCGGGGTGAAGGGTACGGGTGAGGTATAATGAATGAGTGACGCATGCTGGAAAACGATTGTTATATTACTCTGATACAAAACATTCGTATTCAAATTTTCCGTATTTAACATATGTGTTTGTATTTATTACATTTTATTTATTTACATATTTTGATATAAATTGATAAGTTAAATATTATGAATCCGACCAAGTTAATAACCCGGTAGGTATTTGTTAAAATAATGCGCCGGATGATAAGAATATTTTTTTATTTATTTTATTTATTTATTTAACGTCGCATCAACTGCAACGGTCATTAGCGACGACATTGGGTGTAACTATATACAATGGAGGATGAAATGATTTTTTGTAACGTATGAAAATAAGCTGTGCCTGAGTGGGATTCGAACCCACGACCGCGTGGTGAGAGGCGAGCACGTTACCAACTACGCCAATGCGGCCTGCAATATTTTTTTAGTCTAGTTAGTAAACGCTATAGAGAAAAACCTTGGAGAAAAATCACGATACCACTACAAATGCATCAGCTGTGAAACACTACTAACTCATTAATTCTCCCACTACTGTAACAACGCACTGCATTCCTTCCAACTACACGGAGCTGGGACTCAAGCAATACAAATTAGGATATACTTCTACATATTTTTCTTTTTTTTTGTTAGAGGTAAGAAGACTACAGTACACATTTTTTTTATTTTATGTAATAACCGTCATTCTATTATTAAGAAAAAAGCTAAAAAATTACCAAAACGGTCCCAATTAATGACTACAGGAACGATTAAACATAAAAGTAATATGATAGTTTTTCCTCAATTGAAATTTATACGACGATTGTGCCATTTATTTTTGTAGTCATTTCAGTTTTATAAACATTAACTCAAAATTTTAAATATTAAAGAATAGCCTTGTTATTTCTTTATCCGTAAAACAATGCAATTAATTTTATAATGAAAATTATTACAACATTAGTAGAAGTTGTGTGACAAATTGAAGAAACTTGTAAAAATAATTTATTCATTCCTGAAATAGAAGAAGTTGTAAATAGTGGTTATAGTACGCTGTATAGTGGTAACTTGACAGAAATACTAGTCATAGTAGTAACTAACAGCAATAGTAGTAAAAAAAACAAAATAGAAAATACCAAGGCTTCATTCATTTTATAATGTTCTCCATGAACAATAAATTTTCTTAAACATTAAAAAAATGTTCTACCACTTTGTTTGTTTAATGTATTATTTATGAAATTATGACTAAATTAAAGTACTATGTAAGCTAATATGAACCCAACAAATGTTTAAATAGTTTTGGCCTAGTAATAAATAATTCTTACAGTTTTTACTTCTTTCCCTACATATGTCTGTTCCTTCTCGTAGTAATCACTACCAAGCAAACGATATTTTCAACTTTTTTCTTGCGTGTTGTTTAGGTCATCAGTCGAAAAGCTGGTTTGAACCTCTAGAGGCTTTACTAAGTAAAACGAGTAGTGAAATGGTTTACCATGCCTTCCTCACTGAGAGGCCGGCCCGTTGGCGCAGTGGTTTGCGCAACTGGCTTCTACGCCGGGGTCCCGATTTCGATTCCGGGTCAGGTCTGGCGTTTTTTCATCACTCATCTTCATTGATACAAACAAGTGCTAAACCCGGTATGGACATATGGCCTGCAGATCTACGGCTGCACCAAAACAAACAACATAGATGCTATCCAAAGGTTCCAAATAGAGTGCTCAGGAACATTTTAAACGCTCCGTGGTATGCCCGCAACAGCAACATCCATCGTGACTTAAAAGTGTATGCAGTAGCAGAGGAAGTGTGTAAGTGTGCCAAAAAACATGAAGATCGTCTTCACGATCACGTCAATATTGAAGCACTTCAACTGTTTGATAATAGTGTAATAGTCAGGCGACTGAAAATGACTAAGCCTGTAGATTTAGTGTGTTAAAAAAAAATTATTACTAAAAGTGTAATAGTTAGGTGACTGAAAAGAACGAAGCCTGTAGATTTAGTGTGTTAAAATAACATTACTTAAGTGTATAAGAGTGGCGAGTGAAATAACTAAGCTGGTAGATTTAGTGTTTTAAGGAAAATAATAAAAGTACTGTTAAACTATAGTTAAGAATAAATTACATTTATGTCATGGATATAATATAAGTTACTAAAACTAATGGTTAGCTACATGTAATATTAAGCTACTTTTAAGTCATATAGTCATGTAAGTAACTAAATTAATGTCTACATTAACAATAGAATTAAGTTAGAGATTTAAGAAATTAATCAGTTTATAGAACAAACTGAAGTGTCATTAGAAAATAAGTGCTAGCACCAGTGGGTGACTGCATGATTATATACATCGGGGGGGGGGGGGATAATATCGAAAAGAAAACTGTTCGTTAGTTTCAAGTAACTAGTTGTAGTAAATCTACAATAAAAAAACTCATCTTCATGTATCATCCTTCTCACCATTTGCATTAGCAGCAATTGCAAAACAGTCAGACGTAAAATAAAAACAAAAAAAAAGCATAGAAATTCCTCATTAAGTGAAAAAGTTTGCTTATCAGCATGCTAGGCTCATTGAAAAGCATCTACTTTCCACCCTACAAATGACACCTTCACTTCATTCACCACAGGGTCCAGCTGTATAATGAAATTCATTACTCTCAGAGGAGATAACTTTGACTAGTGTCTTTTACAACTCTACTTTCTCTATTCTTAAATGCTTCAGTCATATAATTGGGTGACCATGTGATAAAAAACAGAACTATTTTTTGTAGCCCTGAAACTAGCAGAGAGTGTACAAATAATTTAACTTAAATCTCGCGTATTTGTATTTAAGTTCGGCATTTATAACTGGTTCAGTATCAATGGGTTTTTGACTGATAAAAATGTAATTTTTGACCCCAGTCCGCTATCGACGCCAGGACCTCCCGCTTTTCAGTTCAGCGTGGTCTAGCGCGACCTACCTCAGTGCCACATATGCGACTAAATTCATTTTAGATAATTTAGCGATTATTTAAAAAATGTTTATTTTGTTTTCGATTTTGGCTACTGTACACTGACGATACAATAATTTCCATGTATGATATTAGACTTAAAAGTTATATAATGGGCGGAATATTTTATGGCCTAGAGAAGAGTTATCCAGCGGTACTTTCTCTGGTAAGAACTAGTGTATGTGTATTATTCGCCGGTTAAATCAAGAGATCTTTGTACTATTTTTGCTTTAGACGTCATACGGTTGGGTATTTCGTTATTGTGTCCGGACAATAATGCGGTCACAGATCATTGCGATCAGGAGAAATTTCCGGACATTTGCGGTCAGGTGATTCCTTTACTGCCTAATAAGATCCACCTTCGATATAAATGGAAGATTCATTCGGACTTTTGCGGTCATCTTAGCTTACGCTGATCCCCATCACACTTTCTTCACTCCGTGGACTAGCAAAATATTGCAATTATTTTGGCGTATTTAAATCAGTCTTAACGACTTCGTCTTTTTCTTATTTATATCAATTTCAATTTTATTTACAAAAACTAATCCAGTTTCTGAATGTACGAGATTGCGTTGAGGCAAAAAATTATGTCACCGCTTTCCTCGTATTTCTTCAGGGTGTTCTCTATTCTGGAGTCCAGCTTCAGATATGCCTTCTTCCTCCTCTTTCCTTCCAAATGTAGCTGAAGCCTCATAAACATATTGTTTGATCTTTCAGCTTCTTTCTTAAAGAGTGCAATAAGATCAACCACTTTCGGATGGTGATTCCCAAGAATATTATTAATTCTTTGGTCTCAGCCCTCAACGGTGTACCCGATAAGATGACCGCAAAAGTCCGAAAGAATCTTCCATTTGTATTGAAGGTGGATCTTATCAGGTAGTGAAGGAATTACCTGACCGTAAATGTCCGGAAATTTCTCCCGACCACAATGGTCCGTGACCACATCAGTCCGTGATTCTTGCGGTATTGCTAGATCATGGGATATTTCGTTAAGGGAAGTCGATTGTTCTTGTTTAGATCATCAGGCGAAAGGCTAGTTTGAATCTCTAGAGGCTTTACCAAGTGAAACGAGAAGTGAAGTGGTTTAAGGTACCTTCTTCACTGAGTAGAACAGTATGCTTTTAAGCAAGCCAGGCCCTCCAAAAAGCAACTACTTCCCACCCTGCTAATGATGCATTCACTTCATTCGCCACAGGGTCTGACTGTATAATTAAATTCATTACTCTCAGAGGAGATAACTTTGACTAGTATCATTTACACCTCTAACTCTCCAATTTTTAAATACTTAAGTCATATAATTGGCTGACCATGTGATAAGAAACAGAACTATTTTTGCAGCCCTAGAAGATCAAGCGCAAATAATTCAACACCCCACCTGCCTTGTGTAAGCAAGGAAATCGATTTTGAAATTCATAATACTGGCTAGTCCTTTTCTGTTAAATAAGCAAATTGTCGTGGAGAGCTTTTTTTGCTTACATAAAAGGGAAAGGTCAGAAAAGTCTTCAGAATTTTTAAAATAAAAGAAGAATTTGAAAAATAGAAATATTTAAAAACAAAATAAGGTTTATAGAAGAATTTATTTTAAAATATATTTTAGGTAATTTATCTGAACAGATAATTTTTTTACTAGGTAAAAATCAACCATTTATGCCGTTTTTGGTTCGAGATAAAGCAAAATATACGAGATATAAATATATAAATTATTCTTTTTAAAATAATTCTATAACGACGAACAATTTAAAATATATAATTTTGTAAATTTCTATAGTATATTAAAGGCTACCTAAAAAAATAAAGGTTAAAAATCAAAACATTTACGAGCGCAGAAAACAGAAATATTTTTATTGTGTTATTTTACTGTAACTCATAAATCGACCCCTCCTTCAATTAGAAAAAACACGTTTTTGGATATACAAACTCACAAATTCACAATTATGTGAATGACAAAATAATAGGGCGTAATTTGTATTTTTGAACGTAATAACAGTATAATTGACATTAATTAGGCCTTTTTGAAGGATTTGATAGAAGTAGAGACGGTCTTCCCCTTACTAGGTAATAGGAGCAGGTTAAAAAATCTGACAAGTGGTTTTGTTTGAATGTGTGTGGCCTAATAACACACCACAAATTCCAACTTGTCAATTTTCATTAATTTTTGTTTATCGATTATTGTATAAAATAATCAGGTCTCTAAATTCTAATGTCAATTTTTAAAATATTTAAACGTATACCTCGTTTGAAGCAACTTTTTACTACAACTAAATGTTGATTCGTGTCTAAAATTTTTAAAATAACTATTTTTATTATAATTTTAGACCTACTTTTTAACATATTCAATAAAAGATTATATATATATATTCATACTTCTTATAATAATACTGAAGTTTCTTTAAACATATTTAAATAAGTTTTCCTCCTTTTCAAGTCGATTCACAAATAAATCTTTTTTACATTAAAATCGTGTATACAACAAAACTAAACAAAATATTTTTAAAACCTGTAATTTAAGATTTAACAATAAAATTTAAAAAAAAACACTAAGACTAAGAAAATAATAATTACGGTAACTATAAAAAAGTGTCTGAGAATTATTTATTTATTTTAGCGCCGAAACTCTTATCGCATTTCCTTTGTTACAAGACCATTTTTATTAAATTCAGACCGTTACCGGTTCTCACAAATTTTCAAAATCTAATATATAACATTTTGAACTCCGGTCTCATTATTTCTATTAGAAAAAAATGGATTCATTTTATTTTAATTTAATTTCAAAATTGTACCTACCTCATTTAAAAATAACTATTATTTTTTTATTTATTTTAGGTCGTATCGACTACCCATTAGCGACCATATTATATAAATATATATAGGGCTAATACAATTTACAAAGAAGACATAAAATCCATAACAAACATATATATATAAAATATATATTGTACATATATATCAACCGTATAATGAATTTTTTACTTAAAATAAGATATATATCTTATTTTATAATATATATATATATATTCTCATTGTGGGGAGATTTTTTTTTAAATTTTAAAAAATTTTAAGTCATTAAGAATTCTACCAGGAAGGCATAATGTTAAAATAGGTGTTGCGAATTTTTTTTAAATTTAAATCTCCCCACAAAGTGAGCTGTTACTTAGCAACACCTCTTTCAACATTATGCTGTCCTGGTATAATCCTTAATGACTTAGAATTTTTTTAAATTTAAACAAAAACATCTCCCACAAAGTGAGATTTTAAAAAAAAACATCTCCCCCACAAAGTGAGATTTAAAAAAATTCTAAGTCACAGAAATAATTGTTCTTGTTATGGTGGTTATTGATATGGTCTATGCTCTACAAGATAGAATTTAAAAGAGGTGGTTCGAATTTTTTTAAATTTTTAAATTTAAATCTGCCCCCAAAGTGAGAAGCTGTTACTTAGCAACACCTCTTTCAACATTATGCTGTCCTGGTATAATTCTTAATGACTTAGATTTTTTTAATTTAATCTCCCTAAAAAATCTCCCTACAAAGTGAGATTTTTTTTTTAAATTCTAAGTCATTAAGAATTATACCAGGACAGCATAATGTTGAAAGAGGTGTAGCTAAGTAACAGCTTCTCACTTTGTGGGTAGATTTTTGCAACACCTCTTTTAACATTATGCCTTCCTGGTAGAATTCTTAATGACTTAGAATTTTTTTTAATTTAAAAAAAATCTCCCCAAAATTTAAATAAAAAATATTGAACGACACAATGGAAAAAATTATATGATGTGATTTTATAATTACATTAAATCAGAAATTTTGTGAAAGTTCAACAAATTTATTGTGTTTTGAACCGCTTCTTTTGTCTACCGAATTGAGTCTTAAATTATTGTTAATTTTAAGTAGTGTCGTGTGGAATGCGTATTTTGGCAGTCTGTGATGATGTGTGTGATCATAAGCGGCGTTTTGCAATGTTGTGCTTGGTCTTTTTTACTTTCTCTTGCCTATATGAATACATAGGAAGGAAAGTATTGTTTTCATGCGGATTTTTTGAAATCGAGTTTTCACCGGATCTACACGTTTTCAGACCCCCTGAACCCAAAAGACATGTTTTTAGCGATTGGTCTATGTGTGTGTGTGAACAGAATATCTCAAGAACGGAACATCGTACGAACTTGAAACTTAAAACTTAAGTTACATACCACTACCGGACCCGACACGAACATTTTCATCAAAATCGGTCAACCGGAAGTAGTAGTTTATTTGTATAATTTTTCAATTTTTTGCAATTTTCTCAAAAATCGGTCCTACGATGTTTTTTAAAATCGCCTCTTTTACTAAATTTTTTATGCTCTACAAGATAGTCTAGGTGCCATGTTTGCTGAAATTCTTGGTGAGGCTGTTTTCACGTAAAACAATTGTTTTTTTTTAAGATTTTGGCTTTAATATGCATTTTAGCGCAAAAATGTATATAGTAAGAAATGTAGAGAATTTAAAATCCTACAACTTTTAATTCAAACATTTTTTTGCATAACGCTTAGTTTAGCGGTAATTAGCAAGTTTTTGTTTTTTTCTCACGAAAACGTGTGAAAAATTTATTTTTTATTCGGCCTTAGTATGCATTTTACGACAAAAGTGTATATAATAAAATTTATAGAAAATTAAAAGATCTACAACTTTTATTGAAAGCATTTTTTGTACAGTGCCTAGTTTAGCGTGAAGAGCAATTTTCCATATTTTTAAGCCAAACTGAGGTTGATTTTCATTTTGCGTTTTTCATATATGATTAAAATTAGGTTATGTTTGTTGAGGTTAATTTTTTGTTTATTTCTAATGTTTTATTACTAATGTTAGATTTATTGTTAATTATTTTCATTAGCAAGAGAAAGTTGTGTGAGTGTTTCACATCAGATTTTTCAGTAAGTGTCCGTGTGCAAGTGAAGAGTGTTCAATGCGTTATTGCATAAGCAGTACTTGATGCCTTCGAAGCTCCATGTGTGGCTAAAGGTTTTGAAGTATGTTTTCTTACGGTATGAAGTTTCGTTAGAGAATGTTGAGACCAGATTTGGTTCCAGTGTTGTTTGTTTTAGTTATGTAGGTGTCTCCTGACAAAAATAACTATTATTAATATTAGTGATTCTCAAATCATGTTTAAGTGCGCGCAGGCGTTAGTGTATTAATTTGCAACCATTCTCTCAAGGTTTTATAGGCCTGTTATATTCTTATTTGAAAAAAGTGTAAAGTTTTTATTATAAATACCACGTACTAATATAGTGTTCTGTAAATGAGCCAGCTTAGCTTAAACTGATAAAGAATTAAAATAAAATATAATAGTACTATAAAAACATTCAATTAATAGTTTATTTAAACTAGAAAAATTCCAGTAAAATTACGTCGTCAATTATGTAACATAAACAGTGCCTACATGTGTATATTCTAGTGTATAAATGTTTAATAATGTTGTATTGAAAAACACAATTCAGCAAACTCGCTGTGATTTTCGTGTTTTACATAATACAAAATGCTTTTGAAAATTTAATACCACTACTCATATTCTGTTTTGTTGTACAAGTATATCATTAGTATTCGTGTGGTGAAGTATTAAAACAAGCCGCAGGCAATTAATCTTTTCTTCTGGAATGTTTGCTTAGTATCTTCTTAAAATCAGTATAACCAAGTCGTATTGATAATAATGCTTATGTTGCCAATGAGATTCACTGGTTAAATTTATACAAACATTATATTTTTAAATAATAATCAAATTTAATAATTGGGCGGCTTTGAGATGCTTTAAAATCGCTTCTTGGCTGTGCTTTATTGCAAAGCAGAAGGTCGCAGGTTTGATTTCCAGCCAAGATCTAAAAATTTTCAACACATGTTCACTGATACTATCCCTTAATAATAATAATAATTCATTCATTTTCATTTTATTTTCGTTTTCTACAAAGATAATTTCCGTCAGACCTGGGTCTGTCGACAGAAATATTCAAAAGTAAATTCACAAAATAAACAATAAAATTAAAAATACAAAAATTCAATAACACAGATTGTTAACAATAAAATTAAAAGTAGAAGTTACAATAAAAACCAAGTCCTCCTCCTTACCTTATAACCCTGCTTACCTTATCTCCTGCTTACCTTATAACAATATTAATGAAGTGCAAAAATAATATATCTAATACATATAATATCATAGTTTTTAAATATAATTGAGTTATTAAAGAATAGGTAAAAAAAGAATACAAAATGAAAATAAAATAGCATCAAAATATTACCATGAATTACAAAAGCGGTATCAAAAAATGGAGTATAACAAACAGCAAAAAAGATTATAATAAAAATAATAATAACAAAAAAAAATTTTTAAATAATAATAATAATAAAAAGGGAATGATGAAATTCTTAATTTCAAGTCCAACAATTAAAGCTCCGTTCATTGACTGCTGGCACTCGTGCATATCATGTTACATTTCCAGCCCATGTTAGTAATTTTATTTTTAATTTCTTGTATTTGCCTAAAAATAAAATTTCATCCGGTAGGGAGTTTAGTAATTTTGGAATATTAAAACAGTCCAAACATCTGCCGTAGTTGTTAGTAGCTCTAAATTGGATGAATGTCTTCCGTCGTAATTCATAGTCACTGCGTGCTTGTGCACGGTACCTCAGGTCATAAAAGTTATTTATCAGCAATAGGTAATGTAAAAGGCCTTTAGCTGTTAAAAAGGTGTTGTTTATAGGTCTTGTCAAATTCAGATGAGAAGTCTCACCTTTTCCAACCAAGAATTTTAAGGTTTTTCTTTGTATAGCATTTATTCGCTGCAGCAAATAATCAGGGGCATGACCCCAGCTCGTGACTCCATAGTAATAATAATAATAATAATAATAATAATAATAATAATAATAATAATAATAATAATAATAATAATAATAATAATGTGTTGTTTAGGTCATCAGCCAAAAGGCTGGTTTGAACCTCTAGAAGTTTTGCTAAGTAAAAACGAGGAGTGAGGTGGTTAAAATTGCCTTCCTCACTGAGTGAAAAAGTACGCTTATCAGCATACCGGGCCCTCTGAAAAGCACAAATTTTCCACTCTGCAAATGACACCTTCACTTCATTCACCACAGGGTCTGGCTGTATAATGAAATTCATTACTTTCAGAGGAGATAACTCTGATTAGTGTCTTTTGAACCTCTATCTCTTCTGTTCTTAATTGATTCAGCCATTTAATTGGCTGACCATGTGATAAGAAACAGAACTATTTATTTTAGCCCTGCAACGAACAGATTGAGTGTAAATAATTTGACACTCCACCTGTCTGTTACGGGCAATAATAATAATAATAATAAAACTTTATTTCCATATTTTCTCACAATAGTAGCTCAATCACATTCTTTCCAAAAGCTATAAATTCATTTACAACAATTACATCATACGAGTTGGAGGAAATTGACCTACCCAACTATGCCTAAAAGCCATGTCCTAGGGTAGGTGTTCTCTTCTTTTATTTAGTAATATAGTACAAAAAAAGATTTAAAAACTACGCTACAGTTGAAAACAATGACATTTTAAAATTAAATCTAAATTTAAAATTACATTCTTAAGTCTAATAAATCAAATTAGTAAACAATATAGGGATGCAACTATTCAAATACAATTAAAAAAAAAACTAAATATAATTGTAAAAAAATTAAATTAAAATTAAAATTGTACCTAATTAAAAAATTAAAATTGTAAAAATAGATTATATTTTTTTAGATTTATTTTACTAAATTTAGATTGTTGTTTTTTCAATAACTGTATAAGTTGACTTTCAATAATCCAGACACTTTACAATCGAAACCTCCTGGTATTTGAAAAATGTTTTAATGAACAATTCAATGTCTGCACAATTAATCTGTTTCATCAAACTAGTATAAGTTAACAATATACAATACAAACTACACAAAATAATATGCTCACAACTATTACTAAAAGCAGTTTATAAATTAATCTCAAATAAAAAAAAACACTATCATCTGCACACAAGTTTGCTTTAGAGCATTCCAGACAAATTTATAAGTTTATACTCGTAAGTTGCAAAGAGTAAATATTTAGTTACATTTCATGATAAAAATTGTAATATGTATTATATATTATTGGATTAAATAAATTTGAGTTGAAAAACCCTATTACAATGATTGTAATAGGGTTGCATTAATTATTAATGCAAGTGTATAATTCATCCCTCATGTCCATAACAACCATGAATAGATTAAACAAGATTGTGTTGTTCAGGTCATCAGCCGAAAGGCTGGTTTGAACCTCTAGAGGCTTTACTAAGTAAAACGAGGAGTGAGGTAGTTTACCATTGCCTTCCTCACTGAGTGGAAAAGTACGCTTATCAGTATGCCGGGTCCTCTAAAAAGCACATATTTTTCACTCTGCAAATGACACCTTCACTTCATTCATCACAGGGTCTGGCTGTATAATGAATGTCATTACTTTCAGAGGAGATAACTCTAATTAGTATCTTTTACACCTCTACCTCTTCTGTTGTTAAATGATTCAGTCATTTAATTGGCTGACCATGTGATAAGAAACAGAACTATTTATTTTAGCCCTGCAATGAACAGATTGAGTGTAAATAATTTGACACTCCACCTGTCTGTTATGGGCAGTAAACAAGATTGTGAAGACGAAATCAAAGAAAATACTGTGAGTTTATTGTTTGCAAATGATCTGATTATTTGGGAAAACAGGAGAGTAGGTGGAAAAAGTGAAACATGGAGTTGCGGAATTAAGAGACTGTTAAATATGGTTTAGAATTTAATGAGGAAGAAGATAAAAATTTGGTGCAGAAATGATGTGAAGAAGGAGACATTGAGTAAGGGTACTAGAAGAAGTAAGAAATTTACGTGTTTTTAGACTGTTTCCTCATCAAATGGAAAACTATAAAAGAAGTTAAGTAAAATGGTGCAAAGTTTGAGAAGGCTGGTTTAGAAACAGGAAGTTTCTTATGTATTGCAAGAAAATTATGTTTCATATTTTGAACCAATACTGACTAAGCAGTGGAAATATGGACAAGTGGAAGGAAAACAGAGTAAAATGTGGGTGAATGCAATCTGAGAGGAGAATGTTAGAACAGACAAGAAGCGTTACAATGAGAAATGATGATATTAGGGAACAATTGGGGATAGACAGCCTGATAAGGAGAGTTGAACAGATAAAGCTCCGATGGTTTGGTTACATAAATAAGATGGAAGAGGGTAGACTGCCTACTAGTGATGGGAAATAAAGCTATTTTTTGATACTGTGTTACTGAAATAATAGCCTGCTCGATAATAGGATTCTATAATCAGGTTTCTGTTATCGTCCAGCCTACAATATAATGTAGAGTCTGTCTACGCTAAGAGTACTCCGATGTAGGCAACCAGCAATACAAGTGAGCATGCGTATTAATTAAAAATGCGCACAGCATGATCAAAAACAAAATTCCATACAACACTAATTATTCACTCTACGCTCAATATAATAAAAACATGTTCGATTCATTTGTTAGAAAATGTTTTTTAAATCGAACATTAGTTTACCATTAATAACCAAAACTTTTTCTACCGTTACTCTCACATTGTTATTTTTCGTTACATTATTTACTATTATTACATTATTATTTATGATTAGTGGGTTTTTATTATAGACTCAGTTTTATTTTTGGTCACAAGTAATATAAGACTAATGCGCTTGAATTATAACAGAAGAGTAAACAATTCCAGCGATTCGTTGTTTTATATTTCAGATTGTTTATTTCGCGTCATTAAAATTAATGGCTGTGACTAGTTTAATACAACTGTTTGCACTTGCCGATGTTTAACTCATTTTTAGTGTCATAAGTTATCTTTTGATATTGTATCGGTTCGTGTCGATTTTCTTCGTAGACTGAAATTGAAAGTTTTGTAAGCTGTGTTTTGTTAACATGCGTGATAGTGAATGTGTTGGGTTTTTGAAACATAAAATGGTGAACACTAAAAAGTAGACAAAAATTGTTTTGTTAAATATAATGGTTAAAATAATTAATTAAGGAGTCTCTTTATGAAACTACAATAATTACAAGCAATCTGAACGGTATAATTGAAAATGCTTAAAGGATAATGTTTATTTTAGCTGGATGTATATTTTAATGATAGAACGTAGTACAAGATAATTGTCAGGCGGAGAGGCAGATACGCGCTAACTGCAGGAAAATTAAAAAAGAAGAAGAAATTAAAAAAGCCTGGATGTCCCAGAATAGATGTGTTTGCAGATAGCCAGGGTAGGGATATTGTCAGTAATATAGAATTATACTTGGGGACCAACACCTCAGTCTTGGGAACAATTATCCCCGGTGCTCCCTTGGAAAGGGTTGTTAAGGCTGCGTTAGAAGGAGGGGATCGCGTCTCTTTAGATTACAACGACTACACAATTATTATTGCGGGGACAAATGATGTTGCCAGCGGGAATCTTTGCTCTGAAAGTATTATTGATAATTTAACTCATTTACTACATGAGATGAAACACACTAGAACAATAATAGGCACAATACCGTACCGGTATGATATAAGTGAAACTAGTGAAGAGAATATTTTTATTAAGAAAGTAAATGTGAAAATTAGAAATTTAGTATCTAAACACAAAAATGCCAGCCTCCTAGAGTTATACAATCTGTATAGATGTTTCCACACAGGACACGGATTTCATATCAACTTTAAAGGAAAATGTACAGTTGCTAAGATGATTGTGGAAATGATTCGGCGTGATGGCTGTGTTCTCACTACAACTGTTGACAGCTTCTCTATAATTGAGGGCAACCTACGTGAGGGATCCTTCATCACAATTGATGAGGTCATTTCTGATGATGAGCTGTCGGCATCAACAGAACTATGTCTAGTTCCTCTTTCCATGGGTTTAATTTTTCTGTTGTGCCAAATCGTCGGGATTCATTGGCTAGAGGGCATGATATACCAGCTTTTGACAGCCATTATCAGTACAATGATGGTAATGTTTTAGAGCTGAGCAAGGAGCTGGTGTTGACTTCTTTAGGTGTAAGGAATTAACTGAGAAAAATCTTAGGTGTTCTATCTCAGATGTAGACAGTGAAAAAAATTTAAATGCAGCTCCCTTTCAAATAAATTTAAAGCTAAAGGGGGGGGGAAGAAAATTATTAGTGGCAATGAAGGGTCCTTATGTTTGGTTCACCATAATATTCAGGGTGTATGTGATTCCTCTTTAGAGGGTTTTCAGTTGTGACTGGAGAGCTTAAACGTTTCTCCAGATATTATTTGCCTCACTGAACACTGGCTGACAGAATATAATCTCTTTCCACTCCAGAGGGTCAAGGGTTTCAACTTAGCGTCATATTTCTGCCACAAAAATAAATTAAGGGGAGGGGTTTGTATTCTCACCAGGCAGCAATTAAAGTTTAAAAAAAGAGACGACCTTTGCACATGTTTGGAGATGGGAATTTTTGAAATGTGTGCTGTTGAAATAACTGCCAATCCGGGTACAATAATATTAGCTGTATACAGGCCATCAAATGATGAAAAAAATGCAATAAATGGTTTTCTGGAGAGATTAAACGACACTTTGGACAACATTAAGAGTAGCGATCAAAGAAAATTAATAATTTTAGCGGGAGATTTCAATATAAATATCTTAAGGAACACTAAAACATCAAATGATTTCATAAATATTCTTTCCAGCCATAATCTATCTGTTCATATTGACATTCCTACACGAATTACAGCCACTACCCAATCGTGTATAGATAACATTATTTCAAATTTGGTTCAAGCCCAGTGCTGCGAGAACTCTGTGTTTGAGCCGGGCACTTCTGATCACTCTGCTCAGATTGTGAAATTTGCATTGCATAGCAAATTGCCCAAAAAAGTAAATCAGGGCCTCAAGCAAGGGTGCGGTAGGAAATTCAGTAAAGATAATATAGATTCTTTTATTACAAAATTATCTCAAAAGTCATGGGGGTTCTTATATAAGAATAGCACTGACTCAACCAATGAAAAAATGAATTCGTTTTTCAAGAAATTTCATATGCATTTTGAACAGTCGTTTCCTTTGACATCTGTGAAAGTGGGTAAAGATTTCAATTGTAAATTGAAAAATTGGGTCACTGAGGGAATACGTATTTCAAGTAAAAGGAAAAGGGAGCTGCATAGGTTAAGTAAATTTTCTAAGGACATAAAGTTCTTAAGTTATGTCAAAAAATATAAAGCAATTTTTAAGAAGTGTATACAGCAGGCAAAAAGAATAAATATTTGTGAATACATTAGGGATTCAGACAACAAAGTTAGGGCCTCCTGGGATGTGGTAAGAGAGGTAACACAGGCTTCTAGCCCCTCAGGCACTATAGATGAAATAGTGATTGATAGTAATACAGTTACGAGCCCTGAAAATATTGCTCAAAGTTTCAACACTTATTTTTTAGAAATTAGTAAAAATCTTAATATTAATAGTGACGTACCTAAAGCGTTCTCTAATGCATTAAAGGCAAATGTCAATGTTCAAACCCAAATTGTTTTAAAAGACGTAAATGTAGATGATATTTACAAAATAATTAAAGGTCTTAAGAATAAAAAGTCATCAGGGTGGGATGAAATTCCAGTCTTTTTAGTGAAACAATGCGCTCAGTTTCTGGCGGCTCCATTGTCGTATTTGGTGAATCACTCCTTTCACTCAGGAACTTTCCCTGACATTTTAAAATATGCAGTAGTAAAACCCTTATTTAAAAAGGGTGATAAGAGGTTAATGGAAAATTACAGACCAATTTCCCTCTTACCATCTTTCTCCAAAATCTTTGAAAGAGCAATGTGTAATGTATTAGCTGACTATTTTGAGGGCAATGGTCTGTTAAGCAAGAATCAGTTTGGGTTTCGAAAATCCAAAAACACAACCTTAGCTATTTTTGATTTTATTGATAAAATTGTCTGCAACATAGATAACGCTAACTTCACTACGGGTATATTTTTTGATCTGTCTAAGGCATTCGATTGTGTGAGACATGATATTCTGTTAAAAACGTTACAGATATACGGGATAAAGGGAAATGCACATAGATGGTTATCATCTTACTTAGCAGGTCGTCAGCAGAAGGTCATAATAAATCATAAAGACAATCCAAAGGCTAATTCAAATTTTGAAAAGATTATCACAGGGGTTCCTCAAGGATCAATCCTCGGACCTCTTTTATTTCTAATATATATAAATGATCTTTCTTTCCAAGAGTCCATAGAGGGAGTGACATTGGTTCAGACCATTTCCTGGTAGTAGCAAAACTGAATATATTTGCAAAATGGAGGAACGGTTTCAAGCGGCAGGTTACTAAACCAAAGGAGGAAGTTTACAAAGTCCATCTTTTACAACAGGTGAGTGTATCAGGGCTGTATCAGCAGAGACTACAACTGCACCTTGCAAACTTGCCAACATCTAACAACGTAGATGAGGAATGGAATATAATTAGAAGCTCCATAAGAAAAGCGGCGGATGAAGCTCTGGGAAGGAAGAGGAAGACACTAAATCACAGAGGATTGAAGGTCTGGAATGAAGAGATTGCTGAAGCAATAGAAATAAAAAATTTAATATCCTTTGTCTTCCCTCAATATATATATTTCAGTTGCTTTTATTCATCAAATCTCATCCTGATGTCTTCCATGAGAGGCGGCAAGTACATTCTTATCAAACACGAAACAAAAATTATATATTACAATATCCAATTCATAAGACCGTCTTTTATGAAAAAGGGCCTTATTATACTGGTCTAAAGTTATACAACCATCTTCCAATTAGTATCAGAATTATAGAAAATTTTCAAATGTACAAGAAACGCCTATTTGAGTACATGGTATCTAAGTGTTTCTATTCTGTGAATGAATTCCTCACAGAAGCAATATCATAATATCACATGCAATACCATACAAGTAATTTTGAAGATTTTGTCTGACCCCCTACTGTAACATGTCATGCTTTATTGATTTAATTGTTTTTTTCATGTTGATGGTTTTATCATGTTTGTTTGATTGTAATAAGTTTTAATTATATTGTATCTTATTTCTGTAATTGTTTGATTGTAATAAGTTTTAATTATATTGTATTTTATTTCTGTAATTGACATTTCGCCAACCTTTTCAGAGTTTCTGAAAAAAGGTGTTATGCGAAGAATAATAATAAATAAATAAATAAATAAATAAACTAGTGCAAAACTTTCGTTTACAACCTATAGGTGCTTGCCTCGCGCGGAATACTCTTACAGTAGACAGACTATAGTAACAGGTAATAGCACAATACATGCAGAAAAGTGAAATAAATTATTCACTAACAGGTAGATTTTTTTAGTACAAAAGTTTATTGGTACAAAAAATGGTAGTAAAAACAAACCGTTTGGTGGAGACATCATGACTCGTTGGACGATTCGTTTTGAGTATTGACTTGCTTTAATCCTGCCGACGCCTTTATGGATGCATGGTTGCTGACTTCTTGGCTCGATGTACAATGTATAGTAACTATAGTACATTGCTGTGTGTCCGTGAAAGATTCAGCCCAAATGGCCACCCTTGTGTTCATGAAAAATGCGTTTGGTTGTCGTGGTTGTATTTGGTTACAGAAAATGGTAGTTTGTCTTAACTTTGTGTCCATGAGAGATTCAGTTAGATTTTCCACCCTTGCGTTTGTATTAATAACAGTATTATAATGTAGTTAAACTTAAAAGTGGTGTTATTAGATGAAAATATTATTGATAACTTATTTAGTTTTAACAGCTTTATGCTGTTATAACAGTCCTTACCGTTATAACAGTCAGAGAAGCGTCAATTGTTCATCAGTTTATAAAACAGCTTTGAATCACAGTGTTATAAAGTAACAGCTAACAGGGTGGTTTTAGTAACCTGTTATTATGACAACTGGCTCAATCCAGTAACCATGTTATACATCCATGTTATGTTAAATAAGCCCCATCACTACTGCCTACAAGGATGCTGTACTTAAAGATAAAGGGAAAAACCAAGGGACAGACCAAGAGGGAAGTCAATTGTTTAATGGTCAATTGTTTAGTGTACTAGCATGCCCCGTCGCGGCTTTGCATGCGAAAAATGGTGTAATCACTCTTTTTAAAATATGTAGCAGAAATTGTGTAGCTGCTAGATCGACTGTATACTCCAATGTACAAAATAAAATATCAAAGCAATTGATCACTCACCAATTAAAAGAAAATTAAAACAAATTAAAGAAATACGGAACTTTACTTTTATAAAATAATCAACAATACAAAATCATATCTATGTAACAAAATACAATAAAATTATCATATGATGTCAACAGCTGATCCTTAGCACCACGTCACTATTTACTAAATCATATGACTTTATTTATGACAATACTTTATTTGAATCACATCAGGTGTTTAAAAGCAGCAGATTATCTAACCTCATAAAAGCCTTAATGTAGGACATAAATATTATTTTCAACCCTTTAGGGGTAACTTTTTAAGGGTTTCAATAGCCTAAAACCTGCACTGGCATCATAGTTACAACATAAAAAAAAACTGCATGAAAATTGGTTCAGCAATTTTGGAGATAAAGGAGAACATAAACACACACATACATCAAATTTTATACATATAGATTAATAATTCAGGATTTTTGAAAATCTAACAATCTCCCGTCCTATAGTGACAGCCTATCAAGAGTCAACTGCACAACCAAAGGTTGTTATTGATTACAGTCTATGATACAAGATGCACTTCTTCTTGGTTTCCAAAAGTATAATAGTAACACATATAAAATACATATTATATATTTTTTACTATGTAGATATCTGCCTTGGAATCAGTCTAATTGGATATCCTCCTTCAATTTCCAACATCAAATTAGGTGAATATTTTATTTCTTCAAACTTTAAATCACATTCAACATTAAAGTTACTTAAAATATGCGCCAATAAAATTTTCATTGATACCATTGCATAACGAGAACCTAAAAAAAAGAAAGTTCAATATATTCATGTATGCAAAATAATTTCAAATGTTTTTAAGGGAGGAGTTGTAGAATAGCAGTCTATGTTCCAGTACGTCATTGATAGAAGTTCTAATTCAATTAATCAATTGTTGTAAATTGAAGAAGTAATTTAAAAATAATCATAAATAATAATCAAAATTTAAATATTCTAAACAGCAATTAAATATATCAAGATGAATTATAAGAAGAAAATAAAAACATTCAAAAAATCAATTCCAGAAACCAAATATCTCAAATTAAAGCAAGAAAACAAACAAAAGATAGTATAATTTTAATTAAATAATTTGAAATAATAAAGTGAATAAATAAAGGAAAATATTAAAGTATCAAGAATCTATTTAATTATGGAACCAAACAAAATAAATTTGATTTAAAATAAAGAAAATCTAAAAGTTCGGGCTCAAAACATGAAAATGTAGAAAAAGCACTGGAGAATATCCATCCGAGAACTCACAAGATCAGTGCCTTCACACTTAAGAAAATCAATAAAATTCTCAGAATGTAAATTTTTAGATTAGGCTTATTTCTAATATCATTATCATTTTTTTTTATTTTTTAGATTTGTTTCCTTAGAATTATTTCAATTACTAACGCAGTTTGTTAAAATAGAAAAAAAATAATTTTGTAATGTTTCGTCTTTGTTGTGTGTTAAAATTACAATAACATTTTTCAATTTTTGTCCATCCATGAATTTTTACATTTCACATGATCTTAGAAAATCTGCTACAGAATTTTAACTATTTCATAAATCAATTACTTGAAGATATCACTGGATTCAGCACAAAAGTTTACATATTAAGACATGACATCTGGCAAAGGCACGTAAAGTACTATAATAATATAATAGAAATATAGTAATTGAAAAATATTATCACTAAAATATTAATTAATGTTAATTGCAATTTCCCGAAAACAAGTGTTTCTTAACCCTTAACTGGTGAGGTGGTATTATTGTAACACTCACAATGAGGTGGGGTCTCACAGACCCCTCAAATTTTTTTCATTTTTTACACAAATTATAATTTTTTATTTTTATGCAATGGCTTAAGTACATTTTTAAACTTGTATAGAAATGTGGAATAGAGCTAGAAATAAAAAACACTTCGCTAAACCATTTCAAAAAAATATTTTTTATTTTACACTCGGAAAAATGAACTCAAAAACATTGTTTATTAAAATTCTATGTAAAATAGACAAAAAAAATATTTTATAATTTAAAAATGTTTACACCTTTTAATTATGAGTTTAAAAACAATTCACATAAATCAGAATAATTCTTAAATAAAACTAAAAAATTCTGCACGGTTTTAAAGTTTGTAAAAATATGCTGTTATTACACTGAACAAACACTAAACGTCTCTCAGTTTTCTCCACAAGTAGAGCAAAGATCAGCTCTACAATCCAGGCAGTATGGTTTTTGACATCTTCTGCATTGAATCTGGGTCGTTAACCCTAAACTGTTTATCTCCAGACGCCATTTTTGTAAATCACTATGAGAACGAAACTAATACACTCACGGTGAGGTGGGGTCTGACAGACCCTAAAGCAACTTTAACTTGTTGTACCGACTATAAAATCAAAAACTAGAACATAAACAGATCATAGGGGAGCTCAACACCAACTAACTTGAAGGTACTGAACGCGTCAAGGTCATCTGATTCTCAGTGTTGCCGATGTTAAAAAATGAAAAATCCCTGGGGTTTGGCAGACCCCACCTCACCAGTTAAGGGTTAAACTTCATTTTTTAAATTCTGTTAACATTTTTTATAAATCATGATAAGAGTAAAAGTATTGTTTTCAGCATTAAATTCTCTGTAAGAAACACTCATAACCTCACGCTTGTTGGATGGAGATAAGGTCCCTTATCCTATGGATGATCACAAAAAATATTCCTTCAAAAGTGTTTTAAAAAATATGAAATAAAAAATTACATATTTTTACTAACTAATTATTCAAAATGAAATAAAAGTAGATGAAAAGTATTTCATGAAAACAATTTGTCACATCATAGAATATTTTTAATTACAAACACTTTGTTAAAAATATTATGACTATCATAAAATTGAAGTTATGATTTTCCTTGAGTTTCAAGACATGTAAAACATAATTTATGCAATATTTTGAATAAAAATTTTAAGGGGTGTCTAAGTTACCATGGTAATACTTTTATTATTATTATTATTATTATTATTATTAATTTTTAATATTTTGGATGCCATAGGAACAAAGTAATTTACCATTTTTTTTTTCAAAATCTTTTTGA
The DNA here is from genome assembly GCA_035578175.1 of Catonia carolina. Classification (NCBI taxonomy): domain Eukaryota; kingdom Metazoa; phylum Arthropoda; class Insecta; order Hemiptera; family Achilidae; genus Catonia; species Catonia carolina. The sequence continues at coordinate 256,957,351 of JAQMRL010000001.1, read as the reverse complement.
CTATATAACATAAAATATAAATTATAATTAAACTAAAGTATTTAGTTAGTTATATTATATTTAGGTTAAGCTTTTTCAGGCAGAAAACTTTGGCAAGTTTAAATTATTCTCACAATGATGGTTAACGAATAGAAGCACAAAAAAATATATTTTTCCAAGATGTGACAAATTTCTTATTTTAGTTGTTATTAAACTTGTATAACAAGCTTGGTTACTGGAGACTAATTGGTTAGAATAGTGGGGTTTAAATATAATAATTTTCAGACTATAGCCAGGAATCAAACCTACAGAACAAATTTGTGAATGGACCTTCTGGTTTATAACCTAGCAAGCTAACTACTATGCCACAAAGGCGGTCTATTTCTGACAAATTTTGTAGTGTATATTAATTACCAACCTTGTTTATCTGAAGTCTGTAATCCTCGATAAAGGTTACCATGTGTTTATTGTTTACAAAATGCATACTATTGTATGCGGCCTACTGCGTTATGTTTAGTAAATTTTGTATTTGTTGATATGGTATCACTGTCACTAGCACTTTTCACATACTTTTACAATAAAAGGATAATATAAAGAAAATAGGATGAAATAAGGACAATAAAAAGTATAATTTACACGAAGAGGATAGTAATACGATTTACAATAACTAATAATATATATAATTAATAACAATAATTAATAATATGAAAAGAATGTTAAATATTATAAGTGTGTCCAAACTGAATTGGCGCATCGATCCGAATCGGCTAGACTACAGACGGTTAAAATATTTTATCTTTCTAATCGAGAAAAATAAATAAACTATTCACTCATTTTCTGTCACGCTGTTTGAGTTATCTCGTACATGTTGGCAAGGGACAAAGAGAGGTATGATCACAACTCTTTAGCTACGTGCGCCAATTCAGACTGGATAAACAGTATATATAGTTTACATTTGTATATATTTCAGTTATTTTTATGTGAAGGCTGTCTATTATACATGATACACTGCCTCAAAAAAGTCACAGCTGTTTCTTCATTAGCAATTGAATTGGTCATTTCAAAAAGCCCATAAGTCAAAAATTCTAACTTTTGGAAAAATTAAAAAACTGGTAATTTACTATGTTTCAATAAAAAAATAATATTAAAATAACGGGTGATTCAAAAAGAGCGCCGGTTTTTAAACGGCTGGTAAATTTTTGTTTATCGGTTGGCAACATTGTTAGACCTCATTTCTATTTCGGAGAACATTCCGATTGACGATTCAGTTGTAGTTTCTCTTGTTCGCAGTGTAATACTCTCGCAGTCTGTGTCTAACCATGGAGAAGTTTACTATTGCACAACGAGTGTTAATCGTCAAAACATTTTACCAGAGTGGAGAGAGTTATGCGGCTACTGTCAGGCGACTTCGCGGTACTCTAGGACGTAATGAAGCACCGAATGAATCAACAGTTCGCAGGCTCATGAAAAAGTTTTTTGAGACGGGTTCAACAGTTGACCTTAAAAGTTCTGGACGTCGTCGTTCTGGCCGAACTGAGCAGAACGTTGCGTTGGTTCGTGACAGTGTGGCTGTTAGCCCAGCAAAATCAATACGTCGCCGTTCTCAACAATTGGGTTTACGATGTTCTTCTGTACGGAGAATTCTTCGGTACGATCTCCAATATCACCCGTATAAAATTCAGTTGACGCAACATTTGAAAGTGGCAGACCACCAGAAGAGACGACAGTTTGTTGACTGGGTATTGAGAAAACGGCAGGATGATGACACCTTTGCAAACAAAATCATTTTCAGTGATGAGGCGCACTTCCACTTAAACGGTTTTGTTAATAAACAGAACTGCCGTATGTGGAGTTTAGAAAACCCTCGCGTGGTTAATGAAAGGGAAATGTATGCACAGCGAGTTACAGTTTGGTGCGGCTTTTGGTCGGGCGGTGTCATCGGCCCTTACTTTTTTGAAAATCAAGAAGGACAAGCCGTGACAGTAAATGCAGACCGATACCTTACGATGATTAGGGAGTTTTTGTGGCGTCAATTGAATGGAATTGACGAGTTGTGGTTTCAGCAGGATGGCGCCGCCTGTCACGCTGCACGAGAAACAATGTTGTTGCTCCGTGAACGGTTCCAGGATCGCATCATTTCTCGTAATTCCGACCATCAATGGCCACCAAGGTCGTGTGACTTGACGCCTTGTGACTTTCATCTTTGGGGTCATCTGAAGTCATTGGTGTATGCCAATAAACCCCGAAACATCAATGACTTGGAGGAAATTCGACGGGTTATCGGGCAAATGGAAGTCGAAACTTGTCGCGCAGTTACATCCAATTTCATGGACAGAGTTGATGCGCGCCAGCGCAGTAGAGGAGGACACATGCATGACATCATTTTTCATACATAAAATCGGAAGGTAAGATGAACTTGTTGATGTATTTTTTTTCAGTTTTTCAATAAAAGAAATCTCTTAATTTGATATATCAAAACCGGCGCTCTTTTTGAATCACCCTACATAAATAATTTGTTCATTGGCCTGCCCCCTTTAATATAAAATGTATTCTTTTGAATTTTAAACAATAAGCCACTTGTTTAAATAAAAGTTGACAATTTTGACTTAAAGTATTTCTGATATAAATTGGAGTAAAACACTTAACTGCATGGATTTTTGTAAAATACGTTGCTAGACCAGAAGAAAATTGTGTTGTAGGCCCTACAATAGTATTCATTTATTTATTTCACTAGTTTACATTAGTGACTTAAAATAGCTTTACGCAGTAATAAAAATTGAAATTCGTAACTTTCAGATAGAAAAATGTTGGTTTTCATGACTATTCAGGTTTTTCATCGTCATCACTAACATTAGTTATCTCCCTTAAAAAGATTTTTACATAGAAAATTTGTATAGCCTTTTCATTAGAAAGTATAGCTGAAGCTTCAAAAATCATCCACTTTCATTTTTTAATAAGAAGGAAGCACTTTATATCCTTAAGGATACGCTTTTTCTGAGTGTTATATTACTTAAGGAAAGCCAAACTTATGTGATTTTTGAAGGGAAGGTGTTTTTATATTTAGTTAGCCCTACAATGCGCTAAAGAAAAAAAAAATGTAAAATTTTGACTTATGGGCGTTCTGAAATGACTGATTCAGTTACAATTCTATACAAATTCATTAACATCATTTTACGACTAGTAAGCGCATAAACTTACTGTAAAATACGTGAATCTTCATGCGCGAAAAGTGCTTGTGAACAGTGCTACCACATCAACAAATATAAACTTCACGAAACGTAACGCGGTAGGCCACATACTACGATAGTAGCACCACAAAATATTTCCCATAAATATAACTAATTCTCTTAAATATTAATAGAAATTTTGTGGCAATGAAAACATATTTACCTGGGCATCCACGAGGTCCGGCGCTAAATGGTAAGTAACTGTGTTTAGGTCTAGAGCTTACATTTTCAGGAAGAAAATGTTCTGGATAAAATTTATCAGGATGAGACCAGTACATACTATCTCTGTGCACTGAATAGGGACTTACATAAACAATTGTTCCAGCTGGGAGAGTATATTGTGCTGAAAAATATAAAAATAAAATTGTTAAACTGTTAATAAAATTAAAGTGCAATATAATACATTGAGTCATGAGTCAAACACTAAAATAGTAAATAAATTTTTGAAATGCATAATATTGCCAACCATTAATGTAAATTACAGTATAAATTATATTTCTCACCTTACCTTTGGTTACTTTTTAAGTTTAAAAAACTTACGCGCATTTCGGTCGTACCACCTTCTTCAGAGCATATTATTAAAATTAAAATTAAAATTCAGAATGGTGTTTCCATTCAGTCATTCAGATTAAAACTCAGTTTTTAACTTAGTAGTTAATCTAAATGACTAAATGGAAACACCGTTTTGAATTTTAATTTTTAATTTTAATAATATGCTCTGAAGAATCTGGTACCACCGAAACATGCGTAAGTTTTTTAAAATTAAAAAGTAACCAAAGTAAGGTGATAAATTTCAGTTTTACTGTAACTCAAATAGTACATTAAAGAATCACGTATAAAAAATATTTACAGTTTCTTAAACCGGACAAAATAAAATTTATTTTCCCTTTACTTACAAAAAATATCATTACAATACATATGTTAATTTTCTTAATTATACTTTGCTACAAAGGAAATGAGAAGACTGAATGTGGATGTCCTTGGTATAAGCGAGATGCGCTGGCCAGGAACAGGAGTAGTACAAGTCGACGAACATAAAGTTTATTTTTCTGGTAATGTGGACGGCAGGTTTGAGCGGGGTGTGGGGATGATAGCTACACAACAGGTTGCAAGGAGTGTGAAAAACTTTATTCCTGTCTCAGAGAGAGTAATGGTGCTGCAACTGGAAGCCAGGCCTGTGAATATCAACATCATCCAGTTATATGCCCCAACAACGGACAGGCCAGATGGAGAGGTGGAAGAACTGTACGTATGTATCACGGACATTATCAACACCATCCCCAAACAGGAGGTGGTTATAATGATGGGTGATTTCAATGCAAAATTAGGAGCAGGATTTTGCTCGGCCTATATTGGACCCAATGGTCTAGGTGAAAGAAATCAACGGGGAGATGTTATGGAGAGGTTCGCTGAGGAGAATGACTCGGTTGTGTTGAACACGCAATTCAGAATGCCCCCTAGAAGGCTATACATGTGGATATCGCCTCTTAGTAAGCCGGATAAGATAATAAGAAACCAGATAGACTATATATTGATTAACAGGAGATTTAGAAATAGTTGTACGTGTGTGAGAACATTTCCGGGGGCGGATATCGACTCCGACCATGTGCCTGTCATTGGAGATTGTAGAGTTAAACTCAAGAAGATCAAGAGGAAAACAGATAAAAAGAATGAGATGAGAAGAATGAGGGATCAGTCTCTGAGAGCGAGAATGAAGGCGGAGATCAATGACTTGTTGGTGAGTAGTATGAATGGTAAATCTGCAATAGATGAACAACTAGAAGTCTTGAAAACAGTCGTAGACAAAGTAAAGGAAGATTACCTTAAGAATGACAGAGGAATAAAGAAGAAACAATGGATGACGGCTGACATCCTTAATTTGATGGAACAAAGGAGACTAGTAAAGGATAATAATGAGGAATACAGAAGACTGAACAGACTGATTAGATCGGAGATCAGAAAAGCGAAGGAAGGAGAAAGAATAGAGCAATGTTTGGAAATAGAAGATTTACAAAGAAGACATGACGATTTCAACGTCCATCGTAAGGTGAGGGAGATGACGGGGAGGCTGCGGAGGAGAAGAGTAGGAGGATTGGTGAATTCGGAGGGACGACTGGTTGTGGACGTCGAGGATAAGAAGAACACCTGGAGGGAATACCTTAGACAGCTATTTGAAGATCAGGAAAGAGGAGAACCCACAGAGGTGGTGGGGGTGAGTGGACCGGACATAATGGAGGAGGAGGTGGAGGTAGCGCTGAGGCAGATGAGGGATGGAAGAGTGCCGGGACCAGATAATATTAACATAGAGATCCTCAAGCTACTCAAAGGGGAAGGACTCAGGAGGCTTGCTTGACTGTTCAACAGAGTGTATAACACAGGAATCATACCCACGGAATGGAGAAGGTCGGAGTTCCTCGCAATACCTAAGAAGCCTGGAGCAAAGAAGTGCGATGACTATAGGACTATAAGTCTTATGAGTCATCTCTTAAAGCTGTTCCTTAAAATAATCCACCGGAGAATTTACAGAGTATGTGAAAAATACATCTCTCCAAATCAATTTGGATTTATTAATGCAGTGGGCACAAGGGAGGCACTGTTCTCGGTGCAGGTTTTGTTCCAGCGGAGTAGGGTTGTTAATTGTGACATATACGTGTGTCTGATAGATTATAAAAAGGCATTTGACCGGGTGCAGCATCATCGATTGATGGACGTGTTAAAACGCATTGGAATTGATGACAAGGACCTCCGCATAATTGTTGACCTGTACTGGAACCAGTCAGCGGCACTCAGATTTGAGGAAGGAGAGACTGAGGAATTTCCAGTGGCAAGAGGAGTGAGACAAGGATGTATTATGTCACCCATATTGTTCAATGTTTATTCGGAACAAATTTTCCGAGAGGCTCTGGAAGGAGTGGAGGAGGGCATCTTGTTGAATGGTACATGGGTGAATAATATTGGTATGCTGACGACACCATGATTTTTGCTGACAGCCTGGAAGGACTACAAAGGTTGATGAACCGCATAGTGGAGGCAAGTGGAAGATACGGATTGCACAAAAACAGTAATAAGACCAAGTTTATGACGGTCAATAAGGAAAACATCACCAATGCCAACCTTTATATCCACGACCAACCTATAGAAAGGGTGACACAGACAACGTATTTGGGCACCATGATAAATGAACAGTGGGATAACACTCAGGAGATCAGGTGCAGAATCAGGAAAGCACGAGCTGTCTTCAACAGCATGAGCAAGATTTTCAAATGCCATGATTTGCATTTAGACATCAAGATGCGCATTCTCAGATGTTATATATTTTCGATCTTGTTGTACGGCGTCGAATCATGGACACTCAATGCGGCTATCACAAAGAAGCTGGAAGCCTTTGAAATTTGGTTATATCGCAGAATGTTGCGAATATCATGGAGGGACCGCATTACAAACATCCAAGTCCTTCAAAGAATGAAGAAAGAGAAGGAAATCATGGACACTGTCAAGATTCGGAAGTTGCAGTACTTTGGCCATATTATGAGGAACGAGGGAAGGTATGCTCTGCTTCAAACCATAATACAGGGGAAGGTGAGCGGAAGACGAGGACCGGGGCGTAGGAGAGTATCCTGGCTGCAGAATCTGAGGGCGTGGTGTGGGAAGACCTCCAACGAGTTGTTCAGAATAGCGACAAACAAAGTAAAAATAGCCTTGCTGATCGCAAACATCCGAAACGGATATGCACCGTGAGAAGAAGATACTTTGAAAATCTAAAACTAATTATATTAATTTGCAGTGGAAAAATTAATCCATCCAACTATGGTTTCCCATGTTCAAGGGTTAATCAATTCAGTGCTTGTTTGTTCATTATACTACTTCAACTACTACGGAAACCTATTAGTGTGTTAATAATTACAACTACATGTTAGTTATTTGAATACTAATTAAACTACTAAGTTTTAAAAAAGAGTATGCTATTATATAATTACATATACAAATAAAAAAACAAACAATAAAATATGAATTGTGCAAAACAAAAGAATTTATTTACAAATAGAAAACTCATTATTGAAACTGGTAGACGAGCTCACAAAATTATATGTTCCCTGTTGTAACCGTTCTTTCTCTGGCTTTATTTTCTACTTCCAATAGCCAAATGGTTACTATTACGATGTCAGGCATATTTTTAATTTGTAAGGAGAGCAGATTGAGCAGCTTGTGTGCTAAATAGCAGAAACACCTTTGGCATAAAATTTTTGAAGCCTTGGGTAAAAGTATAAGATCATTGTTCCTTGTAATATAATGGTGTGCTCTTGTAGTAAAATAGTTCATAATTTTTTAAGTGAAAATTAGAGCTTCTCTTGCAAATATTTGGCGGATATCAAGCATGTTGAATTCTTGAAAAAGCTGCTCCGATGGATACCTTGGTTGTCTTTATTAATTACTCGTAAAATCGACTTCTGCACCTTCTGCATGGAGTCCAAAGAAGACAAATTGGTACCACTCCACCCTATTATACCTATGTTCGTACCGACAAATAATTTATCTAATAATGTAATATCAAGAAGCATTGCATTAATCTCGGATATTTGATTCTCAAACATCTTGACTAATCTTACCAATGTACTTTAGCTTCATCCTAATTAACAATTAACAAACAAAATAATTAATTTAAACTTATTACAGGTCTCAGAAATGTTTTCCATACATCATTTCAGTAGTGATTTCAATTTTGGTGGCTCTCAAGAAAGATTTTTTTATAGGACCGCTTCCTTTTCCCTTCGCTCAATAAATGTGCGCACAAGAATATTTATGCACAAAAAACTGACCAATTATCTTATCTAATTATAAATTTTATCAATCATTATAAGCTAATTAATTAAATTTATAATGCTCGCGTGTGTTACTAGGAGGTTATATTGCACACCACGAAAGAAGTCCGGTGTGAAGTCAAGTTGCCCTTCAACCAATTTAATAGAATTTTCCATTTACACCACAAGTCTGTCTGTTTTATTTGCAATTATAGGGGCAAAAGTACTTGATACAATATTGGTGTAACAATGCACAGTTCAGTTGAAAATCATTTCCAAATATTTACGTGGAGCCAAAATAGCATTTTTTTAAATGACCACCATGTTCAAATGAAACATTGAATGTTAGTTTTTTTTTAATATTCATACTGCAGAGAAAGCTTTGATCTTTAACATATTTAAACCCCGATTAAAACATTTAAAAACACATTAACAGAAAACCAGCTAAAAACTGGGTATTTTTATGCGTAAAGTGCTATATTTCTGACAAATTTTTAAATAAAATGTTTTAGTTAAATGAATAAACGCAGGAAAAGACTCACCTAGTGGTTGACAACCCTAAACAGTTAATATGGAAAGTCTTTTAAGGAAAAATCTACTGCGAGTTCCACTAAGAACATCTTCAGAGAACTCAGAAGGTTACTCGGATTCGGTAGGCAACCACTTAAAAGATATGGATGGATCAGAGCGCCTGAAAAGACCCTTAAAATTCGAACACGTATCTTACATTGCGACGCACAACATAAACACAGTTTGGAAAATAGGACGACTGAAAACATTAACAGACATATTACTCAATCAAAAGGGATTTACAAGAACTTGGACCAACTCACGAAGATCTAACGGAAAAATCACCCAATTACAAACAGGTCCAAACACAACCAACGGCTTATGACACAGAAAAGAGAGTATAAGAAGAGGGAATTTTCAGAAGCAGCCAAACAGAAGTATGCTCAGAACATGAGAGAATATCACGCCAAAATGAGACTGAAAGCTTCCAAATTGACTAAAGTGGTCTATTGTGGCTAAACAAGCACTAAAAACAAGACGCAGGAAAGAACAGGCTTTAATTTTCAGTAGCGTTAAAATTTTTCCGTTTGCTCTTTTTGAATTAGAGATCTTCAAACAGTTTATAAACTCAATACACTAATTTATATAAATATATAACAGTTTTTTAGTTTAGCTGGCTGTAATTATTTTGATTAACACATGAATATACTTGTACAATATCTATTGCTTACTATTATATGCATCTGATATCCACGTAAACATACAAGAAAACACTTGTCTGGTTTTGTAGGAAACTGCTGTAAAAAGAGTTAGTGCGTATGAAATAAGAAACGAATGGGAATTAATTGCAAAATACTAAATATTAATTCTGTTACAAAGCTTCAGCTTTCAGGTTTTACACATGCATGTAACCCACCTACTTGGAATAGTTAATCTCAGTGGCAAACAACCTAAATATCAAATTCTTGTTATAAATCAGGTGAACAGAAGGCCTGAATTACAAAAATGTAAAATTTTGTTTATGTTACTCTAATTTCTATCATCGCCTCAAATACTCCAAATCTCTACGTTGGTTTTAAAACGAACAAAAGGAAACATAGTTTCATGTTAATTTATCACTTTCCACATTGTTTATAAAACTTTTTGGGTTGTAAAAAATTATTATGTTCATGTTTTCTTCTGAGCAAACATAATTCTCATTTAGCTAAAATAATTTAAATTTTGTTAAATAAAATAGTTAGTTACAAGTATTTTTATTAAATTGAGTAAGTGGTATCTGAAAGTAAAAGGTGGAATAAAACTACTTAATTATGTTTAAATTTTTAGAAGAATTATTTCAGTACGCTCATTTTTCATTTATCGTATTATTTAAAATGCAAAATCCAATGTATTTTACATAATATATGATTCTGTTTGTCCTTAAATACAGAGTTCTATCAATGGGATTTTAAAATTTTGATATAATTGTAAAGAAGACACTTTTGTGATTCTAAACAAAATCCGAAAAAAAAATTGGTAAACGCCATAACAAGATTTATGAAGCAAATAACAGAATAACTGAAATAACTTTTTTCTGGATACTATTCTGCTGGCAACCTTGCAAAGTTCTGTTTGTTTTGAAGGATCTGTATAGTGATGGGAATTGTTTATTTAGTTGCATACCTTATTTCATTAATAATAGTAATATAAAACATTACATAATATAACTATAAGACGTGTTAATGTAAGTGTAATTGTGAAATTGGTTGTTATAATAAATTAGTATTATTATGCAAATTGACTCGAGGAGGTCAGCTAGTTTGTATTAAATAGTTTAAGACTCACTGTACAAATTATAAATAATTCACATAATTAATGTTGCAAAATTAGACCTAATCAGTAACCAAAGCAATCCAATTAGGGTGTAGAGATAATAAACAAATAATTAAAAAACAGCAATAAAACTTTGAATATTGATTCTTTTAAAGTATTTAAAGTTGCTTGGTTGTTAGCAATTCTAGTTCACTCTGAAAACTTTTCACTCTCCCCAAGAATTAAATGAAAGGACTGTCAATTTAACACTAGCATTCTATTACTGCATAAAGAAGGTGGTTAAATTGATTTACAATTTTGAATGAATGAGGATTAATGCCAGTTTTCATACTTGAGATAAAGGTTCAATTTTTTAAAGAAGAAAAGACATCTTGTGTTTTAGAATAAATAAATAGGATATTTAAATTTTTTGTCAATTTTTTTCCAATAACTGAATGGATCCCACCAATAACGTTCTAAGCGATACATTTTTCAAAATCATGTTTTTTATCCAGAAACATTGGAATCGACATCCTGAAGTAGTAAAGGGTATTTCATATGTTGAAATCTCTCAAGTTGGTAGCACTAGGACCAGTGGAATACCACCAGTTTTGGGCCTCATGGTGCAGTAATGTTCTAAGCATCCAAGGATGTCCACTTTGCTGTGCTTTGGTCAGTCGCCATCTGATGTAGATCGGCCCACTCTTTTAAAGTTGTAAAATCATTGCAAACAACTCTCATTTGTTACGTTGTTGCAATTTAAAATTCCTGATTTTGGTAACAACTTTCTCATAACATTTAGAAATAATATTATACTTCATGACTAAGTAGACCATTAACTACATATTTCACTAAAAAAATATAAATCTATTAATATTATTGCAATAATTTGTTTTTATAACCTCCTGAAAAAATTTCAATTTGTCGCTTGGAACGTTATTGGCTGGGAGTCATTCAATTGTTAGAATTAATGTAAGTTAACTTTATACCAAATTGTTTAAAATATTGTTCATATTTTGGCGACATTAATCATTAAATATTATAGCCAATAAGAGTAGTAAGTTCAGTGAGTAGTAAAAACAAGATAAAAAGTTGAGGTATATTCAGATAAGTCCCTATTTTTATATGATTGCAGATACTTTTTTAACTTACTCAGTCTTAAGTCTTCTTTTAACAAGCGAGTTGATTGTGGACTAGTAGATATCCTTAAAACTTCTTTTATTACCATTTCTAAAGTTTCAAGATGATTCAGATCTTCCATAGTGAGTTCTCTTTCTTCTTCGTTGCCAAACAATTCATCAATTTCTTTCTGTACTTTAGTCTGCCATTCTTTATAAATACCAAGCATTACAAGACAATAACTGTTTGCTATCGCTGATGTATCCATTCCCTATTAACAGAAAAAATATAATTTTGTAGTATAGGTATTATATAATACTTCTGCCCTTGGAGGGATAGTGTTAAATTTGGGTTTGTATACATCACTGGGTAAATAAAAATTACTGTTAGTATTAGAGTATACATGATGAATTATAGAACTTTTGTAAGTAATAGTAAATATATTTTTACCTTTGCGAGTGGTTACTTCCATTTACATCGTTTGTGCAAATGGTTGAAATTAAAATGCTTTATTTTTCTAGAAATCACTGAGATAAAAGTTAAATTTTAGTACGGTAGATCTTCAGGAAACTATGGAAATAAATAGGTATTGCTTTAGGATTAATCGTTCTTAGGTGCAAATGAAAAAAATATAAATGCATTAACTTTTCTGTTCAACACCAGACAAACAAATATGTTGATTATCAGCACTTTTAGGTAATCAGGAAGTTAGAGAATCTGTGATGTGTGAGTGAGAAAGTAAATCACTGAGGACTTATACATTTTTATTTGTATAGAGATTAATAAACAATATTATGAAAATTTATTACTTTATAAAAACATTTCAACATTTCTTATACCCTCCGTATAAGAAATTTTTCTACATTTATTTATAAAACGTAATCCCCCCATACTATAAGTAATATATAAAAAGTTTTTAAATATTAGAATCAAATAATAAAAATAAAGACTGAAAATTAATAAAAATAAATACACTGAAAATTATTTTTCTAGACTTTCAGACATCGGCGTCTCATAATTGGCGTCGTTTTCATCTCTACCATCGTCATTGTCATCTCCAGCTTCAACACTTTGTGTTTCGGGATGTTGATTCACGGTTCATCAAGTTTGATTTTGTATAGATATATTTTTTTGTTTCTTCACAGTTTGGACTTTTTCAAACACTCTACTGAGTGTCGTTTGTGTTTTAATACTAAGGACATTACTAAGACTTTCTCATATTTGCTTAAAGTTATTGTATTTATTAACTGATTGCAAAAGAAATACTATACTGTTAAAAAAAAAAAAGACTTTCAGAAATGCTAACTTTCTGGATACTGCACTTGGAGATGGAAGGAAAAGACTGTGGAGTAGACAAAGAGTAAATTGTGGGTTTAGTTATGGATGAATTGGGGAAAAGATGCCAAAAGAGCATTGGAGGAGAGATGGTTCAGTGATTGAGAGAGGCGGAGAGGTATAGGGCCCAACCTGAAGAAACTGGGAAGAAAGATAAAGAATATGATGATGATACTGGAAAACTTTACATTTACAATTTAAACAGAAGTTTACTTTATTGAACATTCAAGCAGATTACACAAACAGTGCCCTAATTAGTTTGCCAGAATTAACATATAAGTTTTAAATAAAATACATGAATAAATTTTATTCCCGCGTTTATCATAACAGAGGAAATTAAAATACCTGCAAAAATATCTCAGTTGTTGTAATTTGTAATAACATTAATGGGCTGACAATGTAGTGAACACCACAAAAGCCCTTTGCTTCTGTTAAGTGATTATACTGTTTTTTTATTGTTCGAATAGTTTTTTTAATAGTTATTTATAATGAATAAATTTAGAAGAATTTGATTAATAGTTTAAGTACTCTATGTAGCTGAAGTGATCTTCCATACAGTTAATTTTATGAAACATTCATCCAAGTTTAAAGATAAACTTGGATAAATCTTAAGCTATGTTGCCATCAACAGTTCGTTAAGTTAAAGAACATGATGTAAAATACCAATTTTGGCAGGTTTTCTTGTACTACATGCAAGGAAATAAATAATTGTCAAGTTTAATGACATAAAACTACTTGAGTTTCACATATTGATTGTGATTGCGTCTCATTTATTAACTGTGATAATTTGTTTGAATTCACAACAAAATCTTAGACCAAAAGTTTGTTAATTTTAAAATAATACATCAAAAATCTAAATAAATAAGTCTTTAATTTTTAGAAAGCTGAATGTTATTGAACTATTAAAAATACAACTTATCTGAAACTTCTGAAAAATATATCCACATCAATATCAAAAGAAATCTTACCCCAATAATAACATCCAGTATTTCCTTAGCCAAATCTAAATCATCCTTGCCTTCTGCCTCTGCAGTCTCCAACAGCGAATCGATATATGGTGCTGGATTAACCTTAACTTCTTTATTCAAATCTGTGAATAAAAATAAAATTGTTTTTACTAGTGTTAAAATTAAATATTGCTTCAACCAGTTAACATAAACCTAGCATAAACCTTACCAAACATGAGGCATACAAGCAGATCATTTATTACAGTTTTACTTATTCATTGCATAACAAAAAACACATTGAACATTGCTGATTAGTGCTGTCTATGGTAGTATAGTTTCCTCATCAAAGAAGCATACATATACACAAGGGGCAGGGGCGGCTCAAGAGCAAAATGTCACTTGTGCAAGGTAGTCACTTGGCACCCTTCGGGCCCCATCTCCCAATTATTATTATTGACGTCAATCGGCCTAACTTTTCTGATACAACAACTCCGTTTTCGGACAAATATATAAATTTTAACTCCCAAACATCCTCAAGTCATATACATGTTTATAATCAAATGTACCATCATAAACAAAAATCCCAACCGATATTTTGACCTCAATCTAAGAATATTAGCTTCAAAGGTCACCAAAGCTCCGAATCCCATTATGAAAAACTTACAACTTGATCTCAGATTTTGTACAATTATTAATTAATGCGACGACAAATAAATTTTTTTTTAGATTTTTTATAATAATCCATTTTGGCGCCCCCCCCCCCAATTTCAGCACCCCGTACGGGTGCACGGATTGCACAGGCCTTAAGCCACTCCTGACAAGGGGAAATTAGATGAAAAGTCACTGACAGAGACATTTATCCTTCCCTACTTTTTTGCTACTATCCCAGTGTACAAATCTCTTTAGCTACCATATACAAAACCATGGATAACTGCTGATGATTCTAATAACATACAATATGATGACCGCCTCCGTAGCGTACTTGTTAGCATTTTAGCCTACCACATGGAGGTCCCAGGTTTGATTCCTGGCAAGGGTCTGGAAATTTTCACGTATCAAATTCCATTTAATGTTTCATAGCTCACCGTAGTTACTAATGACCAAGCAGTTGATGCGACTTTAAATAAAGCTTGTTTGGACTCCTGGGTATTGCAGCACACCAAGTATTGAAGCCACTGATGATGCTGCCAGAAGGACAGCCAAAACAGAAGAGGTATGTTTGATGCCCATGCGGCTGCATGACATAAAAAAATCATGTTTCACTCACATCACACATCATATATGTATGTACCACTCATGTGAAAAAAGGATGGAGAAATCCATGGAGAATTTAACAACTAATTTAAATGAAATATATTTAACACCCCATCAAAATGGAGATATGGACCAAATTTAGGAAAGAAAAAGTAATTTTGATGAGATTATGGATTGAATATATCAGGTTGACCTGTGATTTCATGTACCCACAGTCCAGTGTGTAGGATACACCTCTCTCATTTAAACATATGAGGTACGTTCGTAAAGTAAGTTCAGTTTTAAAATAAAAAAAGAACAAGTGCAGATACAACAATGAAATTTATTTCATAAAAATCTACAACTCTCAAACTATTTTTCAACATAACTCCCTTGATTTTCCAGGCATTTGTCATAGCGTGGTACAAGCTTTTGTACACCCTCTTCATAGAATGCTGCCGCCTGTGTAGTCAACCAAGAGATATTTTCTCATCAACTGCACAAGTCAGTTCATCACTAATCACAAATGGACATCCACTTCGATCTTCATCGTGCACTGTATCACGCCCTTCTTTGAACTTTCTAACCCATCTCCTCACCATTGAATCGCTCATCTCATTTGGCCCGTAAACCTCGCAGATTTATCGATGTATGTCAATCGGTTTAACGTTTCTTGCATTCAGAAAGCGAATCATCGATCGAATTTCACAAGCAGTGGGATTTTTGATAAACTCAGCCATTACAAACAAGCGCTACAAAGTGCACACAACAGTTAGTAACCTCAAAACGAAGTCATTTCATTCTGCTTGACACAGAGTGACGGCCACGCATGCGCGGAACTGCGATCGAAGCGCTACCATAAAGAATGACGGAAAGTCATGTGTACAGTGTTTTGGGACAGAAAAGTAATTTTACTGATTGATTTTTTTGCCGCGAGGTCAAACAATCAATAAAGAAGTTTACTACGAGACTCTCAAGAAACTGCGCCGCGCAATACAGAACAAGCGCCGAGGAATGCTCAAGAAAGGCGTGGTTTTCATTCATGACAATGCCCGACCACACACTGCGAATGAGACAAAAAGACTCCTTCAGGACTTTGGCTGGGACTTGTTCGACCATCCTCCATACAGCCCTGACCTCGCTCCTACCGACTTTCATTTGTTTCTGCATCTGAAGTCTTTCCTTGGCAGTCAGTGGTTGAACAGTGATGAAGAGCTGAAAGAACATGTTACCTCTTGGTTCACTACACAGGTGGCAGCATTCTATGAAGAGGGTAAACAAAAACTTGTACTACAAAAACTTGTAAGAACTTTTACTACTTGTAAATGCCTGTAAAATCAAGGGAGTTATGTCGAAAAATAAGTTTAAGAGTTGTAGATTTTTATGAAATAAATTTCATTGTTGTATCTGTACTTGTTCTTTTTTTATTTCAAAACGGAACTTACTTAATGAACGTACCTCGTATTATGTAGTTCATGCAATCTTCCAATATATTATATTGGAAGATTACAAGAACTACAAAAATCTCAGAAGGAGGATTTGCAACCCAATTTAGAGTATGAAAAGAAGATGATGGTATGTGTTTTAGAAGTTTGATGTAATTCCTTTAGGAACTCAAATATATTTTGTTTTAAACTGTCAAAGGCCATAAGTATACATCCTTGGCTGTTTGGTAATTGTTGGTGTTTTAATTGAAGAACTGTAAGCAGATATAATTTGAAAAACGTTGACAGCACCAGTTATTCCAGTCGCAGTAAGTTTTTCTCTGAAGATATTTTTTTCATTTATTTAATGGTTTTTAAACAGAATTTTGGCAAGATTTAATGACAATGGCAGTCGATTCCCAACAAATTATTAAAAAAAAGAATATTCTTTATGGTATTACCTGTTTCTCCGGCTGTAATTTTTTTATTCCTTTCATTAAACTCCTCCAATATATTTCTTCGTTTCGTGATCAGCTGAAAAATATTAAAGTTTATACGTACTTTAAATATAAATATTTAAATATAAATATTTACTTTAAATATTTACTTTATAATATTTACTTTAAATATAAATATTTAAAGTAATGTCATTTAAACCTAATGCTCAGTGTAACAAAAATTCACAATGAATTTAAAAACCAAAATCTTTTATTCTCAAAATAGAAATTAGTACAAAATGGTAAGACTTAAAAAATTAGCTCACAAAAGTTTTGACATGTGTTTAGACCTAGATATTTAATATTTGAGTCTCATATCGTACACAGCTATTTGAATAGATAGCTATTTAAAGCTTTTAAAAAGTAACTTAAATTATTCGCATTAGTGTCATAAATTACACTACCTATAAGTTTTTTTTTTTGTTTAACGTCTGACTGTTCTGCAATAACTGCTAATCCAGATGGTGAAGGATGAAATGATTTTTTGTAACGTATGAAAATATGTCGTGCCTGAATGGGATTCGAACCCAAGATCGCATGATGAGAGGTGAGCACGTTACCAACTACACCAATGCGGCCGGCACACTGACAAATAAACAAACAATCAAATGAACAAACTGAATGAACAAATGTTATAAAGAAGTAAAGTTTGTGCATTTGTTTGTTTGTTTCTTTGTACAAGATAATCTTGGAATCTACCAAAGTGATTTTAAAAATTCTCTCACTGTTGCAAAGCTTAAACCTTCCTGAGTAACATTGGCTATGCTCAACTTTTGCAAGCATTATGTTATTTTTAAATTTTGAAAAATGTGAGTAGTTAAATGATATCATCTTTCTTTTGTTTGGGTTTAGTTCTTTAATATAACATATTGTATCATGCAGGTATCGAGTACAGTAGAGTACCACTCTGCAATATAACATCATCCTATACTCTTTTCTTTTGAAAAAGTTTAGAAATTTTTTTAAGGGACGGATACAATATCACATCCATTTCTGCACATGAAGCCATGCAAACCTTCCATAAGTTGAGAGATAGTATCATTTTTTTACGAAATAGATTGTACCTAATTTTCTTATAACACATATATTTAATTATTCTTAGGCCGTTTCCTCCACTTCCACTGGTGATTCATACTGATAACAACCAAATTTCTGATTCCAGTACAAATGGTTTTATTTGTACAATCATTATTAGGTTTTCAATGGTGAGTTTGTGTGAGAAATTAAATATTTTAAGTCTAACAGCTACTTCTTTACTTAACTGATTTCTTGTATGTGAAGTGATCCCATGCAAGAAAGTTAAATTAAGTTTAAATTAATCAATTTAAAATAACATACCGATATTGTAAACTCATGAATACCATTAATGCGTCTAAGTGTCTCTTTTCCAAACTCTGTCATTTTAAAAATAAATGAAGGAATCAGCCATGGTTTATATGCTCTTTCTATAATCAGTTCTGATGATCTGTAAGTAAGCAAATATTGAAGTAAGATAAAATAAAATTTATAAACATATAACGGGTGTCCAACGGAATTTGAACCGGAATTTGAACCGTAAGGAAATAGTATGGTTCAAAATCCATGGGAAAACCGGTGTACTCAAATTGGTGTTACTAAAGTATGCAACCTACCACGATATGTTTTGTGAAATTTGTATTTATTGATGTGGTAACACTGTCTACCACATCAATAAATTAATATCAAAAATATTAAAGATAAAGATAAATTAATTTATCGTCAGAGAAATTGATAAAACTCCCACCACACAGAAAATTTGACCTCAGTCTGCAAAACTTCTGAATCCATTATAACTACTAAAAAGTAATAAATTTTTATATAGAAATATAGTAGTGCACATCAAGCTAACATAAAACAAAAGAATGCAATACAAATCAGGTCTGCCATTTAAAAATTTTGTTGGAAAATGAACTCCAAGCAAAAAATAAAAAATAAAAAGCGGATTTTTCAAAAAATTATAATCTTCTAAAAAATGAATAATTACCTAGTATAGAAAAACATGAAGTGAAATTCTTTAAATCACCCTACGTAGGTGATTATAACTGCTGAAAATTCTGACGAGTGATAGCTAATTTGATTCACCTTGACATACCAATAGCTTGATAAGTGACAGCTATCAAATAAGAAACAAAGGTATATGCATCAGTCAAGAAAACAAGCTTAAGGAAATTCAATTTGGGATTTCCTGCACTTTTACAGTCACTATTTTTATATATAATTTTAGGTAAGGGTTTTTTAACAGTAAAGTACTATTTTTTTCTTTATATTAAACTGGCCTTAGGGCCAGCCCAGTCAGTCAGCTGGTAGAAAGTTGCTATTATATGTTAAGTAACACTAGTTGGGCAAGTGAGTTTGCATGGTGACCAGCTGACAGCCATTCCTGAACAAACTCCACTGGGGGTCCGTGTTCAACTATTCATGCCGAATCACGTCAGAAAATAAATACAGTGAGAAGCAGCAATCTATTTGGATGGTTGTCCATAAAGTACAGTTCCCAATAACAAGTAAAAGCTACAAAAAAATTAAACTATCTTATAATATTATTATTATTATTATTATTACTATAAGGTATAATTTTGATTGTTTATACCTAGCAATGTCGACTGGAAAAGCAAGAGATTCATCTTCTTGAGAATGTATGTTAATACCAAGGCCAGTCCCTGAAATAAAATAAACTTATGTAAAAAAAACCTGGAATGGGTCATAAATAATACAGTTTATATCATTAACACCTCCTCAGCAATTACTTCGCCTCTACTCTGGTTAGTTGTTTTAAAAGGTTTAGATACAGAAAGTTTCTGGAGAAGGATTATTACTAAAGATGTAGTGTGAAACCTACACAATATGCAACATTTTAACCCTAGAACGCTAAGGCGTAATATTTGAGACGAGTGTCAAAAAATTCTCACACTCTTCAACACTCTACATCAGATTGACAATCTTACTACCTTCTCTTTTCATTGACAAAAAGTCTATGAGATGTTAGTGTCGTTTTTTTTGTACCCCAATGTTGAGTTATACCAAATCATCGTTGTAGGGCAAAGCCTTAGCATTTGCATAAAAGCTATTTTTTCAGTTACCTTCAATTTATAATAATTATTTTGTACATACTACTATATAAGTGAGAAGTTGAAAATTTCTGTGTAAATACTATTTGTAATATTAATTTTTAAGTAAACTCAAGTAAATATGGATTATTGTCTTCTTGTCGTGGCTGACAATTTTGATCAAAATCAATGAAAAATATCACAGTATTTTGATGATGAGTTGCTTATTGGTTAATGCATCATTTTTGTTAGTGCCAAGTTGAAAAAGAGGAAACCCTACTTGGGCGTAAATTTGCAAGGGAAGTTCACCACAAACTTGTGAAACCATGGTTTCAATGTCATCTTGAAAAGACAAACCTTCTATGAAAACTTTTGTCAGACTACTCCAGAGATCCTAAAATGTAAGTATTCTACAATTTCAACAGAATAAAACAGGATTACAAAAAAATAAAAATGTGCATTCTATCCATCAAAATAAGGAGAATGACATAATACCAATGCTGCAGATATATTAAAGTAACGTGTTGTGTGGTAAACATGAAGGGAAGTGCTGTGTGCAATGTAAAAACAATGTAAGAACAGTAAAAACTTCTAAAATTATAAGATATGTTACTTATTTGTTTTTAAGATTAATAAAAACAAATAGGTATTATCTTATGAGATTCAGTTTATTTTTTTTCGATTATTTAAAACAATATTTTGGAGAATCTGATGCTTTTTAATTTCTATACATTTTTGTAAAATGTTTGTACTTACGACAAATTGTATCTAAAGCACATCGCATGAAAGCAAGAGATATATCAAATGTTCCAGATTTTGATTTCTTTTTAAGATATTCAGTCATAATAATACTTTGTTCATGAAATACTTTTAGATAATTTCCTTTTAAATGGTTCGTCTGAAACATTTTGTTCGCTACTCTTCTGCATTTTCTCCATTCTTCTCCTGAGAAACAAAGAAAAAATAATTTTATTAAATATATTATTGAAAAGACTGTGCTTATACAGATATGTCAACAGAGAGTAAAGACAGAAGGTTTCTTGAATCAATAAAGGAAAGGAAGACGCAAGTTAACTGGTTCAAGGAAGTCAAGGAGGACCAAGGAGAACAAAACAACACAAGAAACAGACATGAGAACAGGAAAGTCATTAAAACTATTATGGGTTCCAAGAGCAAACCATAGAAGGGAGAAAGGAACAATTTTGACTGTGGAGAGAAGAGTGGTACACTCTGTAGTGATGAAGAATTATTGGGTTGCTGAGAGGAAGAAATGGAAAAAGAAGTACATAGAGGATACGTAGCATGGTCCTCAGCGACCTAATCAGAGTTAAAAATTTTTGAAAATTGTAGTGAATTTAGAGGTGGCACTTTCTTTACCAAATCAGTAGTAGACCTACATAGGAATTAAGGAATGCCAACTGTAAGAGGAGTAGGTCAAGAAAATACCTCACTAAGAATTCTTTTAGACTAGATAAAGACGGCTTTCAGGCCTATTTAAAGGAGTACTTGAAGAAGGCTGTTCTAGGAAGTCTATCATAGGCCTGAGGATGATATTCCAGGAGCAGAAGCTGAAACAGTTAAGTTTAATTACTCTTCATTACACCAGTAACCAAGAAGAGAGTGCTACATATATTTTATTATTCTGGAAAACAAGAGAATATTTCCCAACTCTGGCAGTCTCTCATATGCTATCTCACTCCTTTCTATTCATTCAATCCTCCTCACTCAAATTCCTGGTGTACAAGTTATGCCACACTTGATCACAGAATGTTTCTTGAAGCCTACCATGTCTTCTGAACCCTGATGGATTGCAATTTATTATTTTCCTTGGTCATCACTAATTTTCCATCCTCCATCCTTTAAGAATATAAGAAGACGTGTTAATGTAATTGTTAAATTGGTTGTCAAGATATAAGTGTGCGAGTTAATTCACACAGATGAGCTAGTACTTTATGATTACATAAAAAATATAACTTAATTTAAGAATCTAAATAAAAATTTAGGTAGTTATGACATTTTAGAAAGTGTGAAACCTGCCATTTTAAAAAATACTCAACGCTGTAAGACTGGAAGATTAAGTAATTGAAACATATGGAGTAATCAAAACACATGCATGCAAAAGCATGTCGAAGCTGCACCACTTTATCACTTGATGGATTGTAGATGCAACAAAGATCAGTTTATGGGAGATATAGTACAAATGGCTTCCATACCAGGATATTGGCTTCAATTTTCAGTATGGTTCAGAAATTTTTATAGAATAGACTTTTTATTTCATACTAAACTGGGTAATTACTTTGAGAATTTGTAACAGATAAGGGTGTTCATGTAGACTCATAGACTACAGGGTGTTTATATCGCCTCAATAGCTTGGTTATTAGTGATCATGGTGGGTTATGGAACTGAAATAAGGTTTGACTTGTAATAATTTCCAGACCCTAGTCAAGAATTGAACCTAGGACCTCCATTAAGTAGGCTAGTATGTTAACCACTATGTGATGGGGGTAGCCAAGTACCATTATGTTGTATTACTTAAAATTTTCCTGAAAAATCTATTTACACATGGGAGTAAGAAGTCTACACCTTGAATTCTTATAAAAGATTTTTTTAAGAAGATTTGTTAATACTTTTTTATAATGTTTTAATTGCATGTAATATTGAACCTGGTGTTACAGAAAAAACATGTGGTAAAAAGTAAATTTAAAAAATACAAGAAAAAACAACACACGTGATGTTTGGGCACTACATTTATGCAGTCTACATTTTAATTTTTGTAACTATTCTAATAGGAATTCCACATGTGTTATTTCTGAAGTAAAATGTGAGTTACATTGTTAGAAATGGCATTATAAACAAAAAGGGAAACTGGTCAAAATGTCGCAGGTTTTTTCTGCAATACTGAATTCAATTATTCCTTAACATATTTGCCAGTAGAAGTCTTGTATCACTCCTACTACTGAAAGTTAGGTCTATCCAATACAACATGCATCTTAATAATTTACTGAATAAAGAGTGTTACTGGTAAGTAGTGAGTAAAACAGAACATGCTCTAATTTGGCCAGCCTGTTGGCATAGTAGTTACCACAACTAGCTTCTACGCCAGGGTTCAAGGTTTAATTCCCGGTCAGGATTTTTTCATCATTATTTTCATATACACATCATTCTTGACCATCTGTAGAAATTGCAAAACAGTCAGACGTAAAAAAAAGAAAAAAAAACAATTTATTTTCCATAAAAATTTACAATAAAACAAAATATTTACCTGACATCGTAAAACTTCCTTTACTTCTAAGATGAAACATTGAAAAAAGTATACTTTTATCAACTATTTTAGGGTTACATAACACAGTCTGTAAACACACACACACACACATTAATTCATTAATTTATAAATACTCAGTACGAATATAATTAACATAAAGAATTTTTTTACACATAATTTTTGCTGAGTAGTCACAGACAGTTATAAAATTATTGTTTTAAAATTCATCACAAGGTAAACATATTAACAAGTTTTTGTTAGGTATGTTTTTTCTTTAAAGTTACATCTACATTTCAGTTATTAGCGACTATGTTGGGGTTTTATGAGTTATAATAATCTGGTGTGAAACACTCACACAACTTTCTCTTGCCAATGCAAATAATTTACAATACAATTAAACATTAGTAATAAAATATTAGAAATAAACAAAAAACTAACCTCAATAAACATAACCTTATTTTAATCATGAGTGAAACACTCAATGAAAATCAACCTCAGTCTGGCTTAAAAATACGGAAAATCACTATTTCACTCTAAACTAGGCTCTGTAGAGAAAAATACGTTAAATAAAAGTTGTAGATCTTTAAATTTCCTATAAATTTGGTTATATACACTTTTGTCGTAAAATGCATACTAAGGCCAAAATCTTAAAAAAAATCGATTTTTCACACGTTTTCGTGAGAAAAAATCAGAAAATCGCTAATTACTGCTAAACTAAGCATCATACAAAAAAATGTTTGAAACAGAAGTTGTAGGTTTTTAAATTTTCTACAACTTTTATTATATAAGTTTTTGCGCTAAAATTTATATTAAAGCCGTAATCTTAAAAAAACAACGTTTTTACGTGAAAACAGCCTCACCGAGAATTTCAGCAAACATGGCGCCTACCCTATCTTGTAGAGAATAAAAAATTGAGTAAAATAGGCGATTTTTAAAAAAATCGTAGGACCAGTTTCTGAGAAAATCGCAAAAAACTGAAAAATTATACGAATAAACTACTACTTCCGGTTGACCGATTTTGATGAAAATGTTCGTGTCGCGTCCGGTAGTGGTATGTAACTTAAGTTTCAAGTTTCAAGTTCGTACGATGTTCCGTTCTTGAGATATTCTGTTCACACACACACACACACACACACACACACACACACACACACACACACACACACACACACACACGCACAAGCGCACACACACACGTACACACACACACACACACACACACACACGCAGACGCACACGCACACACACTCACACTCACACACACACACACACACACGCGCGCGCGCGCGCACACACACACACACACACACACACACACACACACACACACACACAGACCAATCGCTAAAAACATGTTTTTTGAGTTCAGGGGGTCTGAAAACGTATAGATCCGGTGAAAACTCGATTTCGAAAAATCGACATGAAAACAATACTTTCCTTCCTATATATTCATATAGGCAAGAGAAAGTAAAAAGAAACTGTGCGTTAAATTTTCTAGTTTTTATTTGGCAATTGAACAATTAGCTTTATAAAACAAAATATGTTACTGATCGAACCACTAAGATAATTATGTTGTTATTCAACTTAATATTTTACATGATTTATGTTTATTTTTGTTTAAAAAATGTAAAACACAAAATGTTATAACATTTAACCAAGCTGTTAAACCAGTTTTAACCTTTATTCTATTAACATTGATTTAATTTACATTATGAACAAAAGGAATAAGCTTGTAAGCTTTGCTTGTAATTAAAATATATGGGGATTGCTTACAATATTTGGCATGCAGCACATCTGTTAGGTACGCCAATATGTTCAAACATATTTTTCAAATATATTGAAACATATGTTCGAAAAATATCCTTTGGGATATTTCAACTACTTCTTGTGGAAAGGAAATCTAGTTATGTTAATTGATTGATATAGAATACAATAACATATAAAAAATTAAAAATTATATATATTTTTTTAAATTTAATTAATATGACTTTAGCACTTACAGTGGGCAAACAGCAGACTTTGGTAATAAGCCCTCTCTCCGACCTATTTTGTTTGATTACTCTGCAGACCCAATAGTTTTGCAAGTTATGTTTTTGCAGAAAATTACAGCAATAAACATGTAAGTTTTCTTTTTGTTTATTTATGAAAATTACATTGCAAGTATTATATATGAGAAGAATGTATCTTCTTTCAACGGAACGAGAATTTTAAGAAAAAATATATAAATAAAAGAGAAAATCCTTAGGAAAATATACAGTCTAAAAAAAAGAAAATGGACAACAGGTTTAAGAGTAATAAGAAGATATATGGGAATGGAAAAATATAAAAGATTACAGATTTATCAGAAAGACAAAAATTCAGTTTTATGGAATATCTATATAATGCACTAGAAAGATTTGCCAAACAGTTATTAGACAGATGCAAAAATTACAAATCACAGAATAGATTATTCATAAAACTAAAAAATATATGAATCAGATGAAAGTGTTGGACAGAATAGAGGACAGAAGTGAATTTAGAAAAAGTAAAAGAATTTGAGGCGTTCCAACAGGAAGACAAGACAACAAGAAATGGTCAGAAGAAAGGAAGAAAGAGTTTACTGAACAAATAAAAAAGGCTTGTTAAGGATGAAAAATAACAATGAGAAAGAGAAAACATCAACTGAGAAAAAAATCGTAAACGTAGTTCTTAGTAGGCCGAAACAATAAAATAAAAAGCAGAAGAAAATAAAGAGAATCAGATCACCTGATTGGTCATCAACAACAGTAAATTAAAAATGTAATGCTCTTTGAAGTGATTGAACAATTTTTTGACACTTAAATCTGGGATCTTCAGCCTTGTGTTTGAGTGCCTTGCTAATTGAGTCACTTAATAAGCAACATTTAATTAATAAGTATTTTAAAATTAAGTAAAAAATCTAAACGCATTCCCAAAAAACTTCATTACCCAGAAAATTTCAAGAACTGATATTATTTAAATAAAATTGATAAAGTTTGTTTTTTACTTACTTCTAAATCTTCAGCTCTGCTAACACCGACCACTAAAAATGGACCAAACCATAAACGAGCTACTCTGTATTTGTAAAATTCTTTGACAATCTCAGCAACCTTGAAGATTGAATCTAATTTTAAACAGAAAAATAGTTTTTACAGAAATATTAATCTGCGAATCTGCAATTTTGACAATTTGTATCTTGTTTTGGGCTACATACCTAAAGAACGAAATATTGTGGTTGAAACTTGGATCATAAATTAAGTACTATAAGGAAATCCAACACAAGTATTTTCATCAAAATCTATCAACGGGTAGTAGTTAATTCGTGAAATTTTTCACTTTTTGCAATTTTCTTTGAAACAACTCCTACGACTTTGATTAAAATCGCTTCTTTAAGTACCAACTAAAGTTTTTGTGCTCTGTCAGACAGCGTAAGCGGTATGTCTGGGGTGGAACTTCGTAGTGGTATTGGTAAAAAATTATTTATTTTTTAAGATCGCGGCCCTAATAGTCATTTTAGGGCAAAAAAATGTAAAATCACAGTCATAGAAAATTAAAAAATTATAAGTTTTTTGCCAGGCATTGTTTTTCAACAGAGCCTAGTTTAGCGTCAATTAGCGATTTTCCATATTTTGCTCAACAAAATTTTAAAGTCCAACTTTAAATTTGATATTTATGATTAAAATAAGGTTATGTTTTTCACTATTTAAATTGGCAAGTAAAAGTCGTGTTAGTGTTTCACAGTAGATATTTTGAATAGAACATAAATGAGTAGGTCAGAATCAAAACTCACTCCAAAAATTTGAAAATGAGAATATTGTTCAGTTTCATTCTATATCGCAAGACTACATTCTTCAAGCCTACGTTCTTAAAGATTTTTCTTTTCTAGTATATAAATTATGTAAGCCTACGTTCTTAAAGATTTTTCTTTTCTAGTATATAAATTATGTACTAGGTACTGTAACAAAATGATTAGTCTTGTTTTGAATATTAACAGAACTCTTTTTAAGTCCGGGGATCTTCCGTAATAGTATTCATTTAGATGTGTATCGAAACTCATTCCTTCAAAATGATCGAAAAGCCACATACGATTGAGTTTTTATAACTTTAATCTTCTGTGCTAGTGGATTTCGATTTTAGTTTAGTTTGATTGACACTGTGTTAAATTTTATTGTAAAAATTAATGCAGTACACATTGTAAGTTTTCTTTATAATATCGTAGATATTAATTTTCTGATATATGTAGCAGTTTTTTAAAATCCCTAATATGTGTATGTTGCAATCTGTTCAATTTAAGAACAATAAGCAACCCCATGACCCAATGAGGTAAAGATGATATGTACGAGATGTAGCCGTATACAGACTCAGGCTGACCATTCCTGAAAGAGTTTGGTTAATTGAACCCTAACCATCAAAGTACACCGGTAACAACTGTCTAGTATTCAAATCAGTATAAAAGTTTTAATTTTAAGTTTATTAATTTTTATTTGTTACTATGGACGTTATTATCGCAACCAGCAAATCTGAAAGTAAATAATACCTAATTAACTGTTGGTATGACAGGCTTAAAGATATTAATCCAGTGATATTAGTATATCCAGATATTAGTCCAGTGGAACCTCCTCGAGACATTACCTAGTATAAAAGTAACTACTTTTACAAGGATTTGAACCACGGAACCTTCGTCTCCGAAAATCAGCTGTTTACCAGCTGACTTACGGCAAGGACAACCACTAGACCGACCCGAAGGGTTATTTTTTTTTTTAAATTCCTAATACGTGTACGTTGCAATCTGTTCAATTCAGAACAATAAGCAACCCCATGACCCAATGAGACGAGGATGATATGTATGACGTGTAAATGAGGTGTAGTCTTGTACAGACTCAGGCCGAGGCCATTCCTGAGAGAGTATGGTTAATTGAACCCCAACCATCAAAGTACACAGGTAACCACTGTCTAGCATTCAAATCGGTATAAAAGTAACTATATACCTTTAATAGGATTTGAACCATGAACCTTCGTCAAAATAGAAAACAGCTGATTTTGGCGACGACTTTACCTCTGGACCAACCCGGTGGGTTATTAAACAGTTAATTTTTAAAAAATTCTTTGTTAATGTGAACAAAGAATGGTTCACAACCTGTGGTTTATAACCTGTGTTAGAAGTTATTTTTTAGTTTTTTCATTTAAAGTTGCATGGACAACTTAAGCGACTACTGTAGGTTTCGGTACTGTAACGATGAGTTTTAACGAGTTTAACATTTCAGACCCTACCCGAGAATCGAACCTGGAACCTATCGCTTTGTAAGTTAGTGCGCTAGTCACTATGCCACGGACGCGGACTACTACGAGTAATATTATTAGTTATTTATAACTGTACTACAATATTTATTTATTTATAGTTATTACTATAATATTAGTTACTTAATGCGTTAAAGATATCATGATTTATTAGGCCTACTTTAAATTAGTTTTCTATTACTTCACTATTCCTTATAATTTCACATCTTAAGAACAAAACAACTTACAACCGTGAAGTTGTTTCAAAACTCTTTAAGTTAAAATTGTTTTATAAAATTTCATGGATATTTCGAAAAATTACATCTAAAATTGATACTACTAAAATCATTCTGTTTTACATAACGGCCCTCTATCCATAATAAACAGGCGGAGTGACAAATTATTTACACTCAATCTGTTCATTGCAGGGCTAAAATAAATAGTTCTGTTTCTTATAACATAGTCAGCCAATTAAATGACTGAATCATTTAAGAACAGAAGAGGTAGAGGTGTAAAAGACACTAATCAGAGTTATCTCTTCTGAAAGTAACAAATTTCATCATACAGCCAGACCCTGTGGTGAATGAAGTGAAGGTGTCATTTGCAGATTGGAAAAGTTGTGCTTTTCAGAGAGCCCGGTATGCTGATAAGCATACTTTTCCATTCAGTGAGGAAGGCAATTGCAAACCACCTCACTCCTCGTTTTACTTAATAAACCTCTACAAGTTCAAACCAGCCTTTCGGCTGATGACCTAAACAACAATAACGGCCCAACAGAGATAAAACAATCATGAGTAAATGGTTTCTACAAAATATCTGACATTTTTTTAGGTTTTGAGTTAAGCCTGAAAAAGGTTTCTGTAATAATGAATACATCGTTCAATGCATAGAAGTTCTTAGTAACGCTTCTTTGGCATTATTACGACCTCTTAAAATTACAATCTATGCAAAAATGTTCTATGTCACAGACTTAGAACATTTTGCATGGAGTGGAGAGTAACTTACCGTAATGACTTTAAACTTTTTTGCAGGGGCTGATCTTCCATTACTTTATAATAAAACCTACCACATGTTTTTTCTAGTACCGAAAATCTGCCAAAGTCGATTTACTGAGTTTTTATTTTAATTTATTCATATCTTACAATATTTTCAGTAAAAGTGCCTTGATAACTGGTTTACAGTATAACCGTCACTTAAATCAGGTACGTACTAAGATGATAATAATAATAAGAGTTATGAATTTTATTTTTATAACGTTTAATAGACCTAATATACTAAAATAGTGGCGATGTGTATTAAAACATTCAATAAATATTACAATATTCATGATAATTACACACCAAAATATAATATAAAATTAAACACTGCCATTATAATGTATGATAATAATATATAATTGTACAGACAAAAATAAGCTGATTAAAACACAAACTTATAATACAACCTTTTTTTATTGCTAAATATTTGTAACATCTGTAATAGCTGTTACACTTTTGCTTAGTATTCGTGAAGTTTTATTGCCGAGTTTCTTTTCACCGTAAGCCTCTGCCATCTGGTGGTTGTTACGCGAACTCCGTCTGTCTGTACTACTGTTTGTCTGTGACTTGATGGCCCCTCGCAGAGGGGAGCAATATACGGATTGTAAAACCATTTCAGAAAACATTTAATTTTTTTTAGGTCACTGAAACTTTTCAGAAATGACGTATTTTTATAAAACAAAGTATTTCGCATGTTTTTTGTCCTATAAAATTATTTCGAAAAACACACGCCTAATGAGATAATGTATAATTTAGTAAAAGTTTTGTTTTTGAAGAAAAACCGGTATTTTTTCAAATACATCGTCATTGTTCAACAACTATTCCACGGATTAACGTAAAATTTGGCAGGCTTGTTCTGTAATAATTATGAAAAACGATGATGCAATAGAATTTAACAGAAAATCAATACTTTTTAAGTTACAAGGTATTTTCAAAAATACATTTTGTAAAATCGCGAAACACGACATAAAAAAGTCAGCATGCGAGAAACTTTTTTGTCTTTAAAGATAACTGTACACTGTAAGCGAATGAAATAAAGAAAAAATTTTGAATTAGTTTTTAGTGAAAGAATTATTTAAATTTGACGAACCGTATAGGAGTTACAAGGATTTAAAAACGCTGTACTTTGATTGTACTGACGTAAAGTATAAGAAAAAACGATAATATTTTCGAGCGCGGTTTTGAAAAGTTAATATCGGGAAAATTTTTCTGTCGTTCGAAAAAGTGCACGCATGAAGTTTATTAACAGAGCTTAAATACATTTTCTCTTAAAAAATCATTCAAATCGGATCATCCATTTTAAAATTAACACAGTTCAAATTTCGCAACTGCGCGGCGCGCATTGCATGATAATAAACTGCGCTCGTATTCTACTACTACCATTACTTATCACCAATATTTATTTGAACGAATAACTGTATTGGAATCTTAATTTAGGGAAATTGTTAATTATAGCTCCTTGCGTAACTTTCTGTAAAGGAAGATTAAGTAAATTAGTATCCCGTTCTTCATCTCAACGTTTAGTGACATTGTTTATTACATTTCTTCCATCACTGTGAACGGTTTGCCCATGTTTCTGTTATGCATCCATATTTGTTTACGGTTTTAATATATGTTATAAACCATAAAGGCATAACTGAAACTAACATCTTCCTAATTACCTAAAGTATTGGTGAATATATAAAACTATTATCAAACACACATGACCCGAGCAAGACACAACAATTGAAGCACCATTCACAAGTAAATGAAATGTTAATGTAGTAGTAATGTAGTGTTCTTGTAGTAAACGTAATGTGTATGTAATTTATAATATTTGTTTAGCAAAAGTAAACGATAACCTAATATAAATGATAAAATAGTTACGACTACAATATGTAACTTAAATGTATGCCCGGAAAGTAAAAGTTACGTCCGACGCATTGCAACGATACTACATAACTGGTTGAAAAAAAGGACAACATGCTTACTGAAATGTTCGGAAATGGTTTCTTGAAAATAAAAAAAAAACAATATTTTACTTTTTACAAAACCGTTGTCAAAACATAAATTTTACGTGACAGAACAGATAAACAATAAGGGTGTAATTTTATACATGTATTAGCCTATAATACATACATGTAATAGCCTATACATTATGTATTTTATACATGTAATAGCCTATAATACTATTACGTACGCCTTTCATGCGCTTTGGATGCGTGTGCTTGTAATGGATGGTATACTTAAATCCTTGTAATTCCTATACGGTTCGTCAAATTTAAATAATTCTTTCACTAAAAATTAATTCAAAATTTTTTCTTTATTTCATTCGCTTACAGTGTACAGTTATCTTTAAAGACAAAAAAGTTTCTCGCATGCTGACTTTTTTATGTCGTGTTTCGCGATTTTACAAAATGTATTTTTGAAAATACCTTGTAACTTAAAAAGTATTGATTTTCTGTTAAATTCTATTGCATCATCGTTTTTCATAATTATTACAGAACAAGCCTGCCAAATTTTATGTTAATCCGTGGAATAGTTGTTGAACAATGACGATGTATTTGAAAAAATACCGGGTTTTCTTCAAAAACAAAACTTTTACTAAATTATACATTATCTCATTAGGCGTGTGTTTTTCGAAATAATTTTATAGGACAAAAAACATGCGAAATACTTTGTTTTATAAAAATACGTCATTTCTGAAAAGTTTCAGTGACCTAAAAAAAATTAAATGTTTTCTGAAATGGTTTTACAATCCGTATATTGCTCCCCTCTGCGAGGGGCCATCAAGTCACAGACAGACAGTATATGGAGCGCTAGGGGTGTTCTCGTGAACTGACTGTCTTGTATTTTTGTCTGCTAAAGATGGCCGCCTGGTACCGTCGTACGTTAATGAATCCGTAATTAATATTTAGTTTTATCCGGTTTTGAAATGATTTATTAATTTTTGATGTTCCCAAATTATTGGGTCGGAGTTTAAGCTGAAATAATATTTGCAGTTTGAGATGTAATAATAATAATTGGAGTATGAAATGAAATCATTGATTATTAAAGGAAGATGTTAAATGAATCAACATTAAATAACGTCCCAGCCTTGAACTTGAAGCCATGAATTATCCAATAACTGAATTGCAACTATTTGCAATAATTTTCTTAACTTGGAATTTTATTATACCACAACATGAACTGCTGTTCTATTAAAATGGATATATTCTAGGATGTATGGTGACAGTATATTTATTAAATAGATCTTTTCAGAATAACGGTATGTTAAAACCTTATTATTTAATTTATTAATTTCGTGCTCATCTGAATTGCAACAGAGCAACATTACAGGTCGAATTGTGAATACGACTGATTTTTTTTCATTCTCAACTTGTTTTTGGTGAACATTTAATTTGCAAATACCAATTAAAAATTTTAAGTTTTACTGGACTTTAACTAATTTATTAAACTGTTTAATTTAAACTTTTATAATTTTATATTAAATTTTCAAAAAAAATAACCATTTATATTTGCGCTCTTATTGTTAACAATATTTATTTTGGATTATTATTATTATGATAAATTTTTTGGACAGTTAACCGGTTATATAAAACACTAGTGCAATATAATTTTAATCTTTATTCAAAATCAAATGTAAATCATGTCTATTATAAATTTATTTTTTCTTAAACCTAAAACTAGTGTGCCATAGCTATTTGAAGACAAATATTCTTTTATTCATGGTTAGTTTTGTTTCTCATAGGATTATTAAAAGAAATTGTTAATGTAAGTAAATGGGATTAGCTTATTGTAATGGTGTTTAATGCAAATATTGGTGTAGTAATTTAGGAACTGGATCCAGGATAGGTTTTTGCAATTTCTGATTGAAATTAAATATCAATTGATTTTTTTTGAGGTAAATCTATTATTGAAATTTAAACACAAATATTTTGTAATTGCCGTTAGAGATAATTTCTTGTTACCCATGTTATTTACTTTTAAGGAAAAACTTTATTATTAAACTTGTTTTTGAGCAGACCGAAATTTCTTTGTTTCATTTTATAATATATCACAGCCTTTGTTTTTTTTTTGGGGGTGTCCTACTGCAAAACTTTTAACTGTAACTCCCTTGCCAATTTCGTTTGCCTGCATGGGTTGTGTGTGTGAACGAAGGGGTGTTACATATTTTATGGAAGTTCTTTCTCCGTAATATATAACATTTTTATTATTTTTTGTAAAGCCATTATTTTAGTTTTATAAATTAATTTTTTGATTACAACGAACTTGTATATATCTAAAATTCCAAGGTAAAACAAATTATTTTTGTATAGCACTTAACTTGATCTTTTAGACTGCATTTTGTGCACTCCCAAAATTTTATATTGACGTAATTACAAAGAATGTTTCACGAAAATTTGTTTGTTCCAAGCACATAAATTGTAGGTTGAAAGAGAGGAAACTTAATTTAAACATACAGTTATTTTAACAGTACAGTGTATACATATACACTGCTGGTACATGTGCTCCTGTTCAAATGTGCGTTCATGTACAAAGCTTGTTTCCAACGCCGGCAAACAATCGCCGACAAGCGCTAACAGGCGCGAATAAGTCTCTAATTTACACTTAATCTGTACGTCGCAGGGCTAAAATAAATAGTTCTGTTTCTCATCCCATGGTCAGCCAATTAAATGACTGAATCATTTAAGAATAGAAGAGGTAGAGGTGTAAAATACACTAATCAGAGTTATCTCCTCTGAAAGTATCGTACTGAGTATTGTACTGAAAGTATTGTTATATCCTCTGAAAGTATAATTTCATTATACAGCCAGACCCTGTGGTGAATGAAGTGAAGGTGTCATTTGCAGAGTGGAAAATATGTGCTTTTCAGAGGGCCCGGCATGCTGATAAGCGTACTTTTCCATTCAGTGAGGAAGGCAATTGCAAACCACCTCACTCCTCGTTTTACTTAGTAAAACCTCTAGAGGTTCAAACCAGCCTTTTGGCTGATGACCTAAACAACAACAACAACCATTGGATCACGGAGGCGGTCAAAACTAAATATATTGACGTTTTCACTTATATCTTGTGAATATGAACTACTTTCAGAAGAAAACGAACATGTATTTCTAATAGATAAATAAAATAACATTGATGTCCATTCGTAGATGTTAGCATATGAGACTACAAAGGGGAAGATTTCGGGTTCGATTCCAAGGACATTTTAACACGATAAAACATACTGTTTATCAACTTACTGTTCAGTCGTTAAAACATGTTTTTTGGTGTCAGAGGGCCGACCGGGTATTTCCAGTGAAATTTCTATTTCGAAAAATTGACATGAAAACACAACTTTTCTTACATGTATTTCATTTTATAAGACGAGAGAGAGAGAGAGAGTGAGTAATATTTTTAGTTCATAACTTCTCTGTAAAAAAATTTCTTCAAAAACATTCAAAAATTTTTTTGCTTTACATTTAAACAGTTTACAGTGATTTATTTTCTATTTTTATTTCATACAGTGATTATACTGTAAGGAAAAATTTTTCAACAAAAATAATTGTCTCGTATCTAACAATGAACTTGAATGCGTAATGTACAAAATATGTCACTTCTTTTACGCTGATTCATGTTGGGCAGCAATTTAGCTACTTTAAATGTAATTATTTTAAGTAACTTTTTAGTTTCAAATCGCTTTAAATTATTATTTTACCGAAGTTGTTTATGGCGAAAATTGCACGTAATTAGACTATAGTTTTTTCTTAATGTATTTACTGACTGTAACAATTGTAATAATGCTTTTAAATGAATTGCGGACGTCTTGAAAGGTCAGATGAATGTAAAGAACTTTTAGTTTTATTTTTATTTATTTTAAATCTGTAAAAACGACTAAACATATTTTGAACACTCAAACTACTATTTTAGTGTGGCATGTTGGCGTTACAAAAGTGACTTTTATTTAAATCTGATTGGTTTGTTAATTTGTTAGTAGAAATAATTGATTACAAACTACCGTATTTTCCGGACGATAAGACGCACTTTTTCCCGTAGGAAAATGACCTAAAAATTACCATACGTCTTATGGTCCGAACACTAGCTATATTTCATGGTAGAAGCTTTCCATAATAATATTTAATACTACCCTACTCTACTTAAACACCTTCAATAATTAGGGATTTCAAAACAAAACATACAATGATATAGGATGTAGTGTAGTTTTTAAACTGTATCGTCTTGAAGATTCTAAGCATACACAGTAGTTTATATATCGATATTACTTACGGCAGTTATTATAGCATTTTAAAATGTGAAGCATGTTTCGCACTCTTCCGCTTTTAAATTAAAAGTGGTTCAATATGCAAAAGATAATGGCATTTGGGCAGTAGAAAGGCATTTTTTATCTCCTCCAACAGAAAAAAATGACTCGGGAATGACGGAAACTAGAAGATTTATTACTCAAAGCAGACAATAAGAAACATACCAGTAAATTTCGAACTCATGCTGTCAAATGGCCTCAACTTAAAGCACAATTGAAAAATTGGATTATCAATCACGGGAAAAATGGCAGTTCAGTGTCAACAAAAATGATTGTTTTCGAAGCTAGAAAGCAGGCGGCTTTACTAGACTTAGGAGATTTCTCTGGAAGTTTTTCTTGGTGTTTCAGTATCATGAAAAGGGGTCTTACCATGCGTACTCGCACAAAACCGCACAAAAGATGCCACCTAAATATGAAATAAAAATCTAAGAATTCCACAAGTTTATAATTTATTCAAGAAAGAAAAATGGATGTGAACTTGGTCAAATAGGCAACATGGATGAGATACCTCTAATGTTTGATGTTCCATCAAATAGAACAGTTGATGTGAAAGGTACTAAAACAGTTCCAATTAAAACCACAGGTCATGAAAAGACACATTATACTCGGCATGCTGTGCAGATGGTACAAAACTTCCTTCTATGTTAATTTTTAAAAGAAAAACGTTACCAAAAGAAACAATACCACCAGGAATTTTTGTCCATGTACACTGCAAAGGATAGATGGATGAAAATGGGATGAAGTTCTGGTTGGAAAAAATTTGGTCAAGACGTCCAGGTTGTCTCTTGAAAAAGCCAGCTCTACCAGTTTTTAATCAATTCCGGTCACATACCACATAGAGGATGGAAAGGACTGGCAAAGATTTCACTTCGACTGAACGTATGAGACGACCAACATATTCAGAAGTATGTGAGTGGGTGAAAATCTTGGGAAGCTGACATAATTGAGACTGTTACCAAAGCTTTCAAAAAATTCGGAATAAGTAATAGACATTATGGGACTGAAGATGACTTCCTATTTGAGGGAAATGGAGGTGATTGCTCAGAAAGTTCGGACAGACTTGGCAGAAGCAGAAGATAAATAGTAAAAAAAATTTACCATATACAATACTAGTAATTTACGTACTTACAGTTTCTATATCCATGTTTTTTTTGTAAACTTATGACTATAAAATAATTATATATTGTATCTTCTGTAATTGCTGTTTTTCAAAGAAAGAAACCACATTTACCTGTATGGGACCTGTAACCTGTAGTTTACGTGTAAACTAATTAAAATCAGTCAAAATAATTTTTAGATAATTTATGCCACGAAAAACAAGGATGCGTTTTATCGTCCGATGCGTCTTATCATCCGAAAAATACGGTAATCAAATTTATGAACTCCCAGCCAATGAGATCTAACCCAACACCAGCGCTTTCCAGCTGATGAGCTCATTGTGATTTTCAAGTACTGAATATACGATAGCTTCATGCTCGAGTTGTTCTTATTCAAGCATTTAAAACAAAAACACCTTCCACAATAACTCATCACTACAATACCCGACACATGTTACATTCCACAGAGCTGCCACCAAATTATACCGAAGACAATCGAGTTATTTAGCACCTAAACTATGAAATCTTATGCTTATTGATATATCAGAAATCTGCCCGGTTTCATAAAGTTCAATAAGGTAGTCAGTATGAGGTTGCTTAGCCAAGATAGGAACGAAATCCATTGGATGTTACCTCCAAATCCTTAACTGGTTCACTTACTTTTCTTCTAAGCTGTAAAACCAAACTTCTACCCTTAGAACATTGCCCAACTATAAGTTGGATAGGTGATTTCCTCCGCACTGTAATTATCATTTTGTGTGAATAGTAATTTTATTAATAACAGTTATTTAGGCAATGTGTTTTGTTCATTTTCATGTAGCTTTTAGTAAATGTAAATGTGATCTACCCAAAAGTCCCTGTAGGCTACTTTGTCATCATGGCACATGGGAGGCTCGTCCCTTAGTCCAAATCTGATTGTAATCTGTTTTTTACTTTCTCTTGCTTTAATGAATATATTGGAAGGAAAGTATTGTTTTCATGTCGATTTTTCGAAATTGAATTTTCAGTGGAAAACACTTTTGTAGGCCTCCTGAACCTAGAAACCATGGTTTCAGTGTTGGCTTGTGGTCTGAGTGTGACCAAAATATCTCAAGAACGGAATAGTGTACGAAGTTGAAACTTGGAACTTAAAGTAGTACCACAACGGGACTCGACGAGAACATTTCCATCAAAATCGGTCAACCGAAAATAGTAGTTTTATCGCGAGATTTTTTCAAAAACGGATCGTACGATGTTTTTTTTTTAAATTGCCTCATTTACTAAGTGATTTATTCTCTACAACATAAGGTAACCGTCTGCTGAAATTATTAGGGAGGTTGTGCTCTCGTGGTAAAAATAGTTTTTTTTATAATACATTTCAGGGCAAAAGTGTATACAATTAAATGTAAAAAACTAAAAACCTACCTAGAAAATTTATTCCAAGCGATTTTTTCTACAGAACGTAGTTTAGTGTCAATTAGTGATTTTCTCTATTTTTAAGTCGAACACAGGTTGATTTTCATTTTGCATCATTCACTCATGATTAAAATTAGGTTATGTTTTTCATTTTTCATTGTTTGCTAATGATTGAACATAGTTTATAATTTTCATTATTTATATTTGTAAGACTGCCCATAACAGACTGGTGGAGTGTCAAATTGTTTACACTCAATCTGTCCGTTGCAGGGCTAAAATAAATAGTTATGTTTCTTATCACATGGTAAGCCAATTAAATGACTGAATCATTTAAAAACAGAAGAGGTAGAGGAGTAAAAGACACTAATCAGAGTTATCTTCTCTGAAAGTAATGATTATCATTATACAGCCAGACCCTGTGGTGAATGAAGTGAAGGTGTCATTTGCAGAGTGGAAAATATGTGCTTTTCAGAGGGCCCGGCATGCTGATAAGCGTACTTTTCCATTCAGTGAAGTGAGGAAGGCAATTGTAAACCACTTCACTCCTCGTTTTACTTAGTAAAACCTCTACACGTTCAAACCAGCCTTTTGGCTGGTTCCTACCAAGGTTCCTGGTTCGAATCCTAATAAAGGTAGTTACTTTTATACGGATTTGAATGTCAGACAGTGGTTACCGATGTACTTTGATGGTTGGGTTTCAGTTAACCATACTCTCTCAGGAATGGTCGACCTGAGTCAATACAAGACTACACCTCATTTACATGGCATACAAAACATATCCTCATCTCATTGGGTCATGGGGTTGCTTATTGTTCTAATTGAACAGATTGCAACGTACACTCATTAGGAACAAAAAAGTGATGTTCAAAAAAAGTATATATCTTTGCGTTTATTTATGTAGTATCTATAACCTATATATTTACGTATTTACATATAACCATATAACTATATATTTATTTATATATAATATATGTAATTACTGTTATTAATATTTTCTCCCATAACGCAGAATGTTTCTGCCTTCAATAATGATTTCTTTAAAAAGCACTCTCTTAAGATTGTTTTAATTACTTCTCGGCTAAGACAATTTCCAAAGACGCTAATTCCTAAGACGCTAATTTGTGTCTTACCCATGAAAATCGTATTGTTGTTGTTTAGGTCATCAGCCGAAAGGCTGGTTTGAACCTCTAGAGGTTTTACTAAGTAAACCAAAGAGTGAGGTGGTTTACCTATGACTTCCTCACTGAGTGAAAAATTACGCTTTTCAGCATGCCAGGCCCTCTGAAAAGCACAGATTTTCCACTCTGCAAATGACACCTTCACTTCATTCATCACAGGGTCTGGCTGTATAATGAAATTCATTACTTTCAGAGGAGGCAACTCTGATTAGTGTCTTTTGCACCTCTACCTCTTCTGTTCTTAAATGATTCAGTCATTTAATTGGCTGACCATGTGATAAGAAACAGAACTATTTTTTTTAGCCCTGCAACGAACAGAGTGAGTGTAAATAATTTGACACTCCACCTGTCCGTTATGGGCAGGAAAATCGTATTAAGCGGATTATTCTGTATTTGTATTTGTATTACCTTTACATGTTACGTCTTTGAAACAAAAAAGATTCCCGAAAATTGGAATTGTTGCTGGTCCTGGTAATTTAGAAGCTAATGCTTCAAAATGACGCCGATTCCATTTGAAACGAATGTAACCAAATAGTGTAGCCAATAACACTATATTGAGAAACCATTCCCACATTATATGAATAATCATTTTGGATTAGAAACCTGAAACAAAATCAATTAGATCGTGAAAAAAATTATATAAATAAATTGTTATTTTGTCCACATAAGTTTTCAAAATGCCCCAAATTTTGTTTCTACGTTGTAAACAACGTTCCAAGTAAACAATTAGTTCAGCTAAATTTATTGTATTTGTCCTCACGCAAAAACCGCTGGACCAAATTCAAGAAATTTTGTAGTCTATAAGATTCCGCAGTTTTATTTCTTATAATATACTTAAGTACCTAATTGTACAACAAGGCATTTACAATCGTGCAACTTCAACGCTGTAACTCCCAAATTCAGCCTGGAAGATTAAACGATTTTCCCAGTCGTTTAAAAAAAATTACGGTTCTACAACCTCCATAACACAGCTAATCTCAAAGACGTTGATGACTTAAAACAAATATTTATAATATGAAATATTTAGTAGATTTCCAACTTTTTAAAATAATCACGTTTTGAAAATTAAAAATTTACTATATATCTGAAAATGATATAGCTATGTGTGTCTAAACTCTAAAGCGTTACGAAGTCCGTTTGAAGAACAGGTATTTTCGCTAGTTATTTAATAGATAAGGATTGTAAAAGTGTCATTAGTTTTTATTATTTTTTAGATTATTTAAATGTTCATCAAGAGCTTAGGTCAAACAACTACTACGAATTATGGAACAATTTCAAAAAAAATGTTTCAACAAAACCGTTTCAAAAAAGTGTTGTAACGTATATTTCAGGTCATAGCCGAGAATTGAACCCAGGAACTTCTCCTTTGCAGTCTAGCTCACCAACCACTACATCTCGGAAGCACCCATTTTTATTTTTCACTATTACTAGCAACTCCACTCCTGTTCGCTGCGCTTCATAGAAAATTAAAATTAAAGCGTCTAACTTCTCTCGTAACCGTACTCGTTCAGTAAGTAAGTAATAAGGGGAAGGGACACACAACTGTCTAAAAAAGTCGGTAAATTTCTTTAGTACAAGAAATTAGTGCGATCTCTTGGATTTTTTTTAAAGATTTACATACTTTTTTAAACAGAAATCGGATGTGACATTATTTTTTGTATGACTGTTCCGTAATAATTTTCAAAAATTTTTAATAAAGGAGAAGAGTAAAGGATGATCATATTTTTAGGTCGTTACTGTAAAATAAGTTACCTCATACCTGGCTGTATTATAGGCTATCTAACTGCATAATACAACATATTGCATAGGTACAATAAATGAGACAACAGACACGGTCGGTTACCACAACCGGAAGAGCGCAAACAATGTGGTAAATGAGGCGATTTTAAACAAAATCGTAGAATTAAATCAGTTTTTTGATTAAATTGAAAAAAGTGAAAAATAGCATTTTATTTTATTTATTTTTTTTTTTTTTTTTGCGCCCTGGAAACTCCAGGAGGAGTATAGGACAT
Organism: Catonia carolina; assembly: GCA_035578175.1. NCBI lineage: Eukaryota > Metazoa > Arthropoda > Insecta > Hemiptera > Achilidae > Catonia > Catonia carolina. The sequence continues at coordinate 256,915,890 of JAQMRL010000001.1, read as the reverse complement.
GTCAGCTATAACATTTGAAATACTTAAAAGAAACACATAATGTATCACTACTATCAAGAAAGAAATTCTTGTACGCTATAAAAAGTTTCACCGATCAAGTAATTTTTCAGATTCCTTTTAAAGGAATTCAAATCCTCACAACATTTTAAAAATTGGGGTAATTTATTCATGAATTTTCTCCCTGCATAAGTAGGTTTTTGTTCAAACAATTTTGTGGAGTGATTAGCCACATAATAAACATTTCTGTTTCTCGTGTTATGAGATTGTGAACATTGAAATTCTGCATAAAATTATTTTGCCTAACATAAATAATCACCTCAAAAATGTAGAGGGAGGGAACTGTAAGCAATTTAAGCTCCTTAAATAGTGGTCTGCATGAGGTTAGTTGGTTAGCTCCCACCATACACCTAATAGCTTTCTTTTGAATTTTAAAAACCCTATTCATATTACCCATGCTAGAATTACCCCATACTAAGACACCATAACGGATATGAGACAGAATGAGGTCATGATAAGCTGCCATTAGTAATTTTTTATCATTTAATCTGGCAATTTGTTTTAGTGCACATACCCCAGATGATATTTTACTACAAACTTGATTAGTATAGAAATCCCAAGACAAAGATCTATCTAGAGATACACCCAGGAACTTCACTGTTTCTACATGCTTTAAACTATTATAATGAATAAATACATCCACTTCTCTACTTTCTTTAACGTTATGTTTATTTTTAAACTGCAAGTACTGATACTTCTCCCCATTAACTGTTAAAAATCGAGGGGTTTTGTAAATACTGATGTTGTGCATAATTCACCACAGGATTGTTTACGTATGCCTTCGTGACTATACGTGATGAGAAAGACGAGCCACGGAATGTTCAGCTGCTAGTGCGCATGTCTGTTCCGTGGCTCTCAGCAAAATGCATGAGTTCTACTCAAAATTGGCGAGCCAGGAAATTCTTCTTCTACCAGGATTCCTCTTTCCCTCTATCTTCCCCTGCAGAATGCGCTGCAACAGATCATATTTTTTTACTTTCTCTTGCCTATATGAATATATAGGAAGGAAAGTATTGTTTTCATGTCGATTTTTAGAAATCGAGTTTTCACCGGATCTATACGTTTTCAGTCCCCCTGAACCCAAAAAACATGTTTTTAGCGATTGATGTGTGTGTGTGTGTGTGTGTGTGTGTGTGTGTGTGTGTGTGTGTGCGTGTGTGTGTGTGTGTGTGTGTGCGTGTGTGTGTGTGTGTGTGTGTGTGTGTGTGTGTGTGTGTGTGTGTGTGTGTGTGTGTGTGTGAACAGAATATCTCAAGAACGGAACATCGTACGAACTTGAAACTTGAAGCTTAAGTTACATACCACTACCGGACCCGACACGAACATTTTCATCAAAATCGGTCAACCGGAAGTAGTAGTTTATTCGTATAATTTTTCACTTTTTTGAAATTTTCTCAAAAACTGGTTCTACAATTTTTTTTAAAATCGCCTGGTTTACTCAATTTTTTATTCTCTACAACATAGGGTAGGCGCCATGTTTGCTGAAATTCTTGGTGAGGGTGTTTTTACGTAAAAACATAGTTTTTTTAAGATTACAGCTTTAATATGCAATTTAGCGCAAAAATGTATATAATAAAAGTTGTAGAGAATTAAAAATCCTACAACTTTTATTTCAAACATTTTTTGTATAACGCTTAGTTTAGCAGTAATTAGCGATTTTTTTATTTTTTTCTCACGAAAACGTTGAAAATTCGATTTTTTTAAGATTTCGGCCTTAGAATGCATTTTACGACAAAAGTGTATATAATAAATTTTATAGAAAATAAAACGATCTACAACTTTTATTTAAAGCATTATTTTCGCTACAGAGCCTAGTTTAGCGTGAAAGAGTGATTTTCCGTATTTTTAAGCCAAACAGTTCGATTTTCATTGTTTTTTGTTTATTTCTAATGTTCTATTACTAATATAAAGACTCACTATTCATTTTTATTATCCAAATTAATAGTTTTTGTTTTTAGTTTATTTAAAGTAGTGATAGATTGCTTGATAAAAGCGTTCAAAAAGCTATGGAGCATTATCTGCAGGTTGTAGGCCGTAACGTGTTTACATTTTCCCACCAGGACCTTACTAAAACTAATAATTTAGAAAATAATTACTTAGAAATTAATAGTAACCTAATATATTTCAGTGGAAAAAATAATTATTTAAATAAATAAAAAAAATATTTTTTATGTTATTTACTAAAAAAACAGGCCCTTTCAAAAAAAATGTCCTGGATTGGAGCCCAAAAATTATGGTAAGCCTGCCTTTTGGGGAACTTAAAAATTTAGTTAATATTTAAACGAAACAATCTCTTACCTTTTATTATATTAAAATTACAAGTATAACAGTACAATCTACAAATATATAAATATAAAAATAATTTTTATATGAAAAATTGGTAAACTCATAAAAATATTTTAAACCATTTAAAACGTTTTGACTCCGTTTTTATACACAACCACTGAGGAGGATTGACACAGTAGACAATTTATAAATAAATAATACCTTCAAGTTCAAGACCAGTAGTTTTAAAGCCCCCTCCACGATGAACAAATCATTTTGATCAAGTTTTAGTTAAAGAAGAGGTTGGTAAAGAGGCATGGTAAAATTTTGTCATTTATTACGTCACGAATATCAAAAGTTATTTTACCAGTAATTACTTTTCAGTTTAGTATAAGGTAAATAATAAAAAGTATAAAGCATAAATAAAAATAATAATAAACAGAAAATTCATTTTCTGATTTTTTTAAAACATTTGATCTTTTGTTTTAAAGAACATTTTTAAGGAAATAAAATTAAATCGAGCTTCTTTTTCTTATTATGAGTTTGTTTCAGTGAGAGTGATCTCTTTCTGTGGACGAACAGAATTATACACGAATAGTCAAAATTTCATCAAAATCAACTTGTTTTTATTTGAGCCCTAACTACAGTTTGATGGTGTTGAATAAAATACTTTTATTTGATATTTTATGCATTATATAAAGGGCTTTATTGCTATAAAGGGCTTCTGTCGTCAACTGGAAGGAGACCCCTTAATTCCTTTTACAAAAGGCTTAAGGGAACCAGCCGGGATAGAAGGCTAGTGTCCTATCCATACATTCACGTTGTGTGGCCTGTTAGTAACCATGTGACCACTCATCAGCACGATAACCGGCTCATGGTGAACGGAACTGGAAGGGCTGCCCATTCCACCCTGGCAGACGGTGGCTTGGGGCACTCAGTCTGCCAACCAAAAAGCTGAAAGCAACAGTAAACTACAGCTTTTTCTGTCTGACTAGAATTATCGTAAGGAAACTCCTTCATGTATGATTCTGGTTAGGTTTACTTAGTATATGCAGATCTTCAAGAACTTCGAGAACTTCAAAATATAAAAAATTTATGATGGCGTCCTCTCTGGTAAAACATTCCGGAGATAAACTAGTCCTCCATTCGGATCTCCGGGCGAGGACTATCAGAGGGGACTTCATCAAAAAAATAAAAGTTTCTGAAATTCTGCGAGTTGGAACATGGAATGTTAGGAGTTTAAAACAAACTGGTAGGTTAGAGAATTTAAAAAGGGAAATGGATAGGTTGAAGTTAGATATTGTAGGCATTGGTGAGGTACGCTGGGATGATGATCAAGACTTTTGGTCCGGGGATTATAGGGTTATTAACACTAAAGCCATCGGAGGGCAGGGCGGAGTGGGTCTAGTAATGAATAAAAAAATTGGACAAAGAGTGACTTACTATAAGCAGTGTAGTGATAGGATTATCATGGTTAGAGTAGATACGAAACCAAAGTCTACCACTATAGTGCAGGTCTACATGCCTACGTCTTCACACAGAGAGGAAGAAATAGAACAAGTATATGAGGAATTAGATGAAGTAATAAAATATGTCAAGGGTGATGAAAATTTGATAGTTATGGGAGACTAGAATGCAGTAGTTGGAGAAGGAAAAGAAGGAAAGATAGTCGGAGAATATGGTCTAGGGAAGAGAAATGACAGAGGGAGTCGGCTGGTAGATTTCTGCTCCAAATATAATTTAGTGATAGGCAATACACTTTTTAAGAATCACAAAAGGAGGTTATACACTTGGATGATGCCAGGTGACAAGGGAAGATACCAAATAGATTACATAATGGTTAGACAAAGATTCAGAAACCAGATTATGAACTGTAAAGCCTATCCAGGTGCAGACATAGGGAGTGATCATAACTTAGTAGTAATGGATAGCAGGCTTAAACTTAAAAAAACTGAAGAAGGGACAGGGAAATGCTAGGTGGGATGTAGACAAACTAAGAGAACAAGACAACCAGGTAGGTTTCCAGGAAAGTATTCAAAAAGGGATAGAAGAAAGAGGTAATGACACAGGAAATGTAGAGGAGGAGTGGATAAACTTCAAGGAGGTGGTAGTGAAAGCAGCGGAAGAATGGTTAGGTCATACTAAAAGAAGAGGTAGGAAACCGTGGATTACTAATGATATTTTAGAACTGATGGATGAGCGAAGAAAATATAAAAACGCAAAGGACGAGAGAGGTAAAAGCCAATATTGCTACTTGAGAAATACCATAAACAAAAGGTGTAAGAAAGCGAAGGAAGAGTGGATCAGAGCGAAAAGTACGGACATTGAAAGTAAAATGGCAGTTGGTAAAGTGGACGCAGCTTATAGAAAAATAAGGGAAAACTTTGGAGAACGAAAGATGAAAGCTGTTAATTTACAAAGCGCAGGTGGTAAACCATTGTTGAATGGCCAAGAGAGAGCTGAAAGATGGAAGGAATACGTAAATCAACTCTACATGGGAAAAGAATTAGAATATGATGCGATAGAACAAGAAACTGATGTTGAAGAAGATCAAAAAGGGGACCCTATACTACGAGAAGAATTCGATTGGGCACTTAAGGATATGAATATGAATAAGACACCAGGAATAGATAACATACCATCGGAATTATTATTACGATGTGGCAAAGTTGCTCAAAACAAATTAAACAAACTTGTGTGCAGAATGTATGAGAGTGGAGAGGTACCATCGGACTTTAAAAAAAATATTATGATTCCAATACCAAAAAAGTCAGGAGCGGAGAAGTGTGAACATTACAGAACCATCAGCCTAACATGCCATGCATCTAAGATACTGACAAGAATTATATACAGGAGAATAGAACACCGAGTAGAAGAAGTATTGGACGATGACCAATTTGGATTTAGAAGGAGAATGGGAACTCGAGATGCAATATTGGCTCTGAGACTGATTATTGAGAAAAGGATACAGAAAAATAAAACTACTTTTATGGCATTTGTAGATTTAGAGAAAGCATTTGACAATCTGGACTGGAGTAAAATGTTTAAAACTTTGAAAAGGCTAGGAATTAAATACAAAGAAAGGAAAGTTATCTACAGTCTGTATAAGAATCAAACGGCTGTTTTGAGAATCGAGGGGTACGAAAAAGAGGCTGCTGTAAGAAAAGGTGTACGACAAGGTTGTTCTTTGTCACCACTACTTTTTAACTTGTATATAGAAGAGGCTATAAATGAAGTGAAGGAGAAATTTGACGTAGGAATAAAAATTCAAGGAGAAACAATAAAAATGTTGAGATTCGCCGATGATATAGTAGTATTAGCCGAGGCAAAGAATGAACTAGAGAATGCCTTAAATGGAATGGATGAGATCTTGAGGAAGGATTACTTCATGAAAATTAATAAGAACTAAACGAAAGTGTTGTGCAGCAGCAAGAGTGGTTTAGAAGAGATGGGAAATTTAAAAGTAGGCAACGAGAACATACAGGAAGTTGGGGAATTCTGCTATCTAGGGAGTAAAATAACAAAGGATGGTAGAATCACGAGTGATATCAAGAGTAGAATTGCTCAAGCTAGAAAAGCCTTTGAAATGAAAAACAGCTTACTGACTACAAACATCGATTTACAGATTAGGAAAAATTTCTTAAAACATTATGTTTGGAGTGTAGCATTATACGGAAGTGAAACGTGGGTGATAGGGGCTGTAGAACGGAAGAGGATAGAAGCTTTTGAAATGTGGTGTTATAGGAAAATGTTAAAGATTAGGTGGGTGGACAAAATAAGTAATTTAGAGGTTCTTAGGCGAGTGGATGAAAAAAGAAGTATATGGAAGCATCTTACCAAAAGAAGGGATAGGCTAGTGGGGCATATCCTAAGGCATCCAGGTATTGGGCTATCAATAATGGAGGGTAACATTGAGGGAGTAAATTGTAGAGGGAGGCAAAGATTAGAATATATAAAGCAAATTACAAAAGATGTAGGGTGTTACAGGTATGTAGATATGAAACGACTTGCGCAAGATAGAACAGGTTGGAGAACTGCATCAAACCAGTCGAGAGACTGATGACAAAAAAAAAATAAGGTAAATATTTTTTGATACTTATATCATATTTTAAAACTCGTTCTTGAACGAGTTTTTTGATGTATGGAAATTAGTTTTTAGGGTTTTAATTTGCATTGAAATCAGTTTTGATTTATATATATATATATATATATATATACTACGTGATCGTGTAATATTGTCTTTGAATAGGTCGTATATATTGTTTTTAGTTAAATAAAAATAAAAGAACATCGACGATAGTTGATTTTCTGCTGAACAGCATTTAAGAGGGGTAACATTCTCGTTCCATTATCTTAAGCAAAATCCAGCCATAGAAGACTACCAGTAAGCCCAAGCTTGTTAAACAATGTCTGATCTCTTTAAACTTACTTGAAGGCAGTTAACTTTCAAGTGGTATTTTAACTTTTCAATGAATTACGACATTTTTTCACTTACATATTTGTGTATTCTCTGTGTCTCTCCTTGTGTTATGTCACGTCCCATTCGTCGGCTATTTACCGTGGCGTACTATTCGCTTTTCTTTGCTAGTCAGAATAACTCCTCATTGGCAATCAATGCAGGTCAAAACCTTACGTTCCTAAACAAGGACACTTGTCGCCCGCCAATACAACACCGGCCTGCAATGTTTCCTTTCAATATAATCAGAAGTTGTTGATATATCATTCTGTAGTGATAGGTATAAAGGTCTTAACTTGAAAATAGACATTTTTCAGAAGCAAATGAAAATTTGAGACAGTGTAATTTATACCTATATTTTTTATTACCTATCTAAGGATAGTTTGTGCAATTGTCTTTTCCAAAAGTTGTTAATATAATTTGTTATACTTTTATTTTATTTTCTACACTACACCGAAAATAAAAATCCCTTTTGCGTGTACGCTGTGGCCCTTTTTCGGGGTGAAATTCACGACTTAAGACCTTTATATCGATTACAGTGTAACTTAAAACCTTTAGACCTGGTAAATTTTTGCTAGTAATAAGTTTATTTCTATACAAATCACTGAGATAAAGGCTTCTGAATACATTTTATAATATCATGAATGATAAAATTTTGTTTAATAACGATGTATTTTAACAAAACAACATAAAAAATAGCCTACTAGTTAATCGAATTGTAATGACAAGTTTTGCTAAAAGTTGTAATATACACTTACCGTACGATTATTGATATTTTACACAATTTTTAATTATTATTGTTATTACTAAGTTATGTGTAAATATTACACAGTCTTATTTTTTGTCATCAGTCTCTGGACTGGTTTGATGCAGTTCTCCAAGCTGTTCTTTCTTGCGCAAGTCGTTTCATATCTACATATCTCTTGACACCCTACATATTTTGTAATTTGCTTTAAGTAGCCTAATTTTATATTTAAGTTTGCTGTCACTAAATTATAAAATTTATATTCTAACATTGCAAATTTAAACGTTCAGATCTAAAACTGGAAGTATGCTCAAATTTTAAACGTAACCTATAATAAAACCTACATTTATATCTGATTTCGTAAACTGTTACACAACAGTAGCTGAAACTATAATAAAATATTTATTTCTTCCTAATATAAATTCTAAAAAAATCCTGAAGCTCTCATAAAGCTTACACGCTTTATGTGCCGGCCCGTTGGCGTAGTGGTTAGCGCAACTAGCTTCTACAGCGGGGTCCCGGGTTCGATTTCCGGTCATGTCTAGCAGTTTATCATCACTCATCTTCAACTATCATTGTTCTCACCGTCTGCATTAACAGCAATTGCAAAACTGACGTATAAAAAACACTTCCAACGAGGGAGAAATTTAATAAAAAAGACTCATGAAAATTATTCCGAAAACTACGTCTAGTTATTTTAGTGAAATCTCATCACAATATCAATAATGTAATCTTCCAAAAAGGAAATGTACTCGTATTTTAAACAAAAATAAAGCAAGTGTCAAGTAAGGAAAAAATAGAAATTATTATACCAAAATTTTACAAACTGTAATATTAGGCCTAATACTTAATTTGCTGCTCTCACGATAATATAATGCTCCTTGTTGTTCTTTAATATAGGGTGATTCAAAAAGAGCGCCGGTTTTGATATATCAAATTTAAAGATTTATCTTATTGAAAAACTGAAAATAAATACATCAACAAGTTCATCTTACCTTCCGATTTCATGTATGAAAAATGATGTCATGCATGTGTCCTCCTCTACTGCACTGGCACGCATCAACTCTGTCCATGAAATTGGATATTACTGCACGACAAGTTTCGACTTCCATTTGCCCGATAACCCGTCGAATTTCCTCCTTCAAGTCATTGATGTTTCGGGGTTTATTGGCATACACCAATGACTTCAGATGACCCCAAAGATGAAAGTCACAAGGCGTCAATTTTGTTTGCGAAGGTGTCATTATCCTGCCGTTTTCTCAATACCCAGTCAACAAACTGTCGTCTCTTCTGGTGGTCTGCCACTTTCAAATGTTGCGTCAACTGAATTTTATACGGGTGATATTGGAGATCGTACCGAAGAATTCTCCGTACAGAAGAACATCGTAAACCCAATTGTTGAGAACGGCGACGTATTGATTTTGCTGGGCTAACAGCCACACTGTCACGAACCAACGCAACGTTCTGCTCAGTTCGGCCAGAACGACGACGTCCAGAACTTTTAAGGTCGATTGTTGAACCCGTCTCAAAAAACTTTTTCATGAGCCTGCGAACTGTTGATTCATTCGGTGCTTCATTACGTCCTAGAGTACCGCGAAGTCGCCTGACAGTAGCCGCATAACTCTCTCCACTCTGGTAAAATGTTTTGACGATTAACACTCGTTGTGCAATAGTAAACTTCTCCATGGTTAGACACAGACTGCGAGAGTACTACACTGCGAACAAGAGAAACTACAACTGAATCGTCAATCGGAATGTTCTCCGAAATAGAAATGAGGTCTAACAATGTTGCCAACCGATAAACAAAAATTTACCAGCCGTTTAAAAACCGGCGCTCTTTTTGAATCACCCGTTATATTTTAATCACTGTACATCATGCCGTCTAAAAGCGTCTTCTTTTACGTTTACTGTTCTACCAAAACGGTTTTTAACAAGGCTGCAAAGTAAGTACATTAGATTTCTTGTCATTTCAACCAATTCAAATTTATTTTTTTCCAGTTAATATTGGTGAAATAGTAAACTATCATTGGTATAAAGGTTAACTCAACTTAAGACCTTTTGTACAGCTAAACAAGACTGAGAAACTAAATTTAAACTAAATAAATTACTATTGGTATAAAAAAATGTCTTAACTCAACTTAACCCTTTCTTACCCAGTGAGGCATAGAAGTCACATTGGAGTGAAATAGCAGACATACAAAATTTAATTGTTAGCGACTACTTTTGATTAAAGAGCGCTGGATGTGAAGTGTAATAATTTTCTGTACCCTAGCCAGGAATCGAACCTGAGACCTCCGCTTTGCAGTGTAAGATGCTGACCACTACGCCACGGACGCGACCATTAGTTTCTTTTTAAAGTTAGTTTTAGTCTTAAATATTCGTGTTCATTTTCTAAAATAAAGTAGCATTTCTTCGAGTATGTTGAATGTACATACAAGTATATTTTTTTAGGCTGTAAATGATTTTGTCCATTTTACCAATATTTTTGAATTGTAACCTTTTTTAAGTCTTAAATAATGCTTTGCTACAAATCTAAGCAAGAGAATTTTGTTTAGGAAGCCTGCACATGATTTTTACTTATTCATATTGTTGGGAACTTTGATACCATCAAGCCCAATGTGACATATGTGTCACACTTTTTTGTCACGCCATCAAAAAAAAAGGCTGAAGGTCTAAAAGTGATTTTATTACACTTAAATGTCAATAAAGTGTATGAAACAATGTACACATATTTGTTTGTGTAAAGTTAAAAAATTTGGGATTGAAAGGGTTAAGACCTTTTGTACAACTAAAAAAGTCTGAAAAACTAAATCTAAAGGTATCATTTACAATAATTAAGACCTTTATACCGTTACACTAAGAGAAAATTTTTATAAAGCCCTTTAGACCAGTCAACAAAATTCACTTCAAGAGTTAGCTACACTTAAGCCCTTTGCACCAACTGAAAGAGAACATTTTTCTGAACTAGATAGAGCACTTAACTCAAAACCGACAATTTTTGAGTTAAGGCATTTATACCTAACACCACATATACTCGGTTCATCGTAAGAAATATATGTCGAGTAAATAAATAATGACGTCACTGAGGATGCGCAATATTTTAAATTTTGTCACGCTGATTAAAAAGTAACAACAAAATACTTTCAAAAGTATTTTTATAAATGAAACTGTTACGCCTACATCATATATCATGACTGATGTTTTAACTAACTGATCAATAAATTTATAAAAACGTTAGGCCCTATACTTTATTTCCATTCTTTTTCATAAATAAATTAAAAGTTATGTATTACCTCTGATCTGTATGACGAAACAAGAGAACTTTAAAAGTAAACATTTTTATTTTAATGATTAGTCGTCTAATATTAGTTTAGGTTACTCTTTATTTCACAATTGAATTTGACGATGACTAATCCAAACCCATAAATCTCTCTCCACATTTTTGACAAACAGCATGACATGTCTTTGTCAAAAATGTGTATACCAGTTCGCTTTCGACATCGCTTTTCCGCATCGTTCTTACGAACATTATAATTTATTTTCAATTAGGAATTTAGTGTTATAGTATTGTTTTGTTTTTTTTTTCATTTCTATTTATCGTTTAATTCTGTATATTGTTAAAAGCACGTATCAGTTATCATTGGGATGTTTTCATTAAGTGTTGTATTTTTTCTGAGTCATAACTGTACGAATATAACTGTTTGTTACCGTAAATGGAAATGTCAGTTTCCCGAAAACGCGGTACAACTCATACTGAACGAAATCTAATATGCAATGTAATAAAATGCTGTGAAGTTGAAGCTACACAAAAATACCTTTCCATGCCTCTTAACGAAAGCTGTGAACGAGCAACTAACTACAGTGATGTTTCTCTTTCCACAATTCAAAAAATAAAGAAGGAAGTTAAAGACGAAGAAGATAATTCTTCATCAACAGTTTTTTTGACATCTGGTAAAAAAATGAAACAGTTATATCAATAAAAAAGTGATGCCTACTTGTGAAACGTTATTACCGATTTTGAAAGAAAGGCTGAATTTTAGTTGGAAACTTTGTACGTTAAGAAAAATGTTAAAAGAAATGGGGTTTAAGTGGTAAAATTGTCAAGTCACAACGAAGTATATTAATTGAAAGGCAACATGTGGTTGACAAACAGTGCAATTGCACAGTTGTGAAATGTTGTGTATTACATCTTAAATGTTGTGTTAACCCACCGGGTTGGTCTAGAGGTAAAGTCGTCGCCAAAATCAGCTGTTTAACAGCTGATTTTCGGAGACGAAGGTTCCTGGTTCAAATCCTGGTTCAAGTAAAGGTAGTTACTTTTATACGGATTTGAATACTAGACAGTGGTTACCGGTGTACTTTGATGGTTGGGGTTCAATTAACCATACTCTCTCAGGAATGGTCGGCCTGGGTCTGTACAAGACTACACCTCATTTACACGCCATACACATCACCCTCATTTCATTGGGTCATGGGGTTGCTTATTGTTCTAAATTGAACAGATTGCAACGTACACAAATTAGGAATAAAAAAAAAAAATGTTGTGTTGAGGTTGGCAGCACTTACAGAGCTTTCTCTCCTTTCCTCAAAGCCCATCCATACGCAAAAGACATTCTCGTAACTCACAATCTATACTACTTGTCTGTAGAAAGAAGAGACTTGGTGGAGAGGCGCAAAAAACTGGGTGTATACTACCATTTCAAAAAAAAAATTTTAATTAAAAAAAAAGACCCACCGGGTTGGTTTAGAGGTAAAGTCGTCGCCGCGAGTCAGCTGATTTTTGGAGACGAAGGTTCCTGGTTCAAATCCTAGTAAAGTTAGTTACTTTTATACGGATCTGAATACTAGACAGTGGTTACCGGTGTACTTTGATAGTTGGGGTTTAATTAACCATACTCTCTCAGGAATGGTCGGCCTAGGTCTGTACAAGGCTACACCTCATTTACACGTCAAACACATCATCCTCATCTCATTGGGTCATGGGGTTGCTTATTGTTCTAAATTGAACAGATTGCAACGTACACAAATTAGGAATAATAAAATTCAAAAAATTCATTGTAGGCCCCTATATACACTTATATAATAGAAAAAAATGGAGGCATATAATTTTTTTAGTGACTTTTCAGGGTCATGGAACCGTTAAAAATTTATTTCAACTTTTTCAGAAAATTCAATTTTTCTAAAATGTTTGATATTTTTTCATTTATAGTAGTTTCCTTCATCTACCCAACAGAATGCAGGGGAATTTTGAAAGCATGCCTGTTCATATCAAGAAGGCTAACGTAATGAATAAAGAAGAATTCTCTTCACGCGTTTGAAGTTTGATCAGGACGGGACTTTATCTTTCAAAAACAATTAATTTATAATTGACGTGAAATGAAAAAGTTATATTGTGAGAAACTTTGCGGTCAAAAGTAATTTCTTAATAGTATTTATATCGTATAAGTTGCATATTACTGAAATTCCCCTGCATTATGTTGGGTAGAAAAAAGAAACGACGGTGTTAACGAAAAAATATCAAAAATTTCACAAAAAGTTGAAATAAATTTTTAACGGTTAATATACTACCTAAAAGTTTCACCGGACAAAAAAATACGCCTCCTTTTTTTCTTTTATATAAGTGCATTTACAACATATTGTATCAATTAAAATAAATGAAAATGTTTTTTGAAATGGTAGTAAACACCCAGTTTTGCACCTCTCCCCCAACTCTTCTTTCCACAGACAAAATAGTATTCAGTTCTTGGCTTGCCTTTAAACCAACACATGCGAGCAAATAAAAATCCCACCCAGGCATGGCATATTTTCATACATTACAAAAGCTAATTTCATCCTTCACAGTTACAACCCAACGTCGTCGCTAATGACCACTGCAATTGATACAATGTTAAATAAAAAAAAAGAAAATTAACAAATTTTCAAAAAAGAATTTGAAAATTTTTCAAATACTGGCCTCTACTAATTTCAGAAGAAAGGGTGTATCAAGACATCTTGTATTTCATAATATTAAGTTATATATTGCATAATTTAACTTAATACGTTTGGCTAAGCGCACAGTGAACACTGGTTGCTTACAAGCAGAAGCCTGCTAATAGGAATATGCCATTATATTTTACTCAATGTCTCACAGTAAACGCTGGTGGGGAAACCTGAGCATGGGTTTGTTTTGTATAAACCTGTCTGATGCTTGCTGGCAGGTTGCTTAGTTTACTTAACGTCGTATAATACGTATTCATAAATAATAAAAACTTTTTAATTAATTATAGGCCTAACATAGGTTTATAAAAATAAATTTAAAAGATTATTAATGGCCAAACAATGCTTTTTATGTAATATTGAATACCGGTTTTCAAAATGTTCAAAATACACACCGCAACGTAATCACAAGTCTTTCTTTTGGTAATATTGGTTTGCTTGTGCAAGTTGCACCATTGTTTCTGTAAACGAAGTTCTACTTTTGACATTATAAAATTAAACGTTTCCAGAGTAATTCTCATTGTATAGATACTGAAGTCACGAGATTGCCTTTTGCGTATGTATGGGCTGTGAGGAAGGGAAGTGAAATATTTGCAGTACTGCCAACCTCAACAGTGAGATACTGCTAGTAGTACATTTGACTATCGTGCAGTTTCTAGATAAAATTTGTGACTTTGACACTTTTGTGAGAATAAACCACAGTTTATTCAGAGAAAATGTTTTCTTCATAAACCTTATAAGAAATAAATATGACCTGTAATATTGCCTATAGCTTAATTACATGACTAGAAATGTTTGATTTACTGTAATTATGAATGAATTGCCTAATTTTACTACTGCTGTCATCAGCGTTTTCATTATCAGTCTCTCTAGTATCTACCTAACTGTTTTCTTTTTTTACCAGGTGTCAACAAAACTGTTAAAGAATAGCTTCTTCACGTCATTAATTTCCTTTATTTTTCTAATTGTGGAAAGAGAAACATCAAAGTTGTTAGTCGCTAGCTCACGGCTTTTGTTAAGAGACACGGATAGGCATTTTTGTTTAGCTTCAACTTCACATTTTATTACATTGCATTCAGCACTGAGAATAGTTTGACCACGTTTTCGAGAAACCGTCATTTCAGTTTACGGTAACAAAGTTATATTCGTACAGTTAACCTACAAAGTTTCTTCGATATACTGTACATGCTCTGAGTATAGTATAAGTTATGTTTGTCGTACTGAAATTAAAGCAGTCGCGCATGTGCACTGATGCTTTTCCCCCTTTACCCCTCATTCCAAACAAGAGCAAACTCATGACTCAAGTGCTATATTTAAATAACCTGTTTCTATCTTTTTTTAATAGCGGAAAAAGATGATGATATTCGCTGCACAATTTTCTGTTCTTATCACTAACGGTAAAGTTTTTAAATGATAATTTCGTGTAAACGTTTTCCATTAGAAATACTTCATCACTGCTGCTATTGGAACTCATGTTGAATACCAATAACTGAATTAAGGTTAAGTGTGTAATTCATGAGGTATGCTGATGATACCGTCTTGTTAACGAGCAACCTTGAAGACAAACAACACCTATTAGAAAAATTAAATGATCGATGTAATGAATATGGGCTAAAAATTAACTTTAAGAAGACCAAGTTAATGGTAATTACAAAATTCCCTCAAGATCTGAACCATGTGAACCTGACAGTGGCAGGCACCCCAATAGAGAATGTATCGGCATATAGATATTTGGGAACATGGATAGAACAATCGGGTGACCAAACAAGAGAAATAAGAACGAGGATAGAGATAGCCAGATCAACATTTGTAAGGATGAAGAAGTTATTTGCAAGTCGGGATATCAACATGGAACTTAAGATGAGGATGCTGCGTTGTTACGTTTTTTCCACGCTCTTGTATGGGGTTGAAGCATGGACCCTCAAGAAGAACCACATCGACAAACTACAAGCATTCGAGATGTGGTGTTACCGTAGAATGTGGCGTATTCCCTGGATGGATAAAGTTAGTAATGCTGAAGTGCTGATCCGGATGCAGAAGAAATGCGAAATCATTAACACCATAAAAAGAAGAAAGCTTCAATATCTGGGTCATATAATGAGAGGACAGAAATACAAGCTTCTTTAACTGATAGTCCAGGGAAAAATTAGTGGAGGGCGGAGCATCGGAAGACGCCGTGTGTCCTGGCTGAAGAACCTGAGGGATTGGTTTGACTGTGGCAGTGTTCAACTGTTCAGAGCTGCAGTCGACAAGGTCCGGATTGCTGTGATGATAGCAAACCTCCGATAGGAGATGCACTATAAGAAGAAGTGTAATTCATGTTCCCACTATGCGCACTCACCAGCATTCACTGTGCGCTAATCCTTTGAATTATTTGATACAACCTTTTCTTGGGCTACCCTTATGCAACATGTAAACCAATATGCTATCCAACAAACATCTGTGCACTACCAAATTCAGTGCGGTGGACTTCATACTATAGCAGTACATTTCTTTAATTTCCTTGAAAGGTTTTAGTACAAGCAAACAAAACCTTACAAAGCTTTCAGTATACGCATCCTGGACTACGCATAATTAAGGGGGGAACTTACCCAGTAACAGCTGAACAAATTAAAAAAATATCAAAAAAAAGTTTTTGTCTAGTTAGATTCTCTGAAATGTACCTTTAAAATGGTATATCCGTTTATGTAATATGGCTTTTATAAACTGATGTAAAATTTGAAAAAACGACTCAGTGTTCAAACTAAATTTTGTTTTTTTTACGAAAACAACACTAATTTTCAATAATTTTTAGCATGAAAACGAAACAAGATAGAGCCATGATCTTTCTTTTGTTTTGAAATGCGTTTCATTCTGTTTTAGTTTATAATAATATCATTAGAGTGCAGCACTAACCATATGTACTAACCGCATGCACTAACAGTATGTAACCTATAGTGCAGAAGAATTCTGAACTACATCACAATTAGTAAGACTTTTACCACAATTATCTAAAAAATAAAAATTTCTGTTTTTCAAAGTTTGGGAAAATCATAACTTCTTTTCTGTTAAAGATAGAGCAATAAATTTTTTTTTAATTGTTCAGAAGGCTTATTTCTATGATCTGATGAAGGGAAATTACAAAGTAACCTCAATTTGTTTTTTTATTTAGACTTAAAAATACAAGTTGTAGTTTTTCGTTGTGTAAAAATTTAAAATTTTTTTTAAAAATTCAGATAAGATTTTAAAAACTATTTCATCAGATCACAGAACAGAATTTTATCTTTAATTTAAAAAAAATTTAGACTGATAGGTCAAATACAAAATAAGTTACAGCTTTTCCAAAAACACACTGATATTTCATCCCCCACCCCTTAAAAGGCGACAGGGTGGAAATTTTTTATATCATATTATATGGAAAATTATCTTTTTTTTAACTCTTAACTTCCAAAAACAATATCAGGTTTGTAACTCATAAGGGAAAGTTTTTCATATTTTGGGTATGTTCCCCCCTTAAATTTGCATTAACCCTTTAGCAGGCATAAGAAAAAGTTTTTAAAAAATTAATGAAAATGGATATGGTATTTAAACATGTGTTTTTGATTTTTGAAAAAATATTTAAAAAATTTTTTCTGTTATTTTGACTCTTGCAGGGACTTAAATGTGGTGGTAAAATATTATACCACTGCCCACCTACATCAACTTCACTTTACCATACGCTCGTTAGCTAATTATGGTATACTATTTTACCACCTGTTTTCTACATATATTATCCAATTATTTTTATGATATCAAGGCAGGAAACAAGAATAGTTTTTTAAGAAATAATTTTCAATTTTTTTTAATAAAATTTTTACAAAAATGTCTTAAACTAAGGTTTAGAAATAATACAAAATATTTTCATTTTAAAAACTAAATTAATCTAAAAAATGGTAAAACAACCCGTTAAAATACTGCTAATATTATACTTTTACAATACTGTTTGTTACGATTAGGCCCTTAATGTGATAAAATTATACATGTAGAAGCAAATTTAAAAAATAAAGTAATGTGCCAAAAATACAAAAATTATACAACATAGTTAAGTATATGTTAAAATACTTATCTAATTGTCATTGATTAACAATACTAAATTAAATATACTACAAAAAAACTTTTTTAAATTAAAAAGTAATGAAAAATACTAATTTTCAAATACATACAATATAAGCAAATGATAACAATATTGATAAAATCAGTAAAAAGAAATAATGTTACAAAATTATTGAATATGAAAAATATTAGAATAATTTTTCTAATATATAGTGATAAAATGAGATCACAGTATAGTTAATCTACCTAAAAGAAGTTTAAAAATCAATAAAATATTAAGTCAATAGCAATTTTACATTTTAGCAGAGTGGTATTTACTAAAACACCCTTTACAAAGAGCTTTGTTGCACTTCTGGCAAATTAAATTTGATCTTTTTTGATGAGTTTTTGTGCTACAGTAGGCACATCTTCGATACGTGCCAACAACAGGTATGTGCTCACCAAGTTCTTCAAATTTATAATTGTTATTTAAATTTACCTGAATATTTTTTCTTTTCCTTGAACTGAAAGAGCTTATCAACTGATCAGCTAAACGAGAGCGGTATCTCAAGTGTGACAAGTATTTTTTTTGTTTATGTTTTTTCATATCTTCTTTGTAAGAAATATAACTATTTATTATAGCAGCATCAAACATATAATACCAGATTTTCAACCACCACCTGACGGACCTCCAGCTTGTTTCGTAGCATGACATTAGTTGATCAAATTTATCAACTCCTCCCATATAAATATTGTAATCCTTAATTGATTCTGCTGTTTTCACTGTTCTTTTTTCTCCTACATTGTTCTTTCTAGTAACAAGTCCAACTGAATTTCCTTTATGCATGTTACTAATGACATTTACAGCTTTCTTCCCTCTGTCTCTCCATCTTGCAACAGTAATGTCGTCACTCTGAACGAAATCCAGATCTCCTTGATTCATCTCGGATGATTTTTTTAAAAATTTTGAAGGAAAGCCTTTACGGTCTTGTCTTATTGTGCCGCATGCAAATATAAACTTTTTTAGCAAATCGTGAATTAATTTCACTGAAGAATAGAAATTATCAAAAAAGATACAATACCCTAAACCTTCTAAGCCATGGGAGAGGGTTTTCACTACATGCTCACCTAACTTTTGTCCAGCCTTGCTATCGGAGGATTTTCCTGTATATATTTCAAAAGATATTACATACCCAGTAACAGCACACGCCATGACCCATACTTTGTACCCTCTTTTGATAGGCTTCATTGGTAAATACTGTTTAATTGTAGACCTTCCCTTGAAAGCAATCATGCTTTCGTCAATGGACAGAAACCTTGATGGGCTGAACATTTTTTTAAATACTTGATTCAAATACTCAATCATTGGCCTTACTTTGTGAAGCTTATCAAAATTTTCTGAACCCCTTGGTTCAATCGTATCATTGTTATTTAAATGCAAATAACGAAGTAATTTTAAAAATCTTTTTAATGACATAACGTTTGCAATTCTCTCGTTATAAAAATTTTTATCTTTCGACCAGTACAGTCGCAGGCTTGGTAACTGGTTGAAACCCATAATAATAAGCATACCTAAAAATGCATTAAGCTCATCAAAATTTAAATCAAGTTGTGCACCTTGTTGCTTAGCGTAAAGGTTGCATTGATCAACAACATAATGTAAAAATATCACTGACAAAAAACATCTAAAATATTTCAGCGGGTTGCCTTTATCATTCAGGTTTTTTTTGAAGCCAAATTTTTGGTTATATTTAAAATTTGAAAACTGTTTAGGTGCTTTGGCCTTTTTTGTCCATTTTAATGTAGTGAGAAATTTATCTTCTTCACTAAGTTCTTTTTTCTTTTTAATATTTTCATTTGGCCAATTATCAAGACGATTAGTAGTATTTTCTACTTCATTATCACTAATGTCTGAATCAGAGGTAGAGGATGTATCATACAGTACTGGGATTACTTTGTCATGTTCATCTGGTAAATACTGAGGATCTACATCTGAATCATAGGCATCTTCATCTTCAGAGTCAGATGAATTACTAGAATTGCAAAACAACTTTCTCTTAAGAGATTGAGTTGAATTGCCCTGACTTGTACTGGGTAAACTAAAATCAGTGGAAGAAGCTAAAGTACTGATACCACTCAAGTTTTTTGTTATATCATTATCAACTTCACGAGAAGTTGAAGTCACTGCACTAGATGTTGAATTTGAAGTATTTAAGAAAATATTAGATGAAACATTACTTGCGGTTGATCTAGTTGAGGAAGTTCTTCCACTGAGCTGTGATTGAGAAATCAGAGAGATGTCGTCTGCATCGCTGTCTCCTCCATATTCAGAGTCATAGGCCTGCTCATCCATAATTTCATCCAAGACCATTTTTAATTTATGATCTTTAACTGGTGTGAACGGCATCTTATTTATAAAACAAACAAAAAACCAGAATGAGGGTACTAACTATGCAATAAATAAACTTAAATAATTTACATAATGTAGGAAAGGAAAAATTACAAAGCATGAAACATAATAATTCATCACTAGTTTATGTTCTTTTAAATAAGTTACAATACAGTGACATGAAATAAAAAAATTCATCAGCTTAGTACCTTGGCGGGCAGTGGTAGGACTATTTACCAGCCATCTTTGGGTATCACTGTACTGTACACTGTACTGAAAATTTATAAATAACATCTGAGCGCTAACTTTTTGCTGAAAGTTAACTACATTCATAAAAAGTACGGTTATCAATTAATTATTTGCATATCATTCTATTGCTGTAATGTGAATTATGAATTTATGGTTATATCAAAAACTTTAAAAAAATATTTTAGGTTATGTTACGTACAATTTTCATTTCAATAACTCTCCGCAAAAAGTATAAACATAATTATTATTTTACAACCTTATAAAAGAAAAAAATCTTAGCTTTAAGATACATACCTTAAAACGTCAAATAAGTTCGTTATAAGTTGATAGCACTTAAAACTTGTATGAAGATACACGCAACTTTGCCGAACGACAGTACGCCTTAGCGGGCAATGGTAAACTATTATACCACGCGAGACATAGAAAAAGCTAACATGTTTTACGTCATTGCCAGAGATACCAACTCTGGCACACATATTTCCCTGTCGATCCTTCATAATGTCCATATGCAACCGCTCATTTACAACTCACGGTGGATGAGTAATGTATTTATTTTCCAAGTGGTAAATTATTATACCATGCCCGCTAAAGGGTTAATATAAACTCAAATTTATTGTACAATTTACAAAATACTATTTAATTTAGGTTTAAGGTGCTTGCCCACAAGTATTCTTTAAAACTTAAGTTATTAACCCTTACAGAGCCAGCGTCCTAGTATTAGGACGTCAGCAGTTCAACCAAAAAAATGCCGGAGTCGTCCTTTTATTAGTACGTTGACTAAAAATTTCATAGGATTTATATTTTTCACTCAATTTTTATGAACAATGTATGAAAATAATAAGTAAGAAATGTAGATTGAAAAAAGTACATGTAGAGTTTTTTAAGAATATACAGGCAGTCCTCGACTTTCGTACGATACGTATTGCCGCCTACGATTCAACCTTCGTACATGTGGGTTCGGACTTTCGTACAGTGGCAAAAAAAATAGGGTGATTTCTTCCCGTGCCGTCCGAAGGTCATTCGCTCCCCACCCCTTACAAACAGCCCTTACTGAGCGACAGGGAGTGGGATCGTCAGACAGTGTGTGTTTGTGAACTGTTAAGGGAGGTCGTGTAGTCAGTGACAGCTGCAGTTAATGCTACGCAGCGCTGTTTAATTTATTTTTAAATTAACACGTTTTGTTTAATTTACTGCTAATATAAAATAACAAAAAAGGAATGTAGTATTGTGTTAAACAAAATAAAATGAGTGGAAAACGAAAGAATACCGATCCTATAGCAAATTTGAAAAATCGTACGCATTAAATAAACACAATGGAGTTGAAACTCAAAATCATCAATCCTGCTGAAAAAGGTGAATCTTTTGCTTCGATTGCCCGTTCACTCGATTTGAGTCGGTCAACAGTGTTTTCAATAGTGAAAGAAAAAGACAAAATTAAAGAACACGTTAAGAGGGCTGGTAATATTTCATCAACTATTGTATCTAAGAGGCGAGGTGCAGCAATCGAAGAGATGGAAAAGTCATTAGGCGTTTGGATTGAAGATCAACATAAAAAACATATTCCGATCAGCTTATCAGTTATTCAAGAAAAGGCGCCTGTAAAGAAAAGAAAATTCTGTACAAAGACTGGAAAACTAGATTAGGAGACGAATGCAATGAGAGTTCAGAATTTATGGCTAGCAAAGGTTGGTTCGATAAGTTCAAAAACAGAGCTTCCTTGCACAACATAAAATTAACCGGAGAGTCTGCAAGTGCAGACTATGTTTCTGCAAAAGAATTTAAACAAACCTTCAGTGATTTTATTAAAGAACATGGTTATTCTTCCCAGCAAATCTTTAACATCGATGAGATGGCACTTTATTGGAAGAAGATGCCGGCGCGAACATATTTAGCGAAAGATGAGGCGGTTGCACCAGGACATAAAAGTTTCAAAAGAAAGGTTAACTTTACTTCTAGGAGGTAACGCTGCTGGAGATTTTAAATTGAAACCTCTGTTGATCTACAATTCGGAAAATCCAAGAGCGTTTAAGGGAAAAGTTAAGGGAATGCTTCCAGTAATCTGGAAGTCGAACTCTCGAGCTTGGGTTACCGCATCAATTTTTCAAGTCCTCAGATTTTTTTCAATCCTCAGATGCTACAAGAAATTTGTTCTGAAATTAAAATAGTATTCCTACCACCAAATACGACCAGCCTAATTCAGCCAACGGACCAGACTGTGTTAGCGACTTTTAAGCGGTATTATTTAAAGAAGGTAATGCATCAAGCAATACGAGCGACTGACAAAGAGGACGGTCCTACACTAAAAGATTTCTGGAAAAATTATAACATTTTTCATGCTGTTAATAACATCGGTGATGCATGGAATGAAATCAAGCCGAGTACGTTAAATGGTTCCTGGAAAACTTTATGCCCCGAATTAATCAATGTAAGTTTTAAAGATGTTCCAGACAATTCTACAAACGAAATCGTAAATGTGATGAATGAAGTAAATCTTGACGTCACTTCTGAAGATGTTGAAGATTTAATTGCTTCGCGCACAGAAGGATTGACTAATGAAGAGCTAACAGAAATCCAAGAAAGTAATAAAATTATGCATTTTAGCGAAGAAGTAAACGAAGATACAGAAGACAAGTGTGCACCTACACCATTAAAATCCCTGACGTCCAAAAAATTGAGAGAAGCATTTGCGCACTTGGAAGGTTTTCTGACCATAATAGAACATGACGCAAACGCTGATCGAAGTTCTCTAGTCCGTAGTGCAATTGAAAAAGATGTCCAGTGTTACAGACTGATGTATGAAGAAAAGAAGAAGTTAGCAAAACAGGTAACCATAAATCAGTTTTTCAACAAAGCTACAACGGATGTATCGTCTCCGTCGACATCATCATGATCGTGAGTTAGGTTTTAGTATTTTTTCTTTGTTGTCATGAAACAGGTGGAAACATTGACGGTTTAAGTTACAAATTTCTTAAAATGAACACTTTTCTAAAATTAAATCTTTTATTGATAAAATTATGTATTACTTTGTTTTGTTTGTTAATAGTTCGTAGTCAACAATATTGATTAGTAGGTTTTTTTAATTTGAATAAAATAAGTAGATTAATCATGTGTACTTGTGCGATTTTTATTTCACAAAACGTAACCCTTATGAACGTATGCAAATATATGATTCGACTTACGTACGTGTTTTTTGGAACCATTACGTATGAAAGTCGAGGACTGATTGTAATTAATAAATATTGATTAAAAAACAATATTTTTATTTTGTGTAATACTCAAATGATATTTTGTGATTTTTGCATGAAAATCTATTTTTTTAATTAAATGTTTTCCACAGAAAAAACTACTGTGGACCTTAAGTAGCACACGCTGATTAAATTACACTTTTGAAGAGTGGTTTTCTTACTTATTATTAATAATGCACTTTTCCATTTTGCTCTGCAGGCTAATCTTTTGTGAAACACTTACACAAATCACTCTGCTTTTGCAAATCAAAAAATCTTTCATGAAATGCACATTTTGCAGCATAGTGGCTTTGAGAAACAGGCCTCAGGTTTACAAAAGTTGAAAACTGATAATAGCCAGTTGGAAACCCAAAAATCTTTATCACATCTTATAAACTGTTAACTATTGCAGAATATACTCTTAATTGAATAACTAAGTGTAAAAATTTTTTTGATTTTTAATTGACTTAAAAAACCAACACCTTGTTTAGATCCATTATATTGACATATGCTATATGATAGTGGAGGTAACAATAAAAAAAGAAAGAACTTTAATTTATAAAAATGATATTTATTACTTATTAAGAAAAATTACATCAAAATCTTATCTTAATGATCTATGCATAATATTCTATTCTTTATATTAAATATTTCATCTATAAAAAAAATACATTCACAGGATGAACAATACTGTAAACTTATAAAATAAAATAGGACCATTGATTTAGAAGGCATAACTAGTTCTAATGTCCTCTAATTTCTTGCTTACTTCACTTGGTGTCCTGTCTAAATCTTCAGCAATACTTTTCTGCTTTGCTGGATCAATAGCGTTAAACTGTTCACAGAGATCACCATCGAGCACATTCTGTAAAAAAGAAGTTATTAATTTATCGTAATCTAGTGCAGGGGTTTGCATACAATATTTTTTAAGAATAAAGTCTTTTAAATCATCTATAAAATTATTACATCAATAAAGAACACGTGTTAACATAAAGAAGTCTAATTTGAACCCTACTTGCTAATGGTGACATTTTACGGTAAAACCTCTCTTAAAACCTTTTCTTAAATTACCTACTTTTCACAAACATTTTGGTATCGGATTGCTTGATTTTCCATAGTTTTTAGTCAATCAAACTATGGTCACTGGTAGTTACCAAATGTTCTACAGCCATTCAGACCAATCATAACGTTTACCAGTGTTGTCAGATTGTACGAATGTTTCAGCTTGGAAAACATTACGCGCACATGCGTATAAGAGCCACAGTAGTCCACTCGTGTCTTGCATCTCATACTGAACACATCAATTGTAAGAGCACGTTAACATACAATACTTTATACCATAATCAAGCTGATTGTATGTTCATAAGTTATAACTATTATTGAAAAACAAAAAAAAAACAACAATAGCTGACAAAATATATAACACAGCTGTGAGAACAAGTATTGGCAAGCTATGAAACGGGTAGGGGGCAATGCATACGTTCAGCGCTCATCAGCCCAGAAAAAAAGTATAGTAAGTGTACATTTTAAAAATGAAACATAATTATGAATAAAATTTGTAGATAACAAATGCAAAGATCTATTTATTTGATAAACTACTGAGTAAACAAACAAACATTCATTCACGTATACAAATTACACGTAACGCCCTGTTTCTTTACTGCACTGCCATGGCAGTGACTCTTGCCTCCACTTGAGTCAATGCTAACAGAAATTGAAGAAAATTACAATACTCATGCAACTACTACCCCTATGACCCCTAGATTTTTAGGTTAATAACCCATACTCAGTATTGGATCTGAACACAAATCCAACACCCCATCCATTCAACCTGGATAAGCTTCCTTTGAGGTGAACGGATACAAACAGACAAACTACCAATTGAGAGATACGCTCTTGTGTGATCTGGGAAGTATCCACAGTAAAAAGTGACAAATCAAATTATTAAAACGTCAAGACTATTCCAAAACTGAACCTAGGACTCCTGGCAAAGAAACCAAATGGACAAATTTTTGTACCGTAAGTTTAGTACTGCAATATTGACCCTTTGCACTTGACTGATCTGATCTGACACGATAGTTTTACCGTTCCACTCGTATGTCGGACCCCATCCAACTCCACTTTCACAGCTGATTTTGTATGAAAATATGGGTTTAACAAAGTTGCTGTAATGTGCTGGCCTCTATGGGATGTTTTAAAAATTAATTCTTGTAGTTTTCGATAGTTGACTACTACCAATTATCGATGTAAACGGAATTAATTGAATCGATGTCGCCATACCAAACTAGTAAACAAACTAACCTAATTGTGAATATGCGTTATTTAGTTTGAGGTATTTTGTGTCACTTAAGATCAGTTTAATGTTTTTAGGTAACTAATTCACACAAAAATAATATTCAGATTATTTTGCGTGTTTTTATTAGGTTTTAGGTATCACTTTCTAGTTACACAGTAAATTTTATCTTAGTTTTTACAACAGCAGTGTATATTTTGCAGGTTATATTTTAGAAGTTTTTAGATGAGAAAAAGCATTTTTTATGTATCATTTTAAAATAAAGTAACAACAAACATAAAAAGTATTGCATGTTCTTAAAACTAATAACAACACATTACACGTATGATTAATGTAATAGGGTATCAACAAATCATAAAATAAATACAAGTGGAGGGGAATCACAGTGCAAACATAATACGAGTGGAAAGGGTTAATTAAAGGTAGTATTCATAAAGCTAATGGAATAGAAATTTATTATGGTTGCATGTAACTTTTCTTGAAACCCTTTTTTCAGAAAAATTTGATAATTCCATTCATTTCTGAAATCCTCAAGGTACCAAGTTTTCATGATAGAACAGATTCACAGCCGTTTTTAAATATAACAAAATTTTGATTAAACATATATAACATATTTAGACCTATTTCTTTTGAAAAAATTAAATCATAAAAGGTTCAACCCTGCTTCTCTACGACATTAATTGTGTAATCTCTTAAAATAGATCCATAATTACGGCAAATTCTGATTACAATATCTTCCTGAAATAATAATTTTTTAACAACCGTAAAAAGGAAAAAAACAAAAACAACAGTTCCCGTAATTTAGGCATAATTAACTATGAGCACTAAATTACAATATTTCCCATTTTGTCACTTACTACCTACTCCCATTACATCCTCCTGCTTTCACAAACTTTTGTCAAAAATCGTATATAATTATATTCACAAATCCTTTTGTAGTTACTAAATTTTAAATTACATCTCGCCAATGCCTTCACTGTTGTACCTACTATAGAATTTCTAAATTCATAAAATATTTCAAATACAAATAAAAAACTGTTAAACATACTTTTAAGGGATAATAATATGAACGGAATGATAGATGATCACGACCACACAACGGTGGATTTTCAGATCGCATGTGCATTTCCAAATGTTGAAAGAAATCTTGATCTTCATGGGATGTAAATGGAACAAGCACTCCAACTGTTCCCGAGAGGGTTGTGTAAACTAACGATTCCGATCCACCAGGTATGAGGGTTGCTCTCTACAACAAACAAAAACTATTATTTAATACATTATCTATATATATTGAAAATGCAAAATCGCTTTCAATGCATTTTAAATAGGAATTCTATTAATTCCTAAATACAGAGTTCTACCGAATGGATTTTTAAAATTTTTTAATGGTTTTAAAGAGTATTCCTTCTTGATTTGCCAAAAAGTTCTAAACTTGAAATTATATAATATAAGCTAATTATATAATTAATAGCTTAATTTAACAAAATCAAAGAGTAAATTTCATTTACAATGTATCTGTATTACAGTGTAATGTGCGGTTCTCCCACATTCACCCCCTCCATAACCATACAGGATATCTGTAATCTCTTTATCACACTCGGTCAGTATTAGAAGTATTGTGTTTTTAGTTTAAAATCATTCTTTTTAGAATAAAACTATCGTTTTACACATGTATAAAACACAGTACAGTAAAAACCTCTCTTAACAGACATCTCCAATTTACAGACCCCTCTATAGTGGACATTTTTTATAGTCCTTATCACATGAAATTTTAATAAAATTCTCCTTAATCCCGACACTATATCGTAAATTTTAATCTACACAGAGTACACAATTAGATGTATAATACAGTATGTATTTTATTTTGATGAATTCTTTCAACTTGTGAATGATGTCATCAGCGAAATGTTTATTAATTTAGATTCAAATTTATCCAACAACATAACTACTTTCATTGCAACTGACCAAGACTATGCACCCAATGACAATGAACAAACTGAAGAACTTACAACCAAACTTATTTATATAGAGGTAATGCAACAAATTGAAGACATAATACACTTTGTTGTTTCAAAGAAAAATGAAGAAGAATGCCTAATGGTGGATTCACTCATGGATTTATAAAAACAAGCGTGATTTGTTTATTTTCAGAACATAAGTGTAGAAGTGTTTATTTCACACATTTTTTTATCTAGTTTGGGATCTAGATTCATATTATACATTCCAGTTACTAATTACATATTGTGTGTACACAAACTTAGTTGATTTGACCCTTTATTTTAATTTTTTATTGAACATAAATAAATAGTTAGTTGTCATATGTTAAAACCTTAAAACGCGTAAATCACAAAGTTGATATGCATGTACATATTTGCTCTCCTCTACAGAATGTACATTTGGCGTGGTCCCGCTGATGTCCGCTACTCAGAAGTTTTTACTGTGTTAAGCCCAGAATAGAATTCAATTGTATGCAGTTAAGCAAAAATTGAAAACAAGGATGCTGATATAAGTATTCTATATAAGTCAAAAATATTAAAAACAAAAAAACAATGATGAAATCTAAAAATAAACTTACCTGCAAAGACATAACAATCTCGCCAATATGAAAATTAGCAATACATTCAGCTTTTTGTGATGCACCATTTAACAGACCTCTATCCCAAAGAGCTTTATTACCTGTCGGGTCCTCATCAACATCGTCTGTTATATTAGGAGGCAAACGTATCTGTAATGAATAAAAACAGGAATAAAATTACAAAAAATTATATTAACATTAAACATGCTGGTGCTCCAACACAATGCCTACTACCTAGTGCAGGCCATTTTTTGCAAATTTTGACACAACATCACATTTTTGCATTTAAGTTACCCATGTAATTCTTTTTGCATTTTAATATTCAATTCTTTGTGAAGAAATAAAATTTAAGTGAATACTACTAGTAAATGAAATAAACTATAAAAACCAAGTGATTACTGATAAATTACAAATAAATGACAATTACTTTCTTCTAAACAATGTAAAATATCACTATCGTCTAAAGACGTGCTAGTAGATGCCATGATGAACGAAATAAATAAACAATAACACAAAAACAGACGATGATAACATGATCTCGTCGCTTCTAAAATTACTGTACAAAAATGGTACACGGATGCTATTTAGTATGATAAAAGTGAACTAATATGATGAAATAACTGTTCTAAAAACATCAAGAAATGTAATACTACGTCTTCGTACATTACACAGCGCGGAAAATACAAAGCTGTCCTATTACATCACTCGCATTCATTTCTAAATTTCCAAAGCCGTAGTATTACGACTTTAGCACAGTAAGTGTTACGAAAAAAGGCTCAACGATTTATCACTTTATACTAATAATTTTATATCCAGAATCCCTATTGTTATTTACTTAATACTTCATTTTTAACACTATTGCTTCACTATAAAAGATATTTTTCGACTTACAACATTATTATAGTATTGTAAGCGAAAAAATCCTGCAACTTTGAACGGGACAAAACATACCACTTAAAAAAAAATTAAAATTCAAAGAAAAAAATATTCCACTTCCATATTTTCCTACACTTACGTGAACAATATTAGAAAAGGTTAACAATAAAAAAGTTTTTTTTTCAAATACATCCACATCAAGCATAAGTATTAACATTGAGAACAACCATGTTATTATTGCACTCATAAATCCATTACCCATGCTGCTAAGTACCAACTTATAATTCTTTTGCAATCAGTTTTTCTAACTGAAATTACAAACTTCAAGCAAATATGAGGAAAATCAGAGTAATAATGTTATTACTCAGATTTTTCTCATCTTTGCTCAAAGTTTATAAAAAACTGATTGCAAAAGAAGTACACTGTTAAAAAACTACTGTTAATGACAACACATTATACCTTAGACAATTTGAATTGGCACAAGCAACTTCAGTGTTTATCTACTCCACTCTTCGCCCCTCGCCATGGAACAACAGTATAGTTACAAAAGTATACAATCACTAATGTATGTACGACTCACGCACAATCACTACGCTTTGTTTTCACTAGTTATTAATAATCTGTCAGACATAATGATGTGACTAATTTGTTTTCATACACCATTTTCTGTTCATTATATATTCAGACCAATTTGTTTACAGTTCAGCCATTCTTAGTTTGCTCCTACTGCCAACAAACCAAAGCCAGCTACTACAGGGTACACGCAAGAGTTCGCGACTTTGTGGATGTCGTATTCCTAAAGTTAACTATCTTTTAAATTATAAGTACTTAAAACATCAGTCATGATATGATGTAGTCCTAACAATTTCATTTATAAAAATACTTTTAAAAGTATTTTGTTACTTTTTAATCAGCGTGTACTCATTTTTATATAATGCGCATGCTCAGTGACGTCATTATTTGTTTACATTAGGAGCAAACTAAGAAAGGCTGGACTGTAGTTAGTTGCGTGCGTCTGTATAGTTTAGTGAGGTTTTGCAGTTTAGTTCTTGTACTTCACAATTTAATTTTTTACTGGGACAAATTAAATACAAATTTTAAAATGAAATAATTATTTGTATGTTTGTACATTGAAATAAGGTTGTAGGCATTTATGTATATTAAAATTTATACACCTTTTTAAAAGAATAGATACTTTATGCGAAACTGTGTGTATATCAGAAATCAGAAATCTTTATTACCATGAATCACATACAATTATTATATTCCCATTACAATTATTATATTTACAAAATTTAAATAAACTCAAAATAAGGAACACTTATATTCTACTTTTTGCGTGATACCTGGCTAGGTACCTCAGAGCAATTGCTGTGTTGAGGTTACCTTCTCAAAAAAAAATATTTACATTTTATGATCAGTAGCAGAAGACAAGTAGTATATATTAAAGAAATGTATATGTAGAGCAAGAGTTGTGCCAGTTAAAATTGTCTACAGTTTACATCTTTTATCAGCTTGTATGTGTTAATCTAAAAACACAGTTAACTGCTTCAATTTTTTCATATTATATATAATAAAATTAAAAAAATACTAATTATCTCTTAAATATTTCAATAAAATAACATATTCTTACCACAGCAATATTCCCAAATTTATCAGCAATTGCAACTGAATTGTAATCCAGGATTGTAGTAGTGGTTACCCATCTTGGTTGCGTATCATCAGCAAATATAATAAGCTGATTCACTGATCGTTTATATCTTACAAAATAAATACTTTCTTGTACATCACTAACGTATACTCGTTGACCCATCGCCATAATATTTACAATTGAGTTAGGTATATGCTGTGAACAGAATAACAGATATACTATATGCTGTTAAAATTTTTCATAAATAAAAAAATATGCAATGGAATAATAACTACAACAGAATATTTACAAAATTTACTTTTGTACTTTTTTAACTGCCCATAACAGACAGGTGGAGTGTCAAATTATTTACACTCAATCTGTTTGTTGCAGGGCTAAAATAAATAGTTCTGTTTCTTATCACATGGTCAGCCAATCAAATGACTGAATCATTTAAGAACAGAAGAGGTAGAGGTGTCAAAGACACTAGTCAGAGTTATCTTCTCTGAAAGTAATGAATTTCACTATACAGCCAGACCCTGTGGTGAATGAAGTGAAGGTGTCATTTGCAGAGTGGAAAATATGTGCTTTTCAGAGGGCCCGGCACTTTTCCACTCAGTGAGGAAGGCAATGGTAAACCACCTCACTCCTAGTTTTACTTAGTAAAACCTCTACAGGTTCAAACCAGCCTTTCGGCTGTTGACCTAAACAACAACACTTTTTTAAATATCCACAATGTTTTAAGGGTAAATTACATTGTCAAATACCATATTTCCTCGATTCTAAGATCCACCTTTTCTCACAATTTAATACCTCGAAAAGCGAGGTGTGTCTTACATTTGAGGGTGTCTTGCAGTCACATTCACGTATTATCTTTGTACCATATTAGCACTCTAAACTACGTATAAAATACCTGCTACTATGCATTATAAGATAAAATAAATTATTTTTTAAAATAAAACTTAGTAAATAATTATCAGAATTCATTTAGCGGCACACTCAAAAATGCAATATTTGGTTTTAAAACGCAGCTTGTCAATTTCCATTGCAATGTTATGAACGTACGAACTGAAAATACCTACAATCTTGATCAAATAGGAAATACAGATGAAACTCCAGTCTATTTTAATACACCAAGAAACTACACGATCGCAGTGAAAGGTGCCAACAAAGTAGTACAACAAAAAAATACTGGGTACAAGAAATTGGGAATAACAGTTAGGTTTTTGGCATAACAGCCAATGGAAACAACAAACTTCCTCCTTATTTGATACTCATCAAAAAAGTGAATTCAAAAATGTTATTATTTCTATCAATATGGTGTTACATTTATTGTTTCATCGCCCATTTCAGGTAATAAAATTTCACTTTATATTTGATATATGATTTTGATAATTTTTTTCTAGATATCATTTTTTTCCAAAATTTGTACTGCCAAAATAAGCTGCGTCTCAGAATTGAGGATATACAATAATAACAAAATAATAAATCTACAAAAATATTATTTCGTACAGAGCATAGCCTTCTCTAAATAAATTCAGAGTTAAAATACCTAATTAATTATACAGTATTTTCCCACCATCCATCTGGGTTAGTAGGCTTGCTAATTTTATTAACTAAAGAAAAAACCATCCGCGCTCCATCTGTTCGGGGGATTAACGAATGTTTTTTAAGTTAAAGACATTTATCAATTTTAATATTCGAAAGCTAACAATGAGCATTTTCCCTAGCACAGACCTACTGAAACGCTACGTCAAATAAATTTCTTGACCTGGCCAACTGTACAACCTACTTCTACAAAATTATTTAAGTACATGGAATATTATGAAGTTTAAAGTGGAATTACATAAAATGGTTAGTAGCCAAGTACAAAATTATTATACACCTTTCAATCTGAGCTCAATAGCTGATACTTTAGTTCTGAGAGAAGTAGATAAATACTGAAACTTGAATACAAACCCTACACTTAATAAAATAATAATTACTTCTGTCAATATAAAATAAGTAAGTAAAGTGTGTAATAAATGTCTCAAAACCATGAATTAAAAAGTTCCCATTCTCAGTTTAGGTAATTTCTACAAAACAAAACAATTTTTTTATAATATATTAAAAATATACCGCACATTTCCACTCTGCAAAACCATTAAATATTTAGTAACCAGAAGGATAGCGTACGGATATAATTTACCAATTAATGATTTGCCTTTGACTAAATCGTAAAGACATGTACAATGCATTATTGGCTACACTTTCTAAAAATTTATCACAAAAATTGTATGTAGTGTAGTGAAAACTAACTATACAAGCATTTAATTACCTAGCACAGACCTACAAAAATGCTATCACAAAATAAATTTCTTGACCCGACCAACTGTACAACCTGCTTCCATAAAATTATTTAAATAAATGGCTTAGAGCTAATACGCTAAGTAAAAAATGATTGTAGAGCAGACGCCAAATAAGCTTTCCGCTAGAGCTGCGCAAACAGTTCGGATTCAGTCGGTAAATTTCATGTGTTAGTACCGAACTGCCTATTTAATCACATGTTCTAAACGATGTAAATTATCATCTATTAGCACCGTTAATAACATTCAATTGTAAACATTGTATACAACAATAAACGCATACCACATACAACAGATTACGACTAATGTTTTCAAGTTAGCTGATATATAACATTGCGAGAACGACATGACTCTGATCACAGCCGGTCCACCGCTTGCCGAGGCAACCGAGTGCGTCATTACCAAAATAAACCTTCTGCGCATTCAAGAAAACCGGCAAGCTTATTTGGCGTTCGCTCTACTTTTAAAAATCTGAGCTCAATGGCTGATATTTTTGTACTGAGAGGTCTGGTGTTTGAATAGGTACTAAATTGAATTAACAAGTAGATATAAATAACACACATATAGTAACTTTAATTTAGTGTAAACGATATATAGACTACTGCTTATGTAAATTTCTGGAAAATAAAAATACTATATAAATTATTACAAACAAGCCTTAAAATACTAAAATATTTTACGATTTAAGACTAAATTTAATTCACAGTACATAAATACTGGAAATTGAATTTGTTTATACAAAACAAATTTTTTGTAAATTATTGAAAATGTACCGCACGTTTCCACTCTGCAAAACCATTAAATATTTAGTAACCAGAAGGATAATGTACGGATATAATTTGCCAATTAATGATTTGCCTTCGACTTAATAGTAAAGACATATACAATGCATTATTGGCTATATTTTCTAAAAAAAATTGAGCGCACAAAAATCGATGTAGTGTAGAGAAGACTAACTATACAAGCATTTAATTCCCTAGCACAGACCTACAAATATGCTATCCCTAATACATTTCTTGACCTGGCCAACTATACGACTTGCTTCCATAAAATTATTTAAGTAACTGGAATATCAATAGTTTAAAGTGGAATTACATAAATGGCTTAGTGCTAGTAGGCAAAAAACAAAAATGATCACTTTTAAAAATCTGAGCTCAATGGCTGATATTTTTGTTCTGAGTGATCTGGTGTTTAAATAGATACTTAATTGAATTAAGAAGTAAATATAAATAACATACACATAGTAACTTTAATACAGCAAAAATCGATTATAACGAGCGTAAAGGGACTGGGTAAATTCTGTCACTATAGCTGATTGTCATTAAAAACATTTTAAAAAACACAACAAAGTAAAAAGTACAACCCTAACCGTATAAATACAGTACGTACGTGTACGTGATACGTATAAAACTGCTGACTGTATAATGGTAAACAAAATAGGCTGTTAGATGCAGTACAAAATTCAGACAATCAGACCAATGTATTCAGTAGATGACGCCAGATTGCCGGGAAGACGTGACACCTAATCGCAAACATTAATATGTTGTAAACATCAGCTTCATATTTTGAACATGTCAACGCTCTTAGAGTTGACTAAAAATTACTTAGAGATAAAAGTGGCCATTACTGCCAGTTTTGTTGTTACAACCGGTGTTATAACAGGTTTTGTTGTTTTCAGTAAAGAGTTTTAAATTCAATGGAAACCAAAAGGAAGTAAATTTTTCGTCGATACAACCAAGACATTATTTAAAGTCATGGCATAAAGATTTCTGGAAAATAAAAATATTATTGTATAAAATACTACAAACAAGCCATAACATAGTAAAATATTTTTATGATTTAAAACTATATTTAACTCACAGTATTTAAAAACTGAAACTTGAATAAAACCCAACATTTAAAAAAATATATTACTTCTGTTAACATAAAATAAACTCTCCACTTATTTCATATTATAATATTATTTTATATTAACAGATGTAATTATTTTTTTAAACAAGTAAAGTATGTAGTAAATGACTTAAAACCATGAATAGTACTCGTTCTCAGTTTAGGTAATTTCTACAAAACAAATTTTTTGTAATTTATTAAAATGTACCGCACGTTTCCACTCTGCAAAACCATTAAATATTTAGTAACCAGAAGGATAATGTACGAATATAATTTGCCAATTAATGATTTGCCTTTGACTAAATCGTAAAGACATGTACAATGCATTATTGGCTGTATTTTCTAAAAATTTGTTAGCGCACTAACGTAGTATTTAGTGTTTACACAGTTAAATTTTCAAAAATTCATACTGTACCTTATTTTCACACTTTCGGAGCAGTTTCTTTTTGCCCATGTCATACAAACGTAACATACGCCCAACTCCAACAAGCAACCTTCCCTGGAATGAACACAATGCATTTGGTACTTCATCTACAGCAGTCCGATGAACCAACTCTAAGTTTGTGCAGTTAGAATTCATTCTACAAAAAATACGAAATACAAAATTAATCTAACTTTTAACGACACAACAATAATTCTTAATATTCAGTAACTTCTGCAAATTCAGTAAAAGTGCATATTAAAATGACAAAAGACAGATAAGTTACAAATTCAAAAAAGGAACCAATCTGCAATAGTGAATTTTGTTAAGTATTGAAAATGTGTAGCAACTTTGTTGTAATTAATATGTTTAATGCAAAAGCAAATATCACAGTTGCATCGCTACGATGCAACTGTGCACTGCCGTGAAAAATCTACGGTGATGTTAATTGATGTAATCAGTACATGTGAACAATCTTTCTTACTTATTTTGGAATTCATCAGCTAAATACATATTTTAATACAATTTAGTAGTTATAATAAGAACCAATAAATTTTAAATCTGTAAATTCTACTTGTAATACAATTTCTGATTACAATACAATATTCAAACACAATTAAAAAATTCATTTAAAATTCTTGGCAACAACTTACTAAAGATTACTTCCAGGTAGCACTTAAAAGAATCGATCTGAATTCCTGCAGAACATTTGGTAATGTGCCATAGTTTTAATAAACACTATAGAAAACTTAAAAGGATTAGTCTTGAATTGCTGTAGAATATTCAGTAACATAACCAATGTGACATTTAAAAGATATACAAATCAATCCAGCACCAACATTTTAACAAACTGCATAATGCTTATAAACCTTACACTAATTGCTATCTTACGCCAGTTTCTTTAAATTAGAATAAATTTTAATTTTAAGCTATATTTTTTTAGATTCAACTAAGCCAAAATAGAGATAGTAAATACAAACCTGTATGTTAACAGGTATCCACCATTTACTTGTCTGGGACTTAACTGGAGATCTTTGGCAACACCAACAATAACAAACTGCTGTTCACCCTGGTTGGAAAATTTACACAGGCATATACTGTAAACAAAAATAACAATAAATTTTACACTCTTATTAAGTACATAAATATTATATGTTAATATCTAATAATGATAAGTCATTTTTAACTAGTTTCTCAGACACGATGCATAGAATTGTTCAGTACACAGCATTCCTAAAAATCTTCCACACTCGGATCTAATTTATTTCTAATGGTCTAATAGTTCATTAAATTATACCACGTCTAAAAACCAACTAGTCTAGCATTTTTTATACCTGTTTGTCATCCATGTCATTACCTACACACATGCCAAGGCTTATGGTATAATCACAAATTTCAAAAAAATTACCAGGATATTGAAAAATCCTCAGCATGGTAGTTTTTAAGTAACATTCATTTTTTAAGGAAATGAAGCAATCGGAATTAACAAACCATAATTGAAGTAGGTCTACCAACATAACATTTAGAATGATGACTTTAATTTCAGATATTTGTGAATGTTTTAAAAATAAATGTACAAGTTCACATATATAGATGTACTCAACAAAATGTCAATCAGAAACTAAAAATGAAAAATACCAAGATCTTGAGTCACTAAGTGACTACCAAAGGCGGACAACAGGCTGAATGATATTTAGTCGATAGAAAATTATAAACTGAAAACAACCGAGGACAATCGTTCTAGAAGCTACAATAATTTAGTGCATAAATACCAACCTAACAGCTGCTTCATTTTGTAAGAGTCTAATAACTTGGTGAGATTTTCCATCAAGTGGATTCATAATACGAATCAGTGACGCCCACATACCAGCACCAGCTTTGGGTGCACTGAAAACACTCTCCGGTAAATCTTCAGTCAAAAAAGCTTCCGCCATTTCTTGTGCTAATTCCTGTTCTTCTTCCCCAGCAGCTTCTCTCATTTCCTAAAACAAGAAACTATTTAACAAAAATCCTTTGAGAAATAAACAATAGAGTTGACCAGTCACATACCGTAATTGGTTTTTATGTCAAAGGTTCCAGGTACAATTCCCGATCAGATCTAAACATTTTTTCATTACTCACGTTTATTTGTCACCCTTTATTACCAGCATTTGCCATCTATGTGTAAATCAGTTTGACACAAGAAAATCATATTTTTACGTTATGAAGTGACAAAATACAGAAAATAACATTAAAATTTTAATCTGTTATGATACAAAAAAATTGTTAATTTGTTGAGAGATAAACATATGTTATAAGTAAGTTCCATAGGATTTTAACAATAACTGGTTCACCAAATTACAAGGTTGCTCTGTCATACAACACACATTGAATAACATAAAACATTGTATAAATCTATAATTCACAAATTTTCCATCAGGAATATTGCATTTACTGTAGGAAATGAATTTTGATGGCGGAAAGATTTTGTAAACCCCTTATTCTCTACAGAAAAACCTAACATAGATCAATCTACCTTCAGCAGATTCTTTATCGTGGTCTTTTCTTAAATTTTTGTTTTAAGACAAAATTTACCATACAGCAAAAATTCCAAAACTTGTGTTTTTTTCCACATAAAATATAATACAGATCATTTTAAATACGACTTAAATATATAAAGTATCAAACATACTTCTGCCATCTGTATACGTCTTCCTTTTTTTGTCTCTTCTGTA
Source organism: Catonia carolina (assembly GCA_035578175.1). Taxonomy (NCBI): domain Eukaryota; kingdom Metazoa; phylum Arthropoda; class Insecta; order Hemiptera; family Achilidae; genus Catonia; species Catonia carolina. The sequence continues at coordinate 256,877,735 of JAQMRL010000001.1, read as the reverse complement.
TATGCATTATGTTCAGTCTCAATTAACAGAAGGTGAGATGATTCGTTATGAACAACAAACTTTCTAGGCGTGTATTCCACAGGAAATGCTATCTGCAATCGAAAAACACAATGATAACAATTAAGCACATTTTATAGTTTAATAACTATTTACATAAACTGCAAAGCATCACAAAAAAACTCTGAACAGTAATACCAAATTAATTTTTAGAAATTTAACATTATTTATCTCAAATACACAATCATACTGAAATTCAATGCAATTTTGGATTAACACTAATTTTCAAGTTAAAGCAAATACTTGCTTTAATATTTTCAAAAAATCAACACAAAAGTTTTTTCTAATGCTCAGATCCAATACATGTAGTTCTAATATTTAAAAACAAATAACTATTCAACTGACTACTCAGTGATTAACTCAGATACCAAACATACTGGTTGAAAGAAATATTTACAAGGTGTGGCTATTAAATGAGACTGACGTAAAAAATTATTTAGATTTTATACATAATCACTTATTGTCACCTTTAATATACACTCCTTCTCTATCCCTACAACGCTCGATGCAAATTTTCCACTGTTAGAAACAGTGCTGGAAGTCTTCTATCAGCTCCTTCAGGACACAAACCCCTTTCTCTTTTACAGCTTCCACAGATTTAAACCTTGTCCCTTTTAATGCAGATTTCACCTTAGGGAACAGGTAGAAGTCACATGGTGCAAGATCTCATGAAAAAGGAGGATGTTCTGACACTGAGATGCTGTACTTGGCTAGGAACCTCTTGATAGATAATGCGGAATGAGCTGAGTCTTGGTGGAGAACCTATGATTCATCTCATTTGTCCTCCCACATTTCGGGGCATTTTTGCCTTACCCTTTGACGTAGTTTAGAAAGTACCTCAAAGTAGTAATATTGATTGTTTGACCTTCAGTGAACCCAGTAGAGGTACACTATCAAATGGATATCAAAAATAAACAATCATTATTGCTTTAAATTTTGACTAGCTCATTCAAGCTTTTTTGACTCTCTGTGAAGTTCGGCTCTTCCAGTGCATGGATTGGCATTCGTTTTCAGATCATAAGTAAAAAACCACGTTTCATCACATGTTATTATCTTCTACCTGTTTCCCAAGGTGAAATCTGCATTAAATGGAACAACAAGATTTGAGTCTGTGGAAGCTGTAAAAGAGAAAGCGGCACGTGTCCTGAAGGAGCTGACAGAAGATGACTTCCAGCACTGTTTCCAACAATGGAAAATTCGCATGGAGCATTGTAGGGATAGAGAAGGAGTGTATATTGAAGGTGACAATAAATAATTATGTATAAAATTAAAATAAAATTTTTTACGTCAGTCTCGGTATTTAATAGCCACACCTCGTGTACTTTTTTAAATCCCAAATTTTTATCCATTACCATCAGCTCAGTTTAAGAACAATAAGCAACCCCATGACCCAATACGATAAGGATGATATGAATGAGTGTTAATGAGATTTATTCTTGTACAAATTCGAGCCAACTATACCTAACAAATATGGTTAATTGTACCCCAACCATCGAAGTACACTGGTAACCACAGTCTAATATTAATATTGTATAAAAGTAATTACTTTCATAAGGATTTGAACCACAGAATTTCCGAAAACCAGCTGATTAATGGTGACAACTTTACCACTAGGCTAAAAAAAAATATACAGAAACAAACTATAATAAAATATATTACAAAATATACCGGGTGTCCCACAAAGAGGTAGCTATTTTTTAATTAATAGACTTAAAAAGTACCTTCAAGTTTCATTTGCTTATGATTAATCAAACTAAAATTAAAATGGTGGAATAAGAAAATAATATCTAAAATGAACAATAATCTTGTGGATAAAACCATTTATATTTACAATAGGATTCAGATATTTAAAAAAAACAGCGGTTTTTGCCATTCCAAATCGATCAGCATAGCTATTGATGATAAGTTCCAATAAAAGTTAATGAAACAAATAGTGTTCATTAATAATTTATTACTTTCATACTTCTTTCATTTTATTACTTAAGTAACATTATAACAAATCATCAATTTAAAACGGTTATGCAAATAAAATTACTTTCCCCCAATTTGTTTTGATTTATCACACGCAAATGAAACTCGAAGGTACTTTTTTTACATATCTATTTATTATAACAGTAAAGTTTTCAGTCTGTATAGTGTGCGATACGTCCGGCATATTAATTAAAATATATCAACCTCTTCGTGGGACAACCAGTACATAAAAATTATTGAACCTACCTGATTGAAAACAGCGCCAAGTTTTTCAAGAGCAAGAATCCTTAACGTGTTTGTGGAAATCGCCACAACACCTTCCGGACATTGTTCAGATGAGAAGCCAGAAGCGTACTCTAGACATTCATAAGATAACGGTGTCAAATGGAATCTGTTCTGATAACTGTAACTTAACCATGACCTGCTTGACATAGCCAAAACCTGTAACCAAATGTTTACTTTTGAAACACATGAAAACTGACTAGTCTGAGAAAATGATAAATTGTGAATACATTCATGAAAATGTATTAAACCACTGTTGTAAAACAATTAATTCGGTTACATACAGTAAAAACTGTGATCTGAAACTGCTATTATTGAACTTAAACACTTAACCCTACAAAATTAACGTGTTTTACAAACAATAATGAAAGTTCAAATATTACATGCTCTCAAAAAAATTCCTTTAATAATTTTGTTACTGATGAATAATTATGAAAAAATTCCAGGTGCTTACATAATTCAAAATGTGTGGGTTTCCTTTGTACTTTTTAATGTAACGAGCTGAAATTTCAGTTTAGCAAAAATTTGTACATGACATGTTTTGTAGAAAACAGTTTCGCAAATAAAACATAATTTTTTATTACAATATCGGGTAAAGATTGGGCGACTTACAGCAGTTGAAAATTGTACGGCATTATTGGAAAAGCATGCAATACAACATTCCAGGTGATGTGAAAAATGCCATCGATCCTTACTACTAGAAATTGACAGGTGTGCATTGCACACAAATATACTAAAAACACACACATTCATAAAATAACAGTAGTAAAATGTGTGTGTAGATGTTTGATGACCCAATGATGATAAAATAGATGAAAAAAGAAAATCTTTTTAGCAGGATCTCAAAATCCAGTTACCACGGGTTAACGGTTGAATGTAAAAGGGATGACCTTGGTTTATTTCATACAAAAGAGAGAAACATAAGTCATTTGCAAGGTGGAAAATAGATTCTTTCCAGAGGGCTGCCATGCTGATAAGCATCCTTTACCACTCAGTGAGGAAGGCAATTGTAAATTACAACACTCCTCGTTTTACTTAATAAAGCCTTTAGAGGTTCAAACCAGGCTTTTCGGCTGATAACCTGAACAACAACATTGTTACAAAGGTTTAATGTTGTTGTTTAGGTCATCAGCCAAAAGGCTGGTTTGAACCTGTAGAGGTTTTACTAAGTAAAACGAGGAGTGAGGTGGTTTACCGTTGCCTTCCTCACTGAGTGGAAAAGTATGATTATCAGCATGCCGGGCCCTCTGAAAAGCACATATTTTCCACTCTGCAAATGACACTTTCACTTCATTCACCACAGGGTCTGGCTGTATAATGAAATTCATTACTTTCAGAGGAGATAACTCTGATTAGTGTCTTTTGCACCTCTACCTCTTCTGTTCTTAAATGATTCAGTCATTTAATTGGCTGACCATGTGATAAGAAACAGAACTATTTATTTTAGCCCTGCAACGAACAGAGTGAGTGTAAATAATTTGACACGCCAAAAGGTTTAATAACAATAGTTTATCATGTTTGGTGGAACCACAATAAACTGAGTAAATAAATGTTAAAAGTACATTTATGTGGGTAACTATATCTTTTTTTGGTAATTCACAATCTTAATGAATAATTCATTAAAATGTTCATATTTATTTGCATCAGCACTGCAGGACAACCATCATCTGTATCAGAAAAGTCCGAGTTATCATCACATGCAACATTAGCTTTTCAAATTCAGTAGTCACAAGATAATTATTTTACTTTTTATTAAGAGAATTACCAAAGGACAGAAGACCGAAGATAAAGAATTAACATTCTTTGACAATAAGAAATATGTGTGGAAACGCTACTGATTAACACTGTTGGAAAGATAATCTAAAAACATGCACATTATAATACACCATAAAAATTATAAATACTAAACAAACTTACAGCTTCACTTCCTTGCATTTTAATTCGAAACAATTTCACAGGTCTTGAACCAAGATAACGAGTTCGTGTATCAGCAAGATCTCCAGTAACTGGATCGAGAACAGTTCGCAACAGTACACCATTCTGAAGACCAATATTAAGGTATAATATACCATGACCCCCAGTGGAATCATCACCACTCATACCAGGGCCAGAGCTATCTCCACCACCCATTTCAACAATACAAAGCGATTCAGCGGCAGCTGGTAACGCTTGCATACTTAAAGCTGATAAACAAGACTGAAAATTTAAAGAAAAATTTTAGATTACAAATTAAAATTAGTGTTTTATAATTTACTGTAAAGAAAATACATGTAGTTACATTTTTAATTGTACAGGGAATTTCATAACATTCTTCGGAATTACGAAAATTCAGTATAAAAAAAACCCCATTTCACTTACCTAAATGAATAGTGAAATGGCTCAACAAAGGGACTCAAACAATTATTTTTAAACATCTATAAATGTTCAACGTGTGCTCCTTTGGTGACATGACACACATCAACATGAAAGTCTAGCTCTTGCCAAACATGTTCTAACATATGTCCCTTAAGATAGAGTTGATTGCATTGATTATGCGATCCTTCAGCTCAGCATTATCATTCGGCATTGGTGGGATTAACACTTTGTTTTTCACATAACCCCAGAGAACAGTCACATGATGTGAGGTCTAGTGACCTTGGTGGTCACAGCATAATGTGTTGGGTCTTCTGCACAGTAATTACTAACTTTGACACGTGGAATTCTAACACACAAAATGACTTCTTGCTTCCCATGGCAGCAATTTTCTCTACAGTCTATGCCTAGTGGGCAAACGGTAAACTAACTGGCCAGAATATGTGGAAAAAAACTATTTTGAAGTGCTCTTTCGTACAGTACTTGTTTCATTCTTATAAGTGAAATACTTTTTAGTACTCAATTTTCGTAACACCAAAGAACTTTACGAAATGCCCTGTATTTGTATATATATAACTTGAAATTAGTTACAACATTTTTAATTTCCGTAATATTTCAAATTCATATTATACAGTATTAATTCTTTAAAATAGCTTATCAATATTAAAGAACAAACCAGAATAGCATCCTTCCCTCTCAGTTTTACAGATAAGACCTACAGTACAATCTTGGTTAACCAAATTCAGGTTATCCAAAAATCAATAAATTTGTCATATACGTAATTTAAATAGACAAAAAAAAAAAAAAAAAACACCGTATTTTCTATGTAACACGAAAAATGAAAAGCAAATTTATGTTAAAGTACTGCACTAGTACATACAATAAGAAGCAGTTTACAGAATTCTACCTAACTGAATGTTTCTGTTTATGTAAACTTTTCAAGTGTAATGAACAAACCAAGATTAATCATTATTTCAAATCAAATTGGTCAACATCATGTATAGTGTACCGCAAGCTGAGTATGCCTTTGTAAGGAATGAATGGAATGCCTATGCAATGTGCATAGGACAAGGAGGTTACTTTACTCATTAAATACACAAAAGCATTGTCACAGTTGTGGAGGTCAAAAACAGATCACAGTAATATACTGTATGCACCAGCCCATATAATAACGCATACGGTTCAGAAAGAAAATTTCAGATTAAAAAAAAAATTAGAAATTAGTACAAATATTGTACGAGGGCTATTCAGAAAGTAGATTACGTTTTGGAATAAAAAAATAACAAATTACAGAAAAAAAAATTTATTATGTACATCTGAAAGAGCAACTTAAACACTACTTTTCTACATAGTCACCATACAAATTGAGGCACTTGTCGTAGCGGTGAACAAGTTTTGAAATGCCTTCATCGTAAAATTCAGCCGCCTGAGATGTCAGCCAGTTAGTCACGCCCGCCTGCAGTTCCACGTCGTCATCAAAACGTTGTGTTGCAAGCCAGTTCTTCATCTTTGGAAACAAGTGGAAGTCGCTGGGTGCAAGGTCGGGACTATAAGCCGGATGAGGAAAAATCTCCCATTTGAATCCATTAAGGACACCTTGAGTGCGATTTGCCGTATGAGGTCTGGCATTGTCATGCAAAAACAAAATTTTGTTCGTCAGCTTTCCCCGACGTTTGTTTTGAATCGCTCTTCTTAAGTTTTGCAACGTTTGACAATACCTCTCAGAGTTGATTGTTGTACCACGCTCCAAAAAATCGATAAGAATAACACCTTTCCTATCCCAAAAAACAGTCGCCATAATCTTCCTTGCAGACAATGTTTGGAGACATTTTCTTGGTTTTTTAGGGGAATGTGTGTGTCCCCACTCCATAGACTGTAATTTTGTCTCGCAGGTAACATGTTTTACCCACGTCTCGTCTCCCGTTACGATTCGGTCAAGAAATGACTCACCAGCTTTGTCGTAACCATCAAGAAATGTTAATGATGCAGCCATGCGCTGATCCTTGTGGTCTTCTGTAAGGAGTTTTGGCACCCATCTTGCACAGAATTTGTGTAACAATCTCGTACAGCAAAGTTCTTGAAAATTGTGGGAAACAAAGGGAAAGCTCCGTTATTGTGAAACGGCGGTTTTCACGCACCTTTTCATTGACTTTCTCAGTCAGTTCATCAGTCACAATGCTCGGTCGACCACTCTTCTCTTCGTCATGGACATTAGTTTGGCCATTCTTAAAGCGAATGCACCACTGACGAACTCCACCTTCAGTGATAATGTCATTTCCATACACTGCACACAGTTTCCGGTAAATTTCTATTGGTTTATGGTTGCTTGCCAACAAAAAACCTTATCACAGATCGTACTTCACAACTCGCGGGATTTGCGATTGCAGCACACATTTCAAAAGCTTATAAAAACGGAACGAGCAGCGCGATCACCCTCTCACTAGCACGGCTGGATAGCCACTGAACGGCAGAACGCCCACATACCAAAATGTCCGCGATTGCCCCGCCCCTTGCGGCAACAGACGAAAACGTAATCTACTTTCTGAATAGCCCTCGTATTTCAGTTAAATTAAATGCTTGTCAAACAGATTAGTTTTTGTTCTTATAGAATAAAACGTTAATAAAATGTTTATATAGCTATAAAACATTTTTACAGTGTGAAAGCTATTACTAAAACACAAGGTAATAAAATAACTTTTAAACAATTATATTAAATTCAGTCTCAGTTCAGGTTTAACATCATTATTAATCAAGAGTAGCAAATACAATAATACACATCACTGACTGAAAATCATAATTTTCATTTTTTTTTTTTTTTTTTTTTTTTTTTTTTTTTTTTATTGAGTGATGATGCCTACATAAGACTTGGGCTTGTGCGTAGGTAATGATATGTGATGATTTACCGATGAAAAAAATGCCAGACCTGACCATTTATAAATGTATTTAATATAAATATGTTTAATTGTTAAAGACGCACGGTTTCTGTTTTCCTTTTGAAAATTCATAGCTAAATAGTTTTAGTACATTCAGCCTCAGTTTAAATTAACATCATTATTAATCAAGAGTAGCAAATACAATAATACACATCACTGACTGAAAATCATAATTTTCATTTATAAAAAGTACTTAACATAAATATGTTTGATTGTTAAAGACGCACAGTTTCTGTTTTCCTTTTTTAAAATTCATACCTAAATAGTAACAGTACATTTAGCCTCAGTTTAAGTTTAACATCATTATTAGTCAAGAGTAGCAAATACAACATACATCATTGGCTAATGTAACAAAAACTTAAAAAAAGTAGGGATGTGTCAATAACAATATTTTTGATTTTTGATACTAAAAATTAGTCCACTAATAAAATAAATTGTGTAATTAAACTAAAATCACAAAATATATTCCAACTCAAACTAAAATATTACTTTTTTTAAATTATAACTTTCACGATACGCATAATGAAGCACAAGTCAACACTTAAATAACCTTGTGCTCGTAACCATATCCGGAAGTTCTACTTTTACTACAATAACCAACACACCAATGAAAACCGATTTTAAAAACCAGGTGCACTTTTTGGCACATTCACGCATTGTTCGAAGTTTTACGTAATAAAAAAAATTGAAAAAATGAAGATAACCCATGCGAGCAGTATAAACATATAATGTATTACAATTTATTCACCATGAAAACCTAATCTCAAGAACTTTTGTACCGAATTGCAATTGACTTCTTCCATATATCAAAAAGCGGTTCATTTATTTATTTTTTAAATAGCTGTTATTAATATTAAAACAAGCGGTCAAACTCCGGTACAAGATTCAGATTTGTTGGATTGATTATTTAAAATGACAACAATTTAAAACTTTTTTAAATGGTAAAGTTTTTCCTTTGCTCTCTTAAGCCGAAATTACCTACAGTTCAGCCGTTCTTAGTTTGCTCCTACTGTCAACAAACAAAAGCCACCTCCTACAGGGTGCACGCTAGAGTCTGCGACTTTACGGATGTCGTAGTCCTATTAAGTTAATTATTTTTTAAATTATAAGTACTTAAAGTACTAAAAACATCAGTCATGATATGATGTAGGCTTAATATCATTTAGAAAAATACTTTTAAAAGTATTTTGTTGTTACTTTTTAATCAGCGTGTACACATTTTGATATAATGCGCGTGCTCAGTGATGTCATTATTTGTTTACATTTTTTGGACTAACTAAGAGAGGCTGGACTGTAACTGTATTATTTAATATCTTTTATCTCAGAAAATTACAGCATTTTGCCCAGTTTGAATACTTAAGAATCTGTAGAAAAATTGACTTTTTACCATTGATTCTCGATACAGATTAATTTTTCAAATATGGATGGTATTGAGAGTTAATGTTTGGAATAGACTAATCCCTACCAAAAAAATATTGGAAAAATTTTACAACAGGTTAACTGCATACAATTTAAACGAAATAATTAATATTTCTCAAAATAGCGATTGCACATTTTAACAATGTCTGCCGTCCTGCTTTTCTTTCTTGTCTGAATTTATTTAAACAATGCTTACGTATAAATTTACAAAATGCTCACAGAAGACTTAAAAACAACTTCTAGTAATAAATCTTTGTAAAATAGCCTTAGTTTAAATACATAATCACAATGATTCAGAACGATCAATGGAGGTATAGTTTTAACATCACAGGCAAAAAAAAACCAGTATACTCTCAAATTACTAAGATTCTGAATTTAATTGCTTTAACTAACTCTTTGAGTACCATGTCCATTCTATCAAGACATCACAACAATTTACATTTAATTGGTTTGCATTTACATGTATTTCTGCACCTATTATGCTCAAATCGTTGTGTTGGCTGCAAGTAGTTTTAACAATGCCAGCAACAGATTTTACAAAATAGAAATAACAGACTTAAAAACAACTTTAAGTGCAATAAATCTGTGCAAAATAGCCTCAGTTCAAATATATAATCACAATGATTCAGAAGTATCAATGGAGGTATTGTTTTAACATCATAGGCGAAAAAAAGCCCGGAACTCTCAAATTACTAAGATTCTGAATTAAATTGCTTATACTATCTCTTTTAGTACTCATGTCCATTCTATCAAGACATCACAATTTACATTTAGTTGGTTTGCATTTTAAATGTATTTTTGCACCAATTATACTAAAATTTATGTGTTGGCAGGTATGTCGATTGGTGTGTTGGCTGGAAGTAGTTTTAACAATGCTAGTTGCAGATTTTACAAAATAGAAACAAGGGACTTAAAACCACAACTTCAAGAGCACAATAGCCTCAGTTCAAATATATAATCACAATGATTCAGAAGTATCAATGGAGGTATTGTTTTAACATCATAGGCAAAAAAACCAGTTCTTAATTACTATGATTCTGAATTTAATTGCTTATACTAACCAACCATTCAAGTACCCATGTCAGATCTAACAAGACATCACAACAATTTACAGTTAATTGGTTTGCATTTCAAGTGGTTTTTTGCACCAATTATACTCGAATCGATGTGTTGGCTGGTGTGTCGATTGGTGTGTTAGCTGGATGCTAGTTATAGATTTTACAAAATAGAAAAAAATATATACAAACATAACTTCAAGCGCAACAAATCTTTGCAAAATGGCCTCAGTTCAAATATATAATCACAATGATTCAGAAGTATCAATGGAGGTATTGTTTTAACATCACAGGCCACACGCTATACAAATTAATAAACTACTAAATATTCTGGATTCAAAAAGCTCTATAAATGAAATAAATTAATAAATAATTGCAACAATTTACTGGTACTACTTGGAACAAACATAACTTATAAAAACAATAGTAATTAATCAAAACAAAAATAAAGAAATATTCATGACAACATCTAAATTTGGAGTGCATAGTACATGACACATTAATGCGAGAAATCTATAATTTAACATTATCTCACAATTCTCACATTCAAACAAAAAGAAATATTTATTTTGCACTCACCGAAGGATCTAGAGAAATTATTCGGACAGTATTATCAGAAAGGCCAACGGCCAAGAACCGAGACATTTGCTCACCAGACGGAGCATTACCTAAGGCCATGCATAACACATCACTTTCCATCTCTTTATGTTTATCGTATTCTTTTAAAAGACCAGTCTGAAAATAAACAAAAAAACTGAAAATATATTCCTTTTACATATATTCTTTTTAATTATGAAATAAATAAATTAGAAAATGTACCTTCCTTGATTCACTCCAATTACAAATTTCAATAATCGGAGGCGACAAGTTGATAAATTTATTTAGCACACAACAACGACCTGACAGCAAAATTATACTGAAAGGAGATACCAGTGTGCATAAAAATAAAAAAGTACTTATACCCCAACGAACTTAAGACTGCAGATGAGATCTAGCCAATAACAGCCAAGGTCTGGTGTGAGGTTACCCATTCTGTAAGTCCACTCTCTGTTTCACCAAACTCCAGCTGACTTTTTGTTAGGCTGTTATCCACAGCAGGACCACAACGTAACAAAGCAGGATACGATTAACAAAAGTCAATTGGCTATGTGCTGTAATCTAGGTCACTATGCTCCGCCTTCATCTGCACTCTCTAGTTCGTTACGGTTTAGTAATTTTTTTGTAACATTAAAAACTCAGAATGTAAAACTGTTTTGTTAAATGAACTTTCTAAATAGTTTCAAAATAGAAGAATTTAACAAAATTTAACCCATAAACCACCACACTGATCAAAAATCAGAATTTGGAAACAAAAATAGTGTCGTTCGACTCCTCTTTAGGAATATCTTGAAGAGCATAAAAAATTTATTGAGGCAATTTTCAAAATAATCTAAGCAGTTTTTGAGAAAATCACAAAAAGTGAAAAATGACACTAATAAACTACTACTTCTGGTTTTGATGTTCACGTTGGGTCCGGTAGTAGTATCTAACTGAAGTTTCCAGTTTCAAGTTCGTACGATGGTCCGTTCTTGAGATATCTGTTTACAACAAATGCGTGTGGGCGCGCACACACACAAATCAGGTTCAGAGAGTCTGAAAACGTGTATATTCGGTAAAATCTCTATTTCGAAAGATCAACATGAAAACAATACTTTCCTTCCTATATATTCATATAGGCAAGATAAAGTAAAAAAATCTGGTGTGAAACACTCACACAACTTTCTCTTGCCAGTGCAAATAATTAACAATAAACCTAACATTAGTAATAAAACATAAGAAATAACCAAAAAACTAACCTCAATAAACATAACCTAATTTTTTAATCATGAGTGAAAGACGCAAAATGAAAATCAACCTCAGTTTGGCTTAGAAATACGGAAAATCACTATTTCTCTCTAAACTAGGCTCTGTAGAAAAAAATGCTCTAAATAAAAGTTGTAGATCTTTTAATTTTCTATAAATTTTATTATATACACTTTTGTTGTAAAATGCATACTAAGGCCGAAATCTTAAAAAAATAGATTTTTCTCACATTTTTGTGAGAAAAAAACAGAAAATCGCAAATTACCGCTAAACTAAGCGTTATACAAAAAAATGTTTGAAATAAAAGTTGTAGAATTTTAAATTCTCAACAACTTTTATTATATACATTTTTGCTCTAAATTGCATATTAAAACCGTAATCTTAAAAAAAAACAATGTTTTTACGTAAAAACAGCCTCACCCAGAATTTCAGCAAACATAACGCCTACCCTATCTTGTAGAGAATAAAAAATTGAGTAAACCAGGCGATTTTTAAAAAAATCGTAGAACTAGTTTTTGAGAAAATCGCAAAAAAGTGAAAAATTATACGAATAAACTACTACTTCCGGTTGACCGATTTTGATGAAAATGTTCGTGTCGGGTCCGGTAGTGGTATGTAACTTAAGTTTTAAGTTTCAAGTTCGTACGATGTTCCGTTCTTGAGATATTCTGTTCACACACACACACACACACAGACCAATCGCTAAAAACATGTTTTTTGGGTTCAGGGGGTCTGAAAACATATAGATCCGGTGAAAACTCGATTTCGAAAAATCGACATGAAAACAATACTTTCCTTCCTATATATTCAAATAGGCAAGAGAAAGTAAAAAGAACAAGAATAGAATAATATTGTAGAACGTAAAACTTATTTAATAGGAGATTTATTAGTTTTTGCGCCTTACGAGTTATTAATGGGAAACTTGAGCTGGTCGCTTCTTACATCAAATTCAATTCTTGGTAGACACGACTTTCCTTTCCAACAGAGAGAAGTCTCTCGCACTTCTTGCTTTTTTCCGTTTGGTTTTGTTGAAAAGCTTAGCTTGCATAATTCAGTAAGTGGTTGAAAAATTTAATAGGGTATTAACTGCTTTCACTGCTATTACTGAGTACTCTTTCTTTTTAACTCGTACGTTAGTGTGCCACAGAAACTCTACAAAGGATAGTGGACAGCGACCAAAAAAAAAAAGGTTGAGAACTACTGCTCTAGAGGTATTATTTTACTAAGTAAAATGATTAAATTAAATAGAATTATTTCAAACCACCGATAAAGCAAACAAACCGACAATCAAAACTAACCAACCCTACTCCCTTATAATTAATATTACAGATCCTCAACCAAATATTGAAACTTTCATGTTACTTAAATATTGAAACTTTCATGTAACTTACTGGATCCATCTCAAAATAAACAAGTTCACCCCCAGTTAACGCTATCACAACTTGCCGCTGATTAACTGCACACTTCACTATCTGTTTTTTACTCGGCACTTTCCAGTCTTGCAGACGTTTATCTGAACGAATGTGTCGAACTCCATCAGGATACACCTGAAAAACAAAATTAATTACTCACTGCACTCTTGCAATTGTTTCAATCTGACAGAATCATCTCTCTATATTATTTACCTTTTTGATAAAAAAAAAAACAAATTAAACTCAAACTAGTCAGTAAAACTTACACAAACAGTGAGTCAGTAACTTTACAATAAAAACCAATTCGAACATACTATTTTCAACACATGAGTTTTGTATTGTGCTGTTCCAAGCTACATGTACGAGGGTAGGCTGATAAGTAATGCACACATGCTTGTAGAAGACAACTAAATAAACTTCAGTAGCGCGCCTGGTGGCATGTGGAAGTACTATTTCTCCTCTACAAGCCTGCGCAGTTTGAAGGCGTTGCTTTCATTCAGTTTGTTTTGAGTAGTGGAAGTATGGCGTCGTGTTCTGGTGCTATGTCAACGAGAATTAAACAACGCGCTGTTATCGAATTTTTAACTGCTGAGAAAGTGAATCCTAGTGAGATTTATCGTCGTTTAAAGGCTGTTTATTGTGACGATACTGTTGATAGGTCTACTGTGAATCGTTGGGTAATAAAATTTCGTGATTGCCAACCTGGAAAAGCCTTAATTGTTGACAAAACACGCAGTGGACGACCAATCACTGCCTCAGACGATAATCGTCGCAAACTCATCGATGATTTGATTCAAAATGACCGGCGAATCACTCAACAGCGTATCGCAAACCAAATTGGAATATCTAAGGAACGTGTTGGCTTCATTATTGAACAATTGGGATACCGTAAAATCTGTGCACGATGGGTACCACGCCGTCTGACAGACGAGAATAAACAGCGTCGATTGGAATGCTGTGAACAACTTTTGAAGCGCTACCGTGACGAAGGAGACGACTTTCTTTTGAATATTGTGACGGGGGACGAGTCATGGGTTCATCATTACGATCCCGAAGAAAAAAGGCAGAGCGCTGAATATCGTCATCCACATTCTCCTGTTGTGAAAAAGTTCAAAACACAACCGTCCGCAAAAAAATTCTTTTGACTGTGTTTTGGGATGCTCGCCGAGTTTATGTGACTGATTATCTGGAACGAGGGGCAACGGTAAATTCTGCTCAGTATATACAGACTCTGAAACACCTCCGACGTCGAGTTTGTCGTGTTAGAGGCAACCTGGCGCCAATAATTTTGCAACACGACAATGCTCGTCCACACACTTCGCGTGCAACTGGAGAGGCTCTGAGAAACCTGAAGTTTCAACCAATTTTACACCCTCCGTATTCTCCCGACCTTGCGCCTTGCGATTTTTATTTTTTTCCTCTACTGAAGAGAGACCTTAAGGGTAATCATTACAGCTCGGACAATGAGGTGAAGGCAGCTATTGCGTCCTGGGTTCGAGGAAAGTCGGAAGAATTTTTCAGTGACGGAATGAAAAAACTTGTTAAACGTTGGGAGAAATGTGTAATGCTTAACGGTGACTATATTGAAAAATAAATAGATAATTTGGTAGGTTAAGATTTGTACTTTAATTTGTTATTTACCCCATCTTGCTATTTCTTTTTGTTCGTCTTCTACAAGCATGTGTGCATTACTTATCAGCCTACCCTCGTAATTGCGGGGTAATTACGGGTGAGGTATAATGAATGAGTGACACAAGCTGCGAGAACGATTGTTGTATTACTCTGATACAAAACATTCATTTTCAAACTTTCCGTATTTAACATATTTGTTTCTATTTAGTATACATTTATTTATTTACATATTTTGATATAAATTGGTTAAGTTAAATATTATGAATCCGACCCAAGTTAATAACCCGGTAGGTATTTGTTAAATTAAAGCGCCGGATGATAAGAATATTTTTTTAGTCTAGTTAGAACATGCTACCATTACAAATGCATCAGCTGTGAAACACTACTAACACTCATTCATTCTCCCACTACAACAACACACTGCATTCCTTCCAACTACACGGAGCTGGGACTCGAAGCAATATATTCCCCAGATTATTAATTTTATGGGAAAACAAAACAAAATAGGAGTTACAACTACGGAAGATATTAATTTAAAAATTTGGCATTTATTTAAAGCTTTTAATACCTTTTTATGCATGAAATTTGTGTCGTGTGTAAACATGCAGTAAGAAATTGTTCCAAGAAAGTTATGATAAAAATCTATTAATTTTTCCCCTCTGGTAAGAAGTTTGTTGTTTCAACAGAAATTGGGGGGGGGGGGGCCTGTAGCAAAATGACAAAAAAAATCTACTCATATCTGCTGCAAGTTACATAGTGATTGGTAGCATTCCTGCGACTTATTCAACTCATATGGTTGCATAAAAATACACATAGTCCACAAAAATATTTCACACATGCAACTTTTTACTGCTACATTTTTATAGTAATGAAACTTGTTTTACATTAAGAACAGAAAATTTTTGCATGACAGTGGATAAATTGACTAACTCGTTTCAATTAATATATCATACACACAACTTACAGCATGTTTACACTTATATAATGACACGAATTGCAAGAATAAAAGGGTACTTTACTTACCTGTTAAAAATGGATTATTATGTATGCTGGAAGTGAAGTGAACTAAGTAATAGTACTAATAACGAAATTCCCAGAATATAATTTTTGGATTAAATAACCTGTTCAATCAGAAAATACAAGGAAACATTTGCTCAAAAATTTATAGAAATTCTGAGCAATGTAGTTATAAAAAATTAAAAATGCCTGATATCTGTATTTAAATTTAAATAATAAAACCACTTTTACTAAAAACGAACTTCAAATATAATAAATTACTGTATCTGTCTTGATTCAATTCAATTAAAAATTTCATTAATCAAATGCGACAAGTAGATTTTTTAATTTAGCACACATTTACGACCAGACAGCACACATACTGACAGGAGATACCAGTGTGCATTAAAATAAATTGTAAACATAAACAAATTTCATAGAATTATAAAATCTGTTTAAAAAAAAGGTTCAAATATTAGAAACTTCTGCAAACACAGAAAATGGAATATGAAGAAAGATGTTTGTAAATAACAATATATTCTACTTTTACTTTTAAGCTGTATTATAAAATATCAAATTTCACCCTAAAGGTAAATTGTACTCCGTAAACACAAAAAAAACTAGTGACTAAAACAGATGAATTACCTAATACACAATACCATATTTAAAACACTGAAAACAATTTACAAATGACAAATAAAATGGGTAATGTATCTTCCTTGATTCACTCCAATTAAAACCCAAATTTATTAATCAGAGGCGACAAGTAGACATAATTAATTTTGCACACAACAACGACCCATAAGTAAATCAATACTAACAGGAGATACCCGTGTGCTGTAATACAAGAATTTTCAAAGACAATAATTTAATTCTTGAAATTTCAATTCATTCATAATACAATTTTAATAGAAAATTATTTGTCTTATCAATAATCATAATTTCATACTTCAAATTAAAGTTTTTTATTATTGAATATCTCATCAACCAAAAAGATTAATTCTATTGTAATGTAATAACACCATTTTATATAGATAAAATGCGTACGTAAACACGATTAAAACGTAGGAAGTAAAGTAATCTACACACAACAATAAACTGAAAGTAAAGAATACTGAGAGGTATAATAAGAATACCAGTGTGTATAATACTGTCATTAGTCAATATCTTACTACTCAAAAACACTTTGAACAAGCATAAATAAAAACAGCGTATACAAATACAGGTTCTATTTCATATAATGAATTAAAATAATAATTTCACTAACCTTCTTTTAAACTGCGTCACCTTTATTTAAATTCTTACTTACACGTATTTCGGTGGATCCACCATCATCAAGAGTAAATGAAAATTGAAACAAAAATTTTTTTTATCTCATTTATTTAAAATTTACAGAAGATGTATAATTCTGTAAATTTTAAATAAGTGAGATAAAAAAAGTTTTTAGTTTCAATTTTCATTTACTCTGATGATGGTGGATCCACCGAAATACGTGTAAGTAAGAATTTAAATAAAGGTGACGAAGTTTAAAAGAAGGTTAGTGAAATTATTATATGAAATAGAAACAATTTCAAACTGCAGGATGCATTATAAAGATTTATTTTTGAACAAATACAGTTATTAAATATTCCTGTTTAATAAAAAAAAAACCAACAATATACT
Source organism: Catonia carolina (assembly GCA_035578175.1). NCBI lineage: Eukaryota > Metazoa > Arthropoda > Insecta > Hemiptera > Achilidae > Catonia > Catonia carolina. The sequence goes on along the minus strand of JAQMRL010000001.1, from coordinate 256,860,122 downwards.
TCATTCCAAGTAACGACAAAACTGGTGTAAACAAATCATGTGAGTTACCGTTAAAAAACTGAGACTAGCATGTCTGATGCCATATTGCACGGCCAGATCCCAATCGTAAATCATGATATAAGCCAACTTATTATTTTTATGTCTGGTTTTTATGCAGCAATACTTAGACGCTACTTGTAAGCGAGCAGTTCAGTGTTTTATCCTTTCTCAGGCAATGTTCTTCTCTGTTTTGTTATTATATACAATTTAATTTGAATCAGTTTTAGCAGTTGGAATGGCTGGCACTAGCATTTTCTGTAACTTTAATTACGGAAAGAGCCAATAGCATAGCAAAGCGCTTGCTTGCATTAGTTAAATAAATGAAACTAAAAAAAAAACTTCTGATCAAAAAATATGGGAACTATCATTATTTTAGCATGATTTCTTCATAACTAGACACTTAATAAACAAGGTAGAGAAATCAAATTTAAAATTATGTTTTAAAAGATAAGACCAAGAACTATTTTATAGTTAAAAAATTACACAACATTAAAAAATTTTATTGCATCAGTACTGCAGGACGATCCTCATAAAAATCAGATAAAACGTCAAAAGAGTATCATCACATGCAATCATTTTAACAAAAAAGATGCCAGGGATGGCACACACTTAGAATTTTCTGTAACCTCTTGTGCACACAGCCATTAAGCATAAACAAAGTTCATAAAAATAATAAAGTCTACTTAAAAAAAAGGTTCAAATTTTAGAAACTTTCTGCAAACACAGAAAATGGAATATGAAGGAAGATGTTTGTAAATAACAATACATTCTACTTTTACTTTTGTTTTTACGCTGTATTATAAAATATCAAACTTCACTCTAAAGGTAAATTGTACTCCCTAAACACGAAAAAAAATCGTGACTAAAACAGATGAATTACCTTATACACAATACCATATTTAAAACACTGAAAATAATTTACAAATGACAAACAAAATGGGTAATGTATCTTCCTTGATTCACTCCAATTAAAACCCAAATTTATTAATCGGAGACCACAAGTAGACATTATTAATTTTGCACACAACAACGACCCATAAGTAAATCAATACTAACAGGAGATACCCGTGTGCTGTAATACAAGAATTTTCAATTAAAGATAACAGTTTAATTCTTGAAATTTCAATTTCATTCATAATACAATTTAAATAGAAAATTATTTGTCTTATCAATAATCATAATTTCATACTTCAAATTAAATCTTTTTAATATTGAATATCTAGTCAACCCAAAATGTTAATTCTAGCAAAGCGTTAGAGCTTGCATTAGTTAAATAAATGAAACTAAAAAAAAACTTTTAATCAAAAAATATGGGAACTATCATTATTTTAGCATGATTTATTCATAAGTAGACACTTAATAAACAAGGTAGAGAAATCAAATTTAAAATAATGTTTTAAAAGATAAGACTAAGAACTATTTTATAGTTGAAAAATTACATAACATTAAAAAATTTATTGCATCAGTACTGCAGGACGATCGTCATAAAAATCAGATAAAACGTCAAAAGAGTATCATCACATGCAATCATTTTAATAAAAAAGATGCCAGGGATGGCTCACACTTAGAATTTTCTGCAACCTCTTGCGCACACAGCCATTAAGCATAAACAAAGTTCATAAAAATAATAAAATCTACTTAAAAAAAAGGTTCAAATTTTAGAAACTTTCTGCAAACACAGAAAATGGAATATGAAGGAAGATGTTTATAAATAACAGTACATTCTACTTTTTATTTTGTTTTTACGCTGTATTATAAAATATCATGTGAACAAACTTCACCCAAAAGGTAAATTGTACTCCATAAACACAAGAAAACTAGTGACTAAAACAGATGTATTACCGTATACACAATTTACAAATGAAAATAATTTACAAATGACTAACAAAATGGGTAATGTATCTTCCTTGATTCACTCCAATTAAAACCCAAATTTATTAATCAGAGGCGACAAGTAGATATAATTAATTTTGCACACAACAACGACCCATAAGTAAATCAATACTAACAGGAGATACCCGTGTGCTGTAATACAAGAATTTTCAAAGACAATAATTTAATTCTTGAAATTTCAATTCATTCATAATACAATTTTAATAGAAAATTATTTGTCTTATCAATAATCATAATTTCATACTTCAAATTAAAGTTTTTTAATATTGAATATCTCATCAACCAAAAAGATTAATTCTATTGTAATGTAATAACACCATTTTATATAGATAAAATGCGTACATAAACACGACTAAAACGTAGGAAGTAAAGTAATCTACACACAACAATAACCTTAAAGTAAAGAATACTGAGAGGTATAATAAGAATACCAGTGAGTATAGTACTGTCATTAGTCATTATTTTACTACTCAAAAAAAACTTTGAACAAGCATAACTAAAAACAGCGTATACAAATAGTTTATTAAATATTCCTGTTAAATAAAAAAAAAACCAACAATATACTTCATTCCAAGTAACGACAAAACTGGTGTAAACAAATCATGTGAGTTACCGTTAAAAAACTGAGACTAGCATGTCTGATGCCATATTGCACGGCCAGATCCCAATCGTAAATCATGATATAAGCCAACTTATTATTTTTATGTCTGGTTTTTATGCAGCAATACTTAGACGCTACTTGTAAGCGAGCAGTTCAGTGTTTTATCCTTTCTCAGGCAATGTTCTTCTCTGTTTTGTTATTATATACAATTTAATTTGAATCAGTTTTAGCAGTTGGAATGGCTGGCACTAGCATTTTCTGTAACTTTAATTACGGAAAGAGCCAATAGCATAGCAAAGCGCTTGCTTGCATTAGTTAAATAAATGAAACTAAAAAAAAAACTTCTGATCAAAAAATATGGGAACTATCATTATTTTAGCATGATTTATTCATAACTAGACACTTAATAAACAAGGTAGAGAAATCAAATTTAAAATAATGTTTTAAAAGATAAGACTAAGAACTATTTTATAGTTAAAAAATTACATAACATTAAAAAATTTTATTGCATCAGTACTGCAGGACGATCCTCATAAAAATCAGATAAAACGTCAAAAGAGTATCATCACATGCAATCATTTTAATAAAAAAGATGCCAGGGATGGCTCACACTTAGAATTTTCTGCAACCTCTTGCGCACACAGCCATTAAGCATAAACAAAGTTCATAAAAATAATAAAATCTACTTAAAAAAAAGGTTCAAATTTTAGAAACTTTCTGCAAACACAGAAAATGGAATATGAAGGAAGATGTTTGTAAATAACAGTACATTCTACTTTTTATTTTGTTTTTACGCTGTATTATAAAATATCATGTGAACAAACTTCACCCAAAAGGTAAATTGTACTCCATAAACACAAGAAAACTAGCGACTAAAACAGATGTATTACCGTATACACAATTTACAAATGAAAATAATTTACAAATGACTAACAAAATGGGTAATGTATCTTCCTTGATTCACTCCAATTAAAACCCAAATTTATTAATCAGAGGCGACAAGTAGACATAATTAATTTTGCACACAACAACGACCCATAAGTAAATCTATACTAACAGGAGATACCCGTGTGCTGTAATACAAGAATTTTCAAAGACAATAATTTAATTCTTGAAATTTCAATTCATTCATAATACAATTTTAATAGAAAATTATTTGTCTTATCAATAATCATAATTTCATACTTCAAATTAAATTTTTTTAATATTGAATATCTCATCAACCAAAAAGATTAATTCTATTGTAATGTAATAACACCATTTTATATAGATAAAATGCGTACATAAACACGACTAAAACGTAGGAAGTAAAGTAATCTACACACAACAATAACCTGAAAGTAAAGAATACTGGAGGTATAATAAGAATACCAGTGAGTATAGTACTGTCATTAGTCATTATTTTACTACTCAAAAAAACTTTGAACAAGCATAACTAAAAACAGCGTATACAAATAGTTTATTAAATATTCCTGTTAAATAAAAAAAACCAACAATATACTTCATTCCACATAACGTTAAAACTGGTGTAAACAAATCAAGTGAGTTAACGTTAAAAAACTGAGACTAACATGTCTGATGCCGTATTGCACAGCCAGGTCCCAATCGTAAATCATGATTTAAGCCAACTTATTATTTTTATGTCTGCTTTTTATGCAGCAATACTTGGAAGCTACTTGTAAGCGAGCAGTTCAGTGTTTAATCCTTTCTCAGACAACGTTATGTTCTGTTATTATATACAATTTAATTTATATCAATTTTAGCAGTTGGAATGGCTCGCACTAGCATTTTCTGTAACCTTAATTACAGAAAGAGCCAATAGCATAGCAAAGCGTTTGCTTGCATTAGTTAAATAAATGAAACTAAAAAAAAAACTTCTGATCAAAAAATATGGGAACTATCATTATTTTAGCATGATTTCTTCATAACTAGACACTTAATAAAAAAAAGTAGAGAAATCAAATTTAAAATAATGTTTTAAAAGATAAGACTAAGAACTATTTTATAGTTAAAAAAGTACGTAACATTAAAAAATTTAATGCATCAGTACTGCAGGACGATCGTCACAAAAATCAGATAAAACGTCAAAAGAGTATCATCACATGCAATCATTTTAACAAAAAAGATGCCTAGGATGGCTCACACTTAGAATTTTCTATAACCTCTTACACACACAAGCCATTAGCAGAACAAAGCGTTTGTTTACATTAGTTCCAAACATAAGTAGAATAAAGAATAAAAATAATCAGTAACTGTTATAATGATCACCTTTATAGGACAATTTCTAGACACGTAATAACCCTCAAAACAATATATATACTTAAAAAGCAAGACTATTTTATACTAAATTAATTGTATTTAAAAGATTAAAAAATTTATTGCATTAGTACTGCAGGATGACTATCATGGAAATCAGATTCGCCATAAGAGTATCAAACACATGCAAACATTAAAGAAAAAAATGCCATAAATGAATATTCATACCATAAAAAAGCTTTAACATCAATAATTAGGTACACAAATTTCTGTACAACAATAACAAGCAGTTTAACTTTGGTGTAGCGATTGCACTTTCCATTTTTGTATTAAAAACAGTAATTGTATTAAAAAGACAGCCGCAGGGTAGGGCAGAATAAAGAGTGATTTTAAAAAACGTGGGAATCAGATGGACGTGGCTCAGCTGAAGGAAGGTGGTAGAGATACAGTCAGCCATGTTCTTGACAACTTACCATCTAGTAACAATGGAGTGGTGGACACCTCAGCACATACACTGTCAAAGCGTTAAATCAAAACAGTAGTTCTTATATGTAGAGGCAAGTCATCCTTTTCGTACCAATTTTAAAATTAATCGGAATCAACTGGTTCCATCTGCCTGGGTTAAAAAGTGGATTAAGAACTTTGAAGAGACTTTTTAAACGAGGGTAAAGAAGCCTGGGAAATTAACAAATCAGGGATCACAGGACCCTACTTTTTCGAAGATGTTCTAGGTAATGCAGTGACAGTGAATTCAGATACACAGTGTACAAAAAATAATTTGTTTCACAAAGATAAGAGCAACCTTTACCATGGGAAGAGTAAACATGAATGTTAATGCGTTTAACCAAATCACGTGATTTATCGAAATGGGAATACCGCATGGTCTCATTGTACACCAGACCTAAAAATTTTTTACTTTTTCTTATGGGGTTTTCTGAAGAGCTAATGAATCAGGATAACACAAGGACTTAGAGCACTGAAAGAAAGGATCTGACAGGACGTGGTTCAAAACCTGCAGGGACGTCATCTTATTGAAATTCTTTAGTTACCTTACTTAATTTTCTTCAATTCTTTTTTTATGTAATTTAAGGTGGTAAAAATACAATTGAAAAAATTGATATAATTTTTTTACAGGTTTTCAAAACCACTCTTTACCCAGCCCTACTTGTTATAAATACTTTCTTGTGAATCAGAACTGTAAAACAACTATCATAAATATCACTTGTGCCACAAATAGCATTGTTATTTATTAGCAAAACGAAACACCAAAATCGATTTCAATGATGAATTTACACTTCCCATTGTCAATGTATATAAAAATCCTAGCTGAACATTAGAAACTGGAAAATTTTTAATCATATGTTTTACACAATATTGTTCTCATGGTTTTATCCATAATATACACCACATACTTTAACATACAAGTAATTTTTCTGTGATAAAACTCAAGACACAGAAAAAGAAAATAAAGATTAAGCAAACTACAATAATTAATTTTATTTAATAAAACACTGCTTATCAAAAAAAAAATATAATCAATTATAAATTATATACTAAAGACCACCTAACAATAAGTATTGAGCAATTGTTCAATTTCTTTTATCAATTTTCAACCTACTCCAATAAAATAGAAGACTAATTTTGAATTTACACCAAAGTACAAATTCATACAAAAATAATTATACAATAAATGAAAGGTACATGTTCCACAGTACATAAACATTTTCAATCACAGAGTGAAGCTGTGCCAGAACATGGATTTACAAGTTCAAAATTACAACATTGCATCAGTACTGCAGGACAATCGTCATCAACATCAGACGAAAGCGTCATAAGTCTATCATCATGTGCAATGTTATCATACTGGATCTAATACACATTCTACAATTTTACAGATTTTAAAATTTTTTACTGTCATGACTAGTTATAAGATAGTAGATTATAAAGTAACTTCAGCTATTAAGTAAAAAAAAATAAAAACCCAGTTCAATCCCACTGAATTCCTATAACACAGCATATTAATAAAGTAAACCTATTTTCAGTTATAAACCAACTTTTTGCAAATAAACTTGATTAATACACGTACTAATTTTGCATACTATACTATACTCGTTTGCACGTTCAGTTGACACAACGGAGCAGTATAGGACAGTGAATTTCTTATGGGGCTCTGACTGCTGCTAGTACAAACATCGGCTTTGTAGATCAATCGATGGAATGCCATCATAACCAATAATATTCCCCTTCCTACGCACCTTAACATTAACAAACCTTAATAACGTAGAGTAATCTGTATGACTATCAATTAATAATTAACATTATGAGTTTATACTCAGCTTCATCTGCGAATTCCAAATGTGAAATATTTTTTTTCGATATCTGTTCTGGGAATGGATTTGTAATAACCAATCGCATCATTTGTTTACATTTATCACACAGTGTTTAGAAAGTTTGGAAGGGAATGTGGAAAAGGCATTAGTAGGTCCGCAGTAAAATAGATAAGATATTAATTTTAACCCCCCCCCCCTCCATAATAGAGAAGAAAATATATTTACAATTTTTTGATTTTTTTATAATTTATTCAACATTCTACAAAATACACAATTTTTTCTGCTAAGCAAAACTTGAATTGTAGTTCTACCTTAAAAAATATGTGTTCTTTAGAGGTTTAACAAATGCATTTATAAACGCATCCAGATGCCTTTAATTGATGTTTTTAATTGCACTAATAACAGTGATGATCCCCATAAGATCCATTGGGTCAACTAAACGTGCAAACGACTATAAAATTATATTCTGAACATGAAGATCAGAGAAGTTCGGCATAGTACTGCCACATCACATTTTTCATGCAAATTTTTACAATTACCTTGCACACAGAAACACATTAAAATTATAGTAACCAACTATAAATATAACACATTATCGATTATAATTCTGTCCCGATTTTCTTTTATTGTAAAGTTACCTTTTAATGACATGACCCTCACTATAGTTTACAAACTCACACATTTCCTGAACTTCATAACTATACAGAAAGATAATGGACCAATATTTTAAATTAACTTTAATAATCACTTGAACTTAAAAAAAAAATTTATGTAACTATATAACTGGTAAATTTTATAAAGAGAACATCTCAGCTACTTGGCAACGCAAGATCACCTTCCCAGATCAATTATTTGAAAGAAAAACTGTTATTTCACAACCCAAAATAATTTCAATATGATCAAATCTCTAATATGATTTAATTTAAAAGCCATTCCAAAATTCTGGTTACAAAATTATAAAAAAATCTGGTGTGAAACACACACAACTTTCTCTTGCCAATGGAAATAATGACCAATATAACCTAACGTTAGTAATAAAACATCAGAAATAAACAAAACACTAACCTCAATAATCATAACCTTATTTTAATCATGAGTGAAAGAACAGCCTCACCAAGAATTTGAGCAAACATGGCGCCTACCCTATCTTGTAGAGCATAAAAAATTAAGTAAACCAGGAGATTTTTAAAAAAATCGTAGGACCAATTTTTGAGAAAATCACCAAAAAGTGAAAAATTACACGAATTAACTACTACTTCCGGTTGACCGATTTTGATTAAAATGTTCATGTTGAGTCCGGTAGTGGTATGTAACTTAAGTTTAGTTCGTATGTTCCGTTCTTGAGATATTTTGTATACCACGTGTGTGCAAGCACACACCCACACACATAGACCAATCGCTAAAAATAAGTTTTTTGGGTTCAGGGGGTCCGAAAATATGTAGATCCGGCGAAAACTCGACATGAAAACAATACTTGGCTTCCTATATATTCATATATGAAAGAGAAAAAAAAAATTTTTTTTAAATATTTGTTTACCTGTACTGCAGCATCATCTCCCAGAGCAGAACAAGAAAGTGTCGGTGTAATACCCAAGAAACCAGAATCTGCAACTTCTTCAACAGTCTCACCAATTGAAAGCACGAGAGTAGCATTGTCGAATGACACTATGATGTAAGCATCATATTCCTCTGCAACATATCACTCTTTAGTAATTAACAAATCGAATTAAATAAACATTTTCAATCCCAACAGAATCAAGTAAAATGAGAAACACTGTCAATTAGGCCTATACGATTAATACATTATTTTGGTTATCGCTTACAATATGTAAACTACAACTTTCATATTAACTCACTCAATGTATTCAAATGTTTGTAAAAACAAAAGTACTATAGTTAAATATGTAGTTCGTTTAAACAAAAACCCAACCCAGTAAATATTAGCAAAAAGAAATATCACTGAATAACAAATTATTTTTTGACCAATATTAACAAAATTTAAATTGTAACAATAACAATAAGTGGAATTACTGTCTAAATTAAGTCACTAACATCAGACCTTGGGCTGACTGAACTTCAGTAGAAGACTTGGATGCAAAAACTAAATTAATAATTGGTGGTACTCAGAAGAAAAATATTAAAAAGAGTATTTTAGGTTATTTAAAAGAGCATATATGAGGGGGACCAAAAAAAACCGGAATGAGAGTGCGCTGCCATTCGTAGGCGTAATAGAGAGTTCTCCCACTAGATGGAGCTAGTAGAAACCTTCAACAAACAACTGCCCGACAGTGTCAGTTTGTAGGTTAACATTTGATCATAGTGTTGCGTTTCTCTTACTGTTGTTGAGTTTCATCAGTGGCATCGTTAAGGCAGATTTAAAAGAACAAAGAGTGTTTTCTTTCCTGCTCGAAAACTTACTAAATGCTTCAACAGGCTTTCAAGGAGAATGCTATGAGCCGCACACAAATTTTAAATTGGTTTGGGCACTTTAAAAGTGGTGAGATGAATGATGACGCCCATGTTCTTTCTGGGCACCCTTTAAACATCTCAAAACTATGAAAACTTTAAAAAATCAACGAGGATTGTCTTTTCACGATCAACGAAATTTCTGAAGAGACAGGCGTGGGTTGGAGCTCATGCCAATAGATATTGACTAAAGCTTTGCAAATGAGACGTGTTACTACTAAATTTATTCCTTGCCTTCTTAAACAGTATTAACATTCGAATGAATTTGAGTCAGGACTTGAAAAACATGATTTAAAGCGTTCCAAACTTTTTGATCGAAGTCATTACAGGTTTTTTTTTTTTTTTTTTTTTAAGGGCGAACAACCAGGGCGGTTATCATCGCCCGTCATTACAGGTGATTAGGGTTGGTGTTATGGGTATGACCCAGAAACCAAGCAAGCGTCAAGCCAGTGGAAGACTGGCTTGACACCAATGAAGTCATAGGTGGAACACTACAAACAAACATTAACCTACAACCTAACGCATCTGGGCAGTTGTTTGTTGAAAGTCTCTAATAATACCATGTAGTGGGAGAACTATCTACTACATCTACAAATAGCAGTGCACTCTCAGTCCGGTTATTTTTGGGTCCTCCTCTATCTGATAAAAAGATAAAATAATTATAAAGAAAACTGGAATTTTTGAAGGAAGATAAGTTTTTGCAATCAACACCTAAGAGTTGGGTACCAAAAGAGAGAGTTGGGTACCAACACCTAAGAGTTGGGTACCTAAGGGAGGACTACTACCTTACCTACCAGTTAATTTATAACTTTATATCTCAGCAACCTGTCTGGGGAAAAATCTTTCCTGAAAGCTTTAACAAAATTTTTATTACGTATGAGTAGTAGAATATCTTGTTTACTTTTTTACATCCATCAGTTACGCACATTAAAGTTAATGTAAACTGTTAAATGATTAATGAAAATGAATGCTTAACAATAATGCCAGATAAGATGGAGAATTTAATACCAGGCCTGATGTTATTGAACTACATATGACCAATAATTAATAACATAAATATTTTACTTTTTTTGAGACAATGAAAAATAAACACTCATTGGATTTTTATAGGATTAAGAAAATAATAGCAGTGGAAAAGAAATTATTCGATAATACTGCTACAAAAAGCCAATGATCTGATTTCTACCTCTTGTTTATTTGAATTCGAAAGAAACAACAAACTATGAGGATGAATCAAATATAAAAAGTAATTTTGCTATTGAGCTTAGGGAGTAGTTCTGAGTTGGGCAATAAGAGTGTGCGATGAAAAGGCATTTTATGTAGACTGGAGGAACAAACTTAGTTGCTATACTCTGTTATACTTTCACTACAACCATGATTGAGCAGAAAGTGCAAACTTTTGTTGCACAACACATAATTATAAAAGTTTCTGACAAGGGTATCAAACCACCAGAGATTTTAACACGTTTAAGGGCACAGTTTGGGAACACTACACTCTCACAAAATCGAGTGTATTCGTGGGCTCAAGAATTTAAGGGCGGGCATAAAATTTTTGAAAATGAGTCATAATCGATGTCCAAGGACTAGTTTAACATGAATACACTAGATTTTATGAAAGTGTAACGTTCCCAAACTGTGTCCTTAAACGTGTTAATATTTCCGATGGTTTGACACCTTCATTTGTTAGAAACATTAGAACGATCCATTGCACAACAAATGAATGCTCTCCCTGCACACTCAAGGCAGTACTGAAGGCAGAACAGAGTCTTGCAACTAAGTAAATCGGTTCCTAAAGTCAATATAAAACACCTTTTCATCATGGACTCGTATCGCAATAAATATTCATCTTTTTGAAAGTCTTTTCCAAACCAACATCAATCTCCACTTTTCACTCCTCAATGACCCCAACTCATAAAAAATTAATGAAAGTTACATTAAATAATTCTTCACTAGTTTGTCAAAACCTATTTCAGAAAAACTAACCCTATTCTGATTTCTCAGTTTAAGAAACTCAGGAAAAAATATATAAAATTCAATAAGACAGAAAATGGAAAGAACATTGAACAAGTTTATTAATTTAATGTTACCCTGTTAGTAATTTAATGTTACATTTTATATGTGAGATACTATCAAGGATTTTTAAAGTGTTTACATGCTTGAAAAATGTGAAAAACAATCTTATTAAGAATTCTACTTAAAAATTAACATAAATTTGGGCAATCGTTGACTTCAACTGATGACTTCATCTCCAAGTTGCTTTCAACCTACCTGTTCTTGAAGTATTTCACGTTTTCTTCAATTTCAGTGCCTTCAATACAGTCAAGCTCCACAAGCAGCCAACTCCAACTCTAGAAAAGAAAATAACTGGTGTTGATAGACTTTAGTTATCTATTTCACCAGTTATCATTAGCAATTGGACTTAAACCAGTTACTATAACTAGATTATCCTAAATTAGTTTAAAATCTAAAAAAATAAACCACACAGTTCACAATTATCTACGGAAACCTCAAAAAAGCAACTCCCACCTGAAAAATAAAGTCGCCATTAGTAAGAACATTTTAAAAATTGGTGAGCCAATAACAAAGCAAACAAGTCACCAAATCGTGCATACGTAAATTTCCTGGACAAAAATACAAAATTGTATTATTTTTTTTACAAAGATTATCTCCGTAGCTTCGTCCTATAATTTATTACAATAAAATACTTGAATCTGAAAATGAAAGCAAGAACATGATGTATTTCAAGAACTTGATGAAGTCCTACATATTGGAAAATGCTTTTCTACCAAGTATATATACATTCTCCTTTTTTTTATCATTTCTGGTTGTGATGCAATCCCAAATAAACAAATAGATAAAATTAGTACACATTAAATCCGAGCTCTGTTTTGTTGTAAAAATGAACAAGCAAATAAAGAAAGAGTGATCTGATTAGCAATATTGTACAAAACAATGTTACTTCAATGTTACAAAATGTTACTTCAAAGAACAATAATAATTATTATTAATGTAATATTTTTTTTATATTTATAATAAAACTTACTATTTACATTTTTACTGCTTCTTTTTCCTTTGTGTTTTTACAAGTACTTTCACGGTGCGCACCGCTTCTTCTAGTAATAAGAGTTCCTAGAAAATTTGATTGTGAAGATTGCATCTTTCTTTTGTCAAAGGTTCGATTTAAACTGATTAAAAAATGGAAAAATCTACACAATAAAATTTTCTAGAAACTCTTATGTTATTACCTAAAGCAGTGCACACCGTGAACGAACTCGTAAAAAATTGAAGAAGAAAAATGCAGGAAGAAAAGGTGAAAGTTTTTTCATATAAATATAAAAAAATACATTAATATGGATTCTGCTATGATTCTAAATAACAACTTAAATAATTACATGTGCAAACGATAGTGTGAACTCACCAGTAATATAAAAATAATTAAAAATTAGTAAATATTCATAAGTTTTTTTTAAACTATGGAATAGACATTCAACTTGCTTATGAAAATTACAGTATTAATTTTTTCCTAAATTTAAATAAATTGTGATTGACTTACTTCACAGTGAGAAGCAACATACACAAATAATTTAAGTTAACATACTTCTGTTAATCATATTAAAATATCTAATTCATCAGAGCAAAAATCTGTAACATAATACAGTTCAGTGCTCTGAACAGCTGACTACAAAATATTTGTTAAATATTTGTTTTATCTTGAGTATAAGTTTATCACAAAATATTTGCTATACAGCATTTTTACAAGTACAACAGAAAAATGTATATATACTGATATGTCCTCAACAATTCACTAACAAGATTTGTTTACAGCAATCCAGCCTAAAAATAAAAAAATTAGTTAATAACAAACAAAACTCCCACATTTAGTTGAATGAAATATCTATAACAATGATTCTAAAATAAAAGAGATTTCTTTATTCATGTAGCATTAGCAATTAATTAATCTGAACTTTTTAAGTTTTAGCAGCAATCATGATAAATAGTCAATTCTTCCAAGACACACTGGCTTTATCTGTTAATGTTTATCAATTTCAAAATGGTTTTGCTATACCAATTATAAGTGGAACTGTCAATAAAACTGATGTATATACTCATTAATGTGAATTTTTCCACGCAAAGAAAATCCAAAGGTATAAAAACAATAATTTTCTAGATAACAAAAACGAACGAAAGAGTTTAGTTTTTTATTTAGACAAATATTTGTAAAAACAAAATTTTCATATTTTTTGCTAGCTATTGTTTACAATTTTTGATTATTTTTAAATACTTATAAACCCTAATTTGATCATAAAAACCGTCAACCACTAAAGAAACAAAAAATAAACTTGTAAGATTAAACAATCGAGAAAATCGTGTTTCTTAAAACATTAAGAGATTTAGCATTAACATTAAGAGATTCCTTCATGTAAGGTAACATAAATATTAACTTCTGATTTTACTTTATTAGCGTTAGCTAAGAATGCAGAAATTAGATAAGCTAAAGATGCTACGATATATTACAGATAGTAACAATGTTTTTACAAGAAGAATAGATCCAGTTATAAGAGAAAATATAAAATATTTGGGCTAATATCACATTATTACAACAATTAACAAAAAATTTGGCACACAAAAATCTTTTGATAGTCCCGTAGCTTCGTGAAATTATTGTAAGAATTGCGCATTTAGTGATAGAAGCATACAACTTGGTACACATATACTATATATGTAGAGGTTTGATTTTAGATATGAGGCCATCTTTGATTTCCCCTATTGCAGTAATGGCGGACATTCAAAATGGCGGCTTCTGAATATTGTTATACGCCAACGTTTTATTGTTATTTAACCATTTAAACTGTGTTTATTATTTTATTATATGTTTATTATATTTTATTAGCATGTTGAAACGATTGTTGCTGCTGACGAGCTACAAGGGGATGAAATAATAACTTGGGCAGCATACAACAGTACTAAACAAGTAAACAAACCAAAAGAGTGTGATATAACAATGTCTTCATTACTTCCTCTTTTCCCAGACGAAGCTCATTCTACAGCCATGATTCGCCATTCAATGGATATTATTAAGACATCAACTGACAGGCTTAATCCGGGACAGATTCCTGTTATTGCATTTGACCAGCCACTGTTCGCGTTGGCAAAACAGATTCAGTGGAACTGGCCAGAAACTCATGGTGAAAGACAGTTTGTTGTATTGTTTGGTGGCCTTCATATCGAGATGGCTGTGCTGAAGGTTCTTGGAACTCTCTTAGATGAAAGTGGATGGGCAAATGCACTTGTTCAGGCTGATATCACAACAGCTGGAAAAGCGGAATCAATTGTCAAGGGTTCCATGTAACTCGTACACGCAGGGCTCATCAAATAACTGTTAGTTGCCTATATATACTTTTGCAACAGGCTTACATTCACTACAGCCAATGTGAAAAGGATAGCAGTCATCTCAAGTCATATGAGGAGTGGTGTGCAGAAAGATTTAACGTATGCCCTACATTTAGATTCTGGTTTATCGTTCTAAAACTACAACTCTTATTGTTGACTTTTATCAGATCAATAAGAGAAGGAGATTTTCAGCTCTATATAGAGTCACTATCGAGTATTGTTCCTTGGTTCTTTTCTCTGGACCGCACTAACTATGCAAGATGGATTCCAGTCCACTTACGTGACATGATTTCCCTTAAAAACAATCATCCTGCGACCTATGAAGAATTCATTAAAGGTAAATTCGTCGCCAAAAAAACCATTAGGGAATTCTCTGCTATTGCTATTGATCAGGCACACGAACAAAATAATGCAATAGTGAAAGGTGATGGAGGAGCCGTAGGCCTAACAGAAAACTCTAAAGCTCTGCATCGTTGGATGGTATCTGGACCTGAGATGGCTCGCTTAGTTGAAGAGTTTAATTCTACAAAGACAGGCAGATGGGAAAACGATCAACGTCACCACGAAGCTAAAAAGCATTCACAGATGGCTTTTGCGAAAGATATCAAGTCACTTATTCATGTAATGCAAGATCTGGGAAACCCGTTTATTGAAAAAGGCTCTGATCTTCTGGTACTTGACAGCAGGGATATTGTAGATGCAGCAGTTGGAGACACTTTGTTAACTATTGAACAAGTTGGAATTGAACAGTATGAGTTATACGTAAGCGAGAGACTTATCAATAAAACCAAACCAATATCATATGCGATAAAACGTAATAACCTGAACCTCTTCAGCCGTCCTCCAGTTCCTGAGAAGTCAAATAAGCAGTTACAACTAACATCAATGAAGAATGACTGCTCGTTGTTTTCCAGGTTGTACATTGCATCACAAACACGTAATGGAGATTTGGATGAATTCTTTAGACACGAGAACCAAGCTTATCCTCCAGCACTGTCCAAGTTGGGTAGTCTAAGAACTGGAACAAAATCTGACTTGTTGGCTTGTTTTGAAAAAATTTCACCTACTGACACTATCAAACCAACTGTTGAAATTAAAATAGTTGACGGTGCTACCATTGTAAACATGCTGCGACCAGGGTTAACCAAAACCTTTCAAGATTATGCCAATACTGTGTTCGTACCCTACATTAAATCTCTGATTACAAATGTAAGAAGATTAGATGTCGTATGGGATGTATATATGCCTGACAGCTTGAAGAGTGATACACGCAGAAAACGAGGCAAAGGTGTTCGAAAGCGTGTTGAACATAGAAGTCCACTTCCAAAAAACTGGGAGGAGTTTCTCAGAATTGACGAAAATAAGACTGAATTGTTCTCCTTTTTGGCTGCAACTATAGCAGACATTTCTACAGACAAGCAGGTAATTACCACAATTGGTAGTGACGTTCTTACCATAAATTGTCAAGAGGTCCTGAGACTGGCACCATGCACACACGAAGAAGCCGACACTAGAATCCTATTGCATTTAAGTGATGCTGTACAGCAAGGATATACAAAGGCTGAAATACGCACGGTAGACACAGATGTTTTAGTTCTTACAATTTTATCAGCACAACGTCTGAATATTGAGGAACTCTGGGTTGCTTTTGGAGTGGGAAAGAACTACCGTATCTTCGCCGCGCATGAATTAGCAAGATCTTTGGGTCCTGATCGTTGTACCGCCTTACCATTGTTTCACGCTATAACGGGTTGTGACACCGTATCTTTCTTTGGAGGAAGAGGAAAAAAGACCGCATGGGACACCTGGAATGCATATCAAGACATTACCGCTACGTTTTGTGCATTGTCTGACAGACCTACTCAGCAAACTGTACAAGATATGCTGAAACCATTGGAGAGATTTGTAGTTTTGATATATGACCGTACTAGCAGTGCAGACTCCGTTAATGATGCACGAAAACAACTGTTTACACAGAAAAGTAGATCAATCGACAATCTGCCTCCTACTCAAGATGCTCTCATTCAGCATACAAAGAGAGCCATCTACCAGGCTAGTTACTGCTGGGCTCAGATGATGGTCACAAACCCAGAGCTCCCGTCACCATCTGATTGGGGTTGGAAGAAGAAAGTTGAAGGTGGATGGGAAGTATCTTGGACAACCCTACCAGATGCTTCCCAAGCATGCAGGGAACTTATTCGGTGTGGCTGCAAAAAAGGCTGCACACGACAGTGTCGGTGTAAGAAGGCTGCCTTACAGTGTACCGCACTTTGTGCTTGTGGTGGTATTTGTACAATGTATTATCATACTCTGAATCGTATTAGTGTTCTACAGCAGTGGTTTACTGCAGTAGTTTTTCGTTAAACATTTAAGAAGGTCATTACTTTGATTTTTATCAGTGTGCTACAGCAGTGGTTTTCTGTAGTTGTTTTTAAGTTAAACATATAAGGAAAGTTTATTATAATTTAGTATAAATACCTATATTATTAACAAAATGTGTCTATATATTTTTAAAAACTAAACTTTTTAAGCACAACAATACTTACTCCCCACTACTATACTATATATCATTTAATATCATCTAAGAACATTTAAAGACAGCACTTAACAAACTCTTTGAGACCGCCATTTTGAAAGTTCGCCATTACTGTGAAAAGCAAAATCTGAGATGGCCTCATATCCAAATTTAAACCTTTATATGTGTAGTAAATGTGGTCCAAATTATATGCTTCTATCATTAAATGCACAATTCTTTCACCTATCTGCCGTACTATGACACAGCTACTCAAAATAAAAACGTATAATGCCCACCACACATTTTGCCATAAAATACAACAAGAGTAGAACACAATACTGCACCAGGTCGCATTAATTTCACAAGCCCAACTACAAAAATTTTTTCCCTTTTGGTTTTATGTCTGTTTTGCAATTGCTGCAAATGCAGATGGTAAACTAACTGCATGAAAGGAAGGAAATGCTTGTTTTATTGTAATGGGTATGAGTAACAGTCTTACATACTTTAAGGACAATGTTATAAGGATAAAACAATCAGAATTACTAAATAAATAAAACAATCCATTCACCATGAAATAAAAATTCCACTGATAACAAGACAAGAAAAAGTTAAACAGATAATGCAGAAAAACATTTTAAAATGAGCACTAAAAAGTAAATTACAAAATGTGCAAAAGGTAGCAATATAAAGTTTTTTTTAGGAAAATATCAACAAGGTTATGCTTACACACAACTTAAAAAACAAAAGTGCTGAAATGTATTGACAATTCAATACGTTTAGGAGTTTGCAAATAAATAATATTAATTAATAAAACAGCCTGCATACAATTAATTAAAAACTTTGCTTACAGACTTTGTACATATCAAAATTAATTTACATTACAGTAACACAAAAGAATAATTTCAACAAATTATAACAAAACTTTTACTCTTTACACGAGCTTTTTCAAATAAGTGCAAGTATTATTAGTACAAAATAATATAAAAATCCGAGCATTATAAATGTCAACTCTGGTAACAAATACCTGGAAATTTCAGTTAATTAAATATCACTAACAGTTTGAAAAAAGGATATTAAAATCAATTTAGAAGCTTTCCTTAAATTATTGATACTAACTAGAATTTAAATTTAACTAGAAGGTTGATTTTAAATTTACAAGTGCAAACCGTTTTAAATCTGCTAAATAACAAACTTGTTTGGTTTACATATTATGTATATTATGTTTATATTATTATGCATTTTCAGCTTCTTAAACATATGATTTTTAATACTTTTTAAATGAAATACACAAAAACCAGTAATAACAAATACCACTTCCTTCACAAAGTAACATAAAACACACAACAAACCAAAATATAAAAACTAAATAATAAACTGACCATCAACTCTTCGTTTGACAGTCCATACAGCATTTGGGTTACCAGGAAGTTCAGACACAGCCATTTCTGTTACTTCAAGACCATGGCGTAAAACTCTAACAGTAGACCTTGGTCCACGACCACAAGCCATATATAACTGTGGCGTATCTTCAATATCTTCATTTGCTGTAACAAACAATGAACAAATAAAAACTTATAACTAACACATGTTGGCCAGATATTAAGGACTAAAAAGCAGTAAACTAAGATTTTAGGTCATAATAGACATACTTAATATATACCTGAAAAGATTATACAAAATCTGATTTCCTCTATTCATAGCATACTGAAACATGACACAGAAGATCATGATTGATGTTGCCTGACAACCAAGACTGGTATAGAACCCTCCTCTTCATTGTCATTAACCATTTACAATGGATCTGCTATTATTTTGAGAAAATGATAATTGTTTATAATGAATATTTCTGTAACTGGTAGTAATCACGAACAACAGTAATTTAATTTTCAATCTATCAAACACAACTAGAAGCTTGCAACCTTATGAATTTCCAACTTATATTTGTTTTGCTACACAATATACCATATTTCATTTTAAAAAAATACAAAATATTAAAATGCTACTTCAGTATTAAGTTTCTTATCATCAGTTTCAATTGAAACACGGATTAAAATATTCATCATAAGTAGCTCAGATTAGACAAGTTATTTAACCATTATTTTATAACTGCTATGCCACTTATCTTATTATAAACTATAGCTATACCGGTAGGATGTTGCAGTCCCAGTGTGCAATGTCAGGAAGTAGAGGTAAATCCCCACTACAAAATAACCTCACTAAGGTAATATCAAACATTCTGTTGCAAAGTCTACTGAGAAATACTACAATGGTAGGAGTAATGCTTCCCCGTCAAGGTTGATGCTAGGAATGCTTGCACTGCAATTTCCTTACGGTATGCCTATAGCATTCCCCGTGCGGTTTCAAAGGCGAAAAATGAGTAATAATTTTTTTTTTTTAAATAATGCAACAGAAATTATTTAGATCAACACACACACACACACACACACGCGCGTTTTAATAAATTCCCCTGCGTAAGCCTCTTTCTTGTCTATATACGTATGTAGTCTTCAACAACAGAACACACACACAAAGCAAAGTTTTGATAATTTCCCCCCACACATTTCTCACCATTATCAAACCTTTCATCTACTTAAACGTACTCACATGTACACACACTATATCGCACATAATTAGAGATCCTATTTATATTGCTTATAAATTATAGAATATTTTAAACAAGCGAAGAAAATAGTTTATTTTAAGTATTTGTTAAAAGTAATCATTTTAAAAATAAAAGAAAACAATCAATTAAATGTACTCGTTAGCTCATAAATATATATTAAAATGGTACAGACATAATAGTGATAAATTTTTACGTATGTTTGTCGGTAAAATTTAGTAAATGTTTGTATAGGGCGAAAAGTTTGTTGGTTGTCTCACTAGCCCATTCAATGTAAAATTAATGTGTTGGTGTTTAAGTAAGCAATCACTACAACATAATATTAACTTGTATTGTGTGTGGTAATTACTTACACGTGTCTTTTGGAAATTTAAATGGAAAAAGAGATCTTTAAAAGTTAAAAGAAAAGTTCTCATTGATACAACATCATACATAGGAGTGAAGGGGGTTGTATCGAATTTTTATATAGAGAGCAAGTTTAATTTTTCAGCACAGTATGGCGTGATTTCAATAGAGTATGGAATGACTTTGACACAGTATGACATTATTTGAGTACATTCAGAGTATAGCAGTAATTTCCATTATTATTACAGCTATTTGGTAAAATTAATTAAAGGCGCGATAATATAATATTTTATATTGTGAGCTGCGGAGAATATCAGTGGTTGTCAATCAGGTTTTTATAAAATTTAAATCATTGTTAATATTTTTGTATCTTGTATTCATCAATTGTTTAAGCATAATTAAATTATTCAAATATTATCACAAAATTAATACTAGTTATTTTTATTTTGTTCTGCATTGCATGAATGTTCCATTCCTCTTAATTATTTGTTGAATACCATATCTTTGGAATAATACTTGATTTGAATTTATTTTTTTTAATTGTATGTTACCATACAAATTTATAATGGTACAACACACACATTTATGAAAATCTTCATTTAAGTCCCTTGGGTTATCATTTTAAAAAAATTACAAATAAACCGTTGCTGTGATGAATATGATGTCAAAATTTTATGAAAATCAAAATTAAAACGCTACTTCAGTATTAAGTTTCTTATCATCAGTTTCAATTGAAACACGGATTAAAACATTCATCATAAGTAGCTCAGATTAGACACGTTATTTAACCACTATTCGCATTAACCATTAAGCATAATTAAATTATTCAAATATTATCACAAAATTAATACTAGTTATTCTGCATTGCATGAATGTTCCATTCCTCTTAATTATTTGTTGAATACCATATCTTTGGAATAATACTTGATTTGAATTTATTTTTTTAAATTTTAGAACTGCTGAAATTTAGAACTGCTATGCCACATATTATTATAAGTAGCATGCCCTGCATGGCTTTGCATGCGAGGTACGTGTAATCAATTTTTTTTTAAATAAATACGTAACAGAAATTGCGTATCTGCTAGATCGACTGTATACTCTAACATACACACCCACAATATTTTAATTAATTTCCCAGCGTACGTCTTTTGAGTCTTTATATGTATGTACTGTCTTCAACAATAATACACACACACACACACACACACAAAACGACACTTTGGTAATTTCCCCCGTGTACGTCTCTCACCATCATCAACCCATCTTTTTTATTGTCTTTAATTTTATAAATCTAGAACACTATACATTAAAGCACAACCACTAGATTTGATGAGTTATTATTATTAGGCGTGGAAGGAGGGGTCACACCCAGCAGTGTATCCTCCAGGATGACGTAATCATGCTATAATGAAGATGATCTTGATGCAAATGAAAATGAAAGCCTAATGGTGAAGAGATTAAGAAGATGTGATGTTGATGATGAAGATAATGATAGAATGTTATCGAAGAAGATCCCTACACCAAGACGGCGAAAATTTGGAAGATTTTGAATGGCCATTTGTCAAGCGAGGTCGTTTGGATGATTTTGTAATTTATCAAAGAAACTTTGATAAAGTTGTCGGGCAACATCTTTTACGAAGGGAATACGAAGGTCAGAATGAAGGGTGTATAACCCTTCATCTAATTCAAAGTTCTCATACATACTCACATATACATATATTTTTATAAAAACCGTCATTAGGGCCTTTAAGGTTATCACTTTTAAAAATTTAAAAATAAAATGTTGCTCTGAATATAAATACGAATATGCTGTCAAAATTTCATGAAAATCCATCTTTTCAGTAGTTTTCGAAATAAGCCAGCACAAAAACACGTTCTGTCTTTATAATATCAGTATAGATTAAAAATGTTTTTCTTGTAACATAAAGTAAGCTGTAAACTAATCCGGATAATTACAGGGGAATTTCTCTCCTCGACTGCACGTATAAAATTCTATCCAGAATCATCTACAATAGGATTAAGGATCAGCTGGATAAAGAGCTAGGGGAGTATCAAGGAGGGTTTAGACCGTGGAGAGGCTGTCCTGACCAAATTTTAACCCTGAAATTGATAATAGATTACTTTAAAATTAGAGATAAACAGCTAGTCATGACCTTTATTGACTTCAAAAAGGCTTATGATTGTATACACAGGGAATCCCTACTGAAAATAATGAGGAACTTTGGCTTACACCCTAAATTGGTTAAAATGATTGAATTAACCCTGACTGAAACAAAATCGAAAGTAAAATTCAGGAGTGAAATATCGGGGCCATTCGAAGTTAAAACAGGACTGAGGCAGGGAGATGGACTATCCCCACTTCTCTTCAACTGCGCATTGGAGTATATTATGCGCCAGTGGAACAAGGAAAATAAAGCTTATATCAAAATTGGAAGAGAGATAAAAATTAACTGCCTCGGTTTTGCCGACGATTTAGCACTATTACCCAAAAGCATAGAAGAAGCCAGGACACAGGTTGAAACTATAGAGAAATACGCTGGGAAAATAGGACTAAAAATATCTTATGAAAAAACAAAAATAATGGTTCGAGATCCCCTGTGTGTAGACAACGTCAGAATTAACAATCAAAACGTGGAATTAGTTAGAAGTTTCAAATACCTGGGTGAAACAATAACGCACAACATTAAAGAAAAAATTAACTGGAAGGAAAGAACAAATAAATTAATCAAATCCGCCATAACCACTAGGAATATTTACAATAAGAAATGTATGTCCATCAACACAAAATTAAGACACTACA
Source organism: Catonia carolina (assembly GCA_035578175.1). Classification (NCBI taxonomy): domain Eukaryota; kingdom Metazoa; phylum Arthropoda; class Insecta; order Hemiptera; family Achilidae; genus Catonia; species Catonia carolina. The sequence continues at coordinate 256,836,866 of JAQMRL010000001.1, read as the reverse complement.
ATACCGTGATACTTCCTAAAGTCCTGTATGCGAGTGAAACCCTGTTTGGTCCAACAAGAATAGGCGAAAAGGACAAAATCGAGAAAGTGGAGCGGCAAATAGCAAGAAAGTGTATTGGAAAATGGTCCCTTCAAGATGGTAGTTTCTATATTGTACCAAACAAGGAAGTATATGAAGCAATTGAGCCTTTAACCAGTATCATCAGGAAAAAAAGGATATCCTTCCTGGGACATATATTGAGAATGGAGGATACAAGATTACTAAGAAGGATGACTGAGTTTTTCTGGCAAAAGAAGATGACACCAAACTGGATAAAGGAAGTCAAAGAGGATATGGAGAAACTAAACATCACAATAGCTGACCTCAAAACTAAGTCAGGGAGCTACAGGACATACAAACAGCGATCGGTTAAATTTAGGGAACAAATGAGTGTCAGGAAAGCCATGGTGATTTCGGACGCTGAGAGGTACAACACTCACACATTTATGAAAATCTTCATTTAAGTCCCTTGGGTTATCATTTTAAAAAAATTACAAATAAACCGTTGCTGTGATGAATATGATGTCAAAATTTTATGAAAATCAAAATTAAAACGCTACTTCAGTATTAAGTTTCTTATCATCAGTTTCAATTGAAACACGGATTAAAACATTCATCATAAGTAGCTCAGATTAGACACGTTATTTAACCACTATTCGCATTAACCATTAAGCATAATTAAATTATTCAAATATTATCACAAAATTAATACTAGTTATTTTTATTTTGTTCTGCATTGCATGAATGTTCCATTCCTCTTAATTATTTGTTGAATACCATATCTTTGGAATAATACTTGATTTGAATTTATTTTTTTAAATTTTAGAACTGCTGAATTTTAGAACTGCTATGCCACATATTATTATAAGTAGCATGCCCTGCATGGCTTTGCATGCGAGGTACGTGTAATCAATTTTTTTTAAAATAAATACGTAACAGAAATTGCGTATCTGCTAGATCGACTGTATACTCTAACATACACACCCACAATATTTTAATTAATTTCCCAGCGTACGTCTTTTGAGTCTTTATATGTATGTACTGTCTTCAACAATAATACACACACACACACACACACACACAAAACAACACTTTGGTAATTTCCCCCGTGTACGTCTCTCACCATCATCAACCCATCTTTTTTATTGTCTTTAATTTTATAAATCTAGAACACTATACTATACATTAAAGCACAACCACTAGATTTGATGAGTTATTATTATTAGGCGTGGAAGGAGGGGTCACACCCAGCAGTGTATCCTCCAGGATGACGTAATCATGCTATAATGAAGATGATCTTGATGCAAATGAAAATGAAAGCCTAATGGTGAAGAGATTAAGAAGATGTGATGTTGATGATGAAGATAATGATAGAATGTTATCGAAGAAGATCCCTACACCAAAGACGGCGAAAATTTGGAAAATTTTGAATGGCCATTTGTCAAGCGAGGTCGTTTGGATGATTTTGTAATTTATCAAAGAAACTTTGATAAAGTTGTCGGGCAACATCTTTTACGAAGGGAATACGAAGGTCAGAATGAAGGGTGTATAACCCTTCATCTAATTCAAAGTTCTCATACATACTCACATATACATATATTTTTATAAAAACCGTCATTAGGGCCTTTAAGGTTATCACTTTTAAAAATAAAATGTTGCTCTGAATATAAATACGAATATGCTGTCAAAATTTCATGAAAATCCATCTGTTCAGTAGTTTTCGAAATAAGCCAGCACAAAAACACGTTCTGTCTTTATAATATCAGTATAGATTAAAAATGTTTTTCTTGTAACATAAAGTAAGCTGTGATTAGTTTCTGTCAAGCATATAATTTTCTTACCAAGATCAGCAACATGACAACTCAAGATTGGTGAAAGAGAATCCATTTCGTCAACTAGCACAAGATTTCTTAACGCTCTTGGAGCAAAAAAGAATGTGTCACCTTCCTCTAATGGCATAGCTGAACTGAATTCTGGTTCATCATCATCATCACCCAAATGTGCTATCTGATACAAGTAGCTATAAAAAAAATTACAAAACAAAAAAGACATTACAAGATGGCATCCTAAACTAAAACAAAAAAAGATGTATAAACACAACACCAAAGTTTTTCTCTCAGTATTAAAGATTACATCACAGTTTCTCAAATGAAACACGGAATAATAAAATCATCACAGAAAATCAACATACCTGTATCAAAAATCATCTATAAAACAGTACATCTGACTCCAAAATAAATTTAATAAATTTATGTTTAGTAACCATAACTGGTAAATTCAATTAAATTATTCTGAGGTTTATATTGTAGTTTGAAACAAAATTTTTATTTTTTGCTCATGAAATTAATTTTGAAAATAAATTGCAATACTCTGCCACTATCCACAGCGGTTACATTCTGCAAACTTGCAAACAAATAGGAAAACCAAACCTACTAAACATCCTCACGTTTTTAACGAACAACCATAACCAAAAGTAAACTTGGTGTTTGGTATGTGATCTCTCGCCGTGTTATAGAGCCTTTAATTTTTGACAATCTGTGGATGATGTGGTTTATCACAACTTAATCCATTAGTTTATTGCAATGTAATTGTACACATGAGAATGTTGGTACCAGCAAAATAACGCAAGTCAACTTGCGTATTTTTGGAAATATGTTATATTAAAAAGTTAACAGTATTCATGCAGGGGTGCGATCATAGCATTTTTACTTTCTCTTGCCTATATGAATATATAGGAAGGAAAGTATTGTTTTCATGTCGATTTTTCGAAATAGTTTTCACCGGATCTATACCTTTTCAGACCCCCTGAACCCAAAAAACATGTTTTTAGCGATTGGTCTGTGTGTATACAAAATATCTCAAGAACGGAACATCGTATGTACTTGAAACTTGAAACTTAGGTTACATACCACTACCGGACCCGACACAAACATTTTCATCAAAATCGGTCAACCGGAAGTAGTAGTTTATTCGTGTAATTTTTCACTTTTTTGCGATTTTCTCAAAAACTGGTCCTACGATTTTTTTTAAAATCACCTCATTTACTCATTTTTTATTCTCTACAAGATAGGGTAGGCGCCATGTTTGCTGAAATTCTGGGTGAGGCTGTTTTCACGTAAAAACATTTTCTTTTTAAGATTACGGCTTTAATATGCATTTTAGCGCATACTTAATATCTTAAAATATACTTAATATCATTTTGTACACATTTAATATTATATTAACTTATTATGCCTAGAGTATTGCGCTAAAATTTTTAAAATATTTTAACAGTCTGAAAAAGCAACTGTGAATACAAAGTTCACAAAATGGCAAAGAGTTAGTGCGTTAACTAAATAAACTACTGCAAATTTTGTAAAATTTTTAAACAATTTTGTGAGTAAAACTGATAACTGCTTTAATCAAAATAAAACAACTTGGCATAAATAGCATTTATATTAATCTAAAAATATATAATTCATACGTACTGGTTTCCAAATTCAGATGCAACAAACAGAAAACCAGTCTTTAATACACACATTGCAGCAGCAACTGGTACAGTATCAAAATACTTTAATTTTATTTCAGTAACCATGTCACCATCCGTTTCTAGAGTAACTTTAAAAATATCGCCCTGTTCTGTCTGAGCCAAGAAGAAAAACATAGACTTAGTTTTATGTGTTGCTGAACACACAAATATCATACCACGCTCTGGATCATCCAAATCATTCTAGAAAAAGCAACAAAAAAAATCTATTAAATTTTATAAAACTGATTTTTATAAACACATTTTTATAAATTTACTAGTTCACAATTTTTCAACATATGTTTCAGTACTTGAACGCGTCATTTAATGCAACATCATTTTTGTAAGATAATAAATTTAAAACCATACTTGTTCATACAAAATTGATTTGACTTTACTTATAGTAATTACACATCTCTAACTACCTCTTCTTAGGTCTGCCATCTCCATTTCCTTTTGAAGCATACCATTGGGTTTGCAGAGGTATCCTTTTAATTGATAACTTCTTAAAACATGCTGTCTCCAACCTTCAAAATATTCCTATATTTAGGCATCACAAATATTTAAAACCTTAGATATCCAACCAAACCCTCAGTTTTTTATTTTATCCAACCAAATACATCCTTTTATTCTTTGTCAAAGTCTAAACTCTTGCTATCTGAATTTTCTGTTCATGTAACTTCATACTTGACAGTGTCTCACTTCTGTATTTAATTTACTTCTGTATTGGGGGTTGCCATTATTTTATTTTATTTATAACTTTAATAAGGACTAAAAAAAAAACAAAGGATTTTTTTTTAACTTGATACATGTTATATAATGATAACCTTAACATAATATAGACACTTATAGTGATAGGTTAATACTTTGTAAAAAAAGTCAAAACTCAAAAGATTAATAAAGCATTAATATTCTTATATCCTGTTAGATAGCTAAAACGCTCCTTCAATATAGGATACAACACTACAATAACAAACGTTTCCAGAAACTACAACAGGAAAGCTTATAATCACTTATTACAACCCATCCCAATAAAACAAAAAAAAATACAGACCAAGTATTCATTCAATTAGCATCAAAATAATTAAAATGCTTACATTAATAAAGCATAACAAAAATGATCTTGAACTGGTACATTTTCTAAATCTAATACAAATTCATTTTCTTTTTCAGATACTTGAACAACAAATATTCTTAACACTTTCACTATTGAAACAGTTAAACAGAATTTGAACCTTGTGCTGACAAAGAAGACCAGCATAAAAGTAACAAACCTTTTCACACGCAACATGTGCATAATGAGCAAGTTGCAAAGAACAACTTGCAAGCAACTATTGCGTGTTAAAGGAGCAACAGTTAATTATACAAAAGAATGATATTATATTATAAGTGTTAGCAAAAAATTTCCTTACTCTTCTTCTAGGAATAGGACATCTAACATCATGCTGATCGCCTAAATTTTTATAAGTCAAGTAATTTTCAGAGCAAATTAATACACCACTGGAACCTTCATTTCCACCAGGTACAGACACTAAAAAGTTAGCATGTTCTTCTAACGGTTCTGAATATTTCCTCAAAACGTGATTCAAACCAACATCTAATTCATAGAACGTTAAGGTCTGTTGAGTTCTATGCACTGCTTCACCAGTTACATCAGTATCTGCTTCCTATTAAATTAAACAATAAAATACATTATTAAATTTCTAGTCATATACAATACTTTTGAAAACTTTATTTCTATTAACACAGCAAATATGCCGATGTTTGCTGTATCGGTCATGTCGCATTGCCATTTAGAAACACTTTGTTTATTCAAAATGTTTCTATACATGTGCTGCTTATACTTGAACATATATCCCTGATATGATATTTATCATATCAGGGAATTCTACATTTTATGAAAACTCTTTTTGTATTTGTTTACTGTATACTACTCAATAGTGTACCACACAATTTGTAACATAAAAAGTATTTAAAGTTCATTGCAACCCCAACTAAAGGGGATGAAAATTAACAGGGTTTTTATACAAAAAACACATCTCTGTAATCAAACTTAAATTAACCTCTATTATTGAATCAGAACAATTTTAAAATTCTCAACAAAAAATGTTTTTTAAATATTTAAAATAAATATCTCAATTTAAATTAATTAAAAGTTTACCAATATACATAAAAATGTACAATATTAGCATAATATATTAATCAATTAATTTTAAAATTATATAAAATATGATTTGTATTTATATTTTAAAATATTATTTAATAGAAAATAACACCCATTAAAACAATTCAAAATGGTTTTCTTGCTCGCTGGCAGACTATGAAATGATAAGCATGTATTTATAGTAATAAGAAGAATTTTTAGATTAAAAATGATTTACCGACAACAAAGAAGATTGAATATTACAGAATATAAAAATTAATTAATTATAGGAGAGATTAACAAAGTTGAATAATAAATAGCACAAAAAATAAGTAACAATTGATATAGAAAACAAAATAAAAATGAAATCTCTTTTATGAGACAAAGCGTCTCATGGCTGGTGCCAATTTTTAAAATGGCTTCCCTTTTGACTTGTGGCAAAAACTATTAGTTTGTTAAATGAACATTTTGATACAAAGAGATTTTTAAATTATGTACATCTCCAGGTGCATTAACTTATCTACCTGACAATTTCAGTTGTCTGTAAGATTACATAATTTAAATATATTTACAATTCAAACAACTATTTTCTTATATTAGAACGTGCGAAAAATACTTCATTCTAGAATCGAAACATTTTGTAGATAAAATTAATTTTAGTACAATGTGTCAAAGATATGATCAGTTAAAAATAGGTCAACACATATTTTCAGTAGTTCAACGTGTGCTTATGTATAACATCATATCATATCTTAAATCTTTTTAAAGTAATTTAATCAACTTTAGAATATAACTAATCGGTTAAAGAAGTTTTCAATTGTCAAGATATAAAACATTATTTTTATATTAAATAAACTATTTAAGAATAACACGTTATACATAAATTTTATGAACCAAACCAACATTTTGTAGATAAAATTAATTTTAGTACAAAGTATCATAGATATGATCAGTTAAAAATTGGTCAACACATATTTTCAGTAGTTCAACGTGTGCTTATGTATAACATCATATCATATCTTAAATCTTTTTAAAGTAATTTAATCAACTTTAGAATATAACTAATCGGTTAAAGAAGTTTTCAATTGTCAAGATATAAAACATTATTTTTATATTAAATAAACTATTTAAGAATAAACGTTATACATAAATTTTATGAACCAAACCAACATTTTGTAGATAAAATTAATTTTAGTACAAAGTATCATAGATATGATCAGTTAAAAATTGGTCAACACATATTTTCAGTAGTTCAACGTGTGCTTATGTATAACATCATATCATATCTTAAATCTTTTTAAAGTAATTTAATCAACTTTAGAATATAACTAATCGGTTAAAGAAGTTTTCAATTGTCAAGATATAAAACATTATTTTTATATTAAATAAACTATTTAAGAATAAAACGTTATACATAAATTTTATGAACCAAACCAACATTTTGTAGATAAAATTAATTTTAGTACAAAGTATCATAGATATGATCAGTTAAAAATTGGTCAACACATATTTTCAGTAGTTCAACGTGTGCTTATGTATAACATCATATCATATCTTAAATCTTTTTAAAGTAATTTAATCAACTTTAGAATATAACTAATCGGTTAAAGAAGTTTTCAATTGTCAAGATGTAAATATTATTTTTACATTAAATAAACTATTTAAGAATAAAAAGTTATACATAAATTTTATGAATCGAAACCACATTTTGTAGATAAAATTAATTTTAGTACAAAGCATCATAGACATGATCAGTTAAAAATTGGTCAACACATATTTTCAGTAGTTCAACGTGTGCTTATGTATAACATCATATCATATCTTAAATCTTTTTAAAGTAATTTAATCAACTTTAGAATATAACTAATCGGTTAAAGAAGTTTTCAATTGTCAAGATATAAAACATTATTTTTATATTAAATAAACTATTTAAGAATAAAACGTTATACATAAATTTTATGAACCAAAACAACATTTTGTAGATAAAATTAATTTTAGTACAAAGTATCATAGATATGATCAGTTAAAAATTGGTCAACACATAGTTTCAGTAGTTCAACGTGTGCTTATGTATAACATCATATCATATCTTAAATCTTTTTAAAGTAATTTAATCAACTTTAGAATATAACTAATCGGTTAAAGAAGTTTTCAATTGTCAAGATGTAAATATTATTTTTACATTAAATAAACTATTTAAGAATAAAAAGTTATACATAAATTTTATGAATCGAAACCACATTTTGTAGATAAAATTAATTTTAGTACTGTATCAAAGATATGATCAGTTAAAAATTGGTCAACACATATTTTCAGTAGTTCAACGTGTGCTTATGTATAACATCATATCATATCTTAAATCTTTTTAAAGTAATTTTATCAACTTTAGAATATAACTATAATCGGTTAAAGAAGTTTTCAATTGTCAAGATGTAAATATTATTTTTATATTAAATAAACTATTTAAGAATAAAACGTTATACATAAATTTTATGAACCAAAACAACATTTTGTAGATAAAATTAATTTTAGTACAAAGTATCATAGATATGATCAGTTAAAAATTGGTCAACACATATTTTCAGTAGTTCAACGTGTGCTTATGTATAACATCATATCATATTTATCTTAAATCTTTTTAAAGTTATCTAATCAACTTTAGAATATAACTAATCGGTTAAAGAAGTTTTCAATTGTCAAGATATAAATATTATTTTTATATTAAATAAACTATTTAAGAATAAAACGTTATACATAAATTTAATGAATCGAAACCACATTTTTTAGATAAAATTAATTTTAGTACAAAGTATCAAAGATATGATCAGTTAAAAATTGGTCAACACATATTTTCAGTAGTCCAACGTGTGATTATGTATAACATCATTTTATTACAAGTGAAAACTACACTTCAAAAAATCCCATATGAAAACGTTTCTTTTACTCCCTGTATTTCATAGAGGAGACAAAATAACCTGAAAACAGTAGAGGAAAATAAAACTATTAATCTTTTAAGTAAATTTATTAAGTGGCGTACTAACCTCATAATCAATTTCCAGGCAAGCAAACATAGGATTGCCAAATGCAACATCCACGCCAACCATGTGATAAATTAATGTATTACTTTTATGTGCTTCTAGTGGAGAAGATATCGTCAAACGAGCCTCTTCATCTCTATTAAAAATATAAACCAACTTTTGTTTTTCTACTGCACCAATCATAACAGCACGACCTTTTGGATCAATAGCCAAATACTGGCCAGGTACAATACGGCGGCAACCACTTTTACCAAATGTTTCCTGATGAACTTTATCCAATACATTTTTCGCTGGCAGATATTCCAGAATTACAATTCTCCCTGAATCTGACCCCACTACTATATAATCTGAAAACAATAACAAAAACTTTCTAAATACAATTTTTATCAATGATTAGGAAAAAAAGCATGAAAATCTATATTTCCAAAACAACACATTAAAACCCATGAAAAAATATTGTTTACAAGTACAGTTGATTCCCACTAGAATGGGACTATTTGCAAGGGGGGGTGTTGTAAAAGAAGTCCCTTGTATTGAAAGAGTACAGTGCAATATTGTAAAAAAAAGTAACTTGGCATACGAAGTGTGGCAATTAAGTTTCAGGAATTTAGTTATAACTCAGGAATTGGCAATACAGCATCGTTCGTAAATATATGACCGGAAATAGGGACCTTCCTTTTGCTGTAGTCAAAGTTGAAGTCTATAGCACATTTGGTTTGTGTTTCATGCATGTTTTTCTAAAGTAACTTTTTTTAGTGGGGTCGTAAAAATAAGTGGCTCACATTACAAGCAAGCTTAGCGAGGATTTGTTGTCCTTCATTCAGAGCGATGGCAGAGATTGGATGAGTCGAGTAGTCACTGGAGATGAGACCGGGATATTTGAGTATGACCCCGAGACTGTAAACAGTCAGCAGTGGGTGGAAAAGGGTGGGGAGCGGCCAACAAAAGCGAGGATGTCCAAGTCGGGACTGAAGGCAATGTTGATATTTTTTCCAATAACCACGGCATCATTCATCGTGAATATGTTCCTGCCAACCAGACAGTGACTGGACAGTTCTATGTTGAAGTCCTGGAGCGGCTGTGAGCACGCATTTTATGTGTGCGGCCCAAACTCACCGAGGATGGCCAGATCTTCCACCATGACAACGCACTGGACCATTCGTCATTCACTGTGCAAGAGTTTTTGGTGAAAAAATAAACAAAAATAACAATGCGCCACAAATCATAGCTTACAATGATACAATGGATTATTTCATTTATCAGTGTAATTTTTTTATTTACATTTAATGCAAATGATACATTTGTTCAGACACCAATATTTTTAGCACGTGACAAATGAAGGATGTGTGGAAACATAAAAGTACTGTACAAAATATATTGTCAAAATAGAACAATCAGAAGTGACTGTACGTAACAGACTATGAGTATCGAGGAGCAGTCAATGCAGTCTGTTTCTGCCACCAGCTATAATTTAAATAACCTTGAAGTGTCCATACGTATAATATGCTTTAATGCTTTTCATAGTTTATGAACTCTACTATTCCACATGTTTAGACCAATCAGAACGTTTGCCAGCGTTGTCAGACTGTATAAATGTATCAGCATGACAAACATTAATCATGCATGCGCATAAGAGCCACAGGTTCACTCGTGTCTACTGACAAAATATATAACAGAGCTATGAGAAAAATGTTGCCAGTACTTGTATTGGAAACATTGCTGGCAAGTCATTGGCTAGCTACAAAGTGGGTACGGGGCAATGCGTACATTCAGAGCTTATTAACGCTGAAAAATAGTATAAGTGTAGGTATCCACACTACTACTTCTAACCAGTTTCCTTTCCAGAATATCCCTGCCACACTCATTTTAACTAACAGCTCGGCTTCCTCCCTATGCTACCAAATTCTCCTTGCTTATGTATCCACTGCACTTAACACTCCATAGTCAAGAAATTAAAAGTTCTAAAATATAAAAATTATGTTATTATTACCACCTTGGTATCTCAGTCAACCATCGTAACCAACCTGACTGAGAAATTAAAGGGCACAGAATTGATTCCTGGGTATAATACTCCAGTATTATTATCTTCTGAAAATGTTAAGAATCTTGGGACAGTTGCCTACAATGTAGCTATTGATGTAACTTAATTTTGAAACAAATCTTGTGTTTTTAAATGGCTGATTAATACAGATAGTAGTGCCTACCTATAATTTAGGTAATTCTACCACGCCCATTACAACTGATAACCTACTCGTAATAAGGTCGATGTTAATTTTTGAGGCCGCTTGTAATGACGTCATAAAAATCAAACCAATACACGCCGTGACATCATTAATTCGTATATCATTTTACATTATTCATAGTATTTACATTGTTTGTATTTTTACGTTATTTTTATTCGTGTTTATTGATCAATATTTATTAATATTACTATCAATATGTATAAATATATATTCTGTACCTTAAAATATACACATACATCGAAATAACACGGCATAAATTAACAAATTTGCGGGAAAGTAGGGTTACATCGTTATGTGATACAAAAGGACCTATAACTAATTTCACACAGCTTTGCCCCAAAAACATAGTACAGATTTGGAATCAGCGCACAAAAATGAATAAGAAACATAAAAATTTTCAAAATCAGGAGTGCGTCCAACTACTGAACATGTATCAAAATTGAAAATTAAGAAAAAATATTTTCTTTTAGTAATATCAATTTACGTACGAAAAAGTGTCACTAAAAACATATGTTCAGCTACATACATAATAAATCAATTCGTTGTAAAAAATAACATTTAGAAATTGCAAATTGATAGACGCATTCAAAAGATATCACTTTTTTTGTTCAAAAAAGTAACGTGCTATATGAAAAAAATTGGGAAAAAAAAATTACCTGTGGTGTTTTTTCAATTTTTTAATTACTCTTCTTCTATGAAAGTTCTATCTCTTTTCTGCTTGTTGTTTTTTTTGTGTATTATCCTTTTCTAAACATGATAGCATAAATCAAAATATGTTATCGTTTATTTTGACCCTAATTGTAAGGTTTAATTGAGGGATAGGCAAGACGGGTAGTGTTAACCTTCTTTGTTCGATTTTAAAGTCATAAAATTTGTCGCCGGCACTTCTAATTTATTGATTTCGATCGTAACATTTAAAGCTAACTGATGTCATTCCCAAACAAATACCTTTTTTGTTAAAAAGTTATGGATAAAAACGTTCAAATTTTAGTACTGGCTCTTCTAAAAAAAAATCTCTATTTCACGGAACACTACGTCAATTTTCAACGTACAAATATGCAAGATCCATCAAATGAAAAAAGAAAAAATTCTCTATCTAATAAATTTAACCAGTTAGAAAATAATGAATAGTTGTGGAGATAATTGAGTTTAAAGAAAGATGATGACAAATGAGTGATATTGGGCCTCCCAGTTAGCAAGGGTTAACTCAGCATTCAAAACTTGGAACTTATCATTTACACAAAATAGTATTCTGCTAATGAATTCTGAAACTTTTGCAATAACAAGAGTACACATCACAACATAATTTATATATTATAAGCTACTCTTTCTTCTTAATTCATAAAGAGATTGGTTTTCACAATTCATCACCTGGGTTACAATAGATTGAACAAAAATATTAAAAACAACATACCTTTGGTTCCACCAGTCAATCTGAAGGAAATAAGAGATCGAATAATACCAAATATTTCCACTGTTAACAATGTATGAACTTTTCCAGTATTTGGATCTGGACGAAGTAATTCTAAACACTTTCCACGCGAAACAAGAATCTCTTGAGTCTTACCACCACTGAAATTACCATGAATAGCATGGGTAATTCCAGTGGCTCTCTGTAATGTCAGGTTATATAAATACATTGTTATTTATCACGTACAAATAATCTGTAAAAAAAAAAGAAAAATCAACTATACAACAGATAAATTAAACAGTAGTTAAATTAATCTGTATAAACATTTTAAAAATTGATGTAGATAAATAACACACTTTTGAACTGTTTTGGCTTCCACAATGGAAAACCCAACACAGCTTAAGTCCAGCCTTCTCTTAGTTTGCTCCTAATATAATCAAATAATGATGTCACTGAGCATGCACATTATATCAAAATGTGTACATGCTGATTAAAAAGTAACAACAAAATTATTTTTAAAGTATTTAAATACAAAATACTTTTAAATTTTTTTTCTAAATGAAATTGTTAGGCCTATTGTTAATATCATGACTGATATTTTAAGTACTTATAATTTAAAACATAGTTAACTTAATAGGAATACGACATTCGTAAAGTCCCAGACTCTAGCGTACACCCTGTAGTAGGTGGCTTTTGTTTGTTGACAGTAGGAGCAAACTACGAACGGCTGACCTGTAAAAACTCTCTTGTTTACACAACTTAGCCATGGCCACTCTGCAATCACCATACCGGCCACATACCTTGTTATAGTTTGTAAAATTACCATAGTCCAGACCAATTACAGCAGTTTTATCACCCTGTAAATTTTTTCAGTTACATAAGGATTTGGGTAGGTTTACACTATTGTCAGGACCATAATAATAAGACTTTTTACGTTTCATTTAATTATTTACTAATACCCCGCCTTGTCCATCCCATCACATCAGCAGTTAAAATGGTTGGCTTCAAACCTCTCCTTAACACGTTCAATGCTGCCTGGTAGACCCTATGTCATTTGCCATGACGGAGCAATACTTTAATGGTAAATTGGCCTGGCGCCATTTTCGTGTACAAAAATTTAATTAGTTTTGCCTTACTTAATATTTACTACAATTATTTTTGCATAATTCTAATGCAAGACATGTCATAAAATAAATTTTTATATTATTTATATTACTAAAAAACACAAGAAAATTGTGTAAATGCTCAAGTTTTCTTATGTGATTATGTGAATGCAGCCGAAATAAAATGCAATCAGTATCTGTAATTATGAAATGTATGTAGCCTAATAATCAATAATATAAAAATAATAATCTATAAGTAACAATAAAATTACACAGAAAACTTGAAACTGAGTTGTAAATATATTGGTTTTTAAAATTCAGTCATAAAAACCTGTGAGGTCTGTTAAAGAACTGATCATATACTGGCACAGAATGAACCTTTTTCTAGTACAGCATGATAAAAGAAATACTAATAACCCTGACAAAACGTAGAAAGAAGAGATAAAACCTACAAACTGGCCGCATTTTCGCGTTCGCCAGTCACCTGGCAGTGATTGATAAAGCGCATAAATGCATCTGCCGCACTGAAAGTGTTAACCCTATGAAATCGGGAGCCAACTGTAGTCAGTCCAGTAGTTACCGTCTTTACCACGGTATAACTTCAGTTTATATAAAGCTATAATGCCCGCTATACATATCAAATTACTCGCCTTGAAATGCTCTTTCATTTGATGTATAATACAATGCATTTAGCGAATATATAACAGAACTATGAAAAGAGCTAAGTGGGAAACCGCTCTGATGGCTTCACCTATGTCCCAGACAGCATACCTTTATAAATAATTTATAATTTGAGTATGTAAAACTGCGATAGTATTTCTTTCTCTTTTTTCTACAAAATATAGAAAGATCCGTATCTTTACATTCAACTATCAGCCGAAGGGACCAGTTTTTGAGATTGAAAATATTTCTTTCTTTGTCCATTTTAACCTTGGACCTTCAAACATCTACTAACACATTTTACTACTGTTATTTTATGAATGTGTGTTTTTAGTATAATTGTGCGCAATGAACACGTGTCAATTGCTATTGGAAGGGATAGATAGGCATTTTTACATCCCCCGCAACTGCATTGCATGTTCTTCAAATAATGCTCCACAATTTTCAAACTACTATCACTCACCCAATCTTTTTACCTGATATTGTAATAAAAAATGTGGTTTTATTCTTGAAACTGTTTTCTACAAAACATGTCACACAAATTTTTGCTAAACTGAAATTTCAGCCCCTAACAGTAAAAAAGGGAACACATAAATTTACTGTGCACCAATATTCCGTTAGCCTGAACACCACACAATTTTCATGGTTTTATATGCAAAAGAAGCATATGTACAAGAAAATTGTTTTCTATTCAGTTGAAACTCATAGCCAGATAACTTAACAAGTCAGATGTAAATCTAAACCTTTCAGAAAATTCTAGTGTGTATATATGGAAAGAGTAGTTTCTTTTTTTTGAATTTTGAATTGAATGATACCACCTACAAAAGCCTTGGGCTAGTGCGTAGATAGTAATCAGGCGATTTACAAATGAAAAGTGCCAGATCTAACCGGTAGTACAATAACTTGCATGCAATAATCAAATGGGTAGGATCTAAAAAAGTACAGCTCTGAAACTGTATTAAAAGTGTGGAACAAAAACTACGATAATGTGTTGCTAAAATGGGGCAAACTATTTTAAGTCACTTCAGTTTCACGCATATTTCTATCTAAAGCCAACACTCCTGCACTTAATTTTCCAAGTACAACGTCCGCTTAACGTAAATGTTTATAAACATCCTATACATTTACATTTAAGGCATAAAACATAATATTACTACATATAATTGTCACAAACTGAATACCGGATTCTAAAACCGTCTATCTAAAGCCAAAACTCCTGCACTTAATTTTCAAAGTACAACGTCCGCTTAACGTTAATGTTTATAAACATCCTATACATTTACATTTAAGGCAAAAAACATAATATTACTACATATAATTGTCACAAATTGAATACCGGATTTTAACGACACCATTACGCATGCTAACAGTGCCACAAGGACAACGCAAACAGTAGCAGTCTGAATTTACCTTAATTTTCATTTCATAAATCGAACAATACATCTTCTGTTAATTTCTCTTCGTAATGACTCATCCATTAAAGAGAAAATAATGTAATAGAACAACCATTTGTTAACAAATACCTCTCAGAATCACTACCACTATGCAAGCATCAAACAAACACCCAACATGTGCAGGAAAGAACGCCGGATAAGTGGGAAACGGAAACGGTAAACGGCTCGCTTGCGATTGCAGCCATACTCTGTGTCTACGGGTAACCTTTATTCTGAGGTAGAGATGAAAAATAAGAATTTTATGTTTTGTATGTAGTTCAGGATATTGTTTTTAACACGTTAAATAACTTAAACTTTTTTTGACACATTTTATTGAAAATTTAGTATCTGTTATTACAATAATATAACAATTTCTCAATATGACGCTAATGATTCCAAAACTTGAATAAATTGAAGTCATTTCACATTGTTTTAAAAAATAATTTATTGAAATACTATCACAGTCCTTAGAGTATTCTACAAGGAGGTAACATGCGCGGCCAAAAATGGTACAATTATGCGAGAGAGACGGACCGCGTATTATTGATTGAGCGGTCTCTTTTAACACATACGATTTCGACGTGTCGTATATGTGGCGGGGCAACTTAGAGCAAAAGAGAAGATTTTGATAGAGACAGAGAGCGTAATTTACTTGGGCAATTTGTAATACACGGAAACTGTTGGCAATGTTGTCTCGATATAGTACATAAAAGTTTGTATATACTACCTAACTATAGTCCAGCCTCTCTTATGATGCTCCTAATGTAAACAAATAATGACGTCACTGAGCACGCGCATTATATCAAAATGTGTACACGCTGATACAAAATACTTTCAAAAGTATTTAAATACAAAATACTTTTAACAGTATTTTTCTAAATGAAATTGTTAGGCCTACATCATTTCATGACTGATGTTTTTAGTACTTTAAGTACTTATAATTTAAAAAATAGTTAACTTAATAGGAATAGGACATCCGTAAAGTCGCAGACTCTAGCGTGCACCTTGTAGTAGGTGGTTTTTGTTTGTTGACAGTAGGAGCAAACTAAGAACGGCTAACTAGAATTGATTGACAACTTTGAAGTTAATTTCAACTAAGTACCTCAATCAAATCAGGTCTGTACCTAATTATTTTAGTTATGAGTTACAAACACAGGTAGCGCACATAATCGGAGAGCACTAACTTCAAACATAAAAAAACTTCCAGGATTTATCCACTTACATAAATTTAGAGTGGTTCTACACAGATTAACTGGTTACTACACTGTTGGAAGATAAATGGCTGAAAATGGTTAACATAGATACTCAACTGTAAATACGTACCTCTATCATTTTTTCTTGGTTCTTAAACAATTTTTAATTCCGATAAACGGTACTGGTAGCTCTTATGTAGCAAAATCACTCTCAACATCATGATGGCAATACTATCAGTAAACTGATTAGTCAGTACAGAAAAAGCACAGGGAATCTTTTGTTTGTAAGTTAAGAACAGGAAAATGAAACTTCAATTCTTGTATGTAGTACACTTTCATCTTTTCCGTCGCATACTTACAGTATACGCAAAGGTAGCTTATGAATATTGTCATCCTATTGTTTTTTATATTAATCTGACACGTTATTTTATTTTTCTTACTTTATTACAAAATGAGTCTTTAATGGACGTTAATGTTGAGAAATTGATTGTTAACTTACATGGTCAGTTTTATCCATAATTGATTTATAAAACATTTCACAAGTTTTATTTAAATGTTAAGTTTAATTGTTTTCTTAATTTATGATTTCAATTAATGAAAACAATCAACCTCCCCTATCTGTTTTAATGTAATATTTTTGTTTGTATATATTTCTTTTGCTGGTTGCAAATTTATATTTATTGTTGTTGTTTAGGCCAATTTTGCTGAAAAGCTGATTTGAACCTCAAGAGGTTTCACTAAGTAAAATGAGGAGTGAGGTGGTTTAACATTGTCTTCTTCACAGAGTGGAAAAATATGCTTTTTCAGCATGCCAGGCCCTCCGAGAAGCATCTACTTTCCACCCTGCAAATGACACCTTCCACTTCATTCACCACAGGGTCTGGCTGTATAGTGAAATAGATTACTCTCAGAGGAGATAACTATGACTGAGTCAAATTATTTTTATGAAATAGGAACATGACAGTACTATCGGTGAGAATTTATGCTCTAGCAAATAGATTTTCAAACTTTTTTGCCCACCACTCACATTGAGAATCAAAAATTTTCTAGTAACCCAAAAATTTTTAAACTGTTAAAAATAATACCTAATTGTGATTGCTGTTTTTAAGATCCACTCCTCTAAGCAGCAGTTGTAATTATTGTTTTTAAATATGGGATATTTCTTTGTTAAAATTTACATTTTAAACTAAAATAATTCAAACTAGTAAAGTGGCTGAATAACATACCATAAATCGGTTCAATACTACTACTACATTAAAGTATCTATTTAATTTCAGTTTTAAATATCAGAAAAACATGATTTTTCACCTTTCTAAATCAGCCATCACCTTCCAAGACCCCTTAAACAATTTTCTGTGGCCTTCTACCAATCCCCCCCTGATGGCCTCCAGTGGAGGTGTTATCGCCCACTTTGAGAAAGGTCTCTGCCTCTAGTCACCTTTATATTTTTCATAGTTGTTTCAAAGTAAAAAGAACTCATCTTTGTATTGTACACCAGAGTTTGAATATATACACAAATAGACTTGATAAGTCAGTAGGTTAATTACATCATTTTTTAGTTCATTTAAAGTCACATCAACATCTTTGTCATTGGCAACTACTCTGGGATAAAGAACAGTTGTTTCAAATCTGTAATAATTTTTCAGACCCTACCTGGAAATCAAACCTGGAACCTCCATTTTGAAGTATTGCACACTAATCACTGGGCCAATTACATGCTATTTGAACATTTAGGTCTACATTTAATAAATAAATTTAAATAGTATACTTTTATAATATTTTAGTGCTAGACATAAATGATGACCAAAGTTAGTGATTTTTTTTAAAATACCATTATTTAATAGGTAATAAATTAATTACAGACCATTTTTATAACACATTACATTTTACTAATTTGACTTGGTATTTAATTAAAAATGTATTATTGTTGACAGACATAATGTAACGAAACACCAAAAAATTGCAAAAAGATTATTACATGTTTTAATCACTATATAGCAGTATATCCTACCATCAGTTTTCTTCTAAAGCACAACAGAAGAAATTTAAAATAAATTGTCAAAAATAAGTAAGGAGTAATTTTTAACTCTCTCTTTCCCCTATTTGAATATAGGATATGTTAAACTTAAAAAAAAAACTTAAAATGAAGAAAAGTATTGTTTTTATGTCGGTTTTAAGAAACTGAGTTTTCACTGGATATACACATTTACAGGCCCCCTGAACCCAAAATAAAATTTGTTTTTAATGCTTTGTTCTGTGTGTGAATGAACAAACTATCTCAAGAACAAAATAACGAACAAAGTTGAAACTTGGAACTTAAGTTAGGTAGGTACCACTAGAGGATCCGACACAAACATTTTCATAAAAATCAGTGATCCAGAAGTAGTAGGTAGTTTATAAGTACAATTTTTCACTATTTTGCGATTTTCTCAAAAACAGCTTCTACGATTTTTTTTGTAAATCATCACATTTGCTATATTTTTTATGCTAAGATGGGATAAGCCCCATGTCTGCTGAAATTCTTAGGAAGACTGTGCTCTCGTAGAAAAAATGTTTTCTTAAGATTGTCTTAATATGCATTCTACGGCAAAAGTGTAAACAACCAAAGTTATATAACATTAAAAATCTGGTGCGACACACTCACTTAACTTTCTCTTGCCAATGTAAATAACAATATAACCTAACATTAGTAATAAAACATAACCAATACATAACAAATACAAAACATAACCCAATAAACATAACCAAATTTTCATCATGAGTAAAAGACGCAAAATGAAAATCAACTTTAGTTTGGCATAAAAATACGGAAAATCACTCTTTCACGCTAAAGTAGACTCTGTAGAGAAAAATGCTCAAAATAAAAGTTGTAGATCTTTTAATTTCCTATAAATTTTATTGTAATACCAATCCAATATACTTTTGTCGTAAAATGCATACTAAGGCCAAAATCTTAAAAAATCGATTTTTCACACATTTTCATGAGAAAAAACAGAAAATCGCTAATTACTGCTAAACTAAGCGTTGTGCAAAAAATGTTTGAAATCAAAGTTGTAGGATTTTAAATTGTCTACAACTTTTATTATATACATTTTTGCGCTAAAATTTATATTAAAGCAGCAATCTTAAATAAACAATTTTTTACGTGAAAACAGCCTCACCAAGAATTTCAGCAGACATGACGCCTACCCTATCTTGTAAAGCGTAAAAAATTTTAGTAAACTAGGCGATTTAAAAAAAAAATTGTAGGATCCGTTTTTGAGAAAATCGCAAAAAAGTGAAAAATTACACAAATTAACTACTACTGCACTTCTGGTTGACTGATTTTGATGAAAATGTTCATGGGTATATATATATATATATATATATATATATGGGTCCGGTAGTGGTGTCTAACTTAAGTTTCATGTTTCAAATTCATACGATGTTCTGTTCTTGAGATATTCTGTTCACGCACACACACACACACGCACACACACTCTCTCTCTCTCACACACATGCGTGCGCGCACACACACACACCCAGATCAATCGCTAAAAACATGTTTCTTTGGGTTCAGGGGGTCTGAAAACGTGTAGATCCGGTGAAAACTCGATTTCGAAAAATCGACATAAAACAATACTTTCCTTCCTATATATTCATATAGGCAAGAGAAAGTAAAAATTTACACCTTTTATCTAAAACATTTTTTTGGTACAACGCTTAGTTTAGCGACAATTAGTGATTTTCTGATTTTTTTATCAAAATAGGTAGACCGAAAAAATTAATTTTTTAAGATTGCAGCCTTAGTATGATATTGCATTTTATGACAAAAGTGTAGATAATAAAAGTTATAAGAAATTAAAAACCTAAAATTTTTATAGTAAGCATTTTTACAGAGCCAAGTTTAGAGGCAATTACTGATTTTCTGTATTTTCAAGTTCTAGAGGTTATTTTCATTTTGCGTTATTTACTCCTGATTAAAATTACGTTACGTTTTTCATTTTACATTGTTTACTTTTGATTAAATATAGATTATATTGTTCATATCTAAATTGGCAAGAGCAAGTAGTGTGAGTGTTTTCACACCATTTATGTACAAATTTTTGGAAAAAATTTATTTCAGCTTCTAACTTATCAATAAAATGCATTTTATTTTCCTTCATGGAGATGTTACATACTGAACAAACATTTTACATTATTTATGGAGATGTTTTAATATTTTACAAATAAATAAGAACTTAAATGTTTAAAAAAACAAATAAATAAAAATTTCAAGCTTGTATTAGTTATTGTATTAAATTAATATTAATGATAATCATAAAGGAATAAAGGACATAATCATACATTAAAGGAACAAATTTACAATTCAGTAAATTTATTAATATTATTATGTTTCTTTTGTATTATTTATGCTCCACACCACATTTCTCATCAGACTGTAGAAGTCTCTGGGCTTATTGTAATGACTTGTGATGTTTCTGCCAAACTGATGAGGTTCAATTCTGAGATAATTAAAACCTACATGATTTCTCACTAATATTCTTGCTTTTCTTGCACAAATACCTGAAAGATCATTTTAATTTTAATATAATGGAAAACATAATACTACAGAGTGATTATAAATGAAATAGACAGTTTCGATAGCTTATAGAAAATTTATTTTTGAAAAGTTAAGGTAATTACTTACATGATTATATAGAAGAATTTATTAAATTTTTATTGTAAATATTTACAGGTGTTCAATGTGTGCACCATTTGTAATACGACAGATATCAACACGGTAGTCGAATTCTTCCCACACACGATTAAGCATATGACATTCAACTGTGGCAAGAGCATTTGTGATACATTGTTTTGGATCATCGATATCTTCAGGAAGCGATGGTACAAAATTTTGTCTTTTACATAACCCCATAAGAAAAAGTTGCAGGGCGTTAAGTCTGGACTACGAGGTGGCCTCGGTGTAAACACAATGTTTTCCTCACTTGCACAGCCGATCCATCATTTAGGAAGACGTTCATCAAGATAATTTCTGACCTGTCAGTGCCACTGAGGCAGAGCTCCATCTTGTACAAAAATGAAGTTATCACTATCTTCCTGGAGTTGAGGCATTAACCACTCGTTTAACATGTCCAGATAAATTACTCCTGTTACTGACACTTCATGAAAGAAGAACGGCCCATAAACCTTTTCACGAGATAATGTGCAAAAGATGTTTACTTTAGGGGAATCGCGTATATGCTGTTAAGTTATTTTTGGGGTTTTTGTGCCCCATATTCTAACATTATGTCTATTAACTTTTCCACCAATGTAAAAATTACATTCATCACTGAAAATTAGGCGATTAAAGAATGCGTCGTCATTTTCAACACAATGTTGCATCTCCAGACAAAAATTTTTATGTACGACTTTATCACTGGTACTTAAACTTTGAGGAAGGCAATAGTAAACCACCTCACTCCTCGTTTTTACTTAGTAAAATCTCCAGAGATTCAAACCAGCCTTTCAGCTGTTGACCTAAACAACAAACACTTAAACTTTGTACTAACTGCAATTTATAAGGTGTCATTTTCAAAGTTTCCGCAGAATTTTACACACAGTCAGTTGAGGAATTTGCAATTCTAAACTTGTTGATCTAGTTGATTTTCCTGGATCTCGTACATAAACATCACGTACACTACCAATTTCTTCTTCTGTAACAGAAGGTCTTCCAGTACTCTTCCTTTTACACAGACATCCACTGTTTTCAAAATGTTTATACCAGTCATAGATTGATTGCCTTGTTGGTGGTGGTTTACCGTATCTTGTTCTGAAATGACATTGTGCAACCGTAACCGAGTTTTTTTTTGGCTAATTCAAGAACACAATAAGCTTTCTCGACATGAGTAGCAGTCATTTTGCTAGACTGGTCATTGTAACAGCAGCCAACAACAAAATGCTAGCAACAGTTGTACCAGTATAAACTTTTAAAAATTCCCTACCAACCTACATCATTTACTATGTTCAAATACACCAGTTTAATGTTTAAGAAGCTGTCGAAAGTCTCTATTTTGTTTATAATCACCCTGTATTATCTAAATAAATGATTATGTTACCTAAAATTTGAATATTGGGATTATGACTACACAAGAATATAAAAATGTGAATGCCCTCACTAACTGACTGATTCACTCATTCGCCAATAATTCTCCAATTTCTAATTTATCTGAAAAACTACTAAAAAAAGTACCCAAAAACTACTTACCGCATTTGTAGATTTAGAAAAAGCATTTGACAATCTAGACTGGAGTAAATGTTTAAAACTTTGAAAAAGCTAGGAATTAAATACAAAGAAGGAAAAGTTATCTACAGTCTGTATAAGAATCAAACGGCTGTTTTGAGAATTGTGGAGTACGAAAAAAAGGCTGCTGTAAGAAAAAGAGTACAACAAGGATGTTCATTGTCACCACTACTTTTTAACTTGTGTATAGAAGAGGCTATAAATAAAGCGAAGAAAAAATTTGACGACGCAGGAATAAAAATTCAAGGAGAAACAATAAAAATGCTGAGATTTGCCGATGATATTGTAGTATTAGCTGAGACAGAAAGAACTAGAGGATATTTTAAATGAATTGGATGAGATCATGAGAAAGGATTACTTCATGAAAATTAATAAGAACAACGAAACTGTTGTGCAGCAGCAAGAGTGGTTTAGAAGAGATGGGAAATTTAAATGTAGGCAATGAAAACATACAAGAAGTTGGGGAATTCTGCTATCTTGGTAGTAAAAAAACAAAGGATGGTAGAAACACAAGTGATATCAATAGCAGAATTGCTCAAGCTAGAAAAACTTTTGAAATGAAAAACCGCTTACTGACTACAGACATTGATTTACAAGTTAGGAAAAATTTCTTAAAACACTATGTTTGGGGTGTAGCATTATACGGGAGTGAAACGTGGGTGATGGGGCTGTAGAAAGGAAGAGGATACAAGCTTTTGAAATGTGGTGTTATGTTAAAGGAAGTAATTGTAGGGGGAGGCAAAGGTAAGAATATATAAAGCAAATAACATAAGATGTAGAGTGGTACAGGTATGTAGACATGAAATGACTTGCGCAAGATAGAACAGCTTGGAGAACTGCATCAAACCAGTCGAGAGACTGATGATAAAAAAACCTGATAAGCTGAAATTTGGTGAATTAAAGGGGTTGAACAGAAAACAGCTTACATACATTAAAGCTTTTACATTGGGCTTATCCATCACATAGGCTTAAGGGTGAAAATGGAATGGCTACCCTAAATCAATATGAATTATTTTTGTACGTTGTAAACGAGCTCTTATTTTACTTCCAATCGCTTTACACATTACTGCTAATGCAGACGATAAAGAGTGGTAGATGAAAATGAGTAAAGAAAAAATGTCAGACCTGACAGAGAATCAATACCGGGACCCCTAGCATAGAAGCCAGTTGTGCTGATCACTACATCGTGGGCTAGCCAAAGGAGCTACAGTTTTACAGATTGGCATAGATATTTTATCAGTGGTATCTAGAAAAAATAATAAATTCAAATTTTGACTACTTACTTGCTCATAAGGAGTATTTTCAGAATGCAATCTATATAATTATTTAAACCACAAAATCTCTTCTAATGTATTAATTTAAATGGGAATTCTATTTTAACTCCTAAATACAGAGTTCTACTGAATGGATTTTTATAATTTTTACATGGTTTTAAAGAGTTTTCTTTCCTAATTTGCCCAAAAGTTTTAAACTTGAACTTCATGCTAATATGAGCTTCATTTTACAAAATGAAAATATTAAATTTTGTTTACAGCATAATGTAATGCAGTTCTACCACAATTTTAGACTTGGTAGGATGTTTACCAGTAAATGCCATTACCTTTGACGTTTTTATGGAAACATTGAAATTATATTTTTAGCATAACATTCATTTAAAACTTATATCAATCGTTGAAGCTCATCCCCACTCTCTTGCACAATTCACAAATCATTCGCAAACAGTAAAGCATTCAGGTAAACGTCATTGTTCAACCTAATTCCCAAACTAACCTTGTTTTTCCATTGGTGAAAAATGTGATCCATATTTATGTTAAATAAAGTGGTTGAAAAAGTGCACTCCATGATTGATACTTAGGAGGAGTAGAAGGAGTAACAACTTCATTAAAAAACTAAGGACCATCTGGCACAGAATGGTAGCACCTTGTCAGGGCCCCTACTTAGGGACACTAGGCGAAAATGGTCAACAGCCTTGAAGGCGGAAGGGGAAAAAATACCCAACAGTAGAAAGGGTGGAAGAACCTAGAGCAGTGATTCTCAACCTTTTTTTGCTCTGCGATCCCTAAATAGAAAGAAAAATTAATATTTCGCGACCCCCTCCCTACAATAATAAGCGTAAGCCTTACTATTAATAATTGAATTTTGACTGTAATTATAAAATGTAATTTTTTTTAATATTATATAATCAAACTGAACTAATTTTATTTCTAAAGAAAATACAGACAGTAAAAAAATGGAATCCAACTATTGCTATTATTTTATATTGCTGCGTTTATACTTTTATAGTAGCGACGTGTATGAACATTCATGTATGACGTGCACGTACATGAGCAATTTACAAGTTTCAACTTGATGTGTAATTGCTCTTTGTAATTTAATCTTTTTCTATAATACTCACTGTGAGAGAATGTTTGAACATACAGTATATATGAACATGTTTGAACAAGTTGTGCTTTTACTAGTATTTAGAAGACACTGGCGATCGCACAACTTCAGTTGAGTCTTGAATCCAAAGTGTGCGTCTGTTGCTTTTATTTTTATAAGTAAGTTCAGAATAAATGATTTTTTCTCATAAAATGATTAAATGATTTCATTAATGCTTCGTGACCCCCATGAGGCCACGACCCCCAGGTTGAGAATCACTGACCTAGAGAGACACCTCAAATAATAGGTCCTGCATGCTTGAAGGCAGTAAACTAGCGACCCAACTATCAAGCTCTACCTGCCCAGCATTCGTGACACGACCGCGGGATTTATTAACTCATTGACAAACTCACAAACAGCCTCGGATTCGGAACAGGAAACATGAGAAATAAAAAAACCATTTTTTTTGCATCCAGGAGACTCCAAAGGGAGTATAGGACATGTCAAGATAAAACTGATTAACTGAAAGTATATCACCAATAACAAATTCATCACTTACCACCAAAAAATTGTTTCTGCTACTGCTTACTTCAGTAGGCTTGTCATGAACCCCATTGAATCAAACATCACACAAAATTTAAAATAAAAAGTCAAACACAATGATAAATTCATCACATAATTACATAATTATTATTACATTTATTATATTATATACTATCATATTAAAATATTATATTCATCATGGTTATATTTTATATTCTTCATATTCATTATATTATTCATATTATAATTATATTATTCATATTCATACGTTATAATCATTAGTACATTCATTATTATATTGTAGGTTATAAGCATCATTATTGTATATATTATTATAAGTTAATTAAATTACGATTGTATTGTTATATATTATGTTTTAAGAGAGCAGTATTGGGTCTTACCTGTTGCTCTCACATGTAAAACTTTATTAAATAAATAAATAAATCACTTACCAATAATTTTTTACCGCTACTGCTTAACTCAGTAGGCTTGTCATGAACCCCTTTGTATCAAATAGTAGTAGTACACAATATTTGTTTATAAATGTCAAAGCAATGTGTGAATGTCAAAGCAAAATATCTTTTAACAGTATTTAAATGTTTACATCTACTACACAAGATAAAAATTGATCACCAAGTCCTAATCACAATACTAAATTGTTTGAACAGAAACCTATTTTTGCAGGTAAAAAATACATCAATATTCCCACAAGCTTTAAAAAGTTGTGACAATTTAAGTCTGTTTAAAAAAGCTGAAAAAATACTTGATTGATGAAATATTTTAAAGTGTACATAAATTTTTTTAAATAGTTCTTGGTTAAAAAATATATAACTTCTAAATTTGAACATTGAGACAAATTTGTGTATTATTTGACATAAAGGGGTTGTTGACATGCTTATTGAAAAAGGCTAAGCAAGTTAGTAGTGGTAATAAATTATTGTAAGTAATGAATTTAATTGATAATGATAAAGTTTTAACTTATCAGTTTTATCTTGACATGTTTTATACTCCCTCTAGGTGTCTCCTGGATGCAGTTATAAAAGAAAAACTTCTTGGTTTATGTTGTGAGTTATAATTTAGTACCTGTGATGAAAGCATCTTCTACATGCAATAAAGGATTTTTTAAGGCTTGCTTGTACAGTTTTGGAATAACATCATATGACATTATGTAACCAGATCCTGATGCATATGTTGGTAATACTGCACCCCGGTAAATACTTTTTGGAATATAACTGAAAAAGCAAAAAAGGTTCTTTATCAAAATAAAATACTTATAAGCATTATTATTAAATGTTTAATTTTTACTTTCTCTTGCCTATATGAATATATAGGAAAGAAGTATTGCTTTCATGTTGAATTTTGGAAATCATTCACCGGATATACCGGAGTTTTCACCGGATATACACGTTTTCAGACCCCCTGAACCCAAAAAAAAAAACATATTTTTAGCGATTGGTCTGTGTGTGTGTGTTTGTGTGTAAACAAAATATCTCTAAAACAGAACATTGCACAAAACTGAAACTTGAAATTTAAGTTAGGTACTACTAAAGGACCCGACACAAACATTGTCATCAAAACCGGTCAAAGGGATGAAGTAGTAGGTTTATTCGTGTCATTTTTCATTTTTTTGCTTTCTCAAAAACAGCTTACACAATTTTTTTAAAAATTGCCTCATTTACAACATTTGTTATGCTGAAATTTTTGGGGAGGCTGTTCTCTTGAAGAGAGATAAATGTTTTTTTTAAGATTGCGTAAAGGCAAATGAGTACATTCATATTCATTTTAGGGCAAATGAGTACATAACAAAAGTTGTATGTAATTTAAAAATTACAACGTTTATTTCAAACATTTCTTTGCATAATGCTAAGTTTAGCGGTAATTTGTGATTTTCTGTTTTTTCTTTCATGAAAACCTGTAAAAAATGGATTTTTTAAGATTTCAGCCTTAGTATGCATTATACAACAAAAGTGTATATAATACAATTTATAGAAAATTAAAAGATCTAAAACTTTTATTGTCACAATTTTTTCTACAGAGCCTAGTTTAGCTTGAAAGAGTGATTTTCCATATTATTAACACAAACTAAGGCTGATTTTCATTTTGCAACATTCACTTATGATTAAAATAAGGTTTTATGAGGTTAGTTTTTTTTTATTTCTAATGTTAGGTTATACTGTTCATTATTTGCATTGGCAAAATAAAGTCTGAGTGTTTACACCAGATTTCTTTTTGTTTTATAACCAATAAAATGTTACATAAAATAGCATATACATAATATTCATATGTGAGTGCATGCTCAATAATTTTCCAATTGTCTAAATTATCAGTTTATGAGGGGTACAGAATCAAAAATTTGTTATTATGGTGTTTTTAATAAATAAACTTTTATGGTCACATAAAATAATGTTGCCCATAATGGGCAGGTGGAGTGTTAAATTAATTGCACTCGATCTGCTGGTTCCAGTGCTACAAAAAATAGTTATATTTCTTATTACATAGTCAGCCAATTATATGACTGAACTATTTAAGAACAGAAGAGGTAGAGGTGTAAAACAAACTAGTCGGAGTTATCGCCTTTGAGAGTAATTATTTCACTATACAGCCAGACCCTGTGGTGAATGAAGTGAAGGTGTCACTTGCAGGGTGGAAAGTAGGTGCTTTTCGGAAGGCCTGGCATGCTGATAAGCATACATTTTCAACTCGGTGAGAAAGGCAATAATAAACCACCTACTCCTTGTTTTTACTTAGTAAAACCTCTAGAGGTTCAAACCAGTCTTTACGGCTGATGACCTAAACAACAAAATAATGTACATAATAAATGACATGTCAAAATTTGAAGTTGTGATGGGAAGGCTATGCTACTGCACAGATTGCAAGAAGGAGACTGACCAGGCATTAACTTGAAATAGTCAAGAGAATTTGTGCAAAAACAAAAACAGCCATTTTCTATTACTACTAATTGCAAAAAAAATGCATGACTTTTTACTTTTTCTTGCCTTTTATGAGTATATAGGGAAGGAACGTATTATTTTCATGTTGATTTTTCAAAATAGAGATTTCACTGGAAATACACATTTTTATGCCCCATGAACCTAATAAACATGTTTTTAGTAATTGGTCTGTGTGTATGTGTGTGTGTGTGTGTATAAACAAAATATCTCAAGGGCCACCTCCATAGCATAGTGGTTAGCGCATTGATCTGCCATGCGGAGGTCCCAGGTTCAGACAGGGTCTGAAAATTTTCACGTATCAAATCCCTCAGTTAATGTTACATACTCCACTGTAGTCGCTAATGACCAAGCAGTTGATGCGACTTTAAATAAATAAATAAAAAATAAAAATCTCAATAACAGAAACTTGAAACTTAAGTTAGATACTATTAGGGAAACCGACACAAATATTTACATCAAAATCGGTCTACTGAAAGTAGTTTGTACGTACAATTTTCAGTTTTTGCAATTTTCTCATAAATGGCTTCCACAATTTTTTTTAAATTGCCTCATTTACAACATTTTTTATTCTCTACAAGATCGGGTAAGCGTCATATCTGCTGAAATTCTTGGGAAGGCTGTGCTCACTTGTTAAAAAGTGTTTAATATTACAACTTTAATTATGTATTTTAGGTCAGAAGCGCATACACTTAAAATTATGGAACATAAAAACACCTACAACTTTTATTTCAAGCATTTTTTCAACTGAGTTAGTTTAGCATCAAAATTAGTGATTTTCCATATCTTTAAGTTCTACTGTGGTTGATTTTCATTTTGCATCATTCACTCATGATTAATTAGGTTGTGTTTTTCATACTACATTGTTTACTCATGATTAAATATTGTTATATTGTTCATTGGCAAGAGAAAGTCGTGTGTGTTTTACTACAGATTTTCGTTTTTCAGGAAATGATAAGTTTCACAAGTGATTAATCTGTTTCTTGTAACAAAACCTTTATAAGTATAGTAGCTTCAAAGATTTGAATCAACACCATACAACCAGCAGAATTTTACATACCTAATATTTTTAAGGAGTTTTCATTGCTATACCATCATTCAAAAATTCAAAATTTTTATCAAAAAACCAGTTTAAGTATAGGCTACTTATTATAACTACCTACTTATAATAATAGGTTACTTATTATAATAGAAATTTGAAGAGAGAGTTAATTTTTTTGTTTCTAATGGATATGTCAGTTGCAAAGGTTTTGTTGCGGACTATCAGTCTTTAAACATTTCAAAGCAATTCAATGCAATAAACCGGTTACTATTACCAATTTAGTTAATGAAATTGATTTGTATCCAGCTAGACAAAGTCAATTCTGTCCAGTATTGAAAAAATGAGAACATACAGAATTAATTGGTAACTTTTTGGTAGGTACCATTCTGAAAACTTGGAACACAGACGTTTAATGAATTCCACAGGAAGTCTGAATAAGACAGTTTGATGAAAGCAGTAAAAAACAAAATGTTTATGGCTTCTCTTCGGAAGGTAAGGGAAAAACCATACAGATGAACTATTACAATTCCAGGAAAAACAAAAACCATATTATTTTAGCTTTACCTTCACAAAAATTTATGCAGATATGCTTCATAAAATTAATATAATGAATCAATAAATTTATTTTATAAAATTTACTATTTTTCACTGATGCGACGCTCAGGCCTTGCTTTAATAATTTTTGATCCAAGTAATAAATTCTTTTTTCTTTTTATATGTCGAAGTAAACTGAGAAGTTCAGGTATGTTAACAAAAGTATCATCATCTGCTTTCATTAAAAATTTAATGGAATGACAATTCATCAGCGTCCACTTCAACATTGCAAATGATTTCAGTGTCAAGTTACTGTACTTATCGACAAAATCTTCTTGTATTATATCATTCGATCTCTTACTTTCTCTTTCCACCTTCGACTGAAAGTGAATAAAATTGTTCTAAGAGTGCTATCTATAATAAGAATATAGATTTCTCCTTACAGTAGACTGTAGATGTGGAATGTGGTAAAGCTTGTAAAACTGGCGCATTTCTCTCTCTTTAACACTGTTTTGGTACTAAGTGCATGCACAAGAACTCAAATGAAATTAACATTGTATTTAATTACATAATTTAAATTGGTTCTACAAAATATTAAGTTAACTTATAAAACAAAACAAAAATTATTTTAATTACAAACTAGAATTTGTTAGTCAAACTCGGCTAGCAGAATCAAATCAAATATTCTATTTCATATGTTAAATTTCTCTGACATTTTTAAGCTGCCTTGATTTTTGCTATTTGTTACTTACATGTGTTTCGGTGTGTTTCATCATCAAAGTACACAATATTATTTGAAACTAAAAATTAAAAAAATTGTTTTTTAAAGTAAATTTAGTTACTTTCTGTTGCCTGTAGGAATACGAGGTGTGGCTATTTAATAACGAGACTGACGTTGTAAAAAATTTTATTATAATTTTATACATAATCACTTTTTGTCACCTTCAATATACACTCCTTCTCTATTCCTAAAACGCTCCATGCGAATTTTCCATTGTTGGAAACAGTGCTAGAAGTCATCTTCTGTCAGCTCCTTTAGGACACGTGTTGCTTTCTCTTTTACAGCTTCCACAGACTCAAAGCTTGTCCCTTTTAATGCATATTTCACCTTAGGGAACAGGTAGAAGATAATAACATGTGATGAACTGCCAATCCATGCACTGGAAGAGCCGAACTTCACCAAGAGCCAAAAAAGCTCAATGAGCAAGTCAAAATTTAAAGCAATGATGATTCTTTTTTTTTATATTCATGGGATTGTGTACCTTCACTGGGTTCCTAAAGGTCAAACAATTAATCAATATTACTACCTTGAAGTACTTTCTAAACTACGTCAAAGAGTAAGAAAAAAATGCCCCGAAATGTGGAAAGACAAATCATGGTTTCTCCCCATAAAAATGCGTCAGCTCATTCCGTGTTATCTGTCAAGAGGTTCCTAGCCAAGTACAGCATCTCAGTGTTTGAACATCCACCTTATTCACCAGATCTTGTACCATGTGACTTCTACCTGTTCCCTAAGAAATTTGCATTAAAAGGGACAAGCTTTGAGTCTGTGGAAGCTGTAAAAGAGAAAGCAACATGAGTCCTAAAGGAGCTGACAGAAGATGACTTCCAGCACTGTTTCCAACAATGGAAAATTCGCATGGAGCGTTTTAGGAATAGAGAAGGAGTGTATATTGAAGGTGACAAAAAAGTGATTATGTATAAAATTATAATAAAATTTTTTACAACGTCAGTCTCATAATTTAATAGCCACACCTCGTATTCCTATAGGCAACAGAAAGTAACTAAATTTACTGAAAAAAAAAACAATTTTTTAAATTTTTAGTTTCAAATGATATTGTGTACTTTGATGATGAAACACACCGAAACACATGTAAGTAACAAATAGCAAAAATCAAGGCAGCTTAAAAATGTTAGAGAAATTTAACATATGAAATAGAATATTTGATTTGATTCTGCTAGCCGAGTTTGACTAACAAATTCTAGTTTGTAATTAAAATAATTTTTGTTTTGTTTTATAAGTTAACTTTATAATTTGTAGAACCAATTTAAATCATGTAATTAAATACAATGTTAATTTCATTTGAGTTCTTGTGCATGCACTCAGTACCAAAACAGTGTTAAAGAGAGAGAGATGCTTGTAGTTTTAATATTAGACTCAGTGGCGGCCCTAGGGTGGTGTGTCCGCACCAGGCGCAGTTATCAAGGGGGTGCCGAAAACACCCATATTGGTATGACATATTGTTTCAAGTAAACATTGTCAGTTAGGCTACGCAAAATGAAAATATGGCTTTACCAAACGCGTCGCAATTGTTGCAAAACTGTTCGGATTCAAAAAAGAATACCAGATTTATTCGTCTACTCTAATTGCAGCTAGAGAAATAGTTTCTCAGGCTGGTATAAAACCCGTTTTCAAGTCAATCCTTTTGAAGAAAGAAGAGGTTATTTGAGTATGAGGCTACAGATGAAACACCAACGAATCCTGAAGAATTTTTATAAATGACCATCTTTTACCCTAAGATCGATACAATTGAAAAGGTTACTCAATTTAGACAACTATCCAAATTCAACGACACATGGTCTTTTTATACAATATCAAAATAATACCTGAGAAGGCAAAATTGAAAAAATCCTGTGCGAATTTGCAAATCAGTTTATCTGATGGACAAAAATGTGACATGTCCAGCTGTTGAAGAACTTTTGAGCTTGAATCCATTATTAAAAGATCAGCAGAGTAGTTAAAAGTTCTTCAGCTTATTAAGCAAAATTATTGGCAGGATATATTCCTGAATGTATGGACAGCGCTTTGTATCCTCCTTACCATACCTGTAACTATCGCATCAGGAGAACAAAGTTTCAGTAAATTAAAACTTATAAAAACATATTTACGCTCGACCATGTGTCAAGAAAGATTATCAGATCCTGCAATTTTGTCCATAGAAAATAATATTGTGACTGAACTGGATTATTCTGCATTAATAAAAAAATTTGCAATCTCGGAAGTAAGGAAGGTGGGCCTCTGGTATTTTCTCTATTAAATTGGTGTTTGTTTTATTTTTTTAATTCTAATTCGATCTTTCTTAACTCTTCAAACTGGCTGCACCATAAATAAATAAAACTTATAAGGCACACTTTTGTTTTATTTACCTGTTAATATTTTTACCCGCCGTACTACAGTCATAGTTATTTGTCTACTTGAAATGCTGAAATACAGTAGAATCTCAGTAGTCCGGCCTGTTCGGGACCGAGAGGGTGACGGATTACTGGATGTGTTGGAATTTTGGAACTATAAATTATAAATTTAAACAAAAAATGAATATCCATTGATTTCTATGTGATTTTAAATTAAATTAACTAATTAAAAAAGGTTTGCTGAGTACTTCTGTAGTCATTGTACTAAACATCGGCTATTGACATCGCCTAGTGCGGTATGGGGGTGCTTGTGTTCTGAGAATTACGTTTCGTTGTCAATTCAGCATGAAGTATAGAGTAGGACCCAGTTCTGGGTTTTGGATAAAAGGCCAAAAATTATTCCATTTAACAATAATTAGGTCTGCTTATTCATTTCTTTAATCAAATCCTAAACATATATACATGTTATATTAAATCCGCCTTAATTAGGTCGAGTTGATTTCCCTAATTTAATTTAAATCTTTTACCAAAGGCTGTTCCCCTATATATATGGGAATACAACAATAAAAATAGCAGTGGGGGCCGGAAAATTGACAGATGAAATAGCTACAAATAAAGGAGTCAAACAAGGTTGTCCAATTTCACCTGCTTTATTTAATGTATATGTCAACGAGCTTATGTCTATGTGGCAGCATGAAGTAGACAAGGGTATCGCTCTTACCCGCAATACTTTTATGAACTATTTATTATTTGCTGACGACACTGTGATTATACAGGAATCCGAGGACAAGCTGCAAATGGCAGTGCATAAGCTCTTCATAATTGGCAAACATTTTAATATGAAAATTTCTGCAAGCAAATCAAAAATTATGGCTTTCCATGGAAAATGGCCTACAAGGTCTAAAATAGTGATTGGAAGCAAGAGTTTGGACCAAGTAGCTAATTTTAAATACTTGGGATGCGATGTTACGTATGATTATGACCATGATGTGCATCAAAAAGTAACTAAGTTCAACATGGTATGTGGTGCAATAAGTCGATCTCTCAAGAGTAGAGCCAGGAAAAACACATTGCTACAGTTTTATAAAGTAATGGCGATCCCAACTTTGGCTTATGGAAGTGAGGCATGGGTGCTGACGAGAAAACAGGAATCGAGAATTCAGTCAGCGGAAATGCGATTTCTAAGGCAAGTTAAGGGCTGCACAAGAGAGGATCGCATTCGTAATGAAGTAATAAGGAATGAATGCGGTGCCCAACCATTGTTGAACACTATAAGGACATACAAAGAAAAGTGGTCAGAGCATGTGTTAAGAATGTCCCAAGATCGCCTTCCATTAAATGCATTGATCCATAATCCGACAGGTAAAAAATGTATTGGTAGACCGAGGAAGAGATGGACGCCGGAACAGGCTAACGCACAGCCTAATCCATGAAGACGACGACGACGACCAAAGTCTGTCCTGGGTGAGGTTTCATACTTTTAGGCCTAATATTTTAAGGGCTGGATTACTGGAGGTCCCGGACTACTGCACGGCTGGACTACCGAGATTCTACTGTATATTTAATACCTATGTCAGGATCTACTCTACTGATTGACATAAATTTTAACTTAGATGTTACCCTGGTTTACAGACTATTAAATAATATAATAATAATTCAAATCCATGAAGTGGTTTTCCCGTGATGTGGTAATGGATAGACAAACAAAAATACTAGATAGAAGTTATGAGTTTGGTCTCTGTACAGATAATAATATTCAATGTACAGACACGGATGAGTTACAGATTAATGTTATGTATAAAGTAAAGGACTTTGCAACTGTGGTGTGATAGGGGAGGGGCCGTAAGATTTTGCTCCATCTAAAATTTTTGATTGGGCCGCCATCGATTAGACTATCTGTTTTTACCTTGACATGTCCTGTAATTCCTTTTTGAAGTATTCTGGATGCAGTAAACAAAATAAAAATGTTTCCTGCAGAAAAATGTGTTTCAATTTGAAAAACAGTTTGCAGGGAAAAATATACAGTTGTACATCTCATATGGGTGCTTAAGGATGCATTAGTGTGCAACATTTGTATTTTAACTCTTAATATACAAACTTTGAGTGTGCACCATACATTTATTTAAAATTCAATATCTATAGTTACTTGAGTCATGAGTTTGCCCTTGTTAGCAAAGAGGGGTAAAGGGGGAAAGCATCAGTGGGCATGCGCGACTGCTTTAATTTCAGTGCAACAAACACAACAACTTTCACTATACCTAGAGCATACAGTCTACAGAATATTGCGGAACCTTTTGTAGGTTAACTGTATGAATACAACTGTTTGTTACCCAAAACAGAAATGTTAGTTTTTCGAAAACATGGGCAGGCTATTCACAGTGCTGAATGAAATCTAATATACAGTGTAATAAAATTCTGTGAAGTTGAAGCTAAACAAAAATGCCTTACTCTGCCTCTTAACAAAAGCCATGAGCGAGTGGCTAATTACCGTGATGTTTCTTCCCACAATTCGAAAAATAAAGAAGGAAATTAAAGACGTGAAGAAGCTATTCTTTAATAGTTTTGTTGACACCTGGTAAAAAAAAAAGGAAACGGTTAGGTAGATATTAGTAAGACTGATAGTGAAGACGCCAGTGACAGCGATTGTAAACAAGGTGATTCATTCGTAGAAAATTTTGTTCCAATGGAATAAGGTAGCTGGTAATTACAGTAATTCAAACACAGGTAACATTTATTTCTTATAAGGTTTATGAAGAAAACATTTTCCCGGAATGAACCACAGCTTACAAAATGTATGTAGAAACTGCATGATAGTCACTGTCGAGTAGTATCCCACTGTTTAGGTTGGCAGCACTGTCAAATTTTCCCTTGCCTTCCTCACAGCCCATCCATACCCAAAAGGCAATCTCATAACTTCAGTATCTATACTATGAATGAAATTTTTAAGGGAATTTCTTCAGAATTTGTTGAGATAACAATCTAATGGTGGAAAATTTCATTACATTGTTTAAAAGAAACACATTGATTAATTACCTGAATTTTAGAATTATTAGTAGTGCCTAGAAGAAATGCAACTCTGACATCATCGTTTTGAAATTTAGCCCAAGTTCTTCTAACTGCTATTCTTCTTAGAAGATTCTTTACATCTGATGTTACAATTACAAGAAGATATGGATGTGTTCCATTGATGGGACACACATTTGATGAAATAATGCTGGTATTTTTGTCAGGATGCAGGTAGACTTTTACATCTCTAGTAAAATTCTTTTTCATAGTATCTAAATATTTATCAATTTCTTCACTGCCCTTGAACATAGGGCAAAATATGGAGAATACAAGATACATATAAAAAATCCACATTATCAAATAGTGTAAAATTCTCATTATATTGATGTTGCTTTTGATCATCTAAGAAAAAGTAAAACAAACCAACTGTTTAGTCTGTCATGACAAAACAGAAATGTTCCATTGTTTGACTGGTAAAGTCCAATGAATTTTGGAGCGTATTAGCTTTGCCAAAACATACCGTGTAATATTTTATAAATATCGTTCATAAAGTTTTGGGAAACTGCGTAGACATTGCACACTGACTTATATTTTTAAAGTCAGTTGGGTTCCCTAACACACATTGTGGTCTCTTTTTGATTTATGTAAAAAAGCTCCTGGGTTGTACCCCTGTTACTGCTAGCTGCCACTATTCTTTATGTTAGGTTGAATGTGGGTTACTCACCATTATCTGTCCAACACTACTGCTGGTTATTGGTAATTTTCTTGAACCCTTGCCTCTAAGTAACATTAAATTGGTGCATGTTACAATTTTTACTTTCTCTTGCCTATATGGATATATAGGAAGGAAAGTACCTATTATTTTCATGTCAATTTTTAAAAATAGAGTTTTCACCAGATCTACACGTTTTTAGACCCCCTGAACCCCAAAAACATGTTTTTAGCGATTGGTCTGTGTGTATGTGTGTGCATGTGCATGCACTTGCATTTGTGTGTGTGTGTGTGTGTGTGAACAAAATATCTCAAGAACGGAACATCGCACAGAGTTGAAACTTAAAGCTTAAGTTAGGTACCACTAGAGGACCTGACACAAACATTTTCATCAAAATTGTTCAACTGGAAGCAGAAGTTTATTCGTGTCATTTTTCACTTTTTTGTGATTTCTCAAAAACGGCTCCTACGGTTTTTTTTAAAAAATAGCTTTATTTACTAAATTTTTTATGCTCTACAAGATAGGGTAGACGCCATGTCTGCTGAAATTCTTGGGGAGGCTGTTCTCTCATGGAAAAAAATGTTTTTTTAAGATTGAGGCTCTAATATGCATTTTAGCTCTATATGCATTTTATAAAAGTTTTAGAGAAATAAAAAATTTACAACTTTAATTTCAAACATTTCTTTGTATAACCCTTAGTTTAGTGGTAATTTGTGATTTTGTTTTTTTTTCATGAAAATCTGTAAAACAAATCAGTTTTTTTAAGATTAGTATTTTTTCTTGTATTAGTCAAAATTGGCTTGGCTTCATGCTTGCTTGGTTTCTGGGTCATACCCATAACAGCAACTCTCATCACCGGTTATGACTTTGGTCGAAAAGTTTAGATCATTTTCAATATCGTTTTTCAAGCCCTGACTCAAATTCAATCTAATGTTTTGTTGATCCTGTTTGAGAAGGCAAGAAACAAATTTAGCAGCAACACACCTCATTTGCAAATCCTCAGTCAAAATCCTCACTCACACCTGTCTCTTCTAAAATTTTGTTGATCATGAAACGATCCTCGTTGAATTTTTGTAGATATTTTTTTCAAGTTTTCATAGTTTCGAGATGTTGAAGGGCACGCAGAATAAACATGGCCTTCAACACTCATCTCACTACATTTAAAGGGCCCAAACCACTCGAAAACTTATGTGTGGCTCATAGCATATTCCATGAAAGCCTGTGAAGCATTTGGTAAGCTTCCGTTAATTTTTCAAGCCGGAAACAAAATTTCAAACACTTTCTTTGTTCTTTTTAATCTGCCATCAAAAAGTTGTAAACGGAACATGACAACAGTAAGAGAAACACAACATTATGATCAAACGTTAACCTACAAACTAACACCATCTGGGCAGTTTGTTGAAGGTTTCTACTAGCTCCATCTAGCAGGAGAACCCTCTACTACGTCTACGAATGGCAGTGCAATGTCAATCCGGTTTCTTTTGGGTCCTCTAGTACAAAAGTACAATATTCTACACATCTATCATTATTATTATTTTCTTATAACTGATTTTTCGCATATTACTGCTAATACAGACGATGAAGGGTGCTAATATATAAAAATTAGTAATGCCAGACCTGACCAGGAATCAAACTTGGGACCCCTGACTTAGAAGCCATGGGCTTCTACTGACATACTGACGTAGCCTGATGCTATGGGCTCACTATCATTGTTAATAAGCACTATTATTATCAGTAAATGTAGAGCGTATACTGACATTACATTAACATCTCTTTCTGTCATCCATGGAACAATAAAACAGTGATTCAAACAAATACTTTCCTTGTTTCGATACTATACTTGTCATTTATTTCTTATTATTTTTATTTATGATAATAATGCTTATGACAGAACTAAAATGGTCCTGTAACAGAAACAATATTACAAACAATAATAGAAACCAATTATGGTAATTAGTATACTTTTAATTATAGACAATAGAAAAAAGAAACTTAATTGGGCAGAATCTAATAGTACAACTGCTCCTTGATGAGAAAGAACAAAAATCTAAGATTCCAACTCTTCATTCCTTAACATGTTATAAAACAAAAATATCTGGTTAAACAAAAAAATATTTAGCATAAAAATTAAAGCATTTCTAAAACTCTGGAGCTGGTCGGCCTAAACTTGTCTCAACTCTGATGAAATAGATCTAAAGAAAAATATTTATCAGTTGAATTAAAATTACACAGCATGGTACTCATTAGAACATTGGTTCTTAACTTGGAAGCACCTCCCCTGGGGGCATAGACAAATTTTAAGGGATGCGTGAGTATATTGGAAAAAAATTAATTAAATAAAAAAGTAAAACTATAATTTACTCAGTTTTGTAGTTCCAAAATATTTTCAAAAGTTATCGTACTTTTTTGTACATTTTGTACATCTTTCCCAAGATTGAATGACGTTCTTGATGATACAAAATTATAATTATTTATTTATTTTTATTAATTTTTATAATAATTAATTCAGAGTGTCCAGTAGCACTGAAAAATGAAATTTGAGACTATTTTCCAGAAGTTAATTCAGAGAATTGGTTATTTAAATTGACAAGAGATCCCTTTAAAATCGACGAGGATATACTTCCTGATCACATTCAGGAACAAGCAATTGACCTAAAATGTGATTCTCAAGCAAACGCGGACTTTGCAAACATGAATATTGAAGATTTTTAGTTAAGTTATTTTCATTTTTACCCACAAGTTACTTTGGAAGCTGCAAAGTTGTTGGTACAGTTTTCATCAACATAACTATGAATCTGGATTTTCTACTTTAGCATACATGTAGTCAAAATATCGAGCAACGCTGGTTATCAAAAGTGACTTGAGGTGTGCTTCGTTACAGTTACAACCAAATATTTAAAAACTTGTCAAAGACAAACAGTGCCGGGCTTCTCATTAATGTTTACTGATTTACATGCATAAATACCTCAAATAATTACCTAAAATAAATTTGTATTTAACTCTATAATTCTATTATTTAAAAATTAAATCAAATTCTATAGCTATACCAATAGTTATAATAAATGTTCAAAATAAAGTTATTTATATGTTATTATTTGAATTTGAAGTTTAATGTAATAACCAGCTGCACCCAACCTAACCAGCTTCTGTTTCATATTCCGATTGTAGACTACTACTTGTTTTGACCACTTATAATGTTGATGGAGGGGGAGTGACCTCACATCAGTGTTCAAAGGGGAGCGCAGTGCCTGAAAGGTTGAGAACCATTGCAGTATATAATAGTAGCATGATTAGATTGCAAAGGATTTCCAACGGAACAAATTTTTAGACCGATTATTAAAACTTGGGACATAGAACCAAATTTTTGCTTGTGTGTTGGGTATATTGATTCCCAAGAGACTTATGTTTCTTTTTTTTACTTTCAATTACTCTATCTGAAACATAGATCAAGAAAATAATGTTTTCTTGTCAATTTTTTTAACAGTGTTTACATTGGAAATATATGTTTCAGATCCCAAAAAACATGTTTTTACCAATTGGTCGCATGCCTGTGAATAAAATAACTCAAAACAGAAAATCATAAAAGTTTAAACTTAAACTTAGAAAAGTTAGATACCATGAGGGGGCCCGACACAAACTTTATTGTCAAAATCAGTCAACCAGAAGAAGTAGTTCATGCAACTTTTCACTTTTTGCAATTTTTTCAAAAATGGCTCCTATGATTTTGTTTTATCATCTTATTTACTACATTCTTTGAGCTCTACACGATGGGGTAAGCAACATATCTGCTGAATTCTTGGGTGGGGGTCTCTCATGGTAAAAATTGGTTTTTCCAAGATTGTGACTTTAATTTATGTATTTCTGGGCAAAAAAGTCTAGATCAAAGTTGATTATAGAAAATTAGATGACCTACAACTAGTAGTTTAGCATCAAACAGTGATTTTCCACATTTTCTCATTAAAATTGGTAAAAAATGGGAGGTGTTTAAGATTGCAGCCTTAGGCGCGGTGCACACTGGAGAAACTTGTTTCATGAAACTGGTTTCATGTAATGGGTTTCGAGAAAACCATTTCATTGGATAGTGCACACAGAAGCAATGGATTCTGATGATGATGTGCTTGTGTTGTGGTGGTGGCTAAGAAATAAGAAAAAAAATGCAAGTAGGCCTATTGGGTTCAACCGTTGATCAGGGATTAGCAACACCGTTGTTTTGTGGTAGCTCGCGAACTAAGCAGAGATACTGATAAATTTAAGGATTTTTTTCGAATGTCGAAGCCACTTTTTGATCGCTTGTTAGAACTAGTGAATCCACTAATAACAAAGAAGGACACCAACTGGAGGTTAGCTCTGAGTGCCGAGGAAAAATTAACAATAACACTAATGTAAGTGAAAACAGTTCGATTATTTCGAAATATTTTTAATAATTTTCAATTAGTATGTTACAATATGAACTATGTTGATAAGGTATGGTCATTTAAAGTGATGGAAAATCATCTTTCATGTGAAAATTGTACAGACATTGCTGTTTTTCCACTGCTTCAACCAATTTAACTTGAAATATATCGCCCATCGCAGACTGATGAAACGTGAAACTGAAGCAACAGGAAACTGTTTTTACGAATTTCTCGAAACCCGGTTTCTTGAAATGAATGAAAAGAAAGTTTCATGAAACGCTGTTTGCACCAACCTGTGTTAATCTTATCTATCTGTTGCAAGCAACTACAGTTTCATGTTTCACGAAACCAGTTTCATGAAACAAGTTTCTCCAGTGTGCACCGCGCCTTAATATGCATTTTAGACCAAAAGTTCACATAAATTTATAGAAAATTACATATCCTACAACTTCTTTTTCAGCTTTTTTCTTCAGCAGAGCTTTGTTCAATGGCAATTAGTGATTTTAATAATAGAAGTTTATTTTTATTTTTAGCATCATTCACTTATTATTAGGTTATGTTTGTTCCAATTTTACATTGGAAGAGAAAGTCATGTAAAAATTTTACACCAAGATTTTTCAAATAGGTTACAAAGGCCAGTAAGTGCCTATTCTCATAGTATTTGAAACATAATTTGGAGAGTATCATGAGGTATTGCAAACAACCATATTGATATGGACCAGCATAGATATGGGTCATACATTAAGAAACCCACCCAAACCGAATTCCAACATTGATCTGACAGAAGAAAAGTAAAGACATTTATGAGCATCTGGTTTACTTAGGGTAAATTACTACAATTTCAATACAAGAATTAAATCAGCTTTGGAACGAAACTACTTGCCTTGTTTATAATATTTCATTTATTTAATAACTGTTGATAAAATCTATAAGGCCTACATTTGTCTGTACTTCTCTAAAATTCATTGAACGTTCTTGTTTAAAGTTAAGACCATAATGTTGGGCAATTTTAAAATTTTATCAAATATAAAGTGTTTTGCCATGTAATGAAAGTGACTGATATTTTATGAAACTTGCAGGACGATTCTATGAACCCCATTTTTAAGTTTAAGCTTTGTTTAGCTTTAAGTTCTCAGTAATATGTTGAAATATTTTGGTACTTATAAAGGAATTATAAGCAACTAATACTAAAATAAGGAAAAATAACATTAATGAACCATTGATGCCCATAAAAGTCTGTTTTCACAATACCTGACATGACACAATGTTGGTGGTATCAAAATTTAATATAAGGGATCATGTTCCCACTCGCTGGCATGTCGTTGGCGAAGACATGACATGTACAGTATTCAGATGAACTAAAGTCCCCTAGCCATGGGAGTAAGAGAATGCATAACGCTCTCACTCACACAAGCCATACACGCCATTCCAATAACATTGTATAATTTTACTCATTGTTTGAGCAAGCGTTTATGCATGCAGTAAGCTAACAAGCAAGATAACGACTGTAGTATGTTTTCAGATTTGAATTATAACGGTAAAGACCTTTGGGCGCATGCGTAGTTACGCCAAATATCTCGCTCTCACTCGCTCGGCTATGGGACATTAATTCATCTGATATCTGTAGTTGATCTGGCCTGTCCCATCATTTCCAGCAATTCAATTTTTTGTTTGCTTGTGCCATCACCTCATTTTAGTAATAGACTAAAGTCTAATCATTTTCACTTTCAATATTTAATTTTTAAAATTACTATAAAATTTTGAAGTAGGCTACAATTTAGTTACTGTGAGTAGGTGAAGTCTAAACCATTATTATATTTATCAGTGTGTAATCAAATGTATTTTTACTCATCTGCAAACAACTAAAAAGTTAATCAAAACAACTAATTTTTCTAAAAGATTACAGTAGGTACGATCCTTGAAAATAATTACATATTGTTATCGAGAGAACCCATAACCGCCTTTATTGGGTCTGATTTCATTTCTTTCCTCTTAAATATAACAATCAAATCGTTTCATTAACTTCACCCATAAGTATAGTGACCATACGTCCCGAAAAAATCGGGACAGTCCCGATTTTAAGGGCAATGTCCCGATTTTAAGGGCAATGTCCCGGTGTCCCGAATTCAAAACTACTTGTCCCGAATTTTTAGTTGAATAAATGAATTATTAATAATCCTGTAACAATAGTAAAATTTAACAAAAAGTCCTTAGGAAGTATTTATTTGTTCGGAGATATAGGATTTGACCAGTGTAGTAAGTAGTAGCGCTTTATTAGGTAAATGTTAGAGTGTTATGTTGGCAACACCTGCACTGGTGACAGGAAGGCGGATCTTTGTCTACCTCTCTACCCCTCCCTCCCTTGTCCTTTCCACTTCAGTCTGCAAGTAAACATAAGCTAGTGCGCCACGTACATCTCTGTGGTTTGATTTATTTTATGTGTGTTGACTGTTGATGCATTACTTTCAGAGTGGATCTGATTTTATAGTTCAATAATGAGTGGAAAGAAACGCAAGTGTCATTTTAATAATGAATTAAAAAAAGAATATCCTTTCTTGAAAAAACGTGATCATAACCCGCATGTTGCGTTTTGCTCTCAGTGTTCAAGCGAGATTAATATTGCTCATGGTGGCATTTCCGACATCAAGCTTCATTTAAAAACTAAAAAACACTTAGCTGGTGTTAATGCGGTGGCAATGTCAACCTCAATGAGTAAGTTTCTTACTAAGAATGATTCAGATAAACATGAAATTGTAGCTAAAGAGGCAGTTATAGCTTATCACACGGTTAAACATAACCATAGCTTCAGATCCTTGGACTGTACATCTAAGCTTATTTCAACGTTGTTCGAAAAAAGGTTTTCTTCAGCAAGAACAAAAAGTGAAGCTATGGTAAAAAATGTTTTGGCTCCTGACACTCAAAAGGAACTGATGCAGGAGCTGAGTGAAACGTCTTGTTTTACTCTGATGATAGACAGTTCAAACCATGGTGCCCAAAAACTAGTGCCTATTGTTGTGAGGTACTTTCATGAACGTAGTGGCGTTAATGTCAAAGT
The DNA here is from genome assembly GCA_035578175.1 of Catonia carolina. Taxonomy (NCBI): domain Eukaryota; kingdom Metazoa; phylum Arthropoda; class Insecta; order Hemiptera; family Achilidae; genus Catonia; species Catonia carolina. The sequence goes on along the minus strand of JAQMRL010000001.1, from coordinate 256,792,109 downwards.
TTTAGAATTAGATACCTTACCAGGTGAAACAAGCGATCAAATTAATGATTATGTTCTCTCAGTTTTAAACCGCAATGGTCTGGTTGAAAAATTAGTTGGAATGTCAGCAGACAACACAAACACTAATTTCGGAGGGGCAAAAAGAAAAGGAAAAATAACCTTTTTGGTAAATTATCGGCAAACACTGACAAAACCTTAGTTGGTATAGGCTGCATGGCTCATGTTGTGAATAACTGCATCAACAATGCGGCTGATCTACTTCCTGTTGATGCTGAAGTCATTATAGTTAAACTATTTAAGTTTTTCCACATATACACTGTCCGAGTGGCAGAACTCAAAGAGTTATGCGAGTTTATTGACATGGAGTACAGGAACCTCTTGTCTTATTCAAACACTCGATGGCTGAGACTTCAGCCAGCTTTGGAGCGTGTTCTACAAATGTTTGAGCCTTTAAAAAACTACTTTTCTTCTCAATCAAATCCTCCTGCGGTGTTGAAGTCATTCTTCGAGGATCCTGATGGAGAACTTTGGCTTTGGTTCCTACACAACGTATCATCAATGTTTAATGAAGTTGTAAAGAAGATGGAAGGAGATAAAATTTCAGCAACATATGCGGCTAATGAATACTTGATTTTGCACAAAAACTTAGAGGACAGAAAATCTTCTTGTTTTTTACCCATGAAGGTAAAAGATATTCAAAGAAAAAACGCTCTTGCAGGAAATGGTTGTGACCTACAAGACCTGAAGGATACAGTTTGTTCTTTTTATGACCATTGTATAACTTATTTAGAACTCTGGAAATCCAACATAGACAGCTTCAGTCAGCTCTCATGGATAGATTTAAAGAAAACGCTGAAATGGGAAGATTTGGAGGAAAGTTCTGCTACATTTCAAAAGAGTATGCCGCCTATTTCAACTGATGATGTGTTCAACGAGTTAAGTGTTTTGAATTCACTACTCTCTGATGACATATTAGCAGAGTGGGCAAGGCAAAAAATCACCACAGAACAAAGGTGGTTGGCTGTGTTCCGTGACTTGGAAGCAAAAGACATTAAAATTCCTAACCTCAAAGTTGTCGTTGAATTTGTTCTATCACTACCAGGGACTAATGCTTCAGTAGAACGGGCGTTTTCATTGATAAACAATTTTTGGGGCTCAGAAAAATCAGCAATGTCGAAAGAATGTGTAAAAGCAATGCTGATTATACAAATGAATTGCCATCTTTCTTGTACAGAAATGTATGATAAAATTAAGAAAAATAAAAGCCTGCTGAAATCGTTGGCTTCGACAGAAAAATATGACTGGAGTAAGAACAGCCAGCCTTCATGTTCCACGAGCGAGGAACAGGGACAGAACGAGGACAGTTCATAAGGACTTAAGATCTTTTAAGATCTTAAAAATAACTAAAACTTAATAGGACTTTTATATTTAATACCTTAATAAGGAATAAGAACATGTGTTATCAATTTTATACATATTTAGCAGAAAATATTACTGTAAGAACACTTTAAAGTGAAAATAAACAACTACGTTATAATTTGCTGGTATTTATATTTTTACTCTCTAACCCCCATGATATTAATTAATTGTTTGTCCCGATTTTCACTGCCGAAAATATGGTCACCGTACCCATAAGTAGATCTACTAAACACCAAGTTTTTAACTAAACAAAGCATTAATGAACCCTAACTGATATTAGTGTCAGTTACTGTGTAAAACCAATCAGTGTCATTCTCGCCCAGTGTGAAGACACCCATTCCTATTCTTTACTTCCTTTCATTGAATCCACACAATCACAGATGAAAGGCTCGTCTCAGATAAATTATTTTTAAAACCCAAATAAACCCTTATTTCAAACTTTATAATCACATAATAAATAATACTTACGCTTGTATTTTTGTTGTTAGTACAAGACTATTGATCAACTGTAAAGTCATAATATTGTGGTAATTGTTATTTGTCATCCGATATTATGACAATTAACTATATATATTAAGATTTTTATAATAACAAGAGATTTTCACTACATAATTAAATACAACAAAAAAACAGCTGTTTAAAATTCAAAATATTAAGACAGAGCTGGGTCAGGTGTAAAAACTGTAAAAAGTATTATATATATATTTAATCCCTAATGTACAGTACTCAGATGAACTAATGTCTCCTAGCCGTGGGAATGAGAGAATGAATAATGCTCTCACTCGCACAAGCCATACGCGCCGTTCCAATAACATTATTATTAATTTTACTCATTGTTGTGAGCAAGCGTTTATGCATGCAGTAAACTAACAAGCAAGATAACGACTGTAGTATGTTTTTAGATTTGGATTACAATGGTGAAGACCTTTGAGCGCGTGCGTAGTTATGCCACATATCTCCCTCTCACTCGCTCGGCTATGGGACATTAATTCATCTGATACCTATACGTTGCAATTTGTTCAGTTCTGAACAATAAGCGACCTATGTATGACCCAATGAGATGAGGATTATGTGTATGATATTATAAAGAGGTGTAATCTTGGGCAGACCCAGGCTGACCATTGTTCAGCATTCAAATCCGTATAAAACCGTAGTAACCAACCACCTTCACTAGAATTTGAACGAGGAACCTTCGTCAAAGAAAATCAGCTGTTAAACAGCTGACTCGCGATTACAAAAATATTAAGGTACATAAGGGCCCATTATAAACGCTATTGTAATAATTATATACAGCTATATTGTACTGTTGTAACATACATCTTTAGACTCTCATTAACTTGTTAATCGGATGTGGAAACCACTAGTGCTCATATAGCCTACGAACAGATTAGTCAGACGTAAAACCAAAAAACGAACAGATTACTTTGTTTCAAACTCTTCGCGCTTGTCTCATAACATTTTGCCTGTCTGATCAGCTGATCAATGCGTGTGATTGTTTAATGTTAAAAGTAGTACAATGTAAAGAAATTATTATATCTAAGAAGGAAAAATAATTGCACGTATGCCCATAATATATTGAGAAATAAATTAAGACAAAATTTTTGATAATTATTTAAATTGATCATAACAGTTAACTAGTTAATCCACAACTTTAGTTATAATTGGTAAGTTACAATAAGAAATATGAATATATTAAGTTTATCAGATTAATCTTATTTCATTTATATACATTTGACATCAGTTTTAAATAAAATTGTAACGACAAAATTTAGAAAGCAAATGTGACGTCATTTGACAAAGTTAGGAAATAATCCGTGACGTCATATATTATTTCAATTGCCTTAGTAAAATGGCGAAGAAAACATACGACCTTTTATTTAAGTTACTCTTGATCGGCGATTCCGGAGTAGGAAAAACTTGTGTTTTGTTTAGGTTTTCAGATGATGCATTTACACCAACATTCATATCGACAATTGGTAAGAATGTGCTTTTCATGCTGCTTAGAACACATAGGTTTACTTAGAAGTTACTACAATAAATGATAGTTTAATCGTTAATGAGGTTTGTTCAAGGAGGGGTAGTTGTTAGGCTAGTGTGCGACTCATTTAAATACTATAGTACGTAATTTATCGAGTATACGGTTCTAATTGTAACGTTTGGATTGCTTAAACACGTTTAGTATTGTCTTATTGCGCCCATCTTTTTGGAAGTTGATTGGTATTTGTAAACTATTTCCCCTAAAATTTTATAATTTAATAGATGTTTTAACAAAACATGAATCTTTAGTCTTCTAACTGTTTTTCAATTAGTTTTTAAACTTAAAGTGCGTACAATCTGCAAGTCATAACACCTAATAGTTTTATGGTATTTTTATTCTGTAAAATGTTGGTTAAGTGGTTACTTTCTGCCCTACCAATGCACACCTTTGTTTTTGATACTGTTTAACCTAACTTTTATTGATATCTAAATGTTAAAAAGGTATTTTATTAATATGTTGAAACCTTGGGCCTAGTTCACTGGTACTTGGAGTAAATTTTGTACCTCTTGCCACTAAAAACTCTTAAATAAGCATGCATTAGAAAAGATAATGTTGAAATTTACTAAAAATGAAAAAAAATTTACTAAAACTGAATAGAATGAAAGGTAATTTTATAGAATCAGGAGTCCTCACCGATTTTAACAATTTTTAATGTTAATTTATACAGTCATGTGCTAAATCCACAAATCTGAGGTTAGTTTTGCAGGCAAATCACTGTAAAATTATTTGAGTTTTTTTTATCATTAACATAACCTCAGTGTCCCGCAATTATTTAATTTACGCTGTTATGTTTCAGTATAGTGACAAATTCTATATATTAAAATATAACAAATATTGATCATAAAGAGAAATTAATTAGGTTCGTGGACATTCCAATTGATAACCTCTTCATCATATATTTTACTACACTAGTCTATGATGTCATTACACCCTGCCACAATATGGTGAAGAGGTTAGCCTATCGGTTAGAATGTGCAAATATGTAATTAATTTCTCTTTATTGATCAATATTAATTAATTTGCATCATTAAATTTGTAATTAAGGGCTAGTGTATTAAATATAACTGTGTAAATTAAATAGTTTTGCGCAAAACTGAGGTTATATCGGGTAGTAATAAAAAAACCGTTTATAAAGAAATTTACAAAAATTTGCAAGCAAAATTAACCACAGATTCGGATTAAGTACCCATAAATGTATAAATAAACATTTTGTTGTTTAGGTCATGAGTCGAAAGGCTGGTTTGAACCTCTAGAGGTTTTATTAAGTAAAATGAGGAGTGTGGTGGTTTACTTGTGCCTCACTGAGTGGAAACATATGCTTATCAGCATGCCAGGCCCTCTGAAAAGCATCTACTTTGCACTCTGCAGATGACACCTTCACTTCATTCACCACAGGGTCTGGCTGTATAATGAAATTCATTACTCTTAGAGGAGGTAACTCTGACTAGTGCCTTTCACACCTCTACCTCTTCTGTTCTTAAAAGCTTCAGTCCTATATTTGGCTGACCATGTGGAAACAACTATTTTTTGTAGCCCTGGAACAAATATAAACATTAAAATTGTTGTAATTGGTGAGGAGGCCTTATTCTATATAATTACCGAATGGAATGTTAATCAAATGTCCCTGACATGATGAATTTTTTTTGTGAAAATTTTTGTCATTAATAAAATTAATCATGGTAACATTTAATCATCTTTGAAGTGTGTGCTTGTATAGTAATGAAACTTTTAGTTAAGTAATTTAATTTTGCTAAAACTGATAAATTTGATTTAATAATGAAACTAAAATGAATTGTGTATTTTCTTTCCTTTCTATTAAGTTTCCGTGATTTGTAGTTATTAGTTAATTTTATTAAACAGTTTTGATGTTTTGCAGGTATAGATTTCAAGATTAAAACAGTAGAATTGAGAGGAAAAAAAATTAAATTACAAATATGGTAAGTAAATTCTTGGTGTATTTATTTTAGGTATAGGTTTTTTGTAAATGGCTTAACTTTTAGATTATGCAAGTAGTTGTTTCTTATGAGTACAAAGAACATAGAGAGAGTTATATTGTATTTAAAAAATAAGTTCAACTTGATCAGATTGATTTATCTGAAGATCAAGATGTACAGGTCATAATTGAAATTTTTTTGAACTGTTTAAATAAATGATTACCATAAAGAAACCAAATCTATTAAGCCAATTAAAAATATAAATTTGTTCTATTTCATATAATGAATTAATATAATAATTTCACTAACCTTCTTTTTAAACTGCGTCACCTTTATTTTATTCCTACTTACACGTGTTTCGGTGGATCCACCATCATCAGAGTAAATGAAAAATTGAAACTAAAAATTATTTTCATTTATTTAAAATTTACAGAAGATGATACATCTTCAGTCACTTGTATAAAATTACAAGTTACAAAATTACAAATACAGTTTTATACAAGTGACTGAAGATGTATCATCTTCTGTAAATTTTAAATAAATGAAAATAATTTTTAGTTTCAATTTTTCATTTACTCTGATGATGGTGGATCCACCGAAACACGTGTAAGTAGGAATAAAATAAAGGTGACGCAGTTTAAAAAGAAGGTTAGTGAAATTATTATATTAATTCATTATATGAAATAGAAATATTTCAAACTGCAGGATGCATTATAAAGATTTATTTTTGAATAAATTTGTTCTTCCTGGTTTGATTAGCTTTGGATCAATTATATACTTTCCCCTGTGTTACATGGTAAAAGTTGTTGCGTAAGTAGTAGCTACTATATACAGTACAGGCTTAGATACGTACACATTAGATGTGTGTGGTGTAGTAATTTGATATACTGGACTTTCACTATCTAACTTTCAGAATTTAGGGTTTTCTGCCTTACTCAATTATGAATCCTTTTGCGTACGTTATCAACCTTTTCCTCGAGTTAAAGTTGTTTGGTTACTTAAGAGTTCTTTGTAAAATTACTCTAATCGTCATTTGAAGAAATGGTAAATACTAAATAGAAAATAAAAAATTTTATTTAAGTTACTCCATTCTTTTATTCTTGATTCTTTTATTTAAGTTATTCCAGATATTGGCATCTCCAAATAGTATGTTATAGTGAGTGCTTTTTCTGAGTTGGCTCACATGGATGTACAGGGCACACAATAAAAGTTAATGCAGGCTGTATAGATCATAGCTTGAGTTGCACGTACATTGTTTATTACTTTATTTTCAATTTACATGGATTAGGCAGTTGGTCCTGTTCTGGAAACTATCTCCTCAGGCATTCAACATTCCTCTTATCTGTGGGTTTGTTGTACTCTTAAGCTAAAGGGGTCAAACAGTTTTACCCCATTCATTCCAAATGGCTGCACCAGTTCCTCATGAATTTTCATTCTGTTGTTTATAGGCTAATAATGCCCATCTTATATTGCACATAAGGATTGCTTAGCCCAGGGGTTCTCAACCTTTCAGGCTCTGTGCCTCCCTTAGTAGACTGACTTTTCGTCACGCCTCCCCTGTACTATTACCCCCTTATATGGTCAACACAAGTACTTTGTAGAATTTCAATCTGTAACTATAGCGAGTTTGGGAGTGGGATAAAGGTTAGACTTGCAAGTAATGCAATTAAATAATTGATAACTTTTTACAAAATGTTTAATACTACCTTCAATACATTTTTGAACCTACAGTCAAATTCCAGAAACAAAAAACTTAAAATATAATTGTTTACGAAATCTTCAAATTGTATTAATTTTATTCATAAAATAATGGTGTTTGAAATATAAAGGTAGGAACTAACCTGGGTTAATCATAGCTTTTTTTCTATTTTAATACGATGACGCCTCCCTTGATAATCTTCTACGGCCCCCAAGGGGGGCGCGCCCTACAGGTTGAGAACCCCTGGCTTAGCCTATCCTTCTAGGTACAGCCCTTTACCGTTCTCAGAAACCTCAATTCCCATGCACCTATCTCTATATTGGAAAGTACCCATGCCTCTTTTATTTTATATAGCACCACAGGTATTGCTGCTATATGCTTTTAAAAACTTGAAATTTATGTCTTTCCTAGTCTTGTGTGTCAACGTTTATGTATTTGTCCTGTTATGTTCTTATAAATTCATTTAGATTGTCATGTCTTGCTTGTTTGCGAAAGACATGTCACATCCCAAATTTTAAAAATTGGATACTTGCTCCAAAATGTTCCCAATAATTTTTATTTTTGAACTCGTGGGGAATTTTCCTGTGAACACCTACACTTTGGCACTTACTATACGCTTAGGCCTTTTGAGAATATATTGTCAAATTGTAATCTGCACGTGTTGTTTAGCATAAACACCTGTTTGTAACACTTCCTCAGATTCCTTGTCAACGTTGTAACCAAAACGTGATCAACCTTGCAATGTTATGCGATAAGTTTTGTTCGAAACTGGACAAATCTCTTGCGGAGACCCAGCAATCGATTGTGCAAGCCTAGGGGAACAACTGTTTTGGGTCACACGGCCTGCTGAAATTATTTTACATTTCAGAGCCATATGACCCATTTTTGTGTCACAGTAAAAAATGTAATAAACAAATGGTTTAATTTACTAAGTTCTAGATTATTTCAATCAAACCAAACTAAGCAAAAGAAATGATACAATTTAAAATTATTGCAGCATTCTAATACAGGTCAAGGAAAACTACCTGTATACAAAATATCCTATTATTTGAAAAAGGTTAACTGTTAGAACATTATAAGTGTGCTTCTCTGAAGCCGTAGCTTTTGAAAACACATTACACGGCTTAGAAATGAGTCGTGTACAGTTACTCATTTTTGATGTATGTGACCCATTTTTTAAGACGAGACACTTATTTGGGTCACATAACAGTCAACGTAATAAAAAACAACGTTGGCTGAGTTATTGCTATGTATGATCTGAGTTGTGAAACCCATTTGGAAAATTTTCAATCACTGAAAAAATTAGGGAATTCATGTTCTATGTTACAATACAACATAAATTAAATAGATTCTTCCTAGTTTTTTGGAATTGTATGTAGTTTGTCGTAGATATTTTAATAATTTTTTTATAATGACATTTAGGCAGATAGATATCATGCTTACTAATACATCAATCAACATCTTTCGCATGTGCTAGTCGCTATCTTCGGATTTGAGAATTCCTTTTAAATTCAGCAGCTTTTTAGTTAAAACCTCTTGTTTTCTGATTTTTAAAAATTTATTTGACTTAATATTTGACGATTTTTGTTTTCCAGGGATACAGCTGGACAAGAGAGGTTTCATACAATAACAACGTCATATTACAGGGGCGCTATGGGTATTATGCTTGTGTATGATATAACAAATGAGAAAAGTTTTGAAAATATTGTCAAGTGGTTAAGAAATATAGATGAGGTGAGTACCAACTATTCTATTTTTCAAAGATGATGAGCTCTGAACATACCCATTGCCACCTACCCACTTTACAGCTAGCCAGTGGCTTCCCAGCAACGTTCCCAATACTTGCTCTCATAGCTCTGTTATACATTTCTTCAGCCATTTTTTTGGTCAATAACAATTTTAACCTATGAACATGCAACCAGCTGATTATATTATAAAGTATTGCTTGTTAAAGCGCTCTATAATCAATGCTTTCAGTACGAGATGCAAGACACGAGTGAACTACTGTGGCTCTTATACACATGCGTGCGTAATGTTTGTCAGGCTGATACATTTGTACAATCTGACAAGGCTGGCAAATGTTCTGATTGGTCTAAATGCCTGGTACAGCATTTGCAGAGCATCAGCGAATCAAAGAGAAACTTAAAAAAAATCAAGAGAAGAATCTTAAGGACTTGTATCAACAAAAAACACCAAATCGATGGACAATACAGGCTTTTACCCAATAAACAAGTCTACAAAGATATAGAACCAGTCACAATTGCAATGAGAAAAATAGAGAATTTTCTTCCTGGGACACGTACTGAGAACACCAGCAACATGCCTTGTAAGAAGAATCACTGAAAAACTACTTACCCCTAAATCTGAAAACGCTATAGTAACCTGGCTCAGAGAAATTCAAAACGACATGAAAGAACTTGACCTAACCATGGAGGACCTAACGAAACGTACATCTTGGTATAAACACCAAATAAGAAGTCTCAAAGTTTGATTAACCACATAAACAGGCAAACGCAGAATTGCGGTTTGTTCAGATGAACTAAGGAAACTAAGATCTGAAAATATGAAAAAGTTTTGGAACAGCAAGAAGAAGAAATTGCAGAAGAACCATCCAAAATACTAAAGTGATTCTATGTGGTCGTTGTTTAGGTCATCAGCCAAAAGGCTGGTTTGAACCTGTAGAGGTTTTACTAAGTAAAACGAGGAGTGAGGTGGTTAACCATTGCCTTCCTCACTGAGTGGAAAAGGACGCTTATCAGCATGCCGGGCCCTCTGAAAAGCACATATTTTCCACTCTGCAAATGACACCTTCACTTCACTCACCACAGGGTCTGGCTGTATAATAAAATTCATTACTTTCAGAGGAGATAACTCTGATTAGTGTCTTTTACACCTCTACCTCTTCTGTTCTTAAATGATTCAGTTATTTAATTGGCTGACCATGTGATAAGAAATAGAACTATTTATTTTAGTCCTGCAACGAACAGATTGAGTGTAAATAATTTGACACTACCTGTCTGTTATGGGCAGTCTATGTGGTCATTAAAGAAAAAATCTGGTGTGAAACACTCACACAACGTTCTCTTGCCAATGCAAATAATTAATAATAAACCTAACATTATTAATAACATATTAGAAATAAACAAAAACTAACCTCAAAAATATAACCTTATTTTAATCATGAGTAAAAGACGCAAAATGAAAATCGAACTCAGTTTGGCTTAAAAATACGGAAAATCACACTTTCACGCTAAACTAGGCTCTGTAGAGACAAATTCTCTAAATAAAAGTTGTAGATCTTTTAATTTTCTATAAATTCGATTATATACACTTTTATTATAAAATGCATACTAAGGCCGAAATCTTAAAAAAATCGATTTTTTTCACGTTTTCGTGAGAAAAAAAAAGAAAATTGCTAATTACCGCTAAACTAAGCGTTATACAAAAAATTGTTTGAAATAAAAGTTGTAGGATTTTTAATTCTCTACAATTTTTATTATATAAAGTTTTGCGCTAAAATGCATATTAAAGCCGTAATCTTAAAAAAACAACGTTTTTACGAGAAAACACCCTCACCAAGAATTTCAGCACACATGATGCCTACCCTATCTTGTAGAGAATAAAAAATTGAGTAAACCAGGCGATTTAAAAAAAATTGTAGTACCAGTTTTTGAGAAAATCGCAAAAAAGTGAAAAATTACACGAATAAACTACTACTTCCGGTTGACCGATTTTGATGAAAATGTTGATGTCGGGTCCGGTAAGGGTATGTAACTTAAGTTTCAAGTTTCAAGTTCGTACGACGTTCCGTTCTTGAGATATTTTGTATACACACACAGACCAATCGCTAAAAACATGTTTTTTGGGTTCAGGGGGTCTGAAAACGTGTAGATCCGGTGAAAACTCAATTTCGAAAAATCGACATGAAAACAATACTTTCCTTCCTATATAGTCATATAGGCAAGAGAAAGTAAAAATGTCTGAACTCCGTAATTTTCTTCTTCAATACTTTTTCATGTGGTTAATCTTTTTAATCCTATCAGTAATGATTTTTGGTCTCGTTCAAAACAACATAAACGTTTTTTGGATTCTTTAGTTTTCAGGATTCATTGTCATGAAGTGGCAAAGATTATTCCTTTTCCTAATTATTTCTGACATTAAGAACACTACCACTTAATTAATTTTTGTTTTTAAAAACAATTGTTATTAAATAAAAAAAAAATTAAATTTGTAAAATAAAATTTTGAAGAAATATGATGTATATAGACATTTAAAATTGTTTCTAATATGTATAATTTCAGTCATTAATATTTATGAAAGTTATGAGGGTTAGGAGATCTTAATGGAAAGATAAATAGTTGCATTAAATACCATTTAATAGAAGTCGTGGTGGGATAAAAGGAATGTGGAATGTCATGTATAAAGTAACCAATTTAATATTTCATTCATGTGCATGTGGTATTTGTTGTTGTATGATGGATATTTTTATATAGGTCATTTGTTCTAGCTAGAAGCTCTCCCTCCAACGCTGTGTGCCGCTGAGCTGTTCTGTTTAGTGGTGGGGGAAGCACCTCGTAGTTGTAACAGTAGTATACAGTTAGAAAGAGAGGGAATGATCATAAGTGAGAAGGAGATAACACTTGCCCTGTTGAAACTATCCCTACTCTTCCTACTCGCCCTCCCCTTACAAGCTTCTTCCTAAAACAAATGTACTATACTTTCATTTAATTTGACTGGCAGACAGATGTTGGTTGACAAGATGATGATGATGATGTTGATGATAATGATCAACTAATGGGTGTCATAAGAAAATGTTCAATGTTAAAATAATTTGGAAAACTTAAATTTTATTATTTATTTTTTGAAATAAACTAGATCTTTAAAATAATGTTTGAAATATTTTATTAACTGACTGTTTTTCAATATTTCATGTATAAATTATATTGGTGTTTGTAGAAAATAATTAATTTTGTAATTTGTATGAGAAAATTATATTGTAAACTTTATTTATTAATTTTGACATGGAATCCTTACTTATTAACAAAAAATTTGGTTTCTCTTAAAGAGTAGATACAGAAATCACTAATGGTTTTTGCCTTAAGTCAAAGCAGTAAGCCTTTCTAAAAACTGCCACCAGCAATTAGATGTGTTGTTTCATGAAAGGGATTTTATTATTCGAATTTCATTTTTATAATTTGTAGAAGCATATGCAAATAATAACTGTGTTGGTATTTAGGTCATCAGCCGAAAGACTGGTTTGAACCTCTAGAGGCTTTACTAAGTGAAACGAGGAGTGAGGTGGTTTACAATTGCTTTCATCACTGAGTGGAAAAGAGCTTATGTTTATCACTATGCCAGGCCCTCTGAAAAGCATCTACTTTCCACTCTGCAAATGACACCTTCACTTCATTCACCATAGGGTCTGGCTATTTAATGAAATTCATTACTCTCAGAGGAGATAACTCTGACTAGTGTCTTTTACAATTTGTTTGTTTAAAATTTTATTTGTGACAAAATATGTCAAGAACGGAAAATCGTATGTAGTTAAAACTTGGAACTGAATTTAGGTAATACTAGGAAACCTGACATTTACATTTTCATCAAAATTGGTTCTCATTTACTAATTTTTTTATGCTCTGCAAGATATGCCCAAAACGGGCAGGTGCAGTGTTATTTTAATTGCACTCTATCTGTTTGGTCCAGGGCTAAAAAAAATAGTTCTGTTTCTTATCACATAGTCAGCCACTTATATGACTGAACTATTTAAGAACAGAAGAGGTAGAGGTGTAAAAGACACTAATCAGAGTTATCTCCTCTGAGAGTAATGAATTTCACTATGCAGCCAGACCCTGTGGTGAATGAAGTGAAGTTGTCATTTGCAGGGTGGAAAGTGAGTGCTTTTCAGAGGGCCTGGCATGCTGATAAGCATACTCTTTCAACTCAGTGAGGAAGGCAATGGTAAACCACCTTGCTCCTCATTTTTACTTAGTAAAACCTCTAGAGGTTCAAACCAGCCTTTTGGCTGTTGACCTAAACAACAACAAGCTCTGCAAGATAGGGTAAGCACCATATCTGCTGAAATTCGTGGGAGTTGTGGTTTCGTGATAAAATTTTTTTTTTTTTTAATTATTTTCCTTTAACTCTTTTATTTATCTGGGCCATCAACCGAAAGGCTGGTTTGAACCTCTAGAAGTTTTACTAAGTAAAAATGAGGAGTGAGGTGGTTTTTTATTGCCTTTCTCACTGATTTGAAAGAGTTATGCTTATCAGTATGCCAGGCCCTCCGAAAAGCACCCACTTTCTACTCTGCAAATGACACCTTCACTTCATTCACCACAGGGTCTTGGCTGTTAAATGAAATTCATTCCTCTTAGAGGAGATAACTCTGACTAGTGTCTTTTACACCTCTACTTCTTTTGTTCTTAAATGCTTCAGTCTTTTAATTGAATGACCATGTGATAAGAAACAGAACTATTTTTTGTAGCCCTGCCAGATAGATTACAAATGATTTAACGCTCCACCTGTCTATTTTGGGCAATAACAACTGTTACTGGTATTACAAAACATATGGTGTTTCATTTTAGATGTTCCTACTTTGTTTTGAACCCAATTTTATATTTTTTTATTAATTAAGCATTCTTGATTTTTTTGTTTCAAAATTAATTGTTTTATTTAACAGTTGGTAGGTTACAGAAGTTTTTTAAAAAGTTTTAAGAGTTTTCTGTTATCCCCCCTCACAACGTAATTTGTCACTTTTGCGGATATTTTGTATGCAATCTTACACTATTTTTAACGATAAAAACAGGAAAAATATTCTTCAAGTTAAGATTAAATGTAGTATGTAGGGCAAATACATTGCTTTTTCTCAGTATTGTTACTGTATGTAACAATGTAATATAAACTCATTGAGTGCATGACATCGTTAAACTAAATATTATTAAGTAATTTAATAACATTCAATAAATAGTTTTACGTTAACTTGAATAATTTTGATATATTATGATTTTTTAAAAATATTTTCCTCATTTTCATTGTTAAAAATATTGTAAGATTACATATTTACAAAATATCCCCAAAATGTGACAAGTTATATTGGGAGGGTGGAGAGGAATAACAGAAAATACCCAAGTTTTATTAAAGTTTATGTAATTTTTGCAAGGATTAAATAAAAATATATAAAAGATGTACATTTTTATATCACCCTATATTAATGTTATTAAAAAAAGTATAGTGAAAGTTCTTTCAGTATGTTTTATCTAGATTTACATTGTGATGAAGCTTGGTAAATTAAGTGGGTGTATGGGGTCTGTGTGCTTACTATATCGAGACTGGTGCAGTGGGTGTTATAACTATGTTTTCAATTAGTTCTATTAACACACTGACCATTCTTTCTTTAACTAATATTAAATATTCATATGTTTCATGTACGTTTAAATTTGTGTTAAGATTCCAATTTCAAATTACTTTTCCAATGCCAAATACTATCTTGATATGAAAATTTATTAGAAAATACGTCTATTAATAAAAAATAAATATATTAGGTCATTTAATAAATAAAATATAATAAAATAAGTCATAATATATTTTAATTGCTGGGTACATTAATTTATCATTATTATTTTCTCTTGTCTATATAGGAAGGAAAGTATTGTTTTCGTGTCGATTTTTTGAAATTGAGTTTTCACCGGATCTACACGTTTTCATACTCCCTGTACCCAAAAAAACATATTTTTAGCGATTGGTCTGTTTGCGCGCGCGCGTGTGTGTGTGTGTGTGTGAACACAATATCTCAAGAACAGAACATCATACAAACTTGAAACTTAAATTAGGTATTACTAGAGGACCCAGCAAAAACATTTTCATTAAAAATCTGTCAACCGGAAGTAGTAGTTTATTTTTGTCATTTTTCACTTTTTTTGAATTTTCTCAGAAATGGCTCCTACAATTTTTTTTAAAAATTACCTCATTTACTACATTTTTTTATGCTTTGTAAGATAGGGTAGGTGCCATGTCTGCTGAAATTCTTGGGGAGGCTGTGCTCTTGTAGAAAAATATGGTTTTTTCAAGATTGCGACTTTAATATGCACTAGTGCAAAAATGTATATAATAAAAGTTTTAAAACCTAAAACTTTTATTTAAAACAATTTTTGTATAACGCAAATTTAGCAGTAATTAGCAATTTTTTTGTTTTTCTCATGAACTTGTGTAAAAAAATCAATTTTCTAAGATTTCAGCCTTAGTATGCATTTTACGATAAAAGTGTATATAATCAAATTTATAGGAAATTAAAAAATCTACAACTTTTATTTATTTTGTTTTAGTGTTGCCATGTTGCTGAAAGTCAGTTGATAAGACTTTAAAAATTTTTCTTCTAATGAAAGTATTGTAAATTTTGTGACAACAAAATTTAACCTTTTTAAATAAAAGTAATTAATGAAAATTTAAAAATTGATTGTCTGGTATATTTTATAAATCATGAACTGATTTTTGTTTATATTAGAAAGTATATACTTTACAAACCAGGTTATTGAAAATAATGAGAGTGACCCAATTTGATTTTTAACTTTTATTATACCGTAAGGATATGATTACAATTAACTAACTCGTCATGAAATTTCTAAACTACAGGGGCTAGAAACTTGGAAATTTGGTATGTAAATTTCATTTGGGTTGTATATGTTCTCTAAGAAGGTATTTAAAAAAAATTAAACTTCTAGAGCAAGTAAATTAAAAAACTTACGATATTGTGATAAATATCGGTTTTTCAAATATACAGTTTCTAGGTGGATTTTATTGGAAAATGTTAATTAAAAGTAGTAAAAAAAATTAAAAATGGTCTAACTTTTGTATTTTGTATTTTTTCATCCAATACTTTCGTTGTGCAAAATTTAGGTTAAATGGTTTCCCAAAATTAAGTGTATTACGAGGTGTGGCGATTAAGTTCTGGGAATTTAGGTATAACTTGGGCTCAACACTGCGTTGTTTGTAAACATATGACCAGAAATATGGGACCTTTCTTTTGTTGCTGTCGAAGTTTGAAGTCAATATCACATTTGATTTGAGTTTTGTGTGTGTTTTTCTAAAGTAACTTTTTTAGTTGGGTTGTAAAAATAAGTGGCTCACATTACAAGTGAGGCCAGTTAGGATTTGTTCTGCATTCAGAGCAATGGCAGAGATTGGATGAGTCGATTATTCACTGGAGATGAAACTGGGATATTTAAGTATGATCCCGAGACCTGTAAATTAAGTCAGCAGTGGGTGAAAAAGGGTGGGGAGCGCCCAATGAAAGCAAGGATGTCCAAGTCGCAACTGAAGGCAATATTTATCGTTTTTTATGATATCCTTGGCATCATCCGTCATGAATACGTTCCTGCCAGCCAGACAGTGACAGGACAGTTCTATGTTGACATCCTGGAGCGGCTGTGAACATGCATTTTATATGTGCAGTCCGAACTCGTAGATGGCGGCTGGGTCTTGCACCACAACAACGTGCTGGCCCATATGTCGTTCATTGTGCAAGTATTTGGCGAAAAAAGGGATTCCAATGTTGCCGCACCCTTCCTATAGCCCCGATATCGCCCCTTATGACTTCTTCTTATTTCCCAAGATGAAGTCGAACCTCAAAGGAACTCATCATGGCAGCGTACAGGAGGTCAACTAGGAAGCTGTAACCGCGGTGCTGAATGGAGTAATTTCAGAGGATTACCAAGGGTGCTTCCAGTTGTGGGAGCAATGTTAGAATCTTTGTGTAGAGTTAGAGGTTGACTATTTGGAAGGGCAATAATGAAATTTTGCTTGTAACTTAATTTGCTTTTGCTGGAGCTAAAAAGAAGATACAGAATTGTAAGAGATGGGGCGTGGGATAGGGAGAGATGAGTGTTAGCACCCATGACACCTTAATGATAGATGGGAGAGAAGAGAGTAGAAGAACATTTTACGTGATGGATTTTATTTTAAAAAAATGATACAAAAAGTTAAATCTAGTCAGTTATTAAAATTGTGATTCATTACTGTCCAGTGACTGTTGCTTCATTCCTGTTATTTACTCTTATTTTTTTCCGCCTACATTATCAATCTTATCTATTATGATTAATATAGAAGGAAGTTGGATTACATTGAATTTGTTTTTGTTTTTTCCTTTTATTAGTATTTCAATGTCAACTGTTTATAACAGAAACTGCTTGGATGTACTTTTACTATTTAAAAAATTATAGGCTATAAAATTGTTTTACTGATAATTTAAAGAATACTGTCTACAACAAATATAACTCATTTGCATTCTTATACTTTTTCTTGTCGTAGATGAAATATGAAAAAAGATAAGTGTTTTTTTATGTCAATTTTTTGAAATCAAGTTATTATTGAAGAGTATTTTCACCGGAAATACTCATTTTCAGAACCCCTGAACAAAAAAAAATGTCTTCATTATTTGGTGTATTTTGTTTATGCGTGTGAATAGAATATCTTAAAAACGGAAAATTGTACAACGTTGAAACTTGACTTGAGACTTGAGTTAGGTATCACAAGGGGATCCCATTCGAGTATTTTCATTAAAAACTGTCAACCAGAAATAGTTTTTTTGTGCAATTTTTCACTTTTTTTGCAACTTTTCCTAAAACGGCTGTTCTGATTTTGTTTAAAATCACATCATTGACTTCATTTTTTATGCTCTACAAGATGGGGGATAAGTGAAATGGCTGCTGTAATTCATTGTGGAGGGGGGGCTGTGTTCTTGTAAATTCTTTTTTAAATTACGGCTCTAATATGCATTTGAGGGTAAAAGCATATTTAATTGAGTTGTAGAAAATAAGAAAACGTACAACTTTTATTTCAAGCATTTTCTCTACAGAGTTTAGTTTATTGGTCAGTAAGTGATTCTTCATGATTTGCTCATCAAATCAATGTCAACAGAGGTTGATTTTCATTTAGCATCAAAGGTTATGTTTTTCATTATATACCCTGGCAAGAGAAAGTTGTGTGAGTGTTTCACATCAGATTTTTCATTTGTTTGTGGAAATTGTTTTTTTTTGTCACGTTTGCTTGGGCTTCTGGATTATCTGGACTCATTTTTTAATTTTTCTAAATAAATTTTCACTATTTTGAAGAAATGAAATTGTTTCTAGATAATTATTTCTGATGCTTTGATTAATTTTTGGTCACTAACCTTAGTGAAATAATCAATAAATTAAATTTTCTTTGGGGTTAAAATATTTTTGTGAAACTGTGAAATTAGGTCAGAAATGTAGCTGCCCCGCTAGCCTTATTTGGAATATCTAGAAGAATTATAGTTCTTGTTAATAGGTTTTAATAGTTGGTGAACAGAAAATTTCTTTATAGGTGTTCATGTGTGTAGGAGCACGCGGGTTATAAACTAGGTGCTTTAAATGGAATAGACCTAACAGTATTTTTATTTCCTAATTTCTTTCGTCTTTTTTTATAATATTTTAGCCTATTGAGGACTCTTTTATTTATTGTTTTGTTTTACGTCCAACTGTTTTGCAATTGCAATACAAGCTTAACAATCCAAACTAATAAAAATTGTGACTTGTTTGGATTACTGAAAATTTCGGATTAGAGAATTTTTGTCAAAAAGGCAATATTCATGTTTAAACTGAGTAAAATGCAATGGTTTATGTTGGAATAAACTAATTTGTTAATAATATACATAAATAAACTGACCATACTTGTTGTTTTTTCACTAAGAAAGCTACTTTAAAAGAAATACATTAACAATAAAAAAAACTTGTAAGTATAGTACATACAGTAAGTTAATTAAAATAAGTATAGTTGTTTATGTTGCAATAACCTAATTCAATAATAAAGTATGTACTTTTCACTAACCTTTATTTTTTTACAAAAAGTCAATATTTTCATCTGTTTCTTGGAAGCTAAACTTTGTTTGAATGCTTCGTCTTGAAGTTGTATAAGCAATAATATTTTATAAATCAACTTATTAGTTTCCTTAGCCCACTCTATACATTTAATAAAACTTGTAACTGCACTTCATGGTTTATTTTATTTTTGAGTAGATTTTGTCATTGCCATCATCATCTTCGTCATTCTGCAGAGTCATGTTTATGATTTTGGCATCTGATTACCGTATCAAGACATTCAAAAAATAATTGTACTGTAGAAAATCATCATTGCTACATAAAAAAAACTTTTTTTTGATAGTTTGATTACTGGAGGGTTTGGATTAAAGAGATTCGGATTAGCGAGCTTGTACTGTACTGCCTATGCAAACAATGAGATGGGTGATTGATGATAACATGCCAGATCTATCTGGGACCTCAGTGTAGAAGCCAAGTCGCTCTGACCACTACGCCACGGGCTGGCCGGAGAATGTTAAACAATTTTTTTTCTCTTATCTTGTTTGTGTTTCCTCTTTTTCATTGCTATTGTTTGTCTTTCTCAAGCTTTTTTAATTCTAATCTTGCTTTTTCCATGTGCACCTTATTAAAATAAAAAAATCATTTAAATAATGGTAATTGATTATGTGATTGATAAATAGAATCTGTTAGTTTCTGTGATAAATTTAATTATAAACTAGTTTTTATCGTTAAATTGAATAATTACTATTCATGTCAGCTTGTATATTGATTTTATTTGTAATTTTGTTTACAGCATGCGAATGAGGATGTAGAAAAAATGATACTCGGAAATAAATGTGACATGGATGAAAAGAGAGCAGTCAGTAAGGAACGAGGAGAAGCGGTAATATTACTTGTCTTAATTATAAAAAAGTTAAATAACTTAATTGATGTTTTTAACTTATCTAATTCAGTTTATTCATCACATATAATGATTTGGTGTATGCTATTGAACTTGTTTTCTATCCTTTGTCTTTTTATTGTTTTTCCTGAAATTTCTACATGTGCTTCCATTGTCAACTTTGCATTGCTAAACATTTTCCAGTACATGATGTTGAGAATGTCATATAAATACTTAATTAGTGTCTTGTTCTCTTCTCCTATGTCCCTCATATTAGGCCTAATGCCAGCTCATTTAACCCTTTCAGTGCCGTAACAATATTTAAAAGTTTGATCTAAAGCCATTTAATTTGAATAAGGGTGTACAAAAAGTGCTAGCTCTTATTTCCAAAACTTACAGCTGTAAGCCTCCCATTGCCAACCAAAATTTCAACATTACAGAAAAATAAAGTTTTGTATTAAAAAATAATTTTTATTATGTTCATAAAAAAAATAAATCGTTCCGACACTAAAAATATTCAAAATAGGTTTTTTTAGTTTATTTAAAGTCGCATCAACAGCATAATCGTTAGTGACTACTGTGGGTTTTGGTACCTTAACGGTGGTTTTAACGTGTTAAAATTTCCAGACCGTAGTTGGGAATTGAACCCGGGACCTTTTGCTTTGCAGGCTAGTGCACCAGTCTCTACGCCACGAAGGCATTTCAAAATATATTATTCCTTTAATTTTTTTTTAAAAGTTCTTTGTGTAAATTTTCAGTTATCTGGACATCGGCACTTTATCCATAACTTACGAACGTCCGGTAAACCAGATGTTGTTACACTATGTAAAATATAGCAACGTCCTGTTTTCAGGATGTTGGTACTGAAAGGGTTAAATACCTATTAATAAATTGAAAATTAATTAGTTATAATTACGAAAGGCAATAGTTAAAATATGGTTAATAAAATTACGATACAGAATCATTGCTTGCCATCAGTTTTAGTTATTTATTTATATCGTATTTGCTTTGTTTTAACACCTGATGTATTGTCGTATTTCACATCATAATTATTTTTTTTTTATAATCATAATTATTGTTTTTAATGACATCACCTGGTTTGATTCTCCTTGTCTTCTATGTTAAGTTCATATATTCGGTTTAAATGAAATCAGTTTGCCACATGATTTTCTACTATAATGGTTTTATTTTACAGAGGTCACTGTCTCCACATCGCAACATATTTGTGATAGAACAATATTGATAACACTTGTAGGTAAAGCTTCTTTTTTATTGACTGACATCATTAGTATAGACAAATATTTATTCAACTGAGGAATAGTAATTTCTTGAATTTTTTTAGGAAGCTATCTCTATCCAGAAGAGTGGTTTTTGCTATGTCAAAAGAAATATTTATGGTGTCACCTTGCTTAGATGTATTATAATTTCATAAAATAATTTTTAAAGTCTTTTAAGCTCTATACACTTCATATAATGACTGAAATTGAAAAAAAATGCATTTTCAGTTAACATTTTCTGTTCATTTAGGTTTTGCAGTTTTGCAGAATTCAGTAATTCTTAATAACAAGTTAGCATAATTGCAAAGAATTTAGTCTGGTGAATGTGGAGGCTAATCAATTGTGCCATAGTGATCAATCCATTCGTTAAACTTTGAAGTTAAACATATATGCCCTAACTTGTTGCCAGCTGAGCAATTAAAAATGATAAACAGGATTGTTTTCAAGTTATAGCAACACTATTTCCCTTAGCTACTTATAAGTAGGTCTCCAAAATTAACGTTTTTCTGAAAAAAGGCTTTATTAATACTGCACTCAAAATCAATCCTTATACTTTAACATGAAGCAAGGATTAGATTACATAATGAGGATTTTTATCTGACCAGTACATGCAGTATGCCAGTTAGCATGTCCATCTAGTTTAAAGCATGCTTCAACACTCCACATAATTTATCACGAAACATTTGGATCAGCTTCATTAGTGATAGTGACTAACTCAGAATACTGCAATTGCTTATTGTGATTGGCCTCATGAAGAGCGTGGAATAAAGATGGGTGAAACTGCTAAAATTTTACTCTCATCATCATGTGACAATGTAAATTTTCTAGAATCCTTTATATGCTTTTTCATGGTATGCTTTGTTCAGCGGAAGCCTTCCGAGTTGATTTAACAGGATTGTCTACAGGTGCTTCAGCAGCATTATGTAGCATTTCTTCATTATGGGTCAGTGGAGACTGACTAGTGTTTTGTACATTGGCAATGCTTTGTCTGTTGTTTCAAATTTCGTATTTAAATTTTTTAATTGTTGCCAAGGCGATAGTTGCATACTTGAAAACATACCACTTAATTTAAGATGAACTCCAACAGTATTTTTATGATGCTTTCACCACAACTGCAGAATGTAACCTTGTTGTTTTTTAATGAACATTTTAAGACATTACAATGGAGAGATTAACAACAGACCCTATCAAACCAGTTACAATATAGTAAACAAAGGAATGTTATAGGTGCTGCTACCAACTTATCAGAAAAATTAAAATTCTAGGACTGTTTGAATTGCGTGCCAATGGAGTATCCAAGAGTGGTATGATTAGCAAGACTTGTTTCAGTGACTTTCTGAATGCAACCGTTTTTGAAAATTCTCTATAACCTTGTCTGTTTGTACAGTGCATATTTTCTCTTAAAACAAGTTTTACATATTTGGCAATTTTGTGATGATTTTGAAAGAAGGGCAACATAGTGTGGAGTCGGGTAAAAGATTTGCAGAATTTCTTCAATTATTGCAAGAGGATTTTTAATTTTGTTTCGCTTATGCCAAGAAATTTTAACTGACAACCTGCAGATGGACTAAGCAATAGCAAGCAAGGTTTGTCCCAAGATTATTGACTGAAAATCAAAGTAATTCAGGTTTGTCACAAACTTGGAATGGCTAATGAAATTTTGCATTCCTTTGCCATCTCACAAATGGTTGGTCAATGATTTGATACATGAGAATGTTCACTCTAGCAACATGGTCGTCATCAATTGATGTTTATGGACATCCTGAATGAGGATTGCCTTTTAATGATTTCCTCATGATACCTTGATCTATTCAGATATTCATCTGCAATAGCCTCGTGCAACATTGAAAACTTTAATAAACATTTTACCCAAATTTATTCAAAACTTGACACAAACGCGTTGCTCTTCTTAAGAATTCATTACAAAATCACCAAACATGAAAAACTGGTTTTACATAAAACTTGTATCATAGAGACAAGGTTATAGAGAATTTTCAAAAATATTTGTATTCAGAAAGAGTCACAGAAACCAGTGATGCCAACCATAACACTCTTGAATATTCTGTTGGCACTCAGTTCAAATAACCCTAGAACTTTTTAATCATCCCTTACACAAAGACTTTTATTTTTATTTGAATCATTTTTGTCTGAATCTAATTGTACAACATTCAAGCTCTTTGACAGTTTTATTAGGATAAATACAAGTCACTAATAAAATATTATATTCTAATTTTTAAAATATTCTTTTAGCGCAAAGCTGAATAATTGTTTATTTTTTCAGATCGCCAGGGAGCATGGTATTAGATTTATGGAAACATCAGCGAAAGCAAATATTAATATAGAACAGGCATTCAATGATTTGGCTGAAGCGATACTTGTAAAAACATCTGGACGAGATCTAATGGAAGCGCCCGACCGTGTTCAAGTGGATAGGCGAGTTGACCGAGGTGGAAATCGGTGTTGCTAAACATAATAATCTAATCAATGAGTCGACCGATCAATCGCAGTGATTGATTGACGATGATCTGTATTTATTAATATGTATATATCGTACTATCGATCAACCAGACTGCTGCGATAAATCACTGGTTATCGAGATGATATTTTTTTTATTTTGTCAGCACATCAAAGTTATAAATAAATATATAATGTGACTAAGCTATTGTTTACACGCGATGAATGGTATTCTATTGTGAATGATTGATCGATTAGAGGTCGATCGATTTTAATTCCATGCCGATTTCGATGATGTTTGTGGGTTGAAGATTATGTTTATGATGACTACGACGATGATGATGATAATGATTATATTGAGGATGGCAATGGTGATTTATCGATTAATTAATTGGAATGTGTCTTCAAGAATATAATGTAATAATAATTTATATAATATATATTTTTTTTGTATCAAATTTTTTAATACTCAAACTCAAGTAAATAAATATAAATATTTAAGCCTATAAGTTATTATTATAAGTTTATAATAATATATAATTATTAATTGACTTGTTGAAATTGACTGTGAAGTTTTTTTAATAGTGAAATAATGTTGACACTTAATTAATTTTTGTAAGTTTTGGTGAAAATGCTGTTCTTAATTTAATTTTGCTAAATGCGCTTTTACTGCTCATCATAATACGTGTATGTATTATTATTATTATTATTATTATCTAGTATATTGTAATGGAACAAACTGGACACCTTGCGCGCGCTAATTGTTGTTTTTAATTTTTATTATTTTTTATCGCATTTTGAATTAATATACTTTTTTAAATTTTATTATTGTATTTTGCTATAAAATATGTATTTATGTTATTGATATAATAACTTGTCAGAGATTTAGTCTGGTTTGATTGTTAAAATTGTTTATCTTTGATAATATCTATTTTAAAAATACCTATTAAGTTCTATGGGAAACGTTAGGAAAAAAATATGTTGAGAATTTAGTGTTTTAAATTGTTGTTGATATAAAGTACTTTTTTCAAAGTATAGCTCATTTTCAATAAAATAAATTATATACAGACAAATAATACCTCGATCCTGTTGAGAACATACTTTCAAATAATGCCAGAATTTTTTGAATATTTTGTATTGAGTTGTTCCATTCATTTTTTTTGTGAGAGGAAACCGAATTTACCGGTACCCAGGTACTTCACCTGCGGTATGCGGAGCTCTGCCAAAGGCAGCTGTCCACCAAAACCTCTCAGTTCCTTTCTATCCCACATCTATGACTTGCTGCGGGATTACCGTTAGGCATAACTCCACAACAAGCCGGTGGTTTTTTTATTAGCTGGATAACGTTATCTCAGCGCAATTTCTCTTCCCACTCATTTTCCCCCTTTTTGAGTGATTTCTTTTGAGACTAACACAGTTGGGCTTCTCTGCTCTTCATCACCTTCTGAACTCCTCAATTGCCTTCCAGTTTTCCTCTTCTATCATAAAATCACTGAGATTTTCTGGAGAAATTGGCGACTATTGTCCCATTCATTGTAAGAGTGACTATTGCAGAAGAATTTCAGTTAAAATGAAAATAAACTGTTTCATGGATGGAACTGCAATGTAACATCAATAATTTTTGAAAAATTTCATTAAAGTTCCATTTTTGTGAGAATTATTTTAATTTTGTTACATATTATTCCTTCATAACATACGAGACAAGTTTTTCATAAAAATTCCTTTTTAAGAAATGCTTAATACCATTCTTTACTGATTGAAATAAATGTGGTTACCTCATTTAAAAGTTATTATAAAATTATGTCTACAAGATTGGTGTAGAAGGTTCAAGTGATCTTATCACTTTTATTCGCTGCAAATCATAATATTAAAAAATATTTAGTCACTTTATCCACTAACATTCCCTTAAAATGTGAGCATTCTGTATCATCTACATAACAAAAATGCTTTTTAACACCTTCATCCATTAATCATCTTTTCAAAAATTGGATCAGCTCCCATGAAAATAACTACTACAATAATATTGAATATTTACTAATTACTCCATATTAAAAAAAACTGATTGTAAATATATTGTCATGTTAAAATTTAATTTATTTTAATTTAAACATTTATGTTGATATTTGATCTAACAGTAAAATTACTAAGCTCTTTATTCAATAATTTTTAAATACCCATTACCTACAGGGTGTAAAATGACGATACCTTGTGACCTAATCATGTTATAAAATTTTATGGTAAAACAAATTAAATTTTATTTTGAAAGTTCGCTAAATAAATGAGCATAATTTATTAACAAAATTGGCGTTTGATGAAGTTCTGAATTTAATTGTTAATCGTGTAAATCTCCGAGGATCTATTTAAGATCTATAAGAATTTTTAATTACTTTGTGTAATAATGATGGACCTTACACGTTTAATACGGTTTGCGATATTGTTTTGCGATCTTGATTGATAGTTAGATATATTGAGCATGACACTACACTGTCAATATGGATCGCAGATCAATACTCTTGTACTGCGGATCACAGCTCAGTAAACTAAAGATGTGATGTTGAACACAAACAACAGAAAGGCTTATATTTTGATTGCTGTTGTGTTAAAAAGAAGAGTTGAGCGTAAGTGCTGAGTGAAAGATTGGCTTCAAAAACTGTATAAGTACACGCATTTTAATTTATTACATGAAATTCAATTTAGAGACGCAGATAATAAAAATTATTTCCGTGTGCCTGATGCGTGTTTTGAAAAACTACTTCAAATGGCTGGCCCATATTTAACTAAAACAAACACCGTAATGAGAAAATCAATTTCAGCTAAAGAAAACTTAGCGATTTTACATTACAGTATTATGCTACTGGAAGATCGTTTGAGAACTTAAAATTCTCAGCATTATGTTTGCTCTTCAAAATTCTCCATGATAAAGATTTCAATGTCAGTCAGAAATTAAAAAAAGGTATACTGAAAGAGTCAGTCAAATTAACCTCTAAAACTTACACTTACAGGCTAAGATACAGTCTATAGGCTAAGATACAGTCTATAAACAAGTCGTTGTTGTCATATGGATCGAGTAAACCTTAGATGCTCAGCACATATCGTGATATTGACGATGAATATTGATGGATTTCAAAATTTTTTGATATCTTGCAATCCATATCGCAGTCCACAAAAACCATCAGTATTTGACCGTATACAGTCAATATATATAATGATCCAGGATCGCATTGAAATATCACAATCCATATTGAATGTGTAAGGTTCGCCATTGTATGTATTAAAAATTCAGTAATCCTGTTATTTTGATTCAAACAATTATGGTAATGGTTTGTGAAGGATTAAAATATTTCACAAACTTCAAGGCCATCTCACATAAAAATGTCCTTTCAAAATCAGGAGAAAAATAATGTATTTTTTTCTGTTTTGTGATTTATGAGAATGATTATCCGTAACGTTTTGTATAACATAGCTGATGCTGTTGATGAATCAAGGAAATCGAAGATAAGTGGACTGCTGAATTATCAAAAGCTTTTGTACATGTGTGTGTACAATTGTTTCTGTGTACTCGTGAGTTTATCTATATCACAGGAATTCTGTTCAGTTGATGTTTTGTGATGTCAGTTATTATATAAAGAGCCTTGTAGATAATTATCGTATGTACAATGTGTTTTAAGCCTTGAAATATACAGGGAAATGAAAATTAAAGGCTTTGAATAAAATCACAATATTTTAAAAATAGATTTTCCTCCTGAATTTTTTGCATGCTCATCACTATTATCACTGATTGATTAGAACAGTACCAGTTTTTCATACAAACTGTATTCTAACCATTTAATGCATTTTGAAATTGAAATATATATTTCTAATCACCAGAATATGGTAACAGTAAACACTTACCAATGTTTGTCAGGAATGTAAAAAAAATGTTCTACTCCTACCATGACAGATAAGAAATACATTCATTCATTGTATTCCTTATCTGCCATGGTAGGAGTAGGAAATTTTAAATTTTGATTGTAAAAACAAAATTTATAAATACATTACTGAAGATTTGTACAAAATACACAAAACCGCTCTAAACATTGGTAAGTGTTTACTGTTACCATATTCTGGTGGTTAGAAATTTATATTTCAATTTGAAATAATATGGCTGTTTATAATACCTGTATACGATGTGTGATAAAATAATATTGATGAATTTTATATAGAAATGATCATGTTAGTTTATTCAGCTAAATTAACCTAACTAAACAATATAGAACTGTTGAACATCTTGTCTCCTTATTCTAATATTGTCAACGATCTTGGAAGGACAGAATGATGTGTATGAAATGGTCTTGATCGCAGTTAAAATAGGTTTTATTAAAGAAATAAAATTATCAGACCTTATCTCTTGACAGTTATATGTAACCTATGGATAGTTCATTATTGTCTAATCATAATTATTTTGGTTGTTGCGAAGAAGTTTATTATAATCTAGTGTGATAAAATGTTTTTATTTTTTTGTATTGTAATTAACAAGGAGTTTTGATTTAATGTTCTTTACATATTTACTAAAAAAAAAACAATGGTTGTAAATACAAAAATTATTAAAAATTTTCCGTTGCAAATTAGCAAGTTTATCAAAAGGTTATAATATATATGTTTATATAATTCAGTAATTTAGTAAAACTTCATTATTTTGGTAGCTGCATTTAATTTGGATCTAGAAAATATTTTAAAGCTACAGTATTACGTTAGTATATGATAAAAATTATATTTGGAAGTAAAATTTCTATGTTAGATTTATAGTTGGGGCAGAGTAATACCTAGTCAATATTAGTTTGAGGTTTTCAATATACTTGAAATTAAATGATTTTGGTTTATTCAGAAAGGGTACGTTAGTTGTATAGTCATATAATGTGAAACTTTTAAGGTTATGGTTTTAAGGTTAGGCCAGTAATATTTTAATTATGTTATTATTGTTAATTTTAGGTAATGTGGATACCTGTGACTACAACTGACTAGGCATTAGTGTATTTTAGGAAATAGAGACTAGATCCCTCGACGTAACATAAATTGTGTTATGGATTTAGTGAATAGAGATAATGTAAGGTTTCGACTTTCACGAAAATAGTTAATAGTTGAAGCGTCACTAAAAGTTAGGAATATTGGAAAAGTAACCTGAATGTTTTAATATTTTAGTTTTGTATAAAAAAATGTAGGCTCTTATTTAGAACTCTCAGATGTTCAAGAAACTAGTATTGTAAATCTACGCGGACATCTTGAAGTGTTCTTTTTTGTTATTTGTATTATTCACAGAATGTGTACTTTAATCTTTTGTTTGTTGTATTTTTATTTCTCAAATGTATCACTTAAGTAACTAAACAGTATTACGATATGTTTTAAATGATTAAAATTTTCTTCAGTATAGACATTGACTCAGGATTAATAACATTCAGGTGGGAGTGTTGGCACTAGCTTTATTGAAATTTACATAAGAAGAAATTAGTTTATCTTTTTAAATATTACTTAACCCTTCTGCTGCGGCATGTTTTTCGACGTATAGTGAATGTTCAAATGCCAAAACATGCTCCCAAAAAAATTCATTTATCAAAGGCCATTACCAATAGAAAATTGTGAAAAAATTACAGGCATTTTTTATAGAACATGTACGGTGATTTTTATTATAAAAACATTAAAATCAGTTGCGTTTTTCGCTAGCTACAGTGGGCGAAACACTTTCACGTGTAAAAATTTGTAGGTTACTTTATATTTTTGGTTGTAACGTGCTAAAATTGAAGTTTATCATAAAATTTTACAGACCATAATTGTATGGCACCACGATAAAATGTTTGAACGAATGAACACAGAGCAGAGAAGCGTTGTATTTACATAGAATGCAACGCGCAAAGTGGGAACAGAATCTGATATTCGAACAAAGTTGCATTGTCACATTCCTGCTATTCCCCACCTTCTTTTTCACAATACATATGTGAATAGTATTGTCATTGAACACATATACAGTTACAAATCACATACAAAATTATGTAGTAGTGGTAAAATGATAGGGTTTGTAATAGGCTACGAAAAAGGTCGAGGGAGGTTCGACGAAGAAAGACAATTTTACTCTCAGAAAAATCTGCTTACCACGCCAATAGTTGCATATAGGACGTAAAGGTTTGATTTTATAGTATCTGCGCACCATTCTGATTTAGTGGGTAGTTCTACCAACCTTGTAGATGAAATATTCCTTAAGTTACATTGTCTTGAAGATAGGACAACTTCAAAAGTAACTTGGCAATATACAACCATCGTTTCAACCTTGCTATCAATACATTTGCAATGTATTTTATATAAAATTATAGAACCATTCAAGGGGTGTAATTTGATATATGAACCGAACAAATCGCTTCATAAATACGTTTGCTATAGACTTGTAAAGCTGGTAACTACCAGGGCAACTGAGATTGCCTCCCGTAGCAGAAGGCTTAATTGGTGATTCCTGATGTTTAGTCATGAATCCATTGTGTTGGTTTAATATACACTGTTTATTCATCTTATGTAGTAATAAAAGTATTACTAAATTTTCCAGCCGGACCTTATTATGTCTCTATCTTTAACATCAAATTACTATTTTGTCGTAATTTTTGAAAATTTATTAAAGATGCATAATCTATTTAAATTAAAGAATCTAAAACTGTTAGTGTAATTTTGTCATCTTTTCATAAGTTTATAGAAATCTGAATTTATTACGATGTTTTGAGTAATACAATTTCTAAATAATTTTTGTTTTGAGTTTTTGCTAAACATATTTTGGTGTTTTGTATCTAAAAATAAAATATATAAGATGTCTTCCTGGCAATTTTTTATTTTTTATTAAATGTTTCTATTGCAAATTTGATTTCTGTAAGTCAGATTTGATTACTAAGGTAAAATTTTTCTTTTAAAAATTTATAAATAATTTTCTTAGCTGTAACTGTGCTTACAAGCCGGTGTAGTTTTCAACTCAGAAAATCATTCGGAAATTAAGAACTCAAAAAATTATTTAGATGTTTTCTTTTAGGTTTCCATTCAAGGAAATGATAAATTTCACATATAATGAAAATGGGAGTTATGATTAAAAAAGTAGTAATTTTTCAGTAATTTTTGTAAAGTTTCGTATAATAATAGTAAAGCAGAAATATAAATCTAGTCTGTCAATCAGGTATATTTTTATTAAATAACTTTGTTTGAAATTCTGGATAAAATATTTTTTGTCTTTGTACATGTTTCATCTGTGATATATAACAATATGTTTTACAAACATAAGTATTTGTCAAAAAAACATTGTTAGTGCAGTAATTCTGGTTGTGTGTACGTAATTCAAATTATGTATAATCCAAATTAATGAAGTTTTACATGAACTGATCTTCTTATACAATGTGATTTTTCTTAGCACAAACATTTGTAAATATAAAATAAATACTAATAGTTTTATAAAAACCAAATCTGGAAAATTGATAGCAAACTAATCAAAGCATTACTTGAAATATTTTACAAGTGTTGTGAATGTAGCATCTATGTACACATTTTTCTAAATTATTATTTTAACTTTGAACTAATTTCTGGTTTAATTGACACAAGATTGTGATGGGGTGAATCTATAAGTAGAAATACTGGATAGATTTTTTTCTGTTATAATACTGTCATTTTCTTTTCACTATTTGGAAGCTCTTTTAGTTTATAGCTATTTCTTTTAAGTATTGGGTGCCATTAGAAAAAATTCTCTGAGATATTTTTTAAGTTTTATATATATATATCTCAAAATTTAAAGTTGGTACAAAGAAATGAATCATTCAAACTCCTGTATCACTAATTATTCTATGTTTTGTATTATTGATGGATGCAATTTATTGTGCTCATGGATCAGGTTAAAGTAATTGGTACAATTAAAGGTTCCGATATTAAGCTGTTTCAGTACGCCTTTGCATATAAAGTCATCTCATATCCGTTGATTTGGTCACTATGAGTTTTAACAAACTCTTATAAAAAATGGTTGTTTCTTTGTTACGATCAGTTGGCAAAATATTTTACTGCAATTTAAGTGCTATTTTCTACACACAATTTAACTGATGCATAGGTTCTTATGGGCAACAAAATGTAAAAATATTTGAAGGCTGCCCTGCCAACATTTATTAGATTTATTATAAATATATTATGGAGCACGTGGTAATTGTTACAATTGACTAGTATGCGCATCAGTTTCTTGGCAAAACAATTACAATGGTAAAACTGATACAAAGAATTATGTGGTTATTTTCAGCCATCTCTAAAATCTATGTAATGTAGCGTAACATAATCTCAAGAAATCTATAAATATTTGAAATTGGAATAGCCATTCATAATTAAGAGTTTTGGAATTTCTTTAATGTTTCATGTAAAACAAGATTATTCTATTTAGTTTAAAAAAAATTAAAAATTTGGTGCAATGATTAGTTTGCTGTCATTTTAAGGAATCAATTTTTTAACAAAACTATTTATAGCAGTTTTTTTTAATTAAATGTAATGATAATAAGAGTACACATCTGTTTTAATTGACGCTTTAATTGGTTACCAAAGGATAGCCATTTAATGATGGTGAAATAAACTTTTATAATTTCCAAAACAATTTTTAATATTTATTTTGTATCCATCCTTTCATTTTTAGCTAATTTCACATCATCTTTATCCTCTTGATCCCTCTTCCAAATTTCCTCAGGTCTACACAAGTAATTTTTACCTCTTTCTATTGCTGAACCATCTTTTCTCCATTATTCTCTCTACATTACATTTTCCCCCAGTTCATCCGTAACTGAATCCATCCTCTTCACTCTGGTGTTTTCCCTCCAAGTTCAGCATTCTTTTGTGCAGTCTACCTTCCATCTTACTGTTCAGTCTTATCTGGTAGGTAGAGTACAGTGCGTAGAAATAACTAGAGTAGTTAGGGGGAACTTACAAAAATTTTGTCTGAAAAGCTTGATGTCAAAGCTGGTGTTCCACAGGGTTCAATTTTAGGTCCCATTTTGTTTTTGTTGTATATAAATAGGTTACCAGAAATCTTACCCAACAGTAGAGCTTTATTGTTTGCTGATGATACTTCAATCATAAACAAAAGTTTACTGGTAGATAGTCTCGAAGTGAACACACATATTAGCATAGAATCTTAAGTCCAGTTTCTGAATGAATTAATGTTAACAGTTAATGGGAAAAAGTCAGTTCTTACAGTTCAAAAACAAACACAATGTAAGGGAAAATAGAGAAGTGGATGTCTTGATACAAAATAATATTCTAGATCATGTGCAAACAGTGAAGTTTCTAGGAGTGTCACTAGATAGGACCCTATCATGGGATTATTACACCGATCTAACTTGTAGTAAAATATCATCTGGGGTATTTGCATTAAAACAAATTGCCAGATTAAATGATAAAAAATTGCGTATAGCAGCTTATCATGGTTTAATTTTATCTCATATCAGGTATACCATATTAGTATGGGGTAATTCATCACAGGGTAACATGGAAAGAGTTTTTAAAATACAGAAAAAAGCTATTAGGTGTATGATGGGAGTCAACCACCTTACCTCATGCAGATCACTATTTAAAGAGCTGCAATTGCTCACGGTTCCTTCTTTGTACATTTTTGAAGTGATAATGTACGTAAAGAAAAATACCTTTTTACAGAATTTAGATGTTCACAACCACTACACAAGAAACAGAATCGATTATTATGTTGCTAATCACTACACTAAATTGCTTGAACAAAAACCAACTTATGCAGGTAGAAAATACATCAATAAATTGCCTCAAGGTTTAAAAAGTTGTGACAATTTGAGTCATTTAAAAAAAAAGTTAAAACAATATTTGATTGATGAAACATTTTACAGTGTGCACGACTTCCTTTCTAAATAGCTGTGTTATTTAACTTTAATTAAACAAATATTGTGTACAATTTGATATAAAGGGGTTCATGACAAGCCTGCTGAGTTAAGCAGTGGCAGGAGGAAATTATTGGTAAGTGATGAATTTATCATTGTGTTTGATTTTTTTTTAATTATTTATTGTGTGTGATATTTAATTCAATAGGGTTCATGACAAGCCTACTGAAGTAAGCAGTAGCAAAAACATTTTTTGGTGGTAAGTGATAAACTTTCAGTTTATCAGTTTTATCTTGACATGTCCTATACTCCCTTTGGAGTCTCCAGGATGAAAAAAAAACTGACATGACCAAACCATTATAGCTTTGTTCAACTTTTCATCAGACTGTCCATCCTCAGTTGTTCCCTTATTATATCTTTTCTCATTTTGTCTCTTTTCTTTTAAAGCATACTCCTGAATTTCACTTTTGCGAATTCCACTATTAAGGTAATTTTTTTCTTATTTACTGGTCATACATCTCTATAAACACAATCTATTAATTGCATTTTCTCTAAATTTTTTTTATTGCATTGAAGTTAATTTGTAGTTTTAACCAGTCTGTTACCACAGTATAAATATTGTACGATTACTCTTTTTTGTTTTATATCTGACTGTTTTGTATATTATTGGTGGTGCAGACTATAAAGGGTGATAAATGAAAAAATGCGAGACCTGACTGGTAGTCGAAGCTGGGAACCCTGATGCAGCTGACCACTTTACCCATAGGCTGGCTAAATACTTTTCTTTTTTTTTAAATTTTGAGACCTCATAGGATCACTTCTAGTTCGAGTTTAGGTCTGTTCCAGTGTTGGGTTAGTGTGCTCTCCTAAGCGTGGCTTTCTTTCGTTTGGCCCACATTTTCTTAAAACGTTCCGATTTCTGTTTCCACTCTTCTGGTTTTTGGTTCGAGTATGACCATATTAGTCTTGACTAGTTGGTTGTACTTTAGCTGATTTTGTTAGCAGGTCTTGTTTAGTGATCCAAATTCCTTTACATCCCGCTGTACATTCTTCAGCCACCTAGGTCTCGACACTGTTTTTTATTATAACAAAATATAAAGTTTTAAAGTCAAACAACAAATTAGTAATTAATCTGCAGGTGGTACTCACCCATTGGTGTGTGTTTGACACTTCTCTACCATGCTGCATATTTTAAATTGAAACCGTATGCTTATGTTTTATAAAGAGAACACATTAAGTGCAAGCTATGTTACAAACCTAAGTCAGACAAGGTAGGGGAAGCTATTTTCCACCAGTGTCTAGCACATGTGCAGGCCAGAGTATATTCCAGTTTATATTCAGCTGTAGTGATTGTTAAAATTTCTATCTTCTAACTAAAAGAAAGGGGTCTTTTGGAATAATTACAGGATTGTTTGTAGGTATATTACTTGTACCACATGGAAGAGGAGTACATAATTATGACATTTCTTTAATTAATTTTAGTTTTTATCATGTAATGCTTAAAATTCACACTTTAAAATTATGTAAAATTTGCAAGGGTGATAAAGCTATCTCATATTACAAAAAGATGGTCTAAGAAAAAACAATTTTTTTCAAGAAGAATTAGATCATTCTGAAGAGATGGAAGAATTAACTAACACATAGTCTTGGTCATTATTAGAATTAATGATACAAATTCCATGTTATATAGATTTCTTTTGTGATTTTCACAAAACACCCTGTTCTGTATTTGTGTACCTCATTTCTTGCTTCCATAAAAGATGAAGAAAAGTTTCAAAAAGTAGGTGTTAGGTTCAACTACCGTCATGCAAATTTCAGATTTTTTTAATGATCTATTGGCAAGAAAAAGAAATACCAAAAATCATATCTTTAACCTCCAGTATTATTAGTAAATTGGTTGTATTTTTTTTGACCTTATTTTTTACCCCAAGACATCATATGATCAGGTCAATTTGAAAACTTGTGATTGAGGAGATTTCAGTATTCTTAACTGGGATACTCTTTATTTAACAAAAACTTTCTTTTCATTGATAAAATATTTAGTTCTTGTTACCTTAATTTGTATTACTTTGTACTACTATAATTTAAAAAAAATCTTATCACTTAGTTGTTTGAATTCAGATAATGATTTTTGATAACGGTAGATCTTTATCAACATAATAAATATGAATTAATAAGTAATTTGCTGTAGTGATGTTAAGTTAAAAAAAAAAAATAAAGAAAAAGGTAAAATGATTCTAACGTCAACCTTGTTATTACTCTATGAATCCTAAATGCTTCAATTTTGTTGAAATAGTTTTGTGTTTTACCAACTAAAATCAAGATGGCTCAACTGTTTGCTTTACTTATCTTTTCTTTAGAAATTTGCATAGTAAGTGTGTTAATTAATTTA
Organism: Catonia carolina; assembly: GCA_035578175.1. Classification (NCBI taxonomy): domain Eukaryota; kingdom Metazoa; phylum Arthropoda; class Insecta; order Hemiptera; family Achilidae; genus Catonia; species Catonia carolina. Next base: position 256,756,316 of record JAQMRL010000001.1, on the reverse strand, counting down.
TTATCAACCAGTAATTAAGTAAATTGTGCAAAATTACTTATTTGTATTGATTCAGTCATAATTTAAATAAGTAATAATTAAACCATTTAACCACAAGATATGGTAGGTCAATAATCAGTTCCATAACGGAAATGTGGTTTAATTTTTACTTGTAATCAAAATCTTTCTTTACATGCTGTAAGGCTGCATTTGGAGTAGCCTTCTGTAATTTAAATGTATTTTCAGTTATTAAGTCTACTTTGAAAAGGAAAACAATTGGAAAATTTCGTTTATGGCTAAACATATAGTCTAAATTATTGTTCTGATTAAAATGGTATAACTACTTTGTTCCTAAGGAGTCTGAAAAAATTTAAAGAAAATTTTAATAATAAATTAAAGTGTTACCAACATAGACACTCATTAAAATTTATTCAACTTTTCATGTAAATTACAGTTTTGCCTTTAATTTCAAAACAAATCATAACTTACCACCTACATATTGTAGTGGTTAAAGCACTAGCCTACAATGCGGAGGTTCTGGGTTTGATTCTCAGCTAGGGTTCTTGATACATAACTCACCATAGTTGCTAATTACCAAGCAGTTTATGCAATTTTAAATAAACTAAAAAAAACATAAGTTAAGTTCTGTTATAGCTAGAATCATAATTTTCCCATCAAACGGTTTGTAATTAATCATACGATGTGACAAAAGCTTTTTCCATAAAATGTTACTCATCTACTTTTATTTCTCATTGAATAGTTACAAAATGTAATTATTTTATTTCAAATGGTTTTTTATTTAATACTTTCTGAAAGAATATTTAAAAACAGTTTTGACATGATAAGAGGTTAATTAAATCTTAAATTTGGCACAAGATTCAAGTTTACAGGTTAAAAAGTTAGTACAGAGAGATGATTTTTTCTTTGAAAACACTATTTTTAATACCAACCCGTACCATTAGGGTTGTAATTAACTTTGAGATCATTTTTTATGTTTTTTTAACTGGGTGTGATGCGCTCTATTGAGTAGTACACAGAAAACTGTTATAGTTATTGAGTAAAACCCATAAAAAGGTAGACTACTCCCTTAATTTCAAAAATAAAAATATAACATTTTTTTGCAGTATTTTCAAAGTGAGGAAAGATATTCATTTAAAAATGATAGCCATGGAGGTAACTACCCCATGGCTTAATGGTAACGTTTTAAACTGCAAATCAGATGGTTCTGGACTGAAATTTTTATTGTTTAAACCGCAGTAAGTTTTAAAATCCGCTGTAGTTGTTATTGAAGTTTTTGATGGAACTTGAAGTAAACTGGTTTTTTTTATTTAATTACCAAAATTAACCCACCGGGTTGGTCTAGAGGTAAAGTCGATGCCAAAATCAACTGTTTAACAGCTGATTTTCAGAGACGAAGGTTCCTGGTTCAAATCCTAGTAAAGTTAGTTACTTTTATACGGATTTGAGTGCTAGACAATGGTTACTGGTGTACTTTGATGGTTGGGGTTCAATTAACTATACTCACTCAGGAATGGTCGGCCTGAGTCTGTACAAGACTACACTTCATACATATCATTCTCATCTCATTGGGCGATGGGGTTGCTTATTGTTCTGAATTGAACAGATTGCAATGTACATACATTAGGGATAAAAAAATTACCAAAATTACAATCTGTACTTTCATACAAAAATAAGAACAATAAGTAGTCCAACTGTTAACAAAAATATGCAAAATACACCATTTTGTTCATTATAATAAAATATTACAGATCACTTAAGAATCTATTTTATGTAATAAATTTCACTGACCTTTTCAAGCTGCCTTTATTTCTACTATAGACTACTTACACGTGTTTCGGTGGTTTCATTTAAGAATTGTTACTAATATTTTAACCCATTCATTAACTAAAATAAAAAATTAATTTTGAAATAATTTAAAATAAAATTTCTGCAGAAGTAAAGTTAAAAGATTAATTATAATCGTTTCTGTGGTATCTTGTAAAAGTTTTATCGTTTTCCAATTTATTGCGAAATAATTCCGATGTCCGGTCAGTCTTCGTTAGTATGTCCTACAAAATCGTCAGTGCAATCTCTTCTCTCACTGAGTTAAGCTTGTTGTTGTTGTTGAAGTCATCAGCGGAAAGGCTGGTTTGAACCTGTAAAGGCTTTACGAAGTAAAACAAGGAATACAGTGGTTTACAATTGCCTTCCTCACTGAGAGAAAAAGTATTCTTATTAGCATGCCAAGCCCTCTGAAAAGCATCTACTTTCCACCCTGCAAATGACATCTTCACTTCATTCACCACAGGGTCTGGCTGTATAATGAAATTCATTACTCTCAGAGGAGACAACTCTTGACTAGTATCTTTTATACCTCTACCTCTTCAATTTTTAAATGCTTCAGTCATATAATTGGCTAATTATGTGATAAGAAAGACAGGTGGAGTGTCAAATTATTTACATTCAATCTGTTCGTTAGAGGGCTAAAATAAATAGTTCTGTTTCTTATCACATGGTCAGCCAATTAAATGACAATCATTTAAGAACAGTAGAGGTAGAGGTGTAAAAGACACTAAGACCACTAATCAGAGTTGTCTCCTCTGAAAGTAATGAATTTCATTATAAAGCGAAACCTTGTGGTGAATGAAAGTGTCATTTGCAGAGTGTAAAATGTGCTATTTAGAGGGCCCGGCATGCTAATACTAATAAGCATACTTTTCCACTCAGTGAGGAAGGCAATTGTAAACCACCTCACTTCTCGTTTTACTTAGTAAAACCTCTACAGGTTCAAGCCAACCTTACGGCTGATGACCTAAACAACAACAACGTGATAAAAAAGCATATAATTGGCTGACCATGTGGTAAGAAACAGAAATATTTTTTGTAGGCCTGGAACTGGCAGATAGAGGGCAAATAATTTAACACTCCACCTGCCTGTTAAGGGCAAGTGAAATCATAAATTAAAAATGCAAGCGTTGTGGCGGGTTACTTTTTTTTAAAAATATATCTAAAATAGCATGTGATCTTGAAGGTAATTAATTTCGTCCTGTATTATAACCTCATCATTCCCTTACGCCTTCTAGCTGAGCTTATTTACATCGCTTGGTAACGTGTTTACCATTTTAAGAACGTGGGGATGTTTTAAATTTATGGATACTGAATGATTTATTGTACCGAAGGCCTATGCACTTTACATTAGAGAACTATCACCCAGATTTAATTTAAGTTAAAAAACCTCCCCTTTAATAATTTCATATCAGGTGAAGATAAGTTTTTATTGTTTGAACACCTTTGAACATAATAATCGGTGGAATAAAAATATGTGGATCATACAAACAAAAAAACGACACGAAATATGACTGTATTCCGTCCTTTAGCGTTTGACCATACGTGGCTGAACGCATTAAACGGCGCTTAGGCCTACTGTATTTAATTTTGAGGACTCTCGTTTGAATATTTTTTCATTTTCCCACGAGTTTAATATTCGGGTACAAGTATATCAGTTTAAAAACATTTTAGGGATGCTGGAAGTGTGGTTCTGTAAGTTTGTACACACAATTTGAGATTTATTATAAAACAAACAAAAACCAGGAAATAACCTAAAAAATTTTAAAAATAAAATGTCTCCTGGCCGCCTCTTTAGCGTAGTGGTAGCGCGCTAGCCTACAACGCGGACATTCCGCGTTCGATTCCTGGCTAGAGTCTGAAAATTATAAAATGTCAAAACCGACCGTAACAATTACATAACTCACCGTAGTCGCTTATAACCAAGCTGTTGATGCGACTTCAAAATAAACTAAAAGTCTCCTTTTTGGTGTTATAGGCCTAATATGTTAAATTTTTTAATTTATTCCACCATATCTACTGGGTTTTTTGCTAACAAGGTTAGAAGTTGATTAAGAGTTAGATTATTATCTGTGTATAACGTTAGGTTAAAAATGTTCTGTGAAGGTCATTTTTACCCTACTAGTTAAAATTGTACTGATCACAACGCTCAAAAATATTTCTACATCAAATTTCTAACATTTGCTTTTTGTCATTCATTTAGGAATTTTTCATACATTTCAGTTGCACGAAGGAAACATACAACTTAATTAACCCTAATTGTGTTTTGTTTAAATCCAGTTCGCTCCTACTTTGGTGTAAACTCGGTTGCCGAAAGGACGCCTGCAAATCATACATATTTCGGAAAGGATGTACCTACACCCGAAAAGTATTAGGCTATATACGCATGCTGCAGTGTACTAAATAATATTCTATAATAGTAATAATAATAATAATAAAAAAGATAATATTCTGATTGAATTTGAAATGTTTCTATATTGAAGTTACTCTCTAGAGGAAATTTATTTTTCACTAAGTTTGATTGAAGATTCGATACAGCCCAATAGAAGTGAATACACTAAACATGAGAAATGAATTAAAAATTAGGTCTGGATAGAAGATATCTGTAAATTTATTTGTTGAATACATTGGCCTAAGTCAATATACTTGCCGACATATATACTCTCTTCTTTGCGGATGATCAAGTTATCATATCTGCAGATCACGATGATGCCAGCTATATGATGAGGAACTTGCAAGAGGAGTATGAAAGATGGGGCCTCAATATAAATGTAAACAAGACTGAATACCTTACTGTTGGTGAGCAAGGAAATGATATTCAGCTGGGTACGGGAGTAGTGAAAAGCTGTGAAAGTTTTAAATACCTGTGAGTCGTCTTTGATAGGAACGAAACAAGTGCAGCGGAAGTAAACAGCAAGATTTCGCAAGGGCAAAGGGTTATAGGGCAGTTAAATTCTGTCCTTTAAAATGGTAAAATATGAAAGGAGATAAAGATAAATATTTATCATGCTATCCTGGAGAGTGTGTGTACCTATACTGCGGAAGTGTGGGTATTGACAAAGAGACTGAAGAATCGCCCAAAAGCGGTGGAGATAGATTTATGGAGGCGGAGCTGTGGTGTGTCGCGGATCAATCGAATTCCGAATTCTGAAATTAGGAGAAGAATCGGCGTTCAAGGAAATATCATGGATACAATTAAAATCATGGAAGCAGTTACAATGGTTTGGCCTTTTGCAGAGGATGGAAGATGATAGGTGGCCGAAGAGGGTATGGGAGTGGACGCCAGCCGGTAGAAGAAGGAGGGGTAAGCCGGAAGTGACATGGTTGGACGGGGTGCAGGAGGCAAAGTCTTTGCGGCGGCTCTCCGATGGGGCAGACGAGACAGAGAGAGTTGGTGCTTAGGAAGCGAGATACGGCTGGGGTTGTAAATCCTCGCATGAATATATACATAGGCCTAAATTAAATCTATGAACCTTAGAGGCTTCATAAATATTCCTTGACATATTATTTATTTTTTAGTAGGGCTAAATCCGACGGAATTCTCTCAATTTTCTTTAATTGTTTGTGAAGCATTCATTCTTCAAGTGGATTTCAGGTCTCCCAAAGGTCGGCTGTCGTAGTAATGACCAGCGCAATATACCCTATTATTCGATGCGTCATATATTATAGTGAGCTTAAAGGTCGATAGAGTGAGCCACAATACTGCCGGATCGCATTATCGTGTGATATATACTTAATAACCTCACTCAACAAGCACACGCGAACGCTTAAAACGACAGTATTTATCTGTAAATAATATAAGTTACCGATGCTGCTGATGGTGTTACTGATGTTACTAGTGACCACGGGCGTACCCAGCAAGGGGCAGGGGCTAGCTGCCCCCTCCTAGAAGTAGAAAAGAAAAATAATTAAATGCCCATAAAGTAATGATACGAAACAAAAATCGAGAGTATCTTGTCTGTCTACAATTTGAGGGGAGCAATTTGCGGATTGTAAAACCATTTCTGAAAACATACATCTAATTTCTTTTAACTATTACAACTATAACTTATAACTGAAACTTGTTGGAAATTTCGTATTTTTATAAAACGAAGTATTTCGCATGTTTTTTGATCAATAAAATTATTTTGAAAAACACAGGCTTAATGAAATAATGTATAATTTAGTAAAAGTTTTAATTCGAGAAAAACCCGTATTTTTTAAATACATCGTCAGTTTTCAACAACTATTTCACGGAATAACATAATATTTGGCAGGTTTGTTCTGTAATAATTATGGAAAACGATGCTGCAATAAAATTTAACAGAAAATCATTACTTTTTACTTTCACTTGCCTATATGAATGTATAGGTAGGAAAGTATTGTTTCATGTCGATTTTCCGAAATCGCGTTTTCACCGGATCTACACGTTTTCAGACCCCTTGAACCCAAGAAACATGTTTTTAGCGATTGGTCTGTGCGTGTGCCTGTACGTGTGTGTGTGATTGTGCATGTCTGTGAACAGAATATCTAAAGAACGGAACATTGTACGAACTTGAAACTTGAAACTTACTACTACTGGACCCGACACGAACATTTTCCTCAAAGCGGCAAACCGGAAGTAGTAGTTTATTCGTGTAATTTTTTACTTTTTTCGCAATTTCCTCAAAAACGGCTCCTACGATTTTTAAAAATCGTCTCATTTACTACATTTTTTATGCTCTACAAGATAGGGTAGGCGCCATGTCTGCTGAAATTCTTAGAGAGGCTGTTTTTGCGTAAAAAAATTGTTTTTTTTTCCAGATTGTGGTTTTAATATTCATTTTAGAGCAAAAGTGTACATAATAAAAGTTGTAGACAATTTAAAATCCTAGAACTTTTATTTCAAACATTTATTTGTTTAATGCTTAGTTTAACGGTAATTAGTGATGTTCTGTTTTCTTTCACGAAAACGTGTAAAATCGATTTTTTACGATTTCAGCCTTTATATGCATTTTACGACAAAATTGTATATATTCAAATTTATAAGAAATTAAAAGATATACAACTTTTATTTAGAGCATTTTCTTTACAGAGCCTAGTTTAGCGTGAAAGAGTGATTTTCCGTATTTTTAAGCCAAACTGAGGGTGATTTTCATTTTGCGTCTTTCACTCATGATTAATATTAGGTTATGTTTATTGAGGTTAGTTTTTTGTTTATCTCTAATGTTTTATTACTAATGTTAGATTACATTGTTCATTATTTGCATTGGCAAGAGAAAGTTGTGTGAGTGTTTCACGCCAGATTGTTAAATTACGAGAACAGTTTTTTCTTCAAAACCAAAACTTTTACTCCATTATACATTACCTCATAAAGCGTGTTTTTCGAAATGATTTTATAAAACAAAATCACGCTAAATACTTTGTTTTTAAAAATACGCCATTTCCGAAAAGTTTTAGTAACTTGAAAACAATTAGAAATGTTTTCTGAAATGGTATTATAATCCGCATATTGCCCCTCTCTGCCGGAGGCCATCAAGCTACAGACAGTAGAGCCTCTGTAACATTTTTTTTGGCCCTCCAATAAAATGTTACATTGGCTCTAGACAACCTGAATGACCGTGGCTTGCCCCCTCCTAGTTTTGATCCTGGGTCGCCCAAACTAGTGATGTTATAGTACTATTAGTTCTTTTTTATTTTCAGTTTATTATATAGTTTACTTTGTCTGTTTATCGTACGATATAACTTTACATTACTTATTTGTGTATTAGCGGCAACGCTGAAGAACGAGGGCTGAGATGAGCTATTTGTTATGCTAGATGTTCAATCTCCCAATGATATAACACACACTATAGTGCCGGCGTATTCTTACCTGTTTTTCATCAGATAGAACACCTGGGAAATACAACACTGGGAATTCTAGTTTAATCCCTTATCTTTCTCAATCGTTCTTCCTAAATTGTCGTATCATATTAACAGACTTAGTAAATTTGTCTTTCAAAGTACAAAATGGAAAAATACGGAATAATAAACATAAAATTAATAAATTAAAAAAAAATCTATTGGGTTATTTTAACACACTCGGTTGCAAGATTTTACGTAGGTCCATATATCATTGTAGAAATGTAGGCCTACAGATAATTCAGGAATTTTCCAGATTCTAACCAGTAGTCGAACCCAGAACCTTCTGATACGCTACCAAGTGAACTAAAGAAGCAATTGGAGTAGATATTTAGTTTAAAATGGTTTAATTCTTTTTCTTCTTCCAGCCAAGGATTAGCCCGCAGCCTGTTCCGAACTCACAAACTGTATCATCTATCTCCATCTTCTCCTAGGTCTACCGACATCCCTTTTCCCTTCTGAAGCACACCAGTGTGCCTGCTTAGGTATCCTGTGATCTGACATTCTTGCCAGGTGCTGTCTCCAACTTTGGCGATAATCCTTTATGTTTTCGTTCAAGTTGTAGATACCTAATTCTGACCTGATTTCCTTATTCCTTATTCTGTCCAAGTGTGTACACCCCTTAGTTCTTCAAAGCAATCAAAGAAAAGGTTTAATTATTTGTAAAAAAATTTAGTTTTATGAAGGTTATTAAATAGTTATATTAAAATTACATATTCAAATTTCAGAATAACGGGCATATTGAAGTAGAAAGTAATAATTTTGAAGAAGTATTAAAGAGTGAAGCTTTTGTGGATAAATCACTCCTGATTAAAGAGTTTTTTATAAGAAACGTTATGGTAATCACGGCTCCAAAACGATTCGGCAAGAGTACAAACATGAACATGATAAAAACCTTCTTAGAACATCAAGTCGATTTGTACGGAAGAGAACTAAAACTTGGATTAAATGAAACGAAAAATTACAAATTATTCAAAGATAATAAGTTGGAAATATACAGTAATTATTCAAAATTCTTTCATCTACATTTCGCGCAATATCCAGTTATTCATTTGAATTTTAAAAATTTATCTGGAGAAACTGAAGAATCATTTTTAAAAAGTTTTAACATAATGGTAAACGATGCGTACATGAAACATGAATATCTACTGAAATATCCAGCCCAACGTTTAAGCAATGAGGATATTATACATTTGAAGGAGAGTTTTAAAATTTATGCTAAAATTGAAGGACCTCTATCATCTGAATTAGAAGATACCAGTCAATTAAATCATGGTTTATATGAATTAACATGGTTATTATACAATCATTTCCGCAAAAAGAGCGTAGTATTAATCGATGATTACGATTCTCCAATACAGACAGCAATCCATTATAATCAATCAAACATCGAATATATGGTTAAATTATTGGGAAAAGTCACGTCTGCTTTGTTAGAATCAAACAAATTTGTAACGAAAGGAATTATAAACTCATTTTTTGGATTCGATTATTTTGCATTAGATAGCTTAAATAGAAAGGTAACATCTCACTTTTTAAAGGAAGAAAGGTTATCAAAATTTTACGGGTTTACTGATGTTGAAGTGAAGAATATATTAGAAAAATTCGATATGACAAATAAATTTGGGGAGATTAAAAAATGGTATTCATGTGAGGGGAACTCAAGTGAAAATATTAAAGGCATGGGGTTTATAAAATTGGATAATATAATCGCAAATGTTGATGAGTTCAAGAAGAACATCGTGAATAAATATCGGTACGATAATGATTGCATAAAGTATATCAAAAAACTTTGTAAAAGGAACCGTGAATTCCGGGGTGATATTTTACGTATTTTGAAATACAAAACGATTATTACAAAATACTTTAACATACTTACAATTAAAGAAATGGATACTTTAAAAGAGCTGTTAATGAATGATTATGTTCAAAAAGAAAACCGACAGTTTGACCCCAGAAGTTTATTTTTTCAATATTTAGTCAATAATGGTTATTTAAATGTTATAAAAATAACATACGGTGAAGCTCGTTTACCACCAAGTAATAAGAATCAGTTCGACCGAGAAGGGAAAAAAATAACAGTTCAAGATCGATTAAAACGACCTGGAATATTCGCTCGATTTAGAAATAAAAAGAGAATTGTAAAATATCAACCGATTTTAAATCCTCGAAATTACGGAAGATTTCCACACAGAGGTAAAGCAGTTTTGAAAGTTGCTAATGACGAAATTCATGGTGTTTTACAAAAAATTTATGATGAGTTAAACTTTAGAAGAAAGGATAAAGTTTTAGGATTAGAAAACATCGAAGTACCAAAGAATGAAGAAGAACAGGAAATGCGAGAGTCACAAATGTATGGTTCCGATAAGTACTAGAATTGCAGCTGGTTATTTCAAAAAGTAATACTGTCGAACATCTATAACTAGAATCCTCAAGAGGGAAAACTTCGAGTAACAGAAATTTCAAGTTATCGAAAATAACAACAAAGTAGTTACTAAAAAAAAAAAAAAAAACAGATATTATTCAACAATAAAACAGTTATTCAAAAACTAAGTAGCTACCATAATAGCAGATTTAACCTGCAGAAAATTCGTTTTTGTTTGAGAAACAACACGAAAAATATTTTTATGGCCGTTAACAGAAAAAGATGATAAGCCTGAAGAAATGTAGAGTTAATTGTTTTTTAAATTAAAATGAATAAAAAAGTTGAACTACGTTTTTAGTAACACAATATAATCTTAAACAAATATTCTGTAAATTAATATTATAATATAAATAGACTGGAGTATCCTAAGTAAAATAAGTTGCATTAGGTATTTATCTCCTTAATATGCATTTGTTTGAGAAAAACCACAAGTCCATGCTGGAAAATTCCCTCATCTTGTAATGTTCATTAAAAATAAAATAAAATTCATAAAAATTAATACATTACTTTTAAAGAAGTACTTCAAATTCATGTCAAATAATTTTCAGCAATATGTAGGCCTACCAGTAAAATTAGAAAAATAGTTTCTGTATTTCCTGAAAAATCACTTGTGTTGGACTCGTGTTGTTTCTTGAATAAGCGATTCAATTAAAATCAAACAACTTCTGCTATTAAAACAATTTTATACCTATTGTTTTTTTTTTTGAAAAACTGCTGAAATCAATTTTATGAAAAACAGGGTTCAACTGTCTCGTTCGAGTGTACATGTTTAAAATAAGTTTTGTGAATTTCTAACTTCGTAAAATTTTTATGTAGTGATTTTTCTTTTGTTATGTTTAGTTTTAATTAATTTGTTTTCTTTTTTGTATAGACATTTTTGTTATTCCATGCCTGATGTTAAGTTTCTGTTTTGTTTTTTGTACAGTTCTTTTTTTGTCTTTTATGTCCACAATGGATCACTATAGTCAAATTCAGAAAGCCTTTTAGAAAGTCCTTTTCATATTCTTTAGCTTGATGTTCTGCCAGTATTCCTTCATCGGGATGATCTCGCTTGCCGAACTTTCTCTGGTTCATCTTGTTTAAAATTATGTCTTTAGGTGTTCTGATAAGATGTCCAAGTAAAGATATCTTTTTCTTCCTTATTATATCTGTTATGGGTTCGTTTTCTTTATAGACTTGTTCGTTTGTAAAAATTCTCCATTGCCCATCTACTTTGTTTTTCTTTCCTATGCAGGTTCTTAGGATTCGTCTTTCGAGTTTTAGGACATTGTCTATTGCTTTTGTCTTGGTCTCTTTTGCTAATGTTTCTCTGCCATATGTAACTTGTGGTTGTATGACTGCTTTGTTGTGTTTAATTTTTGTTTGTATAGATAAGCATTTTTTGTTGTATACGTTTTTGGTTATTTATTGTGATTTAGATAATTTTTTCTGTCCCTCTTTCCCGTCACGCTATGTTTTCTATAGAACTATGTATGTATAGTTCTTTATTATTTCAAAATGTTCAATTATTATTCTTAATATTTAATCACTATCTGATATGTTTATGTAAATTGTTGATAATTTTGTTTTGGTGTAGTTATCAATGTTTTGTAAAGTAATAGTTATGTAGCTGTCGGTAATAACTTATTGTTGATGCAAACTTAAATTAATAAACATAAGTCTGTACCTGAGAAATAAAGGGTATTAACTTCATTTTGGTGATTTGTCAGGAGAGCCAAAAAAGTTTAAATACTTTCTTTTCATTATTACAACAAAATTGCTGTAGGTGTTGGAAAATTAAAATTTACATTAAATTTCTATAGAAATTAAATTATGTTTATCTACAGATTTATTATTTCATAACTTTGTCAATTTCTATACTTCTCACATAAACAGAACTTTAAACCTTTATTTCTTTCTTTGTTTTGTCCCTTTTTTACGTTCTAATATAGTTTTGTCTAATGTAAGGTGATTTTATAAAAAATAACTTTTGTGAAATACCTAGTGATAATGCTACTTTTATAAAGAAGCAGGATTTTATACTTACTTTTGAAAAATATTCAAAATTTACACAGTACTGTTTAGCAACAGATGAATAAAAAAATCTGGCTGAAACACTCACACGACTTTCTCTTCCCAATGCAAATAATGAACAATATAACCTAACATTAATAATAAACCATTAAAAATAAACGAAATACTAACCTCAAAAAACAAAACCTAATTTTAATTATGAGTGAATGATGCAAATTGAAAACCAAACTTTAGTTTGGCTTAATAATACGGAAAATCACTCTTCGACGGTAAACAAGGCTCTGTAGAGAAAAATACTCTAAATAAAAGTTGTATCTTTACATTTTCTATAAATTTAATTATAAACATATTTGTCATAAAATGCATACTAAGGCTAAAATCTTAAAAAAATAGATTTTTTTACACGTTTTCGTGAGAGAAAAACAGAAAATCGCTAATTACCGCTAAACTAAGCGTTACACAAATCAATGTTTGAATTAAAGTTGTAGGTTTTTAAATTCTCTACAACTTTTATTATAATATATTTTTGCGCTAAAATGTATATTAAAGTCACAATCTTAAAAAAACAATTTTCTTACCTGCAAAGAGCCTTTCCAAGAATTTCAGCAGACATGGCGCCTAACCTATCTTGTAGAGCATAAAAAATTTAGTACACGTGGTGATTTAAAAAAAATCGTAGGAGCCGTTTTTGAGAAAATCGCAAAAAAGTGAAAAATGACACGAATAAACTTCCGGTTGACCGATTTTGATGAAAATGTTTGTGTTGGGTCCTCTAGTGGTACCTAACTTAAGTTTCAAGTTTCAAGTTCGTATGATGTTCTGTTCTTGAGAAATTCTGTTCACACACACACACACACACACACACACACACGCACACACACACACACACACACGCACACACACACAGACCAATCGCTAAAAACATGTTTGTTTTTTGGGTTCAGGGGGTCTGAAAACGTGTAGATCCAGTGAAAACTCAATTTCAAAAATCAACATGAAAACAATACTTTCCTTTTTATATATTCATATAGGCAAGAGAAAGTAATACCAAATGCAACAAAAATTCAAGCAAAATGTGAGGACTATTAGTAAAACACATTCAATAGTGATTTTACAAAACATCTTGTACGTAAACTATAAAATTAAATTACGGTTATTACAAGCTCTAAAATGGCAAGTTAGGCAGGAAGGAGTTAATAATGTATACGTTTAGAGCATTTCTTTCTGATTTTAAAGGCAGTTTTAACTCAATTTCACCAAAATTGGAGTTAACACCCTTGAACCTCTGTGGTGCAGAAATATATAACAAAAACAACTTTCTTAGTACAATTGCTGTTTTATATATTGTTATGTTTAACCATGGCGTTCTTTAGTAATTAGAGAACGCCATGGTTTAACCCAACGGGTTAGTCTAATTGGTAAAGTTTTCACCACGAGTCAGCTGTTTAACAGCTGATTTACAGACACAAGGTTCCATGGTTCAAATCCTAGCAAAGATATACTTTGTCTTTTTTACATATTTGAATACTAGACAGTGGTTACCGGTGTGCTTTGATGGTTGGGGTTCAATCATCTATACTCTTTCAGGAATTGTCGGCCTGATTCTGTACAAGACCCAAAACATTTCATTTACACTTCATATTTATATCATACTCATCTTATCGGGTGGTGGCTTATTGATTTCAAGTTGAACAGATTGCAACGTAAACTCATTTGGGATTAAAAAAATATTGTTATTTTTACTATTCCTATTTTTTAATTTAATTTAGAATCAGTTTATATTCAAAATTATTTAATATAATATTTAAAAATGTGTATAAAATTATGTTGCAAATTATTCTGAAATATAATTACTTTCTAAATATATGTTGTTCTTCGCTAATTAAAATTCTAACTGTTTGTATGGAGAATTATTAAGTGGAATTTTGAATACGGACACTGTGCTCGATTAAGAATTCGTTTGCAGTCAATTGGTCTTAGCATAATGTTTGGCTGTCTTGGTCCAGATTTTTGCAGTTTTCCTTGGCCACTCTAAGTGGACCCTTCATGTTCTGAATCTTACCGGAATTAATCTTTACATGGAAAGTGAGATTTTATTATTACGGAGTCACACCATGTGTTTCCCTAAACTTAGCTTTGTATAATAACAAGGAATTGACATAATACAATTTTTATAGATACCAATTCAGTTTATAACAAAAATATGAAATATTGTGTAATTACAATTTATTAAAACTTTTGAAACTTGCTGTCAAATATAAGCAATTCTGCCAAAATTTAAAATTTGGGGAAAACCAAAAATTGACTTCGACTTATCAACTGTATCACTGTAAAAACCCAAAATTGCATGTCATCAATCCTTACCAAAAAATTTGTTGTCAAACACTCACACAACTTTCTCTTGCCAATGAAATAATGAACAATATAACCTAACATTAGTAACAAACCATTAGAAATAAACAAAAACTTATCTCCAAAAATATAACCTAATTTTAATTTTGAGTGAATGATGCAAAATGAAAACTAAACCTTAGTTTGGCTTAATAATACGGAAAATCACTCTTCGACGTTAAACAAGGCTTTGTAGAGAAAAATGCTGTGAATAAAAGTTGTAGATCTTTTAATTTGCTATGAATTCGATTTTACACTTTTGTCTTTAAATACATACTAAGGCTGAAATCTTAAAATAATCAATTTTTTTACACATTTTCGTGAAAAAAAACAGAAAATCGCTAATTACCGCACAAAACAATGTTTGAAATAAAAGTTGTGAAATTTTAAATTCTTTTCAACTTTTATTATGTACATTTTTGCGCTGAAATGCATATTAAAGTCGCAATCTTAACAAAAACAATTTTTTTACGAGAAAACAACCTTCCCAAGAATTTCAGAAGACATGGCGCCTACCCTAACTTGTAGGGTATAACAAATGTAGCAAATGAGGCGATTTTTAAAAAGTCTGGGAGCCGTTTTTGAGAAAATCGCAAAAAAGTTAAAAATGACACGAATAGACTACTACTTCCGGTTGACCGATTTTGATGAAAATGTTTGTGTCGGATTCACTAGTTGTGCCTCAGTTAAGTTTCAAGTTCGGACGATGTTCCGTTCTTAGATATTTTGTTCACACACAGACCAATCGCTAAAAACATGTTTTTTGAGTTCAGGGGATCTGAAAACGTGTATATCGGGTGAGAACTCTATTTCGAAAAATCGACATGAAAACAATACTTTCCTTCCGATATATTCATTGATATAGGCAAGAGAAAGTAAAAAGTGTTTTACTCATAATTCATTTCTTTTTAGGCGCTTGAATCAAAATATAGTTTTGCAGAGAGATTCAAAACGTATATCAACTCGTTTGATTCCATGGAATATAAATTTCTTCATTTGTTATTAAAAGTTTTATAATTGTTATACCTTATAAACCAGTTGAATATATCAACATCCTTGAAGAATTTTGTGTTTGAAAATTTAAATCACCAATACATTTACCCCTTTCATCATTTCTTTTGCAAAGTGAACTTTTAAAGACTGGTTGTAATCATTATAACATTTTTGGAATAATTTGATAATCTTAATAACTGTATGACGAATACACTTAAAATAATTTATCTAAACATAATTAATTTAGTTTATTCAGATTTTTAACATATTGTTATATAATGTATGTTGTCGTCAATGAAAACAGAGTAAGTAGATTCTTTACAAAAAGTTTAAAGCGGCAGCGATTGTTTTCATATGTTTCTTCTTCTATGGCCAGGTACTCTGCAGCGATCTATCTTCTACATTATATTTTTGTGAAGTACCCTAATGATTCAATTTGGTATAACTGTGTTTTTCTATTACGTGTAAAAAAACTGAGGAATAACAAATAAAGCAATACCAAAATATTTTCTAATTGATTTTATTTAAAATAAAATATCACAGATAATTTTGTGAATAAATAAATCGATAAAATAATTAAAAAATAAATAGGTAAAAAACTTACTTCTATTATAAATGTATCATAAACTATAAAATTTTCGAATATTCGTGACTTGTTAAATATCAACAAAAAATTTAAATTAAAAATAATCTATCATAAAATCATATTGGATAAATTTAACTGACAATGTAAAATTGATTTTAACAATTTCATGAAGTATAAAAAATTTAAATAATATTTTTTGAAAATAGATTGTTTAAAAAATTGAAAAGTTAAATTCGAAATTTTTAAAAAATAAATTACAAAAAATATAATTTGAAAGGAAAATTATAAAATTGAATACACTAAAAATAATTTGTATAATTCAAAAATATATTTAGATTTATCTGCGACCAAATGTTATTATTATGTATTTAATATTGAATAATAAATTGATTAAGTTAGACCTACAACTTTATAGTTACATAAATACACTAATTAATTGAATACAGGTACATACGAATCACTTAAATGTAATTAGTTAAATCACAATTATAATTTGTATAACAAATTATAAACAGGTACTAGACTCTAAATTTTATTAACGATGATCATTACATACATTTAAAAAATCTTAAACACTAAAGCATTATTAATTATTAAGGCTGTGCATAACAAAATCTGGATTGTATGATTCTGATGTTAAATTGTAAATTTTATTTGTATTTATTTAAATATTATTACTTTGTTGGTGGTTTTACGGTAATTTGGCTATTTATTTAAATTTATCTTTATAAAATGTGTGAATAAAATTTCTTTTTTTGCCCAAAATTCAATTGTATACTGAATACACATGGTATTAGGTGAGATTAAAATTTTTGAATAAATTTTGCTAAGTAATTTTACTGAACGATTAGTGGTTTGTGCTGTATTGCAAAGTGAAAGATATTGGGGTCGATTCCCGGCCAGAATTTAGGAACTATTAACAAGTCAAAACCTACCGATATTTACTCATTTATTTACTATTTATTTAACTCAGGACAATCGCTGATGACCAAGCATACAGTCCGAATTTGAGTAAAAAATAAACTTTTTTACTCCACGGAACTAAAGTACATTTTCTTTTCAAGAATTTTATGAAGTGAACGAGATATTTATGGAATGTAGTACGTAATTCATGTATTCTTCTACTCTAAAAAAATTAACGAAATAATGTATTTTTAATTAATAATAAAATCTAAGAAATCTCAACGTTAAATCAGTTTTTTAAAACATTTAACCGAAATTTTAATCGGAAGGTATCCAAACCCCTTAATAAATCGCTAAGCCTTATTTTGTAGTTAAATAATTTAAATGACTACTTAAGATAAAATTTCAATACAAAATTTTGACTAGTATCTACAACTAAACTATCTACATATTTACAAATAAATAAATAAATAAATATTGACTGAAATAACTAACTAAATTTACTAAATTATAACTAATTAAAAAATGAAATATAAAATTTACAAAACTAACTACCGTTATAATTATGTAAAACAGTGTACTCAAATATATAAATAACTTAATAATACTGACTGAATTTACTAACTAACTACATTTAACAAATTAACTATACAAATAATAATGACAAAATAAATACAAATAAATAAATTGTTTATTAAAAAAACTCTTAATTTAAGTAAAAAAGTTAATTGGTTGTTATATAATATTATATTAAATAATTATTATTTTTTACACTAACATAGTGTTAATACTGCATTGTGTTAAGTAATTAATTTCTAAATACAAAATATAATACAATTTTGTATAAAACATAAAATTTAATACGTTATTATTTTCTAAAATTTTATTAAATTTTTATTTATTACATATTATATGAATTAAAAGTATTCGAGAAATATTTTTCAGCACACAATTAATTTCTATTGCATTGTATTAAAATGCAATATATTTTTTATTACATTTTAGTTTATAAAAGTTAGTTAATTTTAATTATTTTTATAATTATATAATCGCTTATTATTATTTTGAATTAAAAGAAAATTATTTTGTGATCTTACTATTTCTTCATTATAAAGCGTGTTGCAATGTATTAGATTATGTCTCTGTTGGTTATATTATTAAAATATTATTTATTAAATAAATATATTATATACATGTAAGTACGTATAAATAGACTACATATGAAATAATTAAAGGAAGAATAATTCATTGTCTACATTTCGTTCAGAAAGCTACACTAACATAAAAAATAATTAATCTAAAAGCAAAAGTTTTCAATTTAAAACCCTATTTTAATTGAAATTAATATATAAATTGATTTAAAGTATATTATTGTATTATATTAGTAAGTATATATTATTGTAATAAATATATAACATGCTTAATTTAATATTTTTTACATAAAAAATAGCTACAACTAAAGATTCTTTGGATAAAGGCGTTAAGTAACATTTTTTTCATAAACTTAATTTTTATGATTTATAAAGTTTTTAATTTAGTTGTACAGATAACATAAAATATTTTTTCATTAATTTTAAGGAAATACTTGTAAAGGAGCTATATACTCCTTAATGTAATGTTTTCTAGTGGATAAGATGTAAAAACCATGACAACTTTATCAACCACAGTGCACAACAATCTTATAGTATGTAGATAACCTATAATAATAACAGTTTAGTGTGAAAATAAACATTTTCTCTTCACCAATAAAATTTATTTGTGTTAAGTATTTTTTGAAAAACATTTCTTATGAAAATTTTGTATGATTAAAGAATATTAACTGAATACGATACAGATGTTTAATGGACGAAAGTATTAGACACGTAGCTATTGTCGGTTAGATTAATTTTCCAATCACAAAATCTGTAAAAATTAAGTATGTATTGTAAACCAATTGGAAAATAAATAAATAAAAACGCTATAAGAAAATTGGTATTGAAAACTGAAGTTTTGAATTGCACAATATTTTCATGAAGAGGTTAATTTGTGGATAACTTTAATCGTATTTTTCTCAAAACTGTATTTTTGTTAGATAACGCTTTCATCCGCTAAGATATTCAATAATTTATTATGTTTACTATATTTATATTTTAAGTTTATATTAAATAAATAAATAATTGTAATAAAATAAAGATTAAATAATTGTAATCATTACGTAATTACGTGTAATTTGATTTTAACTACCTTTTTCTATAAATTAATTTATTTTATTTTATTCTTACAAATTAAATTAGATAATATTACTCTACACGTAATTTTTAATTTATTAAGAATAAAATCTAAAAAAAACTTGGATTCAAATATTTACCGAAAACAAAAACGAAGTTAATATTATTAAATTTTAAGGCAGTCAGATTTGAAAGCAAACTGTACTAAGCAAATGGGTACATACCTTATTGCAAAAATAACAAATAATTACAAATTTTAAGTTATGTCATGTAAAATAAATTACAAATACTTTTATCAGAAAAAAATCATAATTGCACATTATTTAGTGTAAATTTCACATTTTGTATACGTAGCTATTTTGTTTTAATGTACTTGTTTTTAAATAAGTACCAAAATAAAAATTAAGTTAAAAAATTCAAAACTACACAAAAATACATATTGGAAATTTGAAATACAATACAAAAACATTATATTTTTTTAATTACTTTAGCTAAAATGTATATATATGAAAATAATATTTATTTTGTAAAATACCTTAGTTTTGCTGATTCACTAAATTTGCTTCCAGATTTTGAGTTAGATGAATCTGAAGATGTGAAGATTGAGTTAGTATCAAATATGAAGATCAGTAACGATGCGTATGATGACACTGAATTATTTGCTTGAAAATCTCAAGAAATAAGTGGGTTTCCAATCAATGAAGTTAAAAGAAAATTGTACTAATTTTAAAATCTTTTAATTTACTAATAATATAATTTTCGCACTTCTATATAATTTTATAAATATATTTTTTTAATTTTAGAACTCTTTTTCACTAATTTTTCACTAAAATCTTCTTGATGCACTTAAACGATGACAGTTGGAGGTGCCAATGTTTCAGCTTGTGTAACATCTGTGAGATTTTTTAATACAGCATAACAGCCGGTCTGTATTTCTTTGTATTCGTATTGTTTTTTATTTTCGTTGTATTCTTTGATAATACTGTAAGCTTGAACGCAAGTAATTTTTTTGTGGAGCAGATGAAATTTTCCTTCGCCGTCGCATTCGACTTGTGTGTATTTGTCTGACAATTCAGAGTGTTTAACTTTCATCGGACAAATCGTTCGATTTTGTATCCTTTCGATTGGTGCAACATCAAAAACCATTAAGGGTTTAGAATTCGTACAAACAATTAACACAGATAAAAGAACGAAAACCACTGTAATTATCGAAGACATTTTTAATTTATAGATAAAATCACTTTATATATATATATATATCGAAAAGTTTTCCAAAAAACCACTTTCGAAACCGTTTAAAAACTTTTAATTGATAAACAAGAGAGACGTTGTGGTGTGTTTCGAACCGTACTAAAGATCGATATAACTCGATGTTGAATTTTTCGAAATATTTATACTCGTATAAATTCCTTAAAGTATTTACAATTTCCTCTTATGGGAAGGGGAAATTAGGAAAGTAATGTACGTCGGCCAAAGCCTCCAGTAAACCCTATCGGTCAAGTATGACGTAGGATGTATCGGGTACGTAAATTTACGTTACGGCTTGTCGTAGTAAGAGTATCTGATAAGTGTTGCTTATTATTCGTGACGTCATGTAAAAGATTTCTTCGCGTTGTCGTCTTTCCTTTACCTTGTTCTATAAATGTGTTAATCAATCATATCATTATAAACCTGTATTTATGTTCTATTTTCGGATAAATAATATAGCTTACCTTAATATGCTCTACTATTTCATTCACAAATTACTACACTTTTAATTATTTAGTAAGTTCATTCACATCGGCTTGTTACGTATTAACTAGAACATTTTTATGTACATAGTAAAATAAATTAAAATACAAAAAGATGTTCGCGTTTAAAATAGATATGAAAATTCCCTCTATACTTCCCGTTAATTTTCCTTGTTCTATTTAATCTTGTACCTACCTGTTCTTATGTAGTACGCATGCAATATAACATCTTCTGTATTACGTGGTACATCCATTTTATACCGGGTGTTTCAAAACGCCTTAACGCGCGCTTCATTTTCGTATTCTATTTACCAAAACAAACAAAATATTTCACATGAAAAAATATCGATTAACCCTTTGTTCTCATTATATACGCCATTTTGTATTTAAAAAAAACCGTTAAATCACATGAAACGATTGCCATTTTTTATTGAAATTTCGAAAAAATATTTGTACCTAGGCCTATATACTCTAAAAAATAGCAAAATACGATTTATTCATTTCCATATTTTTCAAAATGCCAGTCAAATTAATTTATCAAAACCGATTTTCTTGAAACCATTAGTTTTGTCAAAAGGCTTTCAATTATCTGATATGTTAAGCTTATTGTTATGAGCAAAAAAATATTTATTTCATTTTTAACAATCGGACGGTAAGCAACCGAGATATAGCGTAAATTCGGTTGCTTAATTTTCTGGCCGGTTTAATTTTTCTTTAGTAAAAAAAAAAAAAAAAATTTTTTTTATCGCGAACTGCACATTATTGACTACCCAATTTGATCGCTGCTTTTGGCTGTATTATTTTGACGTGGATCAGGCGTGGGTTTGAACAGGGACCCCCAGCAGAGTTTGTTCACGGGTGGCTGTTAGCTGGTCATCATACAAAGTCGCTTGCCCAATCGGTGGCACTTAACAAATAATAGCGACTTTCTACCAGCTGACTGAGTGGGCTGGCCCGAAGGCCAGTAAAAAAAGTTAAAATAAAATCAGGCTGAATGACATTTCAATTTTTTTTACTGGAGAAGATGAAATCGGCCAGAAAATTAAGCAACCGAATTTCCGGTATATCTCGGTTGTTTACAATCCGATTTTCGAAAAAGAAGTATCATTTTGTTCATAACAATAAGCCTAACATTCCAGATAGTAAAAAGCCTTTTGAGAAAACTAATGGTTTTGAGAAAATTTTGAAAATTTCATTATTTGATTGCCAATTTGAAAAATATGGAAATGCATGGATCGTAATTTTTAAAATTTTTTGAGTACATAGGTGCAAATATTTGTACCAAATTTCAATAAAAAATTTTACATGAAATAATGATTTTCATGAAAAATACAAATTGGCGGATAGAATAAGAACGAAGGTGTTTAATCGATATTTTTTCATATGAAATACTTTGTTTTCGGTATACAGAATACGAAAATGAAGCGTGCGCTAAGGGATTTTGAAACACCCGGTAGATTACGGCAGGTATTGATGATACGCTATTCATTGTTACGTCACAAATTGGAAACATAATTGCAATATATTATGCCAATTTTTGTTTGTGTACGTAGTCTATATCTTCATTACGCTAGCTTGTGTTATAAGCTAGGTTATAATTATATATTCATCATATTTTGATAAAGAGATTCCCATCTATTTTTAGAGTTTATCAAACGGTCATTCCTATCCATAGATTTAATGATAATCTTCAGCTATTCCATTCTCCGTCTCATCTGTCTCCTTCTCCTTCATCATTTTATTTTCTTCTTAATCTCTCTTTTACTTTCCCTTGCTCTGTATGAATATAGGGAAGGAAATTATTGTTCTCATGTCGATTTTTCGAAATCGAGTTCCGGAAATACACGTTTTCAGACTCCCTGAACCCGAAAAACATATTTTTAGCGATTGGTCTGTGTGTGAACAAAATATCTCAATAACGGAATATCGTACGATTAGAAACTTCAAATTTAAGTTAAGTACCAGGTTCCTGGTTCAAATCTTAGTAAAGGTAGCTACTTCTACACAGATTTGAATACTGGACAGAGGTTACCGGTGTACTTTGATATTTAGGGTTCAATTAACCATACCTCTCAGGAATAGTCAGCCTGGGTTTGTAAAAGATTACACGTCATACACATCATCCTCATCACATTTGGTCATAAGGTTGCTTATTGTTCTGAACTGAACAGATTGTAACGTACATATTAGCGATAAAAAAAAAATAGGTACCAATATTTGAACCGATAAGAAATTTTTTTTATCAAAATCACTCTATCGGAAGTAGTAGTTTATTCGTGCAACATTTCATTTTTTTGCAATTTTCTCAAAAACAGCACTAGTGATTTTGTTTAAAATTGCGTCATTTACTGCATATTTTATTCTCTTCAAGATAGGGTAAGAGCCACGTCAGCTAAAATTGTTGGGGAGGCTGTAGTCCCGTGGTAAATTTTTTTTAAGATTACAGACTTTATATGCATATTATTGCAAAAATATTTAATTAAAGTTATAAAAAATTATAAAACAATAAGAAAATCAAAATTTATTTTCTACAATTTTTAGTTAAGCGTCAATTAGTGATTTTCTGTCTTTTGTTCATAAATCAGTAAAAAATTGTATTGTTTAAGATTGAGACCATATTATGAATTTTGCGACAAACGTGTAATAATTAAAGTTATAGGAAATTAAAAATTCTACAACTTCTATTTCAAGTATTTTTTCCCTACAGAGCTTAGTTTAGCGTCAATTAGTGATTTTCCGTATTTTTAAGTTCTACAGTGGTTGATTTTCTTTTAGCGTCATTCACTAATGATTTAAATTAGGTTATGTTTTTCATTTTACATTATTTACTCATGCATAGACATATAGTCCAGCCTCTCTTAGTTTGCTCCTAATGTAAACAAACAATGACGTCATTGAGCATGCGAATTATATCAAAATGTGTACACGCTGATTAAAAAGTAACAACAAAATACTTTCAAAAGTATTTAAATAAAAAATACTTTTAAAAGTATTTTTCTAAATGAAATTGTTAGCCCTACATCATATCATGACTGATGTTTTTAGTACTTTAAGTACTTATAATTTAAAAAATAGTTAACTTAATAGGAATACGACATCCGTAAAGTCGCAGACTCTAGCGTGCACCCTGTAGTAGGTGGCTTTTGTTTGTTGACAGTAGAAGCAAACTAAGAACGGCTGAACTGTAGGTTAATGTTCATTATAATACATTGACAATAGAAAGTCGTGTGAGCGTTTTACGCCAGATGTTTTTTTTTCATTTTTGATAAGTATTATACTGCAAGTTTATGAATCAAAATCACCAATTTAAAAAAAAATCCCCTGTGAAAATTAAATTAAGGTTAGAAGTACTATTCAATAGAATTTTCTTGTGATAGGCGTAATATTGTTATAAAAGTAAACTAATAAGTAGGTTTCATTACAATAAAAAAATTATAATAAAAAAATAGTTAAGTTATTGTAGCTGAATCCTAAAGCTACATTTTATCTTTCCTGACGGAATAAAAAAAGTGTTTTTTATTTATTTATTTCCCATTACTAAAGGCATAAAAAATCATTTAAGTATATACTTAAGTATCTTTCCTTAATTTATAAATTATAATCTTTTTTTGACACTTTTAATTGAAATTTAGTATCTGTTATTATATATATTTTTTTAATCCCTAACGTGTGTACGTTGCAATCTATTCATTTCAGAACAATAAACAACCTCATTACCCAATTCAATGAGGATGATATTACGTATGACGTACAGTCTCGTATAGACTCAGGCCGACCATTCCTGAGAGAGTATAGTTACTTGAACCCCAAGAATCAATGTACGCCGGTAACCACTGTCTAGCATTCAAATCTGTATGAAAGGACTTTATACGGATTATCCTTTATCCTTTACTAGGATTTGAACCAGGAACCTTCGTCTCCGAAAATCAGCTGTTAAACAGCTGATTTTGGCGACGACTTTACCTCTAGACCTACCCGGTGGGTCATGTTATTATATTAATACAACAATTTCTAAATGTGAAGCTAATGTTCCAAAACTTGATTTACTTGAAGGAGCTTGCAGTCATCACCACAGTCCTACAGTTGGCCAAGAAGTTCCTCTGGCCAGAAGCGTTTTAAACGTCTGTGCTGAGTACCCGGTATCGCCTGATTGTACATGTTTTGTATGATAGGGTTGTCATGTAATTCAAATTTGTTATGCATCGACTTATATAATTGCTTCACGACATCAATTACGTATGGAATTTGTAAGTCTTTGTGCAACATTGAGTTTGTAACGTAAAAAGGGCATTGCGTTATCGTTCGTAGAATCATACTTATCAATTGAAGTGAAATATGAATGGCTAAATATTACATCGTTTTTAGAATGATAAACTTTGAAATTAACGTGTTGGCAGAAGTAGGATATTACAGTTTTTAGGGCTGAGAAAATCGTGAAAAATATTTCAACTAGACGTTACAACATTAAAGTAAGTGACGAATGAATATCCTAGAAGAGTCAATTTGACATTTTATTAGCCGTTAGTTAGTTATAAAAATGTACAAAATTTTACATGTTTTTATGAATGTTTGGAGAGATACTTACTTCGTCTGCTGTTTGATTCGTATTTTTGCTTACTTATCACTTCGCTTAGCTATGCAATTAGCTTAGCTATGCGATTACTCTTGATACAAAACACAATTTGATGGCGTATATTAATCGTTTAAATAAATCACACAACATAAATTATCTTTTTATTAATATCTTAAGATATGTTTTAAAGAGGGAGAGGGTGAGGGAGGGAGGGAGAGAGAGAGAAATAGGGAGATAAATTAAACACCATTTTATTTATTTTATCATAACCACTGTTCGAGATATTATTTTTAATAAAACTTTTTAATGTGCTTACATTTGTTATAAAAATAAGCTGGTATTTCCAATAATTTATATCAATTTGTTTTCACTCTTCCCACTTAACTAAAATTGAACAACAGAAACCGGTAGATGATTATGTCTATTGCTTTTGTAAAGGTAGTTATTAGAATATCTTTAGCTTTTATTATGTACGGCATGTATTTCGAATTTAAATTCCGACTTCTACATTTGTTCGTAATTATAATGCAAAGTGTACAATTGTTAGTTTCTCTTGACTTCACGTTAGCCAGCCCGTTGGCGTAATGGTTAGCGCAAATGGCTTTTACGCCGGGGTCCCAGGTTCGATTCCCGGCCGGGTCTGACATTTTTTCGCTACTCATTTTTACATATCATCATTCTCCACCTTCTTCAGTAGCAGACATTGCAAAAAGTCAGACGTAAAACAAAAAAAAAATCACGTCCAAAAGATTAATTTAAGTTTGTAGAAACAGGTGTTTTCTTGACCGTATCTTAAACTCAAGCTGTAAAACATTAAGTATTATAACATCACAAATTACAATAATATTTCGATTCATAATGGTATAAGATAAGGTCAAAAACTAAAAGAGGCCTAGTCAGTCATTTTCTTCGGATACAAAATTTGAAGGACAATGGCTGGTGCGGTGAAGAATTGTCTTTAATTCGTTTAAAAATAAATTAGATTTATTTAAATAATTTAAACAAAGAAATTTAAATTCGTAAGGTTTTCTGCAGAGGTCAGTCAGCTTCATTGCTTCCACTGTCGCCCTGATTGAGCAGAAAGTGCACGAAAATATTTTTTACTTTATACTCACGAGCGTGGGTGTATTCAAACACACCAAACCGTTTTAAAAACTACTTTATTTTCTGACCACTATCACAGAATTTTAAACAGAATAAAAATAATATAAATAAATAGGAACTAAAATTGTCGTTGTTTAGGTCATCAGCGGAAAGACTGGTTTGAACCTTTAGAGGCCTTACTAAGTAAACCGAGGGGTGAAGTGGAAAAAGTACTGAGTGGAAAAAATATGCATATCAGCATGCCAGGCCCTACGAAAAGCATCTTCTTCCACCCTGCAAATGACACCTTCACTTCATTCACCACAGGAGCTGGCTGTATAATGATATTCATAACTCTCAGTTTTTACACCTCTACCTCTTCCGTTCTTAAATGCTTTAGCCATATAATTGGCTGACTATGTGATAAGAAACATAAATATTTTTTGTAACCCTGGAACTAGCATATCAAGTGCAAATAATTTAACACTCCACCTGCCTGTTATAGGCATAAAAGAATAATTATGTCGTATTTATTTATTACTAAAATGGGCAGGGTAAAATATAATACTTACTGGTGTTCATCGAATCACTCACTGATAACGTAGGTTGAGTTACACGTAAACAATTTCTAGTGAGATATATTTGTTTATAGAATCTCAAATTGTTTCCTTCACTAAATAAGAAATATTCTATAAATTTCTGAAATTGAATGGTTTCTTTGAGGAATGGCAGAGACCGTTGAAACTATGAAAAATTATGATATGGAGATAAGATATTCACGTATATTTCTTTTGGATACATACACATCCATGCTGATAAGCATACTTTTCCACCCAGTGAGGAAGGTAATGGTAAACCACTTCACTCCTCGTTTTACTTAGTAAAGCCTCTAGAGTTTCAAAACAGCCTTTTGGCTGATGACCTAAACGACAACAACACATACAAATCGGAGGATTAAAATTATTTTAACTATGCATTGGCGTAGTTGGTAACGTGCTCGCCTCTCATCTAGCGGCCTTGGGTTCGAATCCCACTCAGGCACGACATATTTTCATATGTTACAAAAAAATCATTTTCATCCTTCACAGTTACAACCCAACGTCGTCGTTAATGACCACTGTAGTTGATGCGACGTTAAATAAACACAGAAAAAAATTTGATCCCTAAATTACGGTAACAGTGTAAACAACACATAAACATTGTAAATAACATTGAAACGTCATAATATGACGCAATGACTTTGTTTAGCTAAATGCACGTTTAATTTGCATTTCAAGATAGATAGCATAATTAAATTAGCATAAAAAATTTTTATCGGTAACTAAAGATTCTATTGTGTTCGTTCATCTCCATTTCAATCACTTTTTTGTTTAGTATTACCTTATTACCATTGTCTGTTATTAAAATTAGTAATCATATATTTCAAATAGTACAACGTCTAGCTGGAATCCGTTGGTAATGTTATTCTAAAAATACTTGTGTCATTTAGAATACTGTTTTCATACGTAGATTAATTTAGGCATACGTAAGTCGCTCAAATCTACAAAGGTTTGAATTTTATTTGAAATTGCATTATTAAAAAAATCTAATCATCGATTTTGTCTCATCCTTTCAGGATCTTTCGACGATTAGCGGTAGAACATGAAAGAAAGGAGTTTCACTACGATGCTTTTTTCCTAATATTAACGAAGTCAACTATCATTTGAAACTGTTGACTCGAATCGAACTTGTGATATTTAGGTATGTCTATAATCTGTTTTTTCTTTAATCGTCTATTAATAATAAATTTTCGATTTTTATTGATTTCGTCGTAGTAAGAATTTTGGTAATTTTTTTCTTATTAACAGAATTATAAATCAATCTGTTCATAAATCTGTTCTTAAAATTTGACCTAATGAGATGCGAATGATGTGTATGATGTGTAAATGAGGTGCAGTCTTGTACAGACTCAGACCGATCATTCCTGATTGATAATGGTTAATTGAACCCCAACCATCAAAGCACACTGGTATCACACACTGGTCATTATCACACATTGGCACACTGGTCATTATCTAGTTCTCAAATCCATATAAAAGTACAGCTGATTTAAAATAGGATGAGAGTAAATCTACACGATGATTTTGCAATGAGAAATTTTTAATGCAATATTTTTCTGCAACTGATAAGCAACCCTGAGCAATTACAACTGAAAAAACAATTCCGTCATGAATTGTTTTGCACTCTCATCCTATTTTAATTTAACTATAACTATATTTACTAGGATGTGAATCAAGAACGTCCGTCTCCGAAAATCAGCTGTTGAACAGCTGATTTGCGGTAACGACTTTACCACTAGACCAACCCGGTGGATTTCTTTAACAATAAATAAATTTACTAAAAAGAAAAATTGACATGAAAAGGTAACTCCCAGTTAAAGTACCTTTAGAAAAGCAAAAAATCCAGTTTATATAATATAATGAAGTTACATTTAGAAAAGTATAGGTTTAGGTATAGGTATAGAATTATATAGAAATTATAATTTTCTATAATAACATAAATTTTCTATAATTATATAGAAAAGTATAAAAGTATAGGTATAGGTAGTATAGGTATTTATTTTACTGAACTAATAAATAATTATTGATTGATTCAAGACGTTTTTCATACGCTAAAATAAATTTTCAAATAGGTACCTTCTTCGACGAACTAAAATGTTTTATGTTAACTTATCCATTCATGGTTCTGTGTGAACAGATTGTAGATTTTTTAAATTAAATAAAAACTTCGATAACTTTCATGATTTTTCTAAATTTAGTGGTTTTTCAAAAATTGTAAATAATTTACTTTTGATTTTTGAAGCAATATTTACCATTAGGTAATACCTTCATCATGTAAATATATTCATTACAGATTTACGTATAAATATTTTAAACTAATTGTAAGTATACTCAGATGTAAAAAAACCACAACATTATTATTATATTTCCAAAAATACTTGGAACTCTAAATCAAAATAATAACGAGTGTCTTAAAATAATGTATGACACATTTTGAATGGATAAATTTATTTCTTTTATTATTGTATATTTACTGCAACTAGTTACTTAAAACTAACGAACAGTTTTTCTCTAGCGATAATATCCTCCCCCCATGTGAATAATTATGCAGTCGCCCACTGGTGCTAGCACTTTTTTTCTAATGTCACTTATACAGTGTTCTATAAACACGAGAAATATTAATTTCTTAAATCTCTAACTTAAACCTATTGTTAATCAACTAACTTAGGTAAATATACATAATACTATAACTTAAAAGTAGCCTAACCATTAATTTTAGTATTTTATATTATATACATGACTTAAAAGTATTTTATTCTTTTTTGATATATTTATTTGACGAAAACATTTAGATGCATGATGTTTGTGTTGTCTTGTATTACAAACTTATAAATGTTCATTATGATTGCTGTTAACTGCAATACATCTACCACAACGTGCTAATACAGAATTACATAACCACATTGACATTTTCATGACTTGTGGAGGTTTTTCTCCACCCAGACTGTTCCTTTTTCACATTTCTCACTGTCCCATGTGTTTCAAATTTGTTCAAAATCCATTTGCAATCGTCTTTGAACCTCTTGACTATTCTCAGTCTTCAAATAACGGTTTAAAGCCCACTGACGTTGATCAAAAGATAACTGAACTTTAGTCATGTTTATCTCATACTTAATGAGAGAAATAATGACCAAATAAGTTTCACAGTTAAAAAACAGCTGTTTTAAATTATCAGCTGATGTTGGTTTTCAAACTGTAAGTTTTTTGTTTTAATCACTAATGTGTGTACGTTGCAATCTGTTAAATTCAGAATAATAAGCAACCCCATGACCCAATGAGATGAGGATGATATGTATGACGTGTAAATGAGGTGTAGTCTTGTACAAACTCAGGCCGACTATTCCTGAGAGAGTATGGTTAATTGAACCTCAACCATCAAAGTACACCAGTAACCACTGTCTAGCACTGAAATCCATATAAAAGTAACTACCTTTACTAGGATTTGAACCAGGAACCTTCGTCTCCGAAAATCAGCTGTTAAACAGCTGATTTTGGCGACGACTTTACCTCTAGACCAACCCGGTGGGTTTCAAACTGTAAGTGTTTGCTTAAAATTGATATATCCATTCAAAATGTATATATATACATATACCTTGATTCCCAGCTCCGTGTAGTTGGAAGGAATGCAATGCGTTGCTATAGAAGTGGGAGAATGAATGAGTTAGTAGTATTTCACTGCTGAAGCATTTGTAGTGGTAGCGTGTACTAACTAGACTAAAATAATATTCTTATCATCCGGTACATTAATTTAACAAATCCCTACCGGGTTATTAACT
Organism: Catonia carolina; assembly: GCA_035578175.1. NCBI lineage: Eukaryota > Metazoa > Arthropoda > Insecta > Hemiptera > Achilidae > Catonia > Catonia carolina. The sequence continues at coordinate 256,725,354 of JAQMRL010000001.1, read as the reverse complement.
TGGTCGGATTCATAATATTTAACTTGCTAATTTATATCAAAATATGTAAATAAATAAATGTAATAAATACAAACGAATACTTTAAATACGGAAAGTTTGAAAACAAATGTTTTGTATTAGAGTAATACAATAATCGTATTCCCAGCATGCCTCACTCACTCATTATACCTCACCCGTACCCTTCACCCCGCAACTACAAGGAGCTTGGACCCGACCCATACATTTTTCTGAGATACTCGGTATTTTGATCTGTTGTTGTTTAGGTCATCAGCCGAAAGGCTGGTTAGAACCTGTAGAGGCTTTACTAAGTAAAACGAGGAGTGAGATGGTTTACCAATGCCTTCCTCACTGAATGGAAAAATATGCTTATCAGCATGCCAGGCCCACCAAAAAGGATCTACTTTCCACCCAGCAAATGACACCTTCACTACATTCATTACAGGGTCTGGCTGTATAATGAAATTCATTACTCTCAGAGGAGAAACTCTGACGAATATCTTTTACATCTTTACCTCTTCTTTTCTTAAATGCATCAGTCTTAAGTGTATATAATTGGGTGACCATCTGATAAGAAACAACTATTTTTGGCAACTCTAGAACTAATAAGAAAAATTACTAATAACATCGGTGGCATTACCAACGATGTTACCTTTCTTGATAAAAATAAATAAAAATAAATTCATAGATAAAGAATGGTTATTATGTTTATTTTTTTTTTGTAATATTTCTGGCAGATCAAGTACAAATAATTTAACACTCTAATTTAACACGTAAAGAATAACACTAAATTACTAATGTAAAATAAAATATTTAGCGGAAAATCATAAGTCGTTTATTTTTAAAAAAATTGGTTGGTTCTTTCCCCAGAAATATGCATTTCGAAGCAAAATGCTTTAAGTTTAAGATTTTTTTTGTTAAGGGGTCAAAACATCACCAGTATTTTATGGCAAGAAATTTTATTTTCAATCAAAATTGTTTCAGCCATATTACAGAATATTTGATTCTCTAAATTACAACCAAAATAATAAAATAAGCTTATATAATTTTGTAGAATATGCGTTTTTAGTTGGACTTGTAGTTACAGAAGGATCGTTTCGCATATTTAATAATGACCAGCCTTCGGCATGCAGGTGGTTTAGCATTCAGAATGTCAATGAAATTTAATAGCAGGTATATTCTTCTACTCAACCGCAGTCACTGACGTAAAATAAGACCTACTTTAAGAGAGTATTGCCTTCGTTACAAAATATAATGTACAACTCGGTTTGTACGCATTTAAAGAATGTAATAAAATTATTGGCTACAGTACAACTGTTTCACGTGTTCCCAACCGGGTGGTTCAGATATTATTAGCAAAGTAATTTCAGTATTTTTGTATTGTTTTTGGAATGAACTGTAGTCCGATGCACGAAAGAAAACAGCTGTCTTTAAACAGCAATATCTTTTGAACCGTAGTATGTAAAAACAATTCCAATACATCAAATTAAATCTTGTTTTATTGTTGGTTACAGGATATACATTAACATTTTCGGAAATTAATAGTGTATTAAATATAACGAATTACGCATAAAAAGTACCCTGTTTTTAACCACTTTTTCAGGATACCCAACTTCAAGGTACTTTTACTTTTTTCACGCGTACTTTTAAATGTATCGGGCTAAACAGTATTATATTTTAATGTAATCCTGTAACCAACAATAAAACAAGCTTTAATTTTAAATTAATGACATTAAATGAACTTAACAAGTGAAAATATTATCTCACACTACATTTAACTAATTCCTACTTACAGCCAATTACACGATGTCTACAGTACACGCTTAGACTTTTCCAAACGTAACTGCACCGCGATACTTCTCGCGGTAAAATACTACTATTTAAATAAATACTACTATTTATTAATGAATGATAAAAATAATATGTTGTTTAGGTCATCAGCTTTATTAAGTAAAACGAGAAGTGAAGTGGTTTACAATTGTCTTTCTCACTGAGTGGAAAAGTACGCTTATCAGCATGCCGGGCCCTCCGAAAAGCACCTACTTTCCAACCTGCAAATGACACCTTCACTTCATTCAACACAAGGTCTGGCTGTATAGAAATTCATTACTCTCAGAGGAGATAACTCTGATTAGTGTCTTTTACACCTCTACCTCTTCTGTTCTTAAATGATTCAGTAATTTAATTGGTTGACCATGTGATAAGAAACAGAACTATTTATTTTAGCCCTGCAACTAATAGATGAGAGTAAATAATTTGACACTCTACCTGTCTGTTATGTGCAGAAAATATATATTATACGTAAAATTCCACATGAACTAAAAGTTCAATCTATATCGTTTATGTAACTTTTGTTTGAAACTTGTTTTTTAATTCTTTAAGAGGTTTAGTCATTAAAAAGGCACTTAAACGATGTACTTGCATCAGAAATAAGTTCACATAACGTGCTGTAATATTTATTAATTTAAAAAAATGACTTTCTCTTTGATTTACGAAGAAAAATTCATGAACAAATTTTTAATCCCTAATGTGTGTACGTTGCAATCTGTTCAATTCAGAACAATAAGCAACCCCATGACCCAATAAGATGATGATGATGATGTGTATGACGTGTAAATGAAGTGTAGTCTTGTACAGACCCAGGACGACCATTCCTGAGAGAGTTTGGTCAATTGAACCCCAACCATCAAAGTACACCGGTAACCACTGTCTAGCATTCAATTCCGTATAAAGGTAACTACGTTTACTAGGATTTGAACCAGGAACCTTTGCCTCCAAAAATCAGCTTTTAAACAGCTGACTCGCGGTGACGACTTTATCTTTAAATCAACCAGGTGGGTCATGAAAAAATTTAGTATCACAAATTTATTTGTAATTACTTTTATTCATCTGTTTCTAATTAACTGAAATTGACATAATAACTGAAGATTTAAGAAAAAAGTCGGTGTAAATATTGTCAGGAAATGTAGATTTGTCATCGAAAGCAAAACCTATTATTCCACGTTAATTCTCAGCTTAGGTCTCAAAATCTGTATAAAATTAAAGAAATCACAGTACATAATGATATATATGTGTCTAAAAACGGTGAATTAAAAATAAAATGAAAATTTAGTTGAACATTTAAGAAAAAAAGTATTAAATTATGGAATCAATTTCTTCTGATATAATCTTGAAGTATTTAATTGTCGGGTATTAAATGGTCTTTACTTAACAACTTATAGGTACAGTACAATGTACAGTATGTTAAGCAGGAAAGTGAGATATTGTATAAAAAAATATAAACACAACACTAACAAACATAAAAATTATAAAGCTAGTACAAGTTATAGAAAATGGGGGAATGCCTGTCATTGACGTCAAAACAAAACAAATCTGCAATATTTACATTCCTAAAACAAGTTTGTTAAGATATATTATTAACATTAGAGATATTAACAAAGACTACGCACGATAAGTACCGCTACTTTCACCAGTAATTTTCAAGACGTGTCTAGCTCATGGATTCCCAACAAGCCCCAACTTTCACATAAATCTTCAAACAAACCTCGTTTCAATTTTTGATTATCTATACTGATTTTGATGAGGATTTTATATTACTTAATTAACTTTTTTGTTTTACGTCCTACTGTTTTGTACATTAATGATAATGAAGATGATGAAGGTTAATAGAAGATAATGAGTGATGAAAATATTAGACCTGACTGGGATTCGAACCCGGGACACTTAGCACAGAAGCCAGTTGCGTTCTTCTTCTTTTTTCTTTTTTGGTTTTAACGTCCGACTGTTTTGCAAATTGTTGCTAATGCAGACGGTGAAGGATGAAATGAATTTTTTGTAACGTATGAAAAAATGCCATGCCCGAGTGGGATTCGAACCCAAGACCGCGTGATGAGAGGCGAGCCATTACATCAACCTGCTATTATGATGATGTGTTGACTATAGAATTATAAATGACATGTAAACATAATGCTTTATTATTAAAAAAAATATACCACAAATTACAACCTGACGATTTCAACCAGGTTGACTGATATTTTCATAATATAAAGGCACCTACACAGATACCAAATAACATGACAGCGAATTATTGTAGGCTGAAATTTTTTGGGCGAAACAGAAATATTTCTGTCATACAGTAGGTATATGATTAATTGTATTATTAAATCGCATGTATGCATTTCTTTATGAACGCTTACTGAAAACCCACAAAGTTAGTGCTAAGTAAACATCGTCAAAAGGATTCCTTTCACCCAATTCCTTACTTAGAAAATGATCTAATATCATTTTAAGTGTATCATAAGACAACCAAGAATGCTTTTAAAATTTATAAATCTTTATTAAATTGAGATTCACAGAAAATATTGAAAAACAAACAAAATCAAGTTTTTGTTTATTTTGATTCACATTAGCTCCTGAATCACACTTCTGAGTCATTACTGATTAGTTGCAAACATAATAATATATCACCCTTAAATCTTCCCACTCAGACAATATAGCAGTACCGCGGTTAAGTATTTGCATTGTTAAATATTTATGTATTGGATAATGCAGAAGACTGGCATAGAACCAAACAAATGATAAAAAGATTTTTTCTGAAGATCAGGTTGTTGTTGTTTAGGTCATCAGCCGAAAGGCTGGTTTGAACCTGTAGAGGTTTTACTAAGTAAAACGAGGAGTGAGGTGGTTTACCATTGCCTTCCTCACTGAGAGGAAAAGTACACTTATCAGCATGCCGGGCCCTCTGAAAAGCACATATTTTCCACTCTGTAAATGACACCTTCACTTCATTCACCACAGGGTCTGGCTGTATAATGAAATTCATTACTTTCAGAGGAGATAACTCTGATTAGTGTCTTTTACACCTCTACCTCTTCTGTTCTTAAATGATTCAGTCATTTAATTGGCTGACCATGTGATAAGATACAGAACTATTTATTTTAGCCCTGCAACTAACAGATTGAGTGTAAATAATTTGACACTCCACCTGTCTGTTATGGGCAGAAAAAGATCAGGTTAAAAACTTTTTATTCTCTACACTGCTATAGATCACACTTGTCTGTAAAGCAACACAAAAATCTTGACAATTAACCTAATTCGGCTAATGTGGTTAGACCGAGCTTTGATCTATGGTCCAATAAAAAAAAACACAAAGAGGATACAACAGTTTAAAAATTACTGTTTACGTATTCACATACGTAAACACCTTACGTTATGTAGTCACATGTGCAATTACAAGGTACGGAATACTTATATTTAACGAGACCTCAAAATTAATACAGTTTACCTGGCCATTATAAAATTATACATTCGTTTTCACTCAAAATTATAAAATGACACAAATCCAGAAACACAAATATTATCACAATGTTTACCACAAAATCCACAAAGAAGAGTTGCTGGAATAGAGTCTCGTAAAAACACCATTTAGGGTTTACTACTGTTTGATTTCTTAAATCAAGACAAAAAAGGACATTAAATTAACATACATTCTTTTTTTCAAGTTTGTTACAGCTGCGGCCGTCTTTCGCATCCCATCCTAGCTATCCATTCAATCCTTCTCACTCAAATTCCTGGTGTGTGTAAATAAAAGCCAAACTAGACCATAGCATTATTCCGGAGAGCTACCACTTCAACTGCAACGTCCTGGTGGAAACATAAATACAACTACAGTTCAGCCGCTCTAAGTTTGCTCCTAATGTAAACAAATAATGACGTCACTGAGCATGCGCATTATATCTAAATGTGTATACGCTGATTAAAAAGTAACAACTAAATAATTTCAAAAGAATTTAAAAACAAAATACTTTTAAAAGTTTTTTATAAATTAAATTGTTAGGCCTACATCATATCACGACTGATTTTTTTAGTACTTTAAGTACTTATAATTTAAAAAATAGTTAACTTAATAGGAGTACGACATCCATAAAATCACGGACTCTAGCGTGCACCCTGTAGTAGCTAGTTTTGGGTTGTTGACAGTAGGAGCAAACTTAGAGCGGCTGAACTATAGTTGTATTAATTTATATTTGCATTTGATTGAAAATATAGCACAAAATTTTATATGCGTACCTATTCTCTATTGCATAAAGCTTTGGACTTTTTTACCTGTTCAATTTAAGAACAATAAGTAACCAAAAGACCCAATGAGATGAGGATAATGTGTATGACGTCTAAATGAGGTATAATCTTGTACAGACTCAGGCCGACTATTCCTGAGATACTATGGTTATTTGAACCCTAACCATTAAAGTCTGTCTAATAATCAAATCCGTGTAAAAGCAACAACAACAACCTCTGTAGGATTTGAACTAGGAACCTTCGTCTCAGAAAATTAGCTATTAAACAGCTGATTTGCGGCGACAACTTTACCTCTAGACCAACCCAGTGGGACTTACTTACTTTGGACTTAAGGAAGAGTTTCATAAATATTAAAAAAAATGTTTTCCTCTTTTAGTTTTTAGATTCTACGGATTTTTTTTGCCACTAATTTTCTGGTACGAAAATTAGTCACATGAAAATATTGAAAATTACAGTGTTGTTTCTTTTTAACGATGCAATTTACGTATATTGTTGTATTATTTTTTTTAAATACTCGACTCTGGAATAAACAAGTGACATTTAATTCTTGGAAAGACTGACTATTGGTCTATATTCCAACGTCAAATCTAATACCTGTCTTCTTTCTCTGTCGGCAAATATTTATGATTTTGAATCATACTACGCAACATTTGGATTTTTCTTTAATTTTTGTTTCTTTTCAGTTTACTTACACAATTTATGTAACTCTGTAACATAGTGCAACGATTCTTAGACATAAGTAATTGATTACCTACTCTTGTACCACGTAGCTTTATCTTCTTCTTCAGACCATTGTTAATATATTTTTAATACTGAGATAAAACGCAGGGATTCCCCAAGGAAAACAAAGACTAGAATTTTTAGTTTGAACATAATAAATATGTAGGCTTTTATTCTGCAAATAATTGAAATTTCCCCTTTGGTGGATAAGGAAATAAGTAACACCTAAGATAATTTTTAACATAGTTTGCAATAAAAATAAATCTTTACAATAAACAAACAAAAAACAACCGTATGTAATTACATGATTCATCTTTTAAAATGATTTATATTTTCTGAAAACTAGGAGGGTGGCTATTAAATAACGAGACTAACGTTGTAAAAAAATTTTATTTTTATTTTATACACAATTACTTATTGTCACCTTCAGTATACACTCCTTCTCTATCCCTGCAACGCTCCATGCGAATTTTCCATTGTTGGAAAACAATGTTAACAGTTGACAATGTTAACAATGGAAACAGTGCTGGAAGTCATCTTCTGTCAGCTGCTTCAGGACACGTGCCGCTTTCTCTTTTACAGCTTCCACAGACTCAAATCTTGTCCCTTTTAATGCAGATTTTCCCTTAGGGAACAGGTAGAAGTCACATGGTGCAAGATCTGGTGAATAAGGTGGTTCTAACACTGTTCTAACAATGTTCTAACACTGAGATGCTGTACTTGGTTAGGAACCTTTTGACAGATTACGTGGAATGAGCTGGCGCATTGTCTTGGTGAAGAACCCATGATTTGTCCTTCCACATTTCGGGGCGTTTTTTCCTTACTCTTTGACGTAGTTTAGAAAGTACCTCAAGGTAGTAATATTGATTAATTGTTTGACCTTCAGGAACCCAGTGAAGGTACACAATCCCATGTCAAAAATAAACAATCATCATTATTTTAAATTTTGAATTGCTTATTCGAGCTTTCTTGGCTCTCGGTGAAGTATGGCTCTTCCAGTGCATGGAATCTTCGTTTCCGGATCATAAGTAAATAGCCACGTTTTATCACATATTATTATTTTCTACCTCTTCCCTAAGGAAACACACTCTGAAAAAATGGTTGCTTACTGGTAAAATTTAAGAAACACTATGAAAAATTCAATAGAATGTTTACTATAGCGGTCAATCTGGAAAAAAGAAAGAAGATTGAATATGTACAACTTTTGCGTGTATTTTCTTTTAAATAGAGCATTAAAATTAGATAATTACATGTAGATTCAAAAATGAGAAAAATTTAGCGTTGGTTAAAGATAACCGAGTAGGTAATTTTATAGAAAATTAATCTGATATTTTATTGTACAAGATATTGGTCCATCATCTTGAACTCGGTAATAATGCTGTTGCTTAAAGAACAGGTCATTTCCCTCTTACGATTCGTTACGTTTATATTTTTAGTGTTATCTTCCTTGTTTGTATAAGGTATTCCCAGTTGTGTTTGGCATCAGTAAGGGCATAAACCCACAAAAAATATATTAACTATTCTCAGTTGTATATTTAGAATTAGGTATTCTGACATAACAACCGGATTTTTCAAGGTTGAAATACATTAGTGAAATAACTGGATACTTTTCCTTCTAGGCTAGACACTCAGGCGACTAGAAACCCCGCCACTTTAATGTCCGTTGTGTTAGTACTATTACATGTTTATTACCTTTACTAAGTTTCATCTAGTAACATTAAAGGCTGTACGGTTTTATCTTTACCATTTATTCTCAAACTTGAATCGGTGTTTCTAATTTCCAGTTTAGAAAAACATATTTTGTTTTATAATCTAGCTTTCCTTTTTTATTTTATTATTTTTGTGTTTTATTGCGTTAGTATAACATGGTATTTCCACACTTATAAATAGATGTGTTTATACTTATAAATTTTCTTTTCTAACACAATATGATTGCACAATTTAAGAATACATTTTTAATTTACACGTATATCAATTCGTGTCTGATTGTTGCATGACAATAATGACTTCCACGTTTATCTAACAGATTTTTATCCAAGTAATATTGCAAAAAAATATGTAATGTAATCATCTACATACTTTAATTAGATGTAATATTGCAAGTGTACTAAGTGTGTTTTAAGAAAATACGATTTAATTAAAATTAATACAAGAAAATTGCTCGCTTATTAGCTTATAGCTTCGGCGGGGTTGCGTTAAATTTAGATTTTAAAGTGTCATTGAATAAATAAAAATCTGGTGTGAAACACTCACACGACTTTCTCTTGCCAATGCAAATAATAACCAATATAACCTAATATTTGTAATAAAACATTAGAAATAAAAAACAACTAACCTCAAATAACATAACCTAATTTTAATCATGAGTGAAAGACGCAAAATGAAAATCAACCTCAGTTTGGCTTAAAAGTACGGAAAATCACTCTTTCACGCTAAACTAGGCTCAGTAGAGAAAAATGCTTTAAATAAAAGTTGTAGATCATTTAATTTCCTATTAATTTGATTGTAAACTTTTGTCGTAAAATGCATACTAAGGCTGAAATCTTAAAAAATATCGATATTTTACATGTTTTCTTAAGAAAAAAAATAGAAAATCACTTCTTCTTCTTCTTCAGGTGCCATCTCCGCTTTGAAGGTTGGCAATCATCAGAGCGATTTTTATCTTTGATGTCACAGCCCTAAACAATTCGTTGTTGCTGCAACCATACCAATCTCTTAGGTTTTTCAGCCAGGATTTCTGTCTTCTTCCCAAGGATCTCTTTCCTTGGATTTTCCCCTGGACAATCACTTGTAATATTTTATATTTTTCTCCCCTCATGACATGTCCCATATACAATAATTTTTTTTTCTTCACTGTTAATAGTACTTCTCTTTATTTATGCATACGTCTCAACACCTCCACATTCGTCATCTTTTCCACCCATGAAATCCTCAGAATTCGCCGGCACAGCCACATTTCAAATGCATCCAGTCTCCTTTCATCAATCTTCTTCATTGTCCAAGCCTCCATCCCATAGTACAGTACGGATAGGACATAGCATCTTAGGAGACGTGTTTTTAATTCAAGGCTTAAATCTCGGCAGCAGAACAGTTTCTTCATCTTTATAAATGTTTTTCTGGCCTGTTCTATTCTGATGCGAATTTCTTGAGAGCTGTCATTGTTTTCATTAACAGTTGTGCCTAGGTACTTGTAAGCATGGACTCTTTCAATGCATTGGTTCCCTACATATATCCTACCAACGTTCTGATATGCTTTAGCTATTAACATATACTTTGTTTTATTAATATTAAGTGAAAGACCGTACTCTTCACTAACTGTGGCCACTCTGTTTATTAGCATCTGAAGGTCTTCATGTGTTCCAGCTATAAGAACTGTATCATCAGCATATCTCAAATTATTTATCGTCATGCCATTGATTTTAATGCCTGTGTCCAGCTCATCAAGTGCCTTATTTACTATATCTTCCGAGTATATATTAAATAGGATAGGTGAAAGTATGCACCCCTGTCTAACACCTCTCTGTATTTCTATTTCCTCGGATGTCACGTCTTCTATCCGTATTACCGCTTTTTGGCCATAGTATAGGTTCGATATTATTCTTATGTTTCTGAGATCTATTCTTCTCTTTATTAATGTTTCAATGAGTTGATCATGCCTAACTTTATCAAAGGCTTTGTTATAGTCTATGAAGCACACATGTAGTTCTTGGTTCATGTCCAGACACCGTTGAGATAGTACATTGAGAGCAAACAGTGCCTCTCTTGTTCCTAGGCCATTACGAAACCCAAATTGTGTGTCACTGATATCTACGTCTAACTTTCTGAATATTCTATTATGGATTACCTTCAACAGGATTTTCAATGCATGTCCCATCAAGCTTATTGTACGGTAGTCAGAACAGTACTTTGCATTTTTCTTTTTAGGGAGGGTTATAAACGTTGATAGCAACCATTCATTTGGTATTGTTCCTGTTGTATATATTGTGTTAATTAACTCAATCAGAACATGTATTTGATCTTCCTCAATCAATTTGAGAATTTCTGCAGGCAGTTGATCTGGATCGTAGCTTTTTTGTTCTTTAGAGTGTTTAATGCATACATCACTTCATCTTTAATTATGTCTGGACCTAACTCACCTTCCATATTTTCAAAATTAGCCTGCTGCCTCGTGTCCTCAAAGAGTTGAGTAATGTAATTCTTCCATAACTCCATTTTGTGTTCCATATCTGTCACTATTTTTCCATTGTTATCATACAATATATTGAACTGCTTTTGTCTATTTGTACCAACGAGTTCTTTGACTTTTTTGTGTACATTGAATGCTTTACTTGCAATTCTTCAATCTCTTCACATTTTTGTTTGTAGTATTCTTCCTTTGCTTTCCTGATTTTTGAGCGGAGTATTTTATGTATTTCTTTATATTGTTGCTCATTTTTCCCCTTACATTCTCTTCTTTTATCCATTAGATGAAGGATTTCATTATTCATCCATTCTTTCTTTCCTTTGGGCTTTTCTTTTTTCAGAGTGCTCATGGATGGTTCCAATAAAGCTGATTTAATCCTATGCCATCTTTCATCAATACTTCTACAGTTTTGATAATCCTCTTCGCTTTCTAGGGTTTTCAGGTTTTCATTTATTTTTATTTGTAGCTCATTCTTTATGCTATGGTTTTTCAGTAGTTCTATATTTATTCGAGCTTCTTTTTTCTTTGGAATTCTTTTAAGTTTGATATGCATCTGAGCTACCAATGGGTTATGGTCTGAGGAGACGTCAGCACCTGGGTATGTCTTAACTGATGTGATATTGTTTCTGTATCTTGCACTTATTAAGATGAAGTCTATCTGATTTCTTATTGGGTTCTGATCATTGCCCCGTGGTGATCTCCATGTATATAGACGTCGCTTTGGGAGCTTATAGAAAGTATTTGTTATTACCATATCTTCCTCTATGCAAAATTGTACAAGCCTATCACCTCTTTCATTTCTTGTCCCCAATCCATTTTGTCCCACGTATTTATCACAACTCCCACTGCCGACCTTTGCATTGAAGTCTCCAAGAATTAAATTGATATCCCTTCGATTCAGTGACTCCAGTGTCCTTCTGATTAGGTCATAAAATTGTTCAATTTCTTCTTCCGACTTGTCTGCAGTAGGAGCGTAAACCTGTATTATGTTTAGTTTCCTTGAGTTGGACTGTAGTTGTAAAAGCATGACACGGTCTGAGATAGGCACAAAGCTGATAACAGATGCCACAATGTCTCTTGAGACTGCAATTGCCACGCCATGTCTGTGATGATTATCGTCATTTCCAGAGAAGTACAAGATGCCTCCAGCTGTTGGTATCTGACCATGTCCAGGCCACCTTGTTTCACTGATTCCTAAGATATTGATTTTCAGTCTTTGCATTTCATGTATAACATTATGCATCTTTCCCGATTCATACATGGATTTTACATTCCATGTGCCAATTTTTATTTTATATACTCTCACAGTCTTGTTCATTACTGTTCCCCCCGGAGATCCGATTGGGGAACTTATTGCTCCGGATAATTTAGTTCTGAACTTCGCCATGATGATTTATACTAAGGATATCCATAGATCTTTAATGCAGTAGTTTCCTGTTGCTTTCTGCATCCTTATCCTTAGAAAATCACTAATAACCGCTAAAATCAGCGTTACACAAAAAAGTGGTCTAAATAAAAGTTGTAGGTTTTAAATTCTCTACAACTTTTATTATATACATTTTTGCGCTAAAATGCATATTACAGCCGCAATCTTAAAAAAAACATTTTTTCTACAAGAGCACAGCCTCCCCAAGAATTTCAGCAGACATGACGCCTACCCTATCTTGTAGAGCATAAAACTTGAAGTAAATGAGGGGATTTTTAAAAAAATCGTAGGAGCCGTTTTTGAGAAAATGGCAAAAAAGTGACAAATGACACGAATAAACTACTACTTCCAGTTGACCGATTTTGATGAAAATGTTTGTGTTGGGTCCTCTAGTAGCATCTAACTTATGTTTGAAGTTTCAAGTTTGTACAATGTTCCGTTCTTGAGATATTCTGTTCACGGACAGACACACAGACACAAACACACACACACAAAAACAATACTCTCCTTCCTATATATTCATATAGGCAAGAGAAAGTAGCATAATAAAGAAAATTACTGATTGACGCTAAACTAGACTAGAAAAAATTCTTGAAAAAAAATGTAGTTTTTTTTAAATTTTCTGTAACTTTTATCATGTACACTTTTACCCTAAAATGCATAATAAGGTTACAATTTTAAAACCACCATTTTTTCTACGAGAGCAGAGCCTTCCCAAAAATTTCAACAGACATGGCGCTTACTTTTTCTTGTATGTATACCACATAAAATGTAATAAATAATGCAATTTTTAAAAAAAATCGTAGGAGCTGTTTTGACAAAATTGCAAAAAAGTGAAAAATTACACGAATAAACTACCTAAGTGTCACGAGTTTAATGAAAATGTTTGTGTCCGTTCCTCTTGTGGTATCTAACTTATTTTGATAAAAAATATTAAATTTCTAATTATTTGTCGTAAAAACACTATAACATAGGAATTTATTTATTTTTTATTTTTTTTTAAATTTATTTATTTTACGTCGCATCAACTACAACGGTCATTAGCGACGACGTTGGGGTGTAACTATTGTACAATGGAGGATGAAATGATTTTTGTAACGTATGAAAATATGCCGTGCCTGAGTGGGATTCGAACCCGCATGATGAGAGGCGAGCACGTTACCAACTGCGCCAATGCGGCCGGCGAATTTATTTTGATGTTGTTCTACTTGAACCTCAGATTTGTAATGTCAAATATTTTCGCTCCTAGAGAACAAACATTTTGTTAACAACATACCACCCGATTAAGAAATATTTTGCAAACTACTAAACTACTAAATTTCCAATTGGAAAAGTTTTATCGAAACCAAAGCTGCTGATTCTAAACTAATTTTCTAAAACAGCAAGTATAAAATGATATTTCTTCTCCTTTTTCTTGTTGTCACGGATTAGACTTCTGCCTGCACCAAACTCTCTGTTATGTATTTAACAATTTTTAGCGAATAGCTATTTATTTTTATTAATTAAATTCTGAGAGATTTACCACACTTTCTATAATTTCCTCCATGGCTTTCCAATGTTTCTTCGTCCGTATGGTCTACAGTTCCTCACTTTCAAGGGTCTTCGCTATTCTCTCTTTCGGTATTCTTTCCAGGTGCTGTCTTCACTTACCACGGTTAACTTTTATTCTTTCATTCAATCCATTTATTTTTAATTCGACTCCTATTTTTTCATTTTGGACTTGGTCTAATCCTGTGAGCTCTTTTGTCCTTCGTAGGAACCTCATCTCTGCCGCCTGAATCTTGCACTCTTGTGAATTTATAGTGACCCATGACGTATTTCCAAACAGGTCAACGAAAGTAGCCATCGCCTTATAAAATTTTATATTTGTCTCCCTTTTAGCATTATTTTGAAGTGGTCTGCTGATGGCACCATATGTAGCCTGAAATATGTTAATTGTTTTTTGACATAATATTTCTGTTAAACTAATTTACCAAAACATTTTTCTGTTTTTTTCCAAATCTCAGTTCCTATTTTTTTTTTTTTTATTGAGTGATGATGCCTACATAAGCCTTGGGCTTGTGCGTAGGTAATGATATGTGGTGATTTATAGATGAAAAAAATGCCAGACCTGACCGGGAATCGAACCCGGGATCCCGGCATAGTAGCCAGTTGCGCTGACCACTACACCACGGGCCGGCCTGGATACTCACTATTCGTCGAGAAATATAGTCTTTTCATTAACTCCCTCAGTTGTAATATTAGGAAAAATCTTACAATTGTTGTTACTATCAGTTTATTTTTAACAGTTATTTCGGCAGAAACAGTAAACTTTAGAAAAAAGGATATAAAAACGAACAACTGAAAACTAAAATGTAGATGCGACCATAATAAAATTAATTTTAAATAAATGAATAACATATTTTTTACGGATTTTCTACACTTAATTGGGTTTTCCGTAAAATATTTAAAAATGTATAATCTACCATAAAAAATAGGTAGGCTAAGTTAAGAATTCCCATGATGAGAAAAATATCGCAATTAAATATTTTGCCAAGAGGAAACAGTTAACTTCCTCTTTCATTTTTAAAAATTGCAGTACATTCCTGTTACAGAAATAAAATATGATAAAACAAGAAAACGAAACTTTACACATTCAGGAATTTAAAACATAGAAATCGATTGAAGTAGACTACATAAAATAGGAGAGACTTACTGTTTATAAATCCCAGACACATGTGTCTGTTCTTCAGGCGTTAAAGGTGGACATTGATAAGTATTAGGAAGCTAATAATAAGAACAAATATATATGTACGTACAAGAACAAATTTTATACTGATTGTCCTTTGTTTGTTACACATATTTTTAGAAACTTCTTATTACAAAAAATTTCCAATAAAGATACTTCTTCTTCTTCTTCTGCTTCTTCTTCTTCTTCTCTTCTGCTTCTGCTTCTTCTTCTTCTTTTTCTTCTTCTTCTTCTTCTTCTTCTTCTTCTTCTTCTTCTTCTTCTTCTCACAATCAAGGATTAGGCTTCCGCCTGTTCCGACTCACCACAGCGACAAACTACTGAATTATTGCCATCTTTTGCATGGCCTCCCTACATCTATTGCAAAACACTGAAGGAGATCATTTCCTCAGGCATTCTCTCTACGTGCTACCTCCATCAATTATGATATTCTGCAATCTTCCCATTCAGGGTGTAAATATCCAGTTTCGTTCTTATTTCCTCATTTCTTAGTAGGCCCGATACTGTATTTCTGATCCTAATTACTATTGAGACTAGTTTGAAGCTTGTCAGTAAGTCCTCGACTCTACTGCGCTAAGTAGTTTGCTTATAGGAACATGGCTACAAAAAGGCAAACTTCAGATTTTTCTTTAGGACTACTTTCATACGATCTTCCGCCATCACCGTCGTTGGGAATTTTACTTCAAAAGTATTTCAAGGAATTTTTATATTGGGTCCTGACTGCTCAACTGTAGAGGTTCGCCTACCTTCTACGCCAGGGATCCTGATTTCTATTCCTTATAAACAGCGTGATCAGAGTTTTATGTAACATATTCTGTATTTTATTTATTTTAATTTCATTTAATTTTTTGTGTACATCACAGATGTTAAAGATTAAAGAATTTTTGGGTTTCTGAAGTTTTTCACTTTCTTTGACATTTTAAATAATTAACTTATCTTTCGAATAACAAGAAAAGATTGTAATTAAAAAAGAAAAAAATGAATGCCCTTCTGCCAACATTTACGTAAGTTCATCAACTAATTTTGATCAAGGTTCATTATATATTTTAATGAGACTGCCACGGTCCGGTTAACTGTTTACTTAGGCCTACCTTGCCGACTGTAAAAATTTAGCAATCATGCTAAATCTTAATACTATTGTTGAGCTCAAAAAGGTTTGAGGAATAAAATGTAACAAGTTTGAAACTACTGTAGGTCTGTCTACAAAATTAGCAATTTTTTGTAGCGCGGAGTTATCATAAGATCCTTTCAGGCTGATCGTACCAGTAAACTTATTTAGCGAGCCTCAACTTCAGAGAAACTTGGGTATACGTCGTGTTGACATCACTAGTTGCTCTGGCCGGCCCGTTGGCGTATGATTTAGTGCAACTGGTTTCTACATTGGGGTCCGGGTTCGATTTCCAGTCAGGTCTGGCATTTCATCACCCATCTTCATCTATCATCCTTCTCACCGTCTGCATTATTACAAAACTTTCGGACGTAAAACCAAAAAAAAGCACAAGTTGTTCTCAGCATCCACACAGCCTAAACGTAAAAAAATCACTCGACACACGAAAAAGGTACCTGCATATAAAAAAATTCTCTAGCAGTTTGGCTGCAGAGAGGCTGTGAGATGGGCATGCGATCCTCAGGTGTTCGACAATACTGTAAGGATTACTGGTGATTCTCAAGATTTTGTCCTCACAGACCGTGAGAATCCATGCTGGTTCCTCAGATGCCATTGTGATTCTTTCATCACAACTTTTGTAGGCCTCCTAAGAATACACTGAATTTGTTTGCAGGCTTATTAGAACTAGTGTAAAATACATCTCTACGCAGGCACCATTTGCGCGTGGAAAAATAGTAGCTACTACACTAAAACTAAACCTACCGAAACTTTGGTTATGTTTATACGTGTAATTGTAACGTTTTTTCATCTTCATTAGTGTTTATATGTGTTAATATTTGTAATAATATTGTAAATTATTTTCAATACTGTTTATTTCTTAATATTCGTGTTTATTTTTTTAACTACTATTGTAAATGAGGATCATATGCGATACACGCGGCCTGTTCCGAGAATATTTTTTCCGGTTGGCCGTGAGGATCACAGGTGTTCCTCACCATTTTATTTATTTATCTAACATTGTATTAACCTTTTACTATTATATACTCAATACTATGATAATTATTGGTCATATTTTGCAATTTTTATGTGCGGCCCCTGCTGAAAGCTTACTAATTATGATACGGCCTGCGTGGACGGTTTGACCTTAGGCCTAAACATTGCGGCAACCAACCTGCTACAGTTCCTGGTCTACAAAAAATGAGTCGGCGATCCGGTGGCCGACAGTTGGTGACCACCGACATATAAGGTGTTTCCTAGATATTTCCTACAGAACAGTTGCTAGGCAACACGCATTACAGATCTCCTAACCGTAAGGCGTCACACCTAACATCACATCAAACATGTCACCTAACGAAAAAACTATGATTTGGATAGATGGAAGTATTTCGGGGTCTAAGACTAATTAAACATCATTTATGTATAGCTAAAAATAAATTTAATGTAATCATTTCATTATGTTGTTTAGGTCATCAGCCAAAAGGCTGGTTTGAACCTGTAGAGGTTTTACTAAGTAAAACGAGGAGTGAGGTGGTTTACCGTTGCCTTCCTCACTGAGTGGAAAAGTACGCTTATCAGCATGCCGGGCCCTCTGAAAAGCACATATTTTCCACTCTGCAAACGACACCTTCACTTCATTCACCACAGGGTCTGGCTGTATAATGAAATTCATTACTTTCAGAGGAGATAACTCTGATTAGTGTCTTTTGCACCTCTACCTCTTCTGTTCTTAAATGATTCAGTCATTTAATTGGCTGACCATGTGATAAGAAACAGAACTATTTATTTTAGCCCTGCAACGAACAGAGTGAGTGTAAATAATTTGACACTCCACCTGTCCGTTATGGGCAGCATTTCATTATATCAATATAAATTTAACTTTTCCGTTAAATATATATTCCGTAAGAAATTATCTCATCATAGTGACGAACTTGTACGCAACCTATATCTACCAGATCTTCACGGAAATCCCCTCAGACGTCTACGCCGACGATGGACTAGGAACATTATTTTGTAATAAGTAATTTCCGATAGTACGCATAATTATGTAAACCGTTCACAGAAAATTTCCAGCTAGGGCCCATTGTTGAGTGGTGATCTCTTGTAAGTCTTAAAGCACATTTTATTTCATTTTATAATCATCTCATTCACTCGTTGTTTTGTATACAGTTGTGAATTTTCCTAATAAAATAAAAAAAGACTTTTCTGAAGGTTAAATTACATTAGTGTTTGTATAGTCAATTTCGAAGAACCTGTTTCTAAAATAAATTAGGTAATTGATTTAGATAAGAAATAATAGTAAAATTATAAACGAGGCGTGATCCAGGAAAATTTAGCAATATCAGTGTAGCACAGTTTATGGTAAGTAATAATAGTACTGCGGTTAGTTGTACTAGTAATGGTAGACGTAAGGAAATCCAGGAAGGAAGTGTGAAACGCTGATAAACCCATGCATTAATTTTACTTACACTTGCCGTATTCTATACTCGTAGACTTACTACGCGTGTATTTGCTACTTTACTTTCCTATACTAAAGTCTACATTGATGAATTGATAACTAACGTCATAAATGTTACGTATAGTAGTAATTATTATTTGTAACGTCATAGATAATTTTATTTTAATAAGAAAAACATACACATTACCTCAAAAATTATGTTATCATAAATTTGAAATAATAACTACTTTATTTTTAAAATAAAGTCATACGAATAATAAAAAACTGTTCCTCTTACGTGAGTCAACCAACACTTAACAAAGACTTACTCATAGAGACCTTTGACAAAACAACTAAGAAATTATGTACTCACTACAAATCTAAATTAATAAGGCACACTAACCACTTAATTTACACAATTTTACTTCCACACTTACCGCAAAATCCATGTAGAAGATTCAATAGATGTTGGAATAGGAATCTGTTATGAAAGCATGACCTGAGGGTTGCCACACGGTGACGTCGCACACGACATTTCAAACCAAACACCAAAACATGTATCGCCGGTTGTGCTTTGGCACAGCTGTAATTTTTGTTTAGATAAATTCAAAAACCTGTTGTGAAACACTCGCACAACTTTCTTTTGCCAATGCAAAAATTAAATAAAGCCTAACATTAGTAATAAAACATTAGAAATAAATAAAAAAATAATCTCAAAAAACATTACCTTATTTTAATCATGAGTGAATGATGCAAAATGAAATTCAACCTCAGTTTGGCTTAAAAATACGGAAAATCACTCTTTCACGCTAAACTAGGCTCTGTAGAAAGAAATGCTTAAGATCAAAGTTGTAGATCTTTTAATTTTCTATAAATTTGATTATATACACTTTTGTCATAAAATGCATACTAAGGCTGAAATCTTAAAAAAACAATTTTTTTACAGATTTTCATGAAAAAAAACCAGAAAATTACTTATTACTGCTAAACTAGGCGTTATACAAAAAAAAATGTTTTAATTAAAAGTTGTAGGATTTTAAATTTTCTACAACTTTTATTATGTAAATTTTTGTGCTAAACTGCATATTACAGCCGCAATCTTAAAACAAACATTTTTTTTCTACAAGAGCACAGCCTCCCCAAGAATTTCAGCAGACATGGCCCTACCCTTTCTTGTAGAGCATAAAACTTGAAGTAAATGAGGCGATTTTTAAAAAAAATCGTAGAAGCAGTTTTTGAGAAAATCGTAAAAAAGTGAAAAATGACACGAATAAACTACTACTTTCGGTTGACCGATTTTGATGAAAATGTTCATGTCGGGTCATGTAATAGTACTACCCAACTGAAGTTTTATGTTTCAACTACGTAAAATATTCCATTCTTGAGAGATTTTGTTCGCGCACGTGCGCGCGCGCGCACACACACACACACAGATCAACCGCTAAAAACATGTTTTTTGGGTTCAGGGGGTCTGAAAATGAGTAGATCCGGTGAAAACTCGATTTCGAAAAATCGACATGAAAAAGATATTTCCTTTCCTATGTATTCATATAGGCAAGAGAAAGTAAAAACAGGGTATTCGTAGCGTAGTGGTAGCACTCTAGTCTATAACTCAGAGTCCCGGTTTTGATTCCCGTATAGGGTCTGGATCTTATAACAAGTTCAACCGTTCCAGTTACACAACCTACCACAGTTCCTAATAACCTAGTTAGTGATGCGACTAAGTAATTAAAAATTAAAAATAACCTACTGGTATAAATTTAATATAAGAGGTTTTAAAAATATTTCATTTTTAGTTCTAAGATTTCTGTTTTTACTAAAATGTTACTCTGGGATTTTTGACAGCTTTAACAACTCCGGGCTGGCCTGATCATTCAGCAAAAATCCGTCCTAAATTGTTCAGGTAAGCCACTTAGTATGATTAGAAAATTATGCGTGAAATGAAACCGCCAAATTTCTCTTCAATTTACCATATCAATCCAAAATGTTAGAAATAATTAAAGGAGCTCCATAATAAGTCCGCCTCCTGACGCTACACTTATATCTTAAGGTTAGGAAGGTACAAGAAACGCCAAAACTTTATATCCTTGATCTTCGCTAAATTAGCCAATCAAGAAAAAGTAAATCAATAATTGAGAATGACTCTTTTCACGGTCAAGAAGACTGCTAAGTTTGTAGAGTCAACATCAGTAATAATAATACAAATTATTATTTTTAAATTTATTTTTTAACTTTTATTCAACAAATTCACAACTGTTAGATATAGTCAGCATCCGATATGCCACCCTTTTCTACCCACCCAACCCTCCTCACTCAAATTCCTGGGGTACATGTCACGCCAAACTATACTGCCCGCCACGAAAGAAGTCCGTTGTGTTTGAAGAGCTCTATTTCAAAAACGACCGGACGAAAAAATTAACACTACCGCAAATTAAAGCCCGTTCTTTCCTGCGTTTATTCGTTTATTTAAATATTTTTGTTAAAAAAATTGTCGGAGGTACAGCAGTTTACGCATAAAAAGTACCCAGTTCTTAGCCAGTTTTCTATTAGTGTGTTTTTTAAACGTCTGTTACTTCATCTACACTTTACATAAAAAAATCGGGGTTTAAGTATGTTAAAGAACACAGTTTCTCCACAATGTAATTATTGAAAAAGTAAAATCTAAGATTTCGTTTTAATATGGCGGCCATTTAAAAAAGTGATATTTTGGCTCCATGTGAACTTCAGAAAATGATTTTCCGACTGAACTATGAATATATTTACGACAGTATTGTGCCAACTTTAGTAGACTCTTGCATTTATTACAAATAAAACAGAAATTAACTTTAACTTAAATAGAAAATTGAAATTGAAAACTGAAAAACCATTTCAGATTATTTTCTTAACTTCCTCTATCGTCGTTTTTAGTTACCCTATGATCTCTCTTATTTCTAAAGTCCAGACTCACTCCATCCTAGAGATCTGATAACTCCTACGTAAATTAATACATCTCTACTGCATTTATCTTCTGCCTATACGTCTTGGTCATCTCTTACTGCTAGCACTATTTTATAATAGTTGGGCATTAATTTAAGCTTCTTCATTAAACTAAGAAACAAAAACCAAGAAATAAAAAACTAGTAAACTTTCTTATCTTATATTTTTCTGTGTACTGTAATAAAAATATTCAGTTTGGTAATAAAAAAATATTATTAAACTACAAACTTCCAATCTGTTCTTAATTTTCTAACAATAAGTAATTAAGTTATGAAAGTTAATTGAGAGTAAAAAAACTCACGTACCGGAACGCCTGAGGCACAGATACACACAATAGACTGTTCAGTTTATACCGATTGTTCATTTTAAGAATTTAAATTATAATCAATCTTTACATACGCTACAGTTTTTTAGATGAATTTCTTTACGGCTGATCAAGTAAGCTATGTTGTTTGAGTCTGTTAAAACCAATATTATTATTATCTAATAGGTTAAAAGCCAAGACATTTAGATGATCAAGTAGCCTTTATTGATTTCTTTAATTGAAAACTGACAATTCCTGGTTCAATTTTAACCGGTAAGTCATCATAGACATATCTGTTATTCACGTGTCAAAGAACGTTAAAAATTTCTCTGATGGTTTTCGGCTGGAAACGCTCAAGTATTTCTATGTTTGAACGGCTGGTTGTTCTTCAGAGTTGAATCTCATAAGTCCACATTGGTTTCAATGCGGATTTACTGTGTCAATTTAGAAGAAGAAGAAGTTCAAACATAGTACATATTCTTTACTTTAAGGTTCAACTGATGAAATATTCCTTAGATGATTTTTTATGACTGACTTAAGTATGCCACTTCCCTGTTAGCCTATGATCCAGATGCATACCACGATGTCTATCAACATTAAACGGTAGAATCAAATTTGTATTGAGGTACACTCCAGGGCAGTTTTGATTTCGTAGTAAAAAAATAAATATATTTTTTTCAATAATTGTTAAGAATTATTTACAAACAATAGCCAATAACATATAGCAGAAATTTTTATTAAAAATATGCTATAAGTTCTAATTTATCTTGAAGAGATCACTCAGCAGCGTTTCTTTCGATTGATAACCCGATTCTGTAAAGGCATTTATGCTGAAAACATTATATTGACACCCTACTTATTATGAAATGAACAGGTAATTGTTAATGTAATATTATAATTATAATTACTTAAATATTATTGTAACTTAAACAAGACTAAACAAATACTTCATATTCTGTATCGGGTGTCTTGTTGTTGTTTTTTGTATCTTAGGTGATACATAATTTATTTTTTTCGATTTTTGGTTCATAAAATCGTGATGCGGGGCTTACTCGAGAGCGGAGGGTACTCGAGTATATATGGTATTTATTAAAAAACTATAATACAGTTGATTTATTCCACGTAAGAAAATCACATAAATTTATGAGTTATCAATCAAACATGAGAGTCAATTATTATATGAGTGAAACATTTAAGAACAGAAGAGGTAGAGGTGTAAAAGACACTAGTCAGAGTTATCTCCTCAGAGAGTAATGAATTTCATTATTCAGCCAGACCTTGTGGTAAATGAAGTGAAGGTGTCATTTGCAGGGTGAAAAGTAGGGGCTTTTCAGTGGGCCTGGTTTGCTGTTAAGCATGCGTTCCCACTCAGTGAGGAAAGCAATATTAAACCTCCTCAGTTCCTGTTTCTACTTAGTAAAGCCTCTAGAGGTTCAAATCAGCTTTTCGGCTAATGATCTAAACAACAACATACCTTCAAAAAACCGGGTTATGAACTGGTCGTTAATTTTCTATTTTTTTGAGTTAATTGAAGATTTGGGGACCAACATAACGATGGATGATAGAACATTTTTACACTCGGAGAACTTAAAAAAGACTTACCGAAACCATTCCGTCGGTATTGAAATCGGACTGATAAAAAGTGCTTAATATTTTGATACATAGATAATTAAAACGACATTATATATTTTTGCTCGTGACCATTTGAATTAGTCTCTAATTAACACTAAATATATTTAAGTTTTGTGTTAGTTTACATTTCTTTTGAAACAACTTGTGTGAATTACATTGTAACGTCACTAATATGACATCGTAATATTAAACAGTTTCTTTGGTAAAAGTGCCAGCGTAGGTATTTTTATCAAAGAAATATTTTCATTCATACTTTCCTCATTACTACGTTAATTCAAATTCTCCAATACTTTTCTTTCAAGTAATAATACTGTATCATAAAATGACTTTATTACGATAATACGCATGTACGTAATCGTATCTATTAAGAGTATTAATGAACTTGAATCAATTCATTTGCGTAATACTTCCTGGGTTTCAAGAAAATATATATAAATATTTGTTTTAATTTCCTTTAAGTGATTAATTTCACTTAAAACAGTTTTATTTTTTAATCGAAAGTACCTAGTCTAGTATACAGTACTTACATTTCCTGTAAGCCTACTTTTCAGGTAGAATTCTAAATATTTAAATAGACTTAAAAGAACTAAATTTAAATAATTATCACGTATAACTTGCGCATGAACTTGCAATAGTTAAAAAAAGTATTTCCCAAGATTACTCGTCACAATATTACTTTTGACACCGGAAAACCGCAGAGGATGGATCCACACCAAACTCAAAATCTTTATTTAAGAATTAGAACATTTCACGTCACTTGTAATTTAAAGATCATATATAATACTGTTTGTTAAGAAGATATATAGTATTTTTATAGTTCTTTTGAGATAATATTCTCATAAATCTCATTGATTAGTAATATGAAGAAATTTGAGATATAATTTACTTAAAATTCAAAAAAATACTTAGCAATTTTTTAAAATTTTAGTTTATTTAACAAAATTTAATGTACGATAACGCAATGTCCATTTTTTTCACAAATCTAATGTTATACGAAGATTTACAAATACCATACGTAACTGAGATCGCGAAACAATTACACAAGACAATGCACGAAAATGTTTTACATTACCACTTTCTCATACGAAGCATCTACACTAAGCGATACCGGGTACTCAGCAAAAACGTTTAAAACGCTTCTGGCCAAGAGATCTTGTTGACCAATTTATTGGACTGTATTGATGATTGGAAGCTCCAGCAAGTAATTCAAGTTTTGGAACATTTATCGTCATATTTAGAAATTGTAATATTGTAAAATAATAACAGATAAGGTACTAAATTGTCAATAAAAAAGATGTTACAAAGTTAATTCAAAATCGCATCATAAGCTTATTTATTAGCAACTACGTGGGTTGTAAAAATGTAGGTTTTAATTTGTTATAATTACCAGACCCTAGCCGGGACCTCCACATTGAAGCTCAGCGCGCTACCACTACGCTTTGAAGACGGCCAGCAACCATTTTAATTATTACTATTCAGAATAAATTTTATGTTTAACTAATACATTTTCATAAAATACTCGTATAAATTAATACGTGAGATGGTCGCCAACATTTGGAATGGATAGGCACCTGAATGAAAAAAAATTATATCTGTACAATAGTAATAAAAACGGTAATTAATTTTTTAAATCTAAAATATTTTGTATCTCAGAGTTTTTCATAATCAATCGGTGAGATCCAGGAGAATATTATCTCAATAGCAAAGTCAGAAATATATTTTCAAAAACAATATTTTTGTATTTCGCTGAATTACCGATTAAACTATCATTTTAGACTTAATATTTTCTACTCTACAATAGATCACACTTACCTATTAAACAAAAACTAAATTGTAACAACAACCTAATTTTGGTCTGCCAATGTGGGTTAACAGAGGTTTGATCTACGGTTAGGCGAAAAAATAAAATGTTATCATGATACGAGAGTTTTAAAACAAATTTTTACGTGTTTTATTTAGTTAAATATACATTATGATTTATTACTAAACTAAACTAAGGTCTACAAGTATATACTATTTTTAACTAAATATATTGTACTTATACGCAAAAACTGTTCTTCACAAAGAGTTCTGTTCGCGCACAGGAGTACACAAAAAAATTACTTAATTACGTAAACTACTATAAAAATTACTAAGGTATTGTACAGATAATTAAATATAAAAAGCAGAAAAAAATCATAAATACGACTACATTTACTACATTTATACATTTATACATTGACTACATTTATATCAATAACAATAATTGTGCCGGCCGCATTGACGCAGTTGGTAACGTGCTCGCCTCTCATCATGCGGTCCTGGGTTCGAATCCCACTCAGGCACGGCATATTTTCATACGTTACAAAAAATCATTTCATCCTCCATCGTAAACAGTTCCACCCCAACGTCGTCGCTAATGACCGTTGTAGTTGATGCGACGTTAAAAAAATAAAAAAATAATTGTAACAACAGTACAAGTTGTTATTTTTATTCATAATGTGTGTACGTTGCAATCTGTTCAATTTAGAACAATAAGCAACCCCATGTCCCAATGAGATGAGGATAATATGTATGACGTGTAAATGAGAGGTGTAGTCTTGTACAGACTGAGGCCGACTATTCATGAGAGAGTATGGTTAATTAAAACCCAACCATCAAAGTACACCGGTAACCACTGTCTAGTATTCAAATCCGTATAAAAGTAACTACCTTTACTGGGATTTGAACCAGGAACCTTTGCCTCCAAAAATCAGCTGTTAAACAGCCGACTAGTGGCGACGACGTTACCCCTAGAGCAACCCGGAGGGTTAAATTAAATTTAAAAAAATTTTAACATTATGTACATTTTTGTAATACAGAGAAAATTTTAAAAAAATTCTATTTTATAACTAAAATTACTTTACTTTATATTTTATATTTTATATTTTACTTAAAGCAATGTGAATATTTTTACTTTTTTTTAGTGCTTGTTTAGCCACAATGGACCACTTTAGTCAATTTGGAAGCCTTCAGTCTCTTTTTGGCGTGATATTCTCTCATGTTCTGAGTACGCTTCTGTTTGGCTGCTTTTGAAAATTCCCTCTTCTTATATTCTCTTTTCTGTGTCGTAAGCCGATGGTTGAGTTCCTTGATGATCCGTTTGTATTTGGGTGATTTTTCCGTTAGATCTTCGTGAGTTAGTCCAAGTTCTTGTAAATCCCTTTTGATTTCTTTGTGCCACATGTATGCGTTACCAGTTTTCGTCTCATTGCATGGTCAATTATTCTGCGTAAGAGTCTGGTGTTTGGTGTTCTTAGTAAATGTCCAAAGTAGGACAGTCGTTTCTTGCGTATGGCCACTGTTATTAGTTCTTTTCAACTTCGTCTACGCGCGCAAGTCGCCTGTTTTTATATTTTTATTTTATAGGAATCAATTTAATAAATGAGCATAGAAACAGGAAACTATCACAAAGAGAAAAATATAAACTAACCCGAGAACAGTTATTTTAAAACTTGGAAAATTTTCTTAAGTTCTTGCTCGTTGATTGGTAGGGCATGATAATTAAGTTTATACAGTATTTTAATAGATGGGATGACAAAATACTGTGTATATGGAATGGAATTACATTAACGAACCATCCCTCAAGATGGAGAAATTACTTCTGAAAAAATGTACTATTTGCTTTTCTTGTCTTCATTTCTCCAGCATTCCTAGTAGCATTTTAGTTTAGTCGCATGTAGTCCCTAGTACGTACAAAATTCTATTTACATTAGAACTTCAATTGAGATACAGCGTACACGATCATTAAAAAGTTATTCACCCATTTTCATTCAGAATTAATTAATCATACAACTCCAGAGATACGAACAATATCACATCCACACTTACCACAATATCCGTAATGGAGATTAATAAGTTGCTGGATCTAATATAGAAAACCGACGAGGGTTTACCACTGTATAATTTCCTCAATCAAGATGAAAACGAGACATGACGCATGTACATTATCTTAAATATTGCTGATTGCAATAAATACAGTTGTAGTTATTTCTAAGTAAAGACAAAAAATCTGTAAAACTAGAAAACGATTTCTTACCTGCTTCGCCTATAAATAAATAATTATAAAACCTTTTAAATTATTATTTTCAATCCAATCTTACTTTCTCCACATACAGTTTTTGACATGAATGAATGCTTTGCTTACGTGTTTAATGTTGGTCTTCCTCATTGAACCGTAAATTTAAAAAAATTAGACTCAAAAATAAAGTCAGAATAAGTTAAAATACTTTATTAGCATGGTTTTACGTATACATCCCTGCTTAAACTCTCCATAAATGAGTGTATTTAACTTCAATGCCCATAACAGGTCGGTGGAGTGTTAAATTATTTGCACTCAATTTGCTAGTTCCTGGGCTAAAAAAAATACCTCTGTCTCTCATCACATGGTCAGCCAATTGTATGACTGAAGCATTTAAGAACAGAAGAGGTAGAGGTGTAAAAGGCACTAGTCAGTGTTATCTCCTCTGAGAGTAATGAATTTCATTATACAGCCAGACTCTGGTGAATAAAGTGATGGTGTCATTGGCAGGGTGGAATGTAGATGCTTTTCAGAGGGTTTGCCATGCTGATAAGCATACTTTTTCACTGAGTGAGGAAGGCAATTGTAAACCACCTTAATTCTCGTTTTACTTAGTAAAGTCTCTAAAGGTTTAAACCAAACTTACGGCTGATGACCTAAACACAACAACACGTTATCTTCAACAGTTAAAAAAAGTTTTTTGAAGTTTTGCCACTTCAAGTTAAAAACTAACTTGAAAATTTCTTTAGTTTGTTTAAAACCATTCCTATTCATCCTCACAATTATAAGACAACAGCCTATTATATTATCCCGCCTTAAAATTGGTTCTTCTAACGGTTTTTCGGCCGTCAAAAACTTCTACAATTACCTTGTTGTTTAGGTCATCAGCCGTAAGACTGGTTTGAACCTGTAGACGTTTAACTAAGTAAAACGAGGAGTGAGGTGGTTTACCAGTGGCTTCCTCACTGAGTGGAAAAGTACGCTTATCAGCATGGCGGACCCTCCAAAAATCACATATTTTACACTCTGCAAATGACACCTTCACTTCATTTACCACAGGGTCTGGCTGTATAATGAAATTAATTTTTTCAGAGGAGATAACTCTGATTAGTATATTTTACATCTCTACCTGTTCTGTTCTTAAATGATTAAGTCATTTAATTGGCTGACCATGGGATAAGAAACAGAACTATTTATTTTAGCCCTGCAACGAACAGATTGAGTGTAAATAACTTGACACTTTACCTGTCTGTTAGGGGCAGCACAAGTACCTTATCGGACGTATTATTTATTAACCAGACGGGGAATTCTTGTTACATCCATACACTGTATGTGACTATACCATCTTTTTCATTCTCCGCAATTCCTTCAGGTAAAGGCTAAAGATTCAGTTCAAACAAAAATAACATTACCTCTAAGTCCATATTTTTCTTTGGTCCAATTTGGTGCGGCCATTCACCAACCTCAACGATCTTATTTTAGCACTCTAACCTTTTGTATGCAGGCTGGTGAGTGTCTACAGATCACTGCCATAAAAAAAGGAATCGATAAATCCTTGTAAAGTTTTATTATCGTTCCGGTCTAACGCTACTTTTTAATATTAATTTAATAGTGCTATTCCGTCCATTAAATCTTTCAAGCTTACTGAATATACAATATTTTTTAAACCATTAGCAGCTAAAATATCTTTCTTGAACTGATGAACAAACTTTTTATATGGATTCAACAAAACGAATGAATGTAATTATTAAGTTATCTCTTTTAAAAGAAGTTTAAAAAGAAAACAACAGTGACAATTTGAAGATTAAAAAAAGGATAAGATTGCATTTAGTTGTCCTTGGTGCATTGACATCATGGCAATTTACTCGTGCAGACGTTCAATAATTGTGTAGGTATACGTGTATGTTGTCCTTTCAGTAAACTGACGAGGCTGATTCTATATTTAACTTTAATTTGCATTTCTTTTTATATCCCAGTAATTTTTTTATTAGTTTGCATTCCATAATTACTATTAATTTTAAATTTACTGAATGGTTTGAAATAATCTTCTACCCATAGAAAAATCTTATTATTATACAGATATTACGTATAATTCACTACAAAATTCTTCTTCCTTCTGTCATCGAGTAAGCCTTTGACCTTTTCCAACTTCACTGCCCATCTTTTCGCGGTCTACCCACACCTCTTCATCCACTAAGAGTGCAGCTCAATGTTCGTTTCGCCCATCGATTCTCATTCATTCGTATATCAAAATATGCTCCTCCTATCTCTCTCTCTCTCTCTTTCTTTCTCTGTATTTACTAACATTTCAAGAGAGCAAAGAAATTGGCATTTTTCCCTCATTCTTAATGTGGTTTTTCAAACTACACATTTTCCCTACTCGTTTTAAGAACTGCATTTCCACCGCCTGGATCTTGCTTTCATCTTTCCTCCAAGTAATCTTGTTCAGGATAACTGGAACAGCGATACTCAGAGACTGTTCACAAGAAGCTTCCACCACACTTGAGACTGGGCAATAACCCACTCTTACATTCAAATCACCACAAGTAACAAGCGAATCATTCTTATTAACTTTACCCAAAGTGCTTTGCAGAAGTATGCCTACATTGAAGTGTATTGTATGCCTTTATTGAATCAGAACGATACGATTTTAATAAATTAATTAGTAACACCAGCCATCCTTAAATCTATTCTTAAGGATAAATGTGCAATGAGAATAAACATAAGTAAAACAAATATCATGAATTTGCATCAAAGTTAGCCAACAAAAGGCTGAGTGAGGTATGGTTTGGAGGTGATAAACTCGCACAAGTAGCTTCATTTAGATAACTGAAAAGTTCTGTATTATGTCTGATGTCAGGTGCACAACTGACACAAAAAGTTGAATAGCACAAGCAAAGGAACCATTCTGTAATAAGAAAAGGTTTATTACTTCAAAATCTATTTCCCTGGAAACAAGAAACATGTTTATTGAAAGCTTCATTTGAAGTACATTAAGTTATGTCTTTGAGACATGGACGGTACGTAATGTGGATAGGAAAAACTGAAGACCTTTACAATGTGGTGTTGGAGAATGGTTAAGATTCCATGGACAAATAGAGTGGCCAATGAGATTGTACTGACAAGAGTGGATGAAGGAAGAACCCTACTAAAAATAATCAAAGGAAAAAGAAACAGTATAATTGGACATTGCTGCGATATTTGACCTGGTCCACCGCCTGCTCGAGTTACAGATTAAGAGTCGTGCCACGAGGGAAAGACGGATACTGGGGTATGGACGAAGTGACGAAGAGAACAAAATACAAGGAAGTGAAGAGACGACATGAAAAAAGGAAAATTTTAAGCCCACCAACTTCCGGTTGAGTTGGCAAAGAAGCAACCCCAGAAGGCTTTAATGTTTACTTCACTGTTTTATTTTACAGAAAAAAAAATTATTGAAACAGCCATTGTAACACTTATGTTATTTACATTTACACTGTTTTCATTAAAGACTATAATTTTTCGAAAATTGTTTATCAACGTAGTTATTTCAAGAATATTGTAAACTGTCGTTAAACTAAGCGTTGGATGAATATAATTAATTTTACTGCAAAATTTCTATGGTTTTAATTTCTGTATGTGTATTTTTGAACTAAAATTTACCTCAAAACTTTAACTTTTTATGAATCGATTTTAATGTGGCCGCTGAACTAAGCGTTGGATGAAAAACATTATAAATAAAACAATTAAAATTTTGATATCATTTTATTCTTTTTTTGTGCATATTTTACCTGCAATATAAATAACAACTGTAATTTAAAAAACATCTCTTACAGTGTTTTCATTTTTTTATTATAAATATAGAGTTTTACAATATATTTTTTCAGCGGAAACCTACGATCTAAATGAAACTTAACTTAGGCTACGAAACTAATTTCAAGTTTTTGGGACATGTAGTTCAGGAGATTTCATAATGATGGATTTCGTTGTTGTGTGTGTAGATTTATAATATTAAATTATTAATATTATCATCGGTGTGAAATTTAGTTGTTAATTAGTTTTCTTGGTTAATTTTTTTATTTTTGATCCGATTTTAACTAAAAATTATTTTTGCAGAAGAGTTACAGTATTTTTCTTCTTTATTTCTCGTTTCGGTCTACTAACAACCACGTTAAATGATTTTTTCTCTGATGTTTTCTCTTTTTAATTCCTATTATTTGTCTTTTCCAAGGTCATTCGTACATAATAGATGTTATGCATTATTTTTAATAAATAATATTGTTTTAAAAGTCTTTTCTACTAAATTTCTATAAAATAATATAAAATATCAAAAATTTAATTTTTAGGTGTTCTGAGAAATTCCCCCCAGGAGTAGCTTAAATTTAGGCACTTCGAAATGTTTGAATGTAACTCCTAAACAAATATTATAATTTTTACTGCAATGTATTCATACCAAACGGCATTAAAGTACATTTTTTATTTTAAAAAACAAGCGTAATATTACAAAAGTTGAAAGTTTTTTAATGACCCTATTTATACCAGGAAACCTTTCCAAAAATATTTCTTTGTCCTGGATTTAATACTTTCTATTTTTCTTCATTAATTTTTAAATTCAGGTATGTATTATTATAATAAAAAATATGGCCGCCAGAATAGCTAAAAATAGACCAAAATAATTATAGGGTAGCTCTATTATTTTTTTGTTACATTGAAAATTGTGACGTAAGTTAGCTGTGGAGGGAAGCATAATGCAAACATTAATAATGGGCGGTATAAAAAAATAATGGAAACAAAACTGAAATTAAAATGATTTTGATTGGTCAATGGATGGGGATTCCAGTAGTCGGAAGATATAGAATTCCTTTGTAACGTCATAGCCTTGTACCCTTCTCTTTCAAGTTTTTCTTCTTATTCTTCTTCTTTATTTGATATAAGCTTCCATCTGATTGGTTGATTCAATAAAACCGTTTTGTTTTTATGTTAATCTCGTATTTTACTTAGATACATTATTCCAACCCTAAATTCTTTGTTCCTTTAGAAAACTGGCAGCTGTTTGTTTACGTAAGAAATCCATTACAGTGGTTTGGAGTTTGATGAAGTGTTTGGTCAAATATAAAAATCCAATAATATACTGACTTATTAAATTTTGTACATATTTAAATTACATTATTCATTACGATTATATGTATTTATTGATAGATATTATGTTGATATGATCATTAAACCAAATCAATGTAGGCCTATGTCAAATAAACTAATTATTAAAGTCTATTTAAATGGAGATTACATTGACTGTAACCATTTGGCTAACTTACCAAAAAGCTTGTTGTTATTTATTTTCTCGCGACATAATTTCAGCTGAATGAATAGGATGAAATTTTATAAAGCTCTTAGATGATTTTTCACAGCTTACCATGAAAGCCAAATTGATACATTCAATTAATTGATTCAAAGTTGACTGAGTAATTACTCTGTAGGATTAACTTCTCAATAGGATTTTTCAATTTCTTACAATCAACATCTTAAAAAGGAGAACTCAAAATTTTTTTTACTATATTATTTTTAAAAAATATCTCAAAGTTGTTTAGAGATTATTACAAACAAACCTAAACAAACAAGTTTGTATTATTGAGGTTTTATAATTTTTATTTTTATTGCTATTGAGATTGATACACATTCTCTTATTTTATTAAATTTATTAGACATATTTGAATCAGTGTAATTTATTGATCGATTTATGTTATAAGTTAAAATCATTTCCTAATTTTTAATTGTTTGTAGTACTTTTGTTATTTTTTGGTGTTTTAAGAATTAAGGGTGTTGAAGATAGTATTTTGAGTGTGTTCCAAAATTTTGAACTTTTACAGACATATTAACTGAGTTAAACAAGTAACTTTCATCAGTTAAGTTACTACTTTAAGCTTTTTTTTGAACTTACCTTCTCCTTTGGCTAGCAGGTAGTTTATCGTTAATGACTTTACAGGTGAAAACGAAAGAAATTCCAATCTGTAGAACAAGCTGAAGAACCTAGGGGGAGTAAATTTTATATGAAAACCTTTATGAGCTAAATTTCTAATGAGGTAACCGACACGCTATTAAGATTTTCTAACACGTGACTTTAACGCGCCTAAGCAGTGTTCTTAAATACTGTTAGAATCTACACTCTTCTTACACGACACAAAAATCAACATAACGTATTGTAAATCGTGTATAAGTTAAAAAAAAACTTGATCAACTGACTTGTTACTTTTTACCTTTTCCTTATAGTTAGAAAAATTTACGTGAAGTTGATTGCCTTGTTAGAAAAGTTATGGAAAGCCCCACACTTACTTGGTTTTTCCTCAACATGTTGTCTGGTCTAAACAAAGTTTCTTCTTTTACTTTATTAGTAAAATGCACATATTTTATGAGTAAGCAACTAATGAAAATGATGGTGGATAAAAGAATAAATGCCATGACATGAGTGATGTACATAGAGAGCACCTTCCCATTGACATATCTCCGAAATTTAATTTATTTGTTTTTTTATTAATTTTTTTATTAATTTATTAGTGACATATGGTTCCTTAAACAGGAGATCCTTGTTCTACCTCCTCCTTAAATTCCTTTAAACGTGGTTTGGTAAATGATCGAAAGACATTTTGAGCATCAGCTGGTTTGGATGAGCGAAGTCTCAAATTTTTTTAAAAATTTTTGGTAAAATTGAATGTAAATGTATTTTATGTGTGAAAGTAAAGATCGTTATGTAAAATAGCGTTAGAAACGTTGCCTAATGTTCGGAAGGTCTTTGATTGAAACCTCTAAATTCGAGCTCCGTAAATTTTACCAGATAAAAATTTACTTAACGTAAAAGCTAAAGAGTAAATTTTAAAGCTAAAAGTAACCTGAGAAATAGGAAAAATTCTAAAAGTTTTAATTATTTTGTAATTTACGGTACTTACCAATGTAAAAATATCTTAAATGATCTTGCAGTGTGCACTTATTTTTATTTTGTAAAAAAATCTATTTTCGTAGGTATTGTTTGACAATCTACTAAAAATTAATGGCATTAAAATTGAATAAATTTGAATGAAAGGGTTGAAAATAAAATAAATCAGTCATAATATAATATATTAAAAATAAAAAAAATATTTTATTAAAAATTATAAGATAATATATTTTATTCTACAGTATAAATAATTTCAACATCTTACAAAACATAACAATAAAATTTATTAATATCCTAATAAGATTAACGGTAAACCTTAGCTAATTAATAATTTTTTAGGTAATAAAATAATTATATTATATATTTGATATAAATAATTTGATAACAATAAATAAATACTACATTAACAACAAATAATTTACATTATCACAGATTATGTAACAATACATTATAATACGAATAATAAACGATTGGACTATTTACAATAAATTTTATTTATTTACAAACCATATATCCCTTACATAAGTGAAAAAATTCACTTGACATATCAGCGACAATAAAAATTATAAAACAATAAAAATTCACTAATCCGCAATTTGCGCTGTCTATATTTACCAGGTAACTTCAATCGTTGGCTCCACAAAATGTGAAGCAAAGAATTGGGGTAAATTTACTGGCCATCTGATTTGTTCTCAGTGAATTGATAAATTTAATTCTGTAATGCTGTAAATGTTTTCCTTACAACTTTATATATTCAACATCCATCCTTGTAACATTAAAGTTAATCGTACAGCCTATTCATGTTAAGAATCAATTTTATGACATTTAAACGTGATGATCCTGATAATGAGTAGTGATATTCTCAAAAGTGTTAAAGTAATTGATTTCTTTTGTACATAGGCTTAAAGTTTGAATTTATATTTTCACCGATTGAATATTATTGAATTTATTAATTTATAGGTAGGTCTACACTAAATTGGTAACTAGTTTTCAATTACCTACTAAAACAACTTGAACATTATAAAAATAATATAAATATATACATTAGCATTTTTAAATGTAGCTCGGAAAAATTCATGAATTTATATTTTTCAAGAATATTGTTTCACGGAAAAATCCATTTCTGTTTTCCTATATAACGTTTTATTATGGAACAATTCCTGGTAAATGTAAAAAATCCATTGAGAGATAATTAAAAACAAATCTAATGCAAAAACTTTTAGTTCACCAATTTAAATATTAATCCTTTAAAAATTTAATATATAAATGATTCTTTAATTTTTAACCCTTTCAGTGCCCAAACAATATTTAAAAGTTTGATCTAAAGCCATTTAATTTGAAAAAGAGTGTAAAAAAGTGCCAGCCTTTATTTCGAAAACTTGCAGGCGTAAGCCTGCCATTACCAAACAAAATTTCAACGTTACAGAAAAATAAAATAAAAATAAAATAAAATAAAGTTACTAAAATTATTCAAAATTTATTTTTAGTTTATTTAAAGTCATATCGACAGCTTGTTCAATAGCAACTGCTGTGGGTTTTGGTACCTTAACGGTGGTTTTAACGTGTTAAAATTTCCAGACCCTAGCCGGTAATCGAACCTGAGACCTTTCGCTTTGCAGGCTAGCGCGCTAGTCACTACGTCACGGAGGCGGTTTCAAAATTCATTATTAAAATTAATTTTGTTTAAAAGATTTCTTTTGTAAATGTTCGGTTATCCGGACGTTGGCACTTTATGCATAACTTACGGACGTCCGGTAAACAGGATTTTGTCACCACGTAAAATATACCGACGTTTATATACATATACGTATATATTTAATATACCTGTTTTCCCGACGTTGGTACTGAAAGGGTTAAACCTGTAATATAGTCAAAAAAAAATACATTACAATGTCTCAGTTACCATTACCATTGTCTTAAAAGGTAGATTTTTATTTCTGCCAAAAACTACCATACTGTATAGGTATTAATTAATTTTCTGACTTCAAAATTAAATTATTTTATTTTTAGAAATTTACAAGTTTTTTTTGAACAGCCGTAAAAATTGTAATATTTTTGTTTTAAAAAATAGTTAATAATTACCAGCTATTTTGTCACCACATAAATTGGTGGAAGAAGTTAGTCAGAAATATAAAATTAAAACAATTTTTCTTAAATATATGTTTGATTCAAGAAGTAACAGTACGATAAAAAATGTACTAAAACATTTTAAATCAATGTTAGTTGTAATCAATTTCAATGTCACAATTTTCTAACATTTTTAATTATGTAGCAATATTTTAATCTACATGCATTAAGTAATATAAAAAATATTTTTCATTTATTATTGTAAATAAAATTATCAAAAAACCACCAGAACGACCAAAGAAAAAGTAAGAAAAGTTTACAAGAAAACGTAAGAATATTGCTTTTGTGGCTTTACTACATTGTCAGATCTTTATAATTAAAAACAAAAAATACATTTTAACTAAGAATTGACCTCCTGTGTATATTATGACAATAACAGGATTTTTCTTTGACCATTCTGGTATTTTTTAATTATTTGATTAATTCAGAAAAAAAATAATAAAATTCATTTGACGGTGGTTATAATGCTACAGAGTTTAATAAATTAATAAATACTTTACACAAACATAACATAATAGATTAAATATAATAACAGAAATTAAATTAGTTAATATCAAATAATACATTCTAAATATATATATCTGAATATAAAATAATTGTTTATGCAGATTATTTGACAAGTTTGAGATTACAAATTATGTGGAGTATATTAGAAGTATTTTAAAATTACTAAATCTGATGGTAAATATTCCTAGAACTGAAGAATTTACACATAAGAATTTTAATTATGTAACTTTAACAAATGGTTTCAGTGAATCAGTGGGATGAAAGAGCAGGAGAAGAAAATTTAGCAGAATTTTTTTGTATACCTATTAAAAATCTTTCACTTGATTTGTTAATAATAATTTTGGAAAACGTTAAATCCTCCGGTTTTAAACCGCAACTCTTAGTAATCCAAGGTTGCTAGTAATCAAAGCACTTAATCTTAAATGAACTAAAAAAAATAATAAACTGGTAATTTTTTAATATTTCTTAATATTGTTGTCTTTAACAAGTAATATGCAAAAAAAGTAAAGAGAGGTATAAGTTTCGTGAATCAGTCTGTTGTATGATTTAATCGTTAGTTACTTTTAAATATTAATTTTAAATAAATTTCCAGGAATTTAAATTTAGAGCTACGTAGTTAAATATAACATTTACGGTAAATATAAATATAACTCATATCGTTAATTTAGTAGACAAATCTTATCGATATCCTAAAATGATTTTATTTCTGTATTTTTAACGATTCCGTTAACAAACACTAATAACTTTCTTATGGACACGGTAAGTTCACAAAACTTCTTTGTATATTATTATTTTAGTTTATAAAAACTTTAAGAAATTTAAAAATATAAATACTTTTTCTTACTTTACTTACTTTACAAGATTTAAATAAGGTTAAATGATTAAATATAAATATACATAAAATAAAAATATGCACTACAATTTGTTTTAATACTGTTTTTGAAGACGCTTAATTTAGTAGTTACAGTTGTAGTCTGTAAAGAAATAGGCTACATTACATAATTTTTCAAAATTACAGCTTAAAGATAATCTCTAAAGAAAAATTACAACATAATTAATATTAAACCAAATTAAATATTTTATAACTTATAAAAACATAACTTTTCCGATATTAAATGAAAAATTGTAATTTTGAAATAAAACGGGTATTAAAATCATTTGTAATCAATTTAATTTTAGGTGAATTTCAGCAAAAAGTTCACACAAAAATAATTTAAAAGTTAAAGAATTTTGTATATTAAAAATGTACCTACAAATCGTTTAGTAATGAAATCTAGTTTCAATATTTTAGTTATTTCATTTAATACAAAAACTAAATATCTTTTACGTATCAATTCACAAGTTATGTTTCCCAAATTATTTTTAATGATAATTTTTATTTAACTAATTAAAATCATTATAGGTTTTTTAAATATACAAAAATATTACTTTGTTAGTTTAAAGAACATACTAAATCTACAACCATTGTTTCAAACAATTTTCCCTTTAGTTTTCTTTCAGAAAGGAACTTTGTATTTTTTTCGAATTTTTTTAAGAATTTTATTTCATTTTTTAATGCATATCTTTTAAATAATGAGGAAAAACAATATATTATGATAACAAAGTTAGAAAAAATATAACGACTTAATGACTTTGAGAACACTGCCCATTTTAGATATAAATAAAAGTACTTAACGATCACTACATAATATCTTCTTC
This sequence comes from Catonia carolina, assembly GCA_035578175.1. Classification (NCBI taxonomy): domain Eukaryota; kingdom Metazoa; phylum Arthropoda; class Insecta; order Hemiptera; family Achilidae; genus Catonia; species Catonia carolina. Next base: position 256,686,490 of record JAQMRL010000001.1, on the reverse strand, counting down.
AATTCTAAGAAATTGATCAATAATAGACAGTTATATGATGACAAAAACATATAAATTAGGCTTAATTAATCAGCTCTCCTTTTGTTCATACTTTATCGTTATTTTATTTGTCTAACAGGATTTCCGGGTAACGTTGTTTGTTTAACTGTTTTCTAATAAAATGTCAAAGCCCCGATATAAAAAAAGTAAAAATCTTGCAATTTGCTACGTAGGATTTACTCCCACTTAACAGAATGGTGCAGAATGTAATAATCTGTTAAATATCAATGTATTTAAACGTATTTTTTGAATGATAATAAGCCTACTATTTTTAAGAACTACTTTTAATAAAAAAAAAATTAAGTCACAATATTTATGTTAAATCTCACGGATCCATCTATTCGTGAACCGTGAGCTGTACTTGTAATATTTTAGGTAAAATATAATTTTTATGAAATAAATAAATTTTCTGTTAAGTTATATTAAAAGTAAAATTTATTCTGTACCTTGTTAAAATAATCTTCCATCACGAGAACTTCAATTGAACTTTATTCATTAATTTTGAAACTATTAGCATATTACCAATATTTAATTAAAAATAAAACATAAATTGTTTATGTAATTATTTGATTTGTACTTTTCAATCAAACATAATAAGCAAAACGAAAACCTTTAAGAAGTTTAATACAGACAAATTTTAAATAGATAAAATCTAAATTAATTAGGCTACACACTATTGCAATTCGGTTTTAAGCATTTTATTCCTTAGTTAAGAAATTGTACATGTAATTTTATTAAATATTGTAAGATATAAAAACAGATAACATATCGTACAGAAAAATTTTAAAAAATAGTTTAAGGAAAAAACTGTAAGTTAGGTTTAAAAATGATTATTTGTCACAAACACTATAATATACTTTAGTAAATACATAATAATTAAATAATTATGCTCTAACTGGCAATATGCAACAATTATACATATATGTATTTTATTACTGTAATTATCTTCAATTATTAATCAGCAACACTGTAGTGATAAAAATGACAATAGTAATACAAACATTTTTTAAAGTTACAATAAAAAACAGCTATGGAGTACTATTTTTAGTGTTAGTTTTACCTATGATATAAATTTAATGATTAAAAATTTACAATAATATAAACCTTATTGTAAATTGAAAAAACAGTTTTTTTAAATGGTTTATTACTCATTGGACAAGTAAATTTAGTTGATTAAATAACGCAATAAATAAATTATTTTTAGGTTTGTTGATATCTGAAATTTTTAAATTGATTTAACAAATTATTTTGCTTTCACAATTTTACTTACTGGATAACTAATATTCTGTTGAATAACAAATAATTTCCCATGAGTAATCTTGTTTTATTAATCTTTAATTTTAGTAAGAACTATAACTATATTTTTATACAACCAGCAATATTTATTTATGTACGATGTACTTTTATTTAAAGTCCTGTTTTCGTTTTGATTGAGGAAATCACCCACTGGAAAATCCTCTTCGTTTGTAAATATATTTATTTTGAAGATTAACAATTTATTAACTGTATAATGTATTATAATCTATGACATTTAAATAAAATACCCTAAGTTATTTTCTTTAAAGTATTATTTTGGACCTACGTTAACTATGTCTTTCTTACATCTTTTTTCATGTATAGGCAAATATTGTAAATTTTTAACACAGTTTTCTATTTAATTTTTAACTAATTAATCTTTTCATTAAATTGCTTTAATTTTGTTGATTATTTTAATTTATTTGATTTGTTTTTTATGTTTTGTGTGTTTTTTGTGTTGTTAACAATAAGAACGTTTTTGATTTATATGAGCAAACACATTTTACTGCTAAAAATTAATTTCTTTAAATAGTGAACAAAATTAATGCTTGTTTTATTTTCATTATATGTTAACCAATTACTTCTATAAATTAAACCATTTTAAAATTACTTAGTTATCATAATTTAGGCTTTTAAATTTTTTAAGTGATTTCATAAAAATTTCATACAATAAGATAATTTTGAGAATATGTTGTTTTTAAAAATATTTTTAAACATATAAAAACTCCAATGCTTTTCCATTTGTTTTTTACCTTTTTTCTTAATAATAAAATTTTTTATTACGTTTACATATTTTATAAAGTTATCACAATATTAAATATAATGTTAACAAAATTTATAATTAATTAAATTAAAATTTGTACTTACATCATTATGTTTCACTTAACAACCGTAGAAATAAACTTTCCGATGAATTCGTTAATTGTATTTTATTAAATTTTATTATTTTTAACTTTAGATGATCCATTTAAATACACATTCTATTAGTTGAATTCTTTTCTTCTTTTTTCCTCTCGTATTTTTTCTCTACATAATTATATGTAATATGTTTTATATTTAAATTTATTTCATAATATAAAAATTCATCTATAAATAAATTGTACGTTTTTCATTTGATGCTCTTTGATTAGTATTTTTATAAATATTATAAATAAATAAATACATTATTTACATGAATTCCATGAATAATAGTAAAAATAATATTAGATCAGTCTTTTAATCGTTTTTTAATTGAATATTTAAGTAATTAATTAGTTAAGTTAGGTGGATCTAATAAATGCGCCGGCATACCTTTATGATGTCCGCAAATACAACCATGATATAATCGAACAGTACTTTTTTCATTTTTATTGATAAAATATACTTCAACGTGTGTGTAAATCTGCATACACTTAAACGCACTATCCTCAGTACAATGACACCCTTGTTGTTCGCAATAAACATTTTCTAAAACTGCAGGAACTCTATTATCATCTCTATCTTCATCAACTCGAAAAGGACAAATTGAAAAATTTTGAGCGTTTCTTAACGGTAAAGCATGTCGTAAATTTCTGGTGTTATGATTATGATGTCGAATATTTCGCGTCGTTGTTGTGGCACCATTGTTTTGATTATTTGTATTATTTTCAAGTATCGGTGAACTTTCAATCAAAACAAAATAATAACAAAAATATATTAATAATACATAAAAACTAATAAAAAAACAATTGTTATTATTAGTCAATTTGTTGTAACGATGATTCAAAATACAATACATTTTAGTTTTTGTTTCTTTAAAATTCTAACGAACACTCACAAAAACACTTTTTTATGTAAAATTTAAATATATATATATTTTACTCGTAGAATTTATATATATATAATTCACAAAAATAAGTATAAATATGAACAGATAAAAGTGCAACCGTAACTATCAAAGCACTGTTTATGTTTAAAATCTACATTAGTATTGTTTGGATGGATGATAGAGACGAAACTTAAGTACGTTTTCAGATGGTCCGAAATAACATTCAATAACGGGGATAAAATTATGTTACGATTCTATCTACGTCATCAAGGTATTATATCAAATAAGAGAGGTGAGACGGTGGAGAGTGGATCGGGCAGCGAATGCTAGTGAAGAAAACCGCCCCCCGTAACCCGTAAACCACCATGCCACTCTATACTCTTAAATGAGCATGTCGTCGAAGTATCTACGCACATCTACACACTCTAACACACTAACTAATAATACTCTATTGTTTATATTATCATAATCATACCAAATTTAAAAAAAAAATATTTACATCTTTCACACAGTTGCGCCTGAACTTTCCGCAGGTTATTACATAAATCAATGGGGTAAACAAATTATTTTATTTCTTTGAAACTTTTTTCCACTTCCGCAACTTTTATAATAGAAACCTAAATACAACTCTGTACCAAAAATGTAAAGAGTGTTAACCCTTTATAGGTCTTTGGTAAGTATACTTACCACTGGCAATATTGTCGATTTTATTTAAGAATAAGCTACGCAGTTGAACCGAATTGGCATTTTATGGTTTTATAAATTTTTTCTTATGCCCAAAACGGGTGGGTGGAGTGTTACGAATTGCACTCGATCTGTTGGGTCCAGGGCTAAAAAAAATAGTTCTGTTTCTTATCACATAGTCAGCCAATAATATGACTGAACTATTTAAGAACAGAAGAGAGGTAGAGGTGTAAAAGACACTGGTCAGAGTTATTTCCTATGAGAATAATGAATTTCACTATGCAGCCAGACCCTGTGGTGAACGGAGTGAAGGTGTCATTTGCAGGGTGGAAAGTTGGTGCTTTCCGGAGGGCCCAGCATGCTGATAAGCATACTCTTTCAACTCAGTGAGGAAGGCAATATTAAACCACCTTACTCCTCGTTTTTTACTTAGTAACATCTCTAGAGGTTCAAACCAGCCTTTCAGCTGTTGATCCAAACAACAAAATAAAAATAATAAATAAAAGCTAAAAAAAATTATAATAGTAGTATTAGCACTAGGTATATCACTAAAGTTTTTTTTATAAAAATCACGGTACATTGGAGTTAACACTATTGTAGAACGTAAAAAAGTGACAAAACACAGAAAGCGGTTGACGTATTAAGAAGTTTACAAAGTTATGAAATAATAAACCTGTAGCTAAGGATCAGTTTTTGTAGAAACTGGGTGCAAATTTCAAGTTTCTAACACCTACTGAAATTTTGTTACAATAATGGAAAGAAAATGTTGCTACTGTTTGGCTCTTCTAAAAAAATCACCAAAATGGAGTTAACACCTTTTACTTCTTAGGTACAGAACTATTAAAAGAATTTAATAATTTGAAATTTGATAATTTTTATATTCAAATTTAATCATTAAATTTTAACATATCTACTTCTGTGTGTGGTTTCATGTGCCATAGGAAAAACTATTCAAAATTAAAAAATACGTTCATTACATTTCAAGTTAAATTTCAAAAGATGACTGACATGTAGTAATAAACAAATGTCGGAAACACAACTAAATTCAAAATTTCCTCTTATTTCCTGAGACAACTATTAAATAAAGTTTCATAATTGTCTCTAGAGAATGAAACACGAATAAACAAAACAGTGATAAGACAAGTATAGACTTAAAGAGAACAATATTATTGGGTCTACTGAACTGTTACAAATAAAACTTTTTCAGAACACACTACACTAGGACTTAATCTTACCAAATGTCACAGATAAAAATACCTTTTTTATTCTATTCGCATTAAATTTTAAACACATAAATCCCTGTATATACATTCGCGACACATACCAGTTATTCTGGGGAAAAGTCTCATGCGCCGATGGTTTCTTTCAAAGAAACTAGCGTGGATGGTGCAGAAATATCACCACCAACACATTAATATGAGTAAATAAAATTTTAACATTATCGTTACATTTGATAATTGTTGTATTTAAATAACAGATTGTAAATAACTGGGTCCCGGGTTCGATTTCCGGTCACGTCTGACATTTTTTCATCTGTGTATCACCTCGTAGGCTATTACCTACACACAACATAACCTAGGGACAAGCAAAGACATACTCGTAATCACCTAAAAAAATGAATAAAATAAACAAAATATAGAAACAAAATTATTTTAATTTTTTACAGCTTTTTGTTTAAAAAAATATACTGCATTTTCATAAAGTTATCTCTTTAAAACATTATTGGACCAATTTTTCTTACATAGGTTTTTGATAAAGAGATAATCATTTTTGGTGTCAACGCATTAGTGACACATTTAAAAGAATCGCTTTATAAGGATTTTTGGAATCATCACATTAGTGGCGTATTTACAAAAAGTCGTTCTCTGTCAAAAAATAGATTAAAAGTTTTAATGTTTTATAACTTTTTGGTAAACCACCTCAGTCCTCGTTTTACTTAGTAAAACCTCTACAGGTTCAGACCAGCCTTTCGGCTGATGACCTAAACTACAACTTTTTGGAGTTTCTGTTAGTAAATAAAATTAAAAAAAATATTATTTTGTCTCAGTATTTTTATCACCTATTTTTTAATAAGTTACATTAATGGTTAAAAATTTAGAAATGCAATAAGTTTGCACATAAATAACCGTAATAATCCAAGTTTAAATAAATGGTCTAAGAATTACAAAAACTGTCTAAAAAGATTTAGAAAAATTTATTTAATATAAAACAATTAAATAATTAATATATTATCCAGAAAATTATTTCTTTGGAATTTTTAATAAGCGATGTTTAATTTTTGAAACGTTTCCATCTTCTTGAGTGTAGAAATGACATTTTTCAAATTTATGAAAATAATACAGTAAATCAAAAAAGATTAAATTCTGTAAGTCTGTACGCAAAAAATTCCGTAGGTTTAAAGAGAACTAAGTATTTAAAAATACAGTTTAATTGCAATTAATAGCATCATCATCTTTTAATGATTAGGCTCAATGGCTTATTCCGGCATCCATCTCATTTTAGGTCTTCCCAAGGCTCGCTTCCCTCTAAGTTTATACTTCCGTGCTCGTAGAGAAAGTCTGCATGCTGGCATGGAAAGTAAACGGTTGAACCAGTTTCTCTTATATATTTTTAATGTTTCACTCAGTGACGGAACATTTGACTCGGAGCGTGTAGCTTCGTTAGGTACTTTATCTAACGGGGTACAAACTTTGACTCCCCGCCAAAAACCTCATTTCAGCAGCTTGGATACGAGATTCGTTCCTCTGTAATAACACCCATGTTTCACTCTCGGATGCCATGAGTGTTACAGTTACAGCCATTGCTCTATAAAATTTCATTTGGGTCTCCTGTCTCGTTATCTTTCCTGTTGCCCTGCGAATAGAACCGCATACAGTTCTGAATTTTATCAGATTTTAGCTCACGCCATAGTCTGTGCCATACGAAATCCTGCATCCTAAATATTTAAAATCTTGAACTTGTTCTATACCATGTATAATTTTTGAGCGAATCGTCCATCTTCCCTTGAATGCCATAATATTTGATTTTTGCGTCGATATTCTCATGCCAAAATCTACGCTAATGTGGTGCAAATTATAAATGACATATTGGAGCCTGTATTCTGTGTCAAAAATAATAACAGTGTCATCTGCGTACAGCAATGACTTTAGGAATATGTTATTCCAAAGTTGAATGCCTGGGTCAACTAATACAATAATATGGCTCTCAAATTAAAGTAAAATAAAAAATAAAAATTCGCCTGAAAAATTGGCATGGTTAACAATCAGGAATTTAAAGAAATGAAATGGAAAGCTTGAAAATATTTTTTTAGTTTTTCCAAAATTATTTTGAACTAAACACAAAACAGACATAAAATTTACGAGTCGGTTAAAGAGAATTAAAAATACCCTGAACTTTTATAATCAGTATAAAGACGTCAGAGTTTTTCGATTATACCTAATTTTACGATTCTTTCGTACCGTAGAATTACTTCAAAAACCAATTGTGATTTTAATATGAGGTTTACAAAGGGTTTTAGTTGACGTAAAATACAAGGTTCATTGTACAGAGAATATTTTTGACCATAAGTGTATTATACAGAAACATATTAAAATAGTTTTAAAATAATTAAAGATTTTTGATTTGATATCTTCCCAATCTTCTATATTTATTACAAAAATTATATAGAAATTGTTTATATTAGAAAATAACCAATTTTAATTTTCTCTATGTCGTCATAGAAGGTTTTATTTCCGTTTTTAACCTCTTTGTTGAAGATTGCTATTTATTTTAAAAATACAAAATTATTGTTTCAGTTGATATTAAAAAAGTAAATTACACCCAAATATATAAATAATTGTATATGTTCTTATTATTTAACAGGCCTAATTGCAATTGTATAAAAATAGAAAAGGTTCATTTTTTACGGTTAATCACTTATAACCAATGTGAGTAGGTTTCTCTGACGTCAATAGTGTCTTAGACTCAAATATGGCGGCAGAGATAGTTATGAAAGTTAAAATGCATTAAACAGGATAGTTACTACAAATTTCGTTGTAAACTTTACTAACATTTCATAAAATAAAATAGAATTTTAAGGGGAGTCGAACTTCTTATATAGCTGAATATTAACGTTTCGATATTTCTCAAGACCCTTTAAGATAGGAATCCATTTTTTCTGTGTATCTGACATTTTTAGTTCCTTAAATGAGCATTGATTGGAATAAAATCTGATTTAAAAATCCGTTAAGTCTATAAATATACAAAATAAATCTGGTGTTAAACACTCACACAACTTTCTCTTGTCAATGTAATAATGAAAAATACTACCAAACATTAGTAATAAAACTTTATAAACAAAAAAAAGTATAACCCCAAAAAACGAAACCTAATTTTAATCATGAGTGAATGATGCAAAATGAAAATCAACCTTAGTTTGGTTTAATAATACGAAAAATCACTCTTTGACGCTAAACTAGGCTCTGTAGAGAAAAATGTTTAAAAAAAGGTGTAGATCTTTTAATTTCATATAAACTTGATTTTACACTTTTGTCGTACTAAGGCCGAAATCTTAAAATAATAATTTTTACAGAGTTTCATGAAAAAAAAAAACAGAAAAATACTAATTACCGCTAAACTAAGCGTTATACGAAATGTTTTAAATAAACGTTGTAGGTTTTTAAATTCTCTACAACTTTTATTGTACAATTTTGTGCTAAAATGCATATTAAGGCCGCAATCTTAAAAAAAACATTTTTTGCGAGAGCACAGCCTCCCCAAGGATTTCAGCAGATATTTATTTATTTAAGAAAGAATTACATTTATGAAAGCAACAGGTAGAACCCAATACTGCTCTCTTAAAACATATATATATGCATATATATATATATATATATATATATATAACACATACAATCATAATTTAACAAGCTTATAACAGATACAATAATGATACTTCACCTTCATAACATATAGATATAATATATGAATGTGATGATTATAACACATGAATATGATGAATATAATATTTTATTATGATAGTATAATAATATAATGGTATAAAATTGAATATAATACACACAAACAAACATAAAAAATTAAATGAAGCATTAACTGTATACACTTACAAATAAATAACAGTACATTTTAAAAAGAAAAAAAAACATTAAAAATAGAAAGAAAAAATGAAAAGAAAAATGAGAAAAAAATATCAGAACAGGAGCCGTGGAACAAAAATTCGAATTTAGGAATAACTGAATACATTTTTGTTTAACTTATCTGATTGTGAAAGAGGTCAGTAATACTAACAAATTTATCGTAAAGTCTCTTATAAATACTATCTAATACAATACTGTTATTTATTTAAGAATTGGACACATTTTTTTGTAAAAGTTGACTGATTGTCAAAAAAAGGATCAATAATATTGTTACATTTATTATAAAGTGTCAGCATTTTATTTACTGGAGAATTTTTATGGTACAACGTTCTGTTTCTAGGAATGTAAAAAAATCTATTAAACCTAGGCCTTAATAATGGAGCACTTTGTGACATGTGCTCAATTACGCCAGGTATATAAATTTTATTGTTCTAAATTTTGTAAATCAGTAAGAGTGAATTAAGTCTCGTCTATTTTCAAGTGACATTATATTGAACGATTTTCTCAGCTAATTAGTCGAAAGGGAATAATGACATATTTCTTTATGCTTTTTTAAAATACAAATACTTTACAAACCTAGTCTGAATTTTTTCAACTTTTAATTTAGCGACTATTGAATGAGGTTGCAATACAATTAATGCATATTCCAGTTTACTCCTTATTAATGATGAATATAACATGGTAATTACATTAGTATTAGAAAAACATCGGGAACATGGCGCCTACCCTATCTTGTAGAGTATAAAAAACATAGTAAATGAGGTGATTTTATTTTTATTGAGGAGCTATTTTTGAGAAAATCGCAAAACAATGAAAAATGACACGAATAAGCTACTACTTTCGGTTGACCGATTTTGACGAAAAATGTTTGTGTCGGGTGGTATTTAACTTAAGTTTCAAGTTTCAAGTTTGTACGATGTTCCGTTCTTGAGATATGCTGTTCACACACACACACACACACGCACACACACAGATCAATTGCTAAAAACATGTTTTTTGGGTTCACGGGGTCAGAAAACGTGTAGATCCCCTGAAAACTCGATTTCAAAAATTGACATTAAAAATGTCATCGAAATTTATTTTTAATAAAGTAAAATTAACCACTTGAACTTTTAAAATATTGATTTCTTTAACATAAAGTCAAATTAACGAGGCATTAATGACTTTTTCGGGGTATTGAAACTGAGTTTAAAGTTTCGCAACGTGTTACCTCTTTTATCTTCTATCTGTTTTTCCGAAACTTCTAATCTTTAATCTCTTAATCTAGAGCACTGCAGGTAGTGAGTGTATTATCTAAAGTTACAAAATAAACGAAGTTATCAATAATAATAATAATTTATAGGAAAATTTAGAGGGTAATAGAAATTTCGTAACTCCAATAATATTTACATTTTTATCAAATCTAAAATCTTACGGTTGCTCTTTTAAAAGTTCAAACCAAATTAATACATGTCAATATTTAGTAACTCAATGTAAAAATACAGAAAATCACTCTTTCACGCTAAACTAGGCTTTGTAGAGAGAAATGTTTGAAATATAATTTATAAATCATTTAATTTGATATAAATTTTGATTATACACTTTTGTCGTTAAATGAGTACTTAAGCTGAACTCTTAAAAAATAATAGATTTGTTTTAGATTTTCATTAAAAAAAAAATAGAAAATCACTAATCACCGCTAAACTAAACGTTATACAAAAAATTGTTTGAAATAAAAAACGTTGTATGTTTTTAAAATATTTACAACTTTCATTAAATACATTTTTGCGCTAAAATGCATATTAAAGCCACAATCTTAAAAAAAACAATGTTTTTACGAGAAAACAGACTCCCCAAGAATTTTTGGAAGGCTAGCAGACATGGCGCCAACCTTATCTTGTAGAGCAGAAAAAATGTAGTAAATAAGGTGATTAAAAAAAAAATTGTAGTAGCTGTTCTTGAGAAAATTGCAAAAAGTGAAAAATGACTCGAATAAACTACTATTTCCGGTTGACTGATTTTGATAAAAATGTTCGGGTCGGGGGTCCGGTAGTGGTATCTAACTTAAGTTTGAAGTTTCAAGTTTGTACGATGAGATATTCAAGTTTGTACGATAAGTTTGTACGTTCTTGAGATATTCTGTTCACACACATAGACCAATCGCTAAAAACATGTTTTGAGGGGTTCTGGGGGTCTGAAAACCTGTACCCAGGTGAAAACTCGATTTCGAAAAATTGACATGAAAACAATACTTTCTTTCTTACGTATTCATATAGGCAAGAGGAATTTAAAAAATTACTGAGGTCTTTATTAAACTGAGTCTCAAGTTATGACTAAATGTAGAACACATAAGGCACCCAAAAGATAAAATAAGATGACTATGGGAAGGAAACTACTAAAATTTGCGGCTTGTGTGCATAGAAGTTGTACTTTATTTCTAATATCAATCGGTGGTTGCACGTTTTTTCAGATATTCTTACATTGGATTATCTAGGCCTAATAGATTAACAGTACGGGGTCAAATAAAAATTACATTATTCTAAAAATAAATCAGTAAAGACCGACCGACCACTGTAATAGACTTTAAAGAAGGTACAGGCATAATATATAAGCATCATAAAATACTTTATAAATTTTTTACTATTATTATTATCATTGTTACTACTACCTTTATAATAATTAGGATTTTGTAGTTTTTTTTGATTTTGTGTATATGTGTGTGTAAGTACATACTAATTTTGTAGCTGTATGTTTTCAATTGACGTCAATGAGAATATTAAAAAACGTTAACCGAAAAAAATAATAACTAATAAACCTAAGATGTTTGTGTTTGTGTATGTGTGAGAGAGTGCAGGCCTATGTATGTTGCGCACAGTTGCAGTACTGATTGTTGACCGCACTGTTCTTGTAGTAGGCCTATTCTTTTACGTTAATATATAATTGAACCTTCCAGCCCGTCAACACATTTGTAACTTTTTATTTGTATTATTATAAAGCCTACCTAAATCTATTCAGTGTTATTTTTACTTTGCTATACAGTAATTTATAAAAAATTTGCTCGGCAAGTCTTATTAACTTTCTGACAAACTTTTCATCAAATTCTTATTTCGTTTATAATTTAAACGAGCCTTTGGGCTAGCCCAATCAATCAGCTGGTAGAAAGTTGCTATTATTTTTTAAGCAACCCAAGTTGGCCAGCTTTTTATTGGCTTTTTATTGCAACCAGGTGACAGCCATTCTTAACCCTTTCAGTAACGTCCGGAAAACAGGACGTCGATATATTTTTCGTAGTTATAATATCCTTTTTACCGGACGTACGTAAGTTATGCATAAATTGCCAACGTACGGATAACCGAACCTTTGCAAAAAAAACTTTTAAACAAAAATTAATGGATAATGTATTTTGAAACTGCCTCCGTGGCGTAGTGAGTAGCGCGCTAGCCTGCAAAGAAAAAGATCCCGGATTTTATTCACGGCTAGGGTCTGAAATTTTAACACGTTAAAACCACCGTTAAAGTACCAAAACCCACAGTAGTTATTAATGACCAAGCTGTAGATGTGACTTTAAATTAACTAAAAATAAATTTTGAATATTTTTAGAGTTAGAACGATTTCTTTTCTTTGTGAACATACAATTATTAGAACATATTAATTTTAACAGGAAATTTTATTTTTTTTAACGTTGAAATATTATTTGGCAATAGCAGGCTTACGCCTGCAAGTTTTTGAAATAAGGGCTGGCACTTTTTGTACACCCTTATTCAAATTACATAGCTTTTAGATCAAACTTTTAAATATTGTTTCGGCTCTGAAAGGGTTAAACAAAATCCACTGGGGGTCTCTGTTCATAAATTTATCCTGAATCACGTCAAAAAGTACAGCAAAAAGCAGCGATTAAATTGGGTGGTTTTATTTATCTATTTATTCATTTGTTACTAAAAACAAATACAATGAATTTTATCCTATCTTATTTCCTAATTCCCTCATAGGTTTAGCCTGTGCGCGGGTATGAGTTGGTTTATATTGTTAACTTATTTATGTTTACACTAAATTTACATAAAAAGAAAAAAAAAAACAAAAAAATCATAAAATAAATTTCCTAACGTAATACAAAACTTTTTTGTCATCAGTCTCTCGACTGGTTTGATGCAATTCTCCAAGCTATTTTATCTTGCGCAAGTCATTTCATATCTACATGCCTGTAACACCCTACATCTTTTGTAATTTGCTATATATATTCTGGGGCTGTTATTAGCTAGATCTCATCTGCAGTGTTTAGTTCGTTGGGTTACAATATAAAATGAAATACCTTTAATTACTCAAAAGTGAAAAACATAAATTTAGAGGCATATTGGTTAGACTACATACAATGCAGTGGGTCCGATTTTAATTCTATGATAGAGTCTAAACAAATTTTTAATTTAACATATTTTAGCGTTTAAAAATTTTAAAAAGTTCAGACCTAACGTACCATAATCCATTAGAGGCTCTTAAGGACTTAAGAGCTCTTAAGGCTCTTAACGTATCTGTTAATGAGATTTTAAGTTTAAATAAACTAAAATAATGAATGTTCAAATTTTAATATTTCTTAGTGCACGCCATTTGTTTTATTCAGAAACCCAGACATTTTTCACAAAAGATCATACTTTTGAGAAGAAATGATTAGGAAATATTAATTAATACTCATATAGAATCGTTGCATTTATAACTTGATTATAGAGTGTTGGCGTTTACAAGTTAGAACTATCCGTATGTTTATGTGTTGGTCTACTACGGATATAACATTTTTTTTTTGTTATAAACTGTCAAATTTATGAGTTCTGATGTCTGATTCAGACATCTTAATTTGTTTGTTAAGAAGATACTTGTATAAATTTATTCAAAATGATTTCTAAATTTTAATGAAAATGAAAAAACCCTGTGTTGTTGTTTAGGTCATCAGCTGAAAGGCTGGTTTGAAACTATAGAAGCTTTACTAAGTAAAACAAGGAGTGAGATAGTTTACGATGCCTTCCTCACTGAGTAGAAAAGGATAGTTATCACCATGTCGGGCCCTCCGAAATGCATCTAATTTTCACCCTACAAATGACACCTTTACTTTATTCACCACAGGATCTAAAATTCATTACTCTCAGAGGAGATAACTCTGACTAGTGTCTTTTACACCTCTACCTCTTCTGTTCTTAAATGCTTCAGTCACAATTGGCTGACCATGTGATATGAAACAGAACTATTTTATTTATTTATTTAACGTCGCATCAACTGCAATGGTCATTAGTAACGACGTTGGGGTGCAACTGTGAGAGGATGAAATTATTTTTTGTAACGTATAAAATATGCAATGCCTGAGAGGGATTCGAACCCACGACCGCATAATGAGAGACGAGCACGTTACCAACTACACCATACGGTCGGCAGAACTATTTTTTTGTACCCCAGGAACTAGCAGATCCAGTGCAAATAATATAACACTCCACCTGGCTGACGAATGATAATCCTAACCCTTAGTGAATCATAAGTTTGTAATGTTTAAGAAAGTAAGAACTGCGAAACCTTGTTAGAAACGCATACACAAATGGTAAAAGTTTCCGAGATTGTAAAATATAGGAAACTGAAAAGGAATTGAGTAAATTAAATAATTATTTCCGAATTTTATTCTTTAGTAAACCGGATATTTCTAATAACCTACTATCATTTCAATGTCTACCATTCTAATTCCCAAAATTTTGAGAAAATCATTCATCATCACAGAATAAAAAGTTATAGTTTTTAAGGTTAAAAATTAATTTTAATGTTCTGGTCCAATGAAAACTTTTTGAAGTAAAATGCAATGTTGCGTTGGTGTTATTATTAAAATAGTGAAACCTTTAGAGATTCAAACCAGCCTTTTGGCTGATGACCTAAACAATACCTAATATTATTAAAATATGCGACTAAGTTAAACAGGGACTTCAAAAACAAGTTCTGTCTGAGATGGAGGGTAAAGTACCGTAAATATGAGACTGCCCCGGTTTTTACCGGGATGTCTTGTAACTTAAATAAACATATTTTTTATTTTAAATGGTAAATTTACATTTTATAATAGACATTATGATTATAACAGATGTACCTACATTGAATTAGTTATAATGAATTAATTATAATAAAATCGACATCGGGTGTTCTTCATTTGAATAACTAATTAGTACAATCTATAATAATTGTACACTTAATGATAGCGATTTTGACTCCTTAACCAATTACCATAGAATAATATACAAGTTTGTGTCAAGTACGTACGTCACTCGAAGATACTTTGACGTAAAATGATGGAACAAAAAATTGTTATCAATACAACAAGCCCTTGCTTTAAGGTACCGATTGTTTCACTATATTACTATTGTATTCTATTTTATAACTAGTAATTCACCTCAGCTTTGTCATTATTAATGTCTCTCATCAGTAGGGTACATCAATGTCTGTAAGGTTCTTTGTTTTAGATATGAAGGGAAAATATTAAACCTAAATTGCATATTTTTTACTTTCTTCTTGTCTTATACAAGTACTCTCGGACAGCTTGACCTTAAGTTATTAGTTTTAGGTATTTTTGCTAATTTAAAAAAAGCATTTGACCTATTAGATCACCCTATTTTATTATGGAAATTAAAATACTGCAGATTTTGCGGTGAAATTAATCGAGTCGTTTCTTAAAAATAGATTACAGTGTGTGGAGTTTGATGGCCACAAAATAGGTTCATTTAAATCAAACTGGAAATCGGCTACTTGCGGAGTACTACAGGGGTCTTTTCTTGGCCCTCTATTGTTTCTTATATTTATTAATGATCTTCCATTTTTCTTATCAAATTCTGTCACTGTATTGTTTGCTGATGACGCAACCATTGTAGTATCAGCCAAAAATACAAGAGCAGTTGAAACGGCAACTAATAACGTGTTAAACAGAATGTATAAATGGTTCTCTTATAATAAATTAATATTAAATATAGACAAAACTAACTACATTCAATTCTCTTGTACTCCACATTTAGTAATTCCAGTATTAAATATATATTTAAACGGAAATATTTAAAAAACAGAACACCTTAAGATTTTTCGCATACAAAAATTCGCAATTATAATTATTGCAAAAATTCCGAGGTATTATTCTTGCAAAGGATTGTTTGTTGAACTCAATATTCTTCCCTTACCGTCTCTATATATATCTGAAATTTTAATATTCACGAAAGGAACACTGCGTTATTTACAAAAATAAGTACAATCATAATTATGAAACCCGAAACAATGATAACTTCAGAATTGAAAAATATAGAACTTCAAAATTCTCAAAAGGAATTCACTACAATTCCGTTCGGGTTTTAACAGATTACTATCTAAAATAAGACTCCTTAATTTAAAAAACTTTGATCGGGAGTTAAAAGGTTTTTTTTAACAAATCATGCATTTTATTCTGATCAGGAGTTCTTAAATTACGAGTGTCTTACAAGGAATGCTCTTTAAATGTAATGTGTGTAGAATTTAGAATTATGAAACCTTGTTAGTGCAAATGAATAACTAAGAATTCCAATGTACAATTTAAGTGGAAATTTAATGAACAAGTTTTTTTTGTTTTAGTGTACACTTAATTGTAAGCAAAAATTGTTTGGTAAAATAGATTTATACGTAGGTATAACTATATTTGACGATGTCTATTCCTTTTTTGGTCGCTGACCAATAAAGATTTATTTATTTATTTAGTATACAGAGAAAGAAAGTAATGTTTTCATGTAGATTTTTCGAAATCGAGTATTTATCGGAAATACACTTTTCAGGCCCCCTTACCCCCCAAAACGTGTTTGTTAGCAATTGGTCTGCGCGTGTGACAAAATATCTCAAGAACGGAAAACCGTATGAAATTAAAACTTTGAGCTTAAATTAGGTAACACTAGGAAACCCATTATGACTATTTTCATCAAAATCGGTTTTCATTTAAAAAAATTTTTATGCTCAACAATATAGGGTAGGCACCATATTTGCTGAAATTCGTGGGAGCTGTGGTTTCGTGGTAAAAAATGGTTTTTAAAAATTATTTTCCTTTAACTCTTGTAATTATCTAGGTCATCAGCCAAAAGGCTGGTTTGAACTTCTAGAAGCCTTATAAGTAAAACGAGGAATGAGTTGGTTTACCATTGCCTTCATCACTGAGTGGAAAAGTAGCCTATGCTTATCACTATGTCAGGCACTCTAAAAAGCATCTACTTTCCACTCTGCAAATGACACCTTCACTTCATTCACCACAGCGTCTGGCTGTATAATGAAATCCATTACTCTGAGAGGAGATAACTTTGATTAGTGTCTTTTACAACTTCATATTTTCTGTCCTTAAATGCTTCAATTATATAATTAGCTGACTATGTGATTAGAAACAGAACTATTTTTTGTAGCCCTGGAACTAGCAGATCGAGTGCAAATAATTTAACTCTCCACGTGCCTGTTATGAACATTCATATAACTTGTCACGATTTTGGTATTCCAATTTTTTACCATTTTTCTACATATTTGTTTTTTAAAATTTATTGTTAAGGGTAACCGTGTCAGAAATTGTAAAGATAGGTTAAATCAAAGATACATGGAACGATATTATTCTGATATTTTTGATTAAAATAAATTTAATTTTTTTACCGAGACTGGATAATTTTCTATTCTTTAGAAATAATACAAAATACTATAAGTCTTATGACAGGTTTGGGCAAGGGATATTAGTAGTAATGCTACAGGACTACGGCGGGGAGTCATATAAAAGTTAATACAGCTGTTACAGGACTATTATTGGTATCATCAATCAGAGTACAAGGAAAACAAACAGATTTATATTATTAATATACAGTATATAATAATATTTACACGTATTACAGCATTAAAGCCGTTACGTAATAAATAATACAGGTTATTTAAGAAGGATATATCTCAGGATCAAGTAAATAATAAAACATTTGTTATCGAAGTGAGACCACGTGTCTCCATAATAATGATACATTTTATATTGATCTATTTTTAAGATTAACTTAAATTAAGTTAAAATAACGTATGTTTAAAAAGAAATGTTACTAAAAGAGCTGCTTCAAAACATCTACAAGACCGTGGTGTTATTCTGGCAGACGTAACTACCTTTTGTTTAAAACGTACGAAAGAAAAATGGAACGATGAATGGGCTTCAAAATTATCTAAGTTACACGAAATTAGAAAATACATCTTTGAGAAACCCATAGAATTGGAGAGTCGACGAGATCAGGTGGTCATTTCACGATTACGTATAGGCCATACTCAATTTACGCATAGTTACATATTCTCAAGTCCTGTTGTCCCACCGATCTGTCCGTTCTGCCATGAGGACAAATTGACGGTAAAACACATTTATATGATTGTCGTTTTGCAGAAGTTCAGAGAAGATGTCAGCTTCAAAATGTGTCTCTGAGTAATCTTTTCTGCCATGAACACAAAACTGAAAGTGTGTTGCAAGTGATGAAGAGCCTAAATTTATATAACTGTACATAACTTGTATGATGTCTTTAAGTCTCTTCTTCATGTAGCATCTCCATTACGAAGGTGTGCTAGCATCATGGCAATCCTGACCTTGGAAACTGCAGCTCTAAATAGGTCGATGGATGACAAATTAAACCACTCTCGCAGGTTCCGTAGCCAGGAGATTCTTCTTCTTCCAACCGATCGTTTGCCCATAATCTTTACCTGGATGACAAGATGAAGGATTTCATATTTTGGACCTCTTAAGACATGGCCGAGGTACACCAGCTTTCTCTTCTTGATTTCGATCATCACTTCCATTCCCTTCTGCATCCTTATTAGGACTTCCATGTTGGTGACTCTCTCTGTCCAAGATATTTTGTGCATCCTTCTATAAACCCACATCTCAAAGGTTTCAAGTCTTCGTTCACATTGCCTATTGGTAGTCCAGGCCTCTGCACCATAGTACAGCACCGGAAAGATGTAACACCTCAGCACACGAATTCTCAAGTCCAGACTCAGATTGTGGTTGCACAGCATCCTCTTCATTTTCACAAATGCGGCCCGGGCCCTCTCTATGCGGATTTTGATCTCAGTAAAGTAATCAAGGTTACTGTTCACCGTCATACCAAGATAGCTGTACTTCATATTTCTTTCCAACTGCTCTCCCTCCACATACAGGTGTTCGTCATGTGGGACCACATTCTTGGTGATGACCATGCACTTTGTCTTCCTTGTGTTGAGGGTGAGACCAAAATGTTGGCTGGCTTCAACAACCTTATTCAGGAGTTCCTGGAGATCCTGCATTGTTTCAGCCAGCAAGACTGTATCATCTGCATAACGTAAGTTGTTGAGACGTATGCCATTCACCCGAACTCCTCCAACCTCCGTGTCAAGGGCTTGTCTAAAAATTTCTTCAGAATAAATGTTGAAGAGAAGTGGAGAGAGCACACAGCCCTGCCTAACTCCGCGTTTGATGTCCACTGGGTTAGTAAAGGTATCCTGCACGCGAACAGTTGCTGTCTGGTTGAAGTACAGGTTGACAATTATCCGGATATCTCTCGAGTCAATATTTTTACGTTTCAACACTTCTATCAGTTGGTTGTGCCTGACTTTATCAAATGCTTTATTATAATCAATAAAACATGCATATATGTCCTGGTTAACATCCATACAACGCTGCATGAGGACATTGTAAGCAAACAGCGCATCTCGCGTACTGAATTCATTTCTGAAACCAAACTGTGTGTCTGAGATATCTTCTTCCAGCTTTAAAAATGTTCTTCGATGTATAATTTTCAAAAAGATCTTCAGTGTGTGACTCATCAAGCTGATTGTTCTGTACTCATCACATTTTTTCGCATTCTGCTTTTTTGGGATAGTAACAAAGGTTGACTTGAGCCACTCAGTCGGTATTATTCCCGAGCAATATATTTTGTTGAACAAAGCTGTGATTGTGTCAAGGTGTTCCTCCTCAATCAACTTGAGTACATCTGCGGGAATCTGATCTGGACCCAGTGCTTTACCATTTTTAAACGCTTTTATTTAACTTACTCATGGATCCATAAAATCTTGCAACTTAAAATTTTAATACTTCTACCGTATCAATATGAATGAAACTTTGCACACTTGTTTATCTTCGATGACAATACGCTGTCATAAAAAAAAATTTACAAAAAAATTTTTTTTAAACGCTTTTATTACTAAAAATTAACTTACTCTTGGATCCATCAAATCTGGCAACTTAAAATTCTAATACTTCTACCGTATCAATATGAATCAAACTTTGCACACTTGTTTATCTTCGATGACAATAGGTGTTTGTAAAAAAAAATTACAAAAAATTTCAAAAAAAATTTTTGAAAAATTTTTTTTTCAAAAAAAATTTAAAAAATTTAAAAAACGCTTTAATTTAACAATTACTTAAAAAAAGTAACTAAAAAGAAAAAAATTAAAAAATTTACAAAAAAAAATTACAAAAAAAACAGAAAAAAAATTATAAAAGAAATAAAAAAAAAAAAAAAAATTTTTAAGAAACGCTATTATTTAACAATGATTCAAATAAAAAATGAACTAAAAAGAAAAAATAAAAAAAATTACAAAAAAAATTACAGACATTACTGTTACAAATAAAAGCGTGGCGCATTTTTATACAACGAATATTTTACAATAAAATGCGCCACGCTTTTATTTGTAACAGTAATGTCTGTAATTTTTTTTGTAATTTTTTTTATTTTTTCTTTTTAGTTCATTTTTTATTTGAATCATTGTTAAATAATAGCGTTTCTTAAAAAATTTTTTTTAATATTTTTTTTATTATTTTTTTTCTGTTTTTTTTTGTAAATTTTTTAATTTTTTTCTTTTTAGTTACTTTTTTTAAGTAATTGTTAAATTAAAGCGTTTTTTAAATTTTTTAAATTTTTTTTGAAAAAAATTTTTTTGATGAATAAATTGCTCGCTGCACCTCTACTCTCAGAATTGGTGGGCCAGTCTCCTCTACCTCTCTCTCGCCCATAGTCTCCTCTCTTTCATCCTCAAACAAAACTCTTATATAATCTTCCCAAAGTCGCAACTGATCTGCCATGTCCGTCACAATGTGTCCATCCTTATCCGTTAGTATATATGCTTTCTGTTGCCTTCCTGTACCGTTAAACTCCTTGATATTCTTGTGGAGATTGTGCAGATCCTGTCGTTTCTGCAGTTCCTCAACTTCCTCACATCTCTCTCTCACCCACACTTCTCTAGCCCGACGACATTCCCATCTTATTCTTCTCCTCAGCTCACGATACTTGTTCTGATCCTTCGACTTCATCAGCCTTCTCTCCTCCATGAGCCTGAGTATTTCGTCAGTCATCCAGTCCTGTCGCTTCACTTGTTTCTTTGGCTTTAAGTACTCCTGACATGGTTCCAGCACTGCCGATTTGAAGCTTTCCCACAAAAACTCAGGCTCCCTCTCAATTCCATTATCCTCTCTCATCCTTGTCAAATTCTCATTTACTTTTTGACAGACCATTCCCCTCAACTTGACATCTCTCAAATGCCTTGTGTCAATCATGGAATCATGCTGGCGCTTCTTCAATCTTTTCAGCCTCACCCTCACTGTTGCCATCAGCAGACTGTGGTCAGAGTCTACATCCGCTCCAGGGTAGGTTTTGCAATTTCTCACCGAGTTTCTATACCTTTGCTTGATCATAATGTAGTCTATTTGATTTCTGACTATACCTTGTGGGCCGTCCTGTGGTGATTTCCATGTATACCTTCGGCGCTTTGGATGTTCAAAAAGAGTATTGGTAATCACCATTGAGTTTTCTTGGCAGAATTGGTGGAGGCGTTCACCTCTGTCATTGCGCTCACCAAGACCATACTCCCCCACCCACTCATCGCTCTCACCCTGTCCAATCTTTGCATTTAGATCTCCCATGACTATTGTAATGTCTCTGCCTCTTGTTAGTTTCAGAACCTGTTCCACATCTTTATAGAAGGCCTCCACTTCTTCATCCTCTTTCTCCGCCGTTGGAGCATACACCTGAATGAGGTTGAGGGTTCCACAATAGGCCTCCAACTGGAGCAACATCACTCTTGAAGAGAGAGGCACAAAATTCTTCACTGTTTGTTTCACAGATCCATCAACCATGATGGCCACTCCTTGATAGTGTCCAGCATCATCATTCCCAGAGAAATATATTGTTTTATCCAAAACTCCCCTCTGTGCACTGCCTGACCATCGTGTCTCACTGATCCCCATGATTTTGATGTCCAATCTCCCCATTTCCTTGGCAACATTAAAGGCTTTTTCCTCATCATACATACTATTCACATTCCAAGTACCAATCCTCACGTCCTCCCGCAACAAAACATTCTTCTTGGCAACACTCAAAGCTGCCCTCCCCGGAGACCCGATTAGAGGGCTTGAAACTCCGGAATATAATTTAGTTCTGAATTCTGCCATGATTGCTTTACTAGAGAAACTCCAGTGAGTCTTTAATGTGGTGGGTTCCCGTTACTTACCACATTCTTACGCCGTTGACCATTAACTGGTTCATCCGCCTTTGGAACCAATTTCTCAACTCCAGGACAAAGGAGTGCCCTACCACCTACCAGCTCATCCGGCAAGAGCCGTTGGCCAGTAAGTGACTTATACCGGCAATCACTCGGTTTTGCTGGTGTTTGGTTCGCCCCGTCTTCTACGGTAACCACCATATCTGGTGACCATTCCCCTATCCACCACCCGGGGAGGCGCCTGATGGGAGACCAGCTCTAACTCCACACAGGCCTTCAAGTAAGTGTCTTTAAGTAAAACAATGTAAATAGTTCTGTGTGCATGTAAATGAGTGGTGTGTGTGTGTGTGGTGTGTGTGTGTGTGTGTGTGTGTGTGAGTGTGTGAGTGGTGCGTGTAACAGGAATTTTCTGTCACCGATTGAATTTTGCCTGTCAGTTATTGTTATTATTTAATGTTTTTAATTTTTGTTAGTAATTAATTATTTTTGTTAATTTTGTTGATTGGTTTTTGAAATTTTGTATCAACAGTTTATTGGATAATGTAATAATTCTGTTGTAATAACTGGTCGCTAATGACTGCATTGTTGATGCGACCTTAAATAAATAACTTAAAAAAATTAATATAATTGAGAGTAAAATTAATTTAATTATAGAATATTAGATTAATTATATTAGTTGTTTTATCTTTTCGACTTAATTACTTGGTAAAGAGAATATTCTCTCCGTGAAATCCTTACATTCTTCACTCTTGAAAATTCTCGCAATATCTATATCTGGGGACTGTTATCAACGAGTAATGGAACCAGTCGCAGGAGAATAGGTGTCGTGTTGAAAGACCATGTCTTCAATACAATAAGCTCAGTTTTCACGAGCCACGACCTATCCTTAAAGACCGAACTGTGGCTCCTGATATGATGTGTCTTTTCAGTTCTTTTGCATGTTGTGGAAACTTGAAGCTTAAACTATACGATCAACTTAAAACTCGAAGGATTTAAATTTCTTCTTCTCATAATCAAAAATTAGGTTTCCGTCGGTTCCGACTCACAGCAACGACAAAACTATTGAACCATTGCCATCTCTTGCGTAGCGTTCCAACTAATTTCCTCCCCTCCAGCCTGTATTTTAAAATGTTGAGGAGGATCCTTTCCTCAGGCATTCTCTCATTGTGAATATTGAACTGTAACTGTATTAATAAAGAATCTTGAGGATACCATGGATGTGGAAACTAGCCAATATGAAAGTGTTACAGAGAATGAATAAAAGCTTAGAGATGATTAACATCGTAAAATGTCGTAAGCTGCAGTACGTCTGGCACTTCATGAGGAATGTAAAACGATATAAAATTGTATAACGCATTCTGCAAGGAAAAATGGAAGGAAAGAAGCTCTTGACAGATGAAGAATTTTCTGCCTCGCAAATTTGAGGGCCTCGTTTGGTTCGTTTGGTAAAACCCACGGTTACTATTTACTAGTCAGTAGCGGTCACGCGCAGCTGCTGTGAGATATAAGATGACGTAGCTGGTCCCCAACAACTCGGCCGGTGCGTAGTGACGGTAGGATTTTTGCATTGTTTTTACAAACATAGCGGTTTAGGTATGTTTACACGGGAAATCGATTTTAATTTTAATAATTCTTCGTTTGCAGCCTAAAGTTTTTCTCTAAGTAACTTGTTTTCTTCTTTTAATTAGGCGTTTTCACGTTTTAAGAGATCAGTTTCCTCTGACGGCCCAACGTTAAAATTTTATTAAAATTCAATTTCATTCTTCATTAAAACGAGGCCTACCTTTCTCACTATCCCTGCATTTTGTTAAATGCCTATGTTGTAATTGGATGATGAGTTTAAAATATCATAAACTTCCTTACAAGCGTATCGTTTCTCTGGTCGATTTTTACGTTCACTACAAGTCGGGTTTCCCGGACGTAGAACGGCACTCTACAAATCGGCAAATTTAAACGTGGGATTGAATTCGTATTTAAGACACGTTTTAACGGAAGATGTAGCAACTCGGACTTTAAATAGCGTACAAAATCCGATTCGTCGAAATGCAGATTCCACTAAACACACCACTATCGGTTTACCACTATCGGTAAACGACCACTATCAGCAGAAAATGAATCGGCCCGCTTGCAAGCATTTATCCACTTCAATCTAGTTTCAATGGCCTTTGGAAAACGGTGAAACTTATAATGCCCAACTCCTTTGGTATTTTTCATGATTAAAACACCCGGCAATCGCACAACACACCATTATTAAAGACTAGTGAAGTATTAAGACTAGTTAACAACACAAACCGACACAGTGCGTCGGCTGTCGCTGGTGTCCAGTGACGTCATGGGGTGGGGCTTGTCACTGCGCATATTGTTAATGATCCCTACCGTCTAGTAAAGTAACCGTGGTAAAACCACTGAATTGTTACGGATAGTAACCAACGAGGTTAGAATCGACATGATGATTCTCAACAGCCGAAACGGGTACGCAAGGTAAGAAGACAATTCTAATAAAATACTATACATTTTTTCTTCGTCTGTTTGTTTCTAAGAGAAATTATTTCGAAGAATATCAATTCCTTAAAATTGCAATAAATTTAAATATTTAAATGATAGAGGCACAACAAATAGTAAAATGATGATAAATATTTTTTTACTCTTTGGAAATTTCTTAGGTTATGGGAATTGACCTAGGAAGAACCTTCTCTGGAGAATGGGAATGATGGAGTGTAAGACAGCTACTATTAGTGTCATTTAATATAAAAAGTCATCAAAAGAATTTTTGTTGCCTTCCTCACTTCAACTCTAACACTTATCTTGCAAAAGGCGCCCTAGCTAACTCGTGAAAACCAGTCGGAGGTCGGGTAGAAATTTCAGTGGAACGTAGGATCAGGTAATATATTATTTGTAATGGCGAATGATGATTAGCTTTGGCAAAGGGTTAATAGCCCATTTGGTGCGCATTACTAAACCAGTTTAGAGTAAAAGAGGGAATCATTATCAGGACAAAAATTGAAAAAGAAGAAACATCGGAGAAACGGAGAGATTTTCGGAGGTTGGATGAAAATAATTGCTTTGGACAGGACATAATTTGTTATTCGTCTGAATATTCCGACGCTTTAAATCACATAAGAAGTGAAGACAGTTTAAAAAGAAATTCCTGGAAGTTTCGAAGAAAATAGACCAGAAAAAAAGATCACGGTTTTCTGCTGATATCTTTGTCTGGTATTTACTTCATTTTTGGACAACAACGTAAAAACCATATTCAGGTTTTTATTTTAGATTCATATCACGTAATGATAATATCTACAAATAAATATTATTAATACATATGCAGATTTATAGATAAAAATACATATTTTCAAAATCCTGTAACAATATTCCTGAAACGGTTGATAGAATAAGTTATTTATTGTAAGAATTTTGTATTGTATGGGATGGAGTGTTTTGAACAAGGATAGTGCATTGGGATGAATGAGATGTTTTTCTAGGAAATCGAAAATGAAAGAAATGTTTGTTTTTAAATTTTTTTAATTCCTTCTGCAATGTTCCAATAAAATGCAGAAAATGTTCGAAAGGTGTAGACTAACTATTAGACCGTGGTATAAAAACAGTTAACGTCTTTGCAGTCGGGTAGTCAATTGTTGAACTTGTGAATGAAAAGTGTTATCTGGTCGTTCGAAATAGTGTTGTTACTGGACCAGTTCTGAGTTACGTTGGTTGTGTACGTGGATAGAAGTAAGTGTTTGTGGACAGGTTTTGGTTCTTAAGAAAAATAATCTATTGTTAGGCAAGCTGGTTTAAGCTTAAGTTTTTGTAATTGATCTATTTTATGTAGTCTGATAGTATTTTTTAGCAGGCTAAGTTTAATCATTATTTGCCAAACAAATAATTAATTGTTAATTTATTTATTATTTATTAAACTCAGATCCCGAATGAACCTAGGCTTAGTTGTTATCATACATGTTAAATTTTTAATTATTCATCTTTGCAGTAGAACGAAAATAAATTATTTAAAAGATGTCCAACATAATCTTAACTGATTAAAGAAATTTAAATTCATAATGCTGAGGAATTCCAATATCTGGCAAATGAACTTCAGACACCAACTCTTAAATTATTTTAAATACTCGCGATTCAATACTAAGAAAATATTTAAGTAACTTTTGAAGTTTCTCTTTAACAAAATATGTAAATGAAAAGTGATAACAAGATTTGTACACTTTCTTAAATTTTTTGTAAATAACTTTTAAGTAACCTGTATTTTGAATTTTATCAGACATTTATTTATAATGTAATCCAGAAATGTAAAACATCAATAAATCAGTTAAATAATAAAACCAAAACAAATCAAACAATATTCATATTTATAAAATACAAATGAAACTACTGCATACAATTTAAAAAGTGTTCCATATTATGTCAGAAAATTTATCATTTATAAAACCTAAAAACAAAATATGATACATGTAATGTAATTCTTGTCAATGACATGTATGCCTTTGTCAAGACATGTAAAATGGAAACCTGTCTACTTATTATTCTACGTAAGAACAGATTGTAGATTTTGTTGCAATATGTATAAAAATACTGAATATGTAGGTATTCTCATAACTGGCACCTTTGTTCAAAATTTGAAGAATTTTATGGGTTTTGATTTGAACCTTTTTTCTTGTTTTGTTCTGGATTAACAAAGTATTTCCCGCAAATACATATCGGATCCGGAAATTTTTTCTCAATATTTGGTTAGGACGTAACTGAAAGTTTAAGTTGAGTTACAATAAAAATATCTCCTGATAAACATATCTTTTAAAATCTGATTAATCTGATAAAAATATCGGCAATGAAATCTTGCTGTGAGAACTCCAGTAATTATTCAACTAACTACATTAAAATCAATTTTAAATCTAACCTTTCCCTTAAATTTAAACTGCGCCACTACCAAACAGTTTTGAAACCAGTTGTTTTATGCGGCGCCAAAATATTTTATAATAACAAAGGACAAATTTGAAAATTTAAAATTATTGAAAGGAACAGTTTCAGGAAAATCCGCGGTCCCCACAAAGTTAATAGAGAAACATTTGAAAGAAACAATCAAACGAAAATTTATACAAACACTCAGAATAACTAGAAAAATCTTTAATTAAAGTTTACAGTCATATGGTAAGAATGAGTCCACAGAGATTAAACAAACGAATTTTTGATAGTATTTCCGACTGTAGAGGTTTAATTAAATTGGTTTCCACATAACTCAAAGATAATGAGAAATATCACATTTCGGGATCCGTTTGCTGGGATAGAGAATCATTCGGAAAGGAAATTTGCATTTTGAGAGTGGACCCTACAGTGGATAAAAAGAAAACTAAAGCAAAATTCTCAGATGAAGAAAGAGCAAAAAGATCTGCTCGAATGAGAGTATTGCGTAAAGAGAAAAGAATGAGAAATTTCCAAGAAGTAATGTTTAATTCACTGCATGATCATTTATGGTTTATTCGCATAAAAAAATCTCATGAGTTTTATTAAAATTGGTTAGGTACTAATTTTATTTTAAGCTATGTAGTAATAGAACGACAAAAGATTACTTTT
Source organism: Catonia carolina (assembly GCA_035578175.1). Taxonomy (NCBI): domain Eukaryota; kingdom Metazoa; phylum Arthropoda; class Insecta; order Hemiptera; family Achilidae; genus Catonia; species Catonia carolina. The sequence goes on along the minus strand of JAQMRL010000001.1, from coordinate 256,658,503 downwards.
TACTGATCATTTCCTTGTCACTGAAAACAGATTGATGTAACGAAACGTGAGTAAAAATTCAAAATTGCTGTCAAGATTTTCTAATTGTATTAATAAAAATTTTTCTACGTTATTTTTACTGTGAACTGATTACTGAAAACTGAACAAGATAAGTGTACGATGTTGCTGCTACTTTGTTTTCTGTCTCTTTCTCTTGTCACGCCTCACGGAACCTTCCCGTATACTTACTGTCTCTCTTGCACAACTCCCATCTGCCACTAGTCAACTCAATGCAGTAAAATTTATTTATATTGCAAAAAATTATCAAACGTTTGAAATGTACTTCTTTTAGTTACATGCGCCTCGTACCTTTTGTGAAAAAGAGTTTTGCGGTAATTTGCATAAGTTTGTGCACCACAAAACTAAATATTACAAGATTTCGATTTTTGTTCCATTTTGTTAATTACTTTTGTACACAAATAATTTTCAGGTACAAGTAACCTAATGGATAGAATATAATATCGTATTATTCTTATTTACAGACAGAATAAGACGTTAGAATTTGATTACAATTTTTGTTATGTAAGCACTTGGGTTATTAGCGACTACTTTAAGTTATGGAGCGATTGGTTTGAACGTAATTATTTCCAAAATCAAACCGGGAATGAGGAATCAGACCTCGGACCTTCTGCCTTGTAGTCCAGAACATTGATCACTATACCATAGAAGCGTTAAAATAAACATTTATTTATAAAATTTCAAGATTGAAATTTAAAATGAGGTTATAAATGAGATGCATACGTTTTCAATTATTTTGGTTAGAGTTTGTTCAGAAAGTAATAACACTCCCCTCTTGGTAGAGGCACTGATTGAATCTAAGAAAATCAATAAAGTCAATCCACCTCACCTCATACTCAGAAAAATAAAACATATACGAGAAATAGACACTATGGCTAACGCCAAAAACAAAACCGCGAACATGCCTGTAGAAATAACAGTGTTTGAAGAAGAGGTTCATTACTCAGACAAACACACCATCTTGGAGCTGTATTAGGAAACGGGGCTGTAAGAAAGTCAATTGTTAAATCCTTTATACTCAATCACTATACTCCACATAACGCAAATATAGTATTAACGCATATCAGACTAGAGAAATTTTTCCGTACGCTCTCCTGCCAAGACTTAACCCTTTACAGGGTATTAACTTTAACCTTTATAGGGTATTACAGGGAAAATATGCAATTGTAAAATTTTAAATTTTGTTTTATAGGTACTTGAATAACGTATTTCTAGTACCAGAACAGTATGATATTCTTTTTTGTTGATGTTAAGCCCTGGTGAATATACTTATTTACCAAGGAACGTTTATTAAAATGGGAATCACATAATGTTTAGTGGTAAGAATGCTTATTAAAACAACTTGTCCTTTATAACAAAAAAATGTTTGGAATAACTTATCTCAACTTTATATTAGCATGAATACTTCCTTTTCCGTAAAAAACTCGAATTTTCTAAGTGTTGTACGAAAGTAACAACAGAACACCGCGGTTGCGTACGCTGGAATGAATCCTTATCACATTTGTGTAACTCATGAAGCAAATGGTCGATGTGCACTAATTTCAAAATGTGGATAGCCTACTTAAACCTACTTAATGCTACTTATCGTTGTTTTTATAAACATCATACAGAGAACATCTATAAAACCATAAAATGACAATAGGGTTTAAATGTATAGCTTATTCTTTAAAAAATCGACCTTATTGCCAGTGGTAAGTGTACTTACCAAACACCAACAAAGGGTTAACCTTGATGTTAAACCAAGAAAAGTAAGTTTACAGTAAGAAATGATAACTTGAGAGTGGAAATTGTAATGTAGTAATTCCATTTGAATAATAGAATAAAAGTAATATATTATATTAAATACTTTATTATGTAAACCAACATCGTTACATTTATACTGTTAAAAACTTCTGTACAATGAAATTGGTTCAAAAATCTTGTATTATAATTCGCTAAGGAATATCTTTGTTAGTGGCAAATTTCTTTAATACATGGACAATTTTATTGACTGAGCTGTAGACTTGCCAAGAATTATTCATATTCCTTATAAACACTTATTACATAATATTAAATTTATCATTTAAGAAATAATATTGCTTATTACGTGTAGTATCTTATTGCAACATTTTTAATGTTTTTAATGAATTTAGTTGTTTATATGTAGGCCTACCTTATTAAAATGTAATAATCTGGAACGACCTGTGTTCATAAAACTTTGATAGATGACCAATAAATGGATGTGTGTATCGTAACAGCATGTAAAAAATTTTCGCAATAAATTTTTTTCACACAACAAAAAACAGAAACTCTCTAATTACCGCTAAACTAAGCGTTGTACAAAAAATGTTTGAAATAAAAGTTGTAGGTTTTTAAATTCTATACAACTTTTATTATAAACATTATTGGGCTAAAATACATATTAAAGCCGCAATTTAAAAAAAAACCATTTCTTTCTACAAGAGCACAGCCTCCCCAAGAATTTCAGCAGACATAGCGTCTACCCTATCTTGTAGAGTATAAAAGACATAGTAAATGAGGCGATTTTTAAACAAATCCTAGCAGCCGTTTTTGAGAAAATTGCAAAAAAGTGAAAAATGACACGAATAAACTACTACTTCCGGTTGACCGATTTTGATAAAAAATTTTGTGTCGGCTTCTCTAGTAGTATCTAACTTAAATTTCAAGTTTCAACTTCGTACGATGTTTCATTCTTGAGATATTTTCACACACACACACACACACACACACACACACACACACACACACACACACACACACAAACCAATTGCTAAAAACATGTCTTTTGGGTTCAGGGGTCTGAAAACGTGTATATCCGGTGAAAACTCAATTTCGAAAAATCGACATGAAAACAATAGTTTCCTTCCTATATATTTATTATGGGCAAGAGAAAGTAAAAAGAGCATAGGCAAAATCATGAAAATCGAGAGAAGGCTAGTAAGAACTTGCATTAATAAAAAGTATCAGAAAGATGACACTGGAGAATGCTCCCCAATGAAACCGTGTAAAAGAAATAAAACCTGTAACCAGCACAATCAGGGAAAAACGAATTTCCTTCCTATGATATTTAGTCAAACACCTCGAAACAGATTGTCAAGACGAATTTTATTATAGAAACCTCTGAGAGAGTAAAAGTAACATTAAATGGATCACAAATATTAAGGAAGATTTGTAAGAACTTGGAGTAACAATAAAAGATCTGGAAGAAAAACAGACAAAATCAAGAAATTGAAAAAGACCAATCTATGTTACAACCAAGAATAAAAAACAGACAAGTAGGAAGGGTAATTTCAGGGAGACATAGACAGACAAGATCTGAAAGGATGAAGAAATATTGGAAAAATAGGAGACTGAAAGACCCTTCTTACGGTTGACTAAATGGGTTCCATACTGGTCAAAAAAGTTTAAAAAAATACAAAAAAGTTCCGTTTTGAAATTCACGAATTTACTCAAAATTTGAAAATTAATAAATTGAAATTTACAAAGATGCAGTTTCTTAGGGATACTTACTTTTGGAAAAATAACTCCTATAATTTTAAAGATGTATTCCGATAAATCTGCAAATGCATTTTTTAAATTTCTGATAGCATGTGTTACATAATCACTGATAGTAATAAAAACACGATCTATTATATCAATGATAAGATAAATATCTCTCTATTCGGTGAAATTAAAAATTTGAAATTACTCGTGTATGAAGTAAATTTCATTCGTGTTACGGTGAAAAATGTTTCTTTTTGTGTACCACGTATGCTAGTGTTTTGTACTTATTTAAAAGAAAATTTTAGTTTATTTTCCCTTTCATGTTGTATTAATCTTTTCTAAATAATTGAAAAATATTCATATATCGTTGTTGAATTTTCATTAATTGGTTTTTAAAAACTACGAGGATTAAAAAACTAACTTCTTCCAAATACGAGTGGTAAGCATAAATTTTTTTTGAAATTAAATAGTAAGGTTATTTTACTTTATATTACTATTTAAGTGTAATGCATTTAAAAAAATCTAACCCACCAAGTTGATCTAGTGGTAAAGTCGTCGTCGCGAGACAGCTGTTTAACAGTTGATTTTCGTAGACGGAGGTTCCTTGGTTCAAACCCTAGTAAAGGTAAGTTACTTTTATATGGATTTGAACATTAGACTGTGGTTACCGGTGTACTTTGATGGTTTGGGTTCAATTAACAATACTCGCTCATGAATGGTCGGCCTGAGGATGTACAAAACTACACTTCATTTACATGTCATACTCATTGGGTCATGAGGTAGCTTATTGTTCTTAAATTGAACAGATTGCAACGTACTCACACTAGGTATTTAAAAAAAACTATTAAAATAGGTTCGGGTAATTCTTCTTTTTCTTCTGCCTTTCAAGGATTAGGCATCTCCGCCTGTTCCGAACCTCTCAAATCTGCCATCTCTTTCTCGGGCTTCATCGTTCTCTCCTGCCCTCCGGCTTATATCCCAGTATCTTCTTAGGTATCCTATCCTCCCGTATTCTGTTTACATGCTCTAACCACTGTATTCTGTTCTGGGATACCTTGTTGTTTATAGAGAAAATGTTGAGTTCTTTCCTTATCTCGGTATTCTTGTAACAATCTTCTCTACTACACCCATACGTATGTTGAAGAAATTTCATTTCAGATGCTTGCAATCTACTCTCCTCTCGCTTTGATAGCACGCAAGTTTCACTGCCATAGAGTAGGGTCGGCATTGTTAATGTTTTATAAAATCTCACCCTCGTGTTTTTGCTGGTGCTATTTTTTAAAGTGCGGTGGTTAGTTCCGCATATTTGCCGAAATCGGTGCGTGTAAGCATTTTTATCCTGTTGGTGTGTAATGTTGCAACCTAGATACTGAAAGTGGGAAATCTGTTCCGAAATATTATTATCTATAAAAATTTTGCTTCTAACTGGCTCCTTCGGGTAACTGGTTCGGGTAATTGATTACTCAAAACCTGGTCTGTGTGTAAATAGACTGTTTGAGAATAATAACTTGGAGGTATCCTAGTATATTTCGAATCAGTTGTACCAACGATACCATCCAATTTTACAAAAATTTATGTAAAGAATTCTAAGACGATACAGCGTTTGTATATGTGTTACATTAAACCCCTCCCACCACAAAAAAACACAGGCGTGATATTGTTCACACGAAGTACGAAACCAAATGTTTGAGTTTATGAAACGACAAATATACTTTTTTTAACTACTAGTTAAGTAAAATTGTTAACTTCTCTAAATTTTTACAAAAAAATTATATATATATTCATTAAGGTCTAATTTTTAATTAGGTTTGTACTCCAAAAATTTCTTTTTTGTTTTTTTAAAAGAAGCTTTTTTTGAAGTAAATTAACTTTAAAAATCAAAATACGCGGAATTCGTCTATAAAACTACAGTACAAGATCTAATTTATACAATTAAATTTAAAGAGTTTTAGCTTAGGCATCGTTTTGAATTACTTAGATAAATTTTACTGTGATTCTACGCTAAATTGCCTCCGTGTTTTAGTAGAAACGTGATAAACATGTAAATTTATTTATAAGAAATAGTATTTTTTACTTTCTCTTGGCTACGTAAAAATATAGGAAGGAAAGTAGGTATTGTTTTCATGTCGATTTTTCAAAATCGAGTTTTTACCGGATATACACGTTTTCAGACCCCCTGAACCCAAAAAACATGTTTTTAGTGTAACCCCTTTTTGTCCGAGCGAAACAACCCAAGAATCGCTACAAAGCAAAATTGGCACAGGGGACACAAAAAAGAAAAAAAACACTCCAAAAGGAGAGACTGCGGTGATGTGGTGCAAAAAATTAACAAAAATATAAATTAGTTAAAAAATTTTAATAAAATTTTAAATTAAATGAGTGAGAATACTTAATAGATAAAGTTACATATTGATTTTAAGTTAACGCAGAATAAAAGTTACACAAGCGTTTAAATATTAAAAATCATAGATAGCCAAAAATTATGTGTTAAAGACAAAAATGAGCTCAATTTAAATTAGCATGCATTATACTGGATCCAGTTAAACAAAATAAATTTAATTTTAAGAAAGAAGATCATATCGATATAATAATTATTATTATTTAAAATGAAACAATAGAATCAAAATTAATTTGGTTAGGCCTTTCGTATAACAGATAAATAATATTAAAGAAAATTTAAATTAATAGGAAAGCATAATTAGCTTAGCATTAAGAGTATAATCCAGTTAAATAAAATAAATTTTAAGAAGAAAATAATTAGATTCGTTTAACCAAAAGCAAGTTAACTAGAATAAGGAGAATTAATAAATATTTTTTTTACAAAATTAATCATTAATGTAGTTTCTGCTTAATAAATTAAGTATTACAGTAGAAATAAAAAATTTTATGGAAAGCCCAAAAAAAAATTTAATACAATAGTAAGTAAACTAGATGGATGCAAGACAAGTCTTGACCAGACTATGCATAACAGCATAATTTAACAAAGTTGAATCATTTCTTTATAATTTACAAAAATAATGATGGATTTTTCGTCTTATAGCAGATACTTCAAAAGTAGTTTTTTTATATATAAAGAACAGTAGAATTAAATCGAAGAGATATGAAGATATCGGGTGACGTATGAAAATTCATATTTAACCAATGGGATTTACATCACGTCGTTGGGCTTAGACTGATTCAAAAAACATAAGGAGAATCTTCCCCCAAAATCGATTACATTTTGGTTATTTTCATCCCAAACTTGGTTACATTTACGCTCAAACTTGGTTACATACGCCCATACTTGGTCCCTGCAAAGAGCAGAAAAACCAGGACTTAGAAAATGAGGGCTACCGCAAAACACAAAAATAAAAAAAGGTAGCTAAATCCCACCGGCACAACAAGAGAAATAGAAAAAAATTTAATAGTTAGCTTTAAGAAAAGCGTAAAATTTAAAATTAAGAAAAATTTAAATTACCCAAAGGGTTTACAAAATTTACAAAAATTTAAATAAAACATTTTCGGCTTCAATGGGTTTTAACTACTAGTAAAGAAAAGATGAACTTACCGAATACGGGAAAGCAAAATGGTCATACGTAAGGCAACATAACGACGCCCCGAAAAACTCAAAAGGATACGGCACTAACACAAGAATAAAATCACGTCCATCGACATGACCATTTGCTGCAAGAGAGCGAGAGAAGCAAAAATTTCTCAGAAGGAAACCTCGGATCTGACGTCATCGACCCCCTCCACCCCGCCAGACAAATTATCCAAAAACAAGTAAAGCGGGTTGAAACGGATCTCACGCCAGAATTACAGATAACAGCAGTCGGCAGTACAAAGGCAGAAAGAAGAGCAAATCGATAACGAGATAACTAAATTACGATGACATAAGAAGATAACGAAATAATAAATCTAACAGAACTGAACCAGGAAAAGAAATAATTAAATTGAATTGTAACGTTTTCCCAATAAACGTTACATTAGCGATTGGTCTAAGTGTGTGTGTGTGTGTGTGTGTGTGTGTGTCTGTGTGTGTGTGAGTGTGTGTGAATAAAATATCTCAAGAACGAAACATCGTACGAAGTTGAAACTTGAAACTTAAGTTAGATACTACTACCGGACCCGACACGAACATTTTAATCAAAATCGGTCAACCGGAAATTGTAGTTTATTCGTGTCATGTTTCACTTTTTTGCGATTTTCTCAAAAACAGCGATACGATTTTTTTAAAATCACCTCATTTACTATGTTTTTTTATATTCTATAAAATAGGGTAGACACCATATCTGCTGAAATTCATGGAAAGGCTGTTTTCTCGTAAAATAAATGTTGTTTTTAAGATTGCGGCTTTAATATGCACTTTACCGTTAAAATGTATTAATAAAAGTTGTAGAAAATTTAAAAACCTACAACTTTTATGTCAAACATTTTTATGTAAAACGCTTAGTTTAGCGGTAATTAGTAATTTTCTGTTTTTTTTTCATAAAAATCTGTAAAAAATGTTTTTCTTAAGATTTTAGCCTATTTTACAACAAAAGTGCATGATCAAATTTATACGAATTAAAAGATCTACAACTTTTATTTTTAGCATTTTTCTCAACAGAGCCTAATTTAGCGTTAAAAAGTGATTTTCCTTATTATTAAGCCAAACTAACGTTGGTTTTCATTTTGCATCACTCACTCATGATTAAAATAATGTTATGTTTTTGAGGTTAGTTATATACTTCAATACCGATAGAATTTGAATATGCCTAATATGAAAACTCAAAATTAACGCAACCTCTGAGGCTAGTAATAATTTTACAGATGGTACGAACGCTATTGCTAGTTATATATTATAAAAACCACATTTATATAGAACTACTAAAAATAGTTTCTTTCAGCTTTGGAATCAAGAGGAAGATTCAGCACATAAATATGAATAAGCACGCCTAATCGATGTTATTATCTATGAAAATAAATGATTCAAAAATAGGTAATTCCAACTTAAAAGTAGGTTAAAGAAAATGTTGTTACTGAATTGATTATTGCGGTAAACAAATTACCTGTTTACTTATCTCCTAATTGCTTACGTTGTTATACAATGTAAAATTAACAATAAATATATCCGTATTTCATCTTCGTTTACGACAAATAAAATTTAGATTCTTCCTTTTTTTATTTTTATTTTTCATTAATTAATTTCCTGTGACTAAAACGATAGGGTGATTATAATCTATAAAACGATTATATTAATAGGGTGTTTCAAAAAAACTTTGACAATTATTACTATGTCTACTCTTACTTTCTCTTACCCATATGAATAAATATAATTTATTGTTATTGTTATTTATTTGTTTTATAAGTTATTTATTGTTATTGTTATTGTTGTATTGCATGTTGATTTTTCGAAATCGAGTTTCTCCTGATCTACAAGTTTTCAGAACCCCTGAACCCAAAAAACAAGTTTTTAGCGATTGGTATGTGTGTGTGTGTGCGTGCGTGCGTGTGTGTGTGTGTGTGTGAGTGTGTGTGCGTGTGCGTGTGTGCGTGTGCGGGCGTGTGAACAAAATATCTCAAGAACGGAACATCGTACAAGTTTAAACTTGAAACTTAAGTTAGGTAGCCTACTACTTGAGGACGCGACAAGAACATATTCATCAAAATCGGTCAACCGGAAAGTAGTTTATTCGTGTCATTTTTCACTTTTTTGCGATTTTCTCAAAAACGGCTACTACGATTTTTTTAAAAATTGCCTCATTTACAATTTTATGCTCTACAAGATAGGGTAGGCGGCATGTCTGGTAAAATTCTTGGGGAGGCGGTTTTCTCGTAAAAAAATTGTTGTTTTAAGATTGCGGCTTTAATATGCCTTTAAGCGCAAAAATGTGTACAAAATAAGTTGTCGAAAATTTAAAATCCTACAACTTTTATTTTAAATATTTTTTGTACACCGTTGAGTTTAGCGGTAATTAGCGATTTTCTTTATTTTTTCTCACAAAAAGTGTAAACAAAATCGATTTTTTAAAAGATTTCAGCCTTAACATGCATTTTACGACAAAAGTGTATAATAAAATTTATAGGAAAATAAAATCTCTACAACTTTTTTTAAATCATTTTTCTTTACAGAGCCTAGTTTAGCGTCAAAAAGTGATTTTCCGTATTATTAAGCCAAACTAAGAATGGTTTTCATTTTGCATCATTCACTCATGATTAAAATAACGTTATGATTTTTGATATTAGTTTTTTTGTTTATTTCTAATGTATGCTATGCATAACTAATATTAGGTTATATTGTTATTATTTGCATTGGCAAGAGAAAGTCGTGTGAGTTTCACCCCAGGTTTTTTTTTTAATTATAAAATGATGCATTACATTTTGTTAATTTATCAAAAACAAAGTTGATTGGCTCTAGAAAACATTTAATAGGTACGGTTACCTGAACAGTTTTCATCAAGTAAATTTCGAACCACTCTGTAGTCAAATTAATTTAATTGCGCGCGTTATAATATTGTAAACATTGCGTGGGATTTCTATTAAGTTATCTGAAAACCGTAAACGTTGCGGTTACCGACATATGTTAGAAATTTTGACGTCACAAACACAAATAATCTTAACTTCTAATTATTATAAAATGATTTTTCCTATTAATTATATCTAGTAATTATCTACATTATTTCCTTTTTTAGGCTTTTAAGGATATAGTAAAAATTATTTACTACTAAATTAAATAATCTTAATTGATAAAATTATTACGTTAATTAAATCTTTCATGCGTAGGAGTTAGCGGTTACCCGTCAATCAATAATAAAACTTATTCCTATAACTTTTCTCGGATAATATGGTTTTCTGATATTTAGATTAAATATTAATCAATCTATGTCATTTCCTTAGAACTTTAGGTATTTCATTTAATTTACGTTTGTTTTCGTGGGATGTTGTTAATATAGCGGTTTCAGAAAACGCGTGATATTTTTACAGGAAATTAGTATTAGGTTTTTCTTTGGTCACGCCATTATAACGTTTAACTGGTGGTAGTGACATATTTTGTCTAGAAATAAGATTAAATTTTTCTATATATGGATAAAATAAACAAAGTACAAGCTATATTATGAATAAAACGACTTTGTTAAAAAACTGACAACACAACAATCAAAAAATTTTACTACAAAACGTAATTAGGCATTTCTAATTACTAATGTAATTTTTTCTTATTAATACCTAATACTTTTGAAGACAGTGCTAAGCCAAAAACAAAAACAAACAAAAACAATTCTTTTTCCTCACATTCTTCTTTCCCCACAAGATATTCTTTAAAAAAATATTCTTATTTTCAAGAAAAAAGATATTCTAAAACCAAACATTTTTTTATTTTTCAAGAATTCTTATTTTTTCAAGTTATCCTTCTTTTTCCTCGAAAGTAAGGCAACCGCCTTAAATAGGCAGTTTAAATAGTAGGCCCTATAATAAACGATGTTCAGAACTTTCATCACATGAAGGCCGTTTTTACAAATATTTTCATGTCCTATGTCCTATAAACACCGAATGTCATATAAATATAGGTCGGTTCCAAGCTCCGTGTAGTTGCGGGGTGAAGGGTACAGGTGAGGTATAATGAATGTTAATGAGTGATGCATGCTGGGAATACGATTGTTGTATTACTCTAATACAAAACATTCGTTTTCAAACTTTCCGTATTTAAAATATTTGTTTGTATTTATTACATTTATTTATTTACATATTTTGATATAAATTAGCAAGTTAAATGTTATGAATCCGATTAAGTTAATAACCCGGTAGGTATTTGTTAAATTAATGCGCCGGATGATAAGAATATTTTTTTAGTCTAGTTAGTACACGCTACCACTACAAATGCATCAGCTGTGAAATACTACTTTTCTTATTCCTAATTTGTGTACGTTTCAATCTGTTCAATTCAGAACAATAAGTAACCCCATGACCCAATGAGATGAGGATGATGTGTATGACGTGTAAATGAGGTGTAGTCTTGTACAGACCCAGGTCGACCACTCCTGAGAGAGTATGGTTAATTAAATCCCAACCATCAAACTACACCGGTAACCACTGTCCAATATTAAAATCCGTATAAAAGTAACTACCTTTACTAGGATTTGAACCAGGAACCTTCGTCTCTGAAAATCAGCTGTTAAACAGCTGACTCGCAGCGACGACTTTACCTCTAGACCAACCCGGTGGGTTAAATACTACTTACTCATTCATTCTCCCACTACTATAACAACGCATTGCATTCCTTCACGAAGCTGGGACTCAAGCTATAACTGCCACAATGAATTTTTCCGTTTCGAGTGACATATCACAAATTTGTGACGAACAGTATACAATATTATATGATGAACACATTTGAATTCCAATGCGTTCAGTTTCAAAATGTCCTGTAGATGCGTTCAGTTTCTGCCAGCAGCGTTCTACTGCCGCCCGCACGATCAGAACGCACTCTATGTACCACGCTTCTCTACTAATCACAGCATACAAAAAATATTTTGCACGCTACGATCACTTGCCCGGAACGCAGAACGTAGATCGCATTCAGTGTGGCAGGCTTTTTAATGTTCATATTCTTTCTGCTATCCTAACCGGTGCGGCCAGCCACTGAACGCTCCCATCTCGGCAACTGTAAGGTTTGTTTATGTTAGCTTGCAAATATCCACGTTTCACTGTCATACAGGCAGGTAGAAATTTTGAGTGCCGGCCGCATTGGCGCAGTTGGTAATGTGCTCGCCTCTCATCATGCGGTCCTGGGTTCGAATCCCACTCAGGCACGGCATATTTTGATACGTTACAAAAATTCATTTCATCCTCATTACACACAGTTACACCCCAACGTCGTCGCTAATGACCACAGCAGTTGATGCGACGTTAAATAAAAAAATAAAAATAAAATAAAAATAAATTTTGAGTCCAGCCAATCTTCTGCGTCCACCTCAATAGTTATAATACTTTCGTTTCCAATCTTGCTTTATCCTGCTCTCCCAACATTTACGGTTTTGCTTTCATGTAGTAAACCACTTCAGAAAATTTCCACAAACTGTGAACACAGTTTCACAATCTAAAGCAAAAATCGCTCAATTAGGTCAAAAAATCTCGGGGTAATACTGGATATTTTTCTTGAGAAAAACTTATAAAAGTTTACTACTTTTTAATCCTGATAAATAAAACTTTTTCATCCGGCTCCAAGAAGTTTTTTTAATATCATTTTTTTCAAAGAATATTTTTAAAGAACAGAAGTAATATTTTTCATTGAGTTCCTCCCGTTTGCTATTTTCTGTTCGTAACAACATAAGTGGTATAAAATAAAGTTTTATGAAAATTTCTGTGACGAAGTTGTTTTGTTTTCTTATAACACATTAAAATTCCTTCATTCGTTCTAGAGAAAATTGCAAACAATCAGCCACTCAAAGTAAGTTAACTTAATATTAAAACTAAATGTAATCCTAGTAATATAGGTGTAAAAATTGTTTAAGTTTATTTGATTAACGAAAAATTTAATTTGGATTTCTACAACATATATTTATGGGTGTTCTGAATACAGATGCATGAAAATTGCAACTTACCGGCTTTTTCTAGAATTGTTTCGTAATGTGGGTTGTCTACTTAATTAACCTTTAAATTTACTCTACATAATTAAAGTTGATAAAATATAAAATGCAAATCTTAGGTTAATATATTTAAAGAATGCTTTTTACAAGAATAAATTAGTTCAAGATCATTGAAAGTATGATTTTTTTAAAAAGTTTACATGATTATTCCAATGACAACTCGTTTAACATGCAGAGTACATTAGTATTTGGTTTTGAACAAGATCAACATAATGAATTCAAGTTCTGCTTAAGTTTTTTAATTCTATCCTAAGATACTAGTATTGAAATTGAATAATGTTTATCATATTTAAATGTTATTAGGTTTTCTTATTCACGAGGGCTTAAATTGACTTTTTTGCTTTCTGTAAACTGTGAAGGCATTATAGTTGTGGAAAGGTCTCAAACTTCAGTTTCAATGTTTCAGTTTTCCGTTATGACTACTAAATGTAAACAATTAGTTTTGTACGGGTACATTTGAGTTTACCTTTCATCATGCATGTTAGGATTTTAAGTTAACGAAATTAGGACAAATTAATTCATCCAATTTTAGAACTACGGCTCTCGTCTCTTCAGTAAAGCAGGTGCTCCACCTTTTTAGAACCCTCACGTCCGAACGTGAGGGCTACCGTTGTCTTGACGATTTCTTGGCTTTCGGTTTTAAGCCACTTCCGGTCAATACCGGAACTTCAAACTCAATTTATTCTGTATTTACTCTTTAAGAGGAATCAAATGACACTAATTCTGTTTGCAATTCCGACTGATTTCTTGACTTCCGGTTTTGGGCCACTTCCGGTCAAAATCAAAACTTCAAACCCAATTCAAGCCCACTATTTGTGTTATGTTATGAATCCGAAAATCGTTTGTTACTACCTCTTGTAGTTCCTAACGTTTAGGTCTGACGGAAAGACGGACAAAAAAATGAAAGAGATGACAATTTTTAAAAAATCCCGCCAATAAGGGTATTAAAATTCTCACTAGGATATTTATTGTGTTATTTAATGAACAGAGAACAAGAAAAAAATAATTTTGAAGTTTAGTTTATATTATTGTTGCCTAAAAATAAATTGTTTAAGGAAATTATATATTTAATTTTAATGTAATTATATTACGTCATTACAAACATTCTGTTCCGCTTCCCTAGTAAATATTTTCTTCTATTGTTAACGTAGCTATTATGCAAAATACTGTACATTACGATTGTGTGGTATCCACCTCGGAGTCCGCGGAGCTAGACGGAAAAGCTAAAAATTATAACTTTTAAATAATTTTCAATAATTCTATAATCGAATGTAGTACCTAGTTGCTAATAACGATGGGGTTGAAGCGACTTTAAATAAACTATAATCATGTGCTCTGGCCGCATCTGTGGCCCAGTAGTTAGCATACAAAGTGCAAAGTGGAGTTCTCGGATTCGATTCCCGACTAGGGTCTAAAAAATTAATTCCTTCAAACTCACCATTCCTTTAACCTAAAGTAGAAGCTAATGACCAAGTTTTTGTAAGCGTGCCTGTTATACATCAACGAGGCTAACGAATGAATAAAGAACAATATTATTCTCGCGTTTTCAAGCGTCCAGTGCCTTGTGTAAGCGCGTGAATAAAATTCTTCTTTATTCTTTTGTTAGCCTTGTTGACATAAATATAACAGGCAAGCTTACAAAATTCCCCTACATTCTGTTGGGTAGAAAAAAAGAAACGACAGTGTAAACGAAAAAATATCAAATATTTCAGAAAAATGGAATTTTCAGAAAAACCTGAAATAAATTTTAACGGTTCCATGTACCTGAAAATTTCACTGGACAAAAAAATATACGCTTTCATTTTTTTATATTTATATAAGTGCATTTACAATAAATTTTTTGAATTAAAAGAAAGAAAATATTTTTGAAATGGTAGTATACCGGGTGGCCCATATGTCGGTTTCCCCATGAGACGGGACATTTCATTTTGATAAGTTAGTAATAGTGTAATGTTGGCAGCATCACGTACAACATTCATTAGTTGTCTGTAACAGTGGTTAATGTAAGGTACGTCTCCGTGTAGTTACTATTTTTTCTTCGTAACGGTACTTTTAAAATATTTACAACTAAACAACGAGTTTATATGCTTCAGTTGTGGTGGAAGCATCATAAAAATACTGCTAAAGTACTGGAAGAATTTAGTGACAAGTATCCAGGCGTGTCGTTACCGACTCGACAACATTTACGAAAATTAAATAAGAAGTTTAAAAACATAGGAAGCGTATTAAATGCCCTGAAGTGTGGTCGTCCACGATCGATTTGCAATGACGATAACCTACAAAAGGTTACTGAAGTGTTTGTATCCAGTCCCTAGTAAACAAACTCGTAAGGCACCTTCTGAACTAAGGTTATCACGAACTAGTGTGCAAAAAATGATGAAGGAATTAAAATTGACGCCATTTCGTTCATCTTTACTCCAAGTGCTTCATTAAGACGATAGTGACAGGCGGTTGGAATTCTGTGAGATAGTCGCTATCCGTGCAGAAGCCGATCCAAACTTTTTGCGATCAATTTTATGGTCTGATGAGGCATTTTTCAAACACAATGGACGTGCTAATCGGCATAACTGCGTGTACTGGTCGGATACAAATCCTCATATTGTAATTCAAAAAAAGCTTAATGTGCCTGGTGTTATGGTATGGGGAGGTATTTTGAGTTCTGCACTGATAGGTCCTTATTTTTTGAGGGAAATGTTAACTCGGAAAATTACTTACAAATGCTGTAGGAAGTAGTATTTCCGGAAATTGAAAATAATCCTGTTTACAATATTCAATCGCTCATCTGGCAACAAGATGGCGCCCCAGCACATTTCGGTATCGATGTTCGTGAGTTTTTAAATTCCAAAGTTAATGAATGGATTGGTTGTCGTGGTACAATCGAATGGCCCGCGCTTGCCAGATTTAACTCCATGTGATTTTTCACTGTGCAACATTCTAAGGGAACTAGTGTATCCATAAAAGCTACAAAACCTGCACGAACTAAAAAGTTCAATTGACATTGCATTTGACTATGTAAATGACGATAAAATGTTACTGTAGAAAATTTGTGAATCAGTTTTAAGTAGCTGTATAAAGTGTATAAAGAATCAAGGTGGACATTTTGAA
This sequence comes from Catonia carolina, assembly GCA_035578175.1. Taxonomy (NCBI): domain Eukaryota; kingdom Metazoa; phylum Arthropoda; class Insecta; order Hemiptera; family Achilidae; genus Catonia; species Catonia carolina. Next base: position 256,642,256 of record JAQMRL010000001.1, on the reverse strand, counting down.
CACCTGCTATAACATTTTCAAGGAATATATTTATGTACAGTTCTTATAATAAATTTGTTTTTTGTCTTTAGGTTTCTTGTTCATTAACTTTTCTTCCGATTTCCGTACTAAATATTGGAAACCGACATATGGGCCACTCTGTACTCCCAATTTTGATCCTCTCCGCCAACTTTCTTCTTACTACAGACAAATAACATGTATGTCGGGATCAGTAATTGGCTGCACCAATTTTGTTGTTCCTCTAAAATTTTTAGTTTGCAATATGTGAAGTTTTTATGATAAACAATTCAGTTACTCTCAGGTCTTATTTATCCTCTTTCTATTTTACAGTACTAATACAGTCGTGATTTGACTTTCAACGTGTAAAGTATTAGATTAAGTCTTAATCTAATTAATTTTATTAGAAGCTGTGAAGCATAATACCAACGGGATATTGTAAATAATTTATAAAATTAATAAATAGGATAATAAACAAAATATGAAAGATTGTTGTTGTTTAGGTCATCAGCCAAAAAGCTGGTTTGAACCTGTAGAGGTTTTACTAAGTAAAACGAGGAGTGAGGTGGTTTACCATTGCCTTCCTCACTGAGTGGAAAAGTATGCTTATCAGCATGCCGAGCCCTCTGAAAAGCACATATCTTCCACTCTGCAAATAACACCTTCACTTCATTCACCACCGGGTCTGGCTGTATAATGAAATTCATTACTTTCAGAGGAAATAACTCTGATTAGTGTCTTTTACACCTCTACCTCTTCTGTTCTTAAATGATTCAGTCATTTAATTGGCTGACCATGTGACAAGAAACAGAACTATTTATTTTAGCCCTTCAACTAACAGATTGAGTGTAAAAAATTTGACACTCCACCCGTCTGTTATGGGCAGTGAAAGATTATGGTATTTATTTATTATTCTTTCTCTTTTTGTTTCAGTTACTGAATTACAGCCATCAACAGTGTTACGAAGACAAGGAAATAGTTTTTAATAAACTAAAAGGAAAGTAACGAATGAAAATTTATCAGTAGCTATGTTTATTATTGATTATAAAAGAAGTGTGACCATTTAGATTAACCTAATTCAAAGCTATAATATTTTTATTACAAAAAATGATATAGGTAATTTGAACAATAAAAGCGTGGATAATCATTTAAATAACCTCGGTTTATTTTTAACCAATTTAATCGTGTATCACGTACGTAAATATAATAAAAAAATGTTACGCGAGTTTAAAAAAGTTAAACTGGATTTTAATATTATGGCCAGATTAGCAATACAGCAATAAGTATAAACATAGATTGTTACTTTAGTCGGTAGCTAAACCGGTTGACTTGATACGGTCAATATTATTTCTATCGTAGAAGAGTTTCACTAACCATCATTCAGAATAATATCAGATGTTCTTTCATGTTTTAAAGTTCTTGTTATTTTTTGCAAATTTTTCTGCGAATTTCATTTGTTTTTATAACGATAAAAATAAAAATTTATAACTATGGAATTTTCATAAAAAGATTATCTCATTAAAATTACTTTATCATCGTTACTTAATAATATATTTATCATTTTTTATTAGTGAATTCATTAATTTAGTGTGTAAACTGATGTCACAAATTATCTAATTATGTGTTCAATTTTTACAAATATTATTACGTCTTCTTTGATATTGTTGGTAAGTAATATAGTCTTATTTAATATTTTCTAAAATTATTTAAATTAATAATAATCAAATGATTTAGATTAATTTATTACTTTCTCTTGCCTATATGAATATATAGGAAGGAAAGTATTGTTTTCATGTAGATTTTTCGAAATCGAGTTTTCACCGGATCTACACGTTTTCAGACCCCCTGAAACAAAAAAACATGTTTTTAGCAATTGATCTGTGTGTGGGTGAATAGAATATCTCAAGAACGAAACATCGTACGAACTTGAAACTTGAAACTTAAGTTAGATACCACTAGAGGACCCAACTCGAACATTTTAATCAAAATCGGTGAACCGGAAGTAGTAGTTTATTCGTGTCATTTTTCACTTTTTTGCGAGTTTCTCAAAAACGGATCCTACGATTTTTTAAAAATCACCTCATTTATTAAATTTTTAATGTTCTATAACACAGGATAGGTGCCATGTCTGCTGAAGTTCTTGGGGAGGCTGTGAAAAAAATCTCGTAGACAAAAATGGTCTTTTAACATTGCGGCTTTAATATGCATTTTACCTTTAAAATTTATAAACAAAAGTAGAAAATTTAAAAACTTACTTTACTTCGAACATTTTTTTGTATAACGCTTAGTTTAGCGGTAATTAGCGATTTTATGTTTCTTTTCACGAAAATGTGTAAAAATTAGGTTTTTTTTAAGTTTTCGACTTAGTATGCATTTTACGACAAAACCGTATAATCAAATTAATAATATAGTAATCAAATTGTATAGGAAATTAAAAGATCTACAACTTTTATGCATAGCACTTTTCTCTACAGAGCCTAGTTTATTGTTGAAGAGTGATTTTCCGTATTTTAAAGCCAAACTGAGGTTGATTTTCATTTTGCATCATTCACTCATGATTAATATAAGGTTATGTTTTTTGAGATTAGTTTTTTTTTGTTTCTAATGTTTTATTACTAATATTAGGTTATATTGTTCATTATTTGCATTGGCAAGAGAAAGTTGGGTGAGTGTTTCACACCACACTTTTATTATTGATTTTAATATGTACTCCCTATTGAAAGAATTTTATAATTTTTGTTCTGCTAACTAAAATTATAACATCTAAATCGGATTTATTACTCTTGAATTAAAGATAATTGAAGTAGCAAGTGTCTGATTGATCTTATCTTCCTTTAATCGAAACGCAGAAACAAAAATCCTCCTAAAACAGAATACTTCACGCGGACACCTAAATGGCCAAGATATTAGAGCGCCAGACTTTGCTGCACACTGCAAAGCGGAATGTTCAGAGTTTAATTACCGGGTAGGGTATGGAAATTATTATAGCCTACGTTAAAACCATAGATTCAATATTGTTTCTCATAGCAATCGATGGTAACCAAAGTATTTGATGCAACGGTAAATAAACGAGAAAATTACTATTAAATCATTTACCACATTAATCACTTTAAGTTTGTCAACTAATGGAATCAGTAGTATTATTAAAAACTAGACTAAGAAAAATTAAGTTACATTTTTAAGCAATATAGAGATTCAAAAATATTATCGGAGCGTTAATGTAGCCGCACAAAACCTCCATTGAATATCTCTGGGAAAAAATCTGTAGCTTAGTCTACATCTTTTCTTGCTTACCAAAAACCGGGACCGTTATTATAAAAATCTAATTTTACTTTTGACTAAAAGTTATGATCCACTAAAATTTTGTAAAAACAAAGGAAATTTGTTTCTGCTAAAAGAGTATTTATCCTAGATTTCCTCAGAGTTAATTGATACGAGTATTTTACGCAGCTGGGTTTAGATTTTGTTATATTTAATTTGAAAAAATGTTTGTTTATTATATTATCTATGTTTTTTACTCATAAGATAAACAATTAAAATTCTTTTGCATATTCTGGGAAAATAGTTTAATATTATTAACAATTATTAAAGTTTAAACTGAAGCCTGAAGTCCGAATCGATGTAGTCATTTCTTTCAAGGTCAACCAAAACCATCCTGACTTTCTACTTTACATTCCATCACTGATTTGGCAGTGATATTATTAGTTATTCACTTTCACACTTACATTTCTCCCATTCTATCTCTTGTGCATTTTAAATCATTAAAATACTTTTTACTCATGCATCTAATTAGGCCTAATCAAGAATTCTCGAAACCGATCTTAGAATAAGATACAAACTGGGAATATTTTTCATTCTCATGAATTTTTAAAAACATTTTAATACCTGCACAAAATAAAAATATAAAAGAACTTTTTTAAATTTAAACTAAAATTTTATTTCTAATTTTCAAATTAAAGGTCTTCATCCTCCATGTAAGGTGTCCGCAAACTGAGGCGAGGCGGAGCGTAGCTTCAAGAAGAGGATTTCTTCTACCATGGAGATGGATGCGAAATCAAATGGAGTCACACCGATTAGAACGTAGAGGGGCGTGGTCAATCGAAAATGAATCTAGTAACCAACCATGTGACATCTCATCGCTTCTCTTTGCCTCGCCTCAGTGGGCGGTGCGTATGGTAAGAGAAGAATCAACATTTCGTCGACAATCACCAAATTTTTCCAAGACAAATCGGGTAAACAACACTCAACAGGTAAAAGATACCGGTTAATGCTATTACCTTTTACAATTTTTACTACTCGTGTTTAGTTGAAAGTCACCATTGAATGGAATATTTTTAAGGTTATTGCCTGATAGCATTGGAATAGAGCATTTTTAATAACACTCAGTTAACATTCCATGGGCTGGGTTGCTAAATTAAAAGATATTATTGTGTGAACTCTTTGAACAACTACATGGAGTCCCCCCGAGGGGCAGAAATATTGAGAAGAAGAGGTAAAGAGAATCAAGTTTCATGAGAATTAAGACCCAACAGAAAATGATTTGGTGACACTTCTCCAATAGCCAGGTGGAATTGTATAAGAGGCGAATATAGGAAAATAAATGAAAAGTTTAAAAAATGCCTGTATAACAAACGTAATGGAAAAGTTAAAATAATAAAATATAAATCCGTGGTAACGATCAGAAACCATTAAGTAAATGTAAGCTAAACATTCGCCAGGAAAACCTTAAAGCCGGAATATAAAGAAGTGAGGGAGCGGAGGAGAGGGGCAGGGAACCAAGGTGATGTGTAGCCTGCGCAGGTGTTTAAGCCTTCCTTAAAGAACTAATTTTTAAGTCTATATAAGGTAACAATTGAAGCTCAAAATAATTCTTTTATGTTGGAAGCTGTTTTATTAAACACATAAAAATATCATAGTAGTTATTTTTTGTTGAAACATTATAGAACCTTAGTAAATATTTGGCTGAAAATAATGGTTAAGGTGTTGAAATCTAGAGGAAGATAAATTTTGAGAGGAGAAGTATGGAATGGGCATCACTGTAAAAAGGAAAATATCACGTCCTAAGATAAATCGGAGGGTGATGTAGGCATTAGCAATGACCGTGAAACATTTTTAAGGAAAGGAATTAAATTTCGTTTCGAGTTCTGCGTTAACTATGACGCGAGAAAGATCGACGGAGATCTGCTAAAATTGCTTCCATCTCTGTGGGAAATATTTTTCAGTACACATCTGTAAAGAAAATATATTTTATTTAATTAAAAGATTTTGGTGTGAAACTCACTCGACTTTATCTTGCCAATGTAAATAATTAACAATATAACCCGTGTTTAATCATGAGTAAACTTTGTAAAATGGAAAACATAACCTAATTTTTTTGTAGTTTATTTTATGTCGTATTAACATCTTGGTTATTAATGACTACTTTGAGGTATGATACAGAGAGTTTTGACTTATTGTAATTTCCAGAACCTAGCCGGGAATCGAACCCGGGACCTTCCGCTTGGTAGACTAGCGCGTTAACCACTACGCCACGGAGACGGCCTTAACCTGATTTTAATCGTGAGTGAATGACGCTAAACAAAAATCAACCTCTGTAGGAAAATCATACGGCAGGCCTACACAAATATACCAACAGAAATCACTAATTTACCTTGAACTAGGCACTGCAGAAAAAATACTTGAAATAAAAGTTGTAGGTTTTCAAGTTTGTATAACTTTGATTGTATACACTTCTTCGACAAATGCATACTAAGTGCTCAATATTAAAAAATTCATACTTTTACCGATTTTAATGAGTAAAATTCAGAAAATCACTAATTGACGTTAATAGCGTTGTAGAAAAAAATATTTGAATTAACCGTTGTAAGTTTTAATTTTCTACAACTTTGATCATGTACGCTTTGCCCTAAAATCCATATTAAGGCCACGATCTTAAAAAATTCATATTTTACCTCTAGAGCACAGTTCTCCTCCCAAGAATTTCGACAGTCATGAGGCTTATTCCATTTTGTAGAGCATAAAAAATTAGTAAAAGAGGCGATTAAAAAAAATCGTGTGAGCCGTTTTTGAGAAAAGCGCAAAAAAGTGAAAAATTGCACGGATAAACTATTAAGTTGCTTTAGGTGGACTGATTTTGATGAAAATGTTCGTGTCGAGTATGGTACCTAATTTAAGTTCAAAGTTTCAACTTCGCACGCTATACGTTCCTGAGATATTTTGTTCGCGCGCGCACGCACACACCAATTGCTAAAAACATATTTTTTGGGGTTCAGGGGGCCTGAAAACGTGTATTTCCGGCGAAAACTCAATTTCGAAAAATGTGCAAGAAAACAATATTTTCCTTTCCTATAAATTATTCATTTACAACAAGTGAAAATAAAAATAAAATAAAAACCGATAATGTACAAGAAAATATTGTGACAGTGAGCAAAAATTTCTCTATTTTCGTACGCTCTGCTGTCATATTATATTTTTCAAATACATATATTAATTAATTCTAGTAATATTATAAGTTAAAGTATTTACGTATTTTGTAATACAACCACTGATATAAAAACAAATGATATAAAAACAATTGAAACTGATGTTAAATGTTTAGTTTAAATTATGGTTTTCTCGACTTTTTTTGTAATTGCTTGAGTCCGGCCCGTTGGTGAAGTGCTCAGCGCTTCAAAGCGGTCCCGGGTTCAGTTACCGGTCAGTCCTGGTTTATTTCATTTTAACGATCACCCTTAACCGTCTGCGTTAGCTTTAATGTTTGTAACGAACAGACGTAAGAAATTCCTTATTGGTGTTTCTCCCTATTTAATTACAAAAGTACTTTACAGATGTTGGTCATGTGCCTGTCCAAAGCACGAATGAATGTGTTAACTTAAACCCTACTAATACTATAAATGCCACAGTTTTTAATTAAAACTTTACTGATTTGTAATTTAACGACAACAATGAAATAATTAATTGAATTAATTACCTAACTAATTGTTCAAAGCGCAAACGCATAACTGTTCGTTTTAATTGGCCGCCACAAAGGTTAATAATGTTAATTAGTTATTTACATATTAGGAGTACTGTCACAATGAATCTATTGTTAGTAACTTATTAGTCAAAAGGTGCGGTATGACTTCTGTGTAAATATAAAAATAGTAGATATAATGATAAAAAACTTTTCTGTAAACCAGCATTCAATGCAAAAGTTTGGTAGCTACCACGTACAGTACGTTTCCATAATTTATATTAATTAAGATACAAGAAAATATTTCCGTTATAAATAAATGTTGGTTATACTGTTGAATCTCCATAACTCGAACCAAGTAAGGAATATGGCAATAATTCGAGTTAAAGAAAATTCGAAATACAGAACAACAAAACTATAGAATTTTGATCAATTTTTAAAGATAATGTTAAAATTTTTTAAAATAATTCTGTTTTAATGGCATTAAACAAATCTTCTGCGCAATAACTTTTGATTAAAAGTAATATTGATTGCTTGTTATTGTAGCATTATTCATTAGAAATTGAGGCACTTTTATCAGAAATAACTTTTTGAACGATTCCATAACAATTTTTAATTTTTTCAAGTCTTTTACTGCTGGCTTTAAATTTGGTATGACTATGTTGCATCGATGATTAATCTGATTTTTCTCGGAGCATTACACCTGATATGGGAAAGTTTTTCCCGCGTATTACTTGCAGCCAATTTAATACACCTTCTTCTATTCCAGGCTATGAAAACATTTTCGTATACTTTTGTTTTAAAAACAGAAAAGAATTCGAATTTTAAAAAAGTCTCAAAGAAGAAGTTCGAGTTATGGACGTTAATGTTAACGTAAATTAACGGGCAAATCCTAGGAAAACCAAATTTAATTCGAACTATAGAAAATTCTATTTACAGACGTTCAAGTTATGGAAGTTCAACTGTATTTAACATGTATTTCCTCCCACTATTCGCTAACTAGTATCACTATATAATTAGCTATTGTAAATATTGAGCTCATTAGCAGTCTACATGTATACAACCAGTTAGCTAATTAAGTATTTTTATTTAATAATTATTTACAAAACATTTCCAGCATACGAGCAACCTTTTAATTTTTTTAATTAATTATAAATAAAAATAACATGTTGGAATCCAAATCCCAGATCCAATATACTTAGTATAAAGAAGTACTAAACGACATGCAAGAGCTGAAATTAACTAACAGGACTTAGTTGAAAAATCAACCAAATACGAACAGATAATCAAAGACCACACCATTCGACTTGCCGGCCGCATTGGCGTAGTTGGTAACGTGCTCGCCTCTCATCATGCAGCCTTGGGTTCGAATCCCATTCAGGCACGGCATATTTTCATACGTTACAAAAAAAATCATTTCATCCTTCACCGTCTGCATTAGCAGTAATTGCAAAACAGTCGGACGTTAAACAAAAAAAAAATCATTTGACTTACCACAATTGTACCTAAAAGACCGGTACGGGTTTATTCAGAGGAAGTTTGCCAAAAGAGTTCTGAATGCTTAAAGGAGTATTATCGCAAGCTTCTAAACTGACTAAAGTGGTCCATTGAGACCAAAAAGCTAAATATATAAAGTCACGGTCAAAATTAGTTGCAAAAATTACTATATAAAACATAGTTATACTGCTTGTGTGTTTTCAATAGAAGCTTGCACTGTACACGTTCTCTCTACTTTCCTCCTCCTCCTTATTCCGAATAGTCAACATCTGTACTGGTAATTTGAAAAGTGTGCCTTTAAACTGTTTCCAGACTTTAATACTTTCGAATAATTTTTTTTTATATAGCCTATATTTATTTAAAGTTGCATCAACAGCTTGGTCATTAGCGACTACAGTGGGTTATGGAACGTTGGGTTGTGACTTGTTATAATTTCCAGACCCTAACCGGGAATCGAACCCGGGATCTCCGCGTGGTAGGCGAGAGCGAATAAATTTATTTCTTCTTAAGTTATTGTGGTTAATTGTATAATCCTATTTTAGTTTATATATACCAAGTACCGATCGGTACATGCGTAAATTACCACGTTCATCGTTGACCGGTACTGCAGTACGCTTTAATCTCTTGTGCACTGAACGGAAACCCAAACTGAGTGGTGAATTTCTTTGTACTATAATATAAACAGCCTTACATTTTGTGTTGACAATTACAAAAGCAAACATTGCAGAGTATAATACAATCTAATTAATCAACTAAAAGCAATTGGACTGTTCTGATATAAAGTATTTATTTTGATTTTAAAATAATATATCAATAAAAGTAAAAATATATAGTGATTTATATTATGCCTATTACTCATTTCATTATATCAAGAGTATGGGTGTAGTAGTACGTTTTTCAACACCTATACAAACTGCTGCAACCACTTTACCAGTGTGGGAGTGCGAAGACGTATTACAGAAGCTTCTATTATATTACTATGGTATAGTAAGTGTTTTATGACTACCAAATCGTCGGCTCAATCAAGAATATCACAAATTAATCTATACAAACCATAGGACGTATTTTTAAATATTACTAGCGTAGTGAACCTGTGCGAATAAATTCGCACAATGTTCTTCGGATTCAAACCCCAATCATTAAAAAAATAAGTGATTTAACAACAAACTTAACCGTTCTTAGAAGAATGGTAAGTAATGCCTAAAGCACAGTAGTATGATAGTTTCGTCCAGAAAAGAACGGTTTATTCTATAAGCATATCCTGTATGCTTCTGGAATATTACTATGGAGGGAGTAAATGTAGAAGAACCGCATTACATTACGCTATATTATCGCTACGTTATAAATGAAATTTACTATTTTTCATTTCATAGAATGAACCTCATAATAGCATAAATTTCTAGTTTAGAACTTTTGGGAAAATCAGGAATGAATACTCTTTAAAACTATGTAAAAATTATTAAAATCTGTTCGGTAGAACTCTATATTTAGGAGTTAATAGAATTCCCATTTAAAATACATTGGAAGCTATTTTGTGTTTTAAATATATAGATGTTCTAATGAATAAATTTTGATGATGTTTAAAGGCTGACGTTGCTACAAAGCCATAAAAGTACTTCAGTATAAGTTTCCTTAACCCTAGAACCGGCAATTGTCGATTTTGAGACGATGTTACCGCTTCTTGACCCGGTAGCGTCACAAAATCGGATTTGCTTCACAGCATTGCAATGTTATCGTTTTAGTTTTAAATCTGTCTACATATAGTGTTGTACTGCACGATAGTTTAATAAATAAATTTTTACATATAATAGAATAATTTAATTGCATATTTTTCCTGTGCTTCACTGTTAAAACCAGGCTATTCTAGAGCTGATTTTGGTTACGTATGTTTCTTTGTTTACGTGATGTGTTTTTATATATATTTTCTTTATTTTTAATATAGAATAGCTTTTATGGTTTTATTTTGAAGTAAACATTATGAGTAAATATTTGTATATAATGAATTTTTAAAATGGAGGATGAGAATATTTTAGACACTAGTGTAGGACTAATCTGAAAATTTTGAAAAATATTCCTCTAAAAATTGTCTTCAAATAACTTCAGCATCTATAAGTGTCATGTAACAATTTTAATAATATATATTTTATTCTCCTAAGTTTTCTTGTTATTTTGATGTGTAATATGATAAGTTTTGTGTTTAAAAGCAAAATTTTAATTTCTTTACGGTTCAGTGACCCACTTGTTAAAAATTACTTACCGGTTTAGGAAAAAATATGTTATTGCCGGCTGTAGGGTTAATATTTTTGACCGTATTTTGATGGTTTGTATTAATTAATAATTTTATTTTTGTTGTTAATTTAATTTAGTTTAAGTTATAATCTAATAATTAAAAACAATTACGATCTGAGCTGTTAATGTGAAAACGTTTTGGTTCACATGTAAATTGTAAAGTAAATTAACGTCTTTACAATTAAGTAGTTTCCTTAAAATATTTTGAACTTTGATGTTTGACAAAGAGCGCTTAAGTTATGATGTATACGGGTTCCCCATTGCACAACTAACTATAGAACCTGGCGATGGACGAAGCCCGAAACGGCAAACTGGCTTAGGTACGGTTTTTGAATCACTATGGTAAGTCAATTCTATTAAAATAATTCACAAATTATTCTTTTTTATGTTTTTTATAATTTTCTGTAATTTCATGTTTTCATCAGAGAAAATATTTAAATTTGTTCATTGAATTAATCGCTGTAGACCAACCTTTAGTTTCAAATGTTGACAAAAGGTACAATAATGGAGCTAAACCGCAGTCTAAGATATCTTGACTGAGTCTTATTAATATTTTGTAGACACATACAAGGTAGTAATCGCATTTTATGCACAGATTTAATGCGTAGAATAAACAAAATTCCTAGTGGCATCAGTGGAAAGAAGGACTACAAACTTTGCATAAGAATTTGCCCAGAGGTGCACTATATAGAAATTTTCAAAATTTGACTAATTGGACAGTGAACATAATTTATTGTGTTTACGGTTTATTGCAGTTCAATCGAAATTGACTTATTCATTACCTATGGAAAAACGTCACATTATATTTGACTACCTACATCAGTTTAGAGCTTAAGTGAAAGTATGTAAACCTCAGAGATGCCCGTACATTTTTATGTAAAAATCTGTGATGAAAATATCACTTGTTAATTTATTTTATTATTGTTTACATTTGAGTTTACAATTTTTGCTGAAGCTGTTACGGAGAAAATTCATGACCAGTTTTGTAACTATTATTGATGGATAAACACAGGAAAAAGTATTTTGAGCGTATCACATTTTCAAACTAATTACATGGGTTGAATTTGAATCGATTTACGATTTAGGGGTAGATAGGCTAAGGTAGAAGGGAGAACAATGAACGTGATCTACAGTGCACTACAACTGCTATAAACTGACTAACATAGTCATAAGTCATAAACATCCAATTACAGTACAGTAGTAGGACTAAATTTACAGCAGGTACTAAATTAAGGATTTGCTTAGGTTATGTGTATAGGTTGTAATAACGTAAACCTAATGTACTACATTTATTATGGGAAAAGAGGCTACTCTCCGGGGTGGAGTATAAAACTAAATACGAACAAATGCTTCATAAATTTTACAATATAAAGTTATTGAAAACTAAATCTATTTTGTTAAAATTTCATAACAAGTAAAATTTTCTTTAAAAAATAAACCTGATAACGGGCCCAGGAGATTGGGATAGGCCGTTGTTTACCTTGTTGAAAATTGCTGACCTATCCTTGTTTTGAATATCGACCGTCAGATAGCGTTGCATCATTATTGAAGTGGTTTTTGTCTGCTGTGTAGAAATACGAGAAAAGACGGGTTGCCATTTTTTTGGGTTTATGCAAGTTGTACTCGTGTTACTGAAGTGCACGTGCATTTTCCGAAATCGGTTTCTAAATTTTGACGCCACTATACTACTAGTATAATTTTACGTAGTGGCGGATGATCATAGTTCGTAACAATTATATCGAACGTCTTTATGAAACCGATGTAAACATAGCCTATTCGTACGTTCCAGTGTATGACTGTATTTATAACATTACATTAATTTACGCATTTTTTTAGTGGTTTACTGTTTAATAGTTTATTTGTATTTATTTATTTAAGGTAGTCAAAATGTCTGCAGCTCCTGTTGTTATCGCAGCAGCTTCAAAAGCAAATTCAACTGTGAGTAAAATTTATACATAATTCTAGCCTACTTGTTCTGGTCTATTTATTAAAAATGACAAAATTTTTTTATTGTAATGATTTTAGTTATAATTATTACACGTGAAATGGTGATATTAATGACTTACGATTAGACTTGGTCGTAATTTTTTCTAGAACTTTAATTCGTTCTAAAATTGTAAAGGTTAGTTAAAGCCGAGTCAATCTCCGTTGTAATTTTAGTTTAATTGATGTTTTGCCTGTTATAATGCTCGTACATGATGCCTGAACTGAAGTTGATGTTTGTTAGTTAAATTTATGTGTAATAAAGACAAAATATTATGTATGGAATTGACCTCCAACTGTCAATGCACTGATAACGAATTGCCGGTACAATTTGTACGTACTTAATTAGGCCATTTGATGTTTTAGGAACTTATTGTAACGGTCTGTTCTGTTCTATCGGATTATTCTGTTCATTTTATACCGAGATCCATTTTAATTTTTCTAAATTTAATAGAGTGGTTACATTACTATGTTGCTTAACTTTGCACAGTTCTAAGTCCAAGGAGAATTATGTAGCCAATGTTAATTTAGTTTCATTATTTTGCAATGTTATCACTTTTTCGAAGAAATTATTTCATGTGCTTTTTCTTTTTCTCGCATAAGTTTCCTGTTTGTTATACCATTTGGTTCAATATATAAATATAGTTTAGCCTAAGGAAGTTAAAAATTTAAAAAAAAATGATTGTGTCAGTATTAGCAACTATTTAAGTTTTCTGGCAGTAACTGAACTAGGTTATTTACTAGCATATAATAGAGTGATCATAGTGAACTGTTCTTTTATTTTTGAAAATCCCTTGACTCCAAACTTTGTGGAAGTGTTGTGCATGAAGCATCTTTGCCAAATGTACATAGTGCAAAGTGTCTTAAAATTCTGAAAACTGTAGTAGTGCTATATTGAATCCTTTTCATGCATATCACCTTCTGGATGTTGCGACAACACTTCCCAGTCGATCTCTGTCTAAGACCCTGTTTATTTATAATCTTCTCCACAGAATGTAACCCAGTTAAATGATGAATGTTAAGGATCTACTATGATTTCCTTCTCCGCACACATTTTTGACGTTCAATAATTAATTACAAGATTTGATGCCTTTTATTAGACATAAAATGTCCCTAGTTATCAGTATTTCTATTATTGATCATTGTGTAGTGTGTTAGGTAACTTCAATTCAGCTCTGTAGGTAACCTTACTCCTCAACAGGTGTTTAATGTTCCAACAAAATGGTCTAACAAGATTGCGTAATATCTAGCTTTTTCTATCGCAGCGTTGTATTGTTCCTCACTAAATTTTGATTGATATAAAGATCAATCGCTGCTATTGCCTTTTTCTGATACAATGGCTCTTCGTTCATGATTCTGTAGTCTTCATTTAATCATGATTTTCTTATACAAACTTGAGTTTTAATTATTTTTACCTAACTTCGCCTCGATGATTTCAACACTTAAAATTGAAATATTTGTCTTTTCTATATCATTTTAATTAAGCGTGAAAAATGTTATTTTGGCAGTTGTATAATTTAGACGTGAGTCAACCTGACAATGTTAGAAAGACTTGCTGTCATTTTTTCATCAGTGTATGGTGTCTCTTAAGTATAAATATCATAAAATATAAAAGAGGGTATAAGATTGTCAAAAAACTGTTTTATTTCTTATCTTATTGTAAGAGTGGTGTAAAAGTTATTTGAACTTTGTTGCTAATAATTTTTTTTCTGTCAATGATATTTATTGATACATCTGCAGCAGGTATCATATAACCTAACTTGGAAGGTAATACATTTGATTTTTTAACAAAATTGCCTTCACATAATACTGTGTAAGGTTGGTTTATTTGCATACTTCAGCTACTGTATTTCGTGATATTTATTACATTCCATTTTGTAAAGTCGCTAAGTATAAATTAGCTAATTTATTTAGAAAAGAAACATTTTAAAATGACGAACTAAATAATATCTAGGTACTGCGTGAAGTTTTAAATGTAGTTATTATCTTACATTTGTAACGAATAAAGTTTTAGTTCAATGGACAATGAAGGTCAAATTCAATCAATGAAGGTCAAATTAACTGAATTTGACCGACATTGAATTTTTTTGGAAATTTATTCTTAAATTCTTGGGTATTGTAGACGTATACTTATAAATTTAATTAATGAAACACAGTGATATTCAGTGTAATTTGAATCTTGAAAGCACTGTTTTAAAGAATTTGTCAGTAGTCTTTGGATATCTGTCTGGGAATATAATAGTATTCGGCCTTGCCAAGCCTGTGTAATGGAAGCCTAGTTTTGCTGTTAAAGGGGATGTTTACTTTTTGCCAAGTATGTAGTTTTGGAGTCCTGTTTTTATGTTCTTTGGAGTTTTTAACCATAAAATCTGATATTTTTCTTGAAAGAAGCAGTCTTGTTAAAAATAATGATACAAAAATTTACGCTCTATAAATAACTTAATGAATAATAATAGTTATTCATTTATTTTAAGTTTCTTTATTTCACTGCCACAATAAAAAAAATCAATACAAACATTACCTACTTAATATTTTGGTTGTTATATAGTATCAGAGCCAATTTATAGTACAAATTGTAATAATGTTTTTTGAAATCGATACTTTTGTGTGCTGATTCTGTGAATGAATTAACTTAACCGTGATGAAGGCTCAATTTTTACATTTGTTTATATAATTAAAGGATATCCTATAATGATCTATTTTTTAAGAAATCCTATTTCCATTTGGAAATGGTTTTAATGGAGAAAGAAATTAGAAATCGACTTTTTGAAGACTTCCTTCTTCAAAAAGTCAATTTTTTCTCACAATCAAGGATTAGGCTTCCGCCTGTTCCAACTCACAACAGTGATAAATTACTGAATTTTTGTCTTTTTTTGTGTGGCCTCCCAAAATCTTTTCTTCCTACTGGTCTGCATTGCAAAACACTGAGTGAACATTATGTGAAATATTAGATATTGTGTTGTATTTAATTAGTAACAGAGGTGGCTTTCTGGGTCCAGGTTTTTGTAGTTTCCCAAAACTGCTCCAGGTGAATGCCTGGTTAACCCCCTTCAGTATGCAGTAGTTTAACCTTCTGAATCCCTATTCCAAATGTGTCATGTCGAAGGCCTGGCACATACATTCCGGTATATCTGTCAGGTAAACCTGCATAGATAAACTGAAAAGATATACCTGTGCAGGCTAGAGCACACACATGTTATCGTAAACTGGAAGATTTCATTGACACGTTACGTTTCTTCTCTTTACATACATTACTTCTTAAATTATTTATGTTTTTAACTGCAGATTTCTTTTTAGGATCAGGTGCTAACTCCTTTAATTTAATCACAAGTCTTTCATAAGCTGGACCTCTCTTTTCGTGGTTGTTGTATTCTTTATTTTCCGCCCACCACAGCCATGGTCCCGACCTATATATTTCAATAAATTTTTCTATGACTTGGTTCCGTTTTTGGCTTGACAAAAATGATGATCATTTAGTGATCATCATTATTGTATGCGTAGTCACTAGTTAACACTATTGTTTAAGTAAATACAAAGACGACCGACACTATCTATGTAAGGATTAGTCACAACTGACCTAAAAACTCTACAGGTGTGCCGGAGTGATTCACACTCATGCTCAGGTCTACACGCCTGTGTAGGTTAAAAGAATTGAATTTCGGTTCTTCTCTGGTCGCTACGCCTATGCAGTTTGGCTGCAGCAGCTGGCACATACGCTCCGGCTTACTTATACAGGTCACCTGTACAGGTAAACCTCACCAGTATACCGGAACATGTGTGCCCCGGGCCTTATAAATAATGTACGTTATTTTACATAGCAATAAATTTTTTTTATTGTAAAACAGATTTCTAAACAAGTATGGTCATAAAATTGGGTATTCCTAAGGTTTAGGAAATCAGATAAGGGTTAAGCATGATTTAAGACTTATTAGCTATACAAAATGCTGAGCTAAGTGTGTTCGTCTTCATGATGAACTATCATGATACAAATCAAGTGATCAGCCAATGAAATTAACTTTCAACAATGCTTGTGCCGACAAATTTTGAACTAAGTATTAAAAAGGAATACCTGGAACTGTCCAGAGTAGCATTGAAAATTTTGAAACCATTTGCCACATCCTACAACTGTGAACAGGATTTCCATAATGGTGAATTTGAAACCCAAATCGAGAAATTGTTTGGCTCTGGAAAATTACATCGGTTTGTGTGTTACAAAAATAAATCAAACATTCAAAAATTGGTTATTTTCAAAAAAGACCCAAGTATGTTGTTAATTGAATTGGAAAAATCTTGTAAAAGTAATTTAAAATTTTTGTTTTTTTTTTAAATAAATAATAATTAATAATAACTATTTTTAATTTTTCCTCATATTTTGTGACCCCCAGACACGAATATTCTAAATCACTAATTTTAAATAACCTAGAATTAGTTCCTTTTTAAAATAATTTTTAACAGGAATATTAAAATGTATTTATTATTTAGTTTAATTTACTTGTATTTAAATTGTTGTAAATGAGATGAGAAGTTGTTGATGTTATTTATTATTTATATAATGTAATTTCGTAAGGTGTGGAATTTCCACTTCTCCTGTTAAAGACAATCGAAGCCTTATAGCCTAAAATTAAATACCTTTTTTTATTTATTTATTTATTTAATGTCGCATCAACTACAAAGGTCATTAGTGATGACGTTGGGTTGTAACTTACTGTATAATGAAAGATGAATGATTTTTTCAAACGTATGAAAATATGCCGTGCTTGAGCAGGATTCGAACCTACGA
This sequence comes from Catonia carolina, assembly GCA_035578175.1. Classification (NCBI taxonomy): domain Eukaryota; kingdom Metazoa; phylum Arthropoda; class Insecta; order Hemiptera; family Achilidae; genus Catonia; species Catonia carolina. Next base: position 256,624,758 of record JAQMRL010000001.1, on the reverse strand, counting down.
CTGCATAATGAGAGGCGAGCGCGTTACCAACTATGCCAATGTGGTCGACACTTAAATACCTTAATTAAAATTCAATTTTTTTGACAATTGGAAGAGACTATGCTCTTTACAAGGATGATTTGAAATAGGTTTAATAAGTAATAATAAGTGTAATAAAATACTTTTGAGTGCCATTTACAAGTGTAATTTTTGAGTTTGAATTTTTTGGGTTTTTGTTGTTTGAGTGTGATTTTACATAATGTAGTTATAAGAGATATTAAGATTATCAGTTGTATAGTATTTAAGTTTGTTTTGACTTTTTGTGCGTCCTGTATACATTCTTTTCTTTACAATTGATTATAAAGATAGGTGAATTTTAATAGACTTATGTAATTCTAACCAAGGTTATTGAACTTATTTTAAAAGTACATAAAGTGGTAACCTTTATGACTTATGACCCTTTTAGCTATAAAAATACACAATGCAAAACCGGTATTCAACATTTTAACTTTCATATTAGGTGTTGTAGAATTTTTCTTATATATTCTTGTAGGCCTACTTGTAGAATTGGCCCAGCTGTAGTTTATATTTCCTTTTATTGTAGTTTTGTTAATAAATTTTAATATCGTTGACCAAAATAATGTTTGTGCCTGTAACCTATTGTCTTCCTTTCTGAGTTCATTTTAATTTATAATAAGCAGGTTTTAAGTTTAACTTAATTATTTATTTATATTTGGTTCATTCTATATTTTGAATTTTATTGTAAAAATTATTATTAAGTATTTGTTCTAAAATAAGATGTGATAATGGCTACTTGTGTGGTGTTGTTGGTTAGTGCAAATAACTGTTAAATCTAGGTCTTGGGTTTAATTCCCAAGAACTAAACTGAGTTCTTAATCATCCATCATCCATTGAATTAATAAATCTATATTAGTTGTTTTACATGCCCAATTGTATAATTATATACAAGACGAACCTTTGCTCCGTCTTTGTTAACTGGATGCTTAGGTGAATCAGGAAAGATTACAACACTCAAAGTAGAAACTTATATTTTCACTACTGACTTCTTTTTACTTTCTCTTGCCTATATGAATATATAGGAAGGAAAGTATTGTTTTCATGTCGATTTTTCGAAATCGAGTTTTCACCGGATCTATACGTTTTCAGACCCCCTGAACCCAAAAAACATGTTTTTAGCGATTGGTCTGTGTGTGTGTGTCTGTGTGTGAACAGAATATCTCAAGAACGGAACATCGTACGAACTTGAAACTTGAAACTTAAGTTACATACCACTACCGGACGCGACACGAATATTTTCATCAAAATCGGTCAACCGGAAGTAGTAGTTTATTCGTATAATTTTTCAGTTTTTTGCGATTTTCTCAAAAACTGGTCCTACGATTTTTTGTAAAATCGCCTATTTTACTCAATTTTTTATTCTCTACAAGATAGGGTAGGCGCCATGTTTGCTGAAATTCTCGGTGAGGCTGTTTTCACGTAAAAACGTTGTTTTTTTAAGATTATGGCTTTAATATAAATTTTAGCGCAAAAACTTATATAATAAAAGTTGTAGAGAATTTAAAAACCTACAACTTCTGTTTCAAACATTTTTTTGTATAACGCTTTGTTTAGCGGTAATTTGCGATTTTCTGTTTTTTTTCTCACGAAAACGTGAGAAAAATCGATTTTTTTAACATTTCGGTCTTAGTATGCATTTTACGACAAAAGTGTATATAATTAAATTTATAGAAAACTAAAAGATCTACAACTTTTGTTTAGAGCATTTTTCTCTACAGAGTCTAGTTTAGCGTGAAAGCGTGATTTTCCGTATTTTTAAGCCAAACTGAGTTCGATTGTCATTTTGCGTCATTCACTCATGATTAAAATAAGGTTATGTTTTTGAGGTTAGTTTTTGTTCATTTCTAATGTTTTAATACTAATGTTAGGTTTATTGTTAATTATTTGCATTGGCAAGAGAAAGTTGTGTGAGTGTTTCACACCAGATTTTTTTTTAATTGGTACTTTTTATATTATTTGTGCTTGTTTATCATGGCGTATACCCCAGTTCTATGCCTATAACGGGTAGGTGGAGTGTTAAATTAATTACACTCGATCTGCTGGTTCCAGGGCTACAAAAAATAGTTCTCTTTCTTATCACATATTCAACCAGTTATATGACTGAACTATTTAAGAACAGAAGAGATAGAGGTGTAAATGACACTAAACAGAGTTATCTCCTCTGAGAGTAATGAATTTCATTATACAGCCAGAATTTTTGGTGAACGAAGTGAAGGTGTCATTTGCAGGATGGAAAGTAGGTGCTTTTCAGAGGGCCTGGCATGCTGAATAGCATTCTTTCTCACTCAGCGAGGAAGGCATAAGTAAACCACATGACTCCTCATTTTACTTAGCAAAACCTCTAAAGGTTTAAACCAGTCTTACGGCTGTTGTCCAAAACAAAAAATACCCCAGTTCAGTTCAGTTGAAATGGTTCTTATAATCACTTCTAAACACTCTTGAAACTAAGTGAGGTAACTGCTCACTTGAGATAAACTTTTGCTGGACTAAATGTACTTAGTCTACTAGGTGTGTGTTAAATGATTTAATACACAATGATATTACATGATGATTGAGTGAGGTTTCTTCTATATTTTTGTCCAAACCACAGTTACTAAATTTTTTTTTTGAACAAATAAATAAATTTTAATTAATGATTGAGTTATCTCAATATTATTATTGAGTTATATGATTGAGGTTGGGGAGTCATGTAGTAAAAATTTATAAAAAATAATTAGATTCATTAAAAATATGCCTGATTTTTGTAATTATGTATTTTTTTGTTTTCAGATTATATTTCTGCATGGTCTTGGTGACACAGGGTAAGTTAATATTAATTAATCACTTTGTTTAGTTTGTGTGTGCCGTATAAATATATTTGGTCGGTGTAATTACAGCACAGCTGGTTTCTATGCAATGGTTCCCGATCAGGTCTGGTGATTTTTTCATCTGTGTATCATCGCACAGGTATCATTATCTATGATAGATGTCATTTATTACCTAGGTACAAGTCAAGGCTTATCTAGGTATCATGACTCGGTAACAATTTGTTCGTAGTAGTTATCATTAAACCTACAGATTTTTGGTTTTTATGAAATTTGACAAAAAATATATTTATGTATGTAGTAAAAATTAGGATTTGTTGTTACCCTGTAATGGAACACTACTGTGAAAAAATAAGCTGAATTCATATAACTTTCCAATTGAAATCGACGCACTTATGCCCCTGTAATTCAAACAATTCCTTGAAAAATTTTGTATGTTGAAATCCACTGATAATGTATCATAACCCACTGAAGTCACTAATAACCAAGCAGTTAATACGATATGATATAGACTAAAAACAAAATGAAATGGTGTGTTATTTATTTATAAATTTTCACAAGGTTAACCCTGTATAAAGTATATCCTTTGTAATTGACTAGCATTCGAAATTTGTGATCTATCTCTCCGTGAAATGCTAATATTATTATTATTATTATTTGCAAATACTCCCTTGAAATGGAAGACGCTAAGCAAATGCTTCGTTTTGTTTTTCTTATCTTGCCAATACAGTTTCATTCTTATGCTGTGTTGCTTTTTTCGCTCCTCATCCCATTTTGGCCTGTATGGCTTCGGTTCCTTTGGCTCTAGTGTAACTTCCCATTTGTTGATTTTGCTTCTAAAGCTATCTCTGTCAAAAATTTCCCCCGTTTCAATATTCACCTTCTGTAGATCACCTTTGGTTTGTGTTACCCAGTTTGTTGTTGATTGCCACTTAGTAATTTGATCGAAAATCTGTCTTGTTAATCTGTGTGTCGGTAATCTCTGTATGTGTCCGTAGAATTTCGCTCTTCTCTTTCTCATATCAATTTCGATGTTAGAGAATTTTTCTGTCGTTTCTATCTTCTGTAACCTTTATCCGTCTTTGGTCTGTCTTGGTCCTAAAATTTTCCTGATTATCTTTCTTTCCTCTTTCTTGATGTCTTCCATTTCGTTTCTTTTATCCAAAGCTAAAGTCTCGCTTGCATACAATGCTGCTGGTTTCACAACCGTGTTGTGCCTGATTTTCAGTTTGATTGACATCGATTTCTTGTTGTACAGATTCTGAACTTGTCCCAATGCTTTTTCATTTTTTGTAATCTTAGGATTTGTGAGAGTTTTTCGGCTCCATTTGGTCGATTATCTCCCCCAGATACTTGAAGAATTTGTTATTATTATATTATATTTGCTAATATTATTTTTTTTTGTTTTTTCAGCCATGGTTGGGCAACAGCTATTGCTGAAGTTAGGCCGTCATACATGAAAGTTATTTGTCCTACAGCGTAAGTCAATAACTTCGTTTTTATAAATAGATTTAATACTTTTTTTTTTAATTTATCTGGTTAAAATTAATAAAAATTATTATTTCATGTTGTCTTAAGATATTTTTTAACATAAAATTGTAATGTTAATAAAGTATTGCAGTCACTTGTTTAACTGATTAATTAATTGGTTTAACTGATTGCCAGTTATACTACGTAGAGTTTTTGTTCTGTTCAGAAAAACTGTACACAAAGTGTTCTGTACTGATTTATACGGATCAGAAAAGTATATAGATTGTTGTGACTCAAATAAAACTTCCACCACTACTCATTAAAAATAAAAATTTCAAGAAGTAAATTATATCAGTTTTTTTGTAATCTCTTAAACGTAATTCATTAATCTTACTGTTATTTTTCTGATTAGACCAAGTAATTTCATAGTATGTGGTATGTCCTGTGCTTTATTGATTAAAACACTTCGTAGTATCATCTTATTTGTAATGTCATATAATGTATCTACATCTGCTTATCTGTCTTTTCATATTTTCTTTGATTTACAGAATAATTTTACTCTTACAAAATGAGTCGATAATGGTATGTCTGGGTTTTTTTCTAAATATTGTGAGCTAGTGTTATAGTAACAATTATACTACAGGGTGACTTACGGGAAACGGATGTTTTTCAAATGATCAGTACAAAATTAATTTACAAGATAGTATTATTTTAATGTTACACAAATAAAGATTATTACATACCATTTCATGAAAATGTTAATTTTTAAAAATTATATCAGTCATGTGGTGGCCATCTGCTTCAATACAGGTTTCCAGCCTCCTTATAAAATCATTTGAAACTCGGGTCAACATGTCTTGATCAATCAAATTCACCTCTTCTGTAATTGCATCCTTCAAGTCAATTAAATTATGGGGTTTGTGAGCATAAACACGTTCTTTCAAATATCCCCACAAGAAGTAATCACAGTAGGACAAATCCGGTGACCTTGGCGGCCACGGTACGTCACCAAAACGTGAAATCAGCTTGCCAGGAAACATGTTTCTCACAACTTCCATCGATGTGCGCTGTGGCGCCATCTTGTTGGAAATAAACATTATTCATGTTAATCCTCGCCTCTGAAGGTCTGGTCTGAGAAATGTATTCAACATGTGAACGTAGCGTTGTGATGTCACTGTCACCGTCACGCCATTTTCCTCGAAAAAATACGGCCCGATAACTCCAAACTTGGCTACCGCACACCAAACTGTAACTTTCGGAGAGTGGAGAGGTTTTTCATGAATGTTACTGGGATTTTCATCAGCCCAATAACGAAAGTTTTGTTTGTTTACTGAACCGTTTAAATGAAAATGGGCTTCGTCGCTCATTAACAGTATTGCATTACGGTTATCATTAAATAACACTTGCATATGCACTGCAAATTCTTTTCTTTGTTTATAATCCGCCACGTTGAGTTGCTGGACCACCTGCATCTTATACGGATGAAATTTCAAATCGAGTCGTAAAATCCTCACAGAATCGCTAATGTTTAGTTCTCGTGCATGTTGGCGTGCAGATCGACTCGGACTCCTGATTATTGCCGCACTCACACTGGCGATATTTTCAGGCGTCCTTCCTGTTCTTGCAGGGCCTGGTGGCTTTTTCTTTGATATTGTCCCTGTTTTTCTGAATGCCTCAACCCACCTTAACAACGTGTTTTGACTTGGAACTGTGCCGTTCCGACCGATATTGAGGTGGCGACGAAAGATCCGTTGTGTGGTTATAACAGACTCACCATTTCGAATAAACGTATCGTACGCAAGAACACGATGCTGCGTTGTCCACTACTCCATTGTAACTGAAATGGTACGCCGCACTCGGGTCAATGACATACCCTCCGTCGCCCCACCGCCTATTGAAGGCATGCACTAGCCATTTCAAAAACATCCGTTTCCCGTAAGTCACCCTATATTATAGTAAAATAAATAAAAAGTAAAAAAGTAAATGTTTCCATTGAATAAAATTGACTGTTGGATCAGCTTGTACTAGTATATTTTAAAATTTTTGTGGTCAATGTACGAGGGGCATCCGTAGTACCCGTTAGCGCTGCATGGAGCGATGGCGAAGAGAGTAGCCGTAGGGCAAGGTCAAATGCTTTCAGTTGTATGTTTGCTGTGTGTGTGGAAAGTTACGTGTTGCTAGATGCATTTACTGCGTTGTTTCTGTGAATGTGTATAAAAATTAAAAAAAAAAATAGAAAATGATGCCAGTTGTTAAGTTAAGGCTGTAATTAGGTTTCTCAACGCAAGAAATGTGCGATTTGATATTCATCATTAATTGAAGGAGGTGTATGGAGACATATTATGGACATGCCCAAAATGCCTAAATAGACATGCTCGTCTATTTGGTACTGGTGTCGTAACTTTAACTTGTGGAAGGAAAACACCCATGATGATGAGCATTTAGGATGGCCGTCTGTTATTACTGACAAACTGTTGAGTTCAATTACCAAATTTGTGAAGAACAATCGGCCGGTTATAATTGATGAAATCTGTGATCATTTTTGAAAGTTTTTCGAACAGTTATTCATGAAATTGTAAAAGAACATCTGCATCATGTGAAAATGTATACAAGGTTGGTGCCTTGCATACTTACTGATGAACACAAAACCAAGTGTATGGCTACTGTACTGACATTTTTGGAACATTATATTTTGTTAAAGAAGACTCTTTAGGTGACAAAACATGGATTTGTTATACGAAGTGTGGCTATTAACAAACGAGACGTTCGTAAAAAATTTTTGTTTTATTCTATACATAATCACTTATTGTCACCTTCAATATACATTCTTTCTCTATCCCTACAACGCTCCATGCAAATTTTCCATTGTTTGTAACAGTGTTGGAAGTCATCTTCTGTCAGCTTCCACAGACTCAATCTTGTCCCTTTTAATGCAGATTTCACCTTAGGGAACAGGTAGAAGTCACATGGTGCAAGATCTGGTGAATAAGGTGGATGTTCTAACACTGAGATGCTGTAGTTGGCTAGGAACCTCTTCACAGATAACGCGGAATGAGCTGGTGCATTGTCTTGAACCCATGATTTATCCTTCCATGTTTCGGAGCATTTTTTCCTTACTCTTTGACGTAGTATAAAACGTACCTCAAGGCAGTAATATTGATTAATTGTTTGAACTTCAGGAACCCAGTGAAGGTACACAATCCCATGGATATAAAAAAAAAACAATCATCATTGCTTTAAATTTTGACTTGCTCATTCGAGCTTTTTTGGCTCTCGGTGAAGTTCGGCTGTTCCAGTGCATGGATTGGTGCTTCGCTTCCGGATCATAAGTAAAAAACCACGTTTCATCACATGTTATTATCTTCTACCTGTTCCCTAAGGTGAAATCTGCATTGAAAGGGACAAGATTTGAATCTGTGGAAGCTGTAAAAGAGAAAGTGGCACGTGTCCTAAAGGAGCTGACAGAAGATGACTTCCAGCACTGTTTCCAAGAATGGAAAATTTCGCATGGAACATTGTAGGGATAGAGGAGGAGTGTGTATTGAAGGTGACAATAAGTGATTATGTATAAAATAAAAATAAAATATTTTGTGTCAGTCTTGTTATTTAATAGTCACACCTCGTACGTCACCTGAGAGTAAACCAGTCAGTGGACTGGCATCATGCTCATTCACTAAACAAACCAAAAAATTCAAGATGGTGTTGTCTACCGTGAAACTCAAGGCAACCATTTTTTGCAATCTGTGAAGTGTACCGCTAATTGATTTAATGACCCATGGAGATACTGTCAATACCGATGCATATTGTGCAACTTTGAAGAATTATAGCAGGAAATTCAAAATTGTGGTGAGGTCTGTTGTCTAGTGGTATCATTTTCCTCCACAACTTTGCCAGGCCTCATGCAGCTGGGATAACACAACAACTTGTGCAACAATTCAAGTAGGAAACTATCAACCATCTATCCTATAGCCCGGACTTGGCTCCTTTAGATTTTCATCTCTTTACAAAACTCAATTACTTTTTGGCAGAAAAGGCAATTTGTTATGACATCGTTGAAGCGGCAGTGAACTAGCAGAATTAGCGTGTATGCACTAAGTGGTGACAATAGCGCTGTGGTGGTGTCAGTTAAATGGTAGACCTACTTACTTTCTGGACACGCCTTGTATTTCAATTACAAAGATTTATGCAGTTAAATCTGGATCAAAACTTGTAAGTTATATTAAGTGTTCAATATATGAAATATTAATTGAAAATTACTTGAAACAAATTAATTTTGATCAGTCTTTTAGTTAGCCCTATAGGAAGATGGTACATTTTAATGAACACTTGTGAAATTTCCTCTGTTTGATCTGATATTTATGTACGCAATGTGAGAGAGAGCATTAATCCTGAGCTCATGACATATAAAGCTATTTGTTCAGTTTCTTTACTTTTTGTATAATGTAAGTGAAATGTCATTGTGTCCATCAATGGATTAAAATAATATATTTTATTGTAATTTTAGGCCAACCATGCCGGTGACACTAAACAATGGAATCAAAATGCCATCCTGGTTTGATCTCCGGTCACTTGATGCTAACGGACCAGAAGATGAAGCTGGTATAAAGAGGGCTACACAGACGGTACATACACTGATTGAAAATGAACTGAAAGATGGCGTCCCATCAGAACGTATTGTACTTGGTGGTTTCTCACAGGGAGGTGCGCTTGCTTTATACTCAGCACTCACTTATAGTAAACCTCTTGCCGGTGTCATTGCGTTGTCTTGCTGGCTTCCTTTACATAAGCAATTCCCAGCAGTAAGTATATGATTAAAATCAAATATTATTGCATATGTCATTTTTGTGTTCTTGATGCAGAGGGTTTTTAAATTTGCTATTAGGAACTGGTTTACTTGAAACAACCATATAGTGTGATAACCAAAGCTGGTTTGGTGGCATGAATGTCAAATTAGAATTTCATTTGGTGTGTTGTTGTAGTTACCTTACCATGGAAAACTTAAGGGCCATTTGATGATATCAATACATTTTACTTTCTCTTGTCTACATGAATATATAGTAAGGAAAGTATTGTTTTCATGTTGATTTTTCGAAATTGAGTTTTCAGCGGATCTACACGTTTTCAGACCCCCTGGACCCAAAAAACATGTTAGCGATTGGTGTGTGTTTGTGTGTGTGTGTGTGTGTGTGTGTGTGAATAGAATATCTCAAGAACGGAACATTGTACAAACTTAAAACTTAAGTTAGATATCACTTGAGGGCCGACACAAACATTTTCATCAAAATCAGTCAACCAGAAGTAGTACTTTATTTGTTTCATTTTCATAGTTTCATTTTTTTTGCAATTTTCTCTAAACAGCTCCTACGATTTTTTTAAAAATCACCATGTCTGCTGAAATTCTTGGAAAGGCTTTGTTTTTGTAAAAAAATTATTTTTTTAAGATTGCGGCTTTAATATGCATTTAAGCGCAAAAATGTATTAATAAAAGTTGTAGAAAATTTAAAATCCTACAACTTTTATTTCAAACATTTTTTGTATACCGTTTAGTTTAGTGGTAATTAGCGATTTTCTGTTTTTTTCTCATGAAAACGTGTAAAAATATCGATTTTTAAAATATTTTAGCCTTAGATATTGGCAAGAGAAAGTCATGTGAGTGTTTCACACCAGATTTTATTTTTAATATAATTCAACTTTCTAGTGACATGATTCAGTGATTCATGTCAGAATCATCATCTGAGTACGTGAAATTTTAATAAATTTGAAAAAGTTTAGTTTAAATTTTATGTACTCTTATGATGATGGATCCTCTTAAGCATGTCAGTAGAAAGTAGGATTATATAAAAAAGGCAAAAAAATATAAAGATAGGTTATCAATATGGTGCTTTGTTATAAATTTTGGTATCCTTGACTCGTTACAAGAAAAATTGTTTGGATGTGAAATACCAGTTTAAAAATAACCCTTATTCTTTAGAGATCGTAACTTTAATGGAAAAACTTGCGTATGAACATGCATAACTACCTCTTCGTGATAGATGGATTGATAGTAGAGGAATGGTAGGATGCACAGAATGGGAGAAGCGAAAACAGTACAAGCCAAGCAAGTCACGTCTTTCAGATTTTTTTATTGTAAAATAATAGCAGCTTTACTGTGGTGTGATCTTTCCATATCACCAATCACATCACCCGCTTTAAAGAGAGTGGAAAACTTTTTCAGAAAAGTTAATGGATTTCAGTAATTGGGATTAATTACTCCATTCTAACTTTGTTTGTTTAATTAGTTTAGAATTTTAAACCACATTTTATTAAGGTGCCATCGAGTACGATAAATATATTTACTACCCAAGTATTTGGCATAAGTATTTAAATTTCTGTTTAGTTATAATTGTGTTTTTTTGTTTCAGGCAGCAGTTGGTAACAGGGATATGCCAATCTTGCAGGGCCATGGTGATTGTGATCCAATCGTTCCGTACAAGTGGGGCCAAATGACTGCATCCTTGCTCAAAACATTCGTTAAACAAGTTGAATTCAAAACATATCGTGCTATGATGCACGCGTCTTCCCCCGAGGTGAAGTTTTCATTAAAATTCAAGAAATAACGCTGTTTAATTTAAAGCCAGATAACTTAACTTAAATCTTTTGTTGTTGCCTAGGTAATCTGCCAAAAGACTGGTTTGAACCTCTAGATGCTTTACTAAGTAAAATGAGAAGTGACGAGAAGGTGGTTTACCATTGCTTTCCTCACTGAGTGAAAAAGTATGCTCATCAGCATGCCAGGCCCTGCGAAAAGCATCTACTTTCCACCCTGTGAATGACATCTTTGCTTCATTCCCCACAGGGTCTGGGTGTGTAATGAAATTCACTACTTTCAGAGGAGATAACTCTGACTAGTTTCTTTTACACCTCTACTTCGTCTATTCTTAAATACGTAAGTCATATAACTGGCTGACCATGTGATAAGAAACAGAACTATTTTTTGTAGCCCTGGAATTAGCAGATAGAGTGCAAATAATTTAACACTCCACCTGCCTGTAATGGGTAGCTTAAATATAAAGCTCTTATTTTAACTATGTTATTGTATTTTGCCACACCATGAAACACAGAAAGAAAATATATTCCCTTTGAATTAATTTGTTTCTGCCAAAGCACATTTGGTTTTTTCTTCCTTATAGAAAAAAATGTCAGAACTTTTGCAAAACTGTAGTGATGTTTCAATTCCATACTTTGCTCTAGAAATTAACAGTTGTAAAAAACTAATTCAATTTTTTTTAAATTTGGTTTACAATATGGAATCAGCGGTTTTAAATTTTAATGATTTCCATACTTTAGCCATGAATCGAACCTGGAAGCTTCCATTTCGCAGTGATCATTGCAGTCTTAACGCTCTTAAGTTTGAAAGAAAATTTTTTAATGGTATTCGGAAAATCTTCAGTGTATTAATTTCATGTTAAGGCTATGATGTGGTTCTAATGATTATGTTTTTGGTTTCTGTTTTAATAGGAAATGGAAGATGTAAAGAAATTTATCGCGAAAATCGTACCAAACCAGTAGGAGGAAGAAAGAAAATCTAAATTTATTTAATATGTATTTAGATTAAAAATCAAGAATATTTAAATGATAATTAATAATATAAGAATTATAATTAATTCAAAATTATAAGTCAATCAATCTTAATACTGTAACAGTAAATTAATTAGATATCAATTACAGTAATTTTAAGTGTTTAAAAAATGTTTTAACTCAAGCATAGTATTTTCTATATTATATTTGTGCTACTAGTGAAGAAAATTGCCTTCTTTAACTTCTGAGCTGCTGTAGTTTCTACCCATAACCGTAGAAAGCTTTAACTGTTATCTAACTACAATAGGTAACTGAACCCTAGTGCATTCCTACTGTGTCAGCCAATGTTTGATTCAGTAACTTTTCTGACTGTATCAGAAAATGTTAATTTCAAAAGGCATATGAGTTAAGTGATTCTATACCTCATTGCTCTACATAAATCAGTATATTATTCAAAATGGTTTAAAAACATTAAAGTTAATCAATTCTAATGCAGGTAATTTAAAACGAAGTGGCAAGATAAATTCAAGAAGACGTAAATTACCAGATAAAAAGTAGAGTTGGTTGTTTAAATTAAGGAGGAATGATACAATTAATACTAGCTGAAATGAAAGTAATAAATTTTTAGTTTTATTGTAATTTGTTGGTTTATATTTTATTGTTTTTATTATTTTTTTATAAATTTAAGATTTTTAATGCCTAATTATTGTCTGTTTTGAATGTGATACTTTAATGTTAAAATTATTTTTCTGTTTAATGTTTTATGACATTAAATGTCATAACTCGTCAAATTGCTCGAGTACAAATACAAATATTGTATTTGTTGGTTTTGAGCAATTTATCATATCTGACGATGATTGCATTATGTGATTTCCTATGCAATATCGCCATTGCCAATTGTTTTTAATTATTAAGGGCAGTCGTGTTACACTCAGTCTTAGTGTTACTCGTGATACTTTAATCTTTTATTTCCGACATTTATCAGAAACAGTAAAAGGTATCTCATTTTTGTTCTTGAGCTAACATTGACTAGATTTCGTTTGAATTGAGTACGTTATTTAAACCAAATTGTGAATTCATTAATTCATCAATATCAGTAATTTCTATTGAAGCCACAGACACAAATCATTAGTTTTACTATTTCACAGTCTATATAATAGGACTGTTTAAAAATACCAAAAAACTAAAAATCGTAGGAATAGAAGTGTTTTTAATACAATTATTAAATATTTATGTAGTGAAAGTATAACTTAAAATTATGTAATTCTGTTATGATATGATTGGTAACTGTAGTTTGGTTAGGAGAATTTGTTGCTGTTGTTTTTAATATATCTATAAAAAATCTTTTCGAATTATAGTCTGAAATGATTTTTTTTTTTTTTGGTCGAGTTTATATACAACTAATACATTATTTGATTTTCCTTGAAACGGAAGGAATTAAGAATCGATATAGAATTTGATAAAAATCTAACAAGCTGTTTGAACTATCATTAAATTTGCTTCTTAAATCTCTATCATGTTGTAAAAATCTTAGCCAATTCTTTATGATTGACAAGGGTTCAAAGGAATCGCTATTACTTCTTACAGAATATAAAATTTCATCTTAAAATTAACTGCTTTCCAATGAAGTAACTTTTAATTTATTTTGGGTAATATACTCGCTTGTGTATTTAAAAATATCACTTTCCATTTTCAAAATCTATTGTAATTGACATTATAATTCTATGCATGAACTATTTATAATGTTTAATATAACTTACACAACTGTTGCAATGAAATTTTTTTGATATTGTTTGAAGAGGGGACTGAATTTAGCACAGTTAACACAATAAGAATTCATTAGCTTCCAGCAACAATTCTACTTGGACATTTTCTTTATTTGTGGGTGGTAACTGTAGTAACTTAATACTATAAAAAGGAAGTTGCCTTCACTAATGGCACAATTGTTACAATGTTGATTTTTTGTATCATTGTTTTGATCTATTATTTTTAGTTTTGTACATTGTAAAAATAAATGTTATTTATGTTTTGTGATATTTTGAAATTTGGTATTTATTTCTAAGAAAATTCTTGATTGTCTGCTTCAACGTTGAATTTTGATCTGTAAAAATTAAAAGCATCATTCTGTCAAATTAATAATCGTGATTTTTATTTCATGTCATATAAACAGATCTGATTATATGAGTTGCATAAAAAAAATAATTATTCAAAAACAATGTCTGGTGTTGAATGTATAATGTGAATGTTTTTCTTTATACCAGTTGCAGGTAATAGAATACCAAAAATCCTGAATGGAATTATTTCCAGCTGATCAGCGGATACAGTTCTGTTTTCTATTGTAGGCAATTGCGACCTAGTAATTGATATTTTATTAGTACAAATTAAGAAGAGAGATGATTACATTTTAATAAATGCAATATAAATTTCAAAAAAATTGTAATGTAGTTTACCCATACTCAGTTTTTTTTTTCAAAGTAAGTAAATTGCAGGCAGTCTGATAATGGTCTTTAATCTGTCATAAGTAGGCTTTTTTGCTAGACTTACAAGAGTTTTCTTTATTTCATAATTACTTGATACAGTATATTATATACCTTGCTTCCCAACAAATCTGACATGTAGGGAAATTAACATTGGACAATATACTGTCAACATTAATCTTATTATCAGGGTTTAATCTTACTTTTATTACTCCAGTCATTAGAAAACAAAATAAAAATGAGTACAAAAGATTTTAAAAGCTAATAATTTCATTATTATTAATAAAAAGACAAAATGTTATTCAATTTTGATAGATTGGTTAGATAGATAGATAGATTGATTTAGACCGGGTTGGTCTAGAGGTAAAGTCGTCGCCAAAATCAGCTGTTTAACAGCTGATTTTCGGAGACAAAGGTTCCTGGTTCAAATCCTATTAAAGGTAGGTAGTTACTTTTATACGGATTTGAATACTAGACGGTGGTTACCGGTGTACTTTGATGGTTGGGGTTTAATTAACCTTACTCTCTCAGGAATGGTCGGCCAGGGTCTGTACAAGACTACACCTCATTTACACGTCATACACATCATCCTCATCTCATTGGGTCATGGGGTTGCTTATTGTTCTAAATTGAACAGATTGCAACGTACACAAATTAGGAAAAAAAAAATTTATTTTTGATATTACCATTCAAGAGGCTGTGAAGTGGAGTCCTAAAAATTTTTTTTTTTGTTAATTGATCGTTGATTAATATTAATTTTCATTAATTAATTAAATAATGAAAAACATATGAATTATAGAATATAACTTACCAGCAAAGGTTATTTTTTTAATTAAGTTAAATTATTTAATAAATTATTTAGCAAAAAAAAAAAATTGTAAGTAGTGTCTGGGATTCGAACTCCCGGCCTCTCGTACAGTAATATCGTAAGTAAAATATTTACTGTTCACTATACATGCCCAACTAATATTCAGACAACAATGAACGCGAAAGTATTTCTTATGTAAGTGCGTGGTACATCGACATTAAATGACTTTTCGAATTTATTTATTAATAATTAAATTATTAGCTATTAAAATCTTTCGTAGACTCATTTGTATTTTGTTTCCTAACGACTGGAGTATTAAAAATAATATTATACCCTTATAATAAGATTAATGTTTAATAATTGTGTAATGTTAATTTCCCTATATGTCAAATTTGTTGAGAAACTCGATATATTTTTTTCTTTTAGTGTGACTGAAAATAAAAGTAAAGAACATAATTATATTCCTGAACAGTTATCTTAATAGATATTTACATGTAATAAATATAGTTTTTATTATTACATAACAAGTATAATAATTTATGTAATGCTATAATGACTGTATTGTGTGATTTATCCTTTTAAACTGATGTGTGTTGTATGGTACGTCTGTGTGTGTGAGAGAGAGTTATTGTGTATTGTTATTTTGTCTTAATAAAAACGATATCTGTAGCAAAGCACGGGTACATTGCTGGTATTAAATGTAATTAAACAAAATATTGAATAAGTTTCTTGCTTTAATTTCTGAAATTTGATCTATATGTATACTTATAAATTTGTGGTTGTAATATAAAATTACGGTAATCGAATTTGGGCTGGTAAACTTCACATATGCAGGTTATTTATTTTAGAAATAAAGTTGTATGATAATTGTTTTAAGTAAACTTAATTTAATATGTGTCTGAAATTATTTGGTGGTTATAATTAGATAATCGGTTTTGACTGCCTTCTCAAATTTAGAGATTGTCCTTGGTATTTATTCATGTAAAAAATTTAAAATAATTCTCTTACTGACTGATTCATTAACACCTAGCCCACTGGTTTTCCAGTTGCCCACGAAGGTACAATTGTAGTTGTAAAAATTATATCCATTTCATTATATCTTAAGAAAAATGAAAAAAATGGCAGCTTATGGGTTATACAACAAGTTCTAAATATTTAATAGAATACATTTTTAAATGTCATAAAATTGGACTAGAAATTCTGTTAGTGGAATTACTTTGTTTTATTGAATCATATTTTTGGCTTGTAAAATTAACACATGATTATTCACATAAAATATTGATGTCGGCCTGTTTTGTAATAACATCCCAGTCAGGCACGGCATATTTTCATACGTTACAGAAAAATCATTTCATCGTCCATTGCATAAAGTTACACCCCAACATCGTCGCTATTGACCATTGCAGTTGATGTGACGTTAAATAAATAAATAAAAAAAAACAGTAAATGCGTTCAGCTGGTAATACAAACTATGTATACTGAACCTGAAATTTTAGATTACGGTAGGTGCAATTTCATCTGCCTTCTTGTTACCTATCCCAGGTTCCACTTTGTAAGTACACTAAGTACTTCTACATTTTAGCTTCCAATAAGGTTTAAAAAAGGTTTGGGGTAAGTGATTTATTTTTGCTATGATATCTATCGTATATCATGTACAAAGTAAAAAAATAAAGGTTGTCTTATAAAAGCTTTTTAGGTATAATATTATTTTAGATGGCTTCGTAATACTATTAGGAAGCCATTTAATTTTTCAAATGTATTTCTAATTTATATAGCTCACAATGTAGACCCTAAACTTTTAAGATATTTTGAATGAGGTTTATACTTAAAGATAACATGATATACGAAGTGTGGCTATTAAATAACAAGACTGACATTGTAAAAAATTTAATTTTAATTTTATGCATAATCACTTATTGTCACCTTCAATATACACTCCTTCTCTATCCCTACAATGCTCCATGTGAATTTTCCTTTGTTGGATGACTTCCAGAACTGTTACCAACAATGGAAAATTCGTATGGACCGTTGTAGGGATAGAGAAGGAGTGTATATTAAAGGTGACAATAAGCGATTATGTATAAAATAAAAATAAATTTTTTTACGTCAGTCTCGTTATTTAATAGCCACACCTCATATTTTATGCAAATTGTGGGACCTGTTGAACAATCAACATTTTGAAAAAAAAACATTATTTTAACATGATAAATTAATTATAACTATGTTATCATCTGATAATATAGTTTAAAAAAATATAGCCGATGTTTTTGATGATGTCATATAGTTTATGAATGAAAATGGCCCAATATATTTGTATAATAGCAATAATAATCAAAGTAGTAAAAAGTTATCTTTGTTAATTATTGTGTGATATACTATAGTGTGGGACAGATCAATGCCAGCTTCAAGGTCATTGTTAGACTCATTGAAGGTTAATAATTTCATTAAATTTTTACAATTTTAATGCAGTAATGTCGCTGGTCGAATAAAGTTAAATTTAAAATGTGCCCTTGAAGCTAGTGTTCATGTGGTCCAAATTATAAACATTATAATTTGATAATTCACTATTTGATGAGAGCTGGAGAATGGAAAATTATTTTGTTAGGCAACTGTGTCTTTAACAGGTCATTGGCAAGTTTTAAATTTCAATTCTAATATATTTTTGTAACTGAATTTCAGAAAACAAAATTGTTTTATTGTGATAAAGTGTACAGGTTCTTTACTCATGTGTAATCTTTCTTGTCATACAAAATTAAAGGTGTCTTTTGTCCATTGTATATTTGGACTTCCTGTATTTTAAATCCAATTTTAAAATTATTTTATAATATTTTAGTTTATTATTATCTGATGACACTGTAATACAGCGCCTTTTAATGGAATATAAATTTGAAATGTGGTCTTTTCAGTGTCATCAGGTCCGTCCCCTCTTGAATTAGGGCAAAAATGTTGAAATGTTAGCTGAAGAATATCTATAATTTGTTACCATTTGTGATATTTTATCCTTGGTGAGATACAATTTTGAGCTATTTACTATTTTGCAATTTAATTAATAAAATATGTTTGCTGTTGTACTTCAACTCCTTGAAAAGCGGTGCTTTATATTGAAAATTTTTGCATGTGCATTTTTTTGAAACTAAGTAATATATATACACCACAGATAAAACTGACATGGCTTGGGAGCTGATACTCCAACAAATTATCAAAAAATGTAAAGAGACAAATTTAAAATCCATAGCTCAGTTAATGAATCTTAATAAATCATAACTGATTATTTGGTCATCTGTTATTACATTGTGATCTTGAACTGTATATTCAAGTCTTATCTACTTTTGTTAAGCCCAGTCTGAGCTGAACTTGCAATTTGATATAATCTTTTCAAGAATCTATTAAACAGCGCGTTACGTCGGAGGACCAGGGTGAATATTTAAAAGTCCTTACCCAGGACTGACTGCTGAATCGGAATGAACAAGTAAACAAAGAACTGCAATGAAAAGTTGAAAGGAAAACACAATATTGAAAGGAAATAGATAGTAAACGAATATCACTGTGTTAATGGACTTATAACTAATTATAAATGCGTGGTCTCTTACCAGAAAATAGCACAGCAAGAAACGCAGCAGCGGAGTTGATGATTGAAGCACCGGTAATGATTGTAAAGTCCAAATAAAACATAAATGTAGTTTAGCTAGCATAAACACTTTCAGCACATATAAACACAACATGATAGAACAACAAAGTACATTAAAGCCTTGCACTGCTAATTAGCGTCCATTAAAAGGCACCATGAGAGAAGCGACCATTGCATTCAGTCACAAGCCACGACACGCAGTGAATAAAACAAAGAAAGAAAGGCACAGGAAACAGGGATGAGAAGTAGGGAGTAAGGTGGGGCGAAAAGGATGTACAATGTAATACTGCATCACGAGAGCAAAACAGCACAGATCTGAATTGAATTAAGATGACACAAAGAAGCACAAGGCACGAACAATTATTGAAATAACAGTAACGGAGAGAGAAAAACTTAATCCTAGTGTACATTGCCTTAACAACTTTAATAACTTAATGAAAAAATTTTGATGTAATTCGAGCTATGAACATTCTTAATGGGTATTCTTATCAATGTGTTTTTGTCTTCTACTGTTCAAAGTCAACCACACCTTAGTTTCTGCTTGGGTGTTCTAGAAAGATTTTGTATCTTTAACAGTCTCACATTAAAACTTGTTATGAAAAGTGAGAGGTGGACAATGACAGAGACTACAGAGTGCAGAGATGAGATTTCTGATGTCTGCTGTGGGTTATTACACACTGAATATTTTTTTACTAGCAGAAATCAACTACAGAAGACAGTGGTTGGTGCACATTGGAAGGATGAGTGCTGACTGAATTCCCAAGTTGATCGAGAGTTAGAACCCATGGAGCTTGTGAACACAAAAGAAAAGATGGAAGAATCAATGATCTTGGCAACTCCGTGGCGTAACAGGTTGTGTATCTAATACTTGATACTAAGGAGTAGAACCTCTTTAAGCCTGCTTTAGTAGAAAACCACAGTTTTATTAAACATGAGATAATTATGTTTAACTTTTATTTATTTCAGATATAAAATTTACCAAAATTTGAAGTGTGGAGGATGAAAGCATGGATCAGAATTAGATAGATAAAATGTTCATAACAAACCCAGTGCATTAGTCAGAAGTATCTGATCTTAGATGAACATTACAGTTAAATCTAAAGTTTGATTCTGGATCTAACAGGTTTTTTTTCCTAATTATTACTCATTTTATTATGTTTACATTACTTTTTTTCTAAATATGTCCATATTCACTGCAACAATAAAATTTTTGTAAATAGAAATTTTAATCCCCAAATAATAAAATGGATTTACAAAATACATAGACTTTAGAGAGACATTACACCGAGTTCTTTACAACCAAAGAAATCTTAATTCCCATAGGATTATTTACTACATAAAAATATACTTCATTTTCAGACAATAAGTTCTACGTTGATAGTTTTGTGAGTTAATTGCCATTAAACAGCAAGGACATCATCGTTTATTTTTTTCTTATTAGCTACAATTTTTGACTTCGCAGTTTGACTAGGTTCTTACACTTCTTTTTTGTACTTTTAATCTGGGTTTGATTATTCCAAATAAACCACAACAAACATTTTAGATCTATAGTTTCTTCTTCTTAGCAAGTATATCTGTTTTGAATTTTGGCGATCGTATTGGTTATTCTGATTTTGTTGGTTGCTATCTGTAAATACCCCACAGAACTCTTACCATACCAGGCTTTTAAATTGGTGAGCCGGACAATTCTTCTTCCTTCTGTCATTTCATACTGGACATATTGTTATATTTTATATAGGTTTTGATTTTTCATGATGTGCTCGAAGTATTGAAACTTACAACATTTGATGATGTTAATCACCCTGGGTTCATTCTCTAAAAATTTCATGTTGGTGATTTCCATGTCTATGTCTCCTCAAAATTCTTCTATACAGCCAGAGTTCTATGACTTGTATGACTTTCTATGACTTCTATGAGTTTGTGGGTAGTCACCCTGTTCAAGGTCCCAGTCTCCATTCCACACAAAAGAACTGAGAACACATAGCATCTCAGGAGCCGCAGTTTGGTGTTCGGGGTTAGGTCATGCCTCTTGAACATAGTGTAATCAACTATCACGATTTACTGAACACTTTATCATTTACTTCCAAAAAATTCTGATAACAATTTGTGAAGAAACATAATTTGCTATTTTAAAATATTTTTCTGTTTATATTCCAAAAAAACTTTGAAAAAATTTATGTTTTGCCAAATATTTTTTGATTACGATTCAGTATGAATAAGTTGTAAGCGTTTATAGACAAGCTTCTTGATAATAGACACAATTGTCTTAACAATATTATATTATTTAACAAATGTATCGTTATAGATGGTAATAAAAACCTATCCAGCATTCTCCTTGTAGTGAATTTTTTAAATAATTTAATTCAGTACCTAGAATATAACTTTTCTTATGAATATAGTAATTCATTTATAAATCTCAGTTGTTTATTTTATTTTAATTGTAGATCAATTGATTAATATAATAATTATTAATTAGATATAGGGATATTTAGTAGATTTAAAAAAAGTGTTTAGTAATGTGGAATGCCAAATATATGTATGTGTTAATTTATTAGTTTTTCAAATTTAATTATTTATTTTACTTTAAAAGTAATAAAAAAAATAAATGAAATTATTGTGTACTATATTTTATGGTACTTTGTTATCATTTAATGTAAATTAAATAAAAAAAAGATAAAATATTTATTTACGTTTAATATGTTTGTTTTAACTTTCCTTGTTTTTTGTTAGGGTCATCAGCTGAAAGGCTGGTTGGAACCTTTAGAGGCTTTACTAAGTAAATCTAGGAGTGAGGTGGTTTCCCATACCTTCCTCAATGAGTGGAAAAGTAGCCTATGCTTATCATCATGCCAAACCCTCGGAAAAGTATCTACTTTCCACCTTATGAATGACACCTTCACTTTACTCACCAGGGCTGGCTGTATAATGATATTCATTACTCTTGGAGGAGATAACTCTGACTAGTGTCTTTTACACCTCTACCTCTTCTGTTCTTAAATGCTTGTCATATGATTCTTTGACCATGTGGTAAGAAACAGAACTAATTTTTGTAGTCCTGGAACTAGCATATAGAGTGCAAATAATTTAACACTCCACCTGCCTGTTATGGGCATTTTCCTTGTTTATTGTGTGAAATGAAGAGCTTAGTGGATGATGGTGATATATAACAAAAATATAGTTACGAGAAAAACGGAAAGTTTTAAGGTGGCTCCTTTTTTTGTGAAGTTCTTCAAACTTTACTTTTTACTTTCTCTCGCCTATATGAATATATAGGAAGGAAAGTATTGTTATCATGTCGAGTTTTCACCGGATCTACACGTTTTCAGACCCTTGAACCCAAAAAATATGTTTTTGCAATTAATTGGTCTGTATGTGTGTGTGAACAGAATATCTCAAGAACGGAACAACGTACGAAGTTCAAAATTAAAACTTACGTTAGAACCTACTAGAGGACCCGACACGAACATTTTCATCAAAATTGGCCTACTGGAAGTTGTAGTTTATTCGTGTCATTTTTCACTTTTTTTGCGATTTTCTCAAGAACGCTACATTTGTTAAAACTGCCTCATTTACTACACTTTTTAAGCTCTACAAGAAAGGGTAGGCGCCATGTCTACTGAAATTCTTGGGAAGGCTGTTTTCTCATAAAAAAAATGTTTTTTCAAGATTGTGGCATTAATATGTATTTTAGTGCAAAAATGTATGTAATAAAAGTTGTAGAGAATTTAAAATCCAACAACTTTTATTTCAGACAAACATATTTTTGTATAACGCTTAGTTTAGTGGTAATTAGGTAGCTATTTTTCTGATAATGCTCTGGTATTCTGATAATGAAAATGTAAATGTGCCTCAAAATCAAATCCGGAATAATTCAGTGGATTTAATAACAATGGCTGAATTACAACAAGCACTAAAGAGCATTAAAAACAGAAAAGCTGCAGGTTTGGATGGAATTACTGGTGAGCTTTTCAAGTACGGTGGTTTGTTACTAGAATTAAGGGTCTTACACCTGATAAATGAATGCTGGATGAAATGTCAAATTCCGAAAGAGTGGAGTAAAGCAGAAGTAATCTCTCTCTTCAAAAAAGGCAAACGAAATGACTGCAAAAATTATAGAGGTATCAGTCTTTTGAATGCAGGATATAAAATATACTCAAAAATAATCAATTCTAGAGTGAAAAGTATCGCTGAAACAGTTTTAAATGAGGAGCAGTGTGGGTTCAGAAAAGGTCGTTCATGCACAGACAACATTTTCTCAGTTAAAAGACTGATAGAGAAAAGAAGAGAATTCAACCTCGAAACGCATATGGCTTTTATTGATTTTGAAAAAGCTTTTGATAGAGTGAATAGAAGTCTTATGTGGAGAATTCTGATGGAAAGAGGATATCCTTTGCATCTTGTAAACGCAATACGATCTCTTTATCACAATACTCAAATAATAGTCAATACAGGTGATAAACGACTAGATGAAATCACGATCAACCAAGGTGTTAGACAAGGGTGTAGTTTATCGCCCACCTTATTTAATATATATGTGGACCACATTTTCCGAAAATGGAAATGTAGAGTAGATTTAGGAATCAATCTTGGTAAAGACGTTTACCTAAATGCACTGTTGTTTGCTGATGATTTGTGTGTGATACAGGAAAACGAAGATGACCTCCAAAAATCTGTGCATATCCTCCACGAAATTTGTAAAGAATATAATCTCAAAATATCAAAGGAGAAAACAAAAATCATGGCTTTTAAAGGAAAGTACCCAATACGATCTAAAATTGTGATAGACAACAAAGTATTGGAGCAAGTGTCTCAATTCACATATCTGGGCTGTGACATAAGTTACAAAGATGAAATGGATGTGGAGAAGAAAATAGGAAAGTTCCAAATGATTTGTGGAAGTATCAGTAGGACATTGGCGAAAAAAGCTACCACAAACACAATAATGAAATTTTATAAAACAATGGCAGCTCCAATACTCCTCTATGGTAGTGAATCTTGGGTCACATCAAAAACACTTGAGAGTAAAGTGCAGGCAGCGGAGATGAAATTTCTTCGCAGAACTAAGGGCTGTGACAGGAGAGATCACATCAGGAATGAGGAAATAAGGAGGGAGCTGAACATCTTCTGCTTGAATGAGAGAGTTGCATCGTATCGCCAACAGTGGAAAGTACATGTTGAACGAATGTCAGCCGATAGGCTTCCACTGAAAATTTACAAGTATCAACCGGTAGGCAAAAGAGGTATAGGCAGACCACGGAAAAGGTGGCAATGATTGTACCATAAGGAAAAAAAAAACAAATTTTATAAGATAGACTTAAATTTATCATTGATAAAATATGAATTACATATTTAATATAGATGTTTTCTAAAATTATTAATATAAGCTGAATGTGAGTCGGAACAGGCCATAGCCTAATCCCTGTTTGAAAGAAGAAGAAGAAGGAGACAAACATATTTTTGTATAACGCTTAGTTTAGTGGTAATTAGGTAGCTATTTTTCTGTTTTTTTACAAAAAGTGTAAAAATCGATTTTTTAACATTTCAGCCTTAGTATAAATTTTACGACAAAGGTGAATAAGTTATAATCAAATTTACAGGAATTTAAAAGATCTACAATTTTTTTAAATTTTTATTTAACGTCGCATCAACTGCAAGGTCATTGGCGACGACGTTGGGGTGTAAATGTGTGAAGATGAAATGATTTTTTGTAACGTATGAAAATATGCCACGCCTGAGTGGGACATTAAAACTTTTATTTAGAGCATTTTTTACAGAGCCTAGTTTTGCGTGAAAGAGTGATTTTTGGTATTTTTAAGCCAAACTGAGGTTGATTTTCAGTTTCCGTCTTTCACTCATGATTAAAATAAGGTTATGTTTTTTGAGGTTAGTTTTTTTTTGTTTATTTCTAATGTTAGGTTATATTGTAAATTATTTGCATTGGAAAGAGAAAGTTGTGTGAGTGCTTCACACCAGATTTTTTCAAAATGCTATGTTAGTTATATTATTACCCACCGGATTTCTCTAGTGATAAATTCATTGCCGCGAGTTAGCTGTTTGACTACTGGTGTATGGAGAGGAAGTTTTCGTAGTTTAAATTCTAGTTTACGTTTGTGACTTTTATACGGATTTGAATGCTAGACAATGACCTACTTTGTTAGTCGTGGTTCAATAAATAACCATCCTCGCAGGAATGGTCAGCCTGAATCTGTAAAAGACTACATTTCGTTTATAATTCATATACTATATCAACCTCGTTTCATTTGGGTCATTGGGTTGCTTATTGTTCTAAATTGGACAATTTGAGACGTACACACAGGGTTAGTTATTATACAGAGAGTATGATTTTTTACCTGTTTTCAAACACAATTTAAACAATTATTTGTTGTGAAAAATGTGCTTTATTCGGCAACTCCGGAATAACTATTGCACACACAAAACAAGTCTTTTATTTTGTCTGTGGGAAGGAACAGTACACCCTAAATCCTTTAGCAAACCTTAATATAAGGATTTTACGAATTCCTTGAGAGATTTCCGTCAATAAAAGGTGTAAGGTTTATCTTTGTGAAAACACATGTAAGGTGCTTTGGTATCGTGGAGAAGATCGGTTTTCGAAAACCAAAACTTCAGTTTGAGTTTTAGGCCAATAGTGCGTGTAAGAAAATGTATAAAAAGACGTTTTAACATACTATTTTCCGATTTTCAATTTAGCATTAATTTAGCCTACTTTTTTACTTTCTCTTGCCTATATGAATGTCTAGGAAGGAGAGTAGGCTATTGTTTTCGTGTCGATTTTTCGAAATCGAGTTTTCACCGGATCTACACGTTTTCAAACCCCTGAACCAAAAAACATGCTATTAGCGAGTGGTCTGTGTGTGTGTATGTGCGCGTGCGTGTGAACAGAATATCTCAAAAACGGAACATCGTACGAACTTGAAACTTAAGTTAGATACTACTACTGGACCCGACATGAACATTTTCGTCAAAATCGGTCAACCGGAAGTAGTACCTAGTTTATTCGTGTATTTTTTTACTTTTTTGCGATTTTCTCAAAAATGGCTTCTACGATTTTTTCTAAAATCGCCTCCTTTACTTATTTTTTTATGCTCTACAAGATAGGGTAGGCGTCATATCTGCTGAAATTCGTGGGGAGGCTGTTTTCTCGTAAAAAAAATAGTTTTTTTAAGATTACGACTTTAATATTCATTTTACCCCAAAAATGTACATAATAAAAGTTGTAGAGAATTTAAACCCTACAAATTTTATTTCAAACATTTTTTTTGTGTAACGCGTAGTTTAGCAGTAATTAGCGATTTTCTGTTTTTTCTCACGAAAACGTGTAAAAATCTATTTTTTAAAGAGTTCAACCTTAATATGCAATACAACAAAAGTATATATAATAAAGTTTGTAGGAAATTAAAAGATCTACAACTTTTATTCAGAGCAGTTTTCTCTACAGAGCCTAGCTTAGCGTGAAAGAGTGATTTTCTGTATTTTTAAGCCTAACTGAGGTTGAATTTCATTTTGCGTCTTCACTCATGATTAGGTTGCCTTATTGTGACTTATTGTTACGCGTGTACAGCTTGATAGACTACGTTTGTTTTGTACACTTACTAATTTTAATCAACTGATATTTATTACTATCACGTACTACGATATATGTTTTGTCAAAAACTGCTCGCAATACGAGCAGTAACTGTTCTTCGTACATAATTGATAGCTATAGCTAATTATTACTGAGTAAGTAGATGAGTGTTAATACTTGCCTGATTTTGAAAAAAATTAGAAATGAAATTGTAGACTGTGTTGTTTAAAATAGTAAGTTTTTAATACTAGCAAAATTAAAACAATAATAATTTTAATTCAAGCTTATTACATAACAGACTCATTTATGCGTTTTCTTACTAGTATTATTTAATTATTTTTTAAATGTAAAATTTCAGTTTTGTGAGTTAAAAATCACAGGGATACCACATTAACGGGAAGTAATCGTGTTTAATGTACAGGCTACCCGATCAGACATTGCACTTACCTGCTGCGTAGAGAGAGAAGCATGGGAGGGACAGAGAAACAATGAGTGTCCCCTCCAAGAGCCGCGTTGTCTGCTGTGTAAAGACTACACAAAAAGTTTTGCGTACATTTAATGACAATGAATCAACAATGCACAATTATCACAATAAAAATCAACAAGTTTTCGTAGTAAGGTATTCTATAAGGTACTGACCTTATTTGATACCTTACTATGAAAACTCATTATTACGAGGTACCCTACAAGAAACAAGAAAACTACCAGAAAAAGACAGAAGTAATTTGGTTTAGAGAAACCAAGAAAGATATGAAAGATTTAGGCATCACCTTCGAAAATCTAGAAAATAAAACTGAACAGCTGAAACTATTAAAATATAAAAATACTAGATTCCAAGGTACATAAAAGAGGAAGCAGGAAAGGGATCTTTTCGGAAGCAGAAAGGCAAAGATCTGCCAGAATGAAAGAATACTGAAGGAAAATCAAAGAAAAAAACCAGAAGAGAGTGCCCAGAAGCTGACTCAAGTGATCCTTTGCGGTCTCAAAATGAAAAAAAAAATATTTTCAAAATGCGAAACTGGCTACGAACAAAACAGGAAAAGTGCACGAACAAAATGTAATCCATGATTACATTTATGATTTAACATCGCTAGAAATGCAGACATGGTCGATAAACTGAATCGTTTTCATATATCTAAGTCGGATCGATTAACTATGAGAAAATATATTTTAAAGAATGTATTCTATTGTATGTATGAAAATTTGAGAGAAATACATTTCTTTAAAATACATAATAGTTTTGTTTTATTAATTTATTACTGCAATCTAACTACTTTAGTAACTGCATTACAAACGTAGAAGATATGATAATATGAAAGGAATGAATGAAATATTTTAAGGTTTTCTTTGATATTACCTTATTAGAATTGCATTTTTTAGAATTCTGTTATGTTATTAGAATTGTATGTTTACTAATGAGTTGTAATATTTATTCGATATAGGTAGCATTTTTTTCAAACAATGTGTTTTTGAACACACTGTACCGATATTGCTTGTACGGAAGCTAGAGCAAAAATGACACTCAGAAACCCCTCCATATAGCCTGCTACCAGCGCATCACTCTTCCAAGTGCAAATCCGTTTCTGTGGACCTGTAATATTATAGAGAAGACACAATTTTTCCCACCATCTTAAAATTGCATTTTAATGATAATTTTCCCTGAAAAAAATCAGATAGTAATTTTGTAAAACATGATATTAAGAATTTTGTTGCAATAAAACAAAATTTATTGTTTTATGTCAAAAATTTTTAGGGTAGCAATTATAAAATCTATACCAAAAGGATAAAGATTGTTAACTCCAATTTTGGCAAAAATGAGTTAAAATTGCCTTTGAAATCAGAAAGAAATGCTCTAATGCTTCAATTTTGCAGTTGATGTTCACAATTTTTTGTAAAATCGTTATTGGTTGTGTTTCACTGATGGTCAAGTAAATTTTTGTTGAATTTGGTGTTTTATTCGTCTGTTACTAAACAGTACGCTGCTGGTAAATTTTGAATTTTTTTTTTCAAACGTTGTGTATAAAATGCTGTTTCTTTATAAAAATAGTGTTAGAACTAGGTATTTCACAAGATTTTTTTTTAAATTAACTTATTGTACATTGGAGTTAACACTAACGTACAACGTAAAAAAGTGACAAAACACAGAAAGCCGTTAAGGTTTTAAGTCCTGTTTGGGTGGAAAGGTAGTATATAGAAGTCGACAAAGTTAGGAAATAATAAATTTGTATATAAGAAGCATTTTATGTAGAAACTGAATATGAATTTCAAGTTTCTAACGCCTACTGAAATTTTAAATAATGAAAAGGTAATACTGCTACTTATTGGCTCTTCTGAAAAATCATCAAAATGGTATAAATACCTTTTACGTCTTCTCAGGTACAGAAATAATTTTGTGTAAACTTTTTTTTGTACATCAGTATGGATATATTTATTAAAAAACAAGAATAAATTGTACAGAATTTTATTTTATTTTCTTTGCGTACAAGTTCAGTAAAATTTCGCTTTATTTAATTAAATTAAATTAATGTAGGCCTTGGTTTCATGTAACCACCATCATCTTGCAGTTCAGTAGTGTTTTTAGGTTGGCTTCAGCTTCTTTCACAAGCCTCTCAGCAAGGTAATAGCGCCCTCCATCTTCTGAAACCCATCAAATTCCAATTATTTGTTCTAAAAATCGTCGTGAAGATAGTGACTATTAGATAGATGTAATAAACATTTGTAGCATTTTTTCATCAAAAATTTGTGATGCGTAATCAAAATAAATACTTAAGAACTTACAAACCTATAATAGTTATAGTTTTTTTTATTCATTTATTTAACGTCGCATCAACTTCAAAGGTCATTAGCGTTGACTTTGGGGTGTAACTATATACAATAAAGGATGAAACGATTTTTTGTAACGTATGAAAATATGCCGTACCTGAGTGGGATTCGAACCCACGGTTGCATGATAAGAGGCGAGCACGTTATAGTTATAGTTATTTTTTGTCTTTTTTTAAATGTAATTGTAAATATATCATAAATATCACTGTTTTTCAATAAACCGTCACAATATTGTTACACATTTTTAAATTACGACGCTTCTAGAAATCTCTATCTCCTGTATGTTGTTACATTACCAAATCTTTTTGTTTTAAAACTCATTTACATTGTTATTTTATTTTTCTGATTTTAATTTAATAATTTTTTATACAAAAATACAATAAATATTTTTGTACACTACACCATTACTATTTTTTTAAAATATAATGCTAAAGCACTCTATGTTAATCTATATAACTAAATAACACCTTATCAATAAAAAAAAAATAAGTTTTTGTAAGTATAATACGTAACACCTTCATCCACTTATCTGTTCAAATGTGTTTTTGTAAAGTTTTATTTTTTACAAAAATACTTAGGTTAAATAACTAATAATTAGTTATTGCAATAATTATTATTGCTACGCTACATGTATATTGTTTGAGTCATTTATTGAATAATTTATACGCCGGCCGCATTGGCGTAGTTGGTAACCTGCTCGCCTCTCATCATGCGGTCTTGGGTTCGAATCCCATTCAGGCACGGCATAATATTTTCATACGTTACAAAAATCATTTCATCCTTCACCGTCTGCATTAGCAGTAATTGCAGAACAATCGGACGTTAAACCAAAAAAAGTCAAATAAATAAAATTTGACCCACCGGGTTGGTCTAGAGGTGAAGTTGTCGCAGCGAGTCAGCTGTTTAACGGCTGATTTTCGGAGATGAAGGTTCCTGGTTCAAATCCTAGTAAAGTTAGTTACTTTTATACGGATTTGAATACTAGACAATGGTTACCGGTTTACTTTGATGGTTACGGTTCAATTAACCATACTCTCTCAGGAATAGTCGGCCTGGGTCTGTACAAGACTACATCTCATTTACACGTTATACACATCATCTTCATCTCATTGGGTCACGGCGTTGCTTGTTGTTCTAAATTGAACAAATTGCAACGTACACAAATTAGGAATTTAAAAAAAATTATTTATTTAAGGTAAATCTGTTATTTTCAGAGAAATTGTGTTCATGCTTGTTAAAAATAAATAATTATTTAGTTCCTTTTTGATATGAATACAAAAAGGTATTATTTTGAAATTTAAGAGGATTTAATATATTAATAATAAATTAATCTCATATTTTCTTTATTAAGTGCTGATGTCTACAAAAGTCTTGGTTTGCGTTTGAGTAATGATATGATAAAAGTGATATATATCGCATAATGATATGTGGAGTTGCAAATGAGGAAGTGCCAGATCTGACCAGTAATCGAACCCAAGATCCCTAGCATATAAGCTAGTCTCACTGACCACTACACCAACGGGCTAACCTTTTTAAAAAAATGGATTCCACTGTATGGTGGGTTCATTTTATCTTTCGATTTCCTGCTGTTATTACAAATTTATATGAGTTTCTCGATGTCAGTACTTACTGAGATTCCAAAGTCCGTGCTGGGGCAGTGTTTAAAAAATTCTCCAGTAGTGTTTTTGCCCTGTAAAGAAAATTTTTGTCACATTAAGTTATTGTAGAAATTGAAATTATGGACTCAAAATTTAATAAAATATATATCTAAAGTTCTAGCCCCCTAAGGTAAAGGACTTTGCTGCTACATCTTTTTTTGAGTTATAATTGTTATTTGTAATCTGTTTTTTTAATGTCAAGTAATTGTTTCAGTTATGCTGACAAATTACTTAAGGGGGTAGTCAACCCAGCAAATGAAAATGAAAACTTCTGGCTATAATTTGTCATTATTTATTTTAAATGAAAGAGCAATTTACTAGTAATGATCATCCATTTGAACCAAGCCAAAAAAATTAATTACAGCCCCTAATATAAGGGTGAGGTTGGAAAAGCGGGCTTTTACGGGGAATCAAATATCTCAGGAACCAAGAAAGATATCAACATAATTCTTATGCTATAAAATACAGAAAATTGCTGTCTATTATCCGTTGTATGCGCTTGTATATATTTTTTCTTACAAGATTTTTATTGAAGAAAAACCATATTATCAAAAACATTTATTTTATGTAGTCACAAATTAATTTTTAACTAAATCCCTATTAAGGTTTTTGTAATAATCATTCCACAGATAATACAGCAAGAAATTATGAACATTTGAAAAAAAAACATCATCCAAATATCTCCAATACAAACGAAAATATTTAATTCCCAAGAATGTACAATCATGCAAAAACCACATTTCCGGAAAACTTAAAGTAGAAGGAATACGAATAATTTCACTCGCCTTGCTAGTGAGCTTTATTTTAAACAGATGTTATAACTTTTTATCAACGTACATGCAAAGTAAACAAATGTTGCGATTCAGAAAATTTTTAACTTCAAATAAATGAAAAAAACCAATCGAAATTTTAAAAACATCATCTTCTTGAGTTGATTACCCCCTTAAGGTAAAGATGTAGACCTATAGTGGAGCAAAGATCCATGAGATAACTTACAATCGATTCTCGATGCAAGCTTCTAAATTAAAATATATTCGTAAGTAGGTTAAAATTTAAATAAGATTAGTCAGGCAATGTTGCATGCGTAAATTTTTAATTACGGACGGTTGATTTTTTAATTCGTAATTTATTGTCGTTTTACGTTACCTTTAGTGTTCATCTACAGATCTTACATTGCGTTTTTTCAGCCGAACTTTGCAACTTACTCATCTCATAAAGTTTTTAATAGTTAATGCGTTTGTATCACTGAAAATTTATTCGTTGCCGAGGGTTGATATTAAGACTAACAACAAGTAAGTTGAAACATTCAAATTTTTAATTACGAGTAAAACTTTAAAATAAGTATTTTGGTTTGTGTTTAATTTTAAAAATCAACCCACAAAACACTCACACAACTTTCTCTTGCCAATGCAAATAATTACCAAACAATATAACCTAACATTAGTAATAAAACATTAGAAATAAACGAAAAACTAACCTCAATAAACACAACCTTACTTAAATCATGAGTGAAAGGTGCAAAATGAAAATCAACCTCAGTTTGGCTTAAAAATACGGGCAATCATTTTTTCACGCAGAAAAATGCTCTAGATAAAAGTTGTAAATCTTTTAATTTTCTATAAATTTTATTTTGTACACTTTTGTCGTAAAAGTGAAATCTTTAAAACATCGATTTTTCACACGTTTTCGTGAGAAAATAAAATAGAAAATCGCTAATTACCGCTAAACTAAGTGTTACTCAAACAAATGTTTGAAATAAAAGTTATAGGATTTTTAATTCTCCACAACTTTTATTATACTCGTATACATTTTGGCGCTAAAATGCATATTTAAGTCGCAATCTTAAAAAAAAAAGTTTTTACAAGAAAACCTTCCCAAGAATTTTAGCAGACATGGCGCCTACCCTATCTTTTAGAGCATTAAAAAATGTGGTAAATAAGGCAATTTTTAAAAAAATCGTAGGAGCCGTTTTAGAGAAAATCGCAAAAAATTGAAAAATTACACGATAAACTACTACTTCCGGTTGACCGATTTTGATGAAAATGTTCGTGTCGGGTCCGGTAGTGGTATGTAACTTAAGTTTTAAGTTTGAAGTTCGTACGATGTTCCGTTCTTGAGATATTCTGTTCACAGACACACACACACACACACACACACACACACACACAGACCAATCGCTAAAAACATGTTTTTTGGGTTTAGGGGGTCTGAAAACGTGTAGATCCGGTGAAAACTCGATTTAGAAAAATCGACATGAAAACAGTACTTTCCTTCCTATATATTCATATAGGCAAGAGAAAGTAAAAAGTTGTAATGTGTTTCTTGATGCCTTTGTAACTTTTGTGAAAGAATATCCACTTGGATATTGAAAAAGTTAAAGAATATCCACTTAACTATTACTACTGTTATTTCTATCGGAAAAATTAAATACTTACGAGTTTGAAGGCTCAGTAATAAGTTCTGACCTAGCAGTTTCATTACTTGGTGCAACGGTACTGAAAAAAAACATATTTTTTTGAGTGCACATTTTCTTCTTGAAATCACTGTCAATTTTAATAATTACTCGTACTTGAGATTAACAGTCACAATACTTCTTTGAGTTGCAGTTCTAAAATTTCTTTTACATATTTAAATTAAAACCATAAGTTTCTTTCCAATCGTGACAAATGAAAGGATATTTTAAAGGAAAAAGTGAGAATAAATATTTCCCTAGCTAACAACAAAAATTAAGGATAATATTTATATTCTGAAGAAATAAAGTTGATAAGATTTATTTGGTTTCAAACCAATTAGTTGCCGAAATTGTCCCACATATACCGAACATCCAAAACGTTGTTCTGGCATCTTGTCCAACACGACAGTGGTCTTCATTTAGCGCATTTTCGTATTTTTATTCTACCACTAGGTATTCAAAGGCCAAACTTCTTTCAACCATCTTAATATACGTGTCTATGAAGTATGAATCGTATACCCTCTCTCAAACGAACACTCCAAAATTTTGTGCCATGTGTACAACTTCCCTATTGGTGGCTTACCGTCCTCAATATATTTTATAATATAATATTTTTGGTGCTACGTCTTATCTACCCAGGTGTTTAATTATCTTTTGTTCATTCAAACAACTGGAAAGTCGTATTACATGGACAAGGCTGATGTATCAGGCATCTAACATTTTTGTGCGTCCGTTATCATCGGCAGTATTTTTATTTAAAAAAATTTATAATCGCATCAACAGTTCGGGCGTTAGCGACTACGATAGGATATTTAACGGTGTTGCTATTTGCTAACTTTGTGAAAATTTCCAGACCCTGGTCGGGAATCGAACCCGGGACCTCCGCGTGGTAGGCTGGCGTGCTACCACTACGCTACTGATTCGGCCACCGTCTTAATTATTTAATACGTATAAATTTAGTTGTACCTTTTTGCAGGCAAGCCTAATTCATAATTTATGCCATCTGATTACGTCTGTTGAGCATTTCAATTTAAGTTAGCTGAAATTTTAAGTTATAAATCTGTTTGGCATACCTTTTATCACGGAGAAACAACGAACCTGCTTTTACATGTTCCAAAGTCAGACCTGGTTGTGATCTGTAAAATTATGTGTCCCAAAAAATATATTACTCAAGTTAACTTAATTACATTTTTATTGGATAACATAAACTGATTTCTATAGACTCTTGTATTATGAAATCATAACCTCATGGCTACGTTAGTACAATGTATTGCACAAGAATATTTAGGCCTATTAAAACTTATTTTGAAGAAGCCCAGGTTAACGCAGTTTTGAAATTGCTCAGAATTTCAGGGTTCTTCCAATTAGGCATTTGTACATTTTTAGATTAGCTGATATGATATTTTTAAAAAAGGGCTCACTTTCCTGTAATGTTATTCAGTTACTAGACCGGGAAGGAGTATGGGAAAAATTAAACTACCGCATCCTAATAGGGAATATTTCAAAAGAACTTTGACTATATGGCTCCGAAAATATATAATCTAATTTCTGAGAATAAATTAGTCAATAGGACATATCAGGGTAGGAAAAGGTTGTTTATTGAAAAATTATTAAAAATTCCAAATGCAGAAATATTTTTTTAAATATTGATCAGCTCCTTTCTTATGACGTACTATATTAGCCTAATAATATTAATACTTAATAATCTTTAATATTCCTTAATAAGTTTTTATTCATTGAATCGGTAGATATACGAGTATTATTTAATTTTTATTTATCAGTTCAAATAAAGTTGTGTACCATAATTCATAATAATTTTATTTTTTATTAGGCTATTTGTATTTGGCTGAATGAGAGTAAATTTTATTTTTATGATATTTTTCTTGGAACTTTTGAAGTAGGCAAATCTTCATCTTTAAAACGGAAACTATAGGCCGTCCACGTAGCGTTCGTACTCCCGAAAACACCGATGCTTTGAGATTGTCAGTAGCCAGAAGTCCACGTCGCCCTGCTGCACATCACGCAGCTGTGCTAGGAATATGAGATCGGAATGTTCGAAGATTTTTGCGTTTGGATCTTCATTTTTATCCGTATAAAATCGTAATTGTTCAAGAACTAAGCCACCGTGATTTCCAAAACCGAAGAGAATGTGCACAATCGATTCTGAAAATTTTAACTAACGATTCAATAATCATAATGTCAGATGAGGCCCATTTTCACCTGTCTGGTTGTGTAAATAAACAAAATCTCCGATACTGGGCGGCAGAAAATCCTCGTAGTCTACAAAAAAAACCACTTCATTGTGAACGTGTGACAGTTTGGTGCGCAGTGGCTAAATTCGGAGTGATAGGTCCATACTTTTACGAAGAGAACGGTCGAGCAGTTTTGATCACTTCAAGTCATTATGTCGAAATGCTAAATAATTTCCTTGCACCAGAGTTACAACGTCGTGAAGTTGACACTGCAAGTGTTTGGTTCCAACAAGATGGGGCTACTGCTCACACTGCCAGAGTGTCAATGAATGTGTTACGACAAATGTTTCCAGAACACGTGATTTCAAGAAATGGTGACCTTTCATGGCCTGCTCGCTCCCCAGATCTTTCGGTATGTGACTTTTTTCTTTGGGGGTAATTGAAATCGAAAGTGTATGTCGTAAAGCCTCGAACAACTGAAGATCTGAAGCTAGCAATTCGATATGAATAGGGGCGATACCGAACGACATGATTGTGAAGGCAATGGATAATTTCCAAGTACGATTACATGAATGCGTGCAGAATGAGGATCACCACTTGATTGACATAATTTTTAAAACGAAATAAGTGAATTTTAGAATTTAAGTGCTTTAATAAAAAATGGCAAGAAAATATGTTTCAAATCTATAAATAATTTTTTTTTACATTTTATTTCTGATTTATGTTATTCATTTCAAAACCACACTTTTTCTGCCGGTCCCTTTATAAGTGATGCGGCCTATTAAACCATGCCATACGTCGCTGAGCATAATTTCACAGGAGAGACTAAAACAGCTGTATATGTCAAAACTATCAATTTTTAGATTCTTACGCTATCTGTTAGTTCAATCTATTAACTACCTTTTAAATACAAAATATTTATTACCAACATAACAGAAACCAGAGAAAAATATTCATAAAGAAAGGACTGCGCAAAAACAAAAACCATGCCATAAGTCGGCCATAGTAAATTTCCATCGCGACTTATGGCATGTTTTCATTTTAGGCTGGTTTTCTTTAAAATATGCTTAATTGCCTTCATAAAAATGAAATATTATCATTTTGTTTAGCATTTTATTTATTTAAAATTATTTTTTTTTAAATTTGTAATACTGTAAAAAATTAAAAACTATTTGTTTCACAAATGAAACATTAATTTCATCCTTCACCGTCTGCATTAGCAGCAATTTGCAAAACAGTCGGACGTTAAAAAAAAAAAAAAAAAATATTTGTTTCACTGTTGGTAGTAGTAACAGCTGATCAAGCTATACCTATGTGTTTGCTGTTTGGAATAAGCGATTTGTATTACGTTATTATACTACAATAATTGTTATTTTAAAAATTATTTAAGTGGTTTATGATGGAAAAGTACAGCAGTGAAAGATGCGTATTAGATATTCTTAATACGTGCCCTTTAGGTGGCAATTTAAGTGATGAACTGCAAGCAGTTTTCTGCTTGCAGTTGCAAACTTTAACAGCCGTTTTCCGAAAACTAGTGTTTTTAATTAACTAAGTTCAAAAAATCACCAAAAATTCATTTTTCTATGTAGAAAAATGATTTTTATTTTAAAATATTCATAATTTTATGTAGTTTTAAGATCAGTAATAAACAGAAAAATTATTTTTCCAACTTATGGCATGGTTTCATAGGCCGCATCAAAGGTTAAATAATTTTAAATGTTACAACTATTTCTAATTATTCAGAATTTCAAGTGGTGAAAAATTAATGCAAATAATTACTCACCTTAAAAGAAGAGGGAGTGAGTGGGATTTACCTTTTCGTCGTCGATTATCTTCATAACTGAAAAAAAATATATAAACTAACCATTACAACGCTCGATACAAAAATGAAATATTTTATAATGTTTGTCGGGGGCTCTTGAGCCGATTGTTTTACGACCTGGTTTTCGATTTCTCCTGGTTTGCTGTTAGAATAGGATGACAAGCAATACAGGCAGAACGTCTCATCTTCATCGTCATCTTCCTCTGAGTCCGCTTTCCTTTTGTTTTTTTTTTAGTTTTTTTAAATTTTTTTTAAGTGGAGGGGTTTTCTTTAACTTTTTTAATTTGGTAGCCTCCTGCTCTATTCGAAGAGCTTCTTTCACGGGTGTGTCAGTAAGTATGGCTGATTTCCTTCTTTTTTTACCTCTCATGGTTGTTTTTCTGGCCTGAGCCTTTGGAAAAGGCCTCACTGATTCAGGAGTTAAGTCTACCACCTCTAATGTTTTAGACGATTCAGTTCTTGATTTGGGCGTTGTAAGTCCACCAGTTGATGTAGATGGTTGGTTGTCAGTTGTGGTTGGTCCAGTTGTAGGTCTGTCAGTTGATGTTGAGGTTTGGTTGTCTGTTGTTGATGGTTTAGTTGTAGGTCCACCAGTTGATGTAGTCGGTTGGTTGTCGGTTGTTATAGAAGTCTGGTCATCGGAATGCAAGTTTGTCTTGTTCGGATCTGGCCGATCTGTGATACAACTGGGCAGAAAATCACACTCTTGAAAAATATTTTCATTTAAGGGGTAAATACCCGTGGCATTCAATCCTTTAATAATATTAATAGGACTTGCTGCAAGTGGCAATGCGTTACTTACCACCTTAGGCATATCATAAATCGTTAGAGCTTTTCCCGGGTTCGATGCCAACCAGGAATCGCAGGCTGTGTTAAAGTATTTTTTAAACGGCCCATAAACACTTATGTCTAAGGGTTGCAATTTGTGGCTGCAGTGTGGGGGAAATGACAACAACGTGATGCCATTAGCCTTACAGTAGTCTAACCCTTCTATTGATAAATGGCTTTCATGATTGTCTAGAAGCAAGATAATTGGGGAATCTGTTGAACAATGTATGTTTCTAACAAAATGCTTAAGAAATTTTTGAAATACTGACGCCGACATCCATCCACTTGAGGTAGCACCACCAGAGCATCCAGGTGGACCATGCGATATGAAGTGGTCCTTAAAATGCACTCGGGGGAATACAAAAAAAGGAGGCACAGTATTTCCTGTCGCAGACACAGCTAATGTTACTGTGACAAGATTCCCCCTTTCCTGAGACACTAATTTTCCTAACTGCTTAACTCCCCTTCTCGCCACAACTCTATCTGGTTTGTGGGTTGTTACAACCCCAGTTTCGTCGACATTCCAAATATCACCAGGTCCAGGTTTCAAACGATCAAGAACAGACTTGTAGTTATTAAAAAAAAGTTCTACATTTGTTTTGTTAAACGCCGAAGTTCTTGCAAGGCTGGTAGCTCTAGGTGTCCTAACCGATAGACTAGGGTGTCTCTTCATGAACGAAGTGAACCAGTCAACGCCTGCAAGTTCCAATTCCCCCCAGGTTTGTGGAACTGTTATGTTTAATTTTACAGCATATTGCCACGCTAATTTTCGTACTTCTTTTGGCGTAAGTCCGTAATAAATGTCAGCTGATTTTTTAAGGTATGCTTCTAAAAGAATTTCTTGGTCGTTAGAAAAAACCTGTCGGTTTTTTATATATCCATATTTGGTTTCCGGAGCACCACATTTTCCCTCTAACTCCTCCTGCGTTACCTTAGTACAATATCTTGCTAAGGATTTTAGTGGGATATCAAAATCTTTTGATACACTTCTCAAAGATTTATGGTTCAATTTAACCATTCTTGCTGCTTGTAGCATTACTTCCGGGGTAGTTTTTGCTCTCTCAGTTTTTCTTTTGTAGGTGCGCATTTCTGTAACAAAATGTTGGGTATGTTCAATTTACCATAAATTTATATGTATTTGGATAGTGTCAACCAACCCCTAACGTTGTGTGTCAACCAACCCCGCATCGCCATTTTGAATCTTTATGCTAGTTAGAGGGAGACGGGAGCATAACCGATGTAAACAATACCATGATTTTGTAGGCAAAGGAATGCCAAAAAAGATAGCCTGTAATTTGTATTGATGAGAAACATATCTAAAATACTAAAAAAGATTAACTTTGAAAGCTAAAATTTACTCACCTAATCACAAAACAAGAAAATCTTAATAACAGCCGTAGCACGAAATTATCCACTTTCATAACTCACACAGTAATGCAGCGTGTCTAGACGGCTCGACTGGCATAAGCATGGCGCTACCAACCTTACAAAACAAAAATTACCACGGATGTGTCAACCTACCCCTGTAGCCAACCAGCCCCGGTCTCCCCTATATACGTATTAGTTTCGCCCACAATTCATTGTTGTGTAGAATTAAGCGTCCCATTTTTAGCTTCGAACAGACGTCCTGGTTCACTGCGTATCTTTAAGCAAAAGTAAAGCGAGTGACCTGGATACTACAATAATTGTTTCTGATATTCGACTTACACTTATAAGTAAATTCCTGTCTTAAATTAAATTTCGAGTTTCCATTGCGACATAATCAACTAAAGTTGGTTAATAATTTTGAAATAAAATTTATGTAGTACCCACGCATTACGATTATACAAATATTTTGTCCACGTTATTTACTTTCTCTTGCCTATATGGATATTACTAGCTCAAATGCCCGTTCTTCGAACGGTTTCTTGGTGCTACGGACGGTCTGTTGATGTATCGAGTTCAATCCCTATCAGGTCTGATATTCTTCAATCATTCATTGTTATCTATTCGTACCTCCTATTAACGTTAGCATTTTAATAAATGAACAAATAGATGGACGTAAAATAAAAGCGAGATCTTGGTGAAATCAAAATACGCAGCGCTTTATTATTTTCAGAAGTGTAGTTAATTTTTAATTTCCGACAATAATGATTACTTTAGTGAATGTAAATGAGCCATTATTGAGATATGATAATATTTATCTCAGTGTGTTCATATTAGCTCAATGACCTGTTGATACCCTAATCGTAGCTTATGTTCATCAGTAGACTCGGTCTAGCGAAATTGCAAGTGTATTTCCCTGTCAGCCTCGAGACGATTAGAACGGGCTTCAGAGCACTCATTTTCAGAGTTTGTACCGGATATACGCTTTCCAGGCTCCCCGAACCCAAAATAAACATATTAGCCAGTGTTGTGTGTGTGTGTGTGTGTATGTGTGCTTGAAACTTAAGTTAGATACCTCTAGAGAACAAGACAATCATTTTCATCACAATCGGT
Source organism: Catonia carolina (assembly GCA_035578175.1). Classification (NCBI taxonomy): domain Eukaryota; kingdom Metazoa; phylum Arthropoda; class Insecta; order Hemiptera; family Achilidae; genus Catonia; species Catonia carolina. The sequence continues at coordinate 256,584,122 of JAQMRL010000001.1, read as the reverse complement.
CAACCATAAGTACCTAGTAGTTTTTTGTGTCATTTTTCACTTTTTTGCAATTTTCTCAAAAACGGCTTCAACGCTTTTTTGTAAAATCTCTCTCTATTTACTGTATTTTTTGCTCTACAAGGTAGGGTAGACGCCATATTTGCTGAAATTCTTGGAGAAGCTGTTGTAGAAAAAAGGTTTTTTTAAGATTGCTTGGAAATTTTTCAGAAACACTTATGCTCATTTTTGTTTCGTTGCTATCAGTGCATACCTATTGATGGACATAAGTTCGAATAAAGGTTAATGAAAAAAATTGTTTTCATTAGTATAATTTATCACAATCATATTTCATATTATTACTGAAGTAACATTGTTACAAATGACCAATTTGAAATGGATAAGCAAATAAAATTACTTTCCACCATTTTGTTTTGATTAATCATAAGAAAATGAAACTCGAAGTACTTTTTTACTTTTCTATTTATTATAACTGCAAAGTTTCCAGTCTGTAGAGTGTGCGATACGTCCGGCGTATTAATTCAAAAGTAGCAATCTCTTCGTGGGACACCCGGTATAAAGTGGAGTAATAATAAACCTGTGCTACTTAAAGGTCGGAGACATTTTACCCACTGACCAACAAAACTGGCCAAAGGTATCTCAGATTTAAAAGACATGCAAGGCAGTTTATTCAGAGGTAGAAAACAACAGAAGAACTTACGGTTTTCTATCCCTGGCAGGTTCATCCACGCTTTGCTCCCGTCCTTGGTTTTGCTGTCGCAACTGGCTCTCAGGTGCTGCCTGGGGTGTTCTTTGTTGCATTTTGATTGGCGATCTGTAAACGTTATTAATGCATTCTTACAAATTGTGAATGGTTGTGCTGTGTTCTGTAAAAATGAGACCTAAACGTTAATAATAGCGGTTGGATAAATCCGATTGGAGTGTTTGGATAACATCTATAACCTAAAAGACATGGAATAAAAGTTTGTGAGAAGTATAAGTACCTTGTTGTAGTTCTGAATCACGAGGAAACAGTCAAAGGTAATTTCGAGCAAACCGGTGTAGGAAAGAACAGTGATGCATATGCTAAATTTGGGTTTATAGTCAAATGAAATCTAAATTTGCACAAAGGAGAGAATAACAAAATTAATACAGTAAAGCATTTTTGTGTAGAGTGCAGAAATATGTGAATTGTCAGAAAGAGTAACAGAATGAACAAAACTGTGCAAATAGATTTCCGAAGAAGAAGTTGTCGGGTCTTGAGGTTGGACCATGAGAAAAGTGAAGATAGGTGGCCTAGCAGAGCATGCTGCTTGACGCAAAGAAACAGAAAGAAAAGAGGACACTCAGCAGAGCAATAAATGAGTAAAGAATCGGAGGCGAAGACAAGTTAATGCATACCGGAAGATGATTGGATGGATAGAGAGGCTTAGAGTTTAGGATGCGACCAACGCAAGAAAGAAGAAAACTGCTGTAAACGTCCACTAATTAGGCTACTTGTAGAGGTTAGAAATTGGTTAACCAAGGAATCTGTTTGGAAAATATTTAAAAACAGTGTTATAAAAATCCTTATTCGAATACTGCACTGTTTGGAATTTGGATAAATAACGACAGGTCAAGTTCTCTAGAATATTACTAAGTTTTCATAATGTTGAAGTTCAAATTATCAACATATGAAAGAAAAAGAGATGCAGAGTAAAATACAGTAACCACTCGGTATCCGCGGGGGTTACGTTCCGGAGGGTTACCGCGGTTCGTAAAACCGAGGATAATGATACCTTATATGAACGTAAAGATGGGGGTTAGGTTCTGAAGGAAAAGACCTGTAGTCGTTTTAGTGTTTAATAGTTTTAGGAACATTTTACCATTTGTACAATCTATGAATGTTTAAAAAATCAGTACTGTACGCATTAAAAAATTTAATTTACTTTAAAATAGTTATGGCTGTTTGCTTCTTCTTTTCAAACTTCTTGTGGACTTCTTCGTATGGTGTCATCAGCTCCTGGAGTCCTCTTTTGAATTGAAGGGCCCTTTCCATGACGGGATCCATTTCCAACACGTGATCAGTGAGCTGCGTTGCCATGCTGAGAATCTCGTTGATGGTTTGTGAAGAAATGCTTGGCTTCGTTTCAGGATCGGCTATCTCATTGTTGGGTGTCGTCAGTAACTCCAACTCCTCCACTGTTAGTTCCTGGTTATGGCTTTGGATCATTTCTTCTATGTCCATGTGGTCGATTTGAGCAACACCCTCAGTTTCCACGTTGTGAACGATTTCTGAAGTTTTATCCGCCACTGGTGTTCGAAATTTCTAAAATTTCAAACACGTAGAGTGATACATGTTTTCGGAATTGTATGACTTCCCCACCTCCAACCAAGTACGGTGTATACAAGGTAAGATTACGTACGTATTTTAAGATTTTAGACCCACGAGCAAAGTCCGCGGATGACCGAAACCCGCGGATACCAAGGGATTACTGTAATATCTTTTTTTAACACTTTTTTTATCCCGATGTGTGTACGTTGGAATCTGTTCAATTCAGAACAATAAGCAACCCTGTGGTTCAATGAGATGAGAATGATGTGTATGATGTGTAAATGAGGTGTCGTCTTGTACAGACTCAGTCCGACCATTCCTGAGAGAGTGTGGTTAATTGAACCCCAACCATCAAAGTACACCGGTAACCACTGTCTAGTATTCAAATCCGTATAAAAATAACTAAGTTTACAAAGATTTGAACCAGGAACTTTTGTCTCCGAAAATCAACCGTTAAATAGCTGACTCGCGGCGACGACTTTACCTCTAGACCAACCCGGTGGATAAAATTTAATATCTTCTGAACAAAACCGTTGTAAACAATGAACGAATCTACTTTTAAACTATTTTGGAAAAAAAATTAACTAAATTTGGTAATTAATTGTCTGGTTTCATTATAGTTTTCAGCGGCTTCAACATTTGAAATTTAAAGCAGTAAATTTTCTAAAATAGTTTTCTAACTTTCATAACTTGTTTTAGGTACCGGGTTTTATTGCGGGGAAACAAATAAACTCAAAACTTACACAGGCGTAATATTATGAACTGGTTCCTGACGTCCTCTTTCTGTTGCTACTACTGGCGATACTGGCCCTCTGTCATTGACATTGGTAGGCCTATTTATTGGCGCTCTGCAATATAAAAATTTGTATTATTTTTATTTTTAAAGAGTTAAGTTATTTGCGTTGCTCTTCACAACAACTACCGCTCTGCTGCTGGCATTTAATTTTTGTATAATTATGAAATATTTAGAGTTTAAAATTGAATTTTTTTTTAATGAAGTGGTTTGTTTATTTTAAATTTTGTCTTGACAAATTTTTGGAAATAGTTTCAATTAATTAATTACAATCATTATAGATACAAGCCCATCATGTTTATGACAGCAAAAATTTATTTTAGGGAATGATGTTACTCAGGATTCATTGCGTGAATTAATTTGCAAGGGCCAGCTACGTTTTGAATCCCTAATGTGTGTATGTTGCAGTCTGTTCAAAGGGCTACCTACTTAATCTTTAATTCTTTTAAATTTACTGGAACAAAAAAATATTTAAATATGTATTGCGTTATAAATTATTGAATTTAATAATTTTTATATTACCGTAATCCCGTAATACGATTTGTGTGAACCTCGGAACATTATAAGATGATAACTTACCGTGAATCTTTCGGTGCGCTTGGTGCTGCTTGACGATCTGCGTTGCTACTTTCACCGGGTTCCTCTCCAGTAGCGACGAGGTCAAAAACGCGGCTGTGAAATAAATTTTAAAGGTTTTTTCATTGCATAAGAAATACTACGATTTTTTTGTCTTTATTTTAAATAATTACAACTGTGTATTGATACAACAAGCAGTATTTATGATGTACGTGTTGAATGTCTTGTTTTCGTCTTGGTTGAGAAAATCACCCAGTGGCAAACTTTCATAGCTGTTTTAAAATAAGATCCCTATTCCAGCATTTTCATCTTATTTGTGGATGTTGTAGTAGGTTTGGGTACAACAATGTTCGTATCTCTGGATTCTTGTAATTTATTAATTTCGAATGGAAACGAATGTACAGTTCGTCAATAGTCGTGTATATTGAGTCTACTTTGTGGTTTCGATGTATGAGAGAATTTTGTACGTAGTAGGAATTTTCTGTGATTAAACTTAAAGTTGTTCATAACTTCATTATTTAGCTTTTCATTAGGAATACCTACCGAAAACGTAGTTTTTATTGTTATTTTAACAGAATAATATTTATTTTTAAATGATCTACGTAATATTTTGTAATTAACAGTTATGTATTTAAAAAAATAAGTATAAGCTAATAATATTCTATTACTTATTCTTTTAAAATTGGTAATGAATGCGGGGTTGAAAACTAAATATCTGATTTGATTTGTGTCAGAATAATTCATATACCAAGTAAAACTCCCAGCCAAAAATTTAGGAACATTCCTCTTAATTATTATCGACTTCGGATGAGGATCGGCTAAATTCTTCGATAACGCAAAGCATTACGTACTATAAATAACAGGTAAGTATGCTCTATGGATATACTACTCTGCAGTACAATAACGCATGTAAAATGTTGTGAGAACCGAAAAATACTCGTATTGTCAATAAGTTAATAGTTTGTTCAAACCAACATGACAACCAATAATAGTTTCATCAATCAACGGTTGTTCATTCGTTACCATTGATTAAAAGCGCTTTTCATATACCTTAACATTTGTTTGGACTTTTTATAGAATAAATAAAGTATTAAAAACACACGATCTGAAAAGTAAAACAAAAATGGGACAATCAGATGCTATGTTTTCTCGGTTCTGTTTTATGAGTGAAGTCTTGGTCGCTTAATGATTTAATGAGTAAACGACTTGAAACGTTTGAGATGTGGCTTTGTAGAAGGGTCTGCTGGGTGGATCGCGACTCTAATAAAGAGGTATTGAGACGCACGCAGAAATCAGAAGAAGTCATGGACACGATAAAGATTACGAAGCTCGAGTATTAGGGACATATAGTGCGCAACGAGAAAATATATGGGTTGCTGCCATCTATTTATAAGGAATAACAGCAGGACAACGTAGCGTGGGAAGAAGGCGTATTTCCTGGTTGAAAAATCTGAGATTGTGGTACTTTACAACACAGCTGTTTCGAGCAGCAGTGGATAAAGTTCAGATTGTTAATATGGTGGGAAACATCCGGAACAGATAAGAACCTAAAGAAGGAGAAGAAAAGCGCTTTTAGGTACTCGAAAACGGCAACACAGCTGTTTCGAGCAGCAGTGGATAAGGTTTACATTGTTAATATGGTGGGAAACATCCGGAACGGATAGAAACCGGAGGAAGAAAAAGAGCGCTTTATTATTTCTCGTCACGTTAACATTTCAATTTAGTTAGTAATAACTGATTGGGGCTTTTGCCTTAGAGAACCATTAACTTAATGAAATTATACTACAAAAAAATCTGTATGATAATCACTCACGGCTGTCTCGGCGGTCGTTGCCCTGTTCTTAAGAAGTCAGCTATTTGCTTAGCCATTGATTCTCTATCGATGGGTCTATAAATTGGATATCAAACAGTGAAATTAAAATTAATAAGAATAATATAAACTAATATAATGATACTCGTAATTTCGTGATTATCGGCGATTAATACAGCCTGCGATGGGTTCGTAAACACAGAAGATACGCCTTTAGCATTTTTAAATACATTCTTTTAAAACCTGTTAAAGTCGTATAGTAATTATTATAATACTATAAAGTAGAGCTCTTACCTATCAGAAAAATTAACACTAGAATTTAATGATGAACCTTTATAACATTTGTTATATATAGTTCACATCAATAAAACATTTATGCACTAACGCCGAATTTTATATTACGTGCTTTTATCAACAGTAACTAAAAGTTCCTGTATTCTCGGAGTTTAAGACAAATTTAATCTTACAACTATTTTTAAAATAATAAAAGCGTATTATTAAAGCAATAGAGGTAAAATTGTAACGTGGAAAATACTTTAACGTCAGATAATGTACTAAAGGATTTTGTACATAGAACCGTATTATTAGTTCATTTTGAACAGTCGAAATGTTGTTAGGAATTTAGTTTTTGTAGTAGTTTTAATCATTTAAATGATTATTGTCATATTCATTATAAAATACCAAAAACTGATGTGAGGAATTTTGTTCGTTGTACCTGAGAAAATACCGTAGACTACTTCTTTGTCTTAACCACGACGTTTGTTCAGTATGTAAACACCAAAAGCGGCAATGTCTTACAGCATTTTGAATTGCTTAATATTATTTAAAATTAAGGTCGTATTGACATCAATACGATAACAAAGATTACAAAACTAAAATAAATATTTAGGGACTGAACCTGCCTGCCATTATAGTTTAACGAGCTAAAGACTGCAGATGAAGGCGGAGCATAGTGACCTAGAACACAACACAGACCCAATTGACTTTTTGTTAATCGTCCCTTGCGTTGTCACGTTGTGGTCCCGCTGTGGAAGACAGACTAACAAAAAGTCAGCTGGAGTTTGGCGGAACAGAGTGTGACTTAACGAAGCGGCAACCATGGCTGTTATTGGCTAGATCTCATCTCCAGTCTCTAATTCGTCGAGGTATAACTGCTCAGTTTTTTCATTACTTTATCAACATATTTTTACTTGAATTTTTATTTAAATAATTATAATCCCAGCACACTGAAGTTTATATTCCTCCACCGATTTTCCTTTGACTGCCTAGCTTTTCAAACATGGTTTTTGAGCTGGTGTTTTAGCCCCTAGTTTGAAATGGTAGTTCAAGATCCGGTACTTCAAGGCTGTTTCCAATATTGTGCACATACGCATTTCACTATCCTCCCTCCTACAAAAATAGACACTTTACAAGAATAATTTACATTTTGACAGCTGTTACCTTTACTACGGAACGTCTGACTTATTGTAAAGGTAGGATAAGGCATCAAATTAAAAATGGAAACGTTATAGTTCGCGTTACAGTAATCTTTTTCAATTTTATTTTATTCTAGAATTCGACCTGCAGCTGATGTTTGGAGACGAAAGTTCGTGGTTCAATTTTAAGGTTTAATTTTTTGTTTGTTTGTTAGTATTAATCATAATGTTTTGCAGTTGTAGCAGTTCTTCGTAGCGAGCAGATAGTGTACAGTGTTTTATAATTTGTTGGTAAGATTTAATTAATTATTTGAATGCAAGTGACCATATTTTGTTCTACTTTAATTTTTGGTTAAGTTTGCACGGCCTGCATGATTAACGCAGCCGACGCGTCGTTAAACACAAATGTTTTGCAAACATCGCGACTAATGGCGTTACCTGTTCATTCAAATTCATTTCCCTCCAGAGAAGAACAAGAAGAAAGTATCGATAGGCTAACAGCTGATATTTCTCATCCAACGTTAGATTGGAATAATGTTGTTTCCAAAAGGAAGCGCCAAACAGAAAACGCAAACGCAATTAGTAACGTTAGTTCCGCTAAACGATTTACAAGAGATCCGAGACTTACAATTGGTAGTCTCTACACTGCCAATAAATTTAGCGTATTAACGGATATGGAAACAACTGCGACAGACAACACTAATAATGAATCTCCAATAAAAACAAGACCGCCTCCTATACACTTACATACTGATGTGCAATTTTCAAAACTCATTGATTTCCTTCAAGGCATAACTGAAAAAGATTCCTTTCATTGTGGGAGTACAAAAGCAGGAGTCACCGTATATCCACACACACCGGATGCTTATAGGAAAATAGTAAAATGTTTAAGAGAAAACCATGCGGAATTCCACACGTACCAACTTGCCGAAGACAAGGCGTACCGCGTAGTAATACGTGGATTGCATTGGTCAATCGGAGAAGAGACCATTCAGAACGAAATTTCTAATTTAGGTTATCAAGTTAGAAGTGTTACAAACGTCATTTCTCGGGACAAAGTGAAGCTCCCGTTATTCTACGTAGATCTTGAACCCAATAAAGATAATAATAAGATATTTGATATTAGATATTTGTGTTATTCAAGGATATGGGTAGAAGAACCAAGACAGAGGAGGCAGCCCGTGCAGTGCGTGCGCTGCCAGAGATACGGCCATACGAAAAGTTATTGTAATTTACTGCCTCGATGTGTAAAGTGTGGCGCAGGTCATGAATCTAACTCATGTACAAAATTAAAAGAGGAGCCGGCCGTATGTTGCCTATGTTCGGGACCACATCCCTCTTCCTACAAGGGGTGTTCAGTCTTTCGGGATCTGCAAAATCGCCGTTCACCAGCCACTGCAGCACGCCCTCAAGAGAGCTCGCAACAATCTCCATCTGTTACAGAAAAATCATTCCCCTCCCTTCCGAAAAGCGCAGTAGCAGGAAGAGAAACTTTTTCACAACAAAACCAAACTCGTAATCACCAATTCATCAACCCTCATAAACAGTCAACCATCACCTACTCACAAATCGCCGCCGATAATTTTGGAGAGCAAGAACGCCAGTCACAATTCAGTATTCAATCGCAGCTAACAACTTTCATGACCGACCTAAAAGCCCTCTTCACACCATTGATCACCCTCATGAGTCAATTAATACAATCACTCACTTTCGCATTTAATGGCAAACAACATGTCTAATTCTATATCGGTGCTATTGTGGAATGCGAATGGGATCATCCAACGTTTGGCGGAATTTGAATATTTAATAAATGAAAAACGTATCGATATTGTTTTACTAAGCGAAACACATTTAACAAAAGACTCAAAATTTTACATAAAAGGTTATAAAGTTTATAGAGCTGATCGCCCTGATGGAAGAGCTTTTGGTGGTACAGCGGTGCTAGTTAGGAACAATATCAAACATCATATATGCACAGTAATCGAACCGTCGGAAAGTATTCAATCAGTGGGTGTGACACTGGAGATAGATCAAGAGGAAGTCTCATTCATCTCGGTTTACTGTCCCCCGAGACACCGGATTACAGTAGACAAGTTTACAGAGTTGTTTTCAAGTTTCGGTCCTCGGTTTTTAGCAGGAGGCGATTTCAACGCGAAACATGCTCAATGGGGATCGCGTCTGGTAAATCCACGTGGCAGAATGATGATTCAAGCTATTTTAAACCTCGGACTGGAATTTCATTCAACTGGATCACCAACGTATTGGCCGTCAGCTCTGACTAAACATCCCGATCTTCTGGACTTTTTCGTATCCAAGGGCCTCTCGAGATTCTACGCAAAAACGGAATCACTTGACGATCTTTCATCCGACCATTCGCCAGTTCTCTGCACCCTGTCGGGCACAGTTTTGGAAGCACCGGTGAGACAGTGTTTGATAGATGGAACAGTTAACTGGGACTTGTTCAGCAGTAACGTAGAGAACAATATACGGTTGGACTTGCCTCTTCGCACGGCAAGAGAGGTGGAAGAAGCAGTGGAACATTTGACAGTAACAATACAATATGCAGCTTGGAACTCTACACAACCCCGTAGACCAACTCCAAAAAAGGAACACTGTTATCTGAACTATATAAAAGAACTTGTCAGGGAAAAAAGGAGAGCAAGACGCATTTGGCAGCGTACCAGACTTCCTTCGGACAAGAGAAACTTGAATTACATGACTAACGAATTGAAGACAGCTATATGGAACATCAAGACGGAAAGGTTCAATGAAAATGTCGCCAACCTGACAGAAAGAGATGGAAGCCTCTGGACTGCAACGCAGCGTCTTTTGCGTTACCAAATGCAGTCGCACCCACTTAAACACCCCGATGGATCATGGGCTAAATCAGACAAAGAGAAGGCCGACATGTTTTCCGATCATCTAGCGCGCGTATTTCAGCCCAATGACAATTCTTTACCTGGTTTCACCTCAGATGTAGAAAATTTCTTGTCTTCACCATTGAATTTGTCATTGCCTCCGGAAAACTTCACAAGAAGGGAAGTGCAGGCGGCTGTCCAACAACTACCATCAAGAAAGAGTCCGGGGTACGATTTAATAACGGCGGAGATTCTTCAGAACTTACCATTATGTGGATATACCCTTATAACTCAAATATTCAATTCCATCCTCAGAACGACGCACTTCCCGATTCAGTGGAAACTGTCTCACGTCGTCCTATTTCTGAAGCCAAATAAACCACCAAGTACTCCATCTTCGTATCGGCCAATAAGCTTACTCCCAACTTTATCCAAATTATTCGAAAAATTGTTACTAGCCCGCTTATTGCCGATTTGCAACGAAAATAACATAATACCACACCATCAGTTTGGTTTCAGAAGCAGGCACTCAACGATTCATCAGTTACATCGATTGACGGACCAGCTAGCTGTTGCGCTGGAGGAGAAGAAATTTACCACCGCTGTCTTCCTAGATGTTCAAGCAGCCTTTGACAAAGTTTGGCATCCAGGTCTGTTATATAAATTGAAAAGATTCCTCCCGGATACGTATTATCACGTACTGAAAAGCTTCCTAGAAGATCGTTTCTTTGTAGTGAGGCAGGGATCATCAGTTTCTGACTACCAAAATATAGGTGCAGGAGTTCCACAAGGCTCTATACTCTCACCACTACTGTATACAATTTACACTGCGGACTTACCATCTGATCCAAGAATAACGGTAGCAACATACGCTGACGATACTGCTATCTTGACTTCATCCCACGATTTAACGCAGGCCAGTACCAACTTACAACACTTTCTCAACACAATTGAAATTTGGCTGAAAAAGTGGAGATTAAAAATAAACACTAATAAGTCAGTACATATAAGATTCTCATTATGTAAAGGAGAAAGTCCTACGGTATTCCTCAACAACGAACCCATTCCACAAAAGAACACAGTAAAATACCTAGGCATCACGATGGACAGACGACTAACCTGGCAAACACACATCCATAATACACGACTGACTTTGGATAAAAAAGTAAAACAATTATACCACCTCATAGGACGCCATTCCCGATTACCGTTACGTTCAAAATTACTCATTTATAAATCATTCATTCGGCCAATTTGGACTTATGGAATTGAAATCTACGGAACAGCAAAGCCAAGTAATATCAGAAAACTACAGGCATTTCAATCAAAATTATTACGACTCATCACAAATGCTCCATTCTACATTAACAACAGAATACTACATGACGACCTCAAAATAACACACATAAAAGATATGGCATACAACTGCTACAGAAGATTCTTCGGAAAACTTCAAAACCATCAAAATCCATACATCAAAAACTTATCATCTCGTACTCTTCCTGGAAATCCTCGCCGACGATTTCGCCGTTCATGGAATAGAGACCTGCTCTTATAAGACAATGACTCGTGGCACCTACAAAGATTAGCCACTGGGTCTAATCTTTGTTATTGTAAATTTTCCTATGTTAAAACCAGCTCATTTGCTTATTGTAAAATTTTACAGTTGCAAATAAATAATTAAAGAGAGAGAAAAAAAAAATTTTATTCTAATTAAAAAATGATACAAGTGATTATTAAGGATCTCGAAGGACCCTTCAATCAATATCGCAAAACAACGGATATTTTGTTCAAGGTTAATGCTATTGAAACATAATCATATTAGTTTTGACTTACTTAGCACCGGATTCGCTATAAAATACAAACATAAGTTTATTTTACAAATATTTATTGAACATATTAGACTATTTTATTATTATGAATTCATTTTTAATTGTATTTTTGAATTTTTTTTTTTTTTGGATTTACCGATTGTCATGAAATAATTTCAAAATCCATACTTGAAAATCATGAAATAACTTGAAATACCTTCAATCCATAAATTAAAAAAAAAAAAAAATATCGTGTGAACCACTCACACGACTTTCTCTTGCCAATGCAAATAATTAACATTATACCCTAACATTGTTAATAAAACATTAAAAATAAACAAAAAGCTAACCTCAATAAACATAACCTAATTTTAATCATGAGTGAAAGACGCAAAATGAAAATCAACCTCAGTTTGGCTTTAAAATACGGACAATCACACTTTCACGCTAAACTAGGGTCTGTAAAGAAAAAAAATGCTTTATATAAAAAGTGTAGATATTTTAATTTCCTATAAATTTGATTATATACTACATTTTTGTCGTAAAATGCATACTAAGGCTGAAATCTTAAAAAAGTCGATTTCTTACACGTTTTCGTAAGAAAAAAAAACAGAAAATCGATAATTACTGATAAACTAAGCGTTATACAAAAAAATGTTTGAAATAAAAGTTGTAGGATTTTAAATTCTCTAAAACTTTAATTACGTATTTTACGCTTAAATGCATATTAACGTCGCAATCTTAAAAAACAATTTTTTACGGGAAAACAACTTTCTCAAGAGTTTCAGCAGAAATAACGCCACCTTACTAGGAGTAAAATGTAGTAAATGAGGCGATTTTAAAAAAAATTGTAGGAGCTGTTTTTGAAAAAAAGCACAAAAGAGTGAAAAATTACACGAATAAACAACTACTTCCGGTTGACCAATTTTGATGAAAATGTTCGTGTCGGGTCCTCTTGAGGTAGCTAACTTAAGTTGCAAGTTTCAAGTTCATACGATGTTCCGTTCTTGAGATATTCTGTTTACACACACACACACGCGCGCGCGCCCGCGCACACACACAGAGACCAATCGCTAAAAACATGTTTCTGGGTTTAGGGAGTCTGAAAACGTGTAGATCCGGTGACAACTCGATTTCGAAAAATCGACATGAAAACAGTAGCCTACTTTCCTTCCTGTATATTCATATAGGCAAGAGAAGGTAAAAACTAAAACTGAAATATTTTGTAAGGTTTCACTCTTACGATCCAAAATTTCGATTTAATTTATTTTACTTTCTCTTGCCTATATGAATATATAGGAAGGAAAATATTGTTTTCATGTCAATTTTTCGAAATCGAGTTTTCACCGCATCTACATGTTTTCAGACCCCCTGAACCCAAAAAAAAGCATGTTCTTAGCAATTGGTCTTTGTGTGTGTGTGTGTGTGTATGCGCGCGCGCGCGTGTATAAACAGAATATCTCAAGAACGGAACATCGTATGGACTTTAAACTTAAAAATTAAGTTACATACCACTACCGGACCCGACACGAACATTTTTATTAAAATCGGCCAACCGGAAGTAGTAGTTTATTCGTGTATCGTGTATTCGTGTCAGCTAGCAACCGAGAGTTTCTCCACCTTATTTTGTCACGTCGCTTGTCAGTGAAAATATATTGTTTAATGTTCTTTGGGTAACTAGGATGAAGTTTTGAGGTGAGTAGTTCAGAGATTAAAGAGAACCATGTAGTCTGTTGTAAATTTTCGTTGAAATATTCTATTATCTTTTCTATTTCCTCTTCGGTTTTCAGTACAATAGGTAATTATACCTAAAGACACGTTTACAATTGCATGAAAGTTGCTCCAGTTCATCTCTCCGGTGAGGAACGTTGAGATGATCTTTGAGAACTGGGTTTAGTCCATTGTGAAATACAGTGAAACACGCGGGAATAGTCAGATGATAAATCCGGTGGAGACGAAATGGCGTACGGTTCGATAGTTAGACATTTTTTGGAACAAGAGGTCAATAAAGTCGGGAATGTTTCTAAGGAAAGTGGGTCAGTAAGTGGGAGAATCTGGAGAAATGTAAGTTGCAAGCGAATTTGGGTAAACGATGACGTTAGAGATGCTGCTTTTTGAAGTAAGTGAATCCTGTCCTCCAACGTAATTTAGGATTTTTTTTGAGACAGTTGGCGTCTGACAACGTCTTTAAATAAAGTAGGAACCTTGCGTTTATATAGCTTTGTCTCATATTTTATTTGATAAAAGTTCAAATGAGTTTGAAAGACTTATCGAATTATCAATTGCCTGTCTTCATTAGTTGTGAATCCCGGTCAGTATTTAAGAGTAATCTTTTTCCCCGACCACAATTTTCGATGTTGAATCGCTACTACTGGTTTGACATCTAGTTTAATGTTATCCGTTGACATGATAACCCACGTTTGCTATTGTGGTGATTTGAACTCAATGAAAATGTCTTATTTAACTAAAATGTTTTCTACATAAATGTGACGTATCGAACGAAACTAGATTAAATAACGAGTGCTACAAACAAAAAAATTATAAAAGCAATTCACACGTAGCATGCGGTCTCACCGCAGTTGCTCAGATTTTACTTCCCCGAAAACTATACGTAAAGAATTTGTTTTGTAAAAATAATATTTAAATAAATTTATAAAATTTGGAGACTTTGAGGTAATACACCATCATTGATAGTAAGTTTTTTCAGAATGAATCTGATTAAAATAAAAGTATTGGTACAATTACTAAATTTGTTTAGTTACTTACTCATGTATAATGGCGGTGTGGTATATACGTTCCCTAAAAAACCAAGAAAACACAATATTTTAAATGAAAATTATCCTTGAGTGGCCTATTATTTTTTACTTAGTCTATACATAAACGCACGTTCAACGTGCGACTAAATAAATAATACATGACACAAAGCCTTAACTGTGTTGAAAATATTTTACTCTGGTCAGATGGCGTCACGATGTACTGATACGGCTTCCAGAGGAATTTTTTACATGAAGTATTAGGTTCGTTCTAAAAAGAAAAACACTTAACTGCATGAAAAGGTTTGATTTAAAAAAAACATGAATAATTGTTAATGTTTTTAATTTTATTTAAGTGATTAAGTAGAGAAACAATATATATATGTTACAAATTTTATATTATATTTTTTAATAGCGCTTTAAATTTTTAAATCAATGTTTATTGTGGATTAACTCAATTTTTTGGTACTTGCCTAGACTTTAGGTACATAATTCTGTTGAAGTTGAAATTCACTATAGTCTATTCCAGTTAAGTTGGCAGTGCCTACAAAATAAATTCCGATTCACAGGCGGTGCACAAAGGAACAGTTCAAACCGCATTTTGATAAGAGATCTACCCATACATAGAGGTAAAACTTGAAGTAACTTTTTAAGAAACTTTAAAAATGAAAATAATTAAATGAAATTTTTGTTGCTTCGTCCAGCGAGTTGCTAATCGTGTTAACTCAATGATTCGCTTTTTAGTTGGAGATCTGACTTGACCAGTAATTTTCTTTTCCTTAATTATTCTGTAAACTGATCGTTCAGAGACGCCTACCATTGCTGAAGTTTTTGCTACAATTTCACTAATTGTTATATTAGCATGTTCAGTAATTAAAAGATTTCAAAGCATTTATAATTAATTGTTTTTGTTTAGAATTAATGCCTTGTCCACGCTTGTTTCGTTTAACCGGAGAATCTATTATTATTGATTTAAGAGAATGGAACTACGAACTAATAGTACTACTTATTAAAATTAAAACAACACAATAACAACAAATATTAATATCATACGTTTAAAAATATCACAAACACTATTATAATAAGAATTAACACTAATATTAACACAACTCTGGATATGTAATAGGTACACTATTCGAATGCAGAAGCAAAACTGATACAATTGCATGTATAGGCCTACGTGATTCAGCAGCAGCCTTCAAGTGAAACGGTTGTTGTGTTAAACACAAACAACCAATGAGCAGTTGCCGTCCCACATTCCACACCAATGAATCTACTGACAACTTAACTGGAATGAACTATAGTTGGTGTCCATGTTTGTAGGTGATGGTATACAGTTGGGACCTATTCCGTTATTTCACATCACATCACATCATCAGTAAACTTAAAGTCGTCTTGTGTAAACGCATCTTTACTATAATTAGTAATGATGACTTCCATTTACTATAACTAACTGTAGATATTTTTGCATGTTTTTTTTAATACACATCAGTTGCTTGTTTGCTTCGCACGTGTTCTGCTGAATACATAATGAATCTTTAGGGACTGGATCCTATTATTTCTACTAAGGAAAGAGCAATACGTTTTTTTCAAGAGAAAGGACTACTACTGTCTGTCTATAACGTGATGGCCTCCCGCAGAGAGGAGCAGAATCGGCTTGCTACTAGCCTTCTCAATAACATTTTATTATGTACTACTAGGCCTACTACTACTATAATATTGGGCGTCTCACTTGGCGCGCAGAGAGTTTAGCCTGTAATAATACAAGGTGAATCAACAAATCCGACTCTAAAACAAAATGCACGATACAGTTTTCTATAACGAGTACATTTTAAATACAACAATAATCATAATTATATAAATCTCTTTCTAACCTGAACAAAATTTTGGAAATAATTTTGAAACAGAGATAGCCTACTTAAATTTTTAAATTAATTATTAATATTCGCCAAAATTTCTAGAACACTGTTACGCACTGTTATGAATGTCATCGATATTCTTACTGTTTGTTTATCTAAAAATAATTTGTAGCCAATAGTTTCTAGTAGTACATTAGAAGAAGGGTTAAGTACCGTAAAATAATAAACAATAAAATAATAAACACTACACTTGGTATATAAATTCGGTACGCACACATCAAAAAACCTCAACACTTTTTAACTGTAATGATCGCACTGAACGACAGTTGATTGAACACTAATTGACAATGTTTACCGTGAGTTTCATTCGTTGGTTAGGCGTAAGTAGTTGATAATATTTTCTGTCAAAACCAGTATTATTTGTAAAAAAAACTGTGCCTATTAATAAAGCCTATTACTGTATAATAACAATAATAACTGATGATTAATTATAACACATTACAAACATCACCTCCATTCGGATTACTGTATTTATAATAAACGTCGTATTTTACTATGATATGTAGAAAAATATGTACATTAGTTTTGTAAACAGTCTATAACACTACTCGAGGGACGGGTGGACGTAGTATAATATGAAAGCTGATTCATTCGAAGCCTCGACGCGCCAGATGACATGCCTATACATGACAGAGAGTACATAATCCGCGCATTTGTTTAAATGGACACGATATGGTACTGAACACCACTGGCCAGGATTGTTGGGTGTGTAATTAAGCAATCTGCAGAATTAGTAACTCTCTAAGAAGCGACACAATTCTCACGAATACTAAGTTGGATTATCGAACAACTATTCTCTTCATTTACAGTTGGTGCAAAGAGTACACATCAATTAAATGGTGCGAAGATGTAATTTTTAATAAATTTCTGTTATTTTCTGTATTTTAAATTTTAATGTTTTTGTTTGATATTAATTGTTTTGTAATTTGTAAAATTAAGCTTGTAAATAATTTCTGAAACTTGTAAAAGAATAAAGGAAAAAACAACCAAAAACAATATAAAAATGAAAACAATCAGAAATAAAAGAAACAGGCGATTGCTGGCCGAAAGGTACTGAGCACGTGCTGACGATTGCTGTGTCGAACAGTAAACTGTAAAGGTGCGTTTACACGATCTTTTGATGATGTAAAATAACGGAATAGGTCCTAAAGTTGTTCTGCAGATGAAATATTCAAACAAGTGGTAATCTAATGGTTCTGTCAAAGAACTATAATTTATTCTTAATACGAGTACTTTACACTTTTGGAATTATAATTCATACATGTCAACTTAGAATTATATTATAGGGCCCTAAATTTTTTTACAGTTGTACCACACACGTCCTTTAGTTCGCTGGTCAGATGAGGACCATCTTTCCCACTTTTTATAAAAGCTTGGAGTGATCATATTTGGCCTTCATAATATTGACGGTTAATTTGAAGTAGCCAACCATATTAGTTTTTTCCCACAACGGCTACCCTCTTTCTCTCACTTCGCCTCAACGCTCTCTCTCGCGCTACACGCATGATTTTTAACTTATTATTGCTTCTTGCACGTTTGTTTTTTTAAAGACAGAGACATTAATTTAACCGAGAATAATGGTTGTTATGATGTCGGAATATTACAGCCAAACACACCTATAGAGTTTAGCAACTTATGTTATTACTAAATTAATATAAAAAAGAAATATCTATGTCATTTCTGTTTATTACAGAGTGTTTCACACCAGATTTTTATGTCTACAATTCCAACTTACCTCATTTCAGGAGGCGCATTTAAAAAACCAGCAGCTGTAGTAAAATCATACCGAGGTATTTCAGGTGTGGCTTCTTTCGTCGGTGCTAGGATTTTTGCAACAGCTCCTCTGAAAATTGAAATTATTTTGTATTACTTTACGGTAAAAAGTTTTGTTTCAAAATTAAATATTACAAAAATGACTGCCTTTCAAAACTGTGTATTTCAAAGCCACTTTATCATCTGGTTGAGTTATAATTTCGTTTAACAAAAGAATCCATCGGTTATTTTTGTTTTAAGATTTTGCACAAATCTATTTACAAAATGCCTAAATGCACATCATATCTATTTCATCTAATAATGACAATTTTTAAATTTTTGAAAAGTTTGAAAATCGTTGTTTTCTAGTCATGGTCATGAATATTACGGAACTATGGTTTTTTTTAAAAATATTTCTTGTTTAAATATTTTTGTTCTTAATTAAATTAAATTTGTGACTTGGACATACCTTTAGTTTGAAAACTAATCAAATTGAGATGCAGTCAGTTCAACTAAAATACCCTGGTGCCATTTCAAGATGAGTCTTCAATAAAACTGTACAAAAGAATTAAGTTCTTCAAACAACTGTCTCTATCCTTGTAGTTTTTGGAGTTTCCTATTTAGCATCTACGACAGTTGAAAAATTAAAAATTTCAATTCCTTCAGACTTATAGAGATTTTCAGAATACTTTTAATCGGCTAAAGTTATTAAAGCATGAACAAGAAATTGTAATCGTGGGAGCCGAACATATCGTATGCTACAAATATCTTACAATAGATGTCGCTGTATCCCTGGTTTTTTTTACAAGTCTGCAACATTACAATCTGTTCACATGAAATAGAACAATCAGCAATTTTGATAAATGTTAGTTAACACGATTACAATTTCATTATAATGTTAAAGAAATTGAAAATAGTAATAAATTGATTAGAAAAAATGATAAATGTAACAATGTTCTTTAAAACCTATAACCTAAATCAAAAACACTATGTCTTTTCAGTCTTGAAAATCCGGTATCAATGTTATTTAGCAGATTCAGAGCCAAGACCGTTTGGATGATAATTGAGTCTTTCTTCATATTTACAGCTGAATTTTGATATTGTTTGTTTCACTGAGTCAATATTAAGATTGGCATAGATATAAGTGTTTTTGATGTACCACGGAATTTGAAGGGCCTGCCGCAAGAATTTTGACTGAAACCGTTCAAATATATTTATGTTTGAAGTGCTGGATGTACCCCACAACTGAAGCCCATATGTCCATATGGGTTTTAAAAGGGATTTATACAAAATAATTTTTGATTCGTTGGACAAAGGTGAGTATTTACCAATTAACCAATGTAGTTTACGCACTGTCAGCTCAAGTTGTTTCTTTTTAGTTGTTATGTGATGTTTCCATGTAAGGCGACGATCTAAATATAGTCCCAAGTATTTTATTGTTGTGTTGTGTGGTAGTGCAATGTTGTTTAACCCTCAGTCACAGTTGTGGGGTCGTTAATGATACCGGTTAGAATACATTACTCCACCATTTTTTTAACTGAAGTTCTTGACTTTGACCATCTCAGTACCTTTTCCTTAGTGTGAGTTTGACGTGTGTGACGTGTGGTTGCGTTGCAGAACTTATAGTTTTTGTTACCTATATTTTGAGTTTTATTCGTCGTGGTGCCATAAATGACCCCAGCACTGTGAGCTCGTAAGTTTTTATGCGGTTGACTTTTTTTTGTTATAATCATTTACACCAATTTGAGTTAATAGTTTTCATATTTTTATGTGTTATACGTAGTTGTTGTTCGATTATTTGATACTGGCATCATCTTTGCGAGAGAATATGTGTGTTTGCCATGAAAAATTTTCCGAATTTATTGTCAAATGGAAAAGGTAGTGACAATAGTAAACGAGAGGACGAAAATCATCCTGATTACCATTCTGAACATGACACAGCTTCTGAACAAGAATATGAATCTGATAATTCGGCTGATAAAAACAATCTACAAGAGTATACTGATTTCATTTACGGTCGTAATAATTTTTAGTGGTCAAAGATAGAACCCCCAAAAAACGTCAGGATTCCGGCTCATAATGTCTTAAAAACTAAGTTACCAGGACTTAAAAATAATGTGAAAAAATTCGAGGATTCTTGCACACCATTACAAATTTGGAAATGTATATTCTCTACAGAAATGATTGACGAAATTGTTAAATTTACAAATGAAAAAATTGCTGCTTACAGAGGTACATTTTCTATTGAAAAACGATCGGAACTGAATGACACCAATACTACAGAAATGAGAGCACTAATTTGTTATCTGTATTATTCATCAATATTTAAATCAAACCATGAGAGTCTATGATCAATGCATGCAACTGGCGGCTCCAGGAGAGATATATTTCGCGTCAGAATATCAGCAAAACGGATTGAGGTCCTTCTGTACTGTATGCGATTTGATGACATCAAGACATGCTCTGAGAGAAAGATAGTAGATCGAGCAGCACCAGTGGCTTACATTTTTCAAGAAATGGTAAAAAATTCACAGAGTTGTTACACAATTGGAGCTCATTCTTGTGTAGATGAAATGTTAATTTGATTTCGTGGAAATATTATAACTAAATGGCTTAAATAAAAATGTAATTTAATTGCCTTAATGAATTAAATGTGAAATTATTAAAAAAAATATTGTTTTTCATCACTAAGGACAGTGGTATCTTATTCGACCCCACCACTGTGGTAGTGTTCACAAAAATGTACAACTGTGACTGAGGGTTAACGTTACTGGTAGGCAGTCATTTTTCCGTAGTGTAAATGTGATATGTGTTGATTTTTTTCGTTAACTTTCGTTCTCCACTGTATTAACCATTTCTCAAAAGATGTAAGAAATTCTTGCAAGAATTGTGACGCAATTATTGGGTCTTCATGGATAGCGAGAACGGTCGTGTCGTCGGCAAAGGTCGCTATGGTCGTGTTTGGTGTTGTAGGTAAGTCGGATGTGAACAATAGATATAAAAACGGACCGAGAACACTCCCTTGTGGTACACCTGATTTAATGTCGTGCAAGTGCGAATATTTGTTTCGAAATTTTACTTGAAAACATCTAAGTTCTAAATACGACTTCAATAACAAGTAGACAGAATTCGGCAAAAGAGTTTTAATTTTAAATAGTAAACCAACGTGCCACACCTTATCAAAGGCTTGACTTATGTCCAAAAACGCGGCCGAACAATACTTTTTCTCTTCATAAGAATTATGAATTAAATTAACAACTCTATGTAGGCCCTACTTGTTCAATCGTACTGTTATTCTCACGAAAACCAAACTGATGGTCAGGAATGAAATCGGGAAAGTATGGTTCCAATCTTTTTAGCAGTGCTGTACCCTTGGTGTGCGGCAAGTTTTGACCAGCAATGTGTTTTGTATTGAGCAAGCAGACAGCTATCGCATTAGATAAAAATATCGTACAAGATAAGTATCGTATCTTGCGTATCGTATTGCATAGGTGTGCACGCCGCCTAAGAGATGTAGGATTTTTGCTAGATTTTTATAATTCTCTGACGCCCTTTATCAAATCTTTTAATTAAATTTCCTCCTCGAAGAAAGTTCACAGTGTTAAAACATTGTAGTCACCAGAAATTCAAAGAAATTTTATTTTTCTAAACGGACTTCAGATCTGCTGTAATTAAGTTGCGTGTCACACAACTTACTTACTTTCAGTACTATAATAAAATTGTGTATAGTGCATTTGAGTACCAAATCATACAAGACGGTGTTTTAACGATATTTATTATATATCTTAAGGTATCATATTGCTAGTATTATTTTCTTATAATTTAAGTGCAATTTAGTTAAAAATGTAAGGTAAAATAATTTTTATAACTTTTGGGCAAGTGCTGTTTCTAAATAAAATGGAGCTCCTGAAAGAAGTAAAACAGCTGTAACAGGAATCTCACTTCCTGTCCAATTTTCAATTTATTATAGTGTCCAAAAATATTTGTTATGTTTTTTTGAGAGAAAGCTCTTCAAACGAGTGCAGGCAGGTGAAATGGCATGCCTCTAAGCGCATGCAATGAGGCATGCGTTGAAAGCGCACGAGTGTGGACATAGCTATTAGACTACGTTCGTTATTGCTGTGTTCTGTATAAACATGAAAACAGCACTCAATTGTAAAAAATTGTGCAAAAGATTGGAGCACTGTGTTGAAACTGAGCAAAAATTGACTTTGATAGTTTTCCCGTGTGCTCTTCATATGCTAAGCTTTACGTGTTATAAATAACAATCATTTAAGCTGTATGTACATACTACAATATTGCAATTTATACCACAATAACGTATGTAAGGTGCTGTGAATACTAAAAAATATCGCCAATAAGACGTCTTAATAGTCTGTCCAACCTGACCTGACAACCAAA
The DNA here is from genome assembly GCA_035578175.1 of Catonia carolina. Lineage (NCBI taxonomy): Eukaryota > Metazoa > Arthropoda > Insecta > Hemiptera > Achilidae > Catonia > Catonia carolina. The sequence goes on along the minus strand of JAQMRL010000001.1, from coordinate 256,561,744 downwards.
TATTTCCAACAATCAACACTGTGGTTCATTCGTTTGCATTGGTTAAGAGCTTTCTTATTTTTCTTCATGATTAAACTTTAATTTAGTGATCAATAACTAATTGAAGCTTTTGCCTCCGAGAGCCATTAACTTAATGAAATTACACTACTGGTAAATCCGTATGCTAATCACTCACGGGTGTTTCGGCCGTGGTAGTCCTGCTTCTAAGGTTTGCCGTGCTCGCGTAAGCGTTTTAAGAGGATCGATCTTTCTATAAATTGGATATCAAAACAATGAAATTAAAATTATTAAGAATAATATAAACTATTATTTTAATGATATGGGGGGAGACTGTTGTACCTCGGATCACAATTTACATTTATATTTTTAAAAAATCCATTTTTTAAAATAGAACAACGGAAAAATTCTGTTCTGATAGCACCATTATTCTACACACTCAGTAATTTTTTGAGAATTTTAATAGTTAACAGTTTTGGAAAAAAAATTATTTATATATTTTTTTGAAATATGATCAATGGTACAAGACCATAATGTACCATGGATCACACCCTAGTGTACCTTGGATCATTAACATCATGTACCTAGAAGGTTGATAATACCTATGTATTAAAACAAGTTTTTCTATACAGAAATTTTTATTTGAATGTTTCTTTACAAAATGAAATAACATTTACGAATATAACCTAATTAAAATAAAAAATTATTAGACAACTAAAATTACACATGTAAATTAGATTTTTAAGTTAAATTAGTCAACAACTAAATTATTTAACATTAAAATTAGAAAAGTCTACTTGAAACCACAACTGTCCTTCAGTTCTTGCTGAGCCACGTAATTCTACTGGGTTTGGTAGTTTTACCACAATATCTTCTGCTACGACATCAAATACTTCTTCAGATTCTTTTACAAATTTGCTGCCACTTCTAATCCGTTTGTAGAATTGAATCTGGTATTCAAAATGCTGTTGATCGTTTGAGATAATTTTTCCTACATATTGCACTGGTGGCCCATTCTTTTTACTAAATCCTACCAAAACATATTCCCCCTCTTCAAATGTTGCTCTTTCAAAATTACTTTCTTCTTGGTTTTCATAAATTTCTTGATTTATTACATCCAATAGGTCTGTTTCGTCATCTTCATCTTCTAAAACCAAATCTATATCTTCATTTTCAGATTCACTGTCAAAATCTAACTTTTTTTGTAACTGCCTTTCTTATTCTTGTTTATTTTCTTTGCATTTAAGATTTTAGGCATTGGTTTTAACTTCTTCTTTTTCTCTCGAATTTTATCTTTTTCTGGGGTATCTGTAGCTATTTTAGACGACCCAGGTTTTCGTCCTTTTTGTAGGCCTAACTTTTTTCTAGCAATGGCCTTAGGGTAAGGTTGGATCTGTTCCGGAGTTACGATAGGCTTAATAGTCATAGGCTTACTATTTTGAGCAACCTTCTCATTTTGAAAATTATTTACTGGTGAAGCTTGGGTTTCTGACGACCCTGAAATAATTACCCGAGAACAGCTTGTTTCATTTCTCTCTGAAGACAAGATGTTATCTTCCCCAATGTCAGTAACAGTCTCGACTAAATTTGAAACTGGGCGATCCATCACAGGATGGAAAATAGTCATCATCGTTAAACACCCCTCTATCTAGAGGGTAAATTCCTGCTTTCTTGAAGCCGCTAGTTATGTTGGTAGTGGTGAATGCTCTAGGATAAGCCTGCCCAACACATTCTGCAACACTATAAATGTCAACTCTTTTTCCTGGGTTGTTGATGAGCCAAGCTTGGACTGCCTGGTTGTAAAACGCCTTGAACAGATAATAAACAGCAAGATCAAGTGGCTGTAGCTTATGAGAAGTGTGGGGTGGGAAAGTTACAATCACCACTCCAGCGTTAGATGCTAAATCCAAGGTTGCCAATGAAAGGTGTGATTCGTGGCTATCAATTACTAGCAACACACGTTCTTCTTTGGAAGGTTTAGTGTGTTTTAAAAAATGTGGCATAAATTTAAAATACAACTCTTCGTTTGACCATCCCAAAGGGCTAGCTCCACTGATTGTCCCTGGGGGGCTCCTTTCAACAAGTAATCTTTGTAATTAACCCTAGGGAACACCATCATTGGGGGTATGTGATTCCCTATAGCACTGACAAAAGTGGACACTGTTATTAGCTCCCCACGTTTGGCTGACGTGATGTTACCAACCAGTTTTGCACCTTTAGATGCAAAAACCTTTGGAGGGTTTTGTACTGTTGTTACCCCAGTCTCGTCCTGATTCCAAATTCTTTCGGGTGGGAATGGTCCAAAGCGCTTGTGAACATCGTCCAAATTATCAAAAAAATTACTCACATTAGTTTTATTAAAACTAGTTGCACGAGACAAACTAGTTTTTTCAGGTTTTCTTATTGCTAGTCCACCTTCGTCAGAATGCCGTTTTAAAAATAGCCTCATCCACTCTTCTCATGCAAGTTTATGTTCATTCCATGTAGAAAGGAAGTTCTTTTGGTTTGCAACAGCAAATTTATAAGCTAATTCTCGAACCCCTTTTTTAGACAAGCCATAATTCATTTTTGCTACAGTCTTAATGTAATTAACTAATTTTAGTTCCTCTTCTTCTGTAAAAACTTTTTTGACATCATAGTTTACTTTATATTTAAAGTTTTTTGCACCAGACGTTTTGAAACTATTAACATGCCGTACAAATGTAGCAAATTTAACATTGAAAACCCTACAAGCTTCTCTTATTGAAATCCTCTTCGCTGGAGAACCCGTAACAGCTTCAACTGCTTTTTTCATTGACTCAGGGTCAATAGGATTTCTTTTTTTCCCACTTTTACTTCGTGGCATATTGATCTAAAACAAAGAACGAAAAATGTAACATTATGTACCTATGATCAGTGATCAAAGGTACACAATGTTGTTTTGATCCAAGGTACATGATGGTGCGTATTTCTATAGCTACTTAACTCCGCTATAAATTTCAGGTTATGTTTAAAATTAAATGTGACATATAAAATTACTCACCAAGAAACACTGATTCAGACAGAATGTGATTTAAAACACTTAAAGCAATAGTAATCTTGAAAAAAATAAAAAGTGAAATGAAAATTTGTTACTTTTTGTAATTGAAAATTTTATTTCTATTTTACACAAAAACAACACTACTGGATCAACCACTCTCACGCTTACACTGCACTATATTGAGTAAGCTTTAACCTAGTACAGTTTTTGTTGCATAGGTAGCAGCACCTGTCAAGAAACTGAAGGGTGATCCAAGGTACAACAGTTTCCCTACTCATAATTACGTGATAATTGGCGATCAGTGCGATCTGTGATGGATTCGTATGCACTGAAAATAGGCCTTAAGCCTTTTGCTTTCTCTTGCCCATATGAATTTGTCCTAAAATAAATAATAAGGCCGCAATCCTAAAAAACAATTTTTCTTTCTTCGAGAGCACAGCCTTCCCAAAAATTTCAGCTGATATTCCGTTCATGAGATATTTTGTTCACACACAAACACACAGACTAATCGCTACTTGTTTTTTGGGTTCAGGAGGAGGTCTGAAAACGGTATATCCGGTGAAAACTCGATTTCGAAAAATACTTATCAAAACAATACTTTCCTTCCTATGTATTCATATATTCAAGAGAAAGTAATAATTGTTATAGGAAAGGAAAGTTACGTTTACTAGCTGATTTTCCAAAACCGAGTATTTGCGGAAAATAAATGTTCCAGGTCCTCTAACGCAAAAAACACGCTTTACTGATTGATGTGTGTGAACAAAATATCTCGACAACTGAAAATCGTACGAAGTTGATACTTAAAACTTAGGTTAGGTTTAAGTTAGGCAAGTTGAAACTTAAGTTAGGCATTATGGGGACGCATAATGGTACCTAATTTTGAATAGAAACACAAACATTTTGAACAAAATCGGTCGACCGAAATAGTGGTTTATTCGTACGATTTTCACTTTTTAGCAATTTTCTTGAAACAGAAATTTCCTTATTTGTCTTAATTTTGCGGCTATGGATAATTTTTTGTTTATTTAAAGTCGCATCAACATCATGGTCATATGACTTTGAGTTAATGAACTGGGCCACGAAGACGGCCTTGTTGTGATATTAAATACATAAATAAAGAAACAAATAAAATAAAAAATTTAAAGGTTAAAATTATACTAATTAGTAAATGATGAAAACTGAAGGAACAAACTTACGGTGCCGCTGCTGTGCTACTGTCTGAACGGTCATCTGTAGCCAGCCCACCATTCGTTGGACTTCTGAAAATTTACAGCTTGAATATTAAATTTATTGTTTGAATATTATTTTAGCTTGAACATTACTGTTTATACGGTTAACGCGAAAGCTTACCTGACAAATATCGGTTAACACGAAAAAATATTGTCCATACATAAACCACACGATCCCAAGTAATATAAATACTAACGTACATATACATGATTTATTATGGGAATTCCAGCATCATTAAAGTAGCTAACAAAAGAAAGAAACGTTTTCAATAAATGAAAGGAACCGAGTCAAAAAGACACGCATATAGCCCTGCATTAACCCACCGGGTTGGTCTAGAGATAAAGTCGTCGCCAAAATCAGCTGTCTAACAGCTGATATCTGGAGACGAAGGTTCCTGGTTCAAATCCTAGTAAAGGTATAATATATTGTTTTAAATCATCACCGATTCTAGTTTTCACGCCGCACAATGAGATATTTGATTGATTTAGGCGGCCAAAATTATTTTTTCAGTTTAACATCGTTTTGGACTTTGGAACCGGGCTGATCCGAAATCCGACCGACTGGGATAGTCAGTCAGACGGTAGATTTTAGCTCTAAATAGTTAAAACACCGGTTGTGCAACAAGCTTGGTGTAGTGACCAGTTGTTGGCCTGTTAAATGAACTGAAATCGCTCTTCAATCTTTCTTGAGTTTCACATATTATACTCGAGATAAAATGTTCACACAAAAATAAACAAACTTTGCCACCAAATTGCGCCTATGTTTAAAATATGATTTCTCAATACGATACAAACGAGTTAAGGGTAAAAAAAAATTAAAAAATATAGAGTTAACTAGCTTATCCCCACCACTCCAAATGGTTCCTTGATTACCTCGCTTATTTGAGCGGAACAAACGAAAGTTTTTGCGGAACAATCCACAACTAATAAAGAGCTATCGATGCAGACAAAACAAATATTAACCCTTTTACTAACCGGGAAGCCCAATATCACCCATTCGTCACTATCGTTTTTTAAACTCAAATATCTCCGCAACTATTCATTATATTCTAACGGGATTAGTTTTATTAGATAAACTTTTTTCTTCTTTCATTTGATGTATCTTGCATATTTGTATGATAAAAATTGACGACGTGGTGTTACGCGAAAAAATGTATTTTTTTTTGAACAGCCAGTACTAAAATTTGAACGTTTTTATCTATATATCAACAAAAAACCGTATTTGTTTGGGAATAACATCATCATCACTACCCGTCTCGTCTACCCTTCGGTTAAACCTTACAATTAGCGTCAAAATAGACAATAACATATTTTGATTTATGCTATCCTGTTTAGAAAAGGATAATACACAAAGTGACAGGCGCAAAATAGATAGAACTTGCGTAGAAGACGAGTAAATAAAAATTGAAAAGACACCACATTATTTTAAGGTGATTTTTCGTCATTTTTTTCATCCAGCACGTTACATTGTTGAACAAAAAGTGTGATATCTTTTGAATGCGTCTATCAATTTGCAATATCTAAACGTTGTTTTTTTGCAATGAATTGCTTTATTTATCTATATAGGCTATAGCTAAACATATTTTTTTTTGTATATTTTACTGATTTTGTGACACTTTTTCATACTAAAGTGATATTACTAAAAGAAAATTTTTTTCTTAAATTTCAATTTTTATTCTGGTCGTAAATGAAAACGGAAAAAATAAGTTTAAACGTTGTTCTAATAACAAATTCTTTAAAAATAAACGGTATTTTTCTGAAATTTTTAGAAATGAAACTGAATGAAATAAAAGAGTTTTTATTAGGCGTAAAATGACAGTCCGCGTGATCGTTAAAAAACTCTGTGTATAATACTAAGGGTCTATTATTAAAAACAATATTATTATTATAGTCGAAATTAATTGGGTTTATTAGTTTTGAGATCATACTTGGCAAAATCATACTTGGCAAGTGACTGAAACTGAAACTGACAAAAGATAATTTAGAAGGTCGTGGGAAATGCCACCAGATCTTACGAAGATAAATGACGGGGCTAGTTTTCTTCTAGGAAACATTACGGATGGGTAGTTGGAAGTAAAATTTAGTTTCAGAATCAGAAAAACGAGCGGGACTAAATACCAATATACATCAATATCATATACATATCATACATCTATACATAAATAATCACATCGACTTATATATTATAGAACAATCACCAGATTTTCCATAATACCGTATTGTTCCGAATACAAGCCGCAGGTTTTTCTTAAAAATCGGTTCCATAATTTGACCTGCGGCTTGCATTCACGCTTTAATAATAGTATTAATAATAAATAATAATAATAATAAAAATAATTATTTATTTATTCCCATGATGTTACGCATTACAAAAATAGAAATTTCCGTAATACACAATTTCTTACAGTAAACTACTATCCTGTTATAGGCTACCCTAGAGGAGGTGAAATTATCCCATCCAACTATGGACAAAACCATGTACTAGAATGGGCTGAAAACTTTTAAATAAATATCAAAAAAATCTGAAGTATTAACTAACTTATTAGCAATAGCATTCAATACCTACTATATTTACTTACTACAGTAATTTAACTAACTTAACCAATACTTTGCTATTTACTAAGATAACGATTGTATCTATTATGATACATAACATTTTAATAATTGTTAAACTTACACAATTTTTAATAAAATAAGGATAATTATGCCTGAAATTAATTATTACATTTAAAAATTAAAAACAATAAAAGAAATGTATTCTATTTCATTTTCCTCCTGTCTCTTTATTTATATATACATTTGAATATTGCTGACCATTTTGCTATTTTCTCTCTATCTGTTTGGCTATCCATTTTTTTAGTTTTTTATAAAATTTTAAACTTGTTAAATTCTTTAAATGGTTCGGGAGCAGGTTATATATTTTGGGTGCCAAGCACTCAAAATACTCAACGTACTCAAATTAATGGTTTCATATTAAGCATAAGTAGCTACGAAGAGAGAGATACACGCAGTCTTATACGCACACTTCTTACGTAGTGCATGTATAGTCATTTTGATCAGTTTGGAGATACAGTAGGCTATAAAGTTTGGTAGCAGTTTTCTTATATTTCATTTTGTCTTTTTATCCGATCATTTGTTTTTTAGTTGGTAACGTGATCGCCTCTCATCATGCGGTCTAGGGTTCGAATCCCATTCAGGCATGGCATTTTTTCATACGTTACGAAATATCATTTCACCCTTCACCGTCTGCATTAGCAGTAATTGCAGAACAGTCGGACGTTAAACCAAAAAAAAAAAAAAAAAAAACATTTGTTTTTTGTTGTATTTTATAAATCGCTATGAGTGATTTTATGTAGGTTACGGGTACTTCGTCTATATAAATACCTAAAAATCAGCGCAGGGCTTAAGATACTAATTTCAAAATAACTACTACTATGCCGGCCGCATTGGCGTAGTTGGTAACTTGCTCGCCTCTCATCATGCGGTCTTGGGTTCGAATCTTATTCAGGCACCGCATATTTTCATACTTTACAAAAAATCATTTCATCCTTCACCGTCTGCATTAGCAGTAATTTCAGAAGTCAGAAAAATCAAATTAACTACGCGGAAAAGACATCCAACAAAGAAGCCGGAAGAAAATACCTATCATGTAGATGAATCTTGTGTTCAGCATTCAACAAAAAATAAACAAAAACTTCTAAATGCTAATTAAGTAGTAAGTATATTGTTTGTAGACTACGGTAATCGTTTCTTATAAAATAGAATATTTTTAAAAACATACAAGTACTGTACTTTAATTTTTTCCTAGTTTTATAGTAATTTTTCCGATTCGGCTTAAATTCGGGTACGGCTTGTTTTCGGAATAATACGGTATTAATTTAAATATTATTTGAGCGGAACAAAGGAAACTTTATGCGGAACAACCCACAACTATTTAAAGGCTATCGATATAGACAAAAACAATGTTAAATATATTAAACGCGCTTGTTTACCCCCACCACTACAAAGTTTTCCTCGATTTTCTCGCCTATTTGGGCGGAACAAACGAAAATTTTTGCGGAACAATCCGGAACAAACGAAGATCTATCGATCCATGTAAAAAAAAGTTCAAAAAGTTGAGTGGGTGGGGCTAACTTCACGCTAGCTCGCCGCAGTTTTCCTCGATTTTCTCGCTTATTTGAGCGGAACAAACGAAAATTTTTGCGGAACAATCCGGAACAAACGAAGATCTATCGATCCATGTAAAAAAATGTTCAAAAAGTTGAGTGGGTGGGGCTAACTTCACGCTATCCCCCAGCAGTTTTCCTCGATTTTCTCGCTTATTTGAGCAGAACGAACGAAAATTTTTGCGGAACAATCCGGAACAAACGAAGACCTATCGATCCATGTATAAAAAAGTTCAAAAAGTTGAGTGGGGGGGGGCTAGCTCGCCGCAGTTTTCCTCGATTTTCTCGCTTATTTGAGCGGAACAAACGAAAATTTTTGCGGAACAATCCGGAACAAACGAAGATCTATCGTTCTATGTAAAAAAAAGTTGGAAAAGTTGAGTGGGGGGGGGGGGCCAGCGTGAAGTTAGCCCCACCCAGTTTTCCTCGATTTTCTCGCTTGTTTGAGCGGAACAAACGAAAATTTTTACGGAACAATCCGGAACAAACGAAGATCTATCGACCCATGCAAAAAAAAGTTGAAAAAGTTAAATGGGGGGGGGGCATCGTGAAGTTAGCCCCACCCACGGTTTTTCTCGATTTTCTCGCTTATTTGAGCGGAACAAACGAAAATTTTTGCGGAACAATCCGGAACAAACGTAGAACAATCGAATGCACTAATTTTTTTTCAAATTTTTGTATGGGTGGGGCCAACTTCACAGACGTTTACTTGTATACGGATTTGAATGCTAGATTGTGGTTACCGGTGTACTTTGATGGTTGGGGTTCAATTAACCATACTCTCCCAGGAATGATCGGCCTGAGTCTGTTCATGACTACACCTCATTTACACGTCATACATATCATCCTCATCTCATTGGGTCATGGGTTTGCTGGTTGTACTGAATTGAACAGATTGCAACGTACACATATTAGGAATTAAAAGAAAAAATATATAGCCCTGCGTACCTCACCCACCCATAACTTTCTCTTTCTATATCTTATTGTAATTCTTATGCTATTGTTATTGACTGTATGAGTGAAAATTGTGTACCCAATGTTTACATTATGTATTGTGCCCGAAAACTGGCTTAAAATGTGGCATGAGGTCAATGTCTTCTTCATTATCTCTACCCTCACCCTACACGCTCACTAATAAACCATCATGTGAAGATTGTTGATGTTCATAGTACGAATAACACTGGATTTACATTTTAACCAGAATTGTTGTAATTAGCACAATAAGTGATACTTATGTCTTTTTATGCAAGATACGAATTTTATTGCTTAGGTCACACAATGTATTTGACTGACATTGTAAAAATGATTTTTGCACCGAACAATTAAAATTTAATTTTAAAAAAATGTGTCTCAACCAATTCAGTAAAATGCATACGGTAAAGTTATTTTCTTAAATCTAACTGAAATTACAATAAAACAACAGTTATTTATGTAAATTCAGGCAGTATGCTATTATAATCCTTCTCTTTTTCATTTTTTTCACCATAAGGGTCGATTCACACACATCCGTCACGTCACGACTCAGTTCCGTCATTCCGAGAAGTATCAGTCACAGAAAAATATTCTTTCTTGAAAAATTAATGACATTATCTACACTGAGCACCGGCACCGTCCCGAATCCAGCGCGTCAGTCTTGTCGCCGTCACCAAACCGTCAAAACGATATTTTTTCTCGACAACATTTTGTTTTTTACGGACGTGTTTGTCTCTATGTAAAATGACTGAATGGAGTTTGACGGAAGGAAAACTGACGTAGGGGCTTACGTTATGTGAATACTGTCATCATTTTTGACTTCGAGTGGCCGTGCCGGTTCCATTTCGGAACGGTGACGTGACTGATGTGTGTGAATTGTTCTTTTTACGTAATTCCAAAAAAAAAATTATATTTGTGACTTAAGTTATTAGCAAATTAAAATACAGAATCATAGCCTTAAAATTGCATGGGTGAAGCCACTACGGGGCGCTATCTATTATATAAAAAGAGATGTCCTGATTTACAGATCAACTTAAGTTTTCTAAGCTGTCGCTAAGAAAGGATTTTGAAAATTTTTTATTTTAAATGTTAGAAACCCACCGGGTTGGTCTAGAGGTAAAGTCGTCGCCAAAATCAGCTGTTTAACAGCTGATTTTCGGAGACGAAGGTTCCAGGTTCAAATCCTAGTAAAGGTTGTTACTTTTATACGGATTTGAATACTAGACAGTGGTTACCGGTGTACTTTGATGGTTGGGGTTCAATTAACCATACTCTCTCAGGAACGGTCGGCCTGAGTCTGTACAAGACTACACTTCATTTACACGTCATACACATCATCCTCATTTCATTGGGTCATTGGGTTGCTTATTGTTCTGAATTGAACAGATTGCAACGTACACATACTAGGAATTAAAAAAAAAATGTTAGGATTCGCAAAAATACCCTTCCATAAAAAATACAGAGAGTATACTTAAACAGCTGATTCTTTGTTTAAGTTTGCGTGGGCGAAGCCACGACGGGACCCGCTAGTAAGATATAGTATAACTATAATAGTTTATACCATGTTTTTTCTATAAAAACCTGTAAAAAATGGATTTGTTAAGATTTCGGCCTTAGTTTGAATTTTAACGACAAAAGTATGTATGTATAAAGTATGTATAAATTTATAGAAAATTAAAAGATCTACAACTTTTATTTTAAGCATTTTTCTCTACAGGGCCTAGTTTAGCGTCAAAGAATGATTTTGGTGTTAAGTCGGGCCTTTTACGGAGAGACGGCCTCCTGTACATACTTTGTTTTCTTCCGTCCTCCTATTACCTGATTATTCAGTCTTTCGTTAAATTTTATCTGATGAAATAAAAAAAAAAAACAATGAATTAAATAATCTTTGCTCACATTCACAGGATAGGCTGTAACATAGCCTACTTGTTTTAACAAATTAATTTACTATAAAACCCTTTCTGCTGATGTAACTAAACATTGAATTCATGACTTAAATGACAGGGACAAAAGATATGTGCAATTTCAAGGAATTTTCAAAAAAAGCAAAAACGGAGCGCTTGTATTAAATGGTTAGAAGAAAGAAATAGGACTGCCTCTGAAAGATTGAAACACATCTTGCTAAATAAGAAACAACAAAAGAGAGAAAGGAAAAATCAGCATCAAAAATTACGCTTTAAAAGTAGACCTGGATCGACTTTGAATTACTCTCTGCTTGCTTCTGGCGCTCCTTTTTATGTAAACAATAAAACCCTCCTCGACGATTTCAAAATTCCAACAAGGAGTTAACCGCGTCCTTGTATAGTAAATTTCACAAAATACTAAACGACCATTCAAACTAACTAGCCCGTGATCTAGCTACAAGAAACTTTCCAACTGTGCGACGTCTAAAGCGAAAATGGAGTAGAGAACTCGTGGTCTGAATAACGGAAAACACCCGTAGTTTTAAACGGGGAATGTACCACTGGGTACATCCTCTTCTCCTTAACCCTTCTGACATTGAGAAAACTTTAAGAGATGTTTCAAAAAAACAAACATGAAACTCCGTTTTTTACGCCAGTTATAGCGAATTTACCAAAAATTTGTTGAAATTAATGCAAAGCGCGCGTTTTATAAGGAATATATTCCTTATAAAAGAGCAACTACTAAATTAATACTTTAATTAAAATACTTATTTAAATCAATGATTTTGGAGATTTTCGGTCAAGTTGCTGTACTATATTACAAATTAATATACGAGTATATATTGTTATTATTACCTATATAATAATATACAACAAATAATTATTACAAATACTTATTTAAATAAACTTATAATGTTTAATGAAAATTACTTTTTCGGATTCCGAATGAAAAAACTGAGAGATTGACTTGTAAACCCATTAATAACTTAGTGAAACAGCACAACTTACAATAAAAGAGTTAAACAAAAAATTGCTACGATCATTCTTCCAACTGTGTAGAACTGAAATTAAAACAGACATGAACCTCATGCTTTATATGCCTACTATATATATATTTACTTACTACTATATATATATATTACTTACTATATATATATTTACTTACTATATATATACTATATATATATATATATATATATATATATATATATATATATATATATATATATATATATATATATATATATATATATATATATATACTCTATATTGATAACATACATCACGCAAATACTTTTGCCTACGCAAATCGTCTGGCACTAAGTTATAATAACAATTCCAAACGCTTACTATGACTAAGAAATATTGGATGTTTTATCCAACCATATAACTGAAGCATTACGTTTTTATATGATACCATTTATATGGCGCCATTTCAGCTGAAATTCTTGGGGAGGCTGTTCTCTCGTAGAAAAAAATGGTTATTTTAAGATTGCGGCCTTAATATTATGCATTTTAGGGCAAACATGTATAAAATCAAAGTTGTAGAATATTTAAAAACCTACAACTATTATGCAAACACATCTTTGTATAACGCTTAGTTTAGCGGTAATTAGTTTTTTTTTTCAGGAATATCTGTAAAAAATGGATTTTTTTAAAGATTTTGGCCTTAGTACGCATTTAAGAGCAAAAGCGTATAATCAAATTAATAGAAAATTAAAAGATCTACACCTTTTATTTCAAGCATTTCTCTCTACAGAGCCTAGTTTAGCGTCAAAGAATGATTTTCCGTATTAATAAGCCAAACTTGTTGGTTTTCATTTACCATCATTCACACATGATTAAAATAAGTTTGTTTTTTGCGGTTAGTTTTTTTACTTTCTCTTGCCTATATGAATATATAGGAAGGAAAGTATTGTTTTCATGTCGATTTTTCGAAATCGAGTTTTCACCGGATCTATACGTTTTCAGACCCCCTGAACCCAAAAAACATGTTTTTAGCGATTGGTCTGTGTGTGTGTCTGTGTGTGCGTGTGTGTGTGTGTGTGTGTGTCTGTGTGTGAACAGAATATCTCAAGAACGGAACATTGTACGAACTTGAAACTTGAGTTACATACCACTACCGGACCCGACACGAACATTTTCATCAAAATCGGTCAACCGGAAGTAGTAGTTTATTCGTGTAATTTTTCACTTTTTTGCGATTTTATCAAAAACTGGTCCTACGATTTTTTTAAAAATCGCCTCATTTACTCAATTTTTTATTCTCTACAAGATAGGGTAGGCGCCATGTTTGCTGAAATTCTGGGTGAGGCTGTTTTCACGTAAAAACAAAGTTTTTTTAAGATTACGGCTTTAATATGCAATTTAGCGAAAAAATTTATATAATAAAAGTTGTAGAGAATTTAAAAACCTACAACTTTTTTTTCAAATTTTTTTGTATAACGCTTAGTTTAGCAGTAATTAACAATTTTCTGTTTTTTTCTCACGAAAACGTGAGAAAAATCGATTTTTTAAGATTTCGGCCTTAGTATGCATTTTATAATAAAAGTGTATATAATCAAACTTATAGAAAATTAAAAGATCTGCAACTTTTATTTAAAACATTTTTCTCTACAGAGCCTAGTTTAGCGTGAAAGAGTGATTTTCTGTATTTTGAAGCCAAACTGAGGTTGATTTTTCATTTTGCGTCTTTCACTCATGATTAAAATTACGTTATGTTTATTAAGGTTAGTTTTTTTGTTTATGTCTAATGTTTTATTACTAATATTAGGTTTATTGTTAATTATTTATATTGGCAAGAGAAAGTTGTGTGAGTGTTTCACACCAGATTTTTGTTTATTTCTAATGTTTATTAATGTTAGTTTATATTGTTAATTCTTTGCATTGGCAAGCGAAAGTCATGTGCGTGTTTCACTCTAAATTTTTTTATAATTACGAACAATCCACATCAAAATGTTATCAGGGGCTCACCAACCAATGAACTTCATTAATTCACAAAGCAGACACATCTGTTTTCTTTCTTTTCCTCTACTTTTCCTTTTCCTTTTTCTAATAATGAATAATAGGTATTATTTTTGATCAAGTTTTGCTCAACTATTTTTTTGTGGGAATCTTCGTTTTTTATTTTATATTTATTAATTTTTACTTTCTCTTGCCTATATGAATATATAGGAAGGAAAGTATTGTTTTCATGTCGATTTTTCAAAATCGAGTTTTCACCGGATCTACACGTTTTCAGACCCCCTGAACCCAAAAAACATGTTTTTAGCGATTGGTCTGTGTGTGTGTGTGTGTGTGTGTGTGTGTGTGCGCGCGCGCGTGTGTGCGTGTGTGTGTATACAAAATATCTCAAGAACGGAAAACATCGTACGAACTTGAAACTTGAAACTTAAGTTACATACCACTACCGGACCCGACACGAACATTTTCATTAAAATCGGTCAAACGGAAGTAGTAGTTTATTCGTGTCATTTTTCACTTTTTTGCGATTTTCTCAAAAACAAGTCCTACGATTTTCTTAAAAATCGCCTGGTTTACTAAATTTTTTATTCTCTACAGGATAGAGTAGGCGTCATGTTTGCTGAAATTCTGGGTGAGGCTGTTTTCACGTAAAAACATAGTTTTTTTTAAGATTACGGCTTTAATATGCAATTTAGCGAAAAAATTTATATAATAAAAGTTGTAGAGAATTTAAAATTCTACAACTTTTATTTCAAAAAATTTTTTGTATAACGCTTTGTTTAGCAGTAATTAGCGGTTTTTTGATTTTTTCTCACGAAAACGTGTGAAAAATCGATTTTTTTAAGATTTCGGCCTTAGAATGCATTTTACGACAACAGTGTATAATAAATTTTATAGGAAATAAAAAGATCTACAACTTTTATTTAAAGCATTTTTCACTACAGAGCCTAGTTTAACGTGAAAGTGTGATTTTCCGTTTTTTTAAGCAAAAACTGAGTTCGATTTTCATTTTGCGTCTTTCACTCATGATTAAAATTAGGTTATGTTTATTGAGGTTAGGTTTTTGTTTATTTCTTATGTTTTATTACTAATGTTAGGTTTATTGTTAATTATTTGCACTGGCAAGAGAAAGTTGTGCGAGTGTTTCACACCAGATTTTTATTATTATTAATTTACTGGAATTATTCTTATGATAGTAAGTAATTTTATTGAAATATTATTTAATTTTTATAAGCAAAAACAAAGAACAAAAAGTGTACTAGCAAGTACATAAATGTAAATGAAATAGTGTCCGCAATGATTATTTTGTAAACGTTTTAATAAATCTAGCCCAAATTTATTATGTTAATAAGAGTTACATGGATAAGTTCTGAAAACCTTTATTTCGTTGTAAATAAATAAAATATTGAAACGGATTTTGCGGGTAAACAGAAATCTTGAATAAAAAAGTAAAAATTCTTAAAATTATAAAAAACCCAAATCGGAAATCTTGATAATAAAAATCTGGTGTGAAACACTCACACAACTTTCTCTTGCCAGTGCAAATAATTAACAATAAAACTAACATTAGTAATAAAACATTAGAAATAAATAAAAAAAAAAGACGCAAAATGAAAATCAACCTCAGTTTGGCCTAAAAATACGGAAAATCACTCTTTCACGCTCAACTAGGCTCTGTAGAGAAAAATGCTTTAAATAAAAGTTGTAGATCTTTTAATTTTCTATAAATTTAATGGTAAGCACTTTTATCATAAAATGAATACTAAGGCCGAAATCTTAAAAAACTCAATTTTTCACACATTTTCGTGAGAAAAAAACAGAAAATCGCAAATTACCGCTAAACTAAGCGTTATACAAAAAATTGTTTGAGATAAAAGTTGTAGGATTTTAAATTCTCTACAATTTTTATTATATAAAGTTTTGCGATAAAATGCATATTAAAGCCGTAATCTTAAAAAAACAACGTTTTTACGAGAAAACACCCTCACCAAAAATTTCAGCACACATGACGCCTACCCTATCTTGTAGAGAATAAAAAATTTAGTAATCCAGGCGATTTTTAAAAAAATCGTAGAACCAGTTTTTGAGAAAATCACAAAAACGTGAAAAATTACACGAATAAACTACTACTTCCGGTTGACCGATTTTGATGAAAATGTTCGTGTCGGGTCCGGTAGTGGTATGTAACTTAAGTTTCAAGTTTCAAGTTCGTACAATGTTCCGTTCTTGAGACATTCTGTTCACACACACACACACACACACACCAATCGCTAAAAACATGTTTTTTGGGTTCAGGGGGTCTGAAAACGTGCAGATCCGGTGAAAACTCGATTTCGAAAAATCGACATGAAAACAATACTTTCCTTCCTATATATTCATATAGGCAAGAGAAAGTAAAAAACTGAATGAAATAATAACAAGTCAACGCGGAAAAGTCTACAAATTTAATGCGGCGCAAATGGCTATTAAAATTACAAAAACTATTACACGCTGTCATAATTATAAGATGGATATTATTATAAGCCTACTAGTAAAAATTTTGAAATTACAAAAACTTTTACACGCTTTCATATGAGATATTATTATTATACTAATGAACAATTAGAAAATTTCTCTTCTAATTACCGTGGTCATAAGATAGCATTATACTAGGGAAAAATGTGAAATTACAAAATACTGTTATGTACGCCGTCATACAAAATATTATGGACTAGGGGAAAGCATGATTAGTCCCGGCTTTAAGGGATGAAATTTTGAAATGACAAGCATGACGCCGACATTGAAAGCCAAAAGCCGACTACGAAGTTAACCAGTACATTTTTACACTTCGCGACTGGCCTGGAAAATGTAAATTTCCCTGATGAAATAAAAACTTCCCATAAAAACGGAAGTAATACTTTTTCTTACAGTTTGGTATTTTTTTAAAATTCAAGTTGGTACTTAATTAATTAAGCTACTAATATTATTAATTACAATGAAATTGTAAAATAACCGGTAAGAGTTTTGCAGAAACTGCGTTGTACTAAATTCAAAGGTGTAACAAAAGGTTAAGGATATCTGGAGTAGGTAAGAGTTTGAAAATATGGCACAAACATCACAAAAACTTATAAATTAAAAATCTATATATAAACTTAATTATATATAGATTTTTAATTTATACGTCACAAACACGATCACAACATCACAAAAACGTATAAATTAAAAATCTATATATAATTAAGTTTATATATAGATTTTTAATTTATACGTTTTTGTGATGTTTGTGCCATATTTTCAAACTCTTACCTACTCCAGATATCCTTAACCTTTTGTTACACCTTTGAATTTAGTACAACGCAGTTTCTGCAAAACTCTTACCGGTTATTTTACAATTTCATTGTAATTTTGAGAGGATATCATAACGTTTTGTTGAATATATTATTTAAATATTTTGTAAGAAAATATAAAACATTATTTAAATATTTTGTAAGAAAATATTAAACATTTTTTATCTAATTATATTGTAAAATTAATTTCACAGGTAAAAAAATTCTGTCAGAAGTGGGATTCGAACCCACGCCCTCAGATGACGCCTAACAAAGTTATTCCCTTGAGTCTGGCGCCTTAGACCGCTCGGCCATCCTGACATGAGCGACGTAATGCTAAAATAATTCTATTTAAACGACTCACACGTAAACATCGTACTGTAAACACATGTAACATGTATACGGTGCTGCCGCCTAACGTCAATCGGAGGAGGAGGACATTTTCCGAGATCCGAGATAGATGAAAACGTACTGAATCGGGTCCCGCGGCATTAAAATTATTGGAAATAAATGTTTGCAGTTTGTTTTTAATACTGAAATGAAGACTAAATGTCGTTTAAAGTGAAACAATGTTATACTAAAGCATTGGAAACATGTTTTGATCAATAATTAAAAGAATATAGATAAATGTGAAATTCGATCAAAGTTGTTAGCGCTAAATAAGCAGTTCGCTTGCGCCGGCTGCGAAAACTCTTACCGGGCGCATTTCAAGCGAAATGCTTAATTAGTTTTGCTGACTTTTTAAATATTTTTTTAAAGAAAAAAATTTTAAATACAAAAACCAGCTTGTGTATATAAAAAAATTGGTAATATTGATATTCCAGACATATTTTTTGACTGTAATTATGACTTTTTTGCGTTTTGAGATTTTTTATAATTTTTGGATTTACTCTTACAAAAATACTTTGTTTCTTAATATAATATTATCTATTGTCACCGGATGGCGACATTAAGTGGCAACCTTATTAATTCGGTGGCCCTGAAAAGGGCCGTTTAAGCGGTGGTCGTCTGTCGAAGTCGTCGTGGCGGTCGGAGGCTGGGCGACACGGCGTGTCGTCATCCAGCGGAGACGTCATCTTCTTCCCTCGCAGTAGTGCGTCGATGGCTGCTTCGTCGGGTCCGGTGGGCGTAAGGCTCGGTCGAAGGACCGCTGTGGGTATCGCTCGCGTCAGCGGGCGATGACGGTCCAGTCGACGGCTTACGGTGACGGGACGGCGAGCGGAAGCAGTATCTTCTCTCTTGCGGGGTCGTCGATTAGTCTCGCTGGAGTCCGGCAGCCGTGTGCGGCGGTGGACGTCTTGTCTGCTGTCTGGTGGAAGTGAATCCCTCGGTGTCTTGATTGGTATTGATTCTGGCCGGCTCAGTGCAGCGCTCTTTATATAGCTGCCGGGAGCGCTGTGGCAGAGAGCGGCTACTGGCTTGGCCTTGATGACAAAGGCAGCCGGAAGGTTTGTCGGGCGCCGCTGCAGGGCTTAGTCGCTTCGCCGTCAAAGGGCCCATCGCGCCGACAAAGGCCGAAAGAAGTATTGAAGGCCGGCAACACGGTAAATGATTAATTAAAAGGGGTGGTGGTGACACTATAATAAAAAAATTTATTTTTTGGTGCCGAAATTTTATTATCTTTGATTTGTTACTCCTTATCAAACCAATTTGGTTGATTAAGGTAACGGCATGTATTGAATCGTTACATGTGCTTTCGTCAAGAAAAGGTTTTTGGGCACGAGTATTATATGTAGCAAGAGTGACGTCACGGCTCTGAACGCCAACTGACAACGTTATGAGAGAAACCGGCCAACCATAGAGTAATAAACCATTGCTTTATTACTCTATGCGGCCAACCTTCTTTCTCTACTATCCTTGGATTTGAACCAGGAACCTTCGTCACCGAAAATCAGCTGTTAAACAGCTGATTCGCAGCGTCGACTTTACCACGCGTACGGAATTTCGTTGGTTACAAAAATATCTAACAGTTACCGTAATCTGTTATTATCCGTTGGCCAATAAGTCGGCTCTCCATTTTGATAAATAAGAAAAGTATTGTTTATGGATCACTTTGGACAGTAGGCTACTCGTGTTCTTAGTGTAGTTAACCTTGAACCCCAACGCTGAGTTTTTGAATTAAAATTAGCTCCTTCTATTTAACGCCTGCCTTAAGGGCCGAAGCAGTATTCTACTGATACGTTTATCGCCTGAATTTTGTCGATTGAGTAGGACAGCAATGATTGATGAGCTATGGAACTTTAATTATTATCGCAGAACCTCCGTGAGCCCTTCCATCTGGTGTATATTACTACACACATCATCCTAATGTCTTCAAAATAATTTCGTCCAACTTTTAATTTTTTTTTTTGTAAGAAGTTGTTCTATTTTTATAACGTTATCTTAGGAATTTGTTGTGTTTTGTGAAGTGGACGGTTCATAATTTTGATTGCGGAGAGACAATATGTGACGTAATTCCAGCGTTTGTCGGCCGTGGTTTATTTAACTACACAGGATCTCTGGTGGAAATTCTTGGAATTTTTGATGGTTGTGTTCGAGGTACATTTAGAGACTGTATTTTCCCGGTTTCATTTTCTTGTTCATGAGTTTCGCCAGACTGAATATTTGGTTTTGTTTGTGGATATTATGAACTTGAGGTCGCTCTTCTTCTTGACTTGTAGAAATTACATAAATTTCCGGTTGTTAGAAAGCAGCACTCATCAGGTCATAAGCAAGGTAACGATCTCTCCCCACTTCCCGGCCCTACCCCACTATCCTCTACTTGCAAAATGTATACAAAAATTTACTTTGTACCTACATGGAAAATAAGCGAAGATACTCACAGATTGAAACGTTTCAAAACACTAGACTTACCTCAATGATTTTGTTAATCATTTAATTTTTTTTTCTTTTTTACTTCAACTACTAATCATCGTCATTTCATAATATGCATCGTTATTATCTCTATCATCGTCATCATCTCTAGCCTCAACAACTTTGCGTTCAAGATGTTGATTCACAGTTCATCAAGTTTAGTTTTGTACACATAAATATATATATATACATACATATTCAATTTTCTTCATATTTAGTCTTATAGAAACACACTACTGAGTGTAGTTTTTATTTTAATTTTAAGGACATTATTCAGATTTTATCGTCTTTGCTTAGTTTTTGAATTTATAATGTGGAGTACTCAGCCTGAATGGTGGTACAGCTTTTCTTCCATGGGGGGTTATACCTTGAAAAACCAGCAGCTAGCCGGCACAATGAACCGTCAAACCAGAGAAACCGTTTCGAAGCAAGGTTACCCGCTTAAAACCGTTGAACACAAAGGGATGGGAATGAAACACAATTAGGATCAATGCACTTAAGCTAATAATAATTGTAATAAGACTTACATGAACAGCGTAGATACTCCATCCAGGACGCAAAAGGTTGATTCGGTGTGTGGCGCCACAGGGATTTGTCGATATCACTGTTGAATGCGGTAGCTGAATGGTATTACAGCTCCTACACTCTGCTTCAAACGTTAAAATGGTGAGATCTAATATCACCCGGAAACTAAAGACACGGCCCTGTTTCGAAGCAAGGGCTAGGCTAATGCACGTAACTCGAAAGGAGCAAATGTAAAGGGATTTGATAGGAACACATAAAAGGTAATTATTATTACTGCAAGAACTGTAATTGTTGAGGTACTCACTTTGATCCGGGAACATTGATTGTCCAGGTTGATGAAACGAAGTAGAACTGCGGTGAAACACACTGAACTGTACGTAGATATTTGCAAATATCGTAGCACTAAAGTCACTGGAAGACACGTTAATAAAGTTACACAAAACACTGATTATACTAGTACTTGCAGCGGGTAGACATGAACGTAACAGATAATGCTCGAGATAAGACGATTGCATAGGTTTCGTTAATGATGCAAAAGAAAAGAATTCGATTTAAATAATAATACGAATTACGCGTTAAATGAATAGACTGGGGCCGAATTACTCTGTATAAACGGCGACAAAACAGTAAAATGCGTAGTACGTTACTTGAGAAGATCATACGGGGTCGGCGGCGTAGCGTCGGTTGCACGGACGCGCGACATACGGCTTGCTTGCTTAAACGTTCGAACGGGAGTGAAAGTGAATTGAGGGAGATGACAATATGGCGATAGAAAGGAAAAAGGGGAATTTTGCCATTGGAGGAAGTCGAGTCACGTGGTAGTCGGACTACACACATCCGCGAAGAAAAACAGTGCCTGGATCGATACAATATCAATAATCCCAACATAAGCGGGAGATCATTGTTCTAGAGAATTCTGCAGGCGCGGACATTTAAACTGGCGTGATACTAAACAATCACTAAGAACAGTTTAATAGTAATAATGAAAATACACAATTGCAGTTTTTCGTCGAGCACACAAACGATTAAAGCACTGATGAGGTCGAAACTTAAGTACATTGAGTAGGAAAAGGTAATATGCGGAGACACAATGAAATAAATAATTACGAATAATTGCGATTAACTTGTTAAATAACACAGCCATACGGCAAGACTGGTTATAACGGAAAGATAAAGCACATTGCCGGAATGCACGCTAATTCCGGTGAAACGAATGACTTGACACGTCCGTCAAGATTAAGATGAACAGTACATTAGCAAGTGAAGCGAAGCCCTACGGCGTCGCTGGAGGCTCAACATGGCCGAAAACGTACTAGTTGAAACGAAGAAGAAAGGCATTGCGCAGGCGTTATTAATCAGCTCGATGATTATTGGTAGATATCGATCAGACGATCACAAGCAGAAGGAGTAAGGAGGGAGAGGAGACAGGTCCAGCAAAGATGTATTTATGCGGGAAGAATAATTAAGCGGGCTAACCCAAGCGCCTAATTTAAAAGTACGGAACTATACTGAACATTCCGCCCACCTAAAAATGCGGAAGCGGATTTTTACAGTATCGGAGCGAAGACAATTCGATGAGAGCGCAGAGTACGAAGCGAAGAGTGCACCGCCCACCAAGAGGCAGGAGAAGTGCGACGATCGTTGAGGTCGAAGATATCGTTGAGAGCGAAGCGAAGATAACAAACGTTGAGACGACGAACGGAACATCTTGATGGGCGTCCACAGAGCGCGGTCTGTGGCGGCCAGAAGACGGAACATTTTCCACAGGCTCACGCGAGAGCCAAACGGTAAACGGACATTTTGCTGTGCTTCTAAGCGAGGGCTTAAAAGCAAGCGCGACGAGAGACGAACGGAGACGTTGAGTGCAGAAACGAGAATCTGAAGAATTCGATGACTTCAGAAGATCGCAGTCGTTGAAGGCCTAGCAAAGGCGCAAAAGAAACGAATAAATCTCGATACACATTCTGAGGGCTTCCAAAGGCTTATTCAGAACAGGCGGGCGTCGTTCAGCCCGGCAGCTCGCAAACGTTGAAGGCCTAGCAAAGGCGCAGCAGAAACGAATAAATCTCGATACACATTCTGAAGGCTTCCAAAGGCTTATTCAGAACAGGCGGGCGTCGTTCAGCCCGGCAGCTCGCAAACGTTGAAGGAAGAGCAGTCGGCGCTCGGCGTTGGCAACAAACTCACAAGACACAGAAGACGGCAGCAGCCCGAAGTGGGATCTAATTGCCAATTGACAGTAAACTATAATTGATTTAGAAGTGAACTCCAAAATACGAGGAAGCGGAGAAGATGCATCAATTAACGGCATTGAGGCGAGAACAAACGACGATGGCGTTCTAGTGGATCTCGTTGATCATGGTAACAAACCCAAAGTAAAACTGACTCAAATACAAGATGAGACAGCAGAGAATGCGAACAAGGCGCAAAAAAATACCGCGAAAAGCGACCATCGCGGGGGTGAGTTTAACGTCGTCCCAGGACGCCCGGGAACCTTAGTTTGCAGGCAGCAAAACTAAAGACGAGACGGGGCGTACGTAATGCCCGTGTTGAGTTTTGATTTCGACAGTTCTAACAACATTATCGTGTCCAGGAAAGACTTGCGATATGACACCAAGCGGCCACTGCGCCGGCGAGGTGTCCATTTGCCGGGAGATGACGACTTGACCGATTGAGACGTTGGTTCCGGGTTTGGTCCACTTATTTCGTTGAATCTGAGTGTGCAAATAATTTTTTGACCAGATTTTCCAAAATGTTTGAGTTAAATTTTTTATTAATAGCCATCTAGACTTGAGAGACAGCTTTTCAGGAACCGGTTTTTCAGGAGGCTGGACAAGCGAAACACCTATTAAGAAATGACCTGGAGTCAGATTGGTGTCGAGTTCGGCAGGATCAGTTGAGGCGTCAAACAGAGGACGACTGTTGAGAACAGCTTCGATTCGAGCAAAGAGGGTGGCATAGCCCTCGTACGTAAGAATGGTTTTTCCCAAAAGGCGAGCGAGACAATGTTTAGCTGATTTTACGGCGGCTTCCCAAAGGCCTCCGAAATTCGGCGAAGCGGGAGGGTTGAGGTGCCATCGCACGTTTTTGGCGGCTAGCACGTTTCCGATGACGGCGGATGATGATTTGATGGATTGGTAAATCTCGTTGAAAGCGTTTTTGGCTCCGACAAAGTTCGTTCCGTTGTCAGAGAAGACTTCCGCAGGTAGACCTCGGCGTGATGCGAAGCGGTCAAATGCGGCGAGAAAAGCGTCAGTTGTGAGGTCGGAGACAAATTCCAGATGCACGGCCTTAGTGCTCATGCAGACGAACAGACATAAATAACCTTTTGTTGTGGTGGCCCTGCGGGTTCCGCTAACCTTAACCGCAAAGGGACCGGCGTAGTCTACTCCGGTTGAATAGAAGGCGCGAATGTGGTTGACTCTTGAAGGCGGAAGATCCGAAATGAGCGGTTGGGTCGTTGTTTTGCTGAAGCGTACACAGCGAGTGCACCGATGTATGCGTTGACGAATTACGCTGCGGGCGGACAATATCCAAAATTGTTGCACTACCAAAGATTGAGTAGTGCGAGGCCCAGAATGCAGAGAAACTTTATGATAATAATCACAGACCAAGTGCGTAAGGTGGCTGTGTTTAGGCAGCAAATAAGGATGTTTGCTGTTGAAGTTGGTGTTGGCGCGAGAAAGGCGACCGCCCACCCTGAGCGCCCCATTTTTGTCTAAAAATGGCTGAAGCGCGGCGAAGCTTGGCGTTTGTACTTTGTTAGAAGCGCACTTGTCTATTTGGCTAGAGAAGTGCCGTTTTTGAGTTAGTTTAACACATACGACGCGGGCTTGAGCAAGCTCGTCCGAGGTGATAAACGGCGCAAATGTGACTTCTTTCGATTTGGCTCGTTTGATGAATCGACGTACGTAGGCGATTACTCGTACAGCTCGGGCGTAGTCGGAAAATTTCAACAAAATTTCATCCGCTACTTCGTTGGATGCGGAGGCGATTAAGCTCAGTTTTTCCGGGCGAAGATCCAGTTGTTCGGCAGGCAGAGTCGGGGTACTAACAACTGGCCATGAATCGAAGGGCAGATGATAGCGAGTAGGTCCGTTCCACCAGATTTCGGAAGACAGAAGGCAATCGGGAGTACATCCTCTCGAGGCGATGTCGGCGGCGTTTTCGGCAGTAGGAATGTGCGACCACATACTGAGGTCAGTTTTCTGCAGGATGCGAAGCACTCGATTGGCGACGTAAACTTTAAGTCGATGTGGAGGCGTGTGGAGCCAGGCTAAGACAATACTGGCGTCGGAGTGAAGGCGGATCTCGGTGCAGTTTAACGAAGTTCGAAGATCAAATACAGACTCGGTCAAGCGTGCCAGCAGCAATGCGGCACATAATTCGAGGCGTGGTATGGTGACGACAGTTTTAGACGGCGACACACGACTTTTAGCTTTGAGCAGGTGAACAGAGACAGAATCGTGATGCTGGACGTGTAAATAAAGACACGCAGCATAACCCTTTTCAGAAGCGTCACAAAACCCTAGTAATCGGTATACGGCGTTCGGTACGGTCAGTTGGCGAGGTATAGTAAGTGTTTTCAAGCATGACATCTTACTAGCGAAGTTGAGCCATATTTCGTTGATATCGTTGGGCAATGGATCGTCCCATGCCATTTCGTTATTCCACAGCGTTTTTATCAAGGTTTTGATCCAGAACGTCACTGGAGTAAGAAACCCTAGCGGGTCGAAAGTACGAGCGAGGTACGATAATACAGTTCGCTTTGTAGGCAGATCGGTGAATTGCGCGACTTGATAAGCAAAGGCGTCGCTAATAGGAGACCACTGTAGGCCGAGAATTTTGATAGTGGAGTCGCTAGAGAAATCTAACGCAGACTCTAAGAATTCGTTCGGAAATCGTTCTAATAATTGAGCGCAATTAGAGGACCACTTGCGAAGTTCAAATCCTCCGCGGGCGAACAGCTCCGTTAATTCGGTAACAAGTTGATTGGCTTCCTTTAAAGTTGAAGCACCGGTGATGATATCGTCGACGTAAGAGTGCTGAACGATCGAGTTGGCTGCTAACGGATAATTTTCCCCTTCATCGGCGGAAAGTTGTAGCAGGGTGCGCTGGGCCAAATAAGCAGAAGGCGCGAGGCCATACGTGACGGTGTTCAATTCGTATTCTTGAGGCGACGAACTATTGGAGTTTTGATAAAAAATGTGCTGAAAACGGCGATCAGAAGCGCGCACATTTATTTGGCGATACATCATTTTTATATCGGTACAAATGACATAGCGGTGAGTACGAAATGAGCTAAGAATATCCACTATGTCCTTTTGCAGTTTGGGACCCGGCAATAAAATATTATTGAGTGTATTGCCGGCGGGATCGGGAAACGAAGCGTTAAAAACAACTCGTATTTTGCCGTTAGGATCATGTGTTTTAAAAACTCCATGATGCGGAATGACATATTGAGACGGTGAAGGCGCAAGCGTCATGTGCCCTAATTCGAGGTACTCGTGCATGAACTGATGGTATTTTTCAGCCACGATTGGCTTGGAAGCGATGCGAGCCGCGAAATTAGCGGCTGAACGGAACACGATTTGTCGATTTGATTTTAAAGGAGCGTAATCCCCTTTAAATGGTAAGGCGACAGTGTAGCGACCCTTGCTGTCCCTTGTTGTTGTATCACTATACAACTGTTCGCAGAATTCGTTGTCTGGATGAGGTATCGGCAGGTCGGCTAATTCTTCCGACTCCCAAAAGCGTTGTAGGTCGGCTTGAACGTCGGTGACTTGAGTGAATAATGTTGTAGAATTTCGGCAGTAGTCCGGCGAATTGTTGAGCGGAACTTGACCAAAGATGACCCATCCAAAAACGGTGGATAGGGCGGAGGGTGTGCCAGCGATAAACGAGCATTGTTCGGTTGACACGATGTCAGCGAAAACACAGGCGCCAAGTAATAAATCGACAGGTGCAGCACGATAAAATTCAGGATCTGCAAGCGGCTTATTGACAAACTGGGCCGCGGCAGACTTCGATATGCGAGCAGTTGGCAAGTCATTAGTGATTTTATTGACTACCAAAGCGGTGACGGACATTTTAAAATCGTTATCTAAGATTGAAGCGACTTGTAATTGAACAGCGCCCTTAATTGTAGCGGCAGTTGAGGTGATACCGACTAAATTTTGGCGACTGGGCGTTATGGCTACGTTTAGCGATTGCGCAGCGCGATTTGTGATCAGACAAGTTTCAGATCCGGAATCTAAAACGGCGCGAAGGCGTACATAATCGTTGTGCTCGTTACGAACCAGAATATTGACAGTACCAAGTAAGACAGCGGTGCTGTCAGTTTGACAGGTAAGCGCAGTGCGATCCAGGCTGTTGGACGACGGCGCAGAATGGCGAGAATCGTTAGTCGGCGGCGAAACGGGGCGTCGAATTTCTGACCGTCGATCAGATGCAGAATATTCGGCGGCGGCAATTCTCGTAGGCGCAGGCTCGGCGGAACTACATTGTTGATAACTTGTGTATGGTCGACTATGAGGGGTGTCCGTAGCTCGGCGTGAGAGGTTGGACGGAACTCGGCGTTCAGAGTCCGGTTGAAGGCGATTGTTACCAGGTAGAGTTCGTTCTCGATGCAGTAGTGTGTGATGCTCTTTGGCACCACATGTTTTGCAAGATTTTTTTGAGCGACAATTTATTCGATTATGTTTTCCAAAACAGGAAAAACAACGGCGCATATCGGTGATGGCCTGATAACGATTGTCCAGCGTAAGCAACAAAAAATCCGTACAAGTGTAAATATTATGACCGGTTGAATTACAAAAGTGACATCCCATGGCATCGGGGTCACGAGGCTCGAAGTCCTTGGTTTCGGCAAGCAAGGAAGTACGTTTAGTCGAATTATTTTGAAATTGCAAAGATCGACGTACAAACGGTTTCGCTGTTGCAGTCGGCGATTTGGGCGTTACAGTCGCTAATTCTGTAGCGCGCATTCTAGAGGCGATATAAGACATAAGACCGGCATAGGTCGGTATTGCAGTGGAGTCAACAGTTGTTTCAAACGCTTGTTGAACCGAGGTGTTTAAATTATGATACGACAGGCTAAACAGCAGAAAGTCAACTAAATCGATATTTAACAATTTTAAGGCGGAAAACGCCGATTCGTGAACGCTGAGAAAATTTTTAAATTGTTCGTAGTCAAATTCAGCAGGGACTTGATAACTTATAATTTGCGATAAATACAATGAGGCTAACCTACGTGGATTTGAATAGCGGTCGGTTAGCAGTTTGTGCGCTAAACTGTAATTTTCCTCAACTAGAGGCAAATGAAAAATTAATTTTAACGGCTCGTCCCGTAAAGTTGTTCGCAAATAGTGCAACTTTTGCACCGGAGACAGCTGAGCGTTGTTATGCACTAAATCGTTAAATAGCGATATGAAATTTGGAAACTCATCGAGTCTTCCATTGAATACAGGCAATTTTATTTTTGGTAGTTGCGCTGGAGAATTAGGCGGAACTGATTTGTTTACTTCGTTAAATGTCGGCGAAACGTAGGCGAGAATTCGGTAATATTTACTTATTACTTCGTTCTGCAAGTCGGCGAGGCTTTTTTCAGCCTCGGGTGAGTGATTATCGTTTAATTGATCAGATAACTGCGACAAAATTGAGAGAAATTCGTTATGTAAGCGATCCGCTTCGGCGCGGAAGGCTTCGTTAGCCACAACTGGGACATTGATGTTAGATTGAACAGAAGCGATCACCTCTAACGCTCGAGAAATTTGTCTCGCTTTGACAAACAACGGATTCGAATCAGGATTCATGTTGCACAAAAAATAAATTAATTATTGGCAACGACGATAAAGAACTTATTTTTGATATTTTAAAACGATTTTGTTTTATTTTTATTAATTAGGTAACAACCTAAACAACATTTGTTTGAAGTATATACGACATACGATGAAATCCGGAAATTCGCTATAATCGGATCTGATACGTTCGGATTATCAAAGTTGACTTGGCAAGTTTGATATCTAATCGTTACGAATTGCACACATTATTTAATTGTAACCACGTTATAAACGATGTTTAATGCTGATTGAAAATAAACACAGTGAATAATAAGTGTTCGTACGCTGTAAACAAATTGAAAATTGCGATGTGATGTAATTCAACATTGACGGTAAACAGCTGACATTTCCAATGCAGTGGTGGCAATGACAGCGGTCGGTGTGGGGAGAATGCGCGCCGTCGAATGCGTAGAACCCATTGGAGGGGGACTGTACAATGTCGCCTGGTTGAACAGAGCGAATTGATAGACAAAGAAAGAGATATACGACTTGTTCAAACTTGTTTGGTATACTACTTTACACGCCGACCTAACCTCGTTTAAACACACACACATATACAGAATGAATTACACAATTTTATCGACATGAACTGAATTAATATTTAATAAATGAAATATTTTAATTGTTCGTTTTTCGTATTTGTAACAGTATTTGAATGCAATATAATGGACTGTATTTTAATGAGTAAAACAATTTGAATAAATTCAGGTACGTTAAATCCCCTAAATAAATTCCGCCTGATCTAACCATTTAAGGGTATCCAGACGCGTAGTGACCGTTGATAAATTATCCAGGCGCGGTGGACCACTTTGTGGAGTACTCAGCCTGAATGGTGGTACAGCTTTTCTTCCATGGGGGGTTATACCTTGAAAAACCAGCAGCTAGCCGGCACAATGAACCGTCAAACCAGAGAAACCGTTTCGAAGCAAGGTTACCCGCTTAAAACCGTTGAACACAAAGGGATGGGAATGAAACACAATTAGGATCAATGCACTTAAGCTAATAATAATTGTAATAAGACTTACATGAACAGCGTAGATACTCCATCCAGGACGCAAAAGGTTGATTCGGTGTGTGGCGCCACAGGGATTTGTCGATATCACTAAGAACAGTTTAATAGTAATAATGAAAATACACAATTGCAGTTTTTCGTCGAGCACACAAACGATTAAAGCACTGATGAGGTCGAAACTTAAGTACATTGAGTAGGAAAAGGTAATATGCGGAGACACAATGAAATAAATAATTACGAATAATTGCGATTAACTTGTTAAATAACACAGCCATACGGCAAGACTGGTTATAACGGAAAGATAAAGCACATTGCCGGAATGCACGCTAATTCCGGTGAAACGAATGACTTGACACGTCCGTCAAGATGAACAGTACATTAGCAAGTGAAGCGAAGCCCTACGGCGTCGCTGGAGGCTCAACATGGCCGAAAACGTACTAGTTGAAACGAAGAAGAAAGGCATTGCGCAGGCGTTATTAATCAGCTCGATGATTATTGGTAGATATCGATCAGACGATCACAAGCAGAAGGAGTAAGGAGGGAGAGGAGACAGGTCCAGCAAAGATGTATTTATGCGGGAAGAATAATTAAGCGGGCTAACCCAAGCGCCTAATTTAAAAGTACGGAACTATACTGAACATATAAACTGATTGTAAAAGCAATACATTTACAAAAAAATTAGTTTTTATAATTGTATTAAAGTTAATTTTTATGAATAAATATAAATTTAGTTTCTTCAGATACGTGGAGGATGTACGAGCGAAAAGCAACCGACAGACTAGGTCTTAGGAAGGAATGGCCAATGCGATAAATGGAGCCCTTGAAGGAAGAATGGATGTACAACTGCTGCTTAAACAATTTACGTATGTCCTCGATTGATCCTTAGATAGATTCAAGTATGCTCAAAAAATGAACTGACACCAGAATTATCGTTAAAAGCGTGTATGTGAATATAAAACGGTCTCGTCTAAAAATCAGAAGACGGATTTGCTCTACATAGCCTGTATTAATTATGGAGCAAAGGTTATTGGCCAAACGTTGGTTGATTGCCGTCGATTTCCATTTGAAAGAAGGATAAATATAGAGAAAACGAAACTGAAGAAAAATGGTAAAAAAGAAACTATTTTCTAAATCGACAGAAAGAATGGAACTGATTTGAATACAAAAAAAGATGAATCTGACATTAGACTTGTGACATTTAATCGAGCGACCCCTAATTTTTTGGCTAACGGTAGAATGAAATTTACAAATTTACAGTTTAGCAAATACGTGAGTTTGGTCACGGTAATTCTATTTAGCGTGATTTTGGTTAACGTGACAACAGAGAAAATTCATCCTCTTGTGATCGGTTTAAGAGAACAACTCATTTGTGAGTTGGAGTTGGTAATGTTGTGGAGGTTATGGTGTGTTGCATTTTTCTCAGGCTTTTTTGTGATTATGTTTACAAATTTCTGATGTAAGTAAAATCGATTGGCTACATTTTGTAAATACAAACAGCAGTTAATAAAGAGTTGAGGGTATAATAAAATAAAATAATTTACGAAATTTTTTTTACAAAAATTGTCTTTAGTATCAATCTTATGAAGTAAGTTTAGGTTAGGATTGTGTATCCTACCTTCTACGATACGAACGTTAATAAGTTGACCTGATACAAAATATTACGTCCCAAAAGTTTAATCTTTTGGTTTTTTGTGGGATTTAACCAAAATGTTTTAATTGCTTTTGGACTTCTTAATATAATTTTGTTAATTATTGGCTTACAAACAATACTTATCATTGTAAATTACCTATTCACAATTATTACTTTTAATTTTATGATGGGAAACAATTTTGGTGTTTAAATAGTAGAATGTTTCTTATTCAATTAAAAATAATAAAGAAAAATAAAATAGAATGTTGGATCAGTTGTAAAAGGAAAAATGACAAAGTCAAAAGCAACACAATATGAACTACAGTAAAGTGACACCTTGGTACTGCTTGAGAACTTTTATCGATCTAAATTTTAATCATTTATTGACTGATGTTTTATAACATCTTCCCAGCATAACTTTAAAACTAGTTATTTATTCTACGGCTGGTGATTCTATTTTATTAAAAATGGTTGAAAATTGGTACTCATTTTTAAAATATTTTGGATTGATGCTGGCAATTTTTTAAATTTTATTATCTCATCACATATTGATATAAATCTGTTCAAGATATTGGTTGATCCCCTTTATTGTCATTGTTATTCATATATTATACATATTAGCAATGGAATATATGCAAAATTATTCATCTGTAAATCAGTACGGTTGATTCAGTATTATTTATTAAGCAATAATATCAAAATTCTACGTTATACGCTGCCATGTATTCACAGCTATTCTCATATCCCTTATAAAACAAATTTTGTTTATCAAAGAATTTCATGTATAGGGTGATTCAAAAAGAGCGCCGGTTTTTAAACGGCTGGTAAATTTTTGTTTATCGGTTGGCAACATTGTTTGACTTCATTTCTATTTCGGAGAACATTCCGATTGACGATTCAGTTGTAGTTTCTCTTGTTCGCAGTGTAATACTCTCGCAGTCTCTGTCTAACCATGGAGAAGTTTACTATTGCGCAACGAGTGTTAATCGTCAAAACATTTTACCAGAGTGGAGAGAGTTATGCGGCTACTGTCAGGCGACTTCGCGGTACTCTAAGACGTATGAAGCACTGAATGAATCAACAGTTCGCAGGCTCATGAAAAGGTTTTTTGAGACGGGTTCAACAGTCGACCTTAAAAGTTCTGGACGTCGTCGTTCTGGCCGAACTGAGCAGAACGTTGCGTTGGTTCGTGACAGTGTGGCTGTTAGCCCAGCAAAATCAATACCTCGCCGTTCTCAACAATTGGGTTTAAGATGTTCTTCTGTACGGAGAATTCTTCGGTACGATCTCCAATATCACCCGTATAAAATTCAGTTGACGCAACATTTGAAAGTGGCAGACCACCAGAAGAGACGACAGTTTGTTGACTGGGTATTGAGAAAACGGCAGGATGATGACACCTTCGCAAACAAAATCATTTTCAGTGATGAGGCGCACTTCCACTTAAACGGTTTTGTTAATAAACAGAACTGCCGTATGTGGGGTTTAGAAAACCCCTCATACGGAAACTTGTCCCACATAGTCGAAACTTGTCGTGCAGTAATATCCAATTTCATGGACAGAGTTGATGCGTGCCAGCGCAGTAGAGGAGGACACATGCATGACATCATTTTTCATACATAAAATCGGAAGGTAAGATGAACTTGTTGATGTATTTATTTTCAGTTTTTCAATAAAATAAATCTCTTAATTTGATATATCAAAACCGGCGCTCTTTTTGAATCACCCTATACAAATTGCTTCTTCATCATCATACAGTTAAAGTCAATGGAATATTTAATGCTTCTAATATCTTTTGAAATTATAATAATTTTTTTAACACAATTTTAATTCACACCTAATTTTTATGTTTTAAATGAGAAAAAGTTTTGTGTTAATGAATAAGTTTAAACATTTCATGAACAGTGAAAACCTAAAATATTATATATCTTAAACTTTTAAAATTTCCTATAGTGTACTGTAATTCAAGCTTGATGGTTAGTTTTTGAAAATTCAGGCTTCATTTTCCTTAAAATTTATAATCATTACTGATTGTAGAATACTGCACTTTTATAAACCATAGATCTTTACTGGTTGGTTTTGCCGTAATACTGATTTTTCCCCTATAGGGCCCATGCTTCTAATATCCACCACATGAGGTAACTTTAGATGTTTCTGGAAGCTCTTTTTGCAGCCAGCATTCTCAGCACTTGTTCACTGTAGGATTTTCTTCTTTCTTCTGCCCAACCAGTGTTCTGTTTAAGCTCTTCGTGGAAGCCCTTAAAGTTTGTATAATTAGTTGTCTGAATTTTGTTATATTCATTAAATTTTTTCGGTTTATTCCGGTTTTCTCAATATGCTTTTTGACTTCTTTAAGCCGTATCCAACACCTTAGGTCTATTGTTTAGTGTCTTAAAAATTTGTTTAGTCAACCGGTTGTCATCCATTCTATACAGGTGTACGTAAAATTTTATTCTACTCTTTCTAATCATTCATTTTTCTTGTACAGTTCTTCTTAAACTAGTTTGTTTATGTATATAAATGAAATATGTGTACTAAAATATTGATATGTAATAATATTACAATATAATATGTTGTGTTAATATATAGTATTTTGTTTTATGTCTAACGTTTAACAGTTAATATAACACATAACTACTACTAAATAGTACATTGGACTTAGTACATAATGAAATGTTATTGAGCCAATTCTGCTCCTCTCTGCAAGGGGGAATCAAATTTTTGCCACAGTAGGTTGTCTGAAAAAGGCAGACAGTTCATCTTTTTATGCCATTTTTTGTTATCCAATGTGTTCCTGGTTTAACAATCCTTTGTTGGCATGTTCCATTTCCCATTTCTGAATAACTTTCTCCAGAACACAGTTAAAAAGAACAGGTGACAGTCATCACCCTGCCTAACACCAGATTTAATTTCAAACTCTTCGGAAATTTCTCCTAGAAAATTCTGTTTTTATCGTGTCTGTGTTAATATTTCTGTACTGATTGCCATTGATTTAATGTTCCCGCCAAATTCTTCTAAAATATTCAGTAGCATTTCTCAGTCGATTATAAGCTTTCAGAAAATGAACAAACACTACCATTATAATGTGTCCACAGCTCAGTTCACCTAGGCCATAAACCAACCCTTACACATACACATGCATAAACACAGCAATACCTTACCGGCCATAGCCTGCCTTACCAGCGAAGAGTTCTACACATTGTTCTGTAGTGAGTTGCTACTGAACAATGTAGAACACCGATAAGGCATGTATAGAGGTACTGCGCGTGCGTGTGTGAGTGGGTCGGTTTATGATCTAGGTTCCACGGAGCTGTGGACACGTCTCTTGAAAACCAGTCAAACTCGAAAATAACAAGCTTTTAGCAAGTACTTGGATACAACGAGCAAAACATCATGATTCGTTTGCTTTTGTAATGTATTATGACACTATCGAAGAAGATCATGGTTTGCGAAATTTCTGGTAAAATGGTAAAATGTTCATAAAATGGTAAAGAGTAGACAATAGAGTGAAAAAGTAACAATAGGACAATAGTAACAATAGGATACCTATTTATAAAAGGTTATTTAAAAGGTCTATGAGGTCAGGTTATTGTTGTACAACTATTTATGCAAGGGCCGGTTGATTATACTTTCTATTTACAATAGTTGACTTGTGTACAATAGATTTTTCTAGCACTCATTTGTAAAGGGTTTGTTTGTACTTTATTATTTGTATCGAAGTTTGGTGTCTTTCGGGAAGATTCTTTTTTGATTCACTTTATAAAGAGACCCCCGAGCGCGGTCAGTTAGTTAGTATTCGTTTGATCTTTGACGAGCGACTATCGGGGCGTTATATCAGGTTAATGGTTCCGAGGTACTGTTATACTGTCATGTGTGTGTGTGTGCGCGCGCGCGCGTGCGTGCGTGCGAGTGTGTGCGCGCGCGCGTGTGTGTGTGTGTATTGTGTAAAGTTATTGTGTAGGTGCATTAAATTCAGTTTTTGTGTATTCAGTTTCATTTTGTATGTGTATTCTATAAAATTGATTGTAAGTAGTGCTAAGTAAATTATTAAGTTATTTAGTATATTACTTCATTATAATTAGTTTACTATTATTTATTTTGTAAATCTTTTAGTGTAATAAATATTTGTAATTGTAAACTTTAGTATATTAATTATTTAATAACCTAGATCCCGAAACGGACCTTAGCGATAAGTGTCACAATATTTTAGTAATGTTAATTAACTTATGTTTAACGAGGTAGTTACGCATTGCTACTGGGTTGTAAAGAGCATATTGTTTCTGAAAGGACACACTTTGATATTTTGTTATATGATCTTTTTATTCTATAGTAGAATCAGTATCGTACTTGTATAAGCCTTTTACTCTACTGTAAACCATTAGTACAGTACATATTTATGACTTATTCATCAAACATGACAATTAAATTGTGAAGAAGATTTAATTAAGGCTGTTGATGTGTTGTGATTTATCAAACTGTTTGTACCATGCATAGGCATAATGTTATTTTGTGCATACTGTAGCATGTAGTTAAACTCGTTCGATTCATACAATTTTGCATTGTTATACAGTACTATAATTGCATTGTTAGTGTGGTTTTTGTGTTTATTAGTGGGAATGTGGAAACAAAATCAGTTTTTCCAAAATTGTGTATTATCAAATGGGACAATAAATGTCCCCAGGCATACGTAGCCTAGTGATTGTCCATACTATACAATTCTGTATTCAATATTAAACTTCTTTTAACTATTACACAGCTGCCTGCAAGAGAATATCGCGTTAGTGTTTGTACAGTATATTAAATTTTATTAATAGCGTTACGAGTAAACTCAAACAGCGAGCACTGGTTTTAGCGAGTACATTTGTTCAGTCCCTTTAAACAAATTATAACCAAGTTCGACTGTATAATTTTCCAGTACTCGTTTAAGATTTCATATCTGTTCTGTGCAGGATGTTTCTTTCCTGAACCCGGTTGATATTCACCCGGTTTCTAATCTACTTGTTCATCTAGTCTAGCAAAATTGCTTTGGTGTGAATATTTTGTACATCTTAGGTAAAAGGGAAAATCTATGGTTATTTGTTAAATCCGTTCTATCTCCTTTTTTATGCAGTGAATGTATCAGTGCCTCCATTCACAGGGAATATTCTTTGTCTCTCAGGTCTTTTTTACGTGCTTGGGTGGTTACTTCACTATTTTCCAACATTTCTACAGTGATTGAGTCTTCTCCAATAAATCACTATAATACTGATTTATTCAAACAAAGGTAAAAAAAATTGGTGTGAAACATTCACTTGACTTTTCTTGTCAATGTAAATAATGACTAATATAATCTACATTTAATCATTAGTATACAATGTAATATGAAAAACCTAACTTAATTTTAATCATGAGTAAATGATACAAAATGAAAATCAACCTCTCTTTGACTTAAAAATACGAAAATCACTCATTGACACTAAATTAAGTATTGTAAAAAAATGTTTGAAATAAAAGTAGTAGGTTTTTTTTAAATTTTGTACAACTTTAATTATTATACGCTTTTGTCCTAAAATGCGTTGTAAATGTGGGGAAAAACTGATTTTGTGGCCACATTCCCTCTAATAAACATAAAAACCACACTATCTAACAATGCAATTATAGTACTGTATATGAATATAGGGCAAGAGAAAGTAATAACGTAAAAAAACACGTTAATTTATAATTTAGGAATAAAACTGACAATGTTTATTAAGGAAGCAGTGGTATAAACATCTTAGTAGAATTATTTCCGATGAGAAACCTGTGATGGCAGCTCAATTTGAGCCAGTTGGCACACAAGCTGTTGGTGTGCCTCTCAGAAGATGGGTACAGGAACAGGTTGAGACCTGCTTCTTGAAAGAAGACTATTTGTTGTTTGCAGGATGTCCTTAAAAATGAATTTATGTTAAGGGAGCATGTATGAATGTGTTACTGTATTTACAAAAAAACAAAACAAATTGTTTTCAAGTCTTGAAAATGTAGACTATCTCAAAGTTTAGTTGTTTAAATTTTTAAGGCATCATTTTCTGAGTTTATTAGCCTGACCTTGTTTTGGTTTTGAATTATCTATATTAAGTATTAAACATCTGTTTCAGGATTGAGTTTGATCAGACCGAGTCTTTTTTAACTGATATATTAATGAGTTGGAACATTTGCTAAATCATGAAAATGGAAGCTATCAAAAATGAGAATAAAATGGTAAGTTGATTTAAATTTATTTACTGCTCATGGTGATGTGTTACACGACAGGTATATCATTTTCAAAGGTTTTAATGGGCAAAACAGTTGGTTAAAAAACAAAAAGACAAAAAATGAGTTGAAAGAAATTAACTGAATTCAGAAAAGAAAACTTTCGCAATTTTGTGCTGAATTATAAATTAAATATAAATAAAGGACGTAAAAAGTGGTGTATTATAATACACCTGGGTAATGCAGTAAATTTTGTTTTGGATCAAATAAGGTTGTTATTGAAGCCATATTAAGTTACTTTTTCATATAGGTCTCTCAGTCACCATTCCATTGTTTGGTTCAAATTAACAATTTATTATTTCCTGGTGGTTATCTCCATTCTTGATGTTATTAAACTTTAAGGCAAGTTTTTAATTCCAAGATGCTGACTTTTTTAAGGCGTTTGATTCTGGATTCTGCATCCTACTCAACTGGGGTATATTCTGTTGGTTTTAACACATTCCGTGCGGATGAGGTATACCTACCACGTAAGGATTTTTGTGAGTCACGGGCGTGGTAGGGATACCACGGCAGTCCTTTTTATAAACTCTCTGTCCTTATTAACCAATTCAATGAGTCAAGGAACGACTTTCACACACTCTCAACTCAATATATTATTCTAACTATTACTACTGAACTACATTCTTAAAAATCAGATCTACCAACCCTACTGACAAAAAACTTGAATAGTGTTTTTGAAATATCCAAGTGGTAGTCCTACCACATCCGTCAGTCACAAAAATCTCTGCGTGGTAGTCCTACCACGTCCGTAATTCGGTGAAGCCGTTCTACGTTTCATTTAATTCTTTGTAATCGATATTTTGTCACGTATATTTACATCGCACTGAATGTGTTAAGATTTGTTATATTTGCAATATAGGGGGTTAAAGTTGCTATAATCTTCCATGCGAGAAAAATGGGTTGGGATATGTAATTTTCAGCTGCCTCTAACATTTGAATCAGGCACTCACTCTGAGAAGGTGCTGCTGTTGCTAGTTTTGCTTCACCCTGGCTATTTCATTTCTCTCGTGCCACCCATATCTATTATCCTTCTCATTGCCTGCATTATCTTTGTTGTTGTTTAGGTCATCAGCCAAAAGGCTGGTTTGAACCTGTAGAGGTTTTACTAAGTAAAACAAGGAGTGAGGTGGTTTACCATTGCCTTCCTCACTGAGTGGAAAAGTACGCTTATCAGCATGTCGGGCCCTCTGATAAGCACATATTTTCCACTCTGCAAATGACACCTTTACTTTATTCACCACAGGGTCTGGCTGTATAACGAAATTCATTACTTTCAGAGGAGATAACTCTGATTAGTGTCTTTTACACCTCTACCTCTTCTGTTCTTAAATGATTCAGTCATTTAATTGGCTGACCATGTGATAAGAAACAGAACTATTTATTTTAGCCCTGCAACGAACAGAATGTGTGTAAATAATTTGACACTCCACCTGTCTGTTATGAGCAGCGCATTATCATTAACAATTGCAAAATAATAAGACGAAAAACAAGAAAAAACATATCTAGAAGGCATTCCTCTATCGACCAGCTGAGGAGGCATTCGATGGGGGGGGATTAGGAAACCCCCCATGGATATTGTAACTTTTCAAATAACTTACTATTCAAATAATTCAATTTTTTCTAACAGGGAAGAGTTTTAAAAAAATATTAAAAACAAACAAACCAATAACTAATTACATTCACAAAAATATTATTCACACAGCTTATAAATTTGTATAGCGAGTCACAATAAAACGTAATATTATAAAAAATCTGGTGTGGAACACTCACACAACTTTCTCTTGCCAATACAAATAATTAACAATATAACCTAACATTAGAAATAAACAAAAAAAACTAACCTCAAAAAACATAATCTTATTTTAATCATGACATAAAGTGAAAATCAATCTCAGTTTAGTTTAAAAATACGGAAAATCACTCTTTCACACTAAACTAGGCTCTGTAGAGAAAAATGCTGTAAATAAATGTTTTAGATATTTTAATTTCCTATAAATTTGATTATACTTTTTTGTCGTAAAATGCATACAAAGGCTGAAATCTTAAAAAAAAAATCGATATTTTTCTATACAATTTTGTGAGAAAAAAACAGAAAATCGCTAATTATCGCTAAACTAAGCGTCATACAAAAAAATGTTTGAAATAAAATAAAATCTTGTAGAGCATAAAAAATTTAGTACTGTGTATGAGGCGATTTTAAAAAAAAAATCGTAGGAGCCGTTTTTGAGAAACTCGCAAAAAAGTGAAAAATGACACAAATAAACGACTACTTCCGATTGACCGATTTTGGTGAAAATGTTCGTGTTGGGTCCTCTAGTGGTATCTAACTTAAGTTTCGAGTTTCAAGTTATTTTGAGATATCTCAAAATATTATCTCTAATATCTCAAGTTTCTTGAGATATTTTGTTCATACACACACAGACCAATCGCTAAAAATGTGTTTTTTTGGGTTCAGGGGGTCTGAAAACGTGTAGATCTGGTGAAAACTCAATTTCAAAAAATCGACATGAAAACAATACTTTCCTTCCTATGTATTTATATACACAAGAGAAAGTAAAAACGATTATTATTCGGTACCATGTACTCTTACTTATCAATTCTTTCAAATATTTTTAACAAGAGTAGGCATTAAAGATCTTATCTATATAAAATACTTTTATTAAATAATTATGCTTCTATTAAAGCTCTGTTAATCTGTTAAACCTGACTCTTTATTGACTCGCACTGGTGATGAAACATGGATTTGACAAGCGTCACCTGAGAGTAAACAACAGGCAATGAAT
The DNA here is from genome assembly GCA_035578175.1 of Catonia carolina. Lineage (NCBI taxonomy): Eukaryota > Metazoa > Arthropoda > Insecta > Hemiptera > Achilidae > Catonia > Catonia carolina. The sequence goes on along the minus strand of JAQMRL010000001.1, from coordinate 256,521,277 downwards.
CATACTCATTCTTAATTTAGAATTAATCAATTAATTCTTTCTGTTATAAATATCTTTGGTTGTAAAATAATATAATAATATCTTTGCTTATTCTTTTTTTTGAAAAGAATTTGTTGTTAGTTTTTCTGATTGTCTCCAACATGTGTAAATATTTTTAATAACTTAATTTTTGTTATTTTGTTCTTAGAATTTTGGTTTCAGAAGACATTATTTCTGTTATTTTCTGGAATTTTTGAGATTTTATTTTATAAAAATTATAATGTAATCATTACCACTACTATAAATTTTATGAGCAAATGAAAATATAGCGTTTTTGTTTTATAAGATTATTAATTGAATAATAGTAATTTTCTTTTACTTTCATTATTTTCAAATTGTTCTAATTTAGTCACTGTTAATGATTTCTTAACCTGCAGCTTTAAGTTGTTGTAAATTGGTTTTTAAAATAATATATTACCGTAGTATAATTTTTATATTACGAAGACCTTAATTTCTATTTAAATCAATTTTGTTTGTAACTATTATCTCTCTCTACATTCCATTTTACTTGCTAATGATCGAGTTTTAATAGCTGAGTCAGAAAATAAACGGCTGAGAGCCATTTTTCTTTTCCAAAATTTGTGCAGTACATACAACCAGTGCGTATTCAGCACAAAAACTAATGTAATGGCTTTTGTAGATAGGGCCCTGTAACATCCACAATTGTGATTAATAACTGTCCTATTGAACAGATCAGAACTTATAATTACTTGGGCTGCCAAATTGGTTTTGACGAAGAGCTTTATGTTGACAAAAACAAATACATTGCTTCCAAAGAATCTGTGAAGCGATTGCAAGTACAGTCCTCTCTCTCTAAAATGATATCTAAGGGGCTAGGCATTTTAATTGTTAGATAGAGAGATTGTTATATAGTATAGACAGGAACCAAAATTTGAAGAAATAGGTTTCAGAATGAAGTAATACCATAAAGTCACACACAAGTATCGAGCATCACAACCCTCAGATGCTGTAAAGTCAGCAATGCCCGAGCTTCAATGCAAATAATCCTGCTTTTGTTTTGACCAGAGGCCAGAGATTGGGATATGGTTTAAACACTGTAGTTAAAACCATTGCAGCATGTTGATGCTTCTGCAATTTCTTTCGGCTGCCTCCCTTTATTTCTTCATCAAGCTACTTCTTTCTATCGCTCCAGATGGTTGCCACAGTTCAGTGAATGAGGGAAAGTCCTGTTCTCCCAAATAAAATCCATTTGTTTCTTGCCTTTCCCTATTGACTGAATCAACGATAACTTTTCTTCTATGGTGAGCACTTTCTGTTTTATACAAAACATGTTGACCATTCATGCACCGAAAAACAAATGAGACTGTACAGTAGTGGTCAACACATCATTCCTCTCTAACGGAAGCTGAACAGAAGCGCGTTGAACTACTGATATACCATCGTTGTAAACAGTGAGCAATATTGGTATGTAGAAAGAATAAATACATTAATGTTATGGTAAACCAAACAATCCTCTTTTATTTCATTAATCAAGAGAGACTACTGTATGCTAAGGACCATACTGGCAGCTTAGTTAGAACAAAAGGATTTCTGCTATATAAATTAAATGCGTATTAAAGAAATTTTTGTACTACTTATTGTGTGTTATGTTACTAATTCTAATTTAGCAACAGCCCTAGCTAGATTAGACAATGGTGGTTTTTTATGGGAAATTATTATATTAGTTTGTTTTTATAGACTATCAGTATCACTGTGTACAATTTTTTAATAAAAATTCCATACTTCTAAACACAGAATGATTGTATAGGGTTATTTTGTGTTTATTGTTTCTACAGGAAATTAAAACTGAATTTGAAGATTTGAACCAAAATGAAGAATTTGAGTTTGTCTCTGTTGTACCTGGTGGCATTAAAATTGAAAAGGTAATTACTATTATGAAGTGTAAAATAAATTATTCCTGTATTTTTAGTTTTGTACATTTGAATACTTCGTGACTGCTTTTGTTAATAAGAATTTCACATTATTAAAATATATGTTTAAGTTATTTTATTTTGTAAAGTCATGAATTTAGGATAAGGATTGGGAAGGTGTACCAAAGGAAACCAAGATCAGAATTACAAATAATACAACTTAAGCCAATTGCATGAAACAAAAAACTAAAATAAAATAATGATAATTTTATTTCCATTTAAACGTAAGTAATATATGCAATACAACATTGTAAGTATACAAAATATATACTTATGATAATGTACAACATTATGAGGTAAGCAAAGGTACGGTAAGCGAAGAAAGGTTTTAAATAAAAGTTGTAAGTTTTTAAATTTTCTACACTTTTGCCCTAAAATGCATATTAGACCGTAATTTTAAAAACCCATTTTTTTACGAGAGCACAGCCTCCCCAAGAATTTCAGCAGACATGGCGCCTACCTTTTCTTGTAGAGCATAAAAAATGTAGTAAATGAGGTGATTAAAAAAAAGGTGTAAGAGCCGTTTTTTGAGAAACTTGCAAAAAAGTGAAAAATTACATGAATAAACTTCTACCTCCGGTTGACCAATTTTGATAAAAATGCTCATGTCAAGTCCTCTAGTAGTACCTAACTTAAGTTTCAAGTTTTTATTTCGTACGATGTTTCGTTCTTGAGGTATTTTGTTCACACACACACAGACATAGGGTTGCTAAAAACATGTTTTTTGGGTTCAGAGGGTCTGAAAACATGTATATCCGGTGAAAACTCGATTTCTTAAATCGACATGAAAACAATATTTTCGTTCCCGTATATTCATATAGGCAAGAGAAAGTATAAAGAGTAAATTTAGTTTACAATGTAAACCAGTTAACACAGGTTTCTACAATGGTTCCCACATTTACCCCCTCCATAAGCGTATTCCATAACCACGCAGGACATTATACGTCATCTTTCTGCGTCATTTCACAACACATTCAGTCTGTATTAAACAGTCATTGCGTAAAAGTAATTTTATTTTAAGTTTTAGTTTAAAACCATTCTTTTTAGGGTGAAATTATTGTACTACTGTGCTTTAGTCATTACGCACCGTTCTAAGAATGAAGTTTGCTATTAACAGCTTAAATAACTTATTTAATGATAGGGGTTTAAAACCCAAGACCGCATGTTCAATAACTAAATATTTAATGTGGATCTAGGGGGCATATCCGAAAATAACTTCTCATATTGTACTGTATTCCTATCATGTGTGTTTTAAATTGTGTAGGTAGATTACATTTTTATTACTATTTCCGTTCATTATGGCTAATACAACCGTAAAGTCGGTAACTGGTGATGGCAATTGTTTATTTAGATGCTTATCTTTTTCACAAATAACACTGATACAGATCATCATGTAATTAGGCTTTAAATTACCGAAGAAATAATTAACCATTGCAGCGACAATTAAAATTTCATTTGTGGAAACCCCTGTTATGAAATTTTAATTTACTGATGTCAGTCAGTTGAAATGCTTATGTCCTCAGACATAGTGTATGCTGGTGATGTTGAAATTAAAATTGCTTCAAAAGTATGTCCCCATTGCCAGTTCAATATATTCTGAAAATCTAAATAATATTTTTACTCATGGATGTGGAACGGAAATTTGCAATTTAAGATTTTCTGGTCACTATGATAGAGGTTATTATGACGTTCTTATTTTTAATGATTTGAGAAATTCATCCCTATTTCAGTTGCGTACTGGTCGTCCCAAACGAAAACGTCAGAAGAAAACTCTTACAGGAAGAAAGGAACGTAAACGTCAAATAGCAAATGTTGAAAAATCTGTTATAAAGAAAAATTTAAAAGCCTCTCTTACTGAAGTAAGTTACAAATATGTGCAATTTATTGTAATTCAAACATTTCCTCATGCCACATGGAAAAAATGAATATTAAGTGCATTAGTTGTAATGTTTTGAATTTCGGTTGTGAGAAAACATCACTAGGTCATTTTTCAATTTGCTGTTCGAATGGTAAGGTTAGTCTTCCTGAAAGTAGTGTGCCTAAAAAAATATTAGCTTTGTATTTTGGTTCAGAAGAGCAAGCAAAAATTTCTGGAAGCACATTAGTGCAATATCATTTGTTTCTTTTGGTTCTAATGTTGTATGATCTCCTGGACTTGGACCATACATTTTAAAAATTTTAGGAGATGTATACCACTGTAAACGTCCCCTGCACCCAGTACATGATTCACTCCCAGGCTATGGTCAGTTATATATTTTGGATACCGCTGACACTACTTGAGTTAGACTTGAGAAACAAGAAAATTGTAACTTACAAGTCGATACGACTTCGTTGTTGACTATTATAATTAACAACTGCAATTCTTAGACAAAGCCATATAAAATGATGGTTGAAAAGTTTAAAGAGGAGGAATATTCTGCTCAAAAAGAAAACTGCAAAACACATGGATTTGCTGTGAAATGTTTTCATGAGCCTATAGATAACAACAGACGCTACAATGACCCGTTAGCATCAGAAATAGCAGCAGTATTTGAGTCCGTGGATGGTGCAGCATGCACTGAGATCCTATGAGCTATGTTTTAATTTGACCATGTGGCGAGAGCAGCTGGAAAATAGATATAAAAACCGGTGGGGATCGGAAAACAAAAATTTGACTATGCGGGAATATGTTTGCTTCAAAATTTCTGATAGTTCTCCCGGTTGCATTAACTCAGTCTTGAATGCTGGAAAGCTGTCATAGCAATTAATTGTTGATTACTATTGCCAGGTAGAGGGAGATAGATTAAAATTTATTAGATTTCAACAATCTAGACTGAGAGTAGAAACATATGTAGGCCTTTCAGATGCATTAAATTGTAATGCCTTTAATAACGAAAAAAAATTAGAAAAATGGTTTTTCTCCCTTCATTTTTCACAGGAAGTTCCTGAAATATGTTGCAGAATTATCAACACACAATGGCAATTGTACGGAAATTTGGAAAACCTGACTTATTTATAACATTTACGTGTAAGGCATCATGGCTAGAAATTACTGACAATATTCAGAAATATGCAACTGCTAACAACCGACCCAATATAGTTCTTCATGCTAAGTACAAGAATTTCTCCATTTAATCAATGTTATTAAAATATTTGGAGATGTTACAAATTTCATATAAACGATTGACTTTCAAAAGAGAAGACTACAGCATATGCATTTATTGATTACTTTTGCAGAGAAAGATAACATAAGAGAGACAGATAATATTGATAAAATTGTTTCAGCAGAAATTTCGTATAGCTCAGATGACATACTTTTCCAGTTCCCACCTATGTGGAGTTTTAAATCCATCATCCATTTGTATGCATGAAAGAAAATGCTAAAGTAGACTAACATAAAGAGTTTTCTGAGCAAACAAAATAAAATTTAAATAGTTTTCCAATTTACAGTAGAAGTAATAATGGAGCAACAATTGTGAAAAAAGTTAAAGGTTTACACATACGAGGGCGAATCAAATATAAACGGTAATTTTGCTGTTGACTGTACCAAACACGTTCGGACCAGATGTGGCGGTGAGCAGTTGTTGTTTTGTTTAATAGGAGTGGGGGGAACAGCTTACTTCGCAGCATTGTTGCGTTCTGCCGTCAGTTCAGCCATGACCGAGCGAGAGGTACATCCATCAGTTGCGCAACGAATCGTCATAAAATTTTTAGTAAATGAACGTGTTAAGCCTTCGGAAATTTTTACTCGTTTGCGGGCACAGTTTGGGGACACTACTCTGTCAAAGAATCGAGTGTATACGTGGGCCAGAGAATTTAGGGGTGGGCGAGAACGTGTTGAAAACGAAAGTCACCGTCGACGCCCAAGGTCAAGTCTCACAGATGACAACATTAGTGCCGTTCGAGAGCTTATTGAAGGTGATCGCCAGTTAACTGTTCAAGAAATCTCGTCAGAAATTGGTATCAGCTACGGGAGTGTTCAGTCTGCAATCACAGACCACCTTGGCTTCAGAAAGATTAGTGCTCGATGGGTTCCGAGGTTGCTGTCCGGAAATCAAAAACAGGTCAGGTCGGAGATCGCCGGGAGACTTCTGCATCGATTTCAAGAAGAAGGTGAAGATTTTTTGAGGCACATCGTCACATGTGATGAGACGTGGGTTCACCATTACACTCCCGAATCGAAAATGGCAAGTAAGGAGTGGCGAAGGAAGGATGAAGGCTGCCCAGTGAAAGCCAAAACTCGTCTCTCAGCCGGAAAAGTTCTCGTAACAATTTTTTTTGACTCAAGGGGAGTTCTACTCATTGATTTTCTTCACGATCAACGAACAGTGAATGCGGCTTACTACTGCCAGGTGCTACAGTCGGCAAAAACCAGTTACCGAAACAAAAGACGAGGTGTGCCCATTAGAGATGTCATCCTTCTCCATGACAACGCAAGGCCTCACACCGCATTGTTGACAAGGGATAAATTGGAAGAAATTGGCTGGGAAACTCTCGAACATTCTCCTCACAGTCCAGACTTGTCCCCTTGTAACTACTTTTTGTTTGCGCCTCTGAAAGAATCACTTGGAGGAAAACGATTTGAAAGCAATGAAGATGTCGAGAAGCACGTGCGCGATTGGTTGACAACTCTCCCTCAATCTTTTTATGAACAGGCAATATTCAAGCTTCCAAATCGGTGGCAGAAGTGTGTAGATAATGCAGGAGACTATATTGAAAAATGTTGAAGGCATAGTTTTTGTATAATATTATTCAATGAATATAATTTTAAAAATTACCGTTTATATTTGATTCGCCCTCGTATCTGTAGACAACAGATTTACTGTACCTTACAATCCATTTCTGTTAAAATATTTCCAAGTTCACATTAATTTTTAAATCTGTGTGATTAAAGAGTATCAAATATATTTACGAAGGCCATGATTGTGCAAATGTAGAAATAAATTCAGAAAATAAGATAAATTATGATATAACAAATTTTTTTGAATACAAGATATTTTGGATCTGCTGAAGCTGCATATCATATAAGGTTTATATAATATAGATTTGTGTACAATTTGCATGTGCAATCATAAATCATAAATAACACACTGTAGTTCATCTTTTGGTGCATCATGAATATGAGTTATTGGTTTATTTTTAAAATGGCTGAGCTGCCGAAGCTTTAGGTCATTCTGAGCTTAAAAATTGACAACCGACTGGCTGGTTTTTATTAACCCTAGAACGGTAGTGTTATCAGTATGTTTCCTATTGGTAGTGATGAGTAAATTTTACGCATTAGAACAAAACTAATTATTTTTTTTATTGTACATTTAATGTTATATATTTTTTTTGTGGATATGTATTTCTAATATCTTTAATAATAAAACAACATTTTTACAATCATATTTATTTATTGTGTTTATAAATATATAATTTATACAGCTACAAAATAAAAATACAAAATTAAATACATTAAAATAAAATATAAAAAAACTAATTTAAATAAAATACAAATTACTGATTCTTTTTTTAATTTTTATATACATTTAATATCATTATATTTTTTGTGTTAATATATTTCTAACATCTTTAATAATAAAACAACATTTTTACACTCATAGGTATTTATTACAATGATAAAAATATAATATACGAGGGGGTACCCAAAAGTATCCGGAATAGCTCTGCTGTGGGCGGAGCTTGTGCAGTACAAATTCCCGCCACTAGGCTGCTTGTAGCGCTACTCATTGCCAGTTCAATGCCATTTTGTTCGTTGATCTAGCTTGTTCTGTTCTCGTGCAGTGATTGTTCTCGCTAGTGCTGTTTTGTGCTCGTGTCGTTTTTCATGATGGCAAGTTTTAATGAACAACGTGCGGCTGTGAAATTTTGCTTCTTGCTCGGTAAAAACGCCGCGGAAACAGTTGTAATGTTGAACACAGCTTACAAAGACGATGCTATTGGAAAAACCCAAGTGTACGAGTGGTTTTTGCGCTTTAAAAATGGCGACATGTCGATTGAGAACAAACCTCGTTCTGGACGACCGTCGACTTCCCGAACAGACGAAAATGTTGTGAAAGTGAAAGAAATTGTACGAACAGACCAACGACAGACCATTGACCAAATATCACAGGTTAGTGGGTTATCTTGGAGCTCAGTCCAACGCATTTTAACAGAAGACTTGACAATGAAAAGAGTCGCTGCCAAGTTTGTGCCTCGGGTTCTGACAGACACTCAAAAGGAACGTCGAATTGAAACGTGTAGTGATTTGAAACAACAGCTTGAAACTGATCCAGATTTCATGTCAAAGATCATTACGGGTGACGAGTCTTGGTGATATGGGTACGACCCAGAAACCAAACAACAATCCAGTCAATGGAAGACTTCATTATCACCCCGACCAAAAAAAAGTCGTCAAGTCAGATCGAACATCAAAACAATGCTGATTTGTTTTTTTGATGTGAGGGGAATTGTCCATTCAGAGTTCGTTCCACCAGGCCAGACGGTAAATCAAGCTTTTTATCTTGAAGTGTTAAGAAGACTACGAAACAGCATTCGTTGTAAAAGACCTAATTTGTGGCAGACAGGGGACTGGTTTTTCCACCACGACAATGCGCCTGCACACACGGCAATCTCGGTTACCCAGTTTTTGGCGAAAAACGGCATGGTTTTGCTACCACACGCACCGTTCTCACCCGATCTGGCTCCGTGTGATTTTTTCTTGTTCCCACGCATGAAAAGGGGCATGAAAGGTCTCCGATTTAACAACGTTGATGATGTCAAGAAAAAAACGACGGATGAGCTGGTAGCCATCACTGAAGAGGAGTACAAAAAATGTTTTGAACAGTGGAAGCACCGGTGGGACAAATGTATTAGTTGTAATGGAGAGTATTTTGAAGGGGATAAGGTTCTTTTGTAAAAAAATTAAAAATAAATAGTTTTAAAAAATAATTCCGGTTTCTTTTGGGTACCCCCTCGTACAGCTACAAAATAAAAATACAAAAATTAAATACATTAAAATAAAATACAAAAATATGATAATTATAATTTTTATTTATAATACAATATTTATAATGAAATAGCATACTCACCAAACAAAAATGTTGTTGTTGTTGTTTAGGTCATCAGCCAAAAGGCTGGTTTGAACCTGTAGAGGTTTTACTAAGTAAATCGAGGAGTGATATGGTTTACCATTGCCTTCCTCACTAAGTGGAAAAGTACACTTATCAGCATGCCGGGCCCTCTGAAAAGCATATATTTTCCACTCTGCAAATGACACTTTCAATTCATTCACCACAGGGTCTGGCTGTACAATGAAATTCATTACTTTCAGAGGAGATAACTCTGATTAGTGTCTTTTACACCTCTACCTCTTCTGTTCTTAAATGATTCAGTCATTTAATTGGCTGACCATGTGATAAGAAACGGAACTATTTATTTTTGCCCTGCAACTAACAAAACAAAAATGATAAAAGAGATAAAGCAAATAAACAGATAAAAGTTTTTTCAGCTGCAACTGGGGCATATTTTTTTCTGATATTCACCGCAGATCGCATTTCCACAGGCGCAATAGGTTGTAGTCATTCTTCTTTTCTTGGAATCACAAAATGAGCAATATTTTCTTGGGCCTTGTTGTTTAGGTAATCCTGGATTGTTATCTACTCCTAGGCCTAATACCCTTGTGATAGATTTCTTCAAATCTCTGCTCAGTCTTGGTATTTGCATTTGTTAAGTTTGCCACTGAATAGTTAGCTGTTTATGTAGTTTCAGCATAAATTGTACCCTTGACATGGTTGTGTTGTTTCGTAACCATTATTTCGAAAATAATTGTGAACATAAATAACATATGCATTTATTACTGCAATGTTTAACATATTGTAAAAATAACGGAAAGGCCATCGCTTCGTTTTTCGACTACAATTCTTGATTTGACACATCTGGTCAAATGTGTCTACAGCTCCTTTTGTTGAGTTATAGGTCATAACAACTTCAGGTTTGTTTGTTGTTGTGTTTACAGTATCTTCATTGTGCATAGATGACACTAACAACACCAATTTGTTTTCTTTACGTTTGTAGGATGCAGCAGTTATTTCAACTGTAAACAAAAACATAGATGATCCCAGTTTCCGGTTTTTATAATTGATGTCTTTGAACTCTACTGGGAATTATTTTTTGTTTGCTTTTATTTTACCAACACTGTAAGTTTTTTTATCTCGTAACATTTTTTCCAATAACGGAACAGATGTGAACCAATTATCCGTGGTCACATTTCTGTGAGATTTTTCAATGGTCTTAACAAGTTCCTCAACGAAGAATTCCACCGCAGCTTGCTTGGTACTGTTCCTTTTCCTAGATATGGACGAGCATCAATCATATATTTTGTGCTATTTTCGCACATCATTATTATTTTTATACCGTACTTATTAGGCTTTGACGGGATATACATCCTAAAGGGACAACTCCTCGAAATCCAACTAACTGCTTGTCGATAGTTACATACGAACTTGGTTTATAACAAGATCTACAGTTATTCAACAAAATTTTCCAAATGTCCGATATCGCTGCCAATTTATTTTCTTTTACACTATCATTTCTTGTACACTTGTTGTCAAAACGAAGACAGTTCACTATGAAGTTAAATCGTCTTTTGGACATGGTTGCTCGGTATCTTTCACCACTGTACGTTGTGTCAAACATGAGAGTTGTCGATAAGTGGTTATCGTTCAGTGCTGCTGATAGGATTAAAACTCCTAAAAATGCGTCTAATTCTTGAATACCTAAGTCTTGTAATGTACCCTCCATTCTTGAATAATTACCTCTTTGCTGAGAAATTTCTTCATATGAATGAATCAACACTTGCTTCAATAAATCATTACTGGTGAACAGCTTGAAACATTTTACAGGCTCGGAGGCCTGTCATGCAATTGGAGTAGGACCAGGTTTTATATGAACTATATTTTTTGCTGGAGTTTTGCCTTTAGTTTTATCACAAGAAGTTTTCCAAACATATCCACTCTTTCCAATCAGTGTTTCATTTTCTGTTTTTACAATCTCGGGTTTATTTTTTGTATTATTGTTTAGATTATTTTTTTTCTGTTTTTTTGCTGGCACCTTTGGGTCATCTTCTAAATTTCTTATTGGATTAATAATTAGATTTTCATTTTCTTCAATACCTGGGTGGTAGTCTGGATTGCTATCAAAATCTTCTTCAAAATTATCAATTTCAAACTCGTCTTGTTCACTGTCAGACTTATCCAGAATTTCGTTCAGAATTTTATCTAAATTTTTTGGATAAATAATCTGATCCGCCATAGTTTTTATTATAAAAAATAAACAACCAGTTTTCAGGTGCCCGCATAGCTTGAGACAGTTATTTTCTTACATATGTGTTTTACAATTACCTGTAATTGCTAAAAATTTGTGGGATTCGTTTAAAGACAAAATGTCTAAAGACTATAGATTTAAACATAGGTACTGAAATGATTTCATATGGATTAGTTCTTCAAGATATTTCTAAAACATTAAATTTGCATGGTTTCAATCTTGGTTCTTTTCAGTTACCAGAAGATATTCCATTTATTATGCCATATCAAAGTAATGATCATCAACCTCCTGTTGACCAAAAATACGTTGATAATAAATTAAAACAGATGAACGCAGACCAAGGAAACATTATAGATAAAATTATAGAAAATCTTAATTCTGGTAAGAACAGAAACTGCAATGCATTTTTTACTAATGGCCTAGGAGGTACTGGTAAAACATTTATATATCATTGCTTGATAATGTACTGTACGTTAATGGGTCATGAAGCAATACCTGTTGCTTGAACAGGCATTCCTGCAATTGTACTTACCAGAGGAAGAACTGCACACAGTTGTTTTATATTGCCCGTAAATTTAAATGAAATACAATATCCTCATTAAAAATGAACTATAAGGAAGGAAAAACTCTCAATTTCTATCTGCTTATGTAATACGTTCATGACGTTATTGTATTCTGAATGGAATTGCTCCCAAAATATAGAAAGCAACAGCATCACAAACTTGTAACATTCCAAATATTTTAACAACATTGGTTAAATGGAGAGGTTCTTTTACCTTAGCATGAAAAACACGAACAACTATATCGGGTCGGTTCCGTTGTTAGCAGTTTCATATTTCAGAATATTGTCAGTCATTTTTGTACTTTATGCGATGACAGCAATAAATTAATATGTAACGGTAATACAATGACAGTGGCAATCTCAACGGTACATACTAATACTCCCGGCTTTAAACATGCCTTTTATGTACTTTTATTACACATTTGTATGGGGAAGGGGGCAATAAAAAATATTTGTTTAATGTAATCACAAATTTGGATCTGCCGGGAAGGGTATAGCCGGTCATTAGCCCAGTATAACGACGTTTCACTGTAACTATGAGGGGGAACCCAAAAGAAACCGGCATTATTTTTCAAAAGCTATTTATTTTAAATTTCTTTACAAAACGATCTTAACCCCTACAAAATACTCTCCATTACAACTAACACATTTATCCCACCGGTGCTTCCACTGTTCAAAACATTTTTTGTAGTCATCTTTAGAAATGGCTGACTGCTCCTCCCTCGGGTTTTTCTTGACCGCTTCAATGTTATCAAATTGGTGTCCTTCTTTTTTTCATGCGTAGAAATAAGAAAAAGTCGCACAAAGCCAGGTCAGGCGAGTAAGGTGCGTGGGGCAGCGGAACCATGCCATTTTTAATCAAAATATCTTTCACCGAGATGGCTATGTGTGCAGGTGCATTGTCGTGGTGGAAGAACCAGTCTCCTGTCTGCCACAAATCGGATCTTTTTTGATGAAAACTGTTGTGCAATCTTCTTAAAACTTCTAAATTGTCAGTTGACAGTCTGAGAGCATATGCTTTCAAATTTTTTAAACATTTTCGTCGATTCGGGCAGTTGATGGAGGTCCAGAACGAGGTTTGTCATCAATCAACATGTCGCCACCTTTAAACCGAGAAAACCACTTGTAAAAATTGGGACAATTACAGCTTGTTTCATAGTATCCGGAAAAATGTATATCACTGTTTATGGAAAAAATTTGATAACTTGCAGTAGTGGTTTAATTTATAATCTTAACAAAAACAAAAAATTAAGTCACATACTTTTTCTTACAGTAAAACAGAATGAGTTAGTAAAGAACATGTTAAATTTATATAGAAACATAATAAGTACATAATAAGTACAAAATTTATTTTATTTATTAATTAATATTTTTTTTTTTACCTAAGTACATAATAAGTACCTACATTCAACGGAAAGTCAATTTATGTATCTTTCCAGACATCTATCTGAAATGTCAATCTGATTTTAATGAATGTGTTTTTAGCTCTTGTCCAAAAAAACTATTTTAAAACCCACTAGCTGATTGGTGGGAATTATTTCGCACGGTAATATTAATAATTAGTATTTAGAATAAATTATTTGTAATAACCAATTTCACAATTACGAGTATATTGACATTTGTCGTCCTATTTGGGATCTTTTTTGCCAGTGCTTATGAAAAAGTTATGCATCCATATTAACAATCGCCATCATCATAACAGGCAAAACAAAGTAAACTGTGTATCATCACCATCAGAATACCTGTAGTAGCACCATCACATTTTAATTTAATTGTTTTATTTACTTTTAAAAATCTCATTATGGCTTTTACCAATTTTCATTTACAGGTATACCAATGTCTCAAAATGATGTATACATATTTTGAACAGATATATTTAATTGAAGAAAATCTTAGATTCATGATGTTTGTGTTGTCTTGTAATATAAACTATATAAGTGTCCAAAATAATTACTGTTAACTGCAATACGTCTGCCACAATGTGCTAATACAGAATTGCAAACTAATTGTATGGTATCTAAAGGGATCTTGTTAAAAGCATTTGTAATCTCCCGTTCCAGCTGTCCTAGCGCCCTTGGCATTTTGCCATGTACAGTGTTTTTCAAAACAACCCAGAGGTAATAAATAGTCCAAGGGTATTGTTATAGGTCTAGAGATCATGCCAGGTACTCTGCAGGGCTTCCTCTTTGCCCCATCCATTGAGGAAAGGCGTTATCAAGAAATCTCCTTACGTCACTATGATAGTGCGGTGGAGCCCTATCATGTTGAAAGTACACTTCTTCAGCATCATAAAGGTTCTGTATAGCTGGAATAATGTTGTATGGTAGCATTCATAAATAAGCTCCACCGGTGACTGTTCCTTTAAAGAAAAATGGTCCAACTTCACCTCATGATGACTGACCTTCACCATACTGTCAAGACACATAAATTCACTGGCTTCTGTTCAATTACGAGTGAATTTTATTTAGCCTAATAAACACAGTTATGCCTGTTAATTTTTCCATTGAGTTTAAGTGTTGCTTCATCTGACAAAATAATTTAATCAGTAAACCTTTCATTTACTGTACACATGACCCGAAACCATTCACAAAACTGAACTCTTGCTTTCTGGATCATCTTCATTTAACGTATGCAGAAGTCGTAGGGTGTACAGTCTCCACTTACTAGCTTTTAAAATTCTATGAACACTATGTTTTTTAATTCTAGTCTTACGAAAGCATTGTCTGAAAGATTTGTTTGGGGATTGTGTAAATTTCTGCATAACCACATTGACATTTTCATTAATTGTGGAGGTTTTTCTTCACCCAGACCGTTCCTTGTTCACATTTCTCACTGTCCTATGTGTTTCAAACTTGTCACGAATCCTAGCAATTGTTATTTTTGTAAGTGGTTGGGTTCGAAATTCCATTCGCCATTATCTTTGAACCTCTTGAACATACGCCGGCCTGTTGGCGTAGTGGTTAGCGCAACTGGCTCTTACGCTGGGGTCCTAGGTTCGATTCCTGGTCAAGTTGGGCATTTTTTCGTCACTCATTTTCATTATTATCATTATCCAGCATCTGCATTAGCAGAAATTGCAGAACAGTCAGATGTAAAAAAAAAATCTTGACCTTTCTCAGTCTTGGTAACACTTTAAAACCCATTTACTTTGATCAATTTACAACTGAACTTCAACCATGTTTAGCTCATACTAAATGAGAGAAATGATGTCATTGAGTTACATTGTTGAAAAAGAGCTGTTTTAAATTATCTGCTGATGTAGGTTTTCTCCCAATTAATTTATCTGTTCAAAATGTGAGTATAATTTTCTGAGACACTCGGTATTTACAGAATTCTGAAAATGTCATTTTTACAACTATGTAAAATTTGTTTAAATCTATTCAGTAAAATTCAGTATTTAAGAACAAACAGAATCTCAATTTAAAATATATTGGACCAGATTTTGCATTTTAAATTTGTGGTACAACTTTCTTCAGAATTTTTGCTAAAAATTTTTACTCAATCGTCTTCCAACAAGTATTGACCAATTAGGAGTGCTAATTACACTTAATAACAGGTATAAATTAATTGTATTAAATTCATAAACTATCTGCATCAATTTAGTAGTATCATTTAAACTTTTCATTTTGAACTCAACTTCATTAAGTTTTAGATAATATTTTTATATTAAAAAATTACAAAAATTAATGTTAATGATGAAATTAAATTTTTGGTCCAGTTTGTAAAGACATTAGCTACCCATTACAGAAATTTATTTGTTAACTTCTTTCCCTGTTACAATATTAATGTTAAAGAAATCATTAAAAAAAATTGTTGGTACTTTTTTATAATTATTTATTTTCTGTAGGTTTTATTTGAAGTTGTGCCAACAGCTTCCTCGTTAGCTACAGGTAAGCGCACAAGAATGCTGGTCACAGGTTGCTGGTGACTGGTCATTTACAAGCAGGAACCTGCTAGCAGAAATATGTTACTATATTTTAATCAGAGTCTCACAGTAAACTGGTGGCAGAACCTCCGCTTATCAGCTCATGGGTTTGTTTTATATAAACGTGCGTGCTGCTCTGCTGGCAGGTTGCAGTGTACTTGGCGTCGTATAATATGTATTCATAAATAATAACGTGCTTATTAAAATGGAAACTTACAATGTTGTGTGTACTGCTAAATATTAATAAATATATTTTAAATATCTAAATTTTAAATGTTTCTAGAGTCATTCTCTTGTATTTAAAAAACCTTTTTTTAATTGCTGAAAAAGGTGATGATACTCGCTTGTTATTAAACCTAGATTGATGCGGTTTTTTTCAATTGCTCGAATTTAATTCCCTAGGTCCTGGACTATGGAGGAAATGATAGAATAAGGTGAAGTATTAAAAAAAATTAAAATTTAATTCAAACCGGTTTAGTTATTCAAGTATTTAAAAAACATTCCCTGTGTAAGTTATAAGAAAACAATTGTTATGCCTATAGTAGGGGCCCTAAAATGGAATTTTTCTTAAATTTGGCACTAAATTTAAGTAACTAGGTCAAATTATTGCAAAGTTCTTATTTAAAAAAAATGTCTGATTTTAACTCTGCAAGCCTCTTTAAAAAGGGAAGGATGGGAAAATTTGAGATTTTTTTTAATGAGAATGTCATTAAAAAAGAAGGTTTTCATAGTAAATAAAATTATTTTAATAAATTGGCTTAGGGTAAAGTTTTTCTTGAAGCCAGACTCCCCCTTTAATGTCACTAATAGTATCGACTTTAAATATAACAATTTAGTCTAAATGTTTTACATCAGAAAAATTCATCAACACTGCTGCTACTGGAACTCACTTGAAATACCGACAACTGAATGAACATTTAAGGGGGTGTATTACATGCTTTCACTGTGTGCACTCACCAGCATGAATCCGTACCTGCGACCAGCGCCATCCAGACTTTTTAGTGGGTGATGTAGTAATAATTTTATGCAGAATTTCAATGTTCACAATCATAACACGAGAAACAGGAATGATTATTATGAGGCTAATCACTCCACAAAATTGTTTGAACAAAAACCTACTTATGCAGGGAGAAAATTCATGAATAAATTACCCCAATCTTTAAGGTGTTGTGAGGATTTGAATTCCTTTGAGGGAAATCTGAAGAATTACTTGATCGGTGAAACTTTTTATAGCGTACGGGAATTTCTTTCTTGATAGTAGTGATACAGTGTGTGATTCTTATATGTATTTCAGGTGTTATATCTGACGACATGTCTTATACTCCTCCTGGAGTCTCCAGGGCGCAAAAAAAAGTAAGCTAACAACTATGCCACAGAGGTCATCATAATTTACTTTTAGTTTTATGTATTCTGATACTTTCAGGTTTTCTTCTTAGGTTGTACTTTTTTCATCAAATTAACAATTTATTAATTCTTTGTAATTTTGACATCAATTTTATGAGTATTATTTTTTTTACAGACAAATGAATGTAATATCACAGCTCATTCTGAAGCATTGAGTAATACAAATCACAACGAGAACAATTCCATCACGGAAAATGAACAAACAACATGGTTCAATATTCAAAAAACCAGCTCTTCTTTACAGGGACCTTTAGAAACATATGAAACACTTATAACAAATGAACTGGTTACAGATTGTCATGTGGAAAGATCTAACAATCAAACAAATTGTTCTTCAGTGCATAACACAATAATTCCATATAATTTCATAACATCAGAATCTAAAGAAGTTGTCGAATGTGAAAGGTATTTGAGTGATAGAAATTTCAATATGCAACCAAGATCAACGTCATGTAAAATAAAATGTAAAGTTCCTATAAAACAAAATCAGAATTTAATAACACATCATAATTTAACAGATGTGTTGTCAGAAGATTCAACTGACATAAGAATAACCCCGTATTCTTGTCAATTATGTAAAAAACAATTTATTAGTCAGTTGTATTTTTTTGAACATCTTAAAGAGCATTACGAACCTAATTTTAATGGACATTGTACCAGTTTAAATAATAATTATAATCTAGAAATTAATTGTGATGATTATCAGAGTGATTATGTGGACATAAATAATTGTACTATAATTAATGATACTAATGTTAATTTATTGGTGAAATCTGAACCAGTTTCAATGATAACAGATTATAATGTATTCGACACAGCAGATACCACACCTGCTCAGAATCATCGTCCAAGTATTACAAGTGCACACAAAAATGTTGATGACATGGTACACGATATGTCATCGATTTCTACGAAAGATAATAGCTTTATTGATAATGTTCATGCCAGTTCATCTACTTCTGAAGATCTGGCTGCAGTAAATTCATTCCATCAAAAATCAACAAGTTTATTTACTGGCTCTGCTTATTCTATTGAAGAAGAATTTGAAGACAAGGTAATCTTTCTCTGTTTCATTATTTGTTTACTTTTAATTTTGTTATTGTTACTGTTCAATCTTAGATTAGTAATAATTTAGAATGAATTAATTATCCCACTATGCTTAAAATCCACGCTAATGCTATATCCCCCATTACTATAATACTGTATTATTTTCTATGCTGGTCTGTCGTTCGTGTTTCGCCCACTATTGGTGCTGTGAACGTTGTTGCTTTTGCTGCCGGTAGATAGCACAGCCAGTGAACATCTCGCAGCACTTGTGCAAGTGGGTAAGACATAAACAGTGGTCTTGGCCAGGCAGTTGTCGAGAAGGAAAACAGTTGGTCAGTATCGATCGTCGTTCAGAGAAGGTCGATCACTAAACATTGAGTATTTTTTTGCTCCACACTAACCACTTCCCTTCCCTTTCCTACCCTTCCGTACCCTTCACTTCACCAGTGAATTCTCCTCCTAAAGGCAGCAGTAAACGGTGTTTGCTGCACCGCACAAAATAAGAATATTTTATATATATATATATTGGCAGACTACTTATTAATTTACTGATTAGTGCAAAACTTCCATTTCGGGAGAGTCCCGAAGATGGGCTAAAAACCAACGCTTGGATCCACTTTAGGAAATATCAAATAAGAACAAACATTTTTTTTTATGTTGTTAACCCATAAATAAATATTTAATTATTAAAAATCACAATTTATATAAATACTATCAAAGCATGTGGCCACACGAAATTTAATAAAATTAATTAATAATAATAAAGTTCAAAGAAAATAATTAAATAAGTTCGATACTGCACCACAAAGTAGCATAACGTTATGAAAATTGGGCGAATCTGACCGGCCGGAGATCCGAAGAACTCTTATAAATTTCTCTCAAGTTTTTCTGAGATGGTTCCAGATTTCAGATTACAGATGTCATATCTCTCATTTCAGATGTCAGAGGGTCTCAGATCTCAGAATGCTCCAGATGTCAGATTTTTCCAAATGATTCCAACACGTTCGGTGGAAGTCTACCAACACATCAAGTGGATACTAATAACTCATTTTACATAATTAAAATTAGAATAAAACAAAAGACTGAAATATTTTATGGGATAACAAACACAAACTTAGATAAAAACTTGATACCACTCTAGCGACGCCATCACAGGCTTTCGGAAATGCTCCAGGTCCGTGTACATAGTTGTTGCCTCGGCGAGATCACAAACAAGACAAAGCCAACTGCTTCGGAATCCCCTTCCAGCCACCCCACTTGAACTCTTCAACCAATCAGAAAGCATCTCCCAAAATCATACGATTTTACAAAACGTTAAATCAATCACGTAGGCACATAAAGAAGTTAAATAACCTTTCTCTCACACAAAAGGAAATAAAAATCTATAGAATTCACATCACAAAGCAAGTTGTCTGTCCGTAAAACCAATTCCAAAATAGAACGCAATATCATTATAATAAAGGGAAAATACAAAGAAATAAAAACGTTTCGAAAATCAATGACATTAAGAGTTCAAAGAGACAAAATATAAAATTACTACGAGACCTAAACATTTTAAAGAAACGACTTCCATCCAAATGAAAAATGAGAAATAACACGAAGAATATAAATTTAAAATTAAGGCGGATATAAAATTTATAAAAATAAATTTTATAAACGTTACATCGCTGTGTCGGTGTCTGCTCCTATTCGTTAGGCAGCGGTGCAGACGATCCCCCTTGTTTCTCCAGCGGCCGCTCCTCCTCAAATAGAATAAAAATATTAAAAATTGATTTTATTTGCTCATCATATATATCAGTCCCAATTTTCGTTTTAATTCTAATTCTCCAGTAAAAAGAAGTAATGAAATAATTTTCCTGATTTACAGAAATTTATTCCTTCCTTCAGTACCTTTATAAGTTTAGACTTTTTTTTTTGTCAATGTAGTTGATAATTTTACTGGAGGAACATAATTATGCAGTGCAAAATATTTAAAAAATGTACAATAATTCATTGGCATGCATTTAATGTGTTGTTATGCCTCGAATAATTTTTTTTTTTAATTTTCAGGATATTGAATATAAATTAGACGATTTCAGTGAAAGTGAACATCTGGAATCAGATCCTCTGCAAATAAACTATGTGAAAACTATAAAGGTATGGTTTCCAATTTAAATTAATATATTCATTTTAAAATTTTAAAATTAATCTGGTTTTCAGGGCAAACCACGGAAAGTGATTTAGGTGCGAGTCATTCTACATGTGATCAGATCATCTAGTTTTCCAGTTTAGCACCAGTTAAAACTTAATTTCTTAGTTGAATTATGTTTAAATTACAGTGGGTCTTTTGTTATCCAAACTAATTGGAGGGTAAATCAGTTTTGATTATCAGGAATTTTTTTTAAAGTAGTGCTGAGCACTAAATTAAGGCGCAGTGCCTTACACGCTTACACATTCAAAGTACAAGGACCATTCGGAAAGTAGTACCCATTAGCGCTGCATGGAGTGCTGGCGAAGAGAGTAGCTGTGGGACAAGGTCTGACACTTTTAGTTGTATGTTTGCTGTGCAAAATTACATGTCATTAGCATTGACTGTGCTATTTTGTGAGTGTTTATAATGTTTAAGATACTACAGAACACCGCCAGTTATATAGTTAGGGCTGTAATTAGATTGTTCAACACAAAGAATGTGGGACCTTCTGATATTCTACATCAATTGAAGAAGACGTATGGAGTTAATATTGTGGTTGAGTCATCTGATTGGTACGGGTGTTGTAACTTCAACTGGGAGAGAAAACATGCATGGTGACTAGTGTTCAATCGTAACGACTGAACTGTGGAGTCAATTTAGGAATTCTTGAAGAAGAATCAGCACATTACAATTGATGAAATCTGTGAACATTTTTCTATTGTTTCATGAGCAATTTATCATGATCATCTGTCAAGGATTAGACTCAATGGCCTGTTCTGGTATCCATCTCATTTTAGGTCTTCCCAAGCCTCGCTTCCCTCTAGGTTTATATTTCCATGCTCGCAGAGGAAGATGTGAGATGGGATGCGAAGTAAATGGTTGGACCAGTTTCTCTTATATATTCTTAATGTTTCTAACAGTGACTGAACTTTTAACTTGGCGCGGATAGCTTCGTTATGTACCTTATCTAACCGGGTACATTCTTTGACTCCCCGCAAAAATCCATTTCAGCAGCCTGGATACGAGATTCATTCCTCTGTAATGACACCCATGTTTCACTCCCGTATGTTATGAGTGGTACAGCCATTGCTCTATAAAATTTCATTTGGGTGTCCTTTCTCGTTGTCTTTACTATTGTCCTACGAATAGAACTGCATACAGCGCTAAATTTTACCAGTTTTTCACTCACGTCATCATCTTTGTCTTAGGAAATCTTGCATCCTAAATATTTGAAATCTCAAACTTGTTCTATAGTTTGGTTGCAAAGTATAATTTTTGAGCGAACCGGCCATCTTCCCTTCAACAATTATTCATGAAATTGTGAAAGACCATCGGAATTATTCGAAAAATCGTGTAAGGTGGGTCTTTCACATGCTTACTAATGAACACAAAACCAAGTGTTTGGCTGCAGCACTGACATTTTTGGAATGTTATTGTGTTGAAGAAGACTCTTTATTGGCTCACATAGCTACTGGTGAAGAAACATGGATTTATTTTGTATCACCTGAAAGTAAAATACAGTCAATGGAGTGGCATCACGGTCATTCACTAAACAAACCAAAAACATTCAAGATGGTACTGTCCATTCGGAAACTTATGGCAACCATTTTGTGGGATCAGCAAGGTGTACTGCTCATTGATTTCATGACTCATGGAGACACTGTAAATGTCGATGCATATTGTGCAACATTGAAGAAATTACAGCCTGCAATTCAAAATTGGCGGCAAGGTATGTTGTCTAGTAGCATAATTCTCCTCCACGACAATGACCTCATATGGCTGTGACCCACAACAACTTGTGCAACAATTCAAGTGGAAAACTTTCAACCAACTTGGCTCCTTCAGATTTCTATCTCTTTACAAAACTCAAGGACTTTTTAGCAGGAAAGAAATTTTAAAATGATGAAGAACTGAAAGTAGGCGTGACTACGTATCTCAATACATTGATGCCAGAGAAATATGAAGCTGGAATACAAAAACTCGTTGTATGTTATGACAAATGCTTAAATTTATGTAGTGACTTATAGAGAAGTATTTAACGGTATGTTCTTTACAATAGACACGTTAATATTTACTAGTTTTTTTTTTAATTCCCAAATGGTACTGCTTTCTGGTTGACCCTTGTAATAAAAAAAATTATTCAAAAAAAAGTAGCCTACCTATTGTATTACAGCTAATGGTGCTTTTTTCTTACAGCTGGTCCAGGTGAGTTGAACCTGTCCTAAGTTCCCAAAACCATTGATGATAGGTGTAGTGTGCTTTGTAACGATGTTAATATGTATTACATTGCTGTAGCAAATTATAAAAAAGCTTAAGTGTTATATTGCATATCTCATTCTATTAACACTATCTCATTCTAGTAGAAACTTATTTTAAAGTGCCGTATTCTGTTAGTAGTAGTTACAGAACTGCAAGCATGAGCTAGTCCTTCGTCATCTGGAAGCTGGTTCAAGGTAGCAGCTTTTTTGTGTGATTACAACAATTGTGCACCTGTTTGCTACTTCTTAGTTACCATCAAGTCATCATCGATTCATGATTGCACTACATTTTATAAAGCTAAAATGAATGTTTCTTTAAGTAGAGAAATATTTTTATTCGAAAATTCTTGTTTAAAATAATATAATTATTTGTTTAGACAAAAACAATCGGTACACCCTAATTACAAACAACAAAAGCTGGGGAAATTTCACCATTATAATATTTTAAAATTTAAATGAATACTAAACTTAAAATAAACAATACATTTTTTATTTTATTTTATTGCGTGATGATGCGTACTTAAACTCCTGCTTTTGTGTCGGTTATATAGTGACATACCGTATATCCTCGATTCTAAGATGCAGCTTATTTTAGCAGTACAAATTTTGGAAATAAATCAAATCTAGAAAAATCGTCAAAATCTTATTTCTTACATAAAGTGAAATTTTATTACCTGAAATGGGCGATGAAACAGAATTAAATGTTAACACGATATTGATAGAAATAATAACATTTTTGATTGAATATCATATATTCAGGCACGGCATGTTTTCATATGTTACAAAAAAATCATTTCATCCTTCACCGTCTGCATTAGCAGTAATTGCAGAACAGTCGGATATTAAACGAAAAAAAGAAGAATATCAAATAAGGAGGAAGTTTGTTTCATTGGCTGTTATGCATAATATAACTGTTATTTGCAGTTTCTTGTATCCAGTAGGTTTCTATTGTACTTCTTTGGTACCTTTTACCTTGTAGTTTCTAGGCATATCGAAATAGACTGGAGTTTCATCTGTATTACCTATCTGATCAAGAGTGTAGATATTTTTGGTTCGTAAGTTAATAACAAGGTGTTGGAAATTCACAAGCTGTGTTTCAAAATCAAATATTGTGTTTGTGTACGTGTTGCTTCTACAGATTTTGAACTAAAATTTTGTTGAACTAAAAGTGATCTATGGCCTCATTCATATAAATCCTTTTCTGGATAGTCAATGGCTTATCGATATTAATCGTCTAAAAGCATCAGCTGAACGGATGTTTCCCTTTCGATTTTATCCACTCACTTTTCTTAAATTTTGTGCACACATAAATTAGCTACTAAAAACCTGTTTATCTACTGTAAGCATGGTTCTTGTGTATACAAACAGAATTCTGAGAGGTGTAGTCTGCTGAAAACAACTCATCGAGCAGTTCATTTATGTGCCGTAGGCACATCAGTTGAGAGTTTGAACTGTTTGTTCAGGGACAGTTTATTCCCGACTATACTGCTTACAATGCACAGGTTCATTGTAAGGTGCATCAATTACCATTCTAAATCTGCCAATAGAGTACAACTTCTCTATTCAACTTTGTTTACATCAGACTAACCCAAAAATATCTCTTGTATAATTTGGGTAAGGTTCTATTAATTTTGGGTGTACTGCAGTCTTGATTGTTCTCCTTTGTTTTCAGGATGAAGAGGATTGTAAATCGGAGTTAATAATATCTGATTGTGAAGGAATAATTTTTGACTCGTCTGATCATGAACAGGAGATCAATACTAACACTGAAAAAAGTTCTGCAAGCTATGAGTCAGACAGTACTCATAGAAGTAATTTTCTTGCGCAAGAATGCAATACAAAAATAATTTACAACATAGTGAATAACAGTGCACATGAATACACAAGTGGAAAAGTTTTTATAAAAAAACTGCATAAAAACAGTAATGGGAATCTTACCAGGAATAAGGGCCACCACTGTGTGTATTGCCACATAAAATTTATTAATCTTTACCGTCATTTAAAAAATAAACATTCTAAAGAAACAGAAGTCAAAAAGATTTTATGCATGCCTCTTAAATCGAATGTGAGAAGAAAACATTTTGGTGAGCTTGCCAAAATTGGTGATTTTTATCATAATTGTGAAGTTATAAAAAGGAAAGAAGGTGAATTGATTTTAGTCAGACGACCAACACCAGAAGAAAGTAAATGTTTTTCTTATAAAGACTATGGTCCATGCCCAGATTGTCTTGGATTTTTGCTGAAGAAACATTTGTGGCGTCATGCCAGACAACATCACTTAAAAGCTGGAATCTCAGAAAGTGGTCCTGAACTAAGACGGATAACTCTTGAAAGTGACTTGCTCTTGGCACACATATATACAAATGAAGAACAAAATAAATTTGAAAAAAAGATTCTGTCTAAAATTAAGAATGATAACATAAATGACATAGCCAAGAATGATCCTTTAATTTTAAAATTTGGATTATATCAGTTCAAAAATTTGGGATCTAATCGTTGTGAAATGGTTAAACACGAAGTGAGGCAACTTGGTCGTCTAGTTTTACAACTTCGTAAATTAAACGGCAGGAAAAAATTTCTTTCAGATTGGTTGCAACCTTCTTATTTTAGTGATATTGTGGAATCTGTTAAAGTGTTAGCAAAAGAGGATACATCAATCAGTTCTTTTGAAAAACCTACTGTTGCTTTAAAATTAGGGATTTGTATAAAAAAGTGTATCGGTATTGAACGTGGTTATGCTGTTAAAAACTGTAATAACAGTAAAAGTGAAATACTGAAATCCTTACTGAAACTTATGGGTGTAGAATGGTCTAAAAAAATATCATCAAAAGCACATGCTATATTAACCAAGAGAAAAACTAAAACCAAAGAGTCAACCCAGATCACGATTAAGTCAGTTGAGAGTAAGTTTTTGACACATTTCTTTTTTCACAATGATACTGTTTTACTTATTAAATTCTGGTGAGAGATCATATTGTAAGTGTAATAATAATAATAAAATTGGTGTAAAACACTCACACAACTTTCTCTTACCTATGTAAATAATTAAAATTATAACCAATGTTTAAATCATTAGTAAACATGGAAAATTAAAAACAACCTAATTTTACTAATGAGTGGAGCTAAATGAAATTCAACCTCTAAAAATGTGTTGTTATAAAGTTGTAAATTTTTTAATTTTCTGATTGTCACCGGATGGTGACATTAAGTGGCGAGTTAAAACCTTTAATTTTGGGGCCGTTTAAGCGGTGGTCGTCTTGATGGGAAGCATCGGTCGTAGTCGTCGTGGTGGGCGACACAGCGTGTCATCGTCCAGTGGTGACTTCATCTTCTTCCCTCGCAGTAGTATGTCGATGGCTGCTTCGTCGGGTCCGGTAAGTGCAAGGCTCAGTCAAGGGATCGCTGTGGGCATCGCTCTTGTCAGCGGGCGATGATGGTCTGGTCGACGGCTTACAATGGCGGGTTGGCGAGCAGAAGCATCATCTTCTCTCTTACGGGGTCGTCAATTAATCTTTGCGGGAGTCGTGTGGCTGTGTGTCACACAAAAAAAATTGTTTTTTTAACATTGTGACTTTAATATGGATTTTATTGCAAAAATGTATAACGTGTAAAAAATCGATTTTTTTTAAGATTTCAGCCTTAGCATGCATTTTACGATAACAATGTATATAATAAAATTTATAGAAAATTAAAAGATCTACAACTTTTATTTTAAGCATTTTACTACATTTTAACACAGCATGCGTAGCATTTTAACTACAGAACCTAGTTTAGCGTGAAAGAATGTTGTTCCGTATTTTTAAGCCCAACTGGAGGTTGATTTTCATTTTGCATCTTTCACTCATGATTAAAATAAGGTTATGTTTTTTGAGGTTAGTTTTTTATTTATTTCTAATGCTTTATTACTACTTTTAGGTTATATTGTTTGTTATTTGCATTGGCAAGAGAAAGTCATGGGAGTGTTTCACACCAGATTTTTTAAATTAAAAACGTAGCTTACTATTCAGTAGTACTGAATAACATTTGTGACTGTGTTATAATTGAATGACTTTCACAGCAACAGACATCAGTGTCCCCCAGTTAGTCCGTTAAATTGAGCATTAACTGTATCACAATACTTTTTTCAGACTTACCTGATGTGCAGTGTGAAAATAAATCTATAAATGATAGAAACGAAGAAGAAATGGAAACGGATACAACAGATACTCACGAATCTGAGAAAAATGGTGATTGTTTGTGAAATTAATACAGTTAGCTTCCTAGATAAAGTTAAACAAGAAAAGTACAAATTGGTTAGTATTAAACTAAACTCATTTAATCTAATTGTATTTATCTTTTGACCTTGTTTTTGTTTGTTACATTTTTTTTTCTGTCGACATAGGACTACAATAATTATGCATACATTACCCTTATTATCATACATTACCCTTAAAATTTTCTTCCTAAAGTTATTTTTGAGGTTGTGTTTTCTTTCTTCCCATTTTGTTTTTTTCATTAATTCCAAAAATGCTTTGTCATTGTTAGCTGCATTTTGATGTGTTTTTCTTAACTTTTCCTCTGGAAAACCCGTAGTGGAAACCTTATTATTTATTATAAGTTTTTCTAACTTTATTTGTATAGTCTAGTACAATTTTATCTATGCTTTATGCCTCCCAGTCTTTTTCTGTTTTTCTGAACCTTCTTGGTTCATTTTTGTTCAGCTTTTCAAAATAAAACTAAATATTGACTGGTTTAGAGATGTGATGTTATTAGATGACTTAGCTGCCAAAAAATTATCATTCATAGGTACTCTTAAGAAAAATTAATGGCAAGTCTCATTTGCTCTAAAAGATATCTCAAAGCAACCTGAAAAATCTAGTGTGTTTGCTTTTCAAAAGAAGGGCTATTGATTTCTGATATTCAAAGAAAACACAAAAATGTTTTAATGATATCAAGTCTTCATAACGACGGTTCTATTGATGAAACTAGAGAATTATGTGAACCGGGAATAGTTACGTACTACTACAAAACAAAAGTTGGGGGTTGATACCATTGGTAAGTTATGTGCTTCTTACAATGTGATGAGCAACACACATCGTTGGAGTATGGTGTTGTTTTTTTCTATGTTCAGTTTTGCTGGTCTTAACATCCCAACCACTTATAACAGCAACGGTTTCTAAGTAACAAATAGTTGGGAATTTTTATAAAACCTTCTTATAGAACTAAGGTGTGATCATCTTATTCAGTGAGTTTCATGTAATCCCAGGATTTCCCTGATACCGTTGTGAAAGACTTATTAAGATAACAGATATCCATCAATTAATCTAAACCCAGTTTTAATTGCAGCTATAAGTTCTTCCGGAAACAATAATGTAGGCATGAAAGGAAGTACTGCCAACCGTGTCTTCATGAGAATCAAAGAAAAACAAAAAATATGTTTGCACCTACTGTGAAAAATATCTCTGCTTGAGCCGTATCGTGGTGGTTTGTAAAATTGTAAAAATGATTTAGAAAAAATTAATAATGAAAGGAGAATGATTTCTAATAAATCCTTATAATGCATATTCTGAAATTTTAAGTTATTTAACTAAACTATGCCCATCTCTGGGTGTAGCTCTCTCCCGTCTCATTATACATCTATTTTACCACAAGAGCATAGGCGCCTCCCCGTTATATTTCAGCTGATAGTCCACTTACCCATCTTATAGAGCATAAAAAAATGTTTTCATGCTGATGAAGAGTTTGAAAATCCACACTCGAAAGGTTTATTTTTTTCGTCTTATTAATGTTTTTTTTTGAAAGGATTTAATTTTGTTTCCTTTTTTTGTGGGGAATATTCTATATTTTTGGTTAATATGGTTCTGTTAGTTAAGAAGGTAATTTTTTTTTAAATACATAGAAGCCGTTTTTGAGAATTGCACAAATAAAATACTTCTTCAATTTCTTTATGACTTTGGTAAAAATATTTGAGGATTCCACATGGTACTGAATTTAAGTTCCAAGTTCCAACTTCGTACGATACGCTGTTCTTGATATGTTTTGTTGACCCACAGACCAATCTGTAAAACTTGTTTTTTGCGTTAAGGGACCGTGAAAACATGTATTTCTGGTGGAAAATTGACATGAAAACAATATGTTCATTCTGTATATATTCATATTGGCCAAAAAAATAAAAATAGTTTTGCTGTATTTAAATAAAATTATAATGATTTTTATGTGACGTAATTACATTATTATAATTTTTAAATAGATATTTATAACATATTAACTAAATACTGACATTAAAATATAATTCATTTTTAAATGAGTGAACTAAATATAACTCAAATAAAATTTTTATAGTATTGAGAATATTAATAGGTATTAAATTTGTTTTTTTTTTTTTTTTTTTTTTTTTTGCGCCCTGGAGACTCCAGGAGGAGTATAGGACATGTCGTCAGGTATAACACCTGGAATACATATAAGAATCACACAATGTATCACTACTATCAAGAAAGAAATTCTTGTACGCTATAAAAAGTTTCACTGATCGAGTAATTTTTCAGATTTTTTTTAAAGGAATTCAAATCCTCACAACACTTTAAAGATTGGGGTAATTTATTCATGAATTTTCTCCCTGCATAAGTAGGTTTTTGTTCAAACAATTTTGTGGAGTGATTAGCTACATGATAATTATTCCTGTTTCTCATGTTGTGATTGTGAACATTGAAATTCTGCATAAATTTATTTTGCCTAACATACATAATCTCCTCAAAAATGTAGAGGGAGGGAACTGTAAGCAATTTAAGCTCCTTAAATAGTGGCCTGCATGAGGTTAGCTGGTTAGCTCCCACCATACACCTAATAGCTTTTTTTTGAATTTTAAAAACCCTATTCATATTACCCATGCTAGAATTACCCCATACTAAAATACCATAACGGATATGAGACAGAATGAGGCCATGATATGCTGCCATTAGTAATTTTTTATCATTTAATCTGGCGATTTGTTTTAGTGCAAATACCCCAGATGATATTTTACTACAAACTTGATTGATATAGAAGTCCCAAGACAAAGATCTAACTAGAGATACGCCCAGGAACTTCACTGTTTCTACATGCTCTAAACTATTATTATGAATAAATACATCCACTTCTCTACTTTCTTTAACGTTATGTTTATTTTTAAACTGCAAGTACTGACACTTTTTCCCATTAACTGTTAATAACATTTGATTCAAGAACTGTACTACGGACTCTATGTTAACATGTGTATTTACTTCAAGAGCATCTACCAGTAAACTGTTACTGATTACTGAAGTATCATCAGCAAACAACAAAGCTCTGCCATTAGGTATGACTTCTGGTAACCTATTAATATACAATAGAAACAGAATTGGACCTAAAACTGACCCTTGTGGAACGCCTGCTTTGACTTCAAGCTTTCCAGATACAACCTTTGTAAGTTTCCCTCTAACAACCCTAGTTAACTCCACACACTATAATCTATTAATAAGGTAAGATTGAAACCATTTCAATTCTACATCCCTAACGCCTAATGACTCTAGTGTTTTCAATAAAATTTCATGATCAACACAATCGAAATCTTTACTCAGATCCAGAAACACTGCCAATGCTTTCTCCCCGGCATCCAATATATCAACTACTTGCTCCACAAGTGAAACAATTGCAGTTTTAGTTGATCTACCTTTTTGGAAACCATGCTGATCCTCTGAGATGATTAGGTTTTCAGTCAAGAAACTGATTAACTAATAAATACTACCTTTTCAAAAATTTTACTGATTGTGTTTAAAATACTTATGGGCCTATAATTTTCAACTAACTGGCTATCTCCATTCTTAAATATAGGCAATATTTTAGCCTCCTTCAGTTTGTTTGGAAATACACCTGCTTCGAGTGAGAAGTTAATCAAATGAAGGAGAGGAGTAATTAAAAGATGTTTACATTCTTTAACAATTATACTAGAAATCCCATCTAACCCACATGTTTTCTTACTTTTCAAACTATCAATAACTGATTCTAATTCCTCACTTGAAACTAGTCTAAATAAGAATTGATTTACTACCTTGTTCCCTTTTGGATCATAACATCCCACTGTTTCCCCAATCTGTTGTTTAAGTTTTAAAGCTACTTCCTGGTAATATTTGTTTAAATAATTACAAATTTCTACACCATTCTGTATAGGTTCATTGTTTTTGTTAACAATAATAGGTATGTCAGTAAAACCTTTGTTGCTAACTACACCTCGATTCTTATTTATTATTTCCCATATAGCTGAGTTTAAATTTGGTGATTTATGAAGGACTTCAGCAGTTTTTTTGCATTTAGCTCTCTGGACTTCTCTGGCATAATGTTTTTTAATAGTTGTACCTTTGTTCGTTAAAGGTAGTCCTATGTGAAAGAAAATCTGAGTATACATCTCTAACTTCAGACCTCATTTTCAAAATTTCCCCTGTGACCCACTCATCTGTTCCCTGACAATATTTTTTACATCTATCTTTTTAATTGGACAACTATTATTATAATGAAATTTTAATGTTTCAATAAAATTATGATATTTCTGATTAATGTCAGAAGAATTGAAAACAGTCTTCCAATCCTCTTTGGATAAACTGTGTAACAAACAATTAATATTCCCTTGGTCTTCCTGCCTAAATTCTTTAATAATTTTTTGATTAGGGACATGACTACCTAAATCCTGAATCTCTAATACTTGGTACCCGTGATCAGAGAGCTCTGAACCCCTTAACCTAACCTGACTACTCACCATATTTGTTAAAATATTATCTATTATGGTTTGCGAGTGACTAGTAATTCTTGTATAACCTTTAACTTTTATTACAAGATTGTTCATCTCCACAATATCCCTAAACTGTTCAGCCATTTTATTTTGAACAGCAAGATTTACATTAAAATCGCCCAAAACTACCACTTTTACATATCGTTCTGTTAAAACTTCCAGTAGTTCACTGAACGATGAACAGAACTGACCCCAGTCACCATTAGGGGATCTATAGACACCCACCACAGCCATCTTTCCCCTCTTTTCTAACCTAACTTCTACCCCAGCCACTTCAATATCCATTTCCCGAGAAAACCGTTCTAAATAAGGTAAGTTACGAGTGTCAAGTTTCTTACTTGCATTAGCTAATATACAAACCCCCCCACTTTTGTGCATTTTCCTACAATATGAAGCAATAATAGAAAACCCTGAAAAGTTTATTAGTGACATCTCATTACATTTTAACCCGTGTTCTGTAAATACCACCATGTCTGGGTTCTCAGAACTTAAAAATATATCTAACCTATCCATTTTATCCCCTAAATATTGAATATTTTGATGTAAAATAGAGAAGTGGGATGCATTATTTTCCTGATTATTTTGGTTATCTACAACTGTGTTGACTCCAATTATGGAAGCTGGTCGCAGCCTATTTACTAACTTGACATCATGTAAACCTAACCTACCGTTACTGTAATTAAAAACATGTGATCTCTTCTTCAGTTGTGTTTCACCAATAAAACCTAACCTTATATTTCCTATCTCTTTACCCCTTGTTTCAGCCAACTCATTAAAAAAGACTCTTTAGCTTTTAATTTGTCAGGGAGTTTACAAGTGACGAGGGATGCTATCCTATCACACAACACGTTTTTACCAGACTGATTCAAATGTAACCCATGATTAGTGTAATTAGTACGATTAAGCCTTTCATTGATGAAATTAATTTTAATCCTGTTTACTGTTTTTTGTTTCTTGAGTATGTACCAGAACAGCTTAGATCAGCCATAGTGTGCTTCAATAGTATTCAACTAAGTAAAACAATCAACAAGACTTTTTTTATCACAATCTGTTCATTCAACATTACATTTTGTATAAAACACATGCCGTAGTTACATACAGTTCCCTCACTATTCATTTTGAGGTGATAATGTATGTTTGGCAAAATACTTTTGTGTAAAATTTCAATGTCCAATCTCATAACACAAAAAAACAGAAACGATCATTATGTGGCTAATCACACCATAAAATTTTCGTACTGATCTTACAAAAATTAGTAAATACTGTTCATTTTCATTTTTGAAAATCACATCCAGATTAGTGGGACTCCGCTATACAAAATTGGTCTTAAAATTACAATAAAATAATACAAGATTTAATAATCTCATACTACAAGATTTTACATTCAAAATAATAATTTCATCGGTAGCTTAACTAACGAAAAATTAATGTAAGTCAAGCTGTTTCATTAAAATTGTTTACTCTTTTACCAAAGTTTGAATGTGAACAGCTTCATTACTAAGTTATGAATGTTTTTTAAGTACAGTAGATTTACTATAAAACTTGTGCTTCCGATAAAAGAAATCATTCATAAAAAATTTATTTTGGAATTAAAATACATTCATTACATAAAA
The DNA here is from genome assembly GCA_035578175.1 of Catonia carolina. Classification (NCBI taxonomy): domain Eukaryota; kingdom Metazoa; phylum Arthropoda; class Insecta; order Hemiptera; family Achilidae; genus Catonia; species Catonia carolina. Next base: position 256,488,267 of record JAQMRL010000001.1, on the reverse strand, counting down.
TTCAGTAAAGATAAATGAAAATAATGAATTGTTTGTATAACCTGCTTAAAATTTGTGGCAGATACAGTATTGTCCCTAGAACAGTACGTAACCATTTAGCCCTATTTCTATTGTTCATTGTGATTTAATCAAAATCTATACTAATAATTATTTATTTCTTGCTTCCAACTGGAGTCAGCTTTTTGATTGTTGATAAGAAAGTAGATCCTTTCTTGAGGGCCAGCTTGCTGATAAGCAAACTCTTTCAACTCGGTGAGGAAGGCAAAATTGTAAATCGCCTCACTCCTCGTTTTACTTAGCAAAACCTCCTTTCGGCTGTTGACTTAAACAACAAGAAGAACTGATTAACCCCCGTTACCAAAATTATTGCTGCTGTTTCAAGGTCAGGGACATAATTCCAGTGATAATACTATACTTTTAGTTAATCTAGAAAAATTGTGTAAAAATATTTCTCCATGCTTCAGCCTCACTGTGTGCATAACTTTTAGAATGTATTTGAAAAACTTATAAACTATAATTTGTAAATTAATTTTTGAGCTTCGTTAGCAGAAAATCAGTTATTTGACCTGGTAATAGGTCACTGCCTTGAAGTAATTTCTCCTAGTTTCCTTAATATTACCTAAGACAGTATTTCAGAGATACCAAAAATGTGTTTCCTAAATATTTACGATCTTTATCTAAATGTAAAAACTTTCTTTATTAGTAAAAACAAAGATAATTATATAACTTAGTTGTAGAAATAAATTATTGTTTTTTTTTCTGTTACAATATTATCTATGTATTTTTTTCTGTGTTCCATCGGAACTGATTTTTTTATGATTCTGTGTAAATAGTGAACATTTTGTGAGGTCCTGAATAATTTTATTAGAAGCAGGAGTGCAATTAAGAGATGATTCACAAATTTTTATAGTGGTTTCCTATTGGTACAGTTTGTGAGTTAGATTATGCTGAACTTTAAATCAGAAGATCCTGGTTCCAAATCTTGACAGGGTTTGAAAAATTTTTATTCATTAAAAACCTCCACTTTCTTCCTATATCCCTCAATAATCGCTAATGACCAAACTGTTAAATTAAAGAAAAAATTGTAAGGAGACCTTCTTAGTTTATACATCTTTTGTGTCATGGTTTTTAAAAGTCCTGAACTTTGTTTCAACTTTTCTAATATTATCACTTTTTTTACAGAATCTTCTAAGAGGAATGTAACAAAGTTGTAACTTTTCTGGAGGAAATATTCTTTGTCTAAAGAGGAAAAAAGTTAAGAAATTCTTCAAATAATTGACAAACACCTCCAAGTTGAATGATTGTGACATTTCTTGTATTTACACGACTGTTGTGTATATTGAGCCTGATGGAGACGATGAAAATTATAGATGAAGAAATGCCAGAGCTGTCCAGGAATCGAACCCAGGATGCCTGGCATAGAAGCCAGGGGGCTGACTACTATACCACGGGTTGGCCATTATTGTAAAAAATAATTGAATAATGGTTCTACTCATATCAAGACTAATGAACTAAACTCATTTGAATTTTCAGTTCAGTGATTGTGACAAATGCATTGAAACTTCAAAGGGAGTTTAGTTAATTGCACTTGACGTGACCAGAAACATTAGGCTATTGTTTACCACTAAAAGAACAAAGTGAAACAGTTAGATCCTTGGAGTTGTGTTTTTACATGTGTTTTTTATAATTTTTAATAAATTGTAATATTTTATTTTAAAATATATAGAAATCCACAAAATATGATTTGTTAATTATTATCACCTTTTTTAAAGTTATAAATCCACTGTAGATCAATATATGGAAAAAGGATTCTTCAATGTGGCATAGTGTTCAATTGAAAGTCGGGAAAAGGTTTTTTTATGGTCTAGTTAGAACATCTTTAAATCTTCCTATACAATCTTTGGGTCCTTTTCGTTTTCTGTATGCCACTATCAAATCTAAATTCCCTGAAGGGTCGCACACTTGTTCATTTCTCCCACACCCTGCCTTACTGAATACTCATCTGAGACAAACGCACTGACGCACGCGTACGCATGTCCTTCCCAGTCCCAGTATGTAGTACTATGTTACATGTTCTGTTGTTTTATTTTATATTTTGATTGTTTTATTTTGCTATTACTGCATTACTATTAAGTTATATTTTTTAACTGAATTTTTTGCTATTACTAGACTACATTGTACTATTACGTTATATTTTTTAATTATTTACATTGGGAAGAGAAAGTCATGTGAGTGTTTCTCACATACTTTTTTATTTGTCACATCTTTTGGGATTATGTAATAACTGTTTTTCTGGAGGAACCTGCAGCATCTTCCTTCGTCCGAATATTGCTGAGTAACTCTACAAAATTCATAACAGACTGTGTAGTAACTTACTGTGAAATGGGAGTGGAGTTGACACTACGCAGGAATATTGCTAGTAAGATTGGTGCGCTAGAGGAAGGAGTGGGAGCATTGTGTAACCCTTCAGGGAATTCGGATTTGACAGTGGCATACAGAAAACTAAAAGTCCCCAATCTTTGAACATTTTCTATTTTGTAGATTTCTAATCAATAATTGTCCTAACACTTCAATTCATAAATAAATTTTTATTTATGCCAGATGAAACTCCTAACACTGTATTTAAATCAGTCATTTCAGAAAGCCCATAGGTCAAAATGTTTCTTTATATTTATCTTTAGTCCATTTTAGACCTTGCTTTGAGCTGCAGTAGTTCACTTGGGTCTTGCATCTCGTACTGAACATATTGATTATAGAGTGCGTTAACATGCAATTATTTATAATATAATCAGCTGATTGTATTGAAAGACCGAAAATGGCTGACAAAATATAACTAACAGAGCTATGGGAGCCAGGACCGTTGAATAAGGGCCTTTATTCAACGGCCATGTATGGGAGCAACGTTAGCAACATTGCTGGCAAGTCGTTGGCTAGCTATGAAGCGGGTAGGGGCCAATGCGTATGTTCAGAGCTCATCAGCCCTGAAAAATAGTATAGTCATGATACAAATGGACTTTACAAAAGTTTTTTATTTTGCTAAGTGTGTAACCGACATCTGTCTACACAATACAACTTTGTTATTTTTTTATTTTAATTTTTAATCTCTAATGCGTGTACGTTACAATCTGTTCAATTCAGAATAATAAGCGACCCCATGACCCAATGAGATAAAGATGATGTGTAAATATGGTGTAGTCTTGTACAGACCCAGGCTGACTATTCCTGAGAGAGTATGGTTAATTGGACCCCAACAACCAAACTACACCAGTAACCACTGTCTAGTATTCATATCCATATAAAAGTAACTACCTTTACTAGGATTTGAACCAGGAACTTTCGTCTCCAAAAACCAGCTGTTAAACAGCTGACTCGTGGCGACGACTTTACCTCTAGACCAACCCGGTGGGTTTGTTAATTTAAATATTACAAATTTTTCTTAAGAATTTTATTTTAGATTTACTGAGGCCTTCAGGCCAGGCCAGTCAGTCAGCTGGTAGAAAGGATTATTATACTGAGGCCTTCAGGCCAGCCCAGTCAGTCAGCTGGTAGAAAGTAGCTATTATTTGTTAAGTAACACCGGTTGGGCAAGTGACTTTGTATGGTGACCAGCTGACAGCCATCCGTGAAAAAACTCTACTGGGGTCCCTGTTCAAACTCATGTCGCTAATTCACGTCAAATAATACAGCAAAGCAGCGATCAGATTGGGTACTTGTCAATAATGTACAGTCCCAATAACAAATAAAAGCTAAAAAAAAGATTTACTGAAGTGTTTTTGGTTTTGTTTGCAGGTTGCTATTAAATCGTGTTTAATCTTATTCTTACAATAAACTATTTTAGCTGGCTGCCTGTTTACCGTAACACAGATGAACTAAGCCTGTTGTTCTCCTGCAGCTAATGTTTTTGAATTGTTACATTGGACATAACCTTTATTTACCAAAAACGATTAGATAATAAAATAGTTCATAGAATTGTCTTACAGATGGCAGCAAAACCCAATTTTACAAAAAATTGTGACTGAGCCTTTTCTTCCCATGAGCCCTTCATTTACAAAAACGGGACAGGCTCCTACATACTGTGTTACGTTTTTTGCAGACAAATAAAGGTTCGTGATTTCATACAAAAGAACCTGTAACTTTATTGCTGAAACAAAAAGTAATCCTAATATCGTTCAGTACGCGGAAGATCTCTAACGCATAAAATGTATTTTGTTGGTGACATTAATTTTTGTTTGTTTGTTTAACGTCCGACTGTTCTGCAATTACTGCTAATGCAGAACTGCTAACGTATGACAATATTCCGTGTCTGAATGGGATTCGAACCCAAGACCGCACAATAAAAGACGAGCTCGTTATCAACTACGCCAATGCGGCCGGCGTAGTGACAATGCAACCGGTGACATTAAGGTAGAATATATTATAATACGTGAATAAAAGTTACTGTAATATATTCTGCCGTATCATTAACTAGATAATGGCAGTGGGTGGAGCTTGTGTAAAACATTCACTCGAGATTACTTCCAGTAAAAGTACCAACCAATCAGAAAGAAACATTCTGACAATTCACATTACACTGAATAAGACCATTTGATTGGTTGATATCGGTCAAATATAGAGAAGTATTTTAAGCTCTCTGATAGGACAATAATAACCGATCAAAATGACGTATAAAAAGAAATCTATTATACCACGAGCTAAAGACTGCAGATGAGATCCAGCCAATAATAGCCAAGGTCGGGTGTGATGTTGCCCCTTCGCTAAGTCACACTCTGTTCCACTGAACTCCATCTGACTTTTTGTTAGGCTGTCATCCACAGCGGGATCACAACGTGACAACGCAGGATACGATTAACGAAAGTCAAATGGTTCTGTGCGGTGATCTAGGTCGTTATGCTCCGCCTTCATCTGCTGTCTGTAGTTCGTTAAGGTATAGTTAGATTTGAGACTTCCACATTGGCCAGGGATATAGTATATCCCACAGAATCGTGCAGCAGATATAAATAGACTACGGGTTGAAAGTCATAAAAAAAGGATGCGTTATCATGTTTCACTCTATCAACGCTTTCAACCAAACAACCGGTGACCGGATGTTTTTATACAACGTTTTTTACAACCGGATGTTTTATAATACGCTTACTCTATGAATTCTTCTTACTGGTAGAAAAGATTCTACTGTCGTATTTTGTATTTAGTATACGTTTCAATTAGTATATAGCACGTTTCATCGGATTAGCAAAGAACATTTTTTGTAAATCGAATGGATTGCGCTAAGTTCAATCCTAAATTTTAATACATTTTATGTTTTGACATGCTGCACGGTTCCATTAGATATAGTATAGACTCTGATTGGTTCGGTATTATCTGTCATTTGACGTCACACGCCCATCAGTGTCAATGTGGACCGCCTTATTTACGCAACGCACATAATTAATTTTTTTATAGTAGCCTATTACTTAAGTTATATTTATTTTTTACATTTCGCTCATTTTATCTAGACCTACCTACATCAGTAACATAGATTAATAAAATCTCGACCAGTAATGTTTATTCCAGGTTCTTTCAGAATCTGGTTATTAATAGATAATGAATGTGTTAAATTTATACTATCTGAAAGATGTCTATAGTACCTGTATTACACTTTTTACACTACAAAAGGCATCACTACTAGTAGAAATATAATTTGGCTACTGCTCGTTTTTATTTGCAGGAGCCAAAGTACAAGCAAAAGTGGAAACTACAGAGGTATTAACGTACATTTGTTGTAAAACTAACTTAATACATCTTAAAATACCGTGATTTATTACATTCCGAAAAAGGCAGAAATAGGTAATATTTCTAAATTTTTATGGAAAAAGAATCAGTAGATTATTACCACGGAGTCGGTAGGAAGTATTAAAGTTTTCGGCGGCTAAAAATCTATGAAAAAAATCTGGTGTGAAACACTCACACGACTTTCTCTTGCCAATGCAAATAATAAACAATTTATAATCTAATATTACGGTAATAAAACATTAGAAATAAACAAAAAAACTAACCTCATAATACATAAAACCTAATTTTAATCATGAGTGAAAGACGCAAAATGAAATCAACCTCAGTTACGCTTAAAAATACGGAAAATCACTCTTTCACGCTAAACTAGGCTCTATACTTATATAAATTTACGCTGAAATGCATATTAAAGCCGCAATACAATTATTTCAACATTCAATGTAGTATTAATTCAACAACATTTTTTCTACGAGAGGAAAGCCTCCTCAAGAATTTCAGCAGACATGGTGTCTACCGTATCTTGTAGAGTATAAAAAATGTAGTCGTAAATGAGGCGATTTTTAAAAAAGTCGTAGCCGTTTTTGAGAAAATCGCAAAAAGTGAAAAAATGACACGAATAAACGCTACTTTCGGTTAACCGATTTTAATGAAAATGTTTGTGTCAAGTCCTCTAGTGGTATACAACTATAACTTAAATTTCAAGTTTCAACTTCGTACGATGTTCCGTTCTGAAGATATTTGGTCACACACACGCGTACGCACACATACACATACACATACATAGACCATCGCTAAACACATGTTTTTCGGGTTCAGGGGATCTGAAAACGTATAAATCCAGTGAAAACTCGATTTAGAAAAATCGACATGAAAACAATACTTTCCTTCTTTATATATTCATACAGGCAAGAGAAAGTAAAAATTATACTACTTTAATAAAAAAAAATTGTAACCTATTCATACCTATTTAAATCTGTAGCTTAACAAATTGTCAACAGTGATTTAATTAGAACGATTTGAAAATAACGAAAGTAAATGAAAATTAGGCCTACTAATATTAAATTAATAATCTACTAAATAGGCTACTTTTTTATCTGCTCATAAACTTAACAGCAATGGTAACAATTACTTACATTATAATTAAGCCTACTTTAAAATAAAATCTCATAAATTACAGGAAATAGCAAAAAAAGTTGAACTGAAAATATTGGTACAGTATAAAGGCAAAAATAATGTCATCTAACCAAAATTCTAAGAAACAGAATAAGGAAAGTAAAATTTTATAAAAATATTGAAATATCTTGGAGAAATTATCGGAAAAACTACTAATTTTCCTTTGAAAAAAGAATCAGAAGAGTTAAAAGGTTTTATTTTAGAAACAAAGATATTTATAACAGAAATAATAAATTATTATTTGATTCTAAATAAGACATTGGAACGCAGTGATAAAACCAGCGATTGTTTTATGGAACTGAAACTGAGAAATTCACAAAATGAAGGATAAAAGAAAAGTACTAAGAAAAATTACTGGAAGTAGGTATAGTAAAAAAGGAGAAAGAAGATTAAAATGAAATGAAGAATTTTACGAAAACATTAAATCAATACAAGACTTGATAACCAAGAGTACAAATTTCATTAAACATTTTAGAAGACTAATTGAGAACAAATTAAAATATACAACAGACATTTTGAAGTTTGTAATACAAAACCTAAGAAATTACAACTTGTTATTCGAAACAAAGTAGAAAAACTAGGATATGGATGACAGAACTTCTCTGATAGCCATTTTACAGTTTTTATTTCGATACAAACTCCTGTAAATGAAAGGTGGTACGTTTTTCAAAGACCCAGATAAAGAGAGAAAAAAGATTTGAAGCTGCAAAATAAATCGTGGGTAAAAAATAAGCCTGCTAAATGTGCAAAACTTAATTTTAGTAAAATATCATCAAAACAATATAACACTTAACAGGTAACACTTTTATACTATTTTTCATGTAATCCTTGTGATGAAATTCTTGGGCATGAAAGTTTCATAGAAGTATAATAATTTGATAAAAGTATGTTATATAGATAAAACGTTTAATATCTAATCTTGTTTAAAATGTTTGAACTAATTGATGAACAACAACACGTAGTTCTGAATAATAATTATTTTTAATAACATTATGGTTCTTTGTGCTATTTGGTACTACACCCCAACGAACTAAAGACTGCAGATGAGATCTAGCCAATAACAGCGAAGGTCGGATGTGAGGGTTGCCCCTTCGCTAAGTCACACTCTGTTCCACCGAACTCCAGATGACTTTTTGTTAGGCTGTCATCCACAGCGGGATCACAACGTGACAACGCAGGATACGATTAACGAAAGTCAATTGGCTCTGTGCTGTGATCTAGGTCACTATGCTCCGCCTTTATCTGCTGTCTCTAGTTCGTTAAGCTATAGTTACAGATTTATTCGCAGTGTGAATATTTTTTTTTGTAAACGTATTTTATTAGTCGTTTCTCTTTTAAATATATATTTTAAAATACGTTAGTGTAATCTGTTGTTTTACCAGCTTCCAATTTGTCAGTGTAGTCATTTGTTAACTACCGTAATAAAAAAGTTATAAAATAAAATATAAGATTACATACAAAACCCCGATATCCAAACCCCGCTAAGCCGAAATTTTGGATAATCATAACTGAATTTTTGATATTTTAACATGCTTTTCACGTATCAACCTTGTTTTTAAATAAAAACTAAGTAATTCTGTTAAAAAATATTTTTAATTGGCTAAAAGTAAAAATAATGTTTAAAAAACTCCTAACGCATGTAGTTGAGGAAAAACGAACTTAACCAAATTCGTACCACAAAATGTACTTTTATATAGGCCTATCAGTAACTGAGTATCAAAATTACTAATCTCCATTTTTGGCAATTTTTGGTTTATATGAGTATTTTGTGGAATTTGTTATATTTTACAAGGTCTGTTGTTTCAAAAGTAGTAATCTGCCCTTGTTTTTTATTTAACAAAAAACTAGCTTTGAATCAGAACTGGGTATCTCCAATACTATTTCTGTTTCAAAAGTGGTATTTTCTAAATAAACCAACACGAGTAGAGGATTTAAGTCACAACATGACCTGTGCTTTCATTGCTAAGTGAGGTTATGAGCGTTCTGTGTTGTTGTTTCGATTGGTGGTGGTAGAGCGATTCTTATTCTTCATATTACTATTTAATAACAATATTGATAATAGCTGAAGCTCTTGATTTTGTTTTATCAAAAATAATAATGTCCGAAAATTCACAGAGAGTTACACCGATTAAAGCTAAGAAAAAACTATCAAGACCAGAATTATTGTGGAAAAGAAACGAAAATTAGTTTACTCCACCTAATGTGTTTTTGAAACAAAACTAATTTTCTCCATATCATTTAATACAGAAGTAGAAAACTCCACTTTTGAGGACCAAAAGTGTCGTAGTTTTTTTGAGGATAAAAAGGTGGAAACCCTTATATTTATTATTTAAATTGTAAAAAAACTATTACAGGCAATAATCTTAAAATTCCAAGAATGATTCTACATATCATACTACAAAATATGAATATTTTATTTGAATTAAAAATTTAGCACTTTGCTTCATACAGTTTTTTTCATTTACCAAACATTTCGTTCAGAGGTGGTTAGAGCGGACGCCAAATAACCTTGCCAGTTTTCTAAAACGCGCAGAAGGTTTATTTTGGTAATGGCGCGCTCGGTTGCCTCAGCGATTGGTGGGGGTCAGTGCTGTACCAGCTGTGATCAGAGTCACGTCGCTCTCGCCACGTTAGGCCTATATATCAGCTAACCTGCAAACGTTAGTCTCTAATGTGTTGTATGTGGTAGGCGTTAATTATTGTATAGGTACAATGTTTACATTTGAATGTTTTTAACGTCGCTAATAGTGATAATTTACATCGTTAAGCGTTGTAATTTAATAGGCCGTTCGGTAATAAGACACGAAATCTACCGATTAAATCCGAACTGTTCGCGCAGCTTCACCGGCAATCTTATCTGACGTCTGCTCTACCAGTTCAAGGGGGGCCCGTAGCTAATTCCCCTCACGCTGTCACTGACCAACACTCACTCTCTCACTTTCATTCATCTCTTTCATCACCAGCTCAGGAAATTAGTGTGCCTACCTTCTGAGATCGGGACAGGATTGATTTACTGTGGGAGCGGGCGATCCCGCTAATCTCCGGATGTCTCCTCCCTCCGCAGTCTCCGACCATCCTCTCCGCAAACTGAGCGACCAACTTCCAGCTCTCCTCATCCCACAGCATCGCTGCCCTACTCTCTCTGGGACCCACCGTACAACGCCTATCTTCTCAGATGTCTCCATTCTGTCAAGGCCAAAATAGGGACATCGTTCAAAAAAATATGCACAATGGACTCCTCCTCTTCACTGTCGCACAGCTGACATTTTGGTACTTCATTAAGTTTGAACCTCGCCCTCGTCAAATATGCCCCAAAGCAGCCATGCCCTGTTAGCAACTGCGTCAGCTAGATGGGTGGTATCACCAGATGTCCTCCTTATCCGCACCTCGATATTTAGAATGAACCTCCTTGTTAACTCCCCGACCCTAGCTTCGCTCCATCTCCTCTGCCACCTGCTGAGTAATCGACTCCAACATTCCTCTTTATCAACACCAGCTCGCTGCTCATCCCTCCCAATGTTGTGGTTTCAACATTAACCGATGGCAATGAGACCAAAGTGCATCAACTTTTTAACTCTGATCACGGTTAAGTGTGTATATGTTAGCTCAAGAGTTAAATATTACAGAAGCGCTCAAACGTTTGAGGGTCCACTGTTTCTGACCGGAAATCGCCGATACCTGGATTCTCCATCTTGACAATGCTCCCAGTCATATCTGTCTCATTTTGACCGAGCTGCTGGCCAAGAGTGGCGTGGTAACAATGCTCCCCCTTACGAGCCAGATGTTGTTCCCTGTGACTTCTTTTCCTTCCCGAAGCTCAAACGGAACCTGAAAGGACATTATTTTGAGACATATTGGCCCTACTGTGGTTCAAAGGACTATAACAGAGTATCTGATCAGCATAGCAGTTGTGAATTTATCGGACGCGTACCTAATCTGAAAAAAACGGTACTATAGTACTTGAGTCACGAGCCTTTGGTTTTATCCAGGAGCAAGGGGGGAAAGCATCAGTGCGCTTGAGCGACTGCTTTGGTATCAGTCCGCCAACATAACAACGTAAACTATATCAAGAGGACATACAGTATATTGCGGAATCTTTTGTAGGTTAACTGTACTTGTAAAATTGTTTGTTAACGTAAACAGAAATGTCGGTTTCTTGAAAACGTGGTCGAAGTATTCATAGTGCTGAACTAAATCTAATATGCAATGTAATAAAATGTTGTGAAGTTTAAGCTAAAAAAACCTTTCCGGGCCTCTTAACAAAAGCCATGAGTGAGCGGCTAACTGCTGTGGTGTTTTTCTTTTCACAATTCGAAATATGAGAAGGAAGTTAAAGACAGTGAAGAAGCTAATTCATCATCAACAGTTTTGTTGACACCTGGTAAAAAAAGGAAACGGCCAGAATATTGGAATGCCTCATTGAAATTTTCTCTGTTGATAATTTAATAATTAATTTAGGTGGTTTGATAATTTAATAATTAATTTAGGTGGTTTGGTAGATACTAGTAAGACTGATAGTGAAGACGACGACGGTGATAGTGATAGCAAAGAAGACGATTTATTCTAGAAGATTTTCAGTAGAATAAGGTACCTATTTGGTAATTTCAGTAAATTAAACATTCTAGTCATGTAATTAAACTATAGGCAAAATTACAGGTCAAATTTTTCCTTATAAGTTTTTGAAGAAAAAATTTTCTTGGCAAAACCACAGCTACTACTGAGTTTCTACTGAGTTGGAAACGATACGCCAATCCATGCGCTGGGAGAGCCAAACTTCACCGAGACCCAAAAAAGCTCGAATGAGCAAGTCAAAATTTAAAGCAATGATGATTGTTTTTTTTATTGATTGATAACTTTATTCGGTAATTGTACGATGTATGGTGAAATGTAGTTTTTTACTGCTGAGATTGGCAGCCTTGCAGATTTTCTCTTCCCTTTCTCACATCTCATCATACGGAAAAAGCATTCTCGTAACTCGGTATGTATAACGGTGTGTCGACACCCAAGTAGAGTAATTTGAAAAATTTTAAATCGTTCTACAAATATCTACAATAAATTTGTTTTATAGCCTCAATACGAATTTTTATTGGGAAAATCCTGTGAATATCCCCATAACAGACAGTTAGTGTCAAATTATTTACACTCAATCTGTTCGCTGCAGGGCTAAAATAAACAGTTCTTTCTTATCACATGGTCAGCCAATTAAATGACTGAATCATTTAAGAACAGAAGATATAGCGGTGTAAAAGACACTAATCAGAGTTATCTCCTCTGAAAGTAATGAATTTCATTATACAGCCAAACCCTGTGGTGAAAGAAGTGAAGGTGTCATTTGCAGAGTAGAAAATACGTGCTTTCAGAGGGCCCGGCATGCTGATAAGCGTACTTTTCCACTCAGTGAGGAAAAGTTCCCTTAGGTGAAATTTGCATTAAAAGGGACAAGATTTGAGTCAGTGGAAGGTGTAAAAGAGAAAGCGGCACGTGTCCTGAAGGAGCTGAGAGAAGATGAGTTCCAGCAATGTTTCCAACAATGGAAAATTCGCGTGGAGCTTTGTAGGGATAGAGAAGGAGTGTATGTTGAAGGTGATAATAAGTGATTATTTATAAAATTAAAATAAGTTTATTTTCAACGTCAGTCTCGTTATTTAATAGCCACACCTTGTATAGCTAAGTAAGTTAAGCAATCAAGATTTTTTCAACGTTGCCAAGTAGGCCTAGGTTATTTTTTTTATGTAGAATGAACATAATTTTTTTTTTTGATTTGATTTTTATTATTATTTTGTACGTCATCTCTTTATGCAAATAACCATCCCGTGATATTATCTGTTATTAGGTTTCAACAGTAGGCTATATTATAAAGCTTGCGCGAGATTCATGTCAAGGGTTTAATTATGTTCTACGCAGCTGGAAGAATGATCGGAACAATTGTTTGTTTAACTCTTTTATTGTAAGTTTTGCTGTTATCACTATGCTAGTAATTGTGTTTACACGTCGATTTCTCAGTTATTTCATTCGAAATCTGAAATTGTAATTTTCATTTAAATTTTTAAGTTCATTGAAATAAGTATTTTGTAATCATTATTTTTTTATATGCATTTAAAAATATGTACGCATTTACAGAAACTTAACCGAAATTTACCGTTTGTTGGAATACTAATCTCCAAAATCGATATCTCTTTTAAGTTTGTTACTCATTTTTCTTAGTAAATCAAAACTTGAATAACCGTATTTTATACATAGAAAATTATTTACGGTTTATAAATTACTATGAAACTCCACTCTCTTTACTTCGCTTTCATGAAAATTTTCTTTGACCTATTGACCTTATAATATTGCATATGATTTAATATGTTTGTATTAAAATATTATGGAGAAACGTACTTTGATTTTTACAGCCATTAAAGATTCAGGTCAACTTTCAAAGCATTATTTTTGATGCTAATTCTTCCCTCATCGAAGCAGGAGTTCCTCAAGGGTCCATATTATCTCCTGCTTTGTACTCCATATTTACGTCTGACTTCCCGGAAAATGACTTCACGACAGTAGCAGCGTACGCAGATGATACCGTTCTGTTATGCAGCAGTGAACCTCCAGAAGAAACTTCGATGAACATCCAAAATCACTTGTATGAGGTATCTACATGGCTCAAAAACTGGAGAATGAAAGTTAACCCGCTGAAATCTGTGCAAGTGACTTTTACTTTAAGAAGAAGAGCTTGTCCAACTGTTTACCTGGATAACAATGAGATACCGCAAGACAATAAAGTTCGATATCTGGGCCTCCATTTAGACCGTAGACTGACTTGGGGATATCATATCAAAACAAAACGTTTGCAACTAAATAATTGTACAAAATTACTTTCAAAATTCATCAACAGAAAATCAACTCTATCATTAAAATTTAAATTATTAACATACAAAGCCTATTTACGACCGATATGGAATTACGGTATTGAAATTTTTGGGACCGCAAAGAAAACTCACATTCAAAAAATTCAAACTCATCAGTCAAAAATACTTCGGATGATAACGAACGCCCCATATTACGTAACAAATTTAACATTGCATTCCGATTTAAAAATCCCTTTTGTAACAGAAACTGCTAAAATAAAATATTCCAAATTTAACAGAAAATTAACAGATCACATCAATCCCCTAATACAGCAAATGTCTAGACGAAACTTACCACACCGACGCCTACGAAGAAAACGGAGTAGAGATCTGTTGATCTAATTGTTCTATATTTTTATTAATTTATTTTTTGAAATCCACTATACTTTTGAATTATCCACTGGGATATATTCTTTAAAAATATATATTTCTGTTTATTTATCAAGTTATTTGTTTTTTTCAAAATTTAGTTAAGCTTTTGGATGGTTATACTGTACTGTATAGTTTCTAAATAAAATTAACGTTAAAAAAAAAATTCTTCCCTCTCTATCTAATGTTGTTTCTTCTTTTGTCAGACGTGTTTCAATCTTTCAGAGGCAGTCCTCTTCTTTCCTCTCACCATTTAATGCAAGCGCTCCGTTTTTGCTTTTCCTGGAGTCTTTGGAATTAAAATCGCGAAATCTTTAAAATATTTAAATTGCACATAAAATCTTTTGTCCTAACCCTTCTCTGTTATTTAAGTCTTCTTATCGCTCTTGATCATTTTAATCTTATTACTTTCTCTTGCCTATATGAATATATAGGAAGGAAAGTATTGTTTTCATGTCGATTTTTCGAAATCGAGTTTTCACCGGATCTATACGTTTTCAGACCCCCTGAACCCAAAAAACATGTTTTTAGCGATTGGTCTGTGTGTGTGTCTGTGTGTGTGTCTGTGTGTGTGTGTGTGTGTGTGTGTGTGTGTGAACAGAATATCTCAAGAACGGAACATCGTACGAACTTGAAACTTAAGTTACGTACCACTACCGGACTCGATACGAACATTTTCATCAAAATCGGTCAACCGGAAGTGGTAGTTTATTCGTGTAATTTTTCACTTTTTTGCGATTTTCTCAAAAACTGGTACTACGATTTTTTTTAAAATCGCCTGGTTTACTCAATTTTTTATTCTCTACAAGATAGGGTAGGCGTTATGTTTACTGAAATTCTGGGTGAGGCTGTTTTCACGTAAAAACGTTGTTTTTTTAAGATTACAGCTTTAATATGCATTTTAGCGCAAAACGTTATATAATAAAAGTTGTAGAGAATGTAAAATTCTACAACTTTTATTTCAAACAATTTTTTGTATAACGCTTAGTTTAGCGGTAATTAGCAATTTTCTGTTTTTTTCTCACGAAAACGTGAGAAAAATCGATTTTTTTAACATTTCGGTCTTAGTATGCATTTTACGACAAGAGTGTATATAATTAAATTTATAGAAAATTAAAAGATCTACAACTTTTGTTTAGAGCATTTTTCTCTACAGAGCCTAGTTTAGCGTGAAAGCGTGATTTTCCGTATTTTTAAGCCAAACTGAGTTCGATTGTCATTTTGCGTCATTCACTCATGATTAAAATAAGGTTATGTTTTTGAGGTTAGTTTTTGTGTATTTCTAATATTTTATTAATAATGTTAGGTTTATTATTAATTATTTGCATTGGCAAGAGAAAGTTGTGTGAGTGTTTCACACCAGATTTTTTTTAAGTCTAGGATCCCAATTTTAGTTACACAGTACCGCTCAAATTACAGTACGTTCGGCGAAACGGTAGCTATGGCTGAGCGCGCACAGCCTGGAAAATACTGGGTGACTAAGAGAGTGCTACTGTACTTTCTTTTCATATATGACAATACTACGTAAAATACATCTACATTTATTATTATTGCCCATATCATATTATTATATTACCTACATTTATATTGCCTTACTTTATTATTAATAGTTTTATAATGCAAATCTAAAATAGTAGTTATAATTATATAATTAATTTTAAATTTAATACATATATTAAGAGTAAATTTACATTCTTTAACCCGGTGCAACGTAGATTTAAAATTTTTTCATGTTTGTAAAATGTCACTTAATAAAAAGTTAATAAATTAAGTAGATAAAGGGGCACAAGCATCAACAGGGCTATAAAATTCATCATTTTCACTCTCTTCGCTATATTCATCACTGCTACTTTCTTCAGTATTAATTTTGAAACGATCTAAGACATTTTCTACTACAAACTCGCTCTAAAAGTAAATAGGCCTACTCACTTTCAACTTGTTTTACTTTGCTACTCACAGCCTGCCATTCTTCTATTCCAATTCTTGAGAAACTGTCATTACACAATGACATTACATTTTCTATTTTAAGAGTTGCAAAAGAAGGAAGTGTAGTATGATTTGTATGCTTCTTTTACCGAATCCAAACACAGAATAATTATTTCTCAGAACCTAGTTCAAATCACGTAAGAAGTCACATGACAGGGAATTTATCGCAGTAAACAAGAGATTGTTCGATGACTACTAGTTTTGACTGCAGCCGGTGGATAATATTGTCCCCCGCGCGCATCCTCTCTGTCGAAGGTTATAGCTATCGTTTTAACAAAACAACTTGGAACACTCAATAAAAAAACAAATTCTTGTTTAATACGCAATTTATTAACAAAAATGAACAAACTTATATTTTAACAGTTAATATGCTCTCCTTTGTGCTTTATGAGTTCATGACAGCGTTTGGGATTGAGTCAACAAGTTTCTCGCGTGTTTTTTTTCAGTTCATCATCATGAAACATTATCTTGATTAGCCTTATCTTGATCAGTGAAGAAATCACAAGTTTTTGTTTCACAGTCTTATTTGGCAAGTTTTTGCTTACAAATTGACCACAGATTATCGGGTTTAGGTCTGGGGGTTGCCTGGCCATGGAAGAACATTTATATTATTTTCAGTAATAAAGGTTTTGCATTTTTTAGATGTATGGCAAGGTACAAGATCTTGCTGTTAAATCCCGTCGCTAGCCGAAAACAATTTTGTAACGTGGAACTACTCTTCTCTTGGAGTAAATATATTATGTTTTTTTTTTGAATTCATCATTCCTTCTACTGAAACCAATGGTTCAGGTTGATGAAAGGTCATACATCCCGTAATGTTTATTATAAAAATATAACAAATTCCTGTATTGTTCCAATAAATTTGAGCGGTACTGTATCCAGCAGCTGTTTTTTGAAACCAAAGAGGTTGGATTTTATAGGAAATTAATTTGTGAAAAATTTCCTTAGTCTGCTGTTGTCCATTCTGTAAATATGCTTAAAAATACAATTCATTGTTTCCTCATTTCATCTGTTATTTATGATTTATGAAATGCACTTTTTATTATAAACCTACTTTGTTTATTAATATAAACTTCTACAATGTTCAATGGGCATCTAAAAATTGCCCCTAGTAACTTCTTGGTAGGTATGTAATAACTTACATTATATCAGTCCCTGATATAGGATAATTTAAATTTGTTTAAATCGCAGGAGCCGTTTTTGAGAAATACGCAAAAAAGTGAAAAATTGTTCGAATAAACCACTATTATAAATTATATAGGATGAAGATACTTACTGCTGCCAAACTATTTCTAATTAAAAACTAAAACGAGAATGAAAGAAATTCTTAAGATGAAAGAAGAATCCGTAGGACTTGCATAAACAAAAAACGGAAACAACGATATCTGGATATTAATGTCTAATTCTGAACTCTACCATGAATTCGAACCAATTATTGACTTCATGCGGAAGAAACGAATTTCTTTCTTCGGGAATTTACTTAGAATACCGGACAATCGAGTAACTAAACAATTCATTTCTATAATTAACTTGTGGAAAATCCTCCAATGTGGTTGGCCGAAGTAAAGCAAGATATGTAAGGACTTAACATTGCAGAACAAGATCTTTTAGTAATATCTGAACAGCTTAACTTTCTTAAAGATAAATACACAAGATTCATCTAAAAACTCGAGCTCCATCGTTAATGATTTGTACAGATAAAATTGGATACATCAGATCCCAAAATATGAACAATTATTGGGAAAAACGTAAGAATCCTAAAACCAAACCAAGAAGGATTTCTAAATTTGATTCAAGTACTCCAATGAGGCCGTAAAAGGAAAAAAACATTATTATTTCATATGAAGCTAAATTATAGAAAATGAAAAATCTACAACTTTTAAGTATTTTTCTTTACAGAGCCTAGTTTAGAAGCAATTAGTGATTTTCCGTATTTTTAAATTCTACAGAGGTTGATTTTCATTTTGTATTATTCACTCATGATTAAAATTAGGTTACGTTTTTCATTTTACATTGTTTATTCATGATTAAACATAGGTTATATGGTTCATTATTTACATTGGCAAGATAAAGTCGTGTGGGTGTTTTACACCAGGTTTTTTGTAACAGCATCACATTGGGAAAAGATTTATTTAAATAAATACCTATGGAAATTAAAAGGCTGAACATTTTTGAAAATACTAGTTCTAATAGGCCTATACTTTACTCGTTAATTTTTAAGAACGCTTACAGGTATTGAAGTAATGCTGTTGGAAATAACTATGGTGTGTGCAAAACAAAATTTATAATAATCAAGCTGTAAATTTTCAGAAGTCCAACGAATGGTGGGCTGGCCACTGATAACCGTTCAGACGGTAACACAGCAGCGGCACCGTAAGTTTGTTCCTTCAGTTCTCATCATATAACGGGTGATTCAAAAAGAGCGCCGGTTTTTAAACGGCTGGTAAATTTTTGTTTATCGGTTGGCAACATTGTTAGACCTCATTTCTATTTCGGAGAACATTCCGATTGACGATTCAGTTGTAGTTTCTCTTGTTCGCAGTGTAGTACTCTCGCAGTCTGTGTCTAACCATGGAGAAGTTTACTATTGCACAACGAGTGTTAATCATTCAAAACATTTTACCAGAGTGGAGAGAGTTATGCGGCTACTGTCAGGCGACTTCGCGGTACTCTAGGACGTAATGAAGCACCGAATGAATCAACAGTTCGCAGGCTTATGAGAAAGTTTTTTGAGACGGGTTCAACAGTCGACCTTAAAAGTTCTGGACGTCGTCGTTCTGGCCGAACTGAGCAGAACGTTGCGTTGGTTCGTGACAGTGTGGCTGTTAGCCCAGAAAAATCAATACGTCGCCGTTCTCAACAATTGGGTTTACGATGTTCTTCTGTACGGAGAATTCTTCGGTACGATCTCCAATATCACCCGTATAAAATTCAGTTGCTGCACGAGAAACAATGTTGTTGCTCCGTGAACGGTTCCAGGATCGCATCATTTCTCGTAATTCCGACCATCAATGGCCACCAAGGTCGTGTGACTTGACGCCTTGTGACTTTCATCTTTGGGGCCATCTGAAGTCATTGGTGTATGCCAATAAACCCCGAAACATCAATGACTTGAAGGAGGAAATTCGACGGATTATCGGGCAAATGGAAGTCGAAACTTGTCGTGCAGTAATATCCAATTTCATGGACAGAGTTGATGCGTGCCAGCGCAGTAGAGGAGGACACATGCATGACATCATATCTATACATACATAAAATCCATGAAATGAATACATGAAATCGGAAGGTAAGATGAACTTGTTGATGTATTTATTTTCAGTTTTTCCATAAAATAAATCTCTTAATTTGATATATCAAAACCGGCGCTCTTTTTGAATCACCCTATATTTAATCTCATAATACGAGTAATGCATTTCAGCAAGCGTCATTTACTAATAAGTATTATTTTAACCTTTAAATTTTTTATTTTGTTTGCTTATTTATTTATGTATTTAATATCACAACAAGGCCGCCTTCGTGGCCCAGTTCATTAACTCACTAGCGGTAGTAGGAAAAAGAAAAGGTCACGTGATTAACTAGCGCTAGTAAACTAGCTCTGTGTGAACGTTGCTTACTAGCGCTATTAGGGGAGAAAAAGAGAAAATATCACGTGATCGACTAGCGGTAGTAAACTAGTTCTGTGTGAACGTTGCTTACTAGCGCTAGTAGGGGAGAAAAGTTCACGTGATTAACTAGTGCTAGTAAACTAGCTCGGTGTGAACGTTGATCACTAGCGCTAGTAGGGGAGAAAAGGTCACGTGATTTACTAGCGGTAGTAAACTAGTTCTGTGTGAACGTTGCTTACTAGCGCTAGTAGGGGAGAAAAGTTCACGTGATTAACTAGTGCTAGTAAACTAGCTCGGTGTGAACGTTGATCACTAGCGCTAGTAGGGGAGAAAATGTCACGTGATTTACTAGCGGTAGTAAACTAGTTCTGTGTGAACGTTGCTTACTAGCGCTAGTAGGGGAGAAAAGTTCACGTGATTAACTAGTGCTAGTAAACTAGCTCGGTGTGAACGTTGATCACTAGCGCTAGTAGGGGAGAAAATGTCACGTGATTTACTAGCGGTAGTAAACTAGTTCTGTGTGAATGTTGCTTACTAGCGCTTGTAGGGGAGAAAAGGTCATGTGATTCACTAGCGGTAGTAAACTAGTTCTGTGTGAATGTTGCTTACTAGCGCTTGTAGGGGAGAAAAGGTCACGTGATTTACTAGCGGTAGTAAACTAGTTCTGCGTGAACGTTGCTTACTAGCGCTAGTAGGGGAGAAAAGTTCACGTGATTAACTAGTGCTAGTAAACTAGCTCGGTGTGAACGTTGCTTACTAGCGCTATTAGGGGAGAAAAAGAGAAAATATCACGCGATTGACTAGCGGTAGTAAACTAGTTCTGTGTGAACGTTGCTTACTAGCGCTAGTAGGGGAGAAAAGTTCACGTGATTAACTAGTGCTAGTAAACTAGCTCGGTGTGAACGTTGATCACTAGCGCTAGTAGGGGAGAGAAGGTCACGTGATTTACTAGCGGTAGTAAACTAGTTCTGTGTGAACGTTGCTTACTAGCGCTAGTAGGGGAGAAAAGTTCACGTGATTAACTAGTGCTAGTAAACTAGCTCGGTGTGAACGTTGATCACTAGCGCTAGTAGGGGAGAAAATGTCACGTGATTTACTAGCGGTAGTAAACTAGTTCTGTGTGAATGTTGCTTACTAGCGCTTGTAGGGGAGAAAAGGTCATGTGATTCACTAGCGGTAGTAAACTAGTTCTGTGTGAATGTTGCTTACTAGCGCTTGTAGGGGAGAAAAGGTCACGTGATTTACTAGCGGTAGTAAACTAGTTCTGCGTGAACGTTGCTTACTAGCGCTTGTTGGGGAGAAAAGGTCACGTGATTTACTAGCGGTAGTAAACTAGCTCGGTGTGAACGTTGTTTACTAGCTCTATTAGGGGAGAAAAAGAGAAAAGGTCACGTGATTGACTAGCGCTAGTAAACTAGCTCGGTGTGAACGTTTGGAAGCGTTTTGTTACTAATAAACTGCTAGTACCATTAGCTGGTAAACTAGCGTCGCGGAAATAGGCCTTAGGTAACGTCAGACCGTTAAAAAAATTCTACAGGATCGAAAATCCTACAGGATCTGGAGGAATTAAAATTTTTTATATTTTAACCATCGTAAATACTGAATGGAACGTTCCAGAAACTACAAGGGTTGAGACACTTGTTTCAAAAACTAAATTTTGTTATATTATAGAGTTTTACTGAAGACCATCTCGAATTGGTACCATTGTGTTTTAGTTAAATGTACTGCATCAAAATATTATGATTAGGGCTAAAACTAATGGTATGTCCAAGTCATAAATTTAACTAAATTGAGAACGTAAGTATTAAACAAGAAATATTTAAAATAAAATTCATTTTTTCGTAATATTCATGACCATGAGTAGTATTACAAAACGATTTTAGACCTTTCCAAAAATTTTATAATTGTTATTTGTTGTTTAGGTCATCAGCCGAAAGGCTGGTTTGAACCTCTAGAGGTTTTACTAAGTAAAAACGAGGAATGAGGTGGTTTCCTATTGCCTTCCTCACTGAGTTAAAAGAGTATGCTTATCAGCATTCCTGGCCCTCCGAAAAACACTTACTTTCAACCCTGCAAATGACACCTTCACTTCATTCACCACAGGGACTGGCTGTATAGTGAAATTTATTACTTTTAGACGCTATAACTCTGACTAGTGTTCTTTTACACCTCTCTACCTCTACTCTTCTTAAATAATTCAGTCATATATTTGGCTGACTATGTAATAAGAAACAGAACTATTTTTTGTAGCCTTGGAACCAGCAGATCGAGTGCAATCAATTTAACACTCCACTTGCTCGTTATGGGCAAATTTTGTCATTATTAGATGAAATTGATAAATGTCATACATTAACGTATTTTGTAAATACATTTTGTGCAAAAAATTACAATCAAAAATCTAATGGAATATTTTCGGAAAACGAAGATATTTTAGTGGTTTTGTAATACACAGTTTTTAAAATACCTTTGTTTTTGTAACTTATACAATTTTGAAACACAACTCTTATTGTGAAATAATAAATACAAAATAATTTCAATTACAGGGAAACCGATGCAGGAAATCAAGCATTGACGGCAGAAGCTCAAGCTCCGCTTGATAATACACCTAATGTTAATAATGAACAGTACGATTTTCGTACAGCTCGTGGTTATTACGCTACGCCTAGCTATATCAGGTAAGTTGTTATTTTCCACATAAAAAAATCTAGCGTGAAACAATCACACAACTGTTTCCTGCCAATTCAAATAATTAACAATATAACCTAATATTAGTAATAAAACATTAGAAATAAACAAAAAACATAACCTTACTTTAATCATGAGTGAATGAAGCAAAATGAAAATCAACCTCAATTTGGCTTAAAAATACGGAAAATCACTCGTTCACGCTAAACTAGGCTGTGTAGAGAAAAATTATTCTTTAAATAAAAGTTGTAGATCTTTTAATTCCCTATAAATTTGATCATAAACTTTTGTGCTGAAATCTTAAAAAACCATTTTTACAGATTTTCGTGAAAACAGAAACCAGAAAATTACTAATGCCCACTAAACTAAGCGTTATACAAAAAAAATGTTTGGGATAAAAGTTGTAGGATTTTAAATTTTCTACAACTTTTATTATATATACATTTTTGCGCTAAATTGCATATTAAAGCCGCAATCTCAAAAAATAATTCTTTTACGAGAAAATAGCCTTTTAAAGAAAATAGCTTTTACGAGAAAATAGAATAGAGAAATATCCAAGGATTTCAGCAGATATGGCGCCTACCTTACTTGTAGAGCATAATAATTAAGTAAATGAGAAGATTTAAAAAAAATCGTAGTAGCCGTTTTTGAGAGCATCACAAAAAGTGAAAAATGACACAAATGAACTACTACTTCCGGTTAACCGATTTTTATGAAAATGTTCGTGTCAGGTCCAGTAGTAGTATCTTACATAAGTTTCAAGCTTCAAGTTCGTACGATGTTCTGTTCCTGAGATATTTTGTTCACACACACACACACACACACACACACACACACACACACACACACCACTCACAGAGACCAATCGCTAAAACATATTTTGGGTTCAGCGGGTCTCGAACCGTGTAGATCCAGTGAAAACTCGATTTCGAAAAATTGACATGAAAACAATACTTTCCTTCCTATATATTCTTATAGGCAAGAAAAAGTAAAAACGGACCCACTCACACCTACGCAATTATGAACATTGGGTAGGCCGACATTATGTCTACTGTGTGATAAAGATTTGATTGCCCTTTGCGGAGAGGAGCAGAATCGGACCGCTACTAGCCTTCTCAATAACACTTCATTATGTAGGCCTACCAAGTCCCTGTGTACTAGTTAGTAGTAGTAGGCCTACATAATGAAATGTTATTGAGAATGCTAGTAGCGGGCCGATTCTGCTCCTCTCCGCAAAGGGCAATCAAATCTTTGCCACACAGTACGAGTATAAATAACATAACCGTGTTCTTACGAGTATTTCCTTTTCTTTTTCAAAACAACTGAATAAAATTCAGGATGTGCGAAAATCCCAAAAATGTACTTCCTAAAACGTCTTATTTATGAAATAGTTACTAAGATTGGGAGGAAATATACTACACAATAATATTAAATTTATAGAATACCTAAAGGGAGTTGATAGTAATGTAGGCCTAATAAAGGAATAAAACGCAAACGAAATAATAATAATAAATGTTTTATTGACACTCGTTCCTAAAATAATTTTTTGACATTTTGAAAAATTATCTTACAAAATGATTATTACCTCTGTTTTGACTTTGTGATCTGTAGCGGTAATTACCCAACGATCTGCGCCGGCTACACTCAGAGTCGTGGTATTACTTTAAAGAAAACGATTTAATAACTACAATGAATTAAGTGACATAGATAAAAAAATAAAACGAAATTATTAGTAAAAAAAAATTGATTTTAATAAATTGAATTAAAAATAAAGAGTGATTTAAAATTTTGAAATATATGAATTATTTATTGACTTTGATCGATAGTTGCCCCTTACCTTCGGCGATATTGCTTACAGTTTCAATACATTTCAGATACAAAATTCATAAACCACATACATATAAAAGATTCAAAATATCTCCCTCGAAATTCAAAAACAATTATTCATTAATATTTAATTAATTCTTTCAAATTTAAAATGGGAATTTTCATCTTAACACGTGTACATCATCAAATTAACATTCATGTATTTCCATCAATTATACCAATCATATATTAAATATAAAACAAAATTTTCAGCAAGCGCGCTAGCCTATAACGCGGAAGTACCGGGTTCGATTCCCGGGCAGGGTCTAAAAATGTTCACTAGTCAAAACCCACTATTCTAGATTCTTAACCCACTGTAGTCGCTAACTACCAAGCATCTGATGAGACTTGCAATAAAATAAACTTAAAAAAAAATCATTTAACAGCAGACAAAAATTATTCTACGCTAGCCTATAACGCGGAGTTCCCGGGCAGGTTCTAGAAATTTTTACAAGTCAAAACCCACTATTCTAGATTCATAACGCGCGTAGTCGCTAACCACCAAGCATCTGATACGACTTTAAATAAATAAACTTAAAATAAAATATTTCATAGCAGACAAAAATTATTCTACGGCTCGGTAACGTACTACTTCTACTGACAAATTCAAAGGCTTCTATAACAGAACTATATTTATCATGAATAAATGAATTAAACTAAAAATTGTTTAATTATAAAATGTTCACTGCCAAAAGAAACTACATTATTATAAAATAAAAATACTCTAAAATATGGTTTATGTTTATCAATGATTTAGGAAAAAATAGTTAATTTATTGTGAATTTTGAAAATGTATTTTTGCTACTAGCTTTTCTACTACTAGCTACTTTTTTTGCTAATAGCTAGTTTTTTCTAGCTGTTCTTAACAGAAACTGTTTATAAATGTGGCTTAGATCTTGTTCATTATTTGCATTGGCAAGAAAAAGTTGAGTGCGTGTTTCACACCGGATTTATTAAACTAAGCTTTGCGCCCCCCCCCCAAACCCTTCATCACGCACCCCTTGCGGGTCACGATCACTACTTTGAGAATCAATGTCCTGCATGATTATCTGCGGCATTTGGTATTATTTGCCTCTTATCACAAGACGAAACTTCTCCAGTATCCGAGATTTCACGGTATCTCAGCTTCCATTCATTATCTAACTTCACCAAGACTTCCGTGTTCTTTATTTTATCCTACCATGAAATACGCAGCAATCGCCTACTCGGGTCCCAAAATCCATACACTTCAAAAGAGTGGGAAGAAAGTAGTTACTATACTCACTCGCAGTAATCGAATCTGTTATTTTTATGTGAATAAGCATGATAGTTTGGAATAACTGAACCACTTAAATAACAGAATAGATCCAGGTATGCAAGGGTTTAAATTAAACAGCACCAGAATTTATGCTTTAAGGTTTACACAAACGATGCTCATGGATAATGTTACTTATAAAGGAGATGGCATAAGGATAAGATAGCTGAAGAAGACTAATGGTTGAAATTCTCTATTTAAAAAAATTCCTCTGCAAAGCGTATCAATACATATTATTGGGCAATATATTTTCACCGTAGCCCCCTTTGATTAAGTACTGTGCTTCCGGATATCAAAGCTTCCGACGTAGCGACAGAGGGAGCCGCCAATAGTTCCGAGAAGGGTGGTAGGCTTGTGGCGGCGTACTGACAGAGGCCTTTGTCATCAAGGCCGAGCCAGTAACCGCCTCCTACCACAGCACTCTCGGTGACTATAAAAAGAGCGCTAAACTGAGCCGAGAGATTCAATTCCGATCCAGACAGCAGACAAGACGTCCACCACGGTACACGGCTACAGGACTCCAGCGAAGACTAATCGACGACCCCGCAAGAGAGATGATGATGCTTCCGCTCGCCGACCCGTCACCGTAAGCCGACGACCGGACCGTCATCGCCCGCTCACGCGAGCGATACCCACAGCGGTCCCTCCGAGCCTTACGCTCACCGGAGTAGTACCCTCACCAGTAGTGCTCATCCAGCACTACAGCGAGGGAAGAAGATGATGTCTCCGCTGGACGACGACACTCCGTGTCGCCCAGCTTCTCGACCGCCGCGACGACTACGACTGGCGCTTCCCATCAAGACGACCACCGGTTAAACGGCCCTTTTCAGGGCCACCAAAAATTAAAGGTTTCAACTCGCCATTTAATGTCACCATCCGGTGACAATATATATTATGGTATCAATATATATTATAATATAATATAATATAATATAATATATTATATATAATCAATATATATTAATCTGACCAGAGATTAATATTTTAAACACAGTTAAGGCTTTGTGTCATGGTTTAACCTGAGTTTATGTATTAGTATAAGATAGTGCAGAAGGTAATGTTTATCTAAAATTGTATTCTTGCTTTTCTAGGGAAATTTGGTACCCCCATCACCTTGCAAATGAGTGAGTAACTAAAATTCAATAATTACACCCTTACTTTTATTTTAACCAGTTTCATTTTGGAAAAATTTACTATCAATGATGGTGCACAACCTCAAAATGTCCAAATTTTATATATTTATTTAAATATTATTTTTACAAAATAAATTCTTTTCGTATAGTCTTCGGGGACGTAAAATATGAACAACTGTGATGAGATCGCATGTTGCATGTAACTTAGTCTACGTTGAATTTATGTACCGCGACATTTATTCCAGGTTCTTTCAGGATCTGACAATTTCTAAATAACAATACCTCTTTTTAAACTAATAAAACCAGTGTTAATATCAATAAATATTGATTTTTTAACAAATATTTAAAGTAGTTGTAAGTCAATTTAAGTTAGAAGGCGCACTGCCTCATCTACGAAACTTTATTTTACGATTTTCAAAATTTTATTATTTTCGTGAAAATAAACTTACGGTTGTATTTTACAGGTATCACCATGGTGCCAAGTAAGTCAAAAATTAATATGATTATTTTTCAATTGCATTACCTTAAACGAACTATCAGTAGTTTTGCGATATTGATTCAAGGCTCCTTGGGGAATCAATCCCCTTAATAATCACATGTATAATTTTTAAAATTAGTCTGTTAAAATTTTTAAATTAGTCAGGCCTTCCGTAGTAAAGGAAACAGCTGTCAACGTGTTAATTATTCTTCTAAAGTGCCGAATTATTTTGGTGGGAGGGAGGATAGTAAAATACATTAATGCAGAACAGTGGAAACAACTCTGAAGTAGCAAATGCCCATTACCGACTACGGACTGAAACACCAGCCCGAAAGCCCTGTTTGAAAAGCCAGCCATTGAAAAGAAAATCAGTAGAGCAGTAAGAACTATAATTTTCTGTGATTATAATTATTTGAATAAAATTTAAAGATATGTATCGCACATAACTAGAGATGCTAATTATTATGTTGCTTAGAAATTAATGTGTATTTACAGAAAACGAAGAAAAGCTGTTTAAGTATTAAAAGTATTAAAAGATGTAGGGTTAGCATTTTGAAGATAAAAGAAAATAATCAATTAAATGTAACTATTAGCTCATAAATACAGGGTGATTATAAATGAAATAGACACTTTCGACAGCTTCTTAAACATCAAACTGCTGTATTTGAATTTAGTAAATGATATAGGTTTGTAGGGAATTTTTTAAAGTTTATGTTGGTACAACTGTTGCTAGAATTTTGTTGTTGGCTGCTGTTACAACGACCAGTCTAGCAAAATGGCGGCTACTCAAGTGGAAAAAGCTTATTGTGTTCTTGAATTAGCCAAAACGAACTCGGTTACGGTTGTGCAACGTCATTTCAGAACAAGATACGGTAAACCACCACCAACAAGGCAATCAATCTAAGACTGGTATAAACATTATGAAAACAGTGGATGTCTGTGTAAAAGGAAGAGTACTGGAAGACTTTCTGTTACAGAAGAACAAATTGATAGTGTTCGTGATGTTTATGTACGAAGTCCAGGAAAGTCAACTTGATCAGCAAGTTTAGAATTGCAAATTCCTCAACCGACTGTGTGGAAAATTCTGCGGAAACGTTTGAAAATGACACCTTATAAATTGCAGTTAGTACAAAGTTTAAATACCAGTGATAAAGTTGTACGTAAAAATTTTTGTCTGGAGATGCAACATTGTGCTGAAAATGACAACGCATTCTTTAATTGCCTAATTTTCAGTGATGAATGTAATTTTCACATTAGTGGAAAAGTTAGTAGACATAATGTTAGAATATGGGGCACAGAAAACCCAAAAATAACTTTACAACATACACTCGATTCCCCTAAAGTAAACGTATTTTGTGCATTAACTCGTGAAAAGGTTTACGGGTCGTTCTTCTTTCACGAAGTGTCAGTAACCGGAGTAATTTATCTGGACATGTTAAACGAATGGTTAATGAATGCCTCAACTCCAGGAAGATAGTGATAACTTCATTTTTGTACAAGATAGAGCTCCGCCTTATTGGCACTTACAGGTCAGAAATTATCTTGATGAACGTCTTCCTAGACGATGGATCGGCCGTGCAAGTGAGGAAAACATTGTGTTTACGCCGTGGCCACCTTGTAGTCCAAACTTAACGCCCTGCGACTTTTTCTTATGGGGTTATGTAAAAGACAAAGTTTTTGTACCACCGCTTCCTGTAGATATCGATGATCTAAAACAACGTATCGCAAATGCTCTTCCCACAGTTGACCGTCATATGCTTAACGTGTGTGGGAATAATTCGACTACCGTGTTGATATCTGTCGTGTTACAAATGGTGCACACATTGAACATCTGTAAAATTTTTAATAAAAACTTAATGAATTCTTCTATATAATCATGTAAAAAATTACCTTACCTTTTCAAAAATAAATTTTCTATAAGCTATCGAAACTGTCTATTTCATTTATAATCACCCTGTATATATTAATGGTACCGACATAATAGTGATATATTTTTATGTATATGTTTGTGTCAGAAAAATTTAGTAAATGTTTGTATGGGGCGATAAGTTCGTTAGTTGTCTAAACAGCCCATTAAATGCAGAATTAATGTGTCTGTGTTTAAGTAAGCAAACACTACACCGTAGGCCTATACTTGTACTATACTTGTACTAGTATATGTGTAGTGTGTGCTTACACGTGTCTTTTGAAATTTTAACGGACAATGAGACCTTCGAAAGTTTATAGAAGGGTTCTCATTGGTCCGACGTCATAAATAGGGGGGGGGGAGTTGTAGCGAGTTTTTATATTCAGGGGAATTTTTAATTTGGATTACAGTATGACGGTGTGATTAGTACAGTATGGTAGTATTTTGCATTATTTTACCATTATTTCAGTTATTTTTGGTTTTAAGTATAGTAAAGCCGCGATAATTTTAATATTTTATATTATTTTTATGAGCTACGGAAACAGAACATCTATGTTAAATCAGGTTTTTATATGTAAAATTTAGATCATAGTTTTTTTATATTTGTGGTTCAGTAATTTTAAAGTATAATATTAAAGTATTAAAACATCATTACAAAATTAATATAGGCTATTAGTTGTTTTCATTGTTCTGCATTGCATGAACGCTTCCATGCATCTTAATTATTCGGTCGAACATCACATGTTTGGATTAATAGTTGGTTTTAATTTTTTTTTTATGGTATGTTACCGATTTATAATGGTAGGCCTACAGATAATAATATGTCAATCGAATAATGAGAAAAACTGAGCGGTTAATGACAGGCAAGATAAGTCCCTAAATATTTATTTTAGCTTTATATCTTTATTGTTGTTAAGGTTACCCCTGAAGTTAAGTAACGAGTTAAGTTTGAAATTAAGTTAAGTTTAAAACATTGTTACGGGTTTTTACCGGAAGACCACCTACTTTATTTAGGGCTGATAGGCAAGCCCGAGCATAAATCGAAACGATTTTCTCTATCTCTCCATGGTACCTTAAGCACTTATCGCCAACACCACATTTAAAAAACTTCCAGTTTTCCCATCAACTTTTGTAGGGACCATCTCTTTGAGGCTTAAATGGCTGCACTCTACATTAAACTTCTAACAAAATTCTTTTTTTGTTTAAAAAGAAACACTTTTTGACGTTAGTAGTTTTTTCTTCTTGAGGAATGCTTCTTTGGGTTGTGCTAATCGGATTTTATGTCTGTTGCCCACCTACTATCAGATGTTATAGAACTTCCCTGATAGTTAAAATAGCGACTTCTGCGATTTTTCCACCTTCAAGCCATACCTCAGCTTTTTGTTTGCCATCTCTGGCAATGTAGTGGTCAGCGCAACTGGCTTCTTTGCCAGGTTCAATTTCTGGTCAGGTCTGGCATTTCTTCATTTGTATAGGGCCTATCACCTTGTATCATTGCCTACGCACAAGCCAAGGCATCATTCAAAAATAAAAAAAATTAACTCATTTTTTGCCCGTCGTAAACTGAAATCATAAAGCAGTGAAGATGATTGTTTTTATCCGTTTCCTAGTTATTCAGCTGTCAGACATTCGTTGATTGATTTAGTACGTATGATACCAAATTTAGGAGAATTTTATCGAATATTTTAAATATATATTTACGCCCAGTTAGTCTAGTTTTAGGAGATTTTTGGAGCGGTGAGTACAAAATTGTGTACTCTGGTAGAGAAGATATAGTGAGAGGCATTGGGTGTATGGTGAAAAAGAAATGAGCTGATAAGGTGATGAGCGTCTGGGGTTACAGGAAAGACTAATTATGATTAAAATAACGCGGAGCCAAGAGTTATGGTTTTAATTTAGATCTACATGCCTATATTGAAGCACAAAGAAGAGGAGGTGGACGAAGTATATGAGCAAATTGAGGATGTGCTCACAAAGGTTGGAGAAATGAACGATCTAATATTTTCTAAAAGACTGGATGCAATTGTGAGGGAAGGAAATGAGGTATGTGGTTGCGGTTGTATTTTATTTGATAGAGCGACAGTGGACTGTAGTGCGGTAACATAAATTAATTATAATATATGCGAAGTAAAATTTAATGAAATCTTGACTTACCCCTTTTTCCAAGACAAGGAAAAATAAAGTAAAAGGAATACCACCTGCGCAGGGATAAGGTACAAGGTTTCCAAATTGCGGTGTTCCGAACTCCCGTGTTATAAAAACAGCGGTCATATGCGGTTTACGAGACAGCGGTAACAAAAGGCGACGCGCACTGTACGATGGTCACTCATCGACTGTGTCGAGTTATCTGCTACCTATATTTACTACCGATAGCGGCGATAACAAAAATAATTTAATTATCGGGCCTAAACATCCTCCCCGCCCCTGAAACGACAGTTTCTGAACCCCAAAAAAATAAATAAGGAAAAAGAAAGGAGACATCTTCACTTCAGCGGGGGCTGTCACTGAAGACTTGCGAAGGCGAGGTGGCCCACGGAAGAAAGGGAAAAAGAAAGGATAATTAATAAAAATAGCGTAAAAAATATATGGAAAAAAGTAAAATAGAAAATCTAAAGGCGTAGTTTCCGTGTAAAAACCTCTACACACAGATTATTTACAAACGCAATAAAAAATAAATAAAAATTACAGAAAAGATATCGAAATCATATTGCGAAAATAGAATAGAATAAACTAAAATAAAAGATACCTTGAATAAATAATTAAAAGAGAATCGAAATATTACTGGGTCGGCAACGGACAAATTTTAGTCACCGACCGCGTAAGTACTCCTGTTCGAGTGCGAACTTTCACGACTCGAATAATTCCGTCCGGACCAGGAATAACTTCTTGAATTACTCCAAGTGGCCACTGAAGAGGCGGACAATTATCAGTTTTAATGATGACGATTAAACCGGCCTCCACAGGTTTAGCGGGAGAGTTCCATTTTTGTCTTACTTGCAGGTTGTGAAGATACTCCATGTTCCATCTCTTCCAGAATTCTTGGATCAACCGGTCTAAAAGCTGATATCTAGTAAGATGATTCAGTGGTTCATCCAGTAGGTTGCAAGTAGGCAGTCCTTGTAGAGGTTGTTGCACTAAAAAATGAGCTGGAGTAAGAGCTGAAGGGTCGCTTGGATCCGAGCTTAAGCAATAAAGCGGGCGAGAATTTAGAATAACTTCAATTTGTGAAAAAACGGTGGAAAGCTCTTCAAACGTTAAAATTTGTTGACCAATTACTCTATAAAGATGGCTCTTCACAGACTTTACATTGGACTCCCACAAACCGCCAAAATGCGGAGCATAAGGTGGGTTAAGCTTCCATTCAATTTGGTTCTCGGCTAGCTCTGACCCCAATGCATGTACGTAAGCGTCTGATTTTATTAATTCGTATACTTCTTTCAACTGAGTTCTGGCTCCAATGAAGTTTGTTCCACAGTCAGAATAAAGCGTCTTGCATGGCCCACGGCGAGATATAAACCTTTTAAAGGCAGAAAGGAACGTCTGAGTTGACAAATCAGATGCTAATTCTAAATGTACTGCTTTGACAGTTAAGCAGATGAATAAGCACAAGTAAGCCTTTTGAGGGCGAGCGCCCCTGCGTCTTGTCCAGGACACCCAGAATGGTCCAGCGTAGTCCACACCGGTGTGCAAAAATGCCTTACTTGGCTTCACTCTTGCAGAGGGTAGGCTTCCCATAAGAGGAAATACGGGTTTTGGTCGAAGTTTAAAGCAAATATTGCAAGAACGGATCAAGTTTCGAATTATGCTTCTTCCACCTAAGATCCAATATTTCTGGCGTAGTAGCGATAACACGAGCGTCGGCCCTGTATGGAAATGCCTTTGATGACAATGATTTATGATGAGATTCGTGAAGTTATCTCGTTTTGGAAGAAGTATAGGATGTTTTTGCTCGTAGCTTATTTCCGAGTTAATTAACCGTCCACCAACACGTTGAACACCTTCTGACAAGAACGGATTGAGCTTCCTAATTTCCGAAGAGCAGCCCTTTCCTTCAATAAGCGATTGTATTTCCGAGGCAAAATGTTCCTTTTGTACTTCTCTGACTATAAGTAATTCGGCGGCGGCTAAATCAGATGCGGATATGAGACCATCAACGCAAGGAAGTCGTTTTAAGAACCGTAAAACGTAAACAGTGGCTCTGAGCAATTTATTGTAGGACGAGCATTTGTCTATTAAGTCTCGAAGCGGGTAATCTGCTGACTCCGTAGCAATCAAAACACGTTGTTCATCGACGAATTCTTTTGACGAACTGATCGGATACTTAGGCAAGAGAGAATAATCTTCTTCTAGCCAGCTTGGGCCTCGAAACCATAGCTGATGGTCAACCAAATTATTTGGCAGTAGGCCGCGAGAGAGACAATCGGCCGGATTTTGCTCTCCAGTTATGTGAAACCAAGCTGAAGATTGTAGATTTTCTTGTATATATGATACGCGGTTAGCGACAAAGGTTTTCCACCTCGATGCAGGGCTATTGATCCATTGAAGCACTATCATTGAATCCGAGAATGCGAATATATTCTTGAACTTAAATTGAATTTCACATGCTTTGGACACAAATGAAATCAATCGAGCAAGCATAACTGCTGAGCATAGCTCTAGCCGCGGAATTGTATTTATTTTCATAGGTGCAACACGAGATTTTGCACATAAGAGATTAATTTTGAATGTATTATCTGGTTGCTGAGCTCTAATGTAAACTACAGCACCATAGCCCTTTTCAGACGCGTCGCAGAAACCGATAAGATCTGCTGTGTGTCCTTCAGAAATAGCGACATGGCGAGAAATTTTTAATTTTAATAGTACTGGCAGTTGCGATTGAAAGTTGGTCCAAGTCTCCACGATTTGTTTTGGAGGGCTTTCATCCCAGTCTATTTTTAATGACCATAATGTTTTTATTAAACATTTTGCTAGCAGCGTTGCGGGAGCTAGAAATCCCAAAGGATCAAATATCCTAGCTATTGACGACAAAATGTTGCGTTTTGTACAAATTTTATTCTCAGAGCATATCTTGAAACTAAAACAATCCGATGATGCGATCCACTGCAAACCCAAAATTTTTCTTGTGTCATCATTTTGGAAATTTTTAGAATTCAGAAGTTGATCTTCAATTGGAATTACAGAAACTAAATCAGAGGAATTGCTTGACCATTTGACCATTTCGAACCCACCAGCCTTAAACAATTTTCTTAAGTGATGGTATAGCGTCTGAGCCTCTTGGAGGTTCTTTATACTGGTGACCAGATCATCCATATAGATGGAATTATTTATTGCGGCAACAGCTTCAGGATATTTGGTTGCTTCATCTACGCCTAATTGCCGAGTGACTCGAATCGCGAGAAATAGAGCTGGCTTGACACCAAAAGTCACAGTATTTAGTGTCCACGCGCGCACTTCTTCATCTGGGGAAAATCTCCATAAAATCTTCTGAAATTTTCGATGTTCGGAATTGACTTCAATCTGCCGATACATCTGTTTCACGTCTGCAGTAACTGCAATCGGATATAAGCGGAATCTAACAAGAATTTCTATTAAGTCACAATGTAATTTAGGTCCTGTATAAAGAAGATCATTAAGCGAACGATTATTTGAAGCCTTAGCGCTTGCATCGAAAACTACTCGAAGACGTGTGGTTGCACTGTCCGGTTTTATTACGCAATGATGTGGCAGATAATAACTGTCGTTAGTAAAAGTTGACAGAGACATGTGACCTTGTTCGATGTAGTCTTTCATGAAGGCATGATATTCTATCTTCATGTCTTGATTGGCTTTAAGTCGTCTTTCTAAAGATGAGAAGCGTTTTTCGCAGACAGGTAGTGAATCTCCGAGAGTGGAAGGATCTTCTTTAAACGGCAGCGAAACAGAATAGCGACCAGTCGGTAGTCTCTGGTGGGTGTCGATGAAATGTTTTTCACATATCTCGTCTCCTTTGTCCAAAAAAGTGGGTTGCGGGATTTCTTCTAGACTCCAAAATTTCTTCATTAAATCATCCAGTGAA
Source organism: Catonia carolina (assembly GCA_035578175.1). Classification (NCBI taxonomy): domain Eukaryota; kingdom Metazoa; phylum Arthropoda; class Insecta; order Hemiptera; family Achilidae; genus Catonia; species Catonia carolina. Next base: position 256,453,058 of record JAQMRL010000001.1, on the reverse strand, counting down.
GTCTCAGTAGTAGACATGTAGACTTGATTTTCAGAACGATTACTGTGCGAATGATCCGATACAGTTCTTCCCATAAGAATGTAACCGAAAAGCGTATCTAAAGCGACTGGAGTCCCGGGAGGTCCCGTTATTTTATGTGATTTTATTATACGCGAAAATATTTCCGATCCCAACAGAATGTCTATCTGACTGGGAATATTACACGTATCATCAGCGAGCTGAATATTTTTTAAGTGCGATAATGACTCCAATGAAAAACATCGGCTGGGTAAACTATCAGTTATTTTATCTATAACAAAAGCGTCTAATTTAAGTACCCTTTGCGTATCAAAGCGGGAGGCGATAGAAAGTGATGCGTTAAATTTAAGAGGACGAGTGCTAAGTCCAATTCCCTGAACCGCTGAATTTACTCGTGATACCTTTAACCCCAGCTTGCGTTGAAATTCGGCAGTAATAAAATTTGATTGGCTGGCGTTGTCAAGAAGCACACGAGCTTCATGAGCGCGGTTCATCGTATCAAAAATGAGAATTTTTGCAGTTGATAATAGAACTATCGATTCTGGCGGAGTATTTTGAGAAGTCATGCTAACTGACGATGTTGAGCAGTGCGCGAGCGAAGAATCAAATGAGGTAACTTGTTTCGAAGTGTCAACAGAAGGAGTCTGAGTATCCGATTTACTTGCGTTCAGTTCCTCAGTTTTCGTCACAGAAGGTTGACTGTCACGATGCAAGGTAGAGTGGTGTCGTTTGTTGCAGAAAATGCAGGTCTTAAAACTCTTACAGTTCTTAGTAGTATGCTGAGATGACAAACAATTCACGCACAAATGTTTTGTTTTTACAGCCGAAAATCGGTCAGCGGATGATAACCGTTTAAATTCAGGACATTTAAAAACTTGATGCAATTCATTGCAAATTGCACATTTTGGGGGTTGATAATTATTATTCTTACTCGTCAAAAAAGTATGAGTAGGTTTACTTTTGTTAATTTTATCTTTAATTTGAGAATTCTCGAGTTTATTAAATTTTGAATTACGAAAAAGAATTTTTTCGTTTTCTTTTGTAAAAGTTAAAAGTTGATCGAACGTAGGGATATCATCCTTCCTACAATGCATTTCAAAATAGCGCACAGTTTCTGGATCTAACTTTGAGAGGGCTATTTGCAAAATAATAAAATCGGCTAAGTTACCGACATTAATAGCCTCAAGAGCATCAACGGATGCTACAAAAGAATGCAAAAAGTTTTCTAATCCTTGAGAAGATTGACAATTAAGAGGTTTAAACTCTAAAATTTTATTTAAATAAAAAGACGCTAAATTTCTTTTATCTTGATATTTATCTACAAGATTTTTCCATAAAATAGCATAATTTTCAGCGGTAGGCGGAATTCCGGAAGTTACTGCTAATGCTTTTTTACTTAGTTTACCTACAAGGTATCTAACTTTATCGGAATCGGATAAGTTAATATTTTCGTGAATATTACTTTTAAAACTTTCAAAAAATATAGGCCATTCCGAAAGTTCGCCCGAAAATCCGGGTAGTTCTAAAATCGGCAACTTAATTTTAGGCTTAATTTCAGTAACTTGTTTACTTTTTTGTTCACTGTTGTTAATTTCTAATTTAAGCGAATTTTCTGCGGTTATAATAGCACAATATAAATCTTCTAAAGCATCAACTGCTTGAAAACTAGGTTCAGTGTTATCATCTATTTTTAATGACAATTCATTTATTTCATCCATAATTAAACGAAATTCATTTCGGGTTTCTTTAATAGTTAAACATTTTTTTATGAATAAATCTTTACAAGCGGGTATATCCAGCTTTAGGCTGGCATCATACGTTTGCTGAACTCTTTGGTAGAGATGGTTTTTCTTAGCTTCTAATACCCTTAACCTTTTTTGATCGGTTGCCATATTTTTTATTTTTTTTTTTTTAAATATAAGAAATGAACCAAATAACAGGGTTATAAATGCAAACAAGTAGCACGGAAATCGCGTAACTTAATTAAAGAATAATTTCTTTAAATTAAGTTATAATAATTAAAAATAATTTAAGGATTAAAGAATTTATTCATGAAGATAATCAAATTGAAATAATAAAATTATAATTATTGTGTTTATCGAAATTTAAATTTAAATGTGAAGTTTGTAGATAAGCCGATAACGAACTAACAAAATTTGTAGGAATAGGTAGCAGATAACCTAAAGCGAATAACAAGTTTTATGCAGGTTAAAACTCGACACAGCATACAAGAATTGTAATGCGTATTATGCTAACAATATATATAATTGAAAACGTAATTAAAGTTTTCCGACTTCTTAAAAAAATGAACAGTTATGAATTTTATGCAAAGCGCAAATTTAACAAATATGCGTATAGCGTGCAATAGCGAATAGCGTATTTTAAACAAATTAATGTTATTTACATTTACATTAACATAGCGATTTAACGTGAATTCAGTTGACATCAAATAAAACACAATGTAAAGGTATATCCTCGCGAAGGAAAACCAATGGTCTTTTCGAAGCTATCCGCCCGAAAGTTAATAATGTGCTTCTGGAAGATATCAGGTCCGGAGGTTACCAATGGTTGCGGTTGTATTTTATTTGATAGAGCGACAGTGGACTGTAGTGCGGTAACATAAATTAATTATAATATATGCGAAGTAAAATTTAATGAAATCTTGACTTACCCCTTTTTCCAAGACAAGGAAAAATAAAGTAAAAGGAATACCACCTGCGCAGGGATAAGGTACAAGGTTTCCAAATTGCGGTGTTCCGAACTCCCGTGTTATAAAAACAGCGGTCATATGCGGTTTACGAGACAGCGGTAACAAAAGGCGACGCGCACTGTACGATGGTCACTCATCGACTGTGTCGAGTTATCTGCTACCTATATTTACTACCGATAGCGGCGATAACAAAAATAATTTAATTATCGGGCCTAAACAGTATGTATTATTGAAAAATATAGACTTTGAAAATAAATGAACGAAGATCAAACCTTCTAGAATTCTGTTTATCACATAATCTTATTATTATCAATACTCTCTTCAAACACCCAAAACGAAGAAGACACATGGAGATGGGGAACGTTATGACACTGACTATTACCAGAGATAGCAAACCGAAAGCGAGGTATGGCTTGCAGGTAAAAAAAATCGCACAAGTCGCTACTTTTAACTATCTGGGAAGTTCTATAACCTCTGATTGTAGGTGTGCAACAGACATAAAAGCCGAATAACATAAGCCAAAGAAGCATCGCTCAAGAAGAAAAACTGCTAACGTCAAAAAGTGTTTCTTTGCAAACAAAAAAGAGTTTAGTTAGAAGTTTAATGTTGAGTGTAGCCACTTACTCCTCGGAGAGATTGACCCTACAAAAGTGGAGAGGAAGACTGGAAGCCTTTGAAATGTAGTATTGGAGGAGAATGCTTAAGACACCATGGAGAGATAGAGTGACTAATGAGATTGTACTTACAAAAGGAGATGAAATATTTTTAACAGGAAATTTTATTATTCTGTAACGTTGAAATTTTGGTCGGCAATGGCTGGCTTACGCCTGAAAGTTTTTTAAATAAGGGCTGGCACTTTTTATACACCCTTATTCAAATTAAATGACACTTTAGGCTACATCAAACTTTTAAAATATTTTTTCGGCACTGAAAGGGTTAACATTCAAGCTTTTATTTCACGAAGCAATATTATACCGCTACTTTAATAATATGTACTTTTCTATTATTTTAAAAATAATTGTAAGATTAAATCTGCCTTAGATTCTGTGATTATAGAAACTTTTGATAATTATTGGCAATATTTTCTGAAAAAACTAACACAACTTCTTTATTCATATTAGAAGAATACTTGTGTAAGTTTAAAATTTTTGTAAACAAAGCGATTACTTTGGGTTCAACTGAGAACGTAACGAATGCTGTATTAAAATCGGCATTGTAATAAACATGATAAATTTAAGCGGGTAGGAGTTTGCTGTGTACTTCGCCACTTCCCCACCACGCCCTCCCATCAGTCGAGCAATTTCTCCTCTCTTACTGCTCCTGTTGACTTGAAACTGATACCTTGTTTTAAAGGTTACTTCACCCTTTACGCTCAAAAAATATACTCCACCTATAATATCTAGTAAAGGACAACTGCGCGTATGTTTTATTACCTGTAAAGTTTACATTTCGTACAAAAATTTGAACAATGTAAATTACATTTTAGTTTCACACCCTACGACCAATGTAGATGATATAACTTTCAAAATAAATAATTCAATTGGGTGGATTCAAAACGGCAAAAAAACAAAGTTTAGTATAAACATTGTTACAATATGATACAATGTAAAAGCTTGTTATGACTGTATAATCAAAATGAAAATAAAATACGGAAGACTGTTTATTATTGCGAGTCGCCCAGACATGGAAGTTTTGTCTACATCAATAAATTTATTGACTTCAGTGCTGCTATAATGATACAATATTTATTATCTACGTTTATAATCACACAATAATGAGTTTATAAATCTACAGTATTTAAAAATAGTCAAAAATATTACAATAGAGAGCAAAATAATACAATTATAGCCTACAAGTAGGTCTGTTATTTGGTCAGCTGGCGTTTAGTCTTGACAAGATTATTGGACGTGAAGTTCAGTTCGGTTATATCCTTAAGAGTTATTCGGTTCGATTGTGATTATTTTCCCAGTGTTTCATTAATTTTTATGTAAATCATAAATTATTATCTCATCGCGGTACCTGTTAATTCTATATATAGGCCTACTTCATTACTATTAATATATCATTCAACTGCAGTGAATAAATGCAGTAAATATAAAAGTACAGTGAATAAACTACTTTTATTTAATGTAACAGGTAAAATAAGTGTACTTCTTGTAACAGTTCAAAGAGCGTAAGGGGAGTCTGAGTATATAGGAGGTTGTGGAAAGAATACACAAGCGAGAACTCGACCCGCGTAAATCTTTCGTTCTTAGTATAGTATATTATTAGCTATGTTGAAGTAAACCAAATAACAAACTTAAATCGGTTCGCCATAAAATTCTAGTGTTATTTTTCTGATACTTAAGTTCTGTACTCTATATTGTCATATAACTGTACGATTATAAGAGGTTTTAAAAGAATGTACAGTGAAACTTCTACCAACGGAAACTTCCGAATTGCGGACATTTCCTAATAGCGGACAATTTTAAAAGTCCCGGCATTTTCCCGTAAGACACAATACTAAAATATTTCCTAATAACGGACCCTCCACATAACGGACGCGGACAGTTAATTTGTATGGTTTTGAAAATTCAATTTCTGGAAAGTGGACAAAACAAGTCCATAAAAATGTTAGTACAATGTATGCAAAACATTGCATTTCCAAAAACTGACGGATTAATCATAGACAGCATAACATATGATGGTTTTGTAGAGCGCGTACAAATTCATTACCATCATACGGTTCGATAATTCGTGAAAAAGCGTTAGAAGTAGCCAAATATAGGTATTGTGTAAATTGTGTAATCAATTTATGTACAATCCTGGAATACAAACATAAAGTACGCTGGATTACTTATAAGTACTGTACATGCATGGATATTTTTTATATTACATATTAGATTACACGTTTCTTTTTTGGTAATTTTATGTACAATGTACTATATAGCTACTATAGTATACTTATGTATTAAATAATTTTTTTAATTGCATAAACGAACATAGTGTGTATTTATATATTCTTGTTAAATACGTTACATTACGCAATACATAAATTATATACAAAAAATTGTAGAGTACACATATTTCTCATTAGCGGACACTTCTTAATAGCAGAAAAACTTTTTGGTCCCGCGAGCGTCCGTTTCTCAGAAGTTTGACTGTATTTAAAATGCTGAGGACCTATCTTCAGTGTTTACGAACCCATCGCAGACCGCAAAAATCGCCGATAATCACAAAATTACGAGTATCATTATATTAGTTTATATTATTCTTATTAATTTTAATTTTATTGTATGATATCCAATTTATAGAGACATCGATCGTACTGCAAAATTAGAGGAAATACGGAAATACTTAAGAACAGGACAACGACCGCCGAGAAAGCCGTGAGTGATTATCATACGGATTTTTCAGTAGTATAATTTCATTAAGTTAGTAGCCCTCTAAGGCAAAAGCTCTAATTAGTTATTAATAACTAAATTAAAAAAAACTAAAGTGTTACAACTACCTAATTCGTCCGATGTGGATATTATGTGGAGTTAACTCGCGCTTTTCACCTCCCGTGGTTCACCTTGGAACCAAGGCTAACTTTAATCCGTGGTTCGGCAAAAATATCAAATGTAAACAGGATACAAACTATACAAAAGAAACGTCTACATTTAACCACATATGTAATCCCTACTACGTAAGAAATTCTCTCATACATCGAGACCTCGACGTAAACGAAGTATACACACAATTAACACTCGTTTCCATTAAAAATTAATAAATCACATGAATCCAGAGATACAAACATTGACATACCCACACCTACTGCAAAATCCTTAAATAAAAATAAATAGATGCTGGTGTAGGGATTTTATAAAAAACGCCGACGATTGTTTACCAATGGGTGATTTCCTCAATCAAGACAAAAACAAGACACTATACCCCAATGAACTAAAGACTGAAGGTGAGATCTAGCCAAAAACAGCCAAGGTCAGGTGAGAGGTTGTCACTTCGGTAAGTCACACTCTGTTTTACCGAACTCCAGCTGACTTTTTGTTAGGCAGTCTTCCACAGCGGGACAACAATGTGACAACGATTTACCATGTAATTTAACGATTTACCAAGTCAATTGGCTGTGTTCTGTGATCTAGGTCACTACGCTCCGCCTACATCTGCAGTCTCAAGTTCGTTAAACTACAAAACCACATCACAAAATTGCTGGTTGTATGAATACACAGTTCCAATTGTTACTAAAAAAAAACAAGAAAGAATTTTCTTAGTATTTCTTATACAATTAAAAACCTTTAAAATTTATTTCACAGCCGCGTTTTTCACCTCATCGCTACTGGAAAGGAAACCAGTGAAAGTAGCAACGCAGATAGCCAAGAAACAAGTACACCAAGAGGTTTAGGGTAAGTTATCTTCCAATAAATGTTCCAAGGTTCACTCAAATCGCAGTACGACATTATGATAACATAAAAATTATTAAAATCAATAATTCATAACACAAAATATATTTCAATAACTTTTTTAATCCAGGAAATGTAAAAGATTTAAAGATTAAGTAGGTAGCCCTTTGAACAAACTGCAACGTACACACATTAGGAATTAAAAAAGTACCTGGCCGTGTGAATTAATTCACACGATGAATCCTGGAGTGACATAATTCCTTAGAACAGATTTTTGCTGTCATAAACTTGATGAACTTGTATCTGTCATCTAATTTATTGAAACTATTCTCAAAAACTTTGTTTGTTTGTTAGACATGAATGTTAAACTTCAATATGTTTGTTTTAGTTAAACAAAAATAAAATGCCGGCGGCATGTCGGTAGATGGTTGTGAAGTGCAACGTAAGTAATTACACTCTTTAAAAATAAAAATAATAAACATCTTTCAATTACAGAACACCAATAAATAACAACAATGTCAATGTCAAGGGGCCAGTACCACCAGTAGCAGCAACAGAAACACGACCTCAGGAACCAGTTCATATTACGCCAGGGTAGGTTTCAAGATGATGACAAATTTTATCATTCATTAAATTTCATCTCCTACATTTTAAGTTTAGATGGTATTTGTTTATTCGCAATAAAAACTGGTGCCTAAAAATATTATGAAAGTTAGAAAGTTATTTTCAGAAAATTTACTGCTTTAAATTTCAAATACTGAGGCAATGAAACCAAAATAATCAATTACCAATTTACTTAAATTTTTTTACTATAATAGTTTAAAATATGATAATTCGTAATGTTTTAAATGATTCGTTCATTGTTTACAACGATTTTGTTCAGAAGATATTATTATAACTCTGTATCTCTTTTGTTTTCATATGTTTATAATTTTGAACTTCAACATCATGTAAACTTAGATAATTCTTGACTATTTTCCGTCATCAGTCGTTATTTTATCAAAATTTCTGAAAATGCAGTAGACTATATTGAAGAATAATGGTTTTTATACCATTTTTTGAAAATTTATCGAACAGATACCTCGTCATTGCTAAACCAATTTGTAATTTAAGGCTAATTAGTGCACTTTTACTGGAGTTTTCTTAGTTTACGAAGAAATTATACCGTTCTGGAATATCTAACAACCGTTAGCTGTTCCCTGACCTGTTGGGAGATTCTGCGGATTTCATAGATTTTTGGGCGTTGAAAACGAAAATGTCCGTGTTTTGATTCCTTTAAATAATTTTTTGTTTTGATTCCTAAAAGTTCTTTAAATTTTCTTGCTAGTTCAAGCTTGTTAATTCAGGCCTCAGACCCTATAGCAGAAGATCTTAACACACATTTTCATCACTTCCGAAAATTTTTAAAGAAAGTCGTCTTCACCAACGTGTTTTTTTAATCTACCCCACCTATTGGATGAATCAAATTTAAACGCGTCTCCAAATAGGAGAAAATACCACTTTATAGTTGGCTAGTGGTGGCAGACGCTGTGTCTATATAACTACTTCGCTTTTCTCAGCTTATTCTTTCACATTGTGGTGAGGTCGAATGTTCGGGAGTACAGTATTTAATTAAAATTGGCAAAACAGATATAATGTTTTTGACGCAATCCGGTTGACATGTTTGAGTTTAGTTCCATTTTCGTTTAAGTTAATCTGTTGTCGTATTTGGAATAGCCAGAATAAATTTCATCTAATTTTTTCAGTATTTCTGGGAAGTTAAAAAGTTGATATAAAAACTGCTTTTATGATATTTTGTACTAAATGTATGCGAACATGAGAATTAGTTCAATTTGCTTTGTCTTGTATAGCGTTTTAAAAAGCCAATAAAATATATATTTTTTAGACGATCAGAAGTGGATCAAATTAAAAGTGAAAGACCGATGTCTAGTACTTCTGAACCCAGAAGAATTGAACCAACACCAATTCAAATACCTACTACCATTACGGATCAAGAAATTCAAACGTAAGTTTCATAGGAAAACACCAAATATAAAAATTGACATGATTCTACCTTAAACATTCATCTATTATATATTATATTATCTAGTTACGAGTCTGCAAATTCTTGACAAGAGCTAGTGATAATTTACAAAGACTTTTGGCAAAAATATTAGTATAGGCCTTGCTCCTTGTCAACTTTGCCTACTTAATACAGATACTGTATGCAGTTATTACTCTCTTTTAGTTTATTTATAGGCCTACTCATTTCATCCGGTTAGTTAAGTGACCACAGTGAATTAAGGAACATGATGAAAAGTGGTTTTTGACATGGTAAATGTTTTAAGCTGGAAATTGAAATGTGGATTTTGAGTTTTGTTCAAAAGTCCTCTTTTCTTTCCGTCCCTTAGAGGCCAGCTTCATACTCTGCTGGACCAGCTGTCTTAACTCCTCACATGGTCCAACCTCAAGACCTGACAACTTCTATTTCAGAAGTCTATTTGCCCACTTTTGCAATCATCCTCCTACTCGTTCTATCAGTTCTCATGTTTCTGGACTATACACCAAAATGCTTTCCTGTATTTATCTTCTAATTCTCTTCTTCGTTCTGATCCATATTTCTTTTGACCACAAACCCAAACTTAGCATCTGTGTCACTGTCCTTTCCTATGCCGGTTTGCTCAAAATTTCCTTTTGACTGTTCCCTCGTAGCTCAGAGCTACTACAAGGTATCCATACTCCTCACAAACATTTATTCTTTGTCCTGCTGTTTGCAGATCTAATTCGAACAGTCCAATCGGTAGATATTTCATCTTTGAGTTATTAATTTTTAGTTCTAATTTTCGTAGAACACGGCATGACCAATTCAGATTTCGTTCGGGTTGATAAAATCAAATGGATCATCTTAAAACACATTAACAACTTTTACAGATCGCCAACTGAAATGCAACAACCAACATCCCAGGCAGTAACTGAGAGAGAGGTGCAACAACAAAACCAAGGAGGGGAGCTAGGAGGAGTGGACCAAGGACGGGAGCTAGGAATGGTGAAACAAGGAGGGAAGCAAGGAGTGGGTGAACCTACCAGACAAAGAACAAAGTAAGTTCTATTTCTTTCTACCTCGGTAGCATTTTACTCCAGTTTATATTTTCCTCTTGGTAGTTGGTTTTATAAATATATTTAATTTTTCTTAATACTGCACGCAAGAGTTTGGCTACAGTCAGGCATGTAGCCAGGGAGGAGGCTTGGGGGCTTCACCACCACGAAAGGAAAATTCAAATTTCGTACCAGACTAATATGTCGTGGGTCCCTATTCCGATTACCAATCAGGTCTGACATTTTTCATCGCTCGTTTTTATCTGGTGTAAACAAACCTTCACTAACCCTAATGTGTAAAACAGTCCAACGTAAAACAAAAAGAATCTTCAGACTTAACTTCTCCGAACCTGAATACTGTATTATTAATTATAATATAATTTTATAGTATATCTGTCTCTATTTATTAACAAACTAATTATAAAATTTCTGGTGTGAAATACTCACACGACTTTCTGTTGCCAATGCAAATAATTAATAAAATAAACTAAAATTAGTATTAAAACATTATAAATAAACCAAAAACTAACCTCAAAAAACATAAACTTATTTTAATCATAAGTGAAAGACGTAAAGTGAAAATCAACCTCAGTTTAGCTAAAAAATACGGAAAATCACTCTTTCACGCTAAACTAAGCTCTGTAGAGAAAAATGCTCTGAATAAAATTACAGATCTTTTAATTTCCTATAAATTTGATTATACTTTTTGTCGTAAAATGCATAATAAGACTGAAATCTTTAAAAAATCGATTTTCTTTTACTCGATTTCTTAAGAAAAAAACAGAAAATTGCTAATTACCGCTAAACTAAGCGTTATATAAAAAAAATGTTTGAAATAAAAGTTGTAGAATTAAATTTTCTACAATTTTTACTAGATACATTTTCGCACTAAAATGCATATTAAAGTCGCAATCTTAAGAAAACAATATTTTACGAGAAAACAGCCCTACCAAGAATTTCAGCAGACGTGGCGCCTACCCTATCTGGTAGAGCGTAAAAAATGTAGTAAATCAGGCAATTTTAACAAAAATCGTAGGAGCCGTTTTTGAGAAAATCGCAAAAAAGTGAAAAATTACACGAATAAACTACTACTTCCGGTTGACCGATTTTGATGAAAATGTTCGTGTCGGGTTCTCTAGCGGTATCTAAGTATCTTAAGTTTCAAGTTCGTACGAGGTTCCGTTCTTGAGATATTTTGTTCACACGCGCGCGCGCGCGCGCACGCGCACACACACACACACTTATACCTAGACCAATCGCTCAAAACATGTTTTTTTTGGGTTCAGGGCATCTGAAAACGTGTAGATCCGGTGAAAACTTGATTTCGAAAATCGACATGGAAACAATACTTTCCTTCGTATATATGCACATAGGCAAGAGAAAGTAAAAACTACAGACAAAATATTTGTATGATTGTAATGCGTGGGTACTACATATGTAAATATTAAATAAAAATTATTAACTAAGTTGATTATGTCGCAATGAAAACCCAAAACTTAAAGAGGGGAACTTATTTATGTGTAAGTTGAATTTCAGAAACAGTTATACCCTGATCATTCTTTTTAGAACTTTCGCTGAAAGATGCTTAGTAAACCAGGACCTCCGTTTGAGGCTAAAAACTCACAGCTAGTTTCTACCCAACAATGAATTATGGATGAAACTAAAAGTCATATAAAGTAGTGAGGGTAGTGTAGAATTCTTTTCGCGCATCTCAGGGCTCAAGAACCCGCGATAAACATCTAGTATAACTTATTTCATTTGTTGTATCGAGCGTTGGAATGATTATAGCATAGCGTATAGAAGAGATATCTCTTCTATACGCTATGATTATAGTAAGCGCGATAAATTTAGGCGCGTTCCCACGCGCCTAAATTTATTGCGTTTGCTGTAAACTTCCCAATTTCCTCACCTCGCCGCTCCCACCAGTCGAGCTATTCTGCTCTCTTACTGCCCCTGTTGACTTGAAAATTATACCTTATTTTAAAGTTTACTTCACCGTGTACGCTCAAAAAATACTCCGCCTATAATGTCTAATTCACGTCAAGTGATACAATTATTATATTTGCGATGTATGCGTTCAAAAAATTCACATTAAATAAAAGAAAAATTTCAAATTGTTCTATTTACGTGTTTAAAAAGTAGCGTTTAAATTAAATCGTATTTGATTTTTTAGCACTACTTATTACACGTATGTTTTATTACCTGTAAAGCTTGTTTCGTAATTAAAACAAAATGTGAATTACATTACAATTTATATGTAAATACATTACAATTCTATTTACAAATTATTTATATTAATAATATATTATCTAACTGCAGTAAATAAATACAATAAATAACAAATACAGTAAATGAAACAATACAGTGAATAAACTAATTTTATTTTTTTATTTTTTTTTTATTTAACGTCGCATCAACTACAACGGTCATTAGCGACGACGTTGGGGTGGAACTGTTTACAATGGAGGATGAAATGATTTTTTGTAACGAATGAAAATATGCCGTGCCTGAGTGGGATTCGAACCCAGGACCGCATGATGAGAGGCGAGCACGTTACCAACTGCACCAATGCGGCCGGCTAATATTATTTAATCTAATAACACGTAAAAACAGTGTACTTCTTGTACACTGCCAAGAGCATAAGGGGAGTATTATGAGTACATAGGAGATTATGGAAGGGATACACGAGCGAGAACTCGACCCGCCTAAATATTTCGTTCTTAGTATAGTTTATATTTTTTCCAGTCATGAACGTAGACGACGGCGAGAAAATAAATCACATTCATATCCTCTTCGTTTAGCGTGAGTAATTATTTGAATTAATTTTTCACCACTTGAAATTCTGAATACTTCATTAGAAATAGTTTTGACACATCAAAATTATTTAACTTTAAACAAAAATTAGCCTTAGAGGAGTCCAAATATAAACAGGATAAGATAGACACTTGACGGAGGAAACCGTTTGTGTGTGGGAGTGCATGAATGTTCAAGTACTTTATGCATGCGCAAACAAAACGTGCTGTGTGCGAAGGGGTGAGTGAGTGTGGTGTTGTTTTTAGGTAGAGTGAGAGTCACCGTGACAGTGTGAACGAGTTTCTGTGCCGTTCAATCATGTGAGCGGAGAGATGTGAGTTAGCTCACTTTTTTAATGTTGACATCCCATGACTACAAAAAACCCAATCCTGTAAAAATGTTCGAAAAATTAATCCTCCCTCACTTCAGTCACCGCATCGAGTCTACCCTGCGCCCTGAGCAATTCGGGTTCAGCAGTACATCATTACACCACAACAGTCCTCCTGAATTTCCAGGTGGGATTCGATCGAGTGTGGCTATTTGGACTTCTATTCAAAGCCTCCAAAATTTTACTTCCACCCGATATCCGACTACTACACTCCTTCCTAACTGGCCACCAATTCTTTGTGGCTAACACGCACCCAGCCTTCAATAACGTCTCCTCCACAATACTCTCCATCCAAGCAGGCGTTTCCCAGGGGTCAGTCCATCGCCCATCGCCTGTACCTCTACGCAAATGATATCCCATTTATTCCCTCCTTCGACTAAAACCTGTACGCTGATGACACCATGTACATGTGCTCCAGTCCCAGCCTCTGTTTCAACCCCGCCAAACTCCAGGAGCATTTAAACAGGACCACAGCCTGGTGCCACTACTGGAAGATAATGGTCAACCCCAAGAAATGCTCCGCCATAAACTTCTCCCAAGATAAGAAACAGCCGCCACCGCTTAGGATAGAAGTCCATGCACTATCCTGGGCTACGGCAGTCAGATACCTTGGCATCACCTTCCACAGACGTCTAACTTTCCGCGCTCACGTTAGAGACACAATAATACAAGACAGAGTCTTACTCTACAAACTCTCCTCCCTATTACGCTCCCCGCGCTCTCAGAATTTTCCTTAAACTCTTCATCTACACGGCCATCATCTGATCCTTCCTCCTTTACGGTGCACAAGTCTGGTGACCCGTCCTCTTCTCCATCAACAAAAGAAAACTTTCCACTCTTCACAACCACAATATAAGACGAATTTCCAACCTCCGCTACCTCATCAATAATAAAACCGTCCACACTACACCCTCACCCTCAACCTGGAGGAGTTCATACACCGAAATTCAAAAGTCCTTCACGACGCCGGTCAACGCTTTGTACAGCCAACTGTCAGAAAAATCTACATACCTTGCCCACCACAAATAAAGATTAAACAACCATTCCACGATTTCCTCTAAAATTCCTACAAATATCCCTATAAAAATAATTCTTACTCAAAAAAATCAATTCTATTCGAAATTTAACTACTCGTACATCCTTATCAATATTAAAATCACCTCAAATATTTACAATTTTCCCAATAAAAATTAATAACACATAACACCTATCCCGACTAGAAAAAGCGTCCTTTTCCACGACAGTATTCTCTCTGTTATCGCGATTCCGAGCCCATCTCTCCTTTAATTATTCATCAGTAATCCCAATCAAAGAAAAATTTTAAAAAAGTTACTTTCATCCAATTCCTCGAATCAAAAGATAGCCTAGCTACGACGTCGTCATCCCGAGTGCGAGCTCATTTCTTACAGGACTCAGACTCGACTAAGAGAACCTAGAACGTTCTCAAGCCATCTGCTAATTAAAAACACTTCTGAGAAATACTATTTGTGGAAGACCCACCCATTTCATTATGCCTGAAAATATTTCCACCCTCTTCACCTCAATATTTTTGAGAATGACTCACAAGAGTAGGTCTAATAAAATTAGAGAAAAATCAAACATTTTTCAATAAATTTTTACAAATAAAGTGTTTTTAGACATATTTAAGCTAATATTTAATGAATTATAGGAAGGATATTCGAAAGCATTTGCCTTTTTTAGATCTTGGAAAGCATTCCAGGAATGGTCTTTATCAACTATTAAGCTCAGAACACATTTTATGGTGTAATATTTTGATCTGCAATTGATTTTCATTTATTAAAATACTGTATATTAAGATAAACAATAAAACAAACCATATTTTACTACTAATTGTAATAAACTACACAGGAAAGTTCTCTAAATCTCACTAAATAATTTGAGTTTCCTCAAATCGATTTTGTATGTTAGTGCACGTAAAAAAATAAACTTATAGTAGGCCTAATAGAGATAGATAAACTGCGGTCTTTCCTTAAAACCCAAAAGTTAAAAACTAAAATTTTTACTAAGGCTGCCTGAAATTTTGGTTAGAAATTGTGAATCACGTATCTTGCCTATTCAGTGAACAGTTTAGCAGCAAAGTCTCTGCTTTAAACTGCCTAGGGAAATTCATACGTAGTTTTGTTCACAAGCTCACAAATATAGTCCTACAAAGTATTCCTACCTAAACAAGTACGACGTTCCGAAAGTAGAAAGTCCCGAAAAGTAACTACTAATCGTTACACTACAAGCACTAAATTTTTTACTACTCGAAATTTTACTTAGGAATGTATAGTAGTCTAGCAGTTTCCATGTACTAGCGGTTTTTACAAAATTATTTATAACTCTAGAAAACTTCAGGAATCAGATTTCATATCTTTTGATTTTCCCAATACGTAGTGTTTTGGTTTTAATTAACTAAATTTTATCTTACATATGAGCCACGGGAATGACTTATACAAATGATAATAATTACCTAAAAATAAATATAAGCTATCTATATCGTTTCTTCATGGTTGTGTATCAGTTAGGTTCTTCACTGATATCTACCTATCTGATGTGACAACTTTTTGAAGAAAAACAAGTTATCGCACGACTGCTGAAAGTCCCAAAGGCTCACATTTTCTACCTAAAAACATCCTTTCGGGATTTTAACAAAATTTTCATTAATTAGAAGTTTAATAAATGTTATACAACGAAGGTTAGGAAAGTAGAATTTTAATTTAACTTCGGATCGATTTTAATTGACCAATCTTTTAGCTTTTTCAATCTTTCCAAGTTGACATCAAAATTTAATCTATTTCTACCTTATTTTTACCCACCTTACTGCCTCGTATACCCTCGGATACTTTACGGCGATTGTAGTTTATCTCCAACATCTCGGAAGGAATCGATAAAGGTCTTAAACTTTACTTGGAATGAAATTTCAATGCTGCTACCTAATTTTAAGTTCTCAGACATAAGAAACGCTTTGTAGGGATGTAGAGCAAGTTGACGTACGAAGGATCCTTCTATTTATAGAATATAAAAACATTTACAATTGAATTTTTTTTGTTAAGATTTCACATAGGCCTAATATAAATTAATTGGTCTCTTTTGCGAATTCTTGTGTTGTATGAAATTCAGAGAGAACCAACGAATTCTGTAAATTCTACATTGTGCTAACGTAGCCATTTATTATGATTTCATAATACAAGAGTCTATAGAAATCAGTTTATATTATCCAATGAAAATGTAATTAAGTTAATTTTAGTGCTAATTGTGCAAAACCGCACAGTTGTAGCTAAATAAAAACAAATAAAGTGAAAAATAAGTTTAGTAATATATTTTTTTGGGAAACATACTTTTACAGAGCACAACCACCCCTGAGTTTGAAAAATGTATTGACAGGTTCGTTGTTTACACATGACCAAAGGTAAGCTAAACAGAAGTAAACAGTAAATTTTGAAGTAGGCTTGCTTTTAAAAAAGTACAACTAAACTACTTAAATTTGTTAAATAATACCGACGGTGATAACGGACGCAAAAAAATGTTAGATGCACGATACATCAAGCTGGCCCATATAACACGACCTTCCAGGTATTTTAATGGGTAAAAGTTGAAAAAAGACATGGGAAGGTAAGTAAGAAGGATGGTAAGCCACCAATAGGGAAGTTGTGCACATAGCACACAATTTCGGAGTGTTTTTTTGAGAAAGGAGTGTACGATTCATACTTTATAGACACACATAAATTGAGATGGTTGAGGGAGTTTGGGCTTTGAATGCCTTGCGAAAAAATGAAAATACGTAATGGGCTAGAACGAAGAACCACCGTTCTGTTAGACAAGATGCCAGAACAACGTTTTGGTTGTTCGGGATATGTGGCACAATTTCGGGAATTGATTGTGTTGAAACCAAAAAAATTTTATCAACTTAAATTTTTCAGAATATAATCTTTAATTTTCAAGTTAGCCTTTGAAAATACCGGGTGACACAGAAAAATGGAACTTTGAGGTGCGTAGTGGCAGCCATGTACAGTTGGCAGCACTACGACAGGGAAACTGTAAGCTGTAAAAAATCACACTATTCAGTAATAACGACGGAGTGGGACGGTAGGCAGCGTGCTTTTGCTACAAAAATGTTTTACTAAACCGGATATAGTTTAGAAGGTGCGCAGAGGGAGTTCAGTTTTCAACTTAGGGCGTCTTGGTTGCGTTCTTTCGAAACACGCAATAAAAACTTTAAAGAGACTGGACCTGCTCCAAAAATAAACCCACATGACGACCGAGAAGTGTTCATACTCAACTGAGTATCAAAACTTTACGCGTTTCAGTCTTACAGACCCCACGGCATTTAGTTCGTAAGCAAGCAGTGGGGGTCAGAGTGTTCACCGACAGAATTGATTACAATTCTATCAAAAAATCATGGGAAACACAAACGAAAACATTGAATTCTGGACAATCTGTCGATGTCATACCATTTATGGATATCAACCCATAATACATGGATGTCATACCCATTTCAACCTTACGGGTTATGTGAATAAACAAACCTATCGTTACTGGGCAGACAACAACCCTAAAGAAGTTCATGAACGCCCTTTACACGTCAGCAAGGTCACAGTATCAAAAGAAAGAATTGAAGACGAAATTTGTGGTATCCCAGCTGAGATGTTGCAGCGATCAATGGGGAACCTGAACAACAGATTAGTAGAATGTATACGTTTTCAGGACGTAATTTTCAGAAATTGATAATTTGGATTGTTGATTTGTTAACCCTTTCAGTGTCAAAACAATATTTAAAAGTTTGATCTAAAGCCATTTTATTTGAATGAGAGTGTACAAAAAGTGCCACCCCTTATTGCGAAAACTTGCAGGCGTAAGCCTCCCATTGCCAACCAAAATTTCAACGTTACAGAATAATAAAATTTCCTGTTAAAAATCAATTTTTATAATGTTTATAAAAAAACAAATCGTTCTAACACTAAAACTATTCAAAATAGTTTTTTCAGTTTATTTAAAGTCACATCGACAGCTTGGTCATTAGCAACTACTGTGTCGTGAATGTTGGTGTAAATCCCAAGTAATAACTAAAATTGTCTACAATTTCAAGAAAAGAATGTGCACTCAAAAAATTAATTTGTTTTTTAGTACAGTTGCACATACTAATGAAAAGGCTGAGCCAATAGCTACTATTAAACCTTCAAACTCGTAAGTATTTTATGTTTTTCCCGATAGAAATAACTGTAGTAATAATAGTGGCTATTCTTTATCATAAAAAAAATTACAAAAGACATTAAGAAATACATTATAACATTCTAAAATGAAACACAAACCAAACAGCTTATTTTAAAGATTTTATAAAAAAATATGAATATTTCTTCTTACTTATTGTCAGTCTATTATCAAAACTCCGCAACGATTGAATAATCAGAGATACAAACGGATTAACTATTCAAAAGTTTATTAAATGAGTAAGTTGCAAAAGTTTGGCTGAAAGCACACAATATAAGCTATGTTGATAAACACTAAAAGTAAAATAAAACAACAATTATAAATTTATGAATTAAAAAATCAACCGTCCGTAATTAATAATTTACGCATGTACCATTCTCTGACTAATCGTATTTAAATTTTGACCTACTTTTAAACATATTCTATTTGAATTTTGTAGCGTGCATTGAGAATCAATTTTAACTTTCAACTCATGAATCTTTGCTCCACTATATTTTTACCTAAAGTAATTTGTCAGCATAGCTGAAACAATTGCTTGACATTTTAGAAATAGATTACAAAATTAATAATTATAACTCAAAAAACAAGTATCAACGAAGTCCTTTACCTTAGCAGGCTAAAACTTTTCACAGATATTTGAATTCAATCAATTTATTTACACTCAATCTGTCCGTTGCAGGGCTAAAATAAATAGTTCTGTTTCTTATCACATGGTCAGCCAATTAAATGACTGAATCATTTAAGAACAGAAGAGGTAGAGGTGCAAAAGACACTAATCAGAGTTGTTTCCTCTGAAAGTAATGAATTTCATTATACAGCCAGACCCTGTGGTGAATGAAGTGAAGGTGTCATTTGCAGAGTGGAAAATATGTGCTTTTCAGAGGGCCTGGCATGCTGATAAGCGTAATTTTTCACTCAGTGAGGAAGGCATTGGTAAACCACCTCACTCCTTGTTTTACTTAGTAAAACCTCTAGAGGTTCAAACCAGCCTTTCGGCTGATGACCTAAACAACAACAACAGATATTTGAATTAAATTTTTGAGCTCCATAATTACAGTTTTTATTATAACTTCATGGGTTATATCTTGTTTACAGGGCACAAGCACAACTGAAGAATATATTAAAAACTGCCCCAGCACGGACTTCAGAATCTCAGTAAGTACTGACATTGAAAAACTCATCTAATTTGTAATAACAGCAGGAAATCGAAAGAGAAAATCAACACACCGTATAGTGAAATCCATATCTTTAAAAAGGCCAGTCCATTGGTTAGTGGTCATTGAGACTACCCTATAAAATAGGGGTCGCGGGTTCGATTATCGTACAGGTCTGCGACTTACTCAAGCTCAAGCCAAGGCTTATGTTCGCGTCATCACTTAAAATGAAATAAAATGTGAGATTAGTTTATTAGTAATATACTGATATCTTAAATTTTAAAATAATACGTTTTGTATTCATTTAAGAAACGAACTAAATAATAGGGCACTATTAATTTTTAACAAGCATAAACGAAATTTCGCTGGAATTAACAGATTAGCCTTTAATTAATAAATGACTCAAATAATAAATGTAGCGTAGCAATAATCATTTAGCCTAAGTATTTTCATAAAACGTACATGGTACAAACACAATTTAACGATACGTTGTTATGTAACATACTTTCAAAAACTTAATTTTGTGATTGATAAGTTGTTATTTAGTTAAATAGATTAACATCGAATGTTTTACCATTACATTTTAAAGAAATTCTAATGGATAAAGGGCTGTTTAGTGTATAATTTTATTATGATTATAGTAGCTAAAATATTAAGATCACTTGAAAACTTCTTCCCCCAGAATGCACAACAAAATCATGGGTACTATCTTCCTTGAATATTAGTAGTTAAGTATAGAAATAAACATTTTTATCTTCACCAGTAAATTCTGTGTTTAACTAAAAATTAATGTCTGGTATTTAGTATTTCTTTTTAAAAAATTCTGTAAAACCAAGTCTCGTAGGCAGTGACGACTCGTTCCTTCAAAAATAGGTGAAGAGTTACAAAAAACAGAGAAAAACTAGTATAATAATGAGTATCCGCAAATATTTGCGACAAAGTAAATTGAAAACAACTAATGTACAGTTTTGATGGTAGCTCTGACCTAGAGGACACCGCAATTGAGTGGGTAGCAGTGCGGGGTCACTATCCTACACTTCTACGAACATCGTCCACACATTTATCACAACAAAAATAAATCATTCCGTTTTGAAGAAGTCGTTGTTTGATTGTTTATAACATTTAAATGGTAGTTTTACCGACCGCATTGGCGTATTTGGTAACGTGCTCGCCTCTCATCATGCGGTCTTGGGTTCGAATCCCACTCAGGTACGACATATTTTAATACGTTACAAAAAATCATTTCATCCTTCACAGTTACAACCCAACGTCGTCGCTAATGGCCATTGTAGTTGATACGACGTTAAATAAACAAAGAAAAAAACGGTAGTTTTATATATATATAGCCTATCTATCTTTCATGAAATGTTTTTTTTTTCAATTTTCAATTTACTTAGTAAGTGTATATTCACCAACGCGGACGATGTTTTTAGTTATTCTAGTAGCAGCTAGGCCCGGTCGGGTGAGAGACACCGTTTAACTTCACGGATTGTACACGTGCAAAGAACATCCAGGTGCGCAGTAGTCTGGTCGACACGCAACAATCTTTTATTTTATTTTCGGGAAGGTGGGGAGAAATAGGCGTGCTAGATTTGGCATGACATCTCCGCTGTAATGGCAACCTAGATGCAGAGTAGATGTGCCTTTGCATCTAGCTCTTCACTTCGACATTTGTTAAGTATATTAAGGGCATTACAAGGGCTATGCAAAACATTAGAATGCGCTCTAAGTAGATAAAATAATTATTTTTATTCACACACATAATTTTCAAGTTACAAGTTTTTTTACATTGGTTTTTGAAACAATAAAATAAGTTAACTACATATTCACACACAATACATTTTCTTATTAAACTAATTTTATAACACAATAATTAACCAACCTTACAGCAACATTATTATAACACTAATTGGGAAAAAATATGGTTAGGAACCTCATTGAAAATCGTGTTGAGGCACCATATATATAGAATAAACCATACATAGTACAAAACTAAACTTGATGAACTTGATGAATCAACATCTGATACACAAAGTTGATGAAGTTGGAGATGATGATGACAATGATAGAGATGATAACGATGATTATGAGATGACGATGATTAGTAGTTGAAGTAGAAAAGAAAAAGAAAAAAGGTTTAAATGATTAAAGGTGAGTCTAGTGTTTTAAAACGTTTCAGTCTGTGAGTATCTTCGCTGTTGTCGAGAAGGTTAATAAATTGCTAATGAATTTTGATGGTCTTCTAGTTTTTGTAAATGTTTTTCGCTATGTCGTTTAATTTTTACTTTTATGAGACAGGTTTAGATCATTGTGTAATATTTTATTGGTTACGTACCATGGGGCTGAAGTGATTAGTCTCAGGCGTTATGATTGGAAGCACTGCAGTATTTCTGTATTTGATGAACTAGCTGTACCCCATAGCTCTAACCCATACGTCCAAACTGGTATGAGTATTACTTTGTATAGGCTACAAGTACTTTTTTTTAAGGGAGTGTTGAGATTTACTGCCTAGAGCCAGAACAATTGACGTAACTGCAGCCCAAGTTGCTTTCGTTTTGTTCAATGATTTAATCAAATTTAAATTTAAATTTTAGAGTTTATTAAAAATTTGTTTTCAGTTTTCGTTGTTCAAATATGTTACTGTCCAATCTGTTTATAGTTTTTATTTGCCCTGTGGGTGATTATATTGACATTGCCTTAAGTCGGTTTTTCTACAGATGGTCTACTAGGCTATTGCAGCAAACCTAAACGCCATTCATTAACTATTGAATACTTCTTCACCCTTAGATCCTTCTTCTATATACCCCTTATAATAACATCCGTCCACCCTTTTCTGTTTCGTCCGCGCGTCTCCATCTAGATGGAACCCTTAGTTAAATTTTTGTGGCAACCTGTTCTTCTTCATTCTTTACATATGACCATATCAACAATTTTATCAACTAATAAAATGTTTTGTCAATTTTTTAAAATGTCTTCATTCTTCGATCTATCATGTTCAACTGAGAACTACTCAAGAATTTTAATTCCGTAGCTATTGTTTTGCTTTTAAATGTCGGTTGTAGGGTCCCAAATCTCTAAATTATGAAAGGAGGAACATTCAACAAAACAATGGAAGATTCTCTTCTTATTGCTACATGATATGTGATTACTCCATTTTTTGTTTTACGTCTGACTGTTTTGAAAATTCTGATAATGCAGACGGTGGAGAATGATGATACATGAAAGATGAGTGATGAAAAAATACCAGACCTGGCCGGGAATTGAACCCAGGGCTCCTCGTAGAAGCCAGTTGCGCTAGTGATTACTGCAAAAAAAAAACAGGATGTAGTGTGGTGCACAATAATGTATACCAGACAATGATGTTTTGGAAAATTTGGCAGAGATCACCATTAATACATCTTGATTAAAAAAACATCTTGAAAAAACAGGATGTATTAATAGTGATATCTGCCAAATTTTCCAAAACATCATTGTCTAGTGTACTATCTGACGTTAAATAATAATATGGGAACATATTTATTGTCATGCACCAATTCCATTACTCCCATGTCGGTTTGTACATTTTGTTCAGACGCTACAAGGACCATATAGGCCTACTGTTATTAGTTTTTTCAATTATAATTTCTAGTCCACACTCGTCATACATTGATTACAAAATTATTATTGATTAATGAGTACCGTACTACTGTGAACTTCAATGCTTTAATATAACAACCAAATATTATCCTACTATTGACTAAACAACTTACAATTTTTTTTAAATTCTGGTTTCAGAAAAAGGCACATTGTTTAAAACTTTTTCTTTGGTAACGTGATCGGTTTTTACTGTGAACAAAACACTTGAAACATGTATTAATATACAAGGGGTACCCAAAAGAAACAAAAATAATTTTTAAAAACTATTTTATTTTCAAATTTTTCAACCTTATCCCCTTCAAAATACTCTCCATTACAACTAATACATTTGTCCCACCGGTGCTTCCACTGTTTGAAACATTTTTTTTGTAGTCATCTTTAGAAATGGCTGACAGCAACTCCCTCGATTTTTTCTGTACCTCTTCAATGTTGTCAATCGGAGTCTTCTCACGTCCCTTTTCATGCGTGGAAATAAGAAAAAGTCACACGGAGCCAGGTCAGGCGAGTAAGGTCCGTGGAGCAGCGGAACAATGCCACTTTAAAACAGAGATAGCTGTGTTGCTGGTGCATTCTCTTGGTGGAAGAACCAGTCTCCTGTCTGCCAAGAATCGGGCCTTTTTTGAAGAACACTGTTGCGTAATCTTCTTAAAACTTCCAAACAGTCAGTCAACGGTCTGAAAGCACAAGCTCCCGAATTTTTTCAATATTTTCGTCGATTTGGGTAGTTGCTGGACGTCCAGAATGAGGTTTGCGATCAATAAACATGTCGATATTTTTAAACCGAGCTAACAACTCGTACGCTTGAGTTTTCCCATAGTGTCATCTTTGTAAGCTGTTTTCAACACTAAAACAGTTTCCGCAGGATCTTTACCAAGTAGAAAACAAAACCGCAGAGCTGCACGTTGTTCACTTAAATTTTCCATCATAAAAACGAAACAAGAACAAAACAGCACTAGCAATAACAATCACTGCAGATGAGTAGAACAAGCCAAGTCGTCAGCACAGGTGGCACTGATCTCGCAATGAGTTACGCTATACATGTCTATACGGCAGAAATGCGTACTACACAAGCAACGCCCACGGCAATGCTATGCCGGTTATTTTTGGGTACCTTCGTATGCATAGCTTTTATAGTTCAAAATAAAGTTTAACATAAACACCACCTACTGAAACAACATAAACAATTATTTTCAGGCGAAGTTCACGAAATACGAGCAGAAGTTTGAGCGGAAGTTCAAGACAGTGAGTTTTTATAAGTCTTCTTCTTCGTACAATAATTCATTTGTATTTTTCGACTAATAAATTAATTAGTGTTTCTTGGAGTAGGCTAAATGTATATGCATTGTAATTAATTTTATCTTTATACAAAAATGTAATACTTTAAACATTAGTAGACTAATTTGTGTACACCAAGCGAAGGTACACCAAGCGAAACATAAATGAAGAGCTGAGTGGATGAAAGTGTTATGTAACATTTTTTCAAAAAAATGTGTTTTTGTTATGATGATGGTATTTAGTGTAAAAGTTTATTTATATGGTCGACAGAATGATCATCTTTACAGTTTAAGGAAATCCTGATGGATAAAGGGCCTAGAGTGAAGGCCAACTCCATAATTTTATATCTAGTGGTGAATATTAAAATTGCTTGACTCAACGTTCCAACAGAATACACTAAAATTGCATAGATACCTTTTTAGAAGAATATCAGTTAACCGAAGCAGCCTGCGTTGTGTAGTGGTTAGTGCGCTTGCCAACATAGCAGTAGGTCCCCGGCTTCGATTCCTAGTTGGAGTTTGGAAATCATTACACGTCAAAACCCACCATAATCGCTAATGACCAAGCTCTTGATCCAACTTTACACAATAAAATTTAAAAACGACACAGTTAACCGAGGTATACATATAAATATTTTAATCGGTAAAATTTATATTATTTAGTTTTACTCTAGAAATTTTCGGATTAAAAGCTTATCTTATTGAAATACAGCTCACCCATTCCCAGAGGGATAAAATGCACAATTCTAATTAATTTTTAACGAACGGAGTCGTTTAGGAAACAAATATGTAGGAAAATACAAGGAAAATTATTGAAGAACAATGTCGAAAATAAAATTTAATTTGAAATTTAAGCAAAGTTATAAGAGTTATGAACGGGTCATAATATAGATACCAAAACGAAAGAAATCAAACAATTTACAAAAATATGAGAGCCTTCTTTTAGATGTTTTAAATTTTTTAAATTTTATGTTAAATTACAATTCACATCAATAGTTCTTACACAGAAAAGTAGAGAATTTTTACAATGCGATGGCATCACAAACTGAAAATTTAACAAATTACTTTGGTACTTTTTGCACAAAGCCACACACATAAGGTCTCTTCATCGATTATGGTCTTCAAACCCTGCTGCCACTAAATTAAGCCCTTATTTATCGCAAAAATAAAAATACTTTATGTACTTGAATTCTAAACCATCGTATCTACACAAGAATTCAAACTAATAGACAATAACAACGGAAAAACTTTCCAAAATAAAAGCTGTTTTTTATTTTCACAGGGGCACAATGGATAATATGTCAGAACATCCCGATTCTGAAACGGATGAAGTGTATGTATTTAAAAATTTAAGACAGTTTATTTAGTTGTTATTAAAATTATACAATAAAACTTAGAAGTTTTAGAAGTTTAGAAGAGGTTTTAGAAGTTCAACGTAGCGGATTCTTTTACATGCATTTGCTTAACAGAATTAAAATAAAAATAACAAAAGACTCTCAACAATCGCTGAGAAGTCATGCAATGAAAATAATTTTTAATTGAATGTTTTTTTTTACTATTACAGAGACCAACCAAGAAGGACAAACTCGGTGTAAGTAGCTTTGCCAAAACGAAATTTGTTTTTATTGATTTTATTTTACCCTTTTCTTTCGTTTTTTATTTATTTATTTTTTTATTTTAATTGAATCAACAACGCAAAATTCAAAGTTTCTTATAAATAGTAGGCATACACATATTTAAAACTACTACGATCACAAAATTGTTTCAATGTTTACATTCAATTTCTTTAAACTTTACTGATTTATAAAAATCAACCGATCTTCATCTTGAATCATCATAAAATTTTGAGTCATTACTAAATTTAGCGACATGGCAATGATAAACATTTGTAACAACTTTGATTTCATTTGTTTTATGCAAATATTTCCTGAAATCTTATTCAAACAAAACACAACTCAAGAACTAAGGGTTCATATTACGTTTTGCATAGATATTTTAAAGAACAATAAGAAACCCTATGACCCAATGAGATGAGTTGTTGTTTAGGTCATCAGCCGAAAGGCTGGTTTGAACCTGTAGAGGTTTTACTAAGTAAAACGAGGAATGAGGTGGTTTACCATTGCCTTCCTCACTGAATGGAAAAACCCGCTTATCAGCATGCCGGGCCCTCTGAAAAGCTCATATTTTCCACTCTGCAAATGACACCTTCACTTCATTCACCACAGGGTCTGGCTGTATAATGAAATTCAGTACTTTCAGAGAAGATAACTCTGATTAGTGTCATTTACACCTCTCCCTCTTCTGTTCTTAAATGATTCAGTCATTCAATTGACTGACCATGTGATAAGAAACAGAACTAATTATTTTAGCCCTGCAACGAACAGATTGAGTGTAAAAGATTTGACACTCCACCTGTCTGTAATGGGCAGAATGAGATGAGAATGATATATTTAAGACGTGTAAATGATCTGTAGTCTTGGACTGCTCTGGCCGTTCATTCGTGAAAGAGTAGATCAAGGTTAACTAAACCTTAACCATCAAAGTACACCGGTAACCACTGTCTAGTATTCAAATCTGTCGGTATAAAAGTAACGACCTATGACTGAATTTGAAAACAACGGAGAATCTTTGCCTCCAAAATCAGCTTTTTAACAGCTGACTCGCGGCGACGACTTTACCTCGAGACCTACCCATTAGGAATTTTCCATTTTCATTACTTACTATTTGCTGAAAACATACAAAATGGCCGCTTGAACGAAACTACTGAATTCACAGAGTCTAGAGACAAGCATCAACAAATAGATGCGTTGTTCACGTGATGTTTGTACTGCCGGTTGCCTAACTGACGCCGGCTATTGGACAATGAACCAAGCTTACGTAAAACTAAACCTTTCTTTCCTTCTAAAAATTTAACAAATTTTCATGATCTATGAAATCTTTTGAAACCTATGATCTATTTTCATTAAAAATAACTCGCACTGCTAGGGATAATACAACGAAGAGTGGTGTTAGAAGAATGCATAATGACATTGTTATGCGTTCAGTCAACAGCTGTCACGTGATCCATTTGTTCACTGCGTGTCTCCAGACTCGGTGATTGGACTATAAGTATTTTGGCCAAAACTTTACTAAACAATTTTTCTTCTCCGAAACTTCAAACTTCACGACTTTACCGTGAATTTCATCTAAATAGTTTTCTCGTTCCCTTATAAGTAGTTAAATATGCACTAACTGAGTTGTTTAGATTAAAAGAATAATCTTAATAATGTTTTATTAAAGTAATTTAACTTAATTGTTTTAATTTCCTAGACAACAGCAGGGAAGATCTCAATCCAGTCCAAGCTCGTTTTACACTCTTGCTAACGTCATGAGCAGGTATAACTTATAACATCAAATTATGAGTTACTTTTTAGAAATTTAAATTATCAAAAACTAAATTTATAAAATTGTTATGACAAAAATGTTTGGTGTCAGGTAGGCCTACATTGATGTAATATTTGAAGTCTATATTATAGACAACCCAAAATATAAAATTGCTCCCTACCATGTTTCTGCAATAAACTGAAACATTTTTTTTAAAAACAATGAATTTAAACAGTTAACAATTTAAACAGTGAATTTTACAGTCAACAAAGTAACAAAGGAACGAAGACTTTATAAAAATGTATTTGTTTTAAGTATTTCAAATTATTTTATTCTTCCACCACCACTTTCCGTTGTAATTAGAATTACAAGGGAAAGATTGAAATTACTCCACGATATTAATCCAGTACTCTGATAAGGTATTAATAACTAAAGAGCAGTACATTTAATAATATGCTGGAACTGTTTAGTAATTTTCGTTTGTGTCCTTTGCGTAGAAATATAGAGGAAATAATAGTGCTTCCTCTTTTTCTGGACCCAGGAAAACTCTTTGAAAGAGTTATGAAAAGAAATTATTCAAATACTATCATATTAACTGGTTTTATTATTTCAGATCTCTATCGTGGGGACCCAGACGAGGAACTTCCTTATGAGTGTAAAGTAAGTTGAGCAAAACTCAATAAATTTGTATCTATTAGATAAAAGGTAAACAAATGGATACACAAAACTAGATAAAGAAAATTCCTAGAATGTCCAGATAATTTCCAATTTACGTGTAAACTTCATTGTCGAGTAAAATAATATACTATAATATTATCTAATATATGACAAAGTATACTGAGAATACCTGTCAAAATTACGGAATAAATTCCAGTTGGAAGAAGGGAGGTGAGAAGACCTCGAAGAAGATCGCAGTAGTAGAGATGTTTTGCGGTTTGGAATAACTCGTGTTTGTTTATATATGTGTAGCAGCCTCCTTCTTTCTCCTTCAAAAGTTATTCATCCTCTCCGACTGTTCGGCTCTCCTTTCAACAGTCCATTATCCCCTGTTGAAAACATCCACAAGAACCTTCAGTCCAACAATGTTTATGTATCCTTCTCGATCTAGGCAGTCGTTATCTGCAATATTGAACTTTCTGAGTTCTCCCGGCATCTGTCTAACTTAGCTACCCTGACCCTTGTATTTCCAGAGTTTATGCGAAAATTTGTTTTTTTAATCTTGATTGATTAATTTGGAACATAATATGTCCAAAGAAATTCAATCGTCGTTTTCTTATTGTTACTTCCATGTCTTCAATTCCATTGTATATTTCTTCATTTGATCTCAGTCTGTAACCGTCCTGTGTTCTCGGACCATAAATCCTTTTTAAAATTATTCGTCGCTCTATCTTGAGTAAATTTTCCATTTCCGTTATGCTCGCAGTTTCTGGGCCGTACAAGATGTCTGGTTTTACCACTGTGCGATAATGTCCTATCTTTGCATCTACTAAAAGGTTATTTTTATTGTAAATATTCTTTGAACCTTGTTGAAGCAAATAATAGAGAAACACTTTGAGTACAATTATGAAACATATATGGCTTTTATCGATTGGGAGAAAGCTTTTGTTAATGTTCTTCGAGGTCGTCTTTGGAATATAATGCTGGGGAAGGGCTATCCAAAACACCTTTTTACTGATATTGCGAGTACGTACATAAAAACAGATATAGTTTTTTTTGGCAGTAACACAAAAACAGAGAAAATGAAAACAAATAAAGGCATACTACAAGGCTGTCCAATGTCTCCGACGCTATTCAATATTTACGTTGATAAGATTTTAACAATTTGGAATAAATTTAGTTGACTCAGACATTCAGCTTTGGAATAATGTATTCCTAAATACATTGCTGTACACAGATGACATGCTATTATTTTTGACACAGAAGACAGACTTCAATATGTCATTTGTAAGTTGCGCAACATTAGCGCAGAGTTTGGCATGAGAATATCGGCGCAAAAACCAAAGGTTATGGCATTCAAGGGAAGATGGCCGGTTCGCTCAAAAATTATACTTGGCAACCGAACTATAGAACAAGTTCGAGATTTTAAATATTTAGGATGCAAGATTTCCTATGACAAAGATGATGACGTGAGCGAAAAACTGGAAAATTTCAGCGCTGTGTGCGGTTTTATTCGCAGGAGAGTAGGAAAGAAAACGAGAAAGGGCACCCAAATGAAATTTTATAGAGTAATGGCTGTACCACTCATAACTATCATATGGGAGTGAAATATGGGTGTCATTACAGAGGAATGAATCTCGTATCCAGGCTGCTGAAATGAGATTTTTGCGGGGAGTCAAAGGTTGTACCCGGTTAGATAAAGTACGTAACGAAGCCATCCGCGCCGAGTTTAATTTTCAGTCACTGTTGGAAACGTTAAGAATACGTAAGAAAAACTGGTCCAACCATTTACTTCGCATGCCAGCTCACAGACTTCCTCTACGAGCATGAAAATACAAACCTGGAGGGAAGCGAGACTTGGGAAAACCTAAAAAGAGATGAATGCCGGACAGGCCATTCAGCCTAATCCTTGACAGATGAGGATGAAATATTCCTTTTTTCATTCCTAATTTGTGTACGTTGCAATCTTTTCAATTTAGAACAGTAAGCAACCCCATGACCCAATGAGATGAGGATGATGTGTATGACGTGTAAATGAGGTGTAGTGTTGTACAGACCCAGGCCGACCATTCCTGAGAGAGTATGGTTAATTGACCGCCAACCATCAAAGTACACCGGTAACCACAGTCTAGTATTCAAATCCGTATAAAAGTAACTACCTTTACTAGGATTTGAACCAGGAACCTTCGTCTCCGAAAATCAGCTGTTAAACAGCTGATTCTGGCGACGACTTTACCTCTAGACCAACCCGGTGGGTTGAAATATTCCTAGTGCAGAAGTTCCGTTGTTCCAGTTTTTGTTTTTTGGTCTCAATCGCCAGTTTATCTGTTCCATTTTAGATTATAGATTTTGTTTCATTAAAATAATATTCTTAATACCTTGTTTTACACAATTACTTTCTGATTTTTTCAGGGAAGTTATCATGACAATGCAATTTGAAGATTGAGGGAAATATTGTTTTTCTTCTCTATTCTAAAATTAAATTAAGATTCCTTGGAATTTGATATCCTCCGGTTATATTTAACTCAGAAAACTGAACTTTACATTTAAAAATTTAAAAATAATAGCAATAAAAACGCAGAAATGAATTTGTTACGTAATAAGTTTTATCATTAAAATGATTGTTGTATATTCAATTTTGTTATTTTGATTTAAATTAATAGTTATTTATTTTTAAATTTATTACTTGGAATTATATTATATATTAAAAATTATATTCAATTTTTTTTAAAAATTGTGTACTTTTGAATAGTTACATGATTTTAAAGACATAAATTGTTAAGTAATTAGATTTATTAGCTTTTAGAGACCATTTAAAAAAATATATATATAGGTAAGCCTACAATGTTTTAAATGTCTTTTTTATAAGCCCTAGTTCTATTGTTGTTATATTGTTCTAAAATACTGTCTTGATCCGGATGCCAACTGCATCGCAACAAGTGGCGAAATCTAACAACTGTTACCACTACTTCAATTTGTACCATTGTACTATTATAAATACAGTACAATAATTCCACTGCAGCAGAACATTTTACTTGAATTATCGTTTATCATCGATACAAAAAACAGTTAAACTTAATGAATGAAAACATAAAAATAGGAGGCTGTAATAAATAAACATCCATCTGTTACTCGAATTCCGCTATTTCTCTAAGTCGAACTATTATATTATTACTGTATTTTGTTTCTTTTGACAAAAATACGTACCTACATAGTTCTCAAAATAGCGTTTTTTTACTTTCTCTTGCCAATATGAGTATAGTATAGGAAGGAAAGTATTGGTTTCATGTCGATTTTTGAAATCGAGTTTTCACCGGATCTACTTGCTTTCAAACCCCCTGAACCCAAAAAACATGTTTTTAGCGATTGATCTGTGTATTTGAATAAAATATCTCAAGAACGGAA
The DNA here is from genome assembly GCA_035578175.1 of Catonia carolina. Classification (NCBI taxonomy): domain Eukaryota; kingdom Metazoa; phylum Arthropoda; class Insecta; order Hemiptera; family Achilidae; genus Catonia; species Catonia carolina. The sequence goes on along the minus strand of JAQMRL010000001.1, from coordinate 256,420,995 downwards.
CATCGTACGAAGTTGAAACTTGAAAATTAAGTTAGATATTACTAGAGGACCCGATACGAACATTTTCGTCAAAATCGGTCCTCCGGAAGTAATACTTTATTCGTGTCATTTTTCACTTTTTTGCGATTTTCTCATAAACAGCTCCTACGATTTCTTTTAACATTTCAGTATTCACTACATTTTTAAGCTCTACAAAATAGGACAGGCGCCATGTCTGCTGAAATTCTTGGCGAGGCTGTTCTCTCGTAGAAAAACGGTTTTTTAAGATTTCGGCCTTAATATCCATTTTAGCGCAAAATTGTATAAAATAAACGTGGTAGACAATTTAAAAATCTTAAACTTTTATCCCAAACATTTATTTGTATAACGCTTAGTTTCTGCCCATAACAGACAGGTGGAGTGTCAAATTATTTACACTCAATCTGTTCGTTGCAGGGCTAAAATAAATAGTTCTGTTTCTTATCACATGGTCAGCCAATTAAATGACTGAATCATTTAAGAACAGAAGAGGTAGAGGTGTAAAAGACACTAATAAGAGGTATCTCTTCTGAAAGTAATAAATTTCATTATATAGCAAGACCCTGTGGTGAATGAAGTGAAGGTGTCATTTACAGAGTGGAAAATATGAGCTTTTCAGACGGCCCGACATGCTCATAAGCGTACTTTCCCACTCAGTGAGGAAGGCAATGGTAAACCACCTCACTCCTCGTTTTATTTAGTAAAACCTCTACAGGTTCAAATCAGCCTTTAAGCTGATGACCTAAAAAACGCTTAGTTTAGAGGTAATTAGTGTAAAAATAAATCGATTATTTTAAGATTATGCATTTTACGACAAAAGTGCATAAATATAATCAGATTTGAATTGGCAAAAGAAATTTCGTGTGAGTATTTTACACCAGACTTTTGGCTTTTGAAAAATGTAGGTAGGTACAGTGCTGCTTCTTTCATTATAAGAGGAAATGTTCGGCCATAAAACTTACAGACCAACTAAGTCATCTGGTTGCCCTTGTACAGGCCTAACAGGTGTAAACCAAAATTACGAATTTCTTTGAATTGAAGAATCTTTGGTCGGCCACAGAACAATAGAGGCGTAGTCTGTCGATACTATGTACCTGTATCTTATCTCTGCTATGTACCATACTCAGCATGCACTGTAATTATTAAAATAGCGTAATGTTTTTTTAATACTATAGCCTGTACAATATGTATAGTACTTAACACTGTAGCCTTTAGTTAAGCTAAATACAACGTACAGTAAGTAGGCTGTTTCGAAATTACGCATGTGCAGTAGGCCTACACACTTATATCACATATTGTAGGCTACTGTGGAATGTTCTGTTTTTGTTCTTTTTGAATAGCTACTTTATTATTTTTCCATAACTCGAAATTTCTGTAACACGATTTTTCCATTCCCTAGAGAATTCGAGTTATAGACGTTCGACTGTATATTTTTTCACTTTTTCCATATAACTACGTGTCTAATGAAAAAATTAAAACAACGTGATTCCAAATTCTTTTTTCCATTATCAAAAATTTTTTTTATATTTTCTTAATATACCTACATATTTAGAAGCAAATGCCCTCTTTTGGATACCTACCTGCAGTCCAAACTGTATATTTTTGATAACTGCACCCAAAAAATTTCGCAGGGTAGTACAGAAAGAATAAAATTACAATAACATTGATGGATTGCAGGGAAACCCAATTGTCTAAAAATTACTCTTTGATTTCATTGTACGGCTATTGCAGGCAACTTTCTTTACTTTCACAAACAGCGTTAACAACAGTAACGAATTAAGCTACGTGTAACAGGAAGAATACGGTCCACGGGAAAACCCGAATGTTATGACATCAGATGGTACCTGTGGTAACAACAGAGTACACGTACTGGTATGGTTATTAAGTTGCAGCGCATGCGCCGTATATTCCTAATCGCATAACAACCTCCTTGGCCACAGATACGTTAGCGCAGAGGTGTCCTAGGCCACCATCAGGCATCGTTGGTTTTACGTTTTAAAGCTTAAGATTACCTTTAACTAGTTACCATAGATCGAGGCTATTAAAAGAGATAATATATTTTTTATACTCGCTTCGCATTGCTCTCAACGCAACTGAAGAGTAGGCCTATTTTTTTTTTGCTTTTACGGCCTCATTGGACCACTTGAATCAAATTTAGAACCCTTCTTGATTTGGCTTTAAATTCTTACGCTTTTCCCAATAATTCTTCATATTTTAAGATCTGATCTGTCTGATTTTATCTATACAAAATATCATTGATAACGGAGCTCGAGTTTTTTAGACGAATCTTATGTCTTTATCTTTAATCAACTTAACCTGTTCAGATTTTTCTAAAAGATCTTGTTCTGCAATGTCGGCCAACCACCTTGAAGGATTTTGCCTCGAGTTAATTATAGAAATGAATTGTTTAGTTACTCGATTGTCCGGTATTGTAAGCAAATGCCCGACGAAATAGACATTGAGATCCACATATCGTTGAGTTTCCGTTTTTTGTTTATGAAAGTCCTAAGGATTCTTCTTTCTAGAGTAGGCCTATGATTGTAGGATATTAGGCCTATGCTATTTTGATGTTTCTCATGAAAACTTTCAGCTGCTTTCGCCTCGCATTATTTTAAATAGCCGAAATTTGGGCTAACCCATTACAATATCCATATTTTAAAGGGGTAAAAGTGATTTTTCTTGAATGCGACATTTTTAAATTACTGTATGGTAAATATAACAATCTCACTTGCCCATAACAGGCAGGTGTAGTGTTAAATCATTTGCACCTGATCTACTAATTCCAGGGCTACAAAAAATAGTTCTGTTTCTTATACCATGGTCAGCCAATTATATGACTGAACTATCTAAGAACAGAAGAGGTAATGGTATAAAAGGCACTAGTCAGAGTTATCTCCTCTGAGAGTAATGAATTTCATTATACACTCAGACCTGTGGTGAATGAAGTGAAGGTGTCATTTGCAGAGTGAAGAGTAAGCGCTTTTCAAAAGGCCTGGCATGCTGATAAAAATACATTTCCACTCAGTAAGGAAGTCATTGGTAAACCACCTCACTCCTCGTTTTACTTTGTAAAGCTTCTAGAGGTTCAAATCAGCCTTTTTGCTGATGACTTAGCAATATCACAATATATACAGCTCTCTTTTTTGTATTCTGTAATACAGTTAATTCAACAGTTCATTCATTCAAAATTTTATTTTATTGAAGCTCAATTTTTCAGCACTAAAAATTAAAGGATTCATCTTTCAGTGAATTTGAATTTCCTCAGTGATGTTACTACATTTGTACCAACTTGCAGAAATCAAATGAATTGCTAATTAGAACTTTTTCATATCAAAATAAGGTAAACAAACTAAGCACCATTCCTGGGGACAAAAGGAAAAAGAAAATTTCAGAAACAGTATTTTAAGGAAGAAAAAGTCTCGCTTTTCTTTAATCATTCAGAAGACAAATATAATCAAGTTAATCGAAGTATTACTGTGTTTCTTCCATGAACATTTTTTTTTCATCAATACAATCTATTTAGCAATTGTTAAAGCCTTATTGTAGGCAATTAAATAAAAATATACAAAGTGTTTTTAAAATCATTTATTTCCATTTTTACAATTGTCGCAGAATGAAAAATTATTTACAGTATAAAAAGTGAAGAAATACTTATTCTTAGAATATACTTTTATGATTTATTTACAAAAGAGATCTTTATGAATTACAGTACAGTAATTCAAATTCAGTACCACCCTGATGCAAAAATATACTTAAAATATTTTTATTGGGGAAAAAGAACTGCTATAATAGAATTTTCTATTAATTTTATAAATTCATCAAACAGAGTATGGATATAAATATAAAAAATTCAAATGAAAATTCATAAACTTCTGAATTTTATGTTTCCAAAAATTTAAAGTTTATACCTAAACTAACACTTTTTTAAAAATCTGTTAGAGAATTATCAACCAAGTTCCAGAGTGGCTATACCTTTCTAATTATTAATAATGATTTTTACATCAAGGTAGAACAAAACGTGAATTTACTACAAAATGTTCAAATTAACTCTTGCACATTTAAATTACCTAACACCTAAAATACAGGAAAAATAAAAAGTAAAATTTAAAATTAATCTTAAAATCTAAAACACAATACAGACTAATGCATTAAAAATCTTTTCTTGCAGATCTATCCCGAAACCATTAATATGACTGATTCTTAATAAAAAAAAAAAAATAAATGGAGAAATATAGAATTCAAATTTTGATACCAACAGTGAATGGAAATAGATCTTTTTTACCATAATGTGTGTACGTTGGAGTCTGTTCAATTTAAGAACAATAACCAATCCCATGACCCGATGAGATGAGGATGATATCCAAGACGTGTAAATGAGGTGTAGTCTAGTACAGACTCAGGCCGGCCATTCATAAAAGAGTATGGTTAATTGAACTCCAACCATCAAAGTACACCAGTAACCACCATCTAGTATTCAAACCAATAAAAAGTAACCTTAACTAGGATTTTAACCACGAAATATATCTTAAATTTTTATTTGTTCATAAAAACAATACAGGAAGGAATGTTTTTTTTTTCATTTTATAAATTTAATCAGTCATAAAAAAATCGAAATTTAACATTTTTCATTTGTACTGCTTATATTGTAATAAGTAATCAATAAATTATAAATAAATTCCCTTAATTAGAAATAATGTGTTCCATTGCTAAAACTTCACAGATATTTTCAATTTTGATTTAAGGATAAAAATTATAATTTTTTTTATAAGTTAGGCCTACTTATAAAAAAAAACCAAGTATCCATATACTGTGGAAACCACCTTATTCGGATCCTCCCATATCTGGACACAATAAAAAAAGGCCTAAATTAACTAAATTACAATGGCATGGATCGCATTGTTGGAGTTAGAAAAATACGAAGATCATTGTTTAAATAACATAACTATCCAGATTATTACGTTATTATGTTGAATAATAAATCTATTATGTGTTAGCATTTGTTGTGACTAATGTCAGAACAAAGTTTATAGAAATGCAAGATTGTATAATGTATACAACTTTACATATCTACTGTACGTGTGCTGTAAAACCTAATACTGTACAATACCATACATTTTTTTATCTTTTTTGACTTATTTTATACTGTGACAATATCGAAGAAGTCATGGTTCGCGAGATTTCATTCATGAAATGGTAAAGAGTAGATACTAGAGTGGAAAAGTAACAATAGTGTGGCTATAAAGGGATGCCTATTCATGAAAGTTGTTTGAAAGAATCTGCGCTATTGTGTCTATTGTTGTACAACTATTTATGAAAAGGTTGACCTGTAACACTTTCTACAATAGAACTATAGTTACTTGTTTACATTAGTTCATCAGTTATGACTTTTCAAGAACTAATAAAAAAGATTATTGATCGAATCTCTGTGTCGTTCGAGAAGTCTCTTTGAACCCCCCGTATATAAATAGACCCCTGAGCGCGGTCAGTGAGTTAGTATTCGTTTGATCTTTGATGAGTGGCTATTGGGCATAGTGCAGGCACATTCCGGGCATTGTGTTGGTCAACGATTGTTATACTATCTTTGTTTGTGTGTGAATTGTGTAGTTATTGTGTAGGTGTATTAAATTCAGTTTTTGTGTATTCAGTTTCATTTTGTATGTGTATTCTATAAAATTAATTGTAAGTAGTGCTAAGTAAATTATTAAGTTATTTATTGTATTACTTCATTATAATTAGTTTATTATTTATTTTGGAAATCTTTTAGTGTAATAAATATTTGTAATAGTAAACTTTAGTGTAGTAATTATTTAATAACCTAGATCCCGAAATGGACCTTAGCGATAAGTGTCACAATACTGTTGTACGTTTTGTAAACAAATATAGCCACATACGTAAATTGTAATTGAAATTTCCTCATTTCCGGCTTTCACTAGGTCCCAATTAATCCGGATAAGGGGGTTTTCATTGTGTTTAAATCACTAAGTGATTTTAACTCATTTATTGCTGGAGTTCTGACCGGTTGATTTTTACAATTCTAGCAATTATAGAATCCATGTACCATTTTGATTTGTCAAAAAGTGTTGAAGCTGAGCCAATTATTTAATTTTTTAAGAACTACTTTCAAATAATTAAGTTCAATGATTCTCCTACTTTGGAGGCGACATTTGATCTCCCATGCAACCTGCTCCTTACTACTGTTTAAACAGCTTACATCTAATCAAATTTAAGTTTAACTTCTCGCAATAACTTCCCTTCTTTATAACTTATGTTTCGAAGAATCTATTTTATTTCGCATGACACCCATATGTTTTAAGTAGCTTAAACAACTACTTCACTTCCAGGCCCACAACTGTTTCGCATTTCGTTTGTGTTACAACCAAGGAATATTCAAAGCTTAAAATTTATTGTTGACCAGAATTTTATGAATAGCTAACAGGAACAGTTTGGGATAAATCAGATGATATAAGCATATCGCTAGAAGTTTATCACAGAAGAAATCTGTTCTCGGGATAAAGATGTCACTCAAGACTTTATAAATGTCAATTTAATTATGTAGGTCAGGCTAGTCTTTAATAATACTGTATAATATGAAATTTTTGGTACATCTGCTTGGAAAACAAAATAATCAGCCTTAATAATAATAATAATAATACCTTAACTTTTTAAAAAAAAATTATAGCTTATTATACATGTGGACAGGGTGGATTTGGCTGGCCCATGGAATAGTGGACAGCGCAACTGGCTTCTATGCCGGGGTTCCAGGTTTGATTCCCAAAACAGTTCTGGAATTTTTTAATCTGTACATCAACCCATATCATTATCTATGCACAAGCCAAGGCTTATGTCAGGGCATTATTACTCAATAAAAAAACTGGTCAACAGGCCGGTTCGTTGGTGTAGTGGTTAGCACAACAGGCTTCTATGCCGGGGTCACGGATTCGATTCCAGTCAGGTCTGGCATTTTTTCATCACTCATCTTCAGGTATCATCCTTCTCACTGTCTGCATCACCATCAATTGCAAAACAGCCAGACAAAAACCAAACAAAAAAAAATAAATAAAAAAGTAGTAAAAAACTATAAAGTCCTACTAACAAGCCTTCATATTGTAATAAATACAATATTGTCATTAAAAAAAATATATGTATAAAAAAAATTCAATATTATCAATCTTATCAAAGTTATTATTATTTGTATGATCTAAATTGATACAATAATTAGCAAATAGTTAATGCGAAGTCAGTTAAAAAACTAAGTACGAGAATAGTTTCTAAGGTCTATAGCAACACAAGCAAAGAAATTAAAAAAAAACAACTTAAGCACTCATATTTTCTTTCATTTTATTTTGGACCTCTGCAATAATAATGTTAAATTTCTAAATAAATCTATTTTTAAATATAATTGTATTAAATTTTTTAAAGACCCGTTTAATAAATTTTAGTATTCAATATTATTTTCTTGCTTAAAATATACCTACCTGTATGTAAAAGTAAGTGTTGAAAGACCCTGAACTTTCAAACAAACCTGGTAACCCTCAAAATAAATAAATACGCCAAAATATAATTTCAAAATAATTAATGTTTATATGACATGCTAAATTTTGGATGTAGGAAATGCACAAGAATATTTACAGAAAATTTAAGACATGATGTATTAATATTTTTTACAGTTATGAAGGATGCTTAAACATACCTGCAATGAAACCTGCAGAATTCCATTGCATTAAAAATTATTCAAATCATTCTAAATAATATTAAAACAATTCATGTTTACACCATTTCTTTAATGATTAGGTGATGGAGAAAGCAATTTACTGTTGTATGCTCCTCCCTTCAAAGTCCGCTAAGTGAAAGTGAATTTAACCTAATTAAGTGAATGGTTGTTGAAAATATGCCAATCCTGTGTAGTATCTAAAATCTAAAATCTGTGAAGTTTTAGTTTAGAAATCCATACAAAAACAGACCAAGCGGCTGGTTACAAAATAAATATAATTATATTATATAGGACAAATAATTATACTGATCATTTTATGTTTTCTACATAAAAATTTAATAAATCATAAACTGAAATAAGTTAATCTGTTAATTTTAATAACTCTAAAACTACAAGATGAACTCAAAATATTAATTACAATACACATTAAGAAAAAATTTATATGTGAATACACATGTAAGATTAAAGGGTGGTTACAAATTTTTATCTTTTTACCTAATCTATCAATAGAAAAATACACAAAAATTAGTTTATTATGTTAACAAGAACACTTACAATTAATCCAGTTTAAAAAAAACTATAATTAATAAATTATATGATAAGAGACACAAGTTAATAAAATAGTAGGTTACTTGACTCCTTAAGCCCATAGGTTTATTTGGTCCCAACAGAAAAAATTGATTATTTTTACAAAAAAAATCAAATCTTATAATACCGACAACACATTTTATAGAATGCCAGGTGTATTTCAAAATGAAAATCAGGGTTTCAAAAATACAGAAAATTCCTCAAGTTTTATGTACTTACATGATAAATTATACATGAAATGAAAGAGCAACTCTAACAGTTTTAGCTGAGTGCAAGTTTGTAAAACATTTTCTTTACCTAGGGCTTGAATGTGCTAGTAGCAAAGATGGTGGCCCTGAACAAAAAAAGTTCTGTGTTTAGCAGATTGCAGTTTCAAAATCAAGTGCTTAAAAATCAGTTATACCAAGTATTACTTTTAAATTATTTTATTTATTATAATTATTATATTATAATATTATTATATTTATTTTATTATAATTATTATTTATTATAACTTTAAAATCTTTTAAAAAGTCATAACGTGCATTTCAGAGGTCACAAAATCCTTACAAAAAATTACAGTTTGATCAGACTCCCCAAAACTGAATATGTTTTGTGCCGTACCCAGTGAATATAAATAAAATTGTGAATCTGCAATTACCATTCAACATGGGTTTTATTTGAAATTCCATTGCGATCTCCTGCACAACAATATCATTCATGGATGACATTAACAATTTAAAACCACTAGCTGTATTTATAAATGGAAAAATAATGGACGATCGAGTGTGTCAGAAGACAATTTTGAACATGTGAGTCTTTGGGTGTGTGTGTGAAGGGTTGCCACAAATAAGCAGTTTCAGTGACATCTGTGTGGATTGAGGAAATGCTGACAACTATATCCATATCATTTACAGCTGTTACAAGTCTAAAAATTATGGTTTACGTTCCAGGGTCGCAAATGAAATGATGCACCATGGGATGAAGATTTTCTTAATTGTGACTTATTCAGTGGTGAACCAACATTTCACATTAATGGAAAAGTAATCACTTGTAATGTGGATATCTGGGGGTCACAAAATCCTTACAAAATATTGCAGTTTGAATGAAACTCCTTAAAACTAAATGTGTTTTGTATATGTACCCAGATGAAAAAATTACAGGTTGTTCTTTTTCACTGAAGCAAGGGGTACCTGGAATTAACTACTTGATATGCTAAAACTATGGCTTTAGGAAAAACTTGAGTTGCTCTTTCATTTCTTGTATAATTTTTAATATTACATAACTTTACAACCCCAATATTCATTTTGAAAACCTAAACATTTATTAATTTCTATAAGAAAACAATACAATTTTTTCCTAAACCAAGTATAGTAACATCTACAGTAGACTTGTATTCTTAGGAAATTGTACTTATTATCCCCTGTATCTTCTTACAAATACTTCCAGAAAAAATAAAAATTGGGTCAAGTAACCTATCCTTTATATACAATTGAATATTTTAAAATATTATTATTAAAATACTGATCACCCAACTAGAAATCAAATACTAAAAGTATCATTACACATGAGGTGCACTTACTGTATAACCAAAAACTTTAACTTCTAAAGCTTAAATATAAATATAATTAAAATATTAAAAGCTACACAACTAAATGTAATCATTAAATTAGTTAACACAAAATAATGAAGGCAAGCAAATACACAAAAAACATTAAAATACTAAATCCCTAAATAAATTTTGTCCGGGCCCCGGGTCAATTTCGCGTCAGGTCGGTCGCTTTTTTCATTTTACTCATTTTAATTTATTACCCATAAGATTCAGATTCGGTATGCCTAGATATTGAAAACAGTCGGACGTAAAACTAAAAAAGGCTAAATTCTACATAATGTCAGCAAATAAAGCTGAAAACATAAAAATGTTCGTCTACCCCATTTTATCAATTTGGGTTTGTTTTGCAAGTAGAAGTGCCTGAAGGATGGAATGTGTTGTAAGTATACGTTAAATTAGAATTGAAGTTCAAAGTGTTTACAATTACAGTAATATTTGTTAAGATATGTACGCAGAACTTCTACATAGTTTTCCTTAAAACCTAAGAACGACTTAAACATTGGAAAAATTACACCATCTTATTTTTATTATGGGTAGAAATTATATTAATCAGTAGGCAGGAAAAAGGAATATAAACAAAAACAAATTGGTCTCATTAACTGCGATTATTCGGAGTGATGCAACCTGTTCTAAAATGTACTACAAACGTTGAAATGATGTAGGCCACACAACAGTACGGAATCAAAAGCTTCCGATTGGCTGTTTACCGCGACTCACTCCTTCCAACGGTCTGCAAAATCCCGCCTTTCATCGTTAACCACGTAAAGCTCTAACTACAGCTCATAAAGAGGCACAGTGTTGACCGCTCCACAGAATTACAACCGACAACTAAAGGGACAGTTGTAACACAAATTTTCATTCACATTATAAATTAACAATTGTACTAAAGTAATTAATTACAACCTCGTTCATAATCACACCCGATAATTAGTAACAACGTACACGTGATAAGTATTCCGAAATGCCCCTCGTAGGAAATTTCGAGTACTTTGACGCTAGAGATGAAACGTGGTCTAATTATGTTGAACGGTTTGAGCTTTTTGTAGAATGTAATGATATTAAGGAAGACAAAATAGTTAGCACGTTTTTGACGGTAATTGGTCAAGAAACGTACAATATTTTGAAAGAATTATTATCACCGGACAAACCTTCTTCAAAACCGTTCAATGTCATAGTTAAAACTATTGAAAATTTTTATCCCAAGCCGTCATTCGTTAGCGAGAGATATAAGTTTTATAAGCGGGATCAATTGGAATACGAGTCGGTCGAACAATATTTATTCAAACTTAAGCAGTTATCACAGCATTGTCAATTTGAGGACAAACTTCCGGACTACCTTCGTGATAGACTGATCTGCGGAATTCGAGATGAAGAAATTAGGAAAAAACTTCTGGGGGAGATAAACCTCACCTTCGATAAGGCAGAGCAGATTGCAACTTCAATGGACTCAGCACAAAGGGAAACTGCATCAGTAACAAGTGAGTATATAATTTTAGAGAATATAATTAACATTAGAAAAAATAATTCTTATTTCAGGAATAATTGTATGTTTCGAGTGTTATTTAGGTCAACAGCCGAAAGGCTGGTTTGAACCTCTAGAAGTTTTACCAAGTCAAAACAAGGAGTGTGGTGGATAACTACTGCCTTCCTCACAGAGTTGAAAGAGTATGCTTATTAGCATGTCAGGCCCTCCGTAAAGCACCCACTTTCCATCCTGCAAATGACACCATCACTTCATTCACCACAGGATCTGGCAGTATAATGAAATTCATTACTTTCAGAGGAGATAACTCTGATAAGTGTCTTTTACACCTCTACCTCTTCTGTTCCTAAATAATTCAGTCATATAATTAGTTGATTATGTGATAAGAAACGGAACTATTTTTTGTAGCCCTGGAACCAACAGATTGAGTGCAATTAATTTAACACTCCACCTGTCCATTATGGGAAAATGTTTCGAGTAGCTTCAGAAATAATAAAAAATAATTGCTCTCTAACCAACATCATAGCAAAAGCAATGGATATAATTCTAACAATGAATCATACAATATTTCAGTTTTTTTTAAGTTGTGCTGTACATTGCAAAAAATAAATTTAGGCCACTCTAGTGTAGTGGTAGCGCACTAGCCTACAATGTGGAGATCATGAGCTCGATTCCCAGCTAGGATTCGGAAATTTTTTCAAGTTGCAACCGGATGTAGTCCCTAATAATCAAACTGTTGATGAGACTTTAAACAAACTAAAAAAAAATTGGCAGTAAACTAGCAAATGAGAAAGAACATTTTTTAAATTTATATGTAAAGTAGGTAATTGAGCTTGCATATCGTTGGCTCAGAAGTAAAAGTGACCAAGTCCAATTTTCGGTTTTTTCCAGTAGAGCAAATTGAAAGTTTGTGGCTTGGGCATATCTCTAAAAATTTTCCTGCATGTTTCTTACCCTAGCTGATATTATTTTACACTTTTAGACTTATGTATAGTAATAAATTTTAGTCCTTACTACTCATTTCATCAAAGTTATTGACAATTTAATAACAGAAGAATGGACTTGGTCACTTTTACCTTTATATGAAAGGGAAAGATAAAGTAAGGAATGAATAGAAAAATGTCTTTATGTAAGTGAATTAATTACTTTATTTAAAATCATAAAAATAAATACACAATTTTGATTATTACACTTTTTGTAAATTACAAATAAACTTTTATTCTGAGTCACTAGTTGACAGCACATCAGGTTCTGGATTTCTGTTGCGTTGTTTTGCAGTTGCTAAAAGTGTTTCATAGAAATGGTGGTACTCCTCAGGTATTATTTTTGATTTACACAGTTTTAGTAAATCATTTTTCTTCTCATAAGTAATTGGAATTTTTTTATTATACAATTTTTTGCACATTGCAGGTATGTTGCATGATTGACCTTTCTTTATAACATTTAATTCTTTGTAAGGACCAGTGTAATCATAACTAAAAAGAATGCATCCTTTCTTTTCTTTTTCATACCTCATTCTTTTTATTTTCAACCACTTAACTTGATTGTTTTCAGTGTCTCTTATTCTATTGCGAATAAATCTACCAGCTAAATCTTTTAAATCTAAAAAGTCATCAAATCGTAACTCTCTCACAGTGTATGGATCACTAGACTTATTTCGGTTTCTTTTTGACCTGGCAAACATAAAGATATTAAGCCAATCTTGCATAACATAAACCGGAACATTCCGTTTAGCAGACTCTATTGCACTATGCATGGAATCTACCTCCATATAAGAGTGACCCGATTCCAAAAATTTATGCTCTATTGCTCTAAAATGCAGATTTTGTACTGTGTACAAGAATAATGCTGCAATGTACTGATTGCGGTTCTGCCCACTGCAGGTATCCAAAAACAGAGAAACTTCTTCAATACAATCGGGGAGTGTTTGAAGCCAATGGAACAATGCTGTGCCAATCTCGGAACTTCCTCGCTGGCCATTTACCTCTGTCCAACTAAAACAATGTCCTTTGCTTGGAGGGGCTGCTTCATAAATAGTTAAATTAAATGCTGATAATTTACGACTGTAATATAATTGTGATACTTCAGAACACGGTATCTGCAACACACTCTGTAAATCGAATGTTGCGCTCATAAAATTATTTTCAGTCAAACATCTTTCTTTATCAGCAGCTTTACATTTCATAGCCTCATCTTTTCTTCGAACATGTTCACTGTATTCATTTTCTAGAGACTGCTTTTCAAGTAACCTTGCTTTTTGATAGTTAGTGCATAAAACACACTGATCCTTTTTAGGTTTGAAGAAGGACAGATTGTACTCTTTACAGAATATCTGACGATAAATGTACTCTGAGGGGATTGGCAAATTAGATTTCCATTCATTTTGAAAAAGTTCGTACATTTTTGAAATGGTTAATCTAGAATCTAAATATTTCCTTTTTGAGGTTTTCCTACAATAATGGCTTTCCTGTGTAGGAAATTTTTCTATGTGGTCTTTTATTTTTTTTACAACAGCTGGGGCAGTTTTATTTGGAGGCTCCTTTTTCCCTCTTTTGTCTTCTTTTGAGAATGATCCAGAATCATCTGACTGATTTTTTATAGCATGATCAACAGGCCCATGACTAATAGATAAAGTTTTTAAAAAGTAATTTTTACAAACGCGTAGTTTTTCACCGTCTTTAATAAAAAAGTATTTTTTAGATGTTGTTCTGTTCAACCCACTACCATCGCGTTTACGTTTGCGTTCTACTGGGTTACTAGCTACTAACTGGAGCAAGAAATCTTTTTGCCTCTCGTAAGGAAGATTGTGATACTCACGGAAAATTTTTAGTCTGAACTCATTGCTAAAGTTTTCTTTGCAATTGTAAAGACACTTAGAACAATCTATAAGTTTTGGCAATTTTGCTGGTTGTAATCGTCCCGTTTTTGATTTATATGGCTGTCCAGATTTTCGTAGAGATTTGTTCTTCATAACTGCCCACTCAGAAGGACGTGGACAACTCCACCTGCATTTTTTATTTTCTTTAATAACTGTACCATTACAATCATTACTGTTCATGCCTTGAGATGTACAATCTGGACCAGTGAGAAGATCATAAGCAGGTAGAACCTGCAAAATTGTAGTTGTAGACTGCACTGGCTCATCCTAAACAACACAGAAACAAGCCTTAAAATCTAATAATTAGATTTTAAATTAGCCTGCTTTAAATTATTTAGAAGCAGGCTACTTATTATGTAATGTTAGTATGATGAATAAAATTAACAAATAAGCCAATAATAGGAAAGCGAATAAGCGAATAAAACCAGCCCTGACCAGGAATTGAACCTGGGACTCCGGCACAGTTTTACGAACCACTACGCCGCAGGCCAGGCTAGCCCACAGTATGGCAAGGGTATCAACTCCAGTAATACAAAATTGAATGAAGCAAGTAGTAGTAGTAATTGTTAAAAATGTAAGAAATTCTTACCAGTGTGGTCTGATTTAAGCTTCCTCCATTGATATCATCATAGTCTGCATTTCCGTTATTATACTCTAACTGTGCTGGTTCATTTTGCTCAGTTGCCTCATTTTCTGAATATGGCAGATTCTCCAGAACCGTATAAACGTAAATTGGCTCATCCTGTACATTAAACAAAATAGGGAATTAATACCAAAATTTTAAAAATTATTTACGTAAATACTGTAATATTTTAAATATTATACAGCAGTGGTCATCAAATGAACAACCCGCACATTTTTTGCAGACCGCGAGCTCTAGAAAATGTTTTTTTTGCATGCAGATTTTATTTTTGTATGTGGCGTGAATTTTTTCATGTTTAGGCAGTTTACATGCCGAGACCAACTGTCGTTTTTAACACGACATGTACTCAAGTTTCTCTGAACAGAACTGATGCTTCCTGGAAAATTACGGCCGACATCAACTCGTGACAGCACCTCGCTGTGCTCTGTCCTAATTTTATTGCTCAAACTGTTTGAAATAAAAATTACCAATTGTCATCTAAATTTTTAGTTGGCATGGTAAGCATAAGTGAACGGTTGGCCAGATCAAGGCAGTCCCATTAAAATTTTAAATGGACATTGATCAAATTTAGTTGACCACTGTTGTACAGTACAATTATTTTAAAAGAATTTCTTACCGAAGTGGTCTGATTGAAGATTCCTTCATTAGTATTGTTACAGCCTGTATTTTCATTATTAGACGCTGAGAGTTTTGGTTTGGCCTGTATATTAGCCTCATTTTCTGTAACTAAACCATCCTGTATCATAGATGTAGATTCCACTGGCTCATTCTGTATAACAAACAAAAAGAAGTGTTGCATAATGACAAAAAAGTAAATTACTGCAGTAAACTACTGTTAATTTATTGCTGTATCACTAAATTTTAAAAGTTAATAAATTATGTATAAAACAATCAGCATTTTTGAATAAAATGAACTAATAAATCATGCCTATGGCAATCAGTGAACAATAAATGAGTTTAAAATGAGTCAAACTGTAATAATTATGGACAACCAAACTAATTTATTTTACATTTATATCTGTAAATTTTATGTTTACATTTGAATCAGTTTGAGTTAAATAAATACCAAGATTTAGTTTGTCAAAACTACTATGTCATGTATTTCATTAATATTTCAAAGAAAAAATGAAAATTTAATAATTTCTGAATTGTTTTTTACATTGATGTAATGTCATAATTATCAAAAAAATCAGTTGGCATGTTAGGTTATCTTGGCCTGGTTTTTAATGTATTTTGTTTACTTTTTCATCTATACAAATAATCTAAACCTTGCCAACAAAGAAATAACCTTATCACACTAATAATTTTTAAACAAATGATACCAATATTCATAGTATAACTTTAAAAAAATAGAATATTTAACTAAAATTATCCCTAATCAGATAACCAAAAACCAAAGTAATTTTTATCGACACGTACAATTATTATGAAACAATATGAAGTTTAAATTCTTACCTGAATTTCTTTAAAGTGATCATTTTCTTGAATGTTGTTGCATTTTATTTTTCCTTTATTTTGTGGATTCAACACCTTATCAAGTATGTACTGTTCACGACTGCTAAGAAACATGTTCACTGAACTAGGACCAGAGTACTGAATAATATTTAACTAAATACACTAGGTTCATTAAATTAGTAAACTTAAATAAATACACTAGGTTCATTAAATTAGTAAACTTAACTTAGTACTTTAAAATGCTCAACACAATTACAACCAGTAAAACAAACCACCAAATAAAATATCATGTGCTGTAGAATACAAACAAGATGGCTTCCTTAGATCTGCTGTTTTATGGGATGTTTTGGAGGTAAAAGTGACTATATGGCACTTGGTCACTTTTACTGCTAAAAGAAATACTGAATAATTTATGCAATATTGACCAAGTCCCATTTGGTCAGTTTTACCACTAGAAGTAAATCAAGTAAATTATACGATGTTGACCAAGTCCCATTTGGGCACTTTTACCTTTTAACATAATTGAAATTTTAGGAGTTAGTCAGTTATAAACCTTCTATATCTTGCTGTATCTATGCTGTAGGACTTGGAAACTTTTACCACTAAAAGAAAACATCATTTTACACAAAACTGGCCAAAAAAGTCATTTTTGAAAAAAAGTGGACTTGGTCACTTTTACCTCTAAGCCAACGATATCTATTTTCAATTAACAGATATCCACATGACACCAAAGGGTAATGTAAGTAAAGTATCACATACATAAATATAATTTAAATTTAACACAGTGAACAGATTTTCAAAAACAATTCCACTTCTCTCAACCCAGATTTAAAATTGCACAGTTCATCTATTTTAAATTTATTTAATAATACATATGTTTCGTTGAACCTTATATTTTATTGGTGGACATTGCAAGATTGATTAAACAAAGAAAGCAACTAATAAACCATTCACAATAAAATTCAAAATCACATCAACATTCTGTGTAAATCTAATAATTTTGAAAGAGGATGTGTTCAGGTAACTCAAATTTGTGATCACTATTCCTTTTCCAAACCACGTCTCAGATGTATTTTTTTATCAGTTATTACTCAATAATGCATGTAACAAATCATTTTTTTGTTTTTAACAAATGCGTCCAGGAAACTCCAAAAAAGGAAATATAAGGCGTGTCAAGTTTAAAACTGCTAAGCCAAAATATTAACACCACGTTAATTCAATTCATTACATTTTTATTATTACTACTTATTTACATGTTTTAATAAGCATGTAATTTCATAATTTTTACCAAATAATGTATAATTTACCTCAGCACTTACGCTATTTAGAAATTTATTAAAACAAAAACTATTTAGAAAAGAACTCTGGTACACAGTAAAATGTTTCATCAATTGAGTATTTTTTTAGCTTTTTTTTAAACAAATTCAGATTACCAAAACTTTTTAAATCTTGTGGTAATTTATTGAGGTATTTTCTACATGCATAAATAGGTTTTTGTTTAAAAACTTTAATGTTATGTTTTTGTAAAATAGTAGGCCTTGGGCACGCATTTCACCAGAGTAGCGTGATAAACATAAGCACCACCAAATGGAGTGGGAAATGTTACTAGTAGCGCATCACCAAACAGTGTTGTATCATTCAGACAGGAATCTGCTTAATCAGTTTTTATTTTTATCATTGATACTTCTGTGCAAAGTTACTTACTGGGTATGAACTAATAATAACATTTTAGAAATTTGGGGCATTAGTATAATTAATGCAAAGAGAATAAAAGAGAAGAGAAGAATTAATGCAAAGGATATTGTTTCGTTGCATTGGTTAAATTAAATTATTTCAGGTAAAATTGAAAATTACACTTCATATCATCACTCATGTTGAGTATAGTAGTAAATAAGTATAAAAAAAACTAAAATGCCCAAACTACAGACGAAAACACTAATCACCAAGCAACACTAGTGGCAAAAATAGAACACACGCTATTCTTGAATGAGTGACTTTTGTGATTAGTACCGAGGAAGTGGCGTGTGTCTCAGTGTGTCACTCTGGTGGAATGTAGTTGTATTTGTTTCAGTGTAGTTACAAGGAATCAAATGCTACTGATCGCAGTTTCTTATGTTGTGATTGTGGAGATTTGAATTCTCTATGAAGGTACACAGTTTGTTTTATATAGGCTACATTATAACTTTAAATATGAACAAAGAAATTAGTGTAAGCAACTGAAGCTCTGTAAATAATGGTATGCACGAGGTTACATAGTTGGCTCCCAACACACACCTAATTGCATTTTATGAATTTAAAAAAAAACTCTTCCATATTACGCCACACTGATATAGCATACCGTATATGGTTTAGAATAAACCATGGTAAAGTTGTTAAGTTGTAGGTTGCTATTTCCTTAATAAAGAATAACTAGCATAGAGGACCCGTTCGAATAAATTAACTATGTTCTTGGGTTTCAAACCCCTATTATTAAATAAAACTTAAGTTAACAACAAATTTAACTGTTCTTAGAAGAACGATGAGTAACGAATAAAGCATAGTTTCGTCCTTAAAAGAATGGTTTCATACTAAAACAACGTTAACACAATATCTGGACCTATTCCGTTATTTCACATCACATCATCTGTAACCTTAAAGTCGTTTCGTGTAAACGCGTCTTTACTACTATTACTGATGACTTCCACTCTCTATAAGTAATTGTAGATATTGTTTGAATGTTTATTAATATACATTAGTTGGTTTTTTGCTTAGCACGTGTTCTGTTCAATACATAATGAATATTTTGGAATTGGCTCACATTATTTCTACTAAGGAAAGAGCTACACGTTTTTTTTCAAGAGATAGGAATATTGCATAATCCATGCATTTGTTTAAATGGACACGATATGATACTGAACACCACTGGCCAAGATCGTTGGGTGTGTAATAAAGCAATCTGCAAAATTAGTAAACCTCTAAGAAGTGTTACATTTCTCGATAATACGACGTTGGATTATCGAACCATCATTCTCTTTATTTACAGTTACATTTAAACAATAACATATAGTTCTAATTAAATAAAAATGAAAACAACCGAAATAAAAGAGTCAGGTAATTGCTAGTCGAACAGTACAGAGCACGCACTGGAGATTGCTGGGTTGAACAGTAAAGGTGCATTCACACGATATTTTGATGATGTGAAATAACGGAATAGGTCCCAATATCTATAGGTTAATACTGACTGTGTTGAGAAGAGAAATGACACATATCCTGAATGCTTATGGAGCTGAATACTAAGGAAGGGGAAAATGTGTGAGAACTGCATTACATTACGCAATATTACTGCTACATTGTAAACAAAATTTACTCTTTTTTATCACAAAAGAAAACTCATATTATCATGAATTTCAAGTTTAGAACTTTTGGACAAATCAGGAAAGAATACGCTTTAAAACTGTGTAAAGATTTATAAAAATTTGTTCAGTAGAATTCTGTATTTAGGAGTTAATAGAATTCCCGTTTAAAATATATAGATTTAGTGATTGTATCCACCTAATATTACAGAGACTGTGTGTAACATGCAGAAAAAACAAAGCTATAATTAACTAGTAAAACTTAAAACACTTCCCTTAATAAATTAGATGGAAGTAAAAAGTACTTAAAGTATCAACGTATTGTTCATAAATAAGTACACAACTTATAAAAGCACTCACAACTTATAAAAGTAGCAAACTTACAAACTCTATAATTTTAAATAATTTGACAATTATTTGTACAAAAGCTGCTTGTACCAGCAATTCAATCATTAGCTAAGCTACAATAAAAATAACGTTTATTATTTAAATCGAATTTATCATATATTCATTCCATTATCATTATTTCTACCCATTTATTTAATGTATCAAATATTTCTAGAGTAAAATCTCAGGCCTAAATTTAGCAAATAAAGTAATAAAGGGGTCTTTTCCGTTTTCTGTATGCCACTATCAAATCTGAATTCCCTGAAGGATCACACACTTGTTCATTTCTCCCACACCCTGCCTTACTGAATACTCAACTGAGACAAACACACTCACGCACGCATACACACGTCCTTCCCAGTCCCATTATAATTTTAGTACTACGTTACATGTTCTGCTGTTTTATATCATATTTTGATTATTTCATTTTGCTATTACTATATTACTATTAAGTTATAATGTTTAATTATTTACATTGAGAAGAGAAAGTTATGTGAGTGTTTCACACATACTTTTTTAGTTGTCACATCTTCTGGGATTATGAAATAACCCCTTTCCTGGAGGAACCTGCAACATCTTCCTCCGTTCGAATATTATCAAGTAACTCTACAAAATTCATAACAGACTATGTAGTAACTTACTGTGAAATGGGAGTGGAGTTGACACTACGCAGGAATATTGCTAGACAGATTGGCGTGCTAAACGCAGGATTGTGAGAATTGTGTAACCCTTCATGGATTCGGATTTGATAGCAGCATACAGCATACAGAAAAGACCCTAATAAAGTATTTTTGCCTGCCTGTTGGTATAGTGGTTAGCGCAACTGGTTTCCATGCCGGGGTCCCAGGTTGGATCCCTGGTTAGGTCTGAAATTTTTTTTTATTTGTGTATACATTTTAGAGCTAAAATGCATAATTAAATTGCAATCTTAAAAAAACTGCCTTCCCAAGAATTTCAGCAGACATGGTGCCTACCCTATCTTGCAGATCATAAAAAATGTAGTAAATGAGGCGATTTTGAAAAAATCTTAAGACCCGTTTTTGAGGAAATCGCAAAAAAAATGAAAAATTACATGAATAAACTACTTCCAGTTGATCGATTTTGATGAAAATGTTCGTGTCGGGTCCTCTAGTAGTATCTAACTTAAGTTTCAAGTTTCAACTTCATACAATGTTCCGTTCTTGAGATATTTTGTTTAAATAAACAGACCAATCGCTAAAATCATGTTTTTTTTTGGGTGCAGGGGTTTGAAAATGTGTAGATCCGGTGAAAACTCAATTTTGAAAAATCGACATGAAAACAATACTTTCTTTCCTATACATTCACATAGGCAAGAGAAAGTAAAAAAATTGTAGTTTAAAACGAACTATTCCATCTCTTTCGCGAGGCCTCTCTATCTGGCCCCAATCCAGCATCTAAATATTTATATAATAAATAAAATATTGACAGGTACAGAAAATATCGTTAATTTACAAAATAGGGCTGAGATAAAATGTAGCATATACTCTACTAAGTTTTAAGCTTAAGCCTTAAAAAATTCTCACCATTGGTTAATATTGGAAGTGCATTATGTTCAGTGAAATTTATATTTCTTGATGTGGCAGCACTGTCCACTAGCATATTTGACACATAAATATTCACATATTTTAAAGGTTATGTGATATTAAGAAAAAAGAACAAATTACATATTACGATAAGTATAAAAATATACTTGGTAATTATTATGATAATACTACACACAAAAATTTACCATAGCAAATAATACTATAATTAATAATACGATAAGGATTCACCCAGTTATTTTTAGTCAGTCTGCACACTTTACACACTGAATGTCATTGAGAAACGCAACAAACAAATCAGGTTCTACTTGTCTCATAATTTTCTATGATATATGGTCAAGAAGCGACTGAAATAATTCTTTCAGAACGCCTCTTTTGTGTTTAAGAATGTTTACTTGTTGCGTCCAACCACGATTTCTCAATTGCTTGTGTACTGGAGGCTCCTGTTTGTGAATCTACACAATTTCGCTGATGGTTAACCATTGAATGGTGGTAACCTAATGTTCACATAACCTGTAAAATATGTAAACATTTTCTAAAATCTAATGTTCACATAACCTGTAAAATATGTAAACATTTTCTAAAATCTAATGTTCACATAACCTGTAAAATATGTTAATATTTACGAGCCAAAAGTGCTAGTGAACAGTGTTACCACATCAAGAAATACAAATTTTACTAAACATAACGCGGTAGGCCACTTACTACAGTAGCACCAAATATTGTCCATTTCTGGGTAAGACAATAGGTGAAGTTATGACAATAGAATGAATTCTCCTGTTAAGTATACTATTATTAGCAATAAATTTAAGAACACAAATTTCAAATGCATTTTATGTTGCTTATCTAATAAAAAAACAAAAAAAATTAACTTATTAACAATTGAATACCTTAGAAATCTTCAGCATCACTACTAGAATCTGCCTGTGAAATTATTTTCGGTACGCAAGATCTGTCATTAATCACACCATGTTCAATCAAAAAATTTTCTACATCACCTGCATAAAATTCATCACCCAACTGATCCGTAACACGTACAAAATTACCGACCATCTGACCATTTTTGTATGTTAATAATGCAGGAACACCATCTGCTTTAAAATTGCTACTCATACCAGCAGATGAACTAACTAATTTACAGAATTTAACATTTTGGTACTCTCCACACAATTCTTGTAAACACTTGTTCATCATTTTACACCCTGAATGATTTTCTTCATAAACATGCACAACAACAGTAACCGATTTATGTTCTTTGTCCAATGCTGCCAGAAAATCCTCACCATTTTTAAGATGAACAAGTTTCCCAAAAACAGGAAGTTTAAAATTATTAGCATACATCTCATTCATACGTTGTTTACGATACTGTTTCAAAAATTCATCAGAAAACATCTCGTTAAATTCTTTTTCAAGTTCATCAATTTCCTCTTGTTCTGTCTCACTTGCAGGTTTACAAGTCATTGCATATTTGTTTATTAAACTGATGCGTTCTTTTTCTTGATGAGCTCTTTTTTCAGTTTCTAACTGTTTAAATCTTTGCCAATCTTTTATTACACCTTTAGGACCAGTGTTGGTTGATACACCATTCCAACTCAAATCTTCTGGTGCAGAATACGAACTCGAACCCCCACTTTCAGCAGATTTACAAGCGGCCCCTTCGCTATCATTTTCATCATTTGATTCCTCACCTTCACTCTCACTACTGCTACTACAATAATTGTGAATTTTCTCACCTAAAATTTTATCCTCTAAAGTTGCCATTTTAGTAAATTTTTGAATGTAAACTCCCAAAACTTATACTTACAAACTTTAAGAAATTAAAGGCACTGGCGTTAAAAGTACGTTATATTACACGGCAACATGTACACTTTGAATTCAAATTGCAATTAAATTAATAGAATTAGTATTTTAAATTTATAATTGACAATAACAACATCAGCTGATCATTACATCAAGTTAGATCGTAATACCAACTTCGTGATTATATTGCCTGTTCTATGGTTGCTTCTGGATCGACAAAAAAGTAGATTAGAAGTGTAAATACTCTGTAAATTAATATAATATTATTAACTTACAAAATCAATAGTTTCATCAAATAAATCAATTCTTTTGACGGCCGAAGTTGTACCTTAAATGATAATTTTTTGTTGGCTAACCTGCGCCGTCATTGAATCCATTGTGGAAGTAGCGAGAAGGCTGGTTCGTTGTCATCTAAATATGCCGACGAGTGAAGAGAAAGAAGAGAAAAAACCCCTCCTTCAGCAGGAAAATCGCAATTATGCTGGAGTTGGTGGTAAATAAACAGTTTTATTTATTATTAGCTTATAAGTTTTTTTAAATAGGTTGATCTAGTATTTATCAGTTACACATTTAATACGACTTATGTTCTTTCATTGTTCGTAGTACATCAATTGAATTAAGTGAACTTTGGTTCAGTGTACAGTAACGACTAATATATCTGCTATTGAATGAATATTACATTTGTGTTAATAGTTCTGTATCAAAATTGTTATCCTATTTTGTAGTTTGCTATTTTGTTATTACGTAACCGTGTGTTGATGTAACAGAGTAGAACGGTTTTAGTTATCCATATTCGCACAGGCTGTTATCAAGTGATGAGACGTCGTAGCAAGTAGATACGGCAGTGTTACTAAAACAATAACATTTCAGATTTACAACTTGTTTCAGTTTTTCGTTTGTTTGCATTTGCATAAATTATTGTTGTTAGACTTTTAATAGATGACAGTTACCTAAACTAACTTTCATTAGGTATCATGTTTTCTTATATGAGCTGTTTTATTAAAATCGTTGTTTCATTGTTTACTTATGATTAAGTTGTGACTAATATGTAGCATTCTGTAGCAAGTGATACAGGAGTGGCTGACAAATGACTAATAATTAGTTTAAAAAAGTTTATAGGCCTAAATTATAAAATATAGGCTAATCTTTAAGTTGCCTAGAATTTACAATTACTATTGAATTTAATATCCGTTTTAGAGAGTATTTCTAAAGCCTTTCAGAGATATTTCGGACATATGTTATTTATTTAGGTATTCCATTTAGTCGTGTTGTAATTTATACGATCTGTAGTAATATTCACCGTTTATGGGTTTAACGGAACAGCAGAATTATGAAAAGTGAAATCTTGAAATTTGTCTTCAGATTGAAGTTAATTATCATGTTTGAGTGTAGAATTTGTTGTATCATTGTGAGTTGCCTATACATTGTTCTTTGCAAAATAAGATCATATTTGTTTTTATATAAATTTAGCGTCAGTTTTAAATCTGTCGCTCTCAAAATTAAAGTCGTGTCATTATTTATCTGTAGTTGAAAATGTTTGTTGAATTTCTGAAAGCTTTCTGTTTGACTATGACAGCCGTTAAGTACAAAGAAATGGATTTATTTGTATGACTAATACAGTAGAATCTCTACAATAATACTTTCTAATCGCACAAATATTTCAGAACATATGTGCTGCAAAATTACTATGCAAGATAGTCAATACTACACCGCAAACAATGCAATTAATTCTACTAAACAATAAGCTGCAATGGGTGCTAATCTATTATATTTTTCATTGTTTTTTACTTTCTCTTGCCTATATGAATATATAGGAAGGAAAGTATTGTTTTCATGTCGATTTTTCGAAATCGAGTTTTCACCGGATCTACACGTTTTCAGACCTTCTGAACCCAAAAAACATGTTTTTAGCAATTGGTCTGTGTGTGTATGTGTGTGTGTACAGGATATCTCAAGAACGGAACATCGTACGAACTTGAAACCTAAGTTACATACCACTACCGGACCCGACACAAACATTTTCATCAAAATCGGTCAACCGGAAGTAGTAGTTTATTCGTATAATTTTTCACTTTTTTGCTATTTTCTCAAAAACTGGGCCTTCGATTTTTTGTAGAATCGCCTCATTTACTCAATTTTTTATTCTCTACAAGATAGGGTAGGCGCCATGTTTGCTGAAATTCTTGGTGAGGCTGTTTTTGTGTAAAAGAATTGTTTTTTTAAGATTACGGCTTTAATATGTATTACCTATAGCGCAAAATTTTATATAATAAAAAATGTAGAGAATTTAAAATTCTACAACTTTTATTTTAATAGTGAGCATAGTAAAATATTAATGGTCTGGCACCGCTTACCAGTGCTTTGTTTTCTTTAATTTTGTTGTTATTATTACGAGGAAAATGAGCAGTGAACTATAGTTACTTGAGTCACGAATTTGCCCTTGTTTGCAACGAGGGGTAAAGGGGGAAAATCATCAGTCTGCATGCACGACTGCTTTAATTTTAGTACAACAAACATAACTATTTAGACTATACCCAGAGCATATACCCTTCAGTATATTGCAGAACCTTTTGTAGGTTAACTGTACGAATATTAACTGTTTGTAACTGTAAACGGAAATGTTAGTTTCTCGAAAACTTGGGCAGACTATTCAGTGCTGAACGAAATCTAATATGTAGTGTAATGAAATGCTGTGACGTTAGAGCGAAACAAAAAACCTTTCCCCTCCCTCTTAACAAAAGCCAAGAGCGAAAGGCTAACTACTGCGATGTTTCTCTTTCCACAATTCAAAAAATAAAAAGGAAATTAAAGACAGATGAAGCTATTCTTCAACAGGTTTGTTGACACCTGGTAAAAAAAAGGAAATGGTTAGGTAGATACTAGTGAGACTGACAGTGAAAATGCCAGTGACAGCAGTGAAGGTGATACATTCATAAAAAATTTTGTTCCAATGGAATAGGATAGCTGGTAATTAGCCTACAGTAAATCACATTTCTAGTCATGTAATTTTTTGGTTTTGACTATGGGCTGTGGCGCCATTCCTAGGCTTGACCTTTTCGTTTCTAGTTGGTGATTAGTGGACCCAAGTCTCTTCACCGTCATGCACTGTCATTTTGCAATGAATTTTAATTGGTTTGATACCTTCACTATACAAAAAAAATTTGGTGTAGAACACTCACACGTCTTTCTCTTGCCAATACCAATAATGAACATTATAGCCTAACATTAGGAATAAACAAAATAACTAACCAACCAACCTCAAAAAAACATAACCTAATTTTAATTATAAGTGAATGATGCAAAATAAAGCCCAAACTTAGTTTGGCTTAATAATATGGAAAATCACTTTTTCACGCTAAACTAGGCTCTGTAAAGAAAAATGCTTGAAATTAAAGTAGATCAATAAATTTTGTACAAATTTTATTATATGCATTTTGTGGTAAAATGAATCCTACAGCCAAAATCTTAAAAAATCAATTTTTTTACAGAATTTTAGGAAAAAAAATAGGAAATCACTATTTACCGCTAAACTAAGCGTTGTACAAAAAAAATGTTGGGAATAAAAGTAGTAGATTTTTCAATTGTCTACAACTTTTATATTGAATACACTTTTGCACTAAAATGCATATTAAGGCTGCAATCTTAAAAAATCCATTTTTTTACGAAAGCTCAGCCTCCCCAAGAATTCCAAAAGACATGGTGCCTACCCTTTCTTGTAGAGCATAAAAAGTGTAGTAAATGAGGCAATTTTTAAAAAAATCTGAGCCGTTTTTGAGAAAATTGCAAGAAAGTGAAAAAGTGACATGAATAACTACTACTTCTGGTTGACCAATTTTGATGAAGATGTTCGTGTCGGGTCCTCTAGTAGTACCTAACTTAAGTTTCAAGTATTAACTTTGTATAATGTTCCTTTTTTGATATATGAGTAAGTGATTGGTCTGTGTGGAGAAAATACGAGGTAGGTTCATAAAGTAAGTTTCGTTTTGAAATAAAAAAGAACAAGTACAGATATAGCAATGAAGTTTATTTCATAAAAATCTACAGCTCTTAAACTATTTTTCGACATAATGCCTGTGATTTTCCAGGCATTTGTCATAGCGTGGTACAAGCTTTTGTATATCTTCTTCATAGAATGATGCTGCCTGTGTAGTCAACCAAGAGGTAACATGTTCTTTCAGCTCTTCATCGCTGTTCAACCGCTGACTGCCAAGGAAAGACTTCAGATGCAGAAACAAATGAAAGTCGCTAGGAGCGAGGTCAGGGCTGTACGGAGGATGGTCGATCAAATCCCAGCCAAAGTCCTGCAGGAATCCTTTTGTTTCATTTGTAGTGTGTGGTTGGGCTTTGTCATGAATGAAAACCATGGCTTTCATGAGCATTCCTCGGCGCTTGTTCTGTATTGCGCGGCGCAGTTTCTTGAGAGTCTCACAGTAAACTTCTTTATTGATTGTTTGACCTCGCGGCAAAAAATCAATCAGTAAAATTTGTTTTCTATCCCAAAACACTGTACACATGACTTTCCGTCATTCTCCGTGGTAGCGCTGCGATCGCAGTTCCGCGCACTCTGTGTCAAGCAGAATGAAATGACGTCATTTTGAGGTTACTAATTGTTGTGTGCTTTTTGTAGCGCTTGTTTGCAATGGCTGAGTTTATTGAAAATCCCGCCGCTTGTGAAATTTGACCGGTGATTTGTTTTCTGAATGCAAGAAACGTTAAACCAACTGACATTCATCGACAAATCTGCAAGGTTTATGGGCCAAATGCGATGAGCGATTCAATAGTGAGAAAATGGGTTGGGCAGTTCAAAGAAGGGCGTGATACAGTGCGCGATGAAGATCAAAGTGGACGTCCATCTGTGGTTAGTGATGAACTGATTCGTGCAGTTGATAAGAAAATACCTCTTGGTTGACTACACTGGCGGCAGCATTCTATGAAGAAGGTATACAAAAGCTTGTACCATGCTATGACAAATGCCTGGAAAATCACGGGAGTTATGTCGAAAAATAATTTAAGAGTTACAGATTTTTATGAAATAAATTTCATTGTTGTAGCTGTATTTGTTCTTTTTTTATTTCAAAACGGAACTTACTTTACAAACCTACCTCGTATTTTCTCCACACACACACACAGACCAATCACTAAAAAACTTTTTTTTATGATCGGGGGTCTGAAAATTTGTATATCTGGTGAAAACTCAATTTTGAAAAATCAACATAAAAACAATATTTTTCTTCCTACATATCCATATAGGCAAGAGAAAGTAAAAATGCATCACAGATCCCTGCGCATTCGTGGTGCATGTTGACAGTGGGGCGGCTATCTTGTGGATGCTGCTGCCTTGTGCGTTGTAGCATCACTCTGCCTGTCTCACTTTGTGAATCTCAAGGAACACTACTGCCATCTATCAACTCCATTACACAACTTTTAGAAATTTTATGAAACTTTTAAGGTTTTCATTTGAATTGCTCCCGTATATTAATTTATATAGTTGCTTTTGTTCGACACAAATACATTGTTTACATCTAAACATTGGTTCTTAAGTGTTGCCAAAGGGTAAAGTACTTAATTGCACCATTCTTGTTGAAATTGATAATATCACGCTATTTACCTTTTATTCAAATGACTTAAATTTTACCTTTGTGAATGCAATAATTAATGACTAATATATTTTATGAATTAATCATAAACAAAAATTGAAATAAATTATGTTTAATTAGCAAATCAGTATTATTAAGCAGGCTTATCAATGGTTTTCTTTTAAATTAACAGAATGGCATGCATGGATAAGGTTATAAACAAAATAAAGTGTATTACGTTTTAAAATTAATTTAAATATAAATTCAAATGTAGTAGCTTCAGTCTATGTCCTTGATTAGTAGCAGATGTAGACAAAAGCGTGTATTAGTTAATTCTAAATTTGACAGAATGAAATTTTGTTTGTGTTATGAAAGTTGAATCTGTATCAGAATGTAAGTAACTATATTTAGAGTTTTTTTAATATTTACTAACTGATTTTTACTAATATTGTACAGTATCGTTATGAAAAATTTCATTTTGGAAGATGCAGATTTGTTTTAGTATCTATTAGACAATCATTTAATTCATATAGGCCTAAGTATCATTAAAAATAAGTTATCAGATCTTATAGTCTGTATTACGTATATTATAAAGACGTTTGTTTGTATAATGTGATCTCAGAAACTACCCAATGGTTTTCAAAAGTTGTTTTACTGAGGAAACCTTAGAGCTTTTTGAGTAACATAGCCTATGGTATTAGACTACATCATTTTTTTAAATTGTCGGTAAAATATAAATTGATGTCATTTTTACTTTCTCTTGCCTATATGAATGTATATGAAGGAAAGTATTGTTTTCATGTCAATTTTTTGAAATTGAGTTTTCAGTGGATATACCCCCTGAACACAAAAAACATGTTTTTAGTGATTGGTCTGTGTGTGTGAACAGAATATCTCAAGAACGGAACATTGTTCAAACTTAAAACTTAAGTTAGGTACTACTAGAGGGCCCGACATGAACATTTTCATCAAAATCCGTCAACTGGAAGTAGTAGTTTATTCGTGTCATTTTTAACTTTTTTGTGATTTTCTCAAAAACCGCTCCTAGGTTTTTTTTAAATCACCTCATTTACTAAATTGTTTATGTTAAAAAATCGATTTTTTAAGGTTTTAGCCTTAGTATGCATTTTATGACAAAAGTGTATCTAATCAAATTTGTAGGAAATTAAAAGATCTACAACTTTTATTTAGAACATTTTTCTCTACAGAGTTTAGTTTAGCGTGAGAGTGATTTTCCAGTTTTATGAGCCAAACTGAGTTTGATTTTCATTTTGCATCATTCACTCATGATTAAAATAAGGGTATGTTTTTTGAGGTTAGATTTTTGTTTATTTCTAATGTTAGGTTATATTGTTAATTATTTGCATTGGCAAGAGAAATTTAGGAGAGTGTTTCACACCAGATTTTTTTTTACTTATAACGCATTTATTTATTTCTCTCCCTTCCACTGATGATTCATACTGCTTTCAACAAAATTCCTATTTCCAGTACTAATTTATTTTATTTTTATACTGCCATGAATCACTTTCAACATGAAAAGTTTTGAGAGTAATTAAGCAATAAGTTTAGTTTGCTGTGAAGTGCAGCAAACAGTTATGGTATAAAGAAGAATAAACCTGGGTTGCCATCGTACTGTAGTTAAGGCTGATTTTTGTCAATTTATTAAAATTTAGAATACCAATATACTATTAAATTTTGTTTTAGGCCATATGGTTAGTTTATCAGAATGTCTTCTTACATTGTACTAACATTTTTACTGTCATCAAACATTGAACAAAAGTTCATACAATATTTAAGTTATTTGTGAAAGTCTACTGTTACAACTGTGGCATGACAAATACATGATTTCTCTCTGTAATACAGATAACTATTGTTTGTATATGCCTATTTTTGTCTTATCTTAATAGTACTGTATTCTGTTTGTAGGTACATTAAATTTGAACCTTTGACATTTGAATGGTTGCTGAAAAAGTTTAGAGAGTCTTCTGTTATCGTTTCTTCACCGCTGTTACTTATAAGAATGTTGTACAAATGTGGTTAATTATTAAAAAATTAAGAACAGAAAACTGTTTCTTTAACATTAAAACAACTGTTAGGCTTTCATTTCTAGGCACCTATTTTTATTTAGTTGTAACATAATATTTCAGATGAAACCACAAGTTATGCAATTCTTCTATTAAACCTCATGACAGTATTTTAGATAGTATAAAATTATACTTTTGTTAAGTTGGAAGTCTATAAAAGTGATGAAAACTTTTAAAATTATCCAAATTGAATAACTAGATACAAAAAGATCTGATTAGTACTGTATTGTAATTTTTTATTATAAAAATTTGGTGCAAAACACTCGCATAACTCTTGTCAATGTAAAATGATAAAATTTAACCCTAATTTTAATCCTAATTTGCAGCAAAATATGTAAAATCTCCCATTGACATTAAACTAAGCATGGCAGAAAATACTGCTTAAAAACAAGTTCTCTTCTATAATTTTCTACAACTTTTTTTTACTTTATTTTAATGTCGCATGAACTGCTTTGTCAGTAGCAACTACGGTGGATTATGAATGTAGAACAGTAGGTTTTGACTTATGAAAATTTCCAGACCCTTGCTGGGAATGGAACCTGGGACATCCACATGGCATGCTAGCGTGCTACCACTACGCTATGGAGGTGACCTCTATAATTTTGATTACTTGTGCTTGTGATCTAAAATACATATTATGGTCACAATCTTCAAAAAAACTAATTTTTTTATTGATTTCCATGAGCAAAATATTAAAAATTACCAATTGATGGCTAAACTAAGTTCTGTAGAGAAAAGCGGTTGAAATAAAAATTGTAGAATTTTAATTTTTTCTAACCTCAATTTTATAAAATTTTGTTCTAAAATTAAAGGCGCAATCTTTAAATACAATGATATCTTTTTACTACTAAAACACAGCCCCACAAATTTCAGCAGACATGCCACTAAAGCCATTTTGTAGAGCAAAAATATATAGTTAACAAGGTGATTTTAATCAAAATCATAAATACATTTTTTTTAGAAAATAGCAAATATTTTAAAGTCTCATGAATAAACTACTACTCCGGTTGAGATTTTCATGAAAATGTTTTAAGTCAGGTCTCCTTATGGTATCTAACTTAAGTTTCAACTTTGTCTGATTTTCTATTTTTGAGATGTTCACACACACAGTATAAACTTTTTTTTTGATTCTGGGGACTTGAAAAATTGACATGAAAACAATACTAGTCCTCGTACCTATAATTATTTCATACTGGTCAAGATCTGCCCATAACAGACAGGTGGAGTGTCAAATTATTTACACTCAATCTGTTCGTTGCAGGGCTAAAATATATAGTTCTGTTTCTTATCACATGGTCAGCCAATTAAATGACTGAATCATTTAAGAACAGAAGAGGTAGAGGTGTAAAAGACACTAATCAGAGTTATCTCCTCTGAAAGTAATGAATTTCATTATACAGCCAGACCCTGTGGTGAAGGAAGTGAAAGTGTCATTTGCAGAGTGGAAAATATGTGCTTTTCAGAGGGCCCGGCATGCTGATAAGCGTACTTTTCCACTCAGTGAGGAAGGCAATGGTAAACCACCTCACTCCTCGTTTTACTTAGTAAAACCTCTACAGGTTCAAACCAGCCTTTTGGCTGATGACCTAAACAACAACACTGGTCAAGAGAAAGTAAAAAATGGATTTTTAGTTGAAACATCTTATTCGAGTTTTTTTTGATCAACTGTGTAAATTTGAATGCTATAAAAGTTTAAAAGAAACATTTTTAAACCTTTTTTATACAACTTTTTAGTTGGCAACAATTTGTGGTTTTCTGTATTTTTGTCATCAAAATCAATAAAAAAAATGAGATTTTTTAATATTGCGGCCTTAGTGTGCATTTTACTACAAAAATGTATGTAAAAGAAGTTATAGGAAATAGAAAATCTACAACTGATATTTCAAGAATTTTCTTAACATTTTTGCGTGAATTTGTGTCATTCCGTTTTAAGTCCGTTTTAAGTTCCGTTTATAGGTTGATTTTCATTTTGCCTCATTCACACATGATTAAAATAAGGTTATTTTTCCATTTTACATTTTTTTACTAACATTAAACATAAGTTATGGTTTATTACTTACATTGACAAGAGAAAGTCGTGTGAGTGTTTCACACCTGATTTTTTTTTTTTTTAACTATTTATGTAGATGGTCTGTTTTACATTTATTTTGTGAATTGGGCTTAATTATTTGTTCACTAGTTAACTGGCTTCATATTACATAAATGTTATACAATTTGTATTATCTCCTTTCTCTAAAATTACTGTGCGAATATATTATATTAAGAGTATATTAATACATTTCTGTATTACATAATATTACATTGATTTTTTTTGTTAAAAATTATTATAGCTTACCTATTTTGTGCAGACTGTTCTAACCGTAAAAATGTTTAATTGCTGTTCATATCATGTTTCTTTATACACCTCAGCACTTCAACAATGATCTTTAAAGTATGATTGTTCCTAATAAAAATTGTCTAGGAATTGGAAATGTAATTATGGTATTTTTTAAAAAAAAATAGACCTAATAATTAACATAAAGTAAACCAACTACCTTATCATAAAATCAATATTACAATTTTTAATTTGTTTACAATTGATCTTACAGTCTGTTGTTGATATTGATTCGTGTCTGTAGTATTCATAATATCTATTTGCAGTTTTAAAAATTTGATAGGTTTATGGTGGTTTTTTTAGTGATTCTATTATTTTTTATATAAAGATTAAAAGCTGGATGAAAAATTTTCTTCAACATTAATTTCTCTACGACTATAAATTTATATTTTTTGACAGCCCACTGGTCTTGTTATCCTATTTCTAGCTTAATTAACATTGCTTTCTATTTTTTTGATATTTTAAAGAGAAAAACAATAAATCTCATAGTGTATTTAACCAATAATGCATAATCACTAAAGCTAGTGCTTATGGTTTTCTATTTTTGTTGATTACTTAAGTCACATTGTACAAGATCTGTTCAAAATGTTCCCAAACGTTTTTTTTTATATCGCTCCTACAGTTAGTTCCACAGAGATTTGCCAGGACTCATTGTGCTCATAGAAATAGAAACATAACGAGTAACCTCAATTTGGTAGTTTGTTGATATCTTGCTTAGTTGCGGAGAAACAGCTGTTTTACTGAAGGTGTGTTCTACGCGTTAGAGTTTAAAATGAGTCACTTGTATGACCAACGTTGTGCCGTGAAATTTTGCCTATAACTCGAAAAATCTTTTTTGGAAACTCATGTATTGCTTGTCAAGGCTTTCGGTGATGAACCCATGAAAAAAACAACTTTGTTAAAACGATGTAAAAATGGTCAGCAATTAGTAGATGATTGTAATCGTTCTGGGAGACCTTTGACTTCGACTGACAATGAACATGTAGCCAAAATCAACTTGTTGGTCTGTGCAAATCAATGTTTGTGAGAGAACTTGCTGAAGCTTCTGAAATGCATACGACAAAAAATCAGATGGACATGTCCCGAACTTTGGACGAGCAGCAACAAGTTCTTCCACCACGACAATGTACTAGCTCATTAACTCTCAGAACTCATGAGTTTTTGTCCTGCAATTCAATTACCGTGCTTCCCCATCCATCTTACTTACTCACCTAATTTAGCGCCGTGTGACTTCTTGTTCCCCAAACTCAAAAAACCCCTCAAAGGAAAAAGATTTGCCATGATTCCTAAGATTCAAAAGAACACGACAAAGCAGCTGAAAGGCTATTTTAGAAGAAGCGTTCCAGGATTTCTTCAGAAAGTGAAAACATCGATGGGGCAAGTGTGTACATTGAGGAGGAGATTACTTTGAAAGGGATCTAGATTCCTAAGCTCCAAGTCAGTTGTCTCCAGGTGTTTATACTACCATCTCTTCTTCTTCTTCTTAAGGTGCCAATCCGTTTCGAATGCTGGACACCATCATGGCGATCCTCACTTTGTCAACTGCAGCTCTAAACAGTTGCGGAGTAGTTTTATTGAACCAGGTTCTAAGGTTCTTTAACCAGGATATTCTTCTTCGACCTGGGCCCCTTTGTCCTAATATTTTTCCTTGCAGTATGGATTGCAGAAGTTCATACCTTTCTCCATTCCTCATAATGTGTCCAAGATATTGGAGTTTTCTTCGCTTTATGGTATTCATCACCTCCATATCCTTCCTCATCCATCTCTTACAGCCTCAAATCCTGTCGTTCATGGCTAGAATGCCCAGTTCCTTCTCTGTATTCTAATATTCAGTATAGCCAAAAATAAATGCACTATGATTTTTGAAAATGCTCCTTACTTAAGCATAAATTTGTTATGTATTCTTTTTACACGTTAATGCAAATATCGAGGTTGGTATGCGACTTAACGTACAGAATTTTTTAAATTTATTTAATGATTTATATTTTGTTTTTGTTGTAAATAATGGTGTAGTAATCAATATTTCAAAAAAATATTAATATTTGGTGAGTTTTTTTGAACTGGAGGTAATATTACCTCCTCCGTAAGCGGGATTGGTATTGGGTATGCAACCACACAATACACGTCCGAATTCAATCAAACTTACCGAAGAGGAGACATTTTCTCTTGTACAAAAATGTATTGAAGTTATTATTTAGTCCTGAAAGATCAGTTGTTTTTCATAATTTTACGAAATTTATAAAATAATGAGTTTTAGAAGGTGTTTGACATAATTTGTGTGACCTTTCAAGGATAAAATATACCTGTGTATTTTTGTCAGTATTTGTTTATAGAACAAAAAAATAAATTAAAAACTGATCTTTCTTTTAAGTACATGTGTAATACATTTGTATTTATCAAAATACAATAATTGTATTAATTATTAATAAGTGCTAAATAATAAAATAATATTTTAATACAATAGGCCAATAGTATAAATTTAAAATAGTTTTAATAGTATAAAATTAAAATCCACATAAAAATATAGTTGAATAAAATGTTTTACTACGTTATTGCTATTTACATAAAAAATAGTTACGTACACAGAACAGCACAAAACTCGTGGGGAAACTGTTGAATAAGAATAAATGAATGAACTAAATTCTGTAAATATCACGCTTTGTATTCAAGCATGAAATTATCTATACCAATATTAATAGTGGGAGAAATTCCTAAGTGATTTATTACTTTAGTTTTTACAAAAAGAGGGATGGTAGACACTTCCATGTATAAGACAAACTTTTGAGGTTTAGAGTTGATCTTCAAATACCCGCATCTGCTAACGGAAAGATATATTCAACATTTCAAACTTTTTTTTGTGTCATAAGAAATTTACAAATAATAGGAGTAGAGTTTTACAATATGAACGGACTGGTTGAACAGCAAGCTACGGAAGAGAATCCATGAGGTAATATTACCTTGTACGTCACTTGTATTCGCTAAGATTAGGTAATATTACCTTTTGCGCACGGAATGTGTTAAAATGAATTAGAAATTTGTCAACTCATTGAATCAATAGTAAATTGAAAATTTTAAATTATCTATTAAACATTGTAAAAACTTGCATTATTTAAAAAACGTTAAGCTTCTCTAAAGTAATTTGATTCATATTATTCAGATCAGTAAATAAAGTACTTATTAATGCTAAGTAAATGTGGTTGTTGTTTGTTAAATCATGTGTTGTCAGATACTGTTGAAAGAACATATGTATGTATTAATCTCTCAATTACCTGTGTTAATTACTGGTGCAGTATTCGTGGATAATCCACAAATTCTGAAAAGTTATATTGAAAAGGTTTATCCTTCGTAGAAGTACCTTGTTTCATTTAAGATAGAACTTTATTCAGTTTAGAATACATTAAAATATTAAAGATGTTCACTGAACTGAAAGAATAAAAATTGAATTGGTGAACTTTATTTCAAAACAAAAATCAAATTTATAAACTAAATATATTTTTTAAACTTTTTTTGAATATCTGTTTAATTGCATTTATTTTTTCACTGTAAATGTTTTATCGAAATTTATGTGGCATAGTTTAGCAGGCAGTGATGATTTTGGTGTTAGTAAATACTCCAGCAGTCCGTTGATGTAAATAAGCACAGTTTTGTGTCATTTTCAGCTGTGCAGTAGACTCTTTTTATTCACCGTCTTCCTCTTCGTCAACCGTCCCTTTCACTCTATTAATGATTTAATTGGTAAATCAATCAACTGATTAAATGTTGGTTCATTGATGGCCGCAGATTAACCACTTAAAAATGTCATCTTCATTCAGTTTCTCCTTCATTAACTTAGTTAATTAAGTTGCTCCTTTATTAACTTAGACGTATCAGTAACACAAGATTTTCACTCAATCACAACTTCCATCTGTTTGTTAAAACTCTGGTAAGATTCCTCGTTTGACATGATTCTTGTTTATGGTTTCAAACAAGGAAAACGTTTAATTAAACCTCAAGCAACATTATTTTTTAAGGTTTTTAATGTTATTTCTATCACATTATTTTCCATATTAGGCTAGTACACTTAAGTAAATCTTTAGTTCCTGTCACAGATTATTTGATTGCATGTAATTGAGAGCTTACTGTACTATGTTAAAACTTAATATTGAAATATATACAGAGCGTTTCATAATGTATTTCGGAGTTATCAATATTCAGTACAAAAAATGTATTTCACTTATAAAAATGAAACAAGTACTGTACGAAAGAGCATTTCAAATAGTTTTTTCCATATATTCTGGGCAGTTAGTTAACCGTTTGCTCACTAGGTGTAGACAATAGACAAAAAAGCTGCCACGGGAAGTGAGAAGTCGTTTTGTGTGTTAGAATTTCACGTGTCAAAGTCAGTAATTACTGTGCAACGAGCATTTCGGTTGAATTTTAGTAAGAATCCACCAAGTGACAATTCAATTCATGCATGGTATAAACAATTCAGTGAAACTGGTTGCTTGTGCAAGCGGAAATCAACTGGTCGTCCATCAACCTCAGATGCCAGTGTCGAACGTGTGCGTGGCAGTTTTATTTTTAGCCCGTCAAAATCGACTGCGTCTACAGGCATAGAGTTAGGAATTCCAAAAACAACAGTGTGGAGTGTTTTCCTTAAATGTTTATTATTTACACCGTACCATCTTCAATTAATGCAGCATCTATCTGATGGAGATAAAACAACGTAGGCTCGATTTTTGTTTACAGTTACAGGAAAAGGTGTCGTTAGATGAAAGTTTTCTAGAGATGATAATTCTCAGCGATGAAGCTACGCTCCATATTAGTGGCATAGTAAACCGTCATAACGTGTGAGATTGGGGAACAGAAAACCCACACGCTTATGTGGAACACGTTCGGAATTCTCCTAAAGTAAACGTTTTTTGTGCTATCTCTCGTGAGGCAGTGTACGGGCCATTCTTTTTTAAGGAAATGACAGTAACTGGCATGATTTACCTGGATATGTTACAATTATGGCTTATGACTTAGCTACTCAACGACTTCATTTTCCAGCAAGATGGTTGTCTTGCCACTTTTCATAACGAGGTTCGATGATACGTTAACTTATTGCCTCTGCGCTGGATAGGACACACGTCTGAAGAAGGCCAACAGATTATGCTGTGGCCACCAAGATCACCAGACCTCACGCCATGTGACTTCTTTCTCTAGGGTTATGTGAAAGACTAGGTGTTTATCCCACCAATGCCGAACGATATCGCTGAGCTGAAGGATCGCATAATCAATGCAATCAACTCTATTGAAAAAAAAAACGTTAGAACGTGTTTGGCAAGAGCTAGACTTTCGTGTTCATGTGTGCCACGTCACCAAACGAGTACATATTGAACATTTAGATGTTTGAAAATAACTGTTTCGAGTCTCGGCGAAATAGTTTTTGTACTGAATTTTCATAACCCCGATGAACATTATGAAACACCCTGTATTTCAATTTTAAGTAATACGGCTATTGATTATCCTACATGGAATGTTTGTTAAAATAAGTTAAAACTTAAATGTTACATAATGGTGACCAAATTATTATTGGTTTTAATGATAAGCTTTAATTACTGTACTATACACAGGCAAGGTAAACTATGTTTTAATATGTTTATTCATAATTTATATTATTGCTACAGATTAGATTAATTTTAGATAATGATAAAAGAAAGTTTGAATGCTTTATTTTCAGAGCCATTATTGAACTTTTTATTATCACATCATTCAAAGATGATTTTTGATTACATACATTTATGAGTCATTTTAATACCTACAATGTGACAATCGTAACAACTCATTAAATGTTTCTTTTTATGTGAATTTTTTTGATGTCGAAATCTTTTTAGTATGTTTAAAACTGTTTTATAAAGTGTGCATATGTCTGTTTCTCTCTTTTTCTCTCTCTCTGGAAATTTTATATTATTTAAAATAACTAGTTGTTTTAGTTATGCAATCTTGTGGTAAGAATAAATTTTAATTTTATTTTCATTGGAAATGGTGGTGTTAAACTATTAATTTTGTTTCACTCAGTTCTTTTTTTAAAGAATTTGTATTTTGTATTGTTTGTTTTAGTTCTTCTGATAATTACCGAAAATATTTTTAAAATAGCTTTCTGCTACGTTTTTTCGGCTTTTAAATTAATCACTAAAATTCATTGCCTATTTTTTACCCTTCGCTAGCTATTGATGGATATATCCACAGTCACATTTAACTTCTACGAGCTATTGATCCTTATATTCCCACGTATAAGAATTAATTCTCATTACATGAAATAGTCCAGAGATGTTCTATCCAGCATTGCTAGGTTACTTCTAAATTCAATGTTATTGTAGTAGTGTATTTACAGTGAAATAACCTCTTTGTTGTTGTCGTAAAGCAAGTACTGTGCTGTATTGTAAGGTTAAGCAGATTTTGTTTATAAATAGCTCATTCAAATTTCAGTTATCATGTTCTTGGTATATTTATATTATTAATAAATTTTGCCTACTTCACAAATGTGTTGTCTCCGTATTTATATTACAGTACAATTTCGCGATCCAAACTAATAAAAACCGTGACTGTTTGGATTACCGAAAAGTTTGGATTAGAAAATTTTTGTCTAAAAGGCAATATTCATGTTTAAAATTAGTAAAATACAATTGTTTATGTTAAAATAAACTAATTTAATAATAATATACGTACCATAAACTGACCTTACTTGTTTTTTCCACAAAAAGTCACATTAAAAGAAATAAATTAACACTAAAAAAATTTGTAAATACCGTTCATAGAGTAAGTTAATTAAAATATATACAGTTGTTTATGTTGCAATAATCTAATTCAATAATGAAATACATACTTTTTACTAACCTTTATTTTTTCACAAAAAAGTCATTATTTTCTTCTGTTTCTTGATTGCAAAACTTTGTTTGAATGCTTCGC
The DNA here is from genome assembly GCA_035578175.1 of Catonia carolina. Classification (NCBI taxonomy): domain Eukaryota; kingdom Metazoa; phylum Arthropoda; class Insecta; order Hemiptera; family Achilidae; genus Catonia; species Catonia carolina. Next base: position 256,380,580 of record JAQMRL010000001.1, on the reverse strand, counting down.
TTGAAGCTGTATAAGCAATAATATTGTCTGAAACGGCTTGTCAGTTTCCTTAGCCCTTTATACACCAACTAAAACTTGCAATTGCCATTTCATGATTATTGTACTTTCTGGTAGTTTTTCGTCATTGTCATCATCATTCTGCAGTCACATGTACTGTTTCGGCATCTGATTACCATATCAAAACATTCAAAAAATAATTGTACCATAGGAAATCATTATTGCTATATAAAAACAAACTTTTTTTTGGATATTTCGGATCAGCAAGCTTGTGCTGTAATAGTAACTGTTTTGGTAATTTGTTGTTTTCATTGTATTTTCCTTAATATAGGCCTACTAACTATTTTTACTGTCTCTCTCCCTATATGATTATTTGAGAACAAAAGTATTGTTTTCATCTCAATTTTTCAAAATTGAGTTAGCGCCGGAAATACACGTTTCACGCCCCCTTGGACCTAAAAACATGTTTTTAGCAATTATCTGTGTGTGTGTGAATAAAATCTCAAGAACTGACCATCGTACAAAGTTGAAACTGTTTGAAACGTAAGTTAAGAATCATGAGAGGACATGACACAATCATTTTCATTAAAATCAGTCAACCAAAAGTAGTAGTTTATTTGTGCAATTGTTCACTTATTGAAATTTTCTCAAAAACAGCTCCTATAATTTTTTTAATCACCTTATTAACTACATTTTTTATTCTCTACTAGATAGGGTACCTAACAGCCATGTCTGCTGAAATTCGTGGGGAGCTGCTCTCTCAAGGTGTTTTAAGATTGCAGCCTTAGTATGCATTTTAGGGCAAAAGTGTATATAATCAAAGCTGTTGACAATTAAGAAGCCTACAAGATTTATTTTAAGCATTTTTTTTTACAATTCTTAGTTTAGCATCAATTAGTGATTTATGTATTTTGCTCATCAAAATCAGTAAAAATATTGGAATTTTTAAGATTGTGGCCTTGGTATACATTTTACAACAAAGGTGTATATAATCAAAGTAATAGGAAACTAAAAATTTACAACTTTTATTTAAACAGTTATTCAAAAGAGCTCAGTTTAGCGTAAATTAATGATTTTCTGTATTTTTAAGTCTAACAGAAGTTTACTTTCATTTTCTATCATTCACTCATGATTAAAATAATTAGATTTTGTTTTTCATTTTACATAGTTTACTAATGATTAAACATAGGTTGTATGTTTTATTGTTTAAGGTGGCAAGAAGAATGTTTTATCTTGTCTTATCTGCTTACATTCATATTTTATAGTGTGTTTTGAAAACAAAAGAAGACTGAATAAATGGGTTTAGTTAATTAGTTTTTGTACAATATCCTGTTCGTATCTGGATGTATTTTAAAAGGAAAATATAATTATCTTATAGAAAAAATGGGTTTTTAAGATTGTGGCTTTAATATGCAATTTAGCGCAAAAATGTATGAAATAAAAGTTGTAGAGAATTTAAAATCCTACAACTTTTATTTCAAACATTTTTTTGTACAACACTTACTTTAGCGGTAATTAGCGATTTTCTGTTGTTTTTTTTTCATGAAAATCTGTAAAAATATTGATTGTTTTCTTTAAAGATTTCAGCCTTAGTATGCATTTTACGACAAAAGTGTATATAATCAAATTTATAGGAAATTAAAAGATCTACAACTTTAATGTAGAACAATTTTCTCTACAGAGCCTAGTTTAGTGTGAAAGAGTGATTTTCCGTATTTTTAAACCAAACTTAAGGTTGATTTTCATTTTGCATCATTATTTTAAATCATGATTAAAATAAGGTTATGTTTTTGAGGTTAGGTTTTTGTTTATTACTAATACTAGGTTATATTGTTCATTATTTTTATTGGAAAGAGAAAGTTGTGTGTGCTTCTCATTTAGATTTTTTTTCATTCTATACCACTTACCGGCCGGCCGCCAATAACAATATACCAATGCCAATACCAATATACCAATGCCGGCCGCATTGGCGCAGTTGGTAACGTGCTCGCCTCTCATCATGCGGTCTTGGGTTCGAATCCCATTCAGGCACGGCATATTTTCATACGTTACAAAAAGCATTTCATCCTTCACCGTCTGCATTAGCAGTAATTGCAGAACAGTCGGACGTTAAACAAAAAAAAAAAAACAAAAAAAAATATACCACTTACAATGTTGACTCTTCCAGGTGAAGTGGGAAGAAAGAGTTATTTCCATGCTGCCATTTTAGTATGTTAGGTTGCTATAGTAACCTAAAAAGTTAAGTCTGGCCAATCCAGTGACCCTTATTTATGATATGTTTTGATAAATTTTGTTTTTGGTTAGCAATAATATGACAGGTTTAATAGCATGTCAGCCATCCTGTAAACACTGTATATACATTCCTTACAGATGCAAAGTAACATGTGGTGTACCTTATTGTAATAGTTTTTTTTTAAACTTTTATTACATTATTTAAAATTAATCATTATAATACTTCATCGATAAAGTAACATGTGTCATTTAGTATATGTGATTGATGACCATTTTCTTTGTAATATTTAATATACATTTTTTCAAATGTAAATAATTAAGGGATAAAGAAATTATTTGATTGAACAGCTGGTTTATAGTAAACAGTAATAATGTCTGTGTTGTGGTTATTTGTTTTGTTGTTGGTCGGGCTGAGTTACGTTTACATGTAGGCTACATACGTACACACTTGATGTGTTTCTCAGAGTTTTATGTACCACGGTTTTAAAATGATAACGGCGATTAATTGGGCGATTTTTATTAATCCATTTATTGTAGTTTACATAATGTGTTAACGTGTACATACTTTTTAATATTTTTTTTCCATTTCATTGATAATTCTGTTATATCTTTGATATTAACAAGATGTAGTTCAGTTTGGAATGGCAAAAATTATCGCCGTTAATTATTATTTTATTCTTATGCACTATTTCTTTTCATTTTTCTTAGTTTTATCGTTTGTTTATATTAATATTGCTTATAAACTTAATTGTTATCGTATTAAAGATGAAGTCGAATGTGAGGAAGGTATTTCAATTGTATTATAATTTTTACTCGTGTTAGGTTAAGTTTATGAAATTATTCTTTTAATTGCCTCATAATTGTTATCATGAAATTATAATTATTTTAGATGCTTTTAATTCAGTATTGTTTACCAGTTGTCTTGATGTAAGTTTTCTTAAAAGTGTTGTAGAAGTATTATTAAACCATATGTTATATTTCTGGCAAGATATTTTTTAATGTAATTCTGTTTTTATAAATGTTAAAAATACTAAAGATATCATTGTGTTAACTTCTTATCATCTAGAAGTATAATGAAACCTATGAAAACACTATCTGACTTTCATGCATTTTAAAATAAACAAAGATTCACCAAAACTGTAGGAAAGTGTAAAAAGTTGTAGCAGTTCTTAATTTCTGTTCATGCCCTTAGTGACCATACAAATTATAGGTAAATTTGTTTTTCTGTAGAATATTCTCTGTAAGCATCCTTTTTCTATTAAGAATTTCCATTTTCTTATCTAAGAACAGCTGATGTTTGCCACATTAGGGGACACTGGAGTCCATTGTCATTTATCACTTGGAGAATTTCCACAAGAGACTTTTTATTGAATATAGTAGTTGCTTTATGAATATAGTAAATTGTTCTATCTGTTTTTAAAACTGTGGTTGTAGGTTATATAGCATTCTCTATCAGATTTAACATAATCAGTTGCTTCACCTACCTATGGCTACTATATGGGGAAAATGCATTTATGCTGATATTATTAAACGATCTGACAGAATTTTCATTTGTTTCACTCTGAAATAATATGTTATGTTGAGTAAACTTGAGTCAAAGTTTTAAAAGAATGGTTTTGTTCAAAAACAATTATTTTCACATCATGGGATAGTTTATTGTAGTCTTAATTAAATTATTATCATTGAATCACTTATAATAACTGAAAATTAATATAAATTATCTTAAAATTTACACTGTCATGATAATAATATAATTATGAAAGTTTTGTCTCGTGAAATTCATTAGCTGCTTACGATGCTCTTCCTGTTACATGATAGGTTAACAGTATTGCTCTTTAGAATTTATAGCATATAACAAGAATATTTAAGTTGTCTCCCTAGTTTGTTCAAAAATATACAATAATTTGTGATTAAAAAAATACTTTGTTAATGTATTAGCCAATATTATTTTGATTCAAATCCTTATAATGCATCCTGCAGCTTGAAATTAATTCTGTTTTATATAATAAATTTCACTAACCTTTTTTAACCTGCCTTTATTTTTTATTTATCACTTTCACATGTTTCGGTGGATCCACCATCATCAGAGTATATTATATCGTTTGAAACTAAATTTTTTTTTAAAATTTATAGAAGATGTTATATCTTCAGTCTTCTGTACAAAAGCTGCTATAGATTATAAAAAAAATGAGTTTCATGATCTGAAAATTAGTGTTCGAAGAGTTAATATTCTAAAACCTATCAATCGCACAAGGGTTAAAGGATTTTGTATGCCCTGTCTCTTTAACATCTTTAGTTAATACTAGTTGTTGAAATTTATGAGATTTATTTTCCACTTCCTGAGATTACTGTTATGAAAGCTTGCAACCGAGATATTGAAACATTCTAAAGTGGTTTCCTCAATGGAACTCTTTGTGCTCTCTCCCCCTCCCTCCTCTCTCTCTTTCTCTTTCTCTCGATTCCTTCCTGAAAATCACATCACTTTTGTTTTTGTTGAAGATACACATGAACAAAATTTACTTACAACTTTCTGCCATGAAAAAGTCTAAGTTTTTGGAGTTTAATGAAATTTTACAAAAATCGGTCTGAAGCTTTGACATCTAGAACATGTCTATAATTTCTTGTATTTGTGTTACTAATCTAAAATCCTTTCATCTTAAAAGTTACCAAAATATTTGTATAAAAATGCCTGTAAGTATCAATCAATGAAAGTTATCCCTTTACGAAGTAGTGAATATTTTCAGTAAGAAAAGTACGACACCAACTGTTTACAGAGTTAACTTGCACTATAGTTTTACATAGTTTATGTGCTATAGTGTTATTATCGTTGAAATATATATTTCTATCCACTAGAATACGGTAACAGAAAACACTTACCAATGTTTATAGCGCTTTCATGTATCTTGTACACATCTTGATAAATAATACAATTTTTTCACATCAAAATTTAAAACTTCCTACTCCTACCATGTCAGATAAGGAGTCAATGATTCCTTATTCTTATTCCCTGTCCTTCAATTTTAAATAATACGGCTGTTTATAATTCTTCATAGAATGTTTGATAAAAAGTAATAGTGTATTATCACATTTTTATGTTCTCGTATTTCTTTTATTGTTCATTACTTGTTACATTTAGTGTAATAAATGAAATATTCTAATTTACTCCATCAGCATTAATAACAGTGCAGTTGTTCTATGGATTAGGGAAGTTAGTGAAAATTTAATGAATTCATTTTTACTTTTGCTTGCCTGTATGAATGTAATAGGAAGGAAAGTATATGTTTCATGTCGATTTTTTGAAAAAGAGTTTTCATTGGATGTACATGTTTTAAGACCCCCTGAACCCAAAAAACCATGTTTTTAGCGATTGGTCTGTGTGTATGTGGACAAAATATCTCAAGAATGGAACATCGTACGAAGTTGAAACTTGAAACTTAAATTACATATTACGACCCAAACTTTTCATCAAAATCGGTCAACCGGAAGTAGTAGTTTATTCTTTAATTTTCAGCTTTTTTGCGATTTTCTCAAAAACTGCTCCTACAATTTTTAAAAAAATTACATTATTTACTACATTTTTTATGCTCTACATGGTAGGGTAGGTGCCATGTCTGCAGAAATTCTTGGGGAGGCTGTGCTCTCGCAGAAAAAAAAAATTTTTTTTAAGATTGTGACCTTAATATGCGTTTTACGTCAAAAGTGTATATAATCAAATTTGTGTTGTTGTTTAGGTCATCAGCAGAAAGGCTGGTTTGAACCTATAGAGGATTTACTAAGTAAAACTAGGGAGTGAGGTGGTTTATACTTTCCTCCCTCACTGAATTGAAAAGTATGCTTATCAGCATCCTGGGCCCTCTGAAAAGCACATATTTTCCACTCTGCAAATGACACCTTCACTTCATTCACCTCAGGGTCTGGGTGTATAATGAAATTCATTATTTTCAGAGGAGATAACTCTGATTATCTTTTACTACACCTCTACCTCTTCTGTTCTGAAATGATTCAGTCATTTAATTGGCTGACCATGTGATAAGAAACAGAACTATTTATTTTAGCCCTGCGATAAACAGATTGAGTGTAAATAATTGACACTCCGCCTATCATGAACAGTATCAAATTTATAGGAAATAAAAAACCTAGAACTTGTATATTGAGCTTTTTACTCTACAGAGCCTAGTGTAGCACGAAAGAGTAATATTCCACATTATTAAGCCGAACTAAGATTGGTTTTCATTTTGCATCATTTTCTCTTGATTAAAATTAGGTTAATGTCACATAATTCACCGTAGTTGCTAATGACCAAGCAGTTGATGCAACTTTAAATAAATAAATTTAAAAAAAATTAGGTTATATTTTTGTTTATTTCTAATGTTTTATTACTAATGTTAGGTTATTATTGTTTGTTATTTGCATTCACAAGAGAAAATTGTGAGAGTGTTTTACACGTGATTTTTTACCTTTGCGTTGAAACTATATCGATTTTTGAAGCACAAAAATGTGAAAGTAACTATGATAGTAATAGAAATACACCAATATTTGGTAACATGAGTGTGTTATGAAGTATTTAATCTATAGCATACTAAAGAAATTGTACTTCAAAAACAAAATAAATATTTTACCTTGTAAACATATTCTTACTTATTTGTAATAGTTTTGAACGAAAGAGATTATTAAATACATTCCGTGATTGTTTTGACCTATTTATGTACTATTTTTATTTTATGTCGAAAAAAACAAATAAAGGCTTGAAATGTCTCATCGACAACTATCTTATCTCCTTGTGTACTTTTGTGAAGTGCATTTGTACTAATTAAACTTGTATTGCATGTAATTAATTTTCAATTTGAGCAGCACATAGTGGAAAATTTTGTAATATCTTTGTGAGTTTGTAAGAATGTTTCGTGTGTTTGGTTGTAACTGGTTTCCAACAAATATTGAAGCTCTTTGTCCTTTTTGTTTCAAGTCATTAAAAAATCTAATTTTTTCTTTATTGATAAGTACATTAAAATTATATTGTCTTTTTTCGAATTATCTCAAATTATCTACTCGTGATCATTATTTTAACAATTGGTTCAATTTGTGATATCGATTAAACAGTTAGTTCATTTACAACCAAAAAGAAAATATAAATGTTTTGAAATATAAATCCGGTGATTGAAGTGTTCTAGTGTTGTATTTTAAAGATTTTTTTGTGCTTTGATATAGACTGGCATCAAGAGGATGTGCGATGTTTGATATTTTTTAAGGATGTATTTAAATAAACTTTATGGTTTCGGTGAAATACTAATATGGGATCGTTAATTTCAGGTCAGCCTCAACAGCCACCGGCAACGATATCGCCAATTGGCCCAGATGAATTGCCACCACCTTATCAGGCGGCTACACAGGTTAGCAATGCTATGGTCACCTGTAGAGTATGTCAGGCGATGATTGATGTTTCTGGAAAACGTGAACAACATGTTGTTAAATGTCATCGCTGCAATGAAGCCACAGTACGTAACATATCCATGTTTTTTAAAATCATATTTAGAATTAAAAGTAAAGTAAATCTGTTATTATGTTACTAGATTATTTTTTAATACAACTTTTGATTCATTACTCTAAAATTATTTCAACCAAATATCATTATGTAAATTTATTACGACTAGGTAGTTTAAGGGAAACCCAAAAAACATTGTAACCTATAAAAATAAACCTGACCTAACCTACTTTAACTTTTCCTTGTTTTAAAATGTCTTACCTGTGATGGAAAAATGGTGGAAAGCTATGATGTTTTCACCTCATTGCGTAACTAGCCCGAAATAGTCCTTTCTTTTATAAAACATTTAAAAAACGCTAAAACAAACAAAATATTCTGTTTCAATTGTAGTCACATAATTACAGATTTATGAAAAATAAATTGTTTTTAAATTTTTAGTTCTGATTATTTTGGTTAGTTACTTAACCCTCAAAGTGGCAGTTACATTTTGTTAAATCGGCAGCCTATTTTATACAAGGTGTAAGGCATTTTGTTAGAATTCTCAGTTAACTGAATATGTACTAAGTATTATATACCATATTATTCAGGAAAGTTTGCAGTTTATGATTATATAATTAGGTTTTGCATTTGATACAAACTGAAAAAAATATAAAATGTACAAAACAAGTTTTTTTTTGGTTTTAAGTGTTTGTGTCAGCTGAGACACCATATTAGTTGTGTAGTAAACTGATTTATCTAAAATTCAAAATAAATGTTAATGTAGCTCATTCAATTTACTACTAATCTTCCAAAACTGAAACCCTTATTTCAAGGGATTAGTTTCATAACATTCTTCGGGGTTATGAAAATTCAGTACAAAAAACTATTTCATTTACTTAAATGAAAGTTGTACGGGCCGATGCAGGGACTCAAACAGTTATTTTTAAACATTATAAATGCTCAATGTGCTAATATGGAATCTAGCTTCATCACTGAAAATTATCTTCTCTAGAAAACCTTCATCTAATGACACCTTTTCCTGTAACTGTAAACAAAAATCGAGCGTATGTGTTTTATCTCTTATCAGATAGATGCTGCATTAATTGAAGATGGTACAGTTTGAATAATAAACGTTTACAGAGAACTCTTCACACTGTTTTTCGGAATTCCTAACTAACTGCCTGCAGACACAGTCAATTTTGATGGGCTGCGAATAAAACTTACACGCACGCATTCAACATTGGTATCAACATTGGTTTATGGACGACCAGTTGATTTCTGCTTTCACAATCAAACAGTTTCACTGAATTGTTTATTTCATGCACAAATTGAATTGTCACTTGGTGGATCTTATTAAATTTCAACCGAAACGCACGATGCTCAGTAATTACTGACTGATACGTGCAATTCTAACACACAAAAGGGCTTCTTGCTTCCTGTGGCAACCATTTTCTCTACTGTCTACGCCTAGCGGGCAAACGGTTAACTAACTCCCCAGAATCTTTGGAAAAAACTATTTGAAATGCTCTTTCGTACAGTACTTGTTTCATTCTTATATGTAAAATCCTTTTTTTTTGTACTGAATTTTTGTAACCCCAAAGTACATTATGAAACGCTCTGTATTAATGAAAAGTTAATATGTTTTTAGGACCAATGACCATGGCAGTTTATGTTTGATAAACTAAAAATTTATTTGTTTTGTGTAATATGTCAGGAAAGAAATTTATTGTTCTATTAAACAGTACATGAGTAATAGAAAAGTAACAGTATTAAAGTAGTGTACTTACAATATATGACATTCATGATAAAGATTTAAATTTTTAGTTGGTACCAATTTCTTCATATAGTCTTCTTTGAGTTCAAACTATTACTTATGCTGTAGAATATTTAGTAGAAATAAAAATAATTGGTAATTTTATGTGTTTCAGCCAATAAAAAATGCTCCGCCTGGTAAGAAATATGTGCGCTGCCCATGTAACTGTTTGCTTATATGCAAGAGCACATCACAACGGATCGCCTGTCCTCGCCCGGATTGTAAACGAATTATCAATTTGGTACCAAGTCCTGTCACTCCCCCTGTACCTACTATGCCCGGCATGTGTCGTGTTTCATGTGTACACTGCCATGATACGTTTCTAGTGAGTTTTCATGTTATTTATTATTTTGTTATATTTTTCAATAATATTAAAGTTACTGAATGTTCAGAATTGTGTCCTTCAACTCCGTTTGTCTGTATTTGACGTAACTGGACTGGTAATGATAAATAATAATAATTGTGGACACATGAATTAGAACTAAACTAATACTTTCAGACATTCAAAACTTGTGTAGCTCAACTTTGTTTGTATTAATTAAAACAAAAAACTTAGTGCCATTTCACCAACTTTTATAGTATTATTAAACCTAGGATAAATTATCTGGGTATAAACTTTCGATTCTGCCCATAACAGACTGGTGGAATGTCAAATTATTTACACTCATCTGTTCGTTGCAGGGCTAAAATAAATAGTTCTGGTTCTTATCACGTGGTCAGCCAATTAAATGACTGAATCATTTAATAAGAGAAGAGGTAGAGGTGTAAAAGATACTAATCAGAGTTATCTCCTCTGAAAGTAATGAATTTCATTATACAGCCAGACCCTGTGATGAATGAAGTGAAAGTGTCATTTACAGAGTGGAATATATGTGCTTTTCAGAGGGCCCGCCATGCTAATAAGCATTCTTTTCCACTCAAGAAAGGCAATAGTAGACCACCTCATTCCTTGTTTTACTTAGTAAAACCTCTACAGGTTCAAACCAGCCTTTGGTTGATGACCTAAACAACAAACTCGCGATTAATATTATAAAATTTTTGGTGAAAGGACACTGAATTATTTTGTTTCTACTTTCAAGACTACATTTTATTCCTGATTTAACCCTTTCAGTGCCAAAGCAATATTTAAAAGTTTGATGTAAAGTGCCATTAATTTGAATAAGGGTGTGCAAAAAATGCCAACCATTATTTAGAAAATTTGCAGGCGTAAGCCTGCCATTGCCGACCAAAATTTCAACATTACCAAAAAAATAAAACTTCCTGTTAAAAATTAATTTTTGCGTTCATTTAAATCGTTTAACACTAAAAATATTCAAAATAGGTTTTTTTTAGTTTATTTAAAGTCACATCGACAGCTTAGTCATTAGTAACTACTTTGTGTTTGGTATCTTAACGGTGTTTTAACATGCTTAAATTTCCAGACCCTAGCCAGGAATGGAACCCGGGACCTTTCACTTTTTAGGCTAGCGTGCTAGTCACTATGCCACGGAGGTGGTTTCAAAATACATTATTCCATTAATTTTTGTTAAAAAGATTTTTTTAGAAATGTTTGGTTATCCGGATGTTGGCAATTTATGCGTAACTTACGGACGCCTGGTGAACCGGATGTTATCACTACATAAAAGATATCAATCGATCAACGTCTTGTTTTCTGGATGTTGGTACTGAAAGGGTTAATACAGTAGACTTCGACAGTTTTCACCTTTTTTTTTTTAAAAAAAAAGTATAGTGGTATTGTTCTCACAATATTATGTAAGCATTTTATGTTTACAAAACCAGACATTTTTTCTTTAAATCTGTATAATTATTAATAAAACTAAATTAACCATTTGTACAAAAATTGTTACATAATATATACATGTTTTCCAAATTTCAAAAACCATTGTATGCATTATAAATGTAGTAAAAAATATATTAAAAAAGAAAGATACAAGATTTAAGAGTATTTCTGTATAAAAATAAAACTCATAATTTCACGCTGAAGTTTAGAAGTACCTAGCTTACTTTGTCTCACATGTAGTTAAGTTTTGTGTGGTAGTTAATAAAACCTTGTGGAAAGTATTAACTATTTTTTATGACATAACCAAAGCACTAGCTAGATAGTGGCTGAGTACCAATGAAGGGTACCACCAGTTTATCAATGTATAAAAAATTGATGTAATCATTGAAACAGAAATATTTTTGAAACTAATGATACCATCAAATTTTATCAATGAATTAAACTATTTGATTAGAATGCAAGTACAATTTAAATTGATTCTCTTATGTTGTCTGGATGCCAACTGCCGTAATAAACTAATGCACTCAAATTACATTTTAACATGGTGCTGAAAGTGTATAAAGTATCTATACAAACAAAGGATGGTAAAAAATAATTATTTTGATAATTCAAGTAATTTTGATAAATTAATACAGCATTTGTATTCCTTATCTTACTCTGTATATAAGATTGTATGTATTAATCCCTTGCCATTTGCAGTCTTGATATTTGCAGGTGCTTTTTCTGTCTGTCAAAATATTAAAATAGTGTAATATAATGTTGCATTAAATGTTTAAGTAATATAGTTGTTTATTAAATAAAGAATTTAATAACATTGTGTAAATACCATGTGGGTAGAAGAGCAGAATACTAATTTCTAGGAATGTGTCAATTTTTGATACCATGGATTCTCTAGTTTGACTCTCTAGAAATGACTTGCGCAAGATAGAAGAGCTTGGAGAACTGCATCAAACCAGTTGAGAGACTGCTGACAAAAAACCTGCTCACGCGGGTTTTCTTCTTTTTTAAGATTTTTTTATAATGTAAAACTATGAACAAAGAGTGAATTGTGTCCAAGTCCACTTAATTGTTAGAGTGGTTTCAATTCATCAATCCACATTTTTGTATCATAGTGAAAACAGAACTTCTGGATTCGGTTACGAGCACAAAGTTATTCGAAGAGGTTGATTTTTGTTTCTTGTCTGTTGTTCGTTGCGTTTAAAAAGTTGGAGTAAAATGATAACTTCTGAAGTATAGAAGTATTTAAAAGTGGACAATGGTGATGATTGTTTTGTGAAATGCTGTATTTATGGGAACCTTGGTATCAAAATCGTGAGTCAAAAAATATCAGTATTGATACATTATTATTATTCACAAAACAGACAGAACACTAATCAAAAATGTACAGCTGTTATGATTGCATGTACGTATGTGAATACCGAGAAAACGTACCAGTTTAAATCACTTATATTTAAAAAGTTTATCTATAGTTTTTAAAATAAAAATATTTTATTTTTTTGTGTTTCAGTTTAACACATTGAACAATGCTTTGGCTAGATGCCCACATTGTCAGAAAGTGTAAGTATTAGTATAATAATGTAATAAATAACCAGTACTTACATTTTAATGAAAATCTTTTTAGTACAATCTATTATGTTAAAAATATTAGTGATTAGGACTTTAAAGAGTTCAGACATAACTTTGTGTTTACTGTTTGCCACATTTCTCAAGACCTGTAAAAGATAGGACTTCATTATTTTTATTTTCTTTTGAAGGTATGTCTTTTTTGTAGTTCATTACTTGGGCGTTTTTATTTTACACAAATAAAATCTATTGGTACTGAAACAGTAGTTTTGTTGACTTCTCTTTTTGAACGAAATATGCTTCTGTGCAAAAATCCAATGCCATTTTTTTTATATTTGTCCCATAAATAATTTTTTAAACTGTAGAATAAAAAACAAGAAAAAATAATGATGTCATATCACAGGGGGATTCTGTACCATGCCTGATTGCGTAATACAATATGTCATATAGAATCAATGGAATATTTAATCTTAAAATGAAACAAATATAATAAAAGATGACTCCATTTTTATCAATCACAAATATTTTTTTCAAAATTTTGGAATTATTTAAAATGCCATATAAGTTGTGTTACTCAGGAAGCACTATTTTTCCAAAAGTGAAAAAAATTTCGAAATTGGTTGGGTAATTTTCGAGATTAGCTCATATAAACAAAAAAGGGTACTTATTTATAATACAGTATCAGTATAAATGTATGTACGTGATTTTAACCCTTTCAGTGCCGAAACAACATTTAAAAGTTTGATCCTAAAGCCGTAAATTTGTACAAGGGTGTTCAAAAAGTGACAGCCCTATTTCGAAAACTTGCAGGCCTAAGGCTTCCATTGCCAACCAAAATTTAAACGTTTCAGAAAAATAAAATTTCCTGTTAAAAATTAATTTTTATTTTGTTCATAAAAAAAGAAGTCATCAGAGGAACAGACGTGGATTCAGACCATTACATTTCAAAGATTAAAATTAAATTAACACCAAAAGGACAAGATAAAAAGACAGTAAGAAGTGAAAGAAGAAACTATGATGCACAGGGAATAATTGGCAATGGTAGGTACAAAGAATCCACACAGGAAATAAGTTCCATGGATGGACTGGTCAAGATTACAGACAAACTCAAAAAAGCTGCAGAACAGATTTGTCCACCCAATAAAAGGAAGAAACATTTTTGGTGGAATGAGGACTGCGAAAAATTGATTGAACAGCGGCACCAAGCCTGGCTCTACCACCAAACCAGAAAGGATGATGCTTCCTATAAACAACTGTTGGAAGCCAGAAAGGCAACAGCAAAGGGAATTAGAAGGATCAAGAGGGGGGCACAGGACGCCAGGCTGGAAGCAATAGAAGAAAATTTTAGAAAAAATAACTCGCGGGAATACTACAGGACCTTCAAGTCTCACATAAGGAAATACTCGCCACCAACATTAATGCTAAGGAATACAGAGGGAAGAGTGGCCCACAGCAACGTAGAAAATGCAGAGATCCTTGCAAAATATTTTGACCGACTTCTGAATTGTGAAGAACCAACAGACCAGCTGGAATTCCAAATACCTGACAGAGACAAAACTCTTCCTGAAAACATAAACCCTCCAACTCTAGAAGAAGTGAAGGCGGCAATCAAAAGTTTGAAAAACTACAAGGCTTCGGGAGAGAATCAGCTAACAGGTGAACTGTGGAAGAATGCGGGAGAAAACGCCATCAAATCTCTGCATGAGACGTTAGTAGAAGTGTGGGAAACAGAAGAACTTCCAGAAATTTGGACTACAGCAATAATCCACCCATTACATAAGAAGGGTGATAGAACGGATCCAAATAATTATAGGGGAATTGCCTTGCTGGATGTAACGTACAAGATTTTCTCAAAAATCCTACTCTGGAGAATCCAAGACCAATTAGATCAGGAACTAGGGGAATATCAAGCAGGGTTCCGACCAGGAAGAAGCTGCCCCGAACAAATCCACAACTTGAAGTCAATAATAGGATACCACAAAAAACGTGGGAAAGAGCTAATAATCACATTTGTTGATTTCAAGAAAGCCTATGATTGCATCCACAGGGAGTCTCTACTAAAAACACTAAAAGAGTTTGGACTTGCACAAAAATTAATAAACTTAATTGAAAAGACAATTTCGAACACAAAATCCAAAGTGAAATTCCGAGGAGAGACTTCACGGCCATTTGAGGTGATTACTGGACTAAGGCAGGGAGATGGCCTCTCGCCATTACTATTTAACTGCATCTTGGAAAAAATTGTTCGAGAATGGAAGAAGACCTGCAAATGCGTGAAAATTGGGACGAAAATCAAAGTGGGCTGCCTAGCCTTTGCCGACGACCTGGCAATTTTCTCCAATGACTGGGAAAACGCAAAAGAACAGATAGAATCACTGCAGGAAATTGCAGCAGGAGTCGGTATGCGAATCTCCTTTGAGAAGACGGAAATAATGTCCACAAATACAGAAACACCAAGATATCTGGAGGCAGCCAATCACAAAATTAGGATAGTTCAAAAATTTAAGTATTTGGGAGAGGTGATCACATATAATCTAAACGAAAAAATAAACATGGAATCAAGAGTTAACAAACTCAAGGGAGCTCAAAGACTGACATGGTCCACCTATAAGAGGAAGTCAATGTCCATAAAATCCAAATTGAGGCACTACAATACGGTCACGAAGTCTGTGGTAATGTATGCGTGTGAGACTTTGGGCAGGTTGAGGCACTGTGGGAAGATGGAGGACCTTAGAAGGACAGAGAGAAGAATCCTCAGAACAATAATAAACAAAAAGCACAGAGTAGACAATGAGTATAGGTTGTTGCCAAATTCGGTTCTATACAGGGAAAATGAGGAAATTTCCGAGATAATGAGGAAGAGAAGAGTTGGGTTCTTTGGACATCTTAGGAGACTGCCAGAATCCAGATTTACCAGACAGGTACTGGATTTCTTTTTGAAAACCAAAGTCAAGTACGCCTGGTTTGAGGAAGTTCAACAGGATCTGCAGGACCTGGATATCTCAGAGACACAGATTTTGAACAGAGAAGAAGGATATAAGATCAAAAATCCAAACACGAAATTTTCAGAAGTACCTAAAAGGCAGACAAACAGACATTGGACTGTGGAGGATAGGGCGAGAGTGTCGCAAAGGATGAAGAACTACTGGGCAAATAAGAGGAATAACTAGGGATCTTCTATAAATCGATT
The DNA here is from genome assembly GCA_035578175.1 of Catonia carolina. Classification (NCBI taxonomy): domain Eukaryota; kingdom Metazoa; phylum Arthropoda; class Insecta; order Hemiptera; family Achilidae; genus Catonia; species Catonia carolina. Next base: position 256,364,547 of record JAQMRL010000001.1, on the reverse strand, counting down.
AATTTTGCTCCAATGAGGGCCTAAAAAAAAAAAAAAAAAAAAAAAAGAAGTCATTCTAACACTAAAAATATTCAAAGGAATTTGTTTTTAGTTTATTTAAAGTCACATCAACAGCTTGGTCATTAGTGACTACCATGGGTTTTCGTACCTTAACGGTGGTTTTAACATGTTAAAATTTCCAGACCGTAGGTGGGAATCGAACCCGGGACTTTTCGCTTTGTAGGCTAGCCTGCTAGTCACTATGCCACGGAGGCGGTCTCAAAATACATTATTCCATTAATTTTTGTTTAAAAGTTTTTTTTGTTAACGTTCGGTTATCCGGACGTTGGCACTTTATGCATAACTTATGGACGTCCGGTAAACCGGATGTCACTACGTAAAATATATCGACGCCCTGTTTTCTGGACGTTGGTACTGAAAGGGTTAAAGGTAAATTTGTTTGTAATTGTTTTGTGTTCTTTTCATATATTTTCAGATCATCTGTTGGGCCTGATTTTGCGAGAGGCCGAGGATTATGTTTCTGTGCGCTTGGTATCGCATTTCTTCTACTTGGTGCTGGCATAACGTTAGGAACATTGGAATACGCTAAAAGTAGTGACAGGGGTTATTATATAGTTTATATAGGTGAGTGTAAGTCCCTATATATTATGTCATCATTTTTTTATATTCATAAAAAATAATTTACTATTACATAGATACTGAAGTCATGAGATTGCCTTTTGTGTATGGATGGGCTGTGAGGAAGGGAATCAAAAATTTGACTTGTGTTGCCAACCTCAATAGTGAGACGCTACTCGTGCATTTCACTACCGTGGAATTTCTACATGCATTTTGTTAGCTGTGGTTTATTCTGAGAAAATGTTTTCTTCATAAACCTTATAAGAAATAAATGTGACCTGTAATATTGCCTATAGCTTAATTACATGACTAGAAATGTTTGATTTACTATAATTACCAGCTACTTTATTCCATTGCAACAAAATTTTCTACAAATGAATCGCCTTCTTTACTATGGCTGTCACCGGCGTCTTTACTATCAGTCTCACTAGTATCTACGTATCCGTTTCCTTTTTTTTACCAGGTGTTTTTTCAACAAAACTGTTGAAGAATAGCTTCTCCACAGCTTTAATTTTATTTATTTTTCGAATTGTGGAAAGAGAAACATCACAGTAGTTAGCCACTCACTCACAGGTTTTGTTAAGAGGCAGGGAAAGGCATTTTTGTTTAGCTTCATCTTCACAGCATTTTATTACACTGCATATTAAATTTCGTACAGTTAACCTACAAAAGGTTCCGCAATATACTGTTTAGGTCATCAGCCAAAAGGCTGGTTTCAACCTCTAGAGACTGTACTAAGTAAAGCGATGAGTCAGGTGGTTTACAAACGCCTTCCTCACTAAGTGGAAATGTAGGCTATGCTTATCGGCATGCCAGGCCCTTCAAAAAGCATATACTTCCCACCCTGCAAATGACACCTTTCACTTCATTCACCACAGTGTCTGGCTGTATAATGAAATTCATGTTTATCAGAGGAAATTACTCTGACTAGTGTAATTTAAATCTCTACCTCCTCTGTTCAGTCATATTGGTTGACCATGTTGATTTCGAAAAATTGTCATGAAAACAATACTTTCCTTCCTATATATTCATATAGGCAAGAGAAAGTAAAAATGATTGGTCTTTAAAGTGTTGACGCAGTTGGCGTAAACTTTTTTATTATTATTATTTGTCTATTTAATAATTACCAACAATCTTCTATTTTCAGGTGCTTTTGTAATTTCACTTTTCGCGTTCATCAGAGGAATATACTATTGTACTATGAAAGCAAGCATTATCGAAGGACCCGTCAATTGATCGACTCATCTGTAAGACCCAAACATTCCAATATGATGTTATCTAATTATAAAAACTGCATCCTCTACATCAATCTAATGTAATCAATAGCAACAGTTAATTACATTTATTACATCTTGTAATCATCATCTATTGATTTTTAATATTATTATTATTATTTGTAATATATGGCTTTATGAACAGTTAAATAATAGTTTATATATAATATATATTATGTTATTAAAATTATCTTAAAATTTATAATTTAAAAATAATTATTGTTAGGGATAGGACTTTAATTATTAATTATTAGGTGATTTCTTTAGTAGCTTTTGTGAATTGATTAAGATTTAATTGATTCATTGCTGTACATACGTTAATTGTACATCAATCGGTATTTTTGTTGATCATGTGCTATACGTAATTCAATATTTACCCTTTCAAGGGTCATATATTAAAACAGAAAAGTTGAAACTGTATGATATCTATCTGGGCTACCAATCACATTGATTTATATAAAAAAATGAAAGTTACTAGTAGGTTAAAAAAATTAGAAAAATGTGTTGGGTATGAATATCCTCATAAGAGAAAAATGTTGTATTAAAGCATGTGTCATATCATTTTAGCATGTGTTGAACTTCAACTTCTAGCATTATTTTCAGCTCCACCTTACCTCGTTGTTATCCATCAAAAACCAAGTAATTTTTGTTATGAACTGAAAATCAAAACTGAACTATAAAACATCTGTATTGTATTGTATTTATAACGACATACTTTCATTTTAATATGTTCTTGTGCTTGTATGAGTTAGTTCATCTGGCAAGTATACTTTGAAAATGCAATTCTACAGTGCTGTGTCTAACTCCATCGACTTTCAACCTCTCATTTATATGATGCACAATATAATTAACTAAACACATTTTAGCTTCTAGCAAATTAAACAATGCAAAAAATAACTAATGAAAACACAACACACTGACAAATAAGGGGGGCATATAAATAAAATTCAACATTTTAATTAATGAAATTTTGTATTATATTTTAAAGTTTCATACAATAGTGATCAATCCATAGCATACTAATTTAAATTCCATCTTAGGAGATATCGTGTCATTGCCCAGTGCATGTACGGGATGTGAAATATCTCATTTATGGCCATTAAAAGATTAAGCACCACTCAACTATTCATAGTTTCATATTAACCCATAAGTTACTGAGTCCTTTCAGAGCTACTCATTCCGTTATTGTGAACATTTAAATATCAAAGCACTCTCCCGAAGAAATTCATTTATCTAATTTCATTATTGATTAAAAATAGCTGTTTTTTATAGTTTAGCTGTTTTTTTTTTTTTTTTTATAATAAGTATGGATGTTTTGAATGTATAAACATAAAAATCTGTTTTGCTTTCCGCTTGCTAGATGGCACGAAATATTCACGGGCACAATAAAGTTAATATTATTTGCTGTAATGTGCTGAAATTTTAATTTATCATAAAATTATACATACCACATATTATAAAAGACAGTTTCATGAATAAAATGATGTATCACATTACTATTTTGGGTAAAATTTAGCCGAAATATAGTAGTTTGAAATGTATAACATTTTTTCTGCGTGGCTAGGCGATCGGACCGCTTGTCTTGTGAACAATAGCGTTCTACCTCCACATCCCATTGACAGTGTAGGTTATTAAACTCATATAATTGTTAAAATGTAGAACAGGCAAATAATAATAGTTTTAAAAGGTCGAAGAGGGTTAGAGGAGAAGGAATGATGGACAGACAAAGGCGAGAATAAGGCAGAGAAAGACAAATAGATTTCATATCTCAAAACATGTGTGTGTTTGTTACTATAAGCTCTGTTCTTGGTGAACTAGACACTGTAGTAAGGGGGGAAACAGCTTTACCAACTCGAAATTGAAATATTTACAAATTTGATAGCGACGAAACTCAGATGTTGCGTTATCCCATTTACTAACAGGAATCCCATAGTATTTTGTAACAAATACAACTACATTTCAGGGCGCGTAATTTGAGATATCATACATGCTGATAGCTTTACAAATATGCATGTTATGGTTGCCTGAAGTCTGGAAAGTCCAAGGGAAGCGTATATGCTTCACCCACAGTCAAATTATCGGTTAAATATCAAATTTTTGAAAATATTTTACATCAGCCTTACATACATACAATTATATACCAAAATAATATGGGATGTATACAGTGAATTAAAATTATTGTGATTTTCCAAGCAACTCGATTTTATTTTTAATAATGTATGTATAAAGGATTTATATAAAATACAAATTTTTATAAATAGATATTGATTTAGACTTATCATGCTAAGTAGAGCTTTGTAGAGGTTAATGTTTGATACTTCATGAAATCAAGTAAGCTTTACGTAGTTACCTAAGAAAAGGTATTTGTATGTTTATTCGTTTTGTTTTTTTAGTTGTCCAAATTTTGTTTTTAGACTTTGTGTAATTTTTTTAAAGAAATTTTTTATGTTGTAATTTGAATTAATAATTTGTTATCTACACATCATATTTCTTTGTACTTGTTCTGTACAGTTAAAAAAAATTAAGATTTATGCAATCCATTTACTTTTTTAAAATTATTAATTATATATTATGCATAACAATGCTTATTTGATTAATATTTTGCTCATCCTGTAACTTGTTATATTAATTATTATTAATTTACATTCAAATTTTCTAATAAAAAATTAATTTTCAAGATATATTGTACATTTTTTAGTATATTATGCTCAGGGAATCTAAAAATGTTAATATCAATAATTATTTATTTTAAATATTTAATGAACTTTATTTCTTTGAGCATGGTTATAGATTAACATGCACTGATAATGTATGTGCACAACCGTCTTTAGTAATTTTAATGAAATAATATCAGATTATGATTTAGATTAATTGCAGTGACCTAACTGATTGGTGAATTTAGGTGTTTTTCTGCGGTATGTTGTATTTTCACTTTCCCATAAATTTGTTGTGTTAACCATTTCAAATAGAATTCTCCCTGTCGCACAAAATTTTGGTTCTGCAGATCACTTGCCCTAATGTAAATTTTCAACTATCAGCCTTAAATATTTTCTACTTTTAAAAAAATTGATTTATTAATTGGCAAAAATAAGTCAAATTAATGTTTATGAATATTTAATATTTTGTTAAAAATTATTTAGTTTTTTTTACACTATAATGCAAATTTTTATTGTAACATTATTCTTGTATATTTTAAGCCAAAATAATTGTGCCAATATGCTTCCCAATTTCAATTGTTTTTGTTATTTTATCTATTTTATAAATTTATATTTTGTTAAATTAAACTCAAAATTTTGTGTTTAAAAGGTAGTAGTAATTCACAATGTCTTATCCCTAACCATTAAATTATTATTAAATGTAAAGAGTAATTTTAATGAATTATATCTTATTATTATGTTAAGCCAAAATAAAATTATTATAAAAATTTGATTTATTTTAAAATTTTGTAGTAATTTTAAATTTAGTTATTGTAATTTAAAGCAGCATAATCGATATGCAGTGTTTTATAATTATTAATCATTAAAACTTTATATGTATGATTATAATTTTTTATGCTTTTAGAAAGAATTAGGTATTTTAAGTTTTTAATTATATGTTGCGTGTTAAACGGTTTAAAATAATAATTTTTTGATTACTGTTAGTTGTATTATTGAAGTGTTACGCAATGATAATAATATTAAAAATTTGTAATTTTTTGGCAATATTATTGTAATTAGATTGTTATAAAATTTAATAACGTAAAATTATTTAAATATAGTTCCAGTAATTTTACTGTAATTTTTTCATATTATAATAATAGTTTACATACTGTATTATGTGAAAAGGATTTTTTTAGGTCACTCTATAAATTAATATTTCAATTTAACAATTTTTTTGTTTATATTGTAACAAAAAAATTAAAAGTTGGTTCATTACCGTAACAAAAGTGTTAACAGACAATAAACCTGCATTAATTTAAAGTTTTATCTTTCTTAATAAATAATATCTAAGTTTGAGTTTTTTTAACCTAATAAACCACTTTTTTGTACCAATGTGGACTAAGGACTTCGATTTTTTTAATTGTATTGATGTGTGCGTAGACACATTTGAGTTACTAACTAATGTAAAATAATTATCAACTGCTTACTGCATGAAACTTTAATTAAATATTGTAAAATAATGTGCTCTTTGTGCTTCAAATAAAATTCCCTAAATTCAAACACGTAACAATACAACTAGCAAACAACCATGAAAAATAGCAGTTGGTACAGAATAATTACTAAAAATGTTAACCGTTTGACGTGTAAGGTTTTTACTGATCGGAATGTGAAAATGCACTGGCCGATTTTAACAATAATGTGAGAATTTTTTAAAACTACCACTGAATATACAATTTTAAGATATAGTAATGAAAAAATTTATTAAAAAGATTCTGTAAATTCTTGTCATATGGTTAATAATTTTATGCACTATTTAAAAAATACTAATGTCACAATTTTAATGGGAATAAAAAAATTACACTTTCACATTGATTATCAATTTTTCACTAAATCAAAAACTCAATACACAACACAGGGATACTTTAGTTCATTTTAAACTAAATTTTAAAAAATCAAAATATTTACACTAGTTCGTGAAAAAAGTTTTTTTTGTAAAATATGACTTCGTACTCAACACTTGTGCTTCAGTGACTTGTAAACTTGGTCCCGCTATTCTAATAATTATATTTATATAATACTAAATATATTTTTAAAACAATACTATATGAACGTTTTTTTTATATAAACACATATGAAACAGGAGTACACAAGAAACCGCATAAAAACACGCTATAAACTTTTAAAACAAAATCTGACAACTCTAACTTCAAAATTGACACATTCATGTTGTATACAGTAAGCTTGTCATCTTATTCGATATTACGCAGTTGAAAATGTCGATTATTTCAGTATTCGATACCATCATAATGGCTATTCTCTTAGCTTTATTCATTCTAAGTGTACAAGTCCCCTACCTGTCGGGGAAACATGTGAACTAAATTTCATTGTAGTAAGAGTAACGATATATCGGTACCCTACACGTAAAAGGGTTAAACAAAGTATTAAATTGAAATACACATCAGCTGTATACATGAGAACATTAGGGATATAGTGTGAAAAAGGTTGTAAAATTATTTAAATTCATAAAGAGTACACAGTGAATACAAGAATGCAGTACTGGATTACTGAGCTGATCCATAATCGGGCATTTTAGTAAATTCCCATCAATATAAAACCACTCCATATTAATGGTTTGAAAGTATTATTTGAATCTCAGCTATATTTTCCTCAAACTTCTTATCATTTTTTTTTGATAATAAAAATACGTATGTAAATGAAAATACGTATCTGTACTCAGAGTTTATATTCATTTTTTAAACGCATCATTATTTTTTTGTATATAAAATGTAAATGTAATGAAATTTATTTTAAAGAATTTAAGAGAATAAAATGTTTAAAAGAGTGATGCTATAAAAAATCTTTTAGTTAAAATATTTATCATGAAATTTAAATAGGTATATTGTATATTTTTTATTATAAAATTTCACAAAAATTAGTATTCATAAATTACATAAAACCTTTTGCATTTATTGAGCTACTTTACTAATAATGTTTTTTTTTATTTTATATATTTTTTCTTTAGAATTGTTTAATTTGTGACTTTGTGTTAATTAATATGTTTTAAAAGAACGGTTATTTATATACATATTTAAATAATTACCAGTATATCCATATATATGAAACTATCATGTAACTATTATATAAATAAATATGTATATCAATTTTAATAAAAATATATATATTATACAATTGAATAATAATGTAAGATATTATATAAATACAATTTATTATGTACATATAATTCAGATATAATTGTTAATATTGTTTTTGTTTTTAATAGGAAAATGTCAGTAATTTCAGTTTTAACAGTGCATAAATGAATTCCAAAACTTTAATACAGTTGAGTGTGTATATTATCCAGTGTAGTGCGGTAATAGTGAGATAATTCTTTCCATATTTAACCCAACTCTTGTACTAGTTCTTGATTTTATACAAGTTTATTCTGGTTGTTTTTTTTTTTTGGAGATAGATTGTGAAAATTATTAAAAGTTTGTATAATTAAGTAATTAATTAGTAAACAGTATACATTGAGATTTCTTTATTTGTATGTTTTTTATTTTTAAAAAAAATTGCACATTAGAGACTGTGTCTCAAAGGTAGTGAAAATAGTTTCCTATTTTTTTTTTCAAATGGGAGCATATTAACATGTTCAAAGTGGCCCCAGTAAACACAAGGTCATTTGCCGTGACAGCAATATTTCAATGGTAAAGCATGTGCAGCACAATTTTTCTATGTTACCTTTTAATCATAGTAATAATATTATAAAAATTTATTTGTGACATTACTTGCGATAAAATTACTCATTTACACAAAATAATTAAATTTTTGTGTACGAATATAATCGTCGAGCTAGTTTACCTTTGAAGTATTGCTCAGTCACGGCGAATGACCTTGTGTCTACCGGGCCACATTGAACGTGTTAATATGCTCTCAATTATAAGAATGTAAGAATTATAAGAATGTAGATGAAATAATACAATCAATATATGTAATTACAAAATATTTGTAGCCTAAAAATCAATAATATATAAAATTATTTCATTTTAAACTAATAATTTATAAGTAACAAATAAAATTGCACGGAAAAGTTTAAACTGATTGGTAAATATATCGGGTTTTAAAATTATGTCAAAAAACCCGTGACATCAGTTTAAGAACTGATCGCATACTGTAATGGACCTTTTTTAAGGACTGCCCAATTCACCCTGCCTGAACATAAAAAGAAGAGATAATAAAACGTATAGATCGACCACATTATGCATCTGTCAGTCACCTGGTAGTGTTCGATAAACTGCATGAATGTGGCTGCCATACTGAACTTGTTAAAGGTAAAAGTATACAGAAAGGTATCAGTATAGTTTTATAAAAAAAAATTGTAAGTTAGATCTTATTACAAAAAGAAAATTTGTTGTCCAAACTTTCCTCACTTCCAAATTATTCTGGATAATCAACACTCTACTAATCTTTTATATATGATAGTAGAACCCTGATAATCTGTTCCCTGTATTTTTTTTTTTTTTTTTTATTAAATAATCGAGAGCACAGAACTTGTAAATGTTCATTAATTTTATAAAATACATATTGTATTCTGTATACAATGTGAGATAATTATTCCTAATAAACTGATGAGAAGACAATTAACAGTTGGATGTTACTAGTGCTCAAAGATATTATTTATAAGCTTCCTATTTAGGTTAACTCATAAGAGTATTTCAATCATTTTAGATCATTTATTGCACATTTTAGTTTCTTTTCTTGATGTTTAGTCGTTGAAGGAATAACAGCTAGCCAAATTTTTATAATTTCTGATGATATCTGACAATCTTTATACTTAATTCAGTAGTTTGTCATCCTTTCATTGCCGAGGATGATGAATTATCAGGGTTCTACCATGTATATTTATGTCTTCTAATAGATACCATTTTTATGATTTATCTGTGAATTTAAAAAAAATTACTTTTGTTTAAAAACTATATCATGTATTACTGGAGTAAATATTATGAAAAGTTATACTCAAAATTGATATTTTCTTATTCATCATAGATTGAATTTTTTCCTGTACTTAAAATTGTTATAATGTGCAGCTGAAGTATTTTGGAGAAGGTACAACCTATGAGGCAGAAAAATTTTATATTGAGTATGACATAATGACTGCTGAGGTTATTTCAGACTAGTGTGAATTTTCATATATTAAAATTTTATTTATGAAGGTAGATACAATTTGGATGTATGTTCATGAATACTATCATTAATATTACTATTGTAGTTTTATTAATTTTTTTTTATTACAACTTTATTTTGTTGTAAATATATTGGTGATATTATGTTAAATACATTTAAATAAAAAAAAAATTAAAAAAAAAACTTTAAATTATATTTTATATATAAACAAATTCATGTATTTTATTTATTGTATTAAATAATAAAATTTTTTAGTGTATTTGTGGTTTTTGTATTTCATTTGGGTATTTGGATGAGTATTTGATTTGGATTTGGAACTTCAATTAAACTGGGCAGGCATTTACATCAGCTTCCAAGCTTAACTGGAATTTTTACATGGACTAAGTCTGTTAAAAGCTGTCAAGGGTAACCTATTTGTTGAGGAAACTCAAAAATTTGTCAGGTTTTTTTTTGCGCCCTGGAGACTCCAGGAGGAGTATAGGACATGTCAAATCTAACACCTGAAATATATATAAGAATCACACAATGTATCACTACATTCAAGAAAGAAATTCTTGTATGCTATAAAAAGTTTCACCGATCAAGTAATTTTTCAGATTCTTTTTAAAGGAATTCAAATCCTCACAACATTTTAAAAATTGGGGTAATTTATTCATGAATTTTCTCTTGCATTAGTAGGTTTTTGTTGAACAATTTTGTGGAGTGATTAGCCATATAATTATCATTCCTGTTTCTCGTGTTATGATTGTGAACATTGAAATTCTGCATAAAATTATTTTGCCTAACATACATAATCACCTCAAAAATGTAGAGAGGGAACTGTAAGCAATTTAAGCTCCTTAAATAGTGGCCTGCATGAGGTTAGCTGGTTAGCTTCCACCATACACCTAATAGCTTTCTTTTGAATTTTAAAAACCCTATTCATATTACCCATGCTAGAATTACCCCATACTAAGATACCATAACGGATATGAGACAGAATGAGGCCATGATAAGCTGCCATTAGTAATTTTTTATCATTTAATGTCTGTTCTGATTACCTGCTCAAACTTATGTATATTTTTTCATTGTCATGTAACTTAATGTAATGAAATCCATGAAAATTTACCCCTTCTGTCCTATGTCTTAGTGGTTATTTGTATACATTGTCTGTATAACTCTATATTGAAATATATATTAACGAACTACTAGTAATATGGTAACAGTAAACACTTACCAATGTTTCGTTTTTGTGTACTTCATACATATCTTCAGTAATGTATTTTTTAATTTTTTATAGTCAAAATTTAAAACTTTCTATTCCTACCATGGCAGATAAGGAATCAATTCCTTATCTGAATGGTCGAAAACATATATGTACGCCAAGAACAAGACATTTACTCTAAATTAGAATACTTTGTGGCAGTTAGGAGCCCTTAACATTTTGAGGAACATGGGCTGGCAGAAGAGTGTACGGTAACATGGGACCAAGCCAATATCTATGCGCTTTGACTCCTTTCACATAAAGGCAGACTTCACTCCTTAAATTTTCCTACCCTGGCATACCGTTATCGCTGGAGGATCAGATCAAGACACAAAATATTTCATGATTTTTGCACTACTGATGCTTTAGATCAATTATGAAACAGGATTTCTTCTTTCTGCATGTGGTCAGTCTTTGAAACAGGCTTCCTAATAGTGTTTTCAGTGCACCTTTATTGAATATCTTCCAGAAGTGTTAATATGAGTCAATGGAGAACTTAACTGGTCATCATTTCAGTGTATCGTGAGTCAATATTACCTTTACTGATTTTAAGATATGTTTTTTTTTATAATTCAAAATATTATTTTATGATCAAGTATTATCAAATTTGTTTCAGACTAACAAGCTTTTCCGTTAACCTTTATTTAAATGATACTCCTACACTTAATAAAAGCCTTGTTGCAAAAGCCAGAATGTTTACTACAATATTTTTGTGAAGCTGAAGGGTTGTAAGAATCTGCCAAAATCAGATTTTATGAAGCCATAGTGATTCTTTGTACAGAAATATGTGCTAGTATGCTAACTTTTGGCAGTATTACCTCTATTCTATCTGCAAACTTTAGACATGATTTTACTTCATTAAAGTACCACCACAAAAGACTAAAATAAATCACAAGTCAAAATTAAGTGATACTTAAAATTATAAACAATATGTTGTTTAGGTCAACAGTTGAAAGGCTGGTTTGAACCTCTAGAAGTTTTACTAAGTAAAAATGAGGAGTGAGGTGGTTTTTTATTGCCTTTCTCACTGATTTGAAAGAGTTATGCTTATCAGTATGCCAAGCCCTCCGAAAAGCACCCACTTTCCACCCTGCAAATGACACTTTCACTTCATTCACCACAGGGTGTGACTGTATAGTGAAATTCATTACTCTTAGAGGAGATAACTCTGAGTAGTGTCTTTTACACCTCTATTTGTTCTGTTCTCAGATTATTCAGTCATACAGTATAATTGGGCAACTATGTGATAAGAAACAGAAATATTTTTTGAACCCTGGAACCAACAGATCGAGTGCAATTAATTTAATGCTCCAACTGCCCATTATGGGCAAATAAACAATATAATATCAGGATGAATGAAAATACTGTAGTATCATTAATGAGATGTAGTACTTACGGCATTTCCCAAATTATTGTGCCTGCACATCAGTACTGTTTGCTTTATTAGAACAAAAGTTACCATATCAGTGGAGCTTAAATTCGAAATATATAACAGGTTTTTTTTTGACATCAGTCTCTCGACTGGTTTGATGCAGTTCTCTAAGCTGTTCTATCTAGCGCAAGTCGTTTCATATCTACATACCTGTAACACCCTACATCTTTTGTAATTTGCTTCATATATTCTAATCTTTGCCTCCCCCTACAATTTACTCCCTCAATATTACCCTCCATTAATAATAGCCCAATACCTGGATGTCTTAAGATATGCCCCACTAGCCTATTCCTTCTTCTGGTAAGATGCTTCCATATACTACTTTTTTCATCCACTTGCCTAAGAACCTCTAAATTATTTATCTTGCCCACTCACCTAATCTTTACAACACCACATTTTCTTACAACACCACATTTCAAAAGCTTCTATCCTCTTCTTTTCTACAGCCCCTATCACCCGCGTTTCACTCCCGTATAATGCTACACTCCAAACATAGTGTTTTAAGAAATTTTTCCTAATCTGTAAATCAGTGTTTGATAACACTTGTACTTCTACCATCTTTTGTTATTTTACTCCCTAGATAGCAGAATACCCCAACTTCCTGTTTGTTTTCATTGCCTACTTTTACGTTTCCCATCTCTTCTAAACCACTCTTGCTGCTGCACAACACTGTCATTTTCTTCTTATTAATTTTCATAAGGTAATCCTTTCTCATGATCTCATCCATTCCATTTAAGATATCCTCTAGTTCTTTCTTTGTATCAGCTTATGTTACTATATCATCGGCGAATCTCAGTATTTTTATTGTTTCTCCTTGAATTTTTATTCCTGCATCAAATTTTTTCTTCACTTCATTTATAGCCTCTTCTATATACAAGTTAAAAAGTAGTGGTGACAATAAACAACCTTGTCGTACACCTTTTCTTACAGCAGCCTCTTTTTGTACCCCTCAATTCTCAAAACAGCCGTTTGATTCTTATTCAGACCGTAGATAACTTACCTTTCTTTGTATTTAATTCCTAGCCTTTTCATAGCTTTAAACATTTTACTCCAGTCAAGATTATCAAATATAATGGTACATAATACATAATAACCGGTATCCACCAGAATACGGTAACAGAAAACACTTACCAATGTTTATAGCGCGTTCGTTTATGTTGTACACATCTTCTGTAAATTAAAATTTAAAATATTTTTTATAACATTTAAAACTTACTTTTCCTACCATGGCAGATAAGGGAATAGTCGATTCGTATATCTAAAGCAGTCTCGCCAACTTAATCAGTTGGTTGTCGTATTGAACCAGATTGTTCATCATTCTTTTCGGTGGTTTAGAAATATACTTTTCAAATTTTAAATAATATGGCTGTTGATAATCCTACATGAGATGTGTGATAAAATAAAATTTATTATTATGAAGTTTCTTACAAAGGTTTAATTTACTTATGAGTTTTATCATATGTATCTTTGTTGTGATAACCTTGGACGTAGCCACTGTCGTCAGCTATATCTTCTCTCCCCTCCTTACCTTTTCCTTTACCTTTCTCATCAAATCTTTCCTTGTGTGTTCCAGTATATTGTGATGGATCTGTAAGTCGATCAACTGCACCTCCTTTAATGGCTTGCTGATTTGAAACAAAAAGATTATTATTAGGTCCGATAATTTTAATTTGGATTCTTATAAGATACTACTAAGTTATCTTGAGTAATATTGTAATTTCATTAATTACGAGATAAGAATGTATGCCTGATTTTCTTTATTACAGTGAAAATGTGTACCGGTATTTCTTTACAGTTGCTTCAAATGGGAAGCTACTGTGTCCTGGGTTCAATTTCAGATCAACTATAATTTTTTTCTATAAAAAATTATTATTTTCAGCCGGCCGCATTGGCGTAGTTGGTAATGTGCTCGCCTCTCATCATGCAATCTTGGGTTCGAATCCCATTCAGGTACGGCATATTTCATACGTTACAAAAAACATTTCATCCTTCACCGTCTGCATTAGCAGTAATTGCAGAACAGTCGGACGTTAAACCAAAAAATATAAAAAATAAATTATTATTGAATATTCATAAAGTTAGTAGTAAATCTACAAATATAACTATGCTTACAGAAAATACTTCACGTGAGCTATCTCAACTGTGAGAACATATTGGCACGTAATTGAAATCATAATTTACTACAAAACAGGGGTCTTTTCCGTTTTCTGTATGCCACTATCAACTCCGAATTCCCTGAAGGGTTGGACACGTGTTCATTTCTCCCACTCGCTGTCTTACTGAATGCTCAAACTAAGACAGACATATGCACGTGTTCACACGTCCTTCCCAGTATATATAGTACTACGTTGCACGTTAATTAAATTGTTTTATTTTGAATTTTTTATTATTTTATATTTTTTTATTTACAGGTTACTTAACTTATTCTAATTATTTACATTTCATTTTACATTAAATTATTATTGCATTACTATTATGTTATATTTTTACATTATTTACATTAGGAAGATAACTTCGTGTGATTGTTTCACATAGACTTTTTTAGTTGTTACATCTTCTGGGATTATGCAATAACCCTCTTTCCTAAAGGAACTCTGCAGCATCATCCTGTGTCCGAATATTATTTAGTAACTATAAAATTTGTAGTAGACTGACTATGCAGACTTTGTAGTAATTAACTTTTAAATGGGAGTGGAGTTGACATTACACAGAAATATTGCTAGTCAGATTGGCGCGCTAGACGCAGGAGTGGGAGAATTGTGTAATAACCTTCAGGAATTTGGATTTGATAGTGGCATACAGAAAACGGAAAAGACCCCAAAACAGACCCATTAGGAAGTATAAAGAACTGCTTCTGAGCTGTGCAAAAAGTATTACAGTATTAGAAGCAGACTTGAACATAATGTGTTATTGTTATCAACATGACATGTTATGGTGTCTGTGTGATACAGGCATTAATCATGGCTGCCTCATTCTTCAACCTCATTTATGATCTGTTTACATGTTCCAAAGTTAAAAATGAAACTAAGTTTATGTTAGTTATGTTGATTAATCATTGGTTAAAATTATAATACATATAATCCTGGGTTTGATTCCAGTTCGATCATAAAATGTTTCTCTCTTACAAGCATATATTATCAACTAGTTATGCCAATGTAACTATCAAAAATCAAACTATTTACATAATTATCAAGTTCCAACCATGAATCAAAATATGTTTTTTTAATTTCTATAATACTGTATAAAATTATCTGGGAGAAGAGATCCCCCTCTAGCTGCCTCTTTGTGATAGTTGGATCAGCAACAATTGATGATTAATAATAGCTGGATAAAGCGTAGGGGAATAGTATCGATGCACAGGAGTGGGAGAAGTGGAAAACAGTACATGCAGTCCATGTCACCCAAGTATTTTTACTTTCTCTTGCCTATATGAATATATAGGAAGGAAAGTATTGTTTTCATGTCGATTTTTCGAAATCGAGTTTTCACCGGATCTATACGTTTTCAGACCCCCTGAACCCAAAAAACATGTTTTTAGCGATTGGTCTGTGTGTGTGTGTGTGTGTGTCTGTGTGTGAACAGAATATCTCAAGAACGGAACATCGTACGAACTTGAAACTTGAAACTTAAGTTACATACCACTACCGGACGCGACGCGAACATTTTCATCAAAATCGGTCAACCGGAAGTAGTAGTTTATTCGTATAATTTTTCAGTTTTTTGCGATTTTCTCAAAAACTGGTCCTACGATTTTTTTTAAAATCGCCTATTTTACTCAATTTTTTATTTTCTACAAGATAGGGTAGGCGCCATGTTTGCTGAAATTCTCGGTGAGGCTGTTTTCACGTAAAAACGTTGTTTTTTTAAGATTACGGCTTTAATATAAATTTTAGCGCAAAAACTTATATAATAAAAGTTGTAGAGAATTTAAAAACCTACAACTTCTGTTTCAAACATTTTTTTGTATAACGCTTAGTTTAGCGGTAATTTGCGATTTTCTGTTTTTTTTCTCACGAAAACGTGAGAAAAATCGATTTTTTTAACATTTCGGTCTTAGTATGCATTTTACGACAAAAGTGTATATAATTAAATTTATAGAAAATTAAAAGATCTACAACTTTTGTTTAGAGCATTTTTCTCTACAGAGCCTAGTTTAGCGTGAAAGCGTGATTTTCCGTATTTTTAAGCCAAACTGAGTTCGATTGTCATTTTGCGTCATTCACTCATGATCAAAATACGGTTATGTTTTTGAGGTTAGTTTTTGTTTATTTCTAATATTTTATTAATAATGTTAGGTTTATTATTAATCATTTGCATTGGCAAGAGAAAGTTGTGTGAGTGTTTCACACCAGATTTTTTAAATTGTAGAAGAATACTACAAATGTAGTAGTAAAAATTATTTTAACATTGTATTTAAATTTAAATAGTTTACATTGGAGTTTCCAGACCGAAATATTTATTAAAAACATTGACAGAGAAGGTTTTTGTTTATTTGTTTTGACAAAATCAGAATTTAAAACTTATTTCCTATTTCAAAATCACACTACATTCCGTTTTGGGGGTGAATTTTTGTTTGAAATATACTTACAAAGTATTAAAGGTATTTTAGTAATTATTAAGTATCATAACCTTATTTTTGGAACACCTGGTATATAAAAGGCCTAATATTTATTTCTGCTCTTTGCAAATCCTTTTGTATGTCAATGTGTTTCTATCATTAACTGCAATGTAATCTGCAGTATGTATTTGAAATATTCTAGTTAAATTTACATATTATTGACTATGAGTAATTGAATACATTTATGTATGTGTAACAGTTTTCATTGCTCACATTAATACTACATCAATTGTTTTTATGACGTTTACTGATTCCTTGTCATGTCTAGTACTCTGTTACATTATGTATGAAGCTAATTACCATAAAAGTAAATTTGTAACAAGAAGCATACAGTACTATAAAGAGTTTAGAATTTAAGATAGTACAGTTATGAATACCAAACTGTATCACTATAAAATTTAGTGTTAATTTACGTACCTTACCCATCAAAATAAATAAAAATGTAGTTAAAATAATAATTTCTGAATTCTCAATTTGATTTTATCTCAACTATCTCTAGTACTAAATCTAATTATATTTTAATCCAAGGGAAAAGTGAGTGTCACCCACCCTCTTTTCCCCCTGACTTACCACTTTAAGATAATTCAAGAGTTTGAAATTTCCTCAAATCGGTTGTGGTTTCACCAAACTTCTATCAAATTTCAGTCCTTATATAGGTATATATTATACATATATTTGTTTTTGTTATCAAGGGTCAATTTGCCATCCTGGGATGTGCTACCTGGGGCATTTTCTCCCTTTTGCCCTCCCAGGTACAGCTCTGAATATCTTTTCCATAAATGAAAAATCCATTTGTTATTAAATCTACTAGTTTCTAGTTTTCGGTCACCTAATCTTACTAGTCTTACTAGTTTTCAGGTCAACCTAATAGGCTGGTTGGTTTGTTTTATAACAGTGGCTGGGCAATTCATAGAAAACTTCATAGAATACTTTGTGCTTGATATAAGCGATTTACAAGGAGCAGATACTGAGTACTCAGTACTCAGATATTCAAGTACTGAGTTTGCGTATGTTCTGTATCAGATACAAGTTACAAATTACATGACAGTTATGTTCAAACAAAAATAATTAAACAAGGCGATGAGAGAGAAGGAGAAAAATGTTTATATTTAAAATTTATTGAATTATTAAGAATTATATGCATATGTGAGCCAGCTCCATGGAACCTACATCATAAACTGACCCTATAACTGTGCCCCTATAACTGCCATAGCAGTGTTCTACAGTTTTCAGTAGTGAGTCACCTACTAGGCACTTGACTGAAATACTACTATTTTTGTTGTAATTATCTTTATAAAGATGGTATAATAATTTTCAAAAACTGCGTATTATTCCTTAAAAATATTAGTCGAAACACGGTGTCATTGTGACAATCTTAAGCATTTCTGATATTAAATGTCATTCTGACTGTCATTGTTCAATAATATTAAAAATGTAACTATTAATATTATTTTTTATTGATGTGAAAATTATTATATTTTATTCCGTTAATCTTATCAAAACATAATATTTGATTAACACTGTCATTTTTATAAAATTAAATAATAGTTTTTGAAAATTACTATACAATTTTAATAAAAATAATTACA
Organism: Catonia carolina; assembly: GCA_035578175.1. Taxonomy (NCBI): domain Eukaryota; kingdom Metazoa; phylum Arthropoda; class Insecta; order Hemiptera; family Achilidae; genus Catonia; species Catonia carolina. The sequence continues at coordinate 256,345,953 of JAQMRL010000001.1, read as the reverse complement.
ACTAAAATGACAGTATTGCAGTCAAGGGCCTAGTAGGTGACTCATTACTGAAGCTTGTAGAACGCAGGTAAGGCAGTTGCTGCGTGTGTGTGTTTGTGTGTGTAAGGGTCAGTTTATGGTCTCCATGGAGCTGAAGATGTATTGTAAATCACTTTTGATGCATGTGGGGTAGAAAGGTACACAAAATGATATAAGAAGCTCTGATTAACAGTATGGTGCAACTACTATTATTATTGTTATATAGTATGTGCTTACTGCACGTTCACAGAGGATGAACAGTGCATTTGATCAGGAATGAAAGTAGGTACGTTTACCATAACCTACTGTAGCAGCGTCGGTTGCGTTCCTGTATTTACTTGTGCTAGGTCTAAAATATCAGTTTTTTATGTCTCGCCTTGGCGTTCGTTTCAAGTAAACAAAGCACAGCGAGCCTATAATAATCTTTTTTCAATCATTTGGTAATTCTGTTTAAGCTCTAGGTAGAAAAAATAATCTATCAATTACTTTAAATCAGTTACCTTTCAATATTCATACCAAGTTGTACTAGGAACAGAAAAATCCTGTTCCTATCCAAGACTTGTTTGTACTCTTTCAGGTTATATAATTAAACCAAGGAATGAGGGGTTTACAATTTTTTTCACTAGGTTAAAAAGTTTGACTGATTATCAGTATATTTTATGTCAAGCTCACTGAAAAGAATTTACATGCTACAAATTACACTTTATTTCATTCACCGCAGGATCTGACTTCGTAATGAAATTCTTTAATATTAGTATTGAGTTCAGTTTAGAGGTAACTTTTTATTTACTGCTCCAGTTCTTCAGTAGTTCAATCATTGATTGATTGATCATGTGATAAGATATTAAGCATAATTCTGTTATTACCCTCAAATCTTAAAAAAATTAATTATTGATTTTTGAACTCCAAAATCAAGTCAAATGAGATTTTAGCACTCCACATGCCTGTGACAAGTACAAGTAATATAATTATTACTTATACATTTTTAGATGGCATGTAGAATCAAATGTCACATGTATTGTATATTTTGATACATTTATGCTGTTATATTTTAATAAATGAGACTTACAGTAACATTTGCCATTCCAGGTGGACCACACTGGATTAGTTTCTGTTTAAGGTCTTCTAGTTGTAATTTCTTTGAGTGTGCCAAATCCTCCATAAATTTCATAAAATCATTGAAATTTATTTTTTGTTGCCTGAAAATGAAATAGGTAGTTTTTTAACCAATGTTTTTCTAAGTTTGATACAGCAAGTTATTCTGCCATGCTGTTTACTGTATTTTTTTCTTGTTTGTGAATCTAACGAAGATGAATTTTAATTGAGGTATGAATTTATTAGGAATATTTTTGGGTACAAAATTTCTGTAAGCACACAAATCATTAAACATGTCAAATAGCTCTGTCGGTAAAAAGTTCACTCCATTTATTGGATCGGTGGTAAGGTTTATGTGTCTAGAAACAGTTTTTGAAAAAAATAATATTTTAAAATTATACAGTATTTTATGTTAATTTAGATGATTACATCTTCAATACATTACAACTGTGTTCAGGTCATCCCGATAGGCTGGTTTGAACCTCTAGAGGCTTTATCAAGTAAAATGAGGAGTGAGGTGATTTACAATTGCCTTCCTCACTGAATGAAAAAGTATGTTTATCACCATGCCGGGCCCTCCGAAAAGTATCTACTTTCCATCCTGCAAATGACACCTTCACTTCATTCACCACTTCGTCTAGCTGTATAATGAAATTCATTATTCTCAGAGGAGATAACTGTGGCTAGTGTCTTTTACACCTCTACCACTTCTGTTCTTAAATGTTTCATTTGTATATTTGGCTGATCATGTGATAGGAAACAGAACTATTTTTGTAGCCCTGGAACTAACAGATCGAGTGAAAATAATTTAACACTCCACCTGCCTGTAACGGGCAAGCATTACAACTATAAATTTTAATATCAGTATGAATTAGGAAAATGGAACTCAAGAAAAAAATCATGGAAATGTAATTAGGAAATGGATGTAATTAGGGAAATGGAACTTTTAGTTCACTCCCAAAGATTTCTTTAAGAAGAATATTTTGTAAAACACCAAAATTGGACATCACTAAACAGCTTTTAAACCAATAATTCTCTGACGAATGGAACAATAATTTTGCAAACAAAACAGAAATGAAAAATCTGGAAATAATGGTAAGGAAAATCCTTTATAAAATTTACAGTGTAAACATTATAGAAATAGAAAAAAGCTGTAATAAACCAAACCAAGAACTTTTCAAAATCATTGAGACTAGAAGATACAGGCATAAAAAAGAACAAGAAATTTTGAATACATGAATCGTATGCATGAATCACTTGAATAAAAAGATTTACAGTATTTATGACAAAAATAAAACTAACTTTAATCAAAAACAACTGGAAGTGGAATAACTAGTACTTGATAGAAATAAATATTTTAATAAATCTAAGTTCAGAAGGAAATTGTATGGATTGGTAATTCCTACAGAGATTAAGATAACCACAAAGGAGAAGCAGCAGCTTTTAGAAGATGTGAGGAAGTCCAGATTTGAAAAAAAATTAATAAATTGTGGGAAGAAGTTTAAAAAAGGAACACCAAAAAAGAAGACATGACTTTCTGAAGAAGCTAGATAAAGTAAATTTATTAAAATGAAGGCTTATTAATAGAGAAAAGAAAATCAGAGATGGTAAAGATACAGACGAGAAATGTGAGAAGTAGTGTTGATATTGTTATGAAGAAGCCAATTTTGTAACTAAATTCTAGTAAAATTAAAAGAAAAAGATTAGTAATATAGGCTACTTTCATTATGAAAAATGAATGTCAGATTTTTTATGAAAATGTTTGATAGGAGATTAAAATATAGTGAAAAAGATGTGACTAATAGTAAGTTTTATAAAGGGAAGGCTTCGCAAACTGCAGTAAGAAATTAAACCACATTGTTGAAAAATACCACAGTAATATCCTTAACATAATTTTTTATAATGACATTACTTTGTCTGTGGAGATATGTGTAATAAGGTAGTCATATGTTAGGTAGTATGGTAAATTTTAATAGGTCAAACCGGTGGAAAAAAATATGAGGATGAACAAAGGTTAGATTTAGAGTACATATTATTTTATCAAACATCCTTTATAGGATTTTAAACAGCCGTATTATTTAAAATTGAAATATGTATTTCTAACCACCAGAATACGGTAACATAAAACACTCTTACCAATGTTTATAGCGTTTTCGTGTATCTTGTACACATCTTCAGTAAATTAAAATTTTTTATGTCAAAATTTAAAACTTCCTGCTCCTACTATGATTCCTTATCTACCATGGTAGGAGCAGGAAGTTTTAAATTTTGACATAAAAAATTTTAATTTACTGAAGATGTGTACAAGATACACGAAAACGCTATAAACATTGGTAAGTGTTTTATGTTACCGTACTCTGGTGGTTAGAAATATATATTTCAATTAGAGTACATAATATGAGTATTAAGCAACTTGTGCTTGATAGAAATGATAATGATAAAAAAAAATAATAATTGTGCATTATTTTTACAAATACATACTTAAGTTTATTAAAACAGATTCCAGTGTCTGTATGTGTAATTCTTTTCCCATCAATTATTCCTGCTTGTTTTAACCACTTATCTACTTGGGTTAATGTAATATTTTTGCCATCAGATGCCGTATCTCCAAATTTCGAGAAGAGGTGAAATACATCTTGTAAACTATTTTGAACTACTGATGAAACTGATCCCACTGCCATTGTTGTGTATTCTGTAAACTGTTATGAACAAATTGCAATAATTAAACTACATGCTTGTCTAAATAATATTGAATATAATTTTTAAAATACTTCAGTAATACAAAAGGAAATAATCACCCAGAATTATAGTATTATTAGTAGAAAATTAATTTCAAGAGGTTGCAACACCACAGAAGTAAGTTATTTATCAGTAACATCCTGTTATTCATTTTTTAATCTGTTCCTTACATAATTTGAACTGTATTTGGTTTTATAACTTAATGACTAATTCCCTAACTAAAGAATGATTTTCAGAGAAAAAAACAGCTGCATAAATAATTGTTTAATTACAACAGATAGTCTATTGTATGACAACTACATTGTATGTTAAGGTTTTTTCACTTTTAAACTATTTCACATAGTATTCTGTACAGTTACAATTGCAGCTGGATATATGTGTGGCAATGTATTATTTATTATACAATTATTTATAAAAAAAACTTGAAAATGTGACTTGCTCTGTTTGTATAGTTTTTGCCTCTCTCAACACTGTGCATTGATACTAATCCCCTAATGTCCAGCTGTTAATCATTGCTGTTACCACTTTTACAAAAAGGAGGCAGTTAAAGGTGGAACTCTTTTCAAATCTTCAGTTAGTGCATACGCATCAGCAATATTGTACTGCATTTTTCTGTTATAGGTGTGCAGTGAAGCTGTGGTTAAAGTTAAAGTGGTAGGTTAAAGTTTTATAAGATGGTGACAGTTCCAGCCTTGACATATGGCAGTGAAGCATGGGTGATGAGGAAAAAGGGAGGAAAGAAACATCCAAACAGCTGAAATTAAATTCTTAAGATCTGTCAAGGGTTGTACAAGACTAGACAGAATCAGAAATTAACATATAAGGCTAGAATTGGGAATTTTTCCACTCAATCAAAAAGTAAAATTGTAACATGCTTAATGAATCGACCATTTAAATAGAATGCCAAAAGCTTCTTGCCTAGTGTTGTGAGGAGATACAAACCAGTGGGAAGTAGAAATATTAGCAGGCCGAAGAAAAGATTGGTGCCAGAACAGGTAGAAGTGCCTAACCCGTGAAGAGAAGAAGAAGAAGAGGAAGGTGTGCAGAGATTGTTGTACAGATGGTGCCATTTAATATGGCTTTTGATCCTGCCCATATCAATCCATAGGAACAATACTGCAACTACCCAGCTTAACATAGCCCTATGTGTAATTACAGTCTATTGATTCGACTGACTTTTGTTGTAGTTTATCTACACAAAATATGAAACACCTTCCTTCATTTATCTAGAAGGAGGCTACTAGAACTTTGTTTAAATAAAATAAAACAATATTAGTCCCATGCAATATTAATTTGTTTATTATGCTGTGTTTATTAATGACTCAGTCAAAAGAGATGATTGTCATCTGTTTATGACATTATATGAGGTGTGGCTATTAAATAACGAGACTGACATTGTAAAAGATTTTATTTTTATTTTACACATAATCACTTATTGTCACCTTCAATATACACTCCTTCTCTATCCCTACAACGCTCCATGCAAATTTTCCATTGTTGGAAACAGTGCTGGAAGTCGTCTTCTGTCAGCTCCTTCAGGACATGTGCCGGTCAAAAATGTTTGAAATAAAGCTCGCAAAAATGTTTGTACTGACAATTTGTACGCGATTGAAAATTACCCAAATTTTTTGGAAACGATAATAAAATGTGATAAAACATGATTTTTTACTTTTGATCCGGAAACAAAGCGCCAATCCATGCACCAGAAGAGCTGAACTTCACCAAGAGCCAAAAAAGCTCGAATGAGCAAGTCAAAATTTAAAGCAATAAAGATTGTTTTTTTTTATATCCATGGGATTGTGTACCTTCACTAGGTTCCTGAAGGTCAACAATTAATCAAGATTACTACCTTGAGGTACTTTCTAAACTACGTCAAAGAGTAAGGAAAAAATGCCCTAAAATGTAGAAAGACAAATCATGGGTTCTCCACCAGGACAATGCGCCAGCTCATTCCGCGTTATCTGTCAAGAGGTTCCTAGCCAAGTACAGCACCTCAGTGTTAGAACATCTACCTTATTCAACAGATCTTGCACCATGTGACTTCTACCTGTTCCCTAAGGTGAGATCTGCATTAAAAGGGACAAGATTTGAGTCTGTGGAAGCTGTAAAAGAGAAAGCGGCACATGTCCTGAAGGAGCTGACAGAAGATGACTTCCAGCACTGTTTCCAACAATGGAAAATTCACATGGAGCGTTGTAGGGATAGAGAAGAAGTGTATAATGAAGGTGACAATAAGTGATTATGCAAAAATCAAATTTTGTTACATCAGTTTCGTTATTTAATAGCCACACCTCGTATTTAGATTTATGTATGAGTCACTGAAATTGTATTGTTAAACATGTACAGAAATAAATGAACTGATACGTACAAATAATAAATTAATGACTATTTATATTAATTTTAACTTGCAATGACTATACACAACTCCCACTCTCCACAAGCCATATGAAATGGCACCTTCTACTCCCATCAAATTGTCCATACTTGTCTTCAACTGTTGTTAGATCTAACCGCCACTTTAGCTGTAGAGTTACAATACAAAATATTTCACTTTACAGACCTATGAATAATTTCTGAACTGTAAATCACTTATAATTTTATGAATTGATTCATGTAGAGTAAATAGTTATTGGTAATTATGTAGGTGTTGTGTTTTAACTGAAGAATGTAACTGTAATATTTGTGTTTCTGTTTTACAGTTCATCTTGTGTATACTCTACCCATGCATTTTATAAAATAAAAATAACATGTTACATAGGTACTGATGTTTTTGTTTTGAAAATAATTTGTCGATTATCATCAGCTGATTGTTATATACTAAATAATATGTTGCCATAAACCTTTTTGTCACAGGAGGAACTGAATGCTTTAGCCTATATAGGAAATTTCACTAGAGGCCGGCTCATCTCAATCAACTCTATAGTAGCAGTGTATGCCCCTAACAGACGGGTTGGGTGTCAAATTATTTACTCAATCTGTTCGTTGCAGGGCTAAAATAAATAGTTCTGTTTCTTATCATATGGTCAGTCAATTAAATGACTGAATCATTTAAGAACAGAAGAGGTAGGGTGTAAAAGACACTAATCACAGTTATCTCCTCTGAAAGTAATGAATTTCACTATACAGCCAGACCCTGTGGTGAATGAAGTGAAGGTGTCATTTGCAGAGTGGAAAATATGTGCTTTTCAGAGGGCCCGGCATGCTGATAAGCGTACTTTTTCACTCAGTGAGGAAGGCAATTGTAAACCACCTCACTCCTCGTTTTACTTAGTAAAACCTCTAGAAGTTCAAACCAGCCTTTCGGCTGTTGACCTAAACAACAACAGTAGCAGCGTAGGCCAATTTTTATGGAGCTTGTAATTTAATCGTATTTTTTTATCAACTACGATAAAAGTAGGCCCTACATTGGAGTTTGAACTAAAAACAAAAGAAGTGTATAAGTTTTTAGTTTAGCTGAAAGTTTGCCTCTGTAAGATTTGCTCTTAAATTTGAAAACTTGTTTTTTATTTCTACTTTAATCATAATGATGTGAGAATTTTATAATTCCCAAAAATTTGATTGATTTATCATACAAAAAATTATTTCAGGCTGGTGATATACTTTTTGTATGGAACGAATCAGGGCACTCAAAAGTAAAACTTGGAAAGAAACTTTTTTTTTGGTTTAACGTCCGACTGTTCTGCAATTAGCGCTAATGCAGACGGTGAAGGATGAAATTATTTTTTGTATCGTATAAAAATATGCCGTGCCTGAATGGGATTCGAACCCAAGACCGTATGATGAGAGGCGAGCACGTTACCAACTACGCCAATGCGGTTGAAAGACCGAAAGAAACGGTGTAGAAGTTGTATATACATCAGAGGCTGTCCTGTAGGCTAGGTCTTAAGATATAGTAAGATAACTAGTATTTAGTATATATACTAGTTTTTACCGGTTTTTACTTTCTCTTGCCTATATGAATATATAGGAAAGAAAAAATATTGTTTTCATGTCGATTTTTTGAAATCGAGTTTGCACCGGATCTACACGTTTTTAGACCCCTTAAACATGTTTATAGTGATAGTCTGTGTATGCGCGCGCGCACGCGCGCGTATACTGAAGAACGAAACATCATACGAAGGTGAAACTTGAAACTTAAGTTAGGTAGCCTACTACTAGAGGACCTGACACGAACATTTTCATTAAAATCGGTCAACCGAAAGTAGTAGTTCATTCGTGTCATTTTTCACTTTTTGCGATTTTCTCAAAAACTGCTCCTACAACTTTTTTTTAAATCGTCTCATTTACTACATTTTTTATGTTCTACAAGATAGGATAGGCTCCATGTTTGCAAAAATTCTTGGGGAGGCTGTGCTCTCATAAAAAAATGTTTTTTTTAATTGCGGCCTTAATATGCATTTTACCGTAAAAATGTAGCTATACAATAAAAGTTGTAGAGAATTTAAAACCCTACAACTTTAATTTCAAACATTTTTTTGTATAATGCTTAGATAGCGGTAATAGTACCCTAATTTTCTGGTTTTTTTTCATGAAAATCTGTTAAAAATGAGTTTTTAAGATTTCAGCCTTAGTATGCATTTTACGACAAAAGTGTTTGTATCTAAATTTATAGGAAATTAAAAGATCTACAACTTTTATTTCGATTTTCTCTACCAGAGCCTACTTTAGCGTGAAAGAGTGATTTTCCGTGTTATTAAGCCAAAATAATGTTGATTTTCATTTTGCGTCTTTCACTCATGATTAAAATTAGGTTACGTTTTTTATTTAATTCTAATGTTTTATTACTAACGTTTGATATATTGGTCATTATTTGCATTGACAAGAGAAAGTCGTGTGAGTGTTTCACACCAGATTTTTTGGTAATCTACACCTGTTTTCTGAAGGCATGAGCCGTCACTGGTAGGCCTACAATGATTTTATTTATTTAAAGAAATTTTGCCTCCTGAATACAGAAGTTTAATTAAAAGGGAAGACGTTGAAAAAATCTTGACAGTAGGTCTAATAGCGAAATTAATATTGAAGGGTGTTATATAGGTACGTTATTACAGATAAATTTTAAGGATGACCATAATGATATGATTGTTAATTTAAGTACTTTAATTCCGAGGTAGCTTGCGTGAGAACGTTCAATGAATTTTGTTTGTCTTTTTAAAAACGAAGAATTTTTGTTGTCTTAATAATTCAAGGTCATGTAATCGTGTCTTGATATTTGTTTACTTGGTTACAAAAAATGTTTAGTTAATTTTTTTCTAATATAAAAATACATTTTTCAGTCTTAAAATGTATTGTGCTAACAACGGTTGAGTATTGCTTCGTGTTTATTACGTACATGACTTAAAAATGTCTAATAATATTCTGTCAATACAACTTTCTGTTGTGCAAGCAATTCAAACATCAATTGGCTCACCTATTACATTTTCAAGGGCGGCGGATTCATTTATAGAATTTCAGAGAATCTTTGGTACTAGATTACAGTTAATCTTTATGTATGATTCTCCTTTTAGTTTTCATGTTTGAATTTCGTCTTGATGACAACGTTATTTTTTCTGAAGTTCCATGAATGACTTTCAAATCAGCTAATATGACTTTTTCCATTAAATATTTTAAGACATAACTCGGCAAAACCGCCCTTAAAATCATCATAACCTTTGAAACTAATATTGTCCATCCAATTGTCATCATCATCTTCACTTCCAAGGATTAGGTTACATGAACCTGTTCCGGTACCCATCTCCCTCTCGGCCTCCCTACATCTCTTCTGCCAACTGGTTGATAATTTAAAGCTGCCACTGGCATCCTTTCGTTTGGCATTCTGTCCAGGTGACTACACCATCTTTGTCTATTTTTTATTATCTTTTCATGCAAAGACTGAACTGATAGTGCGCTTCTAATATCCACGTTCCTTATTCTATCCATTCTGGTACATCCATGCACACTTCGTAAAAACTTCATTTCCGCAGCTTGAATTTTACTATCGCTTTTAGCAGTATGCACCCAAGACTCACTGCCATATAGGAGTGTTGGAACCGCAATAGTGTTGAAAAATTTGAGGCGTGTTTCCTTCCTCGTTTTATTCTTCAGATGTCTGTGAATATTTCCACAAATATTCTGAAATTTGGCCAGTTTAACTGTTATGTCTTTATCAAAATCGTATGAAACATCACTCCCAAGATATTGAAAATGTTTAACCTGTTCTATTGCCCTTCCATTCATCTCTATTCTCGTCCTTATTGTATATTTACCTTTAAAAGCCATAGTTTTAGATTTTGTGGATGATATTTCCAGATTGTATTGTTTTGCAACTTGTTCCAACATAAATACCGATTTTTGTAACTCGTCTTCATTCTGTTGTATTACAACTTTGTCATCTGCATATAAAAGAGAGTTCATAAAGAAGCCATCCGAGATCTGTATACCTGGGTCTACATTACATTTCCACGTTCTCAACATGTCGTCCACATATATATTAAACAATGTCGACGATATACAACATCCCTGTCGAACTCCTCTATTGGTTTTAATAGGCTCTGTCACTTTCCCATCTAACTCTAGTAAAATCACAGTATCTTCGTACAGGCTCTGCAATATCCTGATTATATGTTTAGGGTATCCTCTCCTTTCCAGAACCCTCCATAAAAGCGAACGTTTAACACTGTCAAAAGCCTTTACAAAATCTATAAATGCAAGATGGGTTTCAAGGTTGTATTCTCGTCTCTTAGCTATAATTTGTTTTAAAGTAAAAATAGCATCCGAACACGATCTACCTTTCCGGAACCCCATCTGTTCTTCCATAATCAAGGAATCGGCTACGGTTCTTAACCTATTATTAATAATTTTTGTGTACAATTTGTAGGAAGTGTCTAATAAACTAATCCCTCTATAATTGCTAGTGTCTATTCTATTTCCTTTTTTGTGGATGGAAATCACCTTTGACTGCAACCATTCTTTGGGTATTGTATGACCTTTCCAACACATATTAAAGAAGTGCACCAGGCGCAAATGCAAGGCGGTTCCTCCATATTTTAATAATTCCATATTGAGACCGTTCATTCCTGGAGCCTTTCTATTCTTAACATGTTTTAGAGCCTCCATAAATTCTTCCATAGATACGTTGTCGACACAACAGTCTTGGCAGTCAATCTTAACCATGTGTGGCTCTGCTTTGTCATGCCATAATTCCTTATAATGATTTATCCAGTTCTCCGTACTTATACAGTTGACCTTTACTCTTTCTCTCTCTGATTTGTTAAGAACTTTCATCACTTTATAAGCCAAAGATTGTCGGCCATGTACATCATGCTCTATGGTCCCAATAAATCTATCCCATGATTGTTGATGAGCCCTTTTCACCAATTTTGAAGCTTCATTTCTAACTTTGTGGTATTCCTCTTTATTGAGAGCTGTTGGATTTCCTAAATACTTCTTGTAGTATTCGTTCTTTCTCTTGATTGCCATCTCGATTTCCTCATTCCATATCTTCATGCCTTTCCTTTTCCTGAATCTACTCTTTACTCCTATAGCCTCACTAGCTGCCCTATTCACAATGTTCTTAATATGTATGATTCTCCTTTTAGTTTTCATGTTTGAATTTCGTCTTGATGACAACGTTATTTTTTCTGAAGTTCCATGAATGACTTTCAAATCAGCTAATATGACTTTTTCCATTAAATATTTTAAGACATAACTCGGCAAAACCGCCCTTAAAATCATCATAACCTTTGAAACTAATATTGTCCATCCAATTGTAAACTCGTGAATTTGCAAATTCTCAGTTTTACAGGAGAGCAAAAAACAAATTCAATGCTTTTGTCGTTAACACACTTCGTGTATGTTCGTAACTTTACAAAGGCTGTATCTCCCTAACCGAATAAGATACATATTCGCGAGTTTATTACAACATGCGTTGGGTTGTATAAATCAGCATGCACTAACAATCTCATATTCGCAAAATTTGCACATTCGCGAGTTTACCATTGGAGGGACGATATATGATCTTGGCCTATAATGTAGGCAATAGTTTTGTAGGCTACTCATTTTTACTTTCTCTTACCTATATGAATATATAGGAAGGAAAGTAGGTATTGTTTTCATGTCGATTGTTCGAAATTTAGTTTCCACCGGATCTACACTTTTCAGACTCCCTGAACCCGAAAAAATATGTTTTCAGCGATTGGTCTGTGCGCGCGCGTGTGTATTTGTGAACAGAATATCTCAAGAACGGAACATCGCACGGACTTGAAACTTAAGTTAGATACTACTACCGAACCCGACAAAAACATTTTCATTAAAATCGGTCAACGGGAAGAAGTAGTTTATTCGTGTCATTTTTCACTTTTTTGCGATTTTCTCAAAAACGGTTCCTACGATTTTTTAAAAATCGCCTCATTTACTACATTTTTTATGCTCTACAAGATGGGGTGGGTGCCATGTCTGCTGAAATTCTTGGAGAGGCTGTTTTCTCGTGAAAAATGTTTTTTTTTTTAAGATTGCGGTCTTAGTGTGCATTTTAGCGCAAAAATGAATGTGATAAAAGTTGTAGTGAATTTAAAATCCTACAACTTTTACAACTTTTATTTCAAACATTTTTTCGTACGTATAACGCTTAGTTCAGTGGTAATTAGTGATTTTCTGTTTTTTGTTCATGAAAATCTGTAAAAAATCGATTTTTTAAGATATCAGCCTTTTACGGAAAAAGTATATATGATATAATAAAATTTATAGCAAATGAACAGATCTATAACTTTTATTTTGAAAGTTTTTCTCTACAGAGTCTAGTTTTTTTTCTCTCTTTGATTCTTTATTTACAACTGTAAAATTTTACAAGCAAAATGTGATGAATATGATTATAATGTAAATGACATGATAGGCATGAGAGGAGTAGGGCCCCCATTGGTGCCTCCCCAAGAATGAAATTTGTGTATCAAATTAGCAGGTCTCTTTTAAGGCGTCTAGGGGGATTATTAGGTATATGGAAGGTGGAAAGTGAACGCACCAGTGGGTTCTCGGTTAGTTTAGCGTGAAAGAGTGATTTTAGTGTGACTCTTGCTTTAGGTTTTTCAATCCATTTCAAAGTTTTTTTTTAAAGAAACTTTTATTTGTTTTGGAAAGTCTAAGAGATATCTCCGTTTATTGAAGTCGTTACCATACTAGGAATTTTTCTTTGTGATGTCCTATCAGTCATTGCTTTATGTTGTAAAATATGTCTAAAAAATATGGCTTCAATTTTTACTTGGCTTATTTTTTGGTTATTTATGATAAATGCGATTGTAAATAACCATTTTTTGTTGACAAAAGCAAAGAATTAATAACTTTGCAACATAAAATCTTGAAAAACAAAAAGGTATAGTGTAAGAATGAATACTTAAAAGAGGAGTAGGCTATTCATTGAAATTTACATAGCCGAGGGTGATGCTTCTCTTATAGTGTACAGAATGGGTATGACAGCGAATCAGCTGCACAGAGATACAGTCACGAGATCTATCTATTTTACTTCCCTCGCTTTTCCTGTTCGTTTGAAAATCGAGAGTACTTACTCATAGAATAGTACACAGGATAGCGCAAAAGTTATTTGACAACTACAACAAAACTGAATTTCTCTACCATTAATTTTATCTCTACTTTAATAATACATTATCGGAAAACGTAGTCTGTATACATAAATGTAAAGCCCTTTTGACTTACTCACTCACTCATTACATTCTGCACGTGGTAATATGGAAAGAGGTTTTAAAATTTAGATAAACTCTATCAGGTGTATGGTGGGGAAAAATACATAATCTTATGTTCACTATTGTTTAAGGAGGTTCACCTGCTTACAGTTCCTTTATAGGACATTTTTGTAGTGATGATTTGAAAATATCTTTTTACATAATTTAAATGTCCATAATCACAACACGAGAAACAGAATTGGTTACTACTTTGTTAATCACAACACTACTGTTGTTGAACAAAAACCTCTACTTATTCAGGAGAAAATACATTAAAAGATCTGGTGTGAAGTACTCACACAACTTTCTCTTGCCAATGCAAATAATGAACAATATAACCTAACAGTAGTAATAAAACATTAGTCATAAACAAAAAAACTAACCTCAAAAAACATAATCTTCTTTTAATCATGAGTGATAGTGCAAATCAACATTAGTATAGCTTAAAAATACGGAAAATCACTCTTTCACGCTAAACTAGGCTCTGTAGAGAAAAAACGCTCTAAATAAAAAATGTAGATCTTTTAATTTCCTATAAATTTGATTATATTATACACTTTTGTCGTATAATGCATACTAAGGCTGAAATCTTAAAAAAATCAATTTTGTTTACAGATTTTCATGAAAAAAAACCAAAAAAAAATCACTAATTACAGCTAAACTAAGCGTTATACAAACAAATGTTTGGAATACCTAAAAGTTGTTGGTTTTTAAATTGTCTACAACTTTAATTACGTATATACACTTTTGCCCTAAAATTAATTTTAAGGCCGCAATGTTAAAAGAACGATTTTTTCTACAAGGGAACACCCTCCCCAAGAATTTCAGCAGACGTGGCGCCTATTTTATTTTGTAGACCACAAACGATGAAGTAAATGAGGTGTTTAAAAAAAATCGTACAAATGACAATCATAATAAAACAAACAAAAATCGGTTTTAAATAAAATTTTAATTGAATCTGACTGGCTTTAAAAAAATGTAATTTAGAATATTTTAGATATTATTTAGTTATTGTTATTATTAAAATATATTTTATAAAGTCTATCTCAGCTGTTAATGAATTAATATTTAATAGTTTACCGGTTAATGTTCTACTATTTATATACTTATCGTTTCTGAAGTCCGTCGCTCGCCTTTAATGAATTATTAGTATCGTTCAATGTTCCGTTCGTATTTTAATAAATTTCTCGCCGTAGGCCTAATTCAATTAAATAATGTTCATTCAATCAATTTTATTTCATAGGTCTATCTGTGACTTTATACTATGAATTATATAACAATTATACTTTATATTTATTTAACACATTTTCATAAATCAAACCGCACACAAACAAAATGTTCCTCTTCAAACTGTCTCGGTCAACGGCACACCAAATCAAATATGCATTCGCTTATATTAATTACTTTTTGTTTGATAATTTTTAAAACTTTCAAATAAAATATAAATTTGTGTTGTAAATATGTCTTTTAAACTTATTTGATGATCTGCGTAGATATTTCTTTATATTTCTTTATTATTAAATTTTAATAAATGTTTTTTGTAACTTTTAAACACTCTTTTGATTTATTTAAACAAAAACTTTTATCACTAAATTAACAGTTGATTTTTAATTATTAGCTGAGATTATTAAGTTATTTAATTAAATAATTTAGAAATAAGATTTTAATTACAGTTAGCCAGTTTAATAATTTACAAATTGTAAGAATTTAATTTAAAATGTTCACATAATTATCAATAGCAGTCAGGTTATAGTAATGCTACATCTAATTTTCATTATTATCATTATCCACCGTCTGCATTAGCCGAAATTGCAGAACATCAGACGCAAAACAAAAACAAAAAACAACTCTGAGGTTGTTTGTTATAAACTTGATTCAGCCATATCAAAAAATCTACCTGTTCCACAAAAAAAAAGAAAAAAAGTCGATCATATAGAAGTGAAACCCACCGGGTTGGTCTAGAGGTAAAGTCGTCGCCAAAATCAGTTGTTTAACAGCTGATTTTCGGAGACGGAGGTTCCTGGTTTAAATCCTAGTAAAGGTAGTTACTTTTATACGGATTTGAATGCTAGACAGTGGCTACCGGTGGACTTTGATGGTTGGGGTTCAATTAACCATACTCTCTCAGGAATGGTTGACATGAGTCTGAACAAGACTACACCTCATTTACATGTCATACACATCATCCTCATCTCATTGGGGCATGGGGTTGCTTATTGTTCTGAATTGAACAGATTGCAACGTACACAAACTAGGTATTACAAAATATATATATATATATATATATATATATATATATATATAGAAGTGGGTTGTGGAACGTTTGGTTGTGACTTGTTATAATTGTTATTGAATTATAAAAATAGTCATATAGTTTTAATTGTTATATTTTTACTTGGATTATTTTTAGTAGCATATATTTGATTAAGATAGGATATATCGAAATACGTACCGAAGAAAAATTAAGGTCTAAATTAAAAATTATAAAATGTTTGACTTTTTCAAAACTTTCTTCATGGTAGGCTATTTTCTCACTTTGCTTTTTTTACCAATACATCCTTTCACCGATGTTGTTAATCACTTATTAACAATAAAATACAGACTAGGTTCAACTGGTCCCCCGATTTGATTCTCGTCAAAATCTGGCATTTCTTCATGAATTTTTCATCTGTCCCTTTAGTCTACTATCTATATTCGCACTGAATTCGGAAAAGATTCGGATATAAAACAAGAAAAATACGAACTAAAATCATGTAAGAAGTTAATGAAACTTAAGGACTATTATTGTTGAATAAATTTTTTGCCACCCTATAGAGCATGCGTAGTGAGTTCCTAATCAAACTCCCCTTCCCAGAATTCAGCAGCGACGCAACTGCAGCATCTCCCAACACAGAATCGGCAGTGCTTTGCTCTCTGTGCTTTTAACATCAGTGTTGTTATCAGTAGTGTCTTTTTGATATTATATTGTTTACATTTTTTAACACAAATTCAAATTCCTTCATTTTAACTGGCATTATAAATATCTAATACGTAAGTTAATGTTATTCTATTTTTTATTTAATACTATAGAATTATTTATCATTTAATCTAACAGTTGGGTATATGAGCGATTTTCTTCCCTCCATTTTAAGGGATGTTGTAGGAGACCCATATAATCCCTATTTTTCATAACATTATCACCAACCTCAAAACATTAGATTTCTTTTAGAAATTTGAAACACTATCAAAATATTTAATTTCGTGATTTTTTAAAAACATTTTTTAAATGTTTATTGTTATAACCTGCTTTTAAAATTTTTTGATTAATATACTTTCGATAGTTGTGTTTATTTTCATTTTGAAACCCGTCTCGGCCTACTGTATTAATCATCCCCAATTTCAATCAGATAAATTACATTTATCTAATCCATCATCTGCATTCTATAAAATTTTTGTTTGCTTATAACTTTCAGTTGTGAGATTTATATTGCTGTTATGAAAAAGTTCAATATAGACCTACCTTTTTTTTAATAAATCACCACTTCAGGCAAAAAAGTGGTAGTCTAAAGAACGTTCGCCCGTTATGTCTGTGTGTACGTATAGTACACATATGTGTCTTCGTGTGTGTAAACCAAGGATTATAACTACCATTGTTTGAAACTTAAAACAAAAATAGCCATTTTCGCCAATTTATGGACGGAAGTTTTTAAATTAATATTTTTACATACCTCTAAAAGTAGGGGTAACTTTTTATCATAACAATTTTATATTTTCTTATATGAAAAAGACAATGTCAATGAAATCCATTTGAACTACTACACGTTTGTGTAGTGTGTCTCTTAAAATGTTTCAAAAATGTAACTGATTTATTAACGGTTTTTTAATAAATCGTTTACAAATTTATTGTAATGTGCAACATTACAGAAAATTATATAGGCCTATGTAATTTTTGTAGTTAAAATTTTGTTTTTATACTGATTTTTTAAGTTTATTGTCGCATCAACATTTTTTTTATTAGTAACTACGTTGGGTTATGGGACAATAGGTTTTTTAAAGTGTTATAAATTTCAAACCCTAGCCGAAATTCGAACCCGGGACCATCCGCTTTGTAGTCCAGCACGCTGATCAATGCACCTTGAAGGCGGTCAATTTCTGATAATATTTTATTTAGCGGCAATTCACAATTTTTTATTTAAACGCGTTTAGTAAATCAAGTTAGTTTAAAATTACTTTTCTATGGTACCCTGTTAAACCTACTAATATATTTTGAACTTTTAATATTTGAAATTTTTATACTTCTTTATCCACAAAACAAGAATGCTTAAAAATAGATAATAAACATTCAAAAATATTGCATATTCTCAAACACTGTGAAACATTTACATTCCTATGTTACCTATTTTGTCTAAATTCATTAGAATTTTCATCAGTCTACATTTTAACCCAATATTTTTAGATTAAGTGACATTTAAAATTGATGTTCAATGAGATTATACATTATAGTTTTGTCACTTCTTTGAACTTCTTATGCTAATAAAATATCGGTGATAATAAAACCTAAGCCACACAGGAAACCTATTTTGAAATAGTCTTTCCCGGCGACTTTGTAACTAGACCAATTTCATTGGTATTATATTAGGGTATATTAGAGCTATATTCTTAAATATTACAGTCGTATTTAGTCTTTATGATAATACATAATTACTTAGTAATATATTATAAACAAAAGTTCTATTATAAAAAAGTCGTTTATTTTAAAAAATAGTTGTTTTTCTGTGAATAAAAATAGGCTACTTAAGTGTAATATACTAATTGTGTTTTTCCTTTGAGTTCATACATTAATTTAGAGCTGATAACCTAGATTACGTAATCATAATGCATTGTAAACTTTATAAAATTGTTTTATCTGCATTTTTCGAGTTTATTTTTATACTTAGTCTATCTGAAAACATTCATAGCTATAATATTTTATTTAATGCCATACACAGGGGGATTGAAAAAGTATGAGAAGATCTAAATAATCCGTGGTGCAGTGGTTACCGTGCTACGCTGTAAAACGGAAGATCCCAAGTTCGTTTCTGGCCACGGACTGGAAAATAATTAAAATTTCAAATCTCACCCTTCCTTAACCTAAAATAGTCGCTAATAACGTATTGCTGTGACTTAAAATAAAATTACGAAAAAATAAACCCGAAAATGGTTTATGTATAAAAATTTATTCATGTTAATGAATGAATTGTGAACATTTCTTTAGGAAACTTAAGGGAGAAACATACAATTTTAAATGACAACGTACATTATATCATGACTTTTTTTAAATATCTCTAAATAAAAGGAAAGTAGCGAAGTAAATAAAATCACATGTCCCAATCGAAATTGGAGGGTAGCCAAATTTTAAGCAAAATATATTTCTGAAACACATTTTACGTTTCTGTAAAATTACTTTGTCATCTAACGAGAATAAAATGTAATTCACATTTACTAGGTCATTAACGGTACCCGGAACAAAGAAAATTGAAAATTTTCACATTTCCAGTTTTTGCACATTATTAAAATTCAGAGTTTTCTGCATTCTATGATAAATAATTTGTTGGGATTTTTGCAGCTTTTATCCTCCAAAAAAATAATTCAAAATATGTTGAACTCTTACGGTATTTTTTATAAACGTTACCAGTCTGCATAAACATCTCTCTTTTTGAATGACAAACGATAAATTCATATTTTTTTTTTATTTTGTACGATATTATTTTGTTTTAAAACTCTAACTTAGTATTAGACCAGTTGTGAATGTAACATTTAAGGAATTTCCAAATTATGATACTGGAATATATTAGAGGTAACTATTTTGCTATGCGTATAAAGTGTTCTCTTTTAGTTTTTTCTTACTTCCCGTAAATAGTGATTTTTAACACATAAGGAACATTTTCTCAGCCAACTGTAAATGGATTTGAATGAAATTTTGGCCCAGCCTTTTATACCATAATATAACTAGTTAACATTCCAGTAAAATAATGTTTTTGAATATTTATTTTCCACTTAAATAGAAAAAACATTATGATTTTAAAAAGTTGTAAATAATAAAAAAATCCTTATCTTCCTAAATAAAGATGCTATTAATTCTGTGGTTGTAGAATAGCCTGAAAAGTAACTATAAAAGAATTGGACAAAATAACTCCAATAGTTTTTGAGAAAATGTTTCTTTCATTAAAGTTAGGGAGATGGGCATTCCGGCTACCCTTAACTACTACATTAAATTTCAGTTTTTCGAAATTTTACTTCCTTTTTGCAAATTACATCGTTACAAAATCCGTAAAACTCCTAAAGTAGGATATAATTAAAAAATTAAATGTATTCAGATTGACCTTGCCTCTTATTATTTTATGTTTTTGATTCTCCCTTTAGGCCTGTGATGTAACATTTGATTCAATATATTTATTACAATAAGGTTTAAGGTCAAGTAATTGATTTAAAAACATTTTATTACGTCAAAAATGTATTGTTTAAGGCATTTTTAAAATAATTTAATGCCTTATTTTTAACTGTTCTTTTATTTTTATTTAAATAAACACATGTTATCATATTTGTGAATTTACCCATTAGTTTATCAAAATTAGTTTCAGTGGTGGATCCAGCAGTGGGGGGCGCACGGCCGCCTCCAAAGCATAATAAACTAATTTATAGAAAAGTATTAAGTTATATAACAAAATAATGTAGCCAGCCTAAAATTATAATTTTATGAGAAACCAAATTTATTTTCATATACGATTGGTCTATTTCATGAAGGCAAAAGATCTATTAGCCTTTCTAGTCACTGTCCAAAGTGCGCGTGTAGGACATTTTTTTTCACACTTAGCTTATCACTCTTCTTCAGGGAAATTCTAAATTCGCCAATAATTGTTAATAATTGATTTTCATGATGGTTTGAAATCATAGTTAAAACTAAAACATTATTATAAAATTAATATATCTGCTAAGAAATTTTTGAATTCAGTTTTCCTGAGGTTCAACCGAAATTTATACTTGCACACTCTTTGAATCACTTAGTGAAAGTATGAAAGTCTTGGTGGAGTTTTGTGGATGATAATTTACACAGGCTTAATAATTTTTTTGGCAATGGAGGATGGTAAAATGTATATTTATGCACGACTATAGAAGTGCCATTGAAGAGTTCTTTTACAGACTACCGACTAAAACAACCCCCTATCGGACACACGGTTTAAAAGTTTAAAAAGCCAGGTAGTAAAGAAAAATCAATAAAACAGTAAAATATTTTTATTGTATTTACTGAAATTACAAAATAATTTATTCAAATATTATATTATATTAGTACATTAATAAATGAGAAAAATTTGGTCTTACTGCCTTGTTTCAATTAAATAAATTAGAAAATAATAATTAATAATTTAACGAAACGAAAAAACTGAGCGGTTCCTAACAAGCAGGATCAGTCTTTAAAAATTTATTTTCTTTTAGCTTTGTAAATTTTCATTGATTTGTTATGGTATTAATATAAATTTCTCATAAAATAACTTATACCGTATAGGTTTGTTTTACTTCTAGTGCAGGGCCTGTATAAATAATTAAGTTATTTATTATAATATTAATTTAACTTGTTTATAAAACCATTTACAAAATGTGTGACTGAATGGCATGGGATCATGTCGTAGCCTACTTATATACAAGTAGTGTTTCATAAAATATTTTTTTTACATACAATATTGTACTTAACAGCGAAATTTTATGCAGAGATATTAAGAATAAAGTTTTAAGTTTATTATAAACTTACTAAACTATAAATAAATAAGTTTTTAAGCTTATATACTTTATGTATCATACCAATAAGGAAGTTCATAGTTTTAAACATTGATAATATGTATTATAACGGTTTTGTTATTATAATCAACTTTTAGGTTAGGTCACCCTGCATTTATTTTGCATAATGCAAATTAGCTAATGTTTATGTATTTATTTATTTATTGGGTTATTAAATTATAACTTTTACCGCGTAATTAATATTTTCTTTATGGTTCCGTAAAATAGTCTGTTGGAGTTTTAATCGCGTGATATGATGAACTTTGTAGTATTCTTATAGGTTAGGTTAGGTATTTTATTTTAAGGTAGCAATAGCGCTAAACATTATTAGTCCTTGACTTTGTCAAAGTCGTCGAATTTTAAGAGAAAATAAATATTAACCTTATAGTGTGTATCTTCATGATGTGTTTCTTAAATGAAAACTTATTTCTGAGAAATTAAAAAAAATTAATCTGTTCTAAGTTAAACAATCATCGTTTTGTCGGTAAAAATTTCTTGGATTTAAATGTTATTTTTAATATAAACATTATTGCATTCAGGTTTATCTTAGAGATTAGGAACTTTATTGAATTTTGCGACAGTATGTTTTCAATATAATTGTAATATTTAAGGAATATACATAAACCTAACTCCCTATCTTAGTGAAAATATTTTAGACCTTATTTTAATAGAGACCCACCAAGTTGGTCTAGAGGTAAAGTCGTCGCCGCGAGTCAGCTGTTTAACAGCTGATTTTTGGAGATAAAGGTTCCTGGTTCAAATCCAAGTACAGGTAGTTACTTTTATACAGATTTGAATCTTAGACAGTGGTTACGTTGTACTTTGATGGTTAAGGTTCAATTAACCACACTCTCTTAGGAAGGGTCGGCTTGGGTCTGTACCAGACTACACCTCATTTACACGTCATAGGCCCTACACTTCATCCTCATCTCATTGGGTCATGAGGTTGCTTATTGTTCTAAATTGAACAGATTGCTACGTACACAAATTAGGGATATGAAAAAAATTTAATAGAAAAGTACTCCTTTTTTAACGGAATTAAGAATGATGATGAATCCTGTAAGTCAGAAAAAATTAAATATTTGATTACGCCTATATCTTTCCCAATTGTCATGTAATTATTTTATTTTAAACTCATAATTTGATTGATAAGTTGGATAATTTTATTCACAAAAATTACAGTTTTGTCTATGATATTAAGCTGTAAATAGTATTTTTTTAATGAGCAAACTCTATTATATAATTGGAAGATTCCAGAATCACTTAGCAATATCTTCTTCTTCAGGTGCTTATCCATCCGAATGTTGGCGACCAACATAGCAATTCTCACTTCGTTCGTTGCACTGAGAAACAGCTCTTCTAAGCTTTTTCCAAACCAAGTTGTCAGATTTCGATGCCACGATACCTTTCTTCTGCCAAATTCTCGTTTTCCAAAGTATTTTATTTTTCCCTATAGAATAAATATTGTTGTAACGAATGTCTTGAATCATTCCGCATGATATGTTCTAAATATTGGAACTTCCTACGCTTGATAATGGAAATGATTTCCACATCTTTGTTCATTCTCCTGAGAACCTCTATATTTGACATTCGAGCAATTCATGGCATCCTCAGCATTCGTCTGTTCAGCCACATCTCAAATGCATCCAGTTTCCTTGTGATAGGTTTATCCAAAGTCCAGGACTCTGCACTGTACAGGAGCACAGAGAAGACATAACATCTTAGCAACAAAGTGGTACAAAATTAGTAAAGCTGCACTCCGCTATCTGCAAAACTGATTATCCCGGCTGGATTCCCAACAAAAGCCAAGAAGCTAATGTTATAAGACCTACCGTAAAACGTCTCAAATTAATTACACATTCCATGTATTCACAGTTAGGTTGTAGTTGATACGACAATTTATATATTCCAAAAAGAACTGTAGCTAGTTTGAGCTTTTCGGAAAAACTGATTTATTATCTTACAAATTACAAATTTTATACAATAAACTTCAGTTTTACTTACTTACTGTGCCCCTTAATTACGCTGGATTTAATAAAATAAATATCCTAAATTTGATTTATTAATTTATGTTATAATAGGAAAAGCTTTAAAAATATTGGATTTTTTGTCAGGTATTCATAGAAGTGATAAGATTAACTCAAGAATAAACTAATTATATTTTCTACTGATTACGTCATGTTAATGATATCACATTAATAATAATTTG
Organism: Catonia carolina; assembly: GCA_035578175.1. NCBI lineage: Eukaryota > Metazoa > Arthropoda > Insecta > Hemiptera > Achilidae > Catonia > Catonia carolina. Next base: position 256,322,394 of record JAQMRL010000001.1, on the reverse strand, counting down.
GCGCTTGTTGAGTGACAGTAGATTCCTTAAAAAGACAAAAATCGTCATGCCTCTATTAGGAAATTTTGAAATTTGTAAGTTAGGTAGTTTTCATTTTGTCCTCCTATGTTTTTATATATTTTTTAGAGTTACTTTAATTTTGGACGATTGAATGTCAAACATAACTTTTGTTAATTAGAGTAGTAAAGTTCTCTTGTGAAAACTCAATATAGACTAACCCACAGAACATTTTATGATGAACAGGCTAGAACAGGGTTTAGGAAGGAGAACAAAACTATCAAAAGAAATTTGATAAACTTAGGTGTATACAGCATGCACCACAACGTACCTATATCGAGAAATGTCTTCAAAAGAGAATAATACAAGAGTGTATTATTTTTTCTAGATGTATTTCACCAGGACATTGATTGTTTGCAAAAGTAAAATTATAAATGTTTAATAGTTACCTCAAAAATCTTAATTCTACATTAATATTGCCTTTTAACCCATTTCCAGAAACTTTAAAATCGATGCTGTAGATAAATATCAAACAATTTCAATTCATAGTTAATGGAACTTCTGGCTTAAACTCACTTTAGTAAAATATATCACCGAATTAACATAGAATGGGGAGAAAATAGGATTACGACATTTCTCTAATGTAGGCCACGTTATAGTGTATGATGTGTACACTTAGTATATTGAATGTCATTTGATAGGTCTGTTCCCCTTCTCAAACCCCTTTTCCAGCCTGTTCATCATAAAATGTCCTGTGGGATAGTCTATATTGAAGTTTACAAATCGATTTTCCTTCGTCTGTGACATAACGCCCTATTTAAAGTAAACCCTATTATATTTCAGTTCTTCCACTAAAATAAAATCGATTACATCCGATAATAATAAAAAATATAAAAACTAAACATACTTGCTGTTTTTCTTGACTGTGTGAATAAGTTAAAAAAGTGGAACTGATATCAAAAAAATATTTTCTCACGTTATTACTAAGTTCTTTTCATAATAATCTTACTTTGTCGTATTTAAATATAAATTACGCCATGGCAATCGTACTAATTTTTTTTTAAATTTATTTATTTATAAATGTCGCATCAACTGCTAATTGTTATTAGCGACCACAATAAGAATTATACAAATAACAATAATTTCATAAGTTAAAACATAATAAAAAGAAAATTAGTAGGCCTAGCAGATTTTTTTTTCAATAGCAAAATAACGCAGAAATTTTAAAACATTTTCATAACTTTCTTTAGACCTACCATTGTCTTGAAATATTGTAGACACCAATATTACAACGGGCGCTTTGAAGTTCTTGACATTCTGAAACGATATGTAAAACCGTTGCTTTTGCGTCACAGAAAGGGCACACTGTCGGCGTAGATTTTTTGAGGAGGTGTTGGTGTGATATGAGTTAGTGCCCAATCCGCAATCGGCAGATGATAACCTGTTCCCTTCGATTATGGAATTCGGGTAGAGGAAATTCTCGCAACTTTTTTCGTACCACCCGGAGTTTCGCAGGTGGCATCTCGGTCCACCTCTTATTTCAGGAATCAAATAATTTTCTGTTGAAGTGTGCCTTTAGGTCAAAATGAAAGACTGAATGGAAATGTTCTTGCATTTGAACAGCACTCTTGGCCGCAAGATCTGCTTTTTCGTTGCCTGGCATCTCTACATGAGACGGGATCCAGGTAAACACTATTACAAAATGTTTGCAGTCAACTCAAATATTGTACTAATTTTTGTGTAAGTTCTGAAGAAAATTTTTAATTTTTTTGGGTGAGTTACCAATCCTGGACGTTAACAAATCTCCAGTGCCTGAACATGATTTTTTTTTTGAGAAATTGAAGAGCAAGTGATAAAGGTGGGATGTAACAATTTTCAAAAATTGAGTTTTTGTGATTTATAAGGACGCTACGTGTATATTCAATTATACAGATGACATAGAATACTCTAACTTTATATTCTAAGAAAACACTAGTGGATTTGTTAGCTATTTACTGCTTAATTTATGCTTTTTAGTGAATAAAGATGTCTTGATTACTTAGCACTTTTCTTCCTTCATTAAGTTAGACATTTTCGTTTTAGAATAAAACCATTAACTATGGTGATAGATATTTATCTTTATCAGTAAAAGTATAAAGTAATGTTTTTTTTAATTTCCTTATAAAAAGCTTGTTTTGTGTTATTTGCAGTAAATACTGTTCATCCAACCTCAGAGAAGATAGTGCAAAATACAAATTTTTAATGGATGAAGGTATTACAATCATAAGAGTATTATAAAAAATAATTGAGAAGTAAAGTTGAAGATCTTAAATACAATAATATAAATTTCCATGAAGGGGCAATAATATACAAGTGCCAAAAAAAAGAAAGTCAGACAATTCACAAAATGATGGAATCCTCAAAACTACTATATTTTCGTTACATAACACCTTCATCCACTAATTCCTTCAATTATTGCCTCAATATACACTAGTTAATATTTTAAACTGAAATAAATTGTAGTTGGATTGTGATAAATTGTCTTTTATATTTAATGTACTTTTAATTGAGTTTCTTGGATACAGTTTTAGATAACTTTTCTTGGGACAGTTTTAGTTTTACTTTATTAACATAGAGTTAAATGATTCAGTAGTTGGTGCAATTCTGGTCCTACCTATTAAGTAATTACATTTTGTTTTGATAATAATTGGTTAAATTTGTTAGTACACTCCAATTAGAGTTTACATGTACGGTTAATAGAGCCTGAAGATAGGTAGACGTTGTAGTGGGTTGAAAACCTTCTGCAGTTGAACGTAAAAGGCTTATTGTATCGCAATATTTCCACCGTAATTCAATCAGCGTGGTCTGAAAGTGTGATCCTATAAAATGACACCAATTTCTGGATCATTGGTACCACCAATCTAATTGTACTTAATCCACCATCCCCACCCCAATTTAGCACTAACAATTGATATCTCTCTCGCCAATAGTTCCTGACAATCCAAAATAGCTAATCGCTCTTTTGTCTTTCAGCCCAAAATGTTTTGGATTAATAAGGGTGAAATAGTTTATTAATCTGCTTCCATGGTGAAACCGGGTTCCTGGATAAGAGCCATTCTGTTTCTTCCTTTCAGTACAGTTTGACGTATAATATTAGGAGAGATTTCACTCTAATGTATTGGATATTTTTTTAGAGGATTCACATCATCCTGATGACCACTTGTAAGACGTTACTCTGTTCCTCCATAATTTTAAATTTGGAGGCGTTTCCTCAATTCTGAAATATCCTCATGGTCGCGCATAGGACACTGGAAAAATACAATTTTACTTGATTCCCTATTAATACATTTTATTTTCAGACCAAATTAACACAATTGAATGGTAAATTTACTGTCATAGATTTTTTAACCATAATGTGTGTTTGTTACAATCTGTTCAATTTTGAGCAAAAAGCAACCCTATGGACCCAATGAGTTAAAGTTGATTTCCATGATGTATAGAAGAGGTGTAGTCTTGTACAAACTCAGGGCGACCATTCCTGGGTAAATATCATTAATTGAACCCCAACCATAAAAGTACACCGGTAACCACTGTCTAGTGTTCAAATTTGTATATAAGTAATTACCTTTACTAGGATTTAAACCTCATAATTTTGTCTCCGTACAGCAGCTGTCAAACAGCCGACTCACGGTGACAACTTTACCACTAGACCAACCCGGTGGGTTGTCATAGATTTTACTTACTTTACTTAACAGCGAGGTTCCTACGGATGATCCCCTTCTCGCATACCAAACGCCATCGATCTCGATCTCTCCAGTCCTCCTCTGTTAACTGCCTCTTCTCCATTGCGAACCTGATTCCTTGGAGCCAAGTACATCGCGGCCTTCTTCTTCTACACCGACTTGAAGGACAGTTCTCCAAGAATCTCCTCGGCCATCTATGCCCACCCCATCCTCTGAGCATGGCCATACCACACCAACTTCCTTATTTCAATGTTCTCCCCTATTGTACTGCTACAGCCTATCCTCCCCTTGTCTTCCTCGTATCTAACCCTATCCATCCGGGAGATCCGACATGAGTGCCTGAAGCAAACCATTTCTAAAGCCCTCAATTTGTCCTGACTTCTTCTATCCCGAGTCCAAGCCTCACAACCATACAATGTAATAGGCTTCACTAAAGCATTATAAATTCTTTTCTTTGTGTCAATCCGGATTTTTGACGACCAAAACAGGGAATTCAAGCATCTTATTGCTTTCCTATCTTGGGCAATCCTACAACTAATACCTGTTGCAGATGTGCCTTTCTTCGTGAATATTGATCTGAGGTACTTGCATTGTTCTACACATCCAATAATTTCCCCATCCAGCTGGAAGTCTTCTTGAGGTATCATAGATTCTAATATTATAAATAGTGAATCTTTTTTGACAATTTTTAAGAAAATCAGCAGCTGTATATAAACAATATTTATTTTTTTCTTTCACTACGTTTTACTTTAGATTTTTGTAATATTCCATTTTTACTCTAAGGAATTCTAGCAATACGAAAACACATTTTTAATTTTATTACGATAAATACAATAAATATTACGTGGGTTTTTGTCCTGACAAAAATGTCAATAGTTTATTCACAATTATACCTTTTCTTAGAACGATTTGCATTGGATTAATATTTACCTACCGAGTTGATATTGTAGCATGCATAGCAAAGAATGTTCAGTAGTAGGAGGAGGAATAGATTAAATTAAACGGTCAGTGGTTTGTTTGACCCAAAGACTTAGTATTTGATATTCAAATTGGATTGAATGTCAATGTAATTCATTGGGGTGAAATTATTCTATAGCGATAATTTTACTTGGCTAATATGCTACGTAATAACTTATTGCCACAAAAAATTATTTATAAACTTTGTTTTGTCATATGTATTTTTTTACTGAATTGAAATTTTCTAGGTAGGCTAATTCGAGATTTTTATTTTCACATTATATTTTCCCTATTATATGAATATAAAGGAAATGAAAGTATTTTTTTTGTCGATTTTTCACCGGAAATACACGTTTTCAGACTCCCTGAACCCAAAAACAATGTTTATAGCGATTAGTTTGTAAGCGCGGTGAGTATATTTTATGAGTGTGTGAACAAAATATCTAAAAAAGGGAATATCGTACAAAGTTGAAACTTGGGATTTTAAGATACCTACCAAAGGTGACTCGACACGATAATTTTCATCAATATTAATGAACTGGTAGTACAGTCCATTCGAAATAGCACGATAGTAAGTCTCTGAATGGTGGTAACTTTTCAAAATAAAAAGTCCCGTTTCGAAAGTAAAATTTCCCTTTTAATTATTCTTACGAAATATAATATAAAAATCTTTGTTTTGCAATTTTGAAAATCATGAAATTTTCGTCATAATTATTTTTACCCTGTGGTGAATAAGGTGAAGGTGTTTTGTGCAGAGTGAAAAAATGTGCTTTTCAGAGGGCTCGGCATGCTGATAAGCGTACTTTTCTACTCAGGGAGGAAGGCCTGGTAAACTACTTCACTCCTCGTTTTACTTAGTAAAACCTCTACAAGTTCAAACTAGCCTTTCGGATGATGAACTAAACAACAATTAGTTTACCGGCATGTTATTGTTGCATTCAGCAATCCATGCATTCAATACACAAGATGTGGTTAATTAATACATTAATATTTAATAATTAATTGATAAATTTAATTTCTATTTCCGTGTGTTATTGGAAAAAAAAATATTATTTTTTCTTTCCCATTATTAATTTATATTTTAAAAAACTTTCATTCACTAACAGGGAAAATTAGCATTAAAAAATCTTACGTGATAGCACTGACCCATGAGCACATTACAAAATTCCCTCTGTTTTTTATTCCATTTAAGTAATACTATCACGCTATTTCGAATGGACTTTAGTAGTTTATTCGTGGGATTTTTCATTTTTTTGTGATTCTTTCAAAAACGGCTCCTACGATTTAAAAACGCGCCTTATTTACAAAATGTTTTATGCTCTACAAGATAGAGAAAGCGCAATGTCTGCTAAAATCCTTGAAGGCTGTGCTCTCGTGGTAAAGTTTTTTAAAGATTGCGGCCATAATTTGCATTTTAGGGCAGAAGTGTATATAACTTAAGTCGTAAAAAATTAAAAAACTGTACAAAATTTTATTTAATTTTTTTCTACAACGCGTAGTTTAGCATCAAATTCATCTCGACCCTAAGAGAAGGTTCCTGGTTCTTTCTTTACAAGAAAACCTATTAGAATTTCTAAACGAAGGTAACAATATTCAGAAGTTTCAAAAGAAAAATGTTTTTCTACGGATGTTTGTTTGTATTTGTGTGAACGTTTAGTCTTAAAAAAATACTAATTACATAGCTTTATATCATAAATAAAAATACGTGAACTTCAGTACGGTTAAACTTGGAAACTAGTAGCTACCTACATTTTCATTGTTTCTTCTATTGAGTTTTTGAATCCATAATTTGAAGCATTTCTGTAACTTTTAAACAACAACGTTTTTTAAAACTTCTTTCATTTATCAAATTTTTAACGTTTTATAACCAATACGTAATGTTTACTTTTATCCTAATATTTTTATTAGCATGCTATACAGTTGTATCAGAGCAGCCAAAATGCCTCATAACTTTCTAAAACGTTACAAGAAATTTTTTTTGCGTAAAGTAAAAGTAAATACCGTATGTCCTCGATTCTAAGACGCCCTCGAATCTAAGACGAAGCTAATTTTGGCAGAAAATTTTTTTGAAAAAATCAGAAAAATCATCAAAATCTTATTTTTAATATAAAGAATGTTGTTTAGGTCATTAGCCAAAAGGCTGGTTTTAACCTGCAGAGGTTTTACTAGGTAAAACGAGGAGTGAGTTGGTTTACCAATGACTTACTCACTCTGCAAATGACACCTTCACTTCATTCACCACAGGGCCTGGCTGTGTAATGAAATTCATTACTTTCGGAAGAGATATCTCTGATTAGTGTATTTTACACCTCTACCTCTTCTGTTCTTAAATGATTCAGTCATTAATTGGCTGATCATGTGATAACAAACAGAATTATTTATTTAGCCCTACAACGAACAGATTGAGTGTAAATAATTTGACACTCCACCTGGCTGTTATGGGCAGGTAGGCCTACTGTAGACTGTAAAACAACTTTCCCCCACCATAGCATTTTGTTGCTAGGACCGAAAAGTTGAAACAATTAGGAGCCTAAGACAAGAAAATACGGAAATGCCCAATAAATTGCTAAATTTATCTTAAACTGTGGTATTATGTAGTAGCACAAGGAAAGGTTATTATATTTGCAGTAAATGTTTTATCATTTATTATATGATGATGATTTAACTTTTGCAGTTACTCACAAAACTAGGCACGTATATGATGCATAGGCTAAATCTGAAATTAAACTTAAAAGTTGGTAGATACACGTACATTCTTAAGTTTAACTCTGTGACAACTAGACACGTCATATCCCCTTCCAGTTCGAAACGATAATATATACACACCTTCAAATAAAATAAACAAAATACCGTAAATAAACAATGTTGTGTTATTATCATTGTGCTGATTAGTCGTGAGTTAACTTCTAAATTTAGAATCTACTTATTCTTTTTAAATTCATCCATCAATCATAATGAGAAGTTTCCTCATCATATTATGCAGAAACAATTAAAGTGACTGATAATAACATATTATGGAGTACGTGGAATGAAATTAAAAATTGATTGCCCATGAAATAACTGCATCTTAACATTACGAAATTCTATTTCTACTGTAAGTTATAGTATATCTTTATTTTTAATTATTTATAAATCAGCTCTTATGTCATCGAATATTTTAAATCTTTCTGAAATTTTATAATTTATTTTCACATGACAGAACTAATGAATGAACGTTCTGGTTAATTTTAAGGGAAGACTACCGCAAAAAATCTAAAAATTAGCGATTTTTAGATTTTTTTTCTAACATCTGATATTATTTAGTACAATCAGTTTCAAAACAAAAACTTTAAGTAAATAACATGAAAGTGTTTACATGACGAAGACAGTACTCAATGGTATTCCTTCGAAAAAAAACAATATTATTTATAATTTTTAAAACATTAACTAGATAAAACATGAATAAATGTAATAGAAAAGGTAACAAAATTAATAACGGTGATAAAATAGAATGCGTAGAGGAAGAAGATGATGATGTTGATATAGAGTACAATTATTTACGACATAGGTTAGTCGGTAAATCTAAATGGACGGTCAAGGGAATTTTATTCGTTTTAGTCGTGTTACGTCCTCGCTATTTTCAAGTAAATTAAGGGATAAAGAATTTGGGCGATCTGCTAGTTATTCATTATTATCATTAATTTTATATAATATCATTATTAGGTCTACATAAACTACGTTAAATTCTTCATAAAAGTGTAATAAAAATTTTGTTGGTATTTTACATTCTTTGTTCAATACAACAATATGATTTTTGTTAGTTAATTTGTTACTATACCTAGTGGAAATTCTGAACCTATTTCTCCAAAATCTTTTGGGAATACCCATTTACAGCCTTTTTAAGAGTTGTAAAAAGGGTTCACCTGCCATAGGGCGAAAAGCTTTTGTATACTATTAGTACTAGAATGTAGTTGTATATCATACGAGGTAATATACTGAAGGATCAAAAGAAAATTCTTAAAAGAGTTGATTGAAATATTATCAATACATATTATCAAATTAATCCTCTACCTTGTGTATACTCTGTACAGGCTAATATTAGTTTATTAAAAATATTTTGTTGGAGTTTTCACCAATGAATTCGACTAATTGGTCCCATGGAAAGTTTTCGTACATAATTTATAATTTTTGTGTAAATTAACCATTACAATACGCAGGGAAATCACCATTGGGGAGGTTTCTTGGTGTACATTGCAGAAACCGTTCAACGTGAGTATTGAAAATGAATATATTTCCATAATTTTGCAAAACACGCGAGAAAATACAAACGAAAGGAAAGGAAATCAAATCATCATCACATTGAGTAAGTAACAATATTTAAGTTGTAGCCCCCAAAAGAACTGTAATTTTGAATTTCCTAATGTTAAAGTGTATTAGTTTTCTTAACGTGATACCTAGAAAATTAAATGCGTGCTGTGAAACCGGGAAAACCGGGGGAAGCAATGAACCAGGTTATTTAATACACCCCTTTATGACTGGAAATTTATAATTTTTGGTTTATATTTAATGAGGTTCGATTGATTTGTTAGGGACCCCACTGATATTGACAATCGGGACGGTATATTGCACGAAAAATTATTTTAAAGGAATAAATTTGTTTAAATTCATTTAATTTTCACATACGTGTTGTATTTATGGTAATAAACTTTATTCAAGTCAATAAAAATTCAGTTTCATGCTAAAAGAAGATTACTCAGTTTAACTTTTATTGTTAAAACGGAGTAGTCGGAGGTTATTAAAAATTATAGATCCTTTTAAATGTACTAAACTTAGTACATGGTATTATTAGGTGAATTTGTTCATGAATTTGTACACCATTAGCTTTATAGGTTATACTAAAAATAAAATTTCACAATTTTTATAAATGTGTTAAAATTTAATTTCATCTAAATCCTGAAAATAAAATGTAAATATAATTTGAAATGATGATCGGCCTGTTATAGCCACACCCTTACTTACCTACTATTATATTTTCCTGTGGCTATATTTTTACAACGTCCGTTACAAGAATACTGATTACTGTTTTCATCGTGTGCCCTAGAAATATGGCAAAAGGATGAGTTTAACCTATCTAGTAGAAGGTTACGCCCTTTTAAAATACATACATACACTGTTCTTCCTCGATTCACCTGACCTAATAAGTGTAGAAAGTCAATTATAATAACTTAGATTCACTTCATACTGTGTAGAATATAATGAAGAACTGAATAAGATCGGGAAAGTTAGTACAGTACTCAATCTTTTTACTTATTGTTGTAATGACTAATGACCTGTCCTGCGTTTTCATTATTCATCTTAAGTCATTCATCATTATTACCATCATCGATTTTTAAGCCCTCTTTCAATATCTCTAAGGTAATTTTAGTCAATATCTTCTTTGAAATTTTAAAGTAAAAAATTATTTTCGAATCAACCTAAATTTCATATAAATGCTTTAAAATTAACAAATAAGGAGAATCGAAACCGCTTCAATTAATATACCTATATTTAAGGGGGCCCCAAATCTTGTAGAAAAGGAAAACCTCCGGAGAATTGCTTAAAAGACCTGTAACCTAAAATTTAAAAATCAAATTGTTTACTTTTAAACCTGAAATATTTTAAAATTTCTTTTGCGTAAAATTATGCATTTTTGTTTTTGCATGATTATTAATGCATTTTTATAAATTTTTAAAATTAATGTTGTATAATTAAGTAATGTCTTAATAACGTACGAAAGATTCAATTTTTACTGTAACTTTTTTGTTATTTTTGATGGAATAATTTTTCTTAGAAAGGAATATCTTGTTCTTATTTTTTTCTAGTTTACGAGTACTTAAATTCGCATCGGCAGCTTGGTCATTAGCGACTCCTGTAGGTTTTGGTCAAGGTTGGGTTTTGTTACTGTAACGGTGGGGTTTAATGTGTTAAAAGTTTTTGACCCTAATCGGGAATCGAACCCGGAACCTTTCGCTTTGCAGGCTAGCGCGCTAGTCATTACACCACGAAGGCGATCATTGTGTTCTTATTATTTTTTCAACAGCGTTTGTTTTATTTACAACGAATACATTGAAGCGACCTTGAAGTTTTGAAGTGATTTTTTAAAGTTTAAATCTTTGGCGCAAGACTCCCTCAAACTCATTTACGCCATACATTTACCAAAAACCACAGGAGGTATCAAACTGAAATCTTGGTGCATAATATTTCCTTCCTTTCTGAATTACTGTACTACAGTAAAAGTAATTGAAAAATGTTGCAAATTAATTAGATTTTTAACATAGTATTGATACAATTAAAATATTTTCGCGTACATTTTCTTTTTTTTATATCTCAAACATTACACAGGAAAATGATTAATTTTACTACCACATTTATACATTGTAATTACTGATAGGCCTAAAACTTTTCAGTTGGATAAGTGCAATTTCCTTAGAGAAAACGGGTCATACGTATAATATTTCATGTCCATTTTAACATGTATCTGACTACCAGTTATAGGTTCCCTTAAGCTAAAAACGTACATTTGTAGACAGTTAAGTATTTTCCTGGTCGTCTCTATGGCATAATGAAAATCTGAAAAGAGGGATCTAGGTTTTAGTTTTTATACAGGATTAATTTCACCGGTTAAAATTCAATTTTACTGCAGTTTTATTGTCTGTCTTACTTCTACCGAATCTTTGGTGCGATATTAAACAATAAAAAGTATCAATCCTTTTGGTATCAGTCGGTTTGATATTTTTTATTAGTTCTACCGAAATTATAGGAAATTTAGGGAACTTCTTCTTTTCTTGTTATGTATCTCTTTATTTTACGTATACTTAGACTAACTGATGTTTTTTTTTTTGTGAATACCAAATCAGAATTATTAATAACTAACATATAGTCTATCAACTACCGCAATGCCAGTGCAGTACTGTATTTATTCAAAAAATCAAGTTTTGAGAAAAACAAAGAAGTTTCTAAGAGTAAAAATTTCAGGTGTTTGCTAAAGCTTATAGCTATAATATAGTAACTTTTTTCTATTGTTACATATTATTGTTAGTGATGTTTACTTACACATTATTAAGAATTTTTCTACAAACTCATGGTTGTAATTTAGTAAATAAAAAAATAAAAATATTTGAGTTAATACACTACTGCTCTGACAGTGAGACCATTTATGTTTCATATGCACAACAGTTAAGTATAATAATTAATCTACAAAAGGGAAGGAACCATTATAGAGTTAAATTGAGAGGTCGAACTGTTGCTTTTCAAATTTGTAACATTTGTTGCTAAAAATATCATAAAAACTGTTTTGTGTTTCACAAAATATGATAACGGCTGACAAATAACTCATGGATTAACTCACTTTATGTTCAATAAAAAGGGCTTTGTTTTACAGCTTCTAATAAAATTATATTGTGTTATTAAATCTCTAAAATTGTTATTTTTATTTGCGTCCCATCAAACTTGGCTGGAAGGATTTGGTTTTATTATATTTTTATAACATGTTTAATTTTCATTAATGCAAATTATTTATTTCTTTAAAATCTGTTTATTACTTAGTATATTCACTAAGATCTGTAAATTTTTCGAGAAAGCTGTGTTACTTTATTTTTCCATACCTACATAAAATATGAATAACGGGCAGGTGAAGTGCTAAATTGCACTCGATCTGCTGGTTCCAGGGGTACAAAAATAGTTCTGTTTCTTATCACATGATCAGCACATAATATATCTGAACTGTTTAAGAACAGAAGAGGTATAGTTGAAAAATACACTAGTCAAAGTTATCTCCTTTGAGAGTAATGAATTCCATGATTATAGCCAGACCCTATGGTGAATGAAGTGAAGGTGTCATTTGCAGGGTGGATGTAGGTGCTTTTCGGAGGGCTGGTATGCTGATGAGCATAATTTTCCAAACAGTGAGAAAGGCAATAGTAAACCACCTCAATCTTCGTTTTTATTTAGTTAAACCTCTAGAGGTTCAAACCAGCTCTTCAGCTGTTGACCTAAACAACAAATATGAAATATAGTAAGAAAAGTTGTATTTTCATGAAAACATTTTGAAATCGAGTTTTCACAGGAAATACACATTTTCAGGTCTTCTGAACCGGAGAAATGATTTTATCGATTGTTCTACGTGTCTGTATGTGTTTATGAACAAAATATCTCAAAAATAGAAAATCGTAGAAAGTCGAAATGCGGAACTTAACGTTAGGTACCGCGTGGATACCCGGCACGAACATTGTCATCAAAATCGGTCAAACGGAAGTAGCAGTTTACATTTTGGGCTTTTTCTCTTTATTACAATTTTTTTTAAATCTCCTACGATTTCGATGAAAACGCCTCATCTACCACATTTTTGCTCTACAAAATGGGGTAAGTGGCATACCTGCTGAAATTCGTGGGGAAACTGTGCTCTTATTGTAAAAAAATAATATTTTTAAGATTGCGGCCTTAATACGCGTTTTAAAAGCGTATATAAATTGTAGAAAATACGCATATAATGTTATAAAAAATGTTTTTAAGAAACCTACAACTTTTATTTCAAGCATTTTTTCTACAACACTTACTTTAGCGTCAATTAGTGATTTTCCATATTTAGCTCATCAAATTTGATTTCGAGGTTGTTTTTAACTTTGGGTTATCCATTCATGACTGAAATTAGGTTATGGTTATTTTAAATTTACATTGCCCATTCATGATTAAATATAAGCTGTTTTTTGTGTTACAATTTTCTCTTGCTCTACATGAAAATATAGCTAGGTTAAATTATATTTTTGTGTCAAATTTTAAATTGGCAAGAGAAAGCCTTGTGAGATTTTTATTAGATTTATGATTAAGTGTGGCCATTATAAGATTGAATGGCCTTCGTAATATCATAAATACATTACTTAACTTAATTAGCTTGCAAAGATCTGTAATGAATTTAACATTTTCTCGTGCCTCATTTCATGAAGTATCATTTCATAAGTAGCATGGAGATAAAAGTTAAATAATTTTCTGTTTAACTGATGCATTATTTTCTTTTTCCCCTTTGTTGATTGTGGCCAATTTTGATACGGCTATCAGTGCAAAAGCCATCATAAAACGCTGTAAAAATATTATTGCAACAGTTTAAAATATTCTCTTTGAAGTTTTATTAGGATATATTACTTTTCTCTGAATTTTGTTAACCATTTTGATTCGGGTTACAATACAAAATCGTAACTACCAGTAAACTAAGCGTTGTGGTAACAGATGTTTAATACCGAAGTTAGAGTAGGCTTACTTCTTTAATCTTTCCGTCTTGGTTTAAAGTAGCCCATAAATATGGTTACATTTTTAATGCGTTTACTGTAGTAAATTACTGAAGGAATTGTAGGCTGCAGTATTATAACACATTATGGCGCCGTCATTGCTGAAAATAGAAATTCTATCATTCAATGGTGTATAGGTTTAAGTTTTTAATCTGCTCGTTGTTCTGATACGTCTAGACTAAATGAAACCAAAAATAGATTATACAATTTCTTTCATAAATTTTAGAAAAATCGTAAGATTCGTAAACGAAATAAAGCAAAGTTTCTTCTCCTTTTCGCGCGCTTTAAATATCTTTATCAGCATAATTTCTATTGAAGACTACATTCTCTTAAAAATTTGTATAAGCTACATAAAATGTTGAAAACTATTTAAAATTTTTTACTTACATTTAGGGCTTTTTGAATATTATTAAAGGTTTTTAATATTTTAAGAAAATATTATAACGTTTCTTCCACGTTCTTTCGGGATCTGGTTATTAATAAATGGTAAAACTTTCTTAAACTTCTAAGAAGTATGTATTAACAAATTAATTAATTAGTTAATTACAAAAAAATTACAGTTATAACTATTAGTAAATTACAATTAACTAGGTACTTAAATTTTAAGTTAAGCAGTTAAATTGTAAATCTATTATTACAACATGTCATTAAACACTTAATACTTAAACTAAACAACTAAAAAATATGGTTATTTATAATCAACTTTTACACCTCTTTTACACCTCTACCTCTTCTGTTCTTAAATGATTCAGTCATTTAATTGGCTAACCATATGATAAGAAACAGAACTATTTATTTTAGCCCTGCAACGAACAGATTGTGTAAACAATTTGACACTCCATCTGTCTGTTATGGGCAGATATATACTCTAATAACGTTGATTCACTATGCAACCTGTTTACATACTAACTTCTTTACTATACACTACCCAATTACTAACTTAACCGACAACGAAAATGGATCTAATTGCAAAACCGGTCATTTGATGAGAACTAAAGAATTATAAAGAGGACTCTAGATAAATAAAGAACAATAGACTGAATATAACTCTAAAACTTGACGAACCATTCTAGAACTGTCCACTCTATGCTAGAAAAATCAACTATTGAACAAAGGTGGTGTATCGTGGCATGTAACAAATTACACCATTTTAAACCTTACACAAAATCACTATAATCAAAACGTTATTGTTCGTCTATTTGACACAAAACGTTTTCTCATTAAGAGGTGAGATGAAATCCATTTAAGATGTCTTTTATTGCTTTAAAAGAAGTTGGAAGATGTAAAGCTGGTCCTTTGAATTTTTTAATTTATTTGAATTCTCATCATCAGTGACTACTGTATATTAATAAACGGTATCAATGGCATATAACCTACTCTACTCTGTACCATTCAAAATTCAAAATCTTTCTTTTGCTTTGCACTCTAACGTGCTGTCATTGCTCAATCAAATCGGAAACTTTCAAAATTCTATTTATGTTAAATGTAATATTTTTAAGATACCAACAGTATTTTATTTTTATTATTTTATAAGTATTTTATAATTTATGAATTTTATAAGGGAATACCGTGGTTTGTGCTATAAGAAACAAAATAAAAGTGCAGAGTAAAGAATCTGTGAATGAAAAATTTAGGCAGCACCAGAGCTCTATAAAAAAAACCATTGTTACCTCTGTGTTCCATTACGCGTAAATACGGGTTTATATTGTTTTTCCTATTCTTAGAAAAGAAATTCCATTTGGTAATCTTTTTGTGATATGAAAACAAGACTACTGTATTAAAAACTTTTCTCCTTATGTTTTACATTAACTTTTTTTAAACATTATATTCGGGGTTTTTTTAAACATTATCTCAGCCTTTTTTTACAATAAAAACTACTTTAAGAGAGTGGGTCAAATGATGGAGTTAATAATGGACATCAGTGATCCTATTCGAGCTAATTTTACAAAAATAAAGAAATTACTCGCATATTTTTTAGTTGCACATTTTTTTTAAATTAAAGAAAAGCATAAATATATTCATCTGTCAAGGATTAGGCTCTATGGCCTATTCCGGCATCCATCTATTTTTAGGTCTTCCCAATCCTCGCTTCCCTCTAGGTTTATATTTCCATGCTCGCAGAAGAAGTCTGTGAGCTGGCATGCAAAGTAAATGGTTGGACCAGTTTCTTTTATATATTCTTAACGTTTCCAACAGTGACTGAACATTTAACTCGGCGCGAATAGCTTTGTTACGTACTCTATCTAACCGGGTACAATCTTTGACTCCCCGCAAAAATCTCCTTTCAGCAGCCTGGATACGAGATTCATTCCTCTGTAATGGCACCATGTTTCACTCCCATATGTTATGAGTGGTACGCCATTGCTCTATAAAATTTCATTTGGATGTCCTTTCTCGTTTTCTCTCCTATTTTCCTGCGAATAGAACCGCAGACAGCGCTGAATTTTACCAGTTTTTCACTCACGGCATCATCTTTGTCGTAGGAAAACTTGCGAAATTTTGTCATAGGAAAAATAGTTTTTCAAGTATTGCTTAAAACCTTTTTTTTACCTTGTCCTTTTAGATAAATATAAATACATTTATAAAAATTATAAATGTATTTATATTACAAAAAAAGATTTTAAGCAATACTTACTTTTTCTCTCATCTTTAAGTAGATTACTAAAAAAGCACTATAAAAGCCCAGAATATCGTATGTTGTTTCCGGCAGTTCTTTGGAATTTTGTTCTACATAAATTCATTATCTGTAGAACAATTTTAGATCGTTCCTTAAAGATTGAAATTATTGGTTTTGCAGGATCTTCAGCTAGAGTCTTCTTATTAGAGCTGGAATAATAAATCAATGGGAAAACGATGAATAACTTTAGGTATGCAGACGATATTGTAATAATGGTAACAAGTAGAAAAGACCTGCAAATGATGCTGGAGTGAATTAATACGTATAGTGAAGAAAGCGGCCTGAGAATAAACATCAAAAAGACCAAATGCATGGTGGTTCGTTAAAGTCCAAAATTTATACAAGGGCAATTGCTCCTCAACAACACGCCAATTGAGAGAGTTAGCAAGCATCAATATTTAGGTACAATAGAGCATGAAGATAATGATCACACAGCTGAAATAAACAGAAGAATAGAGATAGCTCGATCTGCATTTGTTAAAATGAAAAACCTTTTAATAGATAAATTCTTGAGCCTTGACCTGAGATAGAGGATGGTGGATTCGATCTACATTTGTTAAAATGAAAAACCTTTTAATAGATAAATCCTTGAGCCTTGACCTGAGATAGAGGATGGTTTGATGTTACATCTTCTCAGCAGTGTTATATGGCGTGGAAGCTTGGACGTTTAAGAAGATGAGAAGACGTTGAAAATCAGGAGAATAGATGCGTTTGAGCTTTGGTTGTACAGGCGCATACTAAAAATACCCTGGACGGATAAAGTACCCAACGAGACAGTCTTGCAGAGAATGGGAACAGTAAAAGACCTTGTTTACACCATCCTAAAAAGGAAAATTGAATATCTGGGTCAGATTATGCGTGGAACAAGAGATGAAATGCTTCGTTTCACATTACAAGGCAAGATTCAGGGGAAGAACGATGTGGAAAGAAGAAGAATTTCTTGGTTGAAGAATCTTCGCTACTGGTTTTGTTGTACCTCAGCGGAGCAGTTCAGAGCTGTGGGGTCAAAGGTCCCAACATCCGTCATGATTGCCAACCTCCGGTCGGAGATGGCAAAGTAAGAAGAAAAAGAGGATTTTCAACTCTTTTTTGGAGAAAATTGATTTTTCAATTTATTTTCTTAAGCAAAAAATGTAAACAAAACCACCGACATTAATGTCTGTAATATACATTCTTGTTTACAATATTTTTTGAAAGTTTTTAAAGGAGAACTTCGTTTTTACTCAAATAATTCTAACACTTACTGATAAAATTATTAGTAAACCTAAGAATACATATTTTATGAAAATAAGAAATAATAATTTAACAGAAAATTTATCCCATTGTTGTAAAACCATATAATGAATAGTTCATTAAAATCGAAGGTCGAACGTAATTAAGCGTGCATCTCTAATGCTAGAGATATCCAGCGATCTTAACAGAGAATATTAAACACACGCTTCATAAATAAACTTCAAAACGTTACTATTTGCTCTACAATCCCAGTTAGTTCTACTTTTGTTAAAATACTACAAGAGTAAGCCCTATCGGAGTAAATCCCAGTAAGCACCAAATTTAAAAAAAAACCATAATTTTTTACTTTCTCTTGCCCTGTATGAATGTAGCCTACAGGGAAGGAAGTATTGTTTCCAAGTCGATTTTTTGAAATCGAGTTTTCACCGAAAATACACATTTTCAGGCCCCCTGAACCCAGAAAATATAATTTTAGCGATTTGTCTGTGAGAGAATCTCAAGAACGGAAACTTGTACAAAATTGAAACTTGCAACTTAATTTAAGTACTACTACGGGACCCGACATGAACATTTTCATCAAAATCGGTCAACGAGAAGTAAACTAGTAATTTATTCGTGCGATTTTTCACTTTTTTGCGATTTTCTCAAACATGACTTCTATGATTTTTTAAAAACGTCTCATTAACTACATTTAAAATTTTTTAAAAAATTTTAAGTCGGACCGACAGCTTGGTCATTATCGACTACTGTCGGGTTTTGTACTGTAACGGTGGGTTTTAACGTGTTAAAATTTCCAGACCCTAGTCGGTAATCGAACCCGGGACCTTTCGCTTTGTAGACTAGCGCGCTAGTCTCTACGCCACGGAGGCGTAGAAACTACATATTGTATTCTCTACAAGATAGGGTTAGCGTGTCTGTTGAAATTCTTGGAGAGACTGCTCTCGTGGTAAAAATGTTTTTTTTTTTTAAATTATGGCCTTAATAAATGAATTTTAGGGAAAATGTGTTTATAAGTAAAGTCGTAAAACATTAAAAATCCTACTATTTTTATTTGAAACATTTTTTCTACAACTTTTAGTTCAGCGTCAATTAGTGATTTTCTGTATTTTGCTCATCAAGATCGGTAAAAAAATTGTTTGTTTTTAAGATTGTGGCCTTAGTATCCATTTTACAACAAAATTATATATCAAAGTTATAGAAAATAAAAAATTACAACTTTTATTTCAAGAATTTTTCTCTACAGAGCTTATTTTAACGCCAATTAATGATTTCCCGTATTTTTAAATTCTACAGAGGCTGATTTTTATTTAGAGTCATTCACTCATGATTAAAATTAGGTCATGTTTTTCATGTTACATTGTATTTTCATGATTAAACGTAGGTTATTTATTATTTACCTACATTGGCAAGAGAAAGTTGTGTGAGTGTTTTACACCCGATGTTTTTCATGTACCGTACTAATTATAAGATATTTCATAATTGCACTACGACTGCATTATGTTATGCATTGATGTAATGTTTATTCTTAGTTGTGATAACCTGTATTTCAACAAAAAAGTATTTTCTCTCGCGGCTTTATCATACACACATGATAAGAAAATAATGTATAATAATGTATGTAAAATAAAGTAATGTAATGTTGGTAAAATATTTATGTATATATTTTTTAATTTAGTTCGTGTTTTTTAAACATAAGAAATATCAAAAAATTATTGTCATATGTTTTTTTAAAGCAGCATTTTCATTTTTTAAATATTTTTAGATTTTTTATGGAGTCTTGTATATCAGCAGTTCTCAAACTTTTTTGGTGGGGTACTACTTAATATGTCTTGACATGTTCACGTACCACATACATAAAATAATTATGTATAAACGTGGTCAAGGGCACAGAAGAAGGGGAACTGCACGCTTATCAAACACTTTTAACACTACCTACTTTAAATAAATAATACTCACTGTTTAGTCGGTGACCACTTTTTATTTAAACAAATTTTATTAATGTTCAATCTAATGAATTTTTTGAACTGGCTTTAAACTACAAACAAAACTTAGTTCATTATGGTAAATTTAAACAGAAATAAACGTAGGTACTTTATGAAAAACATACAAAAAATTATATTAAAAACTCATAAGCCTGCATGATAATAAATGAAACATTCTACAGAATGTCACTACTCGGGAATGCACGGCTCGCAACCACAAAGCGTTCACTGAATTAGCTTTTTTATTTTCTTTTGTTTTTTCTTTTTCTCCAGAAAGAATGAATGCATGAATGATTCGTACAACTTCTGTGACTTGTAAATCTCACACATACTCACGAATTTTGCATTCTCCTTGCAATTTTTCATTCTCCTCAGTCAAAGGCAAATACTCGCGTACCACCGGCCACGATCTTGCGTATCACAAGTTGCACGCGTACCACAGTTTGGGAACCGCTGTTCAAAAAAAATTTTTCAAAAGATGTTTGAAACACAAGGAAATTTTTTCGAACCCGTTTCTGCTCATTTTTAGAAAATTAATTTCTTGTTAAATATTTTTGTTTTGGTATTATTATGGTCAAACCAGATCGAAATAATATTTTTACAAATTTAAGACGAATAATATTGGTTAAGTTGCTGCTGACCATAGAATGGAAATTTCGATGCAGAATTCAAAGGTGTTGGCTTTTCAGAGTAATTGGCCTGTCCGTTCCAGAATTGTGTTGCTTGGCCTGATCCTGGAGTACGTCTAATAATGTTTCAGGTAATTAGGATTTCATATGCCGGTTTTTTTGTCTATAACGAGCAGGTGGATTGTTAAATTAATTGCATTCGATCTGTTGGTTCCAGGGCTACAAAAATAGTTCTGTTTCTTATCACATAGTCAACCAGTTACATGAATAAACTATTTAAGAACAGAAGAGGTCAAGGTGTAAAAGACACTAGTCTGAGTTATCTCCTCTGAGAGTAATGAATTCCATGATACAGCCAAACCCTATGGTGAATGAAGTGAAGGTGTCATTTGCAGGGTGGAAAGTGGGTGCTTTCTGCAGGGCCTGGCATGCTGATAAGCATACTCTTTGAACTCAGTGAGGAAAGCAATAGTAAACCACCTCACCCCTCGTTTTTACTAAGTAAAACCTCTAGAGGTGACGTAAAAAACAATGCCAGTTTATTGGATTTCAATATTCAAGAGAAATTGCACAAGTTTAACTCTGTTTATGGTGTCATGCACCGGTCTTTAAGACACAATACTAAAAAAGACACTTGAAAGGGTTTATCAAGTATTAGCTTTACACCTTTATTAGCAAACTTTAAAGAGTTGTGGATCAATAGGAGCGAGAAGATGTCTTCTATATTCGAGCTAAGAGATGACATTTTTAAGGAACGTGAAAATTTTTACCAGGAAAAACAGTTTAAAGAACACCTTTGAGAGTGTCATTATGGAGTACAGAATAAACTGAACAGACTGTTTGTGAACCGTTTGCCATTGCAAACGGGACGATATTACCGGGGGAAGAAGAGATGGAAGCCGGAACAGGTCCAGGTGGCCTAAACCGTAGTTAATAATGAAGATTAAGTCCAATATAAAACACTTAAGGCCTAAATTATATTTATCATTAAACTTGAAAAGTTGATCGAAATAATCTCCTCCATTGCAACACTCTATTACCCAGATATAATACTGTGAGAAAGACATAACTTAATAACGTAATATAAATTTTCAGGACATTTTTTAAATCAAGAATAGTTAAGTTATTAGTACTTACTTGAATTTAAATTTTTTTATGAGATGGATTCCTTTTAGAATGATATGATGTTCTTGACAATGAAAGTAAATTATTCGTTAGCCTAATCTTAAAAGAAATATATTACTAAGAACAATTACCTTTCATGCCACTTTTAAAATTAAAATAAAACACACCCTTTTTAATACGTTGAATGTTTGTGAAGTTACAATACCCTTGCGCATGAACCAAGCCCATCTTCGTGTAAATGTCCAAACGACTGCTATCTATCAGGCTGGGCACAAAATTGGTATTATACGTTTTACCCTCGAGACTTGCGTGTCCTCTTTCCAATTTATTGAAAATTTAATTATATCGATGTGTTCTTTGGTGCTGATATTACGTTAGTACTGTACATTTTTCTTTATTATTTTTTTACTTTTTTAATAATTTCAAAGTTATATTTTAGTCTAACTTTATTATGCAATCCGTGTTGATGGATTATGATCTAATAATATTAGCTACAAAATGATGAGAAAATTTTAACTTTTACTCTATTGAACGAAATATCAAATTCACAACGCCCTTGAACATGATAAATGTTGATTTAGAAATGTTGACGAGTAGATTGAAAAAAATAAAAAAAACCGTTATTACCACGTAAAGTAATTGTCTGTAGGTACACATAAAACCTATATAATTATGACGTTCAAAAATATGGAGTTAGGCTACAGAGTGGAAGTTTATGCTACTGTACATAACGCAAAAAGGAGACTGACCAGGGATTCGCTTGGAGTGCCCAAGGAAAATTGTGGGATAAATTTGACCGCGACAGTCTAACATTCTACTAAAACTTATTTATTACAAATTAATTCTTAATAGTGTACAAATTATATGATAGAACAGTTTGAATATATTTGGTACATATATTTAAATAAGTTTGATCATTAACTGGCAAACTTTTGATATTAAATTTTAACTAAAAAATAAGAAGCTAAAAACAATAAAGTATTATAATATGGATAATGTACGAAGATGTTTTTTAATTGCAGTAGAAATAAAATAGGCCTAGGCTACTCATTACCAAAAAATTACTTAAACAATTACTGAACAATGACACCCGAACAAGAAATAAATAATCTAGGTAAACAAATAGGTGACTAGAGTGCTCCGCACTATTCTCCCTATCGTTTATTGAAAACTGCCTACGTATCTTCTTTTTTCTTTTATGAAAAATTGGGACGGCTTGCCAAACACTGTGAAAGTACCAACCAATCAGCATGCAGTACCACGAACACGTCACTCTTAATTAGACAATTTGATTGGTTAACAGATACCTATAATAGTGAATAAATTATAAGCAACCTGATTGGGTTGTATTAACCCGTCATAGAGATGCATTAGAAACAACTGGATTGGATAGATTCGAGGCGCTTCATTAGCCGAAAATTCTAGTCATTAGTTGGTTGATATCGGTCTGGCAGTGCCGTCACACACCCCACATTATTGTGGCCCACTTTAGGCCCTACTCATGTTACTAAATTTGAATGTAGGGTACCCCTGAATAAATATAGCGATTTGAATTTTTTAGTCCCATTTTTACGACAAGGACTCAAAAAATGGACTCGGCAAGGGCATTTTTGTTTTCTTCACCTAAAAATTTAAAAACACCCAGAATCTTGAAATGGGATTGCGAGAAGCTGCAGATTCTAACATAAATAAAAACTGATGATGATAAATAAAAAATGAATGTTAATAACTTAAATGAATGAGATAAACCTGTTTTGTACCGACTTCATTAAAAATGTCTGAATTTAGGATATAGGGTTACCTTTCTCCTCAAACAGAGGACTATTGTAGGTAATAACCACTGGATTCCGGGACGCTTGAAATAGGCTTAGCAGTTGTTGTTGTTTAGGCCAACAGCCGAAAGGCTGGTTTGAACCTCTAGAGGTTTTACTAAGTACAAACGAGGAGTAAGGTGGTTTACCATTGCCTTCCTCACTGAGTTGAAAGAGTATGCTTATCAGCATGCCAGGCCCTCCGAAAAGCACTCACTTTCCACCCTGCAAATGACACCCTCACTTCATTCACCACAGGGTCTGGCTGCATAGTGAAATTCATTACTCTCAGAGGAGATAACTCTGACTAGTGTCTTTTGCACCTCTACCTCTTCTGTTCTTAAATAGTTCAGTCATATAAGTGGCTGACTATGTGATAAGAAACAGAACTATTTTTTTTAGCCCTGGACCAAACAGATAGAGTGCAATTAAAATAACACTCCACCTGCCCGTTTTGGGCAAAGGCTTAGCAGTAAGAATCTTTAATTACAATTGTTGTTTTTTTTAAATGAAGAAGTAGCAGCAAATGTTATGTAGCTTCGCGTAGAATAAAAACCTTATGTGAAACACTCACACGACCTTTTTCTTGTCAATGCAAATAATGAACAATATAACCTAGCATTACTAAGAAAACATTACAAATAAAAAAAAACTAACCTCAAGAAACATAACCTTATTTTAATCATGAGTGAATGATTCAAAATGAAAACCAACCTAACTGTGTATGGGTGAGCACATTATCATCCCACACATTTACACATTTACACATTTGGTTTAATAATACGGAAAACACACTTTCACGCTCGGCTCTGTAGAGAATTTTTTTTAAATTACTGTTTTAAATCTTATAATTTCCTATAAATTTCATTTAATATACTTTTGTCGTAAAATGAATACGAAGGCCGAAACCTTAAAAGATTCATTTTTCTACTAATTTTCATGAAAAAAAAAACAGAAAATCACTAATTACCGCTAAACTAAGCGTTACAAAGAAATTTTTGAAGTAAAAGTTGTAAGTTTCCAAATTTTCTATAACTTTAATTAATACGCTTTTACCCAAAAATGCATTTTAAGGCCGCAACCTTAAAAAACATTTTTTTTGTACGAGAGAATTGCTTCCCCAAGAATTTCAGCAGACATGGCGCCTAACCTATCTTGTAGAACATAAAAATGTAGGAAATGAGGCGATTTTTAAAAAAAAAATCGTAGGAGCCGTTTTTTAGAAAATCGCAAAAAAGTGAAAAATTACACGAATTAACTACTACTTCCGGTTGACCGATTTGATGAAAATGTTCGTGTCGGGTCCCCTTGTAGTATCTAACTTAAGTTTCAAGTTTCAACTTTTTTTCAACTGTTCTTGAGATGTTTTGTTCACACATACACACAGACCAATCGTTTAAATTATGTTTTTTGGGTTGAGGGGTCTGAAAACGTGTAGATCCGGTGAAAACTCGATTTCGGAAAATTGACATGAAAATAATACTTTCCTTCCTATAATGTTCATATATGCAAGAGAAAGTAAATATTCTCTAACTGTCTTTTGTTTGTTTACAACTGATAACGTATTTTCCGTTTTTTCAGATGTCCGAGAGTACAAAAGTGGAAAATGAAACCAGGCCTACGAGTGGGTCATCAAGTAGAACAGACGCCGAGTCAGAGACGTCGAAAAAAAGCGAGGATGATGACGGACCTCCCCCAGCTCCGATCCCTCGTTCTTCCACCCCTCAGTTGTTTAAAAATCCTGTTACATTTAGAGAATGTTTTAGATCATTCTCTAAATTTGGTGACACAAAATCGGATGGTAAATTCATAACATTATCGCAAAGTGATAAGTGGATGAAACAAGCTAAAGTGATCGACGGGAAGAAAATTACTACAACAGACACGGGGATATTCTTCAAAAAGTTTAAGTAAGGAATGGGTTTAGCCAAAGTAGTTTAGATCTCTGAATGAAAATTTATGGAATTTTTTTTAAATTTTATTTTGCGTACGGATAAACCTGCCTAAAAGTCAACATTAACGAAATGAAGCTATTCCGTATAAAAGACCTTGTTTTTAAATGCCCACGTACGCCCATACCAGCCAAATGATTTATTTAAGCGGTGACTCCTTTAAGAAAAGAGCTGGACAAAACTGAACTCTGAAATGCTCGCTAACTTAGTTTGTTCGTGAATGTAGTGTATCTGCTAACATTACCAAATTGCTTGCACCTCCGATTGGATGAAACTCCTTGAAATTAGGTTATAGGTCGGGTTATATCGGTCAAGTGGTGTATCCGGTTCTTGCTGTATACGGCAGCACCGAAAAATGGCCCTGGTTTAACCCTTAAACGGTAACATCTACTTTATCAACGCTAATGGTAACATGGGTGATTTTTCACCCATACGAATGAAAAATATATTTAGGACTCACAGAAGTGCTCTTTGTTATTTACGTACACAATAATATTAAGAAATAGGTACTATAAAATAACAATATTTTTTACAAAACTAATACATGACAATACAAAATACCAACAACTAATACAAAAATGACAAATGTCTTTATGAATTTATTATAATGCATACAGTCTTCAAATAAAAAATGATAATATTACAAAAATCAAATAAAATAATGAATAATAATTTTTTACCATTCAATTTACATTGATTTATTACTTGCAATTATTACATATGACATCTCTGTGATCTCCACAAGTAATTTGAAGTTGCTCCTTTTAGAAATTGCTTTTTCACGATGATATTTTCATCAACACAGTTGAACCATGAATTTGAAGTCGTTTTTGTATGGCGGTCTCTAGACTTTAAAACGAGTGCTTTTTTCAACGAGTACTAGTTGAAGGTAACGCAAGTCATGTTAGATCGCGTCGTTCCCGTGTGTAGAAGTAACCAAGTGATTTGTGTTTTGTGAAGGTTTTTTGTGCACGAAGATAAGTTTGGAGTGCTGAATCCTGCTTGAATGTTGGTACGATAACTTTTTAATTGTATTGGTAGCAAAAAGGAGCCTTTTCCTTTGTGTTTTATGATTTAGCTTCTATTAGGCCTGCATAGTAGGTAGTTGACAGCCGAATTTCCGTAGCGTGTCAGTCGGGTTATATCAGACGGATGGCTGGAGAATTAAATCGGACAGACTGTACGGGTTAATATATAAAAAAATCGTAAAAATAAACGTCAAATTGAGCTTTCAATGAAACAAACTTTTGGGAAAAGGTCTACAGTAGCTCTAGATGAAGAGATGGGGAGAATTAAATGAGTGAAGAATCTCTCAGCAAAGACTGGATCACTAGATAAAATTATCAGACAAAACGTCTATTTTAACAGGCCTTTATTCACATCCGACTGTTAGGCCTACGCACTTTATAGGCTTAACGCAGCCTGCTAGATTTATGTTAATAATGGTATACTTATTTTTCAAAGTTGATGAGCTCTGAACGTACGCATTGCCCCCTATCCACTTTATAGCAGCTAGCCAATGACTTTCCTGCAACGTTGCTCTCGTAGCCCTGTTATATATTTCGTCAGTCATTTTTTTGGTCTTTCAATAACGTACGTATCTCTTTCAACATCTCTGAACATAAAACCAGCTGAATATAAATAAAGTAGTATTTCATGTTACCGGGCTATATAATCGATGTGTTCAGTACGAGATGCAAGACACGAGTGAACTACTGCGGCCCTTATACGCATGCACGAGTAATGTTTGTCAGGCTGATTCATTTGTGCAATCTGACAACGCTGGCAAACGTTCTGATTGGTTTAAACGCGTGAAACGGTTAACTATGTGCTGTTCCCGATAAAATTAATGAAGCAAACAAAAAATTAAAAGTGGATATTATTTTGGTTTGGTAGTAATAGTAATAATTTCTTATCTCAAGGTATGTAGAACGTGCGTTATCTATCTGTGCGTTATCTATTTTGTACTAGCACAACATAATAGTAGTATTCTATGGAACCGTCATTTGTTACGTCATCGTCATGGCAAGGCATCTCATGAGACAGCGACAATTAGTTTTTGTTTTCAGCAAATGGGGCGCTAGCGTTTTGTTTTGAGTGTGACAGGTTAAAGGCTAACAATTAAATCTGTTGGAAAAGTTAATCTCATCCGTTTGTTATTTCTAGTGGTAAATATTATTATATTATGAAATTGAGTTACAACTATTTTTTCGGTACCGTATTTTCTTCTATTATTTAATACTCTGGGAAGATTTTTTTCGTAAATGAACATAGGAGGCCTATTGTTAACGAATGTTTTTTTGGTATTTTTTTTTGTTTTGTAGTATATAGGTAGTGAAATAACGGTGGAAATTTTTTAGTCGATAGGCCTACTCTTAATATATCCAGTTTTACTCTCTTGGTAGATGACATTACAGTCAGATACTAAACATAAATCAGATTTAGGAACTTGGCTTAGGAATTTGTAGCCTCCTTACAATTTTATTTTAAATTTCTATTAACAGCTGTCAAACATTTATTAACGCCGTAATTTTTTATCGTTTATTTATTTTCAGTAATCAATTTGTTGAGAGCTAGCCACTGGTATCGATCACTGATTTTGTGTTTGAGGATTTGTAGATTTGAAAAGGGACAAATTGTGTTTTTCGTTACTAGATGTCAACAACCGATTGGGCTACCGCACTATTGAAGTCTTTTTATCAGAGATTGACGGGGTTGGTAAATTGGTGGAAAATTACATCAGGATATCCTGTTACATAGGATGCCACTGATTCTGAGCAACATAAATAAACTTTATCATCATACAAAATAATATACATTTCATGATAAGTCAAAAATGTTTGGGATTGATGGGAAGATTACATTTATGCACAGAACACAGAATGGATACTGACCAGCAATTTGCCTGTAGTGGCAAAGGAAAACTGTAAAAATCTTGACCAGGATAGCTAAATATTCTGTTCTTGTTGTGTTGTTTAGGTCATCAGCCGAAAGGCTGGTCTGAACTTCTAGAGACTTTACTAAATAAAACAAGGAATGGGGTAGTCTTCTCCTTCTTCTTACTATCAAGGATTAGGCATAAGCCTGTTCCGAACTTACAAACAATCCTACACATATGTACACAAACACGAGATATTCCAACCTGTACAATATCTCAACTACTGCCATCTTCTGTGAGGTCTTCCCACCTCCCTTCTTCCAACTGGAACATATTCCGTAACGTTGAAGGGTATTTTCCCCTTTGGTGTCCATTCCAAATATTTCCTCCATTGATTGTGGTACTCCTCCATTTTTTTCATTCAGACAAAATAGGTCTCGTTTCCTTGTTATGTATTAGATCCAAACTCAAGCAGCCCTTCACCCTTCTTAAAAACCTCATTTCAGCTGCTTGGATCTTACTTTCTTGGCATTTCGTGGTAACCCATGACTCGCATCCATAAAAAGATTGGAGCTGCCATTACCTTGTAGAACTTCACTATTGTCCCTGTTCTAGCTCTGTTACCTTGTGTCCTGTTAATGGTTCCACAAATAGCTTGAAATTTATTTTATTTTCAACATCCAAGTCCCTATCAAAGCTCACATTGCATCCCGGATAGTTATAGTGAGACACTTGATCTCAATGCTACATTGCATAAAACAATCTTCAAATGAGTGGGTTACTTCCCCCTGAATGCCATAACTTTTGATTTAGCAACCGAAACTCGTAAATTATACCTTTTACATAAATCATTTAAAACATAAACTTCTCTTTGAAGCTCATCTTCACTCTCCAGTATAATCCACTTGCCATCTGTAAGTAACAAAGTATTGAGGAAATTGTCAGTACTTATTCTAACCCCTGGACTAACCCCACCTTTCCACTTTTTAAAAACATAGTCAATATATTGTATACTTAATAAAGTAGGTGACAGACGGCACCTTTGTCTCAACCCGTGATGTACGAGTAATTTATCTAAATGTTTTGTACCTGTAATTTATCACTAGTTGTGTACTTATATACAGACTCTTAACCGCTTTTATCAAATGAGAAGGCTACCGCCTTTCCATCAAGATTTGCCAAAGAGTATTGCGGTCAATCCTGTTGAAAGCCTTAATAAAATCTATAAAGGTCATATGCGTCTCCAAAGTGAATTCCCACAGTTTCTAATAATTAATCTCTTCACTGCAAATACATTATCTGTACATGAGCGGCCACTTCTGAAATCATTCTGTTCTTCAACCAAAAGTGCTTCTGCTATGACCCTCATATGGTTGCCACAATCCTTGAATAAATCTTGTAGAGTGAAATCTTGTGGGGTGGTTATGTTAATATTAATAATTATTGATAGAAAATACTTTTTCCACAAACTTTCTATAAACTTGTACATTCAAGCGACCCAGTTGAACCTATTTTTCCAGAAATTGATTTTAGCTGATATTAAAAATTCATTTATAAAAATTGTTTTTCTAGTAGAAACTGTTTGTTTATTTTTAAAACAGTACAGTGGAAGAGCATTCTAGTGATTTAGTAGTTTGTTATAAATTTTGATAGAGACACTGTAGCTGCAGGGCTTTTTTATATCCAGTAGTTCTATATCGCACAATTCTAAAACAATTTTTATGTCTGGTTGGGTACGAATAAAATCTTTATTTTTTCAAATATGTTCATTATTCCTTAGAAATAATGCACTCTCGTAGAGATGTACATACATGGAAATATTAGTTGAAATATATATTTCTAATCACCAGAGTACGGTAACAGTAAATACTTACCAATGTTTAGACTGCTTTCGTGTATCTTGTACAAATCTTCAGTGAATTCAAATTGAAAATTTTTCACATCAAAGTTTAAAACTTCCTACTTCCACCGTGGCAAATAAGGAATCTGGTATGGTGGGAGTAGAAAGTTTTAAACTTTGTTGTGAAAAATTTAAAATTTTTAATTTACTGAATGTGTAGGGGCTACAAGATACATGAAAGTGCTTTAAACATTGGTAAGTTTTTACTGTTAACATATTCTGGTGGTTAGAAATATGTATTTCAATTTTAAATTATATGGCTGTTGATAATCTTACATAGGATGTTTGTTAAAATAAGAGGAAATATTAGTATTTTTAGTTCTCCAAAAAATCACTTACTGGAATCTAGTCTGTTTGCTCCTTAGATGACCCTAACAGCCCATTTCTGCATCCTGAAGATAACATTTACAATAAGTTGTGACATTTTGAATCCATAAATTACATTTGTGTAATACAGATGCTGAGAATGTTGAATTTGGTATATTGAAAAACATATTTTTTCCTGCAGATTTAAAAAATCATTAAAAAATGAAAATTAATAGGCTTTTTCAGTCAATTTTTTAAATATCTTGAATTAAAAACACCAAAATATAACTTGGAACATTAGTCAATAAGAAATTTTATCTGTTATAAGCTCAGAGATGAAATTTCTGTTAGTTAAAATTAGAAGCACTGATATAAGAGACGATTTAAAGAAATGACACGGAATAGGCTTTTTCAGTCAATTTTTTAAATATCTTTAATTAAAAACACCAAAATATAACTTGGAACATTAGCCAATAAGAAATTTTATCTGTTATAAGCTCAGAGATGGAATTTCTGTTAGTTAAAATTAGAAGCACTGATATAAGAGACGATTTAAATGGGCCTATTTACTACCCGATGAAAAGAAGGAAGATTGAAATGGTTTTCACACATTGAACATGGTGAGGAACCATCTCCCATTAATTGCTGAATTGAGACGAGAACAGGTTGTTGCCTAATTCTTGCTGTAAGAAGATTTATTTTAAGTTATAATAATCTGATTTAACAGGTGATTTTTATTAATTTCTTGTGTCTCTTTAACCTAATGCACTGAGAATAGAAATATAACTTGTCAACCTAATTTTTAAATTGATTAACAGTTTTTTTGTGGTTTTTACTGATACCTTGTTTCTTGCATTTCAGGCAACAGAAATTAAATGTTACAGATTATGAGAAGTTTTTAGTAGATCTAACGAAAAATAAAAATTTGAATGTAGAGGAAGTCAAAAGACAGATGGGTGGATGTGGAACACCCGGATTAAGTTCAAATACAGTAAGTATGTTTACTTACTTTATTACTTTATTTACTTTAGTTTTCCATGTAGGGCTATTTCAGACCATAGACAAGGACTTCAGACATTTCTGGAAACTCTTATTTGGTAAATTTGGTTACAGGGAATTGTGCTGTTTGGCTTAACTTTGTGTCCGTGAGAGATTCAGTTAGATTTTCCACCCTTGTGTTTGTATTAATAACAGTATTATAACATAGTTAAACTTAAAAGTGGTGTTATTAGATGAAAAGGTTATTGATAGCTTCATTTAGTTGTAACAGTCAGAAAAGCATCATTTGTTCAGTTTATTAAACGGCTTTGAATCACGATTTTATAAAGTAACAGCTAACAGGGTGTTTTTAATAACCATGGTATTAATCATGTTATGTTAAAGAAGTTCAATCACTATTTCCCAATGCTGTACTAATATAGTAAGCACACACTGTGGAGGTACAAATAGCTCATGTATTTTATTGTATGTTATTTGATTTCAATTTAGTCAAATTTGGCTTAGGTTACTATGAAGGTAGTTTTCCTGAAATATTGTTTCCAAGAAATTACATAAATAAAAATTTGACACAAAAATTTTGGTAAAATTCTACTTAGACCAATAAAATTTTAATAAATAAAAATTATATTAACTTTTTTAATATGCAGTTACAGTAAAACTTCCACAAACGACCACCTCTTCTAAGTGACCAACTCTTTAACTGACCAGTTTTTTCGGGAACCAAAATATTAACTATTCTTCCCCATAAAAATTTACCTCCGCTAAACGACCACTCTCTAATCTGACCGTGACTGGTAAAAACAAGCAAAAGCGACCACTTTAATTTAATATTATAATAGAAATTAAAGGTAGATGAACAAACGTATGTAATACAGAATAGCCATGGGCTACATATTGATACTGCTACCTCAAGTATTGACAGATTTATAAGCTATATAGTTTATACAGTAGAGCACGTACAATTTAACAAGCTTCAACTTCTATTATATTAGTGGGACAACCACAAAAACTACATAAACATCTTCGGCTCTTCGCCTACCAGAAATGTAATGTTTCACGTACGCCATTGACCATAGATGACGTTATGTACAGAACCCTATAAACATTCATACAGTTCAGTTGTGTAGTTTATTCATTTCGGTCAGTTTGTACGTCAGATGTATTGTTACTCTACAAATAAAAATTTTATGTAAACAATATTGGGGTAAATAATCATACACTTTTCATAATAATGAAGTTATTTTAATTAGGGTATTGTCCTGACCTCCACTTCTTCAAAACGACCATCTCTCAAACTGACCACTTATTGAGTTCACCGTACATGGCCGTTTTGAGGAGGTTTTACTGTATTAAGATATTTAAACTACCGTATGTATATAATTTAAATAAAAGTCGAGTTTGTCTTGACAACTCAAGTCGGCTATGTTAGAGTGAGACTGTACCCTCACTTTGTCTTTCATCAATTCTGCATAGTCTAAGAGTTTGGAATTATTTAACGGGAGAGTTTTTTTAAAATTTGATTAGCCCATTGACGAGCGGACTAATTACGTAGTAAATTACTGTGCTTTTTAGTTGGATTTCTGAGCTGCTTTCTTTGTGCATGAAATTCCTTCATTTTAACACTAAAGGCTTGTTTTTGTTCTTCAGTCCAGGTCTGCCCAACTCTCTGCACCTTGTAACCGGAAAGTTTACAAAAGATTTTAATTTGTATAAAAGTCTTTATACTCAATGTTTTCTCTTAAAATGTTCATAGTTTCTAGGTCTTTGATTTCTTTGATCCATTTATCTCTTATTTAAGTTCCTCTTGGTATTTAATTAGTTTATAGGTCATTCTCTTTGTCACGCAATCTCATCAGAATGAACATAATACTCTGCAAACTCCTTTCCTTTAATTTGGTTAACCAGGTTTCACCCAATAGTTTGTCGATCACTTCATTCGACCTCTTTTTATGGATTTTGCTTATTAGCTCAAAGACAGATCCCAGGATAACTTGTCAAAATCTTTTGTGTATTTTATTTAATTTTTCTAAGTCTCCCTTTGTATACAGGGTCAGCATCATCACTGCATACAGGGCTTGTGGAAGAACAACCGTATTTAATATAATGAATTAATACAATAATTTCACTAACCTTCTTTTTAAACTGCGTCACCTTTATTTTATTCCTACTTACACGTGTTTCGGTGGATCCACCATCATCAGAGTAAATGAAAAATTGAAACTAAAAATTTTTTTCATTTATTTAAAATTTACAGAAGATGATACATCTTCAGTCACTTGTATAAAACTGTCGATCACTTCACAGTTTTATACAAGTGACTGAAGATGTATCATCTTCTGTAAATTTTAAATAAATGAAAAAAATTTTTAGTTTCAATTTTTCATTTACTCTGATGATGGTGGATCCACCGAAACACGTGTAAGTAGGAATAAAATAAAGGTGACGCAGTTTAAAAAGAAGGTTAGTGAAATTATTATATTAATTCATTATATGAAATAGAAATATTTCAAACTGCAGGATGCATTATAAAGATTTATTTTTGAACCGTATTTAAGTTCTTTACTTTAGTGTCTGTATACACAATTTTTGTTATAAAATTTCTTCATTTGTATGTAAGCCATCTCTAATTTTCTGATCATCTTCTGTAAGGCGCAGTTGGTAACGTGCTCGCCTCTCATCATGCGGTCCTGGGTTCGAATCCCACTCAGGCACGGCATATTTTCATACGTTACAAAAAATCATTTCATCCTTCACCGTCTGCATTAGCAGTAATTGCAGAACAGTCGGACGTTAAACCAAAAAAAAAAAAAAAAAAAAAAAAAAATTCTGTAAGGCCATAGCATCAGAAACATTCTGTTGGATAATCTCTCCCAGATAATTAAATTGGCCAACTCTATTCAGTTTTCCATTTTTCATATTTAGAGTTTTCAGGAGGGTTTTTTTTTATTGAGTGATGATGGCTAAATAAGCCTTGGGCTTGTGCATAGGTAATGATATGTGGTGATTTACAGATGAAAAAATGCCAGACCTGACCGGGAATCGAACCCGGGACCCTGGCATAGTAGCCAGTTGCGCTGACCACTACACCACGGGCCGGCCCGTGGTGCATTGTTTTATTGGCCGGCCTGTTTAATTACAGTATTGTATTTGTTTAGTTTCTTTTAGAATGTAGTATGCACGTAATTAGAGGATCCTTCATTGTTCAAGCAAGCAACTGACTTGAGCTTTCATACAAGTCTACTGCTGATTATGTTTTAAAATGTAGTTAAAACAAGTGGGTTGATCTTATGCTGTCTTCCTCTAAAATATCTCATTGGTTTATCGTACTGATACTCTGCAGATTTGTTCTCTGTGTGGCATCAGCGTAGCAGATGTTTTATAAGAATAGGCCAACTTTTACAGCATATTTTCCCTGCCAGTGCTATCTCTTCCTAGTAGAATTTGATTAAGTTCCATTTATTATACTGTGTGCAGTTGAAAATACTAAAATCTTTTGTTGAGAAACAAGGTTTGAAAAACAATAATATAAATATATTATTAATACTGTGTGACCCCTGAAAGTTATTATTACTTACTAGCAAATCTGTCTTAAAGATAAATTTCAAATCTGATATATTTGTAGAATCTTGTTCAATTTAATTTTAGAAAATGTAAGTACTGGTTTTGTTTAGGATTGAACTATCATTATTTGTCATCCAGTTTAGAAGTATCCTAATCATTTATTAATGTAAAAATTTAATTTTCAGCCTGTTAAAGTACCTAACGCATTTGATAGACTAACAGACACATCAAAATATACAGGTTCACATAAGTTAAGATTTGATGAATCTGGTAAAGGCAAAGGAATTGAAGGAAGGAAAGACGTCGCAGACAGTTCTGGGTACGTACAAGGCTACCAAAACAAAGACACTTATAATAAGACGCACTAAGTTACCGTAATGCATACACTGTTAAGAACAATTATCAC
Source organism: Catonia carolina (assembly GCA_035578175.1). Taxonomy (NCBI): domain Eukaryota; kingdom Metazoa; phylum Arthropoda; class Insecta; order Hemiptera; family Achilidae; genus Catonia; species Catonia carolina. Next base: position 256,286,960 of record JAQMRL010000001.1, on the reverse strand, counting down.
ATTATTATAGGTTATTATCATATATTTATTAGTGTATCTTATCTTATAAATATTGGTGAAAGTACTTCGATATTTCATTAAGAATTTAGTTTCCTATAATTTTTTGATTGATAATATACAAAATGAATAACTGCGATAAAGAAACTGAGGTTTGTCCTTATGATAAATCTCATGTGATCGTAAAATCTCGTATGTTGACACACTTAGCGAGATGTTCTAAGAATTTTCCAAATGAAGAACAACAACCATGCATCTATAACAATAAACATGTGATTCCAGTTGTAGAAATGAGATATCACCTAGAAGTATGTCCAGATAGAGGAAAGATTGATATGTTTAAAATTAGCGTTGGGAATGTAGAGTGTCCCATTAAGAAAGAAGTTCCGATAGAAACTCCTAATTTACCTGAATCAGAAGAGAATTGGGATGATTCGCCCTCCAGTGATTCTGTTTTAAATGTGATAAGATATAGAATGGAAACTGTCGGCATAGAAGATGATACTGATGTTTTATTAAGTAGTGCAGTCATCGGTAAATCAAAATCAGTTCGTAAAGAATTGAGAAAAAAACAAATCCAAAAGTTATTAAGTCTACAAGACAATAAAAAAGAAAATCCTCCACCAAGTATCGAAAAGTACTTCCACACAACTGAATCACCACTTGCCAGATTAAAAAAGAAGCCTAGTCTTCAAAAGCTCGAAGAAACACAGAATAAACCAATCAGGGCGCCACATAAGTCAACTTTGAGCAAAGCTATGAAGCTGCAGAAAAAGCTTGCTGATGATCATGGGGGTCAACAAAATACATCCTCATAAATGTATTAGATTACGTATATAACTACTAAATTATTAACCACAAAATTGCGAGCTTCCTAGTAAACCAATCAGTTATGTATCTTCACCTGTCCTGCCTTACAGTGTTGCCATTCTACCTGCCCTGCCTGTGGTATTGGAATTGCTTCACTCAGTCAGTTCAATATAAGCGTGACACACCCAACGTTTCGTAACGTTTGTGGGCTGTTTTTTTTAAGTCATTTTCGTTTTAAAAATTTGTTTATTTTATAGGCGTACTGTTTAATTGTGTAATACAGTTTTTCGTTAAAAATTTTTAAATTTTATTGTTATTTTTCAGTGTACTAAATGCATTTTTAGTTGCAAGTATGAATGTATTCAGTGATTTTGAGGAACAACCCGGTAAATCGACTCCAAACAGTGATAGTCGTTCTTGAAAGAAAAACCTTAGAAAACAAAGTAAAGAAATAAATCAGTAATGTTTATAAGTTTTTTCATAAATTGTGCTATCAATCCTGAAGCAAGAACAAAATTAAATTTCTAATTTTTATGATAATAAGATAATAATAAAAGATAAAAAGTTTATTACCACTCTGCCAAATATGGCAACACTGCATTACTGTCTTAACTAGATCCAGGCTCGCAATTTCATGGTTACTAGTATATAAATTGTTATTCAGTGTTGTAAATGTTTATGATTTTCATTATCATTGACATTTTGGATGTTCTATTTTATACAATAAATTCACTAACCTTTTTAAGCTACCTTGATCTCTACTGTACACTACTTACACGTATTTCGGTGGATCCACCATCATCAGAGCACACAATATCATTTGAAACTAAAACCGTTATCAAAAATCTATTGTAGATATTACATTAAATCTTCTATCGATTTTGTATAATGATAGATATTATATTATATCTTCTATAGATTTTGTGTAATGGTTTTAGTTCAAATGATATTGTGTGCGCTGATGATGGTGGATCCACCGAAACACGTGTAAGTAGTGTATAGTAGAGATCAAAGCAGCTTAAAAAGGTTAGTGAAATTTATTATATAAATAAAATAAAATTGATTTCAAACTGCAGGATATATTATAAGGATTTATCATGGATACCTTTTTTAAAAAATTTACAGGCAATATTAAACTTTTTAATAATAGTAATCAAAAAATAATAAAGCGTGATGGAGATTGTTAGTCCTTACTCCCTCCATTCTGGAGCTAATTGGACTGTAAAATGATCGACTGTGTAAAAACAAAGTTAGAAATTTCTTTTCAATGATTTTTAAAAAAAAAGAATTTTTTTTTGATTTACTTACAACACTGCAGAAATAATTTACTTGTGAAATCACTTCAAACATTTTATTTTAATGTCACTTTTTAATGCTTTAACCCCAATTCTTGGCAATAGAAATCATATTTTAGTGTCATTTTTATAAAAATCTTTGTTTACTTTTGCAGTGAATTATCTCTTTGTATTTACATGTACAGTCTAGTCTTATAAAAAAATATTAAATATTTTTTCTTACCATTTTAATCTTTGTTGAAATTGCTTGTAAATTACTATTAAAAAAATTGATGTCAAATAATTCAAACTAATTATCCTAAATATGCTTAATACTACAAAATTTATCTCCCTGAAATAATTTTAAAATAAGTGTTACATGTATACATGATAATTATTAATAATTCTTAAGTGTTTGAAAATGATAAACTTTTTGAGAAAAATCTTCTCAGTGGATTTATGACAATTATGTAATATTTTTTGCCTCATTTTTTTTAACAACAGTGTTGCAATATCTATTTCTTTAGACAATAGAGTGTCTGAATTATCTGAATTAAGTAATAATCTAATAGCAGTTTGGAATATTTAATAGTCTAGACAATCAAACCTCTTTGTGGTTTCAAGTTGTAATATAATTTTGTAATTCTATAATTTTGTTAATCATCTTTACAAAGTACACATTGTAAGATGACAGAGAAGCAGAGTAAATGTGGAACATGGTGAAGCTCCACCCCACAGCTCAAAACAGATGGTAACTGGTGTGTTGGTGGTGGAGGTATGACTGACTTTCTACATGCAAACATGTTGTAAACATGTAAACATACATGTTGACATGTAAATACTAAGTAAACATGTTGCATACTTTTCTAAAAACATTAGTCTCTTTTACTTAGCATTGTTCTGTCCTCATTATGTTCATCACCTTTTATTATTTTAAATTAAAACGCTTTTAATTATGTGTCCATAAGTGACAATAGTTTAGACAATAGATTAGTTTAGACAATAGATTAGAGGCAAAATCTTGTTTAGTCTCAGACAAGAGAACTTGTCTGAAGTTAGCATGATTTTATAAAAAAGGAAGTGAACAAGAAACCATTTCTATTAAAAAAAGTATAGTACTTTAGCTGCAGTTTTTTACTGAAATAGTGCGTAGTGCATTTTGAAATAAAAGAAGACCAATACAGGCGTAGGTCTGAGGTTTTTACACTTTAAAAGAAGTAGTGAAAAAATCGACTAAGTTATGGATAGTTGTTAGAAATTATGTTTTACATTGTAGTAAATCTAGCAGCCGACTGCAGTTGCCACTCTGCATTCCACGCTTTCCCTACCAGCGCCATCACATTCCGCATTTACTATACATAAAAGCTAAGAAAATTTATTTTGTGTTATGATAATTCAATATTAAGTATTTCAACTGCAATAGCAGAGATTGAATTCTGTAATTCTTTTTGATTCAATCGTTGAACTAATTTCAAATGTTTTTAAACTTAAAAATATAGATATTTTATTAGACTAATTTAAAGAGACAACCAAGTTTACTTGATTGTCTTTTACATTGAAATTTTGTATTATTTTTAGGGGAAAGCAGTTGATTAAGGCATTTGTATGACTCATTTTTGGATAATTGATGCTCTATTGTTATTTTTAAAAATGTACTTCTTTTTAGCGTGCATTGTATTTCAGTGTATGTTATACATTTTTACTATTATGTTCAACTTAAATTTAAGTCAAGCACAAATATTTTGCATAAGGCCTAAGTCTTTCAGTATAATAGTTATTTCATCATTCCCGATTAATTAAATAAATTGATTGAATCAAAATATTAACACATAATTTATTTTATTTTGTATTATTTTTGATAAGTAATTCATTAAATTTTGTTATTTTGATCTGTGTTTGTAATTTATGTCTGTTAAGTTTATTACAATGTAGTTATTATGTTTGTCTCAAAGTATAGTTTATTATTTTTTATCATGTTATTTTTTTGTTTCACTAGTCAGTTGTTGAAGTGGATTAATAATTATTTTTCTGTAGTTGGTAAAACTGTATTTCTATTGCTTTAGAATTAAGTTACCTTAAAATCATGACAACCTAAAGTATCTTAATAAGAATTTATTTTTAAATTGATGTTTCAATGATAAATTTTGTCTTCCAGCCCTTTTTTGATTTTTTCTTCTGTAACTTTGTATTTTTTTCAAAATTTAGTACTTTTCTATTGTCGGTTTTTATTGATCGACTGATGATTAGCTTCTTGCTTGTATGTGTAACCCATGTTTCATCTCCCACCACTATTCGAGATAAAAATCCCAGCCTTTACCTTAGTAATGGAGCAAATGCTCCAAACAACCAGCCATTCACTATGATTTGTGTTCATTAGTTAACTGTTTAGGAATCTAGAAAGCTTAAATTTTAATTGTGTACAGTCTGATAACCTCTGATAGGCAGAGAGGTGAAGCATTTCTGCAATATCACAAATTCAGATTCAATGATTCTCTCAAACAAGGTCATTGATACATGAAACAGTGTTGCTTGATGTTGATGACAATGGATTTCCCATAAACAGTCTATCAAACACTGTTGATTGGCCATTGATTAGTGAATATGTCACACCAACGAGACACAATTTTAATATTAATGACATTCAAACTATACATTTCAATTAACATTATCATGTGGTTTCATATTTTTCCCTGAAAAATGAATATTAAACATATTTCTTCAATGTAAATTGACAGAGAACCAGTTATTATAAGCTATCTCACTGGACTTAATCATTATACTGAGGCTTACAACAGCTCTTCTGTTACAGAACAATATAGGTTTTTCCCCTACCCCTTGACAAAAAACACCAGAGCAGTTCTAGTAGGGGCGAACAGGAAACATGCATTATTTTATGTATTACCCTCTCATATATGAAAGTACCTATGGAGGAAACATGTGACGTATAAATCTCTTCTGATAGTCCTAATTTTTTTGGAAAGGTTGTAAAATCTAAAAGTTAATGAATAGTTTTAATGATTAAAGGCCATTCCACACAGCACGTAGTGTGCTTATCTGATATTTGCCACACTAGCCACGTGTCAATTAATATAGCAGTGACTTTTTGCGGTGCTATACCGGCCACGTTTTTCGTCAGTATTCAGAAAGATGTTAGCTCTAACGATCCAGTGGTGTGAATCTGGGTTTTTGTATGGCTTACCTTGGTTTGATGCCTCCAGTAGCAGCAGTAGAGTTAATGAGCTGGTTTTGTTGTATTCTTTGGCATCAAGAATTAAGTGAGTGTATCCAATCAATAGGAAAAGAAAGGCTTAAGGCGATTATAATCACTTAATGCGGACAATGAGAAATTCAGCACTTATTTTAGTAAAGTCGTAACCAGTTCAATGATGTCCTGACAATGGTTGATGTAGTCATGAGGAAAAATGACACCAGCACAGGGAGTGCAGTACTTGGAGTTACCTCAAGGTCTAGCCTTCACTCTGCATGGGCTAAAAACGTGTCCACGATGTTTAAAAAGATCGCTCAGGGAGTGAACGGTAGCCACGTGTGTCCAGTGTGACTGATGTGGCATGCGGCGATGACCCTGCAATTTGAACATCTCATTTGTTAAGCAGGAAAAGCGATATTTTTAAAAGTGGCTAGCGTTCAGACACACACACCACGTGCTTCGTGGAATGATCTTAAGGGACCTTTTTCTTTATCGGGAAAATATTTTCTATATTCATCGATGTTACAAACGTAAATTTCAGTCCAATGCATCCATTTTCATTAAAAATAACTAATATTTTTGATCAAAAGACTCATGGAATACAATAAGTATATTATTGGTTTTAAAAAGAATAATATGCTTCAGATATTTATTTTGTATTTAAACAGAACAACATTTTGAGCATCTTATAATGTACACATGTATTTACAAGTAAATACATCGTATATAAATGATAAAACGATTCTATATATTTGTAACAGCAAATAAAATATACATAATATTTAATTTCAAATTCTGTATCTTCCAAATGTAAGTTATACATTTGAATGATTTATATTTACACTTACGTAATTATACTTTACTAATGATTTACAGAAAAAATGGTTATTACTGTTCACTATATTTACAAATAAATAAAAGTATTGTACAAAATTAAATAGTACAAAATAAGTTAACTAACATAAAATATATCTTTTAATTAATTTTTAAAACAGACTTATCATTCTGATAAGATTTCTGAAGAACACATTATTTACAAATAAAGGATATTTTAACGTATAAAATTTAGCATGAAAATTAACATTTTTGTAGTTAAGGAAAATTTTACCTCTATATAATTCACACCAAACACCTTAATTTAGGAGTCATAGTTTTTGCTTATAATATAGCCTTATGAAAAAGCATTTATTAAAAAAAATCTATAACCCGATTGTCGATAATATTACTTTTTGTTGCAATCATTTTGTGCCAATTTAAGACTAGTTACGATTAAATTTTATAAATTATAATATTGTGTTTTTAAATGATTCATAAAAAACGAAGTCTGTGAAATGAAAGTTTTCCTTGGAACAGTATTATGACATCAACAATTTTTGAAAAATAGGTGTTTTGTAGGTTATTATATTACAGTATACTTACCGATGTCTTCCTAAATCCTTATACTACCACCAATTACAGAACTTTATTATATTTTTTAATGTTTTGTGTAGTTTGGCATTAAGCCATGTAATTTTTCTAACAACTGTAAAATCAGAAAAAGTTAAGTTTTTAAGATTGTTCATATCATATGAAAGTGTTTAAAATAGAGTTGATTTATTTAATTTAACAGATTTATCTGTAATTTTTTTAGGTTAGAATGCCCTTTTTGTTATTTTTTGCTAATTATCATTACCATGCTTTTTTGCCACAAATAATGTATTATAAATGGAATAGTGTTTAACAATGTAACATTTAGGGAAATCTTTCCATTTGTTTTTTCATTTAATTGCAAGTCCCCTGAATGTAATTTGTGTAAGAACAGTGCTTCCTGTATTTCAACTTTTCCTATCCTGTTAACCTGTGCTTCCTTTATATAATCTTCCTTTCTTTCTATACTATTACCTTACTATGTATTTTCTAAGAATATAATTTCAGTACCAATTAGCGTTTGCTATTTAATGTTTTTAAGTGTAAATAATAAAGTAAAGTATCAGTTATCTGAACATGATGTATTAGAACTTGGTTTTTTTCTTGTGTAATATATTAAAAATTGATATTTTATTTTTGTTTTTGCAATGCATTCTTAATAATGTCTATCAAAAATGTATATTCAATAAGTATTTCAGTTCTTTTTTCCATAAAGGTCTTTTTTAGACCATGTAAAGTAACTTTATACATTTCTGGAAACTTTGCAACCCAGATTCTCAGCATTCGTTCATTGTCTCCTTTCTTATCCATCCAGTTTTCTGCTACTGCTTTTCATGAAAGTTCGTAGGTCAGTAATCAGTTTTCTGAATTTCGCTCAATCAATTTTGTTTTTTCAGTTTATCCCAGTTTTCTCCCTTCTGACTTCTTTAAACTATTTATCAGATACCTTAGGTCTATTGTTTTGGGTCTTAAAAATTTGTTTTGGCTACCATTTTTCATCCATTCTATATTAGTGTCCATAGAATTTCAGTCTTCGTTTTCTAATCACTTCTTTTAATTGTTTGTTTTTCTTGAACAGTTCATCTCTTTTCATAACCTGTACCGTCAATTTACTATCTTCAATCCATTTTCTTTCAGAGGATATTTCTCTGCTTCTTGTAGACCAGCCTTCCTGGTTTTATCACAGAATTATAAAGTCTGACCTTCACTTGTCTTGAGAGTGCTTTCTTCTTACACAGGTAGTGAGTTCTTCGGGTGCAACGCCCATATTTCTTAACTTTTAATAAGAGCTAAAACATCACTTCTTAATACAAGAGTGTTATGAATTTTTAAGCGAAGCAAACCAGTTATGAGTAAATGTTCATATAAACTATTACTGCACAAATCAGATGTTTAATAATAAAACTAATGTATTATATAATTTCTTTTTCTGTATTTTTAAAGCTCCTTTAATTAATAAATGAGAGGGATTTAGGTTTTAACATAATTATACATTTCTGATGATCTAATAGCTGATGTTCATAACATCTTAAAACTACAAGATAAAAACTGTAAAGGATAATTTGAAAGCCTTTAACAATATTTTTTACAAGTTTTTTCCAAAACTATCCACAATCATAATAAATCAGGTAACTGATACTCTACAATCCAAAATACTATTTTTGTTATATAACAAATTATGAAATAAATTTAATATTTAATATATTTGTGTATCATTTGAATAAGCTATTTATAAATAATTTTTGTATTAATATATATGTTTGTACTAATGTAGCTTTAAAAAGATGATAATTTTTACTACATAATATTAAGCAGTTGGTATATTAATTTATTATTATTCATAAAATATGAATTAATGTTATGTTATTTATTGTGTTTATGTGATATTTAATTAATAAAGATATTTATATTAGTATTAACTATTAATTTTATAGTGTTTTTTGTTTCGTTTTTTTACTGTGTTCGAGTTAAACTTGTTCATTCAACCTGAGATGACAGTAATGCACAGATTTTAGAACAGTATTACCAGTTCACAGGTGGTTGTGTTTAATAGAAAAAATGTATTTGTTTGGGTTGAATTATATCAGTATGGTTTGAATAAGTTCTACATGTGAACTAGTTTCCTGGAAGTCAGTCATGTAAACAGTACTACATTCATTGGTTGAAATAGTTGTTCAAGTGAATTGCTTACTCCCAACATTCAATGAATATGATTATTCTGAATATGATTACCAGAATTCAGCCATTTAACATTTAAATATTTTTTGATAGAATATATTTGGAAATTTATTTTGCAATTAATTTTTGCAGCCACTCGGTACATATTTAATCAAAGCAATGGTTATTTAATAGTAATAAAATTGTTCTTTCAGAAAGCTAATTGATTTTAACCTTAGAATCACCCGAACATAATGAAACTCTTTCCAGTATATTGTACACAGAGAATATTTCTTCAGAATCCTGGAAGAGTTAATAAAATAAAAGAGTTTATAAAATAATATGATTTTTTGGGAAGCTATCAGAACCTTTGAAAATTAAAACTGGAGTGAAACAAGATCACTGATTTTTTTAATGTGCCTTGTTATAAACAATAGAAAATATTCATGAATGTACAAAAATGGGATTTAAAAAAATTTTGAAACAAGTCCATTGGTCTTTACAGATAATACTGCATTTTTTCCAAAAAATTTTAAAAGGAGGAAAAAACTAAATTTAAAAAGTTGGAATATTGCATAAATATAATTGGATTAAGTGAAGGAATCAATTTCACTAATTCACAAATTAAACAACTACTGATAAATATCTTTTAAGAAAACAGAAACAAAGTCTTATGAAAAAAATCACACTATAATCTGTAAATACAAATTACAGGAGAATTAAATTTATTTACTATTTTTAATATTTAGAATAAATTATTAGAGAAGGAAAAATGAACTAGCAGTCTATGTAAGATAAAACATGGAAATTTTAACGTTTCTTCATATCAAGGAATGTCTGTAACAAGAAAAACATTTTTAGGAATGGTAAATTGCAACATTACAACACAATTTTTGAACGAGAAATTCTCTACTGAACTGAAATGATTCTAATGATAAAGTGTCAAACTTCTGTAAATGAGAGAAAAATATATGGATCAAATCTGATTGAATCAAGGGAAAGAAGGTTAAAATCAAATAATGAATACACAAAGACAGTGAAATGATAGAAGAATCAATCATAACACGAGGAGCTAGATTCTTTGGTCACCTAAAATGAATGAGTTACAATAGACTATCCCTTTCAGTACCAACATTCGGAAAACAAGATGTCTGACATCTTTTCTGTAAAGTGCTAATCTCCATTTTATCGTACGTCCATAAGTTATACATAAAAGGTTATACATTATCCAGATAACCGAGCGTTTACAAAAATCTTTTATTTAAACAAAATTTAATGAAATAATGTATTTTGAATATTTAAGTGTTATCAGAATGATTTATTATTTTTATGAACACTATAAAAATTAATATTAAATGGGAATTTTTTATTTTCTCTAGCGTTGAAATTTAGATTGGCAAAGGTAAGTTTACACCTTAAGTAGTCGAAATAATGGGCGGCACTTTTTGTACACCCTTATATAAATTATATGGTACTTTACCGTTAAACTTTTAAAAATTGTTTGGGCACTGAAAGTGTTAAATAAACAAATATTCAACATTTGCTACGACCAAATCAGAATGCGCTTTAATTACAGACAAAGCTGGAAATGAAAATACCAGGGTTTTCAAATCTACAGATCATATTCTACAAATCTCTTGTACTTCAAAGAAACGTGATTATCTTGATTGAAATAAATTATTAATTTTTTCATATTATAGCCTGTTTAAAAAATGAGACTGAACATGAGTATGTTCACTCTTTTGAGGGTGGTTTGTATGTAAAGTGATTAACCAGAGTTGTAGCCAATTTTCTGTGTTTGAGTCGGCACTTTAAGAAGAGAGAAAAGATGTCCATTTAGGGAGGGCATGTAATTTGAGTTTCAAATAAAGGTCATTTGAAATTCAAATTTAAAAATTTAACTGTTATGTATATTAATTAATGTTGGAGTAATCAAGTATTTATTTTATACCGAAAAGCTGTAATAATAAAATATTAAATGTATTAAGTAATACTTATGTTAATTATAATATCACTTTGTATTTATAAATTAAAATGTTTTTAATTTTATAGGGATGAACTAAGTATCAATAATAATGATAAATTATCTGAAGATGCAGAGGCGACATTGCAACAAATTATTCGAGACCCTCCTTGTAGGTGGGTTTTAAACAAACTACAATGCATTATGGTTTTTAATTGCATCTTCTCTTTATTTAAACAATTTACTTTTACGTTGATTTACACACAAAATTTATGCTGCAACATGTATTCACTTTTTTAATACTTATGACACATGTATGATGATATTCCGTTACACTGCAATCAGAACTTCATTAAGGTCATAAAAGTTACGAGTTTTGTTTTCTTTCATTAAGTATGCAGTTTCTTTAAATTGAAATCTAAAGATATATTAATAGTAACTATATAAAAACAACCACCAAATACTCAATTTTTGACTCTCATTTGATTAAAAAAGTCAAAAGTTTATTTCAGATAACATGTATTCATCTTCAGTTGCAATACGAATACATCAATACACGCACATTTTTGTCAGTTTGTTATGACAAATGACGAAAGTGTGCATGCATTGATGTATTCATATTGCTACTGAAGATGGATACATGATATCTGAAAGGACCTATTGGTTTATTTAATCAGATGAGAGTCATCTATTGTGTATTTGGTAGTTTTTTATATTATATAAATCTAAACAATACGCAGGAAAATGTTTAACAAAATTATAATATGGGCTAAATTGAAATTTAATACTTTTTGAAACAATAATTTAGACAAACTTTTTTTTTAATTTAACAAATACTTGAAAGCTAAACAAGTAGTTCAATTGTGGAATTCTATCTCCATTTCATCTTCCCTGAAGGAAGGTAGGAATTATATCATCCTTCTTTAAGAAGATGAAGCATCTTCAAAGAAGACTGTCCATCTATTTATTGCACTAGTAACTGATACTCTTATTTACATTTGTTGTCTTCAATTCTTTCCTTTTATCAAAATTTTGAATTATGTTCTCTTACAACCATTGACCTTCTGTAGAAAACACATCTTCACAGCATCCAATTTTTGTTTATTTCTCCCTATAAGAGCCCAAGTTTTACTGCCATACAAATGAGAGTCGGAACTGCATTAATTTATAAATTCTCATTTAAGTATGTTTTTGAGCCCTCCTTGTTTCATGTTCTAAATTTATAAATTTAATTATATATTAAGTAGGTACATTATCAATGCCAGGAGTAATTACGAGTATTCATGTCACTAGGGCATAAATTTATGAAATTAGGTAAAGTTTTTTATTGTAGAGATAGGAGACTGAAAGCTGAGGTTGCAGATAAAAACCATTTCCTGCTAGCTTCAAAATTTTGTGATTTATCAATTCCCTCTTGTAGAATCCATAACCCAGTTCTGATGGAGTCCAGGACAATACCAGCATGCAGCAATAGGAATGTTTGTTATTCAGGTCATCAGCCAGAAGGTTAGTTTGAACCTCTAAGAGGTTTTACAAAATAAAATGAGGAGTGAGGTGGTTTACAATTGCCTTCCTCACTGAATAGAAAAATAGTCTATGCTTATCACCATGCCAAGCCCTCTGAAAAGTATCTACTTCTCACCCTGCAAATGACACCTTCACTTCAGTCAACACAAAATCTAGCTGTATATACAGTATAACAAAATTCATTACTCTCAGAGAAGATAACTCTGTCTTTTACACCTCTACCTCTTCTGTTCTTAAATGCTTCAGTTGTATCATTGGCTGACCATATGATAAGAAACTGAACTATTTTTTGTAGCCCTCAAACTAGCAGATCGAGTGCAAATAATTTAACACTCCACTTACCTGTTACGGGGAGAATAGGAATAATCAAAGGTTAAATCGCCTAAAATTTGTAAATTGGACTGATTTAATTATAATTCTTACCTTGTGTTCATTACATTTCCTTGAAAACCTTTTAAATTAGTTGTAATCTGCCATTCTATTTATTTTAAACTACATACTCATTTATATAAATGAAATGAAGACTACAAAGGACAGAGATATTATTATTATCTTGAAAATATAAGAACTAGAAAAACAAATAATTGTCTTAAATAAAGTTTAAATAACTTTATTCAAGTTATTACATTGTTTGTTATTTAATTTGCACGATTAAGTATAATAAGCTGAACAACACTTTTTGTTAATTTATGCACGTAATATTCAATTCAGTACACTAAATACACTATTAATTTGCATCTTACAATTCATTTAGATCAGTGAAAAGATTTCACTGAATTCATCTGAACACATCAATTAGTATATTACCTACACAATGCTTAATTAGTGCATACTCAATTGTAGCATATCCTACAGAACCATGCAGCTGATATAAACAGACTACAGGTTAAAAATCAGTAAAAAGGATGCATAATCATGTTCCAATTTACCAACGCCTTCAGTCAAAACATCTAGTGACAGACAGGATGTTTTATAATAGGCCTACTCTATGAATTCTTCGTACTGGTATTTTTTATTTAGTATATATTTCAATTAGTATGTAAATCAAGTTTCATCTGATGAGGAAAGAACAATTTTGTAACTCGAATGGATTGCAACACATTACTCAATATTTTACATGTTACTCGTTATAGCTAAGTTGAGTCACAATTTTAATACATTTATGTTTTGACATGCTGCATGGTTCCATGGGATAGAGTATATCTGCTTCACAAGAATGTAATAATGAATGAACATGTTATGCGGATAATTCATTCATTCAGAGATTATAGTAATGCACATGGCGTTGGAACAGGAGTACCGATTCCCTGTGTTTAACAAATTAAAGTACTGGTAGCAATTACTTTATGGGTTGAATGATATCACTTATGAACTTGCATACAGGCAGTTAGTCAATCACGTAAACAGTACTTCAGTCATTGGAGGAGTTTTTCGTGTGAAAAAAACTCAACATTCAATAAATATAAACCTGAGATGGAGAGATATTTTTCATCTAGTTATATGTTCTAAGTTGGTTTTACGATGAACATTTGAAGACAATATATAAAATATATTTTATATTGTAATACAAATTACAATATAAATGAAATTTATCACCTTACTTTTGGTTGCTTATGTTTAAAAAACTTTGCACGTTTCGGTGGTACCACCTTCTTCAGAGCATATTTTGAAGATTAAAATTTACTTGTATACAGGAATGAAATTTAAACCAGTTTTAATCTAAATGAATGAATGGAAACACCGTTCTAAATTTTAATTTTTAAAAATATGCTCTGAAGAAGGTGGTACCATCGAAACGCACGTAATTTTTTTTGAACTTAAATAGTTAACCAAAGGTAAGGTGATAAATTGGATTTATACTGTAATATCCATTAATGGTAGGCAGGATGCATTTCAAAAATTTATATATATTGTAATATATTGGGATTATAAAAGAAATGTATGAGGGTTATGAATGTAAGGTGAAAAGGAATGGTTTAGTATTGGGAATGGCCTGAAACAAGGAAGTATACCATCCCCTATTCTGTTTAACGTGGTCATGGAAGGAATGAACAGAAAAGTAAAAGGAATAGTTGGATCGAGTAAGGATAATAAGATGATTTTTGTGGATGATATTGGGGAGAGAAAGTAGAGGATGTACAAATTCAGCTGGATGCTTGGAATGAAATAATGAAGAGTTTTGGACTTCAAACAAGTAGAGATAAGAGTAAAGTAATGGTTTTTGGAAGGGACAGGGATATAAAGGGGACCATAACACTGGAAGAAGAGGCATTGAGGCTGGTGAGAAATTTTAAAATATCTAGGGAGTGAGATTTCAGAAGACTGAAAGATAGATGGAGAGATAGGTAACAAAGCAGTTGCAACAAGGAGGAAATATATTATACCAAGGAGTAAAACACTTGTTATGGGACAGAAAGATACCAGAGAAGGCCAAATTAATGATGTATACATTGTATTATGCACCAGCAGTGCTGTATGGAATGAAAACATGGGGGATGAATGAGAGGAAGTGGAGTAGGTTACAGGCAGGGGAGATGAAGCTCTTAAGAGCATAAAGGGTAGGACAAGGAGAAAGAATGAAGAATACCGAGATTAGAGCGGAGCTAAATGTGGAATGTATGAGGGCGAGGATGGAGAAAATGAGGATAAGATGATATGGCCATGTGATGAGAATGGGAAGGAAAGGTTACCTAAAGGATGGAAGAAGGAAGAGTGGAAAGAACGAGATCAAGAGGATGACCAAGAAAAAGATGAAGGATAAAGTTTAGAGGAGTATGGAGGGATGAGGATACAACTGGGGATGAATAGAGGAGGAGAAAAGGTGGAAGGACAGAAGAAGATGGAGAGACTTGGTGAACATCCAGACCCGGTGATAGCTGGAATGGGCACTGGATATGTATGTATGTAAAATATTAGTCTTCAAAACATAATACCTATTAAACTTGTTATTGAGTTCGTAGATTTGTGATAAAAATAATTGAATTCTTCTGTGTGCAACTTGAACTGCAATTAAAATTTTAAAAAATAGAAAATTTAATGTTCCAAATAAAAAGAAATTATCTGTTGTGGTACAAAAAAAAAATTTCTTACTGAGAAAATTTTTATGGAATGTTTTTTGCTGCATTGATAAATTTTAATGTTTTATTTGATAAACTGAAAAGCAATGTTAAAATTATGTTAAAACATAACTTTGCTGAAATCGAAACCATATTTTTAAGACTAAATCTGATCAGATTGTACATAGTACTTTTAACGATAAAAACATTTTTGTTCAAAAGATTTTTACACAATTTGATTCGTAGAAATGGAAGCTCATAAACACATTTATTAAATTTTACTTGCTATGATTTCTATTGTTTCAAAATTCCTTTGTTTAATTTGTTCATTTATTCTACAATTTTTACAAAGTCACTAGCGAAACTGATGACAAAATTTATTACATTGTGTTATTAGTCTATAAAGAGCATCCAGTAGCACTACTTGGTGAAAAAACGAAAAAATTGTTATTTTCATTTATCTAGCACATGTCTCCTCTCTGTTGGTGCTTCAAAAGTCTCACAGGAATTCTGGGTAAGTTGAACATGTCGAGATCCTGCATCAGAGATTTTGTGTTTACATTAAATGTGTTTTTAATGAACATCAATTTTTTCTTTTAGTTTAAATCTGTAGTATATTTTCTAACATTGGCCAATAATATAGATAAAAGAAAACTACTATCATTTTACTTTGTCAGAATTGATAAATAAATGCGGAATAAACTAATATTGATAATAAAATGCAGAATAATTATTGTGACTTTAATGTCTTACAAAAAATTGTTGTATTCACAGAAGGTTATTAAAGTAAATAATTCAATTCTGTTGGTGAAATGCACTCTTGACCTAAAATCTTGAGGATAAGAGGTTTTTATGAGAATTTGGGCCCATATGCTTAATAAGCAAACAACTTTATAATTCTCTTTCAAGTTTCTTTGGGTCGAGCCCAACTAAACTTCTTTCTATCTCTAATGCTGAAGCATCTTGCTTCCAATGCTCTCTTGGCATTGAATCTTCTGCCAAATTCATTCATAACTGAACTCATTCACTTCACTCTTGGTCTGCCTCCTGGTCTTTTTCCTTCCACCTCCAAGTACAGCATCTTTTTACGCAAACTATCCTTTTCCATCTTACTGGCAAGACCAACTCTTAAGAAACATGCGGTCTTTGGTTCAAATCCCATTCAGGCACGGCATATTTTCATGCATTAAAAATAATCATTTCATCCTTCACCGTCTGCATTAGCAGTAGTAATTGCAGAACAGTTGGATGTTGAACCAAAAAAAAAAAAAAAAACTCAAGACTAAGGATTGGGAGCATTAGCTGAGGTGACAGGGGGCATTCTGAAGTTGCAGGTAGAAAAAGACCATTGCTTCCTGCGAATAAAGGATAATCTGAATGGGGAGCCAGTGGCAGAGTTTGAAAAGTAGTAGGTTACTGCCTAGGGGGACTGAAAATGTACCCACAAAATATCTGTGTCAAAAAAGTACTCAAACATGGCAAATACTGATCAACAGTGCCTCATGTGGAGTGGTGTAATAGGGCAATAATCCCAAAGGTAGGATGCAGGAAGGTATTTGGTAGAAAGTACAAAATGCCTTTTAAAGTGGCAACCTTCTATAGCTGTACCAGTAGAATGTTGCAGTCCCAATGCGCCTTCGTCAGGAAGTAGGGGTAAATCCCCACTACAAAATAGCCTCACCACGTTAATATCAACTTTCTGTTGGTGAATCTCTACTGTGAAATACAACTATGGTGGGGGTAATGCTTCCCCGCCAAGGTTGACACTTCAAACGCTCGCACTGCAATTTTCTTAGAGTATGCTTATAGTAACTTAGCCTAGAATGTAAGCTTAAGACTTTAGACTTATTAACTGCTTTTCATAATTGATGTTTTCTCATCTTGAATTTACTACAGTACGCCTTTAATACTGTATCACTTATCTGGTAATTCTGCACATACACATTTACACTATTGTATCTTGATATAATACATATACAAAATTCAATCAAATTGTTAAAAACAAAATTTAAAATGACTTCATTTATAGGTTATCGTTTCCGCAAGGATGTCCATTTGTTATTTTAGAATCACCAAATGTAACAAATGTGTCAAATGATTCAGAAAATGAAGAAGAAAATAAAAATAGTTATATTGAATTATCAAGTGTGGATAAAATAGAAGATGGATTTACAGAAGTAAATCAAACGGAAATTATACAAAGTAAGAAAAATGTTAATTTTAAATCCGATGTTATGAAAAAAAGAGTTGAGGTTGATGATGATGAAATGAGTGATAAATTTGATGATGAAGATGAAGCTTTAGAATATGATAATGAAGATAATGAATCGGTTGAAGAAGAAGAAGATTGGGATAATATTGAAAGAGATAGTGACGATTATTACTCATCATCTTCTTAAGGTACTATTAAATGCTGTAAGTTAACTACATAAAGGTTATCAATAGATCTTATAAATATAGGATCCATTGATGGATGACCTTACATCATCCATAATCTATCACAAACCTTTATTACAATGTTAGATTGAATTATGAAATTTTCAGGCAATGTAGAACCTTTCTACCGACCTCAAAAACTATGTATAACCATGACTATAATATGATATTGTTAGGTACACCACATAGGCTATGTACACTTTATCCAGAAAACGTTTAAACATTATACTTATCTAGTGCCCATTCCAGTTATTGCCAGATCTGGGTGTTCACCAAGCCTCTCCATCTTCTGTTCGTCCACCATTTCTCCTCCTCTATTCCTTCCAAGTTGTATCACCATCCCTCTACACACCTCTTAACTTTATCTTTCCATCTTTTTCTTGGTTACCTTCTTGATCTCATTCCTTCACCATTCTAGGAAACCTTTCCTCCCCAGTCTCTTCACATAGTCATACCATCTTATCCTCGTTTTCTCCATCCTCTCCTTCATACATTCCACATTTAGCTCCGCTCTAATCTTGGTATTTTTTATTCTATCGCTTCTTGTCCTACCTTTTGTTGCTCTTAAGAACTTCATCTCCCCTGCCTGTAATCTACTCCAATTTCCTTTCTTCATGCCCCATGTTTCCGCTCCATACAGCACTGCTGGTGCATAATACAACATATACATAATTAATTTGGTCTTCTCTGGTATCTTTAAATTAAAGATTATATGTCAAGATGTAAAAATAAAGTATTGAAATTACTATTAATATGTTTACTAATTATTATTATTCACAATAATATTGTCAGTAAAAAACAGAAAAATGTGAGTAGAAGACTATTAATTTCTGTACAGACGTTTCATTGTGTGCTACAAGAATGCACATTTCACAATTTATTCCAATAAAATTAAATTTAAAATAATACATAAGAAACCTGATTTCCGATTAGCTACTATTTTTATCATACATAGGTCATACAATATAATGTATTTAACAAGACAAAATTTTTTTGTCTCTAATGTGTGTACATTGCAATCTGTTCAATTCAGAACAATAAGCAATCCCATGACCCAATAAGATGAAGATGATGAGTATGTCATATAAATGACGTGTTGTTTTGACCAACCCAGGCCGACCATTCCTGAGAGAGTAGGGTTAATTCAACCCCAACCATCAAAGTACACCGGTAACAACTGTCTAGTTGGTAACCACTGCCGGCCTGTTGGTGTAGTGGTTAGCACAACTGGCTTCTACGCCAGGGGTTCCGGGTTCGATTCCCAGTCAAGTCTGACATGTTCATATATCATCATCTCCACAGTCTGCATTGGCAGACAATTACAAAACAGTGAGACGTAAAACAAAAGAAAATCTAGTATTCAAATCCATATAAGAGTAATATTAGGATACTAGTAATAATAGTATTTTAACCAGGAACTTCATCTCAGAAAATTAGCTGGCTCGCATGTTGGACTACAAAGCTGAAGGTCTCAGGCCCTGTTCCTAACTAGGGTCTAAAAATTATGAAATGTTAAAACTCATTTTTTATAACTCGAAAGTAGTTGCTAATGAACAACTGGTGCAACTTGAACTAAAAAAAACAAAAAAGAACTTAACTGACAATAAATTTAATAATTCTGTTATAAATGTAATGTGAATAAAAGACTGCATTTTTTTAAAGGTAAATAATTTAATTACCTTAACTTAACCAAACTATTACCAAAATATGTAAGTGTTTACTGTTACCATATTCTGGTGGTTAGAAGTATATTCAACAAATAACTTTATAACAAAGTTTGATCAAGAATAATTTTTAGTTAGAAATCTGTACGATTTACCTTGATTTTTCAGTAGGTAGCTTGTTTGACCACTAAGTTGAAGACCTCATTAAGGTTTTAAATATAAAATACAGATTCAAATAAATAGTCTGTACCACTCATTCAAATATTGTTAAATAGTTTATTAAGGAAATATTAAAAGTCTTTTCTTTTGCATATCTGGTGGGTTCTACGAGACTAACCTGATAGGATCAATTGAAATTAAATCTAAGGTAAAAGGTACATTGAGTTGTCGACCTATTATATATATCAAGATGGTTGACTTCTCAACCCCTGTAAAGTTATTATTTAAAAAAAAATATCAGTGTGTACTTGGCGTAAAGAATTTTAATATAAATATATTTATTTCCTGGATTCTGTCCAAAGGAAATTTCTTAGTTTTAACAATTAGACTTAAATAAAACTATAGACTTAAATCAGTATTAATTAGTATTTCACTTAGAACATGAAGATTGTACTACACATAAGAGCCTTAATAACAGAAATGTATTCACTAATACAAACAGTGTTGAATGTAACTAAATTTTTTGTGGCTATCTCCATAGCATAGTGCTTAGCGCATTAGCCTACCACAAGGAAGTCCCGGGTTCATTCCCGGCCAGGGTCTGGAAATTTTCAGTCAAATCCCACAGTTACAGTCACATAATCTACCATAGTCACTAATAACCAAGAAGTTGATGCGACTTTAAACAAAATAAATTTAAAAAATTATTGTGCTATTTAATAATTAAAATGCAATCATAAATTGTTACAGTTTTTTAACTAAAATTTAGAGCAATGTTTATACAATGCATATATATTCACAGCAACACCTTTTGTGGTGTGGTGTCAGTGAAAAAAATTAGCAGTCACAGGACTGACTGACTACTTTATTAATTAAGTTAATAAATTAAATAAAAAATATTTTTGTAAATTAAATAATTGTAACAGTTGATAGCCGATCGTGACGTAAAGGCACGTCATGCCTTTAACATTCAACATTGGTGAATATTATTATCTTCATTATTTGAGATGTAAATATTCTGTTAAATACCTCTCCCAGATATTTACTTACTATTTCACCATACAGTAAACAAAGAAGGTGTTTTCCTTCCAACATTATATCTCCACTAATGCCACCGCCTTCCTCTTTTATCTACACAGAACCTAAGTCAAGTTATTATTAACAAATGGTACTTACATACCTGAAAGTCTTAAATCATTCTTCAAGAAATTTCTTGTCTTATGGAAATATTTTCTAATCCCCATTAATTAGAATTCTCAGGGTTCTAAATTTATCAAATACTACTTAAAATATTTAGAACAATATTATACAGGATTGTACATACTCATCAAGTAGCCAGATTTGTAATTATTTTCTTGTTGGGTATTAACATGCAAATATTTTATCCATCAGGATAAGTAAGAATTAAAACACCACTAATAATTATTGTACTATGTTCATTTTTCACAAAATTTGTATACCAAAATCTACTTACTGAATTTCTCGGCATTGACATTAGAATACAGTCAATGCTTGATTTAACGGACGAATTCGGGTTTACCGATGTCGATTGTTGTGAAAGTCATTCAGTTATAACACATTCGGTCACGTATGTTTCTGTGTTAAAGTAAACTTTGGATTTGCTTATAGCTGTATTCCCATCATAAGTTTCAGGAAGAAAGGTACTTGTTTTTCTTCACAAAAATTAACATTTCTTAGACTTTTGCAATTTCAAACCATTTTATTCATTTGCGAGGTTAGTCCATTAAATTGAGCATAGACTGTATTTCGCTAATTTTCACATGGGAATTACGTTTGGTTAGGTCCTTTTACATAAAGTTATTTATATGTTAAATTGTTTAAAACAGTCACCACCTGTATTTACTCTTACGTATCTTACACAACAAAGAAATAAATGCTTTGTAGTTGAACTGCATGCTTTCAAAATTACTCCAAAACCTGTGTAAATATTAAGAAAATTGTGGTATTATGATAAATGTACATCTTTATGATTCAGAAATGTAACCAGTTACTAAGCTTCTGAAATCAGTGCCACAAGTAACTTGGGTGTTCCTTTCAAATTACTTTTACTTAACATTAACTTCAAAGAATAAAAGAACCATGTTATACTATCACTCAAAAAGACTGTGAAAAGAAAAATCAATTTATCTGTCCTTTAAAATCTGACGATCTGGTCATTTACCAATTTAGTATTCAAAGAAGATGGTCTTCAACATTTTTAACACTTCATTCAAAAATAAATCTTTATAATGCATCCTGCAGTTTTAAATATTTCTATTTCATATAATGAATTAATACAATAATTTCACTAACCTTCTTTTTAAACTGCGTCACCTTTATTTTAATTTTTACTTACACGTGTTTCGGTGGATCCACCATCATCAGAGTAAATAACATAAAATTGAAACTAAAAACACTATTTATTAAAAATCTATAGAAGATGATACATCTTCAGTCACTTGTATAAAACTGATTTAAAATTAATTTATTTAAATTTATCCCTTCTCATATTTACTGTAGATAGCAGCAGCAGTCAATATCACTTCATCATTCCTAAATTTCACCTGTTCATTCAAAATGTCCTGCTTTTGCTCTTTTAAATATTTATAAATGTGGAACATCTCATATTTTTCAATTTTATTTTTATTTTCTATATTACATTGTTCTATTATATTGAAATGTTCATCTATTTTACCAAATTTATGTTTTTCTTCTTTTATATGATTGGTATAGTTAGATATAATGTAGTCACATTTCAGTGCTTTTTTATGTTCATTATACCTCACTTGAAAATTACGACTAGTCATACCAATGTAAAATTTTTTACAATCCTCATTACCACAATCTATTTTATACACACCCTTTTTATTGCTTAGTGTTTCATTTATATTATTTTTAATTATATTTGTGGACAGTAGTTTTTTATTATTACATGTGTATGCGATTTTATAAAATTTATTTAATGTTCTGTATAATTTATTGTTAATAGTTTTATTGTATTTTAATGCAATAAATGGTTTATGTTTTATTTTATTATCTAATATAAGGGTGGTTCTCAAGTTATTTTTAAATTGTCAAGTGAGGTATAATGAACATAAAAAAGCACTGAAATGTGACTACATTATATCTAACTATACCAATCATATAAAAGAAGAAAAACATAAATTTGGTAAAATAGATGAACATTTCAATATAATAGAACAATGTAATATAGAAAATAAAAATAAAATTGAAAAATATGAGATGTTCCACATTTATAAATATTTAAAAGAGCAAAAGCAGGACATTTTGAATGAACAGGTGAAATTTAGGAATGATGAAGTGATATTGACTGCTGCTGCTATCTACAGTAAATATGAGAAGGGATAAATTTAAATAAATTAATTTTAAATCAGTTTTATACAAGTGACTGAAGATGTATCATCTTCTATAGATTTTTAATAAATAGTGTTTTTAGTTTCAATTTTATGTTATTTACTCTGATGATGGTGGATCCACCGAAACACGTGTAAGTAAAAATTAAAATAAAGGTGACGCAGTTTAAAAAGAAGGTTAGTGAAATTATTGTATTAATTCATTATATGAAATAGAAATTTTTAACACTGTGCAAAATAGGTTCCTGACAAGGGTAGTGCAGTAGTGTACACCCTAAAAAGTATTTTATAGATTATTTTATTAGTCTACAATAAATATTTAGAATTATAAAGGAATATATATTTTTGTATGTTAATTTTGTTAGCAAGTAAAATATAATTAATAATATTATTTATTTGTAAGACTGATCTACTTACAATATTTTGTTTTTAGATAAATACTCCTGTAAATTAGGTGGTATAATAAATGAATTATTTTAGATACAAACCTAAAATTATTTATCATTTCTTCCAAATTTTTCCTTCAATTTTTTTTCTGTTAAATACCAGAACAGTTCGATTGTCAAACATAAAGTAGCATATTTTTCCCTTTTTAATGAATTGTATTGAAAAATGTAAGTAAATATTTGTAAACAAGAGCTTTTCGGGTATGAGTACCTGTACCAGATGATTGCAGACATATGGCTAGACAGAATATAGAACTGGAGAAGATGACGCCCAGCAGCAAATCATTGGTTGATTGGAGTAATAAAGGTGCTGACCAGTAGAGGCCTCCAGGAGGGTGAGAGACTTGGTGATTGAAATGTCAAAGAGACAATAATAGCTGTAGTTCCAAAATAAAAACCAAAGAGCTGTTTCTAATAAACCAGTGCTGATTGTACAGAAACTTACTTTACCCTGTACAATCTCATAAACCTACCCAGATGGCCTACCATAGTGTTATCCTTACCCAAGATCTTCTGTTGCTCCTAGAAAAACTTGAACAAGTACACAAGGAATTAGATCTATAATGGCTGGTATTCCATTAAACTGGATCAGAGGTTAAAAAGCCTCAAAAGATACTCCAAGTGCCTTACCAACTCCTAAGCAGATCTTGCATTCTTAATGAAAAGCAGATTTAGGTTGGAAATAGAATAGGTTGTTTCACAGAAATTTGATTT
This sequence comes from Catonia carolina, assembly GCA_035578175.1. Taxonomy (NCBI): domain Eukaryota; kingdom Metazoa; phylum Arthropoda; class Insecta; order Hemiptera; family Achilidae; genus Catonia; species Catonia carolina. The sequence continues at coordinate 256,262,768 of JAQMRL010000001.1, read as the reverse complement.
GTCACAGTGGGCCGTATTGCTTCAACACTTTAACCAACACATCAATAAGCAATACGCTTTTTTTACTTTCTCTTGCCTATATGAATATACAGGAAGGAAAGTATCGTTTTCATGTCGATTTTTCTAAATCAAGTTTTCACCAGATTTACGTTTTCAGACCCCCTGAACCCAAATAATATGTTTTTAGTGATTGGTCTGCGTGTGTGTGTGTGAATAGAATATCTCAAGAATGGAACCTCGTCCGAACTTGAAACTTAAGCGATACCACTACTGGACCTGACACTAACATTTTCATCAAAATCGGTCCACCGAAAGTAGTAGTTTATTCGTGTCATTTTTCACTTATTTGCAATTTTCTCAAAAACGGCTCCTACAATTTTTTTTAAATCGCCTGGTTTACTAAAATTTTAATGCTTTACAATATAGGGTAGGCGCCATCTCTGCTGAAATTCTTGGTAAGGCTGTATTTTCGTAAAAAAATTGTTTTTTTAAGATTGCAACTTTAATACGCATTTTAGCACAAAAATGTATATAATAAAAGTTGTAGAGAATTTAAAATCTGACAACTTTTATTTCAAACATTTTTTTGTATAATGCTTAGTTTAGCAGTAATAGCAATTTTCTGTTTCTCACGAAAACATGAAAAATCAATTTTTTTAAGATTTCGGCCTTAGTATGCATTCACAACAAAAATGTATATAATAAAATTTATTGGACATTAAAAGATCTACGACTTTTATTTAGAGCATTTTTCTCTAGAGCCTAGTTTAGCGTGAAAGAGTGATATTTCGTATTTTTAAGCCAAACTGAGGTTGATTTTCATTTTGTGTCTTACTCATGATTAAAATAAGGTTATGTTTATTGAGGTTAGTTTTTTTGTTTATTTCTAACGTTTTATTGCTAATGTTAGATTATATCGTTAATTGCATTTGCAAGAGAAAGTTGTGTGAGAGTGTTTCACACCAGATTTGTTAAATATATTGTACATATAACAAGATAGCAATATTCTAGTCACGGATAAATTCAATCACATGAGGAGCACATAAATTTGTATAATTTAATGAATATTTAAAAGTTCCAATGAACTTTTAAGTTATGTTAAATTGTGAAATAGAAAAAAAGTTAAGTAGGCTCCATATAAATGAAATATATTCAATAAAAATGAATTTATTGCAATCAACTAGTAAACACTTATAAGAATGCACATAATTAAAAATAATGAAGGTTATATAACTTTGATAAAAATACATTTATACAGTACTGAAACTTATTTACAAAATTGTACAATAGAAAATTACAGTTACTACACAGTGTTATCACCAATTTCCTCATCATCATCATCATCATCATCATCTTCTATTAAATGATTCAGTTTAATCTCCTTCATTTTATTGTCTTTGACATTTATTGATGGTTCACCTTTATTTTCCTCCTTACTAATTTTTAACGATTTCTTTTTTTCTCCAACAATGTATTCAGGCATTATAAGTTTACTACCTCTAAAATATTTAGTACCATCCTCACCTGGTGTATCATCATTTGATATCTTTACAACACTCGGACCAGATGTTTGTTTTGGACGAAATGGACGTTTGAACGTAATTTTATTGTCAACCTCCATATCTGTATCATCCGTTGTCTTTTTTGATCTGATTTCATTGAGAAATGCCATTGCAGCTGCAGTATTACTTTTATCAGACATATCATCTTGTGAAACATCGCATAATGAATACTTGGTCCATTTATGAGGATTTCTTTGAAAGTCAGGTATCGTTTGTCTTTTAAAGTTAGGTGGTGGAGGTTCAGGTCTTTTAAATATACTTTCTTTACCTTTGAAATGTTTAGTTTCAGCAGTCTTATCGATATCAGCTTCTGAAACATTTTCAACTGCACACCTCTCTCCTGAATTTGATTTCTTAAATTTACTAGGATTATGTTCATCAACTAGATTAACGTTTTGTTTAGCAACATCAAAATTTGACGTTACAGCATCTAACTGATCAAAGATCGATTTTTGACGATTCTTGAAACTTGAACTTTCTCCTTGCATCATATATTTATCACCGTGTAAATGAAGCATTTTTAATCACTGCAAATATACCATGAACTTTATACTAAATATTAGGTTTCGAGTTAACCTATGTGGTACACTATATTACAACCAATACTACGAGTAATTTTACACAAATGTTTACAGCCAATTACCTGTAATTTGTCAATATCAATTGAAAAGTACTAAATTAAACAGACGATAAAGAATCATCAAACACTTTAAATAATGTTTCACAATAACAAGTACTGAACATCACTTCACAGCCTAGCTCATGTTTCCATTTTGTTTATAAATTAAATGTAAATATGTGGAGAAAAGCCGTCGCGAACTTATGACGTCACTGAACTACGGCTTTTTTTAGATAAGTGTAAAGTTATATTCTAAACATTTGTGTGTTTTGAGAGTTATATGTTATTTATTAAAACGGTTAATATGCTTGTAGTTTACTCACAATACCAAATAGTATAATACAACCAAATTTTGGATTTATATTTCTGTACGAAGCTTTAGATAAATATTAAACAAAGCTTTCCTCCGAAGGGTAGAAAATATTCAATTATTTCTCCAATCGGCCCCTTAGAAATAAATAAATAATTATGATAGGTTGTACTCTCACTCTGAAGGAATTATTTCGAACAAAAAAATTACCTGTAGTGTGTAGGCATATTGGCGAGTTAGTTATTACATTTGCGCTGCCATCTGCGGTTGGATATGTAAAGCCCTCGCGAACTTATTGACGGCGCTCAACTACGGCTTTTTTTGATGAAGTGGAAAGTGGAAAGATAAAGTGGAAATCACATTAATTAATTGTAAATTGAACAGTAGGTAAGCAATCCCATGATTTAATAAGTGTTTTGGAGTGAGGAAGGCAAATGAAAACTACTTCACTCCTCGTTTTACTTAGTAAAGCCTCAAGAGATTCAAACCATCCTTTCGGCTGATGACCTAACGACGACAACAATAAGTGTTAAAAGAATTCTGTTAACCAGACAATGGTAACAAAATCAGTAATACCTTATTTACTTCGTATTGTAGGCGTAGGCATATTGAGAGCGAGCAAAGATCACAGTCAAAAAACTACATATTATGTATTATAACAAAAAAGAAGTAACTTTCTTAACCCTCATGTATATAAATTACTATCTCTTCAATTTAGAACAGTAGGTAAGCAACCCCATGAACCAATGAGTTGAGGATGATTATGTACCGATGATTTGTGGTCATGTGCAGACTAATCATATTGGATTCGCCCGCTAGATATCTGTCTCCATGATTTGTAGGTGCAGGCGACAGTATTTAGAATCCGCCGCGATAGAAGTATCGCTGTCGCTTGCATAAACAATCCCATTTTACACTATGCACTAAGGAATCGCGGAGACAGAAGTATCTCCTCTCGCGGCACATTTATCACGTACTGTTATCCTCAACTAGTTTAGGAATAGTTTCGATGCACAGTAGTGGGTGAAGCGAAACCCGAATAAGCGAGTAAGCCACGTCATCAAGTTTTTTAATTGTAATAATAGTAGTAAATTTAGTAATAAATAGTAGTAAATAATAGTAGAAAATTTGTGCTTTTCAGAGGGCCCGGCATGCTGATAAGCGTACTTTTCCACTCAGTGAGGAAGGCAATGGTAAACCACCTCACTCCTCGTTTTACTTAGTAAAGCCTCTAGAGGTTCAAACCAGCTTTTCGGCTGATGACCTAAACAACAACAACAATAGTAGTAATAATAATAATCGTTTTTTATATTAGGCTCTTATTATTTAATTATAAGGAAGGATTTGTCTCATTCCTAGATGTTAACTTCTCTTTTATAATATATAGCCTATGTAAAGTGACGTTACTGGATTCGTTATTCAAAATTGTATCAGGGCTTTCAGTTGTAACTAATCGATGTAGACTACTAGCAATATTTTGTTAATTATGAGCGTTCATTGTTGCTCAATTTTCTGAAATCATCAAAGCTTAAGTAAAAGTGTATCCTTGTAAATTACATAAAAGTTGTTTCACTTTCTCTTGCCCTATTAGAACGAAATATAGGAAAGAAAGTTATGCTTTTATCTAGATTTTCACCGTAAATGGGTAGATAATTATAAATAATATGCGTTTGCAGGCCCCTAAAGCCAAAAATATGATTTTACCGATTGGTTTATATAGCGTGTGTGAGAAATCTCAAAAACAGAAAAAAGTAGTGTTTCACACCAGATTGTTTATTTTTTAAATATTATTACGAATTTAATGTTCTCGTCTGTCGAGCCTTCAGGAATCACGTGGTAACTCAATCATATTTTTCACTAAGAACGAACAATCGAAAAGTACAGGATATGAAACGATCAGCAAAGTATAATGAATGAAAGTGCGGGTAATTTTATCGTTTTGCAGTATCTGTACGGTTGAACAAGTGTTTGTAACAAGTGTAAACATAATTATTGTATCTTCTTTGAATCAGAACCCAGTTGGTAGTGAAATAGTATTAAGGTAATACTGATTATCGAAATACCATTTAAAAAAAAGTTGCACCGCACAATTGATTGAATCGACACGATACAACGATCTATCGACTATCACGGTCGGTTTGTTTATGTTGTCTGTTGATTCCTTGTTTTCGTAATTTACAGGTAATTGTCTATTTGAATTTTATGTTAATTCTGTTGAAGTTTGTGTGTAAATTTTTACGTAGTACTATTCTTGGCAGTTTTGGGTTTTTATTGATCAGCTGAATAATCTGTCACGAGCCGCATGGAAACTGTTACCGACAATTTAAATGTATAACCTATAGTAAAGCATGGTGTTAAGTTCTTTCAAGAAATTCTGTAAATTTTAATGTCTCAGAAGTTAATGATGGAATTTTATGCATTGACTAAATTCTTTACTTGTTAAAGAAATCAGAGATTTTGTACCTGTTTCATGAAGTGAATTCCTTTTATTTTTTTTCGAAAATGGTGTGTAGTAGTGAAGAATTACTTTAGTTTGTTTTACAAATTGTCATTAGTTAGGCGCAGAACGCTTATCCCACGGACCCTTGTTTTGTAATTTACCTTAAAAAATTTATGAATTAGTTAACTATGTTTCCTTGTGCAGAATCTATTTGGTAATGTGAGCATAAATAAGAATGTGTTGTCCTGCAGCTTATTTTTGGAGTTTATCTTCAGTATTCTATTGGTATTTTTTGAATGTTGTAGGATGACATCAGTTGTTAGAAGTGTTGATCCAGTGTCTGGATCAGTAGATTGGGTTGAAGATGATGATTTCGATTTACATCAAGAGATTGCTAGGTCTACATATGCTGATATGATTCATGATCATGAACGTGTAAGTTAATGTAAATTATTTTACTAGGACAATATTATTCTAGTCATGTTGATATTGTTTTGTCATCTTGTACAAATTATATGCCTCTGTAGACGATATAAGAGTTATGTATTTGTCATGTTTTTATGGATCAGTCTTGTACAAATGCATGGTGACCAGTCATTAGCTATGTGGACATTTTCAAATTGCCTTTCAACGTTCAGTTCAACATGCAATAAGGCATGCACTAAGAGGCATCCCATTTGTGCCTCACTTCTGTTGTGTTTTCAAGATGGATGAAAATTATATTATTCTGTTAGGAGGAATCAGTGTAGTATATAGACGAGTAAATAAACGTAGGAAATCAAACCTACTATTGTTGTAAATATTTATGGTTCGGTTCAGAAATCATTTCACTATCTTAACATGGAGCCAAAATAGCACTTTAAAAAAATGGCCGAGGTATTAAAACGGAACATCTGATTTAACTTTTAAAGTATTCATATTATAGAGAAACCTCTGATCTTCAACATACTTAAACACCAATTTTTTATATAAAGCCTGGATGGAGTAACAGTTTAAAAAGTACATTAACAGAAAACTGGCTAAAAACTGAGTACTTTTTATACGTAAATTACTGTATCTCCGACTAATTTCTAAATAAAACCTATCAACGCAGAAAAGAACAGGCTTTAATTTGGTGTAGGGTTCAAAATTTTGCGTTTGGTTGTTTTTGAGATAGAGCTTTTTAAACACAATGGCGCGCTTTAAATGACTTCTATCATGGCGCGCACTGTAAAACACTACAAATTGAACGTTGAAACGCACAAAAATCCAAGGCTGGTGGAACTTCTTGCTCTACGCTGTGCGCTACGAAAATCTGCTACTTCTGACTCGTCATATTGGGCATGCGTCCCTTGCGTAGAGCATGCGCTTAGCACAATCAAAAGTGGATGATTGTGGACATAGCTATTGGTGAACATTATTAACTGATCCTAGCTGATATAACTACTGGTGTGGCATAAGCACTTAACTATAGCTAAAAAATTGCAGGTGTACATTTTTAACTAACTTTTACTTTTTATCAGGAATTGTTTACTTGAAACAACCACCTAGTGTGATTATTGTTTTAAGTTTTCACATTGTAAGGGAATTCAACTGAAAATGTTTCTTTAGGACTAGCAGTAAGCTGGTGATCCTGTTTAGTTACTTGTTAAACTGTTATAAATTAATCTGTGACAGTAATTTTCTACTGACTGACTGGCCGGACTGATGTAAAAGCTAGGTGTGTAAAATTCAGAGCTGTGTATATCTCTTTAGATACTAGGTAGTAGTTCCTAAGAATTCTGTTTTTTCCGGACTTAAGAGACTGTTGATTTACGTAAATTAAAAGCAAAACTAGAAATCATTGATAAGAGTTACCAAAATTTCTCTTGCCCACATTTTGTGTATTTAATTAAGATAAAGTTAAATTGTTTGCCTGTAGAATTAAGATCTACAAATCAGTTTGTGGTAAAAAAAATGTTGCGAATATAAGTTGTAGTGCTGTAAAATGTTTGTGTCAAAATGTTGTTCTTAAAAGCTCTTGTAAATTTTGTTACAGAATGAAAAATATTACTTAGCTTTGGAAAAAGCCATTAAAAAAATGAAAGAAGATGGTAGAAAAGCTAACGTGTTGGATATAGGTACAGGAACAGGTCTTTTATCAATGATGGCGGCAAGACTCGGCGCTGATTCAATTGTGGCATGTGAGGTAAGAAAAAAATTATTATTATTCATTTATGTTCTATCTTTTGACAGCAAAATCAGATTTGATAAACTACTTGGTATTATTACATTAATAGGTTACTGTACTGCCCGTCCTCAAGCTTTGTGCAGCTGAGAGACCGTATGCATTACGTCACTACTACTGTGAAAGATTGCGTTAGTAGTAGTAACGTTTTACTTGTATTATGTTTGTAGTAGTCAAGGGTACTATCCAAACTACATATATTCGGTGTCGCCATCTACAGCGAATAGCCAAAACAACACCCATGTATGTCACGTACTAGGCAGCCTACTGCCCAGCGAAGAGCAATGAGATGATTAGTAGAGTGTTATGATGTAACAGCAGTCTGGTACTTTACCTTTCCTTTCCCCTTCATCCCGCAGCTGCACAAAGCTTGGAAGCAAATCTTACCTGGAAGCAGTACCTGGAAGCAAATCTTATGTAATGTGGAAAATGTATAATTACTCCTCTTCGCTACCTTCATTCCTATTTTTCAAATGAATTTATAGATATAACAGTGGTGGGAGTGTAATTTCCATTAATGTGTGTGTGTGCGTGCACGCGTGTGCATACTTGTGCGTGTGTGAATGATGTCCAATAGATGTATGCTGAACGTGTTCATCATTTCTATGTTTAGTATAGAGTTTATATGTTTTTAAAAAATTACAGCAAGCATGTGTTTGTATTATTCATTCACTACTTTAAACTCGTAAATACTTAATTTGTGATTTTATCTATTTATGATGTTAAATTGTTGGGTGTTTATTCTGTTATTTATAACTTGAGTAATTAAAAATGTGTATCTTTTCAATTTTGTTTTTATATTGGTGCTTTTAAGTTCGAATATAAAGAGGCAAAGCAAGAAAAATAGTTTTTCGAGAGGATCTATAAAAATGGAAACTGAGAAGAAATCCATCCCTCGTGCGCCTCAAAGAGCCATAAAGAGCTTAGCTTAGCCAATACAAAAAAGAGCTTAAGCATGCATACAGTACAAAGAATTGTTGCGAAAAAAATCATGAGTCAACAGGAAATCCAGTTTTCTTTTTTCAAAAAGTAAACAAATCACTTAATTATTATTCATCTTTAAAAACTTGTAATTAACTATTTGTTAAAGATTTTATTATATACACTTTTGTCATAAAATGGATACTAAGGCTGAAATCTTAAAAAATTCGATATTTTACATGTTTCCGTTAGAAAAAATAGAAAATTGCTAATTACCACTAACTAAGCGTTATACAAAAAAATCTTCGGAATAAAAGTTGTGGGATTTTAAATTCTCTATTACTTTTATTATATACATTTTTACGCTAAAATGCATATTAAGGCTGCAATCTGAAAATAACATTTTTTTTACATGAACAGCTTCCCTAAGAATTTCTGCAGACATGACGTCTACCCTATCTTGTAGAGCATAAAAAATTTAGTAAATGAGGTGATTTTAAAAAATAATCGTACGACCCGTTTTTGAGAAAATCACATAAAAGTGAAAAATTACATGAATAAACTATTATTTCCGGTTGACCAATTTTGATGAAAATGTTCGTGTTGGGTCCGGTAGTAGTATCTAACTTAAGTTTCAATTTTCAAGTTCGTACGATGTTTCGTTCTTGAGATATTCTGTTTACACACACACACACACACAGACCAATTGCTAAAAACATGTTTTTTGTGTTCAGGGGGTCTGAAAACGTGCATATCCGGTGAAAACTTGATTTCGAAAATCAACAGGAAAACAATACTTTCCTTCCAATATATTCATATAGGCAAGAAAAAGTAAAAAATAATAATAAAAGGTATTTCCATTTTGTTCAAGAAATATAAATAAAAATTACAGTAAACTACCAAAATATCTCGTGTATATTACTTGATAAAGTAAGCTATGATTTAATAAAAGACAATGTTAATTAATGTTTCTAAAAATAATTTTATTGTTATTGAGTAAATATTAATTGAATTTACAGGCTTTTGCACCTATGTATAAATGTGCTAAAGAAATAATAAAGGCTAACGGATTTGCTGACAGAATCCATGTTGTCTCAAAACATTCAAAGCACATGACTGTTGGTCCTGAAGGTGATATGGAATGTCGTGCCAATATTCTGGTGACAGAAGTATTTGATTCAGATTTCATTGGTGAAGGAGCATTATTGACATTTAAGCATGCTCTGGAAGAGTTATTGGAGGTAAATAGCTGCTAATTTTATTACTAGTGTTTTAGAATCTATCAAAAAAATCTGGGTCCTCTTGTTTTAATTTTTTAATTTATCCATTTGCTAAAACATTTTTTGTGTGTACTTTCATTTTCAGGAAAATTATAAGGACCCTACTGAATAATTTTTCTTGTTATAGTGGCCAAAAATAGGATTTAAATTTTCAAGTGATGCAAATTCAGTTGTCAAATTATTTATTGTTTAATGTTCTGGTTCAAGGTAACTGTTTATTTTACATATTATTTAAATTTAGCTCTGTGAAAGTTGAAAATGATATATTCTCAACCCCATTAATAATTTAGTATTGCATCGGTAATAATTAAAGAGCATGGAATGTGAAAATAAATAACTTTTGTGCTTGAACATGTCAACAATTTAAGTTATTAAATTGTCTACTTTGTCAAATATAATTGGTGTTTTGAAATTTCTCTTAGAATTAAATTATTAAATCTTAGCTTAATAAACCACTTTACAAGATGAGAGAAAACCAAAAGCTTAATTGCAAGGAACATTAAACGCTCAAAGATCATTAAAAACCATAAGAAAACGACCAATGTATAAATGCGCTAAGATCAAGTTCAAAAATTGACACAAAATTTTCTTATATAGGTAACCGATGAAATAAAAAAATCCTCACACACATTCATAGAATGGATAAAAAAATAATTTATTATAAAAATCAAAGTGTCTAGTTCCAAAACACAGCCGTTGCTATAACTGAACTTGAGATAAACAATTTAAATAACAGAGAAGTAGGACAGAAATTTCAAAGCCCCAGAATTTTAAAAGAAACAAAGAGCATCTTCATTAAATAGTCAGAGGAAAGGAGAAGGCTGTCTATGAAAGAATGAAAAACAAAGAAGAAACACCATATAGTAAAGAAAACATTAACAAAAAGAACTGCCTTCAAAGTTGATCAAAATTGTGTTTAAATAGCAACTGAAAAAACATTTTAAAAAATTATCTGAACCTTTGGGTCTTACCATAGTCAACTGGGAAAATGTTGCGTTGAATTAAGTAATTCTAGTTGGGTGAGTTACTTGATAAGGTGACCAGATGACACCCAAGTCATGAATACACCCCTGCTCAAATTCGTGTCAGAAAGTCACATAATCAGCAAGCAAATTTGGTACTGGTCATTAATCACAGCTCTTAATAACAAATAAAAATGATTTGAACCAAAACGAAACTAAAAAGTAATTAGAGGTTACTATTATAAAGCCAAACAGGCCTATCATTTTAGCTTCAGTTTTGGTTTGGTTGGATTATACTCAAGTATAATATATCTTAAAATAATTTAATTTATTGTAAAACATCACAAATTAAAAAGTTTCCATTGAAGAAGAAACTACAAAAAGATCTCGACTTATGGAGCGATGCGTTCCGCAAAATCATCGCGTAACTTGATTTGTTCGGTTTAACCTTAAAACATTTGCTAATTGTCGTTAGTGTTGATTTACGATACCCAGTCGTTCCTTTTATGTTCCTTTCGGCCAACTGCGCCGGCCGCATTGGCGCAGTTGGTAACGTGCTCACCTTTCATGTGGTCTTGGGTTCGAATCCCATTCACGCACAGCATATTTTCATATGTTACAAAAAAAATTTAGTTATTATGGCTGAAGATGAACAAGACATTGACTACATGCTACGGAAACTGGATGAGGAGTACACAAACTGGGGTCTATCAGTAAGCAGAATGAAAACAGAGTATATGGTTGTTGGAGGAAATGCTAAGGATTTGAGTCTTGGAGGTGAAATCATAAAGGCAACAAGAAGATTCAAATACCTCGGAGTTGTGCCATCGTCAAATGGGGGAAGCAATGAGGAAATAAATGCAAGAATTGGTCAAGCGCGGTCAGCAATAAGGCAGTTGAACAGTGTCCTATGGAATGGAAAAATAACAAAGAAAAATAAGATTCGCATTTACAGCACAGTCATTGAAACCATTGGAACATACGGTGCAGAAACTTGGGAGGTGAATAAAAGGTATGAAGCTAAGCTCAAGGCTTTGGAAATGGATTATTGGAGGCGATGTTGTGGATATACGAGGGGGTACCCAAAAGAAACCGGAATTATTTTTTAAAACTATTTATTTTTAATTTTTTTACAAAAGAACCTTATCCCCTTCAAAATACTCTCCATTACAACTAATACATTTGTCCCACCGGTGCTTCCACTGTTCAAAACATTTTTTGTACTCCTCTTCAGTGATGGCTGCCAGCTCATCCGTCGTTTTTTTCTTGACATCATCAACGTTGTTAAATCGGAGACCTTTCATGCCCCTTTTCATGCGTGGGAACAAGAAAAAATCACACGGAGCCAGATCGGGTGAGTACGGTGCGTGTGGTAGCAAAACCATGCTGTTTTTCACCAAAAACTGGGTAACCGAGATTGCCGTGTGTGCAGGCGCGTTGTCGTGGTGGAAAAACCAGTCCCCTGTCTGCCACAAATTAGGTCTTTTACGACGAATGCTGTTTCGTAGTCTTCTTAACACTTCAAGATAAAAAGCTTGATTTACCATCTGGCCTGGTGGAACGAACTCTGAATGGACAATTCCCCTCACATCAAAAAAACAAATCAGCATTGTTTTGATGTTCGATCTGACTTGACGACTTTTTTTTGGTCGGGGTGATAATGAAGTCTTCCATTGACTGAATTGTTGTTTGGTTTCTGGGTCGTACCCATAGCACCAAGACTCGTCACCCGTAATGATCTTTGACATGAAATCTGGATCAATTTCAAGCTGTTGTTTCAAATCACTACACGTTTCAATTCGACATTCCTTTTGAGTGTCTGTCAGAACCCGAGGCACAAACTTGGCAGCGACTCTTTTCATTGTCAAGTCTTCTGTTAAAATGCGTTGGACTGAGCTCCAAGATAACCCACTAACCTGTGATATTTGGTCAATGGTCTGTCGTCGGTCTGTTCGTACAATTTCTTTCACTTTCACAACATTTTCGTCTGTTCGGGAAGTCGACGGTCGTCCAGAACGAGGTTTGTTCTCAATCGACATGTCGCCATTTTTAAAGCGCAAAAACCACTCGTACACTTGGGTTTTTCCAATAGCGTCGTCTTTGTAAGCTGTGTTCAACATTACAACTGTTTCCGCGGCGTTTTTACCGAGCAAGAAGCAAAATTTCACAGCCGCACGTTGTTCATTAAAACTTGCCATCATCAAAAACGACACGAGCACAAAACAGCACTAGCGAGAACAATCACTGCACGAGAACAGAACAAGCTAGATCAACGAACAAAATGGCATTGAACTGGCAATGAGTAGCGCTACAAGCAGCCTAGTGGCGGGAATTTGTACTGCACAAGCTCCGCCCACAGCAGAGCTATTCCGGATACTTTTGGGTACCCCCTCGTACAAGAATGGACAGAGTGAGAAATGATGATATTCGAAGGAAGATGGGTCTGACTGAGGATATTGCCGATTGGATAGAGCCAAAGAGTTTGAAGTGGTATGGGCATGTGAAGAGAATGCCTCCTGAGAGATGGCCAAAGATATTATTGGACTGGGTCCCTGAGTCAAGCCGGAAAAGAGGAAGGCCGAAGCACTCCTGGCAGTATGGCATGGAGGTGGCGATGCAGGCGAGAGGACTGACAGACAATGACTGCTTGGACAGACAAATGTGGAGGGTATTAGGATGCGAGAGACGGCGACAGCTGTAAAACAAACTCGCTAATGTATATATATATATATATATATATAGCCTTTTTAACGGTAAGATCATTCTTGCTAATTTTGTGTGTTTACTGGTGGTTTAATATTATCTAAAATATATATATATATATATTATTTTATTAAACATCCTATGTAGGATTTTTAAACAGCCGTATTATTTAAAATTGAAATATATATTTTCTAACCACCAGAATACGGTAACATAAAACACTTACCAATGTTTATAGCGCTTTCGTGTATCTTGTACACATCTTCAGTAAATTAAAATTTATTACAAGTCACAATTTAAAACTTCCTGCTCCTACCATGGTAGATAAGGAATAGTCGATTCTTATATTTAAAACAGTCTTGCCAACTTAATCAGTTGATTGTCGTATTCAATCTGTGTGTTCATTAATTTTTCCCTGTTATTGTATTTATAAATATAATATTTCTCCAAAATTTCAATTTCATTTTGTTTGTTATTTATTTTTAATATTTCTAGATTATTTTTTATATTCGACATATTATGTTTATTTTTTATCATGTTAATGTCATGTTTTGTCATTACAAATAACACAATAAACAGATTTTCAAATCACCCATGGATACATAAAATAAACACATACAACAACATGATACACAGAGCATATATATACACATATAACAATAAAGAAAGATTTAATAAAGAAATAAATTACATTAAAGAAATAGCACGAAACAATGATTACAATAATATTTTCATAAACAGATTAATAAATAAATATTTACATAAAATTAATCAGAAAAAAACACATCTATTACCATTAAACAATAAAGAAGAAATAAACAAAAATGGTAATAAATACATTACATATAATTACATAAATCATAGAATACATAAAATTACCAATATATACGATAAAAATAAATACAAAATAGCATATAAACCCCAGTTTCCTATAAAATTTATTTTACAAAAACATAATATTAAGGCAAAAAATGTAAATGATAAAGAAAAAGAAAATAATCAATTTAATTCATGTGGAATTTATAAAATTAAATGTAATGAATGTAATGAAATATATATAGGTAAAACCACCAGATCTTTTAAAAAACGGTTTACAGAACACTATTCTAACTATAAAAAAGGAAATCCAAAATTCTCCAATGTAACTGAACACATGATAAAAAATAAACATAATATGTCGAATATAAAAAATAATCTAGAAATATTAGAAATAAATAACAAACAAAATGAAATTGAAATTTTGGAGAAATATTATATTTATAAATACAATAACAGGGAAAAATTAATGAACACACAGATTGAATACGACAATCAACTGATTAAGTTGGCAAGACTGTTTTAAATATAAGAATCGACTATTCCTTATCTACCATGGTAGGAGCAGGAAGTTTTAAATTGTGACTTGTAATAAATTTTAATTTACTGAAGATGTGTACAAGATACACGAAAGCGCTATAAACATTGGTAAGTGTTTTATGTTACCGTATTCTGGTGGTTAGAAAATATATATTTCAATATATATATATATATACAAAAAAAAACATCATTTCATCCATCACCATCTGCATTAGCAGTAATTGCAGAATAGCCGGATGTTGAACAAAAAAAAAGAAGAAAATTCTTCGTTTTTTCACCCCTTTTGTATCTTTTAACATCTAACGTTTCCTTTAAACTAAACGCTTTCTATAGCCATTTTTTACCTTTTTATAACCTTTATTCGAACTCATATTGTACATAAAGTAACAACAAAAAATAAAATAAAAGACTACAAATTGTAGTACAATTAAAATCACGATTGAATGTACACAACCATACACGATCGATTTTACTAACACACAAAAAGAGTACTAATGTTTAGAGCAAAAGCAAATCAAGATAAAATTCCAGTGTAAAAATGGGGAGGACAGCAACTACGATAAGAGTTTCAAGAGAAATTAGCAAAACAATGGTCATAAAATAATGTTCAACAAATTCGCATAAGTTGAACTCGCGTAAGTCCAGTTCTTACTGTACTGGTTTTGATTTGGAAGATTTAAAAATATATTGGTAGTACAAGTATTGTTTTATCAAAGAAGTGAGAAGATTTTAGTTATCTTTAGCTCTTCTTCTAGTCTCAAAAGTTGTAAATGGTGACTACAATAATATTAAAATTTTTGAAATTTTTTTGATAAGTAAATTTTATCTGTGCGAATGATATGTAATAGCATTTTTAATTTTTTAGGAAGATTCAATTGTGGTTCCTTCTTCAGGTAGAGTGTTTGCTCAGGTAATTGAAAGCGAAATGGTACGAAGATGGAATAAACTAGATGATATTGTTGTAAGTGACAATAATGTATTAAAAGTACCAAATACATTGGAAAGATGTCCTGGAACATATTCTGTGCATGATTTACAATTAAGTCAATTCCCAGTTGATCAGTTTAAAACTGTTTTTGAACCTCATATTATATTCAGGTTAGTACTACTTAATAGAATTTTGTTTAAAATAACAGAACTTGGAAGATTGAACAGACAGTATCTTTTGTCTTCTCACTTCTAGAATATTTTATTAACCAAATCTTTTACTAATAAGTTGATATTTTTTGTCGAATCAGTTCTAGTTAAATTAATATAAATAATTTATCTTTTATCTGTTTTTTTTAATTATTTATTTTACTTATTTGGACAAGGGCTGTAATTGAGTCAGTTTTTGTGTCTATATTTATCCCGGTCTCCCCACTTCTCAGTTCCTCTCGTTTCATGAAGCCATGCATCCAAAGGTAGGTTTGGTCCTATGACATTCTAAACAAATGATCTGTCCATTGTCCTTAATAAAGTCCATATAAATAATTTATGAACAGAATTTTCAGGTTTCTGTACAATATTTGATTACTGAAGATAGTGCAAAAGTAGGCAATTGCAAAAATTTTATTATAATGTCTGAAATGGTTTCATGTTACTTTTATTGATAGAACAAAATATTTATAAGTCATATGCCAAAATAGACCTAAGAATCCGTGTATTAAAGTATAGATTTGTATTAATGGAAGCTTAAACAAGTAAAACTGAAAATTGTAAAAGAAAGTTGATATTTTCATTGCAGTGGCTTTAATAACAGGATTTCAATTGTATTTTCTCACATTCCAATTGTATAATCTCACTTCCACAGGAGCTAAGAAGCTCCTGTGGAAGTGAGATTGTATGTCAGTTATTTAAAAAGCTGGAATCTTTGACAACAAAATATGTTATTTTACTCCTGTAAGCTAAAAAACCTGTGTTAACTTAGAATGATTATATTAAAAAAATTTAATCAATGATTTAATCTTTAGTAAAATCAGAAATATTTAATTCTGAATAATGTAATATAAATATTGTTATGTTCCCGTGGCACCAAGAAATAAGTAAAGAACTGGGAATTTACAGAATTACTCCAGAAATCATCTGCAATATAGAAAAGTTCAGGAGTTTAATAAAAAAACATTAAGTTTCAGGTGGAAAACCAACAAACATTGAGAAATGGTTCGAAGAAAGAAGGAAAGAGCATTCAGGAAAAAAGAAAGAAGCATGGGCCAAAAGGTTGATTAATCATACCCTTTTAAATTGGATGATTCGACAAAAAGTATATATAAATTAAACTCCATTAAACGGAAATTCGTTTAATTTATGAGTTTTGCTTGAAGTTACATCAATTATCGTTAATTTTTATTGTGATTATTTTTCAGCTTTGACTTTTTAGGTAAGACAAAACTTGAATTTAATCGTCACAATGAGACAAACGGTGTTGCCAGTATAAGTGGTAATGCACATGCTGTGTTCATGTGGTGGGAATTAACAATGGACATAGATGATGAAATTATATTAAGTTGTGCGCCACATTGGGCACATCCATCACCAGAAGCTAAAAATGGACCAGATGCAATACCTTGGCGTGATCATTGGATGCAAGAAATATATTATTTGCCAAAAGATGTACCTGTTACAAAAGGACAAAATTTGAAACTTATTAGTAATCATGATGAATTTGGATTTTGGTTTAATTTGTTCCCTTATAATGACAAAATGTGAGTATTATTTTAGCAAATTCAATATAGAACTGTGATTGCCAACTTTGTTGTATCGTACAGTGTCTGTTTCTTTGAATTATTTTTATTTAGTGTCACAATTGTTCCTCTACCTTACACAAAATTGTTGAATTAAGTTAAACTGCTCGGATAAGCAAATTTACACGACACAAACACCACTGGAAGTACGTATTCAAATTTATATTTACTTAAGTTAAAAGACCATCGAAAAGTGGGATTTAAATTCGGTGGTTGTCAGTTGCGGCAGTGATTGGGAAATGTAAGCTGAAGCAACAGGGTTTTTTAAAATTTATTTTTATAACAGCTGTTTTAGGCAGCTAAAAGTATAATAAAAAATCTGGTGTGAAACACTCACAAAACTTTCTCTTGCTAATGCAAATAACAATATAACCTAACATTAGTAATAAAGCATCAGAAATAAACAAAAAAATTTAACCTCAATAAACATAACCTAATTTTAATCATGAGTGAAAGACGCAAAATGACAATCAACCTCAGTTTGGATTAAAAATACAGAAAATCACTCTTTCATGCTAAACTAGGCTCTGTAGAGAAAAATGCTGGAATTCAAAATTGTAGATCTTTTAATTTTCTATAAATTTGATTATATACGCTTTTGTCGAAAAATGCATACTAAGGCTGACATCTCAAAAAAATCTATTTTTTTACACTTTCCGTGAAAAAAACATAAAATTGCTAATTACTGCTAAACTAAGAGTTATACAAACAAATGTTTGAAATAAAAGTTGTTGGATTTTAAATTCTCTACAACTTTTATTCTATGCATTTTTGCGTTAAAATGCATATTAAAGCTGCAATCTTAAAAAACTATTTTTTTATCAGGAAAACAGCCTCCCCAAGAATTTCAGCAGACATGGGCTTACTCTATCTAGTAGAGCATAAAAAATTTAGTGAATGAGGTGATTTTAAAAAAAAATCGTAGGAGCTGTTTTTGAGAAAATCGTAAAAAAGTGAAAAATGTTGTGAATAAACTACTACTTCCAATTGAAAATGTTTGTTTTGGATCCGGTAGTAGTATTTAACTTAAGTTTCAAGTTTGTACGATGTTCCGTTCTTGAGATATTTTGTTCACACACGTAGACCAATCACTAAAAACATGTTTTTAGAGTTCAGGGGGTCTGAAAATGTGTATATCCGGTGAAAACTCAATTTCGAAAATCGACATGAAAACAATATTTTCCTTTCTATATATTCATATAGGCAAGAGAAATTAAAAATTAATTTTTCCGTTAAAAGTGTAAGGTGATTGTCCCCTTTCACCCTAATTGCCACAATGGGTTGTCAGATTTGTACAATTTTTAGTCACAGGATAGCTTGTATGCTGAACACAGTAGTATATTATTACTGCAAGATTTGTCTTCAGCTTCAGCTTAAAGTATCTTTAGGTATAACTAAGAACTTGGACACCAGTTTTTGAATGCAAAAATTAGATTCATTATCAGTTCCTTTTTCATAATGCATGGAATCATATTGCTATTACCCAGTCATAGCACACGAAGTCACACTTCATATTTAACTGTATATATATCTGCCATATAGTAAATTTTATTTGTACTTTTTTGGTAAGATACTATACCTGGTACTGTTTACCTAAAAATAAACTCTTATTTTGTGTTTCAAACCGTGGGGAATTCCTGAAAATACCTGTTTTCTTGTTGAGGTTATTGTTCATGTAATGGTGACTAGAGAGGCGATTTTACAGTGAAATAGAATTTGAATTGTTAAATAGTGATAGTGATGATGATTATGTTAAAGTAAATTTTCTGGAATTAGTTATGACAGTGACTGTGATACAAATGATTTTAATTTAAGTGTTGTAGAGTGTAAAACTGAAGACACTGACCCGGATGATATACAGACTGTCAGACTTTGTAGAGCATTGGTCTGACAGTTTTAACTGTACTAAGTCAGATACATGTTAGTTTACTACTTTATTTTCTATTAATACAGTGAAATTTAACAACTATGTCGGTAAATAAGTGATAGCTGGTGCAAAACGTGAGTGTTCTCTAAATATGATCTTTGAGCTTCATATAGGCTGTACAAATATTCACAGGAAAGGGTTAAAATATGTTGTGTGTTCCTGGTTAAAAAAATTATATATATTCATGCGAGGTTTTACAGCTCCAGCCATATCTCACTTCCTAAGCCACCTTTCTTTGTCTTGCCAGTCACTATTGGAAAGCCGCCGCAAAAATATCCTAAAAAATATGAACGTAGTAAAAACAAGCTGGTGCTGGCTTATTGATATTACATATTAACCCTTTATAGGTCTGTGGTAGGTATACTTACCATTGGAAATTAGGTCAATTTTTTTTAAGAATAAGCCATACAATTGAGCCCTATTGGCATTTTATGGTTTTATAGATGTTCTCTGGTAAGTAGGCTATCCACGTATTGAAATTAGTGCGCAGCGACCATTTACTTTGTGAGTTACACGAATGTGGTAAGGATTCATACCAGCGTACGCTACCATGTTCTTTTGTTGTTACTTTTGTACAGTGCTTAAAAAATTCCAGTTTTTTTTACGGGAAAGCAAGCATTCATGCTAATATAAAGTTAAAATACGTTATTCCACACATTTTTCTGTTATATAGGGCTACAAGTTTTTTTAATAAGCATTCTTACCACTAAATATTATGTGATTCCCATTTCAATAAACATTCCTTGGTAAGTATACTTACCAGGGCTTGACATAAAAAAAAAAAAATATCTTACTCTTCTGGCACTAGAAATGCATTATTCAAGTCCATACAAAACAAAATTTAACATTTTACAACATGGATATTTTTCCCCGTAGTACTGCCCTATAAAGGGTTAATACAGATTACAATTACAGATTAGCAGGGTGCTCATTCGGACTGAGACCTGTTTGCATTTTGTAATGTTTGGATTATCCAGAAAAATTTGCATAAAAAAATAATCGAAAAACTAATGACATATTTAACATGGAGAGGCTTATTTCACATTAAGAAGCCGAAAAAGCACTGGAAATACTACTTCAGTACTTAGAGTTACACAGTAACAGTACTCTCACCGATAAGTTATCATGTTTGCGAGGGATTTATGAGGCTTAAACTTCATGTTTATAAGGTTGTTTACCAGGTTTTCGGCATCTAACAGCAAACAATTAGTGACTTTATGCAACCAAACAGTAGTAAATTTCTTTTTGTCCCTAATGTGTGTATGTTGCAGCCTGTTCAATTCAGAACAATTAGCAACCCTATGACCCAATGAGATGAGGATGGTGTGTATGTATAAATGAGGTATCGTCTTGTACAGACCCAGGGTGATCATTTCTAAGAAAGTATGGTTAATTAAACTCCAACCATCGAAGTACACCGTAACCACTGTCTAGTATTCAAATCTGTATAAAAGTAACTACCTTCACTGGGGTTTGAACCAGGAACCTTTGTCTCCGGAAATCAGCTGTTAAACAGCTGACTCGCTGCATGACTAATACCTACTACAAATGTATAATTTTTTGTAATTGCTAATGAGGAATGGTTTAAGTAAGCAATTTATATTCCAAATATGTTTTGTGTTATGAGCTTTATTATGTTAGTTTTCTATTCTCAGCTAAGATGTTCATCACCTTTTAAATTTTATTTTTATTTTTCGAAGCTTAATCAAAATATTTTTCTTTATTAAATTACTTAGTGTTTATTAAAAAACATCTTTTATATGTAAAAAGCATGTTAAAACACATTAGAAATCAGTTCAGATTAGCAGGGTTGTTGTGTATTTTGTAATTTAAAATGATCACATTATTACAAACAAGTGTTTCTTTGGAAAAGTTTTTATATTTTTAGTATGATTTAGCTTTTCTTATGGATGTTTTTAGTACTGATAAGGATGATACAGAAGATTGTATTCGGCCAGCATGTACATGTAATTTACATTTAATATGTTCATATACACGCATTGGAATGTTGAATGATCCATTAAGAAGACAGAAATATTTGTCAGCGTTGAAACGAAAAATCAATTCCAAAAGCGTTGTACTGAGTATTGGTGATTGTTCATTGCTTGGATTAATGGCAGTTTCTCTTGGAGCAAAAATGGTAAATTATTTACTTATGTTCTTTTCTGTACTGATATAATTACAGCGTGTAAGAGTGAATATACATCTTAATATTTATAAAAAATCAAGAAGTGATTTGTTTTTAAAACACCTTTAATTGGTTCTAAAATCAGTGCAACCTGAGTACTGTAATTTGGTGATAAGTAGTTTCCTTAACTTTTAAATGTTTTGTTGTTTAGGTCATCACCTGAAAGGCTGGTTTGAACGTCTAGAGATTGTACTAAGTAACAATGAGGAGGCGGTTAAGTAAAATGAGGTGGTTTACACTTGCTTTTCTCTGTGAGTTCAAAAGCATGCTTATCAGAATGTCAGGCCCTCCGAAAAGCACATAATTTACACCCTGCAAATGACACCTTCACTTCATTCATCACAGGGTCTGGCTGTATAATGAAATTCATTACTTTCAGAGGAGAAAACTCTTGACTAGTAACTTTTAAATAAAAAATATAATAAAAAATATTTTATTAAGGAATTAAAAACATTCTTTTTTTCTTGTTGGGAAAAATTTATTTCATACCACATGTCAAGCATGAATGCTAGAATCATGATTCTACCATTTACTGTCTCAGCTTTGCAGCGAAAAATAAGACCATGCTGAATATATTTGAACATTATAATTCTATTTCTTTTATGTTTCATTAACTAAATGTATTTTTTGTAAGTTTTAATTTGTTGTCTTATTATCTACAAATTTTGGATATGAAATTTCTAATTACACTAAATGGCTGAATGGACACTTAAAAAAATCATTTAAAATGTCCAGCAACAGCTAACTATATATGACCTGCATTATAGCACTTATTGGATTAGTCTAAATGCTTGTAGAACATTCGGTAACTCTGCCAATGTGGCACAGATTAAATAACAGCTACAGAAAACAAGTAGGTACTGTGACATCTTAAAGTGTCATCCAGCGTATGAAAGACACTCACTTTGAAGTGCAAAGTGATATACTGCATAAACTTGTTAATAGAAAACATGAAAATTTCCAAAGGAAATTAACGTGAATATCTATATAATCTATAATCTATATAATTTTAAGTAGTAGGATTTATTGAATTACAGTAAATTGTGTCTGTATAATTTATCTTCAGAAAGCCTGTTAAAATTTCAGCTTGGTTTTACCAGTTTTATTTTTTAGCCTAAATAAGGTAAAATAATTTATAGTATTTTTATGTTTCAATATTTTGGGACATATCTTGTCAAAAAATTTTATATTCAATTCTTTTTGTTTCCAGCGTTTTCAAATCATCTTCTTGCAGATCTCTCTTCCTCATTACATCTTGTACACCAACCATCCATTGAATAGTTAGTAGCTCTCTTTTCTTTGTGGTGGTTTCCATTTAAATATTACTAGGCCATTTGCCTTCATCCATCTCTTTAGATGACCATACTACAACAACATCTTTTCTTCATTTCATCCTAAAATCTGTCACTTAACACCGATTGTTCAATTTTTGATTTGGTTGGTCCATCTTTGACACTGCGACATCATATGGCACGAATAGTGAACCAAGTGTTTTTAATAATATTGTTGTTTATTAACAGGTGTATTGTGAAGATGTCTCTATGTTTGCTAGACCAATCATATCGGAGTTTATTAAAACCAATAATTTATCTGATAAGATACAGCTGTTAACTGTTAAATACGATAACATTGGAAATGTCAAGAAAACTGATGATTTATTACAGATCATTAAGAAGGTAATATTTAAGGTTATTTTGTATCATTAAAATTGGGAAAAGGCAACATCCAAGGTGTTAGGCTGTGCTACCCATTGCAAAGCGGAAGGTTGCGCATTTGGTTATCGACTAAGATCTGGAATTATTACATGTTAAAACCACCAATTCTGTACCTATAGTAGTCACGAATAACCAAAGCAAGTAATGGAACTTTAAAAATAAATTGGGAACAGGTTTCTTCGTAGATGTGATTAGTTATGGACTTGATTACTTTTCTGAAAGTTTTGGGTTGATTTAGCAATTGAAACAACTTAAGGTTTGATGAATAAAATTTTAACTGGTTGTCACTGTAAATTGTAGCTGTATTATTTAAATGTTTGATGTACCTTGTATTGTCTGATGGGCAGATATCTTGTAAGATTTTTAAGCACAGCCAGAACTGTTTAGTCAAAGTGATTTTTCAATGTATTTCAGATTTATGCCTCTATGAGGTTTTACCTTTTTTGAAAAATTAAAAATTAATTATTTTCTTCTTTGTAAAAACTTACATGATTTTATAGAGTACTAACTATCTGTGCATCAGAATTAACTTTGTTGATCAACCGTCTTGAGAGATGAGGGATGAAAAGTTTCAAACTCCAGGAGGATATATATTTTTATGTTTTAGCATTGTTGTATAATTTTAATGACTTTTAAAGGCATTAATTGACTGAGAAAGAAGGTGGATAGGATATATTGGAGATACAAGTGGAAAGAAGTGTAGTCGAAGTCAAACAACAATGTAGGTACAGTTGGTCACTGAAACTGAAAATTTGAAAGGCCTACATTATTTAAGAAAAATTATGTTTAATAGAAATAAAGGTGAAGTAAAATAAACTGTAAATTTTGCAAATTTTGTAGATTTCTAAGGAACTTTAAATTATGAGTTAATGAGTAAAATCAAAAGAAAGAAGACTACCTACACCTAAGGTGGCAAACACCGTTTACCACTGCCTTAAGGAGGAGCAGTCGTAGGGGTTGTTGAGTGATCGATCTCTCCGTATCAACCTTTTCGAAGCGATTATTGACACTGACTGACTGAGTTCCTTCAATTTCTGCCTCGACTGGCCAAAATCCTGTCGTAGGTGTTAGCTACCTGCTGTTGTACAAGCCGCTGTGAGAAGTTTGTTGTCTGCGCTACCTACCGGCAGCAGAAGCAACTATTTCACAATGTTCGCTGTGCCTAACGGGCAAAACACCAACAACGGACCAGCTTAGAAATAGTACGGTATCAAATTATACAAAAACAATATAGATCTGTTAAATAATTATTTGTATTTATTTATTTTAGGTTGACTTAATTATTACTGAACCATTCTTTAGTTCAGCATTTCTACCATGGCATCATTTAAGATGGAAACCTTCTGAGTGTTTGGAGAAATGTTTAGTGTTTCCAAACGAGGCTGTGATTTGGGCTGTCGCTGTTCAATTTGATCATTTGTATAAAATTCGAGCGCCATTGAATACAGTTTTTGATTTCAGTATGACTGAATGTGATGAGTTGATAGCGGTATGTATGTATTTTCTTATGATTTTGGTAAATTAAAAATAAAATTTCATTTATATGAAAGAAAAGAATTAAAAATAAATTAATTATAAACATTTAAAAGATAAGGGTTTGTTTTGTTGAGTTCGGTCTCAGCCCCCACAGACTAATTCCAAGGAATCAGCTCTTTAAAAAAAAAAAATGCAGATTTGCCACCATTTATAATTCCTGAATATTGCAAAAGAGAAAGAATTAACAGTTTTAATACATTTTAATTATATAATCCAGTGTATTGAGGATTTACTGCACCGATGCCATGCTTTTTAATTTCTGGCTTCCATGTGACTAAGTGGTGCAGTTTTATGAAATTTTTCTTTCTTTTGGATAAAATTGCACTGTTTTGAAAAATCTGGGAATCTTCAGCTGTTCATTTGCCTATTCAAAGATTCAGGTTTTTTTTAGATATTTAAGTGTAGAAAACGTAAATATCATGGCTAAGTCATGTTTCGAGTCCTTATCATAAAAAATGCTTCCAATTGATTTAAAATTGCTAAACTCTTTCAGAGGTACACTTTATTGGTTCAACAACCTCATTTCGGAATCTATATTGGAAATTAAGGGAGTAACATGCCTTTAATTTGATTTTCTGTTTTTTATCTTTTCTTCCAATATAAGTCCAGACGCCTTTTGAATTACTGACAAAAGCCTTATTGATTACTTTTATGATCGTTAGATTATTAATATTTCCCTGTAATATTTGCAACCTCTCCTCTGAGGTTAGCAATAAGCCTGTGCACAGCACTGATGTAATCGGTAGTGATTATTTGTAAGAAATATTGCAGTCATGTACAAATTGATGCGCTTATTGTTTTACATTAAGGTTTGAACATTTTCTGATTCATTCAATTCAAAATGAAGCTTTCAAGAATATTTTCTTTCACTTTTATTAAAGTATTGTAGGTTTTTTGTGATTTTGTTCAGCTGTTACAGCCATTTTTTTTGCATCCCAAATGCCTAACCTGTGTCTGAATAGAGAGACCGCAGATCTCAGGGTGATGTGTGATCATTGCCTCCTCCATCCAGTGGTTTGGTGGGGAACCTCTATACTTAATCTTTCTTTGGTGTCCAGTTCCATTTTCTGCTGGGCTACCGGTCTTCATTCATCCGATGCGGGTGTCCACACCACAACAGTGTCTTTTTTTTGAATTTGTTTAACAAACTGTTTAGCCTTCCTACCTTTTACTTCATTCCTCATGTCATCCAATCTTGTGTTTCAACAACTTCTCCAGAAGTTCATCTGCAAAGCTGCAATCATTTTTTACTTCTTACCGACAATTCCTATAATTGTGCTCTGTATGCCAGAATGGTTTACTGTATGACTCTTCCAATCCTTTCCTTTGTTCCGTTCTGAATTTCTTTGGATTACAAGATGGAATTTTGCATTTCTGTCACTGCCCTTCTCTGTGCTGCTCTGTTTATTACTCCATTTGGCTGTTCTCATCATTACTTAGCTCCACACCTAAATACTTGTACTCTTTATAAACCTCTATCCTCTTTCCTCATTTTGTAGGTCACAACAAGTAAACTGTATTAAAAACACCATTAAGCAGATGCTTTCAATAATGCTATTTAAAGTTTTATTTTGTTCATCATTTTTAATGTTTAACTGACGTTCAATCTCTGTTTTGTCTGTAGAATGCGAGTGTTGTAAGTGATAGTCCTATTGAGCTTCAGCCATTATGGGAGTACGGAACAGTGTCATTATCACGCCCATTTAAATTATTCCAGTTAAATTTAAATAGTGATTATCCAGAAAAAGATAAAAATTTCCATAGTACTGTCAATATTGAAGCGTAAGTATTGTCTAATTTTTTAGTTTTATTGTTCTAAACTGTGTTGGTATGAGATGCAATTGGAAAGTTTTACTACTGTGCTTTTATTTTAAAATAGGTGTTTTTTTAGAATATTGTAAAAGCATTCCTAGAAATCTTTTTTCTAAAGACAGTGGTTACCACTGTACGTTGATGGTTGGGGTTCAATTAACCATACTCTTATCAGAAATGGTTGGCCTGAGTCTGTACAAATTTCACCTCATTTACACATCATAAATATCATCCTCATCTCATTGGGTCATGAGGTTGTTTATTTTTCTTAAATTGAACAAATTTCAACGTACACACATTTGGGATTGAAATAAAGTTCTACATATATGTGTACTGGTTTTTATATTTTAATCCGTTATCAACAGATGCACGACTATAAATGTTTTGGCACACTTTTAATGTCAGATGGTACTTCAGATAAGGATATATTGGAAAAAAATGGCAGAAGTAGGGTCACCAAAATGTTACATCCTGTTTTGTGGTGAAATCACGTATCTTGTGACACTTAGAAAAGAATCTTCCGTTCTTTTGTTGAAAGCTCTTCTATTAATGGCCCAGAGGTTTGGACTCTCCAGCTAAGATTTAAAAGCTGAATAACTTTTATGGAAATGAGTTTCAGGTGTAAAGAAGTTTTAAAGAAAGTGGAAACAAAATTTTATATTGATAATTTTGAAGAAAGATAACTCATCTGGTTCAGTCATCTGCAAAAAATTTAAAAGGATAGGTTGTCACCGGAACTATGGATTCCAGGTAGATAAACAAACTAGAAAAGAGTGATGGATGGTGTTATAAAGATATGGAGAGGAGAGATCTGAGGGGTGAAGATGTTTTCAGTAGAAATAAATGGTGTTCTGAATTATGGTAATTGACAGTGTTGTAGAACAGCTTCTATAATATATGAATAATAATACTTTGTAATTTTTTTCCTTTTTAGTTCTGGTAGACTTGACGCTATTGTTTTATGGATTGAACATAAATTGGATGATGATATCTCCGTCAGTAATGGTATAATTACAGATGTTACATCAGTAAAACCAGGAGAAAAAATTAAATGGGATATGTACACAAGACAGGCTGTTAGCTTCGTAAAGCAATATTATCCACTTTTGGTTAGTCAGAGCGATGAATTATCAATCGATGCGATATTTCAGTGTAAAAACAGTGATCTATTATTGAATACTAACCTCAGATGTGGTAAGTTTTAATTTTTTAAATTTAATTGTGGTAAGTTTCAAAATGGGAGATTAGGACGTTTGTGAGTGAAAAGTTACGGATTTTATAATTTTCCAATAGACATTGAATATGTTCTGAAGATTGCTTGTGCCAAAGGTCAGATCTGTAACTCTGGTGAATTTTTTTTTGAGAATTTTTAGTTAGATAGGTAAAAAATAGGTGTATTTGGAAGTCTGCTGAAAAAAAAATAGGAACTCATTGAAAAATTGGCCCACGGGGTCCTTTTTTAATCCATTGGACCTCACCAATGCTCAATAACATGAGGGTTATAAAAATAACTGCAGCTCCTCAAAATTCACTATGTCATAATATACAGAAATATAGAATAGAGTCGACCTTTTTTTAACGGACACTGGCTATCTGGACCTGATACAGGCTCAGTTTGATTTTTATCAGGGTATCACATTCAATTCACAAATTATAGCAAAAATTGCATTTTTGCTTGTAGCTTTAAATATAATGTCTGAATATTTAAGCTAGAAGGGGATTAGACATGCTCATACTTAAAAACAAACAAATCTTATATATTATTATCAGTGCAAACAGTTTTCTAAAAATTTACTATTAAAATAAATGATGCAGTTGATTTTTTTACAGTTTATTTTATAAATGGTAAAGTAAACTGGACGAGGCCATCTACCTGAGGGACTGGAGGTTTAAGGAAATCGGTGTTTTATTAGTGTAGAAAGGGTCGCCTATTGTGTTTTATAACTGGTGAAAGGGTCGCCTGTTGTTATGATGCGATGGACTCTTCTAGTTGCTTAAAGGCACCTTTGACAGTTAACCTATTTTAAACCTATGCCATGCAAAGGTAATGTACTTTAATGTGCATCAAATTTTATATAACATAATTATAATGTATTTTAATTTAACAAATAAACCTTAAAAAGTAAAAATAAAAATAGTGCAGTAGTGCAACAAGAGAGAAGATTTTATTTCTTGAGTTCTTCGTTTTCACTATTCATGCAGCTGCTTTAGAAAATATGGAAAATTATTAGTTTTTTTCACAATAACCTCATTTACCAAAAGCGGCCACAGATCTTTGCATGTTCATTTGTATGGCACAGGTGTAAAATAGGTTAACTGTAAAAGTGCCTTTAGGGAACTAGACGAGTCCATCGCATCATAACAACAGGCGACCCTTTCACCAGTAATAAAACACAATAGGCGACCCTTTCAACACTAATTTCCTTAAACCTCCGTCTCTCAGGTAGATGGCCTCGTCCAGTTTACTGTACCCTTTATAAATATTATAATACTGAGGATCAACTTGTAATGGTCAACTCTTTAAGAAAATAACAAATTATTCAATACAAAATAAATAATTTATTTAATTGTAATCTCCATTAAACTTTTAAGTTACTTTACTATGTGTTATATCAAGGGAAATATTTTGCTCATATGCTTGTTGTGAATGAAATCTTAGTTTATGTTTATTGTCATGATAATGATCATAAATTTCATGTATAGTATCAGTGGTTACAAGGAATAATTGAAATTGTTTTTTCTTGTTGCAGCAAACGGTGACGTATTTAAGGATGTAACTGGAAAACCATCTTCAAAGTTTAGTTATTTAATGAATGAAGGAAATAATTAATCAGTTAATTAATATTTTTTGTACATTATATTACATGTGTGTATATACGGCAGTAATTCTAATAAATCTTTTTTAAATTAAAAAATTATTTTTTTATAAATATCTTTTGTTGATCTTATTATGCATGGAAATTTATGTTAAAACTTTTAATTCTCTTCAAGGGTATTCATTTAGTTTTTAGTTTGAAAGATATAAATAACACTTAGTTTTGTTTCTGAAAAAATTATTTTGGTTATTCATGGTAATTTTTAAAATTTTTGTCTCATTTTCCTTTGTCCGTCTGTCCATCATGCCCAGATGTCAGAAACTACAAGAGATAGCAACAAACGGTTTTCAGATCCGTAATCGTACAGAAAAATTTAGTGGGCCTAAATTGGGTTTGAAGTTCTGGTTTTAACTGGAAGTGTCTTAAAACCGGAAATCAGAAATCAAAGTCTGAATTTGGAAACAAAAATAGTGTCCTTCTATTCCTCTTAAAGAGTAAATACAGAAATCACTAATGATTTTTGCCATAAGTCAAAGGTACTCCTTTTTCAAAATTGCAACCAGCCATGAGACATGTCATCTCATGAAAAGGTTTTTTAACAAATTTTTTAATACTTTTGTTTTCTTATTGATTTAAACTCTTACAAAAGGATTCAGCTATCGTTTATTTCTGCATACTTTCACCACAGTTGTTAGCTTACTGTTAGTGAAAAATGCAAATAGCACATTAGCACTCCAAGAAACTAGGAAGCTTTAGTATAAGAATTGTTTCCTCTTTGAGTAACAAATTTAATTGTTTTCCTGCTTAATACAGTCAAACTTCTATAACTTGAATCCTCAAGGGATGAGGAAAAAATTCAAGTTTCAAAAATTTCGAGTAATGGAAAAATAACAAACACAGAACATTCCACGTAGGCTAATACAGTAGCCTACAATATGTAAAATATTATGTAGGACCTATTGGACATGCGTAATTTTGCAATACAGTACTGTATGTTGCATTTAGCTTAGCTATAAGTTACAGTGTTAAGTACTGTACATATTGTACTCATATGCACTATATAGTATTCCAAAATTATGCTATTTTAATTACAGTACATGCTGAATATGGTGTATTTTACCTACAGACTATGGTTCTATTGTTCTGCGGTCCACCATAGATTCGTCGATTCAAAGAAATTCATTGTTTTGGTTTACGCTTACGCTTGTTAGGCCTACAAAGACAACTAGATGACTTTGAAGGTCTGTACTCTTTTATAGTCCAACATTTCCTCTTAAAATGAAAGAAGCAGCACTGTACCTACATTTTTCAGAAGACCAAAAATGGTATTTTGAGAACTATGTACATAATTTCGTCAAAAGAAACTAAATAAATAGTTTGACTTAGAGAAATGACGGAATTCGAGTTGTAGTTGGATTTTTACCCAGTAAATGCTTGGAAGGTTGAAGGGAACTGAAATTCAATTCGAGATGTAGAAAATTCGAGTTATAGAAGTTCGACTGTATTAATAAATACTACCAAATTTTTGATAATTTCATATCAAAGTCATAAGTAAATCGACAAAACACGTATTTAAATTACAAATCATGGAAATGTGGACATGAAATAAGGTGTGAGCTTCCTGGCCGCTGTTAGCACTACAGTCGTTTGACAGCAGAAAAGTCTTTAAAACTTTGGACTGTATGTATTAGACTATGCTCTTGCCAAGTTCCCCTAACACTCTAGTTTACAATTAACTATGTTACATGTATGTCAGTGAATGGGTATGTGTTAGAAATAGAGCTAATTTCCTTAAAATTTGGGCAAATGTTAGACATTGGATTTATTTAAATTCATTTTTTTATCAAAAATTATCATTGAGATTAAATTACTTGGATTAGCAACATTTGTGTAAAAGAAGAAGTACTAGTCAAGTGGAATATTTCACAATAGATAATGTTTAAAATTTTAAGTTAACTCATGAAAACTATGTTCAATTTTGATTTGAGAGCTCTTGGTTTGTATATTCGTTAAACGTGTATCTTTATAAAGTTTTATAACTTTACATCAGGTCATCTTAATCAAAATTTTATTGGAATAGAGTGTTTCAGGAACATAACTCTATATAAAATATGTCTGTTCGAAATATAAGTAGTAATTTAAAATTTTCAGTGTGTACCATGCACAAGGTACTCCGTCATTACTCAGTACCTTCATGACATAAATTTTACAATTGTAAACATTCTGCAATTGGTTCTAATTGTGTAGATTTTCCTGTGTAGTGATTCATATCTTTTTATTAACTGATGTGTGTGCATCAGACCACTATGAGTTCAGTATCCTATTAATCATCTTTTTAAATATTTTCATTCTCTCCCTTTGGTGGCTTGGATTTTGCTTCTGTTGATGGTAGTAAACTGATAAGTATAAAAGTTGCTGAAAAATATGTTTTGATTATATTAATAAATTAAAATTTTTGAATTTATAACATTACTGAGTAGTATTTCTGTTTTAACTTAACAGTTACAAATAAATATAAGTTTTTTGGTAAGTGTTTTCTGTTACCGTATTCTGGTGGTTAGAAATATATATTTAAATTTTAAATAATTCGGCTGTTTAAAATCCTACATAGGATGCTTGATAAAATAAAAATAATAAATATAAGTACGTTAGAGAAAGTACTTTCACTGTTTATCATCTTAATAGAGTAAAAAAATATTAAGATTTCTTCTAACCCTAGGAGTAAGACCCTTGTTTTACATGTCCGCCCATGAGGGGTCAATAAATTATTTAATGTTTCATTTTTCTTTCCATCAGCTTCAATTTGTTTGAAAAGCACAACATTTTGACAATGTATGTAGTTTAATACTTAATTGGTTTAATCTATTTCATATTTCAACTGAGCAGGCATTTTGTGGTAAATTTAACAGATTTTATGTGAGTTGGTAAGAAGGTTACACACATTGCCCTTAAAGAATTTATAGTTATGTTTAAAACATATCAGCAGTTGTTTAGAAAAAATATGATGGCTATGATTTGCTGTGTGGACCAGAATGATATTGTACTAAGGGTGTCATCCAGTGCAGTGGCATAAATACTCACTTTCTTTTGTAATGCTATATAGGGAAGAATAAGCTCCATAGTAATTAGTATTTCTTTAAACTGTTATGAAAAAAATGAATGCTTTAAATGATGTTATAGTGAGCTTTAACCATTAGCAACTACGTGAAACACTTGGCATTATAACAGTATAGCTGTGGCTCATGTAGCTGGTACAGAAAGATTATAAAAGCAGTATTTCAAGGTATGTATTCATGCAGAATATTTGTAGTGGTAGAGCGGACGCCAAATAAGCTTGCTGGTTTTCTTGAGTGCGCAGAATGTTTATTTTGGTAATGGCGCACTCAGTTGACTCAGCGATTGGTGGGGATCAGTGCTGTACTAGCTATGATTAGAGTAACATCGCTCTCGCTACGTTATGTATCAGCTAACCTGAAAACATTAGTATGTAATGTGTTGTATGTGGTATGCATTAATTTTTGTATACAATGTTTACAATTGAATGTTTTTAACAATACTAATAGATGATTATTTACATCGTTCAGTGCCTGTGATTTAATAGGCAGTTCAGTACTAAGACACAAAATCGACCTACTGAATCCGAACTGTTCATGTAGCTACACTGGCAAGCTTATTTGGCATCTGCTCTACTGAAAGTATGAGCCATAACAAACACATACCTTCTGCACAGTAAAAGAAGCATAGTAAAGTCCATCATGGAGACTTAATTATAGTGTCTTACGCCTCTAATTGTAGTGTATATAGGGTGATTCAAAAAGAGCGCTGGTTTTGATATATCAAATTAAGAGATTTATTTTATTGAAAAACTGAAAATAAATACATCAACAAGTTCATCTTTCCTTCCGATTTTATGTATGAAAAATGATGTCATGCATGTGTCCTCCTCTACTGCGCTGGCACGCATCAACTCTGTCCATGAAACTGGATATTACTGCACGACAAGTTTCGACTTCCATTTGCCCGATAACCCGTCGAATTTCCTCCTTCAAGTCATTGATGTTTCGGGGTTTATTGGCATACACCAATGACTTCAGATGACCCCAAAGAGGAAAGTCACAAGGCGTCAAGTCACACGACCTTGGTAGCCATTGATGGTCGGAATTACGAGAAATGATGTGATCCAGAACCGTTAACGAAGCAACAACATTGTTTCTCCTGCAGCGTGACAGGTGGCACCATCCTGCTGAAACCACAACTCGTCAATGTCCATTCCATTCAAATGACGCCACAAAAACTCCCTAATCATCGTACGGTATCGGTCTCCATTTACTGTCACGGCTTGTCCTTCATGATTTTCAAAAAAGTAAGGGCCGATGACACCGCCCGACCAAAAGCCGCACCAAACTGTCACTCGCTGTGCATACATTTCCCTTTCATTAACCACGCGAGGGTTTTCTAAACCCCACATACGGCGGTTCTGTTTATTAACAAAACCGTTTAAGTGGAAGTGCGCCTCATCACTGAAAATGATTTTGTTTGCGAAGGTGTCATCATCCTGCCGTTTTCTCAATACCCAGTCAACAAACTGTCGTCTCTTCTGGTGGTCTGCCACTTTCAAATGTTGCGTCAACTGAATTTTATACGGGTGATATTGGAGATCGTACTGAAGAATTCTGCGTACAGAAGAACATCTTAAACCCAATTGTTGAGAACGGCGACGTATTGATTTTGCTGGGCTAACAGCCACACTGTCACGAACCAACGCAACGTTCTGCTCAGTTTGGTCAGAACGACGACGTCCAGAACTTTTAAGGTCGACTGTTGAACCCGTCTCAAAAAACTTTTTCATGAGCCTGCGAACTGTTGATTCATTCGGTGCTTCATTACGTCCTAGAGTACCGCGAAGTCGCCTGACAGTAGCCGCATAACTCTCTCCACTCTGGTAAAATGTTTTGACGATTAACACTCGTTGCGCAATAGTAAACTTCTCCATGGTTAGACACAGACTGCGAGAGTACTACACTGTGAACAAGAGAAACTACAACTGAATCGTCAATCGGAATGTTCTCCAAAATAGAAATGTGGTCAAACAATGTTGCCAACCGATAAACAAAAATTTACCAGCCGTTTAAAAACCGGCGCTCTTTTTGAATCACCCTTTAGCTGCCAACATATTGAAATCATTAAATTTTATGGGTAGGTGCTTAAGTAAAGAGTGGTGAAAACTGAATCCTAATAATAATAATAATAACAACAAATGTTTTGCTACTTAATAACATTAGAATTGTTAATTAAGCTTAAATTAAAATTGAAATTATATAGTATTTATGATTACCTCCTGCCGCAGATATTATGCTCCATAATAATGTACTACAATGAGAATCAATTAATATACCAGCTACTGTATTTGTTACTGTTGAACCAATTCTAGAAGCAATCAGTGTCAAACAACTTGCCATTGCCCTATTAATGACAAAAGAAAAATTCTGTAATTTAAAGTTACTATTAACATTTATTAAACCAGATTGTTTCAAGTGATGTGCTCTGGCTACATTACCTAATTATGTTCAGAACAACAAAACACAGGCTGTGTATGGGCCTAAAGCAGTGGTGAAATAAGCATTGTTTTGAAGTTCTTTATATTAATTGGTAAACATAATTCTTATGAAATTATCAATAATTAATTTTATTCACTTCCAATTTCTTCATAACTTTGAATTGTTGATGATGTACTGATGTTTCATAGTCACCATAATACATTAATCTTTGTATATGTCATAAATTATTATTTAATGTGTTTATCAACAAACCTACATGTGAAGTACCTAATGTTTTTTCATATCCTTATACATTTTAACGTTAGATTTATAGTTTGTTACCTTTACGCGATTTTTCTTGCTGTTCTTCCCTCTTTAGTTATCAATCCTGAGATAGGTTGGCAACAGCTTACCATGTAACTCGTTCATTGGCTTTATTTTTTAGTTCCTGGAAATTGTCAAGGCTACATCATTTGTAATTTTTTCCAGTTTCTATAACCTAGGTCATTTTCTATTTCATACACCCTCCATATATCGTTCAGTTATTATTTTGGTGATGATCTCATGTCTTAAAATATCGCCAATTGATATAATTCTTCTCATCTTAATAATTTTCCATTATTTTTTCCTTCTGCTTTTCTGAACACTTTATTGTTTGTAATTTGGGCAATTACAATTTTCATTTCCATTTGTGCTAATTGGGCAAGATACCCAACACCATTATTTAAAATATCGATAAATAATAATCCTTGAGATTCATAAAATATTAGAAAGCGATAATACAGGGTGATTCAGATAAGTCAACTCAAATACTCAATGGATAATGAAACTTTATTATTTGAGAAAATGAGATTGTTTACCATATTTCATTATCTATATCATTTAGCATATTTAAATTACCTTTATAAAAGGTGTTGAAATTGTCCTCCATTTTGTAGTAAACATATCCTCTCGGCGGCACATGTTTGCAGATACTCGTCTCAGTACATTGTTAGTGAGTTCCCTTACAGCAGTGATGTTTTCCTTTAAATTCTCCAGCGTTTTCGGATTATTGCAATACACCTTCTTCTTAAGATACCCCCACAAAAAGAAATCTAGTGAGTGTGGAGGCTACACATTAGTAGAGAATAATTGATCATTGAAGAACTCATGAAGCATCGTCATTGTTTCATTGGAGGTGTGACATGTTGCACTATCTTGTTGAAACCAGTACTAACATTCATTCACTTCAAGCAAGGCTATGAATTGATTTATGATGTCTGCATAAACTTCTGAAGTAACAGTGTTGTTAAAAATATTGGTCAAACCAAATTACTTTCCGACCAAAATTCATAAATATTTATGGTTCTGACTTATCTGAATCACCCAGTATTAGATTATTAAAAATAATTGATAAACCAAGAATCTTTGCTGATAAATAATCTAAGTGGCAGGATGTAGCCAATTCTTGTACTGTTAATCTGGATACTTATTGGCAACAACCTAAAGAATGAGACATTGCTCAGAAACAATTACAAAATTCAAAAAATTTTTTTTCGATGTAATTATGTAAATATACTTGTTTATTTTAGAATAATAATTAGCTTATATACTGGATTATTTATTTAGCTATTAGCTGAAATTAATTTTTCTTACAATTTGTTAAGAAGATAAATAAAGAGATGTTGATTCTTACCTGATGTTTGTGGGAAATAAATCAACAATTACAACATTAATGACTGGAAATAACACACCAGTACATAAAATTACAAGACTTGCTTTAATCGGTACAAATATAAGTGTGCTTGACACCATCATTGACGATGTTGCTGTTAAAGCCCCAACTGATACAGCCACTATGGAATATAAAGAAAAATTGTGTTAATTATCTATATTTATCTGCTTAAAAGTAGTTCTGAAACAAAATTAAGTCATGACAATTCATATTACTAAAAGGACATTCAATAATAAATATTTCTGTGGTATAGTAAAATTTTTAGACCACCAACATGGTACAGTGGTTTAAAATATTTGGTTACACTGAACTGAAAAGTAGAAGGTTCCAGGTTGAATTCCCAGATAAGGTCTTGAACTAAAATGAGTTAGAATGCATTGATTATCATCATCATCATCATCATCATGAGGTAATCTGCCCTTAGGCAAGTCCATTACAACATGTTAGTCTCCAGCTTGTTCTGGCTCCCATTAATGTCTTAATGTCTTGTTAGCTCCTTTTAAATCGCCTATTACCTTTATGTATTGATATCCTTATCTTCTTTCACCTTCTACATAGTTTTAATTAAACCTTTTCCTCTTATTGTATTGTAGCCAATTAACTTTCTTTTGTTGATTGGTTGCTATTAAAATTTTCTTTAATGTATAATTTTCCATAATACTTCTGACTGATTTTATTTTTAATTTTGTAGTTTAAATTCGACTAGTTTTTTTAGTTTAAAGTCACGTCAACAGCTTGGTTATTAGCAACAGGTGTGGGTTATAAAATAATGGGCTTTAATTGGTTGAAATTTTCAGATATTATCTGATTATCAAATCTGGGACCTGTCACTTTAAAGTCTGGTGTGCTAACCACTGCATCATGGAGGTAACCAAGTTATGATTTAATAATGTATAACTTATAAAAAAAGTTACTTACTTAATAGATATTTCTTATTAAGAAATCTAGTTATAAACACAACAATTAACCATACTGTTATTTGTAAACTTCCTAAAATTAAATAATGTATATAAACTGATTTATCAACCTCATCATTACAAGTTGGTTGTACAGTTTCATGTAAAAATTCACTTGAATTAGATTTTGTTACTAAGTTTGTTTGGTTATGGTGAATTTTATGTTGCATAAGTAGGCAATATGTCCCATCATTTTTACCAGTTTCAGTTCTGTATACTTCCATCTTATTTATTGCTTCTGGTAGCCAGACATAAAGATTAGTGTTTCTGAAAAAAGAACATACCAATTACGTAGGTATTTTCAGATAATGTAACAATAGGTAAGTACAGTAGAATTTATTACGGTTTCTAAATCAAATTTAATCTAGATTGAATCTATTAGTTACCTGAATACCTGCAAACAATTATAAGTTTAAAGCTTATAACAACTTTGCAACAAAATCATATTTTAAGTCTTTGAAAACAAGAAAAGCTAGGGTGGTTTACAATTTTTACCTGTGTTGAATTTAGTATTACATGACAGAACTGATTTAGTAAAACATTTTGAATGATCTAAGAATAAAATCATAAACTAAGCCAAAACAAATTATCATTGATATTGTTTTGGAAATAAAACGTAGATTCTAGACTGGGGGTTTGAAAAATGTAGTAACATGGACAATGTACCACATACCAGATTGGATGCGTTTATAAATAGTTTGCATTTCGCAATTTTCTTTTCCCGTTCAATTGTCCATTATTTCATCAGATTCAGAGGGATTGGGAGCAAGATTTAAGAGAGAAGTTGGTGGAACAGTCCTATCATATTCAGAATAAGTGGTTGATAGGATTCTTCTTCTTCTTTAGGTGCCAATATGATTTTGAATGTTGACGATCATCATCGCTATTATTGTAACTTATTCATTGCAATTTCTGAACAGTTCTGCGGAACTCTTATCAAACCAAGTCCTAAGGTTTGCTAGCCAGGATATTCTTCTTTGTCCTGGAGCTCTTCATCCTACGACCTTACCCTGGAGAACCAAGGTACGAGTATATCTTTTTCATTTCTCATAATGTGGTCCAAGTAAGACAGTATTCTGCATTTGATTGTGTTGATGAGTTCCCAGTTTCTGTTGATTCTTCACAACACTTCTAAGTTCGCCACCCTCTGCGTCCATGGTATCTTAAAAATTCTTCAGTACAGCCACAGTTCAAAGGCTTCTTCTTTGAAATTGTTTTATTGAGGGTCCTTGTTTCCACTCCATACAGAAGTGCTGAATATATAACCTTCCAGGAGGTATGTACAACCTTCCTTGTACATAACCTTCCAGGAGGTGTAATTTGGTCCCGAGCGTCAAGTCATGTGTCGTAACAAGTAACATGTTGATAGGATTACAGAATGTCAATTATTGGGGGATACTGATATACTATATCTATACCCCATTCCCACACAACCAGTTTGTAATGTAAATTTGTTTTGAATAAAATTTTCAGTTTTTATGAAATACTTACATGTAATATATACAGAATAATGCTAATGAGATCAGTATAAAATTGTTTCTATGTGGTTTTCTTAATAACGGAACTGTTTGATTCCAAACTAACTGAAAGAAAGCTGCGATTTTACTTTTATTTTCTTCTAATTTTGCGATTTGTTCTTTCTCATCAACTTTTATATTTTGTATAGTCAATAGTTTATCATTATTATTTTCTTTATGCATTCTTTTTAGTACTTTAAGTGCTTCACTTGATTTTCCTTTTGCTAACAAAAATTTTGGACTTTCTGGTAAAAAACATAAACATAATGCAGCTAATAAACTTGGTATTCCACTAAGGATATAAAACAACCTCCATGGCTTAAAAATTAAACCTGGATATAATTCAAATTTCCATGTCGCTGATATTGTAACCCAAGCCATAGCTGAAATCAAAAACAAAAGAGAATAAAGATGAAAATCAGTTTGTCCATCATGGCACTAAGTCTGATCAGCTAATCCAATTAAATGAAATTCTTAAAAGTGGTTTTATCTTGAGTTTAATTGAAATTTAAATTTCAGAATAAAATATTTTATATGGAACTTACTTTATTTTACCTGTTTTGGTGAAAAATTTCTTTAGATATTATTAACTCATTGCTCCTGTTGATAGAATCGGAGCTACTCATGATTTTCCAATAAAATTTGGTGGTAGCAAAGGAGCCTATTATTTGTCTATGGTAAGTAATCCATGGATAGGAACTACGAGTACCTATGCTAAACTTTTAGAGTCACCATAAGTTTGACTGCTGTGGAAGGTTTTTTGCTCTTCCATATATTTAACAGTGTTGTATTTTTGTACATGTACATGATTATTGTCTTTAAGATACTTTTTTTTTGTAAAAAGGGTTGCCTAAGTGAATCAACTTCTTTTCTTGCAATGGTTTATTATCTTCATTCATGGTACACAGGAAACATTTGGAAAGCTATTAGTAGTGTAACATGAATAAAACAGAACATATTACTATGATTTTCAACTGAATGTTGTGTGACCACTGAAAATAATTGAAAATAAAAGACTGAACCACTGTACACACCTTTGTGAAAAATATAAAACAGAGCGATTTTTGAACCATGCAGAATTATTTAAACATGAACTATTGTAGAAGAAACAATTTTCATCATCAGGATGTAACAGTGGCATCAGAAATGCTACATGTATCGTTCACATTTTTGAAATTTCTGGCCTGTGAGCGCTTTATAACATTCCTATTGTTGTTTTTTAATCAAAGGTAAGTTGTTCAAGAAAAATTGATTTAGCAATTTAAGGGTGGTTTTTAAATCACTGAACTTGCAGCAAATCTTTTAAGGTAAAAAAAATTAATTATGTTCAAACTAAAATGTCGTAAAATTCTCTTCTACTTTTTTGTGAAGTAACTTAGTGTTATAATTCTTAGAGTATTCAGTTCCTTCATGGTTCATGGTGAAAAATATTTTTGATATTTATTAGTAATTTGGTAAAAATTATTGATATACATAAAAATACTGAAATTACGTTCAATAAATTTATCTGCACTTTTTTTGAATAGGGCTTAACTACATATTTGTATATTCAGTAAACAATTGACTGATATGTGAAATGAATTAACTCTGTGCAAAGTATGGAATGATTACCATTGAAAGAAATAATATCAAACTAACTTACCAGGCAACAAAATTGTTGATATAAATGCAATAAATGAAGTAATAATCAGGGCTGTTGATCTAAACTTGTCTGTCTGAAATTCACCAACGTAAGCATACAATGAAACGAAACCTCCACAAGCACTAAAAAAATATCAATAATTATTGGTAAATTCATTCCTAGCAAATGTTATCAGACATTCATGAATTCATATTTTTTATGTGAAAAATCTCAAGTTTTTAAAATAAATTTCTGACAATATATTTTTAGAATGAATTTTTTTGTTTTGTTTGTTATTTTATGTATTTTTTGTCTTTTACTCTTTTAAAATTATGATTATTAAAATCATATATTATTAAGAAATAATACATGATAAAAGTTACAGTATAAATGAAATTTATCAACTTACCTTGGTTACTTTTTAAGTTTAAAAAACTTTTGCGCATTTCGGTGGTACCACCTTCTTCAGAGCATATTATTAAAATTAAAAAATGTTTCCATTCAGTCATTTCGATTAAAACTCTTTTCATCTAAATGACTGACAGGAAACACCGTTTTGAATTTAAATTTTAAATTTTAATAATATGCTCTGAAGAAGGTGGTACCATTGAAACACACGTAAGTTTTTTAAACTTAAAAAGCAACCAAAGGTAAGGTGATAAATTTCATTTATACTGTAATTTTTATTAATAGTTGACAGGATGCATTTCAAAAATTTATTTATAAATAAATGATAAAAGTCTTTTGAATTTTCAATTTCGATACAAACTTTCTTTTTAGAGTTTTACATTTCTTTAAGATTATTGTAAAAAAAACTATTTATAATGCCAGATTACTCAAAAAATACAATAATATAGATTACTTTGAGCTAATACTGGTTTATGCAGTAGAAACATGGACAGGTGAAAGGAAGGCAGAAAGCAGAAAGTATGCTGCAGAAATGAAGTTCAAGAGGAGTATGGTAGAAAAGACAATAAGAAATAAAATGAGAAGTGACGTAATTAGGGAACAGTCAGGGATGGATAACCTGATAGGAGAGTTAGATAGACAGAGCTGTGATGGTTTGGTCATATCAGTTGGTTGGAGGAGGGTAGACTGCCTAAAAGGACGCTGTACTTGGAGATGGAAGGAAAAAGACCAACAGGCAGACCAAGAGTGAAGTTGATGGGTTCAGTTATGAATGAATTGGGAAAAAGATGTGATGCCGAGAGAATAATGGAGGAGAGATGGTTAAGTGACAGAAAAAGGTGGAGAGGAGTTGTGTTGGGTATAATCTGAGGAAATTTGGAAGAGGGGTTAAGAGAATGATGATGATTCCTTTCGTAAAATGATTTAACTACCATTTTTTTCTATTAAATTAATTTGTTTTAAATGAGTATGAAAATGAAATTTGTTAAGAGCTCTTACCCATGTCTCCTTTCTATAAAGAGAAGCTATTACATCATAAATGTTTGTTGAAGGGGTTTGTTCAATTTTGTTTGACACTCATTGTTATCAGTCACGTTCTAGTTTTTCTTGTGGCCTGTACAGTGGCATAACCTTCTCAGTCACTACCCCAAAATTTTATTTTTTGTATGTAACATGACATTAAAGGTTCATTCAGGTTGATTTGAATGAGCAAACACATACACATATATTTATAAAAAAAAACATTTTTATAAACTCTAATGGGACACACGGTTTTGTAATTGTTCCAGAGAATTTTAATGTGGAATATAGAGATTAGCAAGTGATTGCAGCTGACAGATAAAAGATGAAGGATAGTGTTAAGACAGTAAAGAATTAATGATATGTGTTAATATGGGGATCCACCGGGTTGGTCTAATGGTAAAGTTGTCACCGCAAGTCAGCTGTTTAACAGCTGATTTCAGAGACAAAGTTTCCTGGTTCAAATCCTAGTAGAGGTGGTAACTTTTATATGGGTTTAAATACTAGACAGTGGTTATTGGTGTACTTTGATGGTTGGGGTTTAATTAACCATACTCTCTCAGAGATGGTAGGCCTAAGTCTGAACGATACTACACCTTATAGGCTACACATCATTCTCATCTCATTGTGTCATGGAGTTGCTTATTGTTCTTAAATTGAACAGATTGCAATGTACACACATTAGGAATTTAAAAAAATATGGGAGTAAGGAAATAAGTAATACATAAAATTACTTTTATTCAAATACTTCCGTTAAAGAAACTGTTTATGGAAAGTTTTAATTTTAAAATGAAGTAAGTAGACTACGCTAGAC
Organism: Catonia carolina; assembly: GCA_035578175.1. NCBI lineage: Eukaryota > Metazoa > Arthropoda > Insecta > Hemiptera > Achilidae > Catonia > Catonia carolina. Next base: position 256,220,105 of record JAQMRL010000001.1, on the reverse strand, counting down.
TGTACTTAATATTAGATAAAAATCATCATCATCATCATCTGTCAAGGATTAGGCTCAATGACCTGTTTCGGCATCCATCTCTTTTTAGGTCTTCCCAAGCCTCGCTTCCCTCTAGGTTTATATTTCCATGCTCATACAGGAAATATGTGTGCTGCTATGTGAAGTATAACAATTTCTATAATTTACATTCTAAACGTGTCACACAGTGACTGAACATTTAACTCAGCGAGTCTCCTTCTAAACATCCTGTTTAAGGATTGGCAGTACATTACACCTACAATTAATTACAAATACCAAATAAAAACAAATAGTACATCTTTTTATTTGTTATCTTACCTAACACCACTTAAAACTCTCAGCATTAATATACCATAGTAATTAGGTATCAACATTGTCACTAAATATATCAAAGCATCACAAAATAAACATCTTATTAACACATATCTCCTTCCCAAAGTATCCGAAAGGAAACCCCACATATGGCAACTGAATACCAGTGCTGGAAAAACAAAAAAAAAACAATTTGAAGTTATTTTATTTTAAGAAGTTAATATGTATAGAAATATAAATAAATATAAATTTGTTAATCATTGACACTTTTTTAAAATCAGTTTTATTACGGTCTCACTAATTTTTCAAGTTTTTAGTAATTCCATAATAGAAATAAAAACAACAGTACAAAAACAAATAACATAATATTACAATAATGTATTGTGCAGTTCCAAGCTCCGTGTAGTTGTGGGGTGAAGGGTACGAGTGAGGTATAATGAATGAGTGACGCATGCTGGGAATACGATTGTTGTATTACTCTGGTACAAAACATTCGTTTTCAAACTTTCCGTATTTAACATATTCGTTTGTATTTATTACATTTATTTGTTTACATATTTTGATATAAATTAGCAATTTAAATATTATGAATCCGACCAAGTTAATAACTCGGTAGGTATTTGTTAAATTAATGCGCCGGATGATACGAATATTTTTTTAGTCTAGTTAGTAACTACACGCTACCACTATAATTGTATCAGCTGTGAAACACTACTAACTCATTCATTCTCTCACTTCTATAAGAACGCACTGCATTCCTTCCAACTACACGCAGCTGGGACTCAAGCAATACATTGGGTTTCTTTTACCTATTCTAGTTAACATGGATTATATGTTTCTGTTAGAATTATCTTTGAGGATTTAAAATACAATTTTAGTGGTTTTATGTAGTGTGTCAATAATCCAACCTTTGTAAGTGTCTGCTGAGCGAAATTCTCTTCGTATTGTCTTCAGTGTAGAGCATTCGACTAGGATGTGTTGTACAGTAAATTTTTATTTACAATGATTACAGTTTTATTAAATTCTTCTTTCATCATGAGTTTACTGTGTGTCATTTTAGTGTGACTAATTTGCAGTCATATGTCATTTGGTTTAGCCTGTTATCAAAAAATTCTAGTTCTATCTCATAAGTGTTGACACTTGTATCGATAAAAATTATTTAAAAAATATTATCTTGTATTTTACTTTTTAAAGGTAACAAATTTTTAGTCATCTTTACAAATTAAACCCACCGGGTTAGCCTAGAGGTAAAGTCATGCCTGTGAGTTAGCTGTTTTACAGCTGATTCTCAGAGATGAAGGTTCGTAGTTCAAATCCTAGTAAAGGTAACTTGGTTAGTTTTATACGGATTTGAATAGTTGAAAGTGGTTTCTGGTGTACTTTGATGGTTCAGGTTCAACAAACCATACTCTCTCAGGGTTGGTCGGCCTGGTCTATATACACCTCATTTACACATCATCCTCATCTCATTGGGTGATAGATGCCTATTGTTCTGAATTGAACAGATTGCAACGTACACACATTAGGAATAAAATAAATGAAATATTATTGAATAAGTTTACCCTTTCAGTGCCGAAACAATATTTAAAAGTTTGATCTTAAGTCCCATTTAATTTGAATAAGGGTGTACAAAAAAGTGCCAGCTCTTATTTCGAAAACTTGCAGGCCTGCCATTGCCGACCAAATTTTCAATGTTACAGAAAAAAAAATTTCCTGTTAAAAATTGATTAGGCCTATTATCGTGTTCATAAAAAAACCGTTCCAACACTTAAAATATTCAAAATAGGTTTTTTCGTAGTTTATTTTTAAGTCGCATCGACAGCTTGGTCATTAGCAACTACTGTGGGTTTTGGTACCTTAACGGTGGTTTTAATGTGTTAAAATTTCTAGACCCTAGTCGGGAACTGAACCTGGGACCTTTCGCTTTGTAGGCTAGCGTGCTAGTCACTACGCCTCGGAGACGGTTTCAAAATACATTATTCCATTAATTTTTGTTTAAAAGTTTTTTTGGAAATATTCAGTTATCCGGACGTCGGCACTTTATGCATAACTTACGGACATTCGGTAAACCGGATGTTATCACTACGTAAAATACCGGGTGAGCATAAATTCTTACCCTGATTATAAAATTATATTACAGAATAATCGTTTGACGTAATAATTTAAATCTGGCGCTGTTACATAGGTTATTGTTAGTAGATTTTGTGACCAATAGATGGCGCTAGTGCTCCTCAACAATGACATGGTCTGTTAGTTCACGTTAGTTGCTGGCGAAATGGCGTTGAAGCAGGAGAAAGCACAATGTGTGCTTTGGTTTCACGAAACGAAATCGCCCATCAGTGTTCAGCGTAATTTTCGGGCTTTTTATGGACGCAGCCCTCCTGATGTTAAATCAATAAAGCGATGGTATGAAAGGTTTAAAGAAACAGGCAGCGTTGAAGATCTTCCTAGAAGTGGCAGGCCTAGTGTGAGTGAAGCAACTGTTGATCTTGTTCGGGAATCGTTTCAACGGAGTCCGTCTAAATCAACTCGTCAAGCATCACGTGAACTTCAAATACCGCAAGCAAGTGTGGTGAAAATTCTTCATAAAAGGCTTAGGTTGCATGCTTATAAAGTGCAAATCGTGCAGGCCTTGCAACCGAATGATTTGCTGAGACGTGCAGAATTCGCAACTGAGATTCTCAACAGGATTGACGGCGCTAACGATTACTTAAATCGCATATGCTTTACCGATGAATCCACCTTTCATGTCAGTGGAATGGTAAATAGGCATAATGTCCGTATATGGGGATCAGAGAATCCACATGCTACTGTACAGTTACAGCGAGACAGCAAAAATGTGAATGTTTGGTGCAGCCTCATGCATAATAAGGGTTTCGGGCCGTTTTTCTTCACGGAAAACACCATTAACGCTAACATTTACTTAGATGTTTTGCAACAGTTCATTGCACCACAGTTAGAAGAATATCAACCATGGATAATTTTCCAGCAAGATGGGGCACCGCCCCACTGGGCTTTGATAGTGCGTAATTTCCTGGATGAAACATTTCCGGATCGGTGGATTGGAAGGGATGGTCCAACACCCTGGCCACCCCGCTCTCCAGACATTACTCCCCTTGACTTTTTTTTCTGGGGCTATATCAAGGATAGAGTCTTCGCCACACCAGTTGCTGACGTTGACGAACTGAAGGCTAGGATACAAGCTGCTGTGGGTACTGTGACAGAACACATGTTACAAAACACCTGGCGGGAACTGGAATACCGCTTCGACATTCTCCGAGCTACCAAGGGGGCACACGTTGAAGTTTACTAATGTAAGTAATCTTAAAAAAAACTATTAACACTAACCTATGTAACAGCATCAAATTTAAATTATTATGTCAAACAGTTATTCTGCAATAAATTTTTATAATCAGGGTAAGACTTTATGCTCACCCGGTATATTGACGTCCTGTTTTCCGGACGTTGGTACTGAAAGGGTTAAATGATTACATTTTTCATAAGATATAATTTAAAAAAATATAAAAACAAATAGAAAGTATCCATTAGAGTTTTTTTTTGAATGACTTTTAAAATATCCACGTTATGGACACTTTATTGGAAAACAAAAAAAATACACAAAACAATTAATCTTGGGGAAAATTGTATAATATAGATAAGAATGATAATTAATAGATAAGAAATGCATAATATGTTTTTAGGTTTTTAGTTTAATTAAAGTTACATCAGTGGTTTGTCGTTAGAGAGTACAATAGATTACAGTAGCCTACAATGTACCTATATGGTGGTAGATTTTAACACGTTAAAATGTTCCCGATCATTGCTGGGAATTGAACCCAGGTAATTCCAAAAATAATTTTGAAAAGAAATTAAAATTTGTTAAATATTTTTTTTTTTATTAATACTTTTAAGTTGATTGAGCTGTTTTTGTAAAGAAATATAAGCTTGTTAATAAATTTTTAGATGTAGAATGAAAAAAGTAATTATTGTACTTCTTTTGTGTATCTATACAATCCCAGTAATAAGCAATTATATTTTTTTACTGCACTTGTCTTAAGAATAAAATACTCAGCTCACATATACTTCTGTTTAAAATTTAAATATAAGATAACAACAGATGATAAAAATATGTTACTCATAAATTAACTTGAATTATAAAATATATGTAATTTTTTGAAAAATTTTCTTTAATTTGTTAATATTAGTTTGTTGGTTGGTTAGAAGAAGTCTTAGGTGAAATTGGTAAGTATGGATGAGACAGTCCTTTCAGTCACTTAACACTGCAGCTGTAGAGAGCCTATAGTATTAGAGCCATCATACCTAATTACTCAGCAAACACAATCCGTCTTTGTACTAGTATCAGAGATTGCTTACGAAGTCCTTTTGTGAAAGGTTTATTCACCTGAAGAATGTATACCGATGATATTGCTTTGACAAGATGGAATCAAAGCTTTGAATTTGAAAATAATATTGCAGGCAGTTTCTTCCTCGTCATTCCACAATCTACAAACAGGATCACCACTAAAGATTCCTATGTTGTATAGGTTCTTCCTAAGATGACAGTATCCTGTTAACAGTCCTACAGCCATTCTAAGGCATGTCCACTTCAAGGATGAAACAATCTTTATAAAAATCAAGACATGATTCAGATACATGTAATGGTTTTTCAAGGAATCTATAACATTATGAATTAAATAGTATATATACCTATGCATAGCTGTAAGTGCAAACTCAATCTCCAGAAATAAAAAATGATAAAACTGGAAAGTTTTATTTTACTTTCTATTGTCTACATGGATATGAAGGAAATGAAGTATTGTTTTCATTTCGATTTTTCGAAATTGAGTTTTCACTGGATATACACGTTTTCAGACCCTCTGAACCCATAAAACAAGTTTTTAGTGATTGGTCTGTGTGTGTGAACAAAATATCTCTGGAATGGAACATCGTACATAGTTGAAACTTGAAACTTAAGTTACATACTACTAGAGGACTTAACATGAACATTTTCATCAAAATCGGTCATTTGGAAGTAATGGTTTATTCGGGTAATTTTTCACTTTTTTGCGATTTTCTCAAAAACGGCCCATAAATTTTTTTAAAAATCTGATTTACTACATTTTTTATGCTCGACAAGATAGGTACTATAGTATAATTGGAAAAGTGATTTAATTATTTTATTTGGCATAAACAATATGGAAAAAGTTTAAATATTAGAAATTTCTATAAATATGTAAAATTAAATAAAGTGTTTTTCTGGATGAGCTATCAAATTAATAAATCTTTTGTTGATATACAGTATTTTTATTATAGACCATAAATGAATTGCTGAATCACACAATATTTATTATTGTTATTGTTGTTACACTCAACGACATGGTTAATTTTATTTGTTTACTTTATTTAGAGGATTCTTTTATTATGCAATATTAGTATGAGTATAATAATTTGAATTAAGTGGATTCATACACTTAAAAGTCAATTCAACTTGAAATCAATCAACTAAAAGAATATGAGGGAGAATGAAGTACTTGAGCTACTCGACAATGTACTTTTAATTAATATTGAAAGTGATATTGATACTATCCCATTAATTATACTTGGACCATTATATTTACACAAACACTCCACTAATCTGAACTACCTGAGACAGAGACCTGTTTGGATTTGTAATGTTTGGATTATCCAAAAAAAAAATATGTATAATAATAAAAGATAATCCAAAAACTGATTAATATGTAAACACAGCTTCTTCTTTCACATTCAGAAACAGTAAAAGCACTGGAAATGGAGGTGCAGTATGTATAGCACCACACAGATGACATGCTTTTGAGGTGTTGTGAAATATTTCATCTCATCAAGGTTTTTGGCATTATGGAGCAAACAATATCATTAGCGATTTTATGCAATCAGGCAGGTAGCAGTGGGTAACACTGTATATATTTTTTTGTAATTTCTAATGAACTAGAAGAAATTATTTACTAAAATAATTTAGTTTTTATATTTTTTAAACATGTTCTTTATGTAAAAAGAATGCTAAAAATACAAATCAGTTTGGATTATCCAAAATTTTGAATTAGCAGGGTTGTTGTGTATTTACATAACACCAAATTCTTCAAGTTATATATTTGGGATGCTTTACCTGAAACTGATAAGCCCAAACCCTTTCTAGGCAAATAAAATAAGCTTGAATTTCATTTAAGCCCTAACTTATCTTAGGAGATGTTGTCAAACAACCTAGGTTCTTATGAGCACTCAAGGTTTGTATGAATAGCTGTCATGCTACAGAAGTGATGTTCAGCTCTGTTCCTAATTTAGTCACACTTGAATTTTCCAGTCATTTCTGTGCAACTGTTTTTTTTATAACAATTCTACACTGAGCTATGAGTAGGATGAGTAGTGATCCGTGGATCATTGTCAAGTGAATGTCAATCGTAAATCAGTTGTTCAAACCAGTTTTGTAGATGACTCAGTGTGATTATAACAGATCTTCATTTACAGAATTAGTGTACAATTTTATTGTTGGTTTGTAAGTAAGAGTTAATTCATTATTTCATTGTAAATGGTCATATTTTTTGTAAAGTTTAGTTGAAGTTTTATGTTTTAATAACAATTTGTAATAAATTTCGTCTACAATAGTTAAGTAGTTTGATTGTAATTAACTAGTAGTTATACCATAATAATTTTATTTTAATTAATTATGTTTTTTGGATTATTTTAATTAATTAGTTAAAATGGAAGTTTTGTTATTTAAAATAATAATATCCTGAAAAAACTCGGAATAAGGGTCACAATATTAATAATGTTTTAAAAATAACTTAAGTAGAATATTTATTTTTTTAATTAATTTATTAGTTTTCTCTCACCTATGTATGGAGCTGATGCTAATTTTCCTTTTTCCTCAGAATTCATTTCTAAGTCACATTGTGCTGCTGGTAATATGTATCCAATTGCACTACTTGGTATAAAAGATGATATTACTGCTATTCCACCAACTAATATCACTTTATATTGAAACCAACCTGTACCTGTAATAATGTCAAATATTTGTTTTACAAAATAAAAATTGGCAAAAACTCTGTGGTAAGTCAAAGTTCAAAAATGTAGTCCAAAATTTATTACAATTAAAGGGTGATTCAAAATGAGCGCCGGTTTTTAAACGGCTGGTAAATTTTTGTTTATCGGTTGGCAACATTGTTTGACCACATATCAATTTTGGAGAACATTCCGATTGACGATTCAGTTGTAGTTTCTCTTGTTCGCAGTGTAGTACTCTCGCAGTCTGTGTCTAACCATGGAGAAGTTTACTATTGCGCAACGAGTGTTAATCGTCAAAACATTTTACCAGAGTGGAGAGAGTTATGCGGCTACTGTCAGGCGACTTCGCGGTACTCTAGGACGTAATGAAGCACCGATTGAATCAACAGTTCGCAGGCTCATGAAAAAGTTTTTTGAGACGGGTTCAACAGTCGACCTTAAAAGTTCTGGACGTCGTCGTTCTGGCCAAAGTGAGCAGAACGTTGCGTTGGTTCGTGGCAGTGTGGCTGTTAGCCCAGCAAAATCAATACGTCGCCGTTCTCAACAATTGGGTTTAAGATGTTCTTCTGTACGGAGAATTCTTCGGTACGATCTCCAATATCACCCGTATAAAATTCAGTTGACGCAACATTTGAAAGTGGCAGACCACCAGAAGAGACGACAGTTTGTTGACTGGGTATTGAGAAAACGGCAGGATGATGACACCTTCGCAAACAAAATCATTTTCAGTGATGAGGCACACTTCCACTTAAACGGTTTTGTTAATAAACAGAACTGCCGTATGTGGGGTTTAGAAAACCCTCGCGTGGTTAATGAAAGGGAAATGTATGCACAGCGAGTGACAGTTTGGTGCGGCTTTTGGTCGGGCGGTGTCATCGGCCCTTACTTTTTTGAAAATCAAGAAGGACAAGCCGTGACAGTAAATGGAGACCGATACCGTACGATGATTAGGGAGTTTTTGTGGCGTCATTTGGATGGAATGGACATTGACGAGTTGTGGTTTCAGCAGGATGGTGCCACCTGTCACGCTGCACGAGAAACAATGTTGTTGCTCCGTGAACGGTTCCAGGATCGCATCATTTCTCGTAATTCCGACCATCAATGGGTACCAAGATCGTGTGACTTGACGCCTTGTGACTTTCCTCTTTGGGGTCATCTGAAGTCATTGGTGTATGCCAATAAACCCCGAAACATCAATGACTTGAAGGAGGAAATTCGACGGGTTATCAGGCAAATGGAAGTCGAAACTTGTCGTGCAGTAATATCCAGTTTCATGGACAGAGTTGATGCATGCCAGCGCAGTAGAGGAGAACACATGCATGACATCATTTTTCATACATAAAATCGGAAGGAAAGATGAACTTGTTGATGTATTTATTTTCAGTTTTTCAATAAAATAAAACTCTTAATTTGATATATCAAAACCGGCGCTCTTTTTGAATCATCTTATACAAGTAAAATTACACTGATATATTTTAATGTAAGGCTAATTTTTAAAACAAAGGCAGAAAAAGCGATGAAACAGGAATTTCCAATTTGGGAGTAGTTACTCTAAAAAAAAATTAAATTAATCCTGATTTCTAATGTTGTGAGAGAGATTAATTTTCTGAACAATTTTTAAGCGTATTACAATACTACCATTATATGTAGACAAAATATGAAAAAATTGAACAAATTTTCTTTGAAATTTGTAATTATATAATATATAATTACAAATTTCAAAGAAAATTTGTTATAAATTATATTATAATGAGGTACAAAACATTGTATACTTCCAATGCATAATACAAAAATAATACTCCAGCTACTTAATATTTTATTTTTGTTATTAAACTCAATAAAAATTTATTTTCTTATTTATTTATTTTGTGAATCATTTTATCACATAATAGTATTATTATAAACATTTTTATAAGTTAATAAGTTATATAAGATTAGGTGATAATGATAAAAATCGTATTAGAAATAGCTTATCATAAAAGGATGATTATATTTTTATAAGTTTCAGTGAAACTAAAATTTAAAGTATAGGCTACTCAAGGAGTAAAATTTAAGTTGAAAGTATCGAAAAAATACCAAAGAATGAAAAGTAAAAATAAGTGATTAAAAAATGCCAGAACTGAGTCAGGGAATTAAACCTGTGTGCCCTGGTGTAGAAACCAGTTGCACTGACCACTGCACCGTGGCCATTCCTTTTAATGCTGCTCAAATAAATATTAAAGTAGAATTGAGTTTATTTATGCAGGGGTGATAAGAATCAGTTTCTCAGTTTGATTCTTGAGGGTAAAAATAAAGGCAAGCGCAGGGCCTAGGCGAAGACACTGCTTATGTTTGAAGAATATTAGAGACCGGACAAACTTGAGTATGTATTTTGAGAATAGTGTTCTTGATAGAAAGTGATTTGCGATTGTTTTGGCCAATTTTCAGTAATGGAGTCGGCACTCTATGAAGAAGGAGGATTACAGCTAAACGATGGCTAAGAGTACTTCATTTGGATTTATTGGAAGCTGCAGGGTGAATTTTAAGTAAATGAAGTACTGGAGTTGTCTACCACTAGAAATTTTTACCAAAATTGGCATGAGAGGATAAAATATTAAACTATTAAAAATCATGTTATATTCACAGGATTTAAATTAAACCAAAAATGTACAATAATTCTTTTCTTTTAGTTCCTACACATTTTTTAACTTCACATGGATAGTTTAATTAAAATTTAATGAAATTCATTTATAAAATCCCATAATTTTACCGAGGGGTAACGATTGTTATTCCAATTAATTCTTATCACAATTAATTAATAAGCAACAATTTAGATCTAAAATAAATAAATCTGTAAACAAACAACCAATTAAAACTTGAAACATTTTCTTACCGACTTTATCCAGTGCTTCATCAAATGGTACATCTACTGCTGCATTTGCCGTTTCATCTAAACAAATATAAATTTTTATTTCAACATTGAGTTAGGAGAACCACTCAAAGTGCATCAATAAACTAATAAACGCACGTGTACATGATATAGGCCCTACATGTTTATTTATTATTATAAATTAAAATTTATAATAATTAACGTTATTTTTTCGCGACTATTGACGCATATACGGTCGGTCAAAAAAACCTTCCCACAGGTTGTTTTGTGGATATATCCACCCAATTACGAATTAAAAAATCTGGTGTGAAACACTAACACAACTTTCTCTTGCAAATGCAAATAATTAACAATATAACCTAACATTAGTAATAAAACATTAGAATACCTAAACAAAAAAGAAACATAACCTAATTGTAATCATTAATGAAAGACGCAAAATGAAAATCAACCTCAATTTGGCTTAAAAAAACGGAAAATCACAAACATTTAAATATTTTCGTGAGAAAAAACCACAACATCGCTAATTACCGCTAAACTAAGCGTTATAGGCTACAAAAAAATATTTCAAATAAAAGTTGAAGGATTTTAAAATCTCTACAACTTTTATTAGGCTACACACTTTTGAATTAAAATGCATATTAAAGCCGCAATCTTAAAAAAAGAACGTTTTTTTACGAGAAAACAGCATCCCCAAGAATTTCAGCAGACATGGCGCCTACCCTATCTTGTAGAGCATAAAATATTTAACTGAGGCGATTTAAAAAAAAATCGTGGAAGCCGTTTTTGAGAAAATGGCAAAAAACTGAAAAATGACATGAATAAACTACTACCGGTACTACTTCCAGTTGACCGATTTGATGAAAATGTTCGTGTCGGGTCCCCTAGTGGTATCTAACTTCAGTTTCAAGTTTCAAGTTCGTACGATGTTCCGTTCTTGAGATATTCTGTTCACACACACATACACAGACCAATCGCTGAAGACATGTTTTTTGGGTTCAGGGGGTCTGAAAACGTGTAGATCCGGTGAAAACTCGATTTCGAAAAATCAACTTGCCAAAATACTTTCCTTTCTAACTCTTTACAGGCAAAAGAAAGTAAAAATTAGTTTGTTAAAACTTTTTTTTTTATTAATACTTTTTTTTAACGTCGCATCAACTGCAAGGTCTTTAGCGACGACGTTGGGGTGTAACTGTCTACAATGGAGGATGAAATGATTTTTTGTAACGTATGAAAATATGCCGTCCCTGAGTGGGATTCGAACTCAGGACCGCTTGATGAGAGGCGAGCACATTACCAACTACGCCAATGCGACCGGCATGTTAAAACTTTGTTATGATAATTTTTTACAACAATATTTTTCTGTTTAACGTTTTTAGATGTTTTAAAACCAGTATATCAATAATAATTTATGGATGATCTAAAGAATTTGAAAAGAGATCATTGTAAAATTTTGTGGATAATGCCATAATATGGTAAGAGAAAGATAACGGAATTATTTTGGTATTCTCCGAAGGGTTTTTATTAGAAAAGATTTAATAAAAGTTAAATATAAAAAACCATATAAATATAATTATAACTGTACAATATATGAATTATATAAAGTACAAATACTTAATAAGATTTTACTTGTTTTAGTTCTTACCTCTCAAGTTATTCTGGGCTCCCATTGTGATAAATAAAATTGTTTTAAAAGTGTACAACTCTTTAAATTAAAAACTTCACTGACATAATTTAACAAGTAGGGCGTACTTCTATTTAAGAGCTAATTTATTAACATATTTTGAAGTAGAATTAGCGTGACATAATGCGGGGACAGATTTCAGTTGAAGTGTTACCACAATTCACGAAATTATACAAAATTATTACATTATTTTTATTATTAGATAACTTATTCTGTCTTCAAGTGGTAAATTTACAACAACATACACGTATGTTGTGTTACAGACAAACACGTATTATATATAAAATACACATACGCATCATGTATGTATTTTGTAATTATATATTACGTACGTGTGTATTGTGTGGTATTTTTGTAGTACTGATAATAATGTTTTGTCAAGTATGCATAATAAAATTATATTTTACAATCTTACCAAATTATTTTAGTCAAAACACAAGAAATAAAAGAAATGTGAACACCCTGATAAAACATTTCTAGATCTCTCTTTAAGTGCATGTTATGTTATTTCTGTGCGGATTAATTATTTCATTTTGTGTTTACTGTAAATATTTTGTTAGTAGATACTTATGTTAAAGTCGTCAGCCATTTAAAAATAAACTAACACAGGAATTTCAATAATGATTTTTAAGTAGTTTTTGTATACGTTTTCATGAACTCCTATGTAATAATTCGATCACTGACAATTCACATAAATTTTAATGAAGGTACACGTCAGGTTATTTCATCAAAATTGGTTTCGAAAACAATTGGCATCGAAAAATTTTTCTTTATCATATCGGGCGTTTTATCTGGTCTGATATTTTTGGTAATAACCAACAAAACTGAACCAATATTGAATATTGTGGTATCTGATATTTTTTTTATAATACTTTTTGGAGTGATCAATCTAAAGTCCGTCTACACTGAGTACTCCGACAGTAGGAAACCAGCAATACAAATGAGTGTGCGTATTAATTAAAAATACGCACAGTAAGATCAAAAACAAAATACCGTTTTGCTGTTGGAATGGTGGCTATGACCTTCGACAGAGAGGATGCTCGCGGGGGATAATATTGTCCACCACAGTATTGTCACCGATTAATTTCTTGTTTACTGTGACACACGTCCTGTTATGTACTAACTTGAATTGGCGTGCATTGAATTTGGTTCTGATAAATAATTAGTCGGTGTTTGAATTCGGTAAAGGAAGCATGCAAACCATTATTTCATTTCCTTTTTTGCATTTATACTAAACGTTTTGAGTTGACGCGTTTCATTTTGATTTCCGTTTTACAGTTTTCTTTTTTGTTGTAAAAGTGAGTGCCATAGTTATAGAAAAAATATGGAAACACGAGCTGTTAGGTCCGAACTTGGTAAAAACTACATAGTCAGGCGCGAGAAATTATTTCAAATGTAAATAGCTTTATGAAAAAAGAATCGGATCATTGCAAACAATCGGGTGAATTTTTTATGTCTGTTCATCAGTGTGATAATAGAACAGCGGCAGCTTGTGGAGTTTCTGTGACTACTGTTAAAAACACCGCAAAGAAATCAAGAAATTATTTCTGGTAAAGGAGAAGCGTCATTTCGAACTCCAGTTAAAAGAGGAAACGCTTAGTGACTGAGATAGACGAATTTGATAAGTGTTTTGTTAGGCGGGTAGTACATAAATTTTACCAAAGTGAAAAAATGTTGCCTACTTTGGCTGCAATTTAAGCAACATTAAAAAATACATTGATTTGAAATTTGAAATTAATTGTATATAACAATTATTTTAGATTTGCACGATAAAAATATTAATCATAAAGTAAGGCGATTTATATGAAGGTATAATAATATTATATGGGCAATAATAAATATAGATGTATTGCAGGTAGTATTGTATTGTCAAATGTAAGTACAGTAACAGTCTCTTAGTCACCCATTAGTTTCCATAGCTACCGTTCGCCAAACGTACTGTACATTGTTATTTTTCGTGACATTATTTACTATTATTACATTATTAATTACGAGTATACTACATTTTTATTGTAGACTCAGTTTTATTTTTGGTCACAAGTAACATAACAGACTAATGCTTTTGAATTAAAACAGGACAGTAAACAATTCCAGTGATTCGTTGTGTATCATTTCAGACTGTTTATTTCATATCATTAAAATTGATGTCTGCCGTCCGCATTGGCGTAGTTGGTAACGAGCTCGCCTCTTATAATGTGGCCCTGGGTTTGAATCCCACTCAGGCACGGCATATTTTCACACGTTACAAAAACTCATTTCATCCTCATTACGCACAGTTACACCCCAACGTCGTCGCTAATGACCTTGCAGTTGATGCGACGCTAAATAAAAAAAAATTATGTCTGTGACTATACTCTATTTCACATTCAGAATGCAGTACAGCGCTTATTAGAACCGTTGTGTTATCAGGCGTACGGAAAACATCAGGCACATCCAATACAACAACTCTCCTCCACCGACACCTTCCGAAGGTCACGGGCAAAAATATAGAGTTTTGCTTAACACGCTCTAACAAGCTCATTTTTTATCAAAAAATTCTGAAAAAATTGCTATCGCTTTCTTATGAATCGTATTTATTACGCTATAAATGTTGTTATTATACTCTGATATTTAGATAAGATACACTCGTACAAAGTTAGACGTTTAAATCTCGTCCATTTTTTGCGTTTCACATCATATAACTTTTTTATTTCAAGGACGACATAAGTGTTTTATTATTTTGTTATAAAATAAAGAATTTTTTCTGTAATTTGATGTATGACGAGTCATATATTGGATGGGATCATATATAATAAACTAGTTTGAAATAATTACTTTTTTCATAACAACGGCCCATTCAAAAGGAATTATCATGAGTTGTTCCAGAAAAATTATCTCTGATGTATTTACATCAGAGATAATTTTTCTTTTTTTTTGTCTTCTATCTTTATTTCACCAGCTAATAACTTTGTTTATCCGTTATGCAAACCTATAAAACTTTATATCACAATAATTACGACATTCTTGTCGTATAGTTCTATGAAAAGATATTTATTATGTTCCTTACAGAAATACCGACAATTAAAGTGAATACGTCACTTTTATTTGGAAAACAGTATATTTTTATCCCAATAACTATTGACATTAGTTTAAACAATAACAATTTTTTACTTTAAAATAATTTAAAAAGACAATAAAATTGGTAAACATTCCATTACTGAAATACTTGTCTGTAGCTAATCTTTAAAACGATACAATGTATGTTTCGTATCACGTTATTCAATAGGAGTTTGTAAATGAGAAGATTATGTGGCGCGGAATCAATATTTGTACTTAGTGTAGTAGCGCTCAAACTCCCATATGAAATAGCCTACATTGCTTATGGACTGCCCGTACGTAAGAACAGAAGAGGGAGAGGTATAAAAGACAATAAGTTATCTCCTCTGAAAGTAATGAATTTCATTATACAGCCAGACCCTGTGGTGAATGAAGTGAAGGAAGTTTGATGCAGGCTCGTGTCATTTGCAGAGTGAAAAATATGTGCTTTTCAGAGGGCCCGGCATGTTGATAAGCATATTTTTCCACTCAGTGAGGAAGGCAAAGGTAAACCAACTCACTCCTAGTTTTACTCAGTAAAACCTCTAAAGGTTCAAACCAGCCTTCGTCCGATGAGCTAAACAACATTGCATATGTAGTGTACAGGGTTCTATATGTTAACTCCAGAGGGCACAGGCTCTTGCACTGTGATGCGAAAACTCGGATATCTCCCCTGGCGAGATGCGTTCGCATTATGAATGTTGATGGTTGTGAGGTTGATATATTATTTAACAGGAATATAAATCAACGTATATATTTTTTTTGGATAGGTTGATCCAGTTGGGACAGCCATATGACAAGTTGATAGGTGAAGTGAGTAGCCTGCTAGCGTTATTAAGTCACATTGGACTCCCGTTTGGTTAAGTGTTTATTTACTTGTTTGCTAGGTTGCTGGTTTTTTTGTTGTCAGAGTTTTTGTTCTTTCTCCTTTGAGTTTCCATAAGTTCTTTTCACGCTGTAGGTGTGGTATCATTGCCAATCACTGTGCAAGTTTATTTGTATATTTACATGTTTTTCTTTTGACGTTCCCTATTTTTACGTCCCGATAGTTAAGTGCAGCGTTTTCAAGGATTTCTATCTGCTGCTGCACTTCTTCAACTCAAGTAGGTCTTTCCCGCTTCCCTGTTAGTTTCTTTCATGGTGGTCGGGATGATGGAAAGGGGTGAGTGGAGGCCAAATAAATAAAATTATTGTTACTCTTATACAAACTTTTTTAGTTTCTATGGCTGTTTTACACATTTTTTTTGATCCCATATAAAGAACATCACATGGTTTTAATGAAAAATATTAAATTAAATAAATTTATTTTTTCTTAATGTTAAGGGATAAACAATATTTATGGGTTTTTTTGTGAATAAATGTACCCTTTTTCTGTGTGCCAATTCGTGTAATGTAATTGTAGAAAATTTAATTATTCGCTACAGAACAATTAAAATTTGCTACTGTTACTGTTAAATGAAGGGTATTTTCGTACATGTCTTTTCTAATCGAAGAATCGTTGAAGAATCTTTTCTAATCGAATCGGAGAATCGTGGCCAAACGTTTCATGTGAAATTCGGTAAATCCAATAGTGATGTTTGACCACACCCCTTCCTCTCCCGTCCTTCATCACAATGCTTCAAGGAGGTGGAGGATGCCCGTAGCGTATTCTACTGGTACTGGCTACTGCCTTTATACCCCAACGAACTAAAGAGTGCAGATGAGATCTAGCCAATACCAGCCAAAGTCGGATGTAAGGTTGACCCTTCGCTAAGTCACACTCTGTTCCATCGACCTCCGCTGACTTTTTGTTAGGCTATCTTCCACAGCGGGACCACAACGTGATATCGCAGGATACGATTAATGAAAGTCAATTGGCTCTGTGCTGTGATCTAGGTCACCATGCTCCGCCTTCATCTGCATTCTCTAGTTCGTTAAGGTATAGTTCATAAATTCCCCGCTAGAGAATGCGATGCTTTTGCTGTTTTGTTAATTAATAAAAAACTAATGAATAAATACAATTTTAAATGTTACAAAAACCATTTTTTCACCTTATAGATGCTATATGCAAAATTTGGTGGCTCTAGGTGCAGACACTTTTTTTTTTTTTTTTTAAATTCCTAATGTGTGTACGTTGCAATCTGTTCAATTCAGAACAATAAGCAACCCCATGACCCAATGAGATGAGGATGATATGTATGACGTGTAAATGAGGTGTAGTCTTGTACAGACTCAGGCCGACCATTCCTGAGAGAGTATGGTTAATTAAACCCCAACCATCAAAGTACACCGGCAACCACTGTCTAGTATTCAAATCCGTATAAAAGTAACTACCTTTACTAGGATTTGAACCAGGAACCTTCGTCTCGAAAATCAGCTGTTAAACAGCTGATTTTGGCGACGACTTTACCTCTAGACCAACCCGGTGGGTTAGACACTTTTAACGATTTGATTTTATATAGAGATGTAGGTTCAGACTCGTCTTTCAGAGAAATACAATCTTATTGAACGATAATGCATCTTAGTAACGATATTTCTTCCAATGAATAAAATGTGAATAATTTTTTTTTTTTTTTTTTTTTTTTTTTTATTGACATTCTGCAAAATTACAATCTATTCAATCATGAACAATAAGTAATTACGATAAGTAGAAAGAAACAGTTATTCACATCAGCAATCCAGTGATTACTGTTGTAGCCACTAACTTAAATGTATACTATCATTAACAATAATATTAGAAATGTTAACAATGATATTAATCTTAGTAAACAAGAACATTTATACTCACGTACATCAAAAAACACGCGCACACACACACACTCACGCAACCACTCTTAATACGTACATTTTACATGTTTTACACACTAAATCTATGTACAAGGTCTAAAACGTTAAATCTTTTCAGTCTCACAAAATTATTTACACTATTGTCTAATAAGTTCACTGATAAATAATTTGGATGGACCTCAAGCCGTCTTTGATACCGAACACTGAAGTTTTTAATTTCTTGTTGAATAGAATTCATCTTTAAATCTTTGTATATGTATTTATTAGAAATATACCAAGGTATATTGAGTAACTGCCGCAACGTTTTTGTCTGAAATCGCTCTATTATATTTAAATTGGTTCTCTTCGCAGATCCCCAGAGCTGAATGCCGTATGTCCATACGGGCTTCAAAATCGTTTTATACATGAGAATTTTATTGGAAGTGGACAATTTCGATTTACGGCCAAGCAGCCAGTACATTTTTTTAACTTTCAAATCTAGCTGTTTTCGTTTTGTGGAAATATGTTTCCTCCATGACAAACGACGATCAAGATAGAGCCCTAAATATTTAACTTCATCAACCCTAGGAATAAGTTGATGGTTTAGCGTTACTGGAGCACCTAAACCTTTCCGAAGAGCAAAAGTTACAAAAGAATATTTCCCCTCGTTAACTTTCATTCGCCATTTTTGCAACCAAACCTCAAACAAGTCTAGATAATTTTGTATTAGTCGTGACGCAACGTTAGGATCATCGTGAACTGCTAGGACGGCTGTATCGTCTGCAAACATTGCAAGTGTTATTCCATCATTTGGTGGTAAATCAGACGTATACAAAAGATATAGAACAGGTCCAAGGACACTTCCTTGAGGAACCCCAGAAGAAACAGGGAATAGATCTGTACACTCACCTTCTAACTTAACTTGGAAGTACCTACCCAGTAAGTACGACCTTATCACTGAGTAAAACGGATGTGGTAGGTGGAGTTTGAGTTTAGATAAAAGTCCAGTATGCCAAACTTTGTCAAACGCCTGAACAATATCAAGGAAGACAGCAGAGCAATATTGGCGATTTTCAAATGCATTATTAATGTTCTCAACAACTCTATGTACCTGCTCGATCGTCGAGTGTTTTTCTCTAAACCCATATTGATAATCAGGAAGAAGCTCTTCCAAATACGGTTTTAATCTTTTGAAAAACAATTTTTCAAATACTTTTGAAAGCACCGGTAGAAGACTTATGGGTCGGTATGAAGCCGCATCACTAGGGTCTTTGCCTGGTTTTAGCACCATAACTATTTGTCCAACTTTCCAGAGAGTTGGGAAGTAGCCAGTTCTAATGATGGCGTTAAAAACAAGTTTAATAAGTAAAAATGCTTTACTTGGTAGCTCTTTTAAAACGTTGCCAGTTATCAAATCGTAACCAGGAGATTTTCTATTATTGAAATCACGGCATATAGTAGTTTCAATTTCAGCAACATCGAAATTTTTTATTGGCAACGACATTTGGAATGGTGTATCAAGAGAGTCAAAAATATCTTGCTCATCAAAAACAGCGGGAAACGGCCGGAAGACATTAGTAAGATGTTTAGCAAATACATCCGCTTTTTCTGCACTACTCCGTGCCCAACATCCGATAGCGTTACGTAAGGGCGAAATGACATTTGTCGGGCGTTTAAATGTTTTGGTCGCTTTCCACAGCGAAAAGTTTGTCTCTTCCGTTGGTGATAAACCTTCAAGATACTGTTGAAAATTATTGTTTTTGAAATTATGTATTAATCTTTTTAGTTCTTGTGATGCTTGGTTAAATCTCCTTTTATCCTCAGGGTACCTTGTATTATGCCAAATCCTTCTTAGGCGGCGGCGTTGCGTTATTTTCTCCCGGATGTCGAGAGGATATTGATTGTTAGAAGGTGGAACCAGCTGTGGTATGGGTGTTGCTTCCCATGCCGAAGATTGAATGGCCTTGGTCAAACTGTTCACGGTTTCATCGATGTCCTGTTCATACTGTAAACGTACATTTAAATCAATTTTTGACTCAACCCACTCTCTAAAATACTCCCGATCAGTCTTATTCGTAAATAGCTTCGGACAAACCTCTTTCAGGATTACATGCATGCTAACTGTTAAAATAACCGGAGTATGATCTGAAGATAAATCGCAACACGATTCAATATATGTGTAGTTATGCACAATGCCTTTTGTGACAAAAAAGTCCAATAAATCTGGTAGTTTATTTAAGTCGGCGGGCCAATATGTCGGATTGCCAGACGAAAGTGAGTGGAGATTATTTTTAACAAATGAACTGAAAAGCCTCCGACCTCTCGGTGATGTTAGGCGTGAACCCCAATGCTGATGTTTTGCATTCCAATCCCCTCCTGAAATGAAACGGTTACCTAACATCTCAAAATAGCCGGTAAATTGGTCTTCCGTTACAGAATGCCGAGGTGGACAGTAAATTGCAGACAGCACCAGAGGAAAATTTAAATCTTCTATTACAATGTTAGTGGCTTGGATGTAGTCCTTAACATATTTATTGATTTCATAATGCTTGACTGTATTTTTAACAGTCGAACAATTTATTTTTTAACAGTATTTTTTGAACAGTCGTTCAATTTACCATTGAATATTTTAACGTCGTTAATAGACGATAATTTACGTCGTTTAGAACATGTCATTTAATAGGCAGTTCGGTACTAAGACACGAAATCTATCGACTGAATCCGAACTGTTCGCGCAGCTACACCGGCAAGCTTATTTGGCGTCCACTCTACAGTAAGAGATAAAAACAAAAACCAGATACAATCAATCAATATTTTTCAGAATGTGACGAACAGACCTTTTGATGTATATGAAAATAAAATTAAAAATATGAATAATATTAATTTTATTTTCATATACATCAAAAGGTCTGTTCGTCACATTCTGAAAAATATTGATTGATTGTATCTGGTTTTTGTTTTTATCTCTTACTGTAGAGTGGACGCCAAATAAGCTTGCCGGTGTAGCTGCGCGAACAGTTCGGATTCAGTCGATAGATTTCGTGTCTTAGTACCGAACTGCCTATTAAATGACATGTTCTAAACGACGTAAATTATCATCTATTAACGACGTTAAAATATTCAATGGTAAATATTGTATACAACAAGCAACGCCTACCAAATGCAACACATTACAGACTAATGTTTTCAGGTTAGCTGATATATAACGTTGCGAGAACAACGTGACTCTGAGTTAGCTAGTACAGCACTGACCCCCCCCCCCCCCACAACTCGCTGAGGCAACCGAGCACGCCATTACCAAAATAAACCTTCTGCGCACTTCAGAAAACCAGCAAACCTTTTTGGCGCCCGCTCTAAGCAGTAACAAGATTTTTTAATGAATTCTGAAACAAGACTAATAAAATTTAGGGGAAACAAAGTTATGTCTAGCAATCACAAAATAATATTTTTTATTTTTATTTAGAGTCAAATGAGAAGTATTTGACAATTTTTTATACATTTATTATTTTGAAATTACGTTTTTAGGTATAAAAATTTACAGTTTCTTAAACTCGTTCGTCATTTATAGTTTTCTCTTCTGTTGTTGTACTGGAATTTACAGGTATTAACAATACTGTAACTAGACAAACTGAAACAATAGAAAAACATCAAGTTTAAAAATGTTCATTATTTATTATAAACAAATATCATAAATTAATTAATTAACTAAGATGTATAGTTGTCTAATTTTCTACTGAACAGAAAAAAAGTTCTGCTCTCATGACTTCATTCTTTCTTTTGTTTTGATTCAGCATTTATATTTATATTTTACAAAACTATAGAAAACTATATTTCACAAAACTATGGAGAAGTCAAGAATGAAGGATCACTGATTTAGCTATCTACTTAAGTGGATATTCCATCGACCCCAAACTACAGGATTAGTTTTAGTAGGTGAGTATTGAATTTATTTTAACCTTTGATTGGCATAAGATTAATTTTGTCACAAAAATACAAAATGAGGTCAAAATTGCACCATAATTTTTTTTCAAATACTATCAAGATGGTTATCAAATAAATTGACTTCACCAGAAGATCTTAAAATTATATTTATTTACTACAATTAGTATTAATTAAAACATCAGTCAAATGTGTTGGTTGATGAAAAATCAAAATCATAACGAAAGAATTTTTGCCATGTGCTTTTTTGTTCAGGTAATGAACCAATTGTACTTTTATAAGAATCCAATTGCAACGGAATTCTCGCTAACAAGACTGACTATGTACATTTCTCTTTCGGCTCTTTACCCGCTCTGATTTTCTTTTTTGTTCAATACAAAACTGAAATAAATTTTATCGGATTTACATTTTCTAGCTTCTTCCAAAAGTCCTGTCTTTTTCTTTGATGTTTTTCCTTCTCTCCTTTCATCTCATCTCAATATTTTTCATATTTTTTTAATCTGGACTTCCACACATTTTCTAGAATGTGCCGTTTCTCTTCAGTGGTTTTTAATTTCCCCCGGATTAACCAAAATTCATACAGTTTGCTTCTGAGCTTGATTTCATTGAAAAATTAATAAGTTCCATCAAATCCTAATTGTTCCATTTCTATATCTTTACTATTAAAGTTGGTTTTGTTTATTTCATTGCAAATTGAGGCAATAGGTGCCAGAAGGGCGTGAGCTTACCTCACGCCCTTTCTTCATAATCGGTTTATTAAATTCTCCACGTTATTTTCTCTATGTCCTGAAAATTTCGTATCGATATCTGTAAAATTGACCGATTCTAACTTTTTAATGAAATGGTTGTCAGACCTGGTTTCTATACACAACAGATGTTCTAAACGTTTACTTTTCAAGAATTTATTATTTTGATGCATAATGTGACTATCATAATTCTGTAACTGTAACATCTAAGTTAAATAACAAAATTTTGCTTATAAAATATAACATGGTAATTTAATTATTAAAGTTCTATTACAACTAATGTGCAAACTTTTACAACTGTTTATCTCAAAACTCAATTTTTTTCTCTCATGTCCTTCTTGCACCTAATATCTCAATTGTAAAAATCATTTTTTTAAATATTTTTATTTGTTTGTCGTTCGTACGTTTCTTGTATCCAAACAATCTTGCTCTTCTTTTTATGATTGTCCTCCTGAAGTCTTGATGCCATTGGAAAGTTCTTTGTTTGGTTTATATAATCTTTCTTTACTTTCTCTAATGTCTGCACCGTAAATTTTACGAAATAGTTCCTTGTATTGTATCCAGATTTTGCATTTGTTATCCGTTTGCTGGTTATTGTTTCCACACTGTAAATATTAACCAGTTTAGGAAACTGGAAATTATTTTAATGTCTAATTTTGGGAATTATTTTTATTATAAAATATATATTTTTTAAAATTAGTAGCCTACGTAATATTTTTATAATAGGCGCTATACAGAGCATATTATTGCCGGGTAAATGATATTACCAATAAAATTGTGTTTTTTTACTTTAATAGAGTTAGAGTTTTAGAGTAGAGAGTAGAGAGTAGAGTTTTAGAGTTAGTCAGGATATTACATCATTATTTTTGTATTCAGATTAAACTTCTTAGTGTCTCTTACCAGCCATTGGTGTTATTAAGGACCACAATAATATTTCGCAGTGTGAATCTATTAATAATCCAGACACAATGGTTGTGGTTAAAGTACCAAGTCTTGATGCCATCAAAGCCAAACATCCAGCCATTGCTCTGCAAATCGTATAAAAAAATATTAGAATACACAAATACTTTTTAAACGAATATCTATTTTTAGAATTGAGTGTTTTAATAATGTAAAACACAACATTTTATTACACTTGACTGCACAAAACCAAACCTATTAACGTTCTATTGTATTTGATTGTCAAAATTATTTCAAGGAATTTATCAATTTTCTAAATGTGTCATTTCAGCTTGTCTCTAGTCTATATCAACAATCAGTGAACGTATAGATAATTAATGCACAAAACCAAACCTATTAACGTTCTATTGTATTTGATTGTCAAAATTATTTCAAGGAATTTATCAATTTTCTAAATGTGTCATTTCAGCTTGTCTCTAGTCTATATCAACAATCAGTGAACGTATGGATAATTAACTCTGGTTGCTTCTCTTTGACAATTATTCTTTTATTAAATTGCTAAACAATCAAAATTCAACAATCAGTGAACGTTTAGATAATTAACTCTGGTTGCTTCTCTTTGACAAATATTATTTTATTAAATTGCTTCTCAGGACATGTATATTAGTAGATACATTATTTTAAAATAATTTGTTACAAATTAGCAGTAGGTTGCTGTTGTATGGTGTTACCTCTTGGACTCTGAACAGTAATGACATGAAACGCCTTGAGGCGTTCGAGATGTGGTGCTATAGAAGGATGCTGAAATTCCTTGGATGGTAAAGTCTGCAACTCTCAACATTTTTGTTTTACGTCCAACTGTTTTGCAAGTACTACTGATGCAAATGATGAAGGATGATAGATGAAAATAAGTTATGAAAAATACTAGACATGACCGGAAATCGAATACGGGACTAGATACCCACCCCGAGATACGCCATCATTTAGATAAGAGCATTGAAATGATAGACACCATAAAAAAATGAAATTGAAATACCTTGGAGTGTAAATTAATAATGTGTAATAAAGAAGAAAAAGAAGAAGTTTAGCAGTGGTCACCCGATTAATTAATATTGTAATGTTATAATACAAACTGTAATATATACTATATATATATTTTTTTCCTCATAAATTCAAGCGAGGATTTACAGCCCCAGCCGTATCTCGCTTCCTAAGCACTACCTCTCTCTGTCTCGCCAGCCCCCATCGGAGATCCACCGCAAAGACATTGGCTCCTGCACCCCATCCAACCAAGTTACTTCCGGCCTACCCCTCCTTCTTCTACCGGCTAACGTCTGCTGCCATTCCCTCTTTGGCCACTTACCAACCTTCATCCTCGGCAAATCATATATTCAGTCACAATATTCAGTCACTGTAGAATAGGTCCTGTCCTAGCTTTTACTCCTCCAGGATTATATAGGTGGCTGCTTGCTATTTTTCTTTTACATCAAGTCATACTTTTAACGCCTATCAATTTTAAAGCAACTTAAGTGTCATTATAGTAAATTTATAGATTAGAATTCACTTTATTTAAAATATTCATACAGTTTCTTTCCTATTTTGCTAGAATTTTGTTTTCATTACAGTGTTTTCTTTTGATATGAGAAATATCCACAATAAAACATAGATGTATGAAAAAATAGTTCTTTTAAACTTTTTCCAATGTTTTATTTTAAAACATTGGAAAAGTTTTATTTTGTCATAATCATCATCTGTCAAGGATTAGGCTCAATGGCATGTTCCGGCATCCATTTTATTTTTTAGGTCTTCGCAAGCCTCGCTTCCCTCTAGGTTTATATTTTCATGCTCGCAGATGAAGTCTGTGAGCTGATTTGCGAAGTAAATGGTTAAACCAGTTTCTTTTATAATATATTTTTACCATGCTCGGTCAGCTCATGCGAGGTTTTGGCTTTGAATCGAGTAGGGACTAAGCTTAACCTTGTATGAGACACTGAGATGGGGGCCTCAACTCCGATACGGCGCATCCCAATGGCTGTTAGGGAACGTCATGTAGATATGCAGGCAGGTGCAAATAAGGTATAGCCAAATAAGTACCCACTGATCAAGTGAGGTGAAAACTGGTCATTGGTCTTCACAGCGGAGATGGAGGATTCCTAATGGCGTGGAGGCTGAAGAGCCTAGGGAGTCAACCCAAATAAAATCCAGGGCAATTGAGCCCGGAAAAATGATCAACGGTCTCAAAGGCAAGAAGAATTTTTCCCAACCATGGAGAGGGCGGACGAACCTACTAGTAGGAGATGGGTCTCCAAATGAAACCCAGGGCCCATCTAGAGGCTCTAAGGTGGTAGCCCCACCACTGGACTATCCAGCGCAGGGCTCGTAACTCGGCCTGGGGAAAACTTTATCACTGGCAAGCATCGAAAGTTAGCCTTGGTTCAGGACCGGAATATAAGGATGTTTTATTTTAATTCCTTAAATTCATGTTTTTTGTTTACATTAATTAATTTAAAAAAAAAAGAAAATCCGATATCAATTTGGAGACAAAAATTATATTCCAAAAAAATTACTAGACCTATACAGAAAATTTGAAATGTTTACTTATGAAATCTGTTAAGTCCGCACTAAGCAGGATATAGGTGTTAGGCACGTGAAAAAATTATTTAATTAAACAGAAAATCCAGTGTAACTGCATAAATTGATGATGTAACAAAGAATTATTTAAGTGAAAAAAAAACTAGTAATAATTACTCACAAAACTAAGTATCATAATAATTTTCTTACCTCAAATTTGTTGGAAATAATTCCACAACCAACCCATTAAGTATCGGAAATATAGCGCCAGTACATATGATGAGTATATCTGCTTTTACAGGCACCATGATAAATAGATTTGAGATTTTGAAAGATGATATTGCAGCCAAAGTCAAAAAAGTTAAAATTGCTGTTTAAAAACATAAAACAATTCATTTTAATGATTACCTAGTTGAATTAATACTGTATTATTTATTTTACGCGTAAAACAACTCTCTTGGTTTGAAGTCGACCATAGGAGGAGAGTATTGTTATAGTTCGAGTCTTGAAAGAAATATATTATGTATTTTAAATTCTTCTTTCAGTACATGTTATCTTTATTACTTCCAGTACACCTTTTTCAATCAAATTTTTTACGTCTTTTAATTTAAATGATTGATTATTGCGAACAACATAACCTTTAACTTGGCTTCATACCAATTCAATAGGGTTTAAGTTACTTTTTTCAGCCATGTCATCGATTACATATTTTTAAATTCGTATTCGTGTTCTTTAACTAATTCTAAGAGTTCTACTTTTAATAAACTGTTTTGGATCGACCGGTAATGTCTTGTTATGTAACCACAAAATTATATCCTCTTTACGCCATGAGCTATTCGGTACTTTTTCTTACGCACTAACGCACAAGAACTAAGAACACGAAAATTGATGCGAATAAATAGAATTTTATAGTCTATTAACTGTACGTTGAACACCTATTTGTGACTATAAAACTCAATACATTAAAAAGTATAATATATTCTTTCGTAAATTTAATACTGTATTGCGATATTAACAGCACATACTGAATGAGAAATTTATATAAAATATTCTTTATAAATTTTTTAGTTTATTTAAATTTGCATCAACAGATTGATCATTAGCAACTACTGTGAGTTTTGGTATTGTAATAGTGGTTTTTAATGTATTAAAATTTCCAGATCCTAGCCGGAAATTGAACCCAGAACCTTCCGCTTTTTAGGTTAGTGCTTTAGTCAGTATGTCACGAATGCAACTAATAAGTAAACTTATTTTAAACAGGATTAATTCCAAAATTAAACATGTTTATTCCCTAGCATTTAATTAAAAATACAAAATAACATTTACTTACTCAAAAGAATCTTTCTGTTACAATATTTTATTATTATGACAAGTATGACCCAACTACTGAACTGTAACGATCCTAAAATTGTTAAATTTAAATAAACTGATACGTCAACGTTATCTTTACAGTTCCCGTTCAAATTTATATCTTCACCGTTGTTTAATAATGTAAAATTCAAGTTTATGTCTTTAATATTTGATAAAGTCTCTTTATTGTTAATGTTACTTGATTTGTTCGATTGATACTCAACAACTTCACAATATCTGCCTTCATCAATCCCTGTGTCACTTCTGTATGTTTCCATTCTGTTCAATGATTCTGGTAGCCAAATGTAAAGACCGTTGTTACTGAAAACAATCAATAGAAACCATTAGATTACACAAAGAGATTTCTTTACCCTTACTGTGTGTGCGTTTCAATCTGTTCAATTTAAGAACAGTGAACCCCATGACACAATGAGATGAGACGACGTGTAAATTAGGTGTAGGTGTATTGTACAGATTCAGGCAGATCATTCCTGAGAAAATATGGTTAACTGAACTCTAACCATCAAAGTACATGGTAACCACTGCTTAGTATTCAGATTCGTATAAAAACAACTACCTTCACTGGGATTTGAACTACGGAACCTTCGTCTCCGTAAATCGTAATAATAATGTGTTCACAAATGAACTAGATCTAATTAATTTCAACGAGATTAATGTATCAAATTGTATTTCGGTAGGTCTGCCGGATAATTCTAAATTAAGTAGTCGTAATGTAAATAAAATAACAAATATAAATTTATCAGATACCTACAGCGAATTCTTGTGTTTTTGATTGTAATTCAATAAAAAGTGATAATGGGCTATAAAGGGCTTCTGTCGTCAACTGGAAGGAGAACCCTTAATTCCTTTTACAAAAGGCTTAAGGGAACTAAGTGGGATAGAAGGTTAGTGTCCTATCCATACATTCACGTTAAGTGGTCTGTTAGTAACCATGTGACCGCTCATCAGCACGATGACCGTCTCATAGTGAACGGAACTGGAAGGGCTGCCCATTCCACCTTGGCAGATGGTGGCTTGGGGCACTCAGTCTGCCAACCAAAAAGCTAAAAGCAACAGTAAACTACAGCTTTTTCTGTCTGACTAGAATTATCGTGAGGAAACTCCTTCATGTATATTCTGGTTAGGCTTACTTAGTATGTGCAGGTCTTCCAGAGCTTCGAGAACTTCAAGAACTTCGAGAACTTCAAAATATGAAAAAATTATGATGGCGTTCTCTCTGATAAAACATTCCGGAGATAAACTAGTCCTCCATTAGGTACTCCGGGCGAGAAATATCAGAGGGGACTTCATCAAAAAGATAAAAGTTTCTGAAATTCTTCGAGTTGGAACATGTAATGTTAGGATTACAGAAGTGTAGGGTGGTACAGGTATGTAGATATGAAACGACTTACGCAAGATAGAACAGCTTGGAGAACTGCATTAAACCAGTCGAGAGACTGTTGACAAAAAAAGTGATAATAAATAGATAAATCTATGCTAGGTTTTTCTTTTATTCCTCATATAGATAAACATGAAAATCTACCTTCCTTCATACCCAATCATTCAGTTCTCTACGCCGTCGATACGAACATCCTAATAACTGACTCAGAATAGTCTCTTTGGGAAATTAATCAATTAAAAGACTGTCGGAATGGTTTTCTGCAAACAGACTTGTTTTAAATTATGAGAAAACACAGATCACGATATTTAGCTTGAAAGGTATCAATAAGTTTTATAATAAATGATAATAATGCTGCATAAATCACTGAACCTTTCAGGAACTCTGTGTACTGAGACTATCAAACAAATTTTCTTGAATTTGATTCCTTGTATATCACTCAAAACGTATTCTGTAATTTATATAATTATATTAGTATTATATAACATTAGTTGAAGGTTTCAATTTCCATGTTTAAAATATCATTAATAAAATTACTCACCAAAAAAACACACAAAACAATGATATAGCGATCAATGCAAAATTTTTGCCATGTGGTTTCTTTAATAGTGGTACAGTTTGATCCCAAACTAAATGGAAAAATGCAACGATTTTACTTTTATCTTCAGCAAGTTTTCCAACCTTTTCTTTTTCATTGACTTTAATAGTCTTTATAGACAATTCGTCTTTGTTATTATTTTCTTTATGCATTCTTTCAAGTACATCAATCACTTGTGTTGTTTTTCCTTTTGCCAACAAGAATTTCGGACTTTCTGGCAAAAAATATAAAAGTATTGACCCTAATAAACTTGGTATTCCATTGAGTATGTAGTATAGCCTCCATGACTTCCACACTAATCCTGGGTATAACTCAAATTCCCATTTGGCTGGTATTGTTGACCATGCAGTTACTAAAAAAAGAAAACAAGAAACAGCAGACCAATTAGATAATGCAGTCTCCATTTTTCATCACCTAATTAAATATCTTTACATCTACTGCCCTTAAAATAGTCTGCACGCCTAAGTAATACGATGAAATTTAGAGAACCGTAAATATGTCTTCTTCTATTTCTTCTTCTTCTTCTTCATTATCATCTTTTTCTTTTTCTTCTCCTTCTTCGTCTTCTTATTCTTCCAACCAAGGATTTTTAGGCCGCAGCCTGTACCGAACTCACAAACTTTTCATCTATCTCCATCTTCTCCTCGATCTACCGACATCCGTTTTCCCTTATGAAGCATACCAGTGTGCCTGCTTAGGTATCCTAATGGCAAACTTAGGTTTAACCTTGCGGCAAACTCACAAACAGCCTCGCGTAAAATATGTTTGTAAGGAGTATATTTGGACGTTGAAGAATATGAATATTAAGAGAATACTTAAGAGTAGATGTCTTTGAGCTTTGGTTGTACAGGTGCATGCTAAAAACACCCTGGATGGATAAAGTACCCAACGAGACAGTCTTGAAAAGAATGGAAACAGAAAAGAAACTCGTTTAAACCATTCAAAAAAGGAAAATGGAATATCCAGCTTACATTAAGCGTGGAACAAGGTACGAAATGCTTTTCTTGATATTACAAGGCAAGATTCAGGGGAGCAGAGATGTGGGAAGAAGAATAATTTCTTGATTAAAGAATCTTCGCGACTAGTTTCGTTGTACTTCAGCGGAGATGTTCAGAGCTCCGGTGTCCAAGGTTCGAGTAGCCGTCATGATTGTTGTCGACCTCCTGTCGGAGAGGGCACGATAAGAAGACGAAGAAGAAGAATATTACTGTCTGTAATACTATAATAAGTGTGTCGAGTTACAATTTTTTATTATGCAGACATTTCCTACGTTAAATTGTATCACATGCAGTAAGGATCTGAGATTTTATAAGTAGTAATCTTAGCCAATCAAGTAGTATTTTCTGCTGAAATTAAAAAAACAACTTGATGAATTGTGAATTAATATCTTGGAACATGAAGTTGTTGAAGCTGAAGATGTCGATGATCAAGAGATAGAGATTATAATGATGCCGATTACGAGATAAGTAACCAAATAACGTAAAATTTCTTTCCACAAATCTTTGTTTTTTATTTTTTAAATACCACCAGAACGGTTAGAATTAGTAAGAATACTTACAAAATGGGTAGCGCTATCATCATGTTCACTGTTTCGTCAGCCCAATAAAATACGTACAACATTTATTATATTTTGTAAAAGATTTTGTGCCTTCTCTGATTATTATCACGAGAATTACAAAAAAAAGTTACTGTCAATTTTATAGTTTTAATTTTTCATGCTCATAACAGACAGGTGGAGTGTCAAATTATTTACACTCAATCTGTTCGTTGCATGGCTAAAATAAATAGTTCTGTTTCTTATCATATGGTCAGCCAATTAAATGACTGAATTATTTAAGAACAGAAGAGGTAGAGGTGTAAAAGACACTAATCAGAGTTATCTTCTCTGAAAGTAATGAATTTCATTATACAGCCAGACCCTGTGGTGAATGAAGTGAAGGTGTCATTTGCAGAGTGGAAAATATGTGCTTTTCAGAGGGCTCGGCATGCTGATAAGCATACTTTTCCACTAAGTGAGGAAGGCAATGGTAAACCACCTCACTCCTCGTTTTACTTAGTAAAACCTCTACGGGTTCAAACCAGCTTTTGGCTGATGACCTAAACAACAACAATTTTTCATATCAATTCTGCCAACCCAATTAAGTCACTATATTTGTATTCTATTTGCATGTTCAATAAGGTATAAATTCCGGCGTATAAGATTGCATTTCTGCTGGAGAGAGATGGTGATGGCCGGGGAGGTACGCGGTCCAATAGTCTTACCTTTCTAATAACATAGTATTAGTATAGCAATGCTGACAGCTGATTTTTTACACGTCATCACACTGTTAATAACAACTGACATTATAATCTAAATTTATGTCAACTGTTTCCTTTAATTGTTGTTTTTAGGTACAGTAGTACACACGTTCTGCGGGTTGCATGTACCAGTGCAATCTTATACGCCGGGACAATAAAGGCAAGTAGTTAGGATTTTGGTTCGTGAGGGGGTTGAGCCTGGAGAATTGAACCAGGGTCCAGCAGCATATTAGTCTGGTATGCAATATGAATTTTTGTTGGTGACGGGTGGGGGGGTCAGTGAAGCCCAAAGGCCCCCATGGCTACGTACCTGATGACACAAATTTCTTTTTAAATTTGTAAATGTAAAATTCTTCCAAAATATCTTAGTTATTTTTATTAGGCTATTCGTTTCATATTTTTATATTAATGATTTATAACTTAAAGTAATGTTAATTTCAAACCTGGAAGTAATATGTATGCACAAGAAGCAACTAATGAAGAAATCATCAACGCTCTGGGCCGAAATGCATCTGTTTGGAATTCACCAATATACGCATATATGGACACTATTCCTCCACAGGAGCTGTAACATATAAATAATACGAGTTTGAATCACATGTTTCTCAGAAACAAAAGGCTAATTACTATCAAAAAAATTTTTTTAGTTTATTTAATATCATCAACAGCTCGGTTATTAGCGAATACGGTGTTATGTAACAGTCGGTTTTAACTTGTTAACATTTTCAAACCTTAACTGGGAAGCGAGAACCCGAGACCTACGCATTGTAGGTTAGCGCGCTACCACTAAGCTACGGAGGCGGCCATTATTAAATTCTTCTTCTGCCTTTTAAGGACTAGGCATCTCTGCCTGTTCCGAACCTCTCAAATCTGGCCATCTCTTTTTCGGGCGTCCTCGTTCTCTCCTGCCTTCCGGCTTACAGCCCAGTGTCTGCTTAGGTATTCTATCCTCCCTCATTGTGTTTACATGCTCTAACCATTGCATTCTGTTCTGAGATACCTTGTTGTTTATAGAGAAGATGTTGAGTTCTTTCCTTATCTCGGTATTTCTGTAACGATCTTCTCTACTACACCCATACGTACGTCGAAGAAATTTCATTTCAAATACTTGCATTCTATTCTCCTCTCGATAGCACCCAAGTTTCACTGCCATAGAGTAAAGTCGGTATTGCTAATGTTTTATAAAATCTCACCCACGTGTTTTTGCTGGTGCTATTTTTTAAGGTGCGATGGATAGTTTTGCATATTTTTTTATTGAAATCGGTGCATCTTTTTGTAAGCATCTTTATCCTGTTAGTATGGAATGTTGCGACCTAGATACTGAAAGTGGGATATGTTGTGTTCCAAAAAATTATTATCTATAACAATTTTGCTTCTGACTGGCTCCTTCACCCTGAATACCATTACCTTTGTCTTCTTCGTCGGAACTGTCAACTTATATTCTTTTCAGAGTTTGTTCAGCATGAAGAAAGCTCTCTGCAGGTCATCCTCATGCTTCTGTAGCACTATCAGGTCCTGATAGTGCTCAAATTAAATCAAAATTACATAATCTGTTTTACTTTTTTTATTTAATATTTCATTATATTTTATTATCAACTGTTTGGTTTTGAATTTTTGACCGTCATCTAAGTATGATTGGCTGCTTCACTGTATAAACATGCCGATCGAGTACTTCTGTGACAGTTTAATTTATCAAAAAATTATATTAAAAATATCAAATACGAGGGTTATCCAGAAAATAACCTCCGTTTTGAAATAACAAGTAAACGAGTGAAGATACAAAAACTTAATTACATACATATTAAAACTACAGTTTTTCTCTATTTTTTGACATAGTCGCCAAACAGATTCAAGCACTTGTCGTACCTTGGAACAATCTTTGAAATACCCTCTGCATAAAAATCTGCCGCCTGTGAATGTAGCCAACCATTCATGGCGTTTTGAAGCTCTTTGCCATTTGCGAACTGCTGAGATGCAAGCCACCGTTTCATGTTCGGGAACAGGTGAAAGTCACTAGGAGCCAAGTCCGGGTTGTATGGGAGATGATCGAAAACGTCCCATTTAAACTTGGTCAAAAGTTCATTTGTTTTCTCGCCCTCATACAGCTCGAAGAACAAATGAACTTTTGGCCAAGTTTAAATGGGACGATTTCGATCATCCCCCATACAACCCGGACTTGGCTCGTAGTGACTTTCACCTGTTCCCGAACATTAAGCTGTGGCTTGCATCTCAGCGGTTCGCAAATGACGAAGAGCTTCAAAACGCCGTGAATGGTTGGCTACATTCACAGGCGGCAGATATTTATGCAGAGGGTATTTCAAAGACTGTTCCAAGGTACGACAAGTGCTTGAATCTGTTTGGCGACTATGTCGAAAAATAGAGAAAAACTGTAGTTTTAATATGTATACAATAAAGTTTTTGTATATTCAATCGTTTACTTTTTATTTTAAAACGGAGGTTATTTTCTGGATAACCCTCGTATATTTGAAAACTATCAAAAAATTATATTAAAAATATCAAATATATTTGAAAACTATGTCAGGGTATTAAAAATTTTAAATTATTAGCATTCGATTTGCTAGATACAGGGCTACAAAAAAATAGTTCTGTTTCTCATCACATGGTCAGCCAATTAATGACTGAAGCATTTAAGAACAGAAGAGGTAGAGGTGTAAAGGCAACTATAGTCAGAGTTATCTCAGTGAGAGTAATGCATTCCATTATACAGCCAGACCTCGGGGTAAATGAAGTGAAGTGATTTGCAGGGTGGAAAGTAGGTACTGTGTGTGTGTGTGTCTGTGTATGAACAGAATATCTCAAGAACGGAACATCGTACGAACTTGAAACTTGAAACTTAAGTTACATACCACTACCGAACTCAACACGAACATTTTTATCAAAATCGGTCAACCGGGAGTAGTAGTTTATTCGTATAATTTTTCAGTTTTTTGCGATTTTCACTGTTCCGAGCAGCTGTTTCGAAAGTTAGAATAGCAATGATGATCGCCAACCTCCGACGCGGAGACGGCACTTGAAGAAGAAGAAGTTTAGCGGTAATTAGCAATTTTCTGTTTTTTCTCACGAAAACGTGTGAAAAATCGATTTTTTTAAGATTTCGGCCTTAGAATGGATTTTAGGACAAAAGTGTATATAATAAATTTTATAGGAAATAAAAAGATCTACAACTTTTAAGTAGATCTTATAGTAGTAAAGTACAACTTTACTGAAGTAGTAGTTTATTCGTGTAATTTTTCACTTTTTTGCGATTTTCTCAAAAACTGGTCCTACGATTTTTTTTAAAATCGCCTGGTTTACTCAATTTTTTATTCTCTACAAGATAGGGCAGGCGCCATGTTTGCTGAAATTCTTGGTCAGGCTGTTTTTTAGTAAAAAAGTGTTTTTTTAA
Source organism: Catonia carolina (assembly GCA_035578175.1). NCBI lineage: Eukaryota > Metazoa > Arthropoda > Insecta > Hemiptera > Achilidae > Catonia > Catonia carolina. Next base: position 256,185,157 of record JAQMRL010000001.1, on the reverse strand, counting down.
GATTACGGCTTTAATACAAAATTTTAGCGCAAAAATGTATATAATAAAAGTTATAGAGAATTAAAAGACCTACAACTTTTATTTCAAACATTTTTTTGTATAACGCTTAGTTTAGCGGGAATTAGCAATTTTCTGTTTTTTTCTCACGAAAACGTGTGAAAAATCGATTTTTTTCAGATTTCGGCCTTAGTATGCACTTTACGACAAAAGTGTATATATTCAAATTTATAGATAAATTAAAGATTTACAACTTTTAATTCAAACATATTTCTTTACAGAGCCTAGTTTAGCGTGAAAGAGTGATTTTCCGTATTTTTAAGCTAAACTGAGGTTAATTTTCATTTTGCGTCTTTCACTCATTTTAAAAATTAGGTTATGTTATTAAAGTTAGTTTTTTGTTTATTTCTAATGTTTTAATAATTTTTGGTTTATTGTAAATTTTTGCATTGGCAAGAGAATGTTGTGTGAGTGTTTCACACCAGATTTTTTTTTTCTATAATTTTCTGTTACATTTTTTACGACACTTAAATAATGTTGTTTTTCTTTCTGTTCTTCGACTATTGTAAATAATTTGAAAATACGGTAGGTACCTACTTTGAATGTTGTGTTTACAACACTTTTTCTGTGAAAGTTTTCTTTCTATGATGCATTTTAGTTTATTGAACTATAAATTCTTTATTGTTATTATTTTTTTATTCTACTAATATAATTATTTATTATGTTCAATTTCTTTCTTTGAAGTCAAGATTCCAATAATTCGAAATTTGTGAATGTATTCAAAACAGATATATGTCACATTAGATCTGGGATTTCCCACTTTGAAGTCTAGCATATACTCGTGTGATACTGGTCCAAGCAGCGGTCTCTCTAACATATAATTTTTTAGGTAACATATTGTAATAAATAAAAATGAACTTACGCAATACCGTTGAATACTCGTAGTATCAACATGACATAATTATTATTAATTAGCATAGTGATCAAATACAAAAGTCCATCACAGAAAAGACATCTTATCAGAATATATTTTCTTCCTAATGTATCGGAAAGAAACCCCCATAAATGGCAACTTAGAATTAATCCTGAAAAATAAAATGAAAATTACTTTTATATTTACTTTTGAAGGAAATAGGTACTTTATTATATTTATTGAAAAGTTTAACAAAATTGTAAGAGGTTGTTTTTATATTTTAAAATATTAATTACTATTGATAGTTTATTTAATACCCTATTTTCTTACCAGAGCTTCCACACTCTTTTTTTTTCAAAAATACAACACATTAACCTAAATATTATTGTATAATTTTCTACAATTATAAAATAAAATAATTTTCTACAAACTTTGTCTCTAGACTTCACAAAAATTTAAAATAACATAATACTGAAGATTCTAGTTCAAAGAAAATAAAACAATATCCTAGTTAAAATTTAATTCTTCTGAGCTTCTGTAAATTTTAATCTTTATATAAAACTTATTTGAATTTCTTGATTGTTTAATAAATTCTAGGGTAAATTTTGAATGAATACAAAAATACAATACAAAAATGGCTGTTGGCACTTTTAGCATTATAAAGGAAAACTTACATGAGAGTTACATCCCAGGCCATCTTGTGAAGACTGTTGTTGTTTGTTTAGGTCATCAGCCAAAAGGCTGGTTTGAACCTGTAGAGGTTTTACTAAGTAAATCGAGGAGTGAGGTGGTTTACCATTGCCTTCCTCACTGAGTGGAAAAGTACACTTATCAGCATGCCGGGCCCTCTGAAAAGCATATATTTTCCACTCTGCAAATGACACTTTCGCTTCATTCACCACAGGGTCTGGCTGTATAATGAAATTCATTACTTTCAGAGGAGATAACTCTGATTAGTGTCTTTTACACCTCTACCTCTTCTGTTCTTAAATGATTCAGTCATTTAATTAGCTGACCATGTGATAAGAAACAGAACTATTTATTTTAGCCCTGCAACTAACAGACTGAGTGTAAATAATTTGACACTCCACCTGTCTGTTATGGGCAGTTGTGAAGACTAACTTATCTAAATGAAGTGAAATAGGAGTTTCATCTTTATTTACTGATATTGGCAATGGAACATAGTTACATCCTTTTTAGTATAAAATATTGTTTTTGAAAAAATAGCACTTTCAGCCTTATTTATATCCAGTCTTCAATTCTTCCGCACTTCTGTAAATTTTAATCTTTAAATAAAACTTATTTGAATTTCATGGTTATTTAAAAGATTCTAGGGCAATATTTGAACGAATAAGTAAGATTAAACTATGAAATTTTGAATAGTCCAAACAAAAGTATTCTTTCTAAAATTTGATTTATTATTACCTAAAAATGATGCTGAAGCAAGCCTTCCTTTCTCTTCAGAGTTCATTTTTAAATCACATTGCGCTGCTGGTAATATAAATGCAATAACTCCATTTGCTAAATAAGATGACAATATACATATGCCTCCAATTATGGCTAATTTATATTGAAAGTAACCTGTACCTATAAAAAATAGAATAATTACTAAAATTATATATAAAAAGGAAAAACAATATTACTAAAAAAGTCTGGTGTGAAACACTCACACAACTTTCTCTTGCCTATGCAAATAATTAATAATAAACCTAACATTATTAATAAAATATTAGAAATAAACAAAATCTAACCTCAAAAACATAACCTTATTTTAATCATGAGTAAATGACGCAAAATGAAAATCGAACTCAATTTGGCTTAAAAAAAAACGGAAAATCACACTTTCACGCTAAACTAGGCTCTGTAGAGAAAAATACTCTAAATAAAAGTTGTAGATCTCTTAATTTTCTATAAATTTTAATATATACACTTTTGTCGCAAAATGCATACTAAGGCCGAAATGTTAAAAAAATCGATTTTTCTCACGTTTTCGTGAGAAAAAAACAGAAAATCGCTAATTACCGCTAAACTAAACGTTATACAAAAAAAAATTGTTTGAAATAAAAGTTGTAGAATTTTAAATTCTCTACAACTTTTATTATATAAACTTTTGCTCTAAATTGCATATTAAAGCCGTAATCTTAAAAAAACTATGTTTTTACGTGAAAACAGCCTCACCCAGAATTTCAGCAAACATGGCGCCTGCCCTATCTTGTAGAGAATAAAAAATTGAGTTAACTAGGTGATTTTAAAAAAAATCGTAGGACCAGTTTTTGAGAAAATCGCAAAAAAAGTGAAAAATTACACGAATAAACTACTACTTCCGGTTGACCGATTTTGATGAAAATGTTCGTGTCGAGTCCGGTAGAGGTATGTAACTTAATTTCAAGTTTCAAGTTCGTACGATGTCCCATTCTTGAGATATTCTGTTCACACACACACACACACACACAGACCAATCGCTAAAAACATGTTTTTTGGGTTCAGGGGGTCTGAAAACGTATAGATCCGGTGAAAACTCGATTTCGAAAAATCGACATGAAAACAATACTTTCCTTCCTATATATTCATATAGGCAAGAGAAAGTAAAAAAGAAAAACAATATTACTAAAAAAAATCAAGTAAACCGAAACTGATTTTAAACTTATACTTAACGAACAATCTAAACTGAGATTGGATAAAAACCTACAAATTGCTATATTATTTTCATAATACAGCTTATTTCTTTTATATTAAAGAAATTCGTGATTTTATATGAACACCACTTTCAAGGCCTAGGTACTTTATAAAAAAAGTTTGTTTTAACATTACAACATGTTACAGCAAGTACAAACTAAACACAAAAGTGGTATTAATCGCTTAAAAACCGGGGAGGGAGCACTCTGATTTCAGTTTGGAATTCACTGAAATGCTCACTTACTCATTAAACATTGATATACTTACAGTTCAGCCGTTCTAAGTTTGCTCCTAATGTAAACAAATAATGACGTCACTCAGCATGCGCATTATATCTAAATGTGTACACGCTGATTAAAAAGTAACAACAAAATACTTTCAAAAGTATTTAAATACAAAATACTTCTAAAAGTATTTTTATAAATTAAATTGTTAGGCCTACATCATATCACGACTGATGTTTTTAGTACTTTCAGTACTTATAATTTAAAAAATAGTTGACTTAATAGGAATACGACATCCATAAAGTCACGGACTCTAGCGTGCACCCTGTAGTAGCTGGTTTTGGTTTGTTGACAGTAGGAACAAACTTAGAGCGGCTGAACTTATACATTATAAGTGATTTCTGGTGGATTGAAGTCTTTAAATGGCACCCGAAATCACGGTAAAGAGATCGTCTCCCGCTGTAAGCCACCACTGGAACTCGGCTAGGTATGACTACAAACGGTGTCTAATCGTCCCGCTATGTCCTTTGTTTCACCATTTAGCACTGCCTCACAATCGCTCAATGGCCTACGTGTGCGTTCCTGTTTCTGGATCAACGAATTGTATTTATGATTCACTTTAAAGTGGTTAAAACCGGCATTCTCTAAAGTGTGTTAGTGCAATACGAACGCCATTAGTCTGAATAAATTACGGATCCTTCGACGGTGTTGTTTACTATTACTGTTGATTGTGTTTAAGCTTCGGTCGGGAATTAGTTGCAGGAAAATTTGGCGTGTCTCCCTACATATTCCACTGAATACCCATTGTTGTGGTAGCACACGTTCCTATCATAGCGTTGTACTATCGTCTGGGAACATAATTTTTTTGTAAACTACATGCGTAATACCGGTATTACAACTCCATGTATTGTCTTAAATAAAAATATAGCATCTGCAATATCCCTCCTCTTATCCTCTTATCCAAAGTCATTATACCCAGTTGGGTACACTCCTCTTAGTGCTGATCACCTGCCTCACACAGACCACGCCGGCGCAAGTTATACAGCAATATGATAGTAATAGCAATAATGATAATGATGAAATTTTTTATTATTACAGTGTAACCTCAGAAATCCGAACCCCTAAAATCCGAAATTTCGGATAATCCGAACACCAATTTTGCAATAAGCTAAAACAATTCTACTCTTGAAAAGTGATGGAAAGTTATACTAATTACAAATCAGAAATGAATTTAATATTTATTTGAATATTTTAGTTGATATTTTATAATGAATACGTCACCTTAATTGGTTGGAACAAAATCGGTTATCTTCTTCTGACGCAAGGAAGTAATCCTGCTTGAAACGGCGATGTTGCGCCAGCGTCGCATAAACATCACGTCCGTCGGGGTAGCGGCAGCATGCTGTCGTACGTAGCGCAGAGCAACTTCAAGTGCACTAGTGGCATCTGCATGTGAAATAACATCAGTCGAGACGTCCTCTTCTTCACTTTCTTCGACTGCGGCATTATTTTGATCTTGTTCCTGGACCATTGAAACAATAGCGCCATCGCTTAAATATTGATTACCGGCGTCGTCATCTGCAAACCATTCTTGAAGACAGTTTTCTTCGGCTTCTTCGCATCCAGGAATCTGCTGAACGAGTGGAAGTATATTTTCCATTTGATGCTGCACAATTGTTTAGGGCGTGTTGCCATAGTAATGATGAATCACTCAAAGCCAATGTCACTACACCGCCTGCCACTATCTGGCGTGTTGCCGTACAGTGCAAATCACTGCTACTGCGTCACTAACACATTCAGACGCTTTAACAGCCCACCCACAATTCATAGCCTTCTTTATTTGGAATGGTAAAGGTAAATTACCAAGTGCCCCGCATAATTCGAATTTTCCGGAATCCGAACGGGGGTCAGCCCCAATTAGTTCGGATTTCTGAGGTTACACTGTATTATGATGGCCTCTACATCACCCCTTATAGCCATCCCTAGCCTACGAGAAGCAAGAAAATACAAACAGGGAAGCGGGACAGACCTACTTAGTGGAAGAAAGGCAGCAGAACAGATCGAAGTCCTGAATTAACTGGACACCTATCATTGACTAAGGGGAGTCAAGACACAAAAGAAAAAACACTTAAATTAACTAAAGTTAAGTATCAAGTGCGGGACCTCATTCACTAATGACAATAAAAATTGTAACTCAAACAATTAAAAAATATCTACACCACAGATAACAAAATACTAATAGTAATTAAAAATAATAATAATAACGACCCAAAACGAGGAGGAATACGGAAAATCTTCTGTCATAGGGAGTCCAATGTAACTTTGTAACACTGCCGGGCTACCTGATTCACCCGACAGCTTGTCACACGGGCTATCCCTCGCTGACCGAAATTCAAGACCTTAGGATGTAGGCCTAATAGATTTAAAAAAACTTAATTGTTAATAAAAATACGTGAGACTATTTGTTCAAAGGAGCGTAAGCCGAGTCTAAAAATATCAACGTCATTTTTTGACATAAACCATAGAGTACCTCAATACACCTAGCCAGAGGTGCCAGACTACCCTGGTTCATATACTGGAATAATAAGTAAACTAATAATATTAATAAAATATAAAAGTAAAATAATAATAATAAATCAGGAAGATTCTGGGACCGAGATGGACCGAAAATGGATATAGATTACAGAAAACGTCTAAAGTTGAAGAATATTCTAATGTAGAGACAGACATGAGGAAAAGACGCCTTAAATTCTATGGCCATATAATGAGGCTTCCCGATCACAGACTAACAAAAAAAATAGTAAAATACGTAGCATCCCTCGTTAATGGAGGAGAATGGTTCCGAAATGTTAAAAAAGACTTGGAAATGGCTAATATTGTGAAAGAAGACTTGGACACAAGAAACAATTTTAGGAGGAAGGTTGAGAAATGGGAAGTTAAACCAGAGACAAAAGCTCCGAGAACTGGAGTAAAATGGAGTGAAGAAAGAAAAGCTAAATTCTCGCAAGAAATGAAAAACTGGTGGGCAAATAAAAAGAACAACAAGGAACCCCAAAACTGAACCATCTTTACTTAGCGTCTTCCACTTTGGGAGTTTTATGACTAGTAATAGTAATAATAATTATAATTATAATAATTAAAAATAATAAATGATGATAATGATAATAATGGTAATGATAATGTGTAAATACGATAATAATGATCTATTGCTAAGACCTTTTTGGTTTTATGTCCAATGTTTTGCACACTAACGCCAATGTGGATGGTGGAGGATGACAAATAAAAATGTGTGATGAAAAAAGCTAGACCTAACTGAGGATTTAACATTTTCTTTTTATAATATTGTAAACATATTACAGTACTTACCAACTTTGTCTAACGCATCTTCTAATTTCATCCCTTCATTTTCTTTGCTTTTACCTGTAATTACAAAAAAATCCCTTGATCTAAATTCAGTATTCTTCTATTTGGTGAATATTATTGTAAAATTAAAGTAGCAGCACTATAAGAAAATTTCTAATGACATCTGTACAATTATTTAACTAAAAATTTACAATCCCTTCAACGAGTGAGGGGTCAAGCAAAACGTTGTAGAGTTCAGTAGGATGTTTCCCAAGCTGTATAGGCTATTTCCTGGAACAGATTTAGATTTCCCCAGAAAAATCTCAACCGAAGGTAATTTGTTTTTTTATCAGGTTAAATAATGATGCAAGTATTTAACGTACATCAAGCAGTGTACGAGGTGTGGCTATTAAATAACGAGACAGACGTAATAAATTTTATTTTAATTTTATACATAATCACTTATTGTCACCTTCAATATACACTCCTTCTCTATCCGTACAACGCTCCATGCAAATTTTCCATTGTTGGAAACAGTGCTGGAAGTCATCTTCTGTCAGCTCCTTTAGGCCACGTGCCGCTTTCTCGTTTACAGCTTCCAGAGACTCAAATCTTGTCCCTTTTAATGCAGATTTCACCTTAGATAACAATAGAAGTCACATGGTGCAAGATCTGGTGAATAAAGTGGATGTTCTAACACTGAGATGCTGTACTTGGCTAGGAACCTCTTCACAGAACTGGCGCATTGTCTTGGTGGAGAACCCATGATTTGTCCTTTCACATTTCGGGGTTTTTTCCTTACGCTTTGATGTAGTTTAGAAAGTATCTTAAGGTAGTAATATTGATTAATTGTTTGACTTTTAGGAACCCAGTGAAGGCACACAATCCCATGGATATCAAAAAACAATCATCATTGCTTTAAATTTTGACTTGCTCATTCAAGCTTTTTTGGCTCGGGTGAAGTTCGGCTCTTCCAGTGCATGGATTGGTGCTTCATTTCCGGATCATAAGTAAAAAAGCACGTTTCATCACATGTTATTATTTTCTACCTGTACCCTAAGGTGAAATCTGCATTGAAAGGGATAAGATTTGAGTCTGTGGAAGCTGTAAAAGAGAAAGCGTCACGTGTCCTGAAGGAGCTGACAGATGACTTCCAGCACTGTTTCCAACAATGGAAAATTCGCATGGAACGTTGTAGAGATAGAGAAGGAGTGTAAATTGAAAGTGACAATAAGTGATTATGTAGAAAATAAAAATAACATTTTTACAACGTCAGTCTCGTTATTTAATAGCTACACCTCGTACTACATCTATTCTGGGTGAGTAGGCCTACTCTGAACTTTCTGGAAATCACGATTCCAGAAAAAAATCCAAAATTCAAAAATTTTAATTCTTGAGCAAACATCCTTGAACCTGGTCTTGAGGTATAGTGAAATTTTTAAAACTTACAACTGATTAATCCAATTGCAGCAGATATGAAGTTTACGGTATTCGTATTTGCATGTACTCACTGATGTAGAGATTTTTTTCAAAAATAATCACCATATCCGGAAATTTGGTGTTTTAATACCGGTTCCTAAAGGGTTCATACTATACTAAATTTATGGGGTGAATTTTAAGCTTAGAAATAGGTATTTATAAACCTGCATTCCTCTTTTTCAGATAGGTTGACAGAACTTCTCGTTGTTATGGATACGGTGCTTTAAGAATGCTTCCAACATGTTAGCCGTGAAAAAGAGCAATCCTGATTAGTATTTAGTTGGCTTGTCAAATGAAGTAGGGCCTCCTGACACATTAACTGACACTAGCAACAAGAGCAGTGGAACACCAAGAAAACTATTAAGGGGATTATCTTATGTTCCCCAGGGCTTTTTTATCACCAATTTTAAGGAAAACAAATGACTGATGAAAAATGTATTATTTGGAGGAGGGTTGACTCCTGCACGTAATTAAAATGTGAATCCCTACCCATTTTAATACCAATATTTGAAGTCTAACAGGCTTTTAGTTCAGGATTTTCTTGAAACCTTTAACCTTTCAAAGGAGAAAGTTGTTTGGGAAAGCAGCCTAAAAATTGTGAAAAAAGTTTGGTTAATTTTATTGTAATATAAAATTTATTTAGTATTATGAAATTCGTTGTATCATTCTTTAACATACATGTTACATTTGCATGTGCTCTTAAAAATTAAGATATCTTAATTTTGAAATCAACGTATCGTAAATTAATATATTCTCGTAATATTACTTTTTATAGCATACTCTGTACACTTAAATTTTATAGTCGTGATAAAATATTAACCTTGATTGCCTAATGCTGGTTTTTAAATTTAGTTTTTAACGTTCATATTGAGCTAAAATATCTTTATAATTAGTGGCAGAACAGGTTAAAATAAATATGGTAGAACAGCGGATTCTTAATGCTTTGTATTTTCTATCTGGAAATCGAACCCTGATATTCGGCTTCCGAATCGAATACGTAATACTACTATCGGTTTCATAATTATATGCACCCAAGTTTGAACCATTGCATCTCGAAAACGATGAGTCCGATTTCAACATTCTTTACATAAAAAATTTTTAGCTCATTTTATTCTGTGTTAACCTATAATAGTCTTACATTTTTGATATTGTTTGACAATTGCCATATCGAGATTGGAAGACAAAATGACGTGGTTTTTTGCTACCGCAAAGAATTTCATGCGTTTAGGGGCGTATAACTCGAGAAGTATTTAAACAACAAATTTAAAATTTTAACACAACATAGGGAATTATATTCTTACAGCGTGTATGCAATTTCAAATTCGTACGTTACTTAAAATTTGATTTATTAACAATATTCTGAACCCTTGCTACCTCGGTAACCGCTCAATCTTTCGGCACGAGCAAACTATCGTTTTATTCAGCGTCGAAAGATTAGTACAAATGTATTAATAACGTGATTTATTAATTGACCAATGTTGTGGTAGAAGTTTTAAAAGTTTGAAAACTAGATTGGAGCATGTGTGGATTGGGCGCTACTATACATATATACATGTTGCCAGGTTGTGTACGTGACATCCGACCCCCGCATTGCCAACTCTATTTTTCAAAATTTAAAAAAATTGACCACACATTGGCTAATCAATATTTTATGTTTTTATTTTTTGCACTAATTTTTTATGCTGAATAAACTAGTTTGTTCGTGCCGAACGATTGAGCGGTTACCGTGATAGTAAGGGTTGAGAATATTGTTATTAAATCCAAATTTAAGTAACGTACTATTTTGAAATTTCGTTCACCTGTAAGAATATAATTTCTTATGTTGTGTTAAAATCTCAAACTTGTCGGTCAAATACTTCTTGAGTTATACGCCTCTAAATGCATAAATTATTTTGCGGTAGCAACAAAACGGGTCCTTTTGTCTTCCAGCCTCGATATGGCAATTTTCAAATAATATTAAAAATATAGGACTATTGAGGGTTAACGCAGAATAAAATAAGCTAAAGTTTTATCTAAAGAATTTTGAAATCCGCCCATAACAGGCAGGTGGAGTGTTAAATTATTCTTTATGTATAATAATTAGTACCAGGGCTAAAAAAAATAGTTCTGTTTCTTATCATGTGGTCGGCCAATTGATTGAACTATTTAAGATTAGAAGAGGTAGAGGTGTAAAAGACACTAGTCAGAGTTATCTCCTCTGAAAGCAGTGAATTTCATTATTCATTCAAATCCTGTGGTGAATGAATGAAGGTGTCATTTGCAGGGTGGAGAGTAGATGCTTTTCGGAGGGTCTGGCATGCTGATAAGCATAGGCTACTTTTGTGCTCAGTGATGAAGGCAATGGTAAACCACCTTAACCCTCGTTTTACTTAGTTAAACCTCTAGAGGTTCAAACCAGTCTTTTGGCTGTTAATCTAAACAACATACAATTATAGAGGGAAGGGAAGTATTGTTATCATGTCAATTTTTCGAAGTTTTAACTAAAAATACCTGTTTTTAGCCCCATGAACCTAAGAAACTTGTTTTTACCGATTAGTGTGTGTGAACAAAATATCTCAAAAACGAAATACCGTACGAAGTTGAAACCTTGAACTAAGCTTGAATTAAGGGTAACAAGGGAATCCAAAATTAACATTTTGATTAAAATTAATCAACCGGAAGTAATAGTTTATTTTATGCGATTTTTGCGTTTTTAAAATTTCTCAAAAACGGCTTCTACGTACGATTTTGTCTAAAATCACCTCATTTACTACGTTTCTTTGCGCTCTACAATATAGGGTAAGCCCATATGTGTTATAATTCTTGGGGGTTGTGTTCTCGGGGTAAAATATTTTTTCAAAGATTTCGGCCTAATTATTTATGCATTTTAGAGAATAAATATGCATAATTAAATAATTAAAGTTGTAGTAAATTAAAACACCCACAACTTTTATTTCAAATGTTTTTTCTATAACGCTTAATTTAGCGTCTATTAGTGATTTTCTGTATTTTGCTCATCAAAATCGGTAAAAATTTGGGACTTTTTTTAAATCGTGGTCTTTATATGAATTTTGTAGCCAAAAATGTAGCTAACGTTATTTTTTCTACAGATCCTAAATTAAGCGTCAATTAGTGATTTTCTGTATTTTACTTTCTCTTGCCTATACGCATATGTAGGAAGAAAATATTGTTTTCATGTCGATTTTTTGAAATCGAGTTTTCACCGGATCTACACGTTTTCAGATCCCCTGAACCCAAAAAAAACATGTTTTTAGCGATTGGTGTGTGTGTGTGTGTGTGTGTGTGTGCGCGCGCGCGCGTATGTGTGAGTGTGTATGAACAGAATATCTTAAGAACGAAACATCGTACGAACTTAAAACTTAAGTTAGGTACTACTACCGGACCGACACGAACATTTTCTATTTCACTTATGATTAAAATTAGGTTATGTTTATTGAGGTTAGTTTTGTTGTTTATATCTTATGTTTTATTACTAATGTTGGGCTTTATTGTTCATCATTTGCATTGGCAAGAGAAAGTTGTGTGAGTGTTTCACACTATTTTTTTAAGTCTTGCTGAGGTTGATTTTCATTTTGCGTCATTAATTAATGATTAAAATTATACGTTATGTTTTTCATTTTACATTGTTTATTAATTAAATATAGTTGTAGCCTACTTTTCATTATTTACGTTGGCAAGTGAAAGTCACATGAGTGTTTCTTACTAGATTTAAAAATATAGTTATACGTTGAAATTTACTCTATATCAGTGAAAGTTTGTTATGATCATAGCAAATTTATATTTTTTGCTAAGTTTTACGATTCATCACCAGACCTTATTGATTTTATAGCTACTACCAGACCTTGATGTATCCTATTGTATTGCATGACCCCTGTTGCTTAGACTCATCGTCTGCTTACGAACGTTTTTATTTTTAGTAAAAATTTTTATTTAAGTAAAACTTTTACAAACAATTTTCGAGTACAGTGAAAACTACATTATAAGATTCTTGGGATAGGTACTATCTGGTACTATATGGATACGAGTATTTTAATAGTCATCTACTGCTTGTATTTATTACTTCAAATACTTGTTAACAAGTCACATACTTACTTGAATTACGACAGAACTAAGTAATTTAGATAAAAGGTATTTTACATTTACTTCTACCGATATTTTTCCATGAGTTGAGATAAGCCCTTGCAGAAATTATAATTAACAACATACGTACATTAGATACGGATCCTACCATATTCATTTTTCCACTGAGTGTATTTGAACGTATGAGGAAAGAAATGTACATTAGTACGAGTAATTTTTTTAGTTTATTTAAAGTTGCATTAACTGGTTTGGTTATTTGCGACTACTATAGATTGTTGGTTACGTCATCAGCCGAAAGGCTGGTTTGAACCTTTAAAGTTTTACTGAGTGAAATGTGGAATGAGGTGGTTTACCATTGCCTCCCTTAATGAGTTGAAAAGTATGCTAAATCAGTATTCCAGGCCCTCTGAAAAGCACATATTTTCCACCTTGCAAATGACACTTTCACTACATTCACCGGGTATAAAACGGGTATTTTTAGTTAAAACTTCGAAAAATCGAATATGAAAACAATACTTTCCTTCCCTCTATATTTGTATGTTGTTTAGGTGAACAGCTGAAAGGCTGGTTTGAACTTCCAGAGGTTTTACTAAGTAAACGGAGGAGTAAGGTGGTTTACACATGCCTTCCTCACTGAGTAAAAGTAGCCTATGCTTATCAGCATGCCAGGCCCTCCGAAAAGCATCTACTCTGCACCCTGCAAATGACACCTTCACTTCATTCACCATAGGGTCAAAAACAGGGTGAAATTCATTACTTTCAGAGCAGATAACTCTGACTAGTGTCTTTTATACATCTACCTCTTCTGTTCTTAAATGGTTCAGTCATTTAATTGGCTGACCATTTGATAAGAAACAGAACTAATTTATGTAGCCTCGGAACTAATAGAGCAAGTGTAAATAATTAACACTCCACTATAGGCATACTGTAGGTTACGGTACAGAATTTGTGATTTATAATGTAAAAATTTTAAACACTAGTTGGGAATCGAACCCGGGACCGCTTTGCAGTGAGCAGCGCTGTTTAGCGCTCTTATCATTAAATCATGTACCAGACGGCCAGATAAAAGTACCTTTAATTCTTCTTCGTCCTTTAAAATTTTATCTAATATTATAAATATAAAAATTTTATCTAAAATTTATTTATTTATGACAATAACCTTGCTTACTTAAAAATCTGATTCATATTGAAACAAACAGTATATAAAAATTATATTGAATTGAAGTCTGCAATATAAAATTAGAATAGAAATTAGGATATAATATCTTACCCCTGTACTGTAACTCCATTACATAAAAATCGTTTAATACTTATTTTGTTTAAAAGCGTTGTTTTCACTGACACAGAACTGAATCAATTAATGTTTCTTTAACCAGACAAAGTTAGTACTGAGATAAAAACTGTCTGACATGCAAGTCACATTATTGTAAAGATAAATTTCGCATCTCATTATTCTTGTTTTTTATTAACTAATCCCTAAAATTTATTTAAGTGTTTTATGATTTTAAAAAAAACTGTAATAAAGATGAATAAATAAAAATTTGTTAATGTCTAACGTAGCCTGCAAAACTACATGCAACAGAATTGATACTGTTAAAAACGGTCACTCTTTATAAAATATTTTTATCTATAATTAATAATTAGGCTTAATAATAAGCATTGTAAAAAACTCAAAACTGTTGTAAAGTTACTTTTAAAGTTTGTTTAAAAGGGTCAAGGACCGGTTCGCTTAACTAATATTTTGCATGATAAAATACAAATTTGTAATTTACCGTGCGAAGAACACGGTTAAAATATGTAACAATTATTCCAGGTATTTTGGAGTCTGGTTAATAATAAATGATAAGAAACTCTTTTTTAAATATGAAATAAGTATTAATTAACAAATCAATAATTACAATAAATTATTACATTTATAACTTCTGGTAAATTACAATTTTACTAAATAGTAATTTGATTGCAAAATATTAAAATATTTTTTAAACTTAAATATACATCAAATATGGCCATTTACAATGAAACAATTACTGAACGAATCTTACTTACGATTTTAACAATACGACAATTATTTTATTGTTTTCCTGTTATTTTTTTACACCTTTGTACTTATGATATATTATTAGTTAATTACAAAAAGGCTAATTATGAATGAAGACTTAATAAAATTAAAGAAAAATTATTGAGAAAAACATTTTAGGTAGTTAAAAAATATGAAAACGATAAATAATGAAAAAGAAGAAAAAAAACCATTATGTAACACCGATCAATGAAAAAGAATGATTCCAAAAGAAGAAAAAATATTTTGAATTAACTTAGCAGGAAACGACGCTCAAATAATAAAAAATAGAAGAAGAGCAATTGAATGATAGGGTATCATGAAAATCAATACATACAAAAGCTATCGTTGTCAAAACACAAAAATATAGTGGACAATTATAATACCTGGCTACCATTCTTCAACCTTTTACATCAAAATATGGACCAGTCCAAAATTAAAAGTGGCGTTTCAATAATGTGGTAGAAGTATAAAGGTATAAAAGTATATTGTTCCTTATAATAGGAACAATAATAGACTACTGAATGGTGGGCAGACGGAAACAGAAGATAGTATTCTCACAGTACTATGTAAGCTACAATATTTTGTTTTATGTACAATAGAGCGTCAAAAATACGATATGGGAGCATAGGCAGTTCGGGTTATCGATTCATTCAAATTTTCAAACGATATTTTGATAACGCATAATACTGAAAAGAGAGCAAATACAAAAATATACTTTTACTTTTGTTTTATTAACACATAATTACAGTAGAATCTTCTCAAAACGACCATGTACGGTGAACTCAATAAGTGGTCGGTTTGAGAGGTGGTCGTTTTGGAGAAGTGGAGGTCAGGACAATACCCTAATTAAATTAACTTCATTATTATGAAAAGTGTATGATTATTTACTCCAAAAATATTGTTCACATAAAATTTTAACCAAAATTAATTGTAGTAAACACATCACACTACTTACCAGTCAATACAACAACTTATTTATTTCCTTTATTACTCCTCCAAAAGAGCAAAACCCGTGCTTGGAGGAGGATTACTCTAATTACAAAAAATACATAACACAAAAATAAAACTACAATACAACAATAATAGCACTGATAAAAAATTAAAAGAAACAACAGTCAATTCCAATACAACACTTGTTACAAAAAAAATTGTCACACAAAAGAGAAAAATGATCAAATAACACTAAAAAACACGCTAGTACAAAATAAAAAAATTAATTAAAAACAGACAGAATACAAAATGTAAATAAAAATTAAAAGTTATGATAACAAAACTAAAATGTTAATAAATGATAACACAAACATCAGCAAAGTTATGAAATAACATTAATAAAATATGACAAAAAACCTCTAAAAATTTACTTTCATTATATTACAAGAAAAAAGAAAACAAAATTTAACCTTAACTACCTCCCTTGAATTTAACTATTTCTTCTTACACAAATGCAACACATAATACATATAGCCCAATATTAGAAACAAAAAAAACTCTATACATATAACTACTACTGGTATATGACTAATATTTTAGTGACCCAATAATACCCGCCTAACCCTAGTGGCGAAGCAAAATCATAGACTCCAAGTAAGAGTTCTGCCCCAACTGAATTAGAAGTCTCTTGATCAAGAGTTTGAAATTCTTATCACGAGACTTGTCTCTAACGTACTCCGGAAGCAAGTTGTAATACTTAGGTGCCAGGAAGTCGAAATGTCTCTGTCCTGCAGTTTAGTTGTATTTTTCTTAACTTCCTGTAAAAGGCCAGCAGCTGCTCTTTTGGTTACGTTCTGTCCCGATAAGGGAGTGAAATCGTTAGTCCTAATTAGATGAAAAATTGCAGCCTTAATGTACAACTTTCCAATGTTCAAGGCAGACAGCTGTTCAAAAAGAGGCAGAGACGGATGCAAGGAGTCCTGATGTAACTTTTTTATTAATGGATCGTGCATGATAGTAGCCTACTACGCATAATGTAAAACTTGCTTAAAAAAATAACTCAACGTGACGTACTGTAGTTTATCACATACAGTATAACTCAACAATTTTTAAAACTAAGAAAACATTTTAAAATAAATTGTTATAAAAATCAATTAAAGTAATTTTCGATTGTTGCTTTTTTGCAACTATTGTTTTTTCTATAATGGCCTTAGCTTCTTACAGCAAGTCTAGCAGTCATGGCACTTTTTGTTCTGGGGCCATGTTTTTTAAACCACTGAGAGCTTCTAAACTTTTTCCTATTGACATTACAGAAACATCTTCAATTCCCTCTACTTCTTCCTCGCCCTCGAAATCACTCTCGTTCGTGCTACTACCTTCCACCATGCTGTGGTTTTGGCACTGTTCAGTAACAGTTGTAAACAAATCATTTTCCCACTCGTCATTTTCGTCGCATGTTGGGATGGCTTCCTCACAGTGAACTATGACTTCAAGATTCGCTTGCTGTCCAAGTTGAACTAAATCTCTCACTTCATTATGAAAATTCTCAGATATTTTTAAGCCTGCCATTTCACTTTCGTCGGCCGGCGCCTGTATACATTTTTGGAAACACTTTTCTATAGTGACATCTCGAACGGACTCCCATGAACTCTTTATCCAGTTCAGTGCATGTGAAACATTAATTGTTCTTATTAATTAATCTATGGTCAATGGCGAACGTGCAACATTACATTTCTGGTAGGGGAAGAGCCGAAGATGTTTATGTAGTTTTTATGGTTTTCCCACTAATACAATAGTATAGTTGGCGCTTGTTAAATTGTGCGTGTCCTACTGTATAAAATGTGTAAGCTTATAAATATGTCAATAATCGAGGTAGCAGTATCAATAGGTAGCGCA
Source organism: Catonia carolina (assembly GCA_035578175.1). Taxonomy (NCBI): domain Eukaryota; kingdom Metazoa; phylum Arthropoda; class Insecta; order Hemiptera; family Achilidae; genus Catonia; species Catonia carolina. Next base: position 256,167,561 of record JAQMRL010000001.1, on the reverse strand, counting down.
TGGCTATTCTTTTTTGTATGTATTATTATCGTATGTATTATTTACTTTTTTGTATGTATTATTACATACGTTTGTCCATCTACCTATAAATTTTATTACCTATTAAATTAAAGTGGTCGCTTTTGGTCATTTTTACCGGTCGCGGTCGGATTAGAGAGTGGTCGTTTAGCGGAGGTAAATTTTTATGGGGAAGAATAGTTAATATTTTGGTTTCCGAAAAAACTGGTCGGTTAGAGAGTTGGTCGCTTAGAAAAGGTGGTCGTTTGTGGAGGTTTTACTGTATATAGAAATAAAAGTGCACTTTCGTTAAAGGTTATTAAACTTAAAAGAGTTGTTCACTAATAAAACAAACACTGAATCACGAGATAAAAATGAATACTGTAGCTGCTGAAAAGCAACAAAACAACGACAAAATAGATTAATTTTATTTACAGCGTTCTAGAATTCACTTGAAAAAGTTGTTAACTTTAGGTTGATTTAGCTTGGAATTTCTCTTTTTTTGCATCCAGATCTTTCATCCTTTTCAGAAAAAGAAGCCGTGACTGGGTATTATCTGGCTGTTTTAACAACCAAGAAGTAGCAATCTCTACAGTTAATTTAACGTTCTGAATTCAGTACGGAGAGTCCATGAGCAACGTATGAGCAATTCATACGGTAGTTTGAGCGGTACTACACTAAGTAAAAATATCGACTCCACGCAACAATATGTTTCATTTTACTAACTCCTATTGAAAAACGTACTGAAGCATACGTTTGTCTGGTATCACAAGAAAATACAAATATTAATAAAATTTAATATACTATGTGACTCTCCTTTGTAAAAACAGTTTTAAATCAAATAGGTTGCTACTAAATTTTAAAACGTTGAGCAATTTTTGCTATCTAAATCACGTACAGAACTTTATGGTTCATTCATAGAATCTTCGTCAAATATTAAGAATACGGAGTTTTTCTTTATATTTATTCTCATTTTGTGTATTTTTTCTCAAACGTCGGGAAAAATTCATTATCCGCCTGGAAAACTACCTAGGGTTCTTACCTTCATTGTCTCGACGTTGGTAGTACTGTTTACTAAAATACGGTCATGATTTATTTATCCGTTAAATAGTCCACGCTAGTCTACCATGCGGAGGTCCCGGGTTCGATTACCGGCCCGGGTCTGGAAATTTTCACTATTCAAAACCCACTGTTTTCAGTGCATTTTCCACCGTAGTCGCTAATAACCAAGCAGTAATACGATTACAAATCAATTTTTAAAAAATGCACTATTTAAATTATTTTTGTCTACCAGAGTAGAATACCATTTAAATAATTATAAACCATATTACGAGTTCAAGGTTTTAGTTCATTGTTCCATTTGAGGTACTTCAAGTACCTAGCTACTTTAGTTATTTTTAATCAAGTTGCTGCATTTTATACAGGAAGTAGCCTACTGCTAAGCCGTGTTAGGAGACGGCCACGACCATTTCAACCTTAGGATACGTATTTTATTTTATAGCCTTTGAAGAATCTGATGTTAAAGTTCTGATATTAATGCATCTACTTTACATGAGATGAAGCAAATCTGCAGATTCCGAACTATAATAAAGTCAAATAATATCCCGCTCATCCCTTCCATCGACAAAAGCCTGTACGCCGATGACGCCATGTTCATGAGCTCCAGTCCCAGGCTACACTTCAACGCCGCCAAACTCGAGGAGCAGCTAGACAGGACAAGAGCCTGGTGCTACGACTGGAAGATGACGCTAAACAAAAAAAAACTCAAAATTTAGTACTATACCCCATCACTTGTAAATTCACTCTTCCTTTTCATCAATATCAAATCTCAAATATTTACAAATTTCCCCAACAAATTAACAACAATAAAACCAATTCCGACTAGAAAAAGCGTCCCTTTCCAACACAATTCTCTCGCAGTTATCCCGATTCCGAGCCCATCTTTCCCCCAATTATTCATTTCTGTAAAACCCAACAAAGTTCCTTCCACCCAATTCTCCGAACGACAACGTAGCCTAGCTACATCGTCGTCATCCCGAGCGCAAGTTCACTTCTTTCAGGACTCGAACTCGTATAATAAAATCGTTTCTAGAGTTCAGGCATCACAAGAAAATAAAAATATCAATAAAATTAAACATACCATGTGACTCTCCTTTGTAAGAACAGTCTGAAATCAAATAGGTTGCTGCTAAATTTCAGAACGTTGTGCAATTTTTGCTATCTAAATCACGCACTGAACTACTTCAGAACACCAATACGTTATATAAAAAATTGTTGTTGACTTAACAAAAACCTCTTTCGTAAAGAAGTTAAGTAATTGAAATTACGTCATTGTAGAAATTAAGATAATATAGGCTACATTCATGCTCAGTGTTATAGTGCATAAATTATATTCTCGCAAAGAGGAATGTCCTGGCGAAATTTAATGAAAAGTATGTGTACTGTAACTTGTAACTACAGTTCAGTATGTACTAATTTTACACAACTTCAGTGATTGTAATTGGCTGCTTCCATCAGTTGTATTACACTTAAGAACTCAAAATAAAGTACATCTTAGTATAAAATTTCAATTGAAAAAATTAACAAAATATATGTATGTCATTAAATATAGTACTGTATACATCGATAAAAAAAATAGTAGTAAGTAGAAAGAATGGTATAATGTTATTAATGTTGCATTTACACTGCTTGTACGCTTGCGCTAGTATTTAGTTGCACGAGCTTGCATAAGAAAACAAAATATCGGAGTAAACTCAGTAGGAAGTAGTGACGTGCGGAAAGTGTTTACATTTAACTCGAGTAACTCAAAGTAAAAAACATTGCGACAGACCGATGTTTTAAGCGAATGAATCAATTTTGCGTGCGTGGTTGCGAAAAATTCTGTCGGTTTTACTATAATTGAAAGTTCGAGAACTTTTAAAGCAAGGGTTAAGTTTATGTGAATATATTAAAACGTTTCCGGTAACATCCTAAAATAATCAAAATAATTTTCAGTTTGTTTGAGGAGATCAAGATAAATCCGCCTAATTTTTTTTAAAATTTTTTAGGTACTCATTTATCGATTCTATCCTGAATGATTACTAGTCTGTGAGTAGAAAATTTAAAATTTAATTATTTGTATCGTATTCTTCATCTGAATAATCTAATTGTATATAAGTGTATTCTAAGATTGTTGTTTAGGTCATCAGCCAAAAGGCTGGTTTGAACCTCTAGAGGTTTTACTGTGTAAAACGAGGAGTGAGGTGATTTACAATTGGGTTCCTCACTGATTTAAAAAGTATGCTTATTAGCATGCCAGGTGCTCCGTAAAGCATCCACTTTACACTAGTATATTATTTGAAATCTTTATTTTATTCATTTATGTATTTTGCATGTTCATGGCTGGAACTTAATCCCACGATAATTTCAGTAAGCCTAACATTCATGTGAGCAAAGTGGAAGTTTTTTTGTTTTATTTGTTTATGTCATCAACAGCACCATCATCATGATTCTAAAATTTTGCGCTAAAGTATAATTTTGTTAAATCATGTGCTTGACTTGTGTATGTTGGGATATATTGTCTTAAGTAAAAGAAAAATCTAGTTTTAATACCCTGTGAAGTGCTTATTAAACACGTAAACAGAAACAGTTGTTAAATTTACGTGGTTCAAATTCTAGTAAAGGTAGTTACTTTAATACGGATTTAAATGCTAGACTGCGGTTACCGGTGTACTTTGATGGTTGGGGTTCAATTAACCATACTAAATCAGGAATGGTCGGCCTGAGTCTGCACAAGACTGTACCTTATTTACACCTCATACATATCATCCTCATTTCATTGGGTCATGGGGTTGCTTATTGTTCTGAATTGAACAGATTGCAACGTACACATATTAGGAATAAAAAAAGAATTTACATACACGTTCTTAGTGAGTGTGATTATTCATGTGATCGTTTTTTACTTTCTCTTGCCTATATGAATATGTCGGTTAGGTCAGCAGCCGAAAGGCTGGTTTGAATCTCTAAAGGTTTTACTAAGTAAAAAACGAGGAGTGAGGTGATTTACTATTGCCTTCCTCACCGAGTTGAAAAACTATGCTTATCAGCATGCCAGACCCTACGAAAAGCACCCACTTTCCACCCTGCAAATGACACCTTTATTTCATCCACCCCAGGGTCTGGCTGTAAAATGATAAAATTCATTACTCAGAGGAGATAGCAGATTACTCAGAGGAGATAACAGGACTACTATCGGTTTCATAATCATAGACACCCGAGTTTGAATCCTTGCATCTTCAAAACTATGAGTCGGATTTCAACATACTTTACATCACAATTTAGCTCATTTTATTCTGCGTTGACTTATAATAAAATTATATTTTTAATGTTGTTAAAAATTGTCATATTAAGGTTGGAAGACAAAAATACCCGGATTTGTTGCTACCCGCAACAAATTTCATGCGTTTAGAGGCGTGTAACTCGATAATTATTGGACTGAAAAGTTGAAATTATAACACAATATAGACAATTATAATATTCTTACAGCGTGTACGAAATTTCGAATTCGTATGTTAAATAAATTTTTATTTATTAACAATATTCTGAACCCTTGCTATCTCGGTAACCGCTCGATCGTTCGGCACAACAAACTATCCTTTTATTCAGCGTAAAAAACTTAGCACAAATATGTTATTAACATGAAATATTTATTGGCCAATGCTGTGGTAGAATTTTTAAAATGTTGAAAAATAGACGGTCATGCAGGGGTGGACGCCACCCATGCTACCCATGTTCCCTGAATGCGACTGTCTACCTGAATTGACAGACTGTATTATCAATTCAAGTAGTCAGTCCGACAGGATGTCACGTACACAAACTAGCAACATGGATAGTAGCGCCCAACCCCGCATCACCCAGTCTATTTTTCAAAATTTAAAAAATTCTACCACAGCATAGGCCAATCAATATTTCATGTTATAAACATACGTACTCGTGCTAAGTTTTTTTACGCTGAATAAAACGATAGTTTGCCCGTGCCGATCGATCGAGCGGTTAACGAGTTAGCAAGGGTTCAGAATATTGTTAATAACTCAAAATTTAAATAAGTTACGAATTTGAAATTTCGTACACGCTATAAGAATATAATTGTCTATGTTGTGTTAAATTTCAAACTTTTCGGTCAAATAATTATCCGAGTTACATGCCTCTAAACGCATGAAATTTGTTGCGATAGCAAAAAACCGGGTCTTTTTGTCTTCCAAAGTCGATATCCCAATTTTTAAACAAAACTAAAAATACAGGACTATTAAGGATCAACGCAGAATAAAATGAGCTAAATTTTGATGTAAAGTATGTTAAAATCTGACTCATAATTTTTGAGATGCAAGGGTTCAAACTCGGGTGTCTATGATAATGAAACGGATAGTCATTTACACCTCTACTTCTTCTGTTCTTAAATTTTTCAGTCATATAATTGGCTGAACATACTAAGACAATAACTAATTAATTGACTTACAAGTAAAAGAATTATAGTAAGACCCATTTCTATAGAGACTTTTTGCTGTAGTGTAACACCTCGTAGAAACGACACTTACCGAGGTGAACAAATATAAAACAAAATATATATAAAAAAAATATAAAAAAAAGAGGAAGCGTGGAATAGTGGTTGCGACGGAAAAAAGCATTTTAACAAAAGAAATAGTTGCCCAAATAATTTTTTAATATAATAAATTAATAAAAATTTTAGCATTAAAAGAACAAGATAGTTTTCCAAAAGTATGGCCCAATATTTAACCAAAAGGTTTTTATCCTAACAGTATCATATTTACAAAAGTTAATTAAAAAAAAAACAATTTTAAAATTTAATTTGTGAGAAAATTTTCAGTTCTTAAAAAATATTGAAGATTAAATTTTTTTTCAAAAATAAATAAGATATTTAGTGGAATCGTTCCACGTTAAGAATAATAATATTATTAACAAGAAATATAGTTTAAAAAAAATGGGTGCACCCGCAAAATATATATATTAAAAAAAATATGTAAAAATTGTGCTATCATTGCAGCATTTCATCTACGCGATTGTACAAATTCAAATCAAGTCGAAACGCAGAAATAGACATTAACCAGACTAACAGATCGACAGAGATAAGACGTGACGTCCCGCCGCAGATAAAAAACAATTTCAACCAAATACTAGATAATCGAAAAGTTTGATCCAACATAGATATATAAATGAAAACATTTAAATCAATTAAATTCAACCCAATGTAACACAGGGTGTTACAGTAGAATACATAGGAGGATTCCCATTCCTAACTAGCCGAGACTGGATTGTTCTCCTCCACCCTCCACTGAGGGACACATTTTACTGACACATACACAACACCCACAAGCACGTGCGCTTTTACACAGAATTAAGGTGTCGAACTCAACTCTATAACTGGTGTGGTGGAATGCATAAGACAGGGAAGTGGTGCAATAAGTAAGTTAGTCACTGTAAAAGTCTCTATTAAGTTGGTTTTACAATAACCAACTATAACTTACTTAGTAGTTGAAAAATGAAATGTTCGTTTTGTTGCTTGCACGAAGTTGTGATCAATGTAAGCACACGCTACATGTATACGCACTAACTGGTGCATGCCCGAGCAACTGAATACTTGCACAAGCGTGCAAGCAGTATAATAACGCCTAAATTTTTAACGATTAAGTTTAATGTAAGTCTCACAAAGACGCGCGCGCGCACGCACACTCACACACTGAGATGTTTTCTTATCTATCAGAAACGTTTTACTGTATGAGGTAAACTTAAGGGAAGGCTGTTTGATGATTTTGACTGAAAATTTCGATTTTCGGTTTTTTTATGGTTTTCAATAGTTTAGGCCAAGAAAAATATTAAATTACGTCAAAAATTATTTTAATGAAAAATATTAAGTTTTTATCAGATTTACCCAGAAAAACTATCATGTCATCAGGAACAAAATATAGGCTATTTATCGTAATTTTAAACTGCTCGTTATAGTGTTAAGGGAATTTTAGTTTTTCAAAATATCTGCATCTCTATTTTTAATAATCTCAGCCGTTGGTTCAGCTTTCTAATCATTTGTTGATGGCAAATTTACTTGTTTCTGTACATTTTGTTTTTAAATTGTGTCTTTTTTGTTTTTTGCCTTTTCCCGTAAATTAAAATTTTTGACAGTTAGGAACAATTTTCTCAGAAACCATTCTACCAGGCTGAAATTTTTACCAAATACGTATTTATCTTGTACATGCGCATATACCGACATTTTATGACTTCGTCATATGTGCTCCAAAAATTTGTATGCAAAAATGTAGAAACAAATTTGAACAAATTTTAGGCGATAAATTAGTTACGTTAATTTAATTAATAATTAGTTAATCAGACATGTTTGTTATTGTATGTTTATGAGTAAGCAAGTTTTGTGTTCTATGGTAATTTGATTGCTTTTATCCACCGTTTGGTTTTTGTAACGCTTGTAAAACTCTTTCCTACGCCACTACTAAACAATTAATATCCGTCATATTTCTCTTTTTCTTTAATTCTTTATTTTCAACTGTAAAATTTTACAACAAGCAAATGTGAAGATTATGATAACAATGTAAATGACATGATAGGCACGAGAGGGGTAGGGCCCCCATTGGTGCCTCCCCAAGAATGAAATTTGTATATCAAATTAGCAGGTCTCTACTCCTCCGTCATATTAAATTTAACAAAAAATACAAAACATAAATTGATGTAATATTTTACCTTGTTTATAGTTTATTTTTGTTAGGTAATAGAAATTTTCTTTTTCTACTGAAACAATATTACGGGAAGTCGTTTAAAATATTATAGTTTTATGTCCACTTTCCGGTGAATTCTTAAGACGGCTAAAATAGAAATACTGTGTCATGGTTTGTCAACAGTCTATTTCGAGATCGCTGGATGTATTGTTATTGAATTAGCAGCACTGCAGCTAGCGTTAAATGCTTCATAACTTGGTTGTGTGAGTATGTATCCTGGTATTTATTTAATGGTTGTATGAGAATTTTATGGTTAGATACAGTGAACTCTCCGTATTCGCGGGGGTTAGATTCCGAAAATTCGCCGGAATACAAACAAAAACTGCGAATATGGATATTGAATTAAATTAATAAGCTATCGCTATACGTAGTACATACATTCTGTAGTGTATATACTAATATATACATTGCGTTGTTGTTTAGGTCAAAAGCCAAAAGGCTGGTTTGAACCTCTAGAGGTTTTACTAAGTAAAAACAAGAAGTGAGGTGGTTTACAATTGCCTTTTTCACTGAGTTGAGAGAGTATGCTTATCAGCATGCCCTCCGAAAAGCACCCACTTTCCACCCTGCAAATGACATCATTCACCACAGAGTCTGGCTGTATAGAGAAATTCATTTCTCTCAGAGGAGTTAATGACTAGTGTATTTTACCCTTCTACCTCTTCTGTTCTTAAATAGTTCAGTTATATAATTGGCTAACTATGTGATAAGAGACAGAACGATTTTTTGTCGCCCTGGAACCAACAGATCGATTGCAATTAATTTTGTCCCACGAAGATGTTGCTATTTTTGAATTAATATCCCGGACGTATCCCACACGCTACAGACAGGAAACTTTACAGTTATAATAAATAGATACGTAAAAAATTACACTCGAGTTTCAATTGCTTACGAATAACTAAAACAAAATGGTGGAATAAAAAATTATATCAAAAATGAACAATAATCTTGAGGACAAAACCACTTATATTTACAATAGGATTCACCATTGCTGTCACCATGGATGGTGTTTTATCGTATGACATATCCCAGCAGACAGATTCGCATAAATTTGAACTAATCACATAGTTCTTCATCTTTCTCAGGCGGAGATGCAGGACGTTTTTTTCCAGCATGATGGAGCTCTTCCACATTATGCTAATGTGGCCAAAGCGATTTTAAACCAAAATCTTCCTGACCGTTGGATAGGTCGTGGCAGCGGCCTCATGGACTGCTCTCCAAGATCGCCAGACATGTCTGTTTGCGATTTTTTCCTATGGAGTTTTTTGAAGGACAATGTTTATTCTTATACCATTGCAACAGACGACGAATTATTGAGGCTGGTTGAAGAGGAACTGCTGTTAATACCTCGGCAATTTTTCAAAAAGTTTATCACTCTTTTAGTTTCGTTGCTATCAGTGCATAGCTATTGATGAATATCAGTTCGAATAAAGGTTAATGAAACAATTGTGTTCATTAATAATTTATTACTTTCATATTTCTTTCATTTTTTTACTTTAACATTATAACAAATTACTAATTTGAAATAGTTATGCAAATAAAATTACTTTCTGCCATTTTGTTTTGATTAATCATAAGCAAATGAAACTCGAGGGTACTTTTTTACATACTATCTATTTATTATAACTGTAAAGTTTCAAGTCTATAGATTGTGTGGAATGTCCGGCATATTAATTCAAAAAAAGCTACAGTTCAGCCGTTCTTAGTTTGCTCCTACTGTCAACAAACAAAAGCCACCTACTGCAGGGTGCACGCTAAAGTCTGCGACTTTACGGATGTTGTATTCCTATTAAGTTAACTATTTTTTAAATTATAAGTACTTAAAGTACTAAAAACAACAGTCATGATATGATGTAGGCCTAACAATTTCATTTAGAAAAATACTTTTAAAAGTATTTTGTACGTATTTAAATACTTTTGAAAGTATTTGTTGTTACTTTTTAATCAGCGTGTACTCATTTTGATACAATGCGCATGCTCAGTGACGTCATTATTTGTTTACATTAGGAAAAACTAAGAGAGGCTGGACTTTACCTCCACTTAGGATACCCGGTATATTATAGTCCCCCTGGTTGCCGACCAGGCTCACCTTCGCTCTCGATACTTTAATTTATTTTATCTAAATTAGGTGTGTGACAACCGCCATTCCAGGTACATAAGAGTTCTACGGAATGGCCTCCGGGTCTATGCTTTCGGGTGACCAATCGGAGGGGAGGTGGTGGAAGAAATGGCTGCAAACCAATTATCTGTGTTATATTTATATTTATACTCTTATTATAATAAATTAATAATAGAGTATGTCTAAATTTAGAACATTATGTCATACTGTTTTTATACTGAGCAATAAAAGTACAACAACAGAAATAACAACAATTGTGAACAATTACACAGAGATAACCACAACAGAAATAGTATAATATTAAAGATAAAAATTCGAATCCCACTTAGGCACGGCATATTTTCATTTTCATAAAATCATTTCATTTTCCATTGTAAACAGTTACACCTCAACGTCGTCGCTAATGACCGTTGTAGTTGATGCGGCGTTAAATAAAAAAATTAAAAAAAGATAAGGAAAGAGAGTGAGGAAGGAGAGAATTGCCTTAAAAATTTCACTAGTATTTTCAGAAGAGTTAATATACTCAATGACATGTTTAGTTGAGACTACTGTTCAAATAGACATAAATAGAATTAAATAATTATAACTGCAATTACTATGGTATTGCAGTCCGTTTTTTCTTAGTTAAATCCAGTTGTAAACAAACTGCGTGTGTGTTAGTGACTGTAAATACACAACACAAAACCACGCGTGGCCTTGGGTGAACTCTTTGCAGGCTAACCGGTGATCTAAGCAAACACCCACTCATTGAATTTGTTATTCAATCGTCAGTGGTATAATGTAATAGGCACAATATTAATAAAACTATAAATTATTTTATCATTCTTGTACACAAATATTATTCTCATTTCACAAGACATTATCAGTTATTTATATAGATTGGTGTAATGTAATAACAAAATAAATCTTATAGTATATAATGAATCAGCACATTTTGAAATACGTGTTATGATGGCTTTATGATTTAGTGTGCGATTTGATGTAAAATTCTATTTATTCGCATTAAGTTTCTTAGTTTTTGGGTGTTAGTGCGTGGTTGTGCGACAACACGTGAATTGACGATGGCGGACGAACCTTCTTCTTCTTGCAGTATTATTAAACGTAAAACAGGGAAACCTTTACGAAGCGGGAAATAATACAATCGTAATTAATGTTGTTCAATAAGTTTGCGAATAAATATATCCCAACCTAGAAATTATAGAGATAGAATCACTTACTGCTGAATTTACCGGGGTATCATGTTCAGGTGTTCACAGAGTACGTTTTTCGTGCAAAAGTATGCAACGGCATGAAAGGTACGAGCGGGCGTAGTGTAAGCGAAATTTCTTGAACACTGCTTTCTTCGTTCCACTCGCCCGAAGGTTTGTTTACGCTAGGACAAACAAGAAAAAGCCAACTATAGAAATAATGTAAACAGTAAAACTCAAATGTGTGTTTTTATATAATTAAGATTATTTTTGGTAACTGATATCTAGCCTAATTTAAAATGAAAAGAAGTGTATTATGTGTCACATTATGACGTCATAAAGTAAATGCGTGAATTATGTTACAGTTATTTATTGATTTTCACTATGTTGTTACAATAGAGTTTTAATTAGCCTGCTTTACTAAAGAATTTAATTTCTCTAATTAGTTCGCTCTAAATTTCCGTCGCACTCTATTGTAAAACTACAACGTCTTTTTAAATTTTCACGTAAATACTTGTTTAAACGATGCATTGAAATTCTGTTTCACCTTTGATGCGATTACTCGTAATAATGAACTAAAGAAAAATCTGGCGTGAAACGCACCCACGACTTTCTCTTTCCTATGCCAATAATGAACCATTTAGCTAACATAAAACATTAGAAATAAACAAAAAATTAATTTCAAAAAACATAATCTAATTTTAATCATGAGTGAATGAAGCAAATTGAAAATCCACCTTAGTTAGGCTGAATATACGAAAAATCACTCTGACGCTAAACTAGGTTCTAAAAATGCTTAAAATTAAAGTTGTAGATGTTTCAATTTTCTATAAATTTTATTATGTACAATTTTGTCGTAAAATGCATACTAAGGCTAAAATCTTAAAAAATCGATTTATTTACAGATTTTTATGAAAAAAAAAACAGAAAATGACCAATTACAGCTAAACTAAGCGTTATACAAAGAAATGTTTACAATAAAAGTCGTAGGTTTTTAGATTTTTTACAACTTTTGTTACATAGATTTTGCGCTAAAGTGCATATTAAGCCGTAATCTTATAACAACTATTTTTTCCACGAGAGAACAGCCTCCCCAAGAATTACAGCAGACATAGCGCCTACCTTATCTCTAGAGTATAAAAATGTAGTAAATGAGGCGATTTGTAAAATAATCGTAAGAGCCATTTTTGAGAAAATCGTAAAAAAGTGAAAAATGGTACGAATAAACTACTACTTACGGTCGACCGATTTTGATGAAAATGTTCGTGTCTCGTCCTCTAGTAGTTCCTAACTTAAGTTTCAAGTTTCAACTTCGTACAATGTTCAGCTCATGAGATATTTTGTTTGCACACGCGCGCGCGCGTGCACACACACACACACACACACACACCTATCGCTAAAAACATGTTTTTTGGGTTCAAGGGGTCAGAAAACGTGTAGATCCTGTGAAAACTCGATTTTGAAAAATTGACATGAAAACAATACTTTCCTCCGATATATTCATACAGGGAAGAGAAAGTAAGAATCGTACGTTATTTCAATTTACCGCAGTTATTCACATAACTAATTGCCATTTCCTGTTGGGGAAAACTTAACTTACATAAATTTATAATAGTTTAAATTTTTCGTTCAAAATTAAGTAAAAATGCGTTGAATATTGAACTAAATGCAGCATGACTTTTTTGTTGAAACCAGATTATTTTGATAAAGGAATAAAATAATATTTAGTAGTTTTAATCACTTTTAAATTCACAAAATTATCCCCAAAGCATTTTATAATATATGATTGAAACCAAATTATTATTTACCAAACTGCCAAATTATTTACCAAACCAAATTTATTAAAGGAAATTAAAGATTTAATGAGTATAAAGTATTTACACTCCATTTCTATGTTAATATAAATTGGAACTACTTTCTTTACTCAAATTTTATTTGCATATTATTATTCTTGGAACCCATCAATATTAGCCTACTATAAAATAATATTCATGTTGCGGAACAACCGCGTTTCTTTCGTGAAGTATACACTCCAAACGATTGAAAGTTTGTTGTTGGACATTTTGATAAAATCTATAAGCATGATTTTTTGATTACAGTAGTCTTGTTCTTTGGCGTGGCTTGCTTGATTCCAAACACTACACTTTTACGCAGTAGTATTCTCTCACTTGTAGTACGCATCGCTTCGGCAGGAGCGGTCAACACACGTGCTTCTCTCAATGCCACTCAATTACCCACTGACCGTGCGTACCTGAGGTTCATCACGTGGTTATACTAGCAATCAGCTGCTTAAAACTGAAAATACCCGTTATCTAGAACAACTGAGGGAAAAAGGAAGATAACAGAAGGTCGTTAGTGAGTAATATGCCTTTAGTTTACTGTTTACATATTTGTTGTTTAGGTCATCAGCCAAAAGGCTGGTTTGAACCTCTAGAGGTTTTACTAAGTAAAACGAGGAGTGAGGTGGTTTACCATTGCCTTCCTCACTGAGTGGAAAAGTACGCTTATCAGCATGCCGGGCCCTCTGAAAAGCACATATTTTCCACTCTGCAAATGACACCTTCACTTCATTCACCACAGGGTCTGGCTGTATAATGAAATTCATTACTTTCAGAGGAGATAACTCTGATTAGTGTCTTTTACACCTCTACCTCTTCTGCTCTTAAATGATTCAGTCATTCAATTGGCTGACCATGTAATAAGAAACAGAACTATTTATTTTAGCCCTGCAACAAACAGATTGAGTGTAAATAATTTGACATTCCACCTGTCTGTTATGGGCAGGTTTACATATTATAGAATATGATCGAACAGCTTACATTCTGTTGATTAATGACAGTCACTTTAATAAAAGCGGTAAAACATGATAACATAGTATATATAACAGTAAAATTGTATATATTTTAATAGTATAATTTTATAAATCTATACTAATATTATGTTATAGGAAAATGTTTAAGATTAGGTGGGTGGACAAAATAAGTGTTTTAGAGGTTCTTAGGAGAGTGAATAAAAAAAGAAATAAATGGAAGCATCTTACCAGAAGAAAGGATAGGCTAGTGGGGCATATCTTAAAACATCCAGGTATTAGTATATCTCTATAATGGAGGGTAATATTGAGGGAGTGAATTGTAGGGAGAGACGAATGTTAGAATATATAATGCAAATTACAAAAGGTGTAGGGTGTTAAAGGTATGTAGATATTAAATTAGAATAATTAATAAATAATATTAATAATAATATTAAATAAGAAACACGAGCTGGAAGACATAAAAAAAGAAGAAAGGAAAATAATCCGAAAGATCCTTGGTGCTAGGCAAACGGAAAACGGGTTCAGATTACAACCAAACCAGACCGTAGAAAAGTTCTCAAATGTAGAAGCTGACATTAGAAAGAGACGTATGAAATTCTTTGGACACATACAGCGGTTACCAGAAAACAGGCAAACAAGAAAAATATTGGAGTATACAACGTCTCTCAAAAAAATGCCACCGTTGAAGTGAAATCTATAAGGATCTCAGGAAAGCGAAAATAACAGAACAAGACATCGCAGATAGGAACATATTTAGGAACAAGGTGGACAGATGGGAGATAGAGCCAGAGCAGCCAAAGCAGAAGCAGCACAGGCCAAAGTGGTCAGAAGAAAGGAAACAGGCTTTCTCAAAACGGATGCGAGAGTACTGGGTGGACAAAAAGAACAACAAGAAAAAAAAATGATTCAGTTTGCTTATCGCCTTCCTTTAAGGGAGAATACGCTAATAATAATAATAATAATAATAATAATAATAATTAATTATTAATATTAATATTATTAATAATTAATAATTTTAGGTATTAGATATTAAATTGTAGGTATGTAGAATTGCATCAAACCAGTGGAGAGACTGATGACAAAAAACTAATATTGTAGAGACAAAGCGTGTTTGTTGTGCAGGCTAATTTCCAAAACTACTGAACGGATTTTCATGAAATTTTGACAGTATAATCGTATTTAAATTGATAGCAACAATTTGTTTTTAAATTTTCAAAAATGATAAATTAAGGGCCCTAATAAAGATTTTCGTAATTATGTTTGTGTGTGTGTACATGTGTGTGCGTATTGCTATTGAAGTAGATGAAGGGATTCAATAATGGTGATAGACGTACGCGGGGGAAATTATCAAAACGTCGTTTTTTGTGCGCGCGCGTGTGCATTCTGTTGTTAAAGAAAAGACAATAACGTATAAAGATACGTTATACATACGTATAAAGACTACCGAGAGAAGTATGCGGGGGGAATTTGGTACTTATACATTAACGGGAGGCCACTTTGATTTCAGTAGGAAATGCATGCTCACTCATGAAACAATGATATACTTACATTATAAGTTGATTTCTGGAGAATTAAAGTCTTTAATGCCACCCAAAATCGCGGTAAAGAGTTCGTCTCAAGCTGTAAGCCGCCATTGGAACTCGGCCAGGTATGACTCCAAATGGTGTCTAGCCATCGTGCGATCTCTTTTGTTTTGTCATTTAGCACTGCCCCACTACGGCTCGATAGTCTTCGTGTGCGTTCTGATTTTTGGATGAACGAAATTGTATTTATGTGATTCACTTTAAAGTGGTGAAAACCGGCATTCTATAAAGTGGTAGTGCAATACGAACGCCATTAGTCTGAATACATTACGGACCCTTCCGCGATATTGTTTACTAATACATTTGTTATTTTTTTTGAGATTCGTGGCCACTCTGACACATTCGAACTTTCGACAAAACTCCATACTCTTGCAGTAAAGCACAGGCAGCTTCCTCGATCGTCGGTAAATTCCATAATTTCATGATAAACACACGTAACGAACACAGCGATGTACACTATTTCTAACTACAACATAATAATATAATGAACCATTATCTTCGATGAATTAATGCAATACGTTACAATTCATTACCGGAAATAAACATCATTAAATGTATAACAGTGATATCACGTTGTAATATTTAGACTAGTAATCAGAATGGCCCCCTGTTAATATACAGTAATGTAAACGTACCGGGAATTTATCAAAACGTTGTGTGTGTGTGTGTTTGTGTGATTGATTTGGAGTATACAAAAGATCTAGCAGCTACACAATTTCTGTTATTTATTTAAAAAAAAAATTGATTACACATGTTTCGCATGCGAAGCCACGCTGGGTGTGCCAGTAGTATAATTATAAAACTATATAAAATATAGGTTTTGACCGTAAATCTTATTTACGATCTGATAAACCTAGAGATTCCAATAAAAAAGTAATCATTGTTACAGTCACATTATAGAACATAATTTATATCACGACTAAAGCATTGGCTTTATATTTATACTTCATATTACAGGTCATAATTTTCTTATTTACACACTAATTAGCGTTATAATATTAGGATCCCTATGCCTACTAAAGTAGAACTTCGAAAACTCGACAACTGCCGCAGCAACAGTATGTAGTATACCGGGTGTCCCACGAAGAGATTACTATTACTTTGTCTTGCCTATATGAATATACAGGATGGAAAGTAGGGTATTGTTTTCATGTCGACTTTTCAAAATCGAGTTTTCACCGGATCTACACGTTTTCAGACCCCCTGAACCCAAAAAACATGTTTTTAGCGATTGGTGTGTGTGTGTGTGTGTGTGTGAACAGAATATCTCAAGAACGGAACATCGTACTACGAACTTGAAACTTGAAACTAAAGTTACATACCACTACCGGACCCGACATGAACATTTTTATCAAAATCGGTCAACCGGAAGTAGTATTTTATTCGTGTAATTTTTCACTTTTTTTGCGATTTTTCAAAAACTGATCCTATGATTTTTTTTTAAATTCGCCGGGTTTACTAAATTTTTTATGCTCTACAAGATAGGATAGGCGCTATGTTTGTTGAAATTCTTGGTGAGGCTGTTTTCACGTAAAAAATTGTTTTTTAAGATTACGGCTTTAATATGCATTTTAGCGCAAAAGTTTATATAATAACAGTTGTAGAGAATTTAAAATTCCACAACTTTTATTTTCAAACATTTTTTTGTATAACGCTTAGTTTAGCGGTAATTAGCGATTGTCTGTTTTTTTCTCACGAAAACGTGTGAAAATCGATTTTTTTTTAAGATTTCGGCCTTAGTATCCTTTTAACGACAAAAGTGTATATCATCAAATTTATAGAAAATTAAAAGATCTGCAACTCTAAATTTAAGTATTTTTCTCTACAGAGCCTAGTTTAGCGTGAAAGAGTGATTTTCCGTATTTTTAAGCCACATTGAGGTCGATTTTAATTTTCCGTCTTTCACTCATGATTAAAATAACGTTATGTTTTTGAGGGTAGTTTTTTGTTTATTTCTAATGTTTTATTACTAATGTTAGGTTATATTGTTAATTATTTGCATTGTTAAGAGAAAGTTGTGTGAGTGTTTCACACCAGATTTTTTTGAATTAATATGCCGGACGTATGGCACACTCTAGAGACTGGAAACTTTACAGTTATAATAAATAGATATGTTAAAAATACCCTCGATTTTCATTTGATTATGATTAATCAAAACAAAATGGCATTCCAGCATGATGGAGCTCCTCCACATTATGCTAATGTGTCCAAAGAGGTTTTAAACCAAAATCTTCCTAACCGTTGGATAGGTCGTGGCAGCGGCCTCATATATTGGCCTCCAAAATCGCCAGACTTATCTGTTTGCGATTTTTTCCTATGGGGCTTTTTGAAGGAAAAAATTTATTCTCACACCATTGTGTTCATTAATAACTTATCACTTTCATATTTATTTCATTTTATTACTTAAGTATTTATAACATTGTAACAAATCACCAATTTGAAATAGTTATCCAAATTAAATTACATTCCCCATTTTGTTTTGATTAATCGTAAGCAAATTAAACTCGAGGGTACTTTTTATTTATCTATTTATTATACCTGTAAAGTTTCCAGTCTGTAGAGTGTGCGATACGTTGAAATATTAATTAAAAAGTAGCAACCTCTTCCTGGGACACCGGCGTATAAAACTGTTGTTGAAAACAGATGAATAGCATTCAAGTTCGGTAAATAATACCTATTATTATTTTTATTAGCTAGCAGATAGCCAAACATTATTCAGCAGACCCTACAACCGTGCCCTAAGATTTGTCACAGTAAAGTGCGTCGTTTATAAACCAGCTCACTTCCTAAAAATTTGAATAACAATTTATGTTTGAACGTGGGAGTGCGTGTCGTCAGTGTCATACTGCGCTAAAACTTCCAGTGATCGGAAGTGTTATTGTCATCGGCGTTAAGTGCATCTGTACTAATATTATAAAGACAGCGTGTTTTTTTTGTGCAAGCTAATTTCCAAAACTACTGAACGGATTTTTATGAAATTTTGACAGCATATTCGTATTTACATTCAGAGCAACATTTTATTTTTAAACTTTTAAAAATGATTTTTTAATAAACGAAAATAAAGATCTTGAACATAAAACCAAAGATAAATGGAAATAAAAGTAAATGAAAAGAATTTCTTTTTACATACAGTATATGAATAGACCTAAATAATTAACAATATTATGATATTACAATATCGTAATAATTAATGAAATAAAAATAATTGAACATAGCAGGCAGGTGAAGTGTTAATTATTTGCATTCGATCTGCTAGATCCAGGGCTAAAAAAATGAGTTCTGTTTCGTATCACATGGTCAGCTAATTATGACAGAAGCATTTGAGAACAGAAGATGTAGAGGTGTAAAAGACACTAGTCACAGTTATCTCTTCAGAGTAATGGATTTCATTACACAGCCAGACCCTCTATGGGGAATAAAGTGAAAGTGTCATTTGCAGGGTAGGTGCTTTCCACAAAACCTGGCTTGCTGATAAGTAAACTTTCTACTTTCCACTCAGTGATGAAAGCGAGGGTAAACCACCTTACTCCTCGTTTTACTTAGTAAAGCTTCTAGAGGTTCAAACCAGTCTTTCGACTGATGATCTAAACAACAATATTACCTGATTACGCTTACGATATGAAAACGAACGCGCATTTTGTTTTTTTGTCCACTGTTTCTGCATAATGATTCTGAATTTCACTTCTATTCTGCGATTTCAGTCGAGTAACTAAATGTCCTCAATTCACCAGTTGTATCATATTTACAGTCGTAAATAAAGCATTATTACAGAGAAAAAAACTTTTTCTGAAAAATGAAACAAATATAAAAATGTAGAGTTAAAGTACTACGAGTTTTTATTCTCTTAACCTCCGTTTAGGATAATAGAACTAAAACCTAAATTTTTATCACTCCCTTTTATTGCTACAGCCTGTAGAATTGGACATACAGTAGGTCTATTATATTATTATTGTAACGTATAGAATTTTACATTCTTTATTTCATGCTGTTGTTATAAATTTTTAACTTAAATAATTTTGTGATACTGATGTTTCTTGAATATTGTGTCTCGATTGTTGCTCAGTTTTTTTTTGTTTTGAATATTATTTTGACTTTCTTACTGGTTGTAATTTTATATTTAGTTTTAAATTTTGATTTATTGTAAAGATTTTAATATGTTGGTTATGTATTATTGAATTTAGATTTCAGTTTTTTTGACCGTGTAGTTATATTTCTAAAAATGTTAGGTTATTTGGTTTCATTCTATTGAGGCGTTTCATCTGTCTTTGTTAAGGTTGTTCTGTCGCCGTATGATTTCAAGCGTAGAACGGACTGATACGTAGGCTATAGCCTATGAGCAGTATAGTGGTTCACCTTGTGAAGAATAATTAAATTTCATTTCTTACATTCAATTAATTTTAAAGACCGGAAAGTTTTTCGCATCCTGACTTTTTTAAGTCGTGTTTCGCGATTTTACAAAATTTGATTATGAAAATACCTCGTAACTTAAAAAAATAATGATTTTCTGTTAAATTTTATTGCAGCATTGTTTTCCATAATTATTACACAATAAACCTGCCCAATGTTATGTTAATAGATTATATTTGAGTTAATTGTTAATATTATAGGCGTGTGATCCGAAGACAAGTCACAACAGGAATCAATTTAAAAATAATTTTGTGATATATTTTTTGAAATAAAAAAGCCCAAAAGATCTGCTACCTTATTGACATCGGTTGGCCAGTAAGTTGGTCCATTTGGTGACATAATTTCAAAATTATATCCCGTTATAGCCCGATAAAGTTGTCGTCCTCCAGGAGTAGTCAGCCTAGAACCCCAGTAAACATTTTTGGCGTTCCAATCACCACCAGAAATAAAACGGTGTCCTAGCGTATTAAAAAAGTGACTAAACTGAATTTCTGTAATAATGTGCCTGGGAGGGCACTGCACAAAATGTTAAAGGCCCATTTGAACAATCTACAGTAACACTAGTTGTCTGACGGAAATCCTTATTATACCCAGGAATATTGAAATGTTTAATCGAATTTTTAACAATGATAGCGGTTCCTAAACGTGCATTTCCCGAAGGATGATTAGTTATGTACATTGTGTACCCGAAGAAAGAAACATGTGAACGGGCTGTAAATCTCGTTTCAGATATTAGCATGACATCTATTTTTTTATAAATTTAAGAATAATTCTAATTCTTGTCGTTTATCAGACAAGCCGTTAGAATTCCAAGTTGAAACACGAATATTAAAAATCATTTTATTTAATTTAGTTAATACAATGTCCAACACTCTGTCCATCATTCGCTCAATCATTCTCTCAAACCTTATCATTTGTTTCATAATATCAACAAAAACAGTTGCGCTTTGATCTCCGGAATTCGTAGGATTATTTTCCGAGACATTCCTTCTACCACTGGCCACCTGTGCCTATGACCTACTGTTTCAACCATCAACAGAATCACCAGTTACACGAGCGTAGGATTTAGTGGCGTTAGCATCATTGTGTATTTTTGATTGTAACGGCTGACTAATTAATATTACTGTGATTACTAGCAGTATTTTTGTGGGCTCATCTCGTCGTACCACTTTTTTATTTGTAGAAAAAATTTGATTTTTATACTGCTGATAGAAATGTTACACCCTTTATAATTAGCAGGATGGTTTTCACCGCAGTTCGTACATTGTGCAGGAACTTGAGAAGTTTTATTACAGTGGTCAGTTGCATCTCTTCTTCATGTAGCATCTCCATTATGAAGGTGTGCTAGCATCATGGCAATCCTGACCTTGGAAACTGTAGCTCTAAATAGGTCGATGGATGACAAATTAAACCACTCTCGCAGGTTCCGTAGCTAGGAGGTTCTTCTTCTTCCAACCGATCGTTTGCCCATAATCTTTCCCTGGATGACAAGATGAAGGATTTCATATTTTGGACCTCTCAAGACATGGCCGAGGTACACCAGCTTTCTCTTCTTGATTTCGATCATCACTTCCATTCCCTTCTGCATCCTCCTTAGGACTTCCATGTTTGTGACTCTCTCTGTCCAAGATATTTTGTGCATCCTTCTGTAAACCCACATCTCAAAGGCCTCAAGTCTTCGTTCACATTGCCTATTGGTAGTCCAGGCCTCTGCACCATAGTACAGCACCGGAAACATGTAACACCTCAGCACACGAATTCTCAAGTCCAGACTCAGATTGTGGTTGCATGGTCAGTTGCATGATCTTCTCGAAATTTAACACATCGAAACGGCCTATTGCAAACATTTTTAGTGTGGCCAAACCTTTGCCACCTTTTACATTGAGGAATTTCTTTCTTTTTATAGGGTGCTTCAAAGTATACTACGCTGTGGCCCAAATACTTAATTTGAAAAATATCTTTGTTGATGTTTTTGGGTTCTAAATCAACATAAAATAGAGGAAGGGATTCCTTAGTATTACGATGCAGTACGTTCGGGACTTTCCGAACATCATGTCCTAATTTAATGATTTCCTCCTTAATATAGTCCTTACTTTCAGATTGGTGCATACCTCTCAATACAACCCTATACGCCCTTTCATGCTTGAGGTTATACGTATATTGACTAATATTTTTATAAAGAAAAATTGTTCTCGAAGAACCTTATAAGTATCAACATCAGCCGGTATAACCTTGACCGTATGTCCAGACTTCATAGTCGTTATTTTAAATTTATCAGCAGAACCACAAATTTCATGTAAAATATGTATTAAAACATTAATCGAATTTACACCAGTTACAAAAATTGGTTCATGTTTAATTCGAGTTTGGCTCGAAGTAGGCTCATCTAACAATTTAACATCACTAACTGCAGTAAATCTATTTGTTATTGGAATTTCGAAATCATTTAAAACAGCTGACTTCTTAATTTTAACGCTATTAAATTCTGTCTGACTATCGTGTGCATGTGGCCTCTTCTTCTTGGCCAATGGAACGGCATCAACCTGCCAGTTACTATCGAGAACACATGAACCCAGCGAGACAGAATAAATAAATGTTTATTCTGTTCTCGCTGCATGAACCACGAGATCTAGGATCCCGTGGACTACACTGAACGGTTTGGGATAACACAGCGGTTCGCTGTGACGTCTCATGGCCATCACACATATCAATTTTAGAAGATAGGTTAAGCGTTTAAAATAGTACAAATAATAATAATAATTTAAAGAAAAATATTTAACAGTTTCTAATAACACAAAATACAGGAAAACTTACATGTTTTTACATAAATATACACTTGAACATGCAAAATAACACAGAAAAATACCAAATACTGAAGACAACAATTAGACGCGTGTTTACACCAATAGTTAATCAGCTGGGCTCCTTTCACTAAATTGAAGTGTTTTCAAAATAATTTTGTAGAACAAAAACGCGAAATACTTTGTTTTTTAATAATACATCATTTCCGACGAGTTTAGTTACTTAAAACATTCGAAATGTTTTGTGAAGTGGTTTTACAATCTGCATATTGCTGCTCTCTGCCAGAGGCCATCAAGTTATAGACAGACAGTGGCTTTGTTTGTACGCTTTCAAAAAAATGCGATAAAAATCAAAAAAGAAACTAAAGAAATTGCTGACATTACTAGACAGGCCTGTAGGCTGTTTTAATCAAATCGGTTCCTTTTATACTGCACCAATTTTCTGGTACAGTAAAGGATCCCACACACCGGTGCGAATTATTCGCAGCTGTAGCGGCAGCGAGAATTCCGCGTTGGCTGCGGTAGCAATTTTCGCGTCACTGCTCAGACCGCGCGTAAATCGCAACAATAGCGGTTGTTTATTTATCAACATTCATAGTTTTTGGCCTCCGGGCCAGCCCAGTCAGTCAGCTGGTAGAGTGTCGCTATTATTTGTTAAGTAACACCGGTTGGGCAAGCGACTTTGTATGGTGACCAGCTGACAGCCATCCATGAACAAACAGGAATCCCTGTTTAAACTCATGCCTAATGCACTTCAAAAATACAGCGATCAAATTGGGTAGTTGTTAATAATGTATAAAGTTCCCGATAACAAATAAAAGCTACAAAAAAAATTCATAGTTTTTTTGCAATATGTTGTCTGAAAAAAGAAGAGGTACCTACTTGTGTTATGTGCATTAGTAGCAGAAGAAGAAAATAACTGGTTACTAATAAAGTTTAATTTATCTAATTAAGTAATACAATTTTGGAAAGTGTGTAACCTTTCTACAAGGTACATTGTGTTGTTGACAATTTAAAATACACAATGAAATGTATTGCAGCAGTATTGTATGGTATTAACAAAACAGCACAAAAAATCTGGTGTGAAACACTCACAGAACTTTATCGCCCCAATGCAAAAAATAACCAATATAACCTAACATTAGTAATAAAACATTAGAAATAAGCAAAAACTAACCTCCATAAACATAATTTAATTTTAATCATGAGTGAAAGGCGCAAAATGAAAATCAACCTCAGTTTGGCTTAAAAATACGGAAAAATCACTCTTTCACGCTAAACTAGGCTCTGTAGAGAAAAATGCTTTGAATAAAAGTTGTAGATCTTTTAATTTTTTATAAATTTTTATTAGACACTTTTGTTATAAAATGCGTACTAAGGCTGAAATCTTAAAAAGTCAATTTATTTTACACATTTTCATGGAATAGAAAATCACTAATTACTTTTAAACTAAGCGTTTTACATAGAAATGTTTGAAAAAAAAATTGTAGATGTTTTAATCGTCTACAACTTTTATGATATACATTTTTGCGCTAAAATGCATATTAAAGCCGCAATCTTGAAAAAATAATTTTTTTAAGAGAAAAGAGCCTTTCCAAAAATTTCAGCAAACATGGCGCCTACCCTATCTTGTAGAGCATAAACAATTTAGTAAACCAGGCTATTTTAAAAAAAATCGTAGGAGCCGTTTTTGAGAAAATCGCAAAAAAAGTGAAAAGTTACACGAATAAACTACTACTTCCGGTTGACCGATTTTGATGAAAATGTTCGTGTCGGGTCCGGTAGTGGTGTCTAACTTAAGTTTCAAGTTTCAACTTCGTACGATGTTCCGTTTTTTAGATATTCTGTTCACGCACGCACGCACGCACGCGCACACACACAAACCAATTGCTAAAAACATGTTTTTGGGTTCAGGGGGTCTGAAAACGTGTAGATTCGGTAAAAACTCGACATGAAAACAATAGGCCTATTTTCCTTCCTATAATATTCATATAGGGAAGGGAAAGTAAAAACCATCAAATTAGACTTAAGACTGTAGAACACTCTTAGTAATTTACTTTATTTAAGTAAATAATTTTTTACTTTCCCTTGCTCTGTATGAAAATATCGGGAAGAACGTATTGGTTTTATGTCGATTTTTCGAAATCGAGTTTTCACCGGATGTACACATTTTCAGGCTCCCCTGAATCCAAAAAATAACATGTTTTTAGTGATGGTCTGCGCGCGCGCGCGCGCGCGTGTGTGTGTGAAAAAAATATCTCAAGAACGAAGTATCGTACAAAGTCGGAACTTAAAACTGAAATTAGGTACGACTGCGGGACCCGACATGAACATTTTCATCAAAATCAGTCAATTGGAAGTAGTAGTTTATTCGTGAAATTTTTCACTATTTCGCGATTTTCTCAAAAACAGCTTCTAAATTTATTTTTTGAATTCGCCTCATTTAGGGCTTAGGCCTACTACATTTTTTATGCTCTACAAGATAGGGTAAGTACCACGTCTGCTGAAATTCTTGGGAAGGCTGTGCTCTCATAGAAAAAAATGTTTTTTCTAAAATTGCGGCTTTATTTGCATTTTAGAGGAAAAGTGTATATAATCAAAGTTGTAGGACATTCAAAACACCACAACTTTTATTTCAAACATTTGTTTTGTACATTGCTTACTTTAGCGGCAAATTAGTGATTTTATGTTTTTCCCATGAATATCTGTAAAAAATGTATTTTTTAAAGATTGCGTTCTTGGTATGCATTTTATGAGACAAGTGTAGGCCTATAAGTCACTTATAATCAAAATTATAAGAAATTAAAAACCTGCAACTTTAATTTGTAATATTTTTTCTCTAGTACAGAGCCTAGTTCAGAGGTAATAGGCCTAACTGATTTTTCGTATTTTTAATTTTACGTCATTCGCTCGTGATTAAAATTAGGTAATGTTTTCCATTCTATAATTTTTTATCACGATTAGACATAGGTTATAATTTTCATTATTTATATTGGCAAGAGAAAGTCAGTGAGTGTTCACACCAGATTTTCAATGTATTACTTTGTTTTTGTACCTATCAATATTATGTAATGTTAAACATTAAATAAATTATTAAATATACAGTTAATAACTTCGTCAGTTTTGTTACTGAACCGTTCAATCCTATACAAAATAAATATCTAATTCCGAGCGGTAACAATATCTACAATATCTGCGGTGTGGTGAAAGGTAAATAAGATTCGAACTTGAAAACCTCATTTTCTCCAAACTGAATGAGATAGACATTCCCCCTTTACCCCTGTATATTTCTAATTCAGTCTCTGGCATTTTGGTACTTCGCGAATTCGCTGTTGTTGCGAAAAAAACGCTGTCGACTGCAAACTGAATATTCGCTGTGACAGCGAATAAAAACGCGGCAAATTCGCGCAAATCTTCCTCCAGGTCGCGCTGGTGTGGCTGGCTCGTATGCCGCCATTACAATTAACAACAGCTGTTTATTGTTGTTGTAACAGCTGTGGCTTACATAACCGGTATTCCGCTGCTTCAGCGAATATTTCGCACTAAAATCGCAGCGAATAAAACGCTGCACATTCGCGCGAAATCCGCTCTGGTGTGGGCTGGCTCGTAAGTCGCCATTACTTTAAACAACAGCTGTCGCGTAAACAACGAATATTTCGCTACTGCTGCGAATATTTCGCGCCGGTGTGTGGGATCCTTAAGACCTGGACGTACGCATATTCACGTTAGCGCGATTTTGTTGTATACAATAATAGTTATATTATGTACTGTACCGTAGATTACATAAGAATACCGATGGAATTGAAAGAGTCTGTAGGATTAGTACGCAGAAAAGAAATATGTGTACATTTTTTAAATATTTGACTCACTTCGTCATTTTTTGAAAACGTTCTTTTTTGTTTTGATATGTTACATAACATGAGAGTGAGTCATTTGTACTCTACCTAAATATAAATAAATAAAGAACCTTTGTGTAAGTGTGATGAAAATGTTACCCCTCTACAACGTCAAATGAACTGTGCGGATGCGCCGGAACCGATATTATTGAGAGATCTCTGCGTCTTTCTGTTGGTTGTATTTTGGTGGAGGGGGTCAGTTCATATCCCAATAGTCTTCTGTACTTTGCTTCGGTCTACCGCCTGAAATCTACTAAAGAAAACTATTGAAGTGTTGGTGTACTACGACGCGTGTGTGTATACGTAAGTTTAGTGTAGATGTGTGTAAATAGCCATAAAATATCTTTTACTAAAGTTTAACCCTTCTGCTACGGCGTGTTTTTCGTCGTATAGTGAATATTCAAATGTCAAAACACGCTCCAAAATATATTAATTTAACTAAGGCCGTTGCCGATAGAAAATTGTGAAAAATACAGGCATTTTATACAACACGTACGGTTATTTTTATTTTAAAAACATAAAAATCGGTTGCGTCTTTCGCTAGCTACAGCGGGCAAAACACTTTCACGCGTAAAAATTTGTATGTTATTTTGTATTTTTGGCTGTAACGTGCTAAAATTTAAGTTTATCATGAAATTGTACAGAACATAACTTTTAGAAGACATTTTCGTGAATAAAACCATGTTTTACAATATAATTTAGAGTAACAGTAGCTCTAATAATTGCAGTTTGAAATTTGCAACGCGCAAAGTGAGAACAGAATCTGTGATATTCGAATAGTGTTGCATTGTCAAATTCTTGTTATTCCCCACCCTCTTGTTCACAATACGTTTGTGAATAGAATTGACTTTGAACATACTAACATCAACATACGGTGAAATCTGCATTAAAAGGGACAAGATTTTGAGTCTGTTGAAGCAGTAAAAGAGAAAGCGGCACGTGTCCTGAAGGAGCGACAGAATGACTTCCAGCACTGTTTACAACGGAAATTTCGCATGGAGTTTTGTAGGGGTAGAGAAGGGTGTATATTAAAGGTGACAATAAGTGATTATGTATAAAATTAAAATAATTTTTTTTACAACGTCAGTCTCGTTATTTAATAAGTACCCACACTTCGCATATCCTCAACATAGAAATAGCCTTACATTTTGTGTTGACGATTATAAAAGCAAACACTGCAGAGTATAACACAATCTAATTAATCAACTAAAAACAATAGACTATTCTGATATAAAGTATTTATTTTGAATTTAAATAATATATCAATAAAAGTAAAACTAGATAGTGATTTTTATATTATGCCTATTATTCATTTAATTATAATCAAGAGTATGGGTGTAGTAGTACACTATGCAAACTGCTGCAACCACTTTACCAGTATGGGAGTGCAAAGACGTAGGTACTACGGAAGCTTCTATTGATATTACATTTATGGTATGGTTAGTTTTTTAAAATTTTATATGGGTGGGCTAAATTCACAGACGTGAAATTTTATTTTACTGTAAATTAATTATTTTTTTAATTACAAAAGTAATCATTATTGTTTTATTCCAGGCTTTCTGCTGTTCTACATCATGGATTCGTACTTCGAGTTTGAAATGAATCATGCGAGAGATCGGGAGATGTTTGGTCTTGATGAATTTACTCTGATAGACAGCAAAGATTTAGGGAGAACGCAAGGCCCAATAAATCTTAAGGTTAACGGTAAGAACAACCATGATAAGGATCTTAACAATGACTATAAATTTTTAAATGATAAACCTAGTACCAGTAACTCCAGCCAGGATGATTTACAGAGTGTCAAGAATATGCCTTTCTCCATGAGTAGTGGTTACGATAATAAAACAAGCAAAGGAAATAATTATGAAGAACCTGCAAAACTAATTTTGATTGATGTAGATATGATAAGAAGAATGAAACCAATTAAAGATGCCATTAAAAAAAGTATGTTAGAAGAAAAGTACTTACGTTAGTGATTAAGTGTGGTGAAATTTTTAATTATTTTTTTATTTAAAACGCTTATTTAGTAAAATATACATTACATTGTGTTTATTACAACGTGTAAGTTTATGATCTCAGAACTTTGTCAAATTTTATTTTGAATTAGTTTATTTAGTTTTATATTTAAAATTTAATAAATAGGTTATTTAAGTCTCTACCAAATACATTAAGTTATGATACTCTGTATTAAAATTTTTAACTCTCAGCCAAAGTTCTGAACTAACCCATTCAGCTTTCCAATACAGATGTGTAGCATTGAACCGAGTCACGACTGGCCGTATACAAGGTAGGGTCAAAAAGTTCCCGGCATTGGTTGATAGAAATTGATTGAAAGTGTGAATAACATTTTAATCCTATTTTCCTTCCAAATGCTCTCCTCCTGCATCTACGCACTTATTCGACCATTCATACAATCGTTGGAAACATTCCTGAAAGCCATTTTTCGACAGTTTTATCAGCTGTTTCATCGCATTTTCCATCACCTCTGATGAATCAGCAAAACGATGTCCCTTCAATGTCATTTTCAGTTATGGAAACAGGTAAAAATCCGGTGGTGCAAGATCGGAAGAATATTGGAGGTTGTTCCAGAGTGGTGACATTATTCATTGCAAGGTATTATTTCACCATTAGGGATCGATGTGACAGGGCATTGTTATGCAACAAAAACGAATCATTCCCTGCCCATTTTCCCATCTTTCAGGCCGTTTTCATCGAATTACATCTCGTAACCGTTTTAAGATCTCTGTGTATAATTCTTTGTTGATTGTTTTCCTTGTTGTCACCTCTTTGCACGGACAATTTGTCGAACGCGCTCAACATTCTCATCTGTGGTAGACGTGGAAGGCTACTCAGTCCGAACGGCATCTTTAATTATTGTTGTGCGACTGTCACGAAAATGCTTGTACCACTCATAAACTGCCGTTTTCTACATTGCATCATTTCTGTATGCTTTCTTCAGTATCTCAAGAGCCTCCGAGGGTGATTTCTCCAGCAACACATAGAATTTGATATTGGCCAGCTTCTCTGATGATGACATTTCACAATCCAACGAAAGAAAAACTACATCTAAAATATCATACACCGCACGTAGGAAACCAACACTACCTGCCTGCTGAATGGCACACCTGCCCTAGTAGTGATACCAACCTCCCAAACAAAAATTTCCCTTTCAGCTAACAAATGCTGACTGCATCTGACCATTCCGGGAACTTTTTGACCCTAACTCGTAAATGTCTCGAAGAAAAAAGCAACAGGTATTTTTTACCAAATTAGGCAAAGCTCCTAACAGACAATAATGTTTTTAGCATTTATGTATATATTATGTTTCCGTCCTTATTAGTTACCCTATGAGAGCTCAAGTGCATGTAATGGCGGCAATAAATGGGATACCATTTGGGTTGTTAAAGCGTTCAGAGATTACAAACAGTGAGTGACTTAATTAAAGTCTGCTGGACCGTGTTACAGTGGTCAGTGTAACTGGCTTCTATGTCAGGTGTCCCATGTTTGTTTTCTGGTCAGGCTTGGTATTTTTTCATCTATCACCCTTTATCATCTGGATTATATTTTTATTTTACCCAGATATTTTTAAATGAGACTGTTAAAATTATTATTACTTAATTATAACTACCAACATATAATTTCTGTCACTATCGGAAGAAAGGTTTTGGAGTCATTCCGAAATTATAGGGAAATAATCAAGTCCCTACGTTAAAGTAACTCAAGGTTATGTATTAATATAATTATTATTAAGTTTTTTTTGTCATCAGTCTTTCGACTGCTTGCGCAAGTCGTTTCAAATCTACATACCTGTAACACCCTACATCTTTTGTAATTTGCTTTATACGAGGGTAAGTCAATTATTATCCGCAATTTAGTTATATTTTTGTTTATGTTAGCAGTACCTACTGTCGTTTGCGTTGATGACGCATGCTTTGTTTCTTTGTGGTTATATTGTATGCAAGTTTCAAGCTACTAGGTTAGTTTCGTTATCGCTGGCGTGTTGTTAATCATGGCTGCTCCGCTTTCTATTTGCACCAAAAAAGAGCAACGTTCAGCGATCCGTTTTTTGTGGTCGGTAGGTGTATCAGGAGCCGAAATTCACAGAAGACTTTCGGTACAGTACGGGAACAGTGTTTTGCCACAACGGAGTGTCTATGAATGGATTGAAAAATTCAAAAACGGTCGCACAAGTGTTACGCACGATGAAGGAGCCGGACGACAGGTTTACCGCCGTAAATGAAGAAAATATTGAGCGTTCACGTGAAATGATTCTCTTAGACAGACGGGTAACTATTGACGAAGTGGCACATCGTCTGCAAATAAGCCACGGTTCTGCCTACGAAATCATTCACAACACACTTTGGTTTCATAAAGTTTGTGCAATATGGGTCCCAAAACAACTGACACTGTTGAATAAACAAACGCGATTGGATATCTGCAAAAAATATTTAAATCGCTATGGTAACGAACGGGACGACTTTTCAGATAGGATCATTACTGGTGACGAAACATGGATCCATTATTACGAGCCGGAGAGTAAACGGCAGAGTATGGAATGGAAACATCCAAATTTGTCATGCAAAAAAAATTCAACACCCAACCGTCCGCAAGAAAACTGATGATTACGGTTTTTTGGGACTCACAAGGTCCAGTACTGGAACATTATCAGGAAAGGGGCAGAACAATAAACAGTGTACGTTACAGTGAGATGCTTACTACCAAGCTAAAGCCTGCAATTCGAAGCAAACGCCGAGGACTGCTGTCAAAAGGTGTTGTGTTGTTGCACGACAACGCCCGTCCGCATACTGCTGCCCACACTGTTGAAACGCTCCAGAAACTCAATTTTGAAGTACTGGCTCATCCTTCATATAGTCCCGATCTTGTTCCTTCTGATTATCACTTGTTTGGTCCACTCAAAGAGGTAGCCTATTAAGGGGCCGTCGATTTTCCTCGGACGAAGCATTGAAAGAAGCGGTGCATTCCTGGCTCGCATCTCAACCAAAAACCTTCTTTTATGAGGGCATCAGGAAACTTGAACAACGATGGACCAAGTGCGTTGAAAAGCAAGGGAACTATGTCGAAAAATAATGTACTTGTAAGTTTCCTATTTGATTACAATAAAATTTTATAACTATATTGCGGATAATAATTGACTTACCCTCGTATATTCTAACCTTTGCCTCCCCCTACAATTCACTCCATCAATATTACCCTCAAAATTATTGATAGACCAATACCTGGATGTCTTAAGATATGCCCCACTAGCCTATCCCTTCTTTTGGTAAGATGCATCCATATACTTCTTTTTTCATTCACTCACCTAAGAACCACTAAATTACTTATTTTTCCCACCCACCTAATCTGTAACATTTTCCTATAACACCACATTTTAAAAGCTTCTATCCTTTTCCTTTTTACAGCCCCTATCACCAACTGCTCCCCCCTTTCACTCTCATCCCCCCACCCATCGCCCCCTTTCACTCCCGTATAATGCTACACTCTAAACATAGTGTTTTAAGAAATTTTTCCTAATCTGTAAATGAATGTTTGTAGTACTAAGCTGTTCTACATTTCAAAGGCTTTTCTAGCTTGAGAAATCCTACTTTTGATATCACTTGTGCATCTACCCTCCTTTGTTATTTTACTCCCTAGATAGCAGAATTTCCCAACTTCCTGTACGTTTTCCTTGCTTATTTTTAAATTTCCCATCTCTTCTTAACCACTCATGCTGCTGGACAACACTTTTGTTTTGTTGTTAATAATTTTCATGAAGTACTCCTTTCTCATGATCTCATCCATTTCATTTAAGATATCCTGTAAGTTTTTCTTTCTGTCTCGGCTAATAGTATATAATCGGAAATCTCAGCATTTTTATTGTTTCTTCTTGAATTGTTATCCCTGCGTCAAATTTTTCCTTCACTACGTTCATAGCTTCTTTTAAATACAAATTAAAAAGTAGTGGTGACAATGAAAATCCTTGTCGTACACCTTTTCTTACAGCAGCTTCTTTTTCGTACCCCTCAACTCTCAAAACAGCCGTTTGATTCTTACACAGACCAGACATGACTTTCCTTTCTTTGTATTTAATTCCTAGCCTTTTCAAGGTTTTAAACATTTATTATTATTGTACTTTCATTATTGAATATAATTTCATAATTTTATTTTATTAACAATACATTTGTAATGTGTAGTTGACAATAAAAATGATTAATATTTGACAACTCTTTTTGTTAATTATTTTAACAATTCATTCCAATTTCCGTAGATACTTAGTTAACTTATTATAAAATATAAGAAATATTCTTCACGTTAGTAATTCAAAAAGAAGTTGTAGTTGAACAAAAATAACAGTGAAGTATTGCAAGGATTCAAATAAATTTGTTAACCTACTTTGCTAATCCGTTTCAAATAATCTTTTTATAGATTTTTGAAATAAACCATAACAAATCGCTTATTTTAATTAGCCATAAGTTGTTATAAAATATTCATTATTGTATACATAGAAATTATTTTATCAATTATCACCAAAAACAACTTAAAATGATTTCCTAATACTGATAAGTAATCCAGAACTACATGTAACAATATTAATATTACCTATTTTAATAATTAGATCTAGTCAGTTAATTCACTGGTATGGCAACCTTTTTTAATTTTTCAAGAATTAATTATTTTTATTTAACTGCCCTATAAATAGAGCAGTTAAATTCTGTTCTTTGGAATGATAAAGTATGGAAGTAGACGTAGATTAATATTTATCATGCTATCCTGGAAAGTGTGTGTAAACCTGTGGCGCGGAAGTGTGGGTGTTGACTAAAAGGCAGAAGGATCTCCTAAAAGCGATGGATGGATTTCTGGAAGCGTACCAGCTATTTATGGAGGTCGCGCATCGATTGAATTACGAATTCCGAAATTAGGAGAAGAAATTGATATTCAAGGAAATATCATAGATATCATATCCCGAAAAAAATTAAAATGGTTCAGCCATTAGCAGAGAATGGAGGATGGTATGTATTCAAAGAGGTATAGGAGTGGACGCTAGCCGGTAGAAGACAGGGGTGAAAATTATGTTGAGAAAGTGAAGGTGAAAGTTCGTCTCCTTGTCTGACCCCTGTTTTTATTTCGAAAGGTTCTGCCAATTTCCCCATAAATGAGTATTATAATAATAATTATTAAACATTGTAAGCTAATTTAACATAATACTTATGACTAAAACATTGGGCAATGCACTAATTTAAAATCCTACTACTTTTATTTCAAACATTTTTTTGTATAACGCTTAATTGAGCGGTAATTAGCTATTTTCTTTTTTTCCACAAAATTGCGTAAAAAAATCGATTTTTTAAAGATTTCTGCCTTAGTTTTACGACTAGTTTCTGCCATTTTACGACAAAAGTGTGTATAATCAAATTTACAGGAAATTAAAATACATAAATTATTTAGAGCATTTTCTCCACAGAGTCTAGTTTAGCATTAAAGAGTGATTTTCCGTATTTTTAAGGCAAACTGAGGTTGATATTCATTTTGCTTCATTATCTCATGTTTAAAATTATGTAATGTTTATAGAGGTTAGTTTTTTGTTTATTTCTAATGTTTTATTACTCATGTTAGGTTATATTTTTCATTATTTGCATTGACAAGAAAAAGTTGTGTTAGTGTTTCACGCCAGATTTTTAAACTGTTATAGACATTTGAGCTTTGCAATGGAACTAGTGAACATAAACACATACATACAGACAAGTTATAAATTATACCCTTTCTTAGCTTCACCATAAATGGGTAAGAATCTGACAAAATGATGTTAATAACTTTCTTGTAATCGCTTCAGTTCGATTCGGTAATGGAATCAACAACTAACAAACTGAAAGTCCTGAGTATAATTCTCAGTTAGGAACAAGAAAACTGCAACAAATTTCATATTAGTATTCCATTACTATAAGTGGTAAACAAAAACCAAGCAGCTGCTGTTTTAAACACGTTTCATTTTGTGATAATTTTGAACTAGGAATCAGGTAAAATAAAAAAGTTTTTGATTAAAAATTAAACATTTTATTACAAAAGAGTAAATGAAATTATTTACAATACTTATAACTAAATGAAAAATAAGTTTATATGTACAAAATTAAAATATTTACAAGATAATTTATGCTAAAAATACATTAGTGTATTTAGGTAAAATGTATTATGCTTCTTCGTTGGTTGTTGGATCTTTTATTTCATCTGTAACATTTGCCTTCATTGGTAATACAATTATGGTGATGAAACATACTAAAAATAAGAAAGAAAATATATTATTACTCAATAAAATATCAAGAGAGATTATGTGTACTAAATATTTTGGTAAATATCTGCATATGCTGACAGTAGAGGGGGTCTTCATAAGATAAGCTGACTCATTGATCCTTTACTAGTTTTAAAAATCTGAAGCTCATCTCTTTGAAAAACGAGTTTGTCTTTAAAAAGAGATAGACTGACAGACAAGCAGAGAGACTGGAAGAAAAATAGTAAGCCAGAAGATGGGGAAAGGGAGAAGAGGGATGGAATAGAGATAGGGAGGGGGAGAACAGTAAAAATAAGTGAAGAGGTCACTTGGAGGATAAGGTATTGAGGGTTATAGAGGGGAAAGAGGGTGAGAGAGGGACAGAGGAGAAGTTTTCATTGGATACATTGGATGGTGGAATTTTTTAATGTGTTTTTGATACTAAAAGGAAAATTTACAGTACACAGTTAGTTATTTTATCACCTTATCGTACTTTCATTACTCTTTGTTGAGAAAGAAATTGCACTATTTTTTAATGTACAGTATTAAAGTTTTAGGTCATTATCTTATGCAACAATTAAGTACCTATATCTCCTTAAAACAATATCAGCAGGTTAAATAAGTTTGTTTATAGATAGTATAGTAGGGGTTGTGGAAGGACACCTTCGCTCTGAAATACTTGTGAATGTTAGTGGGGATCTGTTCATAAAATGCAATCTTTAATGAGGGCACAGTAAAAATGTTCATAAACCTCTGGCTAGAATATGGTATACAAAGAAAGAAAATAATATGAAACAGTCATATCACCAAACTGCTTTAACAATGTTAAGCATAATCTATAGCTTATAAATTCTCAAAAAAATACAATATTTAAGAAAAAATTAGGATCGTTGCATTTACTATTAGGTATATCATTTAGACAAATTGATTTTTGTGCTATAGTTTTGTTCTTGTTAATATGTGCATTTAATTAGTTAACTTGTTTAAAAATTGAAAAAAATGTCTTCTTAGTAAATGTAAGAAAACTAAATTAACATTAAAATTGTGTCTTACAGCTGTATTTGTGTTTTGATTAAAGGTGTCTTATCTGTAATAAGAGTCATTTTTATTAGAAATTTTTTTCTATACAAAGAGACATCCCCATTCACAACTAGCCAAGCTTGAATTTTCCCCTTCGCTAAGACAAACAAATTCTACTTTATTTTATGATTTTCGGAGATGGAGGTTCCTGGTTAAATCCTAGTAAAGGTAATTACTTTCATATGGATTAGAATACAAGACATTGGTTACTTTGATGGTTGGGTTTCAATTAACCATACTCTCTCAGGAATGGTCGTCCTGGGTCTGTACAAGACTACACCTCATTTACACATCATACTCATCTCATTGGGTCAGGGGGTTGCTTATTGTTCTGAATTGAACAGATCGTAACGTACACACATTACGGATAAAAAAACTTTATTTCAGACACATAGCACACGTAAGCTTGTGCATCTGTATACAGAAAAGAGTTCTTGGAGTCAACAATCACTACTGATGCGCTGGGATGGGTGACGCAGGGAAGGAACTCAATAAGTTGTCACTGTAACAGTCTCTATTGATTTGGTTTTTACTATAATCTGAGTACATTAAGTGTTGAGAGTAGAAAGTTCACTAGAACAATTGCTTCAGCCAATGACTGTGACACTGTTTATGTCACCAACTGACTGTCAGCAAACCAGTTCACATACAGATTACTATGTAGTGATATCATTCAAACCTTGAAGTTTGTGTTAGAAATAGAGTGTTTATTAAGCACAGTCACCTGTGCACCAGTACTACTATTGTAAAGCCATGTGCATCATCATGTGTATCATCTTACGATAAATGAAATATTAACACATTTTTTCAGCGACAAAACACTCGTGTTAGCTAATTTACCAATATAGCTGTGTTGTAATTCGTGGTTAATAAAAATTAACACTAAAAATAACAATCAAATTCTTAAATTCCAATTAACAAGACATTTGATTTATACTTACTCGTTGTAGTGACGACGAAACTCGAAACAAGCCATACACAGTGTGAATCAATTAAAACTCCTGCAACTACGTATCCACATATTGTACCAGTTCTGTACAACATTAATGTTAGACAACCAGCCATTGCCCTAAAAAAATAAAAAAATGATTAAGTCATTTAAAGGGTAGCTTCTTTATTTTTTACTCGTAATAGGGGAAGGGATGAGTCAGAACATAATGGACCAAACCAAATTTAGAAAACTGATTGCTGATTTTAAGGGCTTCTATGAAGAGCAGAAGTTGAACTTCAGGTGAATGGAAGAAAGGAGACAAGCCAACAGTGAAAGATTGCTGACAGTGTGGGCTGCAAAAAGAGCTTTTCGAGAAATGTCTAAAATAAGTTCATGTGGTCTCAAATTGGCCCTATACGAAAAAATGAAAGAAATCATCATTTTCATAATAAAGTAGCCAGCACAATTTGGTTTGTGTACCAGGGTTCTTGGATTCAATTCCCAATCAGGTCTGGAATCTTTTCATCTAAATCACATTACCTCATACCTATGCAAAAGCCAGAGATTTAGTAGGAATTGTCAACCAAGTAGAGACAATGATGAATTTGGTAAAATTTGTTTCCAGAAACATATTATGTGGAAAGTAGACTAACCACAGTATAGAATGTAGAAAAATTTACAAGTACCAGAAAAAAATAAGACGGAATGCTTGAGAGTAACTGCAAACCTCCAAAATATGCATGTTTCAGAAACTGATATCCAAGATTACATTTCTGAAACAAAATAAGTCGTCTTCAAGGTTCTTAAGGTGAGAAACCCCACAAAATGAAATTTTTTTTTCATAAATAAAAATAATGGGGAGAAAATCAAAAACTAACCCAAGAGATACTATAGTTGACCAGATAATAAAAATTCCAAAATCTGCTGTAACTAAATCTCTGTTGTAAATACTATCTTTTTTTCTTTGTTTATTTAATGTCACATCAGCTACTGTAATCATTAGCGATGGTGTTGGCTTGCAACTATGAATGATGAAAATGATTTTTTTTTGTAACGTATGAAAATGCGTTGCCTGAGTGGGATCTTTTAAATTTCTAAAACTACAACATACAGAACATAGTTTTATAATAAATATTTTTAAGCAGGTAGAGTAAGTTTTTCTACAAAATAATATATTGATAAAAAGTTAATGTTTAATTTCTTGTCCTGGTAAGGGTGTAATTGTTAAATTAGAAACTAATTTATGGAGCTCTTCTTTATATAGTTTCTATCCATTTTTGATTGGCTACCATTTTAGCTATCATTATTTTATTGACTGCTGCCATAAGCAGCTGTACCGTGGTCATGAAGTACCAGTTTATGAGGTTTTTTAGTCATGAGATTCTCTTTCTTCCCCCACTCGTTTTCCTAAACTCGTTTTCTTGTAATACTAATCACAGTAGGTGGTGTCTTTTTCCATTTTGCATAATGTACCCTAAGAATTGGAGTTTTCGAATATTTAGAGATAAATAATTTTTTTTCCATCCATTCAAGAATCTTGTAGTCACATACCAAAGATTTTCAATCTTTTACTTGCTGCCTCTATCAGAATCCATAATTTATTCTATACCATAAAGTAATACAGAAAATACAATACATAACAGTGTAAAATTTTAAACTTTGTATTCACTGCAAGGTGATGGCTTATGAAAACTCCTTCAAGTATTCGGGATGGATAACAATAGAAAAAAATTATTATAATTATTATTGTAGTTTTTACAAATATTTATTTTAGTATCAGTATTTAACCAGTTACAAGAAAATATTTAAAGGCAGTAGGGAAAATTCCAACATAATCATACAAGGGAGTTTTTATAGGTGAACAAAAAAAGTTGCAATCATCTTAACATTGAGGGGGATAACAACAAACGGAAATTTGTTGCTATCAAATGGAAGTTTCAAGTTTTCACTGTTCAGCACAGAATTGAACAGGCATTGGTTTGACATGTAGTGCATTGGAATCGATGTCATGTTCTTTGGGCAATTAAGCTTCAACTCA
Source organism: Catonia carolina (assembly GCA_035578175.1). Lineage (NCBI taxonomy): Eukaryota > Metazoa > Arthropoda > Insecta > Hemiptera > Achilidae > Catonia > Catonia carolina. The sequence goes on along the minus strand of JAQMRL010000001.1, from coordinate 256,128,672 downwards.
GGTTCCTGTTGTTTTTGAATTGGACATTAGTCACAGTTATCTCCTCTGATAGTAATGAATTTCATTGTACGGCCAGACCTTGTTGTGAATGAAGTGAAGGTGTCACTTGCAGGATAAAAAACAGATACTTTTCAGAGGGATGCTGATAAGCATACTTTTCCAATGAGTGGAAGGCAATGGGTAACCTATCTCACTCCTCATTTTACTTAGTAAAACCTCTAGAGGTTTAAATCAGCCTTTCGGCTGATAACCTGAACAACAATAATCTACACAGATAGTGGGCCTGGATTGGGTTTGAATTTCTGGTTTTGACCAGAAGTGGCGCAAACTGGAAGTCAAGAAATCAAAGTCAGAATTTGGAAATAAAAATAGTGTCATTCGATTCCTCTTAAGGAGTAGATACAGAAATCATGAGGTTTAAAGATCTGGTTTCGATCGGAAGTGGCCCAAAACTGGAAGTCAAGAAATCAAAGTCAAAATTTTATAAACAAAAATAGTGTCCTTCAGTTTCTTTTAAAAAGTAGATACAGGAATCACTAATGGTTTTTGCCACAAGTCAAAGGTAAGCCTTTTAAATATTGCCACCAACTATGAGATGTCTTATGAAAGGGTTTTTTTCTATAATACTTCATAATATGTTTATTAAATAGGTTTTTATATTTCTTTTAGAAATAACTGGTGTTATAAAAGTCTAACAGTTATAATCTGTAGTTTATATAATAGAAAATATAAACTAAATAATTAATTATCAAACTTTACCTGAGGTTAGTTGGAAATAAGTCAACCACAACTCCATTTAGCATTGGAAAAACAGCGCAACTGGCAACTATAGATGTGCTTGCTTTTATGGCGATTAGTCGCATATCATTAGGAACAAACAGCGATGTAATTGATAGACAACTTATAAATGTGAATGCCACTGAAATTGAAAAAATGCATTATAGAATAATATTATAAAAAAATATGAAGGCATAGACCTATATCTCATGTTGTTGTTATTCAATCATTAGTTAAGTAAATCATTTAATACTAAGCTAAAAAATTTGATACAATACACAAAACTGAAATTTTAGCAAATAAACTTTTAATAAAATACCCTTCAATCTTAATCCTCGAATAAGATTCACCAAGTGCTATCTATGTAGTGAGGAAAGTTGGACTCTAAGAACAACCATTATGAATAGGTTGGAAGCCCTTGAAACGTGGATTTACCACAGGATACCATGGACAGCATGAACGGTAAATAAGGAGGTTTTCATAAGACCACGTAAAGTGAGAGAGAACTGCTTGCCATGATTAAGAGAAGAAAGACTATAGACTTGTGTCATGTTGTACTGGGTAAAACGTATCAACTCTTGCAATTAATTATTAAGTAGTAGTACTTAAGAGATGTGGGATTAAAGATGTCATGGGTTTGTAACATTTGTCGGTGGACTGGTTTACATTATGTCGAAGAGCTTACATATACAGCTATTAACAGAGATAGAATAGAAAGTGTGGTTTGTAAACATCTGATAGCGATTACACACAAGAAGAAGAAGACAATACATTAAACCATTCTTCTACGTCCTAGTCCCCTTCTACTGTCGATTTTTCCTTGCAGAATGGATTGGAGCAATTCATACCTGCACTCGTCTTGCATGATATGACCAAAATATTGCAGTAATCAGACATATTTAGCATAAATTAAATTTTTAAATTTAACATTCATCGATATAATCTTGACACCCACGATAGTATGTGTGGAAAGGGTTTTGAAAACTTTACACAAATAGATGGTTAATGCAGTCTAATATTAAAACAAAAATGCATATTAATTTTGTAACTTACTCAAGCACAATGCAAGAGCAGTGCAGTGTAACAGTGCAAGAGCTATGAGATAAGCTTTTAAATTAAATTATAAGTCAAATGTTATTCATGTAATAAGTAACTAAATTAATCTTCCATTCAAGAACTTTTGATTATGAACAAATAAACAAAATATATACTTACACATTAGGTATTTTTTGTTGATAACTTTCACTAAAAATACCATGATAACCCATGTTGCAACTTGGACACATCCTAATAATATGTAAGTTTTAAAAACAGAAACATCAACAAAATCTGAACATGGGTGATTTAATGTAGTTGTATGTAAATTTTGTATTAGTTCTTTTGAATTGCGTAATAAAGAAGTAGAGTTAAAATTATCAAAAGTTAAGATTTCAGAGTCTATTGTATTATTTAAACTTGTAGTTTTTAAGTTATGTTGTCTTTTATAATTTATAACTTCACAAAAACTTCCGTTTTCCATTCCTGTTTCGTTTCTGATGATTCCTATCCTGTTCACTGCTTCGGGTAACCAAATGTACAAAGAATTGTTACTGAAAAGAGAAAAAAACAACTATCTGTAAGCTAACTCAAAACTTAATGTTCACAATTAAATTAAACTATATTAATGTTAAAGTCATAATCAGTTTTATAAAAAGAGGGTATTCCTTGACCTATGCTTTTTACTTTCTCACCTATATGAATATAAAGGAAGGAAAATATTATTTCCATGTCGATTTTCGAAATCAACTTTTCACCGGTTATACACGTTTTCAAACTACCTGAACCCGAAGAATATATTTTTAGTGATTGGTCTGTGTGTGTGTGTGAGAACAAAATATCTCAAGAATGGAACATCGTACGAAGTTGAGACTTGAAACTTAAGTTAGCTAGCGTGGACGCCAAATAAGTTTGCCGGTGTAGCTGCGTAAACAGTTCGGTTTCAGTCGGTAGATTGTATACAACAATTAACGCCTACCACGTACTGCACATTACAGTCGAATGTTTTCAGTATACTTGGTATAATGGTATATAATGTTGTGAGAGTGACGTGATTCTGATCACAGCTGGTACTGCACCAACCCTCACCACATTCTGAAGCAACCGTGGTGCCTTTACCGAAATAAACCTTCTGCGCACTTAAGAAAAATGGCAAGCTTATTTGTTGTCCACTCTACCACTAGAGGACCCGACCCAAACACTTTCATCAAAATTGGTCAACCGGAAGTAGTAGTTTATTCGTGTCATTTTTCACTTTTTTGTGATGTTATCAAAAACGGCTTACAAGTTTTTAAAAAGTAGCATTTACTAAATTTTTATGCTCTATAAGATAGGGTAGGCGTCATGTCTGCTGAAATTCTTGAGGAGGCTGCTCTCTCATAGAAAAAACTGTTTTTTTTTTTTAAGTTTGTAGCCTTAATATGTATTTTAGGGCAAAAGAGTGTAATAAAAATTGTAGACAATTAAAAAATCTATAACTTTTATATCTACATTTTTTTTGTATAACGCTTATTTTAGCGGTAATTTGTGATTTTCTGTTTTTTTTTCATGAAAATCTGTAAAAAAAATTTTTTTGAAGATTTCAGCCTTAGTATGCATTTTATGACAAACATTTTTGACCAAAGACAATCAAATTTACAGAAAATTAAAAGATCTACAACATTTCAAGCAGTTTTCTCTACAAAGCCTAGTTCAGCATCAAAGACTGATTTTGCATATTATTAAGCCGAACTAAGGTTGGTTTTCTTTTTTTTGTATATTTAAAGTCGCATCAACAGCTTGGTCATTAGCGACTACAGTGGGTTTTGGAAAGTTGGGTTGTGACTTGTTATAATTTTCAGATCCTAGCTGGGTATTGAACCCAAGACTTCCGCATGGTAGGCCAGTGTGCTACCACTACACTACAGTGGCGGCCAAGGGTGGTTTTGTTTTGCATCATTTTTATGATTTAAATTAGGTTATGTTTTTTGAGGTTAGTTTTTTGGTTATTTCTGATGTTTTATTTTTAATATTAGGTTATATTATTCATTATTTGCATTGGCAAGAGAAAGTTGTGTGAGTGTTTCACACCAGATTTTTTTGTATAAGCTTGTTCAGTCATATAATGAGATCTTATTAGGTTCATCTAATATCTTATAATGATTAATTTGTTTTGTAGAGCAAATTACTACGATTTTGTATACCTATAATAGAATTAAACATTTAATAAACAATTGAGGCATTCTGGGGAAGAAGGGCCCATAGCACTATAGGTCCTTTTTCAGCAGAATGTTTTAAATGAACCGCCATATCATAAAGTATAATGTACACAAAATGCCAGTTTGTTATTCCAACGCTAGAGTTCAGTGTGATGAGTTTTGTGAATGCACTCTATGGGCCCTTATTGTCCAGAACCATGACATTACAATTTACACCAGTTATTTTGAGCTTATAGTGTTAGTAAAGTGTTTCAAACAAGTGTATTCACATTTATTATTTCAGTTTTTAGTGGAAATATTGAAATAAGATATGTTAACTAACATTAATAATGAAAGTAGAAGTGGTTTGAAGGTTTGACCGAAATTTTGGTTTACTAAAATCTCGAATTAAAAAAATTGAGAACTTTGAAACCCCTAAACCTTACTTAGAATGCGTTGTAGAATCTCGCAAAAATCCATCACCTTTTGAGTTGCTGTACAGTAGGGAGATTATAAAAAACTGGGAAGTAGGCATTAAAGATTGTTTTCTGAAAAAACCTGTGTCAAAAAATAACAGTTTTGGAATTCAAAAATATGTTCAACTGAAATATAAACCTGATGGAGTCCTGATTTGTTCACGATCATACAATCAGGTGTCAATACCATTTACTTACTGGTCACATAACATTAAAGTTGAATTATTAACTCAGATAAAAGAACAGTTGGTAACCGTATCGTACAATCAAGTACCACCATCAAAAGTAATAGATGTTAAAAAATTATACAGATTTCTAGAAGAAGAGTCAGTCGAGTTTCTGGAACAGCTGTTTGAAGAAAGTGGTTCAGTTTACTAAACGGATTAATTATGTATCATTACAATATTTTTTAACAATAACATGTGAGATCAAAAATATGTTAATTTTATATCATTTACTATTTTTACTTGATTAATAAATAAATATTATTCGCTTAATTTCATTGCTTATTTCATTGTTTTACATTGTACTTATTGTTCTGGGGAAGAAGGGCTTATAACACATTTTTAAAATATTGGATTAAATTGTTTTTAAATGTTAAATTCAAAGATTTGCAATACTCTGGTCAAAAGAAAACACTTTAAATACTTATTTTTTGAACGTGTAAAAACTCATAAAGACCGACATTAACAAATGAACTACTGTCAAAATATTCAATCGGGTTTTTCTCAAAACGTAATTTTGGACTATGGGCCCATCTTCCCCAGAATGCCTCAATTGGAAAAGTTTTGTTACAATTTCATTTTACATCTGCATAAAAGTACAGTGTTTTAACATAGTGTCCGAACACTTTATATGTATTGAAGTTTTATATTTTCAGAAAAGAATCTAGTGATAATAAATATGTCTCTTACCTGTAATATGTTAGAAACAATGCCATTGATACCAGAAACAAATTCCTCCTATGTGGTCGTTTAAATAATGGTACAGTTTGATTCCACATCAGTTCTAAAAATGCAAACACTTTATTTTTATCAGTGCCAAGTTGAGCAACTTCTTCTCCTTTAGTTACTTTAACATCTCTAATCTGTAACAAATAATCTTTATGATCAAATAAAATCAAAACTCATGACTGAATTACTCAATTGTAAATTGTCAATGTATTTGTGATTGTAATTTAATTGCAAATTAACTTATACACCAAGTGGGTTTTGGGTTTGATTCCCTCAATTGAAGGCTACATAAATTATTAATTTATTAATTATTTTATTGGTGATCCAAAATCATGACCAATAATAACTAGCATGCTTCCTGCTTATCTTGAAAGGCACAGTTACATTATACATTTTTTTTTTGCCGGCCGCAATGGCGAAGTTGGTAACGTGCTCGCCTCTCATCATGCGGTCTTGGGTTCGAATCCCATTCAGGCACGGCATATTTTCATACGTTACAAAAAATAATTTCATCATTCACCGTCTGCATTAGCAGTAATTGCAGAACAGTCGGACGTTAAACCAAAAAAAAAAAATTATACATTTTTTAACAAAAATATTACAGCAAAATTAAAATGGGTCTCATCAGTGGTGGCATGTGCCTTCAAAAATAGGAGAAGAGTTGTAAAAAGATGCACACTGTGTGTTTAGTGTATTTTACATACTGTGTGGCACAAACACGATAAAATAAACACATACAAAACAACTGTGTGATACCACGTATACGATGTGTGACTATTAAATAACGAGACTGAGGTAAAAAATTTTATTTTTATTTTATACATAATCACTTATTGTCACCTTAAATATACACTCTTTCTCGATCCGTACAATGCTCCATGTGAATTTTTCATTGTTGGAAACAGTGCTGGAAGTCATCTTCTGTCAGCTCCTTCAGGACACATGCCGCTTTCTCTTTAACAGCTTCCACAGACTCAAATCTTGTCCCTTTTAATGCAGATTTCACCTTAGGGAACAGGTAGAAGATAATAACACGGGATGAAACATGGTTTTTTACTTATGATCAGGAAACGAAGCGCCAATCCATGCACTGGAAGAGCTGAACTTCACCGAGAGCCAAAAAAGCTTGAATGAGTAAGTCAAAATTTAAAGCAATGATGATTGTTTTTTTTTTATATCCATGGGATTGTGTACCTTCACTGGGTTCCTGAAGGTCAAACAATTAATCAATATTACTACCTTAAGGTACCTTCTAAACTACCTCAAAGAGTAAGGAAAAAACGCCTCGAAACGTGGAAGGACAAATCATGGGTTCTCCACCAAGACAATGCGCCAGCTCATTCCGCATTATCTGTCAAGAGGTTCCTAGCCAAGTACAGCATCTCAGTGTTAGGATATCCACCTTACTCACCAGATCTTGGACCATGTGACTTCTACCTGTTCCCCAAGATGAAATCTGCATTAAAAGGGACAAGATTTGAGTCATTGGAAGCTGTAAAAGAGAAAGCAGTACGTGTCCTGAAGGAGCTGACAGAAGATGACTTCCAGTACTGTTTCCAACAATGGAAAATTCCCATGGAGCGTTGTAGGGATAGAGAAGGAGTGTACATAGAAGGTGACAATAACTGATTATGTATAAAATTAAGATAAATTTTTTTACATTGTCAGTCTTGTTATTTAATAGGCACACCTCGTACACTAAAAGTGGAAAGCTAACGTGCATATACAAAGACATGCAGATGCAGTAGGCTGGTTGACCCACCGCCAACTCTTCACTTTTCAGAGATGGGTAGGGAGAGCTTGGTGTGCATCTTCGCCACTGAACTCCATTGTAAGAACATAGGAGTTCTCAAACATAGGGAATTTGCGTTGAACTCATGGATACATCTTGTCCAATTAAAAGTAAAAGATAAAGGGTATAAATACTAATAACATCAAACCACTGATTCAATGGAATTCAGAAAATTTCAAAAGATATTCATCACAAATTGTACTTTTAAATTCTCATAACTTTATTTTTGAAATGTCTTAGTGATACATAGCAAATTTTGGTTGTATAAGTTGCGCCAAAGATGAAAGAAATCAGCACAGAGAAGCAATTCAGTTGCTTGACTAATAATCCTTATCTAAATAGAATGCTCTTCTGATTTGTAAATAATCAAACAAGGTTCCTTCCCTTTAAGTTTAAAGCTTATAATAGTTGTTAAACGAAATAAAATGTAATTGTAGACCACCTCTGTGGCATATTAGTAAGCATGCTAGCCCACAAAGCTAAGATTCTGGGTTCAATTCCTAACTAGGATCCGGAAATATGTGAAAACCCACCATTCCAATCCCTGAACCCATAGTAGTTGCAAATATATTCATAAAAACATTTACATATTTAGCTTTTTCAATCACCTTACAGAAATGGCAATTTAATGGAAATCCCAAAAATCTTAAATGATTTCTATGAAGCAACCTCCCTGTTGTAAATATCTTTTTGTGCTGGGAGAAATGGCGTAACAGAAAAAAATAGTTTTACATCATAAGTTAATTTTGGGGAACAGTTTTAATAATAACTCAGTAGGAATTTTCATTTTTCATCCTTTTTCTTGGGTAAATGAAGATTTCAGAACAGTAGGATATTTGCTACAAGTTGATGTTTAAAATCTTTGAATTGGTTCAACAGAAACTTGTTTAGGGTGAGAATAATTGCTTCATTCAGCAATAATTATTACTGTCAATAGACTTAATTAAGTTCAATTTTATTAGTGTTTTAAAAAGTTAATTAATTTTTTCTTACAAGTTTTATAATGGAGTTTAATACTTTACCGTAAATTTATCACAGTCTCCTTTATTTTCTATGTACATTCTTTTCAACACTTCCAATGCTTTAATTTTTCTTCCTTTTGCAAGTAAAAATTTTGGGCTTTCTGGTAAACAGTATATAAGTAAACAGCATATAATACTTGGTGTGCCTAACAGAGCATAATATAACCTCCATGATCTAAACGTGACCCCTGGATAGATTTCAAATGAAAATTTTAATGGAATCATAAACCATGCGAAAGCTGAAATTGAAAGAAAATCATTATACAATGAGTGATGATTATACAATTTATACATAACACAATTGAATATATTATTTAGTATTTCTAATTTTAAATATTAGTCTATTACAACATGATAATAATAGTCACTGCAAACTTTTACAGAAATTTTTAGTTTACAAAATAAAATATATTGTGTTTAATTCTTAATAATATTAAAAGTAAAGACTAAAATGTAGGTACACAATTATTTTGTACCTACATTTTCATAGATCTGAAACTCAACAGGATTATTCTTCCCATATTCTTTAAGATCAGAAACTTCCTTAGTATAGGTTTGATTCCATTGAGCTGGGGTACTGACTTAATATTTTTTTCTGTGAAGTTTCTTTCAACAAGTTTTCAAAGTTCTCATTACTTTTCAACTAATTCATCTCTCTGACAAAAAATAGATTAGGTACCAAAATTTACTGTGGTCTTTTTTTAAATATCATTATGTAACCTTACGACTATGCTCATAACAGCCAGGTGGCGTGTTAAATTATTTGCACTCGATCTGCTAGTTCCAGGGCTACAAAGAATAGTTCTGTTTCTTATCACATAGTCAGCTAATTATATGACTGAAGCATTTAAGAACAGAAGAGGTAGAGGTGCAAAAGACACTAATCATAGTTATCTTCTTTGAGAGTAATGAATTTCATTATACAGCCAGACCTTGTGGCGAATGAAGTGAAGGTGTCATTTGCAGGGTGGAAGAAGATGCTTTTTGGAGGGTCTGGCATGCTGATAAGCATACTATTTCTACTCAGTAAGTAAGGCAATGGTAAACCACCTCACTCCTCGTTTTAATTAGTAAAGCCTCTAAAGGTTCAAACCAGCCTTTTGGCTTATGACTTAAACAGCAACAACCTTACGTTGTGGGTATAATTATAAAGATATAACTTATACAGTTGGCCCCCGATTATCAGTCCTCGACCTAACTGAATCCCAGGTTATACAAACTTTTGCCCCATGTTAAATAATGAAATTACATCTATGGGAAACATGTATTCTGCCACTAAAATGATTTACTTCTTCTTAGAGTGCCGACTCCATCAATAGAGATTGGTAACAAAGCTGGTGAAAATTCTGGGTACATTTTCTATCATGAAGCATTCTCAAAAGAGTGTGTATACCTCATGTTTGTCCGATCTCTAATATTTTTAAATAATTGGTATTTTTTTCGTTTAGGTCTGCAGCTACCTTTAACTTTCATCTCAAATATAAATCTGAGAAGTTCATTCTTATCACCTCGTTTAAATGATGATCTGCAATATTAATAATTTTTTTGAGATCGTGCTGGATGTCGCCACGTAAAGGCTGAAGAAATTGCACAAGGATGGATGGATGAAAACATTTCTAAAGGAAGTAAATATAAATCTAGTGTGAAAAAATGTGCCAAAAATTCCTGAAATTTGGTACCTAAATTGATAATATATTATCAACAATACAATTCATAGAAAACACAATGTAAGCTATGCAGACTTTCATGAATTTTATTATAAAATGAGCGACTCTGTGTACTTGTAATTAGGAAACAGTAAAGAACCAATATAAAGTAACTGAAGATCGATTCATTCTTTACTCCTCGTGTATCTACATCTACAAATACAGTTACAGATGACTAATTAAGCCTGGACACATTCTGTGCGAACAATGGCTATTCAATAAATGCAAAATTAATTGTATGCTTATTAATATCTATTATGTTACAGTAATTTTATTATGCAGTATTTTCTCTATTGTAATAAGATGAGTCAGTTATTATGTGCATAATTTATTGAGCTGTAAAAGAAGTTACAATACCTATACATAATAAATCATTATTCAGGTCTACAACTTTTTTAGTTACCTCACATTGCTATTTTACAAAAACTTTTATGTAAACAATTTTCAAATTTCAATGGTATTACGGTAGTATTTTGGGCAAACCCCAAACCCCCAATGTTTGAAATAAAAGTTGTAGATTTTTAAATTGTCTAATAAAAGTTATAACTTTTATTACATACACTTTTGCCCTAAAATGCATTTTAAGGCCGCAATCTTAAAAACACCATTTTTTTCTACAAGAGAACAGCTTCCCGAAGAATCACAGTAGATATGACACCTACACTTTCTTATAGAGCATAAAAAATGTAGTAAATGAGGCGATTTAAAAAAAATCGTAGGAGCCATTTTTGAGAAAATCGCAAAAAAGTGAAAAATGACACGAATAAACTACTACTTCCTTCTTCTTCTTAAAGTTCCATCTCCTATCGGAGGTTGGATATCATAATGGCTATGGTCACTTTGCTGTTTCGTTTTTGATGAAAATGTTTGTGTTGGGTCCTCTAGTGGTACCTATCTTAAGGTTCAAGTTTCAACAACATATGATGTTCTCTTTTTGAGATATGTTGTTCACACACACACACACACACACACCAATTGCTAAAAACATGTTTTGGGTTCAGGGGGTCTAAAAACGTGTGTATCCAATGAAAAATCAATTTCGAAAAATCGACATGGAAACAATACTTTCCTTCCTATAATATTCTTATAGACAAGTATGCAACATTTTTATTCTCAATACCTTATTTTATCTTGAGTATTGCCCCAACTGAATGCAAACAATACATAAATGTATGAAACATTTCTTCGTGAAATCTGTGTTAAGTTATGGAAAATCCTCTATTCATCGGAACCTCTCAGTTATTCAACCAAACTTCAACTCCTATTAGTTTAGGTACTCGATTTATAAAATTACAAATTTTAAACAAAGTCTTCAGAAATTGATCTTCAGGAAAATATTACCTTTTCTATGAAATTACAATTGTTTACTAAAAATTATTTTGAAATTCAAACATGACTCTTAAAAGTTGCACAGTATTTACAAAAATTATAACAGAATGTTTTACTTACTTGGTAAACAAATATATGCTGTTGATGCAACTAAAAATGATACAAGAAGTCCCCTTGATCGAAATTCATTTGTTTGAAATTCACCAATATACGCAAATATTGAAACAACAGAACCACAGCTTCTGTAATTTAAATACATTAAAACTAAGTACTTAATTAATCTCATATATCTAATTAAAGATTAAAAACTTATGTTCGTTTTATGATTTAATGTTATCAGCAGTTAGTAATCATTATGGTAGTGATTAAGGTAGGTAGTTAAAATCATTGTTAAAGTCAGAATTTAGTTGTACAATCTTTATTACTTGTACAATTTCTCATTTCGTGACAATGGTGACTAGATTGCCTTAATTTTCTAAATCATAAATAAATGAAAATTTTTTTCACCAAATCGAATTTCTAATAAAATTCATAGCTTTGTTAATTAAATAAAATGACATTATAGATTAAATTGTAAGTTATTAAATAATTTAATTACTTGATTAACAATATTTTTTTACTTTCTATCACTAATTACGATTTACTTTCTGACTGATCTATTTATCATTTCATGTACCTGTAGTTTCCTGCTGCATGAAAGTAAAAAAAAAAATGTATAAGATAGAATAATGAAACATGGAATTCGATTTTGTAGATATAAAATCTCTTAAACATTAGGTATATTATGATTAAAGTATTTTGAGAAAGCTAATTTTAATAAGAGAAGGTGAATTAGGAATATGTAGAATAATAATATCAGAAGACAGCTGGCAGGTCATTTGTAAAGGTTATTCAAAGTTTGTTAAAACTGTAGTTAATTAGAGATTAAATAATTGGATGTAGTTGTAGTGACAAGGGGTGGAAATTTATTTTTGGTTTAACGTGTGACTGTTTTGCAATTACTGCTAGTGCAGATGGTGGGAAGGGTGATAGATGAAAATGAGTGATGAAAAAATGCCAGACCTGACCAGGAATTGAACCCGAGACCCCAGCGTAGATGCCAGTTGCGCTAACCACTATGCCAAGAGGCCCGCCAAGGGGTGGGAATGTGGGTGGAGGTGGCAAGAGTGAGAGAAAGGGGGAGCACAAGGAGGTGGGGAAGCAATGAAGGAGGGTTAATAAAGGAAGTATGGTAGTGATAGAGTGAAGGGGGAGAGAGAAAAACTAGAGATATAAAGAAATAGATGGAGAGGTGAGGAAGGAATGGGAGAGAGAAAAGAATGAGGTAAAAATAGAGATGAATTAAAAAATGTATGTAAAAATATTAACGGAGATGTGTTTGTGAGTTAAACAGATATTAAGTGACTCATAAAAAATGTCAGTAAGGATTATATTAAAATATTGCAGAAGAAATAGGAGGGAGATTCAATCAGGAATTAACTGACCATTTAGAAGCAAACAATCATGTAGTGTGTTAGTAATAATAGCACATCAATACATTACCAAAATCTTTAAAAAGTTGCACTATGTGTTTATTTACAAAATTGCTGAAAAATTACTTGATTGATGGGAAATTTACATTGTATTAGAGTTTCTTCCTTTCAAAATATTTTTTTAAATAAATATAATTTTTAAGTAAATACTAAAGAAAACTGACTAATATTGAATAAATACCATACAATGACACACTTGTTAAGTAAGCAATTAAGAATCATGTAACGTGTAATTTATGTAATTTAGGTAATGTGTATTACTTTGATAATATGGTTAACATGGTGTTAATGTTTAGGCTTAACTATTAATATGTCCTGTACTCCCTTGGGTGTCATGTATTTACATGCAGTTCACAAAGAAAATAAAACAGAAAACACCAAATAATATTTTCAAAAGTTGTTTTCATTATACAAAAATTATTTTCTGTTTTAAGAAGAACCTTGATTGAATTTTTCAACGAAATTACATATTTCATTAAAATTCTCATTTACTGTAATGGATAATATAAAGTAAGGCCCATCTCCATAATGCATAGTGGTAGCGCACTAGCCTACAATGCAGAGGTCCCAGGTTCGATTCCTGAATAGGTTCTTGCAAGTCAAAACCTATTGTTAAAATTAGATAATCCATCATAGTCACTAATAACCGAGCTGTTGATGTGACTTTAAAAAAATCTAAAAAAATATGTAAATAAAGTAGGCAAATTTACTTACGCATATATTTTTAGGCGTATTTACTTATATATATAAATTTACTTACGCAAATCCATTAAGTACTCGCAGTATAATAAATGATGTGTAATTTGGTAATAAACTTGTTATAAAGTAAAGACATCCATCACAAAATAAGCATCGAAAAAGAATATATCTTCTTCCCAATGTATCAGAAAGAAATCCCATTATATGACAACTTAGAATCAACCCTGAAATATTTATAAATCAAATTAATTTTTCAAATAAGTTCATTAATTAAAAATATTACATTAATGAATATAAAATTAATCAAAATTTTGTCACAAATTGAATTTCATACATATCCCAAGTTTAATTATACTTACTTTAGTTTTGATACGTAGGTACTAGATTAAATATAGCATCTAACAATAAAAAATAAACTATCAAGAATTTTATTTATTTGTTCATTTTAAAGTGATAAAACTTTTTCAAAAAAGTAATTTTCATGTGTTTGTATTTTTGGGCAACATACTAATAATAGGTATGATTAAATGTATTGACTGTAATTCTGTTTCATTTTGAAAGCCTATCTATAACTCAGGTAACACCAAGAAAATTTTATTAAATTTATGAATATTTGAAATTTAACATCATTTAAAAAAAATTCAAACAGAATTCACTTGAACAGAAACACAAAGTAGGACACTATTTTGAACACTATTAAATTTTATTTTTATGTAGGAATCGTTTTATGTTTTTTTTTTACTGTGACCAGTATTAATAACTAGTTATTGTAAATAAAATAATTTTATTCTTCACTAGTTCCTATTGACATCAAGCCATTGTTCATCTAAGAACTACCAAAAGAAAAAATATGTTTGTAATATAATATTACATTCATAAGGAGACTGGTGGAAGAAGCGCGTATGGTTCCATACGCCCTTTTTCTGTAAATCGTTTTAAATGAACCGCCATACTTTAAAGTACATAACCTCAAAATTTCAGTATCATATTCCTCCAACAGAATGTGAGCTCATGCTGTTGAGACTAAGAGTAAACTAAGTAACAAAGTAAGAGTAACTGTTGAGTGGACTAAGAGTGAATGTACGTTAAGTTGAAGTTTACACCTCAAGGAACTTTGCTTTGTACAAAAACGCACGCAGAACAGTTTACTCTGTTCAAATGGCGGGCAAAAAAATTCACTGTTGGGGAATTAAAAGACACTGTAAATAGCTTACAAGCAGTTCCATTGGTTGGAATTAATAAAAAATAATAATAAAAAGACATTTGTGACTATTTCAGTTTATTAAACCTGAAAGCAGAGAATGGTTTGAAGAAATTTTTCTTGTGAACAAATCTTAAACAATTCACATGAAAATGAAGATTTGCACAGCAGTTAACAAGATGAAGATTTGTAGCTTTAAAATAAGTATCAATTGTACTTTATATGACTTACTATTTTTTTACATCTTGGTATTTTTTTTTGTTTTAACTTCATTAAGCAACATAAAAATGTTTTTATTGTGTGACTTTTGTACACACTGTTAATATATTTTTAAAATTATATGCACGTTCTTTTCAATAAACTTAATAACCAGTAATAAAATTATTGTTGTCATTCACAACCACTGTAGTACCCTCAGTTCGATCCGTTGAATGTAGTTTTCAGCTTAATATTGATTTATGGAAGAAGGACTTATAGACCATTTTATTATTTTGTAAGTAATTTCTTTTAAAAAATAATGTGGTTAAAAACTTCATACATCAACAACAAAATGATCTAACACTCATAAAAAGGCAAAGACTGTGCTTTAAAAAGAGTTAAATATTTAATAAGAACGCATTTAAATCTTTAAATTTAATTTTCTAAAAACAGTGTTTTGGCATATGCCCTTCTTCCACCAATCTCCTCAATTTGTATATATAAATTCAAAATTAATTTATTTCTTATAAATCACTATTTTTTTCATTTTTACAGCTGCAAATTAAACTTCAATACTCAATGTAAATAATATTAAATGTACGAAGAATATTTTAACAAACTACATAAACAAGACTTACCAAATACACTAGCTGATGCTAATCGTCCCTTCATTTCTGAATCCATTTTTAAATCACATTGGGATGCCACTAACATAAATGTTGTCCCACCATTGGCTATGTATGAAGCAAATAATATTAGACCTCCAATCACAACTAATTTGTATTGAAAATAACCAGTTCCTGAAAAATCCAATTTTTGTTGATTACTTAAAAAATCTTTAGGTAGAATAAAATAAACTTTCTGGTTTATTCATGTTTATAAATCTCTACAATAATCATCATCATCTGTCAAGGATTAGGCTCCATGGCCTGTTCCGGTATCCATCTCTATTTAGGTCTTCCCAAACCTCACTTCCCTCTAAATTTATATTTCCATGCTCGCAGAGGAAGTCTGTGAGCTTGCTTATGAAGTAAAAGGTTGGACCAGTGTCTCTTATATATTCTTAATGTTTCTAAAAGTGACTGAACATTTAACTCGGCACGGATAGCTTCTTCCCACAAAAATCTCATTTCAGCAGCCTGGATACGAGAATCATTTCTCTGTAATGACACCCATGTTTCACTCCCATATGTTATGAGTGGTACAGCAATTGCTGTATAAAATTTCATTTGGGTGTCCTTTCTCGTTTTCTTTCCTATTGTCCTGCGAATAGAACTGCAAACAGCGCTGAATTTTGCTAGGTTTTCACTCACATTATCATCTTTGTCATAGGAAATCTTGCATCCTAAATATTTTATATGACCGTACTTGGTCAGCTCATGCAAGTGTTAGGCTTTGAATCGAGTAGGGACTAAGCTTAACTTTGTATGAGACACTGAGATGTGGACCCCTACCCCGAAACGGCGCATCCTAATGGCTGATAGGGAACGTCCTGCAGATATGCAGGCAGGTACGAATAAGGCATAGCCAAATAAGTACCCGCGGATTAACTGAGGTGAAAACTGGTCAACGGTCTTCATGGCGGAGATGGAGGATTCCTAATGGCATGAAGGGCGGAAGAGTCTAGGGAGTCAACCCAAAAATCCAGGGCAATTGAGCCTGAAAAATGGTCAACGGTCTCGAAGGCGGAGGAAGAATTTTCCCAACATTGTAGAGGGCAGACGAACCTAGGAGGTGGGTCTCCAAATGAAACCCAGGACCCGTCTAGAGGCTCTAAGGTGGCAGCTCCATCACTGCACTATCCAGAGCAGGGTTCGTAACTCGGCCTGGGGAAATTTTTATTACTGGCAAGAATCAAAAGTTAGCCTTGCATCAGGACCGAAATCTCTATAATCTCAGTAAAATTTTTGACATGGATTTTAGATTCGGCACAAAATTTTTTTAGGATTTAGGTGTAAAAAATATGGCATAGATCTTCTGAAAGATTTTTTACCCCTCAATAGTTTGAGTTAGTTTGAGGTCTAATTTTAGTTGAATCCACAACCCAATGAATTAGAGATGTCTTGTACATTACTTTACATTTGTAAAGTTTGCTAAAGCCTTAACAAAATAAGGTTTCTCGCAGTGAAGAAATGACCAATTAGTGAGAAAGAGATTCATAAGAAGAAAAACAGGGGGAACAGGAATTTGTGGTTCGCAATGAACATCTGTTTCCAAGCTATCATATTGTTTATCCAAATAGGTACTATTATTTCTTTCTTAAACATGTATGAATGGTGAAAAATGGAAACACGCACAAAGCTATAGGTGTAGTTTTAAGAGACACTCATTCTCCTAGGTGACTCCACTGATGACTAAAAGAATTTGGTCACAATAATTTTGAATAAGCAAAAATTAGTGGTCAATTTATAACTATAAGTAATTAAATAGTACATAGAGAGAATGCCTGAGGGAAGGATCCCCCTCAGTGTAATGCAATACAGACCAGCGAGGAGGAGATATGTTGGGAGGCCACGCAAAAGATGGCAATAATTCAGTAGTTTGTCGCTGTTGTGAGTCCAAACAGGTGGAAGCCCAATTCTTGATTGTGAGAAGAAGAAGAAGTAATTAAATTTACTTAGCCAAATACAAAAAATGTTGTCTTTCCTTACAGTTGTGCTCAGAGAGACCTCAAATGGTAATTTGTTGCATTTAAAGGTTATTTGACATTTAATACTTTCTGAATTATTTGGGCCAATCAGCTATTTGTATAAGTCTATTCTGCCTCTCTAGGCCAGATAGCAATCTCCAAGTTTCTCTTTGTACTTGCTTTGTAACCTCGCGGGCCTTATTAAGTCTATCTGTAATATTCAGAATTGAGTATTTTAAGGATCTTTTGGGATGCATACTGTGTCCTTTCAAAAAATTTCAAAGAGCAGCTTCACTCCAATTTGGAACTTGTTATCTTTTATTAGGCCTACGCATGCGCCGTGTAAGGAATGCCAAAAATTAAAAAAAGAAGAAAATATTTTGAGAGCTATCTGGCCAACACACAGTCTCAGTAACCATAGACCTCAGTAACCTCATTCTCATCTTCAGTTATTTTCCTTAAAGGTGAGGAAGTGAGTTGTGGTGTAATGGTGAAGGAGAAGATGAAGAGGAGGTGGAGAAAATGAATGCTAAAAAATTGTATCACTAAAAAAGATCAATTGTTTAGCTTACCAATGATACTGATTGCATCTTCAAATGAAACTACATCATTTTTATCCTGTTTAATTTTGGCATCTGTAAGAAAGAAAATTATAATTAAAATAATTATGTGAAACAGATTGTAGAAAAAATACATAATATAAAGTAACGTATTCAAGGTGCCATATCCAGTTTTTGAACAGTTAGCTCTATTTAAATGTACAACCAAGAACTGCCCTAAGTTTTGATAAAGATTAAGGCATGTCATTAAGGATTTTGATATTATAGTAAAACATAAAAAAAACCTAGAAATTAACTGGTTAAATTTTTCAAGTATGTAGTATTTAAAAAATTCAAGTGAAAAAGTAAACTAATATCGAAATTGCTTACAGGAGCAAAAAATAAATAAATAAAGCATACGTACAATATTTTAAAAATAATTTCTTAATTTTTTTAAATATGTAATTTATTGCAAACTTCTGGTGTTACATTGGCAGGTCGGTGTGGGTCTGTACAAGACTACACCTTATTTACACGTCATACACATCATCTTCATCTCATTGGGTCATGGGGTTGCTTATTGTTGGATAATTTTAATAGAATTCATACATTTTTCAAAAATGAATACCAGGAGAGAACACTCAGATATAAAACCTGAGACCCTGAAATAATTACAACATAAAAACCTAAACAGATTTTTTAAAGCCTAACCCAAAACAATATAAATAGTTTTTTGATATTAGTTCTTGACATTACTTCTATTTATATACATCAATATATACAGTCTAAACCAAAAAAATAAAAAATAAATATAATGTTATCTAAATTTCAATCAGAATCCTCCTGTTTTTTTGTGAAATTAAAAATTAAGGGTACATCGAGCTAAATAATTATTTTTAACTTCTGTTGTTGTTTAGGTCATCAGCTAAAAGGCTAGTTCAAACCTCTAGAGGCTTTACTAAGTAAAATGAGGAGTGAGGTGTTTTACCATCACCTTCCTAATTGAGTGGAAAAGTATGCTTACCAGCATCCGAGGCCCTCTGAAAAGCATCTACTTTCCATCCTGCAAATGACACCTTCACGTCATCACCACAGGGTCTTACTGTATAATGAAATTCATTAGTCTCACAGGGGGTAACTCTAACTAGTGCCTCTTACATCTCTACCTTTTCTGTCTTTAAATGCATCTTCAATCATATAAAATTGGCTGACCATGTAATAAGAAACAGAACTATTTTTTTTAGCCTTGGAACTTGCAGATAGAGCGCAAATAATGTAACACTCCACCTGCCTATTATGGACACCATGCTTGTAATGGGCATTAACTTCTATCTTAACAATAAAGATTTAAAATTGGTAGAGAATTTGTAGGAAAGGTAGCTTGGTGTGATGTACCATTTAGAACTAGTTAAAACAATTTCATATTTTATATTTATTGTAATGATAAAAGTATTAATAAGTAGTAACAAGAATTGTTTAAAAGAATTGAGTTTAAAAAAAATAATTAAGAACCGATCTTTATAGACATACTATTCTGCAGAAAGGAGATGTTAAAGACCTGAATCAAGGTTATATAATTGTAATTATGCCAATAACGTTATAAAGATTAAAATCAATAATGTAATATAGTAAAAATAAATTTAAATACTTACTTTTTGCATTTTTTTCAAGTAAAGAAATTTCTTCCTTAGATGAATTAACATATAAACTTTTACCCATTTTAAAATATAAGAATTATATCACTTTTAATTGGTATAGAAAAATCTTATAAACTTGAAATGAAATGTGAAAATTTGTTAATTTTAAAAAGTTGCATATTTCAATTTTGTATATTGCATATCAGATAAATAATTTGCAACTGAACAATTGAACAGCATTATGGTAACAATCTTTTAATCACGGATAATAGCTGAATAAATTATTAAAATATTCAACCTAACTGAATCATTAGCGGGTTACTTCTCCCACTTACTCAATTATTTTTCAAGGTCACATTTTGTATTGGTATATGTATTAGCTTTAGATTGTATATTACTACTATATAGGGTATGTCAAAAATCCTGACCAACTGACCAACTTTACGAGTTAGTGTGTATAGAAGTGTTAAACCTACAGAATGTACACTGTAATACCACTGTAATGTCAATACGTTTATCTTTCTATTAAAAGTGTTAAAATTTGATCCCATTTTGAGGAAGGGCTCAAGAGACTCCGACCAATTATTTTAAATGTGTTGTTGTTTAAGTCATCAGCCAAAAGGCTGGTTTGAACATGTAGAGGTTTTACTAAGTGAATGAGGAGTCAGGTGGTTTACCATTGCTTTCCTCACTGAATGGAAAAGTACACTTATCAGCATGCCGAGCCCTCTGAAAAGCATTTATTTTCTACTCTGCAAATGACACCCTCACTTCATTCAACACAGGGTCTGGCTGTATAATGAAATTCATTACTTTCAGAGGAGATAACTCTGATTAGTGTCTCTTACACCTTTACCTCTTCTGTTCTTAAACGATTCAGTCATTTAATTGGCTGACCATGTGATAAGAAACAGAACTGTTTATTTTAGCCCTGCAACGAACAGATTGAGTGTAAATAATTTAATTCTTCACCTGTCTGTTATGGACAGATTTTAAATGATAATGTCCAAATCAGAACTCTTTTAAAAATAATTTGAAGCTATAAAAATATTGTGGCACATGAGATATTAGTAGAACTCTCTGAAGATAAATACATGTTGAGATTTGTTGAAGAAAGGAGAGGATGAAGAGGAGGAAGAGAAGAAGAAGAAGGAGGAGGAGGAGGAGGAGGAAAACAATAAGGAGATTTTGTGAGTGAATGTTACCATGTTGTTCTGTTGGCTTAAAAGTAAGAACTTGTTTGCATCTTGATCAACTGACATTACAACAAATGACACTCTTGGTTGTATTTCTGAATAGTTGATATCACCCTGGCGCAACGTTAATTCCTATTATCTTCATTTCTTTTATGCCCTGCTGCAGATCTGATAAATATCATCTCAGCAGCCTCTGTTGTTTATATCTACTGCGCAGTTAGGGTCCAACACTCTGAACTATGCATTAAAACTGGTAGATTTCTGTCTCATGTCTACACATAAGAGACATAACATCCCAGGTATTAAAACAAAAAGTACCTGACCTAAGGTTTCATCATTCAAAACTAACTTACTTCTGAGATGATCAGTACTCCCGAAACCCATTATATTTAGTTTTTCTACAGAAATTATCCAAGATATCCCAAACAGCACTAAATCATCTGTGAGAGTTAAAATTACCAAAGGAATGAAATTTAAAAATCCTTTTTTGTATGCAGTTATTTCATTCAATAATTATGGCATACAACAATGATTTAAAATTAATACAGGGGAAAATTAGTAGGGGTGTTAGTAAAAAAATCTAAATTATTAGAATATTAAACCAGTGTTATCAGTTACGATTAAAATGATTTTTCAATGTAGTCTAAGTAGAAGTCATGATGATGAAACTAATCCACATCATACAGCATTATTAATATTGTTATTCAAAAATTTAAAGAATTTTAATGTTGGCTTATATGCCTACTGGTTCTCTAAATCTGGACAACGGTTAAGTTCAAATTAATCCAATTAAATTTTTGTTAATGAAGCAAAAATTAATCTCAGGATGCTTTGTTATCTGTTTATCATTTTGTTTAGAAAATGTTTGAACTTTAACCACTTCTTTTGGGACATCTAGACACTCATTTAAAAAGTTTTTAACTGCAGTACATTTTGAGTTGTATTTATTTTGAAGACGTTAGAAAGGTAAAACAAATTTTATAAATAGAAATTTACTATTCGCCTCAACTATATACGGGACATTGATAAATTTAAAATTTATTATTCAGTAAAACCTCCACAAACAACCTAAGCAACCAACTCTCTAACCGACCAGTATTTTCGAGAACCAAAATATTAAACCTACTCTTCCCCATAAAAATTTACCACCGCTAATCGACCACTCTCTAATCCGACTGCAACTGGTAAAAACGAGCAAAGCGATCACTTTAATTTAATAATATGATAGAAATTATAGGTAGATGGACCAACGTATGTATTACAGAATAGCCATGCGATACATATTGATACTGCTACCTCGAGTATTGTCAGATTTATAAGCTTATACAGTTTATACAGTACAACACATACAATTTAAAAAGCATACAATTCAACTTCTATTGTATTAGTGGGAAAACCACAAAAACTACATAAACATCTTCAGCTCTTCCCCTACCAGAAATGTAATGTTGCACGTACACCATTGACCATAGATGGCATGACAGGCTTAAAAATAGCTGATGATTTTCATAATGAAGAGAGAGATTTAGTTCAACTTGGACAACAAGCGAATCTTGAAGTGATAGTTCACTGTGACGAAACCATCCCAACATGCGTTGAAAATGACAAGTGGGAAATGATTTGTTTACAACTGTTGACTGAACAGTGCCAAAACAACAGCATGGTGGATGGTAGTAGCACGAACGAGAGTGACTTCAAGGGCGAGGAAGAAGTAGAGGGAATTGAATATGTTCCTGTAATGTCAATAGGAAAAAGTTTGAAAGCCCTAAGTCGTTTAAAAAACATGGCCCGAGAACAAAAAGTGCCGCGACTGCTAGATTTGCTGTAAGAAGCTGAGGTCACTATAGAAAAAGCAACGAGCTTTTAATCAAACAACAATCGAAAATTACTTTAATTAATTTTTATAACAATTTATTTTAAAATGGTTTCTTGGTTTTAAAAATTTTTGAGTTATATGTGATAAACTACAGTATCTCACGTTAAGAAGTATTGTTTTAAGCAAGTTTTACATTATGCATAGTAGGCTACTATCATGCACGATCTAGGCCTACTAATAAAAAATTTACATCAGTTGCTGTATTAACTAGTAAAAGTAGTGATGTTTTTACTACAATTTATTTTTGTTAAAATTTTATGTAAACAATATTTTTGGAGTAAATAATCATACACTTTTCATAGTAATGAAGTTATTTTTATTAGGGTATTGTCCTGACCTCCACTTCTCCAAAACGACCACCTCTCAAACCGACCACTTATTGAGTTCGCCATACGTGGTCGTTTTTAGGAGGTTTTACTGTATCATGAATACATAAGTTTTAGTCTGGAACATTAGTAAAGAAATTATTATTGTAGGCTACATATGCCATGTACCTGAATGAAGTTGTGGTCCTTAGATTCTTTGCTGCCATAGCATCTTTGATTCCCAGTTTCCAGGTTTTCAGAACATGACCTCTTCTCCTTATATCTGTTGGGCAGAAAAGGAACACTCTCTGGGTCCATCTATCCACTGCCATTCTCATATCTATTCATAGCAACTGGCGGTCTCTATTTTATTTACTACGGTATCCTGAGAGATGGTCCATTACCTTAAGTCTTCATTCCTTATATGCTCCATTCTAAAAATCCTGCATGACCTTCACAACCAGACCATCTTTAAAACCTCCAGCTTTTGTTTACTCCAGGAGCTTATTTGCCAGCACATGTGTTGTTTAGGTTGTCAGCCGAAAGGCTGGTTTAAACTTCCAGAGGTTTTACTAAGTAAAACAAGGAGTCAGGTGGTTTACCATTGCCTTCCTCAGTGAGTAGAAAAGTATGCTTATCAGCAAGCCGAGCCCTCTGAAAAGTACATATATTTTCCACTCTGCAAAAGACACCTTCACTTTATTCACCACAGGGACTGGCTGTATAATGAAATTAATTACTTTCAGAGAAGATAACTCTGATTAGTGTCTTTTACACCTCTGTCTCTCCTGTTCTTAAATGATTCAGTCATTAAATTGGCTGACTATGTGATAAGAAACAGAACTATTTATTTTAGCCCTGCAACTAACAGATTGAGTGTAAATAATTTGACACTTCACCTGTCTGTTATGGACAATGCAAGCACTTAGCACCATATATATCTACCGTACAAATGTAGCCACTTATTTTATCATCCTCATTTGTATTTTCCTTGAATAGAGTTTTGAGTTTATCAGAAGAAAATTAAAATTCAGTTTCTAGCCAAAACACAAATGAATTAACCAATAAGTAGGGCATGTGTGAATAAGTAGGGCACATGAGCTATGAAATGTGTGATTACTGGTATAGGAGTAGGTAAACTGAAATAGAGGGAAATGAAGGCGCCTGCCTGTAGCTATTATACTCAACTCACAAGTGCTATTTTAGTTAAAAAGCAGTTGTTCGTTTATAATGGGACTAGTAGCAAAAATTATAACCTAAACTATAAATATAAAAACAGTACTGAAACTAATAATGTTAATAAAAATTTCTAGAAATTTGTAACTATTAAAACCTAAAAATTTTATAGTAATTTTAAAACACTAGATTGTAAACAGATTGGCTGATGATTTCACAAATAGGACATAATGTTTGTTGACTGGTTTCTGATACCAAACTGGTTACTATTTAACCCCCACCACTCAACTTTACACTAAAATCACTGCAAATCTAAAAAGCAGATTCCATCTCCCGCCATGCTAAAAGTCAAAATATTTTATTATAACACTCTTAAGATTGGTTGTCTTAAGTTGCAGAGTGCCTAATGTACTTTACTACTAAGTTAAAAATTTTGAATTTGATTCCCATCTAGAGTCATGATTAGCACAATTTTTTATATACCTATTCAAATTTAAAAATGCTATGTAGTCATCAATATAGAGTAGTAACGTGACTAACATTTTTTCACACAGAATCTGTAAGTTTGAAGTTGGCAACAATAGATTCTAAATTTTTTAAATCACCCAGTGATTTTTGTTTGATTAGAATATTAAAACAGCAAATTCAAGTTTATTAACTTTTTTATTAATGATTTATTGTACTGTAGTTTTAATATTGTAATAAATTAATGCCGATTTAGTAATCGTCTATATTTGTATAACTAATACATATTATCCATTTTTAAATAGTTCTCAATTATTTATATAATTACTTTTAACATCAGATAATATTAGAACATTGGCGTTACGTGGCAGCTAGAATATTGTAATTCTTGTTTTATTGTTATTAATATTTTTACTAGTAACGTTACGGTATTTTCTATACAAGTATTTATTTAGACTTGGGCTGTAAATGGACTGAATGGATTACATTCCGACAAAACAATTTTTTTAAAAATCTGTTATTACATCAGAATAAAAATTATGAATTACTAATGATGATTATTAATTATTTGTTATTACGTAATACGTGCTAATATTTTTATTTGTTAATGTTAACATCTGACCCATTTTCTCAGCAGCCAATAAAGATATTGGCTTAAAATTTTTACTTCACTTAACTTTGGAACTGGTGTAAAAAAATCTGGTGTGAAACACTCACACAACTTTCTCTTGTCAATGCAAATAATGAACAATATAACATAACATTAGTAATAAAACATTAAAAATAAATAAAAAAGTAACCTCAAAAACATAACCTAATTTTATTTATTTAAAATCACATCAACAGCTTGGTCATTAGCGACTACAGTGGGTTATAGAACGTTGAGTTGTTGTGACTTGTTATAACTTCCAGACTCTAGCCGGGAATCGAACAGGGGACCTCCGCGTGGTAGCCCAGCGCACTATCACTACGCTACGGAGGCGGCAATAACCTAACTTTAAACATGAGTGAATGATGCAAAATGAAAACCATCCTTAGTTTGGCTTAATAATACGGAAAATCACTCTTTTACGTTAAAATAGGCTCTGTAGAGAAAAATGCTTAAAATACAAGTTAGAGATCTTTTAATTTCCTATAAGTTTGATTAAAACACTTTTGTCGTTAAATGTATACTAAGGCCGAAATCTTAAAGAAAATCTATGTTTTACACATTTTCATGAAAAAAGCCCAGAAAATCACTAATCATCGCTGAACTAAGCGTTACACAAAGAAAGTTTTGAAATAAAAGTTGTAGATATTTATTGTTTTACAACTTTGACTGTATACACTTTTGCCCTAAAATGGATATTAAGGCCGCAATCTAAAAAAAACCTTTTCTACAAAAGCACAGCCTCCCCAAGAATTTCAGCAGACATGGCGCCTACCCTACCATGTAGAGCATAAAAAATTCAGCAAGTCAGGCGATTTTGAAAGTCGTAGGAGCCGCTTTTAAGATAATCGCAAAAAAGTGAAAAATGACATGAATAACTAACTACTTCCGGTTAACTACAACTTCCGGTATCATCTCCTACAGTCGGAGGTCGGCAACCAATTGGGCTGTCTGAACCCTCAGTAGCCTACAACAGCAAGAATAGCTGTTGTTTAGTCCTACCGTACTATGTGTGCAAACTCTTTAGTCTCTTCTTTGGCTATGACATCTCCTAGAGTCTGTCTACGCCAAGAGTACTCCGACGTAGGCAACCAGCAATACAAGTGCGCATGCGTGTAAATTAAAAATACGCACAGCATGATCAAAAACAAAATTCCATACAACACTAATTCGCTCTAAGCTTAATATAATAAAAACACGTTCAATTCATTTGTTAGAAAATGTTTATAAATCGAGCAGTTAGGTACCCATTAATAACTAAAATTTTTACTATTGTTACTCTTAAATTGTTATTTTTCGTTACATTATTTACTATTATTACATTATTATTTATGATTAGTAGGTTTTTATAATAGACCTAGTATTTTATTTTTGGTCCCAAGTAATATAAGACTAATGCGCTTGAATTATAACAGGAGAGTAAATTATTCCAGTGATTCGTTGTTTATAATTTCAGATTGTTTATTTCATATCATTAAAATTAATGTCTGTGACTAGTTGTTTAATACAACTATTTGCTCTGGCCCGTGTTTAACGCATTTTTAGTTTCATCAGTTATCTTTTGGAATTGTGTCGGTTCGTTTCGATTTTCTTCGTAGACTGAAGTTGAAAAGTTTTGTAAGCTGAGTTTTCTTAACATGCGTGATACCGCTAGTGAATGTGTTGAGTTTTTGGAACATAAAAGCGGTAAACATTAAAAAGTAGAAAAAAATTGTTTTGTTAAATGTAATGGTTAAAATAATTAATTAAGGAGTCTTTATGAAACTACAATAATTACAAGTAATCAGAACGGTATAATTGAAAACGCTTAAAGGATAATGTTTATTTTAGCTGGATGTAGAAATCTTTATGATAGAACGTAGTGCAAGATAATTGTCCGGCGGAGAGGTAGATACGCGCCAACTAGTGTAAAACTTTCGTTTACAACCTATAGGTGCTTGCCTCTCGCGGAGTACTCTTACAGTAGATGGACTATACAATGGACTTAATTATGTGTGATGAGTCTTAATAATGAGTACTTTTCATTACGCATAACACGACCGTAGTCGATAGTGTAGCTCATACACTAGATTTCTTGTTTACATTATACACATAAATTAATTGCAAGTGACAATATGGAGAGTTTAAGTTACGTGTTTGTCATCCTCTCTGTCCACGAAATTCGAAGGATCTGTCTGTAATATCAGTTCTTTAGAATATCAGGAGGTTAGAAAATTAATATTGAGTGAATAAGTGAGTTAATCAGTCGGTTAGAGATTACTTTTTCATTTATACATTTAAATAAAAGTAAGTATAGATTAACGTAGGAAAGATATACTTTGGGATACGACTGAATGCCAAAAAATGAATGTTTTGATTAGAGAGATAGGCTACTATTCTCTGGCGAGCTTGTAAAAGACCTTGGTGTACGCATGCACTAGTTTTATATCACTACCTACATTATAATGTATTCACCTTAGAATTGTATGAAACTAATGGTTTTTTTTTTATAAATCACCAGCTTAGATTATGTTGACGAAGACAGTAGTCAGTTGAGAATACATAAATTTGGGCTGGGAACATTACTGGAATAAAGGATGATAAAATAAACTGTCCGAGTTACCACATCTCTAGGCTGTATGAGGAGAGAAAAAGCAGAAGACAGCAAGAAAAAACTAACATTGATTCAATAACGAGGCAAAGTTGGATGAAGGAGTCTGGATGAGGCCTACGTCAAAAATGTGAACTCTGAAAGCTAAACGTAAAATATTTGTATAAATCTATCAGAAGCTGGTCAGGAACCAATCTGAAGATTTTAATTAAGTGGTCAGTTAAGTTATTAAATTGAATTGCTGAGGCAGTTGTCAACATACATTAAAACCGTTAAAAGCTTAAGAAGTCTTCTTCAGTGCTTTCATTTATGCTAATTTAGTGCAATTGGTTATATAATTTAAACTTTCACGCGTGGTTTGAATGAACAGCATACATAAATTGATACAATTTAAAAGGACGTTGATTCATATTTAAACAATTTTAAATGAATATTATTAAGTAACATGTTCTTTGTTAATTCAGAAGAGATATCTTAAATACGCACGTTAAATAAAATTTATCTTAATTACTTTTTTAAATAATTTATTACATTTCTACTACAATAAAACGAATAAAAAAAATGAATGACCTTAACATTAATTAACATGTAATTTTTATTTCTTTTTACTTATTATTTATTAGTTTGATATTTTATTGTAGGCTATATCATCCAAGACAATCTGCTGATTATATCATGTTGCAGACAATAACGTGCTAAAATATAAAGCATAATAATTATTGCTCATTGTTTTCTGTAGTGAAGTCAAGAACCTATCTCAATATCATGGTAATGTGAAAATAGGTCATTCCCTCTACAATTTCTTCTCTATTAAGTTCCTCCCTTTTTTTCTTAGCGCCTCCAACCCCTAACAACTAACATATAATTTAAATATATATATATTTTCTAACGATGCTACCCCGTTTTCCTCTTCCTCCATCACGTCTTCCTCATTCCCCTTCCTCATCTTATTTATCCCCAATACCCGGTTGGATGAACAACCAATAAAAATCTGGTGTGAAACGCTCACACAACTTTCCAATGCCAATGCAAATAATTATCAATATAACCTGACATTAGTAATAAAACATTAGAAATAAACAAAAAACTTATCTCAAAAAACATAAACTTATTTTAATCATGAGTGAATGGTGCAAAATGAAAATGAACCTCAGTTTGGCTTAAAAATACGAAAAATCACTCTTTCACGCTAAACTAGGCTCTGTAGAGAAAAATACTTTGAATAAAAGTTGTAGATCATTTAATTTCTTATAAATTTAATTATACACTTTTGTCGTAAAATGCATACTAAGGTAGAAAAATCTTAAAATAAATCGATTTTTTTACAGATTTTCATGAGAAAAAAACAGAAAATCACTAATTACCGCTAAACTAAAAAATATACAAAAAAATATTTGGCATAAAAGTTGTAGGATTTTAAATTTTCTACAACTTTTATATTATACATTTTTGCGCTAAAATGCATATTAAAGCCGCTATCTTAAAAAAAATAATTTTGTACAAGAAAACAGCCTTCCCAAGAATTTTAGCAGACATGGCGCCTACCCTATCTTGTAGAGCATAAAAAATTTAGTAAATGAGGCGATTTTAAAGAAAATCGTGGGAGCCGTTTTTGAGAAAATCGGAAAAAGTGAAAAATGACACGAATAAATACTACTTCCGGTTACTACTTCGGTTAATAATAACTACTTCCGGTTGACCGATTTTGATGAAATGTTCGAGTCGGATCTGGTTGTAGTACACACACTACTACAAACTACTCTACGGAAACATATGAATGCTACATCACATAAAACATATATTTTTCTATGTCGATTCATTTGACTAATTTTTAATTTAAAAAGTACTA
Organism: Catonia carolina; assembly: GCA_035578175.1. NCBI lineage: Eukaryota > Metazoa > Arthropoda > Insecta > Hemiptera > Achilidae > Catonia > Catonia carolina. Next base: position 256,098,864 of record JAQMRL010000001.1, on the reverse strand, counting down.
GGAGATACGAAAATTTACGCATACAAAATACCCAGTTTTTAATCAATTTTCAATGAAGTTTTAAAAAGTCTGTTCCTTTTTTCATATTGTATTTATGACGTATTTATACTATACTGGTAAGAAATGCTTAAATCAAAAATCTAAATCTAAAATTAGAGCTGATAAATTCCTTTGAATTATAAAAATGCAAATTGTACTGCAAAGAAGTCTATTGTTTTTCTTAACAAAAGTATTTTATTTTTACCGGAAGGTTAAAAAGTGCAGATAGTGTTCATAGTTTATTTATAGACAAAATTCATTTCACAACCGTGTCAACACTATTCGTGTAAGCCTAATTATGTAGATAATGTTTAGATGCATTATCTATTTTTTCAAGTTATCAGTTAATGTTATTCATTAGAGACCAAGCAATTTTATTGTATAAAAACACTTGTCAGTTAATTAACAACAAATTAATTGATTACATTCAATTAATTCGTTAATTGTTATTTCTTTTAATTGAATGTAATGATTAGTTTTTATTTGATTATTATATTAATTAAATTTTTTCTATCTATTATGTATAATACCAATAAGAGAAAAAAATCCGACGAAAGTGCTGCTAGACGTAGAAAATGATTTCGAGCCCGGTTTAATACATTAAATGGCATTTTGAGGAATGAAATCATTGAGAAGAACAAATTATTGGTTTTCAATTTATGTAACTGTGTCTAAAATGCAGAAAAGGCAGTCCTTGAGATACAAAAGAAATTTAGACAAAATGCTCAGCTTGCTAGGATTTTTTTTATTTTGGTTCAACGTCCGACTGTTTTGCAAATACTGCTAAAGCAGACGGTGAGAAGGGTGATAGATGAAAATGAATAATGATAAAATGCGAGACCTGGCCGGGAATCGAACCCGGGACCTCGGCGTAGAAGCCAGTTGCGCAAACCACTACACCAACGGACCGGCCTTGCTTGAAGGAGAGTAAAAGACACATTTGAGGAGCAAATCCGGATAACCCCATAATGCGGCGTTGGTATACAATAATTATAGTATCATACAACTTTAATATAAATAAAATTATCCGGAAGTTATGCTGTTTTAAATTCAGGTACAATTTTCTCAGCTATTAGAAGATAAATTATGTTTCAATAAGTACTTTTTTAATTTAGGGGTAAGAAAAAGAGACTGCTGTAAGAAAAGGTGTACGACAAGGATCTTCATTGTCACCACTATTTTTCAACTTGCATATAGAAGAGGCTATAATGAAGTGAAGGTATAAGCTATAATGAACTTCACATTTTTGCAAAAATTAAACAAAAAATACTAAAAATATATTTTTTATTTCATAATGTTATGTCGCACGATTACTTTAACCGGCAATTTATGGTTTTTGGTAGAAACGTAAACAAATTTTTTAAAACTTAAGACCTTAAAGAGCACCTTAGCTCAAAAATTTACAAAACATTTTTAGAAAATTAACTACAGTATCTGCAACTCGTTTATTTGAATGATTTTGACATCTCTTAGTCAACAATGTAAAAAAAAGTTTTTTGTCGAAATTAGTTCTTTACTTTTTGAGTAGTTCCGCACTACTTTATTTTTTATTTTCATCATTTAACCTAATACATTCATGGTTTTCCTGTTGAGAGTGGTTTTTCTCAGTTTTCAGTAAGCTATAGGCTGAGCTATTTATAAAGGCCTATCTATAGGTTTTTAATTATCTGAAGGTATGTTTTTTTATATTTGCAAGGTTATTTTACTCTAATTTGTGAGCGTTGCAATTGCTCGATGAAGAACAATAAGCAACACTATGATCCAACCAATGTAATCAGGATGATATGTATGACGTGTGAATGAGTTGTAGTCTTGTTCAGACTCAGGCCGATCATTCCTGAGAACTGGTTAATTGAACACCAACCATCAAAGTACACTGGTAACCAATTTTTAGTATTCAAATCCGTAAAAGGTCAATTAGATATCGATTCGATTATTCAAAAATCTGGTGTGAAATCCTCACACGACTTCCTCTTGTCAATACAAATAATGAACAATATAACCTAACATAGTATTAAAACATTAGAAATAAACAAAAACATAACCTTATTTTAATCATGAGTAAATGAATGCAAAATGATGCAAAATGAAAATCAACCTTAGTTTGATTTAATGATACGGAAAATCACTCTTCGACGCTAAACAAGGCTATTTAGAGAAAAATGCTTAAAATAAAAGTTGTAGATCTTTTAATTTTCAATGAAATTAATTATTTACATTTTTGTTGTAAAATGCATACTAAGGCCGAAATCTTAAAAAATCCATTTTTTACATATTTCATGAAAAAAAAACAACAGAAAATCACTAATTACCGCTAAACTAAGCATTCTTCAAAGAAATGTTAGGTATAAAAGTTGTAGGTTTTTAATATTATCCACTACTTTTATATTAAACAATGTTGCCCTAAAATGCATATTAAGGCCGCAAATCTTAAAAAATAATTTTTTTTCTACAAGAGCACAGCCTCCCCAACCTATCTTGTATAGCAAAAAAAATGTAGTAAATGAGGCGATTTTTAAAAAAAATCGGTTCAGCCGTTTTTGAGAAAACGCAAAAAAGTGAAAAATGACACGAATAAACTCTTCCAGTTGACCAATTTTGATAAAAATGTTCGTGTGTCGGGTCCTCTAGTAATATCTAACTCAAGTTTCAAGTTTCAAGTTCGCACAATGTTCCGTTCTTGAGATATTTTGTTCACACACACCCACACTCACAGACCAATCGCTAAAAATATGTTTTCTTCGGTTCAGGGGTCTGAAAATAGTATATCCGGTGAAAACTCGATTTCGAAAAATCGACATGAAAACAATACTTTCTTTCCTAATATTCATAGACTCTATAGGCAAGAGAAAGTAAAATAAAAATGTATTACTTCTTTCATGATTCCATTCAGTAACTCATCTATAACACAAAGCTAAGCTAAGAGAAATTATTTCCTAACAACTACGTTTTTTAAGGTAAATTACAAATTTAAATTAATACCTGTAGTCTACTAGGATTTGAACCAAGAACCTTCATCTCCGAAAATCAGATATTAAACAGTTGACTGACTCTGACAACTTTACATCTAGATTCAGACGTAAAACCAAAAAAAAAGATACCCCTAGATCAACCCGGTGGGTCGAGTATCAAGACAAAATTTACAAAAGTCCGAATATTTTTAGCCTTTGGAAAGAGAACATTCCAGTTTTTACATATATTGGAAAATTAGATATCTGTAATAATATATTTTAAATTAGTAGATAAATTAAAAATAATTTTTTGCGTACGGTACCTATTTTTACTTCCATGTTTGGACTTGTTCCTTAACTAAATTAATTATTTCACTGTTAAATACTGTAAACAATCGTACAACGCTCTTTTGTACAAGATTTATACTGGTATGTTATTTAAAATCTTTTTATTTTATATATTTATGTATTTCGTTTGTTCATGGGAGGAACTTAATCCCGTGATAAGTTCAGTAGGCCTAACATTCATGTAAGCAAAGTGGAAGTTTTTTTGTTTTATTTATGTCATCAACAGCGCCATCATCATGATTCTAAAATTTTGCGCTAAAGTAATTTTGTTAAATCATGCGCTTGACTTGTATATGTTGGGATATCTTATTTTTAGTATAAGAAAAATCTAGTTTTAGTACCGTGAAGTGCTTATTTAACACGTAAACAGAAACGAAAGTTATATTTACATACAGGTTCTCAGTGAGTGTGTATTATTCTTGGGATCGTTTTTTAATTTCTCTTGCCTATATGAATATGTTGTTTAGGTCAGCAGCTGGTTTGAACTTCTGGAGGTTTTAGTAAGTAAAAAACGAGGAGTGAGGTGATTTACTATTGCCTTCTTCACCGAGTTTAAAGACTATGCTTATCAGCATGCCAGGTCCTCCAAAAAGCACCCAATTTCCACCCTGCAAATGACACCTTCACTGCATTCACCACAGGGTCTGGCTGCATAGTGAAATTCATTACTCTCAGAGGAGATACCACTACTTTATTTTGTAGAGCATAAAGAATTTAGTAAATGTAACCGATTTTGATAAAAATGTTCGTGTCGAGTCCTCTAGTAGTATCTTACTTAAGTTTCAAGTTTCAAGTTCGTACGATGTTCTGTTCATACACACATACACCCACACACACTACACGCACACCCACACTGTTATGAAAGCAAAGAAACCTATTCGGAAGGATCATTAATTAAAATTTTATACTTACTTTCATGTTGCAGTACAACCCTTAATAAGATTCTATACAGGCTGACAAGAATGTAGATGAAAAATTAAACGAGCTGTCATAAGGAATCTCTAACTAATTTGAACTTGCTAAACAGAATGTCAAGGTTTCTTATTGGAGAACACATAACATAATCTCGTTCTGAAAAGTAATCCTTTTTTTCACTAATTTTAAATTTAAGATTACTATTAAGCATACTTAAATACTTTTGAGTTAATACAAACCAGAGATATATAAAAAACAAGAAACTAACAAGATCACAACTAATCACCAAAAACACCTACAATATAAAATGCCTATCAATCAAAACCCAAATAAAATACTACAAAACGGTCGTACAACCAAAGATATGGGTGTAAAACTCTATTCAAATTAAACCAGGAAAACAGAATAGATAAAATTCAAAAACTTGAAAGGAGGTTCCTTAGAACCTGCATCGGAAAGAGACACCAAGTAGATGAAGAATGGAGATTACTACCAAATGAACAGGTCTACCAAGAAACCGAATAGGTAATAGAAATGATGAGGAAAGAGAGAATATCTATCTTTAGACATATAATCAGAACACCCAAAGATAGAATCACAAACCAAATAGTCAGAAAACTGTACCAGAAAAAGACAGAAGTAATATGGTTAAGAGAAATCAAGAAAGATATGGAAGAATTAATTAATACATATGGAAGAATAATATATGGAAGAGTCCTAGAAAATAAAACCGGACAGCTGAAACTATTAAAAGATAAAAATATTAGATTCCAAGGAAAAGTAGATAAAAGAGAAAGCAGGAAAGTGATCTTTTCAGAAGCAGAAAGGCAAAGAAGATCTGCCAGAATCAAAGAATACTGGAGGAAAATTAAAGAAAAGAACCAGAAGAGAGTACCCAAAAATTGACTCAAGTGATTTACTGCGGTCTCAAAAAAATACCAGAGATATTTTTCCAAAAACAATTTCGGAAGAAAAGATTTTACAAAAGCACGGTTAATTAAAACCATAAATTTATATCCTAACATTATGTTATGTAATAATTATAAGAAAAAGAAACCTAATTTATATCATAAAAAATTTTATTTCAATTATTTACAAAACGTACAAATAAAATAACGACTAGTCTAAGAACACAGACAAACAAATAAATACTGTACATGGTCGAGATGGTATAAAATGTAGTATCACTTTTTTCCAGAATTGATTCGGATAACTTAATAATAACACAGAAGCTAAGAGAATTTTTTCCTAGGCTAACATTACATTTTGTAAGGTAAAATACAAATTAAAATTAGTAGCTAATTTAAAGGGAAAAGAGAGTTTAAACTGCAGTATTTATGTTATTTTGTCTAATACTGCTATAAATTCTTTTCATAGAGTATTTATCACACACGTGTAGTGTTATTTTTGTCTTCTGGTAAAACTTTAGAAGCTTTGGTTGGTAATAATAGCACCGTTATCAAACAAACTGAAACAAAATGAAATTGAAATTTGAAATTACAAAATATGAAACGAAAAATAATAAACGAAGAAAGTGAAATTTGTAATATATTATGATCAGCTGGTATCACGGTGTAATATTTTTCAATATTCTTGCCGATCACTTACCTGTTCTATGGTGTCCCAGTAGCCTAAAACCTGTTCAAATCCCAGTAGCCTAAATATAGGCTAGGTTACTTTTGTAATCATTTTTATCAATTAACCAAAGTAACTTGATGATCAGGGTAGGATTTTAAACATCGAACTTCTCTTGATATTGGTTGCCCTGCTTTTGTAGAAAACTACAAGCAGTATGATTATATTATTAATATATAGTATATGCGGAACATGATGAAGATTGCAGGTAGGGACTGTAGTCGGTTGCCGGAAGAGAGCAGAAACATTACTACTGTTATAGCTACACCGGTTGGATGTTGCAATCCCAGTACGCATGCGTCAAGAAGTTAGGGTAAATCTTCACTACAAAATAGCCTCACTTTGTTAATGTCAAACATTCTTCTGCCGAGTCTCTACTGCGAAATACTACAATAGTGGGGTAATGCTTCCCCGCCAAGGTTGACGCTTGGAACGCTCGCAGTGCAAACTGCCTATAGTAAATTTTCTAACCAACTTTTAAGAGGAAATTTACTTGTGTAGAGCAGGGCCGTTGAATAAGGGATCTCTTATTCAACTGCCCTGTGTGTAGAGCCGACGCCAAATAAGCTTGCGGTTTTTTAAAGTGCGCAGAAGTTTTTTTTTGTAACTGCGCGCTCGGTTGCCTCAGCGAGTGGTGGGGGCCAGTGCTGTACTAGCTGTGATCAGAGTCGTGTCGCTCTCGCAACGTTATATATCAGCTGACCTGAAAACATTTGTCTGTAATGTGTTATATGTGGTAGGTATTAATTGTTGTATACAGTGTTTACAATTGAATATTTTTAATAATTAATTAAATATTTTTTAATTGAATGTTTAGAACATGTGATTTAATAGGTTGTTCGGTACTAAGACACAAAATCTACCGACTGAATTCGAACTGTCCGCGCAGCTACACCGGCAAGCTTTTTTGGCGTCCACTCTACATCTTGTTTTAGAGGTTTTTTTTTGTTTTTTGTTCTTTCCCTAAATTTAGATTTTTAACACTTAAGTAAGGTACATTTTTCTCAGAAACCATTAAACCTGCCAGGGTGAAATTGTACCAGTTATTTATCTTGACCATGCACATATACCGACATTTTGATGACTTTCTCAGGTGCTCTGAAAGTTAGTAATTTACAAAAATCTTAGAAAAAATTTTAATGTTATTCGTTTCTTTTTTAATTTTATGATCCAATGAATAAAATTGAAAAAATTTCAGTACCTAGTGAAACCCGACAGTTACAGATCCATTTTCCTATCTTTTACCAATCCTATGAAAAATGTAACAAAAAATAGCAAATTTAACATTAGCGGGATACAAACTACAGTCTCCCCTTAAAATTCTTCATAGACGTCTAGAAATATTTTGAATATTCTTGATCATTAATAGTTAGTTAGTAATCTGGCTCGTCAGTAGCAGTCTTGTCAGTCCGTCTTGTCTTATCTGTAACTGTCTTGTTTGGACAGTGATAACCGTCTTGGTTTTTCGCCTTAAAATACAAAAAAAAATCGTCGATAAGTCATCAGGTAGTATAAAGTTGCTTTAAGTAGTAGTTAAGTAGGATTGATTGGGCCAGCTACTAAGTATGGTTACCAGATTTACAAACATTATTAGTGACCCAATTCAATCTACGCCAAAAAGAGAAAATTAGCAGCAATTAACAATCAGATTTTTAGGCGTCTAAAAATAAAAACAATTTCCGATAATAGAATAACACTAAAAGAAATTATAAATAGCAATTTATCATCCATTGTTAATGTCAATATCATTTTGGGATTAAAAAGAATACCAGTTATTGATATGTATGAATACAATTTAAAGTTAAGTACGTACAAAGAATATTCGTTTAGATATTTTTTCTGAGGCATAGCTGACTGAGTCAGTGGGCAATCAATTACTGATCCAAACGTACCAAGTTTGATTCCCGGTTGGCTAAGATCTGGATATTTAACACATTTTCATGCAGCAACACAACATTACGTAATGGCTAATAATAAATATAACAATGCCACTTCAAATAAACTTCAATAAACGAAAAGTCATTGAATGCAAATTAATATAGGTTAAAACTTAATTATTAATTTTAATTTTCAGTAAATTAAAAAGGGAAACAAAGATATTAGAAATATAATCTGCATTTTATATAACTTATAACGATTCGGAAAGTCATTTGCAAGATAATAGGGATTAAACATTCTGTTATCAAAACAAATGCAGTTGTCGTAACAGATGAAAAATCTTATTGCAGCATGTTCAACGGGTCGTAAACTACTCGTATATAGGCCTAATATGCAAGCAGAATTATAATAATATTATTATTCAAAACTCTTTATAAAACAACTTCATATTTTAGACATTTTATTAATATTAATTATTATTTTTTACTTATTATTGAACACTGATTATAAAATAACATATAAAATTATGCGAAAATATTTTTAAAAAATCTGAAAAACAATAAATAGCGAGCAAACAACGATTTTTCTCAACGATTAAACTGCATATGAACCAGACTTGTGAGAAGAGCTTTTATTTTACCAAAGGTAAGAAAATTCAGTTAATATTTTAGTTTTATTTAAAAAAAAAAACAAGCTGCTTTTCTAATGTTCTAATCGAATACTGGATTTTTTAATTGAATTTTTCTAATTGACTACTACGGTGGGTTTGAACATGTAATAATTTCCAGATCCTAGCCAGGATTAAGACCCGAGGACCTTTCGCCTTGTCACCTAGCATGCAAACCACTACACCACCAATGTTACTTGTATTTTGTATACTGATGGTTTGTTTCACTGATTCGTAATACCTACCTGAAAAATCACACGAATTTCGCTAAAAATAATTAGGTTATTTCTGATGTAAAACAAAAACCAGTGATTTTAAACGGATGAAAAATCAATTATTTTCAAAAACTGTGCGGCTTTTTGATACAATTTTATGTAATCTTGTGATGTTGGTAATGATCGTGGTTCATCTAATTTTATCCACTGGAAATCGGAAAAGATTCATTCAGTAAGACAAACGCGTCTAGTAATATTTGTTTCTTAGGATCTATGCTTCAACTCTATGTCTTAAAATTGAGGCTACAAAATATTGTAGGAACCGTGTTTTGAATGTAAGCTTTATTGACATAAAGCACAATGTCTTATTAGGGCGGTTAAAAATTATCTTCTTGCTTTTTCTCTATCCTAATTTTGATCTCCCTGGATATTCCCCATTTTTTTCATTCAAGCAGCAACAACATTGTAAAAAAGTTCTTTTGAAAATTCTATACTGAAAGTATTCTTACCTATCATTGCTACAACGAAACACCATATAAACTTGTTACAATTTTCATCAATTAACATTCCAGCAATTATGTTAGTGGTAACTGTACCAAGTCTGCAGCTCATCAGTGTTAAACAGCCCGCCATTCCTCTGAAATAAATAACAATGTTATGTCAGTGTTAAACTTATTTAATTACATAACGGGTGTTTCAAAAAGGACGCACTTCGAAGTTTAAGGGTTAATATTTTCTGCATATTTTTTCTTTTCTTTTTTTGGTTTAACGTCCGACTGATTTTCTGCATAGGGAATATTTTTCCCCCAAATAACAGTTGGCACTACCGTACTCATTGTTGACCCAGTGTGTATTACTGACATGTACTAGTGCTATTCCAGTATTTATTTGTGTCTGTAGTGTCTGTATAAGTTCAAACATGGTTTTTCTCAAAGGATGAACGTGTTTTTATTATTGAAAGTTATTGCGCTTATAAATCTTACGAACGAGTGAAAGACGAGTTCCAGTTAAAATTTCCCAATTCTGAAGTACCTAATAACACCACAATATCGCGTCTGATTAATAAATTTCGTGAGATTGGCAGTGTACAGGATCGGAAAAGCACAGGTCGATCATCAGTGTTAACAGAACAAGTTTTGGACGATGTGAAACAACGTTTGACTACCTCACCCGGCAAATCACTTAGAAAGTTATCTTCACAGGCTGAATTATCTATATCTTCCGCTTTAAGGGCTACAAAAAAATTAAATCTGCATCCTTACCGCATCGGTGTCGTTCATGAACTGAAAGAAGTTGACCATGGGAAACGTATACAATATTGTCGTTGGATATGTTCTCTTGTAATGACAACGGTGTTGAAATATTATCGTGTTTATTTCAGTGATGAAGTATGGTTCCACTTGGATGGTTACATCAACAGCCAAAACTGCCGAAATGGAGCGCTCATAATCCTCACACATTTCATGAACGTCCACTACACGCACGTAAAATTGGTGTTTGTTGTGCGATCTCCCGGCGTCGTATTGTTGGGCCTTTATTTTTTGACACATCTGTAGATGGTGTGGTGTACCGCAACTTATTGAACAATTTATAGCGTTGTTAGAAATTACACGATCGAGATTGTTGGTTTCAGCAGGATAACGCAACGTGCCATACTTCTACTGAAACGCTGAAATGTTACGAGAATTTTTTGGCCATCGTGTGATATCAAAAGGATTGTGGCCACCAAGATCCCCAGATCTTACTCCTGCGGATTTTTTTCTTTGGGGGAATTTAAAGAGTAAGGTTTTTAAAAACAATCCTCATACAATTGAAGAATTGAAGGCTAATATTGAAAGCGAGATTACAAACATTAATGAGCAAACACTACGAAAAGTGGCTGCAAATGTTATGAAACGTGTCCGAACTTGCATTACAAGCGGAGGAAGTCATTTTGAACATTTATTGTGAAGTTTTAAAGGTAATCTGGATGTTATAAAGGTAATAATTTCATACCGTATAATTTTTAATTACTTAATGTAATAAATTAGCGTTCTCAAACTTCGAAGTGCGTCCTTTTTGAAACACCCGTTACTTTTAAATCTTATTATTAAAGAATAATTGCAAGTAAGAAAATTTTAGTACAATTATTTTAGTTCTTATGAAATACATTGGGAAACAGTTGAAAATTGTCCGTTAACTTAAATATATTGGCTGGTTCTCACAAATTCACAAAGAAATGTAAAATTTACGCACTTAAATTAATTTATTCTTTTTGTCATCAGTCTCTCCACTGGTTTGATGCAATTATCCAAACTGTTCTATCTTGCGCAAGTCGTTTTATATCTACATACCTGTAACACCCTACATCTTTTGTAATTTGCTTTATGTATTCTAACCTTTGCATCCCCCTACAATTTACTTCCTCAATATTACCCTCCATTATTAATAGACCAATACCTGGATGTCTTAAGATATGCCCCACTAGCCTAACCCTTCTTCTGGTAAGATGTTTCCACATACTTCTTTTTCATCCACTCGCCTATGAACCTCTACATTACTTATTTTGTCCACCCACCTAATCTTTAACATTTTCCTATAACACCACATTGAAAAAGCTTCTATCCTCTACCTTTCTACAGCCCCTATAACCCACGTTTCACTCTCGTATAATGCTACCCTCCAAACATAGTGTTTTACGAAATTTTTTCTAATCTGTAAGTCAATGTTTGTAGTCGGTAAGCTGTTTTGCATTTCAAAGGCTTTTCTAGCTTGAGCAATTCTACTTTTGATCACTTGTGCTTCTACCATCCTTAGTTATTTTACTCCCTAGATAGCAAATTCTTCAAATTCCTGTATGTTTTCATTGCCTACTTTTAAATTTCCCATCTCTTCTAAACTACTGTTGCGCTGCACAGCACTTTCGTTTTATTTTTATTAACTTTCATGAAGTAATCCTTTCTCATGATGTTATCCATTCCATTTAAGATATCCTCTAGTTTTAATTTATCATATAAAACCATAAATAGTGTTGACGATGAAACTCACTAAACAGGTCTCTAAATTTATAACTTAGAGGTTGTTTATTGAGTAAGGCTGAAATAGTAACCTCCAATTTATCAAGAGTTTTAATTTTCGAGTAGTGAAGTATACTAGAAGATAAATAAAGAGTAGACCTAAGCTAGCCTATGTCAACCGGTTATTTTCTGTTCAATAAATCAAGTAAAACCTAGAGAAAATACTAATTGAAACTAGATTGGATGAAACTTGTTATACCAGTGTGATCTGCAATTTTTCGTGCTAATTATTGGTTTATACGCTTTACCATTTTAAGGTTTCCGGATCGTTATTGCCCGCTTGAAATTTTGTTCATAACTAAGTCAGGTGCTGTAGAATGATAAAGGTTTCCAAATTTTAGAGAATATATTGTTTATTCTTGTTGCTCATCTCAAAAAATGTGAATTTTGAAGTCCATCGACCATTTTCCTGGGGTGAAAGAATGCCCATAACAATCAGTTGGATTGTTAAATTATTTTCACTCATTCTGTTAGTTACAGGGCTACAAAAAATAGTTTTTTTTTCTTATCATAAAAAACATGGTCAGTCAGTTATATTACAAGCATTTAAGAGCAGTAGAGAAAGATGGGTACAACACAGTAGTCAGAGTTATCTTCTTTAAGAGTAATGAATTTCATTATACAGCCAGACCCTGTAGTGAATGAAGTGACGGTGTCATTTGCAGGGTGGAAACTAAATGCTTTCAAAGGGCCGGGCATGCTGATAAGCATACTTTTCCACTCAGTGTGGAAAGCAAGGTAAACCACCTCACTCCTTGTTTTACTTAGTAAAGCCTCTAGAGGTTCAAATCAGTCTTTCGGTTGATGACCTAAAGAACAAAAATTGGGTGAAAGAAAGAGTGTGAGAGAGGGTGATCATAAAAAATTTAATTCATAGTAAAAGTATGGTATCTTTCAATGGCGGAAACGAAAAATTATTCCTTAGATAATGGCTTTATTTAAAAATTCAGTATTTTCTGTTTTCAACGATATTACATAACACATTAACGTATCCTTAGATTTTTTTGAAAAATCCTATATATACCCAAGTTTTTTTCTGAGATCGAAGATTCATTAACTAAAAACATAACCTGAATAATGCTCTGTTCAAATATCTAAAAAGCTCCCATTATTCAGCACAAAAAAATTGAAAAATTTAATGTTAGTGGTTTCTTTAGTAAAAATTGTCCTTAATTATTGACCAGCATAGCTTATAATATCGTGTCACCTTAAAAATACCTAAATTAAAGATTAATCTTCAAAGATTCAAGTAGATTAAAGGCTTAAAAGTATTTGTTGGAATTTACGGCACTACAAGAAACGGTCAAATATTTATGTTAATTGTTTTTGTATTTCATAACACATAAGATTAGGTGAATACCACCTCCGTGGCGTAGTGACTAGCGCGCTAGCCTACAAAACGAAAGATCCTGGGTTCGATTCCTAGTTATGGTCTGGAAATTTTAACACGTTAAAATTTACCGTTAGTACCAAAACTCACAGTAGTCGTTAATGACCAAGCTGGCGATGTGACTTAAATAAACTAAAATAAAAATTAGGTGTCAAATAAAATTGCCGTAAATTAATAAAATATACAGTTTTTCTTTTGTTATTGTACAATAAAGTGCGCTTTTGAATAAGTAAATAAACTACGTTCTGCCCATAACAGGCAGGTGGAGTGCAAAATTATTTACACTCAATCTGTTCGTTGCAGGGCTAAAATAAATAGTTCTGTTTCTTATCACATGGTCAGCCAATTAAATGACTGAATCGTTTAAGAACAGAAGAGGTAGAGATGTAAAAGACACTAATCAGAGTTATATCTCCTCTGAAAGTAATGAATTTCATTATACAGCCAGACCTGTGGTGAATAAAGGGAGGTGTCATTTTCAGAGTGGAAAATATGTGCTTTTCAGAGGGCCTGGCATGCTGATAAAAAAACTTTTCCATTCGGTGAGGAAGGCAATTGTAAACCACCTCACTCCTCTTTTTACTTAGTAAAACCTCTACAGGTTCAAACCAGCCTTTCGGCTGATGACCTAAACTAAAACAAACTATGTTATCGTAAAGTAAAATAATTATTGTGAGTTGGCACCATAAAGTAAAGTACCGCTTTAAGACTTTAAGGCTACACGTTTTAGTAGACTAGCAGGAGAGGCGAAAAATTAACTATAATTAATTTTCCAAGAAAATGTAACCAGTTGTACATAAAAGAAGTTATTACCTGAGATTTGTTGGGAATAATTCTACTACAACGCTGTTTATTATCGGTATTACCGCTCCTGTAAATATAATTAGTAAACATGCATCGTACGCTGCATATTCAGTAATTCTAATTTCTTGTATAGCGATTGATGATACTAAAGCTCCAAATGTCAAACCAGCTGTTATTAAATAGAAAATCAAAGTTAAATGATGGTACTATTTTAGTTTTGCATTATAATCTGTTGTTTAACAATTTATTAAAACATAAATCATAACCATGATGACTTTCTTATAAATTTCAATAACTTTTTATTACTTTTGAACTGTTAAACAAATCTAATACAAAATATTTCCCAAAGAACTTGTTAAAATATTGATAAAAGTCATTAGAACAATAACCATAGACCAAATTGATTCAAGCATATTTAGTGTAATGACTGAAGCATTGCTCCAAAGTTAAATCTAACTTGCCGTCGTCGCATTGTATGCGAGTCCAATTCGCACAATCAAAATATTTGGTTTTGATATTCTTACATAAATTATGCATAACTGAGTTTGATTAAACTTTAGAAAATCACTCCCAGAATAGAATAGTTGATTTATTTAAAATGATAAAGACCTTTCTTTTAAGAATAATCTTGAAATTAAATCTCCTGGGTTTAACTGTTTCAAAAGTTTCTATAATCATAGATTTTTTCTATACTTATAAGAATATAGTACAGTAGTACCCCGTTTAGCGCTTGAGATGCGTTCCGCAGCCATCGGGCGCTAAACGAAACAGCGCTGTACGGGTTCGAGCAATTACGTAATCACATCGGGTTCTGTACAACGCTCGTACTGCGCAGTACATACTAGAAACATTTATGTTTACTGATTGTTTTTTGTTTTATTTTTGGTATTTTTTTATTTTGTTTATATAGCCTAATTTTTTATTTATGGGTTCAAATATTTATTTATAAGTACAGTATAATATAAAAAACAAATTAAATTTAGAATGTCAAATTATACGTATAGGGTGATTCAAAAAGAGCGCCGGTTTTGATATATCAAATTAAGACATTTATTCTATTGAAAAACTGAAAATAAATACATCAACAAGTTCATCTTACCTTCCGATTTCATGTATGAAAAATGATGTCATGCATGTGTCCTCCTCTACTGCGCTGGCACGCATCAACTCTGTCCATGAAATTGGATATTACTGCACGACAAGTTTCGACTGCCATTTGCCCGATAACCCGTCGAATTTCCTCCTTCAAGTCATTGATGTTTCGGGGTTTATTGGCATACACCAATGACTTCAGATGACCCCAAAGATGAAAGTCACAAGGCGTCAAGTCACACGACCTTGGTGGCCATTGATGGTCGGAATTACGAGAAATGATGCGATCCTGGAACCGTTCACGGAGCAACAACATTGTTTCTCGTGCAGCGTGACAGGTGGCACCATCCTGCTGAAACCACAACTCGTCAATGTCCATTCCATCCAAATGACGCCACAAAAACTCCCTAATCATCGTACGGTATCGGTCTCCATTTACTGTCACGGCTTGTCCTTCTTGATTTTCAAAAAAGTAAGGGCCGATGACATCGCCCGACCAAAAGCCGCACCAAACTGTCACTCGCTGTGCATACATTTCCCTTTTATTAACCACGCGAGGGTTTTCTAAACCCCACATACGGCAGTTCTGTTTATTAACAAAACCGTTTAAGTGGAAGTGCGCCTCATCACTGAAAATGATTTTGTTTGCGAAGGTGTCATCATCCTGCCGTTTTCTCAATACCCAGTCAACAAACTGACGTCTCTTCTGGTGGTCTGCCACTTTCAAATGTTGCGTCAACTGAATTTTATACGGGTGATATTCGAGATCGTACCGAAGAATTCTCCGTACAGAAGAACATCGTAAACCCAATTGTTGAGAACGGCGACGTATTGATTTTGCTGGGCTAACAGCCACACTGTCACGAACCAACGCAACGTTCTGCTCAGTTCGGCCAGAACGACGACGTCCAGAACTTTTAAGGTCGACTGTTGAACCCGTCTCAAAAAACTTTTTCATGAGCCTGCGAACTGTTGATTCATTTGGTGCTTCATTACGTCCTAGAGTACCGCGAAGTCGCCTGACAGTAGCCGCATAACTCTCCCCACTCTGGTAAAATGTTTTGACGATTAACACTCGTTGTGCAATAGTAAACTTCTCCATGGTTAGACACAGACTGCGAGAGTACTACACTGCGAACAAGAGAAACTACAACTGAATCGTCAATCGGAATGTTCTCCGAAATAGAAATGAGGTCTAACAATGTTGCCAACCGATAAACGAAAATTTACCAGCCGTTTAAAAACCGGCGCTCTTTTTGAATCACCCGTTAGAAAATACAAGACAAAGTACGTTGCACATTAAAGAATGTGCCGGCTACTACAGCGCATCTCTGTGTAAACCTCTGATGACCTAAAAGGCTTCATAAAAGCGTTATAACAAATCAGCGCTAAACAGGGAAGCGTTATGCGAGGTATTACTGTACTTCTACACACATATAAGTATAAAGAAAAGAATATTGCTCTTTTAGAGCATAATATTACAGCATAAGTGAAACGAGTAAATCAGGAGCTCAAAGGATGTTTGATTATATGGCACCAACATTTTTTAACTTTTTGCTTTCTGTCTTACGTAAATGATTTTTTACTTCATCGATTGGTGTCATTAAATGTAGACTTAAAAAATACTTGATTGGCCTGGGATTCGGTTGAGCTCATCCATGGATCGGTTCGTTGTGTTTTGCCTTGTTCATTTATAGTTAAGTAATAACGAATGTAGTAATTTATTGAATAATTTTTTTAAAAATTGTGTAATATAGAATAGTCAAGAATATTGTAATCAGAAATCTGTTAATTAATTAATAAGGTATTGACAATTTGTAAATAATAACTTATTATTATTATTATTTGATCACTGTCCTTTCCTGAGCACAGGCTTTGCCTTATTTAGGAAAGTAATTTTTGTTCAGTTCGATAAAAATTTGTACATATTGTAAAATTAATATAATGGAAATAAATAAATAAATAAAATTAATACCAATGTTCAAAACTTAGACCTAAGTAATAACCGTAAGGTAGCCCTACTCATTCGAGTACTGATTTTTATACCAAACTTATTTTTAATTTTATAAACTTTTTATTATTATATTACTTTACTTTCTTCGTTTGAATTTTTAAATTGCTTGTCCTATAATTATTCATTTAATCGATAGAAAGCAACAGGCTTAAAAACTTTTATAGTCATTGGTAAAACAAAATATTTTAATATATTTATTTTCTTTCAAATATTTTGTCTTGGTAGCACGAAGGTTTTATATAAGATTTTTACCACACTTTTGAAACCGTTTAATAACTTCTGATATAAGAAGATATTAAAATTTTACTTAAATATTAAAAGAAATAGGTACATTTTTCTGGAACATAACAAGCTCGGTGAAAATTGAGAAATAAATAACAATAACGGTTTTTTGAAAGAATAGTATCCTATAATCCGTTTATAAAACTCTGCAGACATTATAAGTAAAATGTGCTCTCTAATTTTGTTAAAATATCTCCCCTAGGTTTTTAGAAAATTTTGTTTTGTACCAAAAAATTTGCCTATAAAAGGCAGGTGCAATGTTAAATTATTTGCATTCGATCTGCTAGTTCCCAGAGCAACAAAAACTAGTTCTGTTTCTTATCACATGGTCAGTCAATTACATGACTGAAGCATTTAAGAACAGAAGAGGTAGAGGTGTAAAAGACACTAGTCAGAGTTATCTCCTCTGAGAGTACTAAATTTCATTATACAGCCAGATCCTGTGGTGAATGAAGTGAAGGTGTCATTTACAGGGTGGAAAGTAGATGTTTCTCAGAGGGCCGGGCTGATAAGCGTACTTTTCCATTCAGTGAGGAAGCCAATTGTAAACCACCTCACTCCTCGTATTACTTGTTAAAACCTCTAGAGGTTCAAACCAGCCTTTCGGCTGATAAGCTAAACAAAAAACAAAAATGTTCAAAAATATCGAGAATTTCTACCTCAAATCTTGTTCAGTGACGATTATTACGTAAAATTTAAAAAAAATTATTTGAAATAATTATACATTACAGAATACCAAAATGTTATGCACCCTCAAGAAGATCTATCAAATTTTGTAAAATTTTTAGTGTAATAATTCAAAAGAAATCTGGCCTCTGTGCTAACTTAAAATTTTTCACAAAATTACGACTAAATTAAATAGGCTAAAAGGTTTATAAAATTGTAATAAAAAATTGTGCTTACTTAGTAGATATTTCTTGTTAGCCAATCTCGATAAAGTAGCAATAACTCCTAAATTAATGCTTTGAATTACGCCTAAAATTGCTAAATAATAATAAACTGTAAAGTCAACATGTTCATTGCATTTTATCTCACTGGTATTATCATTGTTATTGTTTATAGCTTGTCTGTTATAACTCATATCACTGTATTTCAAAATTGTTGGTACACCCTTTGTTTCTGTTGTATTTGTCAAAACCAGAGAAAATTTTCTCTTGTATTCTACTACATCACAGAACGTTGCTGAATTGTCATTGGTTTCCGTTTTAAAAATTGCTAATCTATTCATTGTTTCTGGTAACCAAAGGTACATTCCACCATTACTGGAAAAAAACAAATAAGTCAACAGTTATTTGCAAAAGCTACAAATTTTAACAATAGTAACAAATTTATATTTGCATTATTTAAGTTGTACGCTAATTAAAATTAGTTCTTAGTTTCCATGTTGAATGTTAGTAAAATTATTCTCGAATCAATCTTCAAAAGGTAAATAAAAAGAAAATGAAGAGGTGGTGACGATGGAGGATGCATAGGAGGAGAAAGAGAAGTTGGTAAAAAGTTTTTCACTGAAATCAAAATGAGATATCAGATCCAATATATATTTTAAATGAAGATTCTGTTTGTTCTTAAATACAGAGTTCTACCAAACGGGTTAAACATTTTTTACATGGTTGTCAAGAGGAAAATTTTGGGATTTTGCAAAAAAATCGAAAACTAAAATTGGTAAAAGCAGTAACGAGATTTTGAAAAATAATTTAGTTAAAGTTTCGATAGTGCTACGATTCTGGCGACGACGTTACGAATTCCAATCAAAAATACAATTTTTTTGAAGTGTCATTATGGTAGCACTAGCGTTTTGTTACGGAATATAAATATAAACCAATACTTAAATTAATTTGATAAAAGCATTATAAGTGTTAATGTGTTTGTGAAATGGTTGTTAAGAAAAAATTAAATACATCAACGAAAATTACTGTATTGTGTAAATATATCCGCACGGGCCAGGTAGTTAGGTTTATTTCTTGCATCTGTTGTATAAAAATATTCTTACTATAATATATTAATAAATTATATATTATAAACTAAATTACTAAAATATATTTACTATGTATATACTATATATTAATAAATATATATTTTATAGTGGAATATAGTCTAGTGGAGACGATCACTTGTCGTTTTCAGTTTAAAACGTTGTAACAGAATTCAGCACTTAAAGGTTGTTCTTAGAGTACAGTACTATGATAAAAGAGGAAATACTGATAAAACGGAAGTTCCTTGGTTTGATTCCCAGTTAGGGTCTGAAAATTATTATAAGTCACAACCCACCTTTCCAATTCTATAAACTACGGTAGTCCAGTGGCGGATTTAGGGGGTCACAGGAATCATGCCCTCTCCAAATTTTTGTTTTTTATTTATTTCAATAGTTTTTTCTGTATCTTTATAAATTAGTAACGGATTTATACATACAATTGCATGGCTAGTAAGCCCTAAACGTAACAGAACTTTTTGGTTGTTTGGATCGGAATGCTTCCCCTGCTGTAAGGAAATAAACTCATAAATAAATCTGTCTCAGCAGTTTATTTAACACAAATAAACTAATGTGTAGTATGTATATTTTTTTGATTTTCTCCCTTTCGTAATTTAACAAATTTTATCATGTGTTTATTTGTAATAAATAATTATGTTATTACACGATACTGTTACAACAAAATAAGCACCCAACATAACATATTTCAATAACTTATTAATAGTTCACGCCACGAAAGAAGTCTGCTGTGAATACCAGTTGCCCTTAACCAATTTAATAGGATTTTTTTAATTTAAATCACAAGTCCCATTTCTGTTCTGTTTCTTTTAAATGCAAAAGTTTTTACTTGGCACAATACTGTTATGAAAAAATGCATAATTCAGTCGGAAATTAATTTCCCAATCTTTACATGGAGCCAAAACAACACTTTTCTTAAATTTCCGCTATATTAAAATGAAACATCGAATTCTACTTTTTTTAAATTTACATTATAGAAAACCTGTGATCTTAACATACTTAAAGCCCGATTTTTTATGTAGGCCTACAGTAACATACTTGGATGAAATAACAGAGGTTAAAAAGCACACTAACAGAAAACCGGAAACTCGGGTACGATTTATGCGTAAATTCTGTATTTCCGACAAGATTTTAAATAAAACAATTTAAATTAAACGAATTAATGCAGAAAAGAACAGGCTTTACTTTGCTGTAGCATTAAAATTTTTCTGTTTGGTCGTTTTTGAAATAGAGCTCTTTAAACACAACGAACTTATTTCGTGGCGAGCGCTATTGTACACTCCTAACGTAACATACGAGTTTTATGTAAGTACTGTAAGTCCAAACTGAATCGGCGCATTAACTCGAATAGCTATACAAGTACAGGATGTTTCTTACGATCACAGACAGTTTAAACATTTTGTGCTTCTAATTGAGAAAAATAAATAAACTATTATCATTTTCTGTCACGCTGTTTGATTTATCTTGTAGCCTACATGTAGGCGAGGGACAAAGATAATTATGATCACAACTCATTAGCTACGCGCGCCAATTCAGATTGGATAAATTGGATAAGGTAGATTGGATAAGGGCTTATATTACTGTAAACCTTTACCAATTAATTATTTTCATATTTTCTTTTTTTGTATGAGACATTATGATAAAAAAATCTTCTAAATTTCAATTTGGCAATAGTAATATATTCCCCGTGGTTAAATTTCTTAAATGTCTAAAATTGTTACATTTTCTCTGTTGTAACAGAATGATAATTGACAAATTATAGGCTCAGAAATGCACAAAGATGTGTTTTTAAGATGTGTATTTTTAAATTGGTTCCTGGGGGAGGAACCCCGGACCTCCCATTCTCCTGGGGAATATTCAATACACCTCAGCCTCCCCGGTAGTGACCCCCCCCCCCAAATTTAATACTGAATCCGTTACTGCAGTAGTAACTATGACAAAACTATTGATGTGACATTAAATAAACTAAAAAAAGAACATTCAATAATCCAAGATTTCCTAACCCTATTTTTTTAGAGTAGGTAGCTTAAGCATTTTTTTCTATTTTTTTATTTTTTGCAATAATATTGTCTATGGTATACTATAGGTATAAATCATACCTATGAGAAAAGATGTTACAGAAAATTTGTTACTCTAAAAATGAAATCAAGGTATATCTTACATTACCTAAAGTAAATTAAGTATTGTGTCAAACATACTAAAGCTATATTTAAACGGTGAGGTACTTTAAATAATGGCACTGTTTGATTCCACATCAACTGCAAAAATGCTATTGCTTTATTTCTGTCACTTCCAAGTTTAGCCACTTTCTCCGTTTCGTTTATTTTAATATTTGATACCTGTAAACATTTAAAAAAGATACATTTTAAGTCAATTGAATGAGGTAATATTAATAATTAATAAAAACATATTCCAAACACTCTGAAATTAGATAAAATTTATGTTATTTTTAGGTGACAAATTTAGAGTTCTCCTATTATATTCATAGAACTTTCCGTTATAATGAATTTGTCGTAAAACATCTTCAGTCCTAAAATAAGTAAAATTTAATTGTGATATAATACATAGAAAACATACTCTTCTCGAGCCAATTTTTTATGTTTTACTTTGTAAAAATATCAAGTATAATATAAATCTTAAGAAAAAAATAATTTTCCATTATGTTTTGTCCGTATTTTAATAAAAAGATTGTAAACAAATTAAAAATTATACTCACCGAATATTCGACTTTTGTACTTCCTTTATTGATATCATTGATGTGTTTTAAAGTGGCCACTGCTTCATTTACCTTTCCTTTAGCCAATAAAAATTTAGGACTTTCTGGTAAAAAGTATATAAGGAAAGCACATATTATACTTGGAACTCCACAACCAGCATAAAAAAGTCTCCATGGTTTGTAAGTTAGACTGGGAAATAAATCCAGTGCCCATTCGCCTGGTATTGTCAACCATGCATAGACTGCAAACAAATTGAGACATAATATTGTTAAAGTATTGCCAAAAGCTTCTTTTAGGAATGTAAGTATTTTTATCTCCCGGCCGGTCTTGTCAGTTACCTAGTAGAAATTTACTTTCGATTTTTAAGTCAAAATGATTCAGTAAGTGACCAGCTAACACCTACACAAGCAGTCACCACTTGGTGTACTTGTACCCAATCACACCAATAAGTTCACGTCAAAAATTCCGCATGTGGAAACGATCAAATTCGGTGTTTTTTTTTAATTAAAAATTTCTGGTAAGAGTGATAAGAACTGAAAAAAAAGTGTACGAGAAATGTAGATGTACTGCTTTTATGTACTATTTCTGTCCATAACAGACAGGTGGAGTGTCAAATTATTTACACTCAATTTATTTTATGTAGGGCTTATCACATGGTCGGCCATTTAAATGACTGAATCATTTAAGAACAGAATAGGTAGAGGTGTAATAGACACTAATCAGAGTTATCTCCTCTGAAAGTAATGAATTTCATCATATGGCCAGAGCCTGTGGTGAATGAAGGGAAGGTGCCATTTGCAGAGTGGAAAATATGTGCTTTCCAGAGGGCCCGGCATGCAGATAAGCGTACTTTTCCATTCAGTAAGGAAGTTAATTATAAGCCACCTCACTCATCGTTTTACTTAGTAAAACCTCTACAGGTTCAAACCACCCTTTTGGCTGATGACCTAAACAACACACTGCTTTTAGTGGCAATTATTTACTTCCTCTGATAGAAAAATAATTGTTTCATCGAATCTTTATAATTAGAAATTTTTTGTAACTATTGAGTTTCATTGGGTGCATTGGCCATTCAAAGAAAAAATACGTCAAGAAGGCAATAAATTCTTTGTGCGAAAGTTTTGCCTGAAAGCCATCTAATTGAGTTTCCTATTTAATTTACAACATGGGATATTTCCTTTAAGAGACAAGAGCGATAAAATATTATAGTGAGTGTCTTGAGGTGCAGCGGTAGAATGGTAGACTGTAGAAACTGAAGGACCCGGATAGAAAATTTGAAAGAAAACTGTAGTAAATTTTATGTTGTCTTGTTTTCTAGTTTATTAAAAATCTCATAAGTTGATTTGGTTATTAATTAAGGATTACTATGTTATTGGTACGGTTTAACGTGTAATAGTCCAATATCCTAGCCGGGAATCGGACCCCGGACCTTCTGCTTTGCAGTATGCATTGCACTCTAACCACTGAGACACAAAGGAGGCTAATTGTCTTTTTATATAGATTATCACAATCTCTAATAAAATACACCTCGAATTCATAAATCGCACCCACATTACAGTATTTTCATCCCACGTAGGGGAACTCTTCCAAATTTCTGATGAATATGCTAATAAAAATATACAGGCCGTAAATAAGTAAGCCTACACGTAATTTTGGAACGTCTTTTTTAATTTTTGGCTATTAAATCAGATTTTCTGTAACACCCTGTGATACATTGCCGTTGTTGTTGCCGTTGTGTGTTACTTGTGCCGTTATTAAAGGTCTTAAATTTCAAATGTAATATTAACGAAAAATGAAATCTAAAAAATTAGTGCCAATTTTGTTACGGAAAATTGTACTAGTGTATGTCTTCGATCATAACTTTTTATGTTTGTAATTTTTTTTTTAAGTTTGATATTTATTTTGTATCAACAGACTACTTCTTTTTCATTGATCTGCCTGGTTGTTTATTACGCATTGATTTTGGGTTTCTTCTAACAAACCAATTTTATAGTCTCTAAATATATAAAATAAAAGAAAGAACATACTTGGCATTAAGAAATAAGCAAATGACGCGACCATTGATGCTGTCATTAAGGCTTTTGTACGATTTTTATCAGAATGAAATTCGCCCATGTACGCATATATTGAAGCCACACCTCCAGATGACCTAAAACCAAGAACTATAGTGTAATAATAATAATAATAATAATAATAATAATAATAATAATAATAATAATAATAATAATAATAATAATAATAATAATAATATAATAATAATAATAATAATAATAATAATAATAATAATAATAGAAATAGAAATAGAAATAGAAATAACTTTATTGAAAATTAGTAGTTTTGGGTCCTGATAAGTTCAAGGAACTTAACATCAGGTGCCCATGATACAATCAAATACAGTTAAAATTATATACAAGACAAATATAACAAAAAATAAGTATACATATTTGCAACTATTATGAATATTTAATATACTGTAAAATAATTTTCACTTTAATACTAATAACTTGTTAACAATGTAAAAAAGCATAGGCGCACAAGCAGCCTTTGTGAAGAATAAATGAAACAAAAATAGTACAAAAACATCTAATAAAAACCAATTTAATAAATTCACATATTTTGTAACCACAATTTAATTTTTCTTTTAAATTTTAGCGTATCTGTTGACAAACTGATACTTTCAGGCACACTATTTAACAATAATGGAATAATACATTTTAGCGATCTTTAATACATTTTAGCGATCTTTCACCATAATTATTAAAAAATCTAGGTATAATATAAAGTTGCCGTCTAACAGAGTATGGAATCTCTACTTTTTGCTTGTAATTATCATTATTATAGTATTTACAAATATTTAAGAATTTATAATATTTATCTGGTGGTAGTGTATCAAATATCTCAAACAATTCATTATCATTTACATGTCTAGTACCTAATCCCAATTTTAAAATCCTTAATTGCATAGATTTTAATCTATTTATATGAACCATACTCGTACCACCCCATATTTGAACTCCGTAGCGTAAAATAGACTCGACCAAGGATTTGTATACAATCTTAAAAATTTTTTCATCAATTAAAGGTCTTAAGTAATAATAATAATAATAATAATAATAATAATAATAGTAATTCTATTTCCCAAACAATTTTACATTCTTGTACACTGACAACAATTTTTTAAACTTTTTTTTATTTATTCAGGATTTATGAAATATAGTATAACCATAAAAAAAAATTCAAATTTTTTTAAGAAACAAATGACATGAAAATAACAAAAACCATTGCTTTAAAGAATACACTCAGTGAATAACTCAAGAAATGAACAAAACAAATAAAATTAGAGAACAAACATTTAGGAAAAACTGAATAATAAATGCCTACAGATAACAGGACTAATAAAGAATACATAGAACAGAAGTTGCGTAGGAATTAAAAATTTTAACAAATAATACTGTATGATAAAATTAAATCTTTAAAAAAATATTTACATGAGTAATAAAAATGTGAACAATGCAAAATAAGAAAGGTTATAAAAGTGAAATCTTAAAGTTTTATAAAATCTGTACAATAAAAATTACAGTATGTGGAAATTTTGTAAGCTTTAGCTGTGTACATTTTAACCTTCTCTTTCCTATATGAATATATAGGAAAGAAAGCATTGTTTTCATGTCGATTTTTTGAAATCGACATAAAAAATCGACAGCTCATTTACTACATATTTTATGTTCTATAAGATAGGGTAGGCGCCATACTACTGAAATTGTTAAGGAGGCTCTCCTCTCGTAGAAAAAAAAATTTAAGATTGCAGCCCTAATATGCATTTTAGCACAAACGTGTATTATAGTAAAAGTTATAGACAATTTTAAAATCTACAACTTTTATTTTGAACATTCTATTTGTATAACGCTTAGTGTAGCGGTGATCAGTGATTTTCTTTTTTTTTTATGAAAATCTAGAAAAAAATAGATTTTTTTAAGATTTCGGCCGTAGTATCCACTTTTCCACAAAAATTTATATAATCAAATTTACAGATCTACAACTTTTATTTCAAGCATTTTTCTCTACAGAACCTAGTTTAGCGACAAAGAGTGATTTTCCGTATTATTAAGCCAAACTAAGGTTGGTTTTCATTTTGCATCATTCACTCATGATTAAAATTAGGTCATATATTTTTGATTATTTCTAATGTTTTATTAATAATATTTGGTTGTATTGTTTATTATTTGCATTGGCAAGAGAAAGTCGTGAGCGTGTTTCACACCAGACTTTTTTCAATTAGATCATTAAATCTTTATTCTGTTGTCTTTGAAGGCGGCGGCGTGTAAATAATATTTACAATAATAATAATAATAATATGACTTAATCGACTTAATATGACTTAATAATATGACTAAGACGCACCTAAGTTCCTGATAGAGGACGACATTTCACGTGTTGAATCATTTAAATATCTTGGCGAGATCATAACGCTGGACAACTCTGGCAAACTTGCGATTCAAGCAAAAGCTACAAAGCTAGCACAAGCATACGGTCTCACCAAGAACGTTTATAATAAGAGATCAATTTCGCGCAATGCCAAGATAAGACACTACCAGACGGTTGCCAGACCGGAGGTGCTGTACGCGGCGGAAACCCACCACTTGAAATCTAACATCCACCTGCGCTCGATAGAAACTACCGAGAGGAAAATCATCAGAAGAATAGTCGGGCCGACTCAAAATAAAGAGGGAGAATACAGGCTCAGAAGTAACGAAGAAGTATATTCCTTCACCACACCCATAAGAGAAGTCATCCAGCAGAGACGACTGGCATTCTTCGGCCACATAGCGAGGATGCACGACTCCAGACTAACGAAGCAGTTATGGAAGTACTGGGAGGGCAGGAAAACTACAACGAGATGGCACAAGGAGATCCACGAGACGATGCTGGTGAATGACATTACGGGCGAAACACTTCTCAATAGAACAGAAATGAAGCAGAAAATTGAGAATCTAAAGTGCTTGGGAGGGCCGAGGAGAACGGGAACGGCCTGGACAGAGGAGCGAAAAAGATCACATGCAGAAAAAATGAAGGCAGCATGGGTCATCCGGAAACTGGCTGGAACTAAGAGAAATGCATCCCTAGTAGGATCTAACAAGAAATAATAATAATAATAATATGACTTAATCAGTTACACTTCCATTTTTATTTCCAGTGTTTAATATTGCTTGGGTACCGGCCACGTGGGGTTTCAGATTCGTGGAGGGCTGAAGGAAGGATTATGATGGGGTACAAATTCCATTAAAATTTGGGGTTATGTTATAATTTTGTGTAAATGGAAGAAATATGTTTTATCAGTAAAATTTCCTGAAGATATTAAAGTATTCCTTAAGTATTATATGTGGTTTCAGTGTATTTTAGTAGCAGTGGGAATAGTATAAAGAGTTGGAGGAGTTACAGAAATTTGCGAAGTCATGAGCCGAGGGGTAAAAAACATTTAATAGGGGTCTTGAATGTTCGCATGGCAGACTGTCACGCGCTGTCAAATTAGGTAGTTGAGAGTAATTGGGATGTTTGTTCAGGTTGAGAATGAGAAATGTTGGAAGGTTGTGAAAGAAATTTTCTGCAACAGTCAGTATATTCAATCAATTCACTTGAACTTAATATTTTGTTTTAGCAGTGGTGAAGAAGATTCCAATGTTATATGAAAGTCCTGACAAAGTCCAAATATCTTTCATATGCCTATTAGGTTCAACTTTAGCGTAACAAATTTTTACTATTATTCTTGGCTTATAAAAAAGAAAATCCGTTAAAGTGAGATGTTTGGGCATCCCACAAGAAATCGTGGGACAAGACACAATCCCCTAAAACGGATCTCTGGTCACGTTATGTAAACCCATCCTACAGTACTGTTTACTTAGTTTATTGTGGTATAGTTGCTGTTTACAGTCAAATTATATCCAGCGCAAATTAAAAATAAACTGATTATAGATATCTCAGTCGTTCTATTCAATCAGAACAGTGTTGCACTATTTACGGGATAAACAATACATTTGTTAATGTAATATTAGCCCATAATTGGCAGGCGGAGTGTTAAATTATTTTCACTCGATCCGTTAGTTTCAGGCCTTCATAAATTAGTTCTGTTTCTTAACATATGGTCAGCCAATTATATGATTGAAGCATTTAAGAACAGAAGAGGTAGAGGTGTAAAAACACTAGTCAGTGTTATCTCCTCTGAGAGTAATAAATTTCATTATTCAGCCAAACCCTGTGCAGAATACAGAGTGAAAAGTAGATGCTTTTCAGAGTGCCTGGCATGCTGATAAGCATACTTTTCCGTACAGTGGAATGGGCCAATGAGTAAACCACCTCACTCCTCGTTTTATTTAGTAAAGCCTCTAGAGGTTCAAACCAGCCTATCGGCTGATGATCTAAACAACGCAGTGTAATTTTCACACTAATTGAGGAACCATGTAAGGTTTAAATACTTAGATAACAATATTTTATAATATTTTTGCACTTAGTAAAACATTTTTTTGGAGCATTCTGAAGATCAATAATCTATAATTAATAATTAAATATATTTACTTAAGATAAACCCGTTCTATTGCATTATTAGTAACTTACAAGTCATTGCATACTCCTAAAGCACATATGTTCCGCAAATGGGTTGACACGAGTAAGTGACGTGCAAATAAATCGATTAATATTTAAATGATTAATAAAATATGGCAAATAATGTTTATTATGTGAAAGTTACTTACACAAAACCGTTAAATAAACGTAATACAAGTATTACTGGAAAATAAGGCGTAACACTTGTAACGAAATACAATAAGCCGTCGACTAATAAACATCTTATTAGTATATATCTTCTTCCCAGCGTATCAGAAAGAAATCCCCAGAAATGACAACTTAGAATCAAACCTGAAATTATATTACAAAATTATTTATTGAAGTGAAAAATTCTTCAGGCGCACCTTTCACTTTTTTGAACAGTGAAAGAAACTGATTGCCACGCATCTCACAGAAATGAAAGGTTGTTTGTATCGAACTAAAAACTTCTCTAGGCGCACCTTACACTTTTTCTGAACAGTGAACGAAACTAATCGTCAAGCGTCACACGTCACGGGTCACACAGGAAGGAAAGGTTATTTTAATTTAAAAATTGCAGCCTTAATATCCATTTTAAGGCAAAATTAAATAAAAACCATAGTTGTAGAAAATTTAAAAACCTACAACTTTTATTTAAAGAATTTGTTTGTACAACGCTTAGTTTAGCGACAATTAGTGATTTACTGGTTTTTTTTATAAAAATCTTTAAAAATGAGATTTTTTAGATTGAGGCCTAAGTATGCATTTTACGATAAAAGTGTATATAATCCCAGTTATAGCAAATTCGTTAATCCCGAACTCTTCCCCGGACACTTGCCTAAATTTCGGACTGTTCGGGGTAATCCAGGACGTCTCTTAAACCTAAATCTAAAGTATTCATAACATATAACAGTTTCAGTCATTCATAACATATAAACCTATTGTTTCAGTCCTAGAATACAAAAATGTAATGAACAAGAGTCCAGTCAGAGTAAAATTCCACTAAACGATTAAAATTCACAAATATAATATTATAGTCTATGTTTTGTAACTAAAATTAAATGATGAACATAAAAATAAAAATTAATACTCGTAATTTTATTTCATGTAAGTTTTCACTTTTATCGTGTGGTCGTAAACACGCAAACAACGTTTTTTTAATCTAATTTGTTATTTAGATCTGCCCATAACAGACAGGTGAATTGTCAAATTATTTATACTCAATCTGTTCGTTGCAGGGCTAAAATAAATAGTTCTGATTCTTATCACATGGTCAGCCAATTAAATGACTGTATCATTTAAAAACAGAAGAGGTAGAGGTGTAAAAGACACTAATCAGAGTTATCTCCTCTAAAAGTAATGAATTTCATTATAGAGCCTGGCCCTGTGGTGAATGAAGTGAAGGTGTCATTTGCAGAGTGGAAAATATGTGCTTTTCAGAGGGCCCGGCATGCTGATAAGCGTACTTTTCCATTCAGTGAGGAAGGAAATTAAACCACCTCACTCCTTGTTTTACTTAGTAAAACCTCTAAAGGTTCAAACCAGCCTTTCGGCTGATGACCTATGCAACAGTTATTTATATTATATTATCTAATCATTGTGCATATTGTTTTAATGTAGCCTTAAGTTTTGACTATTCTATAACACAAGACCAGTTAAATTTTGTTTTCTAATTAGAATAATTTACAATAAAGTTACTATTCACTAACACAAATTTGATTACTTTTAGATTTTTTTAGAAATTAGAGGTGCAAATCCTTTAGAATTTACAAGAATTTAGAAGTTAATTTCTAATCCTTCGGAATTTAAAAGTTCACAGCCTAGACTTTTTGGTGGATTGCACTCATACTAGTTTTAAAGTTTTAGTTATACAGTTTTAAGCGGATCAAAATTAAATACGTAAAAATCGTGTTCAACTACAGTCGAAAACACTTTTTTGAAATTACCTGAAAGATTTTCTAAATTCGCATCAAGATGGTGATAACAATTCACAGTGATGCTGATAATACAATATTATGCAAATTACAAAAACAAGTGTGGATACTATGTATTTATCCAAGCAAAATAAATAATAGTAATTATGCTTCATAATTCTTACCAACGTATCCAACAGATGCCAATCGCCCTTTTGCTTCTGAATCCATGTCAAGATCACACTGCGCCGCTGGTAAGACAAATGCTACTGCGCCTACTGATACGTACGAACATAATAGTATGAGTCCACCTATTATTACTACCATGTACTGAAATTTGCCGTTTCCTTAAAAGCAAAAAGAAAGGTTATATTTTATTTGGTATATATTATATTTACTCTTCAAAACAGAATTCCAGTTGTATTATATACGGCTAGACAAGAATAAGCACTGTCACCGAAATGGTGACAGTGCAGGGCAGGCAGACTAGTGTTGAGACAGCGGATAGTAGACTATAGTTACTTGAGTCACGAGTTTGTCCTTGTTTGCAACGAGGAGTAAAGGGGGAAAGCATCAGTGCGCATGCGCGACTGCTTTAATGTCAGTACCAAACACAACTTATACTATAACTACAGCATATACAGTATATCACGGAACCATTTGTAGGTTAACTGTACGAATATACCTGTTGTTCCGTTAACAGAAATGTTAGTTTCTCAAAAACGTGGCCGAACTATTCACAATACTGAACGAAATCTAATATGCAGTGTAATAAAAATGCTGTGAAGTTGAAGCTAAACAAAAAATGCCTTTTCCTGGCTCTTAACAAAAGCTATGAGCGAGTGACTAACTACTATGATGTTTCTCTTTCCACAATTGGAAAATAAAGAAAGAAATTAAAGATGTGAAGAAGCTATTCTTCGATAGTTTTGTTGACATCTGATAAAAAGAAGAAACGGTTAGGTAGATACTAGTGAGACTGATAACGAAGACGCTGGTGACAGCGATAGTAGAGAAGGAGCTTTATTTATAGAAAATTTTGTTCCAATGTAATAAGGTTACCTGGTAATTATAGAAAATCAAACATTTCTATATAGTCATGTAATTAAGCTATTGGCAATATTACAGGTCACATTTATTTCTTGTAAGGTTTTGTGAAGAAAACGTTTTCTCGGAATAAACCATAGCTTACTAAATGTACGTAGAAACTGCACGGTTGTGAAATGTATGAGTTGTGTCTCACTGTTGAGGTTGGCAGCGTTTTCAAATTTTCACTTCCCTTCCTCACAGCCCAACCATACGCAAAAGACAAACTCGTGACTTCAGTATCTATAATTGTGATGGCTGAGATGGTGGTGGAGGTGTACTGTCATCCAATGGAAACGACTTAATTCGTGGAGTAGTCGATATGTCTTCGTTGAAGTTCAGGAGCAGTAATACCCTCGTAGTCCGATTGCACTAGTTTTCATTGTTGAGCTCCCCAGCTTAATATGAAAAAAACGATATTTCCTTCTATTGATTAGAACAAGTCGAAACTCATCCTTTGATTGAAGAAAAATAATGCCTCCTCTGATTGCGGTCAATTTAAACCCACCATTCTCTTCATGTCATCTCCCTATCGCATTAGTAGTGTTCGCGTACCCATGTTCTCGTCAATGAATTCTAAATGTTTTAAATAACGCTATTTTATGTACCGTTCAAGTGTCTTTCAATATGTCTCACTCATTTATATTTTTGTTGAAACATGTTTTCTACGATCCCATACTTTGGGGGGATCCTCTTATTCGTTTGGCTTTCAATGTTCCAAAAAAATTAAAAGTTTTTAAAATATTTAATACTTTTGTGTATACTAAATCCTTACAGTCAAATTCGATCGAGAACAAAATGTTATCAAGCATGAAGACACTTGACAGGTGATGAAATTTTAGTGTTAATACATTATTAAAAAATCTAAAATTTTTGTAGTAGGTATTTATCTCCATAACAGCCAGGTAGAGTGATAACTTATTTGCATTCGATCTCCTAGTTCTAGGGCTACAAAAATAGTTATGTTTCTAATCATATGATCAGCCACATGAACTATTTAAGAACATAAGTGGTAGAGGTGTAAAAGACACTAGTCTGAGTTATCTCCTCTGAGAGTAATGAATTTCATCATTATACAGCCTGTGGTGAATGAAGTGAAGGTGTCATTTCCAGGATTGAAAGTAGATGCTTTTCAAAGCCTGGCATGCTAATAAACATACTTTTCCACTCAGTGAGGAAGACATGGTAAACCACCTCACTCCTCGTTTTACTTTTAGTAAAGCCTTTAGAGGTTCAAACCAGCCTTTCGGCTGATGACCTAAACAACCACAGTAGTAGTTTAGCTATAATTTTGTAGCTAGTTTTATTAGTACATCAGCTTTTCTCTAAAATAAACAAAATTAAAGCAACTGCAAGTGCAGGTACTTGAAAACATCTTAAAACTTGTCCAAGTAGAGAGGTTCTTATCGGTTACGCAAATGCTTATACTATACTGTACTTAATTAATTATTCATTTGTTTACTAAACAGTGCTTGACACGTGATTAGTACAATAATCAACTTAAAAATATAACACTAATATAAAAAAAGATATTGTTGTACCTGCAGCTTCAAGTGCTTCTTCAAAAGTCACGGAAGATTCCTCCGGTTTCTTTGCTGAAAAATGTACAGTATTAGTCTTTTGGACTACAAAATTAAATTGTGTGAGTTATGCATTAAACAGATTTTTGTTGTATTAATTTTTATTTTATTTATGCAAAAAGTTACATATTAAAGCTACAGCGCCAAAATATTTTCTAATTACTATCAACACCTTGTACTGTCGTATGTGAAAACGTCTCCTGGTGGTGACTCGCAGGAACTGCTTTCACAACAGGTTGATCCTATTCTAAGGTCTATTTAATATCCATGGATTGTGTGGTAAGTGTGGAAGGAAAAGTTTTTGAATTGGGATTAGTGTGGCTAATACATTCAAAGTGGTAGCGAGTGTACAATTTTTACTTTCTCTTGCCTATATGAATATATAGGAAGGAAAGTATTGTTTTCATGTCGATTTTTCGAAATCAAGTTTTCACCGGATCTATACGTTTTCAGACCCCCTGAACCCAAAAAACATGTTTTTAGCGATTGGTCTGTGTGTGTGTCTGTGTGTGTGTGTGTGTGCGTGTGTCTGTGTGTGTGTGTGTCTGTGTGTCTGTGTGTGAACAGAATATCTCAAAAACGGAACATCGTACGAACTTGAAACTTGAAACTTAAGTTACATACTACTACCAGACGCGACACAAACATTTTCATCAAAATCGGTCAACCGGAAGTAGTAGTTTATTCGTATAATTTTTCAGTTTTTTGCGATTTTCTCAAAAACTGGTCCTACGATTTTTTTTAAAATCGCCTATTTTACTCAATTTTTTATTCTCTACAAGTTAGGGTAGGCGCCATGTTTGCTGAAATTCTCGGTGAGACTGTTTTCACGTAAAAACGTTGTTTTTTTAAGATTACGGCTTTAATATAAATTTTAGCGCAAAAACTTATATAATAAAAGTTGTAGAGAATTTAAAAACCTACAACTTTTATTTCAAACATTTTTTTGTATAACGCTTAGTTTAGCGGTAATTTGCGATTTTCTGTTTTTTTTCTCACGAAAACGTGAGAAAAATCGATTTTTTTAACATTTCGGTCTTAGTATGCATTTTACGACAAAAGTGTATATAATTAAATTTATAGAAAATTAAAAGATCTACAACTTTTGTTTAGAGAATTTTTCTCTACAGAGCCTAGTTTAGCGTGAAAGCGTGATTTTCCGTATTTTTAAGCCAAACTGAGTTTGTCATTTTGCGTCATTCACTCATGATTAAAATAAGGTTATGTTTTTGAGGTTAGTTTTTGTTCATTTCTAATGTTTTAATACTAATGTTAGGTTTATTGTTAATTATTTGCATTGGCAAGAGAAAGTTGTGTGAGTGTTTCACACCAGATTTTTTATATTTGTTCAACAGTCTATAATGTGAGGGGTCTAGTGTCAAAATCAACCACATCCATTTCATAAAATTTTTCAGGAAAGCAAAAAACTGTTTAAATTGAAACTACATTATCTAATTTATAATAAAAATATCTTTTCAAAATACTGTATCTTTTTATGAAAAATCATGGTTTTATTTATTAAGGTAAGCAATGAATTTGATCGTTTCAGCTAATTTAAAAATGATTTAATTACTCCGATCATTTCATTAATGTAATAATAATTTAACAACTCCTAACTGTAAATTATACAAAAAATACACTTATCATTGAGCCACTGGTCGTGCTAAAATTCAATTGTTCAAAATCGACATTTTTCAAGAAATGTTGAATTAAAATTAAACAATGTTGAAACAAAATTAAACCATTTACACCTGATAAGAGTCATGGCTTAAACTTTGGAAAATTAAAATTAATGAAAAAAATCACAACAAATGACGTTTACCCTTAGACGACAAAACTGCCCAACCGTTTTTTTACATTATTAATATTCCGCTGCCTCACACTGCTCAAAACCATGTTACACACACGCCACAAACTCAAAACACGCTTCTATCAACTGAAACGCTTACACGATAGACGTTCTAAATTAAACAAGTCACAAAAATTAACAATCTACATGACAGTCATAAGACCAATCTGGACATATGGAGTTCAACTTTGGGGATCTGCTAAATTTTCACACACGAAACGTATACAGGCGATTCAAAACAAGATTCTACGAACGATAACGCAATGCCCCTTTTACATCACAAACTTAATGTTGCACAAAGACTTACAAATCCCATACGTAATTGATGTCGCGAACAACCATACAAGAAGATGCATGAAAAATTTGAATTACATGACAACCCTCTCATACAAAACATGTGCACTAGAGCGATACCGGGTATTCAGCACAGACGGTTGAAACGCCTCTGGCGTGATGACTGCACGCTCCTTCAAGTAAATCAAGTTTTGAAAGATTAGCTTCACATTTAGAAATTGTTGTATTTATATAATAACAGACACTAAATTTCAATTGGAAGTGTCAGAAAAAAACAATGTTGCAATAAAATTTGTTTACCTACTTTATTTTTGGCCGGCCCGTTAGTGTAGGGGTAAATTGGTTTCTACGCCAGGGTCCACGGTTCGATTCCAGTCAAGCCTGGCATCTTTTCCTTAATATTCATCTATTAAGCTTCAAACAATCGGACGTAAATCAATAAAAGAAAATAATACTTTCCACATAAGTTCATGAAGAACAAAACCTAGCAAATTGTAGGCTAAATAAACGAACAAAAAACTATAAAACGGAGTTTTAAGTAATACAGTGTTATATGAAGTGTGTTATTTATAAATTAATTGAATAATGAAATAAGTAATATGTTGTTAATTTGAAGTAGGCCTAAGCATACATAACGGTAGTGAAACTATTATAAAAGAAGTCAAGGGGAGGTTTTTGCTTTCCGGATACGACAACCATTCTCCGAATGCAGAAATGCATTCTGGTTCCGTAATCCCCTCCACGCCTTTGCGACAAAAGATCGACAAAGGGATAGATTCAAACATCTAAAATCTATTGGTAACCTCTGGGAACTGCAGGATGACGATAGGAGAAATCACATCTTGATGAGCTAAAATGGAAAGTGAACGCAGAAAGGCAGTACAACTAAGGTACGCAAGGAGATACCTGCGATAACAAATCTCCCCTCTCTAGATAAAATCTGGAGTTGTAACTCGGAATTCCGGTTCCACACAGGGTGATTCCCTCAGACAATCGAACATGGAAGGTCTTTCTAGGAAAATTCCACCTTCCGTCAATGAGACGGAAAAGACTGCACTCGGATTGGGTGGGCAGTCACTAAAAAGGCGAATAGACGAGTCGGAGCGTCTGAACACGACAAAACACGGACGCAGACATAACATTGCCAACTTTGCAACATTAAACGAGACATAGAAGACGCGGAATAGTCGTTTCAGACGAGATTCGCCGACAAAGATCGGAGCGAATGAAAGCCTACTGGGCGAAAAGGAAACTCACAAGACCAAGAGTTATTAGAAAACGTTTCTGAAAACTTTTTCTGTTTTGATTAAAGTGGTCCATTGATGGCCGTAAAAGCAAAAAAAAAAAAAAAAAAAAAAAAAAAGAAGTCACGGTTGCACTCAATCTTTATGAACATAACCGTTTTTTACAGTCTTTATTTTATTGAAAAAACAATAAAAATTCTGTACAACACTTGTTGGCGTTCACGTTACATGCCAACAGAGAAAAGTGTTTTCCAAAGTATGTACTCAATAATGTTTGTGCTAGTCGTCTTAAAAAAAAACAAATCGGTCATATTTGGTTCAGACCTAAAAGTCATGTTTTTATTTCCTTACCCGAGAGTTATTAAGAAATACCCTTATAGATTATATCCTTGGGTCTGGACAAAATTATAACCAAACTATCTTCTTCTTCTTTTTCTTTTTATTATCAATGATTAGGCATAAGCCTGTTTCGAACTCACAAACAATCCTACACATATACACAAACACGAGATATTCCAACCAGTACATCTTGACTACTGCCATCTTCTTCGAGGTTTTTCCACTTCCCCTCTTCCAAGTTGAACATATTCCATAACTTTTAAAGGTATTCTCTTCTCTGGTATCCGTTCCAAATGTTGCCTCTGTTAATTGCAATACTCCTCTACTTTTTCATTCAGACTAAATACACCCAACTTAGATCTAATTTCCTCGTTATGTATTAGATTCAGACTCGAGTAGTCCTTCACCCTTCTTAAAAATCTCATTCAGCTGCTTGGATCCTACTTTCTTGGGATTTCGTGGTAACTAACCCAAGACTCACTTCTATAAAGAAGAACTGGGGCTGCCATTAACTTGTAGAACTTCACTATTGTCTATGTTCTAGCTCTGTTACCTAGTATCCTGTTAATGGTACCAAAAATAGCTTGAAATTTATTTATTTTATTTTTTACATCCAAGTCCTTATCAAAGCTCACATCGCATCCCAAATAGTTATAGTGAGACACTTGATCTAATACTACAGTACACTGCCTAAAACAATCTTCGAAAGAGCGAGATACTTCCCCCTTAATGCCATAACCTTTTATTTAGCAACTGAAACTCGTAAATTATATCTTTTACATAAATAATTTAAAACATAAACTGCTCTTTGATGCTTATCTTCCCTCTCCTGTATAATCCATATGTCATCCGCGTATAGTTTAGTTTAGATTAATGAGTTCTTTAAGCTTTGGTATGTTATTAGAATTTGAATACAATGTTAATTAACTTACTATTGATTTGACCGCTGCTTTTTGTTTCAATTTTTACATAGGGTACATTAATTTTAACAGGAACTCGCAATGGAGTTTGTTCATGTTTGGCTGTCTGCTGATTACTTCACAAAATCGCTCGCTCAACCGGTTCACAAGTAATACTTTTGTCAGGTGCCTGACTTGGGCTGGCTGGTGGACAAAGTAACAATTATTTTGATGTCAACTAAAGATTACATTGAAAAATTCATTCAGTTTAACTATGAGGCATAGATTTTGAGAAAAACTTGTGGTAGGCCTCCTAAGCACTTTATAATTTCTTTCAAGTTCATGGATTTAAAAACGGTACAGTGCGGTAAGTAAACATAAATGTAAAGATCACCTATGTTGTGTAGTGGTTAGCGTAGAACGCTACAGAGCGGAAGGTTCCGGGTTTTATTCCCGGCTAGGTTATGAAAAATATTTTGTATTTAAACCCACGGTTCCTTAACCCTTTTAAGAAAAACTTGTGATAGGCCTCCTAAGCACCTTCTAATATATTTCAATTTCATGGATTTAAAAACTTAAGAGCGCAGTAAGTAAACATAATGTAAAGATCACCTCTGTGGTGCAGTGGTTAGCGTAGAACGCTGCAGAGTGGAAGGTTCCGGCTTTGATTCCCGACTAGGGTATGAAAATTATTACAGTTCAAACCCACCATTTCTTAACCTTGTGATAGGACTCCTAAACACCTTCTAATTTATTTTAGTTACATGGATTTAAAAACTGTAGAGTGCGGTAAGTAAACATAAGTGTAAAGATCACCTCTGTGGTATAGTGGTTAGCGTAGAACACTGCAGTTGGCCCTCTCAACCAGGATTCAGGATTCAGGATTCAGCGGAAGGTTCCGAGTTTGATTCCCGGCTAAGATATGAAAAATTATTGCATGTTCAAAATCGACCATAAATTAACCCAAAGTAGTCGCTAATGATCTAGCTGTTGATACGACTTGAGAAAATTTGCAAAATTAAACATTTTTAATTTTTATAGTCTTTTTAATTGTTCAGTATAACTATGCGCATTATGCCCTTAACAGACAAGGAGGAGTGTCAGATTATTTACACTCAATCTGTTTGTTGCAGTGCTAAAAAAAATAGTTCTGTTTCTTATCACATGGTCGCCAACTAAATAACTATATCATTTAAGAACAGAAGAAGTCATTTTCAGAAGTCATTTCTCTACCATGAGAGGCGATTCGTTAACGTACTTCCACCCCATATACACAGTTTTATGCCACCACATCTATTAAAACATAAACTAAAATATCATATACTATCGATCTACGAGCAAGAACTTTAGAAACTTTTCCAGGTCTTAAAATAACTGTTCTTATTAGTTTTTACTTTTCTCTTTGCGATAGTTTAACTGTTTCTTCATGCTCATTTATTGAATTAATTTCCCATAAAGTTAAAACATTAACATTGTGTTAGTTAAAATATATTATTGTAAAGTAGTTATAGTTATAAAATAAAAGTTATAATAAACTTTTTTCTCACTATTACAAAATATACAAATATAATCTTAAAGTTTTTTTAAAAAAAATTCTATTGTTATTAAAATTAAAATATAATATTGATATTTTATGTAATATGTAATTGAATTTATCATTTTTTATGGCAATCTTTGTAACCTATTTAACTGTAGTAATTTAACTTAGTACTAAACTTAGTAATTTTATACTAGTAGTTATAAGTATTTAAGTGATTTAATTTTTTTGTTCTGTTTACTCCTATGCGCGGACAGAACTCTTTGTGTAGAAGAGTTTTTGCGTATGTATATTTAGTTAAAAATATTGTATAAAGCTTAGTATAGTAATGAATTGTAATTTTAATGTAGCTATATTTTACTAAATTAAATAAATAGTAAATAGTAAATAGAAGAGGTAGAGGTGTAAAAGACACTATTCAGAGTTATCTCCTCTGAAAGTAATGAATTTCATTATGCAGCCAGACCCTGTGGTGAATAAAGTGAAGGTGTCATTTTCAGAGTGACACATTTTCAGAGAGAAATTATGTGCTTTTCAGAGGGCCCGGCAAGCTGATAAGCGGACTTTTCAACTCAGTGAGGAAAACAATGGTAAACCACCTCACTCCTCGTTTTATTTAGTAAAACCTCTACAGGTTCAAACCAGCCTTTCGGTTGATGACCTAAACAACAACAACTATGCGCA
The DNA here is from genome assembly GCA_035578175.1 of Catonia carolina. NCBI lineage: Eukaryota > Metazoa > Arthropoda > Insecta > Hemiptera > Achilidae > Catonia > Catonia carolina. The sequence goes on along the minus strand of JAQMRL010000001.1, from coordinate 256,058,873 downwards.
TAACGGGCAGATAGAATGTTAAATTAATTGCACTCGATCTGTTTGTTCCAGGGCTACAATAAAAGTTCTGTTCCTTAGCACATAGTCAGCCAATTATATTGACTGAACTATTTAATAACAGAAGAGGTAGAGGTATAAAAGACAGTACTCAGAGTTATATCCTCTGAGAGCAAAGAATTTCACTATACAGCCAGACCCTCTGATGAATGAAGTGAAGGTGTCATTTGTAGGGTGGAAAGTAAGTGCTTTTCGTAGGGTCTGGCATGCTGATAAGCATACTCTTTCAACTCGGTCAGGAAGGTAATATTAAAACCACCTCACTCCTCATTTTTACTTAGTAAACCTCTGGAGGTTCAAACCAGCCTTTCGGCTGTTGACCTAAACAACAACAGTATAATTAAATAAATAAATAAAGAATTATTATTCAGAACTTACATAAGTTGTCCATCTTTAATTTATCGATTTTCACTATTTCATAGGTACTTCACTATACTTTTTAAGTATAGAACGTATTACTCTACTAGTATTTATTCCCCTCCCATATTCACGGATTACTTACACACATTAATTCCATCAAACCTAACATCTCCGAGTACAGAGTAAAGTAGGCCTATATCGTAAAATTTTTACAAATCCTGTTAATGTGGGGGTTTATCTAATAATGTAGCAGGCCTACTTAATAAATATACTCCATAAAATATCTTCTCCCACTTTATGATAAAAATACTGCGGTAGGCCAATCCTATGTATCCCATAAAAATGAATATAAAGATAAAGTTAAGAAGTATTTAATCCAATGTTAAAAGATAAAACATAATTTTTTACTAATTTATAAACCCTTATCGGAGAAATTTGTAAAAATAACATTTTAATGACAAAATTATTTTAGTAATTATTTTAAACATGACCGGACATTATTTCGTATTTCCATCACTAATTACCATTAGTTCAAAAAATGTAAGCCATATTATTGAATCAACTGAAATACATTTTTAATTGTTTTAAAACGCTTTCTAATTTGTGGAAGCCAACTTTTAACTTAAAATTTCATTATAAAAAGGGTATTTTATTGGATTAAATTTATTATATTATGAAGTTGTGATTTTCTCTTGGTTAAGATTATAAACTCTTTTATAACTAAATGATACGATAACATTATTTGGGGCTTTTAAGTTCCTTCTTCTATGTATTCGCTTACTAGAACTTAAATTTTCTAATAAATTATAAAAATATCTATTTTTGTAATTAAATTGAATTAAAAATTTTAATTTTTGCAATTAAATTGAGTTTCTTAAATAGCCAATTTTTTTTATTCGCACACATATTTTCCAAGTTAAAAATTTTACATTGGTTTTTGAAACAATAAAATAAGTTCATTACTTATACACACAAAATATATTTTCTAATTAAACTAATTTTATAATAATAATAATAATAATAATTAACCAAATTTACAGCAACATTATTATAATACTAACTGGGAAAAAATGTGGTTAGGTACCTCATTGAAAATCGTGTTGAGGCACAATAAATCTTGGAATTTTGGATTTCAACTCTACGAAGCATAACAGCATTAAGCAAATTCTCTTCACCTGACATGGAATTTTGAGCTTTCATTTTCCAGATATGGATGTACAGTCGGAGTCCAAATTATTTCATAAAATGTGTTTATAGTTTTTCAGAAAATGTACTATGAGATCATTTAGAAACTTCCAGAAGTTTTAATGCTCTTCAGTAATGATGCTCGAATATATTTTGGTCTTGCACCTCATATAAATGTAGCTTTTACATAACAATAATAAGAACCATTTGTATGAAAACTTTCTGCTATACTTAGGTACATCCCCAACTCCAACTAGCTGTGTCTGCACTATTCCCCTCCGCTAGGGCACACATACATATTTTACACACACACACACGCACGCACACACACAATGAGTTGTTGAAGCAAGAACTGCAACTGATGTGGTTGGATAGACGAGGTATCAGTAGCCTACAATAAAACTATAGTTAGTTACTAGTTAGTTACTGTAAAAGTCTCTTTTGAGGAGTTAATTTCTACTACAGACACAACCCAGTAGTTTATTACCATTTGAGACATGGTCTTACGGCCTTACAGCACGTTAAAGTCTTTACATCCTACACTGAAATCGAACCCGGGATTTTACTTTAACCTTCCATATAACCCCTTAATTTTTACTTCACTTTAACTGAAAATAGTTAAGTTAAGAGTTATTATTTTGTTTAATATTTATTTATTTATTTACAACAACAATACAAAGGCTAACAGAACTTATCCATATAAGCCTTATTGACATAAAACATTTTTACATATTTACAAAACAAATTTGCTTATAACTATTTTATTTACATAATATACATGCTATAACACTTTTTGTCTTTTTTTCTCAAAAAAAAAAAATGTTTCAATAAAATTACTTACTAGGCCCTATAATAACAAATTAATAAGAAAAAAAAATAATAAAAATTCCCACGAAAATAGTTAAGCAAAACATGATCAAAAATAATATTCTTTATTAATAAATTAATAAAAGGAAAAGGAAAAAGAAACAATAGAAAGAAGAAAAAAGAAAGAAGGAAAGGAAGAAAGAAAGAAAAAGATGTGAGTCTGCTCTGTGAATTTATATCATTTATTGGTTGGAGAGCGCCTGATAACATTTTGATGAGAATTGTTTGTAATTATCAAAAAAAGGATCGAGTTCCAAATTAAATTTATTGAAAAAGGATAGCGTCCGTATTAAGAACGTATTACTGTATTGCACAGTGTTCACTTTAGGCAAATAAAACAGATTAAAAGTCCTGGATCTAACAAAAGGTACATAATAAAAAATGTTTTTAACAATATCCTCTAGGTCAACCTTATTATTTAATATTTTATATAAAAATTGCATACACATCACATTTCGTCTAACTTCAAGGGATTGTATGTCAAAAATTCTTCTCATCGTCTCCGTAGAAAACCCTAAAGGGCATGACATACCATATTTTTTGTAATACAGGAGTCGCAATAATCTATTTTGAATTTTTTCAATCGAGTCTATGTAATTCCGATGATGGGGATTCCACACAATAGCAGCATATTCTAACCTGCTTCTAACTAGAGCTTCAAATAGCCTTATTGGGACCTCAATTCCTTCAAACTGCTTTGTATTTCTAAATATAAATCCGAGTAACAACTCTATATCTCAGCTCTATCTCAGCTATAACCATTATTCACAATCATATGGATGTGTTGCTTGAATGTTAATTTACTGTCAATTAGCACCCCTAAATCACGGATCTCATGGACTAGATCTAATTTTTCATTTTTTACAGAATAATCAAATATATGGAAATTAATTTGGTTGGAAAATATCATATATTTACATTTATTAATGTTTAACTCTAAATAATTTTTTTCACACCATAAATAAACATTATATAAGTCTTTTTGAAGAAGTTTACAATCATCAAAATTATATATATGTTTATACAGTTTCATATCATCAGCAAATACGAGTAAAATACATACACTATTATGAACGCTTAGTGGCAAATCGTTAATTAATAATAAAAATAAAAGAGGCCCGAGTTTACTGCCCTGTGGTACACCCATGCTATTTGAAAAATTACGAGAGCATTATTTCTAAATCTCACATACAACGATCTATTTTTCAAGTAGCTATTAAAAACAATATTAAATTTTTTGTAAAGCCAATTTTTTCCATTTTCATTAACAATATATCATGATTTACTCTATCAAAGGCTTTTTTAAAATCTAAGTATATTACATCTGTACGCAATCTATTATCCAGCATATATGAGACATCCTGCGTGAATTTTAACAGATTTGTAACTGTGGAGCGTCCAGGCATGAAACCATGCTGTACGGGAGATATTAACCCCTTCACCTGTTTGAAAATATTTGAGTGGATAATATGCTCAAAAACCTTTGCTAAAGAATTAATAATCGCAATGGGCCGATAATTTGAAACTTCATTTCTATTTCCTGACTTAAATATTGGTGTTATTCGCGCAACTTTCCATTTAGTAGGAAAGGTATTAGTTCTGAGCGATAAATTACAAAGACACTGGATTGGCTTTATCAGTATGTCTGCACAATGTCTGCACATTAAGATATATTATTAAAGTAATATAAGGAGGAATATTATCTGGTCCACTAGATTTCGTTGGTTTAAGTTTGCGTACCGCTTCAGTCACATCATTTTCATTAACACTCTCTAAACTTATAAGATCTAACCCGACTTTTACATTAAGATTTTCTGGGGCGGTATTATTTACTACATTTTGGCCTTCATATACAGAACAAAAATAATCAGCAAAACCCTGGGCAACTTCCTCTTCCTTGAGTCCCTGATTTCCAGTTACAAAAACTGATTGTTCGCTTCTGTTTGCCCTTTTATTATTTACAAAGTTCCAAAAATGTTTTATGTTACTATGAACATCGTCCTGCAACATTTCTATATAAGTCTTATAGGCTTGACTTATTTCCCATTTGAGACATGCCCTAAGTTGCCTAAATCTATTTTCATAGTAGTGTGAAAACTTCCTTTTGCGAGATAACTTGTTTTTTAATTTGATTTTTTGAATTAATCTCCTATCAAACCATGTGGGGTACTTGGACTTTATTACTTTTTTACATTCCGGAACACTTGCATAAATTGCTTTGTATAAAAAATTATAAAAACAATCAACTGCAAGGTTAATATCATTAAAAGTATAAAGTATATCCCAGTCCGAAAGTTTTAACATTTGATATAATTGGAAAAAGTTTGCCCTTTTGTAGTTACGGTAGGAAATATTGCTGGGTGCAAATCTAGAAACTTTAGGTAATTCAATGTCTGACACTAGTGCAGGGTGATGTAAATCTTCCTCTAACACAGGATATATCTCCCGTCTAGTTACCATACTAACACTCTTCAATATTAGATCTAATTGTTTACCATAAGCATTGAATACATTATTACATTTATTTAAGTTTAAAAGAGACATCGTATTGTACAACCTTTTTGCTTTACTAGAACCATTTTCTAACCTATAGTTTGGAGAATTAATTTCACCCAAATTAAAATCACCTACAATTATATTATCAGAATGAACTAAATTAATATTATTTTCCAGTTCCTCCAAGAAATTAGTGAAATCTGACAAATCAGAATACGGGCTAAAGTAAACAGCAGCCAAATAAACCGTATAACCTGGTAATAATAATTTTACTTGAACACATTCGTACTTTTCCTGGGCGGAAACATTAGATAGAATTACTTTTATACAAGGATTTGACTTTTGTACCGCTATCAATACCCCTCCGCCTCGACTTAGACCTGTAAGGTCATTATCTCTATCACACCGAAAAACTAAATACCTATCATCAAACAACTCACCGTCGTTAATTTTGTAATTTAACCAAGTTTCAGTTAATACAAACATCATAACATCATAACTTTCATTTAAAATAGATATATAAAAATCCTTTGTCTTCGTTCTTAGACCCAGTACATTCTGATAGTACAATTGAATTACATTCAAATTATCAGAAATAATTTAAAATAAAGATAAAATAAATTTGATACTTTAATGAATACACTTTACATTAAAAATAAAAATAACCTTTCTATTTAGGTAAATGTACTTATCTTTGCAATTTGATTCTTATCTATTTCAATGCCTCTTTAACTTTTGATAATTCTTCATCAGAAGAAACAATGAAAACACGTGATTGCTCGTCTTTACGTATTTTAATTTTTCCTGACCTGTCTATCCACAAATATTTACACTTGAACTCATTTTTGACAAGCTTAGTCTTGGCAAATAATACACGTCTACCCGGAGCCAGAGATTGATTCACATAAACTGGAGTATCCGTATTGAACCCCAGATCTCGAGTAGATAAATTTCTTATTATCCGTCTCTTTTCCAACACCTTCTCTTTGTCTAAACGTCTTACAAACCGCTCTATGATTCCAGGTGTTGGTCTGTTGTTTGTTTTTCGGAGTCTATGACAGACATCAATCATACTCTCATTAACTTGGAAACCGAGAGCTTTTCCAACCTCACCCACTATTTGTACGACGTCTTCATTTGGAGTTTCGGGGACCCCATAAATTTCCAAAGAATTTGCCCGACTGTACTGCTCACTATCATCCAGTCTAATAGTTAATTCGTTCACTTTTTTACATAATCGCTTATTTTCATCACGTAACTGCTCAATGATTTCATTCTGTTTCTGAATAATTTCCTGCTGATTAGTCAGTATACGGTTATTGTCGTCTAATTTATCGTGACATAAATTTAGGGAAGCTCCAAGATCTCGCTCCAGATTAATTTGTCCCTGAGAAATTTTCTTCTCCAGTTCACTGAACATTTTCCTTATATCATTCATGTCCAACTTAACCGATTCTTCAGATGGACAGCTCATGGATCTACGACGCTCTACTACGCAATTTACACATTTCCACGACTGATCACTCTCCGATAGAAACTTTATTTCGGTTTCCGTCAACCCCACACATGCAGAATGAAAATAAGATTTACACGCTGAACACTGTATTTTATCCTTAGTAACTCGATTAATCGATTTAAAACATTTTCCGCACGAACTCATTATTAAATTGATATAGACCGCTCTGTATAAACAAAGCAGACAGACCTACTACTAAATACGTCCGCTCGCATTGGCTTATCAGACAAGGCTGATATTACTGAAGCTATGTTATTATGTAATAGACGCCTCGTTAAAACTAGAGAAAACTTAAGTTTTTAGAAGCGCCTTTGAAGCTTCAAAAATTCTCTAAAGATCTCTAAATTAGCGATTTAGACAATTATAAATGCTAAACAAGCTAAGATGTTATGCAGAGATAGATCTATAGTTGCACAAAAATTTATTCCTCTTAAAATCTCAAAACGTGGTTAAAAGAAGTGTTTTAATTCTGATATGAAGAAAATATATAATACCCATTTTTATCAATATTTATTTCTTATTCTTTATGAACAACTTGAAGGCTGGTTTAAAGGTGATGGGAATTTGGTTTACAGAATTTTTAAATGGAATGAAGGGAAACGTTACTCATTTAAAAAAACATTTCTAAAATATTGTTGAACACAATCCTTCAAAAAATATAGTTACTATATATTTTTTGTAAAATTATATTACATTCTATGCATGTTGATGGCACAAAAACTGCTTAAAAATTTCGATTGTAGCTACAATCTTATGTCATTAAGGGAACGGGGTTAGAATTTAATTAGATAAAAAAAATATAATATGCACTACAAAATTTTAATAGTACGACGCTGTTTTATTACGCTTTAAAAATGTTAATAGAATACATTTCTTGCAAGGAACTGAGAGAATATTTTCTAAAGTTACCATCCGAAAACTAAATATATTTACAACTTAGTGATCAAGTAAACATCACGAGCCAGCGGTAGTCAAACGAAAAATATATTAGTATTTTAAAACGTTGATTTTGTTTTTGAATTTCTGTCAGATTACAAAAAAATACTTGAAAAGATTGAAGTAAACAAATTCTTTTTAAGTACTTAATTTTATGGTAATTTAGTAATACTCACAAATTTATCTTTAGTCATAAAATTCAATTGTCGGTCTGTACACAGATTTTTGTATGGGTTCTTATAACAATTATTTTTAGATCTCATCATTGGCGATAATTTTGGGTACTTTTACGAAATTTATTGGTTAAAACTTATAACTTTAAGAACTCCATTTTTATGTTTGGTTCTATTTATAGTTCCATCAAGATCTTGGTATTTAGCCGTGGGTGGTTAATTGCGGGTTATAGAATGGTGAGTTTGAATATGTCATAGTTCCAGACCCTAGCTGGGAACTGAATGCAGCACCTTCTGCTTTGTAGTCTACGGTGATAACAACTACGATATGGAACCAGTCAACTCAATTTTTATTTTTAATAAAATAAAATTTTAAAAATTGGACAGTTTAGTCATTAGTTATTAGTAGAATATTAAACATAAATTCGAAATGATTCCCAGGAATTATTTTGTGCTTTTTTAAGTAAAGAAAATACTTTCATCTTTAAAATATTTCATTTGCAATGAAATTTTAAAAAAATAATAAAGTATACAAAATTGTCAAAAAGCGTTATATTGCTTAAAAGGTAATATTTTTAGCCTCTCTCAAAAGAAGAAAAGTCTCTATCCTATTCGGATACATATTTTAAGATCTATTATAATTTAAGGAAAAAATCTAGTGTGACTCATAAAACTTTCTCTCGCCAATGTAAAAAGAATAAATTTTTATGACATTGTAAGTTCAGAACTATTTACAAAATATATTTTAACTTTGTTTCATAAAAAATATTTAACCATGTTACATAAAATTCCCATTTTGAAAACTGGTTTCAATGAGCAAAATATGAAAAATCACTAATTTAATCGGTCATTTCAGAAAGCCCATAGGCTAAGTAAAAGAATGTTTTGGAAAAATATTAAAAACTGCTAATTTTCTACGTTTTTATAAAAAAAAACAATATTAAAATGTACATATAATTTATTCAGAGGGCTGTCTCCTTTAACATAAAATGTATACTTTTGTCTTTTTAAAGATAGGTAAGTTAGCCTACTTAATTTAAAAAAAAAATGAAAAATTTGACTTAAGGTGTTTCTGAAATAATTGGAGTAAAATCCTAACTTACGTTGTTTTCTGTAAAATACATTGTTAGAGCAGAATAAAATTGTATATAGTATTCATTTAGTCAATAGTATTCATTTATTTATTTCACTAGTTTAATTAGCGACTTAAAACAGCTTTTCGCAATAATAAAATTGAAATTCTTAACTTTAAGAGAGAAAAATTTTGGTTTCCAGGACTTCACATTCTTCGTCGTCATCACAAACTGTAGTTATTTCCCTTAAAAGATTTTGCAGTGAAACTTTGTTAACCTCCTCCACTAGAAAGAAGAGCTTTCAAGATATCATCTATAACCTGCAGTTAGTCCTAAAATGCACTAAAGAAAAAATGTAAAATTTTGCCATACATTGGTCCTAAACTAAGCTCTGTAGAAAAAAATGCTGTTGGAATAAAATTTGTAGGGTTTAAATTTCTACTTCAATTATATACGCGTTCACCCTAAAATGCATATTAAGGCCGCAAACTTAAAAAAAAGTTTACCACGAGGCCACAGGCCCTCACCCAAAATTTCCTTAGAGTTACCCCTTTCTCCACTATATAAAGCACAAAAATGTAGTAAGTAGGCCTACATAAGGCGATTTTAATCAAAACCGGTAGATTCCATTTTTGAGGAAAAAAGTGAAAAATCTGCAGCGAAGTGAAATAAACTGCTACTTCAGGTTGAGAAATTTTTTTAAAGCCCTTGTGGTAGGCTACCTAAGTAAATTTCTAAGTTTCATTTTATTTGAGCTTCCGTTTTTGAGCTATTTTATTAAAAGTTACAAGCCGATTGGACGGCGCAATCCGGGGCGACCGGTGGCTAGGTGGATGTTGGTACAGGTCTTGGGACATAACCCTTCATTGGTGAAGAAGAAGAAAAAGAAGACGACGAAGAAGAACAAGAGAAGAAGAGTTATTTTAAGACACAAACCAATCGTGAAAACATATTTTTTTGATAAAAACTTGATTTTACACACACACAGACAAATTGGTAAAAACATACATTTTGAGCTCAGGGGACCAGTAAACGTGAATTTCCGATGAAAATTCAACTCCAAAAACTAACACGAAAACATAACTTTTTCCTTTCAAATTGTTAGTTTCACCTCCCTCAGAAGAAAATGAATTTGTTTTACTATCAACGATTTCTCATAAATTCATCCACGTTCATATACTTGAATCACTGCTAGTTCAAATCATACCTAAATTTAAATCCAAGATAACAAAAAAAAAAGGAAACGTTTGGCACTAGTATTTTTAATTTAATAGTCTTATTTCAGAACCAGTTAATCTACAAATCTGTGTAGAACAATAAATTAATCTAGCTATCGTGTAAACTTTAACAGGAAATATGATTCTCATAACAGAGGATGGTTATTAAAACCCGATAGTTTTTTCTTAATATTCAAGAATAAGAGAATGTCAAAAAATCTAAATTTAATTAATGAAATCTTATATAAATTTTTATTAACTTGTTTTGAATATTATTAAAAATTCTTTCAAAAATTTCCGGTCTTTATTTTTATATATTACTAGACTATACCTAAAAGAAATAATACAAAAATAAAATATTTATTATTTTAATTTCTACATTATAATTTTCTTTATAAATTCTGTTTAGTAGGCCAACATAGAATACTCAAATAATACAGATGTTACAGAAAGCCCCGGGTTCGATTACTGGGTAAGTTTTGAAAAATATTCAACTGTATGAAAAATTTATTTTATTAAAAAAATCATCGAACAAATTTAATTTTTATAAAAATAATTAATAAAATCGATATGTACGAATTTCTTTATATAAATTGTGATTTTATTGACAACTTACCATTTTGTAATTGCATGGTGTTTTTAGGTACAGTGGATTCCGTCTGGGTGGAGGTGTGTCAAGAAGGCGTTTGTGGTCGTGTGCTCACAATATTAGAATGTAACCAATGATGTTCTTTAACTGTTATGACATTATATAGGCGTGTGTTTAAAATCATTTAATCTGTTTGATAATATATGATGTACAGCCTATGAATAAAATTGTATATCTGTAGAACTTATAAAAAATGTTCTCCTAAATTACGTCCCACATATTACATAATTCTTTTTAAAATGTAATTATTACGTCACTTCAAGTATCTCAGTTAGTGTGTTATTTTTCTCAAACCGCCTGTACAGGTATATTAGTCTATTATTTTACTTTTAATGATAAATAAAGTAATAGATAATGTAGGCCTATTTTATCTTTTTTTTAAACAATTATTATTTCACTTGACATTGGATGTTCACGCAGAATGTGCTATTTATTAAATGTAAGTATCGTGAAATACGATACGAATTGTGTTTTTTAATGGAACAGTCCACGTGTAAAAACAAAAAGATTATGTCACTCTGAATATATTATAGCTGGGTCGGTAGCCTATATATTTGTTGTAATGGGAATTCGATTCCCAGTTTGGATCTGGACATTTTTTTTATACTGTTATTAATTCCACTGTTATTTATGTGATAAAAAATAATTTTGTGATGTTCATGCTCTTTGACTTTCCGATTGTTTACCCATCAATAAGAACAGATAAGGGTGATAGATAAAGGTCAATGATGTAAAATTGCTACACCTGAAACAGAAATCGTATTCGGGGATTCTGGGATTCGGGGATTTATGATAATTTAAAACTTAGCTTTTATACTCAAACAATAATTTTATGCTACAGTTCCTCAGGGTTCACGGCCGGAGATCACCTTTAAAGAAATTTAAAAAACTAGAATAAAATTTTGTAACTCTGAAGACAAGATATTTTCTTGAGGATCTGCTATATTATTCCCGAATCGCAGTAGCATCCGATAGTTATGTTTCAAAATACAAAATAAATTTAATTCTAAATTTTTAGATTTCGTTGACAGAAAAACAATTCCTATTAGCCAATTTTTTATAGTGGGCGGGAGGATATCTGAATGAGTTGCTTTATTTTTTTTAAATTTAATTTTCACGGACCTGTTACAGCGGCTATTTATCATTTGTTTTTTTGTACCTTTGTTGTATAGTAATCTTATTTTCTGCTGACATGTTTGTTGGGCCCATCATTATCAAAAAATACATAAAATTGAAACTAAATTTTTTTAAAACTGATTAAAATTTTCAGAGGTTGTATCTTCAGTCATTCGTATAAAACTTAATTAAAATACTAACGTTATTTAATTTAAGAGTAACTTAAGTTTAACTCATGTCACTACAAGAAAATACATAATCAAATGTTCAACTATTAAAAATATTGTCAAATTTTGTTAATTAAATTTTTATCGGACTGGAACCAGTCCGGATATCTTAAAATCCAGATTTGCGAGAAAAATAATATATTAGGGGTGATTTAGTTTTTTCTTTATTTTACTTTAAAAACTAGTAGACTAAGAAAAATAACATGAAGTTTCAGTATCATCATGTTCCTTAAACTGAAGACTTGGATTAACGTTGGTATTATTTCTTAATAAATTTGATTTTAAAACAGATAGACTATCCACTACTGCGCAGGGGTTTCAAACACTTTGAATGATGAGCCTGTGTATTACCCAGGACTGATATTTTGCGCGAAAATGCGAACCCTGTGTGTGATACGAGGACTTTTATATTTAATTAAATTTATACGTTTCAGGTCGTGTGAACTCGTCTTTGTTTGTCATAGGGTCGTCTATTAGCTCGTTTTGAACGAATGACTAATTTTGCAGTGTATCTATCGGATATTTTTTTAAATATTGAATAAAAACTAAAAAATGTGTCAGTAATGTTGAAAACGTGCTAAAATGCAGGTGCTATCGGTTTTGAAGTGTTTGAACAATAATATTGTGTTATACAATAAATACCATGTATATATATATCATATTATAGTGTATTGGAATAGACACCATAAAAATATGGTTTAGATTTCGCAGAATTATCAAACACTTCTTTGCTTAATGACATGACAGCCAGTTATGTTAAAAATGGAGTAACATGAACGATTTTTTCTTGTAAACATTTCTTCATTTTTAAGGCTTTGTAAATGTCATGGCTATGTATTATAATATATTAAAATAAATAACATTTTATTATCTTTTAAATAGTGTACAGATCTTAAAACTGCAACAAAAATAGAATGTATGAAAAACATTTTATTATATATACCTCAAAAACCGTCAGGATCCCTGGATAGGTTAGTCCTAAACGTCCAGAGTTCACAGTCTTAAAGCAATTCTACACCAATCTGTTTCCTTTTTTTACCTTTACATAGGCTTGCTGTATTACCTCTAAACAGTACTGGCCCAAGAGTTTCAGGGGGGAGGGCAAAAGTGGGTTTCGACTTTCCCACTCACGACTTACCACTTTCAGGTTCCTAATTTAAGAGTTTCCAATCTTTCAAGTCTGTGGTTCTTCTACCAAATTTCTTTCTATAATTATTGCTACATACATTTAGTTAGACTACATCTGTATCAATTTAAGAGCAACACATTTACTAATTTTATTTAAGTTATATTACCAAGTGACAACTTACACCCTCGAGATGTGCAGCCTGGGCATTTTCTCTCTTCCCCTAGAATCAACCCTATCTATATATGTACTCATAAAAATACAATTATTCTTTGAGTTGTCAGAATCCTGCGGTTTTTAAAGATATAGGTAAATGTGTTGGTACAGATAACTATGTACTAGCATTCAGCAAACATTCGGCGCTGTGCTATATCGATTAAAAACATTGTCAGTTTAATATCGACTAAATTTATAACTAGCATAAAAAAGCAACAAATAATTATAAATGATATCATTCTGAAACAAAAATGACAAGAAATACGAAACTGTTATAAAAACAGAATAGAAATTGTTAATATTTTTAGTTTTGTATACAACAATATCTAACTCTCTGCACCAAAATAAATGCCAGCCCCTTTTCCTGCAAATTTAACCTGCTGAGCAGAAAGTCTGAAATTTCATTTCTAGCCAGCTTAAAAAATTTCCTAAAGGAGATGGCAATACCTGTCTTTTACTTTAAATTAAGAAATTTATCTGTTTTCTCATCCCAAATTTTTACCAAATATTCAGTGTCATCTAAAACAATATTAAATCGAAGGATTTTTTAAGTTAATTACTTCTAATGAAAAAAATTGTTATCTCCTCATTACAGATGGTAGAGTCACCCAAAGTATCAACAGCACAGAAAAAACAGGGTTTTAAAACAATTCACTGAAATATTCTTCAATCAGTAGGTGCACTGTAGTACTGTAAGAACCTCCTAAAAATTTCAAGTCAATAGAGATAGTAACTACAGAGATAATGGCTTTTATCTAAAATACCAAGTTTTGAAAACAAAATAGGATAAAAGAATAATCATTACAAATTTTACATGTTTAAACGGTAAAAATGAATGCTTCTCTTTGCAGATTTTCTTTTTAAAGCAGAATATTAAATGCTACTGCAATGCCTATATTGTTTGTAATAAACAGTGTAAAAATACTAGAAACAAAATTAACCTTCATATACAAAAGATAATAGGAAAAACCATGCAGAAAATAAATTGTAAATAAAGACCAGGTGCAACAGACTCATTATCACCATGACAAGAATATTATAATAATAATTTCTTGTTTTCAGAATTTAATGATTATAACTTATTTTAGAGGATAAAAATCAGAGTATTAAATGGCCCAAAAACCAAAAATTCATTGAATCCACTGAATCTCATGCGAATGAAACTCAAAAATGTAGCCTAATTGTAAAATGTGTTAAATAATTTAATGACGGACTAGGTGAGACGGGTGACAACTATTGTAAAGTGTATTTTATAGTTTATTTAAAATTGCATCATCAACTTGATGCCCATAACGGGCATTAGGAGTGTTAAATTAATTGCACTTAATCTGTTGATTCCAGAGCTACAAAAATAATTCTGTTCCTTATCACATAGTCAGCCAATTGTATGACTGAACTATTTAAGCACAGAAGAGGTAGAGGTATAAAAGACACTAATCAGAATTATCTCCTCTGAGAGTTGTGAATTTCACTATACAACCAGCCCTGCAGTGAATGAAGTGAAGGTGTCATTTGCAGGATGGAAAGTGGGTGCTTTTCGGAGGGCTTGGTAAGCTGATGAGCATACTCTTTGAACTCAGTGAGGAAGGCAATAGTAATTCACCTCACTCCTCGTTTTTACTTAGTAAAACCTCTAGAAGTCCAAACCAGCCTTTCGGCTGCTGACCTAAACAACATCAGCTTGGTAATCAGCGACTATCGTAGAACTGGAAAAGTGCGTTTTGACTTGCAAATAATTCGAAGCCGGGAATAGAAAAGTTAAACTTTTTCGGCTAAGCCATTAGGTTACAAAGACATCTAAAAGTGCAATGTTTTACATTGTATCAGAAAGCTGGGTTTCAAATAAACATCTCAATTACAGTTGAGGTAGTTAGTATGAGTTTTAATACGCTTTGTATAAAATTTCTAAAAATGTACGGTGATTCAAAAAGAGCGCCGGTTTTGATATATCAAATTAAGAGATTTATTTTATTGAAAAACTGAAAATAAATACATCAACAAGTTCATCTTACCTTCCGATTTTATGTATGAAAAATGATGTCATGCATGTGTCCTCCTCTACTGCGCTGGCACGCATCAACTCTGTCCATGAAATTGGATATTACTGCACGACAAGTTTCGACTGCCATTTGCCCGATAACCCGTCGAATTTCCTCCTTCAAGTCATTGATGTTTCGGGGTTTATTGGCATACACCAATGACTTCAGATGACCCCAAAGATGAAAGTCACAAGGCGTCAAGTCACACGACCTTGGTGGCCATTGATGTCGGAATTACGAGAAATGATGCGATCCTGGAACCGTTCACGGAGCAACAACATTGTTTCTCGTGCAGCAACTGAATTTTATACGGGTGATATTGGAGATCGTACCGAAGAATTCTCCGTACAGAAGAACATCGTAAACCCAATTGTTGAGAACGGCGACGTATTGATTTTGCTGGGCTAACAGCCACACTGTCACGAACCAACGCAACGTTCTGCTCAGTTCGGCCAGAACGACGACGTCCAGAACTTTTAAGGTCGAATGTTGAACCCGTCTCAAAAAACTTTTTCATGAGCCTGCGAACTGTTGATTCATTCGGTGCTTCATTACGTCCTAGAGTACCACGAAGTCGCCTGACAGTAGCCGCATAACTCTCTCCACTCTGGTAAAATGTTTTGACGATTAACACTCGTTGTGCAATATTAAACTTCTCCATGGTTAGACACAGACTGCGAGAGTACTACACTGCGAACAAGAGAAACTACAACTGAATCGTCAATCGGAATGTTCTCCGAAATAGAAATGAGGTCTAACAATGTTGCCAACCGATAAACAAAAATTTACCAGCCGTTTAAAAACCGGCGCTCTTTTTGAATCACTCGTTATTAATCATTCATTGAATTCGTCTTTTAAAACAGAATCACAATGCAAATCCGTTTTCATGTTAGTTGGTGCTTTCCAGCCTCGAACATACTTGTAAATAGGTTATTAATTTATACTACGTAACATAACATAGTAGACCCGTGCAAATAAACTCGCACAATGTTCTTGGGTTTCAAACTCTTATCATTAACGTTAACAACAAATTTAACCATTCTTAGAAGATCGGTCAGTAACGACTTAAGTACAGTAGTACGATAGTTTCGTCCTGAAAAGAAAACTGTTTTAAAATAAAACTTTAAATAAAACGTTACACAATTTCTAATACCAACTGAATGTGTTGTTAGATGAAAAGAAAGAAGACATATATGCTGTATGCTATGAACTAAGGCTATAGAGGGAGTAAATGTGGGAGAACCGCGTTACTTACACTGTTTTACCGCTTCGTTGTAAACGAAATTTACTCTTTTTCATTTTGTAAAATGAAGCTCATGTTACTATGAATTTCAAGTTTAGAACTTTTGGGCAAATCAGAAAAAACACTCTTTAAAACCATTTAAAAATTATTAAAATCCGTTCGGTATTTAGGTTTAATAAAATTCCCATTTAAAATACATTGGAAGTGATTTTGCGTTTTAAATATATAAATACATTAATGGGAAATCCCTCATTGAGTAGTCAGTTAATTACTGTTAGACTGACTCATCATCAATTCTCCTTCTTGCACAATCGTTAGAAAGCTGAAATTTGAAGGGAAGTTTCCTTTGGGGTAAATATAGAAAAGCAAAACTTAAACGATTTTGACATTCCACCGTCAAGGTGTTAAAAAGCGTGTTCAACCCTTAAACCGATATTTTCCATTTAATAAGTTCTGGACAATTTGATATTTGAAACTCCAAAGACAAACTAAAAATGGTAGAGTTGTCCAAATACATGTCAAAAATTAACTAGAAAACATAAAATTAATAATCGTTTAATTTATATTGTTTTTGTATTAGAAATTATTATAAACATTTTCATTACACGTAATAGTATGTTTATAATACTTTACGGAGTATTATGCCCAAGGTAACGTTCGTCAAAAATTTTGTTTTCAATGAAAATAAAAAATCAATTTTTCTGTGAATTACATCCAGTTTTGTTTTAATTTTCATCCAGAATAGTCTGTACACTTTTTCTTCATTTGCTGACGTAACTTCTTATAAAATTCAAGTTTCATAACATTAATCAATTATTTCAACTAGGCTTGATATGCCATGTTAGCTGCTTCATAAGTCTTTTCTTTTGGTTTGTATGTTGGTGGAGAATTCGATAAAAATGTTACAAGTAACGCACAAACTGTAACAAAAATAAAAATATTTAACATATATTTTAATTAGAAAAAAAAAATTTGGTGTGAAACATTCACATGACTTTCTCATGCCAATGTAAATAAAACATTTATAACCTATGTTGAATCATTAGTAAACAATGTAATATGAAAAACAACTACTTTTAATCATGAGTGAGTGATGCAAAATTAAAATCATTTTCTGTTCGACTTAAAAACATGGAAAATTACTGACGCTAAACTAGACTCTACAGGGTGATTCACGAAGACATGCAGAAACTTTAGGAGCTCATTGTACATGTAAAAATAATGAAAAAAGTTTAGGCCTATATAATCATGGGTCCGGAAATGCTTCGTTTCCGAGTTACGGCTAGCGAAAGTTTCGCCCGGATTTCAGCTCACCAGGTGAAATGAGATCTTCCTGAATTCTGGTAAGGTAGATTAAGAGGCGAATTCAATCATTTTTTATGGTTTTTGATCTGATAATTTGAATAAAACAGGTCTCAGAACTGTAAGTTAAATAGTTTTTAAGAAAACCAGTGTCAAATGCAAAAAATTAGTGAAAACACATTTTTTCATCTTTGGGCAAGAATAACTTTGTTATTTCACCAAGAAACAGTTAAAATTTTTGAATAAAACATGTAGAAAATTTTATTCTGAACAAACCGGTGTAAATGAAGTACACAGAAAGCGAATAGATGTTCGATTAAGTGAATTTTTATTCATAATAGTACAATGTAAAATTAACCGGAAAAATAAAGATGAAAAAATGTGTTTTTTTTCACTCCATTTTTTGTATTTGACACTAGTTTTCTCAAAAATTATTTAACTTACAGTTCTGGGACCAGTTTTATTCAATTTATCAGGTCAAAAACCATAAGAAACGATTGAATTTGCCCCTTAATCTACCTTACCAGAATTTCAGGAAGACCTCGTTTCACCTGGTGAGCTGAAATCCGGGCGAAATCTTTCGCTAGCCGTAACTCGGTAACGAAGCATTTCCGGACCCATGTTTATATAAACTTTTTTCATTAATTTTACATGTACAATGGGCTCTCAAAGTTTCTGCATATCTTCGTGAATCACCCGGTATAAAAACAAATGTTTGGTCCCGGGTTCGATTCCCGGTCAGGTCTGGCATTGTTTTCATCTGTAAATCACCACATATCATTACCTACGCACAAGCCCAAGGCTTATGTAGGCATCATCACTCAATAAAAAAAAAATAAATAAAAGTTGTAGGGTTTTTAATTTCCTATAATTTAAATTATAGTTAACTACACTTTTGTCGTAAAATGTTAAATATAAACTAAGGCCGCAATATTAAAAAATCCCATTTTTACCGATTTATATGACAAAAATACGGAAAATCACTAATAGGCCTAGATGCTAATCTAAGCGTTGTACAAAAAATATTCGAAATAACACTTGTAGGTTATTAAATGATCTACAACTTTAATTTTAGACACTTTTGCCCTAGAATGCGTATTAAGACTACAATCTTTATAACATATTTTTTTCCTTCAAGAGCACAGCCCTCCCCAAGAATTTTAGCAGACATAGCGCTTGCCCTATCTTATAGAGCAAAAGAAATGTAGTACAATTATTAGGCAATTTAAAAAAAAATCGTAGAATCCGTTCTTAAAAAAATTGCGAAAAAGTGAAAATCGTACGAATAAACTAGGTACTACTTTCGGTTGACCAATTTTGATGAAAATTTTCGTGTCGAATCCTCCTCATGGTTGTACCTAACCTAAGTTCCAAGTTTCACTTTCGTACGGCATTCATGCCGAAGATATTTTTTTCACACACATATGCACTTACAGACAAATCGGTAAAAACATGTTTTTGGGGGTTCAGGGGACCTAAAAACTTGTATTTTCGGTGAAATTTTTTTTTGATAAATAAAAATGACAATAAATACTTTCTTTCCACGTATAAAGTTCTAGACAAAATTAACGCATCATGTAAGATTTTGGGCTAAGTGTAAAATAATCATTTTCTTCAGTATGCCACGTTCATTTTTGTTACTTTGTTCTTTTCTTTGTATCATAGTAATTATGATTTAAATTTAAATTTAAAAATTAAAATTTTAATGTTTAAAATTATTTTAAACAATATTTTATATTTCTTAACAAAAAATTTTAGAGTTTTAAATTTGATTTATGGTAATTTAATGAAAAATAAGTTAAATTAGCTTATAAAACAAAAACTTTTATTTAACAAAAACAGAAGGGTTACTTACAGTATTGAATGAAAGTTTTCCACATTTAGTTTGTACATAATAAAAAAAATTAAAAGTAAATGATTATTATGTAACTTGTAATGAATAATTAATTCAGTAACATGTAGGTCTACAGCCCCCTTTTTTCATTACAGCTAGCATCCGTCTCAGCATTACTTGAATCAAGTTTTGAATTTCTTCCTGGTCAATTTTCTCTCATTCTTATTTCGCCACATGACACAGCTGTTGAAGATTTACTGCATTATGTTGACAAACTCTTTTTTAAGCATAACCAAAACGTGCTCAATAGGATTTAACTCTGGGGCGTTGGCTGGCCAGATCATACTGTTAATACATACTTCATCAAAATACTGTGAAACCATTTAAATTTTTTTAAAGTGATGCGTTAATTTTGTCCACGACCGTATATTTTGTATGGGGCAAGAGAAAGTAAAATATGAAATATATTGATATAGATTTGCATTTGCATTATCACGTTTACTTACATAAAAGTAATCCAACAAAACAATATAAAAATATATTGCATTGTGTATCTAATACACTCCCAACTATTTGACTTGAGACAATTGTTCCTAATCTTCCTGTTAATAAAGATATACATACAGCCATTGCTCTGTAAAAAAAAAATTAGAACTCAATATTAAATAATTTGTTGTAAAATTTACAAAAAAATGTACTAAGCCTAATGGTTAATTTCTCATTTATTTTTTCTATAAAATTCTTGTTTTATATTAGAGCTATGCAGTTTATTATCTATTAGTATAATTTAAACAGTTGCCCATAACAGTCATGTGAAATGTTAAATTATTTGCACTTGATCTGCTAAATCCCAGGGCTACAAAAAATAGTTCTGTTTCTTATCACATGGTCAGTCAATTATATATCGAACTATATAAGAAAGAAGAGGTAGAGGTGTAAAAGACACTAGTCAGAGTTATCTCCTCTGAGAATAATGAATTTCATTTTACAACTAGACCCTGTGGTGAATGAAGTGAAGGTGTCATTTACAACGTGGAAAGCAGATGCTTTTCAGAGAGCCAGGCGTGCTGATAAACATACTTTTCCACATAGTGAGCCTCACTCCTTGTTTGACTTACTAAAGCCTCTAAAGGTTCAAACCAGTTTTTTAGCTGATGACCTAAACAACACAATTCAAACAGTGGAAAAATAAGTTATCTAGGTATTTAAGTTTATTTTTTAAATTTTCTTTCCACCTAAAAGACTGAAGAAAAAATGGAATGGAGACTTTTTGTGAATCATTTTGGGGGGGGGGGCTGCTACTTGGGGGGCTTCCATGGAGAACTATTGGAGGCGCTATTGTTTCATAGAATTTTAACTTGGCCTCCTTACTCGTTTTATTATTCAGTTTGACTAATTGTTCCACACACAGCTTTAATTTTGTTAACCTCTTCTTTGTATCAACATCTCAGTTATAGCTGACATCAAATCCTAAATAATTTAAATTAGACAATTTACTCTAGCACCTAATTTAATTGTCCATTACAATCTTTGAACAGGCAAGATATTTTCCTTTGAATAACATTATTTAAGTTTTTAAAAAGGAAAATTTGAATTGAAATCTCTGCGTTATATTATTTAACCATGTATTGGAATTTTGAGGTTATCTTCTGAATCTTTTACATGATCCACATTTTATCATCAGCAAATAATAATGTATTAATTTAATCATAATGGCCAATCAGCACTCACCCTTTACTACATTCTCATTTTTTTAAGAATATCGTTAATGTAAATATTAAATAAAGTCAGTGGAGTATCCATTCTCTCTTATTCACTACAGAAGTTTTCAATTGGTCCTGTCAAATGCCTTCTAAAAATCAATGAAGGCCAAATGAGTTTCTGAATTATACTTTCTCCATTTATCAATTAAGTGTTAATATTGAAGATTTTGTCTGATCAAGAATTTCCACTTTTGAAATCACTGTGTTCTTCACTTAAGAGAACAACTTTAAAAGCTTATTAATAACCTTAGTATAAATCATATTATAAAAGTGACCGTCCATAGGAAAGGGGACTTTATCTTCAAGTCAAAAGTGAGGTTATGAGTGTTTCTTACAGAGAAGCAAAGCTGAAAATAATCATATTTTTACTTTTTATCGTTATTTATAAAAAAGTTCCAGAATTTAAAAAATTAAGTTTAAGAAACACTTGTTTTTGGGAAATTGCAATTAAAGTTAGTTAATATTTCTCTATTTGCATTTACTTTCCTTGTTTTTGTCAGATATCATGACTTACTTATCTAAAATTTTATGCTGATTCCACTGATGTCTTCAAATAATTTATATTTGAAATAGTTAAAATTCTGTAGCAGATTTTCTGAGATCATGTCAAATGTAAAAATTCACGGACGGACAAAAAATTGAAAAATGTTATTATAATTTAACATACAACAAAGATAAAACATTAGAAAATAATTGTTTTCTATTTAACACATTGCATTATTAATGAAATAATACTGAGGAAACTAATCTAAAAGAAAAACAAATAAATAAATGGAAAATGATACTGGAAATAGGGCTAAATTAAAAATTTTAATTCTGAGAATTTTATTGATTTTCTTGTTAAGTGTGGAGGCACCAATCTCGACTATTTTCTTGGAAGGATATTCACTAGTGCTATTTCCTTTTTTCATGTTTTGAATCAGAACTTTAAGTTTTTCTTTTACCGACAGAAAAGGGATCATAACTTCACCAATAAGAATTAATTGGTGAAGCTAAGTTCTAATTTCCCTATTTGACAAATTGTCTATTTTTGGGAATCTAATCAGGATTGGAATTCAATATAAAATCTCCTGAAAATTTTTCTTAATGAAGATAACGTCCCTTTTCTTATGTATTGTCACTAATGCTGAATTAAGGAGGCTAATTCCTTGGAGATTTTATTCCTTGCAGTTTCTATGAACTTTTTTACATTTCCTTATAAATTTAATTATAAAATTAATACAATTACCTGAGATTTGTAGGAAAGAAATCAACAAGGATGCTTGTAACAACTGGTATGCCTGTACCAATTACTACAATCATGATACATGTTACAGGGAATACATAATCAATGTGATTTGAAAATATGACTATTATAGTTGCTGTTGCACCGCTCATCACTAACCCAGCTGTAAAATAAATATTTCTTTAAAATATCTAATGTTTTTATCAAAGATTTTTACTTTTACATAATATTTAATAATCCACATTTAAATTAAGAAGAAAATGATAGTATTGTGACAATATGGAACAATAATGGTCTGCTTTACCCATTAACAGGCAGGTGGAATGTTTAATTATTTGCAATCGATCTGCTTGTTCCAGGGCTACAAAAATAGTTCTTTTATTTATCACATGGTCAGCCAATTATATGACTAAAGCATTTAACAACAGAAGAGGTAGAGGTGTAAAAGACACTAGTCAGAGCTATCTCTTCTGAGAGTAATGAATTTCATTATACAACCAGACCCTGTGGTGAATGATGTGAAGTTGTCATTTACAAGATGGAAAGTGGATGCTTTTCAAAAGGCCAGGCATGCTGATAAGCATACTTTTCCACTCAGTGAGAAAGGCAATGGAGAACCAACTCACTCCTTGTTTTACTTAGTAAAGCCTCTAGGGGTTCAAACCAGCATTTCGGTTGATGACCAAAACAACACACTTTTATTACTTTCATATATATATATATATATATATATATATATTATTTTATCAAAAATCCTATTTAGGATTTTAAACAACCATATTATTTAAAATTGAAATATATATTTCTAACCACCAGAATATGGTAACAGAAAATACTTACCAATGTTTATAGTGCTTTCGTGTATCTTGTACACATCTTCAGTAAATTAAAATTCATTAAAATTTTTCTGCATCAAAATTTAAAACTTCCTACTCCTACCATGGTAGATAAGGAATAGTCGATTCTTATATCTAAAACAATCTTGCCAACTTAATCAGTTGATTGTCATATTCAGTCTGTATGTTCATTAATTTTTCCCTGATTTTGTATTAATAAATATAATATATTTCCAAAATTTCAATTTCATTTTGTCTGTTATTCATTTTTAATATTTCTAGATTATTTTTTATACTAGACATAGTATGTTTAATGAATATAATGAAATATATAGGTAAAACCACCAGATCTTTTAAAAAACTGTTTACAAAACACTATTCAAACTATAAAAAAGTTAAGGGGTTCCATGAAGAGAAAAAACAGTACACCAGGTGGACAGAAGGAAGAAGAAAAGCTAACTGTGAGCAAATGTTGAGAATGTGGGCTGCAAAAAGATTATAAAACACAATATTTCTTGTTAACATATTGAAAAACTTACAATTTATTATATTCTTTCTTCCTAAAAAAATGCTAAGGAACACTTAGTTTGTTTTGTTTTTAAACAACGTCCTCACAACAACATCAGACTATTTTCAGTTGAGTAACAATGGATTTTCATGTGTTATTATTTTCCATGCCCTATTCGGGAATTGAATCCAAAACTTCCACTTTGCAGGGTAGCAAGCAAACCACTGGGCCCCAGACACTGCCAAAAATACTTTAATTATTATTCAAAATACTTTTTTTAACATCCTATTGGTTGGTTTGTGACTTTTTGACCGGTTTCAGTGGTGAAAGCAAAAAGTTTAACAAAATTCACATTGTGGTGTTTTATAATTGTTTTTACAAATCACTATCATTTGAAAAATTAGTATGACTTAAATTCACTTTGACATTGCAATTAAGAATGGTAGTAATACACCCCTCACCCAAAGAAAGAATTTAAAAAAATTTGCAATTATGTTTAGAGTGTGAAAAAAGATGACAGGCTTTCTGAAACGCGGACTATTTAGTTATATTTGAACAGAATAAGTCGTAGAGTTTATGTTACTTTGTGTGTGAATTATTTATTTATTGTAAGCATGTTGCACATGTGGCAGGACCTTTACATCTGGCGTATGTGCTTTAAATTTTTGACATTGACAGTTTTCTTTTAAAAACTCAAAATATATATTATTTTTGTTTTAAACTGTCGTGTGGCTAACTAACTGATGAAACGTCAGCAGATATAATTTAAATACACTTGACAGCACTGGTTTTCTGGTCACAGTAAGTTATGTAGATTTTTTATAAGTGCTAATGACCATGGCAGTTGATGCCCATTAACTAACAGAAAAAATTGTCTGATTAAGAGGAAGACCAAAGAATCGAAGACCTGAACAAATCAGGGACCTAAAAACGTAAGACCCAGTGACTTAAGATCTAACATTATTATAAGACCTTGATTCTTGATCCTTGATTAAGATTCCAAAACCTTGTCTTTTGCCAAGAGATCCAGTTTACCTAGCTTTTTTTTTAACTCCTAATGTATCTACATTGCAATCTGCTTAATTCAGAACAATAAGCAACCCCATGACTCAATGAGGTGAAGATGAAGTGTATGATGTGTAAATGAGGTGTAGTCTTGTACAGACCCAGGCCAACAATTCCTGAGAGAGTATGATTAATTGAACCTCAACTATCAAAGTACACAGGTAACCACTGTCCATATTCAAATCCGTATAGTAATAACTATCTTTACTTGTATTAGAATATTACAATAGGATTTGAACCACGAACCTTCATCTCCGAAAATCAGCTGTTGAACAGCTGACTCACGGCGACAACTTTACCTCTAGACCAATCCGGTGGGTCTACTTAGTTTAAAAAATTAAAATAAATAATTTACTTACCAAGTACTATCTTTCTTGAAAATATTTTCATCACAAATATAATTACAATTACTCCAAATCCAGTTAATAAACCAAGCACTGCTGAACTAATATAAACAGAATAATCTACTGAATCATCACATTTAACTGGTTGAAATTTGTTCATAGCGGGTTCATAATGTTTAAAAAATGTATGATTAAATTCGTTAATAGTTGGAGATGTTAATTTATTGTTTGTAGTTGACCTATAATTTTCTACTGCTTGACAAAATGTACCGGGTTTATCTGGATTGTTTTCCTTATATTGGGCTAATCTGTTTACTGTTTCTGGAACCCATAGGAACATTCCATTGTTACTGAAAAAAAAATTTGTTAATATAATGTCCATCAGTTATTTTGATACGTTTAATTAACATCATATATTAAGGGGAGTGTGGATCCCTATCTATTTAAATATTTGGGAATATTTGGGTCACATAACCAGAGGAGAAAAATATGAGTTGCTGAGAATTATTATGCAGGGAAGGATCCGAGGAAGAAGAGGCGTAGGAAGAAGACGCATCTCCTGGCTGAGGAATCTTAGAGAATGGTTCAACTGTAGTTCATTGCAACTATTCAGAGCAGCAGCCAGCAAAGTGACCATAGCCATTATGATATCCAACCTCCGATAGGAGATGGAACTTTAAGAAGAAGAAGGATTCCTATCCTAAGCAATGTTAATGTTTGTACCTTTTTCTCAGCAACCACTACAGCTAGAGCCACATTTGTTTTGTATGAAAGGCCACTCTTTGGTACATAATTAGAATGTGTAGCATTTAATTCTGATAAGAATTTTGATTTTCACATTCTTTTTTAAAATAGACCAATTTTTTCATCGAAAAATCACCAAAAAAATTTTTCTCCCATAATTTTCAATATTTTTCAAAACGGCACACTCAATCAATAGAACTGGACGATTAACATACTCCATAAAAATTTTAGCCTTGTATCTTTTGTGGAAGCTGAGAAAAAGTACATAAAGTTCTAAAAATGACGTTTGAGGATATTCGCGTTTAAAGTTTGAGAAACAAAAACACGAGTGTAAACAAAGACAGACCACAACAAAAGTAGTGCAGGTTATAAACTTTTAGGTTACATTGCCAAACTATGAATAAATAAAAGAGAGACGGCAGTCTGAAAAAATAGTATAATAAATTACAGTAAAATATTAATCGAAAGGGAAAATTATATTGTAAAATTTTGTGACGGCAAAATCAGCTTAAACATAAAAATCACAAAAAAATTAACAAAATGTTTTCTAGTCTGCATAGCAACATGATTCTAACGGAATTTTAAAGTACACATTTCAAACTATATTTTTAACGAAAAAACAAAAAATTGATAATTTTATTATTTTTTCATTCCACACTCCCCTTAACATCACATATTGGTCAACAAGGTCTGAATAGAACTAGTTGCACATAATCAATATCTGGGAATCTGTATTAATGAGAGGTGGGATAATTCACAAGAGATTACAAGTCGTATTGCCGAGGCCAGAAATGTCTTCAACTCCATGAATTCTGCCTTTAAAAGCCACAATTTAACCCTTGACACTAAAACGAGACTCATGAAGTGTTTTGTGTTCTTAGTCCTATAGTATGGAGTTGAGGCCTAGACTCTGACAGAAGTAATACTCAGTAAATTGAGAGCATTCAAACTTTGGCTGTATAGGAGAATACTGTGAATATCCTGGACGCAAAAATTACTGATGCGTAAGTGCTACATTGAATGCACAAGACAGCAGAATTAATCAGCACAGTGAAGTCGCGAAAGCTGCTATACCTTAGTCATATCATGCGAGATGAGCACAGGTATGAATTGCGCCAACGCATTCTGCAAGAAAAAATCGACAGTAGAAGAGGACCAGGACGCAGAAGAATTTCATGGTCTACCAACTTGAGGGTATGGTTTAACAAAAACTCAGAAAAACTCTTTCTGGTAGCTACCAGTAAGGTAAGCTTTGCCATGATGGTCGCCAACCTTTGAAACGGAGAGGCACCCTGAGAAGAAGAATTAACATCGATTTAATTTTATAAATTTAAATTTTAGTACTAGCATTCATATTAAATTTCAGATTAATTCTTAACGTATAATACATCATCTCGTCTCCCTCCATGGAAAGTAGTTTTATTTTCATTTTTATTTATTTATTGAGTGACGATGCATAGAGATTATAAGAAACGAACTTATCAAAAATATAAGATCTCGATGGCTTTTGTTTTTGAGTATAGCCTATTACTTATTTTGTATTAATGGTAAATGCCATTTTAATTGTATTTTAAAATACTCGTAACTTGTTGTTTTTAAATTTAATAACTTGTTACACATAATGTACTAAGAATTTTTGTTTTAAATTTAATTTATAACCCATCGGGTTGGTCTAGAGGTAAAGTCGTCGCCAAAATCAGCTGTTTAACAGCTGATTTTCGGAGACGAAGGTTCCTGGTTCAAATCCTAGTAAAGGTAGTTACTTTTATACGGATTTGAATACCAGACAGTGGTTACCGGTGTACTTTGGTGGTTGGGGTTTAATTAACCATAATCTCTCAGGAATGGTCGGCCTGGGTCTGTACAAGACTACACCTCATTTACACGCCATACACATCCTCCTTATCTCATTGGGTCATGGGGTTGCTTATTGTTCTAAATTGAACAGATTGAAACGTACACAAATTAAGAATAAAAAAAAAAATTTAATTTTGTTTATCCTACTGTATTTTGTTCAATTTTAAAGAAATATCTCTACTGTTCTTAATATTCTTGTTAAATGTACAAGAATTGTTATATTTAGAATTGAAATATATTGTTAAATTTTTTCAAGTTCATTCTGCTGTATATATTTCACTGATTTTACTTTTTTAGTATTTACTCTAAATACTTTTCTTTTTGTTTTACCCCACGCATTTATTTTTCTGAAACTAGTTAAGTTTTTTAATATATAAATTTTCATGAATGTTACCTCTTGTTATTCATCCTTTTTTTAAATACAGTAGAACTTTGATAGTTCGACACTTTGTGGACTTAGAGGTTGTCCAAGTATCAAAATGTTGAACTATCCAGAGCATACGATTCTCTGGATCAATCTCGTATGTCATGTAATGTATAAGAAGCATTAAAAACAGAATTTTTTTTTTGTAATCCCTAATTTGTGTACGTTGCAATCTGCTCAATTCAGAACAATAAGCAACCCCATGACCCAATGAGATGAGGATGATGTGTATGACGTGTAAATGAGGTGTAGTCTTGTACAGACTCAGGTCGACCATTCCTGAGAGAGTATGGTTAATTGAACCCCAACCATCAAAGTACACCGGTAACCACTATCTAGCATTCAAATCCGTATAAAAGTAACTATCTTTACTAGGATTTGAACCAGGAACCTTCGTCTCCGAAAATCAGCTGATAAACAGCTGATTTTGGCGACGACTTTACCTCTAGACCAACCCGGTGGGTTAACAGAATTTTAGTATGAAAATTGCACAATTTTAATGAATACAAACAAACTGATATGCCCTTCAGTGCAATACTGACTCAAAGGCAATGGAAGGGAGGGGGTTGAGGAGAAAGTGGAAGGGGCTAACCTGCCTGCTGGATCACTACTTACATCACATCATGTCTCCTCGCCACGAGTCGTTTCGAAATATACAGAGTGTCAAAGAATCGAAGGTTTATTGTACTTATCTCACTTTGACAAATCAAGTTTTTTGTCTCAATCAATTATTTTACATGATAATAAAAGTGTATTTATTAATTTGGCTTTTGCATAGGTAATATTATGAATGTGTTGTTGTTTAGGTCATCAGCCGAAAGGCTGGTTTGAACCTTTAGAGGTTTTACTAAGTAAATCGAGGAGTGAGGTGGTTTACCATGCCTTCCTCACTGAGTGGAAAAGTACACTTATCAGCATGCCGGGCCCTCTGAAAAGCATACATTTTCCACTCTGCAAATGACACTTTCACTTCATTCACCACAGGGTCTGGCTGTATAATGAAATCCATTACTTTCAGAGGAGACAACTCTGATTATTGTCTTTTGCACCTCTACCTCTTCTGTTCTTAAATGATTCAGTCATTTAATTGGCTGACCATGTGATAAGAAACAGAACTATTTATTTTAGCCCTGCAACTGAACAGATTGAGCGTAAATAAATTGACACTCCACCTGTCTGTTATGGGCAGAATTATGAATGTATAAGGTGATATACTGCCCATAACAGACAGGTGGAGTGTCAAATTATTTACACTCAATCTGTTTGTTGCTGGGCTAAAATAAATAGTTCTGTTTCTTATCACATGGTCAGTCAATTAAATGACTGGATCATTTAAGAACAGAAGAGGTAGAGGTAGGTGTAAAAGACACTAATCAAAGATGTCTCCTCTGAAAGTAATGAATTTCATTATACAGCCAGACCCTGTGGTGAATGAAGTGAAGGTGTCATTTGCAGAGTGGAAAATGTGCTTTTCAGAGGGCCCGGCATGCTGATAAGCGTACTTTTCCACTCAAAGAGGAAGGCAATAGTAAACCACTTCACTCCTCGTTTTACTTAGTGAAACCTCTAGAGGTTCAAACCAGCCTTTCGGCTGATGACCTAAACAACAACAAGGTGATATAAGAAATAAAAAATACCAAATCTGACTGGAAATTGAATTTGGGACTCCTGGTATAGAACCCACTTAAGCTGACCACTAGTTAACGAGCCAGACAAAAAGTTTGATTGCAAGATTGCAACAGAATGATTATCAATATCATTCCTTAACCCACTGATATGTAATCACTAACGATATTAAATAAAAGAACCACCATATTTTTCAATGTTTAAACAATGTATAATATGTTTAGGGAGGGACTAAGGTGAATATTAGCAAATTCCATAACAAATTTTTAAACTATTTTTTTTTTTTACTGTAGCAACCTAATGAGACTAAAAATCCCTGAAAATGTTAACTTTCTACATCAATGTTTGGGCAATTATCAATAAATTTATAAAAAAATTTGCATAACTTTTTGTCAAAAGTTAAAATACATCTACTTTATCAATTATCAATTTAAAGAATTCGTTACTTATAAAACAATAAACCTACGTTTATTGTTTATTGCTTGGCACGGAAGTTTCTTTAAATAAAAAACTAAATAAAAAGTTACTCGGAGTACTTCACCATACTATAGGAAAAACTGATTTTATAAAAAATTTAGTGTTATTGTAAATTTCATACTATGTTTTGATAATAGATTACTATTTGTCTTAATCAGATGACTTAAAACTGGCAGCAGGATTTATCTGGGTAGGAAATCCAAACCCAGACAAAGGGCTGATAAAAAAAAGAAGAGAAGAATCAAGCATCAAGCCTTAAAATTATTATTTTTTACCTCAAATAATATTAACTTGACACCAGAGTAAATATAATCAAGTTAAAAAAATTTTCAAACGATTCAGTGGATATGGAAATTTGTAGTGGCTAGAAAACCCCAATGTACTTTTTTCCAATGTACTAAATGAATTATTTAATAAAAAAAAGTTAGGATAGATGGTCGAGGAGGCACCACAGCCGCTTATCAAAGTAATCCAAAACTGTACTATTCTGTTAACATATGAAAAGAAACACAACCATGTATAATGTACTTTGTTAAGTATTATGATATGGCATTATCATATACTAAACAATGGCTGTATGATTTTGATTACAATGATTTGTAATTCGCCAAGTGACAGGGCAATGATACAACATTATAATATGTGGTTGTGAAGTATAATAATACATTATTACATACCTACCAAAAATACAGTATAAACTGCATTGTACATAACAGAGTAAAATTAAAACTCAATGGCTTTTTAAATAAAGGCGCTGTCTGTTTATACATCGAATCGAAGAATCCTATAGAATGTTTCGAATCATCATATGTTTGTGCTATCTTTTCATTTTCATCGATAACTACATTCATTATCTGTAACATTAAATAATTTTTTATTATAATTTTATAATTTTTGTGAGGAAGGCAATAGTAAACCACCTCACTCCTCGTTTTTACTTATTTAAACCTCTGGAGGTTCAAACCACCCTTTCGGCTGTTGACCTAAACAACATTATAATTTTAAGAGGGGAGTCTTAAATTATTTATGAAAATGTTTACTTGTAATAATTAAAATGGTTTTCTACTTATTAACTAGTTAACAGAGTGCATCATAACCAGTCTGTAACATAAAAAATGATATTAATGTTAATTACAACTCGAACAATTGGTGTTGAAATAAAAAATTTGGTTTTTGTAGAAAAATCATATCTCTATAATCTCTAAACTTACAAATGTAAATTTAGCATCATATTAAAGATTAAATTATATCTTTTATTGTGCTATCGATAGCACAATAAATCATAATTATTAAATTAAACTATGATGCAATTAAACTGCTTTAGATATTCCTTTAAAATATGCTAGGCCTATATTTTTAAACATTTGAAGTAAAATAATTACAATTTGTGACTAACTAATTATTCAAAGTGAAATAAATGTAAATAAGTAAAGTTTTCTATGAAAAAATCTTCTGTTCTAACATTATATATTTAAATTACTAACGCTTTGGTAAAATAATTATGACTAAAAATCATAAAACTGTAGTTTTCTTATGTTTAAAGATACGTAAAATTGTAATTTACAGTAAACATTAAATTAAGTTTTAAGGGGCATCTAATTTACCAATCTACATTTAAATTAGGTATTATTTTAAAATATTTCTTTATATCATAGTAACAAAGTAATTATACCATTACATTCAGAACAATTTTGACTAAATACTCGTATTTAGTCAAAATATGAAATTAAAAAAAAAATTATGTTTCTCAATCCAATCAATAGTATAGTCTACATTTGAGTATATTTTTATTAAAAAAATTAATTTAGTCTACCACAAAATCTTCTGCTGGTTTTCCAGTATTTTCTGCGTAAATATACTGTAAAACTTCAATCGCTTTCTCTTTTTCTCCATTCGCTAAAAGAAATTTTGGACTTTCAGGTAGTAATACCAGTAATAAAGATGTAAGAAGACTTGGTATACCACATATTGTATAAAATAACCTCCATGATTTATATACTAATCCATGAAATAATACCACTTTTATTTCTAATGGACATATCAGCCATGCTACACCTGAAACATCAGACATTTAAAATGGTTAACTAAACTTTTATTAACATATTGATAAAATTTTAATTTCAATAAATCTCAAAAGTGTATGCCACATATATGAGGAACATTAATCTAAAACAACATTTATAGTTATCTAAGATTCAATACACATGATAGCCTTTTAAAATGTCTACTATCTTGTAATGAAAGCCTACTCCCAAATTTAATCGATTATTCTACCATAGATTATCTGTACATTCAGTATGACTGTTGTTAAGGTCATCAGCAGAAAGACTGGTTTGAACCTAGGCTTTACTAAATAATACAGTGCCAGAGGCTTTACTAATACTAATAGCAGCTTATCACGGTTTAATTTTATCTCGCATCAGGTATGCCATATTAGTATGGGGTAATTCATCACAGTGTAACATGGAAAGAGTTTTTAAAACACAGAAAAAAGCTGTTAAGTATATGATGGGAGTCAACCACCTTACCTCATGCAGATCACTATTTAACAAGCTGCAATTGCTCACAGTTCCTTCTTTATACATTTTTGAAGTGATAATGTACGTAAAGCAAAATACCTTTTTACAGAATTTTGATATTCACAACCAATACACACGAAACAGAATCGATTATGTTGCTAATCACAACACTAAATTGTTTGAACGAAAACAAACTTATGCAGGTAGGAAATATATCAATAAATTGGCACAAGGTTTAAAAAGTTGTGACAATTTAAGTCATTTTAAAAAAAAGCTAAAACAATACTTGATTGATGAAACATTTTACAGCGTGCACGAATTCATTTCTAAATAGTTTTTGGTTGAAAAGTATTTAACTTCTAATTAAACAAATATTGTGTACTATTTGATACAAAGGGGTTCATGACAAGCTTACTGAGTTAAGCAGTAGTGGAAACAAATGATTGTAAGTGATGAATTTATGATGGTGTTAACTTTTTAAATTTGTGTGCTATTTGATACAATGGGGTTCATTACAAGCCTGCTGAAATAAGCAGTAGCAGAAACAAATTTTGGTTGGTAAGTGATCAATTTATCATTGTGATTAACTTTTTTGTTTATCAGTTTTATCTTGACATGTCCTATACTCCCTTTTGGAGTCTCCTAAATGCAAAAAAAAAGTAAAACCAGGAGTGAGGTGGTTTACCAATACCTTTCTCACTGAATAGAAAAAGTGTGCTTATCAGCATGCCCGGCCCTCTTAAAAGCATCTACTTTCATCATAATCACTATCGAGGATTAGGCTCAATGGACTGTTCCAGCATCCATTTCTTTTTAGGTCTTCCCAATCCTTACTTCCCTCTAAGTTTATAATATAAACTTATATATTACATAAGGCAAGTTTCTCTTATATACTCTTATTTCTATTCTCTTATATTCTTAACATTTCCCACAGTGACTGAACATTTAACTCGGCATGTATAGCTTTGTTACATACCCTGTCTAACTGGGCACAACCTTTGACACCTCGCAAAAATCTCATTTCAGCAGCATCTACTTTCCACACTGCAAATGACACCTTCACTTCGTTCTCCACAGGGTCTAGATGTATAATGATGAATTTAATTACTCTCAGAGGAGATAACTCTGGCTAAAATGCTTTCTACACCGCTACCTCTTGTGTTCTTAAATGCTTCAGTCATATAATTGGCTGACCATCTGATAAGAAACAGACTGTTTTTGTAGCCCTGGAACTAGCAGATAAGAGTTCAAATAATTTAACTCTCCACCTGGCTGTTATGGACATAATTATGATTATATCTGAAAAAATTAAATGAAATCACTCTAGGTTCTTTGTTTGTTGACCTAAATTGTATGTCGAAGGATTGTTAACAATGACATAACAGTGTATCTCTATTATTATAATTTGCTTGTACCTTTACATACTTTTTTCAGTACTTTATTAAAATCTATGAAATAAAAAACTTAAATAATGTACATACATAAAAATAATGCTTGAGTATTAATATGATATTGGGTACTAGTAGCATATAAACTGCTTGAAAAGAACATGTTTTTGGCTATCACATAGTCTACAAAAAGCTTTCAATGAGAGTTTTCTTGTTTTAAATTTATAAAAATAATTTTATTCAAGTTTGGCAAATTTCACGATGTTTTTACCTGTATTATAATAGTTTTCTATTCT
The DNA here is from genome assembly GCA_035578175.1 of Catonia carolina. Classification (NCBI taxonomy): domain Eukaryota; kingdom Metazoa; phylum Arthropoda; class Insecta; order Hemiptera; family Achilidae; genus Catonia; species Catonia carolina. The sequence continues at coordinate 256,024,169 of JAQMRL010000001.1, read as the reverse complement.
AAAGTAGTTTAACTAGTTATAATAGAATATCTATGTCACATTATGTCTGCATTAGATTACTTAATATAAATATTAAACTACGCCCGTAACAGACAGGTGGAGTGTCAAATTATTTACATGCAATCTGTTCGTTGCAGGGCTAAAATAAATAGTTCTGTTTCTTATCACATGGTCAGCCAATTAAATGACTGAATCATTTAAGAACAGAAGAGGTAGAGGTGTAAAAGATACTAATCAAAGATGTCTCCTCTGAAAGTAATGAATTTCATTATACAGCCAGACCCTGTGGTGAATGAAGTGAAGGTGTCATTTGCAGAGTGGAAAATGTGCTTTTCAGAGGGCCCGGCATGCTGATAAGCGTACTTTTCCACTCAAAGAGGAAGGCAATAGTAAACCACTTCACTCCTCGTTTTACTTAGTGAAACCTCTGCAGGTTCAAACCAGCCTTTCGGCTGATGACCTAAACAACAACAAATATTAAACTGTGTATTGATAACACCAGTGAGCTGATTGTATTTATGGTGGGTGTAGATATAAATTGATCACGAGAAACAATGGTTATTAACATGTGTTTGTCAGTACATCAAAATAATATAATTACTTGTTCAAACAATGAAACTTAACATAACATAATGACTTTCTACCCATTGATTTGCTGAACCTTGGTAATTGATCCAAAAATTTTACTAGAGATAAAATCTTTGAAAGATGCCTTTGAATTTAGTATCACACACAGATTATTACCATTTTTTTACATTGCATAGTTGATACTTTTCATACCTAAAATTAATATATGTATAAATAAATTAGTTAGTTTAACTCACAAGGTAAGATGAAATATATGAGTGTAGCAATAACTGATGCAGTCATTATAGATCTTGTTCTATGTTTGTTTGTGTGGAATTCCCCAACATAAGCATAAGCTGATACTACTCCCCCACATGATCTGTGAAAGAAAATGAGGAAAATTACATATTTTTTTTTAAATTACAGAAAACAGTTTACACCAAAAAAAATTAACAAGCTCAAGAATTAGCCTAAGGTGTCAGATGAATAGTTTAACAAAAGTTTGTTGCCGGCCGCATTGGCGCAGTTGGTAACGTGCTCGCCTCTCATCATGCGGTCCTGGTTCGAATCCCACTCAGGCATGGCATATTTATACGTTACAAAAAATCATTTCATCCTTCAACGCATAAAGTTCCACCCCAACGTCGTCGCTAATGACCATTGCAGTTGATGCGACGTTAAATAAATAAATAAAAAAAAAAAAGTTTGTTGGAAAGGAAATTCAAAAGAGCAGAATTAAATGAGAAAACGTACTGTACTGAACAAAGTACAGATCACAGATTTCAAACTTTAAGGTTATAGGATTGACAATTTCCATGAGAAGTGAAAGCTGAACAGTAGATGGATGGAAGTAAGAAAAAAACTTGATACTGAAAAATGCTGAATCACACACAAACCTGCAAAAAAAATTTCCAGAAATATCTAGGTATCAGGTCTTCAATAACAAAAACAATAAAAGGCCAATCAAATTTTATTATTTTGTAACATGTATAATATACACATAAAAAAGAAAAAAATTATTATGGCCAATAAATGGTGTAACTTTGTTGTGACATAGACCTGCATTCTGTATACCTGTCAGTGGAATTAATTCAGTATTATTTTTACAAACGAAAGCAACTTGGGCTGAAGTCACGTCAATTAAGTCTCAACTCTCCCCTGAAAATAAAGTACTCGTATACAAAGTAATACTCAAACCAGTTTGGACTTAAGGGTTAAAGCTATGGGGTACAGCTGGTTCATCAAATATATAAATACCGCAGCGCTTTCAATCATAATGACTGCGACTAATCACTGCAGCCCCATGGTACGTAACCATTTAATATTTTAAATATCTTTTAAGATTCTGAAAAATCCACAGGGGAAAAATAAAAATTTATTATTCTTTTCTAGTTAAAATAATTCATAACATTTATTTGTTTTCTTACATATTGTTGTATACAATATGCATATAATTCAGCAATAATAAAATAGCCATCAAAACAACAAGAAACAGAAACAATTATCATGTTGCAAACTACAATATTAAATTGTTAGTACAAACCTACTTATACCAGGAAAAATACCTCAATAAATTACCACTAGTTTTAAAAATGTTATGCTAAATTGCCTTCATTTAAAAAAATTGAAAAATAACTTGATTGATGAGACATTCACAGTGTACAAGAATTCCTTTCTATTTTTTTTTAAACAGCATCCAAGTGAATGTTGAAGAAAACTGAGCAGACCTACTACTATTGGATAAATATTAGAAGATGACACACTTATTGTAGTAAGTTGGTTGATACATAGTCAAAGTAATATACAAAAATAGGTAATATGTCCTCCACTATTGTACTGCCACAACCTATCCTCCCCCTGATTCCTCATTTCTAACCCTATCCATCCGGGAGATCCGACATGAGCACCTAAAGCAATCTATCTATAAAGCCCTCAATTTATTCTGACTTCTTCTATCCAGGGTCTAAGCCTCACAACCATACAACATAATAGGCTTCACTACAGTAATGTAAATTCTTTTCTTTCCAATTCCCTTGTGGTTTCCCTTGCTTGGTTCCCTTGCGATGATAAATTTATTCAGTTAAACAGAAATTTAAAAAATAAAAATAAATAGATCAAAATGTTTTAAATAATTTTTAATATTTTTTTTATTCATTAACGAATGTTTAACAGTAACTCAAAAATGTATGATTAAATTACTTTTTTAGTTAATAGGAAAAGGAAAAAGATATATAATTATTATTATATATAATAATAGATAGGAAATATATAACAAGCGGTAAAACCCTTGTTATGCGACAGAAAGATACCAGAGAAAGCCAAATTAATGATGTATATTTTGTATTATGCACCAGCAGTGCTATATGGAGCGGAAACGTGTGGGATGAATGAGAGGAAGTGGATTAGGCTGCAGGCAGGGGAGATGAAGTCCTTAAGAACAATAAAGGGTAGGACAAGGAGAGATAGAATAAATAATATCGAGATTAGAGCTGAGCTAAATGTGGAATGTATGAGGGAGAGGTTGGAAAAAATGAGGATAAGATGGTATAGCCATGTGAAGAGAATGGGGGAGGAAAGGTTGCCTAGAAGGATGGAAGAAGGAAGGGTGGACGGAACAAGATCAAGAGGACAACCAAGAAAAAGATGGAAGGATGAAATTAAGAGGAGTGTGGAGGGACGGGGATACAACTGGAAACGAATAGAAGAGGAGAAGTAGTGAACAGGCAGAAGAAAATGGAGAGGCTTGGTGAACATCCAGACCCAGTGATAGCTGGAACGGGCACTGGATTTATATATAGGAAAAGGAAAATCCCAGAAAAGATTTAAGCCCACAAAATGGCAACTTTGCAAGTACTAAATTCAGACAGTTTATATATTTCTATTTCAATAAAGTAATTTTTATTTGAAGACATTAAGTTGGTTATCAATTAACTTTGTATCAATGAAAACAAAATTGGACTCTGTGCTAGTTGGTCATTTACAATTAAAAATCCGAAAATGGTTAAGCATCCTGTATTAGCCAATTGCTATAAAAAATATGAAATTAGTACTAAAAATATAAAATGAAGTATATTTTAAATGTAGCAAACTTTCTAAAATATTGATAGTAAATATTGTAACATAAAATTTAAATTTTACTTACGAAAATCCATTAAATAATCTCATAATTAGAAACAGCCAATAATTAGGAACAAAACTTGTTAATATATACAAGATACCATCAGCTAATAGACACCTCATTAAAATGTAACGACGTCCTAGAGTATCTGATAAGAAACCCCATAAATGGCTGCTAAGTATTATACCTGAAAAATAAATAATTAATGTTTTTTTTAAGCTGTAACTGTTTATATCAGTATACTACAGAATAGCACAACAACAAAAACATTTATTTGTGTATGAATGTAAGTTTGTATTTTTGGTATTACACCTGACTGTTTGCAGTTACTGCTAATGCAGATGATGAGAAAAATGAATGATGAATGATAAAAAGATGCCAGGCCGAACCAGGAATAAAACCCGGGACCCCTGATGTAGAAGCCAGTTTGCTGACCACTACACCATGGGGCGCACAATTTTGACAGTGCAGATAGTCAGTTAGCTGGTATAAGGATAGATAAAATGTTATATAACATTGATTGGTAAATTGCTCGGTAAAATTACCACATGAAAGTAGTGAAGAAATCCCACAACTTGACATTTCTTAACAATTAAATGTTTACATCAAGCAAATTACATAGTGGTGAAACGTTTGATAGTAATTAAAATAAATAAAGTTGTTTCAAATAACAAAATAATCAAAAAAGTTATACTTAATTGCTTAAAGAGTTTAATGTTGTTAAGTAGGAAATGAATCACTACCAAAATTTCTTTCCCCCAATTTTATACTAGAATTTTTCTTCTAATGTTACTTATCCATTACAAATTTGGCAGTCGTCATGGAAATTCTCACTTTGTCAACAGCAGTACAAAAGAGTTGTGAGGTGGTTTCATTGAACCAGGTCTTTAGATTCTTTAACCACGATATTCTTCTTCTATCAGGGCCTTTTTCTCCGAAGATCTTCCCCTGCAAAATACACTGAAGCAAGGCTTATCTGGTTTCATTCCCCATAATATGAGTCAGTTACTGCAGCTTACGTGCTTTGATAGTTTTCAAAACTTCCAGATCCTTTCCCATCCTTCACAGAACTTTGGCGTTGGTCACTCGCACCGTCCAGGGCATTTTAATACTAGAATTAATTAGTATAAAAATTTCTAATGAGACAACCTTCATGACACAGTGGTTAGTGTGCTACACAGCAAAGCAGAAAGTCCTGATTTTGATTATTGGCTAGAGCCTGGAAAATTATTGTATATTGAAACCCACAGTTACTCAAACTAAAGTAGTCACTGAAGACCTAACTGTAGATGCTATTTATGAGTAAGACAAATTAAAAAGATCAAATGAGTATAGATTACTAACACTAATAGTATGCAGTGACAAAATTTTTTAATTATTCAGTCTTTTAGCTCTAAAAAAATTAGTTTTATTCGTAAACTTAAAATAAAATGTCAGCCCAATTACAAAATAAAATATTTTTTTTATATACGTACTTTAGCTAAAGTACCCGTTCTTCGAACGGTTTCCTTTGTGCCGTGGACAGTCGGTTGGGTTACCGAGTTCGATCTCTGTCAGGTCTGATATTCTTTAACTATTCATTGTTATCTACCTCCTTTCAACGTCAGCATTATTATTTATGAAAAGAAATTGAACGTAAAATAAAAGCGAGATCTTGGTGTTTTAAAATTAAGATATGCAGCGCTTTATTATTTTTATAATGAATGAAAGGTAAATCACAATAGGAACACCACAATGGTGACCACTATCAAGACGACTGATTTTTTTTTGACAGAGTGACCGAGAAAAGGTGTATAAGTATAATACTGGTGAAATGGGTAGGTAGGTAACTGACTGTATGAATACGGGTTTTACCAGCACATAGGCCTGTGTTTATTGTACTGTTTATTTTGTATGTTAATGTTCTTCTAAAAATATTGGTTTATTTTTTTAAAAATAAGTAATATCTTCGTTATTATGCATGAAAATGAAAAACTTTACATAATCAAACTTATTCGTCTTTAAACGTTTTGTAAATTCGATTACATAAAATTTTTTGATACATTGACTTTTAATGGAGATATTCATAGTTTTTTGTTCACCCTCCCTCTGAACTCCCCTATCCCTTTGTGATATCAAAATAATTTATAGCCTATTTTTATTTTGATTGTGTCCAGAACCTAGATACTGAAATTCATTGAATTTGATTCAAAGGTTCTCGCGTGATGCCGTAACATACAAACAGACAAGCCGATAAACGGACAAACAGACACAAATTCAGCTGAACTTATTTTTGGCGTTTATGTACGGTATAATTATACAGACAAATTCACAATTTTATTTATATATAGATAACAAATAATGTTTTTTTTTTAACTTTAAGTTGCATCAAGAGCTTAGTCAGTAGTGAATGCGGTGGGTAATGAAACTGAAGTGGTGGTTTCTTATCTGTAATAATTTCCAGACCCTAGCCGCTTTGTAGGCTAAGGAGGTGAGTAGTTATAATTTCATTATTAGTTTTAAAAACTGAAACAAGTTGTAAAAGTAGTAATATAATAAATTAAATGAAAGAGTTTTATTCATTTAATGTATTTTTGTCAAATTAAAATTTCAGATGAACTTCACAACATTAAAAAACAAACAAATTTCTACTAATTTTTTCATTAATTTCATAATACAGGGATTCCACTTTTATTTCAAACTTCACTGTCACAGACAGACTCATTATTTTTAAAACCATAATTGCTGACAGAAATTTTGTGCAGTATAGATAAAATAAATACATTTACGTACCGATAAATCCTGATGCAATGATTGCTCCTTTACCTTGCGATGTTAATTCCAAATCACATTGTGACAAAGGTAATACGAAGGATACCATTGATACGGCAAGATAGGAGCATAATAAACACATTGCTCCTGCAAATGTAATCCATCTTTGTAATTTACCATGACCTGCAAAGTAGCAAAAAAAATTAATTACTGTTTTATTTACTTTATCAAAAATACATAATTATTTGTTAGGTTCTCTACTTAACAACATAGCGAAGAATAAAATAACAAGAAACATTAAAACATAAAAAAAGTTAGAAGAGAAACAGAATCCTTTTGCAATTACGCTACAGATTTAATCGGCGGACACTTCTCCGATGTGTGCCTCTGAAAAGTCACAAACCTATCTTGATAACATTCACGAATGGTGTAAGAAATGGAGAGTGATGATAATGAGGATGAACCAACACATGTAACGTTTACATTAAAGAAACCAACATGTCCAGTGGTCACCTTGAACGGTACTGCAATCCCGCAAAAGAAGTTAAATATCTGGGTTTTCATTTAGATCGAAGAAACACTTAGAGAAGTCACATACAGACAAAAAGAAAAACTAGGGCTGAAGTTACATTAATTGTTTTGGATCTTAGGCAGTAAGTCTCAACTTTCTCTTGGAAATAAAGTTGTTATAAACGAAGTAATATTAATAACAGTTTGGACTAATGGGTTTGAGCTACGGGGTTTATCAAAAATATAGAAATACTGCACCGCTTTCAATTAAAATGCCTGGGATTGATCACTTCAGCCCCTTGGTGTGTTACCAATGGAATATGGATAATGATCTGAACCTGCCCTTCATAAAAGAAGAAATTAAGCAAAGTAGCAAGTAACATTTAAAAAAAAGTTAGAAGAGCTTCAAAATCCTTTTCCAATTAACCTCCTCGACAACAGCGGAGATACTCAGAGACTGAAATGTTTAAAACCTTTGGACTCACCGTTACGATTTTGTTGTCATTTACTCATTTAATCTTTTGTTTATTACTTCTACTACTAATCATCGTTATTTCTTGTATTGGGCATAATTATCATCTCCATCATGGTCATCATCTTCAGCTTCAACTACTTCATATTCAAAAAATTAATGCACAATTCAGTCAAGTTTAGTTTTGGTTTTTGTTCACAGTTTAGTCTTTTTTTTTTGAAACACACTACTGAGTTATATATCTTCTTTCTAAGAACGTTATTATTCAGATTTTTATCACCTTTGCTTAAAATTTATAATTTCTTATATATAAAAAAAACAGATTTTAGCATAAGATTACTCTGCTAAAAAAAGAAACTTTGTGGCAAAATAAATATTATATTATTCATGAAACATGCGTATTTATGATAATCTTTTCAGTTAAATTTACCTAACCAAACAATTAATATTATATTCTTACCAGCACGATCAAGGGCTTCTTCATATGGTATTGGTACGTCTGCGAACATTATTTTCCGAATATATCTGTAATCATAAATTTAGTTTATTACGTTTTTGAAGTCACACATACTATTAAAAAAACATCAGTTTCGGTAGTTATTTTGGTGTTTTATTTGAAAAAATTACAATAGTGAAAAAATACTGTAAAGAATAAATTTGACTAAATATTTTAATATTACCAGCCATAATCTTTTAATAATAATGAATGCTGGCAAATTACATCATTTTAATCAATTGAACAAACTTTTAAAATAAGATGTCATCCAAAGAGTACTCATATATGAATTTTTTAACATTATTTCTAAAATATTTTTTCAATAGTAGGCCTACATTTAAAATAAGTGCACATAAGTGTACATAATAAAATAACCTTAGACCCATTTGGAACAGCTAAATTTACTATTGTGCCAAACCATCAGTCATTTTGAAAATACAATGCTCTCGGTCCAAACTGTTAAGGCAGATAACTAGTGCTCCCTTTTATGTAACGAACAATACACTACACACAGACTTAAACATTACATACATCAACTATTTGTTCCTACACACATACACACGGTTTAAAAATAAATTACACAGTAATTCAACCAGCTCATCATTGACCTAGACACACCAGATGTACCAACTTCCCCTATACGAAGACTGAAACGACCCTGGAGTAGGGATATCATGAGACGTCAAAATTAAAGAAAACCAAAATAAAATAATAAAATAAGTAAATAATTAAAAAAATAATGAACTAACTTAATGATTACAGTTGGAGTACTGTCAGTGGGTAGCAATCTCCTCAATGTCTTAAAATTATCAATATTTGTACCCTTTTTTATCAAATTTTCTTGTTGTTAATTTTATACAGTTCCAAATAAAAATATCTTGTATAGTCAAAAAAAAACATCTGCTTTCATTTTTGTAAACTTATTACTTATTCTGAGAACAAAGTTAAAACTGATATTTCAAAGAATGGATACAACCTATTATTGTCATGTGAAAGTTAAATTTGTAATATTTGGTAACAACCCTTCAATTCAGTACAAAAATTCATTGTAAAGACAAATTAGTCAGTTCTAGTACTTTCTAGAACTAGCTAAGAATCAAAACTAAAATCTTTGGCTTCAATAATCATCATTATAGATATTCAAAATGCAAAATCTGATAGTGTATGTTAAATGAAGATTGTATTAATTTGTTTTTAATTACGGAGTTCTAACAAATGAATTTAAACAATTTTTACATGGTTGTAAAGAGAACACTTTTGGGACTCTAAAATTAAGAAAATGAAAATTGGTAAAAGCTGTAATGATATTTTGGAAAGTATATAACAAAACAATTGAATCTATGGTGTTATTATTTTGGCAGCAACATGGCAAAGTTCAATTTTTGGCCGCCTTTGTAGTGTAGCGGTAGCGTGCTGGCCTACCACACAGAGGTCCTGGGTTCAATTCCCAACTAGGGTCTGGAAATTATAACAGGTCACAACCCAACGTTCCATGACCCACTCTAGTCGCTATTGACCAAGCTGTTGACATGACTTTAAATAAACTAAAAAAAAAAAAATAATCATGAATAATAAAAAGGTTCAATTTGTTTTGACTGTTGAAATGGTGATGGGGATTATTTATTGAAATGTACATCTTATTTCATAAATGCTGGTATAAAAAATTGAAATAAAGTTATAAGTATTAATGTAATTTGTGAAATTATAGATTATTAAGAATAAATTAGTATTTTACAAATTAATTTGCACCATATTAGCTAGTTTTTATTTATGGTTAGTAAATGGATAAAATCAGGATCATGGCATTTATAAAAATTATATTTTGTGAATTAATAAGTTTAGTTAATATATTTATACGGGTTTGAATACTAGACAGTGGTTACCAGTGTACTTTGATAGTTGGCATTCAACTAACCATACTTTCTCAGGAACGGTCAGCCTGAGTCTGTACAATACTTCACCTCATTTACATGGCATACATATCATCCTCATCTCGTTGGTTCATGATTGCTTATTGTTCTTAAATTGAACAGATTGCAACATACACAAAATACAGTAAAAAAGTTAATATAATTTATGAATGTATAATATGTATAAACTTATGTCTAGTTATGTATTCTTAATTTTTTTTAATTATGACATTTTAAGACTCCAAAAATCTTAACTTTTTATGTATATTGTAATTTACAATTCAGAAACAACATCTGAAATTGTAAATTAATTAAAAATTGCATGAGTAATAAATGTAGATATAATTAAATTAAAAACAATAAAAACCTATTTATCTCATTAAATATTGATCACAAAAAATTGTAAAATACATTTTTAATATCTTATAAACTTACCTTCAAAACACTAACATTATATTATTATTTTTATTATTATAGTAAGTATTAAAGAAACAGTAAATACTAATACAGTAAACAGTATTAGTTCTCTTTAGTATAGCTATTACACCTAAATTAATTAAAATTATATTATGTAAAAACCATTTAACTAAAATAAAATTTATTCTTTCACCAATTTTATTACCTCCTTTGTTTTAATCACGTAATAAAATTTAGCAATTTAATGTTTGATACAATTTAAGAAACCTGTAAGTACGAATTGTTCACAGACATTTCAATACTGCGAACAGTTAAGAGTTTGTGTTCGACTTACGTATTGTGACTAAGTGATCTATACTGTTAGAATCATCATATATTAGTTAACAGAAGCTTTATTAGTACATTATTAACACAGTTTAATGTTTTTAGAAAAGATAATATTTATTTAAACCAATCAATGTACTGTTATTACAGAGTGTTTTAAAAGTAATCATCTGAATTAAATGAGCTTATTTCTATACATGTTGAAGTAATCTGTATCTTAATTTATATGTACCTTGTAATTTTGAACTTATATTTTCATTTATTTTATAAGAACTTTTTGCTTAATATATTAGCAGAACAAATATTGCAGAACAAGGAGTTTTAGAAAAATCTGAACATCTTAAGTTGCCTAAAGATAAAGACACAAGATTTGTTGAAAGAACTCAAGCTCCATCGTCAATGATTTGTACAGATAAAATCAGACTGATCAGATCCCGAAATATGAAGAATTATTAAGAAAAATGTAAGAATCCTAAAACCAAACCAAGAAGGATTTCTAAATTTGATTCAAGTGGTCCAATGAGGCCGTAAAAGCTAAAAAATAAAATAAAAAATAAACAAAATAATAGCATATTAGCTGGATATACCACCAATAATTTTCAGATTATACATATTAATACAAAAGATTATATTTTCTCTGAAGCACTTATGTATTTATAAATTCTGTAGTGTTGACAAAAACAGAAAAATATATCAAGAGATGGATAAATTTAATTTTAGTGGCATATATAAAATTAAATTCTATGACTGTCATTTAATATAGGTAAGACCAACAGAACATTTTTAATATTTAATGCAATGAAAATATTAGAGGAAATAAAAACAAAAATTGAGATTTCACGTAGCTGAACATGTAATTTCAAAAAACATTTTAACTAATGTAGATAATAAAAAGGAAATTTTGAAAGTAATTATAAAAAAATGTCTCAGTTGAAAAATTCTATATTTATACATACAGATTTAAATGGTGATTAATAAACCATCAGATGAAATTTAAAAATAACCTTTAATTTAAAAATAATAAAAATAATAAATAATTTAAAAATAAACCTGATCTGTTGTTTGTTGTTTAGGTCATCAGCTGAAAGGCTGGTTTGAACCTCTAGAGGCTTTACTAGGTAAAACGAGGAGTGAGGTGGTTTACTGTTGCGTTCCCCACTGAATGGAAAAGTATCCTTATAAACATGCCAGGCCCTCTGAAAATCACTTATTTTCCACCCTGCAAATGACACCTTAATTTCATCACCACAGGGTCTGGCTGTATAATGATGAAATTCATTACTCTCAGAGGAGATAACTCTGACTAGTGTCTTTTACACTTCTACCTCTTCTGTTCTTAAATGATTTAGTCATTTAATTGGCTGATCAAGTGAAAAGAAACAGAACTATTTTTTGTAGCCCTTGAACTAACAGACTGAGTGCAAATAATTTTAACCTGATCTATTCTACTCAATATAGTTTTTGGTATTATCATTACAAGCTGACGAAAGTGTGCATGCATTAATATATTTGTATTAAAACTGATGATGAATACATGGTATCTAAAAGGGCTTTAAGAATTTTTTTAATTAAGTAAGAGTCATCTAATGTATATTTGGTGATTTTTCTATATCATGTAATTATTATGCACAAGAGAATATAAATGATATAAAATGGTTCATTTAAAACAAAAAATAGGCTACATTTTAGAGGTTTTTGAAATTCAAGTACTATTACAAAAAGATTAAATTCAATACCCACAATACGCATTGCCCCCTACCCACTTCGTAGCCAGCAACATTGCCAATACTTGCTCCCATAGCTCTGTTATATATATTTCATCTGCCATTTTTTCGGTCTTTCAATAACAATTATAACCTATGAATGTACAATCAGCTTATTATATTATAAAGTATTGCATGTTAACGCACTATAATCGATGTGTTCAGTACAAAATGCAAGACACGAGTGAATTACTGCAGCTCTTATAACCATGCACATGTAATGTTTGTGAGGCTGAAACATTCGTTCAATCTGACAATTCTGGCAAACATTCTGATTGGTCTAAACGGGTGGAACAGCATAGCTCATCAACCGTGTAAAACAATAGAAACTTTTATTATTGTTACCTGAAGAAGCGGTGCACACCGCGAAAGTGCTTGTAAGGAGGAAAGTACAATAAGCAGTATAAGGTCAATGTAAGTGTTTTTATACATACATAGAAAATAAAACATTAATATAATGATTATTTATAGTTATGTATTGATAAGAAAAGGAGAAACACTATCTAAAACCTCAGATTTATTTTTCAATTTGATGTACATATGCTAAACTATTGAAAAGCTAATGATTTCAAATAACGTCAAAAAATGGAACAATAATTTTGAATCATCCTATAATGTTTTAGTTAAGTTGATAGTATATCATGTAAAAATTAAGTCAGTAGTCATTCTAATTTGTAAGTATGTAACTCATTGGGGAGGCAATGAAATAAATTCAAGGATACGCTTTGTTAAATATTTGACACAGTAATAAATATTAGTTTGACAGTATAAAAACATTTGTTTTATTTATTCACTCTTGTTTTCGTATTTGTGTTTAACTTAAAAAAGTTTTATTACTTTGGAATTATATTATTAGTGATTTAATTAGTTGCCACTAGAAATGAAAGAACTCCCCTCTCTTTAATCAACCCCCCATAAAATTTTTACCAACATCTTCTTAACTTTCCCTTAACTTTATAAATCTTGGTTGTAATTTTCCAGTGAGTTTTAATTTTGAAACTCTGAGCAGCATTTTAGAAATAGGCTATAATGTTACAACCAAACTGATATTCAAGAATAAAAAAGCAGGCTGCTTAATAATACACTAGTACTTTGACTCTTTTCAGTGCTCTGAAGAGAGAATAAGGGCAGCGATGCTGCAGGATGAGAGGAGCTGGAAATTGGTCGCTCAGTTTGCGGAGAGGGTGATTGGAAGACTGCGTAGGGAGGAGACATCTGGAGACCAGTGGGATCACCCTCTCCCACAGTAAATCAGTCCTGTCCCGATCTCAGAAAGTAGACGCACTAATTTCCTGAGATGGTGATGAAAGAGATGAATGAAAGTGAGAACCAGAAGAATGAATAATTGATGTCCGTTTAAAGAATCTTAAATTTATAATTATGCATGGAAAATGCAAATATTATAATTTATACAGCAATATTATCAAATGCATTGTTTTCTTTTAACTTAAACAGATTATGAAAGTAAAATAATATATCCCTTATAAGTAAAGAATTTGGTAGGTTTGAAAAGTAATTTTAGACTAACCGGCCGCTGTGTACCAGTCGGTTTAAAATGGCGTATCGGAGGTTCGCGAGTGAAAAATTGCGGATTTCATAATTTTCCTAATATACACGATTACACACAAGTATCACTACACAAAAATTAATATAAAATGACCTTAAATTATGATTATGTTATTACGTACTTTTAAAATTAATATCCGTCTGCATTAGCAGTAATTGCAAAACAGTCGGACGTAAAAAAATTAATATTAAAGAAGTAAACACAGTAGTTCTTAATTATTTTGTAAACTCATTATTCAGTATCTGGAACTCTTATTGTATCTGGAATTTTTATGAAAATCGTTTAAAACATTGCAATTGTTATTTGCATAAATATTATAACAAAAGTGTTTTTAACATAATGCAATGTATATACATATACACATATATATTTTAAAGATTTTTTTGATAAGATGCATGTTCAAATAAAAATAAAATTACTATACTCTAACGAACTAAAGACTGCAGAAGAGATTTAGCCAATAACAGCCAAGGTCGGATGTGAGGTTGCCCCTTCGGTAAGTCACACTCTGTTCCACCGAACTCCACCTGACAATTTTGTTAGGCTGTCATCCACAGCGGGACCACAACGTGACAACGCTGGATACAATTAACGAAAGTCAATTGGCTCTGTGTTGTGATCTAGGTCACTATGCTCCTTCTTCATCACCAGTCTCTGGTCCGTTAAGGTATAGTTTACCGTTCATTTTTGTTACTAGGCATCTATCCGACATTCCCGGTAACCCGACTTAGCCCGAGTCTTAAAAACTCGGCTTTGTGGGACGCTACGTAATTTTTTTTATTTATTTAAAATCCCATCAACTGCAACGGTCATTAGTGACAACGTTGGAGAGTAACTGTGTACAATGGAGGATGAAATGATTTTTTTTGTACCTAACGTAAGAAAATATGCCGTGTCTGAGTGGGATTCGAATCCACGACCGCTTCTGTAATTGCATTTTATAAAGTGGTATATGTAAATATTAAGTTTAACAGTATGAAATATCCTGCTAAAAATTGCAATTTTTTACACACATTATTGTAGTAAGAAAGTACTTCCTTTACTTCAACATCATTCATATTTTTTAATTGGTACTAGTTATAAAGTGAATGTTGCTTAACACTCATGTCGCAGTTGTTGGTTATAACAATAAAGACTCGATTGAGCATGACATGAGCTCTTTTTAATTTATTTAAATATTAGCCAATAATTAAAGGTCATTACCAATAACATAAAAATGACCTGATTCAATGTGTGTTGTTATCTTCTTCTATCTAGCTAAATCAATGAGTATCTGTTACTAAAATGTCTGTATCAACACAGTCATATATGTTTGAACAACAATACGTTTTACTTCTCACATAAATTTTGTTTTATCGAAGTTAAAATCGTTGTTGTTTATTTTTTTCATTTGATCATCAATCTTCCACGTAGAATTTCAAATGGTGTTATTTTAATTTATGTAATTTTTCGTCGTTTAATACAAAAACTAGCAGAGGGCTTTTTTTAACGTTTGTTTAGCAACAATGGACCACTTGAATCGATTTGGAAGCTTTCAGTCTCTTTTTGGTGTGATATTCTCTCATGTTCTGAGCACGCTTCTATTTGGCTGCTTCTGAAAATTCCCTGTTCTTATACTCTCTTTTCTGTGTCGTAAGCCGATGGTTGTGGTCCTTGATGACCTGTTTGTATGTGGGTGATTTTTCCGTTAGATCTGTTAATTGCATGGTCAATTATCCTGCGTAAAAGTCTGGGGTTTGGTGTTCTTAGTATATGTGGTATAGTATATGTCCAAAGTACGACAACCGTTTTTTGCGCATGGCCACTGTTATTGGTTCTGTGTCTCTGTAGACTTGATTGCTAGGCAAAAGTCTGTAGTGATTGTCTACCTTGTGCTTCTTGTTTATGCAAGTTCTGAGTATTCTGCGTTCTACTTTTCTGCAAGTTTCCTTGATTCCTCCCCCGACTATCCACGCTAGGGTTTCGCTGCCGTATAAGATTTCGGTACTTAAAATCGTTTTATAATGTATAATTTTTGTGTTTACTAATAGTGCAAAGGGCTATTATATGAAACTAGATCTTTTAATAGGCTACATAAAACAGTTTATATTTTGATGGTGAAAGAATTTATTTTGTTTCTCCAAAGAAACAAGTTTCAGAATATGAGTAAAAAATTTAGATATTTTATTTTCGTATCATGTCAGAAACTCCATCTCTTTACAACCTTATGAATTCCCTTATTTTTCACTAGTATTTCGATTCTGTTCATTTGAATTTTGATATGGATACCCAATCGTGTGTGTTCATGCTTGTTTTTAAGCTAACCAGTTTACAAAGTCATTTGATTAATCAATTATAATCAACTTCATAATATAACCTTTTATTATCTAATATTCTGGACTGTCACAAAGGTCACACGGACGAAAGAAAACAGTAAATCTTTTCCATCTGTTACTCCTGTAAGTACTGAGTTATTACAGCATAGAATACATGCAATCAATGTGGATTTATTCATGACTCTTTCTCACATCAACACAGCTACATTTCTTGATTTATTTTTTCGAATCTTTCACTGTTTTGTATTTGGTATTTTAGGTGTTTGTAACAAAAAAGTTCTAATCTAAAATCTGTTTATAGTGATGCAAGAGCAGTTATTTTAGTAGGTCTTTCTACTGATGGATGTTGACTGTAACTGAGTTCTTGTTTTATAGTTGAATTTAATTCCTGCAAAAGTATCATTCTATACATCTTTTTGTCCAATTCGAATACATATTCATTTATTTCGTTATCGTCTATTTGCATTTTATAAATAAACTCCGAACATAAAGAAGATCCATCCGCCATAAAGCTTGATGTTTAATAACACGATATTGCGGTTTGTTTGGTTATATCTTACTTTGGTAACGAAATGTTCTTCAGTTTGGTTGTTTTAAAATCGAATTTGATCCAGACTCGATGTATTGAAAGTTTACTAGCTCATTATAAAGCCAATAAATTACAGTATATGATGGTAAAAGAATTAAATTGGCCGAGGTCATGCAATGATAATACTTCTCCCGTAAAGATTGAAAGCGAGTTTATGCGGCCACATACTATAGCCGGCATGTGAATGTTGTCGAATGTACACATCAGTACTCAAAGGGGGAAAATATATTTTTCTAAACAACACGATCGAAATAATTACATTTTAAATACACCAAAACCTCCCCGATTGCGTTTAAATTCATTCCCTGAGATATCGCGAAGCGGGGAACCGCGGTGGACAAAACACGTTAGGCGTAATTAAAATACGTCAATTGGTCCAGAATCAACAAAAGTTTAATACAAAAAGTAAAGCTTAGCTTTTTATAGCAATGTAATTGCAATGGAGATCAAACATTAGAAACACTAATTGCAATGACAGAAAAATTAATAAAAAAGTATGATTTTGTAAAAATACGGTGGGCTATGTATCTTCGCTTTTTTAAACAAGAAACTGTTGTTGTTTAGGTCAACAGCCGAAAGGCTGGTTTGAACCTCTAGAGGTTTTACTAAGTAAAAACGAGGAGTGAGGTGGTTTATTATTGCCTTCCTCACTGAGTTGAAAGAGTATGCTTATCAGTATGCATCAGCAGGCCCTCCGAAAAGCACCCACTTTCCACTCTGCAAATGACACCTTCATTCACCACAGGGTCTGGCTGTATAGTGAAATTCATTACTCTCAGAGGAGATAACTCTGACTAATGTATTTTACACCTTTACCTCTTCTGTTCTTAAATAGTTCAGTCATGTAGTTGGCTGACTATGTGATAAGAAACAGAACTATTTTTTGTAGCTCTGAAACCAACAGATTGAGTCCAATTAATTGAACACTCCACCTGCCCGTTATGGGCATAAACAAGAAACTATGATACCTTATTATTTAAAAAAGTTAATAAAAACAATAAAAACCAACTAAAATGGCTGAAAAATGATATTGATAATGTTATTGATGTTGTTGTTTCGGTTAGTAGCTGAAAGGCTGGTTTGAACCTTTCGAGGCTTTACTAAGTAAAACGAAGAGTGAGGTGGTTTACCACTGCTTTCCTCACTTAATCATATTAACTGATATCAACGGTGCTACGTTGATCTACGCTGATTTTTTTTAAATATGCTAACAGCTTTTCTTTCTTTGTCATGTCTTTGTAGGGAACTATTGTGCTTTCACACTTCCTTTTATTGCAAAAGCACTACTACTCCGTTTGACCGATTTTGATGAAAATGATCGTGTCGGGTCCTCTAGAGATATCTAACTTAAGTATTAAGTTTCAAGTTCGTACGATGTTCCGGTCTTGAGATATTCTGTTCACACACACAGACCAATCGCTAAAAGCATTTTGTTTTTTGGGTTCAGGGGGTCTGAAAACGTGTAGATCCGGTCAACAGGTGAGCTTTAAAAGCAGTATGTTCGTGACTTCTTCTGCAAACTTACATGATAATTTCCCAAATATTATTTGGTGACTTAACATCGCCTTGAACATGATCAAGTAAATAACACCAAACCTTATTCCTTCGAATAAACACTAATATTATAATACCTACATAATACAGCTTACAAATTAAATAAACACTGCGACATTAATAAGTGATTTTATAGATTCTATTAGTATATTGTCATGCTGTTTTGACAATAATAAGTTTTTGAACAAAGTATTGACAGGTGTAGTTTAAAACCGAGCGCAATCCATTAGCCTGTTAAAAAATCCTATTTCTTTCCTAGTCATTCTTTGCATTACTTAATGTTAATTTTATTATTCTTTAAATTTTTTTTAACAAATTGTAGGAGATATGATTTTAGTTTGTTTTAAAATTCTTTTATTGTTTTATTCTCAGTTATTCTTTATCATTCTCGAAATTCTATGGCCGGTTAGTTCATAGGAGCCGAACACTTCATTGATTCATTCAGTAGCAAATCGGATAAGAAACTATTTTGATAATAGACTATTAGTTTGATAAAACCAGTTTTGTACTTAACGCGGAGCGATTTATTAGAAGATCTTCGTATACAGCAGTTACTGTAAATTACAATTTTTTGGTTTTGTAAGAGTTGATTAATTATCTAGTTATAAATGACCATATTGTCTTTGTAGATAAGTTTAGTTTCAGTTTTTAAGTGTGATCATTTAGTCTAAGTAATTTAATTTACCAGTAGTTACAACTGTAATAATTTAATGTGTTAATAAATACATGATATAAGTTTAAAGGGAGGCGGAATCCCTATCTTCCACCATGTTAACGTCAGGAACATTTTCTCAAACTACTGGTCCAATTTACTTCAAATTTTAAAACAGTTTCTCCCGTACCGATATACAAAACCATGAGTTTTTAAAGCGGAAAGTAATTTATTTTTACTAAGAAAAATTTTTTTCACTGACGATTCAGAACCTGGAATTTGAGGCTATTTTTTTAAGTTTTTTGTGGTTAACTCAAGAGACTCAAAAAACTTATGGTTGTGTAGAGTGCCAAGGTAAACCATGTGTAAAAATTTGAAGTGGATTGATGCGGTAGTATTTCGAGAAAACGTTCCTTGGGTACAAAAAAATATATAATTATTGGTAAACGCTAAAAAAAACAACTATTAGCATTAAATCATACTAAAGAAAAAGCAAAATATTGAAATGCAAGCTACTTTTCAAAAATAAATTTTAAATATAAAGGAAACTCAGAATGTCAAGTATTGTCATCATATCAATGGATTCAGAAAGTCATGAACTATAGAATAGCGCTAAAATTAAAAAATCGGATATAAATTATTTTTTTGCTTTCCGTCTCCTCTTAAAGGGAAGTTTTGTTTTTCATAAACAACCAGATCCTGAAATAACTTGTAATAGAACGTATAACATACAATGCTGCCCATAACATACAGGTGGAGTGTCAAATTATTTACACTCAATCTGTTCATTGCAGGGCTAAAATAAATAGTTCTGTTTCTTATCACATGGTCAGCCAATTAAATGACTGAATCATTTAACAACAGAAGAGGTAGAGGTGTAAAAGACACTAATCAGAGTTATCTCCCCTGAAAGTAATGAATTTTATTATACAGCCAGACCATGTGGTGAATAAAGTGAAGGTGTCATTTGTAAGTGGAAAATTTATGTGCTTTTCCAAAGGCCCGACATGCTGATAAGCGTACTTTTCCACTCAGTGAGGAAGGCATGGTAAAACACTCACTCTTCGTTTTACTCAGTAAAACCTCTACAGGTTTAAACCAGCCTTTCGGCTGATGATCTAAACAACACAACATGCTACGCAAATAATATTTAGAAATCATTCACAAAAATATGACAGGTTTCAAACAATAATTATATCGAAATTTACTGTAGTAACAAGTTATAAATTTCGCACATGTGAAATGGATTAATTTTTATGCAAATGTTTAACAAACACGGAAATACATGTGCAGGATTAAGTGTTTTTGATTCTTAATATTTCTATGAAGTAATTTTTCTAAAAACAAGTTATATAAAAGTCATTTTTCACTTACCTAATGAACTAATGATTTGGAAAAATATGACGATTGAAGTAAAAGTCACAAGTACACGTACTACGACCATGCATGTCCAATATAACCTGATACGCAATTAACCAGGTATTTTCCCCTTCGTTATACTAATTTTGTTCTTGTAAGTGATATTATTGAAAAACTTTGGATTGACTCAGTAATATTTTTAAAATATCTGCACTCTTTTTAATGTGTATATTGCTGTTTTAATGTATTGTGTTATCTCTTAGGAATATTATGTTTGGGGACATGCTAGAAGACTAACCTTTATATATACGATAAATAGGTATGTATTAGTGAAATGAAATACGTCAGGGTAAATCAATAACACAATTAATGTACAAAAACAATAATTAAAACAACCGGGAAAATTCGTCAGCTAATCATATCAATAATCAGTTTTACATGTAGCACTGTTGTTATTTTTACTTCAGTAGTCTTATTTTTAATTAGTTAGTCGTTATGTTAGTTATAATGTTTCTAATAGTAGCCTATATATGGTTTAGAAAAAATACTTCACAGAAACTTTATGAATTAAAAACATTTATTTCTTCACATTCGTTTGCATTTTTGTTAAACATGTGCATGTCAATATAACATTTACGAAATTTATAAGTCGTTATTTTAGTAAAATTCTATGTAATTTTTCTGCAGATAATTAGATTTACATGTTATGTTCTTGTAAATGCTATCTTGAATGTTTTTGTATGTATTTATTTAATTTGAAAGCTGTATTACGTACTGTATTTTCAAATGTTTCATTGAAGAGATTAGGTTTTTGTCATTTTACTTTAAAAAAATATTAATTTCTTTGGTTATTTGTGTTATGTTCCCTTCAGACGTTCCAGAACGCATTGCATAGATTGCCAAAGGATCGATTTTTTTTTTATTTAACGTCCGACTGTTCTGCAGTTACAGCTAATGCAGACGGTGAAGGAGAAATGATTTTTTGTAATGTATGAAAATATGCCGTGCCTGAATGGGATTCGAACCCAAGACCGCATGATGAGAGGCGTGCACGTTACCAACTACGTCAATGCGGCTGGCCCCCCAAATAGTCGAAGGGGTCTTGGTCGTCCGAGGAGAAATTGGTTTCCGGAACAGGTGGTACTGCCTAATCCGTGAAATTAAGAACAAGAATTGTGTTATGTTTATCGAGTTTTACAAGTAAGTAAGAAACAGATAAGGTCATGTATCTCAATAGACAATCTCAGATAAATAAGTTTATTCCATTCGCTTTGTGGTGAAAAACTGGGCTTGTCCAGCCATAAAAGATGCACCTTAACCCTTTAGCCGGCAATAACATTTTTCTAGACCGGCAGAGAATTTCTAGCATATGGGTCACCGAACCGTAAAGAAATCATTAAAAATATGTTATAAATCACAAACCTTATCACGTGAGATATCAAAATAAACGAAAACTTAGGAAAATAGAATAAATAAATTATCGAAATTTTAATCTGACAGTATGGATGCTGAAGCTATTTGAAAATAATTTTAGACAAATATTTTTCTAAAATTTTAGATGACACTAATCGTTTAAAACTTTCTTATGCTCTACTGTCAAAATTAATTACATACGAATTGTTATGTTTATTTCAAAATAAAACCAAAAAAATTCAATGTTCAAAACTGAATAAAATGTAGGCCTATACATTTTTGCGTTAAAATGCATATTAATGTCGCAATCCTAAAAAAACAAATTTTTCACGAGAAAACAACCTCTCCAAAAATTTTAGCAGACATGGTGTCACCCGATCTTGTAGAGCATAAAGAAAATAGTGGATGAGGCGATTTTTAAAAAAAATCGTAGGAGCCGTTTTTGAGAAAATCACAAGAAAGTGAAAAATTACACGAATAAACTACTACTTCCGGTTGACCGATTTTGATGAATATGTTCGTGTCGGGTTCTCTAGTGGTACCTAACTTATGTTTCAAGTTCGTACGATGTTCCGTTCTTGAGATATTCTGTTCACACACACACACACACACACACACACACACACAGACCAATCGCTAAAAACATGTTTTTTGGGTTCAGGGGGTCTGAAAACGTGAAGATCCGGTAAAAACTCAATTTCGAAAAATCGATATGAAAACAATACTTTCCTTCCTATATATTCATATGGGCAAGAGAAAGAAAAATCGGAAATAAATCATTTTTTTGCTTTTCGTCTCCCCTTAAAGGGAAGTTTTGTTTTTCATAAACAACCAGAGCCTGAAATAACTTGGAGTAGAACGTACAACATACAACGCAAATAATATTTAAAATTCATTCACAAAAATAAGACAGGTTTCAAATAATTATATTGAAATTCACTGTAGTAACAAGTTATAAATTTCGCAAATTTTAAATGGATTAATTTTTATGCAAAGGTTTAACAAACACGCAAATACATGTGCAGAATTAAGTGTTCTTGATTCATAATACAGTCGATTCCGGGTAATTGGTCCTCTGGTTAATTGGGGCAGCCGGTTTTTTGGGACAGTTCTTTAATGAACAATAAGAGAACGGGTTTTTTTACATTGATAAGTACTCCATAATGCCGCTGTTTGGGGTCAATCCAGATCAGATGTAAGTACACACATGTTTTATTAAAACCATTACAGGCCAGCGACGAACAACACGTGGTTATAAGCGGCAAGATAAAAATGATAATGGGCAGGATAGAGGAGGTAGTAAACATTTCGACAGATAAACAACAGTAATCACACATCAGTCATAATAAGGATGTTATTTACAGTACAATGAGTAGGCTACATAATCGTCATTGCACAAATTTTAGCAAGTCATATCCACTAGTTATGCCCAACCTTACAAGCTGTATAGCCTCCTTGCAACTTATGGTTAGTTGTCACTTGTCATACGCACATAGAACATTCGTAATTCCATGCTACTCATCAGTTTTTGTGATTTCATGAGTGTACTGTAACACACTGTTTTTTTGAGTCTGGTTGTTTTGTTATCTGCAGGCATACTTCTTTTTTTTATTCCCATTCGTTTCATACATTTTATTGATTTTTTTTATGCTTAGGCTTACAGTACAGTACCTACTATCAACGTCTTTGTGAGTTAAATGCCGGGTAACGATATGACTGTGTGAATGAATAAAGCTTCTCGACAAAATAAAAACGTGTCCACCTAACTTAAGCCGACGTCAACTATCGAAACCAACCGGTGTGCCGAAAATTACGTTAACTTGTATCGTGATCCAAGAAAATAAAATTCGCCAAAAGTGGGCATTAAAAGATCATGGAACATCTCAGAAAAGAAAACGTAAAGGAAAGATCCACTTGTTGAGAAGCGTTCAATGAATGGTTCGCCATTGTAACTTCGCAAGGTGTTAGTGTCAATGGTCCAATGCTTAAAACCAAGGCAAAAGGTTTTACTAAAAAGTTAATCATTGTTCTGATATCCTTTTATTTGTTTCGTGTGTATATGGTTAGAAATTGCATGTAAAATTTATGTATGTGATAATTGTAATAATACAGCATCGTATACGCCACAGTTTACGAATTTGTTTATTGGGCCAAATTGCTCCGGCCCCGATTTGCCCCAATTATCCGGAATTGACTGTAGTTTCTATGAAGTAATTTAAAAAAAAAATGATATTAAAGTCATTTTTCACTTACCATATGACTAACGTTTTAAAAAATATTACGATTGAAGTAAAGGGCACAAGTACATGTACGCACAACAACCATGTATATTCAATATAATCTGATACAATCAAGTAACCAAGTATTTTCCCCTTCGTTATACTAATTTTGTTTTTGTAAGTTATAGCCTATTATTGAAAAACTTTGTATTGACTCGGTAATATTTTTAAAATATCTGCACTTTTTTTTAATGTTTATGTTGCTGTTTCAATGTATGTATATTATCTCTTTGAAACATTATGTTTGGGATTATGCTAGAAGACTAACCTTTATATACGAGAAATATGTAGCCTATGTATTAGTGAAATGAAATACGTCAGGGTATATCAATGACACAAATTAATGTACAAAAACAATAATTAAAACAACCGGGAAAATTCGTCAACTAATCATATCAATAATCAGTTTTACATGTGGCACTGTTGTATTTTTACTTTAGTCGTCCTATTTTTAATTAGTCATATAGGCTATGTTTAGTTTAGTTAGTCGTTATGTTAAGTGATAATGTTTCTAAAAGTATATGGTTCAGAAAAAATACTTCACAGAAACGTTATGAATTAAAAACATTTATTTCTTCACATTCATTTGCATTTTTGTTAAACATGTGCATATAATTAGTCAATACAACATTTACGAAATTTATAAGTCGTTATTTTAGTAAATTTCTATGTAATTTTTCTGCAGATAATTAGATTTACATGTTATGTTCTTGTAAATGCTATCTTGAATGTTTTTGTATGTATTTATTTAATTTGAAAGCTGTATTACGTACTGTATTTTCAAATGTTTCATTGAAGAGATTAGGTTTTTGTCATTTTACTTTAAAATTACATTAGTTTCTTTGGTTAATTGTGTTATGTTCCCTTTATGCGTTCCAGAACACATTTCCTAGATTGCCAATGAATTATAAACGAAATGGTCGAAGGGTGTTTTTCGTCCGAGGGGAAGTTGGTTTTCAGAACAGGCAGTACTGCCTAAACCGTGAAGTGAAGAAGAAGAAGAATTGTGTTATGTTTATCGAGTTTTACAAGTTAGTAAGAAACAGATAAGTTCTTGTATATCAATAGACAATCTCAGATAAAATAAGAGTTTCTTCTTTTTGCTTTATGGTGGAAAGCTGTGCTCGTCCGGATAATGCACTTTTAAGGTGCAGAGTTTTAATCAAATTCAATAATTTCATAAAAATATTGACAGGATGAATAATTGTATTTAGTTCTGTTAATAACAAACGTCTTATTAGTCTTACTCTTCTGCAACGGTTATTTTAAAAATAGACTATGTTATGAAAATATAGTTTACTGTAAAAGGAATAAGAAATTAAAAAATTACTAGGTTACTTATTTTTTTACTTTCTCGCGCCCCGATTTTTACTGACCAAATTTTATAACTATCTGAACCAGAAAATGTAAGGGGGAAAGTGGTTCAGTATGGGCTGGGCGACCAATGGTACGGGCCAGTGTCAGTTACTCTATTACTACAACAGACAGCCGAACTTTTTTGATATAATAGAATAATATAATTATGTTTGTTTATTTCCTTACTGATACCATTAGGACGTTGAACATTACTAACCTTGTACTTACAGTTACGAGGGAATGTTCATATGGTTACTAAGAGCTCATCGCAAACATAAACTTCAACCATCAGATCATCATAATTTTAGTAAGTGAATTTTGAAAATATTATTAGTAGTATATTGTAATAAAACATACTTTAGTTCATATTTTCAGTTAAAAACATTTGGATAAATGAAAATTGAATTCTAGGAGAACATTTTAATTTTAGACATGTCGCCTAGTTTGGGCCACCGCATAATTGTACAGTATTGGCCAGTGACCCATACTGTGAATATGTAAAATATGTTTAGTCTGTTTAAAATGATGTGGCAGCTTGCTTCACGAGAATACAATTTTGAGTTTTATTCTATCTTTATTATTTTGTTTTCTTACAGAAAAATGTTAAAGATTAGGTGGGTGGACAAAATAAGTAATTTAGAGGTTCTTAGGCGAGTGGATGAAAATAGAAGTATATGGAAGCATCTTACCGGAAGAAGGGATAGGCTCCAAGTCCAAGTCCTGTAAGAATAGGGCAGATGCCCCTAGGGATGACGACGTCGTGGGATAACCACCTGGTCGCTCGGAGAATATGGTAACGGAATTTTGTGGGTTTCTTATTATTATTATAGGAAGAGTGATTGTGAAGGAAATTGTTATTTGGTCTTGGAAATGGAATAGGTAGAATTTATATCGTCTCTAGGATGTAGAATAATGGGTCAGGAGGAGTAGAATTTTGAGGGTTAACTTAAAGGTATTCGTAAAATGGCAGTTTAATGCGGTCTTCAAATGGATGAGGTGAATCGTAGATACTGCGCATGATCTCGTTGTGAGCTGTTCTTCCTCTGTCGTGTAGCTTCCTTGAAATGTTGTGGATATAGTCGTCGATGGTGGGAAATAGGAGATTTTCGTGGATGATTTTGTTTGATATTAGGTAGTGGAAGTTTGTTATAGAACGAAGGGCTTTGTTTTGGATGGGCCGGATTCTATTTTTGTTGGTTTCGGACAGGATGGGATAGGACAGGGATAGGCTAGTGGGGCATATATTAAGACATCCATGTATTAGTCTATCAATAATGGAGGGTAATATTGAGGGAGTAAATTGTAGGAGGAGACAAAGGTTAGAATATATAAAGCAAATTACAAAAGAGGTAGGGTGTATGTAGATATGAAACGACTTGTGCAAGATAGATCAGCTTGGAGAACTGCATAAAACCAGTCGAAAGACTGATGACAAAAAATAATTATTTTATTTGTACTATTTTTAACATTCACAAAATAATTACTATTAAAAATGTCTTATAATTATTATTCATATTATTTTTAACTTTCACAAAAATAACAATATTATGAACAATTTATAAAAAAAGCATATTAGGTAGTAGGTGAATATTGCAAACAATTTAAATTTTTAAAAACAGTTTTAATCAAAATTATACAAAACAATGAATGGAAACTGAACTTTACGTAAGATTACTAAATAATTAAACAAAAGAAGAAAAACTCTCAGCAGAAACTTACCATAATGAACAAATAATAATACAAAAACGAGAAAAACCCGACTAACAGAACTCAAACATTAGTACATAAAAATTAAAAATGAGACGTTTGTATTTGTTTTCAAAATGTCAAATACAACTGTTAAGTATCTGAGGTACAAAACATGTTATGTATGTATTTATGATTCTGTTAGTATCAGTTCATATTTTATGCTATGATTTGTTTCATATTTTTTAACATAATTTGATAGAATTTTGGTAATTACACAGTCGAACTTCTATTACTCGGATTTTCTATATCCCGAGTTGAATTTTAGCCCCCTTTAAGGGAAGACTGTACTTTGTAACCCGCCAATGTTAAATTTGATATTTTTAGGTATTTTTCACAAGATTGGTAAACGATAGGGAAATGAAACTTTACTTATTTGTAGTTGTCGGATTGTTTGAGCTACTGACATTTTTGCAACTTAATTTGTTTAACCATAAAGTTAAAAGCAGAATAAGGAATAACATAAAATTTTTACAAATTTTTTTTACGGTATTTTACATAATAATTTTTGTAGCTTTTGAGGAAGTCATAAAAGTGCCGGAATATATGAATGATCAAGATAAATAACTGGTAAAAATTTCAGCCTGGTATGTTTAATGGTTTCCGAAAAAAATGTACCTAAAAATGTTAAAAATTTAAATTGACGGGAACGGGCAAAAACACAAAAAGGCACAAATCAAAAACAATATGTGCACAAACAAGTAAATTTCCTATAAAAATTTGGTCAGAAAGCTGAACCAACAGCTGAGAGTATTAAAAACAGTAATGCAGATATTTTAAAAAACGAAAACTCACTTTGCTCTAAAAAGATCAATAAATTATCAAAAAATTCGTTCTTGGTGACACGATATTTTTTCTGGGTAAACCTCCTAAAAACTTAATTTTTTCATTAAAATAATTTTTTTACGTAATTTAATGTTTTTGTGGTTGATCTCGGTCTGAACTATTGAAAAAGATAAAGAACCGAAATTCGAAATTTTCAGTTTAACCATCATACAGTCTCGCCTTAATCTTCCCATGCATTTACCATGTAAAAAGTCAGCTATAACCCGAATTCTGCCATTTCTCTAAATCGAAATAATTTTTTAGTTTTTTGACAAAATTTATTCATAGTTCTCAAAATAGCGGTTTCGGTCATTTGAAAAATGTAGGTACAGCGCTGTTTCTTTCATTATAAGAGGAATGTTCGACCATAAAAGGGAACAGACCTTCGAAGTCATCTGGTTGCCTTTGTATAGGCCTAACAGGCGTAAACCAAAACAATGAATTTCTTTGAATCGACCACAGAACAATAGAACCATAGTCTGTCGGTAGAATGTACCGTATTCAGCATGTACTGCGTTATTTTGGAATACTGAATACAATATCTGTACAGTACTTAACACTGCAGCCAATAGCTAAGCTAAATGCAACGTGCTGTACTGTAATACGAAATTACGCATGTGCAGTAGGCCTACATATTCCACATCTTGTAGGGTACTGTATTAGCCTATGTGGAATGTTCTTTTTCTGGTTTTTTATTAGTTTTTTTTGTAATAATTGCTTTGTTTTTATTTTTCCACAACTCAAAATTTCTGTAACGCGAAGTGTTTTTCCCATCCTTTGAGGATTCGAGTTATAGAAGTTCGACTATACTATTTAAAAAATAGGAATAATAAAAATAACTTTATACAATATAATACAATAATATAATAGTTAATATAATATTATAATAGTTATATATAATTATAATAGTTAATATAATAATATAATAGTTTTTCATTTAAAACATTTCTTATAATTTCAATTTTCTTTTTTTTCAAGTTCGGAATACACGAAATATAAGTTACGTTGAATTTTGCTATTGTGAGTTGTGACGAAAATTAAACGGATTTGTAGAAAAATCCCCGTGTAGACAAAATAAATTTTCGAATGAAGTGATCCGCATTTCAACTAACCCGCGATGGAGGACATTCTACTTACTGTTGTAACTGTACTGTCTTCTACTTGTTAAAAACTTTCACCTAGTAATTCTCAGTGTTTACACTAGATAGTGTTACAATACAAATACTCAGTTCTTCACAAAAGTTTTTACAGATTATAATGTGCATTATAAAATATTTTTATCATCATAATATTATTCTCCTTGCATTCTTGCGACTTTACCCATAAAAAGATGTGTCAGTATAAAAATTCGATATCATCGTGTTTTGTGTTGCGTATAAAAGTTCAGTTTTTAGAAAAATGTCCATCTTTCCAAAGCAGTCAAGGTTTCCTTATTTCAAACTTTCATAATCATCATCTGTCAAGGATTAGGCTCTATGGTCTGTTCCGGCATCCATCTCTTTTTAGGTCTTCCCAAGCCTCGCTTCGCTCTAGTTTTATATTTTCATGCTCGCAGAGGAAGTCTGTGAACTGGCATGCAAGTAAATGGTTGGACCAGTTTCTCTTAAATATTTTTAATATTTCCAACAGTGACTGAACATTTAACCCGGCGCGGATAGCTTTGTTACGTACCCTATTTAACCGGGTACAACCTTTGAATCCTCGCAATAATCTCATTTCAGCAGCCTGGATACGAGATTCAATCCTCTGTAATGACATCCATGTTTAACTCCCGCATGTTATGAGTGGTACAGCTATTGCTGATAAAATTTCATTTGGTTGTCCTTCTCGTTTTCTTTCCTATTGTCCTGCGAATAGAACCACAGACAGTGTTGAATTTTGTCAGTTTTTCCCTCATGTCATCATCTTTGTCATAGCAAATCTTGCATTCTAAATATTTAAAGTCTCGAACTTGTTCTATAGTTCGGTTGCCAAGTATAATTTTTTAGCGAACCGGCCATCTTCCCTTAAATCCCATAACCTTTTATTTTTGCACCGATATTCTCATGCCAAATTCTGCGCTAATGCTGTACAACTTATAAATGGCATATTGGAGCCTGTCTTCTGTGTCAAAAATTAAAACAGTGTCATCAGCGTACAACATTGAATTCAGGAATACAATATTCCAAAGCCGAATGCCTGAGGCAACTAATTGATTACAAATTGTTAAAATCTTATCAACGTAAATATTAAAAAGCGTCGGAGACATTGGACAGCCTTGTCGTACGCCTTTATTTATTTTCATTTTCTCTGTTTATATGTTGTTGCCAAAAAAATTCACAATAGCAGCAACGAGGTGTTTTGGATAGCCCTTCTCCTTCTTATATTCCAAAGACGGCCTCGAAGAACATTATCAAAAGCGTTTGATAATGTTTCAATTCTTATCTAAAAAAAAACTTAAAATGCGTAATGGATTAGTCAGGAAATTAGAATCAAAATTACATCTATAAACAAGTTCAAAACACAAAAAATAATTACAATAGAACAATCAAGGTTTCATTTCTAAAAAATTAATTGAAAATAGTAAGAAAGTCAAGCATTAAAATCTTATAAATTCTTGCATCTTGTAGTAGTATATCTTCTCAAATTAGATAACATTTTTAATCTTTTCTCATCATCAATCATAAACCTTTGAGAAAAATAACATAAATTTCAATTTATATGATTTTTCTTTTTTTAAAGAGACAACCTATGAAATTCGGCAAAGTCAGAATAAAAACTTTTTTGAGATAGTCATAACGCTTTCTATCAAACCATTACTTTTCACTGATCTTCCCTACAGTACTAACTCCATAATACAAGACCAAGGTACAGTTAAAATTTTTATTTTGCTTAAGAATTAAATGTGTTTTCTTAAACATAGCTACAAAATTTAGAGTTCCTTATATCAGTACAATAAAAAGTGTATTTTTCTCAAAAACGGAAATAACGATTTTTATTAACACTCTCGTTTATTTCACTACTGAGCCCAGAGTGGTATCACTAGAAGTTCTTGAGTGCTCTGAACTTACTTATTAAAACATCAATTATTCGTAACAAAAATCTCGCACTTTCGATATAGAATAAGTGAAATTATTTTAAAGCAATTTCTTAGATTGTTGTACGTAAATTTTGTTGTGGATCCACCATCTGTATAAGATTCGTCACAAACTGGACGCAGTTTTCGAAAAAAATATCTATTGTTTTTCAAAAAAAATAACATAACTTTTACAGAAAGTAAAAGAAATAGTAGCCATTGAGTACGTAATTTCTTTAGTTTCGTTAAACTGATATTTTTTATTTACAGTTTTGGAAGCTGAACCTTTGTTCCGAATGAGAATGAAAAGGTCTATTATTTATTTTTGAGATTTTTGATCTCCGATCTGTTGAATGAATTGACCGCTGGTAGGTGAACGTAAACCACTGGGCCAAACACATTCAAATTTTATAAATTTTAATGTGATTTCCCTCTATTCTAATTTCTCAAATTTCAGATTGTTATCTTCAACTAATTTTTGAGCTGTTATTTACTTTCTCTTACCTGTATGAATATGTAGGAAGGAAAGTATTATTTTCATGTCGATTTTTCGAAATCGAGTGTTCACCGTATCTACACGTTTTCAGACCCCTGAAAACCAATACTTAGAATTTTTATGCATTCTATTTAAAAGATAACCTACAAATATTCAATCGGGCCTAGTTATTTTAATACATGAGAAAATAGTTCTACATAGATTCACCTGTTATGTGGACTACGATATTCCTGCTATTGACGATATTATGTTTTGTATTAGAGAGGATTTTTGGTTACATACTTAAAAAATTTAATGAATTCTCAATAAAAGAAATCCTAAAACATTTATGGGCCACAAAAGTATCCAGGAAAAAAATCATCATTGCCAAATATTAAATTCAGTCTCAGTTCAGGTATAACATCATTATTAATCAGGAGTAGCAAATACAATAGTACTCATCACTGACTGAAAATCAAAAGAATAGCAGAGTTGATTTTTTGCTGGATACTTTCGTGGCCCATAAATGTTTTAGAATTTTTTTTTGTTGAGAATCCATTAAATTTCTTAAGTATATAACCAAAAATCCACCAATGCAAAACATGAAATCGTCAGTAGCGGGAACATCGTAGTCCACATAACAGGTGAATCTATGTAGAACTGTTTTTTACTTTCTCTTGCCTATATGAATATATAGGAAGGAAAGTATTGTTTTCATGTCGATTTTTCGAAATCGAGTTTTCACCGGATCTATACGTTTTCAGACCCCCTGAACCCAAAAAACTTGTTTTTAGCGATTGGTCTGTTTGTGTGTGTGTGTGTGTGTGTGTGTGTGTGTGTGTGTGTGTGCGTGCGTGCGTGTGTGTGTGTGTGTGTGTGTGTGTGTGTGTGTGTGTGTGTGTGTGTGTGTGTGAACAGGATATCTCAAGAACGGAACATCGTACGAACTTGAAACTTGAAACTTAAGTTACATATCACTACCGGACCCGACACGAACATTTTCATCAAAATCGGTCAACCGGAAGTAGTAGTTTATTCGTATAATTTTTCACTTTTTTGCAATTTTCTCAAAAACTAGTCCTACGATTTTTTTTAAAATCAACTGGTTTACTAAATTTTTATGCTCTACAATATAGGGTAGGCGCCATGTTTGCTGAAATTCTGCTTGAGGCTGTTTTTACGTAAAAACCTTTTCTTTTTAAGATTGCGGCTTTAATATGCATTTTAGCGCAAAACGTTATATAATAAAAGTTGTAGAAAATGTAAAATTCTACAACTTTTATTTCAAACATTTTTTTGTATAACGCTTAGTTTAGCGGTAATTTGCGATTTTCTATTTTTTTTCTCACGAAAACGTGAGAAAAATCGATTTTTTTAACATTTCGGTCTTAGTTTTCATTTTAAGACAAAAGTGTATATAATTAAATTTATATAAAATTAAAAGATCTACAACTTTTGTTTAAAGCATTTGTCTCTACAGAGCCTAGTTTAGCGTGAAAGCGTGATTTTCCGTATTTTTAAGCCAAACTGAGTTCGATTGTCATTTTGCGTCATTCACTCATGATTAAAATAAGGTTATGTTTTTGAGGTTAGTTTTTGTTTATTTCTAATATTTTATTAATAATGTTAGGTTTATTATTAATTATTTGCATTGGCAAGTGAAAGTTGTGTGAGTGTTTCACACCAGATTTTCTTATGTAGTACAATAACTAGGCCCGTTAGAATATTTTTAGGTTATCTTTTAAATAGGATGCATAAAAAATTCTAAGAATTGGTTTCGTTAAAAAGTAAAACTATTAAATTAATGAATATAATTTTCATATTAATTTAATTACCGTATAGTTTTGTCACAATATAGATTCCATTGTAACCTACATACCACACTGATTGACTTCATTTAATAAGTTATTGTAACGAAGCCTATTTATAAATTAATTTATTTATATTTTTATTGCATTATTAAATAACTTTTTGTTGTGGATATTATCAGTAAAGTTGACGACCCACGCGTTATAGAAATGATGTATTTTTGATAATTTTCTATTTCGTGCGTCACTGGCCAAAGTTCCTTTTTTTAATAATGCCTTTACTTTGTTATTGTAAAATTTACAAAAATACATAATTACATTTCGATTACAAACCATTTCTCAACGAGGAAAAACATTAAAAAATGTACAACAGCATTGGTAAAGTATCATGTTAAAAAACAAATAAATCCTCGCTTTCCAAAACTTCAACCTCGTTTACATTTTTTTAAATTTCCTTATAGCTTTAAAGTTGTCTCCCGTGTAATTACTTAATTTTTTTACATAAAGTGCAGCTATTATATCAAATAAGTTTTAGTTAAAGAAGGCATATGCCAAAAATCTGGCGGGGGCCAAATTATAACAATGAAAGGATTACTACAATAGGATATAGGGTTCGCCACGAAAGAAGTCCCCTGTGAAGACCAGTTACCCCTCAACCAATTTTATAAAATTTTCTATTTACATCACAAGTCAATTTCTGTTTTATTTGTAATTGGAAATGCAAGAGTCTTCTATACTAATCACATTACTGTTGTAAAAAACATAGTTCAGTTGTAAAATCATTTCCCAATCTTCACGTGGAGCCAAACTATCACTTTTTTAAATAGCCTTCATATTCAAACGGATTTGATATTCTACTTTTTTAATGTTCAGATTACAGAAAAATTGTGAACTTTAAACACACTTAAACCCCGAATTTTTTATGTAAAGCCTGGATAAATTAACAGACGTTTAAAAATCACTCTTAACACGTTGACTGCCACACTAAATTTTGCGACACTTATAGCTGGGCCATCGTACTTTTTTCACATTTTATTCATTTTTCTTGTAATTTTACTTAATCATATTTTAATAAAAAATACTAAAGTTTTTTTGTAAAATAAAGTTGTGAAATACTTTTGGGTCACATGGTCTGCTGGAATGATTTTACATTTCAGAGAATGTGATCTATTTTTGCGTCACAATAAAAAATGTACTACTTGGTTTAGTTAGAAAGTACTCTAGACTATTTCAATCAACCAAAATAAGCAAAAGAAATAATAAATTTTAATAAAATACAGTATCGTATGCGCCACATTTTACGAATTCGTTTACTTGGACCAAAATGCTCCGGTCCCGATGTGCTCCAATTATCCGGAATTGACTGTATATAAATATGCCGGCATTGGCCATCCCAAGGGTCGATGACTAGTAATATTTCATTATTATAATTTGGCCCCCACCAGATTCCTATTTAAAAGATTGAACATTTTTTGCTTTGAATTATTTTTATGAAATTCCTAGTTTAATTTTATATACTAATCTACATGTTGTATGACTACATAT
Organism: Catonia carolina; assembly: GCA_035578175.1. Taxonomy (NCBI): domain Eukaryota; kingdom Metazoa; phylum Arthropoda; class Insecta; order Hemiptera; family Achilidae; genus Catonia; species Catonia carolina. The sequence continues at coordinate 255,989,303 of JAQMRL010000001.1, read as the reverse complement.
TGGATAACTACATGCATTTCTAAATATTGGATGACTCGAAAAATACTTTTCTTAATCTCAAAATTGAATTGCTTACGATTTTTGTCTTCTGATGAAAATCAAATCCATGCAATTCGTTTGGATGTCTGGTGTGAATTTCGGAAAGCACAGAAAGCTGTTACTCCCTGTAACCATAAAGTATACTTTCACATAAATTATATCCGTAAGTTGCTTCAATAAAGATATTGTAGAGAAATATCTCATTCCAAGTAAGTTAGGAGTAAAACCTGAAATTAATTGTACGAAGGCAATTGAAGCACTTTACAAAACAAGAATCCGACATGAAAATTGGCAGTTCACAGAATGTACAAAAAAAGTCAAAGAAAACAAATCTAAAAGAAACCTTGAGGGTAAACTAGAAGAGGAGATTGGGAAGCTGCAGGACCATCCTATTCTGAAGGAATGTATTGGAAAACAGACAAATTTTAAGCTCAGTTTTCCAAAATTTAAAATCTTTTTAACTTCATGTTTCTTTTCTCAGTTCCCAGTAAAAACAGTAATGATTTTTTTTCTGTATATTCGCACACTACAGTTCTAAAGTTTGGAAGAAAGAGTAATTAAATTTAACATCTAAAAAAACAGAAAAAATTTTTTTTTTCTCTTTAATTCTTAATTTACAACTGTAAAACGTTACAACAAGCAAATGTGATGATTATGATAATAATGTAAATGACATGATAGGCATGAGAGGGGTAGGGCCCCCATTGGTGCCTCCCCAAGAATGAAATTTGTATATCAAATTAGCAGGTCTCTACTCCAGCGTCTTTTAAGGCGTCTAGGGGGATTATCAGGTAAATGGACGGAGGAATGTGAACGCACCAGGGGGTTCTCGTGTTCGTGTGACTTGTCGTGAAAGCGTTTGTATAGGTATTCAATGGAATTTTGTACAAGTGGTGTTTTCAAATCTGTATGTAAGGTTTTGTTGCTAACGTAAAGAGGTGCATTTGCTATAAGGCGTAATGTTTTTGACTGGAATGCTTGAATTCGTTGCAAATTAGAGGGTTTGGTTGAACCGTAAATTTGGGATCCGTAGGTCCAAATAGGTTTCAAAAGAGAACAATATATGCGTAATTTTTGTGCCATTGGTAATTTTGATCGTTTGTGAAGTAGGGAATATAGAAGTTTAAGTCGGGAATTCAGTAATAAACGTTTCCGTTTGATATGTGTGCTCCAAGTTAGTCGTTTATCGAAAGTCAGACCGAGATACTTGACCGTATCTGTCTTTGTGAGAGGTTCATTGTCTATGTATACTGGTGGGCAATCACCATGACGGAGTGTGAAAGTTACGTGAAGGGATTTTGTCGTATTAAGTTTAATTTTCCATGTTTTACACCATTCGTGTATAAGATTGAGATGATGTTGGAGTGTTAGTGAAGCGTGTATAGAGTTTTGGTCTCGGGCTAATATCGCTGTGTCGTCAGCGTAGGTAGCAGTGAGGGTCTGGGGTAGGGTCGGTAGGTCTGAAGTGTATACAGAATAGAGAAGTGGGACTAAAATTGAGCCCTGAGGCACGCCGGCTAAGACAAGAAAGAAATTTGAGTAAGACGATCCTAAACGAATTCTAAAGAATCTGTCAGATAGGAAGGAATTTATGATAAGGTAGTAGGTAAATGGTAGTATTTCTTTCAGTTTGTGTAAGAGACCTGTATGCCAAACTCTGTCAAAAGCTTGAGCGACATCCAGGAAACCTGCGGACACATACATCTTTTGTTCCATAGACGAAGCTATGTAATCAGTCACCCTGTGCAGTTGTTGTGTGGTGGAGTGTTGAGTGCGGAATCCGAATTGATGTGGAGGTAGTGTATCATGAACCAGCGGAAGAATGCGCTTGTAAAGAAGTTTTTCGAAAATTTTTGAAGGTACTGAGAGGAGGCTTATTGGTCGGTAGGAGGAAGGTAAATGAAAAGGTTTGTTCGGTTTTTGTATCATTACTATTTCTGCATACGTCCACTGAGTGAAAAAATAAACGCAGGGGCGACCCACCGGGTTGGTCTAGAGGTAAAGTCGTCGCCAAAATCAGCTGTTTAACTGCTGATTTTTGGAGACGAAGGTTCCTGGTTCAAATCCTAGTAGAGGTAGTTACTTTTATACGGATTTGAATACTAGACAGTGGTTACCGGTGTACTTTGATGGTTGGGGTTTAATTAACCATACTCTCTCAGGAATGGTCGGCCTGGGTCTGTACAAGACTACACCTCATTTACACGTCATACACATCATCCTCTTCTCATTGGGTCATGGGGTTGCTTATTGTTCTCAATTGAACAGATTGCAACGTACACAAATTAGGAATAAAAAAAAAACTTTAGGGGAAATATTATTATCAGAGAAGAAAAACAATAGTTTATTATTTTTTTAAGCTTTTACTTATCAGGAACTGTACTTTATTGACAACCACCCAATTTGATCGCTGTATTTTTTTTGATGTGATTCGGCATGAATTGTTGAACGGGGACCCCCAATGGAGTTTGTTCAGGAATGGCTGTCAGCTGGTTACCATACAAAGTCGCTTGCCCAGCTAGTGTTACTTAACAAATAATAGCGATTTTCTACAGCTTTTTCTCAAAATAATTACATTATTGAGAAAAAAGGGCAGAAACTTACGTTACGTAACACTGTGATGTAGCCAGATGACTCCTCATGTGAAACATATAAGTACCAAGAATTTCCAAATCCGCCATACGAGTGGTTCAATAATTATTGAATAGACAATTATAATTGTCTATTTTTGGTTTACAGGTTCAGTAGGATCAATATTTTGTGTAGTTACAAATTTTTCCTGTCCTTCACTGCCGTTTTCGATAACTTTAAGTAGCATTAAATATTTTTCGAATTCTCAAATTAAAATTCATAAGTAATGCTGTAACAAAAAAAATTTGGTGTGAAACACTCACACGACTTTCTCTTGGCAACGAAAATAATGAACAATATTATCTAACATTAGTAATAAAACATTAGAAATAAAAAAAAAACGTTCAATAAACATAACCTTATTTCAATCTAATTATGAGTGAATGATGTAAAAAGAAAACCAACCTTTGTTTGGCTTAATCCAGAAAATCACTTTTTGACGCTAAACTAGGCTCTGTAGAGAAAAATTATTGAAATAAAAATTGTAGATCTTTTAATTTCCTATAAATTTGATTATATGCGTTTTTGTCGTAAAATGGATACTACGGTCAAAATCTAAAGAATTGTGTTTTTACAGATTTTCATGAAGAAAAAACCAGAAATTCACTAATTACCACTAAACTAAGCGTTATACAAAAAAATGTTTGGACTCAAAGTTGTAGATTTTTAAATTACAACGTTTAATATTTTTTGCGCTAAAATACATATTAAGGCTGAAATCTTAAAAAACCATCATTTTCTACGAGAGAAAACAGCCTTCCCAAGAATTTCAGCAGACATGACACCTACCCTATCTTGTAGAGAACAAAAATTGTAGTAAATGAGGCGATTTTTAAAAAATCGTAATAGTCGTTTTTGAGAAAATCGCAAAAAAGTGAAAAATGTCACGTAAAAACTACTACTTCTGGTAGTCCGGTAGTAGTAGGCCTACCTCGCTTAAGTTTCAATTTTTAACTTCGTACGATGTTCTGCTCTTGAGATATTTTGTTCACACCCACACACATACACACACACAGACCAATCGCTAAAAACATTCTTTTCGGATCGAGGGGGTCTGAAAACGTGTAGATCCGGTGAAAATTAGATTTCGAAAAATCGACATGAAAACAATACTTTCCTTCCTATATATTCATATAGGCAAGATAAATTAAAAAAGAGTTTTGCAATCTGCAGTTATGATTTTTTCATAGTACCTGTTTTATAAAAAATGTTTTATAGTAAATTATAACAACTAGAATCTTTTTCTAGTACTAAATTAAAAAAGTTGTAGGAAAACTTGAGAATATGAAGTTATGTAAATAAGCATAGGTTTCTTTATGTGTCGCTGTCAAAACTAAAACATATTTGATTTTCTCATTAAAGATTTTTTTATTTGCTTTATCATTTTTATCCTCGGCTGTCTATCAACGTAAGACTAAAAAATTTTTTAAAGAATTTGAGTAAATATTTAAATATTCTTATTGATAAAACATCATGAGAATTGAAAAAATTTATTGTTATCTTTTGAAACATTTACCTAATCTATTTCTAAATTATCACTACAGACTGTTCAAAAATCGGTCGCAAATGACAAAGTTCAATTCGTTTAAATGGTTGCTTGGATAATGAATTTAATTTTAATATGATTTCTTATATAGTCAACTCAGAATATAATGAAAGGTTTGGAATTGCTAAATATTTTTACATTAAAAGAAGTTCCATGATCGTATTTGAAAAATACGTATATAAAAGTACAAAAATATTAAATTTAAACAGATTAAAATTTTTTTTGAATCATATTGAATTTTTCACCTTAATTTAAACGTACTCGAACGTATCAACAAACAAGACAGTAATTCAAGAAATCCAAAAGCTAATTTCTGAGTTGACTGCACAAAATTTTGATTTAGTGTTTACCTGGATCCCGTCTCATGTAGGGATTCCAGGCAACGAAAAAGCCGATCTTGCAACCAAGAGTGCTGTTCACTTACAAGAAAATTTCCATCGGGTCTCTCATTTTGACCTAAAGGCACACGTAAACAGAAAACTATTTGATTTCTGGAACAATAGATGGACCGAGATGCCACCTGCGAAACTCCATATGGTACGATATACTTTACGAGAATTTCCTCTACCCGAGTTTCATAATCTCAGGGAACAGGTTGTCATCTGCCGATTGCGAATTGGGCACTCATCTATATCACACCAGCACCTGCTCACAAAATCTATGCCGACAGTGTGCCCTTTCTGCGGCGCAAAAGCAACGGTTTCTCATATTGTCTCAGAATGTAGAGAACTTCAAGGCGCCCGTACACTTCTTGGTATTTCTGAAATTTTTCACAACAATGTTAGGTTTAAAGACAGTTGTAACAAAGTTTTAAAATTTTTACGCTATATTGCTCTTGAAGACAAAATCTGATAAGCCTACTAATTTTTCCTTTTTATGTTTTAATTTATGAAATTGTTGTTGTTTTTATTGTTATTAGTATAATTCCTATTGTGGTCGCTAATAACCATTAGCAGTTGATGCGACCTTTATAAAAAAATAAAAAAACAAGACAAAAGTCATAGCATTCTGTTGAAAGACCCCCAATAAGATCCAAAATATTAATTAATGGACACATACTAGAGCAAATGAGCCATTATAAATACCTTGGAACTAATGTCTCGTATGAAGATGACTATTACGTGAAAAATGAGCTATCTAAATTTAATCAGATATGTGAGACGATTCATAGGATACTGAGCAAAAAACATGACCCGAAACAAAGTTAAAGTTTTATAAGACGGTGGCAGTTCCAGCCTTGACATAGGGCAGTGAAGCATAGGTGATGTGGAGAAGGAGGAAAGAAACATATAAACTACGGAAATGAAATTCTTAACGTCTTTCAAGGGTTGTACAAAACAAGACAGCATTAAAAATGAAGATATAAGGCAAGATTTGAGGATTTTTCACTCATCAAAACAATCAAATTTTATCGTGCCCGATGGTTCGACCATTTAAATAGAATGCCAGATAGCCGCTTACCTGGTTTAGCAAGGAGATACAAACCAGTAGGGAGCAGAGATATTGCCCGGCCGAGAAAAGATGGGTACCGGAACAGGTAGAAATGCCTAACCCATGATAAGAAAAAGAGTAAACGTAATCTTATTAAAATAGTAAGATTGTTTGGTGGGAGATTCTCAAGGTCTTGGCTTGTTCAGAACTTTATGAGAAAAAAATGAGTTCAAATTTTGATTTGATTTTCATTGTCTTCGTAAATTCATAAAATATTTAACAATAAATTTGAAAATCTTTGCCATACTAGGTTTAGGCTACATTAAAAATTAAAAAAATGTAAAAATGAAAAGTAAAGTTAGATAAAGTAACAGAAATCTAGAATTCAAACTTGGCTTTCATAAATATCATTTATTTTGATCCTAAATCCCCAATTTAAGTATCATAAAACACTACACGATGGTATACTCGTTTCTTACGTCATTACTAACAATGTACTGTAGGTTGAAAGACAGACTTCAAAGTCATAATAATTCCTTGATATACGAGATTAATTCTCTCGATGTAACAGGAAATATTGTACAGGTATTGTGAAGAAACGGGTACCTATTTAGATAATTGGCCTTTTTGTAACACCTTCTATTCAAACTTAATTTGTTTACAGTTGTTCAGATTTATCCAGAAGCCGGCAGAAGGATTTTGTATTTTTTTTAAATTTATTTATTTAGAGTCGCATCAACAACTTGGTCATTAGCGACTACGGTGGATTGTGTAACATTAACTTTGGGATTTGACATGTGAAAATTTCCAGACCCTCGCTGGGAATCGAACCCGGGACCTCCGCGTGACAGGCCAATACGCTAACCACTACGCTACGGAGGCGGCCATTTGTATTTTTATTATGTCAAAATTCTTTGTCTTTCTCGAAATCTCCATTGACGCACCTATATAAGCGCCGGTTTGTTTACGGTCAGTTCAGTTCCGTTTTTGTGTGTGAACCAATGAGTGAATTGTATCAGTATGTTAGAAAAGGCCAACGTTACAGTAAATTACTGTCTATTGTTAAACTTTTAATTATTCTGTATCGTTTTTGTAAGTAGTATTTAGTAAACTGGTTAAGTTATTTGTTGTATTAGTTAATTGTAGTAATTAGTTTGTCATTTATTGAGTAATTTAATTGTAAATTACTTGTAGATTTTAGTCACTTGTTTAATTGTAATTTTTAGTTGTAATAAATAACTGTAATTTAAACTTAAGTGTGTTAATTATTTAATTTACCCAGATCCCGAAACGGACCTTAGAGATAAGTGTCACAATATTTTACTTCTTACCCACTTTTTGGGCATCTTATACTTTTATACAATTTACAATGTTATATTTATCAACCATGATAAATTGTACTTTGGATTAGATTTTCAAAATACAATAAAAAATATTTAAAAGGACATTATTTAGTAATATAAATATAGAGCGATTCAATATTTATTTTATGAAATACTATCGATTTATTTCCAAAAAAATGAATGCTATTTTATGGTGTAGTAATTTTATGAATTCTTTAGTTCAGAGACATTGAACTTTATGCTATCTTTCTTCACTGTTATCTTCAACTCCCAGAGAAAAATTACTTTTAAAAAATTTATTTTGTTCTCTTAAGAACAAATTATGAACAAATTAAGAAAAAATTCTGGTTCCGAGAGTCTTAGACCTTACAGACATTATTGATACTTGCATAGTGGACCCATGCGAATAAATTCGTACAATGTTCTTATGCTTCAAAACACTTCACTCCTGTATAATGCTACGCTCCAAACATAGTGTTTTAAGAAATTTTTCCTAATCTGTAAATCAATTTTTGTAGTCAATAATCTGCTTTACATTTCAAAAGCGTTTCTAGCTTGAGCAATTCTACGTTTGATATCACTTGTACTTCTACCATCCTTTGTTATTTTACTCCCTGGATATCAGAATTACCGAAACTTCCTGTATGTTTTACGAAAACCCCATATAATTGAAATTCAAGGTGTGCAGTTCAGTACTCTTGATGTAATAAAAATTGAATAAATATATATGAGTTTTCAAGTGCGCCCGAAGGTCAAAGATACCTGGTAACAAAAAAAAACTATTCAGTCAACTAATTTCCAACATTTTAATCATGTAAGCGATTAATATTGTACCACACACCTAAGTGCGTAAAATGTCCCGGAGATCAAAGTATCGAATTGTAAAATTATTACAAAAAATAGAATTGATTGAGGATTCACTAGGAATCGTGGTTTCCGAATTACATTTTCAACAAAATCACAAAAAAATTTAAACAATTAATTTACAAAGAAAGGCTACTACAAGCGTAACTAAGGTCAAATATTATTTCAGTGCGTGTCTTGTCTATAAAACATGCAAATGTAGGGCTAATCGAATGAATAACAATAGCCTAAGTTTATTTTTTTAATATATTATGAAATAATACCGTTCAAAGATCAATTTTTATGATAGCTACTTTGGAGTAGTTAATCATAGTATGACGTCACTAAAGTTTAAAGGTAAAATTAATTTTCTTAATACTGTAAATCGTGAGAAATGAAGACAAAGAAAAATTTATATTTTTAATATTCTACGTTAAATTTTTTATTCTCTGTAATAAATTTTTAATAAAAATTTATCTATTCCATTTTTCATATCCGTGTTTATACAACGGCCATTAACCTTCAAACATTCAAACACAGTTAATGCGCGCGCATATTTTCTTAAAATGTAGTGAAAAATTTGAACAAAGAATATAATGCATTAATTCCATTTTTAGGCTTACAATTTATTTACCTTTGTTTATCTAAGTAAACATAAACGTTTTGTAGTTCATCATAAAACTTAAATAAATTAAGAGAGGAAGTTAAAAAACATTTTAATTCCACAATGTTTAAATCACTATAATTTTTTTCTGGCTTTTATTTATTTTCGGGAACTGTACGCTATTGACAACTACCCAATTTGATTGCTGCTTTTCGCTGTATTTTTGAAGTGGATTAGGCATGAGTTTGAACAGGGACCCCCAGTAGTGTTTGTTCATGGACGGCTGTCGGCTGGTCACCATACAAAGTCGCTTCCCCAACCGGTGTTACTTAACAAATAATTGAAATTTTCTACCAGCTGACTGACTGGGCTGGCTCGGAGGCCAATATAAATTATTTACAAAATTATGAATTTTCAAATATTTATAATCAGAGTACATATTTTTGAGTTGTGAACTTTTGTTACAAATTCCCAATTTGAATAACTTTGTGTCCGTTCAAAAAATTAGCAAATTATTATCGACAAAAATGAGGCAGTAGTTAGTGGAAAAATAAACTTATCTAGATCACCAAATTCAAATTACCAGAGACAACTAAACGTCCGAATTGAAAAGAAACAACTTTTCCTGAGTCGCCTTTGGAAAACTTAAACAGGAGTAACTTCCCGATCTGTCCAAAATGAATAATTTTCGACCAGTGTGTCCTGTTGGTTATGACCAATGGTGCTTAAAAATTGCATTTGCTAAAACTTAGAATTACCTAATGAAAAATGAAGAAGATCAAATTCTCAGAGTATTATTACGGGACCAAATTAGAAACGAAGATCAATGTCGAATAACAGATGTCACTGATATTATTATACAAAAACCACAATGGTGAAATTGAATTACGATTGTAATATGTGATCAGGATGACAGATAAGCGATGGTTAAAACAGCCACTTGAATCGAAACCAGGCGCAGACACGCGATGCAGAGGAAGAACTACAAATTGGACAGATGGTGCCAAAGAGTGGTCCGCAACTGAATGCAGAAAGCTCAAAACAAGAAAGAGTTAACAAGAATGAAAGAAGGCCAGTGATTGGCTGTGTCCAGTGATTGTAGCAAAAGGCTAGTTGATGATTAAGATAACTGTTTTGTTAAATACGTAATTAGTTCTAATACGATGAGCTGTAATGAATTACTATTGAATCTTTAGGCAAACTTGTACTTTTCTTTTTGACTGATTTATTATTTGTGTATCCACTGCATATGTATCTATATAAAGTGAATCTACTCAATCATTAAGAGCAATTTGTGTGAATTGATTGTGTATGACCTGCTGGTAGGGCTATTAACATACAATATTTCTGGTTCTTGCCTCAAACTGAAATGAATAATTTTGAAACATTAAAAGCATAGATATATGAGTCCCTAAAACTTATCAAAATTAGTATTTTTTTAACGGATTGATTTCTTACTATATAGTGTCTGACAGACGGTGTGGTAAATGGCTGTATTATTTTCCACATTGGAAATCCATTTCAGCAAGCCTGGTGTGTTAAAAAATTATAACAGTTTAGGTTTAAACCAGCCTTTTGATTAAAACAAAATATTTGGTTTGAAACACTCACACAACTTTCTCTTGCCAATGTACGTAATGAACAGTATAACCTATGTTTAATCATAAGTAAACAATACAAAATGAAAAATCTAACCTAATTTTAATCATGAATGAATGAGGCTATATGAAAACACCACTGTAGGACTTACAGACACGGAAAATCTCTATTTGACGCTAAATTAGACTTTGTAGAAAAAATGGTTGAAATAGTACATGTAAATTTTTATTTTAGCAAACTGATATAGCTAATTGATATTTTGATTAAATTAAAATATATACGGCCTTAAACTAAGGCCGCAATCTTAAAAATCAATTTTTTACCGATTTTAATAAGCAAATTACGGAAAATCACTAATTTGACGCTAAACTAAGCGCTGTATAGAAATGTTTAAAATAAATGTTGTAGGTTTTTAATTTTCTACAAGTTTGATTATATACGCTTTAATGCTAAAATTCTTATTAAGGCTGCAATCTTAAGAAAAGTAATTTTTACCACGAAAGCACAGGCCCCTCCCCAAGAATATACTATCAGTAAACAAGACGGTTGCCCTATTCTGTATTGCATGAACAATTTATTATATGAGGCGATTTTAAACAAATCTAGAAACCGCCTTTGAGAAAATCGCAAAACAGTGAGAAATTGCACGACTAAAATTCTACTTGACCGAAATTAAATTGTTCCTATCGGGTTCTCTCATGATACACAACGTAAGTTTCAAGTTTTATCTTCGCACGGTATTTCATTTGTGAGATATTTTGTTGACACACACACACACACACACACAAAGTCCAAACGGTAAAAACTTTTTTTTTATGTTCAGTGGGTTTGAAAATGTTTATTTCTGGTGAAACTCTATGTATTCATAAAACACAAAATAAAGTAAAAAATCTGGTGTGAAACACTCACTCTCTTTCCAATGAAAATAATAACCAATATAACCTAACATTAGTATTAAAACATTAGAAATAACAAAAACATTAATCTCAGAAAACATAACCTCATTTTAATCATGAGTGAATGATCCAAAAATCATTCAATGATGAAAACCAACCATGAAAATCAACTTTAGTTTGGCTTAATAATACGGAAAATCACTCTTTCACGCTTAACTAGGCTCTATAGAGAAAATTGCTTCCAATAAAAGTTGTTGATCTTTTAATTTCCTACAAATTTGTTTATAAACACTTTTGTCGCAAAATGCAGAAGGACCGAAATCTTTAAAAAAATCCATTTTTACTGATTTTCATGAGAAAAAAACAGAAAGTCACTAATTACCGCTAAACTAAGCGTTTTACAAAGAAATTTTTGAAATTTGAAAATGAAGTTTTGGATTTTAAATTGTCTACAATATTTGTTATTTGTTATATTTGTTACAACATTTGTTATATTTATTATATAATTATTATTTGTCAATTTTGCGCTAAAATGCATATTAAGGCTACAATCTTAAAAAAACGTTTTTTTTACGAGAGCACAGCCTCCTCAAGAATTTCAGCAGACATGGCGCCGACCCTATCTTGTAGAGCATAAAAAATTTAGTAAATGAGAAAAAAAATTTGAGGAAATCGCAAAAAAGTGAAAAATTACACGAATATACTAGGTACTACTTCCGGTAGACCGATTTTAATGAAAATGTTTGTGTCGGGTTCGGTAGTAGTATCTAACTTAAGTTTTAAGTTCGAGCAATGTTCCGTTCTTGAGATATTTTGTTCACACACACACACAGACCCAATTGCTAAAAACATATTTTTTTGGATTCAGGGCGTCTAAAACATGTGTGTCCGGTAAAACTCGATTTCGAAAAATCGACATGAAAACAATAATTTCCTTCCTATACGCGTATTATTCGTATAGGCAAGAGGAAGTAAAAAGTAGTCTTTTCTACACAAGTAATAGTTTGAATCATAGATACTACATTTAATTCCAAAGATTTCATAAAATATGTTTGTTAAAAGATTCTTTTGAAAATTTAATAATTTGTATTGTTAAATGTACTCACAAAGAGTTTGAGTCTGTAAAATCGCTTAACTTAATGGTTAATCACCCTACATAAGATATGTTGGAAACAATGAGGAAAGTACAACCTTAATTCAGTCAACTAACAAAAGTTCCAATTAAAAACTAAGTTAACATTATACATTTATCTAACAAAGTATTGACAATGACAACTCAAGCTATATCAGTAGTTTAATCATCCTCGTTTCTCAAGCCTTTAAAACGTAGTGAACACAAAATGACCCATATCATTTTTTTTTTTTACTTAGCCTACTGTAAAATTCTACAATCTGTTCACATAGACCAATGAGTAGATAAATCAACATAAATATTTACAAACATAACTAATTAAAAAGAAATTTTTCTTTAAAAATTTACATACAAAATTGTTGTTTTAATATTGTAGTATTTTAATATTTATTTTATTAATTAAATTTTTAATTTGTTTTTAAAAATTCAAACACAAGACGTTACAAAATTTTAGTTATGAGGCATAATTTTTTCTCTGATTTACCAACAATATCTGTTTGATCCGAATCACGGTTATATTACTTTCCGCTAAGTGGAGTAGACTGAAGATTAAAATTTTTTTAACACAAATTTTAGAGAAACTATAGGTGCTAAATTTATTTAATGATTTTTTTTCTATAAACTTCACGTTAATCCAATAAATGTCAATTCTCAATTTTCCAGTTAAATCACTTTTGATCATCTTGATGGGTCAGTCGGTGTGCATTTAAGGAAACTTCTAATCTGTATTTTTTTAAATATACTTTTTTATTATAACAAGTCCATATGGGCTTCAAAATGGCCTTCATTATTCATAATTTTGTTCGAAAGGGTAACCTTCGACCTCTTCCCCAGAATCTAGTAATACTGTTTAAATATTACGTACGTTTGTTTTGTTTTGTGTTTTTAACCTAAAATGTTTTAGTTCCTTCTGAGTAAAACGTGTATTTTAATACTGTATGAATTTTAGATATTACTTTCTCTTGCCTTTATGAATATAGAGAAAGGAAAGTATTGTTATCATGTCAATTTTTCGAAATCGAGTTTTCACTTGATCTACACGTTTTCAGACCCCCTGAACCCAAAAAACATGTTTTCAGCGATTGGTCTGTGTGTGTCTGTGTGTGAACAAAATATCTCAAGAACGGAACATCGTACGAACTTGAAACTAAAAACTTAAGTTAGATACTACTACCGGACCCAACTTTTATTTCAAACATGTTTTTGAACAAATCTTACTTTAGCGGTATTTAGTGATTTTCTGTTTTTTTATGAAAATCTGTAAAAAAATCGATTTTTTTTTAAATTTCACCCATAGTATGTACTACTTTATGACAAAAAAGTATAATCAAATTTTTAGGAAATTAAAAGATCTACAACTTTTATTTAGAGGATTTTTCTCTACAGAGCCTAGTTTTGCGTGAAAGAGTGATTTTAAGATTTTTTTAAGCCACACTGAGGTTGATTTTCATTTTGCGTCTTTCACTCATGATTGAAATTAGGTTATGTTTATAGAGGTTAGTTTTTTGTTTGTTTCTAATGTTAGATTACATTGTTAATTATTTATATTGGCAAGAGAAAGTTGTGTGAGTATTTCACACCATATTTTTTTTATAAATTTGTAAAGCTAATCTTGAAAAAAGTATAAAAATAAACTGTAATTCAAAAATTTTGATATAACATTTGATTACCGAATCCCACAGATACTAATATACTTTTTTGTGTTCTTTCACCTGTAAGCCTAAGTCTATTACAAAACTCAGTGACTCACGAAACAGGTCGGAAATTTCATTTTTGATCAATGTACAATAGTAATAATTTCCTACACAACAATGAAAAGTTGTGTCATCTTACATTATGCTGATGACAAACAGTGACATGCATTAGATAAGATAATAATGTAAATACAAAAATACAAAGTACAGTACAAAACATGTTCAACTGAATAAAACTTTGTCAACAAAACAATTGAATTCGACCAGATTATGATACTAATCTAAAACCTATTACGGAAAATCTTTTTAACTTAGTTAATTAATATTTCAATTGAGCAATGACAGTCAGCAAGAATGATGAAAACTTTATAAAATAATAATAATAACGTTACTAACTCAGAGAAGGGCATTGCCGTCTAATAAAAATGTTGGACACTACTTCAATAATAAAATGGTGTTTAAATACAAATTTTAAGTTAAACTTTTCTATTAAAAATGTAGTGTTCGTTTATCATGTCTACTCCATCGGCGTTTTAGTAGTCTTTTTGGAATTCCTGGTAAATCGGAAGAATATACGAGGTATGACTATTAAATAACGAGACTGATGTTGAAAAATATTTAATTTTTATTTTATACATAATCACGTCTTATTGTCACCTTCAATATACACTCCTTCTCTATCCCTAAAACGCTCCATGCGAATTTTCCATGGTTGAAAACAGTGCTGGAAGTCATCTTCTGTCAGCTCCTTCAGGACACGTGCCGGTTTCTCTTTTACAGCTTCCACAGACTCAAACCTTGTCCCTTTTAATGCAGATTTCACCTTAGGGAAGAGGTAGAAGTCACATTGTGCAAGATCTGGTGAATAAGGTGGATGTTCTAACACTGAGATGCTGTACTTGGCTAGGAACCTCTTGACAGACAACGCGGAATAAGCTGGCGCATTGTCTTGGGGAAGAACCCATGATTTGTCCTTCCACATTTCGGGGCGTTCTTTCCTTACTCTTTGACGTAGTTTAGAAAGTACCTCAAGGTAAAAATATAGATTAATTTTTTTGACCTTCAGGAACCCAGTGAAGTTACACAATCCCATGGATATAAAAAAAACAATCATCATTGCTTTAAATTTTGACTTGCTCATTCGAGCTTTTTTGGCTCTCGGTGAAGTTCGGCTCTTCCAGTGCATGGATTGGCGCTTCGTTTCCGGATCCTAAGTAAAAATCCCACGGTTCATCACATATTATCGTTTCCAAAAAATTTGGGCCGTTTTCAATCGCGTACAAAGTGTCAGTACAAACATTTTTGCGAGCTTCATTTTAAACATTTTTGAGCGGCACGTGTCCTGAAGAAGCTGACAGAAGATGACTTCTAGCACTGTTTCCAACAATGTAAAATTCACATGGAATGTTGTAGGGATAGAAAAGGAGTGTATATTGAAGGTGACAATAAGTGATTATGTATAAAATAAAAATAAAACTTTTTACAACGTCAGTCTCGTTATTTAATAGCCACACCTCGAATAATGTGTACTAACTGATTATTATGATTACGAAGTCTGTATCTAAACCTACGGTACAATTTATAGAAATAGGCTACATCAGTGACGTTAGGGACGGGCAGTTCTTTGCATAAAGTCGACCATTTGGAATGATAAGGTTCCAACTAACATTTTTACAATCTTTGGCAATACAATTTATTAAAAAATGTAACTGCTGCTCAGTCAGAGTATAACTTATTTTTTTATGAGAGGAAACCGAATTTACCGGTACCTAGGTAGGTCTTTACCTGGGGTATGCGGAACTCTGCTGAAGGCAACTATCCGCCAAAACCTCTTAGTTCCTTTCTATCCCATCCCGACTTACCGCGGGATCACCGTTAGGCATAACTCCGCAACAAGCCGGAGGTTCTTTGATAGCTGGATAACGTTATCTCAGCGATCTCTCTTTTTATCACCCATTTATCCCCTTTTGAGTGATTTCTTTTGGGACTAACGCAGCTGAGCCTCTCTGCTCTTCATCACTTTCTGGATGAACTCCTCAATGGCCTTCCAGCTTTCTTCTTCTGCAATCATAAAATCATAGAGATTTTCTGGAGAAATCGGCGACCCAAGTTTCGTCCCTAGTACCTCCCTCTCTGGTATCCATCTTCTGCAGTCGAAAATCGCATGTACTGCGTTGTTCTCCTCCGCCTCACAATCCAGTCAGGGCATAACTTACTATAATACAAGTAATTACAGTAACACAGTAAGTCATATTCTGACTGAGCTGCATATACAAAATTTTTAAGTTGTATTGCCAAAGATTATAAAAATGTTAATTGGAACCTTGTCATTACAAGGGGTTGATGTTTTATTGGATACATGACTTGGGTAATTAGTAATTAGCCACAAGATTTTACATTGTAAACTGTAGTCGTGAGATTTTTGATTGCAAAATGTTTTGTTTTTTTATTCAAAACACAAAAAACATGTTGAAGGAGTTTCCTGGTAAGATGGTGTATTAAATAACCAAAGATGTCGAAGAAGAATATCCACTCAAGGTTGAAACGACAAAGTCGAAAAGAAGAAGAAAATAAGAAACAGAAGAAGTAGAAGAGAAAGATTTAAACAAAAAGAGGGAAAGGATGAGTAAGTATTAGCAGAAAAAAGGGTAGAGAAAACAATGAAAATAAGAATAAGAAATAGGGGAGGAAAAGTTTGATGGCATTACTTCAGTTTAAAATATAGTATAGTACTAAAAATCTAGCAGCATAACCTCTTGACAAATTATGAATAAAAGCCGGGGTTGTTAAAGTTGTTGTCTAGTAATGGAGAAAAGGCAACCACTATTGGAACTTCTGATAGAAACAACTTAAAATTTAATTTTAAAAATTTTAAAAATAAACTCCATTCATTCGGTTTATCTGAATTTTCATATTATCTCTATAATTGTGTATAAGATAATAATAACCATTAACAAACAATAATAATTACGTTAATACTTTATTTTAACGTGGTGAAAAGAAATAAATAAAATTTGATATGACCGAAACAAAACTTTTAATAAAAAATATAATTAAATAATTAATTGGTTATTGAATAATAAATTCATAAAGAACACCATAAATTTATCGCTGGGATTTTTTCTCATAATACAATAGGATCATAAAATAACACAATGTAGGCCTCACATTTAATTAATGTAAAATCAATTAACCAAATAAATTATCCCCACACAAAATGTAAAATATTTTTTTAAATTTTCTTAATAAATGCTTTCACAAAAACTACTTCTGCAATGAATATTATTATGAAAACAAAGAGAACGTAATCGTTTAACGTAATCATTGATTTATTTAGAAGAATGAAATAAAAGACATTGTATGTAATTCGTCTTGTAAAATACTGTTCGGCTGTTAACGCGTAAAATTAATAAAACGAGTGAAAAAATTTAATTATTATATATATTCAATTTTTTTAAATATTACTCATTATGTTTATGTTTTTTTACAGAGCAATTTGCAAGATCTTTAGTCGTTTAGAAAATCTTGAAACCAATGATTTCAAAAATTGAAATTCAAAAGTTGATACGTTTTCAAGTCACCTAATGCAAAGTTTCATGAAGTTTATATTAAACTACGTTATGATGCCGATTTTTGGGATAAATAATCATGAATTTTAACAAATATACCTAAAATAAGGGTCTATTAATTAGAATTATTGGTCTATAATTGAACACCGCTCAGCGATAGCTCTCTAAATAACGATAAATATGTTTATTACTTTCTCTTGCCTATATGAATATATAGGAAGGAAAGTATTGTTTTCATATCGATTTTTCGAAATCGAGTTTTCACCGGATCTACACGTTTTCAGACCCCCTGAATCCAAAAAACATGTTTTTAGTGATTGGTCTGTGTGTGTGTGTGTGTGTGTGTGTGTGTGTGTGTGTGTCTATGCGTGAACAGAATATCTCAAGAACGGAACATTGTACGAACTTGAAACTTAAGTTACATACCACTACCGAACCCGACACGAACATTTTCATCAAAATCGGTCAACCGGAAGTAGTAGTTTATTCGTGTAATTTTTCACTTTTTTGCGATTTTCTCAAAAACTGGTCCTACGATTTTTTTTAAAATCGCCTGGTTTACTAAATTTTTTATGCTCTACAAGATAGGGTAGGCGCCATGTTTGCGGAAATTCTTGGTGAGGCTGTTTTTACGTAAAACCAATGTTTTCTTAAGATTACGGCTTTAATATGCAATTTAGCGCAAAAATTTATATTATAAAAGTTTTAGGGAATTTAAAATTCTACAACTTTTATTTCCAACATTTTTTTGTATAACGCTTAGTTTAGCGGTAATTAGCGATTTTCTGTTTTTTTCTCACGAAAACGTGTGAAAAATCAATTTTTTAAAGATTTCGGCCTTAGTAGGCCTATGCATTTTACGACAAAAATTTATGTAATCAAATTTATAGAAAATTAAAAGATGTACAACTTTAATTAAAACATTTTTCTCTACAGAGCCCAGTTTAGCATGAAAGAGTGATTATCTGTATTTTTAAGCCACACTGAGGTAGATTTTAATTTTGCGTCTTTCACTCATGATTAAAATTAGGTTATGTTTGTTGAGGTTAGTTTTTTTGTTTATTTCTAATGTTTTATTACTAATGTTAGGTTATATTGTTTAAATTATTTGCATAGGTAAGAGAACGTTGAGTGAGTGTTTCACACCAGATTGTTTTTTAATTTAAATTTTTGTGTACGTAATAATGTTACAGTTTCGTTTATGGATCATGTCTCTATTTCAACTGAGTTTCAGTCGTCTATGTGCGATTCCTGGTAGGTCCGCAGAATTTATATTGCATATTAAGGGATTGTTATGATTGTGAAGTTTGTCTATGAACCTACGGCACAGTTTTAGATATGTGTCGTTGACGTAAGGAACGCGTAAGTCATCGTGTAGTAATCTATTGGATACGTAACTCGGATAATTAGTAATCAGTCATAAGAATTTACTTTGAAACATTGTATTCGTGAAATTACTGATGTCTTTGCTGCACAATAAATTTGACTACCATACATCCAGATCGGTTGAAGCATCGCCTTGTACGTCAAAAGTTTTGAAGCCATAGGTAGTTTTGACCGCGTGGCCTGTACAACTGTTTCAGTCTGTTATTTAGTAATTGCCGCTTTTGGTTGACGCGCTTGTTCTCGTCAACAAATAAATAAATAAATAAACCCCATTAATAATCAAATAATAATCTCAATTTTAAAGTAAAATAAAATTGTACATAGAAGTATAAGAAATAAATATACCACTGACTTTGAACTGACATTAATATGAACTAGTCTACAACATTATAGGCCCAAAATGCATAAAAAGTACAGTGAAAAATAGAATATTACTAAATACAAAGAAAAATAAAATAATAGTAGGCTTATATACAGAGAAAACAAATATAACAAAATTACAACTATTTTAAATTAAATTCATTACCTAATCAAACGTTGCCGGTATCTTAATGCATCCCTTACATACTAAGGCAAGCCAGTTAGCTCCACTTAACTGATTTATAACTTCATAACTAGTCAAAAGCCTATTTCCCAAACAATGACTTCTAATTTCTGATTTCTATTTTATTGATATGTTATGATGTTTTACTAAGTTCTAACTGACCACTGAAATTTTAAGGACAACTTTTATAAAGTGAGCTGAGTTCCTGCAATTTCCTCAGCCTTTACGGAGCATAAAAAAATATTAAGAGAAAAAAAAATAAAATTCAATTCCTCAAAGCAGTGTTTCTTAAAAAAAAAAATTTTTTAAACTTCTGATTACAGTAAAAGATCCTTATGAAAAAGTACCCTAACGCTAAACATTACATGCTAAAACTTAAAAGACAAGGTAAAATTAAAAATCCTTAAAGTCAAACAGATGTGAGTACAAATTAAACCGATAAACGAAAATAAAAAAGGTGTTTTTAGATAAAAAAAGAGAAACATGATATGAAAGAATTAAATATTATTAGGTACTTGAAGCAAACCCCTAACAACCTTCATGTAATTTACTGTAGTCCTATGCTGGCCATAAAATTAAATAAAAATCTGCTGTGAAACACACAACTTTCTCTTGCCAATGCAAATAATTAACAATATAACCTAACATTAGAACATTATATATACATTAGAAATAAACATAACCTTATTTTAATCATGAGTGAATGATGCAAAATGAAAATCTACATCAGTTTGACTTAAAAATACGGAAAATCTCTCTTTCACGCTAAACTGGGCTCTGCAGAGAAAAATGCTCTGAATAAAAGTTGTGGATCTTTTAATTCCTATAAATTTGATTATATTCACTTTCGTCGTAAAATTCATAGACTACTAAGGCTGAAATCGTAAAAAATTCATTTTTACAGATTTTCATGAAAAAAAAAACATAAAATCACTAATTACTGCTAAATTAAGCGTTTTATAAAAAAATGTTTGAAAAAAAAGTTGTAGAATTTAAAATTCTCTACAACTTAAAGCCGCAATCTTAAAAAAATAATCCTTTACGAGAAAACAGCCTCCCCAAGAATTTCAGCAGATATGGCGCGTACCCTATTATGTAGAGCATAAAAAATTAAGTAAATGAGGCGATTTTTTAAAAAAATCGTATGAGCCGTTTTTGAGAAAATTGCAAAAAAGTGAAAAATGACACGAATAAACTTCTACTTTCGGTAGACCGATTTTGATTAAAATATCCCTGTAGAGTCCCGGTATCTAATATCATAAGGTAACATCGTAAGGTATAAGTTTCAAGTTACACGCACACACACGCGCACACACACACACACACACACACACACACACACAGACCAATCGCTAAAAAACATGTGTTTTGGTTCAGGAGGTCTGAAAACGTGTATATCCGGTGGAAACTCAATTTCGAAAAATCGACATGAAAACAATACTTTTCTTCCTATATAATCAAATAGGCAAGAGAAAGTAAAAACGTACTCTTAAATTTAGGATCTGAATTATTGATCCTTAACTTACCGTGGAGTAAAGGACTGTTAGTATATTTTTGGATTCGTTATGAATAACATAGGCCTAAACATAAACACACAAAGATAGACATCTTTTCGGAAACGAATTTTTGAGGTGCCACGTTCATAAAACGGAAACATTTATGTTAAAATATTATGAAATAGACATTTTTCCATGTGGCATAATCCGTGATATTTTGCAATGTTTTGGTAGTAAAACCTGTCAAAAACTATTAAATATGATCATACATTTTCTATAAAAAATAAAATGTAAAAAAACATTAAATAAGACGTTAATAAATGATGAATTATTGAAAACAAGCGCATAATTAGCAATAGATAGACTACAGCACAGAAATACAACATAGGATTTTTAGTGATTAGCTACGTTATTCACTTACGTCATGTAACGATGTACATGATACGTAACAATGTTTTTTGCTTTGACATTATTACTTTTATAATTAACTTCTCCTTTTGATTAATTTCAATTAACTAATACGTCTAATAATAAGTCAATTTAAATTTATGTAATAAAGAGTATTTATGCAATTATAATTTGGCATTAACATGTAAAATTTTATGCAAAATAATTATCAATTACATATAAAATTTCTTTCTGTCAGTAAATTACATATGTCCCCTAAACATGTTACCAAAACTAACCGAACTGAATCACCGAGACTATAATTCAACGATGGTGTATTCAAATAAATGCTGCAAAAACTGTACAAACTACTTTTACCTTACGGCGGCAGGACTGCCCTCCGATTGTCTTAAACGGCCATCCTCTTCATCAATCACAAAAAGTCCGCTATCTCGGTTTTTACATGGATAGGTGACTCACTTAGAACACTCATGTGAATATTAAACGGAGAACTTTTTAGACGACAGACGAAAACGGTTTTACTTTTTACCACTACATCTTAAACTTCTTATTTACAAAGCTTATCTCCGGCCTGTTTGGATGTATGCCACCCAAATCTATTGAACTGCTAAGGCATCCGTAATTTCAAAAATCCAGCGATTTCAGTCAAAATTCTTACCACAAATTAGAAATTCTCCCTTTTACGTTACCAACGACTGTTTGCACAATGACCTCAAACTTCCGTACGTAAACGACTTATTACGTAAAATTTACGCATGATTCCGTATGAAATTATCTCATCATAGCAACGAATTGTATGCAACCTATACCTACAATACCTTCCCGGAAATCCCCGCAGACGTCTACGCCGACGATGGAGTAGGGACATCATTTTGTAATAAGTAATTTCCGATAGTACACACAATTATGTAATTCGTTTGCAGAACATTTCCAGCTGGAGCCCACTGTTGAGTGGTGATCTCCTCTAAGTCTTAAAGCGCATTTTATCCCATTTCATTACCATCTCATTAACTCGTTGTTTTTATATGCAGTTTTGAATTTTCCTAAAAAAAATTTTAAAAAAATTCTTTGCTGGTGTAAACTACGGAATATTAAATTGAATGAACAAAAACCACATCACATTACGTTTACACTTGTCCGTCCGTATCCTATAACAATCATCAATACCTCAGACAGAAACAGTTAGGAATTTTAGTCCATACACTAGACAGGAGGCTAAAATGGAACCAACATACACGACAAAAACGTATTTCGCTGAATCACAGGTTAAAGACGTATAGTACTCTCTACTCCACCGTAGATGACAGTTACCTATAAAAAAACTACATGATTACAACTCCCTAATTCGTCCGATGTGGATATATAGAGCTATGTTTCGGCTAGAAAATCAAACATAAAAAAGATACAAATTTTTCAAAACAAATTTCTTCGTTTAATCACATGTAGTCTCCACTACGTACAAAACTCTGTCATACTTCGAAACCTCAACATAGACACAATGTATATGACCATTAACAAAATGATACACTCGTTTCCTTTCCAAATTAATAAATCACACGAATCCAGAGATACGAAAATCGTGACGCAAAAACCTACCACAAAATCCATAAAGCAGATTAAAAAGACGCTGGAATAAGGATCTTATATACAACAATGATGAGGGTTTCCCACTGGGTGTTTGCGATTTTCTCAGAAACGGTTCTCCGATTTTTTTAAAAATCACCTCATTTAGTAAATTGTATGCTCTACAAGATAGATTAGGCGCCATGTCTGCTTAAATTCTTAAGGAGGCTGTGCTCTCGTAAAAAATGTTTTTTTTTAAGATTGCGGCCTTAATATGCATTTTAGCGCAAAAGTGTATGTAATAAAATTTGTAGACAATTAAACAATCTACAACTTTTAGTTTCAAACATTTCTTTATTACCGCTTTAGCGGTAATTAGTGATTTTCGGGTTCTTTTCCATGAGAATCTGTAAAATAAAAATAATTTTTTAAAGATTTTAGCCTTAGTATGCATTTAACGACAAAAGTGTTTATAATCAAATTTATAGGAAATTAAAGATCTACAACTTTTATTTCAAGCTCTTTTCTCTACAGTGCCTAGTTTAGCGTGAAAGAGTGATTTTTTTCGTATTATTAAGCCAAACTGAGGTTGATTTTCATTTTGCATCATTCACTCATGATTAAAAGAAGGTTATTTTTTTTAGATTCGTTTTTATTAATTTTTAATGTTTTATTACTAATATTAGGTTATATTTTTCATTATTTGCATTGGCATAAGAAAGTTTGTTTCACACCCGATTTTTTAGTTTTGGTTTTAAATTCTTTGTACCCACATTGATAATAATCAATCGGTTCCTAAAAAAATTATTCTCGTTCTCTCAAAATTATTGAAATTTATCTAAATATTCCAGTTAAAGTCGAAATGGTAGTAATCCTAGAGCAAGATAACTGAATAGGTTACATATCTAGAAAATCTTTATTTCAGACAATTTTTGAAATTATGTAATGAAAATAACTGTTGATCTTTAAACCCAATTCATAATTTTTAACTGTTTCGAAAATTAAATATTAAATTTTATGAATTATAAAATAATTTTCTATAATTATTTAAATTGGTTTATGAAGTGGGGAGATAATGTAAATTAATTTTACAACATTAGTTGTTGTTGTTAACACGTGGTCGCTGCACAACCACGTAATCTCACCAGTTATGATGTTTTTACCATTGCAGTTGATAGAACCAATACATCAGTATAGCACCATTCCATTCAGTACTGCAGTTTCTCGCTAGCTTTGCTCGTGTGAATATCGTTCCTTAGTAATCTGTTTGACAATAAAACTTGATCTGTGTTCTTCGTTTTGTTATGTCTTTGTTTTTTATTTATTGTAGTTTCTATCATTACAATTCATAAAAATTAAGTGGTGATTTACCAAGGCGAAATTAATTCTGATCGTTGTTTAAAAAATATGTAAGTAGCCTTATATTTATTTATTTTATTTGTTACATATAAATTAATTAAGTTTAATGTATTAAAAATAAATTTAATCACTTACTTATTTTAGTAAGAAGTTAGTTTTGTAATGATTTATTTATATTTTTTTATTCAAATATTTCATTGATTTTGTTTTAAGAAGAAGAAATATTTTCTTCTTCTATATTTTTTATTATAAAATTGAAAAGCCCGTTTATTCGTTGTATAATTTTAACACATTTTCAAATAGTTTTTAGTTTCGTAGTCAATAAAATCTTAGTGTCAAACAGCTGGCTTACATAGATTTTTTTGAATGTGTAAAACACTATGGCAGTCTCCCGCTCCTTAACTACGAAATTCCCTTAACTACTAAATCGTTTACACTAAAATAATTATTTACAACTTAAATTTAAATATTTTCTCCGTCAGAGGTCCGAAGAATACATATTTTTAAATCACCAATTGTGACTAATAACAGTGCAAAGCGAATCATACATTTTACTATTAAATACACAAGAAAACATATTTCTATAGGAATGTTTATTCAGCAAAATTTTATTCTGAAACTGACTTATGATTTTCACGGTTTGTAGTGGGAGTAAAGAGTCTTGCAATCACTCCCAATTTTTCAACAAACATTATGTTTCAACGTGGCCAGCTTATTAATATACATAATTTTATTTTAATGAAAAATATTTGCACTTTTAGAAGGAAATTTTTCTTTAGTTACCTTTAACGATTAATTAGTGTATATGTAAATAAAATTATAGTAGTTTTAATACTGGTTCTGCACCAAATTTTGTTAAATAGTTTTAAATGGTGGCTTTGTTCCCTCTTTGGAAATCGGTTTACGGACATTTAACGGTAGCCAAACTTTTAACAATGATTGTTTCGTTTATAAAAAAAACCATTGAAATCTTAAACAAACATTTGTTTCAATTAAAAATTTAAAAAATGTTACCAAGAAAATTATTTTAATTTGCTTTATAATCATAGAATATTAATATTAGTGCAAAATGAAATAATTAGCCTACTATATTGTGTTATTGCCCATAATGGGCAGGTAGAGTGTTAAATTAATTGCTCTCGATCGGTTGGTTCCAGGATTATAAAAAGTAGTTTTGTTTCTCATCACATAGTCAGCCAATATATAACTGAACTATTTAAGAACAGAATAGGTAGAGGTGTCAAAGACACTAGCCACAGTTATCGCCTCTGAAAGTAATAAATTTAATTATATAGCCAGACCCTGTGGTGAATAAAGTGAAGGTGTCATTTGCAGGGTGGAAAGTGGGAACTTTTCGGAGAGCCTGCCATGCTGATAATTATACTCTTTCAACTCAGTGAGGAAGGCAATAGTAAACCACCTCACTCCTCGTTTTTACATAGTAAAACTTCTAGAGGTTCAAACCAGCCTTTCGGCTATTGACCTAAAAATAATATTGTATAATAATTCATAAAAAGTTTTTTGTGTTTGAAATAATTGGCTACAATTTGAACTAATTCAAATTATTGTCACCCTATAACAATAATTTATTACTGAAGGACAAGGTATTACATAATTTAGGTATATTATTGGGATTAATTTTAACAATTTTAAAACCATTACAAAAACAAAATTGACTTACGAATTTTATTAAACATGAATCAACAACTCTAATATGCTACTGGAATAGATTGGTATAAATACAGAAAGTTAATTTTTTTAGTCACTCAGTAGATAATATTTTCAGATAACCTTGATTAAATTATTTAATCAGTTTTCTCATTTCCTTTTCTTATTTTTATATATACGTCAGCAATAAATCATTAGTATAACTCCTATTATATTATTTATTAATTTGTTTATAATTGACGAAATTCCTGAATTACACTTAAGTAGGATTATCGCGTGAAAACAACCATGCGGAAATTTTTAAGGTTATATTACTTGTACAGGCTTACTTAGTAAAATCTGTAAGGAGTACGGTGTTACGTATGTACTCTATTAGGTAGATACATTAATTGTTGTTATTATAACCTCAGCAGTATCTTGATTGGCCTGCATTCGTTGTTTATGTGAAATGTTATTAAAATTGTAATAAATATTTTTAATGACGCTTCATTTGTTAAATAAACTGTTTAAAAAAAATCATAAACTACAATAATACTTTTAAATGGTTGTTAATGAATAATATTTATTAAATTTAAATGCAGTAAAAATAACATAGCCTTCCTGTTTCGGATTTATTGTTTTTACGCAAGGTGCAAATGATAAGGTCAGCTGCAAGTAAAGCCTTATTTCAAATTATTATTATAAGCAATAATTATACAATAGTATAATAAATTTAATTAATATTTTGAAAATGTCTGATTTAAATCCTTGAAAATCCTGTCTGTAATTATTTTTCCCGAAATTATATTTGTTATTTTTCTTTTTGAAATGGTATACACTGTAATTTGGTAATTTGGATCCATCGGTACTAATTTTTCTATCAGTTCAACGCATGACATATTTTTTTAAATTTAATTTGTGTATATTCGGCAAGGCCATTTTGGCGTTTTAGGGAAATTTTTAGAGGTTATAGATTTAAAATTACATTAGGAACAGTTAGGTAATATTACTCAACAAATATGTATGTCATTAGCTCTTTCCGTGGCCGAGACCTTTACCCTCTACAAAACTCAGAGAATCTGTGTCGGAATTGCTACTGTTTTCTGAGAATACTGATCCTTATAGTACTATCGGAGAAATACTGGTATGTAGACAATAATCCTTGTTTTCAAACATAAGTTTTAAAATGAAACCACAATTCCCAAGTAAGTAATACTAAAAAAAGATCGCTAGGCTTTTTAAGGTTTCAAAAGATGCTAACTGTAATATTCAGCTCTCGGTTCAGAAACAAAATAAAAAATACCTTGATTGAGGGAGGAGGGATTTTTGAAAAAATTTCGGTCATATTTTTATTGGTTACACTCTCTAGCTAAAACTAAAAACAAATTAGCATTCATAAAGTGACTACAATTGTAGTTTAGAACAAAAAATAATTCATAAATACTGCAAACAGCATCTGTCTATGCAGCTCCATTGAAACGAGATATTCAAATATTAGATAAACAGAGTTACAATGAAAGTGAAATTCCAGTAATATATGTAATGTCAGTTTCATATAGATCCTAATTGTTGGTGTTAAGATCATCAGCTGAAAGGATGGTTTGAACCTCTAGAGGTTTTACTAGGTAAAACGAGGAATGAGGTGGTTTACCATGCCTTCCTCACTGAGTGGAAATGTATACGCACACAAACACATACAACACAGAACAATCGCTAAAACAAATTTTTTTTTTTGGGTTCAGGGGGTCTGAAAACGTGTAAATCCAGTGATAACTCAATTTTAAAAAATCGATGTGAAAACAATACTTTCTTTCTTGTATATTCATACTGGCAAGAGAAAGTAAAAAACAATAAATCGTAATAGATATTCCGCACTCTTAAAAATTTTCTCGTGGGTTGACAAAGTATATTAAAAGTTCTGAGGTATTTAAAACCGTGATAATACTCGTATTTAACAAGCATTGTTATGTAGATTATTGTACTCCAATTCATAATTTAGTTAGTATTAAAAGTAAATTGCATAGTTATTTTACAATGAAATATTCAATTATCAGCATACCAAGCACTCTGAAAAGCATCTACTTTCCGCCATAAATAACTCCTTCACTTCATTCACCACAGGGTCTGGCTACATAATGAAATTCATTACTCTCAAAGGAGATAACTCTAACTAATGTCTTTTACACCTCTATCTCTTCTGTTCTTAAATACTTCAGTCATATAATAGGCTGACCATGTGATTAGAAACAGAACTATTTTTGTAACCCTGGAACTAGCAGATCGAGTGGAAATAATTTAATACTCCATCCTGCTTGTTATGGGAAAAAATTCTAATAATAGGTTTTATATAAATTAGTCAAAATTAAATGAACGTACTTTCGTATAACTCAGTATAGGTTATGTTGATAATTTTAACATTCATTAGGTTTGTAAAGACGTGTATTTATTATGTCCTGCTTTATGGTGTGAACTCATGGACTTTGATTATGTAGTCCATGAATCGTTTAGAATATTTTGAAATATAATATTCAGAAGAATGCTCCGGAAATTATGGAACAGTCATATTACAAACATTGATGTTTTGAGATACATGGGCGTGAACTGTGAGTTGATGAGCATAATAAAAAAAGGAAGACTGCCTATCTTGATTATTTCTGTACTTAAGAAGTAAAAGATGTTAATTCCATTTTGGTGATTTTTCAGGGGAACCTTGAAGTAGAAACATTTTCTTTTCATTATTGTAACAAAATTTCAGTAGGTGTTAGAACTAGAAATTTACACCCAATTTCTGCAGAATATCGTCTTATCTACAGATTTATTATTTAATAACTTTGTCAACTTCTATATTCCTTTCCACTAAAACAGAACTTAATACCTTAACCACTTTCTGTGGTTTGTCACTTTTTATATTCTACATTAGTGTTAACCAATGTACGGTGATTTTATTAAAAAAAACTTTAGTGATGTACCTAGTGCTAACACTATTTTATAAAGAAGTATGATTTTATACACATTTGAAAAAAAATAAATGTTACTCAGTACTGTTTAGTTACAGATGAATAAAATACCAAATAAAACAAAAATTCAAGCAACCTTTAAGGACTGTCAGTAAAACACATTCAATAATGATTTCACAAAACATTTTGTGCAACTACAAAATTAAATTTAACAAGCTCTAAAATTGCAAGTTAGGCAGGAAGGAGTTAATATTGTATTCCTTTAGAGCATTTCTTTCCGATTTTAAAAGTATTTTTAACTCAATTTTGCCAAAATTGGAGTTAACATCCTTTACCTCTATTGTACAGATTTATACAAGAGTGATGAATACGAGCCTCTCATATTATTCTCTAGGGTTGGCCTGAACAAAAGATATGCTCCTGGTTGAAGAATATTAGAGAAAATGAGTACGTACATTTTTTTGAAGGTGGTTCATGATAGAGAGTGATTTACCAAAGTTGAAACTATCTGCATTGATGGAGCCTGCACTCTGAGAGAGATAGTGTAGGCCAGTGATGAGCTAAGATCCGGCCCCAAGATTGGAGTAATTCGGCCCATAACCGAATCCTATGTACCTACATACATTATTTACCGTGATCCCAGATGAGAAAAGTGTTTAGCTTTACGAACCACAACAAAAATTTATTTTTTCGTAATTTTAGTAGCCTATGCCATTTAATTTGGATTGTGACAGCCAGAACAAAATTTCTGCTTAAACTAATTGAGTTACAGTGTACTTAGTTGAAGCAGTTGTTTCTTAACGTCCCAAAAGTAGTTTTACAAGTTGCTATGAAAATCAAATTTTCCAAAATTGAAATTTCATGCTCAGAAAATAATCACTATGTTTGCATCATCCTACGACTGTGAACAAATTTTTTTTACCCTGAAATTTTGAAAAAGTAGTGTCAGAAACAGATTGACAAATGACAATTTAGACCAGTTACAACCAACTTTTGAAACTCTTTTATAAAATTTATAAAAAAATAGTTTTCTTAGTACTTCTAAATAAGTTTTGTTGGCCGACTTAGATCGTTTTCATTTTCCTCTGGCCCTCTAACACAAAAGTTTGCCCATTACTATAGTATAGGCACTTGTTAGTTAGAAAAATGTTTTAATAAGAACTGTACATACTGAAAACAGTAAGTACCAACCTACTTGGTATCTTCAGTACAAACAATTCATAATGACCAACTTCCTGTTCAAGTAAATTCGGTTAAAGATAGTGGTCGAACAAACAATTTGATTTCTTATATTACTTCATTATTAATATAATTTTGGTATAACATTTTCAAATAACGTCATCAAAGAAGGAAAATGTATACTATTAAAACCTTTGCATGAGTGAAGAAAATTATTTTAAATTACCGCAATAATTTATCTCATAAAAGTTACGTTAACATTTTCTTATGACCGTTAATAATTTTTTAGAAATTGGAAAAATAATATTTAGAAATATATTTTCCGTTCATTTTATTTTTAAGTCCTAAAATTTGGTTAAACAATGAATATCTCACTGCACAATATACCTGACTAACATCCTTAATAATCATTAAAGTTATAAACAAAAATCAACTTTCTCTTGCCAATGCAAGTAATGAACAATATAACTTAACATTAGTAATAAATCATTAGAAATAAACAAAAAACTAACCTAAAAAAACATAAGCTCATTTTAATCATGAGTGAATGATGCAAAATGAAAACCAACCTTAGTTTGGCTTAATAAAACAGAAAATCACTCCTTGACGCTAAACTTGGCTCTTAGAGAAAAATGCTTAAAATAAAAGTTGTAATCTTTTAATTTTCTATAAATTTGATTATGTACACTTTTGTCGTTAAATGCATACTAAAGCCAAAATCTTAAAAAATCCATTTTTTACAGATATTCAGGAAAAAACATTAAATCATTAATTACCGCTAAACTAAGCCTTATACAAAGGAATGTTTGAAATAAAAGTTGAATTTTTTTAAATTTTCTACAACTTTGTTTATACACACTTTTGCCCTAAAATGTAAGTATATTAAGGCCGCAATCTAAAAAAATCATTTTTTTTCTACGAAAGTACAGCCTCCCCAACAATTTCAGCAGACATGGCGCCTTATGTTCTAGGGCGCCGCCCTAGAACATAAAAATGTAGTATACGAGGTAATTTTAAAAAATTTTAAGGAGCCGTTTTTGAAAAATCGCAAAAAAGTGAAAAATGACACGAATAAACTACTACTTCCGGTTGACCAATTTTGATGAAAATGTTCGTGTCAGGTTTTCTAGTGGTACTAAACTTAAGTTTGAAGTTTCAACTTCGTACGATGTTCCATTCTTGAGATATTTTGTTCACACACAGACCAATCGCTAAAAACATGGTTTTTTGGGTTTAGGGTGTCTGAAAATGTGTAGTATATCCGGTGAAAACTCCATTTTGGAAAATCGACATGAAAGCAATACTTTCCTTTCTATATATAATAAATATAGGCAAGAGAAAGTAAAAATGCATAGTCCTAATATCAATCAATTCATAAATTAGGTTAGATAATAAAAATGTTAATTTTTTACAGCTAAACAAACACTATCATTCAACACGTTTCGGGTGAGGTCATTTTAGGGCAATCGCTGATCAATAATCATATCTCAATATAAAATATAGAATGTAATCATAAATCTTTAAATTTACGATCTTATTATTTTATAAATATTTGCATTTATAAATAAATCTATTGTGTTAATTTAATTCCTAGACATTTCTGAACAAATAATGCTGTAATATATAACTTCCACGTTCTAAAGTATTATCAGTTTCAATTAAATTTTATGATGTGCGATTAAATTTTATTAGGTTATAGGTTATACCTAGAAATCAAATAATTAAGAAGCTTTATGAATTTTCAAAGTAGAATAATGTTTTTAATCTTACATTTATATACTATTCGATTGTTCCGTCCTTAAAGCCAAATACATTAAAGTAGATTTTTTGCAACTTTAACTTTAGTTCATAATTTTTGTAGCGATAAATAAAAGAATGCAGAAAATTTAAAATGTGGAAAAGCAAAAGCGCTGTTTATGCTTAATTTACTATAATTAAGTTTATCAAAATCTGCCAGATAACCGATTAACAATTAACAATAAATCAATTAACTATTGAACTTGAATTGTGGAAATACACGTTTTGGTAGAAAGTAAAAAATTTGGTATGAAAAACTCGTGGTTCTCTTCTGTTATTCAGCTTAATTTGGTACATTTTGGGATTCGTACGTAAGTAATCTTTCAGTATTTTTAACGATAAAAATGGGAAAAATATTTAAAAAAATCATATATTAATTTTTGAAGTTTTTATTTTTTTTTAATTCCTAATATGTGTACGTTGCAATCTGTTCAATTCAGAACAATAAGCAACCCCATGACCCAATGAGATGAGGATGATGTGTATGACAAGGAAATGAGGTGTAGTCTTGTACAGACCCAGGCCGACCATTCCTGAGAGAGTATGGTTAATTGAACCCCAACCATCAAAGTACACCGGTAACCACTGTCTAGTATTCAAATCCGTATAAAAGTAACTACCTTTACTAGGATTTGAACCAGGAACCTTCGTCTCCGAAAATCAGCTGTTAAACAGCTGATTTTGGCGACGACTTTACCTCTAGACCAACCCGGGGGGTTAATTTTTGAAGTTAATGTTTTTTTTTTGAAGTTAACGTTAAACTATTTATTGAAAGTTAATAAATTATTTAATAATATTTAATTTAATAACGTTAATTTATTTAATTATGTCATGCACTCAATGAGTTTAATTTCATTATTACATACAGTAACAATATTGAGAAAAAGCAATATATTTACCCTACCTATATTTAACCCATTAACGCCGAAATTTTTTTTTTTCACCCGATCTTTTTAATTTTTGTGTATATGACAATACACATATAGGACATATTATCTGTGAAATATTATTAAATTAACTGGAGCCAAACGTGAGATATGGGGTGTGATCATATGGACACGCTAGGCGCTTGTGGGGTCGGAAAATTGATACTTTTAGATTATAGTATCGCATTAGGTTCTGTGTAAAATTAACCTCAAAATAACAATTTTAAATGTATTTTTTTGTACAAATGCGTTACTTACTTATAATACAATACATATTAGTAGTCTATTTATAAAACTTTTTTTTATAAAATAATAATTAGGTATAATTTTATAACAAATAGTCTGTTTATCCTATAACAAACAGATTAGAAGAAACAAATGTTTAAATTCGTTGAAAAACATATACGTGTATAAAACTACTATAAACAAATAAAAAAATGTAAGAAATACGTAATATAAAGTATAAAATAAAAGTGCAAAATATTTATAAAAATATAAAAATAACATAAACACAGGTGAATATTGCAAAATTGTTAATAAAACGATTAGTGTAAGAATTATAAAATATTAAAAAGTTCCGTAGTTACTACATGACTAACTTATCTACTGTGAAATAAAATAAAACTATTTACACATAATCCGACATTACATTTAACGCACTCCGTTCTTACAGTACTTGTACAGGACCCAGCACAGCGACGTCTATTGCATGGTTTTACGAGATGCCCAAGCCCATCTAATCTTATGTCATCACTTACCCTACAGTTCATTTTACTGAATTTTGAAATTGATGGACGTCCTGGCCCCATTGGTAACTGTCTGTACTTTGTTAAATATGTGATGACTATTTCCCGTAGCTCTTGGTGGTAAACCTTCATCACTCCAATTCAAAAATTCTCGTTTAATTTTTTTTCTTGGATTTGCTAGACATACTCGTATTTTATTGCTTTAATTATTAGGCACGGCATTATCGTTATCATTTACAGACTTATCTATATTCTGAGCAGAATCAGTCACTACTACTTCCACATTTCTTGCTAACTGCCTACCAGTCAAGTTATCTAAATATCCACCGCCATCTTCGTCACCAGAATCCTCATCAGTGTCAACATTGATTGAAGGTGGTTCAATGAAAATACTGTCAACATGCCCAATATCATCAGATTCAAGCAAATCAACCGCTTCTTGCAGAGTTAAGCCCCTAAAAGTTATAAAAGAACAGTAATTACTTCTTATGAACGGTATAAGGTATTTGACCCAGCAAGTGCCTAGCGTGTCCATATGATCACAGTGACATATAATGCGGAATAAATTCATTTACGAAGAAAATAATAAAGGCATATCATTATACAAAACAACAGTGGTATGTGTACATTACATATTACTGTATAACAGAAATATAAAGTCATCAATAAGGAAATAATAAATATTTTCGTCAGTCGGCAGTCGCTGAATGCCGCCGCATCATACTTGCTATGGAAATCGTTGTCCATTGTGCCTTACTCAAATCAGCTAAAGACACGTTATGAAAGGGAAACATTCGCCAGGACACCTACACGTACATTAGCACCCGTACCAACATTAAAAACCGAAATGTTCGGCAAGAAAACTTATAGAAGATGAAAGCGTCCGCCCGTGATCATACGATCACGCACGGCGTTAATGGGTTAACCTTAACTTGAAGAATATTAGTGTAGAATTTGTTAAAATATTTTTCCAGTTTTTATCGTTAAAAATACTGTAAGATTACATACGATATCCACAAAATTTTGCTGGTGGGGGGGAGGGATAACAGAAAAACCCGGAATTTCGATTCAACCTGAAATCGAACTTGGTACTTAATCTTAGTGAATTTTACTACACACTATGTCTGTAGATTTCGGTAAAGATCGATTACTAAAGTGTTCAATTTTTATTTTGTTTGTTTGCCTTGGTTGTTTGTTTTTATTTTGTTTGTATGGCAGTTATGTTCTCATAATATTTTTTTTATGTCTACTTGCAATAAAAAGTATATACAATGAAATACAAAACACTTCACTCTTACTAATGAAGGTATATTTTTGTGAACTTTTTATAAACAACAAAATTGATAATACTTTCAAAATATACAAAATTAATAAATTATATATTCAGTAAGTAATAACAAGGTCATCAACGTTAGTGTCAACATTAGAGTAGACAGAATTACAGTTCCAAAACGCTTCTGTGTTAATTCAATGGACGTATAGCTGTAGTGATATTACTCAACCTGTTTTTCTGGTTTTTATACACGATGAGGCAATATTTAATGCTTATACAATTATATGAATGCAATAGATATTAGGATGCACCTGACAACATTAGCTGATATACTGACCTGTTTTTATGTGATTTTTGTTTACATACAATTTTTGAACATTATTTTATTCCTATTGGATTCGTTTATGGAGTACAGCATCAACTACGGACATCGAGATTTTGCAACGGTTTCAATCAAAAGCCCTGTAGCCATATTAAATGCACCGTGTTATACTACTTATTACAAACGTTGACATATATCGAGATTTGGACGCGAAAACGTGAAGAAATTCGTAGTTTCAGTTGTAAATATTTTTTTTTCTTCTTCTTCTTCTTCTTCGAGACTCCGTAACTGGCTTCTACGCCGGAGTCTCGGGTTCGATTCCCGGTCAGGTCTGGCATTATTTCATCACTCATCTTTATCTATCATCGTTCTCACCGTCTGCATTAGCAATAATTGCAAAATTGTCAGACATTGCAAAAAAATCTTCTTCTTCTTCTTCTTCTCCTCCTCCTCCTCCTCCTCCTCCTCCTTCTTCTTCTTATACTTCTCCGTCCTCTCCTCCTCTACTTCCCCCCTCATCCCCCTCCTGCTCCTTCTCCTCACACATCCTGCCCCTCTTTGGATTTGGCACATTCCCTCTTCCACATTCTATTCATCTTCTTCGTGGTCTACCCAACGACCGCACTCTTTGATCTTCTGGCATGTGGCATTCATGTTGTATCCATCTCTATACCGTTCAGTCCTGTGTCTCACAGTTTCTGTTCTACCCAAATCAGGCCGGGTTGTCTCACTCTTGAAACGATCCCTAAGTTTTGCTCCTCTTACCGATTTCAAAAAACGCATTTCAGCTGCTTCCAACTTCCTAACCTCAGATTTCCTTAGGATCCATGTTTCACTACCGTACAACAAAAGAGACAGTCCCATTTCATCATACAGCCTCAACTGCGTTTCTTTTCGGGCCCTTGCTTTAAATGTTCTATTATGTAACCGCAAACACGTTGAAACCCAGAAACTTTCGTCATTACATCAAATTCCATCTCATCAAATTCGAATTTGAATTTGATGTTGTAAATATATCAAACGCCTAAATAATCATCTAACGTTAATTCTGTTAGACAAAAATAACGGTATACACAGTCTAAAACATGCTACCGTTCTGGATCTACCAGAGCGATACTGATAATGTGATTTTAATTTGTAAATAATATATAGTAGTGTGTTCATATTTTGTAAATAAGTGGCGTGTTTGAGAGTAAATGTTAAAAACAACATTGAGTGACCATTTCAAATTATCTTCAGGAAAGCTGTTCATGTACATAAATTTCAAAATCATGTATTACTTGTCTATTTTATTTATTTATATTGGAAGTTTTTTATTTTTTAATACGAGTATTTATTGAATTCATTGTAAATAATCAAGAATAGTATAATATGTTATTATCTTTTTTTTAATTACATCAATAGATTTTAATTTTTTCGGATGTTAGTTTTAAGCGACGTGTTTCATTTATTATTATACAATAGATCATGCATTATAAAAGTTAAAACAAAAGTTAAAACAAGTTTAAAAAAGTTAAAATAAAAATAGTTAGAACAAACAATTATTCCAAATTTGCTTTATTCTTCACTTCGGATTATAGATGTACTGTTGTCATTAAACATTTTTCTTCAAGGAGCAGAATGTTTTCCCGCACAGTTAACATCGTGATGTATTTGTCTTAAGATACTTTCATACTCTAAGGAACGATATTTTTTAAGTTATTATGGACCGCTGAACAACATATTGTTATTGTTAAAATGTTATAATAGATAGATTTTCAAAAGAGATAAATTTTCATTTAAGTTTTTGAAAAAAACTACTCCAGTTTTTATTTTTTTTGGAAATCTATTCTGCTAATATTTATAAATACTATTAAATATAGCTAATATTTATACTGTTTAACAAAATCTTTTTACCAAATCTAATCAAATTTTACTCAATTCTTAATTTTAGACAGTGACTAAGCACAGAGATCGTTCCAAAAATTCGTTTTCTAAACTTAACTAATCTATTATTACCATCAATTTTTCAATAGAAATCTCAAAATCCAATTTTTCACCTGGGAACTTCTATAATTTATTTTTTATTCGTGAAGTTGGATGAATTAGGTATTATTAAGTATCCTCCACCCATCTCCAACTGCTTTTAAACATTTTCACCCGTTCTGTGTTAATATGATGTATATATTTTTTATACCATTCTAATGTATGGAATATCACAATACAACTTTATTTGTGTTTTATAAGTTCTCTAGAGCTTCAAAATGCATTTACTTCAAAAGAAATTTCACAATCAGCCTGAATTTTTTCCTGCAGTTCATGAGAAAGAGGTTGTAAAATATAGTATGGAATTTAATAGGTTTATAATACAAATAGTTTTTGTTATAAAATAAATTTTGACCCAAGGAAATGAAATTTTTTTAAATCATTTTATTTTTAAGTAATGTTTTAAAGTTGATTTTTCGAAATCGAGTTTTTACCGGAAATATTCACGTTTTCAGACCTCTGAACCCAAAAACATGTGTTTAGTGATAGATCTGTGTGATTGTGTGTTTGTGTGTCTGTGTGCGACCAAAATATACCTCAAGAATGGAATAGTGTACGAAGTTGAAACTTGGAACTTAAGTTAGGTACAACTAGTGGACTCGACACGAACATTTTCATCAAAATCATTCAACGGAAGTAGCAGTTTATTCGTGCGATTTTTCAATTTTTACGGTTTTTTCAAAATATTATTATTAGTCTTATTCACTAATTTTTTTATGCTCTACAAAGTAGGTTAAGCGTCTTGCTGTTGAAGTTCTTGGGAGAGGGGGAGAAAGTCAAGAATTTTTTTAAATTGTTGGTATATTTCAATTTCCATTCTAGGTTATGTTTATGCCATGTTTATACGAGTAATTTTAAGTATGTTTTTTTTTATTTTTTAATTCTTGATGTTATTTATGATGTTTTCTTAAAACTCTATACAAAATTTAGGAAGAAACTCGTGAACCACCATAACCCGTTGTCTCAAATCTGGCTACGCAGACTCTCCCAAAAAATCCAATAAGACGTCTAAAACGTCGATGGAGCCGGGACCTCATCAATTAAATTAATGTAGTACTGTAATTGACTATCCATTACAGTGTTCCAAATGCTGCACTTAATGCTACACTTATCTACTCACGTCGGAGTTCTATCACTGGACTGCGTCTCCACCCACGTTTATTTATCATGTTATTTTTTCCAAATTTTGTGTCATCACATTCACTGATTGTTTCCAACAGATTGTGAGTTTCCTAAATAGAAAAAAAAATCATTAAAAGATACGTTTTCAATTTTGGCAAAATTTACGCAAATTTTTTATAAAATTATTTATTGTGACTCAAATACGAGTAATTAAGATATATGGTTGAAATTTCGTTAGATTGGTACGGTAATCGAAACATTACAGTTATACGACTATTATTCTAAAAGTTCACACACATTTCACTTCAGTCAAACTTAAATTTTTGTTTGTATCTAAACTGCTTTAGAGCTGACAGTTCCTGATTTACTATGAACTTAAAAAAATGTATTAACATACATGTTATTTATGTATGATGCTGATAAATTATTGCACTAGAAGTTAATATTTATTATTGGTAAGAAGTAAATTTTAATACAGAATCAAATGTTAATTTATTAATTTCTGGTTATAAAAACTGAAAAAAATACTTTTTTATTTTATTTTATTATATCGAACAATAAAGTTATGTATTACTGTAGTCGCAAAATGACCTTACTAAAAACCATTATGCATGTATAACAAAAACGAAGTTGTTTTACAGGTTTTTTATTGCTTAAAACAGCTTCCTAACAGAAATGTAGGAAGAGACATCACAGATATCTATATAGTTAATAGCCGATATACCTTTAGGTTAAAACAAAACTAACTGATAATAACAGTAGACGTTTATGAAAATAATTTTTTACATATTATTTTTTAAATCTGTAACTTAACAAATTTAATAACTAACTGTACATTTTCCTGTATTATTAAGTTTTTTCTCCTGTATGATAAATTTACAACTCGTGGGTTGTTACAATAACACCGTTATACAATTAATACAAAATATTAATATCAAGGCCGCTGTAGAGGTTCATTAGTTAGGTGATTCCTAGCTAGTGTCTTAAAAATTTTAACAAATTAAAACCTAGAATTACTTTTTCCTTACCTATCGTGATCACTTTTAACCAAGCAAAAAGTTTTTTATAAGTTAAAAAAATAAATTTGATAAAACTAATACACAACAGTCTTGCTAATCCGAACTAATTGGGACTTTCAACTATTCGGACTATCCAAAAAATGTGCATAATAAGGAAAGATAATCCAAAAGGTGATGAAATATGTAACACAGAGCGGCTAACATTCAGAAGCAGCAAAGTGCACTGAAAATAGTACTGCAGTACTTAGAGCAGCACAACAACGTTTCGTCATATTTATGAAGCACTGGTGAATTATTGGGTCATAATCTAGGATAATAATCGAGGTCTTCAGCAAATAATTAGTGATTTAATGTAGCCAGGCGGCAGTGAAATTGTATAATTTCTTGTAATTGCTAATGAACAAGAAAAAATGTTTAACCAGTAATGATTTTATTGTAAGTACATCTCGTATTAAGAATTTGGTAATGTTCGTTTTATATTCGCAACTTAATTGCATATAATTTTTTAAATTTAATTTTTAAGTTTTGAAAAAATAGTTGTGTTTCTTATCACACGGTCAACCATTTACAGGACTGAAGCATTTAAGAACAGAAGAGGTAGAAGTGTAAAAAACACACTAGTCAGTGTCTTTCTTGTTATCTACTCTGAGAGTAATGAATTTCATTATACAACCAAACCCTGTGGTGAATGAAGTAAAGGTGTTATTTGCAGGGTGGAAATTAGATGCTTTGCAGAGGACCTGGCATGCTGATAAGCATACTTTTCCACTCAGTGAGAAAGGCAATGGTAAACCAACTCGCTCCTTGTTTTACTTAGTAGCCTCTAGAGGTTCAAGCCAGGCTTTCGGTTGATGACCTAAACATCATGTTTAGAAGCCTATTAAAACATTTTAAATTAAAAATCTTAGTTTTTTTAACACGTTTTATCAAAAGAATCGTGTTAAAAAAATTAAAAATCACTTTGGATTATCCGAAATTTCAGATTAGCAGGGTTGTTGGCCGGTGTATTACGCTTTGAAAAGTTTCTTTAGTTAGCAACACACAATGGATTTTCACGCGATTGTGTTTCACAAATGTTGCTGGTGTTTTTTTCCTACAGTACAAGGTTTTCTTTTGGCTCAATCGTTGTAATGAGAAGGTTTTAAAAAATGTACTAGAACGTACCTTTTAAGGTAGTTTTAACAAGGTTATTCAATTTTACATCAATCAAAAACTAATAAGTTTAAATTTTAGAGTGAGAATAATTTATGTCATCAAATAATTTATTTTTCTACTTTTTCCTCATTAACCTGAAATTAGTGGTTACGTCGCCTATTTAACAACATAATATAAAACCTATACGTTAAGTGTATATTTTTCAAAATTATTTTTTTACTACCATATCACATTTTAAGATATGTACCTTCACATCGGTTCATACACGCGTTAATGTGCCTGTTTATAATTTTTTGTATTGTTTGTATCCGAGGTGGCAAGAAAAACTCATATTCACTACCCCACATTGGGGAAGTAACGTTGGATGATGCGTCCTCGTCCAGTCCCAAGGAGGCCACAGCCGCTTACCAGCCAAAAACCACTAATCAGGCCACTTGATCCGAAAACTTCAAAAACCCTTCACCTCCCTCAGAACTGTTAATAAAAACAAGGGAAATGCAGAGTTATAATTTAGCACACTTGTCAGCAGGGCATGGATGGTAATCGTAGCCTACCCCCTCACTGTCGAATATTTCTAGATTAGGAACCACTTAATTTTATAATCTCCATATACTCTCATAAGTTATGCATAAGATCAACGTCTAAAACTTTGTATGTAATTTTCAATGAATTAATAAACTGGGAGTTGTAAAATATATATTTTAACACTTTTAATGACACTTAATGGTTAAGAATTATGATAGTTGAGGCCAAATACAGTCTGTTGTAAAAATGTAGCCTTGAGTAATTAGTTTATCAAAAATTATACTTCTTTAATAGCTCTTCCAATGAATATGTTGATAAACTTGTTAACAATTTCTTAATTAACTAATATCTAAAGTTAGCGTTATTTAAGAACTTTGAAATTGCCTTTAGTACAGGCGGTAATTTAACCCCACGAACCTGTCTGGTTCTTTTCTGTCAATCCCCGGTTTAAAAAATTTGCAATCTTTCATAAGTTTATAAAATTTCTATATGTCCTAATGTAAATAACTATAGTTCTTTACCTTTTATATCATGCGTTAGTCCATAATCGCTATATGTATGATATAATTTCAATAAAAATAAAGACTCACGACTTGTTTCTTGAATTAATTAATTAAACGAATTCGGTAAATAAATGTGTACTAGAAATATTTGAACACTTTTTATTAGAGTCAGTAGAAGTACATAAGGTTAAGAACAGAATCACAAAAGATTGAAATTGAAAATCAGTTTGGAAAATCTACGTTTTTGAGACATCTAAGGATAGGTTAATCACTACTCTCTAACGTAATAACATCCTTTATTTATGTTTAATGAGTATGGTAGAATTATTGCGGGTTATTTTTTAGGCAAACAGATAAATGTTTTGCGAACTTTTGTAGGTGTACGCTTACAGACGGAGACAGCCGTACTTCCAAAAGAAACTCATTTTTTATTTAAGTAGTCATAAAATGTTTAATAACTACATTATTTGCCCTCTCTTACTAATTCTTTCTTCTCCTTAGTACAGCGAAAGGAGGAGGAGAGCCACAAATAAATAGGGAGAGGGATGGGGATGGAGAAAGAGAGAGCGAAAGAGAACCGTAAAATTATCTTGACTCAGATACAACTGCTGCCGTACCTGGTGCGCCAAGACATTACAATAATAAAATTATGGTTAGGCCTAATAAGGTCTAACCTTAAAGTTCTTAAACTAAAACATTTTCATTATTTACTTAGATACATAAGTTTTAATCTACGCCAAATTATGTGTACTATCAACATATTCTGAAGGCCTGCATATTTATTAAAAATGAGTTAGCATTTATTTGACAAGTCGTCTATGACTTGTTAAAAATTTACTAATGGTTAATGAAGAATTGATGTAATAAAAATTATAAATCATTTTGAAATAGAAATATTACACAGTGAAATGACAGACCCAACAAATTCTTTCTTAATTTTTTTAATTATTTGATTAATGCATTTTTTTTATGAAAAAAAATTTTTAGGGTACCATATTAGAATACAGTAATACCTCGCACAACGCTTCTCCGTTTAGCGCTGATTCGTTATAACGCTTTGATGAAGCCTTCAAGGTCATCAGAGGTTTGTACAGAGATGCGTTGTAGTAGCCGGCACATTCATTAATGTGTAACGTATTGTGTCTTGTATTTTCAATGTATAATTTGACATGCTGTATATAATGTGTTGTGTACATTATTATGTATTTATAAATAAATATTTGAACCCCATAAATAAAAAAGTATATAAACAAAAAAATACCAAATTAAAACAAAAAAAACAATCAGTAAACATGTATTGTAGTACTATGTATTGCGCAGAACGAGCGTTGCGCGGAACCCGATGAGATTACGAAATCGCTCGACCCCGTACAGCGCTGTTTCGTTTAGCGCCCGATGGCTGCGGGACGCATCTCAAGCGCTAAACGGGGTACTACTGAATTTAAAATTATCATTAACATTTTGATTTGATATTTCAACATAAAGTTTTAATTATCTTTTTACAAAAAATGTTATTGTTTTTTTATGTAGAACGAGCAAGATCTAATAAAAAATTGTAATGTTAAAATTTTATAGACATGTTATCAGAATGAATATGCAAAAGGATTGTTAAAAATTTAAGTAAGGTAATTTTTTTTTATTTAACGTCGCATCAACTTCTGTGGTTATTAGCGACGACGTTGAGTTGTAACTGTGAATAACGAAATGATTTTTTTATAACGTATGAAAATTCCATGCCTGAGTGGGATTCGAACCCAAGACCGTAAAAGTTTTGAATGGTATTATTAAGAATTAAAAAGAGAAAAATCTGTCACCAAAAATTAATGATGAAGAATTTTTTTATCGAGATGTACTTAGAATATAATATAATTCATATAATATAACATAATATAATAATTATAGTAATTATAGTAATATATATAATAATATAGAATATAATATATTTAATAATTAGTTATATCTACTGCGAGAACGAAAGAAAAAAAGGAGGTGTGAGAAAAAAAGAGAAGATCTGAACGAATGAAAAAATTACATCGTTTAAGAAAATCAGAAAGAAAAGAGGAATCATTTTTATAACAAAAAAAATAATTGAAAAACTGAAATGCCCGCCAGTTTTAAATTTAAAAAGTGTGTATTATTATGAGTTTTTTTATAAAAATGGAAAAATCATCATCGTCTGTCTGTCTGTCTGATTAGGCTCGATGGCCTGTTCCGGTATCCATCTCTTTTTAGGTCTTCCCAAGCCTCACTTCTCTCTAGGTTTATATTTCCATGCTCGGAGAAGAAGTCTGTGAGGTAGGATGCAAAGTAAATGGTTGGACCAGTTTCGCTTATACCTCTTCGCTTCTTCACTTCTTCCACTTCTTTTCTAACTTTTTTCACTTCTTTTCTCAATTTTTTAACTTCTTCATTTTCGTTAGGTTTCGCTTAACGTTTCTAACAGTGACTGAAAATTTAACTCGGTGCGGATAGCTTTGTTACGTATTCTATCTAACCGGGTACAACCTTTGACAACCCACAAAAATCTCATTTCAGCAGCCTGGATACGAAATTCATTTCTCTGTAATGGCACTCGTGTTTCATTACCATTTTATGTTATGAGTGGTGCAGCCATTGCTCTATAAAATTTCATTTGGGTATCCTTTCTCGTTTTCTTTCCTACTGTCCTGCTAATAAAACCGCATACAGCGCTGAATTTTTTTTACAGCGCTGAAAATGGACAAATATTATTCTTAATTCCGATTTTGGAATACAAACTTCTCCATAAAGAAAAGAAAACAAAATGTGGTTTCAGATGGAAATCGAAGGGGAAAGTAAAATAGTTGGGTAGACATTAATTCTTGATTTCGATTGTTAAATGTATTTCGTTACGTCTGAACGTATTTAAAATTCTAGGGCATCGATTACAAGGTCATTACTTCAGAAAACTTTACAATGTTTTTAAATTAATACACAATGTTCTTGAAAACCCAGCTAAAATTTAACTATGTTTGCTGACAACGGTGACAAGGGAAGTTACTTATAATGGAATGTGTAGGTTTAAGAACGAAGTTAAGGTTAAAGTTTGTGTTTATTCAAGCAGAATATCGGAGATTACACATAAGTGATTTTGAAATAACAAAACTGACTCTGCTGCAA
Source organism: Catonia carolina (assembly GCA_035578175.1). NCBI lineage: Eukaryota > Metazoa > Arthropoda > Insecta > Hemiptera > Achilidae > Catonia > Catonia carolina. The sequence goes on along the minus strand of JAQMRL010000001.1, from coordinate 255,944,886 downwards.
CACCAATAGGCATACATATATTTGTCAAGTTTATTAGTACATAATTACCGCTTGGCAATCCTTGTGATAGAATTCCTTGATCGTACTAATTCTGTATACCTACTAATTTCTTTGTATAATTTCTTTATCATGTTTTCTCGTATAAAAAGAGTAAAACAATTAACATAGTCACAAGTTACACAATTTTTTTGTCGTCAGTCTCTCGACTGGTTAGATGCAGTTCTCCAAGCTGTTCTATCTCGCGCAAATCGTTTCATATCTACATACCTGTAACACCCTATATCTTTTGTAATTTGTTTTAAATATTCTAACCTTTGCCTCCCCCTACAATTCACTCCCTGAATATTACTCTCCATTATTGATAAACCAATACCTGGATGTCTTAAGATATGCCCCACTATCCCTTCTTCTGGTAAGATGCTTCCATATTGGCCTACTTTTTTTCATCCACTCGCCCAAGAACCTCTAAATTACTTATTTTGTCCACCCACCTAATCTTTAACATCTTCCTATAACACGGCATTTCAAAAGCTTCTATCTTCTTTCTTTTTACAGCCCCTATCACCCACGTTTCACTCCCTTATAATGCAACACTCCAAACATAGTGTTTTAAGAAATTTTTCCTAATCTGTAGGTCAATGTTTGTAGTCAGTAAGCTGTTTTTCATTTCAAAGGTTTTTCTAGCTTGAGCAATAATTTTACTTTTGATATAACTTGTGCTTCTACCATCCTTTGTTATTTTACTCCCTAGATAGCAGAATTCCCCAACTTCCTGTATGTTTTCGTTACACAATTTTTTTCAATAATACAAATTATATTAAAAACTTTAGAATTAGTGTAGTGTGCTATTAATGTACTAAGACTTTTCTTAGATTTATTTAAAATGCATCAACTGTTCACCATTTAACAACTGCCCTGCGTTAAATTATGGCTAGCTATAAGTTATAGACGGATAAAAATTTCTAGTTCTGGGCGGAAACCGTGCCTAGGGTACGATTTTTGCCAGAGCTGGATTTTTCGCTCAGAGCTGGTACCAGGAAAGTGGGACGCCTTCCACTTTGAAGAACAACATAATTCAGCGATCTTAACCACTCGCCCACGGAAATTCCCAGGGATCTTTTCTTTAAACGTGCGTTTAAAATATTACTATAATAATATATAATAATGTAATATATTATTATAACCACTGGCGTCAATTAGTGATTTTCTGTATTTTGCTTATCAAATTGGTAAAAGATGGGACTTTTTAAAATTATTGCGGTCTTAGTATGCGTTGTAAGAAAAAATTGTATGTAATCAAAGTTATATACACAATAATAAACCTACAACTTTTATTTCAAGCATTTTTTTTACAGAGCTTAGTTTACCGTCAATTAGTGATTTTCCGTATTTTTAATTCGGAAGAGGTTAAATTTTATTTTGCGTCATTATTCCGTAATTAAAATTAAGTTATATTTCCCATATTCCATTATTTAATAATGATTAAACAAAGGTTATATGTTTCATTATTTAAATTGCCAAGTGAAAATCGTGTGAGTATTTCACACCAAATTTTTAATGGTATTTTTATTCGTTTCGGTAAATAGAATCGTAAAACAATTAAAATCGCACTTAAAATAAAATCTTAATTAACGTTAACAAACACCAAAATCCCATTGTGTTTTTTACATTCACTAATTTTTTAAAAAATATGTAAGGCAATTTTCTTCAGTTAATGAAATACAAAAATTCGAATTACTATTTTCAAAAAGATTGTATTAATTAAATGTACATTTTTGTACGATTATAAAACCTAGCTACTAACAATCGCCATCGTAATTAAGAATTGAACATTATAATAATCTTAAAACTACATGATCACGGTTTTTGAACACAATGATTAGAATTTGATACAGTTCATGAATTAGTTAATTAGGTATTTAAAACAGGTAAACATCCTGCCACTTAAAAATAGTTAGGCCTTCTTACGTACATGTTTATAAGGACCTTATGAAGGATACCAATTAACAAAGAAAGTTAACGATTTAAAATTGGTTTATTTATATTTTTGAAAACCCATAGACACACATGGAGCTTCGAAGCCATCAAGTGCTAAATATGCGGTACGCATTGGATACTAAACTTAACACAATCACTTATGGAGTCTGCACACTCCACTAGTATCGTAGATAGTACATAGTAATACTAGTACATAGTAATACTAGTAGTCGTAATACTCTCGTATTTATACGCCAGGTCGTTGGAACACGGGAGTTAAAAATGTAGTACCGCATACGAAGATCAATCGTAATAGTATGAGAAGCGTAGGAGATACGTCTTATCGTAGTGCAATACAGTACGATTGCTGTAGTCTACGCTTGTTATTATTGAGTACGCTTGTTACGTATGGATTTGCAATAATTTTTTTTATAATAATTGGTTTATTATGGTCGCATCAACATTCTAAGTTTTTAGCGACCCCATTACATAAAAAACATTAATTACTTAATTGAATTGACACTAATTTACACTTTTACAATTGAATCTTACACTTTTAAATTATAAATTATCTTGTATGAATTACACTTTTATTTGCATTAAAATTGTCTTTGAATATTTAAAAATTGAATAAAGTCCAGTGTCTTTGTGTACTGTGTGTGATTAACGCAGTCTTTGTAATTGTCCGGTAAGTGAAATTGTCTCCGTATAGTGTTCAAGGTAGGACATTCCACAAGAATATGTTTGACAGTTAATTTCGTGTTGCAGTGTCTGCAGTAAACAGAATCTTGTTTCGTCATGAGGTGACTGTGTGTCAGTTTAGTGTGATCAATTCGTAGTCGTGTAAGAATCACTTGGTCAAGTCTGTTTTTAAAAATTTCTGGTTGTAAGTCTCGAATATCAGTCCGTACTGTGTGTAGGTAAGTCCTTAAAGTCTTCCACCACTCGTTCCAAATTATTTCAAATTTGTGTCTAAACATTTTCTGCAGATCTCGATGGGAAGACTTGTTTATCCTATTGGAGCATGTAGCGGCGCGTTTGGCTGCTCGATCGGCTGTCTCGTTCCCTTTGATACCTAGGTGGGAAGGAATCCACAGAAGAACTCTTGTTTGTCGTTGTTAGTTATTTTGTGGTTGACGTTAATGATCTCTTGAAGTATCGGTTCATCCTGTTCGATACTCCTAAGGGAATCTAAAACACTTCTTGAATCTGACAAGATCACAAATTTTTTACGATCGGATAAAGCTATGGCTTCAAATGCTTTTTTAATTCCATATGCCTCACAATAGAATACTGAGGAACAATCTTGTAATTTAAATACTCTTTATTTAACATTACCACGGCACACCCGCTTCCAGCAGACGTTTTTGAGCCATCAGTGTAAATTTTCTCAAAACTTTCAAATTTATTTACGTATTCAAGACAGAGAGTATAAAAGATGGTTGGATTTTTTCATGTTTCTTGTATTTTGTTAGGCTTAGATCTACAATAGGATTTTTCATCAGCCAAGGCGGGTCTTCATATAAAGTTGATGGGATGATAGTTGGCAGTAAAGAACGGATATTTGTGAAAAATTTTGATATTCTTACGCGCAGAGGCTTCGGCAAGGAATTGCGAGTTTGATATAAATTTGTGTACCGACCTGTAAAAACGTTATCTCTCGAAGGGTTATCTAAAGACGAGGCAATTTTGAATACATAAGATAAACTCAGTTTTTCTCTTCTGAGATCAAGAGGCATCTCACCGGATTCTGCCAGAATACTTGTTACTGGGCTTGTACGGTATGCCCCTATAGCTATTCTGCAATAATTTTGTTTAGCCGAAAACAACAAAAATTTGAAATGACAAAGAAAAGATGAACGTTCCTCCATGTATGTCAGACGGGTTAAACTGACACGTTTCGAGAGCTAAAGTCTCGTGTGCAGTAACTACTATGAGAGAAACAACTATCTTAGAAAATCAACGATTATGATACGATTACGCTTCGCATACTAATTTTTTTGAAACTAAATATTTTCTTTAACTACCCCTCGGAAAACTTCTCATTGAAGATTCCCCTGCCCCGTCATTTTGCCACGTTCGCGACCACGTGGTATTCCCCCAATGTCGACAATAACATCTTCAATTAGCTTCAGTTTCGCATACACTATTACCCTTGTGCGTATCCCTTACTGAAAAAAATAAACAAAACATTGTACACATTGCAACACGTCAAATACGATCATACTCATTTTAGACTGCCAAAATACACGTTCCACACGAACACTATTTAAAATTAACAATAATTTAAGACTAAATTTGTTACAAAAAGAAGCGGTTAAAAACGCAATCAATTTTTTGCCTTTCACGAAATTTCAGATTTAATGTAATTATAAATTATATATCACCTTTTTCATTGACATTCTATGTTTTATTTAGTTTTCATTTTATGTCGTGTAAATTTTCATTGAATCTTACTAATTTTTCATTCTTGTTTTTATCGAGACCTCATTGTGTATAATATATTTGTCTAGGTTATATATTTTGTGTCATCTTTGTAAATTTTGTACTATATGTATTTATGTAACGTGGTTGCTAATGACCTGGTAGTCGATGCGACCTTAAATAAATAAATAAAAAAATTAAAAATAATTCGTAATTAGGCCTATATTTAAATGCAAATAACGTTTGGTATAATCTGAGGAATATTTTAAGAATATTCATATATTTTGTCAATTTATTTACAATACTACGTTTTGGATTCCCGGAAACAAACCAGTGAGGTTGATTTGGATTTAAAATAGTCTTGGTTCAGTAATTTATTCCTGGTTTTTCACGATTTCATTTTTTAAGATATTCTTGGTTTTATCAAAATTTTTATAATGATGCTTTTCTTGTAATTGGCAGCAATTTTAAATGCCATCTATCATTTTCCTATGCCAGTCCGTCCGTCCGTTCGTCCGTCACACTTAAATCTACACAAAAAGTTAGTGGGCTGGATTAGATTTGAAGTTCCAGTTTTGACGGAAATTGGCCCAAAATTGAAAATCAAGAAATCAAAGTTAGAAACACAAGAGATAGAACAACAGTTATCGGATTCGTCATCTACACAAAAAGTTAGTGAGCCTGAAATGAGTTTGAAGTTCCGGTTTTGACTGGAAGTGGCCCAAAACCGAATGTCAAGAATCTAAAACGGAATTTGGAAACAAAAATAGTTTCATTAGACTCCTCTTAGAGATTGGATACAGAAATCATTGGTTTTTAAATTCCAGTTTCGCCGAAAGTGGTCCAAAACCGGAAGTCAAAAAAGCAAAGTCGGAATTTGGAAACAAAAATGTCATTCGATTTCTCTTTAAGAGTAGATACATAAATCACTAATGGTTTGGCCATACGTCAAACCTTTTTAAAAATTTCCACCACTCATGAGAGGCGTCGTCTCATGAATGGGTTTTTTCTGATAATGTTCCCTAGTAGTTCTGAATAAAACATTTAAACCTGTAGACAGGAAATTTGTGTGCTGTTAAATGAATTTAGTGCGATACATTTCCTAAATGGTTTTTTCCATAGCATATCAAATTTTCCTGTCGTTTCTTTCTTGTTTTACCGATACGTAGTAATTATTTGACACCAGGTATTTCAATTTGTCAGATTCTACAGTTTAAAACAGTGTTTGATGGAAAAGCTTTAAGGCTAAACGTAGTCAGTTTACATACGTATTCTATCAATTTAGTTATAGTAAAACCGAATTAAAAGTTTTTTTATTTGCTTTTCAGTACAAAAAATTATTTAAATAATGGATTACATCAATACATCCCATCTCACTTGTGCTCTAAGCCTGATGTACAAAAACAAACCTAAATAATAAGCTCAAATTACCATTCCTAATAATTGTAAATGGTTTTTTTAAGTATTCTTAGAACAAAATAATTTTGATTATTAAAGTACTTTCCGTTTTATAAAACAAGTAAATTTCCTTGTTGCAATTAGAATGCGTCCTCAGTTATTATTTTTGAATTATTTCTTTTATACTCTGTAACTTGAAGCTCGCACACTTTCCTGACAAAAACACCAAAATAAAAAATGTTTATTGTTATATGAAGGTAATATTTGTGAAAAGCGTAATGATTTGAGAACTGATCGGATGGGAATTTTTTGTACCTTTCAACTTTATATAATTTTTATCTCAAGGTCAATTGAAGGTTGATTGTTTTTCTTAACAGAGAATCCAAATTGGTAAAAAGTAAATTATATTAATTTCATACGTTTTTATGGTAGGAATTTTATATTAATTTAACAAGGGCATCCATAGCTGAATCTCCTGATTCCAACGATTATATCTGTCTTAGTTTGTTTTATGGTATTATTTTAGTTTTCTGCCGAATATCATAATTCCTTACTCAGTCTTTTAATTTAATATTTAGCAGCATGAAAAGATAGATGATATAGTGTGTGAGTTCGAAACAAGCTGCGGCCTAAACCGCAAAGAAGAAGAATAAGAAGGAGGAGGAGGAGAAGGAGACGAGAAAATTTTTTGAACAAAAACCTACTTATGCGGGGAGAAAATACATCAATAAATTACCCCAATTTTTAAATGTTGTGATAATTTTCATTCCTTAAAATGATCTGAAATATTTATTGCGTACAAGAATTTCTGTCTATATAGTATTAGTAGAACAATGTGTGATTGGAATATGTATTTCAGGTGTTATAACTTCTTGACAACATATTCCATACTCCCCGGGAAACCCTGGACGCAATAAAAAAAATCTGGTTTGAAACACTCACACAAATTTCTCTTGCCAATGCAAGTAATGAACAATATAACTTAACATTAGTAATAAATCATTAGAAATAAACAAAGAAACTAACCTCAAAAAATAACCTTATTTTAATCATGAGTGAAAGACGCAAAATGAAAATCGTACTCAGTTTGGCTTAGAAATACGGATAATCACTCTTTCTCTCTAAACTAGGTTCTGTAGAAAAAAATGCTCTAAATAAAAGTTGTAGATCTTTTAATTTTCTATAAATTTAATTATATACACTTTTGTCGTAAAATGCATACTAAGGCCGAAATGTTAAAAAAATCGATTTTTCTCACGTTTTCGTGAGAAAAAAACCGAAAATTGCTAATTACCGCTAAACTAAGCGTTATACAAAAAAAATGTTTGAAATAAAAGTTGTAGGTTTTTAAATTCTCTACAACTTTTATTATATAAATTTGTGCGCTAAATTGCATATTAAAGCCGTAATCTTAAAAAAACTATGTTTTTACGTGAAAACAGCCTCACCCAGAATTTCAGCAAACATGACGCCTACCCTATCTTGTAGAGAATAAAAAATTGAGTAAACCAGGCGATTTTAAAAAAAATCGTAGGACCAGTTTTTGAGAAAATTGCAAAAAAGTGAAAAATTATACGAATAAACTCCCACGTCCGGTTGACCAATTTTGATGAAAATGTTCGTGTCGGGTCCGGTAAGGGTATGTAACTTAAGTTTCAAGTTTCAAGTTCGTACTATGTTCCGTTCTTGAGATATTTTGTACACACACACACACACACACACACACACACACACACACACACACACAGACCAATCGCTAAAAACATGTTTTTTTGGATTCAGGGGGTCTGAAAACGTATAGATCCGGTGAAAACTCGATTTGTTAAAATCGACATGAAAACAATACTTTCCTTCCTATATATTCATATAGGCAAGAGAAAGTAAAAATATATAGTTTTTTGACGGTTGATCTAATGGTTGATCTAAAGTCGTCACCGCGAGTCAGCTGTTTGACAACTGATGTACGGAGACGTAGGTTCTGTGGTTAAAATTCTAGTAACGATTATTACTTTTATACGAATTCGTAACAGACAGTAGCTACCAGTGTACTTTGGTGTTTGAGGTTCAATTAACCATACTTTCTCAGGAATGGTCGACATGAGTCTATACAAGACTACACCTCGTTTACACGCCATACGCATCATTCTCATCACATTGGGTCATGGGGCTGCGTATTATTCAAAATTGAATAGATTGCAACGTATACACATTAGGGTTAACAAAAAATTATAGTGTTGTCATAGATTTATCTAATATGTTGAAAATAGATATTCAACGCGAATGTTCGAACGGGAAACGTTAGTTTCAAAAAGTAAAAAATAACCGACTAAAAATTATAAATCAACGTTCTCAAAAAATTTTATTTGATGTTTTAACTCATGAAACCCCTCCTAGGGAGTACAGGACCTTGTAGATGGTGGAGGGGCTTGCGTGCTCCCAAGACCCGGAGAGCTATGCCGGCGGTAGTGTAACTACCAGCAGGGCCTCCCAAGCCGGACAGGTCAAAGGGTAGGAGCCAGACGAAGAAGTACTCCAAAAACGACGTCGTTGGGCCAATCACCCACACGTTGAGAAAGCGGATTCAAAGTCACATAAATAGCCTCGGACAGGACAGGAATTTTCGGATAGAGTACAATGGAGGAAGTTGTCCGAGACTACCCCGACGCTGTAAGGCACATGGGGAGAGAGAAAGAAGAAGAAGAACTCATGAAAATACTTTCAGTAAAATTGTAACAATTAAAATAAAAGTAGTTTAATTCGTTTTTCGTTAACAGATGTATGTATGTATGTTAACAGATTAACATATTTGAAAAGTAATTAAAAATTAACTTAACAATACGTATCAAATTATCTTGCATATACTCGTAAGTACATCCTTATAGAAATCTTCTTCAAAAAACAAAATAAAAAATATTAAAAAAACCATTGTATTGCGTACAGTCATGCAATTTAACTCCTGAATACTGTAATTCAATACACACACGTACCAATATTGAAATGACCTTCAATAAACGGATTTTCTATCAAAGATAAATACAACTTATGTATAGAGACAATAATATTCGTACTTATACATGGTAAATAAAGATTAAAACTTACAGGTATAATACAGGTATATGCTTACAAAAAAAACAGCAAAAACCAGTATATAATAAAAAAATGTGTTTTACTGCTGTTATTATTATTATTATTTTTATTATTATTATTATTATTATACTTGTATTTTATTTATAGAATTATTTATAGTTTTCTATTTATATATTTTTTTAAGATTTTAGTCCTTTTGTAATGACAAACGTAGTGAAAATATATAAGACAGTTAAAATATAAAAAAATAATTTTGATGTGCTTCAAGGTTTACCGCTAAAAGAATTATTCTTTCAGCGGTAAACCTACTCGACAATAGTGAATAAATTCACAGATTGAAATTTGTTTACATTTATGATTTTTTTAAATTTATTTCCTAATCAACATCTAAAACTTCACCTTGTCTTCAAAAGATTTTGCATTATTTAGTTTAGAATTACGTTTCTGAAACATAATACCGAATGCAGTTTTCGTTCAAAGTGTTTTAAAATTCATAAGTTAATATTTTTCCTTAAAGTAGACGATTTTTATTAATTTAGAGATTGATTGCAGATCAATTATTAAACTTTGTTAAAACAATAAAAAATGTTACGCTTAAACACAAATATGGTTTTATTGTTATTATTAGTCTACTAGGCTTGTATCTATACAAAAATAAAACCAAGAAAAATTAGTTCAAAGTGATCCAGAATGATTTAGAAGATTTTGGTATAAAAAAGAGATTTATAAGAAACAGGAACTCGACACTTAAGTATAATTATTTGATCGACAACAATACACCATAAGACACCAAAAAAAGCACAGCCAGGTCAAAAGAATGAAATTGTTTTGAGTGGAAGATGTTTAAAAGCTCTGGCTAATTCTCTGAAGACTTAATTCTACATGGATATTCAAGTGTTCCATTGTGGGCGTAAAATATAAATAAATTAGTATATTGGCCGGCCCGTTAGTACTGTGGTCAACATAACTAGCCTCTTTGCTAAGGTACCACATTTTATTCCTGGCTAGGTCTGACATTTTTTTAATCTTTATATCACCTCATATCTTACAAGTTTCTGTAGGATCCATAACCTAATAACTATACCCGTAACATGCAGATGGAATATTAAATTATTGACAATCTTTCTGCTAGTTCCAGGGCTACAAAAAAATAGTTCTGTTTCTTATCACACTGACAGCCAATAACATGATTGAAGCATTTAAGAACAGAAAAGGTAGAGATGTAAAAGATACTAGTCATAGTTATCTCCTCTGACAATAATGGATTTCATCATTATAGAGCCAGACCCTGCGGTAAATAAAGTAAAGGTGTCATTTGCAGGGTGAAAGTAGATGCTTTTCAGAGGGCCTGGCATGCTAATAAGCATACTTTTTCACTCACTTAGGAAGGTAAAATAGTAAACCACCTCACTCCTCGTTTAACTTAGTAAAGCCCCTAGATGTTCAAACCAGCCTTTTGTCTGATGACTTGAACAACAACCTAATAAGAGTAATAAAATTATTAAGAGGAATTTTATTATTAAGACGGACAACAAGCCTATCTAAAAAGTTTAATAACGAAGAACATAGGTAATATTAATTTCACTATACGAGGTGTGGCTATTAAATAACGAGACTGACGTAAAAAATTTTATTTTTATTTTATACAAAATCACTTATTGTCACCTTCAATATACACTCCTTCTCTATCCCTACAACGCTCCATGCGAGTTTTCTATTGCTGGAAACAGTGCTGGAAGTCATCTTCTGTCAGCTCTTTCAGGATACGTGCCGTTTCTCTTTTACAGCTTCCACAGACTCAAATCTTGCCCCTTTTAATGTAGATTCACCTTAGGGAGCAGTAGAAGTCACATGGTGCAAGATCTGGTGAATAAGGTGGATGTTCTAACACTGAGATGCTGTACTTGGCTAGGAACCTCTTGACAGATAACGCGGAATGAGCTGGCGCATTGTCAAGGTGGAGAACCCATGATTTGTACTTGCACATTTCGGGGCGTTTTTCCTTGTTTTTTGACGTAGTTTATAAATTACCTCAAGGTAGTAATATTGATTAATTGTTTGACCTTCAGAAACCCAGTGAAAATACACAATCCCATGGATATAAAAAAAACAATCATCATTGCTTTAAATTTTGACTTGCTCATTCAAGCTTTTTTGGCTCTCGGTGAAGTTCGGCTCTTCCAGTGCATGGATTGGCGCTTCGTTTCCGGATTAGGCTATAAGTAAAAAACCACGTTTCATCACATGTTATCATCGTTTCCAAAAAATTTGGGTAATTTTTAATCGTGTACAAAGAGTCAGTACAAACATTTCTGCGAGCTTCATTTCAAGCATTTTGAGCGGCATATGTCCTGAAGGAGCTGACAGAAGATAACTTCCAGCACTGTTTCCAACAATGAAAAATTTGCATAGAGCGTTGTAGGGATAGAGAAGGGGTGTATATTGAAGGTGATATTAAGTGATTATGTATAAAATTAAAATAATTTTTTTTACAACGTCAGACTCGTTATTTAATAGCCACACCTCGAAAACTTGTAGTCTAGATTTTTCCAGAATTTCCAGTTATTAATTATGTTAAGAAAAAATATTATTTAATTTGTGGTACGTCGTTGACGATGTTTTATTAAAGCTATTTGTAAAAGCAATCACTTTTCTTGTAAAAGAATTACGGAATACTTCGGGGTTTCAAATTTTCTGTCAGCCTGGAATGAGGTTATAAAAAACGTATTCACTACTGGTTTTTTTTGTATTACTAAAGGAATATTATTAGACTATTACAATGTTAAAAAATCATAAAATTCTTCCTTAAATTAGTTTTTGAAGTTTTATTTATCGAACGGGTTATCAAAACACCATTTCTGTTTCAGCACACACATTAGATTATATTAAGAAATACTGGAAATAACAAACTTTCTAACTTAGTTTTTAAATGTTATGGTTTATAGATTTTGATTATCAGTGGTTTTTCTCTTTTCGATCATTGTGGGGTTGATTATAAAAAAATGCATTCTTAGTTTTTTCTTACTATACATCCAAAAAAAAATCTGGTGTGAAACACTCACACGACTTTATCTTACCTTTATCTTACTTTTTAGTTTGGGTTAATAATACGGAAAATCACTTTTTCACGCTAAACTAGGCTCTGTAGAGAAAAATGCTTGAATAAAAGTCGTAGATCCTTTAATTTCCTATAAATTTGATTATATGCCTACACTTTTGTTGTAAAATGCATACTAAGGCTGAAATTTTTAACAAACCATTTTTTCACATATTTTCATGGGGAAAAAACATAAAATTACTTCTCTTCTTCTTCATGTAGCATCTCCATTACGAAGGTGTGCTAGCATCATGGCAATCCTGACCTTGGAAACTGTAGCTCTAAATAGGTCGATGGATGACAAATTAAACCACTCTCGCAGGTTCCGTAGCCAGGAGGTTCTTCTTCTTCCAACCGATCGTTTGCCCATAATCTTTCCCTGGATGACAAGATGAAGGATTTCATATTTTGGACCTCTCAAAACATGGCCGAGGTACACCAGCTTTCTCTTCTTGATTTCGATCATCACTTCCATTCCCTTCTGCATCCTCCTTAGGACTTCCATGTTTGTGACTCTCTCTGTCCAATATATTTTGTGCATCCTTCTGTAAACCCACATCTCAAAGGCCTCAAGTCTTCGTTCACATTGCCTATTGGTAGTCCAGGCCTCTGCACCATAGTACAGCACCGGAAAGATGTAACACCTCAGCACACGAATTCTCAAGTCCAGACTCAGATTGTGGTTGCACAGCATCCTCTTCATTTTCACAAATGCGGCCCGGGCTCTCTCTATGCGGGTTTTGATCTCAGTAGAGTAATCAAGGTTACTGTTCACCGTCATACCAAGATAGCTGTACTTCATAACTCTTTCCAACTGCTCTCCCTCCACATACAAGTGTTCGTCATGTGGGACCACATTCTTGGTGATGACCATGCACTTTGTCTTCCTTGTGTTGAGGGTGAGACCAAAATGTTGGCTGGCTTCAACAACCTTATTCAGGAGTTCCTGGAGATCCTGCATTGTTTCAGCCAGCAAGACTGTATCATCTGCATAACGTAAGTTGTTGAGACGTATGCCATTCACCCGAACTCCTCCAACCTCCGTGTCAAGGGCTTGTCTGAAAATTTCTTCAGAATAAATGTTGAAGAGAAGTGGAGAGAGCACACAGCCCTGCCTAACACCCCGTTTGATGTCCACTGGGTTAGTAAAGGCATCCTGCACGCGAACAGTTGCTGTCTGGTTGAAGTACAGGTTGACAATTATTCGGATATCTCTCGAGTCAATATTTTTACGTTTCAACACTTCTATCAGTTGGTTGTGCCTGACTTTATCAAATGCTTTATTATAATCAATAAAACATGCATATATGTCCTGGTTAACATCCATACAACGCTGCATGAGGACATTGTAAGCAAACAGCGCATCTCGCGTACTGAATCCATTTCTGAAACCAAACTGTGTGTCTGAGATATCTTCTTCCAGCTTTAAAAATGTTCTTCGATGTATAATTTTCAAAAAGATCTTCAGTGTGTGACTCATCAAGCTGATTGTTCTGTACTCATCACATTTTTTCGCATTCTGCTTTTTTGGGATAGTAACAAATTACTAATTACTAATTACTAATTACCGCTAAATCAAGCGTTATATAAAGAAATGTTTGAAATAAAAGTTGTAGATTTTTAAATTTTCTACAACTGTTATTATAAACATTTTTGCGCTAAAATGCATATTAAAGCCGCAATCATAAATAACCAATTTTTTTCTACGAGAAAACAGTTTCTCCAAGAATTTCAGCAGACATGGCTCCTACCTTATCTTGTAGCGCATAAAAAATGTAGTAAATGAGGCGATTTTTAACAAAAAATCGTAGGAGCCGCTTCTGAGACAATTGCAAAAAAGTGAAAAATGATACGCATAAACTACTACTTCCGGTTGACCGATTTTGATAAAAATGTTCGTGTCGGGTCCTTTAGTAGTATCTATTTTAAGTTTCAAGTTTCAACTTCGTATGATGTTTTGTTCTTGAGATCTTTTGTTCATACACACACACACACACACAGACCATTCGCTAAAAACATGTTTTTTGGGTGCAGGGTGTCTGAAAACATGTAGATCGGATGAAAAACCAATATCGAAAAATCGAATTTAAAACAATAGGGCCTACTTTTCTTCCTATATATTTATATATAGGCAAGAGAAAGGAAAAAGTTTAATAAAAATTAGTTCAACCAGTAATTGAAACACATAATAAAAACAGTTGCTTCCTTGTTAAATACTTTTCATTGTTTTGATTTATTTTTATTCATGTAAACGTTTAGTGTCGCTTTAGATATAATTTTCTGCTTCCTTATTTTATAGAACGATTACCCACGTAGAAGTTAATTGTGCCATGATAAAAATATAGCGTAAAATTAACTGCGCAATTAAAATAAAGGCTTAATTCTTACAATGTCATATATTTAAATGGAAATATAAAATTGTAGTTAACATACACCTAACACTAGTTTTCCTTCTTTCTGCCATTTCGTAAGAGTTTTCATTTTTAACAATTTTTGTAGGTACTGTATTAGTTAACTTAATCTAACGATTTTTTTTCAGCAAGAATTATAATTCGATGAAAATTTTTATGTCTACTTTATAACTTACAACTATCTAAACTTTTTAGTATGGGCTACACATGTAATTCCTGGAAATTTTCCAGGTTCCATTTTGAAATTTAAAATAGTTTTTCATAAATAATTTTGTTATTTGATGGAATTTTTTTTATTATTTGACCATGGCATGAATAAAAAGTTTATGAATCAAAATGAAAATTCATTATCGAGTAATATTAATAAATTGCTGAAGGGGTAATAAGGTAACACAGATTTCGCATTGGTGACCTAACAAGATTTTCAGTGAGAATTAGAGCTCTCACTAATTCTATTTTCTGGCTCACCTAAAATTCACACGGTTTATCTGGGTGCAATTAACCTATCAGTTAATACTTCTTGAGGTTATTATACCCCAGGAAGTATTAATCCACCTAAAGAATAACTCATGAGGATTTTCAGCCTCGATGTTTAGCGTGGTTGGAAGAAAGACCAACCTCTGGAAATAATATATATAACAAATAAAAAAGAGGCTGTGGAAAAAGCAGTCCACCTAGGCATCAAGTAAAAGTAAGGCTGGCTCCCAAAATCCGGAATCCATTCCGAGAGGGCTAAGAAGCCCTATTTTGGCGACATCGTGTCTTAACCCCTGGTCGTTCTGTGAACAAAATTACAGAACTAATGCAACCTCGAGGAAATTCAGGTGAATTTTATCATTTTTAAGTAAAATTTAATTCGGGTTCTGTGGGGAATGGGCAGTTTTACGCACTTGGAGAAAATATTTTATAAAACTTGAGGTAATTTTTAAAATCTATAGGGCTGTGGCAAGTTGTAGGTTAACGAACTAGAGACTGTAGATGAAGGTGGAGCATAGAGACCTGGATCACTGCACAGAGCCAAATGACTCTCATTAATCGTATCCTGCGTTGTCACATTGTGGTCCGGCTGTGTATGACAGCCTAACAAAATCTCAGCTGGAGTTCGGTAAAACAGTGTGACTTAACGAAGGAGCAACCTCACGCCCGACCTTGGCTGTTATTGGCTAGATCTCATCTGCAGTCGTTAGTTCGTTGTGGTATAGTAATATTAGTGGGACAGGTAAAGGCAGAGATTGGCGGCTCTTTTGGTTCAAATTTTTGCATAATAGTGGCCTCTTTTTTTAATGTATTTATTTATTTTTGAGTGCACTTGGCGGCTCTTTTGTTCAAGTTTTGTATTTTCAGTGGCCTTTTTTATTTTCTTATTTATTATTTTTTTATGAGTTCTATTTTAGCGGCTCTTTTTTATTTTTTTATTTTTTTGCTTTTTCAGTTGGCTTTTTTAATTTTCTTATGAATTTTATTTTAGCGTCTATCTAGGCATCAAGTAAAAGAAAGGCTGGCTCCCAAATGATTCAGCTCTCAACACGGAAACGCATAATTTTTAGCTTAGTTGAATGTTTATAGATCTCTTGGTCTACTAGAGATCTTCTGCGATCAGTAAAATCAGATCCATTTCGAATCAGAAGCAGATCTTCATTGTTAATCCTAAGAGTATTGTTTTTAGAAAAAATTAAAAAATCTTCTTAACTGCTTTTCTGAACTTTCTAAGTAAACCTATCACCGATCCACCAACTAACCCGTAAGTATTATACTCGTAGTATTGGGTTCAAGGTTTTTGACCCCAACATGATAGATGATAAGATAGAATGTCTCCGACTTACCATCTTTTATTTTTAGAGATATCAATACAGTAATTTTCATGTTTCATCTGAATTCGCTATGACAAAATAAAAAGCTTAAAGTTTATGTGCAGCCTTTAATACTCGTATTATTAATAACGATACTCTTGTCTATCTTAATTTGTTTTATTTTAATGGAAAGAAGTGGAAGGAAATGCAAAAATGACGTAATCTTAGAACGATAAGAGTGCTTGTAAAAAATATACATTACATGAGTTGAATTTTATTATAGATAATAACCATACTGACATCTTTTATGTTGACATTATTATATATATTGTATATTTAAATAATTAAATGTATACAGTAATCTTCAGTTGATCGTTTTGCGTGTATCTTAAGCAGATTTTTCATCTCATACAAAAAGTATAGTTGTAAAAATATATTTGAATATTGTTTCGTTGGTTTCACATTTCGAACATTATTGATAAGATTTTATTGATAAAATCTTCTCAAAAATCACATCTAAAATCACAATAACACTTCACCCTTTTCAGGTAGCTTACTTTAGTAGTCATTTAACAATACAATTTTTTTTAATGTAACTTTTTAATGCATAATCTGTTGTATAACAATAATGAATGCAACACATCGCTAAGAACAAAAATATTATTTAAATTTAATTAAAAACAATTAACTCCATTTTACAATACACTTTAAACAAATTAATACAATAACACTTTCACACCTCAACTATTTCTAGAATAGACTATCATGAACTACTGCTATTATTAATGTCACATTATTGTGATTTTAAAATTTTATTGTTTATTAGTCCTTCGTTTGTTCATTATAAAAGATTGTAGGATAATAAAGAACTAGCAATAACACCGGCGCTGCGCGCCGACAGCGCTCACCTCAGAGGAGTACAATAAATAAATTACTATTTTATTATTGCTTCTCCTGGGTTCTTTGCAGACTTTACTTTCTCTTTGTATCACTTTAAGAACATTAATGCCAAATTGAAGAATTAAAGCTCTTTGAAAAGTTAAAAAATAATAGGATTTTGATTGTTTTAGGGCAATTATTATCTTTTCTTCCCCTAGGAACAAGTTCTTGCAATTCTAATATACTTACTCGTATTTTTCACGATAGTTTTGGTTATCAAGTTTCACATTTCTTCTTTTTCTTCTTCTTCACTTCAAGATCTATGTTAAGTAAACCTGTTCCGGTACCTATTTTCTCAAAAACGGCTCCTACGAATTTTTTTAAATCGCCTCATTTACTATATTTTTATACTCTACATGATAGGGTAAGCGCCATGACTGCTGAAATTCTTGGAAAGGCTTTACTCTCATAAAAAAAAATTCTTTTTTTAGATTGTGGCCTGAATACGCATTTTAGTGCAAAATGTATATAATTAAAGTTGTAGGAAATCTAAAAACCTACAACTTTTATTCCCAATATATTTTTGTATAACGCTTAGTTCAGCGGTAATTAGTAATTTTCTGTTTTCCCCCATGAAAATATGTAAAAAATGGTTATTGTAGGATCTCAGCCTTAGTATGCATTTTACGACAAAAGTGTATAAAAAAATTTATAGAAAATAAAAAGATCCACAACTTTTATTTAGAGCATTTTTCTCTACAGAGCCAAGTTTAGCGTGAACGAATCCGTATTATTAAGCTAAACGTAGGTTGATTTTCATTTTGCATCATTCACTCTTGATTAAAATAAGGTTGGTTTTTTGAGGTTAGTTTTTTTTATTTCTAATGCTTTATTACTAATATTAGGTTATATTGTTCATTATTTGCATTGGCAAGAGAAAGTTGTGTGAGTGTTTCATACCAAATATTTTTATTTATTACATCGATGTGAGGTTTTATATTTATTTCAAATAATTAATTAAACAGGATTTTCGAAATATATTTTTATATATTGATTACATATGAGATATTACGTAGATCTACGTCTTAAAACAAAATTACTTCCAATTAATATTTTACAGATAAAATAATTAGACTAATATTTATTTATTTAATTTTTACAAAGAAAAATCGTGTGCGAACCTTTGGCAAAATGCCTTAGGCTGTACTGGTTCGTTTTAGTATTCAGAGTGAATTATTAAATAACGAAAGATGGGATATGTACTCGTCCTAATAAGGGTTAAAAATTCTTTGTGCTACTTGCTACGAAGCGACCTATTTCATATTTGCCAATCACATCAGAATTAAAAGAATTGATAAAATTTGTTTAATATTGTTTAACATTTCTAAGAAAATTTTAAGTAGACTTCAACCTTATTTAACGGTTCTTTTTGTACTAAACAATAATTTCTTGTAATGTCATACAAAATTTCTTGTTAAATTTATTCAAGGTCAGTCAGTCGTTTAGGTTAACGCTTCCGATAAACAAACAAAAATAATAAATTCTTTGAAAATACTTTAATTTTTTGCAATTTTTATCCATAACTGTAAATCTGTCGGTTATTTCCCCTTGTTTCTATTCTTCAGAAAACAGTAGTAAATTTTAACATTGTTAAGTTTTTAGATGGATTTTTATTTTAACTCTCTCATATTAAGAAGTATTCTTAATAGCCTACATAACTGTCAAAAAATTTCCGGCTAAAAAATATCCCGTTTCAAAATGTTTAATTATCAAATAGTTAATTATTTATTTTGCTTCGAAATTAAGTTAATCCTACAGCTTTAGTAATTAAAGGATAAGTGACAATACTAGATTAGTAGATAATTATATTCTCATCTCATAAAAAAATCAATTTACACAAAACCACATCATTTCACACGACAAAGGATTTTTTTAATCTTTTCATTTGTATTTTAAAACCTTTCTCATTAAGTTAATTAATAAGGGTGGGCACTCTCTCATAGAGTTCTTCAGGTGTACCTAGTTTAATGCTCAAAATTTTGTGTTTTTTTAACAGAAAAATCTGGTATGAAACTTTCTCTTGCCAATGTAAACAATTAAAATTATTAACTACGTTTAATCATGAGTAAACAATGTAAAATGAAAAGCATAACCTAATTTTAAACATAAGTAAATGACGCTAAATGAAAATCAATCTATGTTCGGATGTGTTTGACTTAACAGATTTGATAATAATTTAACTTTTTAACTTTACTAGGCTACATTTCTACTGAAATTTCTGCGAAGGACTAAGGAGTGTACACGTTTGGAAAGAATAAGGAATGAGAAACTAAGGTCAGAATTGGGTATTTACAACTTTAACGAAAAGATAAAGGATTATAGCTAAAGTTGGAGACAGCACATGGCAAGGATTCAGATTACAGGATACCTAAACTGGTATGCTTCAGAAGGTTTAAGGGATGTCGGTAGACCCAGAAAAGTTGGAGAAAGATGATATAGTATGTGATTTTGGAACAGGGTGCAGCCTAATCCTTGATTGGAAGAAGAAGAAGAAGAAGAAATTTATTACAAAATTTTTTTTTTAATTCTTTTAAAATTTATTTAATGATCAGTTTGATCTGAAATATTTTATTATTAATGGATGATAATATTGCATTTTATATTTTCTGCGTTAACTTATACTGTTTCCTAGTGAAGGTAGTTACTTTAATACTGATTTGAATGCTAGACAGTTGTTACCGGTGTACTTTGATGGTTGGGGTTCAATTAACCATACTCTCTCAGGAATGGTCGGCCTGAGTCTGTACAAGACTACACCTCATTTACACGTCATACATATCATCCTCATCTCATTGGGTCATTGGGTTGCTTATTGTTCTGAATTGAACAGATTGCAACTTACACACATTAGGTATTAGATAAAAAACAACTTATACTGTATTATTTTTGTGTTTAAGAACAGATTGCAATTTTACTGATTTTACAAATTTAAAAACATATTATTCCTAATTCTATTAACGATTTTTAAAAGATCATCTATTGATTAATTTTTTTATTTAGTTCTTATTATATTTTTAGTAGCCATTCAATTGTCTTTTCTCAGTATCTGCGTTTTCTGTAACTGCAAACAGAAAGTCTATGATATTAATCAATAACTACAAATTACATCTACATATATATTTTTATAGAATACTGAAGGACATTGTAAGAATTTCTTAACGAAGCCTATCTTCATCAAGGTTATTGATTAGAATAGACAAATTTACACACGACTTATTAGTGAACCTCTAATAACTCACACACGTGTGTTTACTGTAGTTGTGTTAGTTTCTTCTCTTTCTCAATCTCCGTTTATTTTATTTATTTGTAAATATATTATTATATCTATATGGAACAGATTGTGTACACACATTTATATCTCAATTTAATTTGATCATATTAATAATTTTTTCAAAACGTGACGTGTTTAAAATATTATGATTATGAATTTAATTTTTCTTCAGAGAATTGCCTTAATCGTTTAATAAAATTACTTTATTCGAAATTATAATATAGACTTGTTTGCAATAATTTTTATAATTTTATTTTTTATTATTTAACTGCATTTAAGTCTCAATTAGTTAAACATATTATTTTTTTGTATCTGTATAATGAATTATAATGGCAAATGTGCTGAACGTGACAATGATACAAATAGATAACATACGACATGAGGAATCAGACTACCCATTGATGGAGCTTTTTCGTTTTTTTTTTTTACTAATGGAAATCTGAATCATTGCACATTAGTTAGGCTATACTTCAGTCATCTGAAGTGGTTTTATTTTTATTTTTTTTTTTTAGGGTAATAACAATCTCTGTTCCAAGTTCTCTTCAGCCTTCTGGGAGGGTTGTCCGGTTAAGTAACTGAGCTAATCGTCTTATTTAGTTCGTTTTTACGTCTATACCCAGACGAGTTAAGAGACTGCAGATGAGATCTAGCCAGAAACAGCCAAGGTCGGGTGTTAGGTCGCTGCTTCGCTAAATCACACTCTGTTTCACCGATCTCCAGCTGACTTTTTGTTAGTCTGTCATCCGCAGCAGGACCACAACGTGACAACGCAGGATACGATTAACGAAAGTCAATTGGCTCTATGCTGTGATCTAGGACACTATGCTCCGCCTTCATCTGCAGTCACTAGTTCGTTAAGCTATGCTTATTTTCTGTGAAAACTTTGATAGTACTGTTTTATTGTGTCGAAAACTTAAGGAGCGTTTAGGTCATTGTGAATGGCCTCGTTTCATACATACCAAAAGTCTCATATTAATTGATTTTTTTTTTTGAAACGACATAGTTTGTGTAGGACCATGATAATTAATTTCATTTTTTTTTTTGCATACTTTTTCTACTTTTTGATTTTGAGTCTGTGTTCTTCTCGCCTTTCCAAAAACCATTCTCTCCTTGTCGTCTTCTTTTGGAATCCTTCATATACTCTTTACCGATTTTGATGAAAAAATATAGAAAATCACGAATAGTCGCTAAACTAAGCGTGGCACATAAAATGTTTGACATTAAACATGTAGGTTTTTAATGTTTTACAACTTTAAGTATACACTTTTGCCCTGGAATGCATATTAAGGTAGCTATTTAAAAAAACCTTTTTACCACGAGAGTACAAGCTTTCTAAGAATTTCAGTAGACATGGCGGTTACTCTATCTTGTAGAAAAAAAAAAATATTAATTCGCCTCATAAAATATACGCCTCATTAACTTCATTAATGAGGCGATTTTTTAAAAACATCGTAGGAGCCGTTTTGAGAAAAATTCAAACTGTACGAATAAACTACTACTTCCGGTTGAACGATTTTGAAGAAAATGTTCGTGTCGAGTCCGCTAGTTGTACCTAACGCTAAACTCCAAGTTTTAACTTTGTAGTCTACAATATTCCCTTCTTGAGATATTTTGATCACACACAGACATACATATTTAGACCAATCGATAAAAACATATTTTTGGGTTCAGGGGCCTGAAAACACGTATATCCGGTGAATACTCGATTTTGAAAAATCAGCATGAAAATAATACTTTTGTTTCCTATAATTATTCATATAGGGCAAGAGAAAATAAACAGGATTCATGGAGTTATCTCAAATGAACGGTACAGGGAAAAAAGGAAGAATGTCAAAAAAATTAAATATTTGTTTATAACACCATCAGGTAGCTGATATTAGGAACTATAAAATGTAGTATTCATAACGGTCAATAAGGAGAATAGTCATGAAATAAACAGTTACAGAGATTTTCTGTACAGGCAAAGAAAAATGAATGTCCATGCATCACAGGCTAACAAGGGCGATAGTCATAGTGTCACACATGATAAGTACCCTTGTTTGTTTCTATTCCCGCCTGATTTTTATTTACTTAATATTACAAAAATGCATGGTTTATATACTGAAAAGTGCAAAAATATGCCTGCATCGTATGAAACCTACAGAACAATATTTTCCATTGAATTTAACATTTCATTCGGGTACCCAAAAATGGATACATTTACATACTGTAGTGTTGTTTAGGTCAACAGTCGAAAGGCTGGTTTGAACCTCTAGAAGTTTTACTAAGTATATAATAAATTTCACTAACCTTCCTTTTTAACTGCGTCAACTTTTATTTTCACTTACACGTGTTTCGGTGGATCCACCATCATCAGTGTAAATAACATATAATTAAAAATCTATAGAAGATGATACATCTTCAGTCATGACTGAAGATGTATCATCTTCTATAGATTTTTAATAAATAAAGTTTTTAGTTTCAATTATATGTTATTTACACTGATGATGGTGGATCCACCGAAACACGTGTAAGTGAAAATAAAAGTTGACGCAGTTAAAAAGGAAGGTTAGTGAAATTTATTATATAAATTCATTATATAAAATAGAATTAATTTCAAACTGCAGGATGCATTATAATGATTTTTTTTTACTAAGTAAAACGAGGAGTGAGATGGTTTACCATGCCTTCCTCACTGAGTGAAAAAGTGCGCTTATCAGCATGCCGGGCCCTCTGAAAAGCACATATTTTCCACTCTGCAAATGACACCTTCACTTCATTCACCACAGTCTGGCTGTATAATGAGATTCATTACTTTCAGAGGAGATAACTCTGACTAGAATCTTTTACACCTCTACCTCTTCTTCTCTTTAATAGTGCAGTCATATAATTGGCTGACCACGTGATAAAAAGAGAACTATTTTTTGTAGCCTTAGAACTATAACTGTAGTATAAAGGTGTAAGTAGAATAAAAATCTTGTTTATGAAAAATGTAGTTACTTATTTTACCAAAACATATCTACCTACAGCATTAGTTTAATCAAGAAAGTGGATACAACTGACATTCCTCTTTCTTGTCCGGTAAGTGAGGTAATTAGGGTTAATTTTTTTAACTTACAAAAAAGTGATTTGTTTAATAACATTGATTCTTTGGCAATAAGTTAAGAACATTATCATTACTATGTTCACGTAAAATTATTTCCTAACAACTTATTAAAATAATGTTTACTATTGTTCAAACCTTAAAATTTGTTTCCTAAAAATTTTTATTAAATTGATATTTCTCCTTCTTCCCCGGTACCGTTCAAATAGTTTCAGAGGTATATGTAACCAAATTAAACTGCGCATTACAATGTTTAGAATACACCTGCTACCTTAATCATTTTTTTAAAATTATACGATTTTAGTTTTCAAACTTTCATAATCGGAGTTTTATGATGTTTCAGAGAAAGTCCATTATTTATTTGTAATTTTTAGTACAGATCGTATTTATTTTCTTCAAATACATCTTATCATCTCTGTAGTTATTAAACAATAACATAGGCCACCTTTTATTATTTGTCGTTAAATTATAGTTTTCTAAACGTTGAAAATAAATCAAGAATCATCGTAAAAATACTTTAAATTGCAGTAATAATACTTTCTTTTAATAAGTAATTAAAGAAAATATGAGAAATATTCCAAAATAATACCTAGTCTGTAAATGAAATGCATTCATTCATTCATAAAATTTAGTTTAATGCATTATTAAATTGCATTCAAGGTTTTCAAGCGGTAAATAAAGTGCATACAAATAAAGATAAACAAAGACAAATATAAGATATTATAATACAAACACTTAAATACAAATTACTGTATTATCAAGCTAAATATTCTAATGAATATTACATAGTACTAAAAAATAAAATTGTATACCTAGTACATAAAATAGAACACGGAAAAGAAAGTTGGTAATTATTTATTAGTACTTAGCTAATTATGATCGTTATAATACAGTACTAATAAAAGTTATGATAAAATTATTGTTTAGTTTAATAATTATTATACGAAATCCCTCATTCATTTCTAGGGAGTGTCAATCTACTTTTAGTTCCAGGCTCTTTGTTTTCGGTCGAACCTCTACAGATTACGTTGCTTGAAAAGTTTTTTTAAATTAGTTTTGTTATATTGTAACACTTTAGCATTGTAACACTTATTATTATTTAACACCCAAGGTTCGTTCGGGATCTGATTATAATAAATAACCAACAAACTTTCTTTAAACTTACAACAATTATTTATTTACTATATTATAAATTACGATTTATTATTATGCTTATCAATACTAATATAAAGACAAAGCTTGTTTTTTTGTGCAGGCTAATTTCCAAAACTACTGAACGGATTTTAATGAAATTTTGACAGCATATTTGTATTTATACTCACAGCAATATTTAGTTTTTAAATTTTCAAAAATAATAACCCGAAAGGTCCCTAATGAAGATTTTCATAAATATGTGTGCGTGCGTGCGTGCGTGCGTGCGTGCGTGTGTGTGTGTGTTGTGTGTGTGTGTGTGTGTGTGTGTGTGTGCGTGTGTGTGTGTGTGTGTGTGTGTGAGTGTGTGTGAGTGTGTGTGTGTGTGTACAAGTGAGTAGGTATTGCTATCGAAGTAGATGAAGGGGTTTGATGAAGACAAAAGGCGTAAGCGACGGGAAATTATCAAAACGTTGTATGTGTGGGTGTGGGTGTTTGTGTACGTTGGAAGTATACAGTTTAGCAGCCACACAATTTGTTACATATTTATTTTTAAAAAGATTGATTACACATGTTCGCGCGGGGCATGCTAGTATTACTGTTAATTTACAATTAAATTAATGACAAAAACGTAAAGCTTCAATAATCTTATAAAGCAACTGGTCACCCATAACGGGTAGGTGGAGTGTTAAATTAATCGCACTCGATCTGTTGGTTCCAAAGCTACAAAAAATAATTCTGTTTCTTATCACATAGTCAGCCAATTATCACATGATTGAACTATTTAAGAACAGAAGAGGCAGAGGTGTAACACTAATCAGAGTTATCTCCTCTGAGAGTAATTAATTTTATCATTATACAGCCAGACCCTGCGATGAATGAAGTGAAAATGTCATTTGCAGGGTGGAAAGTGGGTACTTTTCGGTAAGCCTGGCATGCTGATAAGCATAATCTTTCAACTCAGTGAGGAAGGCAATAGTAAACCACCTCACTCCTCGTTTTTACTAAGTAAAACCTCTAGAGGTTCAAACCAGCCTTTCGAATGTTGACCTAAAAAAAGCAACTGGCTTCTACGCCGGGGTCCCGGGTTCGATTTCCAGTCAGGTCTAGCATTTTTTCATCACTCATCTTCATCTATCATCCTTCTCAACGTCTGCATTAGCAGTAATTGCAAAACAGTTGGACGTTAAAAAAACAAAATTAAATAACCTTAACTAATAATAAAGATTATTTTTACACTTAATAATTGACGCTTACCTACAACAAATTTTACAGTGTTTAATGCTCGGAGTCCCTTTCCTTAACATATATTTTACAATAATAATAAACAATTCCTAACGGCACTCAATCATCATAAACATGTGGTCAGCTCAAGTTTTTTCCGACTAAAGAAGCTAACTCTTTTTATACCCTTTTAGGCTTCTAGAAGAACTAGAATGACGAGACATTAAACACATAATATAAATATGAAGGTTTTCTTTCAAATTCTGGAAGAAATAATAATGGTAGGTTGTAGCCTACGTGAAAGAAATATATAAAAGAATTCTCAAAAATTTTGTAAATAAATTATAAAAGCGTATACACCAATAAAAAAATTATAAAACACAAGAAATTGAATAATACAATAACAAAAGAATACAAGAAATAACAATAAGTGCTGACACCACCACTCCATCCTTCCCAGGTAGCAATGTTAATCACATAAAAATACACTTTTTTCATACAACACCACGTGTCACCCAAGTAGCTCACCTTAACCATATCTAGTCTAATGTTACAATATTTTTAGAGCATTTTTAGGTTAATTTTTTTGTATTTTTGAAAATATTAAAATATTTGTTACTTCTCATAAAAATATTATATTAAACGCTGTAGAATATAACACGTTTTAAAGAGGATGTAAATAAAAGCTCACAAAATGTCTTACGAAGTTAATCGATTTGAGTCTCGCAAATAACTAGATTAGTCATCTTAGTAGCTCAGTATGTTAAGTAACAACTTCACTAAGAAAGTAAAAGTCCCGGGTTAAGTTCCTGATTAAGAGCTCGAAGTAAATTAATGTTGTTGTGGTTTAATAAAATGTTCTTGCATGCTCCGTATATGCTCACTTTGGTAGGCGGTAAAGAAGTTTTCGTTAGGGGTATCAAGAGAACTAGAAGGATATTCCGGTAATTTATTTTATAATTGAATTATCAATAATTTTTAATTGTCTGTCTTAAATAAAAAATAATGTGCGACTTGTCAAGGATTGAAAAGGAAGAAGGTATTTTACAAGTAAGTTAGCATGGAAGATAAAGAAACTTCTTTTATTTATTTATTTTTATTTATTTTTATTTATTTACAACAATAAAAAGGCTAAAAGAACTTATCCATATAAGCCTTATTGACATAACAAATTCACATGTTTGTTAGCAAACAATGTTTGTAGCAAACAATCTTTGTTTATAACTATTTTATTTACATAATATAGATGCTAATATATTTTTGTCTCTTTTGCTGATAAAAATTAAATAATATTTCAATAAAATTACTTACTACAATAACAATTAATAGAAAAAAACCAAAAATTCCCACAAAAAAATAGTTTAGCAAAACTTAATCAAAAATAATATTATTTATATTAAATTAAAAAAAGAACAGGATAAAGAAACAATAGAAGAAGAAAAGAAAAAAAATGTGCGTCTGCTCTGTGAATTTATGACATTTATTGGTTGGTGAGCGCCTGATGCCATTTTGATGATAATTGTTCGTAATTATCAAAAAAAGGATCGAGTTCTAGATTAAATTTATTGAAAAAGGAAAATGACCGTATTAAGAAAGTATTACTGTATTGCAATATACAAAAAAATAACTCTTACCGTTATTCACCTAAAAGAACCAAGGAAACCATGCAAAAACTTTGTTCAGAACTTAGCTAAACCATTTAGCTCCCTTGGAGTTTTATTTACGTAATGGATAAAGGAATCTGGTATCAGCTCCTTCAAACGAAGTGTATTAATGTTGTGTTGTTAAGGTCATCAGCCGAAAGGTTGGTTTGAACCTGTAGAGGTTTTACAAAGTAAAACGAGGTGTGAGGTGGTTTACCATGCCTTCCTCACTGGATTGAAAAGTACGCTTATCAGCATGCCGGACCCTCTGAAAAGCACATATTTTCCACTCTGCAAATGACACCTTCACTTCATTCACTACATGGTCTGGCTGTATAATGAAATTCATTACGTTCAGAGGAGATAACACTGATTAGTGTCTTTTTCACCTCTACCTCTTCTGTTTTTAAATGATACAGTCATTTAATTGGCTGAACATGTAATAAGAAACAGAACTATTTATTTCAGCCCTGCAACGAACAGGTTGAGAGTAAATAATTTGACACTCCATCTTATTCTCCGTCTTATGTTATCGGCACTTATTTATGTTGGCGACCTATAACATTTCTGGAACGCAACGTTGCTGTTTGTTTTAAAATATTCCGGGAAATAAAATTTAGGATCATTTGATTAGTAATCATACATGGAGCTATTTAGTAAATTTTTTCCTTAGGTTTCTTTCAATATCAGTATAATTTCCATTACAATGAGATCTTCTATGTCGGTTAATTTGTCATTTAATTTTAATAACTTATGTCAAATCAATTAAAATTTATGATTCTTTATCCAGTCAATTAGTTTCAATTATTTTTTTATTGTAATTACTCTCTTTAATTGATTTATTTATCTTTCCGTTCCTTTCTCAATTTAATCTTTATAAATCCTTTAATGTTCTCTCAGCATGACCTAACAAAAGTAAAATTAATTCTGATGTGATACTAAGACGGTATCAATCGTTAATTAAAAAGATAAATTGTTTGTTCATTCGATCAGTAAACTACATCATTTTAACGTTGAATATTTTTTTTATTGATTTAAAAATATTTTATAATCGTACATTATTTTAAATTATCTATTTAGTATTCCAACAGATACTAGGTTAGTAGCCATAATGTTGAATATCGAATAATGACCGTAGATTCTGTATACGAGGTGTATTTTTTAAATAACGAGACTGACGTTGTAAAAAATTTTATTTTTATTTTATACATAATCACTTATTATCACCTTCAATATACACTCTTTCTCTATCCCTACAACACTCCATGCGAATTTTCCATCGTTGGAAAGAGTACTGGAAGTCATCTTCTGTCAGCTCCTTCAGGACACGTGCCGCTTTCTCTTTTACAGCTATTTGCTATTTGTAGCTATTTTTATATACAATTTGTATGTATATACATGCTTATGGACTTGCCGTACTGCATTCTGAACGTGAAATCAACTTAAGACTCAGCTCCCCGAATAAAAATCTCCAGACTCTGTCCACCGTACCAAAATCCTCGCTGCGTGTCTGGTCTTCCCAAAGTAAATTGCTTCCTTAGAGGCATATTAGACATCTTTGGTGAGTACCCGGTATCACATTAGCGTATATTTTTATATGGGAGTATTTGCATACGATTCAAATTTGTTGTGTGTCATCTTGTATAATAATTGTTCGACCGCTATTGTATTTAACTCTGTGTTGCGTTACGCTTGTGACTTAATAGGAGCGTTGTTTCATCGCCCGTAAATAGTTTTTGTATCGTTTGTATACGTTTCATATTTGAAGGTTTAGCATATCCCGTACGTCCATCTGAGCTCCATATATCTAGCTCTAGGTCTTATGACTAAATGAATTGACTTTTGTTAAGGGAAGCGCTAACGTCCTATACAAACAATATTAATTTTGTTATCTTTAGGTGCCTACAATTTTCTCAAAAACGACTAGTGCTACAGCTTAGCAATAATTGTCCTTGTATTATATGAAGTATGTTTTGGATATGGTAGTACACTAATAAATCTAATAAATTTGAAATTTTAGGAATTTCACAAAAGTTTGGTAACAATTATTCAAGGTTTGAAGAAGTTAAAAAAAGAATAACAGCTGAAGTAACACTACAAAATTATGATGTATAAGTTATGTAATAGCTAAAGATGATCAGGCATTCATAGGAAGATCAAGATCTAAGAAACCGATCGATAGAAAAACTCTATCGAAGACTATAAAATGATTATCACTTTATAGTAAGATAATGACTTGATCGTTCATTAATAATAGCATAGAACAATTCCACCTATTCGAATTTAATTATTAATAATAATAAAAATAAATTTTACCAAAATTTAATTATTCGGAGCCTTTAAAAAAATTACAATACAACGACAAGAACTGGAATAAGCAGAGTCACCTTACGCTTAATTATCGGAAAATATTAATTACGAAAGTCGTAATATAAAATGATATAAGAAGTAGAAATGAAAAAAATAACCTTTGACAAAAGATATATTTTCTGACTGGCAAAGTCATTAATTAGTTTCGAAAAACATTTTGCTTAATATTTTATTTAGTTCTGTTTATAGGTTCATATGTATTAAATTTGGTGACGTTCAAATTTGGTTTTGTGTCACAAAATATGAAGAAAACCATCGAATATGAATTCCCATATTTCATTTCATTTAATTTATTTGCAGAAAACTAAATTGCTTCTCGAATACTATTTAGGCTTAAATTGTGTATTTAAGACACAGTCTCAATTAAATTTAATAGCTTAAATTATGAAAAAAGAAAATTTGTGAAAATAAATCACATAAAATGAGGTGCAATATTAGACAAAAAATTGTCCAACTGTTTACATTAATAATATCCCATTACCACTTACAACTCAAACACGCTACCACTTTGATTGAAACTCACATGGAATAAACCCACCACAGAAATTCAGCCCAAACTCAAAAACAAGTTTCTGTTGCTAAAACGTTTATTCGATGGACGTCCTAAATTTGATTGATTGATGGACGCCTAGATTACTGCATCTCATAAAATACTGATCTTATGAATTCTTGATCACCTTTAGCTACATATATTAAACAACTTATCATTTTTCAACGTTTTTGTTAAAGTATCGTATTTATTTGATATTGTTACTAATAAATGCGTCCACGTTGCACGCAGCGCGCAGGTTTATTATCAGCTTTAGTGGGGTTACGTTAAAATTGGATTTGAAAATATCACTAAGTAAATAAATATTACTATTTATACCATACACTGCTCATAACAGGCAGGTGGAGTGTTGAATTGTTTGCACTCGATCTGCCAGTTTCAGGGCTACAAAAAGTAGCTCTATTTCTTAACACACAGTCAGCCAATTATATGACTGAAGAATTTAAGAACAGAAGAGATAGAGATGTAAAAAACACTAGACAGGGTTATCTCCTCTTAGAGTAATGCATTTCACTATATACCCAGACGCTATGGTGAATGTAGTGAAGATGTTATTTGCAGGGTGAAAGATAAGTTATTTCGGAGGGCCGGGCATGTTGATAAAGATATTCTTTCAACTCAATGAGGAAGACACTAGTAAACCACCTCACTCCTCGTTTTTACTTTGTAAACCCTCTTAAGGTTCATATCAGCTTTTCGGGTATTAATCCAAACAACAATTTAAATATTTCTTATGCTTAAAATGTGCACAAAATAATAACAGAAAAAGTAAGTGTCTACCTTACGTAGTTCCTGAGAAAAAGGTAAAACGTTAACAGTGAAGTATAGGGATACTGATCCCCTTAAGTTGCAATTTTCACAATTGCAGCTCTTCGGTAAGTTACATATAACTATATTTAAAAGGACAAGGGTTTTTAATCCAATTGGTTTTCAGCTACCACTGAACAGATTTCAAACAATCTTTTTTTAAATGTAGCTCTCCACGTGCAAATTTTCCATAACCCGTTATCATTTTTTCCAAATTTCTAATTAATACAGCAAATAAAAAATAAAATATTTTTATTACCCGGTTCTTTGATGATTTAACAAGCAGGATCAGGGCTTAATCAATTTTTTCCCTCTATGAAGCCATGAACTCCATGAAGAATTGGTGCAATTTTACGGGATTCTTCGTAGTTTCCGATGGAATTATACAGTTATAAAAAATCTGGAATTCGTCAGCTGTTAACCGATTCCTTTGAAGATTTGAGCTATTTATAGATTTTTAGGTCTAAAAAACAATAATTTTTAGTCAAGCCTGTTTCTCGAGTCCTTACCGTAAAAAGTGAAACCGGAATTCAAATCGCCATATTAGTTTGAGGGTACCTGTATCGGTTTGACGATCTCATTTTCAGAATCTACATGAAAAATAACTGTATACTTGGAAATAACAAAGTTGCTATGATATTTTGAAAGCTTAGAGAATAAATTGTTGCCCTGTTCATTAAATTTGTTTTATAATAACTATGTCTAACCCATCCTTATGATACTTGCAACCCATCGGATTCGCGTAGCGCAGGCGCAATTACAAATATGTTTTCTTTAGAATAATTTTACTCCCTTTTTATCTTTCAGGAGCAATTGTTGAAAAGGAAGTAGGCCTACTTGGTTTTTGTTTTATTAACACCTTACAAACAAATCTCGGCTCTTTACGTGATCGGGAAGTTAAAGAATTAGTGAATCAGTCTGTCACTGAGGATTTTTCCATTTCCTTATTTAGTTAATTTTCTTATGACAGTAAACTGAAATTTCCTTGAACAGAAAATTGCTAAGTAAAAAAATAATTAAACCATGCCTACATATTACTGAAGGTGAAAATTAATATTGTACATTAATCCTGTATTATTAGATTTAAACAACAGAATAATTTGTAAAAATTTCAATATCATGAAGCAATAATAATGACGTTTGCATACTGTGTTTTTTTTTACATGTAGGTATAACAAAGATACATTGTCATAGCGTAACCAACACTTTTACAATCATTTTAGATTTGCAATTCATCAGTATAATAATTAACGCATTTGTTTATTGAAGTAATACAATATAACTTGTAGTCCTTGTAAATTCAATCAGTAGGTGAGCGTATGATTAACTGCATCTCTCTGGTGAACTATCGCATAATTTTTCATAAAAATAATGCTTGTCCCCAATTAAATGTCGTTTGCTAATAGCACTATTTACTTTCTCATGCCTATATGAATATATAGGAAGGAAAGTATTATTTTCATGTCGATTTTTCGATGTTGGATTTTCACCGGATCTACACGTTTTCAGACCCCCTGAACCCAAAAAACATGTTTGGTCTGAGTGTGTGTATGTGTGTGTGTGTGTGTGTGTGTGTGTGTGTGTGTGTGTGTGTGTGTGTGTGTGTGTGTGAACAGAATATATCAAGAACGGAACATCGTACGAACTTGAAACTTAAGTTAGATATTACTAGAGGACCCGACACAAACATTTTCATCAAAGTCGGTCAACCGAAAATAGTAGTTTATTCGTGTCATTCTTCACTTTTCTGCAATTTTTTCAAAAACGGCTCATACGATTTTCTTAAAAAATCGCCTCATTTACTAATTTTTTTATGCTCTACAAGATAGGGTAGGCGCCATGTCTGCTAATATTCTTGTAAAGGTTGTGTTCTCGTAAAAAAACATGTTTTTTTAAGATTGCGACTTTAATATGCATTTTAGTGCAAAATATAATAAAAGTTGTAGAGAAAATAAAATTCTACAACTTTTATTTCAAAAAATGTTTTTGTATAACGCTTAGTTTAGCGGTAATTAGCAATTTTCTGTTTTTCCTTACGGAAACGAGTAAAAAATCGAGTTTTTTAAGATTTCACCCTTACTATGCATTTCATGACAAAAGTGTACATAAATTTATAGAAAATTAAGAGATCTACAACTTTCATTTAAAGCATGTTTCTCTACAGAGCCTAGTTTAGCGTGAAAGAGTGATTTTTCGTATTGTTAACCCTAACTGAGGTTGATTTTCATTTTGCGTCTTTGACTAATGGTTAAAATAAGGTTATTTTGTTTGAGGTTAGTCTATTTCTAATGTTTTATTACTAATGATAGGTTATATTGTTCATTATTGGCATTGGCAAGAGAAAGTTGTGTGATTGTTTCACACCAGATTTTATAGATTTATGTGCGTATGTAAGTATGTACTACATTTACAACCTAGCATTTGACAATGGCTATCATCCTATTACTGTTACGAAGATTTCTGTAATAAGTTGTATACATTTCCATTAAAGTAGCCTACCGGTATTAATGATGATAACAATACTCTAAAAGTTATCCTAATAATGTTATGTAATAACTAATATATATTCAAATAAATTGTGTAAACTAAAATAGAAATGATGATGAAACATTATTTTAACAATATTTTCTATACGTAGATTTGCCTCCACAAATATTGTTTTATTTACTGCTTAACTTACGTTCTGCACAAAAATTTATAGTAAATTGTGAAAATTATGGAAGGAAAATAATAACAATGTTAATGGTGTGGTTTGAAAATATCTCTCACTAATAAGAAAACGAAGTCATTTAGCGCTAAAAATCTTATGTGGACAAAAATTACGATTGACTACCATAATAACAGACCAGCTGTTTTATGAAAAACAAAATGAAAAAGTTTTTTCTATGTTTTTTTATTAAAAAACATATTTTTTAAAACCCGCAGCCTCAATTGGAGCTTCGAAGGCATCAAGTACTACTTATACGATTACGCATTGGACACTCTACATAAACACTAATGAAGAAAGATAAGAATAAGAATAAGAGTAAGAAAATTTATTTCCATGTTGTAGGCAGGTACATTAACACATAAAAATATAACCTAGAACATAAAAATAATAAAAGTTATTCTAACAGTAAACATTTAAACAATCATATCTAATTCTAAATAAAAAAACTACTACAAACTAGTTCTACAACTAGGAAAAATAGGGCCTCCGAGGCAATGCCTGGTTCCCATCAGTAATATGTAAAAATTATCAGTAAAAATTAGCCTGCGGCTGGCAAAAGATATAATATAAAAATACGCAAATAATACAAGAAAATGTAAAAACTACAAATAATAGTAGAAAATGATTTAAAATCCTACAAATGAAGATGAAGCACAACATTGTATACATTGCACAGACTACCAAACTATGCATTCCACACGAACACTATTTAAAATTAACAACAATTTAGCACTCAATTTGGTAGACAAAGTAGCGGTTCAAAACACAATTTTTTAAATTTCACAAAACTTTAGATTTGATATAATTGTAAAATCATATATGTTATTTTTAATTGTGTCTTTCTATTTTTCATTTTTATGTTGTCTAAATTTTCATTGAACCTAACTAATTTTTCATTCTGTTTTATTGATGACGTTATTGTGTTTGTTTGTGTCTGTTCGAAAATTTTGTACTACAGTAAAATCTCTGTATTGCGGAACTCTATATAGCGGAAATCTCTCTTTAGCGGCATTATTTGCCGACCCCGACCCTTTTGTATACTACGATAATGTATTTAACTCTCGTTATAGCGGCACAAAAATCTCTCTATAGCGGCTGTTAGGGATCCGATGCGAGGGATACCTTGGATGTTAAGACAATGAAAAATTACCCACGACGAATAATTATTGAATTTAATGAAATGGCAAATAAAACAATTGTTTCCGGAGAACCAGATTGCTTTGATAAGATAGTTGGCAATCACAACTAAACGACTGATTGGTTGAAATGGGCAGTTTAAGGCGATTAAGAACGACTGGCAAAATAAACAATAGAATGAATTGAGGAACATGAAATTACTGGAATTGCACTAGTAAATAACATAAAACACAACAAGATTCAGCACTTACCTTAATTAAGCCTGGAATAGTTTCGCAATTGTCGCTAACACGTGGTTGATAGATTGAAAACTCACTGAACATAATTTGCGAATTAAACAGTTATAAATTCACAATACACAAATGAAAAAAGCACAATAAGAGTTCTCAAGAAGAGATCGAATGAAGTAAATGCCAACGATAGGCATATATTACTATGTAAGGTCATAACGCGACATTATTGACCAGAACGAGAGTGCATCAACTTGTTGCCTTGCCTGTTAACTTACGAGTGCCAGTTTAGGAGACAAAGGAAGTTAGAGAGCGGTGGTAGGGGACAGGAAGAATGACGTGTGCATGAGGTCACAGGAACTAGTTTACTTAGGAATTTGAAATACTGAGTAGCGGGGATCGAAATACGTTATTGCCAGTATACCGTGCCTTAACAGCGGCAAAACAATATTTTCAGGATATGGATTTAGTTGCCTATGTAGGGGCAGACAATGACTTAGCCACTTCGGCAGATGTTGGCGATGATGCAATAATCGAAAATGTCTTAGCCCAAAACAACGAGCAAGAAAGTGAAGATGACGATGAAATGGAAACAGAAATGTTGTCCCTTTAAGTAAACAGGCACTAGACGCTATTCTTGTTGTTTCCACGTACTGCCATTGCTAATATGTAAATGAAAATTTACAAGTTTTAAACATTCAAAATGAGATTGAAGACATGTTTTATGAATTGAAAACGAAACAAAATTTACAACTTATTTTACGAAATGAAGTGTACTTCACAGTCATTGTTTCCTTAATAACGTTAAAATATATACTGTACTGTGTATTTTTTTGTGTTTGTGTAGCCTATGTTTTAGGAGATTTTAATTGTATGTATCCTATGTTTATTACTGTTCAGTGAAAAACGAGTTTCAGTGCTGAATCCTGAATCCTGAATCCTGGTTGAGAGGGCTAAGAAGCCCTATGATGGCGACATCGTGTTAAGGAACACCTGGTCGCTCGGGGAACAATATAACAGAATAATTGCAACCTCAAGAAATTTAGGGGGAATTTTATAGTTTAAATAGGAAATAGGATTCTGGTTCGTGGGACATTGGAACTGGGACTTGAAAGGAGGTAATTTATTTTTAGAAGTTATTTGTGGAAAATTTAAATTAAGGGACAAGTGGGTTTAAGAGCGGCTCTTTTATTTTATTTTATTTTTCAGTGGCCTTTTTTCAGTTTTGTGGGAGGCCTAATATTTTGGTGAGGGGAAGGCATGCATTTTACTGAACGTGGACTAAAGGTATAATTTAAGGTAGGGGTTAGTTTATGATTTCAGGGGAGACGGAAAGGGTAGAGTTTGGCATAATCACCGGCCTTTTTATCTTCTGAGTGTTTATTAATTTAAAATGGCGGCTCTTTTCACCGTAGTGGAGTGATTATGCATAGGAACATGGGGACAACTACCAACTGGGGGGAGTGAGTCATACAAGTAGGAGGGGCATGGGCAAATAAGAGGAATACAGGGCAGAATAAAAATGTGGCAACTCTAAATTTTGTTAAGTGGGTCATTCTAAAATTTAGATAAAGTCGTGGAATGGTAATGGGATAGAGACTTCAGGTGGGTGTAGGCGTCGGTACAAGTCCTGAATGATCTGGGGTCCGTCAGTTTTCCCAGCGTCGTGTAGCCGTTTCGAGGTATTGTAAATAAAGTCCTCCATAGAAGGGAAGAGAAGGTGTTCGTGTATGATGCGATTGGATATAAGATAGTGGAACTGTGTGATGCACCGGAGGACTTTGTTCTGGTATGCTGAAGTACGTCTTTTGTTGGACTTGGAGAGAAAGGGCCACCATACCGGTGACCCGTACAAAAGGAAAGGACGTAGGATAGAGGAGTACATCAGAAGTTTCAGTTTTGAGGAGTATGCAGGAGAGAGGAACAAAGGGATGAGTAAAGCGAACAAGGCCCTACCCTTGCTAAGCTTGCTGTCAATGTGCTGTCGAAGTGTCAATCGTTTATCTAGGTCAACCCCTAGATATTTCACGCTTTTCTGCCATGGGAGGAGTTCCCCTTCCAATCGTAGAGGCGGAGGAACATTGCGTTTTCGTGTAAAGTGGATTGCTTCGCATTTTGTGGGGTTAAGTGATAGTCTCCAGACACGACACCAGCTAGTGATGTCTAGAAGCTGAGTTTGAAGCGCGCGGCAATTGAGGCGGAGGCATCTGCCGTGACGGTACAGGATAGCATCATCGGCAAACAGTCCGAATTGGATTGAATCACGGACAGGAAAATCGAAGGTGTACATAAGATAGAGGATGGGCCCAAGGACCGAGCCCTGAGGTACACCCGCGGACGAAGGGGTGAGTGGGGACATGGCCATGTGGAACTGAGGAATAGTGACAGAGACTTGGAATTGTCTTCCAGTAAGATAGGAATGGAGTAATCGGACAGTTGAGGGGGGAAAGAATTGTGCCAGTTTGTAAAGGAGGCCCATATGCCAGACGCGGTCAAATGCAGCCCGAAAATCAAGCAGTACAGCCGTCGTGTCACAGTAAGAATTTCTGGCATCCACAAGTGCCGTGACGATGCGGAGGAGTTGGGTAGTTGTGGAGTGTCCTTGACGAAAACCAAATTGCTCGGGGGGAAGAACAGATTCAACAACAGGTCGCAGGCGTGGGAGAAGAAGCCTTTCGAATAATTTTGACAGGATCGGCAAAAGGGAAATTGGTCTATAACTTTCGGGATCAGTTGGACGTTTGTGGGGTTTCAGAATAGTAATGACTTTGGAAACCTTCCACGAAGAGGGGAAATGTTGCAGCGCCAACACTGCATTGAAAATTGTCAAAAGATGAAGCTTTAGATCTGGCGGGGAATTCAGGATGGCGTATCCAGAGACATTATCAGGACCAGGGGCCTTACGCGGATTAATCGAGGAAATTACAGAGGTGACATCATCCTCCGTGAAGGGCTGTACGTTACAGGGCGTAGGGTCAGAGAGCGTTGAGTTGACTTCATCATGAATGAGTTCATCCTGGTCATGATGAACGGGCGGAGGGGCAACAAAATGTCGTTCAAAATGCGAAGCGAAAGTGTCAGCAATCGCCTGCGGAGAATATGTCAAACCATTAGGTGTCATCAGAGGATGCGACTTCCTCTGGGTCGACAACAAACGACGTGTAGCCTCCCATGGTCTTCCGTCATCCGCTACTCGATGAAGGTAGTCCTCCCACTTACTACACCGGTGACCATCGAGTAGCAGTTTACACCTAGCAGCGGCACCGTTGAACAGATCCCGATGATGTGGATCTCTGGTGCGCTGCCAGAGCCTTCGAAAGCGACGTCTATCGGCGATTGCTGCTTTGATAGGAGCTGGAAGTGATGACCTAGTGCGAGGCGGGCGTGGGTGCGAGTTCTGGGCAATGGAATCGGAAAGTATCGAAGTGAGGGAATCAAGATGGGACTCGAGCTCAGTTACAGTGGTAATAGTAGGGGGTTCAGGTGGAATTAGTTTCAGTGCTAATTAATTTTAAGCTATCTATTACGGTATGTACTGTATGAATGATTATTGAAAAAAGTTCAATACGAAAAGTGAAATTCTATTGTTAAACATTAGTAACACAACATCTAATAAAACCAGTTTGTATCCAAATTTCTTGTTAAGTTAATAACGTACACTTTATGTAATTAATTTAAATATCTCACTGTATTGAAGTAATCTACTGTATTAAACATTCGTCATAAAGTTATCTGTTCAGTAGTTTTTCAAAAACTTATTACATGCACCATTTACATACGTATATAAGTTATTTTGTACAGAAAAATTAGTAGCCTACTCCAACTTCCCTCCCACCGTTAATTACTCGCTCTCTCTATAACAGAACTCTCTTTATAGCGGCGGTACCTCATGGTCCCTTCAATTCCGCTATAGAGAGATTTTACTGTATATGTATTTATACGTAACGTGGTCGCTAATGACCTTGTAGTCGATGCGACCTGTCGTCAAATTCTTGCACTATAGTAGGCCTATACATCGTATAGGCCTACACCGGATTGCTTAAATGCATCTAAAACAATAACTAAGAATGGACTATCAGAAATATAAAAAAGAAAGGAAGTTTCAATGGCAATTCTTGAGACCCAAGAACATGACGGAGAATGACTTTATGTACCACTCGAGATCGATGTATAGCAGTTTGAAAGGATTTCGAACTCGATCATGAAAAGAAAAAGTGCTTTCTCAGGACATATCAAGAAAATGAAAACAAAGAGGTATAAAATACAAGATAAAATTTTTCGGGAAAGTAGAACGACATAAGTCCGGTGGGTGAAAGAAGTTAAAAAAATTTACCGAAGAGTAGGATCAAAGACGAAGACAAGATCACAAAATTGTTCAGAACGGAAATTACAGAGTGGAAGGATCTGCTTGAAGAGTGACAAAACATTACTAGGTAGGTATTCTCAGAAGGCGATTAGCAAAATTTAGTAATAAATTTTGTTTTAGAGATTCACAAAAAATTTTTATTAAATTTTTCCTTTCATTAAAGACGAAATACGCACAAGTTACGCACGATTTTACAACAATCTATTGTGAAATAGAGACCTACGATGTGACATAAGTAAATTTAATTTAAAAACACATTAATAGATAGATAGTAAAATTAAAATTATATTTCATATTTTTATCTTGCTTGTATTTTTCTAAATTTAATATCATAAAATTTGTTCATACTAGAACATACACTACTGGTTGTCACTGGTGTAATTCATGTCTTCTTTTTAACACATTTTTTTGTTGTAATTTTACAACTGTTGTAAAAATAGCTATTAAAGATAAAAAGAATTGTTTTATGATTAGAACAATATCTCTTACTATGCGGAAAAGGAAAGAAAAATGTAAGGAATAGATTTTAAATTGTTAACAGTATCAAGCTGATAAAAGAAATTTGATATTAATGAAATATTTAACATTTTTGCTGCATTCGTTAAATTCTAAGCGATAAAATATTTCTTAATATCAATATATCTGTAAGAAATATTGCAATATATTGATTATAACTTTAGTTTAATGAAAAGTGAAAATTAATTAGATCACATTTTTATTAAAACTGGTTTCAAGTTCTTTATCAACGTATTATTCTGCAATGCAATGTACTTTTTTATGCCAATATGGGCAAGAAAAAATATTGCCTTAATACACTAAAACCGGTTTAATTCGCATTATCATCATTTTTTAGAGTTTATTTAGTAATTACATATTTTTTCAATGATAGGATAACAAAATTT
Organism: Catonia carolina; assembly: GCA_035578175.1. Taxonomy (NCBI): domain Eukaryota; kingdom Metazoa; phylum Arthropoda; class Insecta; order Hemiptera; family Achilidae; genus Catonia; species Catonia carolina. The sequence continues at coordinate 255,904,340 of JAQMRL010000001.1, read as the reverse complement.
TTATTTTTTATAGTCGACAAAAGTAAAGTTGATGAAATGAATTCTTTTGTAATATTTTTGGTGTTTTGCGTAAATTATTTATAAATTTGATGTTAATGCTACTACAAAGTGGATTTTTTGATTAAATTATAACTTTATCGCGTTTGTGTAAATATTAAGGTGATTTTTATAGCCATTCCAGTATTTCGCATCCCAGACGCCAAGCCTTTCTACCCATCGAATCAACCTCCTCTAAAACTCTTCTGGTCAATACCTCCATAACTCATCTCATCCATTGCTTTGCTGGGTGTCCTCTTCTCCCTCTCTTCTTTGGAATTCAGGTCCATATTCTGCTGTGTCACCGATCTTCATCCATCCGACGTAGATCACTAAAAAAATGTTTTTTTGGGTTCAGGGGGTCTGAAAACGTGTAACTTATATCCGGTGAAAGTTCGATTTAAAAAAATTGACATGAAAACAATACTTTCCTACCTATATATTCATATAGGCAAGAGAATGTAAAAATATAAAATTTAAAAAAAACAAAGCCTTAAAGAGCGAATTAAAACAAAGCGTTGAAGAACGGATAAGAATTGTTTGATCTGGAAAATATTTTAGTACGAATGATTGGAGGTAGCCTAAGTTGTTCAGGAGGTCAAAAGGAAGAGAAATAATATGACAACACCATCAAAAAATGTTAAAACTTAAAAATTAATAAAACAGACAAAATTTAAATTTCAATATTTTATTTTTATAATCAATTAATTTTTTGTCAAATAATAATTTATAAGCTAGACACTTAGTACAAATTCGTATTTGATTTTTGCAAAGATAAATTATTTAACATAATTAAGTACAGTCATTTGACCTAAAGGAATAATATTAGCTGATATTTATACATCATGTAGTTGTAGACAATTAAAAGTTGGCCTATTTTTTTTTGTTAAAATGGATCCGACAACGGTTGCATTTAAATTGATAGCCTTAAAACTAATAAAGATTGTTGCGGTTTGAACATTGATCCCCCCTTACTAAACACGATTATGAGAGAACGACTGGCTAAATTTTATTACATTGTTACATTCAGTAGTTATGTGTTGAGATGTTAACGTGCGTTTTAGATTACATTAAAAATTACTGACATTTAAATTTTATGGTTCTGTTATTATTAAAATATTACTTATTCTGAATTGTGTAAAATATTTTGTCGTCCGAATTGTGTAGTATATATGTATTGTACAGGTAAATTAAATTTTATAAACTAGAACAGGTTTTTCTCGTTTTTTAAGTAAGTTTATTTTAATTTTTATTACTTACAGGTTTAGCTTAAATTAAAATTCAGAAGTAATGTTAACTAACACTACACAGTAAATTGAAAATTTGAAACTATTTAAAAAATGTATTAATTAAAAAACATTTTCCTCCCGGTCTTTCCTCATTTCTAAAACTTATAAAATAATTTAATGATCAAAGAAATAGGTTGTTACCATTATTAAGTTTAAATCGACAACTGAAAATTTGAAAATAATTTTTTCTTTACTTTTTAACCTAAAATATTGTACAGATGTTTTATTAAATTGTGTATTTTTATTATTGTACAATTGTTAATAATTTTGTTATAGTTTTTTAAGTTAACGTAGCTAATTAAGTAATGTCTTAAAAAATGTAGGAAAAATTCCTTTTTTGTTATTTTAGAAGATAATGTTCAATATCTTAGAAAGAGATATTTTTTCTCATAACGCTTTGCAATGGTATTTGTTGTGTTTCTAATCAAATATTAAGGTGACCTTAAAGTTTTGAAATGATTTTTTTTGAAGTTTAAAACTTTAACACTAAGATTCTAGTAAATTAATTTTCCCCATATAAATGACTCGTTATCTCAGAAATCTTTGGAAATATAAAGCTGAAATTTTGGGTGCATTTTGTTTACACTAATTTTAAATTACTGTAGTGAAAATATATTCAGATGTTACACATAAAATGAGTTTGTAAACACTGCATTTACAAATTATTGAGACATTTTTTCCGAAAATTTGTGTCATTGAAAAACATGCGTCTAAGTAATGGTAACAGGGTATTGAATTATATATCATTACATTTTTTAAATTTGAAAAAATTTAAGCACTCCAGTTTTCCAAAAACTTTTAAATGGAACAAAAATTTTAATTGACCACAATATAATAATAACATTGTTACACAAAAAAAAACAAATTGTATTATCTCTTACTCGGAATTAAACAGAAACAGATAACATGAAACAGATAATTTATCATGAGGTTTCTGAGGTTGGTTTCCCTTGTACAATGTTAGTCGTCAACTTTCCGAAATTACACGCTTAAATTAGCTACATTTATTGTACGAAATATGCATAAAACCAAAAGTAAATCGAGCTAGAACTTTTATATTCATTTTATTTTCTATTTGACGCTCATTTAAGTAAAACTTTCGTCATTTTCTTTTAAAATCGGTCTATTCATTTATCAAAATGAGGTATCTGTGCCAATTTAGGGAAACCTTGCATTCTGTTTGTCTCCAACTTGTTCTGTCTTCCACCAGTTCCTAATCCCTTGAAAATCTTTTGTAACTTTTTTTCGATGTTCTCTTTTTCTTTTACCTTGTATTAGTCCTTCTAAGATAGTTTTGATTAAATCTTCATCTGTAATTATGTTGTGTCCTAATCAAATGTAAATGATTTCCATCAGATTTTTCCTCTTTTCCAATCTTCGTAGGACGTTTAAATTTCTCACTCTGTCAGTCCATGGTTTACTCCAATCGTTCTTTTAATAATGACGTATTCCATATTTTAGTAACCGCACTCACACACTTTAATTTTTATGATGTTCTTTACATTGTATTAACTATGTGGAATATTCTGTAACTTTCCAGAAGACTAGCTTAGTAACGTACATATTGGTGTGCATTAGTCAATCCTTGATGCGTCTTGTTCGAGAACTTATGCTAGAAAGTTGAATAAAGTCTTTTGTTGCTTAGAGGTTGTAATGTCTTATTTTATAAAAAAAAAATTAAACTGCAGTGACGTTAACCAAAAGTCTCTAGCTCTTATCTTCCTCTCCAAAACTATGGATTCAAAAAATTAATAGTTTTACTAACAGTTGTCAGATCTGTTAGTGCTGTGAGGTAAGATTACATGTTTAAATGTTTGTTTATTACTTTTTAATTGGTATGGTATAATTTTTTGTTCCAATTTTTAGTATTTAAAAAATATTGTTCAACGAAAAGCTATATAAAATTTTATGATTATAGTATTATTCACTGAGGTTCTCTTTCAATTTTTACAGGTGTAGTGGTCGGCGCAACTGGTTTCTCTGCCTGGGTCCCGGGTTCGATTCCCAGTTAGGTCATTTTTCTTCTCTCGTTTCCATCAGTCACCCTTCGCCATATGAATTAGCCTTAATGTAGTAAATAACAGTCAGACATAAAACAAACAACAAAAAAATTACATTTAAATTGACCAAACCTAATGATAAACACAAATATTTTTTTAATTTATTAAACAATTTTGTATCGCTCTTGAAACCTTTTAGCCACTCTAAATTTAAATAAAAAATAATTATTGTCAATAAGAGTAAAATTGATTATAATTTATTTTTTTAAATTTGTTTTTCTTTAGTTTGTAATAGAACATTTTTTTTGTTATTTACAGATCTGCACGACAATCATGGAGGATGTACAACTGGAGGGACAAAAACTGCGAAACGATGTCACCACATTCTCAAGATTACCAACTAGAGAACCGATAGAACTTAGATTTGATTATCTCAATTATACTGTATCTCAGGGATTTCGTAAAGGTAATGTCAAAATAAATTGTCCACAATTTAATAAATATTTACTGTCAAAGATATTTTTAACTTTTCTCGGTTACAAAGCCGAATAAATTTAATTTACTAGATTTTTTCGAAATAGAAAAAATGTAGTATAAGAAATAAAATAATTTTATTTTAGGTTACATTACTTTTTTCTTTACAAGCCAAACCAAAAAATAACTTCTGCTTAATAAAAATACTATTAGCTATACTGTATATTTTAATTCCTGATGTGTGTACGAGGGGGTACCCACAAGAAACCGGAATTATTTTTTAAAACTATTTATTTTTAATTTTTTTACAAAAGAACCTTATCCCCTTCAAAATACTCTCCATTACAACTAATACATTTGTCCCACTGTTCCACTGGAAGCACAGTGGAAGCCCCAGGCTTCCACTGTTCAAAACATTTTTTGTACTCCTCTTCAGTGATGGCTGCCAGCTCATCCGTCGTTTTTTTCTTGACATCATCAACGTTGTTAAATCGGAGACCTTTCATGCCCCTTTTCATGCGTGGGAACAAGAAAAATCACACGGAGCCAGATCGGGTGAGTACGGTGCGTGTGGTAGCAAAACCATGCCGTTTTTCGCCAAAAACTGGGTAACCGAGATTGCCGTGTGTGCAGGCGCGTTGTCGTGGTGGAAAAACCAGTCCCCTGTCTGCCACAAATTAGGTCTTTTACGACGAATGCTGTTTCGTAGTCTTCTTAACACTTCAAGATAAAAAGCTTGATTTACCGTCTGGCCTGGTGGAACGAACTCTGAATGGACAATTCCCCTCACATCAAAAAAACAAATCAGCATTGTTTTGATGTTCGATCTGACTTGACGAATTTTTTTTGGTCGGGGTGATAATGAAGTCTTCCATTGACTGGATTGTTGTTTGGTTTCTGGGTCGTACCCATAGCACCAAGACTCGTCACCCGTAATGATCTTTGACATGAAATCTGGATCAGTTTCAAGCTGTTGTTTCAAATCACTACACGTTTCAATTCGACGTACCTTTTGAGTGTCTGTCAGAACCCGAGGCACAAACTTGGCAGCGACTCTTTTCATTGTCAAGTCTTCTGTTAAAATGCGTTGGACTGAGCTCCAAGATAACCCACTAACCTGTGATATTTGGTCAATGGTCTGTCGTCGGTCTGTTCGTACAATTTCTTTCACTTTCACAACATTTTCGTCTGTTCGGGAAGTCGTCGGTCGTCCAGAACGAGGTTTATTCTCAATCGACATGTCGCCATTTTTAAAGCGCAAAAACCACTCGTACACTTGGGTTTTTCCAATAGCGTCGTCTTTGTAAGCTGTGTTCAACATTACAACTGTTTCCGCGGCGTTTTTACCGAGCAAGAAGCAAAATTTCACAGCCGCACGTTGTTCATTAAAACTTGCCATCATGAAAAACGACACGAGCACAAAACAGCACTAGCGAGAACAATCACTGCACGAGAACAGAACAAGCTAGATCAACGAACAAAATGGCATTGAACTGGCAATGAGTAGCGCTACAAGCAGCCTAGTGGCGGGAATTTGTACTGCACAAGCTCCGCCCACAGCAGAGCTATTCCGGATACTTTTGGGTACCCCCTCGTACAATTCAAACTGTACAATTCAGAACAATAAGCAACTCCATGACCCAATGAGATGAGGATGATATGTAAATGAATGTAGTCTTGCACAGACTCAGACCGACCATTCCTGAGAGAGTATGGTTAATTGAACCCCAACCATCAAAGTACACCGGTAACCACTGTCTAGTAATTACTACTTAAATCCGTACAAACGTAACTACATTTACTAGGACTTGAACCACCGACTTCGTCACCGAAAATCAGCTGTTAAACAGCTGACTTTGGTGACAACTCTACTGCTAGACCAACCCGGTTGTTAAAGATAATATTAATGTGATTTTTGTCGTTTTAGGTACGAAAGAAATACTTCATAACATTCATGGCAGATTTCAGCCAAGTCAACTAATAGCAATTATGGGCCCTTCTGGGGCTGGAAAATCATCTCTTCTAGATCTCTTATCAGGGTACAGGTAGGTTCAAAATTAAATTAGGTACCTACTACTTACGTACATTAAGTCATCCAGGAAAACATCCTGGGATTCCAGTTAATTTCATTTTTAAAACGTTAATTCAACTTTTCAAAATTTAAATGTATAATTCTAATTTTAAATTTTTATTTTCAAAGTTTTCGTAAACATCAATACTAAAATCGACTAATATCTTTTTGATGTAATAAATTATTAAAAAAAAAATTTTAAATCAGTTTTTCAACATAATTGCTACCTAATTAAACATTTTTTTGTGACAAAAGTACACAAAAAAATAATTCCTTAAGATTTTTACTTATTTTTTTCTAAGTTGTAACAATTTATCACTTGTTAGCTGATTTCAAATCTGTATTAAAATTGTTCAGTTTGATTCAGAAGAAGGTTCCAAATAGTTTATTTCATTATTTTCATCCAGATTCAATTTATGATTTTGTGATAAATCATTTCTTACTTAAAAACTTTACCAACAAGATTTCGTTAACATAATATGATAGCTTTTAATACATGAGTACTTTGATAAAGAAGTCTCATGTAAAATCTTCACTACAATTCTTTTAGGGATAATTTAAGAGTAGTTATAATTGTACATAATTTTCTTTATTTGAAATATATTATATTCTTCAAACCACCAGTAATATGATAAAAAGTAAACACTTACCAATTATAGCGCTTTCGTGCATAAAATGCTCACCTTCAGTAATTTGTATTTAAAATATTCAAAACACCCTACTTCCACCATGGTAGATAAGGTATGCCATGGATAAGATACCTTATCTACCAGGGTGGTAGAAGGATGTTTTAAATTTTAAATATAAATTAAAAAAATTACTGAAGATCTGCATTTTATGCATGAAAGTGCTGAAATTGGTAAATGTTTACTGTTTACATGTTACTGGTGGTCTGAAGAATACAATTTGAATATCAACCTAATATTGCGATACTGTTTTTTTGAAAATTTTTGCCCATAACAGGCAGGTGGAGTGTAAAATTTTTTGCACTCGATCTTCTAGTTCCAGGGCTACAAAAAATTGTTTTGTTTCTTATCACTTGCTCAGCCAATTATATGACTGAACTATTTCAGAACAGAAGAGGTATAGGTGTAAAACACAATAGTCAGAGTTTTCTCCTCTGAAAGTAATGAATTTTATTATACAGCCAGACCCTGTAGAGAATGAAGTGAAGGTGTCATTTGCAGACTACAGAGTAAATGCTTTTCGGAGGGCCTGGCATGCTAAGCATAGGCTACTTTTGTATTCAGTAAGGAAGGCAATAATAAACCACCTCACTTCTCATTTTACTTAGTAAACACCTCTAGAGGTTCAAACCAGCCTTTTAGCTGTTGACCTAAACCACATCATCATAATACAGCTGCTGAAAATACCTGTTTAGGATGTTTGATAAAATAAAAATTTTCTCTATTTTATTCTCTTTGTTTCGATCAAGGGAAACAAAATTTGTTCAGGTTAAGTGAGTGTAAAATTACATCTATAAGGTTGTTAGAACATATTACAGAATAGTATGTCTTGATCCAAGCCAAAAATCAAAATAGATATTGTCAGGTTAGTGGTCAGAAATGTACTAGTTGAACCACTTAATCAGTTACAAGATTGTTTTATGATAATTTAAATTTTGAAAATATTTTCAGATTGACTGGTGTAAATGGATCAGTATTAGTAAATGGTAAACCAAGAGATTTAGATGAATTTAGAAGGATATCATGTTATATTCAACAAGATGATCGATTGCAACCATTATTAACGATACAAGAAAATATGGAAGTAGCAGCTGATCTTAAATTACCATCATCAATTTCACATAAAGAAAAACTTGTAATTGTAAGTATAAATTTATAAAAATTAATGTAACAATTATATTTTCATGGTAGTGTTAGTAAATATTTTAGTAATATTTTATACAGTGGTATAGATAAGGGGGACCCAGTAAATTTCTGAGTACATTTTTACATTTCAGAGGGTGTTCCGACACCCTCCAAAATGTAAAAAAAAATTATTATAAAAATTAAGTAGTCAATTTTACCATTAGCAGGAAACCTACCAAGTTAAATATTAAATAACTGAAATAATTTAAACTTGAGTCAGTTTACAAACTTTTTTTAATATTAGTTATTTATTCAGAACATTGTAAAATCACCCCTTGTTTTAAGGTTGTTTGGGTTCGGCTGCACTCGGCTCTTTAGGACATGTATAAAAACACCCACCACTGTATACTAGGTGGAAGGGACTTGTTCTCTTGCACTGAAAAGAGTTTCGAGCGATCAAAACCGGCAAATGCCAGGGATGATCAGTAAGTTCCAACAGGGAATGGATGATAACGGGTTCACAAAAAAATTTTTAAGACACTAAAAAGTAGACCAAAGGTGTCGGATAAATGGTTTAAAGAAGTCAGAAAAGATATTGAAACGATCGGAATAAATTGAGAAAACTTAATGAACTGAAAAAAATTCAGACAACTAATTATGAACTTTAAGGGCTTCCATGAAAAGTAAAAACAAAACACCAAGTGGACAAAAGAAAGAAGAAAAGCCTACAGTGACTGAATTCTGAGAATGTGAGCTCCATAAGATCTTCCAAAAACATCTAGTCACCTCACTTGGTCTAAAATTGGCCCTATACAAAGGGAAAAAATGCTGCGTGGAAATTATAAGTTAAAATTTCCTTTGGAAAAAAATGAAGGGTTTTAATATTTTGAGAAAATAGAGGTATTAGTATATTAGTACATTATGTCAAAACTGACACACCCTGAACAAAATTTTCATCTATGCTAGTGATTTTATATCTACAGTAAATAGAAAATCATTCATGTTCAAAATGTATTTTGTACTAGTGACATAACTAACTATAATATGTCACAATTTTTTCTACAGATTTGTTACATATTTTATAATCTGCATTTTTCACATCATGCTTGCAAATTTCTCTACAGCTGGAATAAACTTTATTACCCATGAAAATACCAAAATCAGTTTTATCTTTCTGTAAAAATAAATTTACAAAACAATATTTTTATTACTATTAATTTAATGAATAGTAAAACTATGTACAACTATCTTGGAATAAGTTGGTCAAGGATTTAATGTTTGGTCATTAAAATAGTCATTTAATTTTTATTATACCTTTAAAATACCAGATTATCAAATTCAGTGTCAAAATTTAATAAATTTAATTATAAAACTAGGCATATTTAATCAAATTTAAATATACAATCAATTTCTTTCTTTCAGTTAATATAAATTTATTTTATTTAAATTGTTAGACAAATATTATTCCTATATAAATAAAATTAAATAAAAGTGTACGACTTCTCTATTTTATTAGGATCCTAGACTCTTAAAAATTAATTTTATAGCATTTAATTATTTTATTTTACGTCATTTTTCATGGCCAAGTGCTGATAAATTTTAAGCTATTCAAAAAAATGTATTCTTTTTTAGTTTCTAAAGAAAACTAATTTCTAAGAAAAATTAATTTTATCAGTTTTATTTTTAAAATAAGTTATTGTTATTTTTTACCCGAAAGTGTGTACGTTGCAATCTGTTCAATTTACGAAAAATTAGCAACCAAATGACCCTATGAGATGAGGATGATATGTATGGCATGTGAATAATGAGGTGTAGTCTTGCACAGACTCAGGCCAACCATTCCTTAGAGAGTATGGTTCATTGAACCCCAACCATCAAAGTATACCAGTAACCACTGTCTAGTATTCAAATACGCCGCCGCATTGGCGTAGTTGGTAATGTGCTCGCCTCTCATCATGCGGTATTGGATTCGAATCCCATTCAGGCTCAGAAAAAGATAGAAAAGCCTAGAGACAAGCTAAAAAAGAAATATAGTTTTTTTATTTTAGTCTTAAATGAATAGATATAAACAAAAACAAATAAGAGAACTTTTTTAAAAGAAGATATATGATTAAAACTACTATATAAAACAGAAATATTATATTTAAATATAAAATAATGATATTACCCAAATGTATTAATGAAACAAAAATTTAACATCATCTTGTATAAATAACCAGGATTTTAATTCTTTTAAATCGTTAATTATTTTTACACATGAGGTTACATTTAAAGGCAAATTATTAAAAAACTTTGATAAACAAAAGCAAAAAAATCTGCTGTAAGCTTCAATATATAGTTTTATTAAAACAACCCAATTTTTCAATTTTAATCGACTTGAATACACTTTAGAATCACTCAGTAAGTTCCCATTTCTGATAAAAAATATTTTATATACTCAGTATACTTACAGATATCTTAAGGGGAGGATATCTAATTGTTTAAAAATTCCAATGGTGTGCTTTTTTCGGTAAATTTTTTTTTTCAGAAAATATCTTTAAATCTTTTTATACATAACCAACAAACTTTTATTAATGGAGATGGCAGTTTGATTGTCATTGGTACATGACATTTAATTTTGTCTTAGTTAGCCAAATAACAAACTTTTAATATCATGATCATAAATGTGTTATGAAAGCTTATAGTTTTCACTCAACAGGTATAAAATTGGGAAAATATTTTGTGTTACAACATATTACATTTATTTGGATGATGTGATCAGAAGGTGGAAGTCTCAAATACACACTGGAATTCTCATAGGAGAATATAGGGTTGTAAACTGCCTATTACTTGCCAATGACCTGATAGTGCTACAGGAGAATGAGGATGACCTGCAGAGAGCACTTTTCATGCTGAACAAACTCTGCAAAGAATGTAAGTTGACAGTTTCGACGAAGAAGACAAAGGTAATGGCATTCAGGGGGAAGGAGCCAGTCAGAAGCAAAATTGTTATAGATAATAATATTTTGGAACAGATCTCCCACTTTCAGTATCTAGGTTGCAACATTACATACCAACAGGATAAGATTCTTACAATAAGATGCATCGATTTCAGCAAATATGCGGAACTATCCACCGCACTTTAAAAAATAACACCAACAAAAACATGAGGGTGAGATTTTATAAAACATTAGCAGAGTCGACCCTACTCTATGGCAGTGAAATTTGGGTGCTATCAAAGCGAGAGGAGAGTAGATTCCAAGCATCTGAAACTAAATTTCTTCGACATATGTATGGGTGTAGTAGAGAAGATCGTTACAGGAATACCGAGATAAGGAAAGAACTCAACATCTTCTCTATAAACAACAAGGTATCCTAGAACAGAATCTATTTGGTTAGAGCATGTAAACAGAATGCGAGAGGATAGGATACCTAAGCAGACACTGGGCTTTAAGCCGGAGGGCAGGAGAGAATGAAGGCGCCCAAGAAAGAGATGGGCAGATTTGAGAGGTTTGGAACAGGCAGAGATGCCTAATCCTTGAAAGGCAGAAGAAGAAGAACATATTACATGGTATTTTATTCAATGTCCAATGGTTCAGATGCTGGATATAAACTATCAACGTCCAATTCATCAGACGCTGAGATTAAAAGGGTTAAAAAAGAGTCGCTGAATATAATATTTTACATTCACACACTTTATATAACATATGCTGTCATAACAAAAAAACAAATATTTATTTATAATTGCGGTAGAAACAACATATTTTGAAATTGCAATGACAAAAATAATAATGTACGCTAATTCTATCATAGTTTTTTAGAAGGCAATCATTCTTAATTTTTCATGGTAAATTATTAATTATTTAATATTTTATCATAAGTTAATTAAAAACATAAATAAGGAATTAATTAAGTTGTGCGATTATATTCAATAATGTGAGTGTATCTGTAGCAAATTAAAAAAGGCGTATTTTTATTTTTGGTGTTTTATTAAAAGGTTATTTTGTTATCACAAGTTTGTTTTGCTTGTTACGGTTTTGAATTAATTATTTTTCAATAACATGTGTGAATTTATCTTTATTTATTTCTCTTGGGTTATAAATAGTTTTATTATTGTCATGTATTCGGAGACACAATTTTTTTCCTTTATTTACATAAATTTCTTTGTAAGGTTTGATGATTATTAAAAATTAATCTTAAATATTTTGGGTCAATAAACAAAGTCAAGGTAATAATATATTTACTCTTCTGGTTTTTTATCTACTGTATATGATGATAAAAATTTATATACTTAATTGATTTTTTTCAGATAGATGAAATTCTTACAACCTTGAATCTGTGGGAGAGCAGGAATACTCATGCTGGTTTATTATCAGGTGGTCAAAAGAAAAGGTTATCGATAGCTCTGGAACTGGTCAATAATCCTCTGGTTATGTTCCTCGATGAACCAACAACGTAATTAAAAATTGGTTATTTATTTTTTTTATCTATTTATATAATAATGTCAATAAAATTTTTCATGGTTAGTTTTACATTCATAGTTTTCACAGTTTTTACGTATTTTAATATTACTTTGTATATTTTATTATTATTCCATGCATACGTGATTATAACTACATTATAGATTCACAGATTTGTAAACTTGCACTTAGCAGCTGTTGTTGCCACACTTACAGTAACAGTATTTACTATTTTTGCTCACTGGGAGATTAAGAGATTAAGCCTAAATGTAACTGATAACAGTGTGAGTTGTATATATGATTTTAACGGTTATCATGGTATGTAAACATTCGTTTCTTTCTGTTTGTTTTATTATTTATACTGATTATTTTGAGAAACTAGATTTTATTATATATATTCATGCAAGGATTTACAGCCCCAGCTTTATCTTGCTTCCTAAGCACTACCTCTCTTTGTCTCCCCAGTCCCCATCAAAGAGCCGCCGCGAAGACATTGCCTCCTACACGCCATCCAACCATATCACTTCCACCCTACCCCTCCATCTTTTACCGGATGGTGTCCACTCCCATACCTTCTTTGGCCATCTACGATCCTTCATCCTCTGCTAATGGCCAAACCATTTTAATTGCTTCCGAGATATGGCATGCATATTTCCTTAAACATCAATTCTTCTCCTAATTTCAGAATTCAATTGATGCGCAACACACCACAGCTCCATCTCCAGAAATCCATCTCCTCCACTTTTAGGTGATCCTTCTGCCTCTTTGTCACTACCCACACTCCCACACCATAGGTACACACACTCTCCAGGATAGCATAATAAACATTAATCTTTGTCTCCTTCCATATTTTAACATTCCAAAGGACAGAATTTAACTGCCCTATAACCCTTCGCCCTTTCGAAATCTTGCTGTTTACTTCCGCTGCACTTGTTCCACTCTTATCAAAGATGACTCACAGGTATTTAAAACTTTCGCAGCATTTCACTACACCCATACCTAGCTGAATATCATTTCCTACCTCACCAACAGTAAGGTGTTCGTCTTGTCTACATTCTGATTTTTCATTCTGATTTTATTACTAATATAATTTAATAGCTACTTCTACTTTTTGAATAAATGGTTAATCCAAACTTATCTCATTATATTGTAATATTTATAAATAGTATCCTTGCGTATTTATTTACTTATGCCAAAAGTAAATAAAAATTACAAGCATAATAACTAACAAAAGGTATTATATTAGTACTGATGACGGAGAGTACCATTGAAAAGAAATTTATAAAACTAGACTTCTTGTATACATGATCAATAAATTATTGAAGCAGCAATGTTGATCGAGCAGAGTTGTGATTCAGCCCAGGTAAACGACCCTGACTAATGGAATAAATTGAGTAAAGTGATAAATCTGAAATTTCCACAATAGCACGAACGCTTGCGTTTATGTGATTAGACTATGAATGTGAAGTCCCCAAAAAATTTGATTTTTATAGCTTCCATTTCACAGGATATTCACTCATTGTTCTACTTATTTAGTTCAGAATAGAGTAAAAACTAAATTTAATGATTACTTAACCTCAATAATGAGAAAATATCGTACCACTATATTTTCGAGAACAGCTTAAACAAATTTCATAATATCTTAATTATTATATATTTATCATTGTTGGACCACAGATCTTAACATCATTAACCTGGATTTACGCATACTTATATTAAATTTATTTAACATTTTTACACTACAAAACGTTTTTACATAATTAGCATAGGTATAATTTATAAATAAACAAAATTATTGAAAAAGTTCTTATTATATTTCATTTGATGTGACCGAAGTCGTAGCTAGGCTACCTTAGGAAGCTAGTAGGAAGCTACCGGTTCAGTACTCAAGGACAGGTGCAAAGCTTAATCTCATACTTTATATATGAATATGAAAATATACAATTGGACAAATCTACATAATATTAACCACAGAGAATATCAACATCTTCATGTTAAAGTTGTGTAAATACACATCTGGAACTTTAAAACTGACTTAAAATTGCTTGATTTAATATTATCTTTGTTCTAACTGATTGTTCTGATTAATAACAGCCCAGTGCCTGGACATAGGAAAAACGTAGTTTTAAATTGTCTTTCTGAGGCTATTTTGATTTTTGTCAGTAATTAACAAATCCCCTGGCTGCATTACGAGCGCTGGGCAGGTTAAGCTTCATAGTAGCACCAATACTTTACTACTTTCAAGCCTGCAGGACCTTTTTTTCGAGGTGTGTCTCTTGGTTCTTTTACCCTTTCTGCTATCGGGAATCCCTCCTCTTCTGTCTTCAAAACCGTTAACCATAGTCTGGAACAGCACTGTAGCAATGGCCTTCTGCACCCTTGGCGAGTTTGACAAATCTGTGCCCTCCAATACCGGAAGGTATTAATAAGTAATTTTTAATAACCTGAAAGACTTCTTCCATTAACGTGGAATTTTTATTGCTTGATAAATTGCACCTGTCTAAAAAAGGCGAATGGTTCATGGTTTCCCATGGTTAATTTTTTACCCTTGGCGGGGCAAATCACACCAGCCTAGCTACAGCCTTGGTCTGGAATGCATGAAGGGAAGCCGTTTGCCTAGATTGTTAATGAATTATAAGCCAAATGGTCAAAGGGGTGATGGTCGTCCGAAGGGAAGATGGTTTCCGGAACAGGCAGTACTGCCTAATCAATGAAGTGAAGAAGAAAAAGAAGAAATTTCACCGGGGTCCCAGGTTCGATTTCCGGTCAGGTCTGGCATTTTTTCATCCCTCATTTTCATATATCATCATTTCCCACTGTCTGCATTTGCAGAAATTGCAGAACAGTCAGACATAAAACAAAAAAAATTGAACAGTAGGTATATTAATCAAAGAATGAGTTGTTAACTACTGAACACATCTGTGTAAATTACATGTACTACATGAGAATTTACGTATTATATTAAAAAAATATTTTTTCGTTTTTTTCAGTGGTCTGGACAGTTCATCTTGTATGCAATGTGTTACATTATTAAAATTGTTAGCATCACAAGGTAGAACTATAGTATGCACAATTCATCAACCGAGTGCATCTCTATTTCAAAAATTTGACCATATTTATATATTATCAAAAGGTGAATGTTTATACCAAGGTTCTGCTAACAATTTAGTGCCGTACTTACAAGTAATGGAGTTACCGTGCCCTAAGTATCATAATCCCGCTGATCATAGTAAGTTCATTGCTTGTCTTAAATAATTTGCATGTTAATTACTTTTGTTCTAAGATCAGATGTACTAATTTGATTAACATTAGTTTCTGAAGTTTCTTTGAATGGATATTTTAAAATATAATAATGTATAATGACTAAACTCCGATCTAAAACAATTTAAAAAATATTTATTACAATTTATACACAAAATGTTATGCTTAAATAAAACTGAGGAAATATTCTTTTACACTTCACTAAATACATAATGTTAGTAAAAAGTACTTTTTACAATTTATCAAAGCAATTTATCAAAGTTTTAATCATAATTAAATGGTTTGAAAATGGTATGGAAAATTGTAAAATTGTGAAATCCAGCAATAATAATGTTGATAGACCGATTGTTTTTGTATTTTATGAGAATTCAGTTGCAGGGGATTTCTCAGTAACATTTTTTTTTTATTTTCTTCCTATATTTTCTTGTCCATAGTTTTACCTATTCTGATTTTCTTTTCTCTCTACTAACCCTTCATTTCATCAGATAATAGGTTTTCTTGTCTCTTCGAAAAGTCTTTTTGTGTTTTTCCATTTCTTAGTCTCCTTTCTTCCCAATGTTTTTTCATCTGTTCTGATCTGTACTTTCTTACATTTTTTAGAAACTGCCATCTCTCTTCAGTGGTTTTCAACCCACGCTATTTTATTCTGAATTTTATTTTATTAAAATATATTTTTATTTATACATCTTAAAACAATTATTTTTTTGGTTATTCTGTTAGCAATGATATTTCTATCTTTTAAATATGAAATTAAAATTTTATATTTCATAGGAGCGCATACCAGAATACACCTAACATTTCACTACAAAAATATATTTTGTAACGATTCTATTTTTTTTTTCTCTAATTCTTTATTTACAACTGTAAAATGTTACAACAAGCAAATGTGATGATTATCGTGATTATGTAAATGACATGATAGGCATGAGAGGGGTAGGGCCCCCATTGGTGCCTCCCCAAGAATGAAATGTGTATATCAAATTAGCATGTCTCTACTCCAGCGTCTTTTAAGGCGTCTAGGAGGATTGTCAGGTAAATGGACGGAGGAAAGTGAACGCACCAGGGGGTTCTCGTGATCGTGTGACTTGTCGTGAAAGCGTTTGTATAGGTATTCAATGGAATTTTGTACAAGTGGTGTTTTCAAATCTGTATGTAAGGTTTTGTTGCTAACGTAAAGAGGTGCTTTTGCTATAAGGCGTAATGTTTTTGACTGGAATGCTTGAATTCGTTGCAAGTTAGAGGGTTTGGTTGAACCGTAGATTTGGGATCCGTAGGTCCAAATAGGTTTCAAAAGAGAACAATATATGCGTAATTTTTGTGCCATTGGTAATTTTGATCGTTTGTGAAGTAGGGAATATAGAAGTTTAAGTCGGGAATTCAGTAATAAACGTTTCCGTTTGATATGTGTGCTCCAAGTTAGTCGTTTATCAAAAGTCAGACCGAGATACTTGACCGTATCTGTTTTTGTGAGAGGTTCATTGTCTATGTATACTGGTGGGCAATCACCATGACGAAGTGTAAAAGTTACGTGAAGGGATTTCGTCGTATTAAGTTTTATTTTCCATGTTTTACACCATTCGTGTATAAGATTGAGGTGATGTTGGAGTGTTAGTGAAGCGTGTATAGAGTTTTGGTCTCGGGCTAATATCGCTGTGTCGTCAGCGTAGGTAGCAATGAGGGTCTGGGGTAGGGTCGGTAGGTCTGAAGTGTATACAGAATAGAGAAGTGGGGCTAAAATTGAGCCCTGAGGCACGCCGGCTAAGACAATAAAGAAATTTGAGTAAGATGATCCTAAACGAATTCTAAAGAATCTGTCAGATAGGAAGGAATTTATGATAAGGTAGTGGGTAAATTTCTTAAGGTAGTAGGTAGTAGGTATTTCTTTAACGATTCTATTTAACAATTAAAATTATTTTCACACACAAGTAATTCTTCAAGACCTGTGCTATGATAATACAAACACAAATGAATGCTACAAGATATGTACATTAAAAAAGTAAGAATAAAATATTAATTCAAAATCCTTAAGTATTTTAAATTTTATATTAAATAAATAAAATTTTCATTACAAAATGTCATGTCTACCCAATTTATAAATTTAACGTAAATTAGTTTTGTAATTTCATACTTAAGATATTTAATTTTGTTTACAGTAATTGATTTAGCTTGTGGTGAATATGGAGAGGATAAAATTCAATCTTTAGTAAAAGGTACACAGAATGGTCAGTGTCTCAGATGGTTCAAAAACACTGATTTAATTGAATTTAATCATGGACCACCGGGTATGTAAGCAGCTTTAAATTTATTATTTTACATTTTTATTTGTAGGGTGAAATCATCCAGTTTTAAAATATTAAACTTTCAAATTAGCACTTGAACGATAATAATAGAAACCAGGGTAGATCTAAAACTTTTCATAGGGACTGCAAGAAAGTATTTGAAAGGAAAACTGCTCGAGGGTATGAATTTTATTTTAGATCCTGATAGAAATTTTTGCCTTGATGAATAAATAATACATTAAAATAACTTAAAATTCTGTTTAAGTTGTATAATTGTAATTTTTGGCTGGTTCAATAGTTTTCACTAAATATTATTTTTTTAAATTATCATACTTCAGAAGAGGGCATCTCTGCTGGATTACTATTATATTGTACAGTATATGATTAATATAGAAATTACGATAATACCAAAATTTGAATTGAAACTAATCAGAATTTCACCAAAAACTAGACCACAGCGTTTCAACAAATTCTGTAAAATTAATTATAAAATTAAAATTTTAAATATCCTTTGCACCAAAAAATTTGAGACCAGAATAACTGGAGAATTTTATATTCACTGTTGTGAATTGTCTTGGCTTAACCCTGAGTTTACAAAAATTAAAAATTACTTTAAAATTTTTCTTTTCGTATACAATGTGATTATATATTACAGTAACTGAAAAAAGTACAGAAAAAATATTTAAAAAATTCCTGACCTACCCTTGATGCCAATATTGTTTGTGTCATATATGACCCATTTTAAAATTCATGGAGCTATTAGGTGACCAGTATCATCCCTATTTCTTTAGCCTTTTAGTATTTTGAATATTTGAGTAAAATTTTTAACTTTTCAAGTTTGTGTTCCATTTACAATTACTTAGACTCTTAAATGTTCCATAATTTTAAAATAATATTAATTTATTCTGTAAACAGTTAACACACTTTATGTAAAGTTTGTGTGCTGTGTAACTAAAATGATGATATATTTTTTTTAGAATCAAAGAAGTCGCTCAGTTTTCCAGTAAAAAAGTGTGGTGGCAGTTTACAAGCAACTTCACAGTTTTATCAGATTGGTGTTTTACTAAGAAGAGGTTATATAAAAACAAAAAGAGATCAGGTATTAAATGCAAAATATTTATTTTACTTACCTATTATTTTTTTTATACTTATAAAGAAGAACTATTCAATCAGTTAATTAAAGGAATGATGGAATTAAAAAATTCAATTCCTACTTAATTTTCTTACAAATTTGCATTTCCTTTATTTTGTTAGTAATACACTTCGTGAAAAAATTTTATTTTATTAATAAAATAGTAAAGAAGTCACAATTAACAAGTTTTCAAATTTTGGATGATCTATTTATAATCATAATAAATATAATATTAATTGAATCCAATTCTTATTCCACTCTCTCAAAAATTAAACCAATTAATTTTACAGAACCATTACCATAATCACGAGATATGATAGCTTTTAGGCTATAACTTACATATATTGCTATTGGATTGGTAATTTTAGGCTGTCTTGTATTTACACAATAATTATTTTTTTACGTATTAAATAAACATAAAAGGACATAATAAAAACTATAGTTTGTGAGCATTAAATTTTATTTCATAGTTTAATAATAGATTAAATTAAATTTAATAATAATTATTACATTTTTTTTTTTACAGACATTAACACATATGAGAATGATTGTCAATATTTTGACTGGTATGATGTTGGGAACATTATATTTTCAGTCTGGTAATGAAGGCTCAAAAACACTTGACAATTATAACCTACTGTTTTCTATATTAGTTCATCTTTCAATGAGTACCAAAGTTTTAACTATACTTACTTGTAAGTATTACAACTTATTTCATTAAAAATATAATAAAAATCTGTAGCAATAAACTTACATTATACCTCATTCATCATCATCATCACCATCATCATGATAATGATATAAGTAACTGTAAACTTACTTTATTATAAGATGAATTACTCAAAAGAAATAAAGTTAATTTCCGCTTTCTAGTTACGTTGGATTCATGATTCAGAATCTCTGTTAATAAACCAACCTAAGGCCTTAATAAATATTTTAAAAGAATTTTGATATCACTAATAAAGAAATTTTAGTCATACTTTATTGGAAGCTATTGGTTTGAAGAATGTTTTGTATTTAACCCTTTATAGGGCAGTACTAGAGGTACATTTATAAAATAAATATATAAGTACAAATAAAATGTATATGTTGTGAAACATTCAATTTTGCTGTACAGGGACTTGACTAATGTATTTCTAGTGCCAGAACAGTAATATATTTCTTTGTTTTGATGTTAAGCCCTGGTAAGTACGAGGGGGTACCCAAAAGAAACCGGAATTATTTTTTAAAACTATTTATTTTTCATTTTTTTACAAAAGAACCTTATCCCCTTCAAAATACTCTCCATTACAACTAATACATTTGTCCCACCGGTGCTTCCACTGTTCAAAACATTTTTTGTACTCCTCTTCAGTGATGGCTGCCAGCTCATCCGTCGTTTTTTTCTTGACATCATCAACGTTGTTAAATCGGAGACCTTTCATGCCCCTTTTCATGCGTGGGAACAAGAAAAAATCACACGGAGCCAGATCGGGTGAGTACGGTGCGTGTGGTAGCAAAACCATGCCGTTTTTCGCCAAAAACTGGGTAACCGAGATTGCCGTGTGTGCAGGCGCGTTGTCGTGGTGGAAAAACCAGTCCCCTGTCTGCCACAAATTAGGTCTTTTACGACGAATGCTGTTTCGTAGTCTTCTTAACACTTCAAGATAAAAAGCTTGATTTACCGTCTGGCCTGGTGGAACGAACTCTGAATGGACGATTCCCCTCACATCAAAAACACAAATCAGCATTGTTTTGATGTTCGATCTGACTTGACGACTTTTTTTTGGTCGGGGTGATAATGAAGTCTTCCATTGACTGGATTGTTGTTTGGTTTCTGGGTCGTACCCATAGCACCAAGACCCGTCACCCTAATGATCTTTGACATGAAATCTGGATCAGTTTCAAGCTGTTGTTTCAAATCACTACACGTTTCAATTCGACGTTCCTTTTGAGTGTCTGTCAGAACCCGAGGCACAAACTTGGCAGCGACTCTTTTCATTGTCAAGTCTTCTGTTAAAATGCGTTGGACTGAGCTCCAAGATAACCCACTAACCTGTAATATTTGGTCAATGGTCTGTCGTCGGTCTGTTCGTACAATTTCTTTCTTTTTCACAACATTTTCGTCTGTTCGGGAAGTCGACGGTCGTCCAGAACGAGGTTTGTTCTCAATCCACATTTCGCCATTTTTAAAGCGCAAAAACCACTCGTATACTTGGGTTTTTCCAATA
The DNA here is from genome assembly GCA_035578175.1 of Catonia carolina. NCBI lineage: Eukaryota > Metazoa > Arthropoda > Insecta > Hemiptera > Achilidae > Catonia > Catonia carolina. Next base: position 255,883,338 of record JAQMRL010000001.1, on the reverse strand, counting down.
GCGTCGTCTTTGTAAGCTGTGTTCAACATTACAACTGTTTCCGCGGCGTTTTTACCGAGCAAGAAGCAAAATTTCACAGCCGCACGTTGTTCATTAAAACTTGCCATCATGAAAAACGTCACGACAACAAAACAGCACTAGCGAGAACAATCACTGCACGAGAACAGAACAAGCTAGATCAACGAACAAAATGGCATTGAACTGGCAATGAGTAGCGCTACAAGCAGCCTAGTGGCGGGAATTTGTACTGCACAAGCTCCGCCCACAGCAGAGCTATTCCGGATACCTTTGGGTACCCCCTCGTATACTTACCAAGGAACGTTTATTGAAATGGAAATCAAATGTTTACTGGTAAGAATGCTTATTAAACTTACAGTACTATATAACAAAATAATGAGTATAATAACTTGTTTTAACTTTATATCAGCATGAAAGCGTGCTTTCCTGTAAAAAACTAAATTTTTTAAGCACTATACAAAATTTACAACGAAACAAAGCGGTAACGTAGTACACTGTTATGATTCCTTACCACATTTGTGTAACTTAAGAAGCAAATAGTCGCTGCGTGCTAATTTCAGTATGTGGATAGCCTACTTACCAGAGAACATCTATAACACCATAAAATGTCAATAAGGTTCAACTGAATACCTTATTCTTAAATAAAATCAACCTTATTGCCAGTGGTAAGTTTACTTACCAAATACCTATAAAGGGTTAACATATTATCAACAAAGTAAATTCTGTTCCTGATTATAGGCTATTGTGTGCATGTCCAGACTGTGTTCTTTGGATAAGTAGACAATTGGTTCCTTCAACAACTGATCAGCATGTATCTTTGCAGTCTCTTTAAACAGTTATGTAATTTAATGGTGTTATTAATTATGTTTTAGTTCCAATGGAAATGTCAATATTAACAAAAGAATATTTCAACAGATGGTACTCTCTTAAATCATACTATATAGCTACAAATTTACTGGATATACCAGTTTTGGTAAGCAACAAAAACTTTTCTTTAAAAATTGTAATATTATAAATTTTAAAAAATGTATAGCATATTTTTGAGAAAGTCCCTGAGAAATAGATCTAAATTTTTAATATACACTTTTGAATATTGCTTATGAGGAGTAAAATATGAAAATAACAATACGAACTGAAAACTTTATAGTTATAATAAATTGATATGTAAAAAAGTGCCCTCGAGTTTCATTTGCTTATGATTAATCAAAACAAAATGGGGGAAAGTAATTTTATTTGCATAACCATTTCAAATTGGTGATTTGTTGCAATGTTACTTAAGTAATAAAATGAAAGAAATGTGAAAGTGATAAATTATTAATGAACACAATTTGTTTCATTAACCTTTATTCGAACTGATATCCATCAATAGCTACGCACTGATAGCAACGAAACAAAAATGAGTCATAAGCGTTTTTGAAAAATTGCCGAGGTATCAACAGTAGTTCCTCTTCAATGAGCCTCATTAATTCATCGTCTGTTGCAATAGTGAGAGAATGAACTTTTTCCTTCAAAAAGCCCCATTGGAAAAAATCGCAAACAGACAAGTCTGGCGATCTTGGAGGCCAGTCTATGAGGCCACTGCCACGACCTAGCCAACGGTTAGGTTAGGTGGTTTTATCCACAAGATTATTGTTCATTTTTATTATTTTCTTATTTTTCTATTTTTTTTATTTTTTTGGTTAATCATAAGCAAATGGAACTCAAGGATACTTTTTTACACCTATTTATTATAACTGTAAATTTTCCAGTCTGTATAGAGTGCGATACGTCCAGCACATTAATTCAAAAATATCAACCTCTTCATGGGACACCCGGTACATAATTCCAACTACCATCCAATTTGTTCGGTTAATCAGTTGGTTACTACTTTCACTGATGTTTGAAATATTGGCTGGAATAAAAACAGTGCGTCTTCATGGTTCACAGTCAGCTGATCACTTTACCAAGCTGCTCATTAAATAGTTTCAACTTAACTTTGTTTTAATCCCTAATGAGTGTATGGTCAATCTATTCAATTATGAACAAATAAGCAACCACATGACCCAACGAGATAAGGATATGTTGTATGATGTGTAAATGAGTCTTGTACATACACAAGCCAACAAGCCAACATTCCTGAGAGAGTTTGGTTAATTGAACCTCAACCATCAAAGTACACCAGTAACCACTCTATATTATTCAAATCTTTATAAAAGTAACTACTTTGACTAGGATTTAAACTACGAAAATCTATTCTGTCCCCAAAAATCAGCTGTTAAACTGTTGACTTTGGCAACAACTCTACTGCTAATCCAACCTAATGGGTAACTAAACTTATTTTGACAACTTTCTACCTACTGACTCATAGACCGAAATTAAAAATATAGAATTTTAAAAACTATTGTTGGTCTTCTAAATCGTTTGGTTATCTACCACACGCATTTGTAACACAATAAAAATAAGATAAAATGTTGAAAATATGACATAAAATTACATGTAGAGGCACTAGCCATTGATATAACTTCAACATTTCCATAGTTTTATCTTCTTAGCTTGCCAAACTAAAACCATTAAAATGTAGATCTGGCTCAGCATTCACAAAAATAAATAAATTGCATCTTGCTAGACCAGGTACTTTTTAAAATTTGTATTATTAATTTTATTTTTATATTTCAGACTGCGTGCTGTGTGGCATTCTCAGGAATAATTTATGTAATGAGTGGACAGCCATTAGATTGGACACGGTTTAGCATGTTCACTGTCACTAGTTTATTAGTTGTTTTTATTGCACAGAGTCTTGGGTTCATGATTGGTTCTGTCTTCAACGTTGTGGTAAGAGAACATTTACCAGTTATTCCATTATTTATTTATTCTTAAGAATGGCTAAATAGAAGTGATTTTCTAACCTCAAACTTCAGAAATAATATTGTTAAACCAACGAAGAACTTCTATGGTCAAAAAATAGCCTAATTAATGTGTCAAATTTTCTGCATTCATAAAAGAAGCAGGAAATCTTTTTCATGACACACTGTTCTGCAGTACTAAACCTTGTACATTATTATTATCAGTGAGTTTTTAGTTAAATACACACACTGTTTGGAGAATCCTGGTATCTAGCGTTTGCATAAGTCTGCATGTTTAGTAGAAGGCTTGTGTTTAGTTCCCCTTTCAGTGAAAATATTTTCTCATTTCATACAGAGTGTCTTTAGAAGGTACGTCCAAATTCTTGGAATTGATTGAATGGCTAAGAATAAGAAAAAAGTTCACATAAATATAAGTCCGGAAAGGCTTTCTTAGCGAGTTACAGCTGGTGAAAAATTTCGCCTGGAATTCAGTTGTCAGTGTGATATGAGACCGTCGTCAAATTTTTTAAGGCTTTAATTCAGAGATGAACATATTGGTACCTTATGATTTTTACCTGAAAAATCCAGTAACACATGTCCAAGAATTGTATCTCCAGTTTTCAAGAGATTCAATAAAAACACTATAATTAGGGTTAAAAAAACACTTTTTTCGGTTAAACATAAAATAACTTTGTCAAATACTTAATGAAGTCATTATTGGTTTTAATTCAACACCAGAATTTTTTTAATTAATTAGAAAATGAATTCTGAAAAAATTGATATAAAAGAAAAATAAATGCATTAATGAAATTTGGTTTTTATTAACAACAAAACCAGACAAAATTTTTACTGAAAAATTTACTCTTTTATAACAAAGAAGATAATTTTTTCATAGGTTGGCAATATTAACTTATTAAATATTTATTTCAATTCTGAAAACAATGAAGAATGAAGGTGTTTCTTGTTTCCTAAAAGTTGCTCAAAATGACCTTTGTTTTGTTCAATGTACAATTTCACTTGAAGAATTCATTCTTTTCTAATATTATAATGAATCATAACAGCAGAAGTAGCTTATTTATAAAAGTTTCTACAGGTTCTATTATTTAATACGTTAGATAATTTTGTGCGTAAATTCATTTTTAAAAAATAATACTGCCTTCAACCAACTCCACACAAAAAGTCTGATAGTGTGAGATCAGGAGTACGTGATGGCCATTTCACTGGTTCGCTTATGACAATCCATTACTTCACAAGAAGTTTAATAGTGAATTAATTAACATAGTACTCATATTTGGTCAGATGCAAATAAGACACTGCAACAAGGTATTTCTAATATAATATTTTCATTTAATGACAATTCTTGGTGATAACTTGATTAGTCCATTTTTCTTACCACAAAGGCTCACAAAAGGGAAGAGTGCTTAAATTTTTAACAAGCAAACTTGTTAATTACCTTTTGCATATGACAGTACACTTATATGTACAGCAATTAAATTATTAATATATCTGTCTTGTATATACTGTATGTTTTTGTTTGTACAGAATGGAACATTTATTGGCCCTACAATTCAAGTACCAATGATGATGTTTTCTGGTTTTGGAGTATCACTTCGGGACATTCCTCATTACCTACATTGGGGTACACATTTCAGTTACTTGCGTTACAGTCTTGAAGGATATGTTGCTGCAATATATGGGATGGATAGACCTACATTACCATGTAGTGAATTTTATTGTCACTATAGATATCCTAAAAAATTCATGCAAGATGTTGCAATGCGTGACGATAATTTTATAAACGATATGTATGCCCTTCTATTAACATTATTTATTACTAGAGTTTGTGCTTACTTGTTACTGAGATGGAGAATAAAATCTCTTCGTTAATACTTCATTTTAATTTGATACATAAACTTCGGTGATAGAATAGACTGTTAAACAGAAGATCCTAAATTCAGTTACCATTAAGGATCTAGCATTTCTACCATATGTTCCTTAATACTTCATTATTGGTTATAATTAATCATACCTCATTAATCGTATGACTTAAAAGATTTCTGATGAGTTAAAATTTGATAATAAGGGCGTTTGGAAGTAGAACTGCAAGTAATTTTCTAATTTTTATACATGATTCATGATGTTTCATTGTCACAAAATTTGCATTGTCCAGATACGCTCCATTAAAAAAAAAATATTTAATGTATTATTCAGTTGAGTAATACCCGGAAGAATTCATCACGCATGTTTTGTAGTGGTATTGTCTCTAATACCTAATATTTTATGTTTAAATTTTGTTTTGTGCATGTAAAGATACAAATTATTCCTGAACAGCTAAGTTTTTTTTTTCTGGGAATACTTAAGCTAAAAATTTTAAATTACTTTCAATGAATGTGTTGGTATAACAGTTTTTAGCTCAGCTGTAAAACCAATGTTTTAAACTAAATGCCAGGTTAAGTCCTAAAAAATTTAAATAAATTTTGATTTTTTTTTTTAGTTTTATTTTTAAAGTTGCATCAACCGATAGGTCTCTAGCAACTATGGTGGGATAAGTAACAGTGGGTTTTAACTTGTGAAAATTTCAAAACCCTGGCCGAGAATCGAACCCGGGACCTCTGCATGGTAGGTTAGCACACTACCACTATGCTGTGGAGGCAGCCATTGATTTTTTAAATGCAACTAAAAAATGGATTTTAAATTTTAAAAGATTAAACAACCATTTTTTATAATTATATTTTATTTTAAATCAAAACTTCAAAATGCTGTTCCATACAATACTGAAGTTTTAGAACTGTTTAAGGAATAATTATAAACCTTCTAAAAATTGGCCAAGTGTTTTCGAGATTATTAGTTATTTTTCAATATTAATCAAAACAAAATTAATTTTAAATTTACAATAAAACAATTAAAATTCCTTACAGTTCTTTTAAAAATTCTTGTACTATTATATCATACAATGCAAAAATAGAAGAATGAAATACATAAAATGTCAAATCAGGCCAACCCATATACCAATGGTTAGAGCGGTAGACTGTGCTACCTACTGTAAAGCCTAAGATCCTAAAAATCAAAATATATTCTTTTTGCCACTCGTTTTGTGCTATCTAAACCAACCTTCAGTTAAACGAATTCTGGATGAATGCATCCATAGTGTACAAACAAAAGTGTTTAAATAATTTTTTTAAAAAAAAGAATATGTATGAATATTATAAGTAATTTTAAACTCAGTAATATTAATTAAAAATTTTTATAGATTAAATTTTTATGTACTCTTTAAGTGCAATTTTATTTTGTAGTATTTATGTATATATATTACATGCTCTCTTTTGTATCCAATATAAGTTGTATATATTGAAAAATAATTATTTATTTTAGTTACCGTGTTGTGATAATCTTATTATAATATTTTAGACTATTTATTGTGAATGTAGTTGTGTGAATGTATGTATTAGTTCTATAATTTTTATAATTTTATCTGCAGGGTGTTTCTAAAATATAATTCAATTTAAAGTGCTGATGGTTCATTTATTATCAATATACCAGAAAACCGAACTCATGTTTTTATTGAAGAATAAATTAAGTTTTGTTCTCAATGTTGTTCTGCTTAAAATAATATAGCAGTTTTGTCGTAAATTAATATCAGACTTTTTTTGTTTTTTAAATTGCATACTTTATTAATACATTTACACAAAAATGTAGTTTTGTATCATTACCAGAATCAGCAATTTGGTTTTATATATCTTTATGAATAAAATATTATTTAAAAACGTTTTTCATCGCAAGGATACATTATAACATCTTTACCTAACGTCTATATAGATTATTTTTTTAACATGAAATTTAAATTTCTATTCATTTGTGAAGTAAATTTAGAAACCCCTGAACTTAATTTTATTAATAAATTAGATTATCTAAAGGTTAATACTACTATATGATATTTTTAAATACATAAATTTTTATTATAAAACATGTATTCTTGTACGTAAACTCCCTTGTGGAGTTTTCTAATGCAGTTCCCAAGAATAAAGCTTTAAAATACTAATTGATATTTTATTATTTTAATATCAATTTAATATTATTAAACTCAAATAATACACAATCCTGCTAATCCGAACTAATTGGGATTGAAACCTGTATGGATTTCATAATGTTAGTATTGTCTGGAAAAATGTGTAATAGGTAACAAAAATTCCAGAGACAGCTAAATATGTAACTTGGTACAGCTTATTACCCAAAAGGAACCGAAAAAGCACTGCAGTATGTAGAGCAGCATAATAACACTATGCACACAGATATTATATTTACAAGGATCTGGCGAAATTTTGTGTCATCATCAAAGTTGTCGGCATTATGACAGTGAACAGTTAGTGATTTTATACAGCCAGGCAGTAGTGAAAATGTATAATTTCTTGTAATTCCAAATGAACTAAAAGAAATATTTTATCAGTTAGCAATTTATATTTTGTAAGCACATCTTGTATTAAGAACTTGGTTATATTTATTTTCTATTCTCAATGGCACTAATTATCAATTTTTAAATTTAATTTTTATGTTTAGAAGCTTACTAAAAACATTTTAAATTAGAAAAATTTTTATTTTTTATTTTGACCCACTCGGTTGGTCTAGAGGTAAAGTCGTCGCTGCAAGTCAGCTGTTTAACAGCTAATTTTCGAAGATGAAGCTTCCTGGTTCAAATTTTGGTAAAGGTAGTTTTTTTATATGGATTTGAATACTAGACAATGTGTACAAGATTACACGCCATACTCATCATCTTCATCTCATTGGGTCATAGTGTTGCTTATTGTTCTGAATTGAACAGATTGCAACATACGCACATTACGGATTAAAAAGTTTTTGTAACATGTTTTATACATAAAGCATGTTAAAAATTGTACATCATTACGGATTAGTGGATTTTTGTGTATTAAATACAAATTTTGTTAAAATGAGTGTCAAAACATTATTTTTGTTTTATTTTTTGTTTGACTGGTTAAGGTTCAGTATATAAAAGACAAAATAGTATTTATGTAGCCTACATAATATCTAAATTCAGCTCATATACTTTATAATAGTGTTGTTGTTTAGTGATAGCAGCATTACTTCCTTGTTTAAAATACTTTAATTTGCAGTTAAGCTAGTTTAAAGAATAGCAATTTTTATATACGAATAATTACAAAAATTACGCTAAATGTACTATTAAAACAAATAGGCCTGCCCTATTATTTGTGCAAATTTTTTGTCATATTCATTTTGTCACATTAGTCCATGTATTTATTACCACTGGCTAAGTTTCATTTGATTTATAAAACAGTTTACATTTTTATTTTAAATATAAATAAATAGTTTTTTGAGTTCATTAATAATATTATGAAATATTTACTTGGCCTGGAATAAGTGCAATTTTAAATCAGTTTTTTATATATTTTTACTGTAAAATACGCATGCGAGTAGTAATTAATCTAAATTATTTATTTAAGAATTTATTGTATTTTTATCAAATTATATTTCTGCATGTTATTTGTAATATTACGTATTTAGTATAGTTTACATTATTATGTATTTATTGTGTATCATTCAAAATGTTTATACTCAAAAATGTTATTTTACTGATTGTCCTAATGTAATGTTTATATTTTCCATGTTTTTATAAGCTGATTGTATTTAAATACATTATATTTTTTACAAATTTGTTTTTTACATATTCATTTACCCTATAACCATGTCGTTGTTTAGGTCATCAGCCAAAAGGCTCGTTTGCCCTTCTAGAAGCTTTACTAAGTAAAATGAGGAGTGAGGTGGTTTACCATTTTACTTACTAAGTGGAAAGTGTGCATGCCCTCTGAAAAGCATCTACCTTCCACCCTGTAAACTACACCTTCACTTCATTCACTACAGGGTCTGGCTATATAATGAAATTCATCTCAGAGGAGATAACTCTGACTAGTGTCTTTTACACCTCTACCTCTTCTGTACTTAAATGTTTCAGTCATATAAATGGCTGACCATATTGGCTAACCATATCTAATCATTTTCTCATCTAGTCAATTAACCATACTCTCTTAGGAATGGTCGGCTTGAGTCGGTACAAGACTACACTTCATTTGCACATCACACATATCATCCTCATCTCATTGGGTCATGGGGTTGCATATTGTTCTACATTAAACAGATTGCAATGTACACACATTAGGAAGAAATAAAAACTTATTGTAAACCTAATGTTCATTATTGTAATCCTTTGTTGTGTTACTTATTTTTTTCTGTAATGGGGTTGCTTAAACTAAAAATGTTGAACACAAGTAACAAAATTATTTATCAATATTCTAAGATTTATAAATTTACTTCATAAGGAGGAACAACTTCATTTTTCTACAGTAGTGTAAATAATGTAAATTGATGTAAAATGTGAATTGTTTTACATAATTTTATACTTCCTTGGTTTAATGGTGTGTACAAGATAGTTCTGTAGGCAGCAAATTAGTTACAATTAATTTAATTCTTTACCTGTATAATTCTCTAATAAAATTAAAGATTGTAATGCATGATTTCTACATATGAGTGGGCCTACATGTCTCATGTTATACCAACACACTTTAGTATTCATTACAAAGGTGGATTATATTGGGAAAATAATATGAAAAATACAAATTAAACACTGATTGAAAATTTTAAGAAATAAAATTTATTTTTAACAACTTAAATTATTTAAAAAAAACTACTACAATTTTTCCAACAATTTGAAGGAACTTTCATTCAAGGCAGTTGATTATTTAAATTTTATATAATGTCTTTTACTTGAGCTTCCTTACCACAGCTTTTGCTTTTTAAATTCCTGATTTCTCATTAATGTACCCTTACAACATTCATACTCCAAACAATTTTTTTAAATTTTAATGATATTAAAACTTTGTATTAAAAATAAACTAATTAAACATAAAACATAGGTCGAATATAGGCCTACATAAAGAGTATATTATTAAAACAACATTAGTTTACAACATATATTTTATCAAACTTCAAAATACAGCCTTATTAATAATCTCATGAATAAAATAATAATTTATAAAAAATACTAGATTTTTATGAAACTATGCCTGACGTACAGCATAAAAAGTATTTCATACAACATATAGGAGTAAAATATGTTTTATGAAACTATGCCTGACGTACAGCATAAAAAGTATTTCATACAACATATAGGAGTGAAATATGTTTTATGAAACTATGCCTGACATACAGCATAAAAAGTATTTCATACAACATATAGGAGTGAAATATGTTTTATGAAACTATGCCTGACGTACAGCATAAAAAGTATTTCATACAACATATAGGAGTGAAATATAGACAAATGGAATAACATAAAAGAAGGAAATGTAGGAAATTTAGAAAAATGATTTCACTGGAAATTTTGTAGAAAAAAAAGCAGGAACAAAGAAAAAAGTGTAATAAACGGGGTACAGACGTTTAAAATTTTTTTTAAATTGATTTTATTTTTATTATTCACTAAAATTTTCTGATTAATTAGGTTGTTAAATTGTAGCTGTAGTGTAGTTATTGTGAACCCTTGAAATTTAACAAAGGAAATAATCGTTCCCACCAACTTTTCAGACTTTTGACTTGTTACTTACTTTTTGTTTCGTTTGAATTTTATTAGTATTGCAGTTCTTTCACTTACAGATGGAATCATGTGCAAGAATTAGTTGTCATATTGTGAATGCTTTGTTTATGGGAGAGTAACCTAGAAATGTATACTATACTGTTGGCGTTTACTGTTTAGGTTTTAGTATTGCTTAGTAGTTAAACGTGTTGCTTTGTATTTCTGAAAAACCACTGTTTTTCAGAAATTGTGTTTTATTCCACTTCAGTACTATTTACTCAAAAGACTAAAATTAGGTAATATTTCTCCTTCAATTTTTGGTCAGAATATTTTCATAACTTTCTTTCTCTGGTATACCAAATAATTTGCATTATATTCTTAATTTTATGAGCTAGTAAGTAAATATTTCAAAATTTGGCCAATTTTAGATAAAAGCCGAAAAAATGTTATTTAACAATTCAGAAAAAAATAAAGTATTATCAATGGTAAATACCATAAAGCTCAATTCAATAAATAAAATGGTTTTTGTTTGAAATCTCTATCTGCTGTAGTACTAGTAACTGAGAAAATGGTACCAGAAAATTACTAAATTAACATGTGTAGAATACAAATGTCTGTACCTTCTTAAGACAGATGGAAATAATTAAGTTCAAATTAGGGGGAAGAATTTCTATACTTGTCAACAGTCTGAAGATACCATTATTATATGGCCGGAGCGCTGTTACATACTGTGTTAAAAACATTGACTCACGCTATGAAAATAAAAATTTATCTTATTGTAGGCTATATTATACGTATGCTATTGAAACAAATTACGTTGAGGATTAAAAATGTTTACGTTATTATCTGAAATATCTATTGTGTGACAGAATTGTTGTTAAATTTGTAAATGAATATAACTATTTAAAGTGTAATGTACAGCATTTTGTTTGTAAAACCATAAAATGTTATGATGTTATGACATATTTTTTTTTATTCTTTCAAAATCTATATTTATCCATTTCATCGCTATAGGCATGTGGGTTATCATCCATTTATAAACATTATAAATATTACAGTATTATGTACTGTATTTTGCATTTAGACATCAAGATGCGCATGCTCAGATGTTATATATTTTCGATCTTGTTGTACGGCGTCGAATCATGGACACTCAACGCGGCTATCACGAAGAAGCTGGAAGCCTTTGAAATGTGGTTATATCGCAGAATGTTGCGAATATCATGGAGGGACCGTATTACAAACATCCAAGTCCTTCAAAGAATGAAGAAAGAGAAGGAAATCATGGAGACTGTCAAGATTCGGAAGTTGCAGTACTTTGGCCATATTATGAGGAACGAGGGAAGGTATGCTCTGCTTCAAACCATAATACAGGGGAAGGTGAGCGGAAGACGAGGACCGGGGCGTAGGAGAGTATCCTGGCTGCAGAATCTGAGGGCGTGGTGTGGGAAGACCTCCAACGAGTTGTTCAGAATAGCGACAAACAAAGTAGAAATAGCCTTGCTGATCGCAAACATCCGAAACGGATATGCACCATGAGAAGAAGAAGATGTATTGTATACGAGGTGTGGCTATTAAATAACGAGACTCACATTGTAAAAAAATTATTTTTATTTTATACATAATCACTTATTGTCACCTTCAATTTACACTCCTTCTCTATCCCTACAACGCTCCATGCGAATTTTCCATCGTTGGAAACAGTGCTGGAAGTCATCATCTGTCAGCTCCTTCAGGACACGTGCTGCTTTCTCTTTTACAGCTTCCACAGACTCAAATCTTGTCCCTTTTAATGCAGATTTCACCTTAGGGAACAGGTAGAAGACAATAACATGTGATGGTTTTTTACTTATGATCCGGAAACAAAGCGCCAATGCATTCACTGGAAGAGCTGAACTTCACCGAGAGCCAAAAAAAAAGCTCGAATGAGCAAGTCAAAATTTAAAGCAATGATGATTGTTTTTTTTGTATCCATGGGATTGTGTACCTTCACTGGGTTCCTGAAGGTCAAACAATTAATAAATATTACTACCTTGAGGTAATTTCTAAACTACGTCAAAGAGTAAGGAAAAGGCCCTGAAATGTGGAAGGACAAATCATGGGTTCTCCACCAAGACAATGCGCCATTCCGTGTTATCTGTCAAGAGGTTCCTAGCCAAGTACAGCATCTCAGTGTTAGAACATCCACCTTTTCACAAGATTTTGCACCATGTGACTTCTACCTGTTCCCTAAGGTGAAATCTGCATTAAAAAGGACAAGATTTGTGTCTGTGGAAACTGTAAAAGAAAAAGCAGTACGTGTCCTAAAGGAGCTGACAGAAGATGACTTCCAGCACTGTTTCCAACAATGGAAAATTCGCATGGAGTGTTGTAGGGATAGAGAAGGAGTGTATATTGAAGGTGACAATAAGTGGTTATACAGGGTGATTCATGAAGTTCTCCCCCCACTTCTACAGCACATTGTACTAGTAAAAATAATGAAAAAATGTTATATAAACATAGGTCCGAAAACGCTTCGTTAGCGAGTTACAGCTAGCGAAAGATTTCGCCTGAATTCCTGGGCAAAGAGTAAAATAAAGCCATACTGAACTTTTGGAAAGGTTAATTAAGTAAGAAATGTCGTGGATTCTTATGTAATTTTACCTGATAAAGCTAATAAAATAGGTTTCAGAACTGTACCTGTAGTAGTTTTTGAGGGATTCACGGTTAAATGCAAAAAATTGGGGCACGAAACAATGTTTTTTTAAGTTTCATGTACAATAACTTTGTTAAATTGGTAATAAATACATAAAATCAACAAACATTAATTGTAGAGAATTTAATTCTGAGAAAATTGATATAATCAAAGTCTAAAATAAAACAGAAATAAGTATCAAAAAATCGATTTTATTCAGTATAATACATTACTATCTGTAAAGAAATACCGTACGGTATTTAGTTAAAATAAAACAAAAACAAAATGTTTGTTCCTTAATGATGAGATAAATTGAGAAAACAAGATGAACTGTTAAATAAATTTGTTTGTAAATAAAAATATCATGTTTTATTACGTTGTATTTTTTTTTTAATAAAAATTTACATTAAATGTTCGAAAATAAATGAAGCAAACATTTTCCAATTATTGTTTACTAATAATCGAAATGCAGTTTTTTGTTTTATTAATTTCTAAGTTGGTAACGCACGAATAACAGCTGATCAACAATGGTATTCTGTACTGTTACGTTAGAACTGTGTATTAGTGGTGTTTTGCAAGCTACAGCAGGAGATCGGGTTCTGTGAATCGTGTTATTAAATGCAATTTTTTTGTGAGTTATAATTCGATTGTTTATTCAGCGAAAAAATGCCTTACTTATTTACATCAGAGGAATACGCTGATATGGTTTTTATTTTGGGTTACTGTAATGGTAATGCTAGAGCTGCTGTAGTAGAATATGAACTACGTTACCCTAATAGGAGGATTCCAGATACCAAAACAATTTCAGGAACTTTTCGTACTCTTCGGGAAACAGGATCACTACCAAGTACTAGAACCAATTATGAACGAGCTGTCCAACTTGATGATGATATTGTTATTAATGCTGTTCATCGCAGTCCAGGTGTAAGTACACGACGTATTTCTAGGCGGATAGGAGTTTCGCAGTCAACGGTGTGGAGGTCACTAAATCGAAACAAATTTTATCCGTTTCATAAACAAAAGGTTCAACATCTACAGCCAGGGGATGGTCCGCTTCGCTTGGAGTTTTGCAACTTTTTGAATATTAATAATCAACTCTACAAGCGTATTTTGTTTACGGATGAGGCACAATTCACTCGGGATGGTGTCAATAACTTGCACAATGAACACTCATGGGCAGAAGAAAATCCACATGAGGTAGTGGAACAGAACTTTCAACACCGATTTAGCGTCAATGTCTGGTGTGGCCTTTTGCACAATCGGCTGATTGGACCTATCATATTACCTGGACGCCTAAATGCTGAGTTGTATTTGCATTTCCTTCAAGAAGAGTTGCCGCAGCTGTTAGAGAATGTTCCTTTACGTCTCAGACAAAATTTGTACTTCCAGCATGACGGAGCACCTCCCCACTTTTCACGTGCCGTTTCTGCTTATTTAAATCATCAATTTCCTGGACACTGGATTGGTCGTGGAGGGCCTCACCCTTGGCCACCAAGATCCCCAGATCTATCTCCATTGGATTATTGCATCTGGGGATGGATGAAAGACATTGTATACAAGACAAAAGTGAATTCTCGTGATGAATTAATTGCCCGTATTATGGATTCGGCTGTGCAGATACAGGGAAGCCCTGAAAAATTAGGAAACGCAACAAAAGCAATACACAAACGTGCTGCAAAATGTATTGATAATGATGGCCTCATTTTCGAACATCTATTATAAAAAGGTGCGTACGGTTGGCCCAACCTGATTAATTTTGCTTAAAACTAGTAATGTATTATACTGAATAAAATCGATTTTTTGATACTTATTTCTGTTTTATTTTAGACTTTGATTATATCAATTTTCTCAGAATTAAATTCTCTACAATTAATGTTTGTTGATTTTATGTATTTATTACCAATTTAACAAAGTTATTGTACATGAAACTTAAAAAAACATTGTTTCGTGCCCCAATTTTTTGCATTTAACCGTGAATCCCTCAAAAACTACTACAGGTACAGTTCTGAAACCTATATTATTAGCTTTATCAGGTAAAATTACATAAGAATCCACGACATTTCTTACTTAATTAACCTTTCCAAAAGTTCAGTATGGCTTTATTTTACTCTTTGCCCAGGAATTCAGGCGAAATCTTTCGCTAGCTGTAACTCGCTAACGAAGCGTTTTCGGACCTATGTTTATATAACATTTTTTCATTATTTTTACTAGTACAATGTGCTGTAGAAGTGGGGGGAGAACTTCATGAATCACCCTGTATATAAAATTAAAATAACATTTTTTACAATATGAGTCATTATTTAATAGCCATACCTTGTATGTATATGTACATGTTTTTTTTCACATCCACGTTGGCTTCCAATTAATTAGTGTTGAGATACCATTTGTCATGTGAAGTAGTGTTGTTGTGCATGTAATAATTTAATGAGTATTGTTTCTTAGTATTTATTGGTTCAGTGCTACATTTCTTTAATAATACGTGTTTAATGTTATTATTAATAAAATGGAACAAGTAAGACAAAGGAAAGTGTTTAGTTTAAATTACAATTACAACTAAAACTTATAAATTAATTAAATACTGCATGTGTTTGTAGGACAGATAGTAGCAGAGAGCATATTGCTCTGTACAACCAACACTAAATTGGAATCGCTTACCTTTCCCACAGTCTCAAGTGACTGTTGAATATAGTATAGAAGATATTAAATAAAAATAGGCTATTCAAAGCAAGCTATAGGAGTTTTAGAGGGTAGAAGTTGTATAGATTTGAATTAACTATTCCATACAGGAAATTTTTAAAGGTACATTAAGCATAATTCATAACAAAAATTTCTTAGAGAAAATTATCACAGAAGACCAAGTAAAATTTACATGCCTTAATTTTATGGCCTCTGAAAGTTTTTGAGCAAGAGTAATTTTCTCCTGGAAACAGGTTTTGCTTTAAAACTACAGTCTTAAAAGGTAAGAATAACATAAACTAAATCAAAAATTTTACAATTTTTAACAATAATTTTTCTGCAATGTTTCAGTTTCTTTACAACTTATAATTATTTAAAAATATGTACATCAAAATTAAGTTGTTTATTTCAGAATGAAGTTTTATAAGCTCAATTGAAAAACTTAAAAATATATGTACAAAATACTAAATACTGCATTCATTTTCAAAGAGATTACTGTTTGTCCTTTAATCCCACATCAAATTAAGTAAGGATTAGGAAAAGTCATGTGTATATCACACCATATTATTTTTGCGACTGAATTTTTTTCAGAATTCAGTAATTTTATCAAGCTGGTACTTCAAGATCATTTTTCTTTGGTTTTTGTGTCTTCACAGGTTTATCATATGACTGAACTTCCCCACTTCCAAATATAACAAATATTAGATCAGTAATTGTCAGCATAGCAATCGATATTCCAAATACAATAGTCCATTCTGAAAGTGAGTCCTGAAACAAAAAAAAAAATAATTGACTTGTACAAAATATAACAATTTTGTATATAAATATTACACAATTGGAGCACACAAAAGAATTCCGGCTTTTACTGTATGCAGCTCTTATGATGACCATAGGGGTTTCTCTCAAAGTCTTTCAAGGCTTCTATAATGTTGACTGTTGGTTGATTTGAAATAACAATATAATTGATAAATTAAATATTTATTCAGTATTGTATTACAATTTACTAACTCAGAACATTTAGTCTTATTGCTCACCGACTGTAAGGCAACCCTCAGACTGCCAACCTTACAAATAGAGATTAGACAAAAAATTATTATTTTGTATTACACCTTCAACTTCAAGTGTGTAAAAATAAAATTCCATACTGTTTTTTTTTTGTTTTACGAATGACTGTTTTGCAATTGCTACTAATGCAGACAGTGGAGAATGATTATATGAAAATGAGTGATGAAAAAATGCCAGACCTGACTGGGAATTGAACCCAGGACCCCGGCGTAGAAGCCAGTTGCGCTAACCACTATGCCAACGGGCCAGCTAAGAAATTACGCAGCTAAGTTGAAAATATCAAGAAAAATTAGCAGATCACCCAAATTCTTTGGTGCTTAATTTACTTGATAATATCGAAGACATAACACAACTAAAACAAATAAAATTTCTTGACTTTCCGTTTAGATTTACCGACTAACCTACATTGTAAATTGAAGCCCATATTAATCTCTATCAAGTTCTTCCTCTATGCATTCTACTGTCATCTCTATTAATTTTGTTACCTTTCTATTACTGTTATTCATCTTTTATCTAGATTTAATGTTTTCAAAAATTTTAATTTTTGTTTCTTTGTAATCCCTAATTTGTGAACATTGCAATCTGTTCAATTCAGAACAATAAGCAACCCCATGACCCAATGAGATGAGGATGATGTGTATGATGTGTAAATGAGGTGTAGTCTTGGACAGACTCAGGTCAACCATTCCTGAGAGAGTATGGTTAATTGAACCCCAACCATTAAAGTACACCGGTAACCACTATCTAGCATTCAAATCCATATAAAAGTAACTACCTTTAATAGTCCTATTAAAGGAATGGTCGACCTGAGTCTGTACAAGACTACACCTCATTTACACATCATACACATCATCCTCATCTCATTGGGTAAAATTATAAATAATTTTGTTTTTCTTTTCGAAGCAATACCACTTGGTATTGTCTTCATCATATAAACACTCATATTATTTACTTATAGTTTTTTTTAAACTGATTGTAAATAAACTCAGCTGTTAAAAAAACAAGTAAAGAAAAAATACAATGTAATAGGTTATGTGTTCCTGTATTACTCGGGACAGAGGTGTCAAAAACAAATTAAAATCAATCTTTTTTTTAATTTTAGAAGGTGCGAATTTGAAAATTTATAAGAAAATCATATAATTAAAATCTAGGCTATTATTTCGATACATTTTTCTACTTACATGTTTGGCAATAACTCCTGTAAGATAAGGTGAAACAATTCCAGCTGCTGTCCCATATCCAATAATTCCCATTACTGTACCAGCATAATTTGGACTTAAATCAACAGGATTAATACCAAGACTTGAGTAAAAGAATCCCATCAAACCCATTCCAATTGTAAACATTGTTACTGAAATGGTTTTGTCACAACCTGCATAGATTACTCCAACTAAACCAAGGGCTGGTCCAACTGATGCTGAAAAAAAATACATTCAATATTATTATCAGTGAGGAAGTCAACGTTATGTGATAAGGTGAAAAACAATTGGGTATTTGATTCCCAGAGCATTTCTCAGAGAACCTTACCGACACCAAAGAAATTTTACTCTAAATATACAATAAAAATACGGCATAAAATCAGCATTATTTTAGGCCTTCATAAATATGATAAGATTATTTTTTATTAAACTGGAAGTGAACAAATTATTTGTAGATCTCTTTCATTTTTTAGGGATTACATACTACACTACAAAATAGAAGGCCGATTCTCAGCTATGACCTGGAAATTGCAGTAAGATGAGAATATTGAGGTCTTTGACTTGGCAGATCAGACAGAAGAAGGAATATGGACATTAGAGGTGAAATCAACCTGCCATTTCTAATTGACAGAGTTACAGAATATAGAGTGAAATTCATACAGCATATGGATGTAGCAAGAATTTCCTGTCATGTTGATGATTCATGCATACCATTAGGTAGAAGGAGTTTGGGATGACTGGTGAAAGATTGAATAAATCAATTCCAATGAGGGATGATGTAATAGGGTGATACTTTATACTTGTTTGGTAGAAGAAGAGAAATATAATTTAGTAAGAACATGGGATTTGCATTTTCATAATCTACAAGAGAATTTTGGTATTTTAAAGAAAATTAAATGGAAATCAGACTGTTCATTTCAGAACAATGTCAACTTAGGTCAAACCATGATTGTATTAAGAACCAATCAATTCAAACTGCTCCTTGTCATCGTTATCATCTGTCAAGAATTAGGCTCAATGGCCTGTTCCAGCATCCATCTCTTTGTAGGTCTTCCCAAGCCTTGCTTCCCTCTAGGTTTATATTTTCATGCTCATAGATGAGTCTATGAGGTGGCATGCGAAGTAAATGGTTGGACCAGTTTCTCTTGTATGTTCTACAAGTTTCCCACAGTGACTGAACATTTAACTCAGTGCGTATAGCTTTGTTCTAACCGTACAACCTTTGACTACCCGCAAAAATCTCATTTCAGCAGTTTATTATTCATTAAATATTTACTTCAAGTAAGGAGATATAGTCTTTTTTATTTATTTTCTTATGCTCTGCTGACAGAGCTAGCGCCCAACAATTTATTAATTATTTTATAGTTCACATTTAAGTGTTTGGTCACCGTACAAAGTTGATGGTGGCGCAGAGCTAGCAAGGGACTGCTCCTTGTGTCTAATATATGGATTTCAATTCAGTTTTTAAATTTTGAAAAATGATTTCTGCTTGTAATATTATAGAAATAACTACAATTCAAAAAAAAATATCATTCACAGTTCGGTAACCTTACAAAAATTCAATTTTAGAATCTGCTTATGCTCATAAGCACAAAATGCTACTTGTGGCATTAATTAATGTATGTAGTACTTACAAATCGTTGCTAATAATTTTCTTGATACACTTGTTGATACCAGATTTCTCCTATGTAAAAAATCTGATACCCATCCACCAATGATAGCTGTGATGCAAAGCACTATGTATGGAAGTGCTGATAGTAGTCCATTCTGTAACAACAGGGAAGACAATTTATAATTGATTTTATATTGTGCACGAAAATTGTGTAATTTATTTTAAAGCCATTTTTGCAATCACTATTATCTCTAATCAGTAATGGAAGAATTCCTGTATATACACTAAACCCTTATTGGAAATCAAAACAGAATCTTTAAATTAGTACATTGTTAATTGAGATGAACAAGATTATCATCACTAAATTCCTGAATGATAAGCCAAACAACGTGAAAATCAGTACTTTTTCCTACATACGTTCCATTTGGATCATAACTGTATGCTAAGAAAGGATTTTGAAAAATTGAGTTTCTAAAAGACAAAATGGAAAATTTTCAAAATTTAGTTTCCCAATTATAATATATTACAGCAAAAATATGTATTGAGGTTGATAAATACATTGGGGCTACCTTTGTGCCGCAGTAGTGCAAGGCTCCAAGCAGAAGGTCCTGGGTTCAATTTCTTGCTAAGGTATATAAAGTATTAATGTTCTAATCCACCATTCTACATCTCACAGTATTCAGTAACGACCAAGCTCTTGATGCTGCTTCAAGTAAACAAAAAACACATGGCTTAAAAAAGTAGTTAATACGACTTACTTTTTCAACATCATAATGCAGTACACGTTTCATGTATTTTGGTAGATCTGAAGTTATTGAAATTATTCCCCAGTCATGACCAAAATGTGCTATCAGACAAGCCCAAGTGGCTGGTGACTTTGCCATAGCTAATAAAGGTGTCGGTGGTAGTTTCTGAAAACGAAAATAGTAAAAAGGGTTATATAAAAGTAATATTAATCCAGAATAATATCTTGAAGCTACACTGCATCACAATCACATATATGAACATAAATTACTTAATACCGGGTGGCCCATATGTCAGTTTCCCCACATAACGGAAGAAGTAAAAGTTTAAGGCATTTCAAGTTAACGGAATAAGAACTTACAGGGAAGGAAAAAGATTTATTATTTGAACTGTACTTACATAATACCTGTAATACCTATGTTATAGTGGTTGTTCAAAATGTCCACCATCATTGTCTATACACTTCATACAACGACTAAAAACTGATTGACAAATTTCAACAATAACAATATCTTCATTAATGGTGTCAAATGTATTTTCTATTATGCTTTTTAGTTCGTCTAGGTTTTGTTGTTTTGAAGAAAACACTAATCTATTATAATATCCCACAGTGAGTGAAGATCAGATAGGGTTAAGTCTGACGAGCGCGCAGGGCAATCAATTGCGACCATGGCGACCAATCCATTCATTAAATGTGGAATTCAAAATCTCTTGAACTTCGATAACAAAATGTGCTAGAGTCCCATCTTGTTCTCAGATGTGCGATTGAAAATTGTAAATAGGATTGTTTTCAACTTTTAGAAAAACTAGTTCCTACAGCATCTGTAAGTAACTTTCCGAGTTAACATTTCCCTCAAATAAACAAGGATCTATCAATGCAGTACTCGACATTTCTCCCCCAAACCATAACACCAGGCATTACCTTATGAGGATTTGCATCCAATGAGTACTCGCAGTTACACCAATTAACACATGCATTGATTTTGAAACATGACTCAGCACACCACAAAATTGATCGCAAGAAACTTGGATCAGCTTCTGTACGGTTAGCGACTGTTTCACAGAGTTCCAATTGCCTATCGGGATCACCCTCGTGAAGAACTTGAAGTAAAGATGGACGATATGGCTTAGTGACTTAACTCACTACAACAGACCATTGAATAAGGATCCTTATTCAAGGTCCTGACAAAAGACAACAATTAATGTTATAGGTGGTTGCTGCAAACGTAACAATGTTACAAACTTATTGACACAAAATATCCCATTTCATGGGGTAACTGACTGACACCCAGTACATTATTTATATAATTTACAATTTTTTCACAAGTTCTTAAAATCTTAATGATCTTATTTATTGTTTTCAAACTTGACCCCAAATTTTCAGTAAAAAGAAATACCTTTAAATGAAATTAAAACATGTTTGATCTGTAACTTACTTGTTTCTCTATACCTTTTTTAATATGGGTTTTCAAATACTCTTTTTCTTCATAAGAAATACATGGGTTAGAATTAGGGTCATCAAAACCAAATTTTAGCCACAATACAGCCCATAATATTGTTACAGAACCATATAGATAAAATGTCAGGGCCCAACTGTTTTCAATGTTACCTAAAATTATTCCACTGACTGCCATTGATATTATTACACCAACTGTTTCACCTGTTGAACATAATGCATATTTAGATTATAAATTGTTAGTATACTACAATCATGTAATTAACATAATATATTTTCTATCTTATTATAATACAACCCACCAGGTAGGTCTAGAGGTAAAGCCGTCGCCGCGAGTCAGCTGTTCAACAGCTGATTTATGGAGACAAAGGTTCCTGGTTTAAATTTTAGTAAAGGTATTTACTTTTATACAGAGTTGAATACAGTGAATACCGGTGTACTTTGATGGTTGGGGTTCAATTAACCATACTCTCTCAGGAATGGTCGGCCTGGGTCTGTACAAGACTACACCTCATTTACACGTCATACACATCATCTTCATCTCATTGGGTCAAGGGGTTGCTTATTGTTCTGAATTGAACAGATTGCAATGTACACAAATTAGGAGTAAAAAATAGAAAAGATTATAATTCTTCTTCTTCTTCTTCTTCTTCTTCTTCTTCTTCTTCTTCAGGTGCCTATTCTTCCAAATGTTGGAGACCATCATAGCAATTCTCATTTTTTTTGTTGCACTGTGAAATAGCTCCTCTGAGCTTTTTCCTAACCGAGTTCTCAGATTTTTAAACCATGACACCCTTCTTCTGCCAGGTGATTGTTTTCCATATATTTTTCCTGTAGAATGGCTTGTATTAACAAATATCGTGGTTCTTCAGACCAGTTGCAATCATGTAATAAGAACAGGTCCAAGTGTACAGCAAAATTGCCCAGTACATTGTATTATTGTATACAATGTATTGTATCATGGAGCCAGGTACAATACAATCAGATATCAGATACATCATGGTACCGAAACTAAACTGAACTCACAAAAGGAATTATCTCTTTTTATAACCTATTAGGTTTCTAGAAAGGAATAAAAATATGAGGTAGTAAACACATAACATGACATTCTTTCTCTCTCCTTTTTCAAAATTTTTAAAAATAATTATTTATATAGTATATCCAAAAAATAGTTTTGTCAAACACTATCCTGTGTATTGTTCAGAATTAAACAATATAAAAAAACACCAATGCATGCTAGATAACTCTCTCCTGAATAAAAAAAGTCAATAGGTCTTTTTGGATATTATGTATATATTATCAGTTGCAATGTAAATATTTCAGTGGATGCACTATTTTGTCAGCTTGTTATGACTGTTGTTAAGGTCATCAGCTAAAAGGCTGGTTTGAACCTCTAGAGGCTTTACTAAGTAAAACGAGTAGTGATGTGGTTTACCATTGCCTTCTTGACTGAGTGAAACATTATGTTTATCGGCATGCCCAGCCCTGTGAAAAGCATTGACTTTCCACCCTACAAATGACACCTTCACTTCATTCACCACAGGGTCTGGTTGTATAATGAAATTCATTACTTTCAGAGAAGATAAATCTGACTAGTGTCTTTTACACCTCTACCTCTTCTGTTCTTAAATGTTTCAGTCACATAATTGGCTGATAATGTGATAAGAAACAGAACTATTTTTGTAGCCCTGGACCTAGCAAATTGAGTGCAAATAATTTAACATTCCACCTGCCTGTAATGGGCAAATTGTCATGACTATACCAAAAATTAAAATTTGAAAATGATGACTCTATAACTTGGTAAACCTGATCACATAGTTATGTATTATGATTAATGTAATTTTTGGTATTGTCATAACAAGCTGATGAAAAAGTGCATGCATTGAAATATTTATACCGCAACTGATGATGGATATGTGATATCCGAAAGGATATCGACTTTTTTAATCAGGTGAGAGTCATCTAGAGTGTAAATTTTTCTCTTTTACGATGTAAACCTCCCAAAAATTTAAGAGATCGTTCCAATTGTATTTAAGAAATAGATTTTTAGATTTTAGCTACTTTTTCTTGCAAAACATACTCAGTTATTTTTCTCCTTCCACTGGTGATTCATACTGATATCAATAAAATTCCTGTTTCCAGTACTAATTGTTTTTATTTGTACAGTTGTGATTTGGTTTTAAACTTGCACTGGTGTGAGATTTTAAATGCTTTAAGTTTATTTTGCCGTGAAGTGCAATGTGTTAGTACTAATAAACTAAAAGAAATTTCTGTAATACTTTTTTGTAATTACACACTTGAGTCATATAAAATATCTCTTAGTAAGATTGTAAATCCCACAGACTACATATAAAAATTTATAAAATAACTCAAGTAATGATAAACATTAACTATTAAGACTGAAATTAAAAACATTGAAGAGTTAATAAGTACCTGTCAAAACGATAGCACCTAATTGGGATTTCTCCTGAGGTGGAATCCAGTTAGCTAACAGGAAACTTAAACATGGATAAACACCTGCCTGTAAAATAGAAAAGAATTAATAAAAATGTAATCTATTTATAAAAGTACTAGCATATTTCACGGGGCTTCACAAACGAAACATGTGTAATCAATTTTTTAAAATAAATATGTAACAAAAATATTGTAGCTGCTAGTCGACTGTATACTCCAATGCACATACACATACAATGATTTGATAAATTTTTCCACGTACGTCTCTCGCACACATTTATGTACTGTAATTCAACAATAAGTGCACGCACCCACGCATGCACACACACTCACACAAAAATCGGCGTTTTGATAATTTCCCCTGCATATTTCTTTCACCTTCATCAAACTCCTTCTTGTACTTCAACAACAATGCGTACTCATATGTACACACACACATATTTATGAAAATCTTCATTAGGGCCCTTAGGGTTGTAATTTGTTTAACCCTTTCAGTAACAACATCTGGAAAACAGGACGTTGATATATTTTACGTAATTATAACATCCAGTTTACCGGACGTCTGTAATGCATAAAGTCCCAACATCCGGATAATCAAACATTTCCATAAATACTTTTAAACAAAATTTAATGGGATAATGTATTTTGAAACCTCCTCCGTGGTATAGTGACTAGTGCGCTAGCCTACAAAGCGAAAGGCCCTGGGTTCGTTTCCCGGTTAGTGTCTGGAAATTTTATCACGTTAAAACCACCGTTAAGGTACCAAAACTCACCGTAGTTGCTAATGACCAAGCTATCAATGTGACTTTAAAATAAACTAAAAAAAACTATTTTGAAATTTTTAGTGTTAGACCGATTTCTTGTTTTTATGAACACAATAAAAATTAATTTTTAACAGGAAATTTTTTTTTTCTGTAATGGTGAAATTTTGGTCGGCAATGGCAGGCTTACGCCTGCAAGTTTTCGAAATAAGGGCTAGCTAAATTCTGTGTACTTTTGTACACCCTAATTCAAATGAAAAGGCACTTCCGATAAAACTTTTAAATATATTTTTCGGCACTGAAAGGGTTAAATTTTAAAATAAAATGTTGCTGTCAAATACAAATGTGCTGTAAAAATTTCATGAAAACCGTTCAGTAGTTTTGGAAATTAGCCTGCACAAAAAAAACGCTTTGTCTTTGTAATATTAGTACAGTTTAATTATAAATAAGTTTTAATTTTATATACTTAAGTAATAATACGAAATTGGCCTTTATTAAATAATAGGATATTGCGTACACAGGTAATTTTTATTGTTGTCCTGTACTAGAGTGCTGCTATTATTTTTAATTATTATTTCTTTTGCTTATTTCAACTGATTGAAATAGTCTAGAATACTTTGCAACTAAACCCAGTCATCTATTACATTTTTTATTGTGACACAAAAATGGGTCACATGGCTCTGAAAATATGGAAAATCATTCTAGCAGGCCATTTGACCCAAAAGTGTGTCATAACTTTATTTTACAAAAAAAATTAGTATTTGTTATTAAATAAAATAAGTAAATTAACAACAAAAATGAATAAAATGTGAAAAAATTAAAAAGTATGATTGCCTCACTGTAAGTGTCACAAAATTTAGTGTGGCAGTTAACGTGTTATCTCTCCTGGGGAGTACAAGACCTTGTCGTTGGTGGAGGGGCTAGCGTGTTCCTATGACCCTGCGAGCTATGCCGGCGGTAGTGTAACTACTGGTAGGGCCACCCAAGCCGGACAGGTCAAAGGGTAGGAGCCAGACTAAGAAGTACTCCAACCCAGCGTGTTGGGCTAATCCCCCACACGTTGGTTAAAAACGGATTCAAAGCACAACACAAAGCCTCGGAACAGGACTGGATACTCGGAATAATAAACGGAAATGCTGTAATACTAGATTTGGGACATGGAATGGTGATATAGAGAGAAGATAGCTCTGGCTAGGAAAAATAAGATAAGATTTGGAATTCCTGGAAGCAAAACCAGAAGGACGCCGACCGAGGGGCAAACCACGACAGAGCTATCAAGAGTACATGGAGCGGTTGGGGGAGGCTCAAGGAAAGGACTGGCAGCGGATGAGGAATATGATGATGGACCGAGGTGTCTGGAGAGGATGGATCGAGGCAATGGCACACCCTACGCTGAGAGGCAGAAGGGGCAGATAAAGAAGAAGAAGAAGAAGTTAACGTGTTAAAAAGAATTCTGTGTAGCATGTGATAGTAGTTATGAAATGAAGTAACAAGTTCGCAGTGAACAGAGTGTAAAGTCAAGTAACATAATCAAGGTCAATTTCTTTATACTTAAACATATTATGTAAGTATAACCATACACAAGTTCAATGTTGTTTAACATGTTATTTTTTCTCACACTTGACAAATTTATTGTGCTATATAACTCTTAATTATTATTAGCCGGCCGCATTGGCGCAGTTGGTAACGTGCTCGCCTCTCATCATGCGGTCTTGGGTTCGAATCCCATTCAGGCACGGCATCTTTTCATACGTTACAAAATAATCATTTCATCCTTCACCGTCTGCATTAGCAGTAATTGCAGAACAGTCGGACGTTAAACCAAAAAAAAAAAAAAAAAAAAAAAAAAAAAAAAAAAAAAAAAAAAAAAAAAAAAAAAAAAATTAATTATTATTACTCTTTTAGTCTAGCCAATTAAGATTAAATATTTGTTTAATTTTTTTTTTTTTTAGTAATTATCAAAAAAATTGAATTTAGAGTTTAATAAAATTTATAATTGTACATCCTGCGAAGTAATGACTATTAAAGTGCATTGTATGATA
Source organism: Catonia carolina (assembly GCA_035578175.1). Classification (NCBI taxonomy): domain Eukaryota; kingdom Metazoa; phylum Arthropoda; class Insecta; order Hemiptera; family Achilidae; genus Catonia; species Catonia carolina. The sequence continues at coordinate 255,856,218 of JAQMRL010000001.1, read as the reverse complement.
ATATTGTAATCACATTTATTTTATCACAAAATTCCTCATTCAATTGTTTATGAATTTAAAAGTTTGTAAACAGAAACTTAAAATAAACTTATCACAGTACTTTAAATTTGATGATTCACTCGCGTATACTGCAAGAAGAAATTCAAATGCAGTTATTGTAATTCTTCTGATCGCAGTAACTGGTATCAGAATCTGATACCAATTAAAAAGGGAATTAATTTGTATTGAAAAGCTTATGGATTTACCAAACGAAATGCTAGTTAGTCGTCAAAATTTCAATTATTAATAGGTTTTTTTTGAAATCTCTTTCTCTAATGAAATCACAAACGTAAATTTAAAGTTGTTTTTGTTTTCTTTAAGACTGAAGCAACCTATATATTTAAATTTAGATAAGGATTATTAAGAGAACGTTAAAATAGAAGATAAAGTTTCTTTAACCCACTGGGTTAGTCTAAAGGTAAAGTCGTCGCCACGAGTAAGCTGTTTAACAGCTGATTCTCGGAGACGAAGGTTCCTGGTTTGAATCCTAGTAAATGTTGTTACTCTTATACGGATGTGAATACTAGACAGTGGCTACCGGTATTCTTTGATGGTTGGAGTTCAATTAACCATACTCTCTCAGACATGGTCGGCCTGAGTCTGTACAAGACTACACCTCATTTACACTCATTCATATCATCCTCGTCTCATTGTATCATGGGGTTGTTTATTGTTCTTAAATTGAAAAGATTCCAATGTACACACACTAGGGATTAAAATAATAAGAACTGTAAAACTGGTAAACATTATCTTTGAAATGCTGGGTGCCCTGTAGCAAAATCCAGAAGTTAATTGTTTTTAGTAAATTGAAATATTGAAACAGTTCTGTGATTAGCATTTTAAAATATCTTTGCATGAAATTTGTTTGTTGCTAAACAGATATCAGTAGACTACTGCAGATTTATTAAAAAATAATTTTTTATAAGAATGTGAACCTCTTTGTACTATTGATAATGTTCATCAGATTATAGAGATTAATCCTGGAAAATTGCTGATAGGCATCACTCTTTTCATAGAACAAAATATGGTTGCCGTAGGAACAGTTATCATTATCTTATCTACTCCCACACAAATACAGTACAACTGTTTTTTTTTTGTTTCTTTTTTGGCCGAGTAACTTAAACTCATGCTTAGGACCATGCAGTAGATTTTCTCAGTATGAAGAAAAAGTCTTAAAAATGCCACTCCTTTCATGTTTTTTTAAAAATAAATTTTGATTATGATTTTTAAAACACTACTGTAAAATGGGGTAAATAGAAACAATGGGGTCAAAAGCAACAAAACTTTCAAAAAAATCTGATATCATTTTGTAAATAGATAGTAAAACTAATATTACCAGGATAATTTCTTAGTTACGAGTTGGAAATACTTACATATTTAGGGAAAAAAGAGTTTGTGTAGTTGGCAGCACTGGAAGTTGGTTAATTGCTATGATCATGTGGTTTCATTTACACTCCAATTTTTGTGATCTTTTAAACTTTCCATGTAAATACCATATAAAATTAACTCATGCATTTGAATTAAATAATTTGTATACTACCTTAAATAGGTACCTAAAAAACTTATTACATACTTTGACAAACGTTGCTAATGCATAAATAATATGGTTTTTCTGTATCATTTTTGTATTGAGGTTAGGATTCATATTTAGGATGTGAGGGGTAAATAGAAAAGCCAGATTTTGCCAATCGTCAAGAGCTGTAACACCAGTACGATCTGTTGCTGCTATTGATGATGCCTTCAAAGAACTTTTGAAAGGTCTAAGACATGAAGAAGCAACTGAACCTTGGAAAAATCGAGTAAAAGTAGCTGTTGAGCCTGGAAAGAGTGTTTCTGTTTCAGATTTTGCATTGCCAGCAGATCTAGGTCAGGATGTACCAAGCATATCTGGTACTAGCAACGGTACAAGCACTAACAATTCCAGTATCAAAAACAAAAAGTTTAGTGTCTCTGGACAGAAGAAAAATAAAAAATCTGTCTGTGATTCCTTATCAGAAGACTTGGACTATTCTGTTCAAGAAAGCGATCCAGACCTTTTTCCGTCTAACTCTTCTGCAGACTCGGAATTTTTAAGCCACTTTCAAGAGCTAGAACTCAATAGTTGCTTGCAACCTCGTGGTTTTGCAATTCATTGTTAAAGTGTATGGGAAATCTAAATATACATGTCAAATATACTCGTATGTTTCCGAAGTCTATATGCAACATTTATTTATTATTTTGTATTTTCTTGGTTTTATATTAGGGGGTGTCAGAATGACATTCAATAATTTTATGTTTCTTCAGAAAGGTGTTTCTATTCACTCCTCAATAATTCTGATAGTTTCTTTTGTCCCAACAGATTCTGTAAGTATGCTCATTTATTGAATTAATTTCCCATAAAGTTAAAATATTTACATTGTGTTAGTTAAAATATATTATTGTAAAGTAGTTATAGAAAGAAAGTAAAAGTTATATACTGTATAATGTATATATACATTTTTTTTCTCTCTATTACAAATATACAAACATAATCTTAAAGTTTTTAAAAAATTTCTATTTTCATTAAAATTAAAATATAATATTGATATTTTATGTAAAATGTAATTGAATTTATTTATTTTATGTGTTTTTTTTAAATTCTGTTTAACGCAATCTTTGTAACCTATTTAACTTAGTAATTTTTATAGTAGTTATTGTATTTAAGTATTTAAGTGATTAAATTTTTTTGTTCCGTATACTCTTATGTGCGGACAGAACGCTTTGTGAAGAAGAGTTTTTGCATATAAGTGTATTTAGTTTAAAATATTGTACACAGCTTAGTATAGTAATGAATTGTAATTTTAATGTAGCTATATTTTACTAAATAAAATGAATAAATAAATAAATAGAAAGAAATAAAACAACTATGACTGTTTCTATTGATCCCACCCTATGGGGTGTATGGAAACACCATGGTTTCAATTTTTTTAAATTTTATCTCGTACTTCAAAGGAAAACCAATGTTGTGGGCTTGTAGAGGGTGGAAAGACCCATAAACCACAGGAAGTTTAAATTCCATATATCATATAGTGTGTAAATATTTATGGTCAAATCAAAAGTGTTCCTATTTACCCTATTTTTTTACACAAAATATGTAAATACTATTTTTATTTTGACAGTCACTTCCCACTTCTCGATACAAACTAACATTGAAATCAAATATTGGCAATAAACTCAAAGGAGAACTATCAAAATGTAACACTATCACCTTCAGTGATGATTGGTATATTACAAAAAACAAAATCTTTGCGTTGTCAGATCAAAAGTCCTTTGGCAAGTGCTTGTCAATTATCCACTTGCACCAGAAACTGAAATCAAAGGGTACCGATAGCAGAAGTGTTCAATAAATCATGAATCATGTAGGGGCTACATCAGTATTGGAGTAACATAGACCAGTGTAGAAAATAGTACACACAAACAAACAGACCAATCACTAAAACATATTTTTGGGTTCAAAAGGGCTGAAAACAATAGTATTTCTGGTGAAAACTCAATTTTGAAAAATCAATATGAAAACAATATTAGACTACCTTATTTATTTATATTCATACGGGGCAAAAGAAAATAAAAATTAAGAATTTATAGTATTTGAAAATAAGATGTTAAGGAAGATAAAAAGTAGTGTGCATATCTGCATTATATGTATTATTCTTGAACAATTTTTCGACAAAGAATACCAGACCCGTGCTGGGTAGTGGTCAATGGAGAACACTAATAACAATACAGAGATCCAAGGTTTGTACAGCAAAACAAATATCATTACTATATCAACTCAACTTTTGCATTTATGAGTATGACATTGTATTGGTTTTGTCACATGTTCAGAATAAAAACCTCCAAAGTTAAGTCAATATATTTTGGTAAACCAGAAGGAAGAAGCTTGGCAGACCCAAGCTAAGATGGGAAGATTTTTTTTATAACTGTATCCAGGAGAGTAGAAGAGTCCACAAAGAAGTACAGGACATGTCAAGATACAAACTGACAAGTATAAGTCTGATAAGTCTGTATATTAACACTATCTTAAATTTATTACTTAAACAATTTATTTTCTATATTTATTGAATTATTTAATTGAAAAAGTGTGTTGTATAATATTATTTACCCAATAATACTTGATTTACCTAAGCATTTACTTAAACATTGATTTATTCATAAAACAGGAATTAGAAAGGAACTCTTGTGTGCTATTAAAGGTTTCATCAGTCAAATATATTATAGCTTTTTTAAACAAAATTGACGTTATCCCAACTTTTTGATGACTTGAGGAGGAAGTAAGTGATAAGAAATAGATGAAGGTTGTTAAAACAATGCGATGATCAATCAAAATTTGGATGGCTGCAGCAGTAAATAACTCAAAAATGTTGCCCAAACATTTTTGTTGATGGTTTTAGTCAAAAATTTATAATATGAACTTTTCATCGGGGGAACTCAATATATTTCTATAAAGTAATAATTAATCACCTCAGTAGTCCACTTGGGTAGAAATACCAAATTTTACACTTAATAAAATTATACTTTATTATACTTAATAAAATTATACTTAATTAGACTTAAAAAAATTAACAAATTAACTTTACGTTAATTTGCTAATTTTCTTGCCTTCATAACAAGTAGGGTCCAAACTTACAGTAAAGAGTTAATTAATTAATTTTTAGTTACCTGTCCAACTCCAATTAATACTCTGAGTATTACTACTCCAATAACTCCAATTGCTCTTGCTACATAAGGTAATGCAATCATGCAAAGACCTGATAATGTTTGACCAATGAATAGTACATTATTTGCTCCATAATGCTCTGCAACAACTCCACATGGTGTTTGCAGGAAAGCATATAATGTGAAAGCTGCGCCAATTATTATACCTTGTTCTTGACTATTCCAGTTGAATTCTCCTTTTCCCTGAAATTGTAATTCATTAAATTATATATACAATCCTCATTATCAAGAATTCTCCATTTTCCATCCTGATTAACCCAAAAAAGAAATAAATAATTAAGGGGAGTAATTCACCCTATACTAAACCATGTGCAGCAGTCAAACATTACTTGCATATGTTCCCCACAAGGGGAATTTGCAGCTGACTAACATGTAATGTGTTAACTTCAAAGGATGTTAATTCGTAATTTTGCCTTGTTAGGATCAACAATCAGGAATTAATTCAGAAAAGACCAAAACACAGATTAGACATAACTTAATATAATTAAACACTAAAGAAAAACACTGGTTACAAGCAAATTAAATTATATAGCTATACTGATTGTTAATGACCTTTGAAAGTCTAATGTGGCTTTTAAATAATACAATGTAAAAACCTGTACTACTATATTAATGTGTGATGATCCTGTTGCCGTCTTCTTGGTTCCTGCTGCTGGTCATTTGTCTGTCAGTCTGTCTTCGACCCGAGTGAATACTGAATGCTGGATGATTGAAAGAACTAAGTCTATGAAAAATTAATGTAACGAATGTTTGAAATCAACTGAACTCACTGAACTAAAATGAACTAACTGAACCAAAATGCACCAAAATAACTAAAATGACGATAAATGCTAAAATGACCTCTCTTAATGGCCTGTCCTTCCTTATATATTTCTTGATTATCCCCCTAAACTTTGATTCTTCTTTTTGTTATTTTTTTTTTTAAAGAAAGGGTTCAACTGTCTCATATTAGTTATGATCCTCACAAAAATTCCGTAATTCATTATTTTTTACAAATTTTTTATTTATTTATTGTCAAAGTCTCTTCTGCAACCATTCTTCTGTCTGAGCTGTAATAATTTTTTATATTAGGTTCTTACATTGACTATATGACGTCCACCCGATCAGAATGGTCACATCTCTACTGTAATAACACCATTCAATATTTCACTATTGTTGACACACAGTATTTTATACAGTTTGACACTTTATTTTTTACTCATAACCCCCAGAAACAGTTTTAGTTTTGTTTCTTTTTAGTTATAACGCACCCTTCATTCACAATTTTTAGTAGCCATTTATTTTTCGTACAATAGCCACACTGTAGTATTATTTTCTTAGGTCATTTATTTTATAACATGTCATAATATTTATAACTATTTACAACCTACCAGTTTTTTAAATGTACTATGTCTTTATTGATGAAACGAATTATTTGACAGTTTTATGTTTGTCTTGGGGAAGAAAACTATCTGTCCAAGACAATCTATTTATGCCCGTTACACATGTTAATGAAAATGCACTTTTTTCAAGAACCACTAAAGATACAGTTAAGTTTCTCTCAACTACCACCCCTCTCTCCGACCGAATATTTGCGGAACCGATTTACTACTCATAAGACCAATGTATTCTTTATGCTTATTAAGCGACCACCACTCATTCCGACCAACAACCTCCGGGTAAAAAGGCATTTTCATTTTTGTGCAACCATAAATTTTGCAGCCACAAGGTTTAGGGAATTTTCAATACTGTAGATGGACACCAATTGTGGAAGTCTATGTAAAACGAGCGTATACTGGTTGTTAAGCCCAGACTGAGCTGAACTTGCAGTTTGATATTATCTTTTCAATAATCTATTAATTAGCGTGTTACGTAGGAGGACCAGGGTGCATATTTAAAAGTCCTTACCCAGGACTGACTTGAATCGGAATGCACAAGTAAACAAAGAACTGGTAATGAAGAGTTGAAAGGAAAACACAATATTGAAAGGAAATAGGAAACAAACAGGTATCACTGCGTTAATGGACTTACAACTAATTATAAATGCGTGGTCACTTACCATAAAATAGCACAGCAAGAAACGCAGCTTTAGTTTAAATGCTTTAAGTTAAAGTTTTTATACGTTTCAAGCTGATAGCTGAAGAGTACAGAATGTGGAACATTCTAAAGTTTGGAAATCTACTGTAGCATTTCCCATATTGGGACATGTTAGGATGTACCTATGTAAACTGTTATTCTGTAACTTTTTACAAAACTCATGTTAATGCACAAGCAACTTTTTTTTGTAGAAACTGATCTTTCTGGAGTTTTCCAAATCTAAAGACTTAACAACCTTGTCCTGTTACACCTTCAGGTGGCTAAACAATCTCAAATATTAGCTGATACTGCCCCCAGTGTGGATTTTGTGATTTATAAATAGTATGAATCTGGCCTGGAAAGATTTTTAATGGGATTCTTTCACAAATATTCTTTTAGGTTAAAGTGATGATTAGTTTTGTTGTATTGCCACCTCTTTTGTAAACCATGACTTTTAAATCTATAACCTAGGAAATTGACCATAATGGGCAGGTGAAGTGTTAAATTATTTTCACTCGATCTGCTAGTTCCAGGGCTACGAAAAATAGTTTTGGTTCTTATCACATGGTCAGCCAATTATATGACTGAAGCATTTAAGAACATAAGAGGTAGAGGTGTTAAAGACACTAGTCAGAGTTATCTTCTCTGAGAGTAATGAATTTCATTAGACAGCCAGACCCTATGGTGAATAAAGTGAAGGTGTCATTTGTAGGATGGAAGGTAGATGCTTTTTGGAGGGCCTGGCATGTTGATAAGCATATGCGACTTTTCCACTCGATGAGGAAGGCATGGTAAACCACCTCACTCTTTTACTTAGTAAAGCCTCTAGAGGTTCAAACCAGCCTTTTAGCTGATGATGTAAACAAAAACCTAGGAAAATCAATCATGGAGAATCACTATTAATTATATAATCTGATTAATACATACCTCCCCATTTGAATCATTAATTTGTGAATCAGGTAATGGACATACTCCATCATCAGATGTTACGTTAGAATTTAAATAGTCAGATTTATCATTTACCATTTCTGTTAAGGTTATACTAATTGAGTATTTAGATATACTCGTTATAATCGTTAAAAAGAAGCCAAATGCTGTTATAATGTAACGTTGTTGAAAACATCCTAGAAGAAAATTTTAAAAAACACCAGTGTAGGAATTTTGTTAAAAAGTCATTTCTTTATCAATATTTTCTTTATAAAAAAATAATATATTGACACTTGAAACTGAACATTTTTGTACACTCACATAACATTATAATCCCACAAATGTTGAAAATAGAACAAAAATATAAAAATTTACATATTAATATACAGATACATTTTTTCTTCATAAATATCTGTATTTTTTTTAAATTCTTGATACCATGGCATCAACTGCCATGGTCACGAAAGCTAATGACCATGGCATCGACTGCCATGGTCATTAGCTTTCGTCAAAATTCTAAGAAACTTACTGCGACTGAAAAACCAGTGCTGTTAACTGTATTCAAATTATATCTGCTTGCATTTTGTCAGTTAGAATAAAAATTTAATAACTACCTAACTGCCAAGAGTGTGATAGAGATTTTTAAAAAATTATAATACAGTTGAACTTCAATACCTAGTTTGACACTTTATGGGCTTAGAGGTTGTCAAAGTATCGCAATGTTGAACTATTCAGAGCATATGGCATATTACATGTAGGAAGCATTAAAAACACAAGTTTAGTATGAAAATTGCACAATTTTAGTGAATACAAACTGACGTGTCCTTTTGCACAATACTGAACTCAACGACAATGGAAGGGTATAGGGATGAGGAGAACATCAAGAGGCTGATCTGCCTGCTGGATCGCTACTTGCACCGCATCATGTCGCTTTGTTGCCACAAGCCGTGTCCAAGAATAGAGTGTTGAAGAAGCAAAGGTTTACTGTATTGTTATAGTTTTACATCTTGTCTACCCATATAGGATGTTTGATAAGATGAGATAGTTTTATGTATAACTAAATAAATAATTCATAATTTACAATTAAAATTCCTGCCCATAAACAACAGGTGGAGTGTTAAATTATTTGCACTCGATCTGCTAGTTTCAGGGCTACAAAAATAGTTCTGTTTCTTATTACATGATTAGCCAATTATTAAATGACTGAATCATTTAAGAATAGAAGAGGTAGAGGTGTAAAAGACACTAGTCAGAGTTATCTCCTCTAAGAGTAATGATTTCATTATACAGTCAGACCCTGTGGTGAATGAAGTGAAGGTGTCATTTAAAGGATAAAAAAATGTGCTTTTCAGAATGCCTGGCATGCTGATAAGCATACTTTTTTACTCAGTGAGGAAGGAAATGGTAAACCACCTCACTCTTTGTTTTACGTAGTAAAACCTCTAAAGGTTCAAACTAGCTTTTTGGCTGATAACCTAAACAATAATAACAATTAAAATTATGATATATTTTAGGGTATTTAATTTTTTATAATTCAAGATTTTTCCAGTAAACACCATAAAAAAAATCAATCAAACCACGAAAATATAAAATTTAATTAAACCAATGAGAAAATGTTGTGAATAACTTATTGACTTTATTATTAAAAATTTGTGAAAGGTCTTTTCAAATACTCAGTGTTTTATAGCCTCTGTAAAAACTTATTAACAATTTAAATAAAAATATTTTTTAATGTTTAAAGTATACAGAATGGTCTCTAAACCCACCAGTCAGTCCAGCTGGTAGAAAATTGCTTTGAATTGTTAGGATACTGATTTGGCAAGTGATTTTGATTGATATGATTGATTTTTAGCCGAATATGAGAAACACTATTACATTTTCGTGCTCAATTACACATCTACTTATTTCAAGCATACATAAGAATGAAAACTAATAATATAAAAATTAAAAAACCATTAACACATTACAGGGTTGTTTTAAATAAAAACTTTTACATTACAAACAAAGGATAAACAAAATTTGTAGAATGAATTTATACTTTTTTTAATGTTTAAAATTTATTTAATATATCATATTACTATCATGAATTTGTTAACTATTTTTAGTCATAAGTAACCATGGTATCTAGTAATAACTTCTTAGTTATTATGACTTTAAATAAACACAAAAATATTTAAAAATCAAATAATATTGAAATTTTCAACCCTTAATATTTTAGCTTTTTAATTTTTTTATTGAATCCAGTGAGTTTAATTCTTAAACAATTTTAAAATGTTTAAAATTTTATTTTAATATATTTACAATCAAAATTTGTAAGTTACGTACATACCTGGTAAAAACATTGTGTTGATATGACCCCAATAACTAAATTTCCAAAGAAAAATAAAATAAATTTTATTAATATTCAACAAAAAAAGAAATCTTTTTTTCTTGGATCAAAATAAATTGAGTTTATCCCTACGAAATAAAGCTTATTAGACCTGCATTTTACATTAAATACACGCTCGTAAAAGTTTTGGTACTTTTTAATGTATACAAAATGAAGATACTTAAAGCTCTTCTGAAATCCCTAATTTAAGTATTGGTTTCTTGTTATCAAGTCAGGTTATTTACTTACTGCTTGCTACTAGAGCGGTTGACAGTTCTTATGAATATATTTATACACTCTGTCACATGTGTAGTAGTATCTAATATAGTCACACAAAACTAGAATAATCTTATTGCTCTCTTCAGATTTTTGCATCATTTCGTCTACTGATAAGATTATTTTTGTAGCACTAAATCATTAAAGGTAGATTTTATTAAACCACTTTGGATATTCTTAAATTTAATGTCTTTTATTTGTTTTAATGATTTCTACATGTTTGCTTATTAGCAAAAATTACACGAAAAAGACATTCTGCACTTTATGCTCCTCAAATTTTTGATAATGTATATTTTGAGTTCTAGGAATATTACTCATTCTGATAAATTCAAGGCCGGAAGTCGATTTACATTTAAAAAGTTTTCATTGATGTCTGTTTTAATAAAAAACATATTTCATTGAAAAGAAATAGCTGTACATCAATCTAATTTTAGTTAACGTGTACAATTACTTTTTTTGATAAATTATTTTTTTTATTATCCATTTTCTGTCATGATTTGTTAGTGTGGTATAAAATATGGGTTTAGTAGAACTTCTTTATCCTTTATGTTCAGCCTTTTTGCATTCTTGCAAAGCACTTGTTGAACTTCTGGTCTGCTTAAGTATCAAAATAAATTACACTGAAGTATTATTTAGGTATCCTATCAAGGATTGTTTTGTCTTAAAAAAGGCACTGAAGTATAACTTACTGCTATAACACTTTTTTCCATGCTGTCCTTTTCCAAACTCATTGAACATAGAAATGAACAATTGGACTTTCCTCCTCCTCCTCCTCCTCCTCCTCCTCCTCCTTCTTCTTCTTCTTCTTCTTCTTCTCCTCCTCCTCCTCCTCCTCCTTCTCTTTCTCCTTCTCCTCCACCTCCTCCTTCTTCTTCAACTCCTCCTTGAATGAGAAAACACTTTTTATTTACTTTATTTAATTACTGGACCAAATTTAAATTCACTCACTGATTGGTTGAAACTGGTAGCAAAATATCAAGAGCAAGCAATCAAACTATGTATTACTGTGCAGCCAACTCTTCTGAACTTTATTCCAGTTGTGTACTTTTACTATTCCCTTTGGTGTACTCCGATATCCGGAAATGTAGCCTATATCTTTTAAACAATATTTTGTTTTAAGTATTGCGCAGGGAATTATAATAATTTCATTATGATTCTTTTGAAGCATCTTACCAGAAGAAGGGATAGGCTAGTGGGACATATCTTAAAACATCCAGATATTGGTCTATCAATAATGGAGGGTAATATCGAGGGAGTGAATTGTAAAGGGAGGCAAATGATATGGTGTTAGCATATTTAAAGCAAATTACAAAAGACGTAGGGTCACCGGTACGTAGATATGAAACGACTTACACAAGATAGAACAGCTTGGAGAACTTCATCAAACCAGTCGAGAGCCTGATGACAAAAAAAATAAATGACTCTTTGATTCAAATTTTTTGACTGATGAATTTAAATTAACATGAATTAAAGTCACAGTTGGCAGATTTATTATTGAACTAACATTTTTAAAATTTAAACAATTTAGTCAAAACAATAACAGTGCACTTAAAAAAATTTAAATCGGAACCAGTCGTAGATTAAGCATATGGTGTTAACAGCATGCCTGAAAGAACTAATTATGACCTACTTACTTAAGTAGGTTAGTAAAGCAACAAAATCTTAAATAAATAAAATACTTTTAAAAAATGTCTTATTAAGGAATGTTTTGTGTACTTAAGCAATACAGATTTAGACTTGAAATTCACTTGTACCAATTTTTTTTTAAATAGACTAATATGAAGAAACCTTCATTTGCAATTAAAGTAGGCCTACACACTTAAAGATAAGTAAAATGCCAAACCAAAAATTACAGCATTTTTTATTATATATTAGATTTTAGATAGTAATGCAAATTAAATGCTGGAAATCTACTGTACTTTTTTTTCTTTTATGACCACATAGGATCACTTTAGTCATTTTGGATTCTTCTTCTTCAATTTATTCTTCTAGCTGTTTCAAAACTTTTTCATATTTTCCTTATTTCATCTGAACAAACACCAATTGTGCGTTTGACTGTTTTGGTGGTTTTTCAAACTTTGTGCCTTCCCATTTGGTGTTTATACCAAGGTGTACATTGCATTAGGTCCTCCATGGTTAGGTCGAGTTCTTTCATGTCATTTTGAATTTCTCTGAACCAGGTTACTATAGCTTTTTCAGATTCAGTGGTAAGTAGTTTGTTAGTGATTCTTCTTAGAAGGCGTGTTGCTGGAGTTCTCAGTATGTGTCCCAGGAAGAAAATTCTCTTTTTTCTCATAGCAATTGCGACTGGTTTTATATCTTTGTAGACTTTTTTGTTGGGTAAAAGCCTGTATTGTCCATCGATTTGGTGTTTTTTGTTGATGCAAGTCCTTAAGATTCCTCTCTCGACTTTTCTAAGTTTCTATTTGATTTCACCAACGACGATGCTGAAGAGAGTTTTACTTCCATACATCACTTGAGATCTAAAGACTGATTTGTAGTGTTTAAGTTTGGTGTGTATGATACACTTTTTTGTTGTGTGTGTAATAAATTATTGTTTTGTTTAGTTTTTATTTCTTTGGAATTAATCCCCCTATTAGGATTACCAAAATTTGCTAACAAATAATTTATCTATTAAAAGGTATTCGTGAATCCGTAAATATTCGTCTCGTGCACAGAGTAGGTAACAAAGAATAAAAACACAACAGATTAGTAAATAATTATTATCTTTAATCTACATAAAATAATTAATAATTAATAAACATACCATTACATACATCAGGCGTTATCGGTGATCACCAAAATATTTTATTAAAAAAAAACAAAACTATTACTTAACATTAAACTCGATTTATTATATTTAAACTTCCAATCTCACAAAGAATTATAACACTATTATTGGTTAGACCCTATGGTACATAATATAAACCGCGACTTTACTTATCACTCAATTACATGTTATGCTAAAGAATCACGTCTTTCCCGCATCAGATCTGGAACACAAGTTTTTACGTCTTTTCAGCATCAGCTCCGGAACACAAGTCCCCTAGCGTCTCTCGTTCAAATTCCAACCTACTCGATTCCCACGATTTTTAAATTATTTTAGCCAATGAGAAGCAGGTTAATCTCCCCCTCAGATTATTTAAAAATTTTATTTTTAACGGCAGAACTGTATTGGACCCGTTCCCATGACCATCTCTTTCTAAAAATACGCTAACTGTTGTGCTGCGTTGAATTTATGACACCCCATATCATATTTCAACTCCACCTTCCTTTTTATAACACCCTTACCGACATTTACTAATATTTCAATAAATAATATGAAAATAAAATAAAATTGACAATGTACCAAAAAGTCACACCACAAATTATAAAATAAATAAATGGTTAAACTTATTACTTCCCCTATCATATTACAACTCAACCTTTCTCTTTGTACTCCCCTTCCGACATCTACTAGTATTTCAAATAAATAAAATAAAAATAAAATAAAATTGACAATATACTAAAAAGTCACACTACATGTGTTTTTAGTGAGATGTTGTCCTATGGTGAGTTTGGCGGTTCTCTTGTTGCAGGTGACTTTTTCGTTGCATTTGTAATTAATGGTCTCGCCCCAATATTTAAAATTTTCAACTATATCTATAAAATTACCTCTGATGTAAATATACTGTACCTTTAATATTATGTCTGTCCATAATGTCCTTGAAGAGATATTGGGGAACTGTTTACAGAATCGTTTTCAGCACAAAAATACAATGTTGAATGATGAGTCACTAACCCCTTGCTACCACAAGCATTAACCCATCTAGGTTGCAGATGGTCGTTTTACCCCGATCTGGATAGTTGATGGCCAATGTCTAAAAAAGAGCTGAAATGATTTTTGCTATCGTTATTTTCATTAAATTTTACACTGAAATTATTACATAGTGCCATTAAAAATAAGAAAGTCAAATTCAATATGGCGGATTATATATGGCTATTAAAATATCAAACATATCCCAGAATGGTTTTTTTCATGTATTAATCAACTAAAACTATTTTCTTTACCTACTCAAATTCAGTTTTCTAAAATTTAGTCAATTCCAGACTTCATGGAAACGTGGTTTTATACGTAGGCCTATATTATAATTTTCAGTTTAAAAGGGATAGATGTTTAGGTCATCAGCCGAAAAGCTGGTTTGAACCTCTAGAGGCTTTACTAAGTACAACAAGGAGTGAGGTGGTTTACACTTGCCTTCCTCACTGAGTGGAAAAGTATGCTTATCAGCATGCCAGGCTCTCTGAAAAACGCCTTTTTTCCATCCTGCGAATGACAACTTCACTTCATTCACCTCAGGGTCTGGCTGTATAATAAAATTCATTACTCTCAGAGAAGATAACTCTGACTAATGTCTTTCACAACTCCACCTCTTCTGTTCTTAAATGCTTCAGTCATATTGAAGTCATATTGAAGCAGAATATTGAATTAATCGGCTAGCCTTGTGATAAGAAACAGAATTATTTTTTGTATCTCTAGAACTAGCAGATCGAGTGCAAATAGTTTAACACTCCACCTGCCTGTTATGGGCATACCAGAGATGTATCAGAATTGTAAATTATTTTGATAAATTTGACTACAATAAGTTAAGTACAATAAAAAATTAATTAACTTATACATTAAACATATAAGTTAATATAGGGCTCTAGGAATCAACCTAGGGGGAGCTATGGCTCTGGGCAATGGAAGTGTTGATGCGTAAGCACCTAACATCGGATGCGTAATCTAAGGACTTCATGCAAGAGATTTCCTCTAGCCTCTCACACTTCAACTCCAGCATGTAACCTACAAGAGGTGCCCCCTGTTACGTCGAGCAACCCAGTGAAAGGTCGGGTAACCAATCCAGGCGGGAAGCTGGGTCGACAAGCAGATCAGTGCTGGGGGCTGTGAGTTTACTCACAGTAGCAGATTCTCTCAACCTGAAGGCTGCCTAACACCAGTAGCGTCTCAGGAAGTAGCAGGCACGAAGGAAATATGACTGTGAAGAGAGAATCAACGGGTAGGCAAGGCTCGTAGCTGTAGTGAAAGCAACTCGTCTAGGGGAGAAAACCCTACACAAATCCTGTGAGTTCAGACGCAGCAAGGTGGCGGCCCCACCGCTGGACTTAACCTGCGCAGCGTTCGTACCGCGGCCAGGGGATCAAATCAACTACTGGCAAACTCACAAACAGCCTCGGAAATAGGACCGGTTTAAAGGATTATAAAACAAATAGGATTGCAAAACAAAAAAGATTTGGGATTATGGATGTTTTGAATTTAGCTACATGGAATGTTAGAGGATTATCAAATAAGATTTATGAACTGAATGATTGTCTTGCGAAGCAGAAAGTTGACATAGCAGTGATTACTGAGACAAAGAGAAAGTTGCAGGGAACAATGGATTTGAATGATTATTGGATGGTCTACAAGGGAGTTCCTCAGAATCAACGAGCAAGTGCAGGAGTTGCAATAATGGTGAATAACAAATGGAAGGATGCCATTCAAGATTACACCTATATAAATGAGAGGACAGTATCTGTTAGACTCAAAATTGAGAGAGGTTATCTAACGGTGGTCGGAATATATGCTCCAGATGAAGGGAAAAAAGAAGAGACTGAAACCTTCTATGACAATCTTCAGAAAATAGTGCAGAATATATGCAAAACAGATCACGTTGCAATTGTTGGAGATTTCAATGCAAGAGTCGGAAACATCCCTATTCCAGGTGTACTAGGTACTTTTGGAGAAGCAGTGATGAACCAGAATGGACAAGAACTAAGACAATTTGTTTCCTTCAATGATCTAAAGATAACGAATACATTTTATAGAAAGAAAGATATCCATAAGTTCACCTGGAGTGCTAGAGGCTCAAAATCCATCATCGAATACATCATTGTAAATAATAAAATGAAGAGTTTAGTACAAGATGTAAGAGTCTATAGGGGTTGTGATATTTATACCGACCACTACCTTCTAATGAGTAAGGTGCTGATCCTAAAGAAATGGAGAACTGTCAGGAGAAATAAACAACAGGGAACCGAAGTCTTCAAGATTTCACTTCTGCAGGATGACAGTGTACGGGACTTGTACCAGAGAAGGTTGCAGGAGAATCTTTTGTTAGTTCCAACTGCAGATGATGTAGAGACAGAATGGAGAAATATAAAGTCGTGTATTCAAAAAGCTGCAACTGAAGCACTTGGTAAAAGGTTGAAGAGAAGGAATAATAGACGTCTGAGAATTTGGAACCCACAAATAGAAACTGCCATAAAAGAAAAGCAAAAGGCCTATCTTGTATTTTTGCAGAAGAAAACGCAAGCAGCTCGAGAATACTATATGCAAAAAAGGAATATTGCAAAGCAAGTTGTGAGAAAGGCTCAACAGGAGTCCTGGGAAAAGTTTATTAGTGTTATAGAGAGAGATATTCATGGACGACAGCAATGCGCGTATAAAATAATGAGGTCTTTGAATAGGAGTGATAAAGACAATGCTGCATTAAGTATGATTTCGGATGATGACTGGATACGGCATTACAAAGATCTCTGGTATTCTGATAATGAAAATGTAAATGTGCCTCAAAATCAAATCCGGAATAATTCAGTGGATTTAATAACAATGGCTGAATTACAACAAGCACTAAAGAGCATTAAAAACAGAAAAGCTGCAGGTTTGGATGGAATTACTGGTGAGCTTTTCAAGTACGGTGGTTTGTTACTAGAATTAAGGGTCTTACACCTGATAAATGAATGCTGGATGAAATGTCAAATTCCGAAAGAGTGGAGTAAAGCAGAAGTAATCTCTCTCTTCAAAAAAGGCAAACGAAATGACTGCAAAAATTATAGAGGTATCAGTCTTTTGAATGCAGGATATAAAATATACTCAAAAATAATCAATTCTAGAGTGAAAAGTATCGCTGAAGCAGTTTTAAATGAGGAGCAGTGTGGGTTCAGAAAAGGTCGTTCATGCACAGACAACATTTTCTCAGTTAAAAGACTGATAGAGAAAAGAAGAGAATTCAACCTCGAAACGCATATGGCTTTTATTGATTTTGAAAAAGCTTTTGATAGAGTGAATAGAAGTCTTATGTGGAGAATTCTGATGGAAAGAGGATATCCTTTGCATCTTGTAAACGCAATACGATCTCTTTATCACAATACTCAAATAATAGTCAATACAGGTGATAAACGACTAGATGAAATCACGATCAACCAAGGTGTTAGACAAGGGTGTAGTTTATCGCCCACCTTATTTAATATATATGTGGACCACATTTTCCGAAAATGGAAATGTAGAGTAGATTTAGGAATCAATCTTGGTAAAGACGTTTACCTAAATGCACTGTTGTTTGCTGATGATTTGTGTGTGATACAGAAAAACGAAGATGACCTCCAAAAATCTGTGCATATCCTCCACGAAATTTGTAAAGAATATAATCTCAAAATATCAAAGGAGAAAACAAAAATCATGGCTTTTAAAGGAAAGTACCCAATACGATCTAAAATTGTGATAGACAACAAAGTATTGGAGCAAGTGTCTCAATTCACATATCTGGGCTGTGACATAAGTTACAAAGATGAAATGGATGTGGAGAAGAAAATAGGAAAGTTCCAAATGATTTGTGGAAGTATCAGTAGGACATTGGCGAAAAAAGCTACCACAAACACAATAATGAAATTTTATAAAACAATGGCAGCTCCAATACTCCTCTATGGTAGTGAATCTTGGGTCACATCAAAAACACTTGAGAGTAAAGTGCAGGCAGCGGAGATGAAATTTCTTCGCAGAACTAAGGGCTGTGACAGGAGAGATCACATCAGGAATGAGGAAATAAGGAGGGAGCTGAACATCTTCTGCTTGAATGAGAGAGTTGCATCGTATCGCCAACAGTGGAAAGTACAGTTGAACGAATGTCAGCCGATAGGCTTCCACTGAAAATTTACAAGTATCAACCGGTAGGCAAAAGAGGTATAGGCAGACCACGGAAAAGGTGGCAATGATTGTACCATAAGGAAAAAAAACAAATTTTATAAGATAGACTTAAATTTATCATTGATAAAATATGAATTACATATTTAACATAGATGTTTTCTAAAATTATTAATATAAGCTGAATGTGAGTCGGAACAGGCCATAGCCTAATCCCTGTTTGAAAGAAGAAGAAGAAGAAGTTAATATATAATTAACTTATATATTAAATATAATAACTACAATAAGTTAATTATGTTAAAAAATAATATATTTTTATCAATTTGTAAGTTTGAAAAATATACAAAAAATAATGTGCACCGCATGTACTTAGCATGGTAATCAAATTATTTAGGTACTTTTTTAATAAATTAAAAATTAAATTGCACAATTTTACGTAATATAGCAATTTTGTGGCGCAATATAATTGTGCAACAAAATAAAAATAGATAATACTCATAATTTCAAGGTTAAAATAATTAATGCTGATTTATAGCTATTTGGAGTAATAGAATTGTTGCACAATATTGCGCTATGAGCTTACATGTTAGATAATGGAGATATTAGTGTCTGATATCTCTGGAAGCAGAGATAAGATAATAATTATTTTATTGCGCTATGAGCTTGGATGTTACGTAATAGAGATATAAGTGTCTGATATCTCTGGGGACAGAGACAAAATAATATTTTATTAGCAGAAAAATGACCGTATGTAATTTAAATGTTACGTAATTGTGTTTCTTTAGGACAATATTTTGCAATGTTACTTTCGCAAAGGGATGAAAAATTCAAATAATTTTATTATAAATTTTTCCAATTTGTTCTCGTTTATTTTAAGTAGGATTGACATTTTGGTCATTTCCGAATACTGTTGATTTTAGAGTGGTGTGTTTTAATGAGTAATAATTTCCAGACCCCAGTCAGGAATTGAACCTTGGACCTTCTGCTATGTAGCCTAACATCTTAACCACTTCGCTACAGAGGCGGTATTTAAATTTATTAATTTTGTTTAGATTTTACTTCAATTCATTTTTGATAAAAATCTACATTTTATTCTTTTACATCCCAAAAGAGGTTTACACCATAGATATTTTTGTACACTCAACGTATTCTTAAAAGTGACTACCCAGGTTAAATAAAACCGCAGTTTCATTAACTTTAGAATTACGGAGTTGAAAATAACTTGTATTCAAAATAATATATACATAAAATATTACTACAGTCAAAAAAAAAGTACTGTGAAAAAACCAGTACCAGTGCTGAGAAGTACTGTGTAAAATATTTGTACCTATTCTTCTGGTCAACGTTCCTCTGTTTGG
Organism: Catonia carolina; assembly: GCA_035578175.1. NCBI lineage: Eukaryota > Metazoa > Arthropoda > Insecta > Hemiptera > Achilidae > Catonia > Catonia carolina. The sequence continues at coordinate 255,836,519 of JAQMRL010000001.1, read as the reverse complement.
CCAGAGAAATAAGTACTATTATTATTATTTGGTGGGTATACAATTCCGATCCTCTCTCTCGCATCATTTACACATAGCCTACGTCTATAAGGTTGGCTAAACGGAATATTTGCGCAAAATAGTTCACATCCATTTAGCCTACGTATGTATAAAAATTAAGCCCTTCACTACTTTCCTTAACTGATACCTTCGTTTCTGCAGACCTCAGTTATGTTCTTGAATCATAAACGGATGACTCCACTTTGCACAATACTTGACTTAAATATTTATTTATATCATTAATAGATATCAAACCTACTAGAAAACCTAGTTTACATACTGAATATAAAATAGTCAATACTTAAGGTTAAGCTTTGTAAATATAATCAACTAAACCTGTTGAAGTTCAGTGTTGTTTTAAACTACGAAATAACGATTTTTTTTAATACTGTTAATTGTGATCGATGACGCAGAAGACAACATGACTGCAGACAATAAGTAGGCATCAAAATGTGTTCATCCTTTGACAAGGATAATCATGACAAACGTGCGCCTGCTTTTTATTCAGAAGCTTTTCTCTTTCTTTATTTTTTATACATATACTTGTCTCTCTCACATCACACTAACAATCACAATACGTATTAATAAAAATTCATATGACACTGTATTTATTACTAACTCAGAATAATAAAAGCATCATACGTATTGAATACAGATCGTTTAATACAACATAAATACAGTACTTAGTAATATGTCATTAAATATTTGCCATTGACTTTAGATATTGACGAGTAATAAATAATCGAAGATATTACAATATGAAGAAGTAAAGATCATTGATAAAATGCATAATAGCTCCTCTCTTTTAGAACTTTTTGATAATTTTCCATTTTTTTTTTAATTTACACACTTTATTTCCAAGTTACAAATTTTACATTGGTTTTTGAATAATATAATAGGTTAATTGCTTATCCATACACAATACATTTTCTAATTAAACTAGTGTTTACATCATAATAATTCACCAAACGTACAACAACATTATAATGATATTAACTGGGGGAAAATGTGGTTAGGTACCTCACTGAAAATCGTGTTGAGGCACCATCAAGCTCAGACAAAGAAAGAAAAGCCTAGAGTCAAAGTAAAATAAAATATAAATTTTTAATTTTTAGTCTTAAGTGAATAAATATCTAGAAAAAAATAAGAGTACTTTTTTAAAAGAAGATGTATGGATAAAAACTACAATATAAAACTGAAATAGGATATTTAATATAACATAATGATATAAGCGAAATTTATTAATGAAACAAAAATTCAACATCACCTAGTAAAAATAACCAGGATTTCAATTCTTTTAAAAAGTAAACTATTTTTACACATGAGGTTACATTTAAAGGCAAATTATTAAAAATCTTCATTGAACAAAAGGAGAAAAATCTACGGTATGCTTCATTATTTGGTTTTATTTTAAAAAAACCCGATTTTTTTAACCTTAATCGACTTGCATACACTTTAGAATTACTCAGTAAGTTTCCACCTATAATAAATATATTCTAAGTACTCGATACACATACAGATATCTTAAGGGGAGGATGTTTAATTGTTTAAAAATTCCAATCGTGTGCTCGGTTTTCGTTACAAAAACCATCATTCTTATAGCTTTCTTCTGTGCTATGGTTAGAGATTTAATTTTAGAAAAATAAATACCTCCCCAACATGCAATACCGTATAGGAGTTTACTTTGTACAATTGAGAAATAAATCAACCTCAATATATTAATAGGACACAAATTTCTTAAATAATAAAAAGTCCTTATCGCTGATAACTCTATTTAAAAGAATAAGAGTAACAAATCAAGGGTACCGACTAATTAAATATCTGGGATTTTCCCACTGCAATGCCATAGCAGAGCATTCTGTTTGTAATCCTAAAGAAAACTGTAGACTGATGAAACAATAACTTTGTCATAATGTCACAATTTCTGATATGATTTGGTAGGCAACTCTCTTTAATATCTCAACAAAGTCATTTTGGTGGCCTCAATAATTCAAACGTATCCTAACCTTTAAGGACCATGTTTATTTTCATAAGTAGCAACTGAAACTACTGTAATTGAATCGTTCATTTCAGAAAGCCTGTAACTCAAAAAAACTAACTTTTGGAAAAATTATAAAACTTTTAATCTATTATGTTTCAATTTAAAAAATATAAATTGTTCAGAGGGCTGTCCTCTTTAATATAAAATATATTTTTGTATTTTTAAAGACAAGCCACTTGTTTAGAAAAAATTAAAATTTAGACTTAAGGTGTTTCTGAAATAAACTGCAGTAAAATGTTAACTTACGTAGTTTTCTGTAAACTACGTTGCCAGACGAAAAATAAATTGTGTTATACAATAGAATTCATCCATTTCAGTAGTTTAAATTATGACTTAAAATAGCTTTCTGCAACAATAAAAATTGAAATTCTTAACTTTAAGAAAGAAATATGTTGATGTTCAGGGCTATTCACGTGCTTCATCGTTGTCGTAAAGAGTCTTTTCCATTAAAAAGTAGAGGTTAAGCTTCAAAAGAACACCACTTTCATTTTTTTTATTAGAAGAAAACATTTTATATCCTTATGGATAAGCCTTTTCGTAGAGTTATTATTATATTACATAAGGAATGCCAGACTTATGTGATTGTAGGTAGGTGTGTTTACAATCAGTTAGTGCTAAAATGCACAAAAGAAAAAATGTACCATTTTGACTTATGGGCTTTCTGAGATGACTGATTCAATCCGATATAACCTCAGCAGTGTTTCTCGTCAAATCTTGTAAGATGCTGGCACTAAATTTGAAGCTTGCAATGTCTGTACCTGCTACAGCTGATTTTCTACTACTTTTTCACCGTAACTTATTGTTCTATCTGTTTTTATTGTTTAAAAAACACATGAAATGTGTTTTACTATGTACTATGAAATAATATACCTATGCTAAAAAACTTCACTAGGTAAGGGTGACGAAAATCAAACGGGAATAAAATACAAAAGTAAAATAATACTTTGATTAAAGTGTACTTGAAACACCCATAAATCGTAAGCATTCTTATAATAACTACCTATGAAAACTATCATAAAAAATTTTACTACGCATTTTTCTTTATTTCTGTAAGTAATCCTCATAAGACGTACAAAAATTTAATATAGTAAAAATATTTCCGATCATTTTTATTTTATATTTTTTTATAAAACGACAAGACAAAACATATCAGGAAAAGTCGGACTCACAATCTCCTACGAGAAGACCGAAATAATGCCAATTACAAAAAAAAAACCGAATCACATCAACTTTATGAACGGACAAGTGATATCAAGGAACATAAACGAGAAACGAGTAATCCAAAAAAAGAATCAGTAAACTGAGACTTGCAGAGAAACTTACTTCCCCCACGTACAAAAAGAAGTTTCTCTTAATGAAGAAAAAAATTAGACACTACAATCTATACTAATATATGAAGACAAAGCGTGCTGTTTTTGTGCATGCTTATTTCCAAAACTACTGCGCGGATTTTCATGGAATTTTGACAGCATATTCGTATTATATTCACAGCAACATTTTATTTTTAAATTTTCATCCTTTAAATTTAAATAAATTATAACCCTAAGGGCCCTAATGAAGGTTTTCATAAATATGTATGTGTGTTTGTACATGTGAGTACGTATTTCTGTTAAAGAAGGCTATATAAAGGGTTTGATGTTGGTAAGAGGCGTACGCAGGGTAAATTATCAAAACGGCGTTTTGTGTGTGTGTGCGCGCGCGCGTACTATCGTTGAAGACAGTACGTACGTGTAAAGCTATCGAAGACTATCGCAAGAGAATTCACCTAAACGTATGTACGTGCGTGCGCGCGCGCGTGCGTTTTGGAGTACACAGTCGATCTAGCAGCTACACAATTTCTGTTTCATTTATTTAAAAAAATTGATTACACATGTTCACGTGCGAAGCCGCGTGAGGCATGCTAGTACGGTAATAAGATCAGAAATAACTTATGCAAGTGAAACACTGTTTAACCTTAAAAGCAGAAATAGAACAGAAGAACTTCAGAGAGTAGAAAGAAGAACGATCATTAACAAAAAACATATAGTGAATAGAAACACAGACTTCTTCCTAATGAAATGAAACATAAGGAGAACAAACCCTTACTAAACATTATAAGAAAAAAAAAGATTAGCCTTTTATAGTCATCTAGTAAGGCTACCTGAATAAAGACTGACCAAGAAACTGCTAACTTACCAACAGAAAAATGACACTTGATGTAGTAAAATACATATTGGCTACGGGAAATAGAGGAAGACCTTGAGGAGCAAGAAATAATGGAAGAACAGATTTTAAACAGGGAGGTAAAAACAACTCTTAGGAACAAAAAAACAAAATTTAAAATCAAAACTTCAACACAAAGGAAGTAAAATATTACAGAGGATCAGAGATTCCAAAGATCTAAACGAATGAAAGAGAATTGGGCAAAGAAGAAAAATTCCCAGAAAGTCTTTCCATCCTTGACTAGATTTTCTCCAATGAGGGCCTAAATAACAATAATAATAAGATGACAAGAATATTTGAATAATTTTAAAATAATAAAATGAGCCGAGCGTTAAAATTATAAACCGCCTTTGGATTATAATTAGAAAATAAAATTTGTAACTTCTCGTTAAGCAAATCATGTTTTTAACACTATAATTATTTAGAAGTATCTAATTTTGAATTATTTAATAAAATATAAATTGTATTGTAAGTAAATAATGGTAATGATTTTATTATTTTCCTGTATAATTTTCGTTTCTGTAGTTTAATTATTTCCTTTGTAGCAATACTGGTTAGAATTGCGTCTGTTTTACTCTTATTAAAAAAATATAATAATAATAATAATAATGATATTATTATTATTATAGCGGCTGTTCTACAGCACTACGTCAATTACCGCGACCCAAAACGCCATTAATTCCTATTGACCACATCTTCATCCATTAGAACACTCTCTTTCATAGCTCTTATTACTCATTTATGCCTTTCTGGCTCTCTCTCTCTCTCTCTCTCTCTCTCTCTCTCTCTCTCTCTGTCACTGGAACTGATAGCCAAATATTCTGTGGCACTCTGTTTTTCTCAGTACTTTGCAGAAGGCCGTACTTGATGAGTTGTACGAATATTGCTTCAATATTAACAATCAATACAAATTTTTTGTTCATTTTTTTACTTTCTTTGTTCTTAACTAGAGCTAGCACAGTCAACTGATAACTTCTCCAGAAATTAATTTCCACAGCTGTTATTCTGCTTTTAAATCGAAGTTGGAGAGTCCAAACCTTTAAGCAATAAATGGAGAAGCTTTCAACAAGTTGAAGAAGAATGTTTGAGAAAACTCTCCACTTTTGTTTTTGGGGGACTTTTGTTTTTTTAAATTAATGTTGTTAGTAATGCAAGACGAAATGGTGTGGTGGTGAGATAGTACATATCCGAGTGGTGTGAAGACAGATAACGAGAACGTTGTTAGAATAATCTTTCTCCATAAAAAGTACTAAATATGCTTTTCACGGTTGATGAGCTCTGCTGTTCCACGCGTTTAAACCAATCAGAACGTTTGCCAGCGTTGTCAGATTGTACCTGACAAACATTACGCGCGCATGCGTATAAGAACCGCATTAGTTCACTCGTGTCTTGCATCTCGTATTGAACACATCGATTATAGAGCGTATTAACATGCAATCAATACTTTATGATATAATCAACTGTTGTATGTTCATAGTTTATAATTGTTTTTGAAAGACCAAAAAAATGGCGGACGAAATATATAACAGAGCTACGAGAGCAAGTATTGACAACATTCCTGGCAAGTCATTGGTTAGCTATGAAGTGGGTAGGAAGCAATCCGTACGTTCAGAGCTCATCAGTCTTGAAAAATAGTATAGTAATACCAATATTACAAAATATATAAATATAATACAGTATAGTAAACTACCAATATAAGCTGTTGTAGTATGTACATTTTTCAATTAATCGTAATTATTAGTTTCTGTTTGTTACAATTCAGTTGTAATCAGTAGTTGTAATTTTTTCACTTGTTATTAAATGTGTTTTTCGCTCCTTTGTTTTAGCACAGCAAAAAAATGGAAGATTCTCTTCTTTGTGCCACAAATTTTTAAGTTTCGTTCTTTGTATAACACCTTTACCCGGTGGCCTAAATTTTGCCCGATAACAAACCATCCTTTCATTTTGTAACGTTTAAGGTCAGATGAAGATTACAGACTCTAGAACGTTAACAAACAAATAAACTTGTTCTAGCAGCTCCACTTGTTGCTGTTACACAAGTTTAGAACAATTCGTTAATTTTTAGAGAAATAAAATGAAAACTTTTAAGTAACAAATATTACGAATAATAGTTGTATCCATCAAATTTTATTTTTTATCAAATTTTATTACAAATTTATTATAAAATTTAATACGATGAAATCTTAAAATATTAGAAATATTTAAATACTTGTATAAATGGAAAGACCAAGTTAAAAACAGAAGGCAATAATTTTGGGAGCTGTATAACGTCAGGCTCTGTGCATAAAACTCGATCAAAATAACGACTAAAAGTGGTACAACTTGTGTGTTAATCTCAATTTCTTTCTGGCGCATAATTGACAGAAATTTGTCATCATTTTTTTTAAAAACTGTATCTAAATTTATTTATTCCCTATAAACAATTAATGACTTTCTATAATAATTAAGTATCAACAAATAATGCAATTTTTATAACAATAGTTTTGTTTTAAAACCACAATTTTATCATTAAACAAACAATAACTACAGTCTATTCATGTGTATTAATCTGCTTCTATTTTACAAACGTTATGTAATAGGCATTAATAATATTGATTTTTTATTAACAGGGTGACCCAGAAGTAGAACAGCCAAATAAAAACGCTATTTACATGAGATTGTTTTATTTATAATAATATTCATATAGAGTATTTTGGTATTTACCTCCACCAACCGAAATATTAAAGTAGGTGTAACTTTCAATTAATTTAAAAAAATTAAATCCTAAATAGACCTAAATAAGCAGTAGAAAACCAATTTCTTTTTTAGCTACCGATTGATTCTGGTAAATACTTACCAGAATTCAGGTACAATCTATGGATTGACAAGCAAGAACGCGTAATTTAAAAAAATCTGATCGTTAAAATTCTTCTTCTTCCTCTTCTCCTTCTTCTCTTACGCGTTCTCCTTTTCCTTCTCCTTCTCCTTTTCCTCCTCCTCCTCCTCGTTCTCCTCCTCATCCTTCTCCTCCTCCTCCTCCTTCTCTTCCTCCTCCTCCTCCTTCTCTTCCTCCTCTTCCTTCTCTTCCTCCTCCTCCTCCTCCTTCTTCTTCTTCCTCTTCCAAAGCAGAATTAGGCTGGAGCTTGTTCCGAACTCACATACTATATCATGTACTTCTATCTTTTCCTACCTCTACTGACAAATTTTTTTCCTTCTGAAGCATACCAGTACGTCTGGTTAAGTATCCTGTGATCTGATATCCTTTTTTCCATATGCTGTCTCCAACTTTGGCGATAATCCTTCATCTTTTCGTTCAAGTTGTAAATACCCAATTCTGACCTTATTTCCTCATTACTTATTCTGTCCAAGCGTGTAAACCCCTTAGTCCGCAGAAATCTCATCTCTGCCGTCTGGATTCTCTGCTCTTAGGTTTTTGTAGTTGTCCAAGCCTCACTTACGTACAGAATAACTGGAGCTGCCATAACTTCATAGAACTTCAGTTTTGTGACCTTTCTTGCTCTATTTACCAAAAATCTGCTTATAGTCCCGCATATCCTCTTGAATTTGCTCAATTTCTGCTCTATATATTTTTATTCTTAAAATGGATTTTTATTTACGGCCGTTTGAAATAAACTTTCCCTATTACAGAGACAGGGATCCAAAAAAAAAAAATCGAAGAAATTCAGTTATAAAACCTGAAAAGTTTATCATAAATTTTTCAAAATTCAATCCAATTTCTTACTGCCTGGCAGATTATTTGTGAACTAATCGGTATTACATTAAATACAGTCGCACAATGCAATAGTTCATTCAAGTCGAGTTTGTAATTGATTATGCCAAAATTTATTTAATCAGTGTAATTATTCAAATATTTAAATAAATTAATGGGATTTTACATTTTTTTTCATATCCATTGAAACTTATGATTACTAATAATATTAGTTACATAACATAAAACTTTTTAATTTTTCGTTTGTTTTGATTTTCTTATCGATGGTTTTTAATAGTTTTTCAAGGTTTTTAACTAATTTATTTCAAACTATTGTCTATAACATAGTTACACAGATAGGTAACAACTTTTTTGTTTGTCTTGAAATTTTTGTGCAGTTTTTGTGAAAAGATTTTGCTTATGATCATAAAAACCCTCTTTCAGCCAGCATATTGAGTAAGCTGTATCAGAAATAAAGCTGTTCACCATCCACTAATATCCAAGCTCACAAAAATGAGAGTGAAAAAACAAAAAAAAAGATAATTGAACTAAAAGTGCGTTTTTTATTTTAGACATGTACAAACCAAAAGTGATAAAAGCTAAATAGTGTAATGAATTTTTTATTGTGTATCTTTTCTTTTGTTTATTTGTTTTCAAGTACAGCCTAAAACTACAGAAGTTAAATAATAATACTAGTGTATTATCCGTTTATAGTGATGTCTATGGCCTTCGGTGCAACCTAAACATTACAAAAATTATAGTAACTTTTTTCAAATACCCAAAAACAAAAATTTGACTTAACAAAATTTGTGGAAGAAAACTGAAAAAACACATGCGGGTTATGCATCACGGAATAGGTTAGTTAATGTATTAGTAGCTATTGATTGAAATGAGCAATACAGTAAACAAAGACTTTCGGTTAGACCAGTTGTTTTATTCATGGTCTTTATCTATTAATAGGTAGTAAATAGTTTTAACATTAGTCTATTTACTAGAACATAATATTTATAACTGAGTGACCATGAAAAAACTACCAAAACCTAATTCTGAACTTTGCTGCAATTTTCTTAATTTTTTATTAAAAATGAATAATCAGCAAAAACATGTTACAAGTAAACCACTCATAGATAAGGCAAGCATTAGAAAGATTTGTCTTAAGTATCGAGTGTCCTTTTTTTACGAGGTTCATCTCTAAAGAGTAAAGACCGTTTTGTTGTAAAACATTTTTTCAGAAAAATCTGGTGTGAAACACTCACACAACTTTCTCTAGCCAATGCAGATAATGAACAATATAACCAAATATTAGTAATAAAACATTAGAAATAAACAAAAAACTAACCTCAAAAAACATACGTAACCTTATTTTAATCATGAGTGAATGATGCAAAATGAAAATCAACCTCAGTTTGGCTTAAAAATACGGAAAATCACTTATTCACGCTAAACTAGGCTCTGTAGAGAAAAATGCTCTTAAAAGTTGTAGAACTTTTAATTTCCTATAAATTTGATTATATACACTTTTGTCGTAAAATGCACACTAAGGCTGAAATCTTAAAAAATCGATTTTTTACAAATTTTTATGTTAAAAAACACCAGAAAATCACTAATTACCGCTAAACTAAGGGTTATACAAAAAAATGTTTAAAATAAAATTTTGTAGGATTTTTAATTCTCTACAACGTTTACTATATAGTCTACATTTTTGCGCTAAAATGCACATTAAAGCCGCAATCTTAAAATAAATCTTTTTTACGAGAAAACAGCCTTTCCAAGAATTTCAGCAGACATGGCGCCTACCCTATCATGCCATGTGAGCATGAAAAATGTAGTATATGAGGCGATTTTTAAAAAAATCGTAGGACAAAGGTTCTGTAAAGATAGATATATAGTTTCACTGTGAACTTTTTAAATCTCAGTACGAAACAAATTATACCATGCCTTAGAGAATGATATTTCGGTCTACTCTAAATACTATACAATCTGGAGTCCGGTAGTACCAAGTACAATGAGCCATATCGGTTCATACACAGTTGTTACATTAACTTAACGGTTAAAAATATCAAAATTGCAAATTTGCTTCAATCCCCATACTACACAATCATGATAAATGATAAATGTAATAGACACAAATAAACAATAAATTTTACAAAAACGTTCTTTCTTAGGTAAATTTTATTAAAAGATCAGTGGAAAGTTCTCAGCATGTTGAAATAAGAATAAGCAGCGTTCATCACCTGAAAAAAATAAACAAATTATAAAATTTGTTGATTTTATTTTAAAAAGTAAGGTCAGAATATCAAATTAACTAACTTATCTAAATTTGGCATATTTTGTCCATAGATTCTCCTTCTGGGCTATAATTTTCAAAGAAACCCAATTTAATAGCAATTTTTTTTAAATAATTCTGCAATTATTAATTAATAATTTTTCTGAATATTTACCGTGTGATTTTTCTCTACATTACACTTAGAGAATGCTATTTTGAAAGAAAGTTTTTATAGAAAATAGAAAATTTCTAAACCCCCTCTAAACTGACTCTCGACTAAACAGTCTTATTTAAAGATATTTATTTTATTGATAAGTTTCTTCGATGTATGAACTTGTATGAGAAAGACAGTATTTTATTTCATTGCTGGAGTTGGTGCATAAGGAAGATTAGAAGAATATTACTCATTTAGCCGAAGACAGTTTTTGGCTTGTAATCTGTGAAACTGGTTCGATTTTATTATTATTAGCTCAATTATTTCGAAGAGTGGCATCCAGGCTTATCATAACTAACACTATTTCGATGAGTGAAGACGAAATGAAGTATATTTAATAAAAGAAGAGCTGCACATATTTTCTCAGAGATAACTCTGATGGTTTATTAATTAGTAAAGCAAATACAGAAATTTAAGAAAATTTTACAAAATTTGCAAAGCAATTTTTGTTTTTGGATGGTAGTGTGGCCTCTTTTGATCGTTTGTTACTCTTAAATAACAATGCTGCAAATCTAATTTTAGAAACGCCTTGGGGCTAAAAATTGGGGATAAAAATACCTTGGTTATCAATTTTCTGTCCAATAGGGCAGTACTTTAGGCTCTATAACAAATAAAACCCATGTGTACTTGTTTCATTTTAGTAATATCCGTTTCAGACCAAAATTGAAGAAAATTAACGATCTAGCATTTGCACATCAAAGATTTTTGTGAGATAGCTTAGCTCGTTCTTTCTTTATTCTTAAAAATCGTAGGCCTACTAGAAGTGTTTCATTCGTTTTCCATCAGAGTTCGTTCAACACCAGTGACTATAATAAGATGGAAATTTTTAAAGGGAATTTTATAAGAGTTGTAATGGAAACAATTTATGAATCGGTCTGAACGACAATGCATTGAAATTTAGCTTTAAGATTCCTGAGAAGGTGAGTAAATTACTCAGTATATATTATGTGAATACCTTGGAACAGTCATTAATGAGGCATGGGATAACTCACAGGAGATCAAGAGTCGCATTGGTAGGGCTAGGAACATCTTTAGCTCTATGGGTGCGGCTTTCAAAAGTCATGATCTTACTTTGGGAACCAAACTGAGACTTCTGCGGTGCTATGTTTTTTCTGTCTTGCTGTATGGAGTGGAGTCCTGGACTCTAACAAAAGAAACGACCAACCGACTAGAAGCCTTCGAACTCTGGCTCTACAGAAGGATTCTGAAAATACCATGGACCCATAAAGTGACCAACGTTGAAGTTCTGCAAAGAATGAAGAAAACCACAGAACTTGTTAATATTGTGAAAGCAAGGAAGCTGCAATATTTGGGTCATATCATGAGGAATTCGCAACGTTATGAACTGTTACAACGCATCCTGCAGGGAAAGATAGATAGCAAGAGGAAGCCCGGTAGGAGAAGAATATCCTGGCTTGGGAACTTGCGAACCTGGTTTGGTAGGAGCTCCATGCAATTGTTCCGGTTGGCAGCGGATAAAGTCAAAATAGCCATGATGGTCGCCCACATCCGTAGCGGATAGGCACTCAAAGAAGATATTATGTAAATATCCACTTACGTTAGTGAAGTTATCGAGATTCAAGACGTAAAGGCTGAATGGTTTAATATGTAAAGGCAAATTAGCCTTTGTCATCATAATCAGTAACATCTTCTTAAACCATTGTGGTTTGTCTAACCAATAACAATGCGCCAAACACCTTCGAATCTCATCGTTCTAAAAAAAACAAAAACACAAAAAATAATACGAATTCCATTTATGAGAAGTTCCTGTGAATGAAATACAGGTGGGATCTATGCTCTATTTGCACGTAATCGACTAGTTTGACATCTGTAGTCTTCATCTAGTCTTGACATATGTATTTAGATGCAGAGTGTTACAGGAATTTAGACATGGAACGACTTGTGCAAGCGAAAACAGCTTGAAAAACTGCATCAAGCCAGTCGAGAGACTGATGACAAAAAAAGTCTAGTAGTTCTACTGGCTCACTGTAATAAATCAAATGCATTTAAAATATTTGAGAGTAGAGGAATGTGTAAAGTGGAATTTACACAAATGAGAAATACTTCCAGTGAATGTAATTTACACCATTATACAGACAGAACCTATTCTAAATATAGCGTGAATGATATTTGGATAGTTGAACAGTAAATACTTTTCAGGAGGTCTGGCATACTGATAAGTACCTCCACTTTTTAACCTAAAAAGATAATCTACTAAGGAATCCTATAATAAAATGGTAAATAAAGATCGTAATCCTAATATTAATATTAAATGATAGAAAAAGTTAGTAACCCAGTAGTAACAAAAGCAAATCTTTCGCTCTATATTTTATTCAGTGAGTGTTGAAAGTAAGTAGTTCACGTAAACAACTGTTTTAGCTAGTGAGAGAATTATTCCGTGCCTGGTTAGCTCACGAAGGGGTCAGGCTCTGAACTAAGTAAGGGCTAGACGTACCCTTTGTGGGACACTGGGAGGGGGCCTCAACCCCGACACGGCGCGTCCCAATGGCTGATAGGGAACGTTCCTGTAGATATGCAGGACAGGTGTGAATAAGGTGTAAGAGGAATCATTTACCAAATAAGCACCCGCGGATCAACTGAGGCGGAAAAGCCAACGGCCTTGAAGACGGAGGAGGAGACTTCCCAACGGCAGAGAGGGCGGAAGAGCACAAGGGAGCATACCCTGACAGAAAAGCCTGCAAGTTTAGAGGCAGTGAGGTAGCAGCCCTACCACTAATCTACTCTGCGTAACGCTCGTAACGTGACCAGAGGATTTTCTATTACTGGCAAGCTTCAAAAAGCCTCGGATAGGACAGGATTATCGGATAAACATAACGGGAAACGAAGAAAGATTAAGAATTTTGGAATCACGGATACAGTATTGATCTCGACGTGGAACGTAAGAGGTGGACTGGCATATAAGGAAGCAGAACTGCTTAAGATACTTCAGGAAAGGAAAATTAATATTTCCATTGTGTCAGAGACCAAGAAGAAGCAGAGAGGTACAAGAGATGTCAATGGGTGGTTGACCATTTATAGTGGTGTGAGCGGAAACGAGAGAGCGAGGGCGGGAGTGGCAGTATATGTGGATAGTAAATGGAGAAAGAAGATAACTTCGTATGATTACGTCAGTGAAAGAATATTGACAATACGTATGAAGACAGATAGAGGAAACATGACAGTAGTAGCCGTATACGCACCGGAGGAGGGGAAGCAGGAAGAAACCCAAGTATTTTATGACGATTTACAGAAGGTGGTAAAGAGGTATAACACCTCGGATCAGCTTATAGTTGCGGGAGACTTGAATGCGAGAGTAGGAAATGTTCCGATAGAGGGAGTAGTTGGAATGTTCGGAGAACAAACCATAAATAGGAATGGTATACACTTACGAGAATTTGCGTCTTACAATAAGCTGAAAATCTCAAACACATTTTTTAGAAAGAAAGAGATAAATAAGTTTACATGGAGTGCTAGGGGTTTGAGAACTATCATTGATTATGTACTGGTGAATGACCGATTGAAAGGAAATGTAAAGGACGCACACGTTTTTAGGGGCTACGATATAAGTTCGGATCATTTTCTGCTGGTGGTTACGATAAATATCACAGCCAGATGGAAGAGGAGGTCCCATGCGGCGGTTTCAGGTGGGAAACAAGTGTTCAAGGTAGACTTGCTACAGCAAGAAAGTGTAAGAACACTATATCAAAATAGACTAGCTGAACAGCTGAAAACCAGGCCAACGAGTGTCGATATTAATGAGGAATGGCGGAGCATCAAGAGAGCACTGCATGAAGCAGCAAAGGAGGCTTTAGGGATGAGGATCCTCCGAAGAAGGAAGAATAGGTTGAAGTTTTGGAACAAGGATGTGGAACAGGCAGTGAACGAGAAACGACAGGCTTATCTGAAGTATATGCAGTCAAGATCAGAGTGGGATGGACAGACCTACAGAAGAAAGAGGAATAGAGCCAGAACAATGATCAGAAAACTACAAGAAGAGTCTTGGGACAGGTTTGTTGATGTCTTAGAGGAGGATATTCATGGAAGACAAAGCTTGGCTTATAAGGTCATGAAGGCAATGACAAGGGAAGACAAGGACAGAGCGGATCTGGTCATTATAGATGAGGAGCAGTGGTTAGGCTATTTTAAGATGCTTTGGATGAGCGAGGAGGAGCAGGGGAAGGAGGTTAGAGACGTTGAGGAACCAACAACAGTAGATTATCTTACACTGGAAGAAGTGGAAGTGGCTGTTGCATCACTAAAAAATAGGAAAGCCTGCGGGACAGACGGTGTCAACGCTGAACTTCTTAAGTACGGTGGACTCCTCCTCAACTTGAGGCTTTTACAACTGTTTAACAAATGCTGGCTTAAACTGGAAATACCGGACGAATGGGCGGAATCAGTTGTCATCCCAATCTTTAAAAAAGGAAATAGAGAAGACCCCAATAATTACAGGGGGATTAGTCTACTGTCCATAGCCTACAAAGTTTATGGGAAAATAATCAACGGAAGATTGGCTCCTATCGCAAATGCCTACTGGAAGAACAGCAGGGTTTCCGAAGAGGCCGGACAACTATGGATGGAATATTCACCATTAAGCAGGTTATAGAAAAACGAGTGGAATTTAATCTGGAAACGCACCTAGCTTTTGTTGATATAGAAAAGGCGTTCGACAAAGTTTCTCGTCAGTTGTTATGGCAGATAATGGAAAGGAGAGGCTATCCGCTACACTTAATTCAAGTGGTAAAAAGTATTTATAAAGGGACGAAGATCGTGGTAGCGTTAGGTGATCGATTGACAAGAAGTACACAAATAACTTTAGGTTTAAGACAAGGATGTGACCTCTCACCAACACTTTTTAATATTTATATAGACGATGCAATACGGCGATGGAAACAAGAAGCTCCGCTAGGCATAAAAATAACCAGAGATCCATATCTTAATACTCTCTTATACGCGGATGATCAGGTGATAATACAAAGCTCAGAAGTGGATCTTCAAAAATCAGTTCTGCTTCTTGATAAAATAGCCAAAGAATATACCATGAAGTTGTCAACAAGCAAAACTAAAGTGATGGCATTCCTTGGGAAAGACCCAATACGATCAAAGATAGTTTTGAACGACAAGACTCTAGAGCAAGTTTCCGAATTCGTTTACTTGGGTTGCAGTATCACATACAAAGACGATAACGAGATATTGCGGAGGGTCAATAAATTTCAGTCGGTTTGTGGTTTCATCAACAGGACCTTCAGGAGGAAATCTCGAAGGGAAACACAATTGCGATTATACGATGTGATGGCGGTGCCGTTGGTGTTGTACGGCAGTGAGTCTTGGGTGCTACGAACAGCTCAGTTAAGAAAGGTAGAGGCTGCAGAAATGAGATTCATGAGGGCAGTGATGGGATGTTCCTTGAGAGAGCAGATTCGTAGCAGTGAAATAAGGAGAGAATTGGGTAGAGAGGAATCGCTGATTGGAAAAGTGTCCAAGTACAGAGACAGATGGACGAACCACGTCGAGAGAATGCCGCCAGACAGGATTACAGTGAGGGCGGTAAACTATCAACCGGAAGGAAGACGAGACCTGGGGAGACCCAGAAAGAGATGGCATGAAGCTGGAACAGGCGTTACGCCTAATCCGTAATAGGTAGAAGAAGAAGAGAATTATTGAAATAATTACATACATTCACGAGCAGAATCCATTTGCAGCGTCTAATGATACCATTCAACACATAAAGTACGTGCTGCAAATAGAGTATTTATTAAACACAGCAGCTAGTCAACCAGTACTCCGGTTCTAACGCTTTCTGTTTTATTTAATGTTTAGTCATTAAACAGTTAAACTTCTCTTAACGACCACCCCTATTCAGCAACCACCCGTCCCTCCAACTGAATATTTGCGGAACCGATTTTATTACTCATCAGACCAATGTATTCTATACCCTCTATTAAGCGACCACCCCTCACTCCGACCAACGACCGCCGGGTAAAAAGGCATTTTTGTTTTCGGGCGACCTCAAATCTGGCAGCCACAAGGTTTATGGAATTTTCAAAACTGTAGATGGACACAAATTAAGGAGGTCTATGTAAAACGAGCGTTTACTGGTTGTTAAGCCCAGCCTGAGCTGAACTTGCAATTTGATATCATCTTTTCAATAATCTATTTAATAGCGTGTTACGTTGGAGGACCAGGGTGAATATTTAAAAGTCCTTACCCAGGACTGACTGCTGAATCGGAATGCACAAGTAAACAAAGAACTGGTAATAAAGAGTTGAAAGGAAAACACAATATTGAAAGGAAATAGGAAACAAACGGGTATCACTGCTTTAATGGACTTATAACTAATTATAAATGCAAGGTCACTTACTATAAAATAGACAGCAAGAAACGCAGAAGCGAAGTTGATGATTGAAGCGCCGGTAACGATTGTAAATTCCGAAGAAAAAGTAAATGTAGTTTATCTAGCATAAACACTATTTACACCTATAAACACAGCATGAATATAGAATAACAAAGTACATTAAAGACTTGCACCTCCAACTAGCGTCCGTTGGAAGGCGCCACGAGAGAAGCGACCTTTGCCTTCAGTCACAAGCCACGACACGCAGTGAAAAAACAAAGGAAGAAACGCATAGGAAACAGGAATGAGGAGTAGGAGCTAAGGTGGAGCGAAAAGGAAGTAAAGTGACGTAATACTGTATCACGCGGGCAAAACAGCACAGATCTGAACTAAGTCGAAATGAAACAAAGAAGCGTAAGGCGCGAACGATTGAAATAACAGTAACGAAGAGAAAACAAGTTAAACCAGTGTACATTGCCTTAATACTGGTATACGACTTTTTTCGGGAGATGATGTTTTTGAACTCTTCCCGAGTTTTTGTATAGGACTGAAAAATTTTATTTCAATGTCTTTGTATTTGAATTCGAAGCGTTGAAATGAAAAAGGCAGGACTTTTTAGTTGTGAATGAGGTTAAAAAAGGGTGAAAATGCCTTTTTACCAGATTACGCTTAACGTAGGCCTACAATACTTAATAAACAAACCGCCAACATTTCTATAAACCCCTTTTAAGCGACCAACCTTTAATTAAAAAATACAATTTACTCTTAAAATTGTGGTGGTCGCTTTAGAGAGGTTTAACTGTACTATTCATTCAATCGATAAAGGGTTGAATTATATCACTAACACTGTGAATGAATTCTGTATGTAAACTGGTATGACGTGGTCTGTCGATCACGTGAACATTTCTACAGTTATTGACTGACAGAGTTGTTCAAGTGAATTGCTTACTTTCAACACTCAGTGAATGTGGTGTAGACTTCTCGGTTTAATTAGTAAATGATCTATTAGTTCAAAAAAGCTTTGCGGTTCTTTATCTATAGATCCTCTGCACCAATTTATACATTAACATCACTATTGGTCGTTGGTACAGAATTATAGAATGAACTAGCCTGCCACAATTTTTCAAAACCCAACAGGAATCTTTAATGGAATCATTTTGGGGATGATGAGTTCCTATATAGTGTGTTTCCTTCACAATATGAATTTTGGTGAATTGAATTGTTATCCTTATAGCTTATTAGCAAATAGTATATACCTAAAGAATCTTACCCCGTTTATGATTTTCTGGCCGTAAAAACAATAGATGAATATAAGAGAACTTTCTAGCAGAAGAAGATTAACGAATGCAAATTTGGCAAATATGTTATCGATCTGTAAATAAAAGAAAATTTGTTAATAGGCAGATAATATTGCAATATTATATCTTCTCCTTCACCACATGCTCTCTTTCTTCTTCACCGGTGCGCGCGCACACACATACAACGTTTTTACCTGTATAGGTAATGACAGTGGTGTACCCACAGGGAAGGGTAAAAGTGCATGTGAGCAGGTTTTGAACGAATTTTCATAATTTTGACTATTCAAAACAAACGAATTTTCTTGTACAATAAAAATAATTTTATTAACGGTGATTCAAAGAAACGGGAAATTTTGAAAATTAAATAATTTTATGTAAAACAGTTTTTTAAATACATTTATCTTTGCCATTAAATAGTAAAAAATGCCATTTAAGAATACATACAGTACTATTTATTTCTTGTAGATGACATCTTGCAGGTGAGCTCCATTTTTACGCAACCATTCCTCCTGTCTCTTCGTTACATTGTGCATGATCGAAGTAACATCTCAACAGGAATATCGGCAATTGCTTCTCGGATCTTGGCTTTCAATTCTTCCGTTGTAGCCAGACGATCTGCCACTTGCATGGATGACAAAGCAAGTCCCGTACCAATATTCTTCGAATACTTGAACTGTGCAACTGTAGACACATTTATTGACGACGGATTGACCGACGTGGACTTCTTACAACAGCATCTCGAACAGCTTGGGTATTGTCTGGTGTACAAAAGATTCGCATATGGCCTGGAAGTTTCTTCTTCATTACCGAAACACATAATAAGAGAAGAGGCGCAGTGAATGTAATTTCCGTACAGGAAAAGAGGCACTATGGCATGGTTTCCCGTAGTGCGTGTACGGGAAACCATTGCATCTAGCCGCCACACGCATGCTACAAGGTCAGACGGTCTATGTAATAAGTCCTATACTAAACTCAGCATGGATACTAAAAATAAAATACGACACCGGCTAGCTCATTTGGAGTCCGCTCTATGTCGCTATGTTGGCGAATGTCTATAAGTATAAGTACCATTAGTTCAGAAACTGATTTAAAATCGTTATACCTTAACACGCAATCCAAATTCTGCCAACTTAACAAGGAACCCCTCAAAGATGACTGATGAACTCATGGAATAAAAATCAGTTCAAAAATAAAATGATATTAACTGTCACTGGATGGCATCCTCCCCAAATCCAGTAACGCATGATTTTTTACAAATATTATAATCCTACTGGTAATTATTTCTCCAATATAAGATTAAATTGTGTGTTGTTTAGGTCAACAGCCGAAAGGCTGGTTTGAACTCTGGAGGTTTTACTTAGTAAAAGCGAGGAGGGAGGTAGTTTACTATTGCCTCCCTCACTGAGTTGAAAGAGAATGCTTATCAGCATGCCAGTCCCTCCGAAAAGCATGATCTTTCCACCCTGTAAATGACACCTTCACTTCATTACCACAGGGTCTGGCTGCATAGTGAAATTCATTACTTTCAGAAGATATAACTCTGACTAGTGTCTTTTACACCTCTACCTCTTCTGTTCTTAAATTCTTCAGTCATATAATTGGCTGACCATGTGATAAGAAACAGAACTATTTTTGTAGCCCTTTTTTGTAAGTATTTTTTGTAAAATTAAATAAAATAAGTTATTCAAAAATCAAACCTCGTATAAGCACATAAGAAATACACAGATTTGAAAACATATGCATTGATTTCCGGCTGTTACTACAAGAGATGCTCCTTTGTTCAATATTTTGACGTTCCTAAAAGATAAAATTGTAATTATTAAATATAAAAAATATTCTATTTAAAAGCAAGTAATATTAGTATTTCTTATTCTCGAGGGCGAAGTTAAAGGTAGGCATAGACCTATAACAAGTTCTCATGGTCAAACAATATAAGAGATTAGACAAACATGAGTACGCCCACTCTTTTGAGGGTGGTTCATGATAGAGAGCGATTTACCAGTTGTATGGCTTATTTACCCAGAGATTTATAATACTTTCAAGATGCACAGTGGCTCTATAATAAATGTTCACAGCTCTGTGGAACGTTCATCATAAACCAATCCTTACATACACGCCCGCGCGCACGCGCAGCACCCCTATACCTGCCTAGCGATGTTTTACATACTTCAGTAGTGAGTCACCCACTAGGCACTTTGCTGTAATACTACCATTTTGTTTGTAATTATCTTAATCAAAATTGTATAATAATTTTCAAAATCTACGTATTATTCCTCGAAAAATGAATCCAAACACGGTGCCATTGTAATAATCCTAAGCATTTGCGATGTTGGATTTCATGCTGACAGCTGTTGTTCAATAATATTAATAAGTTTAACAATTATTATCATAAATGTAATAATTAATATTATTATTTTTTAAACATGTAACAAATGTTACATTTTGTTCCGTAAATCTTATCAAAACATAATATTTCATTAATAATATCCTTTTTATAAAATTAAATTGCACTGCATTAATAATTGTTAAATTTATAATAACAATTATTAATTTATTATAATATTATTGAACCACGGCAGGAAGAATGAAATCCAACATCGGAAATGCTAAGGAATGTCTCAATGAAACCGTGTTTGGACTCATTTTTCAAGCAATAATATTTAAATTTTTAAATTATTTTATAATTTCGATAAAGATAATTACAACTAAAATGGTAGAATTGCAGTCAAGCGCCAAGTAGGTGACACTACTGGAGAATATAGAACGCAGGTAAGGCTGGCTAAGGCAGGTAAGGGGTTGCTGCGCATGTGCGTTTGCATGTGTGAGGGTCGGTTTATGATCTAGGTTCCACGGAGCTGTAGAAAAACAGAATATAATGCAAAGTGAAGTGGTGGGAGTTAAGACAGTAACCAGTCAAAGATATCGAAAGCCAAAGAATCACCGGGCTCTATGGTAATTTATGAAAACATTAGTGAATCTGTTAACGAAGTAATGTATTTCGGTTACTTTACATTTTCTGTAAAATGTGAAACTTCGCGTTTTTATTTATACTTCTTTGGACAGAGATTTTACAATACGCTTATGTAAAATAAAAGTAGTGTTTAGTTTGCCTTTACAAGGAAATAATTTATTTTCCTTTGTTTTTCTTTTTTATGGAGTTTTAAAGCAGCACGATCGCGCAATCGTTTCACCATCACAAGTTCTGCCGGTGTGGCGTCAGGTTGCTGCTTCAAGTACGCCATGATGTTCCCCAGCGATGTCTCACCAAGCAAATACAGTAACGTTTGTGCGATCTTTAGCTCGAGACACTAATTCTTCAATTGTACACTACATTTTGTGTCTGGACACTTTGAATATTTTAACTTTAATAAGTTTAAAATATTGTACTGGTTATAGTGTACGAGGTGTGGCTATTAAATAACGAGACTGCCGTTGTAAAAAATTTAATTTTAATTTTATACATAATCACTTATTGTCACCTTCAATATACACTCTTTCTCTATCCCTACAACGCTCCATGCGAATTTTCCATTGTTGGAAACAGTGCTGGAAGCCATCTTCTGTCAGCTCCTTCAGGACACGTGCCACTATTTTTACAGCTTCCACAGACTCAAATCTTTTCCCTTTTAATGCAGATTTCATCTTAAAGAACAGGTAGAAGTCACATGGTGCAAGATCTGGTGAATAAGGTGGATGTTCTAACACTAAGATGCAGTACTTGGCCAGGAACCTCTTGATAGATAACGCGCAATGAGCTGGCTTATTGTCTTGGTGGAGAACCCATGATTTGTCCTTCCACATTTTGGGGCGTTTTTTCCTTACTCTTTTACGTATTTTAGAAACTGCTCAAGGTCGTAATATTGATTAATTGTTTGACCTTCAGGTCCAGTGTACTAGTTAGTAGTAGTACGTAATGAAATGTTATTGAGAAGGCTAGTAGTGGGCCGATTCTGCTCCTCTCTGCAGGAGGCCATCAAGTTAAA
The DNA here is from genome assembly GCA_035578175.1 of Catonia carolina. Classification (NCBI taxonomy): domain Eukaryota; kingdom Metazoa; phylum Arthropoda; class Insecta; order Hemiptera; family Achilidae; genus Catonia; species Catonia carolina. Next base: position 255,814,454 of record JAQMRL010000001.1, on the reverse strand, counting down.
GACGGACAGTAGGCTACATTGCAGAGTTGTTCAAATACTGTATGTGGGATATTGCGATTTTATTGATACACAACAACCCCGTTATTCTAAAACTATTAAGACCGAGATTTGATGGGATTTAGAAAAGTTCGGATTATCCGAAAAATGTGCATAACAAAAAAAATATACCAAAAATAATTAAATTTAATATTACAAATGCGTTTTAATGGAGTTGGCTGTAAAAACAAGTGGCTGAAGATGAAGGTTTTCAGTTTACAAAATGAAGAAATAGTTTCCGTACTCACGCCGGACTCCGGGTAATTTCCTGAAGAAACCGATAGAATATGTAACACGAAGCAGCTTATTTCACATTCAGGAGCAGGAAAAGCATTGCAGTAGCCAACGTAGAGCAGCACAACAACAATATGCACAGAGATGTCATGTTTTTGAGACGTTAGCGAAATATTTCGTCATCAAGGACTTCAATACTAAGACAGCAAACAATTTTTGATTTATTTAGCCAAGTACTTTATAATTAACTAGATCAAAATTTTACCAGTAAGCGATTTATATTGTAAGTACAACTTTTATAATATTTTGGTAACGTTCATTTGTTATTTTAAACTACATTAAAATTTAATTTTTATGTATTATAAACGCCTATTAAAAATATTATTTTCATTACGAAATTGCGTAGTTAACATTTAAAAACACGTCTTATGCGTAAAAAATTTGTTAAAAATTTAGAAACCAGTTCCTAACGGGTGTTTCAAAAAGGATGCAATTCGAAGTTTGAGAACGCTAATTTATTACATTAAGTAATTACAAATTATACAAATTATACGGTATGAAATTATTACCTTTATAACATTCAGATTACCTTTAAAACTTCACAATAAATGTTCAAAATGACTTCCTCCGCTTGTAATGCAAGTTCGGACACGTTTCATAACATTTGCAGCCACTTTTCGTAGTGTTTGCTCATTAATGTTTGTAATCTCACTTTCAATATTAGCCTTCAATTCTTCAATTGTATGAGGATTGTTTTTAAAAACCTTACTCTTTAAATTCCCCCAAAGAAAAAAATCCGCAGGAGTAAGATCTGGGGATCTTGGTGGCCACAATCCTTTTGATATCACACGATGGCCAAAAATTCTCGTAACATATTCATCGTTTCAGTAGAAGTATGGCACGTTGCGTTATCCTGCTGAAACCAAGAATCTCGATCGTGTAATTCTAACAACGCTATAAATTGTTCAATTAAGTTGCGGTACACCACACCATCTACAAATGTGTCAAAAAATAAAGGCCCAACAATACGACGCCGGGAGATCGCACACCAAACACCAATTTTACGTGCGTGTAGTGGACATTCATGAAATGTGTGAGGTTATGAGCGCTCCATATTCGGCAGTTTTGGCTGTTGATGTAACCATCCAAGTGGAACCATGCTTCGTCACTGAAATAAACACGATCCAATATTTCAACACCGTTGTCATTAACAAGAGAACGTATCCAACGACAATACTGTATAAGTTTCCCATGGTCAACTTCTTTCAGTTCATGAACGACACCGATGCGGTAAGGATGCAGATTTAATTTTTTTGTAGCCCTTAAAGCGGAAGATAGTGGATAATCCAGCCTGTGAAGATAACTTTCTAAATGATTTTCCGGGTGAGGTAGTCAACGTTGTTTCACATCGTCCAAAACTTGTTCTGTTAACACTGATGGTCGACCTGTGCTTTTCCGATCCTGTACACTGCCAGTCTCACGAGATTTATTAATCAGACGCGATTTTGTGGTGTTATTAGGTACTTCAGAATTGGGAAATTTTAACTGGAACTCGTCTTTCACTCGTTCGTAAGATTTATATCCGCAATAACTTTAAATAATAAAAACACGTTCATCCTTTGAAAAACACCATGTTTGAACTTATACAGACACTACAGACACAAATGAATACTGGGATAGCACTAGAACATGTCAGTAATACACATTGGGTCAACAATGAGTACGGTAGTGCCAACTGTTATTTGGGGTAAAAAAATATTCCCTATGCAGAAAATATTAACCCTTAAACTTCGAAGTGCGTCCTTTTTGAAACACCCGTTATTATCCGAAATTTCACATTACCGAGGTTGTTGGGTAATTATTTTCTGATCCACGTTGGTCCGGATGGTTCGGACGTACGGATAAACGAGGTAGTATTGTAGTTTGAAATTCAAATCAAAATTAATTTTTTCTTACCGGAAAACTTTTTGATGGCATCTGATGAGGTATATCAAATACTTTTGTAAAACATCGTCATTGAAATGGTTCACCTGATTAATCTCCTTTACATCGAAACAAAATAGTTGTATATCTGTATAAATCGATTGAAATGAAGCAACTACCGAACCAAAGGCACAATATGTATGACCCAATATATTTAATAAACATACGCCATGTAATAAATATGCTAATATATAAACCTCCAATATATCATAATTTTTAGGGTACCAAAAAACGCTGGGTAGTAGTAAATTATTCACATTTTTTGGATCAATATTTTGATCAAACATTACTATATATATTGTTACAACTAACGGTAGGACTATTATCATAAGCAAAATGGTATTCGATAAGATCTCGGTGTAACTAAAGGCAGTTTTCTGGTTCCGCTTATTGTTAATGATTATTTCTTTACGCTTTTCACTCTGATTATGTTCACCGTGAAAATTTTCAAATTGTTTATTTATTATCATCAACAATGATTCAAATTTTTGTTTCATCAGTATACACTCCAAAGAGTAAATAAATATGGTCAACAGAAGGTTTATATCTTTCATTCCCATCAACCTTAAAATTCTCAAAGAATCCACTTTCCAATTCACTGTCACGTAAATTATGATATTCATCAGCATTATTGATGATAAAATTATCATCAAAATCTGTTGTTTTGAAATTTTTTTTGTTTCATTATATCCTAAATATTTGAAGACTTTCCTTATTTTTTCATTCACCAGCATTCTTTAAAATCTGCAAAATGACATAACATTTTTCACTTTTGCAATGGATTAAGAAAAAAAGGATAAAAATATGTTATTGTGAATTATCTACCTTTGTAGAATATGACATCTGTTTTTCGTCAAAAAACCGAATTGGGTGGCCCGAAAACTGAGGTATCAGGTGGGCCGTTTGGCCCTAGTGACAGGAGATGGACAAAGAGACTGCTTGAGCGGAGGCGATGCAGAGGAAGACCTCCAACAAATTAGAAAGATGATGTCAAGAACTGGAAGTACTGGAAGAACTGGAAGTTATCTTGAAGTAGGACATAGTACACAGCAACGAGGGGGCTTATGTCTTGCAGTGGAGGCTGAGGACTGTTTTTGATAATGATAGTATATAATTATGAAGTAGATTTTTGACATTCTCAGTACATTTTTTCGTGAAATATGTTCGCTAACTTCTCCATTTAACTCTGATATATAGAGCAAGTTCGAAACAAATTTCATATCGACTTCAACAGGTTTATAATAGACAACATAAAAAATATGGTGTGAAACACTCACACATTGCCAATGCAAATAATTAACAATATAACCTAACATTAGAAATAAACAAAAAACTAACCTCAATAAACATAACCTAATTTTAATCATGAGTAAATTATGCAAAATGAAAATCAACATCAGTTTGGCTTAAAAATACGGAAAATCACTCTTTGACGCTAAACTAGGCTGTGTAGACAAAAATGCTTAAAACAAAAGCTGTAGATCTTTTAATTTCCTATAAATTTAATTATACCTTTTTGTCGTAAAATGCGTACTAAGGCTGAAATCTTAAATAAAGTTAATATTTTTTTAACACATTTTCGTGAAAAAAAAAACAGAAAATCGCTAATTACCGCTGAACTAAACCTTATACAAAAACATTTTTATATAAATTACTATGTAGGATTTTAAATTCTCTACAACTATTATATACATTTTTGCGCTAAAATGGATATTAAAGCAGCAATCTCAAAAAAAATCATTTTTTTACGAAAAAACAGCCTCCCCAAGTATTTCAGCAAACATAGCGACTACCTTATCTTGTAAAAAAAAATCGTAGGAGCCTTTTTTGAGAAAATCGAAAAAATTGAAAAATGACACGAATAAACTACTACTTCCGGTTGACCGATTCTAATGAAAATGTTCGTGTTGGGTTCGGTAGTAGTACCTAACTTAAGTTTTAAGTTTCAAGTTCGTACGATGTTCCGTTCTTGATATATTCTGTTCATACACATACACACAGACACACATGCACGCGCGCGCGCGCGCATACACACACACACACACAGACCAATCGCTAAAAAAACATGTTTTATGGGTTCAAGGGGTCTGAAAACGTGTAGATCCGGTGAAAACTCGATTTTGAAAAATCGACATGAAAACAATACTTTCCTTCCTATATATTCATATAGGCAAAAGAAAGTAAAAATTTGTCAAAATAGAAACTAAATTGTTAAAGTTGATCACGATGTTGAAAACAAAATGAACAGACTTCAAGCGTTGTGTGGTGCCATTAGCAGAACACTGCAATATAAGACTAGGAGGGAGACTGTTAGACCTTCTTTTACGAAACCAACTAGGTGAACAAAATAAAACTAAAAAATCTGGTGTGAAACACTCACACAACTTTCTCTTGCCAATGCAAATAATTAACAATAAACCTAACATTATTAATAAAATATTAGAAATAAACAAAAAACTAACCTCAAAAACATAACCTTATTTTAATCATGAGTGAATGATGCAAAATGAAAATCAACCTTAGTTTGGCTTAGAAATACGGAAAATCACTCTTTCTCTCTAAACTAGGCTCTGTAGAGAAAAATGCTTGAAATAAAAGTTGTAGATCTTTTAATTTTCTATAAATTAAATTATATACACTTTTGTCGTAAAATGCATACTAAGGCCGAAATCTTAAAAAAATCAATTTTTCACACATTTTCGTGAGAAAAAAAACAGAAAATCGCAAATTACCGCTAAACTAAGCGTTATACAAAAAATTGCTTGAAATAAAAGTTGTAGAATTTTTAATTCTCTACAACTTTTATTATATAAAGTTTTGCGCTAAAATGCATATTAAAGCTGTAATCTTAAAAAAACAACGTTTTTACGTGAAAACAGCCTCACCCAGAATTTAAGCAAACATGACGCCTACCCTATCTTGTAGAGAATAAAAAATTGAGTAAACCAGGCGATTTTTAAAAAAATCGTAGGACCAGTTTTTGAGAAAATCGCAAAAAAGTGAAAAATTACACGAATAAACTACCACTTCCGGTTGACCGATTTTGATGAAAATGTTCGTGTCGAGTCCGGTAGTGGTACGTAACTTAAGTTTCAAGTTTCAAGTTCGTACGATGTTCCGTTCTTGAGATATTCTGTTCACACGCACGCGCGCACACACACACACACAGACCAATCGCTAAAAACATGTTTTTTGGGTTCAGGGGGTCTGAAAACGTATAGATCCAGTGAAAACTCGATTTCGAAAAATCGACATGAAAACAATACTTTCCTTCCTATATATTCATATAGGCAAGAGAAAGTAAAAAAATAAATTAAAAAAATACATAGGAAGCGCTGAAAGGCGGTTGCGACAGGAAAAACATACACCAAAAATAGTTGCACAAAACATTAAAATTTTAATATAAAAAAACAAATTGACCCAAAAAAAAATTTAGGAAATTTCATAAAACGAAATTTATCATTACAAATAAGAAGAGAAACAAGTTTAAAAAATTTAAACATTACAATATAAAATTTTAGAATAACAGATTCGCCAAGATTATATGGAATAATTTGTAATATTTAAAAAAGATATATATATATATATATATATATATATATATCTGCCCATAACAGACAGGTGGAGTGTCAAATTATTTACACTCAATCTGTTCGTTGCAGGGCTAAAATAAATAGTTCTGTTTCTTATCACATGGTCAGCCAATTAAATGACTGAATCATTTAAGAATAGAAGAGGTAGAGGTGTAAAAGACACTAATCAGAGTTATCTCCTCTGAAAGTAATGAATTTCATTATACAGCTAGACCCTGTGGTGAAGGAAGTGAAAGTGTCATTTTCAGAGTGGAAAATATGTGCTTTTCAGAGGGCCCGGCATGCTGATAAGCGTACTTTTCCACTCAGTGAGGAAGGCAATGGTAAACCACCTCACTCCTTGTTTTACTTAGTAAAACCTCTACAGGTTCAAACCAGCCTTTTGGCTGATGACCTAAACAACATATATATATATATAAATATAAGTATATAACACTACTATAAACATCCTAATCTCCAAATGAGAATATTTTTTTAAATAAAATTAACAAAAGGACGTGCACTCCAAAAAAATTTATAATATTGAAAATAAATTATGTATTGTAGCATAGTATGTAGCATAGCATAATTTATTTTCAATATTAATGATGGAATGTAATGATAAATTTCATTTTATGAAATTTCCTAAATATTTTTTTTTTACCAAATTTGTTTTTTTATTTTAAAATTTTAATGTTTTGTGCAACTATTTTTGGTGTATGTTTTTCTGTCGCAACCGCCTTTCAGCGCTTCCTATGTATTTTTTTATTTTTTGTTTTTTTAGTTTTATTAATATGAACACATATTATGTTTTCATTTGATTCATCAATAAATTTGTCAGCAAAGTCATAGCTTTACACAAAATTAGTTATTAGATATACGTTATAAGAAAACATTTTATATAGGCCTACTTGTAAGCTATTAAAAGTAAATTTATGCAAAAGTTGTTACAAGAGAAACCAAAGAAAATTCCATTAATAGATATGAATTCCATACACATTGAATATAAATATTATTTTTTTTTATATTTTTTTAAAAAAGGTTTCTAAAAATAACAAAAAATATATCAAATCAAATAAAATTTTGAAAAATTTAGGTCTTTTAACCAAATGAACATAATTAATTAACGTGGCAGGGTAACACCAATGCCAGTAAAAGAATTACAGTTATGGGCCATACCCTTTTCAAAAAAACAAGTTAAGTTGTAAAAGATGATTTACCGGAAAACTTCTTGACCTAAATTAAAAGACGAAAACGTAAAAATAAATTTTGTACTTTACCAAGAGTCCATCACAGTTATTGAAAACTAATTTTTTATCAAACCCATTGACGTTTAAATATTTTCAGAATTAGGCCTACAACTGAACTGTAGAAACACTTCAAATGGTGACCATGGTCGATGAACATGAATTTTCCTTACGGGCCTTTTTACGTTGTATATATCTCCAAATTTTAACTTTACAAATTATGTGCACCCTTTGTACAGATCAGTAAAATACATCATCTTAATGATGTGAATGGAAAACTTTCATTTTTTTTAAAATGCCAATTGAACCCTGGAAGACAAGTTCCAAACAGAATTAGTACAAGAAACTACTAGAACACTTCAAAATTAAAACCGCCCATTTATCTTAAAAATAAAAAACCCCAAAAGTTGATGATTAAAACAAACAAAATCAAAGAATTGAAATTTCGTAATACAACAAATGATATTGTACAAGTATGTAATTAAAAATACACTTAATAAAGCCCAAGAAAGTACATAACATGATTGAATACAAGAATCCAACATGTACAAGATGGTCGGTAGAACCATCTAGAAGCCCAGATAGAACTACGTAAATTTAAACCATACATCAAAAACTATTAACAATTTAAAGAAAACAGATAAATTTAAGTTGATACGAGCCAGGACCAAACAACGAGAGTAAACAAATTTAAAAAAAAATATTCCAAAAACTTTACAAATTTTCGATGTAAAAATCATTTTGTCAATAGTAACTTATTGAAAATTACCAGGCTTGGCTGCTTAAATTTAAATTTAAATAAATAAAAAGCAGAACGTACCTGACAACAGGGTTAGACGAGCAAAACACATAATAAGTAGATTTTATTAAAAATCAATATATTAACAAATCAGAAAGTACATTTTCAACTTCCAATAACAAGGTAAATGCATCTGTCCAGTACAATCTTTCATATCAAAGTAAAAGTAAAATGAAAAAATTTCAACGTAGAACGCATTCGACAGACCAGCAGAGATAAGTGACTTCACACAGCAGATAAAATTTAAAACAATTCAACAGAAAATAAAATAAAATTGACAAAGTACAACCCATGTAACACAGAGTGTTAAAAGACAAAAATGAAATGTTGTAAGATGATAGCTACTCCCATTGTTCTCTACGGAAGTGATTCTTGGGTCACTACAAAGTCACAAAAGAGCAAATTCAGGCGGTAGAGATGAGGTTTCTACGAAGGACAAAAGAGTGCACAAGATTAGACCATATACGAAATGAAGAAAAACGAGCCGAATTAGGAATATATAGCTTGAACGTAAGAATAATAGTCACTCGTGGTAAGTGAAAACAGCATCTGGAAAGAATGCCGGAAAAAATAGTTCCTTTGAATGTGAAAAACTATAAACCACATGGACAAAGAAACATTGGAAGGCCATGGAGAAGATGTCAGTACCTAAATTATAGAATTTAAAAAATATTATTCATTGAAAATAGTAAAATATTTAAAAGTAAGTTCAGAAAAGGCAAGAGCTTAATCTTTATTAGCAAGAAGATTGTTAAGTCCGATTTTTTGCACGTTAATGCTTAATACAGATGAAGAAAAGGGTAACAGACGAAAACGAATGATGAAATATTGCCAGACCTAAGCAGAAACGAACCTGGGATGGGTTACTGTGCACCCTAACACATCCCAACTTGTCATACATCGACGTGTTCGTTTTCAACTTCCTGATCAAGAATATCCAATGTTTCCAAAAACAACTCCGGCGAATTCGACCAAAATGGCGATTAAAGATGGCCGCCAAGCGTTTCTTGCATTAATTCGTTTATTTGATTATATATTCCGTTCTAATCACCCTGCAGGCTTTTTATACACATCAAATTAAAGGGAAAGAGTTTTCAAATATTTTAAACACAAAAAAATAGTTTCTACATTGCAAAATCTTGGAGAAAAGTACGATCAAATTTGAAATCTTTGCGAACAATCCTTCTAGAACTTGTTTAAAATTTACATAACACCAAACGGCTTAATATTTTGAAAAAATAAGCCAAAAACAATTTGTAGGTTATTCAATTTAGGGCTAAAATAAACTGGACGAGGCCATCTACCTGAGGGACCGGAGGTTTAAGGAAATCGGTGTTTTATTAGTGTGGAAAGGGTTGCCTATTGTGTTTTATTACTGGTGAAAGGGTCGCTTGTTGTTATGATCCGATGGACTCGTCTAGTTGTCTAAAGGCACTTTTACAGTTAACCTGTTTTAAACCTATGCCATGCATATGAACATGCAAAGATCTGTGACTGTTTTTGGTAAATGAGGAGGTTATTGTGAAAAAAACTAATAATTTTCCATATTATCTAAAGTGACTGCATGAATAGTGAAAACGAAAAACTCAAGAAATAAAAAATCTCTTGTTGCACTACTGCACTATTTATATTTTTACTTTTTAAGTTTTATTTGTTAATTTAAAATACATTATAATTATGTTTTATAAAATTGATGTACAATAAAGTGCATTATCTTTGCATATTCATTTGCATGGCATAGGTTTAAAATAGGTTAACTGTAAAAGTGCCTTTAGACAACTAGACGAGTCCATCGCATCATAACAACAGGCAACCTTTCACCAGTAATAAAACACAATAGGCGACCCTTTCTACACGAATAAAACGCAGATTTCCTTAAACCTCCGGTCCCTCAGGTAGATGGCATCGTCCAGTTTACTCTACCCCAATTTAGTATTAAATCCACTACTTACATGATATAATACTGCAACGTGTGATGTAACAGTCTCACTTGAAGTATCAACGGCAGAGATTCTCGTGCGCCATTCTCAAGTAGCTCTTTACACAACGTCGCATCGACCGTCATGTTGGTGTTTGGTCTTCTTCACTTGTTCTGGTTTATTTGTTTATTCAGTAGACTAAGTATATTTTATTGTAAAATGGTAGTTTTCAAGTTTTTCCTCAGAATTACGAATTTTTTCAGTCCAGTTTACGGATTATGGATGTCCTAAAAGTCCGAATACGGCAAAATATTTCGCAAACAAGTGACGTTATTCTTAAAAACACAATATAATCTTATGAGTACAAAATAGAATCTACTGAAATTCATCTTATTACATATTTTTCCGCTATCTTGGATCCGCCATCTTGAATTCAACTTTTATTTTTAAATACGAAGGTGGTCATGTGACACATCATCTGCATGTAGAATCTTACGAAAAATCCACTGATAAAAACAGTTTATAAATATTTCTTTCCGTTTTGAAGTTACAGCCTGTAAAACTCAGGAACACAGTGAAATTGGCCTGTTTTGGATGTTAGTATCATCTTCCTTAACGTTCTCCAGATTTAGTTTACTGATTAATTTGATTTAATTTGGGTTTAATTTGAACAAGTCAGTGAACATATTTATTAGCCCTTGCTTTTTAACACTTGTATGTAACTATAATGAAAAATTTAATAAGGTAAAACACTCGACAAGCCATTCCTATTGTTTACTTTGTTACAGCTGACTGAGTAATTTTTGATGAATCAGTGAAAATCTGTTGTAATGATTGTTGTTGACCACATCAGTCCTCATAGTTCTTCACTTATTGTATACAGTTTTATCAGTGTTTCATGATATTAGTTCGGTAATTTTTTTCAAGTAGGTTGTAAATTTGTGACTTTCATTACAGATTTATTTTTATTATTTTTGGTTTGAATTTGAAGTTCATTAGTGTTTAGTGTTTGTCAGTATAGCATCTTTTACTAAAAAGTTCTTCCACTGATATGGCTTTAAATTAAAAGGTAAGAGAACAGTAACATTGCTTATGATGGGGGCTTACGGTGATATGACCAGATCATTCAACCAGATTAGGCACTTATTTAATGATGAGTTTTGTAATCGTCCTCCAATTTTGAAAACCGTAATTCAAAGTACAATAAAACATTTGGAAGAAACTAGGAGCGTTAAAGACAGACCTCGCGCTGGGCGGCCTTCTACCCTGCATGATAACCCGAAACTAAATATTTTACAGTCATTCACAGAGGATCCTAAAAAATCTTTTCGTGAAGTAGCCAGTAATTTTAATTTAAATGAAAATTCAGTTCATCGTGTCCTTACTTCAAACCATTTCAAGCCTTTTAAAATTCAGATTAAGTCGGAACTATCTGAGGATGATTTTGATCGCAAAATTGAATTTACTGAAATCATGATGAACAGAGCAATTTTGGACGTCCAGTTTCTAACACGCATTGTATTTTCCGACGAGGTAATATTTTTGTTAAATGGTAGCTACTGTAAACCGTCATAACAATGCTAAAAAGAAAACGATGTGGGCGCAAAGGATAGAAGTAAGAATAAAACAACTTAACACGCTTCGGGAATAAGAAGAACCGATTACAGAATGGACTGGCCCAGAATTTAGACTAAAATGATCCTATAAGGTCGTAAAGGCTTAAAATAAAGACCGTCATAATAGTAGATATTGGTCGGATGAAAATCCTCATTGGATGTTTAAAGGTTATACACAACATACAAAAATTTTTAACGAATGGGAGATAATGATAGATTGTCAGTTAATTGGCCCATTTTTAATAGAATGTTATTTAACAGCTGGAAAACATCTAGAAATGCTGCAAAATCTGATTATTCCAGCAATTGGAAATGCTTTTGTAAATTAGTTTATTGACATTTGGTTACAACATGTCGGCGCGCCTCCCTATTATGGCCGAGGTTACAACATGTCGGCGCGCCTCCCTATTATGGCCGAGAAGTACATACATTTTTAAATCACACGTTTCCTTGTCGGTGGATCGGAAGAAGGGGAGACTTGAATCGCTTGCTAGATCCCCTGATCTGTCACCTCTGGATTTTTTCTTCTGGAGGTTCATAAAAACAGAAATTTAATCACGAATTTTTCTGACGAAAATGAGCTATGGCAGCGAATTGTTGACTTCTGCTGCAGTTGGAGGAGACATGTTGATTAGTGCAACTACGAATGGCTTCTATCATCGTCTTGCATATTGTCAATAACTCCAGGGAAATGATTTCGAGAATTCAACTTAAAATTTAAAAAAATAATTCAGTCAATTTAGGTGAGTCAACTGGATTCTTTATTAGTAGTAAAATTCGTAGTAAAGTCAATTGATTAAAAATTTCGTGTTTTTAATAATTATTTACAACTCGTTTTGGTTACTTGTGGTAAAGTTTTTAGTTGAATGTTTCTTTTGGGAAAAACCTTTAGTTTTAAATACAGTAGTTTTCAATAGATTAAAAAATATTAAAATTTGAAAACAGCAGATTTTTACTGATTCATCAAAAACTACTTGGTCAGCTGTAAGTAAACAATAGGAATGGCTTCTCGAGTGTTTTACCTTATTTAAATTTTGCATTATAGTTACATACAAGTGTTAAAAAGCAAGGGCTAATAAATGTGTTCACTGACTAGTTCAAATTAAAATCACATTAAGTCAAATTAATCAGTTAAGGAAGATGATACTAACATCCAAAACAGGCCAATTTCACTGTGTTCCCGAGTTTTACAGGCTGTAACTTCAAAACGGAAAGAAATATTTATAAACTGTTTTCACCAATGGATTTTTCGTGAGATTCTACATGCAAATGATGTGTCACATGACCACCTTCGTATTTAAACAAAATTTGAATTCAAGATGGCGGATCCAAGATAGCGGAAAAATATGTAAAAAGATGAATTTCAGTAGACTCTATTTGCACTCATAAAATTATATTGTGTTTTCAAGAATAACGTCACTTGTTTGCGAAATATTTTGCCGTATTCGGACTTTTAGGACATCCATAATCCGTAAACTGGACTGAAAAAAATTCGTAATTCTGAGGAAAAACTTGAAAACTACCATTTAAAATAAAATATACTTACAAGTCTACTAAATAAAAAAATAAACCAGAACAAGTGAAGAAGACCAAAGACCAACATGACGGTCGATGCGACGTTGTGTAAAGAGCTACTTGAGAACGGCGCACGAGAATCTCTGCCGTTGATACTTCAAGTGAGACTGTTCCATCACACGTTGCAGTATTGTATAATGTAAGTAGTGGATTTAATACTAAATTGAATAACCTACAAATTGTTTTTGACTTATTTTTTCAAAATATTAAGCCGTTTTGGTGTTATGTAAATTTTAAACGAGTTCTAGAAGGATTGTTCGCAAAAATTTCAAATTTGATCGTACTTTTCTCCAAGATTTTGCAATGTAGAAACTGTTTTTTGTGTTTAAAATATTTGAAAACTCTTTCCCTTTAATTTGATGCGTATAAAAAGCCTGCAGGGTGATTAGAACGGAAGATATAATCAAATAAACGAATTAATGCAAGAAACGCTTGGCGGCCATCTTTAATCGCAATTTTGGTCGAATTCGCCGGAGTTGTTTTTGGGAACATTTGATATTCTTGATCAGGAGGTTGGACGATGTATGACAAGTTGTGATGTGAGGGGTACACGGTAACCCTATCTGGCCCACGGACTACTGCCGTAGAACCCAAACGCACTGGCCACAACCGGAAAGAAACACTTAGACCTTACAGTCTAAATTTTAAAATACATGGATTCTACAAACTGATCGAACACTGTCGCGGCGCTTTAACTTATAAAATTGCACAGAAAATCTAGTTTAGATTTATCAACCGAATTTAAAATATTGAATAAATTTAAACTGGTACGCAAAGTTAGGAAAGAATCCTTACTTTGAAAAAATATATAGATAATAGAATACGTATAACCTACTTAAAAAAATACAAATGTATGACTAAAACTGTTTTGTAAAAAAATTATTTATAGAAATAAATGTGTAAAGAATTGTATAATAATAAATATGATGAAGAAAGTTAGAGGATTTCTTTATTTCTGACGAACAGTAAATAAAAAGAACTAGAATGAAACTTATTATTAAGACTAGCAACCCCCGCTCACTTCGCTTCACAGCAGCTAATGTAGGCCTCATTAAATTATTTTAAAACCTCTCTATATACAATATTTGTGGTTTTTTTGCTCTGTGGCAGCGAAATAAATTGTTTTTCTGCACTTCCAGCTCTACAAAGTCCAACATAAAGTTGTCCATGAATGAAGGAAGCACTCTTGTCTCAAACCGATGCCCACCGTTTTAAATGTTTGTTCCGTAAATTTAACAGAATTGTATAGAATGCATAGAAGAATACCGATGGAGGAAAGAGACCGTTGATATATGGCTGAGATAAGAGAGAGTACTGGTAACGCGCTGTAAGTTGACGATTGCGCCTACCATGCGGAGGATAGTATACTATCTATCCTATTTACACCGGCCAACCCGAAAGCATAAGACATGTATCAATCACCACAAACAAACACTGAAGTAATAAAATTCAGTTCATGACCCGTCACACTTAGTAAGTAAGGAGTAATGTAATTATTTAACGAAAGTGAATTGTTTAAAATTTAATTGAAATTTAACACAACTTTACTGAAAATAATGAAATATGAAAACGCTAAAAATTGAATAACATTTTGAAATTACCGTAAATTCCCGTGAAACTAGTATTACTCACGATAATATGCTCGCATCAACGGAACTCACGGACTAACTAGTCTATCACTACAAATGTCAGAGTGAAGTAATTCAGTTTACTGCTGATGACCAAAAAGGATACTAATATAGGTTAGGCCTCCTAGTATTATGGCTTATTTAGAATGAATGTTTATTATGTATTAAAGTCTATTCATTGCTAGAAAGCGATATGAAATAAACAAACTGCATGTGTGGTAGTGCGTGTATATACAGCACACTACTTCGTGCGTCGATTTGTTGTAACTACAATATATTATAATATATAATATATTAATTAATATTGTAATATACAGAGTGATTCAATAAGATGGAAACAATTTCAATAAGCTGTATTTCCTGAACTACATGTTATATTTTAATTCTGTAAATTACATTTGAAAGAGAAAGTTTTAAATTTTAATTTACATACATGAAAGTTTATAGATGTTCAATGTGTCCTCCTCCGGCTGCACGTACAACATCTAGACGGTAACTGAACTCATCCCAAACTCTCTGACGCATGTCTTGGGTCACTGAGTTGACTGCAGCTGTGATACGATTCCTTAGTTCATTCAAATTGGTGGGAAGAGGTGGTATGTAAACTGCACTTTTCATGAACCCCCACAAGAAAAAGTCACAGGGTGTGAGATCTGGAGACCTCGGTGGCCAAAACTGAAGTGCAGAGTCGTCATTCGCCATGTGACCTATCCATCGTTGATGTATGGATTCATTTAGGAAACGCCGAACATTGCGATGCCAATGGGGTGGATTTCCTCAAATGAATGAAGATTCAGGAGATTACATTTTCCAGCAGGATGGAGCTCCACCCCATTGGCATCGCAATGTTCGGCGTTTCCTAAATGAATCCATACATCAACGATGGATAGGTCACATGGCGAATGTCGACTCTGCACTTCAGTTTTGGCCACCGAGGTCTCCAGATCTCACACCCTGTGACTTTTTCTTGTGGGGGTTCATGAAAAGTGCAGTTTACATACCACCTCTTCCCACCAATTTGAATGAACTAAGGAATCGTATCACAGCTGCAGTCAACTCAGTGACCCAAGACATGCGTCAGAGAGTTTGGGATGAGTTCAGTTACCGTCTAGATGTTGTACGTGCAGCCGGAGGAGGACACATTGAACATCTATAAACTTTCATGTATGTAAATTAAAATTTAAAACTTTCTCTTTCAAATGTAATTTACAGAATTAAAATATAACATGTAGTTCAGGAAATACAGCTTATTGAAATTGTTTCCATCTTATTGAATCACTCTGTATATAATATAATATATTATACAGTATATTTCAAAAGCCCCACACCATAAACAATGACCATAAACCGATGAAATCAGTTATTCTAAAAGCTTGAAACTATTAACATCCTTTTATTTTCCGTAACAGTAGGCTAATATTATTTTGTATCCAAGTGTACTGTGTGTACTTAATTTAGCTTCGTTTCAGTATAATATTCTTTTCTTTATGTTCGTGTTTCTTATTTTAATATATTTAGTCGGTAAGTATTTTGGTGCGCGTAGTAACAAGGGTTAAGTTTAGTTTTAAGTTAAGTTTAGTTGTATTAGTTTATAAGTTGAAGTTTATAAGTGGATTAGTTTTAGTTTATAAACATGGCTGAGAAGCCAGAAACTTCTGTTATTAAACATAAAAAAAATTATATTTGAGATCGGGTGAAAAAATAATAGTTCTGAATGTTTTTAACCAATTACTTGCCAAAAATCCGACATTAGTAAAAAAAGACGTAGAGAAACGTACTTCCGAACTAACTGGTGTGTCAGGTAGTAGTATCGAAAGAATTCGGACTGAAATTAACAGAAAAGGAGAGGTAGTAATTCCTGTCAAATAACCGAAAGTATAAAAAACGAGTGCTTGAAAAATGGGACGAATTCAGCAAAAATGCATTAAGATTAATCGTTCACGGCTTCTTCTTCCGTAATGAAATTCCAACTTTAAATAAGTTGTTGGGTGTAGTAAAAATCGACAATAACTTGCCGAATATTGGACTTACTAGTTTGTACAAATTATTATTAGAAATAGATTTCACTTATATAAATAGATGTTAAAAAGTGTAAAAGTAGACCGAGAAAATACGTATTATTTGGCGGCGGAATTATTTAATTAATATAAAAAATTATAGAGAAGCCGGTAAAAATATATTTTATTTGGGCGAAACATGGGTAAATGAAAGCCACACTATTACAAAGATCTGGTGTGACACGACTATTACATCAGCAAACAAAGCTTTTCTGTCGGGATTAAGTACGGGCCTGCAGCCTCCGAAAAATAAAGGAAAGCGTTTGATTGTAGTGCATATAGGAAATGAAAATGGTCTCGACGGGGGTTTACTTGTATTTGAATCAAAAAACACAGGAGACTACCATGAGGATATGAAAGGCGATGTATTTAGAAAATGGTTCGAAAACGTATTGTTGTTACTACCCGAGAATAGCATTAATGTTATGGACAATGTGCCTTATAGTGTTAAATTTTAAAAAATTTCAAATAGTTCGTAGAGGAAATACGAAATAGCATTTTGGCTGCAATCAAAAAATATTAATTATAGTGAAAACAGTTAAAAGGCGGAGCTTCTTAAAATTGTAAAAAATAACAGTAAAAAAATCTGGTGTGAAACACTCACACAACTTTCTCTTGCCAATGCAAATAATTAACAATAAACCTAGCATTAGTAATAAAACATTAGAAATAAACACACAAACTAACCTCAAAAAACATTAGTGAAATACACAAAATTAAAATCGACCTCAGTTTGGCTTAAAAATACGGAAAATCACTCGCTAAACTAGGCTCTGTAGAGAAAAATGTTGTAAATAAAAGTTGCAGATCGTTTAATTTTCTATAATTTCGATTAAAAAAACAGAAAATTGCTAATTACTGCTAAACTAAGCGTTATACAAAAAAATGTTTGAAATAAAGTTGTAGGTTTTTAAATTTTCTACAACTTTTATTATATACATTTTTGCTCTAAATTGCATACTAAAGCCGTAATCTTAAAAAACTATGTTTTTACGTAAAAACAGCCTCACTAAGAATTTCAGCAAACATGACGCCTACCCTATCTTGTAGAGAATAAAAAATTAAGTAAACCAGGCGATTTTTTAAAAAATCGTAGGACCAGTTTTTGAGAAAATCGCAAAAAAGTGAAAATTTACACGAATAAACTACTACTTCCGGTTGACCGATTTTGATAAAAATGTTCGTGTCGGGTCCGGTAGTGGTATGTAACTTAAGTTTCAAGTTCGTACGATGTTCCGTTCTTGAGATATTCTGTTCACACACACACTCACAAATACACACACACACACACACACACACACACAGACCAATCGCTAAAAACATGTTTTTTGGGCTCAGGGGGTCTGAAAACGTATAGATCCGGTGAAAACTCGATTTCGAAAAATCGACATGAAAACAATACTTTCCTTCCTATATATTCATATAGGCAAGAGGAAGTAAAAAAATATGATAAATATTTACTGGATCATTTAGCCGAAGCTAAAAATCATATTGTTAAGGCTTCCACCTTATCATTGTAGGACTCTTAATGCTATCGAATTAGTATGGAGTCGAGTGAAAGGCTATGTTGCCCGAAAAAATACTACATACAAAATGAAAGACATTAAACTCTTGCTGGATGAAGCCGTGAAAGAGGTATCCCCAGAAAAATGGAAACAGTGCGTATTGAAGCAACAAAGCATATTGAAGAAGAGGAAAAGAAAATGTGGAAATTAGATAACATTATTGATGTTGCAGTGGATAAATTAATAATAAATGTCGCGGACGATTCTTCAACTGAAAGTTCTACGAGTAATGAAGATACAGATATGGAGGGTGTTCGATATTTTTCAGATTAAAAAACAAAACAATGAGGTAGGCATTATTTTAATATACATTCATTACTAATAAATTATTATCTGTACTAAATTGTTTTAAATAGTACGGTAGGAGATAGGTTATTACAATTTTATTGTTGTTGTTTAGTTCATCAGCCGAAAGGCTGGTTTGAACCTGTAGAGGTTTTACAAAGTAAAACGAGGAGTGAGGCGGTTTACCCTTGCCTTCCTCACTGAGTGGAAAAGTACTTTTATCAGCATGCCGGGCCCTCTGAAAAGCACATATTTTCCACTCTGCAAATGACACCTTCACTTCATTCACCACAGGGTCTGGCTGTATAATAAAATTCATTACTTTCAGAGGAGATAACTCTGATTAGTGTCTTTTACACCTCTACCTCTTCTGTTCTTAAATTATTCAGTCATTTAATTGGCTGACCATGTGATAAGAAACAGAACTATTTATTTTAGCCCTGCAATGAACAGACTGAGTGTAAATAATTTGACACTCTACCTGTCTGTTATGGGCAGACAATTTTATTATGATGACTTAATAAGAGAAAATTGAAAGTAAGTATAACTTTAGTAACACACTGTACGACAGCGTTCTGTCGTCTGCAGTATGTTTATATCGTATCTCCTTCTAAGAGTGAACATACTTTTTTATAGGATAATTATTAAGAATCAATACAATGGGATGTTTATAAAACGACATAGTTGTAAACATAATAAATCAATATAAGAGTAAAACTACAAAATGATGCCATGGTTAGAGCTGTCGCTATGATGTATTTAGAAAAGCACATACAGTAGCACTTCCACCCCCCAACCCCGCTTAGTACAGTCTTACTCTCGCTGACGATCGTCAACTCATATTGCGTTACCAGTAATACGTGGCTGCGGTACGCAGAGTAATTGGAAATACATGAATCATTCGCTACCTGTCGAATGAAAACAAATATATACGAAATATAGTACAAAAATAAAAATTTTGAATACTTCCGAACTTTTAGTGTTTTTTGGAATGGAATGTTATTCTTCACGTTTTTCTATGAAATATAAAAGTTGAATCGTGCTTCTAGCCCAAAAAATACACCATCCAGAGGACGTAGAAAAAATGAAAGTGCTATGCACCCGATAAACTAAAACATGCGACATCATCACAGTTTAAGTTGTTTAACTCACTTAATTAAAGTTGCAAACTAGTCTACATTGATCAGGAAACTCTAAGCTATGCAACATGAAAGATTTTTTTAAATCAGTTCAGTAGTTTCTGAGATTACCTCATACAAACAAACAAAAAGACGTTTCTTCTTTATGGTATTAGTATAGATTTCTTAAAATACATAACTTGATAATGAATAATTAATTAAATTTTTTAATTTATTTATTTTTAGTTTTTTTTACACACGAATGGGATTTGTAATATACTGTAATACGTTTGTTGAAAAAGAAAAAGAGAATTACATGATATGAGTTACGCTATAAATTTTTAATATCCGTGTTCCATGTTAATGTTAGACGATACAAATATATTTCTACATCAGTAAATAAAGTGTTTTAAAAATAGGCAAGCCTTACTGTAAACAAAACTATTTTTTGTATTCAATTTATTTCTATTATTTCGTCTACAGTGTTGGAATATAAATAAATATTTTATCTTTGAGTACTAGAAATAAAAATTACTCTAATATTGAAAAAACTGAAAAAGGTAAAACTTACATTTACCTCTTATTCTATAATCAAGAACAGTTTTATTGTTCCATTTAATTTGATTGCTTCATTTTGGTACCTACTTGTTCTGTAAGTAGTAACGAATTTTAGGGTTGTTCTGCCAAAAAATAAATTTCTGTTCTTTTTTATCTTAACGTCTTTATTAAGTTCATATAAGACCATTTAGATTGTTTTATTTTTTGTCAATTTGTTGGCTAGAGGGGCGTTTATAAGGGTATTTTTTGCTAAAATTGGTAGACAAATTTTTTAAGAACGACTTTAATTACAGCAATGAGATTTTGAATGAGGGTTTAAAAGTAGTAGGAGATAATCAGAAGCCATTTTTGAAAACGTATTTTTTTAATTGAAGCATAGCACAAGCTTTTAGGGCCCCAAAAAACAAGGTATCAGATATTTTGACAAAAATTAAAATACCTTTTGTTCAAGTTCAAAATAATTACTTAATAATACGTGTAGCGCAATACTTCCTATGATAACAGCAACGCAGAAAGGCGTGTACCAATTTTTTTACTTTTTTAGGGCCTGTTACTCCTTGCAGTTAGGCAGCCCCATAGTACTGACTCCTTGCGGTTAGACAGACCCGCAATACTAGTAGACGCGCGCGCGCGCGCGCGCACACACACACACACATACATGTAGCTCTACAGTAAATGGTTTATGTAGTAGTATTTTCGTATTTCTAACCCCAAACCATCCCCACCACCAAACTGCTACTACTGTTACCGAAGTCCACCGTGTGGTGTGTTGGCTATTTAGTTCCATTCTATTACAAATAGTACAGATTTATGTTATTGGAACTATCCCTGTATATACACTATAGGATACCAGACAACACTCGCCGTGTTCAGACAAATATAAAAATAACAGTTGTATTTATTTTTGTATTGTATTTAAAGCGGAGAAATAAAATATCCTGATGTGGGACCAATGACTAATATTAGTCGATTATTAATACTATCGAATCATTCGAATGAAATACAAAATTAGTTGATTAGCCTTCTACCTCAATTGCGCGTAAGTTTCAGTATTTCAAAGCTAATCTTTAGTCGAGTCGGCAATCGAATATTTCTGTCATTCGCTTGATTAATTCTGCAATGTAATCTAAAGAATACTATTTTAAAAAATAGCCTACGTGAATTTTTAATATAGTTATAATATTATAACGAAATAACATTAAAAGCAATAATTTTATAATTATTATATTTAGTACTAGTTTAAGGGTTTAATCGTAAAAAATAATATTGTTTGTTAAAATTTCTAAAGCCAATATTTTAAAGCAAATATTACAAGAGTATAACGAAATTTAGTCCCAATTTAAAAAATCTTATGTGAAACACATACGACTTTCTCTGGCCAATGTAAGTAATGAACAATAATACCATGTTTAACATTGGTAAACAACGTAAAATGAACAATAGATATCTCCGTGGCGTAGTGGATAGCGCACTAGCCTACTAAGCGGCTAGGGTCTGGAAATTATTAGCCTACGTACCAAAACCCATCGTTACAGTTTTTTAATCCACCTTAATCGCTAATAACTAAGCTGTTGATGCGACTTTAAATAAACAAAAAAATGAAAACCATAACCTAATTTTAATCATGAATGATCCAAAATGAAAATCGACCTAAATGTTCGATTTAAAAATACGAAAAATCACTCTTTCACGCTAAACTAAGCTCTGTAAAGAAATATGATTTAAATAAAAGTTGTAGGTATTTTAATTTTCTATAATTTTTATTATAATACAGTACTGTCGTAAAACGTATACTTAGGCTGTAACCTTTAAAAAATCCCATTTGTTACAGATTTTCATGAAAAATAACCAGAAAATCACTAATACCCACTAAATTAAGCGTTGTGCAAACAAATGTTAGAAATAAAAGTTGTGAGTTTTTTTAATGTTTTACAACCTTAATTATACATGTCTGCTCTAAAATGTATATTAGGGCCGCAGTTAATAAAAACAAATATTTTATTATTTTTCTCTACGAGAGGACAGCCTTCCCAAGAATTTCAACAGACATGGCGCTTCCCCTACCTTGTAGAGCACAAAAAATGTAGTAGTAAATGAGGCGATTTTAAAAAAATTCTTTGGAGCCTGTTTTGAGAAATAGCAACAGTGAAAAATTACACGAATAAACTGCTACTTCTGGTTGACCGATTTTAATGAAAATGTTCGTATCGAGTCCTCTAGTGTTACCTAACGTAAGTTTAAAGTTTTAACTTCTTACGTTATTCCTTTCTTGAGATATTTTGTTCACGCACAAACACACACACCAATCGCTAATAACAAGTTTTTTTTCTGTTCAGAGGATCTGAAAACGTGTATATATAACACACAGTACCTGTATATTTTCCTATACGACAGAACTGACAGACTAATACATGATTTAAATCACTCTATACTTTCTTAATCAATTAAAACCTTATGTTCGTTTGAGCAGTGCAGGCGCCGACAGGTTGTTACATGCTTGCCTTCATCTCTACTACACCGACTAATAAAAGTCGGTCATCTGTGTTACTCGCTCTTGACTATTAGTCGAATAATTAGTCGATTATTGAAAGTCATTGACTTATTAGTTGATAGTAGGAATTTATAACAATTAGTCTTTATTCACTGGCTGTTAAATATCACAGAATAGAATGCGTCAATACAATACAATGCAATACGTATTTTTACAAGCAATACAAAATTAAAGTTAAAATACTGTATACATAGTAGCTACAACAAACACGAAACGTAATCAAGAAAAAATATACCTACAAAAGTTTTGCAATAATAATGTTTTTTGTCAATAATAAAAATGACAATCATTTAAGTCATCTAACGAAGAGTATTTGAGTCTTCCGATAGTGAAAAAGTTTTGTCGACCAACCTGCCAAAAAATTCTTCCGTCTTGGAAAACAAGTTCTTCATCAGCCAAGAGCGGATTTATGTCCTGAATATTTTATTGACACCGCCCTAACTGCTTAAGGCAATTTTTTTTAAATATTTTCACTCCATGTGTAAAAACATTAGGGCTTGTATTCCTCAAACGAGTAGCGGAACATCCAGATCTGTCCTAAATCTTGTTTGATACCCGTAGACATCAACCCTTAGCTGATGCGTATTCAAGTTTTTGTTACGCGTATCAGCGAATAGAAGATGTATAAATTATTTTTATAATGGAATAATTTTCAATTCCTTGAAAAGGGGTTTGGAATACTGACGCAAAGGTTTGTTAAGTTTTATTCTTATTGCTTTTTTTGAGGCAACAAAGTTTTGTAACCTGAAGAGGTATGACCCCATAAATGAATGTCATAGGTAACCTGGCTCTGGAAAGTGAAAAATAAATCGACAAGAGTGTATTTAGAAGGAGCAAAGGTCTGAGTTTACGGAGGGTGAGAAGCACCCTTGATAACTTTCCGCAAACATTCTGTACATGCCACTTCCAGCTCAAGTCAGAATCTAAATAGTAACCTAAAAGTTTTACCGCTGTATTACGGCTGGTGATATCCTTAAAACGTGAAAAGACAATATTCTGTTTTACGTACATTTATATGTACATAGGCCTATTTAACACCAATGAATTAGCTGCAAGTCATTCCTTGGTCAAATAAATTCATTTTTCATTAATTCTTCCAAATCCTTCACGTGCTTACAACAGTTAATTAAATTAACATCATCCGCGTACAAAACATCATGTGACGTTTGATTTTCTCTCCAAGGTACATACGACTAAAAATGTTTGTCGTAAAATGTATACTAAGTCCGCAATCTTAAAAAATCCTATGTTTTACAGATTCTCATGAAAGAAACCGAAAATCACTAATTGCCGCTAACATAAGCGTTTTACAAAAACATGTTTGAAATAAAAGTTGTAGGTGTTTAAATTTTCTATATCACAGTAAATCGACACATGATTTCACAGATCGGAATCTGCATTAAAAAGGACAAGATTTGAGTATGTGGAAGCTGTAAAAGAGAAAGCGGCACGAGTTCTGAAGGAGCTGACAGAAGATGACTTCCAGCACTGTTTCCAACAATGGAAAATTCGCATGGAGCGTTGTAGGGATAGAGAAGGAGTGTATATTGAAGGTGACAATAAGTTATTATGTATAAAATAAAAGTAAATTTTTTACAACGTCAGTCTCGTTATTTAATAGTCACCCTTGTATATAAATAGTGTTTGTCTCTGCGTCATTATGGGTTTCTGTGCATCGATTTACTTACTATTACTTAATTTCATACGTCCAACAAACAAATCGCGATATCGTAAACGTTAGTATAAAAATTATTATAAAGTTTTTTTTTTATAATTGGTTTATTATGGTCGCATCAACATTCTAAGTTTTTAGCGACCCCATTACATAAAAAACACTAATTACATAACATAAGATTGTAACACTTTAGGTTTACAATGTTGTTTTTCAGTTAAATAAAATTTACACTTTAACAATTGGATCTAAAAATTGTCTTTGAATATTTAAAAATTGTATAAAGTCCAGTGTCTTTGTCTACTGTGTGTGATTAACGCAGTCTTTGTAATTGTCCGGTAAGTGAAATTGTCTCCGTATAGTGTTCAAGGTAGGACATTCCACAAGAATATGTTTGACAGTTAATTTCGTGTTGCAGTGTCTCCAGTAAACAGAGTCTTGTTTCGTCATGAGGTGACTGTGTGTCAGTTTAGTGTGACCAATTCGTAGTCGTGTAAGAGTCTCTTGGTCAAGTCTGTTTTTAAAAATTTCTGGTTGTAAGTCTCGAATGTCAGTCCGTACTGTGTGGAGGTTAGTCCTTGAGTCTTCCACCACTCGTTCCAAATTATTTTAAATTTGTGTCTGAACATTTTCTGCAGATCTCAATGGGAAGACTTGTTTATCCTATTGGAGCATTTTTTTATTGGAGCATTGTATTATAAAGTTGTTGGGAGTGTTAACATAGTTTTTTTATAATTAATAGAGAAGAAGGTTTTACTTATAAATTAAGGTATTAATTACATATACTGGTGTTGTCCGTAACAAAAATTTATAAGTATTTAACTTATTAAATTTAACTTTATATGTGTATTTATGCATTTGTGAATGGTATTATTTTATTTTTTTTGAATGTTAAAAATGTATTTCTAAAATTATAGGAAATAAAATTTATTATTGTTTTTTTATTAATCTCTTTTGATGTAGATGAAATGATGTAATACTATCGAAATAACATCACCACCGTTAGTAATTTGACAAAAATATAGGTAGTAATATTAACATAATATAGCAACACTTCCTAAGTTTCTGCCATTTTAAACCATAACTCTAGTGTGTAGGTAAACAGATAGTCCTACAGTATTCGTGCAGCCGACTGGAGCCGTCAGACCAGCTCCAATTTCTAAAATTTATTGATAGGATAAACAATAGAATTTCGTACTTTCAGGGTTAGAAAGTATTCTAATTGTGGCAATATAATTATAATTTTTCAATTAATTTTAGTAATTTTTCTTCTAGCATAGTTCTTTTTTCTTTTTATACTCCAATCCTCATTTAGAAATATTAAAAATAAAACTGACGACTTGTTATTTATAAATTACAATTGTATAAAATCTAAAATCATAAGAAATTATTTATTTTATTCACCATAACTAAATTCATTTCAAATTACCTAATGATAGTAATGTACGTGCAAAAATGATATTATTCAACTAAACATTAATTAATTTAAAATAAGGAATACTCATCAAATCGATTTATTATTAGAATTTTACGAGATAATTTCACTTTTCAGTGAAGTTTATTTTTAAACCTATAAATCTTTACATTTCCTCCCCTTAAAGTAACTGCAGTAATGATTAAAATAAATTAATTTATTCAACATTAAACATGACTATGCCTGAATAAAACTATTGTTAAAAATAAGAAGTAAGTAAATTTATCAGGAAAATACTGTCTTAAGGAAAACGCGTAAATAATAATAATTCCGTTGTTATTTCACATTATTTTTGACAATGTGCGTTCTACCAATTACAAGGTTATTATTTTAAAATACAATTTGTACCTCCATTTTTTTAAATTTTAGCGGCTGCTTTTGTGGACATTTTATTGTGTCGATTTGCAAAGCGAAAATATGGATTTTATTGTGCCGGATATTTGCTACCTCATGGTGATGTGTATTCTGGCCGCGACTACTCGGAAAAACTTTATAGAGGTGATTCCAAACAATTTCCGAACCAGAAAATTCTCTTCCTGCCCGAGCATGTTTCTCAACCTTCCCTTGGATGGTTTTCTGTAGAAGTCGGTACATTATTTCCAGGTTTCAAAAATTTGAGGGTATAAAATTATCAACACATTAAGGACTTATTGCTAAAACAATTTTCGATCATTTCGTAATAACCATACAGGTGATTCGACTTTAAATAAGATTCAAAAATGACATACTTAACTGCTAGCGTAACTGCTAAAACTGTTTCTTTTCCTCAAGAATTGATTCATAAGAATTACTTGAAGACAAATTACTTTTTATTCATTAATTTTCCAAAATCAGTGACAGTTTATTTAATTCCTTCTTTTCCCAAACTTTCTTCATTTCCTCAGATCTTTTGAGCCTTCTTTCTTTATTTACGTCTTTCATTTCTGCAAGAATTTACAAATCAAATATTTGCTATCATTAGTTTTATCTTTATCAAAAGAATTCTGTTCTTTGAACCATACGTTTTACATTTGTTTTTCTTGTTTGTTATTAAAACTTATACTATTGCAAATATCAAAATTCATTTGTTTAGTCAATTACACAATAATTCTAATATGTTAATGTGTACAAAAAAATTTAGCCCTTCTTTTTACTATTTGTTTAAAATGCCTATACATTTTTTATTCGATTTTAATTTGTTTGCCATTTTCGGACCCAATCAGTTACCCGAGCTATCATCTGTCTTCAGTTGCTCTTCGCACATGCTCATACTATGTTGTTTTGTTATTTAGGTCATCAACCGAAAGGCTGGTTTGAACCTGTAGAGGTTTTACTAAGTAAAACGAGGAGTGAGGTGGTTTACCATTGCCTTCCTCACTGAATGGAAAAGTATGCTTATCAGCATGCCGGGCCCTCTGAAAAGGACATATTTTCCACTCTGCAAATGACACCTTCACTTCATTCACCACAGGGTCTGGCTGTATAATGAAATTCATTACTTCCAGAGAAGATAACTGATTAGTGTCTTTTACACCTCTACCTCTTCTGTTCTTAAATGATTCTGTCATTTAATTGACCGATCATGGGATAAGAAACAGAACTATTCATTTTAGCCCTGCAAAGAACAGATTAGGTGTAAATAATTTGACACTCCACCTGTCTGTTATGGGCAGAGCCCATACTATATCAATCTTTTTCTTTCTATGGAGCAACTTAAAACATCACATTCCTCTGGAATATACGAGTTTCAGGAGGAATCTGCCACACTGCTCAAGCTTATTCTTCTCATCAAAATAATGAAAAAAAAATTATATAAACATGGGTCCGAAAATGTTTCGTTGGCGAGTTATACAGGGTCAAAGATTTCACCTGAAATTCAGCCTGTTTCGTGATGTTCCATGTACTAAATAACCTCCTTCGCTACTTCGTAAATGAAAATGAAAATCACGCATTGTAATGCGCGATTTTTATAATTTGTAGTTTTGCGTGTTCCTTAATAAAATTGAATTTAAAAGAAAATATATTTCGTTTTTATTGACTTTATTTACATTACTTTTTTGAGAATAAAATTCTCTAAAAATTTTATTGAAAATTTTTCTTTGTTTATAGGCAATTTAACGGAGTTATTGTAGTCCAATCGCAAAAATAGTGTGTTTTCGACCCTAACCTATTTTGCTTTACCCCGATTTTCTCCTAAACTATTAGAGATAGAGTTCTGGGACAGGTTTTGTACAATTTGTCAGCTCATTTTACATAAAACTTATTAAATTAACAAACTCAATTAACACCCTAAAAATTTCAGTGTGAGTTAATTTCACTGAGGGAGCTGAATTTCAGGTGAAATCTTTGACCCTGTATAACTCGCCAACGACACATTTTCGGACCCATGTTTATATGAATTTTTTCATTATTTTGATGAGAGGAATAAGCTTGTGCAATATGGCAGGTTCTTCCTGAAATATCCTGTATATACTGAATTAAGGTGAAAATGAATTAGAAATGAAGCTTCACTGGATTTACCATATGATTTCAAGTCACAATCTTCTACAATTTCAAAATATTTAGCCATACACCATGCAAAATGGTTAAAATTCAAAGAAGATTACTTCAAAAATATTTTTGAACAACACGGGCTCAAAAGGTGGAAATTAAAATGGATTAGGTTTCTTATGTCAGAATATAATTCTTTGTTTATTAATTTGTTGTTCCCAGCCAAATTATATATAAGTATTTGATTCGAACTAAAAAACTAGTTGAACGTAATAACAGTAGGTACAAAACGTGTGGCTCTAGCTTAAGCTGAATCCTAAACTTGTTCAATAAATTTAATCATAAGAGTATATCCATTATAATTAGTATTATATTTTCTTATTCTTCGTTTTTTCATCGACTTAGTACTGCAAAACTATAATTACCCAGACAGCTTTACCCTTTGAAAATTTAATAAATCTTTTACCTTTCCAGCCCTATTTGAAAATCAAATTATTTGGAAACCTTCATTTTCTTGTCCCAATTAAAAAGAAATAAAAAATTTTTGTATATCTCGATACAAAAATAATCAAACTATCTGGTTTGACCTGTTTGGTATTTTTTTCTCCATTGCAAATTCTTTCGGCAAAATATTTTTTGTTTTATAGTAGCTACCTAAAACAAGTTTCTATGAAGTAGATTTAATGTGAATTGGTTTTCTAAAAAATTTTGTACTTATTAGGTTTATGATTTTCTTGGATTTTTAAATTTTAATTGGAAAATCCGATGAAAAAGAACATAAATACATAAGTAGTTGAATTTTATAAGAACACAAAATTACAGATGTCTGTTTGTGTTCACGAATTTTCTAGTTCAACCCAATAGATTTATACGAGTATATACACATATATATAATTACTATTATTTTTATTATTATTATTATTATTATTATTATTATTATTTGCGAATACTCCCTTGAAATGGAAGACGCTAAGCAAATGCTTCCTTTTGTTTTCATTTTTTGTTTTTCTTATCTTTCCAATACAGTTTCATTCTTATGCTATGTTGCTTTTTTCGCTCCTCATCCCGTTTTGGCCTGTATGGCTTTGGTTTCTTTGGCTCTCGTGTAACTTCCCATTTGTTGATTTTGCTTCTAAAGCTATCTCTGCCGAAAATTTCCTCTGTTTCAATATTCGCCTTCTGTAGATCACCTTTGGTTTGTGTTACCCAGTTTGTTGTTGATTGCCACTTAGTAATTTGATCGATATATATATTCATGCGAGGATTTACAGCCCCAGCCGTATCTCACTTCCTAAGCACCACCTCTCTTTGTCTCGCCAGTCCCCATCGAAGAGCCCCCACAAAGACATTGCCTCCTGCACTCCATCCAACCTTGTCATTTCCGGTCTACCCTCCTTTTTCTACCGGCTGGCGTCCACTCCCATACCCTCTTTGGCCAACTACCATCCTCCATATATTACAAACGACCAAACCATTTTAATCAGTTAAACCATTTTTGCTTCCGATATATGGTATCCATGATATTTCCTTGAACGCCAGTTCTTCTCCTAATTTCGAAATTCGGAATTCGATCGATACGCGACACACTACAGCTCCGCCTCCAGAAATCAATAGATTTTTATTTTTTGAAAAAATAAAAGTTACTTAAAAATTCAGTTTCTTGACTATAGCAAATATAGAAGTATTTCTTTTGCAAATTTTATGTCCCACAATGTAGTAACGAATTGAAGCCCTTTTTGATATTTCTAGACCTAGAATTGATATCCAAATTAAATTTCAATTAAAGATTATGTAGGTTATCATTGAATACGACAAAATTTGTTTTATAATTTAATACAAATTTTAAGAAATATGTTCAGAAGACTGAAACACCCTACACTAAACGATTTAATATTTTCTTCTGAGATTCTTGCCGTTTCCTACAACTTATATGCAAGTATCTTCTATTAAGGATCTTCTCTCAGACCTCTCCTTATCACTGAACCATCAATTTATTCATCCATTGCGTGGCTGGCGTCCTTTGATCCGTCCTTCCGGTGGTTTCAAGTAAAGAAGATAGTCAAGTCATGCTTATAAAATTTGATTTTGTATGTACAAGTACTTCATTTAACTTGCACATAAAAATTTCAATTCTTCTCATATAATTAGTAAATAATAAGTTACTACAACTCCTCAAGAAGAAAAGACTAGGCTACATTTATAATAGGTGTGCTCGTCCCGATGCTCGATTTTGTCCGATCCACGCAACTAAAACACTCTTGTTTCTTTTTTCCCTTTCAAGGTTGTTAACGAGCTTTCTTTTTCTTTATTCTCAAAATATTCAAAACCTTAAATTTACTTAATGTTTTAGCTGAATTATACAAACTAAAAGGAAACATTAGAAAGAAAAGGGTCATTTGTCCACAAAAATTAGTTAATGTTTCTCATGAGGTCCCAATGCAAAAATTACTTTTTCATTAACGTTTAGTTATTTCACGTTAAAAGTAGTTCAATCTTTGAATTTAAGTATTTCTGATACATTAAAAGCTGAAAAAAGTGAGAAAGTGTATCAACAAAAACAACATCAAGAATGGAAGGTGGAAAACCATCCCAAATAGTGAACAACACAAGATGATCGAACCACTAACAGGTACGATCAGGAAAAGAAAATATTGTTTCTGGGCCACGTGAACAGAGTTGACGACACAAGATTAGTAAGAAGACTGATAGATTTTTTTCTGGAACAAAGTAAATACACCACAGTGGATCAAGGAGGTCAAGGACAAGACAGAACTCAATATCACAATCAATGACTTAAAAACTAAATCAGGAAACTATCACCAAATCAAAAACCCAATAATCAGATTCCAACAGAAAACAAAGGTGGCAAGAAAAGCAGTGTCTTCCGAACCAGAAAAGCTCAGAAAATCTGAAGTCTTGAAGAAATATTGCCCAAACAAAATAAAAACGGAAGAACTACAAAAATGCAACAAGAAGATTAAAATCAAAAAATTAGCTTACCAGTCTATGAACTAAAGTGGTCCAATGAGGCCTTAAAAGTATACAAATATTTGAAAATAATAGAACTGCGTAAAATCCAATTTGTTAACTTAAAACTCTCTACCAGTCAAACAACTTTGTCAATCCTTCTCAAATGAGCATTCCTTGAAATTGAAAAACTGTACTACGATCAATTAAACTATCCCTACATTGAAATTACGATCCAAACTTCGAACACCTGAAGGATTTATCCAAACAAGCTAGATTCAATCCATATTAGGAAATCCATTGATTTCCATGCATGTTTTCCGGTATACATGTCCCCCTTCCTTTAATTTATTGTTTACCGGTATGTTGAAAAGAACACATTCTATGAGAGCTGTGATTATTACATAAATTTTCTTTATTTATTAGTTGGACATGTTCCTTATGAAGGACAATATTGCAATACTCTTGCAGTTACTTGACGTCGGTAGTATTATTTTGTAATATTTTTAACATTTTTCCTGTGTTTACAGTTCTAGTTTATTTCTACAATTTTTTTTCATCATTGTTTCTAGTATCCAGTTTAATGTAAAAAACTGGAAACAGAACTGAATTAATTACATTCTTTAACATTCTTTCAGTGGTTTTTTTACTGTTATGGCTTAACTTAGACCTTCTCAACTCGTAGGTATGCATATTTACGCAGCCGCTCAGTTACAGAAGTTATTTGTCAGTTTTTTATTGTTTGCTTTTATCGGTTGTAAAAATATGTTTATTATGTAATAAAATATACAAACTTCTTGTTTGTATTCACATTTTGATAAAAACCTTCAAATGTATCTATTTCAATCTATCTGTTTTGCAGTAGTAAAAAAATGTAGCTACTAGTAGGCTATCTTGTAGCACAATTTATCACATTTTAGGTAACATCTATTTTTGTCTATTGCGTTATTTCTTTGTTTTTCCAAGCTCATATCTTGAATAAGTATTTAACAAGAAACTGTTCGCGATTTACATACAAAGCAATTTTTATTACTTACTATTAATACAATTTATTTGAATGTACCTAACCTATCAAAACATGTTACACTTATCTAAATATTTAAATTTTGAAGTCATAGACTATTATTGTGTAATTAAAATTTTACAAAAATTTGATGTTTAAAATTGGCATTGAAAGCATTATACTTTCCTGAAAAATTTAAATATCATTTTCTACTGTATTAGCAATATAAAATTTATTGTTCAGTGATAGTTTTTTGTATTATTAGGCTATGGAGTTGATTTATTCGACAGAAAATTTAAGTAAATGTAAATGTGATAAAGCAATCGTTAGTGTATTATATTATCAAAATTGTAGGGATACCAACTGTGATGCGTGCGTGTGCTTCATTAACTATAAAGCTGTTGATAGAATTAAATACTATGAACTATTTTATTTTTAAAAACTACTGGCCTTTTTAAAAACCTCTTGTCACTCAAGAGGTTAAACGGCTAAGTAAAAACTATTTAAAACACTATGAAAATTCAGAATAGCAGGTCTATAAACCCTCAACAACTTTTGTTTATTTCAGTTTTTAATTACAGTTTTATTAAAAACAACTATATAATTTCTATTTACAGGATTGTTTAATTTCCTTATTATTAAAATAATAATGTAATTAAGTTAGTAATAATACTTAAGTAAAAGGCCTACTCTGGACAGTAATTAAAACCTTTTCTGTCTTTCTGTTCATTTATATAAAAATAACAAATTACGCAGCATTATTTGCTATTTGAATAATATTGAGTATCTGACAATAATAAATAGATACTAAAATAAAGGTTTGAAAAAGATTTGGAATGCTGGAAAATAATTATAGTTGGAAGTTCAGTTCTACCGGTACAAGCAAGGTTTTTGAGTGGACAGCTAGCTATGACAGAATACCCTTACATCCGGTCACCTGGTGATCCTTTACTTGCGCTTCCTCTATTTCATAAAAAAGAACTTTTAACTTAATTAAACAAAACGCGCAAACCTATAGTTGTCTTAACTTTTTAAAGCATGGTGGTAAATTATTTATACCTAAGGAAAACGTATCTTAAATGACGGTAAAAAAAATGTAAACCACCGAATTTAAACATTTATTATTACTTACCGGATAAGCTAGATTTATACTACTTTCTTTATCCAGTGTACACTACTTGTACTATATGTGTTCTAACTTAGGCAGTATCACTTAAGAAAAATATGTTTAAACTATTTTTTTATTTGTTAATTAATAAGAGCATCTTGAAAATCTAGAGAATGATTGTAAGAACATGTATTAATAAAAAATATCAGAGAGATGGGTAATGGAGAATTATTTCCAATGAAACAGTGTACAAAAAGATAGAACCTGTAATTAGCACAATCAGAATAAAACTAATTTCCTTCTTGAGACATTTAATTAGAACACCTCGAAACAGATTGTCAAGATAAATTATAAAAAAACTCTGGAAGAGTAAAAGTAACATTAAGTGGATCTCACAAATTAAGGAAGATATGAAAGAACTTGGAATAATAGTAAAATATCTACAAGAAATAACAGACAAAATCAAGGAATTTAAAAAGAAACAAAGTCTATTACAATCGAGAATAAATAGGCAACTAAGAGGAAGGGTGATTTCAGGAAGAGAAATGACAGGCAGGATCTGAAAGGGTGAAGAAATATTGGGAAAACAGGAGACTGAAAAACCCTTATATGGTTGACTAAAGTGGTCCCGTGCTGGCCATAAAAATTAAAGAAAAGAAAGCTTCTTTAAAGTTTTAACAAAAAACGTGCCTCAGGAACTTTCAAAACTAAGAAGTTTTTGTTTGTCCGATAGACCTTTATATATTTTACTTAAAAGAGCAGTCTAAAAATTATTGAAGTATATCACCAATGAACTTCTTTTTTTAAAAAGAAACCAACACATCATTTTTTATCCAAATTTAAAACTTGACTTAAAAATGGATCTTGCTTAAATCGTCATAAACAACTATCAAAAATACATATAGCCGCCTACGTAGCGTAGTGGTTAGCGCTCTAGCCTACGAAGCAGAGCTCCCGGGTTCGATTCCCGGCCTGGAAATGTTCACACGTCAAAACCCACTGTTTCTAGATATAACCCACCCTAGCCGCTAATAACCAAGAAGTTGATAAAACTTTAAATATACTTAAAATTTTAAAAAATACATACAATTTGACGATTAACTGCCGGGATGTGTTTTAACAAGGTAAATACTAAAAAGACATTTCTGATAAATGTTCTAAAACGGTGGCCAACCGAGGAAAATGAGAAGCCATTTATAAAATTTGTTTCTTCTGTAGACATCTCACTAATGTTTTACGCTTAAGCCCTTTTTTTGAAGAATGATTTAAATTTACCCAATTTCGGTTTGTTTCAGCTGGTAGAAAATAATCAAATTTTTAACTTTTATTTAAGCGAAGAAACTTGTTGTCTAATATGGAAATAGTTTATCAAATTACGTCTCTTCTACCAAAATCACTTGTACTAAGCCATATTGTTCAGATTTTTTTCTTGACCTATCCTTTACTCCCTTCTGAAGTCTCCTAGATAAAGTTCACCCAAAAACGAACATTCATAATAAAGTAGAAATTGCTGCATACAGAAATTGTTTATTATGAGCCATATCTTCTTACGGGGTATAGGCTATACTAGAAAACAATTTGATTTTAAAGTTGTTCCGTGATAAGTGATTAAATACAGACCTTTGGGAATAATTTAATTACATTCTACTGTCGGTTAAAATATAAATGCGATCAAGTTCTTTAAAAGAATATTGTTTAATAGCATACTATTTTAATTTACTTTTTTTTAATATTACGGGCGGTGGAGTAAGCTCAGAGGGTGCACAGCGACTAGTTATTAATATTGTTAGCACTAGTTACTAAATGCGTATATTGAAACCAAATCGGATTGGCAAATTTGTAAAATCTACGTTCTACCTTTTTTACTGCTTGATTTCATTCTTGTGGGTTCAGTAACAATCAATCTCTTCTTGTTCTAATTATACAATTTCAAATACAGTATTATCTCTTTAATTTGACATTATCAAATCTTATGGTTCAAATATTTGCTATTAAATCACAAATAACAAATTTTAGAAAATAAAGATCTAGTAATTATTCCGAAATTATCAGTCATCATTAACTACTAAATTTAAATATATAAAGGATGAAAAAACAACACTTTCTAATAAACTTTTATAATTAAATTTAAACATAAGATAAAATTAAAAATCTTCAGCCGCAATAATACATAATAAATAGGCCTATTAAATTACCACTATTTGGGAGAAGAAGAATCTATTTGTAAAAATGTAATTTCCATTAGGTAATGGCATCTTTAACCCCCAACTATAATTACTTTTTCAAATGTAATCGATCAGTTAAATCTGCTGAAGGCGCTCGTACGTTATAATGCGTTTAAATTTATGGCAATTTTATTACCATTAACAAGTCTGTAATACATGCTTTATTACTATTTTATTGAATTAGATATTTAACTAGTAAGATAAGAATATATATGTATATATTGACTATGTTTTTAATAAGTGGAAAAGTGTGGTTAGTCCTAGAGTTAAAATAAGTACAGACGATTACCTCAATGCATTGCTATTTGCGGATGACATGTGGATCATACAGGAGAGTGAAGATGAGCTTCAAAGAGCAGTTTATGTTTTAAATGATTTGTGTAAAAACTATAATTTACGAGTTTCGGTTGCTAAATCAAAGGTATTCAGAGCGCAACGTTAAGATATTCAGTATGGCATTCAGAGGGAAGTATCCCACTCGTTCGAAGATTGTTTTAGACAATATAGTATTAGATCGTGTCTTTGAAAACTATGTATTTCTTGCCTGCATAAAACTCTCCGCCAAAACCAATTTGGCAGCCCAAGTAATCAAATGTCCTGAACTGTTCAATAAGACGGTTATTTATCAGAATCTTGGATCTCACAGGGTCCCATTTATAAGAGCGCTTACTTTCATTTTTGTGTTTGATATGCACAGGCATACTGCTACAGGTGCAACAGGTATACAAGTTTTTGTGCTTACTGCATAAATTTCGTAAAAGAAAAATGGCTCTCTGGAACTTTACTTCTGTCTCGGCTATTAAAATTGATCATTAGCAAATAAAATGGAATTTAGGGAGAGACTGATTTAGCGGGTTGATAAACTGATTTCCATTTTCTTTAAAGAGCTTTCATTCATATCTGCTAAATAAGTTACAAAAAGTTTGAACAAATATTGCGCAAACCCATCGGGTTGGTCTAGTGGTAGAGTTGTCACCAAAGTCAGCAGTTTAACAGCTAATTTTTTGGAGACGAAGGTTCCGTGGTTCAAATCCTAGTAAAGATATAAGACTTTTATACGGATTTGAATACTAAACAGTGAACCGGTGCACGTTGATGGTTGGGATTAAATTAACCATACTCTCTCAGGAATAATCGGCCAGAGGTTGTACAAGACGCCACCTCATTTACACGTCATGCACATCATTCTCATCTTAATGGGTCATGGGGTTGCTTATTGTTTTTAAATTAAACAGATTGCAACTTACACATATTAGGGATTAAAATAAAATGTATATTGCGAAAAATGTTCGGATGGTTAGCTTTGGTAGCGGTATTATTTTAATGTGATAGTTCTTATTCTCTACGCATAAAAACATTATGTTCAGCAGTATAATAAGATCCATTTAACAAAAATAGGCTATAATACAAAGACTAATGCTAAATCATTCAACAAATATTTTAAAAATCGGTCAGGTCGTTGACAGACACTTTCTTTAAGTGCGTAGATTAAAGAAATTACAATATTGATGTGGTTTATAACCGCGTCAAGTCGTGCTGTACGATACTGTACCATATTAATAAGACTATTTTTTTTAGAATAACCAATGTGACAGAATAGTAAATTTTGAAAATTATAAAAGAACATAATAGAAACAAAATTATAAAAACTTTCGCTATTTTGTAGAATTTATTTTCATATCTATTTAAATTTCTTCTATCTGTAATAGCCTATTTGAAGTTTCTCTTATTAAGATTTTCAAGTACGTCAATCTATCTTGATGGATTTATTTCTTAAATTAATTTTTTTAAATATCAAATTTACATGAAAAGCGACATAACCCCATTCTGACTCAAATAGGCTGTAAGAACTACAATGTACCAACTCTTAAGTATTTCTCTACTTTTACTGTCTTTAAAATGGCTTTTACGAATAAAATGATCATTTTCTCTCTGTGGTTACCATTGACACATATTCGGTTTAATCAAAATCTCTGTCACTAATTAATTTCAACGGTTTTAGTTGATATTTTAACGTTTTTCAAAGATATTGCAACATGTATCAGCCGTAAAAGTATAAGAGTACGTGAATGAACAATGAAAAAAAATTCATTGCGTTCGTATATAAAAATAAAATTTTCCACCTACGTCTTTTCAAACAGTATCATCTAGCAAGATAATGGAAAGTGACATCCTCATATTATGGTTTTGTGCTAGTCATTCATGCTGAAGTTTCAATGTCGCGTATTAGTCTCTTTAGTCATATCTTTCAGTTTAATCTTACACCATTATTACATGTACGAATTATGTATTGTTTAAAAATCATTAAAAACAATTTCTACCTGTAGTTTCAGAGGTAAGTTTATAAAAAATTAAGATAACGTCACAGAAATTCGATTCGTCATTTTAAAATAATATGATATCAAAATTCTGAACGGAAAAATACTCTATCCTATTTTACAACACAATTTTTTGAACAAGACTCATCAATAATTTCCTAGTGCACTTCTATTTATATAGGTTGTTAAGCTAGCCTTCTAGAAGGTTCAAAACAGAACATTCCAAACATTTAATATAGTACAAATAATAACATAAACATTAAGGCATGTGAGTGCGGTTATACATAAAAAATATGATACGTCAAATACCCTAGTAAAGTGTCCACTTTTTAATGAAATGGTTTCTAGAGTAATAATAAATAATTTTTACTTAAATCGTGAAATATCTTATGACACATTTCACCGCGGTAAAATTTTAATAACACTGATTTTTTAGTGACTTTGCTTACATCTTTTAAAGTTTGATCAGGAATTCTTTAAAATTACTAAGATTTTCATAAACTATTTGTTTAGATAGGGTATAGATAGGGAGCTCACTTGATTGCTACCGTAATGAATTCGGTTAGAGAATTGTTTGTACGATTCCCCTCCTCCTATAACCTAGTAGTAATAATAATACTGTGACACTTATCGCTAAGGTCCGTTTCGGGATCTAGGTAATTAAATAATTAATACACTAAAGTTTACAATTACAAATATTTATTACAACTAAAAGATTTACAAAATAAATAATAAACTAATTATAATGAAGTAATACAATAAATAACTTAATAATTTACTTAAAATAAATAATAAACTAATTATAATGGAGTAACCTGCCCATAACGGACAGGTGGAGTGTCAAATTATTTGCACTCAATCTGTTAGTTGCAGGGCTAAAATAAATAGTTCTGTTTCTTATCACATGGTCAGCCAATTAAATGACTGAATCATTTAAGAACAGAAGAGGTAGAGGTGTAAAAGACACTAATCAGAGTTGTCTCCTCTATGAAAGTAATGGATTTCATTATACAGCCAGACCCTGTGGTGAATGAAGTGAAAGTGTCATTTGCAGAGTGGAAAATATATGCTTTTCAGAGGGCCTGGCATGCTGATAAGTGTACTTTTCCACTCAGTGAGGAAGGCAATGGTAAACCACCTCACTCCTCGATTTACTTAGTAAAACCTCTACAGGTTCAAACCAGCCTTTTGGCTGATGACCTAAACACAATGGAGTAACACAATAAATAACTTAAATAATTTACTTAGCACTACTTACAATAACTATACACAAAGCACATACACAAAAAGATAGTATAACAATACCTCGGAACCGTTAACCTGATAACTTATAACGCCCCGATAGCACGCAATAAACACTCATCAGAGATCAAACGGATACTAACTAACTGACCGCGCTTGGGGGTCTCTTTATATAGTGAATCAAAAAAGAATCTTCCCGAAAGACACCGAAATTCGATATGAAAGTCCTTTCTAGAGAAGTCTTATTAAATGTAAACAGGTAATCAACCGACCCTTCATAAATAGTTGTATAACAAAGACCTTTTATCATACACAATAGCGCAGTCCTATTAAATAATTTTTATGAATAGATATCCTTTTATAAATAGGTATACTTTTATTGTTACTATTGTCTTATTGTTGCTTTTTCACTCTATTATCTACTTTTTACCATTTTATGAATGAAGTAGCCTACTATAAATTTCGCGAACTATACCCTTCTTCGATATTGTTACAATACCATTAGTAGGCCTACGCGCCTTTCTAAAAATATTCGTCACCAACCATTTCGAATAACTACTATAGTACCAAAATATTTTATTAGATTTTTAACTAATAATATTCTAATATATTTTATTAACATACTAAAAGTTCATTACTACAGAGTTTTTTATATCAGTTTGTTTATAAATAGGCCGCATATAACAATATTAGATTATATACAATAACTAGATTAATAACTTGACGAGCCGCGAGCGTAATTAACACCACTACAGTGAACGGTCTCACAATAACAACTGACAAATATGAAGAGTAAATATTTTCAGAATGTACAGTACACACGTTGCCATGTGGATTTAAAGCAACCGTTGCTATGACAACATCACATCTCACTGTCGCCAGTCCCCCTTGCCCATCATCCCGCACTAGCAAACAAGTCAGCTCCCTACTATACATCAATCCATTAATTTTCTTTAATTAGTCACGTGGGTTCAGAAATGAGCCTGGATTTAGCTCAGAAAACATTGAAAAGAAGTATTTTGGAAAAATTGAAGATAAGATAATCAGCCGCGAAATATTTAATTCAGAATTTTATTATAATTGGTTGTATTTTAATGTTAATTATTTTATTTATCTGATGTACGATTGAAAACCCTTTGCACTTATATTTCAAAATGTGCATTGTTCTAGCAAACTTCTTATAAAAAATACAAACTTTAAATCTTTTCGGTTGACAATGATGAATACCCGAAGAATTATCATAAAAATGACATTAGGGCTGCTGTTTTTACCTCCAGTACCTCTCAGTACTACACAACACGCAACCGGTCAAGTGTATCATTTTATTTGTTAAGTCAACACAACCGTGTACAAAAAAGTTTTGTGAAAAATTAGACCTCTACTTCCAGATAGAACTGCTATATCCCACAGAACCGTGCAGCAGATATAAACAGACTATGGGTTGAAAGTCAGTAAAAAGGATGCGTAATCATGTTTCACTCTATCAACGCCTTCAGTCAAAACAACCGGCGACAGACCGGATGTTTTATAATAGGCCTTGTATGAATTCTTTCTACTAGTACTGTCGTATTTTGTACTTAATATTTATATACTTCAATTAGTGTAGCCTATAGCAAGTTTCATCTGATAAGCAAAGAACATTTTTTGTAACTCGAATGGGTCGAGCTAAGTTTAATCACAATTTTAATACATTTATGTTTTGACGTGCTGCACGGTTTTATGGAATAGGTACCAGTATACCTATACCAGTCTGGGTATAAGTACCAGTTACACAAAATAAAAAGGACTGGTCAAAATTTAGCAAAGGTCGTACAAAAAATAAGATTGAGGGACAAGTTTGAACAAAAATTACGATGAGCCACAAATAATAGCTTACGTTCACATAATTACTCAAAATCTTAAAAACTAATTTTTACCACGAGAATTTAACACAGCCCCCTCAAAATTTAAACAGACAAGCCGCATCTCATGGAGCACAAAAAATGTAGTAAATGAGGCGATTTTTAAAAGAATCGTAGAAGTAAATTGCAAAAAGTGAAAAATCGCATAAATAAATTACTACTTTCGGATGATCGATGTTGATGAACATGTTCGTCTTGGGTCCTTTCATGGTACCTAACTTAAGTTCTACGTTTCAACTTCGTACGATTTTCCGTTATTTTGTTAACACATACGCACATACACAGACCAATCAGTAAAAATATGTTTTTGGGCTCAAGGTAGGCCCTACCTGAAAACGTATATTTCCAGTGAAAACTGAATTTCTAAAAATCGACATGAAAACATAACTTTCCTAACCTATATATTATATCTTTCATATAGAGCTAGAGAAAGAAATATATATTGTAATTAATGACTATTAATTACAATAGATTTTCCAAAAAGACTCCTGCAGATAACTTTAACGATTACTTAAATTACTTTAAATCGTCTTGCCTATAGGCTGTATAGGCCTACAGGCAAGGTAATGTATATCTAATTTTAGAAGTATTAGTCATATTAATAAAGTATCTATGAATTAATGTACATCAAATATAAATTATTTTATTACTTTACTTTTACAGAAATATGAAAAAATAAAAGAAAAAATATGAAGAAAGAAAATGGATGTCATCAAATATAATTCTGCTTAATTTCTTAAGTGGGGCCGTTCACACTTTAAGTTGATTGCATTAAATAAATTATTGTGTTTTAAAATTTGTAAAATAATTGTAGGTTATTAAACACTGTCTAATGGATCAACATTAGGCATGTCGTTTACTATTTATTTTTTTCTTAAATATAAAGATTTTTATAATTTTAACTTTAATTCATTCGTCCTAACTCAAAGAATTCCTTGAGTCACTGTGTAAGTGTATTTTTTGTACAATAGTTGGATAATGACAGTGTTCTGATACAAAAAATAAACTTTGAAGAAAGTTTTTTCTTATGTTAATCATTTTCCTTCTTTTTCATGGTATTTCAATGAGACCTATTCTTCAAATTTTCATGGTAAATCAAGGACCTTATTCTTAATAATATTCATATCTTTTGGTCTTAATTCAAATCTGTTTAAGAGAAGATTTTTTTTGCAAAATTAACCTGTCAATTTATCAAAACCTGTTAATAAAATTTCATGAATCACATGAAATAGGATGTTCAAAAGATATCACTTCTTGAATTTCAAGGTTGCATTCTTCTTCTTCTTCAAGTTTCAATCAGTCCTCAATGATCTTTTTCTTAGAATTTGAGTTAGGGCTCCCACACTCCC
Organism: Catonia carolina; assembly: GCA_035578175.1. Lineage (NCBI taxonomy): Eukaryota > Metazoa > Arthropoda > Insecta > Hemiptera > Achilidae > Catonia > Catonia carolina. The sequence continues at coordinate 255,771,983 of JAQMRL010000001.1, read as the reverse complement.
CTACACCCTGCTGTCTCCTCCCACAGAGCAGCGTGCAGCCAGGTACGGAAGTCCGTCAGCAAGTAGAACGGTAAACAGCCTTAATATACTTGCTATATTAAATCATTATATATTATACGAGTATTTCACCATTCTTATTTAATATTACCATTTCCAAATTACCAAACTATATATCAACATACTTATGCACGAAGAACGTCTGAAGACATGAACATAGACACACATAACACGCAGGTACAAAGGGCTTGAACATAAAAACATAAATTATATCAACATACTATCACACTCAGTTACGTCAAATCACATTCCTCAGTGATTCCACCTTAAAAATGTCAATTTTCGGGTTAAAAAAGTCTACTTCGTTTCCAAAATCATTTGCAATACCAACACAACGGGCCAGAGGTGAGGCATCTTTAATCTCGTTAGATGCAACAAACAATCTATATCCCCTCACTCCTGCATGGGAAACCTTTAGATACAGTCTAGAAACGTCGCCATCAAAATATCCATGCAGGACCTTGTAGAGGTAAAACGCCGCCGCCCATCCACGACGACTCAGAGGGTGCAATTTCCATGTTTTACACAAACCCTCACAACTGTCTGTCAGAAAATTATCTGTACACTAAGTATCTCAAGAAATGTTTTTGAACGTTTTCAATAAGGCTGGTAGTGGTAATCCTATCGTTACCCCAAACCACGGAACAGTATTCTAAAATGGGGCGGACGTTAACTTGGTAAAGTTGGTGATCATCATAGCAATTTTCACTTTGTTTATTTCACTGTGTAATAGCTCTTTTGAGCTTTCTTTTTACCAAGTTCTTAGATTTAGAAGCCACGACATCTTCTCGTGCCAGGACCTCTTTTTATATATTTTCTCCAACAGAATGGCTCGAAGTAATGAATATCTGGATTCATTCCTCATAACATGTCCCAAGTACTGGAGTTTTCTACAATTGGTGGAGTAAATGATTTTTACGTCTTTCTTGATTATCTTAAGATCTTCTACATTTGCCATCCGAGCAACCCATGGTATTCTAAGATTCACCTTGAAAGCCACATCTCAAATGTGTCCAGTTTCCTTGTGATGGCTTCATCCAAGTTCCGGGAACAAAGTTTAAAACCACACTACATCTAAAACTTCTTTCTTCGTAATTTTTGGTTTTTTACTTCGTGATTATATTGAGAAATAGCTTAGATTAAATGAAATGTTGGAAGGTAAATGAAGCGAATAAACCCTTCTTGTTTAAAATAATGCCTAAATATTTCATGGACAACACTGCTTCAGAACTCGAAAATCCTAAATTAAATACCACCATATCACTTGTTAACCAGTTAGTGGAATGATTGTTTAATAATATTTTAAGGTTTGGGTGAGGCCATCGAATGCCTGGTTTTCAATGAGGGTTAAAAGGGGGGAAAAGCATCAGTTGCGCACGCGCGACTGCTTTAATTTCAATACAAGTAACACAACAACTTATACTATACCCAGAGCATATACAGTACATCGTGGAACCTTTTGTAGGTTAACTGTACGAATATAACTGTTTGCTACCGTAAACAGAAATGTTAGTTTCTCGAAAACGTGGGTTGACTATTCACAGTGCTGAACGAAATCTAATATGCAGTGTAGTAAAATGCTGTGAAGTTATAGCTAAACAAAAATGCCTTTCCCTGCCTCTTAACAAAAGCCATGAGCGAGTGGCTAACTACTGTGATGTTTCTCTTTCCACAACTCGAAAAATAAAGAAAGAAATTAATGAAGTGAAAAAGCTGTTCTTCAATAGTTTTGTTGACACCGGTAACAAAAACAAACGGTTAGATAGATACTAGTGAGACTCATAGTGAAAACGCCGATGACAGCTATAGTAAAGAAGGCGATTAATTCGTAGAAAATTTTGTTCCAATGGAATAAGGTAGCTGGTAATAACAGTAAATCGAACATTTCTAGTCATGTAATTAAGCTATAGGCAATATTACAGATCACTTTTATTTCTTATAAGATTTATGAAGAAAAAATTTCTTGGAATAAGCCACAGTTTACAAAATATGTAGAAACTTCACGGTAGCGAAATTTACGAGTAAGTGTCTGACGGTTCAGGTTGGTAGCACTGTCAAATTTTCACTTCCCTTCCTCACTGCCGATCCATACGCAAAAGGCAATCTCATGACTTCAGTTATGCAACTCGGTGACTTGGATTTTCATAGCTCAATAAAGAACACTTATTTTTCGTGTTTCTCTGTTTCTTAGCCAAATTCAATTAATTTTGTTTTTTGTTTTTTTTTTCAGATTTGTCGATCTTGGAAATCTCCGAATTTTCTCCCCGTATAGCACCAACTTTATGATGTGCGTGCTTATAGAGGAGCTGAATGTGGAACAGATCATACTTTGGTTGTTGGCAAAATGTTCTTTCCATGGAGAGCAATTAAAAACTGTCACAGGGAGATGGATGGCATGCTGAAGGTGGAGTACAGTAGGTATAAGTTGCATCTGCTCAGAGATCCGTCAACAAACCTGTTATTCAAATGGAGAGCTGCGGAAAAAGCAAAGAATGGGATAACAGGTACAGTTGAAGAAGAATATAAAAAAATAACCAGGATTCTGCATACTGCTGCTCAGGAAGCTCTGGGGAATGAAGACGGCTCAAAGAATGACAGGAGATACTGGTGGAATAGTAGCATGGATGAATTGATAGAAGGAAAGAAGCAATTATACCAACAGTGGCTGATAACAAAAGATTTTGAAGACAGAAAGAATTACTGCCGGATGAGAGTTCATGTTAAAAATGAAGTAAAAAAAGCAAAAAATGAAGCCTTGGAAAGAAAATGCGACGAAGTGAATAGATGTATGGTAGGAGAGAGGAGTATATGTGCTTGGAGAGTTATAAGAGAAATGAGAAATAACTCTAAGTACAAAGCTAATCTTGATATGATACCTGTGAATAAATAGAAAGATCACTATGAAGATATGTTTAAAGAAATGCGAAACCAGTTTCAGATAAATGAAGACTGGGAGAGGGCTCCAATGTAAGAGAGAGAAATCATAGGAAAAATAACTCTCAAGGAATTTGAAAATGCTCTTCAAAAAACAAAGAATGGTAAATCACCTGGACCTGGAGGTATTCCAATAGAACTGGTGAAGCATAGTCCAAAGTGTATAAAAGAAGCATTGGTAACACTTTTCAATGATTGCTTGATAAATGGAGAAGGATGCCCGCAAGAGTGGAAATTGGCACATATTACACTAATTTTTAAAAAAGGGTCAAGAAAGGATCCCAAGAATTATAGAGCAATAAGTGTCACCTCATCTATTGGGAGACTGTATGGTCGTATCATTAAAACAAAAATAGAGAATGACATAAAAATTGGAGAAGAACAAAGTGGGTTCACTGGAGGCAGATCTTGTTTGGACAATATTTTCTCTCTCAAGCAACTCGTAGAAAAGAGAGTCTCACGATACATGGAGACACACATGGTGTTGGTTGATCTAAAGAAAGCATATGATAATGTCCCAGTAGAAAGACTATTTCATGTACTGGACAAATATGTGCATTATAAGTACATATGGGCCATTAAAGATCTTTACACCAACCAAAAAAGTGTTATAAAAAGTAAAAATATGGTTTCGGAATGTTTCCCTATAACTAAGGGCCTCAGACAAGGTTGCTGTATGTCCCCAACTCTCTCCAAGATATATATTAATGAAGTATTAAAAGAGTGGCAAAATAAATGCTCTAGGATGGGGATAAAAATTGAAGAACAATTTCTCCACACACTTCTGTTTGCAGATGATCAGGTTGTTATAGCAGGAGATGAGTTTGACATCCAGTATCTGATGAGAAAGTTGACAGAAACCTTTGAAAAATGGGGTTTGAAAATAAATTATGACAAAACCAAATATTTGGTAGCTGGAGGAGACGCGGTAGCTGGAAAAGACGTGAAAGATCTGGTTGTCGATAATAAAATAATTACAGGATGTGAGGAAGTGAATTACCTGGGAGTAGTTCTTTCAAGAAAAGGAAATAGTGAGCAAGAAATTACAGAGCGTATCACAAATGCCAGAAAAGTCATTAGTCAACTTAACCCACTGCTTTGGTCAGAAACTCTCAGTCTAAGGACTAAAAGAATGATGAACGATGCCATCCTTAGAAGTGTTCTGATGTATGGCGCAGAAGCATGAGAGTTAACAAAAAGAAATAAAGATAGACTGAATGCAGTGGAAATGGACTTCCTGAGACGCAGCTGTAGGGTGTCTAGGATAGGGCACATAAGAAATGAAGAAATAAGAAGAAGAATGAATCAACAGGAGTCAGTTGTTGAAGCAATAGAAAGTCGCCAACTGTTATGGTATGGACATGTAAAAAGAATGTCAGAAGCTAGATGGCCCAAGTTCATAATGGAATGGACACCTCAAGAAAGGAGAAAAAGGGGGCGCCCTCCTAGAAAATGGGAGCAAGACATTCAAAACGCCATGAATTTGAGGCAACTGGCTATTGAAGATACACTGGATAGGGGCAAATGGAGGTTGAGATGCGAGAAACGGCCTGATGATGCTGTAAGAGACCTCGCTTAAGTAAGTAAGTAAGTATAGAGCCAACTTTAAACCTCGTGAGGTGACTTTAGACGTTTCTGGAAGCTCTTTTTGGAGCTCATATTCTCAGCATTCGCTCACTGTAGGTTTTTCTCCTTTCTTCTCTTCACCCGGAGTTCTGTTTTTACTCTTCGTGGAAGGCCTCAAAGCCCGTAATTAGCTGTCTGAATTTGATTCGGTTCATTAAGTTTTCTTAATATCCTTTCTGACTTCTTTAAACCATTTATCCGACATCTTAGGTTTATTGTTTAGTGTCTAAAAAAATTGTGGAAAACTCCAAATTATATTACTGTATTTATATTTTTTTCAGTTTATTTAAAGTTGCATTGACACTTTGGTCATTAGCTACCACTGTAGATTAAGGAACAGTGGGTTTATAAGTGTAATAATTTTCCAAACCCTAGCCGGGAATTTAACTAGGGACCATCAACTTTGCAGAGTAGCACGCTAACCACTGGACCACGATGGACACCTTCAATTTTTTATTGTGCTAAATAATTATCTTTTTTTGAAACATTTTTATAATGTGACACTTATCTCTAAGGTCCGTTTCGGGATCTGGGTAAATTAAATAATTAACACAAAAATTTTAAATTACAAGTATTTATTACTACTAAGAATTACAATTAAATAATTGACTACAATCTACAAGCATATTACAATGAAACTACTTAATAAATAACAAACTAATTAGGCTACTATTAACTGATACAAAAAATAACTTAACTAATTTTCTAATACTACTTACAGAAATGATACAGAGTAGTCTAAATAAAAGTTAAACAATGGACAGTTATTCGCAATAACGTTTACCTTTTCTAACGTACTGGACGACCTGTATGCACTGTCGAGTACGCTCACTCAATCACAGATAAACGTCAAATAACTCTGGACGATAAACTACCCGGCGCTTTTATTGGTGGGCTAATGGAGAGTTCGAGAGAAGACCGAGATTTTCGATATAATAATAAAATACAATTTCCTTCTGGCGGCTTCTGGATAAATCTTAACAAATTGTAAACAAATTAGGAATGGAAGTGACACGAAAAGGCAATTATCTAAATAGGTAACCACCCGACTCTTTCACAATAGTTATTATGACTATTTATTTAAACTCTATTATTATTTTGTTATTTACATTACATTTTTAATCTCTCGATCTTCCTCGAAAATTCTCGAAACCACAATTCTCTTTAGATATTGTCACATTATTTTCTAAAACTATTTTACTAAGGTATTTCTGTTATGGAAGGAGGAGTAAATAAAATTATAATTATTCTACTAATGTTTCTATTAGGTTATTATGTCATCAATAGTAGAGGTTAGATACTAATTTCATGTTACACAAAAATGTTCTACTGTGGGATAAAACCTAATCAAGCTGAGAATGGTGTTCTTAAATTTGTGGATTAACAGTCAAGTAATTCCGACTAAGCCGCCGAGGTGATAAATTTAATTTTGTCATATAGATGATTAAACAAATTTTCTTTAAGTGAATATTTATTTATCAGGTTTGATTTAATCCTATTTTTTCTAGTTTATATATATATATATATATATATATATATATATATTTCACATGGAGAATTGATCAGAATTAAAATACGTGTTTAAAAGTACGTAGACTAGCAAACCTTTCGCATAATTGGACAAAACTAAATGTCCCTACCATTTCTCAAAATAAACAGGCAATATTTTATCCTTTAAAATTATTAGGTCAAAGTGACTGTAACAAAAATTATCAAAATATTTAATTAAAAACAAATATGTATCACTTATTTATCTATTTCAACTGATTTATTTGTAGCAAAATATCAGACATTGAACTCAGGCCTATCACATCAGATACAAATAAGCGGTTTATGCATTTGTTTGTCTATATGACGATTTTACGCGTATTATTCTCTGAAATTTACGTAAATTTGACTTTAGCAGCATTTATTTTCTAGCAAAAGTCTATGAGTGAGAAAATTTTCTATACTTGAGCGGATTTATCAACTAAACTACGAAATCTTAGAGAGTTTAACCATGTTCCAATCCAAAATTGTATAATAAATTTAATTATTTCTCGTTAGTCATAAAAACATATAAAAGAAATTTCAATGTAAACAAACCACAAACAAGGAGCAATTAATTCTTTCCACTTCACCGTACACTTTTCACGGCAGACGTCACAGTTCTCCCAATATCTTGACAGCAACTTTTCTGATTGTATCAATAGATATTCAATCATCAGTTACACAGATCATCAGTATCACGTCTTCATTCTCTACTTTTCACTCCTTCATTCACTTCATCCGTATAAAAAAAATTGTCCCAAGAAGAAACCCTTCATCACTTACATCCAAACGATCACACTGAAGCAACGCTGCTGAGTGCTGTTTTCTTCAAGTTATATTCGAAAATTGTTAAAACATTAACTGAAAGTTTTTGTTAAACTGCTTGTAAATAATTCTAACTGTTAAAAAACAAGTGCAAAAAATATACTAGAGATAGGAATATAATTGTTTTATGAGATCATGGAAAATAAATCATTGTATGAAATGCAGTATACCATAATCCTTTATTTAGTAACATATTAGTGGTTAAGTTACTTCCTTTTAAAATTTGTGTGTAAAAACATTCATCAGAACTTAAATAAACAAGTATAATACCTTCAATCAGAAACAACTTTGTGGAAACGTAAGAGAAGGTAGTGTTCTGCCTACTATCGGTTTCATAATCATAGCCACCCGAGTTTGAACCCTTGCATCTTTAAAACTATAAGTCAGTTTTCAACATACTTTACATCAAAATTTAGCTCATTTTATTCTGCGTTTACCTATAATAAACCTATATTTTTAATGTGGTTTAAAAATTGCCATATCGAGGTTGGAAGACAAAAAGACCCGGTTTTTTTTGGTACCGCAACATATTTCATGCGTTTAAAGGCGTGTAACTCGATAAATATTAGACCGGAAAGTTTGAAATTTTAACACAACATAGACAATTATATTCTTACACGGTGTACGAAATTTTAAAGTTATACGTTATTTAAGTTTTGATTCAATATTCTGAACCCTTGCTGACTCGGTAACAGCTCGATCGTTCGGCTCGGGCAAGCTATCGTTTCATTCAGCGTAAAAAAAACGTAGTACAGATATGTTAATAACACGAAATATCGTTTGGCCAATGTTGTGGTAGAATTTTTAGAATTTTGAAAAAAGATAGGTAATGCGGGGATGGGCGCTACTACCCATGTTACCTGAATCTGACTGTCTACCTGAATTGACAATGCAGTCTGTCAATTCAGGTAGACAGTCCAACAGGATGTCACGTACACAAACTAGCAACATGGATAGTAACACCCATCCCCGCATCACCTATCTATTTTTCAAAATTCTAAAAATTCTACCATAACATTGGCCAATCGATATTTCATGTTACATATCTATATGTAACATATCTATAGGCTACTAAGTTTTTTTTCGCTGAATAAAACGATAGTTTGCTCGTGCCAAACGATCGAGTGGTTACCGAGACAGCAAGGGTTCAGAACATTGTTAATAAATCAAAATTTAAATTACGTATGAATTAGAAATTTTGTACGCGCTGTAAGAATTTAATTGTCTATGTTGTGTTAACGTTTCAAACTTTTCAGTCAAATATTTATCGAGTTACACGCCTCTAAACGCATAAAATTTGTTGCGGTATCAAAAAAACCGGGTCTTTTTGTCTTCCAACCTCGATATGGCAATTTTCAAACAACATTAAAAATATAGGTTTATTATAGGTAAACGCAGAATAAAATGAGCTAAATTTTGATGTAAAGTATGTTGAAATCCGACTTGTAGTTTTGGAGAAGTAAGGGTTCAAATTCGGGTGTCTATGATTATGAAACCGATAGTAGGCGAGCTTTCCAATACGTCCGTCACAATCTTGTAACGTAGAAGCGAGATTTCCCATCCCCCGCATGGTCAACAATTTAAAGAAATAATTCCCAAAGACTCAGTTGATGCTGAATTAAATTATTTATTTATGTTTTAATCTATTGCGAACCAACGGTCCCGGTCTCGATTTCAGAAAGTAATTGGTTTGCGAGATAAGAAGGAGTTGCAAAAACCGCAAAAAACATGGTCCTGGATTCAGTGTACACAATAGAAACACTTACCTATACTCTGACAAAATTTCACTAAAATCGGATGAGTATTTACGGAGTTGTAAATACTCCGATAGGTCAATAGGTTTGCGTGATCAATAAAACATCTTCAAAAACGGGAACTTTTTTGTTCTAATGTCAATATCACTTTTAAAAAATAATAAAAAATTTCAAGTTTTCACCGTTCAACGCCGAATTAAACAGTCATTAATTTGACATATGGTACTGTGGTAATATCTTAAGGGAATGTAGGTTCGAGAATTTTCGAGGAGGACAGAGAGATTGGAAATGTTGACGTGAATAATAAGAGTAATAAAAATAGTGTTTTCTGAGTTGTTAGGGAATATTATGTGTAATATAAATGGTCTTTTATAGTAAAGGTAGGCCTGGTTTTTGTTATCACTGGGTATTGTATCACAATACCAGGTACCTATTTAGACAATTGGTTTTTTTATAACACCTTCTATTCATTCATCCTAATTGTTTACAGTTGTTAAGATTTAACCTTGCCCATAGTGGGCAGGTGGAGTGTTAAATTATTTGCACTCGATCTCCTGGTTCCAGGGCTACAAAAAAAGTTCTGTTTCTTAGCATATGGTCAGCCAATTATATGACTGAACTATTTAAGAACAGAAGAGGTAGAGGTGCAAATGACACCACTCAGAGTTATCTACTCTGAGAGTAATGAATTTCACTATACTGCCAGACCCTGTGGTGAATGAAGTGAAGTTGTCATTTGTAGGGTGGAAAGTAAGTGCTTTTCGGAGGGCCTGGCGTACTGATAAGCATACTCTTTCAACTTGGTGAGGAAGGCAATAGTAAACTACCTCATTCCTCGTTTTTACTTAGTAAACCTCTAGAGGGTCAAACCAGCTTTTCAGCTGTTGACCTAAACAACAACAAGAATTATCCAAAAGTTGTCAGAAGGATTTTGTATTTTATTATCATACCGAAAATCTCTGTCTTTTCTCGAACTCTCCATTAGCGCACCTACAAAAGCGCCGGGTTATTTATGGTCCGAAGTTAATTTACATTTGTCTGTGTTTGAGTGAGGGTATTCGATAACGCATACAGGTAGTCCAGTACGTTAGAACAGGTCAACAATACTGCGAAAAACTGGATGTTCTTTAACTTTTATTTATTCTGTGTCATTTTTGTAAGTAGTATTAAGTTAATTAGTTAAGTTATTTACTCTATTAGTTAATTATAACCTAATTAGTTTGTTATTTACTAAGTAGTTTCATTGTAATATACATGTAGATTGTAGTCAATTATTTAATTATAATTCTTAGTTGTAATAAATACTTGTAATTTTAAACTTTAGTGTATTAGTTATTTAATTTACCCAGATCCTGAAACGGACCTTAGAGATAAGTGTCACAGTACATTAAAATCGATGCCATTTTCTTTTAACAACTGAGCTTCAAACTTAGGTTTTTATTATCTTTCACACGGATATTAGGCCTCTTCAGTCGGAGTCACTTTCAGCACAGAGGCATTTCAGTTCTAAACTACTGGAGTCTGTAAAACATACACTAATATATCTACGGCAAACCAATAAAGATTATTTTTTTGTTTGTTTTTTCAATTGACACATTAATATAATAGATAATAATTCTAATAAACCGGACTAATACAACTTAACTTCTTCTTTTTATGTCTAACTATATAAATTTTCTCATTATTTTTATTACTTAAGAATCTTAAGAAATATTATAATTACTATTTATGAGGTTTTTCCTTTTATTTTACTTCACACAGCTTTATAATTTTTCTTTTATGTTTTTTTAAATGTCCTAGTAGGCATTTACAACCTTATAATTATGAAAAAATTGCCGGAAACACCGATAAGTCTATTATGTACACTACAAAGACTTAATTTTAATAATACCTTCATATGGTGCTATTATCTGTCGTAAACTACGGATGCATGTAGCTACGTCTTGATATAATAATTACCTAAGTCATAGCTAAGTAACAATATCTAGAAAAAATAATCATTATTTTATTTACCTACAACTTATTTAAGTTTACATCTTTTCCACTTGACGTCAACTTATTAATTTATAAATATGTATTCATTTGCTACGTAATTGGTGTTTTTCTTTTATTCTCAAATGATCTGCGTGTGAATTAAACATTGTTTTAATAATAAGTAAATACATTTGTAAGTTAACTCATTAAGTCTAAAATTTCTTTAAGGCCTTCATTTTTTACTGTTGCTTATTTTTAATTAATAAGTTTGATTATATATTTAGATTTAGGTCAGACGCCAATTTAATTTTACTATCCTTCAATCAATTTATATTTAAAAGGGTTTTTTTATCGAGTTTGGTCTTTGTTACGAATAGACTGTTTCTGATTAATCCTATTTTTTAAAATGCAGCTCTCCACTTTCAGATTTTTATCACCCATCATAATTTTTTTCGAATTTCCGATTAATACAGAAAAATAAGATTTTCTACAAACTGGTTCTTTGAAGATTTACCGTACAATATGTGTTTAATAACTGTCTTGTCTCCGTGAAGTCCAAGTGGTGTAGTTTAACGGGATCTATCTTAGTTTCACATGAAATTATACCATTTTGAAAAATCTGGAAATCACCAGCTTTTCGCTGACTCGTTCGCAGATTCGAGGTTTTTATAGATTTTTCAGGTGTAGCTACAAAACAATAATGTCTGCCGACCCGTAAAGGAGCAGCATGCACAGTGGCGTAAATAAAAGGGGATCCAGGGTGTCCAGACACCCTCCTGAAATGTAAAATAATTAAAATATAGTAAATTTTACCAATATCAGGAAACCTACGAAGTTAAATTAAATAACTAACTAAAATAATTTAAACTAGCGTTGCTTAACGAACTTCTTTAATTTTATTTATTCAGATCATTGTAAAATCACCCATTGTTTAACACGTTGACTGCTACATGACCCAAATATGTATCACACTTGTCTTTAAAAATGGGCCACGTGCATCAAAAATGAGTCACAGTACACTACTTGTTTTAAGTCGTGTGTTATTAATGTGGTTTCAAAGCCATGGCTTTAGAAAGTGCCATTGTACACTTAGTCCGTTCAAATAGTTTGTATTTTTCAAATAATAGGATATTGCGTATACAGGTAGTTTTTCCTTTTATCCTGTACTAGGATGCTGCTTTTATTTTTGATTTTATTTCTTTTTCTTATTTTTGTTGATTAAAATAGTCTAGAATACTTTGGAACTAAACCCAGTTATGTTTATTACTTTTTTTATTGAGACACAAAAATGGGTCACATGGCTCTGAAATGTAAAATCATTCCAGGATGTGATCCAAAACTGTGTCACAACTTTATTTTACAAAAGAAAACAGTTTTTGTTAATAAATAATATAAGTAAAATAACAAAAAAATGAATAAAATGTGAAAAAATATAACAGTATGATGGCCCCGCTGTAAGTGTCACAAAATTTTGTGTGGCAGTCAACGTGTTAAGGCACTAAATATTAGAGCTAAGGTAACAGATAAATGGTTTAAAGAAGTCAGAAAGAATATTGATAACTTCAGAATTAACCGAGAAAACTTAATAAACCGAACCAAAATCAGACAACTATTTATAAACTTAAAAGGTTTTATGAAGAGTAAAAACGGAACACCAGGTGGACAGAAGAAAGGAGAAAACCTACAGTGAGCGAATGCTGAGAGTATGAGCTGCAGAAAGAGCTTCCAGGAACATCTAAAGTCACATCTCGTGATCTAAAATTGGCTTTGTATGAGGGAAAATAGTACTGGTTGGAAATCACAAGTTGAAATTTTTTCTTGAAAAAACGAAGGGTTTTAATTTTTTAAGCACGTTGAGGAAATAAAGGTATTAGTAGGTACATTACATTAAAATCGATACCACTGAACAAAATAATTATCTACGCCATTGAGCACACCTATCCCAAAATTTGACATGACACATATATGATGTACATTAATTAACGTGATTAAAAATATTTATTTGTTTATTTTCAGAAGAATGTCATGACAGGTAAACGTGGTCCAGATTGAAGAAAAACACCATGGTTAAAAACCTACAGGATTGGTTTGGTGTAAATACAATGCGCTTTTTAGACTGACTGATAATACTCGTACATTGCAAATTGCTGCAATGGTTGTCTAAATCTGAAAGGATTTTGATTCATAAAGAACAAAAAGAATAGTAAATGGAAGAAATCGCTTTAAGGGGGTAGTCAACTCAAGAAGATGATTTTTTTTTAATTTCGATTGTTTTTTGCATTTATTTGAAGTTTAAAATTTTCTGAATCACAACATTTGTTTACTTTGTTTGTACGTTGACAAAAAGTTATAAAAACATCTGTTTAAAATAAAGCTCACTACAAGGCGAGTGAAATTATTCCTTCATTTTTAAGTTTTCCGGAAATATGGTTTTTGCATGATTGTACATTCTTGGAATTAAATATTTTGGTTAGTATTGGAGATATTTGGATGATGTTTTTTTTTCAAATGTTTATAATTTCTTACCATATTATCTGTGGAACGATAATATTACAAAAACCTTAACAGGAATTTAGTTAAAAAATAATTTGTGAATACATATAATAAATGTTGTTGAAAATATGATTTTTCTTCAATAAATTTCTTGTAAGAAAAAATATATACAAGCGCATACAACAGATAATAAACAGCAATTTTCTGTATTTTGTATCATACGAATTATGTTAATATCTTTCTTGGTTCCTGAGATATTTGATTCCTCGTAAAATTCCGCTTTTTGGACCTCACTCTTATATTAGGGGCTGTAATTAATTTTTTGGCTTGGTTCAAATGGTAGATCATTACTAGTAAATTACTCTCTCATTTAAAATAAATAATGATAAATTGTAGCCAGAAGTTTTCATTTTCATTTTCTGGGTTGACTACCCCCTTAAAAAAAATTTAAGTGTAATATTTCAACGGTTGTACCGATTTCAATCATCCTATTTTGGTACAAGTAAATGAAATATTAATGTAAATTCCCGATTCAAGTATTCCTTAAAAATAAAATCTGGTATGAAACAATCACACGACTTTCTCTTGCAAGTGTAGATAATTAAAAATATAATATATGTTAAATCTAGAGTAAACATTGTAATATGAAAAACCTAACTTAATTTTAATCATGAGTGAATGACGCTAAATGGGAAAAACGTTTACAGAACTTACCCTACGAATACAATTACGAAAAATCACGAATTGACGCTAAACTAAGCTCTGTAGAAAACAAATGCTTGAAATAAAAGTTGTAGATTAATTAACTTAGTCTATATATTTTTGTCACACTACGGCCGCGGTCATAAAAACTCCAATTTTTTACCAATTTTTATGAGAAAAATACATAAAATCATTAATTGACGCTAAACTTAGCATCGTACGAAAAAATGTTTGAAATAAAAGTTGTAGGTTTGTTAATGTCCTACATTTTTAATACGTATGTTTACCCTAAAATGTATACTAAGACCACAATCTTCAAAACATCATTTTTTACCGCGAGAGCACAGCCTCCCCAAGAAATTCAATAGACCCTTACCACATCTTGTAGAGAATAGAAAATACAGTTAAAAAGGAAATTTTTTTATAATAGGAGCTGTTTTTGAGAAAATTTCAAGAAAGTGAAAAATTACTCGAATAAGCTATTACTTCGAAGTGTAAATATCAGGAACTATGAAAATATGAAAAAAAAAATATAGATGACAGAGTAAGTATACAAATGTAAAGTTACTTTTAATATAATGACTTAATTTAATTAAGAAGACAGTTTGTAAGTCGAGTTCCGAGTCCTTGAACAGTGATTGTTTTAAAGTTGATAATGATTTTTTTGCCCAAAACGGGCAGGTGGAGTGTTATTTTAATTGCTCTCTATCTGTTTGGTCCAGGGCTAAAAAAAAAAATAGTTCTGTTTCTTATCATATAGTCAGCCACTTATATGGCTGAACTATTTAAGAACAGAAGAGGTAGGGGTGTAAAAGACACTAGTCAGAGTTATCTTCTCTGAGAGTAATGAATTTCACTATGCAGCCAGACCCTGTGGTGAATGAAGTGAAGGTGTCATTTGCAGGGTGGTAAGTGAGTGCTTTTCGGAGGGCCCGGCATGCAGATAAGCATACTCTTTCAAGTCAGTGAGGAAGGCAATGGTAAACCACCTTACTCCTCGTTTTTACTTAGTAAAACCTCTAGAGGTTCAAACCAGCTTTTCGGCTGTTGACCTAAACAACAACAATGATTTTTTACGAGTTGATCGAAGCGTTTTACAGATTTAATAAGCCATTTCTTCAAAATTTCATAATCTATCTTTGAATAATAATATTATAAAATAAATTTTATACAAGATATTTAACTAATAATAAATTAAACGTAATGTTTGGTTATGTTAAAATGTTAATGAACCTGAAACACGAGATGGAACAATGTTCAAAATTTAAGAGGTGATTCAATATTTAAGAAAAAACATTTTTGAACTTGGATTAATTAACTCATTCATAATCCATATTAATTATTATTTTCTATTTAAATTGGGAACTTTAATTAAGAAATATTAGGGCACTAGGTCAAGATAATATTTAAAGAGAACACATTTTTGTCTCGTTTTATGATAATCAACAATGGATATGTTTCAATAAATTCTTAGTATGTAAATATTTATATTACACAGGCTAAAACGGTTTTAGTTTTAAAAACCTTCGCCTATTAAAAATATATATTTTAAAATATTAATTTTTTAACTAATTGTTTGCGGTTGTGTCCTAACGGCTTCGTATTGAGTCAAACATTCATTTTTTCTTCTTCCATATGTTTCCTGATACTTTAGTCTAGATCTTCTTTCTCTTTTGTTGAGTAAAAATTATTTTCTTGGGCTCAACTTCTTCTGATTACTTAACTTTGTCTTAACTTCCAAACTGTGTCAAACTTTTAAAAAACTATTCCAAATTTTACTGGTCAAAGTATAGATCAACGTCAGAAACTGGACCTGACGACTGGGAAGTGAAGGTGTCATTTGCAAAGTGCAAAGTAGATCCTTTTCGGAGGGCCTGGCATGCTGATAAGCGTAGGCTACTTTTGTACTCAGTGAGGAAAGCATCGTAAACCACCTTACTCCTCGTTTTACTTAGTAAAACCTCTAGAGGTTCAAACCAGCCTTTCGGCTGTTGACCTAAACAACTACAGACAATCGGTATAGTATTACAAATTTAAGATAGTTCACTTGCAGTAATTTTTAATAACCTGAAAGATTTCTTCTATTAATGTAGAATTTTTATTGCTTAATAAATTGCACCAGCCTAAAATAGGGGTGATTTTTCATGGTTAATTTTGCACCTGCGACCTTGGTGGGGGCACATCTCGCCACCACCTAGCTACGGCCCTCATCCTGAACTGGAATTCAAACCTAGAACTTTCGGCTTGTGGATTAGTTGTACTACTAATATTACACCACATCCAACAAAATGTTTTTACTTTCTCTTGGCTATATGAATATACAAGAAGGAAAGTATTGTTTTCATGTGATTTTTTGAAATCGAGTTTTCACCAGACATACACCGGAGTTTTCAGACACTCTGAACCCAAAAAACATGTTTTTATCGATTGATTTGTGTCTGTGTGTGTGCAAACAAAATATCTCAAGTACGGAACATCGTAAGAAGTTGAAACTTCAAACTTAATTTAGGTACTACTAGACGACTCGACACGAACATTTTCGTGCTCGAAAACGTCAAAACGTCAATCGAATTAGTAGTTTATTCGTGTAATTTTTCACTGCGATTTCCTCAAAAACGGATTCTACGATTGTTTTAAATCGCCTTATATACTAAATTTTTTGGGCTCTACATGATAGGATAGACACCATGTCTGCTGAAATTCTTGGGGAGACCGTGCTGTTATAGAAAAAAAATGGTTTTTTAATACTGCGACCTTAATATGCATTTTAGGGCAAAAGTGTTTATAAACAAAGTTGTAGAACATTTTAAAACATACAGCTTTTATTTCTGACATTTCTTTGTATAACGCTTCGTTTAGCGGTAATTAATGATTTTCTCATTAATTGAGAGTTTGAAGAGTATTGGCCTGGATGACAAGGACTTAAGAATTATTGTAAACTTGTACTGGAATCAGTCAGCTTCCGTGAGTTTGGAGAATGACAGTACTGAAGAAGTGAGGATAAGGCGTGGTGTCAGACAGGGCTGTGTTTTGTCCCCACTTTTGTTTAATATTTACTCTGAGTACATCTTCAGAGATGCCTTGGAGGGCATGGACGTGGGGATCCTCTTGAATGGAGAACGAATTAACAACTTTCGTTACGCAGATGACACAGTTGTCTTTACAGATTCACTTGACGACCTACAGAATCTCATGGAAAGACTGGTTCATAGTAGCCAACAGTATGGACTTGACATTAATACTGACAAAACAAAATTTATGGTCATTAGCAAAAATAGAATCCCTACATGTCATCTTATTATTAACAATAAGCGTATCGAGCAAGTAAGCAAATACTCCTATCTTGGGACCATCGTAAATGAGCAATGGGATCAATCTCAGGAGATAAAGTCTCGCATAGAAAGGGCCAGAGCTGTTTTTAATAAAATGAAAAACATTTTTACAAGCCACGACTTAACAATGACGGTAAAGATGAGGCTAATAAGATGTTATGTCTTCTCTGTTCTTTTTTATGGGGTTGAGTCGTGGACCTTGACTAAAGCCTCCTGTAGAAAGTTGGAGGCCTTTGAGATGTGGCTCTACCGCCGGATGTTGAGAGTGTCATGGACAGATCGGGTGAGAAGTGAAGAAATACTCCGGAGAATGAGGAAAAATATGGAGATCCTATTGACGGTGAAATGTCGCAAACTACAATACCTTGGTCACATAATGAGGAATGAAAGCAGATTCCACTTGCTGCAGTCTATATTGCAGGGAAAGGTATCAGGTAGAAGAAGATTCTCGTGGTTGAAGAATCTCAGAACATGGTTTTCGAAGACGTCCACCGAACTATTCCGTGCTGCAGTAGATAGAGTAGTCATAGCCAGAATGATAGCCAACGTCCGGAACGGACTGGCAGGATAAGACGAAGAAGAAGAATGATTTTCTGTTTTTTCCATGAAAATCTGTACAAAAATGGATTTTTTTAATATTTCGGCCATAGTGTGCATTTAACGACAAAGGAATATAATCAAATTAATAGGAAATTAAACGATCTACAACTTATATTTCTAGCGTCTTTCTCTACAAAGCCTAGTTTAGCGTGAAAGAGTAATTTTCCATATTATTAAGCCAAACGAAGGTTGGTCTTCATTTTGCATCATTCACTCATGATTAAAATAAAGTTATGTTTGTTTGAGGTTAGTTTTTTGTTTATTTCTTTTTTTTTTATTCCTAATTTGTGTACGTTGCCATCTGTTCAATTTAGAACAATAAGCAACCCCATGACCCAATGAGATGAGGATGATGTGTAGGTATGACGTGTAAATGAGGTGTAGTATTGCACAGACCCAGGCCGACCATTCCTGAGAGAGTATGGTTAATTAAACCCCAAGTATCAAAGTACACCGGTAACCACTGTCTAGTATTCAGATCCGTATAAATTGTTTATTTCTAATGTTTTATTACTAATGTTAGGTTATATTGTTCATTATTTGCATTGGCAAGAGAAAGTTGTATGAGTGTTTCATACCAGATTTTTAAGTTTGTTTTACAAAATTTGTAATGACGTTGTAATAATTCTTATGACCCTCTGTAATAACCTGATCGGAAGATACATCAACAAATAACCTTCGAGTTGATAATTTTTAGTTTTAAATTTACGGAAGTCCACAAACATTAGGTAATTTAATTTGTTTATTTGATAATCTTATAGAATTTGTGCGTCATTAAAATTTTACTATCGTAAAAGGTTAATAACACGTTAATTACGAATTTCTTGCACTCAAATGCATGTAGTATAGATAATACTAGAAATTTGTTTACTTTGACAACCTAATGTAAATTGGTTTTTAATTTCCTTGTAAAATTAAATTATTACTGGGTACCCATATTAAATGGTTACTTAACAGACTATTTACAATCTATATACATCTTTACGACGGCTGCGGCCTACCACTTGTATATAAATCAAGGTCAAACGTAATTTTGAGTACATTTTACACCTAATGTATTAATGCCTGTTAGAAATGGAATATTACTTGAGGCCTACGTAGACAAGGCACAATTATTTCAAGATTTTTTTTTAAAATTATGTTTACTATTCAAAAGTTTTTATGCAAATAAAGCCATAAATTTATTTTTTTACTTTATTTAAGAAAAATAAACTACAACTGTTTAACAGTTTAACACACCAGCAGTTATAATGTCAATAGTTTTATATAATTGTCTTGGTGTCACTTGTGTGAGGTAGTTGCCCAGCGTCCATTGCCTTTTCAGTCTTCTAGGTGAGATGTGTGGTAGGTGAGGAGCGGACAATGACCGAATTTTTCAGTTTTCACCGGATATACACGTTTTCAGACCCCCTGAACCCAAGAAACATGTTTTTAGCGATTGGACTGTGTCTGTGTGTGTGTGAACAAAATATCTCAAGACTGGAACATCGTACGAACTTGAAACTTAAAATTTAAGTTAGATACTACTACCGGACCCGACACAAACATTTTCATCAAAATCGGTCTACCGGAAGTAGTAGTTTATTCGTGTCATTTTTCACTTTTTTGCAATTTTCTCAAAAACGGGTCCTACGATTTTTTTTTAAATCGTCTCATTTACTAATTTTTTATGCTCTACAAGATAGGGTAGGCGCCATGTCTGCTGAAACTCTTTTGAAGGCTGTTTTCTCGTAAAAAAATTGTTTCTTTTTAAGATTGCGGCTTTAATATGCATTTTAGCGCAAAAATGTATTAACAAAAGTTGTAGAGAATTTAAGATCCTACAAATTTTATTTCAAACTTTTTTTGTATAACGCTTAGTTTAGCAGTAATTAGCGACTTTCTGTTGTTTTCACGAAAATGTGTAAAAAAATATATATTTTAAGATTTCAGCCTTAGGTGATTAGGTCTTAGCCATTTTACGACAAAAGTGTATAGTCAGATGTCCTATAGGAAATTAAAAGATCTACAAATTTTATTTAGAGCAATTTTCTCTACAGAGTCTAGTTAAGAGTGAAAGAGTGATTTCCCGTGTTATTAAGCCAAAGTAAAGTTGGTTTTCATTTTGCATCATTCACTCATGATTAAAATAAGGTTATATTTTTTGAGGTTATTTTTTTTGTTTATTTCTAATGTATTATTACTAATGTTAGGTTATATTGTTAATTATTTACATTGGCAAGAGAAAGTCGTATGAGTGTTTCACACCAGATTTTTTTTTTCTTTAAATTATTTATATTTTACTTTATGACACTTAATCTGAAAATTTTCCCAACTATAATAGGCTTATTTTATTAAAAAAAAAATTTTGTAAAATCTTTATGGCCTAGTAGGCCTACGTATTTGTTCCTTATTTTTTTCTTCTACTTGTTACAGTTGCATTAGCAGTAATTCATCGAATTTAGGTGTTGTAGCCATGAATAAAATTCACGGTTGTTGTCTTATCAAGGAAGTTCCCCATAATAAAGTTTCCCGATGGTAAGGCACCATGTAGCCTTATTCAGATTTTTTTAATCCTCCTAAGGTAGAAGCGCCAACTAAAGTTTCACATTCAACTTCCATGCTGCCATTTTGAGTATATTTCAAAACCAAAATTATATATATTCAATCAAAGAAATAATTTTGTACTTTAGTAGAATACTATGAAATATTTCAAAATTCTAAAAAATTTCCTGTCAATACCCTCCTTTTCCATAACAAAAACAAGATCAAATTTTGTTGACAAGGTTCAAAACATTTCCCTCTTATGTGTGAATTTCCTATTAAAGCAAAGTAAGACTACACAAAGTCTAATTATTATTAACAGCATAGTCTATAATTAATATTACTACTAATATTAATAATAGACTTTGAAAAAGCGTTTAATAAAGTTAATTGAAAAATCCTTTGGCAGATTTTAAAGGAAAGAGGATATCCAATTCATCTATTTAATCCATTTAAAAGTTTATAAACGAATACACAAATAGTGATAATAAGAGGAAGAATTGATTGAAAGAAATGAGTTTCAATCAAGGAATGAGACAAGAGTGCAGTTTATCACTCACTTTATTTAACATAATATTCATGGATCATATTTTGTGTCAATTGAAAAACTAGGTTAGTTTGGGAGTTAGGTTGAACAATGACATTTACCTGAATTCTTGACTGTTTGTGGATTGTGCTAGAGAGTGATATGAGCTTCAGAGATTGGTATATGTTTTAAAAAAATTATGTAAAACATATAATTTCAACGTTTCCATAAAAAAGTCAAAGATAATGGCATTTACTTGTAAATATCCTACCAGGTCTAAAATTGTGGTAGATAATGAAGTGCTCAAACAAGGGTCACAATGCAATTATTTAGGTTGTGATATCGAGTGTGATCAAGATTTATATATAGGCCTAGAGAAGAAAGTTGGCCAACTCCAGGCAGTGTGCGGCAATACTAGCAGAACCTTAGGAAAGAAAACAAGGAAAGAAATTCAGTTAAAGTTTTATAAGGTGATGGCTGCCCCAGTCCTATTCTATAGAAGTGAGTCGTGGATTAGTACCAGACCTCATGAGAGTAGAGTGCAGGTGGCAGAGATACGACTCCTGCAAAGAACAAAGGGTTGCAGTTGTAGAAACCAACTAAAAATGAGGAAATAAGAACAGAACTGGATTTTTACAACCTAAATGGAAAGATTGCAGAATATCAAAATTGATAGAGGGAGCACAGAGAGAATACCTGAGGGAAGGATCCCTTCATTATATTGCAATAGAGATCTTTGGGGAGGAAAGATGTAGGTAGCCATGCAAAAGATGGCAATAATTCAATGCTGTTGAGAGTCAGAACAGGCAGAAGCCTAATCCTTGATTGTGAGAAGAAGTAGACTAATATTAATATCATATTATTACTATCAATTAATATTATTTGTTATTATTATTACACTAAGTCTTATTATTATAAGAACAGGGGAAGTCTGGCACCTCTGGCTAGGTGTATTGAGGGATTGAATGGTACATGTCAAAATAATGATGTTGATATTTATAAACTCGGCTTACGCTCCTTTAAGCAAATAGTCTCACGTACATTCATTAACAATTATTAAGTTTTTTTTTAAATCTATTACATCCTATCTTAAATTTTGGTTAGCAAGGAATAGCCTGTGTGACAAGCTGTCGGGTGAATCAAGTGGCCTGGCAGTGTTACAAAGTTACACTGGACTCCCGATGACAGAAGATTTTCCATTCTCATCGTCGTTTTGGGTCTTTATTATTATTATTTTTAATTACTATTTGTATTTTGTTATTTGTGGTGTAGATATGTTTTATTGTTTGTGTTACAATTTTTATTGTCACCATGTGAATTAGGTCGTGCACTTGATACTTAACTTTAGTTAATTGAGGTGTTTATTCTTTAGTGTATCCCCTTGTTTACGATAGGTGTGCAGCAAATTAAGGACTTTGATCTGTTCTGCTGCCTTTCTTTCACTAAGTAGGTCCATCCCGCTTCCCTGTTTGTATTTTATTACTTCTCAGAGGCTAGGGATGGCTATAAGGGGTGATGTGGAAGCCATCTAACAAAAAATAAATGATTTATAATTAATATATTTATTTTTACTACCAAGTACTTGCAAAGAACTACTACTCTTAACATGGCATACATGTTGTGGGAACATTTATGAAGGGTGTTGACTTTCAATTCTGCCCTTAAAATCCTAAATTAATTTTTTTTGTTAATTTAAACTCATATCAATGGTTGGTACATTAGCAACTCAGTCGGTTTTGATAGCGTAGGGTTGACTTTTAGAGTGATCCAATTTTACAGACTCTATCCAGGAATCGAATCTTAAGTTTTATTATTTTTTGCAGTTTAACATAACATAGTGCTGCTAACCACTGCTCCAAATAGAAGACTTTCTTAAAATTTACAGTAAAGTTTGTTTTAACGTGTTAGTTAATCGACCGCTTTGTTCATAACGGGCAGATAGAGTGTTAAATTACTCAATCTGCTAGTTCCAGGGCTACAAAAAATAGTTTTATTTTTTATCTCATGGTCAGGCAATTATATGACAAGTATTTATGAACAGAAGAGGTAGAGGTATAAAAGACACTAGTCAGGGTAATCTCTGAGAGTAATGAATTTCATTAAACGGCCAGACCCTGCGGTAAATGAAGTGAAAGTGTCATTTTCAGGGTGGAAAGTAAATGTTTTCCAGAGGGCATGACATACTAATAAGCATAGACTACTTTTTCACTCAGTGAGGAAGGCAGTTGTAAGCCACATCACTCCTTGTTTAACTTAGTAAAACCTCTAGAGGTTCAAACCAGCCTTTTCAGCTGATAACCTAAACAAAAATTGACCACTATGGTTATTAGCTTGATTTACATCGTAATTAATTAATTTTTAACTAATTTTAAGTTAAATTTTTAAGATCTTTAATACCACTAAGTATTACAAAAAACAAACATTAATTTCGATAAAATTGTCCTTAACTACATAAAGGCAATCAGGGTATATAAAAACATCTTTTTTGGAAGAAATAAAATTCTAAAACAATTGGAACTCAGGACTAATTTTACTTTCTACACATTAAACATTAAAACTTAATTTTTACATTTTCCTTTAATTAATGCTTAAGGAAAGATCTTTTATTAATAAAAGTTTTTAAAAACCAAAACTGGAAAAAATTATAATTAAACGTACATGTAGGCCTAATATTATTTTAAAAATTACAATGAATTTGTCCCAAGTAATGTTGTAAATAAAGATAAGTTACTAGTATCGAGAAAAATCTTAACATCAACTGTACTTTACCAAGGTTTGATAAATTGTTCTTGTATATTTTATTTAATCCTTCAATCCAGAAATTTGTAAAAATTTGGCAAAAAATAGTTGAAACACGAGAATTATTAACAAGTAATCGTGTAATTAACTAATTAAAATATTATAAAGCTGTAATCTGAACCAAGGATATCATTATTTAAATGACCTTTTTATAAAAAAAAAGTAAAACAATAACGTTTCACAGGATCTTTAATTAAAAGTTTTATAGAAGTCATATATTAAATTTAAAAAAATTAATGAAATAATTATATTTCATAAAGTTTTAAAAGGATTGTTAATAAACCACAAGGGGGATGTTTTTAAACTTGATTCCTGGCGCGCATTTTATAATTTAAAATGGTGGGGAGTATATCAACCAATAGCGAAATAGTGCTTCACATTCACACACAGCTGCGTGTATCTTGGGTCTCTTCACAGACTGCACACAACTCATCGATCTAAATTCGTCGTTACTTCCAGTCACACAGTCATCACAACAGCGTTCCTAGTCGCTCAGTCGGTTACAGGGTTGTTGATGTGTTCGTTTTTGTTGTATTCCCGGCGTCTGTACAATAGATAGTCAACATTCATGTAAATTGAAAATGAATTTTATCATTTTGTAGTACAATTAGTATTTTATTAATATTTTGTGTTTATATTATTTTAATGCACTATGATTAAGTAAAATTGTGTTTGTTTACAAAATAAACTGTCGTAAATTTTACCTTAGGAAAGTTAATTGCTTTTTTATCACATTTTATCTTAACGACTTTAGTGTGTGTGATTATAATTTAATAAATTATGGCTGAAATCAAAGAAAAAAGTATCGAATTGTATAATAACAATGATTATAATAGTTTTAAATTTCCGAAACGACCGTCCCTGGACATAACCTTCAAAGATTTGCAGTATACAGTTAATGCATTTCAAACTTCTGTTAGTGCTTTTCGAAGTAAGTATTCGTTTTTTTTTATTTATCATTTTTAATTTGTGTGTGTTATCTTTAGCTTGGTACTTTAATGTAGTGTATTGTTTATTGTCTTCCTGAATCATAACCTACTTTTTATTATTATTTTTATAATAAAAGTAATTCCTTGTCATTTTTTTGGTTTTAATAAGTGACATTAAAAAGTTAATTATACAAATGTTTCGTATGAAATACGTATTTTTAAAACGGGATTTGTTTTAATTGTTTGTTATTTATTCTTCATAATTTGTTTGTGTAAAAGGATAGCGGTACTTAAACCAAATAAAATTGTGAGTGATGGTATAATTAATTAAAAATTTTAATTATTCGGTGTATATGAGTTTTCCCTGTAAATACGCACGTTTATACTGGTATTTAAGCTTTCCTATAAATTTTGATAATTGAATTATCGAAATATTTTGGATACTGTAATATTATGTTAATGTTTTGCTTACTTGTCAACAAAAACAATCGTTTATTATTTCACGAAAATTCGGAAATTGCGAATTATGATGCTTGGTTTCTCTGTCCAGAGTCCAATGTAGTTTTCGAAATTTTCTTCTATTTTTTGGGATACTTATCTACTAAATTATTGAGAATTTCGTAAAATTTGATTTTACTGTAATCTGAACTCATACTGGGAAATCTTTTACATGTGGGAATAAGTCGAGAGATAACGAAATTTATAATTAGTGTTTAAACTTAAGCGCTGCCAAATTTGTTCCAAAAACGTTGCCAGGTCATTTCTCTGTACATAGTTTAATGTAAATTCCGAAATGTTTTTCAACGTTCACGCTACGTAATGGTTAAATAATTTCAAAACGATTTTCGTGAAAATTTGATTATACTCATAGACCATGTAATTCGTATACTGTTGTCAGGATATTATAAAAATGTACTCTGAAAATTCAATGATATTGTTTGCGTAAAAATAGTCAAAAAACAACTTAAGCCAAATATTTCTAACTAGTTACGGAGTTGTGGACATTAACGTAATTTTTTGCAAAATTTCCTACCACTTGTTTTGTTTTATTTATCTTAAGTTATAAAGATAGACAAAATTATTATTGAGTTATACCTTGCAGCCAAGTCTTTTCATAATGTGCGGAATGAATACACGCTGAGCAAGTAAAAACAGATCATTTAACAACATTTAATGTAAACAATGAAAGTTATTTATAAAAGATGCGTAACACCTTGTTATAACTTTGCAATATTATGTAATGGTTATGAACCAACACAATTGAGACATTTCTGAATTATTTTTGTGTTCGTACATTTTGAAATGTTACAAGCTGTCGTTAATAAGAATATTGTTTTTAAAAGTTTGCTGTACCTAACCTAAATTATAATTACAACCGTCGTTTACTAAGGTGAATAAACTCTGCAGAATGTTTTGATTTTTGTTTGTATTGTGGAAACATAATGACTGAACGGTTATGGAAAGAAAAAAAACGTGGGCGTTATAACAGCTATTAACGAATAATATTATGTTTCTTTAGTTTTTACTGCTGCACGAGTCGCATTGTGTGTACAACTGAGAAATTACCTTTTATCGTATTTATGACGAAGTAACAATAATGCCTGCGCTTCGCGCAAACTTTATGTCATAATCAGTAGTGGATGCACTATAGCCGGTCCCGTGGCGTTGTGGTCGACTGGCTTCTGATCGAGAGTTCCCGGGTTCAATTCTCAGTTAAGTCTCATATGTTTTCAAAACTCATTTCATCCGGTTCCCTACATTACATAGTCTGCATTAAAATTTACGTGCAAAACAGTCTGACGTAAAATAAGCAATACAAAATGTTAAAGTTAAAAACTGTGGAATTTAAAAAAATGATTTGGTGCTACTTGTTAGTTTTATTGGCCGAGTGTGTTGTTAGTATTTTGATCCTTTATAATCGGAACATTTTGTTGTTGTTTGTTGTTTAGGTCATCAGCCGAAAGGCTGGTTTGAACCTGGTAGAGGATTTACTAAGTAAAACGAGGAGTAGGTGGTTTACCATGCCTTCCTCACCGAGTGGAAAAGTACGCTTATCAGCATGCCGGGCCCTCTGAAAAGCACATGTTTTCCACTCTGCAAATGACACCTTCACTTCATTCACCACAGGGTCTGGCTGTATAATGAAATTCATTACTTTCAGAAGAGATAACTGATTAGTGTCTTTTACACCTCTACCTTTTCGGTTATTAAATGATTCAGTCATTTAATTGGCTGACCATGTGTTAAGAAACAGAACTATTTATTTTAGCCCTGCAATGAACAGATTGAGTGTAAAAAATTTGACACTCCACCTGTCTGTTATGGGCAGCGGAAAATATTAAAATTATGAAAAACTACTTTTCTTCGAGTGGGTTAGTTCGTTTTAATGATGTTTAAATTTTTTCTTTGTAATAAAACAGGTGCTGAGGGTTTCAGGGCTTTTAATTTTAATTCCTTCAGTTTTGCGGTATTTCTGGACTGGAGCTAGTTGACTAGTTTTAAGGGAAAGAAACTAAGGAATTTCAGAAGTTTCAAATAAAACTTGTCTAAAATATTAATGTTTTAATAAATTTTGTTCATCTTATTTTTACTTTCTATTGCCTATGAATAAAGGGAAGAGAAGTATTGTTTTCATGTCGATTTTTCAAAATCGAGTTTTCACTGGAAATACACGTTTTCAGGATCCGTGAACACAAAAAAAACATGTTTTTAGTGATTAGTCGGTGTGAGTGAACAAAATATCTCAAGAACGGAATACTGTACGAAGTAAAAACTTGGTACTTACATTAGGTACCACTACAGAACCCACTCGTACATTTTCATCAAAATTGGTCAAACGGAAGAAGTAGTTTATTCGTGTCATTTTAACTTTTTGCGATTTTTCTCAAAAACGGCTCCTACGATTTTTATAAAAATCGCCTAACTTACTCTATTTTTTATGCAGTACAAAATAGGGTAAGCGCCATGTCTGCTGAAATTCTTGGGGGCCTGTGCTCATGTGGTAAAAAATATTGTTTTTTTTTAAAATTGCGGCCTAATATACATTCCAGGGCAAAAGTATTTGTTATCAAAGTTGTAGAACATTAATAAACCTACAACGTTTATTATTTTTTTTTTTTATTCCTAATTTGTGTACGTTGCAATCTGTTCAATTTAGAACAATAAGCAACCCCATGACCCAATGAGATGAGGATGATGTGTATGACGTGTAAATGAGGTGTAGTCTTGTACAGACCCAGGCCGACCATTCCTGAGAGAGTATGGTTAATTAAATCCCAACCATCAAAGTACACCGGTAACCACTGTCTAGTATTCAAATCCGTATAAAAGTAACTACCTTTACTGGGATTTGAACCAGGAACCTTCGTCTCCGAAAATCAGCTGTTAAACAACTGATTTTGGCTACGACTTTACCTCTAGACCAACCCGGTGGATTAACGTTTATTTAAAATGTTTTTTTTTCTACGTCTTCAGCGTCAATTAGTGATTTTCCGTATTTTTAATTCGAACAGAGACTCATTTTGCATCATTCAACTCATGATTCAAATTAGGTTGTGTTTTTCATATTACATTGTTTACTCATGAATAAACATTGTTCATTATCTACAGTGGCAAGAGAAAACCATGTGAGTGTTTCACACCAGATTTTTTTTGTATTCTTAACCGAATTGATGGGGAAAAGTAATTTTGGTTGAGAAGATTCGCAGCCCCTTTTTCATGACTGATAGATCGATGGAAATAATGTTACAAGTCGTAGTTCCATGCAAAACAGATGTAGGACACAGGATATTAAAAAAGTTATTGTTTTAGATTTTGTATTTGTTTAATGTCAAATACTGAGATATTGATCAACATTTTTGTATAATTGTTCGTAAGTTTTAAAAATAACATTTAGTATAAAATATATTTTTTTATGATTAAAACATAATTAAATTGTTATCGTTCAATTTTCCATTCGTCTTTAAGTGTACAAGTTTAAAGTACTTGAAAATCGTTACGAGGTTAATTTTTGTTAAGTAGTTAGTCTATATACATATATCTGAAACTTAACAGTATTTTTTGTACGTTACGCACACATAATTAACAGTTTCATATATTTTACTGTATTTTAAGTACGAAAAATACTGATAGTTGCTCTGAAATCAATTGACAATTTTTTTATGACGCCTAAGATTTTTATTGGATTATTTTTTACTTTCTCTTGCCTATATGAATATATAGGAAGGAAAGTATTGTTTTCATGTCGATTTTTCAAAATCGAGTTTTCACCGGATCTATACGTTTTCAGACCCCCTGAACCCAAAAAACATGTTTTTAGCGATTGATCTGTGTGTGTGTGTGTGTGTGTGTGTGTGTGTGTGTGTGTGTGTGTGTGTGTGTGTGTGTGTGTGTGTGTGTGTGTGTGTGTGTGTGTGTGTGTGTGTGTGCGCGCGTGTGTGTGTGTGTGTGTGTGTGCGTGCGTGCGTGCGTGCGTGTGTGTGTGTGTGTGTGTGTGTGTGTGTGAACAGAATATCTCAAGAACGGAACATCGTACGAACTTGAAACTTGAAACTTATGTTACATATCACTACCGGACCCGACACGAACATTTTCATCAAAATCGGTCAACCGGAAGTAGTAGTTTATTCGTATAATTTTTCACTTTTTTGCGATTTTCTCAAAAACTAGTCCTACGATTTTTTTTTAAAATCAACTGGTTTACTACATTTTTTATGCTCTACAATATAGGGTAGGCGCCATGTTTGCTGAAATTCTGCTTGAGGCTGTTTTTACGTAAAAACATTTTCTTTTTAAGATTGCGGCTTTAATATGCATTTTAGCGCAAAACGTTATATAATAAAAGTTGTAGAGAATGTAAAATTCTACAACTTTTATTTCAAACATTTTTTTGTATAACGCTTAGTTTAGCGGTAATTTGCGATTTTCTGTTTTTTTTTCTCACGAAAACGTGAGAAAAATCGATTTTTTTAATATTTCGGTCTTAGTATGCATTTTACGACAAAAGTGTATATAATTAAATTTATAGAAAATTAAAAGATCTACAACTTTTGTTTAGAGCATTTTTCTCTACAGAGCCTAGTTTAGCGTGAAAGCGTGATTTTCCGTATTTTTAAGCCAAACTGAGTTCGATTGTCATTTTGCGTCATTCACTCATGATTAAAATAAGGTTATGTTTTTGAGGTTAGTTTTTGTTTATTTCTAATATTTTATTAATAATGTTAGGTTTATTATTAATTATTTGCATTGGCAAGAGTAAGTTGTGTGAGTGTTTCACACCAGATTTTTTTAATCTTATGCGTGTACGTTGCAATCTGTTCAATTCCGAACAATAACCAACCTTACGACCCAATGAGATGAGGATGCTGTGTATGACGTGTAAATGAGATGTAATCTTGTACAAACCCAGGCTGAACATTCCTGAGATTATGGTTAATTGAACCCCAACCATCAAAGTACACCGGTAACCTTTGTATAGTATTCAAATTCATATAAAAGTTACTGTCTTTACTAGGATTTGAACCAGGAATATTCGTCTCCTAAGATCAGCTGTTAAACAGCTGACTCGCGGCGACGATTTTACCTCTAGACCATCTTGGTTGGTCTTATTTGTATTATTGAAACGTTAAACTTGAACGTTTTGAAACTTGAACTTGAACGTTTTTATTTGAAACGTTAAACTTAAGAACCATTAAATTCATTAAATTATGTATTGTCTATCAGTTACCTAGGGAGTGAACAGATCATCAAGTTTTTTAATTTGGGTTAACAATTATATTTTCTGTACATCAGTAAATAACTAACAAGTGATCTGGAAAAATTTTCTTGTGAAATTTCCTGGAAAAGATTCATACTCAGAAGTTATATTTTTGGAAAACTTGCCTTGGTAAATGCTTCCAATGAAATTGAATTGAACCAGTTAGTGTGTATTCTTGCGCGCTGGTAAATTTGTGTACTAAACTTTAGGGGTAATTTTAAAATAATAATTTTAAAAATCAGATTTTTCTTTCGTTACATTACGTTGTCTTAAATTTATACTAAGCGCCTTCGCAATCCCTAAGCTTGGAGGAATTGCGTTGAAAATGGATTTACATCATCATTGGGTGAATAAAAATGACAATTTAGTCTACAGCCGTGACATGCAGTTCTGAACTTGTCGGGAAGATAGAGAATTAATATTCGGTTTATAAGGGATGTAATCCAATTTCTTCACCTCCCTAATCGATGAATTTTTTAAGCTACGTGCAATATTTGAAGTTTCTTAGTCTTTCATTATGGGGCGTGGGTTATTCGATTGAACCAGTTAATACAATTTTTACTTTCTCTTGCCTATATGAATATATAGGAAGGAAAGTACATTGTTTTGTATCATGTCATGTCGTGTTTTGTATCATGTAGGCCTACTGTTTTCATGTCGAGTTTTCACCGGATCCACACGTTTTCAGACCTCCTGAAACCAAGAAAACTTGTTTTTAGCGATTGGTGTGTGTGTGTGTGTGTGTGTGTGTGTGTGTGTGTGTGTGTGAACAGAATATCTCAAGAACGGAACATCGTACGAACTTGAAACTTGATACTTAAGTTAGATACCACTAGAGGACCCGACACGAACATTTTCATCAAAATCGGTCAACCGGAAGTAGTAGTTTATTCGTGTAATTTTTCACTTTTTTACGATTTTCTCAAAAACGGCTCCTACGATTTTTTTAAAAATCGCCTTATTTACTAAATTTTTTTATGCTCTACAAGATAGGGTAGGCGCCATGTCTGCTGAAATGTTTGAAAAGGCTTTTTCGTAAAAAAATTGTTTTTTTAAGATTGCGACTTTAATAGGTAGCCTATGTATTTTAGCGCAAAAATGTATATAATAAAAGTTATAGAGAATTTAAAATCCTACAACTTTTATTTCAAACACTTTTTTGTATAATGCTTAGTTTAGCGGTAATTAGCGATTTTCTGTTTTTTTCTCACGAAAACGTGTAAAAAAATCGATGTTTTAAAGATTTTATCCTTAGTATGCTTTTTACGACAATAGTGTATAATCAAATTTATAGGAAATTAAAAAATCTACAACTGTTATTTAGAGCATTTTCCTCTGTAGAGCCTAGTTTAGCGTGAAAGAGTGATTTTTCGTAATTTTAAGCTAAACTAAGGTTGAATTTCATTTTGCGTCATTCACACATAATTAAAATAAGGTTATGTTTTTTTGAGGTTTTTATTTTGTTTATTCCAATTTTGTTTTATTATTAATGTTAGGTTATATTGTTCATTATTTACATCGACAAGAGAAAGTTGCGTGAGTGTGTCACACCAGATTTTATGCTTTGGCGCAATATATATGTCAAATTTCAGCCTTCTAAGTTGTCGGGAAGATAAACAACTAATATTCGGTTTTTAGGGGATATGACCCATTTTCTTCACCCGCTTAACCGATGAATTTTGAACATTTTTGAATAGATGTTTGCACGCTATAGTTGAAGCTGTGCAAAACTTGAAGTTCCTTGGTCTTCCATTTTGGGCGTGATAAGTAAATAAGTAAATAAGTAAGTAAGTAAAACAGATAAGTAAATTAAGATATTGTTTATGTACTTTTAAAATTAACAGAAATGAATAAAAATAAAACTAACAGGTTTTAACAATAATCATTTACCGGTTTGAAAAAATATTTATTTATTATTACAATAATAATTATATATTTATATTAGTAAATGTTAATTCAGGACTGATAATGTTTTATGTACTTTGAAGGTTACTTTTGACTGTGTTCAATTCTTGTAATTGCATGTTGTAGTCCTATCAATTGAATTTCACGTAAATTTTTTTTACAAATCCGGGTCGAATATTTTATTTATGGAAAGTTTTATGAAACAAATTATGTTCAGATTTATCATCGCGAAATTAAAGTAAATATAGATTAGCTGTCTTACCCGTATTTTTCATCCACTTGGAATAATTAAAATACTAAAACAACCTGTCTGCTTGTTTATTGTTTACTTGTTACTCTTTCACACAAAAATGTAACAAAAACAAATTATAGAAGTCATACTATATTATTTAAAACAAAACATCTGGTCTAATTTTAAATGGGAAATTGTTTGTCCTTAAATACAAAGTTCTGCTCAACAGATTAAAATTTTTATATTTTTGTAAAGAGGACATTTCGAAAATTTTAGATTGCAAAACATCTAAAATTGCTAAAAACCGATACCAGATTTTGCGAAATCTTCTTTTTCACTTCATGGATTTTAGGCAGTTCGGCCTTTCCCGGAAACGATCTCCTTTATAGGCGTCAAACTTCCATTTTTCGAAGTAAATAACAAAATTATTGAATTAATGTTTAAATGGTGCTACTATTCTGGCGAAAACGCTGCAAAGTTCAGTTTGTTTTGAAGGATCGTTGGGTGCATATCTTATTTCATAAATTTTTAATTTTTATTTCTAATTTGTGTACGTTGCAATCTGTTCAATTCAGAACAATAAGCAACCCCATGACCCAATGAGATGAGGATGATGTGTATGACGTGTAAATGAGGTGTAGTCTTGTACAGACCCAGGCCGACCATTCCTGAGAGAGTATGGTTAATTGAACCCCAACCATCAAAGTACACCGGTAACCACTGTCTAGTATTCAAATCCGTATAAAAGTAACTAACTTTCTAGGATTTGAACCAGGAACCTTCGTCTCCGAAAATCAGCTATTAAACAGCTGATTCTGGCGACGACTTTACCTCTAGACCAACCCGGTGGGATTGAATTTCATAAATAACTGATATAAAACATGTGTAGATTATAATGTTAATCTAAATTTTGAATTGGTTGTTAATCCACCGAGTTGGTCTAGAGGTAAAACCGTCGCCAAAATCAGCTGTTTAACAGCTGATTTTCGGAGACGAGGTTCCTGGTTCAAATCCTAGTAAAGGTAGTTACTTTTATACGGATACGAATGCTAGACAGTGGTTACCGGTGTACTTTGATGGTTGGGGTTCAATTAACCATACTCTCAGGAATGGTCGGCCTGAGTCTGTACAAGACTACACCTCATTTACACGTCATACATACCATCCTCATCTCATTGGGTCATGGGGTTGCTTATTGTTCTGAATTGAACAGATTGCAACGTACACATATTCGGAAGTAAAAAAAGAAATTGGTTGTTAAAAATGGAAGTTCGTTTTAGTTCTCTAAAATTTAGATAATGAATGTATCATTCCGAAAGGGAGGTCCGGAATCTGTGGTAGAAGGTGGTCGGTTTTCAACTTATGGTAAAATATATAAAAAAATTACAAATTTTTAAAAACTTATCCTAATCGGGAACTTCCATCACTGATATAGCTGATTAATTACCAATCCTTGTAAAGTTAAACTTGTTTAAAATATAAAAAATCGAATTAATCGGTTACGAAATATAATTTGTTTAATAGTGATTTCACTGTATTTTTTTACTGTTTAATTAAGTTTAACTACTCTATTATAGAATGTTAATTTACTTTAATCTACAATGTAAGTAAGTTTTGCAATTATAAATAAATTAATTAATTATTAATTAGGCCAACAGTAATAGTTTTATTTACATTGAAATTGATGTACACCATAACCTAGTTTATAAAAATTATACTATGAAACATTTACACTATGTAATGAAAATAAATCAGATCAATTCGTTTTCTAAAATTAGTTCTGTTAATTACCCTTGGCAGGAGTTCAGGATCTTATGAGTTTTTGCTCATTCGTGTTTGAAATTTTAATTAAATTATTCTGTTATCTTTAAATCCTGGAAAAAACTGCCTTCTCTACATGGGTACACAGATGCGAGTAATAAGATTTTCAAAATCCAAATGGTTAAATGAAAAAAATAAATAAAATATGTTTTGCTTTGATTTTATACGTGATATATGTTTTCGAATTTTTACAATTTTGGAGTGGTAGTTAAAAATAAATTATCTGGTCGACTGAAGGTATGACAATGAGTAAAAACTGATGACTGTTTAAAATATGTTTCAGAAGTAGTACTTAACTTAATTGGGGTTCCGTTAATCTCCGATGTTTTGATTATGGAAATCTCGGTTTTGCCTATAAAAATATACGTAGCCTACGTAAATAGTATCTATTCCTTTTTAAAATTTTGTTCTTCCTTTCAAGGAGATAAAATGATAAATAATTAGAATTAATGGAAATGATCTAATGAAACTTTACGGACACCTGTGTAGAATGAATGACAAACGGTTGATAAAACAAATCTTTAAGATACTAAACAATAAACCTAAGGTGGCAGATAAATGGTGTAAAGGAGTCAGAAGGATGTAGAGAAAAAGAAGGATCCCGAGAAAATACAGCGTGATTCACGAAGAATGGTGGTATTTCAGAAGGTGAATCTACATCCAAAAATAGGAAAAAAGTTTATTTAAACATTGCTCCGATCCACCGGGTTGGTCTAGAGGTAAGTCGTCGCCCTGAGTCAGCTGTTTAACAGCTGATTTTGGAGACGAAGGTTCCTGGTTTAAATCCTAGTAAAGGTAGTTAGTTACTTTTATACGGATTTGAATTACTAGACAGTGGTTACTGGACAGTAGTTAGTTACTTTTATACGGATTTGAATTACTAGACAGTGGTTACTGGTGTACTCTGATGGTTGTGGTTCAATTAACCATACTCTCTGGTATTTCAGAAGGTGAATCTACATCCAAAAATAGGAAAAAAGTTTATTTAAACATTGCTCCGATCCACCGGGTTGGTCTAGAGGTAAGTCGTCGCCCTGAGTCAGCTGTTTAACAGCTGATTTTGGAGACGAAGGTTCCTGGTTTAAATCCTAGTAAAGGTAGTTAGTTACTTTTATACGGATTTGAATTACTAGACAGTGGTTACTAGACAGTAGTTAGTTACTTTTATACGGATTTGAATTACTAGACAGTGGTTACTGGTGTACTCTGATGGTTGTGGTTCAATTAACCATACTCTCTCAGGAATGGTCGACCTGGGTCTGTACAAGACTACACGTCATACACATCATACTCATGTCATTGGGTCATGGGGTTGTTCTGAATTGAACAGATTGCAACGTAGGCCTAAACATATTAGGAATTTTAAAAAAACATAGGTCCGGAATCACTTTGTTAGCGAGTTACAGCTGGCGAAACATTTCGTCCGGGTTTCAGTTCCCCCGCAAAAATGAAGCCCTACAAAAATGTTTAGTGTTAATTAATTTTTGAAACTAAATCGATTTTATGTAAAATGAGCTGAAAAATTGTATAAAACAGGTCCCAAATCTGTAACTAGAGTAGTTTTTTGAGATTTCTGACGAAATACGCCAAATTTCCTCTCGAAAAACTGTTTTCTTTACTGTTTCAAGTATATTAACTTTGTTAAATGAGTTACAAACACGTAAAATTTTTAAATAAAAATTGTAGAGAATTTAATTCTAAAGAGAATGATGTAAAATAGGCCAATAAAAACAAATACAGATTTACGAAAAAATGGTTTTTATTACACCGAAGCAAGTAATTTGTAATTTGGTGTACATACTCACTTCCACGCGCGCACTCACAGGCAGATAAAAAATAAGATGTGGTTTTTTGAAGTAGTTATAAAGTTATAACAAAGGTTACGAGTACATAAGTTAGTTGATATTAGTTACTGTGGAATTACGCCTACCGATTAGCATCTTTAAATTTATCATACGGAACATTATAATTTCCTACCATTAAAAATATTTAACAAGCCAGTTTAAATAGAATATGTGTAAACCAATTAATATAGTATTTTGCGAAGAGGGAAATTACACAATAACTTCTCATCTGTAAATGAAATTTATTTCGTATTTGCTGATCACAAATTACATTTTAAGTTTCAAGTAATTTATAACTTCATAAAACTCGATTTATTTATTGTTTTTTTCTTTATTGTTAGTTTTGGTTAACTATCCAATAGATTTTTTTGAATATCGGTGTATCCTGTGCAAAACAGTTTAAGTATCTGATCAGAGGATAAAAAAATTACGATTTTTTCATTCAATTTGTATAATACTATATAATTTATTATATTTTTGCAAATACACCTTGTAACTTAATAACATTATTAAAAATGTATTTGCTTCATTAACTTGGTTTATTTATTGTTTGTTCAAAATTACGATTTTTTCATTCAATTTATATAATACTATATAATTTATTATATTTTTGCAAATACACCTTGTAACTTAACAACATTATTAAAAATGTATTTGCTTCATTAACTTGGTTTATTTATTGTTTGTTGATTTTTAGTCATCAGCCCTTAGGATTTTTAAGGTTTTTATACATTCGTGATGAGATAATGTTCCTTTGTTAAAAAGTTTAAAATTGTTGTTCATGAACTTCTTGTTTATTTATTTCTTTTCAAAATCACTTACTCTGTTTTTTTACTATAATCGAAAGTTATTAGTCCGTTCAAAATTACGATTTTTTCATTCAATTTTCATTAGCTTTGATTTTCTGAAGTTAATTGGATGAGGCCTTGGGGCCAGCTCAAATCAGTTAGTTAATAGTGAATCCTTTGAATTTTTCAGTAGGCTAACATTGGTTTTCCTGTTCTTTTCTTAAATGTTTGAGTCACCTTTACTTCATTCCGTGAGGTGTCACAAATGACACCTCCACTTCATTCACCCCAGGGTTGGCTGTATAATGAAAATCATTACTTTCAGAAAAGATTTTTTTGAATATCGGTGTATCCTGTGTAAAACAGTTTAAGTATCTGATCAGAGGATAAATTTATTGAAAATTTCATTTGAATGTTTTATAATTTGAGATTGAACACAAAGTTTCGCAGAGTTTATAGTTGGCAAATAAAAATGTAGTTTCATGTATAAATTACAGTTAAGTTAGGTTTCCTTAGTGTACTGCTATTTTAAATTTGTTGTTTAGGTTATCAGCCGAAAGGCTGGTTTGAACCTCTAGAGGCTGGACTGAAGATGCCATTTGCAGGGTGGAAAGTAGATGCTTTTCAGAGGGTCTGTTTTCCACTCGGTGAGGAAGGCACCTGTAAACCACATCATTCCTCGTTTTACTTAGTAAAGCCTCTAAAGGTTCAAACCAGCCTCTTGGCTGATGACCTAAACAACAATCCTTTCGGAAAAAAATGTTCTTACGGGTTGGGGTAATAATTTTATTGTTTTACTCAACGAAATTAATCTCCATTAATTTTTTACATGAAAGTAGATTATATGTTATGGGAAACATAGGTTTTGCGATTACATTATTAAATTTTTTTGACGTATTACTGAAATTTCTTTATTCTTGTAAAAAGTAACATATTTTTTAAAATTTAGTGTTATTCTTTACTTCGAATTTCTTGTTTTATTTTTAGATTTACTTCGTGTGATAAGGGCGTTTGTTAGGTGCGTTATGTAACTTAATACCCTGTTACTGATATCTTATAATACGTATAATACTTCTCAGATTTATTCTAGTGAATAGAAGACTACGCCTCTCTTGTTAAGTCATATATAGGCGTATGTCCTCTTTTGGTATTAACTTAAATATCTGTCTTTTTTTTCTTAAAGCTGTATCAGTTATATCATTATCCATTAGCGACTACTGTAAGTTACAGAATGTTCGGTTTTAAAGAGTAATAATTTACAGACTCTAGCCAGGAATTAAACCATTCGCTTTCTAGTCTAGCACGCTAACAAATATCTGATGTTATTAATAACTAATACCTAAAAATCCCTTTCATGAGACGACGTGTCTCATGGGTGGCAATTTTTCTAAAGAAAATGGTATTGGAAGAGATCAAGCCCACTTTACTTTCGTATGAAAGAAAAAGGCTTACCTTTGACCTATGCCAAAAACCATTAGTGATTTCTGTATCT
Source organism: Catonia carolina (assembly GCA_035578175.1). Classification (NCBI taxonomy): domain Eukaryota; kingdom Metazoa; phylum Arthropoda; class Insecta; order Hemiptera; family Achilidae; genus Catonia; species Catonia carolina. The sequence continues at coordinate 255,733,542 of JAQMRL010000001.1, read as the reverse complement.
ACTCTTTTAAGAGAAATCGAATGACACTATTTTTGTTTCCAAATTTCGACTTTTCAGGTATTTTTTTTGTGACCGTCCCAAAGTACTTCAAGGCCATGTAGCTAATGTTGCCCTTAACCTACCGATTCACTACGAAAACTCAGAAAAACAAATTTCGGCTTTTTGAGTTTGGGCGTTTTCATGTTTTTCTTTTTTTACAACTTAAGCGCGGTTTTTTAATAAAAAGATCAATTGGAAAGGTTACACTTACTCCCGGAATCAAGGGATTTTTTCCAAATTTTAGATCAGTGTTCTATAGGGGGTGCTACCCCTATCCAAAATTTTTGAAATGTTTAAATTTCCATATAAAAAAATCTTTTAACAGCATGTTGTTCGGCGTTCAAAATTACATAAATATGTGGTAACCAGAAAATTTTGGGTTGGACCCCCTCCCCAAAGTTGGAGGGAAGTATTAAACCAAACTACAATTTTTGAAATTTTAGACCTTCGTACTTCAAACGTCTAACTAAAACTTTTAAAATTTTAAACTTCAAAAACTTCAACCCTTACAACGTCAGACATCATCTTCAAACTTCAAATTGCTGTCAACTACCGAACCCCTTTAGCGGCCGAACTTCACCTTATGGCAAAGTGTGGGCGCGCAGCGCACTTATAAATTCTGATTCACTTACCCCCACTATCAACCTAATTGCTCAAAGTTGGCCGAATAACTGTGTAGTGTTATCATGCAGTGAATTAGTTTTAAATATTAGTAGTCGGTTATGTAGCTTAATTTTTACTTTTTATATCTTTTTTGGAAATTAATTTTTCTAAGCATAAAATCCCGATGTGATTCCCTTTTAGTAGGCCTATCATTGTCCAAACGTTATTACTTACATAACAGATTCAGTGTACTGTGTATAATAACTACAACAACTGTGCAAAAACTTAAGAAAAGCAAATTTGACAAATTATAAAATACCAAAAAAACACGATTCACAAATGTCCTAATTTTTAGTGGTTAGACGTGTTCTTACGAAAAGATTTCCAAAACCCTTATTATCTTTTTTATTATTTAAAAATCATTTACAATTCATTGCACACATCAATTTTTATCATAGCTATATGAAATAACCGTTATTAGTTCAATGTTATTTCTAAGATAGTTATTTTATTTATTTAGTTTTTTATAAATGTAGTAAATACATTTATGTAAGCCTTGACTCGTATAACAATTGTACACTTAGATGCACTTCATTTATTGTGGTCTAATATCGAAATAACCTAAAAATTAGTATTTTTTTTTATGAAAACCAAAATAAAAATATTTAATTTTCTAAATTCATCTTTTTTAAGTTATTGTTTAATAATTAACCAACAGTTCCTTGACCCTTTGTTGAATACGTAACGGCTAATAACCGATTAGAACCCTTAAATTCCTTTCCTATTTTATTTTTATGATAAAAATTTTATTCAAGTAATAATAAATATTAACTATGAGATATTAATAAATATTTTAGCACTCTAAATTACGACCTTCCATTGTTATCTAATATTTAACGGTCTGTCGTCCTTAACATAATTTCTGATTTAAATCAATATTATTTTGATTTTTAAAACGGTTTAATTAAATTTATTTCGTAATAAGTAATAATTCTAAACTAGTACGGCACGTGACCAACTAGCTGTAAGAAACTACGAAGTCGAAGGTCTCGGTTTCAATTCCCAGTGTCAGTTTGAAAGATTTTAAGACGATTAAACTAGATAATATATCGTCTGCATCGTCTCAGCTTCATAGTGAAAGAAATTCTTTATTTACATCTTTTTTACTTGTAACAGTAAATTTCATTAATGAAAATCTTTTATTCAGTACATCATATAGCAAAATCAATAGTTACGTCATACATTTTTCATTAATGAAATAAGTTACAATGATACCTACTTTGTTTGGTCTTCAGTCTCTCGATAGGTTAGACGCAGTTCTTCAAACTGTTCTATCTTGCGCAAGTCGTTTCATATCCACGTACCTGCAACACCCTACATCTTTAGTAATTTACTTTAAATAATCTAACCTTTGCCTTCCTTTGTAATTCACTCCCTCAATATTACCCTTCATTATTCATAGAGCAATACCAGGATGTCGTAAGATATGCCCCACTAGCCTATCTTTTTTTTGTAAAATGCTTCTATATACTTTTTTTATCCACTTCTCTAAGACCTCTAAATTACTTATTTTGTCCACCCTACTAATCTTTAACATTATTTTATAACCACATTTCAAAAACTTCTACCCTCTTCCTTTCTACAGCCCCTATCACCCTCGTTTTACTCCCGTATAATGATACACTCCAAGCATAGTGTTTTAAGAAATTTTTCCTAATCTGTAAATCAATGTTTGTAGTCAGTAAGCTGTTTTCATTTCAAAGGCCCTTCTAGCTTGAGCAATCCTACTTTTGATATATCTTGTTCTTCTACCATCCTTTGTTATTTTACTTCCTGGATAGCTGAATTCCCCAACTTCCTGTATGTTTTCGTTGCTTATTTTTAAATTTTCCATCTCTTCTAAACCACTCTTGCTACTGCACAACACTTTGGTTTTGTTCTTATTAATTTGTTTTTACTACCTATATGCATTATACTTAAAGTGCAAAACGTTTCGACGTAAAATTAATAATAAAAAAAATCAGTGGGGGCGAAAACCAAAATTTACAATTTTAGTTGCATTATTTTCATTACAGACGGCCTTCGCTTTTGTTATCTTAAAATACAAGGGTAATCGTCGTTTGTAAATAGTACCATAAGCCAAATAATAAAGTGACTATTAAACTGAGGCATCTTAAAATTTGTAGAATAAACGAAATTAAATGTGGTTGTTTCAATAACACTAAAGAAATTAATAATTATATTCTATTATGAATTGGATTAATTTATTCGTCTCCATCAAATATCCTAAAACAAGCTTCTCACTTTCTTTATTTAGGGATGTGATATTGGATTTGACTCTGATTTAGACGTAGTGCATAAGTTCAACGAGTTTCAAATGATGTGTGGGATCTTAAGCAAAAATTTTAAAAAATAGAGATAGGAAAGAAACGAACTAAAGTTGTATAAAGTTTTGACAACCTCGGTTATTATGTGTGGAAATGAGGTTTGGACAACTACTAAGTAAAATGAACAGAAAATCCATACAGCAGAGATGAGGTTTTTAAGGACGAAAGGTCGTACTCGGTTAGATAGAATAAAAAATGTAGATTTAAAGTTAGAACTGGATATCTACAACTTGAATGAGATAAAAGAATATCTTGGAGTTTAGAGACAGCATATGGTATGTGCACCAAAAGGGAAGAGATGTTGGCATACCTAACAAGAGATGGGTTTTGGTATAGTATGTGAATTAGGAACAGTTTTATGCCTAACATTATTTGTAAGAAGATTATGTAATAATATTTTAAATAATAAGTATTTTAAAATATTGTTTTAATGGTTTTAAAATTTAAGTATTAAATCAACATTGTCGTGTGTTCCGCTTACTACACAGTTTTGTGAAGCGTTAAAAATGCCGCTAAATTGCTCGCTTACGTATATACGTTAAAAAAGTTATTATGTTGTAACAAGGAACATTGAATCAAAAAACAATAAATTTATTACTTTTTAGCATGTAGAATTTATGTAAACATTGAAATTGTAAGCATTTTTCTAACAAAAACTTTGTTGATTCAGAGTTCAATGCAGTTCATTCATATAACACGATAAAAATTGACTCTTTTTGTTTGAATCGAGCCTAAGTTAGATTCATATTTAATAGGTCTAGGCCTGATCGCATGAGGCTGTAATATTTAGAGCCTACTGATTAATGAATTAATTAGTAATGTTTGCTATAATTAGGCTAATGTACCAAATAACAAATATTTGTGCATTATTTTAAAATGTATGATTTAATAGAGAAGCTTGCTTTTAAAATATAATATCGAAAATATATTAGGCCTAATCTAATAAAACAGTTTTTATTTTTGTGATTTCTGCTTATTGGCTGCAATTTTTTAAATTGTAATCTATAATTTTGTTTTGTCCGTCCGTCCGTCATACCCAGATGTCAGAAACTACAAGAGATAGCAACAAACGATTTCCGGATTCGTAATCTACACAAAAAGTTAGTGGGCCTTGATTGGGTTTGAAGTTCCGGTTTCGGTCGAAAAAGAATAAAACCGGAAGTCAAGAAATCAAAGTTGGAATTTGGAAACAAGAATAGAGTATATTCGATTCCTCTTATAAAGAGTAAATAGATGTTTTTGAAATTACTACAGAGGTAGGTTTTTGACAGACAGCTTCATTAAGCTCCAGTTATTTGGTTCAGCATTCGCTGTAGGTCCTGTTGGCACTCTGAGAGCAGTATCGTTCTACTTGTTGTTTAGGTCAACAGCCGAAAGGCTAGTTTGAACCTCTAGAGGTTTTACTAAGTAAAACGAGGAGTGAGGTGGTTTACCATGCCTTCCTCACCAAGTTAAATGAGTATGCTTATCAGCATGCCAGGCCCACCGAAAAGCACCTACAATATATAGTTATACTTTCCACTCTACAAATGACACCTTCTCTTCATTCACCATAGGGTCTGACTGTATAGTAAAATTCATTACTGTCAGAGGAGATACCTGGACTCTGTCTATACTCTATTTTACGTTCAGAATGCAGTACAGCTCTTATGAAAACCCGTTATGTTATCAGGCGTACGGAAAACTTCAGGCACAACCAATAAAATAACTCTCCTCCGCCAACACCATTCGAAGGTCACGGGGAAAAATATTTCGATTTTCGCTTACGACGCTCTATCAAAGTAATTTTCAATCAAAAAAATTCTGATAAAATACTTTCGCTTCCTAATAAATTCTTTTTTATTACGCTATAAATTTAATATTTATAGCGTAATAAAATTAAATATTAATATAATTAAATATTTAATATTTATTTAATAATAATAATTATTATTATACGCTGATATTTAGATAAGATACACTCGTACAAAGATGGATGGTTTAAATCTCGTCACATTTTTTGTGTTTCACATCACATAATTTTTTTCTTTCAATGACGACATACATGTTTATAATTTTGTTATAAAATATAGAATTTTATCTGTAATTTGATATATAAATCATACGTTGGACGGAAACAGAAATAATAAACGAGTTTGGAAAAACCACTGATGTTTTCGTATTACTTTATTCAATAAAAGTTTGTAAATGAGATCGTGTTGTGGTGCGGAATCGATATTTTTACTTAGTGTAGTAGCGCTTAAACTCCCGTATGAAATATATTGCTTATGGACTGCCCGTACTGCATTCTGAACGTGAAATCAACTAGTGTCTTTTACACCTCTCATGTTCTTAAATAGTTCAGTCATATTATTGGCTGAACAGGTGATAAGAAACAGAACTTTTTTTTATCCCTGGAACAAGCAGATCAAGTGCAATTAATTTAACACTCCACATGTCTGTTATGGGCTATCGTTCTACATATAGCGGATAAATTAGTTACGTATTTGTTTAAAATTTATACTTTACTTCACATTTGCTTCAAGTTCCAGAAATAGTTGACTATTTAGACAACGTTGTGGATACTTTTTATGCCTATAACAGACAGGTGGAGTGTCAAATTATTGACACTTAATCTGTTCGTTGCAGGGCTAAAATAAATAGTTCTGTTTCTTATCACATGGTCAGCAATTAAATGACTGACTCATTTAAGAACAGAAGAGGTAGAGGTGCAAAAGACACTAATCAGATTTGTCTCCTGTGAAAGTAATGAATTTCATTATATAGCCAGGCCCTGTGGTGAATGAAGTGAAGGTGTCATTTGCAGAGTGGAAAATATGTGCTTTTCAGATGATCCGGCATGCTGATAAGCGTACTTTTCCACTCGATGAGGAAGGCTGGTAAACCACCTCACTCCTCGTTTTACTTAGTATAACCTCTACAGGTTCAAACCAGCCTCTCGGCTGATGACCTAAACAACAAAATATATTTTTAGTATTATTAAAAATTCAAGATTAATCGTTACGTGAAAATATATTTTTGGAATAAAATTTTAATTTACAGTAATTTATATTTTTATTGTGTGAGTTTTGATTCGTGAGAAATTTCTTACACAGAATAGAAAACTTTTTTCAATTTACTTTAAATTGTTACTGAATTTTTGATATTCTTTCGGCCTTCATAACATTAGTCCATCATAACTTTTTTTATCGATTGAAATCATAATTATTAATATTCTGTTAATTATTACATCTCATTAATTCATTTATTAATAACTGTTAAATAATAGAATCGTATTTTTATTAAATAAATTAAAATGATTAAATAGTTTAGTATATTTTTTCAAATGACCTTCTGTTGTATGTAAATAAAGTAAGTTCGCGTGCTTGTAGGTCTACTACATTCACTTGTAGAAATTTCTGACATTTTCATTTTTATAAAAAAATAATAAGTATGGTTGATTTATAAAATATCATGTACGTATTGAATATTGTTATGGAAATAATTTTTTTGTTTTATGATCAACGCCAGGGGTTCCGGGTTTGATTTCCGGTCAGGCATTTTTTCTCTACTTATTATTACCCTTCATCGTCTGCATTAGCAATAATGTGCAAAATAGTTGGACGTAAGAAACGAATAAAAAATAAAGTACAAAAATTTATATTGGAATTGTATGCGCGTATCAGCCGTCTCACAACGGAACCTGTTTGTTTAATATGAATAAAATTTTTAACAAATTTTTCAATGTTAAAATTGCTAATTTTATCTTTAAATCCGGAATAAAACGTCACATTGTTTTGCTTTGAAGTCGACAAAGTTAAAAAAAGTTTGGGCTATTGACTAGAATATCCTTAGTTGAGAAATATATTAAAATATGTCATAGCTCTGTATCCACAACATTAAAGAGCTAGGAAACTTTTCTTCGGTTTTCTCGTTGTTGTTTCCGGTTTTGATTTAATAAGAGATAAGGGATAAATACAAATCCTTTCTCGTTGAGCTTCTGTTGTCTAATGAGAATACACTAACAAAATGAGTTAATACAAGTTGATGAGTTCAAATAATATATTCATAAAACTAATCTTAAATTTATTTATTTTTTTCGAATAGCCCATTTTAGAGGGCACGTTTAACCAAACTTCTTAGTCCATGCTTCTTTTATCTTTCTTGAGTCCACTTTCTTCCTCTTCTGTAAGTGGGATTCCTCTTCTCCTGAAACTCTAATTCCTGTATTGTTTTTCTGAAATTTTCTCTATCTTTTATGGTTTCTGAGTCTATCGAGTTGTTTGCTAGGTCTGTGTCTATTTGTTTTAAACCACGTTTTATTGTTTTTGTGAGTTAGTTAAAAAAGTTGAAAATTTGCTTTGTTAGTCTGGTGTTTTCCATCCTGTATACGAGGTGTGGCTATTAAATAACGAGACTGACGTAAAAAACTTTATTTTTAGTTTATACATTATCACTTATTGTCACCTTCAATATACACTTCTTGTCTATCCCTACAACGCTCCATGCGAATTTTCCATTGTTGGAAACCGTGCTGGAAGTCATCTTCTGTCAGCTCCTTCAAAATACGTACCGCTTTCTCTTTTACAGCTTCCACAGACTCAAATCTTGTCCTTTTTAATGCAGATTTCACCTTAGGGAACAGGTAGAAGTCACATGGTGCAAGATCTGGTGAATAAGGTGGATGTTCTAACACTGAGATGCAGTACTTGACTAGGAACCTCTTGACAGATAACGCGGAATGAGCTGGCGCATTGTCTTTGTGGAGAACCCATGATTTGTCCTTCCACATTTCGGGGCGTTTTTTTCTTACTCTTTGACGTAGTTTAGAAAGTACCTCAAGGTAGTAATATTGGTTAATTGTTTGACCTTCGGAAACCCAGTGAAGGTACACAATCCCATGGATATAAAAAAAAACAATCATCATTGCTTTAAATTTTGACTTGCTCATTCGAACTTTTTTGGCTTTCGATGAATTTCGGCTCTTCCAGTGCATGGATTGGCGCTTCGTTTCCGGATCATAAGTAAAAAACCACGTTTCATCATATTTTATTATCTTGTGCCTGTTCCCTAAGGTAAAATCTGCATTAAAAGGGACAAGATTTGAGTCTGTGGAAGCTGTAACAGAGAAAGCGGCGCAGGTCCTGAAGGAGCTGACAGAAAATGACTTCCAGCACTGTTTCCAACAATGGAAAATTTGCATGGAGCGTTGTAGGGATAGAGAAGGAGTGTATATTGAAGGTGACAATAAGTGATTATGTATAAAATTAAAATAAATTTTTTTACAACTTCAGTCTCGTTATTTAATAGCCACACCTCGTATGTGCCCTTTTATAATTTTGTATATAATAAGTATCTGGTCATCTCTGTTGTTGAGTTAGTACTTGCATCCTTACCCGATGAAGTTCACTAGTGCGATTTACAGTGAGGTTCATAAAATTTTACACTGTGTCGTAGTTATACTATATTTGTATTTATCGCAATATACTTGATAACTACTTAAGAGTTAATGAAAATTTAGAAAGTTTACAATTAATAGGCTATTATATGAATATTATGACTTTAACTAACCTTTTCAGCTGCCTTTATCCTTATGATCTATTTACACGTGTTTTGGTGAATTCACCATCATCAAAGTATATAAAATTATGAAATTTTAAAACCTACTGAAGTCTTTCGGCTGATGACCGTAACAACAACATTGTATGCAGCGGTGATAGACCGTTAAAAGTGTACTCAAAGATGTTTTGTGAGGACTTTTACAAAAATTAAAACTGATAAGGTGTTCCTTGGAAACGTACAATTATCTGAGAATAATAATCATCTGGGAAATAATGAATTTGCATCTTCAGTCATCTATATTAATAAGCTGCTGGGCTCCAAACCCGGACATTTTTTTAAAGGGGCTATTTTTTTTTTTAGTAAATAACATGCAAAATATTTTTTGTTTATTTAATAATAATTTTTTCCACTGAAATATATCGGTTTACTATTAATTTCGAAGTAGTTATTTTCTAAATAATAGGCTAATGTTAACTAAACGTATGTCAATAAAAGGCAGGTGGAGTGTTAATTTATTTGCACTCGATCTGCTAGTTCCAGGGCTACTAAAAATAGTTCTGTTTTTATCACAATGTCAGTCAGTTATATGATTGAAGCATTAAAGAACAGAAGAGGTAGAGGTGTTAAAGACACTGATAGAGTTATCTCCTCTGAGAGTAATGAAATTCATTGTACGGCTAGAACCTGTGGTGAATGAAGTGAAGGTGACATTTGCGGGATGGAAAGTAGATGCTTTCCGATGAACCTGGCATGCTGATAAGCATATTTTTTTCACTCAGTGAGGAAGGCAAACGTAAACCACCTCACTCCTCGTTTTAATTATTACAGCCTCTAGAGGTTCAAATCAGCTTTTGGCTGATGACCGAAACAACAACAACTAAACGTAGGTAAAAAACATCCAAATATTTACTTAGAACTAGATCCTGCGATTACAACATCTGTACATATGTAATCGCAGTCCTGCCTGGGGTTGGACGGGTGTGTTATTTCTCAGATTTCCAAGGAACACCTTCCTTCCAAGGAACAACCGTGTTCCTTCCAAGGAACACCTTATCAGTTTTAATTTTTTTGTAAAAGTCCTCATAAAACATCTTTGAATACACTTTTAACGGTCTATCACCGCTGCATACAATGTTGTTGTTAAGGTCATCAGCCGAAAGGCTGGTTTGAACCTGTAAAGGCTTTACTAAGTAAAACGAGGAGTGAGGTGGTTTGCCATTGCCTTTCTCAATGAGTAGAAAAGTAAGTTTTCAACATGCCGGGCCCTCCGAAAAACACCTACTTTCCACCCTGTAAATGATACCTTCACTTCATTCACCACAGGGTCTGGCTGTATAATTAAAATCATTACTCTCAGAAGAGATAACTTTATAGTGTCTTTAACACCTCTACCTCTTCTATTTTTAAACACTTCAGTCATTTAATTGGCTGACCATGTGATAATAAACAGAACTAATTTATGTAATCCTGGAACTAGCAGATCGAGTGCAAATAATTTTACACTGCACCGCCCGTTATGGGCATGGGTGCAATTACAGAACCTATGGTAATCCTTATACAAACAGTTTTATATAGATGACTAAAGATGGAACATTTTCGGAAGGTTTGAAATTTCATATGATATTTTAAGTACGCTGATAAGGGTAGATCCGCCGAAACCCGTGTAAGTATATGATAAGGACGAAGCAGTTAATAAAGTTAGTGAAATTTCTAATATTTACACAATAGAATTTATTTCAAAGCTGCAGGATGCCTTTTGAAGATTTATTTTTGAATTAATAGGCTTAAAAAGATAAAATACAGTAATTTTTTTTTGTTCACACCATTTATTGTATTAATTGTGTGCCTGAATCTATTACCGTTAACTAAGATTTGAGTATACCTAACAATCGAGTATTCCAAATGAGCCTATTATATTATTTATAGGTTAATCAAGGTAAACGTATTGTGTATTTTGTAATTATTATTAGATTGCTTGACTAAGGCGGTCTTTATTAACCACTTAAATTATTTATTCCTATTATGTTAGAATAATTAGCAAATCTTCATTCAGATTGCTTAAGATTACTACAAGCTAACTTGTTTTTGTTTTTATTAATTTAGTATTAGATTTATACTAGTTCATTCAGTAAAAAATATTTATCCAAATCTAAAAACTAATAAATAAATAGAGTAAACAATAAAGATAAAAATAAACTAGTAATACTTATCTAGTAAGTAAACTCTTCCTATTTATTTTATTTACCTATCAATTATTACGCTATTTTATAGTGCTGCAAACTTGGTCTAGATCTAGTTTGTACTGTCATTATAATTACAACTTTATTACTAGTTACTAAATCAGTTATTTCAAAATACTAGATTTCAGCTTGTCTACATTATGACGAAAACTTAATACAAGGGTGGAGTTCTATGAATTTTTAGATTATTATAGTATATGTAAAACTTTTGTATGAAAATATATTGCTCATAACAGATAGGTGGAGTGTTAAATGATTTGCACTCGATGTGCTAGTTCCAAGACTAAAAAAATATTTGTGTTATTAATCACATGGTCAGCCAATTATATAACTGAAGCATTTAAGAACAAAAGAAGTAGAGGTGTAAAAGCCATTAGTCAGAGTTATCTTCTCTGAGAGTAATGAATTTCATTATACAGCCAGACCCTGTGGTGAATGAAGTGAAGGTATCATTTACAGGGTGGAAAGTTGGTGTTTTTTTGGAGAGCCTGGCATGCTGATAAACTTACTTTTCCACTCAGTGAGGAAGGGTATGGTAAACTACCTCACTCCTCGTTTTACGTAGTAAACCCTCTAGAGATTCAAACCAGCCGTTCGGCTGATAATCTAAGCAACAACAACATGAAAAAATATTAGTAGAACTAGTTCTCCTGAAGTTTTATGACTTTTTTTTGTTTATTTTGTTATTTTTGCACGTATCCTATATTTATGTACAGGATAAATTGAAAATTCCTCACTGTGTGATTGATATACAGGCTGATTCATCATAATTTTTCCTTAGGTGATGAATAGGAAAACTAAAGCATTTTGTATTTCGTCCGCGTGTGCCTAAGCGATAGAAAAGCAGTAACTACCCTAAAGCAATAAATTATATTTTTATACTTTCTCAATGAGCTACAGTACTTATTGGAGAGTATATTCTTCGAGTTATACCTAGGAAAAATTATTTATTTGAATTTCGATTACTGTAGTGTGAATGCTTAAAAACTCGTTCTACCTTAAAACAATAATAAGTTTATTATTCTCTTCTCACGGGTTAGGGATTTGTTTGTAAATAATTTTTTTGTAATTCAAAAATGCTTCATTAAAATATTATTCATTAGAATAAAAATCTTGGTTATGAAAAATGTAGTTACCTATTTTATCCACACATATCTGCCTAAACCATTAGTTTTATCAAGTAAGTGGATGCAGCTGACATTCCTCTTTCTTGTCCATTAAGTGAGGTACTCAGGGTTATTTTTTTTAATTTACAAAAAACTGATTAGTATAATAACGTTGATTCGTTGGCAATATGTTAAGAAAACTATGATTACTATGTTAACGTAAAATTATGTGCAAAAAACTTATTAAAATCATGTTTTTGTTTCTATTGTTCAAATCTTAAAATTCGTTTCCTAAGAATTTTCATTAAATTGATATTCCTCTTTCTTCCCCTGTACCGTTCAATTGATGTTTCAGATTTTTCGTAGGAGTTGTGTTGTTTTTTTTTATAAAATTAATTTTCTATCTTATATTAATTTATTCCTCGATTAGTTTAATGTGTTTTATTGTATTTTTAGAATTATTCGTTCCGTTCTTGGTTGGCGTTGTCATTTTACAACTGTACAATAACGATTCAGTAGGCTTATCTGTTGTATTATAATAATGACAATTTTTTGTTGCCGTTTATCTGACAAATTACTACGTTTAAAACTAAAATATTTTGTCATTTGTATATGTTATAGAAAATTTAAAACCGCGGAGGATGATGTAAAAAACAAGTTTAAAATTTAAAAATAAAACAGGCAATATGTATAAAATAAATACTCATTCGAAAAAAATTGGAAAAACGGTAATTTATCAGTTTTTTACATTTATATCTAAGTTTCCTGCATGAATCTCCCTTGGTGGTTACAGATCAATTTACCGTTCACCATAATTTTGAAATGTTTGTTAAATTTCTGTATTGCCACAAGGATCGATCCTTTCTCCAGTATCCTATAATATAATCTGCAGAGAACTGACGTGACAACTGTTGCTACATATGCCGACGACACTCTTCTTCTTTCATCTTCTTACAATTTACAAGTAACAAGTGCTAAGTTGTAATATCATTTTAATACTTTGCAAGAATGGCTAGAAAAATGGAAAATTAAAATTAATCCAATTAAATCTGTTCATGTTTGATTTACCGTAAGGAAAGGAACTTCCCCAAGTGTATTTTTCTGAATAATTTATCTATTTCTCAGAGGAGTTAAGTTCGCTACTTAGGTCTTACCTTGGCGAAGAGACTTACTTGGTAGTCGCTCATAAAAAAGAAAAGACTTCGATTAAATTGTAAATTACGGCAACTCTACCAGGTTTTCAGCCAACGCTCGTCTTTACAAATTTCTTCTAAATTATTACTACAAGTAGCCTATATAAATCGCTATTTAAAGCAGTTTGATCTTACGGAGTCCAAATATTTGGCTTAGCGAAATTCAATAACCTTAAATATCTACAAACGTTTCAGCCAAAATTTCTTCTTCTTTTTCGTATCAAGAGCTCTTTATTACGTAAACAATGACACCCTACACTTGGATTTCAAATTTTTTTACGTTCAGTATGTAGTGCAGTCATACTACTATAAATTATGTACAAAATTACAACTAAACCCAAACCCTTTAATTCAAGAACTTTACCGTTTTCACCTTCCAGGGAATACAACCTTGCGTTTAAAAGAAGATGGAATAGAGATCTTCCCTAAGCTTTCGTACTAAAATTTTAGTGGAATAATAATTCAACAGTGGAATAAACATTACCCAACTTTTATATATACGCCTACTATATTTGTGTATATATTTAGATTTAATGTTATATACCCAGATATCTGCCCATTACAGACAGGTGAAGTGTCAAATTATTTACACTCGATCTGATCGTTGCGGGGCTAAAATAAATAGTTCTGTTTCTTATCACATGGTCAGACAATTAAATGACTAAATCATTTAATTACAGAAGAGATGGTGTAAAAGACACTAATCAGAGTTATCTCCTCAGAAAGTAATGAATTTCATTATACAGCCAGACCCTGTGGTGAATGAAGTGAAGGTGTCATTTGCAGAGTGGAAAATGTGTGCTTTTCAGAGAGCCCGGCATGCTGTTAAGTGTACTTTTCCATTCAAGGAAGAAGGCAATGGTAAACCACCTCACTCCTTGTTTTACTTAGTAAAACCTCTGCAGGTTCAAACCAGCCTTTCGGCTGATGACCTAAACAACAACCCAGATATACCACTGGGATGAAATGGCTGGCGCCAGATATAACAGCTTGGAGAACTGCATCAAACCAGTCGAGAAATTCTTGACAAAAATACTACTGGTTATCAATCTTAGTTTTCTCTTTCTTTCGTGTTATTTGTTTATCTCATTTTCCGTTAGTGTATTGTATACTGTTAAAAATTTTGAATAAAAGGAAAATAATAAATCCGTTAAGGACTTTACCTGTTGTAGCATAGTTTTGAAGCAAAAGACCGTTTGTAATAATGATCTTAGCAATGAACAATGTACTAATATTATATTGTAAATTAAATTACTCAAGTTAACCTCCCAACCTCCTTTACTTTTTTAATATCAAATGAGATTCATCTTCGCGCGTACAAACATGTGTTTTATAGAGATAGTAGTAGAATAGTAATAATAAAGCTAATAATGTATTACATTGCGATGATTCAGTACAAAGCAACATTAAGGTTATTGACCGCTTGACATGCGGACATTCGTTTCAAGTCAAACAGCTTTTGACAGATACTATGTTCTGTCCTCTGTAAATAAGATTTATTACATACTTTGTAGTAAAACAATAATAGATTCATCTAAATTATCACAGTGCTGTGATTTGCGATTTTTTAATCATTACAAAAATGTTAAAATATTATAATATAATTGCGAATATCCAGTTCTAAGGATTATTTTTTTGTTTCTGTTCAATATATTACTTCATTGAAATATTTATGAAGATGTACAAATTCATATTGGTAATTTTTTTGACCTAATTAGTAAAATTTACAACTGTTTATAAAAGAACGAGTGAATTAGATAGTCAACAAGACAAACTTTAGGTGATAAATCTCAACGAGTTGAAGTTTAAAGTCACTTTTATCATAGCTCTTAAACGTTCAATATTTGCCCAAAAAGCAATTATTCGCTAGCTCATTTTTACTTTCTCTTGCCTATATGAATATGTAGAAAGGAAAGTATTGTTTTCATGTCGGTTTTTTGAAATCTACATTTTTCAGACCCTGTGAACCCAAAAAACATGTTTTTAGCGATTGGTCTGTGTGTGTGCGAACAAAATATCTCAATAACGGAATATCGAGCGAACTTGAAACTTAACTACTAGAGGACTCGACACGAACATTTTCATCAAAATCGATCAACCGGAAGTAGTAGTTTATTCGTGTCATTTTTCGCTTTTTTGCGATTTTCTCAAAAACGGTTCCTACAATTATTTTTAAAAATCGCTTTATTTACTAAGTTTTTTTATGCTCTATAAGTTAGGGTAGGTGCTATGTCTGCTGAAATTCTTGGGAAGGCTGTGCTCTCTTAGAAAATTTTTTTTTTTTAAGATTGCGGCTTTTATTTATGCATTTTAGCGCAAAAGTGTATGTAATAAAAGTTGTAGAGAATATAATAAAATCATACAACTTTTGTTTCAAACATTTTTTTGTATAACCCTTAGTTTAGCGGTAATTAGCGATTTTATGTTTTTTTTTTTCACGAAATGTGTAAAACATCGATTTTTTTAAATTTCAGCCGTAGCAAGCATTTTGTGACAAAAGTTTATATAATCAAATTTATAGGAAATTAAAAGATCTACCATTTTTTTAGAGGATTTTTCTCTACAGAGTCTAGTTTAGCGTGAAAGAGTGATGTTCCGTATTTTTAAGCCAACCTAAGGTTGGTTTTCATTTTGCATCATTCACTCATGAGTAAAATAAGGTTATGTTTATTGAGGTTAGTTTTTTGTTTATTTCTAATGTTTTATTATTAATATTAGGTTATATTGTTCATTATTTACGTTGGCAAGAGAAGGTTGTGTGACTGTTCCCCACCAGATTTTTTTAAATTCTTTAACAAAATGGGAAAAATAATGCGGGGACATAATTCAACCCGCGTTATTGGCCTATATGTAACCGAGGTATAACCGGGGATCACTGTAATATCACATTTTCAAACTTCAAAGCGATCGTACCATTTTTTTTTTTAAATAGATATATGTATATTTTCTTATAACACTTTTTTCTTTTTCTTTTTTTAACGTCGCATCAACTGTGAGGTCATTAGCGACGACGCTGGGGTGTAACTGTGCGTAATGAGGATGAAATGATTTTACACTATGAAAATATGCCGTGCCTGAGTGGGATTCGATCCCAGGACCGCATGATGAGAGGCAAGCACGTTACCAACTACGCCAATTTGGCCGGCACTTATAACACTTATTCATTTATTCTCGGGTCGTATTTCTGGCTTCCACTGGTGATTCAAACTGATAACAAAATTCTTGTTTACAACATTAATTATTGGTTATATTTGTACAGCGTGATTTGGCTTTCAAATTGTAAGATTCTATGAGAAGTTAAACTCTTTGTTTAGTTTATCTTGAAGCACAGCAAGCGGAAGGGAGGTTGCTAGTAATTTTTTTAATGAAATATATATTTTGGTAATACGAGTATTATGAAGTTTGTAAAAAAGTTTTGTACATGTCTACGTGATTTCAGTCCCCGTATCATTCATCGAAACATTCTTGTATACTTTTGCTTTAATCAATTTACCTAAATAAATCAACGTTAATATTTTAACTCTAGTTCTTATCAGTATTTACTGAAAAGTACATAGACATAATTCACTTAACCTGTTTCACATTATTTTATGGCATATGTATTCATTCTATTATTTGTATTATATTATGTCAAAGTACATATTTATTTTATTGATATCGTAGTCTTTTTGTTGTCTACAATGGCAATAATATTCGACCATACTTATAAATACTGTTACAAAGTAAATACAGTAAGTAATAAGGTCAGTATTTCTTTATTTGAATAAATGTGTAATAAATATCACGAAACCACGTGTACATGGAGTACATTATACTCCATGCATATAAATAAATAATAAATTGACTGTATTTATATGATTGATATTAATTGCACATTCTTCTTTCTTACTTACATATTTATTTTATTAGATTTATTTACTCAACAAACTCTTGTTTGGTTGTACATGGAGTACATTATACTCCATGCGTATAAGTAAATAATAAATTGACTGTATTTATATTATTGATATTAATTGCACATTCTTCTTTCTTACCGAAAGTTTTGCAGGCTAATTTCCATATATTTAGGTACTACTAATCCGTAACACTATACGTACTTGACGTTCCACTAAGGAGGTTAAAATAATTCAGTTAATTTTTAGTCGTTATTTACAAATAGTAACAAATTAAGTTTGCCTGTAAGGGGAGGTGAAGTGTTAAATTAATTGCACTCGATCTGTTGGTTCCAGGGCTACAAAAAATAGTTCTGTTTCTTATCACATAGTCGGCCAATTATATATGACTGAACTATTTAGAACAAAAGAGGTAGAGGTGTAAAATACACTAGTCGGAGTTATCTCCTCTGTGATTAATAAATTTCACTAAACAGCCAGACCCTTTGGTGAATTAAGTGAAGGTGTCTTTTCAGGGTGGAAAGTGAATGCTTTTCGGAGGACCTGGCATGCTGATAAGCATACTCTTTCAACTCAGTGAGGAAGGGAATAGTAAACCACCTCAGTCCTCGTTTTTACTTAGTATCACTTCTAGAGGTTCAAACCAGCCTTTCGGCTGTTGACCTGAACAACAACTAATTAAGAATAAAGTGTTCAAAAAAATTTTGGACATCCCTTGAAACAGGTTATACATTTTTTGCAAAAAAAATAACATCAACTATTTATACAGCCTTCGGGCCAGCCCAACCCGATCAGTCAGCTGGTAAAAAGTCCGTATTATTTGTCAAGTAACACTGGTTGAGCAAACGACTTTGTATGGTGACCAGCTGACAGCCATACGTGAACAAATTCTACTGGAAGTCCCTGTTCAAACTCATACCTCCACGTCAAAAATCAACAATCAAGTTGGGTAGTTGTCAGTGATGTACAGTTTCTAATGACAAATATGTCAAAAATAAAAAATACAAATTTTACACTTTTGTTTAAGTTACGGTTAATTTTATTGTAATACATATATATAAATAATATCATCTTACATACATCATCGAATCCACTATTAGTATTCCGGTTCAGTAATTAATTATTTTAATACTAAAATAACTAGTTTTGTAAAATATCTGAATACTACCTACATCATCTGGTTTATGTTAAAATTTTTAATTTTGTTTGTAAAAAGGCTGTCTGTTATTTATTGATAAACAATACAACTAACATTATCGTGTATCCTTATCGAGTAATAAGCTTACAGGGAACGTAGCGTAGTTATAGGTTTATTTTTTTTGCAAATATACCGTTTCAGTGTTGTAATATAATTAATATTATAATAATAACTACTTGGTTTCTTTGTTTACTTAACTAGTTATATTATGGAGAACATGTTCATTCATTAAAATTTTTTTTTTATTTAATTTCAATTTTTTTCGGTATTTTTATAAATTATTATTAACAATAATAAGTCTGTAAGTCCGTTAATTATGTATCTCCATTCATACCTTATTATTAAACGCGTGTAGTTAGTTTTATCAAGGTTTTCATAGTTGCTTATTAGTTACAATTTAACCTTTTTTTCTTGTTTCATATGTTTTTTATGTGAAAATATGAATATCAATGCATTAATTTAGTAAATAATTGTGAAAATGTAATTATTTAAAACTTAACGCTAAAAAAAATATTTATAATCACTATCGTAAGTATAGTATAAGATTCGGGGAAGCAATTTTTCAATTACTCAACCCTTATAGAATTTATAAGTTATTTTACAACTCGTACGAGAAGAAATTTAAAGAATAAAAATAATAATTTTTATGTCGCTAAATAGTAACCAATTTTCCTTAAAATTGTATTGTTTAGGTCATCAGACAAAAGGCTAGTTTGAACCTCCAGAAGTTTTACTGAGTAAAAACGAGGAGTGCGGTGGTTTACTATTGCCTTACTCACTGAGTTGAAAGAATGTGCTTATTAGCATGCCAGGCCCTCCGAAAAGCATTCACTTTTCACCCTGCAAATGACACCTTCACTTTATACACCACAGGATCACGGCTGTATATTGAAATTCATTACTCTCAGAGGAGATAACTCTGACTAGTGCCTTTTACACCTCTACCTCTTCTGTTTTTAAATACTTCAGTCACATAATTGGCTGACTATGTATTAAGAAACAGAACTATTTTTTGTAGCCCTGGAGCCAACAGATCGAGTGCATTTAATTTAACACTCCACCTGCCCGTTATGGCATTCCTTACAAATTATGGTAATAGTTTAAGGGTTTTTTCAATTATTTTACTGTGTCAATTATCGCGGAGGAATGGAAGTTATCTGTCAACCGAATTAATTTGAAGAAAAATTGGGTTTCTCATACAATTTTCATTTATAAAGATGCTTCAAATTGTGAATCTATAAAATAGTAATTAATTTCTTATACACCTGTAGGCTAATTTATGGATTTTATAGACTATTTTCGTTCTTTTTCGTATTCAATGAATTTTCCCGGAAAAATTCTTCATTTTCTTCCTGTATAACTCAGAGGATAAAAGCATGAAATTTCAGTATTACTGGAATATACAGAGCAGTTCGAACACTTTAACTAACCTCAGCAACTATATAACGTATGATTATAATTTAAAATTTTATAAATAAAATAACAAAGTTTCAGAGAATATGCGGCAATATATAATATAGGTACTTGAAAACTAAAACAAAACAAGAGACGAGGATCAAATTCTACAATACCATTGCCGTTCCTACTTTCCTATGTGGCAGCGAATCTTGGATACATACAAAGAACATTGATAGCAAGATCCAAGCTGCAGAGATGAGATTTTTGCGTAGTGTGTTGGGATGCTCTAAAACGGACAGGATATGGAATGATGAAATAAGAAGAGTTCTGTCTTTTCCACCGCTACGTGACAAGATCTTACAGAACCGAAGAAAATGGTGCAGTCATTTGAACAGAATGCCATACGGGAGGATGCCAGTAGAGGCTCAAAATTATAGACCAATTGGGACGAGAGATGTGGGAAGACTGAGGAAGAGATGGAACAGAAAGACCGGAACAGGTTTACTAAACCTAGACTTTGAAGTGAAGAAGAAGAAGAAGAAGAAGACTGGAATATTCAGTAGGTCTTCGATGTACCGTGATAGAGTCTGGTCTGACCTTAAATCAAAGCGACCTTAAATCTGAGCCTTGAAAAATGGGGTGGTGGAATTTGAGTACATTTCTTGTATATACAGTGATCCTTTGTACTTTATTAAGAATTGCAGTAGAACATTATTGACATATTACTGAATAAAGATTGAAACAGTATCAATAACTCGTTGTCCATTGTTAATGATTTTTTTTAATCCTTAATTAATGTGTGTATGTCGCAATCAGTCAATTCAGAACAATAAGCAACTCCATTACCCAATGAGATGAGGTTGATGTTTATGACGTGGTTCTTGACAGACCCGGGTCGACCATTTCTGAGAGAGTATGGTTAATTGAACCCCAACCATCAAAGTACACCGATAACCACTGTCCAGTATTCAAATTCGTTAACAGTAACTTTACTAGGATTTTAACCAGGAACCTTCGTCTCCGAAAATCAGCTGTTAAACTTTGTTAGCTGTTAGATTCGCGGCGATAACTAGGCCTACACTAACCCGGTGAGGCTTTAATGAATTTAAGTCATATTTTGTGGATTTACCAGGCACTTTTGTTAATTAAATCAAAACTTATAAGAAAGAAAGTAACGTAAGAAGAAAGAAAGTGACGTAAGGGGAGGAAGCGAAATTTTTCTTTCTCAAATGAGTAACGTTAAATCCGATCCACGGTAAATCGAGGACCTACTGTATACAATTTTTCGTGTTCTATTGCTTGTATGCTTCATTGCTTAAAGCTTTTTTTGGCAAAAATTTTGTTGTAGGCTTAAAAATAATTGTTTATCACCACTGTGTTTCAAATAGGGTTAATAACGTGTAGTTAAATACTAAGCCGAAAAAAATGTACACATAGTTTACTATAATGGGGTATACCGTTTAACTGTGTTTGATTATTAGTTTATTTACATTTTTTAATGGAAATACCTGTGAGCGTACTTTCTTTATTGTGATTAAACTCATCTGGTAAGCGTTTTGTTTGGCCAGATAAATTATCATGAAAAGTTGCATTAGGTTACCAGTTTCGTATTTCCGACATCATTTTCAATGTTAATTCCAGTCATTAATTGATTTTTCTACTATCAAATTTTGGATTTCAAAACGCATTAAAATACAATGACATGTTATTTAAAATAAATTACTCTAAAGCTACAAACCATTGTCGTTACTTTGGAAGTATGGAGGAAAATACATTGTAGACTTACTAAATTATGATGTAAATTGTATTTTAATCAGTTTCTGAGAAATAGGAACGCAAAGAAATTTTCCGTTTTACACTTTAGCTCTTATAGGCTATTAATGTTAACCTCACCATTAATGAAAATCGTAGTTATAGATGTTTTTGTTAATTGAAAATTACCGGTTTTCTCCAGTCGATATTGATTTCAATGTTATTCTATCTTATTAAAAGTTACGATAAATTGATCAGTTTTAAGTGATAACTATAAAGTACCCTACTATCATTTATAGAATAATGGTATTATTTATTTTTAATTTCTTTGGAATCCTGGTTTTTTTATCCGAGGCGGCGAGAAAAACTCGTGTTCATTTTCTTAGATGGAGGAAGTAGTGTTAGACTCAATTGAGGCGTTCTCGGTCAATTCATCTGACATCTTTACCTATGTTGCGGAAGTATGGGTATTGACAAAGAGACAGAAGGATTGCCTAAAAGCGGTGTAGATGGATTTCTGTTGGCGGAGCTGTGGTGGGATCGATCGAATTCCGAAAGAAGAAGAATCGGCGTTCATGGAAATATCATGGATATCATATCCCGGAAGCAGTTAAAATGGTTTGGCAATTTGCAAAGAATGAAGGATGGTAAGTGGCCAAATAGGGTATGGGAGTGAACGCCCGTCGAAGAAGGAGGGGTAGGCCGGAAGTTACATAATTGGAAGGGGTGCAGGAGGCAATATATTTATTTAAAAATTTATTAAAACAATTATTGTAAGCTACTCAGATTTTCTAGTAGTTTAAATTTTTAGGAATAATCATACACGTGTAAATAAATAAAATCCCAATTAACGGAATCATCTCTTTTTAGAAATCGGTCTGTTTTCGAAGGCAAGATCAAGTGCATATCAATTCAAATGTAAATCTAATTTCAGTAATTTAATTTTTGAAAAGAAAAAAACGTACAACAATAAGGATATAAAGCTTCATAGTTTTTTTGTAAAATAATGTAGTTAAGTTACTAGCAAATATTAAGTTTGCTGAAATTAAAATAATAAATTTATAACCTTATAATATCGAAGATATTGGTTGAAATTTTTCGGAACTTCTGGAATATCAATGTTCAACAATCAGCAGTTTTGTTTGATTTTCTTTTTAACATCGTTTTCTTCCAAAAAGATTTGTACTGCATGATTTTTGAGAAAAATCTTAATTTAATAATAGTTGCGTCGAAAGTGAATCATTATCTAATTTTAACAAAATATTATTTTACCGTTTCATTTTGCTTCTATTATTTTCTACAACTCCCATAGATATAGGCTTTCAATAGATTGCAATTTTAACTAATTAGTTTGCCTATTTGTCCTTTCAATTCTTTGTCACACGTAATGGAAATACACAAAGAATTAATTATTAATTTGTGGTAAGCCTGATTAATGGCTAAATCATGTTGAATCATTCATTTGTGAGTCTATTAGATGCTATTAATAACTTGGTATTTTAATTAGCAAATTAATAAATTTTTATTGCTAATTATTGCTAATTTATAGTAATCAATTAGCAAATTTTATAATTAAAAGATATTTTCCTGGGATAATTCCGTTGATTCGTATTATATCAGACATAGAAACGTGTAAAAGGTAGTTTACCTGACAGAATGTGCCAAATGTTGTTTTCTTTTCGAGATGTATTTGTATAATTTTCGTACGCTTACTGTAATAATCTCTTATTAATTAGTTTCCTATAGATAAAAAATACATTAATTTTATTAGTTTACGTTAAGAAAGGAGAATTTCGTAATTAAATTTTTGGTCTCTTAAAGAAGAGATAACGTTTGTTGTTGGTTAGGTAATCAGCTGAAAGGCTCGTTGAACATCTAAAGGCTTTACTAAGTAAAACGAGGAGTGAGGTGATTTACTTTGCCTTCCTCACTGAAAAAGTATGCTTATCAGCATGCCAGACCCTCTGAAAAGTATCTAATTTCCTTCCTGCAGATGACAACTTCACTTCATTCACTACAAGGTTTGGCTAGTATATAATTAAATTCATTACTTTCAGAGGAGATAACTCTGACTAGTGTCTTATACAACTCTACCTCTTTTGTTCTTAAATGCTTCAGTCATATAACTGGCTGACCATGTGATAAGAAATAGAACTATTTTTTTTAGCCCTGGAACTAGTAGATCGAGTACAAATAATTTAACACTCCACCTGCCTGAGGTAACGTTTAGATAGTGGTAAAATATTCGGATTTCTGAAATAGTTATCTTCTATTCCCTTGCTATGGTAGTAGTTGTTAAGGGAATCGTAAATCTGTAACATCTTATTTTCGAGTTAAATTTCGATGTCAATCAGAAGATAAATATTATATAAGTCTCCTGTACTAGTCTTACTACCTTAGGGTATTATCCTGTCAAGATAGGTAAATTATTAAAATGGATAGAGTAACAAACGTAAATGTAAAATTTAAACTATGTATTAACTACAAGATTGTACTCTGAACTATTTTGATGAGTTTCAGTATCTGGCAGCTCGACTTTAAGATCAACTTTATCCGTTGACAAGTTCATTTTGCCCCGCCCCTCCAAATAAATAATAGTAATATTACAGTAGTCCTAATTACACTACAGTTAGTAAATAGAAACTATTAAAACCCTTTAAATACTGTGAAAAGTATAAAATCTCAATCTACATAGATTCTTTCAAAGATTTCTTTGATTTTGCCATTTTTGCGCCCGTCTTAGGGTATTATGTAAGGCTGTAGAGGTCTCACATCCCGTAAACTGGCCCAGATACCCAATTAATTTTTCGAAGTATGTGTTATTGCGAAATGAAAAACAGCTTACTGACTACAAACATTGATTTACAGATTAGGAAAAATTTCTTAAAACACTATGTTTGGAGTGTAGCATTATATGGGAGTGAAACGTGGGTGATAACGGCTGTAGAAAAGAAGAGGATAGAAGCTTTTGAAATGTGCTGTTATAGGAAAATGTTAAAGATTTGGTGGGTGGACAAGATAAGTAATTTAGAGGTTCTTAGGCTAGTGGATGAAAAAAAAGTATATGGAAGCATCTTACCAGAAGAAGGGATAGACCAGTGGGGCATATCTTAAGACATCCAGGTATTGGTTTATCAATAATGGTGGGCAATGTTGAGGGAGTGAATTGGTAGGGGGAGGCAAAGGTTAGAATGTATAAAGCAAATTACAAAAGATGTAGGGTGTTACAGGCATGTAGATATGAAACGACTTGCGCAAGATAGAACAGGTTGGAGAACTGCATCAAACCAGTCGAGAGACTGATGACAAAAATTGTTATTGCGTATATAATTAATATTTTTAATTTTATGTTCCGAGACGGTCAGACGACCGTGGGTGGTTTTGCTTACGTGATAAATCTTCATGGTTTTATTTGATTGTTTTATTTTGCTATAACTACATTACTATTACGTTAATTATATATTTTTAATTATTTACATTGGGAAGAGAAAGTCGTGTCAGTGATTCACACATACTTTTTTTAGTTGTCACATCTTCTGGGATTATGCAATACCTCCTTTCCTGAAGGAACTCTGCAGCATCTTTCTTCCTCCGTCCGAATATTATTAACTATACAAAATTCATAGTAGACTGTGTTAGTAACTAACTCTAAAATTGGAGTGGAGTTGACATTACCCAAAAATAATGCTAATTAGATTAGCGCGCTAGACGCAGGAGTAAGAGAATTGTGTAACCTTTCAGGAAATTAGAATTTGATAGTGACATACAGAAAACGGAAAAGACCCGAGAACTGTAAGAAATGTAATGTTAAGAAATAAACTAATATTGATTTAACACGTCAGTGTATGAATCTTTTAATAGTTCAAGAAGCGTATTGAGCTTTTTTTAACGTTAGCGAGAAGAATGTATCTGTTTTGAATTATTGAACGTGTATTACCTTGTCCTCATTATTTATTCATCCAATTTAATACATTAGGTACTCCCACTTCTCATTTATTTAATTTTGTTTGGCGTTCTTATAAGAATCTTTGGACTTCTGACTAAATGTACCTACTACTTATGGAAGGCTGTTAGTTTTTTCTTTTTTTTGTAACACGTATTATTCATGTCTAGACGTAGTATTTCACTGGTAATATTAAATAACATATTATGATATTATAAGTAACTTCTGTCAGTAGTTTAAAATCTTAAAGTCCAATCAAACAATTATACAAATTAATTAATTATTAATTCATTCAATTTTAAAATGTTACTCGAGGATGTTTGTGTTATTTATTTTTTAATAGAATATGATATATGGATTCCTGGGTAAATTGTGAGTTTTTTAAAAGAATATTTATACATCTTGTACCTGTTATTTAAAAAGGCACTTACTTGTAGTGAGAATACAGATTGACTGTAAGAGAAGTAAGGAGCTGGAACGAGTTGTTTATAAACACCCTTCCTTCTTGCAATGGCCTTGACCATTGTATAGCTCCTACATTGTACCTACCATCAAAGGCTCTTGTTGTTTCAATGCCCCTTCACTCTTCCGCTGTCGATGTCGTGTTGACTATGTGGAAACTGGAAAGCTGGATTTACACATGTAGGACTGCGCGGACCGTTCTGCTACCGTTTCGCGACTGTGTTCAACCGTTTCAATTTACACATATGGCATATGTGTAAATTGAAACGGTCGAACATTGCGTGCACGGTAGCAGCACTGTCCTACATGTGTAAATCCAGCTTAACATTTTGCTCTACTAATGGTATAGCAATTATTGTTTTGATAGTATTCTATTTACTGTCTGAAAACTATTTTTTATTGCGTTGTTTTGTTTTGCTATCTTTTCCTGATATTTCCATTTGAAACTTTCCGTACTTATTAACATTAAACTCTTCCAATGTTTTCTTGATTTGCAAACATGTACAGCCGGAATCGTAAAAGTAATGTGTTAATCTTTTTATTTTTGTCCGAGGCGGCGAGAAAAATCTTCCAATGTTTTCTTGAATTGCAAACATGTACAGCCGGAATCGTAAAAGTAATGTGTTAATCTTTTTATTTTTGTCCGAGGCGGCGAGAAAAATCATGTTCACTCCCTCACGATGGGGGAAGTACAATTATACTACATTTGTAGTGTTGGACTCGATTATTGAGGCGTCCTCGTCCAGCCCCAAGGAGGCCACAACCGCCTTACCAACCAAAAACCCGCCGCATGGCCACTTGATTCATCAGCAAATGTGTTAAATCTAAATTACTCTAAATGAAGCGAAAATTTACTTCTAGGAATTTAGAGATTATTATACTTTTACAGTTTATTATATGTACTAGAAATTGTACACCTTAGCTGAAACGACAAAAATTGTATCCCAGTAGTCATACACCTCGGGCGATACTCGTAGATTTTGATGGAGTATAACATACCAACTCATCTAAACAATGTTAGTATTGTTCACAGAATTTTAAGAATACTTCCGTCAAATTTTAAGAAAATGTTATAGATTTTATTATTATTTTAGATTGTTTCTTAGAAGTATTACTTCAAAATTTATCTTTACAATCTTTATTTTACTGGGTTTTCCATTCTAATTAAGTAACTTACGCAGCTAATTTAAAGTCGATTTAGTAATCTGACATTCTGTGTTACGGTTCCAGAGAAAGTTCACTGGCCTCGATTTTAATTTATTACTTTTCTTTATTTAATTACAGAGTTCTTTTGTAGTTATATAATTATGAAACATTATTGGACTGATCGTTCCTAAACAAAATTAATTTTTAAACTTGATCTTGACCTTCTCCGGAAATTAAACTTTTATGTTTGTGACCTTCGATTTAGTGTTGTTGAAATAACGGTCGATATCGCTAACTTGAGTTTTCATAAGTTTAAATAGTATACAGTTATATTTACCCATAACGGGCAGGTGGAGTGTTAAATTAATTGTATTCGATCTGCTGGTTCCAGGACTACAAAAAATAGTTCTGTTTCTTGTCACGTAGTCAGTCAGTTATACGACTGAACTATTTTAGAACAGAAGAGGTAGAGGTATAAAAGAAACTAGTCAGAGTTATCTCCTCTGAGAGTAATGAATTTCGCTATACAGGCAGACCCTGTGGTAAATGAAGTGAAAGTGTAATTTGCAGAGTGGAAGGTCGGTGCTTTTCGGAGGACCTGGCATGCTGATAAGCATGCTCTTTCAACTCAGGGAGGAAGGCAATTGTAAACCACCTCACTCCTTGTTTTTACTTAGTAAAACCTCTAGAGATTCAAATCAGCCTTTCAGCTGTTGACCTAAACAACAACAGGTATAATTAAAAGCCAAAAATGGTTGGCGGAAGTTTTTGTTATTACGATTATGAGTTGCAAGTTTAAGCATAACTCATGTGGTGTTAAATTCAAATTTATTAGCCAGCTATTTTTTCTTTTCTCTTGCCTACATGAATATATAGAGAAGGAAAGTATTATTTTCATTTTGATTTTTTGAAATCGAGTTTTCACCGGATAAACACGTTTTCAGGCCCCCCATAACCCAAAAATCCATGTTTTTAGCGATTGGTCTGTGTGCATGTACAAAATATCACAAGAACGAAATAGCGTACGAAGTTGGAAATTGGAACTTGTTAGGTACAACTACGGGACATGACGTGAACATTTTTTGTCAAAATCAGAAGTGTAGTACCTATTTATTCGTGAAATTTTTCACTTTCTTGTGAACTTTTAAAAAACGGACCTACTTTTTTAAAATCGCCTCATTTACTACATTTTTTATGCACTATAATATAGAGTAAGTTTCATGTGTTCTGAAATTCTTGGGAAGGCTGTGCTTTCGTGGTAATTTTTTTTTTTAAGATTGTGCCCTTTTTTATTCCTAATTTGTGTACGTTGCAATCTGTTCAATTCAGAACAATAAGCAATCCTATGACCCAATGAGATGAGAATGATGTGTATGACTTTTAAATGAGGTGCAGTCTGCTACAGACCCAGGCCAACCATTTCTGAGAGAGTATGGTTAATTGAACCCAATCATCAAAGAACACCGGTATCCACTGGCTAGTATTCAAATCCGTATAAAAGTAAACAATGAATTTTAGGGAATAAGTGCGTATAAGCGTTATCAGAGTTATAGAAGATTTAAAAAGCTAAAACTTTTACTTCAAATTTTTTTGTAAATTACTTAGTTTAGAGGTTTGTAATTAATGATTTTCCGGTTTTTTTTCATAAAAATCGGTAAAATAAATGTGATTTTTTTAATATTGCGGCCTTAGTATGCATTTAATGAAAAAACCATGTATATAATCAAGTTATAGGAAATTAAGAAACCTCCAACTTTTATTAAAAGAATTTTTTCTCTACAGAGCGTAGAGTAGAGGCAATTAGTGATTTCATATATATTTAAGTTATACGGAGGTTGATTTTCATTTTGCGTCATTCAGTCATGATTCAAATTAGGATGTTTTTCATTTTTTTAATCATGACTAAACAATGTAAAATGTCATTTGTTATATTGTTCATTATCTACCTTGGGAAGAGAAAATCGTGTATATTTCACACCAAATTTTTTTTAGATTACAATACTAGAAATGCGATTTTTATAAACTTTAAATTTCACAGAATTTCTTTATGTTGTAACCAACTAAATTTAGTATTTAAACATTTTTTTTAGTTTTCTCAGGATTTGAAATATTTTTTAATAAATTAGAATCTATTTTTCTTTGAACTCATTCTGAAAGTATTTAATTTTCTTCTACGTGTTACGTAGAACTATAAATATTTTGGTCCTTATTATTATTTGACGTAACATTTTTACGATTAACTGTATTTTACTGATTTAATTCGTGTGTATTGATGTACTTAATATTAAATGCTTATAATTTTTCTGTATAAATGTAGCATATTTTTTAAAAAAATATGCTACTCATATTTGTAATGTATGTAATATGTGGTCATTAATTTATTCTACAGGAAGTTAATTTCCGCCGTAATATAAGGTTACAGTTTCATAATTTTTATTATATTTAGTTCGTGACCTGATATTAATTTTTATGTGAGATTTTAAGTATAAAGTTTTATCATATTTTCCTTGTATATATTTTTTTTGTTCTTGTTATGCCAGTGTGCACAAGGTAAAATGTATCTCTTAGGATTCAAAATTATATACAGTAGAATCTCGGTAGTCCGGCCGTGCAGTAGTCTGGCACCTCCAGTAATCCGGCCCTTAAAATATTAGGCCTAAAAGTATGAAACCTCACCCAGGCCAGATTTTGGTAAAAGATTTAAATTGATTTAGGGAAATCAACTCGACCTGATTTTGGCGGATTTAATATAACATGTACTATGTTTAGGATTAGATAAAAGAAATGAATAAGCAGACCTTAATTATTGCCAAATCGAATAATTTTTGACCTTTTATCCAAAACCCAGAACTGGGTCATACTCTATACTTCATGCTGAATTGACAACAAAACGTAATTCTCAGAACACGAGCACCCCCACACCGCACTAGGCGATGTCAATAGCCGAGAATTATGTTTACTACCATGATTACAGAAGTACTCAGCAAACCTTTTTTTAATTAGTTAATTTAATTTAAAATCACATAGAAATCAATGCATATTCATTTTTTGTTTAAATTTATAATTTATAGCTCCAAAATTCCAACACATCCAGTAATCCGGCATTTTCAGTAATCCGTCACCATCTCGGTCCGGAACAGGCCGGACTACTGAGATTCTACTGTACTATTTATCGAAGCTATCATACATATATTCCAGAATATTTAATATAGTCCCGAATTTTTCGTTAATTCGGAATATCTTTTTAACTGATGTACTCAAATAATTGGCTTGCAAACATGTGTCAGGGTAAGACCTGGGTGCCCACTCTAGCTGAGTTTTGCGGGACAGGGCGTGTGATGTTCGCCTTAATCATGTATTCGTATGGACAAGCGTCTGCCGCTGTATTAAAGTATTGTGACGCTTATCGCTAAGGTCCGTTTCGGGATCTAGCTAATGAAATAATTAATACACTAAAGTTTACAATTACAAGTATTTATTACGCTAAAAGATTTACAGAATAAATAATAAACTAATTATAATGAAGTAATACAATAATTTACTTAATATTACTTACAAATAATTATATAAAATGTACATTCACAATAAAACTGAATACACAATGCACAAATACAATAAGATTGAATAACAATGCCTCGGAAACCCGTTGACCTGTTCTAACGGAGTTACCTTCTAACGTACCTATAGCACTCGTAGTAAACACTCGTCAAAGAATAAACGAATACTAACTCACTAACCGCACTCGAAGCTCTATTTATATGGGTGGTTCAAAGAGTTTTCTCGAAAGACACTGAAATTCGATACAAAAGTCCTTTCTGGAGAAATTTTAACTATTGCAAACAAGTCAACAATAGAATAAAAGATGTTACATGTAATCAACCGACCCTTTCACAAATAGTTGTACAACGAAGATCCTTTATAAATAACCTTTATATACCTTTTTAAATAGGTATCCTTTTATAACTAGCCCTATTGTTACATTTTCACTCTATCCTACTCTTTACCATTTTATGAATGAAGTACTAGAAATTTCGCGAACCATGCTCTTCATCGATATTATCACAGTATTAAAGTAGATATATTATAGGTTAACGAAATAGAGACTGCAGATGAAGGCGGAGCATAGTGACCTAGATCACAGCACAGAGCCAATTGACTTTAGTTAATCGTATCCTGTGTTGTCACATTGTAGTCCCGCTATGGAAGACAGCCTAACAAAAAGTCAGCTGGAGTTCGGTGGAACAGAGTGTGACTTAGCGAAGGGGCAACCTCACACCCGACCTTGGCTGTTATTGGCTAGATCTCATCTGCAGTCTTTAGTTCGTTGGGGTTTTTATACATTCTGATTGATCAGTATTGTCACGTAAGAGTGTTACAATTGTTCTATCTGATTAGTCGGTCCAATAGAAACGTTTTAAGCAGGTTATTATTATATAATAGTTAGTTGACCAATCGTATTATTTTGTTTAGAGTAACGATTGGTTACAATCTTCTTTCTAATTGAATTGATCGAAATGTTTTTGTTTGTAGTATCTCATTCATTACGTAGGCAGTTGCGTTTTTCTCTGTCAAATTTTGGGTCTTTTCTCTTATTCCCCCTTCCCATCATAATTTCTCACATTTCGTGGGTATTTCGTATGTAGGTATTCTTACAATATTTTTAACGGTAAAAACGGGAAAAAATTTAAAAAAAATCATTTATCAATATTTTTCACGTAAACGTTAAAGTTTTTCATTTTTCAAGTTAACTTTGAATTATTTATTGACAATTATTAAATTATTTAATAATATTTAATTTAATTATGTTAAATTAATTTAATGATTAATTTATTTAACGATGTCACATATTCAATGAATTTATATTTCATTATTACATACAGTAACAATATTGAGAAAAAGCAATGTATTTACCCTACATATATTTAACATTACCTTGAAGAATATTGCTGTAGGATTTTTAAAATATTTTTCTCGTTTTTTATCGTTAAAAATATTGTAAGGTTGCATACAAAATATTCGCAAAATTTGAAAAATTATACTGGTTAGGGGGGGCAATAACAGAAAAGACCCCAAATTTTTATGAAATTTCTTAAATATATCTTACATTTAGTTCCTTTAATTTACTTTGTGTTTCCTTAATTGTTACTAATTAGAGATTTTTTAATAAACTCCCGGATTCGATTCTCGGATCTGGTCTGATTTTTTTATCACACGTTTTTATTTATCACTTTTAATCGTCTATTAGCATTGATGTGCAAACAGTGAGACGGTAAAAAAACCACAAGAAACGGAATTTGATGTGTTTTCATGGCTCTTACTGTATAGAAATAGGCCTAGTATTACTTATGTTCCCACTAATAATTGTTACTTCCGCTTAAATTTTTCCGTATACATACAATTTACATAGGTACAACTTTTCCTTGTGTATAATAAAAGAGTGATAAATATGTTTACAATTTAGCGGTAAACAAATTGTAGGCTCAAATGCGTATTCCAAAATAGACGTATTCGAGTACTGATGATATTGTGACGACGTTAACATCTATTTTTTTTTTTATGTGATTTAGTTGCTTAGTTGTTTTTCCGATAATTGCCTTTGAAATAACGCCGTGAGATGAACTAATTGATATTCGATGGACCAAAGTATATTTTGGGTCTTTAAAATACTTATTTACCTACTTAAGGTAATCTTTAATAATTTAATTTTCTGATGCGCTTTGTCGTTTCTTTGATGAATTATTTGCCCACAACCGGTAGGTAGTGTTAAGTTATTTGCACTCGACCTACTAGTTCCAGGGCTACAAAAAATAGTTCTGTTTCTTACCACATGGTAAGTCAATTATATGACTGAAGCATTCAAGAAAAAAAGAGGAAGAGGTGTAAAAGACACTAATCAGAGTTACCTCCTCTGAAAGTAATGAATTTCATTATACAGCCAGATCCTGTGGTGAATGAAGTTAAGGTGTAATTTGCAGGGTGGAAAGTCGATGCTTTTTAGAGGGCCTGGCATGCTGATAAGCATACTTTCCATTCAGAAAGGCAATTATAAACCACCTCACATCTCGTTTTACTTAGATGTTTAAACCAGCCTTCCGGCTGATAACCTAAACAACAATGAATTATTTTATATTTTGCGATAGATTCATTATCAAATTCGGCCGGCTTGTGGTGTAACTGGCTTCTACGCTAGGGAGCCCAGGTTCGATTCCCAGTTAGGTCTGGTATATGTTTATCACCCATTTTCACGTATTATATTTCATCGTGTGAAGTAACAGTGGGACGTAAAACAAAAAAAAATCATTCGGCGAATATAAGTTAACTGTAAATTATCAGTCATAAAAGGACCATGAAAGACTTAATGTGTTTTACTAATCGTATTTGTTTTTCTTTTATATCTGTCATTTTATATTTATGACATTAGTCTCATATTATTTATGTCAAGTTCTGTTATTGTTAATGATAGAGTTCTAACCTTAAATTATATTCGGAAATGTTTATAGGTTATCACTGTCAATAAATAATAAATTTTATTTTATCTATTGTATTTTATTCATTTATTTTAAAGGTTATTTAAATTTGAATCAAATGTATTTTATTTGTGATACAACATTACCGTGTGTTTATGACTCCTGTGATACAGAAATAAATTTATTCTTCTTATCAGGTGTAATCTGTTTGCCTTTGTTTTATTTACTGTTAAATGAGTGAATGAATGTGTGACAGTACACATGTAGATATTTTACGTTTGGCGCATCTCATTTTAACATTCGGGATAACGATTGAAGTTAAACTGTTACTAGATTATTCATAACTGCGTCATTTTTCTCGTTTGAATGAAATATCGTCGTCACAAAATCGTTTGTACAAGAAGTACTGTTGTAATTATCACCACGAGGTTATCTGCCGTTAGGGGAGTTCTTCGTTCCATGTTTTCTCCAATTTGTTTTATTATCCGTCAGCGTCTTAACTCCTTTATAGCTCATACATCCTTTTAAATCGTCTACCGTTTTTATTAGCCTTTATTAGGAGATTTAGTCTTTTGAGTTGAAATAATTCATACTTTTTTAATTTTGCAGACGCACTCTTAAAAGCTATATTTAAATAACTATCAAAAGTCTCTGACTCTAGAACTTGAGCTTCTTCAGCCGTATTGGAAATCGCGGAAAATTTATGTTCTTCATTTGTATTTTTATTTATAGCAACAAAACGGTCCGACTAAAATAAAGATCTCACGGAAAGATTTTTAGAGATTTAATTATGCTCTACAATAAAGATTCTAACTGTTACCTTGATACCGCACTGGTTAAGCAGTTTTTTTGTCATCAAAGTGGAAATCAGCGTAGCGTGTGCACTGTATATTTATAACCGATGCCCTGTCAATATTTGGAAGTCGTGGAAGCAATTTTTAAATTTAGCACACACTCTTCTAAAAGCTACTTAAATAACTATATCAAAGTCCCTGACTTTATAAATTGAGCTTCGTCAACCATATTCGAAAACTAGCGAAAAATTTGTGTTCTTCATTTGTATTTTTATTTTTAGCGACCAAACGGTCGCTCTAAATTAAAGGTCTCAAGTGTTACCGTCGTCCCCTTTGATTAAGTACTGTGCTGTCAACTTGCCACTTTATGTCGCCTTCCGGTGACTCAAGGAAAGAATTTTAGAGATTTGAATGTTCTACTAAAAAGATTCTAACTCTTATCTTCATACCGCACTGGTTAAGAAGATTTTCGTTATTAAAGTGGGAAACAACGTAACGTGTGCACTGTATCTTTGTAATTGGCCGCTCTATTTGGATTCTAAATTCGTCATTATCATGCTATAGGAATAATTTATATTAAGAAATATACAATATTGTAGTCATTTAATGATAATTTATAATGGACAACGGTTCACAATTATTAAAATATTAGGTTAGCATTAACGGGTACGGGAGTACGGCCATAGAGCAAAATCCAGTGGTTAATTAACCATAATTATCAATAAATCTCTAGCTTGTGGCATTATTAATAAAAAAATTTAAAAATAGCAATTAAATAATAAAAATTAAATAGTTTTACTTTTATATTTGATATAATACATGCAAATTATAGGTTAGTGTATCGTATTTGTAACACCAGTGTCATGGTCAGTTGAGTTTTTTTTAACTAAAGTCGTGTATTTATTATGCAATAATTATTCGATAGTAACCAAATTAACTAATCCGGTTTTACCAATAAACTTGCAAAAAGCTATTCTTTTAACCGATTTATTATGTTGGCGGTTATGAATTTTAAGTTTGTATTAATAATCTAAAAAAAGTGCATTTTACTTCCTTTTTATTTAATTTTTTTTAGTATCGGTGCATTCTGTGCAAAATAGGTTAAGTATTAGATCAGATGATAAATTTATTGAAAATTTCTTTTATTAAATATTAAATAATTTGAGATTGAGCACAAAATGTCTCAGAATTTTTAGTTGGAAAATAAAAATGTAGTTTCATATATATATATATATATATATATATATATGTTACAGTTAAGTTAGGTTTCTTTAGTGTAGTGCTGTTGTAAATTTGTTCTTTCGGTCATTAGCCGAAAGGCTGGTTTGAACCTCTATTCTAGAGGCTTTACTAAGTAAAACGAGGAGTGAGGTGGTTTACATTTGCCTTCCTCACTGAGTGGAAAAGTATGCTTATCAGCATACCAGGATATCTGAAAAGCATTTACTTTCCACCGTGGAAACGACACCTTCAGTTCATTCATCATAGGGTCTGGCTGTGTAATGAAATTCATTATTCTCAGAGGACATGACTAAGACTTTTTGTCTTTTACACCTCTTCCTCTTTTGTTTTCAAATGCTCCAGTCATATAATTGGCTGACCATCGGATAAGAAACAGAACTAATTTTTGTAGCCCGGGAACTAGCAGATCAAGTGCAAATAATTTATCACACCACCTGCCTGTTATGGGCAACTCTGTATGTAATTCTCGTAATTATAACACCTCATTTAGTAATTTTCTGTAAGATAAAAATGTAGATATGACTCTGGAACCTGTTTTATTCGCTTTTGCAGGTTAAAAAACCATACCAAAAATGTTGTACATTGGTTTTGACAAGTAGATTTACTGTTACAGTACCGTTTTTACTATACTTCTGACTGACAGTTCGAAAAATGGGTTTATTTGAACATAACTCCCGTATTTTATCGTCACATTTGTTCTATGTTAATAAAACAATATAAAACCATTTATTACAGTGTAAGTTTTATCAAATATACGAGATTCTAAGTAATACTGGTACTAAAAGATTTTTTAAATGAAAATAAAGCTCACGTTTTTAGATCACGATTCCACGTATTTTCCTGTAATTTTTAAAAAATTTATTTCGTTTATGTATGCACACTTCTGTAAGTAATTCTAAGTATTTATAACAATATTTTATTTAAATTTATTGTGAAGGCCGGTGCGTCAGATCAACGTATTAATTGATAATCTGACACACGCCTCAACAACTTTTCATAAACTTGGCTAGGTGAGTATATCGTCCGTAATGCTGTTTTATAATTATCTTCTTCTTCTTCTTCTTCTTTTTCCAACCAAGGATTAGGCCGCAGCCTGTTCCGAACTCACAAACTATATCATCT
This sequence comes from Catonia carolina, assembly GCA_035578175.1. Classification (NCBI taxonomy): domain Eukaryota; kingdom Metazoa; phylum Arthropoda; class Insecta; order Hemiptera; family Achilidae; genus Catonia; species Catonia carolina. Next base: position 255,697,016 of record JAQMRL010000001.1, on the reverse strand, counting down.
ATCTCCATCTTCTTCTAGGTCTACCGACATCCCTTTTACCTTCTGGAGTGCCTGCTTAGGTATCCTTAGGCTTACCAGTGTGATAATCCTTTATCTTTTTGTTCAAGTTGTAAATACTTTTGTAATTATAAAAGAATTAATATTATTTATCATAATCGAGTTGTAGCTTGGTTTGAATGTCCGGAAATCGAGATGATAAGTATCATGAATGTAAGAGATTCGATATTGAATCAGATCGTTTATATACGAATATTAGAAGTAGGTCTATTATTTTCCCTTTTCAAAAATTAACGCGTTTTTCCAACGAAGTTTCGGATATTTTGATGTTAATAAAATTTATTTTTTACAACTTCTATTTGTTTAATAGTTGACTTTATTGGCTTAAATTTTCTGAGAATCAAGTTTTTTACAAGTTTTATTTAAAGCCATTATGTGTTCATTATTATTATTATTATTATTATTATCATGTAGATAGCCATAGTCAGACTGATCGCCAATATTCGGAACGAATAGGCACTAACAGAAGAGAAGAAGATGTGTTCATTGCGCATTTAACGAACAAATATAAAATACGGGGTTTTTACTCGTACTTATTTCTGTTTAAGAATAAGTAATTTCTGTTTAACAGTATTTTTGATTCCTCAAAAACTACTGAAGATATGGTTCTGGAACCTGTTTTATTCGCTTTCTCAGGTCAAAAACCATACCAGAAAATTAACAACAAAAAAAAGAACATAAAACAACACTGTTCCAGAGGACCAACAATTGAATTACTCAGAAATTGAATTATATTACTCAGTCAGCTTTGTGGTAAACAACCGCATCTGCCAAAAATTTCATACAATAGCTATTGTCATTTTGCCACAATATTATGGTCTTTAATATAAGTTAGCCACAGAGGAATGCATTATTTAGCTGGTGTAGTCTACTGTTTTTCCCGATTACTGTTGTATTGGTAATTTTTCTTCTTATAGTAATTACTGTATAATTTTTACTATTCCTAGATAACTTAGATAATACTTGTGCTTATTTTGAGAATATTGTTGATCTTCGGGAAAATACAGAAATAATATTTATTGCATATATATTATATTATTATATTATATATAATATATTTAATATATATTTCAGGTTAGTTACATTTCATTTTTTACCCGTAGGAGTAAATGGTTGAAATTTAAGTGATTGAATTTTCTTATTATAAGTTACAATATACATGTGCAGATTTTATTTGGGAACTTATAGAATTAGTAGGTATGTTTCTTACTTTAGTATAGTTACCTCCTTCAACCTTAGGACACAACTGGTAAAATTTATTTTTTTTTAGTTTTTCAGTTGAAACTTTAAGGAAAGAATTATTCAGAATTTTAGCTCTCCGTTTTTTTTTTTTTTTTTTTTTTTTTTGGGGAAAATCAGAAAATAATGATGAGTGAAAGAATTAGTCAGCAGGGGTTTCGCATTCTTATAGCCTACACATTTTGATTTATAAAATATCATCCCAGTCTAATTGTATGCCCTGTCTAAGGATGAACAACTTAAAAAATAATTCTAATAAACAATTTGTTAAAAAATAAACATAAAGTAAGAGTAAAACGAGAAAATAACTAACCGGTTTAAACCGATCGAATATACTTTATTACCGGTTTCCTTAATTTTTTTTAAAATTATTTGTTACATTGCCAATCGGGCTGGTAATAAACTGATCCTAGTAATCAGGATTATTTTGTATAAAATAAAACTTTTTTTAATTCGAACCAAAATAGTTTAAAGGTTTTAGAGAATAAAATCATGCTCACTTCTGGCAATCATTTAATAAAACACCTTTAATGGAAAAAATCGTTATTTTATCGTTGAAGTAATTTGGTTAATAATTCAACATATGTGAAAGATTTCTAATCTTACCACTGAATTATACATAAATCACTTGCAGAAAAATGTTAATAAATATTAGATTATGTAAAAAAAGAAGAAAATTTACTGAATTTTTCAAGGCTATACATCTACTGGTATAGAATATTGAACTTTACAGCTACGTTTTAGCGTCAGCTATAGTAGTTTTTTTTTTATTTTTATGTTTATTGTTTAAAATATAACTTGTCAAAATGATTTCAGTCCGGTTGTGAATTAAATTGTTATAAGAAGATGAACTGAAGTATGTAAAAAGGGGAAATGGTTTTTAAGATTTAGTGCGAAAATATCAATTGTACCTGAAATAGCTAAAATATTGTCTAGCTTCTCTGATGAACTTTGCACACAGTGTAAAAGAAAATATCGTTCGGACTTTTTTCTCTATGGTATTTTTAATCGATAAGTAAAATGTATTTACATGGTTGACAAACTGATTCTTGAGATAAAAATTTGTGATTCCTTTTTTGCGGAAAAGATATTTTTAAAACCAAGATTTATTAACGTTTAAGACATAATAAAGAGAATTTCATTTACTTATCATTAATATTTCTTATATTTTTATTGTTTGTTTTATCAGATTCCGTATTGTAAAGGTCAGCGCAACTGGCTTTTATGCTGCGGTCCCGGGTTCGATTCCCGGTCATATCCGGCGTTTTTTCATCTGTATATCACCTCATACATTACCTACGCACAAGCCAAGGCTTATGTAGGCATCGTCACTCAAAAATAAGCTACATAAGTCTTCTTCTTCCTCCTCCTCGTTCTCTTCTTCTTTTGCGCCTCCTCCTCGTCCTCCTCTTTCCTCTTCGTCTTTTTCTGCCCTTCAAGGTTTACACATCTCTGCCTGTTCCGTACCTCTGAAATCTGCCCATCTGCCAAGGCTTATGTAAGCATTATCACTCAATCAAAAAAAGCTACCTAAATCTTCTTCTGCGCCCCTCCTTCTTTTTCTTCGTCTTCTTCTGCCCTTCAAGGTTTAGGCATCCCTGACTGTTCCGTACCTCTGAAATCTGCCCATTTCTTCTTCGGGCGTCCTCGGTCTCTCCTTCCCTCCGGTTTGTAACCGTGCGCCTCCTTAGGTACCCTATTCTCGTTCATCCTGTCCACATATTCACTGTAATTTATTGTGCAGTACCCTTTCATTTATACACTAAGTATATACGTTATTAGCGAATTCGTTGAGTTATCTGTAGAAAGGAACTTTATTAATATTTACCGTCGCTAAATTAATTATTACTGTTTTTAAACTCAAACAATACAGTATGTATTTGCTTAATACCCGAAGTTTTGCATATCAGAAATTGAGTCCGTCTTCTATATTTCGGTTGAACGGGATTTTGCTTATAGATTTCTTGAGATTATAATGGGTCAAGTGCAATGGAGTTCAACACACCGTTTCGTATGATGGAATTAATGTTTAATTAAAAGCAATTAATTATAAAAAATATGAAGATTTGCGTAGATGAAAATTGTATAAAACAAATTACAGTACAATTCTATTATATATAATATAAAAAGTCATTAAATTATAAACCATTGTGTTGTTTTTTATTCATTTCTTTGTCATTGTAATAAAGTAATGTTCTCTTTTTTTGAAGTAATTAATATAAAAGACATATATTAAATAATTTAATTACGCTGTATCATGCAAGTATAAACAATTGAATAATAATTACAGTTAACATTTTGAGGTTTTTTGTTTTTAGTATTATAAATTGCATCATCTTGAAAAGTTATATTGTTTTATTTTTCCGTTAAATATTTAGAGAAGAAGTAGTGAAAAAACTCATACTGTTATAGTGTTATTAATTTAAAATTTCATAAAGTTTACATGATGAAAAGTTATTGAAAATGAAGTTGCACTTCTCATACTGAAATTGTTTTAGCAAAAATTTTATTTACAATATTGTTAAACTTGAAGATATTATTAAACAAGCGCAGGAAGATTGGGAAATTTTTTATATTTATCCTGATTGTATGGCTTTAAACGCAATAATTATGTTTAATGTCTTGTGTTCTAAATGACTGACATTTATGAATTATGTGGGTGTAGTGTAAAGGACCAGGGTGAAGCCCTCCAAATATTGTGGCCCGCTACCGCGAGCGATGCCCATAGCGGTACCTCAATGAAACGTACCCTCCTGGTCCTATCGAAACAGTCATTGACGCACTGCTGCGAGGGAAAAAGATGACATCTCCGCTGGACGTGTCGTCCACCTCCTCGCCGCCACATTTGCTCACCAACCGACTCTTCCTACCTAGACGACCACCTCTTAAACGGCTTTTATCTGGGTCCCAGACATTTAAGGTTTCCCCAAACCACTCAACTCAACATCCGGTGAAAATAGTAAAGTTAAGATAATTTTTAACATCCTGACGTACTGTTAAATTTACACCCATTTGTAATGAGCTATTACCAGTTCACGTTTCGAATCAGTCGGTAAAACTTCTTCAAAAGAGTTTCGGACGCCCCAAAACGTTTATACAAGTATATACAGGTGAATAATTACTTATTAAATTTTGGAGTCATTACAATTAAATTTTTAATAGTTTTTTTGTATACGTTCTGTCATACTAAGTCACCGATCTTGTATGAAACCTTGCTTGTATGACACATTTTGGATCTATTTTCTTATGTCGTAGTTTTTTATATGGAAGTTTAATTTTCACTGAGCTAATAGGAAGACAGTATAGGCCTACCTTGTCATTAAAACTTATAGATTAATGTTTTAGCTGAGACTCAATTGTTGACTTGTTTCAAAAAACTAAAAGTAAGTTATTTGATAGAAGTAATAAATATTCAAAAATACTGCCATTATACAGAGGATATCTTTAAATTTATATATGTGTTTAGTTTGTGGAATACAAAAAAAAACAGAATTAATGCCCGTATAATTCATCATAAATTATTGTTTTTAACAGTTCTGAATATACTATGTTATATAATTTAGGCTAGCTTAATGTGTAAACGAGAGTTACAAAACTATGTTGACAGAGTACCCGTATTGTAAACACCGTGCAGTTTATTACCCGTAAATTTTCTGACTTCGTAATTTTTAATAATAATATGTAAATGCATTTTAATTTACTGTACGAGGAAGTCCGATGTTTACTTAATTAAGATAGCCATTTTTTGTTACCTATTGGTTGTCTGAACAGATTAGCTTTGTTGTTTTCATTCTTATGTTATTTTTCCCAGTCTTGTATAACCTTATAGTCTACCATTACAATTCCAGTGTGTCTTCGCCGTACTACTGTCTGTCGACAGTACTAATGTACCTGATGGCCTCCGGCAGAGAGAAGCAATGCGGATTGTAAAACCATTTCAAAAAACATACATCTAATTGTTTTTTTTTCAGTTTCGTCATATCCTGTTGAAAGAAATATATTTTTTGAATCAGTAGTTGAGCTTTGGTTTCTTTTCAGCTGGCAAAACAGTCAAACGTAGTTAAATTCCTGAGTTTGATACCTGGTTGGTGCATAGAGATCATCTGGTAGTAGGCCTATACTATTTAATTGTGTAAAGTTTTAGAAACCATATTGAAATTATTTCCGATGAATCAATCATTTCAGAAAGCGCGTAAGTAAAAAAAAAAATGGAAATTTACTACTTTTCATTAAAAACATTATTAAAAATCTGGTGTAAAACACTCACACAACTTTCTCTTGCCAATGCAAATAATTAACAGTATAACCTAATATTAGTAGACTAATTAAACATTGGAAATAAACAAAAAAATTAACCTCAATAAACCTAACCTAATCATCATGATAGTAAACTAACCTAATTTAATCATGAGTGAAAGACTTAAAATGAAAATCAACCCAGGTTGGCTTTAAAATGCGGAAAATCACTCTTCCACGCTAAACTAGGTCTTGTAGAAAAAAATGCTCAAATAAAAGTTTTGATCTTTTAGTCTCCTATAAATTTGATTTTGTTCACTTTAGTCGTAAAATGCATGCTAAGGCTGAAATATTTAAAAAAAATCTTTTTATACGTTATTGTGAGAAAAAAAAACAGAAAATCGCTAATTACCGCTAAACTAAGCGTTATTCAAAAAAATGTTTGAAATAACCGTGTTAGGATTTTAAATTTTCTACAACTTTTATTATATACATTTTTGCGCTAGATGCATATTAATGCTGCAATCTAAAATAAAACAATTTTTTTACAAGAAAACATCTTCCCAACAATTTCAGCAGACATAGCACCTACCCTATCTTGTAGAGCATACAAAATTAAGTAAATGAGGTGATTTAAATAAAAATCGTGGAGCTGTTTTTGAGAAAATCGCAAAAAAAGTGAAAAATTACACAAATAAACTACTACTTTCGGTAGACCGATTTTGATGAAAATGTTCATGTCAGATCCTCTAGTCTAGTGGTATCTAAGTTAAGTTTCACATTCGTACGATGTCCCGTTCTTGAGATATTCTGTACATACACACAGACACACAGACCAATCGCTAAAAACATGTTTTTTGGGTTCAGGGGGTCTGAAAACGTGTAGATCCGGTGAAAACTCGATTTAAAAAAATCGATATGTAAATAATACTTTCCTTCCTATATATTCAAATAGGCAAGAGAAAGTAAAAATCTACAATTTTGACTTATGGGCTTTCTGAAATGACTGATTCAGTTATTAACCTGGCAAATTGACATTTTCTTCTGACATTTTTACAGAAATGTTCCGTCTAAACTGAGCGTATTGAATTTATGTAGTCTATTTAATTACTTTGTGTCATGATCATATGAGTTCTATTATTCTAGTGAATCATGATACATTGTAACAGATACGTTTTTAGCTATTCTTGTTCTCCTGCATTTCTTATTATTTTATGGTTTTTAAATTTTACTTGGCTGGGTTTCAATACTAGTTTACTGTTCAATTTTCTTGGTAGTCCACGTGATTTAATTTTAAAGAAATACTCAAACAATATTTTAATTATTCAGGATGTTATTGATAATATGAATCATTTTTATTTCATGATAATTATTTTATTTATTTAACGTCGCATCAACTACATTGGTCATTAGCGACGACGTTTGGTTGTAACTTTGTGTGTAATGAAGGATGAAATGATTTTTTGAAACGTATGAAAATATGCCGTGCCTGAGCGGGATAAATAATTTCTGTGGTAGCTATTTTATTATTTAGTGTAAGAAAATATTCTTACATGACATTTAATTTCAGAGATGCTCAATCATTTTATTAATTTCCTTCTTTTTAATGTAAGTAAAACCGTATCAAACGTTAGGACCGGACGATATATTTTTCATTTCAAAGTCGATAATTTTGAAAATACTAAATATCCGGTAAAAGCAGAACCTTCTGATAGAAATTTTAAAATTTTACGAATAAATTATTTAATTATTCCCTCCATCTGATGGTGGAATGTATCAAGTATTAATAAAATAAATCGCTATCAATTATAAATTGTTATAATACATAAATATTTAAGTAAATATTTAATTAAGTATTACAAATATTTAAATATAATAATCTCACCCATATACTATTATTTTTGAACGGGTGATTTATTTATTGAAGATAACAAGATACTGAATACGTGGAAATTGTTATTTCGAAATTTTCTTTACAGTAGAACCTCGGCAGGTCGACAATCCGGGTAACTTGACAATTGCCATATCAATAAAGTGTAGAAATGAAACTTGAAAATAAGTTGAGTGTAACAAGTCAAGTTCGGACAACAATACTTGTTAATATTTTATTTATTAATTTTTTGTTTATTTATTTAACGTCGGCTCAACTGCAACGGTCATTAGCGACGATGTTGGGTTGTTACTATGTTGCCGTATGTGAGGATGAAATGATTTTTTGTAACGTATGAAAATATGCCGTGCCTGAGTGGAATTCGAACCCACTATTATTTTTATTAGCTTGATGGTAACCACCCATTATTTAGCGATCCGTACAACCCTAACCTTCGACCTCTTATTGTCAAGTGTGTCGTTTGAACCAGCCCACTTCATAGAAATTTGAATTCCAATTTTTTTTTTGCCCGTGGGAGTGCGTGTTGCCTGACTCCAGTTTAGCGCTAAAATTCCAAGGATCGGACGTGTTATTATAAATCATCGGCGTTGTGTGCATTAATGAATTCTTTAGTTCTTAATTTTTAGACGTAGGCCCTACAGTTTTTTTTAGTAGTAGCCTACTGAATTTATTACAGTGCCTATATACTTTATAATTTTGTATGTAGTGCATATAAAGACTTTACCAGAAATTACTAGTGTAAAGGAAAAAAGTTAAACTAAATTAAACATTTAAAAAATAATTTATAAGGAAGAAAATGAGAACAAAATGGATACTGGAATCAGGTGGTGGTTAACCTACTATTATTAAGCACGAAAATTAAGTCTATATTGTTCTAACTAATAATACTGGAAACGTAACAATTTGAAGCAAATACAGTAAGCTGGATAACTCGACAACCTCAAAGTTCACAAATGCTCAAGTTTTTATGGTCGTACTGGTAGTTTATACAGATTATTAAGATTAAATATTTTGGTACAGAAGTTAATTTCCACTTTTTATATATTTTTTTTAGTTTATGAAAGTCGCATCCATATTTTGGTCATTAGTAAATCCTTTGGGTTAAAGAACGGTGGGTTTGAACGTGTAGTAATTTTTTGACTGGGAATTAATACCGGGCCCTCCGCTTTGCAGCATAGCAAGCTAATCTCTGGGCCATGGAGCAGCCTCACTGTATATTATTGCTTTATGTCATTTTAATTTTTTACGTTATTTTTATTTTCATTTACTTAAATTGTATTTATAAAAACTTAATAAAATTGTGAATACCTGGAAATCCCATAATTTATAAAGGATTTTTTTATCAGTAAGGATTTATAATTATTATAATAACATTTTTATATGCCTACGAATTAATACATTAAACAGTGTAAAGACAATATAATAGATTAGAGGATTTAAAGTTACTTTTTAAATTGTGTATTATATAGAGTTATACAAACATTTATATAAAATATAATTCACTGGTTGTTATTAACACTCCTTTCCGTATGCAATTAAACTATAGTAGATATCATGAAGAGGTTATCTGCCATGGTGCACGCCTGTTGTACTGTCTGTCTCCAGATTGTTCTGTTTTCCTTCAACGTCTTAATTTTTTGACAGCTTATAACCCTTTTTATTTAAATTGTTAACTAACTTTAAATGGTCATTCCTATTTTTGTCGTTCGATCTGTATGAATCTGATCGATCTGAACGATCTGAATGAAGTGAAGTTGTCATTTGCAGAGTAAAAAATTTGTGCTTTTCAGAGGGCCCGGCATGCTGATAAGCGTTCTTTTTCACTCAGTGAGGAAGGCATGGTAAACCACCTCATCACTCCTCGTTTTACTTAGTAAAACCTCTACAGGTTCAAACCAGCCTTTTGGCTGATGACCTAAACAACAACAATGTTAGGTTGTATTGTTAATTATTTGCATTGGCAAAAGAAAGTTGTGTGAGTGTTTCTCACCAGTTTTTTGGTATTAACTAAGCCATAAAACTTCATTTTTTCGTTTTTCGTGATCCTTTCATTTCATGATATTCTCATTCTTTCATTTGTTCATGATACTTTTACATTCCTCTCTCCATAGCTACATTGGGAAAGACTTTATCTTTGTTTCCTCTTGATGTCCATGGTGCACTTGAACTAATATTATACATTGAAAACTACTAAAAAACAATACTGTAACAAACAAACATAACAAATAATTTCCATTGCGCATGCGCCAACTGAAGACTGGGGAAGAGTTCCCCCTCTAACTCCCTCTTTGTGATTGTTGGAGCAGCATCATTGATGATTAACAGCTAAATCGACAGTAGGGGAATAGTATCGATGCACAGTTGTGGGAGTACAAGCAGAGCAGCCACGTCTTCTAAGTCATCATCATCATTTGTCAAGGATTAGGCTCCATGGCCTGTTTCGGCATCCATCTCTTCTTAGATCTTCCCAAGCCTCGCTTCCCTCGAGGTTTATATTTCCATAGTTGCAGAGGAAGTCTGTGATCTGGCATGCGAAGTAAATGGTTTGACCAGTTTCTCGTACATATTCTTAACGTTTCCGACAGTGACTGAACATTTAACTCGGCGCGGATAGCTTCGTTACATATTCTATCTAACCGGGTACAACCTTTGACTCCCCGCAAAAATCTCATTTCTGCAGCCTGGATACGAGATTTATTCCTCTGTAATGACACCCATGTTTCACTCCCGTATGTTATGAGTGGTACAGCCATTGCTGTATAAAATTTCATTTGGGTGTCCTTTTTAGTTTTCTTTCCTATTGTTCTGCGAACATAACCGCAGACAGCGTTGAATTCTGCCAGTTTTTAACTTACGTCATCATCTTTGTCATAGGAAATCTTGCATCCTAAATATTTAGTCTTGAACTTGTTCTATAGTTCGGTTGCCAAGTATAATTTTTGATGTTTGCTGATGTCGGATGGAGTGGCCAGGCGGCGGGTTTTTGGTTGGTAAGGCGGTTGCGGCCTCCTTGGGGCTGGACGAGGACGCCTCGATTGAGTCCAACACTACTTCCCCCATCGTGAAGGAGTGAACATGGATTTTTCTCGCCGCCTCGGATAAAAAAAAGTATAATTTTTTGAGCGAACCGGCCATCTCCCTTGAATGCCGTAACCTTCGATTTTCCAAGTTTTTTTAAATTGTAAAATAATATATTGTTTTCTTTCCAGTGTATATATTTTAGCAGTATTTGTCTAGCCTATTCTAATGTAATGAACATAAAACTACGATTGTTTTATTCTTCTGTGCTTATAAAAATAGACTTTAGAGTAGAATGTGATAACAGGACATTAATAAATGTCTACTATTTATTTGATGGCTACAGATCAGTAACCGTGGACTTTTAGTAAGTCAGTCAGTCAATGTAATACACGAAGAATATATTATTTTTGTTACTTTGCCCTAATTTTCTTATTTACTGTATGTAATATAATAATAATTATTATTTTTTATTACTTTTTGTTATGCAACAATAAAGATAATATTATTATTGTAAAACTTAGATAATATAATTAAATTAATGTCTCATTGAATTAAATAAGCGGTTATTAATACCATTCATTATTTTGATTTTTTTTATAATTCTCCGGAGTTGAAGACATTGGTGCGTTTCGAAAAATTGTTCTAAATTTGGACATGGGTAAAAAATTATTATCTTTCTACATGATGAATGTAACAAATGAATCTGTTTGTAAATCGCCTGTCCCTCAATACCTTTTTCTGAAATATCCAAAATATTTTTTTTATCCCTATTGTGTGTACTTGCAATCTGTTCAGTTAAAGAACAATAACAATTTCACGACCCAATGAGATTAAGATGATTTGTAGGACGTGTAAATGAGATGTAGTCTTGTACAGGCTCTGACCGACCATTCCTGAGAGAGTATGTTTAATTGAACCCTAACCATCAAAGTACACGGTTAACATTGTTTACTATTGAAATCCCGATAAACCTTTACTGGGATTTGAACCATTGTACCTCATCTCCGAAAATCTATTGTTAAACGGCTGATTCGCGGCGATGATTTTGCCACCAGACGAACCCGGTGGTTTGATTTCCATAATGACTGAACAATGTAGAAATGCCACATTGTTTTATTTCTACATATAATATAGGCTATTCACTAAAATTATATTAATCAATCGTTTTGATTCGTTTCTAGGTTCAGGAAAAATAACTGAATGAACTTCCGTTAGACGGTTACCTTTTTACTTTCTCTTGCCTATATGAATATATAGGAAGGAAAGTATTGTTTTCATGTCGATTTTTCGATATCAAGTTTTCACCGGATCTACACGTTTTCAGACCCCTTGAACCCAAAAAACGTTTTTAGCGATTGGTCTGTGTGTGTGTGTTCACACACACAAACACACACATACAAAATATTTCAAGAACGGAACATCGTACGAAGTTGAAACTTGAAACCTTAGTTAGGTACCACTAGAGGACCCAACACGAAAATTTTAATCAAAATCGGTTAAGATTTTAGCCTTAGTTTTACTAATCCTTAATTTTACGACAAAAGTGTATATAATCAAATTTACAGGAAATTAAAAGATCTACAACTTTTATTTAGAGCATTTTTCTCTACAGAGCCTAGTTTAGAGTAAAAGAATGATTTTCCGTATTTTTTAGCTAAACTGAGGTTGATTTTTACTTTACGTCTTTCACTCATGATTAAAATAAGATTGTGTTTTTGAGGTTAGTTTTTTTATTTCTAATGTTTTATTACTAATGTTAGGTTGTATTGATAATTATTTGCATTGGCAAGAGAAAGTTGTGTGAGTGTTTCACACCAGATTTTTAAAATTTTCAACAACTTTTCATAATTGTAAAGCATTTATTTTGCACTAGCAATGACATACGCATCGGCTTGTTGGTAGTACCTCAAATTGGATTTCCAAACAAGTAGGTGAATGAAAATTTACTGTTAGTATACGAGAATATTAAAATTTACAAATTTTATAAATTGTGAGCCCTATTATACGAGTAGATAGCATAGAAATAATATTTGTTATATCTTTTTAGCCTTCAGGAGTATAAAAAATTATACATAGGCATTGTACTACTTAAATCCTTTTTCGTAGGTATTACTTACAGAATATACGCTTAACTATTTTTCTTTTTAGTTCTTTTACATACAAAACAATTCAAAATTTTTACATACGTATGTGCATTTTAATATTTTTACCTGAAACGTCAATTTTATTGTCTAGAAAAAATTTGGACCATTTACCTTTTTTAAATTATCCTTTAGACAAAGATTTAAGTGTTAACCGTATTATTTAAACGTCAAATAAGTGTTGAATTGACTTTTGTAAAATCAATCCGGTTTTGGAATGTTTTGAATGAAGACGTAATGTGCACTATATAATTAAGCCTGTCTGTCAGAGACACTGAGTATAGAATAACTACTTCTATACTCTGTGGTCAGAGACTAGCCAAACTATGCGTAGAGTCTATTAATTATCGGTTGAATAGACAAGGTTTCTGTTTCTTTATTTTACAATGATTATTCTTCTTCTCATAGCGCTACAGTCCGTGGTGAACCTTGGCTTTCTCTACGATCTGCCTCCACACGTCTCGCTCCATCGCTTTCCGCTTCCAACCTCTCACTGACATTGCTGTCAGATCCATCTCGACATCCTGCAACCATCGTTTCCTTGGTCTGCCTCTCCTTCTTTCCATCATTTTTCCAGCCTGTAGCATAGTTCTCACATTCCATGTCACCACTTTCAATAGATGTTTCCGTTTCCATAGTCTCAGTCTTTGCTTCTTCCTATTGTCTTTTTCCGTAAGTCCAGTCCCAATCCGAGGCAAATTTTGAGAATTCGAAGCGGAGGTCAGTTTTGACAGGGTGAGGGTGCTGGCCTCACGCCCAACCCCCAACCTGGAGGACCAGGGTCTTTTGTTTGGAGTCGCCGTCTCCTAGGCACTTGCTTCCACTGCAGCTTTCAGAGCGTTGCCTACCCTGGATTTTATTTGGGTTAACTCCCTAGGTTCTTCCGCCCTCTCCGCCGTTGGGATTACTCCTCATCCGCCTTCGAGGCCGTTGACCGGTTTTCACCCGTGACCCTGGGCGGGGGCCCTTACAGGGTGCTACCATCCGGAGCCAGATGGACCCTGGATTTTTAACGAGGTGTATCTCCTCCCGCTCCTCCTTCCTTATCATTTGCTAGATAAGGCCCCGGGCTTGCGACCGGCATGGCGGAGTTTTACAATGATTATATTAAGTAGTTTTTTTGAAATAATTTTTTTAAAAAATGGAGTCTGCGTATGGCAGCTTTTCATTTTATTGTATGATTCGCAGTACACTATTATCTGAATACTTATCAGTTTATACTTAATCAGTTACTGATTCTGCCTATGGGTGTTATAATGTCGGATATAATCAAAAAAGTTATAATAATAAGAATAACTAGCAAAAATAACTATAAAATATAGAATAGAATATATATAGAAGTAAATATAAATAAATGTAGAATATAATTATTGAATAACTATAAAAAATGTTATAATTATAAGAAGTTATAATAGATGTTATAATGTTGTTATAATCAAAGGAGTTTTCCGCTTGCAAAGGGCGCTACATCTTCAAATAATATGAAATTTTAACTAGATCGTCGTAGCTTGCTTTTGTTATTTTAAAATTTTGTCCTGCGTTTACTCGTATCTCGTATTAGGATATCCTCCTATACTTTGTCCATCAGTCGGAAGATACCATTGGTTATAATATGGCCGGAGCGCTGTTACGTACTATGTTAAAAACATTGACTCACCCTATGAAAATAAAAGTTTATCGTGTTGTAGACTAGGTATATTATACTTATGATATTAAAACAAATTACGTTTACGATTAAAAATGTTTACGTTTTATCTGAAATATTTATTATGTGACAGAATTGTTATTATATTTGTAATTGAATATAACTATTCATAGTGTAATGTACAACATTTTGTTTGTAAAACCATAAAAATGTTACTAAAAGATAAAGTTAAATAAAACATGATCTTTTATACTTTCAAGATCTATATCCAGTTATCCATTTTATCGCCATAGGCCTATACGCTGCCATCCATTTATAAACATCCACGTTGGGTTCCAAATATTTAATGTTGTGATACTATTTGTCGTCTGAAGTAGTGTTGTTGCGCATGTAATAATTATTTAATGAGTATTGTTTGTTAGTATTTATTGGTTCAGTGCTGAATTTCTTTAATAATACTTGTTAATTGTTATTATAAATAAAATGGAACAAGTAAGACAAAGGAGAGTGTTTAGTTTAAATTACAATTGCAACTAAAACTTTTAAGTTATTAATCAAATACTACGTACAATTGTATGTTTGTAGGACAGATAGTAGCGGAGCGCGTATTGCTCTGTACAACCAATGTTAAATTGGAATCGCCTATCTTCCCCACAGTCTCAAGTGACTGTTGGATATACTGTAGTATAGGAGAAATATTTTATAAATTAATAGAATCAATTGAATCATATAGTAGAAATTTTTAAATTTTTGAAGTCAGAAATTTCTTTGTCTTTCTCTTCCTCAGACAAAATTTTGACTGTTTTACAAGATTTCAAGTTTAAATTATACAACAGACCACAAGTGTGGTTTGTGTACTCTAGTTCAAATTTAAATTCGTACTTAACGCTAAAACTATTAGAATTTTTGCCTAATATCCCTATTCTAGAATTCTACTTTATCGACATAAAATGATCAGTCTGCACGGCTTTATTGAATAAGTACTACTAAAACTCAAAATAGTTCATTAGTTTTTTGTCTGTCTTGTTTAACTGAATTGTTTTTCTCTTATAGGGCCAATTTTAGACCACGTGAGGTGACTTGAGACGTTTCTGGAAACTCATTTTACATCCCACAGTTTTAGCATTCGCTCACTGTAGTCTTTTCTCCTTTCTTCTGTCCACCAGTTGTTCTGTTTTTGATCTTCCTGAAAGCTCTTAAAGTCCGTAATTATTTTTCTGAATTTAATTCGGTTTATTAATATCCTTTCTGACTTCTTTAAACCATTTATCCGACCACTTAGGCCTTTTTTAGTGTTTTAAAAGTTTGTTTTGTTAGTCGTGTATCATTTATTTCTATGCAAGTGTCCGTAAAAGTTTAGTCTTCTTTTTATAATCGTTTCCATTACTGAAATAAAAAACGGGGAATCCTTAATTAGACTACGTTGTTAAAAGCAAACCCTGCCTCACACACTTTTTATCCCCGGTACCTTTTTCTAAATGCTTATTACAAGTATCAAGTAAAACTGTAAGTCGAGTTCAAAACGGACCTTAATTTTTTAAGTATGTAATTTGTAAGCAACATTTTTATTTTTTCAGTGTTCACGTATTTTATGTTCTTTGATATTTTATTTATTTTATTGTTATACCTACCTAATAAATATCTTGTACAATTTAATCGACTTTTCGTAGGCCTAATATAATTTTCGTTTTTATAAATGTGCTTGTAATGTATAAATGATTGTAATCACGTTAAACCTCATTGAAAAACCTGTTCTGTAATTTTATTGTATTGTAGCTAATGTGTTAATAGCTCTACATTTAATATGGAAATACACAAAAAATATGTTTTATTTTATAATATATAAATAAACATTCTTTATATTTTATCCTGTTACTTTAAATGTTGCATAATCTCATAAAATTTCAATATTTAAATATTACTACACAGAATAAAAAATATTAAAGTATAGCTTTTCAGTATAATTTTACAACTCACAAGTTGGCTACCATATCGATATGTTAGCCTAATCTTTTTGTTTTAATTCAAAATCCGATTGGATACACAATACATTATTGTTTTATGATTTTCTAAAAACGCTTTTTATTAACTTTTATTTGTCTAAAATTTTTCATGGTCAACTGCTGTAAATTATGTAACATATTCACTTTTTTGCTTTATCTGTACTAAACATCTTTGTATAATGTGGTAGTTAGTAAACTTATTTCATTATGGAACTGATAGATTTTACAATTTTTAAAAATATATATTAAAAAAACGTCCATTAGCAAGTATTACATTTTTTTGATCGATAATGACAACGTTGTATCCGTTGTTGTATTCTTTGTTTATTTTTGTATTTTATGTATCGGCATAGTAATTTATTTACGTATAACAAGACATTTCGATTTTATTTTTGCATAACAACATTCTTTTAAATATAATATAATAGCCCTCAATTTACTGCGATGTGGTTTAATTAGTTTAAAAAATACTGTATATTTTTTAAGGAAGTATAATTACTTACCATTTTAAATTTTTGTTAGTTTATATAACTTAAGTCGTAATTAATTATATTGTAGTTTTAACTATACTATGACGTATAATTAAAACTTCAAATGAACCTAGGCCTATGCATGCGTGTATTAAAAATTATAATAGGCTTTTTTTGCGCTGTTAATACAACTTTTTTAAAAGCTGTAAAAATCATCAATTTTAGTTCTGAAATTAGTTTTTGTTTTGTTTGATTATAAAAATCCGTGTAAAGTTTTAAATTTATTCAATTTTTATAAGAGAAAAGGTAATTTCTTTAACTTTAATTTTTTATTCTGTAACGATACAACCATCAAAAATCCAAAATGTTTTGAAAAAAAATGGTATGGAAACAAATTATAAAACTTTCCTAAAGAACGCCAAGAACTAGTAATGAAATGCACAACTATGTAGTAGGTTGTCTTCATTGATCGATCACAAAGAGAAATTAAAAAAATATGATAATAATCATTAAAAAAATTGGACAATAAATAGGCCTACATATAACTTATAACAAGAATGGGTAAACACAATATCTATGGGAGCAAAACCATTCCATCCCTTGTCCCACAAAGTTTACCAACAAGAGTTATATGTTAGGTACTTTGGTTTTTTAAAAATTTGAACAAAATGAAAACGGTAAATAAAGTGATTGCCCATAACAGGGAGGTGGAATGTTAAATTATTTGCACTCGATCTGCTAGTTTCAGGGCTACAAAAATAGTTTTGTTTCATATCACATAGTCTGAATTATATAACCGAAGAATTTAAGAACAGGTGAGGTAGTGGTGTAAAATACACTATTCAGTGTTTTATCTCCTCTTAGAGTAATAAATTTTGTTATGAAGCCAGACCCTGTAGTGAATGAAGTGAAAGTGTCATTTTCAGAGTGATAAGTTAATGCTTTCGGAGAACCTAGCATGTTGATAAGCACAGGCTACTTTTACACTTCAAACCAGCCTTTCGAGTGATGACCTAAATAACAGATAACATAATAATTAGTCTAATAATGTAATTGAACTAGTGAAATTTTTTAAGTGACTACATCTTTTATGGAGTTTACTTCCGAATATTAAGCACATAAGGCTAATACAGACGGCGTAGGGTATAGATAAAAATGAGTGATGAAAAATTATTAGACCAGCCTGGTAATCGAACCTAGAAACTGAAGTACCTTAATCAGAATCGTCAATGCCCATAATTTTGGTCCCTTTATTAACCAATGGGATATAATAATAAGGTATCGCGTGCATTATACACCAATCACATGTACATTCTGTACAGATCTGCAACTGATCGTAATAATGTGTAAAACAACTAATTTCATAAAAATTATAATATTGTTTGTTAAGTAAAAACGAAATTAAGATAGTCTACTAGTAGTTGTATTCGAATTTATATACGATGGTCTTAAGTTTTTCGCCTTGAATTTTTCATATAGTATTTAAAACCAATTGTATAAGTGCATCCTAACTGCCTATATTGTCTTAACATCTCCTTAATTTGGTCTAGTAGTTTATAAGAATTTGATGCAGTAAAACTTGAAACCGTATTTCAGTTGAATTTTTTCAAAATTTTCGTGTCATTGTGTTTGTTCATTTCAGTAATATTCGTATGTTAGTACTTTTCTTAACCTTAAAATTTGAAACGATACAAATTTTAATAGTAATTTTTTTTAAATTTATTTAAAGTTGCATCAACAGCTTAGTCATTAGCGACTACAGTGGGTTATGGAACGTTGGGTTACGACTTGTTATAATTTCCAACCGTAGCCGGGAATCGAACCCGGGACCTCCTCGTGGTAGGCCAGCGCGCTACTACTACGCTACGGAGGCGGCAATAGTAAATTTGTAAGTTAATAAATTTATAAATAGTAAATTTACGAAAAAACTAAAATGATGGCTAAAGAGACACTCTGCATAAATTCAGTAAACATAAACGGAAACCAATGGAACTAGTTAAATCGTTTAAATATCTGGGCGAACAAATATCACACAACAATAAAGAAACCATAGCGTGGGAAGAGTGACGGAAAAAAATATCTAAATCGCAACAAATAATCAAAAACTTACACAACAAAAATGCTTATCTATACTGCAAAATAGTCATACAACCGCAAGTTACATATGGCAGCGAAACATTAGCAAAAGTGACCAAGACAAAAGCAATAGACAATGTCCTAAAACTCGAAAGACGAATCCTAAGAACTTGCATAGGAAAGAAAAACAAAGTAGATGAGCATTGGAGAATACTAACAAACGAACAAGTCTATAAAGAAAATGAACCCATAACAGATACAATAAGGAAGAAAAGGATATCTTTTCTTTGACATCTTATCAGAACACCTAAAGACAGAATTTTAAACAAGATGATAAGAAAACTCTTTCCAATGGTAACAGCAGGAGCATGGATCCGAAATGTCAAAGAAGACATGATCGAACTCGGATTAACTATTGATGATTTAGAAAGCAAAACAGAAATATTCAAAATCTTAAGAAATAAGGAAAGTAGATTTGAAACAAAACCAGATGGAAGAACAAATCCAAGCGGGAAGAAACCGATCGTTTCAGAGGAAGTTCGGCAAGCTAGATCAGCCCGAATGAAGGCCTACTGACAGAACATCAAGCTAAAGAATATGAAAAGGAAGAAACTTTTAAGTTTAACTAAAGTGTTCCATTGTGGTTATAAAAGACAACAAAGAAAGTAGTAAATTTATAAGTTACAATATTTCATCCTAGGCTATTCTTTGTTTATGTTTATACGTAACATGTGTGATACATCTGAATTTAAATGATTAAAAAAGTGTAGTAACTAAGTTTGGTTAAAAAAATCTCTAACTTAAAATATCGTATAATAAAAAGTGCTTAAAGGTTTTAAGTGAACTTCATTAATTAATAAACTGTACGTTCTTAAAATAAAAGAGATTCACAAAGAAATGCGTTTTTTTTGGGGCATTTAAAAAAAAATTTACAGGATTTAAAATACTGTATTTTACGTACCTACTTAACTTATAACGCTCTTAACAGGTTTATTTATCCAGTATTTTTATTTTTGTTGAATTTTGGAATAATTGTTTTTTTTTTTAAATTTAATTTTATTATGTTTGTTTGAACATTTCTATCTTATTTAATTTTTTTTTTCGAATAGCTCTTTAACGAGAGCACGCTAAATCAATATTTGGGGTGTTTCTTCATGTCCTACGCTGCTCCATTCTCTTCCTCACCCACACCTCCCTCATCCTTCTCGATCTGTCCATCCTCAGCTGGTCCATATTGTGAGGTTCACACCTCCTCCTCTCACTTTCCTCCCTAAAGGTCACTCTCTCAACTTAACCCCGAAAAACCTCTCTATTGCATATATCTTCTGTGGTAATCCCTGCCGTTAAGCAATCTGACAGCGTTTCGGTGAACCATGCTGGCTTAATCTTAAGTTTCATTATCCTCTCTTATTTAATTTTATTATATTAATTTAAATTTTACAGTATTTTATAAAGTGTTTTAATCAAAAAATCATTTTAAGTTTATTTATACCAATTATATTTATTGAAAATGGTCCTACGAGACGAACTGAATATCAAGTAACCTAATAAATTCATGGTCACATATTAAAACAGAATCGTTTGCTTGTAAAATGGTTGAGACAAAAATGTTATAATAGTACGCAAAATTATTTCAACAAAAACGATGAAATAAAGAAATAATTGAATGAATATCTTATGATTCATAAAATAAAAGATAAAATCATAAGTTACTGACAAATCTTATAGAGTTGTAGTGTACACCACAAAATAAAATTTTGAATAACAGTTCCGTTTCTCTTAATTCTATGAGAATATTTAATTTAGTACCTTGAAGGACGGAATGGGCCTAATATTTAATAAACGGAAATACCAATCCAATTATGATACAGTCTACGATTATAATATTATTTGTCAGTGAAAGAGTCATGTTAAGCCTATTAGGAACACGTGACATCGAGTAACTGGAGCGTGTACAAATATATAGGAACTGGAGCCTGATGTTGATAATGAATACATTACAAAAGATATTCTCCATCCGTTTCTGTCCTGATATGAACCTTATAATATTTTATATATCTTCATAACATGTCAAGTTTTAAATTGTAATTCTATCAAAGACTATGATTGATCGCTTCCAACGAAAATAATTTGGTTATGACAGTTCATTTTGTTGCTTTTGTTTTAAAATGTTAAGAAAAGTAATTTTTTTCCAGTACTTGTTTTTGTATTTAGTGCGTTTACTTTTGGTACCGTTTTCAGATGTTTTTGTTAGCTGTACAGGGGTGTATGGAACTGCAGTAAGATCACAAAGATTATTAATAATTTTTAAATTGTTATACCCTTCATTTTTTTAAGAAAAGAATAGGTTTCTTCAGTCTTGTGTTTATTATAATTTTTTTTTGTATAAATTTCTTGTAGGAAATAAGTTATTTTTTATTCAAAGTAGACTTCCTTATTATAATTTTACATAAATAAGCGCTCTGCTTAATTCACTTAAATGCAACAGCGTTTCTCAACCTTTTATGCGTTTCGTATCCAGAGCACAATTACCTGCCGTACCCCCTGATTTTTTTAGTTGTACAGTTTTTTGGTAAACTGAAACAAAAAAGCGAAGTATAGAAAAAAATAAATAAAATTTGAACTAAAATTTAACTTTAACGAGTTGTAACATGCTCTTGCTATGGTATTACACGGTTTTTTTAATGTGAAGGGCGTACATAAATTACGTATTGCCCATAACAGGCAGGTGGAGTGTTAAATTATTTACACTTGATCTGTTAATTTAAGGTTACAAAAGTAGATCTGTTTCTTATCACATGGTCAGCCAATTATTTGACTGGTGCATTTATGAACAAAAGAGGTAGAGGTGTAAAAGAAACTAGTCAAGAATTATCTCATCTGAAAGTAATGAATTTCATTATACAGCCAGACCCTGTGGTGAATGAAATGAAGGTGTCATTTGCAGGGTGGAAAGTAGATGCTTTTCAGAGGGTCCGGTATGCTGATAAGCATACTTTTCCACTCAGCGAGGAAGGTAATGGTAAACCACCCTACTCCTCGTTTTACTTAGTAAAGCATCTAAAGGTTCAAACTAGTCTTTCGGTTGATGACCTGAGCAACTACAAATTACCTATAAATGTTAAGTGTTTATGATTAATTCGCTTAAAATGAGTCGTAAGTTATCCTCGACATCAGAAAGAAAAATCACAGAAATCTTCACTGTCTCGTTTAGTACCTCCACGCAGTACGCGTACTGAGTTTTTTTTTTTGGACTACGACTAAGATTATCTAACGCGTAGCCCTACATGTACCATTAAAATTTACGGTTGAATTTGAAATTAAGGCACGCAGAAATTTGAAACTGCTGATCAGTTCTGTTAGTGGTTTTTTGATTGGAATGACAAAATCTGATAAATGTTTTATCGCTTCTTTGACTCAGTGGTAGCATATCTATTTTTAAGTCCAATCCTCATTCATGGCGTGTAATTATCAAATTTTCTTCTTTTTCTTCTTCCAATCAAGAATTAGGTCCCAAGACCTTTTCCGGCATCTCCCTAGCCACCGGTACCCCTGGACCGCGCCGTCCTATCGGCATGTAACTTTGGAGACATTCTTCCAAGATTATCGGTCCATTTCCGGCGGTATTCCATAATTGTTTCCGTAAGAGGACTCTCGCGGTATATCCTCATTTCTGAACTGATCCAGCAACTACAGCCCCTAATGCACCTCAGGAAGCGCATCTCTGCCAACTGAATGGAAAAATACATTATCCTTTTAAAGATTTTGATGGAAATTCCATCAAATCATTAATAATGTACTACTTCGAATTATCTTGAACAGCCTTACAATAACCTTAGCAGCTGATACATTTGTACTATACTAAAAATTTTAAAAAATTAAAAATTTCCTTATCATAGAATAGAATAAAGCGCATTGTAAGCTATTGATAACTTCCTTAATTTATTTTGAATTGTTATTTTTTGAAGTAACAGAAGATGTCCCGTTAGTAGGTGTATGACATTGTTCAGACAACTTGACATTTACCAAAATCTCATTTGCTTCTACACATTTTAACCCTCATCTTTTGAGACATACTACAACATGCCTCCAATACAAGTTATTGTTTCATTAGTAGGAAATAAATTAACTCTGTCAATAATACTTGTACGATTAACATCAGTTTTGTTATCAAGCTATCTGAATATTACTGTACACGCACAGCGTGCTTATGTACTGTGTAAGGTTTGTAATTACATTTGAATTCATTATTTAGTATGAATAAGTATAGAAATTTTACAATGAAGGACCTTGGCGTATTTTTTTTTTTTTGTTATTTATTAGTCATTGTCACCTTTCTTTAATTTTAAACTGTCCTTTGAACCGTTACTGTTCATTTGTTTTCACTATTTAATGAACACTTATACGGTTTGTAAAGGGAGGTAATGTTTTTTATATTCTCGTATATAATTTTTTTACGTTAAACTTACTGAAACGATATCGTTCTTAATGAAGAAAGGTTTGTATTTTGTTGTAGATAATCTAACACGTGATAAAATTTATTAATAGAAAATGATGGATGGTGTGCATAATTTTTATCATGTCCATCAAAAATTACAACTTCAGTATCTATATACGAAGTGTTGTAGATTTCATCAATAGAATTTTCCTACAAATAAATCGAATGAGGTTCGATGATCTTAATAATAATTGTTTACTGTCTCATTGGCCTTCGAGCCAGCCCAGTCAGTCAGCTGGTAGAAAGTCGCTTATATTTGTTAAGTAACACCGGTTGGACAAGCGACTTTGTATGGTGATCAGTTGACAGCCATCCATGAACAAACTCCACTGGGGGTCCGTGTTCAAACTCATGTCTAATCCACGTCAAAAAAAAATACAGCAAAAAGCAGCTATCAAATTGGGTAGTTGTCAACAATGTACAGTTCCCAATAACAAATAAAAGCTAAAATAAATAAAAAGAAAACTGTCTCATTAAAATATAATAGCTACAAATTGCATTGCATAAATGACACGGTAGAATTTAACGTATGTATTAAAAGGATTTGCTTCTGCATTAGACGTTTTAAAAGCTGCTCAGGCATTCTTTTGAAATGGTCAAAGAATCGTCCATAAAATTTTATACCTTTGTAACTAACCCATGATTTAATTATAAATAAACGCTTGTTTGTAACCATTTGTTTTGTCTGTATGTTTGTTTAGAAGTCTATTAGCCATCAAAATACATACAAAATTACATTGATGAAATTATGAAACATTTAACAAAAAAATCTGGTGTGAAACACTCACACAACTTTCTCTTGCCAGTGCAATTAATTAATAATAAACCTAACATTAGTAATAAAACATTAGAAATAAATAAAAAACTAACCTCAAAAAACATAACCTAATTTTAATCATATATGAAAAACGCTAAATGAAAATCGATCTCGGTTTTCCTTAAAAATACGGAAAATCACTCTTTCACGCTAAACTAGGCTCTGTAGAAAAAAAAGCTCTAAATTAAAGTTGTAGATCTTTTAATTTTCTATAAATTCAATTAAATACACTTTTGTCATAAAATGCATGCCAAGGCCGAAATCTTAAAAAATCGATTTTTCACACGTTTTCGTGAGAAAAAAACAGAAAATCGCTAATTACCGCTAAACTAAGCGTTATGCAAAAAAATGTTTGAAATAAAAGTTGTAGAATTTTAAATTTTCTACATTTTTTGTTAAATAAATTTTTGCGCTATAATACATATTAAAGCCGTAATCTTAAAAAAACACTTTTTTTACGTAAAAACAGCCTCACCAAGAATTTCAATAGACATGGCGCCTACCCTATCTTGTAGAGAATAAAAAACTGAGTAAACCACGCGATTTTTAAAAAAATCGTAGGACCAGTTTTTGAGAAAATCGAAAAAAGTGAAAAATTACACGAATAAACTACTTCTTCCGGTTGACCGATTTTGATAAAAATGTTTGTGTCGGGTCCGGTAGTGGTAGCCTATGTAACTTAAGTTTTAAGTTTCAAGTTCGTACGATGTTCCGTTCTTGAGATATTTTGTATACACACACACACACACACACACACACACACACACACACACACACACACACACACACACAGACTTACACACAGACCAATCGCTAAAAACATGTTTTTTGGGTTCAGGGGGTCTGAAAACGTGTAGTTCCCGTGAAAACTCGATTTCTAAAAATCGACATGAAAACAATACTTTCCTTCCTATATATTCATATAGGCAAGAGAAAGTAAAAAATATATCCATACAATTTATTTTTTGTAATCTCAACTCTTACAAGTATGACCAACCCAGTCGTTTTCCATTCTTTCTCTTCTTATAGTCCCATTACTGAAGATTAGCCACAACACTCGCAAATTGCTGTTTTTGATGAACCACCCACGAAAGAAAAAGGTGTGCGTACTCAAGTTTGTCCAGTCTCTAATGGTCTTTGACCATGAGCTTTTCCTTTGCCCAGGCTTGTCATAACGCTTGTCATAAACTTTACTTTTGAAAATCAGTCTGAGAAACTCATACTTTTCCGGAATATTTTACTAAAGAGCGATCCATCATAAGGTTGTAAGAACAAAGGAATCCTTGGAATTAATGGAATGGTTTCCTTTTGCCTTTCTATTCTATCCCGTTAATCAATTGACTCATTCACTTTTTAAGACAGTTTCCCTACCTCAAAGACAAGAGAGTGGCCCTACCATTTAACCGCTCATCCGCCCTTTATACACTTTTCATTCACAGTTCAACTATTTACTGTAGACTACAATGACGCTAACTGTTTTTATACCTGCTGTCTGATAGGTAATCTCGACTCTTTGAAAATTTTCTCCATTCTAGTGGAACGTTGTTGAAGGAATCAAAATAAAAACAAACATTTCTACTAGATTCGGTTTTTATAATTCAAATTTAAAATATATCGTTCATCTCAATCTACTATCTTTTTTCAACACCCTCTACCCCATACAAACTCAATTTTTTACAATAAACAACCTATTCCATCGTTTCTGGAATAATGTTACAATATTTTAAAAAAATATGATGTGTTAATACTTTAATTTATGCTAGTGTAAAATTTTCTGGAACTTCATTAATTCGGCAACAAGATTTTGTGACCTAGTTTTTCATTCATTCTATTAATATTCTTGATAGCGTATTCTATGTCTGTAACTAACAAATGGAGTGTTAAATTATTTGCGCTCGATCTGCTACTTCCAGGGCTACAAAAAAATAGTTGTTTCTTATCACATGGTCAGCCAATTGTATGACTTAAGTATTTGAAAACAGAAGAGGTAGAGGTGTAAAAAACACTAGTAAGAGTTAAAACTTTTCAAAGTTGAAACTTGAAACTTAAGTTAGGTACCACTAGAGGACCCGACACGAACATTTTCATCAAAATCGGTCAACCGGAAGTAGTTTATTCGTGTAATTTTTCACTATTTTGCGATTTTCTCACAAAACGGCTCCTACGATTTTTTTCAAAAATCGCCTCATTGACTACATTTTTATGCTCTACAAGATAGGGTAGGCGGCATGTCTGCTGAAATTCTTGGGGAGGTTGTTTTCTCGTAAAATTTTTTTTTAAGATTGAGACTTCAATATGCATTTTTTGCAAAAATGTATTTAATAAAAGTTGTAGAGAATTTAATACTCTACAAGTTTTATTTCAAAAAGATTTTTGTATAACGCTTAGTTTAGCGGTAATTAGTGATTTTTGTTTTTTTCTCACGAAAACGTGTAAAAAAAATCGATATTTTTTTTTAAGATTTCAGCCTTAGCTTGCATTTTACGACAAAAGTGTAGGCCTATATAATCAAATTTATAGGAAATTAAAAGATCTACAACTTTATTTAGCGCATTTTTCTCTACAGAGCCTAGTTTAGCGTGAAAGAGTGATTTTCCGTATTTTTAAGCCAAACTAAGGTTGATTTTCATTTATTGTCTTTCACTTATGATTAAAATTGGGTTATGTTTATTGAGGTTAAGTTTTTGTTTATTACTAATGTTAGGCTATATTGTTCATTATTTGTATTGGCAAGAAAAAGTTGTGTGTGTTTCACACCAGATTTTTAAAACTTCTGAATCATGTGACTCTTGGACCATGTGTTTTATAGGTTATGATTAATGGTCGTTAATCATATGACTTTATAAAAACTATTATCTTGATTTCTTTTTGTATCAATAGTGCATTTGTGCAAACTCATACAAGTATTCTTAATTAAATTATGATTACATTATATTAATTATAATAAAGCCTACTATTTGTATTTGTATAAATCAAGGTGTATAACTGTCTATAGTTTATAATTTCTTGACCTTCATAATATCAGTGAGATGGTTCAAGGTGTGTCTTGTCATTTGCAAAAAATGCAATGCAATTAATTGTCCTTATCACTTTTCCTATCAATTGTATGAAATATTTTTTTAGACACGTGCCACTCAATTCTGAGGTAGGCTAAGTATACTGGGTATGACGAAAGTTTGGAAAACAGTTTACAGTTTTTTTACAATTTTTACAATTTTACAATTTTTAACGTTGGAAATAACAATAAATTAATGGCTGTGATTATCTTAAGGAAAGTTGTTGTTGTTTAGGTCAGCAGCCAAAAGGCTGGTTTGCTACTAAGTAAAAACCGAGGAGTGAGGTGGTTTACTATTGCCTTTCTGACCGAGTTGAAAGACTATGCTTATCAGCATGCCAGGCCCTCCAAAAAGCACCCACTCTCCACCCTGCAAATGACACCTTCTCTTCATTCACCACAGGGTCTGGCTGCATAGTGAAGTGCATTACTCTCAGAGTCGATCACTCTTGACTAGTGTCTTGTACACCTCTACCTCTTCTACTCTTAGATAGTTCATTCATACTCGTATAATTGGCTGACTATGTGTTAAGACAGAGAACAATTTTTTGTAGCCCTGGAACCAACAGTTCGAGTGCAATTAATGTAACACTCCACCTGCCCTTTATGGGAAAAAAGTAAACCTGAATAGGTCTGAAATACTTTTAAACGCGTATTCCCGGAAATGCCTTTTTTATACAAATTGCCCATTTTTCAGACACCATTTAAGCTAGTGAGCTGAAATTTTTAGCGGTTCAACTTATAAAGTAGATGTTTGGTACTAGAATTATTGTGATTTCTCAAAAATTGACCGAATTTAAATTTTCAGTATTTATTTTTTAGTAGGCCGTAACATCTACAAATATGAAGAATAACATCCAGAAATTTTTTAAATAGTTTCTGAGAAAATGGGGTATTAAATATAAAGCCTTTTTAACATAGAGAATCATAGTTTGGTCTTCCTTTTAAATCTCCCCTTAAACAAATTTTCTGTGTGAGCTTTTCAGTTTTCAATCCTCTAGTAAATTTCTTAAAAAAGGTAATTAAAAATTTGAATTCGAATAGATTAATTGAAAAACAATCGTAATTCTCTACTTTTAAAATAAAAATAATGTAGATAGATTTTAGATATCAATATTTTTATGTCTTTCTTTTGGAAAGGGTTGACAACTTTTGCTATGAGTTCCTGAAAGTAACGGCTTGGTTTTTTAAAATATTAATTTTGAAGGATGAGAAATTTTCTGAATATCGATTTTAAACTTTCCAAAGTTGGAGCCAGTAATATGTTTGAAAAGAAGTAAATAGTTTTGTTACATCTTGTAGACCTGTACGTCAGGGACTAGTATCCAACAGTCACCCCTTGATATTGTTAACCTTTTTCGTATAATTTAGGTTATTGTAAATATCTATCTATTAATAGTTCCTTTGGAATTTCTTTTAAAATTTATATATAGTTTAATTTCATGTGCCAAGTGCAGTTTTAAAGGTTGCAGCTAAATAAATATATTTTATTGTTATATTAGATTAGATTGATGGCCTCCACATCACTCTCTATAGCCATCATTAGCTTTCAAGAAGTAAAAACAAACAGGGAAGCGAGAAGGATCTGTATATGAAAGAAAAGACAGCAGTACAAATCGAAATCCTTAATATCCTGCACACCCATCAGGGATCAAGAGCTCATAAATAAAAAGCATTGTTGTTGT
Source organism: Catonia carolina (assembly GCA_035578175.1). Lineage (NCBI taxonomy): Eukaryota > Metazoa > Arthropoda > Insecta > Hemiptera > Achilidae > Catonia > Catonia carolina. The sequence goes on along the minus strand of JAQMRL010000001.1, from coordinate 255,668,182 downwards.
TTAGGTCCATCAGTCAAAAGGCTGGTTTGAACCTTTAAAGGCTTTACTAAGTAAAACGAAGAGCGAGGTGGTTTACAATTGCCTTTCTCACTGAGTGGAAAAGTATGCTTGTCAGCATGCCAGGCGCTCCAAAAAGCATCTACCTTTAACCCTGCAAATAACCTTCACTTCATTTACCACAAGTGTCTGGCTGTATAATGAAATTTATTACTTTCAGAGAAGATAACTCCGATTAGTGTCTTTTACACCTTTACCTCTTCTGTTCTTAAATGCTTTAGTCATATAATTGGCTGACCTTATGATAAGAAACAGAACTATATTTTGTAGTCCTGGAACTAGCAGATTAAATGCAAATAATTTAACAATCCACGTGCTTGTTATGAGCAAAAGAAGCATTATAATCTAATTTTAAAAATAAATTGTTCGTAAGTTTTTTTTGTTTTATGTCTGACAGTTTTGCATATTAATAATGTAGACGGTGAAGGGCGTTAGATGAAAATCAATGCTGAAAAAAGTAACCTATCTGGTAGTCGGACCCACTATTTTTTTCTACAATTACAAAGATCTTCAAGGTTACTAGATTATTATTAAAAATATGTTTCTGTATATTTTTAAAAGTTATAATAAACAGTGTAGTTGAGTATAGAAAACTAACATAACCAAGTTCGTAATTACAAGATGTATTTATAATATAAATCGCTTAGTAGTGAAAAATTTCTTCTAAATTATTAGCAACTACAAAAAGATACTTATTTTCATTACTACCTGGCTTCATAAAATCACTAATTTTTAACTGTTGTAATGCCAAAAATCTTGATGATTACGTAGTACTTCGCTAGTGCCACATAAACATGACGTTGTTGTGCTTCTCTACGTATTGCAGTGTTATTTCTAGTGCTTTTATTGCATCTGAATGTGAAATAAACCGCTCCTTGTCATATTATTTCATTAGGTTTTGAATTAATTTTTGTGATACAAATTTTTTGGATAATTCCAAAATTACCAAATCCGTACTGTTTCCGGTCTTAATTAGTTCGGATTAGCGGAGTTGTGTATGTAATCTACAGTCAATTTATTAAGTATTAATTTAAACTAAAAACTTAATGAAAAATAACTACAGTATGGCTGTATTTATTTTAATTAACAAATTAGCGTATGAAATACCCGTAGTTCTACTCTATTTAAAGCACCCCGTTTAATTTAATATGCTTCTACAAATACACAGACACACACAAAGAAATTAGCTGTTCACCAATTTTTAAAAACATCAAGTAGAACTCTGATTTTTCCGGTTCATCCAAAGAAGTAGCTTTATATCTATAATAATAATTTTACGTTAGCTTATCACAGATTTTATAACCTCAAAAGTAATTAGGCTACTAATATTGTTTTTTTATACTAACGAGGCTATCTTTCTTTATTAACTAATTGCAGCTTAAAAAAGTAATTATCTAATTACTACTAAATATTATTATCTAACTCCAAAATTAAATAAGATCATTAATAACACTGCAGCATATTATTTAGCCTCAATATTATATATATATATATATATATATATATATATATACATCCCGCTAACAATTCCGCGTCTTTTCAAAAAGCGTGCATTTCGCACATCGCTTATTTGAAGAGTATATTCAACTTTGATGAGAGTATATAGGGTATTTGTTACGCTTACACCCTGAGTTTTGGTATTGGTTTGTCCTGATATTGAAAATTGAGCATTTTTCAATTTTATTCACTGTGCTATCAATTCAGACTCCTTTCGAATTACCGACAATTTCGCGTTCGTACAAATTACCGACAATTTCGCGTCCGGCATCGTTCCCGCTATTATGACTTATAGCCTGCAACAGTGTAAACGATGTTGCCATGTCGTACCGGCACGTGTACTGTAGCATTTGCCACTTCTACGTGTTGTAATGATTGTAGTTAGATATTCACATCTCACCCTAGTACTTCTCCACACAAGACCATCGTATGAAAACAATTCGTTCTCGGACGGAATCCAATCCAGTCATCAAAATAATTTATTTGTTGTTTATTATTTTGACATGTATTTTAAATAGGTACTTATTTTAAATCAATATAAAACCAGAATAATTAAAGAAAGTATATTTTTTATTTGTTAGAGTTAATTATTTAAAATATCCTAATTGTTACAAATACAGTCAAACCTCCTCATCGAAATCCTCCCTAAATCGAATATAATTGTATGCTATCCCCTTCAAAAATCGTCCTTAATATGAATTAAATTACCTCCCTATTCGAAAATTTTCGAGAGTTTCGTGGTCATATATATTGTAACAATACATTTTTTTATACATTATTAATAAAATAATTACAAAATTTCCAATTTACACATTGTACACGATTTTTAATGAAGCATGCGTTAAATCACGACAATAAGGACACAGTAAGCGTAGTACAAAACTACAAAAAGCTTTATAAAAAACTGAAAATGCAGTTAACTTTTGAGTTAGAAGAAACCAAGCAGAAACACAAACAATTACACTTCTTACAAAACATTATTGTCACAAAACCTTACGACCAAATAAGGGCATAACAAGCGTAGTTCAAAGCTTCAATACGCATCAGGAAATATTGAAAATTCAGTTAATATTTAAGTCAGAGGAAACCAGACGAAAGCAAAAAAAAAAAAAATTAGTTAGGCTAAATTAGTAATGCAGTCTTTCCTTCTTTGGTGTATGATTTTCGTACAAACAGGGTAAAAAATACCGTAGCTGTATTCATTCAGATTAAGCAATATTTTACTCGTTAAAATTTCTACAATTTTCGGTACCCAATTTATTTTTCATTTTCTGTAGGCTGACCTAACTTTTTGTTTGTAGGTATAGTTGTACTGTTTACGCGTATCCCGATTTTATTTTACTCTGTTTTTTATGTCGTTTTTTCAATAATTTTTCATATCGTTCTTATAAGTAGAATAATCTTTTGCTTTTGAGTACTAATAGAGCTTGTAATACCAAAACATGCCCTTAATTCTTAATCACAGTATTAAGTAAACCCTGAGGTGAATGAAGTAAAGGTATCATTTACAGAGGGGAAAACATGTGCTTTGCAAAGGGCCCTGCATGCTGATACGCGTACTTTTCCGTTCAGTGAGGAAGGCCACCTCACTTCTCGTTTTACTTAGTAAAACCTCTACAAGTTCAAACCAGCCTTTCGGCTGATGACCTAAACAACACAAGTAAAATAATATTTGTAAAAAACTTTCCTCAATCAAATTGGTGGTCTATTAATAATTTTGACTTTTGTAATTTAATATTTTATGGAATTACATGAATTTTATTAAAACGCAATTTTTAAGTACATTTTTTGTTTCAATGTTTTACCTCTGTAAATCGAAATCAGCCGGTTCCATCAGATTCGAATCAGGGAGGTTCGACTGTAATTACTATAATGTGATAAATTAGTAGACAATGCAATTAAAATATTTACTTAGTTGACAAAATTATGTAATTGTAAAGCGACATAATTTGTTCAATATTCAAATGGAGTACCATTCACCCATTGTCTTTTCGGTGTTCAAATGATTTCATCATCATCATCTGATGATTAGGCTTAGGCTTAGGATTAGGCTCAATGGCCTGTTCCAGTATTCATCTCTTTTTAGGTCTTCCCAAGCCTCGCTTCTCTCTAGGTTTATATTTCCATGTTTTAGTGACTGAATCAAAATGATTTTATAAATTATACAAAAGTACGATGGCCAGTAAAATTTCTACAACTTTTGAAATGCAGTCCGGCTTAGTCATAGTTTGTATTTTTATTCTTGTTCCTCAAGTAATGGTAATCTTTGATCTTCAACAAATTATACATTACACTAATAATTCTTGTATCCAGCTGTTTTGTACACGTTGAAGTTTATCCTTTAACAGGCCATTTCCAAGATTATTTTTCGGCTAAACAACTTTCAGTCAGTCTTCCAAACCCTGATATTTTTCTCTGCGTTTTCTTTTAAATTATTTAGTGTTGTAAAAGCCATGGTGGCCACTTTTTGTTGATATTCTTTTGGTTTCTAGTACTTTATTTACATCGTCAACCAACCACCCAATCTAGGAATCAATATTACAAATAATGAAATAAATAAACCTTATTGTTACGTAAAATAATGTACATAATTTTTGACAAGTCAAAATGCTTGGGATAAGGAACTGGAAGGTTATACTATTGCACAGAAGACAAAAAGGAGACAGACAAGGCATTCATTTGGAGAGGCCAAGAAAAACTATGTGAAACCTTGACCAAGACAGCCAAACAATATGCTAGGACCAACTGATTAGAAACGAATTCTTAATAGTAAACAGTGTCCATATTCATAAGTCAACTTGATCATTAAAAATCATTAAAAATTTTAATCATTATAATTAACAAAAAACTAGATAAAAAGTAATTATATGACGGAATAATTTGAACATTATTTGATTTTTTAAACATACATTTGAATAAGTTTAAGTGTGACTAAATTAAAAACAAATCCAACAGAATTTGTAAACATGATAAATACTCAAAGGTATTGGTACGCTAAGTACCTTATTTTTAAGCGTTTTAGGGCGTAGCAGTAGGAATTGATTATATAGCAGACACGTTCCTTAATACAACTGTCCCAGGATAGTTTGCTACCTAATATTAATTCTAAAAATTTTGTAACTTACCTGTTACAAAAGATTTTGATATATTGTCATTAATGGAGATATCCTTACTTTGGTTACTTATTTCCTTACGACCAGTGAAGCATTTGGCCACAGTTTTATCTGAGTTGAGAACAAGATTATTTATTGCATCCAGTCTATAACCTTACTTCAAGCTTCTTTAGTTTTAAACCTTGTTCATAGTTTTCATCTTCGAAAGATATTATCGTATCATCAGCAAATAATATAACATTGAAGGAGCCAAGAAATTCAGCGAGATCGTTAACAAAAATTAAAAATAGCAAGGGTCTTAAAATTCTAACTCGTTGAACTCCCCTTTTAACTTGTATAAAATTTTATGTGTATTTTGTTTTAACTTTGCAATGATTGGATGGCAATTCGACCCTCTGATGTCCCTCTAATACCATACACCTCAATTTTTTTATGGGCAAATCATACGGGACACGGTCAAAAGCTTTACAAAAACAAAAAATAAATAACAGGGGTTTGTTTTTGCTAATGATTAATTTTAGTAAGCTTCTTCAGTATCGGGAAATTACAGTCTCTGTTGACCTACACTTTCAGGACTCGTGTTGGACATTTGCGAGTGTACTGAATTTACTTTAAAAAAATCGACTAATCTACTCTCTTATCAATTTATTATCTTTTGTAAAAATATTTTCGCCGTTTGGAAACATTTTCTCGATGTGGGTATCCTTTGAATTATCGATTTAAATTTACTCGCCCAAGTGACGAATAAAATGCATGTTTTGATTGTCAGAGGCAACTGCCTTTAATAAAATAATAGTACTGTAAGGGGTTGCACATAACAGGCAGGTGGAGTGTTAAATTATTTGCACTCGATTTGCTTGTTTCAGGACTAAAAAAAATTTAGTTTTTTATTATCACATGGTAAGCCAAACATATGACTGAAGTATTTAAGAACAGAAGAGGTACAAGTGTAAAAGATACTTGTCAGAGTTATATCTCCTCTGAGCGCAATGAATTTCATTATGCAGCCAGACCCTGTGGTGAATAACGTGAGGTGTGTCATTTGCAGGGTGGAAAATAGGTGCTTTTTAGACGGCCTGGCATATTGATAAGCTTTTCAACTCGGCGAGGAAGGCAATTGTAAACCACCCCACTCCTTGTTTTACTTAGCTAAACCTGTAGAAGTTCAAACCAGGACTGTAAAGTTGGCCCCCATACAAAAATTTCAAAAATTAACTTGTAAAATTGATCGGTCTACGTTTCTACCGGATTATTCCGGAAAATGTTTTGTTTGTTCCGTCCAAATAAGTGAAAAAACGCCGGGAGGGGCTAACTTCACACTGGCCTCCTCCCGCTCAACTTTTTAAATTTTTTTTTGGACTTCAGGGACAGACCTTCGTTTGTTTCGGATGGTCTCGCAAAATATTTTTTTAGTTCCTTTCAAGTAAGCGAGAAATCGAGAAGAACTGGGTGGTGCTAATGTCACTCTAATCCCCCTCGACTCAATATTTTAAAGTTTTTTTACATAGATTGACAGCCCTTCGTTTGTACCGGATCATTTCGCGAAAATTTCGTTTTTCCCGTTCAAATATGCTAGAAAATCAAAGAAAAATTTGGAGTGGCAAGTATAAGCCCATGCATTCAATACTTTTTGGTTTTTACTTTAAATGATAGCTCTCATTTGTTCTGGATTGTTCTGTAAATTGTTTTGTTTGGTCTGCCGAAATTAGCGAAAAAAATCGTGAAAAACTTAGGAATGGTGGCGATACTCTAAGAAATTCAATTTAAACTTTATCGTTATCCCTATCGAGAGTCGTTTTGCTGTTTTGGAACGTTCCATAAATATTACGATTGTTAAGCTCATACTCGCGAGAAAATCGAGGTGAACTGGATGGTACAAACTTCACTTTAGGTCACCCACTCATTAATATTTAAACTTTTTTGTCTAAATCGATGGCCCTTGTTTTTTCCGGGCATTTAAAAAAAATGTCGTTTGTTCAGATGTTGTAAGAGAAAAAGGGAAAAAACTGAATGGGTGTACTTTATTCTACCCTTTTAACATTTTTTTTCTGAAATCTGTAATCTCTGTCCAGAATTTTATAATGAAGGAAAATCGGTCCAGAATAAATATTAAAATATGCCTACTTTGTTCAGGTCTGTCTAGTAAAGTTTGCTATTTCCCGAATTTCTTAGTTTAATTTTTTATCGCATTGTTTTTAAGCAAAAAACAAGGTTAATAATAATCTACTCCTAGTCCATTTTTAATTTTTTATATTTTAGAAAAAGATTTTCTCTTTAATGTTTTATTTACTGTACTGTAAAACTGCTAAACCTAGTAATTGGGGCGACATATTACATGATACGAAATAGCATTATGGAAGTGTACTTGAACCATTTTGCAGTGAGAGTGGGCAAACAGCAAAATGCGCATTCTTTTTACACATCGTAAGCGTAATAAGGAAATATTTTATTGACAATTGTCAGGTGGTGTAATGTTAAAAAAAGCGTGAAATAACATGTTAAAAATTCTTAAACAAATTTTTGTTTTGTTTTATCCCTAATGCGTGTAGGTTGCAATTTGTTCGATTGAGAACAATAAGCAACCCCATGACCCAATGATATGTATGACGTTTAAATGAGCTGTAGTCTCGTACATACCCAGGCCGACCATTCCTGAGAGAGTATGGTTAATTGACCCCCAACCATCAAAGTACATTGGTAACCACTGTCTAGTATTCAAATTCGTATAAAAGAACCAATTATACTATATACTAGGATTTAAACTAGGAACCTCCATCTCCGAAAATCAGCTGTCAGAAAAGCTGTCGAAAAGTCAGCTAAACAGCTGACTTGCGGCGACGACTTTTCTTCTAGACTAGACCAACCCGTTGGTTACTAAACGAACGACGTAAACAAATTACTAAAGGATTTGTTCATGGATTCGTTGATAGTGGGTTTATGCCTAATTTGAAAAAAGAAACCAAAGCGGTGTGCGATGGACTCATGTATGGAAGGTGACAGCACGGCGGAGAACAACTCTTCAAAATTGCGTATAATATACGTTGTGTATACAATGCGTTTAGAAAGATATCCTGCCAGCCATAACAATAATTTAATCCTGACACTACTATGCGCAGCACCGGTTTCCTTCCAGGATAGTTTGTCAACCCAAAAAATCGTCTATCGGAAAAGAGAGTTTTTTAATTCTATCAAAAAATATATAATTATTTTTAATTTAATTGTATTACTTATATCAAATAATTTGCCGAATAATATTTATTTGAATGTTTAGTAAATTAGATTGTGAGTTTTGAAAGAATTGTAATTCGATGATTAATAAAAATTTGTTTTTATTATTCTTTTAAACTTTTTTTCTTAACACAACACAATATCTATTTATAACTTGTTTTGTCTATTTTCTTAACCGGTGGACGCGAAATTGATAGCAGATGTGAAACTGCCGTCCTTGTAAGAATATACATAATATACGTATATTTTTACATAGGGGCGTAGCGAGAGCACTCTGGTGAGAAACTCTCCAAGGTACGGTGTATAAAATAGTTTCAAAACACCGCCATTTCGCATCCGGTACCAAAATTTATTTATTTTTTTGTGTCTCTCTGAGTAACAATAAAATTCTCAAAAAATAAATATAGTTGCCCCAAACTATGTACTTTAGTTTAAAAAAATTACGTCCGAAAACCATGTCACAATAAATTTTTATTAAGTTTTTATTAAGGATTACAATTTGGCGTCCGTATACGGACGCCAAATTGCACTCGGACTCCAGATTGTTAGGAAATTGTCAATGTATGGACGCGAAAATGATAGTAGTACATATATATTTATATACCAGAGGCAATCTGAGATACTCTTGCAACTCCACAAATTTATAAGAAAAAATCTGGTGTGAAACACTCACACAACTTTCTCTTGCCAATGCAAATATTTAACAATATAACCTAACATTAGTAATAAAACATTAGAAATAAACAAGAAACTAACCTTTAAAAATATAACCTTATTTTAATCATGACTGAAAGACGCAAAATGAAAATCGAACTCAGTTCTGCTTAAAAATACGGAAAATCATCCTTTCACACTAAACTAGGCTCTGTAGAGAAAAACGCTTTAAATAAAAGTTGTAGATCGTTTAATTTTCTATAAGTATAACACCAATTACAATTACTACTGATTACTGATTACTGATTACAATTACTGATTTCTGGTTTGTTTTTTTTTTCTTAAGTATAAGTATAGTTATGTACACTTTTGTCGTAAAATGCATACCAAGGCCGAAATTTAAAAAAAATCGATTTTTCACACGTTTTTGTGAGAAAAAAATCAGAAAATCGCTAATTACTGCTAAACTAAGCGTTGCACAAAAAAATGTTTGAAATAAAAGTTGTAGGATTTTTAATTCTCTAAAACTTTTATTATTTAAGTTTTTGCGCTAAATTGTATATTAAAGCTGTAATCTTAAAAAAACTATGTTTTTACGTAAAAACAGTCTCACCCAGAATTTCAGCAAACATGGTGCCTACCCTATCTTGTAGAGAATAAAAAATTGAGTAAACCAGGCGATTTTAAAAAAAATCGTAGGACCAGTTTTTGAGAAAATCGCAAAAAAGTGAAAAATTATACGAATAACCTACTACTTCCGGTTGACCGATTTTGATGAAAATGTTCGTGTCGGGTCCGGTAGTGGTATGTAACGTAAGTTTCAAGTTTCAAGTTCGTATGATGTCCCGTTCTTGAGATATTTTGTACACACACACACGCACAGACCAATCGCTAAAAACATGTTTTTTGGGTTCAGGGGGTCTGAAAACGTATAGATCCGGTGAAAACTCGATTTCGAAAAATCGACATGAAAACAATACTTTCCTTCCTATATATTCATATAGGCAAGAGAAAGTAAAAATTACCATTTGGCTGATAAATTTAAAGAGGGTGCAGTCCGAGGACTTAGTTCTATTACCCGAGTTAATTTGAATGAGCTTCCGGATCAATTACTGGCTCTCTTGATTCGGTCATCTATACGAGTATATTAAAATAATTAGCATATTCTGTTCACATTTTACTTGTACCGAAATATCTTGAGAACTAATGAAGCTACGACGATGTATGTAGGCTTAAAATTCTCGGGACGTTACGCATTATCGAACGAAATGTGTGTTAATTTGTTTGGTCCACTTGGTCTAAAGTTACGGTGGTACATATAAATAACGAATGTCCGACCATAACTTCAGTACAAATAAACCAAATTATCTAAATGAGAGTTCATTTGATAGTGTACGATGTCCCGATTGTTTTAAGCCTACGTATTTTTAACTCTTATTATTATTATTTAACTCCTATAGAACTTAAGCAAATTATTTACACTCAATCTGTTCATTGCAGGGCTAAAATAAATAGTTCTGTTTCTTATCACATGGTCAGCCAATTAAATGACTGAATCATTTAAGAACAGAAGAGGTAGAGGTGCAAAAGACACTAATCAGAGTTATCTCCTCTGAAAGTAATGAATTTCATTATACAGCCAGACCCTGTGGTGAATGAAGTGAAGGTGTCATTTGCTGAGTGGAAAATATGTGCTTTTCAGAGGGCCCGGCATGCTGATAAGCGTACTTTTCCACTCAGTGAGGAAGGCAACGGTAAACCCCCTCACTCCTCGTTTTACTTAGTAAAACCTCTACAGGTTCAAACCAGCCTTTTGGCTGATGACCTAAACAACAACAACAACATAGAACTTAAGATATGTATGTATTAATTTCGGTTTAAGTTGGTGTTAAATCCAACTGTGAAGCAGACTGAACGATATAGGGAGAGGTGGTTACAATATGTACGCCGCATGCAAGAGGATCGATATCCGCTACTGGTCTTACAATACTTTCCGCAAGGAGTACGCTCGTTGGGTAGACCACGAAGAAGATGGATAGAAGCTGGAACAGGTAATGTGCCTAATCCGTGAAGGAGAAGAGAAAAAGAAAATTTGCTCTATACAATTGATAGTTTTAGGTTTAGACACATATCACAGTTATCTCCTCTGAAAGTAATGAATTTCATTATACAGCCAGACCCTGTGGTGAATGAAAAGAAAGTATCATTTGCAGAGAGGAAAATATGTGCTTTTCAGAGGGCTTGGCATGCTGATAAGCATACTTTTCCACTCAGTGGGGAAGGCTTGTGTAAACCACCACACTCCTTGTTTTACTTAGTAAAACCTCTACAGGTTCAAACCAGCCTTTCGGCTGATGACCTAACCAACCACAGTTTTAGTTTAGATTAGTCTAAACATTATTTAGTTAACAATTTATAGTTTAGCCTACTACTCCATCCCGTATACAGACTAGGTCTATGCGGGAGTTGGAAAATTACTTATTTTATTTTATTTATTTATTTTCCCATTACTTACAAAAAAATATCATTATCAATAAATGTTAATTTCCTTAATTATACTTTGAAAATCTAAATCTATTCGTGGTGGGAAAATTAATTCACCCAACTATGGTTTTCCATGTTCAAGGGTAGATAAATTCAATGCTTCTTATTTTATTAACTACTGCAACTACTACGGTAATCTATTAGTGTTTTAGTAATTACAACTACATGTTAGTTACTTAAATACTAATTAAACTACTAAAACATTGTTATTAAAAAGTATGCTGTTATATAACTATATGTACAAATGAAAAAAAACAAATAATAAAATATGCAATACAAAAAAATTTATTTAAAAATAGAAAACTAATTATTGAAACCGGTTGACGAGCTCACAAAATTATATGTTTCCTAGAGTAACCATTGTTTCTAGGACTTCTTTCCCTACTTCCAATAGCCAAATGGTTACTGCTTTTTTATACCTTATGATATCCGGCACATTTTTAATTTTTAAGGGGAGCAGATTGAGCAGTTTGGGCGCTAATTAGCAGAAATGCCTTTGGTATAAAGTTTTAGAGGCCTTGTTTAAAAGTAAGAGATCCTTGTTCCTGGTATTATAATGGTGTGCTCTATAAAAGACTAATATTTTGTATATTTGTTCTTGATAAATAAATAACATTTTCGTCATGATAGTGATAAAGTTATTTAAATATCTGAAGATCAATCCGGATGAACGGGATCCGGTTAAACGGGATTTTACGTACAATTTTATCTCTGTTTCCTCCTCATTCTCCTTGTCCGTCTGGATGACAACGTGGTTTATAATGTCTCAAAATGATTAAGAAACTTCCTATAGGAAAATAATAGTCTAAAATTAGTGTAAGCTATTTCAATGTCAAACAATAAACTTCTAGTTTTTATGATGGGTTTTAAGTAAATTTTAAATTATAGTGTATAATTTGAATTGTTTTATTAATGAACACGGAAGCAGGAATTTTAATTAATCTACATTTTTATTATCATTCTCTTTAACCACCAGGAATTATTTTAATTTAAATAAAGTGTTCAGTAGATTTTACATTATTTACTCACGATTAAACATAGGTTATATTTAATTTTTTACATTGGCAAGAGAAAGTCGTGTGAATATTTCACACCAGATTTTTACTTTTTTATTGCAACTACATATTTATCTATCTACCTACCTACTTACTTTAATAGGCGTGTCACCTAATTATTTTTAAAAATATTTAGAACGGAACTCTTGTAGCCCTATAGTCAACATTAAATGTTTCATCAATGAAGTATTTTTTAGTTTTTTTAAATAATAGAGATTACCACAATTTTTTAAACCTGTGTTAATTTATGGCTGAATAATTTTATATCTGTAGGCTATAAGTAAGTTTTTGTTCAAACAATTTGCGGTTAGCAACGGAATAATTATTACTTTCTCTTGTCGATATGAGTATATTGGATGGAAAGTATTGTTTTCATGTCGATTTTTTGAAATCGAATTTTAATCGGATATAATCTACACGTTTTCAGACCCCCTGAACCCAAAACAATGTTTTTAGCGGTTGGTTTGTGTGTGAACAAAATATCTCAAGAACGGATCATTGTACTAAGTTGAAATTTGAAGTTTAAGTTAGATTCTACTACCGGACCCGACACGAACATTTTCATCAAAATCGGTCAACTGGAAGTAGTTTATTCATGTCATTTTTTACTTTTTTGCTATTTTCTCAAAAACGGCAAAAACGATTTTTTTTAAATCACCTCATTTACTACATTTTTTATGCTCTACAAGGTAGGCTAGGCGCCATGTCTGCTGAAATTCTTGGGGAGGCAGTAAATCGTTTTTTTTTATTGCCGCCTTAATATGCCTTTTAGCGCAAATTTGTATATAGTAAACGTTGTAGAAAATTAAAAAATCTACAACTTTTATTTATAACATTTTTTGTATAATGCTTAGTTTAGCGGTAATTTGTGATTTTCTGTTTTTTTCATGAAAATTTGTAAAAAATCGATTTTTTTTAAAGATGTCTTAGTATGGATTTTACGACAAAGTTTCTATAATAAAATTTATAGAAAATTAAAAGATCTACAACTTTTATTTCATGCATTTTTTATACAGAGCCTAGTTTAGCGTGAAAGAGTGATTTTCCGTATTATTTCTAATGTTTTATTACTAATATTAGTTCATTATTTGCTTTGGCAAGAGAAATTCGTGTGAGTGTTTCACTCCAGATTTTTTTTTATTTATTGTGTTATGTGTTATAATTGTAGGCATTTAGATTCCATAACGTATTTTACTTAACATTTATATTATCACCTTAAAAATGTTGGGCTATAGTGAGGAAACTAAGAAATTTGAAGCTTCATAAATAGTGTTTGTGACTAGTTTTTCATAAGTATAGAAAATATCGTGAAAATCATTAAAGAAATTTTGGACTGTTTAATTATTAAGTTTTTCCGAGTTAAATTTCCTGAAGTTTAAAATAATGGTATTAATTTTGCGGGAAGTATGTGATAAGGTTGTCTATTAAACACGTCCGGAAGACTGATCAACTCTCTAATTAAAATTCCGTAGAAACAATTTTTTTGGCTTGTAGTGATCATTACACATAAAGTTGTATACAATACTTATATCGGTGTATCGAATTTTATTTAAGACTATCACTCCGTCTCACTACTTTCTGAGTCATTAGAAAAAAAAATCCTTTTTGTAATATTCCCTTCGGGGTTTACCAGTCAGTCAACATGTATGGCTGAAGTTAAGTAATAATGTCAGTTGTCAAAATGTCTGTTAGTATAAAATGATCTGTGTTTGACATGTAGGTACTACATCATTAATTGTTAATCTAAAAGTTACTGCATACAGTGCCTATCATTTTTATTTTATTTTTATTCCAATCTAGAGAAAATATCTCATACTAGGTATTTAAATTGTTGGTCAATTAATTGATAAAAAATCTTTTCAAAAGTGAATTTTGTTTGTTTTATCTTTAATGTGTGTACGTTGCAATCTGTTCAATTCAGAACAATTAGAAACCTTATGAATCAATGAGATGAGGGTGATGTGTATGACTTGTATATCAGGTGTAGTCTTTTACAGACCCAGGCCGACTATTCCTGAGAGAGTATGGTTAATTGAACCCCAACCATCAAAGTACACCGGTAACCACTGTCTAGTATTCGAATTCGTATAAAAGTAACTACCTTTACTAGCATTTGAACCAGGAACCTTTGTCTCAGAAAATGAGCTGTTAAACTGTTAACGACTTTTACCAAAAGTGAATTAACAAAATTTTGATCGATACGTTAACACACCGGGTTAGTCTAGAGGTAAAGTCATTGCTACGAATCAGCAGTTTAACAGCTGATTTTTGGAGACGAAGGTTCCTGGTTAAAATCCTAGTAAAAGTGTTGTGTTTGTTTAGGTCATCAGCCAAAAGGCTGGTTTGAACCTCTAGAGGCTTTACTAAGCAAAACGAGGAGTTAGGTGGTTTACAATTGCCTTACTCACTGAGTGGAAAAGTATGCTTATCAGCATGCGAGGCCCTCTGAAAAGCATCTACTTTGCAGCCTGCAAATGACACCTTCACTTCATTAATCACAGGGTCTGGCTGTATTATGAAATGCATTACTCTCAGAAGAGATAATGCTGACTAGTGTCTTTTACACCTCTACCTCTTCAGTTTTTAAATGATTCAGTCATTTAATTGGCTGACCATGTGATAAGAAACAGAACTACTTATTTTAGTCCTGCAACGAACAGATTGAGTGTAAAGAATTTGATACTCCACCTGTCTGTTATTGGCAACTAGTAAAGTTAGTTAATTTTATACGAATTCGAATCCTAGACAGTGGTTATCGGTGTACTTTGATGGTTAGGGTTCAATTACCCATACTATCTCACGAATGGTCAGCCTATGTCTGTACAAGACTACACTTCATATACATGTCATACTCATCTCATTGGGTCTTGGGGTTGCGTATTGTTCTGAATCAAACAGATTGAAACGTACACACATTAGGGATAAAAAAAAATAATAAGCTAATAACGGGCATCCGAGAAATAACCATTTTTCTCGTACAAAAGCTTGTTCTTTTCTCTTTAGGATGTGAACCAATTTCGTGGCGTCATTTTTTCTTCTTTTCCTATTCACTACGGATTGACAAACATTCCTGTTTCTGTCCTGCTTTAAGCCTAGCCACATTTTTAATTCCTTCAGGTCTGTACCTCAGTGCTTTGCGAGAGCATCCGTGGAACATCATCTCTCATCCCCTTCTGTACTCACCGATTCAGTATACAGTGCTTCGACTCTCAATTATAATCAAATATTTTAATTCTGAAGCCTGCCTAATTTAGAATAATTCGGTCCTTCGACGGAATCTCATTTCTGCTCTTTACAATCTGCTGTTCTTTTTTGAATCTATCATCCAATTTTCTCTTTCATAAACCGATATGATGCCCATTACAGGCAGGTGAAGTGTTAAATTAATTGTAGTCGATTTGTTGGTTCCAGGGCTACAAAAAAAGTTCGTTTCTTATCACATAGTCAGCCAATTATATGACTGAACTATTTAAAAACAGTAGAAGTAGAAGTGTAAAAGACAATAGTCAGGCCTGTCTACTCTGGGAGTAATAAATTTTATTGTAAAGCCAGACCCTGTGGTGAATGAAGTGAAGGTGTCATTTGCAGGGTGAAAAGTGGGTGCTTTTTCGAGGGCCTGGCATGCTGATAAGCATACTCTTTCAACTCAGTGAGGAATGCAATAGTAAATCACCTCACTCCTCGTTTTTACTTAGTAAAACCTCTAGAGGTTCAAACCAGCCTTTCGGCTGTTGACCTAAACAACAACAAACCAATATGAGAACCATTTATGCCTTACAAAACTTTAACTCTGTATTCCTTCTAACCTTATGTAGTACACACTGTAGTAATGTAATAGTTTTGCCAAAATATCATTCAATTTATTTTGTTCCATATTTTATTTTGTGCACTTTTACCCTAATTAACTTTAAGGGAATTTTGAAAAACAAATGTCGATACCATGGTATTGAAATTTTAAAAAATTGACTGTTGCAGAGATTTTGAAATTTTACTCATACTTTTGATAACATAGTAGGCTACAATTTTAGTTCCAGGTGTATCATCTACTTTTTTAAAATTTTTAATAATTCTGTATCTACTTGTATGGTATTTTATTTTATCTGGTAGTTATCATAGCCTACTTCTTTATGTTTTTACGACCACTAGCTGTAACAATTAAAAGTGGTTGCCATAAAATATTTCTGTAATTGAATTCAATTGTTGTAATTATTGTAAACTACTTTTATAAATTATGTTGTATCTTTTCCTTATGTATTTAGTAATTTCCGTTCAAAGAGAACAATCACTATCATTTTTAAACTTCTAAAGGTGTTCATTTACTTTTTTCTTAATTATGCGTACTTGTACTTTTATAAGTTGCATCCGATTGTTAATTGACATTTAAAAAATGTATATTGCAACTTAAATTCAAGGTTATTTTCCTGTCATATGCAGTAGGCTTAGATTGACACAATAGGCTTAATTGATGGATATGTGATTGATGTGCAGTTACAATTTACATTTCTTGCATGTAATTAATACTGTCAACTCCCGCTCGCTTCACTTCGCATTCTTAAATACTTTATTAACGATCTTTCAACATTTATTCAAAATTTCAAATTATGCCTATCTATGTAGTATAGTTTACCTTATAAAGTATGTGTTGACATCGTGGAAAGATTACCAGGGATTACTGTTAATTGAATGCATTTTGTAAACTTTTTTTAATCTCTGCTGTTTGTGTCCTAATGTGTTTTCCCATAACAGACAGGTAGAGTGTCAATTTATTTACACTCTATCTGTTTGTTGTAGGGCTAAAGTAAATAGTTCTGTTTCTTATCACATGGTCAATAATTAAATGACTGAATCATTTAAGAACTGAAGAAGGTAGAGGTGTAAAAGACACTAATCAGAGTTATCTCCTCTGAAAGTAATGAATTTCATTATACGGCCAGACCCTGTGTAGAATGAAATGAAGGTGTCATTTGCAAGGTGGAAAGTAGATGCTTTTCAGAGGGCCGGGCATGCTGATAAGTGTACTTTTCCACTCAGTGAGGAAGGCACTTGTAAATCACCTCACTCATCGTTTTAATTAGTAAAACCTCTACAGGTTCAAACAGCCTTTCGGCTGATGACCTAATCAACAACACGAATTTCATTATAATCGCCTTGTATAGACTACTACATTTTGCGGTGATTTACGTGATGGAGTAAGCAGCATATCTGCTGAAATTTGTGCGGGGAGACGGTGCTCTTTTGTAAATTGTTTTTTTTTATTACAACCTTAATATACCTCTAAGAGCAAAAGCGTATTAATCAAAGTTATACATATTCTACAAATTTTATATTTCAAGCATTTGTTTTTGCAGCGCTTGGGGTAGCGTCAATTGATGATTTTCTTTATTTTGTTAAATGAAATCGGTAAAAAATTGGGGGGGGAGGTTTAAGTTTGCCGCCTTAATATCTATTTTATGGAAAAAATTATAAATTCTGTAACTTTTATTTAAACACTTTTTTCTACAGAGCTGTGTCAATTAGTGATTTTCCGTATTTTTCTCATCAAAATACCCTAACCCATTCCAATAGAGGTTGATTTTTATTTATTTTGCCATTGTATGCTATTTTTCCGCCAACGTCTTTTTTTGTCTTTTATGATCACAATGGATCACTTTAGTCAAATTTAGAAAGCTTCTTCCTTTTCATATTCTTTAGCTTGATGTTTTGCCAGTATGCCCTCATTCGGGCTGATCTTGTTTGCAGAACTTAATCTGAAACGACCGGTTTCTTCCTGCTTCGGTTTGTTCTTCCATCTGATTTTGTTTCAAATCTATTTTCCTTATTTCCTAAGTTTTTTTAATATTTCTGTTTTGTTTTCTAAATCATCAAAAGTTAATCCGAGTTCGATCATGTCTTCTTTGACATTTCGGATCCTGATATTACCATTGGAAAGAGTTTTCTAATCATCTTGTTTAAAATTCTGTCTTTAGGTGTTCTGATAAGATGTCCAAGAAAAGTTATCCTTTTCTTCCTCATTGTATCTGTTATGGGTTCGTTTTCTTTATAGACTTGTTAGTTTGTTAGAATTCTCCATTTTCTTTGTTTTTCTTTCCTATGCAGGTTCTTAGGATTCGTCTTTCGTGTCTTTTATAATAGAGCATTAATGTTAATTTATTCTTTAGATATGATTTATAAGCTTTGCATTTAATTATACGCACAAACTCAATGGCCCTGAGAGGGGTCAAATTTTTCTGGAATTCGTTTCTTTATATGTAATTGTTGGCACATTGTCCTGTTGTTTATCCAGTTGTCATAGTATGACTTCTTTGGTTGTGGAAGTTTTTTTTCTCCATAAAGATTGAGGAGAAAAAAACCTTACACTGAACAATCTGAGTTTAATCTACCAAGTTATTGACCTTCGCCCCTTTCTAAATACTTTTCTTTCTTCCTCGACTTATCTTTCCTAATCAATAAAATTTCAGTTAATAATTACTGAATATCTTAATTTGTTTCGGTTATAAAAACAGTAGGCCTACTACAGTGTTTTTAAATAAATTTATAATTAACACAAAATGTTTATCCACCTCCGTGGCGTAGTGGAAAATGTTCGTGTCAGGTCCGGTAGTAGTATCTAATTTCAGGTTCAAGTTCGTACGATGTTCCGTTCTTGAAATATTCTGTTCACACATACACACGCGCGCGCGCGCGATTTTGTTTTGGGTTCAGGGAGTCTGAAAACGTGTAGATCTGGTGAAAACTCGATTTCGAAAAATCGACATGAAAACAATACTTTCCTTCCTATATATTTAGCCTATACAGGCAAGAGAAAGTAAAAAACAATGAAAAATATGAAAAAAAATAATAGGCTACGTACGTAAATAATGTATGTACTTATGCACACTTTGGCTACTCATCATGCGGTCTTGGGTTCGAATCCCATTCAGTCACGGCATATTTTCATACGTTGCAAAAAATCATTTCATCCTTCACTGTTTGCCTTAGCAGTAATTGCAAAACAGTCGGACGTAAAAAAAAAAAATACGTTGGCTATACAATAACTTCTTTCTGATGTTAACATTATTATTTTTTACAATGCGTTACTTATAGGCCTATATGTAATTCGGCTTATGAGTGTCTTTAATTAATGTTTGAAAACACTAATCGAATTTCGTTACCCAGGACTGCTATAAAAATTGACTCATTTATAAACATGATAATTGAAACATTTCCACATATCAGAGTGCGTTGAAAGTAAAACTTTGTTTTCGCTAAACATCCTACGGAATTTAAATATTCGGTACGTTTAAGACGGCCTTCGTTAGTTGTGTAACATAGCGAGTTAATGTTAGTTAATGTCAGTGCTTAATTGATTTGTGGACAAGCTTTTTTTTTCTTTAGACACCGTTCTTGAAATAATCTACTTGTAGTAATACATTTGCAAGTAAATGTTTTATAAAGATCATTTTTATTTCGTCATAACTGTTCAAACTAGGGTTACCGGACTGTGATATAAGTGTGATATAGTTACCTTGTGTTATTAATTTACCAGGAGGTGACACCGCATCACAGTTCGGTACAAATCAAGAGAAAAAGGATGTTGGAAACCTCTCCTTTGGCAATAATTCTGTTTTATGTTCCCCTTAATATTTTATTCCTTGCGATTCTCTCCTTAAAAGAGTTTGTACAGTTAAACTTCTCTTAACGACCACCCCTCTCTCCGACCGAATATTTGCGGAACTGATTTTATTACTCATAAGACCAACGTATTCTTTACCCCTATTAAGCGACCACCCCTAACTTCAACCAACGACCGCCGGGTAAAAAGACATTTTTGTTTACAGGTGACCATAAATTTTACAGCCCCAAAGTTTAGGGAATTTTCAATACTGTAAATGGACACCAATTGCACATGTTAGTTGTTTGCCTTCTGCTATTCATTGTTAGGTTTGTGTACGGAACAATTAGGCTCCTAGAATTCCATGAATGTTGTTTAAATTATATTTTTGCGTTTGTATTACTGTATTGTTGGTAGCTTATCGAACCATCCACCCGGGGCCTCTATGTACGGCGGTAGTTCGACCCTTTTGCGATCATGAATTTAGTAATAGTGACTTATAAATTATACACATTAATTTCCTGTTTATTTTATTTGTATGTTTATATAATTATATATAAATGTACTACTGTATTATTTTTAGTGATAAAAAAATTACGTTATGACTTGGTACGTACAATTAATGTAGTTTCAATTCCGTAACCGCAAAATTCGCGCCCTTTTGCCGCATTACACATAACGCAGGTCTATATACTTAATAAAAAACCGCCATAATTTCTATAAACCTCTATTAAGCGACCACCCCTCAAAAAGACCAATTTAGACTGTTTACACACACAGCCGGCTAGCCGGCACGGTTTCTAGCCGGTTTGCTGCCGGAATTATCGACTAGACTATCCGATTGTCGGCCGCCGGTTTGAATGGTAGTGGTCGACTGCGGCTCAGCAAGCTGGCTGTGTGTGTAAGCAGTCTGCAAGTGTGTAAGCAGCCATAGTCACAGCTTCATTCGGGCGTTCGCACGGACCGTGTGCCAACCCCAATGCTTCTCCATTTGCTGTTACTCGTCCGTGCGAACGCACGGACCATGTGCCATCAACGACTTTAAAAATTGTGGTGGTCCCTTTAGAGTGGGTTTAACTGTATTAATCTTTTACTACATTTCATCAGTTACAGTTGAAATTAAACATGATCATTAATCAGTCGCTCCGGGTAAATGCTCCCTTTTCACTCCACTAGTTTCCTCTATGGTTAAATAAACAACCGAACTATTATTGCACCATCAACCCTTTTAAAACATACTTGTATACTAATCGGACATAATTATAGTGTAGAAGTTGTCATATAATTACTTAAACAAGCAGTGGCAAGTACAGGTTGTGATATTAATTGCACAGGTAAAAACTAACTTGCACTATAAATTATAACCTGCTAGAGTTCCATTTACTACTTACTGTATTACGCGGTTTAAACCGTCATTTAAAAATGATTTGTTGCTTTACTGATGTATTATATTATTCTTATTTATTTATTTACTTTGATTGCATCAATATTTATTACATTTTGTAACCGATGATTCCAGAATAAAATTAAAATCAAACGTATTACCTTTTGAAGAATTTGAAACGAACTCAGCATGTCTTTTGTAATTTAACTTATTTTTTTGTGTTTTGCCCATCAAGAGCGCACTAGTATTTAGTCAATTATTTCTGTGGCTTCCAAATTTCCTTCATTTTTACGCTTAACGCCCTCTTCCGTTCCTCACTCCAGGCTTGCTCTTTCCATTCACACTTTCCAACCAAAAAGTTTCCAAAAGTATTAATTTTTCTTTTATAAAGATCTGTATCTAAGATCCTTCCTTTGTAATTTATAATGTTTTGAGATCGGATTCTTCTTCTTTAATCCATTTGTCTCGTTTTGAGATTTTCGTGAGGAGTTTTAATTAATTTGTAGGTCTCGTTTTCGTCTTTCATATCTTTTCATCTTTTCATCTTTATGTGTATTACCGGATTTATTTATTCACGTGATAATGTTAATATTTCCAGTAGTAGTTCGAAATAAACCAGTAAATAAAATTGTTGAATCAAAACCTTAAATGCCTCAACCAATTGACCCTCAATTTGAGGGCTTGAAAAATATTATTCTACTTTTTAAAACCCACTGATTCCATTCCATACCTCATACCCCTAGTATTCGCTAATAACCAAAGCAGAACCAGTTGGGACAGTCTAAACTGTAAAAACAATGAATAGCGTACTTTTAATTCCAAAAGGAATCCCTTAAACAACTTCAGAGAAATATTGAACACAAGATCATAATTTATGCTATTTTATAATTTGTTTTTGATATCTGGTTCATTTTAAAAGCTGCTTTATGACATTTTAATTAAAACTCTGTTAGCAAAATTATTTTGCTAATATTTTTGGTTAAACAAAAAAAGTTGCATCGTACGCTAATATTTCAGTAAATTTATATCACATTTCTTAATTTAAAGCAAGCAGGCAGGGCGGACAAAAATTCTTCAAATGTTTTACTTATTTTGCTTAAAAATAAATCTTTAAAAGGTTTGTTTTATTATTTGGTATTTATCTTATGTATATTTTATTATAGCCGACTATGGAAGTGTTTTCAATTGATCGGTAATTTTTTGTACTTGCCGAATGTTTTAAATTCTTTTAGTCAGTGTGTGGTGATCATTAGCTATTTATTTTAGTTGTTTTTTTAGTCACGCCATGGCCTACACATTTCCCTACCTTAATGTATATTTTACTGTAGCATTAACTAGTTTAGATTGTATTAATTATTTAAAACAGGTTTTTCAACTTCTTTAATAATTGAGAATGATTTTTCATTAGCGGAAGACGTTGTGGAAACGTGAGTCAGCAAATTTAAAAAAATGTAGACATCTAAGAATGTTTGTTTTAAATAATTTATGAGATTTGAGACATTAGGTTTCTATGATGTCAGTAGATCAGTTTTTTTAATCTACTGAAGGTAATAGTATATTGTGATTTTAATGAACTATTAAATCTAATATTATTTTTTATCGATTCACATTAATTTATTAAATGCGCGTTATTTATTTTATTTACGTTTGGTTTTATTTGTAAAATGTATAATGTACTACTATATAAATTCTAACATATTAAACAATGATCTAAAAGATACCTGATTCTTGCCTTTTAGATCCGTTTCCCAGTTCTTTCGTCTCCGCAGTTTTGTTATAATTTATACATTTTTACTTTCTCTTGCCTATATGAATATATGTATAATAAGGAAAGTATTGTTTTCATGTCGACTTTCCGAAATCAAGTTCACCGGATCTACACGTTTTCAGACCCCCTGAACCCCAAAAAAAACATGTTTTTAGGGATTGGTCTGTGTGGTGTGTGTGTGTGTGTGTGTGTGTGTGTGTGTGCGTGTGTGTGTGTGTGTGTGTGTGTGTGTGTGTGAACAAAATATCTCAAGAACGGAACATCGTATGAAGCTGAAACTTAAAACTTAAGTAACGTACTACTAGAGGTCCCGACACGAACATTTTCATAAAAATCGGTCAATCGGAAGTAATAGTTTATTCGTGTCATTTTTCACTTTTTGCGATTTTCTCAAAAACGTCTTCTACGGTTTTTTTAAATTGCCTTATTTACTATATTTTTTATGCTCTACAAGATAGGGTAGGCGCCATGTCTGCTGAAATTCTTCGAAAGGCTGTTTTCTCGTAAAAAATTGTTTTTTTAAGATTGCGGCTTCCATATGCATTTCAGCGCAAAAATGTATAGTATAATAAAAGTTGCAGAGAATTTAAAATCCTACAATTTTTATTTCAAATATTATTTTGTATAACGCTTAGTTTAGAGGTAATTAGTGATTTTCTGTTTCTGACTTTTTTCATGAAATCTGTAAAAAATCGATTTTTTTAAGATTTCAGCCTTAGTATGCGAAAAAGTGTAGGCTATATTTAAAATTTATGGAAAATTAAACGATCTACAACTTTTATTTTAAATATTTTTCTCTACAGAGCCTAGTTTAGCGTCGAAGAGTGATTTTCCATGTTATTAAGCGAAATTAAGGTTGGATTTAATTTTTCATCATTCACTCATGATTAAAATTAGGTAATGTTGTTTGAGGTTGGTTAGTTATTTTGTTAATTTCTGATGTTTTATTACTAATGTTAGGTTAAATTGTTCATTTTTTCATTGACAAGAGAAAGTTTTTTTTGAGTGTTCCACACCAGATTTTTACCCAAAAATTCATCTAAAATAAGCTTCTCAAAATTTTAAGTTTTGAAAATTTTATTTTTACAATTCTAAAACTTTACGTTTTTCTTATATTTCTAAAAAAATTTAATGCTATTTTAAAATCGAAGACTTTTCAAAATAATAATTTGAGAAAGCTATCTTATCCTCTAGAGTAGAGAGTGCCTTATTCTCCTGAAGTGCCAATCGAAGGCTACTTATTGACCATAAAAATATTCTGGAACTTAAGGAAGTTTTATCAAAATCACTAACCCAATCTTTAAGTAAATTGACCAAAATATTGCAGGTTTAAATTGCATTCAATTTTGGTATAGTGTCTACGTAATCCTCTATGCGTAGGTACGACACGATGAGATGTGCCACCACGTGCTGTACTTAAGGTGTGGTCTTCAGCAGTCAAACTTTCTTTCCTTACATTAGTTAATAGGAGTCTTAATAATGCCTTCCGTAATACTTTGAGTTTATTTGTAATGAGAAAATGCTAATTTTTGTAATTACTTCTTCAAATTCAGCTCTCCGTCTTCAGAATTTGATGACACTTTCCGATACATGAATGCGGTATAGCCTATACTTAACTGTAGAAAATAACAAGGTATTATATATCTGTATGTTTTCAAGATAGTCTGAAAGTTCTTATGTATACCCTCTAAATTTATTATTATATTATAAAGAAGTAATGTTAATTTGTTTGTACGAGGTAATCTCACAAACTACCCAATTGATTTCAATTTTTTTTCTGTTGGAATCTTAGAAATTCGTAAGTAAAATGGGATTTATAGCTTTGCGTTTTTTTTAAATTTTGTAAAACTTTTTGATTGAAAAAATGGAATCATCTTTTATTTTATATATCTTTTGGGTAGGATTTTTTTTAAATTAATCCTTAATTTTTAATTTTAATTTTGAAAACCCTCTAAATTTATACTTAGGCCTGTATTATAAAAAGTTATTGTTTATTTGTTTGTAATTCCTGTTTCCAGTAATAACGGGTTTTAATTTTACATCATTATTTTCCTTTTAATTTTGTAAGATTGTGTGAGAAGTTATACGTTTTAAGTTTAGTTTACCGCAAAGCGCTGTAAGGGGTTGATATTTGGGGGGGGGGTGCTAGTGACTGAATAAATAATTATTAATTATTATCTACGTCACTAATGTTAAAACGGCATTATAAAACATGAGTTTACTCAAAAACCGGGAACAAATTTGGATAAACAAGAAACGTTAAAAATTATAATTTTTTTCTTATTTTGAATTGCATAAACTTTGCCGTTAGCAGCAACAGTGGACTTCGGTACAGTAATGTGTAACAAATTTCCAGACCTTCCCAGGGCTAGGAATCGAATTCGAGATATTCCGCTTTGCAGATATTACGCTTTGACCAAACGCTTTCACTACCGGAGCACAACGATCAACAAATTTAAGGTACCCAGAATTCCTGTAAAACATCCCGAAAAAGTTTTCTTGTCTTACTCCTGTCTACGAGTCATAGGCCTAAGGTTTTTTTTTCAAAATAATTCGTTTATATTTTTTTAACTTTTTATTTCATGTCGGTTACTGGTATATTATGAAAAATCACTCAAATTTTATTTCTGTCATTATTTTTAATGGAAACAAAGACCGTTAAAGGAATGTAGAGATAAGGAAGAGCTTAACAACGTTGCTATAAATAGGGTACTGCAAAATAAATTACATTAGATAGAGCTTGTGAACAGGATGAGCGAGAAAAGAACACCTAAGCAGGCGCTGGATTACAAACAGGCGGGAAGGAGAGACCGAGGTCGCCCGAGGATGAGATGGGCAGATTCAGAAGTTTGGAACAGGCAGGAATGCCTAATCCTTGAAGGGCAGGAAAAATAAATTTTTTTTAATATAAATATTCAGTAGTTTTTGTCCATTTTCATCAGTGTTAATCACCATAATTTAGTCATCTGTGTAATTTTATAACTAATTTAAAGTCACTTCCTGCTACCTGAGTTTCTATACGGAGCCGTTATTATTATAGTGACAGAATTTCGTAAAGGAGTAAAACATTTTTCGGTTGATAAAATGTTTCTTCTTGTACTAAATGTTATGGTGTATAAAGTAAAAGTATTCAAGTAATATAAAAAAATCTTATGTTTTTTTTTATTGAAGAAGTGTACTTTACTACAAAAGAAATAGATGATAGATAAGGTTTCTTGGTTCATTAACAGTATTGATCAAGCATTCTGTTATTGACCGTGATTACTGTCTTGTAGACCTTACACAGTTAATAACACGTCTAGAACCGGCTTGCAAGTAACAACTGTTTTAATATTGGATTGCAACATACAGTTCAATGACTTATCTTATAAAACAACGAAAGTGGGTTATAAATATGTAATTAAAAACACACTTTTTCATAGATTTATCTATCTTTTTATTCATTAGTTATGTATTTTTTTTATT
The DNA here is from genome assembly GCA_035578175.1 of Catonia carolina. Classification (NCBI taxonomy): domain Eukaryota; kingdom Metazoa; phylum Arthropoda; class Insecta; order Hemiptera; family Achilidae; genus Catonia; species Catonia carolina. Next base: position 255,641,826 of record JAQMRL010000001.1, on the reverse strand, counting down.
TCCTGGTTTTCTATCGTATTGTATTATTCGTATTTAGACTACAAATTTTATGTATTATTTTTAAAATTCTGTTCGGAAACAGCTTATAGTATGTTATTACTTTCTCTTGCCCATATGAATATATAAGAAGGAAAGTATTGTTTTCGTGTCGATTTTTCGAAATCGAGTTTTCACCGGATCTATACGTTTTCAGACCCCCTGAACCCAAAAAACATGTTTTTAGCGATCGGTGTGTGTGTGTGTGTGTGTGTGTGTGTGTGAACAGAATATCTCAAGAACGGAACATCGTACAAACTTGAAACTTATGTTAGATACTACTACTGGACCCGACACGAACATTTTCATCAAAATCGGTCTACCGGAAGTAGTAGTTCATTCGTTTCATTTTCACTTTTCTGCGATTTTCTCAAAAACTGCTTCGATTTTTGTTTTAATTGCCTCATTTACTAAATTTTTTATGCTCTACAAGATAGAGTAGGAGCTATGTCTGCTGAAATTCTTGGGAAGGTTGTTTTATCGTAAAAAAATGTTTTTTTAAAAATTCCTTTAATGTGCATTTTAGCGCAAAAATGTATATATAAAAAAGTTGTGGAGAATTTAAAATCCTACAACTTTTATTTCAAACATTTGTTTTTGTATAACCCTTAGTTTAGCGGTAATTAGTGATTTCTGTTTTTTTTTTCATGGAAATCTGTAAAAAATTGAATTTTTTAAGATTTTGGCCTTAGTATGCATTTTACGACAAAAGTGTATGTAATAAAATTTATAAAAAATTAAATGATCTACAACTTTTATTTCAATTATTTTTCTGTACAGTTTAGTTTAGCGTCAAAGAGTGATTTTTCGTATTATTAATCCAAACTGAGGTTGATTTTTATTTGCATCAGTCACTCATGATTAAAATGAGGTTATGTTTTTTGAGATTAATTGTTTTGTTTATTTCTAATGTTGTATTACTAATATTAGGTTATTTTGTAAATTATTTGCATTGGCAAGAGAAAGTTGTGAGTGTTTCACACCAGATTTCTTTTTTGTATTACAGGGCTTAGCGTCTTAAGAAATTGTGCTTTATTTAATACATGAGTGTTTTGTTGAGAATTAATTCATATTCTTTAAAAAAGTAAATGACCGATTTTGTTTTGTAGGTAAGGTTTAAAGGATGAGGTTAAGGTGACGGTTAAGGTTACATTAGGTAACACCAACAGTAAACTCACTGACCTGTTGTAGTCAGTCAGGATTTTATAGTAGTATTTCCTTTACTGCTGTAGCAAGTGCAGTCGTCGAACGAGTACTAATGCAATAAACCGGTTTTTAAGCTGTCTACTTCTCAGTATCTTAATAAATATACCTTGATTATTTATTTTGATTTTTGTCATAATATTGTATAATTATACGAATTTAGCCTTGTGAAGTATTTTAAGTTCACTTTTTAACAGTTATCTAAATATATTTTCATGTCAATGACTTCTTTCTTATATTATTTTTAAAGTAAAAGTTTTATAAACATAAGTAAACTACATGTTTATACTTTTTTTATTTTGGTTCTTATATCGTTCACATTAAAGGTTATTATCCTACGTAGTTGATTGTACTGATCATAAAAAAATATAACCCATAAGTATTTATAAAGTATACATACATTTATTCATATGCCCATAACAGACAGGTGGAGTGTAAAATTATTTACACTCAATCTGTTTGTTGCAGGGGTAAGATAAATAGTTATGTCTTTTATCACATGGTCAGCCAATTAAATGACTGAATCATCTAAGAACAGAAGAGACTAACCAGAGTTATCTCCTCTGAAAGTAATGAATTTCATTATACAGCTAGACCCTGTGGTGAATGAAGTGAAGGTGTCATTTGTAGAGTAGAAAATATGTGCTTTTCAGAGGGCCCAGCATGCTGATAAGCGTACTTTTCCACTCAGTGAGGAGGGCAATTTGTAAACCACCTCACTCCTCGTTTTACTAAGTAAAACCTCTACAGATTCAAACCAGCCTTTTGGCTGATGACCTAAACAACAAAGTTATTCATATAAGCTAGGTACTCAAGGAATCCTGTATCAGAGTTGCCATCCTTAGAATTTTACATGAAATAAACATTTATAATGTTTATGAAATGCCAATGTTATGTAAAATTGGTATTTCATTGGAAAGGTTTATTTCTGTGAGATGAAGTGATAATTAAAGAATTTGGTATTGCCTTATTATTTTAATAATTACTATTCTTATTTTACTCTTAATAAAGGTAGGTGCGGGGCTGTTAAATTATTTGTACTCAATCTGCTAGTTTCAGGGCTACAAAGAATAGTTCTAATTTTTATCACATGGTCAGCCAATTATATGACTGATGCATTTTTGAATAGAAGAGGTAGAGGTGTAAAAGACACTAATTGGAGTTATCTCCTCTGAGAGTAATGAATTTCATTATAGTCAGATGCTGTGGTGAATGAAGTGAAGGTGTCTTTTGCAGGGGGAAAAGTTAGTGCTTTTCAGAGGGCATACTGATAAGCATACCTGTCAACTTAGTGAGGAAGGCAATTTTAAACTACCCCTTTGAACTTAGTAAACCCTCTAGAGGCTCAAACCAGCCTTTCGGCTGTTGACCTAAACAACATTATTATTATTATTTACTGATATGAAAAGATTAATTTAGTTTGGAGAGAATGTTCTTAATATTATCATCTTCCAGGAGCCTATACTTTATTTATTTTGAATTTAACCGTTGATTTAGCCTTTTAAATACTCAAAGGATATAACTGAAAATTCCTGGAGCTACAAATGAGAAAAAATAACCGAAAATCTCTTTATTTGGTTTAGGTATCACCTCCTTTTTTATTTGATTGTGTAGGTTCTTTAAATTAAAAAAACCAGGTGTGAAACACTCACATAACTTTCTCTTGTCAATGTAAATAATGAAAAACATAACCTAATTTTAATCATGAATGGATGATGCTTAATGAAGATCAACCTGTGTTGAACTTTTATGATGAGCAAAATATGGAAAATCACTAATTGATGATAAACTAATCTGTGTAGGAAGAAATTATTAAAATATAAGTCTCTTCTTCTTCTTCTTCCAACCAAGAATTAGGCCGCAACCTGTTCCGAACTCACAAACTATACCACCTATCTCCATCTTCTCCTAGGTCTACCAACATCCCTTTTACCTTCTGGAGCATACCAGTGTGCCTGCTTAGGTATCCTGTGATCTGACGTACTTGCCATGGTCTGTCTCCAACTTTGGCGATAATCCTTTATCGTTTCTTTCAGAAAATAAAATAAAAATTTTAGTTTTTTAATTTTCTACAACTTTGATTGTACACTTTTTCTTTAAAATGCATATTAAAGCCGCAATCTTTTTTAAAAAAAAAATTACCATGAAAGCGCAGGCTCCCTCGCCCACAATTTTCCCTTAATTCTTAAATAATTCCGTAAATTATTTGACCGAGTATGAGAAAATAATCAGGACTATTTTTTATAACAAAGTTTAAGTGTAATAATTTTTTGCATTCCCCTTCCTGTATACGCGTGGTAGATGTGGTATTAATGAATCATATTTTATGAAAAATGAATTGTAAATTTTGACAAATATTATAATTTTAATTTCTATTTTGTTTTCAGTTAAAAAGGAAATATTACACGGTATAAATGGTGAATTTAGATCAGGTGAACTGACTGCAATTATGGGACCATCTGGTGCTGGCAAGAGTACTCTTTTAAATATATTAGCTGGATACACGTAAGTAAAACAATTTTTTGGTTTCTTGTTTTAATAATATTATGTAGTGAATCCTGAAATAATGTGTAAATAACCATAATTTATAGTAATCAGTTTTTGAAGGAATAAACAGGTATTAATACAGTATTCAATATTCAGTAATAAGTACAGTAGGTATTCAGTAATTACAGAAGTACAGCTATTATATACAGTAGGTATTCAGAAGTACAGCTATCTTGGTATGACGGTGAACAGTAACCTTGATTACTCTACTGAGATCAAAATCCGCATAGAGAGAGCCCAGGCCGCATTTGTGAAAATGAAGAGGATGCTGTGCAACCACAATCTGAGTCTGGACTTGAGAATTCGTGTGCTGAGGTGTTACATCTTTCCGGTGCTGTACTATGATGCAGAGGCCTGGACTACCAATAGGCAATGTGAACGAAGACTTGAGGCCTTTGAGATGTGGGTTTACAGAAGGATGCACAAAATATCTTGGACAGAGAGAGTCACAAACATGGAAGTCCTAAGGAGGATGCAGAAGGGAATGGAAGTGATGATCGAAATCAAGAAGAGAAAGCTGGTGTACCTCGGCCATGTCTTGAGAGGTCCAAAATATGAAATCCTTCATCTTGTCATCCAGGGAAAGATTATGGGCAAACGATCGGTTGGAAGAAGAAGAACCTCCTGGCTACGGAACCTGCGAGAGTGGTTTAATTTGTCATCCATCGACCTATTTAGAGCTACAGTTTCCAAGGTCAGGATTGCCATGATGCTAGCACACCTTCGTAATGGAGATGCTACATGAAGAAGAAGGTATTCAGTAATGTGGGATATTGCCCATAACGGGCAGTAGAGTGTTAAATTAATTGCAATCGATCTGTTGGTTCCAGAGCTACAAAAAATAGTTCTGTTTTTTATCATATAGTCAGCCAATTATGACTGAATTATTTAAGAACAGAAGAGGTAGAGGTGTATAAGACACTAATCGGAGTTCTCTCCTCTGAGAACAATGAATTTCACTATACAGCCAGACACTGTGGTGAATGAAGTGAAGGTGTCATTCACGCAGTGGAAAGTGGGTGCTTTTCGGAGGGCCTGGCCTGCTGATAAGCATATTTGTTCAACTCAGTGAGGAAGGCAATAGTAAACCACCTCACTCCTCGTTTTTACTTAGTAAAACCTATAGAGGTTCAAACCAGCCTTTCGGCTGTTGACCTAAACAACAATGTGGGATAGTATACTTTATTAACCTCATAATTGTAACGTTGGTATATTGAAAGGTAGAGGCAACTTTATTTATTTATTTTTTAATTTTTTATTTATTTATATCTTTTAATAATTCATGCTATTTAAAAAATTTTTTTAGTAATCATACTGATAGAATTTGCATTTTAAAAAATCTCTTGTCTACTACTTCCATGTGTATTTTACATATTAACTGAAATATACCATGCTATTTTATGCTTACTGTACAAAAATCTATTTTTAATTCAAAGAATTGACCTATAATTTTTTTGTGTTACTAAATGAGCCAGGGGTAAGCAAATATATACCAATATACCATGTATATATACCATATATACCACATATATACCATAAAAATATACCATGCTATTTTATGCTTACTGTACAAAAATCTATTTTTAATTCAAAGAATTGACCTATAATTTTTTTGTGTTACTAAATGAGCCAGGGGTAAGCAAATATATACCAATATACCATGTATATATACCATATATACCACATATATACCATAAAAATATACCATGCTATTTTATGCTTACTGTACAAAAATCTATTTTTAATTCAAAGAATTGACCTATAATTTTTTTGTGTTACTAAATGAGCCAGGGGTAAGCGCCCCACCGTGGCTATGCCTATGGTTCCTATACTTTTGTTTCATCAATTATCTTTTGTAGTTGTTTTATCTGATGTAGTTTAGATGACTGAAAATTATACTGAAGAGTACTTTTTTGTTTCAGAATAAAAGGTAGTAGAGGTGATATATGTATAAATGGTTTAAGTCGAACAAATTCAAGGATGAGACATTTTTTAAAGATGTCTTGCTATATACAGCAAGATGACGAATTAAGGCCATTACTTACTGTTAGAGAAGCTATGACTTTTGCTACACATCTTAAACTAGGAATTACAACGTCGATTTGTGATAAAGAAAAACAGGTATGCATTCTCTTTTTCTCTTTTTTATTATTTTGTATGAATCGATACTAATAAGAAAAAGTTATAACGTTAGTGCAACACAAGCCTGGGTTTACTAGTAACATGTTGGGAGGCTGACCTCTGTACCAGCAGAAATATCTTACATTATCTTGTCTAGTTGTCTTGTGTATGAATATAATTGGACAATAATTTTGTACATTGATTGTTTTGTTTCCAATTTTTGGTTTTTTTAGTTTATTTAAAGTCATATCGACAGCTTCGTCACTAGCAACTACTGTGGGTTTTGGTACTGTAATGGTGGTTTATAGTGTTAAAATTTCCAGACCCTAGCCAGGAATTGAACCCAGAACCATTCGCTTTGTAGGGTAGTGCGCTAGTCACTACATCATGGAGGCAGTTGTTTCCATTTTTATTTTGTAACATTATTGTTTAGAACAGTAAATATAAAATTTACTGTTTTGGCTGTAGTCATTCTCAAAATTCACTGGTATAACAGTTACTTTACTTTACTTACTTTTACTTTATTCGGCTCTACAGTCCTGGGTGAACTTTGGCCTCCTCTACATGTCGCCTCCAGATATCGCGTTCCTGGGCCCTCCTCCGCCAGTTTGACACTCTCACCCTACGAAGATCATCCACCACGTCGTTCAGCCATCTTATTTTTTTGGCATTTCCTTTTCCATTTCCGTTGTTCCTGTCCCAATTCCGAGGCTCATTTTGAGGCTTCACAATAGGTTATTTTTTCCGGGGAGGAGTTATTAGCACCTCGCCCAACCCCCAACCTGGAGGACCAGGTGATTTTTCTTTCAGGGTTTTCTTCCCTTAGCCTTTGAAATTCCACTGAGTTTCATCTGCAAGGCAGCAGTTTTGTTGCTGGTTTTGGTCCGCCCCGGATATTTGATTTCTCCGGTACCCCCTATATCTAGGAGGCATTTCCCGATCCGCCACCTGGGGAGGCGCCCGATAGGAGACCAGCCAACTCCCACGGGACTGGTATAACAGTGGAGGCACTATTTACCAGGCTATTTACTGTGTTCACGTGGAACTTTAAAAGGAAATTTTTTTCTGGATTATCCTTACAAAAGAAATGGAAAAATTATTATTTTGTTTTGTTTTTTATTTTTCCAGATTAGATATTTATTAGAGATGCTGGGATTAACGCAACATGAAAAAACACTTACCAAAAGTTTGTCTGGTGGTCAAAGGAAACGTCTTTCAATCGCGTTAGAACTTATAACAAATCCACCAATCTTGTTTCTTGATGAACCTACTACGTAAGTACTTTTATATAAAGTTTATTTTGATCAAATTTGTTTGAAATGTGTAAGCTATGTCCCTTTCATAAATTGGTAGTCCCACTCAAAATTAATCACAAATACAGCTAACGGTCCTGGATGTATTGTGATTTAATTTTAAGCTTAGTTGTTATCACGAGTCAGCTGAAAGTAAAAGAGTAGAGTCTGTTTGTATTTTTCAATAATAGCTTATTGTTGAAAATGAGTCAAATTAATTAACCTATTGTGTATATAATTAATTATAAGTACAGCAAATGAAATCTTTTGGTGTTTTTGGAGTGTTTTCTTCTCTAACATAACTGTGAGTATCTTTATTTTTCTCTCAGTTTTTGCCCCAATAGGACCACTCAAGCCATTCCATATCCATTCAGTTCTTGAGCTGCGGAGTTAGTTTGATGTTAAAGTATATTTTTATCAAATTTGTTTGAAATGTCTGAGCTCTACCTTCATATCCATTTTTTTTATCTAGTGACTCTCATTTTCTCTGTAATAATAATGTTGGGTTGTTTTCTTTTTTGAAAGTGAGTTGGATTAGTATATTTTCTTTTAAACCCTTTTTCTTCTCATTTTTCCAGTTATCAAGTCCTTCATGTCGGACTTTTGTTTCTAGATCCATTTATTTCGAGTCTTGTTCTTAAGTTGATAGTTTAGGAGCTGTTTAGTGATTAAATTGTCGTATAAGTCAATTAAACAAATTATGTTTATTTTTGCCCCTAACAGACAGTTGGAGTGTTAAATTAATTGCACTTGATCTGGTGGTTCTAGGGCTACAAAAAATAGTTCTGTTTCTTATCACGTAGTCAGCCAATTATATGACTGAACTATTTAAGAACAGAAAAGGTAGAGTTGTAAGAGACACTGGTCAGAGTTATCTCCTCTGAGAGTAATGAATTTCAATTTACAGCTAGACCCTGTGGTGAATGAAGTGAAGGTGTCATTTCCAGGGTGGAAAGATCATGCTTTTCGGAGGGCCTGGCATGCTGATAAACATATTCCTTCAACTCAGTGAGGAAGGTGATAATAAACCACCTCATTTCTCGTTTTTACTGGTAAAACCTCTAGAGGTTCAAACCAGCCTTTTGGCTGTTGACCTAAACATGTTTAACAAACATATAGAAATTTAAGCATGTAGTATCTGTAGAAAAACGTTTTTACGGATGTAAGAAAAGAAAATGTAATGAAAAATACATCACAACTTGAACTTCACCTATCAGGAGTCACTTGATTGTCACAGTACGCAACTAATTTACTTCAAACAAAAAATTACGTTCCAAAGGATGAAAAGGTATATTTTATAGGACTATTGCTGTTTTGAAGTACTCAAGATCAATAAATTCTGTGTTGTATTAATAAACATATAGATCCTGATATGTGTTGTAATTGTTGCATAGTAGATTCACCTTTTACATTCTTCAATCTCTGAACCTTATCTGTGTTGTTTAGGCCATCAGCCGAAAGGCTGGTTTGAACCTGTAGAGGTTTTACTAAGTAAATCGAGGAGTGAGGTGGTTTACCAGGGTATTCCTCACTGAGTGGAAAAGTATGCTTATCAGCATGCCGGGCCCTCTGAAAAGCACATATTTTCCACTCTGCAAATGACACGTTCACTTTATTCACCATAGGGTCTGGCTGTATAATGAAATTCATTACTTTCAGAGGAGATAACTCTGATTAGTGTCTTTTACACCTCTACCTCTTCTGTTCTTAAATGATTCAGTCAAACAATTGGCTGACCATGTGATAACAAACAGAACTATTTATTTCAGCCCTGCAATGAATAAATTGGGTGTAAATAATTTGACACTCCACCTGTCTGTTATGGGTAGATCTTATCCCTACCAACTGATATAATCAACAGAACAATACAAGATTGGGGCATTGGCTTCAATAAAAACAGTTTATAATTCTTATATTTTATTCAATTTTTTTTAGTTAATAAAATTTTTTGTTTGTAATCAGTTTCATGTTCTTAATTACAGAGGTTTAGACAGTGCATCAACATCGTCATGTGTATCACTGTTAAAGAATCTTGCCAGACAGGGTCGTACTGTAATTTGTACAATTCATCAGCCAAGTGCCTTAATATTTGAAATGATGGATCATCTTTATGCCATAGCTGATGGAAAATGTTTATACCAGGGAACTACACCAGACTTATTGCCTCAGCTTAGTTCATTAGGGCTAATTTGTCCTCCATACCATAACCCAGCAGATTTTCGTAAGTTTCATTGCTTTATAGTTATAAATATATTTGTTTACTTTACTTTAGGTATTGAAATTTCATGACTAAAATTTGAGAACTAGTGAAAATGATAAAACTATAATTATACGAGGGCCATCCAGAAAGTAGTACCCGTTTCCGCCGCATGAGGCGCTGACGAGGCGAGCAGCCGCCGGTCAAGGTCAGATCGCTTCAGTGGCTTGTCTGCCTTCTCTGTTGTAAGTTCCGCGACGCTAGCATTGCCTGTCTTGTTTCTGTGACCGTTCATAATGTTTAAAAAAATTGAGAACGCCGCCAGTTGTGAAGTGAGGGCTGTAATAAAATTTCTCAATGCAAGAAACGTTCGACCAAGCAGACGCGTTCTTGAATCGCATAGTTACTGGTGATGAAACGTGGGTTTGTTATGCTTCACCTGAGAGTAAACGACAGTCAATGGAGTGGCATCATCCTCATTCACCAAAGAAACCAAAAAAATTCAAGACTGTTCTGTCCACCAGGAAACTTATGGCAACCATTTTCTGGGATCGACGTGGTATACTGCTTATTGATTTTATGGCCCGTGGAGACACTATTAACGCTAATGCGTATTGTGAAACATTAAAGAAATTACGGCGGGCAATACAAAATCGACGGAGAGGTCTATTGTCTGATGGCGTCATTCTCCTCCATGACAATGCCAGGCCTCATGCAGCGAGGATAACACAACAACTTCTGCAGCAATTCAATTGGGAAATTTTCGACCATCCACCGTATAGCCCGGACTTGGCCCCTTCAGATTTTCATCTCTTTACAAAACTTAAAGAGTTTTTGGCGGGAAAAAGATTTGACAGCGATGAAGAACTTAAAGAAGGTGTGACTACGTATTTCGATCGGCTGGCGGCGGAGGAATATGATGCTGGAATACAAAAACTCGTCACACGTTATGACAAATGCTTAAATTTGCTTGGAGATTATGTGGAGAAGTAGTTTAAGGTATGCTCTTTTCAATAAAAATGTTTACATTTGTTAATATTTACTTCTGTGTCTTTATTTCACAAACGGGTACTACTTTCCGGATGGCCCTCGTATATTAAAAGTCGGTACTTCAAGGAGAACACTACCCAGCGACAGGATTCCAGCGCTATAATGATGTTTATTTATAATTATTTGTTAAAAGGTTAAAAATTGTGATCGTGCGTCGTCAGTATAGTTTACCTTATACTGTCGCTTCATAGACGCCTTAGGGGATTACCTGGGAGATGTTCATTGTCTAGATCCGTATAAGTGGGTTCTGGTGGTTGAACAGTTTGTCTTTAAATCTAAGATAAAGTCTGTAAAAAGAATCGTTGACATAAGGTATATGTAAGTCCGTGTAAAGAGTTGCGTTCAATACGTAGAAAGGAGCATACTTATTGTTATTATACGTTGGAGAGTCGTGGACTGAAATTGTTGGATTTGAGCTATGACAGATGGTTTTGTCAAGCCATAAATGAGGATCCCATACATCCACATGGGTTTGAGGAGAGTTTTATACGAAAGAACTTTTGAAGAGAGTATCAGTTTAGAACTTTTTGAAATAGTTATATTAGGATATTGAATCATATTTTTTTATGTCATTCTATTAGTCAGTAAGATGTCTACAACAATGTATTCTGTACATGTTTTTTTGAATTGATGGAAGCTATGTAGTTAAGGATTTATTAATTTTCCATAACTTATTTACTTTATAGTAAGATTTCCCATTTCAAACTACAAAGTTTTTCCTGTCCTGTAATTCTTTCACTTGTAGTAATACATTCATTAACTTTGTTTTCTTCCCCTTCAGGTTTTTCAGTGTTTTTTTTTATCTTCCAAAACTCTTTCTCTGTATTACAATACACTATAATAGTTTGCTTGATTGAACACTTCTTTTACTTGGTAGCACTTAAATTAGCCGTACTTTACTTGTTGCAAAGTTATTGTTTTTATAAAATTTAGATAGAGTATTTTTTTTTATATTGAATATTAGCTCGCCACTGGAGCACCTTGGTACATGAGAAACGACACCTTTCATTCTGACCTGCATATTCCCAAAGTAAAAGACTTTGCAAGACAACTTTATAAAAGATTCTTTGACAAATTGCAAAATCATCCAAACAATCTCGCTCGACAAATGGCCATTCTTTTACCATCCTATCATTATCTTCATTATCACCACAACTTAATTTCTTCATCGTTAGTGCTTTCATTTTCATTAAGATCATCTCTCTCTATCATAGTATAGTCATCCTTGACTATAGTATTATGTATGTATATCATAGTATTATGTCATCCTTTTTTTTTTTTGCTACTTGCATCCTGGAGACTCCAAATGGAGTATAGGACATGCCAAGATAAAATTGATAAACTGAAAGTTTATCACCAATGATAAATTTATCACTTACCACCAAAATTTGTTTTTGCTACTGCTTACTTCAGTAGGCTTGTCATGAACCCTATTAAATTAAATATCACACACAATAAATAATTAAAAAAAAATCAAACACAATGATAAATTCATCACTTACCAATAATTTCCTCCTACCACTGCTTAACTCAGCTGGCTTGTCATGAACCCCTTTGTATCAAATTGTACACGATATTTGTTTAATTTAAGTTAAATACCAAAACTATTTAGAAAGGAATTCATGCACACTGTAAAATGTTTCATCAATCAAATATTGTTTTAGTTTTTTTTTAAAATGACTTAAATTGTCACAACTTTTTAAACCTTGAGGCAATTTATTGATGTACCAGGTGAGCATAAAGTCTTGCCCTGATTATAAAAATTTATTGCAGAATAACTGTTTGACATAATAATTTAAATTTGATGCTGTTACATAGGTTAGTGTTAATAGTTTTTTTTAAGATTACTTACATTAGTAAACTTCAACGTGTGCCCCCTTGGTAGCTCGGAGAATGTCGAAGCGGTATTCCAGTTCCCGCCAGGTGTTTTGTAACATGTGTTCTGTCACAGTACCCACAGCAGCTTGTATCCTAGCCTTCAGTTCGTCAACGTCAGCAACTGGTGTGGCGAAGACTCTATCCTTGATATAGCCCCAGAAAAAAAAGTCAAGGGGAGTAATGTCTGGAGAGCGGGGTGGCCAGGGTGTTGGACCATCCCTTCCAATCCACCGATCCAGAAATGTTTCATCCAGGAAATTACGCACTATCAAAGCCCAGTGGGGCGGTGCCCCATCTTGCTGAAAAATTATCCATGGTTGATATTCTTCTAACTGTGGTGCAATGAACTGTTGCAAAACATCTAAGTAAATGTTAGCGTTAATGGTGTTTTCCGTGAAGAAAAACAGCCCGAAAACCTTATTATGCATGAGGCCGCACCAAACATTCACATTTTTGCTGTCTCGCTGTAACTGTACAGTAGCATGTGGATTCTCTGATCCCCATATACGGACATTATGCCTATTTACCATTCCACTGACATGAAAGGATTCATCGGTAAAGCATATGCGATTTAAGTAATCGTTAGCGCCGTCAATCCTGTTGAGAATCTCAGTTGCGAATTCTGCACGTCTCAGCAAATCATTCGGTTGCAAGGCCTGCACGATTTGCACTTTATAAGTATGCAACCTAAGCCTTTTATGAAGAATTTTCACCACACTTGCTTGCGGTATTTGAAGTTCACGTGATGCTTGACGAGTTGATTTAGACGGACTCCGTTGAAACGATTCCCGAACAAGATCAACAGTTGCTTCACTCACACTAGGCCTGCCACTTCTAGGAAGATCTTCAACGCTGCCTGTTTCTTTAAACCTTTCATACCATCGCTTTATTGATTTAACATCAGGAGGGCTGCGTCCATAAAAAGCCCGAAAATTACGCTGAACACTGATGGGCGATTTCGTTTCGTGAAACCAAAGCACACATTGTGCTTTCTTCTGCTTCAACGCCATTTCGCCAGCAACAAACGTGAACTAACAGACCATGTCATTGTTGAGGAGCACTAGCGCCATCTATTGGTCACAAAATCTACTAACAATAACCTATGTAACAGCGCCAGATTTAAATTATTACGTCAAACGATTATTCTGTAATAAAATTTTATAATCAGGGTAAGACTTTATGCTCACCCGGTATTTTCTACCTGCATAAGTTGGTTTTTGTTCAAACAATTTAGTGTTGTGATTAGCAACATAATAATCGATTCTGTTTCTTGTGTAGTGGTTGTGAACATCTAAATTCTGTAAAAAGGTATTTTTCTTTACGTACATTATTGCTTCAAAAATGTACAAAGAAGGAACCGTGAGCAATTGCAGCTCTTTAAATAGTGATCTGCATGAGGTAAGGTGGTTGACTCCCATCATACACCTAATAGCTTTTTTCTGTATTTTAAAAACTCTTTCCATGAGGGATATGCTGCTGGGTGTGACCCCTCCTTCCACACCGAACAAAAACTTTCAATTCTAGTGGTTGTGCTTTAGTGTATAGTATAGTGTTCTAGATGTATAAAATTAAAGACAAAAAAAATATTGAATAGTGCGGTTATTATTATTTGTATACCTACTTAGTTTTTTAATGACTGTCCTAAAGTAATTAAAGTTAAAGATTGAGGTCTCTATATTTATGAATAAAACTTGCTTGTTAATTAATAATATGTTAGAAATGTGATTTAATTATTCCAATCTGTTATTACCTAATATAATCAAATCAATGTTTTGTTTTTTAATAGTTATTGAAGTTGCTGCGGGAGAATATGGGGCAGATTCTTTGATGCTTGCCGTGGAAGCTGCTGAAAAAGGACGATTAGATGCAAATCCATCTGTTGAAGAAATACCAAAGGAAGAAAATGGTAATCAGTATTTGAGTATAAGCTCTGTCATGAAGTTATATAGATTACTATTTTTTCTTTAATTTCCTCCCATTGTATTAATTAAATCAGTTTGGTGGAAAATAAACTTTAATTTAGTGAATAAATTACCTACTTACTTTGGTTTTCCTTGAATGGAATTAATACTTCGAGTGCTGTGTTAACATTTTGTAACGTATTTTGTGCTGCTTAACTGTAAGAAATAAAAATTGGTGCTAGAGCTAATTCAGCAAATGTTTGTAGATTGTAGTATAAAAAAATAGTATAGTATTTAATCAACTGAATACAATACAGTGGTTCATGAGAGTTAATATTAGCATGAAATATTTTGTATAAATTGTAAGCTATTTATATCTCCAAACATTTGACAAGAATTCTCTGCCTCTTAAAAATCAAGTTTGTTTTTGAAGGTCTATTGTCACAATTAAAAATATAGAAATCCTAACCAGATTCATGAAAAGAATCTTTCAATTTCTTTATGGAATGGAGGGCTGGACTTTGCTAAATAAACGAATTGAGCTTATTTATCAAAATAAGTTCACAGATATATTTTACAATAAGCAATTGGACATAATTCTAATAAAACAATATCCCACTGTAGTGTGACAGCAATATTCTGTACATAGTTACTGAGAAAATTTATCGCTTTTTGGTGTAAGATTTTGTCCAACTGAATAAAGTAGTTTAATACTCGTATGTGTGTGAGATAGAATTCTGTTGTTGTAATAAGAGTGTACTACTTATTGAATCACAGTCCAAAACTTAACTTATTATTAAACTTAATCTTTTAAACCACATGTAAAACTTGGCCAGGTGGAAGGAAAGACGAGGATGTTAAGTTATCAAGGATGTACTTTTTCATACTCTTTAACATAAAAAAATAATTAATTAATTAATTTTGAAATGTGTGTAGTTTGATTTAAAGACTAAAATATGAAGGGTTTAATGCACATTGTAATTATTTTCAAATAGACTTTTCTGGTGAAAACCATTAAATTCATTTGTTGGTACTTGTACGAGGTGTGGCTATCAAATAACGAAACTGACGTAAAGAATTTTATTTTAATTTTATACACAATCACTTATTGTCACCTTCAATGTACACTCCTTCTCTATCCCTACAATGCTCCATGTGAATTTTCCATTGTAGGAAACAGTGCTGGAAGTCATCTTCTATGCTCCTTCAGGACACGTGCCGCTTTCTCTTTTACAGCTTCCGCAGACTCAAATCTTGTCTCTTTTAATGCAGATATCGCCTTAGGGAACAGGTAGTAGTCACATGGTGCAAGATCTGGTGAATAAGGTGGATGTTCTAACACTGAGATGCTGTACTTGGCTAGGAACCTCTTGACAGATAACACGGAATGAGCTGGCGCATTGTCTTGTTGGAGAACCCGTGATTTGTCCTTCCACATTTCGGGGAATTTTTTCCTTACTCTTTGACGTAGTTTAGAAAGTACCTCAAGGTAGTAATATTGATTAATTGTTTGACCTTCAGGAACCCAGTGAAGGTATGCAATCCCATGGATATAAAAAAAAACAATCATCATTGCTTTAAATTTTGACTTGCTCATTCGAGCTTTTTTGGCTCTCGGTGAAGTTTGGCTCTTCCAGTGCATGGATTGGCGCTTCGTTTCCAGATCATTAGTAAAAAAACCACGTTTCATCACATGTTATTATCGTTTCCAAAAAATTTGGGTCATTTTCAGTCGCGTACAAAGTGTCAGTACAAACATTTTTTGAGCTTCATTTCAAACATTTTTGAGCGGCACGTGTCCTGAAGGAGCTGACAGAAGATGACTTCCGGCACTGTTTCCAACAATGTAAAATTCGCATGGAGTGTTGTAGGGATAGAGAAGGAGTATATATTGGATGCGACAATAATTGTTTATGTATAAAATTAAAATAAAACTTTTTGCGTCAGTCTCGTTAGTTAATAGCCACACCTTGTATGTTGGTTAAATGATGTTAAATGCTTTCGTAGCTGGTTTTTTATGCTAATATTTTTTTGGTTTTATAGGTTTATCATTAAGAGTTCTAAGGGCAAAGAAAAATTCAATTGATATTGTTGAATATAGTAGTAAATTACCAAAACCTGCTCCAGTTTGGTACCAGTCATTTTATTTATTTGGACGCAACTGTATAATACAACGAAGAGATATTGTAAGTTCGATGAGTAATAGCCTTAAATATCTTTTTTAAATAAAAATACTTTGAGAAAGTGATTCTCTCACACAACATTAGCCTAGTCACTACAGTTCATTGAGAATTAACGTAAAAAATTACAAACTTGACCATTGTTTTTTTTTTGTAATCCCTAATTTTTGTACGTTGCAATCTGTTCAATTCAGAACAATAAGCAACCCCATAACCCAATGAGATGAGGATGATGTGTATGATGTGTAAATGAGGTGTAGTCTTGTACAGACTCAGGTCGACCATTCCTGAGAGAGTACGGTTAATTGAACCCCAACCATCAAAGTACACTGGTAACCACTGTCTAGCAATCAAATCCGTATAAAAGTAAAACTACCTTTACTAGGATTTGAACCAGAAACCTTTGTCTCCGAAAATCAGCTGTTAAACAGCTGATTTTGGCGACGACTTTACCTCTAGGCCAACCCAGTGGGTGACCATTGTTAATATAGAATTTCAACAGCTTATCTCTAAACTTGTTTAATGTTTTCTAATTAGTGTAGAAATTTATGAAATATTTCATTCATCTGAAACTTTTTACATTACCTATACAAGGGGTGATCAAAAAGGTTCCAGGACTGTTTGAATTGCATGTTCAAGAGCAGTACGATTGCCATCAATGATTTCTGTGACTCTTGTCTGCTTGTACATTATTCATTTTCTTGTAAAACAAGTTTTTCATGTTAGGCGATTTTGTGATGAATTCTAAAAAAAGAGCAACTTGTTTGTGTGAAGTTGGGTAAAACATTTACAGAAACTTTTCAAATGTTGCAAGAGGCTTTTGAGGATGAATGACTGAGTCAATTACACTTAATGAGTGGTACAAAAGGTTTTAAGAAAGACAATCTTCATTCAGAATGCCCATGAATTATGTTGACAGACCACTTGCGATCCAATCGTTGATTAACCGTTCATGAAATTGTAGATGAATGCAAGATTTCATTTGGCTCATGCCATAAAATTTTAACTGACAACCTGCTGACCCCAAGTGACAGCAAAGTTTGTCCCGATATTGTTAACCAAGTTTCAAAATAACCATGGAGTTTAAGTTTATCAGAAACTTCGAGAAATGGCAAATGAATTCTTGCATTGAGGAATTTTTCAGGAATCATAGGCTCATTAGACTACTACAGTAGACAAAATGTTACAGTTTTAAGACTATTATCAAAGAATTTGATATTTCCTCCTCAATTTATTCTTAAATTTCCTGCTACGGGTTGAATAACTTAAAAAATCAAACTGCTCTCAATTACTGTTTGACTTGTAGTAATCACACTACAAGTCACTACGGGCCTCAGGTTTAATTCATGAACTGGCTTGGAATTTTTTATCACTCATTTTCATCTATCACCCTTATAAAAATAACCTTTTCATCGGCAGTAATTGCAAAACAGTCAGGCATTAATAAACGTTAACATAAACAAAATAAATGCTGAAAGGTATTTAATTTTTAACTTTTATGTACCTCCAGGTGCAAAAAAGTGACTGCTGATATTCAGTGAAGAATGGGTTAAAATTATATTAATTTTTTCAGTCACTTTAATAACTTGGTTATAATAACCTTTCTGATTTTGCAACTGCAGCAGTTGATTTATTGATCTATTTCTTTTGTTATAATTTTATATTTCTTTAATGTTTCAGTCCAACTTATTGCTAAGGCTGGGAATGCATCTATTAATATCAGTTTGCTTCGGAGCAATTTATAATCATGTTGGTAGTAATGCTAATAGTGTTTTTGCTAATTATATATTTGTTTATGGGACAAATTTGTTTCTACATTATACTGGACAAATGGCTGTCACAATTAATTGTAAGTAATTACTGTGAATACTTCTTTTCTGTTATAAATCTTTGTAATATTTACAGGATTGCCAAACAAATGGGTTCTTAGGGTAGGATGGAGTTTTGCTTGGTATCGAATTTTGCAATGTAGTTTGGTATTTGCTATGTTCATTTATTATATAAGATTTGTGTAATGAGGTATTTGGACTTTATTTACAGAGCTCCACATCTATATATTTGCTCTTTTATATTATGGCAAATTAGAATTTACCATGGGGATTCATGTGTCCTTCTGTTTTTACCAATTTTTGATCTGATTCAGATTAAGTACCAGAAATGGTTAACGAAGTTTATATTGTATAAAATATTAAATTGATTTTAAGCTCCAGGATGCATTATAAAGATTTATTTCTGAATCTGTAAATATGTTTGACTTTTTAAATGTTTTTTTTAATTAATCGAATTTAGATAAATTGTAGTATAGCCTAATGTATGTTTATTGTATTTTATTCTCAGTGTAATTTTAATTGTATTTTTTTATTTGTTTCAGTTCCTCTAGAATTTAAAGTTTTAAAAAGAGAGTTTTTCAACAGATGGTATACCCTAACACCATATTGCATTGCAACAGCTTTATTTGAAATACCATTTCAGGTAATTAAATTATATTGAAGTACCATTAAATCTTACAGTGAAATACACAATACCTTAATACCTTTACTATTTTAGGGCTATTTAAAGTGTTTTAGAATATGATTGTGTTTTCTTCTTATTGATGTAAATAAAGTAGTTAACTTGTTTCAGTAGTTTCATAATCTATATCTTATAAATATTTAAGGTTTTCATTATTTTTCAATTCTAGATGTTAATCTCTAGAGTTACACTATAAAAAGTTAATCATCACTGGGTGATTTCCTCAATCAAGATGAATACAAGACATTAAACACAGATACCTGCCTATATCATTAATACTGCTGGTTGTATGAATGATATACGACAATGCTTGCCTGTGTTGCTGCGTGAACAGTTCGGATTCAGTCAGTAGATTTTGTGTATTAGTACCGAACTGCCTACTAAATTACAGGCGGTGAACGATGTAAATTATCATCTATTAGCGACATTAAAAACATTCAATTGTAAACATTATATACAACAATTAATGCCTACCACATACTACACATTACAGACAAATGTTTTCAGGTCAGTTGATATTTAACGTTCCAAGAGTGACGTGATTCTGATGACAGCTAGTACAGCACTGACCCCCACCACTCGCTTAGGCAACCGAGCGCACCATTACCAAAATAAAACTTTTGCGCACTTCAGAAAACCGGCAAGGTTATTTGGCGTCCGCTCTACAGCTGTGTGGTAATTAAATAAAGACATAAAACAAATCATGTATCACATGACTGTAGCGCTATAAAAAAACTGTTAATTAAATATGTGTTTGTTTAGGTCATCAGCTGAAAGGCTGGTTTGAACCTATAGAGATTTTACTAGTAAAAATGAGGAGTGAAGGGGTTTACAATTACCTTCCTTACCGAGTGGAAAAGTACACTTATCAACATGCTGGGCCCTCTTAAAAGCACATATTTTCCACTCTGCAAATGACACCTTCACTTCATTCAACACAGGGTCTGGCTGTATAATGAATTCATTACTTTCAGAGGAGTCAACTCTGATTAGTGTCTTTTGTACCTGCTACCTCTTCTGTTTTTAAATGATTCAGTAATTTAATTGGCTGACCATGTGATAAGAAACAGAACTATTTATTTTAGCCCTGCAACAAACAGATTGAGTGTAAATAATTTGATACTCCACCTGTCTGTTATGGGCAGTAATTAAATATAATTATATATAGGCTAGTTTTTTTTTTGATACAGTAAGAAACTAAACTTATTCTGGTTACCTATTCACACTTAATTTCCTAAAATTCAGCCGTTTCCAGAATTTATAGCCACATGGTGTTTATTGATAATGATAATAATTTTTTATCTAAAGAGTTCAATTGTTTTCAGTGATATGCTTTTAAGATAGAACAAATAAAAGTCTATTGTGTATAAGCTTTGTTTGTAGTTCCTATGTATGTATTAAAAAACCTATTTTTGTATTGTTTCAGATATTCTGTGTCCTAGTCTATCTTGTGCCAAGTTACTTATTGACATCTCAGCCACTGGAATTAACACGTTTTTCATACTTTCTTTTATTTTTAGTATGTGTGTGTCTAACTGCTCAAGCATTGGGATTTCTAGTTGGTGCTACAACTCCTGTTACGGTAAATAGTTACTAGTCTTGTATTTCATTTTAACCAAACCTGATGTGTTTTAACATGGCTCAGATTCAATAGATCTAGAAATTTATTTTAAAATAATTATGGATATTCTTTTATTATACTGTGTATAAATTATAAATAGTGTAACCATTTAGATTGTTTTAATGTTTCAAAATAAACTTCTAAGATAGTTTCCCAAATCAAGAAGATAAAAGAGTGATTAATTCTTCCATAATTAGTACTGCATACTAATTGTTTACAATGGCAAACAGTCATTGAGAACCAACGGGGCCTAGCCCCACCAAGGATTGTAATATGTAATGCATAGGTATTTATTTTATCTGTTCATCTTACAATTTAATTGCTTGTTTTTATTTCTTCCATTTAATAATTAATCGAAGTTTAGAAAGCATATTTGATAGACTTGTTAGGGATAGATTGCTGACCCAGTGATAACACAATATGGTCTGATGGGAAGAATTGTTAGCATAAAAAATGCTATTTGCATACCTTTGTATGCATTAATATAAAAAATACAGTTTCAAAAGAGGAAATTAATTAAAAATTGAAAATTACTCTTTATAAATAAATTTCCAAAAATAAACTATGCCCAAGAATGACTGGCTTACTTTTTATAAAATCTGTTCGGTAGAACACCAACTACCGCCATAACCCTTCCACCATTATCAGTGACATCACCAAAGATGTAACTACTGTGTTGCACTTTAACCCGTTTTTATGTTTACACTTTCTAAACGTTGGCGAAGTAAAGTACTGGCTATTTAAGGAAACTTAAAGAATTGTGGGCACATTCTGTCAAATTGTGGAATTCAGTCTCTCATTAGTGTCAGCCTCAGTGATCCACTGTACCGAACATAGTTGCAAGTGACATTCAGCGAACCATTGTTCAAAACAAGTGCTACATTATACCGTAAAGGCCTTTCTTATTGTTGGAGCCAGTTAAGAAGTGCCATTAATTTTCTCGATCAAAAATCATTATGCACCACTGTCATCAGCAGCAAGAGTAATCCTGGTAATACTTGGGGCCTGTGGTATTAAAATCAGTTATTTTTCCACTAGTACTGCCTACGCTAATGTTTTGTTCCACATAAATTTGCTTTTGTCATGCATACAGTGGATTATTTATTAAATATTCCCTTCCTTTGATTAGAGTTGAAAGGTAAACTTGAAAATAAGTAGTTAGGTGCGCAAATCAACCAAATAAGTTTATGAATGTGCAACTGTATGTTTTAAGAAAGGGATCTCCATTTCTATTTTCAAGATCATCAACTTTATTGAATCTGGCCACACCATTAGAAATTATTACAAGTCACCATTGGTTATTTGTTAATGGTATTTTCTGCTAAATTTGAATCTACAAAGGTTTTATATATAAATAATAGCTAAAAGCAGTGTCATACAGGCTCTATACAAAAACTATTGGGAAAAGCTTCTTAGACGGCACTTAGGGTCCCATGAAGGTGTCCTTTGAGGGAGGATTTTGCTTTGTTTTCGGGTCATATTTGAAAATCAAACTTTTATCTCCTGTGATTACACTGTCTAAAAAGTTGGGGTCTTTTTCAACGCATTGCAAGCAGACACACCTCTGCTTTTGGTTGTCCATCAATACCTTCAGGACTAATTAAGTGTAGATCTATCGCATCACCAAATTTCCAGTGATAATGGTGTGCACTGTCATCTTATCAATGCCAATATGATCTGCGATCATGTATACAATTAACCAATGGTATGAATTCAGCACTTCATGGACACATTATCGTTGGTTCTTGAAGTTGACGACCGTCCAGGGCTCATCCTCTACACTCTCTTGGCCATCTGTAAAGAGCTTGTGTCACATAAAAAACTGCAGTTTGTGACATGCTTTCATCCTTGAACACTTGGTGAATCATGCCCAACGTCTCTGTACCTGATTTCCCCAGTCCAACACAAAATGTGATGGTGTACCACTGTTTAATTGTTTGCTGCATTTTGCACTGTCACTCAACAGGGATCCACTGAAAACACAATCTAGCCTGAACCAACGTACATAGGTAACTGGTGCTTGGTGTGTGTTGAAGGTCGGAACCCTCTACTATTATTCCAACTATTATTGCCTTCATGGTGCGAGCGCGCTATGACGTACAATCACATCAGGAAACAATTGTTCTAGATACTTTTTATACAGACCATGTATATGACATAGTCAATAGTTAATAGAAAACCTTACCATTTAATGATAAATAATTGTTCTCATTTATTTTTCAGTTGGCAGTATTTATTGGACCAACAATCACAGTGTTCCTTTCCGTATTTGGATTCGCATCAAGATATAGTGATATTCCATACCTTTTAAGAATATTTTACCATATATCATATTTCAGGACATCATTTCAAGGTTCATTACATATATTGTATGGTTTAAACAGAACATATTTACCATGTTTAGTGAACGGATTCCATGGAAAAACTGGTTATTGCCATTACAGACATCCACTTAAATTTCTTAGAGAAATGGAGTTCAATGAATTAAACGTTGGCTTTGATATCGGTTATATTTTAAGTGTTGGTATCCTTGTGTATGCTTGTACTATTACAGCTGTTTGGTTTAGGTTAACTTCACGATGATAAAATATATTTTTGTATTTATTTTCTAGCGACACAGTTGTGATATTGTTGTACGGGTGAATGTTACTTTTTTATTTTAAGTTTAATTTTTACATTATTTTACTATGTCAAAATATTTTTTAAAAATTGATCATTATAAATTATTCTCTTGAAAAAGATTTAGTAAAGTAATGATTCACGAGCTTAAATTCAAAGATATTCAAGCATCAACAATTAACTTAATGTATTTAACAAGTAATACATGTATTAATTTGTTAATACTTGATTTTTTTTAACTCTTAGATCATTGTAAGACTACATATTGCTGTTTATGCCTAAAAAAAATTCTTAAAGGTTAACAATTCTGGTATGATGCCCCTGTAAATTAAGGTTTTAGAATTGTTAAATGAAAAAATTCAACCTGAATATTACATAAATATCCAATGATACTGGTATTGAAATGATATGAAAAGCATATGCAAAGCTGGAAAATTATCGGATGTTGCAGGGATGTTTACATCAGTTTATCAGCTGTTAGTATTTATTTAATTATGAATGTGCTCCATAAAATTTATTACTGATTGAAAATCAGTTATAAAATTCCCTTCGCTCCATTCCTTGCTTAGCTAATGCTGCGATGTCATCTAAACTAAATTTTACTATACTTTGTAACTAAAGATGACAACAATTTTGAAATAAACAATCACTGCTATGAATTTTAAATAATCTAGTTATTTTATCATTTCATTTTAGTAATTTTATATTTTTTTGCAAATTTTTTCTTTACTTTTCCAATATATGTTTTATAAGGAAAAGTACTGTAGAATTTTGAACCATACTTAAGTTTTTTTCTTGTTTCTATATAATATATGAGCAGGTCAGTTTTATAATTTATAACTCTAGTTAAGTTTTTTAAGAATTTTTAAGAATAGTAATGTAATTGTTTGAGAAAATTTTATGTTTTATCATTCAATACTATTTTTAATAAAAGTAAATAATTGATAATTCAGCGGTATAAACCGTCCATGTAAAAATTATATTAGTCATTGATCACTAATTTATAGTCACGAGTAAGTGTGTAATAACTAGCATGTCTTAAAGTGTAAAAGCTCTCTTCCTCCAACATTCATGACAGTATATCTACAGTACTGTAGTGAAAATTATAAAATTTGGCCCGAGAATATCTGAAAGTATCATTGGAAACTATCTAAAAAGTATTTTTAATATGATTTTAAAACATATAACTCAAAATACAAAAAAATTTTAACTACTGAAGTAGATTATGTAAATTTGGTACAAGAGGTATATTTATATATGGCATAAACAATTGCTGAGAAATGAATTTCTGATAAAAAAAATTCAAAAATAACATGATAATTTAAACAATGTACTATATTTTTTCCTTGGGCTTCCAGTAATTCTGGCAGTTATATAAAGGAGCACTGTTGTAGATACTATTTTAAAATTTTTTAATAATGAGGAATCAGAATCTGTACAGCATTAACCAGAAATTGTACTTTAGTATTACTGTTTTTCTTCAATTTTAGTGTAATTAGTAATGTATTGTATAATAATAAAAATGTTAAACATGTCTTATAAATCCTTATCAGTTCTAAATATTTATTTTTTATTTACTTATTTTATTTAGTAAAATATAGCTACATTTAAATTACAATTCATTACTATACTAAGCTATGTACAATATTTTAAACTAAATATACTTATATGCAAAAACTCTTCTTCACAAAGAGTTTTGTCCGCGCATAGGAGTATACAGAACAAAAAATTTAATCACTTAAATACTTACAACTACTATAAAAATTACTAAGTTAAATTACTACAGTTAAATAGGTTACAAAGATTGCATTAAACAGAATTAAAAAAAACAAAATAAATGATAAATTCAATTACATTTTTCATAGAATATCAATATTATATTTTTATTTTAATAACAATAGAAATTTTTAAAAATTCTTTAAGATTATGTTTGTATATTTGTAATAGAAAGAAAAAAATATATATGTATAGTATACATATATATAACTTTTATTTAATAACTATAACTACTTTACAATAATATATTTTAACTAACACAATGTAAATATTTTAACTTTATGGGAAATTAATTCATTAAATGAGCATAAAGAAATAGGTAAACTAACAAGAACAGTTATTTTAAGACTTGGAAAAGTTTCTCAAGTTCTTGCTCGTAGATCAATAGTATATGATATTTTAGTTTATGTTTTAATGAATGTGGTGACATAATACAAATAGCGTTAAAACAGAAAATTCTCTGGGTCACGCTACGTTTACAGGCGATTGGAGTCGCTTATTTTTAATTGGAGCTATACATAAAGTACTTGTAGATTTCTGAAACAACTGTGTCTTTGATGATTTAATCTGTATCACATAAAATAATTCAAAATTATTTTAAAATGTGCTTCAAATCAGTAATAGTGTCATCTTAAAATAACCAAGAATGAATTAGAGTGACCGTGAAATTTATTTAATTTGGAGATTTACTTAAATTTTTAGTTATCTAATAAAAGAAATTTCGTGTTTTCTCATTCATACTTAAATGTATTTTTATTGTTGTATAAAACAAATCAAAAGTACTAAAAATGTTATTGTTTCAGATGCCACAATTTTTGATTGGAAGTGACGACAATTTTTTTGTTCAGTTGAACTACTTTGTCTCCTTTTTACGATTAAAATTTAAAATGTACTAATGATAATAGTTTCTAAAATTATAAACCCCTTTCCAAAAGTTTATTTATTTATTTTTTTAATAGTTGAAGTTCCCTTTTTCATTATTCAGTAAATAAACACAGTTATCATGAACTATTATGCTGTGTTGAAATTTCAAAAATCTATCACCATGTTGTTCACATTTAGTAAGGATTTATAAGATTTATTTTAACATACTGTAATTTAATTAAATATACGTTTAGTAAATCAAATACTCAAGTGTGGTTGTGTTTTGTGATGTATATAATAAATTACATGTGTGTTTGAAAAATATTATGTATAATTAAACACTATATATTTGAAATTATTTTAAGTATAGTGTAGTTTTAATTACTATAAATATATTGTAGATTTTAGTGAATGTGCTATTGGGAAAGGGAGGTTTTTGAGGATGTTGTAAAATAGAAACTAATTGATTTTGTTCTTCATCAGATCATTCAGCTTTTTATAACAGAATCCCTGTGAAATTTTGATAACAGTATTGTTAATTTTTTTTATTTTATAAAAGTTTAAATAAATAAAATTAAGGCCCAACGCTCACGATGCGACTGTTTTGTGACAAAGGGCAACCTTTGTTTGAATTTCATTCTGGTTGCAAAACCATTGCAACCAGATGAAATTTCTGTCTGCACACAAACAAGACTGATGGTGAATCAGTTGGCGTCTCGAGCCATGCAGTTGATTTTTGTTAGTTCCAATGTCGTTTTCAAATTTATATGAAGAAGACGTCATTGATTATTTTCAATACAGCAGACGACACAGAGTACAGCGGGAGCACTGGGTCCATCTCTACATAAGGAGAAACTTAAACTCTAGAGTGTTTGTAGCATCAAATGAACTGTCTCAGACAAATAGAAAGTTTATAGCTTTTTATAGAATGTGTAGAACAGAATATCACGTTGAGAACAAACACCTCGTTGTTGATGCAACAAAACTGCAACTGTGGAAAACGATCTTGTACAACTGACTTGAAACTTATTGCAAACTACTCTCATTCCAATTGGCTAGAGTGCTGATCCCCACCACTATGCGCTGCCAAGGTTGCAAAACCGTTGCAAGCTCAATTGATTTGTAGCCTTCATCACAAAACAGTCGCATTGTGAGCGCTGGGCATAATAGTTAATTTTTGTTCTCACTACAAGAAAAACCACTACCCTATGGATTAAATCTCTTAAATATTGAGTAAATTTATCATGCTTAAACAATAAATCGAGGAAATTTTTTTAGAGATTCACCAAGAAATTGTTATCATCTATTAAAAAAAATTCAGGGATTTTAAAAGTGTGTTTCTAAAAGTTAGGCCTTTACAATTTTAATGAGGATGACCAAATTTATGTTTATGTGGTATTTTATTGTTTTAAAAAGCGCATATTTAAACTGTGAAATTCCAAGAATGATATATCACTGCAAAATGGAAATAACTCTACAAATGTTAAACTTTTTAAAAAATAGATTTTACTATTAATTTTTGGTCCATAAGATAACTACAATTAGTTTTTGAATTTTGACTGATTTTTATGCTCCAGACCAGTAATTTTTTTCTAATAAGTTTTGTATCATCTCAAAAGAGGTCATTATCCTTTTGTTACAGAAATTATTTAAAGCTAGCTCATTTACAGGTATTTATTTGATGTTTTTGGAATTAAATTTCATAGGTTATGTATGTACTAAAATGTATATACTGGATTGCCTGTGAAATTTTTGTCTTTTGTTTTGTTTGAGCTATTCTTATTTAGCAATTGAAGATTACTTACTTACTTACTCATTAACTGGCTCGTTGACTTGCTTAGACTTACTCGTTCATTCGTATTTCTACAAATTTTTATTTTTTTGCCAGCAGCTAAGCAGAGTTTCATTTACAGTGAAACAGTTATTCAGAAACTCTCTCCTATAGTGAAGATCATTTTAAGATATCGACTTCTAGTTATTTTTTTTCAGTATTGCGAGTCAATTTATTCATAATTGCTACTAGTGTTGGTTTTATAAACGGGTTTTTACTACTCCAGTAGAGTCTCAATTATCTGACGCAAAACGCCACCGGGAGATGGTCAGATAAGCAAAACGTCAGTTAATCCAGCATGCATGATGATTTAAATAAATAGAACACCTGTTGGATTTTTAAAATAAATTTAATGAAAAAAAAATATGAAAAGTTTTCCAAATATTACGATAAATAATTTTAACTTGCAAATACTGTACAATTGAAAATAACAAATTATAGTAGGTACCTAAATTCTATCAACAATTTTTAAAAAAATGGGGCCTTATAAGTAAAATACAAAGAATATTTAACACATTTATTGTATTAGCATACATAAAATGTTCGGCAGTAGGATTACTTACAAAAAGATTTACTTCTTTTGGAAAAACTGTGTTATAGATGATTGTTTACATGTCATTTACGTTAAAGATGTGCTTTTTTCTTAGTGGCAACATCAAGTATTCATTTAATCCCTCGCTTATCAATTCATATTCGTCACAATCAGTCAATCGATCGAGTTGGATGAGCGAGGGTTGGATAATTGAAATCGTACTGTAATTAATTATCTTAAGCGTTCATTTTAACAAAAATAAGATAATCTTATTGAAATATTTCTTTTATTATTACAAATTTAAATAAACGTCAAATAACAAACCTGATTTGTTGGTGGTGATAGAAGATGTCCAAGAAACCTTGAGGTTGGCACTTACAGGTCCATCACAGCACATAACTTCTCAATACACACGTAACATTCAATGTGTTAATAATTGTCAGTTACATTTAATTCAGATGAATAAAAAGTTTTTATTTTAAATCAATAAATCATTGATTTAAAAAAAAAACGTTTAAATTGTAAGTTTTCTAAGTAAAGTATCTCTTTACACATTTTTTTTTAATAAGAAAACAAAATTAGTTTAATATAAATGTAGTTTCCCAAATTTTGTAAATAAAAATACACTTCAAAAACATATCTAAGTACATGGCTAATAAAATAAGGTTATGTTGTATTTGTAACCGATAATTATTTTGTAGTGAAATTAAATAGCTCTATAAGTTAACAATATTTTTTTATTTTTTGTACTATAAATTTAATTTGGCTGTTAAAAGACACTCCTCAAATACAACCTATTTTAATTTTAGTTTTTTCAAGCTGTAAATACAGAAGTTGATGTATATTAATATTAATAATTATTGTGATATTATGTAGTAATTGTAATTATATTAGATGTATTTTATTGTACTATTTGTAATAATTTTTTATTATTGTAATTAGAATAATTATAATAAATTGTTTTTTAATACCTAGTTTAATTGTTTTAATTTTAATACATATTGGTGCCTAAATTTTATTTAGTCAAATGAATCCAAATAAATGCATTCTCTTTTTTAAAATGCTTAGTCAATCAATGTATTCTGGTAAATCGCGAACCATCCTCAAAAGATTAGGCATCCATGCGTGTTTATCCATTCTCTAATAGTCTTCAACCATGAGATTTCCTTTGTTTAGGTCTGCGTCTGCCCCTGAGAATAAATCTAAGAAGCCCTATATAAGTACGGAGGTAAGTGGTCTTCCTTTTTAAATTATTATTTTCAATTCACAGTCCACATCCATAAATGTCCTAAAACATCAAAATTGGTAACATGACCAGTCCACAAAATCCCGACCATTCTTCTAAAAACCCAGCATCTTGAAAGAGTCTAAACGATTCATGGACTGTATACTCACGGTCCATGTTTCTATTCCATACAATAAAACAAAAGTATACGGCTTGACATCTATTTTTTTTTTATAGGTGGTGAAATTGAGTTAATAAGCATATGCTTCATGTTAGGAAATGCCAGCCTAGCCATTTCACAAGTTCTTATTTCTACTGCTGGCTGCAGATCTGATGTAATCCAACTTCTTAAACACTTAAATTCCTGAACCTACTCAAAAAGTTGATGTTCAATAAGTAAATGACATGGAGTGACAGGAAACTTACCGTCAACCATAACCTTAGTTTTTAGTGGGCTGAATTTAAGACCAAATGCATTAGTTCACACTTTTTCAGGACATCTGTTCCAAAAAAAACTATAAGAGTTAAGTAATTTTTCGGTTGCTGTAAATTATGGTCTTTTTACTTAGTATCTATAAATATTTAATATTGCTAGTTAAATGAATAGTTTTAACTATTAAAATTATTGCAGAATAGTCTATGGTAATTTGCAGATCTTCTGATTTCCAGGATTTTACCAGAGACCAATTTCTTGCATTATAAAAATAATAATTTGACACATAGCTCCGAAGTGAGATTTATAAAGCGGCAATAAATATTTATTTAGTAATGACTACTGACATTTTTTCAGGCACACCAAGTTTCACGACAAACGTAAAACAACAGCAATTCACAAAAAAAGTATGTTCAAAGTACAGATGTACCGATTCTCGTTAGCATCGATACTTGAAAATAATCGGTATCAAGAATCGTCGGTAAAAAATCGTTCTTCGATGCCGATCTCTAGTTCTCAGACTGTGGTAAAAATGCCGTAATTTTCTAGATAAAAGTTTCAAATATTTATACGGTTGAGTAATTTTGGCTAGAGGAAATAAAATAAATTGTTATCATTATTTAATAACTGATTCAAAAATTCGTAATCATATACCGGAATTCGACGGCTTGTTTTTTTTATGAATACGAATTCCCATAAAATAATGAGTTGAAATGAATCACTTAAAGATTAGCAATATTTTCGACCAATAAGTACAGGTTGTGTATCGTTTGGTTTGGTTTGGAAGAATGTCAGAATATGCACAACAGACTATCGACCAAAGTTTGTTGTCGTTTAATAAAATATTTTTAAAAAGTAAAATTTTGAGGCTGCAGTAATTACTTACGTGTTGTATTTCATTGAATGATAATGACGCATTAAAAGCACTGATCACGCTATCTATCGGATGGTCGCAGTACTGACGTGATGTAATTCATCGAATGAAAAAGCACTGACCACGCTATCTATCGGAGATTGCAGAAAAGTAAAACTTGGGAACTTAATTTCTTAAGGGAAATGTAGGTAATTTTATTAATAAAAGTTGGTAAACCTGGCCTAAAAAAAGGTATATAAGTAAGGTATCGACCGGGGTTTGCGTGTCACCCCAGCGTGCTCCCATCCAAAAGAACTCTTTCCCTCAGGTACAGCCGCTTATATTAACACCTAGTAAACCGGTGTTCAATTTCAGTGCTACTGATTTTCCACCCCTTCCTCAACCGGCCTCGCAACCGATCGCCACAGCACCAAGTGCCTCCCCACTCATCGACCTGGTAACGTCGACAAAGTTTATCACATGGGCAATTTCGACGTTGCAGAAACTGTCCAGCGCCACGTCTATACAGGATGTCATCGCCACTGTAATTTCTAGCCTTCCCGCACTTCTGGTGTAATGCCGTTCACGGTAGTTACGTGGAATTGCGCAGGCATCGCCCGGCGGAAAAACGATTTTCGGCGCTTCCTGGAGGACTACAACGTGGATGTAGCACTCGTACAGGAGACTCATCTCGTTCCCAACGAAGCCTTTAAGCTCGCCCCTTATGTCATCTACAGGTCTGACCGTATAGCGGCTCATGCTGGTGGCGGTGTCGCTATACTGGTCCATCGGCGCCATGTACATCGTCTGTTGCGGTATCCTCCGATACCCCTCCTTGAGTCTCTTGCAGTAATCATTCCTCTTAATTCAGTTCCGGTTACTTTTGTTTCACTATATAGGTCTCCCGCTAATGGTACTTATCACCCCACTGCCCTTGCATCTTTATTCGGCCTTCAACGCCCTTTGTTTGTTGGCGGCGATTGGAATTCAAAACATCTCGATTTAGGATGTCGTAGTACTGATAGGGCCGGTGCTACGCTCCTAAGGTTTCTCCACCAATCTGATCTCCCCTTTTCCCTACATGTCCCTGACTCCCCCACCCGAATTCCATCATTTCCTGGTCATTCTCCTAGTCTTCTCGATTATGGAATTTCTGTTTCATTGCCTCTCCTCCCAGATACGCACGTCATCAATGATCTAGATTCGGATCACCTCCCTGTCCTTTTTACGTTTTTCCCCCCGACTCTCCGACCTTTTAATCCCCCTTCCGTTACTAAGACCTCCTGGAAAGATTTTCATTCCGATCTAGATCGTGCCCTGCCCCCTCAGCCGCCAACAATAGTCACTACTACCCAACTAGATTTCCACGCTACCAATCTATCGACAACTATTCAGCATAGCCTCCGAGTCTCGACTCACACTGCCCCTCCGAACACACGCTCCAGCCTCCCTCCTGAAATACGAAACGCTATAGCCGATCGGCGGCGTAGCCGCCGGCTATGGCAACTTACTCGGGACCCGCGCCATCGCACTCTATTTAACAGAGCTGTAGCGAGGTGCCGCTTCCTTTTGACTCAGCATCGTCGTCGAGGATGGGAGGAGTACCTGACCTCCGTTCAAGATTCTGGTTCTCCATGGAACACTACACGACGCCTTCTGGGAAAGCAGCGGTCTCACCACCCGCTGAATTCACCTGGAGGACTCATCTTTTCAGCGGGTGAGATTGCGGAGAGATTCGCCTCGCACTTCGAATCCCACTTCACACCGAATACCACTCCTTCCGACCCAGCGCACGAACAATTTGTTGATGATATGGTCAACACTACTCTTTCTGACCCGACGCCCCTTCATCTAGCACCGTTCACTGAAGACGATTTATCTGATGTGATACGCTGCCTCAATCCAAGGAAAGCCCCTGGTCCGGATGATATCACTGGGAGAGTGTTATTTAATTCTCCTTCTAGGATTAAAGCGCACCTTCTCCAGATTTTCAATGCAGTGCTTTCTCTGCAGCATTTCCCTTCTTATTGGAAAACTTCCAAGATCATAGTGATTCTGAAGCCTTTCAAACCACCTTCTGATCCGGCCAGTTACCGCCCAATTTCTCTTCTGCCATTGTTCTCGAAACTGTTTGAACGACTCCTGCTATCGCGGCTTCAAACAGTTATAGACCCTGTCCTCCGTCCGGAGCAGTTTGGCTTTCGGCGGGGGCATTCGACCACTCTTCAGCTCCTTCGTGTTGTCACTGACATCTTGGATTCTTGGAATGCCAGGCGCCAGACGACGGCGGTACTTCTCGACTTTCAGGCAGCATTCGATCGTGTCTGGCACCTGGGTCTCCTATATAAGCTTTCGCTTATTTTTCCTCCCCCAATAGTGCGTCTACTGCACTCGTATTTGACCGGAAGGCAATTCTTTGTCTCTCCGAATTACCCTGGGCTCCGTGATACCGCTTCTAGTGTAAAACCCATCTCGGCAGGAGTTCCCCAAGGATCGGTTCTTGGACCGATCCTTTACCTCGTCTACTCAAATGATTTTCCACTTGAGCCCGGTATCCGCGCTGGTGTCTACGCCGACGACATAATCTTGTACAGGTCCAGCCCCAGTCTCCCATTCAACGTTAACAGGCTTCAACGTCAAATACAGCTCCTTGTGGAGTGGTGCGACAGGTGGAAGTTATCCCTTAACCCCACGAAGTGTGAGGCTATCTGCTTCACCAGAAGAAGGAAGATGCCTGCTCAACTGGAGATATCAGGACATCGACTGGAATGGGCCTCTAGTGTGAGATACTTAGGGGTGACGCTGGATAGGTGTCTCACTTTCACCAAATTCGCGAAGGATAGGGTACGCCAGGGTAGGGTCCTCTTCTTCATCCTGGCTCCTCTTCTACGTTCTACTTGCCTGAACAAATCTATCAGACTCCTGATCTACACAGCCGTCATTCGGTCGTTTCTGTTGTATGGCTCGCCCGTTTGGTGGCCATTGCTGTCCCCGTCTAACAAGAGCAATTTTTGCGCTCTACATAATAGGATCCTTCGAGCTATTTCAAACTTCCACTACCTCATCCCCAATTCTATTGTTCAGGAGCACCTTCTTCTGCCCTCGATTGAGGACTTCATCCACAACACCTCTCGGAAGCTACACGACGTGGGAAAGGATTCTCCATTTCCCAGCATTAATTCCATCTATGCTACGCCGCATCCGCCGGAAGTACTACGGAACCTGCCATTCCACGGCTACGTTTAACCACAGATAGCCCTACTGACCTCTTCTTCTTTGTAGTCCGCCCTTCACTGAAACTGAATCCCACATTAAATACAAAATAAATAATAATAAATAAGGCCGTACATAATAACATTTAAAAGAGCCGTACAAAAAAAAAAAGGCCACTGACACATTAAAAATTTAAAGAGCCGTAAAAAAAAAAAGGCCGCACATATACACTACACTCACATTTAAAAGAGCCGCCATTTATTGAAATTAAAATTTACACACACTTTCTTCGTTTAAAATTTTCTCTGAAGTATCCCGCTCCTTACAATTTCTACGAGCGATCGGTTGGTGACCCCCAAGGTATCGCCTTCATCAAATCTTCAACACGGATTCAGATTCAGGTTTGCGTGGGTGGGGTCCTTCGTTCGGTCCGATAACACCGACTAGTTAACATGTATCTATCCAATTACAATATTACTTTTCGAATGTGTTCCATTTTTGCCGACAATCTTAATATTGTTAGAATTTTAAAAACGTAAAAATATTGTTTTTGTGAGAAATTAAAAATACATCACAAGTTTTCAAAGAATGTTTTCTTCGCCATCCGCTAGATGGCGTGAGAATTCACTTTTACACCCACCGTAGTTCCAACGACATTCAACAGATAGCGTGAGAATGTACTTTTTAACCAAATGACTTATTTTCTTAGTTCTGTACCATCTGTACAGATTGATTGGCAAATCATCAGTAAATTGCCATTTGTAAATTACTATTTACAAAAGCCTTCTAATACCGGTATGAGCATTAGAAACATTCGTACACCAAAGATTTAAAAGAAAATGGAGTAGAGACCTTCTGATGAAATAAGAAAAAGTATTCTTCAAAATAAATGATGTTAATTTTTTCCATGTAAGTTTCTACCATTACCTGTCCTGTAGTCTTGACATGTTCGTTACTTCCTCGGGAGTCTCCTGGGCGCAATTCACAAATAAAAAGAAAAAAAATTGTTTTTTTCTTGTAATTCTCATATAAGTAAGTTTTTATATACTTTTTGCTTACCATTTTTGTGAATTGTACAAGTTTGTCAATGGACTCTAGTTTAAATCTACAAGTATATACTGTCGCCAACTGCCCCACTAATATCGTCTGCAGACGGTCCCGGAGCCTGCCCCAGAGCTCTTCCAACGCACAGCAAGCAGTGCCAC
This sequence comes from Catonia carolina, assembly GCA_035578175.1. Taxonomy (NCBI): domain Eukaryota; kingdom Metazoa; phylum Arthropoda; class Insecta; order Hemiptera; family Achilidae; genus Catonia; species Catonia carolina. The sequence goes on along the minus strand of JAQMRL010000001.1, from coordinate 255,606,738 downwards.
CCCCGCCGACATTTAGTGGACTCACCGGCGAGGTATATAAACAAGTGTTTTGAACCGCGAGCGTCAAAATACAAAAATCAATTAAAGAAAAAAGAAAAGGCCGTACATAATAATATTTGAAAGAGCCGTAAAAAAGGCCGTACATATACACTTACATTTAAAAGAGCCGCTATTTGTTAAAATTAAAATTTACACACACACTCTTCGTTTAACATTTATTCTGAAGTACCCGCCCCGTTAAATTTCTACGAGCGATCGGTTGGTGACCCCCCAAGGTATCGCCTTCATCAAATCTTCAACACGGATTCAGATTCGTGAGCGTCACTCACTCACCAGCTCCAAACCAGGAAGAAACAACAAAAGAAGAGGCAGCCCAGCCGAGGGGAATAGCCCAGCAGAGACAAGCCCGGACGCAGCCATCCCTGGTCGACGCTACCGGTGGCGGACGTAACATTCATGCACCGGTCAGCCGAAGAAAGCCCGTGCGTGTCGGCCGACACCTCAGTGAAGAGTGAGTCCGGCGCAGGCCCGGAGGGAACCGCCTCAGCCGCGCTATCGGCGGACGGTCTACGCCGACCCGACACTGCGGGGCCCAACTGCTGCTGAAGGATGGCTAGGCCTGAACCCGGTAGCCGAGCAATCACCCTTCGGACACCACGCCGGCTCGACGCGTCCGCCCAACACCGTTTACCGAAGAAACGGCTTTTTTCAGGGCCAACCACCATGCAAGGCGAGGCTTGGCCACGTGCCGTCGGCGACAATACATATGTTATTTAGTATTTCTCATTGTTTGTTCAGCATTTTGGTTGTTGTGCACTTTTTTGAACAGTTCTAAATAAAGAATTAAGTTAAAAAAAGTTGTTCTGTAAGGTAATCTTAAAAACAACTTTTTTTACTTTTTAAAACCACAACTTTTTAAGAAAAAATCCTGCAGTATTTCTCATTTCATCACAAGATTTTGCACAAATTTGGATTATAAATTATGTAGTCATCAAAACCGGAGATTTTAGTTCATTAAAAGGAAGGTTTAATTAACTACCTACTACAATTACTGTTTACAGCTCTTACTTGAATTCCTACTGGAAATCACTTTCCAGAATTCAACATGCAGCCTATGCTCAGGTAAGTAAACTGGTAAGAACTAATGCAATACACTTACAAATTTTATATTTATCGAAGAACATTTTACAAAAAATTAACAAATTCTACATTATTTTGACTGATGGTGAATAAATAAATAAATTTTATTGTCACTTAAATAAAGTACATTGTACATACATGACGGAAGTAAGAAACTGGAAGCACGGAATACAAGCAATCATAGGAGACTATGATTATTATTGATCAAATGATAGGTTAAAAAGCAAAATGTAATCTTATGAAAAACTAAATGGAAATTTGTCAAAGATGACTTATTTATATAACCTTGAAATGCATGTAACAGCAATGTTGCAACATGAAAATCTTTTATTTTTATTTTCCATATTTAGAATTTTTTTAAAAATTGTTTAACAAGAAGATTAATACATTCAATTCATAGCACATTGTCTATTATCAGCTGATATATGTGTGAGAAACATATTTAACCAACATTTTTCTTACGCTTTCTGCATTTGCGTTTCCTAGTGTGACTCCAGTATTTTCTACAATTTTTTATAACTGTTCTACAAGTTTTAGTAAGTGAAATTCATTTTTATTGCTACATTTTTTCCAAGAAAAATTTACAATATATAAACACTTTTATAGACAAATTAAAATTTAACAGTTACATGTAGTTTACAATTTTCTCCAGCTTTTATTAGTTTTTAAGGTGATATTTTTATTTTCTCCTGCAAAATTTTTATTTTTTTCCAAACTGAGCTTTTACCAAGAATACACGATTTCAGGCACCAAAAACATGTTTTTAGTGATTGGTCCGTGTGTGTATGTACGAACAAATCTCAAAAACAGAATAGTGTATGAAGTTGAAACTTCAAACTTAAGTTAGGTTACTATAAATGGGCCTGACTCAAGCATTTTCATCAAAATTTGTCAACCAAAAGTAGTAGTTATTTGGGCAATTTTTCACATTTTTGCAATTTTCTCAAATACAGCTGATACAATTTTTTTAAATCACCTCATTTACTGCATATTTTACGGTGTACATGCCATGTCTGATGAAGTTCTTGCAGCTGTGCTCTCATGGTGAAAAATGGCTTTTTAAGATAGCGACCTTAACATGCAATGTAGGACAAAAGTTTATAAAATTGAAGTTGTAGGAAATTACAAAACTTACAACTCTTTTTTACTTTCTCTTGCCTATATGAATATATAGGAAGGAAAGTATTGTTTTCATGTCGATTTTTCAAAACAGAGTTTTCACCGGATCTACATGTTTTCAGACCCCCTGAACCCAAAGAACATATTTTTAGCGATTGGTCTGTGTGTGCATGAACATACCGTATATTCGCGTGTATAACGCGCACTTTTTCCCCAAGAATTTCTCCCCAAAAATGGGGGTGCGCGTTATACACGAATACGCCTAATTAAAACAAAAACCTTTTAAATTAAAAAATACAGATAATTATTTTTAATTAAAAAATAGATAAAGGCGTATTGATAGTCGTTTTTGCTTTATCATTAAAATAAAAATGTTATTTTAAGATAGTGGCAAAAACAGTAATATGTATGATTTTTATGGCACGTTTGGCATCATTATCTGCCTGTTCGTTTCCTGCCATTCACTGGCGATTCATTTCCACTAGAAAAAATTCATAAATATTTTCATGTGTGAGCAGATACCTATTATAGATAGTCGTTCCTGGAAATCCCCATCCATTCGGGTGTTTCTGCGTTACACTACCTTACTTGGGTTTAGTTCGTAATTGCTAGTCGGCTTGATCAGTACCAACGTAGCTTTTTACTGATTTCAGTATTTAGTTTTTGTTTACGATGAGTGAAAAGACATCCCGTTCTTCCTATACGACAAAATTTAAACTGATAGTAATAAAACACGCAGAAGAAAATGGCAATCGGGCCGCAACGCGTGAATTTGATGTACCAGAAACAAATGTCCGGGAGTGGAAAAAAACAAAAAGCAAAATTAAGAGTTACAACTCGTGATCGGCGGTCTTTTCGTGGTAAGAAAATAATGCATTCAGACGTAGAAACCCAGCTAGTCGAGTATATACAAGAAAAAAGAAGCGGAGCTTTTTCTGTGACTACAGAAATGATACAAATTCAAGCAAGGCGAATTGCTGAACGTGTTAACATCGAAAATACAAAATTTGGTACAAGCCGTGGTTGGTGTGTTAGGTTTCTTCGCAGACACGGTCTTTCGATTCGAAGCCGAACCACTTTAGCTCAACGTTTACCTGAAGAATATGAAAATAAAATCATTGTGTTCATCGATTTATCTTACAAGTGAGGGCTAAGGATAATTTCGATTTGTCTCAATTTGGGAACGCTGACCAGTGTCCTGTATTTTGGGATATGCCGATGGCTCCTACAGTTGAACCCAAGGGAGCCAAATCTGTACCGATCAGAACAACAGGATACGAGAAACAACGTTGCACGGTAATGCTTGCAATTACCGCTGATGGACACAAGTTGCCTCCGTATGTAGTAGTTGCTCTGCCGAAAGAAAAGCTTCCACACGGTGTTATTGTTCGTGCCCAAGAGAAAGGATGGATGGAGGAAAAGTTGGTTTTAGACTGGATCGAAACAGTGTGGAATCGAAGGCCAGGTGCTTTGTTAAAGCAAAAAAAATTATTAGTCCTGGAAGTTTCAAAGCGCATTTAACTGAAACCGTTAAGGAAAAGCTAAAAGGTATGAAAATTGTTTTGGCAGTAATTCCAGGAGGATGAACATCCGTACTTAAACCTTTAGACGTATCAGTTAATAAACCTTTCAAAGGCAGTTTTAGAAAACTTTACACCCAGTGGATTTGCGATGGTGAACACTTGTTTACACCATCTGGAAAACTGAAAAGACCACCACTGTCACTTATACTGGAGTGGATTCTAAAAGCCTAAAATGCAGTGAAATATAAAACAGTCGTGAAGAGCTTCAAGAGGTGTGGAATATCTAACAGCCTGGACGGTACGGAGGACTGCGCACTCTGGGATAACAGTGACAGTGAAGATGTACCCGGGAACGAAGAAATTTCGTCATCTTCGGAAAGCAATCATGAGTAAAAAATTGGATTGAAATTAAATACTTAAACTGTAATGTAAGTTGTTTCAAATTGATCGTTTTTTGATAGTTCAATAAATAATTTTTTCAAGTGAAAAACGTCAACTTATTTATTTTTTCAGGTATGAAATATTTTTACCTAAAATGTTATAATTAATTACGGGTGCGCGTTATACACGAGTGCGCGCTATACACGAGTAAAAACGGTAATATCTAAAGAACAGAACATCGTACTAACTTGAAATTTAAGTTAGGTACCACTAGAGGACCCGACAGCAACATTTTCATCAAAATCAGTCAACCGCAAGTGGTAGTTTATTTTTGTCATTTTTGACTTTTTTCCAATTTTCTCAAAAACGGCTCCTACAATTTTTTTTTTAAATAACCTTATTTACTAAATTTTTTATGCTCTACAAGATACGGTAGGTGCCATGTCTGCTGAAATTCTTGGGGTGGCTGTTTTCTCATAAAAAAATTGTTTTTTTAAGATTGCGACTTTAATATGCATTTTAGCGCAAAAATGTATATAATAAAAGTTGTACAGAATTTAACATCCTACAACTTTTATTGTAATCAATTTTTTTGAATAACCCTTAGTTTAGCGGTAATCAGCGATTTTCTGTTTTTTCTCATGAAAACTTGTAAAACAACCGATGTTTCAAAGATTACAGCCTTAGTATGCATTTCACAACAAAACTGTATATAGTCAAATCTATAGGAAATTAAAAGATCTACAACTTTAATTTACACCATTTTTCTCTACAGAGCCTAGTTTAGCGTGAAAGAGTGATTTTCCGTATTTTTAAGCCAAACTGAGGTTGATTTTCATTTTGTGTCTTTCACTCATGATTAAATAAGGTTATGTTTTTTCAGTTTAGTTTTTTGTTTATTTGTAATGTTTTATTAATAATGTTAGGTTATATTTTTCGTTATTTGCATTGGCTAGAGAAAGTCCTGTGAGTGTTTACACCAGATTTTTTTTTCTATAATGCTTAGTTCAGTGACAATAAGTGAAATCAGTAAAAAATGGGACTTTTCGGATTGCGATCTTAGTATGCATTTACAACAAAAGTGTATACAATCCAGTACAGGAAATAAAACTGCAACTTTTTATTTCAAAAATGTTTTTTACAGAGCCTAGTTTGGTGTCAATTGTAACATGAGTGAACGAAACTACACCTCATTCACATGTCATCAAACTAATCTCAACAAACATACCTTATTTTAATCATTAGTGAATGATGCAAAATGAAAATCAACATCAGTTTGGCTTAAAAATATGGAAAATCACTCTTAACGGCTAAACTAGGCTCTGTAGAGAAAAATGCTTGAATTAAAAGTTAGAGATCTTTTAAAATCCTATAAATTTGATTATACACTTTTGTCATAAAATACATACTAAGGCTGAAATCTTAAAAAATTAATTTTTTTACAGATTTTCACTAAAAACAACAGATAATCACTAATTACCGCTAAACTAAGCATTATACAAAAAAAAGTTTGAAAAAAGTGCAGATATTTAATTAGATACACTTTTGCCCTTAAATGCATTTTAAGGCTGCAATCTTATAAAAACCATTTTTTCTATTAGAGAACAGCCTTCTTAAGAATTTCAGCAGACATGGTGCCTACCCTATCTTGTAGAAAATACAAAACGCAGTAAATGAGGCAATTTTTAAAAAAATTGTAAGAGCTGTTTTTGAGACAAATCGAAAAAAAATGTTTGTGTCAGGCCCTCTAGTATCTAACTTAAGTTTGAAGTTTCAATTTTGTATGATGTTCCATTCTTGAGATATTTTGTTTACACACACATCTATCACTAAAAACAAGTTTTTTGGGTTCAGGAGGTCTGAAAATGTGTATACCCGATTTTGAAAAATCAACATGAATACAATACTTTCCTTCCTACTATAAATTCATGTAGGCATGAGAAAGTAAAAAAAAATGCTTAACTGATATGCGTACATAATCTTGAACAAAATTATAAAACTTCTGATATTGTCAGGACAAGTTTGAGTAGGCAAACTGCATTACAGGCTCAAAAAATTCCCACTAAGCATCTGTAGGAATCTTCCGATCTCAGCCTTCAGAATTTGAAAATCCAGTCCAATAAAAATGTTGGAACAAATAATTTTTGAAGAAATTCTCATATACATCATTTATTAATCAATTAGTACAAGAATGTAAACGTAAATTTACATATCCTTTTTTAAAGGGATTACCATAAATTACAGTGTATGAAGCATTACATTTTATGCAGCATACAATACATTACTTTATAACAATGAAACAAAATAATACACATTATAACTATCTACAATGTATGTTTAAACAAATTTAACGCAGGGAAGTGATCGTTTGTAATAAATAATTGGTTATTGTATACTATTACAAAGGTTATATAAAAAACAATCGTCGTAAAAAAATTTATACATTTTTCTTGTCAATGACCTTCACCTTTTTTGCCGGTAACTCTTTTAAATTCAGACATATCAGTAGTTGGGACAGGTAATCCGATAAACTGTAAATAATCGATTTGAGTGGTATCGGAACCAGTTTGGTTATCTTGTATAAATATTTGAAGGTTGTGTACATTTTGAAATTTAACAAAACGTAAATTGATTGGATTGCCTTCTAAATCTTCTGGTGTTAATCTGTAACAACAAAATCAACAAATTAAATTATTACGTATTATCATCGAGCATAATTTTTAAGATTTTCATAAATAACATGACTAGCTTCTCAGCCATTAGTTATGACTATAACTCAGCTTATAGCTTAGAAAATTAAATTTCTTGAAGCTGTTACTACCATAGTGGTACAGGGGAAAAATCAGGTTTTTTCACCTGTGTACACTGGAGATATGACCTAAAACTGGAAAATTTATGGTATTTTTAAAATCTTCAGAATTTACGAGGTAGGATCAAAAGTTCCTGGAATTGGTCAATAAAAATTCATTGTAAGTATGTATAACATTTTTACCTTGTTTTCCTTCAAAATACTCTTCTGCAACTAAACACCCGTTCCACCATTCATACAATTGTTGGAAACACTCCAAAAGCAGTTTTTCAAAAGTTCAGTCACTTTGTCGCATTTTCCATCACCTCCGACGAATCAGTAAAAGGATGTCCTTTCAATGTCATTTTCAGCCATGGAAACAGTAAACTTTGATAGTACAAGATCGGAAGAAAACGGAGGGTGTTCCAGAACAGTGACATTGTTTTTTGCAAGGTATTGTTTCATCATTAGGAATCGATGTGACGCGGCATTACCATGCAACAAAAACCAATCATTCCCTGCCCACTTTTCAGATCGTAACCATTTTAAGATCTCTGTGTAAAATTCTTCGTTGACTATTTTCCCTTCAGGAATAAATTCATAATGAATCAAGCTTGTCTGCACGCACAAGTTGTCGAACGTCATCTTCAATTGTTGTGCGACTGTCATGAAAACGCTTACGCCACTCGTAAACTGCCGTTTTCTTCATTGCATTGTTTCTGTATGCTTTCTTCACCATCTCAAGAGTCTCTGAGGGTGAATTACCAGCAACATATAGTTTGATATTGGCACACTGCTCTGATGACAACATTTCACAATCTGACGAAAGAAAAAACCTACTTCTAAAATATCATACATCGCATGCAAGAAACCAAACCCAACTGTTTGCTGAACAAGCACAGCACCTTCCCTAATCGTGATCCCTACCTTCCAAACAAAAATTTCCCTTCCACCAAACAAATGCTTGACTGTATGCGACCATTCCGAAAACTTTGTGATCCTACCTTTTATAAAAAGAGTAAAGGTAAAGGTATAAATCCTGCAGTGTTTGTCAGAAAAAAAACACCCCTTAAACATTTGGAAAATTGTGATAACACAAGTTTCCCACAAAATATCACCCTTGAACGTCATTTTAAAAAGTGATTATAGATTACAATGTACTTCTTTGTTTTTTAACAAGTTGTTTTTCACCTCTATATCAAAAATCTTGTGATGTCTATGATAGTACGAACCTTTTCATTGCGATGTTTAGAAAAAAAATGGCCACCAGACAAAAACCAAGGACAATAAAAATAAATTAATTGTTATTTCAAACTACCAATAAGTAGGGTTGACACAACAGAGATAATTTTATCTTTTTAAAAAATGGAAATCCAACCATTGCTAGTAACACGAAATGGGACGAAGTAACCAAAAGCAACATTTCCCTGAGCTAAGTCTACTGAATGAAATACTGTTTAGTATCAAACATATTGACTCGTTGAGGTCGGATGATGCCTATAGGCATCAAATCGAGTCTCTTTTCAGGGTCGAATTACGCCAATAGGCATCATATACCCTAACATGTTTCCATAACTTTTGTTCAATCGACATCAAACTAGCAGTGTTAGTAAATGCTGTTCAGACATTCAGAACGATCCTACAAATGTTACAGTGAAGGTTTTCTTTAGATACCTACTGCCAGGAATTTTTGAACAAATTATAAGAGTTTAGTCTATTTGGACTTCCTAGTGCAGTGTAATAATTATAATCTAAAGATTAAATCATAATTATATAGAGATTATAATAATTATAATGATATATATCATTTACTCTACAAATTTCTCCGTTCCTAGTGACTTCGTTTTTTTAAAAAAAAGGAAAGAATAATACATTTTTACATAAAAATAGTTTAATTATTATTCAAATGTAATTTCTGTTACTTCAAGAACTTTTAATTTTTATGCACTGTATTTATTATGTAGGCCTACTGTATGTTATAATGGGTGTTTTATTAAGAACGCAACCCTGATTATAAGAAGATAGAAGTAATACATCGGTAAATTTTCTGTCCCCCAATCGATATGTTGTCAAGTGTACTCAAGGCCAACTATTTAAGACAGTTAAAATGTTCCAGTCAAGCATTAGTGTGGTGACAGCAGTCGTTTCGTTATATTGTGTCAGCAATGGTTTTTTCCAAGGAAGAATGCATGTATATTGTAGAGGCTTACATGAGTTCATGAGTTACACCAAGGCGATAAGGATGAAAATGTAACTTTTTCGTAGCTCTGGAAACAGTAGTTAATGTTAGCCCAGCTTGCGATGATAATCTTCTAAGCGATTTTTTAGGTGATTGAGTCAAACAATTTTTCAAATCTTTGAGAACTTCCGCAGTTAACTTTGTTGGCTGGCAAGGTGGTTTCTCATCGAGTACACTCCCAGTTTACGGAATTTATTTATCAAACGCAATACTGACGATTTATTCTGAACGGCAGAACGGGGAAATTTCAACTGAAACTTATCTTGCACACATTCGTAAGATTTACTCGCTATGTAAGTCTCTGCAATAAACATGCATTCTTCCTTGGAAAAAAACCATTGCTGACACAATATAATGAAACGACTGCTGTCACCACACTAATGCTTGACAGGAACATTTTAACTGTCTTAGATAGTTGGCCTTGAGTACACTGTTGCCACCATACCGATTGGGGGACAGAAAATTTACCGATGTATTACTTCTATCTTCTTGTAATCAGGGTTGCGTCCTTAATAAAACACCCATTGTAATAATACAATGTACAATTATAATCATGTTCACAAAATAATTTTGAGCAAATAAAAATACTTTTATTACTAATTTTACCACGTGTTTCTCTATTTTCAGATTGCACATGCAAACAATTTTCATTAATTTAATTTGTTAATTTCTAATAACTAAGAAATGAATTTCAAATAAAATTTTGTAAATAATAGACAATAAACGCATACAATACCGTACAATATTTAGCTGGTGAACAGATGGACAAATCAGTAAGATTGTTTGTGCGGGTGGATGACACCTATACGCATCATGGTCTTTTTTCATTGCAATGGCAGGTCGGCATAGCGAAGCATCCGTGATTCTAGCCTCCAGGCTCAATATGTTCAACAAGAAGGTACGATAAAATATACATGTTAGTCATAAATAAAATTATACTTACTCAAGCTCTTGAACAGCAGTACTTGTCTGAGCTGAGTCAAAATCAAGCGTATGAGGTTGATTAATGAAAAATCTGATTTTCTTTGGACCTTTATCTTTTGGCGCTTTAATTTTTACAGAATGAAGTTTGATTTTCTGTTTAAATGTCAAAGACATAATCAGCTATACAAAAACAAAGAAAATAAATAAATCAAGTCAATAAAACAGTATATTCATTTAAGAAAATTTATAGTACATTATAATACAAACTGCATTATTTGAATTATTGTAAAACAGAATTAATTAATTTCAGTAAATGTTAATATTATTCTAATTAAAGCGACTTAAACAATACCTATTTTAAATAAATTAAATATTAGCTCAATAATTTAAAAAAAAACTTTCTTTTCATACTTTTTTACGATTTTCTTAGATTTCCAATGCAAGGCACACATCCCGACAACTGAAAGTCTACGTTTGTTAAGATGGATGTAGGACATCACAAAGTTTCATAAAAACAATTAATCTATTCCATAAAAAAAAAATAGCCATATAATAGAATTGTCTGAAAATGTAATTCCAGAATTGAAAATAAATTATCTCCAAAACAAAATCTTTATAAATATTTTCGATTCATACCTCCACATGGTTCAGATGGATAGCTTCTAGAAATTGGAGAGCTTCTGGTTGTAAACTAAATCAGATTTCCTCTGTGGCTAACAACCCCATGGCTGTAACTCAGCACTTGCCCCACCCAAAGCTGACTGTCTTGAAAGTCAAAAAATGGAAAGGTGTACCAACATGGGGAAAGCGGGAAAAGGTCACATCGGATTGGGTGGGTGACCAACTAAAAGATAACGAATCGAAGCATTTTGAAATACCTTTAAAATTAAACATAAACAAGAAATTTCTAGAAAAGAAAAAAGATCTGAGAGAATAAAAGAATATTAGAGAGAAAAATTCTGAAAAACCTTCAATGAAATTCACTCAAATTTTCTCAGACAGACCACCATGAAAGTAAAAGAAAATACTATAAATATAAATTATAAACTATAAATTTATATAACTATAAATATCAAACTATAATATCCTAACTCCAATCTTAAACATTTAAAGCAGTAACAATATTTACTAAATTCACAAAAATAATTGATACATTTTGAGCTGACCAGCTCCGAGGTGTAGTGGATAGCGCTAAGCAACAAAGAAAAATGATCTAAAAGTTGTAACAAGTTCACAGCCAACATTTTACAATCAAAAGTTATCACCAATGACCAAGATACAGATGCAACTTTAAATAAATGAAATTAATATAAAGAAACACTTTGAGAACAATATTATTGGAAATTGTTGACAGGTGGTCACAAGAAAAATCCCTGTTCAATAAATCATTACACAAAAAGTATACAACAAATATTTTAAGATTAACTAATAAAACTTATCTATTAAGACAAACTAAAACATGAACTGAAGTTTTTTCACACATTCAAGTATATTGGAGGTACCTAGTTAAGATCAATACCAGGGTATACCATTTAAGTAAGCCCCTGTACATATCAATCCACCATTTCACCATCGTGTAGTTCTACAGCCCTTGGTGGGATTTGGCTTCCATAATCCTCCTCCATTAGATATGTTCACACTTGTGCACTTTCTTTTTCAACTTGCAATGTCAAATGATACATTGCATGCGCTTAGAGGCATACCACCTTCCTGCACTCGTTTGAAGAGCTTTATCTCAAAAAAAAAACAAAGAATATTTTTGAACACTACACTAAAATTACTCAGTTTTTATCCGGTTTTCCGTTACTGTGGTTTTTAAATGTCCATTACTCTGTCCAGGCTTTTCATAAAAATCGGCTTTAAGTACGTTGAAGATCAGAGTTTTTTCTATAATATGAATATTTTAAAAGTTAAATCTCATGTTCTGTTTTAATACGCTGGCCATATTTTAAAAAAGTGCGTTTTTGGCTCCATGTAAAGGTAGGGAAATGATTTTTGGACTGAACCATGCATTTTCACAACAATATTATGTCAAGCAAAGCGTTTGTTTTTTAAATAAAAACATCATTAATTAATTCAAAACGAGCTGCAGAATGAGTTGAAGCAGGAAAAACACAGAAGTTTGTTTTTCTAAACGACTATACTCAGAGCGGATACAGTTATAGAGCTCAGTTTCCTCTCAAGAAGTTAAGAGGCTAATAGAATTTTCTATTAACACCACATATCTATTTCTAATTACAAATCCAAAATACGATACATGGTGTAATACTGCTGTAAAAATGCATGGTTCAGTCCAAAAATTATTTCCCTAACTTTATGTGAAGCCAAAATACACTTTTTTAAAAAAAAATTACCGCCATTTTAGAATGTTCATATAGAGAAAACTCTGATCTTCAACATACTGTTGAAGATCATACCGTTCTTTTATGAAAAGCCTGGACACAGTAACAAACGTTAAAACCACATTAAAGGAAAACCGGCTAAAATCTGAGTGTAAACTTTATGCGTAAATTGCTGTATCTCCAACTAGTTTCAAAATAAAATAATCTAAGTCAAACCAATCAATGCAGGAAAGAACAGGCTTTAATTTAGTGTGGTGTTCAAAAATATTCGTAATGTTTTTTTGCGATAACGCTCTTCAAACACTGTGGACAGGTGAAGGGCATGCATCTAAGCGCATGTTACATCGCACGAGTGTGGACATAGCTATTCAACTTTTTATTTGCTACGCCCTCCATCTCCTGACACTCATCGCAATCAAATAATTTGTGATATCATCCATTCAGATTTCTAGGACAGCCCGTCCTTCTTCATTTGTTTTGTGTTTCCTTTCATATCACCTAATCAATTCTGGTGGAATCTATTCTACTAATGTACAACCATCCAACTTTTTCTTCGAGCCTTGATGAAAGGACTATGTCTCTGCCTAAATTGAGTGTTCAGAACCTCATTTTTGCATACTCTTCAGTCATATCCTTCTCTCGCCGAACCAAAATTTCACCTTAAAATCTTTCTTTTGACCCTTCTAAACATGTTGCAATCGGATTTTGACAAAGCCTACATTTTGCAGCCACAAGTAATAAATAACTGGGTGCACCAAACACATGTGTATATTCAATTCTGTGTTCCTACTCATGAAATGATTCTTGTATAATTTTACATTGGCAAAGTAGACTCTATTTCCCGATTGAATTAGTTCTCATATTCATATGGAGTAACATATCATTTCATGTGTAATTTAAATAGAATTCAGGAAAAAATAATTTAAACATTTACAAAATCTTTCTAAACAAGGATGTTCTGTAGTTTATACAGTTAAATGCAACTAAACACAATAAAATCAATTAAACACGCACCTGTTCATCACAATCCGATTCCAAAAATCCATCATTGCTAGACAAACAATTTTTTAATGGATGCTCATCTGATTCATTTAATGCTTCAATTTGACCTTCCATAAAAAATGGAGTCAAATCCATCTATCAAAACAAATAAATAGTTATTTTATTACAATACATTAACCAAGTGTAAAAATTAAAGCTTATCGTTAAAAATTAATTAAATTTACAAAATTAACACTGTCCCATGGTGTATTGGTCAGCTGCCTTCTATACATTGGTTCTGGGTTCGATTCTCCATCAGGTCTGGCACTTTATCATCTCACATCATTAGTTACGCACAAGTCAAGGCTTATGCAGATATCATTATTCAATAAATAAAATAAAAATGAAAAGTAAACAATTTCAGACTTACAAGGTCTGAAAGGTTGGACAAATATGTTCTCAATTTTTTTCTAGTACTCCATACTGTGTATAATACAAAAAATTGTCATTACATTAAAAAAGAAAAATTTTACAACAAAAGAAAATATGTGTAATTCAATTTAAATAAACCTTAAGAACTATCTGAAGGAAGCCTGAATAACAAATGGTGTTAATACTGTACAAACTAATAATAATGGTTGGAACAAGGTCCAGGTGTTTATAACACTAGCCTAAATAGTAATATACAACAGAAAGTTCCAGGTTTAATTCTCGGCTAGGGTGTAAAAATTATTAAATGTTAAACCCACCAACTCCATACTGTAACCTTAGTTGTAACTAAAAACTAAAAGCAGTCTAAATAAAATATACACATATGACCACACATTTATTTATCCAAGTGTTTACATGAGTAGATATAAGTAAGTACAATTAACAAAATATTTTAACAAGTGAATTATAAAAACAAATAAATTCCTTTGATTTTTTAAGACTTCAAAGCCTTAATTTTACAATAGCCCAACTTAATACCACCATTAAACTCAATTGTCTAACTGATAAAGAAAGACTTATAGGACATTTCCTACAGAAATTGGCTTTTCCTGAAAAGCCAGATTCCTTTCAGACTGTCTTTAACCCTGCATCAGAGATACCAAAAATTAATTCCACTAAAATTCATACATATTTATCTGCAAACGCTCTAGAATTTTCAATTTTCATCCAATCTGAAACAATCTCAATAATTCAGGTTTCTTAAGAAATTTTATGGATGATTTTATAAACAGGAAAAAATTGGTCAACAGAATGAGGAAGTTTATACGAAGACCAAAACGTAAAATTGTAAATATATGGTCTAAACAAAATTACATAACTTAAGTGTTGTAGAGTTTAATTTTTCTTTCAGTAACATTCTTTGCAATTTTTTGTTTACAGTTTGTAGGAAAGGATATTTTCATAATTCACTCTAAATGGAGTGATTAGAGAAGAGAAAGTTTTCTAAATGCCTACTGATGCACTCCCTATTAGGGCTCAAACACATGAGGTGACTAAAGGCGCGTTAAACGCACGAATGCAAAAACAAAAGTGCATACACATTCAAGCATAAAATGCGCGATTGCAAAAGATAACGATAAACAACGCAACTGTTCATTGCTGGGAAATTCTATTCCTACAAAAATCGAAGTTGAAGAGGTAGCGTGTTTGTGGCTCTGTTACAATAGATATCGACATCGCAGACAAAGACAGAGGCAATTTTAGGTGCTTTCAGTTTTACAAGATAAACTAATGCATAGTTTAATTGTAACACTTTACCCAAAATTACAGGAATACGAACCGAAATTCTTTGATAACTTTGAAATGTCCACATAAACCTTTGATGCTTTGTTACAATTGACAGAAGACGATATTTCGCCCACTATGGACAGTGAAAAATATTCACTTACCTAAAACTTTCTTTTTTTCCACAGAATCACTATCTTCACTTAACAGCTCCACTATTTCTTCCCAAAATTTTATTTTTTTCTCTCTGTTTTATATCTGAACTTTGTACATTTCAGAGAGCTGGCCTTCTTGCTATTTTGGCTATGAAACGTTCTGTATCAAATCTTTGAGTGTGAATTTTGTATTTCATACAGCGCTTGTTTGATGATTATATTTGCATATAGCGAAATAACGCCATAGAACTGGACACAAAAAACAATTACTAGTTTCAAAACGCGCGATTAGATGTACAAAGCAATTTACAACAATGTACTTGAAAGCGCACAGCAGTCGTGCGACAACAGCCAGAACTTTGACTTGCATGACAGATCACCCAGTCGCCCAAATCGCGTGTTTGAATGTGTATGCCTCATGCAATTCTGTGAACCTCGCTCACATGCTACTGCAATTGCTTTCATGTGTATGTAGTCTTAGGCGAAGCGCGAGCACAGTAAACAGATGTTGCACATATTTGCTAACAGTGACCTCTACTTAGCTCTGCCCATCTACACCAACCATCGATGCAAAAATGTAACTAAACTAAAAAATCCCTTTCATGAAATGACGTGTCTCATGGCTGGTAGCAATTTTTAAAAAGGCTTACCTTTGACTTACAGCAAAAACCATTAATAATTTCTGTACCTAATCTTTAAGAGGGATTGGATGACACTATTTTTGTTCCCAAATTCAGACTTTGATTTCTTGAGTTCTCACTTTGGGCCACTACCGGTCGAAACCAGAACTTCAAACCCAATTCTGGAGGCCATTAACTTATTGAGCAGATTACAAATCCGAAAACCGTTTGTTGCTATCTCTTGTAGTTTCTGACTTTGATTTCTCGATTTCCGGTTTTGGGCCACTTCCGATCAAAACTGGAACTTAAAACCCAACAGGGCGACTAACTTTTTGTGTAAATTATGAATCCAAAAACCAATTGTTGCTATCTCTTGTAGTTTCTGACATCTGGATGTGATGGATGGACAAAGGAAAATGATAGGACAATTTAAAAAATTGCCACTAGTCAAACAAGTCCTGGATTTAAGCCCGGCAGGGCCTGGAAAATTTGTACTCATTACAAAACTTACAGATTGTTACTATTCTATTTCCACAATAATCACTAACGACCAAACTGTTTGTTAAACATAAATCATTTCACAAAAGAAATCTGTATAGTTTACACAGCTTCTGCAAGGTGGCCTTTTTTTAATCTTACAGTTCAAATCATAATTGTAAACCATGAAGAATGGCACACTAGTTTGACTTACATGGCCTTGTACACCAGAATCATCTTCTCCATCTTCTGCACTATAATGTTGTTTGATTTTTGATTCCAATGACTGTGGATCTGCACCTTGAATTCTATCTACTCTAGTCTGAAATAAAAAAATAACAATTTAAAATACAGCAAAAAAAGAAAAACGTCAAAAAAAAAACAAAAGTATCCAATCCACTCACTACCTTAATATTACCCTAACTTGGCTGTATATGCTCAGAAGCAATGGCTTGCAAATATACAATATAAAGACAGCCATACTGTTTTTACTAAAGCCATCTTAGATAGTATGTAAGATTATAGAATTAACTGGTCATAAGCTTACAAGAAAATATACAAGTCATAAATAACTCTGTTGTAGGAATTCTTTTATAAAAACCATAGCATCCAAACTTCAGGTTCTGTGAAATACAAAACATTCTTAAATCTTTTGTTACAATTTACGAAAACCAATTTAACTGTAAGAAACTATTATGAAAAGGTTTATATAGTTGATTTTATTCCCCCTTGGTTTTCTGAGTAGAGAAATCAACAAAAAAAATTCACATTTAGAAAAATTTTAACTGCTATTTTTTCTCTAATTAGCCTACTTAAAATCTACAAATATTTTAGAAACCTAAAACAAGTACTTCCAGAAAAAGCTTGATTTAAAACTTGAACATGAATCCAAAATAATTTACCAACGGGAAAAAATGTGTATAAGGTTTGAAAAAATCAAAATTTGAGAAAATTTTTTTCCTGGCAGTTAAAATAAATACAGATTCATGTACGAAAGCTTTTCACATCCCATGCCTAATCTACATCATTAGTTATTACGTTTTGACGATAAAAATCTCACTTCAACGCTGTGGAAATAATTTTTACATATTTATAATTTAATCAAGTTATTTATTATGGAAACTGTTTTGTGAGCAAATTCAGTAAAACATGATGGTTCGATGGGTATCACACAAGAAGGCACCATTCTGATTTTGCCGAGTTTCATAGGATGTCTCTCCATGAAAAAAAACCATCATTTACTGGTTCAAAACTGATGTCCCATCTTCCACAAAGGTTGTTTTGAGATTGAATGTGAGAAAAGATTTAAGAAAGAGTTTAAGTTTTACCCGATTGATAAGTCATATTATACAATATAAACAATGGAGTCTAAATTTGTGTTTTATTGTATGTGACTGATGTTGACAATTCGTTTTATGTGATGTCTCTTTTTAATGCTTTTTAAGAGAAGAAATGTTTTATATTGACTTATTCTGTACTCTTTTTGAGTTTTGTATGAATTAAAATTTTAAATAAATAATAAGTAGTCAAGAACAGATAGGTAACAACTTAACCTAAAATAAATAAAGTTAAATATATTTACTTTATTTCTATAGAATATGAAAGTAGGCATAGCAGAAACGCCCTGAGAAGCTGCTGTTTCACCACATTTGTCAACATCAACTTTTAAAAATACAGCCTTTGGGTATCTCCTAGAAAGTTCTTCAAAAAATGGAGCTATTCTTTGGCATGGACCGCACCTAAACATTGAACAGAATATATTATCAATACACTTATAGTTCTAAAGCATCTTAAAATAACAAGTCGGGGAACAGTACTTTCTCAGATGGATTGTAGGTAATAAAAAATGTTTACACACATAAGGCGGCCATTCTGTTAGCCATACAGTAAAAACCTCGGACAATATTAAAACAATACCATATACGTTAGTATTACAATTGTTGTTACATAAAAATTTAGAACTAGAGGATATCTTAAATGGAATGGATAAGATCATGAAAAGGATTACTTCATGAAAATTAATAAGAAAGAAACGAAAGTGTTGTATAGTAGCAAGGGTGGTTTAGAAGAGATAGGAAATTTAAAAGTTGGCAACAAAAACATATAGAAAGTTAGGAAATTTTGGTATCTTGGGAGTAAAATAACAAAGGATGATAGAAGCACAAGTGATATCAAAAGTAGCATTGGTCAAGCTAGAAGGGCAATTAAATCCAATTACAAACATTGATTTACAGGTTACAAAAATTTCTTAAAAACTATGTTTGGACTATTGTATGGGAGTTAAACATGGAAGGTAGGGGCTGCATAAAGGAAGAGGATAGAAGCTTTTGAAATGTGGTGTATTTTGAATATATGTTAAAGATTAGGTGAGTGGGCAAAACTAATACTTTAAAGGTTCTTAGAGAAGTGGATTAAAGAAGTATATGGAGACATCTTACCAAAAAAATCTGGAGTGAAACACTCACACAACTTTCTCTTACCAAAGCAAATAATTTGCAATATAACCTAACATTAGTAATAAAACATTAGAAATAAACAAAAAAAACTAACCTCAATGAACATAACCTAATTTTAATCATGACTGAAAGTTGTAAAATGAAAATCAACCTCAGTTTGGGTTAAAAATACAGAAAATCACCCTTTTACGCTAATCTAGGCTCTGTAGAGAAAAATTCTCTAAATAGAAGTTGTAGATCTTTTAATTTCCTATAAATTTTATAATACACTTCTGTCGTAAAATGCATACTAAGGCTAAAATCTTTTAAAAAATCGATTTTTTACACGTTTTTGTGAGAAAATAACAGAAAATTGCCAATTACCCCTAAACTAAGCATACAAAAAAATGTTTAAAATAAAAGTTGTAGGATTTTAAATTCTTTACAACTTTTATTATATACATTTTTGCGCTAAAATGCATATTAAAGCCGCAATCTTAAAGAAACAATTTTTTTACGAAAAACAGCCTCACCAAGAATTTCAGAAGAGATGGCGCCCACCCTATCTTGTAGTGCATAAAAAATTTAGTAAATGAGGCGATTTTAAAAAAAATCGTAGGAGTTTTTAAGAAAATCTCAAAAAAGTGAAAAATGACATGAATAAACAACTTCTTCCGGTTGACAAATTTTGATGAAAATGTTAGTGTCGGGTTCTTTAATGGTATCTAACTTAAGTTTCAAGTTCGTCCGATGTTTCGTTTTTGAGATACTCTGTTCACACACACAGACCAATCTCTAAAATCATGTTTTTTGGGTTCAGGGGTTCTGCAAATGTGTAGATCCAGTGAAAACTCAATTTTGAAAAATCGACATGAAAACAATATTTTCCTTCCTATAATATATTTATATAGGCAAGAGAAAGTAAAAAAGGGATAAGTTAGTGGGGCATGTTTAAAGACATCCAGATATTGCTCTATCAATAATGAAGGGTAATATTGAGGGAGTGACTTGTAGGGGAAGCAAAGATTAGAATATTTAAAGCAAATTACGATAAATGTAGGGTGTTGCAGGTATGTAAATATGAAATGACTTGCACAAGATAAAATAGCTTAAAGAACTGTCTCACACCAGTTGAGACTGATGACAAAAAAAATGTATACAAATTTTACTTTAACTCTAAATTTTTAGTCAAATTTAACCAAACCTTTCTCTTTATTATTTATTTATTTTTTTTTTTTTACTGAGTTTTACACCCAACTGCAATTCACATTGAGTAAGGCAAATGGTAAAAGTGAAATGAAATGGTGAAAAATCACATGATATGAAAACAAAAAGAAAAATGAAACAAAAAACTTCCTTAAAACTTAAATACCTACTAAATATCCTTATATTACTACAAACATTACAATGTATTAACAACCAGGATTGCTCACAGTAATACACAGATTTATATAAATACTGTAGTTACTTTCACACTTCATAAATTTCTAAGCAGTAGAACACAAAAAATCTGAGGATAGCTCATAAAAAATTACTAAAATAAGTAAGTATTTTAGATCATTCAAAATATCATGAATTAATCCTGTGACAGTAAAAACTAAAGAATAGTGCCAAGCACTCTCGAGACAATGACACAAGTGAACGCACGAAAACGGTTAAATTGAATATGCTAAAACGTTAATCACATCCAGTTAAGGAGTAACAAGTAATTTAAGACTATTTACATCTTATTTCAGACGTTGAAAAAACTTCATGCGACCGATGAACGTATGACCTGTATATTTAAATGAAAAATTTAACAACAAACTAGTAACCCCTACGAAAGAAAATTGCTTTACATTTTGAGATCTAATAAAACTTATAAACAAATGATTACAATTAAAGCGACATGGAACAAAAAGAATCCTGAATATTCATCATAAATAAAGTAACATAACCTATTCATTAGAAAACCAAATGTTTCGTTACGTACCAAGAAGCTGTAAAATCTACAACAACAAGTTTGGTTCCAGATGATTGTAATTCTCCTTGAAAATGGCCCTCATCGTTGATAATTCGAACCAAACTCATTTTTAATAATAGTTTCGCTTTAAATAATACAGCAACACTCTGCTTATAGATGACACTGCAGTCTCCGAAATTTGCAAACACAAATTTTACCAGAAAGAAGATATACCCTTCTAGGGATAACCACGAGTCTGAGGAGCACAATATTTGTAAACATTACATATTTTGTTTGTTTATTCCCAATTTTTATAATAAATAAAAAAGAAAATATAATAATAAAAAAGAAATCATTTAAAATTAACTGAACAAAATCATTGCTATTGTATGGTATATACAATAGTACTGCTTTTTGCTTAGGTACTCTTTTCCTTTAAGAATATATGGAAGAAAAGTATTGTTTTCATGTCGATTTTTATATATCGAGTTTTCACCGGATATAAAAGTTATTAGCCCCCTGAACAAAAAAACATGTTTTCAGCGATTGGTTTGTGTGTGTGTGTGTGTGTGTGTGTGAACAAAATATCTCAAGAACAGAACACTGGAACGGAAGGTACCACGCACTAGCTGGAGAACCCGACACGAACATTTTCATCAAAATCGGTCAACCAGAAGTATTATTCGTGCAATTTTCTCAAAAACGGCTTCAACGTTTTTTTTAAAAATCACCTCATTTACTAAATTTTTATGATATACAAGGTAAACGTACCCCTGAAATTCTTGAGAAGGCCGTTCTCTCATAGAAAAAAATGTTTTGTTTTAAGATTGCGGTCTTAATATACATTTTAGAGCAACAAATCTTCTATAAATATAAAATAAGTTTTTTACAACTTTAATTTTTAAAATTTTAGAACAGTAGTACTAAAAGTCACGTATAAATGGCGGATAAGGTAATTACACACGTTGCTGTTTTATTTTATGCTGATAGAAGAGTAGACAGTACCCATTTATACATTATTTCTTTTGTCAGTACCCAGAAAATAACATTTGACGCCATTTATACATGACTTTTAGTACTATTGTACCAAAGAACTAAACGGACATTTTTAAAGGCATATTGTCATACACACCATTTTTATGACGTTATTTGAATTCTTTAAGTGTAGGTAGTAAAGATTGTAACTGCAATAAGCAGTTCAAGATAAAATAATAATACTTATATTTAGTTTCATTATTCTTACGAGAATTTTATAATTATATTTATTGTTTTAACTATAAATAGATTAATGTGCCCAATAATGGCATTTAAATCACTCCAGTATTTAGGTATACTTGCGATGACGTCACTCTCTAGACTTGCTTGATTTCACATATTTTTAAAACAAAAATTTACTGCTCTTTACCAACAATTTTATAAAATTATTGGTTAAAGAGCAGTGGTTTTCTTTGTTTTGATTTATACTAACAAGGCCAAGCTACATTATTTTTGAATGTGTCACTTTTTATTTATCCAACACTAGAATTTTAAGGTGATGACACACGTTGCTGTCTTATAACAGCAGGTAGAACAGTGGTCTGTGTTTTCAAGTATTTCAGTAGTTGCCATCTAGACGTGACTTTCAGTACTACCCGTGAAGACAATATTTTACCGCACATTGCCATTTTTTGATTTCTTCAAATCTGGCAAGAAAAGTTTTAACTGTAGTAAACCATTTGATATAAACGTATTATGCATAGATTTTGTTACATCATCCTTATAATTATTTAAAAAAAATTACATCAGTTAATTAAAGGGATGTTAAGAAGAAGATATTTGAATCACATTATGAAAATTATGTTGGTGTAGGTCAACGCGACTGCCTTCTACGCTAGGAGCGCCAAGTTCAATTTCCGCTCACGTCTGACATTTTATCATCACCCTTCACCATTTTCGTTATTTTCTTTTTTTAGTTTATTTAAAGTTGCATTAACAGTTTGGTCAATAGTGACTACTGTCAGTTTTGGTACTATAACCGTGAGTTTTAACGTGTTAAAATTTCTAGGCTCTAGCCAGGAATCGAAACCAGGCCCTTTCACTTAGTAGGCTAGTCCATCATTCTTAATAATTAATAGTTAGATTTAAACAAAAGAAATGGACTCTAGTTCTACTTAAGGTATCACACGTGTCTAATACAGACTTTAAGAGTTGGCCACTTTTTTACTGTCAAAATTGACTACAGCACTTACACATTACTTCATGATAATTTCTCCATATTTTAAAACCTTGAAGCGCTACTGTGCTGTTTTCCTTTGTGTATGTACTAGACTGTGGTATCACTAACTGTAAGTTATTTTTCAAACACAAATATTCCTTAATGCCAGAAATTTAAAAAAAACCGTAGAACTACACAAAAAAAGAGCCAAACGGTATAAAATAATATTGAACCACTGAATAGTGATGGGGCTTATTTAACATAACAGGATTAATAACATGGTTACTGGATTGAGTCAGTTATTGTGATAACAGGTTACAAAAAATACCCTGTTAGCTGTTACTTTATAACACTGTCATTCAAAGCCGTTTAATTCACTGATATACGAATGACGCTTGTCTGACTGTTATAACAGCATAAGACTGTTAATTTGTATTCCATATAATAAATTTCACAAACCTTTTTTAACCTGCCTTAACTTTTACTTTTGCTTACATGTGCTACGGTGGATCCACCATCATCAGAGTATATAATATCATTGAAATTAGTATATATATATTTTTTTTTATTCAATACCTGTAGAAACCCACCAGGTTGGTCTAGAGGTAAAGTCGTCGCCAAATCAGCTGTTTAACAGCTGACTTTCGGAGATGCAGGTTCCTGGTTCAAATCCTAGTGAAGGTAGTTACTTTTATACGGATTTGAATGCTAGACAGTGGCTACCGGTGTACTTTGATGTTTGGGGTTCAATTAACCATACTCTATCAGGAATGGTCGACCTGAGTCTGTACAAGACTACACCTCATTTACATGTCATACACATCATCCTCATCACTTTGGGTCATGGGGTTGTTTATTGTTCTGAATTGAACAGATTGCAGCGTACACACATTAGGGATTACAAAAAAAAAATTCTGTAGAAGACGTCACATCTACACATTTTAACTAAAAAAAAAGTATTAGTTTCAATGATATTATGTTCCCTGATGATGGTGGATCCACCAAAACATGTGTAAGTGAAAATAAAAGTTAGGGAGCTTAAAAAAGGTTAGTGAAATTTATTATATAAAATAGAATTAATTTAAAGTAAAAGGATGCATTATAAGGATTTATTTTTCAATACAACTGTTAAAACTAAATAAAGTTATCGATATCCTTTTCGTCTAATAACACAACTTTCAAGTTTAACTATGTTATAATACTGTCAGACTAATACAAAAACAAGGTAGAAAATCTCACTGAATCTCTCATGGACACAAATTTAAGACAAACAGAACTATTTCCTGTAACCAAATACAACCACGGCAAACCACACGCTATTTTTCGTGAACACCAGTCACGGTGAATCTTTCACGTATACACAGCAAGGCACTATAGTTACTACAATTTGTACACCGAGCCGAAAAATCAGTAGCCATGCATCCATAAAGGTGTCGACAGGATTAAAGCAAGTCAAAACTCAAAACAAACCGTCCACAGCGAGTCATGATGTCACCACCAGTTGGTTTGTTTTGACTACCATTTTCTGTACCATTAAACCTTTATAAAAAAATCTGGTGTGAAACACTCACACAACTTTCTCTTACCAATGCAAATAATTAACAATAAACCTAAAATTAATAATAAAACATTAGAAATAAACAAAAAACTAACCTCAAAAAACATAACCTTATTTTAATCATGAGTGAAAAACACAAAATGAAAATCGACCTCAGTTTGCCTTAAAAATACGGAAAATCACTCTTTCACGCTAAACTAGGCTCTGTAGAGAAAAATATTTTAAATAAAAGTTGCAGATCTTTTAAGTTCCTATAAATTTGATTATATACACTTTTGTTGTAAAATGCATTCTCAGGCCGAATTCTTAAAAAATTTTTTCACACGTTTTCATGAGAAAAAAACAGAAAATCGCTAATTACCGCTAAACTAAGCATTATACAAAAAAAATTTCGAAATAAAAGTTGCAGGATTTTAAATTCTCTACATCTTTTATAATACACATTTTTGCGTTAAAATGCATATTAAAGCTGTAATCTTAAAAAAACAATTTTTTTACGAGAAAACAGCCTCACCAAGAATTTCAGCCAACATGGCGCCTACCCTATCATGTAAAGTATAAAAAATTTAGTAAACCAGGCGATTTTAAAAAAAATTGTAGGACCAGTTTTTGAGAAAATCGCAAAAACGTGAAAAATGACACAAATAAACTACTGCTTCCGGTTGACCGATTTTGATGAAAATGTTCGTGTCGGGTTCGGTATAGGTATGTATTTAAAGTTTCAAGTTTCAAGGTCGTACGATTTTCCATTCTTGAGATTTTCTGTTCACACACAGACCAATCGCTAAAAACATGTTTTTTTGGGTTCAGGGGGTCTGAAAACGTGTAGGTCTGGTGAAAACTCGATTTTGGTAAAAAATCGACATGAAAACAATACATTCCTTCCTATATATTCATATAGACAAGAGAAAGTAAAAATATACCTGCACGTGAATCATTTAGTTCACTTCTTTTCAGCATGTGTCATGCCATAACACATTACTGCATGCAATAGCATGTAGTAATTACTGGACAATAACAGCGTTATTTTCAGAAACATTTAATCAAAAAATAGTTTTATTTCCCATTACTACCACTGAACAGAAATTAATTGAAACAGAATGAAGATTCTGTATTAATTATAAGAAGGTAATAAACTTCATTTGTAGTAACCTAATCAAAATAAAATAGATCAGAGACACTTAACTTTCCTCTGAAAGAAACAAAGAATTTAATTGTTAATTCTTCATCATATTATTATTACTTAAAACATGGACAAAAGCCCAATCACTGTATTTCCAGGCCAAACTTGCACTTCTTGCATAATCTGGTGGTAGTTGTAATCCCTGTATCATTTTTTTTTTTTTTTTGCTTTCTCTTGCCCTACGTGGAATATTTAGGGAAGGAAAGTAATTTACGATTTTTAGCCAAAAAATACATTTTTAGGTCCTTTGAACCAAAAAAAAACATGTTTTTTAGCATCCAGTCTCTGTTAGCATGTTTTAGGTCTGTGTATGTGCGCGAACAAAATATTTCTAGAATGGGATATCGTACTGAGTTGAAATGTGGAACTTACATTAAGTACCACCGGGGACCCAACATAAACATTTTTATCAAGATTGGTCAACCAGAAGTTGTAATTTATTTACGTGATTTTTCACTTTTTGTAATTCTCTCAAAACTGGTTCCTACAATTTTTAAAAAATTGCCTTATTTACATTTTTTACAATGTTTACTTGTGACAAAATACAGGTTATGTTGTTAATTATTTACATTGGCAAGAGAAAGTCATGTTAGTAATTCACACCAGATTTTTGGGTAATAATAATAAAATTATCCTAATAAAAATATATATATTTTTTTTATTCACATGTTATATGCACAATAATACAAATTTACAACTTGAATCCCATACATTCAAAGGTTTCAACACCAAAAAAATTACTAAGTAAATTATAACAAAAAATATGACAATCAATAAAATCACTTCACTAAGATTAAAGTATTATGTTTTGTTAGTAGCTAATAGAAACTACATTCTATACTACTACTTTACTAAACGCTGAATTTAAAATTAAAACATTAGAGGTTCTAAAACAACAAATTCAGTAACTTTTTATTCAAATGCCGATCTAACTGCATTTTAAAATATCTTAAAATTCATGAAAATGG
This sequence comes from Catonia carolina, assembly GCA_035578175.1. Taxonomy (NCBI): domain Eukaryota; kingdom Metazoa; phylum Arthropoda; class Insecta; order Hemiptera; family Achilidae; genus Catonia; species Catonia carolina. Next base: position 255,580,053 of record JAQMRL010000001.1, on the reverse strand, counting down.
TTCCACTGCCTATCCTCACAATAAAAACTATTTGTTTTAAAAGTGGTCAAATACAATGTATATTATTTTTAATATGACAATAAGTTTTTTTAATTTCTTACTATTTTTATTCTTCTTTACGTTCCTACCCGTCCCGGATGTTGGCCAACATATTAACAACCTTAATCTTGTCCACTGCTGCTCGAAACAGCAGTGTTACCATTTTCGAGTACCACATTTTCAGTTTTTTCAACCAGGAAAAACATCTCTATGCTACATTGTCCAACTATTCTTCCATGTAATATAGATTGCAGCAATCCATATTCTCGTTGCGCTTTATATGTCCGAAATACTTGATCTTACTACAAAATCTTGAAAAATAATTGATGAGCATTAAAAAATAACAGTGTGTGCTATCATGGTGCAATGATACCAATAACTATGTTTAACACGACTTCAAAATAAAATATTAGAACATATACCATGAAACAAATTTTACATTATAATTTGTGAATTTAAACCAACTGATAATTTTAAAAAAAAAGTAGTATTTTTGGACAAATATGAATAATATCTTATTGTAAATTACACCATATTTCAAGAGCTGGGTGACTATTATCAATAAATGTCGAGTGTGAACACTTGTCATGCCGGCCGAGTGGTGTTTAATAATTTACTTTAATCTTCCACCTCAGACCTCAGTCTAAATATATATATTTACCCTTGCATATAAAATAATAACAGGACTAATTCATACCCATTAACGCCAAGTAGCACCCTCTTCCGGGCAGTTGAATCGAATAGCGCTCTGACATGCTGTTACACAGTCAGACCTCTACGATTCCAAAATACTCTTGAGATTGAATATTTATTTTATCCCCAACAAAAATCCTCCTTAATTTGAATTAAATTACCTCCTTTAACCAAAGAATTTTGAGTTTTGTGATAAACATTCGAGTCCACCATTCCCCTGATCTAAATTTGAGGTTATATTAGTTCCGTAATATTGTTCGCCGAGCTACCAAGTGTTTCTTAACACGATGTCGCTGTCATAGGGCTTCTTAGCCCTCTCAACCTGGATTCTGGATTCTGTCGAATGTTATTATATGAAAACATTTCTGAGGCATTACATAATAAAAAAAACTTACATGATATACATAATTTTTAACTCTTGTATGACTGATTTGAGAATATTAACTCTTTGAACACTAATTCAGAGATCACACCAATAGACTTGGGTTTTTTTAGCCATCTTTTATCCAGAAAATTTGAAATTTTTATGAGACGTTAAGAAAACTTCGAGAGATGTTTTAAAAAAACAAACATGTAATTCAGTTTTTTTTACGCCAGTTACAGCGAATTTACAAAAAATTTGTTGTAATTTATGTAGTCACGCATTTTTGTCGAAATTTGGGAATACATTTTTTTTTTGTCTGGTATTACAGAAAAAGTCTAGCGAAAAATTAAATATATGAAACGCCCTCGCTTACCACACTATATGACTATTCAAGATCAGTGCAACTGACTTCTACACCGGTGTCTAGGGTTCAATTCCCGGTCAGGTCTGGTATTTTTCATCAGTCACTTTTATCTATCACCTTTCTCATCATCTGCATTAGCAGTAATTCCAAAACATTTGGACATAAAACAAAAGGAAAAATTTTGTCTTTTTCATATTAAGCAAATATATTTTTCTTTATTGCTGGTTGAGATTCTTTTGATTAATTGTTGATTAAAATATTTTGGCATTATATTTTCTGCCATCTTTTTTTTATTAAATTTCATAACAATATGATTTTATTATTTGATGTACGTATGTTAAAATTAGCGTAATTAATTTTTGGTTTCAATTCTTCACATCTAAATGCAATTTTCATAATGTGTTCATGAACAAATAAATCTTTAAAACTCATCCTACCGCTTGTAATTAATCTAGATGTTAAAAATACTACTATAATAGTTTTTACTAACCTTATGTTGCTGATTCAATTTTTCTTTCACTGATTACTTTACTTTTCCAAAGTTACACGTTACGGTAAATCCACCATCCTCAGAGTTGAAAACACAAAAATTGAAATTAATTTCATTAAAATATTTTTCGAAGATGTTATATTCTATAGCTCATAGTATTCTTACTTTTGAATTAATTTGAAAATTTATCTGTACATGAAGCTGCATTTCATTACAAAAAACAACTTTCTCTTGGCAATGTAAATAATGAACAATATAACCACCTAACATAAGTAATAAACAATAAAACTAACCTCAAATAACGTAACCTAAATATAATCATGAGTGAATGATGCAAAATGAAAACCAATCTTAGTTCGGCTTAATAATACAGAAAATCACTCCTTCAATGCTAAACTACGACTCTGTAAAGAAAATGCTTAAAATAAAAGTAGTAAACTTTTAATTTCCTATAAATTTTATTACATACTCTTTTGTTGTAAAATGCATACTACGACCAAAATCTTAAAAAATTCAATTTTTTACATTAAAATTTACATTTTTTACTTTAAAATGCATATTAAGGTCGCAATATAAAAAAACCATTTTTTCTACGAGAGCACAGCCTCCCCAAGAATTTCAGCAGACATGGCGCCTACCATATTATGTTGAGTATAAAAAATGTAGAAAATGAGGTGATTTTAAAAAAAATTGTAGGAGCAGTTTTTGAGAAAATCACAAAAAGTGAATAATTACACGAATACACTACTACTTCCGGTTGACCGATTTTAATGAAAATGTTAGTATCGGGTCCTCTAGTAGTACATAACTTTAGTTTCAACTTGGTACAACGTTCTGTTCTTGAGATATTTAGTTCACAGACACAGACCAATCGCTAAAAACATGTTTCTTGAGTTCAGGGAGTATGAAAACATGTATGTCTGGTGAAAACTCTATTTCGAAAAATCAACACGAAAACAATACTTTCTTTTCTATATATTCATTCATATAGGCAAGAGATAGTAAAAACTGTAATTAAAAATTAACTGTACTAATATCAACTTAAAATTTAATAAAACAGTGTATGAAAGAGAACATAATAACAAATCATAATTAAAATTCAAAATAATCAGAAACCTCAACATGGAATAGATAAAATAAACTTTGTTTTTCATGATTTGTTTTAGGAAGTTAGCCCCCAAACCTATAACTAAGCTCCCCCACTTTTAAGTAACCATTTTCATGGACTGAAGTGTGCTGTTTTAAACTTGACAACAGACCAAACTTTTTAAAACAGATATCGCATTCATGAATCTGATGAACATCTGATAGATGAGCTCTTAACTCCATTCTTCTAACAAAAAGTCGATTACAGAAACTACAACCAAACACTGTATCATTTTTGTGACATAACAAGTGTCTTTCCAAAACATATTGCCATTCGAATGACTTTTTACAAACAGGACAAATATACAGAGGTGCTAAATTACCGTGAACTGTTCGATGATGTTGTTTAAGATGATTTCTTTGACTAAATTGTTTGTTGCACAAATAACATGTATGTGGATTCGCAATGCTATGAACTAGCAAATGGTTTTTTAAACGCATTTCGCTGAAAAATTCTATATGACATAAATTGCACTTATGACTTGTTGGTTTACATTTATTAACTAATGCACTTTCATTGTCAGCTGGTGGTATAGTATTATTGCTATTTATAGAGTTAATAAATAAGAACATTACACCATTTGAATTTCCTTGACTACTGTTTTGTACTGCACTCGTTGAATTTTTCAAAACGTCAGTAGATTTATTTCCCATCTGCAACAAAAATTAAAAAATACTTTTTATCATTTTCAAAGAAAAATCTGGTCAAAAATACACAAGACTTTCTCTTGCCAATGCAAATAATGAACAATATAATCTAACATTAGTAATAAAACATTAGAAATTAACAAAAACATAAACCTATTTTTACTTTCTCTTGCCTATATGAATATATAGGAAGGAAAGTATTGTTTTCATGTCGATTTTTCGAAATCGAGTTTTCACCGGATCTATATGTTTTCAGACCCCCTGAACCCAAAAAACATGTTTTTAGCGATTGGTCTGTGTGTGAACAGAATATCTCAAGAACGGAACATTGTACGAACTTGAAACTTAAGTTACGTACCACTACCGGACTCGACACGAACATTTTCATGAAAATCGGTCAACCGGAAGTGGTAGTTTATTCGTGTAATTTTTCACTTTTTTGCGATTTTCTCAAAAACTGGTCCTACGATTTTTTTTAAAATCGCCTGGTTTACTCAATTTTTTATTCTCTACAAGATAGGGTAGGCGTCATGTTTGCTGAAATTCTGGGTGAGGCTGTTTTCATGTAAAAACGTTGTTTTTTTAAGATTACAGCTTTAATATGCATTTTAGCGCAAAACTTTATATAATAAAAGTTGTAGAGAATTAAAAATTCTACAACTTTTATTTCAAACAATTTTTTGTATAACGCTTAGTTTAGCGGTAATTTGCGATTTTCTGTTTTTTTTCTCATGAAAATGTGTGAAAAATGATTTTTTTAAGATTTCGGCCTTAGTATGCATTTTACGACAAAAGTGTATATAATTAAATTTATAGAAAATTAAAAGATCTACAACTTTTATTTAAAGCATTTTTCTCTACAGAGCCTAGTTTAGAGAGAAAGAGTGATTTTCCGTATTTCTAAGCCAAACTGAGGTTGATTTTCATTTTGCATCATTCACTCATGATTAAAATAAGGTTTTTGAGGTTAATTTTTTGTTTATTTCTAATATTTTATTATTAATGTTAGGTTTATTGTTAATTATTTGCATTGGCAAGAGAAAGTTGTGTGAGTGTTTCACACCAGATTTTTTTATATTTTATTTAAAGTCGCATCAACTGCTTGGTCATCAGCGATTACGGTGGAGTATGTAACATTAACTGTGGGATTTGACAAGTGAAAATTTCCAAATCCTGACTGGAAATTAACCCGGGACCTCTGAGTAGCAGGTCAATGTGCTAACCACAATGCTACAGAGGCAGCTGTAACCTAATTTTACCATGAGTGAATGATGCAAAATTAAAACCAATTTTAGTTTGGCTTAATAATATGGAAAATCACTCTTTAACGCTAAACCAGGCTCTGTAGAGAAAAATACTTGAAATAAAAGTTGTAGATCTTTTAATTTCCAATTAATTTGCTTATAAATACTTTTGTCATAAAATGCATACTACTTCTGAAATCTTAAAAAATCCATTTTTTTTTTACAGTAAGTACATTTTTTCATGAAAAAACAGAAAATAACTAATTACTGTTAAGCGTTACACAAAGAAATGTTTGCAATAAAAGTTTTAAATTTTCTAAGGTTTAAGGTTTTTAAATTTTCTAAGGTTTAAGGTTTTTAAATTTTCTACAACTTATTATCTACACTTTTCCCTAAAATGCATATTAAGGGTGCAATCTTAAAAAACCATTTTTTTTCTACAAGAGCACAGCCTCCCCAAGAATTTCAGGAGACATGGCGCTTACCCTATCTTGTACAACATAAAAAAATATAGTAAATGAGGCAATTTAAAAAAAAAATATTACCAGTTTTTGAGAAAATTGCAAAAAAGTGAAAAACTACATGAACAAACTACTACTTCCAGTTGACCAATTTTGATGAAAATGTTCGTGTCGGGTCCTCTAGTGGTACCTTACTTTCCAAGTTTCAACTTCGTACAATATTCCATCCTTGAGATTTTTTGTTCACGCACACACACACACACACACAGATCAATTGCTAAAAACATGTTTTTTGGGTTCAGGGGGTCTGTAAACATGAAAACAATACTTTCTTTCCTATATATTCATATAGGCAAGAGAAAGTAAAAACATGTTATCTCCACACAATGCACAGTTGACCCTCAGTTAATGTGCGGTTATGTTCTAGAAAATTTCAGCATATAATAAAAATCACCTGAATTGACTCAAATTAAATCTCAATACTCAAAACTTTCGCCTTTTTTAGACGTAATTTTTGCTGATTGAAAAGTGTTTTCTAATACGCAACTTTGAATGTTTAATTTTTTTTAATATAACAAACTTTGGTAAATGGTAATATAAGATGTATTTTTTCTTAATTAGATTTGTAGAAAAATTAATTCTAAAAAGATTCATGTAAATTACATAAGAGAAAATTGAATACTAGATGTTAAAATTTAACTTTATTTAGAAACAAATTAAACGTAATTGTGAAAATTTTCTTTTTTACTTTATTTAAAGTCGCATCAACAGCTTGGTCATTAGTGACTATGGTGGGATATGAACAGAGGGTTTTTACTTTGTGAAAATTTCCAGACCATGGCCGGGAATCGAACCCGGTACCTCCGCATAGTAGGCAGGCGCGCTACCACTACGCTGCAAGGTGATCGAAAGAAATACTAACTAATTTTGTCCATAAGTTGGAAACAATAGCTGATAGTTCATTCAATACTGAAGATTTACATAAAATTAATGAATTTCAGTTTAAAAACAACGTAAAAATTAATTATTAGTTACCAACAAAAGGTGCTCAAAATGATCCCCATTTTTTCAATACAGAATTAAAAATTTTTTTTAAACATTTAAAAAATTATAAAATACAAAAATATAAATCCACAGTATTGAATGAACAATCAGCTGTTATTCCTAACCTATGGACAAAATTAGTTGAATTTCATGAAGTTAAAACTTTTCCATAATTATGTTTGTATGTTTTTAAATAGTTAAATTTCAATAACTAGTATTCAATTTTTTCTTAAGTAATTTACATGAATTTTCCTAAATTACATTTTTTACAAATCTAATTAATAAAAAATACACCTTACTTTCCCAATTACCAAAGTAATTTCACGTTAACGACAAAAATGTATTATTTATTAGACCCAATTCTAGTGTTTTACGTAAGATATCTTTAAAACTGATGGAGGTACATTACTGAAACCAATTTTATTCAATTTATCTGGTAAAAATACATATGACACCATCAGATTTGTCTTTTTATTACAGCCTTAAAAATGTCTATACGGTCTCATTTTACTGAGGGTTCTGAATTCTCAGCAAAATCTTTGTCCCTGTATAGCTTGCTAACAAAGTGTTTTCAAGCCTATGTTTATATGAACTTTTTTCTTGTTTTTAGAGATAGAATGAGCTACCAAGAAATTGCCGTAAAGTTCTGAATCACCCGGCGTAATGCCCACTAAAGGGTTAACCAATTTCAGGAACTTTTTGACCCTACCTCGTACTGTTAATAAATAACCGTATTTTAATAAACCAAAATGAAATAAAATCCATCAAGTTTGAGAGAATTTTTTCAGTTTTAGACCCAGGATGAATGTGTTACAGGAAATACTGACCTTAGTGACATTTTCCTTTTCAAGTTTGGCAGCAACCTCTATTATTGACTCTTCGGGTTCAGGTGGAATTTCTTCCAACAAAAATTCATCATCACGGGAAACTCCTACAACTAAATATTCATTTTCAGGTGAATCTTCTGGAATTGTAACTTCACATTCAGGTTGAACTACTTCAATGCAATCATCATCATCTTCGGGTGGAACCTCTTTGACTGAATTATCATCTTCAGGTGGAACCTCTTGGACTGAATCTTCATCATCAGATGTTATTATTTCCTCAATGTATTCTTCGGGTGGATATGTTGTCAATTCTTCATAATCTGATATTATCAATTCAGATTTAACACAATAACTATCATCTTCCTGAAAAAAATTAAGTACTTCTAACAATACTTTGTTTGTAAGCAGTTAACATTAACAAAACACTTTATTTACAGTTTAACTTTGAATTCAAAGACATTTGGTAATAATTTCATAGTTGATTTAAATAATTCAATTTATTCCAATAATTGAAACTTAAACTTTACTAAAGGCGTAAAAAAATTAACATTGAATGTTAGTAAAATTATGATTCTACAAGTAGCCTAAATTAATTCCATTTCCATAGTACAGTCTCTTCAATATTCATACAACCCAATAAATTTTAATGGTATTCATTAAAAAATACAAACAGTATGTGTATTAATATTTTTCGTCAGAATCTTTAATTATTGATAACGTAGATAAATCATGATGACAAGGGTAATCAAGCAATTTGAAAAGCAAGCATTTGAAAATACATTGCACCCCATCCAACCACATCACTTCCGTCCTGCCCCTCCTTCTTCTACTAGCTGATGTCCCCTCCCATACCCTATTTGGCCACCTATCATCCTCCATCCTCTGCAAATGGGTAAACCATTTTAATTGCTTCCGGGATATGGTACCCATGATATTATTTCCTTGAACGCCAATTCTTCTAATTTCGGAATTTGATCGATGTGCAACACACCACAGCTCCACCTCCAAAAATCCATCTCAATCAGTTTTAGGCAATCCTTCTGCCTCTTTGTCAATATCCACCAAAATGGTAATATTTTTTTAAAATTATCTCTTAATGTACAGAAAAAATCTAATTTATGATGATAAAATATGATGTGAAAATAAAGTGTTATGCTGAAGAGAACTTATGTCAATAAGTCTAACCTTTTCATTTTTTATATGGTTACAATCCTCATCTCCATCATCAGCCAATGGATCCTCCGTATCCCTCTCGATGTAACACCATTCATCATCATGTTTTTCCTAAAAACACAAAAAAATAATTTATTTTCACAATATTACAATTAATCTAAGACAAAACCTAATTAAAAATTCCATCAAAAACAATGACAAAAATGATCAAAAAAAATCATAATTTAAAATTAATTAGGAAAAGGATTTGCAGGCCCTGCGACCAGAAACAAACAGTAAGAAATAAAGTATGTACCCAGAAAACAAGGTAAAGGATTTACCTCTTAAAAATATTTAAAAAAAAATTTTTTTTACTAACTATCCAGCCTTTTGCTGGCCGAGTATGTTTTCCTACAAGTGCCCCCTAAGGCCGGGTTTTCACATAGTCAGGAATTGTATAATCATCACTGTTTGGACTTGGTATAGACAGATTCAAAAACACCAGATAGGTTTTTGCCCAGGCTCATCACCAACAATGTAATTTTCAAACTGGTTAGTACTAAAAGAACTAAATACTGATTCATCAAGTTCACTGTCTGAACCACTTTCTCCATCCGAATATTCTCCAAAATAAGTTTCAGTCTCATCCTCTTTAAAAGCCTTCGTCACAATCTTAAATTACACAAAATACGAGGTGTGGCTATTAAATAACGAGACTGATGTAAAAAATTTAATTTTAATTTTATACATGATCACTTATTGCCACCTTCAATATACACTCCTTCTCTATCCCTACAACGCTCCATGCGAATTTTCCATTGTTAGAAACAGTGCTGGAAGTCATCTTCTGTCAGCTCCTTCAGGACACGTGCCGCTTTCTCTTTTACAGCTTCCACAGACTCAAATTTTGTCCCTTTTAATGCAGATTTCACCTTAAGGAATAGGTAGAAGATAATAACGTGTGATGAAACGTGGTTTTTTACTTATGATTCAGAAATGAAGCACCAATCCATGCACTGGAAGAGCCAAATTTCACCGAGAGCCAAAAAAGCTCGAATGAGCAAGTCAAAATTTAAAGCAATGATGGTTTTTTTTATATCCATAGGATTGTGTACCTTCACTGGGTTCCTGAAGGTCAAACAATTAATCAATATTACTACCTTGAGGTAGGTACTTTCTAAACTACGTCAAAGAGTAAGGAAAAAAACGCCCCGAAATGTGAACGGACAAATCATGGGTTCTCCACCAAGACAATGCGCCAGTTCATTCCCCGTTATCTGTCAAGAGGTTCCTAGCCTAGTACAGCATCTCAGTGTTTGAACATCCACCTTCTTCACCAGATCTTGCACCATGTGACTTCTACCTGTTCCCTAAGGTGAAATCTGTATTAAAAGGGACAAGATTTGAGTCTGTGGAAGCTGTAAAAGAGAAAGCGGCACGTGTCCTGAAGGAGCTGACAGAAGATGACTTCCAGCACTGTTTCCAACAATGGAAAATTTGCATGGAGCGCTGTAGGGATAGAGAAGGAGTGTATATTGAAGGTGACGATAAGTGATTATGCATAAAATAAAAATATACTTTTTTATGTCAGTCTCATTATTTAATAGCCACACTTCGTATCCTATATAGTGTGGCCAATAAAGGGTTAAAAATAAAATAGGCATAAACAGAAAAGGCCTATAAGAAACTTTAGGGATAAGCACAGATGGTTGATTTCTCCTAGGCAATTATGACTTGCTGTGATTATTGAAACATGAGAGCACACAAAGTAAATCAGTTAGAAAATTGGTGAACACAATGGCTGGCTTTCTACAAAAAATGTATGTTAGATTGTCTACAAAATGACTGATCATTACTGTTAATGTAATTCTATTATTTTTATCAGCAAATATAAGACAAGTAAGTAATAAAATCCAAATTAAGTTAAAGAAAAAACACTACAATAATTTATTTAGGCATAAGGTTTGACTAATCTGTACACAATGAATTAGACAATAATCAACACTGAAATCAGCTAAAACTTTATCTTAGAGTTCCTTCCAATCATTCTTTAGGTGGAACAGCTAGCCATATAGTCAGAATATTTTTATCAATAACCAATGCCCCAACAATGTACAGAAATAACTGAATTGTTTTTTTCATGTTCCGTAAGAGATATGAAGTTTACAAAATTACAAGAAGAAAAGTTTCTGGATAACAATAGGGTGACCCAAATCCTTTTTTTTCACCTTTTCCTCCTAAAATCCAACTAGGACAGGTACAAACAGTCTCAATCAAATCGAACAACTGTTTTGAAAATGAAATATATAGGCCTACTATTTGACATTTATGTATTGGTTGCAATTTTTAAAATCGTAATCTATAATTCTCCTATGTCTGGCCATCTGTCACACCCAGGTGTCGGAAACTACAAGAGACAGGAACAAACAGTTTTTGGATTTGTAATCAACACAAAATTTTAGTGGGCCTGGATTGGATTAAAAGTTCCGGTTTCAACCAGAAGTGGCCCAAAACCAGAAGTTAAGAAATCAAAGTCAGAATTTGGAAACAAAAATAGTGTTATTCAATTTCTTAAAGAGTAGATACAGAAATCATTGGGTTTTAAGTTCCGGTTTCGACCGGAAATGAAAAAATAAAAAAATAGTGTCATTCGATTTCTCTTAAAAAATAGATACAGAAATCATTAATAATTTTTGCCGTAGGTCAAAGGTAAGCCTTTTCAAAAATTGCCACCTATGAGATGTGTCATATCTCACGAAAAAGAGTTTTTATTTAATTATTTAATTCTATTACCTCTTCAATTTTCACAAATTCTACATTGAATGGCAGAGATGGATAAGAACTACTATTTTCCCCACAATCCTCATATTCTTCCTTTATTTCCTGCAACAGAATAAGAAACATAAAAATTATAATTATATATCAACAAACAGATAGGGTTGCATTCAAAGATATGATAAAAATGGACATATCTGTAGGGCACAGTAACGTTCTAGGATCTATTCCGTTATTTCACATCACATCATCTGTAACCTTAAAGTCGTCTCATGCACTCACTATAATTAATAATATTGTAGATATTGTTTGTATGTTTATTAATACACATTAGTTGGTTGTCTGCTTCGTTTGTGTTCTGTTCAACACATCATAATGAATCTTTTGGAATTGGCTCCTATTATTTCTACTAAGGAAGGAGCTATACGTTTCCTTCAAGAGGAAGGGATACTACATAATCCGCGCATTTATTTAAATTGACACGATATATGAAACTGAACACCACTGGCTAGGATGGTTGGGTGTATAATAAACCAATCTACAGAATTAGTAAACCTCTAAGAAGAGACACATTTCTCGCTTATACGAAGTTGGATTATCGAACACCATTCTCTTCATTTACTTCAAACTAAATGAAGCAAATACGTAATTTTTAATCAATTAGTGATTTTCTGTATTTTTAAATTTTAATGTTTTGTAATTGATGTGAATTTATTTTGTAATTTGTAAAATAAACCTTGTAAATAATTTGTGAAACTTGTAAAAGAATAAAGAAATAACAACCAAAAATCTGGTGTGAAACACTCACACAAATTTCTCTTGCCAGTGCAAATAATTAACGATAAACCTAACATTAGTAATAAAACATTAGAAATAAACAAAAAACTAACCTCAATAAACATAACCTAATTTTAATCATATATTATGAAAGGCGCAAAATGAAAATCTATCTCAGTTTGCCTTAAAAATACGGAAAATCACTCTTTCACGCTAAACTAGGCTCTGTAGAGAAAAATGCTCTGAATAAAACTTGTAGATTTTTTAATTTCCTATAAATTTGATTATATACACTTTTGTCATAAAATGCATACTAAGGCCGAAATCTTAAAAAAATCGATTTTTTACACGTTTTCGTGAGAAAAAACAGAAAATCGCCAATTACCGCTAAACTAAGCGTTATACAAAAAAATGTATGAAATAAAAGTTGTAGAATTTTAAATTCTCTACATTATTTAATATATTAAATTTTGCGCTATAATACATATTAAAGCCGTAATCTTAAAAAAACACTTTACGTAAAAACAGCCTCACCAAGAATTTCAGCAAATATGGCGCCTACCCTATCATGTAGAGAATAAAAAATTGAGTAAACCAGGCGATTTTTAAAAAAATCGTAGGACCAGTTTTTGAGATAAACTAGAAAAAGCGAAAAATTACACGAATAAACTAGTACTTCCGGTTGACCGATTTTGATGAAAATGTTCGTGTTAGGTCCACACACACACAGACCACTTGCTAAAAACATGTTTTTTGGGTTCATGGGGTCTGAAAACGTGTAGATCCGGTGAAAAATCGACATGAAAACAATACTTCCTATATATTTATATAGGCAACAGAAAGTAAAAATAAAAAAAAATGAAAACCACTGAAAATAAAATAAACAGGCGATTGTTGGTCACCGTACTGAGCAAGTGCTGGTGATTGCTGGGTCGAACAGTAAAGGTGCATTCACACGATCTTTCGATGATGTGAAATAACGGAATAGGTCCAAGTTCTAAAATAGACTGCAAGGCGAATGATACTGGATTCCCACACATTCTGAACTTCTGCATCAAGGTTTTGAATACTCACATCGCTCAAACCTTCAATTACTGTTCAATACTCAACGAGGTCATTAATCGTAACCAGAAGTTGATGCAAGATTACAAAAATTAAAAAATAAATGCATTTTTAAACAATTTAAAATGCATACTGTGACAACTGAATAGGCAATGAGGATTTTGTCAATGATGTTTTGTGTCAGATTCATTTACTCTCCGCCAGGACCACATACGAGGTGTGTTCAAAAAGTAACGGGAATTTTTAAATTTCGCGGGTTTGGATAGTCCGATTGTAAAAATTTTTTTTTATTATGTTGGTACACATGCCCCTGACGTACGATAAAATTTTCAACAATATTCATTGCTTAGTTCTTAAGTGGAAGCCGCTAAGGTTAGACGTGTTTTTCGAGCACGGCTATTTTTGTTTGTTAAAAAAAATGGATCAAAGAATTTGTATTAAATTTTGTGTGAAAAATGAAATAAAGTGTGTGAAATGTTAACAAAGGCATATGGTGAGTCTGCTATGAGTAAAACAAGGATTTACGAGTGGTATAAGCGTTTCCAAGATGGCCGCGAAAACGTTGAAGATGACGAACGACCCGGACGTCCAAGCACATCAACAACCGATGAAAACGTGAAAAAAGTGAAAGAAATGGTTATGAACGATCGCCGAATCACAATCAGAGAAGTCAGTGATGATGTTGGCATATCGATTGGCTCATGCCATGAAATATTTTCGGATGTTTTGGGTATGAAACGTGTGGCAGCAAAATTTGTTCCAAAATTGTTGAATTTCGAACAAAAACAGCGGCGAATGGAAGCTGCTCAGGAGTCACTAAATGAAGTGGACAACGATGCGGATCTACTCAAACGTGTTATAACAGGTGACGAAACATGGGTTTACGGATACGATGTCGAAACTAAGGCTCAATCGTCCCAGTGGAGGCGTTCTGGATCGCCAAGACTGAAAAAGGTACGACAAGTGCGGTTGAATGTGAAGGTTATGTTCACTGTGTTCTTCGATTTGAATGGCATAGTGCATCATGAATTCTAGCCACAAGGTCAAACAATCAATAAGGAGTACTACCTACAAGTTCAACGCCGTTTGCGTGAAGCAATCCGAAAAAAACGCTCGGATTTGTGGCAAAACAATTCATGGCTTTTGCACCACGATAATGCACCTGCTCACACTTCATTGCTTGTTCGTGAATTTTTGGCCAAAAACAAAACTGTAACGATGCCCCAGCCTCCATATTCGCCAGACATGGCTCCATGTGACTTTTTTCTATTTCCAAAAATAAAGAGAACATTAAAAGGCCGTCGTTTTACAAGCATAGATGACATTAAAAGCGAATCGGTGAAAGAGCTAAAAGCTATCACAAAGATCGAGTTTCAGAAGTGTTTCGAGGATTGGAAAAAGCGTTGGCACAAGTGTATTGCATGCGAAGGGGACTACTTTGAAGGTGACAATATTAATGTAGATGAATAAATAAATATTTTTTTCAAAAAACGAAAATTCCCATTATTTTTTGAACAAACCTCGTATATATTGCCTTTCTAGAATAAGGTGAAGTAAAGGTAGAAATCTATGGTGTATTTATTTATTTATCTGGAATAATCTTTGTTATTTTATTTTCTTCTTTGTTCTGTTGTTTTCATTATTTTTCTAAAAATTCTAAGGTGGAATACATAAATACATAAAACAGCTGGCTCTTTGTCAGACTGTTCAGCAGTAAATTGAATATGACACCAGAACGAATATAAAGTGTTAGTTTTAATTTTGTTAGTTTTTAAATTTTGTTGTTAATGCAGTTCAGTTGATAACAAACCTTCACACTACATCAAGTTAAAAGTACAATTAGTTGGTTTAGCAAGTAAGAATTAATTAATTATTTAATTGTGAATGGCCATATTTTCTTAGACTCTGTAATCAATTTAGTTTAAGTAGTTTTATTATAATTTACCAGTAGTTATAAGTTTATTCATTTGATAATAACTAGATCCCGAAAGAACCTAGAATAAGGGATGGTGTAAGTACTAGACAGGTAAGCCCATCCTGTTGCTCTTTGTGATCTGCTCCACATATCTCCATTACACACAGAAGATGGAGTGCTACTATCACTACTTTTCTGCTGTAGAAGTCAGCTGGTGATTGAATACATTTTATTAAATACCATTTCATACAATTATTTATACTACTGAAGTAAGAAATTTAACACACATAAAAATCTTGCAGGCTAAAACAAAATTGTTAAGATCTTTTGTTTTACTATGATATGCCTTGTGAAATATTTAAAAAAGTTACATTATACAAGAATAACCATTAAAATATATACTATTAACCAATTATTTTATTCTGTGGAAATAGACTATGCCTTAAAAATATAAACACCAGTATTTTACTCAGACTAAAAAAATTTTAACCGTTCATATAATGATGCAACCTCAGCTACGATTTCATAATTTTTCTCCATATCATCCTTCATATTTTCACTAGGTTTTCAATTTTCTGCTTCCAATTTTTGAACTCTTTCTTCCACGTGTTGTAATTTTTATTTTACACACAATTTTATTTTCAGAAAATTATTAAAGGAACTTACCACACTTTCAGGATCATCTTCATTTTCACAAATCATTTTCACTTGTTCGACATTCAGTCAGGATAATGAAAATAAACGGTTTGTATGGTTACACTGGATGAAGATTTTCTTGATGTGTACCTAAAAACACAGATATCAAAATTACGCCTACCTAAATTGAGAACTTGTAAGATTCACTGAAATATATTTAAGTAAGCCTAAACCTAAGAAAATAAGACACTTTCTTATAATATGTACAACTATTGTAAACTTTTCAACAGATGTTGATAGCATAGGCTAAACACTACAAAGTGTAAATGACTAGATTCATTTTGTGTAAATAAATCCTTTTTAACTGATTTATTAAAACTTTTTAAGTTTAAAGAATGGTGTATGTGGAATTACTCGGAGATTAATCAACATATTTTGACACAAATTTATACATAAAATTGTAAATGGTAGCTGAACTCAGTACATAACCACTGCACAAAGAGGACTCAATACAAACGTTACTCTAGTAAAAAACAATCGCTGAAATATTGGACAAAATAACAAGAAAATTGTTCTTGTTTACATGGGCAAGTCAATACCAAAGACCTCGTAAAGGGGATATAGACAAATGATTAGCCATTGAAGAAATTTTTATAATAGAAAATACTTTAAATCTGGGCCAAATCGAAATATTGTTATAGAACTATAAACAAAATTATATGAACACTTGAATAACGTAGGTAACTTACTTTTTTAGCAGTAACAATTTTAACAAGAACCTTAATAGAAATTGGCCCACAAAATTCTTGGTAGGTAACAAAATTTTTTTTTAATTTGGAATACTTAGCCACAAATCTAAATAACGACAAATAATAAAATAGTAACCCGTCAAATTACTAAGTATCTAGAAAAGTTGCTCCAGTGGCAAGTATATGTATACGTAGAATATTTTCGAAACACAAACTACTTTGATTTAATTTATCATTTAACACAACTGATTGCTATGCTACATTAAACATAAGAGGACAGTTATGTAAATACAAATTAAATTCCTTAACTTCCCAACATTTCTAAAAAAGAACTGTCACAACATAACCTAACACAAAAACAAAATGTCGTTCATAAAGATTTGCTTTCATACCAATCAAAATAAGTTAAAAATGCAACTGTTTGTAAGTAATTACAATTTTCTGTTTAAACATAAAGTTTAATAAGAGGAATCCAACTATTAAAAGTTACTGCGTGTAAGTGAACAAAACATAATGACTCAATAACACTACCACACATGATTCTTCTATTCAGAACCAAGTTTGCTGATTGATATAAATTACCTAAATTATATATCGTACAAAGAAATACCATTTATAAAATTACTTTGACAATTATTTAAAAAAATGGGTAAGTATTATTCATTGTAAACTTTTTATACCTGTTATGCGCTGCATTATGTTGCGTTTATGAATGCAAAAAAAATGTACGGTACTCTGAAATGCGAAAGTTGCCTAACCTACTCAACCCGTATTTTTGAATTATGATTCTATTCTATATATTAATAGCGAGCAGTTTTTTTTCAACACGATTTTAACCACCTGAACCTTCACCGATTTCGCCCGAAGTGGGCTCAAATAAATCGTCTGTTCGAGCAGATTTGCAGAAAACTATCCAACATCAAATATTTCGATTTATGACCGTAAAATAGGAGGTCTAAAATAGATTGGAGAGGGGCAAGTTCAACAAACTGAAGTATAGGCCTCTCTCTTTCTCTATCTATCCCTCCCACATCTCGCACAGCTATTTCAGTAATAAAGCATGCTTTATTACTCTATGACCAATACTAAACTTGCCCCCTCTCCAAACTGAAATAGCTGTGCGAGATGTGGGAGGGATAGATAGAGAAAGAGAGAGGCCTATACTTAAGTTCGTTGAACTTGTAAAGCATGCTTTATTACTCTATGAACCAAGTAGAGTAATAATGTTGGAAGCAACTACATCATCAAAACACTACCTATTTTCTTCAGGCAACCACACTGATATCATTTTCTTCTCTATAATATATTCAGGAAATTAATTTCCTATTTTTACTCTTACTCTGCTTCTCTTTTTATTTTTTTAATGGATAGTCGTCCATTAGGGGGAAGACCAAGAGGAAGGAGACGAGGCACGCCTCGAAGTGCTTGAACGGAATCAGTTCGTCAGACACCTTATTAAAATGCGCGAAGGAAAAATTCAATTAGATAAAACCCGAAATAATTAGGAAATTAGTAACATCGGAAATCTAAGAATGTACGAAAATTTTCTGGATTTACAAGTCATAACAGGGGCAGCCAAAGGCAGAAGGGTTTTTCTACCGCGGTAAGATCTAACCCCTTCGGATGGTACTTTGCCATTTACATTTAAGAGAAGACAGTTCCCCATCCGTTTAGCATTTGCGATTACAATAAATAAATCCCAAGGCCAAACATTCAACAAAGTTGGCCTTTATCTGCCACAGCCGGTATTTTCACATGGACAATTGCACATTGCTATGTCACGTGTCAGAACATTTGATAGCCTAAAAGTTTAAATAATGCCACACAACAATAAAACAAAAAATATTGTTTACAGAGAAGTTCTATAAAAACAAATTTACACTTTTGTGCGGGTTTTCCCGCACAGGTTCACCTAGTGGTAGATAAAACTCGCGCAGCTTATTTCCTTCCGTAAAGAAACAGATTTTGTAAAAGATCTACCATGCAATTTACATAAATAAAGATTAGATAAAAAATTACTAATGGCAGCTTATCATGGCCTCATTCGGTCTCATATCCGTTATGGTATTTTAGTATGGGGTAATTCTAGCATGGGTAATATGAATAGGGTTTTTAAAATTCAAAAGAAAGCTATTAGGTGTATGGTGGGAGCTAACCAGCTAACCTCATGCAGGCCACTATTTAAGGAGGTTAAATTGCTTACAGTACCCTCTCTCTACATTTTTGAGGTGATTATGTTTAATATGTTAGGCAAAATAATTTTATGCAGAATTTCAATGTTCACAATCATAACACGAGAAACAGGAATGATTATTATGTGGCTAATCACTCCACAAAATTGTTTGAACAAAAACCTACTTATGCAGGGAGAAAATTCATGAATAAATTATAGGTATAGGCGTCTCATCTGGCTTGCAGAGAGTTCAGCCTATAATACTATAAGGTGTATCAAAAATGCTCACTTCAAAACAAAATGCATGACACAGTTTTCTATAAAGCGTACATTTTATACAATAATATTCATACAGACCCAATTAAAATTTACAAAGCTATTTCTAAGAATATTTATACGTTAACAAAATTTCGGTAACAGTTTTGAAACAGCGCTACTTTAATTTTTTAATTGATTATTAATAGTCTTTAATACTATTTTTAATTATTAATAATTTATTTATTGTTAGTAAGCGTTTTCCACCTTCGTCTATATAAAAATTATTTATTTTTTGACGGAAAACACTCCTGTCAAAATCATCCAAACCAGAAATAGGTTTGGCCCATACCGAATGTTTTTTGGGTGTCGTAAAAGACAGTGACGATCCTTCTAATATTACTTTCGATGCTTGTTTTATTCGCGTAATTGAACGTTTTGATACACCAGTTGATGCACTAACGCGTTCGATAATTTTCTTAACATCTATAGTAAAAACACCGTGCTTTGCTTCCTCGGTCATAAACGTAACCACATTAGCAATTTTCTCCCGAGATTGGCTGTGCAGAACTTTACTCCCTCCGATTTTAGACATTTTTAAGCTTAATGTTAACTAGTAAATGACAAAATAATAAACACTACACTAGGTAAATTTGTACTTTAACCATAAAAATTAACAAATCAAAATAGGTAGAACTATAATCTAACACACACACTATTCGATCTGCACACATAATAAACACCTCGACACTGTATAACCGTAATGATTGTACTGAACGACAATATTGATTAAACACAGAATGACAATATTCACTGTGCGTTTCATTTGTTAGTTAGGGGTATGTAGTTGATGAGTCACCTGCTGTCAAAACCAGTTTAATTTGTAAATAAACTATCCATATATAAGCTAACTGTATAATAACAATAATAACTGATGATTAATTATAAATACATTACATCACTCCCCATTCGCTTTGTACTGGATTTACAATAAAAGAATGTCACTATAAAATGTAAAAAAATGTATACATTAGTTTTATGAACAGTCTATAACAATTGGTGAGGGACGGGTGGATGTAGTATATGCAAGCTGATTCATTCGAAGCCTCCACGCGCCAGATGAAATGCCTATACTTTTACCCCAATTTTTAAAATGTTGTGAGGTTTTGAATTCCTTTAAAAAGAATCTGAAAAATTATTTGATCGGTGAAACTTTTTATAGTGTACAAGAATTTCTTTCTTGATAGTAGTGAAATACTGGGTCTTTTACAGACCCATGCCGACCATTCCTGAGAGAGTGTGGTTAATTGAACCCCAACCATAGAAGTACACCGGTAACCACTGTCTAGTATTCAAATCCGTATAAAATTAAGAAGTAGCTACCTTTACTAGGATTTGAACCAGGAAAATAGATTTCGAATATTAAGGAAAATTTCGAAATCTCTACGACGTCAGAATAGCTGTTTGATGTAATAAGATCAGGGCATCAGAGTAACGTTTCCCTAATCATTCTGAAAAATTTTGACAGCGAGTTCACAAACTGAGAGTGAAGTGGGGTACCACAGATTAGGTAGAGCGGAGGACGCCAAATAAGCTTACTGGTGTAGCCGCGCAAACAGTTCGGATACAGTCTATAGATTTCGTGTCTTAGTACCGAACTTCCTATAAAATCACATGTTCTAAACGATGTAAATATCATCTATTAACGACGTAAGAACATTCAATTGTAAAAATTGTATACAACAATATTAACCACATACAACATACTAGTTAATGTTTTTAGGTTAGCTGAT
This sequence comes from Catonia carolina, assembly GCA_035578175.1. Taxonomy (NCBI): domain Eukaryota; kingdom Metazoa; phylum Arthropoda; class Insecta; order Hemiptera; family Achilidae; genus Catonia; species Catonia carolina. The sequence goes on along the minus strand of JAQMRL010000001.1, from coordinate 255,559,446 downwards.
AACGTTGCGAGAACAACGTGACTCTGATCACAGCTAGAGTCTGTCTACGCTAAGAGTACTCCAACGTAGGCAACCAGCAATACAAGTGAGCATGCGCATTGATTAAAAATAAGCACAGCATGATCAAAAACGAAATTCTATACAACACTAATTTATTATTCGCTCTACGCTTAATATAATAAAAACGCGTTCAATTCATTTGTTAGAAAATGTTCATAATCGAACATTAGTTTACCGTTAATAACTAAAATTTTACTATTGTTACTCTTACATTGTTGTTTTTCGTTAGGTACATTATTTACTATTATTACATTATTATATATGGTTAGTAGGTTTTTATTACAGAATCAGTTTTATTTTTGGTCACAAGTAATATAAGACTAAATTATAACAGGAGAGTAAACAATTCCAGTGATTCGTTGTTTATCATTTCAGATTGTTTATTTCATACCATTAAAATAATTTAATGTCTGTGACTAGTTTAATACAACTGTTTCCACTTGCCCGTTTTTAACTCATTTTTAGTTTCATCAGTTATCTTTTGGAATTGTATCGGTTCGTTTCGATTTTCTTCGTAGACTGCAGTTGAAAAGTTTTGTAAGCTGTTTTGTTAACATGCGTGATAGTGAATGTGTTGAGTTTTAGAAACATAAAAATGGTAAACATTAAAAAGTAGAAAAAAATTGTTTTTTAAATGTAATGGTTAAAATGTTTTTTATGAAACTACAATAATTACAAGTAATCAGAACGGTATAATTGAACACGCTTGAAGGATAATGTTTATTTTAGCTGGATGTAGATATTTTTATGATGGAACGTAGTGCAAAACGTTCGTTTACAACCTATAGGCGCTTGCCTCGCGCTGAGTACCCTTACAGTAGATAGACTATAGTACAGCAATGACCCCCACCACTCGCTGAGACAACCGAGCGCGCCATTACCAAAATATACCCTCTGCGAACTTCAGAAAACCGGCAAGCTTATTTTGGCGTCCGCTCTAAATATTAAAAATCTGGTGTGAAACACTCACACAACTTTCTCTTGTCAATGCCAATAATTAACAATAAACCTAACGTTAGTAATAAAACATTAAAAATACACAAAAAACTAACCTCAATAAACATAACTTAATTTTACTCATGAGTGAGAGACGCAAAATGAAAATCAACCTCAGTTTGGCTTATAAATACGGAAAAATCACTCTTTCAGACTAAACTAGGCTCTGTAAAGAAAAATGCTCTAAATAAAATTTGTAGATCTTTTAATTTCCTATAAATTTGATTATATACACTTTTGTCATAAAATGCATACTAAGGCTGAAATCTTAAAAAATAGATTTTTCACACGTTTTCGTGAGGGAAAAAAACGGAAAATCGCTAATTATTGTTTAACTAAGCATTATACAAAACAATGTTTAAAATAACAGTTGTAGGATTTTAAATTCGCTACAACTTTTATTATATACTACATTTTTGCGCTAAAATGCATATTAAAGCCGCAATCTTAAATAAACAATTTTTTTACGTGAAAACAGCCTCACCAAGAATTTCAGCGAACATGGCGTCTACGCTATCTTGTAGAGCATAACATTTTTTTAGTAAACCAGGCGATTTAAAAAAAATCGTAAGACCAGTTTTTGAGAAAATCGCAAAAAGTGAAAAATTACACGAATAAACTACTATTTCCGGTTGAACGATTTTGATGAAAATGTTCATGTCGGGTCCGGTAGTGGTGTCTAACTTAAGTTTTAAGTTTCAAGTTCGCACGAGGTTCCGTTATCGAGATATTCTGTATACACACACACACACAGACCAATCTGTAAAAACATGTTTTTTGGGTTCAGGGGGTCTGAAAACGTGTAGATCCGGTGAAAACTCGATTTTGAAAAATCAACATGAAAAGAATACTTTCCTTCCTATACATTCATATAGGCAAGAGAAAGTAAAAAATGTATGCAGTGGTTGCAACAGTCCAATTTAAAAACGGAATTATTTCATTATTTATCGTTTAATTCATATAATCAGTATTTTATAAATATTTATCCCTTTTAGAATACTCAAGGATTAATACTTTGAGTATTCTATATGAAGACAACACACACGCCCAAAACTGGTAAAATTATCTGAGAGAGACAGACCGAGTAATATTGAGCGCTCTCTCTCACATATGATTTCAACATACAAGCGGTTGTCGTTTCTGATTTTGATTTCTTGACTTCCAATTTTGGGCCACTTCCGGTCAAAACCGGTACTTCAAACCCAATTTAGGCCCACTAACTTTTTGTGCAGATTACGATGAAAACCGTTTGTTGTTTTCCTTTGTAATTTTTGACATAGGGCATGACAGATGAACAGACAGACTACGGAAATGCCAGATGACATTTTTAAAATTGCTACCACAAAAATAAAATAAAACAAATTTATTTATCAGCAAATATTCAATATTTCTTAAACAATAAACCCAAAAAAGTCTCTAAATTTAATCCCTAAAAATATTTATGATAAAAATTAGTTACCTATCATTAAATACAGGAAAAATAACAAAAAAATACACCTTTTTTATAATTAAAATAAAACTATTTTCATATAACAATAATTATAATGCTTAGGTAATGGTAATTATTACAATTTTTTTTTTAATATATAAACGTAAGTAAATACACATCTTATAGCCCTCCTAGTGTGCTTTAAAATATCATTTCACAATCAGAAATCTCACCAAGAATAAGCCAACTTTGGCTTACAGCATTGTAATATTATTTTAATTATTTATTTTATTATTCAACTAATTAACTTATATACTACATAATATTTATGAATTTACAATTGAAATAATACATGAATAAAAATATGTATTTTTTTGTAACAGTGTATTTCTTTTGCACTCAGTTTATAAATACAATAACTTTAAGCAAGGATGAGAAAATCTGAAAATAAAAATATAGTGTGATAATACAACATAAACATAGTGTGATAATATAGTGTGACAATACTTATACAACTTTCTTTTGCCAATGTAAATAAGAAAATATAACAAGTCTTTAATCAATAGTAAAGAATGTAAAACGAAAGATTTTATTTTTCTACAAGAGCACAGCCTACCCGAGAATTTCAGCAGACATGTTGTTTACCCTATCTTGTAAACTAAATAAAAAATTTAGTAAATGAGGTAATTTAAAAAAAAATATATAGTTGTTTTAAGAAACCGCAAAAGAGTAAAGAACTGCACTTTCGTCAGTTAGTCGTGATAATTTATATGCATTTCATTTGAATTTAAGGCCAGCTCGTTTCTTTAGTGGTTAGTGCAACTGGCATTTTTTCATTAATCATCATTCTTCACTGCCTGCATTAGCAGAAATTGCAAAACAGAAGTAAAACCAAAAAAAAAAAAAAAAAAAATGAATGTAATACGTATTAAATATTTTTCACATTACTGATAAAAATTTTATAACTGATAGAGTATAAAGCAAAATTTTTTTTTTTTTAAATACACAACCTTCAAACTAATTGGGAACGGACTTACTTGGATCACCTGAAAAATGTGCACAATAAAAAAAATCTGTTGTGAAGCACTCACACGACTTTCTCTTGTCCATGTATATAATGACAAACATAGCGTATATTATTTAATTACTGTATACGTAAACAATGTAGAATACAATACAATAAATCTTAATTGATCATAAATTTGCATTACAAACATCGATCATTGTCAAAATCAATTTACATAAATAAAACAAAAGAAACAAAAATTAAAATTATTGATCACAGAACAAAATAATATCTGTAAATAAATTTGAATTTTATCACCAATAAGCTTGTATTTATAATATTTTAAAATTCTTTTAAACTATACAAGCATTTATCAACCATAAAATCTTTAACGCAATTAACGAATTTCCCACTTAGAATTTTTAAATAGTTCGGCAGTTTATTGTAACACATAATTCTTTTTATAAAAGGATATTTTTCGGTATTAGTTTTATTAAGCCAAATACAAAACATTGTTATCCCGGGTTGTCATTTGTCTCCCGGTCTAAATGGCAGTTTTTCAGGATTTTTTAAAAAATTTATTTATATTTAAAGTTGCATCAATTGCTTGATCATTAGCAACAACGGTGGATTATGTTGCTGTAATCGTGGGTTTTGACTAGTGAAAATTTCTAGAAAATTGCCGGGAATCAACCCCAGGACCTCCGCGTGGTAGGCTAACGTACTAACCACTACGCTATGGAGTTTCTGGATTTAATTTGATCAAAATTCTAATTCTAATATCATACAATGAATAGACATTTATCTTCTTTGAACATGGGTTTTTCAGAAATCTAAAGAACTTAAACCAAAAATAATCTATTATTCTTTTTTACTTTCTCTTATGTAGTGCACTACATGAATATATAGGAAAGAAAATATTGTTTACATTTTGGTTTTTACAAAATTGAATTTTCACCATTTATACACGTTTTCAGACCACCTGAACCCAAAAAACCATGTTTTTAGCGATTGGTCTGTGTGTGAACAAAATATCTCAAGAATAAAATACTTTACAAAGTTGAAACTTGGAACTTAAGTTAGATACCACTAGAGGACCCGACATGAACATTTTCATCAAAATCGATCAACCGGAAGAGATAGTTAATTCTTGTATATTTCACTTTTTGGGATTTACTCAAAAAACGGCTCTTACAATGTTTTTTCAATCACCTCATTTACTATATTTTTTATGCTTTACAAGTAGGGTAGGCGCCATGTCTGCTGAAATTCTTGGGGAGGCTGTGCTTTCACAGAAGAAAATGGTTCTTCTAAGATTGCGACCATAATATGCATTATAGAACAAAAGTGTATATAATTAAAATTGTAGAACATTTAAAAACCTGCAACTTAAATTTGTATAGGTGTTTTGTATAATGCTTAGTTTAGCAGCAATTAGTGATTTTCTGTTTTTGGCCTTTATGAGAAAAGTTTATACAGTAGAGTCTCAGTAGTCCGGCACCCCAGTAATCCGGCCCTTAAAATATTAGACCTAAAAGTATGAAACCTCACCCAGGACAGATTTTGGTAAAAGATTTAAATTGTATAAGGGAAATCAACTCGACCTAATTATGGCGGATTTAATATTACATGTATGTTTAAGATTTGATTAAAGAAATGAAAAAGCAGACCTTAATTATTGTTAAATGGAATAATTTTTGGCCTTTTATCCAAAACCAAGAACTGGGTCATACTCTATACTTCATGCTGAATTGATAATTAAACGTAATTCTCAGAACACAAGCACCCCCACACTGCACTACGCGATGTCAATAGCCGATAATTATGTTTAGTACAATTACTACAGAAGTACTCAGCAAACCTTTTTTAATTAGTTATTTTAATTTAAAATCACATAGAAATCAATGCATATTTATTTTTTGTTTAAATTTGTAATTTATAGTTCCAAAATTCCAACACATCCAGTAATCTGGCATTTTCAGTAATCCAGCACCCTCTCGGTCCCGAACAGGCCGGACTACTGAGATTCTACTGTATAATAAAATTTACAGGAAATTAAAAATATTACAACTTTTCATTTAAAAATTTTTCTCTGCAGAGCCTAGTTTGGGGTCAAATAGTGAATCTACTTATTATTAAGCCCAACTGAGGTTGGTTTTTTCATTTTGCATCATTCACTTTTAAATTAAATTAGGTTATGTTTTTCAGTTTTTTGTTTACTTTAATTCGCATCAACAGCTTGATCATTAGCGATTACAACGAGTTAAGAAACTGTAATAATGGGTTTTGGCACGTAATAATTTCCAGACCCTAGCTGGGAATTGAACCCAGGACTTCCGCTTAGTAGACTAGCTTGCTATCCACTATATCATGGAGGCAGCCATTTTTAATTTAACGTTATATGGTTCATTATTTATATTGCCAAGACGTCAAGTGAGCGTTTCACACCAGATTTTTGAGATAGGAGGAATGAAAAATAACCAAATTTTAATCATGAATGAATGACACAAAATGAAAATCAACTTTTGTAGAACTTAAAAATACGTAAAATCACTAATAAATCGCTAAATTAAGCTCTGTAGAAAAAAATACTTCTAAAATTTGTAGATTTAAAAAAAATGTATTATAAAACTATTCTATTATAATATATTATACTTTTTTATATAATTAATTTTATTGTTATACAGAATTTATTAAAATAATAAATTTCTTATAATTGCTAATGAACTAGAAGAATGTTTTACCAGACAGCAATTTGTAATTTAAGTACATCTTGTATTAGGAACTTAGTTATGTTCGTTTTAAATTAGTAGCTAACTTGCTATCATTTTTCTAAATTTAATTTCCATGTTAGGAGCCTAACATGCCTAAATTAAAATATTTTTTCCACAAAAAAATTATTTAATTTTGATTTAAAATACGATATTGTAAAAAAAAGTGTTAAAAAATTAGAGATCAAATAGGATTATTCGAGTCGTTGTGTAATTAAAAAAAATTTGTTTTTTATAAAAAGATGTATTATAATATAAATTCAAGTTAATTTTTTTCTAACCTGTAGAAAATTTGATAAAACAATAAATAAAAATCTGGTGTGAAACACTCACACAACTTTCTCTTGCCAATGCAAATGATTAATAATAAACCTAACATTATTAATAAAATATTAGAAATAAACAAAACACTAACCTCAAAAACATAACCTTATTTTAATCATGAGTGAATGATGCAAAATGAAAATCAACCTCAGTTTGGCTTAAAAATACGGAAAATCACGCTTTCACGCTAAACTAGGCTCTGTAGAGAAAAATGCTCTAAACAAAAGTTGTAGATCTTTTAATTTTCTATAAATTTAATTATGTACAGTTTTGTCGTAAAATGCATACTAAGGCCGAAATCTTAAAAAAATCAATTTTTCACACATTTTCGTGAGAAAAAAAACAGAAAATTGCAAATTACCGCTAAACTAAGCGTTATACAAAAAATTGTTTGAAATAAAAGTTGTAGAATTTTCAATTCTCTACAACTTTTATTATATATAGTTTTGCGCTAAAATGCATAATAAAGCTGTAATCTTAAAAAACAACGTTTTTACGTGAAAACAGCCTCACCCAGAATTTCAGCAAACATAACGCCTACCCTATCTTGTAGAGAATAAAAAATTGAGTAAACTAGGCGATTTTAAAAAAAATCGTAGGACCAGTTTTTGAGAAAATCGCAAAAAAGTGAAAAATTACACGAATAAACTACCACTTCCGGTTGACCGATTTTGATGAAAATGTTCGTATCGTGTCCAGTAGTGGTACGTAACTTAAGTTTCAAGTTTCAAGTTCGTACAATGTTCCGTTCTTGAGATATTCTGTTCACACACAGACACACACACACACACACAGACCAATCGCTAAAAACATGTTTTTTGGGTTCAGGGGGTCTGAAAACGTATAGATCCGGTGAAAACTCGATTTCGAAAAATCGACATGAAAACAATACTTTCCTTCCTATACATATATTCATATAGGCAAGAGAAAGTAAAAATCTATATTAGGTACTACTATTTATCCATTTTTATTATGAAATTTTAAATACAAAAATTATGTATAAAGAAGACTATTGTAAACAACAATAAAAAATGTATTTAACTCTTATGAAACGGACTGTTTCTCATAAACAGAAGAATTGCAAAAATCAAAACGCGCTCTCAAAACAACTGTTTTATCTATCATCATTACTGATGAAAAATTCTGAAAAAATTACAGTTGATTCATATAATACGTACGTGCCTTTTGAGTATAATTACAAGAAAATCGCTTCATAATTCTTTACGTTTACGTGAGCAAAATTTTCATCTGCGAAAATTTTTGTGTTTCTTTAGAATTTTTACTATAACGGGATTAAATTTCAGTTTAGAAAAAAAATTTATACAACATGTTTTGAAGACAAGAGTTAACTGGAATAAATGTTATTTTTTATTTAAATTTCTGTAAATATTTGACGTTACAAAATGTTCAACACTAGTCCATTTTCACATCACACGGAAGCATGAACGGATTGTATTTTACATTCTTTACGATGATGTCACAGAGCCACTATTATATTTAGGTTAAAGCTGTAAGCAAAGCAATGTAGAAAATTATTTTCCCTACAACCACGTGTTTTGAAAAATTCTGTAGGTGCGGTTAGAGGAAAGCCGTTACATGTCCTTTGCAACCCTGCAAAATGTAGAAATTTTTGCCTCTGTGATGGTAAACCCTCTCATTAACAGTAAAATGGACTCGTCTTCTCTTTTCACGGGGAAATTCCGTTATAGAAATGTCATAGCTTCAACATAAACTAAAGAACATGCATGTATGTTGACTTACACATGAGCTACACGGATTTCCACTCAAAACAAACATCCCAAACTATCAATGCTACACACTAAAGAGGGAATAAAAATTTTCTCTGTTATGATATATAATTTCTGTAAACACTATTAGATGCGTTAAAGAATTCCCCACTAGAAAAGAACAATATTTACTGGTTTCAAAATTGTACTTAACTAGCTGCAGCACATTACGTCGTCTCCCCCACCATCAATTGTGCATTGCCTAAAATTAGATCAACAGTTTGAACAGGGTTAATACAGATTACTAAACAAGATTTTACATTATTTGATAAATAACTTTATAAAAATGAATAATATATTTTAGTTTTTATTTTCAAACATCCTATGTCGGATTATCAACAGCTGTATTATTTAAAATTGAAGTGTATATTTCATTCTAACCACCAGAATAAGGTAACAGTAAACACTTACCAATATTTAGAGTGCTTTCGTGTATCTTGTACACATCTTCATTTAATAAAATTTTTTTTGCATCAAAATTCTACGTTATAAATCATTATAAATTCTACAAAATTCCTACTCTACGGAATAGTCAATTCTTATATCTTAAACAGTCTTGCCAACTTAATCAGTTGGTTGACATAATCAAGTTGGGTTCATTAATTTTCCCTATAACCATATTTATATATAATATTTCACCAAAATTTAAATTCCATTTTGTATATAATTTATTTCTAATATTTCTAGATTATTTTTTATACTTGACATAGAATATTTATTTTTGTTCATGAGTTCAGTTACATTGGAGAATTTTTGGTTGCCTTTTTTATGGTTTGAATAGTGTTCTGCAAACCGTTTCTTGAACGATCTGGTGGTTTTACCTATATATATATATATATATATATATATATATTATTACATCAATACAATTAATTTTATAAATTCCACACAAATTAAATTTATTACTTTCTTTCTCTTTCATTCACATTAATATTATTATGTTTTTGTAAAATAAATTTGAATAATATATAATATATTTTTTTTATAAAAGTATAAAATTATAAGATAGAAGGATTATTGTATAATAAAAACTAAAAAAAATGGAGGTGCTGGCATTTTATTTACTAGGCCGGTTATGGTTATAAAGAAACTGCAAGGAATTTCAGGAATTTAATTATTTATTTAAATAATTAAATACCAACACTTGGATCCCAGATGGGACCGATTACTTTATCAAAAGCTCATCATCTCTTTAACGCTAAAATGGTGGCTTGAAGTTGTTTTTGTTCTTTTCTAAGAGCAGTAACTTGGCTGACAAGTTCTCGACCATTGGATTCTAAAAAGGTGCAGAACGAAGTTGCTTCATGTAGGATGTCTATAGTAGGTACTTTTTCTTTATAAGTAAGATTTGGGATAAGAACTTTAAGTTTTTCAATTGAAGTCCTCATATCAACCCGCCTCATTCGTTCCTTAATATTATGCTGATCTCTTTTTTCTCTCGAACTGGATTCCGAATCTGATTCAAACCTCCTCAAATTCCTTGATTTATAATTCTTCCTTGGTTTTTTCTTCAATATGGTAGACAGTTTAAATTCTTCACTACCTGGTGGTAATCTTTTTTTTCTAGAATAGTTACTTCTAGGCCGAGTGGTTTTTTTTGATCTTAATTTACAGCTACCAGATCTGGATGCTGATAATAATTTAGACGTAGCTATCTCTTGGATTTCTTCTAGACCCTTCAAGAAAGCTCTCCTTCGGCTTGGGTTTATCGGCAGTGCAGTTGAACTAGAATGATTGCTTGATGTATTTGATGATCTTTTTGAGTTTCTTGATCTTTTAGGCAATGATACTACATCAATTTCTTCTTCATCTGTAACAAAAATATAAAAAATAAAAATTAGTATCAAAAATTTAAAAACATTTCTTGAGAAAGTTGATTTGCTAGTGGTTAACTTTATCAAGGTCATGACAAAGGACATAAAAGAGTGGGTGGGTACACGTATGTGGTTATTGCTGCATTCGCTCGGTTAGTCAGGGTGTGTCTATATCTGACCGTCAGACATCTGCATTTGTGCTGGTATGGTGCCGTTCTGATCGATAAAACTGCAAGACAAGGATACTGAATGTCAGCGGCAATGCTGGTAAGCATGAACCAAACTTAGAAAAGCTGAGGACAGTGACTCCCCAACTGCTAATAATTAATTTTAAATTTCAATTCCTCTTATCTAAATGCAATTTTTATAATACTTTTTTTTGCACAAATAAATCTTTAAAATTCATCCTGCACTATGTAATTAACCAAGATGTTAAAAGTACAATAAATTTTCACTAACCTTACGTTGTGCTTCAATTTTTCTTTCACTTATTTATTTACTTTCCCACACTTACATGTTTCCGTAGATCCACCATCGTTACAGTATAAATAAAAAATTGAAACTAAATTCATTAAAATATTTTCAAAGATGTTATATCTTTTAAAACTAGTAGTATTAACATTTTAATTAATTACAAGCTGTAAAATGAATTTTATTAGGTTTATTTGTACACAGAGAAAAATTGCATTTAGAAAAAAAAATTGAAACTAAAAATTAATTATAGTATATGAACATGAATTTAATAAAACAATGCGCGAGAGAAAATATACCGCGCACCTTTTTCGAATGAAATTGATCCGATAAAATGATGTGCACGTCTCTACGAAAAAGAAAATCTGGTGTGAAAAACTCACACAATTTTCTCTTGCCAATGCAAATAATTAACAATATAACCTAACATTAGAAATAAACAAAAACTAACCTAATTTAAATCATGAGTGAAAGACCCAAAATGAAAATCAACCTCAGTTTGGCTTAAAAATACGGAAAATCTCTCTTTCACGCTAAACTATAGGCTTTGTAGAGAAAAATGCTGTAAATAAAAGTTGTAGATCTTTTAATTTCCAATAAATTTGATTATACTCTTTTGTCGTAAAATGCATACTAAGGCTGAAATCTTTACAAAAATCAATTTTTTTACATGTTTTCGTGAGAAAAAAGCAGAAAATTACTAATTACCGTTAAACTAAGCATTATACAAAAAATGTTTGAAAAACAGTTATAGGATTTTTAATTCTCTACAACTTTAATTACATAAATGTTTGCGCTAAAGTGCATATTAAAGTCGCAATCTTTAAAAAACAATTTTTTTACGTAAAAACAGCCTCCCCAAGAATTTCAGCAGACATGAGACCTACCCTATCTTGTAAAGCATAAAAAAATTAGTAAATGAGGCGATTTTTAAAAAACATCGTAGGAGCCATTTTTGAGAAAATCGCAAAAAAGTGAAAAATTACATGAATAAACTACTACTTCTGGTTGATCAATTTTAATGAAAATGTTCGTGTCGGGTCCGGTAGTGGTATCAAACTTAAGTTGTAAGTTTCAAGTTCGCACAAGGTTCCGTTCTTGAGAAATTCTGTTCTCACACTCACACGCACGCGCGCGCGCGCACGCACGCACGCACACACACACACACAGACTAGTCATTAAAAACATGTTTTTTGGGTTCAGGGGGTCTGAAAACGTGTAGATCCGGTGAAGACTTGACTTCAAAACTCGACATGAAAACAATACTTTCCTTCCTATACATTCATATACGCAAGAGAAAGTAATAAATAGCCTTTTAGCAGTAATATACCAGATGTACGGTAATGTTATATATCACAGCGGACAGCAATAAATTATGTAATTTTCAAGCTTAAAATGATTCCAAATATTACAGTGTCTGGAATAGTTGTTAGAGCTAATAAAAATGGCCGGATATCAAGGGTGTGGGGTAATCCAAATGGAGCATGGCTGGCAAAAAAGGCATGTCCTTGACAGTTTTCACGGACACATGACAGATAATGTGAAGAAATCTTTGCAGCACTGGAAAACAGATTGAGTTATTACACCGGGAGGGGTAACATCTGTACTTCAACTTTTGAACGTTTGCAAAACTAAGCCATTCAAGGTTGCTATGAAGAAACTGCATACTCAATGGATGGAAAATATTGACCATACATACACACCTACGGAAAAAATAAAAAGGCTGGTCTATGAAACGATCTCAGAGTGGATTAAAACAGCAGGGGCACGGGATTTAGAGTTAGTTCAAAAAACTTTCTGAATGTGGCATTTCTAATGCACTCGATGGCTCAAAGGATGAAAATCCAGATGCGGGTTCTGACAGCAGTGATGATACTGACATCGGAGAGTAACTATTTATAGTTCATTCTATTTCTTCGTTTTACTTTTGTTATATTTTTATTTGAAAGTAACTTTCTATAGTTCAACAGTTGTTTTAGTTTATTGTGATATGTACAATGAGAACGTACCAATTCTTTTGAGTGAATTATTGAAAGTTATGAAGATTTTTCAAAATGCACAAATAAATTGGTAAGTTTTCATTTTCATTTTATTTTTGACAGTTTTAATTTTTTCTGAAAGTACCTTCAAAAATCGGGTACGCGGAGTAGAATAGCAGTCTATGTTCCAGTACGTCGTTGATCGATGATCCAATTTAATTAACCAATTGTTGTCAATTCAAGAAGTAATTTTAAAATATTCATAAATAATAATCAAAATTAAACAATCTCTAATTTAAAATTTAAATACTCTAAAAAGTAATTAAATATATCAAGATGGATTATAAGAAGAAAATAAAATATTCAAAGAAATTAATTGCAGAAACCAAATACTTCAAATTTAAGCAAGAAAAACAAAAGATAGTATAGTTAAATAATTTGAGATAATAAGGAAATAAGTAAAGGAAAATAGTAACTAATCAAATATGGAACGAATTAAAACAAATTTGATATTTTTAGAATATGAAGAAAAGATTTACATAAAATTTATGCATGTCTATAAAACCAACTGTAACAATGACACCCCAATTAGGTCAATTCGAATCGTAATTATAAAATATTTAATTTTTGAGCTCATAGCTAGAATACGAGGGGGTACCCAAAAGTATCCGGAATAGCTCTGCTGTGGGCGGAGCTTGTGCAGTACAAATTCCCGCCACTAGGCTGCTTGTAGCGCTACTCATTGCCAGTTTAATGCCATTTTGTTCGTTGATCTAGCTTGTTCTGTTCTCGTGCAGTGATTGTTCTCGCTAGTGCTGTTTTGTGCTCGTGTCGTTTTTCATGATGGCAAGTTTTAATGAACAACGTGCGGCTGTGAAATTTTGCTTCTTGCTCGGTAAAAACGCCGCGGAAACAGTTGTAATGTTGAACACAGCTTACAAAGACGACGCTATTGGAAAAACCCAAGTGTACGAGTGGTTTTTGCGCTTTAAAAATGGCGACATGTCGATTGAGAACAAACCTCGTTCTGGACGACCGTCGACTTCCCGAACAGACGAAAATGTTGTGAAAGTGAAAGAAATTGTACGAACAGACCGACGACAGACCATTGACCAAATATCACAGGTTAGTGGGTTATCTTGGAGCCCAGTCCAACGCATTTTAACAGAAGACTTGACAATGAAAAGAGTCGCTGCCAAGTTTGTGCCTCGGGTTCTGACAGACACTCAAAAGGAACGTCGAACTGAAACGTGTAGTGATTTGAAACAACAGCTTGAAACTGATCCAGATGTCATGTCAAAGATCATTACGGGTGACGAGTCTTGGTGCTATGGGTACGACCCAGAAACCAAACAACAATCCAGTCAATGGAAGACTTCATTATCACCCCGACCAAAAAAAAGTCGTCAAGTCAGATCGAACATCAAAACAATGCTGATTTGTTTTTTTGATGTGAGGGGAATTGTCCATTCAGAGTTCGTTCCACCAGGCCAGACGGTAAATCAAGCTTTTTATCTTGAAGTGTTAAGAAGACTACGAAACAGCATTCGTCGTAAAAAACCTAATTTGTGGCAGACAGGGGACTGGTTTTTCCACCACGACAACGCGCCTGCACGCACGGCAATCTCGGTTACCCAGTTTTTGGCGAAAAACGGCATGGTTTTGCTACCACACGCACCGTACTCACCCGATCTGGCTCCGTGTGATTTTTTCTTGTTCCCACGCATGAAAAGGGGCATGAAAGGTCTCCGATTTAACAACGTTGATGATGTCAAGAAAAAAACGACGGATGAGCTGGCAGCCATCACTGAAGAGGAGTACAAAAAATGTTTTGAACAGTGGAAGCACCGGTGGGACAAATGTAATGGTGGTAACGGTGGGACAGTTGTAATGGAGAGTATTTTGAAGGAGATAAGGTTCTTTTGTAAAAAATTAAAAATAAATAGTTTTAAAAAATAATTCCGGTTTCTTTTGGGTACCCCCTCGTATATGTTAACATTTGATTTAATATTGCAATAAATACTTTATATCTTAATGAATCATTTAAAATACTTAATTTTATAAAACAGTGTCATCAATATATAAGTTCAAACATTTATAATTTTGCAACACATTTTCTTTGTCAATTTTCAATTTTTTACATTTTAATTTCATTAAAATTTATTTTCATTTCAATGTCGCGTCATCTTATTTTGTTCATTACATTTAAAATTCCTTTACAGCGGTATATTCGAGGAAGTATGGTACAGTTGTTTTGTTGGAATGATAGCTATGACCTTCGTCAGAGAGGAGGCGCGCGGGGGACAATATTATCCACTGGCTGTAGTCAAAACTGCAGTCATCGAACAATCTTGTTTACTGTGACACACTCCCTGTCATGTGACTTCTTAATTCGTGATTTGAACTAGGTTTTGAGAAATAATTAGTGCGTTTGAATTTGCTAAAAGAATCATAAAAATCATATTACACTTCCTTCTTTTGCAACTTTTAAAATAGAAAATGTACTGTCATTGTGTAATGACAGTTTTTCAAGAACTGGAATAGAAGAATGGTAGGCTGTGGGTAGCAAAGTAAAACAAGCTGAAAGTGAGTACTTCCAGAGGGAGTTTTTATTAGACAATGTCTTAGATCGTTTCAAAATTAATATTGAAGAAAGTAGCAGTGATGAATTTAGCGAAGACAGTGAAAATGATCAATTTGATAGCTCTGTTGATGCCTGCGCCCTTTATATAATTAATTTATTAACTTTTTAAAATATAACATATTACAAACAACAAAAAATTCGAAATCTACATTGCATCGGCTAAAAGAATGTAAGTTTACTTTTAATATAAGTATTAAATTAAAAATTTATATTGTATATAACTATTTTAGATTTCCATTATAAAAATATTAATAATAAAGTAAGGCAAAATAAATGTAAGTAGTATAATGATATGATATGGGCAATAATAAATGTAGATATACTGTACAGTTTTGTATTGTCAAATATGAAAAGAAAGTACAGTAACTTTTAACCCAATAGCCGGCAATAACATTTTTCTAGACCGGCAGAGAATTTCTAGTATATGGGTCACCGAACCGTAAAGAAATCATTAAACATTTGCTCCAAATCACAAACCTTATCATGTGACATATAAAAATAACAAGAAAACTTAGGAAAATAAAATAAATACATTATTAAAATTTCAATCTGACAGTTAGGGAAGCTATATGAAAATAATTTTTAGACAAATATTTTCTAAAATTTCAGATTACACTACTGTTTAAAGCTCATTTATGCTCTACTTTCAAAATTCATTACATACGAATCATTACTTATAATGTTTATTTCAAAATCATCATCATCATCACCCAAACACGGATAGGCCTAAAGCCTGTTCCGGCACCCATCTTCGTAGCGGTCTTCCTCTATCACGTCTACCCCGTGGGGCATAACTTAATATTTGGACTGGTAGTCTTTCCTCTCGCATTCTATTCACATAGAATATCAAAGAATATACCAAAATATATCAAGAATATACCAAAACACATCTTGTAATCCAAGAAATAACCAAATTCAGCCCGAGGATAGCGTGGTTTCAACAGAGAAACACAGGCAGAATATGCAACTAAAACTTTTTTATTATACCTAAAAATTTTGTTTTATAAATTACTAAACTATTGTACAAAACAGCAACGCTGTCTGTAGATGAATTTAAAACTAAAATGACAACATTGCAATGCTATGAAGCAAATTCGATTCAGCAACGCGACCGGTTCAAGAAGCAATAACATCGTCTGAAAATCGATGATTGCCGGCTCTAGGGTTAATCACCCAATAGTTTCCAGGCCGTGCAGTTCCAGCACTCACAGCCATAGCTACCATTTCGCCAAAGATATTGTAATACCCATTATATTAAAATTAAAAATAATCATAAATCTCCACATGCAATAGATTAATAAAATAAATTTGGTTTTTTATATTTAAAAAACAAATTGTTGTAGAAAGTTAACCACCAAACTGATAATTGAACTCCCCCACTTTTTGTGTAAGAATTACCTTCGCTCGCACTATGATGTTGTTTCTGAGGATTTCTTGGTCTTAATTGTTTATCAAACAGGTAACATTTACGTGGATACGCAATGCTATGAATTAACATAAAATGGCTTTTTAAACATGCTTCGTCGAAGAATTCTAAATGACATAAATTGCACTTGTGAGGTGTTGGTTTATGTGTATTAAACCAAGAAGTTTTATTAAAAGCTTGTATGGTATTAGTACCATTTTTAGAGTTCCTAAATACGTTGATTAAACCATTTGAACCACTTTGACCACTGTTTTGTATTGAATTTTTCAAAACAACTGTAGATTTATTTTCCATCTGCAACAAAAATTGAAGAAACATTTTTTATCAATCTTAAAGGAAAGTTTGTTATTTACTAAAAGAAAATAGTATTAACAAAAATCCTTTTCATGAGATGAAACGAGGGTCATTCGTAAAATAAGGTTCCCTAAGCTGCCGAGACAAAATGCGACGTGCTGGGAGAAATCTGGCAACACTGTCTTACTCATCAGCTCTCCCTCTCTTTTTCCGCACCACTCCCACCTCACTAAGTCGATCAGTGCCGGCCTAGCAGCCTTCGAAGATGGAGCTCCCTATCGCTGTTACCGCCAGATGCGAAATTCACGCTGTGATACACTTTTTAAATGCAGAACAGATTTCACCTATTGAAATTCATCGCCAGTTAATCAAAGTTTATGGGGAAAACTGCATATTGGTTCAACATGTTCGGAAATGGTGTAGCGAATTCAGTGAAGGCCGCACGGCCTTCACGATGAAAACTGAAGCGGACGGCCTTTAGTTTCAGATGGAAGTGTCGAAAAAGTTGAGACAATATTGCCTGCTTTTATTCAACTTTTTGTCTCATGGAACAACAGTAAACTCTGACGGATATTGCGACACATTAAGAAAACTGAGACGCACGATCCAGAACCGCCGGAGAGGAAGATGGTCCAGTGGTGTGAGGCTTCTCCATGACAACGCTCGACCTCATGTCTCACATCAAACTCAAGAACTGCTGACAGATTTTGGCTGGACTGTTGTGCCCCAACCCCCCTACAGCCCGGACCTAGCCCCAAGTGATTATCACTTATTCCCAAAATTAAAGGAACACTCTGGTGGCCTACGCTTCAGTACCGATGATGAAGTCAAGGAAGAGGTTACTCGATTCCTCAAAGGATTGATGGCAGAATTCTACAACATAGGGATAGAAAAGTTGGAGCATCGTCTGCAAAAGTGTTTGGACAGAAACGGCGATTATGTAGAAAAATAGCGTAAGTTTTAAGCTTTAAATTGATGCATAACACTAAGATAAAAAAATAGCTTTCTATTTTCAAAAATCATGGGAACCTTATTTTACGAATGACCCTCATATGTGTCATAGCTGGTGGCAATTTTTAAAAAGCCTTAGGGTAAGCGCACAATGAACGCTGGTCGCTACCAAGTGGGAGCCTGCTAGTAGGAATAGGCCATTACATTTTCATCGGACGTCTCACAGTAAACACTGGTGGAGAAATCTGCGCACTGGTCATCTGCGCATATCAACTCACTGGTTTGTTTTGCATAAACCTGCCTACTGCTTGCTAGCAGGTTACTAAAGTAGACTTGGCGTCGTATAATACATATTCATAAATAATAACATCTTATTAATTACTTACAACATAGGTAGGCCTATATAAAAATAGCTTAAAAGATTATTACTAGCCAAACAATGCTTTATTATATTGAATATCGGTAGTGAAAATGTTCAAAAAACATATTTCAAAGTAATAACAAGTCTGTCTTCCGGTAATATTGGTTGCTTCTGCAAAATGCACCATTAATTTTGAAAAGAGTTGTACTTTAAACAATGTAAAATTAAACGTTTCCAGAGTCATTCTCATGCATTTAAAAAAAAGCCTCTTATCTTTTTTTAATTGCGGAAAAAGATGATTATGTCGAACAATTTTCTTTTCTTATTAATGTCATTAACGGTATTGTCTTAAGTGATATTAATTTCGTGGAAACGTTTTTCATAAGAAATAATTCATTATCTCTGCTGCTACTGGAACTCATGTTGAATAACGACAACAGAATGAAGGTTAAGCGCGTAGTTACATGCTCCCATACGCGCGTTCACCGTTGTGAATCAGTACCTGCGACCAGCGTTCACTGTGCGCTTACTCTTACCTTAGATCTATGGCAAAAACCATCAGTGATTTCTGCATCTACTATTTAAGAGGAATCAAATGACACTTTTTTGTTTTCTAATCCCAACTTGGATTTCTTGACTTTCGGTTTTGGCCACATCTGATCAAAACTAGAACTTCAAACCCAATGACTTCTGTATCTATTCTTTAAAAGTAATCAAATGAAACTATTTTTGTTTCCAACTCAGACTTTGATTTCTTGACTTCTGATTTTGGGCCTCTTTTGGTCGAAACCAGAACTTCAAACACTGTTTAGGTCCACTAACTTTTTGTGTAGATTACAAATCCGAAAACGATTTGTAGCTATCTCTTGTAGTTTGTGACATCTGAATAAGACGGACGGACAAAGGAAAATGATGACAATTTTAAAAATCTGGTGTGAAACACTCACACAACTTTCTTTTGCCAATGTAAATAATTAACAAAAAACCTAGCATTAGTAATAAACAAAAAAACTAACCTCAATAAACATAACCTAATTTTAATCATATATGAAAGACGCAAAATGAAAATCAACCTCAGTTTGGCTTAAAAATAGGGAAAATCGCTCTTTTTCGCTAACTAAAGGCACTGTACAAAAAAAAAATGCTTTAAATAAAAGTTGTAGATCTTTTAATTTCCTATAAATTTTATTATAAACACTTTCGTTGTAAAATGCATACTAAGGCCGAAATCTTAAAAAAATAGATTTTTCACACATTTTTGTAAGAAAAAAAAGGAAAATTGCTAATTACCGCTAAACTAAGCATTATACAAAAAATGTTTGAAATAAAGTTGTAGAATTTTAAACTCTCTACAACTTTAATTATATACATTTTTGCATTAAAATGTATAATAAAGCAGCAATCTTAAAAAAATTTTTTTTTACGTGAAAACAGCCTCTCCAAGAATTTCAGCAAACATGGCGCCTACCCTATATACATAATATCTTTCTCAAAACTTAATATTGAATAATTAAAGCTTTCTCCTTTTTACTTTCTCTTGCCTATATGAATATACAGGAAGAAAAGTATCGTATTCATCTCGATTTTTTGAAATTGAGTTTTCACCGGGTCTACACGTTTTCAGACCCCCTGAACCCAAAATACATGTTTTTAGCAATTGGTCTTTGTGTGTGTGTGTGTGTGTGTGTGTGTAAGTGAACAAAATATCTCAAGAACAAAACATTGTATGAACTTGAAACTTAAGTTAGACACTACTATCGGACCCGACACTAACATTTTCATCAAAATCGGTCAACCGGAATTAGTAGTTTATTTGTGTAATTTTTCACTTTTTTGCGATTTTCTCAAAAACGGATCCTACGACTTTTTTTAAAATCGCCTCATTTACTAAATTTTTTAAGCTCTACAAGATAGGGTAGGTGTCATGTTGGCTGAAATTCTTGGAGGTGTTTTCACATAAAAAAAATTATTTTTTTAAGATTGTGGTTTAATATGCATTTCAGCGCAAAAATGGATATAATAAAACTTGTAGACAATTTAAAATCCTACAACTTTTATTTCGAACATTTTTTTGTTTAATGCTTATTTTAGCGGTAATTAGCGATTTTGTCTTTTCTCACGAAAATGTGTGAAAAATAGATTTTTTAAAGATTTCGGCTTTCGTATGCATTTTACGACAAAAGTGTATATAATCAAATTTATAGAAAATTAAAAGATCTAAAACTTTTATTTAGAGCATTTTTCTCTACAGAGCCTAATTTAGCGTGAAAGGGAGATTTTCCATAATTTGAAGCTAAACTGAGGTTGATTTTCATATTGCGTCTTTCACTCATGATTAAAATTAAGTTATGTTTTTTTGTTTATTTGTAATGTTTTAGTACTAATGTTAGGTTATATTGTTAATTATTTGCATTGGCAAGAGAAAGTTGTGTGAGTGTTTCACACCAGATTTTTTATAGATGTAACATTTGCTAACTGAAAAGCACATCCGAATGTTTTATTTTCTTTTAATGTAACAAACTGTTGACGCATTTACACTAAAAAAAACTTGCCACTGCACTTGCTACACTTATTCCTCTTTTAAGCAATCGAAAACTTAAATTTTTTAAAAAGATACTACTTCTTGTTTTAGCAATTCCGTTTCAGTTCATTTGTATTTTTTGTAAATTCAAAATCTGGTGTATAATAAATAAGCAAATTTAAATTAACACAAAATTAAAATGTTCATCAAACTTAGAAGAAATATTTTTGGTTTTAGACTAAGAATGTGTTAAGGAAGAATAACAGGAAATACTAACTTGATTGATACATTCTACTCCCTCTTTAAGTTTGCCAGCAACCGATACGACTGACGCTTCGGGATTTCGTGGAATTTTTCCTAAAAAATTTTCACCTTTATGAGAAACTCTTACAAGTAAATATTCATTTTCAGGTGAATCTTCTACAGTTGTAACCTCTTCGATTGAATCTTCATCTTCAGGTACAACCTCCTCATTGAATTCTTCGGGTGGATATGTTGTCAATCCTTCATAATCTGATATTATCAATTCAGATTTAACACAATAACCATCATCTTCCTAAAAAAAAATTTAAACTGTACTTTCTAATAACATTTGATCTGTATGCGGTAAAAATTAACAAAATATAGTATTCAGATGAACTAATGTCCCCTAGCCGTGGGAGTGAGAGAATGCATAATGCTCTCACTCGCACAAGCCATACGCACCGTTCCAATAACATTGTCTTTAATTTTACTCATTGTTGTGAGCAAGCGTTTATGCATGCAGTAAACTAACAAGCAAGATAACGACTGTAGTATGTTTTCAGATTTGGATTATAACGGTAAAGACCTTTGAGCGCATGCGTAGTTATGGCACATATCTCCCTCTCACTCGCTCGGCTATGGGACATTAGTTCGTCTTATACCTATACATACTACACACTATAATTACAATACTTTTAATATACTTTTTACTTTCTCTTGCCTATATGAATATATAGGAAGGAAAGTATTGTATTCATGTCGATTTTTCGAAATCGAGTTTTCACCAGATCTACACGTTTTCAGACCCTCTGAACCCAAAAAACACGTTTTTAGCGATTGGTCTGTATATGTAAACAGAATATCTCAAAAACGGAACATCGTACAAACTTGAAACTTAAAACTTAAGTTACATAACACTACCGGACCCAACACGAACATTTTCATAAAAATCGGTCAATCAGAAGTAGTAGTTTATTCGTATAATTCTCATTTTTTGCGATTTTCTCAAAAACTGGTTCTAAGATTTTTTTAAAAATTGCCTGGTTTACTCAATTTTTTATTCTCTACAAGATGGGGTAGGCGTCATGTTTGCTGAAATTCTTGGTGAGGCTGTTTTCATGTAAAAATATCCTTTTTTTAAGATTAAAGCTTTAATATGCATTTTAGCACAAAAATTTATATAACAAAAGATGTAGAGAATTTAAAATTCTACAACTTTTATTTCAAACATTTTTTTGTATAACGTTTAGTTTAGCAGTAATTAGCAATTTTCTGTTTGTTTCTCATGAAAACGTGTGAAAAATCGATTTTTTTAAGATTTCGGTCTTAGAATACATTTTACGACAAAAATGTATACAATGAATTTTATAGGAAATAAAAAGAGCTACAACTTTTATTGAAAGCATTATTCTCTACAGAGCCTAGTTTAGTGTGAAAGAGTGATTTTCCGTATTTTTAAGCTGATATGAGGTTGATTTTCATTTTGCGTCTTTCACTCATGATTAAAATAAGGTTATGTTTTTTGTTTATTTCTAATGTTAGGTTTATTGTTAATTATTTGCATTGGCAAGAGAAAGTTGTGTGAGTGTTTCACACCAGATTTTTTTGCTATATTTTTCAATTCAAGCATAAATATTGTTTTTTACTTTCTCTTGCCTATATGAATATGACACGTTTTCACTCCCTTAACCCAAACCAAATGTTTGTAGCGATTAATGGGTGTGTGTGTGTGTGTGTGAGAACAAACATCTCAAGAACAGAAAATTGTACAAGTTGAAACTTGAAACTTATGTTAGGTACCACTGGAGGACTCAACATGAACATTTTCATCAAAATTGGTCATCTGGAAGTAGTAGTTTTTCGTGTCATTTTTTACTTTTTTGTGATTTTTCAAAAACGGCACCTACAATTTTTAAAAAATCGCCTCATTTACTACATTTCTTACACTCTACAAGATAAGGTACTCGCAATGTCTACTGAAATTCTTAGGGAGGCAATTCTCTCATAGAAAAAAAGTGGTTTTTTAAGATTGCGGCTTTAATATACATACACTTTAGTGCAAAAATATATACTATAATAAAAGTTGTAGAGAATTTAAAATCCTACAAATTTTATTTCAAACATTTTCTGTATATCGCTTAGTTTAGCGATAATTAGTATTTTCCTGTTTTCTTCATGAAAATCTGTAAAATATGGTTTTTTTAAGATTTCAGCTTTAGTATGCATTTTACGACAAAAGTGTATATAATCAAATTTATAGGGAATTACAGATCTACAACTTTTATTTAGAGCAATTTTCTCTACAGAGCCTAGTTTAGCGTGAAAGAGTGATTTTTCATATTATTAAACCAAACTGAGTTGGATTTTCACTTTGCATCATTCACTCATAATTAAAATGAGGTTAGTTTCTGTGTTTATTTGTAATGTTTTATTACTAATATTAGGTTATATTGTTCATTATTTGCATTGGCAAGAAAAAGTTGTGTAATTGTTTACACCAGATTTTTGTTTTTGTTGAGGTGCCTTATCCGTCCCATTGAGCGCAACAGCCAGTTATTATCATTTTACTTTCAAAACATTTTACTTTTATTGTGTTATTTTAAGAACAACAAAACTTACTGTTATAATAATGTACATTCATAACAATAACAATTTTTGTGTCATTTTCTGTAATTGACAATATTTTTACTTGATATGATGGCCCCAAAAATCGAACTTCTGTTATATAATCTATTTTTGATTACATGATATTAAACTAAACATAAAATTAAAAATCTGGTGTGAAACACTCACATGACTTTCTCTTGCCGATGCAAATCATGAACAATATAACCTAATATTAGTAACAAAACATTAGAAAATATAAAATAACTAACCAACTTCAAAAAACATAACCTAATTTTAATCGTGAGTGAATGATGCAAAATGAAACCCAACCTTAGTTTTGCTTAATAATACAGAAAATCACTCTTTCACGCTAACCTAGGCTCTGTAGAGAAAAATCTTGAAATAAAAGTTGTAGACTTTTAATTTTCTATAAATTTGATTATTTATATATGCATTTTTGTTGTAAAATGGATACTACAACCGAAATTTTAAAATATTGATTTTCTTTTACAGATTTTCATGAAAAAAAAACAGAAAATCACTAATTACTGCTAAACTAAATGTTCCACAAAAAAATGTTTTTTATAAAAGTTGTAGATTTTTAAATTGTCTAAAACTCTTATTATATATACTTTTGCGCTAAAATGCATGTACAAGCTGCAACCTTAAAAAAAACAATTTTTTTACAAGAAAACAGCCTCCCCAAAAATTTCTGCAGACATGGTGACAGCCATGTCTGCAGAAATAATTGTAGAGCATAAAAAATGTAGTAAATGAGGCGATTTAAAAAGAAATTGTAGAAGCAGTTTGTGAGAAAATCGC
Organism: Catonia carolina; assembly: GCA_035578175.1. Taxonomy (NCBI): domain Eukaryota; kingdom Metazoa; phylum Arthropoda; class Insecta; order Hemiptera; family Achilidae; genus Catonia; species Catonia carolina. The sequence continues at coordinate 255,534,940 of JAQMRL010000001.1, read as the reverse complement.
TAAAAAGTGAAAAATAGCACGAACAAACAACTACTTCTAGTTGATCGATTCTGATGAAAATGTTCATGTCGGGTCCTCTAGTGGTACCTAACTTAAGTTTCAAGATTCAACATCGTACAATGTTCCATTCTTGAGATATTTTGTTCACACACACACAGACCAATAGCTAAAAACATGTTTTTTGAGTTCAGGGGGTCTGAAAATGTGTATATCCGGTGAAAACTCGATTTCAAAAAATCGACATGAAAACAATACTTTCCTTCCTACGTATTCATATAGGCAAGAGAAAGTAAAAATAGCAAATAATAATGATAACAGCAATATTTTTCTGAAAAAATGAATCAGACTCAGAATTTTTTTTAGTTTTAGGCCAAGCAGGAATGTGTTAAAGGAAAAATAACAAGAAACTCTTACCTCAGCGACAGAGTCAATATCATTTTCACATTTGACAACCTCAGCAATTGACTTTTTGGGAACAGGTGCAACTTCTTCTAAAATAAATTCACCTTCAGGAGAAACTCCTACAAGTAAATACTCATTTTCAGGTGAATCTTCTGTAGTCTTAACATCACATTCACATTTAACCACTTCATGGCAATTATCTTCTTCAGGTGGAATCTCTATGACTGAACCTTCATCTTCAGACACTACCTTAACGAATTCTTCTGGTGGATATGTTGTCAATCCTTCACAATCTGATATTATCAAATCAGATTTAACACAATAATCATCATTTTCCTGAAAAAAAGTTTAAGTGTACTTTCTAACAATATTCCATTTATATACAGTTAATATTAATAAAAAAACTTTATTTACAGCTAAACTTTGACTTCAAACACATACATCTGGTAAATAATTTCAATACATCCAGAAAGTAAGTCTATCATCTCTAACCCAGGGCCGTTGAATAGGGAAGGGTTGTCTCGTGGCGCATGAAAAATTGTACCCACAGCTGTTCGGCTGTGACGTCACTGCTCAGACACTGCCGCAGCACAGCTCTGCGCTGTCTAGATATGGGCTGTTGAATAGATATCCTTTACTATTCATCGACCCTGTGTTTACACACTTATTACTTTCTCAGCTACTCATCTTAAAATAAGCCTAATGAATTAAAAATAAATGTCTATACTTTGTTATATTAATAGCAATTATCCGTAACATTTTTACTTTCTCTTGCCTATATGAATATATAGGAAGGAAAGTATTGTTTTCATGTCGATTTTTCGAAACCGAGTTTTCACCGGATCTATACGTTTTCAAACCCCCTGAACCCAAAAAACATGTTTTTAGCGATTGGTCTGTGTGTCTGTGTGTGTGTATACAAAATATCTCAAGAACGGAACATCGTACGAACTTGAAACTTAAGTTACATACCACTACCGGACCCGACACGAACATTTTCATCAAAATCGGTCAAACGGAAGTAGTAGTTTATTCGTGTAATTTTTCACTTTTTTGCGATTTTCTCAAAAACTGGTCCTACGATTTTTTTTTAAATCGCCTCATTTACTCAATTTTGTATTCTCTACAAGATAGGGTAGGCGTCATGTTTGCTGAAATTCTGGGTGAGGCTGTTTTCACGTAAAAACAAAGGTTTTTTAAGATTACGGCTTTAATATGCAATTTAGAGCAAAAATTTATATAATAAAAGTTGTAGAGAACTTAAAATTCTACAACTTTTATTTCAAACACTTTTTTGTATAACGCTTAGTTTAGCGGTAATTTGCGATTTTCTGTTTTTTCTCACAAAAACGTGAGAAAAATCGATTTTTTTAACATTTCGGCCTTAGTATGCATTTTACGACAAAAATGTTTATAATCAAATTTATAGAAAATTAAAAGATCTACAACTTTTATTTAGAGCATTTTTCTCTACAGAGCCTAGTTTAGAGAGAAAGAGTGATTTTCCGTATTTCTAAGCCAAACTGAGGATGATTTTCATTTTGCGTCTTTCACTCATGATTAAAATTAGGTTATGTTTATTGAGGTTAGTTTTTTGTTTATTTCTAATGTTTTATTACTAATATTAGGTTTATTGTTAATTATTTATATTGGCAAGAGAAAGTTGTGTGAGTGTTTCACACCAGATTTTTTATAAAACAATAGATAGCAGTAATGTGTAAATAATATGACATTTTAAAAACAATATATGACAAAAACATTTTGGGTTCAATAAAATACTTGGTCTTATTCTAAAGATGAATATGATCTATGAAGAGATTGTAACCAAAATTAATAAATAGAATTAAAATAAAAAATTTACATAAGAAATGCGAATTAATGCTAACAACAATTGTATTTTTTGGAACATATCCATTTCTTAGCGTTGTTCATGAGTTTTCAATCGTTTGATTTGTTCTCGTTAAAAGCCTGATGCTAATAAATGTCCTTAATCTAGCATAGGTGTTAATAGCTTGTGAACACACGTTTGGAAATTTTTCCATAAGTCTTCTTCGGAGTTTTTTAATGACTCCTCTTTGGACACTGCATGTATCATTTTTGCCATGGAGTGATGCAAAAACAATTTCAAACTCGTCCAATGTTTTTATTCAAGATTCACTTGGCACAGTCAAACCTCCATGGGAAACAGCTTTAATATAATTGTCACTGTTACTTACTGGAAGGGACATTTTTCGAGCAGGCACCTAGTGTTCAATCCTTGTACCATACTTTGTACACTATGCACCCTACAACGTAAGGAGAGCTATCAGATATACAGTCCGACAGGATATCATTTACATAACATGGGAACATGAGTAGCTCCCACCCCCTCAAAGCCAAGTCTATTTTTCAAAATTTAAAAATTTCTATCACAGCATTGTTATTAATACACTTGTACTAATTTTTACATACTGAATAAAACGATAGTTTGCTCGTGCCAAACGATTGAACGGTTACCAAGAAAGACACGGTTCAGAATATTGTTAATAAATCAAAATTAAGTAACACAGGAATGTAAAATTTTGTATTCGTTGTAAGAATATAATTTACTATGTTACGTTAAAATTTCAAACTTGTCGGTCAAATATTTCTTGAGTTATACGCCTCTAAACGCATGAAATTCTTTGCGGTAGCAAAACAAAATTGGAATCTTTTTGACTTCCAACCTCGATATTGCAATTTTCAATAATGTTTAAAATATAGGACTATTATGGGTCAACACAGAATAAAATGACCTAAATGTTGGTATAAAGTATGTTGAAATCTGACTCATTGTTTTGGAGGATGCAAGGGTTCAAATTCGGGTATTTATAAATTATGAAATCGATAGTAACAATTAAGTTGTCTAAGTGGTGACGTCATGGCACTGGCAACTCTCCCAGCCAACAAGTACCGAAGTGGCAGTGAAAACATCATAGTAATGAGACAGGCCTTCCCTATTCCACGGCCCTGTCTCTAATCAAACAAGGTATAACTAACTTAAAGAATTCACGACTTTTATCTTTTGCAAAGAAAAGAAAATATGGTTTCCATTTTATGTCTGAACATCAACATGAAAATTCTTTTGATTGAGACTGAAGTATGTTATATTTCATTTACAACCACAAACTGTAATGTTTACAATATTGTTTTTATTGTGTTAACTGTTTGGAATGATCTGGAACTTAATATATTCCATAATAACAGAATAATACGAACAGAAGATGCAAAAACAATGTTTAGAACTTTCTGGAAGGCCAGCTAAGCAACCAATAATTAGATGTATGCAAATCAATCCATGATGAGTCTCATTCAAGAATCTGTGCTATAATATTAAATAAAGTCTTTTATTGTTCGTAGTCTTTATTTCTTATTTTTTAATAATAAATTTTACTGCTGAGATGTTAAGACCACTATCTGTAATCTTCTTCTTCTACCTCAATCGTAAGATTGGTTGGCAGCCCTCCATCCAGCTCTGTCCATTGCCACCCTCTTCCATTGCGCATAACTCTCAGCACCCAGATCTTTTGTAATTTGGTTTAGATACTGTAGCCGGGGCCTTCCACGACCCCTTTGTCCATTAACTGTACCTTCAAGAATGCTTAACGTAAATTCGTTGTGTCTTATTATGTGTCCAATATAAGAATGTCGTCTGCCCCCGAGAAGCTTCATAAGAGATCTACTTTCCTCTGCCCTTTGTAAAACCTCTACATTCGTGATCCTGTCAGTCCATTTTATCTTGAGCATTCTCCTCCAGCACCACACCTCAAATGCATTCAAAGCCTTTTCCTCGACCTTCCCAATAGTCCACGTTTCTGACCCATAGAGTGCTATACTCCAAATGCAACTCTTTATTAGTCGCTTTCTTATTTCCAACTTTAGACTATTTGAGGAAAGCAGCTGCCGTTTACTAATAAACATAGCTTGAGCTTCTCTAATACGCCTTTTAATATCCATTTTATCCTTCCCATCTTCCGATATTATGCTTCCAAGATATTTATACATTTTAACTTGCTTTAGGGCGGTGTTATCTAATTTAATGGACACATTCTCTGGAACTTTTGAGCAGACCATAACTTCTGTCTTTACCTTATTGATCTCCATATCATATTTATTTCTCAGTATTTCATGCAAGGTGTTTAGTACTATCTGTAATATCCATACCAAAATGGTAATAATTTATTTTATAATCTTTTACTCAACAGAAAGAATTTAATTCACGGTGGTAAAAAATTAAAACTTCATGGAGAAGAGATTCGTAAGTCAAACAGTAAGTTTAGTACCTTTTCATCTTTAATACTTTTACTATCCTTATCACAATCAACAGCCAGTGGATCCTCAGTTTCCCTCTCACTGTAACACCATTCATCATCATGTTTTTCCTAAAAACACAAAAAAAAATTTATTTATTTTTACCATGTTACAATTAATCCAAGGTAAAACCTAATTAAAACTTCTTTCAAAAACAATGACTGGAAAAAATCATACTTAATAATTAATTAGGAAAAGGATTTGCACGCCTTGCAACCAGAAACAAACAGTAAGGGCGGATGGCTACTGCGAGCGGAGTTGAAAGAAGTGGACTCAGCTGACAAAAACGAACCCGTGTTTTTCTATGTCTGGGCGGCCACAGGATGCGTAGGAAAGTGAGTGGCATTGCTGGGCTCAACTCCACTCAGCTTCTTTGCTGTCTTGGTCCGTTTGAAAGCTGACTATGCTTCCCCCAAAAATCAACTTTGTATGCTCTCCGACAAAATTTCTGCCGCTTGCATGGTTTCAGTGTATCAGTGGCATTCTATATATTCTGTTGCATACAAGCTTATCTAGTTTCTTAGAAATGGAGATCGAAGAGAAGCTAATTGAATGCGTAAGAGAGCCGAAGATCCTGTACGATGATTATTTTACATACTCTCGAATTATCAAGAGCTGGCTGTATTTAATTCTCTAATAAAAATATTTTATCTCACAGATGATTTATTACTTATCTCAAACTTAACGCCAGTTTTTCCTTCACTCCTATAGCTTTCCTGACATTTGTGTCCAATCCTTCCAAGTTTTTTAACTGTAACTAAAATTTCATTAAACTCATCTCTTGTCATCCGAAAATAATTTTTGAATTGTTCATTGTCGAGTTCTTTAAAAAGAGTATGAAACTCACCATGTTGCAGTCTTTCACGTAGATATGAACTTTCCCACTCTTTTCTATGGTTTATCAGAAGGCTTGCAGTATAGTACGTTGATTCGGTATCGGAATCATCCGAATCAGAACTTAACAACGTAAATTCAAGCTTCTTACGAGATGTGGACAACATGTTTCTTCGATACAGACTGAACAAAACTATGCTTCTAGTTGCCACCCCTTAACAACTTAGCACAACTTCACTCAACTACTCTGCGCTCAACTCCGCACGCAGTGGCCGTCCGCCCTAAGTGTGGTGACACACAGTCCGTGCGACGCACAAATGTTATGTCCGTGCATCCATTAAACAAGAAGCAATACATGAAGATCCATATAATCCAATAGTTTGTCCAAGTGTTTGCTTGAACTGAACAATAAATGTATTGATCTTCCTGCAAAACACATATGTGTGAATGCTTGGATGAGCCTACGATTGCATTTTAGCGGACTACTGTGGCAAATGTATGCTGGCACATGGATCCAATTGCTATTTATCCGTGTCCAGTCTTGTTGACTACACTTGATTTAGTACTCACTGTATACATGTAAAAGTTTATTTATTTATTTAATTCTATTACCTCTTCAATTTCCACAAATTCTACATTGAATGGCAAAGATGGATGAGAACCACGATTTTCCAGACAGTTCTCATACTTTACCTGTAACAGAATAAAAAACATGAACAATATAATTTAATAACAACAAACAGATAGGGTTGCATTCAAAGATATGTTAAAAATGGTCATCTCTATGGGGCATGTAAAGTTAAAAAAAAAGACTGCAAGGTAGAAGACATTGGATTCCCACAGTCTGAACTTCTGCATCATGGTTTTGAATTATCACATTGTTTAAACCTTCAGTTACTATGAAGGAGGAGTTCACTTTACTCAAGGAGGTCACTAATTATGACAAAAAGTACTAGATTGCAAAATATTAGAAAACAAGTAGACTTATATTTACAAGTACCTGAGAATACTTATTTTCACAGCTGAATGAACAATAAGCAGTCGGCACTTCATGCCTTTTTAGAATAAAGTAAAGTAGATGTCTATTTATCTAAAATAGTTTTTGTTATTTTTTCCTTGATCTGTTGTTTCTTTGTTTTTCTAGAAATTCTAAGGTAGGGTGCATAAACACCCAGCTCTTTTGTTGGACAGTTCAGTAGTAAATTGGATATGACACAAGAGTGAATAAAGTTTTAGTTCCTTAAAACCAGTTTTATACTTAATGCAGTACAATAACTGATACTAGATTTTAGTATTACTTTTAGTATTTATTTTACTTTTTACTTTCTCTTGTCTACATGAATATATAGGAAGGAAAGCGTTGTTTTCATGTCAATTTTTTAAAATAGAGTTTTCACCAGATCTACACGTTTTCAGACCCTCTGAACCCAAAAAACATGGTTTTAGCGATTGGTCTGTGTATCTGTGTGTGAACAGAATATCTCAAGAACAGAACATCGTACAAAGTTGAAACTTGAAACTTAAGTTAAACTTAACTTAAACTACTATCGAACCAGACACGAAAATTTCCATCAAAATCGGTCAACCGGAAGTAATACTTTATTAGTGTCATTTTTCACTTTTTTGCGATTTTCTCAAAAACGACTCCTACGATTTTTTTTTAAATCACCAAATTTACTACATTTTTTATGTTCTACAAGATAGGGTAGGCGTCACGTCTGCTGAAATTCTTGGAGGCTGTTTTTTCGTAAAAACATTATTTTTTTAAGATTGCAACTTTAATATGCATTTTAGCGCAAAAATGGATATAATAAAAATTGTAGAGAATTTAAAAACCACAACTTTTATTTCAAACACTTTTTGTATGACGCTTAGTTCAGCAGTAATTAGCAATTTTCAGTTTTTTTCTCACGAAACCTGTAAAAATAAACTTTTTAAGATTTCAGCCTGAGTGTGCATTTACAACAAAAAAGTATGATCAAATTTATAGGAAATTAAAAGATCTACAACTTTTATTTAGAGTACCTATTTTTCTCAACAGAGCCTAGTTTAGCGTGAAAGAGTGATTTTCTGTATTTTTAAGCCAAACTGATTTTGATTTTCATTTTGCGTCTTTCACTCATGATTACAATAAGGTTATGTTTACTGAGGTTAATTTTTTTGTTTATTTCTAATGTTAGGTTATATTGTTCATTATTTGGATTGGCAAGAAAAAGTCATTTGAGTGTTCACACCAGATTTTTAGTATTATTTTTCTAGAAATTCTACGGTAGGGTGCATAAACACCCAGCTCTTTTCTTGGACAGCTTAGTAGTAAATTGCATACGACACGAGTGAATACAGTTTTAGTTTGTTAAAACCAGTTTTGTGCTTAATACAGTACAGTTGATATTAGATATTAGTATTACAGTTACATTAGAGTACAATTTATTGGTTTGGCAATTAAGAGTTGATTAATTGTGAATGGCCATGTTTTCTATTTAGTCAAATCTTTCATAACACTTTGTAATAAATGTATTCTGAGTAGTTTAATTGTAATTTACCAAAATTTTTAATAATTTATAACAAGTACCTACTTTGTAATTTGACAAATACATGACTGAGCAGGTAATGAATGTGACCTTCAGTTACAGAGGAGTGCAGATTGGTCTTCCAAGATTGATGTCACAGATCAGGTAATTTATTGTAAGACGTGTGCATTGGTTCAATTCTTTCCGCCATGGGAATAAGCTTTACAATATTATTCTATCCATTTTTGTTCTGGTAGAAGGAAAACGAAAAAAAATAAATAAAATAAAAAACAAAATTAAATCAAAATGAAAAAATTAAGTTACACTAATTTTTAAAAAAATGTCTTAAAACTTAAAAGTATTGGGGTACCCAAGTAATGTTTTAAAGACATTCATATTTTTTTTTAGAACAGAGATTAAATTGAAGAATATTTTTCTCCTTTAAGCTTTTAATATATATATGTGACAAATTATTTATTGAACAAATGTAACCAGTAATTTAACAACCTACTACACAATGGTTGCAAGTTTTGGAACCTTCGCTGAAAAAAGTGCAGTAAACCAGGACCTCTGTTCGAGGCTAGATTTTATGTAAAAATAAAATGGGGGGAGAAACTAACATAGTGTAAAATACCGTATTTGTTTGAGTGCCCCCCCGCATTTTTTTCATGGATTGCAGAAGAAAAAATAGGGTGCGGGTCTCAAACTACACCCCATAAACGCGGTAATTTATTCCGTGTTTTAGTACCAATTTATGTAGAAGTAGGTACTGAAACGTTTTCATAGAACTTAATTCAAGATACCAGTGGGGGAAATGTAGAGATGTATGCATTAATAAACCTTTCAAAAGAGCATTAAAATAACTAAACACTAAATGGATGACTGAAGAAAATTATGTTTTCACAGTTACAGGAAGAATCAAGCGCCCAGATGTTTACCAGATTTCTGTTTGGGTAGAAGATGCTTGGAATGAAATTTCCGATGAATTAGTGCAGAAGAGTTTTAAAAATACAGAATATCTAATGGACTCGATGGTAGCAAAGATGATCACCTTTGGCAGAGCGACGTGGAGGCAACCTACAGATGATGACAGTGATAAAAGTGATGAATAACTTGTAATAAATATCAAATGCTCACTCCCTACAATTTTAAAAAAAGCTAATCAGTAAAAAGTTATCCTACGAAAATACGTATCTATAGACCTGTTTTTGAAACTATATTTTCAAGATGGTATCTTATTTTTGTTTTACAGATTCTGTAAGCCGTATATATGCTGACAACATTTTATCTACCCCCTACCTATTCTGAAATGAATAGGTAATGTTATAACAGGTTAATGTAATATTATAATACTGATTACCTAATATTACTTATACCTAATATTACTTATACCTAATATTACTAAGATTACTAATATTATAATACTGATTATTATTGTAACTTAAACAAGACTGAATAAATACTTCATATTCTGCATCGGATGTCTTGTTTTCATATTAGGTAATATAAAATTTACTTTTTATTTTTCTTGCCTGTATGAATATATAGAAAGGAAAGTATTGTTTTCATGTTGATTTTTCACCGGATCTACACGTTTTCAGACCCCCTGAACCCAAAAAACATGTTTTTAGGGATTGGTCTGTGTGTGTGTGAACAGATATCTCAAGAACGGAACATCGTACAAACTTGAAACTTAAGTTAGACACTACTACCAAACCCGACACAAACATTTTCATCAAAATCGGTCAACCGGAAGTAGTAGTAAATTTGTGTCATTTTTCACTCTTTTGCAAATTTCTCAAAAACGGCTCCTACAATTTTTTTTAAAAATCGCCTCGTTTACTACATTTTTTATGTTTTACAAGATAGAGTAGGTGCCACGTCTGTTGAAATTCTTGGAAAGGCTGTTCTCTTGTAAAAAAAATGGTTTTTTAAGATTGCGGCTTTAATACACATTTTAGTGCAAAAATGTATATAATAAAAATTGTAGAAAATTTAAAATCCTACAACTTTTATTTCAAACATTTTTTTGAGTAACACTTAATTTTTCTTGATTAGCGATTTTCTGTTTTATCTCACGAAAACGTGTAAAAAATTGATTTTTAAATATTTCAGCCTTAGTATGCATTTTTTGACAAAAGTGTATATAATCAAATTTATAGGAAATTAAATGATCTAAAATTTTTATTTATCGCATTTTTCTCTACAGAGCCTAGTTTAGCGTGAGAGTGATTTTCTGTAAAGCCAAACTGAGGTTGATTTTCATTTTGCATCTTTATCTCATGATTAAAATAAGGTTATGTTTATTGAGGTTAGTTTTCTTGTTTATTTCTAATGTTAGGTTATATTGTTAATTATTTGCATTGGCAAGAGAAAGTTGTGGGTGTCTCACAGCAGATTTTTTACCAGCCCATAAAATCGTGGTGGCGGGCTTATTTGAGGGCTGGGGGTACTCGAGTATATATGGTAGTTGGGGTAATTTAGAATCTTCTGCATTTTAAAACTCAAGAACATCTGTCAGACATCTACCACATAAAATTTTATAAATACCAGAAATGATCTTGTCTAATACGCCTACTACAGTATTACAACTGTATCCACAAAATTTCATTTTCAGAAAAATGTTAAAAGAAACTTACCACATTTTCAGAATCATTTTCATTTTTGCGAATCATATTCTTTTGTTCAACATTCGATCAGGATAATGAAAATATGTAGTTTGTACGGTTGCGTTTGGTTGATAAAGATTTACTTGATGTACAACTAAAAACAAATATCAATATTACAATTAGCCTGGCCTGAACTGAGAACCAGTAAGATTCACTGAATTATATCTAAGTATTCTAAAATACAGCTAAGAAAGCATAAACCATAAGAAACTAAGTTACTTTCTTATATAACTACATTTATTGTAAATTTTTCGACAGTGTTGATGGGATAAAAAGTACAAAACTGTAAATGACTAGATTCAGTTTTTGTAAACAAAATTCTTTATGATTTAATAAAATTTGGTTAAATTTACAGAAAGGTAAGTATATGGAATTATTCAGAAAATAAGCAACACATTTCGACACAAATTTTAATCTAAATAATATGTTGTAAATGGTAGCTGAACTCAGTACAACCTACTGCAAAACTAAAGTTACAGGCATAAATAATGTTTTATTTCCGGAGATATACAATTTTTCTTAAAAAACTGCTCATTACAACTACAAGTTAAACAATGTTTCACTATTCTTGCTCCATAGAAAAACAATTGCTAAAATATTTGACCAGAATAACAAGAAATGTTTTCCTGATAACATGTCCAAGTCAATGCCAAAGACCTCTTAAACGAAGCTTTGTCAAATGATTAGTCACTGAAGATTTTAATAAGATAGAAAATATTTAAAATCTGGGCCAATCGAAAAATTGTTATAGAATGATAAACAAAATTATATGGACACTTGAAAAAAGTAGGTAAGTACCTTATTAGCTACACAACAAGAAACTTAATTGAAATTGGCTCACAGAATTCTTAGTAGAAAAACAAATGTTGGAATCTGCAATACTTAGCCATAAATCTAAAAGTAATGACATAGCCGTAAATCTAAAAGTAATAATAAAATAGTAACCCATCAAAGAACTAAGTACCTACCTATCTAAAAGGTTACTACAACAGGCATAGATATTTGTAGAATACGTTCTAGAAACGAACTGTTCTGGTTTAATCTATCACTTGACACAACTGATTCCAATAAATATTTGCTGACAGTTATGCAAACAAAAATTTAATTTCTTAAACTTCCAAAGATTTTAAAAACAAAGTATTGTCACAACATAACCTAACAAAAAACAAAATTTTCATAAAAGTCCAATGGATTTGCTTTCATTTAAAACATAACAATCAAAATTACTTAAATACAATATCAGTTTGTTAGTAATTGAAATCTTAAGTTAGATTAACGAATGAATTAAAGGAATTCAAGTATTAAATAAAAGTTACTTCGTTGGTAAACATTACGACGTGGTTAGGAAGTGACACTACTATTTATACTAACGATGTTTGCTAGTATAAATTACATGGCATACAAAGAAATAACCGAAATCACTTGAATAATTAAAAAAAAAAATAGTTAATATTCGTTGTAAACTTCTACCTGTTATACGCTGTGTTTTATTATGAATGCAAGAAAGACGCCTAACCTACTCCACCCGTATTTTTGAATGATGGCAGTTTAGCCCACCTTGGTCTAGGGAAAAGCCACGAGCCAGCTGTTTAATAGCGATTTTCGGTGACGAAATTTTTTGTTTAAATCCCATAATGAAGGTAGTTATAAAAAAAGTGAAGGAATTTTGTACTGTTGTATACGGGTTTGAATACTAGACAGTTTTTTTTTATATTCTCTTGCCTATGTGAGTGTATAGGAAAAAAGTATTGTTTTCATGTCGATTTTTCGAAACCGAGTCACCGGATTTACAAAATTTCTGACCCCCTGAACTCCATAAAACAGTTTTTAGTGATTGGTCTGTGTGTGCGCGCGCGCGTGTGTGCGAACAATTATCTTAAGAACGGAACATTGTACGAAGTTGAAACTTGAATTAAGTTTGGTAGCGGACCCGACACGAAAATTTTCATCAGAATCGGTCAACTGGAAGTAGTACTAGTTTATTCGTGTAATTTTTTACTTTTTTGCGATTTTTTTAAAAATCGGTTCGTAGGATTTTTTAAAAATCGTCTCATTTATATTTTTTATCTGTACAAGATAGGGTAGGCGTCATATCAGCTGAAATTCTTTGGGAGGCTGTGCTCTCGTAGAAAAAAATGTTTTTTTTTTTAAAGATTGCGGCCTTAATATGCATTTTAGGGCAAAAGTGTATACAATCAAAGCTGTAGACAATTTAAAAACCTACAATTTTTATTTCAAGCATTTCTTTGTGTAATTTAACGCTTAGTTTAGCGGTAATTAACGATTTTTTGTTTATTTTCATGAAAATTGTAAAAAAGTGGATTTTTTAAGATTTCCTTAAAGCCTTAGTAGGTATGCATTTAACGAGAAACTTAATATGTGTATAACTCAATTTATAGGAAATTAAAAGATCTACAACTTTTATTTAAAGCATTTTTCTCAGCAGAGCCTAGTTTAGCGTGAAAGAGTGATTTTCCGCAGTACTAAGCTAAACTAAGGTTGGTTTTCCTTTTGCATCATTCACTCATGATTAAAATAAGGTTATGTTTTTTGAGGTTAGTTTTTTTTGTTTGTTTTTTATGTTAGGTTACCATATATTGTTCATTAATTTCATTGGCTAGAGAAAGTTGTGTGAGTGTTTCACACCAGATTATTACGTTGTTTTACATAGGAGAATACTACTCTTGATGGTGTACTTAAATGATTGGAGTTCAATTAACCATACTTTCTTATAGAGGTCGGCCTGAGTCTACACCTCTGTTTCAAGTCATACACATCATCCTGATCTCATTGGGTCATGGCTTCAAGTATTCAATGGTATACTCTGTTGTTCATAGGCTTCAGGCCTCAAGTCGTAAAGGGATCATATATTATCAAACAAATTACGCAACACAGCAATGCACAACATTGCATTACACAGTTGCATCATCCATACATTGGTTAAATTTTGTTCAAACTTTAGTTACAAGTTGAGTATTGAAAGACAAGCATGTCCTTAAGTGCTATTGCGTCCATTATTATTGCATGTGCCCAAGATGATTGCTTGGAATGGTCAAGGGAAACTGTGAAAAAGTTTTGACCAGAACAGCCATACATAAACCAACTGAATTCTGAGAGCACGGTTCTTGTATGTCTTTTTAAGATACCCATTTTAATGAAGTTCGTAGTCTTGTGCAAAACTAACATGTGAAGAAATAAAAGGAGTGTCAAGAATTTGTAAATTGGTATTGGTTTAGAATGTCTAACTACAATGATGTGAAAAAATTACAGGGAATAAATTTGTATACTTCACATAAAATAGATGTAAAAGAAAATACTGTTAACATTTAAAAAAAACACTACTTAAGTGATCCTGCTAAAAATAGAATAGGACCATCATGGTACGTCTTTGATAGCATGTTGTAAATTTCATCAAACTTGGTGCAAACATTCCAGAGTAATGTTTGGACACTTATTAAAATGAAAAAAGAAATTCATCAAATGTGTAATCAGCTTCCATTTTGAAGATGGTTAAAGTGAATCAATTGAGGTGTATTATTGGAATGCTAAACTTCATGAGTAAAGGACATTTCTATGTGAAATTCCCAGCTAGGACCTAAAATATATTAACAGACTGTTCCAAAGAATTTAGCACCCACTCAGTTTAGACCATGGAAGTTTCATTGTATTATTTTATTACAATGATTTTTGGTTAACTGTCTAACTGCCTCAGTTTGATGCTCTATCTCTTAATTTTTGAGTTCTTATTCCTCCACATTTCACAAATTTATACAAGAGATATGGATTTTCCCATTTTGTGTGGAAAAATTGGTAAAGGTATTTTGTTGGGTTTGATATCTATATTTTGCAAGGACTCTTGGAAATACTACAGAAAAAATAATTGAACAAAGGAAGCAACTTTTTTTTCTTTTAAATATTTATCTTCTCTGATTGAAGTGCTTTCTAATTATGTCTATAGTTGCAAAAGTAGACTAAAATTCTTAACAGAATCAATATCTCTTACTTATAACAGATGTTTGTTGTTTTATAAATTTTTAACAAAGTGATTCAATAAGATGGAAACAATTTCAATAAGCTGTATTTCCTGAACTACATGTTATATTTTAATTCTGTAAATTACATTTTGAAAGAGAAAGTTTTAAATTTTAATTTACATAGCCTACATGAAAGTTTATAGATGTTCAATGTGTCCTCCTCCGGCTGCATGTACAACATCTAGACGATAACTGAACTCATCCCAAACTCTCTGACACATGTCTTGGGTCACTGAGTTGACTGCAGCTGTGATACGATTCCTTAGTTCATTCAAATTGGTGGGAAGAGGTGGTATGTAAACTACACTTTTCACGAACCCCCACAAGAAAAAGTCACAGGGTGTGAGATCTGGAGACCTCGGTGGCCAAAACTGAAGTGCAGAGTCGTCATTCGCCATGCGACCTATTCATTGTTGATGTATGGATTCATTTAGGAAACACCGAACATTGCGATGCCAATGGGGTGGAGCTCCGTCCTGCTGGAAAATGTAATCTCCTGAATCTTAATTCATTTGAGGAATGAGCCAGTTTTGTAGCATTCTAAGATACGTTTCCCCAGTAACCGTATTCTCATCAAAAAAGAAAGGCCCATAAACTTTTGTCAGCGACAAGGCGCAAAAAACATTAACTTTCGGGCTGTCCCGCTCATGTTCCACTGTTACATGGGGATTTTGTAGCCCCCAGATCCTAACATTATGGCTGTTGACTTTCCCACTTAGATGAAATGTGGCTTCATCACTAAAAATCACTCGAGGCAGAAACAACTCATCTTCCATGTGTTGGAGCATACGGTCACAAAATTCTACACGCCGTATCTTATCGCCTCGGCGAAGAGCCTGTAGCATTTGCAAACGGTAAGGTTTGTACGCTCTGGTGTCGTTATTTATAACTTTGTTATTTCCTCTTTCAAATGTAATTTACAGAATTAAAATATAACATACAGTTTAGGAAATATAGCTGATTGAAATTGTTTCCATCTTATTGAATCACGCTGTATTTTTTAGTTTTATTGATTTCACATCAAGAGATGTTTATTAACAACCATACTGGGTTTTGATTTATAATAATATTCTGACCTTAGCTGGGAATCGAATCTGAGACCCTCCCTGCTTTGTAGGATAGGGTGTTGACCACTACTTCATGGAGGTTACAAAAATTTGTATTTATTATCTTTATTGAGTAACAGTTGCATTTTTTAATGTCTGACCAAGAATTTTCAGAAACTTTCTTCAATGTTTTATGGTTTTTTGAAAATGACTACACAGTTTCCTCTTGTCTCAAATCAGAATATATTTTTGCTCCTTCCACAATTTTTATGGGTTCATTCAAATGAATGCTAGTTTTATAATAAATGACAAATAGATTTATGTATTAATAATATATTTGTTTAGTTTGTAGACAACAATTTAATGCTCTTGACTTATTTACATATTTTGCTGAAATCAGGTTATACGAGAAAATTTATGCTATTTTTGACTTTGTGTATTATTAAATTTTGGAATTCACCTCTACTTTGTCGCTCTAGAAGAGTTGACATCCCATGTATTTTAAAATGGTACGGTAACTCCTGTGTTGTCAAACTTACTAAAAGTAAACACAATATATCGGATGTTATACAATATAAACACAATGTAATAGTGAAATATTGCATTTTAAGAGCATATTAATAAGTGTTACTCCATTCATACTAGTCTCTACCTTACTATAACTTTTATAGGGCAACCACCCCCTCCCTTTTAGAAAGCTTTTTGTAATATTAGAAGTTAATTAACTAGCAAAATTTAATTAACATACAGGCTTGTACGCAAAGTGACATTATCTTCATCTGTAGGAGGGCGTTAACCCTCCTATAATGATTGTTTCTTTTATAACAGGGTAAAAACTATTAATTTTTTGCGACTCTGTAATAATGATAACATATTGCAATAATGAAAAACATTTTGTATTCCAGTTTTAAAAGATTATCGTATTTCATTATTAATTCTTTACAAAATTTATGGTGAGTTTAGATATCTATGATGGGGAATTTTATTGAAGAATATCTAAAAAACTATCTTATCAAATTTATATTGGCCATGTCAGCAGATAGACCGTGTTTATTATCAGCTAGGACTAATAATGAGGCAGATATTAGGAGAACAATACTTTGGACCACATACAAGCATGTACTAGAAACAGGAACTAAGTAAATGCAAAACTTAGTGGTTCATTCTGTATCAGGAAGTTATTAATTACATTAGAACTTAAGTTTTTTAATGAACTAAACAGTATCAACTGGATCACACCAAGGTGGTCCACTACCACTGAGAAGAGAACTCTTTTTTTATATTTAATTGTTTTCTAAATCAATTTAAATTAAATTTTTTAATCTTTATTGACATAATTGGTGACAATTTTAAAAATTGTCATCTATCATTTTCCTCTGTTTGTAAACTCAGATATCAAAAATACAAGAGGTAGCAACAAACGGTTTTCGGATTTTAAATCAACACAAAAAGTCAGTGGGCCTATATTGTGTTTAAAGTTCCATTTTTGACCGGAAGTGGCCCAAAACCATAAGTCAAGAAATCAAAGTCAAAACAAAAACAGTCAATCAATTCCTTTTAAAAAGTAGATGAAGAAATCATTGGGTTTTAAGTTCCAGTTTTGATCAGAAGTGGCCCAAAACCTGAAGTCAAGAAATCAAAGTCAGAAACTAAAGCAGGTAGCAACAAGTGGTTTTCGGATTGGTAATATACGAGGTTTGTTCAAAAAATAACGGGAATTTTCGTTTTTTGAAAAAAATATTTATTTATTCATCTGCATTAATATTGTCGCCTTCAAAGTAGTCCCCTTCGCATGCAATACACTTGTGCCAACGCTTTTTCCAATCCTCGAAACACTTCTGAAACTCGATCTTTGTGATAGCTTTTAGCTCTTTCACCGATTCGCTTTTAATGTCATCTATGCTTGTAAAACGACGGCCTTTTAATGTTCTCTTTATTTTTGGAAATAGAAAAAAGTCACATGGAGCCATGTCTGGCGAATATGGAGGCTGGGGCATCGTTACAGTTTTGTTTTTGGCCAAAAATTCACGAACAAGCAATGAAGTGTGGGCAGGTGCATTATCGTGGTGCAAAAGCCATGAATTGTTTTGCCACAAATCTGGGCGTTTTTTTTGGATTGCTTCACGCAAACGGCGTTGAACTTGTAGGTAGTAGGCCTACTCCTTATTGATTGTTTGACCTTGTGGCAAGAATTCATGATGCACTATGCCATTAATATCGAAGAACGCAGTGAGCATAACCTTCATATTCGACCGCACTTGTCGAACCTTTTCCGGTCTTGGCGATCCAGAACGCCTCCACTGGGACGATTGAGCCTTAGTTTCGACATCGTATCCGTAAACCCATGTTTCGTCACCTGTTATAACACGTTTGAGTAGATCCGCATCGTTGTCGACTTCATTTAGTGACTCCTGAGCAGCTTCCATTCGCCACTGTTTTTGTTCGAAATTCAACAATTTTGGAACAAATTTTGCTGCCACACGTTTCATACCCAAAACATCCGAAAAAATTTCATGGCATGAGCCAATCGATATGCCAACATCATCACTGACTTCTCTGATTGTGATTCGGCGATCGTTCATAACCATTTCTTTCACTTTTTTTCACGTTTTCATCGGTTGTTGATGTGCTTGGACGTCCGGGTCGTTCGTCATCTTCAACGTTTTCGCGGCCATCTTGGAAACGCTTATACCACTCGTAAATCCTTGTTTTACTCATAGCAGACTCACCATATGCCTTTGTTAACATTTCACACACTTGATTTCATTTTTCACGCAAAATTTAATACAAATTCTTTGATCCATTTTTTTTAACAAACAAAAATAGCCGTGCTCGAAAAACACGTCTAACCTTAGCGGCTTCCACTTAAGAACTAAGCAATGAATATTGTTGAAAATTTTATCGTACGTCAGGGGCATGTGTACCAACATAATAAAAAAAAAATTACAATCGGACTATTCAAACCCGCGAAATTTAAAAATTCCCGTTACTTTTTGAACACACCTCGTACACAAAAAGTTAGTGGGCCTAGATTGGGTTTGAAGTTCCGGTTTCAAGCAAAAGTGGCTGAAAACTGGAAGTCAAGAAATCAAAGTCGGAATTTTGAAACAAAAATAGTGTCATTTGATTCCTCTTAAAGATTATACAGGAATCACTAATGGTTTTTGCCGTAAGTCAAAGGTATCCTTTTTTAAACATTTCCACCATCCATGAGACGTCTCATGAAAGGGGTTTTTGTATTAAGAATTACTTTTTTGACAGAATTTAACCTTACAATTTTAAAGAAATCGATTATGTAACTTGTTCTATACTTGTTGTTAGTTGAAAAATGTTGTTTCCTTTACAATGAATTTCAAAAGTAGAGGGGTTGGAAAGACTCAAAAATTACATGCATTTATATTATCGTTCTTTTCATTGTAAACAAGAGAAGTATGTTAGTAGAAACTATAGATGTTTAATGATTATGTGCTTCAAAAAATAATGATTATGTTTCTTACTGTGCAAACAATCTTAGATTATCTCTTCTAAATAGATTTTATCTTGCAATTCTTATTTTATGTGTATTTCTGTATGTATGTGCACACGCGTGCGTAATGCAAGTTTGTATCAACAGAGATATCAACTGTTTATCTAGTATTAATTGTTTATAGTTTTTTAAAAGGTTTTTTCTCAGATTGATACATCTGGTACATTACAATATTCTGTAATCAAAGAATTTCAAATACTTTATAAAGTTTTTGTATTCAATGAGATTAAACTGTTAATGTTACTCTGTATTTCCCTGCAGCATTTCTTAGAAGTTTAAACTGTGTAAAATATGATTACATAGAAATTTAATAAAAAAATAGTTTTTATAACAGAAATATTGTTTTTAAAATATGTCTAAAATAGTTCTGTTTTTTATTTTATGTGTAAGTACAGTATATGTTTTTTAAATGAATTTATTCCATTTAAATAATATTAATTAAAATTTTATAACAATTTGAGTATAACTTTCAGTGTTATTCTCTTTATGTATAATTTTTTGACTGACTGTATTTATTTATTTATTGTATTATTTATTTATATATTGTGACACTTATCTTTAAGGTCCGTTTCAGGATCTGGTAAATTAAATAATTTACACACTTAAGTTTAAAATTACAAGTATTTATTACAACTAAAAATTACAATTTAATAAAGTGACTAAAATTTACAAGTAAACTACTTATAATAAATAACAAACTAATTATAATAAATAATAAATAAACTTAACCAATTTAGTAAATACTACTTACAAAAATGATACACAATAAATGTTAAACAATACACAGTAATTCACAGTAACATTGACCTTCTCTAACGTAACCGTTAAGCACTACGCAATTCGCTCACTGAATCACAGACAAATTGAAACTGACTCACCCTAAACCGGCGCTTATCAAGGTGAATCTGTGGAGATTTCAAGAAGGACAGAAGTTTTTGCTGTAATAAATAAAAACAAAATCCTTCTGACGGCTTCTGAATAAATCTTAACAAACTGTAAACAAATTAGGATTGAATAAAAGGTGTTACAAAAAGGCCAATTATCTAAGTAGGTACCGGATTCTTTCACAATAGATGTACAACAATGGGCAGGCCTACCTGTACTATAACCATTCATAGAAGTACATAATAATATCTTCCTATTTCTTGGAAACCCTATTTATCACTTATTATTAACGTTAACATTTTTAAAACCTTGGTCCTCCCCGAAAATTCTTGAACAAACATTCTCTGATGTGAATTTGAACACTGTTGATGCAAATTTAAATAAATTAAAATTATTTGAGTTATTAGTTAGCATCATAGCTGCAGAATTTATATTTATGTAATGTTTTTTTATGTATATAAAAAAACTTTTAAGTTAACTGTTTTCTTTGACTTTTTACAATCACTTTTGCGGTGGGCACTGCTTTTTAGGTAAAACATAAAGTTTTTAGAAAAATTATTGTGAAGATTGCATCTTCCTTTGTCAAAGGTTGATTCAAACTCTTTCCGCCTCAGTTAAGGAAGATGATAAAAATAATTTTTCTAGAAAATTTATGAATTATGTTTTGAAGAAGCAGTGCGCACCGAGAAAGTGCTCATAAAGAGTCAAAGAAAAAGAAAGCAGTAAAAAAAGTAAATGTTGAGAGTTTTTTGTTTAAATAAAAAAAAAACATTACATTAATTTTAAATAAATTTTTGAATGGGTTCTGTTAATCTTTTTTGAATATCTTCATCATTCTGACAGGTGAGCAGAATGTTTTTTTATTTATCAATTTCAAATTCATGTTGGCCATGCATATTTTTTGTTTAATTATTGTCCCACTAACAGATTGGTCATTAGTGAGTGATAATGCTAGAATATTGGTAAATTCCAGTGCTATTTTAAAATTTGTAGAACTTTGTTGGTACCTTTCGTTTTATAGTCTAGCATGCTAATCACTACACCATGGAGGCAGCCAAGGTGACTGTCATGTATTATTATTGAGAGAGCACAATAGTAATAGGTACAAATAGGTCTATTCCCCTTATGATGCGGCCGCACCATTAACAGCTTGGTAGTGTAAAACAATTTTTAGTTTGCCAATCAGAGGGAAAGTTCTGCCCATCATTATTTTACCTCACACACATCATTTCTCATTTCCCATTACAAAAGTTTTATTTTATTTTATTTTTTTTTTGGTTTAACGTCCGACTGTTTTGCAATTACTGCTAATGCAGACTGTGAAGGATGAAATGATTTTTTGTAATGTATGAAATTAGTTTTAAAAGTTTTATGTTTATAGTTCCTTCCATGAGTGTATGAGAGGAGGAGTCAAGAATACTGTTCATTATATAATGTCATCATCAGTTAATCAACAATGTTTTTTTCAATGAACTCTATTAACATTTTAACTCTTACAGAGCCAGGATAATATTGTGAGTTTTTACAGAAAAATGCCAACCTATTTTTGTGAGATTTATAGCATTTTATATATCTATCTATAAATTGGCTATTTTTCAAGATATCTTAATGATATTTTTTATTCTGTTCATTATCAATTGATCTTGTACGATATTTAACTTATAACATATTTCTTACAATTTAAAATAATACAAAAAATAGAAATTTCTACTTACACATTATTTTTGTGGAAATTTCCTTTTAAATTAACAAAAAATCACACCAACTTCACTTATATTACTATAAAGACAATTTAATTATGTACAGTCACAAAAAATCATTTATATATTGTAAAAAAATTAAAATACTGCAGTATAAGTTTTGAAAATTCATTTTTAGTTTTTTTAACTTTGTACGTTCTAATCTACTTTAGAACATTTTGGTTACTAAATTATATTAAAAAATTATTTATAACATTACAAACACAAGAAATAATCACCAATTGTCATAAAAAAATTCCATTTGTTAAAAAATTTATAAAAAATTCCTATACTAAATATTTATATGGACTACAGACAAACTGCAAGGAAGTTGCAGTGCCAGTTTTCCAAGTGTCAACCTTGGAGGGAAAGCATTACTCCCACCATTGTAGTATTTTGCAGTAGAGATTCAGCAACAGAAAGTTTGATATTACTGTAGTGAGGCTATTTTGTAGTGGGGATTTAACCCAACTTCTGAGGCATGTGCACTGGGACAGCAACATCCTACCAGTATAGCTACAAAACAGTTATTTTCAACAACTATGCCTCGGATAGCAAAGAGTGTCAATTCCTCTTTTAATACTGTTGTTAAAAATCAACTGAAAAATAAAAATTCTATAGATTTTTTTGTCAACGTACTAACAAAAGGACGCAGGCATATTTTGGTTGAACTGCTGACGTCCTAATATTCAAACCCTGGCATTTGTTAGTTAAAATCTTGATGTCCTAATATTAGGACGCTGGCACTGTAGGGTTAATTCTTTTACAGAAGTTAACTGATGTGATTTTTATATCTATGTAGTGTTGAAACCTTATAACTGTGTAGTTTCAATGAACCTCACCTTCAATGCGTTTTTAGCCATTTTGTGTTCCTTTCCTCATGACTGGTACATTATTTAAGCTTCTTTTTCATTTTAGGTAGGGTAGACCGGGGCAGGTTTGGTACAGGGGCAAGTTTACACAGTGCTCATATTTCAAAAACTATTCGTCCGAACGCTACACTCGTCACGTCAGATGAGTCTCTAAGACCGTAATAAGCATCGACGCCAGTATGAAGTCATTATAACGAGTAGGAACGAAGAAAGATAAATTTTAGTGATTTTTGTCCTGGTGACTAAATTTTTACACCATTATATTAGCTTTACTAGTAACTATACCATTTAATTTTTTAATGTTATTATAGTTCATCCTGGTAGACTGTTCTTTTAAGATTATTTTAAGATATTCAGTTTAATATATAACTCACAAACAAAGCGTACAGGTTAAGTTTTTTCGAAAACATGCGGAAGGGGCAAGTTTACACAAGGCACATGGGGCAAGTTTACACATTCTTTAAGTTGTGTAAACGTGCCCCGTACGTTTTTATACCATTTGTTAACGGTTTCTAATTGCTATATATAGTATATTTTTTCTTCACGTAAACAATGGTTCGATCTTACAAAAGGAAGACGAATAGATCCACTATGGATCCAAATAAGATGAAGATGGCAGTAGAAGAGGTAAGATAAGGGCTATCTTTAAAAAAGGTCGCTGCAATTCAATTTCAAAACACTGCTAATTAATGCAAAAAGTATCGGCAACCGAATAATGTTCACAACGAGGCTGCGACAGTAGTTGCCCAAACATTAAGACTTGAGGAGACGTTTGCCGGAAAAAGAAACAACGGAAAACTTCAGCGACAAGCCAGGACCTTCAGGTACGTCATTAGTTATAATTTCTTTGTTTCATATAAATGAAATGTATGCCCATATGATTGAATGATGTATTACTCCAGTCATTCATTTATTCATACATTTCTTCAGGAAACATGGATTTTGAACCAGGACCCGATAAAAAATTGAAGGCAGCTGAGGGAACTGCAGAAATGGTGCAGCCTGACCCGGATGCGGTAGTAGTACCTGAACCAGAAGAAGAAAGGAAACTGGGACCACATGAAGTGTCAATACTTGAACTGAAAGCTCAACTCAAAGCGAGTAGTCGGTCTCGATTTGGCTACGCCAAAACGAGGGACTCTAGTTACATAGGCAATAGCTGAAAATGCAGCTGGTAACAGCGTACCGCCATTCATTGTGTTTCCGAAAGTAACTTTTTCGATGTGACGTTCAGTCACTTTTTATTCGTGACGGCCCTGTTCGTTGTGAAGGAGATGCCAGTCCCTCGGAATGGATGGTTGAGAAAAACTTTCTAAAATACGTCAAACACTTTGTTCATCATATTCGATGTTCTCCCGAGAGACCTTGCCTATTGCTCGATAACCATGATTCGCACCTCTCAGTTCACGTCCTAGACTTCTGAAAAAGTAATGGCGTCACACTTCCATACTTTCCTCCCCACTGCAGCCGCTCGACAGGAGTGTATACGGCCCTTTGAAGAAGTTTGTCAACACTGCATGTGATTCATGGAGGACAATGAATGAGCCTCCAATGACGATTTACGATATTTCAGGTATTTTGTCAACAGAACTACGCTTAGCATGCACTCCTGTAAATATCAAGGCACGCTACAGAGTTTCAGGGATATTCTCTCTTAACACTGACATATTTCAAGACGAAGACTTCATGCTATCCAATGTAACCGATAGGCTGGCTCCTCTGACTTTAAACTCAACCTCTGAGCTTTGTGTTGCCATTCCTGACCATTCACTTACAATGCTTCCTTCCGAACCAGCACCATCCACATCTGCAATATTTCCATCGCACTTCTGGGCAAGCTGTCCAATTCACCTCTACACGTGTATCATATGTGTCTCCCTCTGGGGTGTCCGTCGCTGGCACTTCCGGTACTAGGTTTTTTTTAACATCTGAAGATGTGTGGCCTTTTGAAAAAGTAGGTCCAAGAAAAATAACTAATAAAGGCCCGAAGAAGCGGCAAACTGCTATTCTAACTGATACGCTAGTTAAAAATGCGTTGAGAGTAGAACAGAATAGTGCAAAAAAGAGAAAGATATATACGATAAATTTTCCTCGTTTGAAGAAAATAAAAAATAAAAGATTACAATGCAAAGAAAGCGCCGAAAAAAAGAAAAAATTGAAATAAAGACGGTCAGTGCAAATCTGATAGTAGTGAAAATGACGATGAAAACTGTGCGTGTATTTACTGCTTGAAACAATTCCAACAGTCGAAACCTGGTGCACAATGGATACAATGCACTGAGTGTAATAGATGGGCACATAGTCATTGTAGGCGTCTTGAAAAAGATTTCTTTTATTTCGTATGTATCAATTAACTGTAAAAGCGATTTTAAAAATTATACAACTTGATCAGGAGATCAATTAACATTAATGCAAAATTGTGTTTAGTAAAAATGAATAAATAATTTAATGAAACATATGTATTAACTTTTTTTTTACCTACATGTATATTAATGTAAATGTATATTTATGTAATGTATACACAGAACTTAACAAAATATTTTATAGCATTAAAACTGAGTAATATAGTTTATTAACCCTCAAATTTCTTATTTTAAAAAGTTTGCAAACTTACCCCAGGCACTGTGTAAACATGCCCCATCAGTGGGGCAAGTTTACACAGGTGACTTACCTTCAAAAAACATTTAAATACATAAAAAATATCATAGTAACAGGCCCTTCATATATGTCAAAGTGAAGCTTAAATATTAAGTAATGATTGAGTATGAAAAGCATGTAAATAAATGCAATACAAAAAATTAGAAAAATCAAAATCTAAAATCTGTGTAAACCTGCCCCGGTCTACCCTACTTTACACAAACGCTAATCGCCAAGGAACGGGACGAACAACAGGAAATAAGAAATCGAAACCACCTGTTGACTGTAACGATGGTGGATTTTTTCAAAAACCAAACCCAGAAAGTTGCACATCATTTTACAAATGTGATAATGGCAATCCAGTACTATTTGACTGTCCAGCAAATTTAGAATACAGCCCAAAAGATAAAGTATGCGTTTGGCCTGCACAATCTGGATGCGAATTAAAACAAAACCAAGGAAATAATGGTTCAGGATCAAATGCCAACAGTGGATCACAAAATACCAATAATAATCAAAATTCTTGGGATAGAAAACCCAATTCCGGGAAACAACCAAATCAAAATCAACCAAATTCAGGAAATTCCAATGCAGATGATTACTACTACGACATGATGTTTCTTGAATGAATGATTTTTCATTTATTTCTAAAAATAAATAAGTTAAAAAGTTTTCTTTTTAATAAAAGACAAACAAGTTTTAAAGGAAAATATTAGTAAAATTTTAATTAATTTATAAAACATTATGAAATTCAATTATAGAGCATAATTAAATTAATTATTAAATCATAATTAAACATAATTATTGTCATAGGTATGCAAATTAGGGTTTACTCATTATCATATAGTAATGGAAAATGCTACTGGGCATATTAACACTTCTGCTTTCACTTCGGAAACTCTGAGAACTAAAGTTCCCAGGATTCCTGTTTTTTAGCTGTGTATTTATTAGGTGTAAAATGGCAATAATAAACATTAATTAACACACTAATAATTCAAAATTTATAGGGAAATCGAAGTTGTTACAATTTCTTTTTTTAAAAATAAAATCGAATTCACATATTTGATTTTTATCGGTTAACTAATTTTGAAAACATGAACAATTTCGTCGTTCAATTTATAACCATGGAGTGAAAATCAGTTTATTAACGTTTATAAATCATAAGATTTATCGATTCTGTATAAAAGGTATTGTCAACATAAATTTGTAAAAAGCAATGCGTATTCATTTATTTTAAATGGAACCTGTAAATTATGGAATATGTTGCTGTATTCTGTAAATAATGATTTATTAAGTTCTTTGATCGCATTGAATTCTTTTTCAGGGGTAGAATAATATTTCAAATTACGATTTCCTCTATGATTAGTTAAAGTAATTTAAATTTAAATACACTCATTACACATTAATGAACTAGTGAACATATTTTAAAAACTTTAGGCGATTTATAATTTTGCAGCGAATTTTTATCCGGCCATTAAAATTCCCAGTAGAATTATAATACTTATAAAAGATGTTAATTAAAAAAAGCTACAGCGTAAGTTGTGGCTGCGCTTTGCCTGGGATGTTAGAGAAAGAGAATTTTTACTTGATTTTGGTACTACTATTATATTTTTTTTTATGTTTTACCTACGTGAGAAGTAAATTATAAAATGAAAGTTGCATCAAGAGCTTGGTCATTAACAATTATTGTGAACAAAGGAACAGTATTAACAGTTTTAACATGTTAAAAAGTTAAACGCTAGGTGGAAATCGGATCCGCGGCTCTCCGATAGCAGTTAGCCCAGTTTAAAAGCACTACAAAAGTGGACTGTTTTAGATTTGATAGGCTTTACGATTGCAATTTCAACAATTTTTTAGCATAATATATTTTACTTTTTATTTATTTCTAAAACATTGTAGCCTACGAACAACATTGCAAACATTTTATCAAAGATTTAAACGCCCTCTTACAGTCATAACCAACATAGGGTTCTGATTCCTGCGAACATAACAGACAGTCATAACTACCTGAGAAGTTTAAAACGTTAACACATAATGATAATACGTTTTAATGTGTGAGTTGTGATATTGATGAATTAGGTAAGACATGAAAATACTGCCTATGTTTGGTACGTGTTCTTAATTTTGACCGTATTTTAGTGCTTATTTTTTTAAATTAAATTGTTTTTAATAATTCAAGAGAAGAATAAAAATGGCGGGATTGAATAAGCTCGTTCTATCCTTTTGAGCACTACGGTTGTAAGCTATAGGCTCTCCTCTTCAGTTCGGCATGATGCAATGTCTGTAAAATGGAACTAAACCAAGGTAACCACCTTAAACTGGTGGGAATCCACCGTCGCATCATGTGGCGCACAGAGGCCTTCGGATTCGGGCGAGCTGTACCAATATTGACGAAGGAATTGGAGCCTTCTGGATACCTACGAACGACGTGACAAGAATGAAGAAAAACAACTTGCGAACCAAAGAACGGCATTATTTTGGGACAATCAACATACTGACACTTCTGCAGACAGGTTAATTAAAGCGAACATTGGATGAGATAGAGAAACAAAATATATCTGTACTTTACCAATGAAATGAGGAAATACGAGATACACAATTTCAATGCCCACGCCCCTGAAAATTTTGATAACCGGAGAAATCCAGAAGAGCCGGATGCTTTTTGGGACCAGCTAGAGAATCAAATACAGGATGCACCAGATAAAAACTTTCAATTTTAGTCGGTAATTTCAACTTACTAATCGGAAGAGAAAAACAATTCCGGAAAATTGTCGGTGACTACCAGGCATACAGGAGAACAAATAGGAACGGTAAAAGATTAATTGAATTGTGTGAAACGTTTCATCTTAAACTGATGTCCACTAATTTCAAGAACCTCTCTAGGACACAGAAAACATGGCAACTTCCGGAGAAAAACTTGGTGAATTCCAATTAGATCATGTTGCAGCTTCGAAATAAAACACAATTAGTATTGCAGTTGAAGCTAAAGATGTCGATGACCATTATGGAAATGACAATGATGCCGATAATGAGCTGACGATGATTAATCGTAGAAGTAGAAAAAATATAGGTAAACGAGTGAAGTTATTAAAATCTGATTAGTAATTACTATTCACAATAATTGAAATAGTTCACAATAATTGTGAATAGTAATTACTATTCACAATAATTGAAATAGTTCATAATAATTGTAAACTATCATAAATTATATGTTCACAATCAAGATGATTTTTACAATAATTAAAATTTGATATTTTTATTGAAGACACATATTTCACCGAGATCTTTCATATATCTTGAAGCAAAGATACATTCCTTGAAATAATCGTGAACGATATAAAATCTGTAATCACAAAACATTTTACCAAACAGAAAAACAAAAAAAATAAGTTTATACAAAATATTGATCAAGCTTCAAGCAGTTTTCTACGGCGAAAAAGAAAATAACAGTAATACAAACAAGAATATGGTAGGCCTACAAAACGAAACAAAACAAAACTGAAATAAATCTGAAAACATAAAATAAACAAAAGGAAATCGATGTTCAATGTTTTCTTTACATACGCAATAGAAAAGTTGAAAATCAAACTATGCTTACTTCTTCCTTTGTAAAAAATGCAAGTTAGTAGGCCTGGTTAGTAGTAAAAAATAAAATTTTAGTTAACAAGAGATATCATCAAAATTTGTAAAAATGAAACGACAAACTGCGTTACCTTTCAACGGTATCTTTAAAAAGAACTTTAAGAGCTTTAAAGTGAGCTTTGAACAATTCTGAGTTAGCATCTATTACAAAGTTAAATCAAAGGTTAAAATTTTTACGAAGATATAGGGTCTTCTAAATAATACAGCTTCTAAATACATCTAATTCAAAAAAATTGGATTAGCTCAAAAATTAGGTTACTCAGAAGTTACAGAATAGCGTCTTAATGGAAGAAGTTCTATCTTCAGAAAAAAGCAACATGTTTGAACTTATTGAAAGTTAATTTCCCCATTAATGGCCTACAGGTTTTGTAACTGGAAGAATTGGTGTTTACTTATCAATATTTTCTGATAATTAAGTTTTATTGCAACTGGGTTAGAACAAAGAGGAAAAAGAGAAATTGGCACAGTTGAAGCAAGTGTGAGCTAAGAAATTGTCTAGTTCATCAAATTGCTATTCAATCCAAACTCATTGTTTCTGTTGTGGGAACGCCAACTTACCTTTTTATCTACTATCTATTTCTTGCTACCCACACTTTAATATTGAATTTAACGGCTTATCCTTTGTAATATTACATCTCGTATTCATTATTTCTTTTAATCTTCTTTTGAAAAAAAAGTAAGTTATTGTTTTTGTTCCTTAGTTTTATATTTTATAATCGGCCTGCATAATTTAGTAGGTTGTTCAAAATATGATGAATATTTCTGTAATGATACAAGACATTGAAAATTGGTTTTCAGGGTAAGTTTTAGAATCAAAAGATAATGTTAGATGATGCATTGCGTGATGTGTTGCGATTTAAAATTTTATAGTTGCTCCCTATCTGGCAGATACGGGATAACAACTGAGATACTTAATAACGGGTTAAATGTAGTCCATATACTCTAAATAGATATGACATTGATTTAGAATTTCTAAATCTAAAAAGTGGAAAATCCTCACTGATTAGAAGAGAATTTCTAATCCAAGAAAGTGGAACAAACCCACTGAAGTAAAGCGAAGTAAAGTGAAGTGGCAAAAGTAAAAAGTGGAAAGTGGAGGATTACTTAACACCGTATTCACAGAATCCTTTATACTTTTTTAGTTAATTTACAATCTTTTAAAAAACCAATTAGAGAATTTGATTATAGAATTGTAAATTATTTATTCGAACACACTTGTTGGTACTGAAGCCACTGCAGCACCCAAATAGTTCCTTTGGAGAAAGTCTCTTGGCCATTAGCCCTTGAGCGTTCTCCGCTGATTAACGGGTTGTTGTTTAGGTCATCAGCCAAAAGGCTGGTTTGAACTTCTATAATGCTTTTCACATTTGATGAGCTCTGCTGTTTCACACGTTTAGACCAATCAGAACGTTTGTCAACGTTGTTAGATTGTATGAATGTTTCAGCCTGACAAACATTACGCACGCATGCGTATAAGAGCCGCAGTAGTTCACTCGTGTCTTGCATCTCGTACTGAACACATCGATTATAGAGCGCGTTAACATGCAATACTTTATAATATAATCAGCTGATTGTGTGTTCATAGGTTATAAATTGTTATTGAAAGACCAAAAAAGTGGCTGAAGAAATATATAACAGAGCTACGAGAGCAAGTATTAGCAACGTTACTGGCAAGTCATTTGCTAGCTATGAAGTGGGTAGGGGGCAATGCGCACTTAGAGCTCATCAGCCCTGAAAAATAGTATAGAGGCTTTTCTAAGTAAAACGAGGAGTGAAGTGGTTTACAATTGCCTTCCTCACCAAGTAGAAAAGTATGCTTATCAGCATGCCAGGCCCTCTAAAAAGCGTCTAATTTCCAACCTGCAAATTACACCTTCACTTCATTCACCGCAGGGTCTGGCTGTATAATGAAATTCATTACTCTCAGAGAAGATAACTCTGACTAATGGCTTTTACACCTCTACTTCTTTTGTTCTTA
Source organism: Catonia carolina (assembly GCA_035578175.1). Taxonomy (NCBI): domain Eukaryota; kingdom Metazoa; phylum Arthropoda; class Insecta; order Hemiptera; family Achilidae; genus Catonia; species Catonia carolina. Next base: position 255,503,837 of record JAQMRL010000001.1, on the reverse strand, counting down.
AATGCTTCAGTCAAATAATTGGCTGATCATGTGATAAGAAACAGAACTATTGTTTTTTGTAGCCCTGGAACTAGCAGATCGAGTGCAAATAATTTAATACTCCACCTGCCTGTTATGGGAAAGGATTAACTGGTATGTGTCGCAAATGCATCTGCCATATGTATGGATTTTTGTGTGTTTGAAAGTGACATAAATCGTAAATGTATTTTGCTATGTTTTTGGCGTATGGTAAAAGTAAAACGTCTTGTATTGTGCTATTAGTGATGTAGTAGGAACATTATGTATTACTAAAACGTAGAATATAGTACGTACTATTTTGTTGTGAACTACCTGAATAAGTTTTGTTTACAATAAACAATTTATTTCCTTAACTATTTCTAGAATATCACTTATTATGCCAGAGTACTTTTAAAAAAACTTATATCACTGCGTATGTTCCTGAATAATGGTATGACAAACACAGAAAAAATACGTAGGAGTTAAAATGATAACCTAGTTTTACCTTTTCTTCCGCTATTTAAATATATAGGGAAGGGAAGTATTGTTTTCACGTCGGTTTTCCGAAATCGAGTTTTTATGAATCGAGATACTATGAAACCATTTAAAATCTTTTTAGGGTAAGGCTCATTTTTAATCTTTTTTTACCCGGAACGGCGAAAATTAAAAATTTTCACATATCCGGTTTTTCGCACATTATTAAAATTCAGAATTTTCTGGATCCAATGATGTATGACCCACCGGGTTGGTCTAGAGGTAAAGTCGTCGCCAAAATCAGCTGTTTAACAGCTGATTTTCGGAGACGAAGGTTCCTGGTTCAAATCCTAGTAAAGGTAGTTACTTTTATACGGATTTGAATACTAGACGGTGGTTACCGGTGTACTTTGATGGTTGGGGTTTAATTAACCATACTTTCTCAGGAATGGTCGGCCTGGGTCTGTACAAGACTACACCTCATACACATCATCCTCATCTCATTGGGTCATGGGGTTGCTTATTGTTCTCAATTGAACAGATTGCAATGCACACAAATTAGGAATAAAAAAAAGACAGTGGTTACTGGTGTACTTTGATGGTTGGGGTTTAATTAACCATCCTCTCTCAGGAATGGTCGGCCTGGGTCTGTACAAGACTACACCTCATTTACACGTCATACACATCATCCTCATCTCATTGAGTCATGGGGTTGCTTATTGTTCTAAATTGAACAGATTGCAATGCACACAAATATGGAATAAAAAAAAAATGATGTAGGGCCTATAATTTGTTGGGGTTTTTGCAATTTTTAACCCAAAAAAAATTAAAAATATGTTGAACCCTTACGTTATTTTCTAAATGTTATCAGTTTGCATAAACATATCTATTTTTTGAATGACAAACTCATAAATTTTGTTTTTGTTTTACAACTTTGTCGGCATTAGACCAGCTGTGAATGTAACAGTTGAGAAATTTCCAGATTATGATCCTGGAGTGTATTAGAGGTAACTATTTTGTAGTTACTTATAATGTGTTCTCTTTTAGTATTTTCTTGTTTCCCGTAAACAGCAATTTTTGACACATAGGGAACATTTTCTCAGCCAAATGTGAACGGATTTTAATGAAATTTTTGCACAGCCTTTTATACTATAATTAAAATGTACTGAGTTAATAATACCGTAAAAAAATGTGTTTAAATATTTATTTTCCACTTAAATAGGCAAAAAATTATGCTTTTGTACATTTGTTAAAAAACACTTTTTTGTACAACGTTTAGATTAGCGGGAATTAGTGATTTTCTATTTTTTTCATCAAATCGGTAGAAAATGGGATTTTTTTTAGGATTGTGGCCTTAACAGTAGCTACCTATGCATTCTACGACAGAAGTGCATATAATCAATAGGAAATTAAAATGCTACTTTTATTTTAAGCATTTTTCTCTATAGAGCCTAGTTTAGAGGCAATCACTGATTTTCCTTATTTTTAAGCTCTAGAGAGGTTGATTTTCATTTTGCGTCATTCACTCATAAATAAAAGTAGGTTATGTTTTCCATTTCATATTGTTTACTCATGATTAAACATACGGTATTTTAAACATTTTTTGTACTACGTGTAGTTTAGCGGGAATTAGAGGTTTTCTATTGTTTTTCATTAAATCGGTAAAAAATGAGATTTTTTTTAAAGATTTCGGCCTTAGTAAAACCTATGCATTTTACGACAGACGTGCATATAATAAAAGTTATAGGAAATTAAAATGCTGCTTTTATGTTAAGCATTTTTCTCTATAGAGCCTAGCTTAGAGGCAATCACTGATTTTCCTTATTTTTAAGCTCTACATAGGTTGATTTTCATTGCGTCATTCACTCATGATTAAAATTAGGTTATATTTTCCATTTTCCATTGTATACTCATGATTAAACATAGATTATTTTAAACATTTTTTGAACAACGTTTAGTTTAGCGGGAATTTGTGATTTTTTTATTTTTATCATCAAATGGGGAAAAATGGGATTTTTTAGGATTGCGGCCTTAGTACCTATGCATTTTACGAAAAAAGTGCGTATAATCAAAGTTATAGAAAATTAAAGTGCTACTTTTATTTTAACCATTTTCTCTATAGAGCCTAGTTTAGAGGCAATCACTGATTTTCCTTATTTTTAAGCTCTACATAGGTTGATATTAATTTTGTGTCATTCACTCATGATTAAAATTAGGTTATGTTTTCCATTTTCCATTGTATACTCATGATTAAACATAGATTATTTTAAACAGTTTTTGTACAACGTTTAGTTTAGCGGGAATTTGTGATTTTTTTATTTTTATCATCAAATCGGGAAAAATGGGTTTTTTTTAGGATTGCGGCCTTAGTACCTACGCATTTTATGATAGAAGTGCATACAATTAAAGTTATAGGAAATTAAAATGCTGCTTTTATTTTAAGAATTTTTCTCTGAAGAGCCTAGTTTAGAGGCAATCACTGATTTTCCTTATTTTTAAGCTCTAGAGAGGTTGATTTTCATTTTGCGTCATTCACTCATGAATAAAATTAGGTTATGTTTTCCATTTTACATTGTTTACTCATGATTAAACATAGGTTATATTGTTCAATATCTACATTGGAAAGAAAAAGTCGAGTGACTGTTCCACACCAAATTTTTTGAAATTGGTTAGAACTAATAAATGATATATGAGAGAGATTAGGCTAATAATTGTAAGAAATGTGTTACAGATAATTAAAATGTTAGTAACGTTATAAATTTAAAAGAAAATGTACGTGCATTCTAAATAGAATAATAAAAGTGTAGAATATAGAATTATTAAACAATAGTATCTTAGTAACCTAGATTTACGTGAACTACACTGATAAGTCAATTTGTCAGTGTGTACTTATATTATGTGCATGCTTAGGAAAAGCTCTTGGATGTTGTTATATGGTTCTGTTTCTATCCTTACGCTCTCTTTTCCTCTGCAGAAGCTATTACGTAGGTATTTCAACCCTCAATTCAATTTTCAACATGACAGACAACATAGGTAGACGAGAAACACTCTTTCTGCTTTGATGCTAGCTGCACTGTTCCAAACAAGGTTACCTTATGTTAGTATACATAGGGGTGTATATCTAGCCTAAAAGAAATAAAACCTTACACTATTGCTGTAATAAGTTAGAGCAGGTGAATAAGATACTAAAGAACTTAAATTCAATTAAATACAGGTTGCAAGTAATTTAATTACGAATTATTTTTTATTAGTTAATATATTTTGTTTTGTTTTGCAATTCCTGCTAATGCAGACGGTGGAGAATGATGATATTATAAAAATAAATGATGAAAAATTGCCAGACCTGATCGGGATCGAACCCGGGTCAGGTCTGGATTTTTTTAATCACTTATTATCACTCAAATGTTTGGTAGGTTAATAAAGGCTAACATAAAATTTAATTAAAAAACACTAATCTATTGTATTTATTTAGCGCGACTGGCTTCTACGTCGGGGTCCCGGGTTCGATTCCCGGTCAGTTCTGGAATTTTTTCATCCCTCATTTGCATATATCATCATTCTCAACCGTCTGTATTAGGTAATTAGCAGAAATTGCAAAACAATCCGACGAAAAAATTGTATTTATTTCAAATTCAATACTAAAGAGTTGGCCTACTAAAGATTATAAAACAAACAGACAAATACAGAATCTTAAAACTGAATTCACCAATAAACTACGGTAAAATCCTTTAAAAAATATTTTTTAATGCACTTGTACATAATATACAGTAATTTTTAAAGAAATCTTAAATTTTCTTTTGAACTGAGACTGAACTTCTTTTTGTAGTAGCTGCAACATCTCTCATTTAGTAACAATTTTCAGCAGTACTAAATTCAGGCTGTTCTTCGCATCATAACATATCAATTTCCAGAGCAAAAAAAAGTACTGCGTGTGAAAATATGTATTTTTTCCATTGATGGTTTGGATAATTGACGGTTTGAATGACTGATGTTCGGATAATTGACACTACTGGGTAATTGAAATACTGGGTCACTGAAATGTTCTGTGATTTTGAAAGATAGAAATTTATTAAATCAGAGATACGTCATTTTAGAATACTTACGCATTTATGAAATGATTCCAGGTATAAAATTTTCTGTTTATAAAAACGTTATACCGTATTATAAAATTAACGTAGGGCTACGCAATAAAATAAAATTTTCATAATGGCATACGAATTCAATAACAGAGCCAGTAATGGATATAATGGAATAGTAATGGGGATCGTAATGGGAAATAAATTTTGTAATTTATGTTTATATTGCCAATATTTTCCTAATTATCCGTTTTATCAAATACGATATATTATTTTTTTATAATTTTTAGGCATACGATTTTTGTTATATGTACCATAATTCATAAATTTTCAGGCTGTTGTAGATAAAAGTTATTTTACTTAATGATTTTTCTATGTTTTGAGTAATAACAAAATTAGCTTTCTAGAAGTCAAATAACGTTCTTGTAATCACCGTTTTTGGTTTTATTATACAGGGTGATTCACGAAGATATGTAGAAACTTTGGGAGCTCATTGTACATGTAAAAATAATGAAAAAAGTTTATATAAACATGGGTAGATTAAGGAGCAAATTCAATCGTTTCTTATGGTTTTTGAATACAACAGATCCTGAATAAAACAGGCCCCAGAACTGTAAGTTAAATAGTTATTGAAAAAACCAGTGTCAAATGAAAAAATGGAGTGAAAAAACACTTTTTTTTATCTTTGGGCAACAATAACTTTGTTATGTCACCAAGAAACAGATAAAAAATTTAAATAAAACTTGTAGAAAATGTTATTCTGAACAAAACGGTTCATAAATATTACAGAATAAACCTGCAAAAGTATGTTAATCCGTGAAATAGTTGTTAAACAATGACGGTATATTTGAAAAATACGGGTTTTTTTTCAAAAACAAAACTTTTACTAAATTATACATCATCTCAATAAGCGTGTGTTTTCTAAACAATTTTATGAACAAAAACATCTAAAATACTTTGTTTTATAAAAATACGTCATTTCCGACAAGTTTCAGTCACTCAAAAAAATTATATTAATTTTTCTGAAATGGTTTTACAATCCGAATATTCTCCCCACTGCCGGAGGCCATGAAGTTACAGACAGGCAGTAGGGACTACATTATGACTAAACGTATAAATTTTCGTTACTTAACATATTTTTCGTTGCTGGAAATTTTTAAATATTGTAGTAATACGAGGTGTGGCTATTAAATAACGAGACTGACGTTGTAAAACATTTAATTTTATATGTAATCACTTATTGTCACCTTCAATATACACTTCTCCTCTATCCCTATAACGCTCCATGCGAATTTTCCATTGTTGGAAACAGTGCTGGAAGTCATCTTCTGTCAGCTCCGTCAGGACACGTGCCGCTTTCTCTTTTACTGCTTCCGCAGACTCAAATCTTGTCCCTTTTACCTATATTAATATATTTTACCTAGATTTCACCTTAAGGAACAGGTAGAAGATAATCATACGTGATGAAACGTGGTATTTTATGTTACGGAAACGAAGTGCCAATCCATGCGCTGGAAGAGCCGAACTTCACCCGAGAGCCAAAAACGCTCGAATGAACAAGTCCAAATTTAAAGCAATGATGATTGTTTTTTTTTTTTGATATCCGTGGGTTTATGTACCTTCACTGGATTCCTGAAAGTTAAACAATTAATCAATATTACTACTTTGAGGTACTTTCTAAACTACGTCAAAGAGTAAGGAAAAAACGCCCCGAAATGTGGAAGAACAAATCATGGGATCTCCAACAAGACAATGCACCAGCTCATTCCGCGTTATCTGTCAAAAGGTTCCTAGCTAAGTACAGCATCTTAGAGTTAGAACATCCACCTTATTCAGCAGATCTTGCACCATGTGACTTCTACCTGTTCCCTAAGGTGAAATCTAAATTAAAAGGGACAAGATTTGAGTCTGGAAGCTGTAAAAGAGAAAGCGGCATATGTCCTGAAGTAGCTGATAGAAGATGACTTCCAGCACTGTTTCCAACAATGGAAAATTCACATGGAGCGTTGTAGGGATAGAGAAGGAGTGTATATTGAAGGTGATAATAAGTGATTATGTATAAAATAAAAATAAAATCTTTTACTACGTCAGTCTCGTTATTCAATAGCCACACATCGTATACCTCAAAAATCTATCCCTATAACGCTCCATGCGAATTTTCCATTGTTGGAAACAGTGCTGGAAGTCATCTTCTGTCAGCTCCGTCAGGACACGTGCCGCTTTCTCTTTTACTGCTTCCGCAGACTCAAATCTTGTCCCTTTTACCTATATTAATATATTTTACCTAGATTTCACCTTAAGGAACAGGTAGAAGATAATCATACGTGATGAAACGTGGTATTTTATGTTACGGAAACGAAGTGCCAATCCATGCGCTGGAAGAGCCGAACTTCACCCGAGAGCCAAAAACGCTCGAATGAACAAGTCCAAATTTAAAGCAATGATGATTGTTTTTTTTTTTTGATATCCGTGGGTTTATGTACCTTCACTGGATTCCTGAAAGTTAAACAATTAATCAATATTACTACTTTGAGGTACTTTCTAAACTACGTCAAAGAGTAAGGAAAAAACGCCCCGAAATGTGGAAGAACAAATCATGGGATCTCCAACAAGACAATGCACCAGCTCATTCCGCGTTATCTGTCAAGAGGTTCCTAGCTAAGTACAGCATCTTAGTGTTAGAACATCCACCTTATTCAGCAGATCTTGCACCATGTGACTTCTACCTGTTCCCTAAGGTGAAATCTAAATTAAAAGGGACAAGATTTGAGTCTGGAAGCTGTAAAAGAGAAAGCGGCATATGTCCTGAAGTAGCTGATAGAAGATGACTTCCAGCACTGTTTCCAACAATGGAAAATTCACATGGAGCGTTGTAGGGATAGAGAAGGAGTGTATATTGAAGGTGATAATAAGTGATTATGTATAAAATAAAAATAAAATCTTTTACTACGTCAGTCTCGTTATTCAATAGCCACACATCGTATACCTCAAAAAGTTTCAATACTTGATGTAAAATCGTTTCCAAGAATTTAATTTTGTTCAAACTTTAGTTTACGTATTGTAAGTTTATTTGTCAATTTCATAAACTGTTCATAATGAACGAATAAATATACAATAAAGAAACTAGGCTGAAAACATTTATTTTGTGCAAATGAATATTTTTGAGTTTAGGGTTGCATAGAACTCATGTATACGCTTATCACGAACTACTCATTTTTTGAGACTAAAAAATATTCTTAGAGCTGTATAGTAAAGATATTCGGTCGATGTGCTTTAGAAAATATTGTCGCATATATTCATTTCCTCAGTGGATTCTTTACAAGTTGATGTTATTAAGTTGCAATAATACTAACCCGGCAGTTCTTGAAAGTCTGGTCTACTTCAGAAGCGTGTGCACCATGAATAAGGAGGGGCATTGTCCTCATATTATTTTATTGAAGAAATATTTTGAAAGAGATTATGGGGATTCGCACGGCCTATCCTGACAACGTTAATTTGATTGATTTCAGGTACACTTTTATCCACAACTAGACCACATATAAGCAATTTTCTTTATGATTATTTTCTTTACACCTTTCTTTGTTATGTGATGGAAACCCTTTTTATTATTTACTTGAAAATACTATATCAAAATTTTACCCCAAACCCATTCCTAATTCGCGTTTTTACAAAAAATATTAAATATTAAAAAAAACAAAATAAAATAAATTCTGGTGAGTAAAACTCACACAACTTTCTCTTGCCAATGCAAATAATTAACAATATAACCTAACATTGGTGATAAAACATTAGAAATAAACCAAAACCCTAATCTCAATAAACATAACTTAATTTTAATCTTGAGTGAAAGACTCAAAATGAAAATCGACCTCAGTTTGGCTTATAAATATGGAAAATCACTCTTTCACGCTAAACTAGGCTCTGTAGAGAAAAATGCACTAAGTAAAAGTTGTAGATCGTTTATTTTCCTATAAACTTAATTATACACTTTTGTCGTAAAATTCATACTAAGGCCGAAATCTTAAAAAAATCGAAATTTCACACGTTTTCGTAAGGGAAAAACAGAAAATTGCTAATTACCATTAAACTAAGCGTTACCTATACAAAAAATATTTGAAATAAAAGTTGTAGAATTTTAAATTTTCTACATTTTTTATTATGTAAATTTTTGCGCTAAAATGCATATTAAAGCCGTTATCTTAAAAAAACATTTTTTTTACGTGAAAACAGCCTCACCAAGATTTTTCAGCATACATGGCGCCTACCCTATCTTGTAGAGCATTAAAAAGTTAGTAAACTAGGCGATTTAAAAAAAAATCGTAGGACCAGTTTCTGAGAAAATCGCAAAAAGTGAAAAATTACACGAATAAACTACTACTTCTGGTTGACCGATTTTGATGAAAATGATCGTGTCGGGTCCGGTACTGGTATGTAACTAAAGTTTCAAGTTTCAAGTTCGTACGATGTTCCGTTCTTGAGATATTTTGTTCACACACACACACACACACGCGCGTGCACACTCACACACTCTCCTCACACACACACACACACACACACACACACACACACACACACACACACACACAGGCCAATCGCTAAAAACATGTTTTTTGGGTTCAGGGGGTCTGAAAACGTGTAGATCTGGTGAAAACTCGATTTTGAAAAATCGACATGAAAACAATACTTTCCTTCCTATGTATTCATACAGGCAAGAGAAAGTAAAAATACTGGAAATTAGGCTTCATAGCAAGAAAGAGGAGACTAATGAAGAAAATAAAAATTTTTTTTTTTTCAAAAATTAATATTTTGTGATTTGACCAATATTAAATGAGCTCACTGTTTCATACACACCAAATTCCAATGTCTTTCTTGAAACAAAAATATTCTTTGGTATCCTAAAATAAATAATAATGTTATTCAGTGATACATTTACTAAAAAATAAAAAATAATTTCTGCAATCCGCGAAATTTTCTATGAAATATACCATATGTTTAAAATACCATATGGTTACCATATGTTGGTAACCATATGTTTAAAATTATTTTCAAAACCTTTTACCTCATATTAAATTAGTAGTAGGCTATTATATATCACTTTAACCAGAAAACCCGGGAGAATTTGAATATGTAACAAACCAAAAACTGAATTTTTGATTTTTTTTCGGTGCAAGTTCCCTTATTGTTTCATATGAATTTGCTTTAATTTCTACCTATTTGTGTATTCCTGTTCAGACTTAATGCAATACAATTGGATTTTTTTATTCTGATTTCATTTATTCAGATTGACTACATGAAATTAATGAAATAATTTTTTGTAAAAATGCAATTACTAATTAATATTAGTGCAAACAATTGGTATTCCCTAACACTGTTTTTTTTTTACTTTCTCTTGCCCTGTATGAATATGTAGGGAAGGAAAGTATTGTTTTATGTCGATTTTTTCGAAACTGATTTTTTACCGGATGTACATTTTTTGGTCCCACAAACAAAAACATGTTTTTAGCAACTGGTTTGTGTGTGTGAACAATACATTTTAAGAACGGAATATCATGGAAAAATTGAAGCTTGGAACTTGTGCTAGGTACCTCTAATGAACCTGACAAAAACATTTTCCTCAAAATTTGTCAATCGGAAGTAGTAGCTGTATGTACAATTTTTAAGTTTTTGCAATTTTCTCAAAAACGGCTCCTACGATTTTCTGCGATACCCCACAGCTCCGCTTTCAGAAATCCATCTCTACCGCTTTTAGACGATCCTTTTGTCTCTTTGTTAATACCTACACTTCCGCAGCGTAGGTACGCATACTCTCCAGGACAGCATGATAAATTATTACCTTTGTCTCTTTCCGTATTTCATCATATCAGAATACTTTCCGTATTTCACCATAGGACAGAATTTGACTACCCTATAACCCTCATTAAAATATAATGACATATTTCTGCTAGCCGGTTCCCGCTTGTAAGCGAACTGTTACCAGCAACCTCCGACCAGCGTTCACTGTGGGCTTAACCCTACACCAGTTCTACTCCTTGGAAGCATGTGGTCACAATGAGAATGCGTTACGTTTTCTAAGTATCACTTACAGAATACACATGCCATTTTTACGACTGTAGCTCCTCAGTAATTTATATAAGTATTCCTTCAGAAAAGGCGCTCTTTTTTTTACCGTTCAGGCGCAAATGGTCTGAAAGAAAATGCTTCAGTATTTCAGGAGTTTTTCAACCCTACAAGAAAAGAATGTGCTGAATTTGTGCTCTTTTGTTGATCTGAAAGTTAGAGATTAGCGATGAGTGAGTAAATCATTGAATCATCGGGTCATTGAGTCAGAGAGAGCTTAACTTTCTCTTGCAAATGAAATAAATAAATATATAGGAAGGAAAGTATTATTTTCATGTCGATTTTTCGAAATCGAGTTTTCACCGGATCTACACGTTTTCAGACCCCATTAACCCAAAAAAAAGTTTTTTTGCGATAGGTCTCTGTGTGTGTGTGTGTGTGTGTGTGTGTGTGTGTGTGTGTGTGTGTGTATGTGTGCGTATGCGTGCGCGCGCGCGCGCGTGTGTATGAACAGAATATCTCAAGAACGGAACATCGTACGAATTTGAAACTTGAAACATAAGTTAGATATCACAGAGGATCCGACACGAACATTTTCATCAAAATCGGTCAACCGAAAGAAGTAGTTTATTCGTGTCATTTTTCACTTTTTTGCGATTTTCTCAAAAACGGCTCCAAAGATTTTTTTAAAAATATCGCCTCATTTACTAAATTCTTTATGCTGTACAAGATAGGGTAAGCGCCATGTCTGTTGAAATTCTTGGGAAGGTTGTTTTCTCGCAACAATTTGTTTTTTAAGATTACAGCTTTAATATGCATTTTTGCGTAAAAATGTATGTAATAGAAGTTGTAGAAAATTAAATGTCCAAAACTTTTATTTCAAACAGTTTTTTGTATAAATCTTAGTTAAGCGGTAATTAGCAATTTTCTGTTTTTTCTTACGAAAACGTAAAAAGAAATCGATTTTTAACAGATAAGCATGAATTTTAAGACAAAAGCGCATATAATCAAATTTATAGGAAATTAAAAGATCTATAACTTTTATTTAGAGCATTTCTCTCTTCAGAGCCTAGTTTAGCGTGAAAGAGTGATTTTCCGTACTTTTAAGCGTAACTAAGGTTGATTTTCATTTTTGCGTCATTGCGTCTCTCACTCATGATTAAAATTAGATTATGTTTTGTAACCCCCTTTTGCTCACGCGAACTCCAAAGAATCGCTACCAAAGCAAAATTGGCACCGGGGACAAGAAAGAAAAAAAACACCCCCAAAAAAAGGGAGACTGCGGTGATGTGGTGTTAAGAAAAGAAATTAACAAAAAAATTTAGATTAGTAGAAAAAAAAATTTAATAGAATTAAATTTATAGATTAGGTAACCTTAATAAATATAAATTACATTAAAATTTAAGTTCAGTCATTAAGAAAAATTACAAAGTTACGCAAGCATTAAATAGTAATTATTATAATTAAATACCAAAATTTAATATTAAATAATATGAGCTCAAATAAATAGTTTAGCATGCTTAGAACTGGATCCAGAAAATGCGATTTAAGAAAATCTTTAAGTTTAAAAAAAATAAGACCATATCGGTATTACAATTATAATTATTAAAAATGAATCAATAATTATCAGAATTGATCAGAAGAAAAATTTAAATTAAATAAAAAAATGATTAAAACATTTGCCCAAAAGTATGATCTTAAATAAAAATTTAAGAAGAAAAATAATTAGTTTCATTAAACGAAACACAAGTTAATTTTGTGTAACAGAATTTAATTTTTTCAAAATAATCATTATGCAATATTTTGCTAAAATAATATCAAAATTTTTTAAATATTAAAGAAACATATTTATAGAAAGCCAAAAATTTAATACAATATTAAAATAATGAGGTAGGTGCAAAACATGTTTTGACCAGATTATGCAAAATTGCATACTTTCGCAAACATGAGAAAAATTAGAACATTTTATGATTTACAAAATTAATAATAATAATAATAATAAAATTTTATTTTATAAGTAGCCTAATATTTAAAATTCAGTAGTTTTATTTATTTTTTTTTTTTATAAAAGAATGAAGAGTAGAATAAGAAAAAAATTAGGATGATCCCGGAAGAACTTTGCTAGATAACTAGCTGGAGACAAGTTCTAGCAAAAGGCGACGTGTCCATTTGAAAATTTGAGAATCCAAATTAATGCTTGCCAAAAATTTGGGCGCAGGAAAATTTTATCTTGTCCAAAAAAAAAATAATGGATTACAGATGAGTAGTATTAAAGTGATTGAATGCGATGCTTTCGGTAAGGTTGGAAAACCCAAAATTAACCATTTGGATTTCATGCCGCATCATAAGGATTAGTTAAACGCAAATAGCATAGGAAGAATCTTCACCCTAAAGCTGGTCCCTGCAAAGAGCAGAAAACCAGGACTTAGAAAATGAGGGCCACCGCAAAAGACAAATAAAAGATAAAAAGTAGATAAACCCCACCAGCACAGCAAAAGATATAAAAAAATTTAATAGCAAACTTTAAGAAAAGCATTAAGTTTAAAATTTAGAAAATTTAAATTACCCAAAAGGGTTTACAAAATTTACAAGATTTAAAAAACATTTTCGGCTTCAATGGGTTTTAACTACAAGCAAAAGAAAAAAACTTACCGTAAAAACGGGATAGCAATTAGTCAAACAGCAACAGCATAACTACGCCCCGAAAAGACTTAAAAAAATTTTTACGGCACATACTAAATTAAGACGCGTACATCTTCCTGACCAATTGCTAAGAGAGAGCGAGAAAATCAAATTACTCAAAAAGAAACCTCGGTTCTGACGTCACCGATCCCCTCCATCCCGCTAGACATGTACCCAAGAACATGAAAAACAGGAAGAAACAGATCCGGCACGACAGAATACAGATAACAGCAGTCGGCAGTACAAAGACAGAATGAAATGCAAATCGATAACGAGATAACGGATTACGGCGACATCATAAGATAACGAAATTCAAATGCAACAAGACAGAAAAGAAAAAAATTAATAACTAAAATTAAGTAACATTAAATTAAAAATGTTACAGTTTATGAGATTAGTTGTTTTTTTATATCTAATGTTTTATTATTAATGTTAGATTATATTGTTAATTATTTTCATTGTGAAGAGAAAGTTGTGTGAGTGTTTCACACCAGATTTTTCTTTATTTTAATTTTTTTATTTTCTTGTAATAGTTATTATTATTATCATTTATGCATTATGAAAATTATCTCATAGAGCATATCGTCGCAAAAATGGTGAAGTAGCGAATCTGCAAAAGTACGATTTTTCAGGAGAAGGAAAACAAGTTTTGCCAATCTTTATAAAATCAGATTTTAATGCAATCTTTTATCTTTTTGCAGAAATTGTATTTACGTTTTATGTTTAACACGTTGGTTATGGTTTAATGAATGAATTAAGCTTATTAATTTAAAAAAATTGCTTGACAATACCAAAAACCACAGATTCGCTAGTTGACCATGGTGAATAATTAATATTTTGTTCTACTAGTAAAGGTTTACCTATATAAACTGACGAATCTGCACAGATGTTTAGTAATGAACTAAAAGTTTTATTATTTTTAGTCTTTTTTTGTCATCAGTCTCTCGACTGGTTTGCTGCAGTTATCCAAGCTGTTCGATCTTGCGCAAGTCGTTTCATATGTACATACCTGCAACACCCTACATCTTTTGTAATTTGCTGTAAATATTCTAACCTTTGCCACCTTGTATCATTCACTCCTTTAATATTACCCTCCATTACTGATATACTAATACTTGGATGTCTTAAGATTTACCACACTAGCCTATCCCTTCTTCTGGTAAGATGTTTCCATAAACTTCTTTTTCCATCCACTCGTCTAAGAACCTCTAAATTACTTATTTTGTCTACCCACCTAATCTTTAACATTTTCCTATAACACCACATTTCCAAAACTTTTATATCCTTCCTTTCTACAGCTCCTATCACCCACGTTTCACTTCCGTACAATGCTACACTCTAAACATAGTGTTTTAAGAAATTTCTCCTAATCTGTAAATCAATGTTTGTAGTCTGCTGTTTTATAAGCTGTTTTTCATTTAAAAGACCTTTCTAGCTTGAGCAATCCTACTTTTTACATCACTTGTGCTTCTAATCCTTTGTTATTTTACTCCCTAGATAACAAAATTTCCCGACTTCCTGTATGTTTTCGTTGCCTACTTTTAAATATCCCATCTCTTCTAAACCACTGTTGCTGCTGTACAACACTTTCATTTTGTTCTTATTAATTGTCATTAACCCTTTCTCATGATCTCATCCATTCATTCATTCATAGATTCATGGATCTCATCCATTCTATGTAAGATATCCTCTAATTCTTCTAGTTCTTTCTTTGTCTGTTTGTCTTGGCTAATACTACGATATCGGCGAATCTCAGCAGTTTTATCGTTTCTTCTTGAATTTTTATTCCTGTGTTAAATTTTTCCTACAGTTCATTTATAGCCTCTTTTATGCAGAAGTTAAAAAGTATTGGTGACAATGAACATCCTTGTTGCACACCTTTTTTTACAGCAGCTTCTTTTTCGTACCTCTCAGTTCTCATAACAGACGTTTGTTTCTTATACAGACCGTAGATAACTTTCCTTTCTTTGTATTGTGTAATTCCTAGCTTTTCAAGGTTTTAAACATTTTACTCCAGTCCCGATTCTGAGATTTTAAGTCCATAAATGCAATATTGTTAATAGAATATGCTGCTATTTTTACAATTATTTTAAAGAAACATCAAATTATTAAATCATAGCTTTAACAAAATGTTTTTAAAGCAGAACATCAAATTGTGTTAAAATTCATCTTCAACTTCAGACTTCTCATGCACATTAGCTTCTTGTAGTTTGTCAGGAACATTTGTCGTTGACGGCGAATTGAAATAGAATTTATGGTAGGCTTTAAGGATTATTAATTCGTTATAAAGTTTTACTAAATCTTTATGTTTTGCTGTAAAAATTTTCAAGAGATTTTTGTAGGGTTTTACAACTCGTGACAGTGAAGATCGTCCTTGTATGAGTTTCACTTCAAATTTATCAAACTGCTCCGAATCGTAATCAATTTTTCTGAATACCGTATTAGGAAAAAATTGAAATTCTTTAATATTCATGTTTTCTTCTTAATACTACAGTAACAATAAATATAAAATTAAATAAGTATGAAAATGTAACTACGAAAACTAAAGTAGGCCTATAACTATAAAAATAAAGTTGAATAAAGTATAAAAATGATAACAATCACAAAAGCCAATAACTTGACAATAATAGATCTCGATCGAACGAGAATGGTCAAATAAATGAATGAATACGTGGGTCACAACAACATATTATTTATGCGACAAATAATTATGAAAATTGATTTACCAGGAGATTAAATTACTTAGCTTTTATGGTTAATGAACTATGACGTAAACCTCCAAACATAATAAATACTATTTTTGTTGATCAGAATGGTGAATTTCTGGAATAGGCATACCAATAAACAAACATGACAAAGTGCCTTATGGCTCATGAGAACAGCAATTAAAAGTTCACTAACGTTAAGGCAATTATGACATCATTAAAACATACTAATTTGTCATTACTGTATTTATTATTCTTTACTTTAGTGACTTATAAAATAAGCTATATGAAAAACTAGAGTTGTGAATAATAAAATATTTGCGAGATTCGCTTCTTCACCGTGTTGAATCTGAAATGAACGTAGAAAACAATAATGGTGAAGTAGCGTATCTGGCAGATTCGTTACTTCATCACTGTGAATGTGGGGACAGTGAACAAAACTCGCATTAGTGAAGTAACGAATTTTCAGATTCAACAGTTCACGGTGGTGAAATTATTAACTCGTGCACTTTCGCTAAAAAACACATGGTGTTTTCTCGATAACGGAATATAATACAGATATAATACTTCACCACAGTGTATATGGGCACAAGTAGTGTCCAATAATGGTAATAACTCAAATTCGCAAAAAACGCAGATTCGCTACTTCACTATTGTTGCGACGATATACTAATCACTGTTATTTTTCATTTCATTTTCTTTTCATCTTGTCTATATTTTTATCAAATTTGCTCGTTGTATTTAACTATTTAAGAATGGAATAGATTAGATAAGTTAACTATTTAAGATAATTGTAAGTCAAATGTACTGTAGAAAAAGTTTCTAGATAAACGAAATCAATATGTGTCATATTATTATTACCTACTGACGGAGTCAGCTAAATAGGAATTTTAGCATTAACTATTTAAGATAATTGTAAGTCTAATGTACTGTAGAAAAACTTTCTAGATAAACGAAAATCAGTATGTTTCATATCATTATTATCTACTGACGGAGTCAGCTAAATAGGACGCTACCGCATTCCTTAACACAGTAATTAAATACATTTCAGAGCTAATTTTAAACCTCTTCTCGTACAAATCAAGTAACTGCTTACGTTACACACTTAAGACATTCAATATTCGTTACTTGATTTACGTTCATTACAGCAAACATTTTACTGGTTTCCACTTTCACATATGCCTACCACGTTTGTAACTGAACACTTACTCCTTTGAAATGATGCACGGTTCTAACACATTGTCAAATAATTACTCCAGTTTTAATAAGTAAACAAAGAGACCCAATCAATCCTTACAAAAACATTATCCTTATCTTCTACAGATTAAAAAATTACTGGGAAGTGGTTCGTATTTCTGAAGGAATTGATTACGTTGTTGTTTAGGTCAACAGCCAAAAGGCTGGTTTTAACCTCTAGAGGTTTTACTAAGTAAAATGAGAAATAAGGTGGTTTACTTTTGCTTTCCTCACTGATTTAGAAGAGTATGCTTTCAGCATGCCAGGCCCTTCGAAAAGCACTCACTTTCCATTCTGCAAATGACACCTTCACTTTATTCTCCACAGGGTCTGGCTGAATAGTGAAATTCATTACTCTCAGAGGAGATAACTCTGACTAGTATCTTTAACACCTCTACCTCTTCTGTTCTTAAATAGTCCAGTAATATGATTAGCTGACTACGTGATGAGAAACAGATCTTTTTTTGTAGCCCTGGAATTAACAGATCGAGAGAAATTAATTTAACGCTCCACCTGCTCGTTATGGGCATAAATTGATTACTTAAATTCACAATTTACTAAGTAGCAACTAAAAAATTCTGTTATGTGTTAGGGTAAGTAACTTCCTACACTTTAACTTAATAAAAATCATCATGCGGTCTTGGATTAGAATTCTATTCAGGCATGGCATATTTTCATACGTTATAAAAAATTATTTCATCCTTCACTGTCTGCATTAGCAGTAATTGCAGAAGAGTCGGACGTTAAACCAAAAACAAAAACTTAATGAAAATCTTTAGGGAGCAAAATAATATAATTTTGTATCTATCTTGATTCTATTAAACATTTTTACTTTTTCTTGCACTATTTGAATATATAGGGAAGAAGAGTATTGTTCTCATGTCGATCTTTAAAAATCAAGTTTTCGCCGGAAATACATGTTTTGCTTTTTTGTCTTGTGTGTATGTGTTGGTGTGTGTGAACAAAATATCTCAAGAACAGAATATTGTACGAACTTGAAACTTGAAACTTAAGTTAGATACTACTAGAGGACCCGACACCAACTTTTTCATCAAAATCGATCAACCGGAAGTAAGTTAGTAGTTTATTCGTGTCATTTTTCACTTTTTTGCGATTTTCTCAAAAACGGGTTCTACAATTATTTTAAAAATCGCCTGATTTACTACATTTTATGAGCTCTACGAGATAGGATAAGCGCCATGTTTGCTGGAATTCTTGGGGAGGTTGTTTTCTCGTAAAAAAAAAATTGTTTTTTTTAAGATTGCGGTTTTCATATGCATTTTAGCGCAAAAATGTATATTATTTAAAGTTGTAGAATATTTAAAATCTTACAACCTTTTTCAAACATTGTTTTGTATAACGCTTAGTATAGCAATAATTAGCAATTTTCATTTTTTTCACGTAAATGTGTAAAAAAAATCGATTCCTTTTTTAGATTTCAGCATTATTACAACAAAAGTGTATTATAATAAAATTTTTCAGAAATTAAAAGATCTACAACTAACTCTTTTATATAGAGCATTTTTCTCTACAAAACCTAGTTTAGTGTGAAAGAGTGATTTCCTTATTTTTAAGCCAAACTGAGGTTGATTTTCATTTTGCGTCTTTCACTCATGATTAAAATTAGGTTGTGTTTATTGAGGTTAGTTTTTTGTTTATTTCTAATGTTTAATTACTAATGTTAGGTTATATCGTTAATTATTTGCATTGGCAAGAGAAAGTCGTGTGAGTGTTTTGCACCAAATTTTTAATTATAAGTCGTAGGTACAAGTGTATAACCTACTTGACGCATGGGAATTACAGATTGATAAAATTTTAAGAAAGGATAAATTTCACGATATTTTTAAGTGAAGAAAATCCCTTATTGTATCCATATTTCATGCAATTTTTATGAGTTACAATCAATAGGGAAAATTTATATTTTCCACGAATGAATTTTACATAGTTTACCGTTTGTTTTTAAAGTTATGTAAATTATTATTTTGAAAGGTAAAATAAGGTGTTGTAGATGATTACTCGTCAAAAAAAGTTTGCAATGTTTGTTAAAAATAATATTGTATTTAATATAATGCCAGATAATTTGGCATTTAATCTGGGATAACACTAACAGAACAGAAACTAGGTGTGTGACCGGAGATGAGGACGTTGAAATGTCATTTACGTGAATCCATCTACAGCTTCCTGAGAAATTTTGTTAACTCAGTTGTCTTCCACGAATCGTACATAAATTTTTGAACTTTCTGTGGTTATATGATATGTCTGTGTTCCCCTTTCCTTTTTGTCTAATATTGTGATATTCTCTAATTTTCTTCTCTTCACTAATTACAAGATCCTTTGAATACAGGAATAGGATGTCAAATTTGAATGCGTAGGTATGAAAATATTCCCATGTCTACTCAAAGACATTTTGTAAAATGAAAATAAATAAATGAAATAAAGAATATTGAAATTTTGAAATGAAAATAAATATTTAATGAACGAAATTAATTGAATTAACAAAATATTGATTGAACTTTACATATAAAGAGAGAATTGAAACTGCTTTAATAATTCTTGATGAACCTTTTATTATAATACTAATTATGCTAATGAATTTACTATTATAAATATTGCAATTTGTTACTGTGAAAAATCTTTAAGTTTGTTTAATAACATTAATGAGCTCAATTATAATGAATAAATTTATAATTTGGAATTGTTCTGGATTGTTTGCAGTCCTCTGGTTTCTTCTTGTCCATCCATCCGTCGGGAATCAAATGGGGCGTTGATGCATTGTTGCACTTGGTTTTATAGTCGTTGACAAATTTATTTAAATTTTATCTACATATTTTAAAATAATGAAAATTGTTTTATTTGGTTCCATAATTAAATTGAATCTTTATTTTGTGGTGTACTAAATATTCCCCACGAGGGATTCGCCAAATTTGTAACATAAATAAATATGTCCATACATATTGATGTCAATTTGAAGTGTTTTAATTAATATTTTTCAAAGACTGAGTGAGGGACACCCGTTTAGACCGCCATCTTGCCCCTCACTGAAAATATTTCGTATAAAATTTATTTTATTCTTCTCTAGTCGCCTAGCAACTGAAATAAATAACTTTTTATTAAAATAATTTTGTCAATATGAAATAATTTTAAATAATTCTTAAATAATAATCAGCTGGAGATGTTTATCATTTTAATAGATTCAAAAAATAAACAATTCCAGATGTTCAGTAAATTCGGCACACTACAATGTAATATCTTTCATCAATCAATCAATCAATCTTTATGAATTGATTTATGTAATTTCTTTTAATTCTTTTCTAACTGGTTCAAATTATTTATTTAAAATTATACTACCTTTTGTTTTCTTGCTTCAAATTTAGATATTTTGCTTCTGGAATATATTTATTTAAAATATTATATTTTCTTCTTATAATTTATTTTGACATATTTAGTTTTTGATTTAAAATAGTTTAAATTTTAATTAGAAATTGTTAATTTTTGATTATAATTTGAGATTATTCAAAACTTTTTCTTGAACTTTCAACAATTGATCAATTAAGCTGGATCTTAAATCAACAACATACTGGAGTATAGACTGCTATTCTACAACTCGCACAGTAGTTTACGTAAATTTTAAGCTAAATTATCAGAGGCATATTCGAGATCTCATCAATAGCTAGTTGTTTACTAGGTGTTACAGCGGGTTATTTAAACGGTGGGTCGTAACATGTTGAAACTACAAGACTCTAGAGAGGAATTGAAAGCAGGACTTTTTTCTTATAACTGATTTTGTATAATTTAAAGAAAATTTCTTAAAATTACATACTCATTCAGTAACAAAAAATGTTAGATAATAAAACAAATTGCAACAATTTTTTCTTCAATTTTATTTTATAGTTGAATCTCATGTTCAATGGATAATAAAATAATTGAAAAAGTAATCGTAAAATTCAGGAGTGGAAGCTTAGCAATTTTAGATGGTAATTGAACTAGATACGTGTCAGTATCAATTGCCAACCCAATATTTTGTTTTTTACTGATCCATTTTTCCCATAGACTCGTTTCTTCTTTTCTATAATTTTAACGGATACCTATTTTTTTAAATATAAGCTTTTAACGTTAAAATACAGATTATTTTGACGTGTTTTTAGGAAAGACTAAAGAAAACACTAATTCAAACACACAAAAAACCACTATTAATTCCAACATAGAAATCATACAATATTCCAAACCAACATGTTTGAAACAAATAAAAAATCTTCCTGGTTGATTTCTGACAGAATCCAACTCACAGTTGAACAACAGTTTAAGATCCTCTGCAATATATTGGGTTCAAAGGTAGTAGACGGACAATTTTTATAGGTTATGAGGTCGAGAAAACTGTACAAGAAAAATGAACGATTTATGGAAATCGTTCCATTAACCAGAAAAGAAGACTAAAATTTTAGGGACACCTGTATAAAATGGATGACAAAGCAAATTTTAAAGACACTAAACATAAGATAGAATACAATAGATAGTGAGCGAATGCTGAGATATGGGTTGCAAAAAGAGCTTCCAGAAACGTATAAAGTCACCTAACGTAGTCTAAAATTTAGATCTTTACTAGAGAAAAAAACACTCACAGTTCTTTTAAAAGTGTAAATTCTAATTAAATCTAAATAATATCAATAGGGTTTAAAAATAATTAATATAGTTTCTAAGGTAACTAAAAGTATTTCATTTAAATTTTGTATCTTGATAGGAGAAGAACGTAAAATGTTGTCGCAATATTTTGTAATTTTATGAAATTTTACAATAATATTTCACAATTTATTAACAAAATTTGTCTGACAGTTAATTCTTAAACATAATCTTGTTAAGAGGGTGATATCATTCTCTAGCCTGATTTTAGGGTTCAACACTGTACATATAGAAGTAGGTTGGAGGGTTATCTATATGTATAGGGATTGGATTGGTTAAACCTAGTCCAGCAATAGATTTTCATCCGGCCATCAACCATCAACCTGCCATCCAATGCCAAGAAGATTTAGAACAAGAAGATGGACTACAAAAATTGCAAGCAACAATTCAACTCTGTAACATTTCCAGGAGAACAAAATTTAGACAGAAGAACTAAATGACAAGCAAAAATAAAGAAGAGGATTAAAATATGGACTTGGACATGGCATTGTGGAGAGAAAAGTGCGAGGTCATGAGAGAAGAGGGATGGAAATATGGTACTACGGTTGACAATTCGATCCAGTGGTCTTATTCCAGGAGGGGAATGATGTTCCCTTCTAGCAAGATTCTAACAAAAACAATTAGCTTTTTTTTATAAATTAGATAAGAAATTGAAACAAAGGAAAAATAAACATATTTAAATACATATAAAACATCAACGCATTTTACAATGATTGTCTATTTTTTCATTAATAACAAATTAGTTGCTGAGATACTGAAGTACAAATTATTATTTAATGCAGATAAATTTTTTCGCAATTATATTTGTTTTGTTTTTAAATAAAGTTGAATTTCAATATCTAGTATTCAATTTTTTCTTAAGTTATCAACATGAATCTTTTCAGAATTATATTTTCTTCAAATCTAATTAATAAAAAATATACCTTAATTATCCATTTACAAAAAAAATTTCACGTTAGACAAAAATTCGTTATTTTAGCTCCAATTCTAGTACTTTACGTAAGATCTTTAAAATTGATGAAGGTACATTACTAGGACCAAATTTATTCATTTATCAGGTAAAAATAAATAGGAGACCATCAGATTTGTCTCTTTATTACAGCCTTAAAATATTTACATGGTCTCATTTCACTGAGGGTACTGAATTCTCGTAAAAATCTTTGACTCTGTATAACTCGCTAACGAAGCGTTTTCGGGCCTATGTTTGTATGAACTTTTTTTTTAATTTTAGCTGTCGAATAAGCTACCGAGAGATTGCCGTGTAGTTTTGAATCACCCGGTATATTTCGTACTTTTAAATATTATTCTAACAGCAACTCAGACAGCGATAAAAGTTATTTGAACAATCAACAGCTCCGCCGATTTTCTTAAAGTCAAAAGTAAATTACCGCTGTGTAATATTTTAAAACAGTTAGTCGAAGACAATTTTAAGTGTTCTTCGACCACTCAAGTTGTCATCATTTACTTTTTTAAATTCTACTAGTGACGATTACAGAAAATAAATATTTACGGGAAAATAATACTGACTTTCACGCTACCAGCGTGAAAGATAAACCACGCTACCAGCGTGATTTCTGAAGATAAATTCCGCGTAGTCATTTGTAGGTTGCATTAGTCGATGGATCACAGCCTGATAATTTCACAGCTGAAGGAGAGAGCAGTGGCGTAAGAAAAATTTTTGTTCGGGTGGTTGTTGGTTTTGACTTAGTGTACCTCTACTACCTCAAAGTGCCTAAAAAATAAGACCTTTTGTTTTTACAAAGAAAATTTTGACTTAAAATATCCATCCAGTATTTTCCCCTAGTGTAGGGCCACTTTTAGACCACGTGAGGTCACTTCAGACGTATCTGGCAGCTCTTTTTGCAGCCCACATTCTCAGCACTGTAGGGTTTTCTCCTTTCTTCTGTCCACCCGGTGTTTTTTCTCTCCATAGAAGCCTTTAAAATCCGTTATTAGTTGTCGGAATTTGGTTCGCTTAATGAAATTTCTCTGTTTATTCCAGTTTTTTCAATATCCTTTCTTACTTCTTTAAACCATTTATCCGACACCTTATGTCTATTGTTTAGTGTCTTAAAAATTTGTTTTACAAACCGGTTGTTATCTATTCTATATAGGTATCCGAAAAATTGTATTCTTCTTCTTTAAATCGGTTCCATTATTCGTTCATTTTCCTTGTACAGTTCTTCTCGACCTCATAACCTATATTGCCCGTCTACGATCTGCGAGCCTATATCTTGCGGAGGATCTTTCTCTCAAATTTCTCTGCATCTCTTAGACCAGTATTCCTGATCTGGTTTATCACAGTACTATATGTCTAATCTTGGCTTGTCTTGAGAGTGTTTTTCACTTATACAAGTGGTGAGTTCCTGAAAGTGCACCGGCCATCTTTCATCGTCTGTTTCTGAACGCTTCATTTTCACAGGTCGTTGGTTGTATTATCTCCCCTAGGTACTTGAAACAACTTCCCCAACCAGTTCTACCATTTCCACCAGTGGTTTCAACCAATACTTTGAGCTTTCCCAATTTTCCGTATTATGTCTTCACGTAACGCGGTGCTGTTTTGATGTTCGTTATATATTTTGCTGTCTCAAGAAAAACTGCAGTCCTGCTTTTTCTGCTTGTTCTTTTATCGCGTTGATTTGTTCTATTGCTTTTCCGTGTTCGTAGAAACGATTGGTAGGTCGTCTGCAAAAGCCAGATAGTTTACCTTTATGCCGTTAATTGATCCTCCAATGTGTGATAAAGGTTTAACAATCCTTTATTGGCAAGTTCCATTTCCCGATCCTGAATAACTTTCTCCAGCACACAGTTAAAAACAACTGGTGACAGTCCATCACCTGTTTTAACGCCTGTTTTAATTTAAAACTCTTCGTAGATTTTTCCTAGAAGTTTACTTTTGATAGTCTCTTGTTAATTTTTCCATGATGTTCTAATTTCTACTTCAAATTCTCCTAAAATATTCAGTAGTGTTTCTCGGTCGATTGAATCATAAGCTCGTAAATTCAACAAATACTACCACTTTATCTCTTTAAATGTAACTTTCGAAAACTCGTTTTAGGTTCCATGAACTTTTCTTCCGTTCCTGTCCGTTTGTTGATTGTTCCTAAATAACGCCGCTCTTAGTTTCGCAAGTTGTTTTTCTTCATTCTCGTCACGTCATTCGAAGTAGTTATTACTCCTTCGTGCATGTTTGTACAGGCCCCCAGAATCCGAAGGACTATGTGGGCAGCATGAAGCGACGGTGGATTTCAACCTGGGGTAGTTCTACTTAAGGAATTTTCTACACGACCTAAAGAGCCAAGCGCAACCGAACCCAAACGACCTTAAAACAAGGAGTGATTTTGCAATGATCTGAATAATTAACTAATATTACAGAAGTCCGTTAAGCGACGCTAGTTTAAATTATTTTACTTAGTTATTTAATTTAAATTGGTAGGTTTTCTGTTATCGGTAAAATTTACTAATCTTTATAATTATACGACCATTTTGTAATATTCGGTGTAGACATTTTTGGGGCCGAAAATTCACATTAAAAAAATTCAAGCCTATCAGCAAAAATACTTTGCGTGATAACGAACGCCCCATATTGCTTAACAAATTTAACATTGAATTTCCACTTGAAAATCTCTTTTGTAACAAAAAATGCTAAAATTAAACACTTAAAATTTAACAGAAAATTAACAAACCGCATCAATCCCTCAATACTGCCAAGTTTTTTCTAGAGAAAATAAATTTGACATTTGCAATACTACAAATGTCAAGACGAAACTTAAGACGTTGCGCGCAAAAATATAGTAGAGATCTACTGATCTAGGCATTATTGCAAAAAATAAATAATGCTTATAAAATGTCCATATTATTATTTTTATTGTACAGGTTTCATAAAACTTTAAAATTTTACTTTTGTACTGTTCTTTGTTCTTTTTACTGGGTTCTTTGTTAAAAATCAGTTTTGGCGGCATAGAAAAAATGCACTGAAATTCCTGAAAATCAAACCTGGTTACTAAAGGACGCCCAAAATTTTATACTTGACAAACAATGTAGCCTACAAGTAGAAAAACGAATGTTCTCCCATATGCGTGCCGATCACATTATTTTAATGGCAAAAAAGATCAATTAATCTGCGCTTTTGGCACACGTTACCTAAAAACACATATTAGAGATAAACATTTTATTCCACGTTATTTTAAATATTTTCGTAATTTGTATAAATAAAAATGAATCCTGAATCCTGAATCCTGGTTGAGAGGGCTAAGAAGCCCTATGATGGCGACATCGTGTTAAGGAACACCTGGTCGCTCGGGGAACAATATTACAGAATAATTGCAACCTCAAAAAATTTAGGGGGAATTTTATAGTTTAAATAGGAAATAGGATTCTGGTTCTTGGGACATTGGAACTGGGACTTGAAAGGAGGTAATGTATTTTTAGAAGTTATTTGTGGAAAATTTAAATTAAGGGACAAGTGGATTTAAGAGCGGCTCTTTTATTTTATTTTATATTTTAGTGGCCTTTTTCAGTTTTGTGGGAGTCCTATTATCTTGGGGAGGGGAAGGCATGCATTGTACTGAAAGTGGACTAAAGGTATAATTTAAGGTAGGGGTTAGTTTATGATTTCAGGGGAGACGGAAAGGGTAGAGTTTGGCATAATCACCGGCCTTTTTATTTTCTGAGTGTTTACTAATTTAAAATGGCGGCTCTTTTCACCGTAGTGGAGTGATTATGCATAGGAACATGGGGACAACTACCAACTGGGGGGAGCGAGTCATACAAGTAGAAGGGGCATGGGCATATAAGAGGAATACAGGGCGGAATAAAAATGTGGCAACTCTAAATTTTGTTAAGTGGGTCATACTGGAATTTAGATAAAGTCGTGGAATGGTAATGGCATAGAGACTTCAGGTGGATGTGGGCGTCGGTGTGTTTAAGAATAGTCTCATGATGTTATCTCATTTTAAAACTGTACTTATTATTGGTGTGTAAGAATAGTTAAATATTTGTTTAACTTTTGTTGAAAAAGAACTGTACTTTGCTTATATACCTTAAATATATTAGACCTATGTCTCTTTTTAAATACAAATATTTTTTCTTAGTTGGGTAATATTTATTTACTCTTATCCAATTTCTGGATCTCAGGTATTTTCTGAAATTTTACTGCGTTGTACTGTCTAAATGGAAACTGGCTGTATGACTGCAAAAGCGTAATTAGCTTTTCCTGAGATTGTTTTTCTGCTAACATGAAAAAGAGTAGGCCAGACTGTATCACTATGTTAGGTTTGACTCCAGTTCGACCAGGGATCTACATTCACTTTTAAAATAAAATTAAAAAATTACGTAAAGTTTACTAAAAATTGTAGTTCACACGTTTCAGTACGCTGGTTTGTGTTCCTGATTGGTCAGTTTAGTCTTACGGTAAGTACTAGTCATTTTACTAACTTCACATTCATCCACTCTATTGTTCTTTAATGTACGTTTTAATATTTCAATAGTAAAAACCTATAGGTACACATACTTTAGTGTTAAAAAAGTTACTGCACCCTTTTCTTGAAATTTTATTTAAGTCTATTCGCTTTATCATTTTCCCAATACAACTTGCAAAGGTTATACGAACCGGCTTTAGTAGCAGACTACTATGTGTACTATGTCAGTAAGATTCACACAAACTTCTGAAATTACTATTAATTTAATTACTTTTATGTTATTATTTTGTATAGTAATCTGTTGTGTTCATTTAATCTTACAAATTACACATACTTACCGTTTCATCTTTGATTTATTGCTATTATTTATAAAATGAGTATTACATAATAAAAGACAGCCGTTGCCAAATAGTCAGTGTGTGAGTATTTACGGCCGACTGATATAAGTATAAGGGGGATTTTATTGAGTGTTACATGGACTAAAGAAA
Source organism: Catonia carolina (assembly GCA_035578175.1). Lineage (NCBI taxonomy): Eukaryota > Metazoa > Arthropoda > Insecta > Hemiptera > Achilidae > Catonia > Catonia carolina. Next base: position 255,476,025 of record JAQMRL010000001.1, on the reverse strand, counting down.
AATCGTAATCACTTACTCTGGGAGTGTCTGGTTACCAAACGACCTTGTACGATGTGTGGTACAATGTTGCCGAATTAAAGGACGTCAGAGATGCGATAGTTCAGTTTAAATATACATGTAAAAAATATACGGCAACTTACACTACCGCATTCTACGGAGGAAACGGTACACAAATTCTATTCACTCTGATATCTCAATGACGTCCGTGACAATTTTCTAATAAAATTCGAAAAATAGTTATTTTAAGAGATGCAAGGTTATTGACACTCTTATCTGCCGACCTGAGAAAGTATTACAAATAGATAATGATATGAACGCGATACCTTGCACCGAAATCCATTTTTGTGAAGATTGTGTTGCGGCGTCCGATATTCGGGCGTCACAGTGCAATGGACGTCAAAGTGAATGTATATTGACAATAGTCTGACGCGACAGTGATAGCAAACCAAATATATATATATATATATATATATATATTATATATCACCAGATTTTAAGCGCATTTTCAGTACAAATTATTCATTCAAATTGAATACGTATAATGTTATCGATTCGTGCGTTCTACTTTAAAAGGCTCTAGTTTATATCCAACTTGAAGGAAGCCACAGTTATCTGACACAGGGATAGGGGTTGTTCTGCTGATAAAATCGAAGGCGTGCAAAATAACTTTTAATGTTGAGTGAAATACAGATTCCTGGTTTTTGCTCAGCTTAGTGTACCCGAAATAGAGAAAGATCTTGATCATCCATCGATGTCATCTAGATGTTCTACAAACGACTAGATATTCTTCTAACAGCTGTCTGCATAGTATGAATGGTCAACCAGCGTTCATCAAATTGCAAGTACCTCGAAGTACAACCACAACTTCTTTTTCTGAATGAGCTCCTGTTGTCATATGTACATTGGCACCAGTAAAGTTTCTGGGCTACATTGATTATTATAAATATGGATACAAAGAATTTAAAGTTAAAATAAAAAAAAATGTTAAGGGACCAATCCTGCCTGTCACAACCACTCAGTTTTGCAATATTATTCTTTTTTCAATTTCTTCATTTAAAACAGGGCAATAAAGCCAAATTTTCTTTATTAACACAATATAAGTGGTACATTTTTACTTTCTCTTGCCTATACGAATATATAAGTATAAGTATTGTTTTCATGTCAATTTTCCAAAATTTAGTTTTCACCGGATATAGTCTACACGTTTTCAGACCCCTGAACCCAAAAACATGTTTTTAGCGATTAGTGTATGTGTGTGTGTGTGTGTGTGTGTGTGTGTGAATAGAATATCTCAAGAACGGAACATTGTACGAACTTGAAACTAAAAACGTAAGTTACATACCACTGGAAGACCTGATAACCGGAAGTAGTAATTTATTCGTGTCATTTTTCACTTTTTTGTGATTTTTTCAAAAACGGCTTCCACGAATTTTTTTAAATCGCCTCATTTACTAAATTCTTTGTGCTCTACAAGATAGGTTAGGTGCCATGTATGCTGAAATTCTTGGAAAGGCTGTTTTCTCGTAAAAAAATTGTTATTTTTCTTAAAGATTGCGGCTTTAATATGCTGCATTTTAACGCAAAAATAATAAAAGTTGTAGAGAATTTAAAATTCTACAACTTTTATTTTCAACATTTTTTTGTATAACGCTTAGTTGAGCGGGAATTAATGATGTTCTGTTTTTTTTTCATGAAAATCTGTAAAAAAGTCGATTTTTTAAGATTTCAGCCTTAGTATGCATTATACGACAAAAAAGTATATAATAAAATTTATAGGAAATTAAAGGATCTACAACTTTTATTTAGAGCATTTTTTTGTACAGAGCCTAGGTTAGCGTGAAGAGTGAATTTTCGTATTTTTAAGCCAAACTGGCGTTGATGTATCATTTTGCATCGTTCATTCGTGATTAAAGTAAAGTTATTGTGTTTGAGGTTAGTTTTTTGTTTATTTCTAATGTTTCATTACTAATGTTAGGTTATATTGTTAACTATTTGCATTGGCAAGAAAAAGTAGTGTGAAAGTTTCACATCAGATTTTTGGATAATAATTATTTTACATTATCAGCACATTAAGGCTTATACTGTTGCCTAATAAAAAAATAATTTAGAAAATTTTGTTTAGATTAAATTGTAAGTGTTTTTAATGAGGATAAAATTTACTTATTAAAAATTTGAGGAGTCTATTATTTTCTGCCTTTGTCTTGAAGTCTTGTCTTGATTGGTAAGCTATTAGTCGTTTTTAACAACAGTGTATTAAATTTTCCTTTCTTGTTTAGGTTGAGTTCCACACATTTTGTAATTGATACTAATGAAATTTTGTAAAATGATTCTCTTTTACACAATTAAGCATACAAGGTACACTTACATAGGCCTACATGTCTAGGGCGTTACCTTCACATCACACAATTAAGTCGTAATTTGACGCAAATTCCTGGTAAGAGTGATAAAAATTTTACCATGTTTTACTTTATATTCACTGTTTTACATATAAAAATCGTATACATTTTTAATCGTATATATATCTATAAAGTTAAAACTCCTTTACACCATTTTTTCACCAATTTACACCATTTTTAGGTACTGTAATTTTTATTACTAAGTATTTTTTGAATCGGGCATGAGAATACCAAAGTTAAGAATGGCGATAATACCACTACTGCAGAAAAATAGGAAATTTTTGGATTTTTAGGGTGATTACCCTAAAATTTAATCTGTTTTTTAATTGAATCGGTCATTTCAGAAAGCCCATAAGTCAAAAAACTAACTTCTGAAAAAATTAAGTAAAAAATCTGGTAATTTAATACGTTTCAGTAAAAGAAAACTATTAAAAAATATTATTTGTTTAGAGTGCTGTCCCCTTTAATATAAAATGTATACTTTTGTATTTTTAAAGATAAGCCACTCGTTTAAAAAAAGTTGACAATTTTGACTTATGAAGTTTCTGAAATAAATTAAGGTAAAATTTTAACTTACGTTGTTTTCTGTAAAATGCGTTGTTACACTAGATGAAAATTGTGTTTTACAATAGTATTAATTTACGTAGTTCACTAGTTTACATTAGTGACTTAAAGTAGCTTTTTGCAATAATTAATATTAAAATTTAGCCGGCCGCATTGGCGCAGTTGGTAACGTGCTCGCCTCTCATCATGCGGTCTTAGGCTCGAATCCCACTCAGGGACGGCATATTTTCATACGTTACAAAAAATCATTTCATCCTCCATTGTACACAGTTACACCCCACGTCGTAGCTAATGACCGTTGTAGTTGATGCAACGTTAAATAAAAAAATAAAAAAATAAAAAATATTGAAATTAATAATTTTAAGTAAGACAAGACTTGAAAATCTCAGAATCCAGAAGCCATCAATCTCCTAGACACAGTAAAACACATAGAAGACTATACAGACTACACCCTAAAGATTTATTTTAATATATGATTGTGTAATTTATTCTACATTCCTGGCAAGAACAATACAACAAAATGGGAAATTTTATAGAGTAATACCAAGGGGTATTGCTTACTCATGATTTATACTTACAGCATATCTACTCATGTTCTATGCGAGCAGATCGTAGATTTACAGTTATAGAAAAAAATAAAGAAAAATATTGGTTTTCAGGACTGTTAACGTTCTTCGTCGTCGTCACAAACAGTAGTCATCTCCCAAAAAAAAATATTTTTGCGTAGAAACCTCTTTTTTTGTAAAGCCTCTTTCACTAGAAATCACAGATTAAGCTTCAAAAATCATCTATTTTCATTTTTTAATTAGAAGGAAGCACTTTATATCACTTAGGATGCGCCTTTTTTACTTTCTCTTGCCTATATGAATATATAGGAAGGAAATTATTGTTTCCATGTCGATTTTTCGAAATCGAGTTTTCACCGGATCTACACGTTTACGGACCCCCTGAACCAAAAAAAAACATGTTTTTAACGATTGGTCTGTGTGTGTGTGTGTGTGTGTGTGTGTGTGTGTGTGTGTGTGTGTGTGTCTGTGTGTGTCTGTGTGTGTGTATACAAAATATCTCAAGAACGGAACATCGTACGAACTTGAAACTTGAAACTTAAGTTACATACCACGACACGAAGGTTTTCAACAAAACGGTCAACCGAAAGTAGTAGTTTATTCGTATAATTTTTCACTTTTTTGCAATTTTCTCAAAAACTGATTCTACGATTTTTTTAAAAATTGCCTTATTTACTTAATTTTTTATGCTCTACAAGATAGGGTAGGCGCCATGTTTGCTGAAATTCTTGGTAATGCTGTTTTCACGAAAAAAAATTATTTTTTTAAGACTGCGGCTTTATTATGCATTTTAGCGCAAAAATGTATATAATTAAAGTTGTAGAGAATTTTATATTCTACAACTTTTATTTCAAACATTTTTTTGTATAACGCTTACTTTAGCGGTAATTAGCGATTTTCTGGTTTTTTCTCACGAAAACGTGTAAAAAATCGATTTTTTTAAGATATCGGCTTTAGTATGGATTTTACGACCAATGGGTATAAATCAAATTTATAGGAAATTAAAATATCTACAACTTTTATTTTGGACATTTTTCTCTACAGAGCTTAGTTTAGCGTAAATACGTGATTTTCCTTATTTTTAAGCTAAACTGAGGTTGATTTTCACTTTGCGTCTTTCACTCATGATTAAAATAAGGTTATGTTTTCGAGGTTAGGTTTCTGTTTATTTCTATTGTTGTTATGACGAATGTTACGTTTTATTGTTAATTATTTGCATTGGCAAGAGAAAGTCGTGTGAGTGTTTCACACCAGTTTTTTAGTGTTACGAGTATATTATTGCGTAAGGAAAGCCAGACTTGAGTGATTTTGGTGGAATGGTGTGTTTATATTCAGTTATTCTTCAAATGCACTAAAAAAAATGTAAAATTTTGACTTATGCCCTATCTGAAATGACTGATTCAATTTTTTTAGCTTCTAAATAGTGCACTAAATTATTTCGTTGCCTTTTTAGATAGTTTCTTTATTAGTGACATAATTTATGTTGTTAATACAACTAGTGTTATTGTTTCTGATAATACATAACTACCAGTTTCTAAGTACAAGTATAGTAAAAAACTGCAATGAACCAAAACTAGGAACAAAATATCTGTTATATGCCAACAATAAATTACAAGATGGATAGTGTTGATTAAACAAAAAGACGAATTACCATTTATTTGGTAAGCCATCCGCATTTATTGTATTTTTCAGTCTGTTAAGTAATCTTTCTACCTTAAATCAGACAACTCAAAATTTGTTAGCCTTGTCTGTTTACAAAAACTAGTTTTTTAATTCATTAGAGTTTTTTTGTACAAATTTAGATATTTCGAACTTTTGGATTAATATGTGCACTTTTTACATGAATTCGATTTAAAGTACTCGTAGATTACTCGAGAACAACTCAGCTTTTTCTTTTTTTTTGATGATGTATTTTTCTTTTCTTCTTAATAATTCAACATTTCCCCAGAAATGTTTGCCTTTGTTACAGGCCTATTAGTTTCTTTAATATGTTCACCAGCGTATAAAATCTGATAAACATAATTTTATTCCAAAACTTTTCTGTGTGGATTTTTATACTACTCGAACCTCTAAAGAATTCAATGCATTTATTTTGTAAGAACTAACAGATAGAGAGCATCCTTTAAAACAGTATTTGTGATTTGCAAAGAATCTTTCATTTATTTAGACTTACCATTACAAATTTATACATTCAGCCTGTATAATAACATAAAAAATAATCATTTAAAGTAGCTACAACTTCGGTTTTTCAGGAATACCTGTAGTGGTACAACATGTGTTGTGCGTATGAAAGGTAGTTTGATTTTAATAAATGTTATTTTAACCCTTTATAGATCTTTGGTAAGTATACTTACCACTGGAAATAAGGTCGATTTTTTAAAAGAATAAACTATGCAGTTGAACCCTATTGGAATTTTATGGTTTTAAAGATGTTCTCTGGTAAGTACGCTATACACATTTCGAAATTAATGCGCAGTGACCATTTGCTTCATGAGTTTCACGAATGTGGTATGGATTCATACTAGCTTACGAAACCTTATTATTTTGTTGTTAATTTTGTACAGTGCTTAGAAAATTCGAGTTTTTTTACGGGAAAGCAAGCATTCATGCTATTATAAAGTTGAGATAAGTTATTCTACAACCAATCAATCAATCAATCGTTTAGTTGTTTTAATCAGCATTTTTACCACTAAACATTATGTGATTCCCATTTCAATAAACGTTCCTTGGTAAGTAGACTAACCAGGGCTTAACATAAAAAAAAGAAATATCTTACTGTTCTGGCACTAGAAATACATTATTAAAGTCCCTATAAAACAAAATTTAACATTTTACAACATGCGTATTTTCCCCCGTATTGCCCTATAAAGGGTTAACTAAACTACATTATAACAAAAAAATATGTTTATTTATTATTTTTATATATTTGTTGAATGTTTTCGTTTTTAATTCTTTGATAAATATTAATTTATTCATTTTAAATGTTCATTGTTTGAATTGTTGATTTGTTAAGATGAATAACTTTTTATACTGACTAATTTGAGAGCTCATAGAGCGAGCGTCATATTTAATTGGCTAAGGCATATAATTTCAATATTAAAATAAACATTAATCTAGAAGGAAATTCGATTATTGAGTTAATAATGAAGTTCTCGTTGTGAGAAGGAACTATTTTGATATTAGGAATTTACTGTAAAAGAATCAGAATGAAAATTTAGACTTTAAAAGATCATTTCTTATACACATGAGAAGTATGTCAACTCAAAGGGATTCCATAAAATGTTGTGCGCAACTTGTTGCACCCAAGACTAAATTCAATTTTCGTTGTGAAGTTGTGAACTGTTCATTTTTTATTCATTCAATTGCCTTTTTCATTGTGTCATTGTAATACCTCAGAAATGTGGATAGTTTGACCTAAAATTCAAATCTGATGTTCCTCTTTGTAAGTACCACTTGTTTATTTTCAGCTTCGTGTTCCTTTTATGTTTGTAACAAGATGATCAATATAATTTTATCAACGTTATTAGTTTTGGACTCGTCAGGATTTCGATCAAATTTTAACCATTTACCATACAGGACGGGGTAAATTTGTAAATTTCGTAACATGTAATCCTCAATAAATCACCACAAATTTTTATTTCGTAGGAACGGAATTATATAATTTGGATGACGAATGACTTAAACACCACATCACATGATGAGACGTTGAATAATAAAAATATATTCAGGAATTTATTAATAAAATATTATTACACAAATGCAATATTTTTTTAAATAGAAATACAGAATTGCAATGCTTATAAACAATATAATTTAATATAATCATTAAATACTAAATATAATTACATAAAATTTCTGCTGTATTTTAACAATAAATTTAAAATTTTCATATAGAAAATTAAATATTCAAATATCTTTTGAAACAAATTTATAATAGATATTACAATAAATAAGCCTAAATAAATAAATTCAGTAAACTCTCGATTATTCGCAACTGGATTACCCGTTTGGCGGATTATCAGGGACAGGTTTCAGAAACTGAACATTTACATAGGTACGGTAATATGAAAAATGAACGGATAAAAATAAGATTTAAAAATACTTGATGGAATGATAAATTTTTAACAACCTTTAAAAATACCGTCACATTGTTTGGGATTTAATTAAACTTTTTATTCTTTCTAAATTATGGAGAAAAATCATGTAAAATGGTTTCAGAGTATTAACAAACGACTAGGATGGTGTCTTTTGTATCTGATGTGGCTAATTTAGCAAGATAATTCTGGGGAGAAATTGTAGGTGAAAATTATATTTTTAAGTGGTTAAAATGTGACATCAAGAACCAACATTTTAGCTCTTGGCAGATTAACAAATTATTAATAGAACGAAAGGAGCAGTTGAAGATGAGGAAGACAGCTAAAGAAGATCCTACTATACAGCCGAAGACGACTCACGAAACCGCGCTTTTACGTCAACGGAATGCTAGGATATTTGGAATAGATCATTACTGGTCAATAGTAAATTCCAATACAGAAACAACATTATTGTAAGTGAAAAATATATCTAATTAACGTATTATTAAAAAAGTGTCTTTTGTAGATAAACTTGAATTTTGTTTTGAAATGAAAACTCATTTTGTTTTCAAACTTAATTTTCACTCTTCAATGATCGTTTTTAATGTTTAATTGTATTTAAAACTGAATAAAATTCGAATGTAAAGAAAACTAGCTGTTTATATATCGGATATATAATTTTACATTATGATTTTTCTTCAGATATGACGGATTGTCCGTGAATACCACTCCATTCGTTACCGCGGATAATTGAGAGTTTATTGAATAATAAATACTACAAAACAAAAAATATACAGCTTCTAGATAGTCCATTACTATTGCATTTTATAATCATATTAAATAAATAAATAATACATTATTAGTATGAATAAATATTTTATTTATTTTAACAGTTAATTAAAAATTTATAAATAACGTTACAATATTTTTCAACTTCTAATAATATTGTATATACAAGAACTTTATTATGTAAAAATTAACATAGATTATAGGGAAGTAAGGTGGATAGAATATAATATTAACATAATGAGTAGTATTTTATTTAAAGGAAATTAAGTCCCATTTATTCGGAGGCTTTTTCTTGTACGGAAACCTTAGTATTTAGAGTTTTTAGAGTAAAAGAGATAATATTGATGTTTTAAACGATTTCATTTTTTCATTTATTCGGTTTCATATCTTTTATTTCAATTCTGTTTCAGTTCTTTGCATCAGTAATGTTTTCTACAATGTATCCTTCTCTATATCAATTAACAAATGAAACAATTTTGAATCACACATTTGGATAAAACTACATTTAAATAAAACAATTCTAGAACGTATGCTTTTTAAACATAATCACAGTCACATCCGTGAATATTTATGTTGTTTTTATTGTGTTAACTGTTTGGAACGTTCTGAAACATTTTAAAAGATTGGCTTATCAATCTATAGATGCAAAATTATCAAACTTCAACAACTCTTGCTCAAGATTTCTGCTGTTAAGTTGAACAAAGTCTTTTGTCACCAGAATTTTCATATACTGTTGTTTTATGATAACGAATGACGTTAACTAAGAGGTTCAGTTGATTGAACATCAAGTAAAAAACATATACGTAAAAAACTTTATTTAGATTCTTTCAGTACACTAAGATTTTCATCAGGTTCTTGTAAAATTACAATGATTAGTGTACAACGGCTAGAGATGGTGCTTTCTATTGACAGATCGAAAGTTGACCAGAAATTAAAATATTGGAAACTGTCCAGTTATTTAAATGTTTATTGTTTTAAGATATAAGAACACCTATTGAAAGAAGCATTATTGTATCAACCAAAAGTTTCCAACAAAAACTAATTTTTGTCTTTTATTTTGTAAATGTCCTAGGAACGCCGCGTCCATCGGTTAAGTTTAAAAACTGACATGATAACAATACTTTTCTTCAAAAAATGGTTGTTTACTTTTGTATTCTTAGTGGTTATGTATAGCAGAAAATTTCTGAGGTAGCAGGATATTTGGAAATGCATTGCACCAAATAATTTACCTTTGTATGAAATAAATTGAACGGTAAAAAAACAATTAAATCAATATTTATAATTTGTTTTGAAATTTAGGTCAATATTTATTTAATAATTCTATTCTGCTTGGTTTTGAATAAAAAATCTTAAAAAAGGAATTTTATGAAAACTGTAATTGGAAATGATTGATATATAATGGAAAAACCCATATGTTTCAAATGAATAAAATATTTGTACAAACATTTTAAATACTAAAAGGTTATTCGCTTCGAGCTCATTCTGAATAAATGGGATATTCCTCTCTTTTTAAGGGAACACAAGACTAAAATAATAACAATTTATTTGTAAAAAATATTACATATTATTATTAACCGCCTTGTAAACAATTGAAAATAAAATTATTTATTTAATATATATAATATTTATTTATATATTGTAACGTTCAGTCAGTGGCAGTGGTCACTGTTATCCAAAAGGGTAATTGCCAAAAGGTTTTGATGACACTCAAGTATGCCTTGGTATTTTTTTTATTTCGGTGTCATATTTTGTCTAGAACATTGTTAATGTGTTAGTCATGATGAATTACATCATTAATTACGAATTAAAGGGAGTCTCTAATGATTAGAAGGATCTTCGATTACAAACGGTGTTGTTAGATGAGCTGGCGATCCCCACAGTTCAATCCGAACGTCCATACTGGTTTTACCATTGTTTCATCTCATATTTAGGCCCCCTCATGATGTGTCTAAGGTATGTCAGTTTTCTAATATTATTTCATAAGGAAGTAATTTACTGGTTAGAGAAAGATGCGTCTTTTTGTCTATTAACCAATACAATTTGCGTATTTCCCACGTGCCGACGTTTCATTCAGTTGTGTGTTTTCCATGTAAGTCATCTGTCTAAGTAAATATCTAGTTAATTTGCGTCTTCCATTTACGGTATGATGTTATCGTTCAGCGTCACACGGTTGGACGTATGTTTTTTTCAACGTAAAGGTAATATGAGAAGATTTAGTTTCATTAATTTTAACCCGTCAGTTTTTTAACGTCATTAAGATGTCTTTGTAATTTATCCTATTTTATATTTTGTAAATTATCTTTCAATTTTGTAATTTATCTTTGCATGATCCTGCTGTGGTTAAGTTCGAACCTAGGATAACAGTGTCGTCTGCAAAGGTAAATGTCGTAGTTTGTGGTGTTGTGGGGAAAAACAGAATGTGTATATGACTAATTACACTGCCTTGAGGTACTCTTAATTGTATTTGGTACATAGCAGAGAGCGTAAATATTTACTTCATATTTAGCTTCATATTTACTTTGTAAATATCTGTCTGACAGGTATGATTTAAATATAAGGAAAATGTATGGGGAAGGGTGGTTTTAATTTTGTACAGGAAACCACGGTGCTACTTTATGAAAAGCTTGGGCACATCTAAAAACACAGCGGAACATAACTGTTTAGTTTCTAGCGTGGCACGGATTATATCTGTCAGTCTGAGTATTAGTTCTACTGTCAAAGGTCCTTTCCTAAATCTAAATTGATTGTAAGGAATTAAATGTTCGTTTCCTCATGTAAGGTCGAAGTCGTTTTATTTGCAGTTTTGAACCAACTGGTAGTTAACTACTCAGTGGGTAGGAGTTGGGCTCGTGCGGGTCCTTTCCCGGCTTATAGATCATCAATACCTGTGCGATTTTCCACCGAGGAATACTTTTTCAAGTGTTACTTAACCACCGTTATTATCTTTACGATGAAAAAATCTTAAACCAAATTGGAGTACGAAGCTATTCATATAGGACAAAATATATTTGTTAAAAAATTCTGTTGTGACCTAAAAGTTATAACCTCAACTTTCAGTTGCAGTAAATACATACATTAACTTATATAATGGAATTTGAATAAAGAAGAAGAATTTTCCTAGTTGGTCACAGGAACGCAATATATTTCTCCCATCACCGTAAAAATGACTGTTAAGCTATCTGAGTTTTCACATCTATATGACCTTCGGTGTTTAAAATATTTTAACGTAATTAAATGAAGAAGGAAACATTTTTTTATTTGCTAATCATTAAATGAGATTCTAGTTGACATAGGGCAGGAAGATGAATAAAAAGAACCTAGTATAGTACAGAAGGAACATGATGAAGCTTGCAGGGAAAGAATAGTAAGGCAGTAAGAATAGTAATAGTGTGAACTGTAGTCGGCTACCGGAAGTTAGCATATAAGCTACTATTTATGATCATAAACATAAATCTAAGGTGCCTTACAGAATCTCCTGATCTGTAAATCAGGTTTTTATTGGTTATTTTGATTCAAAAAGCGCTGAACGCTACCTAAGGGAACAACCGTAGCTGAAGTACTCATTCTTGTAGTATCGTTAACAAAATCTGCCCTCATTTGGTTCCTTTTTCAAAATTCTCATAAAGTTCCCTTGTTTGACAGTGAATAATTTTACCTCCAATTATTATCCGATTTGAAGTAGTATTTTATCTAATTAGTTCACTACAAACTGTATAATAACTTACTAGTAAACTACTTAATACAGAAAACACAGAAACAAATGAAGTATCGGCTAAACCAAATATAATCTACATCTAATTTACTACTATTAACTAATATACGGCGAATAACTGTTAATAAACTATCGACACGAATACGAACTACTTCAACTATTGTCACTTACGAACGCATAACTAATGTAGTAAAACAAAAAGTTAAACAATGAGAATAAAACAATACTAACTGAAAGAGACTTATATTTTCAGAAAAGTAACAGGCACATTGTTCTCTGTTCGACGCTCCCTCAACCACCAAACAAGTTAACGTTCAATTTCACGAAGCTTCACCACGTTTCGCTTTTACTTAATGGTGAAATCGCTGGAATAATGTATTTGACCTTGACAAGCACGATGAATGGTTACAGTTCTTTTGTTGGAATGATAGCTATGACCTTCGACAGAGAGGACACTCGCGGGGGACAATATTGTCCACCGGGTGTAGTTAAAACAATTAGTCACCGATTAATCTCTTGTTTACTGTGACACAAGTCCTGTTATGTAACTTCTTAGTGCGTGCATTGAACTTGGTTCTGATAAATAAAGTCTGAATTCGGTTAAGGAAGCATGCAAACCATTATTTCACTTCCTTTCTTTGCATTTATACTAAACGTTTTAGTTGACGCGTTTCATTTTTTCTGTTTTACAGATTTTTGTTGTTGTAAAAGTGAGTGCCGTAGTTATAAAAAAATATGGAAACACAAACTGTTAGGTCCAAACTTGGTAAAACTACATAGTCAGGCGCGAGAAATTATTTTACATGTAAATGACTTAATGAAAAAAGAATCGGAACATTACAAACAATCGGGTGAATTTTTTATGTCTGTTTTTTCAGTGTGATAACAGAACAGCGGCAGCTTGTGGAGTTTCTGTGGCTACGGTTAAAACATCCGCAAAGAAATCAAGAAATTATTTCTGGTAAAGGAAAGGCGTCATTTCGAACTCCAGTTAAGAAAAACAGGAAGCGCCCACTGACTGAGATAGACGACTTTGATAAGTGTTTTGTTAGACGGGTAGTACATAAATTTTACAAAAAAGAAAAAATGTTGCCTACTTTGGCTACAATTAAAGCAACATTGAAAAAAGACATTGATTTTGAAATTTAAAATTAATTTTATATAACTATTTTAGATTTGCAAGATAAAAATGTTAATCATGAAGTAAGGTGATTTATATGTAGGTAGTATAATATTATATGGGCAATAATAAATGTAGATGTATTGTAGGTAGTACTGTATTGTCAAATGTAAGTACAGTAACACTCTCTTAGTCACCCATTAGTTTCCAAGCTGTGCGCGCTTCAGCCATAGCTACCATTTCGCCAAACGTACTGTACTCCGCATTTATTAACAGTTCGAGGTATTTATCGGACTCTCCTGCACACAATATTTTTCAAGTTACATATGATTAAGGCTCATGTATTGAGGAATAGTAGAAGAGCCGGCAATAACATAGACAGGACTTTCTATTTACTTCCCCTGAGTGTGTTAAACACGTTATACTTTTAATTATCTGTCTTGTATTAAGGAATAGTAGAAGAGGGGACAGTACCGTCAAACAGAGACTTTCTACTTACTTCCCCTATGAGTATTAAACTTGCTATAGTAATTTGAAGAGGAGAGTAGACAGAGCTGTCCAGTAATGTTGAACGTCTTCAACATCTGGGGGAAGTGAAAAGGATAGTAGAGGTTAATGACCGATAAGTATTATCTGCCAATACTATCACTGTGTACAAGGACCTTAATTTTTGTACTAATCTCATGACTTTTACAAACCATTTCTTGGTGACTTTCTGTTAATATGCAATATAGATACCTATCAAATATTAAGCGATTAAGGTATTAGAAAAAAAATAATGTCAAACTATTATTTTCAGCTTTTATTCAGTTAGCCAATGGTTTTTGTTTAAATGGTAAAACTATTTGGCTACCTTTCTACAATCAATATTAAAGCTCATGAATTCTACTGCTCAAAATTTAACATTTTTAATTTAAATATTATGGTCTAGTTTTCTCATTTTGGTATGTGTGAGTTCTCTAATTCAATAAGCCACTTCTCTCCATGTCTCGATAAATATTTATTTGAAATTAAACCTATTTACCTACTATTTCAACTACAACTACAATTACAGTAACTAGTGTTTACTATATCTACTATTTAATTGACTAGGTAACCATTACTATGAATTTTAAAGAATATATGAGACAAGAAGAGAGAGTGTTTTCTTTCTCTTTATAAATATCAACTAAAACATTTGAACATTCGTTAAATGAGACTAGCTTAAGTTATTTGTACATACTTTATGATAGTTTTCAGAACTTCTTATGCTTTAATTATGAAATATTATCATTATACCAATAATTGTTAACAGGAAATTTACTTACATGAGAACTTTACATAGCTTACATATCTTCACTATAAAAATGTTTTGTACAAGAATATTCTATCTTTAAATTTTGTTAATTTCTCGAATTTTATTTAGAGAAAATGATAAATTTAAAGCATATTATTTTTTGAATAAAAATTTTAGCAATTAGAAAAATAAAAATTCTGATATTTTTTATATTGAATTAATTACACAAAAGTCTATTCCCTGATACATTTACACGTTTCGTTAATAAAATAAGAGAAATGGTTATTCAAGAAAGAATAATTATTACATTATACAGTAAACCTACCAAAAAACCAATAATTTTCTTCTAACAGTATTTTTAGAATTTATTAACGCATTTTTTAATGGCTACTTCGAAATAAAATTTTATGTAAATCATTAGGTTTACTATCAAGTCCTGTAAATAAAAAAACCACGGCTAACTTGAGTTTACTGTAGTCTACTGTATTTTGGAGTTTTCTTTACGAGTTTAATAAGAATGGTGCGTGTTTTATTAAAAAAAAAAATATTTTACGGCTTTCCGTGATCATTGTTCTCAAAATATTTTCTTTCCACATTCTACTAAATGATGATGTTAAAGTAGATTTAAACGAGAAATTAATACTAAATTATTTTTAATAAAAGAATTAAAAACATAACATTTCCATCCAAGTCCTGTACTTATCACGGCATTAATTAATAAAGAGGGTTTTAAAAAAGTATATTTAAAAAAAATCATCATTCTTAAATAATTTATTACAGATAATCATAAAATATATAAATACATTTACAAACAAATTAAATACAAAATGAAACTACAGAAATTAGTTCACATTAAAACAAAAATTGATATCAGTATGAACTTTTACTTAAGTTAAAGATTGTGTGTATAAGATAAGTAAGAATGATTGTATCCTCTATATTTAAAAAAAAACAGAATATTATTATTTTTTAAACTACAGAAATTATTTTTCATTAAAACAAAAATTAATATCATCATGAATTTTTACTTAAATTAAAGATTGTGTGTAAAAAATAAGTAAGAATGATTTGTACCTCCTATATTTTTTTATTTTAATTAATTGAATTTTTCTTTACAAGTTGTCAACTTGACACACGGCAATATCATAGCCAGCAAACTTTAAAAAGGTAAAGTAAACATCTTTTTAAGAAATATTTAAAAATAAATCACGAAGCATAACTTTGTGGAACATAAAATGATCGTATTAAAATAAAATCCTATTGAATTAAATTATTTAATTATATATTTCTTTATTTCAACCCATAAAAGTACTTCGTCTGACTATGTAGCATAATTAAAATTTCTGAGATGGAAAATGCATTTTCCATTTTTACTCATAAATATATGTTTAACATTTAAAACCATACCAACGTTATACATTTTCACTAAACTGGAAAACTGTTTTTAAATTTCTTTCTTTTACATTTTGAAGTAAATGTTAGAAATTTCAATTTCTATAAAAATCACTAATGATTTTCAAAACTGCTCTTAAGTTTAAGAAATTAACCAGTAATGAAATACAAAATATTAAAATAACATAAACAATTAGTGATTTAAATTTAAGTAACAAATTAATTTTATTTTCTCCTAATTAGTTGTAAATTTAAACATAAATGCTTGAAAACAAGTCATAGTTGTAGAGTACTAGATTCCTACATCAAGTTAAGAAATTCTTAATAAAATATTTTTATTAATGGAGACATTGATATACAAATAAAGTTACATAAAAAATTAAAATACCACGTACTATATCTGAGTAGTCGGTTGGGACTCAAACCGACAACATTCAAAGTTATAGTCCTTAATTGCTGTACCTTTTTAGTACGTTAATGAATTTGATTGAAGCTTGTAATACTACTGTATAATAAATTTCATTACTTAATTAAAATTTCTATGTTATTTACAAGGCGGTTATTACTAATGTTATTTTTTAAATCTTAACGTAACGTAGAATAAATTTGAAAAATAATAAAAATAAACTTCAAAAGGAATAAATTTTAAAAGGAAGTGACGATGTTTAAAGACTGGAAAGGTGTTAAAGAAAATAAAAGTATATTGATAGGGTGGGGGTAATGGAGATAGGTGGGATTCATCTATTCTGCGTAAAGTGGTCTAAGGAGTTCATCTGCCGATAATTCACCATCTTGATTGCTGTCAATAAATTTTTGTACAACCAATCTAGAAAGTTCTGGATTTCGACTTAATTCTGCCACAAACCAATCAACTGGGACACTGAAACAGATAATAAAATATAATTCATTACTTCATTGGTTTTGAAAATTAATATAACAATAATATGTATAATACAAATCTTTTTTTTTAATTCCTAATTTGTGTACGTTGCAATCTGTTCAATTCAGAACAATAAGTAAGCCCATGGCCCAATTAGATGAGGATGATGTGTATGACAAGTAAATGAGGTGTAGTCTTGTACAGACCCAGGCCGACCATTCCTGAGAGAGTATAGTTAATTGAACCTCAATCATCAAAGTACACCTGTAACCACTGTCTAGTATTCAAATCCGAATAAATGTAACTACTTTTACTAGGATTTGAACCAGGAACCTTCGTCTCCGAAAATCAGCTGTTAAACAGCTGATTTTGGCGACGACTTTACCTCTAGACCAACCCGGTGGGTTTATAATACAAATCTATACACAGAATGTTTTTAAACTCAACCAATCCCTCAGGTGCTGATTGAACATTTAAAATACGTATAAAAAACTTTCATACAAACATATCCGGAAGCGTTTTTCAGCGAATTATAGCTTAATATTAATGAATTAGTTAATCATTTAACAATAGTATTCTACGCTAAACCTGAAAATGTATCTTTTAGACCTCAAATTCCTTAGTTTAGACCTCTTTGTACTTTCTCTTGCCTACTATGTAAATAAAGAGGAAGGAAATACAGAATTCTTTTAAAGTTGATTTTTCGAAATTGAGTTTTCACCGGATATACACGTTTTCAAACCTCCTGAACCCAAAAAACATGTTTTTCTAGCGATTGGTGTGTGTGTGAACAAAATATCTCAAGAATAGAACATTGTGCGAACTTAAAACTTAAGTTAGATACTACGAGAGGACCCGCACAAACATTTTCATCAAAATCGGTCAACCCAGAAGTAGTACTTTATTCGTATAATTTTTCACATTTTTGAGATTTCCTCAAAAACGGCTCCTACGAGTTTTTTTTTAAATCGCCTCATATTATACAATTTTTATGTTCTACAAGACAGGGTCGGCGCAATGTCTGCTGAAATTCTTGGAGAGGCTGTCCTCACGTAGAAAAAAAAATGTTTTTTTTTAATATTGTGGCTTTAATACGAATCTTAGCGCAAAAATGTTTATAAAAGTTGCAGAGAATTTAAAATCCTACTACTTATATTTCAAACATTTTTTTTTGTATAACGCTAGTTTAGCGGTAATTAGTGATTTTCTGTTTTTTCTTCATGAAAATATGTAAAAAAAATCAATTTTTTAAGATTTCAGCCTAATTTATTATTTATTTAGCGTATGGCTTTTCAAGACATCTAAAAATCAGCATCACAATTGTTATATATTGGGATCAAATATAACCCTCTGTCTATAAGGATGGGAAATAACATTAATGATTGTTTGGGAAACAAATAGTCATAAAAAACATGAAAAATATGTACATACAGTACGTAATTATAAAAACATGCTTAAGTCTATATACAGACATCCAGTCTGTCCAAGTAGGCTATTGATTCTGGAGTTGCCATCAGGAAATCCGCTCTTGTCCCTCCTCTAAAGGCAGTTATTTCAGCCTAAGTATGCATTTTACGACTAAATTGTATGATCAAATTTAAAGGAAATTAAAAGATCTACAACTTTTATTAGAGCATTTTTCTCTACAGAGCCTAATTTAGCGTAAAAGAGTGATTTTCCGTATTATTAAGCCGAACTAATTTGGTTTTTATTTTGCATCATTCACTCATAATGAAAATAAGGTTATATTTTTTGAGGTTAGTGTTTTTGTTTATTTCTAATGTTTTATTACTAATAAATTTACTGTTTTATTATTAATTTACTGTTAGGTAAATTGTTCATTATTTTCATTGGCAAGAGAAAGTCGCGTGGTGTTTCACACCAGACTTTTTTTTTAAAGTGCGGGAGATATAGATTTGAACTCTTTATTTTAATTAATGAAACTATATAAGACCATAAAATTTTCTACTTAATTTATACTTTTTTTTTAAAAAAAAGGTTAAAAAAATTATAAGTTTAAAGATTTTTGCTTTTAATTTATATTGTCAGAATTTGAATACGGCTTCGTTTTACTACAGTAGTATAAATCACGGCGAAATCTTTCTCTAGCAAGAATTCGCTAAAGAAGAGTTCCCGAATATTTGTTTACAAGAAGTTTTTTATGTTTAGTCGTAGAACCAAATGTTGAGAGATGCCCATGGAGTTTAGAAACATTCTATTTTATAAATTCGAATGTTTTCACTGGCTGACAGGCTTATTTACTGATACTAATTTTATAACTTCCTGATCGTCTTCAAAGCTGGAATCCTCCACATTTGTTCCCTAAGAGTTGAACAGAAAAACTAAAGCATTTCCATTTCGACTTAAAAGTAAAAACTGGGTGACTACCGTAAAGTAATATGTATTATTTGTATAACTTCCCAAAGAACCTGAGTTTTAAGAATCGCTACGCGTATTCTTTAAGTGAAACCAAGGAAAGGCAAAGCACTTAAAATTCATCCACTTGCTTCTAAAAGAGTAAGGTTTAACTACTAGCACGTAATAAATTTTATTTCTCTATCTTTTTTCCATAGATATAGGCCTACCTATTTGAAAACCAGCATTTGTATTCTTAAAGTGATACTTGAAAAGCTTATTATTAATAGAGACATTTTAGTTTTTTGCGTTTAATTAATAATCTACAAAAAACCTGTAATTTTGAATAGGCCAGCAAGCAATTGTAGATTTCTTATTTTTCAGAATTGAAGAGTTGATTGGTTGAAAGTGCTATGTGATATTTTGTTAAAACGTTTTCATGAATGATGAATATTACGTGCATATTTAGTTACTTAGGTGGCGTAGAATGGTCTATTTCAACATTTTAAGGAAATACTAGAGAATAAAGGGGACATGTACCATACTTTTGTGTTTTGTATTGAATAAAGGGGTTAAGATCACCTTGGTCCTCTAGAATAGAAGACATTATCATTTTAGAGTAACAGTTACCTCTAGTAATAAACATTAAACGTTATCGATAAAAATAATATTAAGAATTTTTTTAAAAGATTCTCTATTGAAAACTTCGTTTATAGTAGGCCTACATAGCACTTTCATCCACTCAGCTCTTCAATTGTTTATTACCATCGTATTACTACTACGACTAATAATTTTTACCCAATACAACACAATTTAGGTTATCTGTTACTCATAAATTTATTTATTTTTAAAATAAACAAATTATTTAGATTTCTTGTACACAGTAAAATGTTACATCAATCAAAGATATTTTTAGCTTTTCTTAAACTAATTAAGATTACTGTATCATTTTAAGTAGTAATAGTACTTTTAAAATACTTCAAGTGCAGTTTATATTTTTCTGCTTTAATTGGAAATTTTGAAATATAACGATGGTAAATGAATAATCTTCAATGTAAAAAAAATACTTGATTGGAGTCAATCCAGTGACAGGTGAGATCAAATGGAGAAAAAGATACCCGTATCCTTTTAATACATACAGAAAATTATTCTTTTTTTTTGTTAAAATGAATAATTAAAACTATTTCATTAAATTTTCAACTGTATGTAGGCTACAACATACAAAATGAGAAATAAACTAAATGCCATTTTATAAAATATTTAATAATTATTATAAACGAGATTTTAAAATGAATTCATTTAAATAAAAGACTAATTGAACGTTTAAGGAGTGTCTATTATCTAAAAGTATTACATCAAAGTTAGTCAGTATATTAAATCGCATAAAGTTAATTACTGCGTTTAATAACAGCAATGTACAGTTAATACAAATGTTATAAACAAGATATATACGTAACGCTACGAGAAAACTACAGTAATATACATTTATTTTAATTTGAACTTCGCTCTCGCTGAAATACATATTTAAAAATACTCAACTAATTATGAATTTCTAAATAAAGATCCTGTATAATTTTAATTCAGAACATATTATTATTATTATTATTTGATTTTACTTTTATAATAACGTATCTCCTAAAGTAATATTACAAATTTTAAAAGTAATATGTGTAATTATAATGTAATGCATAATGTGAAAAGAATAATGAAAATAAGGAAACCAAGAAGTGATGTATTTAAAAAAAAAATAATGTAAATTAATTAGGACAAAGAAAGAAACCATTTTTTTTTAAAAAACATCATTCATTCTACGCGTTGATATACGCTGATAAATGTCTGTACTAATACAAGTATCATTTCTCTTTTAGCAGAAATGATCTTTTGAATACGTTTTGGTATTGACTCTAGTAGATTTGCGTAAATTTTCTTGACTTCATCGTCATAGAACTTTTGTAGCATAAGTATTATCATGGGTTCTTTTGTTGTACAATCCATCTTACCTAAACGTCTCTTCAAAATATTCCACAAGTTCTCAATGGTATTTATCTCTGTTAAATTTCCAGGTCAATCAAATACATTACTTTGATTTTCCATTATAAAATTCTTGAGCAATTTTGAATTATGACAAGGACCCAAGCCTGTTGAAATGTTCCTCGAAAAGTTTACATGATCGGAAAAAACATTTATGTGTACTTGGTTTAATTCATCATACTTCGAACAAGAATTAAGCTGCTAGGGCCATTTATCGTGAAAAACCCCCGAAACATCTGTTTCAGAGGGTGTTTTTAAGTTTTGTAACCCTTTTTGTTTCGAGCGATACAAAAGGATCGCTAAAAAACAAAATTGGCATAGGGAAACAAAAGAATCTCCAACAGGAGAGACTGCGGTGATGTGACGTAAAAAAAAACAAAAATAAATTAGTAAAAGGATTTAATTAAATATTAAATTTATAGAAAAAACATAATGGATACGATTTACATTTGTTTTAGAGTAAACGCAGAAAAGTTACACAGATGATTAAATGGAAATTAGCATAGATAGCCAAAATTTATAAAAAGAGCTCAAAAGGATTGGCATGCCATTCTACTGGATCCAGTTTAAAATTTTTTTTTAAATTTATAAGAAAAGATTAATAATTAATAATAATAATCATTATTAATAAAATAAAACAAATAAATTGATATTTAATCATAATAGGTCATTTAAATGACGGATAATATTTAAAAAAAAAATTTAATTTAATTAAAGAGCATAACTAGTATAGCTTTAAGAGATTATAATAATTAATTTAAAAAAAATTTATAAGAAGACAACAGAAAAACGTTTAACCAAAGCAGTTAGACAAGAGCAAAGTTCACAAGTTTCATTTTTCGAAATTTAGAACTTGTTTTTCACAAATTATGTTTTACAAAAATAAAAAGTAAGTTGATAGTATTACGCAGCATAATTTAACAAAATTAATTAAATTTTTAGAAAATCATTTACATAACAAATTACAAAATAATTAAGGATTTTAAGTATATTTAATTGTATAAAAGTAATGGAAGCTTCATAAGTAGATTTTAAATTTCTTTAAGACGAGTAGAAGCATTCCTTCCAGAAATAGAGTATAGGAAAATTCAGACATGTTAACGTTCGCCCAAACTTGATTAGATTCATCCCAAATTGGGTCTTAAATGCATCCTAAACTTGGTTAAAATTGCTCCCTGAACTTGGTCCCTGCAAAGAGCAGAAAAAAAACCAAGACTAAGAAAATTGAGGGCAACCGCAAAACACAAAAATAAAAAGGTAGCTAAAGCCCACCGGCACAACAAGAGAAAATTAAAAAAAAAAACAGTGCGCTTTAAGGAAAGCTTTAAATTCAAATTTAAAAATTTAAATCACCCAAAGGGTTTACAAAATTTACAAAATTATAAAATAAATCATTCTCGGCTACAATGGGTTTTAACTACAAAAATAAAAGTGATGAACTTACCGATACACGGGAAAGCAAAATGGTCAAGCAAAAACCAGGCGGCATAACGCACCCGAAAAAAAACTCAAAAAGAAATACGGCATAAGTAACCAGAGAACACGACCGATGTCATGACCATTTGCAGTAAGAAGGGCGAGACACGCCAAAATTACCCAAAAGGAAACCTCGGGCCTGACGTCACCGCCCCCCCCCTTCCAACAAGGGAAACAAGAAAGGGAAACATGAAACGGCAGAAAAAGCAGATGACAGCGAACGGTAAGCTAAGGCCTAAAAGAGAAAACAATTGAGAGAATACTAATTAGATAGTTAATTAGTAGATAACGAAAATTAAAACTATTAGAACAATGCAAGGAAATTAATTTAAAAATTAAAATTTGTAACATTGAAAAACAAATGTTACAGGCTCCCCCCGCCAAAGACAGACAAAACCAAGAATTGGTCTTGTCTGCCCTTGCCGAGACGAGACCGAAGAAAGGGGAGTTTAAAGTCGACCCCAGGCGCGACTGACAAGTACCCCCCCCCCCAAAAAACCCCACGGGAGTAGTTAGGGTCATCTCCCTCGCGTGACCGACACTGCCAAAAAAAAAACGGATTGGAAAATTCCCCCCACTTGCCCAATAACCGCCCAGCTAAGGGAAGCGATTAGTAAAGCAAGGGGACTTCCCAAATCCATGGTGACAGCATTTGGTGCAACCGCCCAACTAAGGGAAGGTGCAACAAATACAGCACCTCCATCACCATACCACAACCAAAATCTAAAATTAAAACCAAACTAACCTAGAACAACAGAAGTTCAACAATAAGTAAGGAAAGGACTCGCTATGTCCAAAAGAGGAGGAGAAAATCCTCAAAAAAAACTACACAGGCCAAGAGATCAAAGATCTCCAAAAAGGGAAAAAGGTACGGAGACGTCTCCCCGACCAAAACCCCAAAAGCGCAAGGGAAAACAAACCCAAGGTGCGCAAACAAAATTTTGGTGCAAAGACCACCAAAGACAAAACCAGACAAGGGATACAAATGATATCCCAAGGATACCAGGGAAAATTTCTCAACAGAGAACCATATAGGTCGACCTAAAAGTAAATAAAACACAACAAGGAAAGGCAACCAAGGCCTAAACAGTACAAGAATTAACCAGAGTGACGTCCGAAACAGCATCGGAAACGTCGTCATCGCAGTGAATAGCCAAGTCCGAATGTCGGACAGGACCATAAGCGGCTTTGAGTTGAGAAACGTGTGCTTTACGCACACACGTAGTAGAATCGGGAAGAGCTAACTCCACCGTAACGGGGGTCAGGAATTTCAAAATACTAAAGGGACCAAACCAGCGCGTCATAAGCTTCGCTGACTGCTTATTTATACCAGAGCTCAAATTGTGTTTCAGACACCAAACTAAATCACCGATTTTGTATTCGTTTTCCTTTCTTCCTTTATTGTAGTATTGGGCAAAGCGCTTCCTTGCCTTAACCAGGTTATCTTTTGCACTTTTCCACACTTCAGCAGCAGTACTGACATCTTGGGGTAGTAAGTCATTGATTTTCCAGAGATTGGATAAAGGACAGGAAGGAAGGAGTTTAAAAATGATGTTGAAAGGGGAAGTTTTGATTGAATCATGATAAGAATAGTTAAACGCAAGTTGCAGCCAGGTAAGAGACTGATCCCAATTGGTCTGAGAGTCGGAGTGGAAAGCGATAAGTGCTGCCTTGAGATTACGATTGAATCTTTCGGCGTTCGAAGGTTGGGGGTGATAAGGGGACAGGGTGGCGAATTTAATGCCAAGGGAGAAGAGAAAATTCCTAAAAAGATGGGACGTGAAACAGCTAGCGTTGTCAGAAATAATAACGTCGGGAAAACCAAAACTTTGGAAGACACAATCCTTAAGGGCTTTAATAGTATTGGCGGAGGTGGCGTCACGAACAGGACACAGCCAGGTAAACTTGGAGAAAGAATCGACGATGACAAGAATATAACGATAACCGTAACGAGTACGGGGTAAGGGGCCGACGTAGTCGATGTGGAAAACATGGAAAGGGCGAGTGGGAACAGTAGAAGCCAACAGACCAATCTTAGTATTACGGGACGGTTTGCTAACGGCGCATATGGTGCAGGACTTTATACGGTGTTCAATATCCTTGGACATGGAGGGCCAATAGAAATATTGCGAAATCTTCACACGAGTTTTCATGAAACCTAAATGTCCACCTAAAAGGGAATTGTGAAAATAGGCAAACACCATGTCCACCAAAACAGACGGAAGAACAACGCGTGAAGGGAAACGACCTAAGGGTTTAATGCACAAAACATTTTTAAAAATGAAAAATTTGGAAGAAGGAACACCGTCCTTTAAAGAGGAAATAATAGCTTGCAACTCAGGGTCATTACTTTGATGAGACGAAATATCAGAAAAGGCTAAGGGGAAATTATTAAGGATGGGGAAACATTCAATATCTTTTTCGACATCAACGACTTCATTTTCTTCGAACATTCTGGAGAGAGTGTCAGCGATGATGTTTTGGGTGCCTTTAATATGAGTGACGGTAAACTTCATTGACATGATCTTCGCTATCCAACGCCCCAACTTTCCCAAAGATCTGGGGCGCGCCAATAGCCAGGACAAAGCCTGATTGTCAGTTTCTAATTCAAACTCACGGTGTTCGAGGTACGGCCTAAACTTCTCCATGCCATACACAACGGCGAGACATTCGAGTTCGTAGGCGGATCCTTTTCTCTCCTGCAGAGTCAAACTCCTGGAGGCATAGGCTACAGGTTGGCGAGAACCATCTATTTCTTGTAGTAAGACAGCGCCCAGAGCACACGAACTGGCATCGGTTTGCAGAATGAAACTTTTTTCGAAATCAGGGATACGAAGTACAGGGGGATTGCTTATGGCGTCCTTCAGGGTATCAAAAGCTTTCTGAGCATCATCACTCCAACGGAAGGATTTCCTCTTCCCACGTAGAGCATTCAATGGAGCAGCGATTTCGGAGAATTTAGGGGTGAATTTACGAAAGAAATTCACCATGCCGACAAATCTTGACACAGCCTTGACATTTTTAGGGGCAGGAAAATTCAAAATAGCGACAGTGCGCTCAGGATTAACCTTTACGCCACCCGAAGAAATGAGGTGCCCAAGAAAACCTACCTCCTTAACCGCGAATTTAACCTTATCAGGGTTGACGGTCAGGCCAGCTTTAGATAAGCGGAGAAGAATATCGTTAACGTGCTCGACATGAGAATCAAAATCGTCGGAAAAAATTAAGACGTCGTCTAGGAAGTTAAAGACATATTTGAATTTGACATCATGGAAAATTTTATCAAGAAGACGGGACAACACCTGGCCTCCGGTGGCTAAACCGAAAGGGATGCGTGTAAACTGGTACAGCATCCAAGGGGTGCAGAAACTAGTCACATGTTTGGATTCCCTGGAAAGAGGAATTTGATGATACGCAGAGTTGAGATCAAGAATCGTAAAATATTTAGCCTTTCCGAACCAGTCAAAACAGGAATGTAAATTAGGAAGAGGGACAGCTTCAATGTCCACATGCTTATTTAATTTACGATAATCAATCACCATACGTGGCTTGCGATCATCGCGGGCGACAACAAAAGCGGGGCTAGCATACGAAGAATTACTGGGTTCGATGATCCCTTGCTCGAGTAACTTATCAACTAATTGTCGCAAAAGTAACATTTTGGGAGGAGCTAATACGTAGGGATTAGACTTAACCGGAATATTATTATCTAGTTTAATGTTATACTCGACAAGATGTGTAAGGCCAAGCCTACTAGTTAAGACATCAGGAAATTTTTTAAATAAATCAACAGCGCGTTTGCATTGCTCAGGATTTAAATGAGAGACCAATTTTTTCCAATCGAAGTTATCGGAATCGACAATTTCAGCAGGATGGCTGGGAGAAATGGTGCAAGATGGAACAGAGTACAGGCTTAATTTATATTTCGGACGAAATTTAAAGTGTAAGGACGACGCAGACAAGTCGAGTACAAGCCCGGTATGAATAAAAAAATCCGAACCCAGAATAAATGGACAGGCTAAGTTACTAGCCACGAGAACAGGAAAATGCCAAGAAAAATTATTAATTTTAATTTTACAAACAACCTCATGCGTGATGTTCAATTTAGAACTGGTAGCAGAAGAACACACTATGTCAGATTCTCTAATACATTTTATATTACGATGATTATTAATTGAGTTAAAAGTTTTTAAACTCATAAATGACCTCACGGATCCAGAATCCAAAAGGGCAAGAACCTCATGAGAATGGAAAATAAGATTAACACGAGGACGACTCCTAACAGGACAGACGTTAATTATATTGCTACGGGTAGGTAACAATACACCATCAACGGCCTTGGGCCAACGAATTAATCGACAATAATTATTGCCGAAACGAGACGCAGGAAAATTATTAGGTACATTATAATTACAAACATTAAGTTTATCACAAGTAATGCGGTTTGACCTATATTTAAATCTAGAACAGTTCCAAATATAATGACCTCTAGCATGACATAAGTAGCAAATAGGAGACAACTTAGACATTAAGTTAGACTTAATATAATGAATACGAGGAAGGCTAACTTCATCGACCTCGTAAGATACTAGTTTTTTTGGAACGGAGATATT
Source organism: Catonia carolina (assembly GCA_035578175.1). Taxonomy (NCBI): domain Eukaryota; kingdom Metazoa; phylum Arthropoda; class Insecta; order Hemiptera; family Achilidae; genus Catonia; species Catonia carolina. Next base: position 255,448,782 of record JAQMRL010000001.1, on the reverse strand, counting down.
ATTATGATTATTAGAGGAAAAATTTCTTCCGGCGGCTGCCTTTTTAAAACAATTGGCAACTATGTGCCCGGGTTTACGACAATAATTACAAATCACAATACTTCGGTTGCGGTTCATTATACTAGTATTTTCCTGGACAATCTGATGACGCCTATTATCGGTGAACAAGGTATTCATTACCTGTACACACAGCAAATTTAATTCGGCGAAATTTGTAGGTCGGTTGCTCATGGCTAAACAAGTCCTAGTTTCAGGAGAAAAACCATCAATAATATTGTTAACAATGTCTGTCTCATCGAGACCTAATTGGAGGATAGCGGCAGATTCTTTAATGTCGGATATATATTTGTGCAAGTCTTCACCTACGCACTGACTTCTAAAGAAAAGATTTTGTTTAAGTTCAACAAACTGCCTATTCGGTATAAATGTCAAAATGGCTTCTTTATGAAATTCATTAAAGTTCTGAGATGCAGTATGTTTAATTAAAATATCCCGCAAAGGAGTGGTTACATAAGGTAACAGTAGCGACACGATGCTAGACCTAATATCAGGAAATGATTCATGCAGGTTAATTCCTACACGAAACAACTTAAGCAGGTCATCTACGCTGAAACCGTTGCAAATTGGCAACTTACACAAAACTTTTTCGGCGGGATGCGGTAGTTTGTTATAAAGTGAAATACCAGAATTAGCGATAGTCTGAGATGTATTATGAGAATCAGAAGTATTATTATTAGTAGAGGCGGAAACGTTGTTTGTCGCTTTAGAAATAAGTGGATTAGAAGATAAAGTATTAACGGAGATTTCGGGTTTAGGAATATTTTCCTTGGCGCACAAGCTCGCCATAGCTTGTATGGAGTTTTCTAAGCTCGAAATATGATCACCGAATTCGTTAATTATATCAATTTTAGTTTCATCGCCATCACATAAGTTTTTAATGATATTAAAGCGATTAGCAACAGAGGAAAGTCGACTAAGTAATCCTTTGTAAAACCTAACGGCAATTGGGGTATCAACATTATCAAGTTCATCAACGAAACTATGCAGTCTCAGGGTAAACAATAGAATTTCCTTATCCAAAGGAAGACTAGTAAGAAATTCGGGACCGGACACCAAGTTCTGAGCGAGAACTTTTCGCAATTTAACTCGCAATTCAGAAACAGAACCGGTTACATTAACGCCCCTAGATCGTAATTCGAAGAGTAAATCATCTTTCATTAAGTAGTCGACAGAGACTACACTATCGACCGCTGCCATCTCTTTTTCAAAAACAAAAAAAATTTCCCAAAAGAAATGCAAAGGGAACACAAACCCCAAAGATTTAAAAAAAAAGGAATAACCAGTGCAGCCGAAAACGGTACAATATAATATAAAAATATTTTAATGCCACACCACAGCAGTATAGACGAGTTAAGACAAAAGTTAACAAAATAGAACAAGGAAAAACCAGCATACAGAGTCTGTGCCAACCAGACCAAACAGGATCTGCCAGGAAAAACAGCAGGATCCCAAAAGAACCACGTAGTTCTGCGACCAATTTCTGTAACCCTTTTTGTTTCGAGCGATACAAAAGGATCGCTAAAAAACAAAATTGGCATAGGGAAACGAAAGAATCTCCAACAGGAGAGACTGCGGTGATGTGACGTAAAAAAAAAAACAAAAATAAATTAGTAAAAGGATTTAATTAAATATTAAATTTATAGAAAAAACATAATGGATACGATTTACATTTGTTTTAGAGTAAACGCAGAAAAGTTACACAGATGATTAAATGTAAATTAGCATAGATAGCCAAAATTTATAAAAAGAGCTCAAAAGGATTGGCATGCCATTCTACTGGATCCAGTTTAAAATTTTTTTTTAAATTTATAAGAAAAGATTAATAATTAATAATAATAATCATTATTAATAAAATAAAACAAATAAATTGATATTTAATCATAATAGGTCATTTAAATGACGGATAATATTTAAAAAAAAAAATTTAATTTAATTAAAGAGCATAACTAGTATAGCTTTAAGAGATTATAATAATTAATTTAAAAAAAATTTATAAGAAGACAACAGAAAAACGTTTAACCAAAGCAGGTTAGACAAGAGCAAAGTTCACAAGTTTCATTTTTCGAAATTTAGAACTTGTTTTTCACAAATTATGTTTTACAAAAATAAAAAGTAAGTTGATAGTATTACGCAGCATAATTTAACAAAATTAATTAAATTTTTAGAAAATCATTTACATAACAAATTACAAAATAATTAAAGGTTTTAAGTATATTTAATTGTATAAAAGTAATGGAAGCTTCATAAGTAGATTTTAAATTTCTTTAAGACGAGTAGAAGCATTCCTTCCAGAAATAGAGTATAGGAAAATTCAGACATGTTAACGTTCGCCCAAACTTGATTAGATTCATCCCAAATTGGGTCTTAAATGCATCCTAAACTTGGTTAAAATTGCTCCCTGAACTTGGTCCCTGCAAAGAGCAGAAAAAAAACCAAGACTAAGAAAAATGAGGGCAACCGCAAAACACAAAAATAAAAAGGTAGCTAAAGCCCACCGGCACAACAAGAGAAAATTTAAAAAAAAAAACAGTGCGCTTTAAGGAAAGCTTTAAATTCAAATTTAAAAATTTAAATCACCCAAAGGGTTTACAAAATTTACAAAATTATAAAATAAATCATTCTCGGCTACAATGGGTTTTAACTACAAAAATAAAAGTGATGAACTTACCGATACACGGGAAAGCAAAATGGTCAAGCAAAAACCAGGCGGCATAACGCACCCCGAAAAAAACTCAAAAAGAAATACGGCATAAGTAACCAGAGAACACGTCCGATGTCATGACCATTTGCAGTAAGAAGGGCGAGACACGCCAAAATTACCCAAAAGGAAACCTCGGGCCTGACGTCACCGCCCCCCCCCCTTCCAACAAGGGAAACAAGAAAGGGAAACATGAAACGGCAGAAAAAGCAGATGACAGCGAACGGTAAGCTAAGGCCTAAAAGAGAAAACAATTGAGAGAATACTAATTAGATAGTTAATTAGTAGATAACGAAAATTAAAACTATTAGAACAATGCAAGGAAATTAATTTAAAAATTAAAATTTGTAACATTGAAAAACAAATGTTACAGTTTACATAATTTACTGAAAATAGAACATAATTTACTGAGAAAAAATAGCATGTCCCAATAAATTTGCACAACATAGTAGAAAGAGTACGGTAAAAAATTGTGTATTGTAAAAAATTGATTGTATTGTAAAAACGATTATGAGTTGCCGATGAATGGAATACTTCTGAATAAAAATTCTCGGAAACGCGGTCAGAATTAGAATAGTCTTTATTACGCCTATTATTAATTGTTTCTACTTGGATTGTCAGTCAAAGCGAAAAGTATAGAAATAGAAATGATCACGGTCTCTGATAATTAAAAGCGCTAGCCTTTTTATCGGCTAGTTCAGTTCAAGTTGTCATAAGTTTATGATTGAGTGACTACCGTTAAGAAGTGTTTGTTTTTATTGTAGCAAGTGCGTTAAGAAATTAATGGTCTTCGTACTTTAAAACCTGTAAAATTTGTGAGTAAGAGTCAATTGTTAAGTGTAAAATAATCTTTATTATTAGTGAAGTTAGTTTAAGCTTTACACTTTATCATTAATTTGATTTAGTAATTTGTTAGTAGGCTAGTCATTGTAATTTATGATCTTGTAAACAAATAATTGTTATAAGTTTTAAAGAAAATCTGTTTATTTATTGTAACCATTTATTGCAACTTGAGTTTAAGTGTTACAAAATTTTAATTTCGACCAATTTCTTTTAATTGGCAACTACTCTAAAGCTATAAATATTGTGAAATCGATATAGGCCTATGGTGCTTTTGTAGAAGCTTTTTGTATCAATTTTTGACAAGTATGATTGTTACACGGAACTAATTATGTTGATTCGTTTATTTTCCAGTACTTAAACGAAGGTGTTACAATTATTTTATGTCTTTTGTTATCGATTTATCAAATGTTCATTTTCTTGTTTCATTTTGCGTGTTTATTTATCTAGAATAATCTATTCTGTAATACAAAAAGTCAGCCGAGTTTTAACGTAGAGTTTTGTTTAGACATGAAGTTTATAATTGAAGACAACTGAAAGACCATTGGAGATGAAGTACAATTGGAGTGTGTTACCAGTTTTGTGTGCAATGCGGTGCGATAGTAACAGATATTCGTAAGTAGCAATTAATGTACAGTTGTTTGGTTCTGTAAGTAAGAGTAAATTAATTATTTTGATTGTAAATACCTTATTTTCATTTTCATTTTAGTTAAAGTCTTAGTTCTTAATAATATTTTGTGATAAATTTAGTTTACTATTATGTTAAGTAATTGAACTGCAATTTACTCGTAGTTAACCGTAATAACTTATTGTAATTAATAAATTTGTTAATAATTCATGTCATAAATTTAAAGGAAATTTTGTTACTTATTAATAACCATATCCTTAAAAGAACCCGGAATAGACGTCACAATATTATTTCTGTTCCTTCCCCATGAGCTGTAATTTTAAAAATTGGCATTCACAATCTTAAAGTGATACGTAGAAAAATAAAAATGTTTATTGAAACCAAACGAAACAATAAACCAGTTTATTTAATGTGCCCTTCTGATGTTACCAATAAACCCTTACACAGCGTGGGCGCAATTCATAGTGTATCCGAATATAAATTTGATGAAAATCGATCGAACTACACACAACGTAATTTTATTTATGTATACTTTTCCTTGACTGAATATTTTCCAGTAAAAATGAGCTTAAAAAAATTTCATTTGGATATGTTCTGTTGTTAAGACATACAATTTAGAATTATATTAAAAATTTCTATTTAATTTTTTTAACTTTACATAAGAACTTAACCGATTTTATTTGAATTGAAATGATATGAATTTATTTTTGTATGTAAAAAATTTGGAGTTTTAGTCGACAAAAATAATTACAGCACAACACAAAATAACGATACAGTAGTTAAATAATAACAAAAATATTTTTCTATTACCTGCAAATAATATTTTTATAAAAATAAAATTAAGAACATATTTACTAACCTGTCTTTATCTGGGCCAAGACTGAAGTCAGGGTCTGAAAAGCTTCTTTTACCAAAACCACGTGCTGTGGATAATGGAGTATTTTTAAAACCTCGTATAGAGCGAGGTTTATCTCTATTATCCCTCGTTTGAAATGCCAAGCCCCATACACCACAAACAAGAGCTAATATCCATGCAAGCCATAAGTAAAGTCGCATCGTCTGAAACAAAAAGAAAAAATAATTCAATTAGTTACAGTTTTTAATATCTATACGAAACTTTATATAAATATTAGAGAAAAGATTTTGATCAATTTTCTTTAGTAATAATAATATTTACTGATGAATAAACAAATTTGAGGTAACATTTGTAAATGAAATAGTTCAGATGTTTGTCAACAAGGAATAATACGAATGTCCACAGAGGCCAGAGATAGACTTCTCAGGAAGTGGCAGGAAAGATGGGATGAAGAGGTGTCCGGTCGATGGACACATAGATTGATTCCGGATCTAAAGAGATTGTTGAGTAGGGGGTACGGCGAGGTTGGTTATTATCTTACGCAGGCATTGACGGGACATGGTTGCTTTCGGGCGTCTGAACCGGTACGGTTCAGACGATCAGATGAAGCAAGCTGTCTGGATTGTGAGGCGGAAGAAGACAACACAGTACATGCGATTTTCGACAGCAGAATCTACCAGAGAGGAAGGTTCTAGGGACCAAGCTTGGGTCGTCAATTTCTCTAGAAAATCTCTGTGATTTTATGATTGGAGAAGAAGAAAGCTGGAAGGCCATTGAGGAGTTCATCCAGAAAGTGATGAAGAGCAGAGAGGCCCAGCTGTGTTAGTCCTTAAAGAAATAACTCAAAAAGAGGATAAATGGGTGTAAGAAGAGAAATCGCTGAGATACCGTTATTCAGCTAATAAAGAACCTCCGGCTTGTTGTAAAGTTATGCCTGACAGTAATCCCGCGGCAAGTCGGGACGGATGCATATTGAAGCCGCAATCTTACAAAAAACATTTTTACAAGAGCACAGCCTCCCCAAGAATTTCAGCAGACATAGCACCTACCCTATCTTATAGAGCATAAAAAATGTAGTACATGAGGCGATTTTTAAAACAAATCGTAGGAGCCGTTTTTGAGAAATTCGCAAAAAAGTAAAACATTACATAAATAAACTACTAATTTCGGTTGATCGATTTTAAAGAAAATGTTCGTGTTGGGTCCTCTAGTAGCACCTAACTTAAGTTTTCAGTTTCAAGTTTGTACAATGTTCCGTTCTTGAGATATTCTGTTCACACACACACACACACACACAAACACCCAGACCAATCGCTAAAAACATGTTTTTTTAGGTTCAGGGGGTCTAAAAACGTGTAGATCCGGTAAAAACTCGATTTCGAAAAGTCGACATGAAAACAATACTTTCCTTCCTATATATTTATATAGGCAAGAGAAAGTAAAAATATATTAATATCTAATTTATAGTACCATTGTTTAATAGTATCTAATAAAGACTTAAAAATTAAATAAACGTAATAAAAAATAAACATTCAATAAACTTTTCATTTAATTTCTATTATATTTTGTTCGTTGTAAGCCAGAGGTGAAGAATTTTATTTAGGAGAGCGTTCGCTGAATGTAGCGCAAGCGTAAAATAAGTAATAAAGGTGAACACTAAGCTTACGTACTAAAATACAGTCAATGAAACGGCTGAACCCTAAAAAACTAGTATAGCGGGATAAAAAAAGAGAGAAAGATTAAGGATGTACGACCGTTTTTACGTACTTCTGATACATCAAACCACATTTAAACCATAACCGTCTCATTGGCTCAGCTGCAAGTGTACTCGACTGTTAAGCTAAAGTTCTAGGTTTGATTTCCAACAAGAATTTAGATTCAATTCAACATTTTATTTCATTAAAATGTTTCAAATACAGCCCAATGAAATATTTTAAGAACTTGATCGTGCATTTTATTAATTTGAATCATTTAAATCATCAGTACCAGTCGGGAAATATAAAAAATGTTCATGAAACAACTACAGTTGAGCGTCAGTTATCCGAACTAATTGGGACCAGAGCGGTTCTGTAATCAAACACGCTAAATATTGTAATTTGATACGCTGTACCTTAACAATTTAATATTAATACATATAACCTATATGTTTGATAGATTTTGTTTTTATACGTCTGACTGTTTTGCAATTGCTGCTAATTCAGACCGTGAGAAGGATGATAAATGAAGAAGAGTGCTGAAAAAATGCCAGATCTGACCGGTAATCAAACCCGGGACATCAGCGTAGAAGTCAGTTGCGCTAACCTTTACGCCAACGGGATTATAAAAGGTTACCATAATCTTTAGTTAAAAAAATACACAATTTATTGCATTTATTGCAAATGGAGAGTACTATAGATTACAAAAATAAACGGAAAATACAGAATCTCAAAACTAATTAAATTAACGAAAACAATCACGGTAAAATCCTTTATAAAATATGTCTGAAACCATTTGTACTTTCTATAAAGTAATTTTTTAAATCTTGAATTTTGCTCTAAACAGTCTCTACTGTCTCTAAATTGAACAAGGAAACTAAACTGTAGTGTAAGTTTTTCATTGAATTGTTATGTCCGCATTTTGGTAGTAAATATGTATTTTTTTTATCGATAGGTTCGGATAATTGACGGTTCGGATGACTGACGTTCGGATAATTGACGCTCTTGTATATCTCTATTTGTAAAATTTCTCAAATATTAAAAAAAAATCGCGCTATTCATGTTTTAATAGCGTTTATTGTATTTGAAATTTCAGGATAAAGTTTTTGGTAAGTAGAAACGAAATCTGAAAATTATTTTTAAAAAACAGCAGCAATCTGATTCTTAAAATACTCTTCATACTTGAGCACTATCGTAATATTGTTTACTTAAGCATAATAGTAAACACAATGTAGTGAACATTCGAGATTTCTAATATGTTGCTCGTTGCTTTGTTCCCGTGTAAACAGTTTCATTGCTGGTTGTAATTATTTTCGTTAATTATAACTTTATGGAAATTTTAAAAGCCCATATTTAAAAGGTAATCATTGATCATGACAACCTTTCAAATTTTTGAAAATTATTTGTAATTTCAAATGTAATAAAACAGAAATATTACTTTTAATTTATTATGTATACGTAAATTTGATTTCATGTATTTATGACAGACAATTAATAGTTAACAGGATTTAAAAAATGAACAACCCAGGCAATTAGAATTTCCTCCGTACCTCTAGTAATGAGAGAACTGGAAAATTCAATTTTTCATTGCAACAGATCTTCATTAATTTTTTATCGTCACTGTCTTAAATGTCAAAAAATTATTAAATGGAGGAATGACCGTCAGTACGATTAGTGTACTCAAGCAATTAAAGTTAAAAATTTAAAAACTAACTTATCCCGATTTGACTAAATTTGAAGAACGGAGATTTTCTTATCTTTTCCATGGATAACGAATTGGATTAAGAGTTAAACATTTTTTAATAATTTACGCGGATCAAATACATGAAATGAAAATTTTCTTGCAGTCAACAAACATTTACATTATCGATTTTAAAATATGTTTTAGGTGAAACTATATGCCAGAAAATTCTTTGGAATTCTTAGTAATTGAAAATGACCACGAATAAATGCAGTCTAATGTGCTTGTAAGAGTAAAACTTAGTAACTTATAAAAATTATTGAATATTTCCTGTTTCCCTTTACTTTTTGTTCTTTCGTTTAATTTTGTCATCGAAACTTAGTTTATTTTCAGAAAGACAATCCAATTGTTGCTTCATACTGAACTGTTTGTTATTATTTTGAACAGAGGCATCCAGTGATGTTTGTTCATGTATAGTTTTTTCTGGTCACCGTTCAATGTCGTTCATCTCGCCGGCGTAACTTAAAAATTAAAAGCTATTTTCTACTAATTTTTGATTGAATGAATTTTTGATTGGCTTATTGTTCCAAAAGCAAGGATTGTTTTTACATAATTTATTTTGCAATTATATGAAAACAATCAGCAAAAATGTTAGCAACTAAATTAAAAAAAAAACTAACCGCGTTAATGACTTTGAGGAGGACACCACCCAGTGACATTTCTCCAGATAACAATAATTGAGTACATTTTTAATTTATATTTATACGCGTAATTAATGTTAGATTTGCGTTAATGCATCATGTCTCTACTCCATCAGCGTTTCAGTCATCTTTGTGCGATTCCTGGTAGGTCTGCAGAATTCGTATTGCACATTAAGGGATTGTTATGATTTTGAAGTTTATATCTGAACGTTCGGTACAACTTTAGATGTATGTCGTTGACGTAAGGAACGCGTAAGTCATCGTGTAGTGTTCTATTGGATACGTAACTCGGGCAATTAATAAACAGTTGCAAGAATTTACTTTAGAAACGTTGTATTCGTGAAATGACTGATTGCTGCACCATAAATTTGATAAAGACAAGGATAAAGGTTAATAATAGAACAGTTTGATGGTTAATTGCATAAAATATTTTCGCTGGAGAAAACATTCATTTACAACTTTGAATGAATTTTTATTGAAACAAATTAATTAAAACCTAATTGTCAGAAATACGAAGATAAATAGTCTAATGATGTTTTTGGTTAGTAATTTTACAACCATAGAAAAATATTTTTCTTTGATTTTCTCTCAGAAACTAAATATTTTGTTCGTTTTCAACTATTGTTGTAGCATCACAATGCGTATTATCTAAATAGAAAAAATAAAAAAAAGTTAGCCTAGTTGAGCTTTTACAAGTTAGTAAACTCTGCCAACTTATATTGCCCCGGAAATCGAACCCCGGGCAACTGGCTTCTACGCCGGAGTTTCGGGTTCGATTCCCGGTCAGATCTCGTATTAATTCATCACTCGTTTTCATCTACCACCCTTCTCACCGTCTGCATTAGCATGCATTGCAAAACAGCCGGACATAAAACCCCCAAAAAACCATATTTTTCTCGCTATGCTATGTTTTCCTAGCTGTTAGTACCACTAGAAAGTTCTGTACGAGATAATTCAGTAAATTTCAATTATTGTAATTCTAATAAAATATCTTTTTAATTGATATGACAATAAAAACGGACGATGAAAATCCGTGGGCCCTAATACATAGTTAATATGACCTTAACGGTATATAACACGATTATATTAATTGTATAATGAATTACTTAGAACACTATACTTTATTAAAAATATTTAAGAACTTTTAAAAGTTACCACCTTGTTATCTCGGTCAGTAATGTACACAACTGCGAATTAGGGGTCTAAAAGTTTTAACATAATGGGTCTGTACCGTAACAAAACCAACGTATAACCTGTTTGTCGTTTGACATTTTAAGAAAAAAAACAACACACATCTTTTTTTCAAAATGGTGTAGTAACTGAAAAAAAAGTTATTTTTTATATACGCTAATTATTTCATATGTTTTTCAGAGAAGAAGACATTAAAAAATGTAAGAGACACTTCAAAGGAACAATAATTCTTTTAATTCCAAGTAAGTATTATGAAGAATAATTCAAATAAAATATTTATGTATTTTTATAAAATCTTTGTAAGACATTCTGACAAAATTACAATAAATTGCAAAATCTTCCATTACTGTAGTAATGAACAGAAGTTAAAGAATAATTTCAATTCGAACAATTTATTATCCGTATACATGGTGACTCAAAAGAAATTTGCCAATTTACTTAAACTACTACAGGAAAATTAAATTTAGTACCTATTACTTTCAATCGACTTTTAAAATTCTTGAGGGCGAGTTAAAATTTTCTAGCGTTTTGGTTTGATTTGAGTCAGCGTAAAATTAATTTAAAAAAAATATTTTTACCACAAGAGTCTAAATAAAATATGTTACAGGATTTTTTAGACAAAATTTGGGAGAATAGAGTGCGTTCAATTTATTAAGACAGTAGTAGTTTAACAGGGAACCTATGAAGTGGTTACAGAGGGAAATTTTTTTGATGTTATTATACTGCATTCGTTATCGCTAGAGGATTTTTCCATAATTTTTTAAATTATCATATCACCTGTTTAAAGTAGTAATCGATTTATTTATACCACGTATTAAAAGAATTTGTAGTAACCACTTTAAAATATAGTTTAAATCGTTCTGAAAATGTTATTCTTAAATAAATTTTAATAATATAAAATATCTTATGCGAGATGAATAAATCTTTTATTAACATATTTTATGTAACAGTTAACAATAAAAATAAATTAAAATTTGTGATAAAAAAATTAATTAAATTGTACAGGGAAATTTTTATTTTCAAACAGGGAAATCGTTAAAAAAAATTCTAAAATATTCCTCAGGGCAAATAGTTACTATCTTCATAATTTTAAACAACTGTAACTTTCCAACTAATTTCATTATTTTTATAAATTTCATGTTTATGTGTATAATATGATGTGTGAAAATGTTGGTTAATTTTAGAAAAAATAAATTCATAATTATGTTTATGAATTTTAATAAGTTAGGAAATGATTTTAATATAAAAGGAGAACGCTAATGTTTTCAGAGGTTAGACTGAGGGAATCGTTAAAATTTTCGATCAGGTTCAACAGAACTTATAAAAAAATAATTACAGAGAATTGTTTTGTAAGTTATTTCATTTTATTTTGAAAGGGTGCTATGAAAACGTAAAAATTATTTATATGTATCAACAATTATCTCGAAATGTATTAAATAATTTAAAATGTATTCAAAATATATTAATGGTTTAAAGGAGAACACCCTCCAGTTACAATGCTTACTAAGTAAAACGAGGAGTGAGATGGTTTACTATTGCCTTCCTCACTGATTTAGAAGAGTATGCTTTCAGCATGCCCAGGCCCTCCGAAAAGCACTTACTTTCCATCCTGCAAATGACACCTTCAATTCATTTACCACAGGGTCTGGCTGAATAGTGAAATTCATTACTCTCAGAGGAGATAACTCTGATTAGTGTCTTTAACGCCTCTACCTCTTCTGTTCTTAAATAGTTCAGTCTATTAGCTGGCTGATAGTTCAATTAGCTGACTATGTGATAAGAAATAGAACTATTTATTTTAGCCCTGCAACGAAGAGATTGAGTGACAATAATTTGACACTCCACCTGACTGTTATGGGCAGGTCTATACTCTATCGGTATTTAAATCGTCTTGGCGGGATTCCTGATATATTAGGGAAATCTCTTTCCCTTACTATGAAATTTTTATGATTTTTAAATCTGTCACTAAATTTACAGTATAATTTTAGAAATGTATGATTGACGCTAAGGACACGTAAGTAATTGAGCAGTGTTTTACAGGGTACATAACTCAGAAAATCGGTAATTAGCCGTAAAATATACTTTGGAAATCCGGTAGACTATTCATAAAATGACTGTCAACTTAGCTGTACTATAATTCTAGCAACCATTTATCTGAAAAGGTTTTGAGAATTACCATATACGTAAAGAGTTTTAAAGTCATGGGTAATTGTAATCGCTTGGCGAATAGTTTGTATAATTGTTTCATTCTGTCATTTGATGATTTTTTTCTGTTCCATCTTAAATACTTTTCTAAGCACAGGTTTGTCTAAGACAATGAACATTGTTCGTAGAAAAGTCGAAAAATTTATTTTATACGTATGTCGTCAACTTTAATTAAATTTCAAAAGGTTAAATTTTTAATTTTGAACTTTTGCTTTAATTTGTTGCTAGATTTTACGCCTCAACAAAAACTTTGAAATGAACCACCGTTTATTTGGTGTTATCATTAAAAATTATTCAGTTAAATGTTCTTGATCGCCCTTAAACTGCGGGTTATTTTTCCACCTTTATTAAAATGTTCAGTAACTAAGGCCATATTGTGAATGTCATGTAAAAATAAGATTTCCAGAACAATAGCTGAAATATCAGGTAATACTTTTATTATTTTAAAAATTAAGTCAGTATTATTAAGCGTTATGAATCACCCAGTTTACATTTGTGGAATTACTTTGTATATACAGTAAAAAGTAAAGAATGGATAAAGTGAACCTTGATACTGTAGATAATTTTCTTTTGCTTTTCATGAAAATGTATAATTCCTGTTCTCTAAAGAGAAAGGCACATTGGTTTCTTTCATCAAGGAATCTAGCCACACTTTGTCAACAGAAATATTGCCTTTATCTTAGTAAAAAGGATTAATGAAATCGTACGAAATTTAAATTTGAAACTCGTTCATTTCGCTCTAGAATGAGTTTGAAATGAATTCTACGTTTTCTTAAGTATTTTAACGTTTTAAAATCTTTTATTTCATGCGATAAAATAAAACATTTAATTCTTTGGCTTCATATATATTTTGATAAAAATTAAGGAATTTTCAGTGAGAAGTTAAAATACATAAATACTCGTACTATATTTAATACTAGTGTTATGAAACATAATTCAGTAGGTATTTTATACTATTTTTCTAAAAGGTTAGTTGGCTATTTATTTAAAACTGTGTCAAACTTGTGAATTTATTCGATTTTAATATTATTATCTCATGGTAGGACTTTGTATTACGTATCAGGTGTTCATATCGCAACAAATGCAGTATAGTACTATATATTTACTACAAATTAAACAATCTAATTTTTTTGGTGCTGTTTTGCAGGTATTCCTTTTTCCTTATATAACAGATTTGATGAGAAGAGACAATTTGACGTTTATAAACTAATATTATTTAACTGTCATAGAATAATATAGACAATTTTTGTTGTTTTTTAGGATAAGATTTTTTGAATGCTGAGTGGTCTTTTCATAAAATAGATTTTTTATTTTAAATTTACTGCAACTAGTTACTTAAAACTAACCAACAGTTTTTCTTAAGCGATAATATTTCGCCTCCTCATGTAAAAATTATACAGTCACTCACTGGTGCTAGGACTTATTTTCTAATGTCACTTACATAGTGTCCTATAACCATATTAATTTTTAAATCTCTAACTTAATCTTATTGTTAATTTAAACATTAATTTACCTAGTAACTTGGGTAGATGTAGATTTATATAAGTAAATATATGACTTAAAAGTAGTTTAATATTGTGACAATATCGAAGACGAATATGGTTCAAGAAATTTCTAGTTCTTCATTCATAAAATGGTAAAGAGTAGATAATAGAATGAAAAAGTAACAATAGGGTTAGCTATAAAAGTATACCTATTAAAGTACACAAAGGTTCTTTAAAAGGACCGCGCTATTGTGTATGATAAGGTAGGGTTATTGTTGTACAACTATTTATGAAAGGGTCGGTTGATTACCTGTAACACCTTTCATTCTATTTACAATAGATCTATTTACTTGTTTCAATAGTTAAGACTTTTCCAGTAAAAAGGGTTTTTTGTACTTGATTATTTGTATCGAATTTCTCTGTTTTGCTAGAATTATCTTTTTTGATCCACTATATAGAGAGACCCCAGAGGCGGTCAGGGAGTTAGTATCCGTTTGATCTTTGACGAGTGTTTATTGAGTGGCTATAGGTGCGTAGTACAGGTTACGTATCCGAGCATTGTAGTGGTTAACTATTGTTATATTATCTTGTGTATGTGCATTATATTCAGTTTTTGTGTATGTGCTTTGTGTATAATTGGTTGTAAGTAATTCTAAGTAAATATTTATTGTATTACTTCATTATAATTAGTTTATTATTTATTTTGTAAATCTTTTAGTTGTAATAAATACTTGTAATTGTAAACTTTAGTGTATTAATTATTTAATTACCTAGATCCCGAAACGGACCTTAACGATAAGTGTCACGATATTATTCATAGTTTAACAGTACTTTTATTAGTATTTTTCTTAACACACTAAATCTACAGGCTTAGTTCTTTTCAATCGTCTAACTATTACACTTTTAGTAATCTTGTTTTAACAAACTAAATCTATAGGCTTAGTCCTTTTCAGTCGTCTAACTATTACACTATTATCCAGTAGTTAAAGTGCTTCAACGTTGACGTGATCGTAAAGAAGATTTTCGTGTTTTTTTGGCACACTTACTTACTTCTTCAGCTACTATGTTAACTTGCAAGTCACTCATAAAACAGTAACACTGCTTCGATAATAATCAAATAATGTACCAAACAATTGAAAAACTTTATTTTTGTTTGCAACAAGATTTCTTTTCAAATATTAATAGAAATGACTGTGTTACTCAGTATTAAGGGTATTGAATAAATCTACATAATTCGTGCTTCCTTTTTAACAAAACGTTTAGGAAAATTTTGTTTAAACAATTCTAAAACTAATTGATAATCAAATCCAAGAACGCTAATGAAGAAATCAGTTGTACTTTCCTCCAAATCTGGCCGTCTTTAGGAAATTATACTATTATTGTAAGTAGAATAAAATATTTGTATATTTTAAGGTGATTTACCTATCTTGTCACAAAAAACTTATTGAATGTTACACGTGTTTTTATATATATACTTTAACGACAGTACGTTTTCAAATATTGGTGAATAAATTACATTCCAATCATGCTGTGTTTTAAATTCCACTAATGTATAAAGGTGTATATGTTTCTTGAATAAGTTAGGTAATATGTCAAGGGTTTAATTTTATTCGATTTAAAATGTCTGTAGTTTTCTTATATTGAATTTAATTATTGACCTGTCGTAAATACGTTTGATTAAATAAAATAAAATACAAGCTCACTGAACATAAAGTCGTTTTATGTCAATGGAGGATTTTTATGTTAAGAAGCGGACCAAATGCAGAATGGTCTAGGATGTTTATTGAAATTAATTGAATTAACCTTGCAGTTAATATTAACGCAACAGTACCTTTCGTCCATCCTTAGACTGTTATATCAATTTTAAAAGATATTTAAAAAGAACAGAAATTTTATCAAATATTAAATACGTATATGAAAAATTATTCGCCTCCATGGCAGAGTGGTTAGCGCGCTAGCTTACTAAGCGGAAGGTCTCGGGTTCGATTCCCGGCTAGGATCTAGAAACTAAAACTTATATTTGAATGATAAAAAATTAAAGCCAAAACTTATTATCCAGTTCCATAACCCACCGTAATCGCTAATAACCATGCTGTTAATGTAATTTTAAATAAACTAAAAATTGGTTAATTTTTATAAACTAAATTTGGATGTATCAACCATTGATTTATTTCTTCATAACATTAGGCCAACAAAACAATTAGTCAAAAAATTAAAGCCATCTATTTCACTTAGTCGAAATATACAATATTTAATATTCATTCAACTTCTGTTCGTCCTTATTACAGTATTGAAGTAGTTTATAATTAGTTCCTTATACAGAGTGATTTTTTAGTCTTGTTACCCAATTGTTAATGTCTGGTAATTTTTTTCTAAGAAAGATACATTTTTTTTTGTGACACTAAGTTTGTAACCCTACTCAACCGGTATAGATACGGTAGTGTGAGTTGATCCTCCTTGAGGTGTGAGGTGTGTAAAATTTTGTGCCGTTTCCGGTCGTGTTACGATCAGAATGTCTTTTTTACCAGGTGTCAAAAAAGCTGTTGATGAATTATCTTCTTCACTGACGTTAACTTCCTTATTTATATTTCGAATTGTGGAAAGAGAAACACCTAAGTAGTTACCCGCTCGCTCACGGCTTTTGTTAAGAGGCACGGAGAGGTATTTTTGTTTAGCGTCAACTTCATAGCATTTTATTACTTTGCATATTAGATTTTGTTCAGCACTGTAAACAGTTCGACCGCGTTAAACTGGCATTTTCGTTTACGGTAACAAACAGTTATATTCGTACAGTTAACCTACAAAAGGTTCCGCCAATACTGTATGCCCTCAAAGTATAGTTGGTTTATGTTGTGGTGGCAAATTGATACCGAAGCAGTAGCGCATGCGCACTGATATTCTCCTCCAGAACTTGTGGTTAATGAAGTAACTGTATTAATTACAGGGTCGAAAAGTAAAAGCTTTTTAGAATTTCTCGTATTTACTACTGATAAATAGTGATATTTTCAACCTTTTGATCAGCAGTCATACTACTTTATTCCACCTTTTATTTAAGAAACCTCTAAAAATTTAAACCAGTTTTAAGGTTATAGACTCAAACAACAATACATTATATTTTGTAAAAAATAAACGTACTTCAACAATTCCAATGATAATTAGGCTATGCTATAATTAAATTCACAAATTGAATATTTATCGCCTTTAGAAAAATGTAATTGATAAACGAAATATTTGAAGATAATTTTGAAAAGTTGACTAACAGTGAAATAAACAAAGTGAAAGTTGAACGAATAAATGATATGGACTAAAAATACACTGCACAAACTAGCGGCCTGTAGAAATTTATCGATATATAATAAAAGTACTCAATAGCTTTACTTCTTTGATAAAAACAAATTATGAAATAATCCGCAATTCTCTGAATATGGTTTCAGATTTGAAAGTGATACGATTTTTTTCCAATATATGATAAAAAGCCACTCAAAATAGCATCTTAGAATCGTACTCAATATCTCACGAGAATAAGATATACTATGACTACAAGAAAAAAGAAAATATAAAGAACAATTTCTTATTATATTTCCCCCAACTTAAAGTGCTCTGGGATTTACAGAAAGAAATTTTAGTTCAACGTTGCAAGTTTCAACAAAGAAAAGAAATTGTGTGAAAGAGAGATCTTTGTACGTATTAGATATTTTTTAAGCTAATGAAAGTTTACTTAAAGATGTTAACAGTATGCAAATTAGTTTTTCAGTTTTAAAGTTGCTGAATATCTTTCTAAATAATTTTCCCACATAATTACACAAGAAAATTTACCTGCCTAGAATTTGTAAAAAAGTAAAATTTTAGGTGTTATTCGATTACACGTTTCTGATAAATAAAAAAACCCAACCTTTACTTTTATGTTTTATTCATTTTATAAAACTTTGTCAGAGCTTTCTTAAAATATCACTTTTGTACTAAGATAATATATTGTAATCATGAACAAATCATGAAACTTTTTGGAGTTTTAATCGATAATTTCATTTTGTAACTCTTCGAACCCAGAATGAAATGGAGAAAATTAAACGCTCACGAAAATTACAAATGTAATAGTTATTAAAACATAAGATTAATAAAATTGTTTAACTATTAAATGTGTATGAAATATTTTCAACTTTCAATTTATTTTTTATTGGTTAAGTTATTCTTATCGTCTCAAGGAAAATTTTGTAGAAAGTATTTTCTTCGGGAGCTACAAACTACGCATTTATGTAGGCTTGTGGATCATTAAATCATAACAATTTAACAAATGTGTTGAAGTCAGCTGTTCGTGTGTTACCAAAATGTTATTGTTCAAATTAAATATTGTGTCAAATAGGCTAACAATAATATTTTGATGAGACAATAGTCTGAGTTACTTCTCTGAGAGTAATGAATTTCAATACAGCCAGACACTTTGGTGAATAAAGTGAATGTATCATTCACATTCATTTATTAATATACAGAACGGAACCCGGAATATTGTTCCAATATAATTTACAGTTAAATAAGAGTGATGAATTTAGAAAAACGAGATGTAAAAACATAATACAGATCCACAATCACAAACCGATAACAAAATGAGATTCTAAATTAATAAAGTATAAGATAAAAGGCGGACTAAAATGGAATTGAAACATTGCCTGAATTAGTTCATTCAGCATCATATTTATTTCGCCAGAAGCGTTGAATTAATTCTAGGGGGAAATGATGAAAATTATTGGCTGTAGGCGACAAAGCGCACAAGCTTTTGAGAGTAATAATTGGCTGCTATGAAAAAATAATAATGTAACCTACTCTGTCTTTTGTGTACGACAATGAAATTCGGATAAAAAACTCACTTTTTGTTTTGATGAAAAACTTCACAAATAGTTCTTGAATTTCAGGTGTACGATTGTCAAAATATTTAAAAAATACTTCCTAAAAGTTTAATTATATTAGGTTAAATATACACTTTTTAATGAAATTGAAATACTTCCTTGTAATACACATTTTAAATTTATAAATTTACTTTAAACAATTTAACTAACAACAAATTGCACTAGCATAAATTATTTTGTTAGATCAATCGTCTGTAAAGATTATTTAATAAATATGATGCAGTAAGTTTATTATCTTTTACTTTTATAGCATGTAGTTTACCCTAAAATAAAATATTTAAGGTTGTAAAAGGTAGATGTACACCATTAAATAAAAAACCACAGATTTTTCTAGAAATTTTTTTAGTAACTGCTTACGTTTACTAAAAGGAGTAATAACTAAGGAAAGCTTCGTATCAATTCTTGTTGGGCATTTAGTAAATGTTATTAATTTTATTTAGAATTATGAGAAAAACTTCTTTTCAATTCTGTGCCAAATAGTATTCAGAGACTTTGAAGAAACTACAATACAAAAAATTAACAACCCTTTACCTTTATTTACCAGGAATATTATTGTTTTATTTATCAGAATAGAATAGAATATTTAATAGAATTTATAAAGAATTTGTGGTTTATTAATAATAATTATTTAAAAGTAAATTTTTTAATTTATCCACTGATAAATTTTCAATATTTAGCTGTATTACTTATTGTTCATACATGAACAGATTGCAATTTTCATTTATGTTCAAATAAAAAAATAAAATAAAAAAAATTAACGAAAAGTTATTGAAAATTTTGTTACTTTTACGAATATTTAATAAATTCCACTGATTTAGTTATTTTCTTATTAGTCCAATATTGAACGTAAATCTCTCCCAAACGTCTCCATACATCCTTCATTTTTGTGTGTTGTGCCAGTGTAATCCCACTACTCTCTCTGTATCATCTCCCCATTGCGTCTGTAGTTGGCTTCAACTACAGATGAAATTCCTGACAATAGAGTTTGTTTTTTTATTAACAGCATTATTTCATCTTTGGTGTGTCTTTCATTACACATTACAATTTTTGTTGTAACATTTTACTACGATATATTGCAATTAGGTGACCTTTCTGATACCAGTTCGTATGTTTTGACTGATTCAATATAGTTATTAATTGTTAATTATATTAAATCAGATCAATTCACTATATTTTATATGCAAGTAATTCAACAATAATTCTATTTCACCTGGAATTAATTAACAATTTGTCAACATTAACTTACAAAGACTAATAGGAAATAGAGGGCTGAACACAAACTAAAGCATTAGTCTAAGTTACATACTCTCTCACGTGATATAACCAGAGTAATGTCTATAGTTAAGGCAAGGCTCGTCTAAATACGTCCAATGTTTAGAATGTCCTTCTATTTCGCTTGGTCATTGATGTAAATAGAGGTCTAATAAATCGAATCTGTTGAAACATGAGGATTAGTTACACTCTGCGTGGACTATTTTGCTTAGAAATAGCAATAATTAATTAATTAATTTCTACAATTACAGAATAGTACAAGTACAGAATAGATTAATTGATCAAATTTGTAATTATAACATTGTATGAAGATAAGTATTGGTATTCATGCTAGTTAATGTGTTACTCAGACACGTTGGATGTATTAACGATCGATGCTTATAGATCATAATAGCAGTAAAATAACATTCAACCCATAAATTGTTAAGGTAAAGTCTCGTCTCGAGTTTAGTTAATAATAAATGAAGAACTTGAATTATTAACAACTAGCAATTCCTCAGAGTATTGCAATAAATAGACAACATTACTGTTTTCAGGTTTTTCTGGATTTATTACCCATTTTACCTTTTCTAGGTGAGTGGCTACATAATTAAATCAAATCAATAAAAATCTACATAACCTTTTTCTATGCGATACCTAGAAGGTATCGCATAGAAAAAGGTTATGTAGATTTTACAACTTCAACCTATTGGGAAGGTAAAATAGCATTTCTTCAGGTCAGTCATCTCTTTTACCCCTTAGGTGGAAGTAATCGAAGTTCAAATGCTTCAGTTTTTCTGTTTAATCCTTTTGGATTAATTGTTCTGAATGTTTTATATTCTTAAGTGATTCCATGATTAATACGAGTATTTAGGTAACTGAGGTATAGATTTGTCAAGACGTATTGTTACGTCAAGCTGGTAATTTTATTTTTATCCCTAATATGTATACGTTGTAATCTGTTTAATTCAAAACAATAAGCAACCCCATGACCCAATGAGATGAGGATGATGTGTATGACGTGTAAATGAGGTGTAGTCTTGTTCAGAACCAGGTCGACTATTCCTGAGAGAGTATAGTTAATTAAATCCCAACCATCAAAGTACACCGGTAACCACTATCTAGGATTCAAATCCGTACAAAAGTAACTACCTTTACTAGGATTTGAACCAGGTATCTTCGTCTCCGAAAATTAGCTGTTAAATAGCTGACTCGCGGCGACGACTTTACCTCTATACCAACCCGGTGGGTCGAAGCTGATAATTGACCGTAGCTTTTATGTATATTTACTTTTCTTTTTGCTGTTGCTTTATTATACAAAGTTTATTATATTTATATATTTATATTGACGGTTCAGCTGGCCTAAATTTAAAATTAGTAACTTTGTAAAAGACGAAAATTTGTTACATAACGATATAATGAATTCATCTTTTTACTTTCTTTTGCCTATATGAATACATAGGAGGAAAGTACTGTTTTCATGTCGATTTTTCGAAATCGAGTTTCCACCGAACATACACGTTTTCAGACGCCCTGAATCCAAAAATATTGTTTTTAGCGGTTAGTGTTTGTGTGTGTCTGTGTGTGAACAGAATATTTCAAGAACGAAATATCGTACAAAGTTGAAACGTGAAATTTAAGTTAGATACTACTACCGGACCCGACACGAACATTTTAATCAAAATCGGTCAACCGGAAGTAATAGTTTATTCGTGTATTTTTTTACTTTTTTGCGATTTTCTCAAAAAAGCTCCTACGATGTTTTTAAAAATCGCCTCATTTACTTCATTTTTTATGCTCTACAAGATAGGGTAGGCGCCATGTCTGCTAAACTTCTGGGGAAGGCTGTGCTCTCGTAGAAACAATTCGTTGTTTTAAGATTGCGGCCTTAATATGCATATTAGCGCAAAAATGTATATAATAAAAGTTGTAGACAAATAAAACCTGAACATTTAATTCAAACGTTTCTTCGTATAACGCTTATTTTAGCGGTAATTAGTGATTTTTCTGTTCCTTTTAAGAAAAATGTAAAAAAAAAATTGATTTTTTTTAAGATTTCAGCGTTAGTATGCATTTTATGACAAAAGTTTATGTAATAAAATTATGGGAAATCAAAAGATCTACAACTTTTATTCAGAGCATTTTTCTCTACTGAGCCTAGTTTAGCGTGAATGAGTGATTTTCCGTATTTTTAAGCCAAACTGAGGTTGATTTTCATTTTGCATTATACATCTTTTTTGAGGTTAGTTTTTTGTGTATTTCTAACGTTTTATTACTAATGTTAGGTTATATTGTTACTTATTTGCATTGGCTAGAAAAAGTTGTGTGAGTTTTTCATTCTAGATTTTTTCCTAAAATTTTAGCTTCAGGTGTTTCATTTTTTATTTTTGATAATTCTATGAAAGTCATGAAATGTACAAATGATGTTCAGGCTTCTAATTAGTTTCATAATTATTGTGCTATTTCAGTCTTATTAAAATGAAAGATACCTATTAAACGATCCTTATTAAATCAGTTGTACCACAGTAATAATTGATATTAAATTTTGTGGTTTGAAAATAAGTGGTAAGAATTTTAATAAAACTCGTTTTATTGTCTTTCTGTCAACGATTTAGCCTTTATTCCAATCCTTTAACTAGTTTTAGAAAATCTGCTATGAACCTACGTTTCTTTCAGAGGTATTGCCAGTATGAATGGATAATTTATTTCAGATACAAACTTGTAAAAGCTTCCTCAAGGTATTTAGAAAGGTTTATTTAAAAAATTTGTACATTGAACTTAAATTTTAACCATTTTAAAATTAAATTAATTTGCTTCTTGATAAAGAGAATTTACCGAACCTGATAATTCATTACAAAGAGGTGGTAATGATCAAGATAAGAAGTAATTGGAACCCGTTTTTTAGAATTTTGATATGCGACATTAGATAAGCTTCAACTATTGCGAAGTTATGATGTAAGAAACAGTAACAAAATCTGGTGTAAAACACTCACACAACTTTCTCTTGCCAATGCAAATAATTAACAATATAACCTAACAAAGTAATAAAACATTAGAAATGAACAAAAAAACTTACCTCAATAAACATAATCTAATTTTAATCATGAGTGAAAGACGCAAAATGTTTGGCTTAAAACTACGAAAAATCATTCTTTCACGCTAAACTAGATTCTGTAGAGGAAAATGCTCTAAATAAAAGTTGTAGATCTTTTAATTTCCTATAAAGTCAATTATACACTTTTGTCGTAAAATGCTAAGGCTGAAATCTTATAAAAATTAATTTTTTACACATTTTCGTGAGAAAAAACAGAAAATCGTTAATTAGCGCTAAACTAGGCAAAGTATTATACAAAAAAATTGTTTAAATAAAAGTTGTAGGATTTTAAATTATCTCCAACATTTATTATATATTTTTGCGCTAAAATGCGTATTAAAGCCGCAATCTTAAAAAAAAAAATTTTTTTACGAGAAAACAGCCTCACCCAAATTTTAGCAGACATGGCACCTACCCTATCTTGTAGAGCATAAAAAATGTAGTAAATGAGGCGATTTTGAAAAAACATCGTAGGAGCGTTTTTGAGAAAATCGCGCATAAGTGAAAAATGACACGAATAAATGACTACTTCCGGTTGACCGATTTTGATGAAAATGTTCGTGTCATATTGTTTACACACACAATTACTAAAAACCAATTACCAAAACCAATTACTAAAAACACATTTTTTTGGGTTCAGGGGTTCTGAAAACATGTAGATCCGGTGAAAACTCGATTTCGAAAAATCGACATGAAAACAATTCTTTCCTTCCTATATATTCATTATAGCAAGAAAAAGTAATAAATAAGACATTTTGTATTACAGATATTATTTTTATCACAAAACAGATATAAAAAACAAAAAATGTAGTAAAACAATAAATATATAAAAAATCATTGCAATTTTTTAGTAGGCTACCTAATTAACGCCATTTTTTATGCCATGTCTTTTTAATATACGCTTCGAAGTTAACGGTTTAGTATTTAAAAACTTTACTTGTTCATAAAGCATGGTTATTTAAATTCTGACGAATACCAGCTAAAAGAAACATATCAACCTGTATGAACTTTAAGGAATTTATCTGAATGGAAATGGACCAGAGAATCTAATTAAGGATTCCTTATTATTCAGGATTATTCAGGAACTGATGAACTTTTAAACAATGTTCCTTTGTTCCAGTATCGTAATTCTAATTCCGAACAAAGTTGTCAAATATGGAAGCAATGTCATTTTGTTAAAATCAAACATACTATAATACAGAAAGAGTTGGTTACCATAAGATTATTGATGAAGTTATCCAGGAATCTCAATTTTTAATTAATTTTTTAACGTCCTTACGTTATTTACCTTTTATCTTTTCATCCCTTGTCATTCCTTTTCATCTATTGACTCATTTTGTGATCACCATTGTCAAGATTGTTTATGGTGAATTTTCAAGTTTTTATTGTCTCGTGAATATTGACTTTTTTTTAAAATATGTAGCTAGTATATTGAATCGTATGAAGTAAAAATTAAAACAATGACAAATTTCCTACAAGAAGTAGAAAATATGTAATCTTAATTAACTTTATAAACCTGTGAGAAAATTGAGCTTAAAATACTAATTTTAATATATTATAATCGATATAAATAAAATTGTGATTTTGTCTGTACAATTTTTTAAAATGCCCCAAATTTTGTTTCTACGCAAGATTTTGGTGCACATAAACACCAAAAATAAGTTTAGATGAATTTTTGTCTGTTTATCTGTTTGTCTGTTTGTAAGTCACGGCATCACGCAAGAACCGCCGAACCAAATTAAATGAATTTCGGTTCTAGGTTCTGGTCATAATCGAAATGAAAATAGGCTACAATTTTTTTTATATCAAAAAGGGATGAGGGAGTTCAGAGGGAGGAGTAAATATAAAACTACGAATATCTCCGTTAAAAGTCAATGTATCAAAATATAATGTTAGATAATCGAAATTACGAAACGTTTAGAGATGAATAAGTTTTATTATGTAATGATTTTCATTTTCATGCATAATAACGGAAATATTACCAATTTAAAAAAAATAAACCAATATTTTTAGAAGAATATTAACATACAAAATAAACAGACCAATAAACATAGGCCTACGCGCCGGTAAAACCCGTATTTATTCAGTCAGTTACCTAGCTACCCATTCTACCAGTACCTATACACCTTTTCTCGGTCACATTGTCAAAAATGAATCAGATGTCTTAATAGTGGTCACCATCGTAGTGTTCATATTGTGATTTACCTTTCATTTTTTATGAAAATAATAAAGCGCTGCATATCTTAATTTAAAAACACCAAGATCTCGCTTTTATTTTAAATTTAACTTTTTTCCATAAAAATGAAAATGCTGACGTTGAAAGGAGGTAGATAACAATGAATATAGTTAAAGAATATCAGATCTGTTAGGGATCGAACTTGGTACCCCAACTGACCGTCCACGGTACCAAGGAAACGGTTCAAAGAACGGGTACTTTAGTTAGTACTAATACTAATATAATTGAGCTACAGATGCACACGGCATTTTAATTTACCAATTCTAAATTCTTCGTCACAAATAAATGTTTAAAATGCATCTTGCAGCTCGTGAATTATTCAAATATAAAAATACTTTGTGTTCACAATTTATTTTTATTTGCATTTTTGCTGTTTTAATTATCCTTGCACTTATCTACGTTTTCACAGTTGCATGTTTCGGTGGATCCACACAATCATCAGTTACTTTTATGAAAAACTTAATTTTTGTGTTTTTGTGATGTTGAATACACTGAAACATGTAAGTGTTGGAGAGTAGAATAATAGGTTAAATGGAACATTAAATTAACAATAAGAGGTTAGTGAAAATTTATAGTATTTTTTCACTTGAATTTTTAAAATTCATCTAAAATTCTACTTGTTTATATTGTAAACAAATGTTAGGCCTAAATAAGCAAAAGTCAAGGATTCTATCATTCTAGTTTCTCTACAAAACGATCGTAAAACGTATTACGAAAGTAGAACCTTTTATATTGTTGATTCATAGTATTTAATTTAATTTATCCAAGATTAGAGAATAAAATTAACTTCACCAAATGACAAGCTCATTAAATTACCTTTAATCTTTATGTTTGAGCCAAAACTGAATTTTGTTTCCAATAGAGGTTAATTATGTTACAAGAAAGCAGATCCTGAAAAGAATGCGGAAGTATACGGTCTATCCTTTCCAAATTAAAAGTGTTAATACCCTACCAATTTGAAAGTGTTAAATTGTCAGGATACTATTTTGTTTTAATTAAAAATACCTTTTGTTGAACACGTATACCTAAGTTTTGTTAATCTTATCCCTGTCGATTATTGAATATCTCTGAAAAATCTACAGTAGGCTTACGTACCTCAGCTATAGATTTTTATTCAAAGGAAACAATTGAATAAATAACTGAAAACAAAAGGTAAATTTATTAAAATAAACAATCATATAATATGTTTACAAATTGAAAGTGAATGACACTTAGTAATCCGAGGTTACAGTAGGAAAAGTATTGTAATCAATAAAAAAAATTATCTTATTTTTGTAACAAATACCTTTTTATACATTTTATTAATCCATGAAGTGAAGGATTAGGTTTACAAATTCTGGGTGTGATATGTATGACCGTGCGTTCAAAAACACAGCCTGAAACAGCATATCATATGTTTTACCGTATTTTTTACGGCATTTACGGTATTGTTTATATTGGCATCTGAGTTTTCAGAACATTTGTCGAATTAGAATTGGTGAGGGCAAGGTAGCTTTAAAGCTTTATACAACTCTTTTGTATTATTATAGATAATAGGATAGCTTTTTTGGTTTTACATCTAACTTTTTTGCAATCGCTGCTAATGCAGAAGTGGAGAATGATGATGTATGAAAATGAGTGATGAAAAAATGACCTAATCGGAAATCGAACCCGAGACCCCGGCGTAGAAGCCAGTTGCGCTAACCACTACGCCAACGAGCCGGCATAGCGAAAAACTTAATAAAAAATAATAGGAGAGCTCTGTTGTTATTGTAAAGTCGAAAAATTACAGATAAATTTCAAAATTACAGGCGTATATAGTTCACAGAAGAAATGAACATTAGTGCAATTTTAGATAGAGTAAATTTTTTTCTTTCTATAAATTTGATTATAATATTGGGATAAGTTATAAGTTTGTGATCAGAGCTTAAAAAAATAAATTCATTTTTAAAAGTAAAATTTACAGAAACATTCATGAAATTATAATAATAATTGTGGTACATATGACAATATTTTCTTTAAATTAGCATATGATTTACCTGGCGGACACAATAAAAAATATTCCTAATTACTACATAATGACGTTTGTAAATTTGGAAGTATTTTATTAAATTCATACAACTTCCGAGTTTAACGGCTTGACGAGGTTTATGCATGGTTGATAAAATATTGTTATCTTAACAGCAATCCATAGTTAACTACGACAAATAAAGAAAAATTGGTTAAAAATTTCCTATACAACCTAAATCATCCTAATCACCTAAATCACAATCATATATATCTTACCTATTGAACCGTCTTAGCTCAGTGTGTTTTATTTTGCGAAATCTCAGGAAAATATTGTTGGAAGAAAATATGATAATTGCTTATTTTGCGTTATTCCACTCTGTACTCAGCTATGGGGTCACGCAGTGGGGCAACTCAATCTAACACCTTAAGATGTTTCGCATACAAAAATACGCAGTTAGAATTATTGCTAACATTCCAAGGCGTTATTCTTGCAAAGGATTGTTTGTTAAATACAAAATTCTCCCCTTACCGTCTTTTTACATATATGCAAATTCGCAGAAAGAAACACTGTCTTATTTACAAAAAAAAAAACAATAATAATTTATGAAACTCGACACAATGATGACTTCAGAATTTAAAAATATAGAATTTCAAGAATCTCGAATGGGATCCACTACAATTCCGTTCGGTTTTTCAACAAATTACCATCTAAAATAAGACTCCTTAATTTAAAAAACTTTGATCAGGAAGTAAAAGGTTTTTAACAAAACATGCATTTTATTCTGGTCAGGAGTTATTTAATTATCTTACAAGGAATATAATTTCTTTAAATGTAATTTGTGTAGATTTTAGACGTATGAAACATTGTTAGTTTAAATGACAAACTTATAATTCCAATGAACAATTAAAAGAGTAATTTAATGTACAAGTTTCTTTTGTTTTAGGTAGTGAATACTTATAGTAAATTACAAACGAATTGTTAAAATAGATTTTAACGTACGTATATATTATATTTGACGATGTTTATTCCTTTTTTGGTTGCTAACAAATAAAGATTTATTTATTTGTTTATAATTGCTTTTTAACTTACAGTTTCCAGTAAATAAATGAATTATCAATAATGTATAATTTATTTATGATTGAACTTCAAGCATTCCTTAAGTAGTCTGCTTACAAGATAAGACAATTGTGAAATAAACTTCATTTGTGATGTAAGCAATTCACCAAAGCGTTAGTTTATGTTTTGTAACTACAGTTGTGAAGCATAACAGAGTGAAATATGGTTATAATTTGTGTCAGTTATAAGCCATCGTGCAGATCATAAATAATGTAACACAAACAACAATCTATGACTGAAGAGATTACATCTTTGAAACTTAAAGGTTAATAGCTTAATATTAATTAATAATGTATAACACAGATACATAACATCTTTTTGCTGATAGATTCCTGTTCATACCTGTAATTTTGAAATGTTTGGAATAAAAGTTGTAGAATTTTAAATTGTCTACAACTTTTATTATATACACTTTTACCCAAAAATGCATATAATCTTAAAAAAAATTTGTTTTTATACGAGAGCACAGCCTTCCCAAAAATTTCGGCAGACATGGCGTCTACCCTATCTTGTAGAGAATACAAAATTTAGTAAATGAGGTGATTTCAAAAAAAACATATGAGCCGTTTTTGAGAAAATCGTAAAAAAGTGAACAATGACACGAATAAACTACCATTTCAGGTTGACCGATTTTGATGAAAATGTTCGTGTCGGGTCTTCTAGTGGTATCTAACTTAAGTTTCAAGTTTCAACTTTTTACGATATTTCGTTCTTGAAATATTCTGTTCACACACAGGCACACACAAGCACCAAACGCTAAAAACATGTTTTTTTTGGGTTCATAGGGTCTGAAAACGTGGACACGTCCGGTAAAAACTCTATTTAGAAAAATTGACATGAATACAATACTTTCCTTTCTATTTATTCATATAGGCCAGACAGAGTACAATAAATTAAATTTCATTTTTAAATTTTTATTGAAAATTTCTTTAAATTATTTCAGGAAATAAGTTTTATTGAATAATATACGTTACATCAGTTCAAAAATTATTTTTCAGAACAAATTGAAGTTGAAGTTGCTTCGATAGAAACTAGTAAGACAACTACAGTTGTCACTTTCAATGTAATGTTGGAAAAATTTAGTCTTACAGCGATAGATCTACGTGATGTTTACTTAGATAAATAATTTTGATTGGTTGTGACGTTAACCAATTAAATAAAGTAATGATGATTGGTTATGAATTAACCAATAGTGATCAGTTTTGATTACTAGTTCGTTAGTTCATTATACACTTTAGAAATTGGTTGTAAGATATAAAATTTGAAAAATTGAAAATAGAATTTTCAGTAAAATATCGATTATCCGTTGTAATGACTGTCGCGGTATTCGTGGATAATTCACCAATACTAAATTAAATTGTAAAGAAACGGTTTATCCTTAATACATTTAGTTATCCTTATATTCAGTTTGAAACACAATAATACATTGACAAGCTAGCTTGTCCGTGAGCTAGCTATTCACAATATAAAGCCAAATTACATGATGGAAACTTTTCCATAAAAGTTCCTTCTCATCTGTATATGAATTTATTATGGAAAAAAGTTACACTTGACAAAACCAATTTTTCCAGAAAATTTGAATTAAGCTTTTTTAGAAGGGGTCTCTCATCAGCCTTGATCATCATTGCTAAGTTTTTCGAAATAAATACCGTTTATTCCATACCATGTTATCTTTTGAATCTTGTCACATATGGAATCAGTCACACTATGGGTCAAATTTCCCTTCAAAGCCAAGAGAACCGTGCGAAAATTTTGCGGCAGTAATAGGGTCAGATATCGATTTACTTTCTGATCGTACCTGAATCATCCACTCTAGTGTTTAGGTCAACTCTTGTGTTTAGGCTGTTGTTTAGATCAACAGCCGAAAGGCTGATTTAAACCTCCAGTGATTTTACTAAGTAATAACAAGGAGTGAAGTGGTATACTATTGCCTTCCTCACCGAGTTGAAAGAGTATGCTTATCAGCATGCCAGGCCCTCCGAAAAACACCCACTTTCCACCCTGCAAATGATACCTTCACATCATTCACCACAGGGTCTGGCTGTATAGTGGAAATGATTACTCTCAGAGGAGATAACTCTGACTAGTGTCTTTTACATCTCTACCTTTTCTGTTCTTAAATAGTTCAGTCTTATAATTGGCTTACTATGTGATAAGAAACAGAACTACTTTTTTTAGCCCCGGAACAAACAGATCGGAATAACTTTATGTGCAGTTAATTTAATACTCCACCTGCCCGTTATGGGAAACCACTCTTGTAATATTTTATTAAGGGTTTCGTAAAATTTAAATGTTGTGTTTTGCTATCGGATATTTTTGATTTTGATCACTTTATTTTTCGTACATTTTTAATCTTTGAAACTTGACATGTATAATCAAGAGTTTACTGTATGTATGTAAAGATATAGTTGTATTCAACCCACACTTTTTATTATGCTATAGTATAGCATAATAAAAAGTATTACAGAAACGAAAAAGTATTATCTGTATTACAGAAACATACATCTAATAGCCTATAGATAATTCGGAATTTAAGGTAAGAACAATTCAATATTAAATTAAACCGCTGTAATGTAGCTACAGAAGATTATAGTTGGAGTGACTTACGCATTTCTTTGTGGTTTATTAAAAGATTTCAAATTCCATAAATTCTTAGCAACGTTCACAATCTTAAAAGAAAATGATAGAGAGAGAACCTGTTAGTAAAACAGAAAATAGGATCGTTCGTTACCAGGCAAGCAAGATGTATTAATATCTTATCGATTTAATTTTTGATAAAGAATCATATTTTTCCCATTAGTGACACCATAAATTTTATGTTTTCTTTTGAAACGTTATAGTTGTACACGCTGTTTTACTTTTATGACGATAATTGACGAACAAAACTTCTTGAGCAATAAAGCTAAAACGAATAAAAGTAAATAATCCATATAATAAGAATTCTTCATAAATTATTCAAAAATCATGGAAACTGCAAAATTAAAAACTAAAATATTTAATGATTATATAATTAGAATCAAAAATGTGACAAAAAAATAGTTTTGGAGAATATAGTTTTATACGAATCGATTCTGTATAACTTACAGCAAAATGGTAGTAAAATAAATTTAAAATATTTGACAAAACTCAAAACACCCATTCTTCCTAAATTAAGGGAATGACATGAAATTTATACGCACATTTCTTACATGTGTAGGTAAATGATAATGAATATTAATAAGTATATAAACTTAAAACTTTATTTTAAACATAACGTTTTCCAGATCAAAGAACACTACAGCTACAGAACAAATCAATCATATGATTCTTTGGAATTTTATTGCACTTTTATGGTTTTCATTTAATACATCCTCCCATGTACTCGTTTTAGAAACACAAGTTTGTCAGTACACTATCCAAAAAAGACTAATTCAAGAGCTGTAGAACCATGTCACTCTAAAATTTCTTTTAATTCTTTGTTTAATTATTCATGTAGAAATAAACTTTATTGTTGTTTAGGTCAACAGCCGTAAAGCTGGTTTGAACCTCTAGAGGTTTTACTATATAAAAACAAGGAGTGAGGAGGTTTACTATTGCCTTCCTCACTGAGTTGAAAGAGTATGCTTATCAGCATGCCAGGCTCTTCGAAAATCACCCACTTTCCACCCTGCAAATAACAACTTTACTTCATTCACCACATGGTCTGGCTGTAAAGTGAAATTCATTACTCTCAGAGAGATAACTCTGACTAATAACTGTACCTCTTTTGTTATTAAGGTGCAGTTTCGTTAGTGCAATCGCCGCATGCGATTACTGCATGCAGCCGCTGCATGCGTCACTGCCATTATTCTTCAAATTGATTTCTGAAGAAGTGGTGTCGTTTATGCGTCCAACGGAAAAGATCGCAAGCGTCGGCTGCATCGACTGCTTTGGCAACTAGTCACCTGCAGTAGTCGCATGTGTCTGGAAGTTGAAAATGAGTTTTTCCAAAGACGATGACGCAAAACTCATTGAGTTAGCTGCAGAAAAACTACAACTATTTGATCCTTCAAACTTGCTTTCATCGTTTAATAGATACAGTAAACTCCCGCTAATCCGAAATAATTGGGGTGAGCCGATTTCGGATAAGCCGGGCTTTTTAAATAACAAGAAAATGGTGTTTTATTGTAAAAAATATAACTGTGTCCTAAAACTTTTATTCATACGATTTAATTGTCAAATATTTTCCGTATATTTTGATTCTGTTTTTAAAAGTCAGAAATTTTTTTTTGGTTTTTATTTTCCATTTGTTTTCTTTTCGGAATGTCCCGTCAACGTTTAACTAAAAGTACATCAGTGGGCGTCGCTTCGATGGTTTTGACTACACTTTATGTTTACACGACATTGTTAAATATCATTTCACTTCTACTACCAGTTCGTAACACTAATTAGGCACAAAACGAAATGAAAACTACATTAAGGCCAAGACACTACCGTACCCATTCAACCACAATACAGTACTATTTGACTGTTTGCATCAAAGATGATGTAGCCAAAATAAACAGTAGGCCTAGTAGTAGGCTACCGCTCCAAGGAAAATACTCATGTTATCGGTAAAAATCCTGTTTGCAGTGCTGAATGTTATGTAGGCATAATTTACGTGCTATAATTTACAGTTCAGTTTGCTTAAACAGTATTTTGGTACAGAAATACAATTTACAATATTAAATATTTATTGTTTTTATTACAGTTATTTGAAGAAAAATTACATATAAAATACTGAGTATTTTTTGACGTTTCTGATAACCCGGGTTTTGGTTAACCCAAACGTGCAGTTGAATCGCACGTTCCAAGGCACAAACGAAACTACCCGACATGTGGGTCAGTCGCATGCAATTACTGCATGCAGTAATTGCATGCGACGACCACACAAACAAAACTGCACCTTTAAATAGTTCAGTCATATAATGGGCTGACTATGTGATAAGAAAGAGAACTATTTTTTGTAGCCCTGGAACCAACAGATCGAGTGCAATCAATTTAACTCTCCATCTGCCTGTTATGGGCATAAATTTTATGTCAGCAAAAAAAAAAGTTAGAAAAAATATGTTTTAAGCTTTTAGTCCCTAAAACAGTTTTAAATGTGATTGTTGAGTTACAAAATTAATAATTTTTAGTACTTTTATAATACCAAATGATAATGGGTGGAATAACTATTTGAAATATTTATAAGAAGTGTAAAATTTTGTACCGGCGAGCACTTACGTCATGGTAGATAGTTTTACAACATGTAGTCTATGGTAAACATGGAAGACTTATAGTATTTGCTTACAATATTCTAAGAGTAAACAAAAAGAATAATGCATAAGGAAAAGGAGAGGAATGGGAGAGAATGAATCTAAAGGGAAGTGAGATATTGCTACATGAAGAAAAATGTTGTAGTAATAGTACTATACGCATATGACAACAATTCGCTGGGGTCTTGGAAAATTTATTGAAAAGAAAAATATAGTGTACTATATGTATTATAGTATATTTATAATAAATCTTTGGTTTACTGGAATACTTTTTATATCCCTTCTTTTTTCCTAGAATTACCAGTCGATACCACAATATTGGAGTCCCTAGCACACACGGTGGACCACGTAAAGTGTTTCAATTCAATTATGAAAAAACAGTTTAACACAGAGTATTTAAGAAAAATTATTCCCAATAATCATACCCAAGAAATTCATTAAAACTAAAACCGTTCCCGTTCAAATCCAGAGAGTGCCCTGAACTGAATGTCATGGGTTCAAATCTCAATATTTTTAAATGTAAAAACTTGTTGTGTAGTACTACATAATTTTTAAGGTATTTAAAATTCTTCAATATTTTGGTGAAAATAAAGTTAAAAAATTTTAACGAATTCCAAAATGGTGGTCATGAACATAATTAGTATGGACACTTACGGAATGCCCTGTATCTTCCTTTCAAAATATGACAAAACGAAAACCGTATTTAATACTAAAAAAAATGTTTTAGCAAAATGATGTACAACATAACATACATTTGATGTACAACATTCGCATTTGAAAATTTTGGATTACGGACCTATATATTTAATTTTCAAATTTAGAAATTTTAAGGTTAAAATATTTTTTAAATTATGGTCTTGTAACACGTAGTTGGAAAACTTGTCAAATTTTAAAAAGGATTTTGTAAATGATTTTTGTGTTATCGTATGTTGAAAGGAAGATACAGAACGTTCCGTAAGTATCCACATAAATTACGTTTATGACCACCGTTTTGGAATTCGGAAATGATTTTAAAATATGTTTTCACATAAATTTTGAAGGTTTAAATATCTTAAAAGTGATGTATTTTACAACAAGTGTTTACATTTGAAAACAATAAGATTCAAACCCATGATCCTCACTTTAGGGTACACTGTGGATTCTGTATTTGAACGGAAACGGTTTTATTTTTGATAAATACCTTGGATATGATTTAGTTAGAAATATTTTTGTTTGAACTTTCTATGTTAAACCGTTCTTCCTTAATTCAACTTTAAAGCTTTACGTGGTCTGCACTGTATGCGCGTAAATTTAATACAGGCTTATTTACATTTAAAACAAAAATAATATATTATTTTATTTTATTATATCGTATGAGTAGCCTATATTATATTTACTCTTCCATAATGCATACAATACGTTATTATTTGCACATAAAATTATACATAATACAAAAATTGCCCATAACGGACATGAGAAGTGTTAAATTAATTGCACTCTATCTGTTGGTTCCAGGGCTACAAAAAATAGCTCTGTTTCTTATCTCATAGTCAGCCATTTATATGACTGAACTATTTAAGAACAGAAGAGGTAGAGGTGTAAAAGATACTAGTCAGAGTTATCTCCTCTGAGAGTAATGAATTTCATTATACAACCAGACCCTGTGGTGAATGAAGTGAAGGTGTCATTTGCAGGGTGGAAAGTGGGTGCTTTTTGGAGGGCCTGGCATGCTGAAAAGCATACCTTTCAACCCAGTGAGGAAAGCAATAGTAGACCACCTCACTCCTGGTTTATACTTAGTAAAACCTCTAGAGGTTCAAACCAGCCGTTTAGCTGTTGACCTAAACAACAGCAATACAAAAAACGTAAAAAAATAATACATGTATTATTTAAGTATGAAATATTATACTCAACCATACACAAGAAAAGCTGATTGAAATTGTAAAGAAGACACGCCTTTAAATCTTTTAAGAGAAAACAAAATACATGGAACAATCACTATCAGGTAACCTACCCTTTAAAAATACGTTACAGACAAAGTTTCTCACTTTAAATTCCAGGGATAAGTTATCCAACCATCCGAACTGAGCCTGATAGTCAATCAAGAACGAGTAAGAAAACTACAGAAGGCCTACTGATTCACATGGAACCACATAACAAAAAATCAATCTTCATCAACGCGAAACTCTGACCTACAGTTGTGCTCTTCCAAGCACCATACACAGTGAAAACAACACTGATCATGAAGAAAAAAAAACAAATAAATAAATTGCAAAAGAGAGAAAATATTTGGACCAGTCAACAAATATGGAATAAGGAATAAACGACGATCATCATAAATCTTTAAACACACAAAACCGATTACAGATTTTTTCAGAAGAAAGAGAGTAAGATTTTACAAATACAAACACAAATTTTATAGAAACAGAATGATAAAAAAGTCTTTAATTTCACAAATACAACCATAAAGGTGATTTTGGAGGAACGAAGGACGGCCTGGAAAACGCAAGGAATACATGAAAGCGTTCAAGTTCTTATGCTCTCTTAAAGAGAATAAACGTGAATGATAAAATAGTTGTTACCACCATTTGGAAAATTTTGGAAGTAGTAGTTTTGCCTCCTTATGATTTTTCTATAATAATTGAATTAGTCATTTCAAAAAGCCCATGAGTCAAAATTTTACATTTTTTCTTTAGTGCATTTTAGGACTAACTGAATATACACACACCATCCCTACAAAAACCACATAAGTCTGGATTTCCTGAAGTTATATATAACACTATGAAAAGGCTTATCCTTAAGGATATAAAGCGTTTCCTTCTAATCAAAAAATGAAAGTGGATGTTCTTTTGAAGCTTAAGTTCTACTTTTTAGTGGAAGAGGCCATAGCAACTTTGTATGTCCTCTTATTTTTAGCCTCTTTTTTAAGGTGTATGTATGACTACTGTTTATGGCAACGATGAAGAACGTGAATAGTCCTGAAAATCAACATTTTTCTTTCTTAAAGTTAAGAATTTCAATTTTTATAATTTTCAGAAAGCTATTTTAAGTCATAATGTAAACTACTGAAGCAAACAAAAATGAATACTATTGTACAGCACAATTTTCTTCTGGTCTAGCAACTTATTTTATAGAAAACAATGTAAGTTAACATTTTACTCCAAATTATTTCAGAAACACCTCAAGTCTAAATTTTCAATTTTTTTCAAACAAGTGACTTGCTTTAAAAAGACAAAAGTATATTTTATATAAAAGGGGACAGCCCTCTGAACAATTTACATTTTTTAATTGAATAAATTACTAGTTTTTTAATTTTACCAAAAGTTAATTTTTTTGACTTGTGGACTTTCTGAAATGATTTTTAATTGAATAAATTACAAGTTTTTTAATTTTACCAAAAATTAATTTTTTTGACTTGTGGGCTTTCTGAAATGACCAATTCAATTATGAAATTATTTGGTTTAAATCGAATGGAAAAAGATTTTTTTACCATTTAGGAGCGCTCTTATAACGAAAAAATGTTAGAGATTCCATACATAGGGAATTATATAATTTTGTTAGATATAGTGAATTTTAAATGTTTTAGTCCTCTGTTATTTCTTGTGATTTTTAACTTAAAAGAATAAATCGAATTCAACTGAGAAATGGACATTGTTGAAATTATATGAAGGCTAAATTTGAATTAACGTGAATTCAATGGTATGGCTTCAAAAATTGTGAGTTTGAATTACGACAGGATTGACAATGTAGATGTGACTTCGGACGGACACTTTCATTTATTCAGTTTGCTTACGTAGAGAAATTTTTCAGACAGATTTTTTTAATTCTTTTAGTGTGTACATTGCAATCTGTTCAATTTAGAACAATAAGCAACTCCGTTACACAATGAGATGAGGATGATATGTATGACGTGTAAGTCTTGTGTAGACTCAGACTGACCATTCCCGAGAGATTATGGTTAATTAAACCCCAACCATCATAGTACACTGGTAACCACTTTCTAGTATTCAAATCCATATAAAAGTAACTACCTTTTCTAGGATTTGAACCAGGAACCTTCATTACCAAAAATCAGCTGTTAAACAGCTGACTAGTGGCGATGACGTTACCCGTAGGCCAACCCGGTAGGTTTTTCAGACAGATAATATTCTTTTTTGAAATACTTCTATTAATTCAAAGTAAAGAAAATATTAAATGTTGCTTAAATCAAATTTATAATTTACATATTCAGTGCTTGAAAATTGATAGAGCAGGGAAAGAGTAAATTAGTGGAAAAATCATTTTAGTTTCTATAAAATTACCATTTCAATTGTCATTAGCTAAACAATTAGTTAAAAAAGAAATTGAATTTAATATTACGAAATAGTTTAACATTAAAAATTATTAAATATTATATGTTGTTGTTTAGGTCATCAGCCAAAAGGCTGGTTTGAACCTGTAGAGGTTTTACTAAGTAAACCGAGGAGTGAGGTGGTTTACCATTGCCTTCCTCACTGAGTGGAAAAGTACGCTTATCAGCATGCCGGGCCCTCTGAAAAGCACATATTTTCCACTCTGCAAACGACACCTTCACTTCATTCACCACAGGGTCTGGCTGTATAATGAAATTCATTACTTTCAGAGGAGATAACTCTGATTAGTGTCTTTTGCACCTCTACCTCTTCTGTTCTTAAATGATTCAGTCATTTAATTGGCTGACCATGTGATAAGAAACAGAACTATTTATTTTAGCCCTGCAATGAACAGATTGAGTGTAAATAATTTGACACTCCACCTGTCCGTCATGGGCAGAAATATTATATAAAAAAAAGAATTAATTCCTTTAAGTTAAATTTAAGTTTCTTTTAAGTTAAAATAATTAAAGCCTATGATATTGTTAAATAAAATGTTTTTATTATTATTTAGTTTGTATTATATGAATTTAGTTAAACAGTGTATTATACTTAATATAATAACTATTTTTACTAAAGAGTATTTAGCTATTATAGTACTATTTTTATATTACTAATATAATTATATATATTTTAAATTTTTATAACATATAACTTAATAGAAAAACATTAATTATTGTAAAACTTTTTAAGTATCATTTTATAATATTTTATTGTATTATTTTTATCGCACTTCTAAAATGTACTTTTTCATTTTGTTTTAGGGTGCCGACATATTTTTTACATTTTTTTTGTAAGAATTTTTTTATTTTATTTATTTATTTAACGTCGCATCAACTACAACGGTCATTAGCGACGACGTTGGGGTGTAACTGTTTAAAATGGAGGATGAAATGATTTTTTGTAACGTATGAAAATATGCCGTGCCTGAGTGGGATTCGAACCCAGGACCGCATGATGAGAGGCGAGCACGTTACCAACTGCGGCAATGCGGCCGGCTTTGTAAGAATTGTAAGGTATTTCTTACAGTTATTTTATGTTATATTAAAAATGAAATTAGTTAATTTTGTTAAATTAGATTAGTTACTTTGTTTACGTAAAATTTAAAAAAATTGTTATTTTATTGTTTTTGTCGACAGACTTCGGTTTGACGGAATTATCATGTACTTTCGTATTAAATAAATAAATTAATTTCTTTGGTAGTATTACAAATAAATGTTCAAACTTAAAAGATATCTACATGCACACATATACTTTTGAAAGTTACTTAGAACTTTTCTAAAAAGTAATCTATTCGATATCGTTGGGTTTACAGTATTCTTAAACGTATTAACCCTGTGCCCTATCTCAAGTAATGTTAATTAGAATACACATAAATCTCTGTACCTAACAAAACTTCACACTGTCTTATATCTTTAAAGGATTCCCTGTTTGTTTTCTCCATAAACTTAAAAAACTTCATCAGCTTTCACAATTTTTAGTTAATAATTTTTTTTCTCTTCACCCCTATATAACATATTCAAAAAATTAAATATTTGAGCTAAAATCTCAAATAGCAGCTGAGTTATGTGTACCTGAAGTTGAAAAACAGGTTTATGTATAAAACGAGCGTTAAAGTTTTTACAGAAATAAATAGCCTATATTAGATATTTTGTTCAAAGAAACAACCGACCAAAATAACCCCAGAAATTCACCGCTACTTACGTTGACGATACAGTAATATTAGCTCGAAACCAAAACCCTTTAACGCTTCACTAACACCTCAACATCATCTCAATCTCTTTTTACATGAATGTTGTCAAACATGGGAAATAAAACTTAATACGGTCAAATCTCTTCACGTAACTTTTACACTCTGTCACGGTGAATGCTCACTAATATACATGGACAATTTATCAATGTCTCACAAAGACAGACACTGTCAAGTATTTTGGTCTGAGGTTTGATAAAATACTGACTTGAGCATAGATACCAAACAAAAACGTTTATTAATAAATTCCTGACAAACTTTTAAATTCTCTACTTTATAAACGATCAAAATTGTCAGTGGCACAAAAACTACGCATATTTTGTTCTCTTTTGAAACCTATATTTACGGCTCTCAAATTTTCGGTTCTAAGAAATATTTTAATATACAACGCATTCAGGTATTTCTGTCAAAACCATTACACTTTACAAACACCATCCAACATGCACCCCTTTACGTTAGAAACAAAACCTTACACACAGATTTTTAAATACCTTTCCCTCAATTCCATCGAACACTTGTACAAATACTTTCGCAGTAAGTCATAAGAACACAATTACCTACTGTACGCTAATTTTCCAACTTACATCTAGCTGAAAATCCTGCAAGACGCTCTAAAATATACTACAGGAGAGATCTGTTAATTTAATAAAATAAACCTTATTAAAAATTATTCAGAAATTTTCAATCCCAATTTTGGGGGAGGCACCAAAGGGGGCCTTACTCCTTTCATGTTTATCATGTCATTTTAACACAATTATCATTATCATCGCGTTTACTAGTTATATAACTTTTACAGTCATATGAATTTTTTCGCCCAAGAATTCCAGCAGACATGGTGCCTACCCTATCTCGTAGAGTATAAAGAATTTAGTAAATGAGGTGATTTTTAAAAACATCGTAGGAGCCGTTAGTACGTTAAAAACATCGTTAGTACGAAATACATAGTGAGATACCAAAGAATGCCACGTGCTTTTCTAAAATTATTTACAAAGGGTCATGACTCTTAGAAACAGGAAGACACGGCTACAGAAGTTCCAATTTTCTCTTGAATGTACATAGACATACATAGTACACAAACATACATGAAAATACTTTTGTATTGTATAAAAGCGTGGAGATCAGATAGTGGAATTGTCTAGGGAACACTGATTTCGTAAATCCCTTGAGTCTGTCCGGTTCTTATGAGATTACATCTAAAACTGCCATTGAGAAGTGGACCAGACGAAGAAACAAGCCAATCTTGTTATTGTTTCTAGTTTTCTCTATTCCTTTATGTGCGTTGTGTTTAAAACCCTTTGGATTTTTATTTATATTTATATATATATTTCCCGGAACACACTGCATTAATAGTTTAAAATTGGCCTACATTTTTAAACGAATTTTAAAAGTTGCTAAAAAACGGAATCAGTTAAAATCTTATATGAGCTTTCACATATTTTTCCCAAACATTTTCTTTGCTATTTCTCGTCAAATAAATTATAGAAACTTAATAATATTATGATATTTTATTAATAAAGCTGTGTTTTAGGTCATCAGCCGAAAGGTTGGTTTGAACTTGAAGAGGTTTTACTTAGTAAAACGAGGAGTGAGGTAGTTTACAATTGCCTTCACTGAGTGGAAAATTATGCTTATCAGCATGCCGGGCCCTCTGAAAAGCACACGTGTTCCACTCTGCAAATGAGACCTTCACTTCATTCACCACAGGGTCTGGCTGTATAATGAAATTCATTACTTTCAGAGGAGAGAATTCTGATTAGTGTCTTTTACACCCCTCCCTCTTCTGTTCGTAAATGATTCAGTTATATAATTGGCTGACCTTGTGATAAGAAACAGAACTATTTATTCTAGCCCTGCATCTAACAGATAGAGTGTAAACAATTTGACACTCCACCTGTCTGTTATGGGAAGGCTAGAATAGTATTAAGCTAGAATACTCATCAGTAGCAATACATTTTTGTGTGGGTTAATTTTAGGGTGGTATCGCCAGTTTCTGTTGAATATAAACATTGTTAAGTTTATTAACCGTAAGAGTGTTTCTTATAGTTTCCCTGTTTAAAATCGCATGAACAGCTCGGCAATTAGTGACTGATGTCGGTTTTGGTACTGTAACGGTGGTCTTTAACGTTTTAAAATTCCAGACCCTAGCTGTAAATCGAACCCGTGACCTTTAGTTT
This sequence comes from Catonia carolina, assembly GCA_035578175.1. NCBI lineage: Eukaryota > Metazoa > Arthropoda > Insecta > Hemiptera > Achilidae > Catonia > Catonia carolina. Next base: position 255,406,607 of record JAQMRL010000001.1, on the reverse strand, counting down.
TGTGAGTTAGCGCACTAGTCACTACGCCACGGAGGCGCTCAAGAAAGTGTTTTGATGAAAATTTTCGTGTTGGGTTCCCTAGTCGTATCTAATATAAGTTCCAAGTTTTAATTTTGTACGATATTCCCTCTTTAAAATATCTTCTTTACAAGAGCGCGCGTACACACACACAGACACAATTCCCGATCGATCGCTAAGAACATGTTTTATGGGTTTAGGGGGCTTGAAAACATGTATTTCTGGTGAAAACTAGACTTCGAAAATTCGACGTGAGAACAATACTTTCCTTCCCTATATTTTATCCATGTAGGGCGAGAGAAAGGAAAATGGAACTACAACGTACGACTGACTCTGTGATGTCAAGAGAATAGATATTTATTTGTTTACGATTATATTCACTTTATACCACACAAATTATATTTAAATGAAGAATTTATTGGGGGTGCAGCATGAATTTAGAAAGGTTTAGATACTTAATTTATTTTATTAATACTTTAAGTTGTTATATATTTTTTATAAGAAGTTTCTTTGAAGGTAACTTGAATAGCAGTCTATACTTCACTACATTGTTGATGGAAGGTGAGGTTAATAATTCAGTTGTTGAAGAATTTGAATAAATCATTTAAATAATCATCATGGTTAATCACCATAATAAATAATTTTTAATTAATTTCCAAATATTCTAAATCAAAATTAAAATATATTAAAGATGCAATCATAAAACAAAAGAAGGTATAATTTTGAATAAATAATCTACCTTCTGAATCTATCCGTTATCTAGGTTTACATTTAGATAAGAGGCTCACGTGGAATGTACATGTGAATAAAACGAGAAAGGCACTCCAGGACAGGTTCAAACAGTTGTAGAACAGAATTCTACCGACTTATTTCACGCAAATCCAAGTTACCAACTACATCTAAATTAACCATTTACAACTCCTACCTTCGACCAATGTGGAGCTACGCCAGTCAGCTTTACTGCTGTGCAAAACCATCGGTATTAGCAAAAATTCGGTGCTTTCAATCAAGCTTTTACGGAGGATGGTTAAAGCTCCCTATTATGTAACCAATAAAACGCTACACTCAGACCTAAACGTACCCTACATAGTTGACGTTTTCCTAAAACTATACAACATTTATAAAGAAACTCGTGAACCACCATAACCCACTGATTTCAAATCTGGCTACGTAGACTCTCCCAAACAACCCAATAAGACGTGTAAACCGTAATTGGAGCCGGGATTTCATCAATTAACGTAGTACTGCAATTGACTATCCATTACAGTGTTCTAAATGCTGCACTTAATGCTACACATATCTATTCACGTCGGAGTTCTGTCACTGGACTGTGTCTCCACTCACGTTTATTTACCTTGTTAATTTTTTCCAAATTTTGTGTTATCACATTCACTGATTGTTTCCAACAGATTGTGAATTTTCTAAATATGGGGAAAACTCATAAACAAATAATAAAAAAAAATTTAGAAGAAAATCAAAATCCATTTGAATTATCAAACCAAATGAAACAACTTAATGATTTTTAAAACAAGCAGATGGAAATATAACAGAATCTAATAGCTACTATAAAACCGATGGCAACAATGTCTCGATGCTCCATTTGATTCCCAATCGATGGATAGATAAGAACTCAACTGATAGACAGCTAAATAATACAAGAAGAAATATCGTAACTATACACTCTTACTAATTTTTGAGCTCATTAAACATTAATAATTAATTAAAATATTTTTATATCATATGTATATTTCATATTACAATAATTTTTGTTCAATTTAAAGTCATAAACATAAGTATAATTAATTGTATAAAAGTGTTATCAATAATTTATATTAGGAACATATGAAGTTAATTTGTAATTTCAATTTTTTTAATTTAATTTCAAAGTTCACTTTCCACGTTCCATTTACCTGATAATCCCCCTAGACGCCTTAAAAGACGCTGGAGTGGAGACCTGCTAATTTGACATACAAATTTCATTCTTGGGGAGGCACCAATTGGTGCCCTACCTCTCTCATGCCTATCATGTCATTTACATTATTATCATAATCATCACATTTGCTAGTTGTAAAATTTTACAGTTGTAAATAAAGAATTTAGAGAAAAAAAATTTCAAAGTTTTCATTCATTAAAATCAATTTATTTTATTTTCAAACCTATCTTGTTTCATTTAAAATAGAATTATTTCCAGTTTTACAAAAATTTTAACCAATTCGTCACGTTACAGTGATAACTAAATAAAAATGGTAGTGGGAGGATAGAGATAGTTACAGTTACGACTTTTTCAATTTAAATTATGATTTGATCATTGAACCTAATGTGAACAGTTTCTTTTGATAAATTTTGTCAAATATTTAAACTTGAAATGAGAATCGGTATTTTCATTATTCAGAAGGTCTAAGTTAACGCTTCGAATCAAAGTTTCACTTTATCTGATCGAGAAGCGGTAGTCGGACGCTGTGAATCACTTTATTTTGTAATGTGTACGGTCAAACACTAAATTAAATTTTCTAGTCTGGTTTTTGATAAAAAATTAAAGCCTCTTTATCTATTAAACTGACTAAATTTAAAATTCTTTTAACTAATTTATTTACTTTTAACTGTTTTATTTACAACTAGTTTTATTTACAACTGGTTTTTTAAATCCTAATTTGTCCTCTACTTTAACTAAATATTTGAATTTTTTTTTCCGTAAAACCTCTTAAAATTACAAAAGGAATTAACTACAATTAACCCTTTTTACTTTTTCTTGCGTAGGCCTATATGAATGTATAGAAAGAAAAGTTTCCATGACGATTTTTTTGAAATTAGTTTTCACCGGATGTACACGTTTTCAGACCCCCTAAACCCAAAAAACCATGTTTTAAGCGATTGGGCTGTGTGTGAACAGAATATCCGAAGAACGGAACATCGTACAAATATGAAATTTAAAACTTACATTAGATACTACTAGAGAACCCAACACAAATATTTTCCTTAAAATCGGTCAACCGGAAGAAGTAGTTTATTCGTGTCATTGTACACTTTTTTGGAATTTCCCAGAAACGACCCTACGATTTTTTTTTAAAGTCGCCTTATTTACTACAGTTTTTTGTTCTACAAGGTAGGCGCCATGTCTGCTGCAATTCTAGGGGAGGCTGTTCTCACGAAAAAAGGGTTTTTTTAAGATTGCGGCCTTAATATGTATTTTAGGGTAAAAGTGTTTATAATAAAAGTTGTAGACAATTTAAAAACCTACAACTTTTATTTGAAATTTTTTTGTATATTGCTTAGTTTAGCGGTAATTTGTGATTTTCTGTTTTTCCATAAAATTCTGTAAAAAATTGATTTTTTTAAGATTCCGGCCTAGTATGCATTTCACGGTAAAAGTGTGTATAATCAAATTTATAAAATTTTAAAATATCTACAGCTTTTATTTAGAGCATCTTTCTCTACAGAGCCTAGTATAGCGTGAAAGAGTGATTTCCGTATTATTAAGCCAAACTAGGTTTATTTTCATGTTGCATTATTCACTCGTGATTAAAATATGGTTATGTTTTTGTTTATTTTGAATGTATTATTACTAATGTTAGGTTATATTGTTCATTATTTGCAATGCCAAAAGAAAGTCGTGTGAGTGTTCACACCAGATTTTTACTTTTTGCCGGACGACTTATTCAATAAGTAAACAAAGTAGTTACATAAAAATATATAAGATTATAGTCACATTAATAAATATCATATTTTTAGGTAATTAATGTTGAAAGATTAATAAAATGGACAAAAGAAATCTCTGACCAATATTTTTTTTCTTTGAAATATATTTTTCTAGGTATTTAACGAACAGTAATTCTTGTTAATTATAGACTCGTAAAAAATAACACAAAAAGTATTATATCAGTATTTTGAAAAAAAAATTATTGTAAGATACTTCAAAAAATAAATTTTGACAGCTCTGTTTATTCAAATTTAATCAACTGTTAGAAAATATTTTTCCCAGATATACATAAAGTTATGAATAAATTTATTATACCATTTTTCCTATTTGTTTTGTAACAATAATAAATATCATTTTGTGACGTGCACGGCTCCCTCTTGTTGCTAGAAAGTCCCAATGCAGGAACTGGACATTTCTCATTCTGGTCACTTTCAGGAAATAAAGCGTAGTATATCTGAAGTCCGCGGTCTGAAATATTTTGAAGAATTACTTGTGGTGCACCTTGAATCCCCTTAACGGTAAAGTATTATTCATTGTTTTATGTATCGTGGTAAGCACGTCCGCCCCTTACATAGACGGTTAATATAGTTTTATATTTAAATATTCTTGTATTTATTTTAAATTAAACAACTTATTTGTCAATTTATATTATAAATTGTAGTTCCTACAATCCTTACGCTTGACTAATTTCTTAATTTAGGTTAAGATTGCTTTTTTTTCTCGTATAGGGCCAGGTTTAAACCATATGAGCTGACTTTTTAGACGTTTCTGGAAGCTCTTTTTGAAGCACACATTCTCAGTATTTGTTTTCTGCAGGTTTTTCTCCATTCTTCTGTCAACTCGGTGTTCAGTTTTTGCTCTTATGAAAGTTCGTAATCAGTTGTCTGAATTCGGTTCGATCATAAATTTTTCTTGGTTTATTCCGGTTTTCTCAGTATCCTCTCTGAGGTCTTTAAACCATTTATCCGATACCATAGGTCTGTTGTTAAGTGTCATAAAAATTTGTTTTGTCAACCGGTTGTCATCCACTCTTTACATGTATCCATAAAATTTTAATTTTTTTTATATTTTTTCTATTAATCGTTCATTTTCCTCAACCTCGTAATCTATGTTGTCCGTCTGCTACCTTTGGACCCATTATCTTGTGTCTCTAATCTTTGGTTGTCTTGAGAGTGCTTTCTTCTTACACAAGTGGTGAGTTCCTCGAAGTGCACCGGCCATTCTTCCTCGTCTGTTGTTATTCGCTGGTCTTTTATGATTTCTATTCAATCAAATTTTCCCATAACGGGCAGGTGGAGTGTTAAATTAATTGCACTCGATCTATTGGTTCTAGAGCTACAAAAAATAGTTCTGTTTCTTATCGCATAGTCAGCCATTTATATGACTGAACTATTTAAGAACAGAAGAGGTATAATTGAAAAAGACTAGTCACAGTTATCTTCTCTGATAGTAATTAATTTCAATATACAGCCAGACCCTGTGGTGAATAAAGTGAAGGTGTCATTTGCAGGGTGGAAAGTGGGTGTTTTTCGGAGGGCCTGGCATGCTGATAAGCATACTTTTCCATTTAGTGAGGAAGACAATAGTAAACCACCTCACTCCTCGTTTTTACTTAGTAATACCTCTAGAGGTTCAAACCAGCCATTCAGCTGTTGACCTAAACACCACACATTCAGTTAAATGTGAGTTCAATAAAAAAATTATTCTATGATAATACTACAATAATATGAAAGATTTATAAATCACATCTGATTTTAACAAAACCACCAAACACACAAATGCCAATCCTCATAAGGTACTTCAAAAAAGAGCTTAATGTGCCTGGTGTTATGTAAGTTATGTAATGGGGAGTAAATTTCGAGTACTTCATTGATAGATCCTTATTTTTTTTTGAGGGAAATATTAATTCAAAAAGTTACTAACAGGTGCTGCAGGAACTAATCTTTCCGGAACTTAAAAACAATCCTGTTTACAATTTTCAATCGCATATCTGGGAACAAGATGGAGCCCTAGCACATTTCGGTATCGAAGTTCAAGAGTTTTTGAATTCCAAATTTAACGAATGGATTGGTACCTGTGGTACAATTGATTGCTCTGGGCGCTCGTCAAACTTAACCCCATGTGATTTTCACTGTGGGGTGTTATAAAGGATTGGTGTTTTCTTCAAAACCACAAAACCTACCCGAACTAAAAAGCATAATAAAAAATGCATTTGACACCGTCAATGAAGTAAAATTATTATTGTTGAAAATTTGTCAATCAGTTTTAATTCTTTCAAGTTTTTAAGTTTTAAGTCGTTCCATGAAGTGTATAGACCCTAATAGTGGGAATTTTGAACAACCGCTATAACAAAAGTATTAAAGTTATTATGGAAGTACAATTAAAATAATAAATTGGTTCTATTCCCAGTAGGTTTCTTATTCCGTTAACTTGTAACGCCTTCATTTTTACTTCTTCCGCATGTAGGGAAACTGATATGTGGGCCACCCGGTATACATCGGAACTAATACAAAATCGGAAATGAAATTAAAAAAATGGGTATTTAGTTATATTTATGCTACCATAGCATACAAAATTCAGTTTAAGTAATAATGTAACTAATTTAGTCTCAACAATAAAGGGATACAAAAATTTGTTTGTAATAAAATGGAATGTTAATGAGGGGTCAAAAGGAAAGAGAAAATTGTTTGAATAGGATACTTATGTAGATGAAATGGGTTCCCTTCTCTGGATGAAAGTGGGTAATGAAGAGCGATGATAACGTAACGTGAGTACGAATAATGCGAAATAGAGAAGTAAGGGGGGTTATATTGAGATTGTTACACGCGTGCTTTTATTTAAGGGGAGGTAAAGAGAAGTGGACAAACTGATAACTATGGTCAACACATCTCTTATATTCTCTCCGGGATCTTTCTCTTTTCCAACGTCTCATCCCGGATAGTACAAACAACGATGACAACATGAAACTGTTTCCGGATTGTTTTGTTTTATCTAACAAACTGCTGGGAGTTGTTTCATTTTGAAACAAGATTGCTGGTGGCTGCTCTTGTTTCGGCCCAAAGGCATTCCTTCGTCTATTTATCCCTTTCTATATTTTATAAAATCCCCTTTCCAATGAACAAAATAACTCTCTCTTTTTAAATTCTTTATATATTTTTATCTTCGTCTGTTGTACGTTTATTATTGTTTTACTCTGTTTATTCTTATCGTTATTATTATTGTCGTACAACACCCACTTAAATATTGTTTTACCCTTCTTCCTATCAACATATCCTTCTTCTTTCTCTCTTAGAAAATAACATACATGTAACAAATAACCCTATCTAACATCTTTTATCTCATTCTAACGCTGTAAAGATTCATTCAACACCCCTCTAACATGAGAAAATTCAATCTTCTCGCAAACTTTATTTCCATCCTTGTATCAAAGTGGAGTTGTTAAAACAATCTGTTCCTCTAACACATAAATGGTCTAATTTTATATAAAACTAATATTCACTTAATAATCTTTCTTTATAAATTACATGGTATTTTTACACTATTATTAAAATAATTTTTAATATTCTATCTCTATTTGCTAAAAGATATATTAACGTTTTTAGATTAAACTTTAAAACGATGAATTAATAAAAGAACTAATTTACTTTTAGTTACACTCTGTAATAAAAGGCTAATGAACTTTCTCTGCAACACCAATTAAATCTCAGTAAAGACATGTTACCTACAAATTATTTATTTATTATATAATAAATATATTATAATTATTTATTATATTATTATTATTATTATAGAAATTTAAATTTATTTAAATAGAAATGAAATTAGATCTTTGTACTTGATGACAAAGAATTTTCGGGTGATGATATTTTTGAGGAGTTTTCAAACTACTTCTCATCTGTTTATAAAGGCTTTAATCCCACATAATGATGTTAAATGCTTACATCAAAACATGGTTGAGGAGTCAATTTTGAATAATTTCACCATCACGGAAATTACCGTTGATGAAGTAGTGCCAGCTATTAAGCATCTAAAATCTACAAGATCTTGTGGTCCTGATGGTATACCAGCTTATATTATAAAAGGATGTCAAGAACTATTAAAATATCCGTTGCAATTTTTATTTTCTCTATCCCTTAAAAACAGGTTATTTCCTTCCCAATGGAAAGTAGCTAAAATTACTCCAGTGCCGAAGGCTGGAAAATTGAATGACATTAAGAACTACCGACCTTTCTAATATATTTCGTAGCTCTGGTTTTTGAATTTATAATAAACAAAAAAATATTCGATCATGTTAAGACTGCTATCACTCCGAAACAGCATGGTTTTATGCCCTTAAGATCGACAACCAGTAATTTACTCCTTTTTACTCATTTTTTATCTAAACAAATGGATCAAGGTGGTAAAACAGATGTTATATTTCGTACATAGATATGGCTAAAGCATTTGACAAAGTCGATCACGATACGCTGTTAAGAAAGTTTTTCACATTTGGTTTCTCAGAGGATCTTGTATCGTTTTTAGCTAGTTATTTATCGAACAGAAAACTATACCATTCAATAATCATGAATCCACTGAGTTTATAATTAAATCAGGAGTACCTCAAGGTTCCAATCTTGCTCCATTATTTTTTCTGTTACTGATAAATGGTCTTCCATCATCTATTCAATACTCAGACTGTTTAATGTTTGCGAATGACATAAAACTTTACAAGGCGATACGTAATAATTATGATATGTTATTACTTCAAAAAGATTTAGATAATATAGTTAATTGGTGTACTCATAACAAACTAATTATTAACACGAGCAAGACTAAAACTGTATCATTTACGCGTAAGAGAAATCAGCACTTGGCAGTATACAACATAAACGGTAGCTCACTAGAACGTGTCAGTTCTATCAGAGATCTTGGAGTGATTTTTCAAAACACATTGACTTTTGATAAGCATATTGAATTGTTAGTAAATGATGCGTACAGACTTCTAGGTTTTTCTCATGAAAAATTCCCGATGTTTTTCTGATATTAATGTAATTAATTACTAAGTTATATTCATCATTAATAAGGAGTAAACTGGAATATGCATCAATTAAGTGGCAACCTCATTCAATAGTCGCTGAATTAAAAATTGAAAAAATTCAGAACAGGTTTCTAAGGTATTTGTATTTTACAAAGCATAAAAGGCAGATGTCATTGTTCCCTTCCGACAATGAGCTGAGAAAATCGTTCAATATAATGTCGCTTGAAAATAGACGAGACTTGAATTCACTCTTACTGATTTACAAAATTTAAAAACAATAAAATTGATATACCAGGCATAAAATTGAGCACATGCCACTAAGTGCTCCATTATTAAGATCTAGGTTTAATAGATTTATTTTCATTCCTAGAAACAGAACGTTGTACCATGAAAATACTCCAGTAAATAAAATACTGACACTTTATAATAAATGTAACAATATTATTGATCCTTTTTTTGACAATCATTTACAAAAAAGTGTGTTCAGTTTTTAAATAAATAACAGTATTATACAATATATTACAATTTATAAGAGACTTTACGAAAAATTTGTTTGTATTATTGACCTTTCTTTGACAATCAGTTAAGTTATAAAAATTATGTTATTCCTAAATTCAAATTTTTGTTCCACGGGTGGTATTTTTTTCTCTTCTTTTTTTTCTATCTTTAATCTTTTTTTTCTTTTCTTTCTAAAATATAGTGTAATATAATTTGTAAGTGTATACAGTAAATGCTTCGTTTAAATGTTTATATTTGTTTGTGTGTATTATATTCAATTTTATACAGTTGTATTATTACATAATTCTATTACTACACTATCATATTAAAATATTATATTCATCATGTTCATATGTTATATTCATCATATTCATATGTTATAATCATCACGTTTATATAATATTATATTGTAGGTTATGAAGTTGAAGCACCATTACTGTATATATTATAAAATTATTAAATTATAATCGTATGTGTTATACTGTATATGTTTTAAGAGAGCAGTATTGGGTTTTACCTGTTGCTCTCATATGTAATACTTTCTTAAATAAATAAATAAATATTAATAATAATAATAATTATTATTATTATTTATTATATAATTATACGACAAATTATTTCAAATTGTTATCACCAAAGTTGCGATAAGAAATAAAACAGGAACAAAATGATTATTTTTTTATTTCTCGTCATTTGGCTGAATAGTCGCGCGTGGAATAGTTGTATACAACAAATTAAAATATTTGTGGTCTTCGACCGTATTTGTTTTATAAGTGATATCTGTTTTTTTTGTGATTCGTGTAGTGTGTCCTGAAGATGTCTCCGAGAGAGCCGAAAGATCTTGAATATTATGTAATACTCTGATGTGAGTGTTATATATAATTTGTTTTGTTTGGCTGTTCATTGTATATATATCCTAGACCTTATTGCAGTTTGTTAATTAACTATATTTTCATCGTACGTAATATTATTATTCATTAGTTTAATATTAAATTTTATCCAGTGAAAAGAGTAGGAAAATCAAATTAAAAACATTGTAATATAATTTATAAAAGTCTCCTCAGAGGAAACTAAGAAGAAAATCTCAGATCCATCAACAATAAGGGTGGAAGGAGAGAAAATAAGAGAATGTTGGTTTCAAGAAGAAAGAAAAATGGCTAGATTTTCTAATTGTAAAATTATGATTTGGTCTATTCACAGATAGAAGAAAAATGTATGAAAGTATTACAGCAAAATTAATTTATTCAACTTCATAATTTTTAATTAAGCTCTAATATTTAATTTACTTTAAATGCATCACTGTTTTTTAATATCGTACTGGTGGATAGTACAAATAACTCGGTTATCGTTGACCACCTAAATACAAAGAAAACTACAGAGAATACAAAGAAATACAAAGAAAGACATAACTGCAAAGATCTGTCTAACGTTGATTAACTTCATTACCTTTCAATTCTTACATTTTTAGAATAAGAATAGGTTTTTATAAAATTATGTAGAAAATAATTCAACTTGTATTTTAAATTTTTAATAATAAATTGTATAAAGACAAATTGTTACATTGAAAATTATAACAGATAAATTTAACCCAAATATAAAATCTTATCATGAAAGATTTGTTTATTTTCTGATAGAATTTCTTCTATATTGATTTGATGATAATATATAAAATATTTAATAATAAAACTACACGTTGCTGCAAAAGTCTTAAATGTAGTATTTTTAAACACTTTCAAATTAGAAATAAATCTGAGAAATATTCTTATTCGAAACATCTTGTCCAATTTTCAGTCCCATCTTCATATTAAAACAACCCAAAAATTTAAAATAAGATGATAGGGCGTAATTTTATAGGTTTGTTATTCCAAAAGACATTAAAATACAATTATTTTTGCAGAAACAATATACAATAGTACTTATTAGTACAACAACCTGTATTACACCTGCATATCTTTTACAAATCATATAAATCTAAGACGCAAAGTCTGGTCCAGAATTTTTTAAATAGCGATTCTGTATATCCTTAAATACAGAGTTCTTCCAAACGGATGAAAAATATTGCTTGGTTGTTAAGAGATTCAGCTTTCAGAATTCAGTAAAAATCCAAAAATGAAAATTGGTAAAAACCGTAACGAGATGTTTAAAAGTAAAATTACAAATCTAGCCTACCATTTATTGTACTAAAAACTGTACCCTAACTGATACTCTTACTAACCTGAAAAAATAAATTGGATTAACGTACCTTTTAACCTGTTACCGGTAACTAAAATTTAGTAATGAAATTATATTCGTTTTCTTTAATAAAAGCCATTTCTATAAAATGCTGAATTATATTTCAACTTGATAAATTTAAGAAAGTTATTCTAATGAGAATTATTGAAACAAAATGGTGAATTATTGGTTCATTTTAGCACAGCGTAAATATTTACCCGAAAACGGATGCTATGTACGGTGCTTCCGTTTTACACTTTAACACTTTCTGCACAACGGAATTAAAATGAAATTTTTAATGTAGTCTTTCTGTGGTTTAAAAATGTTCTCAAGGACGAGAGTTTATACAAATACTTTCAGAATTATTATTTAAGTATTAAAAGTTAAGAAATTTCTGAATTTGTTTTCCTAGCATTCCTAAAATTAGTCGGTTTTAAATTAATGTGTTGTGATATTTTTTACAAAAACTTTAAGCGCCTACTTATTATAAATAATAATTTTATTACTGTACTTAAAAAGCTTGTTTATTTCTAGGGAAATTCAATCGAAAATTTTATTTTTTTAAACTTGTTTTATAATATTTATTTATTACACCTAATTTTTTACCAATTTTATATAGTTTTTCAGATTGTTATCGACATTTTGACGTAAGAAAGAGCTCTAATAGATTTAGTTTCCAATTAAGTTTTATGGGTTAAAATATAAAATTTTATTGTGTTTGTATTCTATTTTTACTGAAGCCGCCATAAAGTTTAAAAGAAATATCGCAACGTGTACCTTTCGTATTAAAGATCTAAATCCGTAACCGGTCTATTGAAAATGTTAGTACCTAAATTATAGAATTATGGAATGAATAATTATATTGATCCAATTGTAATATAGAGATTTGAAAAATTACATTTTATTCTCAATAACTTTTGTACTACGACTTAACTTAAGTAAATGAAATTTACGAATTGATCCTCATTAAAAAAATAAATGTGGCATTTTTAGTTAAACTTCCTATATCTGTTTCAAAGTACTAACGTGGAAAATTTAGATTCAGAGGCTGAACAACCCAATTTTTTTAACGGGCATGTAAAACCGAATATCTTTATACAATAACAGGACACTTTAACAAAAAGATGTTCAGTACGGCAACTTATCCATTTGTTTACGCACCAAATTAAAAATGGTATTTAAAAGCGCAACTGGCTTATATTTTATGGATCCCGGGTTTGATTCCTAGTCAAGTCATTTACATTTTTTCATTACTGGTTTTTATCTATCGCAATTTACTGTCTGAATTGTCTTAAGCGTAACAACCGGACATAAAACGAATAACATAAAATTTAAATTGGTTACCATTTTCAATACGTGTATCGCAGTAAAGGATGATCTGGAAAAAATCACAGTTCAATGAATAGTGGAGGATATAACGAAAGATTTGTTTCTATAGCTTCTTCTTCTTCGTATAGCTCCTATCCGTTCCGGATGTTTGAAGCTATATTAGCTATCATTATTTTGGTAACTTTCGCTCTAAATAGCGGTGCCGTAGTCATGAAGTTTCTAAGATAATTCAGCCAAAAGAGTCTTTTTCTCTCACACAACTGCTCTCGAGCACCTTTCTTTGTAATGTTATTTCCAGTACTTGGTATTTGCTTTCATTTATCCTAATGTTTTCTCAGTATTGGAGTTTTTTGTTTTTACTATAGTACTTCTTTCTTTACCTTCATCGGTTCAAGAATCTTTTCATTAGTAATACGGTCCATCCATGATACTAGTAACATCTTGCAATAGTTTCACATCTCGAACAATTCCAAACTTGGGCCTCATTCATGGTCAAAGGGTCTTAAACCAAAAAACAATTCCGTTACTAAATTCTGTTAATAAAGGTGCGGTTTCGCCTGTGCGATCGTCGCATGCGATTACTGCATCCAGCCGCTGCATGCGTCACTGCCATTACTCATCAAATGGATTTCTTAAAAAGTGGTTCCGTTTATGCGTCCGACGCAAGCAATTGCATGCGTCGGCTGCATCGACTGCTTTGGCAACCAGTCAACTGCAGCAGTCGCATGCGTCTGGAAGTTGAAAATGAGTTTTTCCAAAGACGATGACGCAAAACTCATTGAGTTAGGTGCAGAAAAAATACAACTATTTGATCCTTCAAACTTGCTTTCATCGTCTAGTAGATACAGTAAACTCCCGTTTATCCGAAATGATTGGGGTGAGCCGATTTCAGATAAGCCGGGTTTTTTAAATAACAAGAAAATGTTGTTTTATTGTAAAAAAAATATTACTGTTTTCTAAAACTTTTATTCTTACGATTTAATTGTTAAATATTTTCCGTACTTTTGATTTTTTTAAGTCAGAATTTTTTTTTTTGGTTTTTATTTTCCATTCGTTTTCTTACCGAAATGTCCCGCCAACGTTTAACTAAAAGTACATCAGTGAGCGTCGCGTCGATGGTTTTGACCACACGTTTATGTTTACACGACATTGTTAAATATCATTTCACTTCTACTACCAGTACGTAACACTAATTAGCCACAAAACGAAATGAAAACTACATTAAGGCAAAGACACTACCGTACCCATTCAACCACAATACAGAAGGGCTAATTGACTGTTTGCATCAAAGGTGATGTAGCCAAAATAAACAGTAGGCCTAGTAGTAGACTACCGCTCCAAGGAAAATACTCTTGTTACCGGTAAAAATCCTGTCTGCATTGCTGAATGTCATGTAGGCATACTCTACGTGCTATAATTTATAGTTTAGTTTGCTTAAACAGTATTTTGGTACAGAAATACAATTTACAGTATTCATTATTTATTGTTTTTATTCCAGTTATTTGTAGGAAAATTACAGATAAAATACAGAGTATTTTTTGACGTTTCGGATAACCCGGGTTTCGGTTAACCCGGACGTGCAGTTGGATCGCACGTTTCACTGCACAAAAGAAACTACCCTACCTATGCGTCAGTCGCATGCACTACTGCATGCAGTAATCGCATGCGACGATCGCATAAACGAAACCGCATCTTAAGTTACAATGATCATTTTTTCAAACTCAATTGAAAATTTTAATAATATGGTTTTGTTTATTTAGATATTATTATTTAGTAAACCCCTACGTAGTAAATAATATGAATAACGTAAAAATAAGGTTGCTGATAATGCTCCAGCCTTTGTACAATAACAAAATATTTCAATGTCTCAGACAGTAGTAAAGTTATAGTGTTTAAAGAGAAAAAATATCTTCGAATTAAAAGATTTTTTAAAAAGTTTATATTTTAAATATATTATTTTGAATAGATTTAGATGTTTTAAGAATTGAATAGATTAATCTAAATTCTTACGTAATAAAGTCAAATTTATTATGGCGGCCTTCTTAGGCCAGTTGTTAGATCGTTTAACGCCACATGACTAAGCAAAAAGTCCCGGGTTCAAAAACGTATACATTACATTCTATACATTACCGTAACCCATAGCTGTCACTAATAAAGCAGTTGATGCGACTTTACATAACTTAAAGAAATATAAAAAATTGATTTAGTAGTAAACAAAATTAATCTTTAACCTTTTATAGGGCAGTACTACGGGGAAAATATGCATGTTGTAAAATAATAAATTTTGTTTTTTTAGGGACTCGAATAATGTATTTATAGTGCCAGAAAAGTAAGATATTTCTTTTTTATGTTAAGCTCTGGTAAGTATACTTACCAAGGAACGTTTATTGAAATAAGAATCACAATGTTTAGTGGTAAGAATGCTTATTAAAACAACTTGTAGCCCTATATAACAGAAAAATGTGTAGAGTAACTTATCTCAACTTTATATTAGTATGAATGCTTGCTTTCCCGTAAAAAATCGAATTTTCTAAGCACTGTACAAAGTAACAACAAAACAACGCGGTTGTGTACGCTGGTATGAATCCTTACCACTTTCGTGTAACTCATGAAGCAAATGGTCACTGCGCATTAAATTAAAAAATGTGGATTGCCTACTTACCAGAGAACATCTATAAAACCATAAAATGCCAATAGGGTTCAACTGCATAGCTTATTTTTTAAAAAATCGACCTTAATGCCAGTGGTTAAGTGTACTTACCAAAGACCTATAAAGGGTTAACTCCACATGATTAAGCGGATAATTCCGAGTTCGATACCGTATACATTACATTCCATACATTACCGTAACCCATAGCTGTAACTAATAACCAAAGCAGTTGATGCGACTTTACATAAATTAAAGAAATATAAAAATTTATTTAGTAGTAAACCAAATTAATCTTTAAATCAAAGTTCAATTATCAATCAATTTGATCTATACGAATATGGAGAAATTTGGAAAGAATTAAAAAAATTTAGATAAAGTTATTTGTCACTCAATGACTAAAGCTCACAAGTTTCTTAAAATTTAATGTAACTATTTTTATAGCCGTCAGACTGTAAATGTATTTTAAAAGAACGTAAACTTACATTAAATAGAATTCTAATTTTTTTTCTCTCTATATTTAGGAAACAAATTAACGTGAGTGGAGACACAGTCCAGTGACAGAATTCCGACGTGAACAGATTAGTGTAGCATTAAGTGCAGCATTTAGATCATTGTAATGGATAGTCAATTACAGTACTACATTAATTGATGAGATCCTGGCTCCATCAACGGTTTAGTCGTCTTATTGGATTGTTTGGGAGAGTCTGCGTAGCCAGATTTGAGATCAATGGGTTATGGTGGTTCGCGAGTTTCTACCTAAATTTTTTATACAGTTTCAAGAAAACGTCATTTATGTAGGGTACGTTTAGGTCTGAGTGTAGCGTTTTATTGGTTACATAATAGGGGGCGTTAACTATCCATTTACAGCTACTACCTTCGACCAATATGGAGCTGTCAGTCATGCTGAGCTGATGACAGTCTGCTTCACTGCTGTGCAAAACCATCGATATTAGCAAAAATTCAGCGTTTTCAATTACAGTTCTAAATTAATAACGATTTTTTAATTAAACAATTGTTCCAATATTATTGTCAATATCGATGTACGCGTATGTTTATCATTTTACTCTTACAATGTGATTTCCGCGAATCAAACAACAAATTTTCACATTTCCTTTACATTAAATGTCACACTTTAACAATATGACATCAAAGTACATTGAACTTAACTCAGTAAAACAATTAATTACACGATTTAGCAGAAAATACAAACAAAGACTGAAAGGACATCCGAATCATTTCGCGATAAACTTACTAGACAATAGTGACTATTTTTACTAGATTTAACAGGTACAATGAGTTAGAATTAAATACCAGATTTGAACACAATTAACTTTGTTTTTAAAAAAAAACATTGTATCAATTTTTTATTTCAATTTTCAATCATTTCAAAGATAATTTATCTTAGTTAACGAATAAAAATTTGAAAAAAGCTAAAAATCTTATCTGTAACATTTTATTGTTAATGTATAATAATGTTATACGTTTTATTTTTAATGTTAAATTTATTATTACAGTTAAATCAACACACGTTACGTTCACTTTACGACGTCAAACTTGTCCACCTGTGATGCTGAATAACATTCATATCCCACAGGCCAGGGTGGTGCGATATCTTGGCTTATGGTTTGACAGGCGAATAACTTAGAAGCATCTCTGCGTACGAAACGTTTAGAACTTAACCGTTGCCAGAAGCTACTCTTCTGCTTAATAAACCCTCGATCAAGATTGAACCTCCGCTTCAAGATTTTAATATACAGATCCCTATTAAGACCAATCTGGACTTATAGTGTCCAGCTCTTTGGAAAAGCGGCAGAGAGTAATTTAAAGCCGGCTCAGGCCTTTCAATCAAAATTCTTAAGACTTACTTCTGGCGCTCCTTTTTCTGTAAGCAATAAAACCCTCCACAACAATTTCAAAATTCCTACAGTAAAGGAGCTAACCGCGTCCTTGTATACTACATTTCATAAAAAACTAGATGACCATCCAAATCATCTAGCCCGTGATCTATCTACAAGAAACTTCCCAACTGTGCCTGGTTTAAAGCGAAAATGTAGTAGAGACCTCTTGGTCTAAATAACGGACAATACCCGAAGTTTTGATCGGAGAATGTATAACTGGGGTACCTCTTCTCCTTAAAGTGAAATTACCCACCGCCATTTAAATATTAAATACGGAAGTTGTGCAGAACCTTAATAAAAATTAAAGACAAAATAAAATTATTACTTATTGTTTTGTTTTTGTAAAAAAGAAAAGATTGTAATTTTGCTGATTTTATAATAAAATAAACAATATTCAATATTCAATATTTTTCAATTACGTTATCCACGTATACTGCATGAAAAATTTGTAATTCCCAAAGGTACTTTAAATTGACTGAGTATAAATTATTTTATTTGTTTTAAATATTACAACCAAACAGAATTATTATGTAAATATTTTTCCACAAAATATAATTCAATTTTGATGAATTAAAAATCTTTTAACTTTATTAAAAAAATGAACTCATAAAGTATTTTATTAAAATGTTAGCTTACATTTTTTATTGCAAATTGTTATAAAAGAGTCGAATTATGTTTAACTGAGGTTTGTGGACAATTTATTCCTGCAAAACAATTAAAAAATGTAAAACATTTTAGTAACTTTTTTATGATATGAAAAAGCAGGAGTTATTTAAACAAAATTAAATTTTCATTTATTATTACTTTTTAATATAAATATCATTATTTCTTTTTTATTATTCTGCAATGGTTTATTGCTTAAAGATGGCGTAAAAAAATAACATTCTGTTTAAAATGTACTGAGGGTGTAATAAAGTATCAGTTAAAATTGTTAAAGAATAATTTTTGTATCAAATTTAGTTTAGTTATCTTGAAATAGAAATCTTCTTTAAAGAATATTTTTAATATATGTGGGTAGTTAAACGAGATTAAATCTGTATTGATTTTAAAATAGATAAAAAAGTATAATTTGATTTTAAAAGAATTGTTTTTTGTTCTATTTTTTTTGTACGTCAATGTCAACGCAAACGTTGAAGGTCGAAAGGTGGAAATCAATGATGAAAACATATCAGACCAGACTTGAAATTGAACCGAGGACATCTGACAAAAGCCGTTTACGCTGACCACTACACGAAACAACTTGACTTAAATTGAACTTAACATTAGGTATTTATATTTTTCAAAGAATGTCTTCACATAGGATCTAGAATAAGTTAAGAAAAGGTTACAGTCCAATTTGTAAGGCATGATCAGGGGAAACCAGTGACTAGCTGGATGCCAAAAAAGGTCCTGGGACCTAATCCATGAACGGTAGAAAAGTTGATAAACCATTTTAAACTCTAATTTTTTGTCTACGACAATTTTTAATTCTTTTTTAAAAATAATTTAAGAATTATTCACTTTACTTAAGCCAATGTGGATGTACGGTTATCAGATTTATGGTTCATTAAAATCATCATTGAAACTTCAATGGTTTCAATCAAAATTGCTTCATACGCTAGTGAACGCTCCATATTTTTTGTCGAATCACACACTTCACTCGGACCTAAAAATCCCATTTATTAATGACATCACATACGAAATGTATCAACACTTTAGATTAAAATTACTTAACAACTCCGACTCCTTGATTCCTGAACTAAGTTCTTCACATTTACTAGGCATTCCATTTCGTCGGCTTAGCAAGAGGTGGAGCAGAGACTTGGGTTAACTTCAATTACTACAGTTCAGATTCAATTTCGCTTAAAAAAATATAAAAAAATAATTGGACTTATTATTTACTTACTTACTTATTATTGTAAATAATTTTAAAAATTAAATTGTGAAAAGGCTAACTGTAGTAATTAACAGCGGGAATACTACTAATGAGTGGTGTTCTCCTTTAACGTGTAACGTCATTTTAATATACAAATGTATATATATAGATCCTGTACTTCTACATAGACACGATATACTCTAACCCGTACATCTCGACTACTGCCATCGTCTTCGAGGTCTTCCCACCTCCCTTCTTCCAACTGGAACATATTCCGTCACTCTTAACGGTATTTTCTCCTCTGGCATCCATTCCAAATGTTGCCTCCATTAATTTCGGTACTCCTCCACTTTTTTATTCAGGCTAAATACAATTTCTTGTAATACTAGATGCCTTATAGTTTATAGTTGCTAATTTTACATCAGTAAAAAGTTAAGTTCACCTTGGTTACAGATCTGAATTATTAAAATCATATAATTTAATTCATATAATTAATAGGGTTGTTTATATAAAATTTCAAGAAAAAATAGGTATATTATTTTAGATCATTGGGCCATGAAATTCTGGACAAACAGAATTCGAAATTGTTTTTATTAATTCCTAATGTTATAAGGTTTACAGGTTTTTAAATTAATTATTGAAAAAAATTAAAGGTTTTTAAATATTCATCATGATGTTTCTGTGAAAATACATCAAGAAAATATTAAATGGGTCAATAATAATTTGAAAATCGATAACAAAGAAGGAAATTAAGATGTAGGTAGAATCTCTTAATTTATATATTACACTTCCAACAACATCTTCATTTGGATTTACTTTTACTTCTACTTCTACTAAAGATTTCTACTTAAAATATCTTAGAATATCAAAGGTATTAAAAAATACAACTCCCGGCTTAAGCTTTTAATACATGAATTAATAAGAGATTGACTATTTTACGAGATTTCAACGAAATTCATGAATATGAAAAATTTGTGATGTGAGAGATAAAAATAACGTCAGCAAGTATTTCATAAAAAGAAAATACCAGATATAAAATACCTTTGAACGGTTTATACTGAATGATATATCAAATATTTATTTTAATAATACATGAAAACAAGTGATCAAATTTCAAGCGTATATTATATCAAGAAATTGTTTTCATAGCCTGGTTTATATCAAAGAAGTTTGATCTTAAAAATAATGGTACAATGAATACCTAGTCATGTTGAATTTACGACAACTTTAAAGTTTTTAAAACGCAGTACAAACTTTGTTTTATTAATATGCTATGAAGTCAATTTTTTATCTTAATTAACTTTCTTATCTTAATTAACTATCCAAAAGCGCCTGAGTTCCAAAAAAGCCCCTGGCTATGACCTAATTACCGGTGAGGTGTTGAAGCAACTCCCAAGGAAGGGAATTTTACTCCTGACATTCATTTTCAACGCAATTCTAAGGACGGGTTGCTTTCCATCTCAATGGAAAGTTGCCCAAATAGTCATGATTCTCAAACCTGGCAAAGAACCTACCGAAATTACGTAATATAGACCGATCAGTCTTCTATGCGTCACATCAAAAGTTTTTGAAAAATTACTACTTGATCGTCTAAAACCTTTTTTGGAAGAAAGTGTTTACCCGGATCATCAATTCGGTTTCCGTGAAAAACATTCTACGATAGAACAGGTACATCGGATAGTTAACCAAATTCGATATACCTTAGAAAAAAAGGAATTTTGCTCAGCCGTCTTCTTAGACGTAGCTCAGGCCTTTGACAAGGTATGGCATTTAGCTCTTCTACACAAAATTAAATTAAACCTGGATCATAATTATTTTCCTATTCTAAAATCATTCTTAACCGATCGTTTTTTCCAAGTGAAATTTGATGATGAGTTATCGACCTTGCACCTAATTCGTTCAGGTGTACCTCAAGGTAGCATTTTAAGTCCTTTTCTATACACGCTATTTACAGCAGATATTCCTGTAAATGAACATGTAACAACAGCAACTTTTGCCGATGACACTGCTATTATTGCATCTGATGCCTCCCCAGTCCACGCTTCTGAAAAACTACAGCAACATCTAAATGACATTCAAGACTGGTGCCAAAAATGGAGGATCAAAGTAAATGAACAGAAGTCTGCACACGTAACCTTTACGATGAAACGAGAATCATGTTCACCAGTAACGTTTCGCAACAACGTAATTCCACATTCAGATGATGTGAGATACTTGGGCATCTATCTAGACAGGCGATTGACGTGGAGAAAACATATATGGACCAAACGGAAACAACTTGGACTCAAATTACGACAACTATATTGGCTTGTTGGGAGGCGATCACAGTTGTCTTTGGAAAATAAATTGACACTGTACAAGGTGATGATAAAACCAGTTTGGAGTTATGGAATTGAACTCTGGGGCACAGCAAGTACATCTAATGTAGAAATATTACAGAGATTCCAATCGAAGTTTCTTCGACTTATATGCTGTGCACCTTGGTATGTGCCTAATGAAGTACTCCATCATGACCTGGGCATACCTACGGTGGGAGAAGAAATTAGCAGTCGGAGTGAAAAGTATATAACCAAGTTGGACACTCATTCCAATCATTTGGCTATAAATCTTCTCGATGACAATATTGAACATCAAAGACTCAAGAAGGCGAGAATATTAGATCTTCCATTCCGTTTCACCTGATCTAAAATGTTTAACCATCCTTTTAAGATCAAAAACACAAAATGATACTACGGTTGTCAACTATTATTTATTAATAATCTAAATCTTGCTAACTCTCATTAATCTAAAATTAATCATCTACTAAATTTTCTATCATCAGTTACGCAGATCATCAGTATCACGTCTTCATTCGCTTCTTTTCACACCTTCATTCACTTCATCCGTATAAAAAAAAGAAAAAAAAATTGTACATCACCAGGACCAAGAAGAAACCCTTCATCAACTATAACCAAACGATGACTTGGAAGCAACGCTGCTGAGTGCTGTCTTCTTCAAGTTTTATTCATCATCAACACATTTACTGAAAGTTTTTGTTAAACTGTTTGTAAATAATTCTTACTGTTAAAAAAAAAAAAAAAAAAAAAAAATTAACTTTTTTATGTCAATCAACTTTACTGGAATTATTTATGTTCGCTAAGTGTGAAACAAATAGAAAATTAACTACAAGATAATAAAATTAACAATTTATAATTTAATCTTATGAAATAAAGTGGCGGTAATTTTAGGTAGATTAGAGACGAATCGGAAAAGCCAAAGCAACATCTACGAACGCTCTTTTGGTGGAGGAACCTCAGGCTAGAACTAAAAAAGATCATCCAGTGCCTTCTTCTCGCTTGTAAATTATTTTTAGAGTTATATAGTATCCGGGATATTTTATATGGTATTTTTACAATTAATATTTTACAATTTTTAATTTTTTATAATTTTATTGCATTTTTATAGTTGTATTTTTGGGTGGCTCACATATCTTTAATGAAGAAAAGCATTTCCACAAATAGGGCAGCTGAAGAAGAAGAGGAAGAGGTGGAAAAGATGGAGAAGCAGAAGATGCAGGAAAGCAAGAGGAGGAGGAGGAGGAGAAGGAGAAGAAGAAGGAGGAGGAGAGAGAGAAGAAATATAAGAGATAAGGCAGAAACCTTCTATTCTAAACATAGGTTAATTTATCCTATCAAAAATCTAATATAGTCCTTGAATATGTTTAAAAACTTTATTGATAAAATACATTTTGTGTTCAGAAAAACATTTAATATTTTGGTATAATCTGTGAATCTGCAATAATTTAAGAGACTTATTTCCTCTAGAAAAGTGAAAAGTCAGTTTTCTCATCCATCACTTAATAGTTGATTTTACGGGGAACGTCATTTATTGGTATTTTGTAATGGTGAAATACAATGGTAGTTTCTTACCTATAGTTGAACATTCTTCAATATTTTGGAGGAAAGATGCATATAAAATATTAATCATAAAACTTATTCGTACTACATGAAGATTCAAATTTTTGGTTGTCAACTGTGGCAAATATTAATGAAGATTTTATTGTTATTGAACTAAATAGTGTACTATATGAAATGATAAATTAATGTCGGTAGTTAAATAAAATAATAATATTATAAATTACAAATACATAATTTATTTCAAATTTATTATTAATTACACCTGAATTTACATACATTTGATAATATTAATGAAAATATTGTTTGGAAAATTACTATTGGTGGAAAATGATTAGAACGTTGCCAGTACGAACAAACTTAGAAACGTTCTATTCAAATTATGATTTAATTAGTTAATATTAATTTTCCCTATGTGGTGAAGTACTGCTTGTTATACAAACACAAAAGGTTCTTGCTTTTATAATTAATTATTTTGAATTTATCCTCTTAGTTTCAAATTAAATGTTTCTAAATCGGTCAAACTTATTATTTACAATATTTTTCTTTAACCATTAAAATTGCCTGAGTAAGTATTTAACTTACTATTACAAGACTAATCAGTGTATAAAATTATTTATTCCCAAATTAAATTAGTGTGATCAGTAATAAAACCTACAAACTATTTTTGATTTAAATTTGTTAACGGCTATTTCTCTCAAGAATTATTTTTCATGATAAAAATAATTAATATAATATAATATAATTTTAATGTAGGTACATAAATATTAATAATTATGTATGAAAGAATTCTCAGATAAATTTATTACATTCTTAACGATATTGTTTATGCTGCGCAACGAATAAATTATGTTCCAAATGTATGAAACATAGCCAAGATAACTATAAACCCTAAACCAGGAAAACCAATTCATGACATTAAATCTTACCGACTTATAAGTCTCCTGTCAATCCTTTAAAATTATAAGTAAAAAGTTTATTGAAAAAACTTAGACCTTTCCTAAATAAATTAATTCCTTCTCATCAGTTCGGGTTTAGGCATGGGCTACTCTTGTCAATTTTTTAACAGTTCCTTTTGATACAATACAATTATTTCCGTCATTTTAGGATAACGTCTCTTAATAATTAAAATTTCTAAACTGCAGATTTAATTGTTTTCCAAAATTTTAAAATATTTTGAATAAATTTTTGTATCTTGGGTAAATTAAATTTCCTTCATCAAAAATGTTGTAATTACTACAGTGTTACATACAATAATTTTATTTTATCGGCAATTTTTTTTTATAGATTTGTCTCTAGAGAAATTTTGATGCATCAAACTCTTTTTGGTTTGAAACAGCTAGTTTAAAATTTAAAATTTCGGTATTTAAACCTTATAAAGTTAGGATAAATGTTATTTTGTGTCTAAAATCTTAACACTGCTTTTATTTTTATATCTTATACTAAGGACAAAACTTACTTAGTTGTGAAATGCATGATTCTTCTTTACAAGTATCGTCATGAGTGTTATACATTGGTAATATGCTATTAACATAATTATAGTTAACACAATAATGTGCCCGGTCTCGTATTTATATGTTTTTTTTGTGTTTGTATGAAATAAAATAATGTATTGCGCGTGTTATATTGAATATTATAAATATTAGTGGATCGGTCATTTCAGAAAGCCCATAAGTAAAAAAAACTAACTTTTGGAAAAATTAAAAAACTTGTAATTTTATTATGTTTCAATTAAAAAAATATAAATTGTTCAGAGGGCTGTCCCCTTCAATACAAAATATACTTTTATCTTTTTAAAGACAAGCTGCTTGTTTAAAAAAAAATTGAAAATGAAAATTTAGACTTAAGGTGTTTTTGAAATTAATTGGAGTAAGATATTAATTTACGTTGTTTTCTGTAAAATACTTTGTTAGACCAAAGAAAATTGTGTTGAACAATAGTATTCATTTAGTTCTTTCAGTAGTTTACATTATGACTTAAAATAGCTTTCTGCAATGAAACTTTCGCATTTATTCTCCACCAATACGTGCGTAACTATCTTCGCAATAAAAATTGATTTCTTAACTTTAAGAAAGGAAAATATTAATTTTCAGGGCTATTCATCGTTGACATAAACAGTAGTTTTACACGTTAAAAAGATTTTTGCATAGAATCTTTGTATGGCCTCTTCCACTAAAAAGTAGAGCTTAAGCTTCAAAGGAACATCCACTTTCATTTTTTAATTAGAAGGAACCACTTTATATCCTTAAGGAAAAGCCGTTTTTTAGTGTTATACTTATATTACTTAAGGAAAAACAGACTTATGTGATTTTTGTAGGAATGGTGTTTTTATATTAGTTAGTTCTAATACGCACTAAAGAAATAATTTAAAATTTTGACTTATGGGTTTTCTGAAATGACCGATTCAGTTATAAATGAATTTAAATCTTTCTTCAAAAAATTTTATAAACTTCTATAAAATTCTATAAACAGTTTAATTTGTCTGCTTCGAAAATCCTATTGGAAGTGAAATGCTCACTAAAATATGCCTGTGTTTTCATGAGTTATATTTTTAAAGTATTTTACTTTTAAACAAATGCCAAAATTAAAATCCCGTTGGGAATTTCGGAATTAATATTCAACATTCGTTCTTTCATACTTGACCAATTTTCGCATTTATTCTCCACCAACACGTGCGTAACTATCTTCGTAAATGCATTTATGTACGTTTCAGGGTCATGTATTGAATTTTCAAGTTAATTGTTTATATTTTCGTTTGATGAAATTACGTTTCTTTAAAAAAAATATTATGATTCCAATACCAAAAAAGTCAGGAGCGGAGAAGTGTGAACATTACAGAACCATCAGCCTAACATGCCATGCATCTAAGATACTGACAAGAATTATATACAGGAGAATAGAACACCGAGTAGAAGAAGTACTGGACGATGACCAATTTGGATTTAGAAGGAGAATGGGAACTCGAGATGCAATATTGGCTCTGAGACTGATTATTGAGAAAAGGATACAGAAAAATAAAACTACTTTTATGGCATTTGTAGATTTAGAGAAAGCATTTGACAATCTGGACTGGAGTAAAATGTTTAAAACTTTGAAAAGGCTAGGAATTAAATATAAAGAAAGGAAAGTTATCTACAGTCTGTATAAGAATCAAACGGCTGTTTTGAGAATCGAGGGGTACGAAAAAGAGGCTGCTGTAAGAAAAGGTGTACGACAAGGTTGTTCTTTGTCACCACTACTTTTTAACTTGTATATAGAAGAGGCTATAAATGAAGTGAAGGAGAAATTTGACGTAGGAATAAAAATTCAAGGAGAAACAATAAAAATGTTGAGATTCGCCGATGATATAGTAGTATTAGCCGAGGCAAAGAATGAACTAGAGGATGCCTTAAATGGAATGGATGAGATCTTGAGGAAGGATTACTTCATGAAAATTAATAAGAACAAAACGGAAGTGTTGTGCAGCAGCAAGAGTGGTTTAGAAGAGATGGGAAATTTAAAAGTAGGCAACGAGAACATACAGGAAGTTGGGGAATTCTGCTATCTAGGGAGTAAAATAACAAAGGATGGTAGAAGCACGAGTGATATCAAGAGTAGAATTGCTCAAGCTAGAAAAGCCTTTGAAATGAAAAACAGCTTACTGACTACAAACATCGATTTACAGATTAGGAAAAATTTCTTAAAACATTATGTTTGGAGTGTAGCATTATACGGAAGTGAAACGTGGGTGATAGGGGCTGTAGAACGGAAGAGGATAGAAGCTTTTGAAATGTGGTGTTATAGGAAAATGTTAAAGATTAGGTGGGTGGACAAAATAAGTAATTTAGAGGTTCTTAGGCGAGTGGATGAAAAAAGAAGTATATGGAAGCATCTTACCAAAAGAAGGGATAGGCTAGTGGGGCATATCCTAAGACATCCAGGTATTGGGCTATCAATAATGGAGGGTAACATTGAGGGAGTAAATTGTAGAGGGAGGCAAAGATTAGAATATATAAAGCAAATTACAAAAGATGTAGGGTGTTACAGGTATGTAGATATGAAACGACTTGCGCAAGATAGAACAGGTTGGAGAACTGCATCAAACCAGTCGAGAGACTGATGACAAAAAAAAAAAAAGAAATTACGTTACAACAAACAATTATTCATGTAGACAAGCAAAAGTAAAAAAAAATTGAAAAATCTAAAATTTTCCTTGTTGCAATGTTTTATTTTTTTCATTTAGAAAGAAAGTAGAGAGTAATGAATTATTTTCTACCTACCTTACCCAACCTGTTGCGAAAACAACAACAGTACGGAAATAAAGTGATACAGTCATTTATAACATATTTCTTAACATTACAAAAGGTGACTATTCTTCATAAATTTCAGTTGAGAAAAAGAAAAACTGTTGATATGAAAACAATAGAGTAGTATTCACTGAAAAACGAACTGAAAAGAAAATTCTTTCGATCAAATGTACAGTATAAGAATGAAGAAGGAAAATATACAGAAAAACAATGGGGTTATTGTAGGCACCATTAGGTGACGTAATATTAATCTTAAATTTTTACATTTTCTTCTTTTCCTCATATATTTTCATTTTAGATAATGATGATACTCTGTTTTCAATTCTTTTTGTTCTTTTAACAAACTCATAAAATATATTTGCATTATTTCGATAAAATTTTGAAAACAACTAAAAATAATCTATAAAAACAATGCTTTAATTTTATTATAAATTTTTCTTCACCATTGTGTTATTTTTGTTTAGTAAATTATCATTTAAAGTTCTTACATCGATGTAATACATAAAATAAAATATTTTCGTGCTCGCCTCTCATCATGTGGTCCTGGATTCGAATCCCATTCAGGCACGGCGTATTTTCATACGTTACAAAAAATCATTTCATCCTTATTACGCACAGTTATAACCCAACGTCGTCGCTAATGACCTTGCAGTTGATGCGACGTTAAATAAAAAAGAAAAAAAAAATTTTTTACTTTATTTAAAGTCGCATTGACATCTTGGTTATTAGCAACTTAGGTGTAATAATTTTCCATAACGTGGTCAGGAATTGTAATCGTGATCACTGTTTTGGGGATTACCTCGCGTACCACTGGGTAATAAAAGCGCCTATATAAAATTTTATTATCAGTTAAGTTATAGAGAGTAATTTTTATATGCGACATGTGAAATTTTGCGAAAGGTTATGCTACTCCACAGAACGCAAATGAGGCTGACCAGACCTTCGCTCGGAGTAGTCTAGAAAAACTGTGAAAACTTGATCAAGAGTGGCTTATCTACCAATTAATGTCAACATAAGGTCTGATTTTTCACGAAATGTTCACTTTTACAAGGTCTGGAATGAAAGAAGGTGTATTAAATTGGCTGCAGAAGTACGCGGGAAAATCTTCCCATATCTGGATTAATATTTTGAGGAAAAGCAGATCAAGTAGCGATCCAACATGGTGATACCGAATTTAAAGCCAGTAGTGGATGGGTGATAAAAACCGGCATTGAATCATTTAGAAGGTTATTTGGTTTCATTTTCTTCAACAGTGAATGGGAAGGACATCAAAGTAAACTACATGACTTCAGAGAAAATACACAAGACATATTAATATCATAAAGTAATAGACAAGATCAAGTACTTATAATGCGACTACGAATTGGGCTCACACACGAATTTACTAAGACCGACCTGTTATTTTCGCAACGATACTACATTGGCAATAAAACACACACTCATACTATTCCCAGGATTACATAATCTAAGATAATAGTATAACATAACACAAAATACGAAATTCATACTAATGGACATCAAGAGTACCTCAGAGCGTGTTTTTGTACCTCTGAGACACACAGTTACACAAGACATTTTAGTAACAAACTTTGTAATTGTAACGTAACTGTAGTCGCTAGATATTATTGTTCATTTGACCTTATACAAATAAGTAGACATACAATATTAAATAAAAGGTGCGGAATGTCTTTAATTACTTTATGTTGTTGTTTAGGTCATCAGCCGAAAAGCTGGTTTGAACCTGTAGAGGTTTTACTAAGTAAAACGAGGAGTAAGGTGGTTTACCATTGCCTTCCTCACTGAATGGAAAAGTATGCTTATCAGCATGCCGGGCCCTCTGAAAAGCACATATTTTCTACTCTGCAAATGACACCTTCACTTCATTCACCACAGGGTCTGGCTGTATAATGAAATTCATTACTTTCAGAGGAGACAACTCTGATTAGTGTCTTTTACACCTCTACCTCTTCTGCTCTTAAATGATTCAGTCATTTAATTGGCTGACCATGTGATAAGAAACAGAACTATTTATTTTAGCCCTGCAACGAACAGATTGAGAGTAAATAATTTGACTCTCCGCCTGTTTGTTATGGGCGTAATTACTTTATAAAAAACATATTTAACATGTTGTACTATTGTAAAAGTACAATTGTAAAAGCAATGAAAATTATGGTAATTCCTAATTATTACTGTAACTTCCATTACTTAGTAACAACCCACTAAAAACAATGCCTTGGAAAACCCCCATTGTTAGAATAAGTTACATTAGAATAGTAGTTAGACAATAAGTTTTAAATATAGCCAACGGTCACTTTCTGATATTCATTAGGCCGGTGTATTTCTCCCTCTGTGTTTTTGGGCCTTTCTTCCACCTACCAACTTTCAGCCAATCACTAGGGTAGTTCACCTTCCCGTTGGCTCTCCAGGTTGGTTGAACAGTTGGATGGAAACGGAAGGCTTGTCAACCAGAGGTTTCCTGGTTCGGACCCTTAAAATTTGCAATGAGTTCACTTGGGACTTAAGAATGAAACAGAGGAGTTTGCTAAGAAGAAGCAGTTTTTGGAGAACGAGCAATGACCAGGAGAACGAGGAGAAGAAGAAGAAAGGGGAAAAATATTTATTTGGGAGTAAATTTATACGTATATTTGTTAAGGGTTTGTTAAGTTGTTTTTATATTAAAATCGCGGCAGAATGAAGGTTGGCTATATTTTTTAAACAGGGTAATTTAAGGATATTTTTGTTAGTACAGTAGTTACTTAATTTAGTTAGTAGCAGATTCATCAAATATTTATTTTAAAGCGAGGAGATATATTTTTATTTATTTATTTTTCTCATGCTCTGCTGATAGAGCCTGGCGCCCAACATTTTTATTATATTTTTAGTTCATATTCAAGTTTTTGCCCACAGGTAAAGTTGATGGTGGAGCAAACATAAAACGTTATGTTTATACTCATATTAGTAAATATTTTGTAAAATTTAATTATGGTAAAAAATTGATTGTATAAGGGACAGAATAATAATTTAATGTGAGATATTTATTTGTTAATAAGTGAACGTTGAAAATATGTATTGTCAATTGATAAATAAACGAGTTTCATTAATTCATGAAAATTACTAGTATGAATTTTACTGACAAAAACAATTGAATGACAAATTTTAAACAAAGTTGATGAAATACTCGTAATTATTACTAAATCAATGGAAAATTGAAAATGTCAATTCCAAAAACAAATGTAAATAACATATGTGTATAGATAAAATGTGGGCGATATTAAGTAGATTCGGGTTAGTATAAACGAGTGATTTAATTGTTTGATAGATGGATTATTGCATAAAAGAGAAGGCATATAAATAGAAGGAAAAGAGGTAGAAGGCGAAAAAGACGAACAGGACGAAGAAAAAGAGGTGCATAAGAACAGCTGAAGTTAAATGTTTTCTATGATTTCAAGCTGAAATTTAAAAATTGATTTAAAGTAATAAATAAAAATCTGGTATGAAGTACTCACACGACTTCCTATTTCCAATGTAAATAATGAGAAAAATAACGTACGTTTAGTCATGAGTAAAAGATGTTAAAATAGAATAAATCTTTTTTGGACTTAGATTTTTTTGAGCAAATATGGAAAATAAATAATTGACTAAACTAAACTGTAGAAAAATCCATCAAGTAGAACGTATGGGGTTTTTAAAATTTTCTGTAGCTTTAATTATATACATGTTTTATTGCACACACATTGATTCAATCGAAATTTAAATACAGGAGATTATGTCTAAATACTATGCTCGGCATGAATATGCATAAGTTAATATATTTACGTACTTTCTCTTACCCTATGTGAAATATAGGTAAGGAAAATAATATTTTTTTGTGTGTGAACAAAATTTTTTTATTATTTTAAATTTTTTTTAGCTTTTATTTATTATCGGAAACTGTACATTATTGACAACTACCCAATTTGATCGCTGCTTTGATGTTTTTTTTTTGACGTGAATTAGATATGAGTGTGAACAGGGAGCCTCAGTAGAGTTTGTTCATGGATGGCTGTCACCTGGTCACCATACAAAGTCGCTTGCCCAACCGGTGTTACTTAACAAATAATAGCGACACACTACCAGCTGACTGACTGGGCTGGCCCGGGGGCCTTGTGAACAAAATAACTCAAAAATTGTGATTCATACGAAGTTGAAATTTGGAACTTGAGTTAGGTACCACAAGGGAACCCGACTCGAACATTTTCATTCAAATCAATCAATCGGAAGAATAGTTTATTCCTGCAATTTTCCCTTATTTTCAATTTTCTCAAAAATGGCTGCTACGTTTTTGTTAAAAAATAAAAAATAGCCTAATTTACTACATTTTTCATGCTTTAGAAGATCGGGTAAGTAGCATGTCAACTGAAATTAGTGTCTACTGTCATGGTAAAAAGTTGTTTTTTTAGGATTGTGACTTTAATATGCATGTTAGGGCAAAAGCGTATATAGACCAACTAATTATTAAAGATGTAGAAATTGAACAAAACCTACAACTTTTATTTCAAGCCTTTTTTCTACTAAGCGTAGTTAAGCGTCAATAAGTGATTTTCATATTGCATCACCCACTCATGATTATGTTTTTCATTATTGTCTCTTGCACTGCATAAAATATAGGCAACGAAAGTTATGTTTTTGTATAAAATTTCATATTGCCAAAAGAAAGTCGTGGGAGTAATTCACACCAAATTTTCAAGTACAAGGGATAAACAGGTATATAGTAATATTTTTTAAATACGGTTAAGTAGTAAATTTTTCAACAGAGAATTCATGAAAGGGGAAATTCGAAACTCATAATTGCAAAATGATCGTAAATTAAGCCTCTTTAATTGATGAACCTGAAAAATTTACTGAGTTTCAGAACGTACCTACAAATTATATATAAAATACAGTTTAATTTCATATATTGTTACAGTATTTTATTTCATATCATTGCAAAATTTAAATGTCATTAACATCATCAATTCATATGGATATATTACATTTAGCTTTACTCTGTACTACACTGTTTCTACAAATTGTCAACTACGTAGGTAAATGATTGCTTTTATTTTATCCAAATAAACGGTTTTTATAAGTAAAAACATCCATAAATTTTCATTTTTGTGAATCGCTGTGTGTATAATTTGTTTAACGTTAGCTAAACTGGCTTAGTAATATTTCAAAGTATTTTAGGACCGTATTTGCATGCGCAAACTTGTGTTTACCTATGTAAATTTGTCAACTTGAAAAACGAGAGTTAACTAACCTTTAACGGAAATATCTTTTTTACTGCTGTTGTTTACAGTCAAAAACAATTTTTTAGTTTTTCCTTTTCATAAAAATATATAAAATAGCATTTATTTATTTTTCAAATACGCAAAGCATAAAGAAATTTATATGTATAAATAATCTTGTCTTTTAAAAGGCAATTAATACCACAGGTAATTTTAAACGTTACAAGATTTTTTGCAGCTCACATTCTCAACGTATTTTTTGCTATAAGGATTTCTTCTTTTGTCCATCTGTGCTCCGATTCGTCTTTTCGTGGAAGCTCTCGAAATCAGTAATCTGAAGTCTGTCCAATATGATTTCTCATTTTTATTGCAAGTTTTACTTTCTCTTGCCTATGCAAATCTGGCTACCGGCCAGATTTTGAAACGTTGTAATCAATTACGTACGTCAGAAAACAAAATTTAGGAGAAATATTTTGAATAATTTATACTACTTTCCTACAATTCTGTTTGTGTTTTGTAATCGCATTTGAAATTTCCTAAAATATTTTATTTTGTTATTAATCTCGAGTTCCTAATGAGGAGAAAGCTGTCCTTTAGTGAACCTATTAAGTTTTAGTTCAAGTTAGTGAATCAAAAAAAACAACAAACATTTGTAAGCACACAAAATTTTAGAATTGTAGAACTGATTCTAAAATGTTAGTACGATGTGTATTTTTGGACTTAAAATAAGTTATATTTGTTTAAGTTTAAATAAACAAAATATTTC
This sequence comes from Catonia carolina, assembly GCA_035578175.1. NCBI lineage: Eukaryota > Metazoa > Arthropoda > Insecta > Hemiptera > Achilidae > Catonia > Catonia carolina. Next base: position 255,373,243 of record JAQMRL010000001.1, on the reverse strand, counting down.
AGTAGTTGCTGTATTGTTGGAAAATTTCTTTGAAATAACTTAAGGTTCTCTTAAAATCTTTTAGTTATCTAGGGCACTGGATCTTTTTCACTTTCAGTACTTTAAGTAGGGCGATAAATCATAAACTTAGTTTCATTTATTTTTGTTTAATATTTTAGCCAAATTTCTTTGATCATCCTTGGTTCCTTCTGAAAAATTGTGTAACAAAACAATCTGCTTCTCATGAAGTAATATACCTTTCCATCAGTTCATGTGTGAAAATATTGATGTATTTTTCCTTGGATTTATCCATCTGAAACTTATTTATTAAATTTTCTACATTATACTGTCGTATTGTAGATTTTCCTGGTTCTTCTCTTCATCTCTTTCCAATTCAACTCTTTTCATCTGTGCTGACATGTTGATAAAAGTAGAGAAGAATTGTACATGAAAAAATTAATTAGTATGTTAAAATTTTTATTAGGAAACTTGATTTTTCTAAAATATTTCGTGAATAATAAATTGTATATATGGAAGTTTTACATACTCATAGAGTTATGAACTAGAAAAAGAAACACTTTTCTAGATACTGGATTTTCAAACGGTAGCCTATACAAAACTTATTACAGTCGCACACAACACAATAAGCTAACAATGTTTGATATACTAATCCACCATTGAGAGAAGTCATAGTCTCTCTCCGAATAACATTTTAATAGTTGACGATCAATGTTTAATACCCGACTCAGAAGAGCAGCTTTAAATAGCCGTTTTCCTATTTCTAGAATATATGCATTTCGTACAACATATGCAAATCTAACACAAAAATTTAGGAAATGATTTTTGTACGAAAGGACCCTGTAATAACCAAGATTATGATTAATTATCTACTGGTTAACTATGATTACTGAGACTACTGAGATTAACTATCTTACTGAGCAGGTTGTAACATAAAATCACTTGGGCTACCAAATTAGTTTTGACGGAAAACTTAATGTCGGCAAAAAATATATTTCCAGAGAATATGCGAAACAATTGCAATCATACCGAGAAACAGAACTCACAAACACATTTTGATGAGATTTAATGGAATAACAGCAGTTTCGGATCGTTTGTATGGCAGCGAAACTTGGGATCTTACAGGTAGAAGGAAAGAAAAATTAAAAGCTATGAATATACGTTTTCTACGAAGGAAAGAAAGGGTTTTAAGGGTTGTATGAAAAAGGACAGAATTTTAAATTGCGATATAAAAAATATTGCATACAGTAAGCGTAATTGAGAGAATTCGTTATTACCACAATAAATGGATGTGGTATCTTCAAATAATGAAGGGATACTTTAAAACGGGTTCTGGGATACAGGCCTGAGGAAAAAAGAAACTTAGGAGGACCTATAGATCCACAATGATGAGAAGAATTTATTTTAAATACAGCTTTCTGATAAAAAAATAAATAAACCATTTTGATGCCCAAACAAAATAAATGGTCTACACCGAAAAGGAAAGAAAAAGAAGTTTTCCAACCGCTGCAATTTAAAGAATGTAGATTATACCGATCTTACTGGATTAAGGGTACGAAATAGGAATTCTAAACAAAATTATAAGAATTTTATAAATGTAAAACAAAAGTGAAAAAAATATTGTAACATAGACACTCAGTAACTTATAAAATTTGACGTTTTATTGTTCGGAAAAAGAAGAATATATTTTATCAATGACTTAACTTGCCTAAATAATAGGATGAAGATTTCCCTTAAGAGAGATAAATTTGTCATGAGGATTATCTTACATGTAAAAATAATTTTCGTATCATTTTTTTAAACAAAAAATTATTTTCTTGTACCGTAAAACTAACATTAGATTATATTAAATGAAGGTTGTTTTAATAATAAATAAACAAATTACAGTAACTTTGATTAATATAAAAAAGATCTCAAATTCTTTTACAGCTTTGTAAAAACTTCTGTGTATAAAAAAAAAATTAATGACATTTTCCCTGAGTTAAAAAGAATCTTTACTTTCTGTTTTAATTTTTATTTACCGCAGAAAATAATTTAAAAAACCGAGAAAGTTTTATAAAATTTTACTGACGGTAGGTAAATTGTTTTAGAATCTAAATTCAAGCCCATCAGTCAATAATACTACGCATGATAATAAACGTTCCAGATTACCTAACAAATTTAATATTTCATTCCGACTTGGAAATTCCTTTTGTATCAAAAGCTGCTAAACTCAAATATACAAAATTTAACATACCACATTAATCCTGTAGTATATCAAATGTCCAGACGAAATTTAACACGCTGCTTCCTACGTATAAGAAGTGAGATCTACTGATTTGATTTAATTTAATTAAACAAAAAATTATAGCAAAGCTTAATAAAATATTAATATTTTATTGTAGCAAATTACTTATATAATATGATTATGATTATTATAAATTCTGTTACGTATTTTGTCAAATTTTCCAAGAGTTTAACTTTCGTAATTATGTTTATATTGCCTCGTTCACTTTTTAACCCTTCAATCGGGCAATATTACGGGGAAAAATATACATGTTGTAAAATGTTAAATTTTGTTTTATAGGGACTAGAATAATGTATTTCTAGTGCCAGAACAGTAAGATATTTTTTTCTGTTAAGCCCTGGTAAGACTACTTACCAAAGAACGTTTATTGAAATGGGAATCACATAATATTTAGTGGTAAAATACTTATTAAAACAACTTGTAGTCCTATAAAACAGAAAATGTGTAGAATACTTATACAAACTTGATATTACCATGAATGCTTGCTTTCCTGTAAAAAAATCGAATTTTTTAAGCACTGTACAAAAGTAACAACAAAATAACACGGTTACGAACGCTGGTATGAATCCTTACCACATTCGTGTAACTCATGAAGCAAATGGTCGCTGCGCACTAATTTCAAAATGTGGATAGACTACCATAGAACGTCTATAAAACCATAAAATGCCAATAGGGTTCAACTGCATAGCTTTTTCGTTAAAAAACTCGACCATATTGCCAATGGTAAATATATTTACCAAAGACCTATAAAGGGTTAAAATGTTACTTCAAGTTAAAATTTTTTCGAAAATTTCATTTTATCATTTCAATTATATTCTTTTTTGTCTTATTTTTATTTTGTTCATTCCTCCTTGTATTATTTCAAATTTCCGTACGTTTATTGACATTTTTTGTATTCATTTTTGTCTTAATCTTTGAATTTTTCACTGGAATATATTCTTTTAAAACGTTTTGCTGTTTGTTCTCATTTCATTTGTTTTTTTGTCAAGAGTTTAACAAAAAGAATTTTGTTGGACTTTTTGTTGGTTGTATAGGTGATATAGTTTCAGAATATAGAATCATAGAAAAAATATACAAACATTTTTATATAAAAATCAATATTTTAAAATAAATAATTTGAAGTAATTGTAATATAATGTATATGTTGTAATATAATTATGTAATATAATGTAATATATGTTGTAATATATGTTTACATATTAATTTTTTTAACTGTATATTTTTCCAGGTTCGTGTCATTAAACTAATTTAATGACTCTCACCAATATTCTTATCGCTTTTCATGATTTTGATGACTATTCACAGTATGTGAAATAGAATTGAATAGACATGATCAAAGATACAGATGGACTTGAATACCACACAAATATAACTTTTACACATCAATACACTCTCAAAACGTTCGGTACTCATTAACAACGTCATTCATTGACTTCCTAAAAGATTTTGTAAAAGACGAAAAGAAAGAACTCTCTGACCAATACAATCTAAGCGAAAAGATTTGACCTTTAAGTTACTAGAATTTGTACATCCTTCCTTATCTATAATTTCTTTAACTAAAAATTTATTTGGTCAGCAATCAAAATCAATTTATGTTACTTGTTTTTATTAAGTAAATTTTTTTAATTGTATATTTTTTTCAGGTTGGTGTCCAATCTATTTTAGGATAAGGAAAGTATATATCCCACTTAAGAAATTTCTTGGAAAGAAACAGTAAATCAAAATTAACTTTTTGAAGAGTTTTTAGATGTCAATTTTTCATTAAAATTTAAAAGTTATAAAACCTTTTGAGAAATAGTTCAACACTGTAAAAGCGGGCAAAATTCTAGCTTCCAGAAAATAACATTTTTATCGCAAATAATGAAAGTTTACTTATATTTATCGAAATAAATGATTTTTTAACATGTTCTAATGTAACTGAAATTTCTTAAACAATTCTGTAGTGCTTGGCTTAATTCCTTTATTGAGTTAATAAATTTTTTAAATCAGCCTATTACGAGCCTCATACCCTTCGACTGTACTCTGAAATTTACATCAAAATACCCTTTATCAAGCCGGTTGCAAGGTTACAAAAAATTTCTTATTCTGTTTTACACTTATTCTAAAATATGATTGAACCATTTAAGAATATCAAAAAGTTATTTCTTTTGAGAGTTATAAAGTTTGTTGTTCAGTCCGATTTCACTGTGAATAAAATGAAGGTATCAATGCTTTCTAGAAGGTTTGATAAATTGATAAGAAGTCATATTTTCAGATTTAGAAATATGTGTTTATAATTTACCTCAGTTATCATTATAATCATTGTAATCATTTATATCTTTAGAAGTAAATATTCAAATAAGTCTTTTCGCTATTTACCTGAACAAAAGCACAGTAAGGCTAGCGTACTGAAAGTAATTAAGAAAATTATCTTATCATAAAATTCAAGTTCCTCAAAGGTTAACCACAATAATGAGTTAATATAAAACTGAATCGTTGTTAGTGGAATTTTTAAAATTGTTATAATTTTGTTTTGTCCGTCCGTCCATCACATACAGATGACAGAAACTACAAGAGGTAGCAAAAAAACCATTTTCAGATTTGTAATCTACAAAAAACGATAGTGGGCCTAAATTGTGTTTGAAGTTCCGGTTTTGACCGAAAGTGGTCCAAAACCAGAAGTCACTGATTTCAAGTCGGAATTTCATCATCGTCATCTTCAGTTCAAGGATTAGGTTGGATTAAACCTGTTCCGATACCCATCTTTTCGTCGGTCTCCCTATATCCCGTTTTCCTATTGGCTTGTAATTCATAATTTCAAGCGGTAGTCTTCCTGGTTCCATTCTATTTAAATGAGTCGGAATTTGAAAACAAAAATAGTGTTATTCAAATCCTCTTAAAAAGTAGAATAGAAATCATTAATGGTTTTTGCCATACGTCAAAGGTAAGTCTTTTTCAAAATTGCCACCAGCCATGAGATTCGTCGTTTTCTAAAAGGGATATTTTATTTTCTCTTGCCTATATGAATATATATAGGACCAATTTCCCTTTTGCCGATCCTGTCAAAATTATTCGAAAGGCTTCTTCTCCCGCGCCTGCGACCTGTTGTTGAATCTGTTCTTCCCCCCGAGCAATTTGGTTTTCGTCAAGGACACTCCACAACTACCCAACTCCTCCGCATCGTCACGGCACTTGTGGATGCCAGAAATTCTTACTGTGACACGACGGCTGTACTGCTTGATTTTCGGGCTGCATTTGACCGCGTCTGGCATATGGGCCTCCTTTACAAACTGGCACAATTCTTTCCCCCCTCAACTGTCCGATTACTCCGTTCCCATCTTACTGGAAGACAATTCCAAGTCTCTGTCACTATTCCTCAGTTCCACATGGCCATGTCCCCACTCACCCCTTCGTCCGCGGGTGTACCTCAGGGCTCGGTCCTTGGGCCCATCCTCTATCTTATGTACACCTTCGATTTTCCTGTCCGTGATTCAATCCAATTCGGACTGTTTGCCGATGATGCTATTCTGTACCGTCACGGCAGATGCCTCCGCCTCAATTGCCGCGCGCTTCAAACTCAGCTTCTAGACATCACTAGCTGGTGTCGTGTCTGGAGACTATCACTTAACCCCACAAAATGCGAAGCAATCCACTTTACACTAAAACGCAATGTTCCTCCGCCTCTACGATTGGAAGGGGAACTCCTCCCATGGCAGAACAGCGTGAAATATCTAGGGGTTGACCTAGATAAACGATTGACACTTCGACAGCACATTGACAGCAAGCTTAGCAAGGGTAGGGCCTTGTTCGCTTTACTCATCCCTTTGTTCCTCTCTCCTGCATACTCCTCAAAACTGAAACTTCTGATGTATTCCTCTATCCTACGTCCTTTCCTTTTGTACGGGTCACCGGTATGGTGGCCCTTTCTCTCCAAGTCCAACAAAAGACGTACTTCAGCATACCAGAACAAAGTCCTCCGGTGCATCACACAGTTCCACTATCTTATATCCAATCGCATCATACACGAACACCTTCTCTTCCCTTCTATGGAGGACTTTATTTACAATACCTCGAAACGGCTACACGACGCTGGGAAAACTGACGGACCCCAGATCATTCAGGACTTGTACCGACGCCCACACCCACCTGAAGTCTCTATCCCATTACCATTCCACGACTTTATCTAAATTTTAGTATGACCCACTTAACAAAATTTAGAGTTGCCACATTTTTATTCTGCCCTGTATTCCTCTTATTTGCCCATGCCCCTCCTACTTGTATGACTCACTCCCCCCAGTTGGTAGTTGTCCCCATGTTCCTATGCATAATCACTCCACTACGGTGAAAAGAGCCGCCATTTTAAATTAATAAACACTCAGAAGATAAAAAGGCCGGTGATTATGCCAAACTCTACCCTTTCCGTCTCCCCTGAAATCATAAACTAACCCCTACCTTAAATTATACCTTTAGTCCACGTTCAGTAAAATGCATGCCTTCCCCTCACCAAGATAATAGGCCTCCCACAAAACTGAAAAAAGGCCACTGAAAAGTAAAAGAGCCGCTCTTAAACCCACTTGTCCCTTAATTTAAATTTTCCACAAATAACTTCTAAAAATAAATTACCTCCTTTCAAGTCCCAGTTCCAATGTCCCACGAACCAGAATCCTCTTTCCTATTTAAACTATAAAATTCCCCCTAAATTTCTTGAGGTTGCAATTATTCTGTTATATTGTTCCCCGAGCGACCAGGTGTTCCTTAACACGATGTCGCCATCATAGGGCTTCTTAGCCCTCTCAACCAGAATTCAGGATTCAGGATTCAGGAAGGAAAATATTGTTTTCATGTCGATTTTTTTAAATCGAATTTCCATCGGATATACACATGAGTGTGTGAACGAAATATTTCAAGAACAGTACAATGTATAAAATTTAAACTTACAACTTAAGTTAGATACCATTAGAGGATCCTACACAAACATTTTCATCAAAATCGGTCAACTGGAAGTAGTAGTTTATTCGTGTCATTTTTCACTTTTTTGCGATTTGCTCAAAAGCGGCTCTTACGATTTTTTTAAAAATCGCTTCATTTACTAAATTTTTCATGCTCTACAAGATAGGGTAGGCGCAATGTCTGCTGCAATTCTTGGAAAGGCTGTTTTCTAGTAAAAAAATTGTTTTTTTAAGATTTACTATGCTTTTTAGCGCAAAAATGTGTATAATAAAAGTTGTAGAGAATTTAAAATCCTACAACTTTAATTCAAACATAATTTTGTACAACGCTTAGTTTAGCGGTAATTAGTGATTTTCTGGTTTTTTTCATAAAAATCTGCAAAAAAGTGATTTTTAAGATTTCAGCCTTAGTTACGACAAAAGTGTATAATAATCAAATTTATAGAAAATTAAAAGATCTACAACTTGTATTTGGAGCACTTTTCACTACAGAGCCTAGTTTAGCGTGAACGAGTGATTTTCTGTATTTGCCAAACTGAGGTTTAATTCATTTTGCATCATTCACTCATGATTAAAACAAGATTTGGTTTTTTAAGGTTAGTTTTGTTGTTTATTTCTAATGTTTTATTACTAATGTTAGGTTATTTTGTTAACTATTTGCATTGGCAAGAGAAAGTCGTGTGAGTGTTTCACACCATATTTTTAAATTTATATTTAATTTACCACTAATTACGCCATTAATTTTAAATCTAAAGAGATTCGAAGAAAACCTTTTATTGTTAGATAAAGAATTATTATTTTATTTTTTAAACAAGATCTTATCTCTTTAATAAAACCATTTTACTTTTATGTATTTTTTGTCTTATACAATCCGACGTCGTATTAAAAGATAAACTAAATCGTCTTAGTCATTCTAAAAGTTTTATTTTCTTCAAGGAAAATTGACATTTCCATCAAAGTATAATAGGAACTGTCATATACTAACACGAAAATAAAAAGAAGGTTGTCTGTTGCACCCAACAATTCCATCACAAATAGAAATTCCCTCCTTCACATTACCTAGAAAAATAAAATTTTTACTATTTTTGTTCTAGATGAATTCTAAATATCTTTTTATTCAGATATATGTACACATTATAGATTCTTGAATAAGAAGTAGAATACTGTCTTGTATATATTTAATTTTTAAGAAATTATAAAATATTTCGATACATTTTCAGAGGTTTAAAAAATGTACATTATAAAGACGTACGTCATGATGTCCTAAAAGCAGATGAAATAGCAATCAAATTTTGTGATTAAAGTTTTTTATCTCTAATGTGTGTATGACCCACCGGGTTGGTCTAGAGGTAAAGTCCCCATGAGTCAGTTGTTTAACAGCTGATTTTGGAGATTTCCTGGTTCAAATCCTTGTAAAGGTAGTTACTTTTATACGGATTTGAATTCTAGACAGTGGTTACCGGTGTACTTTGATGGTTGGGGTTCAATCAACCATACTCTCTCAGGAATGGTCAGCCTGGGTCTGTACAAGCTACACCTCATTTACACGTCATACACTTCATTCTCATCTCATTGGGTCATGGGGTTGCTTATTGTTTTGAATTGAACAGATTGTGACGTACACACATAAGGGATATGAAAAAGTAATGTGTGTATGTACAATCTGTTCAATTTAAAAACAATAAGCAACCCCATGACTCAATGAGATGAGGATGGTATGACTTTTAAATGAGGTCTTGTACATTATAAGGCCGACAATTTCTCAGAGAGTATGCTTAATTGAGCCCCAACCATCAAAGTACACCGGTAACCACTGCCTAGAATTCAAATCTGTATAAAAGTAACTAATTTACTAAGATTTCAATCACGGAACATTCATCTCAGACAATCAGCTTTTAAACAGACTCGTGGCGACGACTTTACCACCAGAACAACTCGGTGGGTTAGTGTTTAAGATAACGGATAAAAAATAATTTGTCCATGAATAAACCCCCAATAAAAGTAATAACTGCACTCTATTAATTTTTCAATTTAAAAAAAATGTTCAATTTTTTGAAACCAGAAAAAGCTTAACTTTATATACAGCTTACTCTTGAGGTGCTCTTAGAGTTACAAATATTACTCCAAAAACTTTTTCAAATTTAAAAACGTTTATTTTATTAAATATAACTTTAAATATTTATCTTTTATAATATATGTTAGTAAATCGTTTTATGAATCTCTGGGACAATCCAAATCCAAATTCTAATCTAAATTCTTTGTAGAATTCTCCTTTGGGAAAGTTTTAAAAAAATACATCCATTTATTTTCTAAATAGTAACGTGTAAATTAACAAATTAAAGTAGGTACGAATATAATAATTTCTTTTAAAAAATATTCAGCATGACTTTCAATTTTAGTTTTTAAACGTAAATGAAAAAAATAATATAAAAAATAAAGATTTTTTAACTTCTATGAATACTATTCTCAATCAGTTAAATCATTTAACAAAACGTAAATTGTATAACTTTAGAAAATAAATATCTTGGTGGTGATTACGCACACTAGCGAGACTCCTTGAAATGTTTGCTAGAACAGCGAGTTCCTAGAACTCGTTTAAAACTTAAATAACAACTAAACGGCTAAATATATCGAAAAAATAAGCTAGATAAAAGTTGTAGGTTATTTAATTTACCATCAAAACTAGTACGAACATATTATATTACTGCAAGGTGTGATGGATCGTCTTTCTTGAAGTAACAGCGACAGAGATTCTCGTGGGCTGTTCTCCCAACATCCTTCATTATTTCAATTAATTTATTTTAACTTTAAATGATCATATATTACCAAAATACGAATATATTTCTATGCTTTTCATCTTATATATTTAATATTTCATCTCCTCTTCATTCATTAATTAATATTGATTCTATTTCTTCAATCTTAAAAAAATTTATGTACCAATTCTAAAATGTTTAGTCCTGTTGATGTCTACCAATAAAACCAAATTCTATCGTTAGCTAGGACGTTTACTTTCAATTAAATAAATGTTAATTTTAAAAAGACAAATTGTATTCTGGCCGCTTCTGTAACGTAGTGGTAACGCGGTGGCCTACCACGCGGAGGTCCCGGGTTTGATTTCCGGCTAGGGTCTGGAAATTATAACAAGTTACAACTCAACGTTCCATAACCCACTATAGTCGCTAATGACCCAACTATTGATGCGACTTTAAGTAAATAAATACAAAATATGTATTCTAATAAATTTTGAAAATTAAATATGCATTTTTAATAATTTAAATCTAAAATCTCTTTCAAATACAATAATTATAAAATTAATACTCAATTACAGGGTTTCAAAAGTATAAATATTTTAAATCACAAAGCCTTATTTTTAATTTAAAATTTGATATACATTCATAAAATAATTAAATTTTATTTTAATAAATTATTATAAAAATTTTGATTTATGTTAAATTAATTTATAGAATTTCTTTTCGGTTTTATTAAAAGTCGCATCAACAGCTCGTTTATTAGCGACTACGGTGAGTTTTAACTAGTGAAAAATTCCAGACCCTTGGTGGGAATCGAACCCTGAACATCCGCGTTGTAGGCTAGCACGCCATCACTACGCTACGGAGGCATAGTGATATGTAATTTTACGTTACAAAAAAGGTAAAATAAATGAAAATGTAAATGAAATATTTCGCAACTTAATTAATTATTAGAAATTTTTTTACATAATCCTGAGAAGCTTCCAGTTCAGCTGATTAAAATATTAATTATAAAAAATTTTAATATAATTTTAAATTGACTTCACAACGGATTGCTACGTCTTGAGCAGATGAACCATTGAACACAAGTTAAAATACATGATTTCAGGGAAGATTAACGTACGAATTAACGTTTATGCACATAAGCAAACACTTTTTTCCTCGCTAGTGTGACCTACACTCGTTAGAACATTTGCTGATTTGTTTTAATGTCATGAACGTTAAATCTTTGAAAACGTATTTTTTTCATTTCCTTTCAAGTTTTTTTGAGTTTTATATGAATTAAACTTAAAAGGCAGTATTTTAAAGCAATATACTGTATTCCCTTTTTCTACCTTTTTTTGAGTTGTTTAAATTAGGATTCATTCCTTCGCGGCATTTCAGCTTATTTCGAATAGGTGACTTCATAAGCCAAGTATTAGTACCATAATAATATCAAGGAAAGTTTAATACTTCTTAATTTGTGGTTATATTTTTATTTTTAACCATCGTTACCCTGTGTAAAATATAGGAAAAAAATTTACATCTTCATATTAGTTTTTTTTATAACGATAGACAGGCTTGCAGGTCACCTAAACCCAAAACACCTGTTTTTACTAATTGGCCTGTGTGTGAGTCTGCGAAAAATCGAGTTTTCAACAGAAATACATGTTTTCAGGTCTCCTTAGTCCAAAAATAAAACGTAGTATCTTTAGTGATTGGTCTCTGTGTCGGTCCGTCTGTATGTAAACGAAATAACTCATAAACGGGAAATTGTACGACGTTGAAATATAGGTACGGTAGGGGACCCGACGCGTATATTTTTATCAAAATTGCCTTACCGGAAGCAGATTATTCGTGCTGTTATTTTTCACTTTCTGCAATTTTCTCAAAAACTGCTGCTATGATTTTTTTTAATCGCCTTATTTAGTACATTTTTGTGTTCTACAAAATAGGGTAAGCGGCAAGTCTGCTAAAATTAATGGTGGAGGAAGAGGTGTGTTCTCGTAGTATTTTTTTTAACTGCGGCCGTAATATGCATTTTAAGGCAAGCGTTAATAATTAAACTTAAAAAAAATTTATAAACAGAAGTTTCATTCCAAGAGGTTTATCAAGAGCGCTTAGTTTAGAGTCGATTAGTGTTTGCCATATTTTGCTAATTGAAACTGGGTTCTGAAAATGGGAATTTTTATAACATGGCTAAATATTTTTTTTATTATACTAGCTGAAGAAATATGTCGTTCTGAATTTACAACGTTAAGAATATGGTAAAAATACTGACAAAAGATTTTGAAAATTAAAACTATACTTCTATTCTTCGAGCATTATATTCCACCATACTTCGTTTGTGGCAGTTGGTCATTTTGCATTTAGTAGGCCTACTGCTTATCAAAATTAATCCTATTTTACATTAGCAGAGAAAGTAATATAAGTGTTTCACACCAGATATTATGAATAGTTCGGGTCAGAAACGTTTTTGACATTTTTTTTTAGTTAAGATCGAATATATTTGATCAAAATATTAAAACCATAGATCTAACAAAAAATATACATATAAAAATTCCTGCATTTTGACAACTTTTATTTTTATATTGTATAAACGTTTAAACTGTTCAATAAGTCAACAGGAATATCCTAAACTAGAAAATAAGTTATACGTCAAAATTTGCATGAAATAAATAACAACTTATTATAATATTAAAACTTCCCTTTGTATTATATTTCTTGATAACTAAAGAAGTTTCTCTAGATAAACTTTAGTATTCTTTATCTTTAGAAGGAAGAGAATTTAAGTAAATATTAAATGGAATGGTACGCGAATCCTTACACAAGGTTTATAAAGAACAACGAACAAGTGAACATATGTTTATCATAAAGTGTACATTTGAATATCTTTGTTTTTATTTCTCTTTTTTGAGTGGAAGTAAAATAAAATGCTATTGAAAGAAAACTTCGTCACGTGTAGTTAAAATATTTATTCATAATTTTTATGTATATTTTTGCTTGCGTTTTAATTTCAAAGAAAATTAAGATACTACGGGTACCTCGTTTATCCGAATGTTTGGATTATCTGTACTAATCTGAATGGGAAGAAGAAAATTTATTTTCATGAAATCGCTAATGTTGCACTTCAGTATTTTGAGTAACACTGTAATACATATACAGTATAGTCTGTCCAATCTGAATTGGTGCGCATATATTATTCCGTGGTTGAGATAGGGTTTGTTGTAGTTTATCTATACAAATGAATCGTAAACTAAGATTTATAACAAACAAAATCCATATTACTCACGTTCAATAGTTATTTTGTTTTTTGTAATGCATTTGAAAGGATGAACTAAGGAAAATCTTGCGAAAACCATAGTCAGGACAAAAAACAAAAATAATTTTTGAGTCATTAGCTTCAATACAGAAAATTCAAATATTAAGTAAATTGGGATTCATCTCTTCTGCAGCAGATGACTGTACATTATCCAAAAGTCCTACTCAAACACCTGTTAACCTAGCACAATAATCCACAAAATCTCAATTGAAAAATTAGTGAATCATTTTTTAAATTTATTTTGTTTCCCCTGGCATCAACAAACCGTAACATCTTAATGTTACTAGAAATAGCTACACAAAACAGTTGTGTTGTTTTAGAAGTGATATTATAACTTTGATAGTTGATTGATATGGGAGAGATTCGCTTATGTTACCTGAAATGGGTTTCACTGAACCGACAGCTGAACCAATATTAGACAATGGAGAAGTTTCATATGACATAAATCAGTTCTCTTGTGTTCTTCCTATTATAAACTTCTTATTGGTGCAAGCACGTACTTAACATCCATTAACTTAATTATCTCATATCAATATCAACCCACGTTTATTGCACATCTTATATAAGTGTAACATTAAACGTATTGAACCAAGAATAAAAATGTATGTTGCGCAGAAGTCATTAAATTACAGCGCAGATAAAGATAATTAATTGATAAAAAATGCAGGTATTATGAATCTTAAGTATAATTATTATTGTAATAATAAATCTAAAATTTGGGGTTACCTGGTAAAACTACCATCAAATTTACTAAAATTTTATGCATATGAACTTTTTTAATATTTTTCCAAAAGCTTCTTTTGTCATCAGTCTCTCAACTGTTTTGATGCAGTTCTCCAAGCTGTACTATCATGTGCAAGTCGTTTGATATCTACATACTTGCAACATCCTACATATTTTATAATTTGGTTTAAATATTCTAATCTTTGCTTCCCCCTAAAATTCACTCCTACAATATTACCCAACATTTATGATACAACAATACCTTCATGTCTTAGATGCCACACTAGCCTATCCCTTCTTTTAGTGAAATGTTTCCATAATATACTTCTTCAAAAGTATATTAATTATAAAAATAAAGGTTGTTAAGTCAAGTCTATTCTCTTTAATTCAGTAGAATAGATTCTCCACTATTCAAAGCCACCACTTGAAAGGAGCACCTCAAAATCTATTCATGCACCAATAGTTTATCAAAATTGCAAAAAATAATTCCCCAAAATAATAAAATAAAAATCAAAGATTTTTAGATTATTTCATAATTTTGCTTATTAAAACTTTTAAATTACTCTCCATCCCAAAGGTATATTATTAAATAATGGTTCTAAGATTAATTTAGATTTAGAAAACTACGACGAAATATAATTATAAGAAACTAAAAATATAACAGTTACAACGAAGAAGCGAAGATAATTTTCTTCTGGTACCTTGTCAGAATGAACGAGGACAAACAACAAATCAGATCTTTGCTTTGTTTTCTACGGTAAGAAAACAACAATAAATTAGGTTAACGTAAGGAAATGAAAAATACATAGAATTTTAAAATGTATCAGTACTGTGTAATAATATAGAGACACTTTTTAGAGGCAATTTGTGTCACGGGTTTAGGGAAGAAATCCACTAGTTTTTCCAGGTTCACATTTCCCAGTTAACCAGGGATCTCAAACTCCCATTCTAAAATAAATTTATCCGATGCTTTTAGTTTTAGGTGTTATTTAAGGTAGAGGAACCAAAATGAGTAAAAATACAGGAAGCTGAAGATGTGGACGGATGGAATAAATAACATAGAAGTCCCATTGAGATTGAGTAATGAGATGAAAATTATGAATACTGTGAAGCGTCGAAAACTGGAGTACTTTGGTTGTGTGATGAGGGGTGGAAAATACCAAGTGCTGCAAAAATCGTGTGGGAACATTTGAGAGAATAAGCTTAAGTAAGTAGGACTTCGTGGTTGAAGAAACTTCTGGACTGGAGTTCAGTTACCTTTTTTTTCAACGGGCAGTCGACAAAACTCAAGAGGGGTTGACAGCAACCAACGTTCTTAAAGAACTAGGGGTGTTTTTCAAATCATTATTAGTTCAATAATGAATCAGTTAGAAATTTTATAATATTGTTGGACTGTTACATAGCAGCAGTATTAGTAATTTCTTTTGTATAGTAAAGGTTGATTTTTTTCTAAAAGTAGGCTACATAAAAAAAACTTTTGATATTTTATATTCGTTTACCAAGAAAGTGAACTTTCAACAAATTTCAAAGAAACTTGTGATTATAAATAACTATAACAGTTCATATAACATAAGTAGATATTTGGAAAAGAAGCAATAATATTAAGTGTATAACACAAAGTATCAAATCAAGAAGAAGCTAAAAAGAAAGTGTCGGAAAAAAGGAAAACCTTTCGTTGAATTTTAAAAAGATAGGTACAATATATTATAAAGGTCAATGTACTTGTTTATATCTTGGTTGTTATACCTTAAGATACGATACTATTCGTAGATGTGGAATCCACTTCAATTATATTTCAGGTGTTGTGTATTGAAGTACAAAAACCGTTAAGTTTCATTCCATCACTCTGGATTTTTTACTATTGGATATATTTTTTATTAAATCGCTTATAAACGTGAAAAATGGAATGTAACTAATAACACTATTAATATCGTTCTATTGTGTCATCATTATAATAACTGATTAGTTTTTGTCAAATGTTTTAAATCCTAGAATCAAGCAATCCGCATAACTGAAATAACAGTGGAAAAATAACATCATTTGTTATTGTTTTTGAATTTTTATAAACAGATCTACAAAGGTAAAGATTATAAAAAATTCGTGAATAAGAACGTAAGAAAATCTGAAATTTTATAACAAATTTATAAGATAATGTAAACTATCACAAAATTTAAAAAACCAACTTAATGTAAGATTTTAGTGATAAGTTTTTCTTATGTATTTTATGTGTTCGTCAAATAAAAGTAATCATTTTTTGTTTCATTAAGTTTAAACCATGATAGAGTCATCATGGTTTAAATTTAGTTCTGGGAGTTGATTTCTGGCTAGGGTCTGCAAAATCATTTCATTTTCCTTAAAATTGTCTGCGCTTAATGTGGTTGCGCTTCCCTTTAACTTTACCCTCGAGAATGAGTCTGAGAAGCTCATTATCACTCCTTTGTTTAAGACTTTGGTCTTTTCACTTTACCAAAGCCTTCAGTCAAAACAACCGGCGACAGACCGGTTGTTTTATAAATAGGTCTACTCTATGAATTCTTTCCACTAGTACTGTCGTATATTGTATTTAGAATACGTTTCAATTAATAGCAAGTTTCATCTGATAAGGAAACAACATTTTTTGTAACTCGAATAGATCGCGCTAAATTCAATCACAATTTTAATACATTTATGTTTTGACGTGCTGCATGTTTTCATCGGATAGAGTATAATAGTGATACTTGCATAGCTTATCTTATTTCAGTGATACTTGCATAACTATCTTATTTCATTTTGATGTTTTATTGAATTCATATGCCCATAACAGGCAGGTGGAGCGTTAATTATTTGCAGTTGATCTCCTAGTTTCAGGGCTACAAAAAATAGCTCTGTTTCTTATCACGTGGTCAACCAATTATATGACTGAACTATCTAAGAACAGAAGAGGAGGTGTAAAAGACACTAGTCAAAGTGATCTCCTCTAAAAGTAATGAATTTAATTATACAGCCAGACCCTGTGGGAATGAATTGAAGGTGTAATTTGCAGGCTGCAAAGTAGATGCTTTTCGGAGGGCCTGGCATGCTGATAAGCATAGATTACTTTTGTACTCTGTGAGGAAGGCAATTGTAAACCTCCTCACTCTTCTTTTTACTTAGTAAAACCTCTAGAGGTTCAAACCAGCCTTTCGGCTGTTGAAGTAAACAACATTGAATTCATACATATTCCTTATTATGATCAACAGTAATTTTTAATGTTACTTGATACATAAAAGAATTAGGTATGGATAATATCTTATTACAAAATTTCTCCTTTTCCTGTATTTAAATACAAGAAAAGTGAAATTATACACAGTGTTGTTTTTTTTTTATATTACAGATGTAAATCAGCAGTTAACGGTGCGCCTAAATTAAATTAAAATCAATACTAATAGATTAATATTACGAAATTACTGTTTAATTCCATATTTTCATTGATTATTTTTTGATATTTTCAAAGTAAATTATAACAAAATTTAAAATGCTGTAATTTCATAAAAATTGGTGAACCGAAAATGATCTGGAGGTTGAGTTCCTTAAATTACTTTACTATTTCCCTATATAAACATTGATCGTCACGCACTAATTAATAAAAAAAAATTAAAAACGGGAAGTATCATTTAAAAACATTTTCCCAAATAGCGTAAATATCATGCGTATGATACAAGCTAATGGATATAATTCACTTTGTAGATGTAAATTATTATTAAAATATAAAAGTTAAATGGCAAATAAGTTAATTTGTTCATGCATTACATTCGGTTGTTGAAAATAATTTGATATTCGTATGGATACAAAAAACAAATTGTAAACAAAGTGGATGAACATGGACAAATATTTATTACCTTCGGGCCAGTCCTATCTGTCAGCTGGTAGAAATTTGCTATTATTTGTTAGGTAACACTATTTCGAAAAATCGACATGAAAACAATACTTTCATTCCTATATATTTATACAGGCACGAGAAAGTACAAAATGTAATTTATTATAGTATACTTATTAATTTTATTTGAAATATTTTTTCTTGCCTATATGAATATACAGAAAGGAAAGTATTATGTTCATGTTGATTTTTCGAAATCGAGTTTTCACCGGATCTATACGTTTTCAAACCCACTGAACCCAAAAACATGTTTTTAACGATTGGTCTGTGTGTGTGTGTGTGTGTGTGTGTGTGTGTGCGCGCGCGCACGCGCGCACGTGAACAGAATATCTCAAGAACGGAACATCGTACGAACTTTAAACTTGAAACTTAAGTTAGATACTACGTACTACCAGACCCGACAAAAACAATTTCATCAAAATCAGTCAACCGGAAGTAGTAGTTTATTCGTGTCATTTTTCACTTTTCTGTGATTTTCTCAAAAATAGCTGCTACGATTTTTTTAAAAATCGCCTCATTTACTACATTTTTTAATGTTCTACAAGATAGGGTAGGCGCAATGTCTGCTGAAATTCTTGGAGAGGCTGTGCTCTCGTAGAAAAAAATTTATTTTATTGAGTTTGCGGCTTTAATATGCATTTTAGCGCAAAAATGTATACAATAAAAGTTGTAGAAAATTTAAAATTCTACAACTTTTATTTCAAAATTTTTTGTATAACGCTTAGTATAGCGGTAATTAGCGATTTTCTGGTTTTTTTCTCACGAAAACGTGTAAAAAATCGATTTTTTTTAAGATTTCAGCCTTAGTATGGATTTTACGACAAAAATGTATATAGCCAAATTTATAGGAAATTAAAAGTCTACAATTTTTATTCAAAGCATTTTTCTCTGCAGAGGCTAGTTTAGCGTGAAAGAGTGATTTTCCGTATTTTTAAGCCAAATTGAGGTTTAATTTATTTTGCATCATTCACTCATGATTAAAATAAGGTTATGTTTTTTTGAGGTTAGTTTTTTGTTTATTTCTAATATTTTATTACTATTGTTAGATTATATTGTTCATTATTTGCATTGACAAGAGAGAGTTGTGTAAGTGTTTCACACCAGATTTTTTAATTAATTATTTAGTAAATCTCTATGGTCCAATGCAGCCCATCCATAAGTAGATTGAATTGCATTTCATCTAAAAAGCAGTTTAAAGTAGTTGAATTGCTATTTTACTTAATATAATGATTTTGATCTACTGATGTGAGAAAGCCAAACACTGGGTATACCTGATAAAATATTACGCTTATTGCGCCCAAAGCCACAACCAAATGGGACAGCAGTAGCCTATTAAAATATAAACAGAGGTCCATATACTAGATAAATTTGAATGCATTTAAGGAACCTCAGGTTATTTTAAAATCTTACACCATTACAAAATGCAGGTTTATTATTATTTTGTTCGAAGTTTACATAAATTTTTCACATGAAGTAAAGTGTGTGGATTAACTGAAAATAAAGACCTCACATAGTGCATAAGCGATTCCAGTTGATTTACCATTCAGAACCAAGAGTCGAGGTTTAAGAGAGATATTTTTCATACCACCATTTGCGTTGAAGCTTATAACATGGTACCGGTAGTTGGTACGTCTGAATATTTTTATTATTTCATGAGTATTATGCCTTTTATTCTCTAACCCCTTTCGTTGACGAATAGGGGATTTACTCAATACTGGACTGTTGATTAGTTTACTCATTTCTTCTCAAGATTTACTATTTTAAAGATATCCGAATATAAAAATCTGGTGTGAACACTCACTCGACTTTCTCTTATCAATACAAAAAAATTAACAATATAACCTAACATTAGTAATAATACATTAGAAATAAACAAAAAACTAAACTCAAAACAACATAACCTTATTTTAATCATGAGTGAATGATGCAAAACGAAAACCAACCTTAGTTTGGCTTAATAATACAGAAAATCACTCATTCTAAACTAGGCTCTGTAGAGAAAAAAACTCATAATAAAAGTTGTAGATCTTTTAATTTTTTATAAATTTGATTATATAATTTTTTGTCGTAAAATGGATAGGTACTAAGGCTGAAATCTTAAAAAAAATTTACAGATTTTCATGAAAAAAAAACAAAAATTACTAACTACCGCTAAACTAAGTGTTATACATAGAAATATTTGAAATAAAATTTGAAGGTTTTTAAATTTTCTACAACTTTTATTGTAGTTCTTGTGCTTAAACGCATATTAGAGTAGCAATCTTAAAAACACTTTTAATTTCTACGAGAGAATGGCCTCCCCAAGAATTTCAGCAGGCATGGGCCCTACTCTATCTTGTAGAGCATAAAAATTATAGTAAATGAGGTGATTTAAAAAAAAATCGTAGGCGCCTTTCTTGAAAAAATTGCAAAAAAGTGAAAATTTACGCGAATAAACTGCTACTTCCAGTTGATCAATTTTAATGAAAGTTTTCGTGTCGGGTCCACTAGTGGCACCTAACTTTAGTTTCAAGTCTAAACTTTGCACAATGTTCCGTTCTTGAGATTTTTTTTTAGTTTGGTTGTAAAAATATTAGTAAGGAAGAAAAAAACACTTTGTATAACCACTCGCTCTAAAATTTAATGTAATTTTTTATTTATAATTCATTTTACTATTAATGTCTCCCGTTTTTCATTTTTCTATGTCCGCTAAAAATTCGTAAACGTAATACAAGAAAAGTTGCACTAAGAAGTTTCTATTTTTCTAAATCCCTTATGGTGGAAGTAAACATTTAAAATTTTTAATCTGAACTGATAGAAAAAATATTCTTACTCGTAAGTATTATAAATTATATCCTAGAATCAAAAACTTTGTTAATCGGAAATTTACCTGTTCGGGTTACCTAAATTGTTCTGTAATTCAATTATTGTACTGAGTGATTTTTTGTCTTGTTACCCAATTGTTAAAGCATGATAATTTTTTTTTCTAAGAAAGAAAAATTTTGTTTTGTGACACGTAGTTGGTAGCCCAACTCAACAGGTATAGATTTGGCAGTGGGAGTTGATTCTCCTTGAGCTGTGTAAAATTTTGTACCGTTTCCGGTCGTGTTGCGAACAGAATGTCTTTTCACCTAGAACAACGGGTTTTTATTCTTGAACATTATTTAACTACGAAATCGTACGCAAGTGTAAAAGAATCATTTCAAATTAAATTTGTTGGTGTTTCTCCACCAGAGAAAATGTCAATTTCTAGGCTAACAAACCGATTTCTAGAAACAGGTAGTGTTTTCATATTCTCTAAAACGTCATCTGTCAAGAGAGTTGGTCGATTACTAAGTTTTCTGTCGCAAACACTGCCTGTCTCTCTAAAACGGTTTAATAGCCTAAAAAGTGACATTTTTTCTGGTGGAGGTACACCAACAAATTTAATTTGAAATGATTCTTTTACACTTGCGTACGGTTTCGTAGCAAAATATTGTTCAAGAATGAAAACCCGTTGTTCTAGGGTAAAAGACATTCTGTTCGTAACACGACCTGAAACGCACAAAATTTTACACAGCTGAATGAAAATAAACTTACACTGCCGTATCTACACCGGTTGAGCAGGGCTACCAATTTTGTGTCACAAAAAATTTCCCTTTCTTAGTAAAAAATTACCAGACATTAACAATCGGGTAACAGAACTAAAAAGTCACTCTGTAGCTTCAATAAAGTAACACATCATATTTTTGGCTATTTAAAGAATTATTAGATAAAGCCTGATAATATCAGGTACCATTATATGTTATTATACTGGTAAAACCTGTAAAAAGATAAAAAATTATCTATTTGAAAAGAAATTCGATTAGAGAGTCAGATTTAATTCACCTTTAAAATATTTTAAGAAGAATAATAAGAAAAGAAACATTTTATGTCTACGTCAAATTCTATTATAATGAAGGGACAAGAATTTATTTTGACGATGTACCTAACTCGATGTGCAGACCACCTACGATTCGCTTTTCTTCTCTTTTAAATTTGTCAACCTTCCGAAATCAAATATTGATGCTAAACAAATATTGTTCGTATTGAATTAAAACCCTTACTTTTCATCTTATGTTACGTTAATGCATCTCACTAAATAATCTAACTTTAATTAGTATAAATATACCGTTCACTTCTCTTGCTGTTAAACTTAACTTTCCTTTACTTATTAAAATAAAAATTTTTGTTTTATTTAATCGTAGGCGAAAATCTTAAAAATTTCTGTGATTTGATTTCATAACGTTGATAAATGCCCATAACAGATAGGTGGAGTGTCAAATTATTTACACCCAATCTGTTAGTTGCAGGACTAAAATAAATAGTTCTGTTTCTTATCACATGGTCAGCCAGTTAAATGACTGAATCATTTAAGAACAGAAGAGGTCGAGGTGTAAAAGACACTAATCAGAGTTATCTCGTCTGAAAGTAATGGATTTCATTATACAGCCAGACCCTGTGGTGAATGAAGTGAAAGTGTCATTTGCAGAGTGGAAAATATATGCTTTTCAGAGGGCCTGGCATGCTGATAAGCATACTTTTCCACTCAGTGAGGAAGGCAATGGTAAACCACCTCACTCCTCGATTTACTTAGTAAAACCTCTACAGGTTCAAATCAGCCTTTTGGCTGATGACCTAAACAATAAAACGTTGATAACGGAATTCCTGATACTAAATAAATAAAGGAAAACCTTTATGTGCGACACTTTTTAACTATTATTAAATCAATAAATAAAATTATTTTAACAATATAAGAATTTTAAAAGTTAAATTAAAAAATAATTATTACAAAAATACAAATATCTGGTTCTGTTAAATTCATAAATTTATGAATATGAGTTACATGAATTTACCAATCTGTACGCGGGTATTAAAAATCAATTCGTTTTTACGATTTGGCATGGCCTCTGTACCCATCCAATCATCCTCTTGTAAACCTCTACTGGTTATCACCTCAATTACTCCATTCATCCGTTTGTTTGCTGGACGTCATCTTTTACTTCTCTCCTTTCAAATTAATTTAATACTGTCTTCATTCATCAATTGCAGGTGTCCATAGTACAATAATGTGCCTTTTTCTATTTTTCCTAATAGGTACACTGTTTGCCCTTCCCACCTTTTCCCAAATTGCTTCATCCTTCATGTGGTCGTACCCGATAATTTCTTCACCATAAGTACCCGGTTGCAATCATCAATGTATTTTGAGTTATCTAAGCTAAAAAAATACGAGGCAAGACTTTGTGTGATTTTTTCATTTAAAATGCGTGTTTAATTTTAATTTTGAAAAATAAACGTGCCACGAAAGAATTAATGAAAGAATCTTTACAGGTCTTCCCAAAGTTTATCTCAAATCGTGACAATATAACATAATCTTTTTTACCACAAAATTATTAGGATCCTTTACGAGCATTCTATTTTATTTTAAAATTTATGATTTAAAGAAAGGTAAAACAAATTTTGAGGCCAGATTAGAGCAATAGTTTTGTGTCACGCGCATTTACTGACAGAGAGAATTTATGAAATTTCATTTTTTTATTCCGTGTCACAGAACAGAAGGTTTCGTCAAAAATCGGGAATGTTTAAAAGGTTTATATACTGTTTTTGTAATGCAAAAAAGTAAAAATATTATATTGTACTCTGAACTTAATTTTTTCACTCAATAAACATGATACCTACATAATTGTTCCAGTCATAAAGTTGTCGCCGCGAGTCAGTAGGTTCCATGGTTCAAATCCTAGTAAAAGTACTAGGTTACTTTTATACGGATTTGAATACTGTACTGAACAGTGGTTACCAGGGTACTTTTAAGGTTGGGGTTTGTCTGTTTGTTACTTATGTTCAATAAAGAAAAGAATATTAAATCACTTTATTCTACTAGACATCCCATCAAAACAAACAACGACCAAAAATCGTTTTGTAATCAAAGCTATTTTTTCGATTGTTGGGAACGTTCAACGAAAATTCTGTTACTGAAAACTTGTTTTTGTTGTAAAAAAACTTTCTTCAGAAAAAGCAGTGTGGTTATTCGCTTCCACGGTTTCCTACCTTTCACAAACAGTTTTACAACCAAAGAATCAACAACTTACATGGTATTCTAGTTTTCTCTATTCAATTTAAGATAGAAATATATACAATCAAAATATTGGATAAAAAAATCTATTATTTTAAATGTTATCTTAAAAACTCTAGAACCTACAAATAAAATAAAAATATTGTTACAATAAATCGTTTATTTTTATACTTTTATTTTTTAGAAGTACTAGAAAGAAATAATCAGAATCATCATTATGTATTATAACAATAAAGTAATTATAATAATAATAATGTTAAAATTTTGAAAATCATCATTTGCATTTTTCAAATAACGTACAATGGTAGAAAGGTAACACAAATTCTGCGGCTGCTCCTCCGGTAGAAAAAGCTTTTTGTGCACTCGAATTAGCCAAACAAATTTGGTTAGCCTACTGTCGTGGGGCAACATTTCAGAAGAAAAAATTTTGTGAAATCACCACCAACAAGAAAATCAAACCACGATTGGAATACGCCGTTTCAAAACACAGGGTATTTATGTAAAACGTAAAGTGCTGGAATACCTATGTCCGTGTGGTGTATTTTTCCTGGCACTCATGAAAACCAAAAAAGATTTTGTCTTCTTAAAGTCCCTCTCCATACTGCTGCATGTAACAGTTCCGTAGTTTTTTTTATCCAAGGTGGCGAGAAAACTCATGTTCACTCCGTCACAATGGGGGAAGTAGTGTTGGACTCAGTTGAGGCGTTTCGTTCAGCCCCTAGGAGGCCGCAACAGCCTACCAACCAAAAACCCGCTGCCTGGCCACTTAATCCTACATCAGCAAAGAACCCTCCACCTCCCTCGGAACTGTATATATAATACAGGGAAATATATAGCTACTAGGGAAATATCGGATTAAAAAATTTACATACTGTCAGCGGGGCGTGAAACGGAACCGTAGCCTAATTCACCTCTCGCTGTCACTGACCAACACTCACTCTCACTTTCATTCATCTCTTTCATCACCAGCTCAAGAAATAAGTGTTTAAACAGTTCCGTATTACTGCAGCCAAACCAGTCTCTCAGGTTCTTTACCCAGATACCCTACGTCTGTCAACTTTTTCCTTGCCCTTTACCTTCCCTTGCATGATTAATATTGTAGGATATGATATTTAGAACCTCTAATCACACATCCAAGATATTGAAGTTTTCTCTTCTTTACTGTTTCAACCAACTCACATTTTTTCCTCATTTTATCAAGTACATCTATATTTATTATTCTGTTTGTCCACGGAATTCGCCACATCCTGCGGTAGCACCACATCTCAAAGAACTATATTTTCTCTAAAAGATTTGTAATAAAAAAAGAAAATTGTTTTGTAAAATAAGAAAAAATGTATGCTACAAACAATATTAAATAGATTTGTTCTAATTATAAACAAATTTAAGGTATAATTTAAAATTGAAATGTCAATATGAAACTGTTAATAGACCAATAATTAAGATAACAATATTCGCAATATTATTCATCGTATTTATGCAGAACGTAATGAAACACATGTTCAATTATGAGAAATAAATTTGAAATTACTCATCCTTTGAGTGTAAAATATAATGACATAATTAATTCAAAATGTTCATAGAATACCTCAATTATAGACAACCAACATAATAACAACATCCAAGTAATAATTTTACTGAAAATCACTATTATTATTTACAGTACTAACAAATCATCAATTTACCCTTTAATTTACGTAGGTATACCATTAGGTAATGATACGTAAATATAAATTAAAATTATTGGAAAATTTAAAAAAAACTAGCAATTAACAAGTTTAAAATGTTCATTACAAAAAAGAATTAGATCAATTAAAAACCATTTTATAGGAGTAATAATGCTTTAAAACTCATTTATTTTTAAGTTAATTTCAGAGTCTTTCTATCAGACTCATTTAATTAGCTGTTTAGAGGATGCTTCATGGAGGTATTTTACTTCTTATCTGTTCTAAATGATAGCAATTAGCATGGCTGTTCTCTTTTGCTAGTTGTAATGATAACCCATTGATTACGTTCACTTTCCATCTTACATATACCTGGTAATCCCACGAGACGCCTTAAAAGACGTTAGAGTAGATACCTGCTAATTTAATATACAAATTTTATTCTTGGGGAGGCAACAATAGAGGTTCTATCTCCTTCATGCCTATCTTATTTACACGAATATCATAATCATCATATTTATTTATTGTACAATTTCACAGTCGTTAATAAATAATTTACGATAGTATTGACTATTGACGAAATAAACGATATTTATCATGCTATCCTGGAGAGTGTGTGTACCTATGATGCGGAAGTGTGATTATTGATTAAGAGGTAGAAGGATCGCCTAAAAGCGGTGGAGACAGATTTCTGGAGGCGGAGCTGTGGTGCGTCGCCTATCGAATCATCATCATCATCATTTTCAACATGGACTAAGCTTTTACAGCCTGTTCCGGTGTCCATTGTTTCCTCGGTCTTCCAACGTCTCTTCTTCCATCTTGCCTCAATTTCCATACCTGGAGAGTGAGACGATCTGGAGACATACGGAGCAGGTGATTCGTCCATCTCATTCTATACTGCTTGATCACATCAGCAAGTGGTTGGATATTACATTGCCTCTGAATGAACTCATTCCTTATATGATCCAGCCGCGTATAGTACGTTTGTTTTAGGAAGAAGCTTGTAAGGGGAGGGCGAGTAGGTAGAGTAGGGATAGTTTCAAAGGGGCAAGTGTTGTCTCCTTCTCACTTAATGATCATTCCCTCTCTTTCTAACCGTATACTATGTTACAACTACGAGGTGCCTTCCCCACCACTAAACAGAACAGCTCAGAGGCACACAGCGTTGGAGGGAAAGCTTCTAGCTAGAACAAATGACCTGTATATCCCTGAACGCTGCGTAAAAATTTCATTTCTGCAGCTTAAATGCGCGAGTCATCGTTATTTGATTTCATCCATACCACACTTCCATAAGTCAGTCAGGGAATAGCCATCGTCTTGTAGAGTTTTATCTCCGTTTCCTTTCTAGCTTTACCCTTCAAACCACGGTGGATAGTGCTACAAATCATGCTGAATTTAGCTATCTTATGGGGTATGTCACATTCTTGATGAAAGAACACGTCACAACCAAGATATTTGAACCTATTCACCTGCTCCATAATGACGTTGTCGATTACTATTTTGGAACGTTAAGGCGATTTGCCCAGAAATCCCATCACCTTTGGCTTCATACCCAAAATTTTCATATTGAAGTCTTCACTTACAAGTTGTAATTTGTGAATGGCTGATTGTATTGCCTATCGATTGAATTCCGAATTCTGAAATTAGGAGAAGAATTTTTTATTCAAGGAAATATGGATACCATATCCCGGAAGCAATTAAAATGGTTTGGCCATTTACAAAGTATGGAGGATGGTAGGTGGCCAAGAGGGTCTTGAAATGGACGCCAGAAGGTAGAAGAAGGAGGGATAGGCCGCAGGTGACGTGGTTGGCTGGTGTGCAGGAGGCAATGTCTTTGCGGCAGCTTTCCGATTGTAAGTGTGAAAGACAAAGAGAGTGCTTAGGGTGCTTAGGAAGCGAGGTACGACTGGGGCTGTAAATCCTCGTATGAAAGTATATAATAAAGAATTTTAGGTCAAAAAATTATTTAATAAAGTCGAGATATTAGCTTGATCATTAGAGATTATAATATAATATATTATAGAACAGTAACAGAGAATTTTAAATAATTAATTAAAAATTCTGTACCATAGCAATAAATTAAAATGACGTGATTTTATAAAAAAATCAAAATCCTTAGAAGTTCAATCATCATAATTAGCCCATTTATGTAGCTGTATATCCCGTAGGAATAATGGCCTGATTGACACATATTAGTAATTACTTAGTTTAAGCGGATTAATGTAACATAAATTCTACAATTGTTATACTAGTTACATTAAATAGACGATTGTTTAATGATATTACTGTTACAAATTGCAAGTTTTGTTTATAATTGAATTTTGTGTAAACTACAAGTAGGTATGACTAGAAATACAATCGTGTAATCCTAATCCTCACATTGTAATATAGGACAAACATAGTGCGTCTATAGGAGGTGATAAACTGTTAATGAACCGAACTCGGCTAATTAGTATTGCATACGAAATGGAAATCTGTATGTTAAGTCCACTAGGGATGCATTGTACGTATTAGGAATAAGATACTGTACAATGTAAATAAATTACCTATGTCTGCTCCTTTATTAAAGTGTTATTTTTATAAAATAATATAATAAATATATGCCCATAATAGGCAGGTAGAGTGTAAAATTATTTGCACTCGATCTGCCAATTACAGGGCTACAAAAAATATTTATGTTTCTTATCACATTATCAGCCAATTAAATGACTGAAGCATTTAAGAACAGAAGAGATAGTAGTGTAAAAGAAAATACTATCGGTTTCATAATCATAGACACCCGAGTTTTAACCCTTGCATCTCCAAAACTATGAGTCGGATTTCAACACATTTTACATCAAAATTAGCTCATTTTATTCTGCGTTGACCTATAGGCCTAATAGAAAAATAGACTGGATAAAGCGGGGGGGGGGCGGTACTATCCATGTTGCCTGAATCTGTCTACCTGAACGGACAATGCAGTCTGTCAATTCAGGTAGACAGTCCAAGATGTCACGTACACAAACTGGCAGCATAGATAGTAGCCCCCCCCCGCATTACAAAGTCTAATTTTTCAAAATTTTAAAAATTCTACCACAACACTAGCCAATCAATATTTCATGTTATTAAAATATCTATACTAATTTTTTTATGCTGAATAAAATGATAGTTTGCCCGTGCCGAACAATTGAGCGGTTACCGAGATAGCAAGGGTCAGAATATTGTAAAAAATCAAAATTTAAAGAAAAAACGAATTTGAAATTTTGTAAGAATGTAATTGTCTATGTTGTGTTAAAATTTCAAACTTCGGTCAAATACTTATCGAGTTCCACGCCTCTAACCGCATGAAATTAGTTGCGGTAGCAAAAAAACCGGATCTTTTTGTCTTTCAACCACGATATGGGAATTTTTAAACAACACTAAAAATATAAAGTTTATTATAGGTCAACGCAAAATAAAATGAGCTAAATTTTCATGTAAAATATGTTAAAATCCCGACTCATTGTTTTGGAGATGCAAGGGTTCAAACTCGGTTGTCTATGATTATGAATCCGATAGTAGTCACAGTTATCTCCTCTGAGAGGAATGAGTTTCATCATTATACAGGCAGAGCCTGCGGTGAATGAAGTGAAGGTGTCATTTGTAGGGTGGAAAGTAGATGCTTTTCAGAGCACTTCATTTGCAGATAAACATACTTTTCCAGTCAGTGAGGAAGGCATGGTAAACCGCCTCACGTTTTCTCGTTTTCTTAGTAAAGCCTCTAGAGGTTCAAATCAACCTTTTGGCTGATGAACTAAACAACAAAACAAAAGAATATATCAAATTTTAAGCATTAGAGGTCATTCTCTCCCAAAACTTTTGTGATATAAATAATTGCATTACATATTCAAAATTAAAACCTGCCCATTAGAGTGCGTTTTTCTTCTTAACTTGCCTCAAAACAAATAACCTTATGAAGATGATACTACTTAGACATTAGCAAACAGAATGGGTTTTGAGGAACATTTTGGGTCTTCTGAAAGATTGTTAAACCAAAGCTGACAATTAAAAGTGAGATCTTACGCTTTCAAATAAAATTTAACATTTTATTTCGATGTCAAAGTAAGGTCAATCATTTTATAAATTTTTGAAATCAATATCTCTGAAAGTAAAAGCTAAAATACATTCTTATGTACTAAAATAAACTTTTATTTTTAAATAATTTTCAGGAAATAAAAATCGATAAAATTTTTCTTCATATTTTAATAAAAAATTCAATATAAATCATTTTACGAAACATTTGTTTTAGAACACATAGTAAGCTGTATTAAATTATAAAATAACAAACGGACTTCCTTCGTTCATTTACATATTTCAGTAACCCTCATACAACTTTGCACATAATATTATACTGTATATGTTTCATGATGTAATTTTAACCTCAAAAGGAAAATTTATCAAATCTGTTGAAATTTCATCACTATAACTGTGTAACTTGGGCTAATAATTTATTTGTATTGTATATATTACTATATATTACAATTTCCTTCATACATCTTAGTTTCTGTTTTTATTAAACTGAATGCTTAATGCCACACTACAATTTAGCACAAACATAAAAAATTAACATACCCAAAACCATGGCAAAGTGAAAACATTTACATTATAAATTTTAGGAGCATCTTCAAATTCTTAATGACTTGTTAAGATAATGGTCTTCAAAATAATGTGCTTGTACTTGAGGCTTTATCAGAACGTCATTTCGTTTTTACAATGTGTGTGTTATTTTTGTGTACATGCTATACTTCTTTCGAATGGTTTAATTAAGCAATTATATAACCTCTCAGTTTTAATAAAAAAATATAATTTGGCCACCTTCGTGGCGTAGTGGTTAGCGGACTAGCCTACCAAGCGGAAGGTCTTGGGTTCGATTTCCGGTTAGAGTAGAAATTATTACGAATCAAAACCCATTGTTTTGATCCACAAAGTAGTTGCTAATAACCAAGATGTTAAATGACTTAAAATAAACTATAAATTTTAATTTTCTAGGACATAATGTCTCATTTCTTGGCGAGTTCTGTGTTAATAGTAAGATCGAGCATTTCAACAGAACGAACGGAACACTTAAAAAAACCGCTAAAGATCAAAGTGACTAGCGACATACTGTAGGGTTTCTTAGAGTTCTTTCAGAGAATTTTATACAGTTCCTTTATAGTCTGTTCCCTGCTGTTTGCTTGGAAGTGAGACCTAGACAATGTCTGGTGCCCACAAAAAGAGACTGCAGAGTGCAGAGCTGAGGTTTCTGAAGTCTGTGACGAGTTGTACAAAACTGGACAGATAAAGAAAAGTCAGGTGTAATTTTTTACCTGCCGGACGCACTAGCCCTTACTCGATTTTTGTCTTCTAGAAGACAGAAAAGTTTCAATAAAATCTCTTTTATTATTTTCTGGTTTTTTATTATTTTTCCTGGATTTCACAAGAATTCTTAAATTATTTTGTGTATTTATTTATCTCGTACTTTCTTTGTTCTTGTATATAAATAAAGCTGCTCTTTAGTCGGGCGAGTAGTAATGCGTGAACCATCGTCAAGTGAGTATTGGTAGTAAATTAGTTGTTGAAACTAGTTTAATATTTATAACGTGGAATTAAAGCAGATCACTGTATACAGCAGTTTGTGTACAATTGGTTTGTAAGTAAGAACAGTTTTTGAATTATTTTATTATAAAATGTCCTTATTTTCTTCTAAGTTAAGTTTACCTTATCTTAAATTTTTAATAATATTTTGTAATAAATTTAGTCTTACAACAATGGAAAGGAAGCATGGGAGGAAAGAACCAAGAAACTAACAACATCACAACTAATCACCAAAAAACTTAGAATAAAAAATGCCTATCAATCAAAACCAAAATAAAACACTACAAAACGGGCGTACAACCAATGATAACATATGGGTGTAAAACTCTATTCAAAGTAAATCAGGAAAACAGAATAGATAAAAACAAAAAGCTTAAAAGGAGGATCTTTAGAACTTGCATCGGAAAGAGACACCAAGTAGAAGGAGAATGGAGATTATTACCAAATGAACAGGTCTACCAAGAGACTGAATCGGTAATAGAAACAATGAGGAAAAAGAGAATATCCTTCTTTGGACTTAAAATCAGAACACCCAAAGATAGAATCACAACCCAAATAATCAGAAAGCTGTACCAGAAAAAGACAGAAGTAATATGGTTAAGCGAAATAA
Organism: Catonia carolina; assembly: GCA_035578175.1. Taxonomy (NCBI): domain Eukaryota; kingdom Metazoa; phylum Arthropoda; class Insecta; order Hemiptera; family Achilidae; genus Catonia; species Catonia carolina. The sequence goes on along the minus strand of JAQMRL010000001.1, from coordinate 255,341,423 downwards.
AGAAAGATATGGAAAAATTAGGCATCACCTTGGAAGATCTAGAAAATAAAACCGAACAGCTGAACCTATTAAAAGATAAAAATATTAGATTCCAAAAAAAAATTATATAAAAGGCGAAGCAGAAATGTGATCTTTCCAGAAGCAGAAAGGCAAAGAAGATTTGCCAGAATGAAAGAATACTGGAGGAAAATCAAAGAAAAGAATCAGCAGAGAGTACCCAGAAATTGACTCAAGAGATCCACTGAGGTCTCAAAAGAAAATAATTAGTCTACTATTAGCCTAGGTTAGTAATTTAATTGAAATTCACTCTTAGCATGACCGTAATAATTTATTGTAATTCATTGCTTTTTTTAAATAAATACTTGTTATAAGTTTAAAAGGATGTTTTGTTATTTGTTAACCAGATTACAAAAGAACTTGGAACATACGATAAAGTATTCTTTAAGTGGTATTTAATAAAGGGTGAAGTGAAACCGGGAAAGTAATTCATCAGTGTATTATTGAATTTCACCAATTTAACTGTACCAGAAAATTGACCAGTTTATTGAATAAACCCCTTTGATGCGCAGGACAGGCGCAACAGCTAGAGGTGTAATACAGGTTAATAGTATGATATATATCAACCAATTCTCCTCATTCTGATACAATGATTAATTTTGTTTATTATTAAATTAATTTTTACATTCATTTGATATTTATTTGAATATGCTATTAAAATTCAATTTTGTAATGTATAACCTAGTAGTATAAATAAACGAGTGGAAACCAAACAATTAAATAATATTAATTAACAACAAATGATAATGTACCTAACATAATAATAATAATTAAAATGAGCAGAGAGAAAATTAATACTAAATAGTAATGAAATAAATTATAATATAAAATAAAATTAGAGATGAATAGAAATGAGTCAATGGAGGGTTTTCAGGATGGTAAAACAGAAACTGATGATGGATAGTAGAAAAATAATTCGAAAGGTGGTTTCTTTCCATAGACTAAAAATGTAAATAATTAGAATAAGAGTTTAATTTTTTAACTTCGACAACTGTTTGGAAAAATATATAACATATTGTACATTTATTTCAGGTTCTTTTGGGATCTGGGCATTAATAAATAACAAACCTTCCTTTTAAAATAATTAAGACCTCTATTTGTAAACAAATTAATGAACTAAAACAACTTCTAACAAACTGCAATTAAGCTACTTATAGTGGACTAAATATTACAAATTTATATCAAACTTAAAAATTAGCTCAAAAATATGGCTATTTACAAACAAATAATTAATTCGTAACTTACAGTTGTCATCATACATGGTAACAACAATAGTACAAAACTTGCTTATCACAGAACGATACTATTTCAATGCCGCGTTATTCAAAACTGGTATACGTTTCAATTGACTTTCTTCAAGACAACACAACTGACTAAAAGAACGGCCGTTTTATATAACCAAACGAATTACTAGAAAGATAAAGAATAATAAACAACAAAGAACTAATAGAGTAATACAATTTTATAAACATACATGAAAGAATGTCTGTAGGTCATCAGCCGAAAGGCTGGTTTGAACTTGTAGAGGTTTTACTAAGTAAAACGAGGAGTTTGGTGATTTACCATTGCCTTCTTACAAAGTAAAAAAGTACGCTTATCAGCATGCCGGGCCCCCTGAAAAGCACATATTTTCCACTCTGCAAATGACACCTACACTTCATTCACCACAGGGTCTGGCAGTATAATGAAATTCATTACTTTCAGAGGAGATAACTCTGATTAGTGTCTTTTACACCTCGACCTCTTCTGTTCTTAAATGATTTAGTCATTTAATTGGCTGACCATGTGATAAGAAACAGAACTATTTTTTTTAGCCCTGTAATAAACAGACTGAGTGTAAATAATTTGACACTCCACCCGTCTGTTATGGGCAGACATAAAAGAATAACAGATCCAAGCCCGTAACTTCCATTTCTAGCTAGAAAGCAAAAAAATAAATAGTGGTCATTCGGCCATTCTATAGGTAACAAACCGTACACACCTGTTAAAACTTCATGAAAAGTTATTATCAAACTAGAATTATCTCAAATTACACAATATTACAAGGGAAATTATATAAATAATATTTATAAGATATTAAATAAATCCACTGAAAACTACGAAATTAGATAAATTAATAAAACTTTATCTAAAAAAAAATTATGAATAAATAAATACGTTGAGATGCTACTGGTGAGTCTTGTTCTTTTCAAAGTCCGTAAGTTAAGTCATATTAATTTAAATAAGTTGCTTGTACAGTGTGAATCAATATTAAAAATTTGTGAAGTAAAAAAAAATTGTTGTCAAATAAACAGATTGGTTATTAGAATAAAGTAGAAGAAGAGATTGTTGTTGTTGTTTAGGTCATCAGACAAAAGGCTGGTTTGAGCCTGTAGAGGTTTTACTCAGTAAATAGAGGAGTGAGGTGGTGAACAACCATGAGAAACACCATGAGTGAAAAAGTACGCTTATCAGCATGGCAAGCCCTCTGAAAAGCATATATTTTCCACTCTGCAAATGACACCTTCACTTCATTCACCACAGGGTCTCACTGTATAATGAAGTTTATTACTTTCAGAAAAGATAACTGTGATTATTGTCTTTTATAGCTACCCCCGTGTAACAACTGGGCTGAATGACCGTTACAAACAATGGGAAAGAAATCAGTAAAAGTATTTTATGACTGCAGTTCGTGCGTTCTTAAAAACGTTGTCTCTGTCCCGCTATTTACACATTCCGCCTTCCATTGTTGTTGTCACTGTCTTGTCAGTGCTATCCTAGCTGTTGATCGTTGTAGTTGCGTCTCTCTCTTTCCTTCTGCCGTTTAGATTCTTCTACCAATAGTAGTTATTTTTTTTGTAATTTCAGTTAAATTTCAGCTTACGTTTTCTTACAAATTTAGTTAATTATTAATTTATTTATTTATTTAGGTATATTTAGATTTATTCATTTATTTAGATTTACTTAGTTTATTTATTTAGATAACTTTCTTATTAATTAGTTTTAATTGGTATTATTAGTTTTAGTATTAGTAATATATTAGAGCATTAATAGTTTATATTTAGTTTTCGGATATTAATTAGATTAATAATCCTACAACTCCCGTCTTTTCCATTTCTTTAGAAAATAAAATTAAAAATAACAATAAAAATATAATTCTATCAAACAAAACAAAAATGCATAACAATAACAAAAGAAAAGCACGAGTTTAACATATTTGCGCATGTGCGTATGTGTAGTCTGTGGTGTGAATATTGCTTCTTTTCAATTTCTTGGAAATAGATAGAGTGAGAGAGCGTGGAGGACGAAGAGGGGTGTACGGAAGGGTATATCGAGTTGAGATAATTGTTTTTGTTCATGGCAGGATACGAAAGCTATGACGTTGCATATCCCGGTTGTTATGTGGACCTACCTATACACCTCTACCTCTTCTATTCTTAAATGATTCAGTGATTTAATTGGCCGACCATGTGATAAGAAACAAAACAATTTATTTTAGGCCTGTAACTAACAGAGGAGACTATAGATTGGTTTAAAAAAATGCAGACTCCTGCTGGGAATCAAAACTAGTAACAAGACCTTTCCGTTTTACAGTTAAGCAAAGGATGAACACCATAAAGCGGATAAAATTTAATTTCTTTAACAACTTTGACAAAGTGATTTGATCACCGTGTCATTTAGCTTAATCTACATAATATTTTAAAAACTAATTATACAAAATTTTACACATGTAATAAATTCTACATTTAGTAATTACTAATTTTTTAATATTTTTAATAACTGACAACACGGAACATTTTTATAAAAAATTAAACTGATAATTTGTTTAATATTTCATTTACAAAAATTAAAATCATTATCTTTTATAAATCTAACAACAATAAATACGTGGAAAATTAATATACTTAACGATAAGTAATAAAAATAATGACTATAATTATGTGTATAAAAAATTAATTACCTTATTTAAAGAATGAAATTTAATTATACGTGTACTAATGGTAGTGTTTTAAATGGAATTAAAATGTCGTCGTTTAAAAGGAGGGTCGAACTTAAAATACTGGACATTATTTAAACAGAACGAGCAGTTATGATATATTACAATTTAATTAACTTTTCATGCTTCATATTATTTTTAAAGTCATTTTAGGGAAAATTAAATTCCAAATTTAATTTAAGTAATAAAAATAAACGGAATGGTGTCATACATTTTTTTGTTGTTCTGAAGAATAATACAGTTTATCAAAGGCAAAAAGGTTTTGATTGTTTAAAACCCCTTGGAGTACAAGAAAAATTTGTGTTGATAATGTTTACAAAATCCTATAAGTTATACCTGCAAGCTTTTTTTCTGACGTTTTATTAACTTTTATTAACCAGTCTGTAAAAGCTCTACGTATTACATTTGTTTGAAATTTGATAGTCGTCATTTATTTTGCTGCTTTCATTTTGTGTTGTTACATGTCAATTTATTATCATTCAAAACAAATCCTATAAATGTAGGTTTTTACATATTTCCTAAAATAAGTATTCTTTCAAGATTCCGGCCACAGCGCAATTTTCCTTAGACCCCTTCAAATCTCCATCGATCCTACACCAGAGAGATCCAACATTAGAATTATTGTTTTCTTTAACGCTAAAGTCAGCGTTCATAATTTTCATTCAATTTCAATCAATCTGTGTCAAAGAGGGAATGTACCTTTTAAGAAAAGAAATGTTTTCTTCTCCTTCTGCCCTTCAAGGATTAGGCATTCTTGCCAGTTCCAAACCTCTGAAATCTGTTCATCTCTTCCTCGGGTAAAAAACAAAAAAAGGATTTCGTAAAAAAATCATATCTGCGTAATCTCCAAATTTATCAACTTAAATTTGATATCAAATTAAGGATTATAATTATTAAGTTCGTATATTAGTGTAGCAAGAAGATACAAACTAGTGGGAAGGGAGATACTGGCAGGCCGAAGAAAAGATGGGTACTGGAACAGGTAGAAATACCTAACCCGTAAAGAGAAGAATAAGAAGATTACATTATATGATGTACACAAAGTATTTTAAATTCATTTGAAATCATACAATTAGTACATTTTGTGAATATATGTAACATTTTATAAAAAAGCTTCTGTGCATGTGTCTTGTATTGTGTAATGATTTGTCTGGATTGATTTTCATACACCATTTCTTTAGCCAGGATTCAATTAGGTTAAGATAATATTGAATGTTCGAACGAGAAAATTAAAAAATCTAACCTGAGCGATTTTTTCAATTATTCAATTGGCTCTGATCCATTAAAAAATATAACATTGATTTTTTTTGGCTTCAACTTTATTTTTATTCACAACTGTACAATTGTTTAAAGCACAACAAATAAATGAGACGGAATTAATGAGGAATGGCGGAATGTGACGTGAATGAGAATCGATCCAGTGACCGATTTCAGCGTGAAATTTTGCAAGGAATGTGGTGCCAACATTTTTCAATGATAATGATTTATAAACTATGTTGGATGATTTTTTTTATATAAAATGATTTTTTGTTTTTATGAAATGACACAGGAATGACGAGTTAAATTGAAACGTTTTTTTTATGGTGGTCGGAGAAGATCCCTATTCCACCTTCGTTTCAGTCGTCTGTTAACAGGGAGATCCTTCGTTGAAAGAGATTGGACATTTGGATTTATGTGGTCAATGTCTTTTTGTATAATGAGTTGCATGTTGCGTTTACAATGTCTCGAAACGTTGGTATTTTCAGGTCTTTGTGAAGGGTGTGATTGGTTACGTATAAAGGGGCGTTTGTTATTGCTCTAAGTGCTTTTGACTGGTGTCCTTGAACAATATTCAGTGTTGTATTGTGACAGGCTCCAAAAATTAGTCCACCATATAGCCGAATTGACCGTACTAGTCAGTTATAAAGGACGACTTTTAAGTGTAGAGGTAGCGAGGACTTGCACCTATGACGCCATACAACATACGAAACCGTTAGTCTGAGATTGCTCTAACGTGTGCAACGTGTGGTTTTCACGTGAGACGTCTGTCAATTATTAAACTAAGGTACCTAACTTTGTCTGTAACTGTAAACCTAGTATCATCGATGCGTAAATTTGGGTAACTAACAGGCCGATCATTGATTTAAATGTATAAAATTATAATCTTGTTTTTGGCAAGTGTTTTCATAATAATACTGAGTACTTTTATAATAAATTTCCAAGAAATATTAGCTTAATTATTGTAATTATAAAAAGTAAATTATAATATAGAGCACAGAGTGTTGCGTGATACTGAAAAATTAGTAATTTTTATTAGAGTTTAATTACCGAACATAAATTTAAATAATCTTTATTTATTTTATCAGTAAGCGTATGTTAAAATATATCCCTCAGGATTTTACTTTAAAACGCCAATGGAAATTACTTTTATATTCATACGTATTAATTAATTTCATGTGGTTTGAATACCTAAACAACGTGCACAGACATTTGGGAAAAGCCTACGATGTATAAAAATGTAAAAAACATATCGTTCAAGAACGATTCATAAACGACTTGACACGAAGTTCTTTTGGGAATGTATTTTAATAACAAACTTTATCAATTAAACTTTATTTTAAACTTTTCGTCATATTATTAAGGACACGATATTTAAAACTTATATTTTAGTGCAACTTTCCACTTCTCAGACAATTAGGTTTAATGTTGCGTGTATATTTTATTTTAGACAACTTTTTAGAGTTGATTAATCACAATTAGTATACTAGATATACTATTATTTTTGACGAAAATTTAACTTTATTTACAATAAATGTAAATATTTCTGAATTTTTTTTATAAATTGATTCCCAAATTAAGTTAAGTTGACCGCAACGTTTTTTGTATTTTATATGAGAGAATATTGATTTGAAATATATAATAATATTGATTTGGACGGTTTTCTTCGACTGTGTATGGTTTAAATTGGACGTGGTTAAAGACGGTTTGATAAAAATCAGTGAGGATCGATAGCAGGCGACGAATGAATGGAATAAAATAATAAATTTTTCGATTTTCCATTATATTTTGTACTTTAATATCTCTTGTGCAGGTGTGATGATGAATGTCACAGTAGTACAGACAATTATGAAAATATCATGTATGAAAATTATTGTTTGGTTTATACTGCCAGACCTTTTATAAAATGAAAGTAAAGCTTGTTGTACGTTGTTGAAAATTTGAGTGAACTGTATAAAAATAAATTAACTTGATTTAAAATAATGTAGAGATGAATATTTTATTCACAATAGTTTCATCAATTAATTTATAATAAATATAATTTTTTTATATTTCTGTAATAGTATGAAGTTAATGCCAGTATTTTGATGGTCTTGAGCGAATGTATGTAAGTAACAACGCTGTGATTTTTATTATTATTTTATTTATAATTTTATGAATTAAATTTGGCAGCTGGACAGATGTTTCCTTTTGGAAGGCCTATAGTATAAAAACATTATATCTTTACTGTACGCGCGACGGAACATCTTGAAGATCTTCGTTCCTCTGTAATGAGATTATACTGCTACTAGCTTCGTATATCAGTGCACATTTAAAAAATTCTGTGTGAATTCATTGAAGACATGGAGTTGACGGCAGAACTGTATTTACCTCGGTAAGCCAAACCCTTTGCGTGAAATTTAATTACAATCGAAAAAATGTATAAATAGTTGTAACTAGATTTTTTTTTAAATGTGAAACTGTAACATTACAATCTGTTCTTAAATTCAGAATAGTAGAGCCTAAGTAGTAATTATGTTATTAGAGTTCACTGAAAGGTAAAAATATCACACCCACAATCAAGAATGCTTGATTTACAAATATTTCACAATCTTCTTACATAAATCTTTACAGCAGATCTTATATTCCTTCCATTATCTTATATCGCTTGAGACTACGATGTTATTGTTGCCTAAAAGACTTGGAGTCAAGTGATTTTGATGGGTCATGAAGATATCAATATCGTTCATTGATTTGTTATTTCCTGTTTCACTATTTTAGCTTAATGTCAACATATGCATATGTATACCAATGAACTTTTAAAAATATCTCTGACAGTATTCGTCGGGAAATTGAGCAAGTATTTCTATGTTCAAATTGCTAGTTCCGCAGAGTAGAATTATGCAAGTCCACATTAGTTTTAATAAGAATTTATAAAGTGTCAACTTGGAAGAGAAAGATAAGCTTAATTTTCAGCCTAACAGCCAGTATATATTCTTTACTTTGAGATCCGTTATTGATAGCGCTTAGCTTTAATATGCCTGTTCCACGTTACCCACGTTAGTTCCAGATGCATACCTATCTAACAACATTAAACGGTGGAATCAGTTTTTGGTTGAGACACACTACAGTCTTGACGTCACAGCGTGAACGTTACATAAACCGACTTCTCTTCATTAACATTTACATTCCATCTGACTAACCATGTCCGCAATCCATTAAGAAATTTAAGATAAACTGTAAACATTTGGTGGCAACTAATCGATATTCTTGCTAGAGATATGTAAAGTATAATCTGTAAGTGTAGCTATAGTTACGTCATTTAAAGTTGGAAAATCTGAGGTGAACACCATATATAAGACGGGTCCATGAACATTATTCTGAGGAACTCCAGAATTGATAGGTATTTCAGTAAGCTCCATATTTTACTAGAAATCATGTGTTCTCAAAATAAGATTTTATTGACTCATTAAATGTGCAGGGAAGCATTTGTTTTACGTAGTTTGTGTATCTTGTTTGTATAGTTTGTGACTAACCTGCCACACTTTGTCAAACGCTTTACTAAAATCCAGAAAACGGACAAACAATACTGCACTAGAAAAATAAATGTAGTACTAAGGAACATTAGTTCATTTTGCAGAGAGGGTGGTCGGGAGACTGCGGAGGGAGTAGATATCTAGAGATCTGCGGGATCGCCCTCTCCCAGTAAATTAATCCTGTCCCGATCTCAGAAGGTAAGGTAGGCACACTAATTTCCTGAGCTGGTGATGAAAGAGATGAATGGAAGTGAGAGAGTGAGTGTTGGTCGGTGACAGCGAGAGGGGAATTAGGCTACGGTTCCCTTCCACGCTCCGCTGACAGTGAGTAAATTTTTTTTTAACCCGACATTTCCTTTGTAGTATTATATAAACAGCTCCGAGGGAGGTGGAAGGTTGTTTGCTGATGTCGGATCAAGTGGCCAGGCGGCAGGTTTTTGGTTGGTAGGCGGTTGCGGCCTCCTTGGGGCTGGACGAGGACGCCTCAATTGAGTCCAACACTACTTCCCCCATCATGAGGGAGTGACATGAGTTTTTCTCACCACCTCGGATATAAAAAAGCTAGCTGCAAAAGTTCCATATGGGATAAAAAATTTATTTTTACCGGCAGTGAGGAATTTGGCCATGAGAAGAGCTACCCAGGGGTGCATTTTTAGGTTAGGACTATATCTATATTTGCAGTTAAGATCAAGTGGTATCAGCTTTATTTTCGCTTTAAATGTCATTTATTAGGTAGCTCCTTTTAGCTAGATCACGGGTTAGTTGGTTGGAATGGTTGTACGGTGGATCGTGAAATTTAATGTAGCATAACGCGACTAGTTCATTTACTGTCGAGTGATATCGTCGTGGAAAGTTTATTGCACACATAAAAAGAACGGCAGAAGCAAATCTTAAGAATTTTGACTAAAATGCCTGGATCGACGTTAAATTACTCCGTCATCGCTCCAAACAGCTGAACACAATAAGTCAAAGTTGGTCACAAATAAGTTTTGTAAAGTAAAATTTTAGAACGAGTTCCAATATTTTGATCGAGGGTTAATTTTACCAGTCCTAAATTATATATAATAATTAATTAGAAATGTGTTTGTGCTACTCTACTACTGTACTAAGTGAATTGAAATGCATTAAATAAAAATGGTACTAGTAAAACTGAGGAAATCATTTTGATAACTATTAAAAGTTACTGCATTGCTACTTTTGAATTTTTAAAGAGAATTTAATACATAAAAATGTTACTGATTGATATTTATGTGAATCGGTAACAGCGGGGTTTACAGTTGTTAGTACAGGAATTATATACCCCAATCCTTTCAATACCGCTTTACTTCCATCCCATAACGTAGTAACGTATTCCTATTTAAAGGTAAAATACTATACTAAAGCTTATCTGACGGCTCGGGTCGGTTGCGTTGTCAGAGAAATGACAGATAAAAGTCGAATTTCAATATCTTGTATTTACATTTCATTTACTTAACTTGCATTAATTTCCTCAGATCTTATTTTTACGCATTGAACTAAACATTTTACTTGAAAAGTACGAGTATTTAACAAAGTTATTTTACGTTAAACCTAAAAAAAAGTTAATTTCGTATTCTTACATTTTGTGATTTGTATCAGATGTCTTTAAATGTACACAAGATACCATTAAGGAACGTGTTTTATTCTATTTCATTTGTTGTTTAGGTCATCAGCCGAAAGGCTGGTTTGAACCTCTAGAGGCTTTACTGCGTAAAATGAGGAATGAAGTAATTTACTATTGCCTTCCTTACTGAGGGGAAAAGTATACTTATCAACATGTCGGACCTCTGAAAAGCATCAACTTTCCACCCTGCAAATGACATCTTCACTTCATTCACCACAGGGTCTGGCTGTATAGTGAAATTTATTACTCTCAGAGGAGTTAACGCTGACTATAATGCTTTCATCATAACTAGTTACACGGTGAGGGATGACAGAGCTCTCCCTTCCACTATGAGTATCCAGTACTAGTGACTTTTCCTTCCCCTGCCTTTTACACCGTAGTTTTCAATAATACGGTAGGCATTCTCAGAATCAGGTAAACTTCGGTTTGTAGAAGTGTGCGCGTGTAAACGCTTACACACGCACATACTTTTAACATTCTGCGTGATTTTACAATACAATGAAGAATAAACTCAATGAAAGTGTTATGTGGACTCTTTTGTAGGGGTTACTGTACCTTAGCCGAAAAATTCTAGTTATAGCGCCAAAGACTCACTTTTGTCATTATGAAAAATAAATTGGCATTTCTCCAGATTGATGGCGTTACATACTCTATATTCATAAAACCCTCAAAACCAATTGTTTATAGTATGTAGGTAGAAGTTGATGGAGCGGTAATGGCAGTTGTGGTGGGGGCTCACTTTCCTAACCGAAGCAGAAGTAGTTGGCGAAGAAGGGGAAATTCTGTGAGAGAAGTCATATAATTACGAACAGTCGTATAATTGGCTGATCATGTGATAAGAAACAGAACTATTTTTTTTAGCCTTGGAACTACCAGATCGAGTGCAAATTATTTATCACTCCACATGTCAGTCATGGGATCTATTTTATATAAAATATCTAATTTTACCTTTAATTGTGGCATTCCTAATTTCATTTCACTGGGACAGCTGAAATCTAGGCGAAACATTTTATTAGCTGTAACTCGCTAACGAAGCGTTTCCAAACCTATGTTTATGTATTTTTACTTTCTCTTGCCTATATGAACGTTTTCAGACCACCTGAACCCAAAAAACATGTTTTTAGCGATTGGTCTGTGTGTGTGTTTGTGTGTCTGTGTGTCTGTGTGTCTGTGTGTCTGTGTGTGTGTATACAAAATATCTCAAGAACGGAAAATCATACGAACTTGAAACTTAAGTTACATACCACTACCGGACCCGACACGAACATTTTCATCAAAATCGGTCAACCGGAAGTAGTAGTTTATTTGTATAATTTTTCACTTTTTTGCGATTTTCTCAAAAACTGGTCCTACGATTTTTTTAAAAATCGCCTTGTTTACTCATTTTTTTATTCTCTACAAGATAGGGTAGGCGTCATGTTCGCTGAAATTCTTGGTGAGGCTGTTTTTACGTAAAAACAAAGTTTTTTTAAGATTACGGCTTAATTATGCATTTTAGCGCAAAAATGTATATAATAAAAGTTGTAGAAAATTTAAAAACCTACAACTTTTATTTCAAACATTTTTTTGTATAACGCTTAATTTAGCGGTAATTTGCGATTTTCTGTTTTTTTCTCACGAAAACGTGAGAAAATCGATTTTTATAACATTTCGGCCTTAGTATGCATTTTACGACAAAAGTGTATATGATTAAATTTATAGAAAATTAAAAGATCTACAACTTTTATTTTAAGCATTTTTCTCTACAGAGCCTAGTTTAGTGTGAGAGTGATTTTCCGTATTTCTAAGCCAAACTGAGGTTGATTTTCATTTTGCGTCTTCCACTCATGATTAAAATTAGGTTATTTTTATTGAGGTTAGTTTTTTGTTTATTTCTTATGTTTTATTACTAATGTTAGGTTTATTGTTAATTATTTGCACTGGCAAGAGAAAGTTGTGTGAGTGTTTCACACCAGATATTTTCTTATATTTAGCTCTTAAATCGAATACTGAGATATTGCCACGCAGTTTAGAATAACCCTTTATAAATAAATAAGGAAGTACTTTGGACAATTAATTAGAGACAGTAATTTAAAAAATTATGAAAATATTTATTTCTATACCTAAAAGGAAAATTGAAAGCTTTTCACAGAAGAAGAAAAAGTAAAGGATTAATTAAAGAAGTTAAAATATATACTGTAATGAAAACCAGATAATAAAAAGCTGCTATAAATTATTAAGCCAGCTTAGCAAAGTTCTTCAGATATATAAATACAGTATAAATGAAAAAAGAACAAACATTCTAACCTGTACTATAAATAAAATATTGTTTATTGTACAATTCTCAAGGGTGTAATTTTCACATTAAATAGGTTTTCTTTTGTTAAAACAAAAACATATTTTCAGGTGTTAAGCAATGAGACATATAACTTGGTAATGAAATAAAATTACGGGTAATTTCAATTGTTCTAAAAACCATTCTAACCACAACAAAAATAAAACAGTTCAATTATTTACTTACACTGTATTAACCTACACAATTTTCTGAGAAAATTAAAAAAATTTCGAAACATTATTAAAGTTTTTGAACAATGCTCGTTTCAAGTTGAATTAAAACTGAGTATAAAAATAATTTATAATATCGTTCGATTAAATTATTTTACACACATTCAATGTAACAATAGCTTATATTATTATAAGGTTTAATCCGGGTTCTTTTCAGGATCTGTTAATTTAATATTAATAAACCATTCTTTTAAATTTATAGCGAATATTTATTAACAAAAATATTACGCGTTTTAATTTTTACAATTTATGACAAAAAGAAAATTAAGGTAAACTACGAAACAAAACTAAATTTAATACAAAATGTTTTAAAACTTAACCAATTCGTAAACTAAATTCAACTAAAGAGAAGTACCACTTACAGTAATTTACAATCAAATAATTTTTCTTATTTTTACTTTCTCTTGCCTACATAAATACATATATAGGAAGGAAAGTATTGTTTTCATGTTGATTTTACGAAATTGAGTTTTCACCGGATATACAAGTTTTCAGACCTCCTGAACCCAAAAAAACATGTTTTTAGCGATTGGTCTGTGCGTGTGCGTGTGTGTGTGTGTGTGCGTGCGTGCGTGCGTGCGTGCACGTGCGCGCGCGCGTGTATATATATATATATATATATATGTGTGTGTGTGTGTGTGGGTGTGTGTGTGTGTGTATGTGTATGTGTGTGTGTGTGTGTGTATGTGTGTGTGTGCGTGTGTGTGTGTGTACGCGTGTGTGCGTGCGTACGTGTATGTGTGTGAGTGTGTTTGTGTGTGTGTGTGTGTGTGTGTGTGTGTGTGTGTGTGTGTGTGTGTGTGTGTGTGTGTGTGTGTGTGTGTGTGTGTGTGTGTGTGTGTGTGTGTGTGTGTGTGTGTGTGTGTGTGTGTAAGCATGTATGTGTGTGTATGGGTGTTATATTAAGATTGCGGCTTTAATATGCATTTTAGCGCAAAAATGTATATAATAAAAGTTGGAGAGAATTTAAAACTCTACAAATTTTATTTCAAACATTGTTTTGTATAACGCTTAGTTTATCAGTAATTAGTGACTTTCTGTTTCTTTTTCACGAAAAAGTGTAAAAAAAAGTTTTTTAAGATTTCAACCTTAGTATTCATTTTACGACGAAAGTGTATAAATTAAATGTAGACTATAAGAAATTAAAAGATCTACAACTTTTATTTAGAGCATTTTTCCCTGCAGAGCGTTATTCAGCGTGAAAGAGTGATTTTCTGTATTTTTAATCAAAACTAGGTTGATTTTCATTTTGCATCATTCACTCATGATTGAAATAAGATTACGTTTTTTGAGGTTAGTTTTTTTTATTTATAATGTTATATTACTAATGTTAGGTTGTATTGTTAATTATTTGGATTGGCAAGAGATTGTGAGTGTTTCACACCAGAGTTTTACAAACTAGCAACTATTGTGCACTAAACTATGCGTCATCTTTCACTTTTTAGTATAGCACACTAGCCGCTGAATAAATAATGCGGTCATTTGATCTTAATTTTTATAAGATCAAAATGTAGGGGTACATTTTACCATAACTTCTTCCGTAATGAAAGTTAGTCTTAGCTCTAAATTTTAAACTAAAGTAGGTATTACAAGATGTTAAAATTATGTGTTGTTGTTTAGGTTATCAGCCGAAAGACTGGTTTGAATCTCTAGAGGCGAGGAGTGAGTTGGTTTACTATTACCTTCCTCACTGAGTGGAAAAGTATGGTAAATAGCATGCCAGGGCTTCTGAAAACCACCTGCCTTCCACCCAGTAAATGACACCTTCATTCACCTTAGGGGCTGGGTGTATCATGAAATTCATTATTTTCAGAGGAGATAATTCAGACTAGTATCTTGTTCTCCTCTACCTCTTTTGTTCTTAAATGCTTCAGTCGCATAAATCGCTGACCATGTGATAAAAAAATAACTATTTTTTTACCCCTGAAACTAACAGATCGAGGGCACATAATTTAACACTCCAACTGTCCGTTACGGGTCTTTAATATTTATTAATTTAAAAAAAGTTTAAGCATATTCACTATGATGAAAATTTTCATTGAACACTAAAAATCTTTTCAACTCTAAAGATACATGTTTAAAAATAATATTTCTCAAAAAATAAATCTGAATTTTTCATACTTTTTCAGATTTGCACATACAACTTTTTAATTATTTCAAAAACTAAGTTGTAATTTAAATTGTTAACACGTCTTAAAACTAGAAGGGTTTTGCTCAGATTTATTTTTCCTCTTTGCAAAAATATAAAGTAAATTGTCTTATTACACTTATTTCAGATAGGACGGATATTTAAGCATTTTAACAAAAATGAAAACAATAGGCATTATTATATTAAGTTAAGTTCAGCAAGCAGGATGTTTACTTACCGTTAGACAACGAAAGAGAATAGGTATATTGGAGAAAGAGGAGAAAGAGAGAGCGAGTTGGAGAAGGGAGAGATTGATGCGAATAGTCTTTAAGTAAATATTTGAGAATGAAGTAAAAAGTAAACGTAGATGAGTTAGAAAGAATATTCGGATAAAATATACAGTAAAAATAAAGCACACATAATAACTTGTCTTATAAATTTTGATTAATAATTCTTCGAATATTAGAAAGGAATTGTTTATTCATCTATACAATTTTCTTTTATAAAGGTACAAAATATTTTTAAATAAAACTGAAGGATCTTGAATAATGACAAAAATCATTAATACCTGGTATTATCCAGTCAACGATGTACTTGGTAGACGCAATTGTTAAAATTTCAAAATTTTTTTTTTAGATTAGCCTTAACCTTAATCAGTAAGCTATCTCCAAGAATGTAGTTCCTATAGCACTATTTTACAATATACTAATAGTCTATTTTCACCCATTTTTATCAAAAATATTTGGAATCTTTAATTTTTTCTATACCTATTATTTAATAGTATATTTAATTATTAATATAATAATTTAATGTGGGATATAATAATCTGGGATATTTAATTATTTCTAGACCTCCTAGTTCAGGATTATACAAACTAGTTCTGTTTCGCCTCACATGCAGTCAAATAAATGATTGAATATTTTAACAGGTGTTTCACTAAATAGTATATATACTACTTTTTCTAAACCAGTAATAAAATACTACGGGGTTGTTGGGGGTCTCTGCAATACGTTTGTTGCGTGTGCATTAACCCTTATTTTTGTTGGGGGAGCGTGCTTCTATCCAACCCTTGGGTGTCATTCACGGGGCCTCATCAGTGGTTCTTGGCATCCTGGGGCCGGTCCATCAGCGGTAAAATCCTGGTGCAATGCGAGAGAATTAGTCGGGCGCCTGAGCTTCCTACGTCTGACGTAGTTGATTGTCCGGGACTATGTTCGACAGATATATGTGCGATGTGGTTTGTAATGTGGCTAACACACGGTTCGACTGCGGATTCTAGCGTTATAGGGGTGCTTGGGGTGCCGCGTCCGTTACCCGCCGGGGGCGGTGTCCGTCTGGGGGGCCCACCCAGGCGGCGGGTTTTGGTTCGTAGGTGGATGCGGCCTCCTTGGGGCTGAACGAGGACGCCCCAATTGAATCCAACACTACTTCCCCCAACGTGAGGGAGTGGAGTGAAAATGAGTTTTTCTCGCCGCCCCGGATAAAAAAAATTCTATTTGACACACTTAAGAAAATTACCAGAATCACATTTGGTGTTATGAAAAATATATTTATAAAATATAACATTCAACGCACCTATAACTTGAGAGCATTAACAAATTGTAAATTTTGATGTAAAATTTTTGAGAAATCACTATACTTTTTAATATTTATAAACTACAATAATCGTTTTTAAGATTATTTTGTCTAAAGAGACAGTTTGTAACTTACAAGTACTATCATATGCATTACTTATGATTCCAGTTAACGTTTCTTACAGTTGTTGCTGTGACAAATAGCCAGTTGTTTCCTGTTAACGGAGACAACATTTTGTAACTATTTACTGTGTTTATAGATATTATAAGTTCAGTTAAATATTATTGTTCTATCTAAGTTTACTGATCACAAGTTTAGTAAACTTCACAAAGTTTCCATTAAAGTTTTGTAAAAGATGGTTAAGTTTAATATGAGAAATGCATTCTACACATAAGTTATCCTTACCCGTCAAATCAGAAGTGAAATAATAAAAGCAGGTGATGTAGAGTTATGCAGACGGTATTTGTCGTCCAATCGTTCAACAAAAGTTACGGAATTTGAAAATAAATAAATCTTCATTTTCCATGTGCTGTTAAGAAATATAATTTAAACTGAAACGGAATATAAATATACGGTCCGATACATAATTCAGAATTTTGCCACAATTTATCAAGAAAAACTGCCCATAACAGACGGGTGGAGTGTCAAATTATTTACACTATATCTGTTCGTTGCAGGGCTAAAAATATAAATATTTCTGTTTCTTATCACATGGTCAAGCAATTAAATGACTGAATCATTTAAGAACAGAAGAGATAGTAGTGTAAAAGATAATACTATCGGTTTCTTAATCATACACAACCGAGTTTTAACCCTTGCATCTCCAAAACTATGAGTCGGATTTCAACACATTTTACATTAAAATTAGCTCATTTTATTCTGCGTAGTGTAGCAAGGACTGTATCAGGGCGAAAAATATGCCTTTTTCAGGTCACTTTCTGACAATTTATTTCATTACAAGAATACGAAAAAAAATAATTTGAAAATTTGTCTTTATATTGTACTTGCTGTAATCGAAACTATTGAACCGACTTAAATCAAAGGTGAAATATCAGTGTGTAAATTAATCTAACATACTCCATGCCTTTTTTTATTCGACCGGTAAACTTTAAAGGTAGTTGCCAAAATGATTTCACAACAATAGAAGTGATTTATCCCATAATGCAGTTTACTTCCGATGTTTTCTATTAAATTTTGTTCAATTGTTAAAGATTTCTTCTGTATTAGTAAGAACCAATCGCATTGTTAATGTCAGATACAAACCTAGTACCACCTTTAGAAAACTAACCTCTTTTATGAAATAAAACTACATAAAATACACGGATATAAAAGAAATTTTTTTAAGAGAAAATATTTTTCTAACAATTTTTATATAAATCTGTAAAATAATTTGAGATATAACATGTAATTTGTTTGTATGCCTTCGTTAAAAAATAACGTAATTTTCTATAAAAATCTAATTTCAGAACGAAAAGAAAGGTTTTAACTTTTTAAACCTTAGTAAAATTCATTATATTTTACTCTGTTATCTTTGAAATACTTCCGTTACTTTATGAGCGAGATATTTTTATTTACGTCTACCATCATAATTGCTTTGTATCTTATAAAGTACCTTGATAAAAATTATTTGTAAATAAAACCTTTATTTTACTACCTTTAATAATGTTTTTTATTCATAGTAAACATGTCTAATAATAATATTTTCGTGTATCGTAAATGTAGCCTGTATTATAGCTAGAGCTGTTTAGACTAATAATAATAATCATCATCATAATGTAAAACTATATTAGAAAAAAAACTAGATGGAGAAAATATACGATTTTGTAAAAAAATAAAATGGCCTGTACTATTTTGAAGATGACTGTACGTTTTTATTAGTACATAGATGAATAAATCTGCCCATAACACACAAATGGAGTGTCAAAACATTTACACTCAATCTGCTTGTTGCAGGGCTAAAATAAATAGTTCTGTTTCTTAACACATGGTCAGCCAATTAATTGATTGAATCATTTAAGAACAGAAGAGGTAGAGGTGTAAAAGACACTAATCAGAGTTATCTCTTCTGAAAGTAATGAATTTCATTATACAGCCAGACTCTGTAGTGAATGAAGTAAAGGTGTCATTTGCAGAGTGGAAAATATGTGCTTTTCAGAGAGCCCGGCATGCTGATAAGCGTACTTTTCCATTCAGTGAGGAAGGCATTAGTAAACCACCTCACTCCTTGTTTTACTTAGTAAAACCTCTACAGGTTCAAACTAGTCTTTCGGCTGATGACCTAAACAACAACAAATGAATAAACGTAGGTGGG
The DNA here is from genome assembly GCA_035578175.1 of Catonia carolina. Lineage (NCBI taxonomy): Eukaryota > Metazoa > Arthropoda > Insecta > Hemiptera > Achilidae > Catonia > Catonia carolina. The sequence goes on along the minus strand of JAQMRL010000001.1, from coordinate 255,322,418 downwards.
ATAGCAACCTACTTGACGCAATAGTTAGCTTGCTGGGCTGCAAATCAAAAGGGTTGTGTATTCGGGAATGTTAAAACCCAACGTGTCTGTTTCTTAACCCTGCGTTATTACTTATGGCTAATTCAACATAGTAACTTAAGACTAACTTTAGAAGTTAGTTGTTGTTTAGGTCATCAGCTGAAAGGCTGATTTGAACCTGTAGAGGTTTTACTAAGTAAAACGAGGAGTGAGGTGGTTTACCAATGTCTTCCTCACTGAGTGGAAAAGTATGCTTATCAGCATGCCGGGCCCTCTGAAAGGCACATAATTTCCTCTCTGCAAATTACACCTTCACTTCATTCACCACAGGGTCTGGGTGTATAATGAAATTATACAAATTAATGTATAATTCATTTCAGAATATATAACTCTGATTAGTGTCTTTTACACCAATACATCTTCTGTTTTTAAATGATTCAGTCATTTAATTGGCCGACCATGTGATAAGAAACATAACTATTTATTAGAGCTCTGCAACGAACAGATTGAGTGTAAATAATTTGACACTCCACCTGTCTGTTATGGGCAGAAGAAGTTAGTTATGCGGAGTTAAATTTTTCCGTATAGGGCCATACAAAAAAATGTGGAAAAATGAGGAGGTGTCATGGACGGAGAGAGTCACAAAATATGGATCTATTGTAGAGAATGGATACGGATTGTGAATTGGTGAGGACTATAAAGAGAAGAAAATTGGAGTTTCTGGGCCATGTTATGAGAGAAGATAAGTACTCATTACTGAGGCTTATTTTCCAAAGAGAGATTAAGGGTTGGATGTAGAAGAATTTCCTGGCTGCGAAATCTGAAGGAGTTGTACGGGTGTAGCTCGGTGGAACTGTTAAGAGCCGTGTTCGACAGGGTCCAGTTCGCTATGATGATTTCCAACCTCGAATATGGGACAGAACCGAAAGAAGAAGAAAAGACCACGAAAAGTAACGTCAGATAATTCTTGAAGCTCTATTTGCAGCCTGAATTCTCAATATCCTTTCACTGCAGGAATTTCTTCTTTATTCTGTGCATCTTATGTTCCGCTTTCGCTCTATTTGAAAGCCCATTAATTCAGTAATTTGTTTTCTCAATTTTATTTGGTCCATTATTTTTTCTCGGTTTATTCAAGTTTTCTCTTTTCTGAATTCTTCAGCAACAATAAACAAACAAATGATAAAAAACAATTTCTTTTAAAAACTAATCATTACCGATAAAACAAAATGAAAAAATGTATAAACACCTTCAATAAATATTTTTATATTTGTAGGCTATAGCTTTTTATTATATAACTCGCTTGAACCATTCTATACAATTTTAATTGTAAAAATTTATTACGTTGAAACCTTTTGTATTCGATTCAACTTAATGCAACAATTTTAACTGAATTCAAAATTGTTTTGTTGCGGGTATAACGCGAAACAAAAAAATATGATAGAAAGTAAAATTCAGTCATAAGCAACCTATATCTAATTCACGAAAGAAAACATCTGCCTTTAAACAGCAATATATTTTGAACCGTTATATGTAAAAACAAATCATACTTGTTTTATTGTTGGTTACAAAATTACATTAACATATAATTCTTTTTAGCCCTATACATTTTAAAGTACGCGTGAACAAAGTAATAGTACCTTCAAGTTGGGTATACTAGAAAAAAGGTTAAAAACAGGATACTTTTTGTGTAATTCGTTATATTTAATACACTATTAATTTCCGAAAATGTTACTGTATATCCTGTAAACAATAATAAAACAAGCTTTAATTTGATGTATTGTAATTGTTGTCAAAAGTTGTAATTGTTATAATTGTTGTGTTCAAAAGAAATTGCTACTTAAAGATAGGTTTTTCTTTCGTGAATCGGACTATAAAAGAACCTGAGAACGAATTCATTCAAGATTTTTTCTTTTGTAAATTCGGTTAAATTTTTCTGAGCAACTAGATAAGAAATCTAATGAGAGTTTTTACCTGTTTCTTTTTGGTTAATATTTAATTAATATTTTATTTGTGTATGAATGTGTTGAGTTGCGAAAATGTGTGGGTGGCTACTGCCACGTGCGTAGCTAGTTCCAGTGAGTCGACCAGTGCGCAGGTGAGTGAGTGTGTGCTGAGCATTGATACAGTCCGCTTGTGTTTGTGTAAGGTCAATAAAACAGTGTTCAAATTTCATACATTGAATCATTATTTGTGCAATTATCCAAGGCATTCATTTACTCAATCACTTTTTATAATTTACTCTTAATCTTAACAAACGATTAATGTAAAATACAGAAAAATTTTAATAATAAATACGCTGTTACGTTATCGTAGAATATTATGAATTGATTGTTCCAGCCCTCGTATTTTTGGTAAATAGGAACTCATAGAGATTGGGTTCAGAAGTGACCAAACTATTCCGGTGATTTGCGGGATTTCAATGCCACCCTGTCAATACCAGATACAAGTTTACATCAACGTCCCAATTAGTGTTAATAGACGACATAGCTTAATGTAGAAAGCTCTCTCTATTCACAGCTATTGTAGGTGGAGCGTAGTAAACGATAAACAACTTACTGAAGGACTTTCATCTAAAATTATAATTTGGGTTTCGCTTTTGTTTTTAGACTAGAAGCAAAACCAACGCTTTTCTAACTCATGGGCTTTTAATAAGTTAAGAACCTTTGATTAATAATGAGTGGAGGTAATCCTATTTGCAAAAGGAAAATATATCATACATAAAATTAATAAAAACAAATTTTTATTTTATTTATTTATTTTATTTAGTAAAATATAACTACATTAAAATTACAATTCATTACACTATACTAAGATATATGCAATATTTTAAACTAAATATACGTATTCGCAAAAACTCTTCTTCACAAAGAGTTCTGTCCGCGCATAGGAGTGTACAGAACAAAAAAATTAAATCACTTAGATGATTATAACTACTATAAAATTACTAAGTTAAATTACTACAGTTAAATAGGTTACAAAGATTGCGTTAAACAGAATTTAAAAAAAAAAAAATATATATGATAAATTCAATTACATTTTACATAAAAATATCAATATTATATTTTTATTTTAATAACAATAGAAATTTAAAAAAACAACTAAGATTATGTTTGTATATTTTGTAATAGAGAGCAAAAAAAATATATTATAATATAACTACATAATATAATACTACTAGTTATATTATAACTATAACTACTTTACAATAATATATTTTAACTAACACAATGTAAATATTTTAACTCCATGGGAAATTAATTAATAATTTATACCGTTGTTTTCTTTACATAACTTATCAAAATCTATGAATCAATCAGTTAATAAATCATAAAAGAAGTTAAATTTTGATAAAACAATTAAAAACAAGGAATCTGAAGAATAAGATCCACCTTTTTTTATCTTATCAAGTTGTTGTTGTTGTATAGGTCATCAGCCGATAGGCTGGTCTGAACCTCTAGCTAGAGGTTTTACTGAAAGAAACAAGAAGTGAATTTACCCTTGCCTTTCTCAATGAGTAAAAAAACTATGCTTATTTGGATACATATACCAACGATGAAAAACAGACCAATAAAGATTTGTATAATAAAGAATTTAATTATGCGGCGTTAATTTTTTCCAACAATTAGGCCTAGAAGAAAACTAAATGTGTTTCTGTATTCAATCATAAATGATTCTTTAACAGTCTGGGAAGTATTCACTGTTGTATGTGGGGAAAATTAGATATACATACACTTTAAGTAAGATTGTGTTGTTCTTTTAAGTCTTAAAAATTGTATTGTTAGTTTTTTGTATTGAATTTGGCCCTCTGAAAAGCACATAGTTTTAACCCTACAAATGACACCTTTACTTCATTCACCATAGGGTCCGGCTTGATAATAAAATTCATTACTTTTCTATAAGACAATACTCTGCCCATAACAGACAGGAAGAGTGTCAAATTATTTACCCTCACTCTGTTAGTTGCAAGGCTAAAAATAAATAGTTTTTTTTCTTATCACATGGTCAACCAATTAAATGACTGAATCATTTAAGAAAAGAAGAGGTAGAGGTGTAAAGACACTAGAGTTATCTCCTATGAAAGTAATGAATTTTATTATACACCCAGACCCTGTGGTAAAGAAGTGAAAGTGTCATTTGCAGGGTGGGAAATATATGCTTTTTAGAGGGCCCGGCATGCTGATAAGCATACTTTTCCACTCAGTGAGGAAAGCAATTGTAAATCACCTCACTTCTCGTTTTACTTAGTAATACCTCTAGATGTTCAAACCAGCCTTTCGGCTGATGACCTAAACAACAACAAGACAATAGTGACTACAGTAGCGTCTTTTACACCTCTACCTCTTCTATTATTAAATATTTCTGTAATTTATTTGACTGACCATGTGATAAGAAACAGAACTATTTTTTATAGCCCTGAAACTAACAACTTGAACGCATATAATATAACATTCCACCTGCCTACTAAGGGCATAACATAAATCTCGTCAAAATTTTTGAAAACAGTTACTAAACCATAAAAGTTAAGATTTTCATAAAACAATTAAAAACTACGAATCTGAGAAATCAGATCCATCTTCTTTAGGTTTAGACCAAAAGAGATTTATTTTAATAAATTATGAATTGAAGTAAATAAAGAAGATCAATACTTTTCACTAGAAACATCCTCAGTGACATTTTTAAAAGAGTTTTATTACTTTGTCACACTAAAATTGTCTTTCCTTGCAAAGGTAACAGTTGATTCAAAAAGAAAATTAATTTGGACATTCCCAAATAATTCCAAAGTGAAAAACTGTATCGTTTGTATTTTATTTCTGTTAAAAACCTTATATTTTATTGAATTATTTCTACGTAACAAAAAATAAGTTCAGTGTTAGAAACCGGAAGTGTCATTGAATTTATGTTATCTTATATAAAAGATAAATCTAATGCTTTCTAGATGGGGGCACTCAGACAGCTAGAATTGAGAGATTGACGAATCATATGATTGTTTGCGAATCTGGGAAATAAAGATTAATAGCTGTATTTGACTGGAAGTAAAAGTCAAACAATAAAACGGATAGAACGAATACAAAGAAAATATCTTAGCAATTCTTTCTTGTTTGTATCAAATTCTTTAAATTAAATATTTATCAAGATTCATTGAAATACATATCGGTTTTTGAACGTTTTGTCTTCATCCATATGTACAGAAATATTTTTAGAATTTAATTGAAATACATAAAAGTAAAAATTATACAAGTTTTTTTTATAAATTTTTACTTTCACATTAACACAAGAAATTATTAATGAAATTTCCAAATTTATACAAGTTTCTGTGTTATTTATAATTGTGAAAATGTTTGGGAAACTTTATCAGGAGCTTTTTTATTGGCAAAGATTAGTTATTTCAGAGTTATGGGCTTGACAGTTGATTACAAGTATACGCCCTTTTAAAATCGGTTCATTCTTTCCAAAAAGTCAAGTGATCAAATATAGCCTAATCACTTTAAAAATACTGTTAGATTATTTTTATAATAAAATTTCGTCTTAGTAAGAAAACATTTTAAAACTTCAGAATCAAAACTTCTCAAAATTTTGTTAATGAAATTTAAAATATGCCATAAAATATTATTTCAAATGTAATCTACAAATTTCGGTCTTCTTCTTCTGCCTTTCAAGGATTAGGCATCTCTGCCTGTTCCGAACCTCTCAAACCTGCCCATCTCTTTCTCGGAAGTCCTGGTTCTCTCCTGCCCTCCGGCTTTAGCCCATTCTGCACATATGCTCTAACTACTGTTGCTGGGTCTGCTATCGGGGGCCGCCCCTGGCGATGGGGACACTCGTCAACTCTGTTGGAGAATGCTGAGGAAATAAAATACTCAGGGTGGAAAAATACCAGTGAAGATGGTCAACGGCTCCAAAGACGGATATGGAAGACATTTCTAATAGCAGAGGAGGCGGAAGAGCCTAGAGCGGCATCTCAAAGGAACTGTCCTGCAGGCTCATATGCAGTGATGTGGCAATCCCACAAATGATCTTAATCTACAGCCCTCGTTATGCAGCCAGAGGATTTTATTAACTACTGGTAAACCTCATGATGCCTCAAATGATGGACCGGGATTTACGGAGAATTCAATTCGGACAAATTTTGGTGATTTCTTTTTTATCTTTGATTTTGGGTACCGTACTATACACTGAGGAACACAATTGCCGTTAATTATATTTAAAGTTATTACAGGGCGGTGGGTTATTTTACTGCTAGGAGAAGAGATACCCAATGGTAGGTATATATTCTTCAGTTAAAAATTAAAAAATATGGCTTTTATCCGCTTTTCGGATCAATAGGTCGTACGGTTGGGCAGTTTCTTTAGATAGATCATGGTTGGGATGATTGTCTAGTTGATCATGAGATTTACTGTAGAAAGACGTGATTAGTTATTTCACTAACGGAAGTCTGAAAATGACGCGGAGGGTTTTATTGCTTATGTAAAAAAAGAGTGATTAGGAATTTTGGCTGAAAGGCCTGGATCGACTTAAAATTACTTTTTGCCGTTTCAAAGACCTGAACACCATAAATCCAAATTAGTCGCAAAAGTGTCTTGTAAATGAAAATTTTGAAACGGAAGTTCAATTTTTATTGATAGGTTATTAAGAAAAGTAGCTTCTGGTGGCGGTTAAGTTTTAAACGTTCAATACACAGATGATTTTTGCAAGTAAAGTTGTCTGTCAAGCCACAAGCCAAGATATCGCATGACCTTCGCCCGTGAAATGTGAACGTAATTGAGGATCACAGGTGGACAAGTTTGGCGTCTTAAGGTTAACATAACTTCTGTTGATTGGGGTTTTATTAGTAAACGTTGTCGCTGTTGCAACCTAGAAACCCCAGACGCAGTAATTTCCTTTACAATTATTGCCATATTGCCAGCATAAGTCGTGGTTACCGATGTATTCAAGGTAGGTATATCTGATGTAAAAACTCTGCATTCAGCTTTAAACTTTAGTTACAATATTGAAATAACTGTAGACGCGTGATAAGGTAAAGATCTTGTAAATCCTCTTAGAATTTTATTATTTATAATCCTTGCCTTTTTATTTTACAAACTAAAAATTTCTAATTAATAGTTTCATTTAATTTTATTCAATTATAGTATACTCCAGTAGATCATCAAATCATCGGTCGTTAATTTAAATAAAATATTTCGACAAACAAATTTAAGTAACCAATTAACAAATCTAAGACACTAATTAGTTTTATTATATACCAGTTTAGTTGTTAAAATATTTAACATATCATATTAGTTTAGTATTTTAAGTTCACCATTATTAAACCACTTGATACATGTTAAAGTTTTGATACCACAGCTGAAAAGACCGCAAGAGTTTCTTCTTATATCTGTTGCTCCCAATAGAAGTTTCATTTTGGACTTATTTTTTCTCGTCTAACGAAAGAATATTTTTCACAATAAAGAATATCTTTCATTTTCAATATAACTTTCAATCGAGAACTTCCCTTTCAATTTTTATTGAGAAATATATATTGTATATTTTTGTCACTTTATCTAAGTTAGAAAAAATATTTTTACAAATATGAAAAATTGAAGTGAATAAATCAGAGATTATCCATTAAGTCTCATACCGTTCGATAAAATACTTGGAACAAGTCAATATTTTTCTCAATTTTTTTTTCAAAAATTTAGAAACCCCATTTTTTGTCAGTACTAGGATTCTTTAAATGAAAACCCACGCTGATATATTAAAATCATCGCAAAACTACAAGGGATGAAAATGATTTACAATTTACAAATTAAAAATTACAGAAATAGAGCCCCAAAGTAAGTATAGCGATTATGAACTGTAGAACAGTATAGTTAAATAGAAAAATTATAAAAGTTTGTATAAGGAAAAACTTGGAATAATTATGCGGGACGTTTAAAGCGAAAATGGAGTAGAGACCTCTTGGTCTGAATAACGGACAATACCCGAAGTTTTAAACGGAGAATGTATCACTGGGTACCTCTTCTCCTTAAAGTGAAATTCCCCACCGCCATTTAAATATCATATACGGGGTTGTGCAGCTCAATGTACAAAAAATTAAAGACAAAAAAAATAATTACAGTATTGTGCGAATTAATGTGAACAGAGACAAAATTTCAGTTTTCATAAGTTGGTTAACCAAACAGTCAAACATCCCCCCAAAAAAATGTTCTGGGGCTGTTTTTCATACTCAGGTACTGGCACACTTATTCCAATTGAAGGTATGATGAATAGTGAAAAATACAAAGCATTGCTAGGGCAACGCTTAGCTATAAAACTTAATAAAGTACAGGCCGAAGGGACCGCAATTTTTCAACAAGACTCGGCTCCGTGCCAGATAATAATATTACCCTTCTTGATTGGCCTGGGAATTCACCTAATCTTAATCCTATAGAAAATTTGTGGGCAATATGTAAGGCTAGGCTACAAAAATTGGACTGTACGACAACAACAAGACTGGTGGAAGCAGTGATTCAGGTTTGGTTTAGAGATGAAGCCATCACAAACAATTGCAAAAAACTTGTGGATTCCATGCCAAGAAGACTCCAGGAAGTCATAAAAGTGAAAGGGGGACACATTAAATACTAGTTAATGGAAATTATCTCATGTAAGTGTACCTAAATGTATCTTTGTCCTAAATAAATCATATTTACAAATTATTTCTGTTTGTTCACATTAATTCGCACAATACTGTATATAGAAATATGTTGTTTAGATCAACCGAAAGACTGGTTTGAACCTCTAGAGACTTTACTAAGTAAAAAGAGGAGTGAGATGGTTTACTATTGCCTTTCTCATTGAGTGGAAAGGTATGCTTATCAGCATTCCAAACCCTTTAAAAAGCATCTACTTTCCACCCTTCAAATGACACCTTCACTTCATTCACCACAAGTTCTGGCTGTATAATGAAATTCATTACTCTCAAAGAAGATAACGCTGACTAGTATCTTTTACGCCTCTACCACATCTGTTTTTAAACGGCTGCAGTCATATAATTGACTTGTGTTAAGAAATTGTATCGTGATAAGAAACAAAACTATTTTTTGTAGCATATATAATATATTTATATTGTAGTATAAAAATATTGTATACTTTATTGTCGTAAATATTCTATTTAATTCACTATTGCTATTAATGTTTTCAGTATTTTAGTATCGGTTTTATACAAATAATTCCTATTTCTAAAAAAAACCTTCGGCTTTCATCCTTCTAATAGCATTTCTTTGCGTTTAGAAATTCATGTTGAAGTTTTTTCAACATTAACAGTTTAAAATACCAAATTTAACTTAACCAATCTTTTTATTTTGTTAATCTATATTTAATTTTATTGTTTAAAATAATTGATGCAGTATTAAACACTTTTATTCGTAAATGGTATAGAAAAACAGTGATTAAAAATAAATTGTATTACATTCTTCCAATTTTTCATCAAAATCAAAACAGTTGGTAAATGAGTATATTATATAATTAAAATATTTGAACCATTTTCTTAGAACACTTATTAGTCAGGGTGGTAAAACAAAAACTATTTCAACCTAGTTCTCATAATTAATTTTCCTGAATAGAATTGTTCAGTGACGGGCAACAAAGTCAGGAGAAGTAGGAATTTCACTTGAATAGGTCGGTGTGTATTATTGTATAAGTTATACTTAGAAGTAGCCGCTGCGGTACCTACGTACAGTAAGGTAAGGTTATATTCAGAAATTTATGGTTAATTCAAATGGTGTAACCTACGTGAATAAGATAACCCTTCCTTAAATTATAACATGGCTCGTTAGGTTAATTCAAATCTAGGGGTACTTCAATTTCAACCCACATACAAAATCTTCTTAATAGGTACCTTTGAAATCACCTCACACCTTTTAACTTCTCTTTTATGACTTGTTGCGTTTTATTTCCGTAATCCTTTGTGTTTAATTTTCATTGTGTGAGAAATATTTTAATTATTCTTAGTACAGAGCAAGATTAACTATTTAATTATAAAATAACTAGTTGGAACTCGTACTTTAAAAAATGTCAATTTTTTACGTTTAAGAAGAATAATGTCAATCTTTTGTAACACTCCGAGTAATTCTAATTTTATACTTCCGTTTTCCCTTTGCCTTCTTTGTAAATAATACCTTTCCATTCTTCATCTAGTTTCTATTACACCGGAAGTTGGATAACGTCACAGTAATCTAAATCCGGTCTACCAGATTCCTGAAAAATCCGCTGAAGAGCAACCGAACTTTTCCTTTAGGTTATTTAACCACGATATTATCTTCCTCTTTCCTACTGATCTACTTCCTTTAATCTTTCACTGTTTATAAATAGAGGTAGTCGATATTTTACTCTTTAACCTGTCTTAAGTACTCAAGTTTTTCTTTTTATAGTAATTAGCCTCTCTCTCTCTCTCCCCTACTCCCTTCACCCCAAAATTTGTCCCGACCCATCTTTTTTCCACCCATCTTTTTCCATCACTCACTACTGACCTTCTAAAGCATCGTGATTATCGTAACTTCATATATTCCCCCCCCCCTGAATTAGAACTTATTCAGTTGATCATATCATTAATTGTTGTTCTTCATCCTCTGGTCATCTCATGACTGATCCACCTCGTACGAGCCTATCCTCGTGCTCTTAAACTCCTTATCCTTCCCGAGATAACCAATCACTCCATATTCACCAACTTTTTCCTCAACTTGTCTTGCAAATATCTAAGATTTTTTTTCAACTGTACAGTCCCTGAGAATTATCTACCAGTTCACAGTTATTTAAGAATGAAATCATTTGTTTAATGTGCTTTAAGTGAAGCTCAAAATAACCTTCTCCAGTAAAATATTTTCCCTAACTTACTTCTATTATAATAACCCTATCATAATGATAACATCACGGCAGTACGATTTGTTATAATAAAATATTATATCAAAACTCTGAACGATAAACGACTTTATTAAACTTTGCAGTACAAGTTCTCAAAAAGACTCTTCGTAGATTTATTTAATTTCTTCTATTTTCTTTCTTGAAAAATCCGAACAGAAAATGTTTCAGAGCGTTTCAAACAGTTAACACAATACAAGTGTAAAATAAGTTTAAACATTGATTCCTGAGTGCGGTTATACGTGGAAAATATGGCATACGTTATAAAAAAAAATATATATTTTTATTTCTAATGAAAAACGGAAATTTAATTATTCATTAGTATATTTAATTTCTCTTTTAGATACCATTGGTTAAACATTAGTTTGTCTATGTCAACAGCCTAAAACTGATTTTAACTCTCAAAGGTTTTATTGAATAGAACGAGAAATAAAAAAAATTACATTAATTTATTTATTAGAGTAAAAATTTAAACCTGTTTACATTAGGGCAGAATTTGTGTTTTTATCTTTAAATGACGACTTCAAGCATTCAGAAGCTTGCAACGAATTCAAGCATTCCAGTCAAAAACATTACGCCTTATAGCAAATGCACCTCTTCACGTTAGCAACAAAACCTTACATACAGATTTGAAAACACCACTTGTACAAAATTCCATCGAATACCTATGCAAACGCTCTCACGATAAGTCACATAAACAAGAGAATCCCCTGGTGCGTTTACTTTCCACCTTCCATTTACCTGATAATCCCCCTAGACGCCTTATAAGACGCTGGAGTAGAGACCTGCTATTTTTATATACAAATTTCATTCTTGGAGAGGCACCAATACAAGCCCTACCCCTCTCATGCCTATCATGTCATTTACATTATTATCATAATCATCACATTTGCTTGTTGTAAAATTTTACAGTTGTAAATAAAAAGTTAAAGAGAAAAGAAGGACGTCTTGACTCCATTCAGCACAGTATATAACTGAGTCAATTATATTCACAATATTGTAAAGTTTATTCAGGGTTCTTTTAGGATCTGTTTGTTAATAAATAAAAAAACTTCCTTTTATAATTTCTAATAATAATTTAATTCTCATTAAATTATGACAGTTTTATTTAAATAATATAAATTATTATCAGTAAATTATAATAAATTGCTTAACTAAATAGCATACTAAATCGATTACAAAAAGTTTTGAATTACGCAAAACCTGTTTTCAATACGTACTCAATATTTAAAAAACTGGTTGTCAATAATGCACTTCATTTCACATTAGTTTCACAGATGGTTCAACCGACACTCACGACAATATTTTACGTATTTATACTCACTCGACTAAAGAGCGGCTTCCTCATAATGACAAAGAATGTTCGAGATAAATAAATACATAACAGAATTCATTCAAAATCCAGAAACAAATAATAAAAGATCACAATAAACCAAACACTAATATGGAACAAACCAAAGAAATTACTGTAGACATATTTAATATCGCAAGAAAAATTTCTATCCTGTTCAAGAGAGACAGTAAGTGAATTAAATCTGACCGCTATTCCAAGAAGCATTATGTTGCACTTGTCATAACTTTAACAACAGCCGCTTCTATTACTATTCCACCTATTGTCATTTAAGAATACCTATCTCAATTTTGTGGCATTAAGGATAATTCTGATTATTGTCACTTACATTTCCACTTCTGCTTTAAATGTTTCAGTTAATTATTTGGCTAAGCACAAAAGAGGAAACAGAACTGTTTGAAACTGCCTTGAAACCAACGGTTCAGGTTCAATTTTTGTTGTTTAATACTCTACCTCTACGTTTACGTGATGGGCCTAAAGGTTAAATTAAATCATAGAACACTAATCTCAGATTTTTCACTGAAACATTTTTATAAAATTCCGAAATATCTTTGAAAATAAAATATATTTTTTTTTAATTTCAGCTAGTGATAAACAAATATGCTAGCTTCTTATAAGGACAAATTTTTGTTAATCATAATTATTTAGTTCATGATATAAGAAAACGTACAGTGTTAAAAAAAATAACAACATAATATTTTGTCTATATTATTCTTCCAAATAAATATTATTAATTTTTAATCTCAGTTAACTTAGTACTATAATAGTAATGCGCGTATTATTACTCTTCTTATTTTTATGCTAGAGGTTATACTTAAAGCTTGAGTTTTCTTTCCCCCAACTTTTCTTCGTCAATTCTTAAAACGTTTTTTCCTTCATCGCTACACTTTGGAAGTTTGTTTACCCTGACTTCTTCATCTGAAAACCTCTTATATTCTTAAAGTTTGATATTTTTAATTCATCTCTATAACTGTTTAGTGTCATTAGGTATTTTACTGTTTCTTTAACCCATATTGCTTATAGTTTTTTTTTAATATTTCATAGATAGTAAAATTTTGTAAGTGTTTTTCTTTTGATTCATTCTTATCAGATATCCACAGAATCTTATTCATTGTTTATTTTATCCGATATGGTTTGGATTTGTTTATAAACAGCTTTATTTATAAACCTAGCCCAGTATTTTCTATCTTTATTATGATTCATGATTTTTCTCTTACACATTTGTTATAGGTTAGTGTTTCTGCAGTAAAATGGTTCTAATAACACTATTATTTTATAGTACTTGATTTTTGTACTTATGAAATACCTATCTTTTTGTATTCACTTTAAATTATTTTATTGTAATGTACATTATCAATTTAAGTTTTTGATTGACTATGTTTCGAACCAATAGAAATACATAAACTCATGTAAAATAGTTATTATTAAAAATACTTAATTACAGTAGTTCCATTTTTTATTTCGTCACTAATAAAAATATTTCTCTAAATTAGATAAACAGTTTACATTAAGCAATCTTACAATTACTACTTCAGCCTTTCGAGATGTGATACCATAGAAGAATGCTGAAAGTTTCTTGGTTGGAAAAGTCTGTAACTCCGAAATCCTCCAACAATTAGATTACGAGAGCAAAAAATTATATGTACTAATAAAACGATGAAATTGGAATACTTTAAACACGTGATGAGATGTCAGAAATACAGATTATTGCATAATATCATGAAGAGCTTAATAATGGGTAAACGTTGTCCTGGTCGAAGGAAAATATCGTGGGTAACTTTTGGAACGGGTTTAATATAAATACAAATGCACACTTTAGACTACCAATAAAGGGAAAATTGCTATGATGGTTACCAACTTTTTACAATATCGTTAAACGAGTGCTTAAAATAAAAATACATAATTTATTAGGTTACATTTTTATCTTCACGATCACTTTAAGATGGAAAAATAACATTGTGATGTTAGAAAAAACCAACTGTTTTAAACATGAAAGTATATATTTCCGTTAAAAGATTTTCTCACTAACATAACTTACCCAAGCTTCCAGACCTAACAGTAGTTACTTGAGGATAAATAACATAAAGTTAAAGGCATCAACTTTGTTGACACCAGGGTATCATGAAGCATAAAAATATTTTAAAGTTCAGGTGTAGAATTTTTTATAAGTTTTACTGTATTTTCGTACTCAATTGAGATATAAGGAAGGAAAGAGTGTAATAAATATAGATTGATATTCAATAGTTATCAACAAAATTTATCGTTTAATTGGATAAGAATTTTAAAGATCATATTTACATCTAGATTTGTTTTTTTAGAGTTCATGCTATAAAAAAGATGGTGAAGGTTCATCATAGTTTACTTAGTGACAAAGTGCAGATAAAAATAAAAAGGTAGGCAGGTTAATGTTTCTTTTTAGTGTTATTGTCTTTTTATACTTCACTTTTCAACGAATGGTCGAAGACTTGTAAGTTTGATGGTACAGAACCAGTAAAAGTATTTTGTTACTAAGAAAGAAGGCATTATTATAGAGTACTATTAGAAAAGTATTATTAAAGAACGTAATAAAGTACTTCTTTCTTTTAAAAAAGAATGGATAATTTTTTATCAAACTAATGAATTTTTCCTTCTTGTGAACCAAGTTAAAAAATAATTTCCGGAAGAAAAATATAGCTATAGTTTTCAAGAACCTCTTAGAAATTCCATTCATCAGTCAGTATACCCACCGGGTTGGTCTAAAGGTAAAAGTTGTCGCCACGAATCAGCTGTTTAACAGCTGAATTTCGGAGACGAACGTTCCTGGTTCAAACCCTAGTAAAGGTAGGCCCTTTATACAGATTTGAATACTAGACAGTGGTTAATGGTATACTTTGATGGTTGGGGTTAAATTAACTCTCTCATAAAAAAGATTGGCCTGGGTCTGTACAAGACTACAACTCATTTACACGTCATACACATCATCCTCATGTCATAGGGTCATGGGGTTGCTTATTGTTTTGATTTGAACAGATTGCAACGTACACACATTAGGGATAAAAAAAATCAGTCAGTACACCGAATACCAGTTTATTTCCCTCTGAATTTTAAAATATTTGCCTCACAATTACTAAACTAAAATATATTATTCAAAATTAGTTTTTGAAACTCTGTCTATTGGTCTCTCTGTCCGGAGACCTACAGCCTGAATAAATTACCAAATCTTGATCAAATATTAAACCAATTAAAGAAAAATAATAATAGCGTTCTGATTATTCTCAGCTCTATAACTGAAAAAAAAACTATTTAATAAAAAAACAAACATATTATGACAATTACAAGAAAAACAGAAAGTGAGCACTCAAGTATTAACTATAATTTTCCAGACCAGGATATTCAAATACATTTAGATATTCGAACAAGTAGGTAAATACTTAAGAAAATTTACTGGTGTTTCAAAACAAAAAATCTGGTGCGAAACACACTCACTTTCTCTTGCCAATGCAAATAATTAACAATATAACCTAACATTAGTAATAAAACATTAAATAAACAAAAAGCTAACCTCAAGAAATATAACCTTATTTTAATCATGAGTAAAAAACGCAAAATGAAAAACAACCTCAGTTTGGCTTAAAAATACGGAAAATCACTCTTTCACGCTAAACTAGGCTCTGTAAAAAAAATGCTTTAAATAAAAGTTGTAAATCTTTTAATTTCCTATAAATTAGATCACACTTTTTTTCGTAAAATGCATACTAAGGCTGAAATTTTTTAAAAAAGTCAATTTTAACACGTTTTCCTGAGAAAAAAACAGAAAATCGCTATTTACCACTAAACGCTAAGCGTCATACAAAAAAATGTTTAAAATAAAAGTTGTAGGTTTTTTAATTCTTTACAACTTTTATTATACATTTTTGTGCTAAAATGCATATTCAAATCGCAATCTTAAAAAACTATGTTTTTACGAAAAACAGCCTCTCCAAGAATTTCAACAGACGTGGCGCCTATCCTATCTTGTAGAACATAAAAAATTTAGTAAATTAGGTGATTTTAAAAAAAAATCGTAGGAGCCGTTTTTGAGTAAATCTCAAATAAGTGAAAAATTACACGAATAAACTACTACTTCCGGTTGACCGATTTTGATGAGAATGTTTGTGTCGGGTCCTCTAGTGATATCTAGCTTAAGTTTCAAGTTTCTAGTTCGTACGATGTTTCGTTGTTGAGATATTTTGTTCACACACAGAGAGTCACACAGAGACGCACACACACACACACACACACACACACACACACACACGCACGCACGCACGCACGCACACACACACACACAGATCGATCGCTAAAAAATTGGTTTTTGGGTTCATGGGGTCTGAAACCGCGTAGATCCGGTGAAAACTCGATTTTGGAAAATCGACATGAAAACAATTCTTTCCTTCCTATATATTCATATAGGCAAGAGAGAGTAAAAATTTATTCGGAAATGGAATAGCAACCGGAAGAATCACGTAAAGAGGTGAGATGAAGAAATAAGAAGTGTAGTAGGCCTATTTACAGGTAAGCTTTAGAACTAAGAAATGGAGAAAGGCAGAGAAAAAAATAGGAAGTTCAATTTAATAATTGACAACTAAGTATACAGCGTACGACGTAATATCGGAATGAAAAACGGACTTTGTTCACTCACTTACCAGACTTTCCCGAGGGATACCAGAATCTTTCTCCACTTTTAGTGACAGACAAACCCATATATTTTTCTTTTCCTTTATTATTTTTCTCTCACTCATTCTTATACGCATCCTACCATACTCTCTTGTTCTCTTTAAAACGCACTTAGTGCGTTAGTACTTAAAATACTTTTACTATTTAAAAATTTACGTTGTAATTTCTGGTTAGCTTCCTCTTCTTATTCGCGTAGGCCTGATCCATTTAAATAAATTAAGTTACATTAGTGAATTTGTTAACTATATTTGCTTGTTAATTATGCACGGCCTACTTTAAACTCTGTTTTTATAATATTTAAAAGCTTTAGCCTACGTTTCAAAAAGCATCATTACAAAAGTAAAAAAATAATACGACTTACCGGAACCAATGTTCCTGCTGACGCAACTTCATATTCTTTATACCATTGTACGCTTAGTAATAAATTTAATCCAAAAGCATTTCTTGAAAAGGAATTCATTAAAAAACCTTATAATTTTATGTTGACGTATCGCATGCCATACCATCACGCGGGAGATAATGCTATGGCTGCGTGCTGAGACAATGAAGCAGTCACACAGCGTCCACCAGCATCAACTAAACAGAAGATGATTTTCCTCCCTATCAAAAGATGAATTTTGACTCTTTCCAACCCGACAGGAAGAAGTACCGCCATTTTTTATAAACAGACTACCACAATAACTATAAAAACAAGTGCGATCGAGTTAACGGTGTTTCACGGCTCCCAAACCCTGAGAAACATACTCGTACTTTGAAGACTTTGTAAGAGAAGATGTTTCTTCTGGGCAATAAGACGCCGTTGCTGCTCACTGCTCCGGCAGAACAACACTCAAACGGCTTTTTTCAAGGCAATCAATTTTATAATATTTCTTAACGCCTTTTAATAAAATAAAATGCACAGCAATGCAATTTTTAAAAAACGGATTTTCAAAGAACAGTAAAGCACCACAAGTTTTTTCGTGATACCATTCATCATTAATGAAAACTAGTTTATTTCAATGTACCCAGAAAAGTTTTTGTTGAAGAAATGTTAACAAAAATCGTTAGAGTAGTTGTTAAAAAATGCATTTTACTATTTTGTACATGAGTAAAGTGTCCTAATTATGTGAGTACTTAGCTAATTTCAAGAGCTCCTCAGTGGTCAGTTCAGTAAACTTATGTTTTCTAATCTGAGTACATTAAAATTATAATAAACCGCACGAAAATGATCCGATGGTAGTTGAAGCATTGTTACCGGATCGCTGCCCGTACAATCAAGTCGGCAAGAATTTTTAGACGTCTCCCTAACTAGCCATCTTGTTGTTTAGGTCATCAGCCGAAAGGCTAGTTTAAACCTGTAGAGGTTTGTACTAAGTAAAACGAGAAGAAAGGTGGTTTACCATTGTCTTCCCCACTGAGTGGAAAAGTACGCTTATCAGCATGCCAGACCCTCTGAAAAGCTCATATTTTGCCCTCTGCAAATGCCACCTTCACTTCATTCACCACAGGGTCTCACTGTATAATGAAGTTTATTACTTTCAGAGGAGATAACTGTGATTAGTGTCTTTTACACCTCTACCTCTGCTGTTCTTAAATGATCCAGTCATTTGATTGGCTGACCATTTAATAAGAAACAGAACTATTTATTTTAGCCCTGCAACGGACAGATAAGTGTAAACAATTTGACACTCCACCTGTCTGTTATGGGCAGCTATCTTAAGCTCTTTTTTAATCAAAAAATCTGGAGAAAATACTGTGGGTTCCTAATGAATCGTATTTTATTACTACATAAATGTTATTTTTATGTAGTGATCTTAAGGTCAGTTGCGTGTACACAAAGCTAGGCCACCTATAAATTTTGCGACATTTTTGCGTTTGACAACGAATTACTTTTTTTTTTTAAATCGACGACATATATTTTTATTATTTCGTTGTAAAATACAGAATTTTAGCTTTAATTTCATATATTATTTGCCATAGGTTACAGAGGAAAAAATAGTTATTTGACTTTAAAATGTGACTGAAAATGTAGGTTTTAGTCCGCAACTTACCCAATTATGGTGATCCATTCAATCGCGCGCTGTTGGTCTGAAATTCTTACTTCAAAAATCTGTTTTTAGAAATGACACGAAACATTTATAATTAAATAAAATTTAGTTTTTGTTTCGAAAATATCGCTCGAACAGTATTTTATTTATTGCCCAGAAAAACGAATATGACATTAGACGTCACATCGTTGGCGAGTGCGGGGGGAGGAGCGAGACCCTACGCTCTACGCTCATCTACGTAGCCGCCATCGGACCATTTTCATGTGGTCTACTGTAGTAATTAATAATTAGTTACATGTCAAGTAGTCAATATTAAATCAAATGTTTTATTAGATTATTTTAATCATTCATGAAGTGTCTACCGAGGGTATGCAGCTTGATTTAAGCCCTTGATGGAATTACAAAAAAACCTTGTTATCACTGGCTGTAGTCCAATCGGTAGAGTCAACATAGGAATGGCCGGAGCGGTAGGGCATCCGGTGGCGTAGTTCAAAAGGAAAAAATAGTTGGGGAGGACCTTCACCGCTGCCTCAAGAGGAGCGGCCGCTGGCAAGCGATTAGAGGATCGTCTATACCGCTGTCTAAAGAATAGGAGCGGTGGCCGACGCAGCAAACACCGTTTACCGCTGCCTACAGGAGGAGCAGTCACTGGTGAATCGAAGGGTAGGGAAGGGAAGTGGTCAGTATAGAGCAATGAAAGAATTGATGCCGGAGTATAAGATTGCACTTGTATTTATGCACCCCGCAGAACGTGTGTACTACTGTACCTAAAAACAGCAATGAAAGGAAACAACTGACATAAATTTAGATAATATATCAATTTTCAAAAAATCAAAGTTTTTATTGACAGTGTGATGACGTGTAAAAAAATCAGCTGTCAGCATTACTATACTAATACTATATTCTTTGAAAGGCATGACTACTGCATCACGTACCTCACCCGGCCAAGACTACCCCTCTCTAGCAAAAATGCAATCTTATAGGAACGCCGGCAATAATACTCAATGTTGAGTGAACGATCTTTCTCCGTACCAACCTTCTCGATCCAACGATCGATACTGACTGACTATTTTCTTTTCGATCCTACCTCCACCGGTCGTTCGGGTATGTTTACCCACGGCACACGCACTGTGAGAGATTTGCTGACTGCGCTATCTACCGGCAGCAGAAGCAACAACGTTCAAAGCGTCAATAGCGGGCAAAACACGAACAACAGACAGGCGTAGATAGTACAGTATTAATCTTCAAAAATTGGTTATATTCTTTCACCAAGCGAAAATTTTTAGAAGTCTTATGGAACAGAAAATAAATTTTTTATTAAAATCTCTTATACAATTTTCCCAAAATATCGTCAGTCATCTCTGTAATACGCTTAAGGGAAAAACGAAACGAAAATTTAAGAACATATAAAACGTATCTTCTTTGAAGATTTTGAATAATTTTCATGAGAAAAGACATAAATAGGTATCGAAAGGAGTTTTTTTAAATAAAATAAAATATGAAATACAATTTTAATTTGTGAAAAAGATTTAACCGGAGGCTGACAGAAAGTATGTTTATGACATAATTATATTTGCAAGGCAGTTCAAAAAGTTAATGTTAAAGAAAATAAATACAAAAAATGAAATTCTTATAAAAATTAAATATCGTTATGTTAGAATTAAATTTTCTGCTTGAGTGACAGTCATTGGTAAGTATGTAAACGGCGTTGTTCAAACTTAACTTAGGCCTTCCCATTTTTAATTTTTAATTCAAACAAGGTGGTACAGAAATTTATTAACGAAAAAATTTGAAAACAAGTACTTTTTTTTGTAAGTAAAGCTGATCTTGTTTATTATAAAATATCCACTGAAGTAAAAATTAATTAATTTGTTTTATAAAATTATTTTCTTTTTAGTAATTGTAATTTCATTTAGTAGATAAAGGCTATCGTCTTTTATTAAAAATCTGGTGTAAACACTAACACGACTTTTTCTTGCCAGTGTAAATAATGGAAAACATGGTCTAATTTTAATCGTTAATTAAAATAAGGAAAATTACTAGTTGACGCTGGACTAAGCAAATAAACACAAGTAAGTAGAGTTGTAGGGTAAAAAAAGTTGTTGTTAAAATGTTGTAGGGTTTTTAATTTTTTATTAATCTATCATTATAATTTTTTGCCCTTAAAAATACATACTAAGGCCGCAATCTTTTTTTAAAAAAATATTTTTTCCACCACAGCACAACCCACGAATTTCAGCCAACATAAAGTTTTTTGAATCTTTTAGAGCACAAAATATTAAGTAAAGTAGATGGTTTGAAACGAAATTTTAGCAGTATTTAAGAAATTGCAAAAAAGTGAAACATTACACAAATCTACTTTGGGTTGACCAATTTTGAAAAAAATTTTCCGTGCTTGAAATCGGCAGAAGTTTACCCTTTGGAAAAAATACCTACTGGAAAGGATAAAGAAAATAAAAGTTCCAAAATTAGTGACAGTTCCGGTCTAACTTAAAACATTTTCACGTTTTTTTCTATGACTACGCAATCATATTTACGTAAAATGCACGTTATTTTAAGATTTCTGGATGGTGGTAGAAATACTTTAAGCATTCATTTCAAGTATGTGTTTTATGAAAAAATATATATTACATATTATTATTTCAAAATATATATTATTATTTATATGTATATTTTTAAATCTATTATTGAATAGATTTAAGTAAATTAACTGTGCTTTATTCAGATAGTTAAGCATTATTTTGAGATCAAAGTAAAAATAGTAAAAGTCTATAATAACCTTTCAGTTGATAATGAGACAATCGTAGATAAATTAATTTAAAATCTTGTCAATAATTTTTGGGTTAACCTGTAAAGTATTTTAATAATAACCATGTTAGTCGCGTTACAGACTAAATATTATTAAATCGCTTGTTTACAATCTTGCTCAAAGCTTTCACATCGTACAATACTCGACTTCGTTTACATTTTTAGCTTCATAAATTATTTTTGGTTCCGTGTTTGTAACGTATAAGCTAAATTATTTTTTTGTTTTTAAGTAAATATTTTAAAGACAAGAGAAATTATTAATTATTTGTAAATACAGTCGTTTCTATAAAATCTTAAAATAGCTTTCCACTCTGCTTTTATATAAGGTAATCAGAGCGGGTATATGATCAAAAGATTTTATTTACTTTCACAAAATAAAAAATTCATAATATGTTATAAACTGTGATGTTAAAACAGTTTTCAAACAATTCTTTTAGCTATTTGAACCGATATCAAAATGATCACTTCAAAACAAACTTTTAATATCATTACTCGTATACAGAAATTGTGCAGCTCAATGTACATTATCTAAAAATTAAAGACATAAAAAAATACAAAACCGTTTTCAAACCAGTCTGGACCGACGGTATTCAGCTATGAGGTGCATCCAGTAACTCAAGTGCCCAAATCATTCAGTTTCCAGTCAAAGATCTTATAAGGTCAAAAAGCTGCGCCCTGGTACATGACAGATAATCACATTCACAAAAACCTTTTTATCTCAACATTTCAAAAACAATTTTAATTCTAGTACAAAATACGAAAAACAGCTTAAATATCACAAAAATTATTTAGCAATCAATTTTATTGAACAGTGATATAATATGAATTCTAAAACGGAGGCAATTGATAGACTTATTTTTTTAGTGAATTATATTCTACTACTGTTTTTTCTTTCAAAATTAAGCGTCATAGTATTATTGTAATGCATATCAATCAGTAAACAATGTTTATTTTTTAAAGGTATTTTCACTGGAAGATACCTTCTTATAATAAAAATGTCTGTGTAACAAACCTATTTGTTGTTTAGGTCATCAGCCAAAAAATTTGCTTGAACCTGTAGAGGGTATACCAAGTAAAATGAGGAGTGAGGTGGTTTACCATGCCATCCTCACTGAGTGGAAAAGTATGCTTGTCAGCATACCAGGCACTCTGAAAAGAATCTACTTTCCTCCGTGAAAATGGTATCTTCATTTCATTCAGTACTCTCAGAGGAGATAACTTTGACTAGTGTCTTATACAACTCTACCTCTTCTGTTCATAAATGCTTTAGTTCAATTGGCTGACCATGTGATAAGAAACAACTATTTTTTGTAGCCCTGGAACTAGAAGATCGAGTGCAAATAATTTATCACCGCACCTGCATGTTATGGGCAGAAAATTTATTTATTGTTCTAAAAAGAATATATAGATAAATCTGTCAACGATGGCTGCCCCAATCCTAATTTACGGAATTGACTCCTGGATTAGTACCAGGTCACAGGAGAGCAAAGTACAGGCGGCAGAGATGCGATTTATGCGAAGAACAAAGGGTTGCAGTCGTATGGACCAACTAAGAAATGAGGACATAAGAACGGAACTGGATGTTAACAACCTGAATGGGAAGATTGCAGAATATCGAAATCAATGGAGGGAGCACGTAGAGAGAATGTCTGAGGGAAGGATTCTCTTCAGTGTTTTGCAATACAGACCGGTGGAGGAGAGATGTTAGGAGCCCACGCAAAAGATGGTAATAATTCAATAGTTTGTCAGTGTTGTGAGTCGGAACTGGTGGAACCAGTTCCACCAAAAATTCCCTTAATTGTGACCCTT
Organism: Catonia carolina; assembly: GCA_035578175.1. Classification (NCBI taxonomy): domain Eukaryota; kingdom Metazoa; phylum Arthropoda; class Insecta; order Hemiptera; family Achilidae; genus Catonia; species Catonia carolina. The sequence continues at coordinate 255,298,838 of JAQMRL010000001.1, read as the reverse complement.
AATTGGTCCTTAATTGTGAGAGGAAGAAGAGATCTGTCAATAAAAAATAATTAAGAAAATAAACTGTGCTGCATTATTTTTTTCTGTTCTTTATTTGCAATCTGTTAAAGAATAATAATGAAAAATTATATCGAGAAAACTTTACTTGTCTTTACAGTCAGCACCATAGCTCCATCGTTGGTTCACACGGAGAAGGTATTAGTCGCCTATCAAGATAAGCATATAACAGTAAAATTAGTCAAGGAATATCATTTAGCAAAAAAATCAGGCAATCGTCAAAGTGTAAATGTTATTTACAATTTGTGATTAATTTAATTTTCCATAATTTGAGCTATGATTCAATGTTTTGTAAGTGTATTTGTAAATAATAGGATGCCATAAATTTTTTCCGTAAAACTTTATTTAATATAAATTATGCTACGATTTGATTTAATAATCTTCTGTCTGACGATCAACAATAATTTACTATTTTTTGTTAAAAAAAACATCAAATTTGGTCAGTGGATTTAAAAACCTGTTCCCAGATCTTACATGGCTGACAACACAAATCAGGAGTTCTTTAATGAATTACTTTACTTATTGTTAAAATTCAATTTAAAACTTAAATAATTGCTAAGTCAATTTGTATTCGCTAACTTAATATTCACACTGTTTAGCAGAATAAAAAAATTTGTTAGGGAGGTATCCATTTTCTATAGCAATCATATTATTTTGTATTACGTCACCCGGATAAGAATCAGGTGTCAAATTAAAAAGAAACCATAGATATCAGGTAACAATAGAGATGATATCGTTATGGGCGTTATTAGGATGGGTATGTGATCGTAAACGTTCTTCTCAGTTACTTTTATAGTTTTTCACTCCCGGAATTGTTAACATATTGAACAATTGGCGTATAACTTGTCTTACTTTAAATTTTAAAAACCCTATCGTGAAACACTCACACGACTTTTTTTGGCAATGTAGATAATTATTAATATAACCTATCTTTAATCATAAGTAAACAATGTAAAATGTAAAACATAACCTAATTTTAATCATGAACGAATGACGCAAAATGAAAATCAACCTCTGTAGAATTTTAAAACACGAAATATCAGTAATTGCTTTTTTTTAGAGAAAAATTCTTACAATAAAAGTTGTAGTTTTCATGAATTTTAATCATTTTAATTTTAGTCATTTTATTTTATTCATGAAAGCCGCAATCTGAAAACCTCCAATTTTTCTACGAGAGTCTCCCGAGAATTTCAGCAGACATGACTCTTACCCTATCTTGTAAAACATAAAAATTTAGTAAATGAGGCGATTTTTAAAAATAAATCGTAGGAGCCATTTTTGAGAAAATCCCAAAAAAGTAAAAAATTAAACGAATAAATTACTACTTCCAGTTGACCGATTTTGATGAAAATGTTGGTATCAGGCCCCGTAGCGGTACCTAACTTAAGTTCCAAGTTTCAACTTTGTATAATTTTCCGTTCTTGAGATATTTTGCTTACACACAAACAGACACACGCCCAATGTTATGTAAATAGTTGAGAAGTGAAGTTTGTTAATAATGTTTTGGGCGTCACTTATTGAAACAGTTTCTTCATTAGCGTACAATTGTTATCAAGTTACAAATAGTAATTGATTATTTATTTGATTGTGAATGGCCACATTTCTCTCGAGTTAAATTTTGTTTAAGTTTTGGTTAAGTTTTAGAACATTTTGTATTGAATTTAATCTGTTAGTAAGTTTGGTACTACTTCAGTGTAATTTCCTAGTTGTTATAACAATAATAATTAATTTGTAAATAAATATTTATTATAAAATCAATAGGCTTAGCTATATATAAATAACCGGATCTGAAAAAAACCTATAATAAACGTCAAACATGAATTATTTAAATATTTTAAGAAAATGAAATTGGAACGTCACAACTGGTATAGGTGTAGAACTGAGAGCTGAACTTACCACGAATTTATAGTAAAATTGTTGTGCATTTGTAAGTAACTTTCAACCGAATATATTTGTCCTTCAAAAAGTTCACCCTTTACCTTTTAACAACCGCCCATGGAAGAGAATTTAAAACAAAAGTTTAGAATAATCTTAAAATAAGTTTGTTCCATTTGCAAAACTGAAACCTCAATTTAATTAATCATATTATTTCAATCCTATAGAACTTTGTTTCTTAATTAATGCATCGGAATTAAGTTACTTCGTTTTCCAAAACAGTTAACTTGAAACATTTAAATTTGTATTTCCGTTCCTATCCCTTTAATCAGTTTTAGACAATTTACTTTTGTTTTACACAAAATAGTTAAATACATATTTTTTATTCCCACGCGTTCAAATTCACACAAAGCTTCTTTTTAACCTAAAAATAATTCTTTAGGCTATAAATCACACATTTTAATGGAATGTGAACTGAAAATACTGGGGGATGATCCCAGTAAATTATATCATAATAAAATTTGAAATATGAATATTATAAAGTATTGAGTAAGCTTTTGATTTTTAGTCGTTGTTCATGCAAAGAATGCATATTTAACTACATCAGCCTTATTTATAAGCTTCCACAGACAATTCTGTTGTTTAAAAAAGTCATAAAATTATAGGCAACGAAAATTAATAAAATATTTGCTCTGTCAAAAATACAGCTTTCAGGAGAATATCCCGATAAAAGTAAAGTTTTAAACATGTAAATTAAAGAAGTAAGTTTTTAATATGGAATCCTAGGACGCTGATAAAAGTTTCAGGACTGTAATACTTTTTGAAGTTGATGAGCTCTGACTTAAGCATTGCTCCCTACATACTTCATAACTAGCCAATTGACTTGCCAGCAACATTGCCAATACTTGCTCTTATAGCTCTGTTACATATTTCGTCAGCAAATGTTTTGGTCTTTCAATAACAGTTATAACTTATGAACATACTGATTACGTAATAACGTATAGCATGTTAACGCGGTCTATAATTGATTTGTCCAGTACGAGATGCAAGATACGAGTGAACTACTGCGACTTACACGCTTGCGCGCGTAATGTTGTCTCACTGATACATTCGTACAATCTGACAACGCTGGCAAACTTTCTGATTGGTCGAAACGCGTAGAACAGCACACCTTATCAACCATGAAAAGCATTATAGATACAAATTTGACTTGATACAAGACCTTGTTACAAGTCAGGATCCACAGATACAAGTTCTAGTTTGAAAAATTCAAAATTCGGAAGTTGTGAATCCCTGGTTTTTTTGGCTGAAAGTAATTATCTTGGGTAATACAAATCTTAATTTTTGAAACGATGAACAAGCACACAAGATGTAGTCTCACAAAGGTAAGTCACTTGAAAAATTCTTTGAGCTGTTGTTGGAATTGACAAGAACCAGGAAATATTTTTTCAATACTTTGAAAATTGCAACCGTCACATAACGGAAATATAGTTTTTATTACAGAAAAAATAATCTCCATTTGCAGTAACTTTTTTATAAATAAAACGTGAGAAATTTATTTGGATAATACCACCCTAAATTATAGGTTAAACGTAAATACTTTACAATAATTTATGTAATAAAGAACATCTATAACTTTGAAATTGAATTTTAACCAAGTTTGACAACTAACTGCAATCATTCCAGTATATTTGAACAAGAAAATACTTTTTTTTTGTTTAACGTCCGACTGTTATGCAATTACTGCTAATGCAGACGGTGAAGAATGAAATTATTTTTGTAACGTATGAAAATATACCGTGCCTGAATGGGATTCGAACCCATAAGCAAATACTAAGTATTGAGTTAATCTGATAATTCCTCACAACTGTGACGAATGAGATCACAACCCTCCATAATGTAAATTATGAAGTCTAACGTCTGAAGTTTAACGTCTTTGAAGTTATTATTATTATTATTATTATTATTATTATATTCACAGTTGCACAAGCAACTGTGTTTTACAGATATGAATATATCCTTGGTGTAGTGGTCAGCGTAACTGGCTTTTGCGCCAGGGGTCCCGGGTTCATTTCCCGGTCAGATTTGGCATTTTTTATCACTCATTTTTATCAATCACCCTCATTGTCTGCATTAGCAGTAATTTCAAAATCAGTAAGGCGTGGAATCAAAAAATCAAAAAATAACCGGTACTTTCCAAAAAAAATGTTATTAGTAGCAGCAGAAGGGATGTGTCCAATAAGTTACCCCTTTATGAAATTTATAATACGCTTTAAACTAAAATATTACAGAAGTTTAAAAATATTCTGTGTCTTCTTTTTATTAATCTGTAGAGTTTATTTCATTTAAATCTTAATAAATTTTTAACCCTGTTTTGATTACAAATTGCAGAATTTCGGTATGATAATATAAATATGTATTTAACTTATTTAGAAATAAGTGCAGCTGTAAATTGATGCAACTAAGGTTTGTCTATTTATAGTAAGTGAAATGTGTAATTTCCTGTTTTTGCTTTGGTTGAGGAAATCACCCACTGGTTAACCCACAATAGTGTTTTCGATTTCGAAATGATATCCGATATAATTATTGATAATTTTAATTAACTAAATGATCGGTTTTCTTTTTTTAATTCAACCTCAAAAAACATCATCGTAATTATTTTATATTAGTATTAATGTCGTAATAAACTGTACCAAATTTCTGGTAAATTCTACACCAAATACAAGACAGTACATTAAATGAATTAATTTTTTGTTAGGGTACGTTGAAAAGTCGCGTGGTTTTTAAATAACAATATTTTCTTTCATTTAATCGTAGTTTGAAAAATTCGAGTGAATCTTGTCCTTCCAGGAACAGACAGAAATCAGAAAGGAAACCAAAACGTATAAGCGTATATAGTGTAGCGAACCATTTTTAAAAAAAATATTTATAACAGTTCAGAAAATTAAGCTATTCTTTGTTACCTGTTTATCTGTCAAAACTATATATTTTTATAAAAAATATCTAGGTAAATATTTTTTCATAAAAACATATGGTTTTAACAAATAAACAGTGAAATGACAAAATTTTCTGAAATGTTATAAATGATTTTTTAAAAATTAGTTAGCGGCAATAGTATAATAGTGTAATTTTAAAATATAAAGCTTATCATTTTCCTTAAACCAGAATAATTTTTAAAAAAATAATATCGAGCGGACGCCAAATAAGCTTGCCGGGATAGCTGCGCAAACAGTTCGGATTCAGTCGGTAGATTTCGTATCTTAGTACTGAACTGCCTACTAAATCACAGGCGCTGAACGATGTAAATTATCTACTAGGGACGATAAAAACATTAAATTGTATACAATAATTAACGCTTACCACATAAAACATATTACAGACCAATGTTTTCAGGTCACTGATATTTAACGTTGCGAGAGCAACGTGTTCTGATCACAGCTATTACAGCGCTGACCCCCACCACCCGCTGAGGCAACCGAGCGCACTATTACCAAAATAAAACTTCTTATTTGCATTATTTACTTTAGTTTTTTGGAAAATTTATTAATTTGAAATTTCTAATCGTCTTCTATTATGGTTTAGGTCATTAGCCAAAAGGCTGGTTTCAACCTCTAAAGGTTTACTAAGTAAAATGAGGAGTGAGGTGGTTTACAATTGCCTTCCTCACTGAGTAGAAGAGTATGCTTATCACCATGCCAGGCCCTCTGAAAAGCATCTACTTTCCACCCTCCAAATAACACTTTCACTTCATTCACCGCAGGGTCAGAGATAACTCTGACTATTGTCTTTTACACCTCTACCTCTTCTGTTCTTAAATGATTCAGTCATTTAATTAGTTGACCGTATGTGTTATGAGCAATACGTCTTCTATGAACAATTATATATGAGATTTTATTTTTACACAGAATTTTATTACGTTTCAATAAGAAAAGATCAAACATTTTTGTTTTGATTAAATGTTTTTCTGTTCAGAAGCTAGGAAAGCTAACTCATTAAAATAAACGTCATAAAAAATCACTATCTTTAGAAGAATTACTAAAATTATACGTAGTTGCTATTATTAAAGTACGCTTCTCGAATGATCAATATTGATTTTTTCTAGAACCATATACATTTTTACACAGAATAGCAAGATTATAATTATTATTGACCGTTTTAAGAAATTTACAGGGTTTCTGATAGTAATCAATCAAAGAAAATGAATTTTAATTTTTGAAACATCGGACCCGAACAAAAACCGTTCTTTTTCTCTCTAATTTTTTGCGTAGAGGTTAAGAGAAAAGAAGTTTATTGAAGATATATATATATATGTAAATATAATATGTTCTTAGACTTTTCACGGTAGAACACAACAGCCACTTATTTTGAAATATATTTTCTTCTTTCTTCACAGAGACATTATTTGTATCGACGCAATATAAAATTTATATTAAAAACTGCTTTAAAAAGAAGAAAATTCATTCGTTATTTGGCTTCAGGAAGTACTGTATAAGTATACATGTGTATTTCCATTTTTATCCAAGTATGATATATAGTAATAAGAAAATTTTAACTTCATTTCAATCTTTTACCCTTCATACGAAGTAGAAATTGCTTACTATAGTGATGTTATAAAATGTGTGAATCACTGCGTTCTGTAAAATATACTGTAATATATACTGAAATTTTTTCAGCCGCATTTTTCTTTCTACATCAGTACAAATTTATGTATTGAAAGAAATAAGTTCTTGCACAATTATTCATTTTATTATTATAAAATTTAGAAAGAAGGCTTTGTAAAATTTGACAGATGACTGAATTTGACATGACGTAGTAATAAAGGACTCTTGAGCTACACGGAAGATCCAAGATTCGATTCCCGGCGAAAGTTTGCAATGCTTAACTCTAAACAACAAAGTAGTATTTCTTGACCCACTGTCCCAGGTCGCTTAAATTTCAAAAACGTTTTTATTGTGCATCCGTCTTAAATAAGCAGTAAATTATGCATTTATGTAGAAAGCAAATTTTTCTTTTTGCCTCAAAATTATTCAAATTACAGTTTAATTTCTCATGTCGTTTTACAATAATTTGCCAGTAAGCGGTCATTTCAGAGTCAGATATGCATTCGTTCTCTGTGCAGTTCACGGTATGCCAGATTTTTGGATATCTTTGTCATCTGGAATTTCGTTATTACCACTGTTTTACTTTTTTTAATGATGATATCTACGTAAGTCTTGGTTTGCGCCAGACCTGACCGAGTATTGAATCCAGGACCCCGACGGTTGCGCTAAAAACTAAACCAACAGCCTTAGAGTTCCAATTCCCTTATTGACTTTACTGCCAAATCTTTCTGTGTATTGATTAACCACTCATTATAGTTTTTCCGGTTTTTAAGAAGTTTAAGAGTCTAACTTATTTACATACGAAAATAATGAGGAAATAATTAAGAATTTCTCTAATACGTCAAAAAATCTATAAAACGTTAATCTGAACAAAGAAAATGATTGATGTAAGACCATTAGAAAGTCGATAAAAAAGAACATCACTCTTCTGAGAGTGTTTCATATTGGACAACGAATCATTAGGATTGAAACCAATTTTTAATAGTAGAGAAGCCACCCTAGAAAGAAAGATTCTAAATATACCTTTCAAAAAATCTGGTGGGAAACACTCACAAGACTTTCTTGCCAATCATGAGTAAACAATGTAAATGAAACATAACTTAATTTTAATCATGACTGAATGAAGCTAAAGGAAAATCAATCTATTTTGGACTTTAAAATACGGAAAATCACTAATTGATGCTAAACTAAGCGCTTTAGAAAAAAATGCTTGAAATAGAAGTTGTAGGATTTTTTAAATTGTCTATAACTTTATTTATATGTACTTCTGTTTTTAAATCCATACTAACGCCACAATCTTAAAACAAAAACATTTTTTACTGATTTCAAAAATACAATTCGGAAGATGAAAATTGACGCTAAACAAAGCGCTCTAGAAAAATGTACTACTTGAAATAAAAGTTGCTGATATTTTAATTTTGTACAACTTTGAGTATACGCTTTTCCTGTAAAATGCACATTAAAACCGCCGCAATCTTGAAACAACCGATTTATTACGAGAGTACAGTCTTAAAATTTTTTGCGGACATGCTCCTTAATTTATATTGTAGAGCACAAAAAATGTAATAAGGCGAATTTCCAAAAAAGAATTGCAGTAGTCGTTTTGAGAAAACCGCAAAAAAGTGAAAAATTGCACTTATGAATTACTTACTACATCCGGTAGACCGATTTTTATGAACGTGTAAGTATCGGGTGCCCTTCTGGTACCTAAAATAAGTTTAAAGTTTCCATTTCATACGCTATTCCGTTCTTGCAATATTTTGTTCACACTCAGACAGTCATGTAGACACACACCCAGACAATTTGTAAAAATATGTTTTTGGGTTCATGGTGCCTGAAAACGTGCATTTCCGGTAAAACCCAATTTTGAAAAATCGACAGAAAACAATACGTACTCTCCTTACTTATTTATTCATTCATATAGAGAGTCTCACGCATTCTAGAGAAAGTAAAAATATTTCGTTTTTAATAAGCAGCGTTGCCACAAAATTGACGGTAATTTATAAAGGTTCAAAACAAAAAATAAACTGAATATTTTAGAAAGGACTACAACAATTTTGATGAATAATGACCATTTATTTGTTTCCATTTTGAATCCGGTTACGCAAAAAATACATATAAATACGTTTTATTAAAGAGAGGCAAAATTATTAATTAGCCAGTAGCCAGGACGATATGTCTCCACGCATAACAATATACCACGTATATTCATTTTCAAAACCAAACAAGATTTTTTTTAAATCATAAATCCATTTCAACCATTAAAAAACGAATTCAGATTTTCAATCCAAATCTTCTCAAAGAAAAGCAACAATTTTTAAAATTAAAAATGTAGTAAATTTATGACATTTTTAACAGAAAAAGCAAGTAAACAGTGAACAGTAGTTATTACTGTAACTGACTACTGGTGGATTACGCAGTTTTTTATAAAACAAACAGTAGTAGTTATTAAAAACAGAGTGAATGTACAAGTCATAACAAGCAATACTGTTTCATATGAGATCCTTAGTATGAAAACAATATCTGTGTCTATGAAAGTAATTTAAAAAATTTATTGAATCCAAAACTAATATTAAAAATCCTTTTCATGAGACGCCTCTCATGGCTGGTGGCTATTTTTAAAAAAGGTTTACCATTGACTTATGGTAAAAACATTAGTGATTTCTGTATCTACTCTTTAAGAGGAATGGAACGACACTGTTTTTATTTCCAAATTCCTACTTTGATTTCTTCCGGTTATGGGCCACTTACGGTCGAAACTGTAATTTCGAGCCCAATGATTTCTGTATCTGCTCTTTGAAAGGAATCGAATGACACAATTTCTGTTTCCAAATTCCGACTTTCATTTCTTTACTTCCGGTTTTGGGTCACTTTCGGTTAATACTGGAACTTCAAACTTAATCCAGGCCCACTAACTTTTTGATTAAGAATTAAGAGATTAAGATTCTGAAAACCGTTTGTTGCCATCTCCTTAAATTTCTGACTTTGATTTTTTGACTTCCAGTCAAAACCGTAACTTCAAACCCCATTTAGTCCCAGTAACTTATTGTGTAGAATACGAATCCAAAAACTGTTTGTTGTTATCTCTTGTAGGTTTTGATATCTGGGTGTGACGGACGGACGGAAAAAACAAAATGATAGATGCCAATTTTAAAAACTACTAGCAAAAATTTGAAATTAATCTGTTTTTTTTTAAATATCTTATAATCATGAAGCTACTTGGAAGAACTGAGGTAATGTTTTCGGTTTATTTTTAATATCAGCAGAAATTTACTAAACGTAATAATTTACTTCTCTATAAAACAATATGCAGAATATTAAAATACTGCTTGACTTCAGACGAGCCTTAGAATCACCGTGAAGGGAAGTAGATAAATTCGAGAGAAAGATTCTCCTTATGATAGTGTGTTCAAAGACAAACGTAACAAAGATTCTATGCAAAAATCTTTTTAAGGTGTAGCCTATAATTACTGTTTACGACAACGATGAAGAACGTGAATAGCCTTAAAAATCAACATTTTTCTTTCTTAAAGTTAAGAATTTCAGTTTTTATTATTGCAGAAAGCTATTTTAAGTCATAACGTAAATTACTGAAATAAATTAATGAATACTATTGTGCAGCACAATTTTCTTCTAATCTATCAACGTATTTTACAGAAAACAACGGAAGTTAACATTTTACTCCAGTTTATTTCAGAAACACCTTAAGTCTAAATTTTTTTAACAAGTGGCTTGTCTTTAAAAAGACGAAAGTATATTTTATATAAAAAGGGAACAGCTCTGAACAATTTATATTTTATAATTTTTTTTAATTGAAACATAATAAATTACAAGTTTTTTAATTTTTCCAAAAGTTAGTTTTTTGACTTATGGTCTTTCAGAAATAACCGATTCATTATTCTTATCAAACAAATTTCTTCAAAACTTTATTGTGTATTTGGAATCACTTAATATATTATTGTATTAGTTGCTAAATGTGTGCCTTGTTTTTAAAAGTTTATTTTCTTTCTATTTTTTATTTTAATGATAAAAACTCTTTTTTTTCCATCCCACTCATTAGTTGGAAGTATTATAGGCCTACAGTTGTGGATAAAATAAGAAAAGAAAGTCTTCATTGTTACAGCCCTATAATTGGTTGTCCCCCAGTAGATCCCTTGACCAGAATTGTTTTAAAATCTTTTTTCTGAGTACCTGGTATCACTCTAATGTACACTTAATTGCATGAGAAGCTTTTCATTTGATTCAAATATGTCAATGAGCTTAAATCAAATTACAATTCTCTGCTTAATTTTCAAAGTATTTTCATTTATAAAATAATAGGTAATAAACTTTGTCTGAGAAGTTTTTCTTATTTCTGTAAGAAAATAGTCCATAGGGAATAAGAAGGCATAAGGGAAGGGGGTCTGCTTGTATAAAAAAATATTGGAACGAATAAATAGAAGATTTATTTAAAGAATTCATTCACACAACCGGAGGGCAGGAGAGAATGAGGACGCCCGAGAAAGAGATGGGCAGATTTGAGAGGTTCGGAATAGGCAGAGATGCCTAATCCTTGAAAGGCAGAAGAAGAAGAAGATATATACAACGAATTTGATTCCGTGTTCGATTCCCAGTCAGGTCTGAGATTTTTTCATTCATCATTTTCATCTATCACCCTTCTTATCGTATGCATTTGCAGTAATTGCAAAACAATCACACGTGAAACCAGAAAAAATATCTGCAGTTGTTCATTTATGGCTACATTAATTTATAGATCTACGTGTTTGTATACATATAAAAATTACAAGTCTCGTTTCATAATTTGTCAATATGTTCTATACTTAAAAAATTGTAAAATATTTTCAGTATTCTTAACTGACAAGTTAAAACTTATAATGAACTAATTAATAGTATATTTATTAAACAATGAGGCAAAGTTGAAAACATAATATGTAAAAAATAAAAAAATTTAGTACTTACAGATTGTGGTGTCTGTTATGTTAATTGCTCTGCTCTCCTGTCTGATCTTCAGAGATTTGTAAGTGGATTTTTAAAGTCACCTGGAACAATATAAAAAGTTAATTAATTGTATTGTATTCATAATAAATTTTATTTATGTTGTAATATGGTAAAAAAAATATATTTTATTGAGACGATGTTTTTATATGCTACATTATTGGGGTAGATATAAAATCGTTTAGCTGTAATAACGAATTTTTAAATGAAGGATATATTCCTGCATTATTTCTAAAAAAATATCCACGTAGTTTCATAAAAAATTTAAATTTTGTTAAATAATTTTCTTCGCATTTTTTTCTTAATTTTATTCACAACTGTGTAATACAACTATTGAATGAATGGGAACAAAATAGAGTAAGAAATGACAAATGAGAAAAATACCACACAACGTCTGGAATCGGAAGGGACTTAAAATTAGACTGTAATTTCAAGTAATGATAAAAATAATAATTTTTTTTTAAATTTACAAAATCAAAAATTTGTTGCCTACTGAGGTCCCTGCTCCAGGAATGGCGTAATCGTCGATGTTGATTACAAGGTAGATTATTAATGACACGTAATATATTATAGTCCGATTCATGAAAGAAAACACCTGTCTTTAAACAGCAATATCCTTTGAACTGTTGTACTATGTAAAAATAATTACGATACAACAAATTAAAGCTTATTTTATTGTTGGTTACAGAATACACATCAACATTTCCGGAAATTAATAGAGTATTAAATATTATGAATTACGCAAAAAAGTACCTTGTTTTTAACCGCTTTTCCACTATACCCAACTTCAAGGTACTATTCCTTTGTTCACGCGTATTTTAAAATATACAGGGTTGCAAAGTATTATATGTTAATATAATCTTGTAATTTACAATAAAACAAGCTTTAATTTAATGTATCGTATTTGTTTTTACATACAACAGTTCAAAAGATATTGCTTTTTAAAGACAGGTGTTTTCTTTCGTGAATCGGACTTTAATCAGTTAGGGTTGTGTTCACATACTTCGATGGTGTTCATGTAGATATAGAATATATATTAGAAACGATTTAGAATCTATCAGTTTTAGGATGATAAGTGTTTACACTTATTTTAGAATCTATAAGTTTTAGGATGATAAGTGTTTACACTTATCAACCTAAAACTGATAGATTCTAAATTGTCGTGAAAGTCGGAAAATAAGTTCCCCGTTTGTCTTCCAATGTTTATGGTTTGATAGTTACGTGAGCTTTCAATGTCAATCCTCTGTCTAAGTGTAATTCAAGGTAGCGAACTTTTTCAGATTAAGCCAACCATGAAGAAAAACGGACGGATGTCGTAAAGAACGACTTTTTTCCTTGTCGTAAAGTAAATGTCGAGTGTACTGTTTTGTCGGTGATGATCTAAATACGCCTGTTAGTGCACTGATAGTTTGAAATTTATATTCTAAGGTTAAATACAAAATTTGAAGAATTAAGTCTATAATTTATTTATATAAGTAATCAATCATTTGTTCTCGAAAGTATAGAACCTATCGTTTACAAAATTTCGGTTCTACCGTAGAAATTCTAAAGTGATGGTTACGCCACGAAAGATCAGAATTATTGTATATAGAAATTTTAGGCCATAGGGCATTATACATACAAAAAGAAATAATTACATAAGTTTTTAATGAAGTTAAAGGTTTCTTTGTTAAATTTGATTAAAACACTTTACGAGATAATTACATTATCTTTTTTCCTTGTTCTTTCTTTTAGAAAGTAACTTTAAAAAGCTCATTTCCAGGAAAGTGGTTTTTGTAACATTACTTTACCACAGAATGTAATAAATAGAGATAAAACGTTAGCAAACAATTATTATTGTTTCCACCTTTCTAAATGTTTCTTTATTAATATACATGTGTTTTTAGGAACAATTATTATAAAGTAAAAATTTATTTGTTTTTCGGGTTCACAACTTTCTTAGAGTTTCTTAATTTAAAAGTAGCTAGCTAACCCTTGCAAGTTAATTTGTACTCGTACTATAATACTAACTTATGCTTAAAAGATTTCACAATCTATTAACAGTTTCAGTCTCATTTCTGTGAGTCAGCTGTTTAACAGCTAATTTTCGGAGATGAAGGTTCGTGTTTCAAATGCTAGTAAGTACGGTCAATTTAGCTATATTATGGTAGACCAATGTTTGGAGCCTGTCAAAACTGAATATTCTTCAACGACACCAATCAAAAGCACTTAGTGCAATAACAAACGCACCTTTTTACGTAACCAATCATACCCTTTACGAAGACCTGAAAATACCAACGGTTCGAGACGTTGTAAACGCAACGTACAACTCATTACACACAAAGACTTGACCACATAAATCCAAATGTTGAATCTCTTTCAACCAACGATCTCCCTGTTATCAGACGACTGAAACGAAGGTGGAATAGGATCTTCTTCGACCACCATAAAAATAACAAAAAAATTACATTTCAATTTAACTTGTCATGCCTGTTTCATTTCATAAAAAAGAAAATTATCTCATAAAAAAATCATCCATCATAGTTTAAAATCATTATCATTAAAAACTGGCACCACATCCTTGAAAAATTTCACGCCGAAATCGGTCACTGGATCCATTCACACTCACGTCACGTTCCCACCATTCCTCATTCATTCCAACTCATTTACTAGTTGTGCTTTGAAAATTGTACCGTTGTAAATAAAAATAAAGTTCAAGCCAAAAAAATATGCTGTAAAGATAGACTGTCCGTTCGAAATAGCATGATAGAAAGTCTCTGAATGGTGGTAACCTTTCAAAATAAAAAGTTCCTTTTCGAAAGTAAAATTTCCCTTTTAATTATTCTTACAAAATATGATATAATCTCTGTTTTACAATTTTGAAAATCCTATGGAATTAATTTTACTGGTATTTGTTTTTGTTGAATTTAGTAACCTATGCATTCAATTCACAAGACGTGATTAATAAATACATTAATATTTAATAATTAATTTTTAATTCGTAATAATATAATGTAATAGCAATTAATAAATAACTTTGATTTTCATTTTCCGTGTATTATTGGAAAAATCATTATTTCTTTTCTTGTCCATTATTAATTCATCTTTCAAAACGCTTTCATTCTCGAGCAGGGAAATTTAACACAAAGACAAATCTCTTAACTGGTAGCACTGACGCGTGAGCATATTACAAAATTCCCTCTGTTCTTTATTCTATTTAAGTATTACTACCATGCTATTTTGTGTAGACTGTACTTTTATACGGATTTTATGAATAAGCCTACTAGGTAGTGGTTACCGGTGTACTATGATGGTTGGCGTTCAACTAACCATATCTCTCAAGAATGGTCGTTCTGAGTCTGTACAAGATTTCACCTCATTTACAATTCATACATATCATCCTGATCTCATTGGGTCATGAAGTTACTTATTGTTTTTTAATTGAACAGATTGTAACGTACACATATCAGGGATTAAACAAAAATTTCGCAATATTTTGGTCAGGTTATTTATGAAATAACATGTGCACTTCTATCTTGTAAATAAATAATTCCCGTCACTATAACGATCCTTCAAAACAAACTGAACTTCACAACGTCACAACCAGAATAGTAGTGTCATAGAAACTTTAAAATTCAATTATATTTTTGATGTTAACTTTACAAAATCTCATTACCGCTTTTACCAATTTTCATTCTCGGTTGTTCGGCAGAATTTTTAAAGTATCCTCTTCACAACAATGTAAATTTTTTTTAATCCGTTCGGTAGAACTCCGTATTGAAAAACAAACGAATCTCAATCTAAAATACAATGAACCAGAATTTTCGTTTTAAATTAAATACTAGCTGACCTACGCTTTAATTAATTTGCACAATAATTCTAATTTATTCTTAACAAGGAATTTTACAAGTAGGTATGTTATCTCTTATATTATTATATCACGAAGTTTTGTACCAATTTTATTTATGAAATAAAATATGCATTTAAATAAACTATTCCCCTCACCATAACGACCCTTTGAAGCAAACTGAACTTTTCAACGTCGCTACCGGAATAGTAACACCGCCGAAACTTTAATTCAATTATATTTTTGTCATTTACTTTGCAAAATCTCATTACGGCTTTTACCTATTTTAATTTTTAGATTTTTCTGCAGATTCCTGAAAGAGTCCTCCTTACAACCATATCAAAGTTTTAAATCCGTCCGTTACTCTATCGGAACTCTAACTAAGAACAGACAGATTTTATCAGTTTAAAATCATTGAACTGGATTTTATGTATATAATGGATTTTGTTACAGCTGTCACCGCTTCTCCGTCCCCAGTTTTATGTCTAAGGTTCCTTTTCTAAATTTCTAACCGTCATGGCCTCATTCTCACCATCTCTCCAATTCTGAAGTCGAAGTCCACTTTTCCTCCGTTCTGGAGTTATCCATTCTAATATTTCTCGGGGCCATCTATTCTCTGCCATCCTTTTCACATGTCCAAACTACGTTAATTGTCGTTTTTTAATCTCGTCTTGGATGGTTCTTCCTATATTCATTTCGGCTCGTATGTCTTCATTTCTAACTCTCTCAAGTCTTGATTTCCCACTACTTCGTATTTGTATTGTGTTTTTTTGGTGTTTTTTGTTATAGATTTATGTCATGGTAAAGAATTCAGTGTTCGGATTGCTGTTCCACGTTTGTTGATTCTACTTTGAATTTCATTCTCACTGTTTCCTTTTGTACTAAAAACTACACCCAAGTAAATGTACTCCTTACCACCCCTTTTATTTTGTCTGTTTGTAATTGCAGATCATCTGCTTCATTATCCCCAACTATCAAATATTCGCATTTGGACATGTTCATTGTAAGGCTAGCTTCTCTATATTTTTCTTTTCGTTTTCATACCATGTAGTCTTCAACTTCTTCAACTTCTGCTAACACAGTTTGGTCATCCGCAAAGAACAGTTTAAAGAGCATGTCCTCTTTCACCCTTAGTCTTATATTTTTGCATTTTTCACCCATATTACTAGGGCTCTATCTAAGTATATTTTGAAAAGAGTGGAAGGCAGACAACAACCCTGTCTCAGATTTTGTGTTTTAAATTATATAATTTCAATCACGAATATTTTAAGGTTTTATATAGGCTATTCATTTCATTTAAGAAACCGTTTAAAAGATGAACTTGAAATATATCTTGAATAATATTTGAGCTGAACACCGTTAAAGAGATAAAAATAATTAGTTCTTAAAAATTATACTGCTAGAACGCAGATAAATTTAAGTTCATTTCAAGGAAGATGTCTCTGTGGATCTCCGTTGAACTCGCTTACATATTTTAACGATTTTAAAACAACCTTTCTGTATTATATTTTTAAAGTTCAGTTGGTAATATTAATATCTGCATAGTAAAAATTTACATTATTTATGTTGTACAGAATTTTGAATTTCAATTTGCAAAATTAGTTCTTAGAAATTATTCAATGAAAATCGAAAACAAAATAAGCTTTAAGTAAAAATTCATTACTTTTATCAACTGGTTAAAAAAGTTAAATAAGAGTCAAATTTCGTTACTATAAAAATCCCTTGACGGTAAAAAAGTTTTGTTACAAAAATTACCAATGGGATTTATTTTAAAAGATCATTCTGATTAAATTTATTCCATTTAGATTCTACTCCTATTACAGGAACAATAAACTTTCTCTTGCAAATTAATGAAAATTATTGTAATATTCTTTCATATTTAAAGTTAAATATTTTTTTAAATTTATTCAGAGCTTTACACACCGTGAGTTTCATAAATCGAGAGTTTTGGTGCTAATTGTCAGAATTATAATCTGGTTGTTACCAGATCCGGTCATCTACAGCAAAAAACGAGGCGGGTAATTAGGATTTCTTTTAATGTTTTAAGAAATACTGTATTTTCATGCAATTTTTTGAAAATAATTATTTCTTCCGTAATACACTGAGTGTTTCTAAACTTAAAACACTTTCTCCGGAGCTGAGTGTACTGCAAAAAAATAAAAAAGGTTTAGTGTAAAAGCTGGCAGAAGATATGGCCGTGATTTTTTCTCCAGTAAAATGAAATCGGACTGAAGTTCTTGGATCATAAATTACGGTAAAAATTTGTGGTTCCTTCGTATGTATTTTCAGTAAAATAAGTTAGTTTCAGAACTAACTAATAGTCCTGTACTTTTTAAGAGAATTGGGGTAAAACATCTAAAATGAAGGTCAAATTTTTGTGTACCTTTTTTACTTTCCCTCGCCTATATGAATACATAGGAAAGAAAGCATTTTTTCATGTCGATTTTAAAAAAATCGAGTTTTCACTGGATCTAGACCCCTTGAACCCAAAAAACATGTTTTTAGCAATTAGTTTCTGTGTGTATGTGCGTGCGCGTGCGCGCGCGTGTGTGTGAACAAAATATTTTAAGAACGGAATATTGTACAAAGTTGAAACTTAAAACTTAAGTTAAAAACTACAGAAGACTTGACTCGAACATTTTCATCAATATCAGTCAATCGGAAGTAGTAGTTTATTCGTGTAATTTTTCATTTTTTGCAATTTTATCAAAACACGGCTCCTATGATATTTTTTAAAATCGACTCATTTACTACATTTTTTATGCTCTACAAGATAGGGTTGGCGCCATGTCTGCTAAAATTCTTGGAGAGGCTGTGCTCTCGTAGAATAAAACATTTTTTTACGATTACGGCCTTAATATGCATTTTAGCGCAACAATGTGTGTATTAAAAGTTGTAGAAAATTTAAAACAACTTTTATTTTCTACAACTTTTATTTCAAACATTTCTTTTTATAACGGTTGTTTCAGCGATAATTATTTATTTTCTGTTTTTTATGAAAATCTGTAAAAAAATGAATTTTTTAAGATTTCGACCTTAGTAGGCATTTTATGACAAAAGTGTATAATAAAGTTTCAGAAAATTAAAAGATCTACACCCTTTATTTAAAGCATTTTTTCCTACAGAGCCTAGTTATCGTTCACTCATGATTAAAATGAGGTTATATTTTTTGAGATTAAGTTAAGTTTCTTGTTTATTTCCAATGTTTTGTTACTAATATTAGGTTAAATTATTCATTATTTGCATCCGCAAGAGAAAGTTGAATGAGTGTTGCCCATCAGATTTTTTTTGCACTTCTTTATTTCACAAAAAAAATTTACTTTAGGCTATTGTCAAATAATGTACTAAATATTGTGAAAATTTAATCTTAATTTACAAATAAAAATAAGCAAATATGGAGTATGTTGTAGTTTGCATACATTTACATGGAAGAGCTGTAAAATTTGTTTTTAAATTTTATAACTTGGGGAGCCTGTGCTCCCTTTAAAAAAATGGTTTTCTTTAAGAATAAGCATTTAATATGCATTCTGGGACAAAAGAGTATGTATTTTAACTTTTAGAACATTAAAAACCTACAACTTTTATTTCAAACATTTTTTCTTCAGACCTTTTCTTATCGTCAATGAGTGATTTTCCGTAATTTTAAGTCTACCGAGGTTTATTTTCATTTTACGTCATTCACTCATGATTATAATTAGATTGTGTTTTTCATTTTACATATTTTTTTAAAATTTGAAATCGCATCAACTGTTTGGTCATTAGCGACTACGTTGGATTATGAACATTACTGTGGGATTTGACACGTAAAAATTTCCAGACCTTGGCCGGGAATCGAACACGGGACCTCAGCGTGGCAGGCCAATGCCCTTACCACTACGCTACGGAGGCGGCCTTCACATTGTTTACTACTGATTAAACATAGGTTTAGTTTTATTATTGACCCACGGGGTTGGTCAAGAGGTAAAGTCATCGCCGCGAGTCAGCTGTTAAACAGCTGATTTTCGGAGACGAAAGTTCCTGGTTTAAAGTTTAGTAAAAGTAGTTACTTGTATACGGATTTAAACACTGACAGTGGTTTATTGGTGTACTTCGATGGTTAAAGTTCAATTAACCACACTCTCTCAGGAATGGTCAGCCTGGATCTGTACAAGACTACACCTCATTTACACGTCATACATATCATCCTCATTTCATTGGGTCATGGGGTTGCTTATTGTTCTGAATTGAACAGATTGCAACGTACACACATTGGGGATAAAAAATTATTATTAACACTGGCAAGAGAGAGTCATGTGAAAGTTTCACGCCAAATTTTTTTTGACCGCATACAATACTACCGTAATAATACGATAAATTTTAAATGTGGTAAATTGTTGATGTAACCTTAAAAATTTTCTCTTTTCTTTTCAGAATTCTTCTTTAAAGTCTCCTTATGATAGAAGATAAATTTTGATCCATAAAATGTGTTCGATATTATAAGTGTAGGCGTATGTGTTTATTTACAGTTTACCAAGATGCTAACATGTGGCACGCTTAATACATGAGATACAAATTTATGTAATAATAAATAATTATAGAAATTATACACCACCTGCAGGTGGATAATTAATTTGGTAATTGTATTATTAATAACTATGTATGTCATAATCCATGTTATCAAATAACGGTATGACTAATTTAAAGGTGATATGAGCTATCGAGAAACTAAGACGCCGGAGGAAAATTAGGAACAAACATAGGTAGTGCAATGAACCTGCCTCAGGGCAGATAAACATGACGGTGATAATAATGATTATTATACATTTGTCAGAAAGCGCATTGAAAAGGAGGTAAATATTATTGTGTTGTAAATAAGTTTTAACTGATGAAATACTTTTTTTTAAAAGGTTTTAAAAAATTTGTTCTTCTTCTCCTCCTCCTCCTCCTCCTTCTTCTTCTTCTTCTTCTTCTTTTTCTTCTACTCCTCCTCCTCTCCTCCTCCTTTATCTTCTCCTTCTTCTTCTTCTTCTTCTTCTTCTTCTTCTTCTTCTTCTTCTTCTTCTTCTTCTTCTTCTTCTTCTTCTTCTTCTTCTTCTTCTTCTTCTTCTTCTTCTTCTTCTTCTTCTTCTTCTTCTTCTTCTTCTTCTTCTTCTTCTTCTTCTTCTTCTTCTTCTTCTTCTTCTTCTTCTTCTTCTTCTTCTCTCACATAAACTCATAAACAATCCTACATATATACACAAACTCTAATGCCAAAATTCATTTTTAATTTTCCTAAATATAGAGAGCAAGAAAATATTTTGCTGTGAAACTCTTATGTACAGTGTATTACTTAAAATAATGTATCACTTAGTATCAGGGAGCCATGTCGAAAACGGGAGAAAAAATGTTATTATTTAACTTTCTGTGATAGGCCTTTCCTTTTCTAACATTCTCTGTTTCAATAATGTTTTTAATCATTTTACAGCAATTCCTAGTAAGTCAGGGGTGTCTAGATTCTGTGTCAAAGAGTTTCTATAAACGTAAATTTGTTGTTTAAATCAACAGTGAACGTTTTCAAATGTTTCTTTAACCTTTGAAATCACTGTGACGTCAAATTAAGTAACGTTACGTTACCTTTTTGCATACCTAGGCCAGTCAAGTAAATTTGGTAAATCATCGCTTACATTTACACAAAAAAAGTAAATAAATAGAGAGGAATTAATATTAATATCCAGTTGCCAAGAGAAAGACCAATTATTTAAATTTTCTAACGTAGCCATAATTTTTAACTACTTTTTTTATGAGAAAATTTACGATCTGTTTTTCATAACAAGCAATTAGAATCTGAAGTTTAGAGTAACCACGTGTTTTAAATTTGTTAAGTTAAGTAATTACTTTACAGCTTCGTCATTGATTTTTTTGTGAGAAGGTCATTGTCTGTATAAAATTGGTTTACTGTACGTCAAATTTTGTAATAAAAATCGTATGTTTTACAGCCAATCAGGTATGTTTTAACTAGCCTGCTGCATATAAAAAACAAATATATCATTGAGTTATTTTTATTTTATTACACATTTGTAACTGTACATATGTAGTAAATCAACCGATAAGGATGATTATACAAATTTTCTTTTGCAGCTACAGAAAAATTCAATCTTTTTTTATGTAGAAACAATAAGTAATGAATTTTCTTTTTACATCTCATTATTGAAGAAAACCTCCAAAGTAGGAACTTCGTAGATTTATTTAATGTGTTGTCCTCTCAGTTTAACGTAATCACAGTAGTCGCTAATCAGTAATTCTTTGATGCGCATATAAATTAACTAAAACAATAGCAAGTTTAAAAAAATAATTTAATTTTTATTCCCCATTAGAATAATGTCATGGTTGTTTCGGCAACGGTCAGAACAAGAACGGGTTAAAAACCGAGAATATAAACTGAATTCCTTATACAAAGTACATAATTTTTTTTTAAATTTATTAAATCTTTATTATTACATTTACTGCAAGGAGGTTGCAGTATTATGGTTATTTGATAAGATTGCATGACAAAGAGATTGTTAGCAGTATCTAACTTAAATTTCAAGTTTGTACGATGTTCCGTTCTTGAGATCTTTTGATCATACACGCACACACGCACACACACACACACACACACACACACACACACACACAGAACAATCACTAAAAACATGTTTATTTGGGTTCAGGCATGGCGTTCTCTAGTTACTAGTAATTAGAGAACGCCATGGTTCAGGGGGTCTGAAAACGTGTAGATTCGGTGAAAACTCGATTTCGAAAAATCGACGAGAAAACAATACTTTCCTTCCTATATATTCATACAGGCAAGAGAAAGTAAACATTTAAAACATTAAGTAGAGAAGCAATATTTGTTTTTTCCAGATAACGGTAATTTTTGACAATCGTTTGAGCCACAAAATGAAAAATTGCTGATTCTTTACGTAGGTTAAAAATATTTATACATGTTTTTTAGGTCCTCAGCCGAAAAGCTGGTTTGAACCTGTAGAGGTTTTACTAAGTAAAACGAGGAGTAAGGTGGTTTACCATCGCCTTCCTCACTGATGGAAAAGTACGCTTATCAGCATGCCGGACCCTCTGAAAAGCACATATTTTCCACTATGTAAATGACATCTTTACTTTATTCACCACAGGGTTTGGTTGTATAATGAAATTCATTACCTTTGGAGGAAATAACTCTGATTAGTATCTTTTACACCTCTACCTCGTCTTTTCTTAAATGATTCAGTCATTTAATTGGCTGACCATGTGATAAGAAACGGAACTATTTATTTTAGTCCTGCAACGAACAGATTCATTAACCCAGACAAAATTGTTTTTTTATTTACTTTTAAATTTTTGTTTCATTTTATCACTTTTGTTATCAACACGTCCACTTGTTTACTTATAAAATAAGGTGAAACACAATTTACATTGTAATTATTATCGAAGGGAAATAAAAATAATTTTAATATTTATTTATCTGTTAAATATTGCCTCCAGCGAAGCTACTATTATGATAATAAATTAAAATATAAACAATTCATAACTGAAATATTAAAACATGACAATTTTTATTTACCTTTCACAATTCACGTACAAAATTTTTGTTAAAATTGGTAATTCTAAATAAGATATTGTAGTTAAAAAACCAAATTATACAAAATTTATGATTTTATAGTAGAAACCATAAAATTAGAGACTTTTACAGCGTTTACTTATTGTAATTTCATACATCCCCACCACATCGATTGTAATTGTTAACTTTGCGCTTTTTTACGCACACGCATAAAACGCAATACATACTTACACGTGCCCAATTATGCGTTGATAAAACAATGCATCACTTCGTAATTTTTATTTTTAATCCCTAATGTGTGTACGTTGCACCGCACACACATTCTCCGTTTAAAACTACAGGTATTGTCCGTTATTCAGACCAAGAGGTCTCTACTCCATTTTTGCTTTAGACGTCGCACAGTTGGGAAGTTTCTTCTTGCTAGATTACGGGCTAGTTGGTTTGGTTGGTCATCTAGTCTTTCGTGAAATGTACTATACAAGGACGCGGTTAGTTCCTTTACTGTCACAATTTTGAAATCGTCGTGTAGGGTTTTATTGCTTACATAAAAAGAAGCGCCAGTAGCAAATCTTTAGAATTTTAATTGAAAAGCCTGGATCGACTTTAAATAACTCTCTGCCACTACTCCAAAGAGCTGGATATTAGTAATTTAAAATTATTTTTCCGCATCTAGAAAATCAACAACGTCCGACAGACGTTTAACAGTTTTGCTACAATGAATTTTAATTTCAGTGTTTATTACCTTTGTACCAGGAAAACAATAGACAAAATGCAATTAAGGGTCAATTAAAACATTAACAACA
Organism: Catonia carolina; assembly: GCA_035578175.1. Classification (NCBI taxonomy): domain Eukaryota; kingdom Metazoa; phylum Arthropoda; class Insecta; order Hemiptera; family Achilidae; genus Catonia; species Catonia carolina. The sequence goes on along the minus strand of JAQMRL010000001.1, from coordinate 255,275,126 downwards.
TATTATAAATTCTGTTGAAGATTCCAGGAAAAATAAGTACTTTATTTTTTAAGTAGTGTATTTTCTTTTAACAAATTATTCTGTCCTAAAGTTAGAATGTAATTTTATTTGAGAATAATGTAATAGAGTTTAGTTTATTTAACAAGAATTGAGATGTGTCTGTTAAATTTTATTCTTATTCGTTTTATTTTTAAAAAGACATTTATTTCGATGGTGTAAAGTAAAATGTCTTGTACTTTGTGTGTACCCGTGCAAGTTTATTGCTGTAAAAATGTAACATCCACTGACACGCAGTTCCGCTGTCACGCTCTTCTCTTTTCCTTTCTTCTTTTAGTTTTATCTTTACTAAAACTGCTCTTCAAGCTTTTCTTTACTCCTTTTGAATACTGTACAACTAGTAATGGTTTTTTAAGTTGTTTCTCTTTGTATTATTATTGTTGTTCTTTTTTACACAATTGCCACTTGAGTGAGATTTTTCATTGTTTTCTTTTATTACTGAAAGTTTAGTTTTTCTTAACAAACCTTATGTTTATTTAATTTTAACCTATTATAATTTATTTTATACATATACATACGCAGATTATAAAATATAAATAAAATTAAACTTTGTGAAAATGTTTCAGTATATATTTATATAAACATTAAAAACTTTTTTGATGTTTAATTGAATGACGTTTTGTAATTTTATGCATCACGTATACTTTTTCATGATTTATTTTATTGTATTTAAACATTACTTTGCAAAACATTTTAACTAATCAACTTTTAAGATGTAAGGTGAAAACTTCTACAGAATTAAATCTTAATTAAAATCAAACCTTTAAATGATTCTATCTGGTTTATATGTAATTTTATGAGGTTGTTTCTATACGTAGGTTATTACATAAGTTACTTTTTAATAGAATCAGATTTAAAATCAGTTAATTAATTGCTTACGTAATGTATGTAGAAAATAAATTTTCAAGAGATTTATTTTTAATGTTTTACCAAACTGTGTTCAACTTAATTAATTATTTATCAATTGAAGTTTCAATAAACAGTATTTATCTATTTTCTCCTTAATAATTTCTATATTTACAGAAATTACAACATGTTGTGACATATAAAAATATAAATAAATAAAAGAATTTATTATTATTATTATTATTCCTAAATAATCTATTTAAATTTTTTTGCATTATTTAATATATATTTTTATTTTAGTTCATTTTTTACTTTCCCTTGCCTAATATGAACATATAGGAATGAAAGTATTGTTTTCATGTCGATTTATCGAAATCGAGTTTTCACTAAATCTACACGTTTTTCAACCCCCTGAACCTAAAAAACATAATTTTAGTCATTGGTCTGGGGGTGTGTGTGTGTGTGTGTGTGTGTGTGTGTGTGTGTGTGTGTGTGTGTGTGTGTGTGTGTGTGTGTGTGTGTGTGTGTGTGTGTGTGTGTGTTAACAAAATATCTCATGAACGGAACATTGTACGAAGTTGCAGCTTAAGTTAGGTTCTACTAGAGGTCCCGACACGAACATTTTCATCAAAATCTGTCAACTGGAATTAGTAGTATTCGTCATTTTTCACTTTTTTGCGATTTTCTCAAAAACGGCTCCTACGATTTTTTAAAAAATCGCCTCATTACCTAAATGTTTTATACTCTGCAAGGTAGGGTAGGCGTTATGCCTGCAGAAATTCTTGGGAAAGCTATGCCTCACAGAAAAAAATTGTTATTTTAAGATTGCAACTTTAATATACATTTTAGCGCAAAAATGTATGTTTTATAATAAAAGTTGTAGAGAATTTTAAAACCTACAACTTTTATTTCAAACATTTCCTTGTATAACGCTTAGTTTAGTGGGAATTAGTAATTTTCTGTTTTTTTTTTTCATAAAAATCTGTAAAACAAACGATTTTTTAAGATTTCAGCCTTAGTATGTATGCATTTTACAATAAAAGTGTATACAACCAAATTTATAGGAAATTCAAAGAAACTCAAAGACCTACGACTTTTATTTAGAGTATTTTTCTCTGCAAAGCCTAGTTTAGCGTGGAAGGTTGATTTTCTGTATTTTTAAGCCAAACTGAGGTTGATTTTCATTTTGCGTCTTTCACTCATGATTAAAATTAGGTTATGATTGTTGAGGTTAGTTTTTTTGTTTATTTCTAATGTTTTATTACTAATATTAGGTTATATTGTTAATTATTTGCATTGGCAAAAGAAAGTTGTGTCAGAGTTTCACACCAGATTTTTATGTTTATTATTACAGTATATTGTAAATTATTTTGTAATGTAGATTAAAAAGTAGTGCAGTAAAAATAAAATTTTGTTGTACAATTTCCTAAAGTTTTATTTATTGTATCCCTCAAAAAACGCGTATGAAATTCCACGGACTATGGCTCGTCTGAAGACTCATGTGGAACACCAACATCAAAAACAAACGATTGCAACTTAACAACAGGCTCAAACAATTACTGTCTTGTGCGTTTTCGGGCACATCTTCCTTTCTGATAAAAACTATTACTGTACAAAACAATACACAGTAACAACCAATTTGAACTTACGGACTATTTTTGAACCAGCAACGAAGAGTAACATCAAAAAAAATCAGGCCTTCCAATCCAAATTTCACAATATTGCAATTGGAGCTAAATTTTATATCTCAAATGCAACATTACATAATGATCTAAAGATGCATCTCAAAACAAGATGTAGCCAAAAATATGTAATTTTGACCGTTTAACAAATCACATTCATCCAAACGAACTTGTTCAAACTTTATCAGTCAAAAAGTTTCAAAATCTATAACGACTTAAAAAATCACGGAGTAAAGACCTTCTACAGTAATAAATTCAACCACAATTTTAAATATACCTTACGGTAAGATAAACAACCACAATAATAAATGTTCTGTTATCAAAACTAAATAAAACAAATAAATGATCATCTTATTTACATTAGCAAGAGAAAATCGTGTGAGTGTTTCACAAGAGATTTTTAAATAAATAAACATTTTCAGAAATTTTCAGTATTTTCTTTATGAAAATATTTTTAGATTTCTCAGATGATTAATTTATTTGGAAACATTCCAATTTGTTATTTTGGAAATATTTCCTATCACTGAACAATGTAAAACTGCAAACAGTAAAACTTAATTAATCTTGAATTAATTTACCTATACACGTATTAAAATTATGGTACCGTTGAGAAGGTCTTTGATATAGCAGCTGTAAGTGAAGGCCAAAATCCAGTAACGTACATTTTGCTATGCCACATACTTCACACGAGGGGGTCTTGTATAAGCACCTTGTATTCCTGTGGAATTTCTAACCGGTGCTGACAACCTTTAGTTAATTATATCGAAATAGAAAATAACTTAATACTAGAGCGCTAATTAACAAAGTTACTCAGGATAGAAACATAAATAATTCCACCTAATAAAAGTTAAATAAGAAAAGTTTTTAAGCGAATAAATCTTATTTGATAGTTAAATGTAAATTTGAAATGACGTTGTTTTATTGTTTTTCTTATAAACAATCCTTTCTAGACTTTCACTTTTGTGCTTTCATTTCCTTAAACTTTTGTTAAGTATTTGATGGATGATGAAAGAACAACTATAAACTATCTACAGTTCTTTATTTATTTTGTAAGGAAGAAAATACTGCCGCTAAATTTAATGTTCATTATAGATACCTGCGGGCTCCGCAGTATCATTTTTCTATCACATATTTGATCAAGCTAAATAAAAAAAATCGAATTTCTGTTTTTAATTTTATGTATACACTATGAAACGAAATGTTTGTTCATTTAAAAGTAAATGAATATTGGTTTTACATCTTTAATTAGTGAATTGATGTGTTTTGAGAGTTATTTCTTTTAAAGTGTTATCAGTATGCAAAGTTGAAGGGCAAAACGTTTTTATTTTTTAAATCAATTTACAACCAGCAGTATTTATGATATTATTACGTGTGTTATAGTCTTCATGTAGGAAATCATTCAGTTGCAAACCCTCGTCGGTGTTTTATAGTAAATCTCTATTGCAACATCTCTTTAATCTATTCCGCGGAATTTGTGGTAGAAGTAAATGGGATAAGATTCGTACCTCGGGATTTACTTGAATAACTAATTTTGAATGAAAATGAGTGTAAATTTTTTTAATAGTCGAGTATACTGTGTTCATATTGAGATCACAATATATAATACAATTTCGTACACAAAATATACCACAAGTGACTAAACGTCTACATGCGCGTTAATAAGGTTAAAATTTTATTAGCAAATCGCACTGCCAGTGTATTACTTTATTAACTCAAAATTTCAAGTTTTAAAAAAACAAAGAAGATGTAGTCTAAGAGTAAAAATATCAGGTGCTTGCAAAAGCCGTTTCAATATAATTATAATTACATTTTTATTTATATTCTACAAGACTGGTTAGAAAAATGGAGAATACATATTAATCCAACCAAATCTATTCATGTTTCATTTACTCTTCGAAAAGGAATATACCCTAATGTTTTTCTTAATAACGTTCCCATACCTCAGAAGTGTGAAATTCGATACTTAGGGCTTATCTTGGACAAAAGACTTAAGTGGCAGTCGCACATAAAAAAGAAAAGACTTTAATTAAATACAAAATTACAACTGTACAAATTTTTTCGTAGAACCTCTGCTATGCCAATTTCTTTAAAATTACTGCTGTAAAAATCTTTATTTAAACCAGTTTGGACTTAGGGAGTCCAGTTATTTGGCTCAGCAAAATCCAGTAATCTTAATCATCTACAGACCTTCCAATCAAAATTTCTCCGTTTAATATCTAACGCTCCATGGTAAGTAACGACACTTTACACTCTGATTTCGGGATTCCTTCAGTTGAAGAAATAGTAGAGTCCTATTATAAAAAATTCTTTTCGAAATTACTAATAAATCCGAATCCTCTAATTCAAGAACTTCATCGCTTTCACCTTCCTGGGAATCCATCCCGGCGCCTAAAAAGAAGATAGAATAGAGATCTTCTCTGAGTTCTAACTAAAATAAAAAATAATAACAAATAAACGAACTTATTTTCATATTGAATACTTTCTTATACACCCAGAGAAATACCAATGGCTATTAATCTTTGTCTTTATGTTTCCTTTCATGTTACTTGGTTATGTACGTACAACACATTTTCCAGTAGTCATATATTTGTGTACTGTTAAAAATTTCAAATAAAAAATAAATAAAAAATTTATTTTGTTACAAAGTTGTTAGTGATGTTTACTAATACATTTTTGGCCAGCCCATCGGCGTAGTTGTTTGCGCAACTGGCTTCTACGCTGGGACGGTGGATAATGATGATACGAAAATGAGCGATGAAACAATGCCAGACCTGTTCGAGAATCGAACCCAGAACCCTGACGTAGAAGCCAGTAGCGTTAGTTAATTAGTTTAACTAACCAACTAAGAGTTATTGTTTAACATAAAACCATTAAACTAATTAAAGTTAACAAACTGTGAATTCACAAAAGTTTGGATTTATAGTTTTTAAATTCCTTAATATCTGCCAAGGGGATACGTATGTTTCTGAATATTCTGCTAAGGTATGATGAATATAAATTGTAAAAGGACTGAAATTTAAAAAGTATTAATTTTTCCGTAACTCTTATTAACAACGTTTTTAAAGAAAAATTGACTTTTTTTACATAATTCGAAGGCATAACATCTATGTACTGTGTATGGCAATTCAGAGTGCGGTTGGAATTTCGAGTTTTAAATATTGTAAAAATCTATCGTATGCAACATGTGATAATCTCGCTACCTCTTAAATGAGCGGCGTATTTCGGAGAAATTAAAATGTCATTTCACTGGAACGGTGATTTTATTGATAGTAAAAAGGTAGTGCACAACAAGACTGACCTATTGGGAGAACGCCTGCAACGTAATTTTCTTAAACGGATTCGTATAGTTAACGGTTTGTTATTGATCAGATGCTAGCCGACCACTTCACGGCTTTCTGTTAATTTATAATTTTAATTAATCTATTTCTTCTCTCTTTGTTAATAAAATACTTGTTGAATGTTCCGTAAATTGCTATCTAACTATATCTAGATTTTTCATTAAAACAAAGTAAGTCACAAAAAACGTTTAATAGAGTGAGAAGTTAACAAAATATTTGTTTTAACCCTCAACTGGTATCATGCGGTCTGTGAGACCGCTGTCATTTTTTACCCCTCCAACACTTCCCTCCCAATGGCCCGACATCACGTATATTTTGTATACCTTTCAACTGTTGTTTGAACTATGCGTGATCAAGATCGTTTTCGGTACGAGCTAACAAGTTGCGAGTTATTTGTATTTTGTTTTCTACTGGCGGTCTCCTGGACCTATGATACCAGTTGTGTAACTTTTTGACGACTAAAACCAAGTAGTACATGGATTGTTTAAAGTTTTAATGAATATACAATAATTTTTCATACATCATTTCTTTGTTTAGTACTATTATAAAATATTTTCATATGTAATTTTATAAAATTTTCATTATGGATGATACATTTAAAATTTCTGAAGCGGCTTCAACACAACTAGATCCATCACGTAAACAAGTTATACGTGTTAATGATGTGAATTTTTATTAACATAAAAATCTTTAAATTTTATTGTAAATAATCAAAAAGTAAAAAAAACTAATAAATTTTAATCAATGTTTGTCAGAGTGTACTGCCCAACAATAGACATAAATAGCAAAACTCGGAACCAAAATGTAAGTTGTACATCATAATTTTGTAAATAAATTTGTCTTTATCATATTAAATACTTATTTATTTATAATTATTAGACCACAGAATGTTTCTAGGGCCCAAAAATTTTATTGTTCTGTTCAAAATGGAAGTAAAAGTCAAAAAAATGCTTAGTGTTCGTTTTTTACTTTTTTAAATAGTAATTTTGCATTTATGCTAAGTATTTTACATTTACATCTTCGATTATACATGGTTTTATAAGTTTAATATTAAAACAAATTAATTAAATGAGTATGAAGAACTTAAAAAAAACAAATTTGGAGGTCTGTCAGACCGCTGATACCAGTTATGTCACAAAAAATGATGATACCAGTTGAGTGTTAAGAGATTGACTCTATAACGAGATAAATATAAAGAAAAGCAAAGTTGAGGTGAAAGAATACAAGGGAACAAAAAAGGGTAAGAAGAATTTGAAAAAAACAAATCTGTTTTAAAAGTAATAATAAATGTGCTATTAACGAATATCAAGTGTACAGAGACGATCACCAACTAATCTTCTTTAAACACTTAAAGACAAAAAGATGAAGTAAAGAAAGTGGCTTGCCCTACGTTTTCTTTTCTGACATTCCTATCTAGTTTAATATTCCAGTTCATATTATTAAATCGTTAAAGGAATTAAAGTTTTTAAAAATTTGGTGTAAAACACTCACATAACTTTCTCTTGCTAACGCAAAAATGAACAATGTGACCTAACATTAGTAATAAAATATTAGAAATAAACGAAATAACTAACCTCAAAAAGCATAACCTAATTTAATCATGAGTGAATGAAGTAAAATGAAAATCAACCTCAGTTTGGCTTAACAATGCGGAGAATCACTCTTTCACGCTAAAATAGGTTCTGTAGAGAAAAATTCTCCAAACAAAAGTTGTAGGTCTTTTAATTTCCTATAAATTTGATTATGTACTTTTGTCGCAAAATGCATACTAAGGCTGAAATATTAAAAAAATATTATTTACGAATTTTCATGAAAACAGAAAATTACTAATTACCGCTAAACTAAGTGTTGTACAAAGAAATGTTTGAAATGAAAGTTGTAGGTTTTTAAATTTTCTGCAACTTTAATTATATTCATTTTTGCGCTTAAATGCATATTAAAGCTCAATCTTTAAAAAAACATTTTTTTTACAAGAGCACAGCCTCCCGAAAAATATCAGCAGACATGATGCGTAACCTATCTTGTAGAGCATAAAAAATAAGTTAATTTATTTTTGAGTGATTTTTAAGAAAACGTAGGAGCCTTTTTTGAAAAATCTGCAAAAAGTGAAAAATGACACGAATAAACTACTACTTCCGATCGACCAATTGCGCGCGCGCACATACAAACACACACACTCACCATTCGCTAAAAACTAGTTTTTTTGGGTTTAGGGGGTCTGAAAACGAGTAGATCCGGTGAAAAATCGATTTCAAAAATCGACAAAAACAATACTTTCCCTCCTATAATTATATTCACATAGGTAAGAGAAAGTAAAACAGAACTCAATAAAATCCCAAAAATTTGATTTGACTTATAAAATTTATAATTTATAATTGTCATTTCAAAAATTTAACTATGATTAAAAGTGGCAATTCGGCTGACTCCGTGGTCTAGTGTTTAGAAAGCTAGACTGTACTGCACACTGCAATTTCGAAAATTCCGGGTTCAATTCCCGGCTGGGGACGTTAAAATCTCAGTGTTTCTACACCGTAACCCATCGTAGGCGTTGTTGATGCGACTTCAAACTAATTCAAAACAAAAAAATGAAATCAGTTTATTGAAGTAAAATTATTTCTTTTAAATAACTTAAATAAACAGGTTGTAGAAAATCATCCTAAAAATTAGGTACGTAAATTTTTCATAAATATTTCAAGAACCATGAGACGTAAGGCAAACCTGTGTTAGGTCAAGAACTTTCTTGAGTTGAGGGATTCCAGTCGTTTTCTAATCCAACCGTTTTTATTTTTTGGGGTTATGAAGCAATGGGGAAAATTAAACCAATGGTTTACATGCATTTCATAAACATTGTAGTCAAAATTTCATTAAAACTCGACATTGGGCTTTGAAAACAATTCTACAAAAATTTTGTTAATACTAATTTATCAGACACTTCCAATGTCTGAATTATTTTTATTGCAATCTCAAAAAACATTATTCACTCTGTATTTAAAATCAAACAATAAATTGTAGGTATAAGTACTGTCTTTAAAGAGTCAGTATTTCGACATTTTAAAAATTCATAAAACAAAACTCGTATGGAGAACTGAATAATAAAAATGGTTGAAAAGAACAGTAATCAATTAAACAGAGATGAAGACCCCTGCGTCGTTTATTAATCACGTTATCTCTCTATTTCAGCATCAATTAATTTAGTTTCGTTGATTCCCCGTAGAAAGTGAATTGAAATAATTTCACTTTGACCTAATATTTGCGACCATTTAAATAAAATTAAAAGCTGGTTGAAATAGAAATTTTAAACTTCTATTGGTATCAGGTGAATTAAAACGATTCGGAGAACGCAGTTTCAATTAACGTACCTCTGTTCCGTTACCCTTGATTTTTTTTTGGATTTAATAAACGCGGTTACAGGGGATAGATAGTTGTTGGGATCCTCAGCCGAAAGGCTGGTTTGAACCTCTAGAGGATATACTAAGTAAAACAAGGAGTGAGGTGGTTTACCACGTCATTCCTCACTAAATGAAAAAGTATATTTATCAGCATGCCAGTCCCTCTGAAAAGCATCTACTTTCCACCCTGCAAATGACACCTTCACTTCATTCACCACAGGGTCTGGCTGTATAATGATGAAACTCATATTCTCAAAGGAGATAACGCTGACTAGTATCTTTTACACCTCTAACTCTCCTATTCTTGAATACTTCAGTCATATAATTAGCTAACCATGTGATAAGAAACAGAACTATTTTGTAACCCAGCAGCTAGTAGATCGAGTGCAAATAATTAAACGCTCCACCTGCCTGTTTTGGGCAGGTGTAGAGAGACTAACAAAATAAATGTATAACATATATTTTTGAGTTACTTTTATTGATTTTTACTTTCTCTTGCCTATATGAATATATAGGAAGGAAAGTATTGTTTTCATGTCGATTTTTCGAAATCGAGTTTTCACCGGATCTATACGTTTTCAGACCCCCTGAACCCAAAAAACTTGTTTATAGCGATTGGTCTGTGTGTGTGTCTGTAAGTGTGTGTGTGCGTGTGTGTGTGTGTGTGTGTGTGTGTATGTGAACAGAATATCTCAAGAACGGAACATCGTACGAACTTGAAACTTGAAACTTAAGTTACATATCACTACCGGACCCGACACGAACATTTTCATCAAAATCGGTCAACCGGAAGTAGTAGTTTATTCGTATAATTTTTCACTTTTTTGTGATTTTCTCAAAAACTAGTCCTACGATTTTTTTTAAAATCAACTGGTTTACTACATTTTTTATGCTCTACAATATAGGGTAGGCGCCATGTTTGCTGAAATTCTGCTTGAGGCTGTTTTTACGTAAAAACATTTTCTTTTTAAGATTGCGGCTTTAATATGCATTTTAGCGCAAAACGTTATATAATAAAAGTTGTAGAGAATGTAAAATTCTACAACTTTTATTTCAAACATTTTTTTGTATAACGCTTAGTTTAGCGGTAATTTGCGATTTTCGGTTTTTTTTCTCACGAAAACGTGAGAAAAATCGATTTTTTTAATATTTCGGTCTTAGTATGCATTTTACGACAAAAGTGTATATAATTAAATTTATAGAAAATTAAAAGATCTACAACTTTTGTTTAGAGAATTTTTCTCTACAGAGCCTAGTTTAGCGTGAAAGCGTGATTTTCCGTATTTTTAAGCCAAACTGAGTTAGATTGTCATTTTGCGTCATTCACTCATGATTAAAATAAGGTTATGTTTATTGAGGTTAGTTTTTTGTTTATTTCTAATATTTTATAAATAATGTTAGGTTTATTATTAATTATTTGCATTGGCAAGAGAAAGTTGTGTGAGTGTTTCACACCAGATTTTTTATTTATTTTTTACAAATTTTCAAGAAAAATACACAATATAACGAATTTACCTCCTCCCGCAAAGGTTTTACTACACAGGTAGGAGTTATATACTATCCTAAACTTAATAGACATAGGCCTACTTATATTGAATTACATAATTTTATTTTTTATTGATTTATTCAATAAATACAGTTTGTTAACGTTTTTATTTATCAAACTAAGCTTAGGTTCGTTCGGGATCTGGGTTTAATAAATAATAAACAGACTAACTTTAAATTTATAACTATTGATTATTATTATTATTTATTTTTTTATTGAGTGATGATTGAGTAATCTGGGTTTAATAAATAATAAACACGACTAACTTTAAATTTATAACTATTGATTATTATTATTATTATTATTATTATTATTATTATTATTATTATTATTATTATTATTATTGAGTGATGATGCCTACATAAGCCTTGGGCTTGTGCGTAGGTAATATGTGGTGATTTACAGATGAAAAAAATGCCAGACCTGACCAGGAATCGAACCCGGGACCCCGGCATAGTAGGCAGTTGCGCTGACCACTACACCACGGGCCGGCCATTTATTTTACCATTCAATACTTATAATTAATGACTTTACTTAACCGGCTAACAAATATAATTATATTACATTAAATAAACAATTATAATACTTACTAAGCTTAAACTGAACTTGACTAACAATAGAATACTGTTCTTAAGAACCAAAACAATCGAGTTACGTGTCCACAACCACTTGTTACCATCCGTACGCACTTAATTAACATACTTTAAAACCGGTCTCGTAACGACACTATTTCGAACGGCCTACAAACTTTTCATTCACAATTCAATACAGATTGACTCTCAACAAAGGCGCTAACTATTTTTATACTTGCAGTCTGATAGTTAATCTAGACCTTTTGACCAATTACGAAATCTTTCTAACAAAATCTCCGCTTTTCTCGAACAAAGCAAACATTTCTACTAATTTTTATTTACTATACCTTCCTCCTTTTCCAAAACATCCTTTTCAAACCATCTTATTTTGTTGCAGTTCATTCTTGTTCAACAAAATCCAACTCACACAATACACAATTCTTACAGTAAACAACCATCGATCGTTTCTGGAATATTGTTACAATTTAACTTAATCTACTAAAAAATACAGTTACATAACATGAAATAAATCAATTACAATACTTTAGCTGAAACCAAACTTTTACTGTTTTGCGCGCTAACCACTGGACCACGGAAGTAAATTTTTTTTTAAGTATTCAAAAATATTTTTTTCAGTAAGTATCTTTTAGTAGTATTCAAATTATTTTAAGCAAATATCATTCACTTAATACATGAATAAACAGGTAATGAACAGTATCTTTTAGTACAATTACTAAAACTACACTTTAAATTTATAATTAAATCTAACTCTCTCAAATATGCTAATATTGTTATTAACACATAGTTAAAGAAAAGTTTTCTTAAATGTCACATTAACACCCAACAAAGTACAGCTTTACAAACTATTCTCAATGCAGTTATGCAAATCTTATGTTTTTTAACGCAATTAAATTTTCCTTTTAAATTCTATTCAATCCTCACAATTCCATTTCACAACTAAAGCAAGTAATTATTCTTAGTAATTTAAATAGATATTTAATTGTTACAATGAATATACTCTATTAAAATTTATTGCACGTTTTAATTTATGATAAAAATTTGTATAGTGTAACTTGTTAAAAATCGTACAGTCATTCGTCTAAATTAGGGTTGAAGTTCCGGTTTTGCCCGGAGTTAGTCTAAAACCGGAAGTCAAAAAATCAAAGTCAGAAACTGCAAGAGATAGCAACACACGGTTTCCGGATTCGTAATCTACACAAAAAGTTAGTGAGCCTGGATTGAGTTTAAGGTTCCGGTTTTGGCCGGAAGTGGCACAAAACTGGAAGTCAAGAAATCAAAGTCGAAATTTTGAAACAAATATAGTGTCGAATGATACTATTTTTGTACTTAAACCCAGGGCCGTTGAATAAGTTTCCTATTAAACAGCCCCCGACTTAAAGCATTCGATTCTTCTTAAATTGCAGATAAAAAAATGTTTGGTTTGAAGTTCCGGTTGCGACCGGTAATGGCCTAAAACCGGATGTCAAAAAATCAAAGTCAGAAACTACAACAGATAGCAACAAACGGTTTTTGGATTCGTTACTAGAAACTAACATGGAAAGTTACTGGGTCTGGATTGGGTTTGAAGTTCTGGTTTTGACCGAAAGTGACTCAAAACCGGAAGTCAAGAAATCAAAGTCGGAATTTGGAAACAAAAGTAGTATCATCGATTCTTCTTGCAGAGTAAATACAGAAATCACTAATGGTTTTTGTTGTATGTTGAAGGTAAGCCTTTTCAAAAATTGCCACCAGCCATGAGACGCGTCGTCCTATGAAAGGGATATTTTGAAATAATTAAGATATGACGGAATTATGGGCCAGAAATTTCGCACAGCTCAGATTCTTTATGCAGTGCCTGATATATCTATTATTCCGTTGTCCGTAGATGAAACGACGTTACGATACGTTGATTGAATTGGCAGTGAATATTGGTTGTGAGTAATAAACCATAACAGGATGGGAAAGGAAGTCACTTTAATACAGACATACAAACAAGCGTATTCCTCCTATAATGTGGTAAACCAAGAACAAACAAATTATGTTATAGGAACAATGTACAGTATTCGGAGAACAGTTGTTCATCAACGCGCGATACGTCATACATACACATACAGCAAATTACGTGCGTTGTTAAATGTAAACAATTGAATACATGATATGATATTTGTCTCATCTCGTGAAAGCTTCTCTTTGGAGCTACATTCGTACGATTATAAACAAATATTTATTAAAATCTACCTTGAAAAATGTCCCTTTTGCGAGAGAATTCAAATGATATTGTACAATGTATTGTTTTTATGATTTTAAGTTCATAGAAATTAACAAACTAAGTAATTATATCAATTTTTCTTTTTTGTTTATAAATTAATTTTCATGAATCATGAACGTTTAGATATGGTTAGGGATGAAACTAGTTGCTGCTAATGATTATACTGATATTAAAATTTGTTAAAAACTACAAGAGAAATCAGATAAGTTTGATAAACCAAGTTTATAAATTTGTCTATTTTTGATAACCTTTTTAAGTATAACACATAATTTTAGTAGTCATTATTTTAAAACACAAAGGTGGAAAACCTAAAGAAGTTTTTTATAGCTATTATATAATTTATAAAAAAGAGACATGTATCAAAAGACATGTCTTTTCTAATTTTTATTATATGATTTAAATAAAAATTGTTACAGGATTAACATTTTCACAGCAGTTGAAAGTAGTTTGATATTTAACAATATTAAAAGTAAGAGTAATTTAACTTTACTATAAATTTCACCAGGTTTTTTGTAAGAAATTACTGATGAGGAGGATCACAAAAAATAATATGAATATCTAAATTTGACATCGTTCTTAAATGATTATTAAAACACTATTCGTATATTTCTAGTTAACGGCGATGTAAAAGGACATCAACTTAGCAAGTTTAAGGGGAGATGGCACGATGGTTTTAACTCAAAATTTCGATTTTTGGTTTTTTATGTTTTTAAATAGTTTAGGCCTAGATCTACCAAAAAAACATTGAATTATGTTTAAAAAATATATTTTTTTATGAAAAAATTAAGTTTTTATCAAGTTTACACAGAATAATTATGTTTCCGAGAATAAATAATTTTCACAATTTTATACCGCTCGTTTTAGTGCAAAGAGAATTTTAGTTTTTAAAATATCTGCATCACTGTTTTTTTGTATTCTCAGGTGTTGGTTTAGCTTTCTAAACAACAGTTGATGGGAAATTTACTTGTTTGTGTACATTTTGTTTTTGATTTGTGCCTTCTTGTCTCTTGCGTTTTCACATAAATTTAGATTTTTAACACTAGGTACAATTTTCTCAGAAACCAATTAACCTACCAGGCTGAAATTTTTACCAGTTAATTATCTTATATATACATATACCCCGACATTCTTATGACTTCCTCTGGTGCTCCAAAAATTAGTAATATGCAAAAACGTAGAAAACAATTTGTAAAAATGTTATGTTATTCGTAATTTAAAAAAAAATGATATGGTCCAAAGATTAAATTGAAAAAATGTCAATAGCTCGAGAAGTTTAATTTCCCTATCTTTTACCAATCCTATGAAAAATGTACCTAAAAATAGCAAATTTAACATTGGCGGGGTACAATGTATAATCTCCCCGTAATGTGTTACGATTAAACATTTTTCAGAATTCCTTAGTTTAGAAATATTTTTTTAAGCCACCGTATATCAGTTAACTGCATACCCATGCAACAGTTTTTTTCACAGGTTCGATTAACTTTATTCAGTCAATATTAATCAGTAATCAGTCAATATTATTACACTGTAAAAAGTTACAAATTCAAAGTAGTTGCTTTGGTCTTTACAACTAATAAAAGTATAGGTTTTCAATATACGGTATATCAATTCCTCTTTGAAATATTTTTGAAAATATTTAAATTTTTAAATAAAACCATAAAAATCATGTAAATGAAGAAAGAGTTTCTGATAAAAAAATGTTGATGTTTAAATTACATCGATGCCAGAGGTTTTGTCCGTTTTACTTTGGGCATGTAATTTCCCTATCATAAAGTTAAACGAGTAAAATATTCTGTATTATTGTAGATTTCGAAATGTCGACTCAGCTAAAATAAACAAACAAAAATGTGGCATTTCGGTTTCTAAAATATAAATAGAACAGAAAACCAATAAAAGTGTACCCTTAATTTAAATTCAGTATCGTTTGCATTTCAATCTTCATTTACACGTTTTACTTTTGTTTATTTAGAAAACTCACCAATTAGATTTCGCATAACTTTGAGTACAGTTATTTACAAACTCCAATGCAAAAAATGGGTAGTGTTTTTCGCCAAGATACATTTTTGTTGGTTTACAACAAGCGTCTTGCTTATTTTTTCATAGAACAAAATGATTACTTTAGAATGAAATGTAATTTTTTTGAAGTGTTCATCAAACATTAGATTAACATACGTTGATCAGATCATATTCCACTTAACAATATAAAGTTAAAGTTTACATTTACATATTTACTAGTATAGCCTGCGTGGCTTTGCACGCAAAACATGTGTAAGACCTAATAAATTTGTTTTAAATAAATATGCAACAGAAATTGTCTAGCTGCTAGATCGACTGTATGTATATACTCCAACGTACAAACACACAAACACACACACACACACACACAACGTTTTGATAAATTTCCCCGCTTACGTCTCTCGTTAATCTCCCCCTTTCAACTACAGTAAAACTCTGATTATCCGAATTGATTGGGGATCGGGTAGATTCGGATACTCGGAAATTCGAATAATTGGATATAGTTCGGGAATCAAGCAAAAAAGGTACAGTACATTGAAAAAACCGAATTTTATTGACAAAGTTACTGTAAATGTAATGAATATTAAGTGAGAAAACTGGACACAAATAATTTTAAAAGAAAATATGTATTAAATGACATATGAAAATATGTTTCCGAACAGCAAGGTTAACTTGAAATTTGCTTTCGGTGTTCATTCCTTGATTCATATTTCACCTTTCACCTGATCTGGATAATTGGGGATTCGAATAATTAGATTTCTAATGTATCTACTTCAACAATAAGTATATATATATATATATTATATATATATATATACACGCACGTGCACACACACACACGAAATTTTGATAATTTCCCCCGCGTACGTCTCTCGTCATTACGTCAACAGCAATACCTACTCACATGTACACACACGCATACATATATATGAAAATTTTCATTAGACCCTTAGGGTTATCATTTTTGAAAATGTAAAAAGAAAATGTTGCTGTAAATATAAATACGAATATGCTGTAAACATTTCATGAAAATCCGTTGATTAGTTTTGGAAATTAGCCTGCATAAAAAACACGCTTTGTCGTTATAATAATATTATAATTTTTTTTAAACTTTAATAAAATGTGATCCCTTAATAATAATAAATTACAGGTCTTCTATAATATTTTGTACCCTACATAGTGTTTTAATGAGCTGAGGAGATTTTTTGATTGAAAATAATGTAATTTTTTATTAATAAAGTAGGAATATTGATATTGGTTTTTAGTAAATTTTATTTTGCTGAAAGTAAATTCTAAAATATTGTAAATTTTAATTATTTAAAATTGTAAATTTTATAACTAATTAAGTTTTAGTAAGGTGTAATAAAAATTGTTAAATTTTTTTTTTTTTATTACATAATAATAATCAATAATTTATACATAATAATGAACAACTCAATCCCGAGCACAGGCTTGTCCTGTGTGGGAATTAGGAAATATGTTAATATATTTTGTATTTAATAAATAAATAATTGAAAAATTGAATGTAATATTTAAGTTGAGCGCAACATTTTTATCAATTTTTATAAGAGTGATTTAAGATGTATCATTCTTTTTTTAATTGGAAACATGTTTTGCCGTACTAATTAAGAAACTAACATGAAAGTATCTCTTATTTCTCTTTATTTCTAAACAATATGAACATCATCACGTTTATAACTTACAGGAAGTGTAATGTAATAGAAATCCATTTTTGTGTTTATCAAAAATTCTCTCGATGCCTTGAAAATATTTACGAACATTAATGGTCACAAGGATGATAATACTGTATTTCAGTTAATTTTTTTTATGTGTTTTTCATTGGATCTCTAGTTGTATTTTTTTATTTATTTATTTTAGATTAGCGAAAACCTGAAGAAACTAAAAATATACAGAAAAGGTTGTTTTAAAATATATCTTTAGGTAACTGTGGGATAAAATAAAGATGTTGAGATAAAGTCAAATTTTTACTCTATCCGAATTTACCTTCGCGGCTCTTCTCCAGCTCAGAAGAGCAGATATTCCCTATTCAAGGCCACAACATGGATAGTGCACCTCAAAATTTGTACCTTACCGACAATTTTCGGCAGAAGAATTGCCAGTTTTAGTCGCTCTAATATCTTTTTGGTGTATGAGAACGAAACAGAAAATAGTAGTTATGCAGATTTCCTTTGACAAAACTAAATACATAATGTACATCAAAACAGCCCCGGATCACTTGAAAATACAATACGGAAAATAAGAAGATAAGTTTGTAGCTTCAAGGAGTTCGAAGAGATAAAACCGAAAAGCAGCAGACGAGAAAAGATGGCCGGTGCACTTCGAAGAACTTTATACAAGAATAAACCACTCTCAAGACAAGCCAAGATCAGACATTACAATACTGTGATAAAATGTGTGTATCTGTACACGATTGAGTTTCTTAGAACTATCGGAGAGGCTCGTCTAAAAAAAGTAAATTTGAAAGAAAGATCCTGAGTAAGATGATGGGTCAAATATAGTATACTGTTAGTTCAGGTTATGAAAGCGAGAACTACCTATACAAAAACAAATTAATGAAACTATCAGAAAACGGAGATTAAAATTTTACAGACATATGTTGTATAGTATATCTGTTGTAAACAACAGATGGACGGAAGAAATGAGAGAATCTGCTGTGAAGAATAGCTGAGAGTGTGGGCTGCAAAATGAGCTTTCAGAAATGTCTGAAGTTGCTTTACATTGTCTAAAATTGGCCATATCAAAGAATAATCTGTAGGATAAACTACTGTAAATATTTTTGAGAACTTTACCAAAAAATTAAAACAAAAACTTTAAAGTAGAAATTTTACTAAAAACTACACTATTAAGAGATCACAAGAAAGAATTCACCAAAATCTTATTTCATGTTATTTTACTTTAATTTGCCATCTCGCATTCCTATGGAAAATCAAAAGCACAAATTTTCTACTAATCATCCCTAAAACATCGGAACATTAAATTTTATCAATTTAATAAAAGACCTCTGAATTTTTTTAAAAATGTGTGAATTCTATGTTTTTATAAGGTGTATATTTTTACGATTCTACCCCACAAGTGGTGAATATTTGTTAATTTCTTTTAGTGTAGGTTTAAGGAATATTAGGGTAACTAACAACTTTTTGCTACATTTTAAATAATTTAACATTGTATATTTTCCAGAACTTATGCTGAAGTTCACTAAGTTCTGACTTTGCAGTGGGTAGAATTCCACCCTGCACCACCAACGTGGTTATCAAAAACTTACTTCACAGTTTTATTACCTTGTTTTAAATAATTTATATAAAATAGTACGTAACAGTAATTTAATTAATAATTTATTGACTGACAATCATTTCTGAGTCAATTGACCCTAATTAATTTAAATTGATCAGTTAATTACATTTTGTAATAAACCCAATTAATGTAATAAATATCTATCACGAAATACTGTGAATAGGTAGCATCATTAACATCAAATAATCATTTCAATTTGATGTACTTTTCTCATTTCCGTTAGTTTATTTGAAATCGTCACTTTCAAATATTTACTATTTATTTTTTAAATAAAACTTCTAATTAATTATATATTAAAATTGTTTGCGATAGAACAATTTAATTCTATCAGAGAGTGGGCGAGCTGTAGAAATGATATGCAAGTCAGATTTAACTGACTAAAATGTCAAGGCGGTACTTATTTTCTAGTAATTATACGTTTAGTCCGTTTTTTTGGTGAATTACTTGTACTTTAACTGACTAAAAATGTGGAAAACTAGAAAAATAAACTATTTCAGTATTTTATAAATTTTATAAATATTTTATTGCATCTATGGACACTCACAATTTGTTTTCACAAGTAGAGCGGCGAAGCCACAAAAGTTTTAATGGGGAACCTATTTTAATTTTTTTCTCAAATTTAAGTCAAGATTACAATCTGTTCACATTAAATTGGACTATTAATAAGTATATCTTACAATAAATGTTCATTCATGTGTTTATAATATTGTATACGTTAGTGAAAATATTACTGTTTTCGTGTAAAAAGGAGACAAATTTTAAAACACTAACGATGTTCGTTAAAATCAATAACTTATCTAATACACTGTGGTTTTTTTGTCTTGTAAAACCGTTATTAGTATTGTTGAGCTAGTTTAGAGCCAGAATCGGATAATGGTCGATTCTTTCTGAAGTATTTATTTAAAACTTAATTTTGGTATAACTTGTTTGACAGTGTCGATCTCTTAATATTTTAAAAATAACTAAATTAAAAACATTTATTTTTCAGAGACATTAACCTCCTTTGTAAGTCATGACAATTCACATAACAAATAACAACATAATAAGATCGGACATACAGGAAACCATTTCAAAATAATATGAATCAGTAGGTCTCTCCTCCTTCTTCTTCCAAACAAGGATTAGGACGCAGCCTGTTCCAAACTCACACATTATATCATCTATCTCCATCTTTTCCTAGGTCTACTAACATCCCTTTTACCTTCTGGAGCATACCAGTATGCCTGCTTAGGTATCCTGTGATCTGATATCCTTTACATGTGCTGCTTCCAACTTTGGCAATAATCCTTTATCTATATTTAATATAGGAGTATTAATGACATTAAATTTTAACTTTCTACCTTTCTGACATTTTCACAATTGTTTTGTATAACACGCACACAGAGTTTTATTACTCAAAACTAATAGATGATAAATGTAAAAATCTGATGTGAAACACTTGCAAAACTTTCTCTTGCCAATGCAAATTACAAAAAATATAACCTAACACTAATAATAAAACTTAGAAATAAACAAAAACCCATAACCTAATTTTAATCATTAGTAAACGGTGGAAAATAAAAACCAACCTTCGTGTGGATACGGAAAATCACTCTTTCACGATTAACCAGGCTCTGTTAAGAAAAATACTTAAATTTAGATAAACATCTTTTAATTTTCTGTAAATTTTATTATATTCACTTTTTCGTTAAATGCATACAATAAATGTTCCAAGCCAATAAATATTCTAAGGCCGAAATCTTAAAAACCAATTTTTACAGGTTTTCATGAAAAAAACACAGAAAATCTCAAATTACCGCTAAACTAAGCGTTATAGAAAGAAAAGTTTGCATAAAAAGTTGTAAATTTTTAAATTATCAAAAACTTTTATTATCTACTCTTTTGCCCTGAATTGCATATTAAGGCAAAATCATTAAACAACCATTTTTCCCCACGACAGAACAGCCTGCCCAAGAATTTCAGCAGACATGGCGCCTACCCTATCTTGTAGAGAATAAAAAGTTTAGTAAATGAGGCGATTTAAAAAAAAATTGTAGGAACCGTTTTTGAGAAAATCGCAAGAAAGTGAAAAATGACACGAATAAAATATTAGTTCCGGTTGACCGATTTTAATGAAAATGTTCGTGTCGAGTACTCTAGTTGTATCTAACTTAAGTTTCAAGTTTCAATTTCGTACAATGTTCCGTTCTTGAGATATTCTGTTCACACACATACACACACACACACACACACATACACATACAAACACACACACACAGACCAGTCGCTAAAAACATATTTTTGGGTTCAGGGGGTCTGAAAATGTGTATTGAAAACTCAATTTCAAAAAATCGACATGGAAATAATACTTTCCTTCTTTTATATTCATATAGGCAAGAGAAAGTAAAAAATTAGCTTCCCTTATTGTAGATGAAATTTCTAACAGTTCAGTTCCAAGTAAATACGTATACTGTTGGGAAGCATAAACAAAATATCTCCATTTATGTATTTGTGATGGCGTTAACTTTATTGTCACGTTATGTTATATTCATTTGTATTTAAGACTACTCCTATAAAATTTCACGTTTTTATCTTAAACAATTATGGAATTACAGTAAAATGTTACAAAGAGGGACGAAATATGTAAATATTTATTCCCAAAAACATATTTCTTATTCCCTTGACAAATTAATATTAAAGTTTTTATTATACCGCCGTTGGTAATACAGCCGATTGTCTATGTAGTTATCTTGGTTACGTTTTCTGTAGGGGTTAGCTTAGTTTACTTAGTTGCGGTTTAACTGGGTAAATTTCTCGCGTCTTGAACTTTATATATTTTTACTTTCTCTTGCCTATATGAATATACATATAGGAATATATATATAATATAGGAAGGAGAGTATTGTTTTCATGTCAATTTTTTGAAATCGAGTTTTCACCGGGTATACACGTTTTCAGGCCCCCCCCCCCCAACCCAAAAAACATTTTTTTAGCGATTGGTCTGTGTGTGTATGAGTGTGAACAGAATATCTCAAGAACGAAACATCATACGAATTTGAAACTTGAAACTTAAGTTAGATACCACTAGAGGACCCGACACGAATATTTTCATAAAAATCGGTCAACCGGAAGTAGTAATTTATTCGTGTAATATTTCAATTTCTTGAGATTTTCTCAAAAACTGCTTTTATTTGTTTTTTAAATCGCCTCGTTTACTACATTTTTTATGCTCTAATAGACAGGGTAGGCGCCATGTCTGCTGAAATTCATGGGAAGACTGTGCTCTCGTAGAAAAAAATAGTTTTTCTTTAAGATTGCAGCCTTAATATGTATTTTCGGGCAAAAGTGTATAATTAAAGTTGTAGAAAATGTAAAAACCAACAACTTTTATTTCAAACATTTCTTTGTATAACGCTTAGTTTAGCGGTAATTAGTGATTTTCTGTTATTTTTTTTCATGAAAATCTGTTAAAAAGTGGATTTTTTTTAAATTTCAGCCTTAGCATGCATTTTATGACAAAATTGTATAATCAAATTTATAGAAAATTAAAAGATCTACAAATTTTATTACATATATTGTTTTATTACATTTATATTGTACTTTTATATACAATTTTTATTTGGGATGATTAAAAATTATATTTTGTGCCAAACCTTTTTTGTTTTTCTTGCTCTTTTCGTTTTAAAAGATGCCAGCTTGCTGGCATAGGTGACATTAATTGAAAAATAACTCGTTAAAGCCAATTACTTGTATGTCTGAATCATTAAAGAAAACCTAATTTTTAGATGAACAAAAATCTTTTATAAAAAATATTGATGTTTCATCAAGAAACAAATTAGTTTTAACTGAAGTATTTCTAATTGATGAGCCTGCTAATGTTCCTTGCATCTTCAGGTTTTAATTAACGATAGAAAACCAACATTTTTAATCAGATTTAATCCTTCTATTTCAAGACAGTACGTAAATTAAAGGAGGGAAGAGAAATGTAAATTATTACAGGCCTAACTTCCTACTCTTGTTTAAAGGAACCTATTCTATTTCATAAACAACCATTAAGTTTGTTGATATCGATGAGAAGGATCGGGGAAAATACAATGATGCGATTTTAGTATTTCCCTTTTTTACTTTCTCTTGCCTATATGAATATATAGGAAGGAAAGTATTGTTTTCATGTAGATTTTTCGAAATCGAGTTTTCACCGGATCTACACGTTTTCAGACCCCCTGAACCCAAAAAACCGTTTTTAGCGATTGGTCTGTGTACGTGTGTGTTTGTGTGAACAAAATATCTCGAGAATGGAACATCGAACGAACTTGAAACTTGAAACTTAAGTTAGATACTACTACCAAACCCGACAAGAACATTTTCATCAAAATCGGTCAACCGGAAGTACGTAGTTGTTTATTCGTGTCATTTTTCACTTTTTAGCGATTTTCTCAAAAATTGCTTCCACGATTATTTTAAAAATCGCCTAATTTACAACATTTTTAATGCTCTATAAGATAGGGTAGGCGTCATGTCTGCTGAAATTCTTGGAGAGGCTGTTTTCTCGTAAAAAAATTGTTTTTTTTTAAGATTGCTGCTTTAATATGGATTTAAGCGCAAAAATGTATAACAAACGTTGTAGAGAATTTAAAAACCTACAACTTTTATTTCAAACATTTTTTTGTATAATGCTTGGTTTAGCGGTAATTAGCGATTTCATTTTTTTCTCACGAAAACGTGTACAAAAATCGATTTTTTAAAGATTTCAGCCTTAGCATGCATTTTACGACAAAAGGGTATAATCAAATTTATAGAAAATTAAAAGATCTAAATCTTTTATTTAGAGACTTTTTCTCTACAGAGCCTAGTTTAGCGTGAATAACTGTTTTTTGTATTTTTAAGCTAAACTGTGGTTGATTTTCATTTTGCGTCTTTCACTCATGATTAAAATAAGGTTATGTTTTTTGAGGTTAGTTTTTTGTTTACTATACTAATATTTTTTTATTACTATTGTTAGATTATATTGTTTATTATTTGCATTGGCAAAAGAAAGTTGTGTGAGTGTTTCACACCAGATTTTTTTCTCATCTAATCATAGGTATTTTAATTGGAATTATTAAGTTAATTAATGTTTAACTTGACAATTACGATGATAAAATAGTAGGGGTTTTTACAGCGGAGAATATGTTTTTCTACTAGATAGAATCTATTTTACTCAACTGAAAACAATACAAGGAACAAATTACTTTCAATCAACTCTGATGAGCTTTTATTGAAATAATAAACGGAATTTTAAATTAACATTGCTCTACATTAGTCCAAGTACAGAAAGTTTATCAGAAAAATGCAATTAAAAATGATTTTGATTAATATTAATGAATGAAAACGTTTGTAAAAATGTCTTAATTTTATCAATACTATGTACAAAACCCATGGCAATTTGTACCATTTTTTAAAAATTTCAGTATATTAATTTAGAATGAATTCAACTACATTTTCTTTTAGAACACGAGCTTGATACAACCAACGGTTTTTTCAGATAAAGGGTCATTTATGAGGAAAGAATGAATTAACAGGAATCTAACATCAAAAATTATAAGTGATAAAAACCACTTGAAAACATTATCCTCAAAATTTGGTTTAAAACAAAACAAACATTGTTGTAAAACATAATGAGAATAAAACATCTCTTCTAAAATAATAAATCCCTTCAAAAGTAAAAAACAAAATATTTTACGAACAGTAAGCAAATCTATGACCCAATGAAATGAGGATGATATACGAGGTGTGGCTATTAAATTACGAGACTGACGCTGTAAAAATTTTTTTTTTATTTTATACATAATCACTTATTGTCACCTTCAATATACACTCTTTCTCTATCCCTACAATGCTTCATGCTAACTTTCCATTGTTGGAAACAGTGCTGGAAGTCATCTTCTGTCAGCTTCTTCAGAACACGTGCCGCTTTCTCTTTTCCAAAGACTCCACAGACTCAAATCTTGTCCCTTTTAATGCAGATTTCACCTTAGGGAACAGTTAGAAGTCACATGGTGCAAGATCTGGTGAATAAGGTGGATATTCTAACACTCTTGACAGATAATGCGGAATGAGCTGGCGCATTGTCTTAGTGGAGAACCCATGATTTGTCCTACCACATTTCGGGGCGTTTTTTCCTTACTCTTTGACGTAGTTTAGAAAGTACCTCAAGGTAGTAATACTGTTTAATTGTTTGACCTTTAGGAACCCAGTGAAGGTACACAATCTCATGGATATCAAAAAAAACAAAAACAATCATCATTGCTTTAAGTTTTGACTTGCTCATTCGAGCTTTTTTGGGTTTCAGTGAAGTTCGGCTCTTTTAGTGCATGGATTAACGCTTCGTTTCCGGATCATAAGTAAAAAACCAAGTTTCAACACAGGTTAGTATCTTCGACCTGTTCCCTAAGTCGAAATCTGCATCAAAAGGGACAAGATTTGAGTCTATGGAAGCTGCAAATGAGAAAGCGGCACGTGTCCTAAAGGAGCTGACAGAAGATGACTTCCAGCACTGTTTCCAACATTGGAAAATTCGCATGGAGCGTTGTAGGGATAGAGAAGGAGTGTATATTGAAGGTGACAATAAGTGATTATGTATAAAATTAAAATTAAATTTTTTACAACGTCAGTCTCGTTGTTTAATAGCCACCTCGTATATTTCCTTCAACAGTTGGAAGACATCATTGCCTATATGGCAGGAGCGCTGTTACGTACTGTTAAAAACATTGACTCGACGCTATGAAAATAAAGGTTTATCTAATTGTAGGCTATATTATAGGTACTTATGATATTGAAACAAATACGTTTACGATTAAAAATTTTTAAATTATTATCTGAAATATATATATTATGTGACAGAATTGTTATTACATTTGTAATTGAATATAACTATTCATAGTGTAATGTACGGAATTTAGTATGTAAAATCATAAATTTTTATAAAAAGATAAAATTTAATTAAACATAATTTTTTTATTATTTCAAAATCTATATTCATCCATTTCATCGTCATAGGCCTATAGACTGCCATCCATTTATAAACATTATAAATACTACAGTATTATGTACTGTATATGCATACTCTTTTTTACATCCATGTTGGCTTCCAGTTATTTAGTGTTGCGACACAATCCGTCGCGTGAAGTAGTGTTGTTGCGCATGTAATAGTTTAATGAGTATTGTTTGTTAGTATTTATTGGTTCAGTGCTGCATTTCTTTAATAATAAGTGTTTATTGTAGGCGAATTATTAATAAAATGGAACAAGTAAGACAAAGGAAAGTGTTTAGTTTAAAATAGTTACAACTAAAACTTTTAAGTTATGAATTAAATAATACGTATGTTTGTAGGAAAGATAGTAACGGTGAGCATATTGTACTGCTCTATACAAAAAAAATTTTCTGTACGCAAGAGAGTACAGAATATTTCAGGTTAAAAGACAAACAAAAAAATTCAAATTTTCGGTTTCACGTTCCCTTAATACAGGTGTAATTTCCTAAAGAGATATCGTATGAATATAATTTTATTCGTATAGACATAATTACAGTCAAGATTTACTTGATAAATTTTGTACGCAAAATTTTCTTTCAATTGTAACTTTTACTAACCCCCTGAGCACTTAAATGACCGTGATGTATTCTACACAAAGTACTTGCGTATGTTCATATAATTATTTAATTATGGAAAAATGTTTAAAGCATGTTAGAAAGACAGTAGCAGTCTTCATAGTTCAACAAAAACCTTTCTATTGTTAATTAGCCTGAGGTAATCTCAGACTAATTATTTTATTTAGTACAAAGTAATCTCTATTCATTCTTTTAATAAACCAAATGTGGGTAGGATTTTTCTTTTAGTTTACCGAAAAAATAAAGCATAAGAATGAAATTAAAACTGTACACCCATTTATGTGGAACATTCGACGAAGAATACTCAAAATGGAGTATTATTGAATCATACACAAAAGAGATTTTAAAAAAGGGTGGATCTATTTTTATGTTTTCAACATTACACCAATGAATTTTCTTCTTTTTTTTAATTAATATCTTCACGTTCTTTCTAATTAAATTTTGTAACACGGACTACAGTATTTACACACAACTGAATTCAAACACTCTTAGAACAAACGATTGATTCATATTTTAATTTTCAATTGTGACGAAATATTAGAATTATACTTTTATATTGCCATTCAATTTCTTTAAAATTTTTAATTTCTCATTAATTTCTGTTTTCGCCTTCATAATTTCCGGTTGAAAATGTTTCATCCTCGATAAATTTGTGCGGCATCATGAAAAAAAGGTTATTGAAATATATGCCCATCAACTGTTCGCATGTATTAAATGAATCGGTGATTTTCTTTGTACCTACCTCAATGTTAACAAAATATTGAGTTTTAGGAATGTGTGTTCTGTTGGGTTTGGAATTCAATAACCATATGTTTTTACCTGTCACTTTCATCAACTGTCTGAAGTAATAATAAAAAGTTCACAAACAAATAAAAAAGAACTTTTTACATGAAACACTGTGAAAACAAAAGTCATTTCGAATAGTTGACCTTAATTAACAGCAAGTAAAATGTAATAAAAAAATTTAATGTGAACACTCACATGACTTTCTCTTGTTTATGTAAATAATGAAAATATAACCTGTGTTTAACCATTAGTAACAATGCAAAATTAAAAACATTATCTAATTTTAATCATGAGTGAATAATGTTAAAAGAAAATCAATCTCTGTCAGACTTAAAAATAAGAAAAATCTCTAATTGAAGCAAAACTAGGCTCTGTAGAAAAAATTTCTCTATAGAAATAAAACTTGTAGGTGTCTTAATTTATCATAACTTTAGTTTAATAAAAATTTTTCGTAAAATGCGTATTAAGGCCGTAACCTAAAAACCCTATTTTTAACACATTTTACCGAGAAAAATACAGAAAGTGCAGTATAAAAAAGTACAGAAATTTGTGTGACGGGCTTCCAGAGCTATGGGCATCGGGAACGTTAGTTCAGCCCAAATTAAACTTTTCCACCCACTTATAAAGGTTCCTGTAGTTCAAGAACGTTTCAACATTCTTGGGTAAATTTCCACCGGTTTTACACCTTCGGTTAGCATTTATCATTGAACTTTGCTCTCCTGGTGCACACGTTTTAAGCAGAGCTGATATGAAATAAACAGAACAAGTTAACCCTTTTACTGCCAAACACGAGTATACAAGTAGTGGGCTTACCATGCTTACACGCCAAACACGAGTTAACTCGTTTCGAAGTTTTAAATCGTATTGCCAAACACGATTTAACTCGATTGGCATTGAAAGTGTTTGAATTGCCTCCAGTAAGTGTTTTTGTTTTGTCATCAGTCTCTCGACTGGTTTGATGCAGTTCTCCAAGCTTTCTATCTTGCACAAGTCGTTTCATATCTACATACCTGTAACACCCTACATCTTCTGTCGTGTAAGTGTTACCAACTGTATGTACGCATTTACTGTTGACTTTTTTCTTCTTTGTCGACGAAATCAAGTTCGTAGTAAAGAGATATTTTCATTTCTGCACGGCCTGTTTTGTTTGTAAACACGAAATGGCATCGATAACGATATTGTTTTTTTTATTTCTCTCCGATTGTGATTTAGCCGATAGTGATAGTGATTGTGACATGGAAAAACAATCTAAAGTAATTAAACCTCCACCTAAATGACAAAACGGTTAGACCTACTTCGGAAAGCTACCAGTAGGCTTCAAATAAATTTATTCATGTTGTTCATAATTTTAGTGATACAAATAGTGGAATAAATCTGATATAAATTTTAATAAATCTGCTACAAAAAAAATAATTTTAATGTATAAAACTAGTAAAAATTAAAATATTTAAAAACTTAAGATGCTTCCAAAGAAATATTTAAGAAAACCCGGCTCACTGGTTTAACCTACAGTTTTATAACTTTGCAGTGAAAAAAAAATTCAAAATATCGCATTCTCGCTAAATGAACCGACTTTCCTTACATTATTTGTATCGTTAATTGTTTTACTTTCCTTTATCTCCTCGATGTGATAAGATCTGACTATATAAAAACTGTTAATTCAGTTAGATTTTATTCCAGAGATGTAAAGATGAATTAAGACAATTTTATGATTTTAAATAAACTTCAAGGAAACTTGCTGCTTATTAAACTAAACTGCAAAGCACCTCCAAAAAATAAAATTACCTAATGTCTGTTGACTAGTACATAGTGAATTCATAAATTTATTTTATTATATTTTTTTTCTTTTCGCTAAAATAGTTTATTTCACTCGCCTTGCTAGTGAGCTTTTTTTACAAAATAATTTATTTACCTGGTCATTATGAAAATAAATACTTTATTTATTAACAAAATAAACCTACTGTAACTAGTAAATTTTTGATTTATAAACATTTCACAATAAAAACCTAATAAACCGTTGCTATGACGACAAAACATGTATATTTAAAACATGGTTTTATAACTTTTTGCCAACGGAAAAGTAAACACGTTCTGTAATTCAGAAAATTTTAAACTTCAAATAAATGCAAAAAAAAATCGAATTTTTTAAAAAAAAGATCTTCATGAGTTGACTACCCCTTTAATAAAAATAAACCCAATGATTTCTATAATTGTTTTTTATTTTTTAAACAAAACGTATTATGTAACAAAGACTAGATTACTAATAACTTACATGATATTTGGGTGTAACCAATAAGTTTGAAATTCTTATGACTCCACCCCTCTCGCATTTTATCGTTTCATCTAATTTTAATTATGTCATTGATTTGGTACCATGAGGATATATGCCTACTTAGTTAGTTAAAGCCTGACAAGATGACTTAACTGTCCTTTAGCTTTCAACATAGCTAAACCTCAAGAGAACTGAGAAACCAACGTAATATATAGCATACCTCGAACTTGTAAGTTCAACTGTTAAAAGCCTGAAGCTCTTATCAATATTCACAAAGTTAAGATGGTAGCTTGCTTACTTACTTACAACCACGTCATTAATAGAGCAATATAACTTAACAGTTTAAATATAACCTAAATCAAATTCTATAAATATCTTTTCCAAAAACAAAGAAAGTTTTATAAGAAAGCCTATGCAACTTTCTTTATTTTAATTTAATATCGAAAGTCTTACAAACCTTTTTATCAATTTAAAATAAAAATTGTGATGTAGGAGGTACGTAAGAATAAAATTTCCTCATACAGTTGGCAAACCGGCACGATCAGAAGATTGTATCTTTCTCCCCTCTCTCAACCATGCACACACACGCACTCTCCCACGGTATCTTAAATCTCTATACGATTATTTTTACCACCCACATCATTGTGAATTAAAATATTAATAACAAAAATATAATTTTGAATCTCCTATAGAATAAATAATTTAAATTTGATTTCCTTAAAATACTTCATTGTTTAGGAATTTCTTCCATTAAATATAATTAACAAATTAAATTACCACATTAATGACACTGTTTTTGCTAACTTGTCAAATGTACTGCCGGGCGCATTGACGTAGTTGGTAACGTGCTCGCTTCTTATCATGCGGTCTTGGGTTCGAATCCCATTCAGGCACGCCATGTTTTTATACGTTACAAAAAAAATAATTTCATCCTTCATCGTCTGCATTAGCAGTAATTGCAGAATAGTCGGACGTTAAACAAAAAAAAGTCAAAAGTACTGGATTCTATTCTCATCTGTGATGTTAAAAATGTGTACGAAGTTTCATTGCTAATAAAATCAAATAAAAACTGCCATAGTTACTAATGACATTTGTTTTATTTTAAGAAAGAGACGCTTAATGAGACGTAATATTAAAATCTATTTATCTTAAAATTATTTAAATTCTATTAATTTACTTTTGTGTTAGAAAAATAACTTTAGCAGAACAACTAGTAGGGTTTAGTGGTGGAGCGTATGTGACAGCTTACAGATGGTAAATAAAAAATCGATTCCACTCGCCTTAGACGTTTTTTTATTTATTTTTTTCTTCGAGGTGGCGAGAAAAACTCGTGGTCACTCCTTGACAATGCGGGGAAGTAGTATTGGACTCAGTGGACTCAGTTTAGGCGTCCTCGTCCAGCCCCAAGGAGGCCGCAACCGCCTACCAACCAAAAACTCGCCGCCTGGCCAATTGATGCGACATCAGCAAAAAACCCTCCACCTCCCTTGGAACTGTTAATATAATACTACAAGGGAAATATCGAGTTAAAAAATTTACACACTGTCAGTGGGGCGTGAAAGGAAACCGTAGCCTAATTCCCCTCTCGCTATCACCGACCAATAATCACTCTGTTTTCTCGTAGGAAAAATGGTTTTTTAAGATTGCGGCCTTAAAATGCATTTTAGGGCAAAATTGTATATATGATTAAATTTATAGAAAATTAAGAAATCAACAACTTTTATTTGTAGACAATTTTAAACTCCACAAGTTATATTCCAAACATTTTGTTGTATAACGCTTTTTTAGCGGTAATTATAGGTTTTCTGTTTTTTTTTTCATGAAAATTTGTAAAAAAAATCCATTTTTTAAGATTTCAGCCTTAGTATGCTTTTTACGACAAAAGTGTACATAATTAAATTTATAGGAAATTAAAAGATCTACAACTTTTATTTACAGCATTTTTTTCTACAGAGCGTCGTTTAGCGTGGAAGAGTGATTTACCGTATTTTAAGCCAAACTGAGATTGATTTTCATTTTGCATCATTCACTCATGATTAAAATTAGGTTATGTTTTAGAGCTTAGTTTTTTGTTTATTTCTAATGTTTTATTACTAATGTTAGATTATATTGTTAATTATTTGCATTGACAAGAGAAAATTGTGTTAATGTTTTACACCAGATTTTAATAGTTTGTTTCTCACTAAGAATATTCTAAAGATACGTCATACTTTCGTACTTCTACATGAAAAGCACAACTGGTAAAAATTTCGTCAAAATCTGTTAACTAGTTTAAGAGAAAGGTGTACCAGACACATAAAAAACAAATTTCCGAACTCTAGGCATTTTTTTTTTTAATTCATTTATTTAACGTCGCATCAACTACAACGGTCATTAGCGACGACGTTGGGGTGTAACTTTTTGTACAATGGAGGATGAAATGATTTTTTGTAACGTATGAAAATATGCCATGCCTGAGTGGGATTCGAATCCAGGACCGCATGATGAGAGGTGAGCACGTTACCAACTGCACCAATGTGGCCGGCCTCTAGGCATTTTATTGTCAATAAAAATAATAACCAAAAGTAAAACAAGCACAGTTAAAAAGACAATTCTCACCAGTTGTTATTATTCATTGTTTATAGGTTATGATGAAACCTGCAAAATTTTTCAGATTTAAACCTAACCTACAGTATTTAGAATAACTTATTCGAGTAATCGATAATCGATAATTCTAATCACAGTACCTAAAACACAGTGTTTAAGTTACGGTGATTCTAATAGTAAATAATCAAAAAGTCAATAAAGATACTATAAGTTATTATGGCGGGTCTTTCTAAACTTACGAAAAATTGAACTACATTACAAATACTGTACTTCATGGAATGGAGAAGCAGATCAGTCATCATGACACTAAAATTATTTGATTTTTCAACCCTATAAAATAATCAAACCCCACAAATTATAAATCAAAGTGTTCACAAAATTATCTACTGCAAAATTAATGTGAAAAAACAGAAAATGGAATATCTTTGACGTCCCTGTCCTCTTAAAATAAAATTAAAAATTTGTTTTCCATAAATTATCATATATAATTTTTTTAATAAAATGAATAAATTATTTTTACTTTCTCTTGCGTATATGAATATATAGGAAGGAAAGTGTTGTTTTCAAATCGATTTTTCGAAATCGAATTTTCACCGGATCTACACGTTTTCAGATCCCCTGAACCCAAAAAAATGTTTTTAGCGATTGGTCACTGTGTGTGTGTGTGTGTGCGTGTGCGCGCGCGTGCGTGTGTGTGTGTGTGCGCGCGCGTGTGTGTGCGTGTGTGTGTGTGTTTGAACAGAATGTCTTAAGAACGAAACATCGTACGAACTTGAAACTTGAAACATAAGTTAGATACCACTACCGGACCCAACACGAACATTTTCATTAAAATCGGTCAACCGGAAGTAGTAGTTTATTCGTGTAATTTTTAAATTTTTTCGATATTCTCAAAAACGGGTCCTATGATTTCTTTAAAAATCGCCTGGTTAACTAAATGTTTTATGCTCTACAAGATAGGGTTGGCGCCATGTCTGCTAAAATTCTTGGAAAGGCTGTTTTCTCGTAATAAAATTGTTTTTTTAAGATTGCGACTTAAATTATGCACTTTAGCGCAAAAGTGTATATAATAAAAGTTGTAGAAAATTAAAAATCCTACAACTTTTATTGCTAACGTTTGTTTGTATACGCTTAGTTTAGCGGTAAAATTAGCGATTTTCTGTTTATTTCTCACGAAAACGTGTAAAAATCGATTTTTTTTAAGATTTTAGTTATAATACGCATTTTACGACCAAACTGTATATAACCAAATTTATAGGAAATTAAAAGATCTACTTTTATTTAAAGCATTTTTCGCTAAAGAGCCTAGCTTAGCGTGAAAGAGAGATTTTCCGTATTTTTATGCCAAACTGAAGTTGATTTTCATTTTGCATCATTCACTTATGATTAAAGTTAGGTTATGTTTATTAAGGTTAGTTTTTTTTTTATTGCTAATGTTTTATTATTAATGTTAGAATATTTATTTTTCATTATTTGCATTGGCAAGAGAAAGTCGTGTGAGTGTTTCACACCAGATTTTTTTTTTTACAAAATGAATAAATTATTTTTATTATAAAACTACTATGTAAAATAAAACGTATATTAATTTACAATGAAGGTACAAGAGAAGTAAAGTATTAAAAGAATATTAATGACTTATTTTATTATCACACAATTGTTTTACGATATTTTGAGGGTAACAATTTTAATTAAATTTGTGACAGTTGTTACAAGGGTGTAAAATCGACATAAACTTTTAACCTCATGTTCTCTTTTATGAAAAAAACAATTCTGTTCGTGCGTTTAGTGACACCAGTATTTTAACCTGTCTAAATAAATCTCAACAACGGTAAAATAATGAAGTGAAAAATTATTTGTTCATTTTTTAAAGTATACGTGTAGGTATTAGTAATAGAAATATTACATTTATTTGTATTATTATTATTATTATTATTATTATTATTATATACGTGATGTTAAGTTAGACTGTTGACTTATCGGGATCAAAAATAACTGACGATAAGAAAGATATTTCATTTTATTATTATTATTATTATTATTATATAAAATAAAGAAGCTAGAATTTTCAATTAAACTAATATTGTTGACGACTAAAAATGTTTAATGAAAACCACAAACTACTATAAATCACAAATTATTTATAGTTAATTATTTGATTTTAAAAGTGAATATCTATAAAATGTTGACGAATTCATTTTTACAAAATGAGTGGCAAGGAATCAGGAGCACCATTAGGTTAACTAGTAACGTGAAACAAGCAGTAAACGTCTATTAGTAGTAACATAGCGTATAGAATTCTATACGCTATGGTAGTAATTACTGTTTTGACAATAGTACTCATTTTAGTCGACAACGCCTGCATCATTAAATAAAAGATTTTTTTTATTTAACCAACCGTTTGTACATGCATTTCGTATAGCCTTAATTAAAATGTATTTCTTTATTTCATATTTAAAATGTAGGCTATAATTTAATTTTTTTTAGTTTCATTAAACTTTTAAAATACTTTTTTTTTTAATTTAAAACATTGCCCAAGCGAGTGTTACATTTTGGCTTCCAACTTTTGAGGCTTGTTAACATAAAAACTGTAGGCCTAAAAATACTGAATTCTAAAATTGGACTGATTCTGGTCAACATTTTTACTTTCTCTTGCCCTGTATGAATATAAGGAAGGAAAGTAGCTTATTGTTTACATATCAAGTTTTCGAAATCGAGTTTTCACCGATAATACACGTTTTCAGACCCCCTGAGCCCAAAAATCATGTATTTAGCGTTTGGTTTGTGTGTGTGTGTGGGAAATAATATCTCAAGAACGGAACATTGTACGAAGTTGAAACTTAGAATTTAAGTTAGGTACCATTAAAAGACCCGACAGGAATATTTTCATCAAAATCGCTACCGGAAGTAGTAGTTTATTCGTGGAATTTTTTACTTTTGTGACATTTTCTCAAAAACGGCATTTTCTCCTACGATTTTTTTTAAATCGCGTTATTTACTACATATTTTTGCTCTACAATTTAGGGTAAGCGCCATTTTTCACTTTACGTTGTTTACTATTGTTAGATTAAATTGATTTTTTTTTATTTCCAACCTAAACATGAATTTATCTTTGCTAATAACTTAAAAGTAAACAATTCAATTGTTCTTTTAGATTTTTATTCAAATTTATTATTGTCTTATGACAAATGTATTTCTTGATTGAATGTTTCCATTTACTGTTACGATTTACGCGTATTCTATACTAATATTATAAAGACAAAGCGTATTTTTTTCAGGCTAATTTCCAAAGCTACTTAAGATTTTCATGAAATTTTGACTGTATAGCCTATTCATATATATATTTACAGCAACAATTTATTTTTAAATTTTCAAAAATGGTAACCTTAAGGACCCTAATGAATATTTTCATAAATATGTATGTGTGTGTACATGTGAGTATGTATTGTTGTTGAAATAGATAAGGGAATTTGATGACGGCGAGAGACGTACGCGGGGGGAAATTATCAAAACGTCGTGTGTGTGTGTGTGTGCTTATATTGCTTGTTGAAGTACAGTATCAACATTTCTTAGTTGAAATGGTAGAATACCGAGAGACATACGCGGAGGATTTATCAAAACTTTGTATGTGTGTGTACATTGGAGCATACAGTTGATCTAGCAGCTACACAATTTCTGTTACATATTTTTAAAAAATTGATTACACCATTTTTTGCGTGCGAAGCCGCTGCGAGCCATGCTAGTTTATCATATAATTTTAAACTACAAATAATATATTTTTAAAGTAAATCCAAAAGTGTAAGCTATTTTGCATCGATACCTGCAAAGATATTAAATTCACAACTTCAACTACATCCTGAAAACCCATTTACTGTTTGAGTATACTAAACGAGGGTATAAGATTGCTAGATGAAAATTCAAAAACGAACTGTACGGTTACAAAGAAAATACCTATCTGAGGGCTATACAATAGCAACAAATTAAGTCTCACACCAGAATTACTTAAAATGTTAACAAAGCAGAATCCGCTAGGCGAGACGGCAGCCTGACAGTAACACCTATCCTTGACCCGCTAGGCGAGTCCCTAGCACTAGTTGTGTTAATTATTTAAATACTTTTAATTCTTGTAGAATATAAAAATTTCATCAAGATGTATATTAACGCTGTCTTGCTGTATGATGAATAGCCCCGGACAAAACAGAGTGTTTCTATGAAACAGAGTACACGCTGCCCTGGTCTTTCGTTGTGAATTAATGCAGCCTTCCGTAATGTACTTGTGTGGTAGAGAATCATGCAGTGTTCTTTTGGGGTGTCCTGTTATGATGTCAGTGGTCTCTCATCAAACATGACCGGGAGAACCCGGTCGACACGAGTGAGTAAGGAGAGTGGACCCCTTGCGGGCTTCAGAAAACATCCGTTCGTTTGGGTTTGGCCTCATAGCAGTAGTGGTTAACCTGAATAGTACGTTATCCCTTGATCTTAGATGGAATTTGGGTCTTTTTCCAGGTATACCAGCTGATCCTTGGTGGCTGTAGCCGTATTTTTATGTCCTGCCGTTTGGTATGGAAACATAACATCACTTTGAGCATGCAGTCTATAAATCGTTTAGAAGCTTTAGAGAAATGGTTCAGAATAATGCCTGGCACTTCGTTGACCAGTCCTGTTGCAAACTACAATATTTTCAGATGTATGGGTGTAAACCGTAACTTAAATAGTAGGCTTTGAATCTAAAAAAGGAGATTGACCTTCTTGGTTACTTATACGGGGTGATAATTGAGGAAACATTATAAGTGCAGTTCCAGACCTGGTCGTATAAAATTCTCTCGTTTCAAAAATATCAGACACAAGCCAAATCTGAGTAATCAATCTCTCTTTTGATGGTGTTTTACGATAAAGAACGATTTGCTATAGTTTTGACTCGACACAATGATGACTTCAGAATTGAAAAATAAGGACCTTTAAAGTTCTCGAAAGGAATTCACTACAATTCCATTCGGTTTTTCAACAGATTACTATATAAAATAAGGCTCCTTAATTTAAAAAAAACTTTGATCGGGAAGTAAAAGGTTTTTTTAACAAAACATGCATTTTATTCTGATCAGGAGTTCTTAAATTATCTTACAAGGAATGCTCTTTAAAGGTAATGTGTGAATTTTGATTTATGAAACATTGTTAGTGCAAATGAATAACTTAGAATTCCAATGTACAATTTAAGTAGTAATTTCAGGAACAACTTATTTTTTTTAGTGAATACTTAATTGTAAACAAAAATTGTTAGGTAAAATAGATTCAAATGTAAGTACAAACTGTATTTGACGACATCTATTCCTTTTTTGGTCGCTGATAAATATTTATTTATTTTATTTATTTAACTAATTTTCATTAACAGAATCAACACTTTAAGAAGAAAAATAGAAGTGATTTTATCAGAGTACATTTGGTTATTTTTAATAATTTAATATAAATTTGAGTTTTTCTTTTATAATAAATAGTAATTTGAGTTATAGAATAGAACAAAAACGTTTTCATACATCACGTATTGTATGAGAGGAAAATTAACATAGAATTGTTATGATTTGAAATGAATTTTATATGTTTAACATGTAGACGTTTATTATAATAATATAATTTTAAATATAATGTATTCTAAAGAGACAGCTAAGAATTATGAAATATATATTGTAATTGTTAGAATATATAATATCAAGTCAGTACTGTGAAGTCCGCTTGGGATTTAATGGTCACCCACTCAACAGTTCCTTTCCTACAAATTGACAGCTTATTCGTTTTGTATAACCTACAATATTTAACCAGGCTATCCATTTTCCTACCAAATGTGTATCCAATTTTACATTGTTGTTGTTATTATTTGTATGAAAATGTTATTTCAATTATTTCAGGCTTATATGAATTTCGTAATTATACCAAAATGGAATATACGGATAATACTATTATGTAAATTGACTAAAATTATATGTATATTTATGTATAAATCTCACACACTCTTCATTCAACTTGTTCAGAATGAACGATTTTATAATGAACTGCCTCCATAATAAATGGTATTATTTAAAGTTTAATCTCAAAACATTATCACGCATGTAGAAAGTTATACAAACAACAAATTTGAATCTGATGTCTTGTAAACCGCATCCCACAATAGATTTAACTGAAATACTTTAGTCCAATGTTAACACTTGTTGAACGTTCTGTTCTCGTTATCATTCAATTTCATTTGGTTTCTAGTTGAAATAGCATTTAAATTGTTTATTATTTATCTAAACATCTTTTGTTTAAATTTAATCAAAATTTCTTCTTAAAATCTCTATTATAAATATTGAATATTAAAGACAATGTTGTCTAAAATATTTTATAATTTAAAAATGGAAAGTAAGTATATTTTTTACTGAATAAATAAAATAAATTTAAAATTTGTGTCTCTAAATATTGTTTAATGATCTTTATTTTCTTTTTTCCTTTGTTTATTTGACATCACATCAACTACTGTGGTCATTAGCGACGACGTTGGGTTGTAACTGTGAATGATGAAATGATTTTTTATAACGTATGAAAATACCGTGCCTGAGTGGGATTTGAACCCAAGACCGCATGATGATCTTTATTTTCTTATACCGCAAATTTTTTAAAGTTGTAACGTTCAAATGAAATAAAATAACGCAAACGAATAAAATGCAAACGAAATAAAATAATTTATATATTTTGAAAATAATATTAATTATTGGCATTTATGAATTTGGCAAATTATTGACAGCCATGAATATGTCAAACCTAGAAAAGTGTCATTTTCATCTACAATTTTTTACGGGTTTTACCATTTTTCTCAAAAACCGCAAAAATTACAATTTTGGGACTAGTTTTATTGAATTTTTCAGCTAAAAACCATAAGAAACCATAACATTACCGCTAAAACGTTATCGTGTGTGTGTGTACGTTGGAGTGTAGGTACAGTAGATCTAACAGCTAAACAATTTCTGTTATTTATTTTAATAAATTGATTACAAATGTTTCACGTGCGAAGCCGCGCGGGGTATGCTAGTATCATACATAATAATAAAAAAACAGGTCGAACTGATTGTACGTAAATTTACACTGGTTAGTTTGGCAATATTCACCTTTGTCAAGCAAATCAAAAATTATTTTATACAAATCATTTTTAAACAAGTACGAACATATGGAATTCAATTGTGAGATATATCCAGTACTTGAAAGATAAACATAATAATCAAACGTTTCCACACAAAATATAATATAGAATTAATCTCTTCGCCCTTTAGAAGAGGAGTATCACTATAGTTCGTAAAATTAAATATGAAGCCTGTGTTTGGAACCGCGTACCTCATCAAGTAAGAAACATAAAAATTGTTGGTGTGGCTCGTTTTAAAGCTTGGTTTTTGTTATTTTATTCGTATAAATAACGAAACTCGGAAGTATTACATTTCCGAGTATTAAATATAATATGTAGTATTATATATGTGAATATTACATTTCGGCAGTGTTACATTTTCTAGAGATTTGGAAACAAAATATGTACCCGATTTTTAGAGCATTTTTCACTTAGTCCATGTTTCAGAACATGTAACAGGATCTATTTTAAAAGGATTACTATGGCGTTTAGAGAAGTGTTCCTGCATGTTTTCTTATTAATATCAGCTAAAATTCAGCCTTTTAGTACAAAGGATTTTTTTTTTGTTTAACGTCCGACTATTCTGCAATTACTGCTAATGGAAGGATGAAATGATTTTCGTAAAGTATGAAAATATGCCGTGCCTGAATGGGATTCGAACCCAAGACCGCATGATGACAGGCAAGCACTTTACCAACTACGCCAATGCAGCCGGCCTATATCCTTTTACAAAGGATAAAGGAATTAGAGAGGTTTAAAATAATTGTCATTCTCGTTTCCGATGGACTAACAAACGGGTTAATGCCTAATTAACAGGCATTTTCTTAGTTATTAGGCATTTTCTTTCCAAATCGTTAGAAAATGCCTAATCCACTCCAGTGTTTTACGAATAAAATAACACAAATCATAATTCAAAATTATGAAATTATGAAAAAGCAGGTCGAACTAATTGTATGTAAATTACACTTGTTAGTTTGACAATATTCACCTTAGTCAAGCAAATCAAAAATTATTTTATAGAAACCATTTTTTAACAAATTTGGACATATGAAATTCAATTGTGAGATCTATCCAGTATTTCAAATATAAACATATTCAAACGTTTCCAAACTAAATATAATATATAATTAATCTCTTTTCCCTTTAGAAAGGGTGTATTACTAATAAATCTTCAACAAGAGAAAAGGTTCTACCTACTCATCAGAATGTATGAACTGTTAACATTATCTTAAATTATATTGATGCTTCTTGAACGTAATACACATCAGATTTCAATAAACTACTTGAAAAGGATTATACTATATTTGATAGAAACCTAGAAATGTTTGACAAACAAAATCTTAACATTATTAGAAACTAATTGGGTTAAATAAACACTAAGAGTTAACTGCAATTGATAAATTTTAAGTTTACACGTAAATTTATATCAAATTCAACAAATACATTGTATTTTAATCATATTATGACAAACCTCTTGACATTAGAAACAGACATTAAGTGCAATTTCATATAATTAAATATTAAATTACGTGAATTATTATACAAGGTGTCCACTAAGTCGGGTGCCAAACTTTTGAAGATGATACAATAACTTAAAATAGGTAAATAAAAAGTTTTTATATGAACTAATCTCGCTTCATAAACAAGGTGTCTGCCATTTTGTGTTTTAAAAAAAATTATTTTCTTAGGAACGATTGAAGATATTTTACTCAAATTTGGTATGCATGTAGAAGTACTTATGTTGCAAAGATGAAATTATGATAAAATAAATTGACTAAAATGCGTCATATTTACAGTAATCTTGATTGATATCAACTAACTAAACAAGGCGTCCACCAAGTAGGTTCCAAACTAATTGCTTTTAATACGCTAAATTTCAAAGTGGTGGACGTTCAAACTTTTTAAATCAAAATATCTCAGCAACCATGTTGTTTATTGATTTTACTTTTATTACAAAAAATTTTACGGATTTTTTGGTGAAAAGAATAACACCTTTGTTCAAATACAATTATAAATACAATATAAAGCGAGATAATAGATTAGTTTTCATATAAAACTTTTTGATAATTTTAACGTATTGAATCATCTTCCAAAGTTTGGAACCTACTTGGTGGACGCCTTGTATAGTTAGTTGATATCAATCAAGATTACTGTAAATATGACGCATTTTAGTCAATTTATTTTATCATAATTAGCCTAAATATTATTAAAATGTAATACTTAAAGGTATCAAATCAGCTATATTGGTAATCTGTTTTGTTTTCAAAATTGAAATTAATGGTGTTAAAATAAATCACGTATTTTCCCTAATATATGCGTTTTATAATAAATAACTATTATCCCTGTCAATGGTGGCAAAAAATCTGTTTTAAAGGCCTGTATGGTATACAAAGTTCATTAACACCAGTGTTAGCTGTGGAACATTACTAAGCGTATAGCTTGTCTGGTAATCGAATAACAAAAAGGCTGGGTTTAATTAGAAGAGATTTTAGCAAAAACTACTAAAATCCAAAAAACAAATTTTGCAGGAGGATTAAAAAAAATTTCTCCAGTCTGTTGTTTTTGTTTTAAACACATGATAATGTGGTAACTTTATTCTGCATATTTTTTGAGAAAAGAAAAGTCATTATTTGAATGTCTAATAAAAGCCAATAGTATGTTTTGTAATAAAATTAAAATTAAAACCCGGATTTAGGTTGTTTTTGACAAAACTTTTACTAGCTGAATATTTGTACTTCTAAATAAAAGTCAATTTATAACAAAGACATACACTATTCTAACTACATTAATTTTGATCAAAAACAAACTTAGTCCAAGGACTATGGCACTTTTTGTATAAAACAAGATGGACTATAGTTGTTTTGCAAACCTTGCTAATATTTAACACATTGTATTAATTTAACTATGGCTGTTATTTCTATAATGATTAGTAAACAACATAATGGACGCCTGGGTGCACTACAAG
Organism: Catonia carolina; assembly: GCA_035578175.1. Classification (NCBI taxonomy): domain Eukaryota; kingdom Metazoa; phylum Arthropoda; class Insecta; order Hemiptera; family Achilidae; genus Catonia; species Catonia carolina. The sequence continues at coordinate 255,232,723 of JAQMRL010000001.1, read as the reverse complement.
ATGGCATGCATAACTAAAATTGGTGTTTTTTGGACTATGGTTGTTTTTGCTAAAACCTCTTCTATTAAAACCAGAAAAAATTCTCCGTGAATCCCTGTCCATCATCCGAGGCATCATGAGGTTTGCCAGTAGTTAAGAAAATCTTGTGGCCGCATAACGAGGGCTGCGCAGATTAAGCTCATTAGTGGAATTGCCACATCACTGCATATGAGCCTGCAGGACAGTTCCTTCGAGATGCCGCTCTAGGCTCTTCCGCCTCCTCTGCCTTCAAAAATGTCTTCCATATCCGCCTTTGGAGCTATGAGTGAGCTATGGATGTAGTAGAGAAGATCGTTACAGGAATACCGAGATAAGGAAAGGCCTCAACGACTTCTCTATAAACGACAGGGTATCTCAGAATAGAATGCAGTGGTTAGAGCATGTGAACAGAATGAGGGAGGATAGGATACCGAACCAGACACTAGGCTATAAGTCTGTAGGCAGGAGAAAACGAGGACGCCCGAGAAAAAGATGGACAGATTTGAGAGGTTCGGAACAGGCAGAGATGCCTAATCCTTGAAAGGCAGAAGAAGAGAAGAAAACCAGAAAAAATTAGTGATTGTAAAAATTTAATTATTATCAATTTCTAAGTATATGACGGGTCCCATAGAGGTACGTAACTTAAGTTTCAAGTTTCATATTTATAAACTGTTATAACATTCCAAAATCGCTAAAAACTTTTAGCGATTGGGGCCTAAAACGAACATTTTCGGTAAAAACTCGATTTCGAAAAAATTATATGAAAACAATACCTCCTTTTCTTCCCAATTTGTTCCCTATTTATTATTTATAGGATCAGAGAAAGTAAAAAGTTAGCTATAAGAAGAAGAATGTATTATATTTTTAATACGTATATAGATAGGTCTACTGTTTCAAAAACAAAACCAACATTTGTCTAAATATTACTATAAAATCGGTCCATATTCCAATGTTATCTCCTCCTAAAAAATGCCTATCGATTTATTAAACTACAGCTTATTTTCTTTCCAAGTGGTAATCAAAAACGTGAATATTAATCTCCTAAAAAAGGAACGCTTAATAAAATTGTTTCCGACCAAGGATTCAAAAGAAATTCCAATAAAGACGCATTATCCTATGGGGAAATTTCAAAAGAATAGGCACGAACAGATAAATCTACACTTGAACAAATAGAAACTGTGAGGAAATCGTAGGTAGCATTTAAAAAGATATAGTACTGACAAAAGGTCCTTTAATAAAATTTCAAGATGAAAGTTGTCGAAAATACACAAGTAAATTCAAAATTAGAACCTGACATCTGAAATAAAAGAGCAATCCGTTTTGAAACTTCTGTTCCAAATAGAGATTTAAATAATTTGTGAATACTTTCTGTAGAGTAAATTAATGTTAATTTTAATTACAACTTTTTGACGTCCACATTTTAAATATGTATCGTGGTCTATTTCGTTTTATTGTTGTTCATTAGTTGAAGGTATTTGGTTCACTTCTAGATTAGAAACTAATAAGTTTATGAATTTTCCTCTTACTCAGTCTATAAAATAATTCTCATTGTAAATTATTAACTTACCATTTTGCAGTTTATTTAGTACTGTATAAAAAGGTTAAGAATTTGTTGCCTGTATAAGAATACAGCAATCAATGTTTTACACTACTTAATGGAAATAAATAAAGAATCGGTGTTGATAACGATACAGGAACGTAATGTGGATGGTCTTAAAAATCTAGAAATTAAGTAACTATTACTAATAACGTAATTAAGTACATCTCCAGAAAATTCTATAACAGTTATAATAGAAATTTTTAAAAATCTCCTTTTCAATTTTCAGGCTTTAATACTTTTTTATTATAATAATTTAAGAAAATAGCAATTAAAATATTTAAAAGGTCATTCAGTAATGTAATATAACTAGTTTCATATTTTTGAAATTTTGTGGTGAAAAATAATATGTACTCTATTTTTTTTTGTATTTTAAAGGAAGGGAAATAGAAACATAGTTACAAAAATATTTCCGAATCTGGTTATTTTTGAGACGTAAATTAAGATTCTATAATGAATTAGGTGGCCCATAAAAGGCAGGTGGAGTGTTAAATTATTTGCACTCGATGTGCTAGTTCCAGGGCCACAAAAAGTAGTACTGTTTCTTACATGGTCAGCCAATTATATATGGCTGAAGAACTTAAGAACAGAAGAGGTAGAGGTGTAAAAGACACTAGTCAGAGTTATCTCCTTTTTTGAGACTAATGAATTTCATCATTATATAGCCTTATAGCCAGACCTTGTGGTAAATGAAGTGAAGATGTCATTTGCAAAGTGAAAAGTAGATAGATACTTTTCAGAGCACCTGGCATGCTGATAAGTATACTTCTCCACTCAGTGAGAAAGGTACTAGTAAACCATCTCATTCCTCGTTTTTCTTATTATAGCCTCTAGGTCGAGAGTTTCAAACCAGCCTTTCTTTGGAAACGCTGTATTCGTGAAATGACAGACGGCTTTGCTGCATCTTAAATCTGAGAACCATACATCCAGATCTGTTGGAGCATGATCAGATCGGTTGAAGGTGATGACTTTGCACGTCAAAAGTTTTAATCTATCAGTTGTAAGTTGTCGCTTATGGTTGACGTGTACGTTTCACGTACACGTTATGTATTGACGTCGTGTATTGTTTTCTTGCGGAAGTTTTTGTCTTTAATTTCTTTTACGGTGCTGTACATTGAGCTCCACATCTTCCGTATATGATATTTAAATAGCAGTGGGGAATTGCACTTCAAGGAGAAGAGGTACACAGTAGTTCATTCTCCGTTTAAAACTACGGGTATTTTCCGTTAGTCAGATCGCGAGGTCTCTACTTCATTTTTGCTTTAGACGTCGCACAGTTGGGAAGTTCCTTGTGCCTAGATCACGGGCTAGTTGGTTTTGAATGTCATCTAGTCTTTCGTGAAATGTGATATACAATGATGCGGTTAGCTCCTTTACTGTTGGAATTTTGCAATCATCGTGGAGAGTTTTATTGCTTCTATAAAAAGGAGTGCCAGAAGCAAGTCTTAAGAATTTTGATTGAAAGACCTGGATTGACTTTAAATTATTCTCTGCCGCTACTCCAAAGAGCTGGACACCAAACGTTCAGATTGGTCATAAAAGGGATTTGTATATTAAAATCTTGGAGTGGAGGTTCAATCTTGATCGAGGATTAATTAAGCATAAGAGAAGCTTAATTAAGCGGAAGAGGTTGAATAAAAATAATTTTGGACACTTTGGTCGACGAAGAGTGAAGGTCATTTGGTACGTTTTGTTTATATACGCCATTAAATAAACTTCGAGGCCAAAGTCATGCTGAATTTCGTTTGAAGTGTGAACAGGGTTATCAGAGGTTGAAAGAACAGTATCATCAGCTAACGTAGCAAGCAATATAGTAGAATTTGTGGAATATCCGAAATGAAAATAGAAAACAGCAAGGGAGCAAAAATTTATCCTTGGAGTACTCTTGCCTTAATAGGAAAGAAGTCGGGCTGGGAAGGTCCAATAGATACCACAAAAATATTTGTTCTGTAAGGAATTATTGTAAAAAATGAAAAAAATGTGTACGGTAGGAAACGAAGGTAACTTAGAAGTCCATCAACGCATACCTATCGAAAGCTTGACATATGTCGAAAACAAGGCATATTGCTTGTTTTCTAAGGAGCCAGAAAATCAACTTGTCTTTGAAGTTGATGAGTAGTTGAATGTTTAGATCTAAATCCAAATTTTTAATGAGTGAGAACGATTCATTTTTTGCAAAAGGAAGCAATCTTTTCAACAAGAGTTTTTTCAAAAATGTTGGCATAGACTGGTAATAAACTAATTGGTCAATATAAAATTGGGTCCTGAGGCTTTTGAATCATGTAAATTACCCCCATTTTCAAATGAACGGGAAAAAAGCAGTTCAAGACAGTGTTGAATATAAACGTCACAGGTAAGATACCTTTCCTTGGCATTCCCACATTTAAAGTATTTTGAGTATAATTATTGTTTCTTTACTTATTTACCGGATTCGATTCTTAATTAAGTCTGAACGTTTTTCATTATTCATTTTCATCTACCACCCTTCACCGTCTGTATTAACCTTAGTGTACACAACAGTCGGACGAAAAACATAAATCTTCACTTTAGAAAATGTTTTTCTCGGGATAAGACTTAAGTCCTGTTACCTGAAAATTTCTAACAAAACATAAAATTACATTTTTATGTTTTGTGTTTATGCTGACTAGTTAATAATAAATTAATATAATGGAGCGTTATTTAATAAACTATTTTATTTTGTAATAAAAAATTGAAAAATCTCAGAAAATTTCCGGTTGAGTACTGCTTCTATTTGCTTACATTATTAAATTTTAATGAAAAATTATCAATTCAGTTTTTGATGTATTTTTATTGAACGAACGAATTTTAAAATGGAGTTAAAAAAACGAGCATATAAGAATTTATTATTTTAAAATTCTATGAAATTAATTCGCCAACTTTTAAAGCAGATGTTCATTTTCCGGTAAAATAATAAAAAAATATTACTTATCATGCAAAACAAATACTACAGTTCAAGAAAAAAAACCTGCATTAAAAGCGTCTTCGTAAAATAATGATTTCAAAACAAAGTTTTTTTTTAGTAAGCATTACCATTTAAAATCCTATGATAATCCAAGAGAGATTCATTGAAATATTCACATTGCTGACTTCTTATCTAAGCCATTATCTGATGCGTTTGAATTATTAATACCTTAATTAGGTTCTTCTTTGGCACTAATATAAGAAACTTTTTGAACTCATCACAATTTGTAAATGTACTTACTTATTTAAACTCTAATTTTCTAAACAATACAGATTTTTGTTAATCAAAATTTTATAGCATAAAACTATAGTTTGGAAGTAGAATAGATGGTCTATTCCATTGGTTCTCAAATTGGGGGAGGAGCGACACCCAAGGAGGGCGCGATGAAGGGTTTGGGGGGCGCAAAGCTTAGTTTAAAAAAATAAATAAATGACGTAAGATATTCTTTATTTTTCTAACATTGGAACGAGTTTTTAATTTGGAATTGGTCGTTATAAACAGTAATAAAATTGCATTAGTAGTCTTAATTTTTGTTTTGAGTTATGTTGTTTAGGTCAACAGCCGAAAGGCTGGTTTGAACCTCTAGAAGTTTTACTAAGTAAAACGAGGAGTGAGGTGGTTTACCAGTGCCTTCCTCACTGAGTGGGAAAGTACGCTTATCAGCATGCCGGGCCCTCTGAAAAGCACATATTCTCCACTCTGCAAATGACACCTTCACTTCTTTCACCACAGGGTCTGGCTGTATAATGAAATTCATTACTTTCAGAGAAGATAATTCTGATTAGTGTCTTTTACACCTCTACCTCTTCTGTTCTTAAATGATTCAGCCATTCAACTGGCTGACCATGTGATAAGAAACAGAACTATTTATTTTAGCCCTGCAACGAACAGATTGAGTGTAAATAATTTGACACTCCACCTGTCTGTTAGGGGCAGTTTTGAGTTATATTTACTTATTAAAAATTCATGACCTGGTGTATTTGTAATTATGTTTTAATTATTTCAACATTGAACCCATTGTCTCAGTAAGAATTGGCTTTAAGCATGAAACTTATATAAGTATTACCAGTAAAATTGTTATTAAAAAAATGCACACATATACATTATTAAGGGGGGAGCGGCTTACAGTTAAACCGTATAAGGGGGAACTTGAAATAAAATGTTTGAAAACCGTGGGTCTATTCCATCGTCATTTTAGAACTGTCTATCGATATGCAACTGAACATATTGTTGCAAACAAATTTTCACGGTGAAACTATAACTGCATATCATTAGTACTAAAAATTAATAATCATAAAATGTTTCATGTTTATCCTATATCTACTTTTATTAATAAATATACGACGTATTAAAATATGACAATATGACAATACGACGTATGACAATATTAAATCCGTTGAAGAAAGCATGGTAATTAAATATGTTTGGTCACTTCGTTCACCGATCTTTTCGGTGAATTACTCTAATCTCAAGAGATATTTGAAAGAAAATATGTGGAAAAATTACGTAAATATTACCATCGAACTGAACTGAAACATAAATTGATAAATCCGTCTTTTAGAAGGGCAGATACGTGAATCAATAAACAAAAAACTACTTTTTTTAATCGCTAATGTGTGTACGAGCAACCTTATGACTCAATGAGATAAGGATGATATGACTTGTAAATGAGGTGTAGCCTTGTACTAATTCAGGCCGATCATTCCTGAGATAGTATTGTTAATTGAACCCAAATCATAAAATTACACCGGTAACCACTTTTTAGTATTCAAACCCGTTTAAAATTAACTACCTTTATTAGGATTTCAACCACGGAAACTTCGTTTCCGAAAATCAGCTGTTAAACAACTGACTCGTGACGACGAATTAACCAGTAGACCAACCCAGTGCGTTAAAAAGAAACCCACCAAAGGTAATGAAAAACCAATGGCAATGACTGTTTCACATAAAAATGTAAAATTCATCACTTAAGTTTACGCTTAAAGGTTCATATCATCATGCACCAATCGTTTTAGTAACGGAGCGTTTCCGACACGACTTTTGAGCTTTCATTCATTTCATCAGATAATATCCGGCACTGGAAGCCAAAGTGTTCGGTAAGAACGTAGCGTAAACAGTTTCAAGTTTCTTTTGTTAGCGTCAAAATGTTAGGTTTGACTGATGAAGATTTGTGTACAATATCAATTTTATTAGAAGAAGATGGCGAAGAAAACAATCAAAGTAAACGTAAGAGGTTTTTCACACATAAAATGTTCAAAACTAGGAAGCTTAAGGAAGAATATTGGACTTTATTAAAAGAACTCAACGGCGACGAAGAGAAGTTTTTCCAATACTTTCGTAAGTCTCAGTTTCAGTTTAATCTTTTTATCTTATCAGTTTAGTTATATCTTTTATCTTGTAAATCATACTAAAATGAATACTTGCAAACTATTTCTATTTGTTTTCGTTATTCATCGTAGTAACAAAATGTACAAAATATCTTCTCACGAAAGGGAACTGAACCTGTACGATAGCTAATTCATACTGAGCGTAGTAATGTGTTCCGACACCTTCAGCTTCCGGCAAATATTGTCGCCGAAAATTCCGTGCGGAGACAAAACGTGCTGCATCGTAACGTAACGTATAAGCTACGCTTGATATGAATGCTCTCATTTACAAAGCTTGAAAGAATATTAATTTGTTTTGTAGGAAACGCTCCGTTACGGAAACGATTGGTGAATAATGATTTGAACCGACCTTAATAACGATGATGTTACAGTTTTCCGGTCAAGCTGTTACTGACACTATTTTTAGATGATCCTACTTATTTCATTAACTGATGTTACTATAATGTTTATGTTGGAATATTTTGAAGAAGCTAAAGTTTTTTATTAATATACACTTTACGATGTTCAGTAAGCAAATAAAAATTTCCCCTTTATACTTGTTAAGTACGCAATACTCGTAATGTTACATCAATGAACCGATTTTCTTGCAGTTTCAGGTAATCTCAGGTTTCAGTTTCAGGTTTTAGGTAAGACTCGGTCAGGAAATTGTTGAACACAAGTATGTTTTAGCAATTGTATGTTTTTTAATTTTAGTTTTTACATTTTTATGTTAAAAATTTATTATGTAAAAAATAGTTAATTTGCTGCTAAACTAAGCATCGGATAGGAAAACATTATATACAAAATGTGAAGCCTCTATAATTTTTTTATGCATTTTTGGTCTAAGATACTATTTTTATATTTTTTAACGGTGTATTTCTTTTGGAATCAGTTTTTTACGAATATAATTTTAATCTTCAAGCAAAGATGAGAAAATCTGAGTAATGTTCTTAGAATTGAAATATAAACCACACTCAGTATTGTGTTTCAAAAAGACAACTGTAAAGAAAAAGAGCGTACTCGTATATATAACTAAACTTGATAAATTTAGAACTAACATCTTGAAACACAAAGTCGTTGAAGCTGAAGATGACGATGACCGTGATAGAGATGATAATGTTCCCGACAATGAGATGACGATGGTTATAAGTAGAATTAGAAAAAAAATTAAAGATACAACTTAAAGCTGTGATTTCCAAAGGACGAATTTTGAGTCGGTTTTTGCTGAAAAACGTAAATTGCTGCTAAGCTAACTACCGGATGAAGAAAAAATTCATTAAAAAATTGTATAATTTCGATTTTCTTCAATTCCTGTATTTTAATATTTTTTTTTAAATACACCTTAAAGTAGTAATATTAAATACCCGAATTTCCCGTCTCTTTCCTTTTGAATCAGAGTCTTTCCTACCAAACAGCTACATTGCGAATAAAAACTAAACAAGCTACCATATTTCTTGGACTTACTCTTTTGTAGATTTCTTGATAAGTGAAATAGTCAATGAGATCCTACTTTTGTATGATAGATGTAATTTTTAATCTATCATTTAATATTTTTAAATAAATTCGTTGTACTTTCTATAAATAATTACGTTGTATATCTTCAAATAAATGATTTAAAATTGGACTAACAATAAATATTTTTACAGGCTTACATTGAACTTTACCTCAGGAACAACTAAACATGTGGAACATTAATTTAAAAATACTGCGCTCAAAATTGTCACTTATATCTCTAATGAAATATATCGATACTTTACACTCGATTAGAGAAAAACATGAACCCCGAAATTTGTTTTACAGTAGATTACCTTCATCATAAATAAATTTTACTGGATGTAACTTTAATAACGCATCTGATGTTTCTGTTACTCAATAGTTTATAACATGCTTTTGTAATATTATTTAACAATAACGATAAGTGTCAAATATCATAAGGTACAAAGAAAATATTGATAAAAATAAGAAAATATTTTAACAGTTTTAAAATTAAATTTCATAATATTTTAAAGAAATAACTTGTATTTCCAAGTATCCATTTTACAGAATCATTTTCTAAGAAATACTGTAAAATATTTTGAACTTTTTTCAGCTTTTACAATGTTAACAGAAACCATAAATCTTTCTTTTTTGAAATTATTTTATTTAATAGGCGAAAAACAAAGTTCACCGAAAGATTAGATGAATTAAATCCACCAATCGAATTGTCAAATTGAAATCCGTCAATCCAATTGTTAATAAATGAAAAATTATTAAAAGTACGTTTCTTTTGTTGTTGTTTAGGTCAGCCGAAAGGCTGGGTAAAACCTTTAGAGGGTTTACTAAGTAAGCATTGACTTCCTCACTGAAAGAAAAAGTATGCTTATCAGCATGACAGGCCCCCTAAAAAGCATCTACTTTTCACCCTGCAAATTACAACTTCATTTCATTCACCACAGGGTCTGGCTTTATAATGAAATTCATTACTCTCAGAGGAGATAACGATTCTTTTATAACAAAATTTTGATAGTTTTTCAAATAAAATATCGATGAATATATTAAATACTTTCAAATTTTATATTTCTTATTAAATTACTATTACTAAAATAAATATTTACATTATTTTCCGTAAACATTTATTACAAAATGCATACACATTAATAAATTAAATACGCAACAATGAAAGAGGTTCTATGCTAACAAATATTTAATGTCTTTTATACAATTTAATTTAAACTTTATTGACAATGTACATGTAATTAATTATCTATGATAATTAATTCCCAATAAATGAGGTAGTGTAAATTAATATATCCTATCAAAAAGTAATCATATATTCTCCATATAATGTTGTATTCCCGGAAATGAAATTATATGCGTAATTTTTAATAGAAATTTAATGTTTAATTAATTTAGTTTTTCACAAATAATTTATGCTCTGCCCTTAAATTGTGCTGAGATGTTTTATTGTTGTGTATTGTGCCAAAGTGTTTGTGTGCCCAGCGGGTTGTCTAAACAAAACCCAGCGGGTATCCCAACGGTCGAATTATCCAACATAATTATTAACAAGGACATCATCATTTAATTAAAATATTGCAATAAAGAACTTTTGATGACAAGTTCCGTTACTTTGTTATAAAGTTTTATTCTTCGGTTAATGAAGATCAAAACTTTGTTAATTATTGAGTGATATACCTTACAACTAACTTACTAAATCACAAGTTAAAAATCAGTACAAATTCTTCGTTCTTGTAACTATTTTATTTTTAAGTTTCGAACTTCATTATCTTATTTCAATTTAACTTTGTCACCTATTTCCTTCATTAAATTATATTTTGAAAGTAGATATGCTAAACTTTTATTGAATTTTTGTTTAAAAATTACGATTTTTGAAAACTCAAGGGAAAATCTTTGAATTATATTTTAAAATATTTTTTTATCAAAACTGAAAAAATAGATAACTTATAAAAATGGAAGTAGATATCAGATAGATTGGAAATTGATTGTATTAATTGGTAACAAATTTAAGTTTTTAAATACATTGTTAAAATCCGTTAAAGGAAAACCAAAATATATTTTAATCCTATTAAAATTTGTAGTTTTTTGTAGGTGTATTATTTAATACTGCATATATGAACTTTGTAGAGTAATAGCAAATTTGCAATCGATGATAAAAATTATTAGGTTTTTTTAGTAAAAATTTTAAGTGATAGAAAATTTAAGATATAAACTAATTATATTTTTTTTAATACAAGTCTTTTTAACGGATCTTACCTAATAATAACGCAGTATTTTAAAATTCTGGTTAATCAGAAAAATACTTAAGTATAATAAAATAAAATGTATATTTATTGTAATATCTTTAAATATACTTTTCATTTTAAAGTTATTTGAAATAGAAGAAACTCGTATAAAATAAAAACACCTGTTGAAATTCTATCCCGTTATATTAGTACGCTAACGAACCTTACACCACACCAGTTGCTTAAAATATTTTATATTAATTTATATTCAAATTTGTGGTAAAAAAAAGTTTTATAAATTTGTAATTATTATACTATTAACAAAATTTCATTTCGACATAACGAAATTTGTTTTGAAAGTTAAATTAGATAAAATTATAATATATCTATGAGAAGTTCTTACAATACACATTGGGGATGGTTGATTTATTATTTTTAAGTATGAAAGAAAAACATGTATCATTCATTTTTAATTTAGTTACTTACTTGTTAATTTCGAAACAGTGCTAACAAAGTGACTGACTGAGTACAGGGATTAAAGTCGTGTGAGATGCGTCGCGTTGATGTGAGGCGCACTGCGATTCTACAATGACTTTTATACCCTCTCTGAGCAACAACCAACCCCCTCCCTCGTTCTTCCTGACATGCTTGCACCCTTACTATACGTACCTACCCACAATATTCTCCTACCCTTATTTCACCATACAAACTGACCACATCCCACCCACTGTATATCATACACCGTCTAAGTTAGCATGTTTATTTCGATAGATTCCCATATGTTTTTCCAAAAAGTGAAATTTTGGCAAAAATTAATCTTTTTGTCGTAGTATGCCTACAGAAACTCAAAGATACTTTACAGTATAAACCAAAAAGATAGCCGACTACATTGGCGTAGTTGGTAACGTACTCGTCTCTGATAGTGCGGTCGTGGGTTCGAATCCCATTCAGGCACGGCATATTTTCACACGTTACAAAAAAAATCATTTAATCCTCACACAGTTACACCTCAACGTCGTCACTAATGACCGTTGCAGCTGATGCGAAGTTAAAACCGTACGCAAAATAAATTATTTCACAAAAATAAACTTTCATAATTACGTATACAGTGTAGTAGTGACTGCAACAGAACAAGAAAACCGTAAGGGGTTACAGAAAACTACTGAATGAAAATTGTAAAAATATTTATTAGTTTTTCTATGAAGCTTGACATCCATGCTGGACAACTGATTTTTTTAAATATTACAAATTGTATTTTAAAGTATAAATCATGGTATCAAACAAGAATGCAGTGCATCACCTTATTTTTATTCTCCTTGAATAATATTTTGTTTACTGACGATTCAAATTTAGTTGATGTAAACGATTCTTGTAAACCGTTCATTACATAACTAAATTTACTAACGTTTTCATTCATTTAAATTTATGAGAGTCCATTATTTCTGAAGAAGAATAAACATTTATTCTTGAAAAATAAATACAGTATATCCATTTGTACCCGCCCAGACACAAAAATTGTTTTATAATTGTCCAACGAATACGAAAAAACACCGTTACAGTATAGGTCATTTGTTCTAGCTAGAAGCTTTCCCTCCAACGCTGTGTGCCGCTGAGCTGTTCTGTTTAGTGGTGGGGGAAGCACCTCGTAGTTGTAACAGAAGTATACAGTTAGAAAGAGAGGGAATGATCATTAAGTGAGAAGGAGACAACACTTGCCCCTTTGAAACTACCCCTACTCTAACTACTCGCCGTCCCCTTACAAGCTTCTTCCTAAAACAAATGTACTATATATGCCTCTAAAAATGTATAACAACCTGCCAAATAATTTTAAAGATCTTCCATTACACAATTTTAAAATTAAACTCAAACAGTTTCTGTTAGAAAAACAATTTTATAATGTTAATGAATTTTTAAATAACCGCTGAAATCAATTTATGAAAAACCGGGTTCAATTGTCTCGTTCGATTGTACATATTCATAGTAAAATTTTGGTAACTTTTAACCCCACAGAATCTTTATATAATTAAATTAACAAACTTGTTGGTGACAAACTCTCGATTGTGTTTTGCATGAGATCTCTTTGCAGCATCTTTTTAACCTTCTTTATGAATTTTGTGGTAGTTACGGTTATGGTAATATTCGTATATCTGAATTTGTGTGATCTTGCAATCTAGAACGGAAATGAGTTTATCATATATCGTTGGTCGTATGCAGTGTATCATGTTTGATCTCGTATTAAAAAATTGTGAAGGCATACTTAGAAAGAACTGCTTGTGGCTCTTTTTAAAAGTTTTTTGAAACAAATGTATATTTGATTATGTTTAATGTTTATGTTTATGTTTGATTTTTTTACTCGACTAATATTCAAAGCTACGTACATATACGTTCGCCGAATAAGGTTTAGAGAGCAAAAATATAATCATTGATTAACAGGCAGATGCGATCTACAGTGGAGTAGAGAGAAGAGATCTTTTATCTGTAATTCAGCGAAATTATTTTTTGCCTTGTTTGGTTATGTTCAATTTTTAAGAGGTTACGCTTCCTTAGTGTTGTTTTCAATGGTTTTCGAATAACTCTTATTATTATTACAAAAACCTTTAAAAATCTTCTTCTTTAGGTGCCTTCTCCATTAAGAAGGTTGGCTATCATCATGATCAGTCGTACCTCGTCTACTGCTGCTCTAAAAAGGTCATGCGACGAGCAGTTAAACGCTTCTCTCAGGTTTCTTAACCAGGATATTCGTCTGCGTCCCACCGAGCGTTTACCAACGAGTTTCCCTTGAATTATGAGATGCAGAATCTCGTATTTAGGCCCCCTCATGATGTGTCCAAGGTATGTCAGTTTTCTTATCTTTATGCTCTGCAGGATTTCCAGCTCTTTCCACATTCTTCTGAGGACCTCCATATTTGTGACCCTGTCCGTCCACGGTATTCGAAGCATTCTCCGGTAGGTCCACATTTCAAACGCTTGTAGACGGGTCTCACATTCCTTGGTGAGTGTCCACGCCTCTACCCCATACAAGAGGATGGGAAAGACGTAGCACTTCAAGAGGCGGGTCCTAGTTTCGAGGCTCAGGTCGACAAATTATTACGTGATACAACTGCATAAAGTTTCTTTGTATAACACGATGTGCAATCACTTATAGCAAAACGTTGCCAATGGTGACATCAGGGGAAAACTTCGGTGTATACTTACAGTAACCAACATTTTTAAGTTATCCTTAATCTGTTAATTTTTAAGTTTTAACACTTTATTCCGCGAGTAGAAATACAATAATATTGACACACACTAATGAAATATTAATTTGGATAGAAGGAAGAAAAAAATTAATTTTCTTATCACACATTTATCTCTTGCCAATGTAAAAAAACAATTTTGATGAGAAGTATATGTAAAATCACAACTGCCACAAAACGAAGTAAGATAAAAGAATAAGTTCAAACAATCATACAAGTTTTAACAAAATTTTTATTAATTAAAGAAAACTTTTAGATGTTTTAATTAAAACTATAACTTCGATTATACACACTTTTCCCCCTAAAATGCACATTTAAGCCGTAATTTTAAAAGAAATTTACCGCGAGAGAACAGCCCCAACGAATTTCAGCAGACAGTCCGTTTACTTCATCTTGTAGATTACAAACAAAGTAGTAAATGGAGCGATTTTAATTGAAATCGTAAGATCCGTTTTTGAGAAAATTGTACAATTGCACTAATAAACTACTTCTTACGGTTGAATGATTTTGATTAAAATTTTTGTACCAGGTCTTTTTGTGGTAGCTAACTTAAGTTCAAAGTTTCAACTTCATACGATTTTGTTTTTCAGTTATTTTGTACAATTGTGTGCACAAAACAAAAACAATTGTGTGTTTGTGTGTGTGTGTGTGAGTGTGCGCGCGCGCGCACTCACACGTTTATGCAGACGTTTATGCAGACAAATCAGTAAAAACATGTTTTCTGGCCTCAGGAGACCTGAAAACGCATGTTTTTGGTAGAACCTCAATTTTTTACACGCGCATACAGAACACAACCAATTCGTAAAAACCTTTTTTTTGGCCTTAGGGTCTTTCAAACATGTATTTCCGGTGAAAAATCTACTCCAAAAACTTACACGAAGACATAGCTTTACTTACTTTCACTTCATATACAGCAAGAGAAAGTAAAAGTATGTTCCAAAATCTGTAATTACTAAACCATTTAGAAAGTAAATAAAACCAATTCTGAGGAATATTCATTAGGCTGAACAATGATAAATGAGTATTATGATTCAAATTATTCTAAAATTTTGAATCACCCTGTTTGAATGATAAAGTCACTCTTATATTGAAGTTTTAATAAAAATCATTATTAAAAATGAAAAACATAGTGGAGTTTTAATCTATGTTTTATAGTGGTCATTAAATTTTATGGTCAACTCATTGTTTATTAGCAGTAGTTATCATGACCTTGTAGGATCAAATGTGGAAAGGACTTGATTACCACTGTGTTTATAAAGAATTTTTTTACTTTATTTAAGAAAAAGAAACTACAACTGAACATTTTAACACACCAGCAGTTATAATGTCAATAGTTTTATATAATTGTCTTGGTGTCACTTGTGTGAGGTAGTCGCCCAGCGGCAACCCCTCAAGACGATTCACAAAGGTCTGTATTCCATTACCTTTACGGTCTTCAAGGTGGATTGTGTGGTAGGTGAGAAGCAAACAGTGACTGAATTTGATAATTTGTGTGATAATGTAGTTACTTTATGAAAATTAAAGAAAAAAATTAAAATTAATATTAAAAGATCTACAACTTTTTTAAAGCATTTTTCTCTACAGCGTCTAGTTTAGCGTGAAAGAGTGATTTTTTCGTATTTTTAACCCAAACTGAGGTTGATTTTATTTTTGCGTCTTTCACTCATAATTAAAATTAGGTTATGTTTATTGAGGTTAGTTTTTTGTTTATTTCTAATGTTTTATGACTAATGTTAGGTTGTATTCTTAATCATTGGCAAGAGAAAGATGTGTGAGTGTTTCACACCAGATTTTTTTAATATTATTATCAGTTATTGTTAACGAATCGCATCAATTTCTCGATCCCACTTATCCTCACTTTAAATTAAAACTTCACGTTCTATCTCTGTGATTTTTCTGTCGCACGACGAATCACCACTGGGTGCCCAGCCTTAAAAGAGGTTCGAAGCCAACAACTACAACTAACTGATATAATGGTATGGACAGGGCAGGGAAGTGGTGCAATAATTAGAATCCTAAATTAATGCTACTATTATTAAGGTTCCGACTGTAGACTGTTGGGTCGACTGAGTTAATAAGAACCGGTTTGTCGCATAGTGGAGACAAATTCGTTAAGTGACACGGAAATACTAGTTTTAAGTGTAATTGTTTACTTCGTATTCATATAGTAGGTAGCAATGCCCAAAACGGGCTGGTGGAGTGTTAAATTAATTGCACTCGATCTGTTGGTTCCACGGCTACAAAAAAATAGTTCTGTTTCTTATCACATAATCAGCCAATTATATGACTAATCTATTTAAGAACAGAAAAAGTAGAGGTGTAAAAGGCACTAGTCAGAGTTATCTCCTCTGAGAGTAATGAATTTCACTCTACAGCCAGACTTTGTGGTGAATGCAGTGAAGGTGTCATTTGCCGGGTGGAAAGTGGGTGCTTTGCGGAGGACCTGCCATACTGATAAGCATACTCTTTCAACTCTATAAGCAGATCACTATTTAAAGAGCTGCAATTGCTCACGGTTCCTTCTTTGTACATTTTTGAAGTGATAATGTACGTAAAGAAAAATACATTTTTACAGAATTTAGATGTTCACAACCACTACACAAGAAACAGAATCGATTATTATGTTGCTAATCACAACACTAAACTGTTTGAACAAAAACCAACTTATGCAGGTAGAAAATACATCAATAAATTGCCTCAAGGTTTAAAAAGTTGTGACAATTTAAGTCATTTTAAAAAAAAAAACTAAAACAATATTTGATTGATGAAACATTTTACAGTGTGCACGAATTCCTTAAAATCTAAATAGAATCTAGAATAGTTTTGGTATTTAACTTTAATTAAACAAATATTGTGTAAAATTTGATACAAAGAGGTTCATGACAAGCCTGCTGAGTTAAGCAGTGGTAGGGGAAAATTATTGGTAAGTGATGAATTTATCATTGTGTTTGATTTATTTTTATTATTTATTGTGTGTGATATTTAATTCAATAGGGTTCATGACAAGCCTACTGAAGTAAGCAGTAGCAAAAACAAATTTTGGTGGTAAGTGATAAATTTATCTCATTGGTGATAAACTTTCAGTTCATCAATTTTATCTTAACATGTCCTATACTCCCTTTGGAGTCTCCAGAATGCAAGTAACAAAAAAAAAACTCAGTGAGGAAGGCAATAGTAAACTACTTCATTCCTTGTTTTTACTTAGTAAAACCTCTAGAGGTTCAAACCAGCCTATCGGCTGTTGGCATAAACAAAACTAGGTAGCAATTTGTTCATTATATGTTTTCTTGTGAATGGCCATACTTTTTTAGTTAAGTTTAGAATGTCTTGATTAAATTTTAAAACATTTTGTAATCAATTTAATCTATTATTAATTTAAGTAGTTTAAATATTAATTTTCTAGTACTTGTAAGCGTAAAAATGTATTGTAGTTCATTAATTTGTTAATGACCCACCGGGTTGGTCTAGAGGTAAAGTCATCGCCGTGAGTCAGCTGTTTAACAGCTGATTTTTGGAGACGAAGGTTCCTGGTTTAGATCCTAGTAATGGTAGTTACTTTTATACGGATTTGAATACTAAACAGTGGTTGCCGGTGTAATGATAAATTGTAATGATAAACGCAAAAAAAAAACCACAGTTTCAACCAAAGCTATTTAAAATGTTCTCCGAAATTTATAATCTTTCAATAGCTATAACTCGATAACGAAGTGTTTGCAGGCCTAAGTTTGTATGAATCTTTTATTTATTTTTACGGGTAGGATACTGAAAGTTTTCTCTCTTTTCGTGGGCTAACCCGAATGTATACTAGTGTAATCGACGTAAAATTATAAACCGTTCGATGTAGTCACTGAGCGATTCTTTTATTTTAATGTTTTCCAATACAGCAGCCTATGTAATGAATATTGGAAATATTTCGTCTTTAATAGGAAATAATATAAAAACACTTAGTTTTGTTTTGTACTTATTTGTATTATATTAACCTTTTAAATTTCATAACGGAGTTAATGTAAATCTGATTGTCTTATTTGCTAATACTGTTTTAGAACCGATTATGTCATTATACAAACCAAAGTTTATTACATCAATTCAGTTATTTACCTAATGTTATGTGGCATAAAAAGGTTTACTTAGGAGATGTAGGTTTTTACGTAAAAAAAGTAATTGCTTAAATTTTTTTAAATAATTAATTTAAAAATTTTGTTGAGTAAAGAGATACAACATTGTCATGGCAACATAACTTACGGACTTAGGGACACCGAAATAAAAAAATAATGGTGTGAAACACTCACACGATTTTCTCTTTCTAATGCAAATAATTAACAATATAACCTAACATTAGTAACAAAACATTACAAGTAAACAGAAAACTAATCTCAAAAAAACATAACCTTATCATGAGTGAATGATGCAAAATGAAAATCAACCTCAGTTTGGCTTAATAGTACATAAAATCACTCTTTCACGCTTAACTAGACTCTGTAAAGAAAAATGCTTAGAACAAAAGTTGTAGATATTTTAATTTTCTATAATCATATTAATACACTTTTACTATACATATCATACACTTTTGTCGTAAAATGCATACTAAGGCCGAAATCTTAAAAATATAATTTTTTACAGGTTTTTTTTCAAAAAAAAACAGAAGTTACAAATTACCGCTAGACTAAGCGTTATACAAAAAATGTTAGAAATAACAAGTTGTATATTTCTTAAATTGTCCACAACTTTTATTATAATATACTTTTTGCCCTAAAATGCATGGTTAGGCCGCAATCTTAAAAGAAAAAGTTTCTTCTACGAAATAAAATCCTCCCCAATAATTTCAGGTGACATTGCGCCTACCCTATCTTGTAGAACAAAAAATTTAGTAAATGAGGCGATTTTTAAAAAATCGTAGGAGCCGTTTTTGAGAAAATCGCAAAAACGTGAAAAATGACACGAATAACTACTACTTCCGGTTAACCGATTTTGATGCAAATTTTTATGTCGGAGTAGGACCTAACGTAAGTTTCAAGTTTCAATTTCGTACGGTGTTCCGTTCTTGAGATATTTTGTTTACACACAACACACAGACACACACAGACCAATCGCTAAAAACATGTTTTTTGGGTTCAGGGGGTCTGAAAACGTTTATATCCGGTGAAAACTCAATTTCGAAAATTCGACATGAAAACAATACTTTCCTTTCTATATAGCCTATTCGTATAGCCAAGAGAAAGTAAAAAACTTGGAACTGTTAAATATTCTATTGTTTAGGTTATCAACCGAAAGACTGGTTTGAACCTCTAGAGGCTTTACTAAGTAAAACGAGGAGTGAGGTGATTTACCATTTCCTTCCTCATTGAGTGGAAAATTATGCTTATCAGCGTACCAGGCCCTTTGAAAAGCATCATCTACTTTCCACCCTGCAAATGACATCTTCACTTTATTCACTACAGGCTGGCGTATAATGAAATTCATTGCTCGCAGAGGAGATAACTGTGACTAGTGTCTATTACACCTCTACCTCTTCTGATTTTAAATGCTTCAGTCAAATAATAGGCTGACCATGTGATAAGAAACAGAACTATTTTTTGTAGCCCTGGAACTAGCAGATTGAGCGCAAACAATTTAACACTCCACCTGCATGTTTTGGGTAAGAATATAATATGTTATCGTATTCTAAATATGTTTTTTTATTTTACTTTATATTTTTGTCTGTATATTGCTTACAATAAAAAATTTTATCAGCTCATTTAATCTCGACCTCATCAGATGCTGATGATGGTATCTAATAATAATAATAATAATAGTCTAACAATATGAGGAAGTATATCACTCCTCGATGGGAGCTTCAATATCTTTTCTAATTTAATTTTCCATTAGTATTTATAATTATATTCTTATAATTATAATTATAATTAAATTAATTGCATTCGATCTGTTGGTTCCAGGGCTACAAAAAATAGTTGTTTCTTAACACATGGCCAATTATATGACTGGAGCATTTAAAAACAGAAGAGATAGAGGTGCAAAAGACACTAGTCAGAATTATCTCCTCTGAAAGTAATGAATTTCATTATACAGCCAGATTCGTGGTGAATGACGTGAAGGTGTCATTTTCAGGGTGGAAAGTGGTTGTTTTTTGTAGGGCCTGGCATGCTAATAAGCATACTCTTTCAACTCAGTGAGGAAGGTAATAGTAAACCACCTCACGCCTCCTTTTTACTTAGTAATACCTCCTGAGGTTCAAAACCAGCCTTTCGGCTGTCGACCTAAACAACAATATATTCTAGAGATCTGAATTTAAAGGAGCAAATAATCTCTGTTCTAAGGTTCTCTTTAGCCTTTTTGGAGGGATTTTCGGTAATGTAACCGTCCTGTTTGGTTCGTTTCTGTCCTGCTAATTTTCTGTGTAAACATTGATAGATTATTTTTTTGTGTCGAATACGAACCCGTAGGTCATTGTGAGTAATCACGTTCCGTATGTACTAAGAATAGTCCGTTATAATTACACAATGCTTTGGACTAGTAGGACAGCTATATTACTCAGTAGAGGACCCGTAAATGTGTGAACTATACGTCAAGATCGGTTTCAGAAAGAAATGATATAGCTTAAATTATTTTGATTAAGAGAAAAAAATGTCTTTCAATATGACTGTATAAGAATTTTCTTTTGTGTGTAAGTACTTGTTGTTTTTGTGAAATGTGAGATTTTCATGTAGTATTTTGTTCTTAGATATCTAACTATGTCAGTCTGTACGGGTGGATTGTTTATGTAAACTGAGGAATATGTTTGGTGCCGTAGGTTAAAGGTAATGTAATTGCATTTTGTATGATTGAACTTTATTTTCCGCTTGTGTAATCATTCAGAGAGTTCTGCTGCAAGTTATGTAAAGCATTCGCAAGTAACTCATTTCTGGAAAGAATTACTGTATCGTTTGCATCGGAAGCAGACACTGTTGGTTAAATTTAAGCATATTCCTTGTGAAGATGCTGAAGAATAAGAAACCGTAAAGATCCCTATGAAACTCCTGCTTTAATAGGTCAAATAAGAAACGATATTTTTCAATATACATAAAAAAAATTGGAAGTGAAAAACGATTTTAAGGTTTGATAGTACGTAGAAAGTAGAAAAAGAAAGAACAAATGTTAATTTGTACTAAATTTCAAATTTTATTTTACTCAATACTGTTGTTAGATAGATTGTACGGAATCGTTTAATAACAAAACTTTTCAGTCTCGTAATCCATGATGGGTAGTCCAGTTCTTGGAGTTTTTTAATCCTTCGAAAAAAATATTTACATGACAGCGTTACTTAATCTATAACATATTATACGCTTACGGTTCGGCAAATATGAGTAATATTTGTAAATATAACAAACATCAAAATTTTATAATTTATTTAAAAAGAAATATTTATTTACTTTTTATTTAATTACTTAATACATCATCATGATTTCTAGTTTGTTACATGAATTGCTATGTTTTTATAGAGGTATTTAATAAAGTTAGGAATCAGCATTTTATTTATCTACAACAAGGATTATGTATTTTAATTAATTAAATACATTGATATTTACAAGTAAAATATTATGTAGGTTAATTATTTTATCACCCATTATAATAATTTACTATTCTAATTTTATAATTATTTGTAATTAAATGAATGAAAATATGTAATTACTTGTTAAAACATCTGTATTATGTAGTATTGTTATGTAAATAAAATAAATTGTTCAGAAAATTAGGCGTATGTTTCAACAAATTTTTAATTTATCATTCCCTATATGAAATATAAAATATATGAGGAAATTTATGTTTCATGATCAATTTTCGGAATCGAGTTTTCACCGGAAACACACGCTTTCAGGTCACCTGACCTCCAAAAAATATGTCTTTAGTAATTTCTGTGGACGGTGTGCCTGTAAACAAAATAACCCAAAAAATTGTTTTAAGTTAAAACTTAGAACTTGAGTTAGTTACAAAGATGGGACTCGACATGAACATTTTTATCAAAATCGGTCAACCGGAAGTAGCAGTTATTCATGAAATTTTTCACTTTTTTGCTATTCTCTCAAAAATGGCTCATACGATCTAAATTAATAAAATTATATTTCCGATGTGTCTTTATACACATCGATGAATGGGACAAGCAGCAAATCTGGGAAATTTGTAGGCTAAGCTCTCGTGGTAAAAATTTTATTTTTTAAGATTGTGCCCTAAATATAAGTTTTAGGGCGTAAGTGTGTATAATGAAAGTTATAGAAAATAAAAAATCTACATAATTTATTTCAAGTATTTTTTCCACAGAGCTTAATTTTACGTCAGTGATTTCTCATATTTTGCTCATAAAAATTAAGTCTAACACAGATTGTCATTTTGGGTCATCCACTCATGATTAAAATAGGTTATTTTTTCATTCTACATTATTCTTCTATCTTACTTGGTTTTGTGGCAGTTAATAATTTTACATAATATACTGCTCATCAAAATTGGTCCTTTCTTACATAGGAAAGATGAAGTGTGTGAGTGTTTTATATCAGATTTTAACTTAAAGAATCATTTTTTTAAAAAGATAAATTCATCAATTTCTAAGATATTTGTCGAAAAAAGTGAATGGCATAATGAACTTACGTAAATACCTAACGAATTTAATATTTTGTAATAATTAAATTCTTCAGAAACACTTGGAAATTATGTTTTTATGCAATGACCCCTAAAACTTATTGAAGTGGCCACTTCTTTTGGCGCGCCTGGGCTTTGATTTTTGCACAGGAAAAACCTTTGGTTTGCCGTCACATCACACTCGCCAATCAACAATTACCATGGAAACAATTACCATTAATTATTTGACAAAAATCTTAATTATTTAATTTTTTAACTTAATTAACTAAGATAAAACAAGCCAAGATCAAAAATTTTAATGCTGTGATAAGACCTGCGTGTCTGTGCGCAAGTGAATGCTTTAAAATGACTAAGAGATGCAGAGAAATTTAGGAAATTATCCTTCCCAAAATAATGGGTCCGAAGATAGTAAACGAACAGTACAGGTTACGAGGGGAAAATGTACAAGAAAATTAACGATTAATGGAAACAATCAGAAAAATCTGGCGTGAAACACTCACACGACTTTCTCTCGCCAATGCAAATCATGAACCATATAATGTAATATTAGTAATAAAACATTAGAAATAAAAAACCAACCTCATAAAACATAACCTAATTTTAATCATGAGTGAAAGACGCAAAATGAAAATCAACCTCAATTTGGCTTAAAAATACGGAAAATCACTCTTTCGCGCTAAACTAGGCTCTGTAGAGAAGAATGCTCTAAATAAAAGTTGTAGATCGTTTTATTTTCTATAATTTGGTTCTTACACTTTCGGCGTGAAATGCATACTAACACTGAAATTTAAAAAAAATCGATTTTTTTTTACTCGGTTTCTTGAGAAAAAACAGAAAATCGCTAATTACCGCTATACTAAGCGTTAAACAAAAAAATTTGAAATGAAAGTTCTAGGATTTTAAATTCTCTTCAACTTTTATTTACATTTTTGCGATTAAATGCATATTAAAGTCGTAATCTAAAAAAACATTTTTTACGAGAAAAGAGCCTTTCTAAGAATTTCAGCAGACATGGCACCTACCCTATCTTGTAGAGCATAAAAAATTTAGTAAATGAGGCGATTTTTAAAAAAATCGTCTGAAGAAAATGTTAGTGTCGGGTCCTCTAGTGGTGTATAACTTGAGTTTCAATTTTTAAGCGTGTTCAATGTTTCGTTCTGGAGATATTCTGTTCACACACACACACACACACACACACACACACACACACACAGACCAGTAGCTAAAAACATGTTTTTGTGGTCAGGGGGTCTGAAAACGTGTAGATCCGGTGAAAACTCCATTTCGAAAAATCGATATGAAAATAATACTTTCCTTCCTATGTATTCATGTAGTCAAGAGAAAGTAAAAAGAATACTAAAATTCAACGGACTCCTGTATGACAAAACGGTTAACAAATAAAAGTTTTAAGGCAATAAGCAATAAACCTAATAATAATATTTAAACAACTAATAACTTACTTCAAGGGCTTCTAAGAAGAACACAAAGCATAATACCGGATATATGGAGGAAAGGAGAAAAGCCAACAGTTATGTGAGCTGAAAATGAGTTACTTTACGTGACGACGTTAAATGGCCCTATACGAAACATAATTAGGTGTTCTCTAGAATATAAATTTGTGATCACCGTAAATTTTATACTACCTAGTACAGTACTTAATTCTATCATCTCATTCATCAGGGTTATATTGTATCCATTACTTTCCATTACTTTGAAATCCATTACTTTCAGAAAAAGAGAACTTTAACAAATTGAATTGTAACCGCTTGTTTTTTTTACGAACACCGTAACCATTTGTTCAAGTGGATAAGAATAGGTCATACAAAACCTTTTAATTCCTTTCCGGTGTTGGTCATTTAAACGGGGTAATAATCTACCAGGGGTTTTCAGACTTTTGACAGATCTTCCTATTTGACCGATTTTGAAGACTCTGTTTTAAATTGAAATTAGTTTTTTACCTAAGTGTCATTTATCAATTTTCAGTTTTTTGTATTATCGACTTAATACTCAAAAATAAAACTGAATTATTATTTTAAACCTTAATTCAAGGTTGAAGATTATAATACCCATTTAGAGACGAACATTATGCTTGTTTTAAAAGTTTTTTGTGGATTTTATTAAAGATTTTTAAATATTACATGTTGAAGAAGACTGAAATTGTATTAAGGGTTAATGGAGTTTGGTGTTTATGAAATTAAGTGTATAAAATGTTTTTAATATTTAATAAATTTTTGATGTATTTTTTATTGTTCCAAGCGCAGAATTTGCAATTCTGCGTTGTTGGGATCGACAATCAGGGATAGATTTAGAAAAGACAAAACACATATCAGATATATATTTCAATATATTTAAACATTTTGTCCATAACAGACAGGTGGAGTGTCAAATTATTTACACTCAATCTGTTAGTTGCAGGGCTAAAATAAATAGTTCTGTTTCTTATCACTTGGTCAGCCAATTAAATGACTGAATTATTTAAAAACAGAAGAGTCAGAGGTGTCAAATACACTAATCAGATTTATCTCCTCTGAAAGTAATTAATTTCATTATACAGCCAGACCCTGTGGTGAACGAAGTGAAAGTGTCATTTGCAGAGTGGAAAATATGTGCTTTTCAGAGGGCCCGGCATGCTGATGAGCGTACTTTTCGACTCAGTGAGGAAGGCAACGTAAACCACCTTACTCCTCGTTTTACTCAGTAAAACTTCTATAGGTTCAAATCAGCCTTTTGGCTGATGACCTAAACAACAACATCTTCAACGACCTTAATGCGGTCTTGGGTTCGAATCCCATTCAGTTACGGCATATTTTCATACGTCACAAAAATCATTTCATCCTTCACCGTCTGCATTAGCAGTAATTGCAGAACAGTCGGACGTTAAACGAGAAAAAAAATCAACGACCTTTGCAAGTCCAATGTGGCTTTAAGTATATGTTTGTAGAAACCTGTATAGTGATCTTAATAAGAAGTGATGATCTTATTGAATCCTGTCGCCATCTTTCTGGTTACTGGCTGTTGGTCATCTAACAGTTGTAGAATTTTCCTGTCTAATCCGCATATGAATTCAGCCGTACAAATTTTCTTAATCGCTGAATCGGTAATGACTGCATTGAGTATGAATTGAAGAGAAAATTATACCACCACCACACCAAATTTAAGGCCTTAATTTTAATAAAATTAAGGTTCCAAAACTTAAATGAATTGGTGGAGCCTGCAGTTATCACCACAACCCTACAATTGGTCAAGACGATCCCTTGGCCAACGGCGTTTTAAACATCTGTGCTGAATACCCGGTATTGCCCTAGTGTAAATGTTTTGTATGAGAGGGTTGCTCTTTAATTCAAATTTGTCGTGCATTGTCTTGTATAGTTGTTTCGCGACATCAATTACGTATGGGATTTGTAAATTTTGTGTAACATTTAGTTCGTGACATAAAAGGGGCATTGCGTTATCGCTCGTAGAGTTTTTTTTTGAATCGTTTTTATACGTTTCGTGTGTGAAGGTTTAGCAGATCCTCAAAGTTGAACTCTATAAGTCCAGATCGATCTTAAGACTCTTTTAGATTGTTAATTTATGTGACATGTTTAATATTAGAACGTCTATCGAGTAAGCTTCTCAGTTGATAGAAGCGTGTTTTGAGTTTGTGGCCGATCGTAAGAACGAAAATTATTCGGAAATCTTGATTGATAATGAGTATACTGAAAGAAATATTGGAGACTTATCCGGTAAATTCACAAACCTAATCATGCTGATTAATTCGCTTAAAGTCTTGCTTTACTAATCTGTAAAAATATTGATAGTACCGTATTGTTTTATTATTTGATATGTAAGGAACTTGTAGATTACTGTGAATAGGTTTCAAAGTGCTTTAAAAACTGTAAAAAATTGTATAAACATAAAATCTGTAACTGCAACTGTTACTGTAACAGTAAAAACTGTAAAAAAACACTAAAAAATGTAAAAACATTGATAGTATTGTTGTATTGTTTGATATGAAAGGGAGCTTGTAGATTACTGTGAATAGGTTTCAAAGTGCTAGAGACTGACAGAAATATAATCGAGCCATATTACTCGGTTTAACGGATCCATAAATATGTGAACCATGTGTCCACATTGGTTTCAGAAAGTAATGATATAGCTTAAATTTCTTTGATAAAGGTAGAAAATTATATTTTTACCAATTAGACTGTATAAGAATAATTTTCTGTTTGTGAGTGTTTGTCGTTTCAGTGAAATGTGAAGTTTCTATGCAAGTCTTTTACAAAGAGATTCCTAAATATATAACTGGGTCAGTCTGTGAAATAGGTTTATTGTTGTATAACCTGAGGGCATGTTTGGGACCATAAAGGAAAGATTATGTGATTCCATTTTGTATGATTTACCTTGATTTTCTACTTTTGTAACAATTCAGAAATTTCTGTCAAGTGATACTACAAATTACGTGAAGTCTCTTCGGATGACTCATTTATGAAAATAATCGCTGTACTATCAGAAAATGTAGAAGATACTGATTTGTCTATATTTTATACATTTTAATTGTATTGTACAGATTAAAGAGAATTAAAATTTATATTATTTTAAGAAAAAAAGTTAATATTCAGTGAACTAAAACGATAATGTAGTTTTTCATAAATCTGTCACTGATTACACCTTTCCTTATTTTGATTACTCATACTTCGTTTTAGTGTACTTTTTAATTTATATTCTTGCTTTAATTTTTACTATCCTACCGGGTTGGTCTAGAGGTAAAGTCGTCGCCGCGAGTCAGCTGTTCAACAGCTGATTTTCGGAGACGAAGGTTCCTGGTTCAAATCCTAGTAAAGGAATAAAGGTAGTTAATTTTATACGGATTTGAATACTAGACAGTGGTTACCGGTGTACTTTGATGGTTGGAGTTCAATTAACCATACTCTTTCAGGAATGGTCGGCCTGGATCTGTACAAGACTACATCTCATTTACACGTCATCTTCATCTCATTGGGTCATGGGGTTGCCTATTGTTCTGATGAACAGATTGCAACGTACACAAATGAGGAATAAAAAAAAATTACTGCAGTTTTTTAACAAAGTTATTTTTGAGATATAACAGATTAAAACTCTCTGCTTGCTGTATTAAAATACGCCTGCGGATACATATTAATGCATAACCTTCTTGTCTGGCATGTTAAGAGAACTTTCTTTCAAGATACTTATACATGCAAAAAAAGTCTTTTCAGTATACCATAAAGGATAATAGAATTTTCCTAAAATAATAGTTGAATGTGAGTATAATCAAGTACAAACTTATATTACTTATTCGCTTTAAACTTTTACTAACAGTAAGATGATTCACTTATTATTCTTTGAATTTGCCCCATTCTAATTAACATTCCCTCTGTTTACGTTTCAATTAATTTTTAATTTTTCCCAAAACTATCGTTACATAAATTTTACAGCCGTCAATCAAAGTTCTCTAGGTACTCATATCTCACAAATTCTCACATTGATAAATTGCAACAAATTCAAAAATTAAAGAATATAAATAGGACATAATCTTTAAAAAAAATTTTACTGGGAGTTTTTCATTTGAAAATGTTTTTAAGAGCCCTGAGTCTCAAGAAAAACATTTTTAACCATAATAGAGTTGTCTTTCTGTCTGTTTAGATATATTGTAACATTGTACAATATTCTAGATCTATTTTTGTTGTTTTTCAGATCATCAGCCGAAAGGCTAGATTAAACCTGTAGAGACTAAATAAAACGAGGAGTGAAATAATTTACCATGCCTTTCTCACTGAGTGGAAAAGTATGTTTATCAGCATGCCAGGCTCTCTGATAAGCATCAACTTTTCACTCTGCAAATGACACCTTCACTTCATTCACCAAAGGGTCTGGCTTTATAATGAAATTCATTACTCTCAAAAGAGATAACTCTGACTAATATCTTTTACTCATCTACCACATCTGTTCTTAAATGTTTCAGTCATATTATTGGCTGGCCATGTTATAGGAATAAGAACTATTTTTTTATAGTCCTAGAATTAGTAGATCGAGTGCAAATAATTTATCATTCCACCAGCCTGTTATGGACAAAGATATATTCTATATATTCTGAAAGAATAAATTGTTCATTGCAACCAATTTTCGTTCTATGAATTGTTGTGTATTGAACAAAGATAATGGATTGCGACGAATGGAATATTTTGAATTATAGGAGCTGTCGAAAATCAAAACTAGTAAAATAATTTGTTATTTATGTTGATTCCTTCTGTATTATTCCATTACAGTGACAAAATTGTTAGAAGAATCTCGATTGCATGGAAAACTATGAGATCGCTATAAAGACAGTTAGCACCTTTATAGTGAATTGTTATCTGAATTGTGAATGGAAGTGTTTTCGGGTAATTCGAAATAGTGTCATTGACATTCTTCTGAAATACGTTAATAGTACTAGGCGTACGGTTGGTAACAAGAGGTTGTAGACAAGTAAATTCTTGTTTTTATTGTTGAGTTACAGGATCTTATTTATAGTCGATTTTAATTTTTATAATTTAATTTTGAAGTAATGTAATTGTGATTTATTAGTAGTCTAAGTTTAATAACTAACTTTAATTATTAATTATATCAATAAATAATTTTTTATAAGTTTAAGGAAGTCGTTGATTATTTATTATAACTGAATCCCGATCGAACCTAGACTTAGGTGTTACAATATGTTTGTGTTGCGAAGAATACAGGCTACCAAAATATTTTACGGAAAACTATATTTAAAAAAAATATCTCCAGGCATTTACTAAACGCTATTTTTGGAAAGATGAAAGAAAAATGCAAAATAATATTAAAATTGTCGGAAATTTCCTCTTATTATTTACACTAACTGTGTCAACTGTTGCAAAACAAACTTATCTTAATAAGGTTCCGACTTCAATTTCCGGCTAGTGTCTGGAAATTTTAACATGTTATAACCCACTGTTACAGTACCAAAACCCACAGTAGTCGCTAATAACCAAGCTGTCGATGCCACTTTAAATAAAACTAAAAAAACCTTCTTGTAATAGAAAACAGATAAATTATTTAGAATTTCAATCAGCTATTAGTAATTTTGATAGATCTAAATGACTGTTATTTAAACTTATCCGATTTTCTTTCATAATTTTCAAGACTTTTTGTATTTTTTCAAAACATGAACTTTTTACCGGTAAATATTCTGTTAGTAAAAACATTTTTATAATTTTACAAAATTTATTAGATGAAAGCACTGAAAACGTGTCATAGTGGAGTCGGAATCAACAAACTCAACAAAACTATTGAAGAAAATAATGAATAAATTGTACTTTGATCTTTATTTTGAATATGAAAGTTATTAGGATGTATAATAGGAATTTAGTCTCGTTCTTTTTCTTTAGTTGATGGGTTAAGGAGTACTTCCTGTTCTAGAAACCACCTTCTCCTCGGATAACCATCACTCCTTCGACCATTCAGCTTATAATTCTTTGCCAATCTAGGCAAACGGTTTCCCTTCATGCGTTCCAGATGATTACTCCAGGTGATTCTGTACTCATTGATCTTCTTCTCCAGACTAAATATTAGTAACTCTTTTCTTATAACGTTCTTCTTACCTTGTCCTCAAGAGTGCATAAGAATTTAGTAATTAATAAAATGATGAATATGATGTATAGATATTATTATAATTTTATTATTTGATGTAAATTCTGTAAATATGTATGTATGTTTAATATTCTTGGCCTGTATTTGTTGAATTTGAAAAAGGGTACTCAACAACAAGTCCTTATGGCTGAATATTACACGGTCATTTTACCGGATGCTCGTCTGACCGATGTTACCTAATATAAAAAGGGGAGATTCCCTAAATCAAATATCTAGGCATGACCAAAGCTAAAATATATTTTTGACATGAAAACATAATGATTACATAAAGTTTTTCTTCAATATACCGAGAAAACTGGGGAAAATAAAGTTGAATATGTATTTCCTACATCTACTCCGGAAAAGTACAATCAAATGTGTATTACTTTTCCCGTTTCTAAATTTCGGTGAATATTGAACTGTAGTGAATATGAAGAGTCAATTGATTGTATAAGATTCAATTTGTTTCGTTTCTTTCTTTTCTTCACAATGGATTGGTACATTTACCCATACTCTTACAAAATTCTTAACTTGTCGCCCATAAAATTTTTATTGTTGTACATGACAAAAAATCATTTTTATGTATAATAAATAATTCGTTATGTAATGAAACTAATAACAGTTAGTAGCACCTATGTATAAAAAGAAAAACTTATGTGAATTACAGATGACAGTCAAAAAATGCAAGAAGGTATTATAAAAACAGCAAAAACGGTCGTTCAACTAAAGATAACGTATGGGTGCGAACCTCTATTCAAATTAAACCAGGAAAACGGAATAGATAAAATCCAAAAACTTGAAAGGAGGATTCTTAGGATCTGCAAACATGAAAAAACAGAAACACTAAATTCAATAAAGATTTTAAAAAATCACGTGTAAGCGAAGTAATTATTTAGGTCAAAAATGATTAAATTAATTCCTGATAATCATACTGATTAATGAAGGTGAATTTTTTGCTCATAAAAAGCATGTGGAGTGTTAAATTATTTGTACTCGATCTGCTAGTTTCAGGGCTACAAAAAATAGTTCTATTTCTTATCACATGGTCAGCCAAATATATGACTCAAGAATTTAAGAACAAAAGAGGTAGAGGTGTAAAAGACACTAGTCAGAGTTATCTCCTCTGAAAGTAATGAATTTCATAACACCGACCCTGTGGTGAATGAAATGAAGGTGTTATTTGTAAGGTGGACAGTAGATGCTTTTCACAGGGCCTGACATGCTGATTAGCATACTTTTTCACTCAGTGAGGAAGGAAATTGTAAACCACCTCACTCCTCGTTTTACTTAGTAAAGCCTCTAGAGGTTTAAACCAGTCTTTCGGCTGATAACCAATTGATGTTAAATTGTACATATTTTGAAACACGAAATCTCTAAAACTATAAGACTCAGAACAATGAAGTTATGTAGCAGAGTTCATTATACGTCATGAGTCTACTAAAGCAGAATTACAAACATATAAATTATATCTAAGAAATAATTTTTTTTTTAATGGTAAATCATTTTTACTATTTTTTGGTAAACAAAAACATGAGAAAATAAAAATTACACTTTTAATGATGTAATTCTTATTCAGTATCATCTTCTTATGCTCAGTACAAAACCAGTAAAAAATTTAAAACTGTATCTAAAATTATTTTAGAGAAAACGAGGTTTTTGTATAAAAAACTGAATTTTCAGAAAACTCTAAAAATAAATACCACTTCAATTTTCAGAGTATAACCGACAAAAGTAGTGTAAAAACCGTGAACTAATACAATGTTTGAGTCGATACGTATCGGTGAAGAAGAAAAACAAAAGATCGAAATAATACCTTTTGTACAAAAAACACTTAAATCGGTTTTTAGATTGACAAAATTTACTCCGTGTAACGGAATTTTTTACATTTTTTTTAAGGAGAGTCGGGAGTCCGGAAATTTTATTTTTTGGACTTTTTACATTTTATAATATTTCAAAATCTTATGATTAATTTGATATATTTACTATTGTTGTACGACATACCTTTCTATTTTTAATGTTTTTTTTTAATTTGTGCTACAACTAGACTTTTCTCCAATATTTGTGACATTAAGTAAAATTTCTTGCTGTAACTTTGGTTAGAACTAAAATAGCGTCATGATTTTTGTTTTGTAGGACTTCCCTATAGTGTCCCAATAGTTATCAATATAGTCATAGAATTTTATGAGTATGAGCACATCTAGGACCTTGGCTGTTTCAATACTAGTGGGCTGACACTACTACATTTAGTAACTGACGGTCCTTTTTTGCCATGTTACGTCGAATCCTGCAGATAAATTTCTATTTCACAATCAATTTTCATGCACAGCCTCCTTCACAGGTCGCTTCGGACTGTATGAAGCAAGTTTGCTAATACAATCTTAGTGACTATGTAGCTGAGATGCACTAATGTAAGTTAAATTTTTCAGTTTTTGTCGTTTCCGAAAAATTCATTTTTTAGCATAAAAAGGACATTTTCTCAGAAACCACTCAACCAATTTTGATGAAATTTTCATTAACCTTCAAAAGGATGCATAGTTTCTACGAATATTAAGTATAAAAAATGTTTTCTTGATTATTTACAGCTATAAATGTTTAAAAATTTCATAGGTCGGAAAGGTGAACCGAATTGAATTTTTTATATTTGTTAAAAATCAAAATATTACAAAACTGTATATTCAAAATGTATATAAAAGCATAATAATGTTGTAAGAAAAAATGCATAATGTTCTAAGCCGTACAAGTTGAGAAATTGTTCCTTAAGTAAGTATGGTGAAGACTCCCGTGTCCCCCTTAAAGGAAAAAATTAATTTTTTACGAAGTATTTGTATAAAATTGTTCAGAAATAGTATAATTTCATTTTAAAAAAACCTGTTTATTTACAGAGGTAAATAAAATAACTTTTGTTTAAAAGGAATAAAATAAATAAATATCAGAATATTTTATTTTTTTTTAGTTCGAATTTAAATGCAATTATTTGGGTGTTCCTTAGAATTGCAATTAAAAGGAAACAAACGCACACATTCTAACATACAGTAAATATACAGTATTAGGTTTAAAGGACCTAATGTTAATTTAACCCTTTGACAAAATTAGTATTTACTGGACGGGTAGCCACCAGTCCGCTTCTAAGAATCCCCTGCGGTATTAAAGTGACTACAGTTTCATATAAGACTATACGGTTCGTTCCAAATTTATATCTTGTTCCGCCCGGTTTACCAAATTAATGGTACATAAGAAAATAAACACCTAAAAGCCTACATCTCTTAACGTTTTCCTTAAATATGTAAATTACGAGAAAACAAATTGCTGTACTAATTTACTCATAGTACACGTCATTCATTACCTTGGTAATTATTCAGCTGATTTCAAATTCAAAAAAAAGTTGTAAAAAATATGTAACAAGATGTTTTGATACATTATAATGATTATAACATTGTACTGTGGTATTCTAGAAATAGTTTAGGGAATGGATTGTTTATTGTAAAAATCTGGTGTGAAACACTCACACGACTTTCTCTTGCCAATTCAAATAATGAACAATATAATCTAACATTAGTAATAATACATTAGATATAAGCTAAACAAAAAACTAACTTCAAAAACCATAATCTTATTTTAATCATGAGTGAATGATGCAAAATGAAAATAAATTTCAGTTTGGCTTAAAAATACGGAAAATCACTCTTTCACGCTAAACTAGGCTCTGTACAGAAAAATTTTCAAAATAAAAGGTGTAGATTTTTTTTCTAACATCTGAGATTATTTACAATCAGTTTAAAAACAAAAACTATGAGTAAATAACATAAAAGTGTTCACATGACAAAGACAATATCCAATGGTATTGCTTCGAAAAGAAAAACAAAATTATTTATAATTTTTGAAAACATTTACTAGATAAAACATGAATAACAGTTATAGAAAAGGTAACAAAATTAATAGCGGTGATAGTAAAATGCGTCGAGGAAGAAGATGATGTAGACAGAGATGATGTTGACGATGTTGTTGATGTTGATATGGAATACAATCATCTTTTAATAGATGTTTAATATGGAATAGATCTTTTAATTTCCTATAAATTTGATTGTATACACTCTAGTTGTAAAATGTATACCAAGGCCGAAATCTTAAAAAAAAAATGTTTTTTACACATTTCCGTGAAAAAGAAACAGAAAATTGCTTATTACCACTAAACTAAGCGTTATACAAAAAAAATGTTTTAAATAAAAGTCGTAAGATGTTAAATTCTCTACAAAGTTTATTACCTAAAAACATTTTTGCGCTAAAATGTATAGGCTATTAAAGCCGCAATTTAAAAAAACAATTTTTTTACGAGAAAACAGCTTCAGCAAGAATTTCAGCAGACATGGCGCCAACTCTATATTGTAGAGCATAGAAGATTTAGTAAATGAGGCGATTTTTAAAAAAAATCGTAGAAGCCGTTTTTGTGGAAATCGCAAAAAAGTGAAAAATAACACGAATAAACTGCTACTTCCGGATGACCGATTTTGATGAAAATGTTTGTGTCGGGTCCGGTAGTAGTACCTAACTTAAGTTTTAAATTCGTGTAATGTTCCGTTCTTGTGATATTCTGTTCACACACACACACACACACACACACCAATCGCTAAAAACATGTTTTTTGGTTTCAGGGGTCTGAGAACGTGTAGATCCGGTGAAAAACTTGATTTCAAAAAATCGACATGAATACAATACTTTCTTTCCTTCATATTCATGCAAGAGAAAGTAAAAAATTGTGTATTGTATGGGGAGGAGTGCATATTGAAAAAAGATAGTGGATTGCAATAAATGAAATGTTTTGAATAGGAATTCTCGGAAATCAAAATTAGTAGAAACGTTCGTTTTTATTTTGATTCCATCTACTGTGTTTCAGTAAAATGAAGAAAGGATCTCGATTGTTTAGGAAACTATCAGACTGCAGGTATAAAAACAGTTAGAGCCATTATAGTAAGTCAGACATTGATTGAATTGTAAATAGGTGAATGACATTAGTGTTGTCGGGCCGTTTCAAATAGATTAATTATGAAACCAGCTTTGAATTACGTTAATAGTGCATGTCCATTCGTGTGGTAAACAGTGGGTGGAGACAGGTAAATCAATTTTTTTGATTTCACTAACAGAAACATTGAGTATATTCCAGGATATGTAAATACCCGCACTGTACTGCACGCAAATACTGCCTGAAAGAAAGATTTTTTTTTAAAGAAAGATTTGTATCTTGGTATGACACTCGATGCTAAGCTTCGCTGGAAAACCCACGTTAAAAAGAAAAGAGAGAAACTCGGGCTAAGGTATCAGAAATTGTACAGGCTACTAGGGAGAAGATCCTCATTATCAATTGATAACAAACTTCTATTCTACAAACAGATGACAAAGCCTGTCTGGACATATGGTATGTAACTCTAAGGATGCACCAAACAGTAATATTAACATCATTCAACGTTTCAAAAACAGGGTGCTGAGAAACATCGTCGACGCACCCTGGTCCGTAAGGAACAAATCTCCACAGAGACCTACGAATGGATTTCGTCTCCAGCAAAATCCAGAGGTTTGCATAGAAGCACGAGGAAAGACTTCACCGCCATGACAACCTTGAAGCAATCCAGCTGCTTGACAACGACGATTTGTGCGAAGGCTGAAAAGAAAGAAACTATTTGAGCTTGTGTAGTGTCAGTGTTTGAAAGCAGAGCAGTGTTAGTGCACGAGTAGAATTAGTGTTAAATTTAAGTGCAATTTAATGTGTAATTTAAGTTCTGCTGAAGATCTCTGTAGTAATATTGTCAATAGCAGCTTAAGTTAGAATAAAATTACTCATTAGTCTTAAAACTACATCATAATTTACATACAGTATATACAAAATTAATTGTTTTGATTGTTAAGTGACAGTACCATATTTATGTTTGTTTAGGTCATCAGCCGAAAGGCTAGTTTGAACCTGCAGAGGTTTTACTAAGTAAACGAAGGTGTGAGGTGGTTTACCTTGCCTTCCTCACTGTTTGGAGAGATACACTTATCAGCATGCCGGGCCCTCTGAATAGCACATATTTTCCACTCTGCAAATGACACCTTCACTTCAGTCACCACAGGGCCTGGCTGTATAAGTCATTACTTTCAGAGGAGATACCTCAGATTAGTGTCTTTTATACCTCTCTGCCTCTTCTGTCCTTAAATGATTCAGTCATTTAATTGGTTGACCATGTGATAAAAAACAGAACTATTTATTTTAGCCCTGCAACTAACAGATTGAGTGTAAAAAATTTGACACTCCACCGGTCTGTTATGGGCAGATCATATTTATAGTCGAGTTTAATTCAAGCTTTAAGCTTTGTAATTTATTTGATTAAAGTATTTTAATTTTAATTTGTTAGCGATTCAAGTTTAATAATTAATTTTAAATTATAATTTTGTAAATAAATATTTATAAAAAGAAGAAGTATAAGTTTAAAGGAAGTTTTTTTTGTTATTTATTATACTCACATCCATAATTAACCTAGGCTTAGATGTTACAATATTTATAATTCTTATGATTTTGTATTATGTTCGACTGTTATCTTTTTAAAGGCTAATTCAAGTTCGAAGGGTGATAGATGAAACCTATTGATGAAAATATGCAAGACCTGACCGCAATCGAACTCGGTACAATCGAAATAGCTGTTACATATATATCGCATATAATATAAATTCAATATTTATTATATTTATTTAAATATATTCATGTAAGTTCATTAACCCTTAGGCCTAATTACAAAAATGACGAACAGGTTTTATCCAATAAAAACGTTAAAACAAGAGAAGTAAACTGTGTGTATGCAACCTTTTGCGTTTTACTTGAGTTATTGAACATTTGAAATATCCTTTACTTTTAAATAGAGACACCTTTCATGTTTAGAATATTTACCCCTTTTGAAGTTGTAACATCAGCTTGATTATCAGTGACTACAAAGGATTATGCTATTGGTGGTTTTAATTTGTAATAAATGTCCAGACCTTAGCGTAAAATCGGAAATCGAACCCGGTACATTCCGTTGGTAGTCTAGTACAAAAACCCCTTCGTCAATAAGATGGCCAGAAAATAAGTTTAATTCATCATCATCTGTCAAGGATTAGGCTCGGTGGCCTGTTCCGTTATGTACTCTACCTAACCAAATACAACATTTGACTTCCCGTAATAATCTCGATTCTAAAGTCGATCTACTGTAAGAGTACTCCACCCGAGGCAAGCGCCTGTAGGTTGCAAACGAAAGTTTTACACTAGTTGGCGCGTTTCAACCTCTCCGCCTGAAAATATTATCTTACACTACGTTCCATCATAAAAATATTTACTTCCAGCTAAAATAAACATTATCCTTTAAGTATTTTCAATTATATCGTTCATATTACTCTAATTATTGTAGTTTCTTAAAGTGACTCCTTAATTAATTATTTTAACCATTACATTAAACAAAACAATGATTTTTTACTTTTTAACGTTTACCGCTTTTTTGTTTCAACTCAACACATTTATGATTAAAACAATAATTGCGGGCAGGTTATTGATAGTGTTAGTGGAATGCATTAAATAGCCTGGTTTATTGTTTTCCCGATTAAATTCTACTTTTCTAAGTACCAATTTTTCTAAGTTTCACTTTGAAAATACTAATGCCGATTGTCAGATTACAGCTCTTTGGCAAAATATAAAAATAATTTTTTTAGAGTATTTTTTTAGTATTTTTTGTATTTTTTTTTTTTTTGGTGTAGCCACCTCTTTCCTACCCATTATGATAAAATGATACAAATTTAAACGATTTTTCCTAACCATCACTTTTTTGACAAAGTGTAGCAATAAATAATGTATTGCTTCAGAGTTTGCTTTAGTTTCAAAATTTTTATCTCAAATTGATTCAGATTTATTTTTTCCACCAGTTGGAATATGAAATTTAATTCAATTTTAGTTACATATTTATAAGAATCTAATTTTTAGAACGTCTAAAACTAATACAGTATTTCAATTTTTTCTCAATTTTTTTACTTAGTATAGGTACTTACTTCATGTAGGCTAATGTGATTTTGCATAGTCAACAAATCAGCAAAAGCTCGTGCCATCCCTCCGTTCTGATATTAGGAAACTCATATTTTTACTCAAGGCTCATGATGTAGGTAGGTCTATTATGAAGAAGCACCGTAGATTTTTGTTTATAAAGATACTACCTTAACGTGGCTTTACATATGAACAAACCTTAAAGTGTAGGCTTCCCCTTACCTTATATGGCAAATTTTTGCATGTATAAGAAAAGTATTATATCTGGTGTATGTCTAGTCAAATTTTTTTAGTAGTGTCTTACGTATCAAAAGAAACTGCTGCGATAAAATTTTTGAAGCATTGTTACATAAAAAATGATAGAAAATAGGGAGAACCAAAAATATATAACATGTATCCTGAAAAACCAAGAAACGTAAAACTTGCAGTGAATGTTTATAGTTTTACTATAGATTTTTTATTATTTGCTATCTAAACCCTTGCTCGGTTCGTTCCATCAAGGCCATCGAAGAATACTCCAGTTATTGAATTGTTCGCTTTTGGGTTCACCATCAGCGAGTGATGAACCAGCCGTATTTTTAAGCTATAGAGAAGTATTTTTAAGCTATCATGATTACACAAGGGTTATTTTTTAATTATTTACATTAGCAAGAGAAAGTCGTGTGAGTGTTTCATACCAGATTTTTCTGTCCACATCAGTGAAATATTCGTTAAATTCGATAATTTTTTTGAGATTTTTGCGAACACACACACACGAACAAACGTTTCCTCAGTAATATATTGTTGTTTAGGTCAACAGCCAAAAGGCTGATTTGAACCTATAGAGGTTTTATTAAGTAAAACGAGAGGTAGGTGGTTTACCGTTGCCTTCCTCACAGAGTACAAAAGTAGCCTATGCTTATCAGTATGCCAGGCCCTTTGAAAAGCATTTACTCATCACCCTGCAAATGACACCTTCACTTCATTCACCACAGAGTTTGGCTGTATAACGAAATTCATTACTTTCAGAGCGATAACTCTAACTAGTGTCTTTTACACCTTTACCTCTTTAGTTCTTAAATAGTTGTTATATAATTGGCTGACCATGTGATAAGAAACAGAATTATTTTTTGTAGCCCTGGAACTAGCAGATCAAGTGAAAATAATTTAACACTCCACCTGCCTGTTATGGGCATCAGTATTATACATAATAATAGGCTATGAAAAGAATTTTTGTACTAGTTTTATCTGGTTATTTCTTGTTTTGGTTTTGGTATGAGTAATTGAGTATCTCTTCTCGGTGGTTACTTTTAACAAAAAAGGATCGTTCAAAAGTTGTACGTTTTTAAAGTTTTGTACAACCTGTACTAAAATACATTAACTAAAAAAGTAGACAGAGAAAACGATTATATTAAAGACACAACAATTTATTTATTAAAAGAGTTAATCTGGAAATGTTTCATGAAGTAAGAAAAAGTTAAACTATCTGACAGATACATAACTCCATTTGAGGTATAACAAAACTATTGCAAACGCCGCTGTAACATACGACATTTTAAGATGCAGAGGAGTAGAAAAGTATGAAAAATTTTCTGCGATTCATTTTTCTTATACTAAACTCCTTTAGGGTTATTCATTCTTCCATTCCATCTAGAAGATATGGAGTCACGGAAATTGTTCATATTTATTTTTCTTTTCCTTCGTTTTAAATTAAACTTACAAAGTAATGAAAGAATAACAAACATTCATACGTGTACAGTATACTATTTAAGTATTTATATTTTTCATGGTAACGGTACATCATATAATAAATTATATTTCAAGCATATTTTAAACGTTCTATAATAAACTTTAAAAATCTGGTGTGAAACACTCACACAACTTTCTCTTGCCAATGCAAATAATTAACAATAAACCTAACATTAGTATTAAAACATTAGAAATGAACAAAAACTAACCTCAAAAACATAACCTTATTTTAATCATGAGTGAATGACGCAAAATGACAATCGAACTCAGTTTGGCTTAAAAATACGGAAAATCACGCTTTCACGCTAAACTAGGCTCTGTAGAGAAAAATGCTCTAAACAAAAGTTGTAGATCTTTTAATTTTCTATAAATTTAATTATATACACTTTTGACGTAAAATGCATACTAAGACCGAAATGTTAAAAAAATCGATTTTTCTCACGTTTTCGTGAGAAAAAAAACAGAAAATCGCTAATTACCGCTAAACTAAGCGTTATACAAAAAAATGTTTGAAATAAAAGTTGTAGGATTTTAAATTCTCTACAACTTTTATTATATAAGTTTTTGCGCTAAAATTTATATTAAAGCCGTAATCTTAAAAAAACAACGTTTTTACGTGAAAACAGCCTCACCGAGAATTTCAGCAAACATGGCGCCTACCCTATCTTGTAGAGAATAAAAAATTGAGTAAAATAGGCGATTTTTAAAAAAATCGTAGGACCAGTTTTTGAGAAAATCGCAAAAAACTGAAAAATTATACGAATAAACTACTACTTCCGGTTGACCGATTTTGATGAAAATGTTCGTGTCGCGCCCGGTAGTGGTATGTAACTTAAGTTTCAAGTTTCAAGTTCGTACGATGTTCCGTTCTTGAGATATTCTGTTCACACACAGACACACAGACACACACACACGCACGCACACACACACACACACACACACACGCACACACACACAGACACACGCACAGACCAATCGCTAAAAACATGTTTTTTGGGTTCAGGGGGTCTGAAAACGTATAGATCCGGTGAAAACTCGATTTCGAAAAATCGACATGAAAACAATACTTTCCTTCCTATATATTCATATAGGCAAGAGAAAGTAAAAATTTATAAACAATATTTAATTTTTCAAATATTTTTTCTCCTTGAAACACTTACCTTTTCAATACCTGAAATAAATACCTAAAACTCATAAACTTAAGTCTCTTTTGTAGAAAACCTGAAAATTACATTGTGTAATAGCCAGCCCGTTTGTGTAACTGGTCACCACAGCTGGCTTCTATGTCAGGGATTCCGGGTTCGATTCCAGGTCAGGTCTAGCATTTTTTCATCTTTATATTTTCCCATATCATTAC
This sequence comes from Catonia carolina, assembly GCA_035578175.1. Lineage (NCBI taxonomy): Eukaryota > Metazoa > Arthropoda > Insecta > Hemiptera > Achilidae > Catonia > Catonia carolina. The sequence continues at coordinate 255,191,451 of JAQMRL010000001.1, read as the reverse complement.
CTGTACATAAGCCAAGGATTATGAGGCATCGTCTTCCTATAAAAAAATACAAAAATATTTATATTATCTGAAGAAAAGTGACATTGTAACGAGTCAAAATGAATTGACAGCTGGTTGTGTTTATGTTTTGGTCTATTAAAGTATGAAATAAATAGAGCCAGCTGATTGATATTAAATATTCAAAATTATTTAACATTAATAAAAATTTATCCAAACAAAAGTCTCGACCGCATTGGCCGCATTGCCGGCCGCATTGGCGCAGTTGGTAACGTGCTCGCCTCTCATCATGCGGTCCTGGGTTCGAATCCCACTCAGGCATGGCATATTTTCATACGTTACAAAATATCATTTCATCCTACATCGCATAAAGTTCCACCCCAACGTCGTCGCTAATGACCATTGCAGTTGATGCGACGTTAAATAAATAAAAAAAAAAGTCTCGACGCTAGGCAACTAGAGTAAAGGAGAAGAACTATAAAAAATGATTTCTTCAGTTTTTTTTTTTTTTTTTTTTTTTTTTTTTTTTTTTGTTTAACGTCCGACTGTTTTGCAAATTGCTGCTAATGCAGACGGTGAAGGATGAAATTAATTTTTTGTAACATATGAAAAAATGCCATGCCCGAGTGGGATTCGAACCCAGTTTTTCTTTTTGATTATTTAAAATAAACATGTATATCAATATAAGATAAGTTTATAAAAAAATATATTAGACTAATAATAAATAGTCGAAGAATGATAAATATAGGGTGATTCAAAAAGAGCGCCGGTTTTGATATATCAAATTAAAAGATTTATTTTATTGAAAAACTGAAAATAAATACATCAACAAGTTCATCTTACCTTCCGATTTTATGTATGAAAAATGATATCATGCATGTGTCCTCCTCTACTGCGCTGGCACGCATCAACTTTGTCCATGAAATTGGATATTACTGAACGACAAGTTTCGACTTCCATTTGCCCGATAACCCGTCGAATTTCCTCCTTCAAGTCATTGATGTTTCGGGGTTTATTGGCATACACCAATGACTTCAGATGACCCCAAAGATTAAAGTCACAAGGCGTCAAGTCACACGACCTTGGTGGCCATTGGTGGTCGGAATTACGAGAAATGATGCGATCCTGGAACCGTTCACGGAGCAACAACATTGTTTCTCGTGCAGCGTGACAGGTGGCACCATCCTGCTGAAACCACAACTCGTCAATGTCCATTCCATCCAAATGACGCCACAAAAACTCCCTAATCATCGTACGGTATCGGTCTCCATTTACTGTCACGGCTTGTCCTTCTTGATTTTCAAAAAAGTAAGGGCCGATGACACCGCCCGACCAAAAGCCGCACCAAACTGTCACTCGCTGTGCATACATTTCCGTTTCATTAACCACGCGAGGGTTTTCTAAACCCCACATACGGCAGTTCTGTTTATTAACAAAACCGTTTAAGTGGAAGTGCGCCTCATCACTGAAAATGATTTTGTTTGCGAAGGTGTCATCATCCTGCCGTTTTCTCAATACCCAGTCAACAAACTGTCGTCTCTTCTGGTGGTCTGCCACTTTCAAATGTTGCGTCAACTGAATTTTATACGGGTGATATTGGAGATCGTACCGAAGAATTCTCCGTACAGAAGAACATCGTAAACCCAATTGTTGACAACGGCGACGTATTGATTTTGCTGGGCTAACAGCCACACTGTCACGAACCAACGCAACGTTCTGCTTAGTTCGGTCAGAACGACGACGTCCAGAACTTTTAAGGTCGACTGTTGAACCCGTCTCAAAAAACTTCTTCATGAGCCTGCGAACTGTTGATTTATTCGGTGCTTCATTACGTCCTAGAGTACCGCGAAGTCGCCTGACAGTAGCCGCATAACTCTCTCCACTCTGGTAAAATGTTTTGACAATTAACACTCGTTGCGCAATAGTAAACTTCTCCATGGTTAGACACAGACTGCGAGAGTACTACACTGCGAACAAGAGAAACTACAACTGAATCGTCAATCGGATTGTTCTCCAAAATAGAAATGAGGTCAAACAATGTTGCCAACCGATAAACAAAAATTTACCAGCCGTTTAAAAACCGGCGCTCTTTTTGAATCACCCTTTAATACTAGATTTAAAAAAATGATAAATCAAAAGTTGTGTTGACAAGAAAAGAAAAGAAATACATTAAATAACAGAAAATAATATATTAATTAAATAAAGATAATAATGTATCAGAGTATTAATTGTTTTATTAATTTGTATTGAACATTCATAAAGCATCGAATTACTATCCTAATGTGGGGACATAATTAACAGTACAAAATTGGCATCTCCATTGTGAGGTTACGTAGCAAATTGCCATTCCCTTGTGGGGATATAATTATTTAATACAGCAACATTTTGACATATATTTATACATCACCTCATTTAATTACCTGTGTACAAGCCACGGATTATGTAGGCATCATCTTCCAATGAAAAAATACAAAATATTGACCGTTATCGTTTTTGCCTCAGTTGATCCGGGGGTGCTTATTCAGTGAATGCTTAACCTTGAATGCCTACCTTAGTCACACCTGTCCTGCATATCTCCAGGAGCGTTACCTATCAGCCATTGGGACGCGCCGTGTTTGGGTTGAGGTCCCCCATCCTGTCATCTCACAAAAGATTATGCCCAGTCCCTACTATATTCAGAGCCAGACCCTCCAATGAGGGGTACAAGAGGAGTGGGGAGTCCGAGGAAGAGACATCGGAACAGGCTCAATTATAGACTAATCCATGATCGACGACGACTTTATTTCGCTTAGTAGAAAAAACGAATTTATAAATTTGTGTACTGTGCGTTTTAAATTAGCTATTGGTCGAAAATCCGATCCACTTTTTTCTGGATGGGTAAAGTCTAAGGGAAAGTGGGTAAAGATTCCCCGAACAGGGCACTGACCAAGCTGCGAGCCATAAGATCAGTGGTGGAGCTCTCACCTTAGAACCTCTGGACTGGTCTTGTGTTTCTCTCAAAGACCCAACTCCTGAAATTATCCGCTTAAAAAGCCATTGGAAAAATTTCTCAGCCTAATTGAATTAAAATTTTCGTGGACGGCACAAATTTTATGTTGCTTTAGTTTAATATGCTTTGATCAGGATTAACTTTTATTGAATGTAACTCGTAAATATGTTTTTACTTGATTATTATTGTGAAACTTTTGAGGTATTTGTGAATACTTTTCGAAAAATTAAATTTTTAAATTTTTGTGCGACTAACTTTAATTTTTCATTTGTTTAGCCCCACGAAATTTGGTTCACATAGTAAGGAAGGGTCAAGGAATTATCTTTAATGTTTGCAGAACTTTAAACCTAGATCCAAAAAATGCATATTTAGAACTTTATCAATATTGGAAGGTGGTCGTTTGTGTAAATATTACTATGATTACATATTTCAAGAAGTTTAAACTATATACTTGTTTTAAATATTCTAACACGTTCCAAAATAAAAATTTTGTCCAAATCGTTGAACCGGGTATAATAAGTTACAAGGAATATCTTGTAACTTACAAGATATTCCTGTAAGTTACAGGAATATCTTACAGGATATTCCTGTAAGAATATCCTGAAGAAATCCTTACAGGAATCTTCCTTTACAGGAAGATATTCCTGTAATTGTTTTAATGTGATAAAAACTCAGTAAAGTCGGTAAAGTTGACTACAGCGCATTGGCCGTTTTTGTATTTTAGGTACACTCCAGGAAAGTCGTGATGTCGCAGAGTGAACGTTACATGAACAGACTTTTCTTCACTGACTTCGATCCTCCATCTGATTTTGTCTGCAATCCATCTAGAAAGTCCTCCAAACAATCTTTAGCAACTAACAGATCTTCATTCTTAGAGAAAGCACAGTATCGTCTCCAAATAAAGCTACATTGACGTAATTGACAGTTGGTAATCTGAAGTGTTGTCCACAACAGGCAGGTGGAGTATTAAATTATTTACACTCGATCTGCTAGTTCCAGCTACAATAAATGGTTTTGTTTCTTATTACAGGGTCAGCCAATTATATTACTGAAACATTTAGGAACAGATGAGGTAGAGGTGTAAAAGACACTAGTCAGAGTTATCTCCTCTGAGAATAATGAATTTCATTATACAGCCAGCTCTTGCGGCAAATGAAATGAAGGTATCATTTGTAGGGTGGAAAGTAGATACTTTTCAGAGGACCGGGCATGCTGATAAGCACACTTTTGCACTCAGTGAGGAAGGAAATTTTAAACCTCTAGAAGTTCAAACCAACCTTTCGGACGATGACCTAAACAACAATATGAAGTTGTTTTATAAGTGAGTTATTTTAATGAAAAAATGTAAGGAGTTAACAGAAGATATATTTATAAAACACTTCCAGTAATGCCATCTAAATTATTTATTTTTAGATTCAATATACTATAGTATTTTAGTAAAAGCCGTTTTTACGTTAAAGTCTTTCGTGTAACTTAATGGCGAGTTAAAGTTAAACGCACTAAAGTTAAATTAAAGGTTAGATAACTTTATAAATTATCTAAGTGAAGGGATTTATTTAGAAAAGAGAAATAACGAAACCTCTGTTTTCTGACATCAGTTTAGTTTTCTGAGATTAACAAAACAAGCAAACAGTTACTAATACTACAGCAAAAAGGAATCTTAAGATAAAATACTTTTTTAATGGACTAGTGGGTACGTTTATCTTCCTTTTATAAATTAGCTTACACTTTATCTGTTTTTTGTTACACTAAAAACATTTTTAGATTAATTATAATACATACTGCTAACAAACTGGCAGCATCCGTGGGATATGAATTGATTCAGTGATTAAAAAATTTGGTGTGAAACACTCACACGACTTTCTCTTGCCAATGCAAATAATTACCCATTTAACCTTACATTAGTACTAAAACATGAGAAACAAACAAAAAACTAACCTCAATAAACACAACCTAATTTTAATCATGAGTAAAAGACAAAAAATGAAAATCAACCTCAGTTTGGCTTAAAAATACGGAAAATCTCTATTTCACGCTAAACTGGGCTCTATAGAGAAAATTTTTTAAATAAAAGTTTTAGATCGCTCAATTTTCTAAAAATTTTATTATATACACTTTTGTCGTAAAATGCATACTAAGGCTGAAATCTTTTAAAAAAAATCGATTTTTTTTACACGTTTTTGTGAGAGAAAAAAACAGAAAATCACTGATTATCACTAAACTAAGCGTTATACAAAAAAATGTTTGAAATAAAAGTTGTTTGATTTTTAATTTTCTACAACTTTTATTATACATTTTTGCACTAAAATGTATATTAAAGCCGCAATCTTCAAAAAACTATTTTTTCACGAGAATACACCTTCCCAAGAATTTCAGCAGACATGGTGCCTACCCTATATTGTAGAGCATAAAAAATGAAGTAAATGTGGCGATTTTTAAAAAAATCGTAGGAGCCGTTTTTAAGAAAATTGCAAAAAAGTGAAAAATAACGCGAATAAACTACTACTTCCGGTTGACCGATTTTGATGAAAATGTTCGTGTCAGGTAGTAGTATCTAACATAAGTTTCAATTTCGTACGATGTTTCGTTCTGAGATATTTTGTTCATACTCACACAGATACACAGACACACAGCCACACACATAGACCAATCGCTAAAAACATGTTTCTGGGTTCAGGGGGGTCTGAAAACGAGTAGATCCGGTGAAAACTCGATTTCGAAAAATCAACATGAAAACAACACTTTCTTTCCTATATATTCATGTAGGCAAAAGAAAGTAAAAAACAGATCATCTGTGTTCCATCGTTTTTTGGTTTCCCATTGTTTTGATATTTTTGGTATCAGAAATACTTTTTCTCTTAGTAGCAGTGATATTGTAATATCACTTGACAGAACTTTCTGATGGGGTACGCAATTGGAAATAAAAATCAATCTTGCAAAATCCAATCGAATTATCTTTACCTTACGGCCTCAAAAATGTCCTTCAGTTTACATAAAAAAATACACCAATCCCACAGACTGACAGTTAGTTATTTAGGAATCCCTCTTCACGAAAGGTTTCACTAGAACACCACCCACGCACAGAACAAAATACTTTTACAGTCAAATTGGTAAATATTCTTCTCTCTCTTTAACAAAGATATAATTGCTATATCATTACTTTCTGTAACCAATCTATACACATGGTTTCCACATTTACGGTTCACTTAACCAAGCTATCTATAGATGTGTTACTCCCTTGAAAATTCAGAAAATTAAAATACAACAATAACGCATGTTATACTAAATTAGAAAAATTAAATAGTGGAAGTTCCATCGGTGTGTGGTCTGCTTTCTCATGGCGTTCATGTTATTATTTGTATCATGATCACCATCAGATCATTTGTTATTATATTATACGAGATGTGGCTATTAAATAACGAGACTGACGTTGTAAAAAATTTAATTTTAATTTTATACATAATCACTTATTGTCACCTTCAATATACACTCCTTCTCTAACCCTACAACGCTCCATGCGAATTTTTCATTGTTGGAAACAGTGCTAGTAGAAGCCATCTTCTGTCAGTTTCTTCAGAACACGTGCCGCTTTCTCTTTTACAGCTTCCACAGACTCAAATCCTTGTCCCTTCTAATCCAGATTCCAGATCCTTAACCACAGCAGCAATCAAAAATGAAACCCCTGCCCTACTACAGTTCCTTTTTGTGTGAGTTTATCGTTTCCAAGTTTTCATCGTCATCAAATCGAATGAAACCAGTGGTATCACTAGTCTGTCAATTTGGTTAAAATCTTCTTTTATTATTTAAAAAATGTTGTCATTTCCTGTGATTATGCACTGGACAAAGTAATTAAGCGACGACTACTAAATTTGCAACAATAAAATTTGGTAGACACAATGATTGTAAGTAGGTAAAGTTACAAGAATAACTGCAAAATTCTATATCTAAAATGGTAGAACAGTAAAAGGATGACTTTTTAACTGCAGTAAATCTTCCATCACCTGGCCGTCTCATATATGAAACCTTTAATAAAGAGGCAGGTTTTTCAAAAATTGTAATTTTGAAAATTCATATTAACTAGTTAGTATAGACTGGGCAGAAAAAAAAATATTTTTCGTAGAGTAGCAGTGTGAGTGTGACCGTACATTCTTAAGCTGCGATTGGGGTTAGGTAAATGGCCGCAATCTAAATGCTGTTCATTACTTCATTTTTCTCTAAACTATAGTAGTTCAGTACTTTGAGTTTTTTATTGAGTTTTGCCGAAAAAAAGGTTAAATCATATTTTAAAACACCTTTAACACTATAATACAATACTAAACACTTGTGTATTTCCAGCTGCTTTTTGTGGCATCCTTTCATTACGGCAACGTAAGTAAATGCTGTTTGTTGTTTTTGTCATTTCCTGTTAATTTAGTTATCCCTTCTGATTTACGGATTTTACTCTATCCAAGTTACCCGGTGCCTATTAAGTTCGGATATCAGACGTTTTACTACTGTACTAGAGGTCTTACTTTGTACTAGATATCGAATTCGATCTTTCTAAATCAGATTATTTGAAAAGAACTCAAAAATTACTAAAATTTTGCATAAAATTTGGAATGTTGTGAACTAGAAAAATGTTCTTAATCTCCTGTGTTTACCATTTAATTCATTTTTTATGAAATTCCTGAAAACAAAATGATCTTGTTTTCAAATCCCTTTTAGTACCTACATCGTATACCGAATTTTAAACCTAATAAATCTCCACTAAGAGCTCTTGCAGATTGTGCTTTTTGTGCGTTATCTGTAAATAAGTAACAATATTTTTTTAGGATTAAGTTCAATTAAATTAATCAAAATTACAAATTAAAGGGTTCCGACCTTTTAATGAAATTATTTCAAAAAGAAATTACGATTAAAACCAGAGTAATTTGACTATTTCTCAGTTTCCGTGTTAGTCTTCGCGTGTCCTTTTCATTCTTTCTATACTCATTTCTCGCTCACACAAAGATTTGGAAAGGGAAGACTAAGAAACATTAAGACATCTTGAATAAGTAATACAAAATAGTAGTAAATGGCCTCCTGTTTAGTTCAAGTGCTGAAACTTTACTCCTTTCACTTTGATTTAGAGTTACTACGATTTAAGTAACAGGAGGGCTAAAACTTCATCGTTTCCAAGTTTTCATCGTTATCAAAGAGAATCAAAACAGTGGTGTCACTAGTCTGTCAATTTGGTTAAAATCTTTCAAATGCTAAATTTCTAGAAGGCTATTTGTTGAAAGGCTAAATTAAAATAAAGTGAATGTATTCACAAAAATATCCCTTTCGATTGGAGACAAGAGATGGTGTTAAAGGAATGAATTGAACGTGAGAGAGAAAATTTAAGGAAGCGTCAGGATTAAAATTACAAAGATCAAACTTCTTTGAAAATCTAACTACAAAGAAATAAATTACAAATTGTTCAAAATTAAATCTTTTATCGCCTTATGAATTTATTTTTTACTTTTTAAATTATAAAAAATGAATGAAAAAAAGGTTCCTTTTATTTTTTTGTTCTGTTTCACATTATTAAGTGAAGCAACGTAAATGCTAGTGAATACCCAAAGTTTCCCGAATTCTCAAAAAAAAACTCATATAACTTACCTGTATAAACAAATACGAGGTTTGTTCAAAAAATAACGGAAATTTTCGTTTTTTGAAAAAAATATTTATTTATTCATCTACATTAATATTGTCGCCTTCAAAGTAGTCCCCTTCGCATCCAATACACTTGTGCCAACGCTTTTTCCAATCCTCGAAACACTTCTGAAACTCGATCTTTGTGATAGCTTTTAGCTCTTTCACCGATTCGCTTTTAATGTCACCTATGCTTGTAAAACGACGGCCTTTTAATGTTCTCTTTATTTTTGGAAATAGAAAAAAGTCACATGTAGCCATGTCTGGCGAATATGGAGGCTGGGGTATCGTTAAAGTTTTGTTTTTGGCCAAAAATTTACGAACAAGAAATGAAGTGTGAGCAGGTGCATTATCGTGGTGCAAAAGCCATGAATTGTTTTGCCACAAATCCGGGCGATTTTTTCGGATTGCTTCACGCAAACGGTGTTGAACTTGTAGGTAGTACTCCTTATTGATTGTTTGACCTTGTGGCAAGAATTCATGGTGCACTATGCCATTAAAATCGAAGAACACAGTGAGCATAACCTTCACATTCGACCGCACTTGTCGAACCTTTTTCGGTCTTGGCGATCCAGAATGCCTCCACTGGGAAGATTGAGCCTTAGTTTCGACATCGTATCCGTAAACCCATGTTTCGTCACCTGTTATAACACGTTTGAGTAGATCCGCATCGTTGTCGACTTCATTTAGTGACTCCTGAGCAACTTCCATTTGCCGCTGTTTTTGTTCGAAATTCAACAATTTTGGAACAAATTTTGCTGCCACACGTTTCATACCCAAAACATCCGAAAAAATTTCATGGCATGAGCCAATCGATATGCCAACATCATCACTGACTTCTCTGATTGTGATTCGGCGATCGTTCATAACCATTTCTTTCACTTTTTTCACATTTTTATCGGTTGTTGATGTGCTTGGACGTCCGGGTCGTTCGTCATCTTCAACGTTTTCGCGGCCATCTTGGAAACGCTTATACCACTCGTAAATCCTTGTTTTACTCATAGCAGACTCACCATATGCCTTTGTTAACATTTCACACACTTTATTACACTTTATTTCATTTTTCACGCAAAATTTAATACAAATTCTTTGATCCATTTTTTTAACAAACAAAAATAGCCGTGCTCGAAAAACACGTCTAACCTCAGCGGCTTCCACTTAAGAACTAAGCAATGAATATTGTTGAAAATTTTATTGTACGTCAGGGGCATGTGTACCAACATAATAAAAAAAATCGGACTATCCAAACCCGCGAAATTTAAAAATTCCCGTTACTTTTTGAACACACCTCGTACACTATTTTGTTCTGGAAAATCGATATGTCTAACTTTATCGATTTTTATAATTTTTTTTTGACCATTATTGTTGAAAATTTAGTATCTGTTATTACAATATTATAACAATTTCTAAATGTGACGCTAAAGATGCCACAACTTGAATTACTTGCTGAGGCTTGCTGTCATAATTTCAGTCTTACAATTGGCCAAGAAGACCCCTTGGACGTTTTAAATGTCTGTGCTGAGTACGCGGTATCGCCCAAGTGTAAATGTTTTGTATGAGAGAGTTGTCATGTAATTCTTATTTTTTAATTATTATATTTAATTATTTTAATTAGTTGTCATGTAATTAAATTTTAATTATTAATTTAGTTATTTTAATTAATTGTCATGTAATTCAAATTTTAATATTATATTTAGTAATTATAATAAGTTTTCATGTAATAAGTATTTTTTAATTATAATTTTCTTTGATTTTTTAAGTTTTTCATGATAGCTATTACAATTAACAAACTATTTATTTTTTTGGCATTTCTAACTCTTCCGCAATACCCTATTTTCGCCTTCCAATTCATAATATTCCACCTTGGGTGGTTATTTCTATTACATGAAAACTATATTTTTAATCTGCAACTTATAGAAAATATTTTATATTAATAAATGAACTCAAATTGAAATAACTTATCTTGTTTATTGTATTCTAGATATATATCGAACGTATATTATTACGTTGTATGTAATTACTGAATTATAATTATAGTAATGAAAATATATGCCTTAGGCCATAAAATAAGAAGTTTACTCTTTGAGCTCTATATTGAAAGTCAGTATAAAAGTTTTTCTTCGTAACAAATCAGCATTTCAAACAATGATTAAATTTATTCTATTTCAATGATTTAGTAACGAAAATATTCAACAAATACCTATATAAAAATAATTAAAGAACATAATTTAAATTACTATAATGAAATAAGCTGCATGTAACAGACAGATGGAGTGTCAAATTATTTACACTCAATCTGTTCGTTGTTAGGCTAAAATAAATTTTTCTGTTTCTTATCACATGGTCAGCCAATTAAATGACTAAATCATTTAAGAACAGAAGAAGTAGAGGTGTAAAAGGCACTAATTAGAGTTATCTTCTCTGAAAGTAATAAATTTTATTCTACAGCCAGACCCTGTGGTGAATAAAGTGAAGGTGTCATTTGCAGAGTGGAAAATATGTGCTTTTCAAAGGGCCCGGCATGCTGATAAGCATACTTTTCTACACAGTGAGGAAAGCAATGGTAAACCACCTCACTCCTCGTTTTGCTTAGTAAAACCTCTACAGGTTCAAACCAGCCTTTCGGCTGGTGACCTAAACAACACAAATGAAATAAGGTTAAAATTATATTTATTAAACCTTCCATAAGTACAACACATCTTGTTCACTACTACAAACTGTGAACTGATGTACAAAACGGGAGTATGCCTACATGTAGCAGAGCAGAGATGTTGGCTCACAGTCAATGTTAAATACTCGAAAACTAACTGTTCTTTAAAGTTACATTCTTTGGTCATTGTGTTGTTTAGGTCAACAGCCGAAAGGCTGGTTTGAACCTCTAGAGGTTTTACTAAGTAAAACGAGGAGTGAGGTGGTTTACCATGCCTTCCTCACTGAGTGGAAAAGTACGCTTATCAGCACGCCGGGCCCTCTGAAAAACACATATTTTCCACTCTGTAAATGACACCTTCACTTCATTCACCACAGGGTCTGGCTGTACAATGAAATTCATTACTTTCAGAGAAGATAACTCTGATTAGTGTCTTTTACACTTCTACCTCTTCTGTTCTTAAATGATTCAGTCATTTAATTGACTGACCATGTGATAAGAAACAGAACTATTTATTTTAGCCCTGCAACGAACAGATTGAGTGTAAATAATTTGACGCTCCACCTGTCTGTTATGGGCAGCTCTGGTCATTGTGGGATCATATTAGCAACACAGACAGATATGTATCGGAATAAACGTGCCGTTGATGTTAACACAAATCACGCTGTTAAAATGGAATTGGGTAGGATATATGGCTCAAATGATGAATAGGAGATCGACAAAGAGACTACGTGAATGAAGACCGAGAGGAGACAGGAAATGCGAAGGAATACCCAGACATGTTGGATCAAAGATGACACAAGAATGACAAGGAAATCGCATGCAGAGAACTCAAATAAAATAGAATAGATAATAATTAAGTTGGCCAACGTCCAGAATTGGGCGCAAAAGTTTGATGATGGTGATACGTTACACATTAACTACTTGCTCATTAACGACACCAGTACGTTATATAGTACTGTGGTGGTAGGTTTCAACGAATTAAAATATTCCAGACCCTATCGGGGATTCGAATTTGGTTTCTTACGCTCCATATTTCACCGTAATCTTATGTGCTAAACCATTACACCACGGAGGCGACTAATTTTAATTTAAAGACTGATTTGAAATACTCATTTTATGTTAAACTTTATATCAAAATTGTTAACGATTAACACACACTTTTGAATGAAACTCATACGGAAGAATTACATAACAAATTTAGTAATGTCATCTCACTACGTTTTGGTACTTTAAAGTTAGAAAAACTTTTTACCCCGAAAAGGAAATGAGGATTTTATATTTATGGAGTATAGAGGTACGTATACAAGGTTCCTTTAAAATCTAAACTTGTATATGATGCGTATGTTTATTACATTAATAATAAATTGTAACCTTTAAACGTATCGAAAATTTATGTAATTTAGGACTTAGATTTATTTGAAACTTTTTTTAAATTGGTGCTGTTCATCATTGACACACTCAGTTTTCATTTTTTGGTTAAATGGTGAATATTTTTCAAAAGTTTTGAAAATATTTCTTCAATAAGTTATGTGTGTATATATATATATGTATATTAATTCATATTTTTGTATGCTAACCTTGTTTGTAAATAGCGTAAATTTGTTCGTATTGAAAAATGTTTGAGTTTTCTTACATTGTAATAGCAATTGAAACGGTCATTTTAGAAAACCCGTAAGTGAAAATAAACTTACTTTTGGAAAAAATTTAAAATTAGTAAATTTACTACGTTTCAATAAAAACAATATTAAGAAATATAATTTGTTCAGAAGCCTTTACCCTTTAATATAAAATGTACACTTTGTCTTTTTAAAGATAAACCACTTTCTAAAAAAATTGAAAATTTTGACTTTGGTTGTTTCTGAAATAAATAGAGTAAATTGCTAACGTACGTTGTTTTCTGTAAAATATGTTTCTAGACCAAAAGAAAATTGTGTTGTACAATAGTATTCATTTATTTATTTCACTAGTTTACATTAGTGACTTAAAATAGCATTTTGCAATAATAAAAATTGAAATTTTTAACTTTAAGAAAGAAAAATTTTGATTTTCAGGGCTATTCACGTTCATCATCGTAAAAGACTTTTGCACTAGAAACCAGACCTTAAGCTTCAAAAGATCATAGTTTTTCATTTTTTAATTAGAAGGAAGCACTTTACATCCTTAAGGATAAGCCTTTCCTTAATTTTATATTGCAGAAAACCATAGTTATGTGATTTTTGTAGGGATTTACATTTAGTTAGTCCTAAAGTGCACCGAAGAAAAACATGTAAATTTTTGACTTATGGGCTTTCTGAAATGATTGATTCAATAATTGCGTCTATACTCCGCGAGAGCTTATTGCTATCCTCAGAAAGCTACATAAAACTAACTTATTTATTCTTTCTCACGGTTTCATCCGAAACTTAAAATGTTTCTTGGTATAACTTACAGAATATGCATGACCATTTTTAGAACTGTATACCAATCCAGGAAGGTATAAAAACAGTAAGTACTATTTTATCGAGGCAAGTATTTCACTACTTTAATTAGAGATTAGTTAAAAGATAGTGATGTGCGAGTCAGTAAAATATGAGTAGTTTTCATTTACACAAAGAGATTAAAAAGAGAGAAAATGCGTTCGTTTAGCAATTCAAGTTTCACTAACTATACACTGATAATTCTCTTCGTGTATTTCATTGGTACTGAAATTGTACCTCGTTATTATTATAATTTTTTTTATATTTTATTTTTAATTTGAACAATACAGCAAATTGCACAATGACCAAATGTTTTAAAAAGAACGAATAATAAAATAAGGGAAAAAGTGATGACATTCATAACAGAAAAGCCTAGTGGCTCTTCTTTAATTTACAATGTAAATTTTGAAAAAACTTAATTGAATCAGTCATTTTAGAAAGCCCATAAGTCAAAACCTTACATTTCTTCTTTAATGCATTTTATAACTAACTGAATGTAAACCCACCATCCCTACAAAAAGTCACAAAAGTCTGACTTTCCTTAAGTAATATATAACACGAAGAAAAGGCTAAGTGGTAATGTATGTAAAACCTCTTGGAATAGTATCCTTGGGGGTAAATCTCTTGTTTCAAGTTTAAAATTTTGTTTTTATAAAGACGTTCACAAGAAATTCAATAAAACCAAAATTCTTACAAATTTTTATTAAAAATATTGTGTGTGAGGGAATACCCCGTAGATTTTTTTAAAATACCCGAAGTACATATGTATCAGTTCCTGAATATTAAAAATTATAAAATAGTAAGTTTTTAATGAAAAACATTTTATTTCCTCAGTAACTTAGCTACTACGGGGTTCAATTATGTGCCCGAGTCGAATTTCAACATCGATATTTTGCAGAGATTTCAATCGAAGGCCCTGTGAACCATGTTAAATGTCCAGTGGTATATTATACCAATTCTGACATATATCGAGATTTAGATATCCGAACGGTTTGTGAAGCTATAATTAATTGAAGTTGTAAATACAGTATATCAACCGACTAGAAAGCCACTTAAATCATCTAGCGTTAAATCCGTCGGACAATAGAAACAATGCGAATAGACTTAAACGAGCCCACGTATTGGATCTACCAGGGCGATTCTGATTATGTGGTTTTAATTTTCAATACAAAACGCTAAAAATTTTTATAAATATCGGCGTATTTGAGTGAGAATGTTGAAAAAAATAGAAATGAAAATTTTTAATTAAAAATATTTTTATAAAAACAAGTTTGGTGTGTATGTATTTCATGAACAATTAATTTTTATGAACATTCTCTTATTTCAAGAAACTTTTTGTTTTTGTTTAATTTTTTGTAAATAATTTATGAACAGTATAATAATATTTATGCTATATTTTGTTAATTACACCACTGGGGTGTATTTTTTGTGTTCTTCAAAGTTACCTATATGTTGTATTTATTGTTATACAGCAGATTATGCATTTAAAAAAATTACCTATAAAAAATGTATGTAGCCCTACGTACGTACGGATCTAAAACCAAACACTGCATTACTTTATTGTATGCTAGTATTAAATATTACATATTGTTATATTTTTTTTATATCTTCTTTATTTTAAATAACTTTATTTGCAGCTATAAACAACAAGCAAATTTGATAAAAATAAAGAAACGATGCGAAGAAAAAATAATGAAAAACAAATGTGATACCCATTGGTATTTATGTTCTATGAAATAATGTTCATAATGCATGGATGAGAAATAACAATGGTAGAAGAAGAAATGAAGAAAAAAAAGAAAAGAAAATAAATCACGTTATAGAACATCTCGGGCCCATTGACGTTTCAACCTGCGTTGCGGATTTCCTGGTAGTGATGCATGCGATAGTCTGGTGATCAATTCGGGATCAATTGATCAATTGATCAACTACAAACGGGCCGGCCCGTGGTGTAGTGGTCAGCGCAACTGGCTACTATGCCGGGGTCCCGGGTTCGATTCCCGATCAGGTCTGGCATTTTTTCATCTGTAAATCACCGCATATCATTACCTACGCACAAGCCCAAGGCTTATGTAGGCATCACTCAATAAAAAAAAATTGGGGTGATCATTCCATTTTCTAAAAAAAACGCTGTAGCTGAATTTAACTACTTCACTTATTAACGAAATTTTAAGATCATCATGTAGAATTTTGTTGTCAACGTACAAAGGTGCGCAGGTAGAAATTTTGATTGAAATGTTTGTAATTTTTGTAGATTACTCGGTTTAGCTGTGCCATAAATTTGTAGTCCATAGGTCCATATTGGTTTAAAATAAACTTTTTTTAACTAATAGTTTAGATTTTAGAGTCAGTGAAGAGCGGCGTCCAAGTAGTCGGAATATTTCTTTAAACGTAAACCATTAAAACATTTCGTAAACCGGTTTTTAGTATGGTTTCTTATCTCATTATTTTAAGTGCATGAAATGAGTATTTTAATGTTTTTATAAAAGTATAATGTGAATCGCATAGATTTACAAACATAAAAGACCTGCGCACAGTCCATATTCCCTTTGACGTTATTTCTTAATTCTTGACAAACGATTTTCATGGAAACTTCTTATTTAATTTAATCAGCAAACATTCATACACATAATGAAATGTTTGTACAACTTAATTAGGAGACATTCTCCTCTCACTTTATCAAAGAACTAAAGCTAAATCCTGAAACCGATCTGGACATATAGGTACTACACTTCCGGATCTAGTAAACCGAGTAACATAGTCGATAACAATTTAGAGCATTTCGAATTACAACGGGCTCCCCTTGGTACATACGAAACGATACCATTTACAATATTCTGCAAGTCCTTTACATATTCGACACTATAAAACAATACCATTGTATAATTATTTCTCATATTAAATGAATTTAACTTATTTAAGATAATACCCTCTTCATTTCTGCATGTTTTCTTAATTGTTACCAGTATATCGTAATGTGGGGTTTGATTCTGATTTGGATATAGAGCAGAAATTAACCCAATTTCAGAGGATATGCGGGACTATAAGCAGAACTTTGGGTAGCAAAGCGAGAAAGGTCACAAAACTTAAGTTCTACAAAGTTATGGCAGCTCCAGTTATTCTGTACGGAAATGGGGCATAGACAACAACAAAAACCCAAGAGTGGCAGAATCCAGACGGCAGAGGTGAGTTTTCTTCGTAAAACTAAGGGGTGTACACGCTTGGACAGAATAAGGAATGAGGAAATCAGGTCAGAATTGGGTATTTACAACTTGAAAAAAAGATACAAATTATCATCAAAGTTGGAGACAGCACATGGCAAGGATGTCAGATTACAGAATACCTAAGCAGGCACACTGGTATGCATCAGAAGGTAAAAGGGCTGTCGGTAGACCAAAGAGAAGATACAGATGATGTTATAGTTTGTGAGTTCGGAACAGGCTGCTGCCTAATCCTTGGTTGGAAGAAGAAGAAAAAGGAGACTAGTATATCGTTTACATATCTGTACTATATCTTAATAATATGTATATGTTGTATTTGGTGTACAACTATATCTTCAAAATAGTGTAAAAATATCTCTGATAAAATAGAGCTTAGTGGAGATCCCATTGTAAGGTCATCTTTTTGTTTATATAATATTTCATCTTTAAATTTCAAATAATTTTGGTGTAGTAATGTTTTAGTAAATTAATAACTTGTGTTGTTTCATTTTTATCTACGTTGGATTTTTATAATAATTTATTTTATTTATGATGTTTATTGTTTCTTCAATGGGTATATTTGTGTGCGTATATCTTTGATACCAAAAAAGATAATTTTATGTAGGAGAATTTTTGTAATTTACAAGAGGTGTATAGGTATATCTTAAAAGGATATCTATTTTGTGTATTTTAGGGAGGCAATTAAGATTTCGAGCTTAAGGATTATTATTTATGTATTTTTCATGTTCTTATCAATTATCTTAATTAATTCAGTGATAATTCTCGTAAGTTTAACACTGATTTTTTTAATTCGAATCGAATTTAAAGACCATAATTTAAATAATTCACTTACTGAGATTTATAAAATAATTCTACAAAAAATTAACAATTAACTCATTCAGACGATTAGCTTAATTACTTTACCGGACAACCCTCTAAGAAGGTTAAAAAAAACTTGGAACACTAATTTGTTACTACTTTAAAAATTCAGTAGATTAAAAATAACTATGAACACTAATATAGTATTAAATTAGAAAAATAAAAACATAGAAGCTCCATTAGTGTGTGGTGTACTTCCTCATGTCATTCGTGTTTTTATATGTGTATACATATTCATTGTTTTTTGTTTAATTACATTTTGTTTTTTTTTAATATAAATATAACTTGTGTAATAAGTACTACTTATATACTTATTTGAAAAGGAAAAATTTCATTTCATTTAAAAAATAATTGTTCTAACAAAGTTATTATTGATTATAAGCTCTCAGAAGAAATTCCCGTGATTAATTTGTTAAATTAGAGTGGACAGAAATGTAAAGGACGGTTATTTATTAAAATCCTTACTTCCGTAAATAAAAAAAACATAAAATGTACTCTTCCTTCATGTAAATTAATTGTAACCTACACTTAAAAATTCGTTAAGATTTTATTTATACAAGAATCAGCACGTGTCTGTTAAGAATACAGTTCATGTTTTTTGTTTTAAAAGCAATTTTCGTTTATACCAAATCACGTTCATGAATTTATTTTATTTTATTCATTTATGTATTCTCCCACTACTTAACAAAAATCATTACAATACACAATGTTAATTTTCTTAATTGTAACTTAAAAAATTTGAAACTATTTATAATAACTCGTGATGGGAAGATTAATCTACCCAACTATGGTTTCCAATAATCAAGGGTAGAACAATGTAGTGCCTCTGTCTTTATTTTCTACTATTACGGTTATGTATTAGTGTGTTAGTAATCAAAATTGTATGTAGTTACTTAAATACTAATTAAACCACTAATAAGGTTATTAAAATTGTTGTTGTTTTTTTTTTGCTGTGGTTGTTGTTGTTGTTGTTGTTGTTGTTGTTGTTTAGGTCAACAGCCCAAAGGCTGGTTTGAATCTCTAGAGGTTTTACTAAGTAAAAATGAGGAGTGAGGTGGTTTACCTTCCTCACTGAGTGGAAAAGTATGCTTATCAACATGCCAGGCCCTCCGAAAAGCACCCACTTTCCACCCTGCAAATGACACCGTCACTTCATTCACCACAGGGTCTGGCTATATAGTGAAATTCATTACTCTCAAGGAAGATAACTCTGACTAGTGTCTTTTACACCTCTACCCCTTCTGTTCTTAAATAGTTCAGTCATATAATTGGCTGACTATTTGATAAGAAACAGAACTATTTTTTGTAGCCTTGGAACCTGCCTGTTATGGGCAGATGCTATACAAATTATGGAAATGGAAATTATGCTATAGTTCAGTCATGTTTACTCGAAAAAAACAGAAAACACAAATAAATATGAAAATATCCGAAACATAAAATTTATTTACAACTAGAAAAATCCGCGGACTAATCCGCGGACCGGTAGACAAACTCATACAATTATTCGATTCCTGGGGTAACCATTGTTTCTACAGCTTCAATCACAAAAAGTATACTTAGTAAAAAATACATAATTTTATGAAAACAGAAATGTGAGTTATAATATAATCATAGCTTTTCAAACTAGTCCCTTGATAACTTTTAGGCCGTTTATTATTAATGAAAATTAACTTGAATATACCAAATATTCCTTCTTCTTCACTTTAAGGTCTA
Source organism: Catonia carolina (assembly GCA_035578175.1). Taxonomy (NCBI): domain Eukaryota; kingdom Metazoa; phylum Arthropoda; class Insecta; order Hemiptera; family Achilidae; genus Catonia; species Catonia carolina. Next base: position 255,171,909 of record JAQMRL010000001.1, on the reverse strand, counting down.
GGTTTAATGAACCTGTTCCGGTACCTATCTCTTCCTCAGTCTTCCCACATCTCTCATGCCAATTGGTTTATAATTTTGAGCCTCCTCCCATATGACATTCTATTCAAGTAACTGCACCAGTTTCTTTGATTCTGCAAAATTTTGTCACGTAGTGGTGGAATAGACAGAACTCTTCTTATTTCATCATTCCTTAATTTATCCGTTCTAGAGCATCCTAACACATTACGCAAAAATCTCATCTCTGCATCTTGGATCTTGCTATCAATTTTCTTTGTATGTATCCAAGATTCGCTGCCATATAGGAGAGTTAGAACGGGAATGGCATCGTAGAATTTGATCCTCGTCTCTTGTATTGGTTTGTTTTCCAAGTTCCTATGAATATTGCCGTTCATTCTCTAAAACTTTATTATTTTATTTATCACATCATCATAATCATTCTTTTAAATTCTTAATGTGTGTACGTTGCAATCTGTTCAATTTGAAACAATAAGCAACCCCACGACCCAATGACATGAAGATAATGTAAATAAGGTGTAGTTTTGTACAGAGCCAGGCCGACTATTTCTGAGAGAGTATGGTTTATTGAACCCTAACCATTAAAGTAAACCGGTAACTACACTATATAGTATTCAAATTTGTATAAAAGTAACTACCTTTACTAGGATTTGAACCAGGAACCTTCGTCTCCAAAAATCAGCTGTTAAACAGCTGACTCGCGGCGACGACTTTACCTCTAGATCAACCCGGTGGGACGCCGAGGTAATTAAAGTGTTTTACCTGCTCTAATATTTTCCTTACAATTGTATATACCAAATATTTATTAATAAAATTTATTTAGAAGAAGAGCAAAATTAACCAAATAAAACCCTACGACATTGAGATAACAACATTGAATGGAGAATTCACATGTTGCCATAACTTCGCTCTTTCTCAATCTAACAGATTCTTCCTCCTCTTCTATTAATTAGCCTGAGAACCTTTCAGCAAACATTGACAATATCAATCATTATGATTTTGCCTAGAGGGGTTATTGACAATTAGAGAGGAGTGAAAATGAGAAGGTTAGTAAGTATAAGTAGAGGAGCTGGTCGGTTTTTAGATCGCGCAGGCGTAAATGGAACCTGTCATTAAAAGTACCAATTCAAATATGACTTCGTATGATGATGACGTCAATAGTTAACTTCATGCTTTTCAAAATACATTTTTAGTTTCAATGTATTCTCCTTAATTATAGTTTTTTATTAGTTTTCCATCATTTTTATACTCATGACTACAAAGAACTATTTAATTTTGCAACAATTACCTTAAGTTGATAATTAGCCCAATATAGTTCAGATATTAGTTTGTTGCTTATATTAATTGTAAATTTAATGTACGCCTTCTTTAACAGCCATTGTTAATTTAACAGTTTTTTGTTTAATTTATGGCAGTTGCATTTGGTAGAGTCTTTTAGTAGGTATGTATTCTGTAATTATACTCGGGAAATTGTAACAATCTGTTTTATGAATATTATTATTTGTTTATAAATAGGTTAAATAAATGTGTATTCTTCTTCTTCTTTTTTTCTTTTTCTGTTTCTTCTTCTTCTTCTTCTTCTCCTCCTTCTTCTTCTGCTCCTCCTTCTTCTTCTTCTCCTCCTTCTTCTTCTTCTCCTCCCCCTTCTTTTTTTCTTCTTCTTCTTTTTCTTCCAACCAAGGATTAGGCCGTAGCCAGTTCTGAACTCACAAGCTATATCATCTATCTCCATCGACTCCTAAGTCTACCGACATCCTTTTTACCTTCTGGAGCATACCAGCCTGCTTAGGTATCCTGTGATCTGACATCCTTACCATATTGTGCTGTCTCCAATTTTGATGATAATTCTTTATCTTTTTGTTCAAGTTGTAAATAGCTAATTTTGACCTGATTTCCTCATTTCTTATTCTGGCTAAGCGTGTACACCCCTTAGTTCTTCAAAGAAATCTCATCTCTGCCCTCTGGATTCTCCGCTTTTGGGTTTTAGTTGTTGTCCACGCCTCACTTTCATACAGAATAACTGCCATAACTTTATAGAACTTAAGTTTCATGACCTTTCTCGCTCTATTACCCAAAGTTCTGCTTATAGTCCCGCATAACCTCTGGAATTCAATTAATTTCTTCTCTATATCCGAATCAGAATCGAATCCTACATTACACCTTAAATAACGAAAGTGAGATATTCTCTCCATACCGGTATTATCCACAACTTTTTTTGAACAAACGGGATATTTGCCGTTAAAAGCCATTATTTTGGTTTTATCAATGGAAAGTTTTAAGCCAAAATCTTTACACAGTTTGTGTAACACATGGACCACCCGTTGAAGATCATCTGTTTCCTGCACAACCCACACTTCATCCTCAAATAAATTTGCATTCAAATAACTACTGTCATTTAACTTAATACCAGGACTAACGCTGCGTTTCCACAACTTAAAAATGGAATCAATATAAATATTAAATTATGTAGGTGATAGACTACACCCTTGTGGTACCCTTGGTTAATTTTAAATTCTTCTGAGCGTTTTGTCCCCGTATTTATAGCTATTCAAGTATTGTCATAGAGACTTTTAACTGCACACACCAAGTGAGAATGGTACCCCACCTCTGTCATAATTATTGCAATTTGAAGTGTAGATTTGGGCTCATGGTTGAAAACTATTAGAGACTGGGTAAATATGTACACTCTTTTGAGGGAGGTTCACGATAAGAGAACCATTTACCAAAGTTGCAGCCAATCTTCATTGATGAGTCATTACTCGAAGAAGAAGAAGAATAAGAAAGAAGAAGAAGAAGAAGAAGGAGAAGGAGAAGAAGGAGGAGGAGGAGAAGGAGGAGGAGGAGTAGGGGAGAAGAAGAAGAAGTAGAAGAGAAGGGAAGAAAAAGAAGAGGTGGAGGAGAAGGAGTAGGGGAAGGAGGAGAAGAAGGAGAAGGAGGAGGAGGAGTATATGAAGAAGCTTATTTTATACATGTTTTTACTGTATGTTTCCCTACTGCATTTTTTTTAATGTTATTTTTTTAACTGTAATAGGGTTACGTGCTATGGAGTACGAATTCATTCATTCATTTTGAAAAGTGCTAGCGCTTTTTTTTAACCAAATCCGATTTGGAATTTAAAAATTTTTTTAAGATTACTCGCTTGAAATTGAATGTCAGTAATGATTGATATCAAAACGAAAGATTAAAATTTGGGAGTTACATTATCAATGTATGCAGAATTAGATTTATTTAAAGAGAATCAAAAACATAATTTCAATTTATCTATTAAGAATTTTTTAAACTCTGATGGTGTGTCTAATAAGAATTTAGCAAAATATTTTAAACATACTTTGTTTTATTTATATAAAAATTGGAACTACATTAACTACAGTTTGGATAGGGTTAAATGTGAATGCGTGGGAGGCTTACGTCATGCAACAACGGAAAGTTAGATACCACCCTCTCTTCCGTTCTATCAGGACTACCAACCCAATGGATATATTATCACCTGCCACTGCACAATACCCTGCATTCCACCCACATACTACAAAAAACAGATTCCTACATTTATTTTTCTGTCATTTTCTTACTGGGGACCACATTTTTTTCAATAAATTTCTATTAGTCGTTGTCAAAATATACTAGAATAAGTTGGAAATTATTATACCCACTTTCAATTGTTTTCGTTACACATATTGTACAAATAAGTTCTTTTCTAAGGTTATGTTATTCCTGATTTAATTATCTAATTAAATCAGTTCTTCTCGTTACTTATTATATTATACAGCAATATTGTAGTTATATACTAATTTATTTAATATATCCACCGTTTGAAACATTTTTACTTTCTCTTGCCTTTGTGAATAGGAAGGAAAGTATTGTTTTCATGTCGATTTTTCGAAATCGAATTTTAACCGGATATACACGTTTTCTGACCCCCTGAACCCAAAAAATATGTTTTTAGCGATTGGTCCAAGTATGTGTGAGTGTGTGTGAACAAAACATCTCAAGAAAGGAACACCTAACTTAAGTTAGATACTACTAGAGAACCCGACACGAACATTTTCATCAAAATCGGTCAACCGAAAGTAGTAGTTTATTTGTGTCATTTTTCACTTTTTTGCGATTTTCTCAAAAACAACTCCTACGATTTTTTTAAAAATATCCTCATTTACTACATTCTTTATGCTCTATAAGATAGGGTAGATGCCATGTCAGCTGAAATTCTTGGAAAGGCTGTGCTCCCGTAGAAAAAAATGTTTTTTTAAGATTGCGGCTTTAATGTGCATTTTAGCGCAAAAATGTATATATTAAAGTTGTAGACAATTTAAAAACCTACAACTTTTTTTCAAACATTTATTGTGTAACGCTTAATTTAGCGGTAATTAGCAATTTTTTATTTTTCTTTTTCACGAAAATGTGTAAAAAATCGATTTTTTTTAGATTTCAGCCTTAGTATGACATTTTAAGACAATAGTGTATCATCAAATTTATAGGAAATTAAAAGATCTACAACTTTTATTTAAAGCATTTTTCTCTAAAGAGCCTAGTTTAGCGTGAAAGAGTGATTTTCCGTATTACTAAGCCAAACTAAGGTTGATTGTCATTTTGCATCATTCACTCAAGTATAAAATATGGTTATGTTTTTTGTTTATTTCTAATGTTTTATTTATAATTTATTAGGTTATATTGTTAGTTATTTTCATTGGCAAGAGAAAGTTGTATCAATGTTTCACACCAGATTTTTTATCTTTATCTGCAATAAAAAAAAAAGATTAATATACTATTGTACTACTAGATACCGGTTGAGCATAAACAAATATCTTAATAAATCGACTACATACCTATACGTTAGATTATTTGGTTAAGGGTCATATTAGATCATGGTAAGGGTACCCGGAACGAAAGAAATTGAAAATTTTCTCATTTCCGGTTTTTTGGAAGTTATTAAAAATTTAGAGTTTTGTGCATCAAAAGATATTGGTATTAATTTTTGGGGGTTTTGCAATTTTGTTTTTAATTAAAAATATGTTAAATCCTTACATTCTTTTTTAAACAATACCATTTGCATAACATCTTTATTTTTTTGAATGACAGATAAATACATAATTTTTTTATTTTGTGCGATATTTTTTGTTTAAAAACTTAAAGGTAGCACCAAACCTCCTGTGAATATAATATATTAACCTCTGAACTGTAAAAAATAAAATATTGAATTATTAAATATGTATGATGTGTTCTCTTTAGTTTTTTCATGTTTCTCGTAGCCTAAATAGCAATTTTTGACGCGTAAAGAACATTTTATCAGCCAACTGTGAATGGATTTTAATGAAGTTTTTGTACAGCCTTTCATACCATAATTTCAATGTACTGAGTTAATACTACAGTAAAATAATTGTTCAAATATTTATTTTCTACTCCAATAGGCAAAAAATATGATTTTCAAAAGTGTTAATTTCAAAAGAAATCTTCCTAATAATATTTCAAGATGCTACTAACTCAGTGGGTGTAGAATAGCCTAAAAAGTAACCACAAGAAAATTGGACAAGATAACTCTAACAGTTTTTGAGAAAATGTTCCTTACATTAAAATTACGGAGATAGGCATTCCGGGTCCCCTTAAGACATATCTAAAAGCTTGTATTTCAAACTTTCAGTATTCATTGCAAAGTCGCATGTTATTCTCCTTTCATCCTTCCATCTGCGTATTACTTTTGTTCTTCGTGGAAATCCTTGACATTAATAAAGTAATCTGAACTTTTTACGATTGATTTTGTTGTCTCGGTTAATTAAAATTTTCTCAATAGTGTATTAGATAACGTAATATTTTTTTAAAAGTAACTTTATTAGATAAATATTCATGAGGAGTTCCCTGAACTTCATTTTCCGTCATATTTTAAAATCTACTTGAGGTGTTCTGGAGTATTTTTACAAATATCATCTATTATATTTTCTTTTTATTAAATTATTATGCCTACATAAGCATTGGCTTCTGTGTGGGTAATGATCTGAGGTTGTACAGATGAAAATGCCAACCCAACCAAAAATTGAACCCACTACACTAATTTTTATAGAATGGTGTTTTAGATAAGGACTTCAATGTAGAAGAGTTTAGGTCTCACATAATAATTTTGTACTTCTTTCGGTCCTGTAATTTATTTGAAAGAAGATCAAATTTCAACGTATCATAAACTGTTAGGATACGTTAAGAGTTTTTTTGTTATGAAAAGTTAAGAGTTTTCTCTTTAAAGTTCTTTCCACGCCACCTCTTTTTGAATTCATTAACCTAGAGTTGTTGTCTTTCCGTATAAAAGTTATTTCATAAAAATTACAGTTCTGATTAGGACAGTTGTGAGCTGCTGGATTCAGATTGAGAGTAAGCGGAAAGGGAATTTTCCACGTAATGTGAACCTCCAGCTAACTTAAATGATATTACGTTGAAATAATTTACAACAATCCTCATAACAACTTGTTCGTCAGCACATACTTTGAGTTAAGGAACGACGGATTTAAGCTTTTAATGATTTTCCAGATTCTAGCCGAGAATCGAACCCAGGACCTCCGCTTTGCTGCGTAGCACTATAACAACTAGGCCATGGAAGCGGCGTATTAAAATTTTAAATGAAATTAATATGATAGTACATAAACTTAATAGATGTTTTAGCATAAAATTTAATTAACCAATATTAAATTATCTTAAGATACATCGACCAAAAGTAAAATCACATAAAAGTATTTATGTCAATGACCGCGTGTGGGACGAAAGTAACAAAACAAATACCTCAACAGTAAATAAATAAAATGTACGTAAAAGCAAAATATAGAATAGTAGAGAAAACAAAACAGAGAAAGACACCTTTATATCACTAGATAAACTTTAAAATGTATTTAAATTAAATAAATATCGGTGAAAACGTTATAAAAACATTTTTCAATTATTGTAGTATAAAATACTTTTTTTTAAATCCGATGAGTTAAGAGGTCTTGCTCGATGTTTATTTAACGTCAATGTATTAATACGTTTGTAGAATTCTGTGTAACGTTTTCAATAAGTCTCAAGCGCAATACAGTATAACAACTGACAAAAATGAAAACAGTTAGAAAAACGTGGTCAGTAATAAATTAGTGCATCTTATAAATTTTGTAAAATTTTTAAAATGTAACAGAATAATTACCAGTAAAGATCTCAGCTATTAAATAAGAATAACGAAAGATTAAAGACGGACACTATCAAATAAAATAGCCTATTCAAATATTTCATTGAAACTTTCATGTTTTTCAGCAGCCTTTCCAAGAATTTCAGCAGACATGGCGCCTACCTTATCTTGTAGAGCATAACAAATTTAGTAAATGAGGCGATTTTTAAAAAAATCGTAGGAGCCGATTTTGGGAAAATCACAAAAAAGTGAAAAATGACACGAATAAACTACTACTTCCGGTTGACCGATTTTAATGAAAATTTTCGTGTTGGATTTTGTAGCAGTATTAACTTAAGTTTCAAGTTAGTACAATGTTCATACACACACACACACACACACACAGACCAATCGATAAAAACATGTTTTTGGGTTCAGGAGGTCTGAAAACGTGTGTATCCGCTGAAAACTCAATTTTGAAAAATCGATATGAAAACAATACTTTCCTTCCTATATATTCATATAGGTAAGCGAAAGTAAAAAGGCCTCTGTAGATATAATTAATGCGCTAAAAAACAGGTACATACTTTGTTTCCAAATTGTTAGAAAATGCCTAATACATTCCCATGATTCGTAATTTAAACGAATAACATAAGAAAACACCAAGCTTTAAAACGAGCCGTACCTTAAATTTTCATGTTTTTTACTAGGTGAGATACGCGCTCCCAAACATAGTCTTCATTTTTCATTTTACGTACTATGGGTTATTCCTCCCATGGACAGCGCGGGCATACTACTAGCCTCCGAGGAGTATTAAGTAAAATACTGTGACAATATCGAAGAAGACATGGTTCGCGTAATTTCTAGAATTTCATTCATACGTACAATGGTGAAGAGTAGATAATAGGTGAAGGAGTAACAATGGGACAATAGTAACAATAAAAGTTTGCCTATTCATGAAAATTGTTTGAAAGAACTGCGCTATTGTGTTGTTGTGTACACCTATTTATGAAAAGGTCGACCTGTAACACTTTCTACAATAGATCTATTGTTACTTGTTTACAACAGATTTTTCTAGCACTCATTTATAACAGGGTTTTTTTGTACTTTATTATTTGTATCGAAGTTCGGTGTTTTTCGGAAAGATTCTTTTTGATTCACTATAAAAGAGACCCCCGAGCGCGGTCAGTGAGTTAGTATTCGTTTGATCTTTGACGAGTGGCTATCGGGCGTAGTGCAGGGCACGTTCCAAGCATTGTGTTGGTCAGCGATTGTTATACTGTCTTTATTTGTGTGTGTATTGTGAAAAGTTATTGTGTACCTGTATTAAATTCAGTTTTTGTGTATTCAGTCTCACTTTGTATGTGTATTCTATAAAATTGATTGTAAGTAGTGCTAAGTAAATTATTAAGTTATTTATTGTTAATTATTTATTTTAAGTAAATTATTAAGTTATTTATTGTATTACTTCATTATAAATTAGTTGTTCATTTTGTAAATATTTCATTGTAATTTTTTTTAGCTTTAGTAATTTTTTTTTAGCTTTTATTTGCTATCGGGAACTGTACATTATTGACAACTACCAATTTGATCGCTGCTTTTTGCTGTATTTTTGAAGTGGGTTAGGCATGAGTTTGAACAGGGACCCCCAGTAGAGTTTGTTCATTGATGGCTGTCAGCTGGTCACCATACAAAGTCGCTTGCCCAACCAGTGTTACTTAACAAATAATAGCGACTTTCTACCAGTGATTGACTGGGCTGGCCCGGAGGCCTACTGAATAAAATGAAAATAAAACAAAAGATTAAAGACGGACGCTATCAAATAAAATATTAAAAAATTTCATTGAAACTTTTGATATGATAATTAATAATAATAATTATACCTAATAAAAAGGCCTCTATATAATTAAAATCAAGATCCGTTAATATTGTGGCATTAATAATAATAATATTATGTTAGTAGTACGTGTGTGTAGGTGTGTACGGGTGGTATCAAGTGGTTGTAGACAGGTAAACCATTTTTTTGATTGTTAAGTAGTATTACCTTACTTAGGTCAAAATTAGTTTAAGCTTAAGTTTTGTAATTAATTTAATTGAAGTAATCTAATTGTATCTGTAAGCCTAAAATTATTAACTGATTGTAATGCTTAGTCAGAAACTAAACTAAACTAAACTAAACTGGTACAAACACATTTAGATGGTATCAAAGAATAGCTCCACATGTGGAAATTAAACTGAACGTTTCCAAATCACATCAGGTAACTTTCACACTTCGGCCTGTTCGTTACCCAAATTTACGCATCGATGATACTAGGCGTACAGTTGCAGACTAAGTTAGGTACCTTGTTTTAATACTTGACAGACGTCTCACGTGGAAACCACACGTTGCACACGTCAGAGCAAGCTCAGACTCACGATTTCGTATGTTGTACGGCGTCTTAGGTCGCAAGTCCTCGCTACCTCTACACTTAAAAGTCATCCTCTCTAAATCACTAGTACGGCCAATTTGGCTATATGGTGGACCAATTTTTGGAGCCTGTCGCGATACAACACAATATTCTTCAAAGACACCAGTCAAAAGTACTTAGAGCAATAACAAACGCACCTTTTTACGTAACCAATCATACCCTTTAAAAAGACCTGAAAATACCACTGGTTCGAGACATTGTCAACGCAACATACAACTCATTACACACCAAGACAATTGACCACATAAATCCAAATGTTCAATCTCTTTCAACTAACGACCTCCCTGTTAACAGACGACTGAAACGAAGGTGGGATAGGGATCTTTTCCGACCACCATAAAAAAAATTTTAACTTGTCATGCCTGTGTCATATCATAAAAACAAAAAATCATTTCATATAAAAAAATCATCTATCATAGTTTATAAATCATTATCATTGAAAAATATTGGCATCACATTCCCTGCAAAATTTCACGCCGAAATCAGTCACTGGATCGATTCACATTCACGTCACATTCCCACCATTCCTCATTTATTCCATCTCATTTTTCTAGTTGTGCTTTCAAAAAATGTGCAGTTGTAAGTAAAAATAAAGTTGAAGCCAAAAAAAGAAGAAAGTTATTTAACTATTTATTATACTCAAATCCCGAAAGAACCTTAGTTTAAGTGTTACAATACAATACAAAAATTTCAGTAAATTATCTCATATAAAACATAAAAAACAGAGAACTTTCCAATTGACTATTTTCCCACGGCAGCCACTATAATAAAAAGTTCGTAGGTTTGATCCCTACTGCCTACGCACAGGCTGTAGGCCCTAAGCATTAACTCTTATATAAGTTAATAAAATCTTATCTTCAACTATTTTAATATCGACAAAAACTATTAAGAAATAAAGAAAAAACAGACTAAAATACTACTATGTTAATAAAGCAAATAAAAAGTGAAATGACGTAATATTATGTAAGAATTTGTCAAAACTTTTTTTAGGAAAATTTCAAACTCGGTACCAGCAAAAAGTATGTGATTCAGAAACTAAAATTGTATTGAACTTTGAATCATCACTTTAGTTGAAGTTGTCCTGAATAAAAAAAGTAAAGTTGCAAAAATGTTTGTACATTTCAATCAATTTTAAAGATAAAAATTACTTTACATGTACTTTTTAACATTTCGTACGATCAGACTTTTTCTGAATAGATAAAACATTTAGTTATCAAGTTTATAATCGCCGAACATAAGATTTCAAATTTAGTATACTAAAGTACGTAAAATGAAAAATTAAGCCTGTATTTGGAACCGTGTATCTCACCAAGTAAAAATAACATTTAAAAAATCAGGTACGGTTAGTTTTAAAGCTTGGTTTTTATTTTAAAAACCCTTTTTTAAAATCTACCCTTCTTTAAGAAAACCCTTCAAATTTAAAATAATTATTTGTTGAGAAATTTCATTCCCTTATTAATTAAAGGATACAGAGTTATGTCCATTTTTATTGTACGTAAAATCGCATTCCCTTATTAATGGGATAACTCGTTACATCCATCGAGAACTAAAATAACAATTTTTTTAAACGCTATAATTTCTTTACCCTCTGAACTAAAAGGCTAAATTTCAGGTGACATGAATTAGAAAACATGCAGAAACACTCCTCCAAAACGTCATATTTTTCCTCTTTAAATTGATCGTGCTACATGTACTAAGTGAAACATGCGCTAAAAAACAGGTACATACTGTGTTTCCAAATCGCTAGAAAATACCTAATACACTCCTGTAATTCGTAATTTAAACGAATAAAATAAGAAGAAATCAAGCTTTAAAACGAGCCGTAGCTGGAAATTTTAATGTTTTTTACTAGAGGAGAAACGCGGTCCCAAACACAGACTTCATCTTTCATTTTACATACTATAGTCATTGCGCCCACGGAGAGCGCGGGCATACTGCTAGCCTCTGAGAATTTACAAACATCACAGGAGTTAACGTCATTGTTCTTTAATTTATTTTTTACTTGTAAACATTATTTAATTTATTTTATTTTTGTACCTGTAGATGTCAGCCGATTCGCCAGTACGTTCATGTCATTATATACGTTTTGTTTTCGTTATATTTTGTAAAAACATTCTATTGTTGTTAATATCATGATACAATTGAGAACAAACGGAATTAAGGAAAAAAGTAGTCAAAAATAACACAGTATTAAAGCGATTTTATTTTTTTTTTCAAATAAAATTCCAATAAAAGAAATCTGCGATAACTCGGGAACGTAAACATTTTAATTACGTCAGAGCAATCAGACTTCGATTATTTTACAAGTAGCTCAAACGGAAGTATCCAATTCACCTTTTAAAGTTTCGAACTAGAGATACAGAGTTTTCCTACCCTTTTTTAAAGTTTCCAAAAATCCCATCTTCTCAGTATACCTTTTAATTCACGGAGGTAGTATCTGCTTTACAAAAAGCTGAAGTTTTACAAGTGTTCTATTTTTGTAGTAAATTCTATAAAACTCTTCCAATTTTTTTAAGTTAATTTTCTTTTATTTATATATATTTATTTGAAAACTAAACATTGGCTACCGGTACACTTTGATGATTGGGGTTCAATTAACCTTATTCTCTTAGGAGTTGTCGGCCTGGGTCTGTACAAGACTACACTACATTTACACGTCATACACATCATCCTCATTTCATTGGGTCATGGGGTTATTTATAGTTTTGAATAGATTGCAACGCACACATATTAGGAATTAATTATACTGTTTACAATATCATTCAAGAAATTTGAGCCGGCACTGATGTAAGTCAGCAGAAGTCATCAATGTCGGAAGTCCCGAGTTCGATATTTCGGTCAGGTTTGACGTTTATTCTGATTACTTGCATTGGTTATCCTCAACGTACAACTCACTAGTAGGTAAACAAGATATTGAATCAATTTTTTTTTTGTTACAAATCTGACACATTACAATCTGTTCACATAAAATACAATAATCAGTAATTTTGATAAATGTTAATTAACATGATTACAATTTCATCTGTTAATGAAATTGAAAATAGTAATAATTAATTTTTGAGATACAATGATGATTTCGAAAGAAAGAAAGTATATCAGTTAGAAAAAAAAGATAACTGTAAAAATGTTCATTAAAACCTATAACCTAAATAGAAAACACTATGTCTTTTCAGTCTTGAAAACCCAGTATCAATGTCATTTAGTAGATTCAGAGTCAGGAAGTTTGGATGATGGTTGAGTCTTTCTTCATATTTACGACTGAATTTTGATATAGTTTTTTTCACGTGCCTATATTAAGATTGGAATAGATATGGGTGTTTTTGATGTACCACGGAATCTGCAGAGCCCGCCGCAAGAATTTTGACTGGAAACATTCGAATTTGTTTACGTTTGAAGTGCTGGATGTACCCCACTATTGAAGCCCATATGTCCACATGAGTTTTAAAATTGATTTATATAAAATAATTTTTGAATCGTTTGACAAAGGTGAATATTTACCAATTAACCAGTGTAGTTTAGTACCGTCAGCTCAAGGCGTTTTCTTTTTAGTTATTATGTGATGTTTTCATGTGAGGCGACGATATAAATATAGTTCCAAATATGTTCCTGTTGTGTTGTATGGTAGTGCAATGTTGTTGAATGTTACTGGTGGGCAGCCATTTTTCCGTAGTGTTAATGTGATATGTGTTGATTTGTTTTCGTTAACTTTCTTTCTCCACTTTATTAACCATTTCTCAAATGATGTAAGGAATTCTTGAAAGAATTGTGACGCAATTATTGGGTCTTCATGGATAGGGAGAACGGTCGTGTGGTCGGCAAAGGTCGCTATGGTCGTGTTTGGAGTCGTAAGTGAGTCAGATGTGAACAATAGTTATAACAACGGACCGAGAACACTTCCTTGCGGTACACCTGATTTAATGTCATGTAGGTGAGTATATTTAATCAAAAAATTAAAAGCTTGAGAATGTGTTGTCGTTTAGTAGATAGACTAAAGACCATTACCTGTTATTGAAAAATAATTTTCATTGATAAGTTTCCAAAAATTGTACAGTTCTTAATATTTTTAATTAATGTTGGATATTTTTCTATAGAGTACTGTATCTAAGACTGTAAAAATATTATTTTTGATCTTTGAAAACATAACATTTGTAATTTCGTGTAATTTATTTAATTAATTTTGAAGCAATAAAGTTAACTTTATCATTTTGCCGTCTTTTCACTTTTCATTAAAATCTTGTTTTACGCGTACATTTAAAACTACAAAACAACCTTTTAAGTTTAGTAATACTTATTTCTTTCACATTCACATAAGTAATTGATAAAAAATTTTGTTGGAAAGTCATATTACATATTCCGTAAGTTAGCAGATTATGTTATAAATGGCTGTTCTAATCGTGCACATAGTCAAAATTTAAAATACTCTTACAAAAAAGTGAATGACGTAATAACTTTTTGAAATCATCAGTTTACTTTCAACTTCGTTTATGTTCCAAATTTTTTATTATTAGAAATTACTTCGAAAATGTGATAGAGGAATTCTGCAAAAATTTTTAGTGGAAGTCAATGGCCCTTTAGATTTAACATTAGAAGGTCTCGCCACCTGAGTCGTTGAAGCAGTCCACATCAATGGTTTTGTGGTAATTACACGTAATAGCTGTGGTATTACAAGACGATAAACGTTATAAAGAAATCCAAGTATAAACTTTATGTTCCAAACATTTTCTCCCGTAACTCATCAAACGTGAAGAAACCAATATTATTGTTGTTTAAAAAAATGACGACGAATCCTAATTGCTCATTGTTTTTTCGTCTTTAATATTTATTAGCCTATGAATATTAAATGTTATTACAAATTTATTATATAAATTCTTTATTTTTTTATATACTCAATTTTTGCTTTAGACGTCACACAGTTGGGAAGTGCCTTGTAGCTAGGTCAAGGGCTAGTTGGTATGGATAGTCATCTAGTCGTTTGCAAAATTTACTATAAAAGGTTCAATTTGATCGAGGGTTAATTAAGCAGAAGAGTATTTTCTGGCAGCGGTTAAGTCCTAAACGTTTTGTACGCAAATGGTGCTTTTGTTAGTTTTAACGAAAAAAAATTGAATATACAAAATTTCCTAAAATTAGTTACTAAATACTTTTTTTACTTTCTCAGTACTACTGAAAAGTATGTATTAAAAAGTAAGAAAATCTTTGAATTTAAATTTTAAGCAGAATAATTTTAAAAGTATTAAAAAGTAATTTTTGTATCTAAGAAAAAATAACTAAAATTGCCTTACGAATTTATCATTATTCCAATGAAGTAGGACTTCTTGAAAGGTGAAACCTTTTCCTATAGATTTTAGTATTCGTGAAGATTAATTAGCTACTTGTAATGCAATTCATTTATATTTTGCTAATATTCGAGATATGCTTAAACTATTTCGTTAAGATAAGAGATTCTGTAACAAGTTTTTTTGTTACTGTTGATTGTCAGGAAAATTACCAATTTTCTGTGACCATTCAAATATTTTCTAAAACTCAATGTTTTCTTTAAAAGTATTCAAAGGTTTTTTTAGTTTATATAAAGTCGCATCGACAGCTCGGTTATTAGCGATTATTGTGGGTTTTGGTACTGTAACGGTGGTTTTTAACAAAGGTTTAATAACAATTAAATACTTTATTTGTATAAAATATTTTATAAATAAAAAAACGTACTAAAACCAACTGATGCTTCAAGAAAATTCATTCATAAAAATGTAACAATAAAAAAACGAAAAAAAACGATTTTTTTTTTAATTTTGGAAAATAATTTGGTGATTTGTAAAATGAAGCCATCTTTAGTTTAGCTCGTTTAAATTTTTCTTATATTCTATACATCAATTCTATTTATTCTACGTATTGTACACAAAAATTATCTTATTCAAGTTTGGTATAAGGTACATACAGTACAGCAATGTCCTACAATATGACTTTCTTTCCTTGTTATCTTTAACTCATAATTTTTAAAAATTATTTACGGGATATATCCAAGATATCATCAGATTTCTGTATTGAGTGATGTAAACCTTTCAAAAATTGTACTATTTTTGTAATAAATAGACCTACTTTTTCTTAAAACACATATTCCAGTTATTCTTATTGTGTACGTTTCCACTTCTACTGGGTGTTTCATATTGATGTCAGTAAAATTCCGGTTTCCAGTTTTATTTGAACAGCTTGTTTTTGCTTTTAACTTGTAAGATTTTGGGGGAAATTAAAAGCTTTAAATTTGCCGTGAAGCGTAGCGATATGAAGAACCTTCAGGATATACTGGAATCGACAACCTAACATGATTCTAATTATATTTTTTGCACTTTGAAAAGGATTTCAATGTTCAAGGCGCCTTAAAAAATAATAGTGTAACGAATTATGGATTCCACGTTGGAGCTTATTATTATAAAGTTGTATGCGTTACAAAAGATAAGGTGTTAAACGTTGTGGATAGCAAACAGGAGGACAATGAAGTCAGATATGTTATGTACGTTTAATAATTTATATATATATATATTCATGCGGAGCGGCGAGAAAAACTCCTGCTTCAGACAAGAAGACACTTAAATTAAAGACGAAGACAAAAACATTCCTCGCCACCTTCAACATTAACTCCCTTATCCAGCCTGGAAAAATTAAATCGTTGACTAAGGCACTACATGAGAACAATATATCAATAATTGCCCTGCAAGAAACAAGGTGCCGAGACGAAGAGATTTTTGAATCTGATGGCTACCGATTCTTTAAAAGTAAAGCATGTAAAAAAGTATTAAACAACTCTGTAGTGTGTGGCATGGCCTTTGCAGTCAAAACTAACGTATTGGAGTCTGTGGTAAACTTTGAACCTGTGAATGATAGGCTTTCTATTTTGACAATAAAGTGTGGCAATAAAAGATATGCACTAATAAACTGCCATGCACCTACAAATGATAAAAACAGATCGGCCCCTACAGAAGTAGAAAAATTCTGGGATAAGGTAGATGGAAGAATGGCGACACTCCCGGAAAATACAGTAAAGATTCTTTTGGGAGATTTTAATGCACAGCTAGGGAAAGAAAAAAGATACAAAAAAATAGTGGGAAACTACCCGGCTCATAAAAAGACAAACGTTAATGGTAAGCACCTTATCTCACTATGCGAAAGTCATAACCTACAAGTCATGTCCACGCATTTTAAACATTTGGCTCGAAAACAAACAACATGGAGGTCTCCAGTCTTATTTATGGGAGAATTTCAAATTGACCATATTGCAATTTCTAGAAAATACAGCCCTGAAATTCAAAATGTTAAAGTTAAGAAGAGTATAAATGTTGACTCTGACCACTATTTATCTATGATAAAATTTCGCCCCATCCCTCACAATAACAAAAGGGTTAAGAATAAAATAACTAAGTTTGACAGAGAGAAACTGAAAACAGAAAAAGACATTTTCCAACAGCTTGCCAAGCCAACAGATAAAAACTTTAATAACACTGTTAAAAGGATGGTAGAGGCAGCTAAGGAAGTGTCAGAATTAAAGGTGGTTAAAAAACATGCTTGGTGGAATAGTACGTGTGATAAAACTCTAAATGCTAGGCTGGCAAAATGGAAGAAATTCTACTCCACAAAGTTGGAAGATGATTGGACTGAGTATAAAGTACAAAGATCTAACACAGCTAAAATTCTAAGAGGCGAAAAAAGGAAATATGAGAAGTCTCTCCTCTTGCAAATAGAAGAAGATTTCAGAAGAAATGAAACTCGAAACTATTACAAAACATTTAAAAGGAAAATCGCTGGTTATAAACCGCCATCATTAGCATTCCAAAGGCTGGATGGAACACTGGCTACCTCAAACGAAGAAAATTGTAAAATCCTCGCAGAATACTTTAAAAACTTACTGAACTGTGAAAAACCCCAAAACCCCCTTAAAACAGAACCTCTAGAGAGTCTGAGGAGTGAATCTTTACCACCAGATTTAAATGAAATTGAAAGACACATTAAGCGACTGAAAAATAACAAAGCTCCAGGAGAAGACTCAGTAATTGCAGAGCTCTGGAAATATGCCCCTGAAGAAGCCTTGATAAATCTACAACAACAAGTAGAGGAAATATGGGAAAAAGAGGAGCTGCCTGAAGACTGGAAAATGGCTCTTATACATCCTCTTCACAAAAAGGGTGACACAAAGAATGTGAACAATTATAGAGGAATTTCCCTGCTTCCTGTGACATATAAAATTCTTTCACTTGCAATTTCAGAAAGACTAGAGGATCAGGTAGAAAATCAATTGGGAGAGTATCAAGGAGGTTTTAGAAAGGGTAGATCAACAGTAGAACAAATACAGAACCTTAAAACAATTATAAAGTACTATGCCATTAGGTCAAAGAAATATGTTGCCACGTTCGTAGACTTCAGGAAAGCGTATGACAGTATAGATAGAGAAGTTTTAATTAAGATCTTAGAAGAATTTGGAGTAGATAGAAAACTTAGAGCCATGATCAAAGCAACTTTGACAGAAACTAAATCTAAAATTAAATTTTTAGGACATCTCTCAGAGCCCTTTGAAGTTAAAACAGGAGTGAGACAAGGAGACGGCCTATCACCTCTGCTTTTTAATTGTGTGGTGGAGAAGATAATAAGAAATTGGAGAGAAGAGTTACAGTCTAGGGAGTTATATAGACCTTTGAAAATTGGAAGAGGAACTGAAATAGACTGTCTGGCGTTTGCTGACGATATAGCTTTGCTCACAGATAATATAGAAACAGCTAAGGCTCAACTAGACCTACTGAAGGAAGTTGCAGAACAGGCAGGACTACAAATTTCGTATGAAAAAACAGAACTGATGACAACAATAAAAGGTATAACGGATAAGGCATTGAAAACAAAATATGGGAAGATTAACATTGTGGATAAGTTCAAATATCTGGGCGAAATAATCATGAAGAATGGAAGTGACAAAGAGGCGTTAAAAGCCAGGATTAAGAAATTGGATCTGGCATATTTAGCTACTAAAAATATTTACAACAAAAAATGTTTCTCAAGAACTGCAAAGTTAAGACATTACGAAACAGTAGTAAAGCCTGTGCCTTTATATGCATCGGAGACATTGACCTCAGAAAATAAAGGACTTATAGAAGATGTCGAGAAGAGAGAAAGAAGGATTCTGAGAAAGATCTATGGGCCACGATATGATGAAGAACACAATACCTATAAAAACGTTTCAAACACCAAATTGTATGAACATGTAGAGAAGATGTCAGAGACGTTCAGAAGAAGGAGAACACGATTTTACGGGCACATAAAGAGGATGAGCGATGACAGACTGACAAAGAAAATTTTGAATAACTTTGATAATGCTAAGACTACTTTGAAGTGGTTTATCCATACTAAAGATGATCTAAAAAAACTTCGAGTTGAAGAAGAGGACATTTACGATAGAGACAAATTTAGGCAGAAGACAAATGACAAAAGGATAAGTCTGCCTGTGCAATCTGCAAGAAGAGAGGGTACTGGTGGGAGGTGGACGGATGAGAGAAGAAAGGAGCATTCCGAACGAATGAAGGCTTTTTGGGCAGATAAGAGGAATGACATCCTGAGAAGAAGAGACCAAAATGCATAGTGCTTAACGTGATCCTTAGTCGGTCGATCAACGAATTAATTAATTTATATTCATGCGAGTATTTACAGCCCCAGCCGTATCTCGCTTCCTAAGCACCACCTCTCTCTGTCTCGCTAGTCCCCATCGGAGAGTGCCGCAAAGACATTGTCTCCTGCACCCATCTAACCTGTCACTTCCGGCCTACCCTTCCTTCTTCTACCGGCTGGCGTCCACTCCCATACCCTCTTTGGCCACCTACCATCCTCCATCCTCTGCCAATGGCCAAACCATTTAAGTGATCCCGGGATATGGTATTCATGATATTTCCTTGATTCTTCTTCTAATTTTAGAATTCGGAATTCAATCGATCCGCGACACACCACAGCTCCGCCTCCAGAATTCCATCTTTATCGCTTTTTTGGTGATCCTTCTGTCTCTGTCAATACCCACTTTAAATTATAAATAATTTGTCAATCATCAATATAAATTGATAATTTATATTTAATAAGTTAATTAATAATTATGAAATTTAATAAAATTTCACCTGAGAAAAGCAGAAATACGAGCGTAAAAATTGAGAGCTCCATGTATTGTAAAGTCTATAAATTCATTTACAGGTGTTAGAATAAGGGTGTGTTAAAATTTTGGTTTTTAAACGATTTAGGTGAATCTGAATACGGATTTCAATAAAAGTTGGTATTATCTGTCATTGTAAAAGTACTTCATTACTAATGTACATTGTATCATTTTCTTTTTTTAATTTTGAAAATAAAAAGTTCTAATAAAACAAAAGTTTGTATCGTTCAAAATATTGCAAACATTTCGTCATGAATCTTTTCAATAAAAAATCTCTTCTGAGCACACAATGTGAATATTTATTCTAATTTTTTGTTACCGGATTGTTTTTATTAACAGTTGAACGGGTTTTGTATAGAGAAGTCCGTTTCTAAACAATATCAACTGTTTCAAGTAAAAATTAATTTATTTTTAGCTCCAAATATTTTTAAAATTTACATAAAAATATTGTCAATACAATGTTTTTATGCAGCTAATTTATGCAGAATATTATTTATATAATAATAATAAAATTTTTTCATCTGCTATACCACAATTTAAATTTTTGTGAGTTTAAATAATTTTCTGCACCAACTTTATGTTATAGAGGCGTAATAGAAATATTTAACAGGCTGTTTATTAACGAACAAATCATCAACATAATGATTATTTTTTATTATTCCATATTTGCTGCTACTAGTTATTTAAAACTAACAAGATTTTCCTTGGCTATACATATATTACCCCCTTCCCTCACGCATAATTGCAGTTACCCATAGATATAATACGTATTTCATGATTTCACTTACAGTGTTTTAGCAACATAGTAACCATTTAAATCTAACAATCTAATATACTTTTAAACAATTTTAGTAACTTTTTTGTAAATAAGACATATATAACTTATTAGCTAAGATAATATTTTAGTAACTTATACGAGCTAAATAAAATCTTTTCTATAACTTAAATTTTATTTATAACTTATCGTATAGTTTTTGTTTTAGTTCCTTTTTTTATAAACTAAATCAACAGGCTTTGGCAATTTCAGTCCTTTAACTATCACAATAGTGTCCAAAGATAAAGTTCTTCAACGTTAACATGGTCGTGTAGCCAATCTTCATAGCCAATCTTCATGCTTCTCAGTACATTAACACACGTTTTTAGCTACTGAAGTTACTTATAAATCATCGTATATTAATATATACTGTTGCAGGTATACCATGCAAAAATAACAATATTCTTGAACACCATATTTTGAAACTTTGGATTGCATTTAGGTGCTTGCTTTAGAACAACCATAGATCTGTAGGGCTTATGTTTTAGCCATACCGGCTAAATTTAAAAAGAATCAAAGACGTGTCGTTTAAAATAATAACTCTTAGATTCATGGAAAGTAGCAAAGATTATTATGATATTGAAGCCAGGTAAATCGGAAAATGAGGTCTCCTCGTATCGTCCTATTAGTCTACTCCCGGTGATGTCAAAGGTTTTTGAAAGAATATGTCTAAAGCGGTTGAAACTAGTTATAGAAGATCGTCATCTTATTCCGGATCATCAGTTTGGATTTCGGCAGCAGCATAGTACAATAGAGCAGGTGCATCGATTGACAAGCGTAATCCGTGGATGTTTAGAGGAAAAGAAGTACTGTTCGGCTGTGCTGTTAGACGTTGTTCAAGCATTTGATAGAGTCTGGCATCCTGGTCTACTCCATAAATTAAAAGCTGTGTTTCCGGAGAATCTGTACAGTGTTCTGGTTTCGTATCTTGATAAACGGTTATTTCAAGTCCGGGTTGGAAATTACTTAACGGGTTTGAAAGAGATCAAGGCTGGTGTTCCGCAAGGAAGCGTTCTGGGACCAATTTTATATGTTCTGTTCACAGCTGATTTGCCTGTTCTTGAAAATGTAACCATTGCCACCTTTGCTGACGATACAGCAATAATGTCATGTGATGCAGACCCAACTATTGGGTCACGCAGAGTGCAGATGTATCTAAGTGAGCTGGAAGTCTGGCTGACAAAGTGGAAGATCAAGGTGAACGAGGGCAAATCTACGCATGTAACGTTTACTACCAGAAGGGCAACTTGTCCTCCTGTCCAACTGAATGGCAAGAATATTCCACAGGCAAAAGATGTAAAGTATTTAGGAATGTATTTAGATAGAGGTCTGACTTGGCGCAAACACATTCAGATGAAAAGGAAACAGCTGGATTTAACATTTAGGAAGATGTATTGGCTCGTTGGTAGGCGTTCTCAGCTTTCGATTGACAACAAACTACTTTTGTACAAATCCATGCTGAAGCCGATTTGGACCTACGGAATTCAGTTATGGGGGACAGCATCAACTTCAAACATCGAAATTCTGCAAAGGTTTCAATCAAAAATTCTACGGACCATACTGAATGCACCGTGGTATATTACCAATGCCGATATACATCGTGATATGGATGTGCAGACGGTACGAGAAGAAGTACGAAGTTTCAGTTGTAAATACATCGAACGTCTAAACAACCACGTAAATCACTTAGCTAGCACTGAATCTCTTAGACAACAGTAATGATGTCAATAGGCTACAGTACTGGAAAATAAACGTGCTACAGTACTGGATCTCCCAGGGCGATTCTGATAGTGTGATTTTAAAGTTGTAAATAATATAATGTTAGTGTTTTGTAGATGTCTGTCGTGTTTGAGTGTCAATGTTGTAAATTACTGAATGAACGTTTCGAATTATTTTCGGAAAAGTTAGGTGTACATATATTCGGAATCATGTGCTTATTATTTATTACTTCTTATTTGTTTTTCGTTTTAAAGGAAGTTTTGGTTATTTTTTATTTTATATTTATTTTTTTTTTGTTTATTTATTTAAAAATCACTATAAAATTTTGATTGTAAATATTAATTAAGAACAGTATGAAATATTTTCATGTTATAATTTGTTAATTACACCAGTGGGTTGTAATTTTTTCATGAGTTGCGTCTATTTGATAAGTTGCATTTATTGTTATTTATAACAGATTATGCATTAAATAAAAAGTTATATGAAAAAAAAAAAAAAGATTCATGGATAATTTTACAGTGATAGCTGTTGATTTAATTTGATGAGTTTAATAATGAATTTAATTTAATAAAATAATTGAGAAATTTTCTCTACCAAAGCTTATTTACTAAAAATACTTCAAAATTTTATAATATTCAATTTTTTTTCATTTACCCTTACATAAAACGAATAATTATCAAAAAACAAGCAGTTTAAAAGCAAATTAGTTTGCTGTTCACAATTTAAAAAACCGATAAAGGTTTGTTTACAAATCATCATACTTTCACCGATAAAAAACGCTGAAATGTTAAATTGAACTAAACCTTTCAATTTTATTTGAATAGTATAGAAAGAAAAATCTATATTTTCAAGCAATTAATTAAATGCTTCAGCTATTCTGAAATTAAAACGGCCCTGTTTAAAAATATATCTATCTCTGATTGATAATGTATGAGTAAGAAAAAGGCTTGATAAGAAAACAACTAAAGATACTTTAAGCCATTGCTTATACCGGGTGTCCCACGGAATTTGAACCATAGGGAAATAGCATTGATTTTCATTAATTTTTTGATATTTTTTTTCCTCAAATAAATGAAGACTTTTTATATAGTCAGGAATCATTAAAAGATGTTTAGACCTTTTAAAAAATATCAATTTTGATACATTTCAAAGTTGTATTCTAGCTTAAATACAGAAATTTTTAATCGTTTTCCTTTTAAATATTGGAAATTTCATCAACTTTTCGCATAGTTATGTTTGGGAGATGTAAAGATAGGTGGATCGAAATCCATCCGCGGTAAAAAATTTTATCGCTCAAAAAATATTGGAAATATTTAAAAAATTATTTATTCTTTTAATTTTGATGATTTGTTTTATCATCTAAAATTATTTACTTAAAAATTTGTTTTTTTGGAAGCTAAATCAAATACCTAAATATTTCCTTCAGCAACATTTAATTTTCAGAGACAGTTGATTGCTGATGATAAAACAAAATATCAAAATTAAAAAATAAATATTTTTTTAATATTTCCAGTATTTTTTAAACAATAAAATAATTTTACTGCTGATGGATTCGACCCACCTATCTTGACATCTCCAGACCAGAATGTTACCATTACTCCAAACATAGCTATGCGAAAAGTTGATAAAATTTCCAATAACATAAAATGGAATACTATTAAAAATTTAAATATTTCAGTATTTTAGTTAAAATACAGCTTAAAATGTATCAAAATTGATATTTTTTAAACATTTTCTAATGATTCCTGACTATAACAAAAGTCTTCATTTATTCGTGGGGAAAAAAATTTAACAAACTAATGAAAATCAATGCTATTTCCCTATGGTTCGAATTCTGTGGGACACCCGGTAATATTTTTTAATGTGTCCTGGTATATCGGATTTTTAAGATGATTTACCACATTATCAGCTTTCCTTTTTCTTTATTGGTTAGGCCTATTTTAGTTATACAAAAGCGATAAGAAAAAGTTTTCGTTTAATTATATTTTTATTGTGTTTTTACATAATGTTAATTTGGAAACCAGGCATTTATAAAACGTTGTCTTCTACTAAGTATCAGTAGAGCCTATTTTTTAGTTTTATTTTTGTGCATCTCTTTCTCCCCCCCCCCCCTCTAACTACGTACTTTGTAGTCTTATATTAATGCAGTAGCTCTCACTTCTTTTTTATTTTATTATATAATTTAATCTAATCATTTGATATGTACAGAGAACCCATAACAGGCAGGTTACCGGAGGTTACAGTAACGTACAGGAGACAGGCAGATGGAGTGTTAAATTATAATTTTGCACTCGATCTGCTAGTTCCAGGTCTACAAAAAAGTGTTCCGTTTCTCAACACATGATCAGCCAATTATATGACTGATGCATTTAAAAACAGAAGAGGTAGAGGTGTAAAATAACACTAGTAAGAGTTATCTCCTCAGAGTAAGGAATTTCATTATACAGCCAAACCCTGTGGTGAATGACTTGAAGGTGTCATTTGCAGGGTAAAAATTAGATGCTTTTCAGAGAGCCTGGCATGCTGATAAACTTTTTCACTCAGTGAGAAAGGCAGAGGTAAACCACCTCACTCCTCATTTGCTTTAGTAAAGCAACTTAGAGGTTCAAACCACCCTTCCGGCTGATGACCTAAACAACAACTAATATATTACACAATAAACAAAAATAAATATTACAAGATAAAAAAATTTATTATACAATGAATAATTTATTACACTATAAACAAAAATTTTATTATGCAATATAATTATAATTCGTCTTATTTTTTATACATTTTGTATGTTTCATCAGAAAAGATTGTGCGAAAAAAACGTTCGTTAATCGCGGCACTATACTCTTCGCTCCCGTGCCGCGTTTTCGATACTTTTTTCGCGGGTTTGGTTGTGTGCACAGAATGGCGGGTGATGGTGTAGTCGGTCCGTTGCTAATATATAGTTCCGGTGAAGCCTCTGGAGTAATGTAAATTTTATTTCGTTTTCCTCTATCGCTGTCTTTTATAACTTACTGTATTTTTTTAAACATAGAATTATCTTGCAATAATTTTCCAGGAATTCCTTAATAATTTTTATATTAATTAAGTAGCTCGCTCCAACGTATTTTTTATGGAACGTATGTATTTTGGAATTGCAGGTTGTGCAGAAGATTATTTCGTTAATCGCGGCACCATACCCTCTTCGCTTCCGTGCCGCGTTTTCGGTACATTTTTTCCGCGGGTTCGGCAGTGTGCACAGGATGGTGGGTGATAGTGCAGTCGGCGCGTTTTTAATAACGTAAATTTTTTAAGTTTTGAGAGAAATTTGAGGTTTTTCTTGCGTTACCTCAATGCAATAAACTAAGTTTGTTTTCTCACTGTATGTTCTTTAAGTTTAGGCTTATGATTTTTTTTTAATTTGAAGCGATGATGATCGATACGTTATCAGCTTTCCTTTTTTAAGCGATATTCCTTATACATTTTCTATATTTGTTTTATTCAGCACGTTTTTTACTCCATTGCACTTTTTTGTTATTTCGGATTTTGAGATGATTCACTACATGTTATTATTAGTAACCTTTTTTTGTTATACTGATTATTACATGTGCAAAAGCCCAAACAATGTTTTTGATTTTCTGTTTCGTGTGTCCCGATTTAATTAAAGTAGATAGATACCCATTTGCATTTTCAAACCATACATCTTTGAGGTGTTTTTCTTGTAGTATTAGTTTGGGATTAATTTCTGTAGCATATTTTTATCCTAAACTAGGTTTGTTTTCTTACTAAAGGTTCTTTAAGCTTATGCTAATAATTTTTTTTTAATTTGAAGTGATTTCAAAATATCAGATGATCCCCGTTATTAGCTTTCATTTTAAGCAATATTCCTTAAATTTTTTCTGTATTTTTTTAGGTGCACGTTTTTTAATCCAGTGCAGATTTTTGTTGGTATTTTGGATTTTGCGACGATTTTTTCAATATTTAATTATTAAATATTACTTTTAATATGTTATTAGTATCCTGTTTTTGTTCTATTGGTATTACATGTAGGCCCTACTACAAAATCCCAAACAAAGTTTTTAATTTTCTGTTTCGTGTGTCCCGATTTAATTAAAGCAGATAGAAACTCAATTGTGTTTTCAAACCATACATCCACATGTTTTTTTTGTATTTTTTTTTTTTTTTTTGTATACGGTAGTGTAGTTTTTTATTTAAATTTTAACATAATATTATTTTGTAAAGCGGCATTTATAAAATAATTATCTTGTACTAATAATCAGGGAATTTCTTAGTGTGTAATTATAGTGGTGCAGTTGCTTTTGCTCAGTCATCATTTATTTTATTATACAACGAACGATGCAGATTGTGCGAAAAATTCGTTGGTTAATCGCGGCAATAATCCTCTTCGCTCCCGTGCCGCGTTTTCAGTACTTTTTTCACAGGTTCGGTTGTGTGCACAGAATGGCGGGTGATGATGTATTCGGCGCGTTGCTATTACGTACTTTCGGTGAAGTCTCTGCAGTTATTGTAAATTTTATTTCGTTTTTCTATCTGTTCTGTTTTCTGGCTGTTATATATTCCTATCTTACTGTATTTCTTAAACAAAATATTATCTTACAATACTTTTCCAGGAATTCCTCAATGTTTTTTATAATGATAAATTAGCTAGTTCCGATGTATTTCTTTTATGCAACGTACGTGTTTGAGCATTGCTTATTGTACAGAAGAATTTCATTAATAGCAGCACCATACCCTCTCTTCACTTCCGTGCCGCGTTTTCGATTTTTTACGCGTTTTCGGCAGTGTGCAAAGAATGGCGGATGATAGTGTAGTCAGCGCGTTTTTAATAACGTAAATTCTTTAAGTATCGAGAGAAATTTGAAGTTTTTGTTGAATTAGTTCGGAAGTAATTTCTGTAGCGTGTTTTTATCCTAACTAGGTTTGTTAACTTACTGTATGTTGTTTAAGCTTATACTTATCATGTCTTTTTTAATTTGAAGTGATTTTGAAATATCAGATGATCATTACGTTATCAGCTTTCCTTTTAAGCGATATTCCTTATGTTTTCTGTATATTCTTTATTCTGAATTTTTTTTAATCCATTGCAATTTTTTGCTGGTATTTCAAATTTTGTTATGATTCGCTATATGTTATAAGCATCCGTTCTTCACCTTTTTTAGGGTTCAGCAGTATGCACTGGATGGCGAGTGATAGTGTAGACGGTGCGTTCCTTTTTACGTAGATTCTTTATGTTCAGGAGAAACTTTAGGTTTTTTTTGCTAAGTTAATGTCTTTTATGTGGGTTTGTCTTACTATAAGTTTTCTTTCTGTATGTTTTTACGCTTATGGTAATACATTATTTAATTTTACGTTATTTGGAATTATCAACAAATTGTTAGTTCCTAGCTTCCATTTTTTTGGTTGTATTTCTTATATTTTTGTAACTTTTATTTATACTGTGTGTCTTTTGTGCGTTGTCCTTTTTTCTTTTTTTTGGCATTTCAGATTTTTGAATGGACTCGCGACGTTATAAGTTTTCCTCCTTTGTTTTCTTGGTTATTATGATTGTGTATGGGTATCCCGATTTATTTTACGTCAATAGAAAATTTGTTACGTTTTTAAACCAATTACTATGTACTTAGCATTTCTTTTTAGTGCTGTAGTGTAGTTATGTTTTTCTTGGATAGTTGCATAATGATAATTTGGAAACCAGACATTTATAAAATTATTGTCATGTAGTAATAATCAGGGTATTTTCTTTAGTTTGTTTTGTAGTAGTGCAGTTGCTTATGCTCTGTGGTGTTTTATTTTATTATAAATACAACGTATATATGTTATACCATAGGCGACTGTGCGAAAGATTCGTCCGTTAATTGCTGCTCTATACACTCTTCGCTTCCATGCCGCGTTTTGGTACATTTTTTCCTCTGGTTCGGTTTGCTCACATGCCTCTTTGCTCACATGCCGCGTTTTCGGTACTTTTTCGCGGTTCGGTTGTGTGCACAGAATGGCGGGTGATAGAGTAGTTGGTGCGTTGGTCTTACGTAATGGCGGGTTATGATGTAGACAGTCTGTTTCAATTTGC
The DNA here is from genome assembly GCA_035578175.1 of Catonia carolina. Lineage (NCBI taxonomy): Eukaryota > Metazoa > Arthropoda > Insecta > Hemiptera > Achilidae > Catonia > Catonia carolina. The sequence continues at coordinate 255,143,559 of JAQMRL010000001.1, read as the reverse complement.
GTAAATTCCTTAAATTTTTGAAGAAATTTGCTGTTTTTTCTGCCTAAGGTTTGTCTGCTGTGTTTTTATTTTACTGTAGGTTATTTTCATACAGTTTGTTTGTTAAGCCTGTGCCTAATTATTAGGCTATAGTTTGTTTTTTAATTTATAGGTATTTTGAATTTTCAAATGACCGTTACTTAATCTGGTTTCCGTTATTGTTGGTTTCTTTATCTTTCCGTATGTTTTTTTCTTATTGTATGTTTTTTAGGCCATTGCTCTTTTTCTTTTATTTTTATTAAATTTGTCGGCAATTTGGATTATTAGATGATTCAGTAGGTTATCAGGTTTCCTGTATTCTCAAATTGGTTATTAGATATACATACAAAAGCCGTAGCAATGTTTGGTTTTCTCTTTCACCTTTATTTTAAGTAAAAGAAAACTTGTTCCGTTTTCAAGACTTTAATCATGCACCTTTCTCAGCTTTTTTTTAAATTATGTTTTATAGTACTGCTGTTGCTTTCTCTCTGTTGTTAGTTTTTTATTATAGAACCTACATGCTTTATCATTGAATATCGTGCAAACGATTCATCCGTTAATCGCGGCACGATACCCTCTTTGCTCACATGCCACGTTTTCGGTACTTTTTTCGCGGGTTCGGTTGTGTGTACAGAATGGCGGGTGATAGAGTAGTCGCACCGTTGGTCTTTCGTAGTTCTGGTGAAGTCTTTGGAGTTATTGTAAATTTATTTCGTTTTCCTATATTGTTGTCTGTTATACGTTCCTATCTCACTATTTTTTTAAACAAAAATGTATCTTGCAATACTTTTCCAGGAATTCCTTAATGTTTTTGTATTAATGAAGTAGCTCGTTCCGATTTATTTTCTGTATGCCACCGTACGTGTTTTGGAATTTCAGGTTGTGCAGACGATTAGTTCGTCTGCATACGGTACCGTACCCTATTTGCTTCCGTGACGCAGTTTCGGTAGTGTGCACAGGTGATAGTGTAGTCAATGCGTTTTTAATAACGTAAATTCGTTAAGTTGTTCTTAAATATATGCTCGTTATATTTTTTTTTTAATTTGGAATTATTTCGAATTATCAGACGATCGCTTCGCTACCAGTATTCTTTTTAAGCAATATTCCTTAAATTCTTTCCATATTTTGTTTATTCTCAATTTTTTTATCCATTGCACTTTTTGTGGTATTTCGGATAGTGATATATTATTAACTACGTTATTAGCATCTTTTTTTTGTTGTATTGTTTATTAAATGTACAAAAGCCCAAACGAAGTTTTTGATTTTCTGTTTCGTGTGTGCCTATTTACACAAAATAGGATAGAAACCCAATTACGATTTCAAACCATACACTTAAAAATTGTTTTGTTTTTTTGTGCTGTAATTCAGTTCTTTTTTTTTATTTTTACGTAATGATATTTTGTAAACACACAATTTATAAAATAATTGTTTTGTACCAATAATCAGGGTATTTCTTAGTGTGGCTTTTATAGTAGTGCAGTTGCTTTTGCTCTGTCATCGTTTTTATTTTATTATACAAAGAATGTTTTAACAATAATGATTGTACAAAAGATTTGTTCGTTAATCGCGCACTATACCCTCTTAGCTCCCGTGCCGCGTTTTCGGTACTTTTTCTGCGGTTTCGGTTGTGTGCACAGATGGGCGGGTAATGGTGTAGTCGGCGTGTTGCTATTACGTAGTTTCGGCGAAGTCTCTGCAGTTGCAAATTTTATTTCATTTTCCTACATTACTGACTGTTTTATGTTCCTATCTCATTGTATCTCAAACAAAATATCTTGCAATACTTTTCCAGGATTCCTCAATGTTTTCTATAATAATAAATTAGCTCGTTCTGATGTATTTTCTTTTATGCCACATACGTGTTTTAGTATTGCAGGTTCTGCACAAGATTATTTAGTTCTTCGCGGCACTATACCCTCTTTGCTCCCGTGCCACGTTTTCGGTACTTTTTCCGCGGTTTTGGTTGTGTGCACAGATTGGCGGGTAATGGTGTAGTCGGCGTGTTGCTATTACGTAGTTTCGGCGAAGTCTCTGCAGTTGCAAATTTTATTTCATTTTCCTACATTACTGACTGTTTTATGTTCCTATCTCATTGTATCTCAAACAAAGTATCTTGCAATACTTTTCCAGGATTCCTCAATGTTTTCTATAATAATAAATTAGCTCGTTCCGATGTATTTTCTTTCATGCCAGATATGTGTTTTAGTATTGCAGGTTCTGCACAAGATTATTTAGTTCTTCGCGGCACTTTACCCTCTTTGCTATCGTGCCGCGTTTTCGGTACTTTTTCCGCGGGTTTGGTTGTGTGCACAGATTGGCGGGTGATGGTATAGTCGGTGTGTTGCTATTACGTAGTTTCGGCGAAGCGTCTGCAGTTGTAAATTTTTTCATTTTTCTACATTACTGACCGTTTTATGTTCCTATCTCATTGTATCACGAGCAAAATATTTTCAAATACTTGTCCAGGATTCCTCAATGTTTTTTATAATAATAAATTAGCTCGTTCTGATGTATTTTCTTTTATGCAACGTATGTGTATTGCAGGTTCTGCACAAGATTATTTATTTTTATTCGCGGCACCATACCCTCTTCGCTTCGGTGCCGCGTTTTCGGTACATTTTCCCGCGGTTTCGGCAGTGTTCACAGGATGACGGGTGGTACTGTAGAGGGTGCGTTCTTTTTTAAGTAGATTTTTTAAAGTTGGGAGAAATTTGAGAATGTTTGCTACGTTAATAGCTTATGTGGTTTTGTCTTACTATAAATTTTCTTTCTGTATTGTTTTTTATGCTTATGTTTTTTTTTATTTTAAGTTATTTGGAATTATCAAAAATTCGATAGTCACCAGTTATCTTTTCTTTCTTTTTTTTCTGTTGTATTCCTTATATTTTTGTTACTTTTCTTCATACGGGGTGTTCTTTTGTGAAATGCTAATTTTTTTGGTATTTCGGATTTTTAATTGAATTTGCGACGTCTACAGTTTTTCTTTTTTGTTGTGTTGGTTATTCGTGTGTCTCCATTTATATACTCAACAGAAAACGTTTTGCTTTTTCAAACCATTTATCATGTACTTAGCTTTTCTCCTTAATGCTGTAGTGTAGTACTGTTTTTTTTCGAATTGTTGCATAATAATTATGCAACATTATAATTATTATAATTTGGAAGCTAGCCCTTATTAAAAAAATAATTCTCTTGTACTAAACGTGTTTTATAATTTCGGGTTGTGTTAAAGGTTAGTTCGTTAATCGCGACGAAATACCCTCTTCACTTCCGTACCGCGTTTTCGGTGTTTTTTGCGCGAGTTCTGTAATGTGCGCAGAAAAGCGGGTCGTAGTGAAGGCGGTGCGTTTTTATTTCCTTAGAATCATTAAGTTACGCAGAAATTTGAGTTGTTTTGCCTAAGGTCTGATAGGTTTTTTTATCTGACGTACTGTGTATTATGTTTATTACATTACCAAAACCTACCAAATTTAAGATTTTGTGTTTCGAGTGTCCCGAATCAAAAAAATTTCTGTAGAATAGTTTATGCGTTTTAAAACCATTATCATAAATACTCAGCTTTTTTTAGTGCTTTAGTGTAGTGTTATTTTTCTTGGATACTTGCATAGTGATAATATGGTAGCCGGGTATTAATAAAATAATTGTCTTGTACTAATAATCAGGGTATTTTTTAGTGTATCTTATAATTAGTGCAGTTGCTTATATAAGCAACTGCACTTATATAAGCGTATATTACAAGTGCAGTATGCTCTGTCGTCTTTTATTTTATTATAAAACGTATATGTTATGCCATAGATGACTCTGCGAAAGATTCATCCGTTTTGTGTGTGGCACTATACCCTTTTCGCTTCCGTGCCGCGTTTTGGTACATTTTTCACCGTGTTCGGTGGTGGGCACAGAATGGCCCGTTATAATATAGACAGTCTGTTTTAATTTACGTAGATTCTTGTAACTTTCGGGAGAAATTTGACGGTTTTTCTGCCTAAGGTATCTGATGTGTGTTTTATCTTACTGTAGGTTGTTTTCATGCTGTTTGTTAAGAACCTATGCCTGTATTATAGTGTTTTTTAATTTACAGGTATTTTAAATTTTCAAGTGATCGTTACCTTAATCTGGTTTCCTTTATTGTTGTATTCGTTATCTTTCTGTATGATTTTTTCTTACTGTATGTTTTTAAGCCATTGCTCTTTTTTTATTAAATTTGTAGCCATTTGGGATTTTTAGATTATTCAGTAGGTTCAGCTTTCCTGTTTTTTTTTTAAAGTAAAGTCAATAGACTTTTTGCGTTTCCAAAACTCATTATGTACTCACCGAGTTTTTTTATGAATGTTTTACAGTACTGCAGTTGCTTTCTCTCTGACGTTTGTTTTCTTTTAAATAAAATGCATGTTTTATCATTGAAGATTGTGCGAAAGATTCGTACGTTAATCGCAGCATTATACCCTCTTCGCCCTCATGCGCGTTTTCGGTGCTTTTTCTTCGCGGGTTCAGTTTTGTGCACAGATTAGCGGGTGATAGTGTAATCGGTGCGTTACTATTACGTAGTTTCGATGAATTTTATTGAGTTATTGTAATTTTCTTCGTTTGCTTATATTACCGTTTGTTATTTAATTTATAGGTATTTCGGGTTTCGACATGACTTGTCGTGTTATCTTTTCTTATTTTTTTCGTATTGGTTATTCATTAAATAAACGTTCTGACAAAGGACGTTTTCAAACAGTCCTTCTTTAACTTGGAAATTTTTTTAATGTGGTGCTGTTATTTAGTTATTTTTTTCTTTTCACATCATGATCATTTGGAAACCAAGTACTTTTATACAACAAAATTATTTTTTACAATTATAAAGAAATGCCTTTAGTGTGTTTTATATTAATGAAGTTGCCTATCCAACGTATCTTATATTTTTATAACACGTACAAGTTTTAGCATGGCAGGTTGTGTAGAAGATTATATCGTTAATCGCGGTACCATACCCTCTTCGCTTCCGTGCCGCATTTTCGGTACTTTTATCTGTGCGGTTTTGGTAGTGTGCACAGGATGGCGGATGTTAGTGTAGACAGTTCGTTTCTTTAGATCTTTTACGGTTAAATCTTTCACGTAGATTCTCTAAGTTTCAGGCGAATTCAAGTATTTTGTACTGAGATAATGACTGTTGTGTGTATATTACTCTAGGTTGTTTTCTTACCCTATGATTTTTAAGCTTTTGCTTAGTTTTTTCTATTTGAAGTTATTTCGAATTATCACATGATCATCTTTCCTTTTTTATTGTTTTTGTAATGTTTTTTCTTATTTTAAGTTTTTTATTTCATTTCTTTTTTTGCTGGTAGGCCTATTTGAGATTTTGAGATTTGTTCTTGGCGATACATCTCTCTACCAGCATTTTTGTTATATTGGTTGTTACATATACAAAAGCCTTAACAAAATTTTGGTTGTAATTTGTTGGACCCAGTTTAAATAAAGTCAATAGAAACCTAGCTGCGTTTTCGTACTATTAATCACGTACGCGGATTTTTTTTTTTTTTTTTGTAGTGCTGTAGTTTATTAATCTATTTTTTTTTTTTAAGTTTTATATAATGGTAATTTGGAAACCAGACATTTATAAAATAATTGTCTTGTACTTATAATCAGGGTATTTTTTAATATATGTTTTATATAGTAGTGCTGTTGCTTTCTTTATGTCGTCTTTTATTTTATTGTACAACGTTTCTACCATTGACGATTGTACAAAATATTCGTCCGTTACTCGCAGCACTATACCCTCTTCGCTCCCATGCCGCGTTTCCGATACTTTTTTCGCGGGTTTGATTGTGTGCACAGAATGGCGGGTGATGGTATAGTCGGTCTGTTGCTATTATAGTTTCGGTGATATTTCTGGAGTTAATGTAAATTTATTTCAATTTCCTTAATTACTGTCCGTTATATATTCTTATCTCACTGTATTTTTTTTAAAGTCCTGGGTCTTTTTAGTGAATTTTTTTAATTTGTAGGTATTTTAGATATTGACCTGACTTGTCATGTTATCAGTTTGTTTTATTTTAGTTTTTTAGTTTAGTTTTATTTTATTCTTATCACATACTAATGATAATTTGGAAACCAGGTACTTTTTAACAAAAAAATTATCTTGTAGTAATTATCGAGAAATTTCTTAGTTTTTTCTACTTATGAAGTAGCTCGTTTCGATGTATTTTACTTTTTTTATGAAACTTATGTGTTTTAGCATTGCATGTTATGCAGAAGATTATTTCGTTAACCGCGGCACCATACCCTATTTGCTTCCGTGCCGCGTTTACGGTTTTTTTCCGCGGGTTCTGTAGTGTGCACAGGATGGCGGGTGATAGTGTAGACGGTGGGTTTCTATTTACGTAGATTCTTTAAGTTTCGAGAGAAATTTTATGTTTTTTTGCCAAAGGTAATGTCTGTTGCATATTTTTATCCTTACTATAGGTATGTTATTTTACACTTATACTTATTTTACCTTTTTTATTTTGAAGTTATTTCGAATTATCAGACAATCGCTACGTTATTAGCTTTTTATATTTGGTATATTTCTTATATTTCAGTTGCTTTTTGTTAAAATGTATGTTTTTTGGTTATTACTTATATTCGTTGGGTTGGTATTTCAGATTTTGAGATGTTCACTACGTTATCAGCTTTCCTTTTTTGTTGTATTGGTAATTAGTTTACATATACAAAAGCCCTAAAAAAGTTTCAAGTTTCGTCTTTCGTGAGTTCCGATTCAAATAAAGTCAATAGAAACTTGCTGCATTTTCAAACCATTTATCAAGTACTTAACTTTTTTTGTGGTTTTACATAATGATAATTTGGAAACCAGGTATTTATAAAATTTGTCGTTGACACGATGACGGAAGGTCAGCTGTCTGTCAAAGGTTACGCCGAAGTACTTGATTGTTTTGCCCTCAGGTTAAGCATAGCGTTCTATCTTTAGTGGTGGCAATTTGTATTTCGTGTTTAGAGAAATTTATGATGACGCACTTCTTCAGGTTCAATGTCATCTTCCAGGTATGGCAGCATTCTGTTGTTCTTTTAAGTTGATCTAATGCGCTTATGTATTGTTTCACACTTTACAAATTTATATAAAAATTGTGAAGATGTGACTTACCATATAGACATTGAGAGCTTCCACAGCATTGATTGGTACTCAATCGTATGAACCCTGAGATGTAGCACTGAGATCAACGGATAGGAATTGCATAGGCTATTGAATTTTATGAACCCTTCGAGATCAAACATCTTCCTTATTCCGTTGTTTGTATGTTTGGATGAAGTGAGATGAACGGTCTTCTGTTCTCGACCATATAAAACCTTCGGTGAATTAGAGAGATCAATATTGTACTCGATCTTATGAATTTGTAAATAAAACAGTATAATCAGTAGTCTTCCGTTTATGAACTTGAATCAAGTCTCTTGAGATGTTATCTTCCGAACATTATTACATAAGAAATTTTAAATGCTCAGTAGTTTTAATTGGTTTCCAGTATTACTTTTTTAATGATGTAGACTCATGCCGCTGTAATGTAAATTGTATTATTGTAATTATAACACATATTTTTGACTAAAAGATATAACGTTTGTATTCTGAATGAAATAAAAATATAGTATATGTTACTATGGATACAATTTATTTTTTTAAACAATACATTAAATTCCTTTTATTATAAATTTATTATTTTTTCGCGCTCTCTGTACAGTATATTTTGTTAGAAGGTAGGTTTTGACACCTGTAGCCAAAAAATTAATTTTAAAAGGGTGTGTGTGTGTACTGTATTCACTCTGGACCCAAAGCTTCTACGCAGAATCAGCTAAAATTTAAAAACTAAAAGTTTTTGTTCTAATCCCAAAGAAATTTTTTTAAAAAGGTTCGCACGATTTATATAAAAATTTGTCTCCTGACTTGAAAGAATTTACTTTTAAAAATAAAATTAAAAAATTTTAATTGCATTTTTTTAAATGTATTTACCTCCATCGCCACATATCCAATTCTTCTAAATTTACTTTATCCAGCTTTTCCAACACGTATTGTACTTTAATGTAAAATGTATGATTTACTTTAAGAGACACTTCAGATATATAGGGTGTTTCAAAATGGTTATACGTTTTCAGTTCCTACTTGTAAAAATAAACAAAAAATATCCTTAGGAAAAATAGTAGTTTCTCCTGAGTTCTCTTCCTGTCCACCATTTTTTTTATTGATATACAAAAATGTATATCTAAAGATCGGATAGCGTAATCACTTCAATATTTGGGAAGAATCTTGGTAATAATTTCTAAAATCTGCGAAAAATCATAACTGAAATCTTTCATAAATTTCAAAATTGCGGCCATGTTTATATTTTAATACGTTATATCTCCAAAATGATTAGTTTCATCAAAATGTAAGTTATAAGGTAAATTTTAAGCCTTTTATTTTGAACAAAGTAACTTTTCGTGTTTTAAATCGGTTAACAAATAGCCGAATTATGGCAGACAACTGATATTGTAATTTTGTGCCTGTTTTCATGACCTCCACTTTACGCTAATTCGATTAAAAATTTTAATGTTTTTATTTATTGTTAATGCTAGTATTTGAAGCATTTATTTGCTTTTATATATTAATTTTTTTAAAATTACATATCTTTAAAATATTATATTAACATTTTTTTGTTTCCCTATTCTACACTGAATGAAATTTCCGTCCCTTTTCAATTATTCAATAATCCGTTCGTATCCTTGATTTTATTTTATTTTTTGTTTATTTAAAGTCTCATCAACAGCTTGGCCATTACGGCGGGTTAAAGAACTGTAACGGTAGGTTTTGACACGAAATAATTTCCAAACCCTAGCCGGTAATTGAACCCGGAACCTCCCCTTAGTAGGCTAGAGCGCTAATCATTACGACACAGAGGTGGCCCCTTGAGTTTTGGATTAATAATTTTTAATTCCATATTTTACTTGCATTTTTGTATATATTTTTTTTGTAAAAATCATAGAAAACCCTTATGGAGAAAACAGTCCAGTCTAATTTTTATGTAACAAATATTGCATCTCATAATGAGGATGCAAGTAGTTTTAAATTTAATCTAACAAAACAATCGTGAATTGCCGCATCTATAGCCAGTGGTAGAGCACTAAGCTGGGCTGGACCGCAAAGTGAAGCGTCGTAGTTTGTTTCCTGGTTAAAATAAAATTTTTGAAACCCAGTGGTTCCATTCCTAAACCTTTAGTACAGTGTTTCTAACGTAAGCTGGCACTTGGGTTTGGAGATAATAGGTGGCAGTCATATGTCGAGGAACGGGTGGAGGTGCTCGTTATAACTCCTTTCGAAATACATTGACTATAGCACGTCCGGATCACTCACCGGGTTTACGTAATTTACCATTATAGTTCACGCAGTTGGAATCGGTTGTTAACAGAAGCTGATGTTTTCAGGACGACGAATACAGGTTTTCTACCTGGCAGCCAAGTCCCAGCTTACATTAGATAGGCTGTAGCCCCCGATGATAAAGCAGTTGATAGAAAGAACTTCAAATAAACAAAAGAAGAAGAAAACAATCATGAATGTACCTAAAAGAAAAGGATTTGGTATATTTATTTGGTCGAGTAACTTTTTTTGTAGTTTAGGAAGTAATTCGGCTGAAAAAGAGGATTATTAAGCAAGATCTTTAAATTTAATAGTCTTCCCCTCATGTAATAAAAGTTGACGGTTTGTTTTTTGTTTTGTTCTTTAACGTCGGCGGTAAGGTTAAAAACCAAGTCAGGTCAAGAAGTTCCTATTTGTTATATTAGAGAGCGTTCTGGTAGGATATTATTATCCCACCTAGGGGAGAGAGGATTGAAGTGTCGTATGTGGGGTTCAATTGGGCCTGCAAATTGGACAAAGCACGAGGGAAGCATCGAGTAAAACAGGTGAAAGTAGGGGAGGAAGTATTAAGACAAAGAGAGTAATATTGAAGAATACAATTGTGACGTCATAGAGTCTGCGTGGTGAGACTAAACAGAGAAACTCTCATATCCTTCTCCATCATTTCGTTATTCCTTGAACAACCTTCGCTAAATTCATTTCTTGCTATGCTTATATACGTATACATTTAAACATTTCCCTTATGTGATAACCCAACTTACCTCACAATTCATATCAACATTCTACTCCTTTACTGAAACACCCTCACACAATCCCTTTAATTAACTGAGCCTATAGATTTTTACGAGCCTCCCTTTCACAGTAGAGTATGCCTATACTATACAGTATTTATTCGAAAAAAATATATTCATACCCTTAATAATCGATTAGATTAAATTTTATTATTAATTTTTAATATTATTTATTACATTGTGTGTTTTATTAGCTAAATGTAAGAAAATTATTTTTTTTATATTGTATTTCTTATTTAAAGAAACGACAGTCTCATAGTACCTGTTGATTTCATACATCACCTGTTGATATATTACATTATTATTAACCTTATCAGCCTAAAATATGGTAGGAACATTAACATTTAAGCGGGGTCGTACTGCTTACTGTTAAATACTACTACTTAAGAGGTACTACTCTTAAATAAATTACTGTTAAATACTTACTATCGCACTACTGTTAAATACTAGCCTACTACTTAAGTGGTGCTACTCTTGAATAAATTACTGTTAAATACTTACTGTCGTTCTACTGTTAATACTACTAACCAAATAGAACTACTCTTAAATAAATTACTGTTTTATACTACTACTTAAGAGGTACTACACCTAAATAAATTACTGTTAAATACTTACTGTCTCATTACTGTTTAATACTACTACTTAAGAGGTACTACTCCTAAATAAATTACTGTTAAACACTTACTGTCGCACAACTGTTAAATACTAGCCTACTACTTAAGTGGTGCTACTCTTGAATAAATTATTGTTAAATACTTACTGTCCTACTCTTGTTAAATACTAGCCTACTACTTAAATGGTGCTACTCTTAAATAAATTACAGTTAAATACTTACTGTCGTACTACTCTTAATACTACAACCTAAATAGTACTACTCTTAAATAAATTACATTTAAATACTTACTGTCGTACAACTCTTAAATAAATTACTGTTTAATACTTACTATCGTACTACTGTTAACATCTGTTTCGTTTTCTTAGCAGCAAATAAAGATAACTGGCTTGAAGATGTTATCTCATATTCAGAGTTTTATGTAAAATAAATTTAGACGAAAGGATTTTGTAAAATGGTTAGTTATTTTTAAGGGAGAAAATTTTGTTTTTCACTAAAAAACCTCTCTTCAATAGTTGTGTTGCAGTACTCGGAGAACCTTCTAAAAGTTTCAAACCAATAGTTTTAGTAGTTCCTGAATGATCAAAAATAATCATAGTCTCTAGATGATGATAATGGGTCGTTTATCTAAAATACTCGTACCATGTTTTGATAAAAATGCGATAAAAGAATAATCATTACAAATTTCATATGTTTGAACCGTAAAATATTGGGTTCTTCTCTTTACATATTTACATGGTAAAATTCAATATTAATATAAAATTACTTATGCTTTTAATAAACACTGTTACCACAAGGGTAATGCAAGAAAAATTTACTTTTATTTATAAAATAATAACGGAAACCTACAAGGAAAAAATTTAATGAAGCCCATGTGTAACAGAATTATCACAAAGTTAAGGAATACTTAGTCATAACATGATTTCTAATGGTTAGAATTTCATAAATTATAACTTATTTCAAAGCTCAAAAATTAGGGTACCTAACTGCAACAAAGAACTATATATTGATTGAAAATCCGTTCTGACCTCCATTTTCCATTCTGCAATTTGATACAATATTGCTTTTACCACAAGGATAGCTTTGTAGTGAAATTAATACTCCTAGGCGAGGTTGGTACCTTCTTACTCAAGTGAGTAACTTAAACCCAGTTATCCGTATCTTTTATTTCAAAAAGGCATAGGTTTGACTGAACAAAAGAAAGTAAACAAAAATGTTTACATTCTTGAAACTAGCAACTCATGGGCAGTAGTTTAAAACTTCATTTGAATGCGACAAGCAAATGGTGTGACCTAGGTATTAAGGCGTAAATCTGTTTGTGAAAGGCATACTCCTACAATTTCTATTTCAATGTATACTTGGTGTAATCACCTAGAAAACATCACGAAATAATATTGAAATTAATATTCTTTGTAGTGAAAATTTGGTCACTAAAATTTAAGATTACCACACTAAAATGTTACTGAAAGAATATTATCAGAAACCAATGAGCAAAGATTTTTTCATTATTTCAAACAGCAATTGAGTACAAAATGTTTCAAAATTACAAAACAATCTTTTGGGAGCTTATATTACAGTTAAAAATAAGAAAAAATCAGATAAAAAGACGACTGAAAACGCTCCGTCAGCTAGTTATCCTTCTGTATAATGAAGCAATATTGAAATTCTGGGAGCTTACTCGAACGTTTATTCCGATTTCTTTTAATGACATAGTGTTATTCTTTTAAACTTACCTATAACAAGTATTTATCAATAAATTAATCAATTACCATACATTATTACGGTTATAACTACTAAAAAATTACAATTAAACTACCTTACTTATTATTAGACTAAAATACCTATGTTAATAATTACATATTTATTTATTAATAAATATTATTATATTTATTAATTATTACTTTAAAAAATTACTTAGTAAAACCTTTAGAGGTTCAAACCAGCCTTTTGGCTGTTGGCCTAAACAACAGACTAAAGTATCTTATAATAATTTGAGTTAAATTAATTTAATAATTTAATCTTTGTTTAGTTTTAAATTTTATTTAGTCTTAAAATTAATATCTAGTTTAATCTGAATGCTATTAATGTAATATTTTATAGGGTTATTGTAATTGGGCCATTAAACAGCCTGTTGTGTACAATAAAATATTAAATAAATAAAAAAGTAATTGGTCCCAGGACTGAATGTTCTGTATTTTTGAGATTCTAGTGTAGAATTTGTTCCCGAACGAATACAATAAATTTCGAGACATGATATGTAAAGAAATACTTGTAGCATAAAACACAGCGATTTGTCCTGTTTCTGTGAAATAGACATAAAAAGTTCGTTGAAAATAAGGATAGAATATGCCTAGCTTTAAATGGAAAGAAAGACGTAAAATTTCCAAAGACAAACAAACACAATTAGGTCGTATATAAAAACATAATGAAAAATTAGTTAGGTTCTATTAAAAGCGTAAAATTATTGGTTAAGTTATTCATTCAAAAACAGCTGATCGGAATAGATACACGAAGACGTGTTTTAGTAGCTCTGATAGTTTTTTGATTGAAATAGTGTTTACATGTTTAATTATATTCTTAAAAGTTGTAAAACATACAATATTCAATAAATTTTGTGATCGCATTCTACTTTTGTGAGTAAGTGATTTTTAATTTATTATTTAAATAAAACCTTTTTGGCAATAGACCTTCCTAACCTAACTAATATTATTAATATGGATGGGTTAGAAGAAGAAGCAGAAGAAGAAACAACAATGCGCATGCACCGGCCTTCTGTATTAAGTTGTCATACAGATGTTCTTACAGAAACAGCTGATCCGGCCAAATCGCCAATTAACATATGTTCGATTGGCAAAAGGTATTGTGCAAACGTAAGTCATCTGACAACCACACAGATGACAGCTCCATAACAAAACGTATGCACCCGAACGATCCGCGCCGTCACAATTTTGATATTGCAACAAACACAAATATTATAAATAAAGAAAATCGTTTCGAACCTCTTTCAAACTTACCGGATTCAACTTTAAATGATAAGAATAGTTCACAAAATATTCCTGATAAATCAAAAATTCCTCCACCAATTTATTTTAAATCGGATGTACAATTTTTACCGTTCTGTAATTTACTAAAAAGTTTAGTCGGTGAGAATTTTAAGTGTACTTCTACAACCGCCGGAATCACGATTTACCCTAAGAATGCGGAAACCTACCCGATTTTAGTTAAATATTTTAAGGATAATAATGCTGACTTCCACACTTTTCAACTACGTGATGATAAACCCTTCCGCTTTGTTATTCGTGGGCTTCATGCAACGATTGACGTTAATGAACTAGCGCTTGAACTGGGCGCTAAAGGGCACGTGGTACGTTCCATAGCAAACGCCAAGTCAAGAAATAAAGTTCCCCTGCCTCGTTTTTTGTTGAATTAGAGGTTAAATCGAACAATCAAGAGGTTTTTAAGTTGAACTCATTACTTTTTTCAAAAATTAAGGTAGAACCACCACGACTAAAAAGAAACATGGCACAGTGTTCTTGGTGCCAGCAATATCAACACACGCAGGCCTACTGTAATCATCAGCCAAAATGTATTCGGTGTAAAGGTGATCACTTGTCTGCAAATTGCACTAAACCACGAGACTTACCAGCAACTTGTGCCCTTTGTGGTGGATCTCATCCCGCCAATTATAAGGGATGTCTGTTCTACAAAGGGTTACAAAAACGAAGATCGCCTAACGTTACTCGTCCCGCCAAGCAAGATAATGTAACTGTACGAGTGCCTACAACTGACGTTCGCTCATTCCCTCCACTTCCAATCAGGATGAATCACACATCTGATCACATCACGTCATCTACGGCTCAACCATCGAATCGCGACGCTCCTCTACAAGTTCAATCGGACAATCAACATCAAATCTCTTACTCTCAGGTAGCCAAATCAAACTCACCAGCCACGCTTCAAACTTCATATCGAGATAATTCATCAAGCCACATAGAAAACACCATTAATCCACCATCAGACATTGCTACACAATTAACCACATTTATTACTGATATAAAATCCATGTTTACTCCTTTGTTTACTTTAATGACGCAGCTACTTCAGATTTTAATTTCACAAAATGCCAGACAATAATGTGACATGTAATTCCTTGACCATATTACTATGGAATGCAAATGGGGTCCATCGACATTTGGCAGAATTAGAATACGTATTACATGAAAAAAGAATAGAAATTTACCTTCTCTCTGAAACTCACCTAACCTTTGGCTCACGTTTTTTTATCAAAGGGTTTACAGTCTACCGGACTGATCATCCTGCCAACCGAAGTCAGGGCGGTACTGCTATACTTATCAGATCGTCTATTCGTCAAAATTTTTATCCGCTACAAGAACCTACAATTTACCTTCAGGCGACTGCAGCCACAATTTTCTTAAAATCAATAGAAATTAATGTAGCGGCGGTCTACGTCCCCCCAAGATTTTCCATATCGAAAGAAACTTTTGAAAACTTCTCAACCCTAGGACCACACTTCATAGCCGGAGGAGATTTCAACGCAAAGAATACAATCTGGGGCTCGAGAATTACAAATCCACGTGGTAAAACGTTACTGAAATGCATCGATGATAAAAAATATAAAATTGCAACATCCAGAAAACCAACTTATTGGCCGACTTCCGTAACTAAACTCCCGGACTTATTAGACATTTTTCTTCTAAATGGGCTAACTTCAATCAAATATACGGTAGCGGACTGCAGTGATTTGTCGTCTGATCATTCAGCTGTACTTTTCTCTTTGAGCTCTGAACCAATCCCTGTCCAAAAACGACCGTCATTAGCGAGTGGACTTATGAACTGGTCATATTTTCGGTCATATTTAGAAAATCATACGAATCTACGTCTTCCACTGAAGTCGCCATCTGATATTGATGAGGCAGCGGAAAATCTTCAAGCCTTAATTCAATCTGCAGCTACGTTGTCTTGTACTCCACCAAAGACGTCATCGAAGCTTGGACCAATGTATCCATTGTACATCAGACAAATGATACGGGAAAAAAGAAGGTTAAGAAGAATTTGGCAAAGGTCTCGTCTTCCTGAAGACAAAATTATTTTTAATAGATTAGCCAACAGATTAAAAAAGGAAATAATAAAAATAAATTGTAAAGTTACTGAAAATAAACTTAGGAATCTATCAACCATCGACGGAACGCTTTGGAGAGCCACTAAACGCGTTACTGGACATATTTCTTTTAACTCACCACTACGCAAGGCGGACAATTCTTGGGCAAACAAGGAGGAAGGAAAAGCGGAATTATTTTCTGAACATCTTTGCAACGTTTTTAAACCCTTTGATGAAGATATCAATGCTGAAAAAGTGGCAGAAGTAGAGGATTATCTTGCCAGTCCAGTGCCCTTGTCTATTCCACCCAAGAGAATCAAATTAATTGAAGTGGAAAAAGTAATAGGTATTCTTCCGTCAAAAACGTCACCTGGTCATGACTTGATCACATCTGAAATTTTAAAAGAATTACCAAAGAAAACCTTAATATTCATCACACAAGTGTTCAATGGAATCTTACGAACATGTCATTATCCAATTCTATGGAAACTATCTGAAGTGGTTCTATTTGCAAAACCAGGGAAACCGTCTCATTTACCTTCATCGTACCGGCCAATAAGTCTCCTTCCGGTTATTTCTAAAGTTTTTGAGCGGCTGCTTTTAAATGGATTGACAGTAATCCTTGAGAGGAAGAAAGCTATCCCACTCCATCAGTTCGGTTTTAGGAGGGAGCACTCAACAGTGCAACAACTGCACAGAGTCGTGGATAAAATATCAGCAGGATTAGAAGAAAAACAGTTCACCTCGGCTGTACTTCTTGATGTGACAGCTGCCTTTGATAAAGTCTGGCATGACGGATTACTTTTTAAACTTAAGAAAATTTTACCGTATTCGTACTATTTTATATTTAAATCGTTTCTTGAAGATAGGTACTTCTTAGTCCGACAAGGGGGTACGTATTCAGACATGAAAAGCATAAAAGCCGGAGTACCACAAGGTTCTATCTTGTCACCTACTCTATATTCGATCTACACTTCTGACTTTCCTTGTACACAAAACACCTCTGTAGCGACGTTTGCGGATGATACAGCCATTTTATCACAAGATCTTTCCATACAAACGGCCACTCAAAATTTACAACATCACCTAAATTTAGTAGACAACTGGCTGAAGGACTGGAAAATGAAGGTGAATCCGGCGAAGTCTGTTCACATTACATTCTCTCTAAATAAACAACCGGTGCCGTCGCTGTTCTTAAATAATGCACCTATCTCAAAAAATTCTACTGTTCACTATCTTGGACTTCATTTCGATCAACGCATGACCTGGAAACACCACATTAAGACAAAACGACTTCAACTAAACTTACGTTTGAAACAACTGTACAGGTTTGTTCACACTAAATCACCCATACGTCTCAAACAGAAATTATTACTCTACAATTCTCTCTTAAAACCTATCTGGATGTACGGTATTCAAATTTTTGGTTGCGCAAAGCTGAGTAATTTAAAAACTATTCAAGCATTCCAGTCTAATTTTCTCCGTATAATTACCGGTTCACCATACTATGTCTCAAATTACACACTTCACAACGATTTAAAAACACCATTCATTTGCGACATCGTCAAAAATAGTTATACTAAATTCTACTCAAAATTACCAATCCATAATAATCCACTTATCAGTGATATGGCAAATCCACCAGGCTTCATTAGAAGATTAAAAAGAAGATGGAGCAGAGATCTTCTTTAATTCTTTCTGCATGTTTATGTTGAAAAAAAAATAATAATGTAAAATATTTGTAATTTTCGTTTTGTTTTAAATGTTTTATTACTCTTGATAATAACTTTTCCGTGACAAAATGAACTTTTTTGTTTTTTTCTTTTCATACTTTTGAATATTATTTATGTTTATTGTTATTCCAAATTTAACATTGCTGAATGTTAAATTTTATTTCCTGTCTGTTCTTGTCTGTAATTTAATATCGATGTTTTCTCATCTTTTGGTTGTTCTGTATAGTACAGTTAAAGATTCAAAATAAAGGATAAAAAAAAGTTTTTCAAACACCGGTGTTAGTTAAGTTACTATTCAGGCCGTATTATACGGAAAACTGAAATATCATAACGTTTTAATTTTTACTTAACTAAATGTGTATTTTCGCCGTTTCCGTAGCGTAGTGGTTAGCGCATTGGCCTGCCACGCGGAGGTCCCGGGTTCGATTCCCGGCCAGGGCTGAAAATTTTCGTATGTTTTACGACAAATAGTCTATGTTTCGTAATTCACCGTAGTCGCTAATGACCAAGCAGTTGATGCGACTTTAAATAAATTTATTTTTAAAAGAAATTTAATGTTGTTTTTTAGTGAATAAAAATATAGTTTCCGACTGACAACTAATCCGATATAAAAATGTTGTCTATTAAATTGTTAACTTGGTTTACAAATTTAAAATTTCATATCCCAATTTCATTTGGTGATACAAGTAATGAATCATGGATAATGTATTGTTAGCAGGGGATTAATATTGATAAATGGATAGGTATGCATTGCTTTTTGATTTGATGAATGATTAAGGTTTCATACCTGTCTAACACAAATCAAAGCCTCCTCTCCCCCGTTTTTAGTCAACTAGCGTAAATTGATTTTGTTCCGTATTAAACTAATGTTTATAACTTTTCACACGTATTGCATGGTATGAGAAAGGAACCGATACACAGAAATAGCATCATCTAGGTCAATAACTTTAAAGTGTAACTTATACTACCTGAATGGGAACATATAAGCTGTTGATTTATTCGCTCTTTGTTCCTCACCTTCCATGTATGCTCACAACTTATCTTGGCCGATTCAACAGGCGAGGTATAATTTCCAATTATTTATGTTATTTTGTTCTTGAATTAAGTAACCTGGCCCAAGTGGTTGTAAAGAGCTACTAAAATTTTGTACAGACAAATTGCTAATTTTGTTATACATTCGTTGTGTTTTGTTATTGTGTATTAGTGTGTACTTCATTTCAAACTGAATTTATTTACGGAACTGTACCGATACGGGGTTTTGTAAGTCATACAAACCTTTCAATACGTTAAAAACAGTTAGTAGCTGTTCATCTCTTTCTTTCAGCACGGATAAGCAAACATATCCACAACAAGCAGGTGGAGTGTTAAATTTTGCACTCGATTTGCTAGTTCCAGGGCTATAACAAAACAGTTCTGTTTTTTATCATATGGTCAGCAAACTCTATGGCTAAAGGATTTAAGAACAGAAGAGGTAGAGGTGTAAAAGACACTAGTCAGAGTTATCTCCTCTGAAAGGAATGAATTTCATTATACAGACCCTGTGGTGAATGAAGTGAAGATGTCATTTGCAGGGTGGAAAGTATATACTTTTCAGAGGGCCTAGCATGCTGATAAGTATACTTTTCCACTCAGTAAGGAAAGCATGGTAAACCACCTCAATCCTCGTTTTAACAAAGCCTCGAGAGTTTCACATTTCGTCTGAACACCTAAGCAATTAGGTAAACGTGCCTATTCCGGTTCACACCTATCAGAAAACAGACACTAATCTTTATTTTTATACATATTACCCTTCTTCTTCTTCTTCTTCTTTTTTTATTATCATATTATTTTTCCTGTGATTATTTCATGAGACCGGTTAGCTCTTTTTGGTTTCCTTTCTCTTTCTAGAAAACCCATACATTCTTTTAACAATTTTCTAAATTCTAATGATGAAAATTCTACCTAATTTTCTATAACTATCTTCTGTTTCGATGTAATCTTCCTCAGCTGTAAGCAAATTAAATTTAAACTTAACTAAACTCAAAACCTTGGAATCTAGAAAACGGCGCCACACTATATCATATTTAATAATTTAATTAATTAGTTCATATCAATTTAGGATAACAAAAAATTTAAGATAAGGGATGTGAGAAATTTTGAGGTAACTTACCTCGGGGAAAAATTTTGTAGAATGATAATGAGGAACGTGATATCTTCTTCCAAAAAAAACATCATAGTATTTCTTTTTTTACTTTTTTGCAGCAAAATTTCTTGGCATATCTATTGATATCGCTATGATTCTATTAAAAATCGACTAGATTGTCAACAGTAAATAAGTTAGGAAACTTTTTATTTTATTTCCCCATTTTTCCAGAACATTTCTTCTCCAACATCCAGCTTTTGAATTTAAATACAGCCTATTTATTTTATATTTATTTTTAAATTTTTTCAGTTTGATCCTTATGTACATAGTTTTTTTCTCTAAGTTAGCTACTGTTTCATTGGTTCTGATATTTTAAAATTGTTAATTAATCTGTATGAAATAGTTCAAATTGATGACTTATGAAAAGAAATCGTTGTCCTAGTTAAGGGTTTTTACCGTTTCCCTTTATCACTCCAAGTGAATGACCCGTCAGTCACTTTTTGCAGCAGCTGTAGAAGAATAACCATCCCAATCTCTATCAAAAATTTGTCATATCGTTGATATAATTTACGTTATTTTACCCGACAATAAAATTTTATTTTTTTATATTTCATGGTATTTTTTTATTGTCAAGGATGCAAGCACTAAAATAACTCACCAAATTTCACGTTCTAGGACCAACGTTTATATTTTGATGACGAATATCCGAAAATCATCAGTCAGATAATAAATTTATAATTAAACTGTCAGTTATTTAGAAATGTTCTGTTTCGCTAGATGTATAGTACGTGGCAATTAAATGAGATATGTTATTAATTGGAAATGAATTCTATTATTTAAATAAATCAAAGGTCACGTATGAAAAATTTTAATTCAAAAATAGATTACTATTGCTGGGTTCTTGTTGACACCAACACATCTCAATATCTCTAATATGGATAACTAAAATAATTTTGTGTTATATTTTAAACTGAAACGTGATGTTTCAAAAATCCGCCGATCAGCGTCCTTTTTATGAATAATATTTAATTTAAAATTTTATTTACTAATAAAATACCTATACAGGGTGATTCTAAACTGCACACAATCTATCGGGATCTGAATCTAGGGATAAGAATAACAAAAAAACTGTATCAACATATTATGTCCAAAAACGGTACGTCACCAAGGTACAGTTGGCGAAATGTTTCGCCCGGAATTTAGCTACCCCGGTAAAATGAAGTCATACTGAAATTACTAGAGCCCCAGTAAATGAGTAAATTTAGTGGTTTCCTATGGTTTTTGGTCTGACAAATGGAATGGAATAGATCCCAATACTATATTTTCTGTAATTTCTGGGGAAAAGTGAATCAGCACAAAAAAATTGGAGTCAAAAACACTTGTTTTTGAGTTTTACGAAAAATAATTTTATTTAATTGGCAATAAACACGTAGTTTTTATGTCTAATTAGCAGAGAATTCGATTCTAAAATATTTATCAAAGTATCATTAACCATTTAAAACGAATGAATAAAAAAACTATTTGTTTAATGACAATTTATTAAAGTTATTGCTCGTAAAACTCAAAAAAGTGTGTTTTTGATTCCAATTTTTATATTGTACGCCTGTTTTTTTGAAAACTACAGGAGGTAAAGTTTTATCACTCATTTGGTTCAGATATTTACATCAAAATCAACTAAATTTCCATTAATACTGTCCGTAGTAATTTCAGTATGGCTAAATTTCACCGGGGTAGCTAAAATCCAGGCGATAGAAAGTTTTTTCTTATTTTTAGCTCTATATCAGATCCTGGGAGATAATCGTACAATTCAGAATCACCCTGTATACATTAAATAAACTGGCAATCAGCGTTAAACTCCACGATTATTAAGTAGGAGGAATTATGTTTAATATTTTAAATTATATTTATCCACTGGGAATCGTATTTTGCCTTGTCTGACCTAATTTATTTCGAAAATACGTAATATATAACAAAAATTAATTGAAAATTAATTAATGGAGTTCATTAACAGGAGCAAAATAAAGTTAAGACATTTACTTGAATAAAAAAAGGAAAAACAGTAGAGAAACCATCAAGTAATCACAAGTTATAGTTGTCTTGTTGTAAGAAAATCACACAAATCCAAAGATAAACACATTATCACAACCATATTTACTACAAAAGCCGCAAAGAAAATTAAAGAGATGTTGAAATAGGGATATGAAACACCAAGGATTTTCCACTTAGTAAAATCCTCAGTCAAGACGAAAGCAAGACATTACAAACATAAATAAAATTAGTTGTATTTGTTTCTAAATAAAGACAAAAATAAATTTTATTAATTACAGTCGTACATCTACAACTGCAAGTTAACAAAAATGCCAAAGTTACAAATAAATGAAAAATAATGCAAAATATGACGCAATAATCGCCAGCGCCTTTTAAATATGACGTCTATGTGCTTACCATTGTTGTGCTGCTCTATGTACTTAAGTGCTATTTCCAGTGCTCTTACTGCTTCTGAATGTGAAACAAACCGTTCCTTGTTACTTTTTTAGCTATTATAGAATTATTTGGGTTTTATTTATTAGCGCGCCTACAAAAATAGCAAATGCAATATGCAATACAACACACTATTGCGGGTTGCAGAACGTACAGGGGTATTTAGATACTTTACATGCATTGATTATACAAATACTTGTTTGTAACTAATGAATTTGCAATTAAGCAGGAAGACACAGAACTGATGAAGTTCCACTTAAAAATATTAACACTTAATTATTTTAACACTAATATTAATATTAACACTTGATATTTAAGTACCACTGATGAAGTTCCATTGAAGTAGGAGGCCAGAATGCTACAATATCAAGTATTTGTTTAAACAGGTCACATAATGGCCTTCGGGCCAGTCAGTCAGCTGGTAGAAAGTCGCTATTATTTGTTAAGTAACACCGGTTGGGCAAGCGACTTTGTATGTTGACCAGTTGATAGCCATCCAGGTTGTCAACAATGTACAGTTCCCGATAAAAAATAAAAGCTAAAAAAAAAGGTCACATAACCTTTGCAACACCGACGCCGCAAAATCTCGCATTAATACAAGTAATTAACATTATTAGTCATAAATCTGTTATGTTATCTATTAAATCTGGAGTCAATAATCCCGATGTTTCGTCTAGTATTACTGTATAGTTTTCTGACAGGATGTGTTATTTATTATTGTTTATCTGAAGTGGAATTTATTGGTTTTGTAATTGTATCAGTGTGTGTGTGTGTGTGTGTGTGTGTGTGTACGCGCGCGCGCGCGTTTGTAATTCTGTATTGTATGTGTTACGATACACTCTTCTCAACTAAGTTCATTATCTGATAGTTTTTCAAACATGTTGCATTTCAGTTTTTTGTAGGCCCGCTAACAGAGTGCGGGCATCTAACAGATAAGACCTGATTATTTTTTTGTTATTATGGACATTTTTTGGATAATCCGAACATTATAAAAACCGAATAAGTCACAGACATAATTGGGTTTAGTTAAATAGTTAGTTGGTTAGTTCGGATTTGCAAGTTTGTTGTAGGTATGTAATAGAAAAATATTTATCTTATTTAAACAAAACAATTTATTAAATATTGAAAAAATATTAATTAAGTACTTTATTACAGTATTTTTTACATTTTAAATTCTTACTTTATCAATAATAAAATTTCATTTCATTGTAATACGAGATAAATATTTATAATAATATATTTTACAGTAATTAACAATTTTTTTTCTTAATTTGTTTACTGTTTGATAAATGTTAATACTGTCGAAATGAAAATAGCGTCGGAAAATTAATAAACATTTTGTTTATTATTTATTATTAATTTCTCTCTTTTATTAGAGAGTACAATATTTACAAAAAAAACCTATTATATTTTTTGGAAATATATAACTGATATTTTCATTAAATTAAGCCTAATATTATTCTGTGTTGAATAGAGCGGGCGCTTCACCAATAAGAATATATTTCAATTCCAATCACACAATTTACCAAAATACGTATATAAATTGCGCCTGAACAATTACAGCTTTTTAGGGAGCTCTTAATTAAATTATTTAAAACTATGGACGTAAAAAGTTTAAACGGTGTCATTTTTATTACTTCGGTAGGAGAATTTTAGATTCTCGGTAGTACGAGATACTTGTAGAAGCATTTTATCACTTCTATCCCTATCCTCCTATCTTCTTCAACCTATTCTCTCCCTATCCTATCCTCTTCAACAATATTTTGTATGAACCTTTGGATAGACATAAACTAACGTGGACTTTTATGTAGAACTATTTGAAGCAATCAATCTTGCCACTCATAATCTTCATTTATTTCTAATGGTTGATGCAGCGCTCGCTAAAATGCCTGACTTTATTATACATCATTCATTGCGAGTTTGAAGGTCGATGTAGTTAATCAACAGATAAATTCAGATTAAGAGAATAACAAAAATGTATTATAATAATATTACTCATAGTATTTATAGAATTAGTATAAGGGATATTAGTATTTATTAGTATTTTTTATTTATATTAGCTGAGACAAAGAAAGAACTAGAGGATTTCTCAAATGAAATGGATGAGATCATGAGAAAGGATTACTTCATGAAAATTAATAAGAACAAAACCAAAGTGTTGTGCAGCAGCAAGAATGGTTTAGAAGAGATGGGAAATTTAAAAGTAGGCAACAAAAACATACAGGAAGTTGGAGAATTCTGCTATCTAGGGAGTAAAATAAAGGATGGTAGAAGCACAAGTGATATCAAAAGTAGAATTGCTCAAGCTATAAAACCCTTTGAAATGAATAACAGCTTACTGACAACAAACATTGACTTACGATTAGGAAAAATTTCTTAAAACAGTATGTTTGGAGTGTAGCATTATACGGAAGTGAGACATGGGTGATAGGGGCTGTAGAAAGAAAGAGGATAGAAGCTTTTGAAATGTGGTGTTACAGGAAAGTGTTAAAGATTAGGTGGGTGAACAAAATAAGTAATTTAGAGGTTCTTAGGCGTGTGGATGGAAAAAAAGTATATGGAAGCATCTTACCAGAAGAAGCGGTAGGCTAGTGGGGCATATCTTAAGACATCCAAGCATTGGTCTATCAATAATGGAGGGTAATATTGAGGGAGTGAATTGTAGGGGAAGGCAAAAGTTAGAATATATAAAGCAAATTGCAAAAGATGTAGGGTGTTACAGGTAATGAAACGACTTGCGCAAGATAGAACAGGTTCGAGAACTGCATCAAACCAGTCGAGAGACTGATGACAAAAATAAAGTATTTGTAGAATATTTTTAACTAATTTAAGACAAAAACGGATCAACTTAATTATTTACTTTCAGTTAAATATTAAATGTAATATATTTTCAAAGAATTTTGTAAGCTAAAAGACATGACAAAATACAAAAATCCGTTAAATGTCAAAATAATTTTATTGCATACGATAAATAGCATTGGGTGGACAAAATGTAATTTAAATATAACACACAGTTGTTATATAGCCCGTTATACAGAAAAATAATAAAGTAGAATTTCACATGGTGATATGATGAAAACAAAATTGTGTCAGAAAGAAATACTGTAAAGTATTTTTTTAAATACTTTGTAAATAAATGAATAGGCTAACGAATTTTCTACTATTTAGTTGATGTATATATTGTGTTTTTATAGCGCAAACTGATCTAAACTTTCTATTGAAAGTCTATTAAGAAAGTTTAAGGAACGATAGATAAAACTGAACTTGTTCGTAATTAAGGTAGGCATTATTAGTCTCAGTTGACTGGTGTTTGTGTTCAATTCTTTAACGGGAAAAGGGTTGGAAAGTGTTAAGGGGGATGAGATCGGGGATTGGCAGAGAGCGATAGGAAAGAGTGAAAGAGGAAAAGGGGGATATCTCCCCTAATTGCTACTACGGACGCACATGAGCTATTTAGCCATCTATACAACGTTAGTTTATCCCCAGGGGGACCTTACAGTAGCACAAGCTATCTATGTATATATTTTTTGTTCATTTACTTATTTATTTGCCTTGGTTGGCATGGTAATGTTAATAAATAAACTCTATCAAGAAAAAACTATCTTCATCAAATTTATGTAGTATTTATAAAGGATTTCTCTAAGTAGGGCAAATTCTATTAAATTTACCTTGACCCGTTTAACGTTTAAATACAATAAAATTTTACAGTTACAATAAATGTTGCATCAGTGGTATTGTATGGTGTATAATTTGACACTCCACCTGTCTGTTATCGACAGCTTGAAATCCATACGAAAACCAGTTTTATCAAAGCCAGTATCGTGATTCATCCATAAAGACACGTCCGTGTCCTATCAATGCGGTACACATGAAATAGTTAATAGTTAATAATGTATAAAACACAGTTTTCATTACATTGAGAGTATGTAGCTGTACAGTCCGTTTTTTGAGTCCAAAATAATTTTAACTCGTTCTGTCAAGAAAACGTAGTGATTTATAACTAACTCTATCTCACTCTCAGAATGAAAACGTTTATCAAGTCATAAACTGATATTTATCTTGAAATTCTTGCACAAAGGAAATTCGGATTTAGTTCATTTAATATAAACGTATGTTTTGTCCTTTTTATGACAGAGACATAATATGAACGGCATCCAATGTTCGCGTTTGAAAAAAGAAATTAATAACAACCGATTAAATGAACGGAACAATGAAATCGGAAACAATGAACAATGACAAATAAAGAAGAATTAATGATTAATTATAAGCTATTTCTTAAAAATAATATTTAAGAAAAGTTTATTCAACTAAGAAGCTCTGATCGATAATCATCTAGAATACCAGAAATGTTTACACTGAACGAAACACATTTAATATTTCATTTATGTTCATTTATACATTTATTATTTCATTCTTCTTCTTCTTCACCTTCTCCTCCTCCTCCTCTTCCTCCTCCTCCTCCTCCTCCTTCTTCTTCTTCTTCTTCTTCTTCTCCTCCTCCTCCTCCTCCTCCTCCTCCTCCTCTTCCTTCTTCTCCTTCTTTTCACCCATCTTTTCTTCGGCCTGCGAATATCTCTACTTCTCACTGGTTGGTATCTTCTCGCTAAACTAGGCAAGCGACTTTCTGGCATTCTATTTAAATGTTCGACCCATTGGGCACGATACAATTTTATTTGTTTACTATTAACTTAATAGTATGCTAAATTATTACAAAATATTTAAATAAAACTACAAATAAAATATCATTTACAATAAAATTGATAAATAATTCTTTACTTACTGTTGTTTTGGATTTAATTTCGGTTTCAATTACAATAATACAGAGAGTGTATTCTTCCACATTGATAAAGATGATAAACAGTAACAGAGAATGAGTACCATCGGAAGGAGTTCGACAGGGAAGCCCTCTCATTAATTTAGTTCAATTTGTATCTTGATGTCGTAATTGTCGAATAAAATAATTTTATGCCACAAATGAGTGTTTTAAATTTTCTGTTAAGTTTCCAAGTTTAAGTTTCCTGTAATAATTTTAGCTTTCGCTAAAGGTTTAATGTTGTTTGCGGAATCTAAGGATAATTTGAAAAATTATTGTATATTGTAACGTTTGAGCCAATGACTTTCTGGTATCTGGGTATAATAATAATAATTAATAAATAGACATACTTTGACTTTATAACAATTATTATTTATTTACAAGATTATATTTTACAATTTATTATTATGCTTAAAATACAAATTATAATTAAATTACTTAAGTTAAATTAATGACAAAACTTAAAGCTTAAACTAAATTAACTAATAATAAAGATTATTTTACACAACAATAACCTCTTGTCTACAACCAAGTACTATACAATTTTTTATAGTACAAAGACCTTTTCCTAAAGTACTAGTTACAATGTATACAAATTGGTTAACACTCACTCTTTCATAACCGTATTGCAACTTGAACTGAACTGAACTACTCGACAAAAGAAGCTAAATATTTTTGTAGGCTACTCTTTTAAGTTTTGAGAATGGAATAGAAAAATTAAGGTAGTAAACACATAACAGAAATAAAGGCTGCCTTCCGAATTCTGGAAGCAATAATAAAATAGTAGTTTGTACCAGAACAAAAATAAATAGAAAGATTTACGGAAAGGTTTTTAAATAAATTATAAAAGAGTACACCTGAATACAAAAATTTAAAAAAAACATTAGACAGCATAGATTAGCATAGATAATTCTTAAGTCTTAAATTTATATTCTTAAGTGCTAGAAGATTTACTGCAATCATACGATTACAACAATGTTACTAACAATATCGACTACATTAATTTAGCTCTGGGAATTAAATTGTTAGGATTATAATATCAAATGAATGTCAGTAATTTTGAAACATAATGATATCACCTGTGAAGGTAACGTGTGCGGCGTAGATACATATTAGAAAATTAGGATGAAGCAGTTAATAATTTACAGTAACATTTACTGGTATGTAATGCAGGATTAAATTATTTGATTAAAGGTAATTTAAGGGTAAATTTATGACAAAGGATAAAGGAAAGATGAGTAATTTTATGTTTCTGTTTAAATAAATAGATTCCAAAGTAAATTTCTATTAATTAAATTGTGAGTTCCATATAATATAAAACTGATTAACTAATATCGTTCTCTATCGGAATAAATAAAACTAAAATTTAAAATAAAATGGAAGAAGTGCTGAATTCTTAGTTCAACAACCAAAATTTTTACCTGTAGACTGTGGTTTAATATTTGTAACTTAACTCTTCTATTTTTAAAAGATTCAGACATTTATTTCACTAACCCACCAGGTTGATCTAGAGGTAAAGTCGACACCAAAATCAGCTTTTTAACAGCTAATTTTCGGAGACGAAGGTTCCTGGTTCAAATCCTAGTAAAGTTAGTTACTTTTATACCGATTTGAATGCTAGACAGTGGTAACCTGTGTACTTTGATGGTTGGGGTTCAATTAACTATACTCTCTCAGGAATGGTCGGCCTTAGTCTGTACAAAACTTCACCTCATTTCACGTCATACATATCATACTCATCTCATTGGGTCATTGGGTTGCTTACGAGGTGTGGCTATTAAATAACGAGACTGGCGTAAAAAAATTTATTTTTATTTTATACTTAATCACTTATTGTAACCTTCAATATACACTCCTTCTCTATTCCTACAACGCTTTATGCGAATTTTCCATTGTTGGAAAAAGTGCTGGAAGTCATCTTCTGTTAGCTCCTTCAGGACACGTGCCGCTTTCTCTATTACAGCTTCCACAGACTCAAATCTTGTCCCTTTAAATACAGATTTCACCTTAGGGAAATCTAGGAATCTATGGAAAATTCGCATGGAGCGATGTAGAGATAGAGAAGGAGTGTATATTGAAGGTGACAATAAGTGATTATGTATAAAATTACAATTAAATCTTTTACAACGTCAGTCTCGTTATTTAATAGCCATACCTCGTATTGTTCTGAATTTAACAGATTGCAACGTACACACGTTAGGGATTAAAAAAAAATATTTCACTGAGCACGAGAGAAGAAATAGAACTATTTTTATTGTCTTTGACACAGTAGGTCAAGTGGAATTAGGTAAATCCACAACGTGCATTCAATGAGAATTTTATGATTTCAATTTAAGAACAATGTAGGAAGTATTACGGATCAAATTCAATTATTGAAAGGTTAAGTGTAATAATTTATTTTTAATATTACCGCAAGTTTTCTTGTGCTAAATAAACATTTTATCGAAAGATTATTTTTTTACCTATTTTTCTTATATATTTAATTGATTCTTACAAATGTACCAAAAGATATAAAACGTATGTTTTTCCACCAGAACAGGTGGCAGGATGCGTAGGATGTTGCTGCTATTTACAAAAGAAAGATTGGCCTATAAACATACAGTTTAGATGTCAGAAAGCAGAAAATAGAATTTTAAAGTATCACTTGATATATATTTGTACATTATTCGTACAGACAAAAATTTGTATTCTTGAGACAAGCCAAGATCATACAAAATTATAATAGGCTCCTATATATAACATGTATGTTTGTATGCGAGTGAATTATATATAACGATCAGGAAACCGGTCTAAGAGTAAGATAAGCAGAAAAATTCAAGAAATTCTTTTCAAAAAAATGAATCTAAAGATAATAAGTAGATGGACCGTACAGGTTACAAGAACTAAAACAACTGTACTAGAAAACCAGACGGTCAATGGAAACGATCAAAATAAGAAGACTTAAACTGTACGGACATCTGTTTAGAATCAGTGGCGCACCGACGGGAGAACGAATGGGACCCCTCCCCCCCAAAGCCTTTTATTTATTAAAAAAAGAAGGATCTCCTCACCTGAGGGTATTCCGAAAACCTGCAGATGATTTCACGCAAAAATCGTCAAAACGTAAACGAAATTTTAGGTGCCAAAATTATGTAAAATGTAATTTCAAGGTATTTAATTTTCAAAATATTTTTCGGGGGAGGATCCCCGGGCAAATCTCCTCCAAAGAAAATTCCTGTGTGCACCACTGTTTAGAAGGGATAACAAACCGTTGATGAAACAAATTTTGAAGACACACACTAAACTTTATACCTAATGTGTCGGATACACGATTTAAAGAATTCAGAAAATAAATAAATATATAAAATTGGAATACACCGAGAAAACATAATGGACCAAACTAAATTAAGACAAATGATTACGATTTCAAGGGCTTCCAAGAAGAACAAAAGTAGAACATAGGATGGATGAAAGAAAGAAGTAAAGCGTACAGTGAAAGAATACTTAGAATATGGGCTGCGAAAGGGCTTCTATAAATGTCTAAAATTACTTTACAAGATCTAAAATAGCACTATACGAAAAACTAAAATGTGCTTATTTTAGAGCTGAAAATTTGGAGTTTTAAAATAATTACATAACTGATTTACGGAGACGAAGGTTCCTAGTTCAAACCTAGTAAAGTTTTGTGATACACTTTTATACGGATTTGAATATTAAACAGTGGTTACCGGTGTACTTTGATGGTTAGGGTTCAATTAACCAAACTCTCTCAGAAATGATCGGCCTGGGTCTGTACAAGACCACACCTCATTTACTCGTCATACATCATCATTTTCATCTCATTGGGTCATGGGGTTGTTTATTGTTCTGAATTGAACAGCGACACATTAGGGATAAAAGAATTCCATCGGTTGCCTCAGCGAGTGGTGGGGTCAGTGCTGTACCAGCTGTGGTCGGAGTCACGTCGCTCTTGCAACGTTATATATCAACTAACCTGAAAACATTAGTCTGTAATGTGTTGTATTTGGTAGGCGTTAATTGTTGTATACAATGTTTACAATTAAATGTTTTTAAGATCGCTAATAGATGATATTTTACATCGTTCGCACCTGTGATTTTGTAGGTAGTTCGGTACTAAGACACGAAATCTACCGACTGAAACTTAACCGTTTGCGCAGCTACACTGACAAGGTTCTTTGGCGTCCACTCTACGAGATGAAAGACACGAGTGAACTACTGCGGCTCTTATACGCATGCGTGCGTAATTTTTGTCGTTCGTACAATCTGACAACGCTGGTAAACGTTCTGATTGGTCGAAACGCGTGAAACAGCAGAGCTCATCAACCGTGAAAAGTATTTCAGTCTTGTGAAATTTTGCATTAAGAACCAAGAAAACAAAAAATTTAATATATGTATAAAATTTATTTTCATTTATTTATTTGTATATTTAAATGCTGAAAATTGTATTCTACTCGTTCTTGAGATTAGACGACCAATGATCAAGAAGTAGAACTATAGAACTAAAAAATACAACATTGTACAAATTGAAAGTATTTTATTACACAATATAATTATTGATCATAACATAAATTACAATAAACTAGATGACACTTTTCGAGGGAAAACATTTGCTTAAATACAAATGAAGGGTTAATTTAATTTATTACAGAATTATCCCAGGTCAATTAGTGTTATACCTAAACAAAAATAGACTTAAGTGGGGATCAAGCGGAGAAAGTTTAGAAAGACATCGATTCTCTTCAGAACAGATCGACAGTCCTACATCTCTGGAAAACCAGGGTTGAGTGATCAAAAATTCGATTTATTTATTAATTTATCTTAAATTCCATTAAATACTTGAGAGAAACGAAGGAATTCCATTTCAAAGTTTTCTAAATACTGAATATTTTAGTAATATATTATTGAACTTTAAATAACATTAATCGGTAAATTGTTTCAAAATATCAACTAGTTCAAAAATATTCACCTAGTTTTTAAACGCTGATGTCTTATTTTAGGATCAATAGCTCATCTAACTTTTTTCACAAAATGTTTTTGTTTAATTATCTTGTACCAAAAATTGACAAACTTATACCCTTATTCAGAAAACTTATTCAGACTTATTAGACTTATAAGGACTTCAGACTTATAAGGACTTATTCAGAAAACAAATTCCAGTCATTTTTACAATACATTTTCCTGTTTTCGTTAAAATATATTTTCCTATAAATTTTTGACATCGGCCTACAGAGTAATAATGTGTTGAAAATCAAATTAAATAAGTCATTGACCTGTAAAAGTTTTATTTATAAGATGTTTGCGTTTTAAGATACTGGTGTTTAAAAATAGAGGTTGAAAGTTTTTGAAGAAATTGACATATTTAAAAATCTTTACGTAGTTAATTTTCTATATTCTAATTTTCTCAACTACAAAAGTTTTAAGGATCAAATTCATATGTTTGGACCATGAAGTCCTTAATAAAATGGTTTGCGAGAGACGTATACGTTAGAAGAATTTTAGGATAAATTAGAATAAGGCATAGACTTTTCTCTGTTGTTAAAACAATTGACAGCTTTCAAAACGTACTTAACTTGGTCTCCATTTACGCCGGCACATTTTATCTAAATATATCCACTGTAACAACCAATTCAACTGGACTAGATTATATTTTGTATTTCAAAATTGTTACAGTATTCTCTCAATTCTGTAACAACTTTATAAACAATATGTGTAATTTATTTAAAATGCCCTTCAGTCATTGAAGCGTTTAATACAGTCGTCCGTTCTATAATAAAACGCAATATTTAGTGTGTGTGTGTGAGTGTGTGTGTATGTGTGTATGTGTGTTTCTTTATAAATATAACTAATTGTAGTATCTACCATTTATAAAATGTAATACAATATCTAAATGAATGCTTTTAATAATAATTATGGACAGATATAAAACATGTATGACTGTTATATGCAGGTCAGGTTTTACTAAATTCATTTGATTTGTTGGTTTCAGGATTAACAAAAATTGCTACGTTTTTATTAATAAATAACTTCATAATTAATTTTTAAAAACCTTTAGAATTATAAGTGACACTTATCAGTTATCTCCTCTGAAAAATAATGAATTTTTACTTTTTCTTGCCTATATGAAAATATATAGGAAGGAAAGTATTGTTTTAATGTCTATTTTCGAAATCGATTTTTTTACCGGATCTACACGTTTTCAGACCCCCTGAACCCAAAAAACATGTTTTTAGCGATTGTTCTGTGAATGTGTCTGTATGGGTGTTAACAAAATGTCTCAAGAACGGAACATCGTACGAACTTGAAACTTGAAACTTAAGTTTGATACACGACACGAATATTTTCATCAAAATCGGTCAACCGGAAGTAGTAGTATATTCATGTCATTTTTCACTTTTTACGAGTTCCTCAAAAACGGCTGTACGATTTTTTTTTTAAATCACCTCTTTCACTACATTATTTATGCTCTATAAGACAGGGTAGGCGCCATGTTCGCTGAAATTCTTAGAAAGGCTGTTTTCTCGTAAAAAATTGTTTTTTTTAAGATTGCGGCTTTAATATGAATTTTAGCGCAAAAATGTATGTAATAAAAGTTGTTGAGAATTTAAAATCCTATTTCAAACATTTTTTTATAACGCTTATCTTAGCTAATAAGACGTAAGACGGCTGCATTTCAGATATACAACATTCATCATTAATTTACAGTACAAAAAAATTTATGAAGGTAGACTCTCCCTCCCCCTTAAATAACAACAAATAAAAACACAAAATTAATTGTAACTTATATGCTACAGATTGTCCGTTAAATGTAGTTTTTATATTAACTTATTCATTCGGTTTACGTCAACACAAAATATTGTTTGAACGTTTGAAATTCATTAGGTATGTATTGTTATTGTAACTAAATTACAATGGATTATCATCGCATTCATTGTCCCAATTTTATTTGCATATGTCGATGAAAAATGCTTGAAATTGCGCCCCCGCATCGCGTTATTTTATTACTGCCTTTTAAACAATAATGGCAATTAAAATTAGCAAAAACCCTCTAAGGCATTACAATAAAAGTTTCAAACAAAAATTAAATAGGTTTTAATCAACCTTTGTTTGTTTGTTTGTTTGTTTGAATTTTTTTACTACCTTAAACGCAAAAATTACAAAAATAAATAAACATTTCACCATGAAACGGAGAACCCCTTTCTGCAAATTTGAGATTTAGCGTACCTCAAATTTAAAGGCAGTTGATAAAAATTTTATTCTGAGTATTTTATTAAAATCGTTTTAGTCAAGTTTAAATAAAACAATAAATAAGACAGTTTTTTATTAGTTTAGACAGTATCTCTCAAAATAATGAGATGAAAATTCAAAATTACTGAAATTCTTAATATTACAGAGTTTATGCAGATCTGATTTTAAAAAGAGCACTAAATACGTGAATTTTTAATCTATACTATATTTTCAGCAAAATAGTTCGTCAAGAACTTCAAGTCAAAAATATTATTTTCTTTTCGAAGAACATAACACATTGTGTAGGTGGTTGCTTTTACATTTTACGGTAGGTCCATTCACATTATACCTTATCGTAAATGGTCATTTTTTACTTTCTACTTCGATAGAAAATTTATTTTTATATACACTGTAGAAAGAATAGACCTCTTTTAAGTTTATCTCAAAAATATAGGTGAATCACGTGTTTTGCACATTTGCACATTTCCCATGGAAATATAGCAATGCATATACGTCAAGTTTATTTGAAAGTTTTCTGACTTTTTTCATCAACTTATCACATACTAGAACAAAAGAATAAGTTGTAATTTATAGTGGTTGTGTTTAAGGTGTCAGAAGTTTTCATGTAACTAAAACTTTTTATCATGAAAAATTACATTTTAGTAATAAACATTTTTGAAGACAAGCCAATTTTTTAAATAAAATAAGATAAAATAATTTTAAAGTTATTGTGAATTAAGATTACCTTAGATGAAATTTCTTTAAAAATTAGTTTACTTTTATTTCTTTATCGGGAACTCTTTTTGTTGACAACCAAAGATATTCTTACTGTTTTAAGCCTACGTAGTGGTGAACAAATCGCAGGGGACTGATACTTTGGACCAAATGCAAGCGTGTACTACAGAGTGCGTCACGAAAGAAGTCGTTGTTTCAAGAGCTCTATTTCATAAACTACCGAACGGGAAAATTTGAGTGATACATCAAATAAAAGCTTGTTCTTTTCTGCGTTGATAGTTTAACTGAAGTTCTTTTATTCAAAAATAATTAGGAGATACAAAAGTTTACAAACAGAAAGTACGCAGTTTTAGCTGTGTTCTGTTTATGCGCTTTTAAAACGTATATTTTAAAGTTCACAGTTTTCTCTACAAAGTGAATTTTTTCAAAGTAAAATTTGATGTTTTGTTTTAATATGGAGGTCATTTTTTTAAATTGCTATCTAGGCTCCATGTAAAGATAAAAAAATTACTGAACCATGCACTTTTACAACTCCAAATGTTAAGTATATTTTTATCCATTAATAATGACAAATGAAACAGAAATGGACATATGATGAAAACTAGAAACTCTATTAAATTTGTTAAGTGGCACCCAGGCTATACTGAGGTACATGGCTCCAAGTACAGTCATATAAACAATTCTACGTTATTTATACGTATACATAGCCGCCACTGTAGAGACGGGCGAAACAGATAACCAGCAAAAAATTGAGTATCTTTCGTGCGTAAACTTCCGTATATTCTAATAATTTTTAAATAAAAAGATTTCAGTTGTACCAGTAAAAGTAGCACACAAGCTTGTATTTGGTGCATAACTCAAAATTTTCCGTTTGATAGTTTATAAAATAAAGTTGTTCAAACACAACGGACTTCTTCGTGGGGCACGCTATAGAAATTCCTATTCCTATAGTCGTTGGCACGTTCAGTTGACACAATGGATCTTATGGGAATCGTCACTGCTATTAGCGCAAATAAAACCATCAATTAAAGGCATCTGAATGCGTATATAAATACATTTTTCAAACCTCTATAGAACATGTATTTTTTAAGGTAGAACTACAATTCAAGTTTTGCTGAACAGAAAAAAAATTATGTATTATGTAGATTGTAGAGTGTTTAATGAATTGTAAAAAATCAAAAATCTGTAAACATTTTCTTCTATTAGGGGGATTAAATGAATATCTTATCCATTTTACTGCAGACCTAGTAATGCCTTCTCCACATTTCCTCACCAGACTTTCTAAACACTGCGTGATAAATGTAAACAAGAGACGCAATCTGTTACAAATTTAAAAAATTTTCCCAGAAGAGATATCTAAAATATATTTCACATTTGGAATCCGCATATAAAGTTGAGTATAAACGTATAGTGTTAATTATTAATTAATAGTCCTATAGACTACTCTACATTATAAAGATTTGCTATCGATAGGGCGCGGAGGAGGGAATGTTATTGGTTATGATGGCATTAATTGACCTACAAAGCTGAT
This sequence comes from Catonia carolina, assembly GCA_035578175.1. Lineage (NCBI taxonomy): Eukaryota > Metazoa > Arthropoda > Insecta > Hemiptera > Achilidae > Catonia > Catonia carolina. Next base: position 255,107,024 of record JAQMRL010000001.1, on the reverse strand, counting down.
GTTTGTGTACGTACTAGTAGCAGTCAAAGCCCCGTAAGATATACACTGTCCTATACTGCTCCGTGGTGTTAACTAAACCTGCAGATGACTATAGTACACCCCCACTCGTACATACCTTTACTGGGTACTCCATAGTACGTAAAGTAATTAGAGTAGACCAACATATGATATTACAGTTGTGGCTCTGTCCCAAGTATTTACTTTCATCATTTCTAAAGTTTCAGTCCCATACATCTCATCTCGTCACAAGTTTCAAAAGAACCAAGTACTGCGATACTAATCTTTCTTACTCAATTAGGACTTCTATATTGGTGTAAGGTATTATAATTATCAGGTATTTTACATCAGTACTGTTCAGAACTCATACTGAAATTTACTTAAAAGAATTCTATTCCGATCCAATTATGTTTCTTAGTTATAGTTGTTCCCCATAACAGACAGGTGGAGTGTCAAATTATTTACACTCAATCTGTTCGTTGCAAAGCTAAAATAAGTAGTTCTGTTTCTTATCACATGGTCAGCCCATTAAATGACTGAGTCATTTAAGAACAGAAGAGGTAGAGGTGTAAAAGACACTAATCAGAGTTATCTCCTCTGAAAGTAATGAATTTCATTATACAGCCAGACCCTGTGGTAAATGAAAGGAAGGTGTCATTTGAAGAGTGGAAAATATGTGCTTTTAAGAGGGCCCGGCATGTTGATAAGCATACTTTTCCATTCAGTGAGGAAGGAAATCGTAAACCACCTCACTCCTCGTTTTACTTAGTAAAACCTCTACAGGTTCAAACCAGTTTTTCAGGTGATGACCTGAACAACAACAGCTTGAGTTGATTTATATTGAATATTGAATACAAACACCGATTTTTATTTGTTCATGGATAGATGTCAGCTGGTCACTTACCAAATTTTTCCCCCAACCAGCGTAAAATAACTTCTTTTTATCATCTGACTGACTTAACTGGCCAATCAGTAAATTCATTCTTATAATTGTTATTAGTTGGGTTCATGGTGTAGATTGAATATTGAATAGAATATAATAATGAGGAATGTTAACCGGTGGTTTGTGTAAGGCTGATTTTCAACTGATAATCTTACAAAATAGTAGAACTTACCATTTCTTCTTCATGTACTTTCAGAACTTTGGTAACTTTTAAAACAATTTGCTTTTTACAGCCAATCTAAAAAGCGCACTCGTATCAACATCGTACCTATCTCGTAGGTTTTTTAGCCATGATGTTTTTCTTCGTCTTGGACCACGTTCACTTGTTACTTTGTCTTGCTTGATATTATCATAATCTACATTTCTGAACTGTAGGTGACCAAATTATTCCAAGTTTATTCTTTTAATGGACTCAATAATTTCAGTCTTATCTAAACAATTTTACTTGTCTAAAAATAGTACTGCATTTATATTTATTTGATATTAATGCTTATTTATATGTATTATTTGTATTTGCATTTGAAGGATCAAGGGGAAAAACGATGGGAGTCAATGAGATACAAAACGGAGAAAACATAAATTTTATGTTTGAAGACCTTAAAATACATGAATATTCCTCAAACAGTTAATATAAAAAGCATAATACTATTCTTAATTTTATTCCTTATATGAATATTATGGTATTTATATTAAAATAAACTATTTTCATTACTTAATTAAGGTATATATAACTTAAATACATACCACACTTGGGAAAAATGATGAGGGTCACTACTTAGAAAGTATAAAAAATGATAAGTCAGTAAATGAAATAAGAATGATAATTCAGTAAATAAAACTTTTAAATTATTTTTTATTTAGCACAATATATTGTTAAGTCCTTTTTTGGATTGATTTCCTTTTATTATTTTCTTCTGTTTTTCGGCCTCAAAATTGTTCATTTTTTCTTGTCAAAACCGCAGATTCCCTAAAAATGTCAGAATAATAATTGCACTTAAACTGCTAAATAAAGTTTATACAGCTTACAGTATTTGTTTGCTTTGTTTTGTCAGCTTTGTTTTAATATCTTTTTTGTAACATCTATCAGTCTACCTAATTTAGGCTTCCTTTTTGGTGCATGTTCCGTTTCACCAACTAACTCCATAATTAAATAATACTCAACACTAAACTAAGAGATAAAACTACAGAAAAACTTATATACCACAACACAACAATAACTACACTTTCAAGCAAGAACCATACATAACCTCAAAATGACAGAGTAACAAAAACTAGTCATGTGATCAAAACAAAATGAACTGACTCTCATCATTCTTTCCTCTTTGGCTACTGACCCTTATCATTCTTTCCTCTTCCATGTATTCTGTATTCTTTAATATTTCTTGACTGTCATCGTTTTTCCCAATAAAAATTACACAGCTTTTTGTACTCCAAATGAGGTACAGAAATGACCAATAATATTGAAAATGGCATTTTTGTGACTCTCATCGTTTTTCCCCCTGACCCCCTTCATTTGTTTTTAATTTATTTATTTGTATTACTTGTATTATTTTTTATTTATTTGTATTTATATGTAAAATTGTTATTTTGTCAGCCGTAGGCTAATGATATTACTGATGGAACCTCTAATCAGGCCTTGCCTTGTAGGCCCTATTTTTTCCTTGTGGAAAATTATTTTGTAGTATTTTTTTAAATTTATAATTAGTTATGATTGTTTTATTGTTTACAATAAGAATATATTTTATTATTTTTATGTTCTGTTTTATTTTTAAGTTGTTAATATATTTTTCTACAACATGCGAAATAAATTTTCTTATTCTTATTCTTAAACATTGGAATATTTCAGAGTTTCCGGGTTTTTCTTCCAAGAAACCTTCATCATTCTTTTATAGGAACACTTCTCAAACGCCTCCGAGTCGTTTCATTTCATTATTCAAAGTTCATGTCTCAACGCCGTATAACAAAATGAAAACACAGCAGCGAATTAAAAAATTCGTAAAAAGATTTTGAGGACACTACTGCATTAACCCGTGTTTATTTTTGTGAATGCTATACGAGCTTATTACAATCTGGATCCCTTCGATTTTTTTCATCATTTTAACAGACAACCTTGGTAGCAGAACCGGTTTTACTTAACTCTCAAGAAAATTTTCTTACAGTAAGTGGAATGTAATTGAGTTTATACAGAAACACTAACTTAAAAAAAATAATAATTTTAAAACCTACATTCAAAATAAGAAAATAAGAGAGAGGTCAAATAAAATATTTGAAAACATTAAAGAAATAAATAACGAGGGTAAATACGTAATATTGCAATGGATTTAATTATCCGTATGACTGGAAATGATGTTAAAAATGGTATTGGTGTAATTAGAAAATTCTAACGCCCACATGTTAGTCGTTTATTAAAACAAAAAAAGAGAAAACGAAAGGGTTAAATTATAATCAGTGTGTGTGTGTACGTGTGCGCGCGTGTGTATCTGATAACAAAACCTGGTATTTTTATTTTCGGCAATAAATTTTGTGTTTTTAATTCTGCGATCGTCGTTTATTAATATAAACATAAATTTTTATTATTTTTTACAGCAGAAATTCAGTAAATATATTTTATGTTTTTATATTTATCAGACCGATAAGATTTTGTCAGTGGCTTACTCGGTAACGTATGTTGTTTAGCCAAAGTTTTCGTTTTTGAATATAGACGAGTAAGTAAATCTTTAATGTTGGCCTATTGTATTAAAATAAAATTTAAAAGCAACAATTCTTTGTTACATATGTAAAAAACAATTATTTTTCAAATAGACCCTAAAATAGAATATTCAGGCGGGAGTTCTACAGGGATCTGTACTTTCTCCTATTCTGTACAGATTTTTACGGGGGATAGGTATTTCTACTGGTGGTCAAACACTATCTGCTACTTATGAAGACAACACAGCAATTCTTTCCAAAAATGAGTCACTTGTCAAAGTTTCATATAACTTACAGCATCACTTAACAAACGGAACTTTCTGAATGGTTACACTCCTGAAAAATCAAAGTCAATCTTACTAAGTCTAATCATACCCCTCACTTCCCCCAACGGCCCCAAATATGTATAGTTACTTGAGTCACGAGTTTGCCTTCGTTTGCAACGAGGGGTAAAGGGGAAAGCATCAGTGAGCATGCGCGACTGCTTTAATTTCAGTACAACAAACACAACAACTTATACTATACCCAGAGCATATCAGTATATTACGGAAATTTTGTAGGTTAACTGTACAAATATTACTGTTTGTTACCGTAAATAAAAATGTTAGTTTCTCGAAAACGTGGGCAGACTATTCACAGTGCTGAACGAAATCTAATATGCAGTGCAATAATGCTGTGAAGTTAAAGCTAAACAAAAATGCCTTTCCCTGCCTCTTAACAAAAGCCATGAGCGAGTGGTTAACTACTGTGGCGTTTCTCTTTCCACAATTCGAAAAATAAAGAAGGAAATTAAAGATGTGAAGAAGCTATTCTTCAACAGTTTTGTTGACAGCTGGTAATAAAAGGAAACGGTTAGGTAGATACTAGTGAGACTGATAGTGAAGACGCCGGTGACAGCGATTGTAAAGAAGGCGATTCATTCTTAAAATATTTTGTTCCAATGGAATAAGGTAGCTGGTAATTACAGTAAATCAAACATTTCTAGTTGTGTAAATAAATTATAGGCAAAATTATAAGTCACATTTATTTCTTATAATGTTTATGAAGAAAACATTTTTTCGGAATAAACCACAGCTCACAAAATGTATGTAGAAACTGAACGGTAGTGAAATGTACGAGTAGTGCTCACTGTTGAGGCTGGCAGCACTGTCAAATTTTCACTTCCCTTCCTCACATCCCATTCATACCCAAAAGGCAATCTCGTTACTCCAATTTACATAAAAAATACCCTCATCCCCAAACTAACACAGTTAGATATTTACAAATCACTCTTGACAAAAGACTCACATGGAAACCTCTCATTTCTCCAAAACGGCAATCACTCACACACAGAACGAAATACTTATACAGTCTAATTGTGAGATAATCTTCTCTCCCTTTTTCCAAGATATTAAAGTTATGTAATAACTACCTGGGGTGTATGGGGTTGCGTTGGAGAGGTAGTACCTTTTACTAAGGACGGTCACTCTACAAGTCATAGACTGGTGGAGGTTCGGAGTAACTGGTCCTCACAAGGCACCCAACTCTCACTTGCTGGCTCCAAGCGCCACAGCCTGGTAAACTGTATTGGCCTACAGACTAAACCAAGTGAGGGTAGTTAGATATAACGATCCAACCGATGATTGCTGGTATAAGTAATCCATCCACTTAAAGGTCAACGGCTTCGGGCGGAAGAACTTATAAGTGGAAGGGCACTCATTTTCCGAGGACCGGGAAATAGGTCCTGAAGGCGGAGGAATCCAGAATGGATCAACGGCATATGGATGCGGAAGACCCCAGGAAACCACCGCATTATCGATCCCTAGTATAGTCATCATGGAGACGTTTGATTCTAAATATTCCGGAGTGTCAAGTCCCCCAATCGGATCTCCGGGGGGGACAGTCTTGAACGTTTTTATGAGGAGAAATACTGAAGTGAAGTTTGCAACATGGAACGTTAGGAGCATGTTTGAAGCAGGAAAACTAGTAAATGCCACGAGAGAGATGGATAGGATGGGAGTGGACATTCTGGGGGTCAGTGAGATGCGCTGGCCAGGCAATGGTAAGTGTAGCAGTGGCCACCACACCGTGTACTACTCTGGAAACGAAGAGGTGCAACATCGCCATGGAGTAGGTGTAATTGTGTCAAAGAAAGTGAACATTGCCATCAAAAATTTCATCCCCCTTTCAGACCGAGTAATGCTGCTCCAGATACATGCTAAACCAATCGACATGAACATAATTCAAGTTTATGCGCCAACAACAGATGCTGATGAAGCAAGCATAGAGACATTCTATGAGGAAGTTGCTTTGGCCCTGAGATCAACTAAACCTCATGACATCAATATCATAATGGGCGACTTCAATGCTAAGATTGGTCAAGGGAGAGTGGAGGGAGTGGTAGGTGAGTTTGGTCTAGGAAAACGGAATGAGCGAGGCAACAAACTGGTGGAGTTTTGCCAGGAAAACAATCTGGTTGTCATGAATACGTGTTTCAAATTACCACGTAGAAGGTTATACACATGGAAATCACCTCAGGATAAGGCTGATAATATAGTTCGAAACCAAATAGATTATGTCTTAGTAAATAAGCGTTTCAGAAACAGCATTGTTTCTGTCCGGACTTATCCAGATGCTGACATAGCATCAGACCACAATCCACTAGTGGGAAACCTGAGAGTCAGATTACATGCAGTACAAAAGCATTCAGTGAAAACTAGGATAGATGTGACTAAGTTGAAACAGGTTAATCTCAGAGAGAGTGTTCGCCAGGAATTGATTAGGGGATTTAGGAAGATGGACGAGAATGCAGAGATTGACTCTCAGTGGTTAGTGATAAAGGAGACACTCTTAACAACAAAAAAGCAACTAGAAGCAGACAAGAAAACTCGACATAAAGTATGGATGACAAAGGAAATTCTTGATCTAATGGATCAAAGAAGAGAAAGCAAGGGACAAGATCGAGGAAGGTATATTGCATTGCAGAGAGGGATACGTTCTAAAATAAGAGTAGCTAAAGAAAAGTGGATGAATGAAAGGTGTCAGGAGATTGAGGAGTTCCAGAGCAAACATGACAATTTCAATCTGCACAGGAAAATTGATGAATTGGCGAACAGACGACCTAAGAGGAACACTGGTGTTTTGCTGGATGAAGACGGTAACTTGATCTCCTCTACCTCTGATCAATTGAAAATTTGGGAGAGATACTTGGAAGGACTCTTTGAAGACAACCGTACAGAAGAGCATGGTGTTACCACAACAGATACAGGTCCAAGTATCCTTAGAAAGGAGGTGAAAAATGTCATTAACAAAATGAAGCCTGGAAAGGCTCCAGGACCAAATGAAGTTAATGCAGAACTTTTGAAGACCTTGGATGAGGAGGAGCTTGGAACTCTGACATCTTTGTTCAACAGGATATATCAGACTGGTATCATTCCCAAGGACTGGCTTAAATCGACATTCATTCCACTGCCAAAGAAGACAAATGCCAAACGTTGTGAAGAGTATCGCACAATTAGTTTGATGAGTCACATACTTAAGCTTTTCTTAAAGATAATACATGATCGGGTTTTTCGAAAATGTGAGGAGGTTATGACTGAGACTCAATTTGGATTTCGTGGAGGACTTGGTACTAGAGATGCACTGTTTGCTATACAGGTTCTCACTCAGAGGTGTCAGGATGTCGACAGAGATGTATTCATGTGCTTCATTGATTATGAGAAGGCGTTTGACCGAGTGCACCATGCTAAAATGTTGGAAATCTTGCAGCGGGTGGGTCTTGATGGACGTGACATTCGAGTAATTGCAAATTTATATTGGAGTCAACTTGCAAACATAAAAATTGGCGATGACGGGTCGGAGGAGATCCTAATTCGGCGGGGAGTTCGTCAGGGGTGTGTATTGTCTCCAATGCTCTTCAACCTTTATTCGGAGGCCATCTTGTCAGAGGCCCTGGAGGGATGTGGACGTGGCATCAGGGTAAATGGTTTGGAAATCAACAATCTGCGATATGCAGATGACACAGTCCTGATAGCTGGAAGTGCTGAGGATCTGCAGACATTGTTGGACCATATGAATTTAGTCAGCAACGCTTATGGTTTGAGAATGAATATCCACAAGACAAAGTTCCTGGTTGTCAGTAGACATGAAGTAAATGCTGTCCTTTCGGTTGATGGTAGTGTGGTTGAGCGAGTCAAGTTCTATAAGTATCTTGGGTGTCTCTTGAATGAGAGATGGGACTTTAGTCAGGAGATCAGGGCCCGCATTGAACAGGCAAGAGCTGTATTCATAAAAATGAAAAATTTGCTTTGCAATAGAGAACTCAACCTCAATACAAGACTTCGCATACTCAGATGTTATGTAATTCCTGTACTCATTTATGGTCATGAGGGATGGATATTGACTAAGCCCTTGGAAAGGAAATTGGAGGCGTTTGATATGTGGACTTACCGGCGGATGCTCCGCATCTCATGGAAGGATAAAATTAAAAATGGGGAAGTTCTAAGCCGTTTGAACAAAAATACAGAACTTCTTTTCAATATCAAAAGATGGAAACTCCAATATTTTGGCCATATAGTACGGAATAAAAAATACCACCTACTGCAGTGCATCATGGAAGGCAAAATTGAAGGTAAACGAAGACCGGGGAGAAGGAGAATTTCTTGGATGGGGAACCTGCGGGGGTGGTTTGGGACCACCTCAGTTCAACTCTTCAGAGCGGCTGGTTCCAAGGTTAGAATCATGATGATGATCGCCAATCTCCGACGCGGAGCAGGCATATAGAAGAAGAAGAAGAAGAAGAATAACTACCTGAAACCGATCTGGACAGTCTATTGTTCTCACATTTTACTATTTGCTCGTAAGGAGAATCTATTTAAATACCGTACGCATAAACGGTTCTTACCCACTAACGCAAACAAACACTGACTACTAGCATTACCAACTGCTTTATGAACAATTTGCTATTGACTGCCCCGACAAAAGAGTTTACTGTTTTTATATCTGAGCAAATAGATTATTCCAGGTAAATAAATACGCAGAAGAATGAAAGAATAATCCAGAAATAAAGATAAATTTAAAGAACATAATAGATCTTACTGAAACAATCTAAACTATACTAGAAAATGAACAAGTGAATAAAAAGTAGTCACCCGGTAAGTAATAAACTACACCTATCACAAAACGCAATAAACAACAGCCGGCAAAATTCCACAATATGAATAGGAGGGAAGAAGAGATGTTGATAGATCGAAAAAGAGATGGACGCCGGAACAGTTCCAAGTGGCTCTAGGTGGATGATATTGATGATTGGATATTCAAAAAGTTTGCTTGGGCAATCTTTAGTGGCATACTGAACATTGGAAAAGCTTTTATTATTAAAAAAATCAAGCTACTCCAAAATATTTCAATACACAGTTATTTTACGATCAGTGAATTAAATATTTATGAATGCGAAGTGAGCGAGGCTTGGTATCTGATATAAAAATAAACTATAAATCTACTAAAATATATATAACTTTTAATAGAAATGTACAATTTTAATAGCATACCAAATATACACATAGATTACTCTTCTATTAAAACATCAAGATCTCACTTTATTTTATGTAAAAAATTCAAAAGAACTTTTCCCCTCAAGTAATAATTTTACAAGACGTAAATTAAAAAAATTTAAAAGACTACATTCTCATCATAAAAATGTATTAAAAAGTTTCAAAAGTTATCGCTTTATTATTGTTTCATTGTAATATCTTAATCTCCCTTAAGATATTTTCATCAACACAACATTTTTAAGACGTTATTTGAAAACCATAAAAAAATTGTTGCTTTAAACACGGTACTCCAAAACAAAATTACTGTTATAGAGTTTTCTTAAATAAAGTTTATTTAAAGTGATTAATTTTCCTAATAGTTAGTTTGTTTAGTGATCATTATATTCAATTCCTCAGACCGCCTACGTGGCTTAGTGGTTAGTGTGCTGGACTATAAAGCGGAAGGTTCCGGTTTCGATTCCCGACTAGGGTCTGGAAATTAATATGGTTAAATCCACCGTTCTATATCCTAGAGTAGTCTCTATTAATCAATGATGAGACTTAAAAGTGCCGTGGACTACTCAAATAAAAATTACCAAGAAATGTTTTTCGCTTAAAATTATTAATTAAATGACGACATATTCCAGTAAATGAATTAATAACAAATGTAAATGAAATTTAATTAATAGCCGTTGTTCATGCTATGAATAATGAGTTAATTATGGATTGCCGTTTTTATAGAGACGAAATTATATTTTTCTTTTTACAATGATAGTGCCTTTAATTTTATCAAGTGAACAGAATTCTCCATTTATTACAAAATTCTTTTTTACTTTAATAACAAAATACACCTATTTAACCTTCATACAAAAGCACTATTATCAAAACATTGTATTGTTGTTTAGGTCATCAGGCGAAATGCTGGTTTTAACCTCTAGAGACTTTACTAAGTAAAACGAGGAGTGATGTGGTTTACTATTGTCTTCCTCACTTAGTAGAAAAGTAGGCCGGTCCGTTGGCGTAGTGGTTAGCGCAACTGGCTTCTACGCCAGGGTCCCGGATTCGATTCCCGGTTAGGTCTGGCATTTTTTCATCACTCATCTTTATGTATCATCCTTCTCACTGCCTGCATCAGCAGCAATTGCAAAACAGTCAGACGTAAAACAAAAAAATATGCTTATCAGCACACTAAGCCCTCTGAAATTCATCTACTTTCCACGCTGTAAATGACACCTTCACTTCTTCACCACAGAATCTGGTTGTATAATGAAATTCATTACTCCCAGAAGAGACTCTGACTATAGTCTATTCACAGAGTCTGGAGACACGCAGTAAACAAATGGATCACGTGATAGCTGTTGATTGAACGCATAACCAAGGTCATTATGTATTCTTCTAACACCGGTCTTCGTTGTATTATCCCTAGCGTAATATACAGTGCGAGTTATTTTTAATGACATAGATCATGAAAATCAGTTAAATTTTCAGAAGGAAAGAAAGGAATTATTTTTACGTAAGCGCGGTTCATTATCCAATAGCCGGCATCAGTTAGGCAACCGGCAGTACTAATATCACGTGAACAACCCACGTATTTGTTGATGCATGTCTCTAGGCTCGGTGGAATTCAGTATAGTGTCTTTTATACCTCTACCTCTTTTGTTCATAAACGCTTCAATCATATAATTGGCTAACTATGTGATAAAGAACAAAACTATGTTTGTAGCCCTGGAACTAGCAGTTCAAGTTCAAATAATTTAACACTCCACCTGTCTGTTATAAGCAAACTTTATTATAATCAGCATTTCTAATCCGGAACTCTCATCAAAGATGGTGATGTAAACATTTTATTTGAACAAATGTAATCCTTATTATGTACCCTTTAATTACGAAAGTGATAGATAATATAAAGTCATATTTTTTTAGAACGGAACCAAAATAGATGGATAGATGGATGGCTGTGTCCTAGCTACATCCGGGCATTGCGGTGCGTGCAATGCGTTAATCGTTCAGGATAAATAACATGTAGATACAAGTGATGGTGTCCTAAGTTAGTCCGTGATGCGTGTGATGGGGACGGGCGGGCGCGTTGCACAGCACCACCCGCATTGGTTTAGTTTTCAAATTAGTTTGATTTTCACCGCACTGCACGCATTTATCGTCAGACAAACAATGGATACGGATCTGTTAATTTCAGATATCATCATACAAAACAAAACATTCCAAATTTATTGGTGGCAATTTTTAAAACTTTCATCTCATTTTCCTTTGTCCGTCCGTCCGTCACAGCCAAATGTCAGAAACTACAAGAGATAGCAACAAACGGTTTAAAGATTCGTAATCTACTCAAAAAGATACTATGCCTGGATTGGATTTGAAGTTTCGGTTTTGACCGGAAGTGACCTAAAACCGGAAGTCAATATATCGAAGTCAGAAACTACAAGAGTTAAAATAACTGCACTACTTTCCATTAACAAAATGGTGCAAGACAAACTTAAAGCCATTGTTCCAAATGGAGAGAAATGTTTTAGAACTGAATAATCGCACGTAATTATTATCGTACGCAGTTAAAACCAAGAACGGTCCCCGTACTTGTCCGCAACGCATTGCACGAACCGTACCGCAACGCCCGGATGCAGCTAGGACACGGCGTCACGGTTTTAAGCAACAACAGGACGTACCGGCCTGTAGTAAAGCAAAGGCAACGCTGCAGGATGTCTGTTGGACGGCTCGTTTTGTTTACTGGTGTCTACCCGACTTCCATCCGCACTGTAGTTTGGCATCTATATATTTGAATCAGTCATTTCAGAAATCCCATAAGTCAAAAATTTTACATTTTTTTATTAGTGCATTTTATAACTAACTGAATGTAAACACACCATCCCTACAAAAATTGCTTAAGTCTGGCTTATCTCTTTAAGTAATATAAATAACACTAAGAAAAGGCTTATCCTTAAGGATATAAAGTGTTTCCTTCTAATTAAAAAATGAAAGTTGATATTCTTTTGAAGCTTAAGCTCTACTTTCTAGTGGAAGAGGCCATACAAAAATTCTATGCAAAAATCTTTTTAAGGAGTACAAATACTGGTTATGACAACGATGAAGAATGTGAATAGCCCTGAAAATCAACATTTTTCTTTCTTTAAGTTAAGAATTTCAATTTGTATTATTGTAGAAGGCTATTTTAAGTCACAATGTAAACTACTTAAATAAATAAATACTATTGTACTGCACAATTTTCTTCTGGTCTAACAACGTATTTTACAGAAAACAACGTACCTAATTTAACATTTTACTCCAATTTATTTCAGAAACACCGTAGACTAAGTCTAAATTTTTATTTTTATTTTTTTAAAACAAATGGCTTGTCTTTAAAAAGACAAAAGTACATTTTTATCTTTAAGGGACAGCCCTTTGAACAACCTATATTTTTTAATTGAAACATAATAAATTACAAGTTTTTAATTTTTCCAAAAATTAGTTTTTTGACTTGTGGACTTTTTGAAATGACCAATTCATTTATATGTGGCATAATCAATGTATTTTTATAAGACTGTCTTCAATTCATTGGTAGAAAATCTTCTGAAGATTTCTTATTTAGGTGTGAATTTCATCAAATTTTGCCCATTTAGTAAATGTATAAAACAAAAATAAGAGTAATACTTTAGGACGTGATATCTATGAAAAGAATTTTAATAAAATATTTTAATAATAATCTTCAAAAACATTCAAACGTACCTACATTAACGGAATTTAAAAACTTACATTACGACAAAACATAAAATATGTATAAAAAATTAAATATCAAAAATATTAATATTACATTATTAGACTATTTTTAATATAGTCACAATAATAAGAGATTTGAAATGTGCATAACATATTTTTATTATTATTATTTATATAAAAACATTCTGAATTGTCATCATTTTTATAATATATCTAACAAAAATGTCTACTTCATACGCAGTAATTTTTTTAATAAAAAGACATATTTCAATATTAACAGACTTTATTGAAACCAGCAATATAAAAATAATGACGTAAATGTTTTACAATAACAATATAATGTTAGTAATGTAATAATAAACATGTGTGTAGGTTGGCAATACTGAGTTTAATAAAAAATACAGTATAATTTTATTTAATCCTACCCGGTGCAATCGCAATTGCATCGCAATATTTATTTTCCTGGAATAGAAAAACAACTGTTACTTTACTTCTATTATTATTTTTATTGGTTTAAATGAAGGAAATCCAAACTATATCGTCATGCTTAGGGGTAATTTATATGATAAAACGAAAAGAAATAGAAATTCAAGTTTCTTATAAGTAAGTGTTTGTAAGTTTATAGTTTGTTACAAAAGATTAAATTTTCATTCATTAGGTTAAGTAAATATACTATTACTGAGTAGGAAAACTGGATCAATGCAAAACGTGTTTTTTAAATTCCTAGTTTACTTACGCCTCCAGTTTTAATGAATTAGAAACATTAACAATCGGTTTGCAGTGGAACTTTCCCAAGGAATTTTGTTGTTTTTTTTTCAGTAGAATAATTAATTTTTTATTTTGTTACAATTTCATTTATTTGAATTTGTTATTCTCAAACACATTGAGGCACAAACCAACTAAATCATATTTTCAAAACAATTCATTCAGCCGCTGTTATAATTGGTTAAAACTCTTTTTTTTTATTCGGAAGAAATTCCAGTATTTTGTTCACCGGGTGATTCTAAATTGCACGGCAATCTCTAGGGAGAAGATTCTATAGCTAAAAAATAAGAAAAAAGTTCATATTAACATAGGTCCGGAAATGCTTCGTTAGGGAGTTATGCCTGGCGAAAGATTTCGCCATGATTTCTGGGCAAAGAGCGAAATAAAGCCACACTAATATTCTGAAAAGGTAAATTAAGGGAGAATTTGAGTGGTTTCTTGCGGTTTTTAACCTGGGAAACTTAAAAAAATGAGTCCCAGAACTGTATCGCTTTTAGTTATTAAGCAAACTACGTGAAATCATTAAAAAGTAGGTTTAGAATACCCTTTTTTAAGTTTAGCGTAAAATAATTTTGTTAAATTACAAATAAACACACAAACCGTTTTTTATGAAAATTGTAAAAAATGTTATTCTTAAAAAATGCTATAAATAACGTTTACGAAAATTAAATTCATTCGAGAATTTTTACTAAAAGTAAAGCTAACAAGTATGTAATTTTTAATTTTTGTTACTTATGTCATTAATTTTATCCGAACCAATTTTTCTATTGTTTGTAATTAAAGTTATTAAACTTCTTATAAACTGAAAGGGAATGTTTTGTTCTAATAATATAAAATTTGTAATGACAATTTCTGTTCAATCTTAACTTTAACCAAACTAACGTGACTTCATTGTTTTAGAAGTTTTTTACCATAGTTTTTATTTACCATACTTGGATATTCTTATTTCCACCACCTTGAAAAATGGAACGAGTGTGGTAATAGAGATTTATGTATTTATAAAATTACTTAAATCTAGCTTAAGTTATTTAAGATTGTATTATTTATATTTACAACATTTTCTGAAGTTAGGAAATATAAAATGTAAATTGTACTGTATTTTTTTAAATTAAGTAAACTACTTATTTCAGTTTGTGGCAGCTTAGATATTGTGGTTACCTTGCATAAGCCAATATCTGTTTTTACGGATCTTAATTCTGGGTCAAACGCCGAATCACTGATCCGATAGAGATGTAATTCGAATTCATGTAAATAAAATGTGATTTTCCAGTCGTAGAGAAACTTAATATTATAACTGACGAAAACTACTTCGCTGTTCAAAATTATTGATTGATATAAAACGGGGGAAACCTGAGGGCAGTGATTATAATTTGTGTTCGGTTAACCACAAAATCATATTTGTAAAGACCCTATTCGATTTGTAACAAATAAGCGTAAAAGTTGTTATTACCCAAGTAATTCCTTAAAAAATTTAAACTATATTTTTATTTGTATAAAAAATGTAGAAGGTCATTACAGAGCAAAATATGTTTATCATTATTTACCCATACCGGCCGCATTGGCGCAGTTGATAACGTGCTCGCCTCTCATCATGCGGTCTTGGGTTCGAATCCCATTCAGGCATGGCATATTTTCATACGTTCCAAAAATTCATTTCATCCTTCACCGTCTGCATTAGCAGTAATTGCATAACAGTCAGACGTTAAACCAAAAAAAAAAAAAAAAATTATTTACCCAGTCAACAGAATTAAAATGATTGTAGATCCCCGGGCCGATAAGTTATCCTAGAATAAAACAAATTTAGTGTTTATTCTCTAGAACTTAATTTTCATTGAAATCAAAAAGTTATTTTTGAACTGTATAGTCATCATCATCATCTCCTTTACGGATTAGGCCAATCGCCTGTTCCAACATCACACCATCTCTTTCTTGGACGCCCCAAACATCTCCTTCCTCGAGGGCGATACTTCAGCGCCTGAAGACTAGCTTTATCAGGTGACATCCTAAGTACATGTTCCTGCCACCTATTTCTGTACCTCCACATTTTATCAATGATTGTTTCGTCTCTCTTCAGTTCTTCTCGAATCACGCTACTTCTAATGTGTTCTCTCCGGCTACACCCCTTCACAGATCTCAAAAATCTCATTTCAGCTGCCTCCAATCGACTTAAATCTCTCTTCTTTGGTGCCCAGGTCTCACTTCCATACAGTAAAATCGGCACCGCCATTACATCGTAGAGCCTCAACTGTGTATCTTTCCTGGCTCGATTCTTAAAAGTCCTATTGATATAACCACAGACATGCTGAAACTTGCTTATTCTAGTGCTTATCTCTCTATCAACGTCATACGTTATATCAACTCCTAAATAAGTGAAGTGTGCTACCTGCTCCAACACTCTATCATTTAATACAATTTTTGACCTTATGGGGTCCTTCCCAATAAAAGCCATTATTTTGGTCTTACTAGCAGATACCGACATATTATACTCTTTACATATCTTGTCGAGCATATGAATAGACCTTTGCAGTTCATCTTCACTTTCTTGGAGGATTAATTGGTCATCCGCGTACAACAACGTATTAAAGTAGAAACCTTCTCCTAACTCGATACCAGATCCAGCCCCCTGCTTCCATTTTCTACAAACATCATCGATGTAGATATTAAATAATGTTGGAGTAAATGTAATAATGTTGGAGTAACTGTATAGTAACTTGATAAATAAATGCTTTAATCCGTTTGTTTTTTAATCCTTAATGTGTGTACGTTGCAATCTGTTCAATTCAAAACACTAAGCAACCCCATGACCCAATGATATGAGAATGATGTGTGTGACGTGTAAATGAGGTGTAGTTTTGTACAGACCCAGGCCGACCATTCTTGAGAGGTATAGTTAATTGAACCCTAACCATTAAAGTACACAGGTAACCACACTACGTAGTATTCAAATCCGTATAAAAGTAACTACCTTTATTAGGATTTGAACCAGGAACTTGGCCGGCCCGTTGGCGTAGTGGTTAGAGCAACTGGCTTCTACGCCGGAGTCCCGGGTTAGATTCCCGGTCAGTTCTGGCATTTTTCATCACTCATTTTCATTATCATAATTATCCACCATCTGCATTAGCAGAAATTGCAAAACAATTAGACGTAAAACCAAAAAAAAGAACCAGGAACCTTCGTCTCCAAAAAGCAGCTGTTAAACAGCCGATTCAAGGCGACGACTTTACCTCTAAACCAACCCGGTGGGTGAGTACAAATTTAAATAAAAAATTATCTTAAACGTACATCTAGATACTTCCATTTCATATTAATATCGAAATCTTATTTGAAGTTTAGTGATGGTAACCTCCAAGACAGGATTAATCTTTGGAGATGCCTAATTTTCATTCTATGTTAAGAATGATGAGTATTTTTTATGTATTTTTACAAGTTGTTTGAAGAGTATGGTTTTGTTTTTGAATTGTTTAATTTTTCTATTTTATTATGTTTTGAAAGTTCCGGTTTAGTATCAGCACAAGCAACACGTGTATTTTTGTGTTACTAATATTGTTTGATTATAATTTAATTTTGATCTTTGTTGTTCATTGTTTGTGTAAAGTGACTCTTAATATGTAAGTGAACTATATTTTGAGATGTTTACCTGGATGGTAAGCAATTACAAATAGGTTTTTTTAAATTTTAGTTTAGTGTAGTTATTAATATGGATGGGTTAGAAGAAGAAGCAGAAGAAGAAACAACAATGCGCATGCACCGGCCTTCTGTATTAAGTTGTCATACAGATGTTCTTACAGAAACAGCTGATCCGGCCAAATCGCCAATTAACAATATGTTCTAATACCGATTGGCAAAAGGTATTGTGCAAACGTAAGTCATCTGACAACCACACAGATGACAGCTCCATAACAAAACGTATGCATTCGAACGATCCGCGCCGTCACAATTTTGATATTGCAACAAACACAAATATTATAATTAAAGAAAATCGTTTCGAACCTCTTTCAAACTTACCGGATTCAACTTTAAATGATAAGAATAGTTCACAAAATATTCCTGATAAATCAAAAATTCCTCCACCAATTTATTTTAAATCGGATGTACAATTCTTACCGTTCTGTAATTTACTAAAAAGTTTAGTCGGTGAGAATTTTAAGTGTACTTCTACAACCGCCGGAATCACGATTTACCCTAAGAATGCGGAAACCTACCGGATTTTAGTTAAATATTTTAAGGATAATAATGCTGACTTCCACACTTTTCAACTACGTGATGATAAACCCTTCCGCTTTGTTATTCGTGGGCTTCATGCAACGATTGACGTTACTGAACTAGCGCTTGAACTGGGCGGTAAAGAGCACGTGGTACGTTCCATAGCAAACGCCAAGTCAAGAAATAAAGTTCCCCTGCCTCTTTTTTTTGTTGAATTAGAGGTTAAATCGAATAATCAAGAGGTTTTTAAGTTGGACTCATTACTTTTTTCAAAAATTAAGGTAGAATCACCACGACCAAAAAGAAACATGGCACAGTGTTCTCGGTGCCAGCAATATCAACACACGCAGGCCTACTGTAATCATCAGCCAAAATGTATTCGGTGTGCAGGTGATCACTTGTCTGCAAATTGCACTAAACCACGAGACTTACCAGCAACTTGTGCTCTTTGTGGTGGATCTCATCCCGCCAATTATAAGGGATGTCTGTTCTACAAAGAGTTACAAAAACGAAGATCGCCTAACGTTACTCGTCCCGCCAAACAAGATGATGTAACTGTACGAGTGCCTACAACTGACGTTCGCTCATTCCCTCCACTTCCAATCAGGATGAATCACACATCTGATCACATCACGTCATCTACGGCTCAACCATCGAATCGCGACGCTCCACTACAAGTTCAATCGGACAATCAACATCAAATCTCTTACTCTCAGGTAGCCAAATCAAACTCACCAGCCACGTTTCAAACTTCATATCGAGATAATTCATCAAGCCACATAGAAAACACCATTAATCCACCTTCAGACATTGCTACACAATTAACCACATTTATTACTGATATAAAATCCATGTTTACTCCTTTGTTTACTTTAATGACGCAGCTACTTCAGGTTTTAATTTCACAAAATGCCAGACAATAATGTGACATGTAATTCCTTGACCATATTACTATGGAATGCAAATGGGGTCCATCGACATTTGGCAGAATTAGAATACGTGTTACATGAAAAAAGAATAGACATTTGCCTTCTCTCCGAAACTCACCTAACCTTTGGCTCACGTTTTTTTATCAAAGGGTTTACAGTCTACCGGACTGATCATCCTGCCAACCGAAGTCAGGGCGGTACTGCTATACTTATCAGATCGTCTATTCGTCAAAATTTGTATCCGCTACAAGAACCTACAATTTACCTTCAGGCGACTGCAGCCACAATTTTCTTAAAATCAATAGAAATTAATGTAGCGGTGGTCTACGTCCCCCCAAGATTTTCCATATCGAAAGAAACTTTTGAAAACTTCTTCTCAACCCTAGGACCACACTTCATAGCTGGAGGAGATTTCAACGCAAAGAATACAATCTGGGGCTCGAGAATTACAAATCCACGTGGTAAAACGTTACTGAAATGCATCGATGATAAAAAATATAAAATTGCAACATCCAGAAAACCAACTTATTGGCCGACTTCCGTAACTAAACTCCCGGACTTACTAGACATTTTTCTTCTAAATGGGCTAACTTCAATCAAATATACGGTAGCGGACTGCAGTGATTTGTCGTCTGATCATTCAGCTGTACTTTTCTCTTTGAGCTCTGAACCAATCCCTGTCCAAAAACGACCATCATTAGCGAGTGGACTTATGAACTGGTCATATTTTCGGTCATATTTAGAAAATCATACGAATCTACGTCTTCCACTGAAGTCGCCATCTGATATTGATGAGGCAGCGGAAAATCTTCAAGCCTTAATTTAATCTGCAGCTACGTTGTCTTGTACTCCACCAAAGACGTCATCGAAGCTTGGACCAATGTATCCATTGTACATCAGACAAATGATACGGGAAAAAAGAAGGTTAAGAAGAATTTGGCAAAGGTCTCGTCTTCCTGAAGACAAAATTATTTTTAATAGATTAGCCAACAGATTAAAAAAGGAAATAATAAAAATAAATTGTAAAGTTACTGAAAATAAACTTAGGAATCTATCAACCATCGACGGAACGCTTTGGAGAGCCACTAAACGCGTTACTGGACATATTTCTTTTAACTCACCACTACGCAAGGCGGACAATTCTTGGGCAAACAAGGAGGAAGAAAAAGCGGAATTATTTTCTGAACATCTTTGCAACGTTTTTAAACCCTTTGATGAAGATATCAATGCTGAAAAAGAGGCAGAAGTAGAGGATTATCTTGCCAGTCCAGTGCCCTTGTCTATTCCACCCAAGAGAATCAGATTAATTGAAGTGGAAAAAGTAATAGGTATTCTTCCGTCAAAAAAGTCACCTGGTCATGACTTGATCACATCTGAAATTTTAAAAGAATTACCAAAGAAAACCTTAATATTCATCACACAAGTGTTCAATGGAATTTTACGAACATGTCATTATCCAATTCTATGGAAACTATCTGAAGTGGTTCTATTTGCAAAACCAGGGAAACCGTCTCATTTACCTTCATCGTACCGGCCAATAAGTCTCCTTCCGGTTATTTCTAAAGTTTTTGAGCGGCTGCTTTTAAATCGATTGACAGTAATCCTTGAGAGGAAGAAACCAACCCACTCCATCAGTTCGGTTTTAGGAGGGAGCACTCAACAGTGCAACAACTGCACAGAGTCGTGGATAAAATATCAGCAGGATTAGAAGAAAAAAAGTTCACCTCGGCTGTATTTCTTGATGTGACAGCTGCCTTTGATAAAGTCTGGCATGACGGATTACTTTTTAAACTTAAGAAAATTTTACCGCATTCGTACTATTTTATATTTAAATCGTTTCTTGAAGATAGGTACTTCTTAGTCCGACAAGGGGGTACGTATTCAGACATGAAAAGCATAAAAGCCGGAGTACCACAAGGTTCTATCTTGTCACCTACTCTATATTCGATCTACACTTCTGACTTTCCTTGTACACAAAACACCTCTGTAGCGACGTTTGCGGATGATACAGCCATTTTATCACAAGATCTTTCCATACAAACGGCCACTCAAAATTTACAACATCACCTAAATTTAGTAGACAACTGGCTGAAGGACTGGAAAATGAAGGTGAATCCGGCGAAGTCTGTTCACATTACATTCACTCTAAATAAACAACCGGTGCCGTCGCTGTTCTTAAATAATGCACCTATCCCAAAAAAAATCTACTGTTCGCTATCTTGGACTTCATTTCGATCAACGCATGACCTTATGTTGAAAAAAAAATAATAATGTGAAATATTTGTAATTTTCGTTTTGTTTTAAATGTTTTATTACTCTTGATAATAACTTTTCCGTGACAAAATGAACTTTTTTGTTTTTTTTCTTTTCATACTTTTGTATATTATTTATGTTTATTGTTATTCCAAATTTAACATTGCTGAATGTTGAATTTTTTTTTCCTGTCTGTTCTTGTCTGTAATTTAATATCGATGTTTTCTCATCTTTTGGTTGTTCTGTATAGTACAGTTAAAGATTCAAAATAAAGAATAAAAAAAAAAATTATGTTTTGAAATGTTGTATTGTACTTATATTTCAATGGAAATAAAAATTATTATTATTAGTTTCATGGCCTTCGGGCCAGCCCAGTCAGTCAGCTGGTAGAAAGTCGCTATTATTTATCAAGTAACACCGGTTGGGCAAGCGACTTTGTATGATGACCAGTTAACAGCCATCCATGAACAAACTCTACTGGGGGTCCCTGTTCAAACTCATATCTAATCCACGTCAAAAAAATACAGCAAAAAGCAGCGATCAAAGTGGGTAGTTGTCAATAAAGGACAGTTTCCCGATAACTAATAAAAGCTAAAAAAAAAAAAAAACAATTACCTATTAGTTTCATATTTTACTTTTCATTGAATTTCACTACAGTAAAGTATTTTATATTTTATCTTCTTGATGTTCTATTTTTTTTAATTTAACTTTATTAAATTTTTTTTAATCAGGTACTTTTTAAAAATAATTATTGTTTCTACAAATCCAAGACAACTTTTCGGTTAAATTTATTTTACTTTATAATAATTTGCAACGCTTCCGGTTAAATACAAATCAAAGTTTTGATTGCATACGGTTTTACAAATATAAAACATTTTTTTCATATTTCCTGGATAAAATTTGATTGTCTAGATTTCACAAGACACAAACAAAATTCATAGAATTCTCTGTGTCTTTCTTGTCATATAACGAGAAAAATATTATCACTAGAAATAACTTTTTAAAAAAACTTGACTTTGTACAAATTTCGGTTTTTAATAAATGATTTTAAAGCAAAAAGAAACTATTTTTAGAAATTGTTCAGAACAAATGGGCTTCAGGCAAGGGAAATCATGCACTGATATTATCTTCACTTTAGAATTGATCATGAAGATGAGCCGTGAATTTAGCTGTAGAACACTTCGATTTAGTGGATACAGTGAAGGCATTTGACATGTTGATCATTGCCTATTTCGGGGAATTATGGAACGCCGGTGATACTTACGTCATTAGGCTGCTGCTGTTAAAAGCCCTTACAATAACACCAACGTTGTTTTGGAACTGAATGGTAAATTAACGAGAAATATAGTGGCCAATAAAGGGGTCAGAGCGGGTTACTGTATTTCTTTAACCTTTTTTAATACACACATTGACGCCATATTACGAGCATGGAAATCGTTAGTCCGTAAGAAAAGTCATAACTCAATTTATTTTTCAGAAGAAGCCAATGAAATATCAATTTCTTCAATTTTTTTAAATTCCTCCTAGATTAATTGACCCCTAGACTTGTTTTGAAGTTATTAATGAAAACATGAATTCACTATGCCTTTTTAAATGTGCTTAAACGTTATTTTTTATTTTGTGAACCCCCAAAATAAAAATTCATCCGTTAGTTCGAGTTGTGTCTTTTTCGTCTTACATATTGAACTTATTATTTACCATCTTCTTTGCATATTACCCAAGTGTTTACCCTTTTTTATACATTTTTGAACTTAGTCCAATAAATGAATCATATAATATTGTTTACCAAGTACCTAATACAAAATTTATAGCAGTGTTTTCTTACAATTATATGTTTTAAACAAAAAAAAAATAGGAACTGTTGTGTACTACAAAATATTACATCAGTCAAGTAATTTTATGTATTAAAAATCAATAAAAACCGAAGATTTTCAAAGTTAGTTATTATTTGCTGCTGAATGCTTTCCCTGAAGTAGTAGATTCCTTTTAACAATTCAGTGTTCTGATTAGCAACGTTGGGATCATGAGGTGATGGGATGAGTATTTAAGTTTTAGTTAACCTCTTAAAACAATAGTGATTGATTTAAACATTATGTACCCTTTTAAAAATAGTGGTAAAAATCTCGTCTGCACCAAAAGAATAAATATTTAAACTTTAATTCAGGAATCCGATTTGACCAAGAACTCAGAAACAATAAATTAAACATAAATAAACATAAATTAGAGGATGGTTTACTGCATCATAAAAAAATATTTTTCACACATCTCATGTTTTATTCAAAATCTGGTGTGAAACACTCACACGACTTTCTCTTGCCTATGAAAATAATTAATACTATAACCTAACATTAGTAATGAAACATTAGAAATAAACAAACAAACTAACCTCAAAAATCATAATCTTATTTTAATTATGAGTGAAAGACGTAAAGTGAAAATCGACCTCGGTTTAGCTTAAAAATACGGAAAATCACTTTTTCACGCTAAACTAGGCTCTGTAGAGAAAAATGTTATAAATAAAAGTTGTAGATCTTTTAATTTTCAATACATTTAATTTATACACTTTTGTCGTAAAATGCATACTAAGGCTGAAATGTTTTAAAAAATGTATTTTTTTGCACGTTTTTGTGAGAAAAAAACAGAAAATCGCTAATTACCGCTAAACTAAGCGGTATACAAAAAAATATTATGAAGAAAAGTTTTAGGATTTTAAATTCTCTACAACTTTTATAACATGCATTTTTGCGCTAAAATGCATATTAAAGCTGAAATCTTTAAAAAAACACTTTTTTTACCAGGAAACAGCCGATTTTGATGAAAATGTTCGTGTCGGGTCCTCTAGCGGTATCTAACTTAAGTTTCAAGTTTCAAGTTCGTACGATGTTTCCTTCTTGAGATATTCTGTTCACACACATACACACACACTGAAAAGTGTAGATCCGGTGAAAACTCGATTTAGAAAAATCGACATGAAAACAATACTTTCCTTCCTATATATTCTATAGGCAAGAGAAAGTAAAAAATGAGCAAAAATCCAGACGGAAAGAAGTTCAAAAAAGATATTTATAAACATCTAATAAAAGTCATTAAAATTATCTTCGTAATGGACTTGAAAAAAATACAGTGATAAAAATTTAATAAAGTTTAATGTTTTATTGTTACGGGAAGTAGAATTAATTATAAAGAACTGAAATTTTATAAGATAAGTTTTGAATTTAAAATTTTCCTCTTGAAGTAAGCAAAGGAGCGTTTATATTGAATGGCATCAACACAAGCTAGCTGTTGTTAGTTGGTTGTTTGACAAAGGGTGTAATGAAACCAACTATGCAACAAGTAACGCGAACGTGAAGTCAAGTAATTTTCAACAGTCTATTTCTGAAAATATTACAATAGTGACAATAAAATGGTGAAGCGTTGTGGTAGTGAGTTGGGTTGGGGTTGTCGAGCGGATGGCACAAACAAGACGTAAAGTGGCTACACGTAGAGAGATTGGAGGTTGTAGCGTTAAATACTCGTTGTCATAGCAACGTGATCACTGTTTGGTAATTAATAATGTAATTCCTCTCTCTACTTAACATAGAGAATTAATTATTTGCAATTATGTGAATGCAAGCAATTACACCCTACAAGAATTATTGCATCAGATGTAATGAAAATACCTGAGGCTGACTGAGACTGCTTGAAAATACGAACTTCATCACTCAAATAACTTTATATACCCTTTCATTACATGATTATATATGCATAAAGTGCCAACGTCCGCGGATTAACCAAGCCGCGAATTCCCAAAAAAAACTTTTAAACAAAAATCTGGTGTAAAACACTTACAACTTTCTCTTGCCAATGCAAATAATGAACAATATAATCTAACATTAGTAATAAAACATTAGAAATAAACAAAAATACTAACCTCAATATACATAACCTAATTTTAATCATGAGTGAAAGACGCAAAATGAAAATCTACCTCTGTTTGGCTTAAAAATACGGAAAATCTCTCTTTCACGATAAACTAGGCTCTGTAGAAAAAATTTTCTAAATAAAAGGTGTAGATATTTTAATTTCCTGTAAATTTGATTATATACACTAAGGCTGACATCTAAAAAATCGATTTTTTACTCGTTTTCATGAGAAAAAAAACAGAAAATTGCTAATTACCGCTAAACTAAGCGATATACAATAAAATGTTTAAAACAAAAGTAGAAGGATTTTAAATTCTCTACAACTTTTATTATATACATTTCTGCGCTAAAATGCATATTAAAGTCGCAATCTTAAAGAAACAATTGTTTTACGAGAAAACAGCCTCACCAAGAATTTCAGCAGACACGGCACCTACCCTATCTTGTAGAGCATAAAAAATTCAGTAAATGAGGCGATTTTTATAAAAATCGTAGCAGCCGTTTTCGAGAAAATCGCAAAAAAGTGAAAAATGACACGGAATAAACTACTACTTCCGGTTGACCGATTTTGATAAAAATGTTTGCGTCGGGTCCTCTAATACCTAATTTAAGTTTCAAGTTTCAAATTCGTACGATGTTCCGTTCTTGACATATTCTGTTCACACGCACACACAGACACACACCACAGACCAATCGCTAAAAACATGTTTTTGGGTTCAGGAGTTCTGAAAACGTGTAGATCCGGTGAAAACTCGATTTCGAAAAATCGACATAAAACAATACTCTCCTTCCTATATGTCCATATAGGTAAGAGAAAGTAAAAATAGATCATTTGTTTTTTTGACCAAAGTATTCTTAATTTTAGAAATATGTGACAATATCTATGAAACCCGCGAAGAAATCTTCTGGAACACCCACATAAGAAGTTTCATCAAAGTTTTCCATTATAATCGACAGTAAATTTCCTGACAAGTGTAGTAAAAATTATTTTTCTTCTTCCTCCTTCAAGGATTAAATTGCTACCTGTTCCGATACTCAACAGCTCTTAGAGGCCTGCCAACAGCTCGCGTGCCACCTTCCTCGTACTGAACTGACATCATAGGTAACCTGTTGGAACTCATTCTACCCAGATGTTTACACCACCGTCTTCTATAACCTCTAGTCTTGTCGCTTATCGCTGGAACTCTCAGTTTCTCTGTTATAATATCACACGGAATGTTTTTCATCTGTGTACACCGCTTTGTACTTCTTAAAAACTTAATCTCGGCTGTATGGGTGTTGGTGGGTTTGAAATTGTTCATATTTCACAAGTATACAAAAGAGTATGGATGGCCAACATGTTGAATCTTGAACGTGTATCTTTTCTCACTTTATTTTTCTGATTTGGTACGATGTATTGTCTCGCAGATATTTTGGAACCTGGAAAGTTGCTCTGTAAGAAGGGACTGAGGTAATAGTGTTGTCAGTGACTTATTAAGAAAAGCGTCATAATTTCACTTGAGTTTTAAGACTGAATGCTTGAATTAGTGGTTTATTAAGAAAATTGACATGTTTTGAAAAGTGTGTTTTTTATAAGTGTGTGATTTTAATAGCTATATTTAAAAAAATTTATCTAGAAAACGGCTCATTTCGAAAAGTGACAGGAATTTGTGTTGGTAGTGAATCATATTTAAACAAAAAAGTGACATTTTTACTTTCTTTTGCCTATATGAATATATAGGAAGGAAAGTACATATTGTTTTTATGTCGATTTTTCTAAATCTAAAGTTTGAAGTTCAACTTCGTACGATATTCCGTTCTTGATATTTTTTACGCACGCGCGCGCGCGCACACACACACACACACACACACAAGAGTAACACTCACACACAGACCAATCGCTAAAAACATGTTTTTTTGGTTTCCGAGGATCTGAAAACGTGTAGATCCGGTGAAAACTCGATTTCAAAAAATCGAAATTAAAACAATACTCTCCTCCCCTATATATTCATATAGGGCAAAAGAAAGTAGAAAACTTAAGCCATACTGGTCAACGCAGAAAATAATAAGCTTTTATTTTGTTTAACATTCAAATTTTTCCGCTCGACAGTTCATGAAATAGAATTCTTCAAACACAACGGACTTCTTTCATGGCAAGCAATATAATTACTAATTCAATGTGCAAAATAGATGCATAAAAAATTTTCATACGAGTAAATAATTTATGAAAGTAATATTCCGCGTACATGTCAGTTACTCAATTATTGTTATATAGAATTAAATTATCTCTATTTAAAAGAATTTCCATTAATTTTCTACGTTTTCCTATTCACTTTATTGTCTTTTATTATGAAAATAACGTATAACAATATTTTAATAATAAAGAAAGTTATCAGAAAAGAGCAACTTACGTTACCTACGTAAATTTAAACATGTTAAAGTTTAAATTAACTTTGTCTTTGCAATGTCACATTCATTATCTTTTGCATTTTTCTTTTTTATTATTTATTACAAACAACGATAACTTAGTAAAGGGGTGGCGTTTATTGATAATTAAAAGTTTTCTTTTTATGTTTTCAAAATCAATAACCTAATGTACAGTATATGAAATAGATCTCTATTATGCAGCATCAGGTTCAATTCTGGTAAATTTTGGTTTTTATGTCTCTTTTTTTGTCATGAGTCTCTAGACTGGTTTGATGCAGTTCTCCAAGCTGTTCTATCTTGCGCAAGTCGTTTCATATCTACATACCTGTAACACCCTACATCTTTTGTAATTTGCTTTAAATATTCTAACCTTTGCCTCCCCCTGCAATTCACTCCCTCAATATTACCCTCCATTATTTACAGACCAATACCTGTATGTCTTAAGATATGCCCCACTAGCCTATCTTTTCTTCTAGTAAGGTGTTTCCATATACGGTACTTCTTTCTTCATCCACTTGCCTAAGAACCTCTAAATTACTATTATTTTGTCCACCCACCGAACCTTTAACATCTTCCTATAACACCACATTTTAAAAGCTTCTATCCTCTTCCTTTCTACAGCCCCTATCACCCACGTTTTACTTCTGTATAATGCTACACTCCAAACATAGTGTTTTAAGAAATCTTTTCTAATCTGTAAATCAGCGTTTGTAGTCAGTAAGCTGTTTTTCATTTCAAAGGCCCTTTCAGCTTGAGCAATTCTACTTTTGATCTCACTTGTTCTTCTACCATCCTTTGTTATTTTACTCCGTAGATAGCAGAATTCCTTAACTTCATGTATGTTTTCACCTACTTTTAAATTTCCCATCTCGTCTAAACCACTCTTGGCTGCTGCACAACACTTTTTTTTATGACTACAATCAAATAACTTAATAATGTTTTGGTCTATCAGGAATCTGAACCAGACTAGTAAGTCAGTAAACAGTTGTTGAAGGTTGGAAAGTAACCATTTTACCTTTTACAGACCACTGTATGTCTCAATGCCCCATTTGATTCCCAATCGATGGACGGTTTTGGAATCAATGGATGATGGATAGCAGGTCAACTAGAAGACTGCAAGAATTCAAGAATAAAATCGTAACCATAAACTATTAAAGTATATTTTGAGCTCATTAAACATTATTAATCAATTCAAATATTTTTATAGCAATATATTGCAATAATTTTACACAATTAAAGTCATTAACATAATTAGATTTATAGATAGTGTCATCAATAATAATAAAACAATGTCAAGTAAACTCAATCTTAAAGTTTTGTAAAAATCAGCTTTGTTTGGTTAATTAAAAAGTTATTGTTTTATTAAATTTCATGAACAGATTAGCCCTCCAATCTGTTCGTTGCCGGGCTAAAATAAATAGTTCTGTTTCTTATCGCATGGTCAGCCAATTACATGACTGAATCATTTAAGAACAGAAGAGGTACAGGTGCAAAAGACACTAATCAGAGTTGTTTCCTCTGAAAGTAATGAATGTCATTATACAGCCAGACCCTGTGGTGAATGAAGTGAAGGTGTCATTTGCAGAGTGGAAAATATGTGCTTTTCAGAGGGCCCAGCATGCTGATAAGCGTACTTTTCCACTCTGTGAAGAAGGCAATGGTAAACCAACTCACTCCTGGTTTTACTTAGTAAAACCTCTACAGGTTCAAACCAGCCTTTCGGCTGATGACCTAAACACAAATTTCATTTATTTTCATTTTCAATTCTTTAGTTTCATTTTAATTTAGTTTATGTAACAAAACACACGTTACAAATTTTATTTTGTTATATCTAATCAACATAAAGTATTTTTGGTTTATTTATTTCAAAATTTTGATGTACTAGACAATATTGACTAGACTAAGAAATGTAATTCTTTGTTTTTATTAACGCTTGAAAAATATATTTTAGTTCTCACATTTCATGTGATATTTAATAACAAGAAAGGAATTTTTGGTATTTAATTCTTAAATTGTTTACTGTCCAAAAAAAATCAAGAAATCTTTTTAACTGCTCAAAATAGAGTTGTTGAATTAAACACACATATTTCTTTGATATCAACTACAAAAGGAATTTTAATAACAACCAAAATCTTTTCATTGAACAAGAACATACATTGTAATTGGATTATCTTTACCTGTAATACTTTCTCGTTCATTATAGAGTTGAGAAAAGGAAAAATATCAAAGACTATAAAAGTAATTTAGCGTAAAGATATGAAGGCAAAATAAGACTCTTGACCTTTCTAAAATAATTTTTTAAGTGTTAA
This sequence comes from Catonia carolina, assembly GCA_035578175.1. Taxonomy (NCBI): domain Eukaryota; kingdom Metazoa; phylum Arthropoda; class Insecta; order Hemiptera; family Achilidae; genus Catonia; species Catonia carolina. Next base: position 255,077,393 of record JAQMRL010000001.1, on the reverse strand, counting down.
ATTGTTGCCTCTTAAAACTTACAGCATTAAAGAACACCCCTTGTTTTATTCATCTGCAGAGCTGTATAAGTTTTCAAGTAGATCTCACTACAAGAATGCAAAATCTAAGTAGCATCCAGCATTTTTTACTTGTTTATAATTGTACCTTCATCAAAGAAGCTTAGGCGTATATTGTTTTCACTTCCTCATATGCTAGAAAAGTAGTATTTAAGTAATCATACAAAATACTTTAAAAATCTGGTTTGTAACACTCACACAGCCAATGTAGAATATGAACAATATTTTTATTTTTTTTTAATTCCTAAAATTTGTACCACGCAATCTGTTCAATTTAGTACAATAAGCAATCCCGTGACCCAATGAGATGATGGTTATGACACAGTAAATGAAGTGTAGTCTTGTACAGACCCAGGCCTACCATTCCTGAAAGAGTTTAGTTAATTGAACCCCAATCATCAACGTACACCAATAACCTCTGTCTAGTATCCAAATCAGTATAAAAGTAAGTAACTACCTTTTACTAGGATTTGAACCAAGAATGTTCGTCTCCAAAAATCAGTCGTTAAACAGTTGACTCACGGTGACGACTTTACCTCTAGACCGACCCGGAGGGTAAACAATATAACCTATGTTTAATCATTATTTAACAATGTAAAATTAAAAACATAACCTAATTACAATCATAAATGAATGATGCAAAATGAAAATCAACCTGTTTGGCTTAAAAATACGGAAAATCACTAATTGACGCTAAACTTTTGGTCAGGTCTGGCAATTTTCATCCGTATATCACCTCATAACCCACGCTCAAACCCAAGGCTTATATATTATAGACATCATCACTTAATAAGAAAAACCCAAACTAGGTTCTGTAGAAGAAAATGCTTCAAAGAAGAGTTGTGGATTTTTTTATTTACTTTAACTTTCATAAAGATATAAAGATATTTTTCCTAGTAAAAGGTAGTTACTTACTTTTATACTTTTTTGGATACTAGACAGTGGTTACCCCAGTTGCCAGTTATTCATCTTGTACATGCACATTCTTTTTGCCATCAATCTCTCGACTGGTTTGATGCAGTTCTCCAAGCTGTTCTATTTTGCGCAAGTCGTTTCATATCTACATACATGTAACACCCTATATCTTTTGTAATTTCCTTATATATTCTAATCTTTGCCTCCCCCTGCAATTCACTCCCTCAATATTACCCTCCATTATTGATAGACCAATGCTTGGATGTCTTAAGATATGCCCCACTAGCCTATCGCTTCTTCTGGTAAGATGATTCCATATACTTTTTTTCCATCCACACGCCTAAGAACCTCTAAATTACTTATTTTGTTCACCCACCTAATCTTTAACACTTCCCTATAACACCATTTCAAAAGCTTCTATCCTCTTCCTTTCTACAGCCCCTATCACCCTATCTCACTTCTGTATAATGCTACACTCCAAACATAGTGTTTTAAGAAATTTTTCCTAATCGTAAGTCAATGTTTGTAGTCAGTAAGCTGTTATTCATTTCAAAGGCTTTTATAGCTTGAGCAATTCTACTTTTGATATCACTTGTGCTTCTACCATCCTTTATTTTAGTCCCTAGATAGCAGAATTCCCCAACTTCCTGTATGTTTTTGTTGCCTACTTTTAAATTTCCCATCTCTTCTAAACCATTCTTGCTGCTGCACAACACTTTGGTTTAGTTCTTATTAATTTTCATGAAGTAATCCTTTCTCATGATCTCATCCATTCCATTTAAGATATTCTCTAGTTCTTTCTTTGTTTCGGCTAATACAATATCTTCGGCAAATCACAGCATTTTGTTTCTCCTTGAATTTTCATTCCTGCATAAAATTTTTCCTTCACTTCATTTATAGCCTCTTCTATATACAAGTTAAAAAGTAGTGGTAACAATGAACATCTCTAGGAATGGAATCACCCCCCGTAACGCACGTGATGACAATATACTGTACAATGATTGTTGTAATATAATTACAATTTGTACAGTACAATGGTTAGTTCATAATAAGGGTGCCATCAGAAATTATCTGTAGATCAAGGGCGCCACAGGTCTTTAAAGTTTGAGACCACTAGGGTAGAACTACAAAATAAAAGAATGAAAGTTAAAATGTCACATCCAAATCAGGATCTTACACATTGCACTCTAGGGTGCTACCATTCTTCCACAGAGGCTTACTGTACAAAATAGTAATATTATACTATTTTTCTAAGTTTATGAGCTCTGAACATATGCATTGCCCCCTTCTCACTTCATAGCTAGCCAATGACTTGCCAACAACGTTGCCAATAATTGCTCTCGTAGCTCTGTTATATATTTTGTCAGCCATTTTTTTGGTCTTTCAATAACAATTATAACCTATGAACATACAACCAGCTGATTATATTATTAAGTATTGTATGTTAACACGCTCTACAATCGATGTGTTCAGTACGAGACGCAAGATTTGAATGAACTACTGCAGCTCTTATACACATGCGTGCATAATGTTTGTCAGGCTGATCCATTCGTACAATCTGTCAACGCTGGCAAACATTCTGATTGGTCTAAACATGTGGAACAGCAGAGCTCATCAACGGTAAAAAGCATTATAGCATTGAATCATTTATTGGTAACTAATTTTATGGATTAAAAAGCAAAAACTTAACATTAGTTTTAATATTCTAAAATATGTAGAAAATCAGAGGGATAAGAACACATACAACAATTTGAGTATTAATTTTTTTATTTATATGTTTTAACATAAATAAGAATAACATTATTAAATAATAACATAATATATTTTAATAACAGGAATGAGATAGGTATATAAAAAGCTAGATAACTTAATAAGTAAAATAAATTTAGAGAAAACTATTCGTTGTTCAAAATAACATCATGTATATTTTATATATTACATCTTTATGTAACTGCTCCCCAAGTTCAAGAACTAGTAAGAATTTTTCTATTTCATTTTCAAAGTACAATACTGACACACAACTGACTGATCACTAGACAGTTATACAAACAAAACAAAAGCTGCTCATCCATTGTAAATAATGGAGTGGCAAGCCAATTATTAGATTAGGTGAACTGACTTATATTTCAATATTTTCATAACACATTATACGTGAATAAAAAAACAAATTGTCAAGATGTTTACAAAGAACACTGTTCTGCATGGCCATCTCCATGGCCCAGTGGTTAGCATGTTACGCTGCAAACCGGAGGTGCTGGGTTCAATTCCCAAATAGGGTCTGAAAAATCAACATTCCACATCCTTTGATAGTCACTAATAACCAAGAAGTTGATATTGATGCAATGTTCTCCATGACAACATGCAACTCATTTGCATAATGGTAATACTAGAATAACTCAAGTTCATGATTTTTAAATATCCCGCTCACAGTGCTGCCTAGCAAAGGACTGTCATTTTTTCAACAAGAACTTCAAATTTCAAGTTTTCACATACAGAAAGACTACAAAACGTGTAACCTACCTAATTTTGTAAACAACAAAATTGTTTTCTCTGAATTTGTTTTTTTTTTTTAACGAATAATTGGAAAAAATTTTAAACAGCACTTTATTTAACAATTCTTATAACAGTATACTGGTTTAAAAATTATTTAGAATAACATTTTTGTAGAATGCATATATTATATTGTAAATATATAAATAATATATGGTAAATTAAGACTAAAATATTTTCCACCGAACCTGCTGAATTATTGTAGAAATCTATTAATACTGAATCTGATTAATAATTGTTTTAGATATAAAAATTATTCACAAATATCCAGAGAGTTTATGTGATAAGAGATGTAAATTCAGAATATATCATGGTTATTAATCCTTATTATAAATATACTGGTATTACAAATAAGTGAGCAGTTTGGCAAATATTTAATCACTAAATTTTCACCACTTAGTAAAAATATTTTCATATAGAAGTTCCAGTTAGAAAGTAGACAAGTGAAAATTAGCATATACAATATAGTCCAATATTATTGAGAAAAAGCATTTTAATAGGCAACATAAATTTATTTTTTTTATTACAGATTTTTTTAAGTTCTGAAGAATTACAAAAATAAGAAGAAAATTCATGGTACATATATGTACCATAAACACTTTTAATTTTTAACAAACTGTATAAATTTTTATTTTAAAACATAGGTGATTTAAAATAGGTAGGTAGATTAAATATTTTGACAAATCACAATACTGCTGACACAAATTTTTTACACAAAATGTAGAAGTATGATATAAAACACAATACTTAGACCATCCGCATATAGGGCAACATTAAAGCAATTCAACACCTGTATTATACTCTCTTCCTGTCATTACCTAGGTAAAGGAGCGGCGACCTACCAATTAAATATTATGAAAACAATCTACCTACATAATATGGAAACATTTAATACTAAATTCAAGGATGCCATGGAAAAACACTGTGTTTTATATTATTTTTACTTACACAGAATTTTTAAAAGATGTAAAAGGCAAAGCATGACATCAGGTGGCAGTAATATTATAATGAACCCAAAATATGCTTCGGTTTCTTCGTCACAAGAAATTTATGTTGTAACATAGGTACATAATTTCTTTCTCACTTGATTCACTTGACATGATGAAAAAATACAAAGGAATTTAAAAAGTTTAGAAAGTTACATAATATAATATTAAGTACATATTCTCTCCTTGGAAGACATGAGTTGACTGTCTAAATTGCCTCATAAGTGGATGTCCTGTTGCTCAAACCACTTATTATGCTCATTACCCTTCAGTTTCTCACCAGCATTGTCAGATGTAACTGGCTGTCAAAATTTATTTATCAGATTACCCATCAGCAGACATCGGAATATGGATTCACCTAGACTCAACAGTTCACACTCAGCCAATGATGAGATACTTGCAGCTACACGATTCAGTTCTAGATAATAGTTTCTAGAATAATGAATTAAGAGGTGTAATTAAAGAAATAACTGACAATTCTAATGTACTGAAAAAATCACTGATATTACCTACGTCACCTTGTGACTAATTGCTTTTATGTTATCCTATATGCAGACAGCCTAAAAAATTCCAAACAACCACAAACATCTGTACTTGGAATAATGAAAGTAATTCATAATATTGAATACATGTAATCAGCCCTTTCTATTCCATGATCATTTTCTTGAAAGGATGAGTACTTGACCAACTTCTTTGTGAGAACATAGTACACAAGACAAAACTGTTTTAAAACCAAATACAAAACCATATTCATAACAGATATACTGTGCCATTCAACTCAATACCAATGAAAAACAACTTTAACCTTTAAATGTCTTTTGTAGTTTATTGTATAAGGATTGAAAAAATCGTTTTCTCCAACTTGGAGGTGAATATCATCAAGCAGCCACATCAAAGAATCGATCGATTGATGCAGCTACTTGTTCCGGTGTATATCGGACGTATTTCTCTGGATTCTTAGTGAATGGTAAATTTGAATATCTAGAACAGAAACAGACAAATAAATCTTTACAATGCATCCTGTACTCAACATTCAATCCTATTGTAAAAATATTTAATTTTTCACTAACCTGTTACAGCTGCTATAATATCACTTGGTATTTTTTATAAATAATTCTACTTTCTACTGACTTATGTTCGTGGTAGATCCACAATCATCAGAGTAGAGAACTTTTAACTACAATTTTTAAAATTTTCAGATGTATCTTCCGCCATTTATAAAAAACTTTTTGTACGAATAACTAAGGATAAATCTTCTAAAAATTTTAGTTTCAATTTTGTGTACTCTGATGACGGTGGATCCACCGAAACATGTCAGTAGAAAGTAAGATTATATAAAAAGGTAAGAAACAAGTAATACAGCTGTAACATGTCACAGAAAAATTAAATATTTTTATATTAGAAACAAACAAAAAATATTAACTGTTAGACAGCATAGTGGTTGAACAATTACATTAAGTATCTAGGTTCAATCCCTTGCATGATCCACTTTAACTTTTATTTTCCCACTCATGAAGCGAGAGAAATGAGTTAGCTACTCAAACTAGGTCTTAAGTTCTCAACCATTAATACTCTAATAAATAAAGCATTCCTGGCTGCATACCAATTAGCAAATAAAAATCATTTTTATGCTATTGAAGAAGTGAATGAAGATTAGTGTTTTCTACCAAATACTTATTTTTAATAATAAGTTCTAATTGTTTTCTAATACGTACTTTTAGAACATACAAAGAAAAAGCAAAATAAACTAATGCTAAAACTAGCAAGTGACAACTAAGTGAGATCTAGTAGCTTCAGAAAAAATAACACTCAATTAACAATTTTAAAGAGGTTCAGTTATAAAAGACTGACGAAAAAGACATATCAGCAACAAATGTCTAAGGCCGATCTCACCCTGGTGAAACTCGACCTCGACGTGATTAAAATGACTCGACCAAAAAATAAGTCGCTTCATGCATGTTCACACATCAAGGAGACTTGACCTCGATGCAAATGTTCAAGCTTTTCTTCGAATCCACCTGCAGTTTACAAAATGTCAATTGATGAAGAAGACATAGTCATCGCTTATTACTATCTAAGAAGAAAACAGAAAAAACGCAGCTGTTGGATATCACCGTATTTAAGTAATAATCATAATAGAGAAGCATATGTGTGTGCCCAGGAACTCTCCTGTGATGAATACAAATTTAAGTCGTTTTATCAGATGTCAAAAGAAAGTTTTCAACTATTACTAGAGCTTGTTGGTCCTAGAATTATATAAAAAAGACAAAAACTACAAGAGTAGTTTGTCTCCTGAGGAGCAATTGCTAATAACTTTAAGATAAGTACAAGAATGAATAATATAGAGAATAGTTCAAAAATACGTACTCCCTGTTCATGATTCAATAATTTTGAAACAAAAGGACTTAATAAGTTACACTTATTACTATCATTAATATAGTATAAGAATATATGCTTCGTCTGCCATGATTATACGTGACTGGTCGAGCAGATGTTGGACAAACTGAGTCACATTCGATTGCTTTGATCGAGGTTGCATCGAGGTCATACTGGTGGGAGGGCGAACATATAAAAGTACGGGTAGGACTCGTATCGGACGTCGAGTCGAGGTCATGTCGCAGTCGAGTATCACCGATGGGACAACACCCAAGCTCAAAAAGACGTGTTGTTTACATTCAACTTCTACTAGATAATTTTCTTAATAGTAGCAATTGAAATGAGGAACAAACATGGCTCACATATAATATTAAAGGTTTTTTGTAAAAAATACCTACCTTGATTAATACCTATCAATCTAACCTCTTCTACAAACATAAATATAAATATTAGAACCATTTAAAATACAAAATGAAGTATGAAAAAAGAATAACTCACTTTTCATAAAAAGCATTATACTTTGGAAGTATATACTCTTTATTATCTCTTTTAAGGCTTTCCCTTAACTCCACATCTGGTATTGAGTATCCTCTTTGCACTCGAGCAATTTCCTCCATTTCTTTATTAAAACCCTGCAACAATACATTCTGAATCGTAAATCTAAAGCAAATTTATGATTATAAATAAACAGAAATCTCATACAGAAACATTCATGTTCAAACATGAATCCTTTAGAATAATAAGAAGTTCTGTTCTATTCAAAATGTCAAGCTATTTGGATAATAAATACATTGGACTTAATTGACTCCTAAATAAACTAAAAAAACAAGTAGCTGGGAGGATCCATTCTCTTAAAGGACATTATAAATTTATCAACAAAATAATAATATTAATACCCACAATCTCATTAAATTAATTTACATAGATTCATTATCATGTGAAATGAATATTACTTTATACTAGTTTCTAGAATAGAATTTGTTTTTATTTAGGGGTTAAGATGTTTTGGCTTTTACAATTTATCCATAACATATGTACACATAACCTAATCCTTACTTGTATAGCCAATTTTCATGTATGTAATCTAATTTTGACAGCTTTCTGTCAATTTGCGTCAATACTAACTAATCATTTAATGCGGTGTTAGCCACTTTTTGCAACGAATAACTTTAAAAAAAGATTTATCGAATTAACATAAAACAATGTAAGTTACTTAAATTTTCAAATTGTTTTTCAATTTTAAACTTTAATTTATAATATCCTTTTCTATTAGATAAGATAATATTCTACATTAATTGCAATTAAATAGTTGTTATTAAACACAATCTCTTTACTTTTTTTTTTTTTAGTAGGTTATTTGGTCACCAGAGACGATACAGTCTCTATCAAAACCATTAAGCGAACAGAAGCCGCGCTGATCCTCCCACAGGAGAGGGCGCTATTAAATCACAACTTTGTTTTCTTTTGCAAATTTAAAAATTTCCCTGTAAGCAAGCTCGTTACCTTTACGTATTATATCTTGTACATCAAATACAATATCGGGATCAGTTCTCCACAAGTCGAGTCTCAGTCTCTCCGAAGCTTCAAACAATAACGGGCAATCAAATATCATATGGTTTAAGTCTTGTCTGACCACGCCGCAGTCGCACGCGGCAGAACCAATCACATTTTTATCCGCCAGATGTGCTCTACAGCAAGTGTGACCAGATTCAATCTCTTTATTCTACCAACATCAAAACAATTTTTTATAAATATTTACTAAATTTGACATAAAATTAGTACAACTGTGATCAGTGGATTTAAAATATGTGTTTTACATTAGTCGTAATCAAATTTTGTGGTAAAATTCTACTATCAGATATTGCAAGATTTATTATCACAATTAAAATATCTTACATTTAGTTTCTACTTTGTTACTCCGTGAAAACTAACTAACTTGTTTTCACGCCAATTACATCTTTTATCTGAGGTTGCATGGCCATGTGCTCGTGACCTCAGAACAAAGCATTCAGTTGTTAAACCATGAGGCGCCCCATCCACATTCCTCACATCCCTCCACATCAACAAAATATTTTTTTAAACTCTGCTTATGTTATAACTGTTAACGCAGTTGCGTGCATGGTGCGGTGCATTTGTCCCCAAGTGGGGATAAAAATGAAATCAAGGAAGGATCCCGTGGGACCCTCGACCAGAGCACTGGACTACGATGCGTGTTCTGTTGTGCACCTTGTGGGTTTTTTATTTGGTTGGCGTACCCAGAATGCAATGTAAAGAATAATACAAAATGAAGCAGCCTCTTACCTCCTTTTCCAGTGTGAATAGTACTCAATGAGTGGAAGGTAAAAGGTGAAAGACAGGAATAAGGGATAGGTATACCCACTACACTGCTGTCTTCTTCTAAGGAGCAATTTCTTCACAGGAACTTCACGGTTGTATGCCATTTTCCGAGTGCGTGTAAAGGCAATGCAATTAAAAAAGCGGACGGACCGACTGTCTACAGCGCGTGGCGAGCGAGTTTGCAGTCAGCGGTTACAACACAAGCGACAGCGGCACCCTCAACCCCCTAACTATAATTCAAATTGTGACGCTACCAATAAATGACATGTTACAAATTTAAGACAGGCGATTTAACTCATCCCAACGTTTCATCAAGCTATGATACTTCACAAAATTTTAAATAACTTATTCAGAGAAAGTTTTTTAATCTTTTATATTAAAAATAAACTTACAGCAAATTTCTCCTTGATAACATTTCTATCTTTATCTTTTAATTTTCCACCAGCCAATGATACATCATCATTCAATGAGATGTGACTTAATACACGCGACCAACTGTGAAAAGAAACACAACAAATATGTAAGGAAAACACAAAAAAAATGTTAGTTTAATTTTATAATTACAATGACCATAATTTAACTCCATTTTTACATCAATAGGTTAATCACGTGTAGATTTGAAAAAAGTAGAAATTTGATGGAAGTTAAATTTCTAAGTTGATCCCAAAAAAGTATTTTTGGATGAGGAGATTGAGATATAGTGAAACATTATTTTTGTTATAGACTCATAACCAATCCCAAAAGAATATTTTCCAATATTTCATGTTTAGAAAGAACAGGAGGGAAGATCTTTTTGATCTGCTGACATAATAATCGTTAATAATGACATAAATTAATCACCCAACAGTCTAAACCTTTTAAAAGAATTTTGAAGCATTTGACTCTAATAGTATTGTGTTTTAGACATTAACTCTTTGGAGCCCATCGTTTTTCATTAAGTAACAACATTAGATCCTGGCCATTTTTAGCTATTTTCAGATGATCATAGTAAATTAACTATATAATGCTTTTCATGGTTGATGAGCTCTGCTGTTCCACGCATTTAGAACAATCAGAACATTTACCAGCGTTGTCAGATTGTACAAATGTTTCAGCCTGACCAACATTATCTGTACGTGCATATAAGAGCCGCAGTAGTTCACTCGTGTCTTGCATCTTGTACTGAACAAATCGATTATAGAGCTTGTTATCATGCAATACTTTTTAATATAATCAGCTGGTTGTATGTTCATAGGTTATAATTGTTATTGAAAGACCAAAAAAATGGCTGACAAAATATATAACAGAGCAAGTATTGGCAACGTTGCTGGCAAGTTATTGGCTAGCTACGAAGTGGGTAGGAGGCAATGTGTACGTTCAGAGCTCATCAAAATTCAATGTGTACGTTCCCAGAGCTTTGAAAAATAGTACAAAAAACGTATTTCTTTAACACTCACATTTATATTATAGCTCTAAATTTTCTCTTTCGTTTGATTTAAATATTAAAATTAAAATAATCAGAAAATAAAATATTTATTTGTCAATAACACCACTTTTTGAGAAAAAAAGTGTTTGTAAAATAATGATAAAAATAACCCTCAGTAATTACAATAAATCACAATAAATAGAACCCTACTAAGTACATCATATTAACATTAAACACACTTTGAAACCAAAACAGAATAACAGAACTAAATTCCAAAAACAATACAAAAAACACAATCACAAAATCACGCACAATGCAAAACTTAGTAAACAAGAATGCCAATACACAACTTCTTGTTTTAAAAATTATAGAAACTATTTTTTTTTTTTTATCTGACTATTTTGCAATTTCTGCTAATGCAGATGGTGGAGAATAATGACATATGAAAATGAATGATGAAAAAATGCCAGACCTAACCAGGAATCGAACCTGGGACCTTAGCATAGAAGCCAGTTGTGCTGTATAGAAACTATTACATTAAACAGTAAGCACTTCTGGTGATGAATTTGAGAACCTGTAGCATTAAAAATCTACAAGGTGATAATAACCCTAATACAGGTTAGTCATCCATGTGTTTATAATCTGACTGCTATTGATAATTATGTAAACATTTATAATTAAATTCTTACTTTTTGTGAATTATTACACTGGCTAATTCTAATTAAAATCTTATTTCTAAATTATTAAATTAAATAACTTAATAATCTCAGCTGATAATTAAAAATCCGCTGTTAATTTAGTGACGGAAGTTTTCATGTTAAATGAATCAAAAGTGTTGAAAAGTTACAAAAACATTGATTAAAATTAAAAAAAGAAATACAACGAAATATCTTCATAAATCATCAAATAAGTTCAAAAGATATACAGTTGAACCCGGTTTTAACAGCCTCGGACTTTACGTCAACTCGGACTTAACGTCATTTTTTTAGGCGTTGCGTCAAACTTCTATCTGAAAACCCCTGTTTTAACGTCATTAACTCGGTTGTTGCGTCAAAATTTTTCCGATGAAATCATTTTTTACTTCTCGTACAACGATTGTGAACTTGCCATAATTTATCAGTAAATTGTTTGAAAAAGAAAAAGATAGTACTTATACAGTAATATAGTACAATAGTCTACTTGTGAATAGTATTTGCTTGTGCGAAGGGATTAAAATAATTTTGTTAAGCTGTTCATATGTGTGTCTATAACTACTGATTGATCTACGTCAAGGTCAGTTTTGGGACTGCACCCTCTACGCGACATGTGACACTTAGTAGGTAGCACTGTACCTAACTTTCACATCAGACTATCCACATTTAAGAAAATTCTCTAATACTGAAAAAGCGACTGAGCAAGAGGAAGATGAAGAGGAGAACACAGTCACACCAACATTGCAGGAAGCAATGCTAGCGGCTTAAATTTTTTTCAGATTTCACCGACACCGAGAGACATTACGGAGAGGATTTATTTCGCAGAACGAGGTGTTCAAAAGAAAATCACTGATTTCTTCCAATAAAGTAGATAACGTACCATTATGTAGTTTATGTACATACAAATATGTATTTTGGTTTCCGTATTTTAGTACATAATACGTATTTAGTACCTACTTACACAGAGTGGTTATTAATCTATTTTATTAGGGTATTACGATTTAAAAATCGAAAATAAAAAACGTTTAGCACATTACATATAGTAATGTATACGAAATATTCTTAGTTTAGTTAGATTTACTTTGACACAAGAGCTAACTTTGTTATAACGTCACTCGGATATAACGGTAAAATTTAATCTGTCCCTTTAATGACGCTATAAGCGAGTTCAACTGTACTTACAACCCAAATTTATATTTTATTTGAAAGCTTAAAAAATTATCAAACTAAAAGTAATAAATAAAAGTGAATGCATATTTGATTTGGCATCCTGTTGATTGGGGCAGCTGGAAGATATTTTTACTTTCTCTTGTCTATATGAATATATAGGAAGGAAAGTATTGTTTTCATGTCAATTTTTTGAAATCGATTTTTCACCGGATCTATACGTTTTCAGACCCCATGAACCCAAAAAACATGTTTTTAGCGATTGGTCTGTGTGTGTGTGTGTGTGTGTGTGTGTGTGTGTGTGTGTGTGTGTGTGTGTGTGTGTGTGTGTGTGTGTGTGTGTGTGTGTGTGTGCGTGCGTGCGCGCGCGCGCGGGCGGGCGGGCGGGCGTGTGTGTGTATGTGTGTGTGTGTGTGTGTGTGTGTGTGTGTGTGTGTGTGCGCGCGCGTGTGTGTGTGTGTGCGTGTGCGTGCGTGCGCGCGCGTGTGTGTGTGTGTGTGTGTGTATACAAAATATCTCAAGAACGGAACATCGTACGAACTTGAAACTTTAAACTTAAGTTACATACCACTACCGGACCCGACACGAACATTTTCATCAAAATCGGTCAACTGGAAGTAGTAGTTTATTCGTATCATTTTTCACTTTTTGCGATTTTCTCAAAAACTGGTCCTACGATTTTTTTTAAAATCGCCTGGTTTACTACATTTTTTATGCTCTACAAGATAGGGTAGGCGCCATGTTTGCTGAAATTCTGCGTGAGACTGTTTTTACGTAGAAACATTTTCTTTTTAAGATTGCGGCTTTAATATGCATTTAAGCGCAAAACGTTATATAATAAAAGTTGTAGAGAATGTAAAATTCTACAACTTTTATTTCGAACATTTTTTATATAACGCTTAGTTTAGCGGTAATTAGCGATTTTCTGTTTTTTTTTTCACGAAAACGAGTGAAAAATCGATTTTTTTTAATAATAATAATAATAATAATAATAATATTTATTTATTCCACTTTATACAAATACAAAATTATATCTTATCTACTAGGAATAAATAACCACCAACTCAAGTAAACGGTGGTTATATATATATATAAAAAAAACACAAAATACATAAAAACAAGTTTACAAATGAATTATAGAAATAAATTACACATCAAATGTCGTCATCCACTACAAATGACAATTCAAATTTTAGCGGCAGCTACAGCGCATGTTAACTATATTTTTTAACAACAATATTAACCCAGCCGTCAATCTTCAGAGCAGATATTCACCTGTACATGACTAACACTAAAATCAGTTATTATTGTTATATTGTTTACCAAGATCAGTAAATTCCTACAAAGACTGAATAGCAAGCACTGCAAGTCAGCAACGGTAAAACACCAACACTAACCAACAATTCTTACAAGTGAATCAACATCAGTTATCTCATTGAGCCAATCTTTAACCTTTCTTGAAAATATTAACACGTTTAAGCTATTTTTAATTTCAATAGGCAACAGATTAAAACACTTGGGACCCAAAAAAACAAAAGTTTTAGCAAAAAAGGATTTATTAACTTTCGGTCTTACAAAAAGTTGTTGGCTTGAACCTCTAGTTCTGTGATATAAGTTTTCAGTACCTCTGTTGCCACTTTTTTTATAAAATAGTTTTAAAACTTTAAAAATAAATAAGTTTTTAATGGGCAAGATACGTAAATTTTTAAAATCATTAACAGTACTGTCTCTCTGACGTTTAAATAATAATATTTTAATGAAATATTTTTGAGTTACAAACAATTTATTTATTAGTTTATCATGAGTACCCCCCCAAAATTCAATAGCATACTGAAGACGCGATTGAACCAAAGAAAAGTATAAAGATCTCATTAAATTTAAGCCACATAGGTTTCTTAAGAAATAAAATGCCCGAATTGATTTACTGATATCAGAATGTAGCTGATTTACATGATTTCTAAAGGAGACCTTATCATCAAGAATCAATCCTAAATATTTTATTTCTTTTACCTGTTCAATTACTTCGCAGCTGCATCCAACAGGATCGGAACAAACGTGATATTTAATGTCACGATTGAAATTGACACCGACTAAGTCAAAACTAATTATTTTTGTTTTTGATGCATTTACTACCATTGCATTTCTCTCACACCATTTTCTTAGCAATACTAAATCATGTGATATAAAGTCATAAATTTGCGACCATTCATCGCTTGCGTAGATAAATGCAATATCATCAGCAAAAGCTGTAATTCTACCATGGAAGGGTTCAAATAATAAATCGTTAATAAATAACGAGAAAAGATCTGCTGAAATGACAGATCCCTGAGGGACGCCAACTCCTGCCACCCTCTCATCACTTAAACAATTTTTCACACGGACTTGTTGCGTCCGGTTTTCAAGGAAAGTTCTGAACCAATTCAAAGCTGGGCCTCTAACTCCTGCAGCTTCTAGTTTGATAAGTAGTAGATTGTGATTCACCAAATCAAACGCTTTTTTGAAATCAACAAATAGCCCTGACACTTTTTTACTACAATTTAAGTTTTCAAATACATCGCGTAAGACGACTTCAATCGCATCTTCAGTACTTTTTCCTTTTTTGAAGCCAAACTGGTTGGGGGAAAAAAAGTCGGTAACAATTAAAAAGTTTAATAGTCTGGTCCTCATAACCTTCTCAAATATTTTGGAAAATATTGAAAGTAATGAAACTGGCCTATATTGCTCGACCGCATCTGGGTTGCCCCTTTTAAAAATTGGCACAATAACAGATTTTTTTAACAACTCAGGAAATTTCCCAGTAACAAAACTAATATTAATCAGTTGAGCAAGTGGACAAGAAACTAGGTGAATAATCTGCTTTATGAAAGAGACATTAAAACCATCAAAACCAGATGATTTTTTTTAATATTTCGGCTTTAGTACGCATTTTACGACAAAAATGTATATAATACAATTTATAGAAAATTAAGAGATCTACAACTTTTATTCAGAGAATTTTTCTCTACAGAGCCTAGTTTAGCGTGAAAGTGTGATTTTCCGTTTTTTTAAGCCAAACTGAGTTCGATTTTCATTTTGCGTCATTCACTCATGATTAAAGTAAGGTTATGTTTTTGAGGTTAGTTTTTTGTTTATTTCTAATATTTTATTAATAATTTTAGGTTTATTGTTAATTATTTGCACTGGCAAGAGAAAGTTGTGTGAGTGTTTCACACCAGATTTTTTTTTTTTGTTTTACGTCTGACTGTTCTGCAATTTCTGCTAATGCAGATGGTGGATAATGATGAAAATGAAAATGAGTGATAAAAAAATGCCAGACCAGTTCAGAATCAAACCCTAGATCCTGGCATAGAAGCTAGTTGCGCTAACCACTACACCAACAGGCCAGCTGCAGTTTGAAGAGAACGGTTGTGTTTGTGCGCGGTTGGATTTAAGTAAATCTATTAAAAAAATATAATAATCTTATCATTATTCATAGTATAAAGTCATAGATAGACCTATGAAATGAAAATTGAATGAAAGAACATTTTTACTTTCTCTTGCCTATATGAATATATAGGAAGGAAAGTATTGTTTTCATGTCGATTTTTCGAAATCGAGTTTTCACCGGATCTATACGTTTTCAGACCCCCTGAACCCAAAAAACATGTTTTTAGCGATTGGTCTGTGTGTGTGTGTGTGTGTGTGAACAGAATATCTCAAGAACGGAACATCGTACGAACTTGAAACTTTAAACTTAAGTTACATACCACTACCGGACGCGACACGAACATTTTCATCAAAATCGGTCAACCGGAAGTAGTAGTTTATTCGTATAATTTTTCAGTTTTTTGCGATTTTCTCAAAAACTGGTCCTACGATTTTTTTTTTTTTTTTTTTTTTTTTTTTTTATTTGTTTGTTTAAGGTCGCATCAACAATAAAGTCATTAGCGACCACAATTACATAACAATCTTAAATTAACAAAATTTACATAACAAAATTTGAATTAAAATGTTTTGAGTGAACAAAATTTGAACTAAAAATAACTTGTGTAAACAAAATTTGGATTAAAACACATTGTGTAACTGTAAGTCCGTAAGGTATAAAACCACATTCTGTATACTCTTGATGTCAGTCAGCATGATTTTCGTATTTTGTGTTAAGTTATACTTTTCTCGTAGATTACGTAATCCCGGACATTTTAACAGTAAGTGTATTATCGTCAATGTAGTATCGTTGCAAAAATAACAGGTCGGTGCATCAGTCTTTTGAAGAAGGTATTTGTGTGTGAGACTAGAATGCCCAATTCGTAGGCGTGTTATAAGTACTTGATTTTGTCTGCTACTTTGTGGTATTAATACGTCATGTGTGTTTTCCCTGAAGTCATGTAGTTTACTGTGATGTCCTTTCCATTCATCGTTCCACACTCCTTGTGTCGTCTTGAGAACAAATTTTGACAAATCAACATGTGAGACAGCATGATCATGAAACACTTCTTTTATGGCTTTTTTGGCGGCATTGTCTGCCTTCTCGTTTCCTGATATACCAACGTGTGCTGGGGTCCATACAAATTCAATTGTGTTATTAATTTTTGTATTTGACACTAAAAGCCTAACTATTTCTTGAATTATCGGTTCTTTAGTATTTGAATTAGAAATGCTTTCTAGAACACTTTTAGAATCGGTAAAAATTACAAATTTGGAATTTCGAGATTGAGATGCAATTTCCAGAGTTTTATAAATAGCATAGGCTTCACAAAAGAATATAGAAGATACGTTATTAATTTTGTAAAGAATCTCTGAATCAGGAAACACGATTCCACAGCCACAACCTTCAGTTGTAAGTGAACCGTCTGTGTAAACACTCATGTAGTCTTTGAATCTGGTAGTTATTTTTTGAAAAAGAGGCCTGAAGACAGCAGAGTGGCAGTTTTGTTTTCCAAGAACACTAAAACTTAAATCAGGTGTTGGAAGTTTTAGGAGCCATGGTGGTTCATCGGGTTGACAAACTTCAAAAACATTTGGAAGACGTATATTTAACTCCTTGAGGTAGATGTCCACGCGATCACCTAAAGCTTTCTGGTATCTTGCTCTTTTTCTGGTAGATATTTGGTTTCCTATGGATATTGCACTATATACTGGGTTCATCGGTGTTGTAGATATTTTAACTGCAAATTTGATACATAAGTATTTTCTGCGATATGATAACGGTATGTCATTGCTTTCGGCAATGATACTTTCCACCGGGCTGGTCCTGAACGCACCCAGAGCCATACGCAAACTTGTTGAATGAATAGAGTTTAAAGAATTTTTTACTGATTTTTGTGCAGAGTCATAAACAATCGAACCATAATCTAATTTGTTTCTAATTAAAGCCCTGTAAGTATTTAAAATTATACGTTTATCAGCTCCCCAACTGCATGACGAAAGTAATTTAATTACATTCATTCGTTGTAAACAGCCGGCTTTAAGTTTTTTAATGTGAGAAACCCACGTAAGTTTCTCGTCAAATACCATACCTAGTATTTTAATTTCATTTTTCTGTTTAATTTCATGGTTGCCTATAAAAAGCTGTGTATGTTCATCCGATGAGTGTTTTCGGGAGAAAATAATATAATCTGATTTAGTCAGTGAAATATTGAATCCGTTATTCAACGCCCATTTCTGTATATCACTCAGCGTTTTCTGTAAACAGTGTTGAGTTGTTTGGACGATTTTGCCTCTAATAGTAACAGTCACATCATCTGCAAATATGTAGCATTTTACTGGCGGTGATATTAATTTAGTTATATCATTTATAGCAACAAGAAATAAAGTTACACTCAAAACGGATCCTTGAGGAACACCATTTTCTACAACAAATTTTCTCGACAGACTTCCATTTGCCTTGACCATTATGACCCTGTTTTGTAAAAAATTTGAAATGAAGTTTAGGATCGGTCCATTAACACCAATTTCACTTAATATCTTTACAATTCTGTACTTCCAAACCATACCGTATGCGTTTTCCATATCCAATGCAACTGCAATTAGGTGTTCACCAGATTCAAAAGCATTACATATGTCAGTTTGTAGATTAACAAGATGATCTAAAGTAGATCTATTTTTTCTGAATCCACTTTGAAATTTAGACAGAAAGTTAATGTTGTCTAAGTACCAAACTAGCCGATTATTTAATATCCTTTCTAGAAGTTTACATAATGTGGAAGTTAATGCAATCGGTCGATAACTCTCTGCTTTACTATGATCTTTATTTGGTTTAGGAACTGGAACTACAATAGCTTCCCTCCAAATGGCCGGAAAGAGACCGTGTGATAAGATTCTGTTATAAATGTCTAATAGAAATAGTATGGCATTATTAGGTAAATTCTTCAAAAATATATTAAAAATACCGTCAGGTCCAGGACTTGAATTACGTAATTTTGAAATGACATTTTGGATCTCGCTGTAAAGAATAGTAGAATTAAGAGGATGATTTAAGATGTTGGCTTCATCGTCAGTGACTTCGTTAATATTGAGTTCAGTATTACTTTTAATTTCTAAAAATTTCGCATTATATTTAGCGTCACTTGAACTTTGAGCAAAGGTGTCGGCTAATAAATTGGCAATCTCATCAGGATGTGTGATTATTTTACGGTTAGTATTTACAAGACATGAAATATTAGTAGAACATTTAATACCTCTTATTTGTTTTATTTTATTCCACGATTCAACGGAGTTTGAACTGGTCATTGAGGAGATTAAATCACTCCATGACTTACGTTTCTTTAATTTAAACAATGTTCTCGTATACGACCTACACTTTTTATACTCAGTAAAATTTATCTGAGTTGGGTAGCGTTTATATTTATTGAACGATTTCTTAAATTTTTGTAGAGACTCCTTGCATTCATCATCCCACCATGGGACTTGCCTTTTACGGATTTTTCCTGAAGTTTTCGGTATATTTTTAACTGCTGCTTCTAAAATTATACTAGTAAAACAACTAATTTCATCATCTATTGTTCTTTCTTCTTGTGTATAAGAGGTGGGCTTAAATATTTTCTCAATTTTTAATGATATGTCATGTCGGAATTTTTCCCAATCGGCCTTACCAAAAATCCATTTCTGATTAATCGTATCAAATGTATCTCTAGATCCAATGTCAATAATGATCGGAAAGTGGTCACTACCATACAATTCGGACTCAGTTCTCCATTCAAGCTGATGAGCAACTGACGCACTGCAAAGAGTAAGATCTATTGCACTAAAAACTTTATAACTGCTGTTGAAATGAGTAGGTTTCTTCTTATTTAAAAGAACCACATCAGTATCTTCCAATAATTGTTCAATAATATTACCTCTGGCGTCATTTTTATGAGAACCCCAAGCATAGTTGTGAGAGTTAAAATCTCCGGCGATTAAAAACGGTTTTGGTAGTTGATGGATTAAATTATACAACTCGGTGGATGAGAGCTTGTACTGGTTAGGTAAGTAGATGTTACAAATTGTAATGGAACCTATTGGAAGAAGAACAGATACAGCGACGGCTTCGATGTTAGAATTTAATTTAATTTCAGAAGTTTTGAATTTTTTATGAATATACATGGCCACACCTCCACTAGCGTGTAGAACATTTACTCTATTTCTATAAAAGATAGAATAATTATTAGAAATAGGTGCAAATAGATCGTCTTTAAAATTTGTCTCTTGCAGACAGATTGCAATCGGATTATGTTTATTAATAAGGAGTTGGAGAAACTCTTTTTGCTGGTAAAAACCATTGATATTCCATTGAAGGATGGAATATGTAGAATTATAACTTCCTGTCATTTTAGAACATAAAAACTTAAGTGATTAAATAAAAACAATTTTGAAAATCGAGAAATATATTATATTCCAACAATTACGACGAATCACAGTCTAGCAAAGATAGTAGATTACTGTCACCTTCTAAGTTGGCACTTTTTACTGGAATTTCCATACTTGAGTTATCAGATCCATCTATCGCTGATTTTAGTGCCTTTTGTAATTTAGTAAATTTAGTTTTAAGGGATCTTCCGTTTAAAGAAGGATACGTATCATTAAGAAGAATCAAAACTTTAGATAGGTCAGAGGTATATTCCTTTATAATGCCTACAGGATTGGAGGAACCGTAAGTCCTTTCAAGGAGGCTCTTTAGTTGCATGTAGTCAAGAACGTAGGGATTGTCTTTGCTACTGAGAATGTCCTTCAGAGGACTTAACTGGTCTTCTATTACTTTAGAAAAGTGATCATCCTTCTCCTTTTTAATCTTCTTCTTCATCGGTCTAGTTAGGGTATACCCTTCTTCTGTCGATGAATCAATATTCGACGAGTTATCTAAAAACTCGTCATTATTAATGGCAGTAGAGCCCTCAGATGACAACGGCCTTTTATGTATTTTGGCTTCAGTCATACTAGATTTACCAGGAGCAGGAAGCCCAGGAAATTCGACATCAAACTTGGTATGTTGATTACTAGTATCGTTTGATTTTTGTGTATCGGTAACACTGGTATCAAAATTACCATCGGATTGAAAATTGTTAGTGGATTTATGGTTTCCGTTAACAGTAGGGACCTCATTGTCCTCAACCTCATTTAAACTACCAACATTTTTAACATGACCAACATCCCTATCGCTTACTAAATTCTCATCTTCACGACTGAGGTCACTGACTTTGTCATTTATGATTGAAGTACAATCTTTAGCCTGATGCCCCGGTTGTTTACAGACAAAACAGGAAATAGAATCAGATGATAGATAAATCCAATAGGATGTATCATCATATACAATCTTCATAGAGTCAGGTAATTTTCCGAAATCTTCCGGGTGGATATACACCTGACGTCTGAAACTCATGATATGGCTATAGCCGGGTTCAGATATCCCCGCTTTCAAGAAAGAAATTTTAGACGCTAGTCTTATATTAAGTCTAGAAAGTTTATCTTCCAGTATATTATGAGGAATTACTGGACACACATTTGATAAAATAATCCTTTTGTACGTTGTAATTAACGGCCGAATAAGCAATTTGTTGTTCTTCAGTGAAATTACTGTGTGGTCTGCTACAAGACTGTTTACTATATCCGACGAAGCAAGATACATACAAATTCTGTTCATCGAGATACGAGAAACAAACCTAATGTTCTCGGGTTTCACTAATAAACCGACTGCCTGGATGTACTCCTTTACTGGTATTCCGTCGATTGCATCTAAAATTATGGCCTGAGCTTTCGTTGGAAAATTATTCGTTTTTACGCTATTTGCGTAAGAAGCTTGTTGATTGTTTAATTTACTGTTTTTTTCCATTGAATTACTACTATTATTTAACAATGAACCTCTGTACTCAGAAGCCATTTTAAATATTTTCCGTAACCTAGGCTAGCTTAGGTTAGGTTATCAACAATGACAACAATGCCGACAAAAAACAAACAAAATGAAATAAAATAATTACCTATCACTTAAGTGAAATCGGTATACTCGCAGACAAGTAATTAATAGTTTTAAATATAAAAATACTTGTATTTTTGTCCATAACATAAACAGCACAACATTTGTTTACAAACACCAAACCGGAAGTGATACGATTTTTTTTAAAATCGCCTATTTTACTCAATTTTTTATTCTCTACAAGATAGGGTAGGCGCCATGTTTGCTGAAATTCTCGGTGAGGCTGTTTTCACGTAAAAACGTTGTTTTTTTAAGATTACGGCTTTAATATAAATTTTAGCGCAAAAACTTATATAATAAAAGTTGTAGAGAATTTAAAAACCTACAACTTCTGTTTCAAACATTTTTTTGTATGACGCTTAGTTTAGCAGTAATTAGCGATTTTCTGATTTTTTTCTCACGAAAACGTGAAAAATCGATTTTTTTAAGATTTTGGCCTTAGTATGCATTTTATGACAAAAGTGTATATAACCAAATTTATAGGAAATTTAAAGATCTACAACTTTTATTTAATGTATTTTTCTCTACAGAGCCTAGTTTAGCGTGAAATAGTGATTTTCCGCATTTTTAAGCCAGACTGAGGTTGATTTTCATTTTGAGTGTTTCACTCATGATTAAAATAAGGTTATGTTTATTGAGGTTAGTTTTTTGTTTATTTCTAATATTTTATTACTAATGTTAAATTATATTGTAAATTATTTGCATTGGCAAGAGAAAGTTGTGTGAGTGTTTCACACCAGATTTTTTTTTAATTATATTACGGCGAGAAATATATTAAAATACGAACAGAATATTGAACGATATTCTTAAGGGGAGCGACGGACTGCAGAAACGATAAGTATAGAATATTAACCGGTAAACTATAAATATTAATTCATTAACAGCTGAGATAGACTATATAAAATATATTTTAATAATAATAATAATAACTAAATAATTTTTAAAATATTCTAAATTTCATTTTTTTAAAAACCAGTCAGATTCAATTAAAAATTTCATTTAAAAACCGATGTTTTTTTGTTTAACCTATTTTGATTGTCTTTTTTTGTGTTCATAAGTTAAAATAAATTTAAAATGTTACGAACCGAAAAATTATAAAAAGAGCTTATTACCTATAAATGAAACCAAACTGTTCTATCCCAATTAACAAAAAAAAAATATGTGAGTACGAGCACCACTCGCCCTTAGGATTTTAGAGCTGTTTGCGGTGGAAGAGCTGGACCTGTCCATAGGCTCTAATGGGTTAACAGCTACTTATCAAATGAGTCATAAATACATAGCAAAAATAACATAAACATTACTAACCTCGATTCATAAGCCTTTTTATGCGTTTGTATCATCTGATGATAAGTCTCTTCACAATCCGGTTCTGACAAACCAACATATTCTAATAATGCCGACCTTTGTAATGTTTTTAATACATAATTACTATTATTCAGACGGAACAAAGCTTTTACGCCTGGTTCAGTATAAGCTTCACTTTTGCTAATCAGTGCACAATTCAATTGAGATACCACTTTCTCTGTAATAACAAAAAACAAACTTCTGTAATGCATTTTTTAATGCAAAAAAATAATTATTGAAAAACACTTGTTGAAAAAATAACAATTAAGAACTTATTACCAAATAGAAATATATAATTAATCACAATCGTAGAAATAAGTTGTTTTTTATATATCGTAATTTATATTAGGGATATTCTTTGAATAAGGTTTGTTTGTGAATGAGAGTAAAAATGGCATGCGATCGCCACAATCTTCATGTCCATTTGCTCCCAGCATGCTTTGTGTGCATTTAAACCCTTTAGCACCCTTAACTTTTGTCTGTGTGCTGAACTGTACAATTTTATAATGTTTAAGAATGTTTGAGTCATCTGCCAAGTATGTGATACAATCACATTTAATTCTAGAACGCAAGACAATTAAATACAATAACTTTAAATAAATAAACCATAACAAAAATGGAGACATTCAGTCTTCATTACAGATTCCAATATTTTACAACATATTTTTTTAAGTTTTTTCTAACACAATCATTTCCTAAAGATTCATAGATTTCTAAGAACTTCATAATTTTTAGAACCAAATGAACAATTTTTTTTTTTAATTAACTGTAAAATGATTAAATACTTTGCAACAATCTAAATTTTTAGTCTTAAAGTCTAATCTATTTAAGTAATATTTAATAGCTCTTAGAGTCACTGACACAAATCCTAACCCATAAGGAGGCTTCAGAGAACAAAAATTCCCCAAAAAAAACATGAAAACCCCCAAAAAAATTTGAAATTTTGGGTATTGGCCCCCAGAAGGGTGCTATGCCACTCCAAAAATTCAACCGTTCAACTTAGACAATACTTTCAACAGCACATAGTTCAATGTCCCAAATTATATGAATCTTTCGATATTTAAAAACTTTTGAGTTCCAACCCCCTCAAAAAATGGGTAAAAACCAGTTTTCTTCTATTGTTGAAGCAACCAACCTCACAGTAAACAAGGTCTGACATATTCCAAATGGAAAACGATTGTGGAAAAGCAATAAATTCATTTTCGTGCCTCTTCACCATATTTTGGGGAAGGCACTAACTAGAAAGTTTTGGAAACTTAAGAAGCACCAGAGCCAAAAAGTGAACAGAAATTTTTTTGTTGGGTGTTAGCCAAAACATAATGTCCACCCACATCTTGGATTTCTTATAACTACATTTGTGACCCGGAAAACCCAGAAAAATCATTTACCCACTGTACCAGAAAAAGAAGATCCACCTCAGCCCTCTGATCCACTTAAGAATTCCGATCCACCTAACCTCACTGAGCAAGGCATGGAAGAGGTGAAATTACTTATAAAATCTACTTATGATAAACACAGTAAATAAACAAATACATACTTATGTAAATACCAAGAAGTGCCTTATTTTTATCAATTTTATTTGCATTTGGTAACATTGTAAGGGCATTACTATAAGAAGCATCTTGAGATAGAACTCTGGCAATCATATCGGAATACTCAAGAAGTTGTTCAGTAAACACCAACACATTGCTTGTTAACTCATGTACAGTACCATCTTTTGGTAACCCTGAATTTGAATCTGATCTGACACTTTCAATGAAATCCTCTAAAGCCTTGGCACCCTTTAAGACAAGAAAAAAACACATAAGTCTAAATAGTAAAAAAACATCACTTTACAAATTAGTTAACTGATATAATCATAACATTAATGGTTCAATCCATTTACAACTTCACACATAGCTAATATGATTTTTGAACAAAACTAAAATACACTTTTTTATTTTTAACTGTTTATGTGCCTGCTAATACCCATTACTTATAAACTATGACAGCAACATTAACCATAAGTTGTTAAATCATACAAATTACTATTGTTTTAACAAAGGTTAAATCAGGAAGGTAAAGGTTTCATTAGAACTGAAACCTATTTAAGTAAAAGATTGACGACGGATTCATGCTTCCTTTCATTCCTTAACCCTTTCTTACTCATATGCCATCAGACATATGTGCTTTACCATTCCACTCATGCTTTACATGACATCGTATTCCCACTTCATGAACTTCTATTAGGTTGCTTGCTGCTCTCTGTAAGATGATACATAAAGCTCTCGGAATGCGTTTACAAAGATAACAGACAACTATTTGTTGTTTTTATTTCTTCTTTATAATAAAATGTGTTTGTTCATATCATGAATCCACCTAATTTTCCTATAATAACCTACAAGAGTTTAATTTTTAGTGTTGGTGCCGGTTTATTTTAATTTAGAAAATTCTTGCAATTTTTAATGTTTTTGTGAGTAGATAAACAATAGTCATGTAGGATGTAGGATACTATGCACATTGTTGTACAATTATCAGTATACTGACTTGTCAACTTTGCAAATAAAGTTTCCTTTATTGCAGTTCATGGAAATTTTAATGCAAGTACATCAATTTACACTTTCATTAGATTGACAATTATGATAGAGTGTTACGACAATATTTAAAGATAAGAAATAAGAAAGAAAATATCAAGGTAAGCAGTCCATACTCTCCATACTCTCTCAGGAATGGTCAGCCTAAGTCTGTACAAGAATACACCCCATTTACACATCATACACATTGTCTTCATCTCACGGTCACGAGGTTGCTTATTGCGCTGAACTGAACAGATTGCCACGTACCACATTAGGGATAAAAAAGATAAGCAAAAATCATTGAAATAAATATAAGTGGAGTAAGCAGTCAGATTCTGAATAATACAAATAAAAGGGTTAATTCTTCCATCGCAAGACATACTACTTTGTACATCCCCAATTTTTTCAACAGTGAGATAAACACTATTATAAGTGTTCTTCCAATTATAAGTATTCTATTTATAATAGGAACACTGGTTAGACTTATAAATATTGTGTAATGAATGGCAGAGTTATAATGAAAAAAAAATTTTGAAAGTTATGAGGAGCAGGTGGGGGAGCTACTCTCTGGTTCCTAGCCAAAATCCAAACAAAATTATACTGTTCACCAGAATGTTGTACAGTACCGTAGTTAAAATTCTAAAAATATATATAAAGTTCAGTGATAATACTACATTGCAGTAGTCAAATACGGTGGTATAGCCATACACTTTCCATTGTTTTAAACGCTGGAAATTTTGAGTAAACATTGTCTTTTTTATAAAATGTTGTTTAATTTTAGGAAGAAAACAGTAGGCCTATAGTAACACCATTCCCGCCCTGCTATTCTCCCTGTCAAATATAACTTTGATACATTTTATATAAACTAATAATATCTATTCTAAAAAAATTAAAACAAAACGTACTGTGGCATGAAGTGTATTCAATATAGAAGTAAACTGAGATCTAACATTGTAATCACATCCTTCAACAGTACGTTCAAACTCAGGTCTCATATTAAGTAAATGCTTCAATATTGGAAATACGACAAGAACTGCGCCAAAATCATGTCGAGCAATGCAACGTTTTGCTCGGGTTGCTATATTCTGAAAAAGATAATTATAATTATAACAAAGTGATAATTTAAAAATACTCATTGTGTAAGTATAATACATGACAAATCATTCATAAATCAACCAGCCCACTGGTATAATATAATGGTCAGGATAACTGGGTTTTACTCTGATATTTTTCCATCATTCATTTTCATCTACCTTCATCGTCTGTATTAACTTTAATGTACACAAAAGTCTGATGTACAATTCAAAATAAAAATAAAACAAATTAAACAATGACACTCATCAAAATACATGTAATAATCATGTAGGTATGGAACCAATAAAGTAACCTGACTTCTAATCTGATAGACCACGTCTATAATATTATTATAATTACACTAATCTTATAAACTTCTGCATATAATTATATCAAGACAATCATTTTAACTCTTTGCAACATCATTTACTATATCAGAGTTGCAGAACACTAAGAAATTATTGCAAAAACTAAATAATAAATATACACATCAATTTCAATTCATCTTCCCATGATTCCTTCAAATCAAAAAATTAATTTTTCACAGTATTTTCAACTGGACACATACTGTTTGTACCTCATAACTTTGCCTCTGCAGGGTGAAACAGAGAAGCAAACATTTTCATGCTGCTATTAATATATGTTAGGTTTCTAAACTAACCATGAGTTGTACTAACTATTTGTTATGAAAAATTTGTGTAGTCTGACACTCTGATTTGTTTGACTACTTCGTCTTGACAAACACTCCTTTCGTTTTACTAGTATGAAGGTATAATTCATTTGACGGGATTCCTTACACTCTTAACAGAGGCAAAGTAACCAGCGGTATACAATATGGTAATCATCAGTATATAATAATGGAATGGTAATCAGCAGGTACAATACGGTAAGAAGCAGGTCACTGATTGATATAACTCTGAAATTCCCTCAAAGGGTTTTCAGAAAATAAATTATTTAAGAATAAAGGTACTTTTTCTGATCGAAAATTGAAAAAAATTCTTAAAAATAAGCAATTTACAGTGAAAAGAAAATCTTAAATATTTTACAGAAATTTCATTATAAATTTTCCTGAATTACTACACTTTTTTATAAGTTGACAATTATTGATTTTGAAAAATAGCAACATTGGATCATTCCGCTAAAATATCATTAACATACTTAAAGAGCTTATAGGAGCAGTCTAATTTTGCAAACAACTTGAATCACATTTAAATCTTGAATTAAGGAAAAATACTGAACAATAGAAAATAATTCTGTAAAAAATTCTTTAAAAAACAAATAAATTAACAGAACACTAACTTCTCCATCTTGAACAATTGTATCCATAGACTCCTGAATAATTATTTGGAAAACTTGATGTTGATGAGCCAAAGGAATAATTCCAGTCATCAAATTTCTTTCACTCTGCATTAATCTCTGCAAGGCCATCACACAGACTAAATAATTCTCCATTTCCTGTTCATCAACTATATCTTCTCTGTTTTCTTTAAAAAAAAACAGTAACATTTATTACAATCATTTCATAACTCATAATTTTATAGATAAAAGGTTGGATCAACTGATATAATTTCAAAAAATTTATAGCCACA
This sequence comes from Catonia carolina, assembly GCA_035578175.1. NCBI lineage: Eukaryota > Metazoa > Arthropoda > Insecta > Hemiptera > Achilidae > Catonia > Catonia carolina. Next base: position 255,048,919 of record JAQMRL010000001.1, on the reverse strand, counting down.
AAATTGTTTATGTGTTAACTATTCCAAAAATGTTTTCTTATGCATACATGAAAAACAGTTTAAAAGAGAACGAATTGCTGTTACCATTGAATAGTTATTTACAGTTTCTTATCACATAGTCAGTCAATTATTTTACTGAAGCATTTAAGAACAGAAGAGGTAGAGGTGTAAAAAACTAGTCAAGAATTATCTCCTCTGAGAGTAATGAATATCATTTTACAGGCAGACCTTGGGGTGATAAAGTGAAGGTGTCATTTCCAAGATGGAAAGTAGATTCTTTTCATAGGGCCAGGTATGCTGATAAGCATACTTTTCCACTCAGTGAGAAAGGCAATGGCCACCTCACTCCTCGTTTTACTTAGTAAAGCCACTAGAGGTCAAACCAGCCTTTCAGCTGATGACGTAAATAATAACAACAGTTATTGAAGTTGAATTGTTACTGTTTAAAACAAAAAAAGAGGAGGAATTTTAGCTTTACAATATGTCTGGTGTTATAAGTGATTTTTTATAAGTTGACTGAACTGTTACTTCAGCAATAACTAACAAAGAAACATGGGTAGATATTTTAAAAGTTCAGATGATTAAAGATATCACGCACCAACAAATATTCAGCTAATTAATCAACAAAATTAAAAAATAAAAACTAAAACTAAAATTTTTCAATGAAGCATCTTTTTCAACAGCAAGAAAAATATAAAAAAATTTATTTAATCAAACATTCTATGTAGGATTATCAACAGCCACATTATTTAAAATTGAAATATATATTTCTAAAACACCAGAATATGGTAACAGTGAACACTTACCAATGTTTAGAGCCGGCCGCATTGGCGCAGTTGGTAACGTGCTCACCTCTCATCATGCGGTCTTGGGTTCGAATCCCATTAAGGCACGGCATATTTTCACACGTTACAAAAAAATGATTTCATTCTTCACCGTCTGCATTAGCAGTAATTGCAGAACAGTCGGACATTAAACAAAAAAAAAAAAAATGTTTAGAGCACTTTTACGTATTTTGTACTGAAGATGTGTATACAAGATACACGAAACCACTCTAAACATTGGTAAGTGTTAACTGTTACCGTACTCTGGAGGTTAAGAAATATTTATATTTCAATTTTTAAAAAAATTTTTACAAAATAAATTTATAATAATTAAAACAGGTTTCAAAATTGGTAAGAAAAAATGGATTTAATAAAAACTGAATGTAGAAATAATAAAAAAAATTGATAATTTAAAATTGGTACATCATTTTATACGAACCAAGATGAAGATTTGCTGCACGACGGCCTCCCAAAGTTAACCCAGTTGACTGTTCAAATGTCTGTGACGCTTTTAAAAACATCTTATTAGCCTTCTTCTCAAATCTACAAACAAATTATTTTAAATAATATTTATTATAGCAAGTTAAAGTACCTCTCAATACATTTATAGTTTTGACTCTTACAAAATTTCTTCTTTAATATATGTAAGCAAAGACCATTCCCAATTTTTACCACTCTTACTTTCATTTTGTTCCTATTTACATCCCTTCAAAGAATGACAGATCTGTATTCTAGACCAACACAACTTAAAAAAAAACTGTAGGTGGATCAAACTTGGTTTAGATATCTCATGAGACCAAACAAAAAGGTTATCTCAAAATTCAGTCAAATACTTAGTCCTCTGTACTTCTTCACCAGTTTCTACATTTTTATCATTTTCTTGTTTTCTTTTGACATCTAAAGTATATAAAAAATTTATGTATTTATTCGATTGAAAATTATTACTTCAATGAACACTACTATTGTGTACACACCAACTAGGCACTGATTACATTGAACTAATTAATGATTTATCATACATTTTAAATCTGGTTCAATGTATTTTAAATGGAGATTCTGCTCCCCTTTAAAATACAGAGTTCTACAGAGTGGATTTTTCAAAATTGACTTGATTGGAAAAAAACGTTTGGGATTCAGCAAAAAATTTAAAAATGAAATTTGCTAAAAAAACCATACCAAGATTTGTGAAATAAACAAAAAATTAATAGAATTACAGTTTTGATGTTGCTACTATTCTGGTGGTGACATTGTGAAGTTCAGTTGTGTATATCTTATTTATATCTGACATAAAACATCACAAAATAACATTTTAAGTGTTATAATTTTGTTAAAACATTTTCCTGTGTATTGTTAATAATTATAAGACATAGAATAAAACCACCCAATTTAAATTAGAATCACTGTCAAGTGTGCATGCGTTTTAATTACAACTTAAGATGGATACATGCTATCCAAAAGGACCTATTTATTATTTTAATCAGGCTAGAGTTATCTAATGTGCAATTTTTAGTGGTTTTTCTATATTACAAGTGTTAATGTAATTTTTAAATTGGTTGTAAGAATAACTTAGTATTATTCTGTGAATTAATTTACAAGAGTAAGCTAGTAATTTTTAAACATAAAGGAGTGACATAGTTTTAAGTACAGTAAATTTAACTTGCCTTTCTTGTAGTCGTTTTGACGCTCTCCTTCCAGGAGTTTCATGTTTGTGTGGGAACTTAGTTCGCTGAAACACACGGAAAAATTAAAAATTCATTATAAGCCCGTATAGTTTAACAAAAATTAATTTACAGACCCATTATACTTTGCACACATAAATACCCAAACTATGACGTTTACATTAATATTTTTATTTTATGGCTTTTCTTAATTTTCCCACAAAAGTTTCTTAATAAACAAATAAATTAGCCATTATCAAACTCCAATAATACTTATCAAGTACAATGAATCAAGTTCGTATTAAAAATAGAATTTGGAATTGCATGAGTTTCCTTTTTTTTCTTTCTTCATTAACTCCATTCAAGAGACTCCAAAAGAGAGTATACAACATTTCAAGATAAAAACTGATCTCAAACACAGAAACATTCAATCGTGTTTACATTTGTTTGTGAGCATTTAAAATGATAATTAAGAATTGTGCCAACCGTAAAAACGCACTGTGACTTGTTTTCTAAGTGCTAAAGGCGTGAAAGCATTGCCCTCAGATCAAAGCAGTTCATCATGAATTCATCAAAAGATTAGTAAAGTTTATGGAGAAAAAATTATAAGCGATGGAATTGTATGGAAATAAGTTAGAGCGTTTAAAAATGGCCACATGAATGTTCATGATAAAGAACAAAGTGGGTGAACTTCAGTTGTTACTGAAGATTTGGTGCAGAAAGTTGATGAAAAACTGAAAGAGATCCAGTACTTTACTATTTCATTGATATCTGAAGAGTTTTGTCAAGTTTCAAGAAGTGCTCTGTAAGAAATTGTGACCGAATGTATAAAATATCGAAAGTTGTGTTTACGCTAGGTTGTCTATCAGATGATAGACTTCTATGAGGATGGATTCAAAAGGTGGTTGTACAATAAGATAAATGCCTTAGTATTAGTGGAAATAATGTAGAAAAGTAGATTAAGGTACCGGCTGCCATGTAAAAATAAAATTGTTAAAAAATGTATACTTGTTTTTCTTTTATTTCAAACACGCCTCATACACCAGATGAGATAGTATTACACCAAACAAGCCACTATCTTAATGAGAAACTCTGAGAAAATTACTAAGATTTATACCTTTACTTAATTTAATTTAAAACTGAACAAGAATATTAAGTACCGTAACAGGAGAAGAAGCCATTCCTTGCACACTGCCACCACTTCCAGTTCTCTGTTGTTCTTTTAATAACTGTAATGACTTCAACATGACAGTCGCTCTAATTCTGGCATAAACATTCATAAATTCATCTCGGGATTGTGTGATCAGCCAATCAGCCATTGATGTCAACTGACCTGATACTGATTCTGGAAACTGTGTGTATGAACTAACAGAAGAATCATCCGTAACCAATTCTGAATAAAAAAACCAAAGACAAAACTCTCTTAATAACATAATCTAAAAAATTGTTACACAAAAAGACAAAATTATGTAAAATACAGAAAAATCTACAATTTAAAAAGCAATAATAATAATAATAATTAAAACATACCATCTAGATTGATTATTATTGATTTATTTCTCAAATTTTTGACTGAGAGAAGAAAATTTCCAAAGTAACAAATGCAATAGTTTTTACATGTAAAACATGTAAAAATGCCTGTAATAATGGTATCTAATTGACTGCAAACTTAAAAACCTCTCCAAAAAATTTAAAACCTTAACTTTCAAGCTTTACTTAAACTAGTATTAAATAATTTTAGATTTAAGAACAATAACTTGAAGATGCTTATTCAGCTGGACAAATTTCCAAGATGAAACCTTTTTTTACAGTGTTGCTGAAACACAACAAATTTGTATGTTAAGCCAAAAACAATTTTGTTCTCAGAATATTGTGTACAGGCAGGTTTTTTTTAAATATTTTAATAATTTTTTAGTTTTTACAAGTGCACAGAATGACACATAAAAATATTTTTTTTAAATTTCTAACTATCACCAACGTTTTTTAAGCTGTAGTTTTTAAGAAAAATTATTTTTCGTTCAATAAACTAACACAAACTAGAAATTTAAAAAATTAATATTTCACAATACCTTCATCACTGGCAACTAAATCCAATAATGTGATAGGTGGAATAGGACGACTGTGTTTCAATAACAACTCTTTAAATTCTCTGTTTAATGCATCACCTCCAGCATTGAACAATGAAGACTGTAACAAAATCAATTCATTCAATATTCTGTTAAATGAATAGTTAAATTACATTAATGTAACTAATTTGTAGCAATTTTTATAATTGTCATCTATCATTTTGTTTTGTCCGTCCGTTACATCCAGATGTAAGAAACAACAAGAGACACCAACAAATTTGCCGGCCGCATTGGCGAAGTTGGTAATGTGCTCGCCTCTCATCATGCGGTCTTGGGTTCGAATCCCATTCAGGCACGGCATTTTTTCATACGTTACAAAAAATCATTTCATCATTCACCGTCTGCATTAGCAGTAATTGCAAAACAGTCGGACGTTAAACAAAAAAAAAAACCAACAAATGGTTTTTGGATTTGTAATTTACACAAAAATTTAGTGGGCCTGGATTGGGTTTGAAGTTCCGGTTTTGACTAGAAGTGGTCCAAAACCATAAGTCAAGAAAGGAAAGTTGGAATTTGAAAACAATAATAGTGTAATTTGATTCCTATTAAAGAGTAAATACAGAAAATAACTAATGGTTTTTACCATAAGTTAAAGGTCAGCCTTTTTAAAAATTCCACCAACCATGAAACGCGTCGTCTCATGAAAGCGATTTTTTGTTACTAAATTCAATTTAATTTTAAGATATAAAATACACTCCACCACAGCATAATTTCAAAGAACTTGAAAATTAAGGCCTGGTATGTAATTTATACAACTTGTTGGAAGAAAATTTGAAAGTAAACACGATATCCACCAATATCAAGAGTTCACAAAATAAGGTGCTTTAGCCAGAAAGTAAAAAAAAATCTGGTGGAAAACACTCACACGACTTTCTCTAGCCAATGTAAATAATAAAACATAATATCCTATGTTTAGTCATTAGTAAACAATGTCAAATTAAAAACATAACCTAATTTTAATACTAAGTGAATGACGTACAACAAAAATCAACCTCTGTTTGACTTAAAAATACGGGAAATCAGTAATTGAAGTTAAACTAGGCTCTGTAGAAGAAAATGGTTGAAATAAAAGTTGTAGATGGCATTATTTTCTATAACTTTGATTATAAACTTTTTTGTTGTAAAATGCACACTAAGGCCAAAATACTAAAAAAATTCCACTTATTACCAATTTTGATTGAGCAAAATGTAGAAAATCACTAATTGATGCTAAACTAAGCGAAGAAAAAATGTTTTAAAATAAGTTGTAGGTTTTTTAATTTCATCATCACCAAACTTTTAAATTTGTACCAGCAATTAGTCAAAAATTTCAAAAACACAGGATTTTTTATTACTTTGCTTTAAAACAGATGACATTAAAAGGGCTATAATGTTAAAGAATATTTACAAACGAAATATCTTCCCAATTAAAGGGAAGAATCCACAGGTAGTATTTATTCATAATATTAATATAATTTAGTTGGTAAACTAAAGTCAACCCAAATCTCTTTTTCTTCATTCGTATCCTGATTATGTTATCCATAAAACCCGGGCCATCAACCGAGGCACCATGAGGTTCGCCAGTAGTTAAAAAAACCCTTGGCCGCATAACGCACTGCGCAGATTAAGCTCATTAGAGGGATGGCCACTTCACTGGTTATGAGCCTGCAGGACAGTTCTTTTGAGATGCCACTCTAGGCGCTTCCACCCCCTCTGCCGTTAGAAATCTTCCACATCCGGCTTTGAAGCCATTGACCATCTTCACTGGTTTTTGTCCACCCTGAGTATTTTATTTCCTCAACACCCTCCAACAGAGTTGGCGAGAGTCCCCATCACCAGGGGAGGCCCTCAATAACAGACCCAGCAACATTACATACCAACTGGATAAAGATGGTTACAAAAAGATGGACCGATTTCAGTAAATATGCGGAACTATCCACTGAAACTTCAAAAATAGCACCATCAAAGACACAAGGTTGAGATTTTATAAAAAAATAGCTGTGCTGACCCTACTCTATGGCAATGAAACTTGGGTGCTATCAAAGCAAGAGGAGAGTAAATTGCAAGCATCTGAAATGAAATTTCTTCCAACATACGCATGGGTGTAGTAGAGAAGATCATTACAGGAATGCCGAGAAAGCAAACGAAGAAGAAGATTAAGGTCGGCCCATTGGTGTAATGGTTAGTGCAAACCACTTTTATGCCAGAAGTCCGGGTTGATTGCCAGTCAAGTCTGGTATTATTCATCTTTATTTTCATCTCAAATCATTACTAAAAATCCTAAATCATCACTAGCCAAGGCTTATGTAGAAATCACAACTCAATACAAATACAAAAAGATTTACACAAAAACTGAATACTTACAACATTTTCCAGCTCAACACTCTGTGGATTATTCTTTTCAAAATAATTTAAAGCACTCTGCAGCTTTGACACAGCTCCTAAAAATTCTTCAAGACCAGATGTAGAAGGACCACCTCTAACAATACTCTCTACTTCTTGTGCTACACTATAATATGCAATTACATGATCCAATGCATTCAATGTCTTCTCAATATCTAATTTAAATATGTAGATAAGGGAAAAATATTAAAACGTAAGTTCCAATTATTATAGAGAAGTAAATATTTTAACAACACATAGAAGTTTTTGCAGTTAGATAGTTACAGTAATATCGCGATTAACTGAATTACAGCATTCAAAGGAATCAAAAATTAATAAATTTCACATGTGCATAATTTACTTGAACAAAACTTTAAAAAAATACAATGCACATCTAATATGATGTAGCATTATACTTCGCTCTTCACCAGCTGTTCTTTTAAACTGCACATTTTTAAAAACTAAATTGTGCAGGTTTTGTTTTTTTTTAAGCAGAATGTTACGTAAATATGTTGTTTTGACTATTGATGAAAAACTTATGGCCGTAGAAAGGATAGAAAATGGTGAATTTGGACACTGTCACCACAGATTATGGGGTGAATATTTCATCTGTATCAGATTAGATTAAAAATAAAGAAAAACTGGAACAGCCTAGAATTATGACATGAAACAGAAAAACAATGAAACCGTCTGAACACGAAAAATTAAGAAGTTCAGCGAATACGCTTAAATTTTTATTCAGTATAATATTGTATTTCAGTTTAAATGTATTGAACACTTGGTAAATGGTAGTTTTTGTTATTTTAAAAAAGTGATGTTCTTAATAAATTTTTGTAACATCCATTATTCGTTAAATCGGGGTTATCTGAAATGAATCTTGCTTTATTTATTTGCAATAACTGGGATATTACTTACTGTATATGTTTTATACCAACACAACAATATGAAACATATACCTATAAGAGTTTGTGACCAAGTGCAAACAGCCAGAAATAAAGAACAAATCTAGACATAAACTTTGTGTTTAAAATTTGTAAGAGATTAAACTGACAGCAACTGGCCACTTACACAAAATTGAGACAGTCTGGAATGTGGCTAAAAATTAATATTCTTGGAGAATTAGCTTAATAATTTTGATACAATATCCCTCACTTCCTATAATTATTGTAAGGATAAATTGGTGTAAATAGGAGTATATGTGTAGGTTTTAAAATTTATTACAGGCTCCTAGTCTGTTTAAGTTATTATTTTTGTTGCAATGCATTCTCATTGTCCTTGTTTCCGCTGCTTATTTTTCAATGCAGAAGTTTTCAGTTGATATACTATCTTAATAAGAATTATTTTTGTGATAATTTTTTTATTATACAGTAAGACCTCGACTTATGCAAGGGATGCGTTCCGCAAAATCATTGCATAACGTGAAATTTGCGTAACTTGGATGTTCGGTTTAACCTTAAAACATTCGCTTATTGTCCATACTGTTCAAATCCACTAATTGTTCGTAGTGTTTATTCACTAAACCCAGTCATTCCTTTTATGTTCTTAGTTTTTTCACCCCTTTTGTATCTTTTAACAACATCTAACTTTTCATTTATAATAATCGCTTTCCATTTTTATAATCTTCATTCGAGCTCATATTGTGCGCAAAGTAACAACAAAACCAAAAAAATGAAAGACCTGCAAATTGTAGCACAATTAAAAGTACTCAACCATATACGACCGATATTTTTAAACCACTAAACAGGACCAATGTTTAGAACAAAAGCAAATCAAGATAAAATTCCAGAGTAAAAATGGGGAGGGCAACTACGATAACGCTTTTGAGAGGAATAAGCAAAACAGCGGTTATAGTGTAAACATCCGTAAGATAAGAATAACTAATGTACACAATACAATATATATTATGTTCAACAAAATCGCGCTAACGTGAATTTGCATTAGTCAAGGTCTTACTGTTTGTACATTATATGTGTAACTAAAATGAGACTTATCTCCATACACAGGTATTAAGCCCACGCGGATATTCTTACATGTGTATTCTAAGAAACTACACCCCACACATTTCAGAAAAAATTTAAATATAAATAACACCAACAAAAGAATAGCTAAAACTTTTATAATAATTTAAAATTTGTGTATTGTAAAAATACAATTTCGTGATGAAAATCATGTGAAAATAGGATAATCAAAAATCATTCATTCTATACCTAAGTTTTAAATGATTTAGGCCTACCACAAAAATTGCAACTACTTTAAATGCAATCCCATGTATGTAACAAAAAGGATACTCTGCTGTCGTCGTTGAAGATTACCAGTCTCATTGTACACAGGTAATATTGTTCCTTCTAATTTGGCAAGTCTATGTTCAAATGATGACAGAATACTAACCATACCTTTTGTTAACTGACTGCTACGATCTACATGATCTTTCAGAACTTTTAAATTATTCACCTCCTAAGACAAAAAACCAAAATCAGCAACTCAATGCCACATATAACTTCTGAAAATTTAAACTATTATATTACATCTTATCATTACCTTTCTTAACAACATAATAAAATACTACATATAAATATCTATTATTAACCCCAGTCATTACAACCAGCATCCAATCCAAAAGTCCTGGGTTTAATTTGTTGACAGATCAGACATTTCTTTCATCTGTCACTCTTCAACATCTCTACTTGCATTAAAGGACAAAACAAAAGTTATTAGCTTATCTGATTTCTTGATGCTAATAAATAACTCAATTCATTGATAACAAAGAAAGGATACTAGGTACACTAAAAGTAAGCCTAAGCCCTTGAATATAAGATTAAATAAATTATGTAAACCTTAGCAGTAAAGTACACTTAATCTGCCACTGAGATAATCCGTACACTATATTAGATAGTAGATACTATACTAGTAGTAGATACTAGATAGTAGATGTGATTTAACAAATTATCTGTTACTATTCTTAATTTTTCACATTTTCTTCAAAGGGATACTTTGCAGAGATTAGTAACTTTACTGGTAACAATATTCTAGATATTATCTCCTAAATTCTAGAACAGTAAATAGCACAAAATATTAATTTGCAGCGCATTTAAAAGAGTGCAAAATACAAAATTCAATAGCCCATACAGTCCTACAACCCAATGACTTGAAAAAGCATAAGAGAAAACTGTAAAAAAGAGACCGGCCTTGGATTAGATTCAGCAAAAATTCAAAATCATAATTTTTGATGGAATCGACATTGTAAACGTAAATTAGCTCCACTGGGTACAATTTCAAGAAAATGTAATCTGAGACCATAATTTTAATAGGTAATAAACTAGTAACTTTTTAAACAATAAATTAGCAAAAATGAAAGCACCACTACCCACCTTCTGCAGCTTGCTTTCAACTTCAAATTTTCTTTCACTTGAATCACTGATAATATCTGCCGTCATTGTAAATTAGATGCTACAGACCAAGCTAAAATATGGAGTTATTCATATGAAGGCAACGAAAAACTATTTAAAATAAAGCAATTTAATTTCTTGACTTTTTTATAATAATAAACATTCCTTCAAATAACTAAACCAAAATCTTTATACAAATTTGCTCACATAATTTGTAGGTTAACCACAAAACAAATAAATACGTGACAGCTGTAGTTGTGATGAAAGATCTTAAATAATTCGTTCACAATATCATCATGATTGACACTGAACCATTTTATTATTATATTATAGGAGTTGTGATCTTAGATCAGAGACGATTTCTTGAATAATTTGGCTTGTTACGCCTCTTAAGAACTGCTATTCAATTATAAAGTAATGTGTGGCATCATTAGCGGTAAAAGAAGTAGGTAGACTTTTTAAATTACAAAGTAAACTTATTGATTATCGAGAAGCTTGGATTTGTGACGGGCTTGCTCCTATTCACTAACTGATTTTTAAATAAACTGGTAAAAGAAAAAATCCTGAGAGTATGCTTTGGAACCAGATCAGAAACAACGGTTACTTAAAAGAAATCGTCATATTAGAGTGAAAATCTAAACCTTCAAAATATAAATTGTAAGATGGGGAGGTGCTGTGAAGGAATTGAAGTGTAAAGTTCTATTATCACTCTCCCAACTCCAGTTTTCTTTTCGAGTGGTGTACTTTTCTTACACGTCATTTTCATTTTTATTAGCTTCATTATCCAGAATACGTTATTAGTACACAAAAGTTTCACGTTATGATACATGAGACCCTTCAATGTTTTACATATACTTAGGATGTAACTTTTTGTTTCCATTAAACAACAAATAACAAATAACGATTAAAGTTCACAATAAGGGTGATGGCTCTTGTGGTGTATTCCATTACTTATTTGTTCTGTAACTCATCACCGTCCTCATTAAGTACAAAACAATCAAACATAAAAATGAAACACAATTGTATTATTTGATCAACTACTGTGAGTTTAAAGTCTGGATAAACCAATGTTGTAGACAACACTCGTTTCGCTACGTTCTTTGGTGATACCGAAAACATTTTCGTTTGTTTTATCTAACGATCATTTAAACGACTCGTTCAAGAATAACATGAACTAGTGCCATCCGGTATATTGCGTTGTATCGTTGTTGTATCAGTAGTCGCTTTTATAGGTTATTTCTGTGTTTTTTAATATAAGCACGTGCATTTTTAAACCATGAGCAGTACAATGGGATTTATTATTGTAGTGAACGCGGTAGTTTTAGTGACTTGTGTAGCAATACTAATTATTGAGTCCTTGGCGTAACAAAATTTAATTTAATAAATGTTTATTGGGTATTTAATACAAAGTAAAGTTTATAACTTGTTCAATTTTTACTAAGTAATAATGGTGGCAAATAATTCAAGTATATTATCATTTAAGGGTAGTAATTATATGCGACAGCGTCTTTTATTGTCTGTTGTAAGTGGAAAGGCTATACAAATTACGGATATTAGAACTAAAGATGATGAACCAGGGTTAAAAGGTTAGATAAGAGTTAAACTTTCGTAATTAATATTAAGAACAGGCTATAAAATATTGTAATTTATGCTATACGAAATTAGTTTAATAATTTTGCTATTCATCAATAAATTATTTAAGTTAGGCTAAATTTATATGCTTTGTGAAAACCTTACAATTTTCGTAGCCAATTTTTTTGTTCTAGGCCTGTAAACCTGTTTTGTTGTTTTCAACTTCGTGGCTTTATAATTGTTTCCAGATATTAACATCTTGTTTAACTACATGTACACAGATCAACCTTAGATCCATGAACTTTTATTGTCATGGTTAACATTATGTAGGCTAAGATAAAATGTTATTACATAATGAATGTTGTGTAATATGACAAGTCACTATCTTTTAGGGTGTGGACTTGTCTACTGCTTTATAAAATGGAGACTGTGTTCTTGCATTTACGTATATTTTATACGAGAGAACCCATGACCAGGACCACTTCTGTAGAAAATAATCCAGTTTTGTTTTTTGTAATAGTATTTGTAAACTATTATGTATATTTTTTATAAGCCATGAAAATAAATTTCACAAAAATATAAAAAAGTTATAATGGTTAACTTTTTCTGTTTACATTTACTTTTAAATAATTTTTTTTAAGATTATGTTTTATGATAATGTATAAATGGAACAGTTAATTGAATGTTTGTGAAGTTGTAACTTTTTATATAGCTCTGAAGGCACAATCGTTTATGTTGGCTAGTATATGATGTAGTAAGATATCTGATACCTGAGCCAAAAATTGCGAAAAATGATGTAGGGGAGAGTAGTGTACCTAGGACCTATGTGTACCTTGGACCTATGCCCATTGCAGGATATCTGTAGGCAGAGAACAAATAATTATGTTTGTAGTTCATAGGTTTACCACCAGAGGTTTCAGTGAGTTGGAGTTTGTTGATGAAGCTGCACTAAGTGAATTTTAAAAATTAATAGCAAGATTTCGTCTTCCAAAAGTAAGTATTTGCACATTTTTTATTTTTGTATTTTCTCATGATTATTCACTTTAATAGTTGAAAGGTTAACTAAATCTTAATACCACATAATTTGACTATAAGAACAGGTGTTTTATTGGGACTTGAAGCTAACCTTAAAATTGTAGTCTGCCATTTTTTGTGAAGAGGCGCAATGGTGTACCTTGGTCCTATATGTGGTGGTGTACCTTGGACCTAAGTCCAAGGTACACTTCATTAACAAATATTCATATGTAGAATTTAATTGTACCAAGGAATTAAAAGAATTAGAATTAGGGTATAGGAGAAAAAAGAAAATAGAAAAGAATTCTATAATTTTCTATTCTTTAGAATAGAAATTTTCTATTCTAAGAATTTCTATTCTATTTCTAAATAGAAAATAAGAAAAGAATTAAAATAGGTTTACAACTCTGAAAGACATATTTAATATTAGCCTACACTGTGGTCACACACAAGACCACAAATATAGGCCTATGCAAAAGATGGTCAAGGTTAAACTCTTTTTTTTTTTATTCTTTCCAGATGCCACGCAGTAAAGCAGGGGTGAAAAGAAAGGTTGTTCCAAAAGAAGATATTCAAAAAGCCATTGACATGGCTTTAAAAGGAGAAATGACGGTGTACAAAGCAGCAAAAGATTTTGGACTGTCCAAGACAACTTTGCTCCGACAACTGAAATCCTTCAAAGCGTCAGGTTTGCCAAGTTATGAATACAAACAAAACAATGACACCAAAAAGGTTTTTTCAGGTACTGAAGAACTACTTCTTGTAAATTACATAGAAAAAGCAGCCCAGTTACACTATGGTTTAACTTTAAGAGATGTTAGAACATTAGCTTATCAGTTTGCAAAACTAAATAATAAAAATTATGATTCCTCATGGGATATAAATAAACAAGCTGGTAAAGACTGGCTCATTGGTTTTCGTAAAAGATTTGGAAATCAGCTAGCTTTACGTAAACCGGAAGCCACGAGCTTGGCTCGCTCAACATCGTTTAGCAAAGCTAATGTAAGTTTAGTGTTTCAAAACTATAAAAAGGTTTTAAAACAAAATCCAAAAATAGGCCCCTTTAACATATGGAACTGTGATGAAACAGGAATTTCAACAGTTCATGTGCCACCAAAAATATTAGCCAAGAAAGGCTTAAAACAAGTAGGGGGTATGACAAATGCTGAGAGAGGCACCAACATTACTATGGTTAGTGCTATTAATGCTGGAGGAGGCTTTGTGCCTCCAATGCTTATTTTTCCCAGGAAAAATTTCAAAGAGTATATGCTGAAAGGGGCACCAGCTGGAACGATTGGCGGGGCAAACCCATCTGGTTGGTCCAACGAGGATTTGTTTTTTGAATTCTTTAAGCACTTCATCAAACATAGTTGTGCAAGCAAAGATAATCCTGTAATTCTTCTCATGGACAATCATGAGAGCCACATTTCTGTGGCAACTATTCAGCTAGCCAAGGACAATGGTGTAACACTGGTGACATTTCACCCACACACCAGCCACAAGATGCAACCCCTTGACAGAGGGGTTTTTGGACCTTTCAAGGCATACTATAACAACTCCATGAACAATTGGATGAATACTCCAGGGAATATCGGGAAACCGGCCACTATTTATGACGTTGCAGAATTAGTAGGGCGGGCCTTCCCTCTTGCCTTCACACCATCAAATATTGCCACTGGATTTAGAGTGTCAGGATTGCATCCCCTGAATGAGGACATATTTCCTGAAAGTGAATTTTTGCCAGCATAAGTCACTGATAGGCCTGTAATGGATGAACAGGATGTAGCTAATGTTCCAAATGTCAGAGATCTACCGATAACGGGTACATCAACTTCAACTGCTTCTACTGACTTACCCATTAGTAGTCCATCCACTTCAAGAGCTTTTAGTAGGCATACTACACCATCTACATCTAAAACTCAAAATATAGGCCAACCTATTGTTTCTCCAGAGGAAATTAGGCCTTATCCAAAGGCAGGGCCACGAAAGCAAACCCGAGGAGGAAAACCAAAATTAAAATCGTGTATTTTAACTGATACACCTGAGAAAAATCGCATAGAGCTGGTAAAAGCAAATAAAGCTTTGAGAAAAACACAAAAAAGTAGATCTGTAAAAGAAATTAAACAAAAAACAAAAGTTAGAAAAGCCCTTTTATACAATTCTAGTTCTGACACAGACACGGAGGATGTTGATTTATGTGAAGAATCAGGATTATCAGATGAAGATTTTGCTGACCTTGAGGACCTGGACAATACTAATATAGAACCTGGGAGTTTTGTTTTGGTGAAGTTTTGTGGGAAAAAAACCATAAAATATTTTGCTGCTGAAGTGGTTGCTAAAAATTATGACATTTACGAAGTGAAATATTTGAAGAAGGATTTGGACTGTCAGAAGTTTACTCGTGAAGACCCTGTAAGGTACGAAATTGATAAAAATGACATTGTGTGGAAGCTACCCCATCCAGTGATGGCTGGAGGGTCTCAACGGCAGCTTGAGAAATTAACATTTGGAGTGGACCTTTCTGACTTCAATGTTGGCTAAAAATTTAAGTTTTCATTTTTTAATATTCTACCATTCTTATAATATTTAATAGCATTATTTTTATATATTTTAGCATTCTAATATTTAATATTTTTAGCATTCTTGTATTTAATATTTAGCATTCTTTTTAATATGTAGCATTCTTTTTAATATGTAGCATTCTTTTTAATATTTTAATTCTTTTTTTGTTTGTAAGCTGTTTCTATAGGTCATGCACCATATTGTAACTTTAATACAATAAACTTGTAATTTTAGATTTTACTATGCATTTTTATTTCATAGGTCCAAGGTACACTAAGCCTAGGACTGAGGTACACTACTTGTAGTGTACCTTGGTCCTAAGTACATTTTTTTTTTGAAAAATAATAAAAATATGAACCCTATTTAATATTGACTTAGAAAAAATATATGTTGTGGCAAAATAGCTAAAGATTTTAATAAGATTTAATTTTATTGATTTTTGTGAGTAGGGTTTGAAATAAAAAATTTCAAATGAAAATAGGTCCGAGGTACACCACTCTCCCCTACTAGAAAAATACAGGTCTACTTTTTTATGTGGTATTTTTTATTTGTTTGGTCTCAATGGACCACGTTAGTCAGTTTAGAAGCCTTTAGCTTGCGATGGTACTCCTTTAAGCATTGTGAATGCTTTTTGTGAACTTCCTTTGAATAAACCTGTACCAGTCTTCTAGTTAAAAAAAGAAAACTGCAACTGTGGTAAGTCGAGTAACGTGGTCTTTGATTATCTGTTCGTATATGGGTGATTTTTCAACTAAGTCCTGTTCAGTTAATTTCAGCTCTTGAATGTCGTTTAATACTTCCTTATGCGAAGTATATTGGATCTGGGATTTGGATTTCAACATGTGTTTGACTATTTTCTAGAGAAGTCTGTCGGGTGACATCCTGAGGATATGACCGAAGTAGGACATCAGTTTCTTTCTCATTGCTACTGTTAAGGACTCTATGTCTTTGTAAACTTGGTCGTTCGGTAGTAATCTGTATTGATTGTCAACTTTGTGTTTTTTACTAATGCATGTTCTGAAAATCCTGCATTCTATTTTCCTGCACAGCTCCTTGATGGCGTGACCATTGATCCATGCTATTGTTTCACTACCATATAAAATTTGGGTTCTTAGAGTATTTTTGTAGTGTTTAATTTTCATGTTAACCGAGAGTGATTTCTTATTGTAAATTTTAAGGGTGAATTTTTGTCAGATTTTAATTTTTTTCAGTCTGTCATTCCGATTTTAAGTTTGTTCAGTCTGTCATTCCAGCAGAGTTGTTCTAAGAGTCTGTGATGAATGTTTTCACCTAAATATTTTAAACTGTTTACCACTTCTATTGAGTGATGTCTTATGACTAACTTGTCTTCATGTTGTGTGCTTATCATGCACTTGGTTTTTTCGTATGATATGTTGACCTGTTTTGACTGAAAGGTCTTCTAAAGAAGTCAACTGTGCTTTGGCCTCATTAGCCAAAGTTGCATGTAAAACCAGATCGTCGGCGAAATCTAGACAGTTGAGCTTGATATTATCTTTGGGTCATCCAATTTTTTATGTTTTCAGGATTTTGATTTCGGTATTTTTTACTGTACTGTAGATATCTTTATCCAGGGTAGATAATTGTTAAGTGTATAATTTTGTGTACTACCTGTGTTTGAAAAAAAATTTTTGTTGGCAAGATAGAACTGTTTTAAATCTGCTGTAAAGAAAGAAATGTAGAACTTAGGCTATTTCGTTCAAAAAATGTGTGAATGAGATGCCAAAGGAAGGAGTGTTAATCAGTGTGTTTCAATATTTGTTGTTGGTTTTCATTATCCATAACTTTACCCTTTAGTGTAATGAAATGATCAGTGTGTTAATATTATAAAATTGTAACTTATTTCAGAATATGAGGTCAATTTACTTCGTCTTTTAGACAAAATGACCAATGGAACTTTGCTTGAAGTAAATGAAACTGGGACTGCATTCTCTTTTACACCTGGTTCGTTGATTGGAGGAACTCTTATTCATGAATGTTGCCGATTACGTGGAATTGGTTATTATTTGGAAGTTATATTAGGACTTGCCCCTTTCTGTAAGAAACCTCTTACAATTACTCTTCGAGGTGTTACTAATAATCAGGTAATGTCTAAATTAAGTTCACATTTTGTATAAACAGTAGAACTTCGATAGTTAGACACTTGGTGGACTTTGTAGAGGTTGTCGAAGTATTGAAATGTCAAACTATCCAGAGCATATGGCTTATTATGTACAGTAAGCATTAAAACACAATTTTAATGAATTTAGGCAAACTTGCGTGCCCTTCAGTACCCGTGTACTTAACAAAAACGAAAGGGTAGGAGGATGAGGAAAAAAAGAAAGGGATGACCTGCTTGCCAGATTGCTATTTACACTTGGTCATGTTGCCTTGCTTTTGAGCCATGTCGAAGAAGTGAATGTTTACTGTACTAATGCACATTACATCCTGCTATAAAATAATTTTTTTTAGAAAAAAAAACATTCTTTTAGACAAAAGAATGAAAGAGTGAATGTCAAAAGACATTAGATTTATTTATACTGCTTTTGATGACGGATACATATCTGAAAGGACCTACTGACTTTTAACTTTCTCTTGCCTATATGAATATATACTGTCGTCGACGGCACGTGGCCAAGCCTCGCCTTGCATGGTGGTTGGCCCTGAAAAGGGCCGTTTCTTCCGTAAACGGTGTTGCTGTTGGTGATGGGCGGATGCGTCAAGCCGGCATTTGCGGCACGGTGTCCAAAGGGTGACGGCTCGGCTACCGGGTTCAGGCCTAGCCTTTCCTCAGCAGCAGTTGGGTCCCCACTGCAGAGTGGCAGTAGTGGCCCCCAGAGCCCCGCAGTGTCGGGTCGGCGTAGGCCGTCCACCGATAGCGCGGTCGAGGCAATCCCTTCTAGCCTGGTCGGACTCACTCTTCACCGTGGTGTCAGCCGACACACACAGGCTTTCTTCGGCTGACCGGTGCGGGAATGTGATGTCCGCCACCAGTAGCGTCGACCAGAGATGGCTGCGTCCGGTCTTGTCTCGGTTGGGCTGGGCTTCCTTTTCTTTTGTTGTTCCTTCCTGATCGGGAGCTGGTGAGTGAGTGACGCTCGCGGTTCAAAACACCTGTTTATATACCTCGCCGGTGAGTCCACTTCAAGTCAGCGGGGGTGGCACTGCTTGCTGTGCGTTGGAAGCGCTCTCTGTGGCAGGCTCCGGGACCGTCTGTAGATGACGATATTAGTAGGGTAGTTGGCGACAATATGAAGGAAAGTATTGTTTTCATGTCAACTTTTCAGATCCCCTGAACCCAAAAAACATGTTTTTAGTGATTGGTCTGTGTGTGGGCGTGTGAACAGAATATCTCAAGAACGGAACATCGTACAAAGTTGAAACTTGTAACTTAAGTTAGATACCACTAGAGAACTGGGCATGAACATTTTCATCAAAATTGGTCAACCAGAAGTAGTACTTTATTTGTGTGATTTTCCTTTTTTTGCGATTTTATCAAAAACGGCTCCTACGATTTTTTTAAAATCGCCTTATGTACTCAATTTTTTATGCTCTACAAGATAGGGTAGGCACCATGTCTGCTGAAATTCTTGTGGAGGCTGTTTTTTTGTAAAAAAATTGTTTTGTTAAGATTGCGGCTTTAATATGCATTTTAGCACATATAATAAAAGTTGTAGAGAATTTAAAATCCTACAACTTTTATTCAAAAATTTTTTGTATAACGCTTAGTGTAGCAGTAATTAGTGATTTTCTGTCTTTTTTTCACAAAATTGTGTAAAAAAGTCGATTTTTCTTTTTAGATTTCAGCCTTAAGTATGTATTTTACGACAAAAGTGAATATAATCAAATTTATAGAAAATTAAAAAATATACAACTTTTATTTAGAGCATTTTTTTCTACAGAGCCTAGTTTAGCGTGAAAGTGATTTTCTGTATTTTTAAGCCTAACTGAGGTTGATTTTCATTTTGTGTCTTTCACTCATGATTAAAATTATGATTAGATTATGTTTTTTGGGGTTAGTTTTTTTGTCTATTTTTAATGTTTTATTACTAATATTAGGTTATATGTTAATTATTTTCATTGGCAAGAGAAAGTTGTGTGAGTGTTTCACACCAGATTTTTAATCTGGTGAGAGTTGTCTAATGTGCATTTGGTGTTTTTTCTATTTATTACTAAAGTAATATTTCACTTCCCAACTAAAACATAAAAAAGCAAGATTTTGCTAAATGAAAATAAACTGGCATGCACATATAATCAAAAACTCAGGTATGTCAGAATGATGTCAGAACTTGGGTGCTTTTACGATGTTGGGCTATGCAGTTTACATTTTCTGACAAAGAAGAAAAAACCACAAATAGAAATCTGCGATCTTTCTGAACACATTCTAAAAGGTTTATCTTTTATCATACAAAGAGCATCCTGTAATAGAAATAAGCAAAGTAACGGCAAATACAATGTCATGTTAAAAGTGGGACAGTAAAACTCAAATGTCGTGGTAAAGAGATCACACAAGCAGAAAGGGTTAATTGTCTTAATTTTTCCTGCCATTAAGGGTTCAAAATGTAATATCTTCCAAGTAGTCGTCACATAAATCACTTATTATATTTCAGCCAGAAGTTTTACTTTTAAGTAAATAATTTAACATTAGTAATAAAATATTAGAAATAAACAAAAAACTAACCTCAATAAACATAACCTTATTTTAATCATGAGTGAAACACTCAAAACGAAAATCAACCTCAGTCTGGCTTAAAAATACGGAAAATCACTATTTCACGCTAAACTAGGCTCTGTAGAGAAAAATACGTTAAATAAAAGTTGTAGATCTTTAAATTTCCTATAAATTTGGTTATATACACTTTCGTCGTAAAATGCATACTAAGGCCGAAATCTTAAAAAAATCGATTTTTCACACGTTTTCGTGAGAAAAAATCAGAAAATCGCTAATTACTGCTAAACTAAGCGTCATACAAAAAAATGTTTGAAACAGAAGTTGTAGGTTTTTAAATTCTCTACAACTTTTATTATATAAGTTTTTGCGCTAAAATTTATATTAAAGCCGTAATCTTAAAAAACAACGTTTTTACGTGAAAACAGCCTCACCGAGAATTTCAGCAAACATGGCGCCTACCCTATCTTGTAGAGAATAAAAAATTGCGTTAAATAGGCGATTTTAAAAAAAATCGTAGGACCAGTTTTTGAGAAAATCGCAAAAAACTGAAAAATTATACGAATAAACTACTACTTCCGGTTGACCGATTTTGATGAAAATGTTCGTGTCGCGTCCGGTAGTGGTATGTAACTTAAGTTTCAAGTTTCAAGTTCGTACGATGTTCCGTTCTTGAGATATTCTGTTCACACACACACACAGACCAATCACTAAAAACATGTTTTTTGGGTTCAGGGGGTCTGAAAACGTATAGATCCGGTGAAAACTCGATTTCGAAAAATCGACATGAAAACAATACTTTCCTTCCTATATATTCATATAGGCAAGAGAAAGTAAAAATATTTAAGATTTATAAATCTGATCATTACAATCGAAACTACTGTTATTTCAGAAAGATCCATCAGTGGATGCATTTAAGAATGGAGCTTTATCTGTGTTGCGAAGATTCATGGTTATTGATCCAGGATTGGAATTGGTGGTTAAGAAGAGAGGTATGGAACCTCAAGGAGGTGGTGAGGTTGTCTTCACATGTCCAAGTATCAAACAGCTGAGACCAATTATGGTAGATTTAATTTTTATTGTAAATTGAACTTATATGAGTTAAATATTTAGGCTTACTTTTGTATATTCATGAGATTATTAATGATTTTTTTTTATGCAAAACCACAAATAATTACCCAGTGAATGAAACATTACTGCTTAGAAATTTCTCCCACTTTTCTTTTTCCCCCAACATTTTTTCATTTGAGCAGATGTTTTTGCTCTTTCTTTATCTAAGAATTTAGCTTTTGTGCACTGTGGGATCCACTCTCAAATTGCAAACTGTCTTTCCAAATGATTCTCTATCCCAGCAATCAATTCCCAGATTCAAAATCTGTTATTTTTCTTTATCTTTGTATATCTTTCTGTTTACAAACTGATCTTTTTCATTAAATTAATATTACAGACCTCAGTTCTTCTAATGCAATCAGCATTTAAATCTAAATATGTATGTTGATTTTTAAATGGAGCGAATCAGAATGAAGTTCACTATATGTAACCTATAAATACAATCAGTAGTGAGTTGTAAATTTAAGTTCTGTAATTTACTTTAAAACAGGTTGCATAATAAATGATTAGAAAAAGCCATTAATATTTATTTGTTCACAATTGTCTTTCAGCTAAAAGAATGGGGTAAAGTAAAGAAAGTGCGTGGAACAATGTTCGCTCTCAGAGTTTCTCCTGCGATATCTAATCGTATGGTTGAAGCAGCTAAAGGAATCTTCTTACAATTCATTCCTGATGTATTTTTTTCTGTTGATCATTTAAAGGGACAGTTGGCTGGTAAATCTCCTGGTAAGATTATTAAATAGTTTTTTTATATTATACAGATTTAACTTTTTACACTCATTCATTTTTAAATTTTAATAGATTTTCCAAATACTCAGGCTCAACCTAATAAGATTGAATTGAATGTTTCAAAAAGTATGAAATGGCTCCTTGTTTTATTAACAAACGCAACATTTTGTAACCATATTCTGTTTTGCATCCTTAATTTGAGAATATGGTAATCAAGTAATCTTTTCTGCTTGTATAGTGCAATGGTTGAGGGCTTGTCTTCGTCTTCAGATAAAAGGTTCCAGGTCGTAGCATGACTGTTACTTTTTCACTTTGAGGTAAAAGTAGTAGAGTTGTTTGCTTGAACCAGGTTTCAGTCGCCTTTGATCATGATGCTGCAATTAATAACTTTTTCGAGTAGATTAAAGCCTATTAAAACTGAACTCAGCTTTATACAGGACATTTCATAATCTTCACGATTACGAAAATTCAGTACAAATAAACTATTTCACTTACCTAAATGAAAGTTGTAGGGGCCGATGCAGGGACTCAAAAAGTTATTTTTAAAAATCTGTAAAAGTTCAAAGTGTGCTCCTTTGGTGACACAGCACACATCACGAAAGTCTAGCTCTTGCCAAATACGTTCTAACATGTCTCTTTTGATAGATTTAATTGCATTGATTATGCCATCCTTTAGCTCAGCGATATCGTTCGGCTTTGGTGAGATAAACACGTTGTCTTTCACATAATCCCAGAGAAAGAAGTCACATGGCGTGAGGTCTAGTGATCTTGGTGGCCACAGCATAATGTCTTGGTCTTCTTCAGATGCGCGTCCTATCCAGTGCTGACGTGCTTTATCTCCATCAGGTAGATGCTGTATTAATTGAAGATAGTACGGTTTGAATAATAAACGTTTACGTACAACTCCGTTCTTTACACCGTTGTTTTCGGAATTCCTAACTCTGCCGGCAGACACAGTCAATTTTGACGGGTTGTGATTTAAACTTGCATGCACACGTTTGACATTGGCATCTGAGGTTGATGAGCGACCAGTTGATTTCTGTTTGCACAAGCAACCAGTTCACTGAATTTTTATACCATGCACAAATTGAATTGTCACTTGGTGGATCCTTATTAAATTCCAACCGAAACACACGGTGCACAGTAATTACTGACTTAGACACAGAAATTCTAACACGCAAAATGACTTCGGTTCCTGTGGCAGCCATTTTCTCTACTTTCTACACCTAGCAGGCAAACGGTTAACTAACTGCCCAGAATATGTGGAAAAACTATTTGAAGTGCTCTTTCGTACAGTACTTTGTCCATTCTTATAAGTGAAATACTTTTTTTGTGCTGAATTTTTGTAACCCCGTAGTACATTTTGAAATGCCCTGTACAAATGAGTACACTGTAATTGGGTGTTCACAGTTCATTTAATCTAAAATTAAAGGATGGTTTTCCTCTGGACCAGCCTTGTCTAAGAGAAGAAACTACTAATTTTGTAGCTCAAAAGTTGACAGATCAAATGAACTCAAGATTACTTGATTAAGTATTGGAATTCCGTTGGTATTGGTATTCCATCTGTTAGTGATGATTGTACTGAAACATGGTTTTTGGAATTTTCATTTTTCTTTCAGAGAAAAAGCTTATAAACCTCTTCGCATTATATAATAATCTGAGATTTAACATACAAATTTTTGAATTGAAACAAGGTTATTCATCCAGTCAGTTGGTAATACGTAGTGCGAGCACAAAATTTCCCTGTGTACTTTTACCTCAGTTACAGAATTTTGGTATGAGTTTTGGGCTGGCCAATTAGAGTAGTAATCTGTATAACTGGTTTCTATATCAGGGAAAAAGCAACTCCCTGTCAAGTCCAGAATTTTTTCGTGTACCACCCTTCACCTACCATTTTAGTCTTAATGTGCATGATATACATAAAACCCCCAAAAAATATTTTTAACTTTCGATGTTTGGTTTATTTCAGGTTTTGGTGCCAGTATATATGCAGAAACTAATTCAGACGTATATTACACTAGCGACAGAGTCTCAGATGCTCCTAAAGAAAAACACTCTGTTCCTGAAGATGTTGGGAAAGAAGCTGCCTGGGCTTTATTAGATGAAATATCTGGAGGGGGTTGTATTGATTCTGCATTCCAATCTCTTTGTTGTCTTTACATGGCACTTACGACTAAAGACGTGTCACAGTGCATTACAGGTCCACTTTCTCCATACACGTTAGTATTAGTATATTACTTTTATTTAATTTAAATTCACTAGTTACAGATATTTAAGTTCTTGTTATATCACCTCTAATCTCGTTGAGAGTCTCCTAGATGTATTTTTTTTTTAAATTAAAAAAAAATTTATTTTATCAGCTTGGTAAAGACACTTCAGGGAAGAAATTTTGAAATTGGACTCGTATTCTTGTTTTTCAATACCTAGGTTTTACTTCCATGTAGAATTACAGTATAAATGAAATTTATCACTTTACCTTTGGTTGCTTTTAGCGTAAGTTAAAAAAAAACTTACACGCGTTTTGGTGGTACCACCTTCTTCAAAGCGTATTATTAAAATTATAATTTAGAACAGTTGTCACCGGATGGCCACATTAAGTGGCGAGTTGAAACCTTTGCATTTTGGTGACCCTGAAAAGGGCCGTTTAAGCGGTGGTCGTCTTGATGGGAAGCGTTGGTCGTAGTTGTCGTGCAGTTGAGGAGCTGGGCGACACGGCATGTTGTCGTCCAGTGAAGACATCATCTTCCCTCACAGTAGTGGATCAGTGGCTGCTTCGTAGGGTCCAGTGGGCATAAGGTTCAGTCGAGGGACCGTTGTGGGCATCGTTTGCATCAGCAGGCGATGATGGGTTTGCGAGCAGAAGCATCATCTTCTCTCTTGCGGGGTCGTCGATTAGTCTTCGCTGGAGTCCGGTAGCCGTGTTGCTGATGGTGGACGTCTTGTCTGCTGTCTGAATCAGAATTGAATCTCTTGGCTCAGTGTAGTGCTCTTTATATAGTTGCCGAGAGCGCTGTGGTAGAGGACAGTTACTGGCTCGCCCTTGATGACAAAGGTCTCTGTCGGTACGCCGCCACTAGCGTACCGCCCCTCTCGGAACTATTGGCGGCTCCCTCTGTCGCTACGTCGGAAGCTTTGTAGCCGGAAGCACAGTAGTTAATCAAAGGGGCGACGGTGACACTGTGTTTTATGAAATATTTCAAATATACATCCACATAAATTTAAATAAAGATAAAATCATTAATGAACAATTAAAAAGCAACCAAAGATAAGGTGATAAATTTCAATTATACTGTAATTTATATTAATGGTTTGCAGGATGCATTTCAAAATTTTATTTATTCCATGTAGAAGCTTAGGCATTGCCATTGTATCATATAATATCAACTTAGCTCCTTCAAATAATTCTACACATTGCTCTGAACCTGTTATTTTTCTTCATGTCATTGAAAAGTATTGTACATTATTTGTTTTGGAACCATATTTCAGAGTTGTTATCTTGTTATAGCAGAAATAGTTATGCAATAATATTTTGTTAAGCAACTAATGACCATTGGAGTTAATGCTTTAACATTTATAAACAAAGCAGCAGAAATGATGTTCCCTAGACATGTTAAAAAATGTAAGAAACAAGACCATACATCAGAAATGATGTGAGAAATGAGGAACGTAACCATTAAATGAGATCATCGCGAAGTATAAAGGACAACAGACAGATAATTTATTTAGAATGTCACAGGACCTTTGAACCCATGGTTTTATGAACCAAGGGGTAAAAGAGAAATGGGGAGACCGAGGAAAAGATTGACTCTGTAACAGGCTCAACTTTAGCCTAATCCGTGATGGATGACGATGACAATATATTAATAAAATATTAACCTTGATGAATTTTATTTTCATTGGTGATCTAAGAAATAAATATATAAAGAAATTCTTTATCTGTTGTAAATTTATAATGTGACTAATCTATTATGTTATGTGTTGTGTTTTTTAGAATTGAATTTCTTCGTAATTTAAGAACATTTTTTGGTTTAATATTCAAACTTGAACCATATAAAAGCAAAGATGAAGATGATGAAGACGATCAATTGCAATTAGGTGTCAATAAAGTTTTACTTACTTGTGTTGGGGTGGGTTATCAAAAATTGTTATAAAAATAATGATAATATAATGAATTTTTATTTTAAATGGTTCTTTTGTTTTATTTTTTTTTTAAATACCTATATTCAATGCAATGGAAGTTTATAATCTTAATTCATGCCAATGGTTTTGTGGTAAAATGTAAAAAAATTATTTTCTGAAGATTCTCAACAATGTTATCTTTCTGAACATTAACAGTAAGTGAATGATAAAAGTTAGAGCTATTTTTAAGAAAATTTTGAGTTTTGTGCTCTTACTTTTTTGAGGCTTGGTCTTTTCTTAAACCCTTGATAAAACTGTTTTCAAGACACATAGAAGTATGAGCTGTAATTTCTGCTCTGCAACTGCACCTGATTAAATTCTCCGTAAATCCTGGTCCATCATCCGAAGCATCATGAGGTTTGCCAGTAGTTAAGAAAATCCTCTGGCCGTGTTACGAGCACTGTGCAGATAAGCTCATTAGTGGGATTGCCACATCACTGCATTTGAGCCTGCAGGACAGTTCCTTCTAGATGCCACACTTGGCTCTTCCACCTCCTCTGCCATTAGAAATGTCTTCCACATCTGTCTTTGGAGCCGTTGACCATCTTCAATGGTTTTTGTCCACCCAATTTTATTTCCTCAGCAGTCTCCCACAGAGTTGACGAGTGTTCCCACTGCCAGGGGCGGCCCCTGATAGCAGACCCATCTACAGCCACAGGCAAGTGAACAGAATAAGGTAGGAAAGGATACCTAAACAGATGCTGGGCTATAAGCCGGAGGGCAGGAGAGAACGAGGACACCCGAGAAAGAGATGGGCAGATTTGAGAGGTTCAGAACCGGCAGAATGCCTAATCCTTGAAAAGCAGAAGAAGAAGAACTGCACCTATACTAACATACTCTGATGATTATATTTCTTGCTGTAGATTTTTGTACAAAAAAGCCATTTAGGTTGCCTCCGTAGTGTAGTGGTTAGTGCATTGGCCTACCACGCGGAGGTCCTGGGTTCGATTCCCAGCCAGGGTCTGGAAATTTTCTCATGTCAAATCCTGCAGTTGAAGTTACATACTCATCGTAGTCGCTAATGACCAAGCAGTTGATGTGACTTTAAATAAATAATTTTTAAAAAAAACCATTCAAATGCGTTTTATAACTACAGAAGTTTTCTCACAAGAGAAAGTGAAATGTATATGAATACACCGGGAGAATATGTACAAATTATTCAGAAAGTGGTGTTTATTAATTTTTGGGGAATAGAAACTGACTCTCCTGTGCTGGGATGAACTTGTACTAGAAGTTAAGAACTGTACTATATCAAAGAACATTAAAAATATATTTTTCCACTATTCAGTCAAGTTATGGAATTTAGGGATGGGGTGATGCTTAAAGGCCAAGCCAATTGCTGTGAGCGCTGGGCTACGCATGCGCGTACTTGACTTCGATCCTGCATACCCCTTCGACCTACAGTTAGGTGTACAGTCAGAGTATTATTGAAAATTGACAACACCGATTGTATTTTGTAGGCATGCTGTTCCATTGTTGATTACATACACTGCACTATTGCAGTACATAACAAGACTACACTAATGCAGATGCACGTTTTACCCAGCGCTTTCCTTATGAAAACCAGGCTATACCAATCTTATTTAGAACCTTTGAGATAAGTACAAAAGCTTATATGGGAGTAATCAACAAAAATTTTCCTGCCATATCCATCTGAGCAGTTGCTCAAGAAGTTTTTAGTACTAAAGCTTCGTCAAGTTTATACTTGGAAACTAATTTTACTGGTGCATTAAAGTGTAACAAACTTCCTACAACGAATCCACAAATATAGTACAAGAAATAACCATTTAATTCCTTTGTACAGAGCTACAAAAATGGTGGCTTCCAGATTGTACAATCTTCTTCCCCACAATTATGAAAATATAATATAACATCATTAAGTTTAAAGCTGTCCTACAAACATACCACATTTGCATCAGTGGGTAGTTTATTAAGGATATGATTACACATTTGAATTTTTGAGCTCACAATTTTATACTTTAATCCTGGAAGATCTGGTGTTCAAAGAAGCACTATTAACCTCTCCTCAAGGACATGGGGATCCTAGTTGGATAGGTTGATTTCCCACCTCATGCTTACATTTTAAAGTAGAGATTAATACATACTGTATTTTTGTAAATTACATAAAAGTTATTGCACATTGAAAAATTTGGGAAATACAATTACTATTACTTTTATATTATCTGTCGGGTTTATTAATTTACTGCAGTATATTTGACTCTTTAATATTGGTTATTTATTTATTTATTTAATTACATTAGATTGTTTACAGCAGGCCAAAGTGGCCCAATGATAGAAAAAATATTACATATAAAATGAACAGTAACTTATTACAAACTAAATCACAATTGCACTAATATAAATTAATGTACTATACCTTAATAAACTTATACAGAGAGAGAGAAAAAAGTACCTAACTTAATTGGGTAGAGAGAGCGTCAATATGAAAACTGCAGTTTGCAAACAAAGAACAGTTCCAAAAGACAAACATACATAAAACATTATGATACACATATCAGGCTATACCAATATAAATATTTGTTTTAAAAACAAAAATATAAAAAAAATTCCATACCAATACATTAAAAAATACTGGGTAAATAAACTATAGGGTGATTCAAAAAGAGCGCCGGTTTTGATATATCAAATTAAGAAATTTATTTTATTGAAAAACTGAAAATAAATACATCAACAAGTTCATCTTACCTTCCGATTTCATGTATGAAAAATGATGTCATGCATGTGTCCTCCTCTACTGCGCTGGCACGCATCAACTCTGTCCATGAAATTGGATATTACTGCACGACAAGTTTCGACTTCCATTTGCCCGATAACCCGTCGAATTTCCTCCTTCAAGTCATTGATGTTTCGGGGTTTATTGGCATACACCAATGACTTCAGATGACCCCAAAGATGAAAGTCACAAGGCGTCAATTTTGTTTGCGAAGGTGTCATCATCCTGCCGTTTTCTCAATACCCAGTCAACAAACTGTCGTCTCTTCTGGTGGTCTGCCACTTTCAAATGTTGCGTCAACTGAATTTTTATACGGGTGATATTGGAGATCGTACTGAAGAATTCTCCGTACAGAAGAACATCGTAAACCCAATTGTTGAGAACGGCGACGTATTGATTTTGCTGGGCTAACAGCCACACTGTCACGAACCAACGCAACGTTCTGCTCAGTTCGGCCAGAACGACGACGTCCAGAACTTTTAAGGTCGACTGTTGAACCCGTCTCAAAAAAGTTTTTCATGAGCCTGCGAACTGTTGATTCATTCGGTGCTTCATTACGTCCTAGAGTACCGCGAAGTCGCCTGACAGTAGCCGCATAACTCTCTCCACTCTGGTAAAATGTTTTGACGATTAACACTCGTTGTGCAATAGTAAACTTCTCCATGGTTAGACACAGACTGCGAGTGTACTACACTGCGAACAAGAGAAACTACAACTGAATCGTCAATCGGAATGTTCTCCGAAATAGAAATGAGGTCTAACAATGTTGCCAACTGATAAACAAAAATTTACCAGCCGTTTAAAAACCGGCGCTCTTTTTGAATCACCCGTTAGCTACATTAAACAATTAAATAATTTTTAAAGCCCTGGAGCTTGTTAGCCTAAATGAGGCTTGACTCTCTGGTTAGTTGGTATAGTTACTTTACTCACAAGAATGCCTTTGGTTTTAACGAGGGGTAAAGGGGGAAAAACATTAGTGCACATGCACCATTGCTTTGGTATAAGTTCAGCTAACAAAACTACACTATACCCAGAGCACATACAGTATTTCACAGAACCTTTTGTAGGTTAACCTGTATAGGTATCAGACGAACTAATGTCCCATAGCCGAGCGAGTGAGAGGGAGATATGTGGCATAAATACGCATGCAATCATAGGTCTTTACCGTTAAAATCCAAATCTAAAAACATACTACAGTCGTTATCTTGCTTGTTAGTTTACTGCATGCCTAAACGCTTGCTCACAACAATAAGTAAAATTAAAGACAATGTTTTTGGAATGGCACGTATGGGTTGTGCGAGTAAGAGCATTAAGCATTCTCTGACTCCCGTAGCTTGGGGACATTAATTCATCTGAATACTGTAACTGTTCATTACCAGAAACAGAAATTTTGGTTTCTCGAAAACGTGGTCGGACTATTCACAGTGCTGAACAAAATTTAATATAGCTAATCCTTGTAATAAAATGTGAAGTCGAAGCTAAATAAAAATGTTTTTCCTTGCCTCTTAACAAAAGCCATGAGCGAGCGGGTAACTACTGTGATGTTTTCTCTCCATAATTCAAAATATAAGGAAGTTAAAGAGAATGAAGATGCTAACTCCTCTTCATCAATAGTTTCATTAACACCTAGTAAAAAAGGAAACGGCTAGAATAGAAGAATAGCTCATTGGACAGCTTTGTTCAAAAAGTATATAGGAATTGCATGGTAGTGAACTGTAGTGTCTCACTGTTGAGGTTGGCAACACTGTTAGATTTTCTTTCCCTTCTCACAGCCTATCCATATGCAAAAGGCATTCTTTTCTTATGTCTCAAGTATTATAGTAGCACACTTTGGTTAGTTGTCATAGCTGTAAAACTGATATTACCTTACAGAAATTATGACCCCCCCCCCCCCAACATAATGATAGCTTTATTATAAAGCTATTACATAATGCTACAGCATTAAGATATCACATGCTATTTAGAACTGATGGAATCCCAAACTGATTTCTTCAAGACAGTTTCCTTAGATATAATGAACCAGGCAACAAAAACATTATTGTGTTTATTTAATTAAAGGGTTGTAACGGGTCTTCTTATTGGTGACATTCTCCATTTTCTTAATTACCTTTAATAATTAAAAAACAAGAAAAATGGAAACTAATTAAGTTGTAATTTTCTTAGCCTCGTTAATACAATGTTTGAGGAAATTAGATGAAAACTGTTTTTATTAGGATTTCTGTATAGGTTGCGTGGTGGTAATTGTATACATAAATTGGATTTTGCCTTAGGCCTTTTTTTATATTACAGAAACGTCTTCATTTAAAAATGGTACTGTAGTGCATTAAAGGCGTGTTGCCAACGTAACAAATACTAAGATAAAACTTCCTAGATTATTTGTGTAATATACGTGAATACAATTTGCTTGTATAAATAACGATCGTTTCTCAATTACTTTTTTATCAGAAGTTATCATCGCTGAGTAACAATCGTGGATTTCACTCTCTTAGTCTTCATTTGGAAGGTAGTGACCCAGGCGTTGCCGATATCATCTACTGTACATGCGAGATACAACAGTTCGCTCCTTTGCACTGACTTTCCATTTAACATAGTTCAGACCCAGATCTTTAGTAAATTGACATGGGTCAATTAATTGATTTATTGATTTAGATATTACAAATAAACCATGAAAATGTGACTGTAGTAACATAAAAATATGCTAATTTCAATGATCCATATCCCTCTACCAACAGAATGAGAGCGGGCTATTACAGACTGATAATAGATGTAATGATCTTGCTTTGCTGCAGTTGGTATCAGTGCTTTCAAATGACAAAATGTGGTTATGGCTTCTCCAAGAGCTCTTGATACTAGATGGGTTCGTAGATATCGTTGTTTTTGTGTCGCGGGATGTGTTATTCTAATTATACAAGTCTTCCTTGCATATATATTTTTAAATATTAGCTCAGAAGATGATAACGCCCAAGAGTACCTTTCAGGAAAGGGTAAACTGAACTTTGAGGTTAGTTGTTGTTTGTCTTGTATTTTCATCTTTTTATTCGTTTTTCAAAGTTTTAATGCACGTTTACAAGTGTTTAATTGCATAGATAGCTTAATAATCTTAATTATAATATTTAAATTTTAACGCATGTTTTAATTTTTGTATTATGATATCTTGTACTAGTCTATGTTTTGACATTTTACGAGTTACACCTACTCAGGGTTCAAGTTCTTTCAGATAGCTGTAGCTGCAAGAAAAACTTTAAATTTTGGCCTTTTAAGTTTAAGATAAACATAATAATAGTAAAATCGGTAATCAAATGTTCTTGATGATATTTACAATTTAAAAAATATAAAAGTACTTGTTTACATTGTATAGTTTAGAACATGTTTAAAGTTTATTGTGTAAATGAGATATTGTTTAGATATTTAAACACACCCATATTGTTTTACTGAATAATTCGTTTTATTAAAACTTCGTATTTTAATAAAGTAATGTTAAAATGCAAGTAATTTAGAAGAATAAAGAATACAAGGTCATTGTTTATATTTGTACTAGGTATTGTGTTGCACAGTGGAAACAGTTTTTGTTAAAAATTTAGGACATGTATTGCATTTAGTAAATTGTTATTTTCTATGAAAGACAATGTAGTGAAATTGTTTGTTACCTTGATTATTTGCCAATATTAGTCTGACATTTGATTAGCTGCCATTACATAGTTTAAGATTCACTGGACCAAATTAATGTGCTTGAAGTTTCTGAAAATGTGTATCTAATACAACAGATCTTAACACTTTTGGTTGTCACTCGAAATATTGTATTTCTGGGAAGGTGTGAGCTTCTAAAGAGTATGTTTAGGAAACAAAATATTTTTATTTTAAATAGAGGTATGTTCGTAAAGTAAGTACCGTTTTGAAATAAAAAAGAACAAGTACAGATAAATTAATGAAATTTATTTCATAAAAATCTACGACTCTTAAACTATTTTTCGACATAACTCCCGTAATTTTCCAGGAATTTATCGTAGTGTGGTACAAGCTTTTGTATACCCTCTTCATAGAATGCTGCCACCTGCGTAGTCGCCTGTATGAGTTAAACCAAAACAAATTTTGACACCTCGAGAAGTCATGTGTTCAGAGTTTTGGGACAGAAAAGGAATTTTACTGATTGATTTTTTGCCGCGAGGTCAAACAATCAATAAAGAAGTTTACTGCAAGACTCTCAAGAAACTGCGCCGAGGAACGCTCACGAAAGGCGTGGTTTTCATTCATGACAATGCCTGACCACACACCGCGAATGAGACAAAAAGACTCCTTCAGGATTTTGGCTGGGACTTGTTCGACCATCCTCCGTACAGCCCTGATCTCGCTCCTAGCGACTTTCATTTGTTTCTGCATCTGAAGTCTTTCCTTGGCGGTCAGCGGTTGAACAGCAATGAAGAGCTGAAAGAACAAGTTACCTCTTGGTTGACTACACAGGTGGCAGCATTCTATGAAGAGGGTATACAGAAGCTTTTACTACGCTATGACAAATGCCTGGAAAATCACAGGAGTTATGTCGAAAAATAGTTTAAGAGTTGTAGATTTTCATGAAATAAATTTCATTGTTGTATCTGTACTTGTTCTTTTTTTATTTCAAAACGGAACTTACTTTACGAATGTACCTCGTATTAGTAATAGTACATTTAAATATTTAATTAAAATAATGAAGTGGTTATATTTTAATTTATTTCAGGTACTGGATGACAGGCAAAGTGTCGAGTCATCTCGTAGATTTAGAGATAATTATTTGTTGTTGGATGATGAAGAAGATGATGGTCCTGGAAATAGTAATGCTGTGTACAACAGAGTTAAAGTTCCGCCTGACAAAAATTATCCAGGGGGGCAATCTCAA
Organism: Catonia carolina; assembly: GCA_035578175.1. Classification (NCBI taxonomy): domain Eukaryota; kingdom Metazoa; phylum Arthropoda; class Insecta; order Hemiptera; family Achilidae; genus Catonia; species Catonia carolina. Next base: position 255,015,125 of record JAQMRL010000001.1, on the reverse strand, counting down.
CTCGGCAAACCAAAACCTGATGCCAGAGAGTTGACAACTAAATCTAAGTAAATACTTATAATTTTTAAATTTATAATTATACTTTTTTTTTTTTTTAGCTTTTATTTGTTATTGGGAACTGTAGGCCTACACACTATTGACAACTACCCAATTTGATGGCTGCTTTTTCACTGTACTTCTGACGTGGATTAGGCATGAGTTTGAACAGGGACCCCCAGTAGAGTTTGTTCACGGATGGCTGTCAGCTGGTCACCATACAAAGTCACTTTTTTTTTTTTGTTTAACGTCCGACTGTTCTGCAGTTACTGCTAATGCAGACGGTGAAGGATGAAATAATTTTTGTAACGTATGAAAATATGCCGTGCCTGAATGGGATTCGAACCCAAGACCGCATGATGAGAGGTGAGCACGTTACCAACTGCACCAATCCGGCTGGCGCAAAGTCACTTGCCCAACCGGTGTTACTTAACAAATAATAGCGACTTTCTACCAGCTGACTGACTGGGCTGGCCCGAAGGCCCTTATAATCATACTTAATTATTTTTTAAAGATGCAAATAATTTTTCAGCCTCTCATTCACTAGAGCTCTCTTAGTGCATTTATTTTCTGTTTTAATACATTAACTCTTAGTTTTATTTTAGTTAAATTTAATGAATAAAGCTGTAGTCGTTATAATAAGCACGATAAATTTAGGCGGTTGGGAGTTTGCTGTGTACTTCTCCACTTCCTCACCTTGCCAGTCCCACCAGTTGAGCAATTTCTCCTCTCTTACTGCTTCTATTGATTTGAAAATTATATCTTATTTTAAAGTTTACTTCGCCCTTTATGCTCTAAAAACATACTCTGCATATACCAATATCTAATACATATACATCAAGTGATAGTTTATTATATTTGCGACGTATCCGTTCAAAAAAATTCAAAGTAAAAAGAAGTTCAAACTGTTCTATTTTTGTGTTTAAAAATTAGCTTATCGTATTTGATTGTACCGGACTACTGCACGTATGTTTTATTACCTGTAAAGTTTATATTTCTTACAAAAATTAAAATAAGATGTAAATTACATCATTACAATTTAAGTATAAATACATTACTATTCTATTTATATTAATAATATATTATTTTATCAAACATCCTATGTAGATTTTAAACAGTCGTATTATTTAAAATTGAAATATATATTTCTAACTACCAGAATACGTTACAGAAAACACTTACCAATGTTTATAACGTTTTCATTATCTTGTACACATCTTCAGTCACATGAAGATGTGTACAAGATTCACGAAAGCACTATAAACATTGGTAAGTATTTTCTGTTACTGTATTCTGGTGGTTAGAAATATATATTTCAATAATAATATATTATCCAACTGCAGTAAATAAATACAATAAATAACAAATACAGTAAATTTAAAGTACAGTGAATAAACTACTTTTATTTAATCTAACACGTAAAAACAGTGTATTTCTTGTAACACTGCAAAGAGCGTAGGGGAATACATAGGAGGTTATAGAAGGGATACACGAGCGAGAACTCGACCCGCCTAAATATTTCATTCTTAGTGTAGTATATACTTTAGAAAACGATGAAAAATTATTATTGTGTTTTGATTATTTGAACAATTTAAGATACTTACAAAGAGCTTTATAACCTGAAAACCCCTAAATCAGTTTTAGTTATATTTGGCTTGGCTACATATTTTTTCTGCCCATAACAGACAGGTGGAGTGTCAAATTATTTACACTCAATCTGTTAGTTGCAGGGCTAAAATAAATAGTTCTGTTTCTTGTCATATGGTCAGCCAATTAAATGACTGAATCATTTAAGAACAGAAGAGGTAGAGGTGTAAAAGACACTAATCAGAGTTATCTCCTCTGAAAGTAATGGATTTCATTATACAGCCAGACCCTGTGGTGAATGAAGTGAAGGTGTCATTTGCAGAGTGGAAAATATGTGCTTCTCAGAGGGCCCGGCATGCTGATAAGTGTACTTTTCCATTCAGTGAGGAAGGCAATGGTAAACCACCTCACTCCTCGTTTTAACTTGTAAAACCTCTACAGGTTCAAACCAGCCTTTCGGCTGATGACCTAAACAACAACAACATATTTTTTATAAAATTTATTTATAAAAGAAGATCATAAAAATAGCATGTACAAATACCAAAAATTGAAACTAAAATCAATTTTGAATTTGGCCATAAAACATAATTACAACATAAATTTAAAAAAAATATGATGGACATTGAATCTAATCTGTATAAAATTGAAGAAAAACTTCAAAATATTATTGGATTCAACATAAAAAGTAATGTATTAAGATAGATTATAATAAAAGTAACACTAAATTATACATTCTAAAGAAAATTAAACAGACAGCAATAAAATTTAAAAAATTTGAAGACAAACAATAGTGAATGCACGTGTGATCATCTTATATGTAATATGTAGTGTATTCTATTTGTAATAGATAATGTGGGATCTTTCATTTGTTGGTTAAAATATTTAAGAATTTTAATGATTTGTGATAAAACTGAATTGAATGATTTATTTTTTAATGTTGGTCCTCCCTAACTATGAATACTTTCCCAGTGTTTTTTTTTTTTAATAATTTTAAGTACGTTGTTTTGTATAAACAACTCCCATAAAAATGTTCTGCTTTTTAATCATTTTCCCGTTTATAATTTGCCTACTAAAATTTGTTTACAAGTAGTTTAGAATTTTATTGTATTAAATTTTAGTTCTTGTTACTTTTATTAATGTCATGTAGAAATACTTTTGGTGTTTTAGATATTCAAGTAAAATATGTGTGTAATTTGTTACAGATTACTAGCTAATAAGACTTCAGTCTTAAGAGTAGAAGAATTAGATTTTGTTCCATTATGTGAAATAACTGGTAAAGAAGCTGTTTCAGCTATACATAGAGCTAAAACTCAGCACTGCAAACAACTTTTAGCAAATGTGACGTGCCTTATACAGCAGGAACAGCTGTACCCAACTCATCTTGAACATTCTTGTCCTGCTCCTGGTAAGTTCATTAGTATAGATTCTGAAGGCCTGATTACCTTTTGCGTATGGATGGGCTGTGAGGAAGGGAAGTGAAAATTTAACTGTGCTGCCAACCTCAACAGTGGGACACTACTCATACATTTCACTACCATGTAGTTTCTACACACATTTTGTAAGCTGTGGTTTATTCCAAGAAAATGTTTTCTTCATAAACCTTATAAGAAAAAAATGTGACCTGTAATATTGCCTGTGCCTAATTTTTTTTTTTATTGAGTGATGATGCCTACATAAGCCTTGGGCTTGTGCGTAGGTAATGATATGTGGTGATTTACAGATAAAAAAAATGCCAGACCTGACCGGGAATCGAACCCGGGACCCCGGTATAGTAGCCAGTTGTGCTGACCACTACACCACAGGCCGGCCAATTACAATACTATAGTCATTTGCACGTTCAGTTGACACAATGGAGCAATATAGGACAATGTATTTCTTATGGGGCTCTGACTGCTACTAGCACATACACAAACATCGGCTTTGTAGATCAATCAATTCTATTATAACCAATAACATTCTTGTCCTTCCATGCCCTATCAACAACAAACCATTATGATGTAGTCTATATAACTATTAATTAATAATTAACGCTATAAGTTATACTCAACTTCATATGCGGATTCCAAATATGAAATATTTTCTTTGATATCTGTGTTGGGAAAGATTTTTAAGATTTGTAATAATCGATTGTATCATTTGTTTACATTTATCACACAGTATTTAGAAAGTCTGGCGAGGGAATGTGGGGAAGGTATTAATAGGTCTGCAGTAAAATAGATGAGATAATCATTTTAACCCCCGTAATAGAAGAGAATGTTTTTACAATTTTTTTTATATTTTTTACAATTCATTAAACATTCTAGACAATACATTTTTTCTGTTAAGCAAAACTTGAATTGTACCTTAAAAAGTACGTGTTTTGTAGAGGTTTAAAAAATGTATTTATGTATGCATCCAGATGCCTTTAATTGATGTTTTTAGTTACACTAATAGCAGTGACGATTCCCATAAGATCCATTATATCAACTGAATATGCAAACGACTATAGAAATGTTTGATTTACTGTAATTACCAGCTACCTTATTCCATTGGAACAAGTTTTTCCATGAATGAATCGCCTTCTTTACTATAGCTGTCACCGGCGTCTTCACTATCAGCCTCACTAGTATCAGTTGCGTTTTCAATTACAGTTTATCTTTTTAGGAGGTGTCAACAAAACTGTTGGAGAATAGCTTCTTCACGTCTTTAATTTCCTTCTTTATATTTTGAATTGTAGAACGAGAAACATGACAGTTAGTTAGCCACTTGCTGCTCATGGTTTTTGTTAAGAGGGAGGGAAAGGCATTTTTGTTTAGCTTCAACTTCAAAACATTATTGCACTGCATATTAGATTTTGTTCAGCACTGTGAGTAGTCTGCCCACATTTTTGAGAAACTAACATTTCTTTTTATGGTAACAGTTATATTTGTACAGTTAACCTACAAAAGGTTCTGCGATATACTGTATATGCTCTGGGTGTAGTATAAGTTGTTGTGTTTGATATACTAAAATGAAAGCATGAGCACTGATGCTTTTCTCCCTTTACCTCTCGTTGCAAACAAAGGCTAACTCGTAACTCAAGTAATAATAGTTTTTACAATAGATAACACCAGAAGCCACATTCTAAGTGCCAGAAAATGTGGTTAACTTCATTTAAAATGTAAAATAAAACAAACCTCCTGGTCATATGTATTGAATTAGTTTGTGTATGAAGAAATTGTAATAAAACACATTACATGCTATAATAAAAACTATGTCCACTTCAAATTAAAAAAGAAAACAGTGCTAAAAGTAAACTTAACCTGTGTTTGATAACGGAAACAGAATAACAACTACTAATTTCTATGGTGTACCATGATTTCTTGTTTGGGTTGAGACATTTTATCCACTAACCCCTCCCCACATTATAGTACGTAACATAGTGTCGTCACTAATGACCAACTTAATATGTTGATCCAGCTTCAAATAAACCTGAAAAAAGTTGCTACTGCTTTCGTTACACAAACCGGTAGGCACATATGCCAATTTTTTTATGCAACATGATCATTTTTTCTATTAGTTAACAGCAGCATGTATAGAATTCTGTTGTTTACTATATCAATACTGGTTTCTTCGGATTTGTTCATTCTTTTGCATTGTTTTAATTAAGATGGTCATTAAAGAATAACAAGTTTACATGCTGCAGTTGTGGTGGAAGCATAAAAATACCGCTGAAGTTCATAATGAATTTAGTGGTAACTTTCTATGTGTACCGTTACCGACTTGGTAACATTTACAAAACTTAATTTAGAAATTTAAACATCAGGAAGTGTTGCGAATGCAGAAAAACAAAACCTACTTGAAGTTACTGAGAACAGTAATATTGCCGGAACTTGAAAATATTCCCGTTTATAATTTTTTATCGCTCATGTGGCAACAGAACGGGGCCCCAACCCAATTGGGTATGGGAAAGTGACATATGGTCCTCTGTTTGATATAGCACGACAATTTTCATCTTCTAATTCAAAATTGGTTTTTGTTTTTAGGATTTGAAGCAGGAAAGTCCTTGGGATGTTTCCAGGATGAGAAAAAATTTCGTCTGTTATCAGGATATTATGCCAACCTGAAAACAACCAATTCGCCTCAACATTGTATTAATCTGTGCCTTCAATCTGGGTTCCCTTATGCTGGAGTTCAATTTGTGTAAGTTGTTTTATGCTTTTCTCGCCTAAAATATCACAGATAGTTCAAGATTTTAACCCTCTTGCGCCGCTCCGCATTTCGCACTAATGAAAAACTATAAATGTCAAAATACGCTCCCGAATAAATCCATTTAGCTAAGTTATTACTGATAAAAAATTACAGCTGCTCTTTATAATACGTACGGTTATTATAAATATAAAAACATGAAAATCGGTTACGTTTTACGGTTGCTACAAAATATTTCAAAAGTTACGGTTTCTGAAAAATTGATAAAGGCTATTGAAGGAATCAGTTAGATTGGCTAACCGTTATTGAATAAAGGCATGACCTTGCTTCAGGGAATAGTTTACTACACAAATACAAAAATTACAACAGTAAAAGGAGTAAAGGAAGGAGTGGGGAACGACAGGGTTCATGTGCCAGCAAAGAAAGAAATAACAAATTCATGCTCCCATAAACATCCGCATAATTTAGTTCAGTGACAGCATAAACGTTCGTCTCTCTTCAGACAATAATATACGTCCACTAAAGTACATTTACAGTTTTACAAATCCTTAAGATGAAATATTACCGAAGTTACACTATCTGGTAAAGCCAGATATTAGTTTGGCAAACTTCACCAGCACGATCATAAGTAAATAGGTAGTGCTTTATATAAATTTTGTTTAAATTTCAGTGCGTGTAATTTGAAATATCATACGGCCGCTCGAAAGCCCACAACTACCCATACCTCAAATTGCCAGCACTCGAGGGTTAATATTTTTACATCAATACAGGCTATATTTTATTAGAAATGAAAAGTAATCGTATCAACTTCTTCAAATCAGTTTTACTAGTGTAACTGTTTCACTTAAGAACTGGTATATTACATTTTGGTAACAATTCCATGTCTATTCATAACAAGTTAATAATGTCAAAGTTAGTAATGATGAGAAACCGTTTTCAAACAGTTATAGTTATTTTTTTGTGTGCAAGATTCTTTGTATCTTCTACTTATGGTTGTCAGCCAGTCAGGTATGTAGCCCAGGAGGGTCCTTGAGGGGCTTCAGCCCCCCCCCCCCTGAACAGATAATCCAAATTTTATAAGAAATTAATATTCTGTGGGTCTCAGGTTAGATTTGCGGTCAGAGCTGGTAGCTTTTCATCAGTTTGTTTTCATCTTATCCACCTTCACTTGCCTTAGTGTGCAGAACAATTGGCGTAAAACAAACAATTATAAATCTTCAGATTCAGGATCAACCATTTCTGTAAATATTTAAGGCCATAGTTAAAGACAAAACACCTCTGTTGGAACTTGTTATGCATCATTTACTTTGAGCTAATGTCTTCGCAACACATTTGTACTTTCTTTTGCCTATATTAATCTATAGGAAAGAAGTATTGTTTTCATGTTGATTTTTTTGCTACTGTGGTTGCAATACATTTTTACTTTCTTTTACCTATATAAATGTATAGGAAAAAAAGTATTGTTTTCATGTAGATTTTTGAAATCAAGTTTTCACCGGATATACACATTTTCAGACCCCCTGAACTGAAAAAACATGTTTTTAGCAATTGGTGGTATGCACGCACGTGTGTGAACAAAGTATCTCAAGAATGGAACCTCATACAAAGTTTAAACTTAAGTTAGGTACCAGTAGAGGACTCGACACAAACATTTTCATTAAAATCGGTCAACCTGAGTAGTAATTTTTTCGTGTCATTTTTCACTTTTTTGCGATTTGCTCAAAAATATTTAAAGTCGCCTCTTTTACTACAATTTTTATGCTCTGTAAGTTATGGTAGGCGCCATGTCTGATGAAATTCTTGGGGAGGCTGTTCTCTCATAGAAAAAAATAGTTTTTTTTTTAAAGATTGCTGCTTTAATATGATTTTTAGTGCAAAATTGTATGTAATAAAAAGTTGTAGACAATTTAAAAATCTACAACATTTATTTCAAATTTTTTTTTGTATAACGCTTAGTTTAGCGGTAATTAGTGATTTTCTGTTTTTTTTTTCATGAAAATCTGTAAAAAAAATTGATTTTTAAGATTTCGACCGTAGTATCCATTTTACGACAAAAATGCATATAGGCCTAATCAAATTTATAGGAAATTAAAAGATCTTCAACTTTTATTAGAGCATTTTTCTCTACAGAGCCTAGTTTAGTGGCAAACAGTGATTTTCCATATTATTAAGCACAACTAAGGTTGGTTTTCATTTTGCTTCATTCACTCATGATTAAAATAAGGTTATGTTTTTTGAGGTTAGTTTTTTGTTTATTTCTAATGTTTTATTATTGATGTTAGATTACTTTGTTCATTATTAACATTGGCAAGAGAAAGTCATGTTAGTGTTTCACACCAGCTTATTTAAATATCAGTTCTGTACATCGTTACTATTTTTATTTTGTGGTGAAATTTCTTTAATATTTGTATTACAAACTCAAATAGTGTTGGCTTGTCAAAATAACTGCGTGTTTATTTTTTCTGAAATAACAGGATCATTTTTGAAGTTCTGAGTATTAGTTAAATTGTATGTACTTGTTTCACAAATGTTTTAATGGTTTAGGAGTGAATGCTTTTGCGGTAATGAGGAACCTGCCTCCACAGCAAGACTTCCTGATTCATCTTGTAACATGAAGTGCCCTGTTGATCCTCGCCAAGCTTGTGGTGGATATTACACAATAAATATTTATCAGACTGGAATAGCAAGTGAGTTGACTCAGTAATTTTTTATTGTTCTTTTAAATTTGGTAATTAAGTTTTTAGTTGAAGCACCAGCGGGATAAATGTATTAGTTGTAATAGAGAGTATTTTGAAGGGGATAAGGTTGTTTTGTAAAAAAATTGAAAATAAATAGCTTTTAAAAAATAATTTCGGTTTCTTTTGGGTACCCCCTCATATGCAAAGTAATAATTTGTTCGAGGTTTGATAAAAAATAACAGGAATTTTAGTTTTCCTTAAAAAATCTTTATTTATTAATTATGTCAATTTTATACCCCTCAGATACAATACACTTGTGCCAGCGCTTTTTCCAATCTTGGAAGCACTTCTGAAACTCACTTTTTGGTATATTTTTCAGCTCCTTTAGTGATTCTGTTTTTATGTCATCAATGGTGGCAAAACGTCATCGGTTCATGGTTTTCTTCAGCTTCGGCAATAGAAAGAAGTACTAGGGAGCCATGTTCGATGAATATGGTGGCTGCAGTAACATAATGGTGTTGTTGCTTGCCAAAAAAATACGGACAAGTAGTGAAGTGTAAGCGGGAGCATTTTTACGGTCATTTTCGACCCGTTTGTACCACTCGTAAACTCTTGTTTTACTCATAGTAGGTTCACCTAAAGCCACTGTCAGCATTTCGAATGTGGTACTACAGTTGATATAATTTTTTTACACAAAATTTAAACCAAACTCTTTGATCCATTTTTTCAGAAGTAACAAATGGCCGAGCAAATGCAAACACAAGTACTCTTTTAAACTACTAACAATAAACTGTACATTTAAAATGGCTGCAAATGACACATGAACATGTTAGAAACAGGTGTACCAACAAAGTAAAAAAAAAAAATTGGAAACCAGATTTACAAAGCCCACGAAATTTAAAATTCTAAAATATTTTTTCTCTCTGTGGTGTGAGATTAAATTTTCAAAAATTTCACATCTTAAATAATTCTTTAATAATTCATTCTGAAATGTAGTGTCATGCTGAGAATTTGTTACTTTTTAATGCAATTCTGAACATTAATGTCTACATATTTTGTTTAGGTCATTAGCCGAAAGGCTGGTTTGAACCTGTAGAGGTTTTACTAAGTGTAAAACGAGGAGTGAGGTGGTTTACAATTGCCTTCCTCACTGAGTGGAAAAGTACGCTTATCAGTATGCCGGGCCCTCTGAAAAGCATATATTTTCCACTCTGCCAATGACACCTTCACTTCATTCACCACAGTGTCTGGCTGTATAATGAAATTCATTACTTTCAGAGGATATAACTCTGATTAGGCCCTTTTACAAGGTGTAAAAGGAAAGAAGAGGTAGAGGTTACCTCTTCTGTTCTGACCATGTGATAAGTAACAGAACTATTCATTTTAGCCCTGGAATGAACAGATTGAGTATAAATAATTTGACACTCCACATATCTGTTATGGGCAGATTAATCAATAATGGAGGGTAATATTGAGGGAGTGAATTGTAGGGGGAGGCAAAGGTTAGAATATATAAAGCAAATTACAAAAGATGTAGGGTGTTACAGGTGTAGATATGAAACAACTTGCGCAAGATAGACAGCTTGGAGAACTGCATCAAACCAGTCAAGAGACTGATGACAAGAAAAGTCTACGTATACCAGTAGGTGGATGACTATTACCAAACTGCGACATAAATCTACAAAAAAAACAACTGGCTTCTACCCCAGGGTCCCGGGTTCAATTCCTGATCAGGTTTAGCATTTTTTCATCAGTTATTTTTATATATCATCATTCTCCACCTTCTCCATTAGCAGAAATTGCAAAAGTCAGGCATAAAAGAAAAAAAAATAGCAGGTATCTTTTAATTTATGGCCAGGATCATTTTTATGACTGTTAACTCTAAAAGTTAAAAATAATGATGGAATAATGAGCCAGAGGCATTCAGTCTATTATTCATACACTCAGCTGTCTATTTCATTTATTTTGGGCTATAGATAGTCTCTTTGTTGTTTTTGAAGTGCTATTGAAGTAATATTCTTAAGACAAAAACTGAATTTTGTTAAAAGCTCTTGATTGAATCGAGGTTCATTTTAACCCTTGTAATACCAAAAAGCTGATTGAACCGATTTGAATTTTTACGAAAGACTGCCAAGAGCCGATCGGCTCTTCATGTATCGCGCCGTATTTTGAATATTTCCCAATAGATTGCGTTCATATTTTAAAGGATAGTTGTATATGCGTCTATCTACAATGTATTGTATATTAGTCAAACAAATCAATTGTTTCTATTCTTACAAATATCGATAGTTTCAAGTACACCTTGTAGTAGAAGACTGGTATATCTCTACAAGTTGTATAAAAGATTTTAAAAACAAAATTTATAATTTGATTAATTTAAATAAATAAATAAATAATATTTCAAAAATTGTTTTTTTATATTATTGTTAAACAGTCGATTTATGAATACTAATGAAGATAAAAAGATACAGAATATTAATGAAATATGTATAATTATTAACACTTATATGGAAACATCGGTCTCACAGGCACTAAGGGTGATTTGTTTACATAATACTGGGTTCCCTGAGCTAGGGTTGGTGCTGACCGTCATAATAGCTTCCTCCCTCATTCCTATCTACTTCATAGTGAAATATGGTTCAGTTCACGTGAATCGTTGCGGAAGTGTAAATCGTTCTTAAAAATCATACCGGTCTATGATACCGCGTGTTTCTTTTTGTGTATTTCATGTAGCGGTCTGTGGAACCGTGTGTTTCCCTTACTGTATTTAACGGTCTGTAAGACGGGTGTTTCCTTTACGGGTTTATATTTTAATTATTTGTATATATTTTAATTATTTTTTTATTATTTAATTGTAAATTTGTGAAATGGCTCGACCACTTAGTACAAGCGATCCCGACTATGGTGACAGAATTCGTAGATTATTGGAAAATGATGACAGTGACTCGGAAGGTTCTATTTGTGATGAAATTGATGACTCGGATGTATCACTTGCAAGAAAGCTATTTGCCTAGAATGCAGTAGAAAACTGTGTCTTGATTGTACAAAAAACAAATGTCAGTAAAAAAATCCCTAATATATAAGTAGTCACTTTTGAGTTATGTTTCTTTTATACAAATTTTTGCTCTTTTAAATTTAAGTATGTGATTACATATGTATTAAAATAATACATTTAACCTGAGTGAAAAAAGCATTATAAGTATGTTATCAATTTTAAAAATTAAGTCGTTAATACCATAAATAATTTGGCTTTTTCTTTTATTTAAACAATTGTTTTTCGATAACCAGATCTTATACCAATGTCAATTCAATCATTATACTATAGTAAAATAATATAATTTTTGTTAAACAGATCTAGTTGAGTTTCTTTGCCTTTGATTCCCAAAAAAATTGCCAAAAATGAAATGGCGGTCTGTCAGACCGGGTGTTTCTATTAACGTTATAAAAAACATGTTTCCATATAAGTGTTAAAGAGAAAATGAAGTATTTATTTAGAATTATCTATGTATGATTATTTTCAATATTAAAATAAATGTAGAAGTAACAAAATTATTCTTTCTATAAATTTCATTTTCAAAACATTATTTTCAATAAATGCAACTTAAAAATAAAAATAATCCGAATGATTTTGTTCACAATTTGCTGATCAAATATCATTATCACGTTGGAATGAATAAGTTACTTTAGATGCAGAAAATGCCATTTATCATTTTACTTAACTTAAGAATCGATTGGATTTCCATTTCTTAGTTCAGGTATCTTACTCAATGTTTCTTTCGCTTATTTTAAATCAATTTTAAATGGGCCATCATTGCCACAAGATATTCCACTTGCTTTGGGTTCTTAGTTGATTAAACTTATCCAGTGTTTGTGCTCTTCTTTAATTTTATTAATTGCATATTCCCGATATTTAGCCTCACCGTTGAAGGCAAATTTGTTTTTTTGTTTACCATCAGTAATTTTATAGATTTTAAACCATTCGTTGGTTATTTGTGTAATCGTGGGTAATACTTATCAACATCAGAAATATCTTTACTGTGTCCTGGTAATGGATCTTTGCTGCTAATTGTTATTATTTTCCCGTCAGTCTCCCCTTCATCAATAAGAGTTATACAATCAAGTACTTTTACTTGCACTACTTCACCACGCTTTGAAACCATCTGTTGAATTTCAAGTATTATGTAGCAATTTAAGTATAGTAATTTCCAATGTATTAAAATTATATTCGGTATAAATTTTGTTTATTTGATAATAAAGTAATGGAAATTATAGCATATAAAAAAAATTATTTATTGGTGTAATTTCATTAAATTTTTAATTGATTGTCATGTCTTTGTAGATCATATTTTCAATATGGTGTGCTTTTAATGTAAGGTTATATCGCACATGAACTATATTTGAATTAATAAAAACATTGCTTTGTTATCCACAGTTGCTCACATTTATCCATAAATTAGTGTTTAATCACATATTTAAATTATGATTTAAACATTGGGAAGAAAAACGAAAATTGCGAAGGATGATGATGCTTTCCTTACGAAAGAAAAATTTTCCACTGTCTGGAAGTAACAATGTATGATTATTTTGAATATTAAAATAAATATAGAAATAACAATTCTTTCTACAAATTTGTTTTCGTTATCAAAACAGATCATTATTTTCAGTAAATACAACTAAACAATATCTCTAACGCAAAAAGACCAATTAAGTGTTTTAAATTTCATCTTCTATAAAAAATAATTTTGAATGAAAGATCAGAAATACCAGATGTTCACAATTTGCTGATCGTAACGGCATTATTACTTTGGAATAAATAAGTCACTTTAAATGCAGGAAATGCCATTTATCAATTCCAAAATTGATTGGATTTAAATTTTCTAGTTCAGGTGCCTTACTCAATGTTTCTTTCGCTTATTTTAAATTAATTTTAAATGGGCTATCCATGGCACAAGATATTTCACCTGCTTTGGGTCTTTTGTTGATTAAACTCATCCAGTGTTTGTACTCTTCTTCAATTATATTAATGGCTTATTCCGGATATTTAGCTTCACCGTTGAAAGCAAATTTGTTTTCTTGTTTACAATCAGTAATTTTGTAGATTTTAAACCATTTGTTGGTTATTTGAGTAATCCTGGGAAATACTTATCAACCATAGCAATATCTTTTGTATGTTTTGATTATGGTTCTCTTGTAAAACTTGTTATTATTTTCCAGTCTCCCCTTCATCAATTAGCGCTACACAACCAAGTATTTTTACTTGCACTACTTCACCATGTTTAGAAACCCTCTGTCCAATTTCAAGTATTTCCAAAGTATGCAAAGTATGTATTTAGTAAGTATGTATGTATTTCAAGTATTTTTGATGTATGCTTTCCATTGTATTAAAAATTATAGTCGAATTAAATTTTGTCTATATGACAACAAATTAATGGAAATTATAGCATATAAAATAAATTGATTTCTGGTGTCATTTCATTAAATTTTTAATTGATTGGCGTGTCTTTTTAGATCATATTTTCAATATGGCTTGCTTTTAATGTAAGGTTATATTGCACGTGAACTATATTTGAATTAGTAAAAACGTTGCTTCATTATCCACAGTTGCTCACATTTATCCATAAATTAGTGTTTAATCGAATATTTAAATTATAATTTAAACAATGGAAATAAAAGCGAAATTTTACGAAGAAAGATGATGCTTTCATTAAGAAAAGAAAATTTTCCACTATCTGGAAGTATCAATGTATGATTATTTTGAATATTAAAATAAATGTAGAAGTAAAAATTCTTTCTAAAAATTTGTTTTCATAATCAATGCAGATTATTATTTTTAATAAATACAACTTAACAATTTCTGAAACGCAACAAGACCAATTAAGAAAGAAATGAAAGATCAGAAAGACCAGATGTTCACAATTTTCTGATCGTAACGGCATTATCACTTTGGAATGAATAAGTCACTTTAAATGCAGGAAATGCCATTTATAAACTGCAGAAACGATTGGATTTCCATTTCCTAGTTCAGGTGCCTTACTCAAAGTTTCTTTCGCTTATTTTAAATCGATTTTAAATTGGCTATCATTGGCACAAGATATTCCACCTGCTTTGGGTCCTTTGTTGATTTAACTTATCCAGTGTTAGTGCTTGTCTTGAATTTTATTAATTGGATATTCTCGATATTTAGCTTCTAGGCGTTAAAGGCAAATTTGTTTTCTGGTTTACCATCAGGAATTTTATAGATTTTAAACCATTTCATGGTTGCTTTGAGTAATCCTGGGAAATACTTATCAACATCAGCAATATCTTTTGTATGTTCTGATAATTGCTCTTTTGTATTAATTGTTATTATTTTTCAGTCAGTCTTCCCTTCATCAATATGCGGTACAGAACAAAGTACTTTTACTTACCCTACTTCACCACATTTTGAAACCCTCTGTCCAATTTCAAGTATTATATAGTAATTCAAGTAAATAGTAATTTCCAATGTATTAAAAATTATAGTCGAAGTAAATTTTGTCTATATGACAACAAATTCATTAAATTTTTAATTGATTCTCATGCCTTTCTTTGTAGATCATATTTTCAATATGGCGTGCTTTTAATAGAAGGGTATATCGCACATGGACTATATTTGAATTACTAAAAACGTTTGCTTCATTATCCACAGTTGCTTCATATTTATCAATAAATAAGAGTTTTATCGAATATTTATTATAATTTAAACAATGGAAAGAAAAGCGAAGTTTTTGAAGGATGGTGATGCTTTTGTTAAGGAAGATACACTGTTTAAAGAAATATCAATGTATGATTATTTTGAATACTAAAATAATTGTAGAAGTAACAATTCTTTCAACAAATTTGTTTTCATTATCAAAACAGATTATTATTTTCAATGAATACAACTTAACAATTACTCAAATGCAACAAAGACCACTTAAAATATTTTTAATTTCATAATCTATAAAAAATAATTTCGAATGAAAGATCAGAAATACCTGATGTTCACTATTTGCTGATCGTAACGGCATTGTCACTTTGGAATGAATAAGTCACTTTAAAAGCAGTAAATGTGATTTATCAACTTCAGAATTGATTGGATTTCCATTTCCTAGTTTAGGTGCTTTACTCAATGTTTCTTCCACTTACTTTAAATGCTATCATTGGCACAAGATATTCCACCTGCTTTGGGTCCATTGTTGATTTAAACTTATCCAGTGTTAGTACATGTCTTGAATTTTATTAATTGGATATTCCCAATATTTAGCTTGAGTGTTGAAGGCAAATTTGCTTTCTAGTTTACCATCAGGGATTTTGTAGATTTTAAACAATTTGATGGTTGCTTTGATTAATCCTGGGAAAAACTTATCAACATTAGCGATATCTTTTGTATGTTCTGATAATTGATCTCTTGTACTACTTTTAATTATTTTCCAGTCAGTCTCGCCTTCATCAATATGCGCTACACTACCAAGTAGTTTTATTTGCACTACTTCACCACGTTTAGAAACCCTTTGTCCAATTTCAAGTACCTATATAGTAATTTCCAATGTATTAAAATTATAGCCGATGTAAATTTTGTCTATTTAACTACAAAATAATGGTAAATTATAGCTTATAAAATTAATTTTTTTGTAGTATAATTTCATTAAATTTTGAATTGATTTCCTTTCTTTGTTGAGAATATTTTCAATATGTCGTGCTTGTTAATATAAGGTTATGTCACACGTGTCCAATATTTGAATTAATAAAAACGTCGAGTCATTTTTTAAATTTATCAATTAATGGTGTTTAATTGAATATATATATTATAATTTAAACAATTGGAAGAAAAAATAAATACTCACAGGATGGATGATGATGCTTTAGTTATGACTGTGATGATCAAATATTTATATTTAATTATTAAAGAGAAAATAAAGTATTTATTAAGAATTATCAGTGTATGATTATTTTGAATAATAAGATAATGTAGAAGTAACAACTCTTAATTAAATAGTAACAAATTTTGATTTAAATAAATAGGAAATTGGAATCAATCATCATCATCATCATCATCCGTCATGGTTTAGGCTATTGAGCCTGTTCCGGTTTCCACCTCGGTCGACCCACATCCCTTCTACCATCTGGTTTGGACATCCAGGCTTGAAGTGGCAAACGGTTGTGTGGCATTCGGAGCAGGTGATCTGTCCATCTTTTTCTATATTGCTTGATCACATCTACAAGTGGCTGTACATTGCATTCTTCTCTTATCACTTCGTTTCTAATGTGATCCAGCCTTGTGTATCCCTGAATGTGTCTCAAGAACCTCATCTCTGAAGCTTGTATGCGCGAGTCGTCTCTCTTTGTTGTGGTCCATACCTCGCTTCCATATGTAACTAGTGGAATCGCCATTGTCTTATAAAATTTCAACTCTGTTTCTTTTCTGGCTTTTCCCTTCAATGTACGATGTATGGTTCCACATATCGCATTGAATTTATTCAGCTTCAGAGGTATGTCACTCTCACAATCGAAGGATACATTGCAACCTAGATATTTGAAACTACTCACCTGCTCCATAATCACATTATCTAACACAATTTTCGATCGCACTGGCCATTTGCCATGGAATGCCATTACTGTGGATTTTTGGGTCGTAATTTTCATTTTGAATTCTTTACTTAGCTTCTGGAGTTTATAGACTGCTGTTTGAAGCTTATCTTCACTGTCTTGAATTATAACTGTGTCGTCGGCAAACATGAGTGAGTTGAGGGAAACGCCTTGTCCAATATTTACACCTGTGTCAACCTTTTGTCACCAAACAGTCATCAGCTCGTCAATATATATATTAAATAATGTAGGTGATATGGGACATCCCTGTCTGACTCCTTTATTTACATACAACTCTCTCACATCTTTTCCATCTGAACTAATCAGCACCGATGTTTTATAATATAAACTATTGATAGCAGTCACAATATGCCTTGGGTAGCCTTTCTTCAACATAATTTCCTACAGTAAGGACCTGTCGACGTTGTCAAATGCCTTTTCCCAGTCAATAAAAGCCAGATGAGTTGGACAATTGTATTCTCGACATCTTTCTATTAGAATTTTCAATGTGAAAATCGCATCTATACAAGACCGTCCCTTCCGGAAGCCCATCTGGTTCTCTGATATTAGGGCATCTGTTATAAGTTGAAGTCGTCTATTTATTAGAGAGGCGAATAATTTGTAAGCAGTATCCAAAATGCTGATTCCTCTATAATTTTTAGGGTCAGACCTATTGCCTTTTTTGTAGAGAGAGACTACTCTTGATTTTGTCCATGATTCTGGCACTTTATGAGTCTTCCAGTAAGTATTGTACAAATGTAATAATCTGAGATGAAGCACAAAGCCTCCATATTTTATCAACTCCATATTTATACCATCAGGACCTGGACACTTACGATTTTTGGCAGCATTCATCACACTGTGTAGCTCTTCTGTTGTTAAATTATCCACACAACATTGCTGACACCGCTCCAACTCGGCCTCTACCATATCTTCTTCATACCAGAGTTCTTTGTAGTGTTTCACCCATTCTGGTATGGAAACACAATTTATTTGAGCAGTGTCTTTGTTTTGTTGATTCATGGCTCGTATGAATTTATAAGCTATTTCCTGCCTGCCAAATAGATCCTCCTCAACAGTGGTTATGAAGTTTTCCCAAGAAGTTTGTTGAGCTTGTCTGGTGACTGTTTTAGCGTGTATTGTTTTAGTGGTATTGATTTATCAAAGGCTGAGGGAAGAAAACCCTGAAAGAAAATTGCAAACCCGGTGAATGGCTTTGAGGGTGGAAGAATACTTTAATCATTCTTACCAGCGGAGAAGGCAGAGGTACCTAGGAGTTGGGTCTCCGAATGAAACCCAGAGCATGTTCAGAGGCTCTGAAGTGGCGGCCCCACTACTGGACTTACTTCGCGCAGGGCCCATAACCCGGCCGGAGGACATTTCAAATCACTGGCAAGAATACACCAGCCTTGGAACAATCGGACAGGAAAACTCGGTAATTAACAGGACATGCAAATTTTAAGAATAAATGGATTTCGGAAACTGTAAAAATAGCCACATGGAACGTGAGAGGGCTAGCAAATAAAGAATGCGAATTGGCCCAAATATTAAATGAAAATAAAATAAAACTAGCAGTCATAACAGAGACTAAAAAGAAATTGCAAGGTAGCTGTTACATCGAAAACTATGTCATGTTGCACAGTGGAGTTGAGAGGACCCAGCGAGCTAGTAAGGGTGTTGCTATACTTATAGAGAAAGGCTGGGAAAAGAATTGGAATCAATACCAAACTGAAATCTTTAACTAAACCATTGTTAACTTAATATTTTGTTTACAAACAAAATCACATGTTACATATGTTTTTTTAAATGTGATAAAATTATTCAAATTAATATAACATTATTTATAGACATTTATGTATGCTCTAATTAGAGATTTATGGATGTTATTATAGATCAAAAAATATTGGAGATTGATAGACAGATGGCAGTATGGGTTCTTAGGTTTTGTTAATCAATTAATAATAAATTAATGCACTTCTTAAAAGTTAAAAGTTATAAAACAATTTCATACTGGCATTACCAAATGGTTTTGTTAAATTTTGAATCTGATATGTTGATTTACAAAGAATTTTTAGTAATTGCAATTGAAAAATGATATATAAATTAAACAAATGATAACTGAATTTTTTTTAAATTCTTTTAGCGCTTGTTTAGCCACAATGGACCACTTTGGTCAATTTGGAAGCTTTCAGTCTTTTTTTATGCGTGATATTCTCTCATGTTCTGAGCACGCTTCTGTTTGGCTGCTTCTGAAAAGTCCCTCTTCTTATACTCTCTTTTCTGTGTCGTAAGCCGATGGTTGTGGTCCTTGATGACCTGTTTGTGTTTGGGTGATTTTTCCGTTAGATCTTCGTGAGTTAGTCCAGTTCTTGTAAATCTCTTGATTTCTTTGTGCCACATATTTATGCATTATTAGCATCCGTTTTTCGTGTTTTTAAAAAATTGGTCTGTTTGTGTGTGAACAGAATATCTCAAGACTGGAACATCATACAAAGTTGAAACTTGAAAGTTAAGTTAGATACCACTAGAGGACCCGACATGAACATTTTCATCTTGGTCAACCGGAAGTAGTAGTTTATTCATGTCATTTTTCACTTTTTTGTGATTTTCTCAAAAACGGCTTCTACGATTTTTTTTAAAATTGCCTCATTTACTTAATTTTTTATGCTCGTCTAGATAAGGTAGGCGCCATGACTGCTGAAATTCTTTGGGAGGCTGTTTTCTCGTAAAAAAATGGTTTTTTTAAGATTGCGGCTTTAATATGCATTTTAGCACAAAGATGTATGTATTGAAAGTTGTAGAGAATTTAAAATCCTAGTACTTTTATTACCATTTTACCTATTAATATGTTTTTGTATAACGCTTAGTTTAACAGTAATTAGCGATTTTTTGTTTTATTTCACAAAAATGTGTAAAAAAATCTATTTTTTTAAGGTATATATTAGCCTTAGTATGCAATTTACAACGAAAGTATATATAATCAAATTTATAGAAAATTAAAAGATCTACAACTTTTATTTAGAGCATTTTTCTCTACAAAGCCTAGTTTAGTGTGAAAGAGTGATTTTTGGTATTTTAAAGCCAAACTGAGTTTGATTTTCATTTTACGTTTTTCACTTAAGAATAAAATTAGGTTATGTTTTTTGAGGTTAGTGTTTTGTTTAGTACTAATGTTAAATTACATTGTTAGTTATTTTCATTGGCAAGAGAAAGTTGTGTGAGTGTTTCACACCAGATTTTTATAAGAAGAATGTTTTTTTATATTGTAGTTAAACAGTTTTTTTATAAAAACTAATAGAAATAGGAAGATAAACAATCTTGATCAAATATACACCGGATGTCCCACAATTAATCCGACTTCTAAGGTGTATTCCTCTCATCAAAATAATGAAAAAAGCTCATGTAAACATCGGTCCGGAATCGCTTACCGAGTTACAGCTGGCGAACATTTTCATCCGGTTTTCACTTCCCCTGCAGAAATGAAGCCCTACAGAAATGTTTAGTGCGTTAATTAAGATGTAAAACTAAACAGATTTTATGTAACTTTACTTTTACTTTATTCGGCTCTACAGTCCTGGGTGAACTTTGGCCTCCTCCACATGTCGCCTCCAGACATTGGGCTCCTGGGCCCTCCTCCGCCAGTTCGACACTCTCAGCCTACGAAGATCATCCATCACGTCGTCCAGCCATCTTCTCCTTGGTCGTCCTCTTCCTCTTGTTCCAATCATCATCTCATCCATCATTCGCAATGGGCCTCTCTCCTCACCCATTCTCACTACATGTCCCAACCATTCAATTCGTCTTGCCTTTATGGAACGTACTATATTTTCTCTTCCAATTGCTTCGTCAATCTCATTATTACACCTAGCTCTCCAGTTTCCTCCATCACATATTGGTCCCCATATCCTTCTGAAAATCTTTCTTTCAAACGACCTCAACGCTCTCTCATCCTTACTCAAAATTGTCCACATTTCAGCACCATACGTCACAACCGGTTTTACTAATGTCCTATACATCTTTTCCTTTGTTCTTCGGGATATTAATCTACTTTTGAAAATTTTCTGATTGGCATAATATGCACGACTGCCCATCATAATTCTGTTACATATTTCAAGACTGGTTCTGTTATCTGCTGTCAGCATCACCCCAAGATATTTGAACTTACTGACGCCTTCCACTTCGCAACCATCTGAAATTTTCAAGCTGTTCACCTGTCTTCTTTGTTCATTTGCAGACATTCTCATGTACTTGGTTTTATCAATATTTATCTCTAGGCCCAGCTTTCTAGCTTCATCCCTCAGTGTGCAAAAAAGTTCTTTAAGGCTGTCATTATTCCTTGATATCAAAACTACATCGTTTGCATAGGCCAGGACTTGACACATTCTATTAACTATTGTCCCTCTCAGACCTAGCTTTCGAATTACTATCTACAGCACTAAATTAAAGAGTGTGGCTGAGAGTGCATCTCCCTGCCTGACACCGGTTGTAACATTGAAACTTGGACTTAGTTTGTTTCCAATCTTAACCTGAGCTGTTGTACCATCCATTGTCAAACTCACAAGATTGACGAGCTTTCTTGGGATTCCAAACTCCATCAGTATTTTTTTCATTTTGCCTCTCTTAACGCTGTTAAATGCGTGTCGAAAATCTACAAAAAGCATGTGCAGATCTGTGTTGTATTCAAAGCATTTCTCCATGATTTGTTTAATTGAAAAGACCTGATCGGTAGTACTTCTGCCTTGCCTGAAGCCGCATTGATGGTCACCCATTCGCTTCAACACCAGAGCAGAGAACAATTTGTATGATGTGCAGAGCAGTGTTATACCTCTGTAATTGCTACATACCATTTTATCACCTTTTTTGTGTATGGGGCATATTACACCTTTGGTCCATTCTTCAGGCATCTTTTCTTGCTCCCATATCCACATTATTAGTGTATGCATAGCTCCTACAATCTTTTTTCCACCATACTTTATGAGCTCAACCGGTATTGAGTCTCCCCCTGGTGCTTTGTTGTTTTTACTCTTTTTAATCAATTCCTCTACTTCTTGAAGGCTTGGGGGAGGCAGCAAGGGTTCTGCACTGGCATAACTAGTTTGTTCCACCTCATCATTTTCCTCTCTGTTCAACACATGAGATTTTATGTAAACTGAGCTGAAAAATTGAATAAAACTGGTCCCAGATCAGTAATTTACTTTTATTTTATCATATTGTATAATTTAACAAACGTTTGTTTATCATTGTTTTCAGAACTGACATCACAGCCTCCAAATGAAGCGCAGTCATTAACAGGCCCTGGTGTTCGAATAGTGTTCTTATTAACTCTTAATGGCAGAGCTGTCAGACAAGTGAAACGGTTATTGAAAGCGCTCTATCACAAAGACCATTACTTCTATATCCATGTTGATGGAGTCAGTATACAATTTTATTTTACTAACCTAATATATTTCAATAACTCTATTTAATTCTTTTGCTGCTTGTATGCAATCTGTCAGGTTCTTTTAACGGTTTTTTTTTAATATTAAAGCTGGTTAAAGATTGATGAGAAATGAGAGCGGTATCTCTCATTGAGCTGCTTGAAGTGTTCACAACACAAATTAATTACTATACTAATAACCATGAAGTTGCGAGCCTGGATCTAGTTCGACAGTAATGCAATGTTGCTGTATTTGGCAACAAATGGAGTGGGAACGAAATTTTTATCTTTTATTATCTTATCATAAAAATTAGAAATATAATTTTGTTTTTGCTTCAGAATTGTTTGCCAAATTTTGTAAAACTTATTAAAACATTACTGATAATTACTTTAATTTGTTTTATAAGGTCGTTTTTTCGATAACGACGGTCGCTGTTCGGATTCAATTTACTGGGTAGTTCGTCAAAATTACTGAATTCATTCATATTTACAATTAAAATACATTTAATACACTGAAAAATAACAAATAAAATTTTAAAACCTTTTAACGAAGGACTATTAAACAATTAAACGGTAGGCCTATTATATAAACAAAGTTTTAAAACGAAAATGACTTAAAAAAAAACAGCCCACAAACGTTTCAAAACGTTGGGTGTATCACGCTTGTATTAAACTGACTGAGTGAAACAATTTCAATGCCATGGGCAGTAGTATCTTACAAATTAAATACCTGTTGCTCTCTATTTTCTCTTTAGTTTCTGTGGCCAGCATTGGACTACTACAGTCAGATTTTTTAGGTAGGGTTCTTTAGTCTCTTGTTTATCCACACCTTTTTTTTAGTTTTCAGATCTTAATTTCTTTACAGCATCTGAAATCACCCTGCAACTAATGTTTCTATTATGTTTAATGTTTAGATCAGTTTGTTTGTCTTTTATCTTATTGGATTCATTTGTTTTATTTTTAAGTCTTCTAAAGTGACATATTTCTTTCAAATCTTTTTGATTTTCATAATCCATTTTGGCTTTTGCTATGGCAAGAGTTTTTCTAGTATTTAACTAATAATTCTGTTTTGAGGGTTCTAAGTCCAAATAAGGCTGACTACTTCGTTTGGGGTGATTCTCCAGTGCGCTTGTTTGCAGTAATTTTTTTTAAGCAGGTTCTAAATGTAGGTTAACCCGTTGTTCTTGGGTAAAAGTCATTCTGTTCGTAACACGACCGGAAATGGCACAAACTTTTACACAGCTCAAGGAGAATCAACTCATACTACCATATCTACACCGGTTGAGTCACTTTGTGTCATAAAACAAAATTTACCTTTCTTAGAAAAAAATTACCAGGCATTAACTATTGGGTAACAGGACTAAAAAAATCACTCTGTATTATAAATCTATTGTGGTTAAATTTCCCATACATGGAGTCAAAAGTAAATCCCATTTATGGACGTTCTAGAAAATCTCAAACATCACCCAGTGAAAAAGATAATTTAGTCACTACACTCCTGTTTTTTCTTAGGATTACTGTTTAACTATATCATACTGGAAGTCTGCGTTTTTGGTATTAAACCAAACTATGATAAAGTAATAAATATTGTTCATATTAATGGATATTATTCTTTTTCAGAGACAAGATTATATGTTTAGAGAATTGTTACCATTAGAATACATGAAGAATGTAAAGATATGTAGGGAGCGACATGCTACAATATGGGGTGGAGCATCTCTGTTAACCATGTTATTACAAGCTATGACTGGATTAGTTAAGTCTGACTGGAAATGGGATTTTCTAATAAATCTTAGTGAATCTGATTTTCCTATTAAGTACGTATTGTAAAGCATAATTTCTGAAATCATTTTTAGATACATTAAATTTTATGTTAACCATTTAATTGTTGCTTAAGGAAAAGTAATTTTGTAATTTTAAATATTGAAGTGCAATTTTTTTTTGAAAAAAGTGTTTTATTCTATGTTATAACTAGATGTTTTTTAACTAGATGTTTGTAACTAGATAAAGTTGGAAAGTATTCAGTTTCTTTCTAAGTAGACTGTATAATTTTGGGACATCTTTAAGTTTATAAACCACCATCTTCGTGAATTTAAAGTGAATAGAAAACCTGTTAAATTTACACTATACTATTTTTCAAGGCTGGTGAGCTCTGAATGCATGCATTGCCCCTTACCCACTTTATAGCTAGCCAATGACTTGCCAGCAACGTTGTCAATACTTGCTCTTCTTGTAGCTCTGTTAAATATTTCATCAGCCATTTTTTTGGATCTTTCAATAACAATTATAACCTATAAACATACAATCAGCTGATTATATTATAAGTACTGCACGTTAATGCACTCTGTAATCGATGTGTTCAGTATGAGATGCAAGACGAGAGTGAACTATTGTGGCTCTTATACACATGTGCACGTAATAATTGTCAGGTACAATTTGACAATGCTGGAAAACGTTCTGATTGGTCTAAACGTGTGGAACACCAGAGCTCATCAACCCTGAAAAGCATATTAATTTTCTACTGTCACTAATTTTCTTTTCATTTATACATTTACTTTTTTACACTTACATCTTTTGGTGAATTCAATGTCATCAGAATAATACACAGAACTTAAAAAATGATACTAATTGTTCTTTAAAATTCTTTCTAGTAGATCTTATTTTTTCAGAAAAGATATAAACAAAACTTGTTTAGTCAGGATAAACAAGATTACATAAAAATTACTTATTTTTAATATTTGAGAAATGAACTGGAACCTTTTTTTTTATTAAATTTCTGGTAACAGGATGTGTTTTTATAAAAGGTTTTTAGTAAATAATTAGTTTTCATTTTTTATGTTTGTATGATAGTATTTTATCTTGTACTTTAATTGAGTACTGTTCACAAAAACACATCCTATAGTATCAGTGGGTCTAAAATCTAACAAAAAAGGTTCTGGTTCATATCTCCAACAGTAAAAAATTGGTTATTTTCATCTAATCCTGTTAGCCTGACTGGTTTTTTGTATCTTTTTAATGTTGCAAATTGATTAAGGATACAAACTATCATATCACCAAAGTTGAAATATTTAGGATGTGTTCATCAGAATTTCCTGTAATTTTTGTGTTACATTTTCATTGTGCTTAGGCTGGCTTGTGGTGTAGTGGTCAGAGCAACTGGCTTCTATGCCAGAGGTTTGATGGCCATTCAGGTCTGGCATTTTTCCATCATTCATTTTCATCTAAACTCCCATCATCGACTTTATTAGCAATGTTTAGCTTTATTAGCAATAATGTACAAAACAGTTGGAAATAAAACAAAAAATTGTTGAATTTAATAATAGAATACTTTCTGCTGTATCATACAGAAATACTAGCGACTTTACTACTGAAGTTGAAAATTTCTATAATGCATGAAAACCTGGAAAAGCGTAGTATTTATGATTTACCTAATGTACTTGAAATTTGTAGCAAAATTTTTATTATTTCTTTTTCAGAACAAATATGCAGCTAGTTGAATTTTTATCATCAAATCGTGATCGTAACTTTGTCAAATCACATGGCCGTGAAGTGCAAAGATTTATACAAAAACAGGGTTTAGATAAAACATTTGTAGAGTGTGAAGCACATATGTGGAGAGCAGGTGATCGTACTTTACCTTGGGGTATCGCAATGGATGGTGGCTCTGATTGGGTTGCTCTATCAAGACCATTTGTTACATTCCTTGCTAATTGGCGCAATAATACATTACTTAGTGGTCTTGTTACTATTTTTAAATACACTCTTCTACCTGCAGAGGTAAGTAAGATTGTTTGTTATTTCAATTTTTTTTTAATAGGTCTACTAAACACCGCAATAATTCACAAATTCAGCATCATCCATCATCAGCTCCCTTATTCTTCTCCATATCTCCTTCATTCTTTCACTTTAAGCCAACTTTCTTTCTCTTGACCATGTCTATCTCTTGTTCCTCTAGGAAAGCACCGACCTTTAATTTATTTCTTAATTCCTGGTCAATTACTTGACAGTAAATTATTTTTACTTTTTCTTGTCTATATGAATATATGGAAAGGAAAGTATTCTTTTATGTCAATTTTTTGAAATCAAGTTTTCATCAGATTTACATGTTTTCAGAACCTCTGAACCCAAAAAAAATGTTTTTAGTGACTGGTCTGTATGTGTGTATGTGTGTGTGAAAAGAATATCTCAAGAACGAAACATCGTACAAAATTGAAACTTGAAACTTAAGTTAGTTACTGCGAGAGGACCCAAACAAACGTTTTCATCAAAATCGGTCTACCAGAGTAGTAATTTATTCATGTAATTTTTCACTTTTTTGCGATTTTCTCAAAAACGGCTCGTACAATTTTTTTTAAAAATCGCCTCATTTGCTACTTACTTTATGTTCTATAAGTTTTTTTAAGATTGTGGCTTTAATATGCATTTTAGTGCAAAAATGTATATAATGAAAGTTGTAGAGAATTTAAAACCTACAACGTTTATTTCAAAAATTTTAAAAAAACTTGTTTAAAAATATATGAAAATTTAGCCTTAAGGTGTTTCTGAAATAAATTGGAATAATGTTAACTTACATTGTTTTCTGTAAAATACGTTGTTAGACCAGAAGAATATTGTGATGTACAATAGTATTCATTTATTTATTTCAGTAGTTTACATTATGACAAAATAGCTTTCTGAATAATAAAAATTGAAGTGTAAATTTAAATTCTTAACTTAAAGAAAGAAAAATGTTGATTTTCATGGCTATTCACATGCTTCAGCATTGTCATAAACAGTAGTTATACACCTTAATAACATTTTTTCATAGAATCTTTGTATCCTTAAGGATAAGCCTTTTCGTATTGTTATATGTTACTAAGGAAAGCCAGACTCATGTGATATTTGTAGGATGGTGTGTTTACATTCAGTTAGTTCTAAAAGGCACTAAACAAAAGTATAAAATTTTAACTTATGGGCTTTCTGAAATGACTTATATTTCTGCGTAAAACTAATTCCTATTTATCTTAATATAAAGTAATATAATGCTGGCAGTTCTTCAGAAGTATTTTTGTTTATAATTACCTTTAATTCAGCTGTACATATTATATACTGTCGTAGTTTACAGAAACTTGTGGTTGTTATTTGTAAATGCACTATTTTAATACCATTTGTACAAAAGTACCTATATATTAACTTTTTAACATTCTAGACTTACAAAATTACTTAACTCTGAAAAATTGTAATTTTTTTCAGTCATTCTTTCACACGGCACTAAGAAATTCAGAATTTTGTGGTACATACACTGATAATAATCTACATGTAACCAACTGGAAAAGAAGACTAGGTTGCAAATGCCAATATAAGCATGTTGTTGATTGGTGTGGCTGCAGTCCAAACAATTTCAAACCTGAAGATTGGCCTAGAATACAAGTAAGGTTTTTTTTAAAATTATTACTTACAGTGTAATTTATTTGCTTTAAATGCCAATTTGCAGTAAAATTGGGTGTCATCATCGCAGGTAGTGAAAGTAGGTAAATCTTTATTGTAATCTATAATAAAATATGTTTCAATGATATCAGAGAATGAAGAGGCAGACAGCCTGGCCTCCGTTCACCTAATGTACTTTGACCATCTGAACAATGAAGGCCGGCCAGCCCGTTGGAGTAGTGGTTAGCGCGACTGGCTTCTACATCGGGGTCCCGGGTTCGATTCCTGGTCAGGTCTGGCATTTTTTCATCACTCATTTTCATTATCATCATTATCCACCGTATGCATTAGCAGAAATTGCAGAACAGTCAAATGTAAAACCAAAAAGAAAAAAATAACAATTAAGGCCATATAACGGACAGATGGACATAGGAAAATGGCAAATGGCAATTTAAAAAATTGCCACTAATGTAATGGGAAAAATTTTTAAAGAACAAAGATTATCTTTAAATCATCTGTATAAAAATATTGACACCACATGTCTTGCTCCTGGTTAGAACTGAATCAGTCTTCTGAAAGATGAATGCCTTGGTGTGAACCCAACTCTAGGATGGATAAAGAACACCTTTACCAACGAAAATTAAATTCTAATTTAAGAGTCTTAAAAATCACCCAATGTTATGGAGTTGCCAGAAAGCTGATGAACTGGAGTTTAGGTTAACCATAATGAACACTAATTATAAAATTCATTTGTGCATGTTGTTTGTCAGAAATACTTTTTAAGTAAAGGAAAAATTATAATTTCACTGTTAATATTATTCGACCCACCAGGTTGGTCTAGAGGTAAAGTCGTTGCCGTGAGTCAGCTGATTTTGGAGACGAAGGTTCCTGGTTCAAATCCTAGTAAAGGTAGTTACTTTTATATGGATTAGAATACTAGTCAGTGGTTGCCGGTGTACTGTGATGGTTGGGGTTCAATTAACCATACTCTCTCAGGAATGGTCGACCTGAGTCTGTACAAGACTACACATCATACACATCATCCTCATCTCATTGGGTCATGGAGTTGCTTATTGTTCTGAATTGAACAGATTGCAACGTAAACACATTAAGAATTAAAAAAAAAAATTATTCAATTTTACTTTTTATGAAAATGTGTTTGTAAGTTCATAAGTAAAATGGGTGACAATATTTATTGTCATGATGTTGTTTATTTATTTTTTCCAGGCAACTGAAGCAAGACCTTTATTCTTTGCTCGGAAATTTGAACCAATCATAAATCAAGCTGTCTTACTTCAATTGGAAGAGTGGTTGTATGGTCCTTATCCATCAAGTACGTACTCCTTATTGCTAATTTGTGTAGTGTACTTGTGTATGATCTAATTGTATGTATGCTTTTATTTTAATTAACTTATTTTTTAATTGTTTATTTAGTTGTTACTTTTTGAAACATGTCTGTCCTTAAAATTTTGAAGTTATTTCTCACCATTATCACTAACGTGTAAATAAATTTAAAAAAAATTATTTTGTGAGTACTTTTTCCATAAATGCCACTCACAGTATTGTTTTTGAGAATTATGTTAACTGTTTATTTGACAAACCAGATAAATATTTATTGGCTTGAAATACGAGGTTTGATCAAAAAATGACGGGAATTTTATTTATTCTTAAAAAAATTGTTATTTATTCATCTAAATCAATATTGCCTCCTTCAAAGTAATCCTCCTCAGATACTACTACTTGTGTCAGCGCTTTTTCCAATCTTGGAACCACTCACTTTTTGGTACAGCTTTCTGCTCCTGTAGTGATTCTGTTTTATGCCATCAATGGTGGCAAAACGTCCTTTCATGGTTCTCTAGAAATGTCAAAACGAAACACCTATATAACCATGTTTTCTCACCTGTTATGACCGTTTGCAGAAATTCTGGATCAGTGTTGACTTCATTCACCAATTCTTGGGCGATATCCACTCATCGTTCTTTTTGTTCAAAATTCAGTAATTTCAGAACAAACTTTGCTGCTACACGTTTCATGCCAAAAACATCCAAAAAAATTGCTTGACACGATCTATATGTTATACCGACCACAACAGCAACCTCTGATAGTGATTCTCCTGAATCATTTTCCTCACTTCTACGACGGTATCGTCGTTTAGTGTTGTGCCAGGGGGTTCATCATATTCAACGTTTTCACGGCCATTTTTGAACCGTTAATACCACTCATAAACTCTTATTTTACTCGTAGTCAATTCATCAACAGCCACTGTCAACATTTCAAATGTAGTACTACACTTTATATCATTTTTCGCACAAAATTTAATGCAAACTCATTGATCCTTTTTTCGGAAGTAATAAATCGCCAAACGAATGCAAACTTGTGTACTCTTTTCAACTAAAAACAATAAACTGTGTATTCAAAATGGCTGCAAATGTGCCATTTTGAATACACAGTATTCTTCTCCTAATTATTCTCCTTAATTTTATAGGAAACTGGGGTTTATGTGCTATTTTATATTTATTTTTGTTGTAAATATTTCTTTACACCTTTATAAAGAGCAGTAATTTTTAAATTGGCTACATGCATTCTTAATGTAAAATCTAATAAAAGTAAAACGAGAGTGAAATACTGTATGGTCACAAAATTGCTAGTTACTGTTTAATTTTTAATTGTGTTTTATGTTTTTTTTTAGATGTATCAAATGTAGAGAGTTATTGGCAAAGTGTTTATCACTATCATGATATCAGCCCACCATTTGATGACACATTAGGTACTGTTGCAATCAGTCTGATGCGGCTAACCACTAAACTCATGTCGAACTTGGATTCAGAGTGTTCATTAACGCCTGGTAAACTTCTAGAAGTTACTTCGTACATGTATAACGATTTCTATAAGGTAATTTTTAATATTATATTCCTTATTATTTAAAAATAAATATATGAAAAATAGGGTTTTTTTAGAGACAATGGAAATTAATTGACTGGTTGTATTAGCATAATAGCTGTCAAATAATAAAACTAACCTCTAAATTTTACTGTGTAACATGTTGAACATGGAGGCAAGCATTACTGTCGCACTGCCATGCTAGCATGACATTGCTGTGAAAAAATAGGATTGGTGTAATAGATCCTCATACATGAAAAATCTATATATTTAAAATGCAAAATCACTTTCATTGTATTTTAAATGAGAATTCTATTAACTCCTAAATACAGAGTTCTACCGAATGAATTTTTATAATTTTTACATGGTTTTAAAGAGTATTCTTTCCTCATTTTCCTGAAAGTTTCAAACTTGTAGTTCATGCTAATATGAGCTTCATTTTACGAAAGAAAAAGAGTAAATTTTGTTTACAACATAGCGGTAATACAGTGTAATGCAATGCGGTTCTCCCACATTTACCCCTTCCATAGCCATATTCCGTAAACATACAGGATATGTCATCTGTCTTCTTATCTCACAACATTCTCAGTCGGTAGTTGACATTGTGTTAACTTTGTTTTATTTAAAGTTTTAGTTTAAAACTGTTCTTTTCAGGACAAAACTATCATACTATTGTTCTTTAGTCGTTACTCACCATTCTTCTAAGAACAGTTAAGTTGGTTGTTAACTTAAATAACATTGTGCGAATTAATTTGCAGAGTTCCACTATGCTAGTCTTTCTTTCTTTCTTAAATAGCGATTCAGTCAAATTTATGTTTTTGTTTTTTATTTATTTATATGAAAATTTTAGTCTGTAAATTCTAATGTTAATTACAATTTATAACTATGGTGCCTGAACTGATATTTTCAAAATTCTTTTAAAAACCATCGGAAACTGCTAACTAAAGACAGCGTTTGCTATAACACTTAGGGATTTATCTGAACACCTATAAAACATTCATTAACATTGCCAGTGTGTCATAGTTTGAGAAAAAACTTTAAAAAACAAGAAGATACCATGAAACTGTAAGGGATTATCTAGTAAGATCTTTTCAGATCTAATAAGTTTTTTTGTATTTTGTCAGGTTACATGTCTGATTGAACTATCAGTCTTTTATATCTGCTGTAAATTATGATGGAAGTTTCTTTTAAATCTGATAAAAAAACAGCCAATCTAAGAAATGAATTAATTTTGAATGTTCCAATAAATTTGAATCAACTTTACCTGCAAATAAAAAAACAGCCAATCAAAAAAAAAATATATTAAAGATCTAGAAAAATAAGTAACCTTACTTAAAACATTAAAAAAAAAAAAAAAGAGGAAGTAATTTTAAATTAGAATCAATAATAAAAAAAAACAATCTTCAAAAAACCAAAATTCTAAGAAATGAATTAATTTTAAATGTTCCAATAAATTTGAATCAACTTTACCTGCAAATAAAAAAAACAGCCAATCTAAGAAATGAATTAATTTTAAATGTTCCAATAAATTTGAATCAACCAACCGAAATATTAACACAACATTCTTTGACCCAGCAGGAGGGGGTGACCCAATCCTCTATCAACACTTATTTTGATTCTTTGGACATCCAGAAGTATACATCTTAATCTTAAGAAATATATTTTTCTCCATGATATTACTATCAGTAAGTTATCTAAAATTTTGTGCAGAGGAAGAAAACAAGGAATTTATTGACACCTTAAATTTATCATTCTTGATGTTTGAAATAATGGAAAACATAGGGAAACAATGTGTGTGAAAAATAGGTTTAAAAATAATAACTCTTCTAATACTAATCATGAGATCGCACCGATAGACTAGGCTTTTCTTATCCATTTTTTATCCAAAAATTAAAATTTTTATGAGACGTTAAGAAAACTTTGAGAGATATTTTAAAAAACAAAGGATTGGGATGTTTGGGAACAAGTATCTGAAAATCACGTATTCTTCGAATCTCAGATGAGTTATACCTTTTTCAAGTCATTTTCAACTCAACCGGCATTGATAAAGGAATATTATTGAACAAAATACGTACCCCTACCATTCAAGCTTTCAAACGCAGTTATAACTCTATTTTTAGATGAGCCACGGCCCTTACACAGTTTTCTTCAAAAGACTTGCCATTCAGTGGTACCACAATATTCACAAATCAATTGAAAAATTCCCACTAACTGTATAGTGTTTCTAAATTGCTGTGCGCGTTCATTGACCTTCACTATTACACAAACTGTTGATTACTTACACACTCGTCATCTAACAATAATATATTGGCTATGCAATTGATAAGGGTTAAAGTCTATGTATTGTATCTATAACTGGTCATTGGTTTGGTTAGATTTTGTAAAATATTTTAGCTGGATTTCAGTTCTTCATATTTCTTTGAAGGTTTTTGAAATTCTATTAGACATTTTGTATGTCAGCTGAATCAAATATTGTGCAGTTGTAAAAGTTAAGATTTCAGTATATTTATATTTTTAAAAAACCTACATGTAACTACAATTGAAATAGCAGTAATATTAAAATTATGTTCTTCGGAACTGTTTTTCATCCCCTAGAAGTGTATTAAATTATAAATTGTATTTTATTTATTTTGTAAATTTTCAGGGTTCTCTCATTAAATATGAAGCTCAAATCAAGGGAAAAGCTGAAAAATTAACATTGGAATCGTGGGTGCGACCAGATGAACATTTTTCTGTTGTAAAATCAATAGGTCCTTCTTTAAGATTTAAGGTCGGTAATTTTAAAATTATGTTAGTTCTTGTTATTGAATTATGTAAAGTAAATTATATTAAAAAAAATAGGGAGAGCATGAGGGAAATTTGGGGAAGGAAGAGAATGAACAGAACATAAAGAAGTAATTGAAGACATATTGATTTATTGTGCTCGCTTCAAGAAACTACTTGAAAAAAGTAAATTATTTATATTAATATACTTAGCGTTTAAAATCAGTTAAGATGAATATAATAATATTCACAAAGACTGTGATTTAATTTTATAATTAGCCGAAATTGTGTAGTAGATAGGAGGAACGAAAAGAGAACCATGTTTATTAGTTTACTTTAAATTTCTATTCTGTATTATCAAAGTTCTAGATAAAATTTTCATCAGCGTGATCCACTTAACAGTTCAAATTACAGTAAAACCCCGTTAATTTGTCTCATTCAATAATTCGTCCCCCTCTGAAGAATTTATGATTTTTTTTTAGAGATACTGCTGCAAAAGAAAAAAATGAAGACTAAAATTTTAAATTCAAAGAAATTTGTGACAGCATTCCTCATTTAAAAGATGTTACAAATGAGGAGATAGAAGAATAGATAAAATCAGATGATTCAGATTTAGGGTATGAAGTATTAAATGATGAAGAAATTGTTAATTTCTTCAACATTAAAAAAAATAAAATGTGTAAAAAATAAAATAAATTAACGGAAGGAACGGAAGATGAAGAATGCAATGATAACCCAGTCAGTAAAATGAGCTTTAAGGAAGTTGTGGAGATGCTGACAAAATGCATTGAATGGTACTCCGATTAAAAAGAGGCACAAGCGAAGTTTTTTTGCTATACAACAAGTTCATCAATTTGCATTAGAAAAAGAAAGAAACATTAGTGCACAACAAGTGCAAAAATAAATTACAGATTTCTTTAAATAAATAAATATGATGTGTGTTTAGTAAATTTTATTGGTCCTGCTGATAATTTTTCAAAGTTTTAAATGAACTGTGCAAATTTATTTACATAGGTTTTGTTCTTGATGTAGTATAATACATTCTTTAAAAAAAAATTTAAGTTTTAAACAATCTCTTCAAACTTTTTGTGAACTGGTCAAAATCCTTGTATTATATCATGAGCAATTGATAAACTTTGTGTAAATATATTTTGTGGTTTTTTGTACATAATTAGGAGTTTATTATTATTATTGCGTAATCTAACAATTTTTCCCACCACAGGCAGGTGGATTGTTAAATTGTTTGCACTTGATCTGCTAGTTCCAGGGCTGCAAAAAATAGTTCTATTTCTTATTACATGTTCATCCAATTATATGACTGAAACATTTAAAAACAGAAGAGATAGAGGTGTAAAAGACACTAGTCAGAGTTATCTCCTCTGAGAGTAATAAATTTCATTATATAGCCAGACCCTGTGGTGAATGAAGTGAAGGTGTCATTTGCAAGGTGGAAAGGTAAATGCTTTTTGGAGGGCCTGGCATGCTGATAAACATAGGCTACTTTTCCACTCTAAGGAAGGCATGGTAAATCACCTCACTCCTCGTTTTACTTAGTAAAGCCTCTAGAGGTTCAAACCAGCCTTTCGCTGATGACCTAAATAATAAACATTTGACAGTTAAGAGTTGAAATTATTGATGTTTGTTTTTATCTTTTATAGCTAATGATTGTGAGTTCAGAGTTTGATCAAAAAGAACAGGTTCATCGAAATCTGTTGAGAGCTATGGGTGTATTTTCAGAACCTAGTTTAGCATGCCATGTCACTGTTGGGGCTAGCACATACAACTTAACATTCCTTTGGGTTGATCCAACTGGTGTTCTTGCGGATGTATCTGAAGGTTATATTGATGAAACTGCATCTGTAAGTTTTTTTTTAATTTTTGGTTTGTATATTTACTTTAAATTTTTTGTGGATTAAAGAATGTATAAAGAGCTTAATGGTAACAAATGTCAGTTTGGATATGGTACAGATATATTACATGGTGAAGTGGGGGCTCAACTAAATGAGGACTGCTGGAAGGTAGTGGCTTTAATCAAAAATGTAATTCTAATTTGTTCACCTTATAGACTCTCTTCTCCTCTCTTTTTTCAAGATGATAAAAAAACCGTGACCTACGTTTTAATAGGTTTTCTTTTCCTTTAGAAATGACACTACTTATGGAAATATCAATAGCTGAAACACTTTTTCATGTACTGTCATTAACAACATCAGAGCCTCATTCAGTTTCTTCTCAAAATTCATACAAATAATAAGTTCTATAAATATTTTTTAAGTTACCAGTTAGCATCATAGTAGCAGAATCCATATTAATGTATTATTTTTTTATGTGTATATAAAAGAACTTTTTATATTTACCTTATACTGCTTCTTATACTTTATTTCTTACAAGTACTTTCATGGCGTGCACCACTTTTTCCAGTAGTAATAATAATAGCTTCTAAAAACTGTTTATGAAGATTGCATCTTCCTATGTATATAAGGAAATAAGTTCTCTTGTTTGATTATGTATAATTTTGCCTCAATTCTTTTTTCCGATTTGTATTATTATTCTGAATAATTCACGATTTGCGCAGTACATTTATTGGTAAACTACTAAATACGAGGTTCAGCTAAAAAATAACCAGACTAATGCTTTCAAATTATTTTATTTTATTCCTTCACAACTTTGACGTTACCCTCTTCAGTATACTTCCCACCCCTATCCCTACAACTTTCCATTTGGATTTTCAACTGATCAAAGAAATGTTGAAAGTCATTTTCTGTAAGCATGTTCATTGCCTCCTACACATTCTGTTTCACTGCATCAACCGATTCAAAACTGGTTCCTTTAAACACAGCTTTCTTCTTGGGGAACAAAAAAAAGTCACGCAGAGCAAGGTCTGGTGAGTAGGAGGGATGCTTCAACAGAGGAATCCCGTGCTTGGCCAAATATGTCTTGACATCCAATGTAGTGTGTGATGAGGTATTTTCATGACCACATTTTTCGGGACCACTTTTGAGGAAACTTTTCGCATGTTTAAATACTTGTGCAAAATCAGCCAACCCGATTCTTTATCGATTCCTACAATCTCTGCAACTGTGCAAATACTTAAGTGACGGTCTTTTCTGATCAAAGTACCAATTTTTCGATGTATTCATTTGTTGTCTACATTGAAGGTCATCGTGAACATAAGTCATCTTCAATCTCTTCTCGCCCCTCCTTACCACTCATAAACCTGTGTACGTGACAAACATTCATCACCGTTAACATGTTTCAACAAAGTATGGGCTTCTGTAGCTTTGCAAGTTTCACGAAGAATTTTAAACTTACATGTTGTTCTTTCAAAACACTCAGCATTTTACTGACGGACACCAAATACACAATCAGAAAAGCACAGCGGCCAACGCCCAACTGAGTGACCGGCAGACAATTACGTGGCTGGAATGTAGAGGGGGATGTCACGTGACTCGGCAATTTGGCGCTTGGTGTGTGCGCACGCGTTGATTGCCCGTTATATATTCAGTCTGGTTATATAATATAGTATATATTTTAGTTTATTTAAAGTTGCATCAACAGCTTGTTTATTAGTGACTATGATGGGTTATGCAACTGGAACAGTGGGGTATGACTTGTGAAAATTTCCAGACCCTAGCCAAAAATAGAACCCAGGACCTCCACATTGTATATATTTTATATTTTTATGTTTAGTGTAGCAATAATTTATTTTATTAAGGACTGGTTGAGAATTGGGTTATTAATTTTAGAAAAATTGTTGCATTATGGTGAACAACATAAAATTGACATACGTTTTATTAAAGAAATTATAAAGTGCTTTCATTGTACATACTTTATGATTTTGTTGGGGATACGGAATCAAAATGCGTTTGATGAAAATTGGTGGTATTATAAAATTTTGTGAGATCTTTCCTAAGCAGCAACTCAGTTCTTGTATGATAAAACCATAATTCTGTTCTGCAACTGTTGTATTGTTTTAATTAAACACTCCCCATAGGTACATAATTTTACATTATTAATTTTGATTCAATTAGTAGTTTCAAACACATAATTTTGTTTACTGTTACTAATTTAATTAAGGTACACTGTGCAAATAGGGTACATTGGTTTGGTTATAAATTTTTAGAAAATCACTTTGTATAAAAAACAAGATGCCTGTATTACATGTGTATTGTTATTGTTGTGTGTAAATATGTACGTATTAGCTTTATTTTATTTTTGAATAGGTGCAATTCATTAAACCAGTTTTGAAAGTGCCGTTATTACCTGGGATCTGGGTAGTTAAAGTTATTTGGAATAATACTGTAATAGCAGTTGTTGATTTCTTAATAACACCAATGCAGTTTGCTTCTGGTGCTGAATTAATGCAGCAGCAATCAGGGTAAGTAACTATTGTCAAGTCCTCCTCATCCTTTTTTACCATGATACCTGAGGTCTTTCTTTTATCTATTTTTGTTCTGCAAACCTTTTCAGTTTTTTTTTTTTTATAAATGTTTCTGTCTTTTTCATTGTGCCATATCTCTATAAAGGAGTATAATTTTTTTTTGTTACATTCCTTACAATATTCTGTAATTCTTTCTATCTCATTTTCATAAAATAGATGTGACCATTATTTGAATTCTTTGTATGAGGCGTGCCCAGGAAGTAAGAGTACTAAGCCTCTGACACTCAAAGGAATTTTTTTTTGACAAAGTTGGCCGCACTGTGTTCAAGTACAAGGCATTGGCAGTTGAAATGAGCGTCTCTATCTGAATCCCGTCACCTTCAAAGTGAGGAGATTATCTGGTTTCTTCTTGTAAAGTAAAATGCACTGTTCTAGCTTTTTAACAAAATCAAAACTGTTTTTGGGAATAGTGTAATAATTCATTTTAATGAGTACAAAAGTGTTGTCGTGAGTTTAAAGGTGACAGAATGAATGTTCATGATGAACAAAGAAGTGGCAACCGTCTATTGACTTTGTATAAGATGAACGCAATGTTTTCAGAAATCTCCAGATCTCTTCTGTCTGAAATCATTACTGAAACACTTAGTTTTCAAAAATTGAGTGCAAGGTGGGTACCAAAACAGTGGCAGGTGACTTTTTTGACAAAGGTATCAGAAAGCTCACCCCTCACCTCACAAAGTGTATTGAGTATGAAGGTAATCGAAAAATAGTGTTTGATGCTTATCTGAGAATTGTATTTTTTTCTACAAATAATATTGGTTTTTCAATTTTTGAACTGTTGAATCTTTTAATTTCTGGACATGCCTTATACATAGGTGTACATATCTGGAACCTGTTGTAGCAAATGCTGGGTCTGGGTGGTTAAAAGGTCTCTCCATCTTCCTTGATTCTCCCACCACTTCCCCTTCTCAGTATTGTCTCTTTGCTCATTCTTTTTACATATCTATACCAATGTAACCCAATTTTCTCAACTCTCTCTCTCTCTCTCATACTTAATATTTTCAGATCCTCTCTTACATCCACATTTGTCACCCAGTTTCTTCTTGTTTTACCTTTTATTGCTCAAGGAATTTCATCTCCTCAGCTTGAAATTCTGACCAATAACCTTTTCTGTAATTTTCAAACATTCTACATCATAGAGTACAACCGGGCTTATCCCTTTCATACAATAATATTGTAGACATCTTTGGTACCTTAAACCTTCTATTTCATACCATATATTTCAGTGCATGATAAAATTCAACGCCTTTCTGGAATCATATTTATAGTTCATCAAAATACCTCACTTACAAAATATGTGAGACTTTTAAACAATTTTAAGGGACTCCATTTAATTCAGTATCATCCTTTCATAAAACATCATTTCATTCGTATCATGGCTTATATATTTCCATTGTACTAAACCTTGCAAAGCTCCATGTGACAACAAAATGATATTCTTTATTGGCTTGTAGTAATACTGTTAAAGTATGACAATACTACATAAAATTAATTATTTATTTATGTATTTTTTTCAGTTTTCTACACAGTGGTTCTGGACAACCGTATAAAGCAGCTACAATAACTGATTGGAATCATTTGCTTTCATCTGAGCAAGCTTCTAGTGCCTTACACAGAAAAGCCCTCCTCAATGCCAAGAGGTTTGGCAGGGACCTTTTACAATGGATTGATAGCCTTACTTCAAGGTGAGTTAAAAAAGCTCAATTTCTTGTATATCATGAACTTTTCATATTTTAAACAGTCGCCTAACTGTTAGCTTTCTTCTGTATGTTTACTTTGCAGGCATAAAGTATAAAACAGATGCATCTTATTTGAGTGTACTGACCTTCAAGTGACTTTTAAAAACCATATAATGTGAAAATGTGAAGTGATTTAATACCAAGTGACTGATTACATTAATCCATTGGGCAATCAAATATTGACGTACAGTACATAGTTTAACACATTGAGGTTATTTGAGAACTCACGCTGTGACAGGCTTTTTCATGCCAATAATGAGGCATGCCACTTGTGTGGCATCATGTCACCATGAATAAATCAAAACTATGACATGAATTTTTATTAATTATTTAATTCATTTTCTTATAAATTTACTTTTTAAGTGAATTAAGATTCAAATGTATTTGTTACTGATAAATTATCAATTCTTGTATACTTTCATGGTCTGTAGAATAGCTTACCATACTGCGAAGTTCATTTAGTGCTCCAGAGCCATCATCTGTCCTAAGCATGTTAGTGATTGTTGAATGTATACTTAAAGTTGTTTAAAAACCTAAATTTTTTGCACCCAATACATTGACTGTACTGTTCCTAGATGGTTTGTTGTTCATGGGTGTTTTTGATCATTCCT
Source organism: Catonia carolina (assembly GCA_035578175.1). NCBI lineage: Eukaryota > Metazoa > Arthropoda > Insecta > Hemiptera > Achilidae > Catonia > Catonia carolina. The sequence goes on along the minus strand of JAQMRL010000001.1, from coordinate 254,974,818 downwards.
GATGGTGAAATTAACCTGGAATTTAATTTACTTTGTTACATAAATACTTAAGTTAATGGCTATTTTACATTAAATATTAATATTCCCTCCCCCAACCCCTAAGAGCAATACCTGTACCACTCATAACATATGGGAGTGAAACATGGGTGTCATTACTGAGGAATGAATCTTGTATCCAGGCTGCTGAAATGAGATTTTTGCGGGGAGTCTAAAGTTGTACCCGGTTAGAAGTTGTAACAAAGCTATCCGTGTCGAGTTAAATGTTAAGTCACTGTTGGAAATGTTAAGAATACATAAGAGAAACTGGTCCAACTATTTACTTTGCATGCCAGCTCATAGTCTTCCTCTGCGAGCATGGAAATATATACCTAGACGGAAGCGAGGCTTGGGAAGACCTAAAAAGAGATGGATGCCGGAACAGGCCATTGAGCCTGATCCTTGACAGATGATGATATTACTATTATTTTTTAACCTTATATATGACAAAGAATCAAGTATTCTTTGTTATTCAAACTGTTATTATTTTTTAACTGTTATGATCCGTATTAGATAATCTAAAATACATGATCTACATATAGCTTCATTAGTGCAAGCCAGTGTTAAGCAATCAAAAACATCTAAATGGAGATTTACATTTTATAAGGGTAGTAAATAATTTGTCTACTTTTTAACCAATAATCATAAAAGTCTCTTTAGCAAATGAAGCTCTGATACTTAAGTTTGTATTTTAAGAAATTTTAAGGTTCTTGTAATTACTAAAAACAACTCAGCTTCCTTTATTCTAAAAACTTAGAATAATAACACTGATTATTTGTTCAACATATTTGATAGTTTTAATTAAAAAAGGTATGAACATTGAAGGTAAATTATTTTTTGTTTTCTGGTATCGTTTAAAAATAGATTCTACAGAGTGATAGAAACATGTGTTGATGATTCTACTGAGTTACAACTCTGTAAACCTGTCACATTAGAGCCTTGTCGAGGAACCGCTTGGAGCTCACTTGCACCAGATCCTAAATCACATTTGCCACTTGATGATCCATCACCAACCATTTTAAGAAGGTAATTTTAAAAATTAATTTTGCTAGTTTTTTTGTATTTACCAGTTTATCAGAATTTATAATCCTATTTGGCTTCTCCTGTGCGCAGTCAATGTTCTAGGTTACTCTGAAATGCAAAGCAAAAAATCTGGTGTGAAACGCGACTTTCTCTTGTCAATGCAAATAATGAACAATATAATCTAACATTAGAAATAATTAAAAAAACTAACCTCAAAAATGTAACCTTATTTTAATCATGAGTGAATGATGCAAAATGAAAACTAACCTTAGTTTGGCTTAATAATGCGGAAAATCACTCTTTGCCGCTAAACTAGGCTCTGTAGAGAAGAGTGCTTCAAATAAAAGATGTAGATCTTTTAATTTTCTATAAATTTGATTGTATACATTTTTGTCGTAAAATATATACTATGGCCGAAATCTTAAAAAATTGATTTTTTTACAGATTTTCATAAAGAAAAAAACAAAATCACTAATTACCGCTAAACTAAGCGTTATACGAATCAATGTTTGAAATAAAAGTTGTAGATTTTTAAATTGTCTACAACTTTTATTATAGACACTTTTGCGCTAAAATGCACATTAAGGTTGCAATCTTTAAAAAAACCATTTTTTCCTACAATAGAACAGCCTCTCGAAGAATTTCAGTAGACATGGCGCATACCCTATCTTATAAAGCATAAAAATTGTAGTAAATGAGGTGGTTTTAAAAAAAAGTGTAGGAGTCGTTTTTGAAAAAATCTGAAAAAAGTGAAAAATGACACGAATAAACTTCTACTTCCGGTTGACAGATATTGATGAAAATGTTTGTCGGGTCGGTATTAGTATCTAACTTAAGTTTCAAGTTTCAACTTCATACGATGTTTCGTTCTGGAGGTATTTTTTTCTCACACACATACACAGACCAATCGCTAAAAACATGGGTTTTTTGGGTTCGAGGGTCTGAAAATATGTATATCCGATGAAAACTCAATTTTGAAAAATCGATATGAAAACAATATTTTCCTTCCTATATATTAATATAGGCAAGAGAAAGTAAAAAAATCTACTTTGTGTTAATAATCTATTCTCTACATTTATTGCATAAGATGAATGAGTGATTGCCTTTAGATTCCAGTTGTATATTTTCCTTCAATTGATTGATTTTGTCATGTTAAGGTGCCTTCTCAGGTTTTTCTTTATTCTTTACATTTTTGTGAGTTTAAAAATTGAAATATGTAATTATTGTGCTAAATAAACATTTACATTACTACAGAGTGATTTTTTAGTCCTGTTACCCAATTGTTAATGTCTGGTAATATTTTTCTAAAAAAAATAAATTTTGTTTTGTGACACTAAGTTGGTAGCCCTACTCAACCAGTATGGATATGGCAGTGTGAGTTGATTCTCCTTGAGCTGTGTAAAATTTTGTGCCATTTCCGGTCGTGCTACGAACAGAATGTCTTTTATCCTAAAACAATCTCTTGTTTAAATCTGGAGGCTGAAGCTCTAGAACTAATCGTATGTGATATGGACACAATTTCAATTTTTTAGCAGCTTTCTGAGCACTCGAACATGACAAATCAACATGCGAGGAAAGTTTTTGTAAACTTTTCCATGGAGAATTGAGCAATCTTGTTTTCACATTCTCTTAACGTCATCTGTCAAGAGAGTTGGTCGACCACTACGTTTTCTGCTGCAAACAATACCTGCCTCTAAAAATCAGTTAGTTAGCCTAGAAATTGACTAGAATAGAGTGGAGGAACACCAAAAAATTTAATTTGAAATGATTTTTTTACACTCGCATACGATTATGTAGCAAAATATTGTTCAAGAATGAAAACCCGTTGTTCTAGGGTAAAAGACATTCTGTTCGTAACACAACTGGAAACAGCACAAAATTTTACGCAACTCAAGGAGAATCAACTCAAACTGTTGTATCTATACCGGTTGAGTAGGGCTACCAACTTTGTGTCACAAAACAAAATATCCCTTTCTTAGAAAAAAATTACCAGACATTAACAATTGGGTAACAGGACTAAAAAATCACCCGGTACTTCTACTGTTTTACGTTAAAAAATAAATAAATATTTAATTACAGTTATTTTTAAAAGTATTTGATTTTTAAGTTAATGATTGTTTTCTGTTTTGTAACTGCATATACTTTTGATTGAATGGCCGGCCCATTGGCGTAGTGGTTAGTGTAACTGGCCTCTACACCGGGGTTCCGGGTTCGATTCCCGGTCAGGTCTGACATTTTTTCAGTACTCATTTTCATATATCATCATCCTCCACCATCTGCATTAGCAGAAATTGCAGTCAGATGTAAAACAAAAACAAATTTTTTGATTGAATCTGTTACCTACTGAATACTGGAAATTACCATGAATTTAGTTCTTTGGCTTTGACTTTCAGGCAATATTCTTCACTAATTTGATGTGGTAATATTCCATCATCTTCTGTAAACCTGAGATATCATTGGCCATTATTAAAGTGTCGTCGGTATGCCTCATATTTACAAAACTTAAACAAAAAATAACGGAAATATATGAATTGTATGTACAATTAGATTAAATATTAAGTAGATTAAAATTATTTTATATTTGTTGCAGATGGTGACATTGGAGGATGTTATTTAAAATCACTTTATAAATTAATTTTGTAATTTGAAGCGCACGGCCTACAGGTGGTTGTTTATCTCAATGTAAAATTCAGATTAAGCAACCATGTTTTGTAACTGATTTATTGTGATATAATAAATATTTATTTAATAATGTAAGTGACACCGGTAATTAGTAGTCAATCTTTTAGTAATTGTATACAGTGAAACTTTTTTAATAATTCAAATTCATATTATTAGGACTGAAGTATTTAAAATAGCCACAAAATTGAATCTTTTACAATGAAAACCAGTTTAAATTATACATGTTTAATAAAAAATTAATCAGGTACAAGAAAAAAAATTAAAGAACTTTTAAAAATTTACTGATTTAATTTAAGCTGCATGAAAATGTATCAAAATTTGGAACTCTGATTGCACAACGAGATAAAGTTGTTAAAATAACTTCTCACTTGTTTCAGTGAGCACTAAAATGTTTTCAAAACTATTATGACATTTAGAAGTTCCAGATCCATTATCTGAAACATGTGTATCTTAGTTTTTGAAATTATGAAAAAGTGTTGAGTTGTCACAAAACATTAAAATGTTATTAAAATTTATGTTTTACAAAATTAATCTATTAAATACTAACCCTTGTGCTAAAAACATATGTACTGCCTGTTCCCAAGCTTTGTGCAGCTGAGAGGTATGCATTACGTTACTACTACTGTGAGAGATTGCGTTAGTAGTAGTAACGTTTTACTTGTATTATGTTTGTAGTAGTCAAGGGTACTATCCAAACTACATATATTGTGTGTCGCCGTCTACAGCGAATAGTAGCAAAACAACACCCACATATGTCATGCACTAGGCAGCCTACTGCCCAGCAAAGAGCAATGAGATGATTAATGCAATGTTATGAATTAACAGCAGTCTGGTACTTCATCTTTCCCCTTCATCCCGCAGCTGCACAAAGCTTAGATTCATACAGTACTGGGAGTAATTATGGTTTCATGACTAAATGTTAATCTTAAGCTGTATCCTGCAGCTTGTAATAAATCTAAATGGTAATACCGTATTTACTCGCGTACCCCACGCCCCCGTGTAAGCCACGCACCCGAATTATATGAACTAAAAAAAAAATAATAATAAATACGGTAAAAAATACAAAGGTCAAACTTACATACAAAATTTATAATAATAATTTTTTACAACAAATTTAAAAAGAACAGTAATGGTTAAATTCAAATTAAGAGGCAAGTAGGCTATTTATTAGTTAAGTGAACATAAAAACGCAACTTATGAGTTCATATACCCGATAGTTTATTTTTGACAGCTTGGTTGACCTGTAAAAAATAAAACGATTACTGCAAGTTTTCCTAAATATAGGAAGTTGTAAATTCTTTAGTGTTAGTATTTTCAAAAAAATATATAACCTGTTACCTGTCATAGTTCATCTGAATTGCTTCCTTCGATGTCTGAGGGATCTGGTACACATTCGCTTGTGGCACTCTCATCTTCGTCATCACTACCATCCATCCACAGGAAATCATCCTCTGTGCCATCCAAATTGTTTGAAATGCCGCATTTTTTAAAGCTTTTAACAACAGTTTCTTCTGTTATCTGCAACCTTGCAGTTTTTATCCACTCGTAAATTAAATTAAGCTCTGGCCTCTTAATTTTTCCAGATGGTGTATGCGCGTGTTCTTCTATAGCCATCCAATTCATATAAAGTTTCTTTAAATTAGCTTTAAACAGTCGATTCACGCACACATCCAACGGTTGTAACAAACACGTCAAACCTCCCGGAATAATCATTTGAAAACTTTTGTCTTTGTTTAACATTTTCTTTACTTCGTCAGTTCGATGTCCCCTAAAACTGTCCATGACTAAGATGTTATGTGGGTTCAACAAAGCTCCGGGATGACGGTTCCACACCTTTTTACCCAATCAACAACTAAATCGCTGTCCATCCACCCGCTTTCGTGCGCCGCCACAATTATGCCAGAGACATTTATTTTCGGTATGGTTTTTCTCTTAAAAATAATATACGGAGGTAATTTCTTCCCGTCCGCCGTAATACATAACATTACGGTACATCGTAATTTTTCGTAGCCTGCTGTCCACACTTAAACAGTTTTTTCTCCTTTCTTGTTTACTGTTGTTTCGGAAGGGCTCTCAAAATAAAACAGGAGTCTGATCGCAATTGCCAATTTGGGCTAAAGAGAAATTGTACTTCTGCCTTTTATCTATAACGTGTTTAAAAAAAAATTTAATTTGCTTCTCATGTTCATCCGGTACCCTTTGTGCAACACGTGTTCGCTTTCTTAAACTTAAATCATTTCTTTTGAAAAGCCTAACTATCTATCCTCTGCTGGCCTTGAAATTAAGAATACCTTTACTTTCTGCTATTTTTATACCTTTATTTTGGCACATTTCAACAGGAATACCATAACCAAATTGGCATTTTTCTAATATAAACTGCACAAGTTCTTTTTCAATTTCATCAAATTTTGGTTTACATCCTCTGAAACTGTCCTGTTAGCAGAAGTTTTCAAGAGAAGATTCTTTGTCTTCCTCCAATCTCGTATACATGCTTCATTTATATCAGATTTTCTACCTGCTGTTCGGTTTCTGATATTCTTAGCTTCTCGCACTACATTTAATTTCTCACTCGCGGTAAAAGAACGCAAATGTAAACCTTTGGTTGTACTCATGATGTATGTTATACAAGGACAAATAAACACGCTGTAAAACACTGCATACTTCGAGATGACTAAACGCGTTATAGGCCTAGCTAGCAATAATACAAAAAATAATACTGGTATTATGAGTCAATAAAAATTCTGTGGTGGGAGTTGAGGTCGTTGACCTTGACCCAGTGGGTTAAAATAAGAATGTAAGAAGTGACAGCATGGGTGAAGTTATGGCGGCTATGGTAGTACGCACGTAAGCCACGCACCCTAGGTTTTCAGGCGGCAATTTTAAAAAATACTGCGTGGGGTACGCGAGTAAATACGGTATATTATTAGCATTCACTAATATTTATCCTTTTGAATCCTGTTGTAATGTGTTTTATTTATTTATTTTTAATCTTACTTTTTACATAATTTGTTAAAAAAATTCTAGGTGATGTTTCTTCAGTAATTTATTTTAAACTTTTTTATACATGTGACAGTGAAAACCAATAATTTATTATCATTTAGATGATATACAAATGTAGCATATAACATTGTTCAAGTAAAAAAGCTAAATGGCTGATGGAATTTGGATTATTAAAATTTCCTGTAATTGTTAATTATTTCTTTTAAATCTGTTGATTCTGTTTTGTAAATTTTTAACATGAGTTTTTCTGGTTTTTCTTTATTTAATAATTTATTTGTTATTGAAAAGAAAATAAGTAAAATATGTATTTTTTTAATGATTCAGAATACAAATGATCCATAGAAAATGAGTTATTGGATTACTAATAAAGTAAAATTTCCCCTATTTGTCGTTCTGTAAATCATAATCTATAATTTTTCCTCCATTTAATGTTTACGTATACACACAATGCATGAGTATTTTGCCTTATCTAGTGAAATGTTTTTGGTAAAATCAAAACGTTATAACAAGTTTTTTTGTATCCTTGTAAAATGTCTTACTGAACTCATTTTTTTAAATCTAAAAGGGTCTTCTTTCTTTTAACCACTACTTTTTATTGTTATATACAGTATTTTATTTTAAAATGTACTTTATGTGTGTATTTTTTACTTTCTCTTGCCCTATATTAATATACAGGGTGATTCACGAAGATATGCAGAAACTTTAGGAGCCCATTGTACATGTAAAAATAATGAAAAAAGTTTATATAAACATGGGTCCGGAAATGCTTCGTTACCGAGTTACGGCTAGCGAAAGATTTCGCCCGGATTTAAGCTCACCAGGTGAAATGAGGTCTTCCTGAAATTCTGGTAAGGTAGATTAAGGGGCGAATTTAATCATTTCTTATGGTTTTTGACCTGATAAATTGAATGAAACAAGTCCCAGAACTGTAAGTTAAATAGTTTTTAAGAAAACCAGTGTCAAATGCAAAAAATGGAGTGGAAAACACATTTTTTCATCTTTGGGCAAGAATAACTTTGTTATTTCACCAAGAAACAGTTAAAATTTTTGAATAAAACGTAGAAAATTTTATTCTGAACAAACCGGTGTAAATTAAGTACACAGAAAGCGAATAGTTTTTGAGAAAACCAGTGTCAAATGCAAAAAATGGAGTGAAAAAAAACACATTTTTTCTTCTTAGTTTTTCCGGTTAATTTTACATTGTACTCTTATGAATAAAAATTCATTTAATCGAACATCTATTCGCTTTCTGTGTACTTAATTTACACCGGTTTGTTCAGAATAAAATTTTCTACACGTTTTATTCAAAAATTTTAACTGTTTCTTAGTGAAATAACAAATTTATTTTTGCCCAAAGATGAAAAAATGTGTTTTTCACTCCATTTTTTGCATTTGACACTGGTTTTCTTAAAAAATATTTAACTTACAGTTCTGGGACCTGTTTTATTCAATTTATCAGATCAAAAACCATACGAAATGATTGAATTCGCCCCTTAATCTACCTTACCAAAATTTCAGGAAGACCTCATTTCACCTGGTGAGCTGAAATCCGGGCAAAACTTTCGCTAGCCGTAACTCGGAAACGAAGCATTTCCGGACTTATGTTTATATAAACTTTTTTCATTATTTTTACATGTACAATGAGCTCCCAAAGTTTCTGCATATCTTCGTGAATCACCCTGTATAGGGAAGGAAAGTATTTTTATTTCAATCTCATACTATATTGTACTTTTTTCTTTTTTTTTCAATTTTAAAAACTAATGTAGCAAACACTTATAGTATTTCTGAAGTCACATAAAATTAATCTGTACTGTACTGTAATTAATTGATAAAAGTAAATTATTACTTTATCTTGACATGATCTATACTCCCTTTCTGTAACCTCCTGAATGCAATTAACATAAATTACTATAGAAACTCTCCGTTTGTGCGGGGGTTAGGTTCCGAAAATTCACCTTGAATACGGAATACGTACAAAAACCGCAAATACAGAAATTGAATTAGTAAATTAATAAGCAATGCGTTTACATAGTACCTATATCATACTGTAGTGTACATACTATATAATTTGTACGTAATGTGTTTTTTGAAATATATATTTCTAACCACCAGAATACGGTAACAGAAACACTTACCAATGTTTATAGCGCTTTCGTGTATCTTGTACACATCTTCAGTAAATTAAAATTCTGTAAAAAAAATTTCGCACATTTTATGTACGTAATCATCTTTACCATGCATATTATCATCGTTTTACAAATTCTTTTTCATTCGGAACAAACTACGAATATTGAATTTATCTCACCCCGAATACCAAAAACGGTAACAAAAAATAGAACCACGAATACCGAATGCGTGAATAGAGTGTTGATTGTATTTAGGCTAAGTGACTGTTAGTATTAGTCTAACACATTGAGCTTGAAGGCAAGAATCACCGTTACTGCTACCGTGCTGCCACAACATTGTAGTGAAAAATTAGGGTGAATCCGATCACCATAATCCATTTATTGAAAACATCTTTCTTTTATATTCAGCGATTCATCAGTTAAATGTATGTATTCATTTTTTTACAATGTCTAAATTTTTTTTTTTTTTTTTTTTTTTTTTTTTTTTTTTTTTTGGTTTAACGTTCGACTGTTTTGCAAATTGCTGTGAATGCAGACGGTGAAGGATGAAATGAATTTTTTGTAACGTATGAAAAAATGCCATGCCCGAGTGGGATTCGAACCCAGGACCGCGTGATGAGAGGCGAGCACGTTACCAACATCGCCAACGCGGCCGGCAATGTCTAAATAGACACTTAAAAAAAATTTATTTGAAAATTCCTGACAACAGCTAACTAAAAACTACCGTCACGTGGTTCTTATAAGATCAGTTTGAATTTCTGTAGAATACTTTTGGTAATATTGCCTATGTGCTGTAGTTCAGAAAAAAGTTTTTTAAAAAACAAGTGGGTATACCTTGGACAATTCAAATTGGCACAAGCAGTTTCGGTGTTTATCTACTCCACTCTTCGCTACTGTAATGTGCGACTCACACACGGTCACTACACTGTGTTTTCACTGTTGTTATTAACAATTTGTCAGACATAATGATGTGACCAATTTGTTTAGTTAGTTGCGTGCGTCTGTAAAGTATAGTTTAGTGAGTTTTTGCAGTTTAGTTCTTGTAATTTATAATTTAAATTTTTACTGGGACAAATTACATACATATTTTAAAACAAATAAATTATTTGTATGTTTGTACATTGAAATAAGGTTATAGGCATTTGCGTACATTAAATTTTGTGGAAAGAATAGGTTATAGATATACTTCATGCGGAATTGTGTGTACACGTAGAGCAAGAGTTGTGCCAGTTCGAATTGTCCACAGTATACTATGATATCTTGAGGCATATCCAGGACCAATGTATTAAAAAAATTTAATTAGCTTACAATATTTTTGTTATACACACAGTATTTTAAGGAACTAATATACATAAATCTTTGACCTTCATCTCGAATTCTATAATTTGTAATTTTCTTTAGTGTCACTCTTGCAGTCCCAAATATGAATATTTAAAAAAATTTTACTGTAGATTCAAAAATGTCATTATAAAATTAAATCAGTATGTTATACAACATACTAAACACTCGTGAAAAAATCACCGATTTACAAAACAGAAATAAAAGAAATAATTAAATAAAAATAGTTATAAATAATTTATTATTATTATTATATAGATTATATTTTTGTGAAAAATAATAAAATAATAAATAATGAATGAATAATAAATAAGTAATAAAAGGCTCATAAAATTATTTTAATGTAAACAAGTGTGTTTAAATATTTTTTTAAAGCTATTTATTATTATCATTATTGTAATATTTAACAGGTTTTCTTCATTAAACTGTCAATCTTTCTCGATATCTCTCACTCTTATACATTTATTCTTATCTATCATATTTTTCTCTCTTTTAGTAATTTTTTAAATGTTAGGTCGTAGGAATTTCATTCATTCAATTTATTGGTGTGTTTATTTATTGTAACGTAGGAAATTGTAGTTTACAAAACTGTATACAAGGTGATTTTATTCTGTCAACTTTTTGAGATTTATATAATATTTTGTGTTTTGTTTGTTTTATATTTTAAATAAGTTTATTTTTAAGTCTGATATATGCGCACATTCAAGTTTTTAAATATTTTTATATATTTTTTTTAAATTTAAGTGAAAAATTGAATCTTAAATAGGTGTATCAACATCATCATCATCATCATTATCATCCTTTCTATCCCTCCTCCAAGTTTCCTTGGGTCGGGTGCAACATTACTCTTCAGATATACTCGTTACGTTTAATCAAGCCGTAAAGGGTATCTTGAATAAGCAGCCAGTAGCAGAGCCTCAGGTCTGGTGGGGACTACTGTCTAGGGGGGCTAAAAGTGCACCTACGTAATGCCACAGTGCTGATTAGAATTCTGTGACATGGTGAATATTGGTCACCAGTTAGTAGACCAATTAGTTCCTCAAGGGCATTGGTGGGAGGGACTTGGCAGATAATTTCTTCTTCTTCTTCCAACCATGGATTAGGCCGCAGCTTGTTCCGAACTCACATACTATATCATCTATCTTCATCTTCTCCTAGGTCTACCGACATCCCTTTTACCTTCTGGAGCATACCAGTGTGCCTGTTTAGGTATCCTGTGATCTGACATCGTTGTCATATGCTGTCTCCAACTTTGACGTTACTTTATCTTTTCGTTCAAATAATTTATAATGCCCTTAAGAACACCAATCTCAGTAGTGTCTGAGCCTATAATGGAAGTTTGGAAAGAAAAAGTCTAGAACGTACTCAACTTGCAGCACATTACTTGGGGGACCGGCAGAAGCATGTTAAGTAAATGTAACCCTATTTTAAAGATATGGTGAATAAAATCCTACATTACAGATTATATTGTACAGTATATTGATAATATTGTACAATTTTTATAAAACAATACTAAATTCTTTTTTAGTTCCTAATACTCTTATTTAAATGATTTCATTATTGTACACTCATGTTCACACATCACCCATAAATCATTTATTTCATTATATTTGTAATTATCTTCATTGTGGTGTTCCTTAATCTATTTTATTTTAACAGAGCTTTTTAATGAACTGAACTTTATCATTCCAGATTTTAAACCAATGAGATTAGCCTTTTTAATTATATTTTATAGTTATCATCTTGGTTGACTGAAAAAAAAATCTCCTTGTATATGGTCAATTCCTGATAATAAATATAATAGATTTGTTAACAGGTTTTAAATCAGAATAAAAAAATAAAACCTTAATTCATATGCATACACTTATGGTTTTGTAATGAAGTATTTAAAAAAAAGTGTTGTCCAAAAGTTAAAGCTGTAATGTTAAAAGTACTTTTCACACATCCAGGTTGTATCAGTTAAATGTCAGTGTTATACGCCCTCAAATTTTAGGGTTGGAGTTTTGAGATTATATAACTTTCAAAACTGGTTAAATAACATTTTCATATTGTACATTTAAGAAATGAGTTACACTGAAAAACTGATATATTAAACTGTTAAATTGAACCGTTGAGCTAATTGACTAAAAAAAGCCATTTAAAATAATAAAAAGAATTTGGATCTCAAGATTAACAGTTTTTGTTCCAATATACCATTCTATGTCACAAAATATTTTTAATTAATAAGTTTTATACTTCTTCAAGGTAACAGTCTGCTGTTGAAACATTCATTTTTAAAGTTAGGTTAATTTGGTTAGGCAATTAAACTAATTTACCCGGGGCCCCAGGTTCAATTCCCAGTGAGGTCTGGCATTTTTTATCACTCATCTTCATCTATCATCCTTCTCACCGCCTGCATTATCAGCAATTGCAAAACAGCAGACGTAAAACCAAAAAAAACCTAATTGTGTAAAACTCAGTAATATGACCAACTGTTACCCTTCTTTAAAATCGCTTCATTCCTAACTCGATCTAGCACAGTAGTTAACTGACAACGTCTCCAGAAACTTATTTTCGTAGTTGTTAGGCTTATTCTACTTTTAAATCTTGGTAGTGTAGAGTTAAACCCTTTAAGCCATTACTGAAGGAGTTTTCAACAAAAAAATAGAAGTTTTTCTTCTTAATGCTACAAGATATGCGATAACTCCACTAAACAGGATGTAACATTCTGGTGATGACCTTATCTCAGCCAAATCGTTCCAAAATATCACTGGTGTACCATCTGACATTGCAATTATGCTAAAATATTTTTCATTTATAGCTAGAAGTTCCCTGCACTCCACTACAAATACAGAAATAAAGTAAACCAAAAAGGAAACCCTGGAAATAATGGACTTAACAAAATTAAGAATAATTTGATAACGAATGATTTAAAAAAAAGAACCGCAAAGATTTAAGTTGTTAAAAGCAACTATTTTTTAATATGGTACGAAAACGAAAAAGATAATAAAACGAAGAATAACTTTGATTATTATTTTGTATGTACTATTCTTTTCACAAGATAAAGTTCTTAAAAGAACTGAATGCTATTTTGATTAGTACGTAATGTAAAAATTTAAAATCGCAACAACAATGAACAGCTTTCACGTACTGTTTATTCATCCTGGTACCTTTGAATCGCTTCGCCAACAGGCTATGTGAAATTGGGGGTAATCGGCTACCAGTACAATTACAAAAATGGGTTAGTGGATCGGATTCTGCCATTGTACAAAATTTTTCTTTTAAGAAAAGTCTGCAACAAAGTTAACGTAATCAGTATTGTATTAGTAAAAGTCTAGTTTTCTGGGTCAAGAAGTCAATTAAAAAAGTTCTGAGCTCAATATCTTTTGCAATTGAGGAGTTTCGGCATATTTTCAGATTTTTGAGCAGGAGGGAAGGGTCATACCTCAGATTTTAAAATTTTCCTGGGGGTTTTAGAGGTTGAGGAACAAAAACGGTCTGTATTATTTCGCTCCAAGGCCTCTTTATGGGTTAGAATCTCCAGACATAGCCCGTTACATTCAGCTTTATTTATATAAGATTAATATGAAAAATAACCAATGCTTGTAGAGTTATGACACGATGAATAACATTATTTAACAAATACTATGAAATTTTTCATTATATTAAGTAATGCGCAAAAAAATACTCAAAATTATTTATATTTTTTATCAGGAACGATCAAATTATTATTTATAGTTAAAAATAGATATTTTTAATATTAGCTTATAATACATTTTTCAAATCACGGTGTGTTAAATAGAATATATTTAAATTCTAAACTTAAATAAAATAATAAAGTAATTGTGATTTATACTTGATAATAATTAAATTGTAATTACAATTAATATTATTTTTAAGTCAAGTAACGTAATATTACATTTTGTAGATTTATAAAAAAAGTTTTTATGTCGTGTAGTCATTTTTAATGTGATTTATTAATTTGGTTTTTATTTTTAATAAAAGTCACATAAATTAATTAAATATAAATATAATAAGAGTAATTATCAATTTTATATTCATACAAATTATTTTAGGAAGTATGTAGTTAGTTGTTTTACTCCTTGATGCATTTTTATTATATGTAAATATATTTATTACATAGGTATTATTTAAGATTAATTAATAATTTTTGTAATCACCTCACCACAAATTATGTTTAAAAACGTAGTTGTGTAAGCCATCACAATAGATCTAGTGCCATTGTTTTGTCGTACAATTTTTAAGTGCCATGTCAGTAATTTTATTACTTTTTAAGGTGAATATTATTAAGGTATGTTAAATATTTTCGTTTCTTTATGTGATATTTTCAGTTTACCATGTACAATATCAGTGCAATTATCCAAGTGATATTATCTGAAGAAGACTGGAATCAGTCAGTTTATGAGAGTACTGTCCGAAAAATACGCCAACAAAAGCACTTTTTTAGTTTATTATTTAATAATAGTTGGCCCATGCCGATTAATTTACACAATAGTATACTAATTTACTTTAAACAATTTTACAATTATATTAACATTTTTAGTCGTATTTCATGATGTTTTGTATCAGTGTTATTTATGAAAATCAGATATGCATCTAAAAAACATTCGCATCACCATTATGGTGAGGCATTAAAGAAAAAAACTGATCTTCACGATGTCACCCCCAGATTATAGTAGCACCATCAAAATTTTTATTCAATTATTTTATTTATTTTGAAAAATTTTGTTCCAACTATTACCAATTTTCATTTTTTGTAGAATCCTCAAAATGTCCTCTTTACAACCGTGTAAAAAATGTTAAATCTGTTTGGTGGAACTCTGTATTTTAAGAAAAACAGAATCTTCTTTTAAAATATATTGGATAGATTTTTCATTTTAAATATATGATAAGTATTGCACTCAGCTGGTGTACTGTGAGGTGTATTTCATGATTGAATCCCAGGTTCACCTTTGAAACAATGAAATTACTGTATTTTTTGATCAGTGATATTTTTGATGCATGTAACTGAAGAGTAGTCTTTATTTTTCCTTTTCATGGTTCTTAATTTGTTCCAATTTCCGTCCAGTGTTTTCTTGGACAAGTTTACCATCTTAATTCTTGTTTGGGTTCTGTGATTACTCATACATTCTAATTGTTAAAATTATTTAAGTTACGGTAGCATCATAGCACCAGAATCCATATAATACATTTATCTTTTTTTTTATGTATGTATAAAAAAAATTTTATATTTACCTTTTACTTCGTTTTATACACCGTTATTTACTAGTACTTTGACAGTGTGCACTGCTTCTTCAGGTACATCTTCCTTTGGTTTGATTCAATCCTTTGACAAAGGAAGATGCAGCCTTCATAAAGTTTCTATAGCCGTTTGCACGTTCAGTTGACACAATAGATCTTATGGGAATCGTCGCTGCTATTAGTGCCACTAATAACAACAATTAAAGGCATCTGGATGTGTATTTAAATAAATTTTTGAAACTCTATAAAACATATTTTTTAAGGTAGAACTACAATTCAAGTTTTGCTAAACAGAAAAAAAATTATGTATTATGTAGAATGTTAAATGAATGTAAAAAATAATTTTCTTCTTCTTCTCTTGGGGGGGGGGGGGTTAAAATGAATTTATCTTTTTTACTGCAGACCTACTAATAACTTCTCCACATTCCCACCCCAAACTTTCTAAACACTGCATGATAAATGTAAATAAATGACACAATCGGTTATTACAAATCTAAAAAATCTTTCCCAGTACAGATATTGAAAAAAATATTTCACATTTGAAATCCGCATATGAAGTTGAGTATAAACTTATAGTGTTAATTATTTATTAATAGTCATACAGACTACTCTACATTATAAAGGTTTGTTATCGAAAGGGTGCAGAGGAGGGGAATGTTATTGGTTATGATTGCATTGATTGATGTAAAAAGCCGATATTTGTGTTTGTGCTAGTAGCAGTCAGAGCTTCATAAGAAATATACTGTCCTATATACTGGTCTGTGTGTGAAACATGCAAATGACTATAGAAGCTATATATTTTATTACCTGCAGAAGCGGTGCGCACCGCAAAAGTACTCGTAAAAAACGAAGTATAAGAAACAGTAAAAGGTAAATATTTTTTTTTTATACATACATTAAATACAATACATTAATATTAATTAATTCTAATTGTTGTATCCACTTTTTATCGTAATGTATAAAATTCTGGAATTGAGAAACTCGATTCTGCATTTCTTATTCTATCTGCACAAGACAGACCTCTCAAGCTTCTCATGAAAGCTATTTCTGCTGCCTGAACGACATTAAATATCTTTTTATTTTTCATGTCCCAGGTTTCACTTTCTTATTAAAATGTGGGCATTATTGTAAAATGTCAACTGACTTCCTACCTTTGCCTTATTCATGAAATTCCTTCTAATTGTATCACATTAGTCTGAACCTGTTAGTTTTCAACTTCTTCTCATCTTTGATATTATATGAAACATCACGACCCAAATAATTAAAGCCACCAACTTTTTCAGGAATATTATGGCATAAATTGCAATTTATGGTGTGGTTGGGTCCTTTCCATAAAATTCATAATTTAATTGGAGAGTTTGTGGTAACATTCTTCTAGTGGCATCACTTGGTCCAGATTTTCTTTTGTTTTTATTTTTATGATAAACGTAAATAATTAAAGCACATATTGTAAGAAAATATGATGCACATTGAATTCCAATTAGATCCACGTCAACCAATTGTTGGGTGTGTGCAAAACTAGGTATAGTCATTTGGATAATTGTAGTCCTATTGTTTATAAACATGCAAACAATTTATACTTACCTTACATTACTGTATTATAATTTCGGTAATCAATCAAACATTTACAAGTAGCTTGTTTGGTTTTTTTAAACGTTAAATACATTTTAAATTAATTTATGTTGAACCAAAATTTATTGCAACTTATTTTAGTCATTTGTTGTAATAATGATATGGATTTGGCTAACTTATTTTTTAGTACTATACAGGAATGTTAATATAATTTTTGTATTTTGTATTGCCAGTATTGAGTAATCAACAACTTTATAATTGTGTTATATTTTATTATTGTTTTTAAGTCTTCTTTTTTTAATTTAATTCACTGCCTCATTGTCTTTGAATTCCAGTTGTTTTAAATAACTGAAATTTAAGTTATAGTCAGTCTCATATTTGATAGCGGATATAAACAAGGTATGTTATTTTAGGACAGGCAAGATGCACCTGCAGACAGGTATCTTCATTTACATTTTTACTTTTTTTAACGTACACTTTCTGAATAAAATAATTATGATAAGTTCTTCTATTACTCAAAACAAATAAAAAATTGCTTAGAGTGAGTTTAAAGCTTTGAAAATATTGAATAGGACATCCAAATGTTATACTATACTCGGTTTATCATAAGAAAGATATGTCGAATAAACCAACAACGGTTACCGAATCAGCTGTAAAGCAGTGACTCTGAAAAAATGCAACACTTTTAATGAAAACATCACAATGATAACTGATACATGTTTTAACCATATACAGAATTAAACGATAAATAGAAATGGAAAAAAACAAAAAATATTATAACACTACCTAATTGAAAATAAATTTTAATACTCGTAAGAACGATGCGAGACAATACGATGTCAAAAGCGAACTGGTAGCCCACTGGTATGCTAGTTAGTGCTCAGTTATGGTGACGGATTCTTAGTAGCTGTGGTTTTCTGGCTTCAGTCACTAAGCTTGATAGTTCGCTCTAGGGGGTTGTGAAGGGTCTCTGCAATGCGTTTAGTTGCGTGTGCATTAACCCTTATTTTTGTTGGGGGAGCGTGCTCCTATCCAACCTTCAGGATGTCGTTCATGGGGGCTCATCAGTGGTTCTTGGCATCCCGGGGCCGGTCCATCAGCAGTAACATCCTGGTGCAATGCGAGAGAATTAGTCGGGCGCCTAAGCTTCCTATGTCTGACGCAGTTGATTGTCCGGGACTATGTTCGACAGACATACATGTGGACAGAGATTTATGGGTTTGGATTAGTCATCGTCAAATTCAATTGTGAAATAACGAGTGACTAAACTAATACTAGATGGCTAATCATTAAAATAAAAATGTTTACTTTTAAAGTTCTCTTGTTTCGTCATACAGATCAGAAGTAATACATATAACTTGTAACACCGTTTATTTATGAAAAAGAATGGAAATAAAATATAGGCCTAACAGTTTCATTTATAAACATATTTCTAGAAGTATTTTGTTGTTACTTTTTAATCAGCATGTACACGTTTTTGAATAATGAGCATGCTCAGTGACGTTATTATTTGTTTACTCAACTTTCTTATGATGAACCGAGAATAATAAACTTTTAATACATTTTTGAAATGCATCCTCCAAACCATTAATATAAATTACAGTATAAATAAAATTTATCACCTTACCTTTGGTAGCTTATTTAAGTTAAAAAAACTTACACGCGTTTCGGTGGTACCACCTTCTTCCGAGCATATTTTTTTTAAATTAAAATTGAGAATGGTGTTTCCATTAAAACTTGTTTTAATCTAAATGACTGAATGGAAATACTGTTTTAAATTTTAATTTTAATTTTTTTTTAAATACGCTTTGAAGAAGGTGGTACCACCAAAACGCGTATAAGTTTTTTAAACTTATAAGCAACCAAAGGTAAAGTAACGTACGAGGCGTGTTTTTTAAGTAAGTACCGTTTTGCGATTCCGCCGCCGCAGCGCTACGGTCGGCGTTCCGCGCATGCGCGCTGGTTACCTACATCTCTTGTCTACGCACTGACGCCATTACAGTCTGATTCTTCATTGTATACGTTGTTTACTGAGTGTTTAAGATGCCTCCGACAATCGTGAGTCCCGCTGACTGTGAAGTACAGGCTGTTATACGATTTCTTATTGCTAAAGGCGTAAAACCGATCGATATTCATCGTGAGATCGTTGAAGTTTACGGACAAAACATTATGAGTGATGGAATGGTAAGGAAATGGGTGAGAGCATTTAAAGATGGCCGCACAAATGTGCAACAATTTCTGCCCGGAAAATCATGTGCACAGTTTTTTGGGACAGAAAAGGAGTATTGCTAGTGGAGTTTCTGCCTCGTAATGAGACAATCAATGTAGCGTCTTATTGTGAGACATTGAAAAATCTGCGTCGTGCAATCCAGAACAAAAGACGTGGCAAGTTGAGTAAGGGTATCGTTTTGCTGCATGACAATGCCCGTCCACATGTGGCTAATCAGACCAAAGATCTCATCAAATCATTTAAATGGGAAACTCTAGATCATCCTCCATACAGCCCTGATTTGGCGCCCAGCGACTACCATTTGTTCCTGCACTTGAAGAAACACCTGGGCGGTCGGCGTCTTCAAGACGATAACGAAGTCAAAACATTTGTGATGCAGTGGTTAACAAATCAGGCGGCAGAATTTTATCAGGAGGGTATTCAAAAACTGGTGCCACGTTATGACAAGTGCCTCAATATTCACGGAAATTATGTAGAAAAGTAGATTAAGGTACAGGCTTTCATGTAAAAATAAAATTATTGCGATATCTTTGTACGTCTTTTTTTAATTCCAAAACGGTACTTACTTAAAAAACACGCCTCGTACTTACTAAAGGTAAGGTGATAAATTTCATTTATACTGTAACTTTTAATATTTTCATTGATTGTCAATATTTTGTATCGTTGATATTGTAAAGTAAGTTTGTTAATAATACTAATTTGTTTGTTTTAATTAGTTTGTTAATGTTATTAATTGGATGGTTGGGCTTTTTCACCTCATTTATATATCTTCATCTCGTGGGGTCATAAGTTTGCTTGTTGTTTTATATTGAACAGATCACAACATACACAAATTAGGGATTAAAAAAAATCTTTATTAATGAAAGGTTCTTTTATAGACTTTATTTCACTATTTTCACACATTTATTTACACAAATTTTTATTTATTTTTGCTATCAATTAATATGAGGCAGACTGTATTTATTTATTATCAAAAGGTCATTGTTGTTGTTTAGGTCATCAGCCGAAAGGCTGGTTTGAACCTGTAGAGGTTTTACTAAGTAAAACGAGGAGTGAGGTGGTTTACAATTGCCTTCCTCACTGAGTGAAAAAGTGCGCTTATCAGCATGCCGGGCCCTCCGAAAAGCACATATTTTCCACCCTGCAAACGACACTTTCACTTCATTCACCACAAGGTCTGGCTGTATAATGAAATTCATTACTTTCAGAGAAGATAACTCTGATTAGTGTCTTTTACACCTCTACCTCTTCTGTTCTCAAATGATTCAGTCATTTAATCGGCTGACCATGTGATAAGAAACAGAACTATTTATTTTAGCCCTGCAATGAACAGATTGAGTGTAAATAATTTGACACTCCACTTGTCTGTTACGGGCAAAAAAAAGGTCATTATAAAAGTATTATTTTTTTGCTGAGTTAACATATCAATTTGAGAAATAACTTCATTTAGAAAAATCACTTCAGGTTTTTCCATTACATTTCAGTTTATTTTATTTTAATTCTTTATTCAGTTTTGTTTGTAATTATACTTATACACTTTTAGTATTATTTCCTCTTGGAAATTTTCTGCGTTTGGAATATTATTGTATGATTTTCAGAAGAGTTTCAACGATTTCCCAGTTATAGTGTACAGAGGATTATGTCTGAAACTATCTTTGATATACCAAAATTTAGTTGTAAAAGTTTATTGGCAATCAATTCACTAATGCTTAAAGGATTCATGTATGCATACCCGAATTAAATATCAAGAACATAAATTTCTGAAGCGCTAAAATTGTACCTAACTTTACTGTTATTTTGGATAATTGAAATTTAAATTAATTTTAATTCATCAGTGGTATATCTTATCTTTTTATTTATAATTTTATATTTATATAATATATTAATAAAACATGAAAATATTTGTATTCGAGTTTTATGTATGTTTGTAGAAAAGACAGTGTAAAATTAATAGGTTTTTATTATTATTGTTTAAAGAGATTATACTATGACATATTTGAATTTATTTTATGTAAAATATTTTATAAAATTGTGTGTCAATACTTTATAATACTCATTTATACCAGTGAAAATTAATTTATTAAATTTCAGTATAATCAGCATTTTTGACATTTAAATGTGTTTATTATGCATTTACTTATAAATTTCATTATCTGTAAAAATTTGTATTTTGACAGCTAATTAAAGTTTATTTGGTTCTGATGTAGTTATGGTTAGTCAACTCAAGTATAAAATTTAATGGTGTTATTTTATTAAATATTAGCTAATATTTTTTTATTCAATTCATAAATAAATACAGTAGTTTATTACCTTGTGCAGTTTAATTAGCAGCTGCAGTTTTTATGTATTAAATATTATTGTTTATAACATAGGTTCAATTATAGAAATTATGTTGTGATTTAATGATAATAAATGTGTCTGTTCATTAATTTTTTTCATTTCTGTCAACTTGAAAGTTTAATAAATCATCCATAAATTAAAGGAGTTACTCCTTTAATTTGTTTTTTTGGTAGAGTTATTTTGGAACTTGAGTTTTCTTCCTTCGTATTTTTTCTTTTTTAATTCTGAAAATGCTTTCTTTTATTGCTCCATTTTGGTGTTTTTTTTCTTTTAACCTCGGGAAAACCTTTATGTATGTTCAATATTAATTGAATGTTAAGTCATTTTCTGTTTCTTTGAACCATCTTGGTTTGTTTTTGTATTCTGTAATCTTTCAGCTTTTCAAATATTTATAGGCCGCCTCCATAGCGTAGTAGTGTGGCCTACCACGCGGAGGTCCAGGTTTGATTCCCAGGTAGGGTCTGGAAATTATAAGAAGTCACAACCCAATGTTCTGTAACTCACTGTAGTCACTAATGTCCAAGCTGTTGATGCGACTTTAAATAAACAAAAAAAATATTTATAAGTTTTTTATTATTTTACAATTAAAAAATCTTGGAAGATGTGACTTGTTCTACTTGGACTGTTTTCACCTCTACCACTCTTGTCCATTGATACTATTCCCCTACTGTCAATCCACTTGTTAATCATCGCTGACACTGCTCCACTATCACAATGAGACAATTGGAGGGAGAATTCTTCCCCAGTTTTCAGTTGAAGCTAGTAGATAGGAATTGTTTACTATGTCGTTCTACTGTAGTAACTTTTTTTTAAATACTCATAAAACATTAAGAATATTTCTGATTAAACTCCTAATTGACTTTGTTATTACTAACATGTTATCATCTTAATTCATTTATAATCTAAAGGTTTTGTCTTGTACTTCCTTTCAGTAACTATTCTACATTCTAGTTTTTCAATCTGTCTTTCCTCTTTTACGCAACATCTTAACATAAAAAATATTTACAATGAAATCATTGTTTCTCATAGGGTCCCCTATACATTTTACCTTCTCTTTGTCAAAGCGTTTAATGGATTCTATTGGGATCTTATTTCCACTAATACTCCATATTTCAAGTTACTCATGTTTTTTATATATTTTGCCATAGATATTCAATGGTGTAATCTTTATCGTATAACCTCATTATATTATGTTGATAGATACGCAAAACAACTTTGAAAAGTTTTAAAGAAAATTAAAATATTAAATACTATTTTAAATTAAAGCTGAACCAAAAATATTAGAATCCTTTTATATTAAAATTTAAGTGTTTTATGGTGTTTTTATTTATTGTTAAAAAATTATAATAAATTTGATTCTAAATATGAAACGCATTTAACATTAATTGTCATGACCAATATTTTTATCAAAAATAGTTGCTGATATTTGTATAAATTATTTATTGGTGGTGTTTTTATTAATAAATTTATAATCTATAAATTATCAATGAAATTATTATTATTAATTATTGTTGCCATAAATACTTAGTTTTATAAATAATATTAATTAACAGATCAGCTTGTTGAAATATTTTTCTAATTACACTCATTCGTTTTGTAATGAACTTTGTTCTTTTCATTTTAGTTTTATTATCTGAAAATTTATAAAAAAAATTAATTAAAACATAATTTTTTTAGTATCTATCATTGTTCGAACAGTCATTTTTATCTATTTGTGCGATATCATTTGTTCTGTAGTGTAAAGTATAAGGTTTCTCAGAGAATGTCTAAATTAATCAATTATATTCTTGTAAGAAAAATTTATAGTTTATATTTATTACTTTGTGAGTTTTTGTAATACCATTTTAGAAACTTAATACTTTAAATTCTTCTAATGTTATTTTTAAAACTTTGTGTGTTAAGACCATATTGTGATTTATTCTAGGTTATTTTGGGATCTGGTTGTTTATAAATAACAAAACTTCCTTAAAAAAAAAATATTTATTTAGAAATTAATTACATTAATTAAAACAGTATTAACTTCTAAATTGATTAAAAAGTGTTTTAAAACTTAACCAAGACTTAAATTTAACTTAACTGAACAAATATGGCCATTTACAATCAAATAATTAATTAGTGTTTACTTTGAAACCAAGTCTGATATTTTTTCATCATTAATTTTCACTTATCACCATCATCTATATTAAAATTTATGTGCAAAATGATCAAATGTAAAAAAGAAGTTTTTTAATATTCATCATCATCACTGTCAAGGATTAAGGTCCATGGCCTGTTTTGGCATCCATCTCTTTTCAGGTCTTCCCAAGCCTCTGTTCCCTCTAGGTTTATATTTCCTTGTTCATAGAGGAAGCCTGTGTGTTGGCATGTGAAGTAAATGGTTGGACCAGTTTCTCTTATGTATTCTTAATGTTTCACACAGTGACTGAACATTTAACTCCGCATGTACATTTTCGTTGTGTACTCTATCAAACCAGATACAACCTTTGACTCTCCCACAAAAATGTCATTTCAGCAGCCTGGATTCAAGACTCGTTCCTCTGTAACGACACCCACATTTCACTCCCATATGTTATGAGTGGTTCAGCCATTGCTCTATAAAATTTCATTGGGTGTCCTGTCTCATTTCTTTTCTATTGTGCTCCGAATAGAATCGCATAAAGCACTGAATTTTACCAGTTTTCCACTCACATCATCATCTCATGCAGGCCACTATTTAAGGAGCTTAAATTGCTTACATTGCTTATAAATTGCTTAAATTGCTTAGTAGAGAGAGTTCCCTCTCTCTACTTTTTTGAGGTGATTATGTATGTTAGGCAAAATAATTTTATGCAGAATTTCAATGTTCACAATCATAACGAGAAACAGAAATGATTATTATGTGGCTAATCACTCCACAAAATTGTTTGAACAAAAACCTACTTATGCAGGGAGAAAATTCATGAATAAATTACCCCAATTTTTAAAATGTTGTGAGGATTTGAATTCCTTTAAAAAAAATCTGAAAAATTACTTGATCGGTGAAACTTTTTATAGCGTACAAGAATTTCTTTCTTGATAGTAGTGATACATTGTGTGATTCTTATATGTATTTCAGGTGTTATATCCGACATGTCCTATACTCCTCCTGGAGTCTCCAGGGCACAAAAAAAAAAATCTTTGTCATAGGAAATTCTGTATCCTTTTTAATATTTCTTTAATAATTTTAGTTTTCTTTTTGCCATTGTATGTTATAATATTTTGAATAATTTTATATTTAGTGAGTGTATTTGTAATTACAACATAATATCTAAGGTGGTAGGTGTTTCAATTTTACATGAACAATGTCATTGTGTGTGAGCTTAAAAAAACGATCGAATCTATAATACAATCTTAACCTCCTACGCATTCATTATAATCTTCTTCATATCCATAATAATTCCATGATACAATATAATATATACAATAATATTTTTCAATGTATCTGACGATTCTAATTTACCCTGAATTTTGTAACTTAAATTTATCACATTTTATTCAATACCGGTCCCTGTTTAAATTTGTGAAAATATTTCCATTAAGAAATTTTTAAAATTTTGATTTCTTTTTTTTCTCTGAGATATCTTTTTTAATATTATTACACTATTGCTGTAATAGATTATTATTTTGTTTTACTATTTAACATACACTATATTATTTATATTGTAAATTTTAATTTATTTATTTATTCAAACAAATCATGTATATACAAAATGTAATTATGTATTTTGAAAATTATAGTTTGTTATAAAAATTTTGTGTACTGATTATGTATTTTACCTTGTCATGTCTTTTAAGTTTGAACTTAATGGTTTAAACCATGTCAATGAAGAAACTTGTACCAGTTGTCAGTCAGATTATTTTTTTAAAATACCTTTTGGTTTTTATATTGACAGTAGGCATGGACTGATATAAAATTGATTTTTTTGAAAAGCCAGTGTTTTTGCTTACTTCGCATTAGATAATATAGTGTTATTAAAAACCATAGTAATTTTGTTACATTTGTGCCCCTGTTAATGTAGTCTTTGAGACTGTCCCAAAAATAATGTATTGTACATGTGTTGATTTACACTTGGTCAATGGATCTGCAACATTCAGCAAGCTCGCACATGATTTCATGATAATTTTTTTTATAATTTGTAAGTAGTGATGTAGGTTTTCATATGTTTTTATATGGAATCATCTATATTTTTTTGTAGTGTTAACCCTTTCAGTACCAACTTCCGGAAAACAGGACGTTGATATATTTTATGTAGTGATAACCAGTTTACCAGACATCTGTAATTTATGCATAAAGTGCGAAGGTGCAGATAACCAAAAATTTACAATAAGAACTTTTAAACAAAAATTAATGGAATAATGTATTTTGAAATCACCTCCGTGGTGTAGTGACTAGCGCACTAGCCTGCAAAGCGAAAGGTCCCGGGTTCAATTCCAGGGTAGGGTCTGGAAATTTTAACACGTTAAAACCATCGTTAAAGTACCTAAACCAACAGTAGTCGCTGATGACCAAGCTGCCGATGCGACTTTAAATAAACTAAAAAAAACTATTTTGAATATTTTTAGTGTTGGAACAATTTATTTTTTTTATGAACATAATAAAAACTAATTTTTAATAGAAAATTTTATTTTTCTGTAACATTAAAATTTTGGTTGGCAATGGGAGGCTTACGCCTGCAAGTTTTGGAAAAAGTACTGGCACTTTTTGTACACCCTTATTCAGATTAAATGGCTTTATAGATAAAACTTTTAAATATTATTTCGGCACTGAAAGGGTTAATTATAAATATTAAGCAGGAAAGACAATTAAATCGTTAACTCTGAGAAGTACTATAAATTCTTATAACTAAGCTTGCTGCCCCGTTGAAGTCCTAGCGTACTGTTTGCACTTTTTTCTACCTGTAAGCTTCCTGACTGTATATGTATATACGAGGCGTATTTTTAAAGTAAGTACCGTTTGAAAATAAAAAAAAAATAAAAGGAAATTTGCAAAAACTAATTTTATTTTCGGAATCTACATACTTTTATCTATTTTTCTACATAGTTTCCAAGTTTTTGTAAACACTTATCATATCGCACAACTAAATTTTGGAAACCTTCTTCATAAAAACTTGCCGCCTGGTGTGATTTGACCTTTGGCTTTGACCTTTACGGGAGAGTGCGTGTGTCTCCAATCCATGCTTTGTTGTTTCGATTCGGGAGTGAAATTCGAAATCCACGTTTCGTCTCCAGTTACGATTCGACTCAGCATATCGTCACTGTTTTCGTCATAACGTGTCAGAAAATTCAAGGAACTGTCGAGTCTTTTGAACTCTCTCGAGCGGCCTCACACTGCCGCTCAGACCCGAGCTGCATTGGACTCTTTTGGCTGGGAAGTTTTGGACCACCCACCCTACAGCCCTGACCTTGCGCTGAGCGACTTTCATCTCTTCCGTCATCTGAAACATCACTTGGGCGGCAACCGTTATGACGATGACGACGAATTGAAAACGGCCGTGAATTCTTGGTTATCACAGCAGGCGGCAAGTTTTTATGAAGAAGGTTTCCAAAATTTAGTTGTGCGATATGATAAGTGTTTACAAAAACTTGGAAACTATGTAGAAAAATAGATAAAAGTATGTAGATTCCGAAAATAAAATTAGTTTTTGCAAATTTCCTTTTATTTTTTTTTTATTTTCAAACGGTACTTACTTTAAAAATACGCCTCGTACTTATATTAGATTGTGTTGTGGGTTCAGGACAAGTGTTTTGACTGAAACTTGAAAAGTTATCGCTCTCTCCGCTCAACCTGAAGGCAAAAATTTCCAAGGCAAGGCGTGGGAGGACAAGTCCACTTGTCTTTCGTACAAGTGCATTGCTACAATTTCATACTAGAACTTCCTTATGTGATCCTATTTAGTGTATATTGAAGGCATTTTGTACAAATTATTGTACTTGGTTCTCATCCACACAAACTGTAGTAGTGATTAACGAAGGAGTAGTCCTCTAAAACTTTGTGGAAAAAAAGTCAATTTTCCATTCTGTTCCACCTAAAATAGGAGTGTAAAAGCAAACCTTAACTTAAATTTCTGTCTGGGAGTATACACCAGGTGAAAACAAAGACGCTTAAATTGTTTTAAAACAGAAATAGCAAAAATATAACTGCATATTTTATATTATTAAAAGCATTGCTATGAACATCTATTGAAAAATATTGTTTAGCTGAAGTAAACGAACAGTTTTTTTCTTAGGTACATATTTTATAATGCGATATAATAAAGAACCTTGAGTAAAAATACTGGTAGCAAATTATCTTAAATGCAAACAAAATACTTGTATTTAATTGAATGGCTCCGCCGAACAACGTTGCAAGCGACATTTGTTGTGAAACTAAGTTTTTAACAGAACAACGTCGCAAGCTGCTTTCCCCACTACGTGGGATATTTTGTTTCTAGTATTTTTAAGTTTAACAGCCTTAAACAGCTGGTTGAATGAGCGGGAAACAGGCCGACTCGCTCAGAACAAGGTTGCAACCGACAGGATGGCGTCTACGTCTTGTGTTGTTCTCTCACCTGGTGACCAAAAACGTCTAAACAACGGTAAAAGGAGGAATGTGAATGTGGCTGAGTGGAAAGAAAAGTACCGTAAACGGTCAAGAGATGCTGGAAATCCATATATTTCAAAAAGAAATCGGCCTGTGCCTGGAAAACTTCCACCTGAAGAGGTAAGCGGAACAACGTTGCAACTGATGTGTATTTGCATGCACTATTAATACTTATACTCATATTAATCCTAAATAAATAAAAATATTAATAATTGATATTTATATTTATTTTTTTCAATAAAACTCGTATTTAAAACTGTTGTACGTTGATATTCTACCCCGATTCCAATCAGTGTTAAATACACCTGTCGAAAAAAAACGTTGCAAGCGCCGTCGCTTGCAACGTTGTACGTAAACGAAATGCATTAATGATCTCATTTTCTCAGGTTAAAATGGCATCAACATAATATTTCCACTTCTAGTTAATATTATTCGATAACAATGCATAGTTTTAAAATGAAACCGCCAATTTAAACCACGTCTACATTAAATAAACAGGTTTTTTCGATTTTTGAAAAATTACTTTTTTGTCACTTGCAACGTTGTTCGGCGGAGCCATTCAATTGTAATGCATTCGTCACTGTTAGTTTGGTAAAAGTTATATTGTATTGTATTTACAAAAATTTACAGAAAAATGTACCTTATTATTAGTATGTACTGTAGTTTATTCAGTAAACTTGTCAACTTTTCTTCCTTGTTCAAATTCACTCAAGATTATCAAAAACTTCCAATTTGTAGATAAATTCTGAAATTTGCTGCCTAGGCCTTAGGCATTGTAAACTATAGATAAATTAATCAATTAAAAATTTACCGTAAAGCCTGAAATTGCATTCCTTGATACCAATCGTCTAACAGGAAAATTCATAAGTATTTCCATGTTCTTAAATGATCTCAAAATTTAAAATTATACTAACAAATTTCTCAAAACTTTCTAGCCCCTCTTCCAGTATATATTTTCCTTCAGATACTTGTGCCTACCTTTTCAGGTAAATCCGCCATTGGTATTTATTGTGCCGGCCGCATTGGCGAAGTTGGTAACGTGCTCGCCTCTCATCATGCGGTCTTGGGTTCGAATCCCATTCAGGCACGGCATTTTTTCATACCTTACAAAAAATCATTTCATCATTCACCGTCTGCATTAGCAGTAATTGCAGAACAGTCGGACGTTAAACAAAAAAAAAAAAAAAATGGTATTTATTGTCATGAAATTCATTTTGTTAAATTATTAAATATTTCAAATCTTAATGGGATTCAGGAAAAAATATTGATGTATAAATTTCACAGTAATAACACTCAGCCACTGCTCAATTAAGCATTCAATCGATCGTTTCTTTTGCGTTTTTGAACAGAAATCGTTTGAATTCTTTGAACAGCTGGTCTAAAAATTTGACAGTTGGGAAGTGCTGCTCTCAGCGGCCATTCGTATAACTACAGTCAGCAAAAATATTTACATTCGTGCTGCACACGAGAGAAGAAAGCAGTATCTGCACGCTGTACGAGTGAAGTAGTTATTATTTGGCTGTTGAAGAAACTATCCTTAATTAGTGATTTATTCGTGTTTTATGTCGACTGTGTATCGTGCAAATAAATTAGTTGAAGTATATAAGGTAAGTCTACAAATTTTTTTTATAATTACGCAATATTTTTAGCTACTTAAGAAATTTATTAAATTAACCTTAAAATTTCTCTAACCAAAAAATTATGACGAATAAAAATAGTTGATCTTCAAATATTTTAAAGTGTATTTTATCCACCAGTGAGTTTTTATTCTACGTCTTTAGTGTATATAATTGTCTTATAAATCAGCTTCTTTTAATTTATTAAATTTTTAGAGCAGGCTAGTTCTGTAAATTAAGATCGCAATTGCTTGACCAAAGAGAAAACCCAATATTGTTTTTTATTGGAATCAATAAATAGAAGGCGATAATCTGTTCAATTTTTTAAATAATTAGTAGAAAATTTTCCCGTAAAAGTTTAATTTTTTGGTGACAGATGTTTGACAGTTGACAGTGTAACCTCAAAATCTAATTTAACCTCCCTTGAGTATCCCAAAGTAAATTTACTTTTTAAAAAATAATTTTAGTAATAATTGTCTGTTTTGGGTAACTACAAATATTTTGTATAACGAGTTATCTTATTTACTTAATGCACATTTAGGTAGATATATTAAAAATTATTTTAACCCATTATTTAAAAAAAAATCTAGTGTGAAACACTCACACAACTTTCTCTTGCCAATGCAAATAATTAATAATAAACCTAACATTATTAATAAAATATTAGAAATAAACAAAAACTAACCTCAAAAACATAACCTTATTTTAATCATGAGTGAATGACGCAAAATGACAATCGAACTCAGTTTGGCTTAAAAATACGGAAAATCACGCTTTCACGCTAAACTAGGCTCTGTAGAGAAAAATGCTCTAAACAAAAGTTGTAGATCTTTTAATTTTCTATAAATTTAATTATATACACTTGTCGTAAAATGCATACTAAGACCGAAATGTTAAAAAGTCGATTTTTCTCACGTTTTCGTGAGAAAAAACAGAAAATCGCAAATTACCGCTAAACTAAGCGTTGTACAAAAAAATGTTTGAAACAGAAGTTGTAGGTTTTTAAATTCTCTACAACTTTTATTATATAAGTTTTTGCGCTAAAATTTATATTAAAGCCGTAATCTTAAAAAAACAACGTTTTTACGTGAAAACAGCCTCACCGAGAATTTCAGCAAACATGGCGCCTACCCTATCTTGTAGAGAATAAAAAATTGAGTAAAATAGGCGATTTTAAAAAAAATCGTAGGACCAGTTTTTGAGAAAATCGCAAAAAACTGAAAAATTATACGAATAAACTACTACTTCCGGTTGACCGATTTTGATGAAAATGTTCGTGTCGCGTCCGGTAGTGGTATGTAACTTAAGTTTCAAGTTTCAAGTTCGTACGATGTTCCGTTCTTGAGATATTCTGTTCACACACAGACACACACACAGACCAATCGCTAAAAACATGTTTTTTGGGTTCAGGGGGTCTGAAAACGTATAGATCCGGTGAAAACTCGATTTCGAAAAATCGACATGAAAACAATACTTTCCTTCCTATATATTCATATAGGCAAGAGAAAGTAAAAAATATATATATATTTTGTTAGGAATTGTTGACTTTAATTGGTGACAAGATTTGTAATACTCCTTTATTGACTTTATTGATTGGTTTATTATATTTTAAGAAGCCATGAAGTATGCAACAAGTAATTTATAGTTATAAGAATTCATTTTTATTGTACTGTACATGAAGTCTATGGAAGTATCTGATCAGGAAACTTACTTGTATATGACTGAATTACTGACTTTATTCATGCTTATTAATTTCATTGGCATTGCTATAAGTCAATTTATTTTTATTAAAAATTAATTTTTAGGAAGAATTTTAGAATATCTACAAGCTTATGTAATAACTTAAGATTCGGTTTAAAAATTCATGTCCAGTAATTTGTAAACCTTTAACCCTTTCAGTGCCGAAACAATATTTAAAAGTTTGATCTTAAGTGCCTTTTAATTTGAATAAGGGTGTACAAAAAGTGCCATCCCCTATTTCAAAAACTTGCAGCCGTAAAGGCTGCCATTGCCGACCAAAATTTCAATGTTACAGAAAAATAAAATTTCCTGTTAAAAATTTATTTTTATTGTGTTCAGAAAAAAAAGAAATCGTTCTTAACACTAAAAATATTCAAAATAGTTTTTTTAGTTTATTAAAGTTGCATCGACAGTTTGGTTATTAGCAACTACTACGGGTTTTTATACCTTAACAGTGGTTTTAACGTGTTATAATTTCCAGACCCTAGCCGGGAATCAAACCTAGGACCTTTCACTTGGTAGGCTGGCGTGCTAGTCACTATGTCATGGAGGCGGTTTCAATACATTATTCCATTAATTTTTCGTTCAAAAGTTTTTTTGGAAATGTTCAGTTATCCGGGCGTTGGCACTTTATGCATGACTTATGGACGCCCGGTAAACCGAATGTTGTCACAACGTAAAATATATTGACGTCCTGTTTTCTGGATGTTGGTACTGAAAGGGTTAAATTTGGAAGTATAGGTTTTTGTTTTCTTAGTTTCATTATATTATGACAAATTTATGTAAAATTGGTGCTGTAACTTATTTAAGCCTAAGTTAAAAAACCTCAGAATTGGCAAAAAATGTGAACAGTTTTCAAGTAGGACATGAGGATGGCATTTCCATAAAATTTGTGGTAATTAGAAATATTATTTAAGTATGCGTAATTGAAACGTTGCATACATAGAAAAAAATATATGTTGCAAAATAAGTGTGAGAGCCTTTTATTTTATTCCCAGTTAAGATTAATTTTGATTTTATAATATGTAAAATGGCATTACAAATTATGTTATTTGAACTTACAAATACATGTTGCTTGAAAAGTATCCTCATTACTCTAGACTAGTAGTTCTTAAAATTTTTTGGTCATGGCACACTATCCTATGTAGAGAGTTCCCACAGCACACTAACATACGAGTTAGAAAGAAAAAGTACCCAGTAACAGCAATGGAAATAGTTAAAAACCTGTTAAGTTTTTCAACAATTTACTTATTTATGCAAGCTGAGCTTTTCAACACAACCAATCATAAAAAAAATAAAAGCATGAGAGACTGCTCTCAGTTGAATGGGAAATGCATGTGAATTACACCAAGAATTGAACTTTTATGTGAAAGCGACCAGCTCAAGTTTCTTATTAATAACTCTAATTACCACTAATCTTCTATTGTAAGGCGCAAACAATAAATCGCCTGTTAAATAAATTTTAAGTTCTTCTATATTATTCTCTTCTTATTCTTTATTTAAAAATAAATATTTTTAATTAATTTTTTTATCCCTAATGTGTGTACGTTGCAATCTGTTCAATTCAGAACAATGAGCAACTCCAAGACCCATTGAGATATGGATGATTTGTGTGATATGTAAGTGAGGTGTAATCTTGTACAGACCCAGGCCGACCATTCCTGAGAGGTATGGTTAATTGAACCCCAACCATCAAAGTACACCAGTAACCACTGTCTAGTATTCAAATCCGTATAAAAGTAACTACGTTTACTAGGATTTGAACCAAGAACCTTTGTCTCTGAAAATCAGCTGTTAAACAGCTGACTCACGGCAGAAAAAAAAATATTGAGTTAAATTATTTTAATTTTCTTTTTATTACAAAGTCTCAGAAGTTTCACAGCACACCCGTCGAGAACCAGAGCCCTTATAGTTTTTTAGTCGTTGATTGAGGCAAAATATATCATGCCACGATATAATTCTATGCTGAAATCTTGATGAAAGTTATAACTATTTTTAAGAACATATTGTTGCTCCATTTTTACAAAATTAGTGATTGTAATGATTTAATTATTAATGAAATTATTTGGACCATCAACAGGCATTGATGCGCTCTAAGTAGATAAATCTTCAGCATCTCCTATCTAATAAAAATATACCTTACCAAAAATATAAATTGAATTATGGGTATTTATTAGGAAAGATGGAAAAGGAAACCAAAATGTTTGCTCAGCATTTAACATTATTGTTGTATTTTCCACTTCAGTAGGAGGCATCCTGGACAGCTTGACCTAATTGCACCTTGTTTTCGAACCACCTTACCAAGAACCTAAGAACCTTAGGTTATCACCTTACCAAGAACCTTGTCTAAGAAAATCACATTTTCTTAGACATATCCGTTTTGCGTATCACAATCTTGAGTTCCTATTTTCAAATTATTCTAGTAGATATGGATTAAGTAAAGCCTCCATGAACCAAACTTTATTCTGATTGGTTTACCTAACACAACTTATTTTAACTTTTCCATATAATTTTTTAAGATATTAGTCACATCAGTTTCTGAAATAATTATAGGCTTTGTGTTTTTTAGAACGTTTTCAGTACTTGATGTAATATTGTCAGATTTTTCCAGAATTTTTATTTTGATTATCTAGAACACTGTTAATTGAGCCCTGAAGTTAAATAATTATAAATCCTGGAATTGTTCAAAAATTCTTCTATCTTTTATGACATCCCGATTAGCTTTGATGTCACCATAAACAGTCAGTATTTGAGAACAAAGGCATTTAGCAGGTTTTGTTACAGTCTTGGTCCCTTGGGATTCAAGTCTTCGAATATAGTGTTTTAGTATTTCAAATTTTTATTTTAGGGCCGTTTTCTGGTATTTTTATGCCGATTTAAAGTCGTTTCATTTAATGTTAAAAAATAACTAATTAAGTCATTGATCTCAAAGTTAGGCTTTCAAACAATTTTAACCTGTCATATCCATGAATCGACCAGTTTTCTATTTCTGTAGTGAGGTTTAATTCACAGTATGTGTAGTTATCAACAGTATTCTATTGTTACGCTGGCCTGCGTGTGTGTGTAGTGTTCAGTGTAACAAGGGATCTTTTTGGGGTCCAGATTACTAATCCCGGTCGGGTGTGGATTTTTGGTCACTTATTTTAAACTATCACTGTCTCCGTTAGCCTTAATGTGCTTAACGGACGTAACAAAAAAAATTCTTACACCATTAAGAAATTATGTGTCCAAGGATAGAAGAGTATAATAAAGTTACGAGAAGAGACCTGGACACGACAACTGACGATTTACGAAAACTATCAAAGAAAGGAAGACTAAAAATCTACGGAACTTGTGTAAAATTGATGATGAACGGTTGACTAAACAAATTGTTTAAACACTTAACAATAGACCTAAGCCCAAGGTGTCTGATAAGTGAGTTAGAGAAGTCCAAACAGCTATTGAAAAAATTGGAAAGTGAAACAAGAAATCATAATGGACCGAATCAAGTTCAGACTACTAATTACTAACTTCCAGGGCTTCCACGAAGAATAAGAGCAGAACGGAGGATGCACGGAAGAAAGACGTGCAGTGAAAGAACGCTGAGAGTGGGGCTGCAGAAGGGCTTCCACAATTATCGTTAAGTGGTCTAAAATCAGACGAGGAAAGAATTAAGAAAATATTAGTCTAGTAAACTTATATTCAGTCTTTTCTCCAATTGGTTGGTGATAGTCTTGGGTGGCATACTGATTAGACTGGACATCATAGGATTACAAATGAAAAATATCGGCAAATTTGGGGAAATTAGCATTGTCAACTTTTTTTACTTTTTCTTCGTCGTATTTAGCTGATTGTGGCCCTTTTTAATTTCACTTAGGTACCTCTTCTGAATTAGCTACAAAACTTACATACGCACGTCTGATAAAATGTTTGATGATTGAAGTGCTCTTGGTTACTTGAAACTCCTGTCACATTATTGAATTTATGAGGTGTTCAAGAAAAGTTCAAATTGGTAGATTGATTTTATTATCTGAAACTGGAGATTTCAGTAATCTCAACAAGTATTAAGTTAACTTCACAGTACGCAATATTTTTGAGTGCTGGAACTTCAAACCCAATTCTGACCCACTAACTTTTTGTGGAGATTACGAATCCGAAAACCGTTTGTTGCTATTTCTTGTAGTTTCTGACATATGGGTGTGACAGACGGACGGACGGACGGATAAAGAAAAATGATAATGACAAATTATTTTTAAAATTGCCACCAATAATCCTGATGTATCTACCCGCTGTATTTTCAGCTGAGATATTTATATCTTTGAGTCTTAGGATAAAACGGTGGAGAGATTCTACTTATGATTTATTTCAGTAAGATGATCCGTCTGCTGTAGTTTCGTGGAGAATACATTTAACTGTTTTGTTATTATAATGATGAATTATGAAGTATATGGTTAATAGCCTCACTTAATCTTCCCTCTTTCATTCTTTATTAGTTTTTTATTCGTGTCGTGTACACCAGTTAATAACAAAACGATTAGCAAGTCTGATTGGACACATTACATTGTTAATTATTATTTTGATCAGTAGAACGAGCTAATAACCTTGAAATTCTGTATTTTGAATCGTGATTTCATTAGCTGGATTTGTTAAGGCGAGTTTACACGGTTCACTTTTTGAAATCATTCACGATGACGGATGAAAAAAGTTGAACTCAGTTCAACTTTTCATTGATTCTCGATGATTCACTCGGATGAATCATCGGAAAATGACGCTTATTAACAAGAATCACATTTTAAAGTGAATCTATCTTTAAATTCAGTGCACTTTTTTGTTTCTTCTTTATGTTTTATACAGAATTTTTTTAGCTTTAATTTGTTTTCGGGAAATGTATTTTATTGACAACTACCCAATTTGCTCGCTGCTTTTCGCTGTATTTTTTGGCGTGATTCGGGATGAATTTTTGAACAGGGACCCCCAGTGGAGTTTGTTCAGGAATGACTGTCAGCTGGTCACCATACAAATTCGCTTTCCCTACTAGTGTTACTTAACAAATAATAGCGACTTTCTACCAGCTGACGTGACTGGTCTGGCCAGAAGGCCTATACAGAAAATGGTTTTCAAATGGAGAGACGAACATATTTTTTACTTTTAACATTGTTCCAAAATCACTAAAGTTTACAGAATATAAAACAGGAAAATTTAAAAACAAAAACATAAAGAATTGAGCTATCATATAGCAGGTAAAACTTCTGGTAAAAATTTGCAAATTGTGCATTGAGATACATGAAATGCACCCTTAAGTGTCACCTGTTACAAGAAACCCTAGACTAGAGTAATTTCTAATTTCCATTTAATTGTTACATTTTTCCTGTTCTGTAATTTTAATACTGCCCATAACTGACAGGTAGAGTGTCGAATTGTTTACAATCAATCTGTAAGTTGCAGGGCTAAAATTAATAGTTCTATTTCTTATCACATGGTCAGTCAATTAAATGACTGAATCATTAAGAACAGAAGAGGCAGAGGTGTAAAAGAAACTAATCAAAGTTATATCATCTGAAATTAATGAATTTCATTATAGGCCCTACAGCCAGACCCTATGGTGAATAAAGTGAAAGTGTCATTTGCAGCGTGGAAGTTATGTGCTTTTCAGAGGGCCCGGCATGCTGATAAGCGTACTTTACCAATCAGTGAGGAAGGCAAGGTAAACCACCTCATTTCTCGTTTTACCTAGGAAAACCTCTACAGGTTCAAACCAGTCTTTCGACTGATGACGTAAACAACACAACCACAACAACAATTTTAATGTAGTCCTTTAAAGCAGATCTTCAAATTGTTCTTCATACATTCGAAAATGATTTTTAATTGTCATTTTGTTCCTCCAATTTTTAAATTTTCCTTTTAATCCCTAATGAGTGTACGTTGCAATTTTTTCAATTTAAGAACAAAAGCAACCCTATGATCCAATGAGATGAGGATGATTTGTAAATTAGGTGTAATTTTGCTCATACCATTCCTGAGAAAGTGTGTTTAATTGAACCCTAACCATCGAAGAACACCGGTAACCACTGTCAAGTATCAAATCCGTATCAAAGTAACAACTACCTTTACTAGGATTTGAACAACGGAACCTTCATTTTCGTATCAGCTCTTAAACAGTTGACTCATGACGACAAATTTGCCACTCGACTAACCTGATGGGTTTTACCACCCAAAACTCATTCTTTCAGCATGATAAAGTACGTGAGGCCCCCATCCTGAGCACGCCGCAAAATCCAATTTCTTAACCGTGAACGTCTCTTTTTTTTTAACTTTCTTCATTATGTAGATTTTCATTTTGTAGGCGAGATTTCTGCAAATAAATTCATTACACTTTCACTCAACAGACACAAATGAATTTGCTGGTATCTTAAAGCGAATTGAATAGTTCATTCGTGGAGGAAATGCGTCTAAACGAGCAGTAAATTCACATTTTATTTCTCTTCATTCTGATTGATTACAAATGAACCTTGTAAACCCGCCTACTTTATTTGATAAACAGTAACTGTGCGTATGTATTATCTGTCATTAAAAATAGTAATCTACTTGACCGGGCGGGGACTGATTTATTTGGGATTATATTGTAAGATTGAGTTATATTTTAAGGACTCTATGTGGCTTTGCTTAACTTATGCATTACTCGTAATAATATTCATGACATTATGTTAATAAGCTAAACATTTTTATGTTCGTCATTTAATTTGCTTAAATTACTGTGTTTAGCTATTCGTATGAGAATTTTATGGGTTACGTTATTCATGTTCATACATGCATTAAAAATTATGCTTACAACTGTAATTAGATAAACAAAATTATAATATTCTTGTGTTCTATGATGTATTGAAATATAATTCAATACGTATTTATTATTTCTGATTCTTTTACCAGGATTTGAGCAAGTTAATTTATTATTTATTCAACATTTTTAAAGCAGTTGGCCTACGTAATTAAAGTTCGTGCCATCTTGATTTTATGTAATCGTATAATAAGTTTCTGCTTCTTGTTGTAGAAAATAAAATGTTATGAATTAGTGTTGCGTGGTAGATTACAAATCGAGTGTTCCCGTGTTTGATCCTCGCCTGGATTTTGGGGATTTTACCAGTTTATAAAACCCGCTGTATTCTCATCTTCATCATCTGTCAAGAGGCTTACTGGGCTGTTGCGGTATTCATCTCTTTTTACCTACTCCCAAGCCTTGCTTCCCGCTAGGTTTATATTTCCATGCTCGTAGAGGCAGTCTGTGTCCTGGCATGCAAAGGAAATGGTTAGAACAGTTTTTCTTATGTATTCTTAATGTTTCACACTGACTGAATATTTAACTGGCGCGTATAGTTTCGTTTTGTACCATATAACCGAGTACAATCTTCGACTCCCCGTGAAAATCTCATTTCAGCAGCCAGGATACGAGATTTGTTCCTCTTTAGTGACACTCATGTTTCACTCCCGTATGTTATGAGTGGTACAGCCGTTGGTCTATAAAATTTTATTTGGTTGTCCTGTCTCGTTTTCTTTCCTATTGTCCTGCGAATATAACCGCATACAGCGCTAAATTTCGCCAGTTTCTCACTCATGTCATCATCTTTGTCACAGGAAATCCTGCATCCTTTGTTTTTGAAATCTTTAATAATTTTCTCTAAAGTTTGGTTGCCAGGTAGAATTTTTTAGCGGACCAGCCATTTTCCCTTGAATGCCATAATCTGTGATTTTTGCATCGATATTCTTATGCCAAAATCTGCGCTAATGTTTCAACAAACGTTCACACCGAGCTAGTTTACTGGCGCTAGTCATCACGTGACCTTTTTCCCCTACTTGCGCTAGTAAAATCAAACATGTTCACAGTTACCCAACCTCACCTTGGTGTTACCACCAAGTATAACGCTTTAATTAAACTAGCTGCTAATTGTTCGTTTCCATTATACTATTTTGGTAACTTCTAGTCAACTAGCAGCTAGTAGTAGCGTCGTGTGAATAGGCGTTTACTGATTGGCTGACGGAACTATCGTACAACTAATGTACACTACTTTACACCATATTCATTTTGTATGAGGTATACATTACATGATTCATATAAATGAAATGTCTTACACTTCTTCTTCTTTATCTCTCCCTTCTGCCTCTCAGCGTCGGGCCTTCTATAAACTTCTTATACTCCACTCTGTCCAAAGCCAATGCTCTCAGCCGTCCTCTGCTCTCTCCCCTTCGCCCCCCCCCACACCCTCAACATACTCCTCCCACTCCATCCTTGGTCTTCCCCGCCTTCTGGTTCCCTCCGGTCTCGCCTCAAAAATTCGCTTCAGTCTGTCCTCCCTATCTCTTCTCACCACATGACCATACCAACCCAATGCCCTTCTTTCAATCAGTTCTGTTACTGCTATTTTTAAGCCTAACTCCTCCCGCACATTCACATTACGAACTCTGTCCCGTCTTGTCTTTCCTATCACTCTCCTTAGATACTTCATTTCCTGAGCTGTAGGTCTACTGTCCAGTTTATCTTTCATGGTCCATGTTTCTGACCCATACAGTAATGTTGGTAAATATACTGACTTATATATTCTGAGTTTGGCGTCTCTGCTCACCTCTCTTTTTCCAATAAGTGTGTTATGTCTTACACGTTATAGGTATATCTAATGTTCTGGATAACTCTCTTTAAGACAGCTCCGTAACTGCATCGTAGTAAGTATTGAAGTATTGTGCGGTTCCAAGCTCCTTGTAGTTGCGGGGTGAAGGGGGGTTAGGTATAGTGAATGAGTGACGCATGCTCATTATTTGAAAAATAATATGAACATTATTTTTCAAAATTTCCGTTTTTAACATATTTGGTTGTATTTATTACATTCATTTATTTACATACGTTGATATAAATTGGAAAGTTAAATATTATGAATCCGACCAAGTTAATAACCTGGTAGGTATTTGTAAAATTAATGCGCCGGATGATAAGAATAATTTTTTACTTTCTCTTGCCTATATGAATATATAGGAAGGAAAGTATTGTTTTCATGTCGATTTTTCGAAATCGAGTTTTCACCGGATCTATACGTTTTCAGACCCCCTGAACCCAAAAAACATGTTTTTAGCGATTGGTCTGTGTGTGTGTGTGTGTGTGTGTCTGTGTGTGAACAGAATATCTCAAGAACGGAACGTCGTACGAACTTGAAACTTGAAACTTAAGTTACATACCACTACCGGACGCGACACGAACATTTTCATCAAAATCGGTCAACCGGAAGTAGTAGTTTATTCGTATAATTTTTCAGTTTTTTACGATTTTCTCAAAAACTGGTCCTACGATTTTTTTTAAATCGCCTATTTTACTCAATTTTTTTATTCTCTACAAGATAGGGTAGGCGCCATGTTTGCTGAAATTCTCGGTGAGGCTGTTTTCACGTAAAAACGTTGTTTTTTTAAGATTACGGCTTTAATATAAATTTTAGCGCAAAAACTTATATAATAAAAGTTGTAGAGAATTTAAAAACCTACAACTTCTGTTTCAAACATTTTTTTGTATAACGCTTAGTTTAGCGGTAATTTGCGATTTTCTGTTTTTTTTCTCACGAAAACGTGAGAAAATCGATTTTTTTAACATTTCGGTCTTAGTATGCATTTTACGACAAAAGTGTATGTAATTAAATTTATAGAAAATTAAAAGATCTACAACTTTTGTTTAGAGCATTTTTCTCTACAGAGCCTAGTTTAGCGTGAAAGCGTGATTTTCCGTATTTTTAAGCCAAACTGAGTTCGATTGTCATTTTGCGTCATTCACTCATGATTAAAATAAGGTTATGTTTTTGAGGTTAGTTTTTGTTCATTTCTAATGTTTTAATACTAATGTTAGGTTTATTGTTAATTATTTGCATTGGCAAGAGAAAGTTGTGTGAGTGTTTCACACCAGATTTTTTAGTTTAGTTAGAACACGCTACCACTACTAATGCATCAGCTGTGAAACACTACTAACTCATTCATTCTCTTACTAACAACGCACTGCATTCCTTC
This sequence comes from Catonia carolina, assembly GCA_035578175.1. Classification (NCBI taxonomy): domain Eukaryota; kingdom Metazoa; phylum Arthropoda; class Insecta; order Hemiptera; family Achilidae; genus Catonia; species Catonia carolina. The sequence goes on along the minus strand of JAQMRL010000001.1, from coordinate 254,933,265 downwards.
CAACTACACGGAGCTGGGACTCCAGCAATACACTTCACTGGAACAGTACTCGTCGAACTGAACCGGCCTATAAAGGATTATTGCAACTGTTTTTAAATAGTATGTTTATTAGTAGTACTTAAATAGTATGTGAGGATAACTAACATGCCAAGTTTATTTTATATTCTTACCTAAACATAAATTTTAATTCATTGTGCATACGCAATATGCAATTTCTTCAATGTTCAGTTTTATTCGTGCGGTACGTTTGTGTAAGCAGTCTTTAGTTATGGACGCGTTCGCCGGCACCAAGTGTAAGTTACAGTATGATGTTATTCAGTGAATACTGGTTTTTCATGATACCTACCGTACAAATACTCTAGTGTTAAATAACTTTTACAGAAAAATTAATTGTTAAGTTTCATTACAAAGGATTGCCTTAAACAATTTTTACTTTCTTTTGCCTATATTAATATATAGGAAGGAAAGTATTGTTTTCATGTCGATTTTTCGAAATCGAGTTTTTATCGGATCTGCACGTTTTCAAACCCCCTGAACCCAAAAAACATGTTTCTAGCGATTGGTTGGTGTGTGTGTGAACAAAATATCTCAAGAACGGAACATCGTACGAACTTGAAACTTAAGTTACATACCACTACCGGACCCGAAACGATCATTTTCATCAAAATCGGTCCACCGGAAGTAGTAGTTTATTCGTGTAATTTTTCACTTTTTTGCGATTTTCTCAAAAACGGCTCCTACGATTTTTTAAAAAATCGCCTCGTTTACTTAACTTTTTATGTTTTGCAAGATAGGGTTGTGTCTGCTGAAATTCTTGGAGAGGCTGTTTTCATGTAAAAAAATTCTTTTTTTTAAGATTGCGGCTTTAATATGCATTTTAGCGCAAACATGTGTATAATAAAAGTTGTAGACAATTTAAAATCCTACAACTTTAATATCAAACATTTTTGGTATAACCTTAGTTTAGCGGTAATTATCGATTTTCTCGTTTTTTCTCACTGAAAACGATTTCAGCCTGAGTATCCATTTTACGGCAAAAGTGTATAATCATATTAATAGGAAGTTAAAAGATCTACAACTTTTATTTAGAGCATTTTTCTCTATAGAGTCTAGTTTAGCGTGAAAGAGTGATATTCCGTATTTTTAAGCCAAACTGAAGTTGATTTTCATTTTGCGTCTTTCACTCATAATTAAGATTAGGTTATGTTTTTGAGGTTAGTTTTTTTTTCTAATGTTTTATTACTAATAGATTATATTATTCATTATTTGCATTGGTAAGAGAAAGTTGTGTGAATGTTTCACACCAGATTTTTTACTTTCTCTTGTCCTGTATGAATATAAATATAGGGATAGAAATATTGTTTTCATGTCGATTTTTCGAAATCGAGTTTTCACCGGATACATGTTTTCAGGCCCCCTGAACCCAAAACACATGTTGTTAGGGTGTGTATGTATGAACAAAATGTCTCAAGAACGGAATATCGTATAAAGCTGAAACTTGAAACTTAAGTTATGTACCACAAGTGGACGCGACACAAACATTTTCATTAAAATCAGTCACCTAGAAGTAGCAGTTTATTCGTGCAATTTTTCACTTTTGCGATTTTCTCAAAAACGGCTTGTGCGATTTAAAAAAAAATCGCCTTATTTACTATACGTTTTATGCTTTACAGGTTAGAGTAAGTCCCATGACTGGTGAAATTCTTGGGGAGGCTGTGCTTTCGTCGAAAAAAATGTTTTTTTTAAGATTACGGCCATAATATGCATTTTTGAGCAAAAGTGTAAAATTAAAGTTGTAGAACGTTTAAAAACCTTACGACTTTTATTTTCAAATTTTTTGTTCACTTAGTTTAGCAGCAATTGGTAATTAGTAAAAATCTGTAATTTTTTTAAAAGATTGCAGCCTTAGTATGAATTTTGTGTGAAAGTGTATGTAATTAAAATTAAAGGAAATAAAAAAAAACTACAACTTTTTTTTATAACATTTTTCTCTACAGAGCCTAGTTTAGAAGTATTAACTGATTTTCCGAATTTTTAAGTTCTACAGTGGTATGTTTTCATTTTGCGTCATTCATTCATGATTAAAATTAGTTTGTTTTTCATTTTACATTGTTGAATCATGATTAAACATAGGTTATAGCCTAATCTTCATTATTTACTTAGGCAAGAGAAAGTCGTATGAGTGTTTCACACCAGATTTTTTTCTTCTGCTGATCGGATTTCCTTGTAGGAGATTTCACCAGTAAAATACCATTAGATTTTTTCTTTATCTTTCATCTGTTCGGTTATTAGAAATTTTTGTCTTGGCATCCATGAACTTTATAATCATACTTGCAAAGTTTTTCTATAAAGATAGAAAGAAATTGAATAATTTATGCAATGTAATAATAATCTGTAATGCACATATTATAATAGCTACAACATAAAGCCAAAATACACAACTCAGTATACAAAACGTTAACTAAATAAAATTACACTACTGCACCTTAAACTAAAAACAATTAAATTAAATAGAAATTTTTATAAAATGTGGAACTAGGTATCTCCAGTAGGAAAAGCTGGGATTAAGGATATCATCCATGAAAATACAATGTCAAAGATGTAGCAACATATAAACAATATTAACAAAAATATACCGGGTGTCCCACGAAGAGGTTGCTATTTTTGAATTAATATGCCGGACGTATCGCACACTCTATAGACTGAAAACTTTAAAGTTATAATAAATAGATATGTAAAAAAGTCCCTCGAGTTTCATTTGCTTATGATTAATCAAAACAAAATGGCGGAATCGAAAATAATATAAAAAATGAACAATTATCTTGTGGATTGAAGGGGAACTGCTGTTGATACCTCGGAAATTTTTCAAAACGCTTATGACTCATTTTTGTTTCGTTGCTATCAGTGCATAGCTATTGATGGACATCAGTTCGAATAAAGGTTAATGAAACAAATTGTGTTCATTAATAATTTAACACTTTCATTTTATTACTTAAGTAACATTGTAACAAATCACCAATTTGAAATGGTTATGCAAATAAAATTACTTTTCGTCATTTTGTTTTGATTAATCGTAAGCAAATGAAACTCGAGGGTACTTTTTTACATATTTTATTTATTATAACTGTAAAGTTTCCAGTCTGTAGAGTGTGCGATACGTCCGGCATATTAATTTAAAAATAGCAACCTCTTCGTCGGACACCAGTATATAAACTAAGCAAAGATAAATAAGAATTAAGAATCTTAGAGCATTTCAGTTGTTTTGTTGTGGACCCTTTGTTATTTAATTTTCCTTGGCTGCAAGAATCCTTCGTTCTTTATTGCTTATTTATCTAGCGTGTTTAATGTTTTGGTCACTTAATTTTACTTCACTTTTTTTCTACTGCAGTACTTATTGTTTGTCTCCTTACTGTATTAGCAGATTGTGTAATTGTTGAAGAACGCGTATAAACTAATTGAAGACTTCCTGTGTCTCTCCCATCTTAATCTTTCAACATTAGTGTACTTAGTTAACTGGAACGGTTAATTAAAGTTATTATTGCATTGCTCATTCCCGCTTGTTATTTTTAAAGATTATGTCTGTTCGGAGGTTATGATTATCTTGAAGTTCATTGGTTGCATTTATTAGAAGGTCCAGTTAAGGTACAATATTCATTTAGTATTTAGAAGTGTCAGTTAAAACATCTTATTTTACCAAATTAACAAATTGGTAAATAATAGTATGTAAACTCTCCGTATTCGCGGGGGTTAGGTTCTGAAAATTCTCCGCAAATACGGAAATTGAATTATTAAATTAATAAGCAATGCCTTAATAATTAATAAGCTCTGCCCATAACAGACAGGTGGAGTGTCAAATTATTTACACTCAATCTGTTCGTTGCAGGGCTAAAATAAATAGTTCTGTTTCTTATCACATGGTCAGCCAATTAAATAACTAAATAATTCAAGAACAAAAGAGGTAGAGGTGTAAAAAACACTAATCAGAGTTATCTCCTCTGAAAGTAATGAATTTCATTATACAGCCAGACCCTGTGGTGAATGAAGTGAAGGTGTCATTTGCAGAGTGGAAAATATGTGCTTTTCAGAGGGCCCGGCATGCTGATAAGCATATTTTTCTACTCAGTGAGGAAGGCAACTTGTCTCTATAATCTTTAAAAACATTCGGGTCTTTTCTGTTATCCCCTCCCTAGAATAATTTGTCACGTTTTGTGGAGATTTCCTGTGTAGGTAATCTATGTTATGTTTAAGAATAAAATCGGGAAAGATATTTTAAAAAATCTTATGTCAATATTTTCAAGTTAACAGTAAAGTATTTTCTTTCATTATTAAATTATTTATTGAAATCTATTTAATAATATTTAATTTAATGGTTAAATTTATATCATAATTAATTTATAATGATGTTATATACCCGATAAGTTTAAGAAAAAGCAATGTATTTACTCTACCTTTATTTAAACTTAACTTGAAGAGTATTGTTGTAGAATTTTAAAATATTTATCCCGCTTTTATCCTTAAAAATACTCTAAGATTGCATACGAAATATCCACAAAATGTAACAGATTACAATGTGGAGGGGTGATAGCAGGAAAGACCCAAAAATTATTTAAAGTATTTGTCGATGAAGATCTGAAAAAACAAAGTTTTTTGAATTATTAGAATTAGTTTTACTAATCTTCTGTAGGAATTTAGCTTAAATTACTGTCAAGCATACTGCTACGTAAGCCTTCGTTAATTTATTATTATTATTATTAATATTAGGCGTTTCATGTTACAGTAGATTTTATTTTCATCCATATATAATTCATTTGTCATGTTAATAAGCTTTGCCCTTAAAAAAATCGATTTGTTTAATTATCAAGATGATATATGTTTTTGAAGAAGGGGAATGATAAACGACTTTATTGTGGTTTTATTATGAATTCAACTAAATAGAAGAGGGTGTGTTTTGTTTATGTGACAAATCTTAGGAGATTAGGGCCGGTTTAGTTTTGGACGTAACTGAGTCTGGAATAAAATAATATATAGTCCAAATGTCTGAAGTATTCTATGAGAGAAACATGTGAGATAGTGAGGGGTTCCGTAAAATTTAATGTTGTGTGTGCTAGTGTCGTAGATTGGAGATGTATGCGAGTAGTTCGGAGGGTGAGTTGCTATAAATAACAGTCCCTGTATTGGGCAGCAGGTGGTTTCCAACGACATGGACATAAATGCTTGGTGGTGGTTTTCACTGTAGTGGTCGTCTGGACATTCCTCGTCCCGTTTGTTTCAGGATCTTTTATGTTTGTTTACTTGGTAAATTGTAATTTTTGCGATTTAATTCATATGACAGTAGGGAATTGATAATTTAAGTTTTCTAAAGATTTATTTTCTGGATTACATAAAAGTCGTATGAACTATTTTTGTTTCAATTTGTATACAAAACCAAAGTAAAATTAAAATACTTATTTTTACTGTCGATTGCCTATATAAATAAATAGGAAGGAAAGTATTGTATTCATGTCGATTTTTCGAAATCGAGTTTTCACCGGATATACCCCTTTTCAGACCCCGTGAACCCCAAAACAACATGTTTTTAGTGATTAGTCAGTGTGTGTGTGTGTGTGTGCGCGCGCGCGCGTGCCCGTGTGTGTGTGCGTGCGTGTGTGTGAAAGATAAGGTAAGCTCTATGTCTGGTGAAATTCTTTTTTTTGGTTTAACGTTTGCCTGTTCTGCAATTCTGTTAATTAGACGGTGAAGGATGAAATGATTTTTTGTAACGTGGAAAATATTCCGTGCCTGAATGGGATTCGAACCCAAGACCGCATGATGAGAGGCAAGCACGTTACTAACTATGCCAATGCGGCCGGTACATGGTGAAATTCTTCTTTTTTTTTGGTTTAAAGTCCGTCTGTTCTGCAATTCTACTAATACAGACTGTGAAGGATGAAATGATTTTTTGTAACGTCGGAAAATATGTCGTGCCTGAATGGTATTCGAACCCAAGACTGCATGATGAGAGGCGATCACGTTACCAACTACGCCAATGCGGCCGGCACATGGTGAAATTCTTAGGGAGGCTGTACTTTCGTAATTTTTTTTTAAGATTGCGGCCTTAATATGCATTTTAGCAAAAGTGTACATAATAAAAGTTGTAGACAATTAAAAAATGAACAACTGTTATTTCAATAATTTCTTCGTGTAGATAACGTTGACAACGACATGTTGTATAGAATGCCTGTAATTTTTTCATAATTTTCTATTGGTAATGGCCGTAGATAAATGAATTTATTTGGGAGTGTGTTTGACATTTGAACATTCACTATACAACGAAAAACACGCCTTATCAGAAGGGTTGATTATGTAGGTTATATGATCGCTTATGGACTAAAATTAATTCAAAATTTTCTCTTTATTTCATTCGCTTACAGTGTACAGTTATCTTTAAAGACAAAAAAGTTTCTCGCATGCTGACTTTTTTATGTCGTGTTTCGCATTTTACAAAATGTATTTATGAAAATACCTTGTAATTTAAAAAAGTATTGATTTTCTGTTAAATTTTATTGCACCATCGTTTTTCATAATTATTACAGAACAAGCCTGCCAAATTTTACGTTAATCCGTGGAATAGTTGTTGAACAATGACGATGTATTTGAAAAGATACGGGGTTTTCTTCAAAAACAAAACTTTTACTAAATTATACATTATCTCATTAGGCGTGTGTTTTTCGAAATAATTTTATAGAACAAAAAACATGGGAAATACTTCGTTTTATAAAAATACGTCATTTCCGAAAAGTTTCAGAGACCTAAAAAAAATTATATATGTTTTCTGAAATGGTTTTACAATCCGCATATTGCTCCCCTCTGCGAGGGGCCATCAAGTTACAGACAAACAGTAGTTACAGTACGTTGGTACTTTACTAGATTGTTGGCTTCCCAGATTCGATTCGCCATTAGTCTCTAGGATTATTCCATTTAACATTACCGTTATGTTCTCAAAAATATTCTCAACCTGATGTAGCCGCTAATGATCATAGCAGTTGATGCAACTCAAGAAAACTTTTTTAAGTGCAGCTTGTTTTCCCTTGCATTTTGATGTATTAATGTAACTTGTAACTTGTGCCATTGAGTAGGAATGTTTTTTATGGCCAATAAATAGCAGACTAAGTACGTAAACAAACAACCGTTTATTATTTCTTACGTAATAATTTTACAATAAAATAACATTCATTACTTTTATTGTTGAAAAAGTAATGTGTTTTTCATTACGATATTATTACTTCTAAGCGTCCACTCTTTAATGGTGTTTTAATGGTTTACTAATTTTTACGCATCTTCATTTTCTTAAGTACTAACTTACTGGTTGTTTTGTTCTATTTACTGTACTCTAATTTACCATAATGTAATAAAGGCAGTTATCTTTTTTTATTGTTAATGTTTTGTAATATTTGTTGTATTTACTTTAGTTGGAATTATGTTTATGACTTACAAATTACACCGTACTCAATAAACGTTAACATTAAATTAATTTATTTTTTACTTTCTCTTGCCTATATGAATATGTAAAAAGGAAAGTATATTGTTTTCATGTCGATTTTTCGAAATCGAGTTTTCACCGGATCTTCACGTTTTCAGGCCCTTTGAACCCAAAAAACATGTTTTTAGCGATTGGTCTGTGTGTGTGTGTGTACAAAATATCTCAAGAACGGAACATCGTACGAAGTTGAAACTTGAAACTTAAATTAGATACCATTAGAGGACCCGTCACGAACATTTTCATCAAAATCGGTCAACCAGAAGTAGTTGTTTATTCGTGTCATTTTTAACTTTTTGCGATTTTCTCAAAAATGGCTCCTAGGACTTTTTTAAAAATCGCCTCATTTACTATGTTTTTTATACTCTACAAAATATGGTAGGCGCCTTGTCTGCTGAAATTCTTGGGGAGGCAGTGCTCTTGTAGAAAAAAGTGTTTTTTTTTAAGATTGCAGCTTTAATATGTATTTTAGCGCAAAATGTATATAATAAAAGTTGTAGAAAATTTAAAAACCTTTACCTTTATTTCAAACATTTTTTCTATAACGCTAGTTTTGCAGTAATTAGGGTTTTTTGTTATTCTCATGAAAATCTGTAAAAAAATTCAATAAATTCAGCCTTATTATGAATTTTACAACAAAAGTGTATATAATCAAATGTATGGGAAATTAAAAGATCTACAACTTTTATTTAGAGCATTTTTCTCTACAGAGCCTAGTTTAGCGTGAAAGAGAGATTTTCCGTATTATTAAGCCAAACTAAGGTTGGGTTTCGTTTTGCATCATTCACTTATGATTAATATTAGGTTATGGTTTTGAGGTTGGTTAGTTATTTGTTTACCTATTTCTAATGTTTTATTACTAATGTTAGGTTAATGTAATGTTAGGTTCATTATTGGCTTTGGCAAGAGAAAGTCGTGTGAGTGTTTCACACATTTTTTTTATATTTACAATATAATTAATGTATTTTATATTTTTCTCTTTTCAAATTTAAGTAGTATTAGTTTTCTTTGTTTACAGTATGCGTCATATTGTAAGCTTGAACGTCGATGGAATTACCCACAGTATTGCCGGTTCGCATTTTCCAAGTGTATTTTTGTACTGACACAAACATCTTAATACAATAAAATTGCAGATGTATCTATGTATACAATACGTTACTTATGTATTGTCTTTATTATAGTTTATTTTTATTTTCTATTCATTATGTAGTTTACTTTCTATTGATTGTATGACATAACCTTAAATTAGTTTTACTTATCTGTAAACGCGGCAAAGTTGAAAGACGAGAGGCAAGAGCTGTCACTTATTTTCTACATACTATATCTATACTAATACAGTATTTTGAAGATAGAGTGTTTTTTGTGCAGGCTAATTTCCAAAACTACTGAACGGATTTTCATAAAATTTTGACATCATGTTCATATTTATATTCACAGCAACAATTTCTTTTTAAATTTAAAAAAATTATAACCTTAAGGGCCCTGATAAAGATTTTCATAAATGTGTGTGTATGTGAGTGCGTGCGTGCGTGTGTGTGTGTGTGTGTGCGCGCGCGCGCGCGTGTGTGTGTGTGTAAATGTGAGTAGGTATTGTTGAAGTAGATGAAGGGGTTTGATGACTACGAGAGACGTACGCGGGGGAAATTATTGAAACGTATGTGTGCGCGCGTGCATGTGTATGTACGTTGGAGTATAAAGTCGATCTAGCAGCTACACAATTTCTGTTATTTATATTTTTAAGTGATTATTCCATTTTTCGCGTGCGAAGCCACGATGGGGCATGCTTGAAGTCTATATAAACGAGCCCAGGAACTAGCAGATCGAGTGCAAATAATTTAACACTCCACCTGCCTGTTATGGACAAAAGAAAAAAGAAAAATATTAGAAATTACGTTTTTATAGTTTTATTAATTTTCTTCGTTCTGGTTTACTTATTAAGTAGTCAATACAAGATACGTACAGCTAAATATTTCTGATGAAGTTTCGTAATACTAAAAAAATTATAAGAACCTTTTGCATTATTAAGTGAAAACTGTTACAGTAATTCAATTAAGTATTAAGTATTTTTAGTAATTTAAATATTTAAAAAATTATGTAAGAGTTTAATTTGATGATTGATGAAATTTGTTGTTGTTTCTTCTTGTGTTTTAACTCCGTATTCTGTATCTTGTGGTGAATCTCGTTGTGAAGTCGGTTTCTACTTTTAGAGTTATTAGTGAAACCCGTTTTAAATCGGGGGCGTACGACCAATTTTCTAGTTTTGTTGTGGAACTCGTTATATTATGGTATTTGTTGTGTTTATTTATGTGTGTACTGTTTGTGTACGCACACGTCTGAATTTTATACTAAGTTTACTTTCTTAGCTCTCTCTTTTTATTATTTTGTGGAATTGGTTTGATTTAATCGCAAAAAATAATGTTTATTATCCTATGTATATCATGTACTACGTAGGCTAAAGAAAAAAAATTAGCAAATCGTGTACTTTCTGTTATTTTTACTTTCTCTTCCATATTACGACTATTTTTAAATTGTATTTTCCTAAATCATGAAAATTTATCCAGTCTTTCCGTAAAAGTAGAATAAAAATTTATTTTACTTTGTGTGTTAACGGTAGAAATAAATTTTAGCATAGAATATTGTTAATTAAGGGCAGCTTTTTGTGTCACAAATTTTAAGCAATTTCCTTGTAATGATTGCATTAACACCACCTTAACTCATGAATTTATTGTGTTCTGACAATTTCTAACGTCCTTTAAATTGTATATATGTTCATATCTTCTTTATCTTAGTGATATTTTTGTGAAAAATTCTTGATCATGTTTTTTTTAAATCGCCTCATTTACTAAATTTGTAAATTTGCTCTACAAGATAGAGTAGGCGCCGTTTCTGCTGAAATTCTTGGGAGGCTGTTTTCTCGTTAAAAAATTGGTTTTTTAAGATTGCGACTTTAATATGCATTTTAGCGCAAAAATAAATGCAATAAAAGTTGTAGAGAATTTAAATTCCTACTACTTTTATTTCAAACATTTTTTATTTAGCGGTAATTAGCAATTTTCTGTTTTTTTCTCACGAAACCGTGTAAAAAATTGATTTTTTTTACGATTTCAGCCATAGTATGCATTTTACGTCGAAAGTGTATACAATCAAATTTATAGGAAATTAAAAGATCTACAACTTTTATTTTAAGCATTTTCCTCTACAGAGTGTAGTTTAGAGTGACAGTGATTTTCCGTTTTATTAAGCAAAATTAAGATTGATTTTAGTTTTGCATCATTCACTCATGATTAAAAGTAGGTTATGTTTTTTGAGGTTAGTTTTTTTTAAATTTCTAATGTTAGATTATATTGATCATTATTTGCATTGGCAAGAGAAAGTTATCTGAGTGTTTAACACCAGATTTTTTAATAGATATGTTGCATTATTGTGGTATAGATATGGTATTGCATTACGGGGGTTACTTTTTTCTCGATCTTTACCTTAGTTTTTAGCTGATGGATTAAAACAAAACTTTTGTACGTCAAAATTATCATAGCTGAAACGTGTAATCGCCATTAAATAAATATTTGGTTAGTGTTACTTTCATCATTACAGGATTCTTTGTAAACCCAGAAAATTTTTAAAAAATTGTCTCTTTGACAAATATTTAATCTCTTTAACAAATATTTTATCTCGAGGTAGACAGGTATTGGCCATAGCTGCTGGGACTGGGTATTGATTACCGTGTATTATTTTATATTAGCTGGCTCATGAGTGGGGCACCGTATGACTGCAGGGACAGTAAGTACAACCTAAGTAAACTGTAAAACTTTGCAAATTGAGGCATTTACATGCTGTATGTTGCTGATCTTCTTCAAGATATATACGATTACATTTTAAATTATTTTGTACCAGATTCTATTTAATTATTTTGTGTTTTTGCATAAAACATGATGTTCACAACTTTTATTTACGGAATTCACAGTTTTTTGGATTTATTGTAAAACCACAGACTTTTAAATGAATGTTATATTTAAATTACTTAATACTATTTTTAAAAATTCTGTAAGGTTGCATACGAAATATTCACAAAATGTGACAATTTTTCAGGAGGGGGAATAACATAAAAAGACCCCACTAGTATCCTTGCCCTGGTAGAACAAGAACTAAATAGCCCTTTGCAGGGGTACGTATTTATTGAGGTTTCTGAAAACCTCTTTTAATTGTCCATATCTATACTCTATTTCACGTTCAGAATGCAGTACAGCTCTTATGAAAACCCGCTGTGTTACCAGGCGTACGCAAAACATCAGGGAAAGCTAATAAAATAACCCTCCTCCGCCGACAAAATCTGAAGGTCACGGGCAAAAGTATTTCAGAGTTTCGCTTACCTTTCTCTAACAAGCTCATTTTCAATCAAAAAATTCTGAAAAAATTACGTTCACTTCCTAAAGAATTTATTTTTGTACGCTGTAAATGTTATTATTATACACGGATATATATATATATATATTTTTTTTGTTTAACGTCCGACTGTTATGCAATTACTGTTAATGCAGACGGTGAAGGATGAAATGATTTTTTTTGTAACGTATGAAAATATGCCGTGTTTGAATGGGATTCGAACCCAAGGCCGCATGATGAGAGGCGAGTACGTTACCAACTACGCCAATGCGTATTATTTAGAGATAAATGCGTATTGATATTTATATAAGATACACTCGTACATAGTTGGACGTTTAAATCTCGTCAAATTTTCTGCGTTTCACATCATATACTTTTATATATGATATGCATCATAACTTTTTTCTTTCTACGACGACATATGTGTTTTATTATTTTGTCGTAAAATATAGAATTTTATCTATAATTTAAAATATGATAAGACATAATGTCGGTAGGAAGCAGATATAATAATCGAGTTTAAAAATATAACAGATGTCTTCGAATTACGTTGTTCAATAGGAGTTTGTAAATGAGAACGTGTTATAGCGCGTAGTCGATATTTTTAGTTAGTGTAGTAGCAATCAAACTCCCATTCGAAATACATTGCTTATGGACTTCCCGTACTGCATTCTGAACATGAAATCAACTATAGTGACTTTCATACACATTTATCTTATAAACAATACTGTTTGGTACTTATTATAATTTTGTTTGGTTTTGGTAAATACTTTATTTCGAACTGCGTATACATACGGACCTGTTCCTAATCGGCTTGTACAGGTCATACCACTGTTAGTTTGTGCACTGTGTAACAGTTTTATTAAAATTATTGATATTTTAAAATATTCTATTGTTGAATTGTGTTAAGTTTTAATACTTGAACGTATATGGTCGTAATACTGTTTTTTTCAAGAACGACTACTCAGTTACCCATTGTATTGCTTATCTATCAAATAAGTCGTAATATTTTATTAATGTAAGATTCTCTTACTTTATGATTCTTCGTTCAAGATTTTATTTAATAAATAGAAAGTGTATGTATTGTAAATATTTATTTAGGAATTTAATTCGTTTTAATCACGCTCTTTTAAGACCGTGTACGATGCATTATTCAGTTATTGGAAATTTTAAGTAAATTGTTCAAGTAATATTTTTATTCAGTACATTTAAAGTCTGGTATATACTTCATTAATCTAACTACTGTTGTTGTAAAAGTCGTTTATCTTTCGTTATAAATGAACGAATTTCAATCTTCTTGCTTCTGTTTATAACTCATGGATATTTTATGAAGTAAATCAATTGATTTCTATTGTATGTATACAGAAAACTATTCATAAGTCAACTGTGTGTTGTCCTATTACTAACTGCAAGTCTCATATTCTCTGTCCTATTGCATTTATAGTATTAAATGACAGCAATAATAAATAAATGATTCTTATTTCTTCTCGTATAAAATATTCTTACACGAATACTGCTTTCCTTTTATGGTAAGGATTTTTTTTATCTAAGTTTATAATTTATAATATATAATTATTTATGGTATTCATACTGTTTTGGTAAAACCGTTTTGCTGTTGAAATACAAGTCTGTAAGTAATTCTATGCTGTACTATAAAAGATATTATTCTTTATTATATAGATGTTTAAGAATTGATAAGTGTTAAAATGTTTTTTAGTTAAGGCTGAAATAGCTTTACACAATTTGTTCATATGCTTTAATAGACCCACCGGGTTCAGTGCCGAAATAATATTTAAAAGTTTGAATCTAAAGTGCCATTTAATTTGAATAAGGGTGTACAAAAAGTGCCAGCCCTTATTTCGAAAACTTGCAGGCTTAAGACTGCCATTGCTAACCAAAATTTCAACGTTACAGAAAAATTAAATTTCCTATTAAATATTAATTTTTATTGTGTTCATAAAAGAATAAATCGTTATAACACTGAAAATATTCAAAATATTATTTTTAGTTTATTTAAAGTCGCATCGACAGCTTGGTCATTAGCAACTACTGTGGGTTTTGGTACCTTAACGGTGGTTTTAACGTGTTAAAATTTCCAGACCCTAGCCGGGAATCGAACCCGGGACCTTTCACTTTGTATGCTAGCGTGCTAGTCACTACGCCCCGTTGGCGGTTTCAAAATACATTAGGCCATTAATTTTGGTTAAAAGTACCTAATTTTTGTAAATATTCGCTTATCCGGATGTTGGCACCTTATGTATAATTTACTGGCGTCCGGTAAACCGGATGTTGTTGCAATGTAAAATATATCGACGTCCTGTTTTCCGGACGGTGGTATTGAAAGGGTTAATCTAGAGGTAAAGTCGCCGCGAGTCAGCTGTTTAACAGCTGATTTTTGGAGACAAGGTTCCTGGTTCAAATCCTAGTAAAGGTAGTTTTTTTATAAAGATTTAAATACTAGACAGTGGTTACCGGTGTACTTTGATGATTGGCGTTCAATTAAACATACTCTTGTATGTTCGGCCATTGTCTGTACGGCTTGAGTCTGTACAAGACTACACCTCATTTACACGTCATATACATCATCTTCATCTCATTGGGTCATGGGGTTGCTTATTGTTTTGAATTAAACAGATTGCAACGTACACACATTAGGGATAAAACAAAATTACCGTAATTGCCAGACTTACGTGAAATTAATTTCGACTACCAGAATCGCAAGTTAAATAAATCTACAAAAAGTGTTAAAAATGAAAGCAATAAATTATTTTTACGACTGCCTCTGTGCTAGACAGCAAAGGTGAAGGTCTCGTGTTCGTTTTGTGGCCAATTTTATTTTCACATCATTTTACAGTCATTATTACAAAACGTTGCACTTTCAAGTACAGTTGCTAATGATCAAATAGTTTTACGACTATTTCAAATTACTAATAAAATAGTTCCATAATGATTTTGATAAACTTTCCGTGGTTCTGTTACTATAATTTTAAAATGATATAAGTAATAGGTTTTCTTGAAAGATTAGCTCGAGGGCTCTCCTCCGTTTGTAAAAATGTGCAACGGAAGCATTTTTATTTTTAATGATGGCTTGAAGTTGTATTTTAAAGTACCTAACTATTTATGATTAATATAAATTATAACTGCTAAACATTTCTTCTTATTGAAATTTTCCAACTTTTGACAACAAGTTTGATATAATTTTACTTTTCTCATTTATTTTTTTATTCCTGTCGCTTTTATAATTTAAATACGGGCACATTACATCACACAATTTCTAAGAAGAACATGCATATCCGCGATCCAACAATGAAATCTGTTTCATACGCGGTAATGGCTACTTGCTCAATCGCAGAGACAATTCAAACAATTGCCCATAATAGGCAGGTAGAGTGTTAAGTTATTTAACTCGATCTGCTAGTTCCAAGGCTATAAAACATTGTTCTGTTTCTTATCACATGGTCAGCCAATTATATGACTGAAAAATTAAGGAACGGAAGATCTAGAGGTGTAAAAAATATATATCAGAGTTGTCTGCTCTATAAGTAATGCATTTCAGTATACAGCCAGACCCCTGTGGTGAATGAAGTGAAGGTGTCATTTGTAAGGTGAAAAGTAGATGCTTTTCAGAGGGCCCGGCTTACTGATAAGCATTATTTTTCCACTCAGTTTGGAAGGCATTGTAAACCATTTCACTCCTCGTTTTAGGCCTACTTAGTAAAGCCTCTAGAGTTTCAAACCAGCCTTTAGGCTGATGGCCTAAACACAATCCAAACAAAATGCAGTAATTCTAATTTTCTTACAAAATGATACTTCTGCGCTCTTATTTACTCATAATGATCTATCAGACTCATTAAATACATTTTACCCGTTTCAGGAACTCCTGACACCACGTAGACTACTATTTGCTAATCACAACACCAAATTGTTTCAACAAAAAACTACTTATGGTTGTTTTCTTCCTGCATCAATAAATTATCACAAGCTTTAAAAAGTTGTGGTAATCTAAGTTTGTTGTAAAATCTAAAATATTATTTGATTTTGATGAAACATTTCACAATAAACAAGATTTTCTTTCTAAATAGTTTTTTGTTTGAAAAATAAAAAAATTGTTTAAGTAAATACTAAGGCCAATTGTGTATTATGTATTTGATAAAAATTATTGGTTGACTCATTTATTGGAGTAGGCAAGCATTTAGTGGTAACAAAATATTGGTAGGTAAAGAAGTAACTTGCACATAACAGGCAGGTAGAGTTTTAATTATTTGCACTCGATCTACTAGTTCTAGGGCTACAAAAATTAGTTCTTTTTTTATCATATGGTTAGCTAATTATAGGACTGAAGCATTTAAGAATAGAAGACCTATATGTATAAAATACACTAGTCAGAGTTATCTCCTCTTAAAGTAATGAATTTTATTATGCTGCCAGACCCTGTGGTAAATGAAGTGAAGGTGTGATTTGCTGGGTGGAGAGTAGATGCTTTTCAAAGGGCTTGGCTTGCTGAAATCATACTCTTCCACTCAGTGAGGAAGACAATGGTAAACCAATTCACTCCTCGTTTTACTTAGTAAAGCCTCTAGAGGTCCAAACCAATTTTTCGCTTATAACCTAAACAACAATGAATTTACTTAATTAGAAAACCAAATTGTACATTTTTTTCAAAAGTCATTTCTCGATTTTTAAAACCCCTCACGCTTGGCTGGATGACTGCTTTTTGACGAGAATTTTTTCCCAGTTGCGATATTTAAGTGCGGTAGACTGTGAACGCACCAGTTTTCTAGTCTTGATCCAAGTCCTGTGACCGGCAGAACTTCTATCGCCATGCGTTCAAGCAATTGTAGAAAAAGTAAACTTAGTGTAGTGTTTATGTCTTCATTCTTTGACGACTTGGATGACGAAGTTGATATTGTTCTCGAACGAAAATTTTGCTTACGGCAAACCACGAGCAAGATATTTACTGCTCGAGAGAACGAACACTTTCTTAAGCTGCTGATTACCAAACACTTATTAGACGATGCAACAAAGTTCAAAGCCTATTTATGATTCAACCGAGAAGCAGTCGACAGCAACTGATGTCCTGCTATTAATTTAATCAATTGTTCGTCTTCGGACGTTAAAGATTTCGGTTGTTTATTAGACATGATGCAAAACTACTATTTTTTATAATCGCTATACTTTTTGAAATTCAAAATATTTCACAACGCGGTTCAATTGCAACAAAAGCGTGCCGACAAAACGTGTCTAAATGCGGGATGCGGGATTGACTGCTCTGGGAGCAATCGTCTATCTCGCAGTGCGATGCGACGTACTGCCCGTTCCCAAGCTTTGTGCAGCTGAGAGGTATGCATTACGTCACTACTACTGTGAGAGATTGCGTTAGTAGTAGTAACGTTTTACTTGTATTATGTTTGTAGTAGTCAAGGGTACTATCCAAACTACATATTTTCGGTGTTGCCGTCTACAGCGAATAGTCAAAACAACACCCACGTATGTCACCGCACTAGGGAGCCTACTGCCTAGCGAAGAGCAATAAGATGATTAGTACAGTGTTATGACGTAGCAGTAGTCTGGTACTTCGTCTGTCCCCTTCATCCCGCAGCTGCACAAAGCTAAGATTCATACAGTATAGCACTTCCGAATTCTGCAGTTAGGACAATAGACTATACCTACACCCGTGTTTAAGCAAGTGCCGAAAAACGCAGCGTTATTCGGCAGCTATGACAACGTACCTTTAAATAATTTTACCATTGACTGCGTCAGTATTGTTATTTTTAAATAACAGGCTGTAAAGAAGTAAAAAATCTGGTGTGAAACACTCACACGACTTTCTCTTGCCAATGGAAAAAATTAAACAGCTAACCTCAAAAAACATAACCTTATTCGTCTTTCTCTCATGATTAATCATGAGTGAAAGACGCAAAATGAAAATCAACTTTAGTTTGGCTTAAAAATACGGAAAATCACTCTTTCACGCTAAACTAGGCTCTGTAGAGCAAAATGCTCTAAATAAAAGTTGTAGGCTAGATCTTTTAATTGCCTATAAATTTTATTTTATACACTTTTGTCGTAAAATGCATTCTAAAGCTGAAATCTTAAAAAAAAACTCAATTTTTTTTACACGTTTTCGGGGGAAAAAACAGAAAATCGCTAATTACCGCTAAACTAAGTGTTACACAAAAAAATGTTTGAAATAAAAATTGTTGGATTTTAAATTCTCTACTACTTTTATATTATACATTTTTGCGCTAAAATGCATAGCCTATTAAAGCCGCAATCTTAAAAAAAAACAATTTTTTTACGAGGAAACAGCCTTTCCAAGAATTTCAGCAGACATGATGCCTACTGTATCTTGTAGAGCATAAAAAATTTAGTAAATGAGGCGAATTTTAAAAAATCTTAGGAGCCGTTGTTGAGAAAATCGCAAAAAAGTGAAAAATGGCACAAATAAACTACTACTTCCGGTTGACCAATTTTGATGACAATGTTCCTGTCGGGTCCTCTAGTGATATCTAATGTAAGTTTCAAGTTCGTACGATGTTCCGTTCTTGAGATATTCTGTTTACTCACACACACAGACATGTTAAAAACATGTTTTTTCGGTTAAGGGGGTCTGAAAATGTGAAGATCCGGCGAAAACTCGATTTCGAAAAATCGACATGAAAACAATACTTTCCTTCCTATATACGTAATTTATATAGGCAAGAGAAAGTAAAAAATGCGAACAGCAAATTTTAAGTTCATTTTAGTAAGTAGTAGCCTACGTTTTACCATTATTTTGGTCAGTTCTCTAAGATGTTATTGCTTAGTGTGGTTCTATTTTGTTTTTCTTATAATCAAATCAGTTGTGAAATATGAATTAATTAATGACATTAGTAGAAGCTGTCTAAGAAAAGGTGTCTAAAAAATATTCTTTCACTGGACCTAAGTTAGGCTATACACATGTTTTTTTTTAATAAGTGTTTCACTATTGTAAAAAACCATACATCGTAAAACGATAAAGAAAGATTTAAATTTAAAGGGATTTATCTCCCTCTATATTTTTGTATTGTGATTTGAAGATGTAAAGGTACCCCATGCAGAGTTATTTATGATCCTTTGTGAACTAACAGACTGATGGATGTATGACTAGTTTTATAAACTGACGCTAATATTAGATGAACTCTTGCAAGCATCTGTAGATTATATTCACCAAAGCTATTGATCATTTTATTAAATTGTTATCAGAAATCGTGTGCTGTTCTGTATTGTGTACAAATTATTGCCTGCAGTTCTTCAAGATCGAACAGTTTTTGGTTTTTACTTTGGAAATCAGGAATATTGTTCCTTCTAAGTCATTATTTTTATAATTCTTTTTTCATTATTCAATATTATCTCTTTATCTTTATCCATTTTCTGAGTTTTTAAAGTTCTTCAGAATCATTTATTTCTTCTTGGGTGGTTGTTTTAGTTTGCTACGCGTGGCCATGGAACATGAATATTTTATTGAATTTGAAGTATCGCATTTTGATGATTATTTTTCTTTTAATCTTAGTGGTAAATATTGGAAGTTATAAAGTGTTTATTGATTAAACTTATTACTCTTATTCAAACTTACATTCAGTTAAGTGATTTACATCACTTATTTTAAACTGACATGACAACTTATGAAATAACTCTACAAAGTTCTTCCATTGGTGGGAGGGGGTTCTTCGGTCATGACATGCAAAAAGGAAACCCATTTACTTATTATTCTACAAAAGAATTGTACAATTTTTTAGTTTAAATAAACTTATTTAAACGCCTGATGTAATTCATTAAATCTTTTATTTGATTCACTTTACCTTTAATTTAATTTAACTTTAATTCACTAAATCTTTATTTAATTGGTTTTAATGACAAATGTACGTATACAAAGTATCCAAATATTATGCAAATTTGGTTCTGTATAAAGTTTTAAAAACTTTTTGCTGGAAAAGGACGCCGCTCATGTGCAGATGAAGTGTCCAACTAATAACAGGGCTATAAAAGTAGCTCTGTCACTTGTGCGCTGTTAAAACACCTGATAATAATAATTGGAATAAGAAGAACAGAAAGATAAAGGATTGTCGCCAAAGTTGGAGACAGCACATGGAAAGGATGTCAGATCACAGGATACCTAAGCAAGCGCACTGGTACGCTCCAGAAAGGAAAATACATGTCGTTAGACGTAGGAAAAGATTAGAGATAGGTGATATAGTGTGTGAGTTCGGAACAGGCTGCGGCCTAATCCTTGTTTAGAAGAAGAAGAAGAAGATGATGATGATGATGATGATGATGATGATATTACATCAGAATTATAATATTTACTTTTTTTATTACATTCGTTACTACATTCATAGTTTGCACTGGTACTTTTAACACATGCTTCTATGAGGCTACCACCGTAGTGAAAAAGGCTCTCCCGACGGATTTTAATGCGAGAGTGCGAGCTGCCATGTGGAAATTGCGAACGGGCAGGAAGGCGAGATCCTCGGTGAGAGGATTGAAGTCGCTTTGGCGGGTCGTGACCAGGATCCGGAGGGACTGAATCTAGGTAACGTAAATGCCGTTACAAGGTTGCCCTACCCTGCCTTGAAGAAGAGAGTACAGACTCTCACTTTGAAAGCGTGGCAGGCCGAGTGGAACTCCTCGCCTAAGGGAAGGTTTTTGTATAAATTCATACAAGATCTGGGGGGATGGTATTCCTCAAGCGTTTATTTATAGACATCGGGAGTTCGGATCCTCTGGTCATGGTGAGTTCGCGGCTTATTTGAAAAGGTTCCGTGTACTGGATGATGATTCGTGTGTATGTGGGTAGGTACAATCACGAGACCATCTTTTGTATGATTGCCTCGCTCTAGAGGGGTTCAGGCAGCGACTGACTCTAGAGCTTCAAGGCCAAGGGGAAAATTGTTACCTCACGGTACGTGAGAGCTTGTACCGCGAGGTGCATAGCTCTTCGGTGTGGGAGTTCCTTGACGAGATAGCTTCGTTCTATCGCGTCATGTAGTTTAATAAGCGAGTTATCCGCATAGGTCTGAATCTCTGGTGCCGTTTCACGTAATTTTTCCTTGCCGGGAACAAATAAATGGTTTCGAGCACTTGCTGGTACAATATATTATGGCGACAAGTCGTAATTACAGTTTAATCTTTAATTTGTATTTTAATTCTGACCATTGTTTTAAAACTGGGCTCAGCAACCCATTCAAATATTGAAATACTGTAAAGATTCCTGTCAAAATTAGAACAATTACAGCATCACTTTGATACATAATAAACTGCATTCTAAAATAAATAAACTACATTCTAAACTACATTGGCGCAGTTGGTAACGTGCTCGCCTCTCATCATGCGGTTCTGGGTTCGAATCCCACTCAGGCACGGCATATTTTCATACGTTACAAAAATTCATTTCATCCTCATTACACAAAGTTACACCCCAACGTCGTCGCTAATGACCACAGCAGTTGATGCGACGTTAAATAAATAAAAAAGAACTACATTCTATGCAATGATTGTAAAATACCTACAATAGAAATATCCTACTGACTTATTTTAAACTGAAATGACAACACATAATGAAATAAGTGTATAAAGTTCCTCCATTGGGGGAATTTTCTTCGGTCATGACATACAAAAAGGAAATTTATCTACTTATTATTCTACATTGTAGTGTTTGGTGTAATTAAACAATTAAATTCATTAGTCATGAAAACGGTTGTGAAAAACAATTTTTTGGCTGGAAATTAAAAAGTCTTTTAAAGAATTTTAGTGAAATCGATTTTTTACATTAAAACTCTTGACTCTACTTAGAATATTCGTGCGTGTAAGAAATTAATGTAATCACTATTTCTTGAAAGTGTTTTTTTTTTAGCATTGCACTGTTCCACTAACATTTTATTATCTTTTAAGATCATTTGTTGTTTAGTTGAGACAACTTAAAAAGTACATTTCTTCTAGTTAACATCACGACATGTTTTTTATTTGTTCACTTATTTATTTTATTATTGTCTGAAACGTCATTAACAAAACTCGAATCATCAGTAATTGCATTTTACAGGAAACGTAATTTCTTTTGATAGTTCTGGGCGAATAAAATAAAATTTTGTTTTTTCATGGTTGTTACTTTATCAAATCGCTAATAAAGATATTTTGCGTGCTTTATTTAAACAGGGACAAATAAAAAATTGAAGCAGATTTAATCAGTTTGTTTTATGGGCTACTGTATTTCAAAATACTTATCTAAGATTTCGTTTTTAATTAAATATTTAGTTCAGTGAAGTTATTTATCAACGTATTGTAGTTCGTGTTTTATATGTAATTGGAACAGATTGTATTTTCTAAAGCAATTATTTTCTTTGTTAATCGTAACGATATAATCTTGCCCTTACTAGTACTACAATAATTTATTACTTCCAATATTTAGCTCCATTAATTGGTTTCTAAAATTTTATGTCTTAATTGTTCTGATACGGTATCATTGTTTTCTTTTGTGTTTTACATGTCCAAATATTCTCTATTAACTAGTTAAAAAACATTATATTATACCTCGAAAACTGTTAAAATTTACAATTTAAAAAACTCTATCATATATTTTTAAGATTATTTTAAATAAAGAAGAATTAGAAGTAAAGTTTTTGGGTTGAAAATTCCTGCAGAACTCAAGTTAGAAAAAGCTAAAAAACTGCTTTTCAGAAGAAAATCAATTTCTGAGAGAATGTTGAATTTTTGGGAAAAAGACAACATCCAAAAAGGTGAGAAAATCCCGAGTAATCTGCGTAAGATTGAATTCTTTTGAAAAATGGAGAACCCTGTACCTTCTTGAAAAAGAGGAAAAGGGAAAAGGATCTTGGAAAAAGTTGAAAGAGTAAGGGGAGTTGTTATAAAACGTTGAATTATTAGCCAACTAAAATCCGAAGAATTCTAATCTTATGTTTGCTTAAAATTAAAAGATTTTTTTCTTGATGAAGTCGTTGTGTATTTTTTAAATTTTGCATGCTGGCGGTTTTCTTAAATTGTTGTTTAATATTGGTAAAGGTTTCTGCGCAGTTAGCAAGCGAATACCTGGTTATACTATTGTTTAGGGCTGATGAGCTCTGAGCGTACGCATTGCCCCCTACCCAATTCATAGCTAGCCAATGACTTGGCAGCACTTGCTCTCGTAGCTCTGTTATAATATATTTCGTTAGCCTTTTTTTTGTCTTTCAATAAAAAATTATAACCTTTGAACATACAATCATCTGATTATATTGTAAAGTATTGCATGCTAACGCGCACTGTAATCGATGTGTTCAGTACGAGATGTAAGACACGAGTGAACTACTGCGGCTCTTATACGCATGCGCGCGTAATGTTGGTCAAGCTGAAACATTCATACAATCTGGCAACGCTGGCAAACGTTCTGATTGGTCTAAACGCGTGGAACAGCAAATAAAGCATTTAGTCACCTTTTTGTGTTCAGCTGCAATAAAACCGTTCTCCTTTTCTCTAAACACCAAAATTTGACATCGTGAAATTAACGGTTTCTTCTATTTTGCAAGTTCATAATTATTGAAAAATACATTATCTAGATAATTAATTGGGATTAAAATATTTTGCTAAGTGTCTGATAATATTGCAAAGCTTACTGGAGGTGCTTATGTGACACGAATTAGTTGCGAGAAAAATTATGATCAAGGTTTTTTGCAAATTTTCTAATTGTTTATTTTGGTGCCTACGTATTACCTCTTACTCAAGTATTACTCGTCACTGTAATTTTTTCTTAAGCATTGGTCTATACACCTTCATCCGCTAAAAATAAGTATTTTTCTCGTCTGAGAAGCGACAAATAATATTTTAAGAATACAAAATAGAGTTTTTCATAAGAGATTGTTTTTAAAAAACTTAACATCTTCTACTGATAAAGGTAAATGTTTATTACTACTGTCAAATGTTATAACTCTATAAAAGATAATATCTTGCATTCTGTTGGGGGATATTTTTCACTACAAAATACACGCAGTATGTAGGCCCCTTCATCCAATAGCATATCCTAAAACCTAGAGATACAGCATTCTATGTCATTTACATAACTACACACACATCAAATCTTCAACAATCACAAAACTCAGTTAAAAAATTCTTAACTCCATCCATTATTCTCTTCAATATTTATATCATTGTTTTCTCTTAGTTTTGTTTTAGTCGTACTTTCCAGCGTAATACGCCAAGTACTAACTAAAGAAAAGAGACCACCTTCGTTGCAGAGTGTTAAAATGTTCGACTAAACTGTAGAGTGGAAGGTCCTAAGTTTTGGTTCTCACCGACTTTAAATGAATAAAAAACGAATTCAAAAGTTTCGTTTAATCATATTTTTGAGGGACTTTATAATTACTCAGAGTGTATTTTTTTGCCACAAAAATTTACACTACTTTTTTACATTCCTTGTAAATTTATACTACTTTTTTACATTCCTTGTTCTTAGGCTGTTTGGTCAATTGTCAGAAAAATTAAAAGTTTTCCTAATTTTGATACTTTTTAAAAGGATGTGAAGACTTGGTTGTTTTCCGTTCGGGATGAAGAATATTTGTTTAAAGTAATAGTGGAATGATTTCTTCTCCTAATGAGCAAATTAATTCGACAAATTTGCTTTTGGTATGAATGAATTTTGCATTTTATATTAACGTTTGGCCTTATTTACTGACGTATTTTTCTTTTCTTTTCTTTTTTTTTAAATTGTATAGCCCTTTTAAGAGCGCACTAGTTATGTAATTAAATTCATTTTCCCTTAAGCTGTTTTGGGAGCTGTCGCCTCCTTGCGTGGTACTCCCTCATCCTCCTACTCACCACCTGTCTCTCCTCCTCTGTCCAGATTCTAGTCTTGGACTCAGCAGAATGGAAATTCCCGAAAGTCTTAATCTTGTGCCTAAAAATGTCTCTGTTCATAATGTCGTTGCCCGAGATGTCCAACGTTATGAGGTCTTCCTCCACTTCCTTCAACCATCTGTCTCTGGTTTTAAGTCCTTCCTGGCTTCTGATCAACTTGTAGGTCTCATTTTCCATATCCCTAAACCTCATTAGATGTCCGTAATATTGCAGTCGTCTTTTCCGACACTTTGTTGCCAAGGATTCCCCCAGAAAATTCATTATTACTTCGTTTGATCGTTTTTTATGTATGTTAGTGTCCGGGTCATAGACTGTTCCCAATATTGTCTGGGCAAATCTTCTGTGTACCTTGTCCAGCTTTGCAAGTTCTCCCTTTCTGTAACATGTCAGAGTCTCAGCCGCGTACAAAACCTGTGGGAGGACCACCGTGTTTAAGTGTCTTAACTTGGTGTTGCGGGAGATACACTTTTTGTTGTAAAATCCTTTCATCTGTACATACGCCATCTCTAATTTTCCAATTCTTCTCCGTAATGCCAGGGCATCCGATCCATTTTGTTGGATGATTTCACCCAGATAATTAAAATGGTCAACTCTGCTCAATCTGCCAAAATCAGTTTTAAGTGACCTTGGGCTGTCTTTATCATTAGACATGAAAACGGACTTTTCAAAAGAGATATTCAGACCCGTTCCCCCCGCTACCCTTTTAAGCGTGTCTATCTGAAAAATCGCTTGATCTCTGGTTTCTGCAAGCAAAGCCAAGTCATCCGCAAAAGCCAGTACATCAATCGCGAATCTAGTGGCCAAACTTTTCCCTCCATAGACGGTTCCCTTTATCTTTTCTTTTTTATATAACCTATTTTAAAAATTAAATTATGTTAAACCTGATGATGGTAATCCCTAATCTAGTTTTCCAAATCTTAGGGATACCAAAATTTGTCATTAGTTCTACGTTTCTTTTAGTTACTATTTTTTTTAAAGATTTTGAGGCCACATTGGACCACTCAGCCAATCGATTTCTAGTGTTCTTCGAATAAGGTATTCGTCTAGCCTTCCGGTTTTGCCTGTACTTTTTGAGACGGTCCGATCTTTGTTTCCGTATCTCATCTGTAACCTCCACCGTGCGTCTTTCTGCTTTTCCCCAATAAAATCTGTGTGTTTTGAGAGTACTATTTTTTTTTCTTGTCAAACGCGTCTTCAATTGCCAGTCCAGTTTCATTGAAATCCTTCTTAATCTCTTCGATGTGTGTTGTTTAGGTCATCAGCCGAAAGGCTGGTTTGAACCTGTAGTGGTTTTACTAAGTATAACAAAGAGTGAGGTGGTTTACGATTGCCTTCCTCACTGAATGGAAAAGTATACTTATCAGCATGCCGAGCCCTCTAAAAAGCACATATTTTCCACTCTGCAAAAGACACCTTCACTTCATTCACCACAGGGTCTGGCTGTATAATGAAATTCATTACTTTCAGAGGAGACAACTCTGATTAGTATCTTTTGCACCTCTACCTCTTCTGTTATTAAATGATTCAGTCATTTATTTGTCTGTTTATGTGATAAAAAACAGAACTTTTTTTTAGCCTTGCAACGAACAGATTGAGTGTAAATAATGTGACACTCCACCTGTCTGTTATGAGGACCTCTTCGATGTATCATCCCGTAATCTTCCTGTTCAAATTCCTGAGAATCGATTGTTTCTATTCTATCATTCGGTATTCTTAAAATGTGGAAAAGTAGGAAATCTTCCTTTTAGTTATTATTATTATTATTATTATTATTATTATTATTATTATAAAAATACGAAGGAATTGTGTAAAATATTAACTAGAATCTAACCAAGATTTGAAGATAGGATTTTCGGTATTTTTTTGAGTATCAATAATTGTGCTGTTAATACATTTTAAATAATTTTGTTCAATAACTCTCTAATTTTGTAATAATTTTTGTAATAAAATACCGTAGATTTAAAATTATATTTTTACAATTGGCTATGCATCTTTTAAATTTATGTTAATATTGTTATGAGTAGTTGCATCAAATATTTTCAATCGTGATTTTTGAATGGTAGGCTATTATATTAGTTTATGCGTCTTTCGTTTAGAGGTCAAGTCCATGGAATTTGCCTCGGGTTAGAAGATGCGTGAAATATTCAATGAGGAAAGGGTGGGTGACGTAAGGGCTTCCCATCCCGTTACAAAATCTTGCCTTGGCGAACTAGGACTTATAGGAAGGAAGGAGGGTCTATCTGCAATAAATAATTGTGTCGTGTTTTGTGTAGGTGGACTATGCTAGTCAGAAGATCTTGCACCGACCAGACTCATGTAGCTTTGTGTTCAATGCGCATCTTTTGTCATGAATTTACATCTTGTACCCATCCATTTCCAATCGTTCACACCTGGAGTCTATTTCTTCTTCTTATTTTTTAAAACTTGATATTACCTTATATTATACGCCTTTTCAAACGTTTACCATTATCTTATTTTTATCTTTTTGACAACTTATTATTATAATACAGAATTATTTTATCGATATATCTTTCAATGACACACTTTCTTTTAAGTAGGTCTATCATAGTTAAAAAGTACTGAATACAAGTTACTAAGAATCGTGTATCTCGAAGTTTTTATACCTCATTAACGTTAAGTTGGCGCACATTCGTTACGTTTTACATTCTTAAAAAGATTTTTATTACACTCCAGGCTCATTAATACTCATCTCATTAACATTTCAGTATAATATTTTCTATATTCTCTTTTTATGGACGTTTATTATTGTTAATTTTTATTTAAATGGCTTCGTCGTTTTCGTGTTCATCTTTTCTTCCTTATTTAATACTAATTAATTCCATGCTTATTGTTTTTATTATACCGTATATAAATACAGTTGTTTATGTAGGCCTATTGTTTGTTTTTATTATTATATGAAAATTTTTCTTGCGAATTCTACTTATTTTTCTTCCGGTTAAAATCTAATTAATTCTAATTAAAGCCAAAAAGTATTTAACCGTTTTATAAACCTAATTTTATTGTTGACATGAATCGTAAAATTTAGTCTGTCTTGAAAAAAAAATGAAAAATTATTTTTAGAGAATTTAATTTTTTTGATAAATATATGGTCCAAATTATTTGCACTCAATCTGTTAGTTGCAAGGCTAAAAAAAAAATTTATGTTTATAATATTCTTGTTCAGCCAATAAAATGACTGAATCATTTAAGAACAGAAGAGGAGTGGTGTAAAAGACAATAATCGGAGTTATCTCCTCTGAAAGTAATGATTTTTTTTTATACAGCCAGACCCTGTAGTGAATGAAGTTGTCATTTGCAGAGTGGAAACTATGTGCTTTTCAGAGGGGCTGGCATGGTGATAAGCATACTTTTCAACTCCGTAAGGAAGGCTGTGGTAAACCACCTCATTCCTCGTTTTACTTAGTAAAACCTGTACAGGTTCAAACCAGGCTTTCGGTTGATGACCTAAACAACTTCAACCATGGTCCAAATTATTGTAAACAAAAGTGTATAATTAATTTGTTCCTATGGCAATCCGCTTTTTACCCTACAGCTTTAGGGGATTGGCCTTAAATGAAGCCAAATTTCTCTCTTAAGTTCCTCCGCCGGGGTCCCGAGTTCGATTCCCGGTCAGTTCTGGTATTTTTTTATCATTAATTTTTATGTATCATCCAGATCACTGTCTGCATTAGCAGCAATTGCGAAACAGTCAAACATAAAACAAAAAAAATTTTAAGTTCCTAAGCCAAAATATTTTACACTTGCCTAGTCATCTTTCCTTTTTATTTTTTCGAATCAGTCTTAGCAAATTGTATTTTAGACCTTATTGATAGTATGATAATTTTTTGTAAAAAATATCTCCGTTTAAAAAAGTTTTTGTTGACGCGGTTTCCATCTTTATTAAAACTAGACAAAAGATTTATAGTAGGGGAAATGGCTCTAATTTTTAAATGGAGTATTTAAAATATATTTAGATACTTTTAATGTTACAGAAGTGATTTTTTATTTACATCGTGTGAATTTTCATAGTTCTGTAGCATGCTGTTAACTGCTCAAGTTGTCACATTTAACTCTCTGGGAATACTTCATTTTTATCGTGATATGTGACTTTTATTAAGAAACTGGTTAGGTTAACCAGAGTCATGTGACATGAATGTTCTGTAGTTTAAAATAATGTATTACACTGATGTGACATATGTCGCCGAGACTGTTAAACTGAAAAGATATATAACTTTGCATCCAATTATAGAGTTCATTGTGTTTATGTTCTTCTCTAAGGTGAGTTGTAACGAATAAGGATGGATACAATCTTTCCCATTGAATGGGAGGAAGTGAAGGAAGACTGTGGATATGCAAATATCATTGTCGCTTGTCACGAAGTATGCTTCCGGGACACCCAACTAAAGGGTCAAGGTTAGGCTTTTTCTTTTTCTGTTTTGTAAGATGACTGGAGTCGTTTGGCTCGTATCCACATGTTACCGTAACGAAATAAAAAAAAACAGGTGTTGGCATACTACATCCCGCCTACGATGTTAACGTATCATATGATGTGTAATACACGAATTTTTTTATTTTTTTCCAACAAGTATCAGCTACCACATATCTGCGGCTATAATTTATAAAAACTTATTACTTTACTTTCTTACTTTTTAGGATTTTCCATATTGTCTATTACATTATTAGAATCGTATTTATTTTTCCCGTGCCGGAAACATATAATGGTGACAAACACTTGCGGGTACGACGTAAATTGGTGACAATAGTCCTAACTAGGTTTTTTTCTTTTGAGACTGCAGTGGATCAGTTGAGTCAATTTCTCATTCTCTTCTGGTTCTTTTCTTTAATATTCCTCCAGTATTCTTTCATTCTGGCAGATCTTTGCCTTTCTGCTTCTGAAAAAATCACTTTCCTGCTTCCTCGTTTATCTACTTTTCCTTAGAATCTAATGATTTTGGCTTTTAATAGTTTCAGCAGTTCGGTGATATTTCTAGATCTTCAAAGTTGATGCCTAATTCTTCCATATCTTTCTTGATTTCTCTTAACCATATTACTTCTGTCTTTTTTTGGTAGAATTTTATGATTATTTGGTTTGTGATTCTATCTTTGGGTGTTCTGATTATATGTCAAAAGATGGATATTCTGTTTCCTCATCGTTTCTATAACCGATTCGGTCTCCTGAAAGATCTGTTCATTTGGGTAGTAATCTCCATTCTCCATTCACTTGGTTTCTCTTTTCGATGCAGGTTCTAAGGATCCTCCTTTCAAGTTGGATTTTATCTATTCCGTTTTCCTGGTTTAATTTGAATAGTTTCGCACCCATATCTAATATCTGTTTGCATTTTATGACAAAACTGTATTTAATCAAATTTATAGAAAATTAAGAGATCTACAACTTTTATTTAGTGCATTTTTCTCTACAGAGCCTAGTTTAGCGTGAACGGGTGATTTTCCGTATGTTTAAGCCTAACTGAGGTCGATTTTTATTTTGCGTCTTTCACTCATGATTAA
This sequence comes from Catonia carolina, assembly GCA_035578175.1. NCBI lineage: Eukaryota > Metazoa > Arthropoda > Insecta > Hemiptera > Achilidae > Catonia > Catonia carolina. The sequence goes on along the minus strand of JAQMRL010000001.1, from coordinate 254,903,000 downwards.
AATTAGGTTATGTTTTTTTGTTAATTTCTAATCTTTTATAACTAATATTAAGTTATATTGTTCAATATTTGCATTGGCAAGAGAAAGTTGTTTGAGTGTTTCACACCAGATTTTTTAAATTTGTATTTCTAGTATAATAAATGACGTAATTTTTTTTACAGATTGAGAATCAACGCGCCATGAACAGAGTGCGAATACGAGCTGGCTGACTGCTACAGTTTCGTCATCCGGTTCTTCATTCACCTGTAAAATTTTCTGATAGAATTTACATTCTCCAGGGTATATTTATTCAACGGTGAGTTTAATTACATGTGTTTGTAATTTAAGTTATTAAAATTCGATTTTGTTGCGATTAATTATTAATTAATGCTTTCTGCGTTTTACTCTGGAAATACTGGACGAGCGTCTACTATTTACTAAGGCAGTGATTCAACCTTTTTTGCTCCGCGACCCCCAAATAGTGAAAATAAATAAAATTAATATTTTATTACCCCCCCTTCCCCGGTAATAATAGTAAGCCTTACTATTAATAATTGAATTTTGACTGTAATTATAAATGTAAAATGTTTTTTTAGTATTATATAATCAAACGCACTAATTTTATGTCTTTAAAGAAAATACAGACAGTAAAAACAAATGGAATACAACTATTGCTCTGTGAAAAGGGGTTTTTCTCTATGGTTGTTCTAAATCTAAATATAGGAATCGTATGTTATCACTCGAGAACAATTTACTTTCAGGCTATATGCTTCTAACGAACGTATGAAGAAAATTTTAAATGAAAAACAAATGCAACCATCACTTTAATAATTAATTAATGATCAATTTATTTTATGTACAAGTAAGTGTACTTATTGCATGTAAAATTTTTATAAGTAAGTTTATAATAAATGATTTTTTCTCATAAAATGATTAAATGATTTCATTATTGTTTCGCAACCCCCTATAATATCACCACGACCCCCAGGTTGAATCACTGTAAGGGAATCGTTTCCCTTAATCTATTACAGATGACAATTTAGCCGTTAGTTAAATTATGATACGGTGTATTAAAGTCACTATACTAGAATAGTTTATAAAGTTTAGGCTTGAATAATGCTTGGTCATTCTTTATTCGAATCCTTACCATAAGTAGCTTTATCATCATATAAGTAGCTTTATTACTTCTATTTTTTACCATTTCGTTTAATAAGTAGTGTTATAAATTACCTGTGTTTAATTTACTTATATAAATCAGAGTTTTAATTCTTATAATAATTTTTTCTAATCTGTTTTTATACTTTTTTTATCCTTCTACGTTATTTATTTCAAATAATGTAATACATATCGGCTTATGAATTATACATTTTTTTTTTAACTTTTCACCTCGCTGAAAATTATGTTTTGATTTTACTTTTCGATATTAATGATTACTTTTTATGTATTCCTATAAATCTCGTCGTGAATACTTTGAAAACGGAATGTGTTTAAGCCTAGGAATAAACAATTGTTAAGATTTATTTAAATAGTACTATAGGCCTATTTAATAAATCATTAGTATATTACTCCATTTTTGGTGTATTTAAAGTAGCTTCGACTGTTGTGAATTAAGGGTACGAAATAAGATTTAGCGTGAAATAAAATTTAACGATTTGGGTTCTAATGTGTAATTATTTACAAAACCTAGCCGGGAATCGAACCCGGGGCTTCGCATCCGTGTGCAGCGGCGCTGTAAATTGCAATATTTTTCTAACTGGTGAGGCACGAAGGTGGTCAATTTTTCTTATTAATATTGTTGAAAAAATCTTTGCTTTTGAGCCTGCTATATAGTTGAATCTTTTAACCTGTTAAATTAGAAAATCGGTTATAATTTTTTTTAAATTTATTTAAGTCGAATTAACATCTTGGTTATTAGCGACTATATTGGATTGAGGAACGGTGGGTTTGAACTTGTAATAATTTTCTAGGCCCTGGCCAGGAATAGAACCTAGGACCTCCGCTTTCCAGCGTAGCACGCTGACCACTGGGCCACGGAGGCGGCCTAGTAGGCCCTACTTAATTTTTACTGTACGCTGTTGGAGTATTTAAACTTTTTTTATCTGTTGTTGAGATCAACAGCTGTAAGGCTGGTTTGAACCTCTATAGGTTTTACTAAGTAAAAACGAGGAGTGAGGTAGTTTACTATTACCTTCCTCACTGAGTTGAAAAAGTATGCTTATCAGCATGCCAGGCCCTCCGAAAAGCACCCACTTTCCACCCTGCAAATGACATCTTCATTCACCACAGGGACTGGCTGTATAATAAAATTCATTACTCTCAGAGGTGATAACTCTTGACTAGTGTCTTTTACACCTCTACCTTTTCTCTTCTTAAATAGTTCAGTCATAATTGGCTGACTATATGATAAGAAACAGAACTATTTTTTTGTAGCCCTGGAACCAACAGATCGAGTGCAATTAATTTAACACTTCACCTGCTTGTGATTGGAAATCTTTTTTTATCTGTTACACGTAGACCTATATTGTTTCGTATTTTCTAACTGCCATGTGAAAGCTCAACATTTACTACAGTTAAAATCTATTTCTTGTCGTTATTAAAGCTATTATTTGTGTTTTTTTTTTAATTTATATCTTAACCGTAATAAAACATTAGGCCGGCTCCGTAGCGTAGTGGTAGTGTGCTAGCCTACAACTCGGAGGTCCTGGATTTGATTCCCGGCCAGGGTCTGGAAATTTTCCGAAGTTAAAACCCATTGTTACGTAACCTACCGTAGTCGCTAATAACCGAGCTGTTGATCCGACTTTAAATAAACTAAACAAAAAAATAACTTACTTTCGTTTTAAAGCTACGTTGGGTTTTAAAAATATCTTTTCTGAAAATGATAGAAAAGCTTTATGATTCATCTGTGATTATTGAGAATGGATGTACAATATATTTAATCAAATTCATTAAAAAACTGGCAATTTTCATAAATGCAGTTCTGAAATGCCTTTGTTATCTCACCGTTTGATTTTTTTCATTGTACAGCGATACTTTTTAATTAACTGCTGTAAATTTACCTGAATCCAGTTTTAAAGAAAGACCGTTCCGAAGAAAAGGGTAAATAAACAAAGTGATTATCTTCATATTATTAGAGTTGTCAGTAATGACTGTGGAACGTTATTTTATGAACTCGTAATATGTAAAGTACTGCGTATATTTTTATAGTTATTAATAATAGTTGTTAAAGCTTATTATTTATTAAAGTATTTATTTATTATCGCTTGATCACCATAATTACTTAGTTGATGTAACTATAATATAGTTAATCTAGCATACCATATTGTGTACCAGTTAGTTTCAAGCGCGTTGTATTGTATTATAATAATAACCAACAAGAATTGCATCGTGTAGAGCAAAATAATAGCCTACAATCTTGTAGTATCTTTAAAGATCGCTGTAATAGTAGTTTCTTGATAAAAGACATTGTACAAAATTGGATGGATTCGTTGTTTTTATGTTTCTAGAAATTTCTCCAACATACAAAAAACTTCCTGCCATAAAAACTTAATATCAGGGGTGTAATGTTTTTAAATTTTTCATTTTGACACGTTCCATTCAATAACTGATAATAGTTCGTTTGGAAATTTATCACATTAATTCAACGTGTATCTGAAAAATTAGAAAACCAAGAATTCGTAAATAATATCAGATATTAAGAGTATTTTTGGTATTTATGTTATTTGTATTTCGTTCTTATGAAACTTATCTAATGTACCCTTTAAGGATTTTCAAGTACAGTAAAGCGTCAATTATCCGAACTAATTGGGATCAGAGCGGTTCTGATAACCATATAGTTCGGATAATCAAATAAGATGCCCATAACGGGCAGGTGGAGTTTTAAATTAATAGCACTCGATCTGTTGGTTCCATGGCTAAAAAATATAGTACTGTTTCTTATCATATGTTGTTTAGGTCATCAGCTGATCGGCTGGTTTGAACCTGTAGAGGTTTTACTAAGTAAAACGAGGAGTGAAGTGGTTTACAAATGCCTTCCTCCCTGAATGGAAAAGTACGCTTATCAGCATGCCGAGCCATCCGAAAAGGACATATTTTCCACTCTGCAAATGACATCTTCACTTTATTCACCACAGGGTCTGGCTGTATAATGAAATTCATTACTTTCAGAGGAGATAACTCTGATTAGTGTCTTTTACACCTCTACCTCTTCTGTTATTAAATGATTCAGTCATTTAATTGACCATGTGATAAGAAACAGAAATATTTATTTTAGCCCTACAACGAACAGATTGAGTGTAAATAATTTGGCACTCCGCCTGTCTGTTATGGGCAGTCTTATCATATAGTGAGCCAATTTTATGACTAAACTATTTAAGAACAGAAGAGGTATAAATGTAAGAGACCGTAGTCAGAGTTATCTCCTCTGAGAGTAATTAATTTCACTATACAGCCAGACCCTTTGGTGAATGAAGTGAAGGTGTCATTTTTAGGGTGGAAAGTGGGTGCTTTTCGGAGGGCCTGGCGTGCTGATTCAGCGTACTCTTTCAACTCAGTGAGGAAGGCAGTAGTAAACCACCTCAATCCTCGTCTTTACTTATAAAAACCTCCAGATGTTCAAACCAGCCTTACGGCTGTTGACCTTAACTGCATATGTGAATTGTTCATATAACAGATTTGTTTTTTTTTGTCTATAGGTTTCTTATTACATTAAAATTTCTTCCGATTTCCGTAAATATTGGGGAACTGACATATGGGCCACCCTGTATCTAAAATATCCCTCAGCGGATGAGTTACTATCTTCATAATTTAAAACAACTTTACTTGCCTTGAAATGCACAATTCAATTTCATTATTCTTTAAAAAAGTTTATCAACCAAAAGTGGTTCCAGAAATAGTTCCAATAAATTTGATTTTTTCTCCCTAAAGAGATTTGGATAATCGACGTCTTATTGTATGGGTAAACATGGCTGTATAGTCTTGATAATTGTTAAGTATTGTTGACTGCTTTTATGAATAATCTTATATGGCTTTACATAAAAATAATTTATTACTCCTACATCCAACAATCATATTCAGTATCTCGTTGAGTTTTTTAGTAGTGACCATTAAAATGAAATTGTTAACACATTACGTAACTAATTATTCATTACGCTTATATAGTTTTAATAGACTGTAATTGTAGGTTTTTAATCAATATTATAGTAATAGTGTTATTAACATTCTCTGATTAGATATCGTATTATTTTTTGTTCAAACGCTAACAGAAATCATTTAGCTTTAAAAATATTATTTTTATGGGGTTTTTAATTAGTTAATAAAACTATTATTGTTAATTATTCAGAAAAATAAATGAGATGCTCGGTTAATTATTGCCTATTAATAGTTTTACCGGAATTGTGATGGATAATAGAAGTCCTTCTTCATTTTATTTGGTTTTCCTTTTTCAGAATAGTATGTTAAGTGATTGTGTTTTCACTTATGAATAAAGCTTTGTTTATTATCTAACCTCAAAAATTAAAAGGTTTACTTGAAGAAGAATATTTTGGAGTGTTGTATGGTTTTTCTGTTGTGAAAAATCAAAATAATATAATTCAGTCGGTGACGGTAGAAATGAAAAAGTTGGTACTTATATTTTTTAAATTTTATTACCATCTGAAAAATCTTTTATTTCTATTTCATTACAAAGTTTTGTAAACTTTTTTTGTGAAAACTAAATTTATCCGTAGAGAATTACCAACTCATGTTATAGTAAAGTTACTTGAGTCACGAGTTTGCCTTTGTTTGCAACGAGGGGTAAAAGGGGAGAAGCATCAGTGCGCATGCGCGACTGCTTTAATTTCAGTACAACAAACACAACAACTTATACTATACCCAGAACATAGACTATACAGTATATCGCGGAACCTTTGTAGGTTAACTGTACGAATATAACTGTTTGTTACCGTAAACAGAAATGTTAGTTCCTCGAAAACGTGGGCAGCCTATTCACAGTGCTGAACGAAATCTAATATGCAGTGTAATAAAATGTTGTGAAGTTGAAGCTAAACAAAAATGCCCTTGTCTGCCTTTTAACAAAAGCCAAGAGCAAGTGGCTAACTACTGTGTTGTTGATCTCTCCACAATTCGAATTATAAAGAAGGAATTTAAAGACGTAAAAAAGCTATTCTTCAACAGTTTTGTTGACACCTGGTAAAAAAAGGTAACGGTTATGTACTTAAAATACTATTGAGACTGATAGTGAAGAGGCTGATGACAGTGATTATTTTTTCGTCCAGGTGACTTCAAAACGGAGTATAGGACATGTCAAGATAAAACTGATATATAAGCTGATAGTAAAGAAGGCGATTCTTTCGTAGAAAATTTTGTTCCTATAGAATAAGATAGCTGGTAATTACAGTAAATCAAACATTTCTAGTCATGTAATTAAGACAATATTACAGATCACATTTATTTTTTATAAGGTGAAGGAAACATTCCTTGGAATAAACCACAGCTTACAAAATGTATGTAGAAACTGCACGGTAGTGAAATGTTCGAGTAGTGTTTCACTTTTGAGGTTGGCTTCACTGTCAAATTTTCACTTCCCTTCCTCACAGCCCATCCATACGCAAAAGGCAATCTCGTCGGGTAGTCACTGGACCTGAATATTTGAGTATGACACCGAGCCCCGTAAACAAAGTCAGGAGTGGGTGAAAAGGGCGGAGAGCGGCCAACGAAAGCGAGGGTGTCGCAAGTCGCGAATGAAGGCAATGTTGATAGTATTTTCGATATCCACGGTATCATTCTTTGTGAGTATGTTATTGACAGTGACGGACAGTTCTATGTTGGCGTTCTGGAGCGGCTGCGAGCACGCATTTGCGACGTTTGCGGCCCGAACTCGCCGAGGACGGCCGGATCTTGCACCACGACAACGCGCCGGCCCATTCGTCGTTCATTGTGTAAGATTTTTTGGCAGAAAAGGCATTCCAACAATGTCGCACCCACCCTACAGCCTTGATATTGCCCCCAGCGACTTCTTCTTATTTCCCAAGATGAAGTCGCACCTCAGGGGAATTCATCATGGTGGCGTACAAGAATTCAAAGAAGCTGTAACCGCGGTACTGAATGGAGTAACTTCGGAAGATTACCAAGGGTGCTTCCAATCGTGGGAGCAACGTTGGAATCGTTGTGTAGCCTTAGAGGGAGACTATTGTGAAGGCCGATAATAATATTCTGTTCATAAATTAATTTGCTTGTGATTTATTGACTAATTCCGGATCTTAATTGCCACACCTCGTACATGTCGTCACTGTTACTCGATAACATAATACTAATAATAGGAATGTAATTTATGGAAAATGAATGAACAGTTTTCATGAAAGAGTTTCAAAAAACAGTTTTCAAATGAAAGAACAAACTTTACAATTTCTGTAAATTTAGGGTAGATTAGGGCTACACTCGTTTGCGAAACACCAACGTGACGGCGGTTTTTCAGTATCTAACCTCTACTCGGTATCTTTGCTTGTCTACATATCGCCTTGTCCGACGGTAAGACAGTACTGCTTCTTCGACATGTCCTAACTTTTAGAATTGAAGCCAGTACTAGTCTAGAATACAATCGAATCTCATAAATATCATCGGATGATTATCATTGGGTGGAGTTCCCGATAATAAATAAAACGTAACATTTTGAGCAATAATAAACTAAGGAAATCCACCACTACTATTACTACAAAATGACTTCATTAAATTTAAAAGTACGACATATTGGATTAATTTTTATTTTCTCTTGCCTATGTGAATTAGGAAGGAAAGTATTGTTTTCTGTCGATTTTTCGAAATCGAATTTTCACCGAATTTAGGCCTACACGTTTTCAGAACTCCTGAACCCAAAAAACCATGTTTCAACGGAACATCGTACGAACTTGAAACATGAAACTTAAGTTAGATACTACTACAGGTTATATTTTTAATTATTTGCATTGGAAAGAGAAAGTTGTGTGAGTGTTTCACACAAACATTTTCATCAAAATCTTCCAACCGGAAGTAGTAGTTTCTTCGTGTCATTTTTAACTTTTTTGAGATTTTCTCAAAAACGACTGCTACGATTTTTTTAAAAAGTCGCCTCATTTACTAAACTTTTTATGCTCTACAAGATAGGGTAGGCGCCATGTCTACTGAAATTCTTGAGGAGGCTGTTTTCTCGTAAAAAATTGTTTGTTTAAGATTCCGCCTTAATAATGCATTTTAAGTCCAAAAGTGTGTATAATAAAAGTTATGAGAATTTAAAATCCCACATCTTTTATTTCAAACATTTTTTTGTACATCGCTTAGTTTAGCGGTTTTCTGGTTTTTTCACGAATATGTGTAAAAATCGATTTTTTTAAATATTTCAGTCTTAGTATGCATTTTATGACAAATGCGTATATTTATGATCAAATTTGTAGGAAAATAAACGATCTACATCTTTTATTTTGAACATCTTTCTCTACAGGGCCTAGTTTAGTGTGAAAGAGTGGTATTCCGTATTTTTATACCAAACTAAAGTTGATTTTCATTTTGCGTCTTTCACTCATGATTAAAATAAGGCTATGTTTTTTTTGAGGTTAGTGTTTTTGTTTATGTCTAATGTTAGGTTATATTTTTAATTATTTGCATTGGCAAGAGAAAGTTGTGTGAGTGTTTCACACAAGATTTTTTTTATTTTATTTTTTTATTCTAATTTTTTAACCATCTTGTACGATTAAAAAAAATAGATACGACTCATAAAATACATTTATGTTGTGTTATCGCAATACTGTACTATATTATTGGAAAAGAGAGAGTAAATATTTTTGATAATAACCAAAAGCTACTACTGGTTGGAGAATCTTTATAATTACGGTATCTTATTGGTGATTTTATTTGTCATGTGATCGCCCCCTCAACTTTATACTCCCTCTCCTACATATTCTTAAAAAATAATACTTTCCTCGTATGCATTTTAAGAAATTTCTTGTTCGTTAATGATACGGGTTTATATTGTTTAAACTAGTTGTTAGTGTTATCCCTTTAATACGTACTACTCTAATTGTATGGTTAATTGTATGGAATTTTTAATTTGTGAGTGTTGTGAAACATTTTTATTTTATTTTGTTTTTGTTAAAAAGTGTTGTTATTTATTGTGATAAACTGTTAAAAAATTATTTATTGTGTTTTCATTAGTTTTATCGTGTTTTGTGTGTGTTTTGCATTGTTATTGAATATACGAGTTATTTTACTTAAAGGTAATACCTAAATAAAATTTTTATTATTTACGATATAATATTTTTGTGTGCATGTTAAGTTTTTCAGTTATTCTTAATACAGTACTAATTACTTGTACTATTAGAATCAGATTATTCCATGGTTTGTTAATGTTACACGTTGTATTTATGAAGAGTAACTTGTCGAAAAGAGGGTTTTCCGAGAATAGAGCGTATAAAAAGAATTTTCATTAAATATACATTTCACTTCCACTCCGACGTATTGTCTATTCATTCTAACTTTTAATTCAAAAGAACCTTCTCGAAATATTATATATAACTTTTACTAAAAAAACTATGTCTTTGTGAAGACCAAGAGTAAACAGCTGTTTATTAGTCCATACTATTAGCATTTTCTTGCTACGGAAGAGCATTTAAAAAATTTATGAATTCCAGCTTTGGGTACATTAATGACTTTTCGACCTTCATCGTTAATACCAGTGGTTTTAACCGTTCTTTTTTTGTTAATATATTTTATTTTTCTGTTTGTTTTTGTTACATAGAACTGAAGGACTTTGACTCCAATAAATATCAAGTTAACAAAGTTAATGTTGAATATAGATAGAGTAAATACATTGTTTTTTTTTCAATATTGTTACTGTATGTAATAATGAAATATAAACTCATTGAGTAGACTACATGACATCATTAAATAAATCAATCATTAATTTAATTTGACATAATTAAATAATTTAAAGATTTCAATTAATAGTTAATTAACTTGAAAAAAACTTTAACGTTAACTTGAAAAATATTGATATATGATTTTTTAAATATTTTTCCCGATTTTATCGTTAAAAATACTGTAAGAATACCTACGTACGAATTATCCACAAAATGTGAGAAATTATGCTAAGGGTGGGGGATAACAGAAAAGACCCGTATCTCCTACTTCTATGCACTTAGTCCATCTTTTAACGAGCATTTAAATTCCTTCCTGGAAGAAGTTTTTCGGCCTAGTGTTCAAAAAATTTTGCACCACTTCAGGGACCTCTTCATCAGATCGATAAAGATTCTCTTGCAGCTCCTCTTTTAAAGTGCCAAAAAGGTGAAAATCACTGTTCAAAGTTATTGATCTATGTCTTATCAGCGGTCATTATTCTCTTAAGAACTTCTTCTTAACGTTCCGAATGCTTCAGGGAAAGTTTCAAACGATTGTTTTTTGTAGATGCTGGTCAATTGACGTGGAACCCAGTGACAGACTATTCGAAAGTTTAAATAATCATGGATGATTGTATGCTGAACCATGGCTTACATTCAACTTACTTGGAATATCATCAACTGTAATTCGTCAATTATCAAGAACCATCTGTTAAAACCGCTTCAATATTGTCATTAGTTTTTGAAGTGGAAGGCCTACCAGGCCGCTCTTCATCACACACTGAATCCTACCATTTTTGAAGTGATGAATCCATTCGTAGATCTGGCTTCCACTTAAACAACTCTCTCCATATTCCTGGTCCATTCATCGAATAATCCCTGCTTGTGAATATTCAGGAAAAGTATCACCGCTCGCGTTTCTTCTTTGGTGCAACCAGACAAAGGAGAACTCATTTTGTACAGGCTTTTAATCATAATCACAATTAGCTATTAATTTAAACAATACTTTCAATGAACAGCTGATATACATTATGAGTTTTAGCGGAATAGTGCTGACATACACGTGATTTGGAGGGAATCCAAATTTTCCTTTATTTTTTGACTTGCCTTCATATTTCGTTGCTTGTTCGTTGATGTAGTGGTTACTGCAACTGGCTTGCATGTCAGTTGTCTCGAATCGATTCTTGGTCAGGTCTGACATTTCTTAATCTAATTTTTATCTATTACCGTTCATTGTCTGCATTATCCGTTATTGGTAACGTACTCGCCTCTCATCATGCGGTCTTGGGTTCGAATCCCATTCAGGCACGGCATATTTTCATACGTTACAAAAATCATTTCATCCTTCACCGCCTGCATTAGCAGTAATTGCAGAACAGTCAGACGTTAAACAAAAAAAAACAAATAAAAACAAAAAGTTATCCGTTATGTGTACGACCGTTGTATACGTAAAACAAAAAAATACTCCGTCTTATCGTTTGTCTGTACCAGGTATTGCTGATATTGGCAATGCACGTGGAAATTCCAACCTTGTCAGTAATAGCATGAAGCAACTTAAAATACTGGGTGTATCGAAATATTTTCTTCATTTTCTCAGCAAATAAGTTCTTCTGTGAATTGTCCTTTAGTCTTTATCCAGAGAAGTCTTCTTTAGAATGTTAATGTAATCTTTAGTCTTTAGAGAATGCTTTAGAATCCTTTTATTCTTTACCCCAAAAAAATAATAAAAAAGAGAATGCATTTTAATAGACTGTACCTGACAGAATGCCTCATGAGATGCCAAAATTTTAGCCTTTTTGACACTACAACATTTCAGTCTACTTGTTTTCCAACGCAGGAATTTAATGTGAAAAGTATCCAGACTAAGCAGAATTTAGGAAAAACACCTTTGTATCATCATTTAAATCAATTAATTTATTATTAAATATTACAATATATACATGTGGAAAATTCAGGAAATCGAACTTAAGCTATATAAAAAAGTGAATTTAATTTACTCTCCCTTATCGTTTGTATTCCTTTACAAGTTTTACAATTTTTTATAACAATATATTTCCTGTTTTGTAGACTTAATTATTCATTTTTCCCAGGTTATTACTTAATTAATTCCTTTCTTATTATAAAATTATAATTAATTCCTCTTATTTCAGACAGGATGTTAACTTTGGTATTAAAAATAAAAAAGTGTAAAGTAAATCATCCGAAAGTTTAATCAATTCAGTGAACTAATCCAGTTATTATTTTACAGGTGTGTCAATATTATAAATATTTATACGATAAAATTACATAATTATTTTGTATTAATAAAAATGTTTCCTCTTTGTCTTAGTTCAATAAAATGTATAAAATAAAGGTTAGTTGTAACTTACTTCAGTAACTTTTTCCGGTAAATTTTAATTAAATGAAGTAATAATATTACATGTTCAACATAACGTAGTAGTGTAAATTTTTATTTTGATCACAAAAATGTACAAAAATACGATCTAAAATTCTCGTAAATCTAATTAACTAAACAATGTAGGGGTTTAAGAACATACAAAAAGTTATAGAGTTGAGGTAAAGTTATGCAATTATTTTTTTTTTTAAATCTGACGTGAAACACTCACACAACTTTCTCTTGCCAATGAAAATAATGAACAATGTAATCTAACATTAGAAATAAACTAAAAACTTACCTCAAAAAACATAACCTTATTTTAATTATGAGTGAAAAACGCAAAATGAAAATTGATTAATTGTTTGACCTTCAGGAACCTAGTGAAGGTACACAATCCCATGGATTTAAAAAAAAAACAATCATTGCTTTAAATTTTGACTTGCTCATTCGAGCTTTTGTGGCTCTCGGTGAAGTTCGGCTCCCCCAGTGCATAAATAAGGATCATAAGTAAAAAACCACGTTTCATCACATGTTATTATCTTCTACCTGTTCCTTAAGGTGAAATCTGCATTAAAAGGGACAAGATTTAAGTCTGTGGAAGCTGTAAAAGAGAAAGCGGCACGTGTCCTGAAGGAGCTGACAGAAGATGACTTCCAGCACTGTTTCCAATTATGGAAAATTCGGATGGAGCGTTGTAGGGATAGAGGAGTTTATATTGAAGGTAACAATAAGTGATTATGTATAAAATTAAAATAAAATTTTTACAACGTCAGTCTCCTGAAATATGTTTCCTGTTTTACTTGCTCTTAGACATCCCAAACTCATAAAATTTTTATATAATTATAAAAACAATATCGTGCGGTGTTTTTATATCCCACAGGAATTAACCTTACTTTCTTCACGTTGCATCTTCATCATTACGCTTTCGAGTAGTTTTGTTATCAATAATGAACAAAAATTAAAATCGTCTGAAGTGGTAAAATTTGTTTACAAATCAGTTTCTAAAATTCATTTGTAATAGGCTAGAATCATAATGTTGTCATGCTCTACAATAGATATTCAAAAAAATAATTTATTTAAGGGGATACTGTACTTTGTATCACGCCATTGTTAAATTTGCTATTTTAGGTACATTTTTCATAAGATTGGTGAAATATACGAAAATAAAACTTTACACACTTATAATTGTAGGGTGGTTTTAGCTACTGATTTTTTTTTAATTTTAATCTGTTGAACCATAAAGTTTTTAAAAGAATAACGAATAACATAAAGTTTTTACAATTTTTTTTCTACGTTTTTTGCATATTACTAATTTTTTGAGCACCTGAGGTAGTAAAAACAATGTCGGTGAATGTGCATGTAGTACATGATAATTAACTGGTAAAAATTTCAGCCAGGTAGATTAAATGGTTTCTGAGAAAAACGTACTTAAGTGTTAAAAATCTAAATTTACGGGAAAAAGCACAAATGAAAAATAAAATGTACACAAAAGTTTAATTTCCCATCAACAGTTGGTTAGAAAGCTGCACCAACAGTGGAGAATATTAAAAATAGTGAAGCAGATATTTAAGAAAAACTAAATTTCTTTTTTCACTAAAACGAGTAATATAAAAATATGAACAATATTTTGTTCTTGGCGACTTGTTAATTTTTTAGGATAAACCTGATAAAAACTTAATTTTTTTCATTAAAATAATTTTTTGTCGTAATTTAATGTTTTTGTGGTAGATCTAGGTCTAAACTTTTAAAAAACATAAAAAAACGAAAATCAAAATTTTCAGTCAAAACCATCATACAGTTCCCTTTAACTTAGATGATATTGTGTTGTTGTTTAGGTCATCAGCCACAAGGCTGGTTTGAACCTGTAGAGGCTTTACTGAGTAAAACGAGGAGTGAAATGGTTTACCAGTACCTTCCTCACTGAGTGAAAAAGTACGCTTATCAGCATGCCGGGCCCTCTGAAAAGCACATATTTTCCACTCTGCAATCTTCACTTTGTTCGCCACAGGGTCTGGCTGTATAATGAAATTCATTACTTTCAGAGGAGACGCCTCTGATTAAGTGCCTTTTACCTCTACCTCTTTTGTTCTTAATCTTAAATGATTCAGTCATTTAATTTGATGATTATGTGATAAGAAACAGAACTATATATTTTAGCCCTCCTACGAACAGATTGAGTGGATGATATTATTGTTTCTTATTTTATAATTTCTGTTAATTTGTTTACGCTTCCCGGATTTGATAATATTTACTCATCAATATTGTACATTAATATTGGCATGTTATTCTGCTAACAGTAATCCTTAGCAACTTTTTTTTTCAAATTTAGAGTATAAATACTTTTCGATAAACCCATTTTGAAATTTTTTTTTTATTTATTTATTTAACGTCGCATCAACTGCAACGATCATTAGCGACGACGTTGGGGTGTAACTATTGTACAATGAAGGATGAAATGATTTTTTGTAACGTATGAAAATATGCTGAGTGGGATTCGAACCCAGGACCGCATTATGAGAGGCGAGCACGTTACCAACTGCACCAATGCGGCCGGTATTTTGAATTATTTGTTTATCTCTCAGATGCTATTCTAATATCTGAAAAAAGTAATAGCATTAATGTGTAGGAGAAAGTGCGTTTGTTTATTTGTTTTTGTTGTTGTTGTTGCACACTATATAGTGACCTTTAGTCAGTTCGAACCTCGGTTCGGTTCAAGCCGGCGCTGTGCGTCGTGTCTAGTTGGAATAATTATTTATTGCCAGATATTGCATCTAGACTGAGAGAGTTGTTTATTATAGATAGATAAATACTATGATATAGAGAGAAAGAAAAGAGGTCCTCAATTGTGCCGTTAAGCTCTCTATAGGTAACCTATTGCTTACCTATCTGGATAGCTATAATACGGTATGTTCATTTCGCTTCTATACTTGTTCAGTTGCTCTCCCAACAGAATAACTTACCCTGTTTACTTCTCCCATCGTAAATTCTTTATTCTTCTTCTTATTTTTCATTTTCTCCGTTTATATGAGGATGAATAATTTATCTTTGTGAATTGTTCGTTAACTGTACTACATAATAACCATGCAGATAGTATAAATAACTGCATACGTAGTTATATGGTTATTACCACAAATAAAAAAAAATTAAAGAATAATATTATTTTATCAAAATTGACAGCTTAAAAAATTAATGACTGATTTTGAATTATTAATATTTCATTGTGATAACTGGATTTGACAGTTCGACTCATAAATTTAAAACTGATAATTTTCAGAAATTCCATTTTTAATTTTTTACCCCAGGGTATTTTATATATCAGCTAAAATCTTTGTGATGTGAAAAATATTGTTGATTTAATGATTCTCTTTTATGGAAGGTTATGTATCACGCATCTCTTGTAAGTTAGACTTTTTACTATACAAATATGGTTGACTATAAATAAATACAAAAGAAAATTATGTGTTTTCGTGTGTGTTTCAATGAAAGTATGTAATTGCAACAATAAAATATATTTGGTACTAAAGGAATACAGCTAAACATTAACTCAAAAAATGTTCTTGTTTTATTATTTATTGATTGTTTTTCTGTGTTTGGAATATTTACGAGAAAGTTAATTTATTATAGTCAGTGCTCGATTTAACGGACTACCTTCCTTAATAATAAAACTGTTTGAAAATGTCAAAATATCTAAGAAATGTTAATTTTTATGACGACCAGTTTTTTGATATTCGTAACTAATTACATACGCACGATATATATTCCTTATTTCTTAATTTTTACATTCTCTTGCCTATATGAATATATACGAAGGAAAATATTGTTTTCATGTC
This sequence comes from Catonia carolina, assembly GCA_035578175.1. Taxonomy (NCBI): domain Eukaryota; kingdom Metazoa; phylum Arthropoda; class Insecta; order Hemiptera; family Achilidae; genus Catonia; species Catonia carolina. Next base: position 254,886,951 of record JAQMRL010000001.1, on the reverse strand, counting down.
GATTTTTTGAAATTGAGTTTTCACCGGATATACACGTTTTCAGACCCCTCTAAACCCAAAAAACATGTTTTTAGCTATTTGTTTGTGTGCGTGTGCGTGCGCGCGCGTGCGTGCGCGTGTGAGTGTGTGTGTGTGTGTGTGTGTATGTGTGTGTGTGTGTGTGTGTGTGTGTGTGTGTGTGAACAGAGAATCTCAAGAACGAAAAATCGTACGAACTTGAAACTTAAGTTAGATACTACTACCGGACAGGTACTTTTTTACATAGGTATCTATTTATTATAAGTGTAAAGTTTCCAGTCTATAGAGTGTGCGATACGTCCGGCATATTAATTCAAAAATAGGAACCTCTTCGTGGGACACCCGGTATATATATATATATTCTCGTTCTGAATGGACGGATTATCCAGATGTGAATATAGAACTAAAATTATTATATAATTGTTTTTTCTTTTCTCTTTTCCCCATAACAAGCAGGTGGAGTGTTAACTTATTTGCACTCGATCTGCTAAGTTCAGGGTTACAAAAAATAGTTTTGTTTCTTATCACATGGTCAACCAATTATATGACTGAACTATTTAAGAACAGAAGCGGTATAGGTGTAAAAGACACTAGCTAGAGTTATCTCCTCTGAGATTTATGCATTTCGTTTCTGTGGTGAATGAAATAAGGGTGTCATTTTTAGGGTGGAAGTAGATACTTTTCAGAGGGCCTGGCAAACTGATAAGTACTTTTCCTTTCGGTGAGGAAGGCAATTTTAAACCATCTTACTCCTCGTTTTACTAAGTAAAGCCTCTAGAGATTCAAACTAGCTTTTCGGCTGATGAACTAACAACAAAACAGAATCTTTTTAATTTATTATTTGAATTTTTTTTAAATTTCAAAATAAAGTTAGCTAAAGTCATGGTCGTATTTTTGTAGGCATTCTATTATTGCTAGAAGTAAAAGAGTTAGGGGTGCAAAAGACACTAGCCAGAGTTATCTCCTCTGAGATTTATAAATTTCATTACTGTGGTGAATGAAGTGAGGGACCATTTGCAGGATGGAATCTAGATGCTTTTCAGAGGGCCTGGCGTACTGATAAGTGTACTTTTCCACTCGGTGAGGAAGGTAAATGTAAACCACCTCACTCCTCGTTTTACTTAGTAAAGCCTTTAGAGGTTGAAACTAGCCTTTCGGCTGATGACCTAACTACAAAACAGAAACTTTTTAATTTATTATTTGACTTTTTTTTGAAATTTCAAAAGAAAGTAAGCTAAGCATGGTCGTATTTTTTTGTAGGCATTCTATTATTACTGGAAATAACCCCGAGCAAAAGATAGGTGCTTATTGCTTATTTTATTACAGGATAAAAATATTTAAATAATTCATCTAGGTAAATTTAATATGCATTTTATTGCTAGATCTTGTATTTGTAAACAAGCTGTACAACTTTCGTGTTGCTATTTTTGAATACATATATACATATATATGCATGTAGGCTACTTACTCCTCCTGTACGTTTATACTTTACAGTTCTTTTAATCATAGCGTATACCTAGTACTAAAACGGTGCTATACTGTCAGGTAATTTATAAATACTTTACTATATTTTCTCTATCACTGTATCTTTTACGTGCTGTTGTTTATCTAGATAAATAAGTAAACTTACTAAGCATATTCGTATGCTTATATTGCAGATGTGCAGCATACCTACCTCATTGTTACCTCGTTCGGAATATCTTAAGCGGTTAAATAAACCACTAGCAATTTCACCCGCGCTACGCTCAGGCATATTGCTGGCCTCAGACTGGTTACAATAAAATCAGAATTACGAACATCAAAGGGGTTGGTTACAATTGAAGTTATTAATCAATATTAATAATAATTTATTTAGTTTTGTTCAATATAAAATGCAGTGTACAGTCCATCTAAAATAGCAGGATAGTATTACTTTAATGGCATAAAGAGCAGAGGGAATTTTGTTTTGTACTCATGTGTCAGTGCTACCACTTAAGAGATAATTTTTGTGTTAACTTTCGCTGTTTCGTATGCGAAACCGGAAAATGGAAATCAAATTAATTAATTATTTAATATTAATGTACAGGGTGATTATAAGTGAAATAGACAGTTTCGATAGCTTATAGAAAATTTATTTTTGAAAAGTTAAGGTAATTACTTACATGATTATATAGAAGAATTCATTAAGTTTTTATTGAAAATATTTACAGATGTTCAATGTGTGCACCATTTGTAACACGACAGATATCAACATGGTAGTCGAATTATTCCCACACACGATTAAGCATATGACGGTCAACTGTAGCAAGATCATGTGCGATACGTTGTTTTAGATCATCGATATCTACAGGAAGCGGGGTACAAAAAGTTTGTCTTTTACATAACCCCATAAGAAAAAGTCGCAGGGCGTTAAGTCTGCACTACGATGTGGCCACGGCGTAAACACAATGTTTTCCTCACTTGCACGGCCGATCCATCGTCTAGGAAGATGTTCATCAAGATAATTTCTGACCTGTAAGTGCCAGTGAGGCGGAGCTCCATCTTGTACAAAAATGAAGTTATCACTATCTTCCTGGAGTTCAGGCATTAACCATTCGTTTAACATGTCCAGATAAATTACTCCGGTTACTGACACTTCGTGAAAGAAGAACGTTATTCGTAATCTGTGTACATTGCAATCTGTTCAATTTAGAACATTTAGCAACCCCATGACCCAGTGAGATGAGGATGATATGTATGATGTGTAAATGAGATGTAGTCGTGTATTGACCCAGGCCGACAATTCCTGAGAGAGTATGGTTAATTGAACTCCAACCATCAAAGTACACTGGTAACCACTGTCAAGTACTCAAATCCGTATAAAAATAACTACCTTTACTAGGATTTGAACCAGGAACCTTCGTCTCCAGAAATCAGCTGTTGAACAGCTGACTCGCGGTGACGACTTTACCTCTAGACCAACCCGGTGGGTAATAATAATTAAAAGGGAAATTTTACTTTCGAAAAAGGACTTTTTATTCTGAAATGTTACCGCCATTCAGAGACTTACTCATGCTCGCCTTTCATCTTGCGGTCTTGGGTTCAAATCCCATTCAGGCACGGCATATTTTCATACGTTACAAAAATCATTTCATCCTTCACCGTCTGCGTTAGCAGTAATTGCAGAACAGTCGGACGTTCAAAAAAAAAGAAAAAAGAGACTTACTATCATCCTATTTCGAATGGCCTCTATAGTCATAGCATATTTCCTATAAATACACATATTTATAACAAACACGCTCATTTATAATTACTCAAACAATTCTTATACACGAATAAAATAAAATATAAATAGTTTATTATAAACAGAAATACTCTTCTTCCAGTGCCAATCCGGTTCGGATATTGTCGATCATCATGGCTATTTTCACCTTACTAGTCGCAATACCGAACAAGTCCGTGGACTTCTTACCGAACCTCAAATTGGCGAGCCAGGAAATATTTCTGCTTCTAGAATTCGTCTTTACCTTTATTTTCCGCTGTTGTAGATCATATATTTCTGATGTCTCATAGTATGACTAAGATACTGCAGATTATGAGAGTTAACAATTTTGACCAATTCCAGATCCTTATTAATTCTCAACAGAACTTCAACAATAGTACCCTTTCTGCGTCAACCGGGGGGGACCGGATAATTTAGATGCCGTTATAAGGTTGCCCTACACTGCCTTGAGGAAGAGAGTTAAAGCTCTCCCTTTGGAAGCGTGGCAGGCCGAGTGGAACAACTCGCCTAAGAGAAGATCTTTGTATGAATTCATACAGGATTTGGGGGGCTGGTACGCCTCCAGTGTTTATTTAAGGACATCGGGATTTCGGATCCTCATTGGTCATGGTGAGTTCGCGACATATTTAAAGAGCTTTCGCTCGATCAATAAATCGATGTAATTTAGCGCTAGGACGTTTGTACAAGGTTTTCTTAAGATGTTTTTGACGCTGTTTGTGTAACTCCAAAATTACCGTAGTTTGTTCTAAAAAATTCAACACAAAATCCTGATTCTTATTTTAAAACTTAAGCATTGTAATTATGGACATACGTTTAAATTTAAGCTCAGTAGTTTCAAATTGATAAATTTAATAATGTGAAAAACTACCATCTGAAGATCTATCAAAAAATATTTTTTCAAAGTAAAAATTTATACAATTCACCTTAGCTTAGCATTTTTCTAATATCAAAAAGTTGAATAAAAATAAGTTTCTTTTATATATTCTTATCGAAAATGACATTTTTAAAGTGAGATACGCGGAATGTTGTTAATGCGTTACGTGCGGAATATATCCTACAATTACACGGCAGTTCCACTTCTTTCCGCACCCTTTTTTTAAAAACAACATGCTGTTTTAAAAATGTGTTTGAATAATTTTTCAGCATTATTTGATAAAATACTTAGATATAAGCTCTGTAGTGTTCTCCGTTGAATAGTTTATTTATGTAATATAAACATAGGTAATATTTATGGTGTGTTGTATTAAACTGCATTTTATGCATAACAATTGAAATTGAAATACAATAGTATATAAAACAGAATAATAATGGACTGTAGAAGCTTAGAACAGCGTTAACATGGAAAACAGTAAAATTAATTCACGTGTTGAGATGTTTAACGGTATTATAAATATTTATGTGTTAGTAAATTCAACTATGAACTTGTAACTTCAATTTTATGCTTAAGTTTGTTTGTTTCAGTGCTGAGAAAATTTTTATACTTTTAAATCAATGTAAAGTTGTCAGGTACTTAACTTAATGACTTAATCGTGTGAATGTATTTTTATACTTTTATACAATTAAGTTATGAAATAAAGTTCGGTTATCCGAAATTGGGTTAACTGTGAATTCTGGTGATCCGATATGATGAAAATAAGCCCTCAGTAGTATAAGGAAGAATTTACAATGGGACAAATTTTATTTTTCGTATAACTAGTACTTACTTGTATATTTTAAACTGGCACTGAACGATGCGCAGTGAGTTCCTCTTCGCCTTGGGAGGACACTCACAACCGTATGCTAGTGTTGCCTTCCAAGTCGGTCATATTTTTAATTTATGCATATCTTTATTTTGTTTAACTATTGTTATGACTAATATAAATACTACCATTTATGATTGGCATAAACTTTCTTAATTCTTGGATACACACAAATGACTTGCATACTTTGCATAACCTACTTCAGTTGGTTCGCATATAGGCCTACTTTATTAAGAATTAAGTAGGTACTATCCACAACAACCCCGCTAATCCAAAATTTCGGATAATTCGAACTGATTTCTATTTTTACTTTCTTTTGCTTGTATAAATATATGGGAAGGAAAGTATTGTTTTCATGTCGAATTTTTTGAAATCTAGTTTTCACCGGATATACACGTTTTCAGACCCCCTGAACCCAAAAAAAAACATGTTTTTATTGATTGATCTGTGTGTGTGTTTTCTGTGTATGTGAACAGAATATCTCAAAAACGGGACATCGTACGCACTTGAAACTTAAGTTAGATACCACTAGAGGATCCGACACGAACATTTTCATCAAAATCGGTCAACCGGAAGTAGTAGTTTATTCGTATCACTTTTCATTTTTTTGCGATTTTTTCAAAATCGGCTCATACGTTTTTTTTTTAAATCGCCTCATTTACTACAATTTTACGTCCTACAAGATACGGTAGGTGCCATGTCTGCTGAAATTCTTGGGGAGGCTGTTATTACGTAAACAAATTTTTTAAGATTGTAATTTTTATATGCATTTTAGCGCAAAAATGTATATAGGTTAATAAAAGTTGTAGAAAATTAAAAATCCTGCAACTTTTATTTCAAACTTTTTTTTTTGTATAACGCTTAGTTTAGCGGTAATTAGTGATTTTCTGTTTTTTCTCATGAAAACGTGTAAAAATCGATTTTTTAAGATTTCGGCCTTAGTGTGCATTTTACGACAAAAGTATACTATATAATGAAATTTATAGGATATTAAAAGATCTACAACTTTTATTTGCACCATCTTTCTTTACAGTGCCTGTTTTAGCGTGAAAAAGTGATTTTTCCGTATTTTTGAGCCAAAATATGGTTGATTTTCGTTTTACGTCTTTCACTCATGATTAAAATAAGGTTATGTTTTTTAAGGTTAGTTTTTTGTTTATTTCTAATGTTTTATTTTTCTGAACAAAAAAAATTTCTCAACAGATTATTCCAAAAGGCGGTCTATTTTCGTTCCTAAGGTCCTTATCAAAAACTTATCTCGTTTTATATCGATTCGTTGTAGTTTCTGACCTAAGGTTTTTCATGGTTTGCTCTTCTTTTTTCATGCCATTGACTAGCGTACCTTTCCCAAGTTTTGACTTACATAAAAATGTGTTTTATTTTATTTAGTACTTAAAAATTTTCTTCATTTTTTGGGTTTACTTCAAATGTTATGCAGATTGATGCTAACAGTATAGTTGCGCTGATCGCTACATTTTCGGTCCAGTAAATAAAGATCCAGTAAATAAAGATTTACACTCGATCTGTTAGTTGCGGGGCTAAAATAAATAGTTCCGTTTCTTATCACATGGTCAGCCAATTAAATAACTGAATCATTTAAGAACAGAAGAGGTAGAGGTGTAAAAGACACTAATCAGAGTTATCTTATCTGAAAGTAATGAATTTCATTATACAGCCTGTGGTGAATGAAGTGAAGGTGTCATTTGCAGAGTGGAAAATATGTGCTTTTCAGAGTGCTCGGCATGCTGATAAGCGTACTTTTCCACTCAGTGAGGAAGACAATGGTAAACCACCTCACTCCTCGTTTTACTTAGTAAAACCTCTAGAGGTTCAAACCAGCCTTTTGGCTGATGACCTATACAACAAATAAAGATCAATAACATTATTCCTACAAAACCTCAGCTCGAGGAAAAAGGATCAAAGCCCTTTAGTATATTTCTCTGATGAGATTTTTATTGATTAAATCTTCTTTATAAGACGTACAGTATTTGTATTGTTAAAATTCCTGCTATAAATTAACTACAGAATCCATCATAGAAAGATACCCCCTATTATGCCTTAAGTTTCCTGATGCTTTTCATTATTTAAATTTTAATCGTTCAAGGGGTCCTTGCTCTTGTTACATTGATTGCAGTACTGTATTAATAAAAGCAGTGATTTTATCTCGGCTTTAATTATTGCTATGAATTCGTTCTCTTTGTAACAGCGCGTTATCGGATTATTATTTTTCATTTCTTATTTTATAATTAAACTAAACGGTTTTTTAATTGACTCACAATCTATTGGAATGTTGCCAATTTATAGTTTTGTGTTAACTACTGCATTCATTATGTAGATACTTTATTTTATTTGCTAATTATTATTGTATTTTGAGAGTGAATTCTTTTTCGGTTGGTTTTAGGTTTTTATATGAAGTTTAATAAGGAAAATGGCAAAGGAAAGGATTGTGCAAATGCAAAAATCTGGTGTGAAACACTCACGCAACTTTTTCTTGCCAATCCAAATAATTAACAATATAACCTAACATTAGTAATAAAACATTAGAAATAAACTAAAAACTAACCTCAATAAACTTAACCTTATTTTAATCATGAGTGAAAGACGCAAAATGAAAATCAACCTCAGATTGCCTTAAAAATACGGAAAATCACTCTTTCACGCTAAACTAGGCTCTGTAGAGAAAAATGCGTTGAATAAAAGTTGTAGATCTTTTAATTTCCTATAAATTTGATTATAAACACTTTGTCGTAATACACACTACGGCCGAAATCTTTAAAAAATCGATTCTTCACACGTTTTCGTAAGAAAAAAAAAACAGAAAATCGCTAATTACCGCTAAACTAAGCGTTATACAAAAATATGTTTGAATTAAAGTTGTAGGATTTTAAATTGTATAAAACTTTTCTTATATAAATGTTTGCGCTAAAATGCATGTTAAAGCCGCAATCTTAAAATAACAATTTTTTTTACGTAAAAATAGCCTCACCAAGAATTTCTGCAAACACGGCGCCTACCCTATCTTGTAGAGCATAAATAATTTAGTAAACCAGCCAATTTTTAAAAAAATTGTAGAACCAGTTTTTGAGAAAATCGCAAAAAAGTGAAAAATTACACGAATAAACTACTACTTCCGGTTGACCGATATTGATGAGAATGTTCGTGTAGGGTCCGGTAGTTGTATCTAACGTAAGTTTCAAGTTCGTACGATGTTCCGTTCTTGAGATATTCTGTTCACACACACACACACACAGAGACCTATCGCTAAAAACATGTTTTTGGGTTCAGGGGGTGTGAAAACGTATAGATCCGGTGAAAACTCGATTTCGAAAAATCGACATGAAAACAATACTTTCCTTCCTATACATTCATACAGGCAACAGAAAGTAAAAACTAATGTTATTATTAATGTACGTGCCAATTTTCTATTGTTAAAAGAGATCACAAATTTTTACTACGTTGTTAAATTTACTAATTCAAATTGGCTTGTAAATCATAGTTAATTTATTTATTTATCATAATTAGTCATAGTTATATACAGTCAAATACAAATTTGTATGATTTACGAGGGTCCGATTTAATTTAGCTTCTTAAAATGATTAAATGGTATGAATGGTGATGGCGGAAAATCGTCTTAGCCGGGAGTAGTCATTTTTATTTCGTGCAGTATTTATGAAACGTTAACAATTTGCAAAAATATTTTTAATGTTACGAATGTGTAAATCTGTAAATCTTACCATATTCATTTATTTGCAAAAACAAAATGTTAATTACTTAATAATGTACTTTGTATCAGTTTTTTGACATTTTTACTTTCTCTTGTTTATATTAATGTGTAGGTAGGAAAGTATTTTTTTCATGTCAATTTTTCAAAATTGAGTTTTCACTGGATATACAAGTTTTCAGACCCCCTGAACCAAAAAAAACATGTTTTTAGCGTTTGGTCTGTGTATGTTCGCGCGCGTGCGTGCCTGTGTCTTATTGGCTCTTAGTTTAACTGATGTTTCAAAAGCTGTTATTGGTTGCATTGTGCGTGACCATTCAGGCTTCAAAAAGGTTTGTGCGCGTTGGGTGCTGTTTGTGTTATCGGAACGTCACAAACAAATCCAAATGGGATCTGCGTTGGAATTTCTGATGCGCTACAGAGAATTTGGTGATGAATTCCTTAATTCAATAGTTACCGGCGATGGAAAGTGGATTTATTATTACACGCCAGAAAGAAAACGGCAGTCATGTGAATGGTGTCATCCTCTGTCACCAACGAAACCGACAAAGATCAAGCCACTGCCGTTTGGAAGGAAATTGATGGCCACGGTCTTTTGGTATCGATTCGGCATACTGATGATTGACTTTACGCCACGCGAAACGATTGTAAATGCAGAATATTACTGCAAAACTCTATGCAAGTTACGATATGCCATTCAAAATCGGCGCCGTGGACGGCTTACCGACAGCGTCGTACTCTTGCACTATAATGCACGTCCACATGTGGCAGGTAAGACGCTCGATTTTCTGAGAAGATTTGGATGGGAAATTTTCAGTCGCCCACCGTACAGTCCAGATTTAGCGCTTTCAAATTACCATTTGCTTAGCAACTTGAAAGAATTTTTAGGTGGTAAGCAATTCGCAGGTGAAGATGAACTTAAAGATGCTATGAATCAGTGGCTAAATGAACTGGCGGCAGAAGAATATGACGAAGGTATATTGAAGCTGGCGAATCGCTATGACAAATGTGTTAATTCATATGGCGACTATGTAGAGCATTAATGTAAGTTACGTATTTTGTTCTCTATCACTTTTTTTTACATAATTTTCTGAATAAATTTTTTGCAACAAAACAGTCTTTACTTTAGAGAATATGACCCTCGTATTTCATCAGTTTTGGATTAGTTCTGTTATTATCCGCAATTTTTCAGATAATCGGAAAATTACAAAATCCAAACCGGTTCCGTTCCTAATTAGTTCGGATTAACGCTGTTGTGGAATTTTACCATTGATATATCAAGAAAATTAAGGCTAAAGAAAGAAATGTTTTATAGTGTAGGCAAGAAAGTTAGTGTGCTTTGCTTTTACAGTAAAAAAATAAAAGTAAAATCATAAATTTTATTTAGCAGTTCATCTTAAACGAATATAATAGTAGTACGTACATTGCATTTTAATGAATTCAATTATTTTTATAAGGCTATTATTTCCATTACTAGATGAATACATAACCTATAAATATTAACAACTGTATAACTGAACACCGGTATAATTTGTTAATTTCAATTAATAATAAATTATGATTACATTGTACGTTGAATATTATAAAATATAATAATAATTTAATCGTTGAAACAGGATACGGAACCTGTACTGCATTATTATTGTAAAATTGTACCGTAATGTTAAATCTATGCTTAGTTAAATCAACTACAGTAACGGAGAAAACTTTACAATCATAATTCGTTAAATTGCAATATTCAAATTAACTACATTTCTTCCACACAAAGACGAAAAGAAGATAGAATATCTTACAGATTAGAAAGCAAGTTGAATGAATTAAAAAAAAAAATAGTAAAATGAAGATGAGATGAATGTAAACGAGAAAAGTTGTTAAGAAATTCAAGATAAGCTGTAGTAATTCATTGGATTAATTTTTGTTAAGAAAGTTTTAATAATACTGTTCAGTCATTCATAAGTTTATAGTTCGCTTATTCTTATTTTATTTTAATTTTTAATAATTTCGTTATATCCATTAAGGTAAACTTATCACCTTCTTTGTCCATTATTTTTCGTTTTCTATATAATATCTGTCACTATGGAATTATCTATTACGAAATAATTTTATTTTGGAATGTCATAAAAAAAATGTGTAAAAGACAACTAAATTATTTAAATTTGAAGATGTCATTTTAAAACAATTTTTAAAAAATTTGTTTTAATATTTTATAAAAATGTTAACGTAGTGAATGAAACCATTCATATATTTGTGGAACGAGCAAGCTTAGTTCCTTGTAATATTAAAAAGAAATAATCAAGTACTGGGGAAGAAAATGCTTAGTCTTAGATTTGTTAACAGAAAATTCTCAGTCCAGTTGAGAACTCTATAAATAAGAACAGCTGATTTAGTGATAAACTCTGTGCCCTATAGGTAAGGGTGTTAACTCCAATTTTGGCAAAATTAAGTTTAAAAATCAGCAAGAAATGCTCTATCTAATGGTTTACAGTATTAACTCGTATCTGACTTGCTTCCATTTTTTAAATTTGCAGTAAGAACATTAACTCTACTTTTGTATATGATGCGGAAGATTTTTAAGATTTTCTTCTATTTTTAACTCTAATTGAATGTATACTCGTTATTGACAATAAGTAATTTTATTTTAAATTATTTTGTTTTTATTATCTTACTGATAGGCCTCAGAATTTGCTTGAATTCTGTATTTTTTTTCAAACATCGTTATGAATAAAAAGCTGTTTCTTTATCAGAATAGAGTTAGCACAATATGTTTTGTTTAACTTTTGTTTTCGTTTGATTAACTCAAGTTCTGTGGGTGGTCAGAGAGGTCATTTAAATCTCTGTATCAGAGGTTATATTTGGTACAATTTTAAAAAATTCTAACACCTTTAGAAATTTTTAAAGAAAAGAAAAACCTTCATTATTTTGGTTTTTCTGAAAATTTTTAAAAATGGAGTTAACTTCCTTTACTTCTTAGATACAGAACTAATCTATTTGTTTTATCTTTCTTGGAGTGAATTGTATTCAAATAGATATTAACTTAAGACCGTCTGAAAACCTATTAAGAAGGCTAAGTACAAAGTCTTACAGGATATATTTTATGGTTGTACTCGATTTTTTGAATTGGTGCGCGGTATATTCGAGTAAATACGGTAATAGTAGGAAATAAATTTGGTCTTTAGTAGCAGTAACCGTTTCTAATGCGCACCCTATTTTTTGAAAAATGGTGCGCATTACGTTCGAGAAAATACTTTTGAAGTTGGTATCTGCACCTACGATATAATTGAAGAAATTTGTAGTAAGTAATTAAAAATTTATGAATAATGTTATGATACGTTTTAGTAGAACCAGTCAAGGTACCATTGAAGTGCTATCCGGTATTAAATCAACTTACCTGCTAATATAACCATAAAATTAACGTTCAAGTTAATTTATTTTATACAGTATTTTTCTTTTTAAAGACAAGTAATTTTATTTATATATTATTATTATACCATATAAAGATCTGAGTAAAAACGTGAGCCTTTAAAATTGTAATCTTACAATCAGTAGACGGTTCGTATTTTTTTCTTATTTTTTTTTTATTTTGCTTTCGTATCAGTCGGTTATCTGTTACATAGTTGTGCAGACCTTCTTCTGTATTGTAAACTTCCTGAGAATAATACCTTTGCGTATTCTTTCTGCTATCTAACCCCTTATGTTACTATTTACTACAACAGTACTTCTTCTGTCTTCTTTCCTCTCCACGGTTTCATCGTTTACCTTCGTCTGGTATGGCCGACTGCAGCAACCATACAACTATTATCATCCTTTATTGCTGCATCACGATTAAGGACGGTTTATACGAATATAGTTTAGTTTTCTTGTAGTCTTCTAGGTTCCGGCTGGAAATTGCACATCTCGACCCATCACCACTACATGCTTTGTTGGATTTATTCTTTTACCGTATTAAATAAAACCTATTCGTTCGTAAAGGCCAGTGGGTCGCTTAGAATATCATCCCTACTTCAACTATCTTACCTACCTAGTATGTACAAATCTGGAAAATAAACAATAACAATAAAAAATCTGCTGTGAAACACTCACACAACTTTCTCTTGGCAATGCATAGGCCTCTAATTAACAATGTAACCGAACATTAGTAATAAAACATTAAAAATAAACAAACTAACCTCAGTATACATAATCTAATTTTAATCATGAGTGAAAGACGCAAAATGAAAATTAACCTCAGTTTGGCTTAAAAATACGGAAATCACTCTTTTACGCTAAACTAGGATCTGTAGAAAAAAACTTTCTAAAAACCGTTATAGATCTTTTAATTTCCTTTAAATTTGATTATATAATTTTTTGTGAAATGTATAATAAGACTGAAATTTTTTAAAAAATCAATTTTTTACACGTTTTCGTGAGAAAAAAACAGAAAATCGCCAATTACCGCTAAACTAAGCGTTACACAAAGAAATGTTTGAAATAAAAGTTATAGAATTTAAATTCTCTACAACTTTCATTACACACATTTTTGCGATTAATTGCATATTAAAGTCACAATCTTAAAAAATATTTTTTCTACGAGAGCACAGCCTTCCCAAGAATGTCAGCAGATATGGCGCCTACCCTATCTTGTAAGAGCATAAAACATTTAGTAAAGGAGGCGATTTTTAAAAAAATCGTAGGAGCCGTTTTGAGAAAATCCCAAAAAAGTGAAAAATGACTCCAATAAACTACTACTTCCGGTTGACCTATTTTGATGAAAATGTTCGTGTCGGGTCGGGTAGTAGTATCTAACTTAAGTTTCAAGTTCGTATAATGTTCCGTTCTTGAGATATTCTGTTCACACACACAAACACATGCACAGACCAATCGCTAAAAACATGTTTTTTTTGGGTTCAGAGGGTCTGAAAACGTGTAGATCCGGTGAAAAATAGATTTCGAAAAATCGACATGAAAACAATACTTTCCTTCCTATATATTCTTACAGGCATGAGACAGTAAAATTTTTTATTCGTGATACATTATACAAAATTATTAATCGTAAATGTATTATAATATTTAATTAATATTAAAAACAAACATCAAAGTATAATTAAATAATGTTCGTTGCGATAATATATTATTTGTATAATAATATTAGCGCTGTTCAATAAAAAGATAATAAAAAAACTCGTAATTGCGCATGACAAGAAAATTACTGCTATTAAGCTTTTTGATTTGTAATATGATAGAAAAATTCTTAAGGTTAAAATCGTGTGTTTGAAATTATTAAAAATTGTCGCGTTAAATTTTAAGTACTTAATAAAAAAAAGTACAGTTATATTATAAACGTATAATAAATACCATAGTTAATTTTGTAAAATCTTAAAACTAAGTTCGCCCGCGTGCAGCCTAGAAATATTTATAGTCTTCAAGGGATGTATTAAATAAAATGATTTATTACTTTAACCCATTTTAATTCCACACATTACTTTTTCCAGTTATCACTCTCAAAATCATCTTCTTATAGCTCTACAGGCCTTGATGGACTTTGTCTTTCTCCACAGTTCTCTCTACTAGTGGCCCCCCCCATCCTTTGATACCCATCAAATCATTTATCATATCATAAAATTAAATCTTTCCAATAACGGACAGGCGGAGTGTTAAATTAATTGCACTCGATCTGTTGGTTCCAGGGCTACAAAAAATTGTTCTGTTTCTTATTATATAGTCAGCCAATTATATGACTGAACTATTTAAGAACAGAAAAGGTAGAGGTGTAAAAGACACTAATCAGAGTTATCTCCTCTAAGAGTAATGAATTTCATTATACAGCCAGACCCTGTGGTGAATGAAGTGAAGGTGTCATTTACAGGGTGGAAAGTAGTTATGCATTTTACGACATAAATGTAACAATCAAATTTATAGGAAATTAAAAAATCTGAAACTTTTATTTAGAACATTTTTCTCTACAGAGCTTATTTTAGCGTGAAAGAGTGATTTTCCGTATTTTTAAGCCAAACTGAGGTTGATTTTCATTTTTGCATCTTTTACTCATGATTAAAATTAGGTTATATTATTTGAGATTAGTTTTTTTTGTTTATTTCTAATGTTTTATTACTAATATTAGGTTATATTAGTCATTATTTGCATTTTTTTTTTTATTTTTGGTTTAACGTCCGACTGTTTTGCAAATTGCTGCTAATGCAGACGGTGAAGGATGGAATGAATTTTTTGTAACGTATGAAAAAATGCCATGCCCGAGTGGGATTCGAACCCAAGACCGCGTGATGAGAGGCGAGCACTATTTGCATTGGCAAGAGAAAGTTGTGTGAGTGTTTTAAACCAAATTTTTTTTTATTAGGGCAACAAAAAAAATCTGTGTTCCAAGTACTCTTTAGCCTTCTGGGAGGGTCGCTTGGGTAGGTAACTTAGCTAATCGTCTTAATTAGTTCGTTTTTATGTTTAGCTAATTTTCTGTGAAAACTTTGACAGTATTGTTTTGTTTCGAATACGTAACGAACGTTCAGGTCATTGTAAATAGTCTCGTTTCGTACGTATCTCAATTTAATATACTTTTTTTAAATAAATTGTTCGTTGCTATAATTAAGTAATTTCATACAAATTCTTATGTAAATTTACACAATTATTATTGAAACTGTACTAAATGAACGGCGAAAGTGAAGAATCATTGTAATAATAATTATGTATTATTATAATCTATTAAGAAAATGGATACGAGGAATGATCGGTGGTACATTACATGAGGCATTTTTATAATAATGGGACATTAGAACAAATAAAATTAACTTGATTTTAATATTTTGAAATATATCCAACAATAAATTTTTGAAAATAGATCAAACGAAACTGTTTTTACAAAGAAAGAAAGCTATACGGAAACAGAAGGAGAAGAATCAGGACTAGTTGACACAAGATGTAGATGAAGTTCAGGTTGGCGAAGTCGTGTTGGAGATGAGCGGCCAGTGACCTCTGCCCATGACCCATCGTGGTTTACCTGTCCTGTACCAGGCAATACAAAACGCGTGTGTGTTTTTGTATATTTAGTATGCATTCTCCCACACTTTACCATGAAAACATGTTAGCTGATCTCAGACACGCGTTATGTGTTTACATTTACACACTCCGCCCCCATAATTGATCTCAATTTTATTTCCCACAATGCTACTTGAGCCTCCGGGCTTAAGTGTAATTTTGGCTACTTTTTCGTCACGTACGTAGCACTGTAATTTGTTTTATTCATTCTTCTTCACCACATCTAATAAAACACGACACTATAGCATTGAAACTAACTACCTATTAAGTAGCTACCACGTTCTTATTACATAATTTTTTATGTATACATAATAAATATTATTTTACAACATAGTTTTATATGTGGAACGTTGCTTAAAAGTTTATTTAACAAATTTTCCCGTAGTTTTTAGGAGAAGATCCTAAATTTCTGATGAATAATCAACGCCAAACGACAGCGCTTTAGAAATCAGTTTACTCCTGGCTAAATATAGCGATTAAAATGTTTTGATCGCGTATTTTACGGCAAGGACTCGAACTCGGACTCGGGATACACAATTTTGTTTTTTACGGTAAAAATCTATAAAAACCTTGAATCTCTGAATAGTTCAGCGAACAGTTGCAGATTTCCAGATTTTTAAATGGTTATTTCATTCCAAACAGAAAATTTCTGCAAAACACCACCACTTCAAGGTGGGGAAAAAGATATTAAGTATTGGTGCAATAAATTTTCAAAAAAGGGTTATAAAATAACCGTATAATTTCATTAATAGTTCTACCTGTGTTCATCGGGAATTTGGAAATAATAACGGTGGGTGATGGCAAATCTGCATACAAGAGACTCATTCTAAAAAGGCTCACCGGAATCAGTCCAGTGGGAGTTGTGACCGAACTGGGTAAAATATATAAATCCCCCAAAAGAAATTCTCGCTCGCTACACTTCTTCTCACAGTTAAGGATTATATTATTTTATATGCATCCGCCTGTTCTGACTCACAACAGCGACAAACTATTGAATTATTGCCATCTTTCGCGTGGCCTCCCAACATCTCACCTTCCCACCGGTCTTTATTGCAAAACACTGAGGGGGATCCTTTCTTCAGGCATTCTTTCTACGTGCTCCCTCCATCGATTTCGATATTCTGCAATCTTCGCATTCAGGTTGTAAACATCCAGTTCCTTTCTTATGTCCTCATTTCTTAGTTCGTCCCTACGACTGCAACCCTTGGTTCTTTACAGGAATCGCATCTCTGCCGCCTGTACTCTACATCTACTCTCCTGTGGTCTGGCACTTATCCACGACTCACTTCCATAGAGAACGACTGGGGCAACCATCACCTTATAAAACTTTATCTGGGTTTCTTTTCTTGTTTTCCTGCCGAGGGTTCTGCTAATACTGCGGCACACTGCTTGGAATTTGCCAACTTTCTTCTCTATGTCCAAATCTTGATCAAACCCGACGTCACAACCTAAATATAATTACATTGTGATACTTGTTCGAGCATTACATCATCTACCACAATTGGTGCGCTCGCTACACTTTAAAATAAAAATTACCATTAATGATTACTTTTTAGAGCTACTGTATTAGAACTTATGTCGTAATACTAACTGTAATAGCCGTATACTATACATACAAAATTTCACCAAAATATGAGATGTTTAATCGAAATTATTAATGTATCCATTTTATTACAAAATTGATTCTTTGAGTTAACGGAATCTTAAAGTTAACTTCTTAATCGTAATTTTCGAGCATATTATTTAAATACGCTCCTAAGGAATCTTGTAACACCCAAGACTATTTTATTAAGACTCCTTTAGTCGTTTTAAAATGAAGGTATAGAGACGAGTAGACATAACAAAGAAATTTAAAACAGATGTTTGTTTTTATTGTTTGTTCAGAAGGTTATAAAACGTGACAATTCGTCAAATGCTCAAGAAAAGTAAATCAATTTTTTTACGACTATTTTTTTACTCCAACGAGAAAACAAAAACAACTAAATAACCAATACTTGAAAACATGAAATCTGAACGCACGCCCCACCAGTGCGAATATTTTTTTTCTGTTACGTAGACGTTTGCATAGGGATTTGGCAATGCTGACGGACAATTTGAAATAAGTCGCTATTTCTATACAGTGAACTATATATTTTATATAGTGAACTATATTGGTTCAACCAACGTAATAATGACAGTATTCACTACAATAATCATTCATTTCTTTCCAGTTTTTTTAAAATTAAATATTTAATGTTGTTCAGGTCATCAGCCGAAAGGCTGGTTTGAACCTCTAAAAGTTTTACTAAGTAAAACGAGGATTGAGGTGTTTTGCCTTCTTCATTGAGTGGAAAAGTATGCTTATCAGCATGCCGGGCCCTCTGTAAAGTATCTACCTACTAAGGCTGAAATCTTTAAAAAAAACAATTTTTTTACACTTTTCGTGAAAAAACAGAAAGTCGCTAATTACCGCTAAACTAAGCGGTGTACAAAAAAATGTTGAAATAAAATTTGTAGGATTTTAAATTGTCTACAACTTTTATTACATTTTTGAGTTAAAATGGATATTAAAGTCGCAATCTTAAAAAAACAATTTTTTTTTACAAGAAAATAGCCTCACGAAGAATTTCAGCAGACACGGCGCCTACCCTATCTTGTAGAGCATAAAAAATTTAGCAAACGAGGCAATTTTTAAAAAAATCGTAGGAGCCGTTTCTGAGAAAACCGGAAAAAGTGAAAAATGACATGAATAAACTACTACTTCCGGTTGAACGATTTTGATGAAAATGTTTGTTTCGGGTCCTCTAGTGGTATCTAACTTAAGTTTTAAGTTTGAACTTCGCACGATGTTCCGTTCTTGAGATATTTTGTACACACGCAACAGATGAATCGCTAAAGATATGTTTTTTGGGTTCAGGGGGTCTAAAAACGTGTAGATCCGAAGAAAACTCGATTTCAAACAATCGACATGAAAACGATACTTTCTTTCCTGTATATTTTTATTCCTTTTTCTTTCCTGTACAGTTTATTCGTGTCATTTTTCACTTTTTTTGCGATTTTCTCAAAAACGGTTCCTACGATTTTTTTAAAAATCGCCTCATTTACTATGTTTTTTATAGTCCACAAAATTAATATAAGCAAGAGAAAGTAAAAATTAATAAAAACACCAAATCTAATATTATAGACTGATTCAAAATTCGTTATTAAAATTAAAACAAGAAGCTTTATCGATGGGTGGTGGTCTGCTTTCTCATCTCCTTCACGTTATCATTTGTATTATTGTCACCTTTAACATTCATTATTGTAATTTATTGTACAGACATAAATAAATAATATGTTAAAAAAAAGTTGAGGTTTTAATGTAAAAATTTTCGCGAAAGCTGTTTACTGCATTATTTATATTAACATAAAACGTTCATTGTTTTGTATATTATAAATTATTAAATTTGAAATATAAGACATTTTTAAAATACCCATTACGAATTAGCTAGTTAAAATATTAAGTTACTTGGTTGTTTTAATTAAATAAAATACTGTATAAGGCAACTAATAAATTGTTTAATAACTGTATTTATATTAAACATAAAAATTTCTTTAATTTGAAAGTTGTACAATTTTTTTATATCTGGAGGGTGTATTTTACCATTAGACAAAGATAAAACGCCCATTAAATTTTCTATCACATCGTTGCTTAGCCAGTTGTGTTTGTGTTTATGTGTATGTATGGTGAAGACATAAATAAGTTGGGTCTAATGGAATGCGGTTGTACTTACATACATATACACCGTGTTATGTATAATCAGTGCTACATGCTGTTGTCTTCTCATGTATGTAATTATACCTTTTTTTTAAACGATCTATTCAGGTAAAGTACACTGGCGTATACGTCGTATCTGGATAGAAAATATAGAAAGAGTTAAGCTAGCCATTTATTTCTATCCAATGACTAATTTACCGGCATAAAGAATTGGCGAATTATAATGCAAACCGGTATAGACCGGAGCTTTTATACATAGTATTATACACTCTATACTTGGTTATACCTTTTATATACATATATATATACCATGGTATAGTCGGTCATCGTAATTGCGTGGAGGTGGATCACGAGATTGGATGAGAATAAGAAAATGAGGTAGACATTGCAGACGATGATGATGATGATGATGAAGACGAAGGGGAAAATGGTGGACTGAGGTTTATAATGCAATTCCGGAATTGTTTCTGCATAACTTTAGCAACAACAACTTTGTTTTTATATTATTACGTTTATTTTCTGTATGTTATTAGTTTATTTTTTATCTAAGTATTTGATTTATACATTTTATGTTCGTTACTTTTTATTTGTTTGAATCTCTTTAAAAATTTTGAATTTAATAAAAATTACCTGTATTTTATCTTGTATTTTTTTAGTATTATTTCTTTCTTAAAGATTTTGATATTTGAACGTTATTTATCTTGTTATACAGTTACAGATACTGTAAATCTTACGCTGTTAAATTGTGGTGTATATAGGGTGTTTCGGTTAGTGGTACCGGCGCTTTCTAAGCTCATTTTAGTAGTAATAATAATAATGAAAAAAGTTCAAATAAACATAGGTCCGGAAATGCGTAGTTACGAGTTACGGCTACTGAAAGATTTCGCCAAGAATTTGGAACCCTGGGTAAAATGAAGATTTTTTGGAATTCTAGGAAGGTAACGTAAGGAGCGAATGAAGTTGTTTCTTATTGTTTTTGAGCTGCTAAATCAAATAAAACAGGTCCCAGAACTGTATCTCTCTTAGTTTCTAAGATATTCTACGTCAAAGTCAAAAAATAAGTCGGGAAAACACAATTTTTTACGTTTGACGTACAATAACTGTGTTAAATAGGTAATAAACACACATTTAAAAAAAACTTGTAGAGAATTTAATTATGAGAAAATTGGTGTAAATAAAGTCATTAAGAAACAAATAACAATTATTGAAATCAAATTTTATTACTAACACTTACCGTATGAAAACGAAGAAATTTCAAGAAACATATCCAAAATTTTAAAACTTCAGTAAAATAAAAAAAAAGAGATAGTGTATTGGTTCATTTAATAAAATGTAACTTTAAGTTTATAGTAAGTGTTCGAAAATGTGTCCTTGTACTTCAATACATTTTGCAGCTCGCTTTCGGATTGTTCGAATTGCTATTTTCTAAGGTACTGTTCTGTATTCAGGTTACCTGAATACAGGTAATACAGATATTTTACGAGAGAAATCAATTTGGAAAGTTAATACCAGTTAACAATGTTTCTTGTCTGCGTTTCATATAGCATACAAAGTAAAGTAATATTATTACTAAAGAAACTTGTACTGGTCATAAAACCCTCTGCAAATATTTTTTTTAAATTCTACCAATTTTCCTTCTAATGATTTTAGATCGGAAATATTTTGAAAAATTTTGATATTCTCGCCTCTAAAGTAGTAGTTTAAATTTCTTGCGTCCCCCAGAATCTGAAAGGCCAGTCTTTTATAATAGAGTGGAATTTTATAATTCGCCTCATACCCCCTGAGGATTTTAGATATTGACTGTTCCATATTTACATATTCCGAGGGTGATGAGTTCGTCACAACGGCCACAGATGGGTTGGTGAACGGTAATGGAAAGGTTAGGGTATGAGTTTGCAGATGGGAATGAAGTTAAGGACTTCATTATTCCATGGTTAGGGGATGAAAAGAATCCTGAGTTCCGTCGACAGGGTCGTATCCCTGAAGTAGACCTGTCCTCAGAATCACAGAGGAGTGTTTACTTGCTACCACCTAAGATTAACCGATTCCTTCTGGGAAGTTGGGTTGGCGATTTGTTTTGGGGGCTGTGGTTTATAATCGGTTAATCTAGGGTGGTAGTGGGTAGATAATTCTCTGTAATTCTGACATCTTCTCTATTTCCAGAGCCAAAGCTTTCTTTGAGTTAATTCTCAGGACCCGTACATGTCGAGAACATCACACTAAAAATGGCTCAGCAAAAATGGTAATGTCAAAAGTTGAGACCCTGGATAGGACAACAGGGGATTACAAGGGGATGCGGATGACCACTATTGCAATGAGAAAATGATATTAAAAGAGTGGTAGGATTAAACTGGACACAGCACGGAAGAAATAGGGAAACGTGAAGAAATTTAGGGTATGCTTACATACGATATTAGACAAACAGGCTATTAAAAAAGGAAAATTAAAAAAAAATATTAACATTATCCAGGAAATTCCAAAATAAGGAAATATAACAGGATGGATATTGGTAATTCTAAATTTTAACTCTTGTTAAAATCACGGTATTATTTACACTTTTTTTAATTCCCTAATGTGTGTACGTTTGAAATCTATTCAATTCAGAACAATAGTACCCCATGACCCAATTAGAGGAGAATGATGTGTATGACGTGTAATCTTGTTCTGACTTAGGCCGACCATTCCTAAGAAGTTTGGTTAATTAAACCCCAATCATCAAAGTACATCGGTATCCACTGTCTAGTATTCAAATTCGTATAATATTAACTATCTTTACTGAGATTTGAACTAGGAACCTTCATCTCCCAAAATCAGCTGTTAAAAAGACGACTCTAGACCAATCCGGTGGGTTCGATGGGTTACACTTTTTTTTTTTTTTTTTTTTTACTTTTATTTGTTATCGGGAACTGTACATTGTTGACAACTACCCAATTTGATCGCTGCTTTTTGCTGTATTTTTTTTTGACGTGGATTAGACTTGAGTTTGAACAGGGACCCCCAGTAGAGTTTGTTCATGGATGGCTGTCAACTGGTCACCATACTAAGTCGCTTGCCCAACCGGTGTTACTTAACAAATAATAGCGACTTTCTACCAGCTGACTGACTGGGCTGGCCCGAAGGCCTACACATTTTTAATTTAATTATGTTAACTATTACGGAAAGAGTGGTTCTCGTAATCCAACAGTCGTTTGTCCGGACTCGTGCAATAGTTATTTTTAATTTATGTTATACTATTTTTTAATATTCGTTTTTACCATGGGTTTAATTTAGCCAAGAAACTGATTTTAACAAATTCAGTTTCTAAATCGTGAAAATGTCCTTATGCATTTGAATGAGTGCAAATCCTTGTGTATTTGAATGAGTAACCACACGGTCATGTGGATTTTTAATGAAAATTAATTTAAAATAAATATAGCCTAGAAGTATATTATTTGTAGTATGGGTTTTATGGCAGAAGTAAGCATTTTTATTTACTGTTAATAATGTATGCCTATTTGTACATTAAATAAATAAGTAAAAGAAAATAACATTATGTAATTATATAATCATGGACCATTATAATAATCATGGCGAGACATTTTATATAACGTTTGACTAACACATTATTCATTTAGTAATTATTATTTAAATCCGAAATAATTTCTTGAATGCCATTTAGTTAATGCATTTTTAACATTAAAGGTTAAACTTTATTGGTCGATTACAATTAAAATAAATAATGTATTTTGCTATAATATAATCCGTGTATATTGTATTATTTGGTTTATATATATTCTTTTATTTAATTAATGTTGTGAGTCAATATATATTTATTTCATTATTAAAATATTTATATTTAATTCTATACTAATAATATGAAAACAAGTTTTAAAATTTATTTGTGTACTTATAAGCTGTATTATATTTTATGTAATGTTTTCTTCATTGAAGGGTTGGTATTTGATTTTTTACTAGGTCAAAACAATTTAATTATATTTGATTAGAAATAAATTACAATAATTTATTTTAATTTTATTGTTAATAGATTAATATTTCATTGCATGAATTAGTAAATAGTAATTATTTGATTAAATAAATTTTAATCAAAAATTTTCGCGCCCACGCTCTACATTAATGATGATTATTAGCAAAGCCCCCTAAATCTATTAGAAATTCTTAAAACATTGTACAGTCAAACTGAATCGTGCGGGAAAACCCGCACAAAAGTTTAAATTTGTTTTTATAGAACTTCTCTGTAAACAACTTTTTTTTTATTGTTGTGTGGCATTATTTGAAAAAGCAGCATATAGCAGAACTCATTGTATATTACTCAAAGTAACAACAACCAGGTTTTTTTTGGTTTAGCGTCCGACTCTTCTGCAATTACTGCTAATGCAGACGGAGAAGGATGAAATAATTTTTTGTAACGTATGAAAATATGCCGTGCCTGAATGGGATTTGAACCCAAGACCGTATGACGAGAGGCGAGCACGTTACCAACTACGCCAATGCGGCCGGCAGCAACAACCACGTTGGAAAGCCTAAAGTGATGTGTCACTGCCAATGCGTCGGTATACTTTAGTTCGTTGAACTTGCCCCGTCCAACCTAAAATAGCTGTCCGAGATATGGGAGGGATAGATAAAGAAAGATATATATGTGTAGGGTAGTACTTACTGCATTCGGTACACAGACGCATCGCTTACCGTATTCTCGTTCTTATAAACTTCACGTATTATTATCTTTAATCTTTATTTTAGACCTCCTAATTTATGGTCATAAATCAAAATATATGATTTTGGTTAGTTTTCTGCAAATCTACTCAGACAGACGATTCATTTGAGCCCACTTCAGGGAAAATCGGTGAAGGTTTATTAGGTGGTTAAAATCGTGTTAAAAAAAACCTGCTTGCTATTAATATATATAAATAAGACCAATGTATTATATACCCCTATCAAGCGAATACCCCTCACTCCGTCCAACGACCGCCGGGTAAATACGAATTTGCGTTTTCGAGCGACCGTAAATTTGACAGCCACCAGGTTTAGGGAATTTTCAATACCGTAGATGGACGCCAATGCACATGTAAGTTGTTTGCCTACTGTTATTCATTGGTAGGTTGTCTACGGAACAGTGAGGCTCCTACAATTTAAACAATTTTGTTGAATTGATAAACCCCTATTAAGCGACCATCCCTCAAAAAGACCTAATTACTCTTAATATTGTGGTGGTCGCTTTAGACAGGTTTAACTGTATAAAATTAATACAAAGATGTGTTAGAATTCAGTAAATAATACTTTAAAAATTTAGATCTATAAAAAAAATTCTTAAATAAAATTTTAGGTGATTTTTCGCGTTATTTCGTACTTTTGTTAAACCATGTTGTTTTACGGGACTCAAAGTAAAAAAACTTTAGAATCTATCTCCTCTCTCCTTCCCCCTCGTTTTATTCCTTTAATTTCTCCAGTGTTGGCTGTCTTTAATCTTCTCTATTCTTTGCCGGTCGGGACAATTAAGTTTTAGAAATTCATGTCCTGTCCCCTATGTTTCCCTAACGAGAAGCACTAGTCGTCTGCTAATACCTGCCGACCTTCGATTTTATCATTCTATAGAAATAATAATAAGAACTAGAGGGTATCTTAAATGGAATGGATGAGTAAGGATTACTTCATAAAAATTAATAAGAATAAAACGAAAGTGTTGTTCAGCAGCAAGAGTGGTTTAGCTGAGATGGTAAATTAAAAAGTAGGCAACGTAGACATGCAGGAAGTTGAGGAATTCTGCTATCTAGGGAGTAAAATAACAAAGGATCGTAGAAACACAAATAATATCAAAAGTAGGGTGTTCAAGCTAGAAAAGCCTTTGAAATGAAAAACAGCTTACTGACTATACCCCCAGCGAACTAAAGGCTCCAGATGTGATCTAGCCGATAACAGCCAAGGTCGGGTGTGAGGTTGCCCCTTCGCTAAGTCACACTCTGTTCCACCGAAATCCAGCTGACATTTCGTTAGGCTGTCATCTCCAGTGGGATCACAACGTGACAACGCAGGATGCGATTAACGATAGTCAACTGGCTCTGCGCTGTGATGTAGGTCACTATGCTCCGCTTTCATCTGCAGTCTTCAGTTCGTTAAGCTTTTATACAAACATTGATTTACACGTTAGAAAAAAATCTTAAAACACTATGTTTTGAGTGTATACGGGAGTAAAACGTGAGGTGATAGGGGCTGTAGAAAGGGAGAGGATAGAAGCTTTTGAAATGTTGTGTTATCAGAAAATATTAAAGATTAGGTAGGTGGACAAAATAATTAATTTAGAGGTTCTTAGGGGAATGGATGAAAAAAGAATTAAATGGAAACATATTACCAGAAGAAGGGATAGACTGGTGGGGCATATATTAAGATATCCAGGTATTGGTCTATCAGTAATGGAGGGTAATATTCAGGGAGTGAATTGTAGGGGGAGGCAAAGGTTAGAATATTTAAAGCAAATTACAATAGATGTAGGGTATTACAGGTACGTAGATATAACACGACTTGCACAAGATAGAACAGCTTGGAGATTGTATCAAACCAGTCAAGAGACTGATGACACAAAAAAAGGAATAATGTTTCATCTAGAAGACCATGTTCCAATATTCTGCTTTTGAAAATTTATATTGAAACATATAAATCTTGGTTTTTGAACCATTGTTTCAACTTTTTTCAACTGTAGATACACATCTGTAGTACTAGTAGAAACTTAAAATGACTGTGATATGCTATTTTACTTGAAAAAGTTGACACGAATATTTAAGTGAGAACAGTATTTAGTAGTAAATATCCAACAGTTGTACTGGTAAATATGTAAATTTTACTCTATCCTTTGCGAACCCTGTGTTAGGAGTACCCGAGTAAATTTGTCAAGTCGAGGTGTCCTGTATGCTCGTTTCCGTTCGCAGGAAATGTTTTTAGAAACTTTTTTAAATTTAACATTATCTTCTGGTTAGGAAAAGTTTTTGCGTTTTTACTCTTCCAAGTATACGTAGTGTCAGATTTCATATCGCTTTTAGAAATATTTTTGAAACAATGGTGTAATTGAATTTTTTATCGACATAAAAATATTGCTATTTTCGAGAACGTAAAACTTAAATGAATTTAATATTGGAAAATTTGTCGAAAAGTTTAAAAATTATAAAGTTTAGTTTTCAGAGCCAAGATATCGACTAAAACTGGCCCTAGCCACGAATGTGTAAGGGAAAAGAGCTTTGTGATCTTTCTTAGTGGTTTTTCTGTTACTATACTACAGGTTGACCATTTGAAAATTCCTCTTGTATCGAGAGCACTTATGTTTAAAAAAAAAATCTGGTGTGAAACACTGACACAACTTTCTCTTGCCAATGCAAATAATTAACAATAAACCTAACATTAGTATTAAAACATTAGAAATGAACAAAAAACTAACCTCAAAAAACATTAGTGAAATACGCAAAATTAAAATCGACCTCAGTTTAGCTTAAAAATACGGAAAATCGCTCATTCACGCTAAACTAGGCACTGTACAAAAAAATGCTTAAAATAAAAGTTGTAGATCTCTTAATTTCCTATAAATTTTATTTTATACACTTTTGCCGAAATCTTAAAAAATAGATTTTTCACACGTTTTCGTCAGAAAAAAAACAGAAAATTGCTAATTACCGCTAAACTAAGCGTTATACAAAAAAATGTTTGAAGTAAAAGTTGTAGAATTTTACATTCTCTACAACTTTTATTATATAACGTTTTGCGCTAAAGTGCATATTAAAGCCGCAATCTTAAAAAGAATATGTTTTTACGTAAAAATAGCTTCACGCAGAATTTCAGCAAACATGGCGCCTACCCTATCTTGTAGAGAATAAAAAATTGAGTAAACCAGGCGATTTTAAAAAAAATCGTAGGACCAGTTTTTGAGAAAATCGCAAAAAAGTGAAAAATTATACGAATAAACTACTACTTCCGGTTGACCGATTTTGATGAAAATGTTCGTGTCGGGTCCGGTAGTAGTATGTAACTTAAGTTTTAAGTTTCAAGTTCGTACGATGTTCCGTTCAGATATTTTGTACACACACACACACACACACACACACAGACCAATCGCTAAAATCATGTTTTTTGGGTTCAGGGGGTCTGAAAACGTATAGATCCGGTGAAAACTCGATTTCGAAAAATCGACATGAAAACAATACTTTCCTTCCTATATATTCATATAGGCAAGAGAAAGTAACAAAATACTCACAAATGCTGAGTTTATAAATTCAGCAGTTTTGGCTGAGCGTTGATGACTCAGTGAATGAGTCACCTAACGATTTTATATTGATAAAACATAAGTTTGAGTAATAATAATTAAGAACGTTTACAATTATTATAAATCTTTTTAATATATTAAGTAATTATAATAAGTTTTCACGGTTTAGTACATTAAATATTATTTGAAAAATTAAATATGTGAGATATATCACATATGTGCAAGGAACATAAAAATATACACCCACAATAATTGTAAGAAAGTAGTTTTGGTAATATGCCAGTTAATATTTTTCTACACCTTCACTGTATATTTTTATTTCTGCATTTTTCTATGTAGGATTAAAAACATATGTGCATAAAAGTAATCTATTATTTTATTAGTTAAGATATTGTATCATTTATTTTTATTTTTTATCATAGATATAAGCTATCTACTGGAATAACTGGTT
The DNA here is from genome assembly GCA_035578175.1 of Catonia carolina. Lineage (NCBI taxonomy): Eukaryota > Metazoa > Arthropoda > Insecta > Hemiptera > Achilidae > Catonia > Catonia carolina. Next base: position 254,858,783 of record JAQMRL010000001.1, on the reverse strand, counting down.
TTTTATTTGTATGTATGTTTAAATTTATATATGTGTGTATTTGTATGTTTTAATGTAATCCAATCTGTTAATGTGTGTGTTTTAAAAATATATTGTTATGTTTTCAAAATGTGTTATTATATATTATGTTTTTGTATTGAATATATCGTTAAAAAACACGTGCTATAGCCTATATACAACACCCCCGTTAAATGTCCTTAATTAAACGTAAGGTTAAAGTTCATTTAGTTTATTAAATTGTTTTAAAATATTTTTAATGGTTTCTTATATTTATATTAATCCAATTATTATTGTAATGTGGGTTTAAATAATTTTTATGTTTTACTATTAAGGTATAATTTTATGGATTTGATTTCGTTTAATCACCTTAGTTTTTACTTTCTCTTGTCTATATGAATATATAGGGAGGAAAGTATTGTTTTCATGTCGATTTTTTGAAATTGTGTTTTCACCGGATCTACACTTTTTCAGACTCCCTGAACCCAAAAAAAAAACATGTTTTTAGCGATTGGTCTGTTTTTGTGTGTAAACTTGAAACTTAAATTAGATACCACTAGAGGATCCGTCACTAACATTTTCATCGAAATCGGTCAACCGGAAGTAGTAGTTTATTCGTGTCATTTTTCACATTTTTGCGATTTTCTTGAAAACGGCTCCTACTATTTTTTTTAAACGCCTCATTTACTACATTTTTTATGCTCTATAAGATAGGGTCGGTGTCACGTCTGCTGAAATTCGTGGGGAGGCTGTGCTCTCGGAGAAAAATATTGTTTTTTAATATTGCAGCTTTAACATGCATTTAAGCACAAAAATGTATATTATAATATAAGTTGTAGAGAATTTAAAATCCTACAATTTTTATTTCAAACACTTTTTGTATCAGATCTTTATCACCTGACTACTATATGGGTTGGCTGGAAGGACCAAAAATACTAAAAATTTAAAAATATAATTGAAGAATTTATTCAAAATAGAAACTATTGTCACCGCCACCCCTTCTAATTAATCATTTACTGTGTTGCCGGCCTTCAATACTTCTTCCGGCCTTTGTCAGCGCGATTGGGTCTTTAGCGGCGAAGCGACAAAGCCCTGTAGCGGCGCCCGACAAACCTTTCGGCTGCCTTTGTCATCAAGGCCAAACCAGTAGCCGCTCTCTACAACGGCAGCTATATAAAGAGCGCTGCACTGAGCCGCCGGAATTCAATTCCAATCAAGACACCGACAGCTTCACATCAAGACAGAAGAGGACGAGCCCAGCCGAGACCAGACGCACCATCCCTGGTCTACGCTACCGGTGGCGGACGCTACATTCCCGCACCGGTCAGCTTTCGCCGGCCCGGAGAGAGCCGCCTCGGCCGCGCTAACGGCCTACGCCGACCCGACGCTGCGGGGCTCTGGGGGCCACCACTGCCGCGCGCAGTGGGGACCCAACTGCCGCTGAGGGAAGGCTAGGCCTGAATCCGGTAGCCGAGCCGTCACTCTTCGGGCTCCGCTTCCACCACGCCGGCTCTTCGCTTCCGATCCAGACAACGACAAGACGTCCACCATCGCACACGGCTGCCGGACTCCAGCGAGAACTAACCGACGACCCCGCAAGAGAGAAGATGATGCTTCCGCTCGCCGACCCGTCGCCGTAAGCCGTCGACCGGACCGTCATCGCCCGCTGACGCGAGCGATGCCCACAGCGGTCCCTCGACCGAGCCTTACGCCCACCGGACCTGACGAAGCAGCCATCGACGCACTACTGCGAGGGAAGAAGATGACGTCTCCGCTGGACGACGACACGCCGTGTCGCCCAGCCTCCGACCGCCACGACGACTACAACAGACGACCACCGCTTAAACGGTTCTTTTCAGGGCCACCAAATTAATAAGGTTGCCACTTAATGTCGCCATCCGGTGACACTATTAAAATTCTTTATTAGGTATAAAATAGGATTCCAGAAAAAGAGTCAAAAAGAGAAAATGTGAAAAAGTACTGGTGAGTTAGAAGAAGAGCAACAAAAAGGAAGGAGGGGATAAAGGAAACTAAAAAGTAGTTCTCGAATTTGCCAAAATTGGGGGAAAAAGTTTTAGCTTTACTAGTTAATTCAAGATCAAACAGTTGCATAAGATTTTTCTATTGTTAGGTATTTTTACAGTCGAATTAAGCAGTTTAAAAAAATGTAATTATTGTTCACTAAAGTGTTTTGGTAAAACCACTCATTCATTACATCATTGTGGTATTTAAGAAGTCTGGCTTCTCTATAAAAATTCTTTAGAGAACGGGTTTTCCGTCAAAACTCACTACGAAAATAGATTCTTCGAATTTAAAATTCGATGAATTTTAGAGCGAAATTTCATGAAATTTGTATAAAATTGCCTCAACGATTACGTTACTTGTGAAATTTTTTTTGGCAGTCTCCATCGAATTGTGGAATCAAATGGAAACGTTGATTACTGAATTCCCGACTTAAACTTGTATATTCCCTACTTCACAAACGTTCAAAATTACCATTGGCACAAAAATTACGCATATATTGTTCTCTTTTGAAACCTATATGGACCTGCGGGTCCCAAAGTTACAGTTCAACCAAACCCTCTAACTTGCGACGAATTCAAGCATTCCAGTCAAAAACATTACGCCTTATAGCAAAAGCATCTCTTTACGTTTGCAACAAAGCCTTACATACAGATTTGAAAACACCACTTGTACAAAATTCCATCGAATACCTATACAAACGCTTTCACGACAAGTCACACGAACACGAGAACCTACTGGTGCGTTCACTTTCCATTTACCTGATAATCCCGCTAGACGCCTTTAAAGACGCTGGAGTAGAGACCTGCTAATTTGATATACAAATTTCATTCTTGGGGAGGCACCAATGCGGGCTCTACCCCTCTCGTGCCTGTCATGTCATTTACACAATTATCATAATCATCTCATTTTCTTGTTGTAAAATTTTACAATTGTAAAAAAAGAATTATAAAAAAAAGAAAAAACTTCTTGCAAACTTCTGAAAATTTTTAATTCTGAAATCCCATCGATAATGGCATTTTTTTATTACCAGAAAAATTTAAATTGATAATTTTTAGAGAGACTTAGTAAGGTTACTGTCCGGTTAATAATTTCAAATATTGATTGGTTTGGGTTGGCAGTAGAGATTTACTTAGTTTTATATAGTACAGAAATTGTGTTGCAATAACTTATTCTTTCTGATAACCAGTTTTGTATTATTAGGTGCAGTATTGGGTACAGTATTGTGGTATACCCATTTCATTTTAACTTACTGCAATCTACTTTCATTTGTCATATACATCATTTGTGTTTCATTACTCCACGTAACTTAACATTTAATGTATTATATTACCTTTTCTTGTTTCGCTACTGCTGCTGTATAAAATTAATTTACCCTATCTATACCCACGTTTATTTCTTAACATTTATAATACGCAATTTTTTGTTATTGGGAATTAAATTTATTATATTTTCTATCATATTTTATTTATTTCTATTGGTGTTTTGTAAATGATTTATTGTTAGAATATTTATGTGTATATCTATTACCAGTTCATGGTATTTTGAAATACTGTTTGATGATGAATTATGGATGTAATGTTACATTAAAGGCTGATAATTTTATTGGAAAGTTTTATGTATGTAGTTTGTGCTATTAATAATTCTTACTATTACTCATTTACCTAGAAATAAACTTTTTCATTTTTGAGTTTTTCTTCTTTTCTTTAATCTCGTAAATTAGGTTTACTTCACTTACAAAATTTCTTCGTAAATTTAAAATTTATTAAGTAAATTATTTTCTTTCGTCATGCTTAATCATTGTTAATAATTTATCTTAACGTCACAGAAGTTCGATTCGGTATTGTAAAATAATAAGATATCACAACTATACGAGACAAAAATATTTTATTCAACATTACAACACAAGTTCTCGAACGAGACTGGTTAAAGATTAATTTATGCACAATTATTTATAAAAGTTGTTTACTAAAATGTTTCAGAACCTTCGAAACAGTTAACATAATACAAACAGTAACAAAAACATTTTTAAGTGTGTAGTGCGGCTATATTTAAAAAAAATATGAATTAATTATTGTGTTAATGTGAACATTTTTTTTTTAAAGGAATGTTAAGGGAGACACGTAACCGGTGTCTATTATAGAAATATGTTGACGCACCGGGTTGGTCTAGTCTAGAGGTAAAGACGTCGCCGTGATTCAGCTGTTTAACAGCTAATTTTCGGATACGAAGGTTCCTGCTTCAGATTCTAGTAAGTTATACGGATTTACTAGACAGTTGTTACCGGTATTCTTCGATGATTGGGGTTCAATTAACCATACTTACTTACTTTTACTTTACTATATGGGCGTTCAGGCCTCTGCAGCCCCTCCTCACCGCGACCTAAAAGATCTTTTGTGATTGCCCCTATTCCTTATTTATGCAAGACCCACACTTTCAATAAAGCGCAGGATCTGCCTAGGATCTAGTGCACTTACCTGAGAAGGTGTTAACACATCCTTACCCATCAGCGCTCTTCTTTTGCAGCCAACCACTTTGCAACTGCATAAAATGTGCTCAGCCTTCTCTTCTGCCTCATGACAGAATCTACACAGGCTCTCTTCAGCAACTCCTATCTTGGATAAACGATACCCAAGATTACAATGACCAGTCATCAGGCCCACTACCCTCCTCAGGTCCTGTCTTCCTAGTCTATTGTATATCCCAGCCTTCCTGCTGGAATAGGCAATGAATTTCTTTGCCTGTTCACAGCCTGTCACCTTATTCCAATAGGAGGTTTTAGCCTCCTCTTCCCAGGCCCTAACTCAATTAACCATACTCTCTCAGGAATGGTCGGCCTGGGTCTGTACGAGACTACACCTCATTTACACGTCATACACATCATCCTTATGTGGGGTTGCTTATTGTTATGAATTGAACAGATTGCAACGTACACACATTAGGGATGAAAATAAAATAAATATGTTAAAATGACTATACTTATGACCCGTTTTCTCAAAAACTGTTGCAGATTGAACACTGAAAATTTGCAGGCCTGTCAATACATGTATTTTATAAGTATGGTAGCAAAATTACTAAATTTTGTTTTTTAATATTTCAGATATGTAACAAAAACTTAAAATGTTTGCAAAAATCTCAATTTTATCAATATACTTTATTGAACAACTAAGTTAAATTGTAATATTTTTTTAAAAATTACTACAGTAATTTTAATTAGAGTAGCCTATTAATAAATTAATACAAGAATTCCCAAAATTTTAGGTTTATAACCGCAGCAGTTTGTGAGATAGTAAGTTATGTGTGAGGAAAAATGAATTAGCGGGAATTTTATCGTTAAAGTTTTAAACTTCAACAAAAACAAAAACCATTTCAGAACAATTTTTTTTAGTGTTTGTTTAGCTACAATAGACCACTTTAGTCCATTTGGAAGCTTTCAGTCTCTTATTGGCGTGATATTCTCTCTTGTTCTGAGTACGCTTCTGTTTGGCTGCTTCTGAAAATTCCCTCTTCTTATACTCTCTTTCTGTGTCGTAAGCCGATGGTTGTGGTCTTTGATGACCTGTTAGTATTTGGGTGATTTTTCCGTTGGATCTTCATGAGTTAGTCCAAGTGCTTGTAAATCCCTTTTGATTTCTTTGTGCCACATGTATGCGTTACCAGCGTCCGTTTTTCGTCTCGTTGCATGGTCAATTATTCTGCGTAAAAGTCTGTTGTTAGGTGTTCTTAGTATATGTCCAAAGTACGACAATCGTTTCTTGCGCATGGCCACTGTTATTGGTTGTATGTCTCTGTAGACTTGATCGTTAGGCAAAAGTCTGTAGTGATTGTCTACCTTATGCTTTTTGTTTATGCAAGTTCTGAGTATCCTGCGTTCTACTTTTCTGCAGGTTTCCTTCATCCCTCCCCCGTCTATCCACGCTAAGGTTTCGCAGCCGTATAAGATTTTGGTTCTTAAGTCGTTTTATAATATTTAATTTTTGTGTTTTTTTATTGTGTGTATTCCGTGTTAACACTTGTCCACTTCTAAGTTTAGCGTTCCGGTAAATTTTTATAAATACCTCTAAATTTTTTTTAGTTTTATTTAAAGTCGCATTGACAGCTTAGTTATTAGCGACTTCTGTGGGTTTTGGTACGGTAATTGTGGGTTTTAACGAATTAAAATTTCCAGACCATAGCCGGGAGTTGAACCCGGAACTTCCGCGTTGTAGGCTAGCACGTTACCACTACGGTACGGCGGCGGTCATCACTTAAATTGATGGATAATTAATCGTAAAAACATTTTTAAGAATTAATGCACAAGGTTAGAGTTTCAACGAATTGGTGAAAGGTAACTTTCAAATTTTTAAGCAAATTTTTCTGTCGTGAAACATTTTAAACAGTTAATAAAAATGTATTCGTGTATTTATGTTATGGGAATACAAAGTGTTGTCAGTGTCATTAAAAAAATTCTTGGTACTCGAATCAAAATTATCATTCTGTTGATCTTTCCTCGTGATGTTTTAACTTGCATGGTTTTTATACGTGTTTTTTCTTTATCATACTAAATTTTAATGTACATGTATATAAATTGATTAAAAAATTTGGTTTTAAAATTTCTCTTTTCCTAATTTGTACATTTGTTTAAAGTACGGTTGTGTGTATAATATTCTGCTTGTACATAAAATGAAACTTTCACTTCTAAGCTACTAGTGTGTAGCCTATATTTACATACAAATAACTTCACTTCAATAGGTACTGCTATCAAAATGCAGTATAGACTTAATATTTATTACATCTTCCTTAGGCATGTGTATTATTATTTTAAAAATAAAATAGCCTATAACCTTAAATGGTTGTTTGCTTATATTAATAATTAAATAAATAATAAAAATAATTAAAAATAATGACTGTAGCCCGGAGAGAAATAGTAATTAATTTTATACACGGTTCTAATATATAAACATATTCAGACATCTTAAATCTATAAGTATTTGAATTTACTGGGCCTTCTACACATGTTAAGTTCTAGATTAACATGTTAACAATTTTTATTTTATATAGTTTTGATAAAAGTTACAAAATTTAAATAAAATTATTAATAATTTTTAAAGATCATTATAATATTTTTGGTTTTGTACTAGCAAATAAACAAACAATATTGTTAAAAAAAGTTTTAACAGTTGTACAAGTTGTATATATTTTCGAATATAATTTTACTGTTTCATTACCCATTATACTAAAGCAAACAGTTGATATGGCTTTAAATTAAATTTAAAAAATTTGGTGTGAAACACTTGAACGACTTTCTCTTGTCAGTGCGAATAATGAACAATAAAACCTAACATTAGTATTAAACATTAGAAATAAACAAAAAAACTAACCTCAAAAAACATAACCTTATTTTAATTATGAATGAATGATGCAAAATGAAAATCAACCTCAGTTTGGCTTAAAAATACTGAAAATCACTTTTCGACACTAAACTAGGCTCTGTAGAGAAAAATTCTATTAATAAAAGTTACAGATATTTTAATTTCCTATAAATTTGATTCTATACAATTTTGTCGTAAAATGTCTGCTAAGGCTGAAATCTTAAAAAATCGATAGTTTTACAGTTTTCGTGAGAAAAACCAGAAAATCGATAATTACTGAAAAACTAAGGGTTATACAAAAAAATGTTTGAAATAAAAGTTGTAGGATTTTAAAGTCTCTACAACTTTTATTAAATACATTTTTGCGCTAAAATTCATATTAAAGCCGCAATCTTAAAACAACAATTGTTTTACGAGAAAACAATCTCCCTAAGAATTTCAGCAGACGTGGCACGCACCTATCTATCTTATAGAGCATAAAAAATTTAGTAAATGAGGCAATTTTTAAAAAAAAATCGTAGGAGCCGTTTTTGAGAAAATCGCAAATAAGTGAAAAATTACGCGAATAAACTACTATTCAGGTTGACCGATTTTGATAAAAATGTTTGTGTCGGGTACCTAACTTAAGTTTAAAGTTCGTGCGATGTTCCGTTCTTGAGATACTCTGTTCACACACGCGCGCGCGCACACACACACGCACATACACACACACAGAACAATCGCTAAAAACATGTTTTTATTTTGGGTTCGGGGGTCTGAAAACGTGTAGATCCGGTGAAAACTCAATTTCGAAAAATCGACATGAAAATAATAAATTATAAACAATAAATAATTATTGGACTCAAAATAAAGTCCTTAGATGGAAAAAATATTAGTAGTTTGAGTTAATTTTTAAAAGTAAAATGAGTATTATTCTAATACGAAAAGTGTATGACAGTTATGTGGTTCCTTGATCACTTGTAGTTATCAGAAGTGGCCAATGATTTAAGATAATTCTCAATAGAATTCCACGAACTCGGTGTGTAGTGGAACGAAACATGTTGGAGTAAAGAAAAAGGATAGATGGAGTGCAATTATAATAAGAAAAAGAATAGGGGTTCGTGATCTGAGTTGTACTGTACTTCAGCTAAAGTGGAGCTGGCCATGTAAATGCATAATATCTTGATCATGGTTGCAAATAATTGTAGATAATTAAAAATGTAATTATACCTTTTATATCTGTACGATACATATGATTGTATTATGGCTAATGATTAAATTTATGACTTTTTTCAAGTTTGAATGATGTTTGATGAATTAAGTTTGAATTGACGATTTCCAGAATTGGTTATCTATTTGGTACTATCCGGTCCCGGACGGCCAAAATATGGATTCTTGAGTAAATATAATCCCTGAACCAGCAGATAAATTGCAAATAATTTAACATTCCACAAAACAGTCATACAACCACAAGTTACATTATGGCAGCGAAACATTATCAAAAGTGACCAAGATAAAAACAATAGACCATGTCCTAAAACTCGAAAGATGAATCCTAAGTACCTGCGTAGGAAAGAAAAACAAGTAGATGGGCTGTGGAGAATTCTAACAAACGAACAAGTCTATAAAGAAAATGAACTCATAACAGATTCAATAAGGAAGAAAAGGATATCTTTTCTTGGACATCTTATTAGAACACATAAAGACAGAATTTTAAACAAGATGATTAGAAAACTCTTTCCAATGGTAACATCAGAAACATGGATGCGAAATGTCAAAGAAGACATGATCGAACTCGGATTAACTTTCGATGATTTAGAAAACAAAACAGAAAAATTAAAAATCTTAGGAAATAAGGAAAGTAGATTTGAAACAAAATCAGGCGAAAGAACAAACCCTAGTAGGAAGAAACCGGTCGTTTCAAAGGAAGCAAGAGGCAAGCAAGATCAGCCCGAATGAGGGGATACTGGCAAAACATCAAGCTAAAGAATATGAAAAGGAAGAAGCTTTTTAAATTTGACTAACGTGATTCATTGTGGTCAAAAAAGATAAAAAGAAAAAGGATCGTTACGAGTATTTTGAATTATTAAATTACCATTAATCCATTTATAGATGATACAGTGTTCAATAAATACTTTTAGTTGAAGAAAAAGTTGTGTGCGTAAAAATACTTGTCTTAAGGTGTTATGTGACCATGTTAGTCGATGCTCGATAAATCTAATAAAAAAGTGACAATGAAAAGTAAAGTTTTAAGAAATTTTAATCGCATAAGACAACATTTTAATGAAAGGATAGGCTTTAATACTTTCATACCAATTTTCACAAAACTATATTTTTGTTACATAGCACTTTCATCCACTAAACTTTAATTCTTAATAGTTATATTTATTGGGCTATCTATTTGTACGTAGTTATGTAATGTCGCTAATGACCTAGATTTTGATACGACCTTAAATTAAATAAATAAATAAACAAAAAACCAATTAAAATACAGCTATAAATTACTTGACTTCACACAGTTTTTATGGTTATATTAAGCTTCTTTCCATACGAATGCGGTTCTCAACAAAGTTATGAAAATAACCATACCGGCTTACTAATATTTTAAAAATTAACGTAAATCTTCCTTAAATACTTAATACCGTATTAACTTACCTTATACTACATTCCTTTTCAAAATGAAATCCATGATTTAGAAATAAATAAGTCAGTTTTAAAGAAGCGTGCCAAGCCGTTACGGATGAACATAATTGTATATTTTAACTGAGCGTTGTAAACGATTGTTAAGAAGGCAAGGTAAGGAAGAAGACTGTAGATTAACGGTTCTTTAATTAGTTTCTCTTCATTTTGTGATATTATTAATCTGTAGTTAATCACAAAACAACGTCTTAAATAGGTACTATGTTATATAGATAAGGGTACAGTAACTCTTTTAAGCCCATTAAGACTTTTTATTTGCTTACTGTAACATTATTCAGGCCAAAGCGTGATATACTATTTAATTTTTACTGCTTTTTGATAAAACGTTTAGAAGCGGGTGAGGTCAGACAATAACTAATTACAGTTCATCTAACTGCAACAACTTGTAACCGTACTTAAATATATATTCCAAAACGTCTAGAAAAATTAAACCTAAATGAAATTTAATTCTCGACATTAATTAGGTTACATATACTTTTTTTAATTCCTAATGTGTGTGCTACGTGCATAAAAGTCAGGTGGAATGTTAAATTATTTGCACTCGATCTGCTAGTTTCTGGGCTACAAAAAATAGTTCTGTTTCTTATCACTTAGTCTGCCAATTATATGAAAGAAACATTGGGGTGGAAAGTAGATGATTTTTAGAAGGCCTAGAATGCTGATAACTATACTTATCCATTCAGTGAGGAAGGAAATGGTAAACCACCTCACTCCTCGTTTTACTTAGTTAAGTCTGTAGAGGTAAACCAGCCTTCCGGCTGATGACCTAAACAACAACAATGTGTGTACGTTGCAATCTATTCAATTTAGAACAATAAGCAACCCTATAACCTAATGAGATGAGGATGATATGTATGACGTGTAACTGAGGTGTGGTCTTGTACAGACCCAGCCCGACTATTCTTGAGAAAGTATGGTTAATTAAACCCCAACCATAAAAGAACACCGGTAACCACTGTCTAGTATTTAAATCCGTAAAAAAGTAGTTACCTTTAGACCTAACCGGTGGGTCATATTTTTTATTCCATTTTAATGTAAATTGGTCTACATTGAACAGGTCTGGCATTTTTTCCTTACTCATTTTTATTTATCTCCTTTCATCTACTACAGTAGTAAATTAATGTGTATAAGAGACGAGTGTACGACAAAAATCGGTGGTTCAGTTAGTTATGTACTTGAAACGGAGATCCGGGTTCCCAAAGTGCTCCGTACATTTTAGTCCTAGCACCGTGCGTGACTTTGAGGAAATTAATTAATCAGACACGTATCCAAAAGGGGACATTTGCCCCATCCCCGAAATTTTTACATTTACCCCTAAAATATACTTAAGAAAGAATAAAATTATTTCATAATTTCTTTTCTTTATTTAAGAAATTCACAATCTGTTAGATACAATCAGTGAATCGGACAACACCAAATATGAAAAAATTAACATGATAAAAAACGTGAGTGGAGACACAGTCCCGTGAAATAACTCCGACGTGAATATATAAGTGCAGCATTTAGAACACTGTAATGGATAGTCAATTACAGTACTACGTTAATTGATGAGATCCCGGCTCCATCGACGTTTTTAGTCGTCTTATTGGATTGTTTGGGAGAGCCTGCGTAGCCAGATTTGAGATCAATGGGTTATGGTGGTTTGCGAGTTTCTTCCTAAATTTTGTATAGAGTTTAAAGAAAACGGCATTTATGTAGGGTATGTTCAGGTGTGAGTGTAGTGTTTCATTGGTTACATAATAGGGGGCGTTAACTATCCTCCGTAAAACCTTTGATTGAAAACGCTGAATTTTTGCTAATACCGATGGTTTGGCACAGCAGTAAGGTTGACTGGCATAGCTCCATATTGGTCGAAGGTAGGAGCTGTAAATGGTTAATTTAGATGTAGTTGGTAGCTTGTATTTCTTTGATAATTGAAAAAAATTGTAATTACATTGTTTCAATTATTATACTTTTTATTAGACGCGAATATAACGGAAAATGGGTAATTATATTTTAAAATGACAGGTATACATTACAATGCCAGTTGACGCTTAGGCCTATATGTATTTACCGATGAAAAAAATTAAAGGGTCATAAGCATACATATTGCTGGAAATTCCTAATTGAATTAATTACCTTTTGAAATTGAATTATATTGAAATAAAATTGGTAAAATTTAGCCATTTATTGCAGTGATAAGTGATCCAATTCGTTTTTCAACAATTAAATTGTAATTATGATTTAGAGGTGCTTGATGGTTTAAAAAATTTGTTACAATATACGAGGTGTGGTTATTAAATAACGAAACTGACGTAAAACATTTTTTATTATAATTTTATACATAATCACTTATTGTCACCTTCAATACACACTCCTCTATCCCTGCAACGCTCCATGCGAATTTTCCATTGTTGGAAACAGTGCTGGAAGTCATCTTCTGTCAGCTCCTTCAGGACACGTGCCGCTTTCTCTTTTACAGCTTCCACAGACTCAAATCTTGTCCCTTTTAATGCAGATTTCACCTTAGGGAACAGGTAGAAGTCACATGGTGCAAGATCTGGTGAATAAGGTGGATGTTCTAACACTGAGATGCTGTACTTGGCTAGGAACCTCTTGACAGATAACTCGGAATGAGCTGCGCATTGTCTTGGTGGAGAACCCATGATTTGTCCTTCCACATTTCGGGGCGTTTTTTCCTTACTCATTGACGTAGTTTAGAAAGTACCTCAAGGTAGTACATTGATTAATTTTTGACCTTCAGGAACTCAGTGCAGTTGAAAAAAACAATCATCATTGCTTTAAATTTTTACTTGCTCATTCGAGCTTTTTTGGCTCTCAGTAAAGTTCGGCTCTTCCAGTGCATGGATTGGCGCTTCGTTTTCGGATCATAAATAAAAAACCACGTTTTATCACATGTTATTATCTTCTACATATTCCCTAAGGTGAAATCTGCATTAAGAGGGACAAGATTTGAGTCTGTGGAAGCTGTAAAAGAGAAAGCGGCACGTGTCCTGAAGGAGCTGACAGAAGATGACTTCCAGCACTGTTTCCAACGATGGAAAATTCGCATGGAGCGTTGTAGGGCTAGAGAAGGAGTGTATATTGAAGGTGACAATAAGTGATTATGTATAAAATAAAAATAAAAATTTTTCAACGTCAGTCTCGTTATTTAATAGCCACACCTCGTATATTTTTCGAATAGTCATAATTTGTTAAAATTTTTGCAATAACTCCTACGATGAAAAAAAAACAATTCGAAGAAACAAGATATGAGAGTGAATTTTGATGTAGTGCTTAATATTATGGCGAGAAAAAAAATTGTAGATTGCTGCTTTAATCTAGTTGAAAGAAATGAATGATAAAAAATATAAAATACCTTAGTAATCAAACATAAATAAATAAAAATTGGAAATATTTTCAAATACTTCGATTACATCTCACTTGCTACGTATTTTGGAATCGTCTTTTACCGATTAGGCGCTACGCCTGTTCCAGCCTCAAATCAACTTTTCCTTGGTCTACCCAAGCTTCTTCTTCCAATTGGGCAATATTGCAATGCTTGTACTGTAGTAACTCTTTCACTTCTCATTCTTGTGACATAATTTTTCCATCGAGTCCTGTTTAGCAGTCTTAATTTGTATAAAGTACGAAGGGAAATGTTTTAAATTTTTACACGCGCGCTTTTGTACACAATTTTTGTGCCTCTCCAAAAATTCGTGGATTAATAAGCACTCTGTTGCATTTGGCAGGTCGATTTTTAAACAAAATTTATTATATTAGTCAGCATTATTTATAGTCGGGTTCAATTAACCATACTCTCTCAGGAATTATCGGCCTGAGTTTGTACAAAACTACACCTCATTTAAATGTCATACGTATCCTCATCTTATTGGGTCATGGGGTTGCTTATTGTTCAACATTGAACAGATTGCAACGTACATACATAAGGAATAAAAAAAAAAATTAAAAAATTTGTCTGCATTCTTGATACCGTTTTCAAGAATTACGGTTGTTGGGAAATTATTAAATATTTGAACGATTTTAATTACATAGATGAATCATTTAAATTTGTAATACAACTTAAATTAACCTAATTTTTTAGAATGAGAGTGGGTGAAACGTCTAAATTTAATATAGAAATTTTTTATACCGACATAAAATTTTACAGTGCATAAACAAAGAAAACGAAAGTACAAATATGTACGTAATAGGCTTATTGTTGATTCATTATTTAAGTCTGCCGATAGTAAATAATTTGAAATGGAAATTTTTCTTGAAAGGTTAACTATACGTACGTGAGTGAAATAAAATTGTGAATCGTATTGCATTATAAGATATAGTTTGAAATATAATTTATAAAATTGAAAAAGAAAATAATGTATGGTATTCTTTTAAAATCATTTGTACGATTGAAAACTTTTACATGTTATTTAGTTTTGTAAACTATGCTGATGTTTTGTAACACTTTTACTTTCACACGACACTGTACTGCAGTCGTGAAAAAATAATGCTAGAATTCTAAAAATTTTGTTTTAATCCTAAAAAGTAAAAGTTTATTTTTAAATAAATAAATAATTAAATCTGGTGTAAAAAAACTCACACGACTTTCTCTTGTCAGTGTAAAATAGAAAACATAACCTAATTTTAATTGTAAATGAATGACGCAAAATTAAAATCAGTCTTTTTTCGATTTAAAAATATGGGAAATTACTAATTGACGCTAAACAATAAAAATTTATATTACTCTGTAGAAGAAAATACTTAAAAGAAAAGTTGTAGACTTTTTTATTTCCTATAACTTTGATTACATACACTTTTATCATAAAGTGGTCATTAAAATAATTTTTATGCAGGATTTTGTAAAAAGAATAGCTGAATTGCAGGCCCACGAAAATAATTTTCGATAGTAGACTCCTCTCTTAAATAAATTAAAGCAAAAATACAAATACAGGATTACAGATTTGGTTTAAAATTAGCGTGGAAGTTAGTGAAGTTTGTGTATTTTTTTATTGAAGTAACTTAACTATATTATATGCGAACTATGGAGTATGTAGTAATAGTTTTATTCTAATGTTCAGGAATAACACATCCATGGTTCTGAAACGTTTGCTTTTAGCAGTCGACCAGCTCTGTATAAAACGACAGTAAAGTCCACTACGATGTTAGAATGTATCAGTAATGCACAATGTTGTCTGTTGAATAGTTACATAAGGAGTATTGTTAAGATGCAGTTTGTTCTCCTTTTCTATTCTTATTTTATTCCTGAACCCTATTATTATAATCAACGAAGCTAACTTTACGTGTTTCTTTTCTTCTTTTCCAATCTAAAAGAGCAGAATAATTATTCTTCTTCTTACTGCTATTTTCTATTTCTTCCTCTTCTTCACAATAAAAAATTTCATTTCCTATTCGTTAATAAAAGCACATCTGGTGTCTCATTGTATAAATTCTAAATTGTTTATGAGAAAATCAGATTAAGTTAATATACTACAAAACATTAATTTATTAGTATGTTAGTTTTCTTCCCAAACCTTTTTTCATTGGGTGATGATACCTACGTAAGCATTGGCTTGTTTAGTTATTGTTGTTTAAGTCAGCAGCCAAAAGGCTGGTTTGAACCTCTAGAGGTTTACTAAGTAAAAACGAGGAGTGAGGTGGTTTACTATTGCCTTCCTCACTAAGTTGAGGAGTATGCTTATCAGCATGCCAAGCCCTCCGAAAAGCACCCACTTTCCACGCTGAAAATGACACCTTCACTTCATTCACCACAGGGTCTGGCTGTATAGTGAAATTCATTACTCTCGTAGGAGATAACTCTGACTAGTGTCTTTTTCACCTCTATCTCTCCTGTTCTTAAATTGTTCAGTCATATAATTGGCCGACTATGTAATAAGAAACAGAACTATTTTTTGTAGCCCTGGAACTAACAGATCGAGGGCAATTAATTTAACATTCCACCTGCCCGTTACGGGCTTGTTCGTAGGTAATGTTATGAGATGAAAATCATTATAAAGATTAAAAAATGGCAGAGCTGACCGGGAATCGAACGCTGGACGCATGGCGTAGAAGCCAGTTGCAATGATCACTATACCAACGACCATATTTTTATTTTATGTTTTTTGAACAGTTATTGTTTATCTGCTCTCGGACTAACGACCGTCTTTTTTAAGTCTTCGAAGAACCACGTTAAACAATTAAACTTGGCTTCTGTTGATTAAATTTCTTTATCGTTCAATAAAGGCCAAGCCCCCCTCTCTCTCTCTCTCTCTCTCTCTCTCTCGCGCGCGCGCGCGCGCTGCTCGCGTGTGTCTGTGTGTTCATTTATTAGAGGTTTTAATCTAACCTTCGAGAAGACCGCCTTTTTTTACCCGAATTGTAAACATAATGAAGACTGAAATGACTCTGGAGTAGGGACATGATATAGTCTTTATTTAATTATACAGCGAAGGAAAGTATTGTTTTCATGTCGATTTTTCGAAATCGAGTTTTCACCAGAGATACACTTTTCCAGGCCCCCTTGTCCCAAAAAACATGTTTTTAGTGGTGAGTGTGTTGTGTAAACAAAATATCTCAAGAACGGAATATTGTATGAAGTTGAAACTTCGAACTTACTACTATTAGAAGACCTGACGTGAAAATTTTCTTCGAAATCAGTCGACAACAAGAAGTAGTTTATTCGTAAATTTTCTCAAAAATGGCTCCTACGGTTTTTTAAAAAAAACCTCATTTACTAGCCTTTTTATTTTATACAAGATAGGATAAGCGCCATGTCTGCTTCAATTCTTGGAAAGGCGTGCTGTCGTAAAAAATACTTTTCTTAAGATTCGATTTAATATGCATTTTAGGATAAAAGTATAGCCTCTAAATCAAATCTGTAGCAAATTAAAAAACCTACTACTTTTGATTCACATATTTTTTCTGTAACGCTTAGTTTAGCGTCAATTAGTGATTTTTTTGTATTCTGATAATCTAAATGGGTAAAAATGGGATTTTTTACGATTGCGGCCTTAGTAAGAATTTTAAGACAAAAGTGTATGTAGTCAAGAATAGAAAATTAAAAAAACTACAACTTATTTCAAGCATTTTTTTCTACAGAGCTTATGTTAACGTCAATTAGTGATTTTCCGTATTTTTAAGTTCTAGAGAGGTCGATTTTCGTTTAGCGTCATTCACTCAAAATTAAAATTAGGTTATATTTTTCATTATATACATGGGAAAAAGAAAGTCACCATAATTTTTTAATACTTTTTGCTATTATTTTTACTATTTGTAGTCGCAGTTGTGAAAATAAAATAAAATGAAAACAAAGTACAAAGTTCTTTTTTTTTATCTCTTGTAAAATTGTATCTCTCATTGTTTTCGTTTTTGAAGAAATTGTAAATTTCCTTCATCTATTTGTTACCGTCATTCTACGCAGATGTTCTAGGAAAAAGATTTTATTTTTCTCATTATGTTTAAGAGAGCTTTCCTTTCTTGTCGGAAATTGTATCTTACTTGTAATTTTCTTTTGTTTTACTTATTTTATTTTTTTTATCCGAGGCGGCGAGAAAAACTCATGTTCACTCCCTCACGATGGGGAAAGTACTGTTAGATTCAATTGAGGCGTCGAGTTACCGAGGCGTCCTTTTCCAGTACCAAGGAGGCCGCAAACGCCTACTAACAAAAAACCCGCCGCCTGGCCACTTGATCCGACACTAGCAAAAAAACCCTCCACCTACGTCGAAACTGTTTATATAATACTACAAGGGAAATGTCGGGTTAAAAAATGTAGGTACATACTGTCAGCGTGGCGTGGAAGGGAACCGCAGCCCTTACTTTACCAAACCTTGTTTTACTTTACCAAATATTTTATAGTTGTACTGAAATTTTATCAGTAACTTTTATATTTCTATGAATTATTAATTACTTTGTAACATTGAATGTACTAACATTTATATGCTATATATTAATATTAAGTACGCTAACATTTTAATGTCCTACTGGATATTTAGATTACATTTGAATAGGAAATGTATAAAACATTTTATACATCGGGTCAAAAGTTCAAAAATTATAAATATTAACTCCATTATTATAGTTGTAATTATTTTTAGAAAAGCTGAATAACAAAATACGTAACTGTACAGCATGTTATTAATATTAAAAAGCTCTCAATATAAGTTATATTTTTATTTAATTTAAATAGACTAAAGGTTAACGTGATTATAATATTTTTGTATTAATTTAGATGTGAAAAATGATAGTTTTTATAACTTTTTTCCCAGTAACAATGACATATTAATAGAACTGCTTAGTGATGTTGTTATTTACGGATGTAATTACATTGTTATTCTTTTTTATCGTGAGTTTTCTTATGTTGGAAGAGATTGTTTATCGTTATTCCTTATGAGTTTTTATTGGAAAATTGTTTAATTTTTTCAACAAAATATCTATAGTTTTGTTTGTCACATTTTTAAAAACGTTCTTATAACCTAGTTCTTTAAAACTGCTGATATTAATGTTGATGTTACGTTTTTGTAGCAAATGTTTAAGGTTTATTCTGGATTTTCCAAAAGTAATAAACAAGCCTGTATTCGTAATATGTTTTGTGGTTGTTTAGATCATCAGCTGAAAGGCTGGTTTGAACTTCTAGAGGGTTTTTTTTTAAGAAAAACGAGGAGTGAGATAACTGCCTTGCTCACTGAGTGGAAAAGTATGCTTATCAGCATGCCCTCTGAAAATCATTTACTTTCCACCCTGCAAATGATACCTTCACTTCATTCACCACAGGTTCAGGCTGTATAATTAAATTCATTACTTTCAGAGGATATTACTCTGATTAGTGTCTTTTACACCGCTACCTCTTCTGTTCTTAAATTATTTAGCCATTTAATTAGATGACTATGTGGTAAAAAAACAGTAGGCCTACTATATTTTGTAGCCCTGGAACTAACAGATTGCGTGTAAATAATTTAACACTAGCTGTCTGTTATGGGCAGAATTATGTTGTATTAGAAATTATTATAGCAATGTAAAAGATTTTTTTTCTTTAATTGGAACAGGTTTCTTTGTGAACCATAACAATAGGTTCACTTTTCTCCATTTTGGGTTATTTGTTTGCAAAACGTTTTCTTAGTAATTTTTCGTTTAACTGTCCAGACTCAATTTTTCCTTAATTATATAATTTCACATTCTATTTCTTCTTGTTTTTAACATACTTTACTTGAACTCCATTTTCTGCTTCTTAAGTCAGTATTGACAAATATGCATTATACATCATTTTCTTAAAAATATGTAATTACTCCTTGATCCCAAACTGTCTTACACTTTGGAAGAAATCACTTACTTTCTCCACTCTTCTACTTAACTCCTTTTCTAATTTTCCGACTGATGAGAAACAGTCCTCAAATGTGCGAATTTTTTAACTTCCTCCAGCACCGTACCATTTATCCTTAGTCTATGTTTCTGACCTTTCCACCTCACATCTCTCTCTTACTCCAGCTTAACTTTTTCCCTCACGGAATTCCAAATCATCCTCGTAACGTTCCCCGTATTATCTAAACAAAAGCTGCATTTACAAATATTCTGAATATAGCTGAAATGTTTGAAAACAATTTCATTCTTTACATTTTCTTTGACTTTTCTGATCAAGGGCGGATTCAGAGAGGGGGCACTGAGGGTAATTTTGCCCCCACACCGAGTGTGTGTGCGCGTGCGAACAGAATATCTTAAGAACGGAACATCGTACGAACTTGAAACTTAAGTTAGATACTACTATCGGACCCGACACGAACATTTTCATCAAAATCGGTCAACCGGAAGTATTAGTTTATTCGTGTCATTTTTCACTTTTTTGCGATTTTCTCAAAAACGGCTCCTACGATGTTTTTAAAAATCGCCTCATAGCTACATTTTTTGTCCTCTACAAGATAGGTTAGGCGCCAGGTTTGCTGAAATACTTGGGGAGGTTGTTTTCTCGTAAAAAATTGTTTTTTTAAGATTGCGGTTTAATATGCATTTAAGCACAAATATGTATACAATAAAAGTTGTAGAGAATTTAAAATCCTACGACTTTATTTCAAACATTTTTTTGTATTACGGCTTAGTTTAGCGGTAATCAGCGATTTCTGTTTGTTTTCTCTCGAAAATGTGTAAAAAAAAAATTGATTTTTTTTTTTAATTTTATCCATAGCATGAATTTTCCGATAAAAGTGTATATAAGTTAATCACATTTATAGGAAATTAAAAGATCTACAACTTTTATTAAGAACATTTTTCTCCACAGAGCCTAGTTTAGCGTGTAAAAGTGATTTTCTGTATGCTTAAGCCAAAATGAGGTTAATTTTCATATTGCGTCTTTCACTCATGATAAAAATTAGGTTGTTTATTTAGGTTAGTTTTTTTATTTATTTCTAATGTTAGGTTATATTGTTAATTATTTGCATTGGCAAGAGAAAGTTGTGTAAGTGGTTCACACCAGATTTTTAAATTACAATTTATGTTTGATTCTAATATTAAAATATGTTTAAAATGTTTTGATAAATGGTTACGCTTTATTGGTTGTTTCTTTTCAATTTGAGGTTGAATTATATTGTAGTGGTACACGTGGTTGTGTGGGCCGTTTCAGTCACTCAGTATTAGATATTAAATATAACTGACTGACGAACAGACATCCCGTTCAAGTTATAAAGCCTACAACCGGTCAATTCTGTTTTGTTTTTTCTTTTATTTAACTTTGTAGTAGTGGATATTGTGCTGGTTGCTAATTGATGGATGTCCATATACGACTGTACTTGTCACTGTAGTCTACTACAGTATACTTAGCTGTACTGTAATAAACTGATTGAGGGTTGGGAGATATTAAAGAGAAACAATTACTTCGAATGAATGAGTCAGACCAATTTGTCGTGCCTTGCTTCTCTTTTTCTTTTCCAACTAAACTCACGTTAGTTACACTACTAACAGTACATTATTCTTTCCATTTTTATTTACTATTTTTATTTTAAGAGTAATTAAATGTAATAAACTTCTCTAGATAAACATCTGTTCTTTTTGTTTTTATAGTTATCTTCTTTGGTAATTACCTAAAATTTCCTTCGGCTTTTTTGTCGTTTATTAATGGTTGTTCTTAATCACCTAATTAGTTGTATAATGTCTTGTCAATTTTATCTGTTATATTTTTTATCCGAATTGATTATTCATTTTAAATATTATTGTGGATTTATCTGTTTTTCCATTTTTCTTTTCTTAGATAAAATCAGATATGGTGTGTAATTTATTTATCATGTCATTTTATCCTTCATTAGGTTTTTTGTTAGAAATTAATTTATATTTTTACTCTGATAATGATCCTGTCTTTTTTATTTTAAAACATGTTAAAAATTGATGAATTAATAATGCACGAAACCACTCTATATTTTTAATTAATTTTATTTATTTTTGCTGTATTTACATGGTTCCCACTACTTTATTCGTAATATCAATAGGCGGTCGGATATTTCTTAACAGCTTCATAATTCTACTTTAAGTCAACTAGCTTTCTGGAGACCTAAAAAAATTCTACGTACAATGAGCATCTAGTAAGTGACGTTTAATTTGTGTAAATTATTATTTTCGAACAAATGACACTCAAGTACTCCACTTTTTTACCTTTTTTCAGGGGCCATACGGATATTCCGCTTCCCGCATCTTACAGTTAATCGCCTCTTGTTTTCATAATCGTTACCAGCGCTGCTAACTTTTCGTGGGAAAAAATCGGGACGGGGGTCTGGGAATATGAAATACCCGGACCCCTCTCTCCGTATACGGGGTGTCCGAGGGTCCTCCGCGTAAACTTCAAAAACCAGGTTCGAAATAATGACGCTTTATAACAATTTGGAGGGTATTTTGAACATCTGAAAGAGTTAATATGTATCAAAAATTGGACCTTATTGGTACAAATATCAAAGAAATAAAATATTGCTACTTTGTATCTGCCCAGTACCCACTATTGAGCCTTTCGTGTTTGTGCAAAATGTAAAAAATGAGTGTATCAATTACAGGGTATAAAAAATCGGGACAATTAGCGTCCCGATTCTGTCGGGACGATTCAGCGCAACAGAAAGGGAAGAGATTACCCTCGGAAAACATTGATACAAGGAATTCATGAAAAGGCAGTAAGGACCAGCGCTGGTAACCTCTTCTCTTTCTGCTTTCTGATTGGAAAAGTAACGCACGTGGGATCATTTATTTGCTGCCATATTTGTTTTTGTTACGCCCATATTATACCAACGTCTGGCCTTTATTCTATCTACTGTGGTAGTATTCTTTTCTTTTTTTTTTTGTTTTACGTCTGACTGTTGTGTTGGTTGGTTTTACGTCTGACTGTGTTGAAAAAATGCCAGACCTGACCAGGAATCGAACCCAGGATGCCGGCGTAGAAGCTAGTTGCGCTAACCACTGGTATCCTTATCTCTGCGTTTCTCGCCTGCTGCATTCTGAAGGCTATACGATCTTCGCAACCTTTCCGTCTCTAAAGGCTCCAGCCTTCGTCTATTCCTGATGCTGTCTATATTGTATTATACGATAATTTAATAAAAAAAATTACTAAAAAAAGAGCAACTGATATTCTTTTAAAGACAATGTATTTAATTTTTAGGTATATAGTTACTAGTATTCATTAGTTGGTTCATATCTTTAATCATAATTAATCTTTACAGATGTGTTGTAAAAATATGTATTATCGCAGGAAGTGAAAACCATTTATACTTATGCAGCGTTGTATTTTTTTTATTTCTGTGGTTTTTGTGTTTGTTTTCCGAAAGATTCAAGGAAGTTCTAAATAGTTATAATTAAAATGATTCTGAATGAAAGGGAAATGTTTAAAGAAGAAGTATTTATTTGTTTATTAAGTATTTTATCATAAAGATGTACCGGCAAAAGACACAGTGTCCCTAGTCTTATCTTATTACAGGTCAGCTTCTTCGATAACCCTTTTTCCTGTTCGCTTACTAGTTTATTTTAGTTATAGGCTATTAGAAGTATATTTTTTCTGAGTATCTTATTTGTGGAAATAATGTTGTAGAATTTTATGGGACTATATTTTATAGACTAGTATTATTAAGTTCTTACAATAAATCTTAAAGCGTCCCAATCGTTTACTGCAGATATTTTTCGGAATTGAAGTAATTAGTTATGACAGCAGTTCAGTTGGTGACAAGCTTGATACGCTATAAAAATATGATTAAATCGACCCTCCGTATTGTCAAGAGTGTTAAAATATCTCTTCGGCGTGTGCACTAACTTAAAAATTAAAATCTGATCCCTCAACTACATCAGATTTGAAATCCTCTTATTACACACCAGTAATGCCCTGTCCTTTAAAAACTTAGTAAAGAAAAGGTAATAATGGGCACAGTGAAAATAAGAAAATTAAAATATCTAGGAGACATTAGAAATGTCAATGAGTACAAGTTGCTGAAATTTATTTTGCAAGGAAAGGTAGCCCTACAGGGTAAGCTTGGTTTACAACTTCTACTACAGGACTTCAAAGCAGCTGCGAATAGAATTATCATTCCCAGAATGATTGACAGCATTCGGTAGCCAGAAGAAGAAGAATGTTCTGTTAGTATTAATGGCGCTTACTGTTAACTAAATAAACATACGGTGGTCTTTTCAAAATGTGACTTGTGTTAAAAAAATGTAGGCTATATGTGTATTTGCCAGCGGAGGGGAATAATCCAGGTAATAGTAGTGGAAAGTGGGGATGTACGTTCGTATTCCAAAAGTCTCCATCGATTTTGCTCGTATTATTATAATACATATAAATACCTACATCCGAAACGAATAGGAACTGTAAGATTATGTAATGTTATAGCTTAAAATAAAACTATTTGAGCATAGTTTTTGATACAATAATTTATTAAATCTAGTGTAACTAGTGAACACTTTATTCTTGGGATATTAATTCCATATTTTTAATCTAGAGAATTTAGTGGTAATTATATTATTTTATATCCTTTGATGTCTTCTTAATGAAATATGATTACCAAGTAACTTTAATAGGAACATCGTCTTTTTAAGGTACCTATCCGTTATGAATGTTGGTGATCATCATAGAACTTCTCACTTTGTCAACAGCAATACTAAAGAGTTGGGAGGAGGTTTTGTTGAGCCAGGTCCTAGAATTCTTTAACCACTACATCCTTTTTCTTCCGGGGCCTCTTTCTCCGAAGATCTTCCCTTGCAAAATACACTGAAGCAAGGCATATCTGGCTTTGTTTCGCATAATGTGACCCATGTACTGCAGTTTACGTGCTTTGATAGTTGCCACAACATCCAGGTCTTTTCTATATAGGAATATAGTATAGTATAGTCTGTTTTGTTATAAGAATATAGTGCTTTAAAATTTGAGATAGTAATTAGCGAACAATGTACCGTTTTCTTGTACAAGAAAGAAATTGATTTTTTTAACCAGAGTACACTGAATGTGAATTTTACTTATAATGAACTATATATGTAATGTTTTCACACGCATAGTGCCCATTTAGTTAGAATATTCTTTCGAAAATTCTTAAATAAGATATTTTATATTAATCGTGATTAAGTTATACCAAACTAGTTATTATTACTTTTTTTCTTGTAATCGATATGGTTTAACCGAGAAAGGAACTTGTGTAGAGTTGTAGTTGTGGCTCGGTTCTGTTGATGAGTGGATTGTGATGTTGTGGGCGTTAATTATGTGTGCAGTGAAATGTGGTGATGGGTGATGAGAAGGCATTACTTGTAGTCGGGCATTACTTGCTGTGGAGTAATACCATAAGGCACGCGGCATTCCTTTAATGAAAGACTAGATAGTGCACTGTACCGTATTCTATGTTATTATAACACATTGAACACGCATCCGTGAAATGTGCTCGCGCAAACGTTTTTTTTTTTTTTGTATTTCAGTTTTGTTAAAATTTGGAATATTTTATGTATTAGTTATTCTCGTATATTTTTAAATTCTTTTCTCGGATAATTTGATTTATTATAAAATTCTAATATTAAATTTTTACACCGATTTGGAATTTCTTACGCTAGCAAATTTCTAACTAATCGTTTAGCTTGTGAGTTGTAATAAAGAGTGGGGTTTTTCTTCGTAATTCTTCCACTTCCTTAATGTTTCTATCACATTCTGTTTATATATTCTACCTTAAAAAGGAAGGAAGAAGGAAGGATGTATTCACATTAAAAGAGAAATGTATTTTTTATTTTGATTTACTTTCGAAATTTGGGGTTGTTAAATAACTATGAAACTACATTATTAACGAAATGCTATAAAATGAATTGATTAATCTTGAGTGCAAGTATTTGAATTACAAGATTATTATTTATGTTGGCCTATAGTTTACCGTGAGGAAGGCAATGGTAAACCACCTGACTCCTCGTTTTACTTAGTAAAACCTCTAGAGGTTCAAACCAGCCTCTCGCTGTTGACCTAAACAACAACAACAATAGTTTACCGCTGATAAGTATGTCTCTGTAAGGAATGTACGAGGGTCATCTCTAAAGTAAAGACAGTTTAGTTGTAAAAAGATTATTCAGAAAAATGTGTAAAAACAAAATAATACAGACTAAAATACGTAACTTACATTAATGCTCTATGTAGTCGCCATATGAATTAAGACATTTGTCATAGCGATTCGCCAGCTTCAATATACCTTCTTCATATTCTTCTGCCGCCAGTTCATTTATCCACTGAATCACAGCATCTTTAAGTTCATCCCCACCTGCGAATTTCTTACCACCTAACAATTCTTTCAATTTCCCAAACAAATGGTTATCTGAAGGCGCTAAATCTGGACTGTACGGTGGGTGACTGAAAATTTCCCATCCAAATCTTCTCAGTAAATCGAGCGTTTTACCTGCTACATGTATACGTGCATTATCGTGTAAGTGTACGATGCCGTCGGTAAGCCGTCCACTGCGCCGATTTTCGATGGCACGTCGTAACTTGCATAGAGTTTTGCAGTAATATTCTGCATTTACAGTCGTTCCGCGTGGCGTAAAGTCAATCAACAGTATGCCAAATCGATACCAAAAGACCGTGGCCATCAATTTCCTTCCAAACGGCAAGGATTGGTTGGAACGGCAAGGTTGGATTGGTTGCAGTGGCTTGATCTTTGTCGGTTTCGTTGGTGACAGAGGATGACACCATTCACACGACTGCCGTTTTCTTTCTAGCGTGTAATAAGAAATCCACTTTCCATCGCCGGTAACTATTGAATTAAGGAATTCATCACCATTTCCTCTGTAGTGCATCAGAAATTCCAACGCAGATCCCATTCGGATTTGTTTGTGACGTTCTGATAACATGTACGGCACCCAACGCGCACAAACTTTTCTGAAGCCTAAATGGTCACGCACAATGCGACCAATAACAGCTCTTGAAACATCAGTGAAACTATAAGGGCCAATTCAGATATTGTCACGCGCCGATTGTTTTTGATTTCTTCATCGACCTTTTTCAACAAGTTTTCGTTGATTATTGAGGGCCTCCTCGAACGTTCTTCATCATCCACGTTAACTCTCTTTATTTCTAAACCTTTCACACCATTTTCTAACGTTTATTTCATTCATTATATTATCACCGTACATAGCAAACAACTGGCTATGAATTTCGACCAGTTTAACGTTTTGAAGGTTTAAAAATGTATCACTCCGCGTATTTCACAATCGGCGGCAACGTCAATTATCTGATTCATTTCAAAACGCATTTACACCAAACGTAAATAAAGGTACAACAACGCGACAACTGACAAACTACAATGCAGTGTGTATATTACGAGACTGGCCTTCCACTACACAGGTTAGCCAACCACAAGGCGATTAATTTCCCAACGGTCTTTACTTTAGAGATAACCTTCGTATGAAATTTATTAGCAGTATGTAAAGGACGGACAGGATTATTAACTTGTCATACTACTATGAATAAAAACATCGTTTATCAAGGCTGTGATCAAAAACAGATGACGGTGGAGTGTACTGTATGGCACGTGAAGAGTTTAATTGTCGGTTAACTAATTAGTACTTATGTATTATTTATTTTGCTTTTACAATAGTCGGTCAGCCATTAAACAGATTATAGAGTCAAGACGAGATGGATAGTGGTAATATTATTCCTGTGGAATGGAGAGTGCGCCGGGTGCACTTTTTCTTCACTACGTGATTTATGTATCAAATTTTTACTAAGTATAAAAATATCGAGTAGAATAAAAATACCAATGCTCTTTATAGAAAATAAATAAATTAACCATGTACCAATAATTTTGAATGGCCTTTACCCGCTACGCTTAACCTAGCTTTTTATAGGTAACAGAAATTTGCTTGAAGATTGATTAATTGAATATCCGGTATTTCAGTCAAAGGGTTTGGAAAAATTTTACGTGTTAAAACCCCCGTAATTATTGTTTAAACCCCTCGTCCCTAATATCTGTGATGTTGACACGATTTTTAAATGTACTCATGAAATTAGAGTATTGTAAAAAGATTTAAGTGCGCGCGCGGGCGTGTTTATGTTTCTTTGTAACGGTTTACAGCCGAAAAACAAAATAAGATTAATCCGGAAATAAGTGTTAAATGTTTACCGAAGCAAATAAACCGATATGAAAAGTAATAGGCCTAATTTACTAAAGTTTTAAATATAAAACTACAGAATTAAAAGAAGTTTTAATGAACCAATTTTAAGAATTGTGTAGAATGAGAAAACTTATAAATAAATTCCATATTACGTAATTTCGGGGTATTATTTTTATTGGTTTACTGAGTTACAATTAAAAATTCTTACATTACTTTTTTATTGTCCAATTCAGAATTGTACTAAATTGTTCTCTTTACAAGTTGAAATTATTTATTAACTTGTTTTATGTTGTATTGTGCATGTCAGTAATCTAAAACAATAAAGAATGAAATGTTAAATGAAAGATACCTAACTATGTGTGGCTAACTGTCTTCATTACGACTTGTTTGCCATAGTATGAGGTGTTTCTTTTGCATCATTAGTATTAATCTTTTAATACGATTTTGTGAACATGGTGTTCGTTCGTTTTATATTATTACTGTACTAGGTTGCCCATAATAAGCAGGTGGAGTGTTAAATTATTTGCACTCAATATTCTATTTCCAGAGCTACAAAAAATAGTTTTGTTTCTTATCGTATGGTCAGCCAATTAGTTAACTGAAGGATTTAAGAACAGAAGAGGTTGATGTGTAAAAGATATTTGTCAGAGTTATCTCTTCTGAGAGTTATTAATTTCATTATACAGCCAGACCTTGTGGTGTTAAAGTGAAGTTGTTATTTGCAGGGTGGAAAGGTGAATGTTTTTCAGAGGGCTTGGCATGCTGATAAGCATACTTTTCCTCTCAGTGAGGAAGGCAATTTTAAACCACCTCACTCCTCGTTTTTACTTAGTAAAACCTCTAGAGGTTTAAACTAGCCTTTTGGTTGATGACCTAAACAACAACTTTACTAGGCTACACTTTGATGCTTTGAAGTTACTTAATTTGACGAAGAGGGACACCATCCACTCAACCTCATACTAGGAGGACTAACGACTATTATCAGGGAGCCGAAGAGTTTCAGTTTAGAGGCTCCGAGAACTTCCCTTTCACCCTCTTCCATCCTGCTGCATTACGATAACCCAAATACCCCAGTGCACTCAGAGGTAGAGCATGGAAGTAAGATTCACTGGCAAAGTTGACCAGCTATGAAAATAGAAGGCTCTATTTTATTTGACAGTAACAGCAGGAATTAATTGGCATTTAATGGTGAGATTTATTCGGCATGGATCTACCCGACAGTGCCTTTTATCAGTATTGGATCTTCCTTGGACTTATACAGGTAGAAAGAAAAGAAATGGAAACTTCATAGATGCGTTTTCTAGAAAAGGTCAAGTTGTGTGAGGGAGGATACAATTCGTAATTGCTATAAAAGGAACGAGCTGCGCAGATAGTAAGTGTAAATGAGAGAATCTGCTATTATCGCAGTAAATGGTTTAGGCATCGAAGGGAGATAGAATTCCAAAATAGGTTCTGGAACATAGGCCCGAGGAAAAGAGAAGCTTGGGAAGAACTCTACAACGCTGGAAATAGTTTATTTACTCAGCTTTCCGATATAAAAAAATTTCGTGTCACAACAAGTTACGTAACCTATGCCGTGAAGAAAAGTAGAAGAAAATACTAGGCGAATTAATGTTAAAAAATTATTTGTATGGACCAACAAATAATTACCGGTTTTTATTTATTTATAATTGTTTATTCAAATATTTAACGTAAAATTCTTATTTTTACTATATGTTACTTCGCATCGATTACTTAATCAGTTACTAGTGACTACAATCCGCAAAGTTACTGTTTGTTGGATTGTGATGGCTATAGAATTTTCTATACTGTCCATTAGCCATACGGTACCTTCCGCGTCGCAGTACTCTGTACCTAACGTTCTAAACCACTGGTTATATTAGTAGTGTAACCAATTTTTTAATAACGTTTAAATTAAAAAGTACTCTAAAAACTGTTATTTCTTTTTTTTATAATCACCCCTACCATGCTACTTTTTAAAAGATCATGCTACGTTTAACGAGTTTTAACTGCTAAGTATGTGATGGCATCTTTTACTATTTGGTCATCAGTAATACAATAACCTTCATATTTCATTACTACTGTTAGTATAATTTGTAGTATGCAGTTCTATAATGCCAGTGACCGATTAGTAATCTTGTTCTTTAAATTTTCTTACTCTTCTTTTAATATGGTTGTAATTTGAGTAATACTCCCGGTGAACTTCTTTAAGATTTTGTACGAAGGTCGATCAGGCGCATTCATTGTTCAGTTTATAAAAAATATTCGTAATGTATTTAGCCTATTAAAATGGTGCTTTAAGGTCGATTCACACATGAGGATTATGCGCAGACTGTACTGTGTTAAGACCATTCACACATGAGGATTATGCGCAGACTGTACTGTGTTAAGACCATTCACACATGCAGGACTGTGCATTCTCATTTTTTCATAGCTTTCTCTCTCATAGTATTTTTTACTTTCTTTTGACTGTATAAATAGGGAAGAAAATTATTGTTTTCATGTCGATTTTTCTAAATCGAGTTTCACTGGATATAGGCCTATAAGTTTACAGACTTCTTGAACCCCAAAAAACATGTTTTTAGCGATTGGTCTGTGTGGACCTTGGTCCCAACACGGAAAAACGGCTTCTACAATTTTTTTAAAATCTCATTCACTACATTTGTTATTTTCTAGAGTTGATTCAGTTCTTGGGGCTGTACTCATTTGTTAAAAAATTGGTTTTTAAAGATTTGGCCTTTATAAGCTTTTCGGGGAAAAAGTATATTATTAAAGTTATAGAAAATTATAACACAACTTTTATTTCAAACATTTTTTCTACCGAGCCTAGTTTAGCGTCAATTAGTGATTTTCCGTACTTTTGTGTCAAAAAGAGGGTGATTTTCATTTTGCGTCATTCACTCATGATTAAAGTAGATTATGGTTTTCATACATTGTTTACTGCTGCATTGGAAGAGAAAGTCGTTAGTTCTTTGTGTGTGAACCAACCTTTATAGTCACTGACATAAAAAAAATAAGTAAAAGTGCCATTAAAAAATATTTTTTGTTGTCTTACTAATGTGACAAAGTACTGTAAATATTGTTAAATTTTCCCTTTTATTTCCTTTTTGTTTAACCACTTTAAACACCTAGGATGGTTTTTTTAATAACAGTATTGTGGTTTAGGTTTAAAACTGTGATTACTTCCCAGTATCTTAGGTCCCTAAAATACGCTTACCATTTCATCCTATAATTGACACGTTCACTTCTTCCATAACAGCTCTAACTGTTCAGTGAAATAAATAACTAGATCCTAATGTTTATGATAATAAATGCTTTGGTAATTTGTTACTTCGACCCATAAAATGTTGTGAATTGTTTTGCTATTTGCGTTTGCAAGTATTTTATTGAACGAATACAAATAAATATATAGAACGTTTTATTTATTTATTTATTCAAAGTCGCTTTAACTACAACGGTCATTAGCGACGGCGTACAATGGAGATGAAATGATTTTTTTGTAACGTATGAAAATATGCCGTGCCTGAGTGGGATTCTAACCCACGACCGCATGATGAGAGGCGAGCACGTTACCAACTACCCCAATGCGGCCGGAATTTTGAATTGCACTATTATATTTTTATACATTTGATCACATTAATTGTTAATTGTTTTATTAATTTATTCGTTCTTTCTAGTCAGCTAATTAGCTAATTTCTGATTCACAGCTAGTCACCTGATTTTCTTTAAAGTTTATTTAAAGTCGCATCAATATTTTAGTCATTAGAGGTCAGAGTATAGAGTTTTACCTTGTAATAATTACCAGACCCTGGGAATTTCCCGACCCAGGACTTTCTGCTTTTTTGAACGCACTAACCACTACGTCTCGGAGGCAGCCAGTCAGCTGATTTTATTTTTGTATTACTTAGAATTCCCATCTGTAGTCCTTGCATTTAAACTTTTCCCATTTCTATGGAGTTGGCTTGTGCATCTTAAAGTTTATTCATTATATCCTTCCCGTACAGTTGTCCAATTTTTCTTCGTATTCTCCCAATGTATCCGAACCATGTCCGTCGCGGCGAAGTCATTTCTTTTTAAGTTGCTTCAATTGCTTGATCATTAGCGACTACAGTGGGTTGTAGTACATTATCGGTGGGTTGTAATCCTTACAGTGCCAGGAGAAATTTTTGAATCCTTACCGAAAAATGCCAGGTATTTTCCACTAGGTACTGGTTAAAAATTCTAGCATATTTTTGTGCACAATTTGAATCATTTTGTATAAAATCTATCCTTAACTTGGCTATTTTTAAAGATATTATAATGATGTATTTTTGTTTTGTTTATAATGAATTAATTGATCTTGTACGAAATTTAATTTGGAACATATTTCTTACGGTTTAAAAAAATACAAAAAATAAAAATTTCTACTTAA
The DNA here is from genome assembly GCA_035578175.1 of Catonia carolina. NCBI lineage: Eukaryota > Metazoa > Arthropoda > Insecta > Hemiptera > Achilidae > Catonia > Catonia carolina. The sequence continues at coordinate 254,826,764 of JAQMRL010000001.1, read as the reverse complement.
ACATTTTTTTGTCGAAACTTCCTTATGAATTTTAACAAATCATACTAAAAATTGATGTTATCCAACTTCACTTATATCACTTTAAAGATAGTTTCATTAAGTAGGACAGTCACCAAAAACCATTAATGTATTGTAAAAAATAAAAGTTTTGAAAATCCAATTTCTAGATTTTTAACTTCGGAAAGTACGTAGTACTAATCGATTGTAGAACATTCTATTTACTTGCGTTAAAAGTTTGTAAGTTAAAATTTTATGTAGGCTTTAGTAGTACCTACTATAAACACAAGAAATCAGCAATAAAAAAATCAAAGCAGCAATAATATATAAAAATAATTGAGCAAAAAATAAAAATTCTATGAATCTTTTACTCAACGTACTTATAAAAGGACGCTGGCATTATTTAGTTAAAATCCTGATTGTAATATAAGTATACTGGAAGGATTAACAAGTAATAATTTTCCAGACTCTAGCCTGGTAATCAAACTCAGGAACCTTTGCTGTGCAGACCTAGCATGCTAGATTGCAAAGCGGAGTTATAAACATATTGTGTTACGGTACTCCTGGTAAACTTGTTGTTTAAAGACATTTTTATCTTATCTCTTTATTTGTGACAAATCATTGATGTTGAAAAAATCCATAAGTTGTATCTACACAGTCGCGGTATCTGTTGAGTACAGTTGATTTTTAAATAAGCATTCAATATTTTTCTCTCTATTGTTTTTATGGTTTATTTTTTTATCTTCCCCTTTTTGGAATATATGCTTTACTGTTCCATCGACCTTATATTAGAGTATTAAAAGATAATCTTGTCAAAAGATCAGAGGCCATTTTTTTCATCCAACATTCAATCAATGTTTTTTTCTTTTTTGTTCATATTTGTGTGATTTTTTTCTATTATTAACGAAGATAAAAATGGATTGATTTAAAAATAGATCAACGATTTTTAGCCTTTTTTAGTTTATTCATTTCCATTTGTAAAAATACCATTTGTGTTATTGTGGAAACAGAGAAGCGATAGTATAATAATGAAACTGGTATTATTCTATTAACGTGGGGTTCTGGAATTGGTGCATAAGTTCTGTCCAATGGAAAAAATGGTATAAAAGCTTCAAAAGAATGTCTCTTCTGGTCTGGTGACCAAGTTTTGAATCAGTATTAGTTCAGCATTGCAACCTATTACAACTGTTCAGTTATTTGGTAATTACCACAGGAGTTGAAAACTTATTACTCTCATCCAAAATATTTTTAAGACATTGGAAATATTAAAAATATATTTGTATTAATTAACAGTACCATCATTGGTGTATTATAAAAATAATTAAGTGTTTAAATTTTATTGAAATTAATTTTTTTTTGTTTCAGAAAGGATGGTTCTTGTTGTGAATGGGGTGGTTCTTGAGGAACCACCCACAGATACTGGGAGTTTGTATATTAATCATCCATTTTTAAGAGATTCTGCTGCACAACTTCTTTCAATTCCAACGAAAGTTATTGGCCCAGTTGGGTTATTATATGTAAGACAACGAGAAATGGCAATAACTGCACCTCATGATAGTAAGTAATCAGATGATTTTGATATTTATGTAACTTACTTAAATTTGAAAAAAATTCATGTCAGAATTGACCAAATTATCTCAACTTATGGATGTAATTACTGTTTGTTTTTTGTTTTAACATCCGACTGTTCTGCAATTACTCCTAATGCAGACGACTGCTGTATTTTACCTGCTAAAATAATGTTTACAAAGAACCTTAGAATCATTGAAATTCCAGCTAATTATATTGATAACTAAAGTATTGATAAGTAAAGCACAGGTGTAGTGTCAAATTATTTACACTTAATCTGTTCGTTGCAGGGCTAAAATAAATAGTTATGTTTCTTATCACATGGTCAGCCAATTAAATGACTGAATCATTTAAGAACAGAAGAGGTAGAGGTGTAAAAGACACTTATCAGAGTTATCGCCTCTGAAAGTAATGAATTTCATTATACAGCCAGACCCTGTCGTGAATGAAGGGAAGGTGTCATTTGCAAAGTGGAAAATATGTGCTTTTCAGAGGGCCCGACATGCTGGTAAGCATAATTTTTTACTCAGTGAGGAAGGCAAAGTAAACCACCTCACTCCTCGTTTTAATTAGTGAACCCTCTACAGGTTCAAACCAGCCTTTCGGCTGATGAGCTAAACAACACAACTAAAGAATATTTTGTTAAATGTTACTAGAATAGTCATCATTACCAGCATTTATAGATTAATTATATTTATGACCTGAAATCATTTGTATGTCAATTACCGCCATTTGTATCGTTTACAATGTTTTAATACCATTGAAATTTGTGCAGTACCTTTTTATCATTTTAATTGTCTGATGTGTATTTGAAATTGTTGATTTATTCATATTGTTACTGTTGCATACCTTATTAGCTAATAATTTATTTATTATTCAACAACTGATTAACTAATTAATGACTGACTGCTCTTGTTAATATTAAGTCATGAACTGTGGTCAGTATGAGTAGAAATTTATTAATTGTGTTTCTTTTAAATACATCACTTTTTATTGATTCAGACCGAATCAAGTCATTAAGTATTTCTGTAAGATTTTTGTTATTTAGATTATCATAATTATTCTTGCTTTGTTATTTTTTTACTTTCTCTTGCCTATATAAATGTATAGGAAGGAAAGTATTATTTTCATGTAGATTTTTCACCGAATATACAAGTTTTCAGACCCCCAGAACCTAAAAAAACTTGTGTTTAGCGATTGGTCTGTCTGTAAACAAAATATTTCAAGAATGGAACATCGTCGAAGTTGAAACTTAAAAATTTAGTGGACCCAACATGAAAATTTTCATCGAAATCGGAAGTAATAGTTTATTCGTGTAATTTTTCACTTTTTTGGTATTTTCTCAAAAACGGCTACTACGATTTTTTTTAAAATCGCCGTATTTACTACATTTTTTATGCTCTACATGATAGGGTAGGCACAGTGTCTGCTGAAATTCTTGGGCAGGCTGTTCTGTCATTGAAAAAAAATGTTTTTTTTACGATTATGGCCTTAATATCCGTTTTAGGCCAAAAGAGTAAAAACAAAAGTTGTAGATAATTTAAAAATCTATAACTTGTATTTTTAACATCTTTTTTGTTTAACACTTATTTTGTTTTACGGTATTTTGTGATTTTCTAATTTTTTTTTCATGAAAATCGGTAAAAAAATGGGTTTTTTAAGATTTTGGCCTTAGTATGTATTTTACAACAAAAGTGAATGTAATAAAATTTATAGAAAATTAAAAGATCTACAACTTTTGTTTTAAGCATTTTTTCTCTACAGAGCCTAGTTTAGCATGAAAGAGTCATTTTCCGTATTATTAAGCCAAACTAAGGTTGATTTTCACTTTGCATCATTCACGCATGATTAAAACGAGGTTTTTTGAGGTTAGTTTTTTGTTTATTTTAATGTTTTATTACTAATGTTAGGTTACATTGTTCATTATATGCATTGGCAAGAGAAAGTTTTGTGAGTGTTTCACACTATATTTTTGTACTGATATTTGAACAATGTTAGGAACTCAGTATTTAAGAATACATAAATTTCTAAATTATTTTCGCTATTTTTGACCCTCAGTTATTATGCTAGGGTCTGACAGATCATTTAGGAAATTTTACCATGATTCACCCACAATACAGCCTGCAGCTTCCTCATATCTATGGAGCAGTGGTGTGGGAGTTGTCAGATTGAAATGCCAAATACCTGGAAGCAATGGAGATGGATTATTGGCATCGAAAATGTGGGGTCACAAGACTGGACAGACTTTGAAATGAGTTTGTCAGGGCTAGAACTGGAGTTGATGTCATTGTGGACATTGGGTACATAAAGAGGATGCCTAAAGGTAGATGGTCTCAGGTGATTTGGAGGTGGATGTTAGACCCGAGGCATGGGAGAGGAAAACTAAGGTTGTCCTGATGGGAGAGTGTATGCTGGGTATGAGGCTTAGAGAATTGAGGAAGGATTTATATTAGTATAGGGTAGAAAGATGGTTAAGATGCGAGAAATGCCGGAGGGTGTAGTTCTCTCGCAAATGTAAATATACTTGTGGCCTAAATTGGTCCGGGTTATCAAGAGATTTAGATCGAAGGGGTCCGACTTATTGGGTTTATGCTATATTTAAAATTTTAGTATCCGAAAATGGATTCTCTTTTAATGGATAAACAGAACTTAAACATGCAACTTTCTTTTACTCCAAGTTGGAATATCACGCAATTTTTTTTTACAATAAATAAAATAAAATAAAGTGACTGACTGGGAAACTATAAAATTATAGATTATATTTAATCATAAATATTTTTATTTTTGTTTGTTACAGAAAATGTTAGCATTCTTGGCACAGATGATGTAACGGCATGTCTGATATTTGTTCTACGAAACACAAGTTAGTTGAATGATTATTTTCTTATTTTTATCAATACTATTTATTAGGAATATGTCTATAAATGATAGAAATATTTTAATGAGTCGTTTTTTAAGTGTTAAGTACTAAAAATATAATTTAATCAGTGTTTTTTATTAGTATTCTAGATAAATTTTTAATAAATTGAAAAAAATTAATCTTCGTACAAAAACTTCAAAAATTTTAAACAAGTTAAACTTAATACCATTACAAATTCAATAATTGTTATTTTGTTTAGTAATGAGAAAACTTCAAGGACATGAAAACCCATGGTTTTTCTTAATTCCATTTGGTAAATCCCAAATCAGTTTCTTTATTTAGTTCCCTCTGTGTCATGTTCTGTACATTTTGTTGTTCATATATGTATGTACTGATTAATGTAAGCATAATTTATATTAATTTAGTATTAGTTGATTGTGTAAGGGATGTAAGCAGTGGAAAATACTGCTTGTCTCATTGTGTAGTAAAGTTTTTATATTTTTAATATTTTTGGAGCAGTTGTCTTGTTCTTAATTCAGCTGTTGTTTAAGGGAGGTTGTTTTAATCACTTTAATTTATTACTAAGTTTTTCAAGAACAAGATTAGATATCAAACAATTGGTTGTTCTGCTCTTTTTTGAAAAATGTAGTGCGTAAAATTTTGTCATATAACCTTTATACATAAGATTTTCAATTTACTTTCAAAATAGTTTTAAAATGGACAATATACATTTTGTAAAAAGTACAAAGTTGGCTTAAAATCCCGCCCATAACTAAAGGTAAAGTAGGTTTTGTACATTATCAGTTGGTGAACAAGAGGTTTTGGAATTTTTGTTTGTTGTGATGGCTAGACTATGGAAAAAGCAGTTCAGTTCAAGATGGTGGATCAAAGGTAGCCTTAAACATTTTTGAATTTGTAAGATCAAAGCAATGCTCCATTAACAATCATATTCTAAGTTGTTATTATGAATTTTAAATGGATTTTTGATATCTTTAGTACTCCAGACATTTTTTTGTGTCCTGTTTGTTGTATGAAAACAAGTTTATAATTAATAAAAATGTTTCTTCTGTTGAATTAATGAAATTTTTAAAAAACTGAATTGTGAATTCACAAGTAAGATAAAACATTAACATAATTATAAAGTGAAGCTTTGTAAGAAAAGAATTCTGCATCAAGAGGTCCAGAAGTAGAGCAATGACTCCACTGGACTTTAAAGTTTAAGGACCTTTTACCTTGGTCTGATTCCTCGCAAGGAAATTATAGGAATTTTAATTTATTTTTTAATTTAAAGTTATTTCAACTGGTGGATCATTAGGGACTACAGTGGTTAAAAGAACTGCAAGAGTGGATTTTGACTTGTAATAATTTTCTGTTCCTAGTCAGGAATCAAACCCCAGGACCTCCGTTTTGTAGGCTTTATAGACACTAACCACTACGCCATTGTGGCTGCCAGTTTTAATTTTGATTTGAAAATCTGGAAATTTAAATTTGTTAAAAAACATATTATTATTCTTAAACCCAATTTAATCACTATATACACCAGCTGTGGATGCAATTTTAAGTAAAGACAAAAAACAATTGATTCAGTTCAAATTATTCAGTTTAATAGATTTATAACACTTAAATTATTATTATTATTATTATTATTTCTATGACAAGCAAATTATTAATAACTTTTACTACTTGCGTCATAATATTTTTATTTACATATTTGTTAAACAAATGAACAAAAACAAATAAATTTGTAAAAATATTTTATTCTAATGTAACATTCTTGATTTAATAATGTAATTATTTTTATTATCTTTTTTTCATTATAATGAACTGTCTCAACCTTGGAATAATCATGTATATATTTTTTTCTTAATATAGAACATGATATTTGATATAAGTTATGTAAACTCAAAATAATAATATGGTTGACATATTTTAATAAACATTAAGTTTCATTTCATTAATGAAGGAGTCACCTTTTTATGAAAATTCTCCTAATAATTGTAAATAGTAATTGATTGTTTCATACTACTCAATGGAGTATACCACATAATTTATAACTTATATTAAAATTTTAAGATCCGATTTCCGGTTCGAGTTAGGTGCAGTGCGTTGTTTATCGTTCCTGATATTTTTGTAAAATACTTTGTTATTCGGTTTGTTTTCATTTTGAAGTGTTACTTACTTGAATTTAAAATGTGAGTTAATTATTATTTTTTGTTTCTCTTAAAGGACTATTATATATATACATATTTTTTATTGTGTTATTTTGTAGCACTTTAATAGGTTAAGTTATAATTTTTCTGTAATGGCTTTGAATTCTTCTTCTTCTTCTTCTTCTTCTTCTTTATCGTCATCGGCAAATTTAGCCGTGTTTAATGAACAACTTCAACCTGACATCGGTTTGCGAAATACAGAAGGCACTGGATCAGCTGGTTCTTCTCAGCAGATCTTCCCGATCTTATCCGAGGATACACGATTACGGCGGAGCCAACGAACTGTGACTCATAAACGAACGGGTCAAATTGATGACGTACCTGTCAGCGCACAGGAAAGTTTCAGAACGGTGGAAGCAAGGAATAAAAAACGAAAGGCAGAAAAACATTCCAACGAATTACATGCATTTAAAAAAATTGGAGAAAATTGTGTTACCACGAAAAATTCATTTGATCCATTAACAGATAACTCTGACATGGAGGAAGAGTTAACGCCGTCTGAACCGAAACCTCCTCCTATATTCATTCCGAGTATTAGTAGTGTGCCTCAGATGACACGAATTATTCAGGGTGATAATGTAAATTCGAAGGATTATATATATAAAATATTGTCGCGGAACTATATGAAAATTAACGCGAATAGTAGTCACGTTTATTCTCACATAGTTGATAATCTTCGGAAATCAACAATAGATTTTCACACATACCAATTGAAACAAAACCGCGCATTTCGAGTAGTTTTACGGCATGTGCATCACTCGATGGATGTGGTTGAAATTAAACAAGAACTACAAAGTTACGGTCATCAGGTACGAAATATCTGCAACATACTTCATAAGGTCACCAAGGAACCGTTATCATTATTTTATGTAGACCTGGAACCTGCTGGCAACAACAAGGATGTCTACAAAATTGAATTTCTCCAAAACGCCAAGATTCAGTTTGAAGCTCCATACAATAAACGAGAAATAATCCAATGTAAACGCTGCCAGAGATATGGTCATTCAAGATCCTATTGCTCGCGGCCTTTTCGATGTGTTAAATGTGGCGATAACCACGAAACATCCGAATGCAGAAAACGTAACGACACACCAGCAAAATGCGCGTTATGCCAAGGAGTCCACCCAGCTAATTATAAGGGATGTGAGGTCTACAGAGATATAAAGAAACGACGATTTCCACTCTTACGGGAACGAAACATTTCATCTTTGCAGACTAAACCTTCTGAAAATGAACGAACCACTGGGCCTCCTAAAGACCAGGATACGCACGCTCCTGTTCATGAGACTTATGCGGATGCACTCCGAGGTACAACTCGCCGACCAACAACTTTCGCGGTGCAAGATGATCATATGAAGTTTTTTCAGAACTCTTTTGAGGAGTTGAGAAAAGTTATTGAGAAACAAGCAGAGCAAATGGCCACACTACTAAATCTTCTCACCATCATCGCTTCAAAATTAAACTAAATGCCGGATTTTATGTACAAAATCTCTCTATGGAACGCTAATGGTTTAGTTCGACATTATCACGAATTCATCTCTTTCATTAATTTAAATAAATTTGATATAGTTTTAATTTCAGAGACCCATTTTACAGACAAGAGTTTCTTTAGTTGTCCAGGCTATTCTTTGTACCACACAAATCATCCCGACGGAAGAGCACATGGTGGAACAGCCGTAATTATAAGGAATAATATTACTCATTATGTGCTTCAGAAGTCTGAAAGTGCTTCGTTGCAAGCTACTAGTGTTGCAGTGAAAGACGTGTACGGTTTTCTCACACTATCAGCAGTGTATTGTCCTCCCAGGCATAGGATAACCGAAGCTGAATTCACGAATTTCTTTGATTCTTTAGGGAATAGGTTTATTGCCGGTGGTGACTTTAATGCCAAGCACCAACTGTGGGGATCCAGACTCGCTAATCCTAGAGGCCGATCACTTTATAACGTAGTACGACAAAATAACCTGAACACATTGTCAACAGGAGAACCTACGTACTGGCCGTCTGATCCTAACCGGCGGCCTGACCTTCTCGACTTTTTCATCACAAAAAATGTTCCTCAAAATTCAGTGCAACTCGAAGCTAGTCTTGAGCTATCATCAGATCATACACCTGTCATAGCAGTAATTAATTCGAGGCTCATTGTTAAAGAACCACCTCCGACGTTACATAATAAACATACTGACTGGCAATATTTCCGACTGCTAATAGAAAACAAAATTACATTAAATGTCTCGTTGAAAACGGTAAGTGAAATTGAAGATGCGATTGAACATTTCAATGGAATAATACAAGAGTCAGCCTGGGAATCTACACCAGTTAAGGACTATCCAACGAGACGGCAGTTTTATCCTGAAAACGTCCGGGAAAGAATTGCTGAAAAACGACGACTGAGACGCATTTGGCATAACACTAAACATCCAGACGATAAAAGACGATTTAATAGAGCATCGAGAAGACTAAAAGAGTTGCTTTCCGAAATTAAGAACGCCTCCTTCCAAGAGAAACTATCTAATCTTTCTCCGTCCAGTGCATCTGATTACTCACTCTGGAAAGCTACAAAATTTTTGAAACAACAAAAGAAGATGGTTCCACCACTTAATACCGGAGACGGAAACTGGGCAAGAACTCCAGCAGAAAAGGCTGATGTATTTGCTAGGCATCTTGTGGAAGTCTTCAAGCCGAACGAACTTCATGATCAAAATCTTACTGACGAAATTACGGAATATCTAGAGGCGCCCTTCCAGATGTCTCCACCCATCAAACCATTCAGCCCTGCAGAAATTGGGAGGACTATCAAAAATAATCTTAACCGGAAGAAAGCACCAGGATACGACTTAATAACAGGCGAAATCTTGAAACAACTGCCTAAAAAAGCGTTCTTGTTACTTACAGCGATTTTTAATGCTATTATACGTATCGGATGCTTTCCTGCTCAATGGAAATATGCCCAGGTGATTATGATCCTTAAACCAGGCAAGGATCCTTTACGACCGAGCTCCTATAGACCAATTAGCCTGCTTCCAATTACCTCTAAGGTATTTGAGAAAATGCTGTTAAATCGTTTAAAACCTTTTATAGAAGAGTTTAAACTGATTCCAGATCATCAATTTGGGTTTCGTGAACGACACTCGGCTGTAGAACAAGTCCACAGACTAGTCAAACTTATTCAGAAGAGCTTAGAATTGAAGAAGTTTACTTCAGCTGTGTTCTTGGATATTCAGCAGGCGTTCGATAAAGTTTGGCATCTAGGTCTGTTATACAAAATTAAAATGAAATTAGAATATCCATACTTCTTGATTTTTAAAAACTATCTTTTAAATCGTTTCTTCCAAGTTAAATATGATAATGTCTTTTCCAAATTCTACTTATTTAATTCCGGCGTTCCTCAAGGCAGCATTTTGAGCCCATTCTTATACACGCTTTATACAGCCGACCTTCCAGAACATGAATCTGTAATGACGGCAACGTTCGCAGATGACACAGCGATTTTAGCGACGGACGCTTCTCCGACATGTGCCTCGGAGAAGTTACAAACCCATCTTGACGACATTCACGAATGGTGCAAGAAATGGAGAGTGAAGATTAATGAGGATAAGTCAACGCACGTAACATTTACATTAAAGAAACCAACATGTCCAGTGGTCAGCTTGAACGGGACAGTAATCCCACAGAAGGATGAAGTTAAATATCTGGGTTTACATCTAGATCGAAGACTCACGTGGAGAAGTCATATATGGGCGAAACGAAAGCAACTTGGGCTGAAGTTACGTCAATTATTCTGGCTCTTAGGCAGTAGGTCTCAACTCTCCCTTGAAAATAAAGTACTCGTATACAAAGTAATACTCAAACCAATTTGGACGTATGGCTTAGAGCTATGGGGTACAGCTAGTTCATCAAATATAGAAATACTGCAGCGCTTTCAATCAAAATGCCTGAGACTGATCACTGCAGCCCCATGGTACGTAACAAATGAAATACTACACAATGACCTAAACCTGCCCTTCATAAAAGAAGAAATTAAACAACATAGCGAAAAACATTTACAAAAACTAGAAGACCATCAGAATCCATTAGCGATTAGCCTCCTGGACAACAGCGAAGATACTTACAGACTGAAACGCTTTAAACCACTGGACTTACCTCTACGATTTTGTTAGTCATTTAAATTTTTATTTTTATCTTTTCTACTTCAACTCCTAATCATCGGCGTCTCATAATTGGCGTCGTTTTCATCTCTACCATCGTCATTGTCATCTCCAACTTCAACACTTTGTGTTTCGGGATGTTGATTCACGGTTCATCAAGTTTGATTTTGTATAGATATATTTTTTGTTTCTTCACAGTTCGATCTTTTTCAAACGCACTACTGAGTGTCGTTTGTGTTTTAATACCAAGGACATTACTAAGATTTTCTCATATTTGCTTAAAGTTATTGTATTTATTAACTGATTGCAAAAGAAATACTATACTGTTAAAAAAAAAAAAAAAAAAAAAAAAATATTAAAATTTTACAATGTTAATTACAACTCCAATGATAGGGGTTGAAATAAAAATAAGGTTTTCATTGAAAATTGTATCTTTGTAATATTTAAACATAGATTTTGTGTCAAATTATAGAATAAATTAACTTTTACGATGTATCAGAATTTTTTTTAAGCATTTCTGCAAAAATTTATGAAACAAAATATTAAAATTTTATGTTTTTTGACTAACTAACTATTCAAAGTTAATTAAAAGTATATGAGCAATAATTTTATGAAAAAACACTTCTGTCACATTATTGTATAAAAAATTATAACTCTAGCTATCACAGAAACAGAGGTACAGATCTGAGGAATATAGGAGTGTGGGTAAGCCTAGGAGAAGACAGCGAATGTACTTTTTCTGAACGATGTGAACCGGAACAGGCTTGTTCACCTAACCAAGATGAAAGAATATAACCAGTAGGCCTACTCTATTTAAAGCACCCAATTTAACTTAATTGTCCTATGCATACACAAACACGCACAAAAAAGTTTTCTTTTCTGTTCACTAACTTTTAAAAATATCATCAGAACTCTGACTTTTCTAGTTCATTTAAAGGACCGTGGCGGTAGGAGATTTTGTCATAACTTTAAACTAGCTTATCACAGAAATTATAATCTCTAAGAAAAGTATGTATGCAATCTCGAAGAAAAGTATGTATTAGAGCAATCAGAATTATCTTTTTACGTGAACTAATATCGGGTAAAAAAAATTTATCTTATTACCATTTTGTTATGATACAATAAACTATTTTTCAGCGTTGATGAGCTCTGAACGTATGCATTGCCCCCTACCCGCTTCATAGCAAGCCAATGACTTGCCAGCAATTTTGCCAATACTTGCTCTCATAGCTTTTTTATACATTTTGTCAGCCATTTTTTTGGTCTTTCAATTACAATTATAACCTATGAACATACAACTTGCTGATTAAAGTGTAAAATGTTGCATGTTATTGCACTCTATAATTGACATATTATTCAGTGTGAGATGCAAGACATGAGTGAACTATTGTGGTTCTTATGTGCATGCACCCGTAATGTTTGTCAGGCTGATACATTCGTACTATCTGACAATGCTGGCAAACGTTCTGATTGTTCTAAACGTGTGGAACAGCATAGTTTGTCAATGGTGAAAAGAATTATAGGGATTGAAAATGGAGCATCAATATTTTCATAAAAAAATTAGTTTTAAGTAATTAATCATTCAAAAGTAAAATTGAATGTAGGCCGCCTCCATAGCATAGTGGTAGCGTGCACACAGAGCTCCCGGTATCGATTCCTGGCAAGGGTCTGAAAATTATTACAAGTCACAACCCAATGTTCCATAACCCACTGTAGGTCACTAATGACCAAGCTGTTGATGCGACTTTAAATTAAAAAAATTGAAAGTAGAAGTTGAATGTGGTGTAAAAATTAATACAATTCTCAGATTTTTGTGCTATTATTGAAATAATTTATTTTTTTTTTTGGTTAGGTTCTGGTGCTGTTGGTTTAGCACATTATGATGGAGTTGGTACTGAAGAAGGTGTCTGTACTATGCTGCAAAGAATACAAGAATTAGCAATAAGTGGATATCCTGACGGACGTTTAGAACTACAATTAATTGGTGGTTTTTCAGATACCAGGCATTACAGTGAAGAACTATTTTATAATCTCATGCGTAAGTAGATTTCTGTAATCAAGAACGAGCACTGTTTGTATGTAGGACTACAGAGGATTTAGTATAGAGTTCTTTAATAAACCAGTTCTCAGTAATACATTATTAGTTAAGAGTCTAAGAACAAATGGCAACTAAGGTCTAGTTTGAGCTTCAAACTTGACTTAACCTCAAAAAACCCCAAGAAAACCTCAAAACCTCTTTTTTCGTGGTATGTCAGAAACTGATTCTTGGCAAAGTTCAAACCAACAATTGTATTCACCCTAAGCATTTAAACATGGTAAATATTATGACATGACTAAATACTATGTATAATCAAATTTAATAAGTTAAGTAAATTACATAGTAATTAACATGGAAAACATGGTACAATTATGAAATCTGGCAAGTATAAAAAAATTTAATTTTTCCCGAGGTGTAGCACACTTCTTGAATTTTCTATTTTATATGTACATTTTTCTTGTGGATTTTCATAGTATATGGCATGTATTTTGTTTCACTTTCAAAAATATTTCGTGTTATTCTTTCATACACATTGGTCATCGTAATTCTATGAAAAAACAACAGCTGATACTGTTTTGTGGTGTGTGTTTTTTAGTTTTTTTGATTAAATCTTTGATTTATTTTTTTCCCATGTAAATGTTAAAACTCGTTTTCTGAAAACCTGAATTTTCAACTTCAGGTATTCTTATTTCTGTTACTATTTAAGATTTTCACTTCAAATTTTTAGGGCATAATCCATGATTATAGAGTTAACTTTTAACTTATGTTTTTTTAGTATGTTGGATAGATGGGGAGAGAAAATAATTTAATGTTATTTTTCAGTTTGGCAGACTGGCTTTGTTTTAAACATTCTTGAAAACCTTTTTAAGTAACAAAATTTTAAAAAGATATGATAAAAGATAAAAACAAATTTGAAGTTTTTATTACAGAAAAAATCATCTCAAATAGTGTCTCAGAAATTTGTTCTTAAATTAACATTACAAGGATGCACCAGTCCCCTTAACTGTAACCAGTCGGACTTTTTATTCTGTTTGGTTATTTTCAAAGTTTTTGTTACTTTTTAAAGTAATGAATGTTATCTAATTAAAAAAATATTAATTATTGATATTTACAAAAATCTTTATCAAATAATCAATGGTGATTTTGGGAATTTACATGTTGCAGGTACATTTCATAAACAGCCAATAGAAATTGATCTTACACTTGCTTGTATCGGCGAACTCAATACAACGATTAGAAATGGGACACAATGGCCTATATTGTTTGGTGCAGGTAAGAATTTTGTTATGTATTTACATGCTTTGTGCACTGAATCAAGTTCATCCTACCATTTATTTTAGTTTAGTTTTCACATTTTATGTTATTACTGTAAGCTGTATGTATGCTAACCATATCATCATCATCATCATCATCATCATCATCCTCTTTAACGCTTTTTACTTTCTCTTGCCTATATAAACATATAGGAAGGAAAGTATTGTTTTCATGTCAATTTTTTGAAATCGAGTTTTCACCCCAGTTTTCAGATCTATACGTTTTCAGACCCCCTGAACCCAAAAAACATGTTTTTAACGATTGGTCTGTGTGTGTGTGTGTGTGTGCGTACGTACGTGCGTGCGCGTGTGTGTGTGAACAGAATATCTCAAGAACGGAACATCGTATGAACTTCAAACTTGAGACTTAAGTTACATACCACTACCGGACCTGACACGAACATTTTCATCAAAATCGGTCAACCGGTAGTAGTAGTTCATTCATATAATTTTTCACTTTTTTGCAATTTTCTCAAAAACTGGTCGTACGATTTTTTTTTAAATCGCCTGGTTTACTCATTTTTTTATGCTCTACAAGATAGGGTAGGCACCATGTTTGCTGAAATTCTTGGTGAGGCTGTTTTCACGTAAAGAAATAGTTTTTTTAAGATTACGGCTTCAATATAAATTTTAGCACAAGAACTTATATAATTAAAGTTGTAGAGAATTTAAAAACCTACAACTCTTATTTTAAACATTTTTTTGTATAACGCTTAGTTTAGCAGTAATTAGCAATTTTCTGTTTTTTTCTCACGAAAACGTGTGAAAAATCTATTTTTGTAAGATTTCGGCCTTAGTATGCATTTTACGACAAAAGTGTATATAATTAATTTTATAGGAAATAAAAAAGATATACAACTTTTATTTAAATGATTTTTCTCTACAGAGCCTAGTTTAGTGTGAAAGAGTGATTTTCCGTATTTTTAAGCCGAACTGAGTTCGATTTTCATTTTGCGTCTTTCAGTCATGATTAAAATAAGGTTATATTTTTAGATGTTAGTTTTTTGTTTATTTCTAATGTTAGGTTATATTGTTAATTATTTGCATTGGCAAGAGAAAGTTGTGTGAGTGTTTCACACCAGATTTTTTAAGTTACCTTGGGTCGGGCTCAGTACAACTCCGCTCCATCTCCCTCTATTGCTGAATTATCTCTCCTCCATTGTTCTTTTGGCATTGCATCTTTTTCCTCCATCATCAAGTAAAAATTGATGCAATAGAGTAAATTTTTATTATTTTTTTTATTTCATCATGTTAGGGTGTTTACCCTCCTCCATCCTACTGACATGATTAAACAATCATTCAATTATCTGTCCATCTCTCCTGATTAGGTTGTTAACCCCAATATTGTTCCCTAATTACATAATTTCTCATTTTATCTTTATAAACTGTTAGTTTAATCCAATGACTCCAACAATCCAATAAGAAAACCTCCATAACAAGACTGTTCACATTCATGCCATAGAGCAACTTCAGATCAAATTCCTTGTTATTTATACTATAAGCAGAACCGTATCTACTCCTTTGAAATTCCATATAATACTTTACTAGATACCTATCAAATGTAAACACTGAAAAATAGGTGACGATTAGCTTCACTAATATATTCGAAACAATTATTGTATGGTGAAATAAGTGATCCTTATATGCTTGGTAAAATCCCTTTTCACGTCCCAAGTTTTTATAACCGTTCAAAAAATATGTTTTATCACAAATCTTCCTCCACTATTTATGCAGCTTATTCGCTAATTAGTTGCATGATAATTAATTATAATATCATGGACAGAATTGCAACAATAGATCCATTTTGTCAGAACCAAGCATCGTACAGACCAGTCATTTTTAAGTCTTTCAAGACGTTATAAGTTCTCAATATTATGTGTGTGTAACTTTTTTTGGACCTCTATAATGATTAATTAGGTAATAAATTTTTTTTTGTAAAATGTATGTGTATATTGTTTTATTTTCCTACTTTTTAAACTAAACTTTAGTTTAGTTTAGGAAAGTTTAATTCTGTTTGTATTCTTTTTTCTTTTCTTTTTCCTTTCGTATATATCTTTACTATAGCAATAATGAAATATTGTTTCTGTAAATAAGCTGTAGTTGGCCTGTTGTAAACAATTCAAATAAATAAATAAACAACTATAATGGTGTCATTCATTAATGAATGTAGCGTCTAGTTTTCTGAGTTCTGTACCCTTAAACACTTTATCCTCATGGTAAAATTAAATGAAATCATCATGTTTTTTTCTCACTCAACACGCTTCAGTTAATTTAAATAATTTCTCTTACAAATTTGGTAGGTGCTTAAAAATATGTGTCTCCTATAGTTCTCCCTGTTGATTTTAAGCTCCTTGGTTGGTGTTGAAAATACATTTTTTTAGTATACTTGAAAATTTATAACTTAATTGGATTATTTTTTAATATTTGTGTAATGATTGTAGGTGTAAATACAAAAACAGGAGAAATATTTCCTGCAACATTTCCAGATAAAGGTCCTGAACCAGCTTTAAGAAGTGCAAGGAATTTAACCGGAAGCCAACAGGTAAATTTAGTATTTATTGTTCTTTTCATAATTTTTTTTTTATTTATTTATTTAACGTCGCATCAACTACAACGGTCATTAGCGACGATGTTGGGGTGTAACTGTTTACAATGGAGGATGAAATGATTTTTTGTAACGTATGAAAATATGCCATGCCTGAGTGGGATTCGAACCCAGGACCGCATGACGAGAGGCGAGCACGTTACCAACTGCGCCAATGTGGCCGGCTTTTCATAATTTTATAATGAACTTTGAAGGACTATTCTCACAACGCTAGTTTAGTTAACACTTTCAGTGCCAAAACAATATTTAAAAGTTTGATCTAAATCCATTTAATTTGAATAAGGGTGTACAAAAAGTGCCAGCCCTTATTTCGAAAACTTGCAGGCGTAAGCCTGCCATTGCCAACCAAAATTTCAACAGTATAAAAAAATAAAATTTCGTGTTAAAAATTAATTTTTATTATGTTCATAAGAAAACGAAATCGTTCTAACACTAAAACTACCTTCAATATAGTTTTTCTTAGTTCATTAAAGTCCCATCAACACCTTGGTCATTAGCAACTACTGTGGGTTTTGGTACCTTTACGGTGGTTTGAACGTGTTAAAATTACCAGACCCTAGCCGGGAATCGAACCCGGGACCTTTCACTTTGCAGGCTAGCGTGCTAGTCACTACGCCACGGAGGCGGTATCAAAATAAATTATTCCATTAATTTTTGTTTAATATTTTTTTTGTAAAAGTTCAGTTATCCGGACATTGGCACTTTATGCATAACTTAAGGACGTCCGGTAAATCGGATGTTATAACTACATAAAATATATCGACGTCCTGTTTTCGGGATGTTGGTACTGAGAGGGTTAAAGCACTAGTATTCACTAGCGTGCTAGTGACTTTGAACATGTTCGAGTCTACTAGCACTAGTCAATCACGTGACCTTTTCTCCCATACTAGCGCTAGTAAAGTCATACATGTTCGAAGTTACTAGCGCTTTTTACTAAATTAGTTGTTAGTTGTCCGTTCCCATTACGCTATTTTGCTAGCTGATAGTCAACTAGCAGCTAGTATTAGTGTCGTGGAAATGGGTCGTTAGCATCATTCACTCATGATTAAAATTAGGTTGTTTTTCATTTTACATTGCCAAGAGAAAATCGTGTGACAGTTTCATACCAGATTTTTAAACAGCAGCTTGTATTTTTGTTTCAGTTGGTTGATATCTACGACTGTGGTTTGGGTTTACTTAGGATTGGACCATTCAATTATGATCCAATGCGAGGTGTTGATCTTTGGTTAGAACAGCCTGATGAAATTATACTTCAGCATCTGTCAAATACACCTGATATTGAACCACCACATTTTGTCATGCAGGTCAGTTTAAAATCAGCCATGTTTTAAACAATTTAGTGTATTGGTTTTTTAAAGGGTGTTTGAGGGTTCATACATCCCTTCTTACTGGGTAGTAAGATGAGGCTGAATTAATTATACTGTAATCTCAAGTACTAAAAATTATATTGTACTCTGACATATATGCACGTGCCAGAAATGATACAATTCAAGAGAAGTATATTAGAAAAAAACAAGGAGATAAGAAATGACTAAAACTCCCTTTCATGAGACAACGCATCTTATGGCTGGTTGCAATTTTTAAAAAAGTTTACTTTTGAATTATGGTAAAATCCATTAGTGATTTCTGTATCTACTCTTTAAGAGAAATCAGATGACACTATTTTTGTTTCCAAGTTCCGACTTTGATTTCTTGACTTCCAGTTTTTGGCCACTTCCAGTCAAAACCGAAACTTCAAAACTAATGTTTATGTACCGGTATCTACTCTTTAAGAGGAATCATCGAATGACACATTTTTGCTTCTAATCTGAATTTGATTTCTTAACTTCCGGTCTAAACCGGAACTTTAAACCCAATGATTTCTGTATCTACCCTTTAAGAGGAATTGAATTACACTATTTTTGTTTCCAAATTCCGACTTTGATTTCTTAACTTCAAAACCTTCACAATGATTTATTTATCTCCACTTTGAGAGGAATTAAATGACATAATTTTTGCTTCCAAATTCTGAATTTTATTTCACTTCTGGTCGAAACTGGTACTTTAAACCCATAACGAAACTGTTAAAGAATAGCTTCTTCATGTCTTTAATTCCTTCTCTATTTTTCGAATTGTGGAAAGAGAAACATCTCAGTAGTTAGCCACTTTTTGTAGTTGGCTTGTGTTAAGAGGCAGGAGAAAGGTATTTTTGTTTATCTTTAACTTCACAGCATTTTATTACACTGCATATTAGATTTCTTTCAGCACTGTAAATAGTCTGCCCAAGTTTTTGAGAAACTAACATTTCTGTTTACGGTAACAAACAGTTATATTCGTACAGTTAACCTACAAAGGGTTCCGTGATATACTATATATGCTCTGGGTATAGTATAAGTTGTTATGTTTGTTGTACTGAAATTAAGGCAGTCGCAGATGCACACTGATGCTTTTCCCTGTTTACCCCTCGTTACAAACAGGGGCAAACTCGTGACTCAAGTAACTATACTTATTTTTTATTTTAGTATTATTATTATTATTATTTAAAGATCGTTTGTAACTTCTTTAATCCACAATGCTGTTGTTGATTTCTTTCCTAAAGGTACTTGAATTTTGTTATTTTATCTTCCTTCTATGAAAATGACAGTTTGTCTTTCTTCAGTGTTTCCGATGATTTTTAATTCATTTTGATGTCACTGTATTCATTCTTCTTAGTTTGTTTATTCTGCTTACTTCATTTTTCTTGTGATTCTTTCCTGGTATTTTTATTCTGTCCATACAGTGGTAAGCATTTACATGCATACGAACACTTTGTACGTTACTTTGTTGTTTATTTTTTTTGCATCTTTGGTATTATAATTCTTATCAACATTAAATGTACGAACAATTGCATAATACTTGTTTTGTTGTATCATAAAATTTTATGTTTCTGTCTTCAGATACGAGCTACATTAAAGTATATTCAAGAACATCCGTTTCCGGCAGTCACCGTATTTCGGGACAACCGTCCGCATTATTTCCGTCGAGATGAACATTCTGGAGCTTGGATTCCACTTCCTTATTAAACGCCATTAGTATACGGATTATGTTAATTATGTTTACTAAATGATGTAAAGGAAACACATCATGACGGTACATGATGAGTGCGCAGTAAAGTCATTTCATTATGCTTAATATATTTTCTTTTATTGAAATATGGGACCACACATTAAGAAATAACAATTTATAACGTATTACATTTATGTATTACAATTTAGTCTACTTTATTGAAAATATTGTTTAATTTAAAAAATGTTCTTTCATAGATTTATATCAGTAGGTATATTGTGTTTAAGTTTATTTTTATAATAATTGAGTCGATAGATATATTAATGTGTTGAACTTTAATCACAATTTGAAGGATTTATTTGACAAAAAAAGATTAACCGATTCATATTTATAATACGTAAATTTTTACAAATAATTTTTTTATATTAATTGTAATTCATAGATAAAAAAATCTAACTGTTAACATAAAACTAGAAATAGAAATGGTGGTGCTTTTTTAGTACAGGTAATTGGCTTGGTTAAAAAATACATTTTCAGTTGTTTTTTCCATTAAAAAAAAATTTAGTCTATTACTGGAAGTTCTGCACTGTTAATAATTTCGCTAATTTTTTTGGTAAAAATATTAATATTGAAAATTTTAAGATTTGTTTTTGTAAAGAATTTATTAACTTATGCAAGGTGCCATCAGAAAGTTTCTGGACTAGGTCTAATAAATTTTTCATGGTCACCTAGGCCACTAGTTCCCCTCTCCTTCAAAGTAGTCTCCCTGTGAATTGATACAACGAATTAGCATTTTTCCATGCCTGGAAGTGTCAAAAAAATCCTTTTCCTGAAGGCTTTCAAGCACATCCTGCATTTTTCGGAATGTCTTCTATAATATCAAAACATTTCTTGTAAATTTTCATTTATGGGAACAGATCTAAGTCACAGGGGGCTAAATTTGATGAATATAGAGAAGGTTTGGGACGTTGGCCATATTGTTTTTGGTAAAAAATTTGTTGTTTTCATTGAAGCATGAGCAGGTGTATTGTCATGATGTAACAACCAGTTTCAGTCTTTCACAATTTGGGTCTTTTTTTTGTCGCACATTTTCTTCAGCTGCCTCAAATCGTTACAATAGAAAATCTGATTGTTTGATGACGGCTTTCGTGAATGAATTGTCAGATTTTTCAACATTTTCATCTATTTTGCTTGTGGAAGGTCATCCTGAACAATACTCATCTTCAAGTGAAGTTTTGTTAACCTTGAAATGAGTGTATTACTCAAAAACTTGTGATCTGTATAGAGGTTGTTCTTCAAAAAGCTTCTCATAGCATTGCAAAAGTTTCAGTTGTCTATTTACTAAGTTTGTTGCTCGATGCAAGCTTGTTGCTGAAATTTATCAGGAATTATATCATTTGCAAATGAACGTTAACACATGATTACAAAAAAACAACTCGTAGACCAAAAACAACCTCACAATGCAACGAAACTCGGCACACTGGCTCGTAACATTTGGTATTACGTAATTAGATGCTAGCTTGCTGGCTTGTACAGTCATGTCCAACAAGCGTGATGAGTACAGTCCAGGAATTTCTTGAAGCACTTTGTAACTAGCTAATTGACTGAAACTTTCATACTAATGCAATTACTACTAATTTCATCTAGGTAGGCAACTCCATTAAAAAGAGATAGTCAATTATATCAGAGAGTGTTATAATGTAGGTGATGTTCCAATAATAACCCACAAATTGTAATGAAAGGCCCTTGCCAATTATGGTGTAGTCACTTGTTGCTTGGCAAAATGATTTTGTGATGACAAGCACATCGAAAAAACAACAAGTATCAACCTAGCTGTCGGCTTGAGTAATATCATTGATTTAAGGAAAAATACAAGGTTTCTATTCCATAGGCTCACTTATTGTCTTAAGGGGAGTTCATACCGAAAATTCGATTCATAATCAATTTTTTGACTTAAAGCTACTGAATATTAAATTTGGAATTTTCTGTTCTCTGGAAATATTTTTTTCACAATAGGTCTGCAGGTTCATAATTTTGGACAGTGTCAGACATGGTTAATTATTTATTACTCTGAAACTACACAATCTAAAAGGCTGTGGAAGATATCATTTTCCCTTGTTTTCTATTGGATTTGTAGGTTATATTTTTACATAGGTTGTATGTTATAATGATTTTTTTATAGTGGTTGAAAAGAGAAAAATCAGTTTTTTCTGTGTTTATTATATCTGAATATTACCGGTATTTATTTTAATTAGTAAACATGATTTTTTCTTACAAAAGACCCATTTTCCCAGAAACCACAAAAATTAAAGAAATGAATTTTTTACTGTGTCTTTAGTAGATTATAGTGGTACTGTGGGTCCTCTTTCAGCTTTGTACAGGTGGGATTTTATGAAAAAATATTTAAAAAAAAATTGGTCCTATCAAAAAAATTCATAACTTTTTAAAAAGTTGTTATATTTTAATGTCTGAGGATCAGCAGCCTCTTCTTGTATCCATAAATAATCCCTCAAAGTTACAGTTTTCAAGCATTAATAGTTACTGAGATAATGGGTTTCAAATTTTGCTAATTTAACATTAACTGGATACGCGGTATGAACTCCCCTTAAATCCTTCTCCCTAAAAATCAGTAAATCTAACAAGCTAGATGTTCAGAGAATGTTCAACAGAAGGATTGATCTGGCATCTAGTAACAACATGTAAACTGTAAGTTACATAAGTGAATAATAGTATCTGGAAATGCATTAAGACAGGTGTCAGAAATTTATGTCAGGTTAGTCGCACATTTAGGTTAATTTTTGCACAAAACTGATTTAGAAAGTATATTTGGTAAATGCTGTTGTTTCGTGTTTTAGTTTATTTTCATATTTGATTCTGAATAATTAAAAAACAAATCTAATCAATATTTTTTGTTAGTTATAATGGAACAACCTATTAATATTATTTATAAAATTTAAAGGCTTGTATCTTATAACTGTGTTTTTTTTAAGTTTTATCTTTCAGTTACATAAACATTCTAAGAATTTATTTTATAATTAGTGAATTTGATTTACCATATTATAAATAGTATGTTTATAAAATGATAATTTGTTAGATTTAATTGTTAATTATTTTTGTTGTACTGTATGTGTTTTAATGATGTTATATTATTGTGTTTTAATTTACATTAATTTATTTAGAGATATGATTAAATTTTAAATCATTTAAAGAATATATATATTATATCATCATTATATTTCATTGTATAATTTACATCACATGTATGTTTAATGTTGAAGTTTATGTTATTATTTTGTAATAATGAAATTTAGTAAATTAGTTTTATTTATAGTTAATTTCATTTAAATATTTACTTTTTAATATTTTCATTAAGCACTTAAATTATATAATATAATGCTGTTAGTTTTTGTTAAAGTTTATGAAATAAATGTATATAGTTTTTTATTATAATCTTATTTAAAATGTTCAATCATTATGCTATCATTTAAAATTTAATAAGGATGTGATGTTGTTTTATTTTGCCAGTAATGTAATGCTTTGCACACACTGCATGGCCATGACTTGATTGAAGTAGTACCAACATGATAACTAAAGCATGTAAACTAATCTTAGGTTAGAACAGAATTTTTCTGTTTCTGATTCAATTTGGTACTAGTACTAAATGGTACCTAATACTTTTACTACCAGTACATAAATAAAACCAACTAAGCCAAGAAAGATGATTATTCAAGCCGGGCTCCAATCTATTCGAACAAGTGATAGGCAGTCATAGAAAATTGATACTTTGGACCAGATACAAGCAAGGGATGTAATAAAAGCCAAGCTTTTGAGAGTTGGTATACGAGACGTGTTCAGAAAGTAAGTACCGTTTTTAAAAAAAACAGGTAAAACAATTTTTTTTCAACACAATTTTATTTCTACATGAAAGCCCAAACCTTAAACTATTTTTCGACATAGTTTCCACCGATGTTCAAACACTTGTCGTAGCGGGTGATCAATTTGTCTATACACTCTTCGTAGAAGGTTCCCGCCAACGAATATAGCCACGACTCCATGGCAGTTTTCACTTCATCATCGGTTTCAAAGTGTTGGCCGCCTAGCTCGCGCTTCATGTGCAGAACAAGTGGTACGATTATACAGACATGATTATATTATGTATAATATAATATATATAATATATAATAATATAATAATAAATAGTTCTGTTTCTTATCACATGGTCAGCCAATTAAGTGACTGAATCATTTAAGAACAGAAGAGGTAGAGGCGTATAAAAGACACTAATCAGAGTTATCTCCTCTGAAAGTAATGGATTTCATTATACAGCCAGACCCTGTGGTGAATGAAGTGAAGGTGTCATTTGCAGAGTGGAAAATATGTGCTTTTCAGAGGGCCCGGCATGCTGATTAGCATACTTTTCTATTCAGTGAGGAAGGCAATGGTAAACCACCTCACTCCTCGTTTTACTTAGTAAAACCTCTATAGGTTCAAACCAGCTTTTCTGCTGATGACCTAAACAACAACAACGTAGAAATAAAATTGGGTTGAAAAAAAAATTGTTTTACTTGTTTTTTTAAAAAACGGTACTTACTTTCTGAACACGCCTCGTACAAACAAATGTTGCCAATCTCCACTAGCCATTTTAATCGTTCCTTTCCACTGGTACACGCTCATATACATTTGTGAAGGCATACGCGGTTATATTCTGGAAAGTTCACTACGATGTGTCAAATAAATAATGATTCATTAAATAATATTTATTTTGGAATAATGTGAACAACATTCCGTTCAATATTTATGTCAAGATGTAATATATATCAATGCATTGTTGCGCCTCTGGCAAGTATGTATTACTTTTCATGCATGCACGTTAATGAGAGTTGTGGAGTCAACAACTATATCTGATGTAGGGATGGGCAAAGCGGGTTAGTGGTGTAGGTCGGTTACTGGCGTGTGGCCCCTCCGCACATAATGATGGACAGTCAAGAACGGGCCAAATAGACCTCTAGAATTATATAATGCCATCTTGGGTGAAACAGCTGACTTTTAGAAGGCTGCTTTTATTATTATTATTATTATTACCAATAATGAGAATTTAAATAAAATCATATTTATACGCAATCATATAATTTTTATTTTTTATTCCTAATGTATGTACGTTGCAATCTGTTCAATTTAGAACAATAAGCAACCCCATGACCCAATGAGATGAGGATGATATGTAAATGAGGTATAGTCTTGTACAGACTCAGGCCGACCATTCCTGAGAAAGAATGGTTAACTGAAACCCAACCATCAAAGTACACCGGTAACCATTGTCTAGTATTCAAATCCGTATAAAAGTAACTACCTTTACTGGGATTTGAACCACGAACCTTCGTCTCTGAAAATCAGCTGTTAAACTGCTGACTAGCGGCGACGACGTTACCCCTAGACCAACCCGGTGGGTTATAATTATTAATATCATTATTTCATTATAAATATATCCAGAAAATACTTTGTTATAGAATTACGATAAAATTATTTATTTATTAATAATATTAATTTATTTCATCAACTTACTGTTGAGTGAACGGATTGTTTATAAAATCTGAGCTAATAACGAGCATAATATTACCATGCAACAATAAAACAATTATTCTAATATATCGTCGAAATGATATAAATTACTTATGTAAAGTGTGTGTGTATGAGAAGTAAAGTGACTATATATAATGGGTGAGGGATGGGGAGTGGAGGATATCACCTGCTCTTTTTTAAGGGCCTCAAGCTAGTAGTCAGCCTCTACAATAAATAGATTCTATTAAAGTTTATTCAGTTGGTTTTGATTATAGGAACAGATGAGCATCTTAATTCTGGTTTTACTTGAAGTCGATCGCCTCTGTGGAATGCAGTTGTAGTTTCTGTTTAGTAAATGATTGAACTGAAGTGCATATGTAATCGGTTACTTTTTCGTGTTATAGAATATACTAGCTAGTTTTGCTGTGTACTTGTTAGCTATTCCTGGTAAATCGTTTGTCCAAAGTATCAATTTCTTAAGACTTGCCTTATCACTATGGACTAGAAAATTTGTTTTACTATATCAAGAACAAATTAGATTATTTACAAATATATTTGCGCACAAGCCAAATAATGTTGCTGTGTATTATTTGTAAACTAACCCCTGTTTATAGTGGAGCACCGAAAAAAGCAACGAGATTGCAAAGTGGTGAACACATGTATTAGAGCAGAGAAGAGTGCGATGCGGAAGGCGAAACATCTCAAAATGTCTGGGTCGAAGAAACGTAAATTGATGTATTTGGAAATAAGTGCTATAAAATTGTACGTTTTACAATTGTATGTAAAACAACGGTTAAGAAAATGGTGATGAACAACGGATCATCCAATAAATGCTGATAGAGAAGAAAATGGAGAATTTAATCATTTGTTCTTAAAATTATGTTTATGTCCGAATAAATTTATACAATACTTTAGAATGTCAATCTGCACTTTTTACTATGTTTTGCGTCAAGTAAGCTCACGAATGCAGCCAATGTGGACGAATTTCATTCGCAATCCAATTAGTGCTGAAGAACGATTAGCTCGTACTTTGTGGTGAGTAAATAGATTCAAAAAGAAATATTTGTTATCTTCAATAAGCCTACCTTAATTGCTATGAAAAATTAGTTTTCAGGTAGCAGAAAACAAAAATTCAATGACACAAAAATATACCGTACTAATGAATCACGAGAAATGTGTATACAGTTCCAATGGAATGAATACCCCAGTAGGCTGTCAAATATGTCCGAAGCGCTGATCTGTGTATTCGTCACCACTAGCAAAACAAATAATTTTGTTCTTTCAGTGCCGCTTTTATGCACATCTCTCCTTTTTGCTCTACTTGCAGCTCCATTATAAACGGACCCTATAACAAGTACATGTTTGTTCTGCCTCTCCACTAACCCTGCGGCTCCATTATAATCACGGCCTTACATTGTTTATTGTCTCTGATGAATAAGCTTTTTGAATGAAGTATTTTCTATTGAATTACAGTAGAATATTATGTACTGAAAATTAAATGAATATAATACATCGAACAACAAACAACTGTCAGATTTCGAAAAGACCCTGAGATTTAACATTGTGTTCTGATTACATAGAAAATGTGTAAAGTAGGATTCATTTTTTTTCTTTGTTTATTTAACGTCGCATCAACTACTGTGGTCATTAGCAATGACGTTGGGTTGTAACTGTGAAGGATGAAATGATTTTTTGTAACGTATGAAAATGCCGTGGCTGAGTGGGATTCGAACCCCTAGGATTCATTTTGTTAATGAGTAAAAACAATGATCACCAAAAATTACAAACAACAGCGCTGTCCAGCTGGCATACAGATTAACAATATATAACAAATTGTAAATAAATCCATTTATGATTGCACGCTTGTACGAACCATAATTTTGTAGCACATTGGCTTCGTCATTGTGTTGGTACAGATTGGTTGTTGTCTTGGCCATGAAACGTTAGCTTTAATTGTAATTTTATGAAATAATATTGTTACTGTTATTTTCAATATATTGGTGCTATAGTTTGTTTTACATTAAAAATCAAATGTTTTTTGATTTATTCAATTAAAATTTTGTAGTATTATTTGGTGAATTCACATATCAAAAGTTTTTTTATGGATGGATGGCATTGATTAAAACTGATATAAAAATTTAAACATAACACAAGCAGTTTTATAGTTTTACATAAAAAATTAAGTTTACATAAAAATATAGATTATGTAAAATAATAAGATTTAATTTTGATATTATGTTTTATTGTAATTTGCCTCACATTTATAGTAAACATGTTATGTTGTTAAAAAATTATCAGGAATATGGTTTTGATGTATTGTGCTGATGTAGTAGCTTGCACTCCTAAGGTAACTAACTGTTTAGTTTTTTTTTTTATTACAGATTTCATGCCTATGACAGGTGGAGTGTTAAATTATTGGCACTCAATCTGCTAGTTCCAGGGCTACAAAAAAAATACTGTTTCTTATCACATGGTCAGCCAATTATATGACTGAAGCGTTTAAGAACAGAAGAGATAGATGTGTGATCACTAGTCAAGAGTTATCTCCTCTGAGAGTAATGAATTTCATCATTATACAGCCAGACTCTGTGGTGAATGAAGTGAAGGTGTCAGTCATTTGCAGAGTGGAAAGTAGGTGTTTTTCAGAATGCCTGGTATGCTGGTAAGCATACATGCCTATGTATGATAGGCATGTATGCCTACCCATACACCTTCAAGGTTCAATGTTCTTTTAAAGTTGCCAAGTAATACATAAACGATTAGTATTAGCTTAACATTAACTTTTACTATACTGAAAAATAAACTATAAAAATACTACAACTAATACTATAAAAAATTTGAGGTCATACTGAGCAATGACATTCATATTTTACTTAAATTTGTTTTACACAGTAGTTCTTGGGAATGTATCTACCGCTTGTAACGTGTATTAAATTACATCAAGAATAAACATCTTTATTATCTTCATCACCTATTAAATAAATTTATATCTTGGATCAAAGCAGTTATTTAATGTTTAGGAAATGTATTTTGTTCAATGTAACAGGTTCTTATATTTTTTTTGTTTGTATGAATCTCAAAATTGAAGACTTACTTTTTAAATGTATTTAAAATTAATACAGTTCCAGTTATTACTACCAAATTTAATTTCAAAACATTTATAGAGATTAAAAATGGCAAACTGTAATTTTACATCCTTAATGTTTTGTTACTTATAATTTATTTGTGCCATTGCTTTAGTAATTAATTTTTTTATATTGTATATATTTTTGGTACTAGTTGCTGTTTATTTTTATTATTCTTTAATTAACATGTAGATTTTGGACAATTTATTATATGATTATGAATTTATATTGTAATTTTTAAATATTTATGTAATGGTAGTCTTATTATCTCTTCACAATTGTAATCAAAATAACATTGTTAATTAACGTAATTATATGAGAATGTTTTTTTTTTTATAAAACAGAATGTTTTTTTTTTGGTTTTTTTTATGTTGGTTACTATTACTTTGTGTACACGATTATTTTAAAATATATAATAATTTGTTATTTGAAAATTTTGTGTTTATTTCTTCCTGTCATTCTCTGACATAATAGTAAAGTAAATCATTCCAAAACCAACTACATACTATATTTATATGTACATATTAATACGTTATTTATATAAACTGCATAACTTACTAGTTTTAAAACAAGCAACTCGATGTTTTGTAGGTAACCCAATTATATTTATGTATGTAACTAGCAAACCCCGCTCGCTTCGCTTCACAGCAGCTAATGTAGGCCTCATTAAATTATTTTAAAACCTCTCTATATACAATATTTGTGGTTTCGTTGCCCTATGGCAGCAAAATAAATTGTTTTTCTGCACTTCCAGCTCTAGAAAGTCCAACATAAATCTATGAGACATGTTCATGTTGTCCATGAGTGAAGGAAGCACTCTTGTCTCAAATCAATGCCCACCGTTTTTCCCCTGTTATTTAACAGAATTGAATAGAATGCATAAAAGAACACCGATGGAAAAGAAAGAAACAGTAATACGTGGGTGCGGTATGCAGAGTAATTGGAAATATATGACTCATTCACTACCTGTCGAATGAAAACAAATATATGAAATGCAGTATAAAAATAAAACTTTTCAATATATCCGAATTTTTAATATTTTTGGAATTGAATGTTAAACGTCACATTTGTTTATTAAATATAAAAGTTGAGTCGTGCTTCTAAAAAATACACCATCCAGGGGACTTAGAACAAATAAAAAGGCTATGCAACCGATAAACTAAAACATGCAACATCGTCACAGTTTAAGTTACTTAACTAACTTAATTAAAGTTACAAGCAAGTAGTAAAATAGCCTATATTGATCAGGAAGCTCTAAACTATGCAACAATGAAAGATTTTTTTAAATCAGTTCAGTAGTTTCTGAGATTACCTCATACAAACAAACAAACAAATAGACGTTTCTTCTTTATTATATTAGTATAGATAAAAGCACATTATTCAGGAATGATGTACAGAACATTTTATTGACATGTTACTAATGACTAATCTAACTTACCAAACTATAACATAAATCATGAAGTACGAAATAGACATTAAATTATTGAAGTTTAAAATATTAAAAAATTGAGGTGTAAGTAGGTTTAAAAAAATGTGTAATTTTCCCTTGTTTGCTATTTTTTTGTAAATCCCTGTATAATTTTTTATAATTCGACATAGCATCTTCAATCTTGTGTTGGAAAATTACGCTGCATTCCATTGAAGGATCAACGTCCAAAAAAAAAAAAAATACTGACAAAGATCACGGGAAAGTTTAAAACTTTTGTGCTCAATGTTGGTTGAGCATCCAAACTATCACCTCATCCTTTTCTGTATCAGATGTTGTTAGTATTAATCTTCTAATTACTGATTAGCAAGCTCATCTTGTTGTGAGTCCACTAACTAATAACATTAGTCATTTTTAACTCGTTGAATCTGTCCTCGCCGATATTTTACGCAACTTCAATTACATTTTTGAACATTTTTATAATTGTACTTTCGTTTTCGTTACTGCTCAAACCAGTAACATCTTATAAAATAACTAGGTAATATAATTGTAAAATAAAATATTCTCAATATGTATTGGTGTATTTACATATTGAAGAAACCAATAAGAAAGAACTCAGGTAACATCAATGTAATTTGGCCTATGTTGCATTTCAGTTAGATTTAACGTAATGTGTTTTTGCCTTTCTAAACAAAATATTACGTTACAGGAATAATGTATTAAACTAATAATGAATACTAAAATTACTATGAACTTTGTTATCGAGAATTGATTCTCTAAATATTACATTAAATGTTATATTATCAACTTTCAGTCATTTGATTTGTATGACAATTTGAATACCGCGCGTTATCTATCCTCACCACAATATGGCGGCGTGGGAGCCTGACGGCACGCAATTAATTTTCAGTGTTCATTTTCTCCAGTTATATATCTAGCTCACTGGTTATTGCCTACTATAGTATTCTATTGCCCTGGGTTATTACGCTATATCTCTTTCTAACAATTCTTCTCTTTCACTCGCTCTCTGTCGCCTCACCAATCGTATAGTTAGACAGAGAGCTCTTATTACGCGGTTTGTCTCTCTCGCACAATTGTACCATTTTTGGCCGTGCATGCTGCCTCCATGTAAAATATATTAGTAAGTAACCCTTGGGTATACTTAAAGTAGTAACGTAAATATTAGTAATGAAGTAATGCTTCCAAAATGCTTACCGTTTTACGGAAAATAAAGGAAAAGAGTTACTATTCTCAAATTTGAGTATATCGTATAAATATACATTAATAATATTCTCCTTGTCTAATGAATATCTCAAATTTCAATTCATATCCGTTGTAAACGTGATTGTACTATTTGCTAAAGAAAGTTATTTCTTATAATTTCAAAAATATTGTAAAAGGTAGTATTATTATTTTTTATGTACAGCCTAATACTGACATACTAAAATATAGCATCTCTATACTGTACGAGAAAAGTTGAAAAGTTGGTAGTATTGCAACTTCCTACATCGCTGCATTTCAGATTGGTTTCCTGCTTCCTTTCTTCTTCCACTTTCATACGCGTTCTGTTGGTATGTGGTCATGGTAAGTGTTCGACTGTTTTCATTTAATAATATGATAATCATACTAATTTGATAAGGTAAAAGGAGTATATTTATTGTGTTTAGTAGGGTTATCAGTTTGTACAGTTTTTTATTGTAAATGTTTCCCTTTCCTTACATTCGTTAAATAATTATTAAAATAAAGGCATGGACCCAGACCATGCGGATGCTTCTCGTTTCTGTTACACTAAGAGTCATATTCTTGTGATTTTAATACTTGTGATTTGGTTAATTACTATTTAATGGAATGTTCACGTGTTTGAAAGGTGTTTTACGTTTTGTAAGATAATCAACTCCTGCTCTAGTATTTTTTGGTGCCACGTGTTGGGCGATGGAAGTCTTAGTACGTATTGTAGCAGCCCGTTTATTAAATCTTAATGGACAAAGTTAATCATTGTTACCAATTATTAACGAGGTACATTGTTCGTAGGCAGTAGATTTTTGTTTCAGTTCTGTTAGCAGTTTGCTTTTAACCACGTGTGTAGTGTAAACTATAAATCCATTGCTAAACCAAGCGGCGCATTAATTTTGTTGGATTTAGTATTAATTATTTTTAGTAACTAGGGTTTTCTAAATTCTGTATTCTATTGGGAAAATTAATTAAAGCGGGGTAAGTTCGTCGGTAGTTTTAACATGGATTTTACAAAGACTTTGTGCGAGTTCCTAAAATATTTGAATAGACTGAATAAGTAGCGACTTTTTATCGGGTAGACCTCGGTTGATATGTACATTAAATGTGAACGAACTTGTGTTATGAGGAAAGTTACCAGGTTAGAGTTAATTTTGTTCTTTAGGTATGTATGCGTCGTATATATTGTCGTGTTAGGTCTTAAGCTTTTTCAAATTGTGTGTGATCTGGTTAGAAAATATGTATAATATTTAAAGGAAGGTATTATTAGTTTCTTTCTGAAGTATTGGAAACTGTTGGTTGGTTGGGTACTGTCTAGCATTATGGAATCTCAAACTTGCAACGATTTTAAGTTATTTAGAAGTTTTCTTTTTAAATGTACATTGTGATTACAAAAAACTCATGAAAAAGGCCATTCTTATTCAGGATATTTATTAAGTTTTTGGAGATTCTGCTGATAGGTTGTTTAGGAGGCAAACATCACTATGTTGGTTTTATGAATTGGACTCCATTTTGAATCTACAAGTTTTGAGAATACTTATTGTATTAAATACACAGTGTAAGAAAAATTGGTTATTATATGGTACCTGGACATATCACAAATATTAATTTTTTATTTTTGCAGTCCAAATCTGAAATTAATTATAAGCCCTTTATAATCTATCTACAAAACCTCTATTTCCTTTATATTTTTATTGTACCCCATTTTATTTAACACGTTAAATGCGGCCCGTGTTAAGCGATGTTATTCTTTGTGACTGAACAGTTGCCTGCCGCATTTATATGTTCCCCGCACACAGTAACGCACAAGTCCGCGGCGCTTCATATCCTCATATTGTCTCTACAATTACAATTTCTCGTGTTTATTTTCATTCAATACTTTTATTTTATATTTATACGTGTATGTTTATGTACTTTACTATAGAGAAATGTGTTTTCATTTTAAAAATACACACAAAAGTATAAATACGAAAGAAATGTAAAAGTCTGAATGTACTTTGCTTTTATCACGTAAACCTATGAGAAAAATTTAAAAACTTATAGGAATAAAAGGATAATAATGGCACTCTTAGCTAAATAACTGCGGTGTGGCCAAAGGTTTTTGAAAAGTTGAAAGTAAGTAATATTACGGTACAGACGGCAGACAGATATCGGTACCTGTGACGGTTATACAATTTTTTCTTTTCAACAATATTTTATTACCCTTTCTGTTCCCACGGCAGTAAGTCTTTCCGTGAACAGGTAAAAATGCAATTCCAAAAATGGGGTCACCTAAGAAAAGAATTAAATAAGCCTACAAGTATACTATTATAAGTGAATGACCCTGCCGCTTTGTGTGAATGTGTACGCCTCATAGGCTCCTAAAATTATAAGTACTAATAAAATATTTCTATAACCAATTTTTAAATTGTGCAAACATTTAAAAAAAAATTAATACCTACTAGTTTCTTAAAAAAAAGTTAACTTTAGGTCTGCATGTTCAAAAACATAGGCCTACTTAAATTTAAAGCATTTAGGTATTACATTCGTATACTCATATTTATTTATTTAGTTGCATTTTTGCCACTCTTAATATCAACTAAGTATAGTAAATGTTGCGTAATTGTAAGATAAGTAATATAATGAAATAACATTTTATTAATAATAAATAAAACAGCCCGTAAAACTCTAAACATAGAAGAAAATATATCAGTTTTTAAAACTCCGCAAAAAAAAACTGGTGACGTCTATCCAAGAACTGCTTGCTCACTACCATAGAATGAACCTTTTCCTATGACTGGGCAATAAAGTAAAGAATATTCACCCTACCTAAACATAGAAAGAAGCAATAATAAACTATAGCTCGGACGCAGAATCGCGTCCTCCAGTCACCTGGGAGTGTTAAGGCAGACGCGTATCTGCGTCAGCCGCAGTCAACGTGTTAATTATATATTGAAATTTTAAGTTACTAATTAATTAATATTTCTTTATTTTCGATCAATAATTGGATCAATTTATTAATTAATTTCAGAGTGGTTTGTATGCAAAATTAATTTCAGATTCTGATTCAGCACTCATAAAGGATATATAAGAATTTAAATTGTGCAAATCTATGATGGTCCATGTTCTATATAATTACTGAAAAATTACTTTTATTTCTTTTCAATTGGTGAAAGTTACCTTGTTGAGTATTTCTGTATGCTTTTATTAGAAAAATGTTGAGCTATGATTAGTTTCAGTCTCGTTCGTATGAATTTTTATGATTATAACTTAATTTTCAAATGAGCTCACTTGTTTATGTGACTGAATTATTTTTAATCGACCTTATGTATATTCTATCAATTCTGTTGTGTTTGTTTTCAGTGTTATGGGGCAATGGAGTTCTTTTTTGCTGACTGGGTATGTAATATTTCTTACTATATTACTAATAGTTTTCTGTAAATGAATACGGGCTATCGTTGCTTGCAATGATTATTCTAATAATGTATTAAAGGTACCAATATTACTAATACCTACATTTTATTGTCTCTTTCCTTATATAAATAAGTATAGAAGGAAAGTATTGTTTTCATTTAGAATTTTCACTGGAAACACATTTTCAGGCCTACTCAACCCAGAAAGCTAGTTTTTAATGATAGTTCTGTTTTGTAAACATGATATCTAAAGAATGGGAATAGCGTATGAAGTTGAAACTTTGAACATATAGGAATCTTTAGGAAATCAGACACGATCATTTTCTTCAAAATCTATCAACCAGAGGTAATATCTTGCAATTTCCTCATAAATGGCTACGATTTTTTTTAAATTATTCACTTCATGATAGGTTAAGCACTATGTCTGCTTAAATTTCAGCCTTAATATGCATTTTATGGTAAATGTGTATAATCAAAGTTTTAGAACATTAAAAAAGGTACTATCTATATTTTTATTTTATATAATAAATTTCACTATAGTTCAGCCGCTCTAAGTTTGCTCCTACTGTCAACAAACCAAAACCAGCTACTACAGGGTGCACGCTAGAGTCCGTGACTATGGATGTCGTATTCCTATTAAGTTAACTATTTTTTAAATTATAAGTACTTAAAGTGCTTAAAAAAATCAGCCGTGATATAATGTAGGCCTAACAATTTAATTTAGAAAAATACTTTTAAAAGTATTTTGTATTTAAATACTTTTGAAATTATTTAGTTGTTACTTTTTAATCAGCGTGTACACATTTAGATATAATGCGCATGCTCAGTGACATCATTATTTGTTTACATTAGGAGCAAACTTAGAACGGCTGAACTGTAGCCTTTTACACAAAACACTCACTGTTTTCAAATGTATCAAAGTACATAATTAAGTAACATAAATATCTTAAAAAGTTGAAAAGGAAAATAATATAATTTATCCATTTAGGTACTTTGTACAGTGGTCTGAACACGAACAAATAAGGGGTTAATCCTGTTTCTTAAGTCTGGTAGGTTAGCTGTCCTGGAGGCATGAATACTGTCTGTTTTTAACTTTATGGCCTCCTGCAGAGTAACAGAATCTGTCCGCTACTAGCCTTTTCAATAACATTTCATTATGTACTACTACTAACTAGTACTTGAATTTGTGCATAATGAAGTGTTATTGAGAAGGCTAGTAGCGGGCTGATTCTGCTCCTCTCTGCCGGAGGCCATCAAGTTGTAGGCAGACAGTACATGATACTTAATGAATTCCCAAAGATAAAAATTGCAGTGTCATATTGGTGGTGGCCATGCGAAACCAGTTATGTTATTTGGCCCCTTGTGACCAATTTAGCAGTCAGGTACAGTGTCATTTAATCGAACGCATACTGAGATCTGGTAGGGAGGTGGCACACCATCTTGCAAAATAAAGTTCTCTGGTTCATCATAGTCCAGTTGAGAAGTCATAGTTGTAGCATGTCAAGATAAAAAAACTCCAGTCTATAGTTATATCAACGAATAAAAGGCCCATAAACTTTCTGCTGGGATATGGCACAAAAACATTCAATTTTGGGGAGTCTCTTTGCAACTACAATCTTAAGGATTTTCTGAATCCCATATGCACACATACGATAAACGCTCATAAATGTTCACATTTTTACTTAAATGAAATTTTGATTCATCACTGAAGTTGACACGATCCAGAATATCTTCATCGTTGTGCATCAATATTTCATTTGGAAAGTTGGCCCATAAACCATAGTTTGTAGGCCATATGGCATACAACCTATACAGGTTATAACAACTGCGAACTATAAGTATGCAATTGTAAGAATCTCCTTAAAAATTTCTCAAAGAAATAACTGGAAATGCTAATTCACAATTAGCCTTCCAAATTGATTTATCGAGGCTACGTGTGAAAGACTTACTTGTTCAACACTGCTTTTCTCACTTAGTATTTTGTGCCCTCTGCTAAGACAGCTGGTGTCTTCTTTAAACTGATTATACCTTTTACTGTAGTCATTATTTTTTTGAGGATTACAATGGAATTTAATACAGAAATCATGTTGTGTTGTAACTTCAGATTCAGTCCTTGCAAACTGTGAAACAATAAAAGCTTTATGTCCACTAGTCACAATCATAGATTAAGGCCAAGCAACTTGCTGTGAGTGCTGGGCTTTGCATGCGCATACTTGACTTAGACCCCGTGTACCTGTCTGACCTACAGCCAGATGTATCGGGGGTGTCGAAAATACAACATCCATTGTGTTTAGTAGGCATGCTGTTCAATTGTTGTTTACATACACTGCACTATTGCAATTCATATAAGACTATACTAATGCAGACACATGTTTTGCCCAGCACTCTCCTTACGAAAATTAGGCTATACTAGCGCTTATTAATGGAAGACTTGAGTGTACAAACTCTTCCCACAGGTGTACAAAGAAAACTTGATGTATTTTATGATTTAAATTTAATAAATACTATGGTATTTAAACTGCGATATTCGTTTTGAAACGTCCTGTATTTTATTTGGTTTCAATGATGATATTTTTCAGGCTAGAGTCTCTGAATTATGTGATTATAACCTCTGTATCTGAGAACAAAAAATCATTTATAATTTTACATTTTATTTTTGTGATAAAACAAAATTGTAATTTATTTTTATTTTCAGATACTCTGGATATCAAAGAAAACACCTAATTTGCAATTTTGTGCAGGTAAATTTATAATTTAGTTTTAAAATGTAAGTAACTGTATGCTTATAAAAACATTTTTACTTATATCTGAATATTTAATGGGCTACGTCATAATAATTATTAATTTTTTTTTTTTAAAGTTGAATCAACACCTCTGTCATTAGTGACTACAGTGGGTACAAACATATTATGTTTGTTGGTTAATTTACTTATATAAAATATTTCTGCTACAAATCTGTAACAATATATAAAAAAAAAATAAAAGAAACTATAAAAATTTGTGAACAAAATAAAAAAAATTATATCAAAAAAGCGTTTAAGAATAACTTTTTAATGAATAAATTGATAACGCTATGTAATATAGTCATTTTTATGTTAGCACTGCATGGAAATCATGGAAAGATTGACCCACTTAGCATTTAATAAAAGAGTTAAACAACCATATTGGAATTTACAAATCTGTCACAACTTATGTTGGCCTAGTTAGTTATAAGTACAAACTTTAGTTAACTTTATTTTAACGTTACAGTTAGTGTTATAATGCAAGCAAAAGTTAAAATGTTAGCATATAACATAAAAGTATTTGAAAAAATTATGATTGTGACAAAGATAGTAGAAAAAAACTCCCAATGTAAATTGTATGGCATTTGAAAGAGCTACAGTTCGTGTGGTATATTTAAAATATTTATTTCTACAACTGACATTCTTGTGTAAAAATTATTTACGATAGAGATTTTGTATGATGATACAACAATATTTTGCCAGATTAGAGTTTCTGATGCATCTGATTATAAATTGTTAACTGAAGATAAATTTGTTTGTAACAATTTTTTTTTAATAAGTGCTGTTTTTTAAAATTATTAATAAATTAAAAATTTGTTTCAGGTTAGTTGTGATATTTGTAAAGCATTTGGCTGGACATTGCTATTTAATTCAAAACTGGTAAGTTTATAAAGATTTTTATGAGTTTATAATGTTTTTAATTAGATATTAAATCTGTAAAATAGTGGGGTTTTTGATTGTGGCCTTAACATATAACGGCAAAAATTACTAATGATCATAGTTTCTGACTATTATTAAATTTTCGAAAACTTTTAAGGGTTTATTTTCTACAGAGCTGCAGTTTATGGTATCTTGAAAGTAGTGAAACAAATTAAAAACTTTATGATTATGGAAGAGTGAATCAAGAGAATAACCTTTTAAATAAAGGAGTGTTCCTCAAATTTAGGCTTTTTAGCCAAAATTTTACCCGAAAGAATGTGATCCATTGTTTTAGTCATGGAACAGTCTTCTAAAATGTGTGGTCTTGGGTTCAAATCCCATCAGGAACGGCATTTTTTCATACGTTACAAAATATATTATCCTTTATCGTCTGCATTAGCAGTAATTGTAGAACAAGATGATATTAAACAAAAAAAGAAAAATCTATAAAATGTGGTTTGTATAATTTTATGATAAATTTCAATTGCAGCATATTACAGTAAAAAAAAAGTATGAAGTAACTAAACTTTTGTATGTCGACAAATATTTTGTGCTGTCTTGCTAATGGAAAGCGTAGCGATTTTTATATTTGTATGTTCAAAATATACCTGTATTTATAAAACAGGCTGTAATTTTTTCATAATTTTTTATCAATGATAAAATGAGATAAATTAATTTATTCGGGAGCGTGCTTTGATATTTGAATGTTCACAATAGCAGAATGAGTAGCTCTGAAATAACTCGTAAAGGAAGGGTTCAAATTTTGATGATGAATAATATTACCGCCCCAGTCTGAAAATGATGTGGATAGGTACAAGATCTGATTAGTTTTTAAGATAACTGTTTTAAATAAGTTTTCCATTTGCTATTTAAACATACAATTTATGTATATTTTATTCTTTCAGTATGAACACTTGTGAACCTTTGTTTTGTGTGGAATAGAGCATGGAAACATCGAGTGAAGTTATGGTGAGCATCATTAAAAGGCCGAAGATAAATTAAGATATTTCTCCAAAATAAATTGATTTGGTAAGTCATTTTTGTATATGTATTTTATGTTTATAATTCATAGTATATTTGTATGATGATTAATTGTACCGCCCCAGTCTGAAAATTACTGTTGATTGGTATACTAACTGATTTTCTTTTGTCAAAAGTTCTGTTGTTTTTCTTAATACGTTATGCTAATATTATGTTATTTTCTTCCAGATTTGGAGAGCTGGGGATAATGATTTATTGGTAAGTAAAATTATTATGCCAATAGTGTTCTAAATATATTGGTAATTTAGCTTTTTTGTACTTGCAGTTTGAATTAGGTATTCACCAATGATGTTTGTGATGAGTACTATTACGCCCTAGTCAATATGATTAAATATGATTTTACTGTTGTCTGAAATATCATTGGTTATTTTTAGTGAACTACTAACTAATAATAATTTAGCATCTTCTACCCATTCCAGCTGTTTGCCACTGTGTTATAAACTTATCCACATCTGCTTGAAACAGCTGTGTTGTTTTCGTGTTAACGTTCTCAGGTTTTTCAACCACGAAATATGTATTCTCTCTATGCTACATTGTCTGCAATTTAGATTGCAGCAACCCATATCTTTTCTCGTTTTGTAATTACACTAAAGTTTTTTCAATAATTTTTTTTCTAAAATTAATATATTATAATATAAAAATGGATAAAATTTGTAATTTATTTCTCTATAACGTGGTATTATCTTTAAATGGATGGTATTAATTCCATGCAAAAATTGTAAACCCTCTATTTTTTGATGGTCAAATTTTTCTCCTCTAATATGTTTATTGGTTAATTTACTCATATAAAAAAATAACGCAATTAACAAATTAAGAAGCAATAATAAACTATAGCTCGGACGCGGAATCGCGTCCGCCAGTCACCTGGGAGTGTTAAGGCCGACGCGTATCTGCGTCAGCCGCAGTCAATGTGTTAAAATAGAAATAAAACTAGTAGAAACTATATCAAAAGAGTGTTGAAGAATAAATTTTTAATAAACAAATTGATAACGCAATTAACAAATTAAGAAGCAATAATAAACTATAGCTCGGACGCGGAATCGCGTCCGCCAGTCACCTGGGAGTGTTAAGGCCGACGCGTATCTGCGTCAGCCGCAGTCAATGTGTTAATTATATATTGAAATTTTAAGTTACTAATTAATTAATATTTCATTATTTTCGATCAATAATTGGATCAATTTATTAATTAATTTCAGAGTGGTTTGTATGCAAAATTAATTTCAGATTCTGATTCAGCACTCATAAAGGATATATAAGAATTTAAATTGTGAAAATCTATGATGGTCCATGTTCTATATAATTACTGAAAAATTACTTTTATTTCTTTTCACAATTGGTGAAAGTTACCTTGTTGAGTATTTCTGTATGCTTTTATTAGAAAAATGTTGAGCTATGATTAGTTTCAGTCTCGCTGTATGAATTTTTATGATTATAATTTAATTTTCAAATGAGCTCACTTTTTTATGTGACTGAATTATTTTTAATCGACCTTATGTATATTCTATCAATTCTGTTGTGTTTGTTTTCAGTGTTATGGGGCAATGGAGTTCTTTTTTGCTGATTGGTTATGTAATATTTCTTACTATATTACTAATAGTTTTCTGTAAATGAATGCGGGCTATCGTTGCTTGCAATGATTATTCTAATAATGTATTAAAGGTACCAATATTACTAATACCTACATTTTATTGTCTCTTTCCTTATATAAATAAGTATAGAAGGAAAGTATTGTTTTCATTTAGAATTTTCACTGGAAACACATTTTCAGGCCTACTCAACCCAGAAAGCTAGTTTTTAATGATAGTTCTGTTTTGTAAACATGATATCTAAAGAATGGGAATAGCGTATGAAGTTGAAACTTTGAACATATAGGAATCTTTAGGAAATCAGACACGATCATTTTCTTCAAAATCTATCAACCAGAGGTAATATCTTGCAATTTCCTCATAAATGGCTACGATTTTTTTTAAATTATTCACTTCATGATAGGTTAAGCACTATGTCTGCTTAAATTTCAGCCTTAATATGCATTTTATGGTAAATGTGTATAATCAAAGTTTTAGAACATTAAAAAAGGTACTATCTATATTTTTATTTTATATAATAAATTTCACTATAGTTCAGCCGCTCTAAGTTTGCTCCTACTGTCAACAAACCAAAACCAGCTACTACAGGGTGCACGCTAGAGTCCGTGACTATGGATGTCGTATTCCTATTAAGTTAACTATTTTTTAAATTATAAGTACTTAAAGTGCTTAAAAAAATCAGCCGTGATATAATGTAGGCCTAACAATTTAATTTAGAAAAATACTTTTAAAAGTATTTTGTATTTAAATACTTTTGAAATTATTTAGTTGTTACTTTTTAATCAGCGTGTACACATTTAGATATAATGCGCATGCTCAGTGACATCATTATTTGTTTACATTAGGAGCAAACTTAGAAGGGCTGAACTGTAGCCTTTTACACAAAACACTCACTGTTTTCAAATGTATCAAAGTACATAATTAAGTAACATAAATATCTTAAAAAGTTGAAAAGGAAAATAATATAATTTATCCATTTAGGTACTTTGTACAGTGGTCTGAACACGAACAAATAAGGGGTTAATCCTGTTTCTTAAGTCTGGTAGGTTAGCTGTCCTGGAGGCATGAATACTGTCTGTTTTTAACTTTATGGCCTCCTGCAGAGTAGCAGAATCTGTCCGCTACTAGCCTTTTCAATAACATTTCATTATGTACTACTACTAACTAGTACTTGAATTTGTGCATAATGAAGTGTTATTGAGAAGGCTAGTAGCGGGCTGATTCTGCTCCTCTCTGCCTGAGGCCATCAAGTTGTAGGCAGACAGTACATGATACTTAATGAATTCCCAAAGATAAAAATTGCAGTGTCATATTGGTGGTGGCCATGCGAAACCAGTTCTGTTATTTAGCCCCTTGTGACCAATTTAGCAGTCAGGTACAGTGTCATTTAATCGAACGCATACTGAGATTTGGTAGGGAGGTGGCACACCATCTTGCAAAATAAAGTTCTCTGGTTCATCATAGTCCAGTTGAGAAGTCATAGTAGTAGCATGTGTTTAGGTCATCAGCCGCAAGGCTGGTTTGAACCTGTAGAGGTTTTACTAAGTAAAACGAGGAGTGAGGTGGTTTACCAATGCCTTCCTCACTGAGTGGAAAAGTATGCTTATCAGCATGCCGGGCCCTCTGAAAAGCACATATTTTCCACTCTGCAAATGACACCTTCACTTCATTCACCACAGGGTCTGGCTGTATAATAAAATTCATTACTTTCAGAAGAGATAACTCTGATACACCTCTACCTCTTCTGTTCTTAAATGATTCAGTCATTTTGGCTGACCATGTGATAAGAAACAGAACTATTTATTTTAGCCCTGCAACGAACAGATTGAGTGTAAATAATTTGACACTACCTGTCTGTTATGGGCAGCGTTGTAGCATGTCAAGATAAAAAAACTCCAGTCTATAGTTATATCAACGAATAAAAGGCCCATAAACTTTCTGCTGGGATATGGCACAAAAACATTCAATTTTGGGGAGTCTCTTTGAAACTACAATCTTAAGGATTTTCTGAATCCTATATGCACACATACGATAAACGCTCATAAGTGTTCACATTTTTACTTAAATGAAATTTTGATTCATCACTGAAGTTGACACGATCCAGAATATCTTCATCATTGTGCATCAATATTTCATTTGGAAAGTTGGCCCATAAACCATAGTTTCTACGCCATATGGCGTACAACCTGTATAGGTTATAACAACTGCGAACTTTAAGTATGCAATTGTAAGAATCTCCTTAAAAATTTCTCAAAGAAATAACTGGAAATGCTAATTCACAATTAGCCTTCCAAATTGATTTATCGAGGCTACGTGTGAAAGACTTACTTGTTCAACACTGCTTTTCTCACTTAGTATTTTGTGCCCTTTGCTAAGACAGCTGGTGTCTTCTTCAAACTGATTATACCTTTTACTGTAGTCATTTTTTTGAGGATTACAATGGAATTTAATACAGAAATCATGTTGTGTTGCAACTACAGATTCAGTCCTTGCAAACTGTGAAACAATAAAAGCTTTCTGTCCACTAGTCACAATCGTAGATTAAGGCCAAGCAACTTGCTGTGAGTGCTGGGCTTTGCATGCGCATACTTGACTTAGACCCCGTGTACCTGTCTGACCTACAGCCAGATGTATCGGGGGTGTCGAAAATACAACATCCATTGTGTTTAGTAGGCATGCTGTTCAATTGTTGATTACATACACTGCACTATTGCAATTCATATAAGACTATACTAATGCAGACACATGTTTTGCCCAGCACTCTCCTTACGAAAATTAGGCTATACTAGCGTTTATTATGGAAGACTTGAGTGTACAAACTCTTCCCACAGGTGTACAAAGAAAACTTGATGTATTTTATGATTTAAATTTAATAAATACTATGGTCTTTAAACTCCGATATTAGTTTTGAAACGTCCTGTATTTTATTTGGTTTCAATGATGATATTTTTCAGGCTAGAGTCTCTGAATTATGTGATTATAACCTCTGTATCTGAGAACAAAAAATCATTTGTAATTTTACATTTTATTTTTGTGATAAAACAAAATTGTAATTTATTTTTATTTTCAGATACTCTGGATATCAAAGAAAACACCTAATTTGCAATTTTGTGCAGGTAATTTTATAATTTAGTTTTAAAATGTAAGTAACTGTATGCTTATAAAAACATTTTTACTTATATCTGAATATTTAATGGGCTACGTCATTATAATTATTAATTTTTTTTTTTTTAAAGTTGAATCAACACCTCTGTCATTAGTGACTACAGTGGGTACAAACATATTATGTTTGTTGGTTAATTTACTTATATAAAATATTTCTGCTACAAATGTGTAACAATATATAAAAAAAATGATAGAAACTATAAAAATTTGTGAACAAAA
The DNA here is from genome assembly GCA_035578175.1 of Catonia carolina. Classification (NCBI taxonomy): domain Eukaryota; kingdom Metazoa; phylum Arthropoda; class Insecta; order Hemiptera; family Achilidae; genus Catonia; species Catonia carolina. The sequence goes on along the minus strand of JAQMRL010000001.1, from coordinate 254,782,556 downwards.
TAAAAAAAAAATTATATCAAAAAAGCGTTTAAGAATAACTTTTTAATGAATAAATTGATAACGCTGTGTAATATAGTCATTTTTATGTTAGCACTGCATGGAAATCATGGAAAGATTGACCCACTTAGCATTTAATAAAAGAGTTAAACAACCATATTGGAATTTACAAATCTGTCACAACTTACGTTGGCCAAGTTAGTTATAAGTACAAACTTTAGTTAACTTTATTTTAACGTTACAGTTAGTGTTATAATGCAAGCAAAAGTTAAAATGTTAGCATATAACATAAAAGTATTTGAAAAAATTATGATTGTGACAAAGATAGTAGAAAAAAACTCCCAATGTAAATTGTATGGTATTTGAAAGAGCTACAGTTCGTGTGGTATATTTAAAATATTTATTTCTACAACTGACATTCTTGTGTAAAAATTATTTACGATAGAGATTTTGTATGATGATACAACAATATTTTGCCAGATTAGAGTTTCTGATGCATCTGATTATAAATTGTTAACTGAAGATAAATTTGTTTGTAACAATTTTTTTATAATAACTGCTGTTTTTAAAAATTATTAATAAATTAAAAATTTGTTTCAGGTTAGTTGTGATATTTGTAAAGCATTTGGCTGGACATTGCTATTTAATTCAAAACTGGTAAGTTTATAAAGATTTTTTGAGTTTATAATGTTTTTAATTAGATATTAAATCTGTAAAATAGTGGGGTTTTTGATTGTGGCCTTAACATATAACGGCAAAAATTACTAATGATCATAGTTTTTGACTATTATTAAATTTTCGAAAACTTTAAGGGTTTATTTTCTACAGAGCTGCAGTTTATGGTATCTTGAAAGTAGTGAAACAAGTTAAAAACTTTATGATTATGGAAGAGTGAATCAAGAGAATAACCTTTTAAATAAAGGAGTGTTCCTCAAATTTAGGCTTTTTAGCCAAAATTTTACCCGAAAGAATGTGATCCATTGTTTTAGTCATGGAACAGTCTTCTAAAATGTGTGGTCTTGGGTTCGAATCCCATCAGGAACGGCATTTTTTCATACGTTACAAGATATATTATCCTTTATCGTCTGCATTAGCAGTAATTGTAGAACAAGATGATATTAAACAAAAAAAGAAAAATCTATAAAATGTGGTTTGTATAATTTTATGATAAATTTCAATTTCAGCATATTACAGTAAAAAAAAGTATGAAGTAACTAAACTTTTGTATGTCGACAAATATTTTGTGCTGTCTTGCTAATGGAAAGCGTACCGATTTTTATATTTGTATGTTCAAAATATACCTGTATTTATAAAACAGGCTGTAATTTTTTCATAATTTTTTACCAATGATGAAATGAGAAAAATTAATTTATTCGGGAGCGTGCTTTGATATTTGAATGTTCACATTAGCAGAATGAGTAGCTCTGAAATAATTCCGTAAAGGAAGGGTTAAAATTTATATGATGAATAATTTTACCGCCCCAGTCTGAAAATGATGTGGATAGGTACAAGATCTGATTAGTTTTTAAGATAACTGTTTTAAATAAGTTTTCCATTTGTTATTTAAACATACAATTTATGTATATTTTATTCTTTCAGTATGAACACTTGTGAACCTTTGTTTTGTGTGGAATAGAGCATGGAAACATCGAGTGAAGTTATGGTGAGCATCATTAAAAGGCCGAAGATAAATTAAGATATTTCTCCAAAATAAATTGATTTGGTAAGTCATTTTTGTATATGTATTTTATGTTTATAATTCATAGTATATTTGTATGATGATTAATTGTACCGCCCCAGTCTGAAAATTACTGTTGATTGGTATACTAACTGATTTTCTTTTGTCAAAAGTTCTGTTGTTTTTCTTAATACGTTATGCTAATATTATGTTATTTTCTTCCAGATTTGGAGAGTTGGGGATAATGATTTATTGGTAAGTAAAATTATTATGCCAATAGTGTTCTAAATATATTGGTAGATTTAGCTTTTTTGTACTTGCAGTTTGAATTAGGTATTCACCAATGATGTTTGTGATGAGTACTATTACGCCCTAGTCAATATGATTAAATATGATTTTACTGTTGTCTGAAATATCATTGGTTATTGTTAGTGTAACTACTAACTAATAATAATTTTGCATCTTCTACCCATTCCAGCTGTTTGCCTCTGTATTATAAACTTATCTACGTCTGCTTGAAACAGCTGTGTTGTTTTCGTGTTAACGTTCTCAGGTTTTTCAACCACGAAATATGCATTCTCTCTATGCTACATTGTCTGTGCAATTTAGATTGCGGCAACCCATATCTTTTCTCGTTTTGTAATTACACTAAAGTTTTTTCAATAATTTTTTTTCTAAAATTAATATATTATAATATAAAAATGGATAAAATTTGTAATTTATTTTCTCTATAACCGTGGTATTATCTTTAAATGGATGGTATTATTTCCATACAAAAATTGTAAACCCTCTATTTTTTAATGGTCAAATTTTTCTCCTCTGTAATATGTTTATTGGTTAATTTACTCATATAAAAAAATTCTGCTACTAAACAATATTTGAAATAAAACTAGTAGAAACTATATCAAAAAAGTGTTGAAGAATAAATTTTTAATAAACAAATTGATAACGCTATGTTATGTAGTCATTTTTATGGTAGGCATGAAAAGCTTTGACCCACTTAGCACTCTCTAAAAAAGTTAAACAATCATTTTTGTATTGCAAAAAAATACGAAGTAACTAAACTGTTTTCTGTCTACAAATATTTTGTGCTGTCTTGCTAACTGAAAGCTTAATGATTTTTTTTCGTATGTTCAAATTATATCTGTTACAATTTGTCACAAAACTTATATTGGCCAAATTTGTTATAATTACAAACTTTAGTTAACTTTGTTTTTAACTTTACAGTTAGTGTTATAATGACAAGCAAAAGTGAAAATGTTAGCATATAACATAAACTTGTCTGAAAAAATTGTGATTGTGACAAGGATAGTGGAAAAAGACTCCCAATGTAAATTGTATGACATTTGAAAGAGCTACAGTTTGTATGTTATCTTTACAATATTTATTTCTACGGAGGACAATTTATTGTGTAGAAATTATTTACCATAGAGATTATTTGTATGATGATGCAACAATATTTTGCCTGATTAGAGTTTAGTATAGCACTGTCCTTACGAAAATCAGGCTGTACTAGCACTTATTAATGGAACACTTGAGTGTACAAACTCCTCCCACAGGTGTACAAAGAAAACTTGATGTATTTTATAATTTAAATTTAATAAATACTATGGTCTTAAACTCAGTTATTTATTTTGAATCGCCTTGTATTTTATTTGGTTTCAATGATGATATTTTTCAGGCTAGAGTCTCTGAATTATGTGATTATAACTTCTGTATCTGAGAACAAAAAATCATTTGTAATTTTACATTTTATTTTTGTGATAAAACAAAATTGTAATTTATTTTTATTTTCAGATACTCTGGATATCAAAGAAAACACCTAATTTGCAATTTTGTGCAGGTAATTTTATAATTTAGTTTTAAAATGTAAGTAACTGTATGCTTATAAAAACATTTTTACTTATATCTGAATATTTAATGGGCTACGTCATTATAATTATTAATTTTTTTTTTTTTAAAGTTGAATCAACACCTCTGTCATTAGTGACTACAGTGGGTACAAACATATTATGTTTGTTGGTTAATTTACTTATATAAAATATTTCTGCTACAAATGTGTAACAATATATAAAAAAAATGATAGAAACTATAAAAATTTGTGAACAAAATAAAAAAAAAATTATATCAAAAAAGCGTTTAAGAATAACTTTTTAATGAATAAATTGATAACGCTGTGTAATATAGTCATTTTTATGTTAGCACTGCATGGAAATCATGGAAAGATTGACCCACTTAGCATTTAATAAAAGAGTTAAACAACCATATTGGAATTTACAAATCTGTCACAACTTACGTTGGCCAAGTTAGTTATAAGTACAAACTTTAGTTAACTTTATTTTAACGTTACAGTTAGTGTTATAATGCAAGCAAAAGTTAAAATGTTAGCATATAACATAAAAGTATTTGAAAAAATTATGATTGTGACAAAGATAGTAGAAAAAAACTCCCAATGTAAATTGTATGGTATTTGAAAGAGCTACAGTTCGTGTGGTATATTTAAAATATTTATTTCTACAACTGACATTCTTGTGTAAAAATTATTTACGATAGAGATTTTGTATGATGATACAACAATATTTTGCCAGATTAGAGTTTCTGATGCATCTGATTATAAATTGTTAACTGAAGATAAATTTGTTTGTAACAATTTTTTTATAATAACTGCTGTTTTTAAAAATTATTAATAAATTAAAAATTTGTTTCAGGTTAGTTGTGATATTTGTAAAGCATTTGGCTGGACATTGCTATTTAATTCAAAACTGGTAAGTTTATAAAGATTTTTTGAGTTTATAATGTTTTTAATTAGATATTAAATCTGTAAAATAGTGGGGTTTTTGATTGTGGCCTTAACATATAACGGCAAAAATTACTAATGATCATAGTTTTTGACTATTATTAAATTTTCGAAAACTTTAAGGGTTTATTTTCTACAGAGCTGCAGTTTATGGTATCTTGAAAGTAGTGAAACAAGTTAAAAACTTTATGATTATGGAAGAGTGAATCAAGAGAATAACCTTTTAAATAAAGGAGTGTTCCTCAAATTTAGGCTTTTTAGCCAAAATTTTACCCGAAAGAATGTGATCCATTGTTTTAGTCATGGAACAGTCTTCTAAAATGTGTGGTCTTGGGTTCGAATCCCATCAGGAACGGCATTTTTTCATACGTTACAAGATATATTATCCTTTATCGTCTGCATTAGCAGTAATTGTAGAACAAGATGATATTAAACAAAAAAAGAAAAATCTATAAAATGTGGTTTGTATAATTTTATGATAAATTTCAATTTCAGCATATTACAGTAAAAAAAAGTATGAAGTAACTAAACTTTTGTATGTCGACAAATATTTTGTGCTGTCTTGCTAATGGAAAGCGTACCGATTTTTATATTTGTATGTTCAAAATATACCTGTATTTATAAAACAGGCTGTAATTTTTTCATAATTTTTTACCAATGATGAAATGAGAAAAATTAATTTATTCGGGAGCGTGCTTTGATATTTGAATGTTCACATTAGCAGAATGAGTAGCTCTGAAATAATTCCGTAAAGGAAGGGTTAAAATTTATATGATGAATAATTTTACCGCCCCAGTCTGAAAATGATGTGGATAGGTACAAGATCTGATTAGTTTTTAAGATAACTGTTTTAAATAAGTTTTCCATTTGTTATTTAAACATACAATTTATGTATATTTTATTCTTTCAGTATGAACACTTGTGAACCTTTGTTTTGTGTGGAATAGAGCATGGAAACATCGAGTGAAGTTATGGTGAGCATCATTAAAAGGCCGAAGATAAATTAAGATATTTCTCCAAAATAAATTGATTTGGTAAGTCATTTTTGTATATGTATTTTATGTTTATAATTCATAGTATATTTGTATGATGATTAATTGTACCGCCCCAGTCTGAAAATTACTGTTGATTGGTATACTAACTGATTTTCTTTTGTCAAAAGTTCTGTTGTTTTTCTTAATACGTTATGCTAATATTATGTTATTTTCTTCCAGATTTGGAGAGTTGGGGATAATGATTTATTGGTAAGTAAAATTATTATGCCAATAGTGTTCTAAATATATTGGTAGATTTAGCTTTTTTGTACTTGCAGTTTGAATTAGGTATTCACCAATGATGTTTGTGATGAGTACTATTACGCCCTAGTCAATATGATTAAATATGATTTTACTGTTGTCTGAAATATCATTGGTTATTGTTAGTGTAACTACTAACTAATAATAATTTTGCATCTTCTACCCATTCCAGCTGTTTGCCTCTGTATTATAAACTTATCTACGTCTGCTTGAAACAGCTGTGTTGTTTTCGTGTTAACGTTCTCAGGTTTTTCAACCACGAAATATGCATTCTCTCTATGCTACATTGTCTGTGCAATTTAGATTGCGGCAACCCATATCTTTTCTCGTTTTGTAATTACACTAAAGTTTTTTCAATAATTTTTTTTCTAAAATTAATATATTATAATATAAAAATGGATAAAATTTGTAATTTATTTTCTCTATAACCGTGGTATTATCTTTAAATGGATGGTATTATTTCCATACAAAAATTGTAAACCCTCTATTTTTTAATGGTCAAATTTTTCTCCTCTGTAATATGTTTATTGGTTAATTTACTCATATAAAAAAATTCTGCTACTAAACAATATTTGAAATAAAACTAGTAGAAACTATATCAAAAAAGTGTTGAAGAATAAATTTTTAATAAACAAATTGATAACGCTATGTTATGTAGTCATTTTTATGGTAGGCATGAAAAGCTTTGACCCACTTAGCACTCTCTAAAAAAGTTAAACAATCATTTTTGTATTGCAAAAAAATACGAAGTAACTAAACTGTTTTCTGTCTACAAATATTTTGTGCTGTCTTGCTAACTGAAAGCTTAATGATTTTTTTTCGTATGTTCAAATTATATCTGTTACAATTTGTCACAAAACTTATATTGGCCAAATTTGTTATAATTACAAACTTTAGTTAACTTTGTTTTTAACTTTACAGTTAGTGTTATAATGACAAGCAAAAGTGAAAATGTTAGCATATAACATAAACTTGTCTGAAAAAATTGTGATTGTGACAAGGATAGTGGAAAAAGACTCCCAATGTAAATTGTATGACATTTGAAAGAGCTACAGTTTGTATGTTATCTTTACAATATTTATTTCTACGGAGGACAATTTATTGTGTAGAAATTATTTACCATAGAGATTATTTGTATGATGATGCAACAATATTTTGCCTGATTAGAGTTTAGTATAGCACTGTCCTTACGAAAATCAGGCTGTACTAGCACTTATTAATGGAACACTTGAGTGTACAAACTCCTCCCACAGGTGTACAAAGAAAACTTGATGTATTTTATAATTTAAATTTAATAAATACTATGGTCTTAAACTCAGTTATTTATTTTGAATCGCCTTGTATTTTATTTGGTTTCAATGATGATATTTTTCAGGCTAGAGTCTCTGAATTATGTGATTATAACTTCTGTATCTGAGAACAAAAAATCATTTGTAATTTTACATTTTATTTTTGTGATAAAACAAAATTGTAATTTATTTTTATTTTCAGATACTCTGGATATCAAAGAAAACACCTAATTTGCAATTTTGTGCAGGTAATTTTATAATTTAGTTTTAAAATGTAAGTAACTGTATGCTTATAAAAACATTTTTACTTATATCTGAATATTTAATGGGCTACGTCATTATAATTATTAATTTTTTTTTTTTTAAAGTTGAATCAACACCTCTGTCATTAGTGACTACAGTGGGTACAAACATATTATGTTTGTTGGTTAATTTACTTATATAAAATATTTCTGCTACAAATGTGTAACAATATATAAAAAAAATGATAGAAACTATAAAAATTTGTGAACAAAATAAAAAAAAAATTATATCAAAAAAGCGTTTAAGAATAACTTTTTAATGAATAAATTGATAACGCTGTGTAATATAGTCATTTTTATGTTAGCACTGCATGGAAATCATGGAAAGATTGACCCACTTAGCATTTAATAAAAGAGTTAAACAACCATATTGGAATTTACAAATCTGTCACAACTTACGTTGGCCAAGTTAGTTATAAGTACAAACTTTAGTTAACTTTATTTTAACGTTACAGTTAGTGTTATAATGCAAGCAAAAGTTAAAATGTTAGCATATAACATAAAAGTATTTGAAAAAATTATGATTGTGACAAAGATAGTAGAAAAAAACTCCCAATGTAAATTGTATGGTATTTGAAAGAGCTACAGTTCGTGTGGTATATTTAAAATATTTATTTCTACAACTGACATTCTTGTGTAAAAATTATTTACGATAGAGATTTTGTATGATGATACAACAATATTTTGCCAGATTAGAGTTTCTGATGCATCTGATTATAAATTGTTAACTGAAGATAAATTTGTTTGTAACAATTTTTTTATAATAACTGCTGTTTTTAAAAATTATTAATAAATTAAAAATTTGTTTCAGGTTAGTTGTGATATTTGTAAAGCATTTGGCTGGACATTGCTATTTAATTCAAAACTGGTAAGTTTATAAAGATTTTTTGAGTTTATAATGTTTTTAATTAGATATTAAATCTGTAAAATAGTGGGGTTTTTGATTGTGGCCTTAACATATAACGGCAAAAATTACTAATGATCATAGTTTTTGACTATTATTAAATTTTCGAAAACTTTAAGGGTTTATTTTCTACAGAGCTGCAGTTTATGGTATCTTGAAAGTAGTGAAACAAGTTAAAAACTTTATGATTATGGAAGAGTGAATCAAGAGAATAACCTTTTAAATAAAGGAGTGTTCCTCAAATTTAGGCTTTTTAGCCAAAATTTTACCCGAAAGAATGTGATCCATTGTTTTAGTCATGGAACAGTCTTCTAAAATGTGTGGTCTTGGGTTCGAATCCCATCAGGAACGGCATTTTTTCATACGTTACAAGATATATTATCCTTTATCGTCTGCATTAGCAGTAATTGTAGAACAAGATGATATTAAACAAAAAAAGAAAAATCTATAAAATGTGGTTTGTATAATTTTATGATAAATTTCAATTTCAGCATATTACAGTAAAAAAAAGTATGAAGTAACTAAACTTTTGTATGTCGACAAATATTTTGTGCTGTCTTGCTAATGGAAAGCGTACCGATTTTTATATTTGTATGTTCAAAATATACCTGTATTTATAAAACAGGCTGTAATTTTTTCATAATTTTTTACCAATGATGAAATGAGAAAAATTAATTTATTCGGGAGCGTGCTTTGATATTTGAATGTTCACATTAGCAGAATGAGTAGCTCTGAAATAATTCCGTAAAGGAAGGGTTAAAATTTATATGATGAATAATTTTACCGCCCCAGTCTGAAAATGATGTGGATAGGTACAAGATCTGATTAGTTTTTAAGATAACTGTTTTAAATAAGTTTTCCATTTGTTATTTAAACATACAATTTATGTATATTTTATTCTTTCAGTATGAACACTTGTGAACCTTTGTTTTGTGTGGAATAGAGCATGGAAACATCGAGTGAAGTTATGGTGAGCATCATTAAAAGGCCGAAGATAAATTAAGATATTTCTCCAAAATAAATTGATTTGGTAAGTCATTTTTGTATATGTATTTTATGTTTATAATTCATAGTATATTTGTATGATGATTAATTGTACCGCCCCAGTCTGAAAATTACTGTTGATTGGTATACTAACTGATTTTCTTTTGTCAAAAGTTCTGTTGTTTTTCTTAATACGTTATGCTAATATTATGTTATTTTCTTCCAGATTTGGAGAGTTGGGGATAATGATTTATTGGTAAGTAAAATTATTATGCCAATAGTGTTCTAAATATATTGGTAGATTTAGCTTTTTTGTACTTGCAGTTTGAATTAGGTATTCACCAATGATGTTTGTGATGAGTACTATTACGCCCTAGTCAATATGATTAAATATGATTTTACTGTTGTCTGAAATATCATTGGTTATTGTTAGTGTAACTACTAACTAATAATAATTTTGCATCTTCTACCCATTCCAGCTGTTTGCCTCTGTATTATAAACTTATCTACGTCTGCTTGAAACAGCTGTGTTGTTTTCGTGTTAACGTTCTCAGGTTTTTCAACCACGAAATATGCATTCTCTCTATGCTACATTGTCTGTGCAATTTAGATTGCGGCAACCCATATCTTTTCTCGTTTTGTAATTACACTAAAGTTTTTTCAATAATTTTTTTTCTAAAATTAATATATTATAATATAAAAATGGATAAAATTTGTAATTTATTTTCTCTATAACCGTGGTATTATCTTTAAATGGATGGTATTATTTCCATACAAAAATTGTAAACCCTCTATTTTTTAATGGTCAAATTTTTCTCCTCTGTAATATGTTTATTGGTTAATTTACTCATATAAAAAAATTCTGCTACTAAACAATATTTGAAATAAAACTAGTAGAAACTATATCAAAAAAGTGTTGAAGAATAAATTTTTAATAAACAAATTGATAACGCTATGTTATGTAGTCATTTTTATGGTAGGCATGAAAAGCTTTGACCCACTTAGCACTCTCTAAAAAAGTTAAACAATCATTTTTGTATTGCAAAAAAATACGAAGTAACTAAACTGTTTTCTGTCTACAAATATTTTGTGCTGTCTTGCTAACTGAAAGCTTAATGATTTTTTTTCGTATGTTCAAATTATATCTGTTACAATTTGTCACAAAACTTATATTGGCCAAATTTGTTATAATTACAAACTTTAGTTAACTTTGTTTTTAACTTTACAGTTAGTGTTATAATGACAAGCAAAAGTGAAAATGTTAGCATATAACATAAACTTGTCTGAAAAAATTGTGATTGTGACAAGGATAGTGGAAAAAGACTCCCAATGTAAATTGTATGACATTTGAAAGAGCTACAGTTTGTATGTTATCTTTACAATATTTATTTCTACGGAGGACAATTTATTGTGTAGAAATTATTTACCATAGAGATTATTTGTATGATGATGCAACAATATTTTGCCTGATTAGAATTTAGTATAGCACTGTCCTTACGAAAATCAGGCTGTACTAGCACTTATTAATGGAACACTTGAGTGTACAAACTCCTCCCACAGGTGTACAAAGAAAACTTGATGTATTTTATAATTTAAATTTAATAAATACTATGGTCTTAAACTCAGTTATTTATTTTGAATCGCCTTGTATTTTATTTGGTTTCAATGATGATATTTTTCAGGCTAGAGTCTCTGAATTATGTGATTATAACTTCTGTATCTGAGAACAAAAAATCATTTGTAATTTTACATTTTATTTTTGTGATAAAACAAAATTGTAATTTATTTTTATTTTCAGATACTCTGGATATCAAAGAAAACACCTAATTTGCAATTTTGTGCAGGTAAATTTATAATTTAGTTTTAAAATGTAAGTAACTGTATGCTTATAAAAACATTTTTACTTATATCTGAATATTTAATGGGCTACGTCATTATAATTATTAATTTTTTTTTTTTTAAAGTTGAATCAACACCTCTGTCATTAGTGACTACAGTGGGTACAAACATATTATGTTTGTTGGTTAATTTACTTATATAAAATATTTCTGCTACAAATGTGTAACAATATATAAAAAAAATGATAGAAACTATAAAAATTTGTGAACAAAATAAAAAAAAAATTATATCAAAAAAGCGTTTAAGAATAACTTTTTAATGAATAAATTGATAACGCTGTGTAATATAGTCATTTTTATGTTAGCACTGCATGGAAATCATGGAAAGATTGACCCACTTAGCATTTAATAAAAGAGTTAAACAACCATATTGGAATTTACAAATCTGTCACAACTTACGTTGGCCAAGTTAGTTATAAGTACAAACTTTAGTTAACTTTATTTTAACGTTACAGTTAGTGTTATAATGCAAGCAAAAGTTAAAATGTTAGCATATAACATAAAAGTATTTGAAAAAATTATGATTGTGACAAAGATAGTAGAAAAAAACTCCCAATGTAAATTGTATGGTATTTGAAAGAGCTACAGTTCGTGTGGTATATTTAAAATATTTATTTCTACAACTGACATTCTTGTGTAAAAATTATTTACGATAGAGATTTTGTATGATGATACAACAATATTTTGCCAGATTAGAGTTTCTGATGCATCTGATTATAAATTGTTAACTGAAGATAAATTTGTTTGTAACAATTTTTTTATAATAACTGCTGTTTTTAAAAATTATTAATAAATTAAAAATTTGTTTCAGGTTAGTTGTGATATTTGTAAAGCATTTGGCTGGACATTGCTATTTAATTCAAAACTGGTAAGTTTATAAAGATTTTTATGAGTTTATAATGTTTTTAATTAGATATTAAATCTGTAAAATAGTGGGGTTTTTGATTGTGGCCTTAACATATAACGGCAAAAATTACTAATGATCATAGTTTTTGACTATTATTAAATTTTCGAAAACTTTGAGGGTTTATTTTCTACAGAGCTGCAGTTTATGGTATCTTGAAAGTAGTGAAACAAGTTAAAAATTTTATGATTATGGAAGAGTGAATCAAGAGAATAACCTTTTAAATAAAGGAGTGTTCCTCAAATTTAGGCTTTTTAGCCAAAATTTTACCCGAAAGAATGTGATCCATTGTTTTAGTCATGGAACAGTCTTCTAAAATGTGTGGTCTTGGGTTCGAATCCCATCAGGAACGGCATTTTTTCATACGTTACAAGATATATTATCCTTTATCGTCTGCATTAGCAGTAATTGTAGAACAAGATGATATTAAACAAAAAAAGAAAAATCTATAAAATGTGGTTTGTATAATTTTATGATAAATTTCAATTTCAGCATATTACAGTAAAAAAAAGTATGAAGTAACTAAACTTTTGTATGTCGACAAATATTTTGTGCTGTCTTGCTAATGGAAAGCGTACCGATTTTTATATTTGTATGTTCAAAATATACCTGTATTTATAAAACAGGCTGTAATTTTTTCATAATTTTTTACCAATGATGAAATGAGAAAAATTAATTTATTCGGGAGCGTGCTTTGATATTTGAATGTTCACATTAGCAGAATGAGTAGCTCTGAAATAATTCCGTAAAGGAAGGGTTAAAATTTATATGATGAATAATTTTACCGCCCCAGTCTGAAAATGATGTGGATAGGTACAAGATCTGATTAGTTTTTAAGATAACTGTTTTAAATAAGTTTTCCATTTGTTATTTAAACATACAATTTATGTATATTTTATTCTTTCAGTATGAACACTTGTGAACCTTTGTTTTGTGTGGAATAGAGCATGGAAACATCGAGTGAAGTTATGGTGAGCATCATTAAAAGGCCGAAGATAAATTAAGATATTTCTCCAAAATAAATTGATTTGGTAAGTCATTTTTGTATATGTATTTTATGTTTATAATTCATAGTATATTTGTATGATGATTAATTGTACCGCCCCAGTCTGAAAATTACTGTTGATTGGTATACTAACTGATTTTTTTTTTTGTTAAAAGTTCTATTGTTTTTCTTAATACGTTATGCTAATATTATGTTATTTTTTTCCAGATCTGGAAAGCCGGAGATAATGATTTATTGGTAAGTAAAATTATTATGCCAATAGTGTTCTAAATATATTGGTAAATTTAGCTTTTTTCTACGGTCAGTTTGAATTAGGTATTCACCAATGATGTTTGTGATGAGTACTATTACGCCCTAGTCAATATGATTAAATATGATTTTACTGTTGTCTAAAATATCATTGGTTATTGTTAGTGTAACTACTAACTAATAATAATTTTGCATCTTCTACCCATTCCAGCTGTTTGCCTCTGTATTATAAACTTATCTACGTCTGCTTGAAACAGCTGTGTTGTTTTCGTGTTAAGGGGAGCAGGACGTGGCTATCTTTTGCATGTAAAATTAGCCATTTTTTGGTACACTTTACAAAAAAAGTATTAATCCTATGGTAACCAAATTTTGACAGCATGTTTTATGCATGTTCTTTTACAATAATAAGAAGTAATAATATGTTTCATTGAATAGTTATTTTGTTACAAATTTTTTTTCAGCAGCTAAAACTTTATGGGAAAAAACAGATTAATAAATTCAGCAACATTTTTTCTAGTTACAGGAACACAATTATACCTCTTATTACTAGAGATCATGTCAAAATGAACATCTGTGCCAATTTTCATTCAAATCGGTTCAGTACTTTTTGAGAAAATGGTACCGAAGTAAAAAAAAACTGAATTTTCGGAAAACGCAAAAAGAAAATTACATTACATTACAAAACTTCAACACAACACTGAATGCACAGCAATGTAAACAACTTCATATGGCGTATTTTATTTCATATAAACATATGATTTCATGTTACTTTATAGAGAAAACAGTAGTACCAATGCAAAAGAACTGAACTACCGTATAAAACGTTATAAACAAACTATGCAGGTTTTTGCATAACTATGCATAAAATTTCGTTTTGTTGTGTTGACATAGCAACGTAAAACCTCAAAAAAAAACACGAAAAAAATTACTAAAATAGCACATATTGTATATCATTGGAAACACAAAATATTATAGAATACGAAAATGCAAAGAAAAAAAAATCGAAATTTTGAAAAAAATTTGACGTCCTGCTCCCCTTAACGTTCTCAGGTTTTTCAACCACGAAATATGCATTCTCTCTATGCTACATTGTCTGTGCAATTTAGATTGCGGCAACCCATATCTTTTCTCGTTTTGTAATTACACTAAAGTTTTTTCAATAATTTTTTTTCTAAAATTAATATATTATAATATAAAAATGGATAAAATTTGTAATTTATTTTCTCTATAACCGTGGTATTATCTTTAAATGGATGGTATTATTTCCATACAAAAATTGTAAACCCTCTATTTTTTAATGGTCAAATTTTTCTCCTCTGTAATATGTTTATTGGTTAATTTACTCATATAAAAAAATTCTGCTACTAAACAATATTTGAAATAAAACTAGTAGAAACTATATCAAAAAAGTGTTGAAGAATAAATTTTTAATAAACAAATTGATAACGCTATGTTATGTAGTCATTTTTATGGTAGGCATGAAAAGCTTTGACCCACTTAGCACTCTCTAAAAAAGTTAAACAATCATTTTTGTATTGCAAAAAAATACGAAGTAACTAAACTGTTTTCTGTCTACAAATATTTTGTGCTGTCTTGCTAACTGAAAGCTTAATGATTTTTTTTCGTATGTTCAAATTATATCTGTTACAATTTGTCACAAAACTTATATTGGCCAAATTTGTTATAATTACAAACTTTAGTTAACTTTGTTTTTAACTTTACAGTTAGTGTTATAATGACAAGCAAAAGTGAAAATGTTAGCATATAACATAAACGTGTCTGAAAAAATTGTGATTGTGACAAGGATAGTGGAAAAAGACTCCCAATGTAAATTGTATGACATTTGAAAGAGCTACAGTTTGTATGTTATCTTTACAATATTTATTTCTACGGAGGACAATTTATTGTGTAGAAATTATTTACTATAGAGATTATTTGTATGATGATGCAACAATATTTTGCCTGATTAGAGTTTAGTATAGCACTGTCCTTACGAAAATCAGGCTGTACTAGCACTTATTAATGGAACACTTGAGTGTACAAACTCCTCCCACAGGTGTACAAAGAAAACTTGATGTATTTTATAATTTAAATTTAATAAATACTATGGTCTTATACTCAGTTATTTATTTTGAATCGCCTTGTATTTTATTTGGTTTCAATGATGATATTTTTCAGGCTAGAGTCTCTGAATTATGTGATTATAACTTCTGTATCTGAGAAGAAAAAATCAATTTGTAATTTTACATTTTATTTTTGTGATAAACAAATTTGTAATTTTTTTTTTATTTTCAGATACTCTGGATGTCAAGGAAACAATTAATTTGCAATTTTGTGCAGGTAAATTTATAATTTAGTTTTAAAATGTAAGTAACTGTATGCTTATAAAAACATTTTTACTTATATCTGAATATTTAATGGGCTACGTCATTATAATTATTAATTTTTTTCTTTTTAAAGTTGAATCAAAACCTCTGTCATTAGTGACTACAGTGGGTACAAACATATTATGTTTGTTGGTTAATTTACTTATATAAAATATTTCTGCTACAAATGTGTAACAATATATAAAAAAAATGATAGAAACTATAAAAATTTGTGAACAAAATAAAAAAAAAATTATATCAAAAAAGCGTTTAAGAATAACTTTTTAATGAATAAATTGATAACGCTGTGTAATATAGTCATTTTTATGTTAGCACTGCATGGAAATCATGGAAAGATTGACCCACTTAGCATTTAATAAAAGAGTTAAACAACCATATTGGAATTTACAAATCTGTCACAACTTACGTTGGCCAAGTTAGTTATAAGTACAAACTTTAGTTAACTTTATTTTAACGTTACAGTTAGTGTTATAATGCAAGCAAAAGTTAAAATGTTAGCATATAACATAAAAGTATTTGAAAAAATTATGATTGTGACAAAGATAGTAGAAAAAAACTCCCAATGTAAATTGTATGGTATTTGAAAGAGCTACAGTTCGTGTGGTATATTTAAAATATTTATTTCTACAACTGACATTCTTGTGTAAAAATTATTTACGATAGAGATTTTGTATGATGATACAACAATATTTTGCCAGATTAGAGTTTCTGATGCATCTGATTATAAATTGTTAACTGAAGATAAATTTGTTTGTAACAATTTTTTTATAATAACTGCTGTTTTTAAAAATTATTAATAAATTAAAAATTTGTTTCAGGTTAGTTGTGATATTTGTAAAGCATTTGGCTGGACATTGCTATTTAATTCAAAACTGGTAAGTTTATAAAGATTTTTATGAGTTTATAATGTTTTTAATTAGATATTAAATCTGTAAAATAGTGGGGTTTTTGATTGTGGCCTTAACATATAACGGCAAAAATTACTAATGATCATAGTTTTTGACTATTATTAAATTTTCGAAAACTTTGAGGGTTTATTTTCTACAGAGCTGCAGTTTATGGTATCTTGAAAGTAGTGAAACAAGTTAAAAATTTTATGATTATGGAAGAGTGAATCAAGAGAATAACCTTTTAAATAAAGGAGTGTTCCTCAAATTTAGGCTTTTTAGCCAAAATTT
The DNA here is from genome assembly GCA_035578175.1 of Catonia carolina. Classification (NCBI taxonomy): domain Eukaryota; kingdom Metazoa; phylum Arthropoda; class Insecta; order Hemiptera; family Achilidae; genus Catonia; species Catonia carolina. The sequence goes on along the minus strand of JAQMRL010000001.1, from coordinate 254,765,688 downwards.
TACCCGAAAGAATGTGATCCATTGTTTTAGTCATGGAACAGTCTTCTAAAATGTGTGGTCTTGGGTTCGAATCCCATCAGGAACGGCATTTTTTCATACGTTACAAGATATATTATCCTTTATCGTCTGCATTAGCAGTAATTGTAGAACAAGATGATATTAAACAAAAAAAGAAAAATCTATAAAATGTGGTTTGTATAATTTTATGATAAATTTCAATTTCAGCATATTACAGTAAAAAAAAGTATGAAGTAACTAAACTTTTGTATGTCGACAAATATTTTGTGCTGTCTTGCTAATGGAAAGCGTACCGATTTTTATATTTGTATGTTCAAAATATACCTGTATTTATAAAACAGGCTGTAATTTTTTCATAATTTTTTACCAATGATGAAATGAGAAAAATTAATTTATTCGGGAGCGTGCTTTGATATTTGAATGTTCACATTAGCAGAATGAGTAGCTCTGAAATAATTCCGTAAAGGAAGGGTTAAAATTTATATGATGAATAATTTTACCGCCCCAGTCTGAAAATGATGTGGATAGGTACAAGATCTGATTAGTTTTTAAGATAACTGTTTTAAATAAGTTTTCCATTTGTTATTTAAACATACAATTTATGTATATTTTATTCTTTCAGTATGAACACTTGTGAACCTTTGTTTTGTGTGGAATAGAGCATGGAAACATCGAGTGAAGTTATGGTGAGCATCATTAAAAGGCCGAAGATAAATTAAGATATTTCTCCAAAATAAATTGATTTGGTAAGTCATTTTTGTATATGTATTTTATGTTTATAATTCATAGTATATTTGTATGATGATTAATTGTACCGCCCCAGTCTGAAAATTACTGTTGATTGGTATACTAACTGATTTTTTTTTTTGTTAAAAGTTCTATTGTTTTTCTTAATACGTTATGCTAATATTATGTTATTTTTTTCCAGATCTGGAAAGCCGGAGATAATGATTTATTGGTAAGTAAAATTATTATGCCAATAGTGTTCTAAATATATTGGTAAATTTAGCTTTTTTCTACGGTCAGTTTGAATTAGGTATTTACCAATGATGTTTGTGATGAGTACTATTACGCCCTAGTCAATATGATTAAATATGATTTTACTGTTGTCTGAAATATCATTGGTTATTGTTAGTGTAACTACTAACTAATAATTTAGCATCTTCTACCCATTCCAGCTGTTTGCCACTGTATTATAAACTTATCCACTGCTGCTCAAAACAGCTGTGTTGTGTTCGTGTTAACGTTCTCAGGTTTTTCAACCACAAAGTCTGTGGTCTCCCTACGTTACATTGTCTGCAATTAAGATTGCAGCGACCCATATCTTTTCTCATTGTGTAATTACACTGCATTTTTTCAATAATTTTTTTTCCTAAAATCAATTCATTATGTAAAAATGGATAAAATTTGTAATTTATTTTCTCTATTACGTGGTATTATCTTTAAATGGATGGAATTAATTCCATGCAAAAATTGTAAACCCTCTTATTTTCTAATAGTTAAATTTTTCTCCTCTGTAAAACGTTTATGTTTGTTGGTTAGTTTACTTATAATAAAATTTCTGCTACTAAACAATATTTGAAATAAAGCTAGTAGAAACTGAAAATTTGTGAACAAAATAAAACCACCTATGTCAAAAAAGTGTTGAAGGGTCATTCCGTGTCAAATCAACACAATTTCAGCACATATTTTACTTACCATCTTAGATTTCGATAAAATTTCACAGGGAGGTTGCCTACATATAGACTAAGAATAATACCAATTTTTATTCAATTTTATCAACCGGTTCTTGAATTACAGCTGTATAAAATTACCAAAAAAGGCCTAAAAACGCGCGTACGGAAAGTTTTTAAATTCAAATTGTGCCTCTCCTAATTAAGATACAGAGCTGGAAAAGGTGTCATTTTAAAGCATTTTTCATGGTCTTTCATTTGATATGCAACACAACATATGTTAAGAGGAAAAATTTATTTTTTAAATCTGTTTCAAAATTTTGATTTTAAATTTTTTTAAATGCGCCGCTTCAAAAAATTTGAAAAAAATTTAAAACAATCTTTATATGTTTATAAACAAACACTAAGTTTAAACATGGGATCATAATGGGTTCTGTCAAAAAGCTATCTACAAAAAAACATTCAATGAGGTTTTTTGTACAATTTGGTTTAAAAGTACAGTCACACATGAATAACATACATATATGTATTATTGAAGTTTTGTTTAAATGGAGCTTAGCTTAAGTCTAAATTTACCAAACTGTTTGAAGGACAATCATAACTGCAAAGCATTGATATAGTCGTTACATGCTTCAGTTGTTTGATGTGTTTCTTGTTCAATGATATTGTGAACTCTTCTTGTTAGGGTCACTGGATTAACATTGCATGAGACATGACTGACAAGAAGCCACAGAACATCTTGTCTTCTAGGGTAAGAGAAGGAAGTTAATTGACCAGGTGCAAGAAAAAGACTAACATCATCACTTGCTTCTTCTTTTGCCAAAACATAAGCTAGTCACCAATCATTTTCATGTATTATAGTTAGGCTACATAAACACTAAATCCCATGATTTGAAGTCGGTCTTGTTACTTTTCAGTTACTTTTTCAGTTGTCAAATCATTTGCTTCAGAAAAGATCTTCAATTTTATTTTTGATTTGCTTTATGGTATAGGAATAAACGCAAGTAGTTTATTGGTACCTTGTGTTGTTTGGGAGTTGCTTAGGTGGTTTTCTATAAACTGTTTTCTACATATTGTTTGCCACAAAATTATCTTGCCCACTCATACAGCTGAAGTGGTGTTTGAATTTGGTTTTCACAAGGACACTGTATGTTGGCGGGAGCAGTCAACCTTTTTACTTAACTGCCAACACCACACAAAGACCTTTTCCATGTTGTGTTGCAGAAAAATGCCATTCAGCTTCAATATTGAAGTCATCTTTATGGAAACACAAGTTAATAAAAAAAATTCTATTCTTGTATTGGGCCACAGATTCATCAAAGAAGTAGTATTTTTTTCTGATACTGTCACTGTTCAATTAAGTCTTCAATTAAGCAGAATAGTGCTCTAGTATGCTCTAAACATTCAAATATTATAACACTTAACATATTCAGTCTTTTCTTTTTTGTAGTACATTACAAATGGGCAGACTGTTGCTTGTCCACTGGTAGCTCTGTATTTCATCTTGCAGAAGAAAACCATAGTTTTCAGCTAAATCACAAGTTATTCTGAATCCTTTAGGTTATCTTTGAGTCTATTCATAATATATTTGCTCTTAACAGGAAGAGTTTACAGTATCACTGAACTAGAAACACATCAAGCAACTGTAGCATATAACGACCATATCAATGATCTGCAGTTATGATTGTCCTTCAAAACACTTTGGTTAAGTTTAAATTAAAGCTAAGCAGCATTTGACCAAAACTCCAATAATAAACGTATTTATGTTATTCATGTATTTTATATAGTCATGTATGACTAAAATTTTACAAAAAACTCATTGAATGTATTCTTGTAGATAGCTTTTTGACAGAACCCATTACGATCCCATGTTTAAACTTACAGTGTTTGTTTATAAAGATATAAAGGTTGTTTTAAATTTTTTCAAATTTTTTGAAGCCGCGCATTTTGAAAAATTTAAAATCAAAATTTTGAAACAGATTTAAAAAATAAATTTTTCCTCTTAACATATGTTGTGTTGCATATCAAATAAAAGACCATGAAAAATGCTTTAAAATGATACCTTTTCCAGCTCTGTATCTTAATTAGGAGAGGCACAATTTGAATTTAAAAACTTTCCGTATGCACGTTTTTAGGCCTTTTTTGGTAATTTTATACAGCTGTAATTCAAGAACCGGTTGATAAAATTGAATAAAAATTTGTATTATTCTTAGTCTATATGTAGGCAACCTCCCTGTGAAATTTTATGGAAATTGGAAAAGGTGAGGGGAAATCACTGTGTTGATTTGACATGGAATGACCCAGAATACATTTTTAATGAACAAATTAATAACGCTATGTAATGTAGTCATTTTTATGGTAGCACTGCATGAAAAGCTTGACCCACTTAGCACTCTAAAAAAGTTAAACAATCATATTTGTATTGCAAAAAAATACTAAGTAACTAACCATTTTTATGTCTACAAATATTTTTTGCTGTCTTGTTAACTGAAAGCGTAATGATTTTTATTTTCGTATGTTCAAATTATATCTGTTACAATTTGTCACCAAACTTATGTTGGCTAAATTTGTTAAAATTACAAACTTTAGTTAACTTTGTTTTTAACTTTACAGTCAGTGTTATAATGTCAAGCAAAAGTGAAAATGTTAGCATATAACATAAACATGTCTGAAAAAATTGTGATGGTGACTAGGATAGTGGAAAAAGACTCCCAATGTAAATTGTACGACATTTGAAAGAGCTACAGTTTGTATGGTATCTTTACAATATTTATTTCTAGGAGGACAATTTATTGTGTAGAAATTATTTATTATAGAGATTATTTGTATGATACAACAATATTTTGCCAGATTAGAGTTTAGTATAGCACTTTCCTTACGAAAATCAGGCTGTACTCTAGCGCTTATTAATGGAAGACTTGAGTGTACAAACTCCTCCCACAGGTGTTCAAAGAAAGCTTGATATATTTTATAATTAAAATTAAATAAATACTGTAGTCTTAACACTCTGATATTCATTTTGAAACGCCCTGTATTTTATTTAGTTTCAATGATGATATTTTTCAGGCTAGAGTCTCTGAATTATGTGATTATAACCTCTGTATCTGAGAAGAAAAAATCAATTTGTTATTTTACATTTCATTTGTGTGATAAAGAAATTTGTAATATCTTTTTTTGATTTTTAGATACTCTGGATATCAAGGAAAACAATTAATTTGCAATTTTGTGCAGGTAAATTTATAATTTAGTTTTAAATTGAAAGTAGCGTGTGTTCATATAAAAACATTTTCACGTATATATATATATATATATATATATATTTTAACGTATATTTTAACAAAATAAAACCAACTGTCAAAAAAGCGTTTAAGAATAAATTTTTAATGAACAAATTGATAACGCTATGTAATGTTATTTTTATGTTAGCACTGCATAGAAATCATTGAAAGATTGACCCACTTAGCACTCTCTAAAAAGGTTATACAAACAAATGTGAATTTACAAATTTGTCACAGATTTTAATATTAGCCAAGTTTGTTGTAATTACAAACTTTATTTTAACTTTACAGTTAGTGTTATGACAAGCAAAAGTCAAAATGTTAGTACGAGGGGGTACCCAAAAGTATCCGGAATAGCTCTGCTGTGGGCGGAGCTTGTGCAGTACAAATTCCCGCCACTAGACTGCTTGTAGCGCTACTCATTGCCAGTTCAATGCCATTTTGTTCGTTGATCTAGCTTGTTCTGTTCTCGTGCAGTGATTGTTCTCGCTAGTGCTGTTTTGTGCTCGTGTCGTTTTTCATGATGGCAAGTTTTAATGAACAACGTGCGGCTGTGAAATTTTGCTTCTTGCTCGGTAAAAACGCCGCGGAAACAGTTGTAATGTTGAACATAGCTCACAAAGACGACGCTATCGGAAAAACCCAAGTGTACGAGTGGTTTTTGCGCTTTAAAAATGGCGACATGTCGTTTGAGAACTAACCTCGTTCTGGACGACCGTCGACTTCCCGAACAGACGAAAATGTTGTGAAAGTGAAAGAAATTGTACGAACAGACCGACGACAGACCATTGACTTTTTATCTTTAAGTGTTAAGAAGACTACGAAACAGCATTCGTCGTAAAAGACCTAATTTGTGGCAGACAGGGGACTGGTTTTTCCACCACGACAACGCGCCTGCACACACGGCAATCTCGGTTACCCAGTTTTTGGCGAAAAACGGCATGGTTTTGCTACCACACGCACCGTACTCACCCGATCTGGCTCCGTGTGATTTTTTCTTGTTCCCACGCATGAATAGGGGCATGAAAGGTCTCCGATTTAACAACGTTGATGATGTCAAGAAAAAAACGACGGATGAGCTGGCAGCCATCACTGAAGAGGAGTACAAAAAATGTTTTGAACAGTGGAAGCACTGGTGGGACAAATGTATTAGTTGTAATGGAGAGTATTTTGAAGGGGATAAGGTTCTTTTGTAAAAAAATTAAAAATAAAAGTTTTAAAAAATGATTCCGGTTTCTTTTGGGTACCCCCTCGTATATAACATAAATGTATCTGAAAAAATTATGTTGATGAAAAAGATAGTGGAAAAAAGACTCCTAATGTAAATTGTATGACATTTTAGAGAGCTACAGTTTATATGGTATCTTCAAAATATTTAATTCTAGAGAGGACAATTATTGTGTAGAAATTATTTACCTTGGAGATTATTTGTATGATGATACAACAATATTTTGCCAGATTAGAGTTTCTGATGCATCTGATTATAAATTGTTAACTGAAGATAAATTTGTTTGTAACAATTTTTTTATAATAACTGCTGTTTTTAAAAATTATTAATAAATTAAAAATTTGTTTCAGGTTAGTTGTGATATTTGTAAAGCATTTGGCTGGACATTGCTATTTAATTCAAAACTGGTAAGTTTATAAAGATTTTTATGAGTTTATAATGTTTTTAATTAGATATTAAATCTGTAAAATAGTGGGGTTTTTGATTGTGGCCTTAACATATAACGGCAAAAATTACTAATGATCATAGTTTTTGACTATTATTAAATTTTCGAAAACTTTAAGGGTTTATTTTCTACAGAGCTGCAGTTTATGGTATCTTGAAAGTAGTGAAACAAGTTAAAAACTTTATGATTATGGAAGAGTGAATCAAGAGAATAACCTTTTAAATAAAGGAGTGTTCCTCAAATTTAGGCTTTTTAGCCAAAATTTTACCCGAAAGAATGTGATCCATTGTTTTAGTCATGGAACAGTCTTCTAAAATGTGTGGTCTTGGGTTCTAATCCAGTTCGGGAACAACATTTTTTCGTACGTTACAAAATATATTGTCTTTCATCGGCTGCAGTAGAAGTATTTGTAGAACAATCACATGTTAAACAAAAAAAGAAAAATCTATAAAATGTGGTTTCGTATAATATCATAATAAATTCCAATTTTAGCATATTACAGCAAACAAAAACTACAAAGTAACTTTTTTATGTCCACAAATATTTTGTGCCGTCTTGCTAATGGAAAGCGTACCGATTTTTATATTTGTATGTTCAAAATATATCTGTATTTATAAAACAGGCTGTAATTTTTTCATAATTTTTTATCAAAGATGAAATGAGATAAATTAATTTATTCGGGAGCGTGCTTTCATATTTGAATGTTCAGAATAGCAGAATGAGTGGTAGCTCTAAAATGACTCCGTAAAGGAAGAGTTAAAATTTATATGATAAACAATTTTACCGCCCCAGTTTGAAATTGATGTGGATTGGTACAAGATCTGATTAGTTTTTAATATGACTGGTTTAAATAAGTTTTCCTTTTGTAATTTAAACATACCATTTATGTATATGTTATTCTTTCAGTATTAACACTTGTGAACCTTTGTTTTGTGTGGAATAAAGAATGGAAACATGGTGTGAAGTTATGGTGAGCATCATTAAAAGGCCAAAGATAAATTAAGATATTTCTCCAAAATAAATTGATTTGGTAAGTCATTTTTGTAAATGTATTTTATGTATATATTTCATAGTTATTTGTATGATGATTAATTGTACCGCCCCAGTCTGAAAGTTACTGTTGATTGGTATACTAACTGATTTTTTTTTTGTTAAAAATTCAGTTGTTTTTCTTAATACGTTATGCTAATGTAATGTGTTTTTTTTCCAGATCTGGAAAGCTGGAGATAATGTTGTATTGGTAAGTCAAGTTATTATGCAATAAGTGTCTTGTATATTTTGGTAGATTTAGCTTTTTTCTATCTGCAGTTTGAATTAGGTATTCACTAATGATGTTTGTGATGAGTACTATTACGCCCTAGTCAATATGATTAAATATGATTTTACTGTTGTCTGAAATATCATTGGTTATTGTTAGTGTAACTACTAACTAATAATTTAGCATCTTCTACCCATTCCAGCTGTTTGCCACTGTATTATAAACTTATCTAAGTCTGCTTGAAACAGCTGTGTTGTTTTCGTGTTAACGTTCTCAGGTTTTTCAACCACGAAATATGTATTCTCTCTATGCTACATTGTCTGTGCAATTTAGATTGCGGCAACCCATATCTTTTCTCGTTTTGTAATTACACTAAAGTTTTTTCTAAAATTAATATAATATAAAAATGGATAAAATTTGTAATTTATTTTCTCTATAACGTGGTATTTTTTTAAATGGATGGTATTAATTCCATGCAAAAATTGTAAAACCTCTATTTTTTTAATGGTCAAATTTTTCTCCTCTGTAATATGTTTATTGGTTAATTTACTCATATAAAAAAATTCTGCTACTAAACAATATTTGAAATAAAACTAGTAGAAACTATATCAAAAAAGTGTTGAAGAATAAATTTTTAATAAACAAATTGATAACGCTATGTTATGTAGTCATTTTTATGGTAGGCATGAAAAGCTTTGACCCACTTAGCACTCTCTAAAAAAGTTAAACAATCATTTTTGTATTGCAAAAAAATTAAAGTAACTAAACTGTTTTCTGTCTACAAATATTTTGTGCTGTCTTGGTAACTGAAAGCTTAATGATTTTTTTTCGTATGTTCAAATTATATCTGTTACAATTTGTCACAAAACTTATATTGGCCAAATTTGTTATAATTACAAACTTTAGTTAACTTTGTTTTTAACTTTACAGTTAGTGTTATAATGACAAGCAAAAGTGAAAATGTTAGCATATAACATAAACGTGTCTGAAAAAATTGTGATTGTGACAAGGATAGTGGAAAAAGACTCCCAATGTAAATTGTATGACATTTGAAAGAGCTACAGTTTGTATGTTATCTTTACAATATCTATTTCTACGGAGGACAATTTATTGTGTAGAAATTATTTACTATAGAGATTATTTGTATGATGATGCAACAATATTTTGCCTGATTAGAGTTTAGTATAGCACTGTCCTTACGAAAATCAGGCTGTACTAGCACTTATTAATGGAACACTTGAGTGTACAAACTCCTCCCACAGGTGTACAAAGAAAACTTGATGTATTTTATAATTTAAATTTCATAAATACTATGGTCTTAAACTCAGTTATTTATTTTGAATCGCCTTGTATTTTATTTGGTTTCAATGATGATATTTTTCAGGCTAGAGTCTCTGAATTATGTGATTATAACTTCTGTATCTGAGAAGAAAAAATCAATTTGTAATTTTACATTTTATTTTTGTGATAAACAAATTTGTAATTTTTTTTTTATTTTCAGATACTCTGGATGTCAAGGAAACAATTAATTTGCAATTTTGTGCAGGTAAATTTATAATTTAGTTGTAAATTAAGAGTAGCGTGTATACATATAAAAACATTTTCACTTGTATCTGAATACTTAATGGGCTACGTCATTATAATTATTAATTTTTTTTATTTAAAGTTGTATAATCACCTCTGTCAATAGTGACTACGGTGGGTACAAACATTATATGTTTTGTGCTTAATTTACTTATATATATAAAATTTCTGCTACTAAACAATATTTGAAATAAAACTAGTAGAAACTATAAAAATTTGTGAACAAATTGATAACGCTATGTAATGTTGTCATTTTTATGTTAGCACTGCATAGAAATCATTGAAAGATTGACCCACTTAGCACTCTCTAAAAAGGTTATACAAACAAATTTGAATTTACAAATTTGTCACAGAATTTAATATTAGCCAAGTTTGTTGTAATTACAAACTTTATTTTAACTTTACAGTTAGTGTTATGACAAGCAAAAGTCAAAATGTTAGTATATAACATAAATGTATCTGAAAAAATTATGTTGATGAAAAAGATAGTGGAAAAAAGACTCCTAATGTAAATTGTATGACATTTGAGAGCTACAGTTTATATGGTATCTTCAAAATTTTTATTTCTAGAGAGGACAATTATTGTGTAGAAATTATTTACCTTGGAGATTATTTGTATGATGATACAACAATATTTTGCCAGATAGAGTTTCTGATGCATCTGATTATAAATTGTCAACTGAAAATAAATTTGTTTGTAACAATTTTTTTTTGGTAATAACTGCTGTTTTAAAATTATTATGAAACTAAAAATTTGTTTCAGGTTAGTTGTGATTTATTTGTAAAGCATTTGGCTGGACATTGCTATTTAATTTAAAACTGGTAAGTTTATAAAGATTGTTATGAGTTTATAATGTTTTTAATTAGATATCAAATCTGTAAAATAATGGGGTTTTTGATTGTGGCCTTAACATATAATGGGAAAAGTATACAAATGATCAAAGTTACTGACTATTATGAAATTTTTTTAAAACTTTTAAGGGTTTCTTTTCTACAGAGCTGCAGTTTAAAAGGGTTAAACAAACAAATATTTGAATTTACAATTTTGTCACAATTTAATATTAGCCAAGTTTTTTATAATTACAAACTTCATTTTAACTTACAGTTAGTGTTATGTTTACTTTACAGTTAGTGTTATGACAAGAAAAAGTCAAAATGTTAGTATATAACATAAATTTATCTGAAAAGATTATGATGGCGAAAAAGATCGTGAAAAAAGACTCCCAATGTAAATTGTATGACATTTGAGAGCTACAGTTTATATGGTATCTTTAACCCTTTGCACTCGACTGTCGGATCTGATCCGACACGATAGTTTTACCATTCCACTTGTATGTCTGACCCCATCCGACTCCACTTTCACAGCTGATTTTGCATGAAAATACGCGTTTAACAAAGTAGCTGTAATGTGCTGGCCTCTATGGGATGTTTTAAAAATTAATTCTTGTAGTTTTCGATAGTTGACTACTACCGAATATCGATTAAACGGAATTAATTGAATCGATGTCACCATACCAAACTAGTAACCAAAATAACCTAATTGTGAACGTGCATCATTTAGTTTGCAGCATTTCGAGTCGCTTTAAGATCGGTTAATGTTTTTAGGTAGTTTTAGGTAACTAATTCACAGAAAAATAATATTCAGATTATTTTGCATGTTTTTATTTGGTTTTAGGTATCAATTTCTAGTTACAGTTTATTTTATCTTAGTTTTTACAACAGCAGTGTATGTTTTGCAGGTTATATTTTAGAAGTTTTTGGATGAGAAAAAGCATTTTTTATGTATCATTTTAAAATTAAAGTGATAACAAACATAAAAAGTATTGCATGCTCTTAAAACTAATAACACATTATGCGTATGATTAATATAGTAGGGTATCAACAAATCATAAAATAAATACATGTGGAGGGGAATCACAGTGCAAACATAATACAAGTGGAAAGGGTTAAAATATTAATTTCTAGAGAGGACAATTGTTGTGTAGAAATGATTTACCATAGAGATTATTTGCATGATGATACAACAATATTTTGCCAGATTAGAGTTTCTGATGCATCTGATTATAAATTGTTAACTGAAAATAAATTTGTAACAATAATTTTTTTATAATTGCTGTTTTAAAATTATTATTAAATTAAAAATTTGTTTCAGGTTAGTTGTGATATTTGTAAACTATTTGGCTGGACATTGCTATTTAATTCAAAACTGGTAAGATTTTTTAAGTTAATGTTTTTAATTAGCTATCAAATCTGTAAAATAATGGGGTTTTTTGATTGTAGCCTTAACATATATAGTCCAGTCACTCACGGTTTTTGCTAAGAATTTTAAAGTACCGCTTGGATTGACATGAAATTTTGCATACACATAGTTGACATGTCAAAGAAAAAAAGTTATATAGTGCCGATGTGTGCTTTTACCCTGGGGGTGAGTACCACCCCTTCTCGGGGGTGAAAATATTTAACCTCAAAATAACCCCGGGAATCGATAGATAATTCAATTTTAAGCAAAAAATGTTTTATTGACTTTTTTCGGTAAGTGGATATTTACCGATTTATTCACGATTGAAATTGATGATTTCTTGCATAAAAAATGCATATTTTTCAGTATATTTTCCGTAATAACTCGAAAACGGTGCATTTTTACAAAAAAGTCTTAAGAATCAAAAAGAAACCTTTTAAAATAACAAATCGAATGGTTTTTTTTAAATTATCATCGGAGCAATAAAACCCAAGTTACAGCCTAATTAAGGTCAGGTATTTATTCGATTTACCTTTTATAAAAGTGTTTATCGTTAAATAACGTAAAAAGGAGTGGATTTTTGAAAAAAATAATGACAATGTTTTTTGTAGATTTTAAAAAGATCTTCAAAATGAGCTAAGGTAAAAGTAATTTGGATAAAAAATGGCCGAATTATTGCAAAAACAAAAAAATTATGTCGTAAAAAAATAAAAATAAAAATTTATTAAAACGGTAATTTTTTCACAAAAATAAAAATTAACGTTATCCCAAGTGTAATTAGCTTTATTTATGTACTGACAATGAGTCCTGAAATTTTAACCAGTTTAAAATGCTTAAATTTGAAAAAAAGGTCAATTTAGTAAAAAATGAATTTTTGCAATTTTAAAAAAATTTTCCATTTTTTCAAAACTGCTCGAAATCAAAGAGGAATACGAAAAATTGACAAGAGTTCTAAAATGTAGTATTTTTTTCACTGAAAATTTTCCATTTTTTTTTATTTTTCTATCATAAAAACTAAGCGAGATATTTACATTCTAAGCTTGCATATAAGGGTGAGAAGCCCCCTTTTTTATCCCTTTAAAACGCATTTTCTAAAAATCAACAACTTTCAAATAGTCCAAATTTTCAGAAGTTGTAGCCCTTAGAATTCCCTACAAAATGAGCTTTGAAACGTTCAAATATCTTTAAAATTACCGAAGTTATCGTTAATAAACCATTTACGTTTTTCTACCAATATTTTCGGAGCATATAAATAGCTATATAGTTTCAACTATTTTGGAGCAGTGAAATACTCGTAAACGTTTTCTCTCATATATATGGTATTCATCTCTCACATATATACTATGCATTAGTATATACACGGATTACGTATGTAACCGATGAACACCTGCTGATGTATATATACTCATTTAGTCGTAGCAGTACAGCTACAACCTCTAAAATATACACGTGCTTCTTTTGATTTTTCTTACTAAAAGTTATTCGTTCATTTATTTATTTATTTATCATTGAGTAGTAATAATAATATAGTAATAATAATGTTTATTAATTGTATAGTTAATAATGTTTATTAAAGAGTAGTAGTTTATAATGTTGAAAATATTAAATACTTGAAAAAATTATATAATAAGTATAAAAAGGTTTAAATAACCGCAAAATGCAGCATTACCTAATTTAAAGTTTCAAAATATTTTTTTTTTTAAATTTGACCTTAAGGGTGGTTTTTAAGGGTTGAATAAGTGCATTGTGTCTTAAATTAAATGTAACCTACCATAAATTACCATTTAAAATTTTAAGCACCAAAAAAAAATTTTTTTAAATAAATTTCATTATAAGGGGTAGTTTATAAGGGTTGAAAATATTAAATACTTAAAAGATTAAATTATAAGAATAACAAAAGTTAAAATCACTACAAAATGTATCATTACCTAATTTAAAGTTTCAAATTTTTTTTTTTTTTTTTGGAAAATTTAACCTTAAAGGTGGTTTTTAAGGGTTGAAAAATTGTTATAAATTGTAAAATACTTTCCTATATGATAAATAAATCTTTATTTAACATACCCACACATAATCCATAGGTAAATAACGATTATATCTACTGTTTTTAATTTTTGCAAGAAAGGGGTGCTTTTCACCCCTTAAAAACAAAAAGCACACATTCTAACCATATAACTTTTGAAGAGATAGGCAAAATAAGCTCACTTGCAAAATTTCATTAAAATCGGAGCGGTACTTTAAAATTCTGAGGTATTGCAATATTATACCGTGAGTGACTGGACTAATAATGGCAAAAGTATATTAATTATCAAAGTTACTGACTATTATTAAATTTTCTAAAACTTTTAAGGGTTTCTTTTTTACAAAGCTGCAGTTTATGGTATCTTGAATGTAGTGAAACAAATTAAAAACTTTATGATTATAGAAGTGTGAGTCAGGAGGAAAACCTTTATAATGAAGGAATTTTCTTCAAATTCACGCTTTTTAGCCAAAATTTTACCCTAAATAATGTGATGCATTGTTTTAGTCACGAAACAATCTTCTAAAATGTGTGGTCTTAGGTTCAAATCCCATTCGGGAACGACATTTTTTCATACATTAAAAAATGTATTATCCTTCATCGTCTGCATTAGCAGTAATTGTTCAACAGTATGTTAACGAAAAAAATCTATAAAATGTGGTTTGTATAATTTTATGATAAATTACAATTTCAGCATATTACAGTAAAAAAAGTATGAAGTAACTAAACTTTTGTATGTCGACAAATATTTTGTGCTGTCTTGCTAATGGAAAGCGTACCAATTTTTATATTCGTATGTTCAAAATATATCTGTACTTATAAAACAGGCTGTAATTTTTTCATAATTTTTTATCAATGATAAAATGAGATAAATTAATTTATTCGGTAGCGTGCTTTGATATTTGAATGTTCACAATAGCAGAATGAGTAGCTCTGAAATGACTCCGTAAAGGAAGGGTTAAAATTTATATGATGAATAATTTTACCGCCCCAGTCTGAAATTGATGTGGATTGGTACAAGATCTGATTAGTTTTTAATGGAATTGGTTTAAATTAGTTTTCCTTTTTGTAATTTAAACATAAATTTATGTATATTTTATTCTTTCAGTATTAACTCTTGTGAACCTTCGATTTGTGTGGAATAGAGCACGGAAACATTGAGTGAAGTATGGTGAGCATCATTAAAAGGCCAAAGATAAATTAAGATAGTTCTGCAAAATAAATTGATTTGGTAAGTCATTTTTGAAAATGTATTTTATGTTTATATTTCATAGTGTAATTGTTTGATAAATAATTGTACTGCCCCCGTCTGAAAATAACTTGATTGGTATACTGATTTTTTTTTAAATTCTGGAGATTATGATATATTAGTAAGTAAAATTATTAAGCAATTAGTGTTTTGAATATTTTGGTAGATTTAGCTTTCTTCTACTTGCAGTTTGAATTAGGTATTCACCAATGATGTTTGTGATGAGTACTATTACGCCCTAGTCAATATGATTAACACTTTGAAGACTGACTTTTTTTTTGTAGTTTTGCCCGTAGACTGCCATTTTTCGGTAATTTTTAAAAATTGTAGCAAATCAACCATTAGTCGTAAATTCAAAAAGTAAAGATTAAATTAAAGCTCATAATTAGTAGATTACTTTGCATTTATTAAGATTAGGATTTCTTACATTATAATGATAAAGATGTTTGATTGAAGATTGGTATGTTTTCTTGAATTAAAAAAATTTTTCACAGTACGATGATGATATATAAGAATAATAAAATTAATTATACGAGTTAAATTCTTACAAACTAATGCCTATTTCTAATAATCAAATGTTTATTTTTTTAAGTAAAATAAAAAACTAAGTATTATAATGAATTGTCTGCAAGAACAGTCTTTGCCCTTTACTTTGATACAACAAAATCACTGTTTGTAAAAATTGAGTTTATAAGCTAATTATAAACTACTTCCACATGTTGTAAAAAGCAAGAACAGCAAGTATCAGTAACGTGAACGAATGAATATACAAAGACAAGTAATGCCTAAGCCTATGTCGTATTCATAAGATAGGCCTATACACATAACCTACAAACCATACTTATGCTTTCATGCCAACTACTACGGTTTGTCCGTAGTTTGTACGGACGGCACCGTTTAACTACGGTGGTACGGAAAGTGACAAAAAACTACGGAAAAACTATTGTATTTGACCTTCGCTGGATTTTGATGATGGGTGTGTCGGATCAAGACGCTATACGATTTACCTACCCTCTACTTTGGATCATTGACCTGACAGTGGTAACTTTTGGAAGGGAGGGAAATCCCCATTATAACATACTGACTGCGTACGTGACCACCCACACCGCGCTCGGACTGCTGTTAGTGCCTGTTGTTTGTGCGTTACGGTAGTGATCGTTTACGGGTTTTGAGTGAGTTTGTGTGAATAGTGGTTTTTAAGTATATGAAGTAATTTCTTTTATTCCTATTGGAATGGATCGTTTTCTTAAAAAACGTGAAAGTGTAGTGCAGGATGGCAATACAGTTAAAAAAAAGAAAAGTGTTCAAAAGTTTATTAACGATTATAACACCACGTGGCCGTGTTTAAGTGCGTCTCAACAAGAAGGTTATGCGTACTGCTCTGTTTGCAGATTAGATTTTTCGGTTATGCATGGTGGTCGTGATGACTGTAGGCGGCATGTTGCGTGCAACCGACACTTAAAATTAATTGAAAATAAATCGTCCAATCATAGTGTCGAATCATTTTTTTCAAGATCTTCCAATAATGATAATGAGGTCATTCGAGCTGAATGCTACTTTGCCCGATTTTTATTGGAACATAATTTACCGATTTCAGTTGCTGACCATTCCAGCCATTTATTTAAAAAAATGTTTCCAGATTCGGCAATAGCCAAAAAATTTGCCAGTGGACGTACCAAAACTACGTCAATTATTAGTTCAATGGCTGAAGGAAGTAGAGCATATATTATAAATAAACTTAAAGGCCAACATGTTTTTGCTTTAGCAACTGACGGGAGTAGTGATATTTCGACAAAAAAATTATACCCTTTAGTTGTAAGTTTTTATGATGAAGAAAAAGGACAGATTTCGACTGTTTTATTAAGTTTATTAGAATGCACAGATAATACAGGGGAAGGTATTTTTCATCTAATTGATGAAGAATTTAATAAATTATGTATAAAATGGAGTAATTGTGTTGCTTTTAGTTGTGACAATACTAGCACCATGACTGGTTGTTTCAAAGGTGTTGCAGCTTTTATTAAAAAGAAGCAACCTAATATTAAAGTGATAGGTTGTCCGTGTCATTTGATACATATTGCTGCCCAAAAGGCAACTAAAAAGTTACCAACTGATGTTGAGAGTATTGTAGTTCAAATTTTTTATTATTTAGAAAAGAGCTGTAAAAGAAAAAACAAATTACAAGAATTTCAAAATTTATGTGGTGAAAAGCCCCATAAAATATTGAAACATGTAACAACTAGGTGGCTCTCACTTGAAAACTCATTAAACAGAGTTATTGAACAGTGGCAATCTCTACAAAAGTTTTTTTCTTGTGGGTCAGATACTACATCTAAGGAAACTGAACAGTTTATTTTTATTAAGACAGCTTTAGAGAGTAATAAAACAAAAGCATATTTCTTATTTTTAAGTTCTGTTTTAAGTTTATTTAACAGTGTTAATACTAGTTTACAAATGGAACAACCATGTATTCATATTCTAAAAGAAAAGTTGGAATATTTATTTTCTGAACTCATCATCAGATTTGTGTCATCAAATAAAATATTAACATGTCAGTCCGTATTTGATGTAAAATTTTTGAAAAGAAAGTACCAGAAGGATAATAGTGACCTCATTATTGGTTCAGCAACTCGTTCTTATTTGAAGGAGTCTAAAATGTCAGATAGTGAGATGGAAGAATTTTATTTAAATATAAGAAGTTTTTTTTGTACAGCTTGTAGCTATATTTTAGAAAAGATGCCTGTGAAAGATGAATTCCTAAGAAATGCTGGAGTTGCTAACATTAAAAACCGGTGCAAAGTTTCATTAGACTCTGTGAGATATTTTGCAGATTTATTCAATTTTCCTGTAACTGATTGTTTGGTGTTGGAATTCAGTAGATACCAAAGTGATGTATTGACTCCAGAGATAATTGAGTGTAATCGAGTTGATGTAGCTTGGCACATGATCAGTCAGTTACAGAATGTTGATAACAGCAACAAATATTCAGTTTTACCAAAACTGATGCTTTCAGTTTTAGTGGTTCCTCACAGTAATGCTACTGTGGAAAGAATATTTAGTATGGTGCGGAAAAACCAAACTACGGATAGAGCAAACATGAGTGCAAAAACTTTAGAAGCCTTATTGATTGAGAAGTTAAGTAACCCCAATGAGTGTTGTTATTCAAAACAGTTTTGTGATGAAGAGCTAAAAAAAGCTAAACAAGCTTGTTACAAAGACCTTACTAGAAATAAGTAAATTAGGTTTCTTGCAAACTCTTTTATTATAATTTAAGTGAATTAAAAACAAGTTACAAGTTAGTTATTAAGACCAGTTAAACTTTTAAAACAGTTCAAATTAGTGTATAGTGACTTCTGGTGCATATATCTGGTACTAAGACCTTAATAAAAATAAGTAATTTAAGTAACCTTTTTTATGAATTATTTTATAATAAGTTTAGTGAATTAAAAACAGTTAAAACAATTTTTTTAAGACCAGTCAAACTTTAAAAACTGTTTAAATTAATGTAAAGTGACTTACTTCTGGTGCATAATATTATTCATAAACGGCAGGAAATTATTTAACTAGTTAATTGAGGTAAGCATAAAAAACGTCTTTTATACTGTCTACTTTTTTACTGTTTTTGTTTTATTATTTCTTGCAATTTTTTAACTTGGCTTTTTCCCGAAATGCAATCGAATTTGTGTGGAGGGGTGGGGGGGGGGTAGTTGACTGACTACTGACAAGCAAGCTTCCAAAGTTGGCATGTATGCTTATGTTAGTAATAACAAAAATAACAAGTAAAAAAACACATCAGCGTACAAGCCTAAATAAAAAAACAAAGTATTAGAACGAGGAAGAAGTCAGCTTTCCAAAGAAAACTAAAATAAGGTACAAATTTATGAAATATAACCTATAAAACATGCATGAACGAAAAATTATCATAGTAATTACTAACGTGAATCAGTTTCCATAGGTAAATACGTAATATCATCATCACTATTGTCCAATTCTGAACCCGAATCTTCCATAAAATTGTCTACAATATCGCGCAACGAACTCATTTTACACGATTCACGAACTAATAACTAACAGCAACGCGCCGAAGTACCGGCAGATCGCTTGCTCAGGCTCGATTGCATCGATGCTGTAAAAGTCGATATATTCGATAATCTGACAACATAAGGACTATGAGTGTACTCTATTAGAATCAGAATGAACTAAACTAAGTGACAGCATAGACGGCAATCGTATCAGATACGAGCAAATGGATAAAAAAACCAAGTGAATTAGGCGCCCGTATCATATACGGGTGCCGTCCAGCCGATCAAAATGGCGCGCCCGTATCATATACGGGCGCCGTCCTGTAAGTGTTGAATATGATTTTACTGTTGTCTGAAATATCATTGGTTATTTTTAGTGAACTACTAACTAATAATAATTTAGCATCTTCTACCCATTCCAGCTGTTGGCCACCGTATTATAAACTTATCCACTGTTGCTCGAAACAGCTGTGTTGTTTTTGTGTTAATGTTCTCAGTTTTTTCAACTACGAAATATATGTTCTCCCTACGCTACATTATGTATTTTCGATTGGAGCAACCCATATCATTTTACGTTGCGTAATTACACTGCATGTTTTTTCAATAATTTTTTTTTCTAAAATCATTATATTATAATATAAAAATGAAAAAAAAATTGTAATTTTTTTCTCTATTACATGGTGTTACCTTTAAATGCATAGAATTAATTCCATGCAAAAATTGTGAACCCTGTATTTTCTAATAATCAAATTTTTTTCCTCTTTAATACATTTACGTTTGTTGGTTAATTTACTTACATTAAAAATTTCTGCTACTAAACAATATTTGAAAAAAAAAACTAGTAGAAACTATGAAAATTTGTGAACAAAATAAAACCAACTAAGTCAGAAAAGCGTTAAAAGATAAATTTTTAATGAACAAATTGATACCGCTGTGAATAGTAGTTATTTTTATGGTAGCACTGCATGGAAAGATTGACCCATGTAGCACTCTCTAAAAGGGTTAGACAACCATATTTGAATTTATAATTTTGTAACAGAACTTATATTGGCCAAGTTTATTATAATACAAACTTAAGTTAACTTAATTTTAACCTTACAGTTAGTGTTTTAATGACAAGCAAAAGTCAAAATTTTAGCATATAACATAAATGTATCTGAAAAATTATGATTGTGACAAAGATAGTGGAAAAAGACTCCCAATATAAATTGTATGACATTTGAAAGAGCTACAGTTTATATGGTATATTTAAATGTTTATTTCTACTGAGGACATTTATGTGTAGAAATTGTTTACCATAGAGATTATTTGTATGATGATACAACAATATTTTGCCAGATTAGAGTTTCTGATTCATCTGATTATAAATTGTTTACTGAAAATAAATTTGTGTAACAATAATTTTTTGTAATAACTGCTGTTTTAAAATTATTAATAAATTAAAAATTTTTTTTGTTTTAGGTTAGTTGTGATATTTGTAAAGCATTTGGCTGGTCATTGCTATTTAATTCAAAACTGGTAAGTTTATAAAGATTTTTATGAGTTAATAATGTTTTTAATTAGCTATCAAATCTGTAAAATAATGGGGGTTTTTGATTGTGGCCTTAACATATAATGGCAAAAGTATACAAATGATCAAAGTTACTGACTATTAGTAAATTTTCTAAAACTTTTAAGGGTTTCTTTTTTACAAAGCTGCAGTTTATGGTATCTTGAAAGTAGTGAAACAAATTGAAAACTTTATGATTATAGAAGTGTGAATCAGGAGGAAAACCTTTTAAATAAAGGAATTTTCCTCATATTGAGGCTTTTTAGCCAAAATTTTACCCAAAATAATGTGATACATTGTTTTAGTCACAAAACATTCTTCTAAAACGTGTGGTCTTGGGTTCAAATCCCTTTCAGGAATGGCGTTTTTTCATACGTTACAAAATATTTTATCCTTCATCGTCTGCATTAGCAATAATTGTTGAACAGTCTGACAACAAAAAAGAAAGATATATAAAATGTGGTTTCACAATTGCAGAATGAGTAGCTCTAAAATGACTCCGTAAAGGAAGGGTTAAAATTTATATGATGAATTATTTACCGCCCCAGTCTGAAATTGATGTGGATGGGTACAAGATCTGATTAGTTTTTTAATGGAACTGGTTTAAAGAAGTTTTCCTTTTGTAATTTAAACATACCATTTATGTATATGTTATTCTTTCAGTATTAACACTTGTGAACCTTCGATTTGTGTGGAATAGAGCACGGAAACATTGAGTGAAGTTATGTTGAGCATCATTAAAAGGCCAAAGATAAATTAGGATATTTCTGCAAAATAAATTGATTTGGTAAGTCATTTTTGTAAATATATTTTGTTTATATTTCATAGTGTGTTTGTATGATGATTAATTGTACCGCCCCAGTCTGAAAATTACTGTTGATTGGTATACTAACTGATTTTTTTTTTTTTTTGTTAAAAATTCAGTTGTTTTTCTTAATACGTTATGCTAATGTAATGTGTTTTTTTTTCCAGATCTGGAAAGCTGGAGCTAATGTTTTATTGGTAAGTAAAGTTATTATGCAATAAGTGTCTTGTATATTTTGGTAGATTTAGCTTTTTTCTATCTGCAGTTTGAATTAGGTACACGCCAATGATGTTTGTGATGAGTACTATTACGCCCTAGTCAATATGATTAAATATGATTTTACTGTTGTCTGAAATATCATTGGTTATTTTTAGTGTAACTACTAACTAATAATAATATTGCTGCTCGAAACAGTTGTGTTATTTTCGTGTTAACGTTCTCAGTTTTTTCAACTGCGAAATATGTATTCTCTCTATGCTACATTGTCTGTGCAATTTAGATTGCAGCAACCCATATCTTTTCTCGTTGCGTAATTTCTCTACATGCTTTTTCAATAATTTTTTTTCTAAAATCAATTATAATATAAAAATGGATAAAATTCGCAATATTTTTCTCTATTACATGGCATTATCTTTAATTCCCATGCAAAAATTGTTAACCCTGTATTTTTTAATAGTCATATTTTTCTCCTCTATAATATGTTTGTTGGTTAATTTACTTATATAAATAATGTCTATGCTACTAAACAATATTTGAAATAAAACCAACTATGTCAAGAAAGCGTTTAAGAATAAATTTTTAATGAATAAATTGATAACGCTATGTAATATAGTCATTTTTATGGTAGCACAGCGTGGTAAGATTGATCCATTTAGCACTCTCTAAAAGGGTTAAACAACCATATTTGAATTTACATTTTTGTCACAGAACTTTTTTGGCAAAGTTTCTTATAAATAATACAAACTTCAGTTAACTTTAATTTAACTTTACAGTTAGTGTTATTATGACAAGCAAAAGTCAAAATGTTTGCGTATAATATAAATGTATCTGAAAAAATTATGATTGTGACAAAGATTGTGGAAAGACTCCCAATGTAAATTGCATGACATTTGAAAGAGCTACAGTTTATATGGCATCTTTAAAATATTTATTTCTATAGATGTCAATTTATTGTGTAGAAATTATTTACCATAGATTTATTTGTATGATGATACAAAAATATTTTGCCAGTCTCGAGTTTCTGATGCATCTGATTATAAATTGTTAACTGAAAATGAATTTGTTTGAATATTTTTGGTTTATAATAAATGCAGTTTTGAAATTATTAATAAATCAAAAATTTGTTTCAGGTCGTGATATTTGTAAAGTATTTTGGGTGGACATTGCTATTTAATTAAAAACTGGTAAGTTAAAATGATTATGAGTTTATGTTTTTAATTACATCAAATTTGGAAAATAATGGGTTTTTAGATTGTGCTTTAACATATTATGACTAAAGTGTACATAATCAAAATTAAAGACTTAATCAAATATCTACGAATTTTAAGTATTTATTTTTAGTGTATTAGTAATTTTTTTATATATTCTGCTCGTCAAAGTAAATAAAGTGCAGCATAGGTTAAATCTCATTTAGCATCATTTATTTATGATTAAAATAAGGTTGTTTATAATTTCATATATTGTTTACTCTACAATTTTAAACATAGGTTATATTTTTTATTTAAATAGGCACGAGAAAGTTGTAAGTGTTTCATACCAGATTTTTGTTAGAATGTGTACTTACTACACTTAAGTCAGGGTGAACAGTCGGGTTTGAAAGTGGCTCAGTGACTGCATGCAGTAGGGTTGTGTTTGTAGCAGTAGCAGTTGTGCTCTTTGTACCAGTTCCAAAGTTTTTTTTAAGAACTCAACAATAATAAATGTTGGTTATAAGATGCTTCACAGATCTTTAAGAGTGTCCTCAACTGCTGTCTCCTGTTATTGAAATTTCTTTTCCTAATTATTTGATATAAATTAATTATGTATACACTGGATGATGATAAATTTTTTACAGTTATCCCTGTCATAATAAACATTATTTGATGATAACATGGTTCACTGATAAGTGTGTGCATCATTTTATCAATTAATAAAATCATTGTTAGATTGTCCTGGGTAATCCAGAGTGCTTTGTCAAAATACTTCGGGTTGATAAAAATAATTTTTTTAATGTGATTCACAAGTAATCTATTGTGTAGCTTCAGTATTAGTAAATCATTAATTTACAGATATAAATGTGTTAAATTTAAGTGTACTTTAATGTGTAAGAGCTCTTTACATGCTAGTCTGCGCATAAAATAGTTACAACCAGAGCTGAATATTTTGTCAATAGTTTTAAAACTGGTATTTCTTGTTATGCTGATAACATTCATATAATCTGACAATTCTGGCAAACTTTCTGATTAGTCTAAAAATACTTGGAACAGCAGAGCTGTTCCAAGAATACAATACATAAACAATAAGCTCACAAGTTCGCGGCGCTTCATATTCTCATTACAATTACAATTTCTCGTGTTTATTTTCATTCAATGTATTTATTTTATATTATATGTGTATGTTTATGTATTTTACTATAGATAAATGTATGTTTTTCGTTTTAAAAATACACATAAAAGTATAAATACAAAACAAATGTAAAAGTCTGAATGTACTTTGCTTTTATCACGTAAACCTGTGAGAAAAAATTAAAAACTTATTAGAATAAAAGGATAATAATAGTTCATTATGGCACTCTTAGCTGAATAACTGCAGTGTGGCCAAAGGTTTTTGAAAAGTTGAAAGTAAGTAATATTACGGTACAGATGGCAGACAGATATTGGTACCTGTGACGGCCTTACGATATTGTCTTGTTTTCAGCAATATTTTATTACCCTTTCTGTTTCCACGGCAGTAAGTCTTTCCGTGAACAGGTAAAAATGCAATTCTAAAAATGGGGTCACCTAAGAAAATAATTAAATAAGCCTACTAGTATACTATTATAAGAAAATGACCCTGCCGCTTTGTGCGACTGTGCACGCCTCGTAGGCTCCTGAAATTATAAGTACTAATAAAATATTTTTATAACCAATTTTTAAATGAGGCAAACATTTAAAAAAAAAAGTTAATTTTAGGTCTGTATGTACGAAAAAATAGGCCTACTTAAATTTAAAGCATTTAGGTATTATGTTCGTATACACATTTATTTATTTAGTTGCATTTTTGCCACACTTAATATTTACTAAGTATAGTAAATGTTGCGTAATTGTAAGAAAAGTTATATATAAAATAACATTTTATTAATAACAAATAAAACAGCCTGTAAAACTCGAAACGGAAGAAAATATATCAGTTTTTAAAACTTCGCCAAAAAAAAAACTGGTGACGTTTCTTCAAAAGCTGAAGTTATACTGGCATAGAATAAACCTTTTTCTACAGCTGAACAATAAAAGAAATACAATTTACCCTAGCTGAACGCAGAAAGAAGAGATTATAAAACTGTATAAACGGACCACATATTTGTGGCTGCCGCACTGAACGTGTAAATAAAGATTGGCGATTTCATTGTAATAACTTTTTTTTAAATAATTATTACTGCAAACAGCTCATGTAACTAAGCAATTTACAAAATGTTATCCATTTGTACAAGTTATTGGACTTGTGAATTTGGAAATGTATACACTAAAAATGATGATATAATTTTAACAGTTATCCCTGTCATAATAAACAGTATTTGATGATAAAATTTGTTACTGATAAGTGTATACAATAATATATCTGAAGATATTAACATAAAATTTTCAATTATAGTTTTTACAGTTAGTAACTTTTTTTTCAGGTAAAGTACTCATATTTTGTCTGCGTTCTACATAAGTTCTGGCCAAAGCACATTTCAGATAGTTGTAAGTATAACGCACTATTAGTGTTTCATGTAGTATTATAATATTATGTACAGAGCAGATCTATAGTCATATGGGAAGTAGGTTTACTGCTCATCATTCCCTTTTCTGTTGTCACATTGCATGCAATTGTGTATGTTAATGTTATTTATTGTGGTATGGTAATAATTTTAGTTATTTATCCATTCTTCTTCTTCTTATGGTGCCTATCCGGTTCGGATGTTGGCTATCATGATGGCTATTCTGACTTTGGAAACGGCTGCTTTTGAAAAGTTGGGTCGTCGACTGGTTGAACCACGTTCTTAGATTTTTCAACCATGAAATCCTTCTTCTACCGGGACCTCTCGCACCATACACCTTTCCTTGCAGAATCTTTTGGAGCAACACGTAACGGTTCTCATTGCGCATAATGTGTCCCAGGTATTGGAGCTTTCGCACTTTCACGATGTCAAGAACCTCTTTATCTTTATTCATCCTTCGAAGAATTTCTATATTGGTGACTCTGTCCCTCCATGATACGCTTAACATTCTTCGATAAAGCCACATTTCAAAGGCTTCAAGCCTCCTGGCTGAGGCCTCAGTGAGCGTCCAAGCTTCCACGCCGTAGAACAGTACAGAGAACACATAACATTGAAGGAGACGCATTTTGATAGCAAGTGTAAGGTCGTGAGTTTTGAATTTATCCATTACCACAAGTAAATACACTCGCATTCAATCTATTGTCAATTTAATGTACACATTTTCTAAAAGCACAAATTAAAAAAATGTAATTTTCTCACAATTTTACATTTTTATTTGTGGCTTTTTGAGGTACACGAAGAATTATGTTCTTTTTTCATTCGAATGAAAGACTAATGAATGCGGAGCATAGTGTCTTAGAACACAGTATAGCCAATTTACTTTCGGCAACTGTATCTTGCATTGTCACGTGGGTTCCGCTGTTCACGTTACTAAAAGTTTTCGATTCAATCTTGAACGATCATATCAAGTATTTGAAATTGTTGATCCATGAGTTAAAGAATTAAACAGCAAACGAAGACAAAGGTTTTAGTGCAAGTTTCATGTCCGTAGCTTCTGGGAATCCCAACTTATTATTTCTGGATATAGTCTGTTTCTTTTTAACAATCGTTTCTATATCGTGGACAATTTAATAATATCGATGTGTAGTAGTAATTTTACATTTAACGTCATAAATATATACTTATCTAGTTAACATGTAAATACTGCATGAATACAGTTATGCTTATCCAAATTAAGTCATGACATAACAATAGGGAGGAAGTTTTGTTTGTGAAAATTAATCTAGGAAAAAATGTTTTGATAGTAGATAGGTTTTCAGTTTTCACGACTGAAAATTTATTGGAATAAATAATTCAACAGTTTTGTACATTAAAGAAACTTTGAAAAAACAGTCTTGCAATTAGCAAACATTACCCTTGTTAGTTGTAATTTATTAAAAAAAATTAAAGGTTGACCCAAAAAATGTGCCTCAATTCTGTTCTAATTTGAGAGGAAGCAAGATAGCAAAAGTATTATTGTCAACAGATTTGTCACTTTTTGTTAATTAATCGCTTTATTAAAATTATCAGTAATTTTATAAATTTGGTTTTGCTAGTGACAGTAAATTAGCGGAAAGTAGCTCTCGGGGAATAGAATGGGATTATGATATTCAGCAGAAAGAGGCATGTTAGAAAGAGTTTATAACAGCAATATGAGTTGTAAATAGGGATGTGAAATACCCAGGTACTTATAAATCGGGGTAAATACCCGGGTATTTTTGATATTACATGAAAAATCATGTGTCGCAGAAAGTTGAACCCTAAAAAAAGGTACCAATATGCAAACTAGGCCTATTCTATATTAACTTTCTAGATATATAATAAGATTAGACAGTTAATAACAATTTAATTTAATTATGACTAATTGGATAAGAAGATACAATTCAATATTTATAACCTGAAAACTCTTTGAGTTACAACTGAACTAGGTCTTTTTGCAAACAATGAGATAACAATTAGTGGAAATTAATTTAGAGCATTGGCAAAGTTCTACAAAAGGTGCAATATACAGTTTTCAACACAATGTTTTATGTTTTACAATGAAAAATATCAGTTGAGTAGTAGAAGTACAACTTGGGTCAAATCAAAATCAAATTTTGTTTTGAATAGTTTTTATCATTTACTAAAGAAATTCAAAGTAATGTAGGCCTACATCAGAAGAATTACAACACCTTTTGATGTAAAAAAACAAAATATCATAAAGTAGCCTAACAACATTTTTTCTAATTTGAGTCTTCTTCTTGCTCAGAGAGGTACTGTTCATTCAAGAGCGAAATGTGGCCATCATCGCTGCCCTCGTTCTCACTATCGTCACTACAGGAAACTTGCATTTGTAAATTTATGTAGTTTGAAACTTAATAAATTAATGCAGTTAAACATATGTTTATATGAACCATATGACTTAATTGAAGTTTGACCTTGAGGCTTCTATTGATTTTAATCATATTATAAGCATTTTTTTATAATTAATGTCCTTTCTATTAAATATTTTGTTACTTATCGAGTTCTGAAGTACACATCTTTCAATTATATACATATAGCCTACTCTTACTACAAAAATAGCAAGCACTTTTCCCTCCTATGTCTTTGTTGCTCATTTTCAGTACCGGTCGGTACCCTAATGAAACTCGACCTTCTCAATACCTTGGTAGGCCTATGTATTAAAAATTTTAAAAACTAAACAACAACAATATGTTATCCAATATATTACTTTAGTTTATGAAAAACACTCTTTAAGAACCAATACAGAAAGGTTACGGTGTTACAGTGCCAAAACATATAAATACCCGCACGTCAATTTTCCTTTAGTTTAGTTTTGAAGGATGAATATTGTTCCTGATTTCAATTTAAGGCATCAAATAGCTGTGTTTCAGTCCCTGTTCGTCCAACACTTCATCAACAATTAAATAAGTGTAATAAAAAGCTCAATAACTGAAAATACCCTCATTTTGGCTATTTAAACGACCACTGGGTAAATACCCTATTTATATTTACCTTCCCACTGGGTATTTACCCGGCCCACATCTCTAGTTGTAAATGAACTTCATTTGTTAGTAAATCTTTAAAATGGACCCTGCAGACTAAATTCAATTGTATTGTAAAAAAAACATAATGTACACAAATTCTGTTTATATTTTTGAATTGTATTAGTAATGAAAATATTTATTTGCTATAATTTTTCATAGGTTTGTGAAAATTTTCATACCTTAATTTTGTTCAAATCAATTTTGTAATGATGATTAACATTATATAGACGAGCATATGTCTGATGTTCTTGATTGAAAACAATTATCTGATTATTTTTATATAATTTACTTGTGCGTTTTTGTTTTTTTTAATGAGGCTGTGAATAATTAATTTTTATTTTTTTCCAGTTTGATTGCTATGTTCAGGTGGTTGATATAGTGCCGAAGGTTTAATAGAATACATCATTTAATGTAAGATTTGTTATTTATTATGATTTTTTTTGTAAAGATAATTGAACTGCTTTAAGATTAATTTGTATTACAACATAAATTTAAAACTAACATACTGATTAAAATTTTACATGTTTTATTGTTATACTACAAATGCACACATTAATCAGTACTTAAGCATGGATTAGTATGTACTGAATACAGAATATAAAAATCTGGTGTGAAACACTCACACAACTTTCTCTTGCCAATGCAAATGATTAATAATAAACCTAACATTATTAATAAAATATTAGAAATAAACAAAAACTAACCTCAAAAACATAACCTTATTTTAATCACGAGTGAATGACGCAAAATGACAATCGAACTCAGTTTGGCTTAAAAATACGGAAAATCACGCTTTCACGCTAAACTAGGCTCTGTAGAGAAAAATGCTCTAAACAAAAGTTGTAGATCTTTTAATTTTCTATAACTTTTATTATATACACTTTTGTCGTAAAATGCATACTAAGACCGAAATGTTAAAAAAATCGATTTTTCTCACGTTTTCGTGAGAAAAAAAACAGAAAATCGCAAATTACCGCTAAACTAAGTGTTATACAAAAAAATGTTTGAAACAGAAGTTGTAGGTTTTTAAATTCTCTACAACTTTTATTATATAAGTTTTTGCGCTAAAATTTATATTAAAGCCGTAATCTTAAAAAAACAACGTTTTTACGTAAAAACAGCCTCACCGAGAATTTCAGCAAACATGGCGCCTACCCTATCTTGTAGAGAATAAAAAATTGAGTAAAATAGGCGATTTTAAAACAAATCGTGGGACTAGTTTTTGAGAAAATCGCAAAAAACTGAAAAATTATACGAATAAACTACTACTTCCGGTTGACCGATTTTGATGAAAATGTTCGTGTCGCGTCCGGTAGTGGTATGTAACTTAAGTTTCAAGTTCGTACGATGTTCCGTTCTTGAGATATTCTGTTCACACAGACACACACACAGACCAATCGCTAAAAACATGTTTTTTGGGTTCAGGGGGTCTGAAAACGTATAGATCCGGTGAAAACTCGATTTCGAAAAATCGACATGAAAACAATACTTTCCTTCCTATATATTCATATAGGCAAGAGAAAGTAAAAATTAAGGCAGTGCAGGTTAAGATTGCCTTTACGTTTTATTCAAGAGATTTATTTTCACTTTTTATTCTTATTAACCATATTCTTCAGGATTATCTGATTTTCTAAAACTGGTCAGTGATTTGAATTATGTAAAACTTCGAGAACATACAGTATTGTTGCAAAAATTATATGCAGTTAAACCTTTTCATATGAGGAGTATTATGTTACCTTTATGGCACATACAAAGAACAGATTTTACCTGGAGTGACCAGGGAGAAACTGAACATTTTTAGCTTGTCATCTATAATTTAAATTTTGTATAAATAATATTAAGAGCTTATGACAAGTTGCTGATATCTAAATTTTCTTGCAGCAGTAGATTATCATGAATTTAAATGATAACCATGCTAAGTTAAATACTGCAGTGGGGTGGTATGGTGTGCTCTACATTAAAAGTTTTTAATGATGATTATTTTTATATAGACGAGCATATGTCTGATGTTTGTGATTAAAGTTTTAATTTCTGAGACTTAAAAGTCATTGTAATTTAGATAAACCATTTTAAATGTTATTTTTTAATCAGTGATTTGTTGTTTCTTTCAGGTTGTAGTAATCCTTGAGCTAGGTTTTTTCGGTAGTGTAAATGTAAGTATGTTAAACT
This sequence comes from Catonia carolina, assembly GCA_035578175.1. Classification (NCBI taxonomy): domain Eukaryota; kingdom Metazoa; phylum Arthropoda; class Insecta; order Hemiptera; family Achilidae; genus Catonia; species Catonia carolina. The sequence goes on along the minus strand of JAQMRL010000001.1, from coordinate 254,735,155 downwards.
CTATTATAATTATTTTTGAAAACATGATTTCTTTCCTTCATGAAAGTTGATTTTGTTTTGCTAGGTCTCTGGATTTTCAGTGTCGCTTACAAAAACATTATCTCAAAATTCTATTAATTTAGAATGTTTAAAATCATCTCTTACAAAGCAAAAGGTTAGCTGTGTTTTGAACCCAGTATTAACTTTAAAATGAAGGTTAAAGACATAATCTCTAACTTCAGAATTTAAACAGTCTTCAAAATGTATTTTGCTATTGGAAGACTGACCTGTTTCTGAGTTTAATTGTTACTTGTAAAGTAAATGTTATTCCTTCTGACTTTTCTCAAACATTTAAAAAATTTTCTGATTTATTTGAAAGTGACTGAACAAATTAATTAAATTAAGAACCAGTCCTGTAGTTTAGGCTAATTAAAACATTTCAGATTCATGTAAAAATCTGTTTTCGTTTCTTAAAATTTCTTTCTAACTGGTTTAGTTTTATTAGAGAATTTTCTCTTTTTTCATTTGATGTATTTTGCATATTTGTACGATGAAAATTGACGTCGTGGTGTTACACGAAAAAAAGATTTTTTGATGAGCCAGTATTTTAAAATTTGAATGTTTTCATCCATAACTTTTCAACAAAAAAAGGTATTTGTTTGGGAATGACGTAATCAGTTAGCTTTAAATGTAACAATCAAAATCAATAAATTAGAAATGCTGGTAACAAATTTTATGACTAAAATCGAATAAAGAAGGTTAACACTACCGTCTCGCCTATCCCTTGGTTAAACCATTTTTTTAGTGGTGACACTTTTTCATACATAAATTGATATTACTAAACGGAAAAATTTGGTTCAAACGTTGTGCTAATTATGTTTTTGTATTTGTTAGCAATTTAGTGACACTTTTTCGTACGTAAATTGATATTACTAAATTTAAAAATTTGGTTCAAACGTTATAATAACAAATTCTTTATAAATAAAGGGTAATTTTTAGGAATGAAACTGAGTGAAAGAGTTTTTATTAAGTGTAAAATGACAGTCCGCATGATCGTTATAATCTTTGTTCCTTTCTGGTTAAAAACAAAGTAAAAATTACTTTTTAAATTCATTCCCATAGTTAATTAATTTCTTTTCATAATAGAAGCAAAAAATTGGCTGTAATGAAATTTGAAAGTACTACTACTTTGTTATAACTTTCGAATAAATACACTAACAAGAAGCATGTTTGTGCAATTATGTTGTTTTACTTTAATACCAGATAATTATTAACAACTAAAACCCAGTACTAATAATCACAGGTTTCCACTTTCGTATCACATCATAAAACATATCCAAAATGGCCAATGGGTCAACCCACAAATTGTACAATCACTTCGTATGGGTTGACCCATTGGCCTTGGGTTATTCTTACGATCTGATATTTTTATTTTAATTAATATGTTACAAAAATTGTGGAAAACCTGTGATTATTAGTTCTGGGTTTTAGTTAACAATTATCTGGTATTAAAGTTAAACAACATAATTGTTATTGGAACATCTATTAATATTCCATTTCTTATGCTGAAAACTGTTCAGAGTAATGCTTCTTAGTTTGTGTTTTTAACCAAAGTTATAACAAAGTAGTAGTACTTTAAAATTTCAGAACAGCTAATATTGCTTTTATTATTATTATTATTATTATTATTATTATTATTATTATTATTATGAAAAAAAGTAATCAACTTCAGGAATGCAAACACTTAATACATTATTCTAAAAAAAAAGCTGATTTAAACTTAGAAATGTGTGTTAAGGAACTTTTGGCAGACTGCTACATCAATTATTTTACTCCTAATTTGTATACTGCAATTTTAGAACTACACATGCTACCCCATGACCCAGTGAGATTTATGAGTGAGAATGTAGTCCTGTACAGGCTCAGCCTGACAATCTCTTCGAGAGTATGGTTAATTGGAACCCAAACATATCAGTGATACACCGATAACCTCGGTCTTAAACCCGGTTTACCAAAAATTGTAAACATTTTAACTAAAAACAAGTTGCTCATTAGTGATTAAATTAATTAAGAAATTCTGATGGCAGACTACCCTTAGAAGCCGAAGACAGATTTCCTTGTTAACCAGTATATTTTGCGCTTATTCTACTAGCCTGTGTAAATGAGAATTTCTCTCATGAAATATAATGAAACAATAACAACACTTTCTCTCATACTGTGGTCATGTGCTAAAACATATCTTTACATGCATTTTTGGGGTGTTTCGTAAGTTAGCCTAAACTGCAGGACTGATTAATAATTTAATGTTCAGGGAGTGGCAAAAAGATCTGACTATTGTTGTACAGTGAGCGAGTAAGTGGTAGGGATTATAGCATGACGTAGTCATGGAGCTGTGGTTAGGTAAACACTGCGTTTTTTGTCCAGGCATTTTTAAAAGTGGTGAGTTTTGTGTCGTTACTCAGTGCTTTAATGTATGTCAAAGAGGATGCATTGCAATCTCTTAACAGTTTTGTTATGGGTGAGTAACTTGAGAGCTATTGGTTCAGCATTAAAATGTAATTTGGTAGACCATCCAAAGTCACCAGGCCACCAGAGAATGTTGAGCGAGTGAGAAGCTGTGAAAGCCAGTGCTATCAATAATGGCTGGCTTGTAAACAAGCTGTTACAAAGCAGCAGCTTGTTTTTGAGCCAGTCGCCATCGACTGGCTTTAACAACTTGTCTTACTCACTCAACATTCTCTGGTGTCTTGGCTACTTAGACAGCATGTAGCTCTCAAATTACTCACCAATGACAAAATTGTGTTAAGAGATAGAACCCCCGTTCTCTTTAACCCACATTGAAGTGCTGAGTAAGGATACAAGACTTGTCACTTTTAAGAAATGCCTCTACAACAAATGCAGTGTTCACCTGACCACAGCTCCATGGCTACTGAAATGACTCTTGTTCAATTGTTTCTTGTTCAATTTTTCATGTTGCATAAATAACGATTTTCACCAAGTTAATTTTATCATACTAAGTTTTGAAGATAGAATTTTATCTTATTAATTCTGAAACGTGAAAAATTGTACATAATAGGGAGCAGCTTAAAAGGATCTGATTGTTTTCGTTTCATCGTACAGATGAGAGTAAGTGGTGTGGGGATTGGCTTGATGATGAGCGAACATTGTCATTTTAGTAGCTGGAGCTGTGGTTAGGTGGTTTTTTTTACACCAAATATATCTAGATATTAATATTGGTTTCATAATTATATACGCCTGGGTTTTGAACCCTAGCATCTCCAAAACAATGAGTCGGATTTTAACATAAGTTATATTAAAATAATTAAGCTCATACTGTTGTTTTAAATTGCCATATTAAGGTTGGAAGACGCTAAGACCCGGTTTTTTGCCACCGCAAAGAATTTTATGTGTTTAAGAGGTGTATAACTCTAGAAATATTTGACCAGTTTGAAATTTTAACGCTTCAAATTTGTTATGTTACTTAAATTTTGATGTATAAACAATATTCTGAATCCTTGCTATCTTAATAACTGCTCAATCAGCTACTACTATCTGGTATACAGTCCCACAGAATTGTCACGTACACAACCTGTCAACATTGATTGATAGTGCCATGCCGCAAAAGCAGTCTATAGGAAGGGTTCAGAATATTGTTTAAAAAGTTGAAATTTAAAATTTGTGGGTCAAGTAATTTTCGAGTTACACACCTTAAATGTATGAAATTCTTTCTGGTAAACGCAGAATAAAATGAGCTAAATTTTGATACCGAGTATGATTAATTAAATACGATTCATCGGTTTGGAGGTGCAAGGCTACATAATTATGAAACCGATAATGGTTTTAATTTATTTTCACCTTTAAAACTTGTTCTTAATTTGTTTGTTTCAGGTTTTTAACTACAATGAAAAGAAATAATTGAATTACTGATTTTAATACTTTTATTGTAAAGCATATATTTTATTTTATAAAAATTAATATTTTTTAAAACTCATGGCTTGTGCAGTTTTTTTTTTTATAATAAATTCTAATCACTTTAAACCTAATAATCCTGATATTTAACAAAAAATTCCAAATATTTTTACCATGTGCAACATACATACTGAAACTGATGTGTATCTTAATAGTAGGCAATCTTCACTTGTTTGTGTGTGGCCCACCCGCCCGGATCTGATGATCCCCTATATGCTCTGTTACTTATATAGCCAATTTTAGAGGTAGTACAGTGTTACGACCATTTCAAAATTTACCTAACATTATATAAATTTCCCTTAGATGTGTACCTTAATAGTAGGCAATCTTAACTTGTTTGTGTGTGGCCCGGCCCACCCGAATCTGATGATCCCCTATATGCTCTGTTACTTATATAGCCAATTTTAGAGGTAGTACAGTGTTACAACCATTTCAAAATTTACCTAACATTATATAAATTTCCCTTAATAGTAGACAATGTTAACTTGTTACAATTACAAATAATCTGATGTTAACAAAAACATACTAAAACTATAGATTATATCCCACACATACCTAAAGCCCCAAAATTTACAGGATTGCCAAAATTACACAAAACGAACATACAAATTAGACCATTAATAAATTTCAAAACAGCACCTAATTAATTTACTTGCAAAACCAGTTAATCAAATTTTAAGAGAGAAAATTAAACTTAATAAAAAATTGATACAATTTAATAGAGAAAATGAAAACTAAAAAATTAATAACACAAAAATGGCATCATTTGTGATGTTTGAAAGGTGCACACAAATATACCAATAAAAGAATAAGTTTACCAAAAAAATATGTTATAGTGAAAACAATATAATTAAAATTTGTACAATAATGAGAAATATATGTAACCAAAATTATTTTACATTTTATAATAAATTTACACCTAGGAATTTGAAAATATAAATCATACACATGATCTTTTACTATGGGCAAGATATGCAGATGACATTCTGATAATTTACAAAGAAACTATAAAATATGATGTAACATATCATAAATAAAAAATTGAATAATTACTTAAAAAAACTAAAATTTATATGTGAATTAAAAAAGGTAAAACTGTAAATTTCCTTGATATTAAAATACAAAATTGTAAATGATATAATAGGAATTTATTTATATAGGAAACCATATGTTACAAATAATCAATACAGTAAGACCTCTACTAATTAAAAGTAAACATTTGCTAATTGTCCGTAGTGTTGATTCATTAACCCAGTCATTCCTTTTGTTTTTTCACCCCTTTCGTAAATTTTAACATCTACCTTTTCCTTTAAAATAATTCTTTCCATTTGTATATTTATAACCTTAACACGTTCACTGCGGCCCGGGTGAAGCGATGTTATTCGCTGTGGCTGAACCGTCGCCTGCCGCATTTATATGTTCTTAGCATACACAAGTCTGCGGCGCTTCATATTCTCATATTCTCTCTACAATTACAATTTCTCGTGTGTATTTTCATTCAATACTTTTATTTTATATTTATACGTGTATGTTTATGTATTTGTTTTCGTTTTAAAAATACGTACTTAAAAGTATAAATACAAAACTAATGTTAAAGTCTGAATGTACTTTGCTTGTATCACGTAAACCTATGAGAAAAATTTAAAAACTTATAGGAATAAAAGGATAATAATGGCACTCTTAGCTAAATAACTGTGGTGTGGCCAAAAGGTTTTTGAAAAGTTGAAAGTAAGTAATATTACGGTACAGATAGCAGACAGATATCGGTACCTGTGACGGCTTTACGATTTTATCTTGATTTTAACAATATTTTTTACCCTTCTGTTCCCACAGCAGTAAGTCTTTCCGTGAACAGTTAAAAATGCAATTCCAAAAATGGGGTCACCTAAGAAAAGAATTGAATAAGCCTACTAGTATACTATTATAAGTGAATGACCCTGCCGCTTTGTGTGAATGTGCACGCCTCGTAGGCTCCTAAAATTATAAGTACTAATAAAATATTTCTATAACCAATTTTTAAATTGTGCTAACATTTAAAAAAAAATGATACCTACTAATTTTCTTTAAAAAAAGTTAACTTTAGGTCTGTATGTTCGAAAAAATAGGCGTACTTAAATTTAAAGCATTTAGGTATTACATTCGTATACTCATATTTATTTATTTAGTTGCATTTTTGCCACACTTAATATTTACTAAGTAGCCTATAGTAAATGTTGAGTAATTGTAAGAAAAGTAATAAAATGAAATAACATTTTATTAATAACAAATAAAACAGCCCGTAAAACTCGAAACATAGAAGAAAATATATCAGTTTTTAAAACACCGCAAAAAAAACTGGTGACGTCTATCCAAGAACTGATCACTCACTACCATAGAATGAACCTTTTCCTATGACTGGGCAATAAAATAAAGACTATTCACCCTACCTAAACGTAGAAAGAAGCAATAATAAACTGTATAGATCGGACGCGGAAACGCGACGGCCAGTCACCTGGGAGTGTTTAGGTTGACGCGGATCCGCGTCAGCCGCAGTCAACGTGTTAACAACACAAGAAACAATCATATTTGGAATGATGCCAATCCTCACACTACCTCTTAATCTTAACTGTCAATGTCGGTTTTCAATAAATGTCTGGTGTGGTGTAGTAGGAAATATCCTGGTTGGACCGAATGTCCTTAAACGTCGACTGTCTGGTAAGACCTATCTAAATTTTCTTTAAAATTAACTATCTGAGCTTTTAGAGGATGTCCCACTGACAACACGAAGATGCATGTATATCCAACATGACTGAGCGCCAGCTCATTATTATCGCCGTGTAACTCAGTATCATAATGAAACAATCCCAAACAGGTGGATTGGTCGAGGAGGCCCAACATCGTGGCCAGCGAGATCCCCCGATGTGAACCCCTTAAATATCTTTGTATGGGGTCACATGAAGTCATTAGTGTATGCTCAAAAATTTGATAATGAACATGAACTTTTACACAGAATCATGATTGCTGCCAGAGAAATAAAAAAACAGTCCAATAATGTTAGAGAATGCAATGGCCTCTTTAAATCATTGGGCTGAAATGTGTATTAGCAATGGAGGTGGACAGTTTGAGCAACTCTTATAATACTGTTATCAATGTAAGTTCATTAAGAAATTTTCTGATTAATACTATAGATTATTTAAATAAATTTTGGATTTGTAATAAAATGATTTTGAGAGACATTGGCCTAATTTTGCAATGTGTGGTTTTCATAATTTGAAGTTTTGCGTGTTCCTTAATAAAATTGATTTAAAAGAAAACTATTCAGTTTTTATTTACCTTATTTTTTTGAGAATAAAATTCTCTACAAATTATATTGAACATTTTTCTTTGTTTATAGCCAATTTAACAAAGTTATTGTAGTCTAAACTAATGCACCTTCTTGTTCAGGAGACAAAACTGTTGGGTGTCCAACTGGGGGATTGCAGTTGCACACAAACAATTTTTTTGTGTGGATTACCTTATTCTGAAGCGTTGTGTAGGTAATTCTGTGAAATCAGCAGCACCTCTTAATGACAGGAAACCTTCCAGAACACACTTCACAGCTTTCTCCATACTGCCATAGACCACTTGAAGTAAATGCTGGGGTTCTTTTCTAGGACTTCATATCTGCAAAGAAATAGTAAAACAATTTTACTTCCTTTTGCATCTAGCCTATATTTATAAGGATAGATTTTCAAAAAAAATCTTATACAGGGTGATTCATGAAGATATCCAGAAACTTTGGGAGCTCATTGTACATGTAAAAATAATGAAAAAAGTTTATATAAACATGGGTCCGGAAATGGTTCGTTAGCGAAAGATTTCACCCGGATTTCAGCTCACCAGGTGAATTGAGGTCTTTCTAAAATTCTGGTAAGATAGATTAAGGGGTGAATTCAATTGTTTCTTATGGTTTCTGACCTGATAAATTGAATAAAACAGGTCCCAGAACTGTAAGTTAAGTAGTTTTTGAGAAAACCATTGTCAAATACAAAAAATGGAGTGAAAAAATATTTATTAAAACAACATTAATACTTAGACGTATTAATGAAGCTTTTACGCAGTTAAAGGAAAGCCCTGTTGAACTACGGGAAGCAACAAGAGTCATCCTTAAACAAGCAGAAAAATGCATTGAATTCGGCGGAGAAACTTTTGAAAATTTACTGTAATTTGGTTGAATTGGTTTAGATTAATGTTTTCCGGTTAATTTTACTTTGTACTGTTATGAATAAAAATTCATTTAATTAAACATCTATTCGCTTTCTGTGTACTTTATTTACACCGTTTTGTTGAGAATAAAATTTTCTACAAGGTTTATTTAAAATTTTTATCTGTTTCTTGATGAAATAACAAAGTTATTGTTGCCCAAAGATGAAAAAGTGTGTTTTTCACTCCATTTTTTGCATTTGACACTGGTTTTCTCAAAAACTACTAAACTAACAGTTCTGCGATCTGTTTTATTCAATTTATCAGGTCAAAACTATAAGAAACGATTGAATTCGCTCCTTAATCTACTTTACCAGAATTTCAGGAAGACCTCATTTCACCTGGTGAGCTGAAATCCGGGCGAAATCTTTCGCTAGCCATAACTCGGTAACGAAGTATTTCCGGACCCATGTTTATATAAACTTTTTTCATTATTTTTACATGTACAATGAGCTCTCCCAAAGTTTTTGCATATCTTCGTGAATCATCCTGTATAGGCTTAAGTAATACTTGAAACAGTACGTAAGCTACTACCTCTTACTTCAGTATTCAGTCCTCTATTTTTTATTTTTATTTACATCAGGCCAACAGCTTTAGAAATTTTTTTTAGATATTCCTTCGTAAATTTAAATATAAAATAGTTTCAGACTATAATCATTTAATCTGGCAATTTGTTTTAATGCAAATACCCCAGATGATATTTTACTACAAACATAATTGTTATAGAAATCCCTACACAATTATCTATCTAGTGATACTCCCAGGAACTACACTGTTTTTACGTTCTCCAAACTAGTGGTTCTCAACCTTATTATTTTCATAAATTGTCACCCTGGATTAGATTCTGGTCTAGAGGCAATAATACAAAATCAAATTTAAATAGTATGAGTACTATATTTTGTGATTTAAGTTTAAGCACTACAAACTTAATAATACTTTTTAACTAAAAATGTTTTAAACTTCAACTTGTCTTATTAGTTTTGTTGCCGGCCGCGTTGGCGATGTTGGTAACGTGCTCGCCTCTCATCACGCGGTCTTGGGTTCGAATCCCACTTGGGCATGGCATTTTTTTATACGTTACAAAAAATTCATTTCATCCTTCACCGTCTGCATTAGCAGCAAAATTTGCAAAACAGTCGGACGTTAAACAAAAAAAAAAAAAAAAAAAATTTGTTTTGTTATTTGTACCATGTGGCCCATATTTCAGTTTCCCCAAGAGATGGGACATTTCATTTTGATAAGTTTGTAATAGTGTAATGTTGGCAGAATCACATTAGTTGTCTGTAACAGTGGCTAGTGTGAGGTACGTCTCAATTTAGTTACTATTTTTTTCCTTTGTAATTGTATTTTTAAAATGTTTACAACTGAAAGAGTTTTCAAAGTTATGAATGGATTGGTCGTCACGGTACAATCGAATGGCCTGCGAGCTCGCCAAAGTTAACACCATGTGATTTTTACAGTGGGGCATTGTGAAGGAACTAGTGTATTCTTCCAAGCCACAAAACCTGCACGAACTAAAAAGTTTAATTGAAATTGCATTTGACACTATGTAAATGACAATAAAATGTTACTGTTGAAAATTTGTGAATTGGTTTTAAGTCGCTCTATATAAAGTGTATAGAGAATCATGTGAACATTTTGAACACCTGCTATAATATTTTCAAGGTAATATATATGTACAGTTCATATAATGAATTTGTTTTTTTTTGTCTATAGGTTTCTTATTCCATTAACCTTTCTTCCAATTTCCGTAAATATTGGGAAAACCGACATATGGGCCACCCAGTATATAATTAATTTTTGAAAAATACAAACTCGTCATTTCTTTTACTTGCACATTAATGGGAGCCCTGTTAAAGTTTGTAGATAATGAACAGTGGCTTAAATATTACTTGGCAATATTTTTTTTACATAATATTAAGTAAATATTACTTTGCTCTTTGTGAAATGAGATGGAACATTGTGAAGAAACATATAAGCAAACAAAAGTAACTGATTTTTTAAAAAATAAAATACATCCCATAATCTGTTACTGATAATATCATCAAATAAACATCATACAAACAGGTACTATAATATAATTATTATAATGCAATGTAGTATTACATTACTACACGTAGTAAGTGCTGTTAAGTGGGCAGCGAGTGGTTTGTTGAATCCAAGGAAATCAGTTTGGGTCCCAACAGTTCAGACACAGTTGCACGCACTCTATTCAATGCTGGAGCGTTTGCAAAACAAATAACGGCTCAATGGTAGCTAGTATTAACAAATCACAGGAAATAGGAACACTTCTAACTAATTAATGTAGAAGAACTTACTTGTGTACATGAAACTTGTAGGCTTAACAGTTTATCGGCTGAATTGCAGAAAACTTGTAGCGACATTATGCAAACAAAGGTGGATGAACAGTTGTGGAATAGCAGCAGCAGCTTGATAGTAGATTCACACTTTACACAGTTAATAGTTACAGAAATCACAACATTGAAGTTATACACCAATTAATTGAATTAGTAGATGTGGAAATGTGGTAAATGTTGATAGGATTAACACAAGACGAAAACGGCTTGTAAAAACAGGTGAATGTCTAGTGAACTCAAGCAGTACACTGTCTAGAAAAATACGAGGGAAGGGGAACTATTAATGAGGAGGGAAAAGGCGCGCAGTATTGAAATATTAATTCTGGTTCCTGATTGGTTGTAACAGCCCGCGGTGGCTGACTAGTGGATAATTCAAATATACAATACAATTTTGTATAAAATCACGGCAATAATCTGCATTATTATGGAATGTCACAGACAGCCGATCAATATCAGCATCTACAGATGATCCCATAACCTACCTGCCGCGGTGAGCGCTACTGATGCAGTGCCCGCCATCCACCATGAAGTGGACTCGCCGGAGGGGTATTTAAGCAGCCGTACAGAACCACGAGTGACACTCTTCAATAAACTCTCAACTGGAGAAGAACAAGGAAGAAGAGCTCCCAACCGAAGAAGAAGAAGAGCCTAGCCGAGACCGGACGCACATTCCCGCACCGGTCAGCCTTCGCTGACCCGAAGAGAAGTGGCGCCTCAGTCAATAGGCTACACTGACCTGACACTACGGGGCTCTGGGGGCCACCACTATCACGCTGCAGTGGGGACCCCACAGCCACTGAGGGAAGGGTAGGCCTGAACCCAGTAGCTGAGCTGTCACTCTTCGGGCTCCGCTTCCAAACACCAACAACGGTCCTTTTCACGGCTAAACACAAAACACACCCGGCCCTTTTCAGGGCTACCAAACTCACAAGCAAGGTTTAGCCACGTGTTGTCGGCAACAGGAAATATCGGATAAATTTACGTCCATGTTCTTTAAGTTGGACGGGACTCGGTCTGAGCAAGTTTTTACTGTACATTAAAATTACAAACTTTTATCATAGGTCCTCCAATAATTGAAACCAAATGTACACTGTGAACATTATATACAATTAAATTTTAATCAGGCTACAGAGACTGGTTCTACAGCAAAGCCATTACAATAAAATTGCTTTATAGTAGTTAACATGTTGAGTTCGGAGGCTAGAATCACAGATGTTTTATTTGTTCATCTAGTTACCAGCAGGATATAGTATGGTATTATACAAGTTTGTTACGTGATTATAAAAGTACATACATTTATTATTATTATTTATTACAAATTATTTCCTTTGCGCGTACTAAATAATGAAATGAACAGCCAAACAAAATTTATGTATAATATTCACCTCAGAGTCATCATTAAGACATCTTTCGTCTCATCCTCAGGATAAATATCAAACAAAACACATGCGACTATCAGCCAAATCCATCGGATAGTTGCTTGTAATATAGTTGCAATGGTTCCATTAAATTTATTGACGTGGTCTTCAACCTAATGTGTTTTGTAAGTTACATGTGATGTTCATCCTGAAGATGTCTCTGTGAAAGACGAAAAAGGTCTTGATGATGTTTTGTTTGGCTATTCATTCCATTACTTATTATATAAGTACAGTATGCAAGAAATACAGTGCATAAAAATCACAAGTTCTCAAAGTAAAAGAAATTACTTTTGAGTAATAATTTAACTATTTTTATATAAAAATGTATTTGTATTCTTATCTTTTCTAGGTAAAAAGAATTCACAAGGAATGGAAAAATCCATAGAATAAATGATATTATTAACACTGCACTAGAAAGTTCGAGTTTGACTACACTTTTAAAATCCATTCAAAAATTCCCGGCAGTAGATACAAAAGACAACCTTCACTGTAGCGCTTGTAGAATTAGTCTGAATGCCTGAACAACATTTACAGCCAGTGTGCCAATTGAACAAAAGCTATAGAAAACGTAGTAAGGTACAAGTCACTTGTTCTAGCTAGAAGCACCTCTAAGGGAAGTGATCAGTCTCTCGTGCTAGCAGCGTTGAGAGCCTAAGTGTACTATAAATCGTAAAAACATTGACTGTATGTTGTAATTTTATATTTTTGTTGTTCTATTCCCTTCACAAGTCTCTATATAAGATTTCAACTAGTTTTTAGTCTAGCGTAGTAGTTGTAACAGAGTAGTATATAGTTAGAAAGAGAGGGAATGATCATTAAGTGAGGAGACAACACTTGCCCTATTGAAACTATCCCTACTCTACCTACTCGCCCTCCCCTTACAAGCTTCTTCCAAAAACAAATGTACTATATATGACACCTTAGGGCACCAGTCAGCCCTGGAAAGTAACTTGATTAGCTGCCTTAAGGCTTCAGTCGGTCTCAACTTGTTAAGTTATCAACCACAGATAGCAACAGAATGTGAGAGCTTATACGCACTAATATGGAGATGCTGCCTTTTTTTCATTGATTCATTCTGATCACAATTAACTTCTGCCTACTGCATATGAGGAGGCTTAATTGTGTACAACAGCTGTATGACAATTTTAAAAGTCATCAAAGATGATGCACATACATCCATCTAAAAATCTATACTATATTGGACTACTCCAGTTAATTGGTGTTGCATGTAAGCAGTAAATTCTTCACTAGAGAGGTAAAACCAAAAAATTAACATCCCTTTATTCAGTATAAAGAAATTAATATTTAATTGAAACAGAAAACATTTTAAAATTAACTATGTTACAACATAATCAATAAGAAGTTACATATACGAGATTCAAACGCATTATATGAACATCTATTAAGAAGGCAATATTCGAAATTCAACAATTCACATATTTTTAAAAAATTGTTCGTTACTTACATGTTCTAAACAATACTCGCTTCCAGTAAAATTGTATCAAAAACTATACTACACACGCGCACTGCTTTCACTCAAAATTGCAATATACAAAATGCTCAATATCACATTATAAATAACAATATTTATATGGATTTACAGAACTTTAAATGCATGTACATTAATCAAATTAGACGTGGTCCAAATTATATGCCTTTTTAAACAATTCTTCATAAGTTTTTCTTATGTGAGAGAATGTATTAAAAACACACAAATTTAAATTTTTCTCATCTGTCTCACTTTCAAGTACGATTTCATGATCTGTCATGCCCAACTCTGACAGAGATGTCTCAATTGACTTTAACACTAACATGAAGTCGTATAATAATGCATAGTCCCTGCCAGTTCTGAAAAAAAAAACATAATAAACAATTAATTAAGAAAACAGCTAACAACTTTAGAACAAATAGCTGGGAAGATTAGCTTAAAGATAACAAATGGAAAAACTAAAATGATTGTAATTGACCCACTGAGCATAGATCAAGTGGAGATTAACACAACTGGTAGAATCTTTTAAATACTAAGGGGAAATAATAACGTACAATAACAATGAAAAAGAAGCCTGGAAAGAAAGAACCAAAAAATTTGCTAGATCGCAACAATTGTGAAAAGACACTTATAACAAAAACTGCTTGTCAATCCGCACTAAAATCAAAGATTATAAATCGGTAGTACAACCAAAAATTACGTATGGGTGCGATACATTATTTAACCTTTTCAGAGCCGAAACATATTTAAAAGTTTCATCTTAAGTGCCATTTAATTTAAATAAGGGTGTACAAAAAGTGCCAGCCCTTATTTCTAAAACTTGCAGGCATAAGCCTGCCATTGCTGACCAAAATTTCAACTTTACAGAAAAATACAATTTCCTGTTATATAATAATAACTAGCAACCCCCGCTCGCTTTGCTTCACAGCAGCTAATGTAGGCCTCATTAAATTATTTTAAAACCTCTCTATATACAATATTTGTGGTTTTGTTGCCCTGTGGCAGCAAAATACAATTGTTTTTCCTGCACTTCCAGCTCTAGAAAGTCCAACATAAAGTTGTTCATGAGTGAAAGAAGCACGCTTGTCTCACTCAAATCGATGCCCACCGTTTTAAATGTTTGTCCCTGCGATTTAACAGAATTGAATAGAATGCATTGAAGAATACCGATGGTAAAGAAAGAGACAGTTGATATATAGCTGAGATTAGAGACAGTAATATGTGGGTGCGGTACTCAAGAGTAATTTGAATTGTATGACTCATTCACTACCTGTCGAATGAAAACAAATATATGAAATACAGTACAAAAATAAAAATTTTGAATATTTCCGAATTTTTAAATTTAATAAGTTTTTGGAATCGAATGTTATTCTTCACGTTTTTCGATGAAATATAAAAGTAGAATCGTGCTTCTAGCCCAAAAAATACACCATCCAGAGGACTTAGAAAAAATAAGTGCTATGCACCCGATAAACTAAAACATGCGACATCATCACAGTTTAAGTTGCTTAACTCACTTAATTAAAGTTAATTAAAGTTGCGAAATACCCTATATTGATCAGGAAGCTCTAAGCTATGCAACAATGAAAGATTTTTTGAAATCAGTTCAGTAGTTTCTGAGATTACCTCATACAAACAAACAAACAAACAAACAGACGTTTCTTCTTTATTATATTAGTATAGATTACACAAAAACTAGAAATTCACCGACTGACGCTAAATTAAGCACTGTAATAAAAATGTTTGAAATAGAAATAATAAATTTCCTAAATTTCTACAACTTAGATTGTATATGGTTTAGCCTTACAATACATTTTAAAGCTGCTGTCCTCAAAACACTTATTTTTTTACAGATTTCCATGAGGAAAATACAGAAAAATGGTTGAAATAAAGGTTAAAGGTTTTAATTTTCTACAACTTAAATTATATACTACAATTTTGATCTAAAACGCACGATGTTAAGGCTACAATTTTTAAAAAAAACTTTTTTATGAGAGCTCAGTCACCTTGCGAATTTCAGCAGATATCCGCTTACTCCAACTTACAGAGCACTAGTAATGCAGTAAATGAAACAATTTCAAACAAAATTGTAGGAGCCATTTTTGACAAAATTGCAAGAATAAACTACTAATTTCAATTGGCAGATTTTGATAAAAATGTTTGTGTTGTGGTACCTAACTTAAGTTCCAAGTTTCAACTTTGCACGATATTCTGTTTTGAGATATTTTGTTCACACACACCAATCGGTAGTCAAAACTCGATTATGAAAAATCAACAAGAAACCAATACTTTCCATCACTGTTGAATGATCATCGTCATGTCATTGATCATTGTATTCTACCATCATTCAGTCTTCTAAGACTCAACAGATGTAAATGTTATTTAATTTTTATTTAGAAAAAACTAGATCAATTAACTAAATTTAGTAAAAACAAATTAACTTACTTCAGTCCATTATCCAATACAATACTGCGAAGAACACCATGCCTGTAGAAATCATAAGCATAACCGTTCAATTCCAATTCAACATTAACTAATGGGATTATCTTGCAGTCAGTAAAAACCTAGAACAAAGATTTTAAAGTAATATTTAAAACATTTTTTTACCATCAGTCAATGTCTCCACCAAGTGAATTATAACTAAAAAAACTTTTACCTCACGTCAAAAACACCACCTGATTTTTGTAAATTAATAAAATAAGTTTAACACTCTTAATACATGCATAGCATGATGTGTTTCTCAACCCAGACATTTTATTCTGATACTATTTGATATTTATTTGTAATTTATTATGCACCAAAAAAAAATTACTATTATCTATCTTTTATCTATAAAGAAAATGATCTTTTGCAACTTATCTAGCTCATTTTTATTAAGTAACAAAAACCCAGTTTTCTTTTAATGGTTTTCCGATTTTCCTGTCTTTTACCATGGCCTAACACACTAGGCCAGGAATCCCAGTTTAAGTAAATTTTCCCAATAAGAATGGCGAATCCCCACTTTATGGATACAAGCAAACCTAAAAAAAATAATACTGTTTCATTTGTACAAGACATTATTGGACCATCATTTTATGTTGTTTCTAGATATGGGAAATATCCACAGACGACAGCCTCTAATGACTCACTGCAATGAAAATATTACAAAAATTCAGCGACAGTGCCATTCGCCAGCATGCTTATAATGAAGTGATAGACCGCTCTCACACTGGTGAAACACGACCTCAATGCAATTAAAATTACGAGACCTCGACACGACTGAAAAATGAGTTGGGTACATGTTTGCACATTGAGGAGACGCAACCTCAATGCAACTGTTCAAGCTTTTCTTCGAATCCACTTGCAGTTTGCAAAATGTCAAGTGATGAAGAAGACGTAGTCGTTGCTTATTACTTTCTAAGAAGAAAATAGAAAAAACAATGCAGCTGTTGGATATCACTGTATATAAGTAATAATCAAAATAGAGGAGCGTATGTGTGTGCCCAAGAACTCTACTGTGATGAATACAAATTTAAGTCTCTTTATTGGATATCAAAAGAAAGTTTCCAACTATTACTTGAGCTTATTGGTCCTAGAATTCTAAAAAAGGCACAAACTACAGGAGTAGTTTGTCTCCTGAGGAGCAATTGCTTTTCAACTTCCAGCACAAAGACTACTTGGGATGTTTTGTCTGCCATGATTATGTGACTGGTTGAGCGGGTGTTGGACAAACTGAGTCGGATGCAACCAGTTTGATCGAGGTTGTACTGGTGCAAGAGCGAACATAAAAATATACAGGCTTTGACTCGTATGGAACGTCGAGTCGAGTATAACTGGTGGGAGAACACCCTAAAAATCACACCATTCTGGACAATTAAAGGTTCACACACCTATTAAATTTATGAAGTTTGCCAACTCACGATGGATTGATAAAAGGGTTGTGACAAGATGATTCCTCTGGACCAGGACTTTCCTGATGAGTCCAATTCAATTAAAAAAAATGTTGAGCTGAAATAAAAATTTGGAGAGATGACTGTTGCTCTTGGGCATCAAATGGAACTTTACTGTGTGATGTCTTAATCCTCCTGTCATAGTTCCTTTGTATTCCTATAGGTGTTATTTCTTTACTGACAAGCAGAGTTTCTTCTTTTTGCCATATAGTGTGTCAGAAATGTTTACTGTCCTATAGTGAAGACTGTTTAAGGTATCAGCTCTCAATTTTTAGTGTCGGTCCATTCATAATTGCCACTACAGCTTTTGTTTTATAATTGAGTTTTTTACTATTAATAATCTTAAGACTTCATTTCAATAAAAATAAAATAGGGATATTGATATATTTATTTATTATTATGTTGAGACTGGAGGCTGGAACCACGATGTCAGAATTTGCATGAACAGGTCCATCACAGCAAAAAACTTCTTAATACTCAAACAGCATTCAATGTCTTAAAACATCAAAACTTCTTTATTTTACAAGTTCTTCAATGATGACCTAAGGCATTAGGGTAAGCGCACAGTGAACGTTGGTCACAGGTCGCTTAAAAGCAAGAGCCTGTTAATAGGAAAAGGCCATTATATTTTAATCGGACGTCTCACAGTAAACACTGGTGGAAAAAGCTGCGCGCTGGTCATCTGCGCAAATCAGCTCACTGGTTTGTTTTGCATAAACCTGCCGGCTGCTTGCCAGCAGGTAAGTGTAGTACTTGGCATGGTATAATACGTATTCATAAATAATAACAACTTGTTAATTAATTATAATAAGATAGGTTTATAAAAATAACTTAAAAGATTATTACCGGCAAACCAATGCTTTATAATATTGAATATCGGTAGTCAAAATGTTCAAATACATATTTCAAAATAATCACAAATCTTTCTTCCGGTAATATTGGTTACTTGTGCAAGTTCACCATTGTTTTTGAAAACGAGTTCTAGTTTAGACAATATAAAATTAAATGTTTCCAGAGTCATTCTCAAGCATTTAAAAAACCTATCTCTATCTTTATTTAATTCCAGAAAAAGATGATTATCCCGAACAATTTTCTGTTCTTATTAATGTCACTAACGGTATCATCTTTAAAAGATAACAATTTTGTATAAGCGTTTTCCATTAGGAATAATTCATCATCACTGCTGCTACTGAAACTCATGTTGAATACCGACAACTGAATGAAGGTTGAGCGCGTAGTTACATGCTCCCACTATGAGCGTTCACCACCGTGAATCAGTACCTGCACCAGCGACCAGCATTCACTGTTCGCTTACCCTAATAGTACCTGTTCTCTACAGATTTTATTCAAACTACAGCATATTGGCAGTGTTACGAGACATTCTACAGGCATTCAGACCAATCCTATAAGCGCTACAATAAAGATCGTCCTTAATTAACTGTTGCCAAGAAGTTTCAGACAAATTTTGAACAAGTCTGTTCATACATCTTAGTGTAATAAAAATTTTCTAATGAAAACATATATAACAAATGAATCGTTGAATAAACATGAAACCTGTTTGCATATGGCAATTATTGTAATTGGCATCACCCTATTTACGACCACAATGCAGTGCCAGCATGGCGGTGCAACTGTAGTTCTTGCCTTCATGTTCAATGTCTATGTTAACTATAAAAAAAATTTAACTGACAAATTTTGACACAAATCATAAAAAATTAACAGAAATGTAACTGCAGGACATACCTGATGTCGAATATTACTAATTAGAGAGTCTTGGCTATAAAGATTAGTATCAGTCTGTCCTGACAGTCCTGCAAATGCTGAACAAATAAAATTTTGTTTACTTAATCCAGCAATTGTGTTTTCTAAAGTAGGTTTTCCATCTGAAAAAAGTCAAAATTTAATTAGTAATTTACAAAATTTCTTAAGATAGATTTTACAAGAGAGTTACAGTTATTTCTTCGCAACTCATGACAGTTACATTCTGTGAATATCAAAACCAAATCTAGGAGGTAATAGGGGGATTGCGGTAGTCAAATGGAAAAATTAAAATATATTGATAATTTTAATACACTAGGATTAATTTATGTCATACAAAAGCCTTGTTTTCTTTCGAATTAAAACAGAAATTCTTCAAAAATGAAGAATTACAACCAAAAAAACAAATCTCACCTAGTTTCAATAATTTTCTCCATGTGAAAACTCATTGGAAATAACTAAAAATTAACAAAATTATAACAGAAGTTGAAGTTGGATCACAATTCAAAACTAGCACAACTAAAATTCTACAAACAATTATATGCAGAGATACTATAGTACTAACGCACTTGAGCACCTAGAAAGGTCTACCGAGGACCTACACGTCTAACAATAAGTGATTAAAGTTTTTTGCCAACAGCTAAAAATTGTAAAATAATATCTGAAAGGGACATGTATAAGTGTCCTCAGCACTGAACATTTTAAGCCACTCAAGAAGTTAATAAAAAAAATTAAAGATATGAATTGTTTTAGCCTTTTTCTCAGTACTTGTGGACATATTGCATCTTGAAAAATTAAACCAACCTATTATATGTATCTTGAACATAAAAAACTATACTCTACGGCAACAGGCACCAACTGAAGAAACAACACAATATAAAAAATTTGGTGTGAAACACACACGACTTTCTCTTGCCAATGAAAATAATGAACAATATAACCTAACATTAGTAATAAAACAGAAATAAAAAAACCTAACCTTATTTTAATCATGAGTGAGTTGGAAAATGAAAATCAACCTCAGTTTGGCTTTAAAATACGGAAAATTACTCTTTCACGCTAAACTAGGCTCTGTAAAGAAAAATGCTCTAAATAAAAGTTTTAGATCTTTTAATTTCCTATAAATTTCATTATATACACTTTTATCGTAAAATGCATACTAAAGCTAAAAGCTTAAAAAAAATAGATTTTTTTACATGTTCAAATAAGACATACCACTGACCTCAATGTTGACAAATTCAATAAAATTCATGCAGGTATGCAGTCATGGCGTCTTTACTTTTTTGAGCAGTGTTCTGAGTGAGTTTTGTAAATAGTGTTCCGCCCACACAATATTTAAACATTTTATATTTCACATTTTTTATTATTTTGGGTCAGAAAACAACTTTCAAACAACACAAATACTGCAGTATTGAATCTAATTTGAAAAAAGTAAAATTGCTATAAGTATTCTCTTACCTGTTAATAATTCTGTTGCATCACACTGTCCTTCAAATATTTTTCCAGACAAAGGTAATTTATTGTCATCACCAACAGTCTTTGTTATGAATTTAGAAAATCCTTCAAAGTAATGCCTAAAAACTGTTTTTACATCATCATTGTATTTATTGAAGGCCTGTGAAAATACATATTTTAATTAAATAAAGATCATAAAAATGTTTTAGTTTCCATAGAAAAAAGAGCAACTACTGCTTTGCAATCAAGAACTAGAACAAAGTAGTGCCAAATAATTATTGGTTATTCTATTCTAGGGATCATTATAATGATCCCTCAGAAATTTAAAAATTCATGAAGAACATCAGGAGCTACAGAGTAGAAAGCCAAAACCTCAGGAAAAATTCTTAAGATAGTAAAATGGTTTTTTCTTAAATTGGGCTACATTTGAAAAAAGAAGAATTTTTGAATAACATCATATGTAATAAAATATGCCGTTACTATTAAACTTGCCTAGCCCATGGCGTAGTGGTCAGTGTCATAGAACTGGGTTCAATGCCACGGGTCTCAGGTTTGATCCCTGGTCAGGTCAGGAATTTCACATCACTCAATTTAATCTAACGCTCCTCTTTATCGCCTGCATTAGCCTTAATGTACACAAAAAGCCGGATGTAAAACAAAATTACTCGACTTATTTAATTAACTCATGAATGTTTTAGCATTAGCAGCAATTGCAAAACAGTCAGATGTAAAAAAATATGAACGTTTTGTACTTACATTACCCATACTTCAATTCATTCAAATACTTATTTTGCCTGAGTTACAACTGAAAATTATAATTCATCTACCCAAACCTATACCTATGTTTAAAATAATAAAGGTCCACATGATTGCATACATACATAAATGTATCCAAATAACAATATGGTCTACCTAAAAGGTAATGAACATGATTTATTTTTCCTCAGCCACTAGGAAGGAATGTTGGGGACAAATATTTTGACTTGGGCACACTTAGAAGTAAGACATACAGCAAGACCTGAGTGAGGCTTGTTTGAACTTACACAGATTGTAAATCGCTAGTTAGATAAAGTGCTGTTTCAATGAAATGGCAACCAATGCAGTCTCGAAAGTTTAGCGTAAAACTCAGAAAAACAGACACACAAACACTTGAAGTGTTATGACAAGTATGTGCACAGGAAGCGCAGGTCTCCGTTGAAGTCTTCTGCTAGCAGAAGACCTTTAAGGACAGACAAGAAGACATCAAAGACGAACAACATTTAACATCAACACTGTACCAAAATGCATTACGAGGGAAACAAGTGTTGGACATCATAGTGTTAGAATGATCACCTGTAATGCTTTTCACAGTTGATCAGCTCTGCTGTTCCATGCATTAAGACCAATCAGAACATTTGCCAGCGTTGCCATATTGTACGAATATATCAGCTTGACAAACATTATACATGCATGCATATAAGAGCCACAGTGGTGCATTCAAGTCTTGCATCTGGTACTGAACACATCGATTATAGAGCATGTTAACATGCAACACTTTACAATATAATCAGCTGGTTGTATGTTTACAGGTTATAATTGAAAGACCAAAAAAAATGGCTGATGAAATATATAACAGAGCTATGACAGCAAGTATTGGCATCATTGCTGGAAAGTGGGCTAGCTATAAAGTGGGTAGGGGTCAACGTGTACATTCAGAGCTCAACTTTAAAAATAGTATAAATCGTTGGGTTGACTAAACTGCATCACACTGTTTCTGAGAATCTACACATGAGACGGATACTTCACCACAATAATGCATCTAGCCACACTGCGTTAACAGTGAGCGAAATTTAGCTATGAAAAACAATTTAGTGCTTCTCTATCACCCAACATAGCTCTGTGCAATTTCTTTTTGTTCCCTTATATGAAAACTGAACTGAAAGGAACGTTTTTTGAACCATCGAAAACATCCAATCAGCTGCCACAAAAGCAGTCCTACTTTGAATATTGTCTCCATGTAAACTTCCAAAGCAGTTGTAGTCTATCAAGGATACTACTTTAAAAATATTAAGGATACTGAACTTCAATGAGTAACGTAAGCAGTAACTGAAGTTTAAGAATTATTTTAAAATCTGTTATTCAGCAATTACCCTGTAAAAATAAGTTTGTAATTTATTATACCATTTTAAAGTGATTGTTTTATTTTACTCTTAAGTTGCACACTAGTTTAACCAGTCATATTTTTTATTTGGTTCCAACCAAAATGATTAAGGAGTAGGGTTAAACTGTGCATGTTGTTTAGGTCATCAGTCGAAAGACTGGTTTCTGACATCTAGAGGCTTTACTAAGTAAAATGAGTAGTAAGGTGGTTTACCATGCCTTCCTTACTGAGCAAAAAAGTATGCTTATCACCATGCCAGGCCCTCTGAGAAGCATCTATTTTCCACCCTGTAAATGACACCTTCACCACAGGGTCTGGCTGTATAATGAATTCATAACTCTAAGAGGAGATAACTCAGACTAATGTCTCTTACACCTCAACCTCTTTTGTTCTTAAATGCTTTAGCCATATAATTGGCTGACCATGTAATAAGAAACAGAACAATTTTTTGTAGCCCTGGAACTAGCAGATAAGAGTGCAAATAATTTAACACTTCACCTGCATGTTATGGGCAACAATGAATATTAAAATCCAAATACGTACAAACCACTGATAATAAACACTGAAACACATTACAGTAAACCCAAATGCTTTAAATAAGACAGTTACCAAGATACCATAAGTAATCTAATTAATCAAATTTATTACCGCAGTAATGTGTTCTGGTAATGGAGGTAGTTTAACGACTGAATTCAATAATTTTTTATTCATAAGAGTATTCTTTAGAGGCATATTAGTAAACAGACGACACAAAATATTAACGATAATTTCACATGTTTCAGAACTAATGCTTCCGTCTGCACTTCGACATAATTCACTAAAAACACCTGTACGAAGAAGATAAATAAACGCCAGATTTCCAGGCTCGTGATAATGAAGATGTGTAGCAAAACCACTCATTATAGTAGGACGACATGAAGCGTCAATCAGTCTCTGAAAATAAAAGTAATCCACAATATAATACAACAATTAAATTAAAATCTAGCAAAAATTCTAGTGCATCAATAAAATGCTTAATACACTATGTGTATTAACACTTTGCCTGCAAGCTTGACGACGGATAAAGTTTTGTGATTTCCATGGATGTCGTCATATGAAGACAGCCATTATTAGTTGTTTATAAATGAACTAGGCCACTATATGACGATACATCATTTGAATATTTTAATGGACATTTCTACCATTAGATGTCTCTGTTTAACTTTTAGTTTCTTTGTATTTGTGTACAAAGTGGTTCAGTTCAACATTCGTCATCAGTGTACAGCGTTTAGGTTTTGTTAATGTTTGTTTACATCGTAGTATGTTCGGCTTGTACAGCTTGCGTTGTTGTCATGATCTAATTTTGATTCTTTTTTGTTTACTATGGTGTATGGTGTTTCTTTTTAACATGGATTGTCTAACAGATAAAGAAATAATGGAATACACAACTAATACTGATGAATTCGATGTGGTTGACGATATGAACTTTCACCCAGATTTTGATTTACAAAATGAATCAGATGTGCTAAATTTGTTAATATTTTGTATTAAAAATGTACAGTTTAATGTGGTAAAATATTATTTCATTTTGTTAATAGTGATATGTAACAAGAACCATGAGATGAACATGTCAAAACCCAATACATTGTAATCTGTAGTAAAATTCTTTTAAGCTGAGATCTACTGTAAACAACATTTTACGAAGTAAGGTTGGAATTATTGTGTCTATGCTACGTGTAACCAGATGGCTGGTGCCCATTGCCATTTCTATAAACCGTTTGTAACCTGAATCCTACTGAGTTAGTGTGAGCTCATGTGAAGGGTTACGTCGCTGCAAATAATTAGATATTTAAGCTCCCAGAAGTAAGGAAATTTTTGGAAACTGGTGTTTCTAAATTATTAGTGGATATGTGGAAAAACTGTACAGCTCATGTGGAAAAAGGAGAAACGCATGTGGGATTTAGAATCTTTCAGGTAGAAAAACCTGTAAATTTGGAACATAATTCAAGTAGTGACAAGAGGATGATGTGTCATCTGATGAAGTTTTATTGGGTGTAGAAGGACTCACAATAAGGTAACCTACTGCAATACTTTGTTTACAATTAACAACCTTAAGCCTAATTATAAATTAATGATTATAATTGAAAAAATGATTTCCCAATCTTCACGTGGAGCCAAAATAGCACTTTTTTTTAAAGACCACCATATTAAAACAGAAATGAGATTTTAATTTTTAACTTATCAAACATAATATACAAGTATTTTTAAGAGCTGTATTACATTGATATACAAAATATAATTATATCACATTCTTTAACCTGACGTGAAAAGAGATTTTAACGATCACGCGGACTGTCATTTTACACCTAATAAAAACTCTTTTATTTCATTTAGTTTCATTCCTAAAAAATTTTTAAAAAATTACCATTTATTTATAAAGAATTTGCTATTAGAACAACGTTTGAACCAAATTTTACAGTTTTCATTTATGACCAGAATAAAAATTGAAAATTATGAAAAAATATTTTCTTTCAGTAATATCAATTTACGTATGAAAAAGTGTCACTAAATCACTAAAAAATACAAAAAACATATGTTTAGCTACACACATAAATAAAGCGATTCATTGTAAAAATAACAACATTTAGATATTGCAAATTGATAAGATGCATTCAAAAGATATCACACTTTTTGTTCAACAAAGTAAACGTGCTGGATGAAAAAAATGGGGGAAAAATCACCCCAAAATAATGTGGTGTCATTTAAATTTTTCTTTACTCCTCTTCTATGAAAGTTCTATCTCTTTCCGAACGTTGTTTTGTATATTATCTTTTTCTAAACAGGATAGCATAAATCAAAATATGTTATTGTTTATTTTGATGCTAATTGTAAGGTTTAACCGACGGATAGGCGAGACAGGTAGTGTAAACCTTCCTATTTCCACCATGGTAGATAAGGATTCATGAATCCATATCTACCATGGTGGAAGTAGAATATTTTTAAATTGTAAATAATATAAAAAAATTACTGGAGATATGCATTTTATGCACAAAAGTGCCATAATTGGTTAAGTGTTTACTGTATTACTGGTGGTTTAAAGAATATAATACATATTTTGATTTAGTTTTTAAATATTCACATTGTAGAAAGAACTGTGATCTTTAACTTACTGAAACCCTAATTTTTATGTAAGGCTTGAATAAAGGAACAGACATTTAAAAAGCACACAAACAGAAAACTGGCTAAGAACTTGGTACTTTGTATGCATAACTTGCTGTATCTCTGACAAATTTTTAAATAAAAGTATTTAAGTTCAATGAATAAATGCGGGAAATAACACACTTTAATTTGTTGTAGCATTAAAATTTTTTTGTTGTTTCGGTTGTTTTTAAAATAGAGCTCTTCAAACACAACGAACTTCTTTCGTGGCGGGCTCTATAATTACATAATTCCTTTTATTTTGTTGGAATACTACTTTAGTCTGGATCTATTATTAACTGGCTAATTTCAAACCCGAATGAAAACTGTAGCAATATTGCATCTCAGTCACAGTTTTTTTCAGGCCAAAATAACAAATAATACAACAAGAAGCAAATTTGTTGGCTGAAGCTCATATGAGCCAGCCAATGGCTGGCTTTCATTTTTATTATATGAATTTACTTACTTGTTTTTTAAGCAACATACATGAAAACAGGACAAAATGCGTCATTTGATCTTTCAAGTTCTTCTCGGTCATATACAACATTCCTTGATTTAAAACAGTTAGCGTTCTAGAAAGAAAAGAAAATTAATTGGCACTTTATTATATTTTTATAGATTAAAATATTTCACTAATTTCAGAAACCCACATTTTCCAGTTATTTTAGACTATTTTAAATGATTATACTTCATAATGAACAACATTGTTTACTTAACAATCTACATTCTGTTTACCAGTTTAAATCCAGAGCAATTTATTGGTAAATAAATAGTTCATTGATCTAAGACTATTTAATTCTAAGATTGGTATTATCATTAGTGATCAGTCACATTGGACAGTGGCATGTATTTTTATTTTGCTCCAACTTCAATGTAAGTTGTTAAGGGGGTAGTCAACCTAGAAAATGAAAATGAAAACTTCTGGCAATAATTTATCATTATTTATTTTGAATGAAAGAGTAATTTAGTAGTAATGATCTAACATTTGAACCAAGCCAAAATAATAATTACTGCCCCTTATATAAGGGTGAGGTTGGAAAAGCGCCCTTTTACAGGGAATTAAATTTTTCAGGAACCAAGAAAGATATCAACATGATTCTTATGCTACAAAATACAGAAAATTGCTGTATATTACCTGTTGTATGGGCTTGTATGTATTTTTTCTTACAAGAAATTTATTGAAGAAAAACCATATTTTCAAAAACATTTATTTTATATATTCACAAATATTTTTAACTAAATCACTATTAAGGTTGTTTTTATTATCATTCCACAGATAATGGAGCAAGAAAAAAATATGAGCATTTGAAAAAAAATCATCCAAATATCTCCAATAAAAACCAAAATATTTAATTCCCAAGAATCTACAATCAAGCAAAAACTATTTCCGGAAAACTTAAAGTTGAAGGAATGATTTCACTCACCTTGCTAGTGAGCTTTATTTTAAACAAATCTTTTTATAACTTTTTGTCAACGTACAAACAAAGTAAACAAATATTGTGATTCAGAAAATTTTATTTTCAAATAAATGCAAAAAACAATCAAAATTTTTAAAAAATCATCTTCATGAGTTGACTACCCCCTTAAATTATCTGATGAGCAATTTATTTATTACACTTAGTTTTGAATTGCGTTATCTATAAATTTGAGAGTTATTATTTCATCAAGAAAAAAATTTAGTTAGTTTTTTAACAGCTTACTTCCCTTTTGTTTACATGAGTAGTTCCGAAAAAGAGCAATACTTCCCAGGCAGAGCCACAGTCCCTCTGTAGTCAAAAGTGGCTAGATATTTTGTGTAGGTCTGAGGTACATCAGGGTGCAACCATCTCTTGAAGTAACAGATAACTAACTTCTAATTTCTTTTGACAGAAATTTTAGGGTTTCTAATGATTAATCAATATTATAATAAGCATGATAAATTTAGGCAGGTGGGAGTTTGCTGTGTACTTTTCCATTTCCTTACCTCGCCTCCCCCACCAGTCGAGCAATTTCTCCTCTATAATTGCTCCTATAGACTTGAAACTTATACCTTATTTCAAAGTTTACTCTACCCTTTACACTCAAAAAATGTACCCCACCTATAATATCTAATACACATCAAGTGGTAGTTTATTATATTTGTGAAGTACGCATTCAAAAAAATTTCAAACTGTTCTATTTCTGTATTTAAAAATTAGCTTATCGTATTTGATTATACAGGACTACTACACGTATGTTTTATTACCAGTTAAGTTTATATTTCTTACGAAAATTAAAACATGATGTAAATTACATTTTGTTTCAGACCCTACGATTCGTGTAGATAAAAATAACTTTTCAAAATAAATAATTCAATTGCGTGGAATCAAAATTACGAAAAAAATAAAGTTTGGTATAAAAAATTGTTATAATGTAATGTAATAAGTTAGTACGACTATAATATAATGCTATACTGCTATAATTTATTTAATATGTAAGTTTATAACCAGACACAATAATGAGTTTAAAAATCTACAGTGATTATAGCCTACAAGTAGGTTAGTATTGTTGGTTAGTCAGTTGGCGTTTAGTCTGGAAAAGATTATTAGACGTGAAGTTCAGTTCGGTTGTGATTATTTTCCCAGAGTTTCATTAATTTTTATGTAAATTATAATTATCTCATTGAAATACCAGTAATACAATTCTATTTATACTTTGTTTATATTAATAATATATATCCAACTGGAGTAAATAAATACAATAAACAACAAATACAGTAAATGAAAAAGTACAGTGAATAAACTATTTTATTTAACCTAATAATAAAAAACAGTGTACTTCTTGTAACACTGTAAAGAGTGTAAGAGAAGCACTATGAGTTCATAGGAGGTTGTGGAAGGGATACACAAGCGAGAACTTGACCCGCCGACATCTTTCGTTCTTAGTGTAACAGCAACAATTTCTAATGACTAATTCAATTAAATAATACAGTAATAAAGAAACTCACCTGTTAAGAGTTACTTTATATGATTTTTCAGTTTTTTCATTTTTGTCAGTGATATCATTAAGTAGAAGGAAAAGCCTCAACACAAACGAAATTGTCAATGGGAAATTTCCAGAAATTCGAGGGAGTTTTGATGTCATTAAAATTCTCATTTTATCAGAATCGATACCATAAAACACGACATCTCCAGTCTTGTCATAACCTCTTCGACCAGATCTTCCAGACATCTGATGATATTCTAATGTATTAAGAAATGGACTGTCACCTAGAATTACAACAGTTTTGCAAGGCATATGGATACCAAGAGCCAATGTCCCTGTAGCAAAAACTACATTTAAAAATTTAGTACGGAATAACATTTCAACAGCATCCCTCATTTTTTTGACAATACCAGCATGATGCACGCCTACACCTCGTTGCAATTCTACTACCTGAGGACTATTTTTTTTAAATCCGTCTAAAAACAATCTTCTTTCAATAAACTGTAAATCTTTCGTATCTAAAACACCTTTTCCTCTTAATGAATATTCTATGCTACATTTTGATAACCCCAACGGGAAAAAATCTCCGCGGTCCTTCTTGAATCGCTCCATTCTTCCGCCACTGCGAAAAACTTGTTTTACACTCTTGTGTTTGGTGAATTCATTCCCTTCATCACCTTGCCCCTTACCATCATCATCACTATCATATTCTTGCACTTTGACGTTAGATTTTGGTCGTTTTAATGATAAATATTCAATTTCTTTTTCTTTAAAATAGGTAGCTAAATCTTCACCTATTATCTCACAATATCTACGATCATACGAGAAAATTAAAGCAGGTAACATATTTCTTGCTTGTAGATTTTTAACAAATGAGGCAATATTGTTCTGAAAGAATGTTAAAGGTTTTGTACCACCCTCATGATTTTTAAGTGGCTTATATAATGTTTCCACAACAAGATTACATAATTTTCTCTTTTCAGTAAACCATTTTTCCATAATACATTTTAATTTGGATTCGTAAGTTTTTACTTCTTGCCTGTAAATATAACCAGTCTCACTACCTGCAAAGTATCTATCAGGATCAAGTGCTAGCAATTCTTCATCGCTTGGATTTACTTTTATCATAACATCATAAAGTTCCAAAGCTTCATGAGGTGCCATTGATAAGTGACCAGGAATACCACAGTGAACCTTAAATAAATGAGGAGTGAGAAGAGCATATGGGTGGATGTGATGTAGATCATTGTCTTGGCCATATATGTACTTGACTAGATCATTATGTCTGTCGGAATGGACAACCAAATGAACTTGGGTACCGATTTCCGGATCTAAGCTTTTTTTGTATGTTTCAACACTTTGCATCCAATTCCAGAATTCTCTAGGATTTTGTATTGTGGCTGACAAGGCGAGAAATGGACACTGTATGAGCATTAAACAGCGTTCCCAAGTAACTCCTCCAATCTGGCTTCCTAAACAATGAACTTCATCAAATATAACATACTTCAATGTTTTGAGCCAAGAATACCGTCTTGGAGACATTAGCAATAATTCAAGGCATTCTGGTACAGTTATCAGTATTTGGCATTCCGATGCATAATGTTTATAATCTCTAGTAAATACACCATACACAGACATACCTTGTGGCATGTTTTTGTTTTTGAAACGAGCATATATTGTAGCTGCAACCTGATTAACTAATGCCTTCGTAGGAGCAACATAAATCACGCGGCCATCATTACTTTCCTTAATGACCTTCTTCATACAATAATATGAAGCATAGGTTTTCCCAGAAGATGTTGGTGCAACGATTAATGCTGACTGCTGTTTATCAACAATATCAAATAGTTTTTTTTGCCAAGGATCAGGAATGAAACCAGATATTCTGTCATCAGGCTGTCCTTCTACTAATCTATCAAGTTCCGGACCAAGATGTGTCAACTGAAATCGTATGTATGACTGTCCATTACCTGCCGTGGCGCTCAGACTACTGTCATCTTTAGGCAAATTCCATTTTTCAGTTAAATCAGAGAAACCAATATTGCATAAAATTTTCCCGACCTTCTGTTTCTGTTTATCTGTTAACAACGATTGTACTTTTTTTGAAGACTGCAGCAATTGTTTTATGGCCAGAAATAATTCTTTAAGATAAGTTAGATCCAATTTTTCTGGATCACTGCATCTTTTTGATTTATCAATCCAAAACTGATACAAAACTTCCATTTTATAATACAAAAGCTTCCCAGTGTACTCATCAGAATTTAACTGTAATAATACTTCATTAACTAATTTAAGTTTCGTATCACCAAATTCAGTTTTATTTGACTTATAAATTTTTAGAAACCTATCAAATTTTTGTTTCTCAGCATCTAATACCTCCTTTTTTTTTTTAATTGTATTTTTTTCAATTATTTCTGCTTTTTTAGCACTACTGCTGACTTTGTTTTGCTTCTTTTGTTTCTTTTTGTTTCCAATTTCTTTTTGAGGTTCACACACAACTATCGGTTCATTATCTAATGCTTTACCTTCAATGTTTGAACCATACACAGTCATATAGCGAGCATACTGTGCTTTCATCCTCAAAATTTTCTTCATTGGCATGGAAGTAAATTCCTTTTGATGATCCCGAACTCTATCATAATCATCAGTCAAACTTTTCAAACAATGCCAATGGTATTTTTCTTTGTAACCATAATCTTCAAAACTTTTACCTTTAAAATAATCAGGTAAACTTACATTATAACCTTGTATAACGTCTGAACAAAAACCCAATATCGTGTCATTGAACTGATCTTGTAACGAAACAGAACTGATAGAATTCTCACACATTTCGCTAGAAAATTTTTGAGAACTATCTTCAATACTTGAAGGACTAGTAAAATTTGTGTCAGGCTGTACAGTTATAATTTTATTTAATTGTTGTTTAGAATTATTTGATAATATTGGATATTTTGTTAATTTGTTTCCAGTAATTTCATTGAATTCATCAATTAACTCACTATATAAATTATTTAGTCTCTCTCCAATATCACAACCAACTTCTGGATTTTTTAAAGAAGAGAGAATACTAAAAAATAAATTTCCATGCCATATATCTCCAATTAAGGCACAATCAAATTCATTAATTAAATCACTTTGTAAACAACTATTTAAATGGTAAATAATTCTTTTAATAATTACTCCTAACTCTATAGATTCGTTTACTGAATTAAAACTTCTACAGTTTAAAGGAAAACATTCCACAATGGAACAGTAAAGAAGAAATAATTTAACTATTTCACTGTTTTCAATAACAAATGATGTTTCATCTTTACTTATTAATTCAGCAACTTGTAAAGAAATATATTTTCTAACTTTATTTTTACAAAATTTCTTTATCTCTCCATTTAATGAAGAATTTATTCCATTCGTAATATTATTTCTACATTTTGCACTAAATAAAGAAAAATCCTTTCCCATAGCACTATTCATTTTTTTTAGTCTGAGTGGAGAAACAAATGAATAAAACACACTCTGGTGAAAGGAAATGGAACTTATGTCGACGCAATACAATCCAAATGACAAACAGAACAGACCGTAATAACAAAGCAAATTTTTCACATTGCTGACAATTTCAGGCGTCGGTAAACTATCCACAAAAGTAGCAGCAAAATCAAAATCTATGACAATGAAGCTTGGATGTAGTTCTGTGACATACTTTACAAATTCTGAACAAAATATAGTATCCATTTCATGAACAGTGATATCAGTATTTTTACTTAAATGAATCTTTAATACTGCCATCAGTAAACACAATTCAGGAACATCTTGCAATATATCAGCTTTGTCTTTGAAAAAAATAATTTCACAAGTACCACCTTTCCGACAAATTAATTCAATAATTCGTTCACATAAATAAATGAAATGTAATAACTGGCCACCATTATGTCTATTATAATTTGAGTCGTGTAAGACACACGTAACTAATGATAACCCATCAATTAGAAACGGAGTACCGTCTACAAACATCGGTGTAATGTCTTGATAGTGGGGGCTATTAAAACCTGCACACACTAACTCATCATACAAAGCGAAGTGTTTGTTAATTTCTTGAGTATCCTTTAACAATGCATCTGCTATTTCTTCAACCTGTAACAATAAGAAATGTTCATTCAAAAATAAATCTTTATAATGCATCCTGCAGTTTGAAATTATTTCTATTTCATATAATGAATTAATATAATAATTTCACTAACCTTCTTTTTAAACTGCGTCACCTTTATTGTAATTTCTACTTACACGTGTTTCGGTGGATCCACCATCATCAGAGTAAATGAAAAATTGAAACTAAAAATTTTTTTCTCATTTATTTAAAATTTACAGAAGATGGTACATCTTCAGTCACTTGTATAAAACTCTAAAATTTGTATAAAAGGTTTTATACAAGTGACTGAAGATGTACCATCTTCTGTAAATTTTAAATAAATGAGAAAAAATTTTTTAGTTTCAATTTTTCATTTACTCTGATGATGGTGGATCCACCGAAACACGTGTAAGTAGAAATTACAATAAAGGTGACGCAGTTTAAAAAGAAGGTTAGTGAAATTATTATATTAATTCATTATATGAAATAGAAATAAGAAATGTGTTAAGTTCTGTCAACTGTGGTACAACTCATTATTGTTTAGAAAGCATAAATAAATAGATGTGCAGTAGCTCAACACAAGGCGTTGCCAACACTAAAAAAATCTTCTCCCTCTTCTTATGGTATGGGTCATCTAGCCTGTTCCAGGATCCAAGTGGTTTATTTTTCATTAGAAAGCGGTAATTAAAATAAATGACTACCAGTGTTGTAGAAGAATAAAAATCTGGTGTGAAACACTCATGCGACTTTCTCTTGCCAGTGCTAATATTGAACAATACAACCTAACATTAGAAATAAACAGAAAAATAAACCTCAAAAAACATAACCTTATTTTAATAATGAGTGAAAGACGCAAAATGAAAATTAACCTCAATTTGGCTAAACAAATACGGAATATCACTCTTTTACGCTAACTAGGCTCTGTAGAGAAAAATTCTCTAAATAAGTAATAATTTTCTAAGCGTCACACAAAAAATTTTTGAAATAAAAGTCGTAAGATTTTAAATTCTCTGCAACTTTTATTATACATTTTTGCGCTAAAATGCATATTAAAGTAGTAATCTTAAAAAAACAATTTTTTTACGAGAGCACAGTGTACCCAAGAATTTCAGCAGACATGGCACCTACCCTATCTTGTAGAGCATAAAAAATTTAGTAAATGAGGTAATTTTTAAAAAAATCGTAGCTGTTTTTGAGAGAATTGCAAAAAAGTGAAAAATGACACGATTAAAGTACTACTTCCAGTTGACCGATTTTGATGAAGATGTTCTTGTCGGGTCCGGGAGCAGTACCTAACTTAAGTTTCAAGTTCGTAAGATGTTCTGTTCTTGAGATATTCTGTTCTCACACATACACACACGCACGCACACACACACACACACAAATCGCTAAAAACATGTTTTTTTGGGTTCAGGGGGTCTGAAAACGTGTAGATCAAGTGAAAACTCGATTTTGAAAAATTGACATGAAAACAATACTTTCCTTCCCATTTATTCATATAGGCAAGAGAAAGTAAAAACTACAGAGGTATTACTCTCCACACACCAAAAACCTGTTTGCAAGAATTTATTAAGTGTATCACAAAAATAACACAAGCACATGGGATTTTAACTTGGTAGAGCAAGAACAAAAGCAATTATTTGCACAGAGGTAAGTTAGTGTGAAGAACTGGGAGTTGAATAATAGATTGGTCATGGTATAAATATGATTAACTACGGTGGCATGCGGGCCGCACATGCGCAGTAAGCAGCTCCCCCACCACAGCATCAACTAAAGATACAGGCTGCCTCTAAAGTAGTACTCACTACTCATTGTGTTCTGTTCATGCGGTTATCGTTTTGACATTTGTGTCGCTGTCGAAAGCCGCACGCCGTCGAAATTAGTTTCGCGTGCACAAAATACAGGGAAAATGTCTGCGATTCATATTAGGGCAATAGGCAATAAGTTTTTTTCTAAATGATGTACCTGCCATAAGTTTTGACAAGCCCGAAAAAGAGGTACATCATAACCTCATTCTGTTATATTTACTATGCGGTTCTTTTTGTTAAAATATCATACAACTGATATTGTGTGTATGTAGTTGATTTCTAAAAATTGACGTATGTTTAGTATAAAATAAACAACTATAAAAATTGATTCAGCTTCTTGGAATACTAACAGGAAGGAGACACCAGACACGATGATCTATCTTTGACTTCCCTTCAAAAAGTGATTTTTCAAGCTCATTTATTATTTCTCTTTCTGCCCTACGTACATCAAATTACAGATAAAATTTTATATTTTATAACAAAATAATAAAACGCATATTATATAATCCTGGAAAAGAAGTTATATTAGGCTATGTGATACACAAAAAATGCGATGAGATTTAAACGTCTAACTTTGTACGAGCGTATCTTATATAAATATCAGAGTATAATAATAAAATTTATAGTGTAATAAAATAAGATCCATTAGGACGCGAAAGTAATATTTTCAGAATTTTTTGATAAAAAATGAGCTTGTTACAGTATAGTGAACGAAACTGGCCGGCAGAGCGCCCTACCGTATCGCGTGTTGTCACTATTGGGCTTGAACACCATGCACTGATTGAAATGAGTTGAGGGGAACGGCGGACGCAACACATTCTCTCTCTGTCCCGCTACCCTCCCTACATGCCGCCGTAATTGGCGAACAGTATATCTTAGGATGTAGTGAAGATGTGACAGGATATCTAGAATGGCTGTATGGAAAGAACTTGAGGAGGGGTTATAGACAGAGAGCTACTGCAGATAGTAAAAGGTTGTGCAAGGAACAAAGGAACTGTGTGCAAACAGTGGATAGACAAGTATCGAACAACTTGTCATTCTACCACCTTCTCCTGTCACTACACATCCAGTTTTGATGAAATTCACTGACATTATAATTAACACAACAAGGAACATTTTAAAAGTAAAATAACAAATTTAGTTGAGTCACAATGGAACTGATTCTTGATTCAGGAATCGTTGCTAAAAGTTTAGTATACTGTTCATTCATAAAAGAATTAATTTTTTTAACAACGAATCAGTTCCTTGTTTATTTTCCTCACAACAATCACATGCTTTTGGGAGATTCACCACTTTACTTAATGTATTTAACTTTGAATCGTCTTGCTTCCTTTTTTCCATGCCCACAAAAATACTATACAATTAAAAGCTGTGTTAAACTAAAACAGTGAAGTCAAATTGTTTTGAAACAAAACGGTTATAAAAATGCAAAAAACTGTCAAAGAACCCTAATTACCGTATTTTTCGGATGATAAGACGCACCCTTGTTTTTCAAGGCATAAATTATCTAAAAATTATTTTGTCTGATTTTAATTAGTTTTTTAATACAGGTAAATGTGATTTTTTTTATTTGAAAAACAGCAAGTACAGAAGATACAATATATATAATTACTTTATAGTCATAAATTTACAAAAAACCATGGATATAGAAACTGTAACTACGTAAATTACTACTATCGGTTTCATAATCATACACACTCGAGTTTGAACCCTTGAATCTCCATAACTATGAGTCGGATTTCAACATACTTTACATCAAAATTTAGCTCATTTTTTCTGCGTTGACTTATAATAGTCCTATATTTTTAATGTAATATGAATAAGACACCAGGAATAGATAACATACCATCGGAATTATTATTACGATGTGGCAAAGTTGCTCAAAACAAATTATACAAACTTGTGTGCAGAATGTATGAGAGTGGAGAGGTACCATCGAACTTTAAAAAAAATATTATGATTCCAATACCAAAAAAATCAGGAGCGGAGAAGTGTGAACATTACAGAACCATCAGCCAAACATGCCATGCATCTAAGATACTGACAAGAATTATATACAGGAGAATAGAACACCGAGTAGAAGAAGTATTGGACGATGACCAATTTGGATTTAGAAGGAGAATGGGAACTCGAGATGCAATATTGGCTCTGAGACTGATTATTGAGAAAAGGATACAGAAAAATAAAACTACTTTTATGGCATTTGTAGATTTAGAGAAAGCATTTGACAATCTGGACTGGAGTAAAATGTTTAAAACTTTGAAAAGGCTAGGAATTAAATACAAAGAAAGGAAAGTTATCTACAGTCTGTATAAGAATCAAACGGCTGTTTTGAGAATCGAGGGGTACGAAAAAGAGGCTGCTGTAAGAAAAGGTGTACGACAAGGTTGTTCTTTGTCACCACTACTTTTTAACTTGTATATAGAAGAGGCTATAAATGAAGTGAAGGAGAAATTTGACGTAGGAATAAAAATTCAAGGAGAAACAATAAAAATGTTGAGATTCGCCGATGATATAGTAGTATTAGCCGAGGCAAAGAATGAACTAGAGGATGCCTTAAATGGAATGGATGAGATCTTGAGGAAGGATTACTTCATGAAAATTAATAAGAACAAAACGAAAGTGTTGTGCAGCAGCAAGAGTGGTTTAGAAGAGATGGGAAATTTAAAAGTAGGCAACGAAAACATACAGGAAGTTGGGGAATACTGCTATCTAGGGAGTAAAATAATAAAGGATGGTAGAAGCACGAGTGATATCAAGAGTAGAATTGCTCAAGCTAGAAAAGCCTTTGAAATGAAAAACAGCTTACTGACTACAAACATTGATTTACAGATTAGGAAAAATTTCTTAAAACATTATGTTTGGAGTGTAGCATTATACGGAAGTGAAACGTGGGTGATAGGGGCTGTAGAACGGAAGAGGATAGAAGCTTTTGAAATGTGGTGTTATAGGAAAATGTTAAAGATTAGGTGGGTGGACAAAATAAGTAATTTAGAGGTTCTTAGACGAGTGGATGAAAAAAGAAGTATATGGAAGCATCTTACCAAAAGAAGGGATAGGCTAGTGGGGCATATCCTAAGACATCCAGGTATTGGGCTATCAATAATGGAGGGTAACATTGAGGGAGTAAATTGTAGAGGGAGGCAAAGATTAGAATATATAAAGCAAATTACAAAAGATGTAGGGTGTTACAGGTATGTAGATATGAAACGACTTGCGCAAGATAGAACAGGTTGGAGAACTGCATCAAACCAGTCGAGAGACTGATGACAAAAAAAAAATAAAAATAAAAAAAAAATTTTTAATGTTGTTTAAAAGTTGCCATATCGAGGTTGGAAGACAAAAAGACCCGGTTTTTTGATACCGCAACAAATTTCATGCGTTTAGAGGCGTGTCACTCGATAAATATATGACCGAAAAGTTTGAAATTTTAACACGACATAGACAATTATATTTTTACGGCGTGTACGAAATTTCAAATTCATACGTTATTTAAATTTTGATTTATTAACAATATTCTGAACCCTTGCTATCTCGGTAAGCACACGATCGTTCAAACTAAAAAACTTACTACAGATATGTTAACATGAAATATCGATTGGCCAATGTTGTGGTAGAATTTTTAGAATTTTGAAAAATAGATGGGTAATGCGGGGGGTGGGTGTTACTATCCATGTTGCTAGTTTGTGTACATGACATTGTGTCGGACTGTCTAACTGAACTGACATACTGCATTGTCAAATCAGGTAGACAATCAGGTTCAGGCAACATGGTTAGTCTAATAATAATTGATAATCCAATTTTTCAATTGTGCTTCAAGTCGAGGCCATTTGACAGCATGAGTTCAAAATTTACTGGTATGTTTCTTATTATCTGCCTTGAGTAATAAATTTTCTTGTTTCCGCCATTCCCGAATCATTTTTTCTGTTGGAGGAGGTAAAAAATGCCTTTCTACTGCCCGAATGCCATTATCTTTTGCATATTGAACCACTTTTAATTTAAAAGCGAAAGAGTACGAAACATGCTTCACATTTTAAAATGCTATGCTATTTACCGTTTGTAATATCGAAACAGAAATTACTGTGTATGCTTAGAATCTTCAAGACGATACAATTTAAAAACTACGGTACATCCTATATCATTGTATGTTTTGTTTTGAAATCCCTAGTTATTGAATGTGTTTCTGTAGAGTAGGGTAGTATTAAATATTATTATAGAAAGCATCTACCCTGAAATGTAGCTAGCGTTCGGACCATAAGACGCATGGTAATTTTTAGGTCATTTTCCTACAGAAAAAAGTGCGTCTTATCGTCCGGAAAATACGGTAGTTTGATACCATACTATCTACGACGGTCCGTCAATAGTGTTTTGACCACGGCAGGCAGTATGGACGCTGTGGGTGGTAGCTTCTGCTGCTGCGAGATAGCACAGACAGAAAACGTCTCACAGTGCTTATATAACTTTGAGTGGGTAAGGTATATAATGGACTTGGCTAATCGAGGCAGTCGGGTCATTTCAAACAGTCAGTCAGTATCAATCTTCTCCATGAGAAGGTTGACATGGAGATAGCTTTGAACACTCATCACTGAGTATGCTTTTTGGTCTCCACAACCAGTCCCATCCCCTCCCCTTCCTTAAGCTTCACCAGCGACTACTCCTCCTCAAGGCAGTGGTAAACGGTGTACACCATGTCACCCACCACTCCTATTCATTAGGTAGTGAGGAAAGGTGTATGCCACATCAGCGAACGCTCCTATTCTTCGGTAGCGGTAGAGACAGTTCCCGCTTAGCCAGCTGCTACTCCTCCGCAGTGAAGGTCATCTCCCTTCAAAAAGTAGACACATTGCAGGATGCCCTGCTGTTCCAGTCAGAATAAGGGAATGCCGCCTACTCAACCGACAGGAGCTACAGCCTGTGTAACAAGTTTTTGCATTACCACAAACAATATTAAGTGGAGTCATTATCATCATCTGTCGATGATTAGGTTCAATAGCCTGTTCCGGCATCCATCTCTTTTTAGGTCTTCCCAAGCCTCGCTTCCCTCTAGGTGTATATCTCCATGCTCGCAGAAGTCTGTCAGCTGGCATGCGAAGTAAATGGTTGGACCAGTTTCTCTTATATATTCTTAACGTTTGCAACAGTGACTGATTATTTAACTCGGCGCGGATAGCTTCGTTGCGTACTCTATCTAATCGGGTACAACATTTGACTCCCCGCAAAAATCTAATTTCAGCAGCCTGGATACGAGATTCATTCCTCTATAGTGCCACCTATGTTTCACTCCCATAAGTTATGAGTGATACAGCCATTGCTCTAAAAAATTTCATTTGGGTGTCCTTTCACGTTTTCTTTCCTATTGTCCTGCGAATAGAACCGCATACAGCTCTGAATTTTGCCAGTTTTTCACTCACACCATCATCTTTGTCATAGGAAATCTTGCTTCCTAATTATTTAATATCTGAAACTTATTCTATAGTTCGGTTGCCAAGTATAATTTTTGAGCGATCCGGCCATCTTCCCTTGAAGACCATAACCTTTGATTTTTGCGCAGATATTCTCATGCCAAACTGCGCTAATGTTGTGCAACTTATAAATGGGATATTGGAGCCTGTCTGGTAAAGTTAGCCTCGGATCAGGACCGGAATAATAAGGAACAATATATTAAGTGGAGTCCCTTCTGAATACAAGGAAATTTTGGATACTGCCGGAGGAGGGTGACAATTATATCTGGAAAAGCCAGAGAAGTCTGTACCATTTCTGTGTTATACTGGGATAAAAGAATCTACACTAAAGTGGTTAAAACTCATCCAAGTGTCTTAATTGTGACTTACCTTTCCCTCTTCTTCAAGAATCAATGCTCTGTACTCATCTGTAATATTAGTTCCTCCACCAACCCCAGCAGTAACTAAAAAAAAAAAAAAATTATTTAAACCAAATAATAATGACACATAAACCAATTTTTGTAAAACTATCTTACCTGGCAACTGGCACTGGTCTGTGCATGCACTAGTTGCTAGCTGAGTGTAGCTACTCCCAACATTTCTACATATGGTCTATAATGTTGCTTGTGCATGCGTTCTTATTACAAAACATACAGCCTATCTTACAACATTTGACCAATAAGTAACACAGAATTCACCGTAAAATTATCCTAATTTTTTCGTATATGGCAAATTTTAGACCAGGTGATGTGATTAGACATTTCTGGAAGTTCTTTATGCAGCCTACATTTTCAGCATTTACAGTAAGTTTTCTCCTTTATTCTGACCAACCAGTGTTCCATTTTTGCTCTTCATATAAGTCTTTAACCCTAGAACTGGCAGCTGTCGATATTACGACAGTTAGCTTCCTTTCTTAATGGCGGTGTCGGAAAAACGACAGTTATGTAGTCGATCATGATAATCGATACTGTGGTACATGTATGATGTTGTATTACCCTCGATATGGATATCAATCAATAGCTTAGATTCTTTTTTTTCGATTGTAAGTTACTATTTCCCGTAATATTTTTCTGTAAGAAAAAATGCAGGTATAGATACTGAAGTACAAGATTGCCTTTTGCGTATGTATGGGCTGTGAGGAAGGGAAGTGAAATACTTACAGTGCTGCTAACCTCAACAGTGAGACACTACTCATACATTTCACTACCATGCAATTTCTAGATACATTTTGTAAGCTGTGGTTTATTCCGAGAAAATATATTCTTCATAAACCTTATAAGAAATAAATATGACCTGTAATATTGCCTAGAGCTTAATTACATGACTAGAAATGTTTGATTTACTGTAATTACGAATGAATCACCTTCTTTATTATTGCTGACAATGGCGTTTTCATTATCATTTTCTCTAGTATATAACTAACCATTTTCTTTTATACCAGGTGTCAACAAAACTGTTAAAGAATAGCTTCTTTGAGTCCTTAATTTCCTTCTTTATTTTTCGAATTGTGGAAAGAGAAACATCACAGTAGTTAGCCGCTCGCTCACGGCTTTGTTAAGAGGCACGGACAGGCATTTTTGTTTAGCTTCAACTTCACAACATTTTATTACATTGCGTTCAGCAATGAATAGTTCGATCACGTTTTCGAGAAACCGACATTTGTGTTTTCGGTAACAAACAGTTATATTCATACAGTTAACCTACAAAAGGTTCCGCGATATACTGTATATGCTCTGGGTATAGTATAAGTTTTTATGTTTGTCGTACTGAAATTAAAGCAGTCGCGCATGTGCACTGATGCTTTCCCCCCTTTACCCCTCGTTGCAAACAAGGGCAAACTCGTGACTCAAGTGACTATAGAAAACAATCTTCTTCTACCATCGGGGTTGGTTGTGATTTTAATCACGTAACTCGGACGTTGCATTACTTTTGTTTTTTGTTTTTGTGTTCAGTTTATTTATCAAGTAAATGTTTAAGAATAGTTTTGAGGTTATAGTATTTTTATTACAAAGTTTGTCATAAGTTGTTTTTGTATTCTTTTGTTTTGTAAGTTTCATTTATGTTTTTCGTGTTTAATTTATTTATCAAGTAGTTTATGAATAGTTTGAAGAGGTTTATAAGTATTAATAAACACAATTTCTTTATTGTGAAGTTTATCAGGAGTTGAACACCAATTTGTTTTCGCAGGGTATAATCTGGAATGTCTGTGTGTCTAATTAAACTAATTTAGTTTATTGTTAATATTTTATTTATTTATGGGTAAACATTACAAACCAAATACATGAATAAAAACAGAATAGAAGAATTAATACTTTATATATTTCAGTTTTTATTATAATGAAAACAACGTAAGAGTTATTACGGATGAACGTCAAAAAATATTTTCCCAAAAATTTTCTTTTCTTGTTTTCTTTGCGTAGAAAAACTTTAGTAAGGCAACATAATTTGTTCAATGACATAGTGATATTGTCCACAATTTTCTGAACAAAATGATGTGCAATATAAGCATATTGGATATTCTTTTAAATTTTGAAATGATGCTTACACGAAGCAGAAAAATCTGGTGTGGAACACTCACACGACTTTCTCTTGCCAATGCAAATAATTACCAATATAACCTAACTTTGATAATAAAACATTAAAATAAACAAAAAACTAACCTCAAAAAACATAACCTTATTGTAATCATGAGTGAAAGATGCAAAATGAAAATCAACCTCAGTTTGACTTAAAAATGCAGAAAATCACTCTTTCCCGCTAAACTAGGTTCTATAGAGAAAAATTCTTTTAATAAATTGTAGATCTTTTACTTTCCTATAAATTTGATTATATACACTTTTGTCGTAAAATGCATACAAAGACTGAAATCTTTAAAAAAATCAATTTTTTACACCTTTTCGTGAGAAAAAACAGAAAATCGCTAATTACCGCTTAACTAAATGTTATACAAAAAAATATTTGAAATAAAAGTTGTAGGATTTTAAATTCTCTACAAATTTATTATACAGTACATTTTGGCACTAAAATGCATACTAAAGCTGTAATCTTAAAAAAACAATTTTTTTATGAGAAAACAGCCTCCCCAAGAATTTTAGCAGACATGTCACCTTCCCTATCGAATTTTACTCCATCCAGGCTTTATATAAAAAAAATTGGCGTTGTCGAAAAAAGTATGTAGAAGGTCAGAGTTTTCTATTCAATACAAATATTTTAAAAGCGAAATCTGATGTTCCGTTATAATACCCCGGCCACTTTTTTACGAAAAGTCCTATTTCGGCTCAACATAAAGATGGGGTAATGATTTCTGAA
This sequence comes from Catonia carolina, assembly GCA_035578175.1. Taxonomy (NCBI): domain Eukaryota; kingdom Metazoa; phylum Arthropoda; class Insecta; order Hemiptera; family Achilidae; genus Catonia; species Catonia carolina. The sequence goes on along the minus strand of JAQMRL010000001.1, from coordinate 254,691,639 downwards.
CTGAACCATACATTTTTACAATAGGTAAACCTTGATTTCCTACATTTATTTACTTGTCTAATCACTAAATATACCACACTAATTTTTCTAACAGAGTAATATCATCTTCATCCATCTTGAAAACACAACAGAAGAGAGGCACGAGTGTGAACAGGTAATGGCATGCCTCTAAGCATATGCCTTGAAAGGCAAGTTGACAATGAAAGTGCACGAGTGTGGACATAGCTAATCAAACTGCCTCCATGTAACTGATTCTAAACAAACTTTTTAAATTTGCATTATTATTTACAATACAATTTTATAATTAGTGAATACAACAACCTAACGCTCGTTTCGATCCCTAACCTTTACCCTCTTTTATGAGCACAATTCAACATTGGTTAAAATAAAAGGGAACGTAAGAAGTTAGCAAGGGTTAGGTTATGATTGTTAGTTTTAAAAAAAATGTGTCTGAGCAGTAACATTATAATGGAAGAGTACCCCGTTTTAACACCTATGTACCCGGGTCAGTTCAAAATTTCATTGCATTCTTCTGATTTATTAATTTGGACCATCTATTAGTTTTCAATCTACATATTCGATCTGCTTACCGACCGATCTTCCCACTCACAATCCTAAATTCAGTTTTTTTCCTTCTCGCTTCATACGTTGGCTTATGCTAGAAACATATAGTTTTTTTGAGGCTCTCTTTGGTCACGCGTCTAGCACGATATGTTGACAAAGGCTTTGTTTATTGCTGTGCTAATTTCAATTGACTGCTTATGCATTTAACTGCTTAACTTGTAATAATATGCTATTTGTTTTCGTATAAATGTGCTTTAATCGTTACCGTGTTGTCCCAACGATTCTTCCATCACAATGAGCTGGTCGTATCCAGTTCTACAAGCTTCTACTCGACTACGTTCAATACCAAGTAAGTGGCCTCTTTTGTTCGTAGTTATAAGTCCAATTGTAAAAGTGAGTCTTTTATTTCCTTGTCTACAACCCTTTTCCATCCACTGTATTTATCTGAAAATAAGCTTCACCCCATACATTCGTTTCGGTCTTAAACAGGACCCAGATACACTGTCTTGGTTCTCCTGTATCTATTTTAGTTTAAAATGTGGGCTGCATTTCAGGAACATCTTAGTAAAAGGCTTAAAAGCCCCAATAATTTACAAATGTATTACGTAATAAAAACTAAGGACCAAATAGGTATTAAAATGGAATTGAAAAGTATATTGTACAAAATATAAAAAAATATTCTAAACTATTTACCTTCACTATCGATAACGTCATCATCATCATCGGAGCTAGAGGAATCATCATCACCATCCCCAACTGTAGATGTATTCAAGTCAACTTCATCATCATCTCCTTTCTTCATTTTGATTTACTTATTACAAACCTGAAAACATGAACATAATTTTAAACAACCATTATTCACTGTGAATTCTAAATCAGACTATTATTACCTACTCCCATATGTACTAATATAACATTTGTGATATTCAAAAATAAATCCTTATAATGCATCCAGCAACTTGAAATCAATTCTATTTCATATGATAAATTTATATAATAAATTGCATTAACGTTTTAAGCTACCTAGGTTTCTATTATCTGTCGTTTACATGCGTTTCGGTGGATTCACCATCATCAGAGTACACAATACCATTTGAAACCAAAAATTTATTATTTACAATCTGTAGAAGATGTTACATCTCAGTCATCTATACAAAACTGATTTAAAATTGAGTTCTTCTAATTTATCCTTTCTCATATTTATTAGATGGCAGCAGCAGTCAATACCACTTCATCGTTCTTAAATTTGATTTGTTCATTTAAAATGTCCTGCATTTGTTCTTTTAAATGTTTATAAATATGGAACATCTTGTATTTTTCAATCTTACTTTTATTTTCTTTAATGCATTGTCCTATTATATTAAAATGTTTGTTTATTTTACCTAACTTATGTTTTTCCCCTTTAAATGATTGGTATAATTTGATAAAATTTAAGAATGATTAAGTGATGTTGACTGCTGCTGCGGGCCCTGGGAAGTGACCTGGGGAGGGCTTCGGCTCTGGCAAAGGGGAGTGATGACGCGTCACGATACACAACATCGGTATCAAAATGAGCGGTTAATCAAGAGACCGCTCTTAGCCTCTCTCACTCCAACTCCAACACTTTAACCTACAAGAGGTGCCCCTGTTACGCTGAGCAACTCGATGGAAGGTTGGGTTAAACCCCAGCGGGAAATCGGGTCAGCAAGCTGATAGGTGTTGGGGGCTGAGGAGCCAATCTTCAGTCAATTCTCACAACCTGATGGTCATGCCTCAATCTTTGACGTCTCAGGGAGTAATGATCAAAGAGGATAGGATCATGAAGTGAGAAATAGGAGTAATTCTCCAAAACAGGATTGTTAGGAATCCTTAGGAGGCAGCCCCTCCACCTAACTAGCCTTGCCGTTGGGTTAATATCCCACACAGGGCGAAACATAAACGTATTCAAAGAGACAAAATGGAAAGAAACGGACAGGTTAAACGGAAAAAAGACTGGAAACGGACAAATAACATGATTTTTGGAACTTGGAATATAACCTCACTGACAGGGAAAGACGTGGAATTGGTGGAGGAGATGGAGAAGTATGGAATCTCTGTTCTGGGAATAAGCGAAACGAAAAAGAAAGGGCATGGAACACTGCAGTTGCATAAGGACTATGTGTTGATGTATTCAAGTGTGAGTAGGGATGCAAAGGCAAAGGAAGGGGTTGGGGTGATTTTGAGTAATGCAGTAGCGGACAAGGTTATCTATTGGGAGCCAGTGAACTCGAGAATAATAAGAATTGATGTGCAGTTACAGGAAAGAATTTCATTTATACAACTTTATGCCCCGACAGAAGACAAAGATGTACTGGAAAAAGAGTTTTTTTACAGCGAGTTGCAAAGAACAATTAACAAGGCCAGGGATGAGTTCGGTTGTGTGGTCTTGATGGGGGACTGGAACGCAAGAGTGGGAAATGATATGGCAAGGGGACATGGAAGTATGGGAGCATATGGGGCTGAGAGGACAAGGAACGGAAATGGGGACAGAATGGTTGAGTTCTGTGTGGATAATCAGCTGCTGATTGGAAATACTTTCTTTCCACATAAACATATACACCAGGTTACATTCGTGGCAGAGGAAAGAAATGTGAGTAGTGCTATTGACTACTTTGTGTGTATGAGGGAGACTCGGAGAATTACCATGGATGTCCGGGTGTATCGTAGTGCAGAACTGAATACACAGCACAGACTACTGATAATGAAAACAAGATTCAGAAGTGGAAAAGCAGTAAAACCTCGTAAATTCACAAAAATTAAGGTGGAGGAATTGCAGCGACCAGACTGTAGACGGGAATATACTAATAAGTTAGAGGAAATGTTAGGGAGGGAGGGTGCTGATGGATCAATAGAAGAAATCTGGCAAAAGCTAAAGAACATAATCCTAAAAGTGGCCGAGAAAGTATGCGGGAGAAAGGTGGTGGGTGGGGGAGTGAGGCACACTAGATGGTGGAATGATTCAGTCAGGGAGGCGGTGAAAGGAAAGAAGATGGCATGGAAGAGATATCTGCAAACTGGTACAATAGAGGATCGGAAAACGTATGTTGAAGCACGAAGGTTGGCTAAGGAAGTGGTGAGAGGAGCTAAGATGGATTCCTGGGAGGAGTTTGGAAAGGACATGGAGAATAACTATAGAACAAACCAAAGGAAGTTTTGGACGACAATTAGGGGGCTAAGGAAGGGGAGATCAAGAAGGGTAAGAAGTATACAGAATGAGGCAGGTGAATTGATCACTGATGCAAAGGAAGTACTTGAGACCTGGAGATTGTACTATGAAAAGACCTTCAAAGAGGAGAACCAGGAGCTGGTAGGAAGGGACGGGGAAGAACAGCTAGATACAAACGAGGTCAATATTGAAAAACAGGAAATTCGGAATGCTGTCCTAAAAATGAGATTGGGTAAAGCGGCAGGCCCAGACAACATAGCTCCTGAGATGGTTAAATATGGAGGAGACCAATTAATAAAATGGTTGTGTACACTATTCCAAAAGGCATGGCGAGAAGAGACTATACCTCAAGATTGGGAGAACAATGTAGTAATACCCTTGCATAAAAAGGAAAGCACAACTAGATGTGAAAACTACAGAGCCATATGTCTTTCATCTGTGATATTTAAGTTGTACACCAGGGTACTGGAAGGTAGGTTGAGGAGAGAAGTAGAGGGAAAACTCGAGGATGAACAGGCGGCATACAGGCCGGGCAAGCAGACTCAAGATCATATATACGTGTTGAGAACAGCTATGACAAGGGCCAACAATAGGGGAAAAACAATGTTTTTGGCTTTCCTTGATTTGGCGGCAGCCTTTGACTCTGTTCCAAAAAAGGAGGTATGGAGGGCATTGGAGGAATTAGAGACTCCACAGAAGTTGTTGAGGGTGATAAAGAGTGTGTATCGGAATGTGTATGGAATGATCAGAATGGAAGGGAAGGAAAGTGGAAGATTTCTTATGGAGAGGGGAATGAAGCAGGGAGACAGTCTGAGCCCACTTTTGTTCATCGTTTTCATGGACTCTATTGCTAAAATCTGTAAGAGACGAACAAAAAGATATAAGGTAGGGAACTGGAATCTCCGGCCAGTGTACCTGCAATCATTGATATATGCAGATGATATAGTCTTGATAAACTCTAAAGCAGAGGATTTGCAAGAAGCAATAACGGAGTGGTGCAGTACTCTGCAGGAGAGAGGAATGAGGGTGAACGTTAAAAAGAGTAAAGTGATGAAGGTTGGAGGTGAGAAGGAGGAGCTGAGAATGAGGTGGGATGGGGTGGAGTTGGAGCAGGTGAGGAGTTTTGAGTATCTGGGAACAGTGATTGATGAGAGTGGGGGAATGGAGGAAGAGATGAACAACCGAATCAGAAAGGCCAACCAAATATTCTATAGTTTAAATAACACACTTATTGGAAAAAGAGAGGTGAGCAGAGACGCCAAACTCAGAATATATAAGTCAGTATATTTACCAACATTACTGTATGGGTCAGAAACATGGACCATGAAAGATAAACTGGACAGTAGAGTTACAGCTCAGGAAATGAAGTATCCAAGGAGAGTGATAGGAAAGACAAGACGGGACAGAGTTCGTAATGTGAATGTGCGGGAGGAGTTAGGCTTAAAAACAGCAGTAACAGAACTGATTGAAAGAAGGGCATTGGGTTGGTATGGTCATGTGGTGAGAAGAGATAGGGAGGACAGACTGAAGCGAATTTTTGAGGCGAGACCGGAGGGAACCAGAAGACGGGGAAGACCAAGGATGGAGTGGGAGGAGTATGTTGAGGGTGTGGGGGGGCGAAGGGGAGAGAGCAAAGGACGGCTGAGAGCATTGGCTTTGGACAGAGTGGAGTATAAGAAGTTTATAGAAGGCCCGACGCTGAGAGGCAGAAGGGAGAGATAAAGAAGAAGAAGAAGAAGAAGACTGCTGCTGCCATCTGCAATAAAATATGAGAAGGGATAGATTAGAAAAACTCAATTTTCAATCAGTTTTATATAGATGACCACGGTTACTTTATTAGACGGTAGGGTTCATCAACAATATGTGCAGCGACGAGCCCCTCATTCTGACATCACAGGTCACCAGCGACAGCCGACATACAATATGTACCGTGTCGGTCTGTGATGGTTACTAGTCTTAATATGGTCTGTAATACTTTGCTAGTCTTTAATAATGGTGTGATGTGTGATTGCCAGGTGTTCTTATCACGATAGACACCAAAGGGAATGGGGCATAATAAGTTTTACCATTTTCCAAAGCCCATTGAAACTAGAATGAAGTGGATAAATGCTTGCAAGCGGGCCGATTCATTTTCTGCTGATAGTGGTCACGTGTGTTTAGTACATTTCGACGAATTAAATTATATACGTGATTTAAAGCTCGAGTTGCTACATCTTCCATAAAAATGTGTCTTAAAGACGAATTCAGTCCCACATTTAAATTTTCCGATTTGTAGTGTCATTCTACATCCGATAAACCCGATTTGTAGTGAACGTAAAAATTGAGCTGAGGAATGATACGCTTGTAAGGAAGTTTATGATATTTTAAACTCATCATCCAATTACAACACAGGCCATTCACAAAATGAAGGGATAGCCATAGAGAAAGGTAAGCCTCGTTTTAATGAAGAACCGCCAAATTTTAACATTGCAGTCAGAGGCAACTGATCTCTTAAAACGTGAAAATGCCGAATTAAAAAAAGAAAACAAGTTACTTAGAGAAAAACTTCAGAATTATTACAATTAAAATCAATTTCCCGTGTAAAAATACCTAAACCGCTGTGTTTGAAAAAACAGTGCAGAAATCCTACTGTCACAACGCACCGGCCAAGTTGTTAGGGACCAGACTACATCATCACTCATATTATATCTCACAGCAGCTGCGCATGACTGTATAGTAACCATCTAGTATGGTAACCGTGCAGATGACTGAAGATGTAATATCTTCTACAGATTTTAAATAATAAATTTTTAGTTTCAAATGGTATTGTGTATTCTGATGATGGTGGATCCACCGAAACAAATGTAAATGACAGATAATAGAAACTAAAGTAGCTTAAAAAGGTGGGTGAAATTTATTGTATGAAATACGAGGCGTATTTTTAAAGTAAGTACCGTTTGAAAATAAAAAAATAATAAAAGGAAATTTGCAAAAACTAATTTTATTTTCGGAATCTACATACTTTTATCTATTTTTCTACATAGTTTCCAAGTTTTTGTAAACACTTATCATATCGCACAACTAAATTTTGGAAACCTTCTTCATAAAAACTTGCCGCCTGCTGTGATAACCAAGAATTCACGGCCGTTTTCAATTCGTCGTCATCGTCATAACGGCTGCCGCCCAAGTGATGTTTCAGATGACGGAAGAGATGAAAGTTGCTTGGCGCAAGGTCAGGGTTGTAGGGTGGGTGGTCCAAAACTTCCCAGCCAAAAGAGTCCAATGCAGCTCGGGTCTGAGCGGCAGTGTGAGGGCTTGCATTATCGTGCAGAAACAAAATTCCTTTTGTGAGCATGCCACGTCTCTTGTTTTGAATTGCTCTGCGCAGCTTCCTCAGGATTTGGCAGTAGGCTTCTGCATTTATTGTCGTTCTTCGTTCCATAAAGTCGACCAGCAAAACACCATGCCTATCCCAAAACACGGACGCCATGATCTTGCGCTGTGACAAAGTCTGTTAGGCTTTGACCTTTACGGGAGAGTGCGTGTGTCTCCATTCCATGCTTTGTTGTTTCGATTCGGGAGTGAAATGCGAAATCCACGTTTCGTCTCCAGTTACGATCCGACTCAGGATGTCGTCACCATTTTCGTCATAACGTGTCAGAAAATTCAAGGAACTCTCGAGTCTTTTGTGTTTGTGCTCCTCCGTCAGGAGTTTAGGGACCCAACGCGAGCACAGTTTCTTAAAGTTTAATTTTTCATTAACAATTTTGTAAATCACAGACCTCGAAACGTCGGGAAATTCGTCATCTGAAACATCACTTGGGCGGCAACCGTTATGACGATGACGACGATTTAAAAACGGCCGTGAATTCTTGATTATCACAGCAGGCGGCAAGTTTTTATGAAGAAGGTTTCCAAAATTTAGTTGTGCGATATGATAAGGGTTTACAAAAACTTGGAAACTATGAAGAAAAATAGATAAAAGTATGTAGATTCTGAAAATAAAATTAGTTTTTGCAAATTTCCTTTTATTTTTTTTTTATTTTCAAACGGTACTTACTTTAAAAATACGCCTCGTACATTTGTGGTAAGTCAAAATGTCGACTATGAGACAATGAAGAGAACTCCATTATGCATATCTTGGAAAGATGATTTTGATCTGAGGAAAGCTGGAAAATGGTCATTCAGTTTGCAGAGAAGACAATCGAGAGAGACCACGAGAATTGCCCTATACCACTCTAAATGAATCCTGTCCCAATTACACAAAATAAAGTAACTAATTGCTGGTGAAGAAACAGGTAAATGAAAGTGAGTGTTGGGTTGGTGACAAGGGGGGGGGAATTAATCTACAATTCCCTTTTATGTCCTACTGACAGTGCACTAATTTTGAACCTGACATTTTTATTGTAGCACAATATTAATACGTTCAGTGCGGCCGCCGCATTTATGTGGGGTATTGAACAGTCCCAGGGTGCAGGCTGCCACAAAAATGTGGTCCGTTTATACAGTTTTATAATCTCTTCTTTCTGCGTTCAGCTAGGGTAAATTGTATTTCTTTTATTGTTCAGCTGTAGAAAAAGGTTCATTCTATGCCAGTATACCTTCAGCTTTTGAAGAAACGTCACCGGTTTTTTTTTTGGCGGAGTTTTAAAAACTGATATATTTTCTTCTGTTTCGAGTTTTACGGGCTGTTTTATTTGTTATTTCATTATATTACTTTACAATCACGCAAATTATATTTTCTTACAATTATGCAACATTTACTATACTTAGTAACTATTAAGTGTGGCAAAAATGCAACTAAATAAATAAATGTGTATACAAATGTAATAACTAAATGCTTTTAATTTAAGTAGGCCTATTTTTTCGTGCATACAGACCTTAAGTTAACTTTTTTTAAAGAAACTAGTAGGTATTAATTTTTTTATAAATGTTTGCCTCATTTAAAAATTGGTTATAGAAATATTTTATTAGTACTTATTATTTTAGGAGCCTACAAGGCGTGCACAGTCACACAAAGGGGCAGGGTCATTTACTTATAATAGTATACAACAAGTAGGCTTATTCAATTCTTTTCTTAGGTGACCCCATTTTTGGAATTGCATTTTTACCTGTCCACAAAAAGACTTACTGCCGTGGGAACAGAAAGGGTAATAAAATATTGTTGAAAACAAGAAAAAATCGTAAAGCCGTCACAAGTACCGATATCTGTCTGCCGTCTGTACTGTAATATTACTTACTTTCAACTTTTCAAAAACCTTTGGCCACACCGCAGTTATTCAGCTAAGAGTGCCATAATGAACTATTATTATCCTTTTATTCCTATAAGTTTTTAATTTTTTCTCATAGATTTACGTGATAAAAAAATCAAAGTACATTCAGACTTTTACATTTGTTTTGTATTTATACTTTTATGTGTGTATTTTTAAAATGAAAAACAAATACATTTATCTATAGTAAAATACATAAACATACACGTATAAATATAAAATAAAAGTATTGAATTAAAATACACACGAGAAATTGTAATTGTAGAGAGAATATGAGGATATGAAGCATCGCGGACTTGTGCGCTTCTGTGTGCAGGGAACATATAAATGTGGCAGGCGACGGTTCAGGCACAGCAAATAACATTGCTTCACCCGGGCCGCAGTAAATGTGTTAACAGTTTCGAGAGAGGATTTTTGTAGTTGTCAGTTTAAGTAGCGAGGCAGTAGATTTTGGTTGGTAGGCAGTTGTGGCCTCATTGGGGCTGAACAAGAATGCCTTAATTGAGTTCCAATGCTAATTCCCCATTGTGTGGGAGTGAACGTAAGTTTTTCTCACCGCCTAAGATACAAAAAAAATTTGTGATATTACCATATTTTGTTTTTAACCCTTCATGTTCATGTCTTCAATGTTCTAAAGCATGCTCATGTTTTAAAGGAATTATGCAAAAAATATTATTTCAATGTTTCCATAAAAGAGTCAAAGGTAATGGCAATTACTCGTATGTATCCTACCAGGTCTAAAATTGTGGTAGATGATTTAGTGCTCGAACAAGTATCACAATGCAATTATTTAGGCTGTGATATCAAGATTTGGACACAGAGAAGTTGGAAAATTCCAAGCAGTGTATGGTAATATCAGCAGAATCCTAGGCAGGAAAACAAGAAAAGAAACTCAGATAAAGTTTTACAAGGTGAAGGCTGCCGTTGTCCTACTCTATGGAAGTGAGTTGTGGATTAGTGCCAGACCACAGGAGAGTGAAATACAGGCGGCAGAGATGCGATTCCTGCAATGAACAAAGGGTTGCAGTCGTAGGGGCCAAATAAGAAATGAGGACACAAGAACGGAACTGGAAGTTTACAATCTGAATTGGAAGTTTGCAGAATATCGAAATCAATGGAGGGACCACATAGAGAAAATGCCTGAGGGAAGGATTGGCCTCAGTGTTTTGCAATAGGCCTACTGACTGGTGGGGAGGAGAGATGTTGGGAGGCCGTGCAAAAGATGGTTATAATAGTTTGTCGCTGTTGTGACAAAACAAGCAGAACCCTAATCCTTGATTGTGAGAAGATGAAGAGACCCTTCATGTCCAGGCCTCTCTACACCTGGACTTGGAGGACCAAGCAATGATAAATACTATGGATTTTGCCTAAAAAAACCTATCACGGAATTAAATTATCAACAAGTTAGAAGAACAATTTGAATGTTAATAAATAAGACACCATAAAATTAACAATAGATAGTAAATAAAAAACACAATTTGAAATTTAATTTGTTTTTTTTTCATAATAATTGATCACATAATAAAAAGGCCCGTCTAAAACGTAAAAAAAAAAATTAATTAACTGGCACAAAGGCCATTGGTGTTACATTACTACTAGTGGATGAAATATTGTGGTTTAATGCCTTATTCTGGCCATCCTCCAGGTCTGTCTGCAATGATTTTAAGCAACTGGCATGGCTGCAACAGGCAGATAAGAATCTCTTGTAATAAAGGCTTTCAAGCACATACACAGCTGCCATGAAAGATCACACCTTTCAAACTTGTGTACTGTAAGCCTACGACCACACCTAAAGCAGGTTCAAGCGCTTGCAAGCATTTTAGCAGCTGTCACCCTGGTCACACAAAAAGCCTTACTGCACCATATGACTCGACACAATCATCATACCGCCAGTTTCATCATGGTTCCCAAAATTATTACTGTTAAGGGAATCTTCTCCTTTGTTCTTTGTAATCAGTAATCAGTGTAATCAGTGTTTGTAATCAGTGGCAGTGGATTCATATTAGCCACTAAGAACTTGGCGAATTTCATATCTTATACAAAGAGTCAATCAACGGTTTTACTTTCTCTTGCCTAAATGAATATATAAAAAGGAAAGTATTGTATTAATGTCAATTTTTCACTGGATATATGTACACGTTTTCAGATCCCCTAAACCCAAAAAACATGTTTTTAGCGATTGGTTGAAAGAGAATGAAAGAGTGTGTGTGTGTGTGTGTGAACAAAATATCTCAAGAACGGAACATCGTACAAAGTTGAAACTTGAAACGTACGTTAGGTACTACTAGAGGACCCAATATAAACATTTTCATCAAAATCGGCCAATCGAAAGTAGTAGTTTATTCCTGTAATTTTTTACTTTTTTGCAATTTTCTCAAAACGGCTTCTACAATTTTTTTTAAAATTGCCTAATTTACTAAATTTTTTAAGCTCTACAAGATAGGGTAGGTGCCATGTCTGCTGAAATTCTTGGGTACGTTGTGCTCTCGTAGAAAAAAAATGGTTTTTTTTTAAGTTTGCAGCCTTAAAATGTATTTTAAGGAAAAAGTTACAAATATAATCAAAGTTGTATACAATTTAAAAACCTACTTTACTGTTATTTCAGACTTTTTTTGCATAACGCTTAGTTTAGTGGTAATTAGTGATTTTCTGTTTTTTGTTCATGAAAATCTGTTAAAAATGGATTTTTAAAATTTTGACATTAATATGCATATTATGACAAAAGTGTATATAACCTAATTTATAGAAAATTAAAAGATCCACAACTTTTGTTTTAAGCATTTTTCTCTACAGAGCCTAGTTTAACATGAGAGTGATTTTCCTTATTATTAAGCCAAACTAAGGTTGGTTTTAATTTTGCATCTTTGACTCATGATTAAAATAAGGTTATGTTTCTTGAGGTTAGCACCGTCCAAATATAACAAACTTGCTCCTTCGTACTCCGCTTGAGTGTCTATACACAGCTTAAGAGTTCGGTGGACTCTGTACAAGAGTTTTTAAATCACTAAAAATAAAGTTACTTGCCGTATTAACACAATTCATTTTAGCGAATATTAACAGCTTTATTTGTACTGTTTTTCACAACCCATCTGCCAGTATAACCTCCTTTATCTGAATCAAAAGAGACTCAAAGTCGCTACGATGAATAAACATAAGCCAACTGATAATTGCGGAAGTACTAAAAGATGATTTCATGTTTTAATATATATTATATTCTTTGCACAGCACTACCATTTTTGTTTTCACGTAAAGATTTTAACGAAAATAGTTTACAACTTATTAGATAAAATTTCAACAGACATTGACATTAATCTTATCCTATCTTTTAGAGCACAAGCGTTAGCAAATGAGGCGATTTTTTAAAAAAATTGTAGGAGTCATTTTCAAGAAAATCGCACGAACTACAACTTCCGGTTGACTGATTTTGATGAAAATGTTCATGTTGGGTTCTATTGTGGTACCCTTACATAAGTTTCCAGTTTTAACTTTGTAGGTACTCCATTCCAATGTTGAGATATTTTGTTCACACAGACAGACACACACAACAATCACTAAAAACATGTTTTTGGATTCAGGAAGCCTGAAGGTGTGTATTTCTGGTGAAAACACATTTTTTAAAAATCAAAATGAAAACAATACCTACTTTTCTTTCCTATATATTTCTATAGAGCAAGAGAAAGTAAAAATTACTTAATACATACAAAATGCTACCATACAGGCTCATCATTTTCAATCTGGATTACACACGAATTCAGTAAACGAGGTTTGTTTAAAAGAGGTTATACTGTACTACGAATGTCACATTTATCCACCATAAAACCAGTTTCTTTACGTACCACTGTGCAGTTGGCCACCATATATATAAGTAAAGTCCAGCCTCTCTTAGTTTGCTCCTAAAGTAAACAAATAATGACGTCACTGAGCATGCGCATTATATCAAAATGTGTACACGCTGATTAAAAAGTAAAAACAAAATACTTTTAGTATTGAGTATTTTCTTTAGTATTACTTTTAGTATTGAGTAAACTTTAAGTATTTTCCTAAATGAAATTGTTAGGCCTACATCATATCATGACTGATATTTTAAGTACTTTCAGTACTTATAATTTAAAACATAGTTAAAAAGTTAGAAAGTTAGATAAAAGTTAGGAATACGACATACGTAAAGTCGCAGACTCTAGCGTGCACCCTGTTGCAGGTGGCTTTTGTTTGTTGACAGTAGGAGCAAACTAAGAACGGCTGAACTATATATAAATGATAAAAAATTGCTAATAGCAATTGCCATATTAGTATGGGGTAATTCATCACAGTGTAACATGGAAAGAGTTTTTAAAATACAGAAAAAAGCTGTCAGGTGTATGATGGGAGTCAACCACCTTACCTCATGCAGATCACTATTTAAAGAGCTGCAATTGCTCACAGTTCCTTCTTTGTACATTTTTGAAAATGTACATAAAGCAAAACACCTTTTTACAGAATTTAGATGTTCACAACCACTACACAAGAAACAGAATCGATTATAATGTTGCTAATCACAACACTAAATTGTCTGAACAAAAACCAACTTATCCAGGTAAAAAATACATCAAGAAATTGCCACAAGGTTTAAAAAGTTGTGACAATTTAAGGCATTTTAAAAAAAGCTACAACAATATTGAAGAAACATTTTACAGTGTGCACGAATTCCTTTCTAAATAGTTTTTGGTTGAAAAGTGTGTAACTTCTAATTGAACAAATATTGTGTACTTATTTGATACGAAGGGGTTCATGACAAGCTTACTGAGTTAAGCAGTAGCGGAAACAAATTATTGGTAAGTGATGAATTTATCGTTGTGTTTAACTTTTCAATTTTGTGTGCTATTTGATACAAAGGGGTTCATAACAAGCCTACTGAAGTAAGCAGTAGCAGAAACAAATTATTGGTGGTAAGTGATGAATTTATCATTGTTATTAACTTTTTGGTTATAATTTTATCTAGACATATCCTATACTCCCTTTTGGAATCTCCTGGATGCAAAAAAACAGTTTATAACTTCACAACATTTATAATAGTTTAATGTTAAATATCATTCTAACCACTAAAAAATATTTATAGGCATAATGTAATACACACACTTGATTATGAACAATGTTTCAAAGATGTTACAGATTGCTCAGTGGTCGTGTAATAACAAATTTACTACATGCCACAACAGAGCAAATTTGTTTCCAAATATCAAGGTAAGATAATGATTCCAGATATTCTGCAAGGCTTAATAGCAACAACTGAAAGTGTACCATAACATCAACACAACCTAATGTAATTCAACAATCTTACAGCTTCTGCACAAAAGGAAAAGAATTAGACTACTTTTAAAACTAATATTGTTAAGTCAAGGAAATGGAAGATGGAGGAAAAACAAATAGCTAATCACATTTTGTAGGTCACTGTAAGACCATTTCCAGTATAATTTCATCTTGACTAAAAAGCTCTACTTTAAAATTTGATAAATATAATTATTTTTTCACTAAATTACTATTTTTCAACTACTATTTGCCGCAGTTATCAGATTAACACCTACTGCAAAACAAAAAAAGACTTCATTTTACACAGTTCATAAATTTTGGAACTAATAAAAAACGGTAACCACCGAGTAAATATGGCACCTACTGATTTACTACAAATTGCTAACGTTTCAAAAGGATGTCAAATCACCTTCAGAAGCTGAAATTATACTCTTTATATACTTTATGAAAACCAGAAATTTTTACGCTGGCCTCAACTTAAATTTGCGACATTTTCCTACCGCCTTTACAATACGACTAACCTAATAGTAGTAATACTTTTCTCCAGGAACCTAAAACACGTGAAATTGAGCATTTTTGACAATTCAGTTTCTACTACGGTAAGCACAGAAGCCTGCGGTCTTAATAAAACTAAAAGAAACCAGTAATCCCTACCATTACGCCTTTTAACAGCTTAGAGCAATGTTAATAGATATGTTAAAACGCCTACATGTGAAATTAAAATTTTGAAAGTTAAACTTTCGCCAGAATTAATAACCAATACATAAGAAACCAAAATAAGCATACTCACTTGTCAGTAACAATAACGAACAAACGTCACTATATTAATCAGCCAATTAAAACGTTCAACTAAAACACCATCACTTCAACAGTCGCTAACACGAGGAAGAGGTTACGAAACGTAACGTTGGCATAGGCAGGGTTGCCAGACTTTCAGGAGCCACTATCGTACGCACGGCCTAAAATTATCGTAACTCTGGGTAAAATTGTAGTACAAAGTATACCTGGTAATATATTGCTAATATTCTATCTATCAATATATTAAGATCTATCTGACAATATATTAAGATCTTTGAGTATTAAAAAATTAAAATACATTACAAAAATGGGCATTGTTTTCTGTATGTTTAAATTTTGTTGCAGCTTCTTTAGATTACCAGCAGAACTTGAATTTGTGGTACTAAATCCCATTCTTTTTATAAATTTTAAGATTTTACTAAACACTTTTTAGAAAAAATACACTCCGGTCATGCCCCAACCGTAATGCCGTTTAACTTCTTAATTCACTTTTATATTTTGATGGAAGGAAGGTGGTATCTGCCACTTGATGTTCCGCATGTGATAGTTTTTTTTTTAGGAATTGTTGTTGAAGATAATGAGAAACTTCAAAATGTACTAACGGTTATGATAATGGAACCGTAAATCCCAAATGAACCAATTAAGCAACGTATTTATGTATTTTTCTCATTACCATTTTGGGGAATGCAAATTATAATTGACAACAGTCTCTGCAGAAAAGTGATTAGTATCAAAGTAATGGCCTGCTTCCAAAGTAATTGCAAAATATCCAAAGGCTTATAATATACCTATCTGGATTTTTTTTGGAATAGGCCTACTAAAATTACATTACATTTCTGGGTTGTTACCCAAGACATAATTTAAGCCAAATGCGTTAATTTTATTTCTACCAAAATACATATAAATTCTAGGTTTCCCAATTATTAACGTTTCACTTCTAGAATGAATTATTACCTACTTCGCGTAATTTTTCTGTTGCAGATCAGAAAAATTGTTGAGAATTAAACATTTCTAGTTCCAGGAGTTAGATGTAACATATTCTTGATAAATCCAGTTTTGGAATGTTATTTCAAAAATGTGTTACAAGTGTTAACACTGTACTTAACTAAGCAATCTTTTTTGTTTTTACTGCACTACATGAGTAAATTTTTTGTTACTTAATGTACTCCTCCAAAGAAGCATAGTCCATGCTCGAATAAAGAGAATAAAAGGAAAGAAATAGGTACTTATTCTTATAAGCAATTACTGACTGATTTTCAAGGTACCTACAGACCAATCTTATAATCCAAGATACTGCATCTATAATGTTCGTAGTAGAAAAAAATACAAAAACAGACAGTATAATAGTCCAAGTCGATGTAAAGAGCTATTCCGTTTCGAACATGAATCAATTAATCGTTCATGTGAAATTTTTCCACCGGACGAAGGAAACAAGAAAAGGTGAGGAGTAATATCATCACAGCAGAAAATGGAAATATTTCTTAGATGTCTTGCAGATCCAGGCTTTCAGACTGGAGTGGGTGAAGATTTTACAAACCAGTTAAAATATGGATGTGTTGACTACAGCAATGAATACTTGATACTTAACAAGGAACGTGGATGATTAACTGAACGATAAATGACATCTTCATGAACATGACTCATACGGGCTCTTTGCGAAGAAATAGCAAAATCATAAGCAATTGCTTAAAAAAGGAAAAACTTATACGTACTGAAAGTGAACTACCCACAAATTCTTAAGGTTACAAGTAACTTAATTACTTTTAAGAAAAAGAAAATGTTTATTCACTGACTTTTAAGGAAATAGTTTTCTAAATCAGAAATTATTTTTCTTAATAAGGTGTTACTTATAAGAAATCAGTTTCATTTATTCTCATCTTCCACTGTGTGAGCAGAACACTTATAAAACATAGAAAGACAGTTGGACTTGTCCACACTCAATAGAATACTATAAAGGTTGCAGTTACATGGTTGCTATACATGGTGTTTTTATGAATTGTTTCTTCAGTTGATTTAGCAATTTTTCTTGTTTCAAGTTACATACATAAAATTTATTTCATTTTTCAAGATGCATAATGTCCAGATGAACTGAAAAGAAATGGCTATAATTAGTTGTCTTGAATTTTAAAAAAATTAACTTCTTGATCAGCTTAAAAGTGGCGAATATTTAGCCTCCATGGCTAGGTGTTTTTAGAGTAAATGAGTTGACGATTCATTAAATTATTCAAAGAAGTATAACAAAATCACTTCCCGGCCACCTCAGAAGTAAAGTGGTTAGCGCATTGGCCTGCCACGCGGAGGTCCCAGGTTCGATTCCCGGCCAGGGTCTGGAAATTTCCACATGTCAAATCCCACAGTTACTGTTATATAATCCACCATATTGCCAATAACAGACAAGTGGAGTGTCAAACTATTTACACTCAATCTGTTTGATGCAGGGCTAAAATAACTAGTTTTGTTTCTTATCACGTGGTCGGTCAATTAAATAACTGAATCATTTAAGAACAGAAGAGGTAGAGGTGTAAAAGACACTAATCAGAGTTATCTCCTCTGAAAGTAATGAATTTCATTATATAGCCGAACCCTATAGTGAATGAAGAGAAGGTGTTATTTGCAAACTGGAAAATATGTGCTTTTCAGAGGGCCTGGCATGCTGATAAGCGTACTTTTCCACTCAGTGAGGAAGGCAATGGTAAACCACCTCACTCCTTGTTGTACTTAGTAAAACCTCTACAGGTTCAAACCAGCCTTTCGGCTGATGACCTGAATAACAATCCACCATATTCACTAATGACCAAGTTGATGCGACTAAATAAATTAATTTAAAAAAAAATTACTTCCTAGTCAGATAAAGTTATGTTTGCATGTCGCAATTATTATAATATTGAAAAATGGAGAAGGCTTTAAATAAATGGATTAAAGATACCACAAAAAAATTTTTTTTCTGTTTTAATTTTTGACAACCACAAATCCCATAAGTTTGGTTTTGCTATTGGCAGATTGTAACCACCACAGAAACTAGAGAACTGTATTTAGTGGTAGTGGAGACATAATGAAGTGACAGAACTTCAATAAGTCTTGTTCAGTAAATTAACTATAAAACAAATTAGTTTATTAATCTGCAAGTAGTACTCATCCAGTAGAATGGGTTTGGCGCTTCCTCGCACCACAGCTGCATATTTAAAATTTAAACCAGAGGCTTATTATTTTGTAATAATACATATTTACAAACCTTACAGACCAAAGTGGAATACGGTGGATGGAAGCTATTTGCCGCCATCATCTAGTGTATGTGCAAAGAAGTGCCACTTTGCTAGCTGGAGATGATATATTAATATGTAAGTAAAATATTTCATTAATTTATTCTACTGGTCACGGTCTTCCAAGGCAACAAAACATACATACCACAAAATATTCCAAATGTTTTTGTGGATATCTTCTGATTTAATGAGTGCCACTAACAATAAATAAACGATAGCTATGTGAATAGTAATAGAAATGTTACTTTTAACCTGAGCACACAAATTTCAATTCCAAATTAATTGTATTCGACTGAAAACAAATTATTGTTTATTGTAAACTTATTTGTTGACTCATGGTCATGTCTAGCCTAGTCAACTGATTAGTTACTTCAAAAAGTAAATTACAACAGCTGGGTACACAACCAGGGAACTAGTAGGGAGAAAAGTCAGAAATCACCAAAAAGTATACTGCGAATTGGGTTCGCTTCTCACAAATGTAACAGTTCCTGATAAAATATACAAGTTAAGTGATTCAATACTAAAAATCCCTTGCATGAGATGACGTGTCTCATGGCTGTTGGCAATTTTTAAAAAGGCTTCCTTTGACCAATGGTAAAAACCATTAGTGATTTCTGTACCTACTTTTTAGGAGAAATCGAATGACACTATTTTTGTTTTCTAAATTCTACCTTTGATTTCTTGACTTCCGGTCGACACCGGAATTTCAAACCCAATCAAAGGCTACTAACTTTTTGTGTAGATTACGAATATAAGAACCATTTGTTGCTATCTCTTGTAGTTTCTTGACTTCCGGTTTTGAGCTACTTTTGGTCAAAACCCGGAAATTCAAACCCAATGATTTCTGTATCTACTCTTTTAAGAGAAATTGAATGACACTATTTTTGTTTCCAAATTCCGACTTTGAATCCTTGACTTCCGGTCGAAACCAGAATTTCAAACCCAATCCAGAGCTACAAACTTTTTGTGTAGATTACGAATCCCAAAACCGTTTGTTGCTATCTCTTGTAGTTTCTGACATCTGGATGTGATGGATGGATGGACAAAACAAAATGATAGATGACAATTTAAAAAATTGCCATCAATAAAGTTAAAGGTAGATAAAAAAGTTGAAATAAAAAAAATCATCTAATTTATTTATATCAGTATTAGATATTATAATTAGCATTAAAAAAATAACAAAAATTAATTATTATAATTAAAAATATGTTTATTGTAAAGTGTCATAAACATACTGATTGGCTTTACAGTATACTAAAGGCAAATTAAAAAATTCAAACATGGCAACAATGTTCTTAATAAAATTGTATAATTTATTTTACTAGATTATAAAAAAAACAACATAAAAATAAACATTTACAATAAAATAATATAAATTTATGTACAAATACTGTTAAGTAAAATTTAACTAAAAAATATTTATTATTCATAATAAGAAAAGATTATTTATTAAAAACATACGTAATTATACAGAATACAAATAACGAGAAATTCACTTACAAGATAAACTACAAAATTTCTGATTCAAATTAGAAAAAAACAATACAATATCTCATTTTGTTTATAGAATAAGTATTAAAAATTATAATAAATTTGTGAAATTCATTTTAAATATAATTTAATTATTCAAAATAAAATAAAAATTTAAGATAACAAGTAACATTGTTTTCAAGCTAAAGTCTTTTTCAAGTCATATTATAACATGGAAGCTTCAAATTATTAGCTTAGCTATCTGGTTTCTTTTTCAATTTGAGTTTCTTAGAATAAAACTATACAGTTCTCTACAGACCAGCACATTTGGAGGTCTAATGATTTGTATATCATTATCCACATGAACTTATGCCACCATTTGTCGATGTTAAGACTGGCTGATGTAAAAAGTCACTTCTTTTCTCTTCTATTGTGCTGGACTAAATTTAAATATAAATATAGTCTAGCTGGTCAGTGATGTAATTAAGTGATCAGTGCAACTGGCTTGTATGCAGAGAGTCCTGGATTCGATTCCCAGAAAGGTTTGTATTTTTTCTTTTTTGTATCTCCTTATGTGCCCATAACAGGTTAAATTATTTGCACTTGATCTGGTACTTCCAGGGTTACATAAAATAGTTCTGTTTTTATCATGTGGTCAGTCAGTTAATATGACTGAAGCATTTAAGAACGAAGAGGTAGAGGTGTAAAAAACACCAGTTATCTCTTCTGAGAGTAATGAATTTCATTATACAACCAGACCCTATGGAGAAAGAAGTGAAGGTATCATTTGCAGGGTGAAAAGTATATGCTTTTTCACTTAGTGAAAATGGCAATGGTAAACCTCACTGCTCGTTTTACTTAGTAAAGCCTCTAGAGGTTCAAACTAGCCTTTCAGCTAATGAACTAAAAACAACACTATCACTTTATATCAGCAGTTCTCAAAGATAGCACTGTCAAAGATTGCAGGGGTGCCATGCCTCAGCGTATCCAATCATTTCCTTTTTAACATTCTATCTTTTTATCTCCTTCCCTGGGAGTGAAATCATCCGTGTAACGTACGTGATAACAATGTACAATTTGTACTGTGATATGGTTGTTGTAATATAATTACAATTTGTACTGTACAATGCTTGATTAACAATAAGGACGCCACCGGAAATGATCCGTACATAAAGCAAGCCGCAGGTCTACAAAGTTTGAAAACTACTGCCTTATATCATTACCTATGCACAAGCAAAGGCTTATTGTAACCATCATCAATTAATTACTAAAAAAATCAAATCAAAAATCATTAAAAAACACAAGACAATCATCATCTGTGATTAAAACAGTACAGTCGGCCAGACCGATATACAAGCTTGGTCGGTTCATTTGGTGATGGATATTGTACAACTGTTTTCCGTAACATTAAACTTGGTCAGTAACCTCGTATTTGTGCGCGTAATTAATTTTATCTTTTCTCTTATGTGAGTCAAGTCACATTTCTGATATGATTTATACTACTGATGTAAACATTGTTAATTCCTAATGATGACTAATGTCATAAATTGGGCACATTTATTTCAAAAACATGTTAGGTCACTCATAATAGATGTACAAGTCGTATTAAAAATAAATGAAAATAATTTTGTAATAAATTTTTAATTATTAAATAATAGAACATCGATGTAGGATCATTATTCTTCAAGAAGAGTAATCAGAGTTAATGTCTTTAGGTTGGATAGTAAGACGCTGTCGGTTCATGACACCACAAGCTTTTCTATTCATCTGGTGTACTGTACACACAATTAATAAATTGACAATTAAGACCATTTTTGTGATTTGGATTCATTTTTATGGAGACAGGACAATTTATGATAAAAAAATTATCAGTGTTTGTTAGGGCTTCAAACAGTATCGGCAGTGGAGGAAAGTTGTTATGTGTAAGTATTCCTTAGTGAAAAATGATTTACACACGACCAAAATTGACACTGATTTAACAGTGCCATCTACACTAGAACATGGCATTTAGCCACAATTGGGTAGGTCAATTTCCTTCACCTCATGCTACTTAAGTTACTAAAATTCCTATAAGATTGCAGAATCTCTAAAATATTTCAGAGTAACTTTAATTTTACTTTTATTCCTTGAATAAACAATAAATCCATATATTATGGTGAATTTTCAAAATAAAAATAAAAACAATTCTTTTTAAATCTGGCATTACCATTCCATTCTTCTAAGAAACTCAGATTGTTATTTAAACTTTGTAATTTTTTTAATAAATTTAAAAAATATAAAATATTTAATATTTTACAGATTTAAAAAGTTGTGCAACTTAGGAAAATTATAAATTTCCAATTAATGATAATAAATATAAATTGATTTGATTAACAAAAATATTTTTGTAATAAAATGATTCCATTAAATAAAATCTTTTATAAATAAACATAAAATTAAATTACCACATTTGAGTTAACAAAATTTTCTCTCTCAATTTCTTATTTAAAATAGAGATGAAACTAATTTGTAAAATTATAAAATATAATACATCTTCAATCCTTTTAAACATAAAAATTTTATAATAAAATAATATAAGCAAAACAAATTTATAAATATTAAAACATATTGCACACAATGTACAAGTTACATAAAAAAATATTTATTTACAAACCAAATTCATGCATTATGTCTCATTTTCATTTTTATCAATTGATACTTCAACAATATTGCACCATTTTTGAAACATCTAATAAAACTGGAAGAGTAAATAAAATAACTTAATTTCTAAAATGAAGTTTCAAACATTTTTTAAAGCTTTTATAATACTAATAAATACAATTTTTCAAATTTACTTCCAAATTAATCAGCCAAAGAAACTGTTTTGCACTAATAATAAAATGAAAACCAAAAAAAATACAAAAAAATATATAAAATACAAAAAAAATATTCTATACTACATAAATCATCTGTAAAACAAAATAAAATTCAGAATTCCTCCATGGAGTAAGGGTTAGTATGCTAAACTAAGAAGTGGAAGTCCCAAACTCAATTCCAAGCCAAACTAGAAATAATTATAGAAAATTTAAACCGATAATTC
This sequence comes from Catonia carolina, assembly GCA_035578175.1. Lineage (NCBI taxonomy): Eukaryota > Metazoa > Arthropoda > Insecta > Hemiptera > Achilidae > Catonia > Catonia carolina. The sequence continues at coordinate 254,668,749 of JAQMRL010000001.1, read as the reverse complement.
ATGTTACTTATTGAAATCAAGTTGTTAATGCAATTTTTAAAAAAAATCAATAAAATTTTCATGTTTTTCTTTAAACAGGACAATACAGTGAAGTTAATAAAAATAAATAAAACAGTTTACTTGTTATTTTTCAAGTGCTAACTGAAAAATATGACCCACTTGATTTTTAGCAGTACATGTAACTCCAGTATCTACTGAATTAACTACTAATGGATACTTAAATACTTGCTTACTTTTCAGTTTGGTCCTGCTCCACCTAAAAGTTGTTTTTATACATTTGATACGACAATATTAATGAAAATGCATGAATGTAAAGTATACAAGATGTGAGACGAACTTAGACTAAGTGAATGCAGTTACTTCTCTTTGACAAACAGTCCGTAGCGGTTTCAGTGAAAACAGTTTAGCATTATTATTTGTTTTATGTCCCAAATATTTTATACATTACTACTAATGCAGACAATGAAGGGCAATAGATGAAAAAATACCAGGCTTGACCGGGAATCCAACTCGAAACCCCTGACGAAGCTAACAGCGCTGATCACTTACATGGGCCCAACTTAGAAAAAAACAAGAGGCAATGCTCAGAGATGAAGATAGAAATATTTCTGTGATATTTCACTGGTCCAGACTATCAGCCAGGTTTCAGAGTTAACAGAAAAACTATTGCTAAAATCTATTATTAAGTTTTAAATATAGTTCATGAACGTGCCGAGGAGGCCGATTCATTTTCCTGAAACTATGAAAAAAGTGTATGAAGTGCTTTAATTAAACTTTGTAAGATCACAGGAGTAAAGTAAGAACTGGTTATAAACAGATACTAAATCCACTAAATGTTAACTTATCAGCAATGCTTAACTTTTAATCTAATAAAAAGCACTTCTTACTTTTTCATTGCAGATCGTACTTTATTCAATAAGTACAGACTGATTTTTATTAAACTCACTGAATTACAAAGATATGTCAAGCGTAGTACAGTAGTACCTCCATTAAATGATAAACTAATTTAAATTCTGAGATTTTTTCAAGTTAACAAACACAACTTTTTCATAAATGCAACAAAGTATTGAGCCTGAATTTTCACATTTCTCTCTTAATCTGCTTATTAACTAAGGTTATTCTTAGATTCCAACACCAGGACCAAGTCTCAACACACGAGTATTTAGATTAATCTATATTTTTGCAATAAAAACAGATTTACCAATAAATCAATAAAACAATTAAGATTATTTTGGAGAATTTCTGTTACAACATATTAACTTAAAAAATAAATAAATCACCAATGCAAGATAATTAAAAAAAACAAAAACAAGTGGCACATAAACCCACCTATTTATTTAATATTCTGGTAATAATTGAAACAACCATTTCTTTAGCTGATTAATTTCTCTTTTCCACTAAATTTGATGAAATTACATACAAATTAAACTCTTATTTATGAAATTACTTACAGGGTTTGTCCATAAAGTAATAAAAGACTGGTCGCCGTGTGCTGCTCCAGTCGCCAGCAGCAGGTCTAAGCTAAGCAATGCACTGCTCTAATCCAATGAGAATCACAGATGGTGCGAAAGCTGTTTTTGAGTTTTTCTCATGGCAGAAAACATGAAAAATGGAGTGTTTGCTGAGGCAGCGCTACACAATTAAATTTTGCTTTCACATGGGCAAAACAGCTTGCCTTAGTTAAGGAGGCTTACATAGACGCCTTGTCAAGAGCTTAAGTTTTCCGGTGGTTCAAAAAGTTCAAGAACAGATGGAAGACCACATAAGACAGCGAGCTATCTGGATGCCCTTCAATGAGTTGTTTGGACGAAAATATGGCAAAGTAAAAAATCTCCTGGACTCTTGACCATCATTTGAGTGTAAGATTAATTGCTGAAGGACCTTTACATGTTCAAGTCAACGGTTCACAAAATTATTCCTGAAAATTTGAACATGAGAAAAGTTTGTGCGAAATGGGTGCCAAAATTGTTGAGGTCCACACTGCCTTTGTTGTGACCTCAGATAGAGGGGTTGTACTTTGCCCCACCCACCATACAGCCCTGATTGTGAACCCTCCAGACTTTTTCCTATACCCAAAGCTCAAGAGAAGCCTGAAAGGTTACTGTTTTGAAGATGTTCCCGGCATCAAACACGCTGTAATAGAGTTTCTGAAAGAGGTTACAACACCCAAGGACTTCTTTTAGAGTGGGAATCATGTTGGCAGCAGTGAATTGACACCCAAGAAGACTATTTTGAGGACTTTTAACAAGTTGTATCGATTGGATTGATATATTCTTTTTACCGGACCCAGTCTCATTACTTCTTTACAGACAAACCCTGTATTTCTTATAAAATAACAAGAAGTTTCAGATGTTTAAACTAGCATGAAATTGAAGTTTAAAACTCTAAATATCTTTAAAAATCCTACAAGAATTATACACAAAAAATTGAAAAATCCAATCTTTCAGCAAATTATATTTTAACATAATTCTCATGGCAATAATAAAATCAATAATTAAAATGAAACATAAAAATTTGTTTGCTGTTTGGCCTTGATTAGTTTACACTTTAGACCGAACTATTTATAAGCTCAAAAAGTCTTTTTGAACTCAAAATTTTTAATATGGGTTATTTCAGATGATCCAAAAAAAAACAATAATTGGTTGTTTGACCATTTTATAATCAAATGATTTTGTTTTTGTAGATTCCCTCATAGTTACAGGATCAAAAAACAACAATTAAAATTTTTTATCTATTTTCCCAACCCCAATTGCAGACATTTTTGTTTTACGATGCATGCTGATTTTTGCATTCGTAGGGGTTTGTGGTACTGATGAATCCTATCTAGGGTGATATTCAGAATAAACAGCCAAAATATTGTCTATACTATTTTTCCAAGTTGATAAGCTCTGAACGTATGCATTGCCCCCTACCCACTTCATAGCAAGCCAATGACTTGCCAGCAACATTACCAATACTTCCTCTTGTAGCTCTGTTATATATTTCATCAGCCATTTGTTTGGTCTTTCAATAACAATTTAATCTTGTTGCATGCCAGGCCCTCCGAAAAGCACTCACTTTCCACCCTGCAAATGACACCTTCACTTCATTCACCACAGGGTCTGGCTGCATAGAGAAATTCATTACTCTCAGAGGAGATAACTCTGACTAGTGTCTTTTACACCTCTACCTCTTCTGTTCTTAAATAGTTCAGTCATATAAGTGGCTGACTATGTGATAAGAAACAGAACTATTTTTTTTAGCCCTGGACCAAGCAGGTAGAGTGCAATTAAAATAACACTCCACCTGCCCGTTTTGGGCATAATTTAATCTTATAAACATACAACCCGCTGATTATATTATTAAGTACTGCATGTTAACGTGCTCTATAATCGATATGTTCATTATGAGATGCAAGAGACAAGTGAACTACTGCGGCTCTTATAAGCATGCGCGCGTAATGTTTGTCAGAGTGATACATTTGTACAATCTGACAAATGTTCTGTGTGGTCTAAAGGTGTGGAACAGCAGAGCTCATCAATGGTGAAAAGCATTATAGTATACAATGAATTGTGTCCAAAATAGTCCAAATTCACCTAAACATTTGATAAATAAATTGACAAATTTTAAATTAAAGGCATATTATCCCAAGAAGGGATGAAATCTCATGCTTAACTTTTTCGGGGTGTATAGCTACCTAATATATTGTATTTACAAAAAAACCAATTAAATTAGCGTTCTTTACAAGTTACAATTTTTCAGTAAAAGAAAATTTGGAAAAAATCAAACTTTTGACAACTATGTTGGGCAAAATCATTTTTACTGCAAAAAATGAGTTTTTGTGATATTAAAAGGTCCTATAAACTTTTTATTTTTTTAAGTTTGTTAAGAATAGAAACTTCTGAAAATTTTTTAACAGTAACACTTACTTTATTTTGCCTACATTATCAAATCTCCCCCTATCACAACTAATTTATTTCTACCATTTAGCCATTAGGTGAATGAGCAGATATAAACAATTTTTTAAAAACTTTCTTGGCCAAAAAATTGATAAAATTTAATTTATCAACACGTACTTTTTATTAGTATTGGAATTCTAAAAAAATATGAATTAAAAATCATAGATTATGAATGTAACATTCAAGGCAATTTAGCAACAATATGAAACTTCTTCGTACAAAATTTAACAGAAATTATACGCAACCAACAAGTACAAAAAACTTTAATATAATTTATCATCAATAAACGCTTAATTTATTTTGACATTCTTTAGGATGATAAGTTCAAATTACAGAATATCTGTGTGATAGCTAGCACCATTTATTAAAAAGAATAAAATTTAAAAAAATGAAATCATACAAAACAAATTTCTATCGATCAAAATCATAATGGAACAACCAATAAAACCATTCATAAATTAACACATTATAAATATTTATAATATAAAAAAACATTTGAAATTAAAAAAATTTAAAACATTTTTGTATGAAAAACTACATACATATATTTTTATATAAACATCATTAAAACATAGCAATATATACATTAAAATTCTATTTTTATAATTATGTTCAATAAGTATATTATTTATTTAATTAATTAATTTAAGGATTAAAACATTAACTATTATTTTTTATTTATAATAATGTATAAAATTGGCAAGTACTTTGATGCATTGTAAATAAAACATGGCATGTGATGTGAATTTTTTCTCAATAATAAATGGTGGAATTTTGGTAATTTTAATGAACTGATAGTTGAAAACAAGTTATAGTGTAATAAACTATTCAAATTTCAGAATATCCAAACATAAACTTTTAATCTATCAAACATGCTAATACTATTATTTTTATTTCAGTAATGAAAATATTTGTAAAAAATTAAAAATTTTATTTTATCACTACACTAATTAGTGTTAAAATAATTTTTTTAAATTTCTTCTTTAAGTTCCTTTACTTGGATGTCAGATATCATCAAGCAATTCCAACAGATCAGCCGTTCACATTCCTAAAGGGATTTGCTGAAAAGCAGCAAAACCATTTCCTCAGGTTTTGTATGAAGATATATCTTCCTTCTTGCTGTGCATTTTCAACTGAAGCACAGTTTTACTTTCTCCATGGATAATTATGATTTAAATTAAATATTTAAAAACCCATTAATTAACTTCAGAAATTTTAAATGCAGATTAAAAAGAAATTTATATATTAAAAGATTCTATAAAATTTTTTCTTCTTAAGTACAGAGTACAATAGAATCCAGTTAATCGGAACACGTACATCCTAGTACAAAAATGTCCCTAAAAAGCAGCTGTCCCGATAAAACAAAGTGAAATGTTATACAATGTATAACATGTAAAAATTATAGTAAAGAAATTAAACATTACCTAAGCTACAAGTAATAATTTGAAATTGAAATATATATTTCTAAACCACTAGAATACGTTAACAGTAAACACTTGCCAATGTTTAAAGCACTTTCGTGTATCTAGTACAGTAATTTTTATTTGTTTTAATTATATAATTTATAAAAACATAATATTAATGTGAATGATAAAGAAAAAGATAATAATAAATTTAATTCATGTGGAATATATAAGATTAAATGTAATGATTGTAATGAAATATATATAGGTAAAACCACCAGATTGTTCAAGAAACATTTTGCAGAACACTCAACATTCAAACTTAAAAAAGGCAACCGAAAATTCTTTAATGTAACTGAACACAAGAAGAAAAATAAACATACTATGTCAAATATAAAGAATAATTGAGAAATATTAGAAATAAATGACAAACTAAACTGAAATTTGAGAAATATTATATATATAAATATGGTAATAGGAAAAATTAAAGAACACACAAGTTGAATACGACAACCAACTGATTAAGTTGCCAAGACTGTTTTAGATGTAAGAATCAACTATTCCTTATCTGCTGTGGTAGGAGTAGGAAGTTGTAAATTTTGAATGTGGAAGTTTTTAAAATTACTGAAGATGTTTAGAAGATACTTGAAAGCATTCTAAACATTGGTAAATGTTTACTGTTGCCGTATTCTGGTGGTTTAGAAATATTTATTTCAATTTTAAATAATACAGCTGTTGATAATCGTAATACATAGAATGGTTAATAAAAAGTAATAATTTATGTATACAAATTAAAAAATTATGGAACAAAATGTCATAAATAAAAAAATATTTTTTTAAAATTAGGCATCTGGGTCTATACTCTTACAGTTTCTTTTTTGTGAAGTCCCCAAATCTCTATTTTTCCAACCCACTTTTCCCTTAATTAATCTTCTTGTATTGGACGAGCAACATATTCTTTAACCCTTAGAAGCTGGGTAGCCCATGTATGGTTGTTAGATGATGAGTATGTAAGTACTCAACAGTTTGTGTAATAGTGAAGGTCATTGTACGCGCACACCAGTAAACATTATAGTTAAATAATAGCTGAATGAGGAAGAAAGTAAGCTATTTAGAAACACAATCAGGTTAGTGGGAAATTTTCTATTGATTTGTGAATGTTAGGATACCACTTAATTCCGGTTCTTTTTGAAGAAAACCGAGTAAATGCCAAATCTCATTTAAAAATAGAGTTATAATCGTGTTTGAAAGCTTGAATGGTAAAGGTAGGTAAATTGTTCAATGTTGCTATTATAGCAAAACCGGTTGAATTGAATATGACCTGTAAAAGGGAATAAACGCTCCGAAATTCATAGAATAGCCTATTTTCAGACATTCAATTGAACTAAAATGTCTAATATTATCTTTCATAACATATTTCTACATGCACGTATTCACAAAATTCCGGGATTTCATATAATAACATATGTCATATAAATAACTTTAGGAATGGATCAATGCCATAAGCTCAAAGAGAGAAATTGTTTCGGCCTGCATATTAGCGCAGAATCCATATACACTTACTCTTACATATGGTTGAATAGTCATATACCGTGGTAAGCGAAGGAGTTTGATAAATGAAAGTTTTTACTAGGCATTTTTTTTTAATACCAGACTAAAAAAAATACAAATAAAAAATATTTATTGCCAAATTTTGAAAAAAAGCATGACAGCATAAATAACAACAAATTTTTCGTAAACTCGCTGTAGCTGGCGTAAAAAAAAACAGAGTTTCATGTTTGTATTTTTTAAAATATCTCTCAAAGTTTTCTTAATGTCTCATAAAAATTCCAACTTTTTTGGATAAGAGATGGATAAAAAATACCAAGTCTATCGCTGCGATCTTGGAATTAGTTTTTGAAGAGTTAGTATTTTAAAACCTATCAGTCCCAGAAGGGTTAAGTGCAAGATAGTTCCTGTCTCAAATAAGTGGCACACCTGTCCCACATGACTTAAGTTAGTTTCCATTGTTTCTTACATTTTATTTTTTTGCGGAAGATTTTCCCTGTTTAAACAGCTGTCTAAATAAACTAGATCCCACTATGTAACTAACACATTTTCTTTCAATAAAAAAACTTATCAACCAAAAATAATAAACTATTAAAATTAACATTTTTTAAAAAAACTTTTTAAATATCAATGCATAAAAAATTACCAAGATTCCACTGTATACAAAAATTAAAAAAATGGTTTAAAACTTAGCAAATAATGGTATATTAACTACTTATTAAAAGAACAGAAAAAGTCAAATAAAACTTTATGTACAAGAAATAATAATAATATTAATTACAATGTATACATCACAATATTGTTACCTTAACTATTTTCTAAAATAGAAGTTATTATAGTATACATTATTTAAAGCTAACAACTCATTCTAATTATTTTATTTAAAACCATTATCACTATAACAATTATATAAATTAATTTCAAATAATTAATTAATTAATTTCACTGTATGTCAGTCACTTTATTTTAAATGTTTATTTATTAATATTACTTTTTTTGTAAAAATATAATACTAAAACCATCTTATCTTCAAATTTTCATTTACTTACAATTTACAACATTATTCTAACACACTTGTTATTATTCTTATTATTTTTTTATAACAATATAACTTATACGACACCTATCATATATCTATCCTGATTTTTTTTTAAATAGGATAACAGGCACTGACCTTCCTTCGAACATTACCTCTACTAATAATACCTTAATTATGTCTCTTGGGTTTTCCTTATCAAATTACTTTTATTTATAAATCGATTAAAGAATAATTTAAAATTAAAATTGTTTGTTTTATTTATTATTTATCACAATAATTCGTAGGTATTGCTTATTTATATTAATTTAAAATACTTTATCATAATCTATCTGATGGAACAATTTAGTATTTTATAAATTATCTTGTTGAATTTCATCCAGATTGTTGAGCCGTTACAGATTGTTTAAATTACGCTAGTAGAAATATGAATACCGTTTCAGGTATTAACGTACAACTATATGAATGAAACCTTAAAATTAAATACAATCAGTTCTAAATTATTTATTTTATATATTTTACTGTAACTTAAAAATAATATATCATAAATAATTTAATTTTAAATCTCAATCAATAAATAAAAAGTTACTTTGAATTGTTTAACCACACAGGTTGAGCAGGCTACTTTTTAAGTAGCGCAGTAGGTAAATTTAATGAAAATTGCTTTGTATACTTAACACGGTTTTTTATACAATCAGATTATTCAGTACTTCAAAAATAAACCATTTTTTTTTACATTTCCAAAAAAGCTGCTAATGATCCAGATGTACACACACTTGAAATAAAACCCTGTTGTATTTGCTTTAATAGCAGGAAAGTTATATTGCTAAATATCAAGTAATTTCACTGAAATACATGGTAAATGGTACACCAAAATAGACCTACTCTATTACAATACAATGTAACACTTTACTTCAAGAATTACTAAGGAATTTCAGCTGAGTTGGGAGAAGCTACTAAAGAAAAGTATTTATAATTATTTTTTCAACGCATTTAACAAAAATGGATTTTTTAAAAATTATTTTCTTTCAACATTAGAAATGAAACTTAAAATACAACGCGCAGTGAGATAGAATTGTGAAATCATTTTGAAATTGCCAACTAAATTAATCCGTGGATGGATATAAATTAATAAAAAATAACAGTCTATTACCTTTAATAATAACAAATAAATATAAAGGTAATACTTTTGCCGCAAGTTGCATGAAAAATAATGATTTAGAAACATAAACCGTTGAAAATTCTGTAAATAAAAAAAATATATAATAAAACGAGATCAAACAATTTTAATAAATATTGGTACAGATCAATCACACGGAAAAATGCTGACAATAAATTTTTCAAAAGCATGGTAAACACCATTTTAAAACAATCCAATTGAACTGATTGCATTTAAATAATTTTTTAATATAAAAAATTTGGAACTGTTCCATCATAATTAAAATCTTATAATATGGCTAAACAATTTTTAAGAGAAATCTTCAGTGTTCCTTATACAAACTGATACTCACAATTCAATGGTAATTATAATAACAAAATAAAAATATAATCTACTAGACTTAAAAGTATGGTTAAAGAACACACCGGAATAAATTTACAAATTAAACAAAATATTTGTATTGTCTCTTCCGTTAGCCAAGTATAACAAAAATAACAAGAGTTACATTAAAAAATGTGAAATGGTAACCTGTCACACATATAAAAGAAATCAATAATCTAAACTAATCGATATTTTTTACCAAGATCGTCTTTTAATATTCTATCATTCTTAAAAGATTATATTGTTATTTTGTCTTCATTTAAACAGGTCTGCATTCGTAAAATTGTTAGGAATCTATCAAATGATTAAAATAATTTTTTTGGTCCTAAAAATAGGAAAAATATTTTAAAAGTTCAATCAGGGTTTTTTACAATTGTCGATTTTCGTTACAGCAATCCAAAGTTTTGCTTCCTCCAGTACATATTAGTTTATAAAAAAATTTGTTAAGCATTAAAAAAATGGAGAGCGTTTCAAGTATCTTTGCAGTCAGTTTCCAAGTGTATCAGAAGCAAAGATAAAGGAAGCAAGCATTTGAAGTTTTCAAAGACGTAGTGACAAAGTTTCTTGAAAATAAAAAAAGATAAAAATCATGTACAAAGTATGTTAGAAACATTCCAAAAATTTAAGACTGTAACATGAGTTTAAAGATTTATTTTCTAGATTCCCACCTTGGCTACTTTCCTGAAAAATTTAACGCAGTAAGTGAGGATAAGGACATATTGCAAAAAAAGATATTAACGAGATAATATCCCAAGGAAGATAAATGTGAATATGATACTTGAATACTATTGGTTGTTAAAAAGAGATAGAACTGCAAGATTACAGAAGAAAAGGGACAAAATGAAGCATAAAAAGAAAAAGATTATAATAAGGCCTTATACATATATAAAATACATAATTTTACTGTGGCTTTTTGTTAAATTTAATGATACATTAAAGTCATATTTTCAAATCTCTAGTAAATATACTCAAAATTCAGATACAAATTGATTTTAATTATTTAAAATGTCACTGTCACGGTCTTTATCAGTTGCTGTACTGCCGAAAAGCCAACAGACCTTTGCCGGGAATAGAGAAAGAATCCCGCCTGATTGTCATTCCACTCTACACCTCCGACCAGACACCAACCATTGGCATATAGCTACCGGAATCAATGATGACCCCGAAAGAAGGAAGATGATGCTTCCACTCGCCAACCTGACACTGTAACCGCTGCCAACTGGGACTGTTATCGCATGCTGCCGCAAGTGATGCCCACAGCAGTCCCTCAACCAAGTGTTGTGCTCACTAATTCCCAACGAAGTAACTATCAATGCACTACTGCGAGGGAAGAAGATGACATCTTCGCTAAATGATGAGATACTGTTCCTCGACCATCACGACAACTATACATGCCACAGCCGCACATCAACCGACTGTACCCACCTAGACAACCATCACATAAATGGCCCTTTTCAACGCCACAAACATTTAAAGTTCCCTCACGCCACCTCACAGTGACAAAAGAAAATTTGAAGCCTTTTTGAAAAAAAATACTTACATGATGGGAGTAAACTGTCAGTATCCAAAAATACATAAAATTAACGGCCCATTTAAAAACAATTTTTTGAAAGTTAAAAATGCAGGCCTGTGTTACTAATTAGAATAGTCTGCTAAATTTTGAAATTGAACATTTTTTCATTCAATCCATGAACACAATTTTCCCTCAACATTATCAAAAAATAAAAAAATATAACTAATACAATGTTATGTTTACAACAAATTTTAATGAATAAAATTTTGTAAAAACAAACAAGAACAAAAAATCAGATTCTTTAATACTAATGAAACAAAACTACAAACAAGACTAAACTATCATAATTTAAATCAAATTCAAAATTACAAATCTTGAATCTACAGAATCCTAACACGTAAAATAAACCACACTTTTTAATAATATTATTATCTAAAGAAATCTACAAAATCAAAATTCCTAGAATTTCTTGAAACAAAAAACTGATTTTCAACTAAATGATATGAGATCATTTTAATCAACGTTTTAATAAATAAATGAGATCAGTAGACATGTTTTTTCAAAGAAGGTTGAGAAAGGAATGAAAAATTGTATTAGAATGGTGATATTGAATCACAGGTTACCAATCATACGCACTGTAATTCAATAATGCAAAGCTGAGAGAATTATAAATTCATAAAGTGAAATAATTGTGAAGACCAAAAAATTTTGCATCTAAAAATTGTATTAAAAATTCATCTTTAATTTATTTAACACATAATTTCACCAGTTTTTTAGAACTCTGTTGAATACTTGAGATGATTGTGATAACTTGAAACCATATTTTTGCAGATTTCTTGTTCATGTAGGTTGTTTGGTATACTAAGGGCCCATTATAAATACGAGGGCCATCCGGAAAGTAGTACCCGTTTCCGCCGCATGAGGCGCTGACGAGGCGAGCAGCCGCCGGTCAAGGTCAGATCGCTTCAGTGGCTTGTCTGCCTTCTCTGTTGTAAGTTCCGCGACGCTAGCATTGCCTGTCTTGTTTCTGTGACCGTTCATAATGTTTAAAAAAATTGAGAACGCCGCCAGTTGTGAAGTGAGGGCTGTAATAAAATTTCTCAATGCAAGAAACGTTCGACCTTGTGATATTCATCGCCAATTAAAGGAAGTGTATGGAGACGATGTGATGGATGAGTCATCTGTTCGGCGCTGGTGTCGTAATTTTAACTTGGGGAGGGGGAACACACACGACGATGAGCGTTCAGGGAGACCATCTGTCATTACAGATCAACTGCTGAGGTCAGTAGACGAATTCGTGAGGCACGATCGGCGCGTTACAATTCATGACATCTGTGAACATTTCCCTAATGTTTCTCGCACAATTCTTCATGAAATTGTCAAAGACCATCTGCATTAATCAAAAATTTGCGCAAGGTGGGTCCCTCGCATGCTTACAGATGAGAACAAAACCAAGCGTATGGCTGCTGCATTAACATTTTTGGAACGTTATTCTGATGAAGCAGACGCGTTCTTGAATCGCATAGTTACTGGTGATGAAACGTGGGTTTGTTATGCTTCACCTGAGAGTAAACGACAGTCAATGGAGTGGCATCATCCTCATTCACCAAAGAAACCAAAAAAATTCAAGACTGTTCTGTCCACCAGGAAACTTATGGCAACCATTTTCTGGGATCGACGTGGTATACTGCTTATTGATTTTATGGCCCGTGGAGACACTATTAACGCTAATGCGTATTGTGAAACATTAAAGAAATTACGGCGGGCAATACAAAATCGACGGAGAGGTCTATTGTCTGATGGCGTCATTCTCCTCCATGACAATGCCAGGCCTCATGCAGCGGGGATAACACAACAACTTCTGCAGCAAAACAATTGGGAAATTTTCGACCATCCACCGTATAGCCCGGACTTGGCCCCTTCAGATTTTCATCTCTTTACAAAACTTAAAGAGTTTTTGGCGGGAAAAAAATTTGACAGCGATGAAGAACTTAAAGAAGGTGTGACTACGTATTTCGATCGGCTGGCGGCGGAGGAATATGATGCTGGAATACAAAAACTCGTCACACGTTATGACAAATGCTTAAATTTGCTTGGAGATTATGTGGAGAAGTAGTTTAAGGTATGCTCTTTTCAATAAAAATGTTTACATTTGTTAATATTTACTTCTGTGTCTTTATTTCACAAACGGGTACTACTTTCCGGATGGCCCTCGTACTTATGAGTAAGAGCCTTGAAGTACATTACTTACTGAATGATATACTACAGGCATTAAAAAAATCTGTTTCTTTTTTGTACCTTAACACAATTCTTTTATTGTGTTTAAGCAAAGGAATATATCATTATCCAAGTGGAAGATTTCCTTCCACTTTCCCAAATAGTACCACTTATGCAACCGATACACGAGATTTCTAATAATACGGCCAAGTTTTGCCATTTATGTGTTTGTACCATCCCAAACATTCTTTTAACTTTTCTCCGTCATTTCTAAACACACACACACTACTACCAAGTAAAATACCCGCCTAATGACAACGGTATATGAAAATCCATCAATAAATATAATCAAATATTGATTTAAAATTAAATTAATTACATATACCAAAATAAAACACAAATTTTTTAAAAAACTTTTTTGAACTATAAAAAATTAACATGCTCAATACATTGTAAAATTCATTATACTTGGCTTAATAAGTGAACAGATTGGCATTTAATGTCAAATGATAAACTGTTCCAATAATAAATGATTAAAAAGAGATACTTAGATGTGTTTATATTGCAAAACTTACATGAAAAACTAGACAATACAGTTGAAATAATAATATTAGTGTATTAAAAAATAAATAACTTAAATACTGCTTTTTAAATATAAAGCCAGACAATCCTACCAGTCACAGAACATAAATAAACCCACATAAAACATTAACAGTTTTTCACTACTGACATAACCTGACAATAAAAAAAATTATAAAAAAAAAACAGAAAAAGTTGTTTATGTAATACAGTGAAGCGCCAACTTTCCATGGTTATCTGTAGTATTTTAAAATTTTCATACGTAAGAAAAAATTCCTGTACTTTTTAGAAAATTACAGATAGTGTTTAATTCTGAAACATTTTGTCACGGATACTTAACAGTTTGATCTTATTACATTGTTAATTTTAAGTTTCTGTCTATTGTTTATAAACAGTTATAAAATAACCATCTAGAAGTCACTAAAAACCTGGTTGTTGACATGATTTTAAAGTTAAAAAAATATTTAATAATATACGAGTAATTTATTCATTAGATATCTTTGTTATTTTTTAACGGTAAATTAATTTAAAAGAAATAATTCAGATGACTTGAGAAAGTAAACATTTCATGAAGATAATAAGTGGTAAAATATTCATTAAATAATATATATTAGGTAACAAAAATTTGGCAGTCTGTATCAAAGTATTTACAGTCTTTCTTGACCATTCAAAATGGATAATTTATTTTCCCCCACTTGAGTTATACACAGTGGTACAACCTTACTATTACCTACACCAAAATCTGACTACAATAAACTTGTGGATATGTGTAACAATGGGGACAAGCATATTTCAAAACTAAAATACATGATTAAAAATCATAACACAATTCTAACAATTTTTTCAGAAGATTGGAAAATTTCATTTGAACTTTTCCACTACTGTTTATGTTCACTATGGTTAATTCCTATTAAAACAAGTTAAGTCTGTTATAATCATCACTTCTACTTATGCACTGTTCTACTGTATACTCTAAACATCACTACGAAAAAACAGCTCCTGGACTCCACAAGACTCATTAAAAGTAAAATGTGATGTTTTTGCCAAATAAAAATACATCACAGTCATGCCCTTGACAATTCTTTTTAGGACCACATAAAAGTCTGTTTGCCCTTGCAGAGTAACCAATAAAAGGCCCTTTTAAGAGCCACCCACTTACTACAAATTCAGAACGCTACATGTTATTGTCACCATTTGATGATACTTTTATGATGTACAAAACTTATTTTGGTATATATTATATCTATTTTATTTCCCTTTCTTGTATATAATTTGTATGGCCAGAAGTTTACTGTGAATAATTTTATGTGACAATAAAAGTTAATTATTTATTTTCCCAAACACATAACTGTTATTGTTTAGATCAACAGCTGAAAAGCTGGTTTGAACCTCTAGAGGTTGTACTAAGTAAAAACAAGGAGAGAGGTGGTTTACAATTGCCTTCCTCACTGGGTTGAAAGAGTATGCTTTTTCGGATGCCAGGCACTCCGAAGAGCACCCAATTTCCACCCAACAAATGACACCATCACTTCATTCACCACAGGGTCTGGCTGTATAGTGAAATTCATTACTCTCAGATGAGGTAACTCTGATGAAGTGTATTTTACACCTCTACCTCTTCTGTTCTTAAATAGTTCAGTCATATAATTGGCTGACTATTTTATAAGAAACAGAAAATGTTTTGTAGCCCTGGAATTTTTGGAACCAACAGATCAAGTAAAATTAATTTAACACTCCAGCTGTCTGTTATGGGCATTTAACTTAACTAAAAGGGTAAAATTCCATGTTTTGTAGCCCTGGAATTTTTGGAACCAACAGATCAAGTAAAATTAATTTAACACTCCAGCTATCCGTTATGGGCATTTAACTTAACTAAAAGGGTAAAATTCCAGTAAACATAACTTAAGTATGGCTATTAAAAAACATAATGTAAAAAAAACTGATAATTGCAAAGATTAAGTTGTTAAGAATACTGAGCAGTAGTTAAGAACAGATAAAAATGAACAAGTATTGGAATAGTGGGAGAACTTCAACTAAGTAAGACATAACCAAGAGCCAACAAAGGGTCTGAGCAATCTAAAAGAGGAAAACACAATGATTATGAACTAGAACTAATGTAACTTGTGCCAAAGGACTTAAATTAACAGACATTATAAACAAAAAAAGATGAAGCCCATTGAAATTTAGCAACTCTGTGGGCATATGAAGAGAATATTGATTTTTTACTACACACAAATTTTTTAATTTGAATATCACTTATTTGTTAGTTTTCTCAGTGATTGTTCCTTATTTCCACTTAAATATAATACCCAAAATGAATTAACTTACGCTTTACCCAACCTCAATTACCACAAAAAATCAGCGCTTCACTGTAAAAATTAAATATTTAAAAATTTTTAACTGAAAGCATTTCCCTCAATTATTAAAATATCAATAAGAAATCTTAATTTTTTTAATCTTATGAACAAGAGACCATAAAAAGTGTACAAAAAAAATTGAAAATTATAAATACAAGAACTTAATCAAACAATTGAAATTGTTAAAAAAAGTATCGTGCAATACTTTAATAAACTAGAAAGTAGTAAAGTACTGAATTTTTTTTATAAAATTCTTACATTAAATAGAAGATTGAGTTTAACTGGAAGACCTGATATAGAATTAGATAAAAAATTAAATAAATAATAATAATACAAACTAGGTTTATAATAACAGGTACCTATACAAAAAATATACATAACAGGTGAATTACTCAATCGGTTCTACGTGTAAAAATTACTTTCAATACTAGTTATTACAGAGATTCTTGTTATTTATTTATTTTATTAGGACAAATTTACGATTTAAACATTATTCAATCATGTACAAGATTGTGGTATTACTTTATTTCCTATGAGGTAACTTGCAATGCAGTTGACTGCATAATAAGGAACAAATATTTTTCAACCTTAATATTACACTACATAAAATTATTAACAAAACTTAAAAAAGAAATCATAAAAAAAAATTAAAATAATAATAGCATGTGCCAACACACGCGGTTTTTTAAACATTATTCTAAATAATAATAATAATAATAATGTGCATAAGTAGTTGTCGGGCTTTATACATTTGTCCCCCCCAACACCTTTGGTTGGGGTTTAAAACAGTCATTGGACGACGGTGGTAGGAGGAGGTGATTTGAAGTCCTGGACACCAGTCGGAGTAGTGGATGAATATTGGTGATGCGTGAAGGCAGGGGACGGGGCATAACACTGTGGAAAATACAATTCAGGTTTAACCACAGTTGTTGTCCCTACAGCCATACCGGTGGGTGATGGAACACGATGTTTTATTTCAGTTCGTCTCTTGCTAGCATGTGGATTCATATGATTATCAATATGCCGTTTCACTTCTTGTTCGGTTGAGAAACGTCGCCTACAGTTTGGCATCGGGCAACAATACGGACGGTCACCTTGATGTGTGCGTGTATGTTGATCTAGTATTGCTTTCTGTCGAAAGTCCTTACCACACTGCGGACACTTGTATGGTTTTTCCCCTGTATGGATCCTAACGTGTTGATTCAAAATTGTACGTTGACGGAAATTACGGCCACAATAAATACAAGCGTACGGTTTTTCATTTGTGTGTATCCTAAGGTGCTGTGTCAAATGGGACTGCTGTCTGAACCTCTTCCCACACTCACCACATGGGTATGGTCGTGATTCTATATGAATGCAACCATGCTGAAGTAACGTTGACTTCTGTTTGAATTCTTTTTGACATATAGGGCATCTAACATACAATGGCATTCCTGCACTTCGACCGTGTTGAATAATGTCAGGCAGTTTCCCTTGTCCAAATACTCCATGGGTCATTCCTAAAAAAACAAGCAACATAAAACGACTTGATTTTAAGATAAGGTTTTTACATTTTCATCAGTAAATCAAGCATATGGTTTTTACTGAAATCAACTGACTGAAAAAATAATTGTCCACACAGAACTAAAACGGAGACTGAATTGTATTACTCACAAATGATTATTGAATTTTATATTACCAAAAAAATTTTGTTATAAAATAAATTATTGGGCCTCGACAATGTCATATTCATGCTTCTTTTAAACAGGAATAATGGCCATTTTAGTTTGTAAAAGATATTGTGTTTGGTTTTTTATCTCTTTATGTGTCATTCATCATCTGTAGAACTGATTCTCCTTCAAAATCACTGCTTGGTTGTGTACTAACAGAGAGTGAAGACAAAAAGCAATTATTTTCATATAATAGGGAATACTGGTTAAATCTTAGTCGTATTACTGATGAACCATCTTACTAAGATTGTTTGTTTGTTTAAAAATAAAAATTAAAAGAGAACACCATTGAAAGAGATCTTGATTTAACTAAATATTAATTCTTTTCACATGCAAATACTGTAATAATATTTTAACATGTCTTAATATGTAATGGCAGAGTGCAAACAAAACTTGATGAAAATAGGCTTCAACGTTTCATAAGTAATTGATAGTGGCTAGAAACAGTCCAAGAATTCAAGAAAATGATTAAGAGTATGATTTTCATCAATATACGATGTTTCTTTCAATGTGAATCACAAGAAATATCAATAGTCACTAAAAGAAAAACTGAGAAGCCAGAGACTCATCTTGTATTTCATTTTTAAATATTTTAGAACTGTTAATAAAAAATTTAAGCAGCAGCTACTACGAACACTACTCATTCTGACAGACCACTTTCAGTGTACCAAAATTCTAATGATGAAAAATCTCACTAAATACAAAATTTTTTAAATGACTAGCCATGTAACTAAGAAAATATTTTCTATAATTTAGATTATAAACTGTGATTGGTGGCCATTTTTAAAATTGATTTTCCTTTGTCCATCCATCCGTCACATCCAGATGTCAGAAACTTCAAGAGATAGCAACTAACTTTTCGGATTAGTAATCTAAACAAAAAGTTAGTGGGCCTAAATTGGGTTTGAAGTTCCAAACCGAAAGGCCCAAACCCGGAAATCTAGAAATCAGTCAGAAATTACAAGAGATAGTAACAACCAGTTTCCGGATTCATAATCTACGCAAAAACGTAGTGGACTTGGATTGGGTTTGAAATTCCAGTTTTGACCAGAAGTCAGAAAATCAAAATCAGAATTATGAAAAAAACAAGTCATTTGATTCCTCTTAAAGAGTAGATACAGGAACCATTGGGTTTGAAGTTCTTGTTTCGACCAGAAGTGGGTCAGAACCAGAAATCACAGTCAGAATTTTGAAACAAAATAGTATCATTTGATTCCTCTTAAAGAGTAGATAGAAAATCATTGGGATTAAAGTTCCGGCTCAAAACCAGAAGTCAAGAAATCAAATTCGGAAACAAAAACAAAGTCATTCAATTCCTCTAAAAGTGGAGATACAGAAATCACTAATGGTTTTTGCCATAAGTCAAAAAAAGCCTTTTTTTTAAATTACCACCAGCCATGAGATGCGTCGTCTCATGAAAGAGATTTTTCTTTATTGGTTTTTATACTTAAAATTTAAGATTTTCTAACAAGTATTGATTGTGGTATCAAAAAGGGTTTCTCATATTTCATTTTAATAATAATTACAGTCTTGAGTAGAAGTTTTCATTTTATTTAAGAAAGATCGCTTTTTAATAAATGAAACTAATACACAAAAGTTACATAATTAAAATCAACTAAATAGCAAGTCTGATATCCATTGAGTTTTACAACGAAGATATGTAAATGGAGAACAATTACAACTTTATATGTACCAATTCACGAGGATCTTGTTCCTCTAACAATTTCCTGACATTATAACAATCTTTTACAAAAAAAATCACCAACAAATCTTCAAAATCTTTTACAAAAAAATCACCAACAAATCTTCAAAATCTTCAACTGCATTGGCGCAGTTGGTAACGTGCTCGCCTCTCATCATGCGGTCCTGGGTTCGAATCCCACTCAGGCACGGCATATTTTCATACGTTACAAATAATCATTTCATCCTAATCACACACAGTTACACCCCAACGTCGTCGCTAATGACCTTGATGTTGATGCGACGTTAAATAAAAAAAAAAAAATCTTTTAAAATGTTACGTTTTGGTGAGGGACCTAAGATATAATCAGTAGCTTAATATTAGTTGAACAAAAATGATCTCATTTACTCATATTAAGCAGCATCGAATAGAAAAAAAATATATAAGTAGTCTGTAATAGTTGCAAAGATATTACTCTGGTAAACAATCCAAAAACACAATACTACAGCCACTGAATATTTTTAAGACTACACATTACAATGAGTGCCACATGAAAAATAATAAAATTTTCAAAAATGTATTTAAAAAACCTTATTTAACCATCCATTACAGTAGAAATAATAGGCGAGTTCTGATTTAGTTTAACTTAATTTCAGATCATTACAGTTAACAATCTGTCACAGTGAAGGGCTAAGTATAAGAGGTGTGGCAATTAAGTTTCGGGAATTTAGTTATAACTCGGGAATTGGCAACACTGCGTTGTTCGTAAGCATATTACCAGAAATAGTGACAGATATTATGATTAATATGGCTTATTAATTTTAATAATTCCTTTTGTTGCAGTTGAAGTCAATAGGATGTTTGGTTTGTGTTTTTCAAAAGTAACTTTTTTAGTGGCATCGTGAAAATGAGTGACTCACATTACAAGCAAAGTTAGTAAGAATTTGTTGTCCTGCATTCAGAGATTGGATTAGTAAGTGAAGTCAATCACAATATTTTATGGATTTAAAATGTGATTGTTCTAAGTAGCAGTAATGCACATCTGTAATCTTGATCTGAATCTTGGTTACGGAAGAAAAAACTGTTATCAATAAGTACTACAATCTGTATTTTACTTGTAATAGTACTAAATTTTGCATCTGATGAATAGTGGTTGTTAAATCGAAATACAAATGTAGTTATACCAGACAAATAGTCCGTAAAATAATTTTAATGCTTTGAAACAATATGTTAAAAACACAAAGTATAGCCTGATTTTCGTAAGGAGCGCTGGGCAAAATGTGCGTCTGCATCAGTATAGTCTTGTACGTACTGCAATAGTGCAACATATGTAATCAACAATGGAACAGCATACCTACAAAATACAATGGGTGTTGTCAATTTTCAACAACACTGACTGTACATCTTACTGTAGGTCGGACGGGTATACAGGGTCCAAGTCAAGTATGCGCATGCGTAGCCCAGCGCCCACAGCAATTGGCTTGACCTTTATAAGGCTTGCTTTATACACAATACTCATGGCAGATGACCAGGTACTCAGCTAATAGTGAAGATGCTCTTTCATTTATGGCACATGAGGTTGAAGAAGAGTATATCAAATGAGGACTTTGTATACAGCAAAACCTCTGAATAGCAGACATCAGCAGTACCACACCAAATGCCTATTGTATAGAGGGTAATCATTCTATAAAAAGGAGGCAATATGAACATACATATAGTCGTGAGAAAGGAATACCCCTTCCACTCTACATCACTTGTATTACTAGCTGAACCGCATAACAATGGCAGCTTGAACGCTACTACTTTGCCTGATATTATTAGCTACTATTATAAGAAATGAAAATCAATGATACACCAGGTCCCTCTTTCACTTCCCGCTCAAAAAACGTTATCACACTATTAATAATTTCACGGCTTTGACTATGCAACACTTGACCTTTTTTGCCGACTTTATTTTTTCCTCTATTTTAACTCATTTTATATGAACTCAGAACTGAACCGAGTCAACGAAAAAGTAAACAGCTTTGAATAATATAAGACACTACATTAGAAATTAAAATCCGATAAATAGCAATATAGTAAACGATAAAAATAAATACGAGATAGAACAACAAAGATAGATTATAACATTTGTGTAGAATAACACTTCACTTCAATAACTAACTAATTAATTACTTCGATACACTAAGGTTAGAATTGAACTACAAAATTGTCAAGTTGCACTACTCACGCACACCCCTCTCCTTATTAAATGGACTTTTCCATAGAGACTACTACCACCAGCTTAGACTGGCCAAGACACTGTGACGTCACTTTTTTCTTTTACAGAATATTTTCACAATAACAACTTGGTGATTTACACATTTTAAGGTTTTAACATATGGAAATTAACGTAAAGAGAAGTACGCGATTTTAAGTTAAAATACAAAATTTCACTTATCTGCATTTTCCTTACTTTAAATCAATCAGATAACAGACAGACGAACACTAAGTTTTCAAAAATAAATGAATAAACCCTACAGAAAAACACGAAAATTTATCACAGTCGACAAATATGTAACGAATAAGACTACGGATAAAACTAAGATTACAGAGTATGACATCATCTAGTGTATGTCTACATCCAGTAGATGTGACAACACAACGGTCCGCCTGGCAGTTTAGAAAACAACTTGGGTATTAATCTCCTCAAGTTAGTTACACAATCATATCTTGTCAAGGTAAATGATATGTATCGGTATTATTAAAAATTTTATTACAATAAATTATATACTTGTCGCCTCCATAGTGTAGTGGTAGCGCGCTGGCCTACCACACGGAGGTCCCAGGTTTGATTTCAGGCTAGGCTGGATATTATAACAAGTCACAAACCAATTTTCTGTAACCTACTGTAGTCGCTAATGACTAAGGTGTTGATGCGACTTTAAATAAATAAATAAAAAAGATAATAATTTGAATACAGTATTACATATATAAAATGTACTCTGTGTATAGATAAAAATTTACGAAATAAAGTCCAGAATAAAGAATGTCTGGATTTGGGACTTTTTTTAAAATTCCCTTTCTCATGGAATTGGGACTCTAAAAAATTTCCGCTAGATAGAAGGGTCCGTTAGGAGACTTTTACTGTAAATACAAAAAATACCTGGAATTCCAGAAAATCTCTTGTAAGAGAATGGTGAGGTCATTTATTATGACCAGTAAAATTACTTTAAGTCAATTTTTTCGTCTGAGAGAATGATAAACGAGATGCCTGGAATTGCATTAATCAGGTAGGTAAGAATGGTTCTTTAACATTAAAAGCTATGATCTGGTCTAATTAAATACAGATGAGGATGAAGAACTTAGTGATAACATTTTTATTGGAGACTATAATTATATCAGGGCTAGCAAATAATTTCAAATAAGCTCCACAAAGGCTGGATGCATTAAAGATTGATTGGTTGTTAAAGTCTAGCAGGTTCTCCTGAGTAAAACTCATGAGAAAGTCATAAGGTAAAGACTGGTTATGAGAGTACCGTAGTAGCAAAAATAGAGATCAGCCAGTTGGTATGGTACTGCCATGTCCAAAGAATGGCAACAGATACATTCCCCAAACGAGCATTTTGTTTCCATCCAAGAAATAGAAGAAGAGTTCACCCACGATAAACATGGATACAAGGAATCCAAAATGCTGACACTATGGAATTTCAGCAAGGACGACAGGGAATACAGGAGGTGACAATATAAAATGCAGGAAGTGAAAAAAACAAACACTGTAGGATCTTGTAAAGAGTAAAATAATAAGATTGGCTACAATTATTAAATTTGGATACCCGCAGCAGATATGAAGAAAAAATTAAGATACAAATTATCTACCGCAGCGTAATATTCTCACTACATTACTGAATAACAAATATTTTAGATTTGATTAAACCAATATTGGTTGATTTGATCAAATATATAATAAATACCTTTAGAGTCCTTGAAGTAGGCAGGAAATTGAGTAGTGCTTTCCGGAGAGAAACAACTGTTATCATTTTCATAAACAGGATCTTTATCTGGAGGCAATGGTACATCCTGCGGCCATAGCTGACCATTCTTATACACGAGATGGGGACTGACATCTAGACAAAGAGAAGAAAACAAAAAATTCTCTATTAACAAATATTTCAAAATCTGGCACAGAACATTGCACAAAATATATTCTGGTCAGTAAATTTTTATACCGGCTTCATAATTTTGAAATTAAAGTCTCTAAATATTAGTTGTATTAGCAGAAGGTCTCTAAATATTAGTTGTATTAGCAGAAGACCAGCAGGATATGACATATATGCTGAACAAACTGATAGGAGATTTTCAGGAGTGGGGACTTGAGGTCAACATGGATAAAACAAATTATTTGAATATTGGAGGCAAGGGGCAGGACATACAGACAGATTTTGGTGCTATAAAGATGGTGAGGCAATATAATTACTTGGGTGTTACAATAAATGAGGATGGTAGAGACAATGAAGATATTTTGAGGAAGATAGGGAAAGGAAAAAACATTATCAGAGCACTGCATCCAATTCTGTGGAACAAAACACTTACAAAAAAGACAAAAACGAACATATATCAAGCTATGATAGAACCAATATTGACGTATGGATCTGAGGTGTGGGTCATGGATCGCAGACATGCTGCAAAATTGCTTGCTGCAGAAATGATGTATTGGAGAAGATGCGCAGGCTTATCATTATTAGATAAAGTAAGAAATGAAGTAATAAGAGAGCAGATGCAGGCAAAAGAAACAATACTAGGTCGCATTGGGAGGAATCAGGTAAAATGGTATGGCCACCTTCGTCGAATGAATACGGAGAGAATACCATTGAAAATCTTCGAATGGACTCCAAACCAGCATCAGAAGCGAGGTAGGCCAAGGAAAATATGGATGACCAATGTTCGACAGGAGATGGAAGGTAGAGGATTACGAGAGGGAGACTGGAGAGATAGGGAGCGATGGCGGAAGGGATGCGAGAAGCGACTCTAAGGTTGCAAAACTTGCTTCAAAAAAAAAAAAAAAAAAAGTCTCTAAATATTACAGAACATTATTAGATTCTAAACTTGAGTTTTTAAATAGAAGATAGTACAATATTTATTGACCTAGATGAAAAATTGGGATAAAGAAATAATTTGAAATAACTTCAGTATTTATAACGAAAGAAGATATACTATTCAGACATTGTGCAATGCAAACTGTGCTATATTTGATGTATTCTACGAACTACATTATTGCACAAAGAATATTAAAATTGTATTTAATTAACATTCAATATTTTTTTTATGATATAATGTATTTTCCACTAAGTAAACCTATACCATACAAAATAAACTCCAGAGAATTTAAAAAGAAACATAGTTTTTTTAACGTTATGTGCACATCTGATAATTTTTAAAACACAAAATTTTACATAAGCTAAAAATATATTAAAAAAATATTTCAGTTTCTTAGAAATAAACGGAAATATTTTTCTGTTGACCTCAAATAAATACAGAGAAAATTTTAATAAATTAAATAACAAAAACATAGTGTTGGATTTCCATGCCTACTTCATAACCAAAATTTTTTGATAGGATAAGAAAGTACTGGTTTAATAATTTGAAATTTTGACAGTGTAAGTAATACTCTTTCTTTATTGATGATAATTAAAATCATACATATCATTAAGAACTGAATAAAACATTTAAATGCATTTCTACCATAAAAACAATTACTAGTTTCACAAAAAAATATTTAATTTTATTTGACAATGTTTGTGATTTAATTTATTAAAATATTAGTACATTGGTTTATCGTGTTTAGTTTACCATTTTGTTATTTTGTAACAAAGAATTAACACATCTACTAAAATCAAGTACAGGAATATATTTTCCAGACCAAAATTTTTCACAACAGTAAAATTCTGATTACCCATCTTTTGCTTATCCATAGTTCTGTTTTATCTGTCGTGACAATTATTTTGCTATAATGAGAAAGATTATAAAACAGAAATTTGTCGTAAAAAAAGTAAGAAGGGTGGCACGACCTTGATACAGAGACAATGTCAGGGCACTAACGGAACAGTTTAGTCACAGAATATTCTACGTAAATAAAACACTAAACAGTAGCGAAACAAATATAATTAAACATTAAATAAAAGAAAATAGTTAATAATTACAAAATAAATGTTTTTTAATTCAGGTATACGATAAATATAAATTGTTTATTTTATTTTTTATAACATAATTATTTGGAATTAAGGAATTAAACTGTAAATTTTAACAAAAGTACGCCTATGGTTTAAGTACAGTATCCATTTAATTTTCAAGTTTTAATATAATTTCTTTGAACACAGATCAATTAACATGAAACTCGCAAAAAAAAATATACAAAGTTTTCTTTTCACTTTTTCATTCAAATTATCTATCTTGATCATCTGACAACAAGCCTGCCTTTGTATGATGGATAATTGTAATTTTACGGTAATAAAAAACTTAATGGAGCCTTAATAATTTATACAATACGTCCACTTAAGGATCTGAAAACAAGAAAATTCTTTAAAATTATATGAATTTTATGTAAGTATAATTTAATTTACAAAATTTATCAGAATACCTTCAATATTTTTGAGTTAAACTTTAAATATTATCAGATTATAAGTAGACATGTAAATTTATCTGTATATATAAAATTAATTAAAAATAATTTTCTTAATATTTAATTTTTCACTTCACTTCAAAGAAGTCATAGATTTTTTTTTAATGATATTTAAATAATTTATAGATATGTTCAATATATTTATGTTTGTATCTTACGGAAAACTAATTACAATTAAATTTTAATAAATTTTTAAAAATAATATTGTTAAAAATTACAGGTATCAAAATTATTCAAACATAAACTAAACTGATGAAATTACAATCAATCCAATACAGCTGCCAGATACGACAAAACTGAAGTGAATGATTGTGATGATCTTTTTACAAAAAAATCATTAATGAAAAATACTGTAGAAAAAATAAATCCAAAATTAATAAGTACGAAATTCTCATTCAGGCGAACAGTTGCATGTAGTTTAACATCTTGAATAACTAATAATTTTTGTAGACTCCAATCAAAAACTTCTATATTCATCAGCTTCAACACAAGTAATTCACGTTTTTAAAAACCTCTTAGAAATCAATTTATAAGTTAAATATAATAATCTTGCAGTTCTAAATTATCAAACAGTTAATTCTAAAATGATAAAAGTATTCAAAAACAAAATAACTATATTTCCTCTGAAATAATCCCTCCATATTCCTCACCAATCAATCTTTTTGTTTCTTTTAGTCACTACGTTTAACCACAAAAAATAATAACAAAATAAATTCAAAGAAGTAAAGACATTCTGTAGTAATCACCAAGTGTTTTTATTTGCACTAAAACTTTTCCATTATTTTAAAACACGAATTCACTTATATTAAAAGTTCCATCTATTAAGTTCTTTATATCACTGTTTTAAAATCTTACACACATTTAATTTACAATATCTAATAATAAATTCACAAATGTACATAATTTATGATTAAATATCATTAAATCTAATAATATAATATTTATTTAACTCATCTTACTTGGATCATTCCAAATACCAATTTAATTTTACACGATTAAAATGAAAAATTTAAATTTAATAGTCAAAGTGCATTAGCAGTGGTCCTTGATTGCAAGCAATGGTTTTCTAATCTATAATTTAATAATTTTTCTCGATGTCACTTTGAAGATATATCGGGTAAACAAAGGAAAAATATCCAAATTACAGATTTGATATGTATTACTGATTTGATGTAAAAATTTGAATTGAATAACAAATACATAGAAAACGTAAGAGCCAGGCTAGGTTTACAAGTCCTTCTCGTGTTCAACTAGACTATGCCCATCATTATAAATAAAGCTTAAAATTAAATAGTTTAGAACTCCACAACTTTCATGGGGTGAAACTTTTAGATAGGAACTTTTCCTTATTTTTATTTTTAACATATACATATTTTTTAGGATTTAAATTAATTTGTGACAACCGAATCACCCTGATCAGCTAACAGCAATCAATAAAGAAACTACAACAAATGTTTCTTCTCCAATTCAAGCATCTCACTAAAATAATGACAAAATTATTAAGTTTTAACTTCAAATAAAACAGTTTCCAATAACAAAAACGGTTAATAGAAAAAAAAGTATTTCGACTGGTATCAAGTGCAATAGACTGCACTGTATCAAGTGAATACAAGTAGTTTTAACTCTAATTGAAAATTTTTCAGTTTTATCAACATAGAAATAGATATGAAAATCTTTACACAAAATAAATATCCATATACAATATAAAATTAAAGTAATAAACCTAGCTCCAATTAATTAAAATTGTTATTAAAATACATTTGGTACAAGGTAGCAAGAGTTACATTAATTCTGGTGTGAAACACTCATGATTTTCTCTTGCTAATAAAATAAATGTCATAAAGTGTATGTCCAATCATAAGTGAATGGACACAAAACGAAAATCAACCTCTGTATAACTTAAAAATAGGGAAAATCACTAACTGATACTAAACCAGGCTCAGTAGAAAAAATTAATGAAATAAATCTCTAATTATACATACTTTTGCTCTCAAATGCGTATTAAGGGAGCAATCTTTAAAAAAAAAATATGACACCAAAGCCCTTCTAGAATTTCAGTAGACACAGCACCTGCCTTATCTTACAGAACATTAAAAAAATGTAAATTTGGTGATTTTAAACAAAATCATAGGAGCCATTTTTGAGAAAATTATATGCATAAACTACAATTTCCGGTTGACTGGAAGTGTTCATAATGGATCCCCTTAAGGTACCTAACTTAACTTTCAAGTTTCAACTTCATACGATATTCCGTTCTTGAGATATTTTGTTCACACACACACACACACACACACACAGATTAATCGCTAAAAACATGTATTTTTGGGTTCAGAGGGCCTGAAAATGTTTATTTCTTCCTTAAAAAAATTTGATTTTAAATGATCATGAAATTAAAACCAAATGAGCCCACTAGTGAATACACTGTACTTTAATATTCACTTATTTTTCATACTGGTGAAAAGTTAAACCTTTCAGATGAGTTTAATTATTTAGTCTAGTTATGTACATGATATAAGAGATACAATAACCATAATTAATAGTACAAAACAATACTAAGTATTTAAATAATGTAAATACACTGAAACCTTGTTTAACTGATGAAACCACAGGCCTATTTCAGATAAACTGAATTTGCTGTTTTCCACCATAATTACAAGTTAGACTAACAGTATAATAAATTTGTATCAGAAATGCTTTAGAATTTTTTGTGAGTTTTTAAAGGAAAGCAAACAAATCTTGTTCAAAAATTACAAAATATACACAGTCCCACTTGCTGTTCTTATAATATGCTCGTTGGCGTAATGGTTAGCGTAACTGGCTTCTATGCCAGAGTCCCAGTTAGGTCTGGCATTTTTTATCACTCATTTTCATTTTCATCATTATCCACCGTCTGCATTAGCAGAAATTGTAGAACAGTCAGACATAAAAAAAGTCGTCCTTATGGCCAATACTTGTGTTATTCTCTATTTATATAACTGTACTGTATTGTGTTATACCAGCATATAATATTTATGTTACTGTGAAACCACTGCAGTACCGTACTTTGTGTTGGTGTGCAGTAAAACTAAAACAAAGCATTAATATTAGGAGTGGCAATTAAATAATCGAACTGGTGCTGCTATCAACAAATACAGAGCACTCCACGACACGTTTGATCAGATCTGTGCCTGAAGCTTCCCTGACCCTGAGCTTGATGGACACAGTTGTACGTCGCTTAAGTCTTGCTGAAGCTATTGTCCGTTCACGTCCTTGCACTAGCATCTCATCAATAAAATACAGTGTTCAATTGAATCAACAAGTTAACCTCAAGTTATTTTTGTGAAACTGGGAAAAACAGAACTTCATGCCACGTTAAAGCAAGTGTACAGAAGTAAAAGTTTAACAGATACATGAGTTTTTGAGTGGTGTAAAGGCTTAAGGAGAGATGTGAACCAACCAAAGACAATCTGTACCCTGGACAACCCTTGATATCAAAAACGAATGACAACATCATGAAAATTGATAAACTGACCCACGAAAATCGTCATCTGAGTAACTAAGCTCTTGGTAACATCATTTTTGAGGTTCTGACTACCCTTCATAAATGAGCGAAAAGATGAAGATCCGATTTAGGGAAGAGAAATTCCCGGATGCTTCAGTAAGACTACACGCCAGTCTATCCATCTTGTCTGAGAAGGCATTCTTTGCGAAATATGGCATCACTGTGTTCGACCACCCACCATATTCGCACAACCTGGCCCCTTTGTGACTTTGTTTTATCTACTAAGGTAAAATCAGAGCTTAAGAGGACAAGATTTGACAGGGTGGAAGCAATGAAACCAAAAGCAACGGAGATTCTCAACAAGCTGGCAGAAGCGGACTTCTAACACTGCTTTCAACAACAGAAAATTCATATGGAGAGAATCATATAAATTCATCATGAGAATTCATTCATTGTAAGGATCAGCAAGGAGAGTACATTGAAGAAGATAAATTTTGTAATGTAATCGATGATTAATAAAATGTTTTGTAGTTTGCCAGACCAGTTATTTAATTGCCATACCTCTTACAACACACATCTTAACAGTGCACAGAGGAGTTGTGAAGATCTGTTCTGAACAACAATAATTTTGTAAATAAAACAGAATAAGTTCTCAAAGTTTGTTTCAGAAAAGCTAGGTTTTAGTGCATAACAAATTAATTTATGAAAACTCATTTTATAATAAACTGATACTAATTTTCATCAAGGGTTGTTTTTTAAGAGGGTAACAAGAAACTCAGTGTATTTAAAATACCATGAATTGCCTACAAAAGTATTTTACAAAACACTATATTATGATGGTTTAGTGGAGAGCTTCACAAACTTTATAAAAAAACCAGACAATGCTCCACAAAATCACCAATGTGAGTTCAAAATTAAATGTATAATTTAAAACTATAAATTGATAGTTATATACATGCTTATGTATTTTAGAGTAACATCAGACAAGACACCGGTGTATGGTACACGGACAGTGGTTGGTGTCCATGATCGGAAACCGGCTCATACAATTTTCAGAAACCAGTGGCCTATGATGTCATAACCACCTTCCCATCAGTCTATCATTTCATCTCTAGTAATTTTGTGATGTTTATCGCAATACACATTATGTTTATTAGCGAGTTTATGACTTCATTCCAGCAATTTTGTTTAATAGTTTCATTTGAGTAATCACCCCCTTGTTACATTCCACAAACAAGGTCATTTGCAAATGACTTCCAATGAATGGCTCAATATCAAAATTTTCGACAGTAATTTTTTAAATGAATACTTACTAATTTTGTAAAAGTATAAATAATATTTAAAATAAATAGGTACAGATCACCAAACTACATAAATTGTAAACAGAACAAAGTAAAATAGGCCTGCACAATATAATAAACTGGTGTTACTTAGGTGCAGAACTGGATGGTGGCGTGCTTCTAGTGTCTCATCTGATGGTCACAATTCAAATGAATGGGATTGCAGAATTCCATACACTGTTCGGAGCCCCAGCTTCTGATGGGAAGAGACACCGTACAGACACGAAATTCGGTAGCGCACTACTCAGAATTTCCATCTTGACACACACTTAATTCTTAATATTGTTAGCATCCTGTACACCGGTGTTTTGTCTGTTATTACCCTTTAGCTCAATTCAAAGAAACATTTAAGTCTGGTAACTTATCAAGTTAAGTTATTGTTTCACATAAACAAGACAATAAATTATGATATACACGTTTACACTACAATAATATAAAAATAATAATATACAATATTTACAATTCAAAAATACTTCATACTTTTGTTTTACTTCTCAAAAGTAATCTTGTTAAGTCTCCTTAACATCAAAACTAAGTTAACTTATAATTACAACTGTAAAAATCTGATATTTTATTATACACTACCGCAATCCAGTTTGACAACACAAATTATTTTTTTAGAACATAAGAATACAAAATATACTCCAAAATTACATAATATTAAAATAAAATATTGATTTTATACTATTAAAATTATTACAATATTAATGACATTAGTAGCTAATATTTAACTAATATTTTTATATTCTTCATTTATAAACAGATTAGGATAGATCTATAATAATAATAATAATAATATATAGATTAATTGAATAATTTACACAGAAATACCAGTCAATATCAACACTAATACATTACGGTAACAGAAAATTTAAAAAAATTAGGTGCATGGAAATCGGAAATCAGATAGCTATGAAAAGATTTAAAAAAAACTGGAAGACTCAAAACATAATTAGAAAAACAAGAGTGTATTTCGAGATTATTTGCAATAGAAACAATGACTAGGCTAATTTAGAAAATTTCAAGCTTCTTTCAAAATAATATACCTAAAAAATTGAAGATAAGAAAAACGAAGAAAGTCGTACATTTTCTGAGTTCCCAAGATGTTAAGACCAAAACCTCTAATAAATGGATAAAACAAGCAAACAAACCTGATACAATATGATGGCCATATATTAAGCAATAATTAAATCCACTCAGTAAAAGAAAAATTCAAATTGATAAAATACTCTACAAATAGGAAGTTAGGTCATTTCTGATAAAACATACAATAAAATAAATAAATTCAATTTTTATTATATTTTCAGTTTATTTTGAAAATTATAATACTGATTGGACAGGAAAATGAAGAAAATTTAGAATAGAAATAAAGTAAAAATTGAACTTGTTTTCATGTAGCTTAATTAAATTATGTTTAATAATTTATTAATTAATTGCATAAAACCATTCGAGGCTAACGACAAAAATAATTACTTAATATGAGGGGACCCAAAAAATGCTGGACTGAGAGTGTGCTGCCATTCGTAGGCATAGTAGAGAGTTCTCCCACTAGGTGGAGCTAGTAGATACCTTCAACCAAACAACTGCCCAGATGGCATCAGTTTGTTGGTTAACGTTTGATTGTAGTGTTGTGTTTCTCTTACTGTTATTGTATTCCATCTGTAATGTCATTAAGGCAGATTTAAAAAAACAGTAAGTGTTTGAAATTTTGTTTCCTACTATAAAAATCGATGAAAGCTTCCCACCAAATGGTTCAACAGGCTTTCGAGAAGGATGCTATGAGCCGCACATGAGTTTTCGAATGGTCTGGGCACTTTAAACAAGGTGAGATGAGTGTTGAAGGCCATATTTGTTCTGGGCACCCTTCAACATCTCGAAACTATAAAACCTTGAAAAAAATCAGCCAAAAAATTAACGAGTATCGTCGTTTCACGATCGATGAAATTTCCAAAGAGACAGGCATGAGTCTGAGGTCGTGCCAGTGGATTGGTAAATGAAACATCTTGCCACTAAATTTGTTCCTTGCCTTCTCAAACAGGTCCAACCAAACATTCAATTAAATTTGAGTCAGGACTTGAAAAACAAGATTGAAAATGATCCAAACTTTTTGACGAAAGTCATTACAATTGATGAGAATTGGTGTTATGAGTATGACCCAGAAACCAAGCCAGTAGGAGTAGAAGATTGGCTTAACGCTTAATGGTGTCACGGGTGGAACATGACAACAGTAAGAGAAACACCAACACTGCGATCAAACGTTGACCAACAAACTGACACCATCCAGGCAGTTGTTTGTTGAAGGTCTCTACTAACCCAACGTAGAGGGAGAACTCTCTACTACATCTTTGAATGGCAGCGCATTCTCAGTCCAGTTATTTAGTTAGTTAGTTGGGTCCCCTCGTATATTTTAAATAAACAATATCTGTTTTTGAAACATTATTCACTTTGAAACTTTGTTAAGTCTTATAAAATGTCTTCAAAAATAAAGGTTCAATTAATTAAATAAATCAAACAAAAATAAATGAGAACAGGTTTACAGTTATTAAATTCATTCAAAAAGTGTTGGGAGATGAACAATTGAAAATACATAAAAATACAAACTACTTTGCTTACAACATATAAACAGTACAGCTGGACACAGCTGCCTAGATCACATGTTACAATATTTTTCACTATTTTAAATTTGTTCTGATAATTTTTATTTTATTTTAAATTAATGTAGAATTTCATTATCATTATTTATTCCTAAAAAAAAGTTAATTTTTAAAAACTAATAATTTTTAGATTACTGTTGGTTTGGATCTCTAATAAGAGAGAAGTAGAATAATAATACTAAAATATTTTATTAATTCTGCCTAAGGTAAAGTATTTTATGATTTTCATCGTTAATTAAATCCCTGTTTGGTCGCCAATAATGTAATGTTAACATTAGGTGATAATTTGTTATACTCTTTTTAAAAGGGTCTTGATAAAAAAAAATGTATATAAAAATAAATGTATAATAATGTATATAAAATGTATAAAATGTAAAATGTGTTTATTAATGTATAATAAAATGTATATAAAATGTATGTAAAAAATGAATATATATAATCAAAATTATATTAATTAGTATAATATGAAAATAATAAAAATATCAAACTTAGTTATTCAATTCTAAAATACTTCGCAATCATAAAATAAACAATTACTAATTAATAAAATATTTTATTACTTGCATAGTAAACCAAACTAACAGTAAACTAAAAATTCTGATTCTTTAAAAAATAAACCATAAAAAAAATCTGGTGTGAAATACTCACACAACTTTCTCTTGCCAATGCAAATAATTAACAATAAACCTTACAATAGTAATAAAACATTAGAAATAAATAAAAAAACTAACCTAAAATCATAACCTTATTTCAATCATGAGAGAAACACGCAAATTGAAAATCAACCTCAGTTTGGGCTAAAAATACGGAAAGTCAATCTTTCACGCTCAACTAGGCTCTGTAGAGAAAAATGCTCGAAATAAAAGTTGTAGATCTTTTAATTTCCTATAAATTTTATTATATACACTTTTGTCGTAAAATGAATTCTAAGGCCGAAATCTTAAAAAAAATCGATTTTTCACACGTTTTCGTGAGAAAAAAAAACAGGAAATCGCTAATTACCGCTAAACTAAGCGTTATACAAAAAAATGTTTGAAATAAAAGTTGTAGAATTTTACATTCTCTACAACTTTTATTATGTAACGTTTTGTGCTAAAATGTATATTAAAGCCGCAATCTTAAAAAGAAAATTTTTTTACGTAAAAACAGCCTCACGCAGAATTTCAGCAAACATGGTGCCTACCCTATCTTGTAGAGAATAAAAAATTGAGTAAACCAGGTGATTTTAAAAAAAATCGTAGGACCAGTTTTTGAGAAAATCACAAAAAAGTGAAAAATTATACGAATAAACTACTACTTCCGGTTGACCGATTTTGATGAAAATGTTCATGTCGGGTCCGGTAGTGGAATGTAACTTATGTTTCAAGTTTCAAGTTCGTGCGATGTTCCGTTCTTGAGATATTCTGTTTACACACACACACAGACCAATCGCTAAAAACATGTTTTTTGGGTTCAGGGGGTCTGAAAACGTATAGATCCGGTGAAAACTCGGTTTCGAAAAATCGACATGAAAACAATACTTTCCTTCCTATATATTCATATAGGCAAGAGAAAGTAATTACATGTTTAAATAATACTGTAACGAATAAATAATAAAATATTAATTCAAAATAGTTAGCAAGAATATTGTAACATGTGATCTAGAACAATCTTAATTTTTTCCCCTGGTCATAATGCTGAGTAAAAATAAATATTAAATTTTAATTTTTGCAAAAGTTAGGTATGACACAACAATAATGAAGGAGATGAAACTATAACCACCATATGAATAATATGCAGGCATACTACAATATGAACATAACTTACTATACAATAACACAGAGAATTGAATTATAGTGGAAGGTAGAATTCGTAAGCATGGTATAATACAAAAATCTGGTGTGAAACACTCACACAACTTTCTCTTGCCAATGTGAATAAATTAAACAATATAACCTAACATTAGTAATAAAACATTAGAAATAAACAAAAACTAACCTCAAAAAACATAACCTTATTTTAATCATGAGTGAAAGACGCAAAATGATAATTAACCGCAGTTTGACTTAAAAATACGGAAAATCACTCTTTCACGCTAAACTAGGCTCTATAGAGAAAAATGCTTTAAATAAAAGTTGTAGATCTTTTAATTTCCTATAAATTTTATTATCTCCACTTTTGTCGTAAAATGCATACTTAAGCCGAAATCTTAAAAAAAAAAATCGATTTTTCACAAGTTTTCATGAGAAAAAAACAGAAAATCGCTAATTACCGCTAAACTAAGCGTTATACAAAAAAAATGTTAATATAAAAGTTGTAGGATTTTAAATTCTCTACATTTTTTATTATATAAAGTTTTGCGCTAAAATTCATATTAAAGCCGCAATCTTAAAAAAACAAGTGTTTTATGTGAAAACGGTCTCACCAAGAATTTTAGTAATAATGGCGCCTACCCTATCTTGTAAAGCATAAAAAAATTTAGTAAACCAGGCGATTTTTAAAAAAATCGTTGGACCAGTTTTTGAGAAAATCGCAAAAAAAATGAAAAATTACACGAATAAACTAGGTACTACTTCCGGTAGCCCGATTTTGATGAAAATGTTCGTGTCGGGTCCGGTAGTGGTATGTAACTTAAGTTTTAAGTTCGTACGATATTTCGTTCTTGAGATATTCTGTTCACACACAGACCGATCGCTAAAAACATGTTTTTTGGGTTCACGGGGTCTGAAAACGTGTAAATCCGGTGAAACTCAATTTCGAAAAATCGACATGAAAACAATACTTTCCTTCCTTCATATAGGACTATAACAACATTCTATTACTGGAAAACATAATTTGAAAATTCTATGAAATGTAACAAAATTTTTAATTATTAGCTATCCAGTAAATAAGCACCTTACAACTTCCTTGTTTAAGAAAGCCAAATTGTATTAAATTGCAGTAATAGCTTTAACAATAATATATTAAATTAACTTTTTATAAGATGAATTATTCGTAAATTAAAAACGATTTTTAATCAATTTGTAGCATCTACAATAACTTCATTATAAATTTCAAACAAAACATTAACCTAAATAACGCAATTAACAAATAAAACAAATACGTTAAAATTACAACATAAAATTTAAATTTCAAACGTTTATAACATTAAACTGATAATGACAGTAATTAGAAAATGTATGAAATTAATTTATAGCGAATACAGTACTCACTTGACATAAACAAAACATAACGATTCCTAACCTTCAAATCCATAAAAACATGAGCAGGTTAGTTTCAACGTAAGGTACAAACAATAAAATACATTAACAGAAGAAATGCAAAGTTAAATATTAATAAGAATAGATAAATGTTACTAAAGACATTACATTATTATTTAAATACTACACAAAAATACGGCACGTATTTTCAACAACACACTTTCTCATAACCATATTCATCCGCCCAAACACTTATCAATTATCTAGTTCAGTGAAATCCCGCTGTCAGCAGCACAACGTTCCATATGCATTTCTCACAAAAGATTTCCGAAACATTTTATATTTTCTGCATTTACCTAACAAAAATTTGAACCGAATACTAATATGGAATATTTTATAACTCAAAAAACTCTTACGGTTTTTCGTTTTAATGTAAAAGTATTTTTACGATTCAACTTACGCAAAAATTTTTAATAAATAATTTAAATTTTTAAAGAAATTATAAAAATTTAATAATTTATAAATAATACGAATTTGAATGTATCACCGTACTGGTTCATAAACGCTAAACCAAAGGCCAACTTACAGTTGTAGCCCGCGCATTTCATACGCGTTTTGAAAAGTATGCAACGTGTTAGTCGTACGGTTTTCGAATTAACAGTTTTTAATTAAACCACGAATACAGTTTTACTAATAAATGCAACATACGTAAGAATTTATTTATAATGTGTAAGCAATAATGGAAAAGATTATTGTATCTATTAATTAAAGGTAAGGAAATTAAATTATTTTTAAATACAGTATTTGAGATTTTTGCTATTTAAAAATTAATTACCTATGTTCATTCTAAAATAAAAATTTAAGAGAGGCAGACTGCTTTTAAAACAGGATTATTCAAAAATTGAGAATGGATTGCACATGCATTTGTTTGGATGTATCTCTTTCAGATTCAACACAATTTTAGCTTAAGAAAAAATTGGTGAAGTGGTAATATTTTGGTTTAAGTTGTTTTAACAATGAGCATACATTTTCTAATTCCACTGTTTTACTAGTACATATTTCATTAGATTAAACTAGGAATGAAATATTAAAAGCCTTCAATCCATACTA
Organism: Catonia carolina; assembly: GCA_035578175.1. Lineage (NCBI taxonomy): Eukaryota > Metazoa > Arthropoda > Insecta > Hemiptera > Achilidae > Catonia > Catonia carolina. The sequence continues at coordinate 254,630,806 of JAQMRL010000001.1, read as the reverse complement.
TTACATTTATCTAATTCACAAATACTCACAGCAAAAACATCAAATCATTAACTCTGAAGTTTCAAAACTAACCATATATAATTATGTATAAGTACTTTTCTATTTACATCCAGGTATTTTAGGACTCAATTCACAACAACTTTTATTCAGGAAAATTAGATTTTAATTCTAAAATTAATACAATTTACAAATAAATAACAAATATAAAATGCAGTCGTAGTAATTTAATCAAAAACCTGCAAAATACAATAACCCAATTTGTATGATAGAATTATCAGATGTGCACAATGTAAAAAAAATTTACAAGAAGTAATCTTTGAATCTGTAGATACAAAATATTACATAAGAAAAGGGAGTCTTAATTCATTAATAATTTCTATAAATTCTAAAACAAACCTTTATAGCCACTTTCAGAATATAAATTTCTCTTTTTAAACAAGAATACTTTCAAGGATAAATTTTCGTTGACTTTTCACAGAACACTTAAAAAATACATTTGAAATAATTTTAGTCAAACAAATATCAGGAGTTTATTTTATTTATATATATGATGTAGTTTCACCAAAACAGATGTTTTTTATATCACAGTAGGAGATAACAAATGTATCCAGAAGAATCCACAGAGCAACATAATATTGTTTGTAACTGCAATTACAACATATAATATAATTAATCAAAGAAATTAGGGACATATTGATGTTTCATTCAATGTAAATCACATTTACTTTGCTATACACAATACAACAATATTACATTATGTCTGTGCCGTCCACAATCACCATGCTACAAAAATATGCATATTTGAGAGCAAGATTTGAGACATGGACCTTCCCCACACTTAGACTTACACACGAGCCAACACGGAATGTAGAAAAGTGATACTGTCATTTAATAACAAATATCATTGTTACTAGACAGCATTTCATCTCAATAACATTCCCTAATTATTGAAATATCTGCATATCCTGCACATAACAAAAATGTGCATTGTTTAAAAATAAAATCCTATGATATGATACCACTTAAAAAAAATTGTATTGTATAAATATATTTAAAAATTAACAAATTTAGAACTATAACTATAATATAGTAACAAAGCCAACAGTTAATTTAGTCAAGTCAAAAAAAGTCTAGGGAAGGTTAGTTTAGTTCAAATATTTATAGCATACAGTATCTTGCCTAATACTAATTTAAAGAAACAGACAGTTGTAAAAGATTTAAATACAAAACCCTTTTCTTAATTACTAAGCTCTAAAAAATAAATAAATCTTTATAATCCATCCTGCAGCTTATAATAAATTATATTGTATAAATATTTCACTAACCTTGTTGGCTGTCTTGATCCTTATTTTCCTTTATGATCTAGTTACGTGGGTTTTAGTGGATCGACAATCATCAGAGTATTCAAAACTATTTTCAAAACCTGTAGAAGAAGCAGTATCTTCAGTTATCTACATAAAATTCTTTCAGTTTTTAGAGTTTTTAAATAGACGACTGCAGATGCTACAACTTCTATCGGTAACTATTTTAAAATGATATTTTTATCCTCTGATCAGTGTGGATCCATTGAAATACATGTAGATCATAAAAGAATAAGGATCAAGGCAGCTAAAAAGGTTAGTGAAATACCTATTTATAAAATAAAAAATAAAAATAAAATTCCATAAACTATGAAGCTACCAACAAAATTCTGTTTGTTAAATAGTTTTATTTTAGACAAGATTCTGTATGCAAATGAAATAAAGGAATGTAGATTCAGTCTTCAGTGTCAGTATCTTCAATCTCAATTTTAATGTCTTTATTATCGATAAAAACTTCTACAGGTTCTTTAGTTTGTTTCGTTTCATCTGTCTGGGGTTCCCGGGTTGGGGAATTTTCCCGGGACGAGGAAGCATCAAGGGAATCGGGGGAAAGTAAGTTGGGAGAGAAGTGCTCGCCTTGGTGTGTTCGGACGTGCTGGTTCAAGATGGCTTTCTGGCGGAACCGCTTCCCGCACTCAGAACACGAGAAGGGCTTCTCACCAGAATGAATGCGGAGATGCTGGTTGAGGATAGCACGCTGTCGAAATGTGCGTTCACAGTAGACACAGGCAAATGGCTTCTCATTGGCATGAATCCGAAGATGCTGCGTCAGGTGTGATTGTTGTCGAAACCGCTTGCCGCACTCCGAACAGCCATACGGCCGACTGTCCGTATGAATTCGTTCGTGTTGAAGTAATGTTGATTTTTGCTTGAAGTCTTTACCACATGTTAAACACTTAAACAGCCTAAGATCAGATCCCTGTTTCGATAATTTGCTCTGTTGGGCAGATAAAATGTCCGTCATCCCATTTGGAAACTCACTGCTCACATCAGTAGCACTAATTTGCGTTAACATTACACCACCGGGATGTTTTAGGTATGACATAACACTACTAGGGCTTAACATCTGAGACGAGCTTAACATATGAGGCGCCCGCACATAGTACGACTGAGACATATCCGTTTGCGTTGAGAAACACTGTCGTTCAACGGTTGACTCTTGTAGTGGTGGTGAGTTTGTTGAAACTTGAGGTGGTTGGCTGTTCACAGTCACTGAAGTGTCATCCTCCCCATTCACTGCACATAAAAAAACACCAAAATTTAATAATTGTGAAACAAAACTAAATAAGTAATCAATAATAATTTAATAAATGAAACAATCAACAAGGTAAGCTGTAAATAATAAATCAACAGCTAAAAGCTGTTATTTAAATGTAAGGAAAATACATGTTTAAAAATGGTTAAGCAATATTTTCAAAACATATTTTAAGCTTACAATATAACCATACAAACAAAATCATTTTACCCAAAACCCACCAACAGTATTTGACTAATATTAAGATTTAAACTCATGATATAATTTTCTGGAAATGAATCAGATTAATAAATAAATGGCATTTTACTTTTGATATGACCTGATTATGCAACAATAAAAGATTATGAACTCATTAAAATAGTTTTCTTTACTTGAATAAAATAAACTACAGTAGTTATCGGATACAGTGACATCAGATACAATGACCTATCGGCTAGTGTGACCAATATTTGATTTTTATTTTTTGCGCCCTGGAGACTCCAGGAGGAGTATAGGACATGTCAGCTATAACACCTGAATGCATGAACAATGTATCACTACTATCATGAAAGGAATTCTTGTATGCTATAAAAAGTTTCACCGATCAAGTAATTTTTCAGATTCTTTTTAAAGGAATTCAAATCCTCACAACATTTTAAAAATTGGGGTAATTTATTCATGAACTTTCTTCCTGCATAAGTAGGTTTTTGTTCAAACAATTTTTTGGAGTGATTAGCCACATAATAATCATTTCTATTTCTCGTGTTATGATTGTGAACATTGAAATTCTGCATAAAATTATTTTGCCTAACATACATAATCACCTCAAAAATGTAGAGAGAGGGGACTGTAAGCAATTTAAGCTCCTTAGATAGTGGCCTGCATGAGGTTAGCTGGTTAGCTCCCACCATACACCTAATAGCTTTCTTTTGAATTTTAAAAACCCTATTCATATTACCCATGCTAGAATTACCCCATACTAAGATACCATAACAGATATGAGACAGAATGAGGCCATGATAAGCTGCCATTAGTAATTTTTTATCATTTAATCTGGCAATCTGTTTTAGTGCAAATACCCCAGATGATATTTTACTACTAACTTGATTGTTATAGAAGTCCCAAGACAAAGATCTATCTAGAGATACACCCAGGAACTTCACTGTTCCTACATGCTCTAAACTATTATTATGAATAAATACATCCACTTCTCTACTTTCTTTAACGTTATGTTTATTTTTAAACTGCAAGTACTGAAACTTTCTCTCATTAACTGTTAATAACATTTGATTCAAGAACTGTACTACGGACTCTATGTTAACATGTGTATTTACTTCAAGAGCATCTACCAGTAAACTGTTACTGATTACTGAAGTATCCATCAGCAAACAACAAAGCTCTGCCATTAGGTATGACTTCTGGTAGCCTATTAATGTACAATAGAAACAGAATTGGACCTAAAACTGACCCTTGTGGAACGCCTGCTTTGACTTCAAGCTTTCCAGATACAACCTTTGTAAGTTTCCCTCTAACAACCCTAGTTAACTCCACACACTCTAATCTACTAATAAGGTAAGATTGAAACCATTTTAATTCTACATACCTAACACCTAATGACTCTAGTGTTTTCAAGAAAATTTCATGATCAACACAATCGAAAGCTTTACTCAGATCCAGAAACACTGCCAATGCTTTCTCCCCGGCATCCAATATATCAACTACTTGCTCCACAAGTGAAACTATTGCAGTTTTAGTTGATCTACCTTTTTGGAAACCATGCTGATCCTCTGAGATGATTAGGTTTTCAGTCAAGAAACTGATTAACCTAATAAATACTAACTTTTCAAAAATTTTACTGATTGTGTTTAAAATACTTATGGGCCTATAATTTTCAACTAACTGGCTATCTCCATTCTTAAATATAGGCAATATTTCAGCCTTTTTCAGGTTGTTTGGAAATACACCTGCTTCGAGTGAGAAGTTAATCAAATGAAGGAGAGGAGTAATTAAAAGATGTTTACATTCTTTAACAATTATACTAGAAACCCCATCTAATCCACATGTTTTCTTACTTTTCAGGCTATCAATAAATGATTCTTATTCCTCACTTGAAACTAGGCTAAATAAGAATTGATTTACTACCTTGTTACCTTTTGGATCATAACATCCCACTGTTTCCCTAATCTGTTGTTTAAGTTTTAAAGCTACTTCCTGGTAATATTTGTTAAAATAATTACAAATTTCTACACCACCCTCAATAAGTTCATTATTTTTGTTAACAATATTGGGTATGTCAGTAAAATTTTTGTTGCTAACTACACCTTGATTCTTATTTATTATTTCCCATATTGCTGAGTTTAAATTTGGTGATTTATGAAGGACTTCAGCAGTTTTTTTGCATTTAGCTCTCTGGATTTCTCTGGCATAACGGTTTTTAATAGTTTTGTACCTTTGTTCGTTAAAGGTAGTCCTATGTGATAAAAAATCTGAGTATACATCTCAAACTTCAGACCTCATTTTCAAAATTTCCCCTGTGACCCACTCATCTGTTTCACAGACAATATTTTTTACATGATAAAAAGGTTGGTACGCTAATAGGCCAAATATAAAATATACCGTTTACAGTGATGTCGGTTTTAATGACAACTGTATATTTTTCAACTATGCCGGTTATCTGTCAACAGTATGAGTCAGCATGTTCATTGTTTTGGCTACTTTTAACGTGTTTTTTTCCCAATGGCGTTAGTCTCAACATGGATTTACCATAGTATGTGTTGGATGTTTGATTACTAACAGGCCTATCCTTTCTGTTAGTCTTAAGTACAGCACAGATCTACAGTTTTATTGTACTGTTTACTCAAGTTTAGTTTATATTTTTTGAGTAAACTCGTTTGTTATTTTTGTGTTCTATACAAACTTAAGCATCGTGTAGACATTTTACAGTGATAGAAAAAGCACACATTATTTGGTGTTAGAAAAATGGTAAAATGAACGGGGATATTGCAAGGGAGTTCAACGCTGGACACTCCATAATACCCGTAATTAGGTAAAACAGGGGAAAAATTCAGAATAGTTTTGATGAAGGTAAAGAGAAATCGAAGAGACTTCGACTTAGTCAGAAGCAGACATGGAAGAAACTCTTTTTGTGGTTTACTTCGCAACGGGCAAACAATATTACCGTAACTGGACCTTTGCTACAAGAAAAGACCATTGGTTATAGTGACTATCGCTTACAGTGGCCGGAACTACCCAGTCCCTAGGAGTTCACTGTACCTAATAACTACTGTACTTCAAAATATTAGTACATATCTATCATATTCAGAAAATAATTACAACAATATTTCTGTGGCTCTGACACCTGGATTGCCAAAAATAAATTATATTATAGAGGCTGAAACTACAGACATAATATAAATAACATTATAATAAAGATAATAATATTGCTAACAGTTTTTAAAATCAACTGTCTTTCATTACCTAACATGTTTGTAATTAATTTTTAAACTGCATCAACTAACTAAATTAAATAAAATACGTCAAATTTTTCTTTTTTCCTCTTGTTTGGCCTCAGTACTATTTTAGATATCCATAATCAATTCGTTGGTGAGGGGCTCACTATTCTACTCTTGCAAGTTTCCAAGTACTTCTTCATCGGTAATGATCTATTTTATAATAGCATCTGTTTCCCTGATGTCTGCATAATGTGGTCTTTTTGCACATAACAGGCAGGGGGTGTTAAATTAATTGCACTCGATCTGCTGGTTCCAGGGCTACAAAAAAATAGTTCTGTTTCATATCACGCAGTCAGCCAATTATATGAATTAACTATTTAAAAACAGAAAAGGTAGAGATGTAAAAGACACTAGTCAGAGTTATCTCCTCTGAAGTAATGAATTTCACTATACAGCCAGACCCTGTGGTGAATAAAGTGAAGGTGTCATGTGCAGGGTACTTTTTGGAGGGCCTGGCATGCTGATAAGCATAATCTTTCAACTCAGTGAGGAAGGCAATAGTAAACCTCCTCACTCCTCGTTTTTACTTAGTAAAACCTCTAAAGGTTCAAACCAGTCTTTCAGCTGTTGACCTAAACAACAATGTGATCTCATGAGAAATTTGTGTTGCTTGAGGAGTATATTGATTTTATCTTCGTTACATATGACTGACATTCAGTACAACTTCTTCAATATTGTTGTTCATAACTTCAACCCACTTTCCGCAGATTTTCTTGAGACATCAAAGCACTAATTTTTTTAAAATCCTGTTTCTGGGTTTCTGATGATGAGAAAGAAGCAGGATATTTGGGTTTCCTTCATTGTACTTATTATCAGATTGTTTCTCTATAGACAAGTTTCGTTGGGGAAAATATGCCAAATACTGTCGACTTAATAGTTTTTCCTTATGCAGGCCTTGATGAGTCTCTTTTCAGTCTTTGTCAACTGGTTCATTTTTTCTGTTTTTATTTGGTACAGGGTTTCACAGATGTATTTTGGCTCTGAAAGGGTTACTGTTTTGTAATGACTAATTTTGGTGTTTATAGGCATGTTTGTTGTTAATTTACATAAATAAATCAACCATCATAATATTAAATAAAAACACATTTAAACCATCTCAAAATTGTACCCCTGTATTAAGAATTTTGTTGTTGTTTAGGTCAACAGCCGAAAGGCTCGTTTGAACCTCTAGCGGTTTGACTAAGTAAAATCAAAGAAGTGAGATGGTTTACTATTGCCTTCCTCATTGAGTCGAAAGAGTATGCTTATCAGATTGCCAGGCCCTCCGAAAAGCAACCACTTTCCACCCTGCAAATGATACCTTCACTTCATTCACCACAGGGTCTGGCTGTATAATGAAATTCACTACTCTCAGAGGAGATAACTCTGACTAGTGTCTTTACACCTCTACCTCTTCTGTTCTTAAATAGTTCAGTCATATAATTGGCTGACTATGTGATAAGAAACAGAATTATTTTTTGTAGCCCTGGAACCAACACATCGAGTACAATTAATTTAACACTCCACCTGCCTATTATGGGCACATTAATAATATCTGAACATAAATATATATATTTTTTAATAAGTTTAAATTAATAACAGACATAATTTACAAAAAAATTAAATCAATGAATAAAACTATACACATTTTTTTAAATACCTAAATATTTGAAACCTAACAAAATATATAAGAAAATTTTTTTCAATAAAAAAATTAATTAAAATTATTCTTATGTAGAGTAGACCCATGGTTATCCAAGCCCCGGCTAACCAAGTTCCGGGTCAACCGAGGTAGTCCCAAAAAGTACAGTACAAAGCGCATATCGTAGCAATCAATTTTTTATCTTTCAGGTTTTTTTTATTATTAATTCAGTAGAACTGCAAATGGCAATGTAGGAATAATTATTTTATACTTTATCATAAATTATTTTATACAATTTTATAAACAATAAAAAACTAATGTAACTAACTTTTTGCGTTTAATAAAAAAAAAACTGATAGCTAACTGACTATCATAAAATTACAAAAGACAAAATATTTTATTATAAGTTAAAAAACAGATAAGTAAAAAATAAATTACTATAAAAAAATTATTAAAAAAAGTTTAAATATGCATAGTAACTATCACCTTTAAGAACCACGTTATAAAAGAAGAATATTATCGCATTGTTGCAATTACACGATATGTGAGGGAGAAAACACTGTTAAGGTTATCTGTTCAAACTACATCAATATTGGTTAGAAAGTAATAACACTTATTTTTTTTAATGAAAAATTATATAAGTAAGAACACCATTAAGTCTTGTTGCACAAGCATTCTCTGTACAAACTCTCATGATTTAAAATAAAATACTTTGAAAAATATAGAATTTGTGACACTAACAGACTCTGACCTCAGAAGAAGGAACTGAATAATCTGAAGAAGGAATCAGAAAATCTGATCTATTATCAATTAAATAAAATTAGTCATTATTTTATAAATTATAACAATTTCTAAAAAAATATCTGTATAATGGAACTCTCAAAATCGCTTTTATTATTAGATTTTTCTTACGGAATTTGCAGTCCTTATTGTAAGATCTTTACGATCTCTTCTCAAGGTCTCCCGTGTTTTGGCAAAAGGATGTATGTGAAAAAATCGGTTTTTTTTTATTTACGATAAATTTTTTGCACTTTTTTCAAAAATCCTATTGCCAAGTCTGTACAAGTTATAGTTTTCAAGATACAATGATGGCAAAAAGCTGTAGGTACGTCTATTTTGAGAAATTTTAGAGGCAAAATGGTGTATGGGTTAATAAATTGGTAATTAAAGATTGGCACAAAGATGTATGAATTCTTTTCACCATTTTTCCTTTCTGAAAACACTAAAAATCCCATTGTTATAAAACGGGAATACGATGTATGTGCGATTAATACTTTTTACTTTAGTAAACTGTGTTGTTAAAATAGTTTTAGTCAATGGTAAAAGGGGTTAAATGGCTTATGCTTCTTTTTGGTATGTTTTATAATCATTTGCATTTAGAGAAAGGCACACGGCAGAAGGATGTATGCTCAAATAATATCTTTTGCCTATGAAATGCTGAAAATTAACTATCCAAAACAAACATAGAAAAAGGTGTATACCATATTTTACATTATGTTTACTGCTCCTCGTGGACAGTCATTCCATAAGGCAAAAAGGTGTGTGAACTTAATACACCGTTTTGCCGCTCATACACAATGAGATTTTGTTTTGGTGTTAGTTTCAGATTATGTCCAACCTTAGGCTGTATATTCATACAGCCTAAGGTAATCTATTCATGCTATTCTATTCTTCTATTCATGCTAAGGCAAAAAGGGGTAAATGGACTTTACAGCTTTTTGCCAATAGAGACTGCGTTTGATGCAATTAATGAAATGGCTGTAAACAGAGGGTACACCTTTCTACCATAGTTTCACTTATTTTTTTTGGATTTTTTCCTATAAAGGCAAAATGGTTTAACTGGGTTTTTAGGGTTTTAACAAGTTTTTTACAAATTTTTGACTATGTAGTCATAAACAGAACATTAAAAACTATAACAATACATAAAGTACTCAATTAGAAAGTCATTTACAACAAAACGGCCACAATTTAAACTTTGAATGCAATTTCTGAAAAGCTGTGTTTTTGAGATACACCTTTTTGCCTTTTTACGGGAGAGGTGCTCTCTATTGGAGGTTGGTGATCATTACAGCAATTCTCACTTTTGACACACAGAGAAGCAATGATACCAATCTTGCAAATTTTTAGCTAAGATGTTCTTTCCTTTCCTATACACCTCTCTTCTGCTATCTTTCCCTGAATAATCAACTGCAGACAGTATTCATCTCCACTCATAACAAACTCAAAGTATTCCAATTTCTGTCTCTTTATCATGTTAATCGATTCTTTTTTAATGTATCTAATGTAAGTTTCCTCATTCGACCTTTTCTCCGTCCATGATATTGCTGAGGGAAGTCGACATTACTGTTGTGTACTGCTATCTATCAAATGACAGCATACAAATTTTCAGACTGATTCATGGGTTAGTCTTTATTTGGCAGCCAGTTTTGTCACATGTGTTTCATATTTCTTGAAAAGTAGAAAAAAGCAATATTGAACTATAAATCGCTTTTTATTTTTGGAAGGAAAACATGCAAAGAAATAAAAGCAAAGTTGGATGTCTGTCTATGGGGATCCTTCACTATGACAACCATCACATACAGGTTCAACGAATGTATATGTGATTGTATAACTGTTTTTGATGAGCAGCGGCCAGGCGGCCCGCCGGCAGAAGTAATTACTGAGGAAATCATTGAAAAGTCTATGACATGATCCTCGCTGATCGCCGAACTTAAGTGCGCAAAGTAGCAAAGAACCGTAGGCGTGTCGTATGGAACGGCAATCAGTATTTTATATGGTTTGAGAAAGCTGTTGGCCTGATGACTGCTCGTGGTGGACAACATGCAGATATAGTGTCAATGTCAAAGCAGTGTTTGGATTTCTTTAAGTGGAATTTGCAGGAGTTTTGCATGAGTTGTCACCATTGATGAAACCTGGATATATTATTGTTTGCCAGACCAAGCGACAGCCCAATCAATGGATTTTTCAGGTGAACCTACTCAGAAGGAGGCGAAGACGATCCCATTGGCTGGGAAGGGTAAAATCCTCACGGACTTTTTGCAGAAAGGAAGAACTATCACAGAGTAATACTATAGTGAATTATTGGACCAATTCGATAAGAAATTGAAGGAGACATAGCCCCATTTGGCTACATGGAAAGTGGTGTTTCACCATGATAACACACCAATATATTCAACCGGAATTGTCATGGCAGAATTACACGAACTTCGCTGAAAATTCCTGCTGCGCCCACTGTACTTATCTGACCTGGCTCCCAGCAACTTCATTCTGTTCCTTAACATGAAAAACATGGATTGGAGGAAAGAAATTCAACTCAAACGAGGAGATTATCACCAAAACAGAGGTGTATTTAGCAGAGTTTAACAAATCTTGTATTTTGGAAGGGTGAAAGAAATAGCAGAAATTTTGGGAGAAACTGTATAGATCTAAAAGGAGAGTATATTGAAAAATAATAAAAAAATTGAGAAAAAATCTTGCTCTTCACTCTTAACATGGTAATTAGTAGTCGACCCTCATACTTAACACATATCGATACACACACACAAATTCGAAGACTGCATTTTGTCTATTTCTCATTTCCCAGAAATATAAGCCTCCATTCCGTATTGAAGACCAGAAAAGATGTAGCATCTCATGAGTCCAATTCTGAATTCTATAATGAGATCTCTACAGAATAAATGCATAATCATAATAGAAGCCAGATTTGCTATTTCTACCGGCGCTTCTATTTCTGGTGTTAGACCGTATTTCTCATTTATTTAAGTCAATGATAAAAAAACCTACATAACTGACAACATAATCACAAAATTACGCAATTAAATGCACATGAGACAAGTTAACAACAAAAAAACACATGTAAATTGTAACAATATGAAAGAAATCAAAATTTTATTCTGAAAAAATTCACAGTGAAAATTTTAAAATTGACAAAAAATAAATAAAATTTTCATCCACTTACCTTGAGGAGGATGAGCTGATGGTGGTTGTTGCTGAGGCTGTTGCGTTTGATCAGCATAAGGAGATGGCACAGGAGGGGTGATACTAGAATGTTGTTCGGGAGGTTGCTGTACAGATGCAGAATCATTATCTGCTGAAGAATGTTGGACAAGTGAATCCGTTGGACTATCTGGTCCAGGCCCAGGCGCCGAATTCGATCCTGGTGGATTGGATTGTGTGACGTAGCCATTTTCCGTTGGTTGATGAGGTGGACCTGGACCCCACTGGCCTCCAACCAATCCCACTTGTCCATTACCCCCCTGACCATGTACTTGCATGGTACCGCGTTCCATGCCGTCTTTGTACAGCATGTAAGGTGTCCCAGTATCTGAAACAAAAAAAAATTTAGTTATTTCTGGAAAAATAAAAAAAAAGTACATGTGTGTAGCATATAAAGCTCCGTAAATTTTTAGGACCGGCTCGTTGGCGTAGTGGTTAGCGCAACTGGCTTCTTTGCCGGGGGTCCCAGGTTCGATTCCCGGTCACGTAGAGATGTGGGCCGGGTAAATACCCAGTGGGAAGGTAAATATAAATAGGGTATTTACCCAGTGGTCGTTTAAATACCCAAAATGAGGGTATTTTCAGTTATTGAGCTTTTTATTACACTTTTTTAATTGTTGATGAAGTGTTGGACGAACAGGGACTGAAATACAGCTATTTGATGCCTTAAATTGAAATCAGGAACAATATTCATCCTTCAAAACTAAACTAAAGGAAAATTGACGTGCGGGTATTTATATGTTTTGGCACTGTAACACCGTAACCTTTCTGTATTGGTTCTTAAAGAGTGTTTTTCTTAAACTAAAGTAATATATTGGATAACATATTGTTGTTGTTTAGTTTTTAAAATTTTTAATACATAGGCCTACCAAGGTAATGAGAAGGTCGAGTTTCATTAGGGTACCGACCGGTACTGAAAATGAGCAACAAAGACATAGGAGGGAAAAGTGCTTGCTATTTTTGTAGTAAGAGTAGGCTATATGTATATAATTGAAAGATGTTCGATAAGTAACAAAATATTTAATAGAAAGTACATTAATTATAAAAAAAATGCTTATAATAGGATTAAAATCAATAGAAGCCTCAAAGAGGCAATGATGGCCACATTTCGCTCTCGGATGAAGAGTACCTCTCTGAGCGTGAAGAAGACTCAAATTAGAAAAAATGTTGTTAGGCTACTTTATGATATTTTGTTTTTTTACATCAAAAGGTGTTGTAATTCTTCTGATGTAGGCCTACATTACGTAGAATTTCTTTAGTAAATGATAAAAACTATTCTAAACAAAATTTGATTTTGATTTGACCCAAGTTGTACTTCTACTACTCAACTGATATTTTTCATTGTAAAACATAAACAATGTGTTGAAAACGGTATATTGCACCTTTTGTAGAACTTTGCCAATGCTTTAAATTAATTTCCACTAATTGTTATCTCATTGTTTGCAAAAAGGCCTAGTTCAGTTGTAACTCTTGAGTTTTCAGGTTATAAATATTGAATTGTATCTTCTTATCCAATTAGTCATAATTAAATTAAATTGTTATTAACTGTCTAATCTTATTATATTTCTAGAAAGTTAATATAGAATAGGCCTAGTTTGCATATTGGTACCTTTTTTAGGGTTCAACTTTCTGCGACACATGATTTTTAATGTAATATCAAAAATACCCGGGTATTTACCCAAATTGGGTATTTACCCCGATTTATAAGTACCTGGGTATTTCACATCCCTACCGGTCAGGTCTGGCATTTTTTTCATCACTCATTTTCATCTATCATCCTTCTCACGTCTCCATCTGCATTAGCAGTAATTGCAAAACAGTCAAACGTTTCGTTAAATTCTCAATTGTTTACAACTTAAGTGTTAGACCTACGTTCAATAAACCAACAAAATTCTATCAATACAAACAACCTAGTAATGAAATCCCTTCAATTGGCACTGTTAACATTTCCAACTACGCCTTTCAACAGCACAAAATAAATTAATGTATTTATCAATCTTTCGTCTTGGTTGTTCGTTCAAAAAAAAAAAAGATCTTCCATAGAACAAATTAACTTTTATAGTAAAAAATTTATTAAGTTTATTAATAACCGTACAGCATTTCAAATTTTTGTCTAACGTGATTGACCATAACTGTTCTCATGCTTCCTCTCCCATGCAAGTGCTCGCCTCTCATCATGCGGTCTTGGGTTCGAATCCCATTCAGGCACGGCATATTTTCATACGTTACAAAAAAAGATTTCATCCTTCACAGTCTGCATTAGCAGTAATTGCAGAACAGTCAGACATGAAACCAAAAAAAAAAATTCCTATGCAATACAACAAAGTTGCTGTGCATCAGAGATTTACTATTCAATTGTGAGATTGTATGATATAACTCAAATCGATTTAGAAGTTTATCCCATAGTGTAGGGACCACAAATCAAAATTTTTCAGGAGGCTTAATTTGAAAAAAAAAAACAAGTCTTACAATTACTGCTGCTAGACAAATTATTTTTCACAGAATCTGTTAACACCTGTACTAGTAAATCAAAATTAATGTTGCTAGACTCTTGAACATTAACTGCAATGTGCTGCTCCTGCCAAGTAAGATAATTACTTTCTAAATTTAATAAATAAAAATACACTTCTTAACATTTTTTGAATTTAACACTTATTATATCTGTATATCTGTTATCACAACAACCTAAAACACAATATAATATTAGCTTAACATCTGATTAACATGAGGTTATAACATCTCTCTCACAGCCAGGGTCAGTAAACTGAAACCAATTTATTAATTTGAAAAAGATAGTTAACAATACTAATATAAATAAAATTTATTGTTTCTCATTATTCTTGGAAACAAATACAATTACTGGACTGCAATAAAATATACAAATAAATATCTTCAAAATTAATCAAAAAATACATAAATCTGAAACAAATTAACTTCTCTTGAGTTTATAAATAAATTTACTTATTTTTAGGTTTTGTTTTTTGGTTTAATGTCCAACTGTTTTCAATTACTGCTAACGCTGACGGTAAAAAGAATGACAGATAAAGATGAGTGATGAAAAAATGGCAGACTTGAGCGGGAATCGAACCCGGGACCCCAGTATAGAAGATTGCATCACATAAATGGGTTATTACTTTTCAGTTTTCCTAGTTTCACTCTTAATTTTACTTTTCTTGATATCCTTAAAAAATATAAATGCTGATTTTCAAAACTATAACTCTTTAGCGAGGTATTGGTATTGCTATAGGGTAGGCTGAATACCCCTTCTAGCCCAAACGAGCAAATGGTCAAAATTCAAATGTTTCATTTTTTCACCCATTCACCTAAACTAAACAAATTAATAACTAATAACACTGAACTTTTGAAAAGCTTTTAAATTTTCTTTGTTATTAACCCTTACAGTGCCAGCGTCCTAACATTAGGACATCAAACGTTCAACCAAAAAACGCCGGAGTCCTTCTATTAGTACATTTACTAAAAAATTCATCAAATTTTTATTTTTCGCTCAATTTTTCTAAACAATGTATGAAAATAATCAGTAAGATATGTATACTGAAAAAATACATGTTGATTCTGTTATGAGTGTAATTTATTGATTAATATTGATTGAAAATATTTCATGTTGATTAAGGAGGCCATGGCTAGTATTTTTAATTCATTTTTTACAATACATAAATGATTTTGGTGACTTTACACATAATTAAATTGTCTTTAAAGTAATATAAGTGAAGTTGGGTAACATAATTCTTTTTAAGTTAAAAAAAATATGTTATAAGGTCATACAAGATCAATTCATTATGAATAAAACAAAAAAAATCATTAAGATATCTTGAAAAATAGCCAAGTTATGGATAGACATATAAAATGCTACACATCGCACAAAAATAGGGTGGCATTTTTAAGTAGTACCTACGGGAAAATACCTGGCATTTTTCAATAGGAACTCACAATATTCTCCTGGCATGGTTAGGGTTAAAAAATTGTCTTTTTCCTATTACTTGGAGAGAGAATAATACATGCCAATTTTCAGAACTACAGTTTTTTTTGGGAAGGTACAGAATCATATATATATTTTTTTTAGGATAGTTATCACATTTTTCCTCTCAGGTGCAACAGTTCTTATTACACACGTTTTAGTAGTTTTGTTGTATATTTCACCCTATAAAAATATGCAAAGAATTTCAGTTCTGTGCTATTGGGAAGTTAAGGAATTAATGACAAGTCATTTAGTGAGAGCTTCCAAATTTATACGTATATTCAATTAAATTTAAATAAAATAAATGAAACCCACAAAAAAGTTGCACAAATTTGTAAAGTATTATAGAAAAGACAGTGACATTATTCAGCTAGATGATTTCAACAGCTCCTAGCAGCAAAGGATTTTTTTAAAATTTTTAACAGTAATTACTTTCTGGTCAAATTACCTATAATATTATGGTATAAAAAATTTAATTTTAGTTGTGTCAAGCAAGATATTTGAATCGTTTCTCAAAAATAGACCTGAGCCAAAACCTGTTATAGGTTTTCTTTATCTTCTGTGTAACAAAATTCAGGAAATTCAATTATTTTTTGTAACAATTGAAAACAATATCACACATTCTCTTCTTAAACTACTAAGACAAACAGAATTTTTAACCAATTCTCGTGAATTCAATTTTATTTCAGTTAAAAATAGTTGTTTAAATAAATTAAGGTAATAAATTTATAAGTACATAATTTAAGAAATATTTCATTTTTAATATTGTCATTAAAAAGAAAATGGGCCTATGAAGGGGTTCTGTCATCAATTGGAAGGAAACCACTTAATTCCTTTTATAAAGGCTTCAGAGAACTGGCTGGGATAGAAGGCTACTGTCCTATCCATACCCATACATTTATGTTGTGTGGCCAGAAGTAGCTGTGTGACTGCTCATGAGCATGATGACTGCCGTCTCATAGTGTAAGGAACTAAAAGGGCTGCCCATCCCACCCTGGCAGATGGTGGTGGCTTGGGGCATTCAGTCTGCTAACCAAAAAACTGAAAGCAACAATAAACTACAACTTTTTCTGTCTGACTAGAATTATTGTGGGTAAACTCCCTCATGTATGATTCTGGTTAGCCTTACTTAGTATATGCACATCTTTAAGAACTTCGAGAACTTCAAAATATGATAGAAACTTTTGAAATGTGGTGTTAAAGGAAAATGTTAAATATTAGGTGGGTGGACAAACTAAGTAATTTAGAGGTTCATAAACGAGTGGATGAAAAAAGAAGTACATGGAAAAATCTTACCAGAAGAAGGGACAGGCTAGTGGGGCATACACTAGACACCAGGTATTCAATAATTCCAGGTCTATCAATAATGGAGCGTAATATTGAGGGAGTGAATTGTAAGAGGAGACAAAAAAGTTAGAATACTTCAAGCAAATTATAAAAGATGTAGGGTGTTCCACGTATGTGGATATGAAATGACTTGCGCAAGATAAAGCGGCTTGGAGAACTGCATCAAACCAGTAGAGACTGATGACAAAAAAAGAAAATGGATACAAATACTTGCATTAAATTTGACCATGAGATATTAAATTGATGAGTTTATCGAAAAGAATATTTAAGAGTAATTTTGTAAATCTACAACAGCAATTAGATTAAAAGTAATAGGGTAAAAATTAAATTAAAAATGTAATATAGTCATAAAAAAATAAAACTAAATAACTAATTGCCTGGACTGTAATTTACTGTACTCTTGTTATAAATAAAACAAACACACTGTTTCCATCAGTTTCTAACTCATAGATAATTTAGCATTCAGGGGTAATTAAGTTAAAGTAGATACAGCTATACCAAAAACAATATTATATGTACACCAACATGGAATATAGATAATCCTAGAAAAACATTTGAACCATTTTGACATTTGTACAAAGTTCAACGAAAAATTCTATCTTGAATGTTATAATTAAAAAAAAGAAGAAATTAAGATCAGCGTGGTTAACAGAAAGAGGAAAGATTATGCAAAACCTTTTCATTAAGACTCAAAAATTTTAATCAAGCTGGAAGTATTAAAAGCTTACATTACAAAATTTACAATACGAGACATAGATGTGTCAAAAAATCATGTGTTGGTGCCGTTCCTTTTACACCATAGCCCACTCACCCTTTTAACAAATCCCTTAAACCAGACTTAGCTTTTACTTTGTAAATAAAACATAAACTAAAGTATCAACATGAATTTTTCTTTCTCTTGCCTGTATGAATATACATTGATTTTCTTATTTTTAATCATGTGTGATATTTGATTCAATGGGGTTCATGACAAGCCTACTGAAATAAGCAGTAGCAAAAACAATTTTTTGGTGGTAAGTGATGGATTTATCATTGGTGATAAACTTCCAGTTCATCAGTTTTATCTTGACATGTCCTATACTCCCTTTGGAGTCTCCTGGATGCAAAAAAAAAAAAAAAAAAAAAAAATATATATATATATATATATATATATAGGAAGGAAAGTGTTGTTTTCATGTAGATTTTTCACCGTATATACATGTTTTCAGACCCCATGAACCCAAAAAAAAAAATTTAAGTAATTGGTGTGTACATGCGTGCGTGAGAGAGAGAGGAAGGGAGGGGGAGTGAGTGAGTGAGAGAGAGCGGGGGAGGAAGAGAAAGAGGGAGGGGGAGAGAGAGGGAGAGAGCAAGATATCTCTAGAACGGAACACTGTAAAAACTTGAAACTCAAAATTTAAGTTAAATAACGTTAGAGGACCCGACAAAAAGATTTTCATCAAAATCGGTCAACCGGAAGTAGTAGTTTATTTGTGTAATTTTTCACTTTTTTGCGATTTTCTCAAAAACGACTATGATTTTTTTATAAATCGTCTCATTTTTATGCTCTACAAGATAGGGTAGGTGCCATGTCTGCTAAAATTCTTGGGGAGGGAGAGCTTTCGTAGAAAAGAATGGTTTTTTTGAGATTGCAGCCTTCATATTATCCATTTTAGGGCAAAATAATATAAAATCAAAGTTGTAGACAATTTAAAAATCCACAACTTTTATTTTAAACATGTTTTTTGTGTAACGCTATGTTTAGCGGTAATTTGTGATTTTATATTTTTTTTCATGAAAATCGGTATTTTTTAACTCATGTCCATACCAATTTCTCACTCATGCTTACTTAGGGAGTGCCACAGCAAAGATCCAACAGCGAATTAGGTAAACGAGAGACTTTGAAAAGTCAAAGTAAATGTATAGAAATCAAGATAATGGAAGAAAATTCAGAAACATTATTTTAAGGAATTCAAGCTTGTGTAGCTGATTGGAGTGGCATGTCTCTATACATATCGTGACGTAGTTACTATACCAGAATTAAATAAGCCGGAGAAAATTCACAATTTCAGAACATCAGGAAAATCTCGAATAATGACAAAGGTTAGCACTGATAACTTTCAGAAAATGTATACTGGTCTGTAATTTTCATGTTCAGCATAAAACACTGCCAACATTAATGACGTTATTAGTTAATTTAAAACACAGCATTCAGAGCTGAATATCAATTGAACACTTTGAACTTTAAAAAATAATTTAAGAAATTTGGGCTTCAGGTAGAAGAAGACGGAAAACAACAGAAAATACAGAATATAAAATCATCCATAGCGACAGAAACACTTACTGTTCAGGTACTGAAGAGTATGTGCGTAGCATTTGTTTGTGCTGACAATTCCTTCTACCAGCCCATATTGTATCCTACCACAGCACTGACAATCTATCAAGAATCAACAGAGCTTTCTAAACTCTTGATGAATTATATAACTTTAGCAAAGAATAACAGAAAATCTGGTGTGAAACACTCACATGACTTCCTCTTGTCAATACAAATAATTAACAATATAACCTAATATTAGTAATAAAACATTAGAAATTTAACATAACCTAATTTTAATCATGAGTGAAAGACGCAAAATGAAAATCAACCTCAGTCTGGGTTAAAAATACGGAAAAATCACTCTAGAACGCTAAACTAGGCTCTGTAGAGAAAATTCTCTAAATAAAAGTTGTAGATCATTCTTCCTATAAATTTGATTATATACACTTATGTCGTAAAATGCTTGCTAAGGCTGAAATCATACAAAAATCAATGTTTTTTTAGACGTTTCCATGAGAAAAACAGAAAATCGCTAATTACTGCTAAACTAAGCATTATACAAAAAATGTTTGATATAAAAGTTGTAGGATTTTAAATTCTCTACAACTTTTATTATAAACATTTTTGAGCTAAAATGCATACTAAAAAAAAATCTTAAAAAAGCAATCTTTTTACATGAAAACAGCCTCTCCTAGAAATTTCAGCAGACATGGTGCCTACCCTAACTTGTAGAGCATAAAAAACTTAGTAAATGAGCCGCTTTGAGAAAATCGCAAAAAAGTGAAAAATTACACGAATAAACTACTACTTCCGGATGACCGATTTTGTTGAAAATGTTCGTGTCGGGTCCTCTAGTGGTACCTAACTTAAGTTT
The DNA here is from genome assembly GCA_035578175.1 of Catonia carolina. Classification (NCBI taxonomy): domain Eukaryota; kingdom Metazoa; phylum Arthropoda; class Insecta; order Hemiptera; family Achilidae; genus Catonia; species Catonia carolina. Next base: position 254,610,589 of record JAQMRL010000001.1, on the reverse strand, counting down.
CAAGTTTGTATGATGTTCCATTCTTGAGATACTCTGTTCACACACACACACACACACACACGCACGCGCGCACACACACACACGCGCACGCACGCACGCACGCACGCGCGCACACACACACACACACACACACACACACACACACACACACAGACCAATCACTAAAAACATGTTTTTTGGTTCAGGGGGTCTGAAAACGTGTAGATCCGGTGAAAACTTCGATTTCGAAAAATCAACAAGAAAACAATACTTTCCTTTCTATATATTCATATAGGGAAGAGAAAGTAAAAATTGGTAACTAAGGGTACATAAGACCATTAGTAACATTACACTTTATGTATGTAAACATGCACTATAACATAACTCATTAGTAAACTTATAACAACATTTAACACACATTTACGTGTGACTATGAAGTTCCAATAAAACTACAGAAAATAGATTACAAGCAGAAATGAGTGTAAGTTAGTGCACAATTTGGGCGATAGTATTAAGCACAACGAAAACTCTGTTAGTTGGTATATATCAGTAAATGATCAATAGTTTAAAAACATGAATACTAAGACATGAAATCAAAAATATCCTATTCAGAAAAAGCTTCTTGGAAAAAAAGAGTTCACACATGAATTCTGGAGTATTCAGAACAGATGCTTCTGCATATACAAACACAAACAAATGGATGAGAAAATTTTATACCACTGACTAAACACACAACAACTCATGAAAAAGTTTTAATTATTAATCAGTTTCCATTTGAATGGTGTGTATATATACAGATGATGAACGTACTGAAACGTGTTAGTAACAAAATTAATAAATAAGAAGAAAATTAAAACAACGGTTAAAATAATACAGGTTGGTAAAACTAAAAATGTATTTGTCATTTATGTTGATTACAAGTTGTACAATGCATTTTAAAGATTTCTACATTGAATAAATATCACATCTCGTGTAAATTACAAAAATATTTCAAATGTAATCGTTTGATTTCATTGACAGAACTCCATATAACAGCTACTTAATGTATTGTACATTAACACTTGGTAATTTTTTATAAAAGAACAGAAACAACGGGAGTTAAGATAATTTAACAACGGACACAGCTTTTCTGTGAAATAAATATGAACATAAATCGGACAAAGTAATTAAAAAACAGTTACCTACCTTCCTACCAAATATGACAGAAAATATTCCCAAAATGAGACACTAAATCATTAACACAGCATAGAGAAATCAAATATGTTTTTCTATTATCTTGACAAAGACAACATTATTACTTGAATCTTGACAAACACAGCACAAAAATGACATTGTTACAATTTATAAACCATTAAAAATTTGAGATCTGTAAAAAATTTATAAACAGGATTTTTATAAAATTGGTTAAAAAGGTATATGATATTAAAAATTAAACAGAATAATTTATACTCAGATTTTATTTAATTAAATAAAACCTTGTTCTGCTTACAATTAACTGGTCTTAGGAGAAAAATTGCATTTACTAAAAACAAATTATAAATGTTATGATATCAATTACGTAAATATGAAATAATTAAATTAGTGATTAGGGAGCATCGTAGTAGCAGAATCCATATTAATATAATGAGTTATAAAAAAACTTTTTATATTCACATTTACACTGCTTCTGTTTCCTTTTTTCTTTACTCACGTGTACATTCACGGTGCGCACTGCTTCATCAGGTAATGTCACAAAACCTTCCAGAAATATTATGAAGAATTTATCTTTTAAATATTTCTGGAAGCTTTTGTGATATTACCTGATGAAGCAGTGCGTACTGCGAATGTACTCATGAGTAAAGAAAAAAAAGAACCAGTGAAAAGGTGAATACAAAAAGTTTCTTTATAACTCATTATATAAGTATGATATAGACATGATTTTGAATTATAACACAAACAGTTTCACACCGCCCAAAAAATCAATTGAAATTACTTTTAATATTTGAAATATTAGTTCAAGATCCATAAAATGCAAAAACAAGACCGTGAAAAAATGGAAACAATCATCAGAGTAAGCGCAGTGTAATAAAATTATTATTACCAACCAATTATAACCATGTACAAGACAAATCAGTACAATTCAAAAGTTTCAAAATATAAAGTACATACAAACACCAAAAAAACATACACTATACTACAACAAACAAAGTTAGTTACCTGCATTAAAAAAGTAATTATTTCTCATGAAAATTCATATTATAAACTATAAATTAGAGCTCACAAGTTAGGTAAAACAAAAAAATGAATACATAACACATAAATGAATTTTGTTAAACATTTACTGTGTATATACGAATATTGTTTAGAATTATTATAATATTAAAAAAAAACACCACATACACAATAGATGACTCTCACATGATTAAAAAAATACGTCCTTTTGGAGCATCTTTATTTGCAATATAAATACATCAATGTACGTACATGTTCATTGTCATAACACGAAAGTGTTGATACATTAATCTACACTAATACAATGAAGACAAAGTGTGTTTTTTGTGCAGGTTAATTTCTAAAACTACGAACAGGTTTTTATGAAATTTTGACAGCATATTCATATTTATATTCACATTTTATTTTTAAATTTTCAAAAATGATAATCCTAAGGGCCCTAATGAAGATTTCCATAAATATGTATGTGTGTGTACATGTGAGTACGTATTGCTGTTGAAGTAGATGAAGGGGGTTTGATGAGAGTGAGAGATGTATGCGGGGGAAATTATAAAAATGTCGTTTTGTGTGTGTGTACTATTGCTGAAGCAGTACATATCATCCCTCCAATGGTAAACTTGTGAATGCACAAATTTTGCGAATATGAGTTTGTTAGTGTATGCTGATATGTACAACCCAACGCATGTTGTAATAAACATGCGAATATATATCTTGTTCGGTTAGGGAGATACAGCCTTTATAAAGTTACGAAAATACACGAAGTGCGTTAAAGAAGAAAGCATTGAACTTGTTTTTTGCTCTCCTGTAAAACTGAGAATTCGCACATTCGCGAGTTTACCATTGGAGGGGCAAACTATACATATAAAGACTAGTGAGAGACATACGCGGGGGAATTTATCAAAACGCTGTGTGTGTGTGTGTGTGTGTGTGTGTGTGTGTGTGTACGATGGAGTACACAGTCGATCTAGCAGCTACACAATGTCTGTTACATAGCCTATTTATGTAAAACAAATCTGGTGTGAAACACTCACACAACTTTCTCTTGCCAATGCAAATAATTAACAATAAACCTAACATTAGTAATAAAACATTAGAAATGAACAAAAAACTAACCTCAAAAAACAGTAGTGAAATACGCAAAATTAAAATCGACCTCAGTTTGGCTTCAAAATATGGAAAATCGCTCATTCACGCTAAACTAGGCACTGTACAAGAAAATGCTTAAAATAAAAGTTGTAGAATTAGAGTAGTAGATCTCTTAATTTCCTATAAATTTTATTTTATACACTTTTGTCGTAAAATGCATTCTAAAGCCGAAATCTTAAAAAAATAGATTTTTCACACGTTTTCGTGAGAAAAAACAGAAAATTGCTAATTACCGCTAAACTAAGCGTTATACAAATAAATGTTTGAAATAAAAAGTTGTAGAATTTTACATTCTCTACAACTTTTATTATATAACGTTTTGCGCTAAAATGCATATTAAAGCCGTAATCTTAAAAAGAAAATGTTTTTACGTAAAAACAGCCTCACGCAGAATTTCAGCCAACATGGTGCCTACCCTATCTTGTAGAAAATAAAAAATTGAGTAATCCAGGCGATTTTTAAAAAAATCGTAGGACCAGTTTTTGAGAAAATCACAAAAAAGTGAAAAATTATACGAATAAACTACTACTTCCGGTTGACCGATTTTGATGAAAATGTTCGTGTCGGGTCCGGTAGTGGTATGTAACTTAAGTTTCAAGTTTCAAGTTCATACAATGTTCCGTTCTTGAGATATTCTGTTCACACACACACACACACAGACCAATGGCTAAAAACATGTTTTTTGGGTTCAGGGGGTCTGAAAACGTATAGATCCGGTGAAAACTCGATTTCGAAAAATCGACATGAAAACAATACTTTCCTTCCTATATATTCATATAGGCAAGAGAAAGGAAAAATTGATTAGACTACTTATGTTTCACTTGCAAAGATGCACAAGGGCATGCTAGTATATTAATATTGCAATGAAGATGGATACATGATACCTGAAATGACCCATTGAATTTTCTAATCAGATGAGTCATCTATTGTGTATTTAGTGTTTTTTTTTTCATATTATATAACATGAATGAATATACAATTTACAAGTTAGGTTAGTATACAATACTGAATCTACATGCAATTTGAGGAATGAATGATAAGTCCATCAACCACATAACAAAAGGTACCAGTTCCAATTGTACAAGTTATGGCACAGTATATGAAAGAAATATTTCCATTAAACTAACCCTTATTATACATAACATATATAAATAAGAATTAATGCTGTATTTACGAACCTTGGGCGATACAGTACATTGCAAGTTGCCTGGGGACTTTGAATCCTCCTGCTGCAGCCAGACAGGCTGCAACAGAAGCTGGGAAGTTGAAGGCCATTGCAGTCACACTGTTTCAACAGATAGTGCATCGGTCACAGTCTGTAAAAAAACAACAAAAAATATATAAAACACCATTATTGAATAAAACAAAAATTAAATCTTGTAAGCCCAAATAATATACTAATACAACATACAATACTACTAACAATACTAATACAATATATACAATACTAATACAATACTAATACAATATATTTAAAAGAAAACTTAAATTTTCAATAAACCATTATCTTAAGTTATCAACAATAATAATACTGTAGTATACGACTCATTATGCCCTACGCCCATGATATACTGAAATGTTAAAAATTACCAATTGGTAATTTTCTCTAATGGTAAGTTCTCTAATGTTTCATCTACGAGCTACTAGAAGACACTAAATGCAGGTGTATGGACAATACCATCAAGAAGCCTGTTCCAAAAATATACGATAAGCAGCGAGAAGAGATTCTGTTTTGTCATTGCGTTAAAAGTGGTCCTATGTTTAGTACCTGTGTGGCCCTAAGTCTTACTATCAAGATCACTGAAGAATATTGGAACTGGAGTTTTAAAGAAACAATTTAATATTTTATATGTTTCAATCGGATCCACCTAGACGATAAAATGCCAGGGTAGGAAAATTTAAGGAGCAATCTGTTTTCGTTGAAAAGAGGTAAAAAAGCAAATCTTGGTCACATGTTACTGGTCGTCAACCAAAATATAAGAGCTCTAAACTGCCACAACCACATTCCAATTTTCAACGAACATGGGTGGTGTAAAACCTAATGAATAACCACTTAGGTATAGGATGGAAAACCCTAGTTTCCAAATAAACAGTGTAATTGGCCTGCTTGATCTACCGATAAATGTGATTAGCCCATTCTAAATCATATTGTGTAAGTACAATATTTCCAATATAAATGCAGAACATTCAAAAGAATAATTCAAAAAAATACATTTAATAGCATTCTTCCAAGCTTGCTTTTTAATTTCACACGAATAAACACAACTATAAAATCCTAAGGAATTACACTTAATCTCGTTTTTAATGTTAGTCCTTGTTCATAAATTATTTTGGAGTTATACAAAAAAAAAAAATCTATAACATGAAAAATATAAATTAACTAAAAGACTGTCAAAAATGACAAATCATAAATAACGAAAGAGCACACTGACTGATTGACTCATTCTTAAATACTTCTCTAAATTCTTGATCAACAAGAAAACTGAAAATCAGGACATTTTTTTCCTTAGTTCTTTAACAGAAAAACTATAGCATTTGAATCTGCACCTAAGGGGTATATACGAGGTCTGTTAGAAAAGTATCCGACCTTATTTTTTTTACTTGATGGATATGAATCAAGTGCGCTTGCATGAGCCGACCTTAAACCTTTATGCGGATGAGTGAATTTTTTCCTGCCTGTTGATAGCGTCAGTTGCTGGACCAGCATTAATGCATCCACCAACTCTACAAACAGTGACCCTGACTTCATGAACACCATAATCACAGGTGACAAGTCTTGGGTGTACGCGTATGACCCGGAAACCACATCCCAGTGAAGGCTTCCGCGTCACCAAGACCAAAGAAGGCCCGCCAAATGTGCAGCAACGTCAAAGTGATGCTGACGGCTTTCTTTGACTCTCTGGTATACCACAATGTTAAACAATCACAAACAATCACCAAAGAGAATACAGGGATGTCCTCCATCGCTTACGTGATGCTGTGCAGCGCAAGAGACTGGAGTTGTGGTCAACAGGAAATTGGTGCCTCACGACAAAGCTCCAGCACATTCCTTGCACTTGATTCAGACTTTTTTGCCAAAAAACCAGACTCTTATGGTTCAACAGGCTCCTTACTCTCCTGATATGGGCCCCTGCGACTTCTGGCTGTTCCTCAAACTCAAGAGGCCATTGAAAGGAACACAATTTTAGATAAGAGAGGATATTACGACAGCAATGACAACTGAGCTAAACTGCAATCTGAAAGAGACCTTCTCGGCCAACAATAACAGCACCACCACTGGGAGAAGTGTGTGGAGTCCCAAGGAGACTACTTTGAGGGAGATTAGGTTTCCAACCCTCCAAGTATGCCCGGCCAAAGGTTGAATACTTTTCTAACAGACCACGTATATGGGGTGACTACCCTAGAGCAATACATATTATTTTTTTGTCTTCCCAAAGAGCTAGTTCTGAACATTAACGTATATACATTCTGAAAGTGGTACATTAGAAAACCAAAGCATTGAACACTTGCTCTTAAGGGGTAGAAAGGTAGTAGCTACCGGAAATTAGCAAATATTATTTCTGTACCATCGTAAAGAGCTGTAATTCTGATTACTGGAATTAGTTATTAAACTGAGAGTAACAAAAAATTAAGCGCTAAGTGAAACACAGAGAAGCAATTAACCACTTTATGCACTTCTCTGAGCCTAGCAATTGCTAATGAACAATAACAGAAAATTGCATTCTTTTTTATGTACATTGTGCGAGAAAAAAACACGTAAATATAAAAATTCTGTGTTTAAATAATTAATGTGAACACACAAAAAATTTGATTAACTTGATATCAAGAAAATTTTACTACGCAGTATTAAAACCCTCTAATGAAATTTTTCAAATATAATATAACCCACAACTTTTTCATAAAACTGTCAGCCTCAATTCAGATTTTTAATTTTCCTTATGTTACCCACATCAATGTAAAAACCAAGTTTCCACTTGACCAAGAGCAGAAATTCTAGGATTTTGAGTTGGGACATAATGTCCACTTGCCCGTTACATATTCCACATGTGCAATACACACAAAATTAGTAAACGTAATAAAAAAATTATTGTTCCTTACCAACATTCATATAAAAATGGTAGATTATTGTGCATTACACGACTCAAGACAAAAAAAGAAACTTGAATATGTAGTTAAGTTAGGTTACAATAAAATTAATGCAAAATTCTATGTCATTCTTGCTTGCGATATGGCGACAAACTAAATAAGACAAAAATTTTTGTCAGTTTATATACCCACTTATCGTTCAAAACGGATACAATATATCGCTAATCTAAAATACGAACAACACTGTATTTATATTTATAGCGGATATGCAACAAAGTTTTAATTATATTTTATAAACATAAATAGAAGCTACACCCTACGCTGAGAGGCAGAAGGGGCAGATAAAGAAGAGAAGAAATAGAAGCTAATTCTTTTTTATTATTTTTTCAGACAGCCTATTTTATACTACCACCCACAGGGTAACATTGATGGGTTTTTACATTGATGTCATAATATAGTTACTTGTCAAGCTATCACAAAATGAACATATTCATACTTCAAGAGATTCGTAAGCTATATAAATTCAGATAACGATAACAAATATAAATAAAATTCACGTCCGTACTTCGTACAGAAATTATTTCGATTTTTGTCGACAAAGTAAGAATGTGATTCGTTATCAGAGACATACTTAATAATGTTGGAAGTGATTTGTTATTGCAGACATGTTTAATTTACAACAAGATGCGCAATTTGACATCAGTGTTTTTTAGCCAAGTTTTTTGGTGTAAATAAAAAGAAATTTCAAACACGTATACCCAACTAAGTTGCCAGCCCATCTCATGTAACTTCACAAGTGAGAGGCCTAAAAATATAATAAAAATCAGACATATTACATTATATTTGTCAGTCTGGTAACATACTCCACTACGGTTACTAATTGTGAAAAAATTGATTAATTTGTTTTTTAAATGTACGCTGATTTACTTACTATTACAAATAACAAACGCTAAACCCAGTATTCTACTTGTCCTAACAAATATACTTAATGTTTTATGTTCAACTGTTGTGCTCATTAAAACTAATGCAGACAATGAAGAGTGATAGATGAAAGTGAGCGATGAAAAAATGCCAGACCTGACCAGGAATCCAACCCGGGGCTAGACTAGATTTTTTTACTATGAAAAATTATTACAATTACGCAGAAAGTTTGTTGTTTTCAATTAATCTCTTATGTTTTATGACTGGTAATTTTTGGAACGATATCTATTTCTAAGTATATGAGTGAACACAATATTATTCATCCTTGAGATAAACCTACAGCTTCAATTGCACTGAAACTGACAAAACATAATCTTATTATTCTTTATCTATGACGAATTAATCAGATTAGTTACGTAATTACAAAATATATCAATTTTTATACAATAGTTCTATAAAGTTATAGCAGCTCCAGTTATTCTGTACGGAAGTTAAGCATTGACAATAACAAAAACCAAGAGCAGAGAATCCAAACGGCAAAAATGAGATTTCTGCAAAGGACTAAAGGGTGTACACGGCTGGACAGAATAAGGAATGAGGAAATAAGGTCAGGATTGGGTATTTGCAAATTAAACGAAAAGATAAAGAATTATCGCCAAAGTTGGAGGTAGCACATGGAAAGGGTGTCAGATCACACGATACCTAAGCAGGCACATTGGTATGCTCCAGAAGGTAAAAGGGATGTCGGTAGACCTACGAAAAGATGGCGATAGATGATAATAATGTGTGAGTTAAGAACAGGCTGCGACCTAATCCTTGTTTGGAAGAAGAATTACAAAATAAAAGCATAAATGTTACTGCAAGAAAAATTTAAAAAAGTTTTTCTTAAAAATGGGCTATAACACTTTTAATTACAATTTACTTTTTTACTATGCACAAGGCATTAAATGGTAAATCAAAAAAAATGTAGAAAGATTTTTCCCACATAAAAATTTGTTTAAAAAATTACTCCTCAAGATGCACTCTAGCAAAAAGTACATTAACAATGCTATAATTTTTCTGTAAAAAAAAACTGCATTAACATAAGTTTGTTCTTTTTTAATTCTTAGTAATATCAAGTTTTATAGTAAATAACTTATATATAAAGTGCAGATTACTGAACAACATTGAAGTATAAATTAATTTGGACATTCAAAAGAGTCAAGAGCTGTTTGTCATTCCATTTATTCAACAATATAATAAAAAAATTACTTCTTTGTGTGCTAATGTCCTCTCTACTATAAAAAGTACTAACTTTTGTCACCAAAAATACCATGAATGCAACAAATAATCCTTACATTATTACAAAATTTATTTACAGGTCGCACTTCACAGAATTTCCAGAATTATTTGAAAATATCTGATCCCGCAAATAAATTTGGATATGCAATCTTGAGTGACATTTTTTTTATATCTACAGCAGAGTGTCCTGTGATAAACTTACAATGAAGGACTTAAACTCTTAACAAAATTCTTAACTGTCAATACATTTTAAACTTATATATTCAATAATATATAATACAATAATATATGGTACAATAAAAATTAAATGCCAGTGGTACAGCTGTCATTGTTTGGGAAGATGGATGGACATTTAACATAGTTAAAAAATATAAAAGGGCTTCATACAAAATATAATTCGTTGTTCAAACATGGGTCGAATGATTGGGGTAGGGGTGACAGTTAAGAGAAACTTATGGGGAAGAAATTGTGAGGGAAAATCAAACCTTGAATGTTGCCACCAGAGTAGTAGCACTATCGAATCTTATAAAAATTAAATAATTACCGCTCAGATTTATACTCTTTGCAAATCAGCATGGTAAAGGTATTCTATCATTACAAGAATTTTAAAAATCAACTGGCTAGAACTCCATGAGTTAAAATTGCTTTTAGACGAAACAATAAGAATAGACTTTTCTAGCATCTACTTATTGTACCACTACCATGCTTTACACATCTTGCCACTACAGTCAAGAATTGTAGACTTCATACTTCTCCTTAATGTACACCCATGATTTTTTTTATCCCTACATGTTGCAATCTGTTCAATTCAGTACAATAAGCAACCCTATGACCCAATGAGATGAAGATGATGTGTATGGCTGGTGACATATTCAGCGGTTTTGTCACCACGACATAAACGCAGCAATTAGAAAATTTGTAACACATCATCATCATCATCATCTTCACTTCCAAGGATTAGGTTACATGAACCTGTTCCGGTACCCATCTCCCTCTCGGCCTCCCTACATCTCTTCTGCCAACTGGCTGATAATTTAAAGCTGCCACTGGCATCCTTTCGTTTGGCATCCTGTCCAGGTGACTACACCATCGTTGTCTATTTTTTATTATCTTTTCATGCAAAGACTGAACTGATAGTGCGCTTCTAATATCCACGTTCCTTATTCTATCCATTCTGGTACATCCATGCACACTTCGTAAAAACTTCATTTCCGCAGCTTGAATTTTACTATCGCTTTTAGCAGTATGCACCCATGACTCACTGCCATATAGGAGTGTTGGAACCGCAATAGTGTTGAAAAATTTGAGGCGTGTTTCCTTCCTCGTTTTATTCTTCAGATGTCTGTGAATATTTCCACAAATACTCTGAAATTTGGCCAGTTTAACTGTTATGTCTTTATCAAAATCGTATGAAACATCACTCCCAAGATATTGAAAATGTTTAACCTGTTCTATTGCCCTTCCATTCATCTCTATTCTCGTCCTTATTGTATATTTACCTTTAAAAGCCATAGTTTTAGATTTTGTGGATGATATTTCCAGATTGTATTGTTTTGCAACTTGTTCCAACATAAATAAATCCATGTTGGAATTTGTAACACGTTGAATTAAATAGGAGCTGTCAAATTCAGCATTTCTGTCGCTACGGTCGATTTTCAATCATGGCAGGTTGCAGTTTCTGTCGCAGCGACGGAACCACAACCCATGTTATCAAATGGAAGCAGTCTAATACAGCGTTCCTGTCGCTACTTGTCGAGCCCGCCCCACAATCTTCTCTTCTCAGGGTGCCTGTCCGCTATGGACAATTTAAACCTTGTGTTCTGCTTTACAATAACATCTTTCAAAATAGATTATAGTTCCGAAAATGATGTTATACACAAACGGAAATATGACAAAAACTTTTCTTTGTCATTTCATAAACGACTCATCAGTGTGTAGTACTGGCCTTCCCATAAACACACAATATTTATTGGATGTACTCCAAACTTCCTATTTTTCTGACGTTTTAAATAAGACCTTTTACTACTTCGTTTTCGTTGTAGAATCTGATAGCTCCAATTTGAGGTGGCATTCGGATCGATGTTGCAACAATATTCACAGTGTTTCTGTTGCGGCAACAAAACCGCTGAATGTCACCGGCCTTAAACTTGTAGTCCTTAACAAACCCAGGCTGACCATTCCAAAGAGAGTATAGTTAATTGAACCCCAACCATCAAAGAACTTCAAAACCATATAAAAGTAACTACATTTACAAACAAATTCTTGTAAAGCATCCTGCTTACCATTTAATTTATGAATCACAATACACATGACTACTTCTTACCTCTCTTTTGGTTTATATTTAGTTTTTATGTTTAAAAACTTACGATCGTTACTGTGATACCACCTTCTTCAGAGAATTTAAAAACATTAAATTAGATTTAAAATCAGAATTGTCGTTCCATTCAGTCATACCAATAAAACCAGTTAAAATCTATTATTCCTGTTTCGAAGAAGAATGTTTCAAGAACAGGGATGCTAAATTTAAACTAGTTTTACTGATACGACCTAATGGAACGATCATTCTGAATTTTAATTTTTTTTAAAAATACTCAAAATTTTTTTTTTTTTTTTGGTTTAACATCCAACTGTTCTGGAATTCCTGCTAATGCATACAGTGAAGGATGAAATGATTTTTGTAACGGATGAAAATATGCCGTGCCTGAATGGGATTCGAACCCAAGACCGCATGATGAGAGGCGAGCACGTTACCGACTATGCCAATGCAGCCAGTTAAAAATTAAGATCATTGCTTTTTACGATCGTAATTTTTTAAACATAAAACTAAATAGCAACCAAAAGTGGTAAGACATAATTTATATTGTAATTTATAAAAGTAACTACCTTTACTAGGATTTACACCATGAACCTTCGTCTCCGAAAATCACCTGTTAAACAGCTGGCTTGTGGCGAAGACTTTACCTCTAGACCAACCAAGTGGATCAACATACGAAATCAATAAATATTTGCGTCCACACAACCATGCGTTGATATAAACATTCATTTTATAAATATTAAGCAGAATGTTGTTTACGATTTATCCCAAAACAAAAACTGTTTAATGAGTAATTAATAATTTAAACTTTACTATACAGTAATCGTTTCAAAATGTGAGCAAGCGTGTCATAAAATGTTCATGTGTGTCAGTGGTTGGGAACAGTTTAGATAGTGGATGTATGTACATACTCGTATGTGTAACAAAAAGTCTCTATAGAAATGGCTCTTACTACGATGATTTAAATAATTTTATAAACTTGGAGAAAAGATGATGTTGAACCGAACTAAAGAAATAGAACACTTTAATTTAAAACTGTAGTAAATTTTTTTTATTCAAGCGTATCACATTTAATATATTCAGTTACAACTATAAAAAACAAAACCAGAACATATAGTCAAATTATTTAACCACTGGGTTTTAAATGCTGTAAAATTATTATCAACCTTCTAAAAATTTACAAAATAATTTCACATTAATACACTGGAAACCCCCTTATCCGGATACAATAAAAAAGGCCTAAATTAATAAGGCATAGATTGAGTTGTTGAAGGAGTTAGAAAAATACAATGGATATTACTTAAATAGCATAACTATCCGGATTATTACGTTAATATTATTTAGTTGTACATAAATAAATCTATTATGTATTAAGTTGTGTTTCCATTTGTTGTGGCTAACGTTAGAACAAAGTTTGTAGAAATGCACAATCCCTTTTTGTATACAACTGTACATATCTTCTGTATGTGTCACAGTGTAAATATGCCCGCTGCAATGACTGACACCGGACATGGCCATTGGTCAATCTAAAAATTAATGATGAGTGCGACGATAATGACATTGTACAGTGGTTAAATAGCGACACAAAGGACATTGGTGGATGAAGATATTGTCCAGGAACTATTGCACAACAGATTGTGAGAAAACTGGTGAACATGAAGAACTTGACACTACTGAACCATGCTCCGGACCTCCTCATACTAAAGCATTTGAAGCACTTGATTTAGCGTTCAAATGGTTTGAAAAGTGAATATGACAGTATTCAATTGTTGCTGCTTAAGCGAATTGGGGATTTGACGACAAAATGTACGAGTTGTACGCGCCAAAAAAACTTGACAATTTCTTGGCAAGTAAAAATACGTAACAGTATTATAATGTAGTTCCTGTAGTGTAATATGTTTTAATTTCCAGGAATTACATACATAATGTACATACTACTATTAGGTATTATTATGTACAGTGTGCTGTAAAATGTACAGTACATGCATTTTTTAATCTTTTTTGACTTACTGTATGTATACTGTAGTACGTTTTGTAAACCAATATAGCCTACATATGTAAATTGTAACTGACAATTTTGCGTATTTCAATTGTGTACATCCATACTGTACTGTATTTCAGAAATTCAAACATCCCTTTTTGTACTTCCCACAACCGGATTACCCTAAGTCCCAATTGATCCGGATAAGGGGGTTTCCACTGTAAAAATTAACCAATTTAAAAATTGGTTAACTTTTACATCTAACACCTGAACTGATCTAGCAATATTGTTTGTTCTGTACTCAAGTAGCAAATCAAATGACTAACTTACAACCCTTGCAGGCCAATTCCTTTCGATTATGAAAGAATTACCTTAAAACGAAAAATTTATTGCGAGATATGCTTGTTTCAAGTAGATTAAATTCGAATTTTTTTCTAGTTATTCATATTATATATAATAAAACTGATGTGATACTCAAAATGACAAAAGATTTAAAAATCACAAATTTAGGTGTCGTAAAAGGGTGTACTTTTGTCACTCATTGTTAATCTTGATGACAAGATTTCTTCATGGAAGAATGAAGCCTCAATTGGTATTTTAATGAACATTTATATAGATGCCAATTGTTTATTGGTCGTAGACAACATAATTATATTAAGTAAAATCGAGAATGACTGCAGTACAGTACAGCATTCATAAATTTGGTAAGAACTTACAAGACTATGATTACGATTTTCACGAGAAAGACAAAGGGTGAAAATTGTAATATTTGTCATTAATTTTTGAAAAAGTTAATAGTTTTAATGCTTTGGGTTTTGATACATTACACAATATTTATAAAGACATGAATAAGAATACTACAAAGTTTCAAGTAATGTGTGGAACGAGAAGGAACCTCAAGAATAAGGTGAGTGTAGGAGATCAGTATTGACATTATTGGGATCTTGGCATTGAGCTCCGAATGAGAATGCTGCGATGTTATTTCTTCTCTGTTCTGTCGTTTGGGATGGAGGTATGGAAACTCAAGAAGATCCTTTTAGAGAAGGTACAGGCCTTAGAGATGTGGTGCTACCGCAAGATATGACACATTCCGTGGATGGATAAAGTAACAAATAGAGATGTGCTTGATGAAATGGGAAAAGAATGTGAGTTGGTTGAGACAGTGAATAGGAGAAAACTTCAATATCATGGACATGTGATTAGAGGTCCAAAATATCACACATCTTACAATTAATCACGCAGGGGAAGATAGAGGGAAAGCGGAACATTGGCATCCTGGTTGAAGAATTTGAGAGACTGGTTTGGTTGCAGTAATATGGAACTGTTTCGTGCAGCAGCGAATAAGGTTCACATAATGATTACGATTTTCAACCTGTGATAGGAGAGACTTTAAGAAGGAGATTAGTTGTTAAAATTATATATAATATAGGCAATGCCAAAATTTTATAAGAAGTAAAACCTATGTATTCAGAAAAAAAATAGCTGAGTATGATTCAGGGGATAGAAATAGCTTCTTTGAGGAATAAGGAGCCTTTCTTTCCCAAGTGGACTACAAACAAAATTGCTGTCAAAAGTAGGTACAGCATATAAGCAAAAAGTGTGACTTCAGAATTACCAAGCAAGCATTACTGCTAGTCCTCTGTAGGTAAAAATGATAGAGGACATCCAAAGAAACGCTGGAAGGAACCTGAACAGTTTATGAACTACGCTGTGAAGAGGGAAAAAGATTAAAAATGTAGAAGCCACCTTTATTCTCAACATTAATCAAATTTTCATCCAGTACAAATAATAAATTATATTTGGCTGCCTCCGCAGCCCAGTGGTTAGAGTGCTACACACCAAAATAGAGGTCTCAGGTTCGATTCCCCCAGCTAGTCTGGAAATTTTTTTACACTTACCCAACCTTTCTCAACCCAAAAGCTAATGACCAAGATGTGACTTTACATAAACTAAACTAAATTTCTTAATTTTCAACGACCAACAATAATGAAGATTTGTTTTGTTACATTGAAACACAAATTTGAAAGCTCATTTTACAAGAAAATAATTGATTACCTCAAAAAATATCTACTAAAGAAATGTTACACAACGTAAGGAATTAATATAAAATGTTTGAAAATGACATAAAACCTAACACGAAATTCCTTATGATGTTCAGTAGCAAAAATTAAATAAGGTAAAAATTAAATAATTTATATAAATAACTGACAGTGTTAATACAAGTTTAGCTTCTTAATTGAGAGGAAAATAAAATAATGGATACAAGACATCCCGACTCTAACCAGTGTTATTTGTTATCTAATTAGCCCGGAATTTAAAATAAGTTTTAAACTTAAAAAACAAAACTTGTAGTGTTTAAACAGAATTTTTTATAAAAACAAAACCTTTTTGCAAATAGCCTTTCATTTTTTAACAAAAAAATAAAACTGCAAAATAGTTGTGTTAAAGATAAATGTTTGACTTAACAATTCGAAACAAATTTTTACAGTAGTACTCAGGTTCCATAATACGAAAAAAGACAGCCCATTCATCTTACTGCATACTGTCCTAATATTTTTTTGGAAAATTAGTTCTTAATCCTAGACACAATTTTTCAGCGAGTCTTCCACATACATGACACAGAACTATATCCATTTATCACTCCACCTTCAAAATGTAACTACACCCAAATGACTTTATCATAAAACAGAATAAAATCATAGTTTAAACACAAAAAACCGAAATACAAAACATACACAAGTTTTCCTCCTACAGTAACATGTTCAAAATAAGAAAATGCTTTTAAAACATTTTAAGTGCAAAATACCTTGCATTTGTTGTTATAATAATTGCAGAGGAAAACTACAAATAATAAAAATAACAAATTTTACATTTGTCAGGTTAGGGATTCTAATAAATAGCAAAACCCAAATATATTATTTTAATCATATACAATACACTATATAAGAAGTATTAATCTATAACGACTCAAATCTTTTCTACGGGGCCTAATTTTATATTAGTATTAATCAAATTACACTCTTATTAAATGTGTAATAATATTCCCGAGCAACTACAAGTATAAAATACAAATTCTGTCCACACAAGTTAACACAAATATAAAAGTTTTAATAGTTAAGCACCATATCTGCCATCTTCTGCAGGACTGTTATCTTGACATGAAAATTCCAATTACTCTGGTATCACATAATGAGTAACAGAATCAAAAGTCATTATCAGTTTGAGTTTACTTGAATTTTCAAAACAATTAAATCAATTTAAAAGTACACTTCTACGTGTTGTGCTGCCCACTAGATACCAAATGGTTCCGTAAATTTTCGCAGCCAATACCAAAAATATAAGATAAAATTTACAACACCTAGATTTTCTTCACGCTACATGCTTTACTAAATGCTTTATCATAAAAAAACCATAATAAATTTTTTAAAGCCATTAGATTAATTATCAGAGATTTTAGTATTTTTTTATTTTCTGCAAAGAAAAGCAGCCAAGATTTTAAGTTAGTTTAGATACATGAAATTTTTCAAAAATCCTTCTTGGGAAAATGGCTTGATGTTCTAGTTTAACTTCAGATATTCACACAGCACAAATTAATTCTTACAACAATTTTTTACACATTAGCTATAATACCGAAAAAGAAGTAGTCATCAAAATAGAGGTGAATATTCTCAAGATTTTTCTCATTTCTAGTCATTAAAAGAGAAATCCACATAATAAATGTTGAGTTTCCAAAATACATCATGCATACCTAACAAAAAACCAACTGAGACAGGGACTAGGTTTTACACACACTCCAGGTGTACTAATGTACGTAATTGGAAAAAAACCATGGAAATATAATTAAGATATCCATGAAACTTTACATGAAAGTTTCACATGCATGACCATCCTTCAATATAATTTTAAAAACTAAACATGCCGCAACTAAAAACTAAACGGTACAAATTAACATAGCTGTTCACCAATAATGAGAATGAAAAATATAAAAATTACTGAATAGATCTATCGATTTATTACATTGTTAACAATGTAGGTATAATTCATCGAACATAAACGGCAAAAAAATTCTGTTTAATGTATCGTAGGTACTACAGATTTGATTTTATATGAATTTTCAAGTCCAGTAGATAGATAATCCATTAAATGCATATATAAAAACATAAATAAATTTGTTTGATAACTCTATTACAGTGCCAGTACTTTTAAATAATTTTCACCAAACTTTAGCTCCTGCTCTTACATAAGACAGGAATGACAGAAAAAAGAAAAATGGTTTAGGTTTTAGCTTTAAACCCAATTGTCACCATTCTATTAGTATATCCCAAAACCAGTAAAAAAATTATTTTGAACTTTAACCATAGTTTAATTTATTAACAAAATAATAAATACTTTACACAATTGTGAAGGCTAAGTGAACTATCAAAAAAGGTTTAATTTTGGAACTTGGATAATCCATAAAAAATTAACTTCCGTATCTATACAGTAAAAACAATTTAAAATTTTAAAATGTTTAGGTTACATTTTACATTAAAAACCAATGTTTGAAAGGAAATTTTGGTAAAAATTTAGTTAAGTATTTTAGGGGCCTAATGAAAAAAAATTAAGATACTGCTACCGAGTTATATTTTTCTCTAAAGATTCACATAAAATTTTTGTTTATTTAACCTATAACATAAACAAACTTCAGATTTACCTGATTTTTAAAAAACACAGTGGAAATGTAACTTTGAAGATAAGAGTATTCTGGGGGTATTTTCAGTACCTAACTAGTACGAAATTTTTTTAAGGTAGGCTACAGATTTTTAAATTAACTACAGCTAATAAACACAGTATTTCAACTCTTAACACTTTAAATAAAAACAGTAATCGCGTTTTCTTCGATTTGTCAACAATAAATTAATTGAACGAAAACATTTAATAAAATTAAAAACCAAACTTTTCACTGGTATCCTGTCATTAACACAAAAATTTCAAAGTTATTTATAATAATTACGTTATTGTAACACAGCAATGTACACTTTAGAACACAGTTAAAAATACTAATTTTAATCACTGCCAATTGTTAAGACTTAAGAGATGTTAGGTTATGTATAGTAGTATAAGCCGCGCCAGAAAATCTGGTACAACACAAAGTCATAATTCCTAACAAATTTACCTTAAATTTCAAAATAATATTGTAAATTATCGGACTACAATAACACAGTTCCGTAAGTCGTACTTGAACTTGTTAGGTTATTCTATAATAATTTGCAGGTTCAATTTCAAGGTTACGCAGCCGGCAAGGTTTTCCGCCAAACTTTCGAGTTTGAATAGGCTGAAAACTGATCAACAATTTTAACACTAATAATAATTTTACTCGGTTATTTTGATTTAATACAAAGATTATATGATTAAATTTAATATAATCTAATTTATGTAATGTTTAATTCAAGGGAGGGGGCATTTCTTTAAAAAAAAAAAAAAGAAAAACGAAAATAACTTACCAGTGAGATTATGTATTATCACTACATACAGATATAGACCTATCTTATTTCAGCTGCACGCACACTTTGGAGAAGCACTGCACATGAATCGCGAGCTGATAGAGTAGATTCATTGGCCGGTAACATTTCTACAGTATGAACGCAAGACTCGCGGATACGTTTGAACGGGCGGGATGCCGCGGATACCTTGCTCCCTGGTCCCCTAGCCCGAGACTAGCTGCCGACCTCATGTCCCCAAGACTCGCTCCCGAGCAACGTTGCCAAACTGCCAGACAGTCGCGCTTCTCCGCTGGAAAAAAACCCAATCAATATCAAACCGAAATCGTGGAAAGAATGCACTTCAAAACATTGCTACACCTTACTTCTTTACTCTATATAATTATCAATTTGTATTCCCCAGAATAATAATTACCAAAAAGTATAAGGACTATTTATAATTTTCTTGAAAAGTTTTACAGATTTTTTGTTTCATTAAAAAAAATTGTTGGAACAAAAACTTTATATTATAACCACCCTTTCAAAACTTCCTCACATTACTACAGTATATTCCAATATTTAATATACCCTTATAATTTATAAAATCCCTGAAATTAAATTAATAAGTCTCCGTAGATTTCAATTTTCACTTCGAAATTTATTATTATTTATAAGATTTTTTTAGTTCAAAAAGACAATAAAGTTAGAAAATTACTATCCCTGATATAATTTCAAATAACCAAATTTATAAAATTAGTGTTGATTTTACAGAAACATTACGTACATAAGTAGGCCTACTACTTTGCAAAGTAATTTTTCGTTGTTAAAAGAAAAATTTACTTTGCAAAGTAATTTTTCGTTGTTAAAAGAAAAATTGTTTTGTAAAATAATTAAAAAATAATAATTTAAGCAGAATATATTATATGTGTTCATATAAAAAATACAGGAGTGGATGGATATCCAAAAGCAAAAAAAATTGTGACTATTATGAATCGCATAAAACGCTAATTTAGCTACGGTGAGTCGTTGAATTAAATAGGCTCTTTCTTTATTAACTTCAAAATAAAGTTCGGGAAAAGTTGTATCCCAGGTTAGGGACTCCACAAGTTTAATCCATTCTCTTAAATTCTTAAAACGAATTTTCATTTTCAAAATCATTATTGGATAACAAAGTTAACGCATTTTTTCTACATGTTTAAAAATAAACGTTCAGTCGTATCAATAATATAATCAGTTGTTTTTAACACCGACGTTTTCCAAACCATAATATTGGCAGCAGGCTAACAAAATTTACATCGTAGTACTTACATTTATTGTAAATCGAATAGCGTATCCATAAAATTGTAGATTCCTTGGTATCATTTCAATTTTTTTTTAAGGACTCACCGTAGTTAACTTTTATGCGATTCCAAAGTCACACAATTTTTTTTTTATTTTTGCTTTTGGGTATCCATCCTCTCCTGTATTTCTTATATGTAGACTTTTTCCCTAATTGTCTTGATATTTTCTTTGCTGTTTCGTCACTAAATACACAAATAACTTTTTCTGGTAAAAAAATTATTATTTATGAAAAAATTACTTCAAAATAAATTGACGGTCAACTTGACTTAGGCTTACAGTGAATCCCCACTGTTCAAAATCAAGTCAACTGAATCGTCAAAACCGAATAATTTCTAAAAAATATTCAAAAAATGTCTTAATTATTTCGAAAAAAATAATTAATGAAACAAAATGACTTCGAAATAACTGACGGAAAACTTGGCTTAGGCTTACAGTAAATCCCCACAGTTCAAAATCCAGTCAACTGAACCGCCAAAACCGAATAATCTTTAACATACGGTAAGTCAGTTGGTATTTTTTTAAACTAGACATTTACAAATTTTTACGTGCGGTGATAAATGACCATATTTTTTATACGTACTAATATACATCAACACTTTTTAAACTAAAATATTATTTCTTATTCTTAAACACATGAGCAAAGTCCACTGGGGGTCCCCTTCAAGCCAAAAATACAGCAAAAGCAGTGATCAAATTAAGGGATTATCAATAGTGCCGTTCACAGCTCCCGAACACAAAATAATATATAACTAAATTAACAAATACATTACAGTTCAAATTCTATTTAATAATTTATTTTTAAAAACTTTAACAGTTTTAAAATTTTTTTGACTAGATTTTGTTTACTTTTTTCATTGGAATAGTATTTTTAGGTCATGTTGTTGATTTTTACTGAAAATCTTTTATTGTTGATCCAGGAGTATTTTTCGATATTATAACCGGTATTATACATTCAGTAAAATCGGTACTATTATATTTACACATAGTATTTTTTTGATTATCGACTTTCGGCTCCTATTGTGAAATTACAGTATTCATCTGTCCGGCACGTAGATTTTGGTACGGGGGGGGGGGTGAGTAGGCGAATCGAACCAGGAACCCGCGTCATACTAGTCAAATATAAAATTTGAATTTTCTGTTCGGGAACGGGGTTGAAGCCCTCCCCCTGAATATATGGCTGCACCTGTTAATTTCAGTCTATATAGCGTCGACTGGCGTTTCAGCAGTGCAGTTCACACTATTCGATAATTCCATGGTTTGACTCCCGTTCATTTCTCCGTGATTTATATGATGTATCAGTCTATTTATTCATTACTGAAATTAAGACTTTAATTTTTCTTAAAAATACTCGTAGTTTATTAACAGATCTGATCTGTTAATAAACAGAACTTACATAACTAAAGGCTGTAGCTACGTGATTCAGTTTAAAATTTAAAAAATTGTCATTAAAAAGTTTCTACTAAATCATAACACTTTGACCTTTTGTAAAAGGTATTCTGTGATTGTTTACCCGCCTGTTCTTAGTTTTTTTAAAATTATACGTAGGATTTGGCAACACATGTTTATCATCCGTACGACTACGAAGTTTTTTATCCCACATAGTTTACATAAAAAAAATAAACTTTCCATTATTCAACTTCTTTCAAAACTGAGAAATATACGACTCACACAATCATCACCGTGTAAACTAAGTACGCACTTAAAGGACAACAATGTACTAAGTACTCGTTTAAGTGCGTTTCAGGACAAAATATTTGTCGACCAAGTTATTTTATTGTTAACAACTGCCCCTAAAAACCTACGCTCGAGGGATTATGTGTGAAATAAATGAATAGAAAAAAATTAAAGTAAAACAAAATTCCAAAACTCAGGATTTAATTTTGTAGTGAGAGGAATATTTTTAAACAGGTTTTATTATATTTACTGAAAAGATAAAAGCTTATGTTTTTATCCTTAAAATACTACTCTAATGAAAAAAGTAAACAAAATCTCTAAAACTGTTGAAGTTTTTAAAAATAAATTATTTTAGAATTTGAACTGTAATGTACTTTTTAGCTTATATATTTTATATATTTTGTTTTCGGGAACTGTGAACAACACTAATCCTCCAATTTGATCGCTACTTTTGCTGTAATCTTGGCTTGAAGGGGACCCCCACTGAAGTTTCCTCATGTGTAGTTGTCAGCTGGTCACCGTAAAAAGTTGTTCGCTCAACCAGTGATTACTTAAAGGTAACCTTCAGGAGTTGTGTGTTACTCTGTACTGATATATGAAACATTTTTTCAGCTTGTAATAACTTGATCATAATGAATTTTCTTTTTACATTGTTATTGGTTTTTTCAAAATTTTGATTTTAAAGAATAATTGTAAAAATAATTCCTGGTCTAGCTTAACACACTTAAAAGTTTTAAGTAAATTTATCTTTGTAAACATTTTGTAGGAAGTTTTAAAAGAAATTATCATGATTGTTTAAATGCATATCTCAGTTAGATAAGACATCCCTGAAATTTTTATAGATTGGCTTAGTAGTTTCTAAAAAAAAATTATTTTGCTTATTTTTGTGGTAAAAACAAATTTTCGTGAAAAGAATCGAACCACGAAATTCCACTTTACAGCGTGCAGAGCAGCCCAGACCCGTTCTAACCAAAATGCCACGGGACGGCCAATATTTATTTTATTAAAATTGAATAGAACGTACAATTTTTTTACTGATAACAGTAGGAACGTTTTCGAATTTTCTCTGCTTTTGGCTGAGATTTTATCCAACATCTTTTTATGCAAAGCTTAGACGTTAATATGTGTTTTATTAGAAAAACTGAAAATATGTTAACTTACCTAGTTGTTAAATAATTATATCGTGTATTCTTTTCTTATTTTCTTTTCTAAAAACAGTAGGCCTACATATGTTAGTTGAACAAAATGTAGCTATATAGTTAAGTACTTTATTAAATACTTAACTTAATGGAGGTGTTCTTCCATTTGTAAATTCTGTACAAAATAGTAACTGTTACATTAAGTTTGTTAATTTTACTGGCGGTATCTATTGTTTAGTTTCGTATCTTTTTCGTTTTGACAGTAAGATAATGTTTACATAGCTTTTTTTCAAAATGCCTTCAGTATTTAAATCTGTTGTTTCTTCATTTCTTCTGTCCTTTCTTTTTTTACTTTTTCTTGCCCTATATGAATATAAGGGGAGGTAAGAATTGTTTTTATATCGATTTTTCAAAATCCAATTTTCACCGGAAGTACACTTTTTCAGCGAGTTATGACGTGGAGTCTTGGACACTTAATGATTTCTTGAGGAAAAGACTTTCATGAGGAAAAGCGTTTGAGATGTGGCTCAACAGAAGGATGCTGAGAGTCTCCTGGGTTGATCGCGTCTCTAATGAGGAGGTATTGAGACGCGTACAGAAATCAAAAGAAGTCATGAACACTATAAAGATTAGGAAGCTCGAGTATTTGAGATATATATTGTGCAACGAGAAAAGATATGGGTTGCTGCAATCTAAATTGCAAGGATGAATAGCTGGACAATGTAGCGTGGGGATCAGACGTATTTCCTAGTAGAAAAATCAAAGAATGAGGTATTACATAAAAACGACAACACAGCTGTTTCCCGCAGCAGTGGATAAAATTCAGATTGTTAATATGGTGGCCAACATCCGGAACAGATAGGAACCTAAAGAAGAAGATCTTCAGCGATGGTTTTAGCGATTTGTCTGTATTTCTATGTGTGTGCGCGCGTCTCCACATGTCTGAACAAAATATCTCAAGAACGGAATAACGTACAAAGTCGAACTTCAAACTAAAGTTAGGTACCATTAAGGGACCCGACACAGACATTTTAATCAAAATCGGTCACCCGGAAGTAATAGTTTATTTGTGCGATTTTTCACTTTTTCGATTTTCAAAACGACTCATAATTTTTTAAAAAATGACCACATTTTCTACATTTTTTATGCACTACAAAATAGGGTAAGCGCCATGTCTGCTGAAATTTTTGGCGGGCTTTGCTCTTGTAGTAAAAATTTTGTTTTAGATTACGGGCTTAATGTACATTTTAGGGCAAAAGTATATTTAATTAAAGTTGTAGGAAATTAAAAATTTACAACTTGTATTCAAAAATTTTTTTATACAATGCTTAGCGTCAATTAGTGATTTTCTGTATTTCGCTCATCAAAATTGATTCTTAATATGCTGCGCCCTTAGTATGCATTTAACGACGAAAATTTATATAATCAAAGTTATAGGAAATTCAAAAATCTATTAATCAACTTTTGTTTCAAGCATTTTTTCCTCTTTAGAGTCTAGTTTAGCGTCAATTAATGATTTTCCGTATTTTTAAGTTCTACAGAGACTGATTTTCATTTAGCGTCTTTTATTCATGATTATAATTAGGTTATGTTTTTAATTTTACAATGTTTACTAATGATTAAACATAGGTTTTATTTTTTAGTATTTACATTGGCACGAGAAAGCTTGTGTTTCCCACCAGATTTTTTCTTTCTGTAATATTGTTTTTACGAAATATAATTTTCTCTGGTAATCTAGACTCATCATTAATTTCTAAAAAAATCCTGTCATTGATTAGTTCTTTTGAAGTATTCAAAACTTTAAAATGCTTTAAGATTTCCTAAACCAAATTCTATTTTTTGTTTTTCTTCTCTTTAGTTTATTTTAAGTTGCACAAGAGCTTGGTCATTGGCTACTGTTTTAAGAAAAGTATCAATGGGTTTGAACATGTAATAATTTTCGAGACGCTAACCGGAAATCGAACCTGGGACCTCCGCTTTGCGGCGTAACGCACTAACCACTGGGCCACGGAGGGGGCCTTTTGTTTTTCTATTTTCATAAAAGTTAAATAATTTCCTTATTAATCTCATTTCATTCTTCCTGTGAAAAAGTACGTAAAATTTTTACCTTCTTTTTTCTACTTTATTTTATTTTTTTTCACAAACTTTATAAAATTTATTCTGATTTGCTTGAATTATACACTTCATTTTAATACTTCGGTCCATGAATTTTTATTAAAATTTTTATTTACTTTACTTTCTCCTTCCTTTGAAAAATGTTTTTAAAAATTCTGCTACATAAAGGGCTTCTGTAGTTTTCTATACAGTTTTATAATGTCTTAATTTTGAATTTTTAGCTTTATATTTTTTGTTATAAATATCTTTTGTAAGGTGATACGCAACATCCATTTTTTTCACTCTGTCTTTCATGCCGAATTTGATTAGTATAGCTGGTGTTATTGTTTCTCCTAAATATTTAAATTTTAATTCTTCTCTCTTTATATCTCTGTTTTTTTTTAGATTTTAGGTAATATTCTTTATTTTATTATTTTTAAAATTATTTTTTCATAGTTTGAGTTTTGAGTTTTTCATATGAAATTTGTAATCCGATTTTATTTGCCCAATCCTCCAAATTTGTAAGTTTAATTTTGGCCTAGTTGATGTCTTTTGCTCGAATTGTAATACCGTATGCAAAGGCAGATTGGAGTTTAAATTTTTATCTCTAGTTCCCATTTTTTATTTCACGAATATTTAATTAATCTAATTCTTTATCCATTAACTTATTAGGTACTCTTTCCAAGCCACATTTGAAAAGAATCGGTAGTAGTCCATTTCCTTTTCTGACTGTTCTTATTTAATTTTTTTCTTCTTATTTTTTAATCCCTAACGTGCGTACGTTGCAATCTGTTCAATTAGAACAATGAGCAACCCTATTACCTAATGAGATGAGGATGATCATATGTACTCTCTCTTGCCTATATGAATATATAGGAAGGAAAGTATTATTTTCATATCGATTTTTCGAAATCGAGTTTTCACCGGGTCTGAAAACTACACGTTTTCAGACCCAGATCTACACGTTTTTAGTGTGAACAGAATATCTCAAGAACGAAAGATCGTACGAACTTTAAACTTGAAACTTAAGTTAGATACCACTATAGGATCCGACACGAACATATTCATCAAAATCGGCCAACCGGAAGTAGTAGTTTATTCGTGTCATTTTTTCACTTTTTGCGGTTTTCTCAAAAATGGCTCTTACGATTTTTTTAAAAATCGCCTTATTTACTATATTTTTTTATGCTCTACAAGATAGGGTAGACGCCATCTCTGCTGAAATTTTTTGTAAGGCTGTTTTCTTGTAAAAAACTTATTTTTTTAAGATTGCGTCTTTAATATGCATTTTAGCGCAAAAATGTGTAACATAATAAAAGTTGTAGAGAATTTTTTTGTAAACATTTTTTGTACAACGCTTAGTTTAGCAGTAATTAGCAATTTTCTGTTTTTTCACGAAAATGTGTAAAAAAATTGATTTTGATTTTACCCCTTAGTATGCATTTTACGACAAAAGTGTTTAATCAAATTTATAGAAAATTAAAAAATCTACAAATTTTATTTAAAGCATTTTTTTCTACAGAGCCTAGTTTAGCGTGAAAGAGTGATTTTCCGTATTTTTAAGCCAAACTGAGGTTGATTTTCATTTTGCGTCTTTCACTCATGATTAAAAATAGGTTATGTTTATTGGGGTAGTTTTTTTGTTTATTTCTAATGTTTTATTACTAATGTTAGGATATATTGTTCATTATTTGCATTGACAAGAGAAAATCGTGTGTGTTTCACACCAAATTTTTAATAAAATGTTTACCAAAACCGAGGTTGAGCCATAGATTTGGCGTTCATACATACCCCGTAAGATTTCAGTACGGTTTTATAAAGACGTACTTTCAGATGAGAGGTTAAATTTTTACTGTTTTGAGTTACATTTAAACTAAAAATTGTAAAAAAACACCCAGTATAACCTGTGATCCGTCGACTTGAAACAATCTCTAAAGAACATTGTTTCATGGTGAATCTTATTACTTTCGGCTTAAAATGTTAAACTGTTTTACATTTGATTACATACAAATATCTTGCTGAATCAATAGTACTACATTATTTGTCAGTGTAAGTTTTAATTATTAAAATTCTTCATAAATTAAGAATTAAAAAAAAATGGGTATTAAACTGTGTAGTAAACGTAGACTTAATCAAACAAATTTTAAAGTTTTAATCTCAATGATGTTGAGCGTACAGAACTGTCAAACTAAAGGTCCTTAATTCTATTTTTGAATACCATGAAAAATTTTCTAAAGAAAAATTGTTACATTGTTAAGTTCGTAAAGCTAGTAAAAATTTATCAGATTGAACTGTTATTAATAACATTCTATAAAGTAGAAAAGAGGGGTAGAAAAGTTGCGTGCTGTTGAAATGTTGAAACTTTAACCTAATAGAAAGTTTCAAGAACGTTTTACTAAACGGTTCTTTAGTAATTATAATGTATTTTATTAATGATAAAGTCCCATATTTTTATAAAGCTCTACATTTTATTTGAGTCATAAAATATTATTTGATTTAGTTAATAGTTGGTTCAATAATTTTGAAATTATTTTCCAAAGATGGAAAGAAATTACATAATCAAACAAATTGTTTGATTTTACTAGGTTTCGATTTGTTAGGAAATCAGTTTTAACTAACAAGATGAGAAAATGACCGCCTCCGTGGTCCAGTAGTTACAGTGCTACGCTTCAAAGCGGAAGGTCCCAGGTTCAATTCTCGGCTAGGGTCTAATAAATTATTACCCATTCAAATCCGAACCCTCCATTCCTTAAAACTCTTGGGTTTACTCCTTTGCTGAAGATTTGTCCCTTGTGAGTTATAGTGTCTAGATTACAGTAAATCAAGTCATTAAAATATCATCGGTCCAATAAGTTCATGCAATTCTTATTAATAGTTACATTACTATAGTTTGGAATGTGTCATCTGCAGTGGAATAAGCATTAGTTTTAACTCCAAGCGCCTCGTCTCTCCTAAACCACTTTTCCATTCAGTCCTCAATGACGGAGGCAAAAGCTTCGACAAAAGAATTTTACGTCAGTGCAAAAAAAAACAGATTTCTATGGAATTTTATTTCTTTATTTTTATTCTCCCATATAGCCTATATTTACATAAACAATATTGATTTTGTTTAGTTTATCAGCCGAAAGGCTGATTTGAACCTTTAGGGTCTTTACTTTACGAGGAGTGGGTGGTTTACAATTGCCTTCCTCACTGAGTGAAAAAGTATGTTTATCAGCATCCCGGGCTCTCCGAAAAGTATCTACTTACCACCCTGCACATCATTCACCTTCACTTCATTCGCCACAAGGTCTGGCTGTATAATGAAATTCATTACTCTCAGAGGAGATAACTGTGACTAGTGTCTTTCACAAACCTACTTCTTCTGTTCTTAAATGCTTCAATTGGCTGATTATCTGATAAGAAACAGTATTAACAATTTTTTAATAATAATAATAATAATAATAATAATAATAATAATAATAAT
Organism: Catonia carolina; assembly: GCA_035578175.1. Classification (NCBI taxonomy): domain Eukaryota; kingdom Metazoa; phylum Arthropoda; class Insecta; order Hemiptera; family Achilidae; genus Catonia; species Catonia carolina. The sequence continues at coordinate 254,581,497 of JAQMRL010000001.1, read as the reverse complement.
AATAAGAATGAAAATACAAATATCGTATAAGCCACAAGTGGATATAAAATATTCATATTCTCTAGTCCTTCTTTATCCAATAGGATGGCTAATTATTCTAATATAATTCGTATATATAATTCTTTAATTTTTTCTGTTTCCCTGTCGTTGGCAATTCTCGTTCAGGCTGCTTCAGCCATTCCTCTGATCTCATCTGCAGTCTACCAACAAATCTCCTATTGGTGTTACGAGGTCTCTATTGGGTTATTCTGTGTGCCCATCTGTCACCGCTCTAACTCTCCACGTATTTAACCTATCTCCATTTCAGACTCGCGAAACAATCCATGACACCAGTTACCTTAATTTTGTCTCGGATTATGTTTTTCTCATTACGTTTTGTAAAGAAATTCCTAACATGTCTCTCCCAATGATCTTTGTGTAGCTCAGTTTTCAACGACTTTCTTTGTGAAGGTTTCTATTTCGTAGGTAAATACTGGAAGTACGCTGTTGTAGTATACGTAACACTAATATTTTAATTATCGTTGCAATATTGTATATACAGGAATAATAAACTTGCGTCCGACTTTTTCATGTCCTTTTGTATGCAGATTCTGTTTGTAGCCACTTCGTTTTATGTTACTGTTGGTCAACCTCAGAGTGGACCAGAACTATTTTAATATAATAAAGTATGGACATGGTGACGATAACTTGAGATGAATCTTCAGTGGTAATTTCAAACCTTAAAATTTCATAAGTAAACAGAATGTAAAGATTTGATTGTCATGTATAAACAAACGTATATTCTTGATCTAGAAATTAAAAAAAACAAAAATTGGCTCTTCCTCAGAAGTCAAAAACATCTAATAATTCTAGGCTTGGAGTAAATTTTATCTGAAAAATTTATAGAAATTTGTTTTTACTTTAACCTGCTTTTATTCAGCGTTTTCAACTGATACAGTCTAACCAAAGTTAAACCCCATTTAATTACTAACTTTTGAATTCAACCTTATAAAAATATGAAATTTATTTTTTACGTAAGGTGATGAAAATCACAGCACCCAAAAAAGTATAGTCAATGGAGCAAATTGATAAAGGATTTTATAAATATTATATATAATAGAAAAGGATAACCAGTGACCTTGACGCTAAGGTAACAAACTACGTTAATACTAAAGTTTTACAGAAATGTTTCGTTTTCTTTCTGTGAAATTTTTATTATCATGATCATCATCATTTTTCTTAGGTAAAAAGTAACAAACACATTTGTCGTATTTATTTAATTTTTTCTTTGTCTTAAAATCTTGTCAACATTTAAGTCATTAAAGAAAGGTTGGGGGTGTGGATCAATAAAAAACTTTGTGTTAAAATATTTAGACTCTAGCCTGGATTTTGACCGGAATTTGGTCTTGTACTCCAGGATGAACAGACTACGTCACGTGAAAGCAATCGTAAGATTCGCAGGAAAAATTAATCTTACGATTCTGAAATTCAATGTAGGCTACCAAGTACAGATACTCAGCAACTGAAAACTAGAAACAACTGGTTTTTTTTAGTTTAGAAGTCTCTGCATGTAAGTTAAAACTATTGACTGTAAAATTTAATGTTGCTATTGAACTTCTATAAATACAGAGTTTAAAATTAAAAATGAAATTCGACCAACTCAATTATATTATTTTGGAGGAAATTAAGAGTAAATATCGTCCATAACAGGCAGGTGGAGTGTTAAACTATTTGCACTCGCTCTGCTAGTTTCAGGGTTACAAAAAATAATTATATTTCTTATCATTATAATCAGCCAATTTTATGACTGAAACATTTAAGAACAGAAGAGATAGAAGTGTTAAAGACACTAGCCAGAGTTATTTTTTCTGTGAGTAATAAATTTCATTGTACAGCCAGACCCTGTGGTGAATGAAGTGTCATTTGCAGGGTGGAAAGTAGATGCTTTCAGAGGGCCTGGCATGTTGATAAGGATAACCTACTTTTCCACTCATTGAGGAAGGCAATGGTAAACCACCTTACTCCACGTTTTACTTAGTAGAGGCTCTAGAGTTTCAAACCAGCCTTTCCGCTGATGACCTGACCAACACATTCTTGTAACAATCCTCTCATTAGCAAACATATTCTTTGTTAAAATGGTACCAATAAACGCTTACGGAGAAGCGAGTATTAGCAGCAAATAGATAGCCTTAGTAGATACACGAATTATTATTAGTTTCCTATGAAAGTGCAGTGAATACGAATAATATCCTATACTTAGGCCTTTCGTAAATGGATAAAGGATATCTTAAATGGAATGGATGAGATCATGAGAAATGATTACTTCATAAAATTAATAAGAACAAAACTAAAGTGTTGTGCCGCAGCAAGAGTGGCTTAGAAGAGATGGGAAATGTAAGAGTAGGCAACGAAAACATAGAGGAAGCCGGGGAATTCGCTATCTAGGGAGTAAAATAACAAAGGATGGTAGAAGCGTAAGTGATATCAAAAGAATTGCTCAAGCTAGAATAGCCTTTGAATTTAAAAACAGCTTACTAACTACAAACATTGATTTACAGATTACAAAAGATTTCTTAAAACACTATGTTTGGAGTGTAGCTTTATACGGGAGTGAAACTGGGTGATAGGGGCTGTAGAAAAGAAGAGGATAGAAGCTTTTGAAATGTGGTGTTATAGGAAAATGTTCAAGATTAAGTAGGTGGACTAATAAGTAATTTAGAGGTTCTTAGGCGAGTAGATGGAAAAAGAAGTATATGGAAGCATCTTACCAGAAGGGATAGACTGGTGGGGCATATCTTAAGACGTCCAGGTAATGGGCTAACAATAATAGAGGGTAATATTGAGGGAGTAAATTGTAGGGGGTGGCAAAGATTAGAATATACAAAGCAAATTACAAAAGATGTAGGGTGTTACAGGTATATAGATACGAAACTTGCGCAAGATAGAATAGCTTGGAGAACTGCATCAAACCAGTCGAGAGACTGATGACAAAAAAACTTAGCCCTTTATTTAGCAGCATTACTAGGTAATTAAAAAGTTTATTTTTTAACTTAAGGTGGTTAAGTTAAAAAATTACAAATTATCTAGGTATATTACTTATTTTATTGGCGGTAATTTTAAAAATTCCTCTATAATTTTCCTTTGTCCGTCCGTCACACCCAGACGTCATAATTACAAGAGATAGCAACAAACGATTTTCGGATTCGTAATCTACTCAAAAAGTTAGTGGCCTGAAATAGATTTGAAGAACCGATTTTGACCGAAAGTGGCCCAAAACTGAAAGTCAAGAAATCAGAGTCGGAATTTGGAAACAAAATTAATGTCATCTGATTTCTCTTAAAGAGTAAATACAGAAATCATTAGGCTTGAAGTTACAATTTCGACCGTAAGTACCTCAAAACCGGAACTCAAGAATTTAAAATTGAATTTTGGAAACAAAAATAGTGTCATTCAATTCCTCTTAAAGAGTAGATACAGCAATCATTGGGTTTGAAGTTCCGATTTCGATCAGAACTTCCCCAAAACCGGAATTCAAGAGTTTAAAGTCGGTTTTGGAAACAAAAATAGTGTCACTCGATTTCTCTTAAAGAGTAGATACAGAAATCATTGGGTTTGAAGTTCCGATTTCGACCAGAAGTGCCCCAAAAAGGAACTCAAGAATTTAAAGTCGGTTTTTGAAAACCAAAATAGTATCATTCGATTCATCTTAAAGAGTAGATATAGAAATCACTAATAGTTTTTGCCATAGGTCAAAGCCTTTTTAAAAATATTTTAAAATAATAGGTAAGCCTTTTTAAATATTGCCACCAGCCATGAGACCGTGGCTCATGAAAAGGATTTTTTTATTTTGTTTATTTTAAGTCACAACAACTGATTCGGTTATTAGCGACTACTACGGGTTACGGTACGGAATCGGTAGGTCTTGTAACGAGAAATAAAACAGTTTTTTAACCGTAGCCGGGAGTCTAATCTGGGTCCTGTCGCTTAACAATGCACAGCGTATTCCAGCGCTCTGATCAGTAAACCACGATGGCGGTTCTTATATTACCTTTTATTGTTTTGATTTATGTTTTTAATAATCCTGAAAAAGTAATCTGTATTCATTAATAGTTCTGAAGATTCATGTGAGCTAAATTAACCAACAATACAAAAAAACTTCAGTTAAATAAAAATAAATATGATAATTATTTTTGAATAGGTCTATCAAGTTTAAAGCTCTGAACTGTTGGCGGCACGCCGTTCACTCGTCACCTATCAGGTAAAGTACACATTGTTAACTATTAAAACGTGTTCATTGTACAGAAATTATTGTAAAAAATTATTTCATTATCTTTTTGGGACAAATGATTCCTTATTTTTCTTCACTGCTATTGATGGACTAAAAGGTTAAGAGTCCTGTTCGTTCCAACAAATTCCAGATCCGCTCCACTAATGAATGATCCCATGAGGCAGTTGGTTCGACAAAAGAGTCTGTCTCATCCAGTCATTATTTGTATTTCGATTTTACGGTTAATTCCAGAACTTTTTGAATTTATCTTCTTAGACTTAAGAATTTATTGAACTAAAACGCATCATTTAATTAGTCCTCATATGAATCTTTTTAAAAAAAATTAAGGTTTGTTAAGGAAATGAGCAATTTTTCATTTTTATAAAATTTTGCAATAGCACAATTTTTTGTATCAACTGTTTCACGTGAAGTGTCATTGGTAAACCGTATTTATTTAAAAGATTGAAAGTGTAAATAATTCATTCATTTGAAGAAAACAAATGAAAGTTTTTAATTATTAAGAATATCAATTTCATTGAAAATGAAAACCCAGAGACTACAGTAATTATCGTTACAATGCGCGCGCGCGAAAACTTAATTATTTATCGTGTGACAAAGTTGCGCTGTCCGATGTAGTTAGAAGTTCAAGAGTTAAATTTATAACCTAGTGAAGCGAGATAAAGATGCGTGTACAGATACAAATTTTGATCGTGTGTGTGTGGTGTACTTCGGAGCCAGTATAGCAAGCAAGCATGCAACATCCAAGCGAGCGCCGCGATGTAAAGCAACGGTGGGGACGCCTCACAAACACAGTAACCAACTGAACCAGACGTAAAGAGAAAGAGAAAGAAGAAGAATTAAGAAATAACGTAAGAATGAAAAAGATTGATAGAGGAGGCAAGACAAGAAGAGGAGGTAGATCGCGTCTAGGACTGGCGCGGCGCTGGTGCATTGGCAACACTGCGCACTTTTTGTTTATATCGGTCGGCGAGCCCTCCCACCACTTCTCTTCGCTCGCTATCCATTTTTTCAACACAACATTTAAATTATAAAAATATGCATCCCTGTCTTTTTCTTAATGTCTCTTTTCTAGTTCCAACCCTTTTCCAGCGAGGGAACTCCACCCTGTTTTGAAAAAGAGATTTCAAAGTCAGATCACTTATCTAACCAATCTAATGTTTCATTGTCTTAAAAACACTTGAATGAAACCATCGGTAGTCATTTGCTGTTGAAAAATTATTTTGGTTTGCCGTTAAATAAGTTCATGGAGTTTTCCGTTAAGTACCTAGATTCAACCAGAAAATGTTTTACGGCAATGTGATATTGGATTGATTTAAGTACAAAAGAACTACAACTAGATCAATACTTCTTTTGTTTTTTTACTCCATAATGATGTAAAAATAATTGTACGGTTCTTAGCTTGAATGTAGATGTCTTGAAATTTCAAACCACCTTCAAAAGTTAATATGTTTAACCCCTCCACAGTTGTAACGCCTCTCAAATATTGTCAGGTTTTTCTGTTATAATCTATTTGGTTCAGAACTTGTTAACCCCCAATTCATTAAATAATTAATTTAAAAAAAATAAATAAAAAATTTTGATTTTGTAGTACCATACTTTATAGCCCATCGTTATACTCAAGGTTTTGGTTGGTTACAACTTCTAGGACTTCTCTGGAGGAAGAGGGAAAAGAAGAACAACACGAAAATAAGATAAAGATAAAGGGTGTATTTTTGAAATATGTCAAAATAGTTGTATTGTATTTTGTTGGAAAAATATAAATATAAATGTTCATAAATAAAAAAATAATAAATTTGAAGTAAAATAACACATAACAAATGAGATGAAATTTTATCGGAAAAATATATGGCACGTTTTTGGTTTTATATATGATTGCTTTGCAGATTAATGTTAATACGGACGATGAGAGGTGATAGATAAAAATATGCCAGACCTGACCGGGAATTGAACCCCGGGACCCTTAGCGTAAAAGCCAGTTGCAAGGACCCATACACCACGGTCCGGCCAATATGGCATAAAATTTGTAAATCTCCTTTTAAATACATAATTTTTAAAATATGCTACTTTAATTATAAGATATGCTAAAATCATTAATATTATTTTTACGGAGATTAACAATAAATTGAGAAAAATAACAATCATTTTTTTTGTTTAGTTTTCTAAAATTTTCAAGCTCTACCAACAAATATTCAGAAAAAATTAGTTAAGACTGCACTTAATGTAATATTAAGTATATTCTTTACCTATGAAACAAAATTAACAGGTTACTAAAGGGTTTTGTATTATCAAATTTCAAATCATTAGGCGTTACAGAATCTAAAGAAAGGTTATTGGTATTAACCAAAAAATTAGCTTAAAAATGACTTGATCATAAAAAAGTTTTTAGGCGAGGACCTAATTACAAAAATAATGACGGTTAACAATTTGGTTTATTGTTGGAACAAAGTATAAAATAGATATAAACAGAGATTACAACTTACGGTTAACTTTTTTTGCTCGGTAACATGTTTAATATTCCTGCATATACATAATATATCTCCTGAATATATGTTTCAAAAGTAGGTTGTGGTGGCAACACTGATCTTTTGAGCGGAAAAATAGAAGTCCATCATGTACATTTTAAGAAAATCTTTCGAGTACAACATAAACTTAAAAAAAGTACATCATTTAGAAAATTGACGATAAATAAATTATTATACGATAAATTTAGATTATTTTTTCAAAAAATTGTTTTAAATTATTACTGAAACGTGAAAATATAACAAAAACTACATAAAAATTAAATCCAGAAATTACTTACAAATACTGTGATCTAAGTTTTTTCAGAGTCCACAAAATCTTCTCCCGTTTTGAATAAATTGGTTATTAAAATACGATATTAAATAAAATTATGAGAAAATTTTTGAATTTCATTAAAATTAAAACTTTCAGAGGCCACCTCTGTAGCGTAGCGGTAGCGAGCTATCTACAACCTGTTGGTCCCGGATTCGATTCCCGGCTAGGGTCTGGAAATTTTCACAAGTTCAAACCCCTGTTACATAACCTTCGTAGTCGTTAAACCGAGAAGTCGATGCGATTTTAAATCAAACCAAAAAATTTTTAGAACTTCTGTTAATTTAAATTTGTTTAAATTTACATTGTTTTGTAAAATAGTAATTCATTATGTTTATGTAAAGTCGTTTTTCATAAAAATAAAATTAACGAATGTTGAAATTATACTACATTATAAAATTGTACTTTATGAAACGCATTTCACAGACCGACCCCTTAATTTATTTCAGTTATGCAATATGGTTTACATATTTTTCATTAATAGCCATGATACATCTTTATTGTCAGTGAAAACACAAAAATTTTTTTTTTTTTTTTTTTTTTTTTTTTTTAACTTTAATAACTTTATTTGCAACTATATACGAAGATACAACGAGCAAATTAGATGACCGTAAACAAAGGATGACAAGGAAAAAAAATAAAATAAAAATAAATAAATGAAAAAGAACAGTGATACCCATTGGTATATGTTCTATGAAATAAAGTTCATGATACATGAATGATGAATAACAACATAAGAAAAAAAAGAAGAAAGAAAAATAAAATAAATCACTTTATAGAAGATCTCTGGCCCATTGACGTTTCAACCTGCGCTGCGGATTTCCTGGTAGTGATGCATCCGATAGTTTGGTGATTAATTCGTTGGGGTGATCATGCAATTTTCTGTGAAAAACACTGTAGCTGGACTTAACTACTTCACTTATGAACGGAATATTAAGGTCGTCATGTAGAATTTTGTTGTTGACATAAAAAGGTGCGCAGGTGATTAAACGTAGGCATTTTGACTGAAAGGCTTGTAATTTTTGTAGATTGCTCGGTTTAGCTGTGCCATAAATTTGTAGTCCATAGGTCCATATTGGTTTGAGATAAACTTTGTATAGTAATAGTTTAGATTTTAGAGTCAGTGAAGAGCGGCGTCCAAGTAGTCGAAAACACAAAAATAGAACTTAATTTTCGAAAATCGTATTGGCTTTTGGGCACAAATCACTCCTGACAAAATCTACGAAAATTAATACCTACAAATCAAAATTGAAACCCATTGAGCATATGGAATGCAACTTTGGGGTGGATATGTATATTTGCAAATTCAAACGTTGAAATCTTAGAGCGATTCTGGAATCGCTCAAAGACTATCGGACAAAAATGTTAAACATAGCCTGGTAAATGTTGCTGTTTAGGTCATCAGCCGAAAGGCTGGTTTGAGCCTCTAGAGGTTTTCCTAAGTGAAACGAGGAATGAGATGGTTTACCATATTTTCCACACAGAGTTTAAAAGTATTGTTATCAGCATGCCAGGCCCTCCGAAAAGCACAAATTTTCCACCCTGAAAATGACACCTTTATTTCATTCACCACAGGGTCTGGCTGTAAAATGATATTCATTACTTTCAGAGAAGATAACTTTGACTAGTGTATTTTACACCTATACCTCTTCTATTCTTAAATACTTCAGTTGTTTAATTGGCTGATCATGAGATAAGAAACAGAACTGCTTAAGTAGCCCTGGAACTAACAGATTAAGTACGAATAATTTAACACTCCATATGTCTGTTATGGGAATATCCTGGTATATAAAAAACAAATTTATTTATATAATTTCTTAACGTAAAAACAATGAAACAAGGAATTTAAAAATTCGGAATTAAATATTTGGACATACTTTACAAACATAAAAACTTATTTGTAATCAATTTAGTCAATCCTGTTTATATTTCCGTAATTCCTGTCCTGGCAGAGATGAGATTTTTGCGTAGTGTGTTGGGATAATCTAAAACGGACAGGATAAAGAATGATGAAATAAGAAGAGTTCTGTCTGTTCCACCACTACGTGACAAGATCTTGCAGAATCGAAGAAACTGGTGCAGTCACTTGAATAGAACGCCATATGGGAGGATGGCAATAGAGGCTCAAAATTATAGACCATTGGTACGAGAGATGTGGGTAGACCGAGGAAGAGATGGGTACCGGAACAAGTTCAGTAAACCTAGACCTTGAAGTAAAGAAGAAGAAGAATCAATTTAATTAACAATAGTGTAAATCTAAATTCAAGGTAGATGAGATTTAATATTATTCTTTATGTCTTCTTTAGCTTTATTCTTCTGTATTTTATTTGTTTATTTTTTTTTATTATATTATTTTAATTTTTAATATATTTGTACCCATCAAAGAGGTCAAACATTGATAGATATTTAAAAATAAATAAATTATTGGTACTTTGCATTTATGTTATATTCAACTTGATTACCGATCGGATGAACCACCGAGGTAATTTGGTTGGTTCGATTAAATTCCCCGCGAGATATTTAGATGCCACATTAGTCAAGTTACCGCAATGTCAACTGAAATAATTGATTCCATAGTAGGCTTAAAGTAACTGTCATAAACTGATGGTTATTCTAATGAATGATTTGTAATACCGCATTAACTTCTTCGCAAATCTTCCCTTAAATAAAAACTTGTTGCGATCAATATTTATTGTAACTACTATTTATTGAAAAAACTTATTTTTACATAAACAAAATTATTTATATGAAACGTTATGCAATAAAAAGTTTACAAATTTTACCTAAGAATATATTTTTTATCAACAGAATTTATCTACAAGTTCTTTTTTACTTTTTTTTTGAAAAGTGCGTAAGGACTTGAAAAGGTAATTCCTAGTGGAGATACTTAAAAAAATAAATTATTCATGTAATCTGAACAGCTTACTAATTACGAACATTGATTTACAGATTACGAAAATTTTTAAAACACTATGTTTGGAGTGTCGCATTATACGGGAATGAAACGTGGGTGATAGGGGCTGTAGAAAGGAAGAGGATAGAAGCTTTTGAAATGTGGTGTTATAGGAAAATGTTAAAAATTAAGTGGGTAGATAAAATAAGTATTTTAGAGGTTCTTAAACGAGTGGATGAAAAAAGAAGTATATGGAAACATATTACCAAAAGAAGGGGTAGGATAGTGGGGCATATCTTAAGACATCCAGGTAATTGGTCTATCAATAATGGAGGACAATATTGAGGGAGTGAATTGTAAGGCAAAGGTTAGAATATTTAAAGCAAATTACAAAGATTTAGGATGTTATAGGTATGTATGTATGTATGTATGTACATATGAAACGACTTGCGCAAGATAGAACAACTAGATCAAACCAGTCGAGAGACTGATGACAAAAAAATAGCATTTTGATATTTATTACAAATAATGATGACGCTCTTTTAAAGAACTGGACTAAAAAGTGAGCTAGGATGCTAGGATGAGCTAGGATTTATTCATGCTATGGGATTCGAATTGGGAATGAAAATATCTTTTGTTTGCTGATGACCAAGTGGAGCTGGGTGAAGATGAACTATATATTGTATTAACTGGAAAATTATACATAGAGTACGAAAAGTGGGGATTGGATACTAGCATTGAGAAAGCTAAAAATAATTATGATCAATTGAGGGTCAGGAGAAAATATAAAAACTGATAAAGGGTCATTGGATCAATGGATCCTTGATCATTGGTGATCATTGGATTGCATGACTATAAATTGCTTGCCATACTTTTAACATCAGATTGTTTACTAAATAATATTTTGGAAAAAGTTGGCAGAAGTGGTGTCATAACCAAAATATAACATTCTAGTTAGCGGAGTGATCATTTAAATCTTATGGTGCTAAGAAGAGAATCTTCCGTACTTTTGTTGAAAGCTCCTCCATTTATTACTGAGAGGTTTCGAATCTCTAACCAAGATTTAAAAGCAGAATAGGCCTAACAGAAATAAAAATGGAAATGAGTTTCTAGAGAAGAACTTCTCAGTTAACTGTGCTAGATTGAATTAGGAATTTAGGTACATTTTCCAGATATATAGATTGAATGTTTTTACCAATTTTCAGGTGTCTGTAAGACCAGACGGTTTTTAAAAAAAAATTAAGAAAATCAATAAGAGATTTATAGTAGTTTTTTTACATGCTAAAGAGAATTCTTTACAATTTTTATCAGCAAAATATAGCAGTGAAAATTATTGAATGTTATTTAGTTGAAGTATAACCAAACGCGTATAAATGTACATTACTCGTAACGTGTAAACAATAATTACTGATTATGTTTTATTGTTACTTAGTGTAACCAATACAAAGCCATTTGAGATAAAGCGCTTCTGTAAATTACGAAACTGGTACATCACACTAAAACATCACTTTTCCTTTGTTTTAGATTCATAAAAGAGTACACAATGATTTACATGCTCATTGATTAAACATCAGTTGATAATTCGCAGCATGATCCATTACGAATACACTGATATTCAACTAATGCATGTACTAAGCATACTTATGATTTCGGTCTTTCAGAAAACAGATCTTTGATACATTCATACATTTTTGAGTATGGTTCGGTTTTGACGTATAATAAAAATATCTTCAAAGAATAAAAATCTGTCTGTTAATTTTTAAAGTTTTTACTATAGACGCTCGCCAGAAATGAGAAACCGTTGTTACAATAACATACGTATGAGGATATACATCTTCTTTCGGTTTCATAAAACTGAAACTGATAGAAGATGTTGTTGTCGACATCGTGGGGTTAACCACTTGGTCGAACGGGGCGAGATGACGGGGCGGGGTTTCTTCAATGAGAACATATCGGAGGGATAATAGAAGAAACTATTCAGTTTTGGTGTCTTCTCCTATTGGAGGTAGGTGATCATAACACCAATTATTCTTATTTTTGACACTGTTGCCATAAATTCCAAAGAAGAGCAATGGAACCAGTGGCGGAGGTTAATTAACCAAAATGTTTTTCGCCCTCCAACGAGTGTCGGAGAACACTTCCTTCTGCTACTTTTCCCTGAATAATCAACTTCAGCAGATTATATACGAGGTGTGGTTATTAAACAACGAGACTGACGTTGTAAAAAAATTTATTTTAATTTTATACATAATCACTTATTGTCACCTTCAATATACACTCCTTCTCTATCCCTACAACGCTCCATGAGAATTTTCCATTGTTGGAAACAGTGCTGGAAGTCATCTTCGGTCAGCTCCTTCAGGATACGTGCCGCTTTCTCTTTAACAGCTTCCACTCAAATCTTGTCATTTTAATGCAGATTTCATCTTAGGGAACAGGTAAAAGTCACATGGTGCAAGATCTGGTGAATAAGGTGGATGTTCTAACAATGAGATGCTGTACTTGGCTAGAAACCGCTTGACAGATAACGCGGAATGAGCTGGCGCATTGTCTTGGTGGAGAACCTATGATTTGTCCTTCCATATTTCGGGGCGTTTTTTCCTTACTCTTTGACGTAGTTTAGAAAGTACCGTAAGTACTTAGGTACATAAGTAAGGTACGTACGTAAGTACGTAGGTAGTAATATTGATTAATTGTTTAACCTTCAGGAACCCAGTGAAGGTACGCAATCCCATGGATATAAAAGAAAACAATCATCATTGCTTTAAATTTTGACTTGATCATTCGAGCTTTTTTGGCTCTCGGTGAAGTTCGGCTCTTCCAGTGCATGGATTGGCGCTTCGTTTCCGGATCATAAGTAAACAACCGCGTTCCATCACATGTTATTATCGTTTCCAAAAAAATTATATCTTTTCAATCGCGTGCAAAGTGTCAGTACAAACATTTTTGCGAGCTTCATTTCAAACATTTTTGAGCGGCACGTGTCCTGAAGGAGCTGACAGAAGATGACTTCCACCACTGTTTCCAACGATGGAAAATTCGCATGGAGCGTTGTAGGGATAGAGAAGAAGTGTATATTGAAGGTGACAATAAGGGATTATGTATAAAATTAAAATAAAATTTTTTACAACGTCAGTCTCGTTATTTAATAGCCACACCTCGTATCTCTCCACGTATAACATGTCCGAAAAACTCCAGTTTTCCTCTCCTTATCATGTTAATAAATTCTACTCTTTATGAATTTGATGTAAGATTCTAACTCATCCTTTTTCTCAGTTAATCTGAGTAACGCACCTCGATATATTCATAATTTGAAGGCTTGATCTTTGTTTATAGTTTCTTAAGAGTCTGAGCGTCCATTCCACTCTCACGAATCTTATTCGGACTATTTTACGTAGATATCTGTAAAAATAACAAATGCTTCATCTTCATTTATATCCATGCTTCTATTTCTGATGTTTGATCGTCATTATAATTTATTATATTCCTTAAATATCTGTATCTTAGTTCTTTGAATGTGAATTTTGTATATTGTTAAGTTTTCTACATCATTCTTAGTTTTGGACACGATAATAAATTTCGTTTTATACAAATAGGTAAATAAAGTTTATTGTCATGTAAGTTATAAACAAGTTGTATTGTCATACAATGTAAACAAGTTAAATATAAGTTAAGGATCTGCAATAAAACTCAAAAATATCGGTAAAAGTTTTATCTGAAATATTTTGACATATAGAAGGCATTCAATCACCTTAAAATAAGTTGTTATAAAATATTTATATTTGTTTATAAACAAACAAAAAAAAAAAAAACAGTAGAAAAACCAATAATACCTATACCAATTATAATAATATTAATAAAAGCTTATAAATTTTGAAATGCTTTTCAAAGTCCGGTGAAAATAATTTTGTTACTTCAACATCTAGACAATCCGCTGATGCAAGTACAACACAGCTCAGGAGAATAACTTACAAGTATATTCTAAATTTTTAAATATGAATAGGATTGTATTAATAAATAATGTTTTATGTACAAAATATCCAACCATAATTTTTCCGAACGCAATTTTAAAAAATATCATGAATTATTAAACATTTCTGGAAGTCCGTTAATGTTAAAAACATCATTTTTAATGTTTTTAATAGTTAACCAATAAATAACTAAAAAGAAAATACGTAGTTAAAAGTTCTTGTACAATGTGTCAAATCATTGTGAGCTTGTAGGTCGAAGGAGTCAGCCACTCTTTTGTCCGATCGCAGTAGTCCTATGCACGATATATCTCACTTAGACAAACATACGAGCGCAATAAAACGACAGTGTGCCGGCCGCATTGGCGTAGTTGGTAACGTGCTCGCCTCTCATCATTCGGTCGTGGGTTCGAATCCCGCTCAGGCAAGGCATATTTTCACACGTTGCAAAAAATCATTTCATCCTTCATTACACACAAAGTTACAACCCAACGTCGTCGCTAATAACCATTGTAGTTGATGCGACGTTAAATAAATAAAAAAAACAAAAAACGACAGTGTCTACAATACGATACGTTACTGATGTTCTGTTCTGTTTTAATTTTCAGTTAATTATACAGTTTACTTTATCTATTAGGTATGACATAACCTTACATTATTTTAACTTATCTGAACACGCGGCAACATTGGAAGATGATAGTGGAGCAACATTGGAAGATGATGGTGGAGCTGTTAGCAATGCCAGACGTTAAAGCTCATAATGATATGACGCACACTTTAGTACAGCTCTTCTTATATTTGGTTTAAACGTCAATAAATTTGTTCAAATCGCATTTAAATATAATTGACATGAAATAAAATCATTTAGTTCGATTTATATTCTAAAACAACATATGAAATAAAAACAACTCTTAAAATGGTTATCTAAAATATCCTTAAATAGTTAACCTGAATTTTAAACAATAAGTATTGTTAATGGTTAACTAATTGTTTTCTGAGAATCAAATTTGTAATGATCTGGCACGATGATTTAAAAAATTTGCCGAGTAAATTTACTGAACATAATTAATGTGAGTTAAAATTGTTTGACTTTTTATGACAGTTTCGTACGCAGTTACAGCAAAAATTGAAATGATAAACTCAGTAAATATTAGTTAAATATTTTTACTGATTGGTGAGAATTTAAAAAAATTTTATCTATCATTTTCCTAAGTCCGTCACACCCAAATGACAGAAACTACAAAAGGTAGTAATAAACGGTTTTCGGATTCGTAATCCTCACAAAAAGTTAGTGGGTCTGGATTGGGTTTTAAAGTTCCGGTTTCGACCGGAAGTGGCCCAAAACTGGAAGTCAAGAAATCAAAATTAGAATTTGGAAACAAAAATAGTGAGTGGCGTTCGATTTCTCTTTAAAGAGTAGATACAGAAATCACTAATGGTTTTTGACATAGGTCAAAGGTAAGCCTTTTTAAAAATTTTCACAAGTCATGAGACGCGTGGGCTTTTTAAAAATATATTTTTTAAAACCTATATTTACTAAGGTACATTTTATTATTCTAATTTAATTTCAAAATAAAATTTATATATAAATATTTAAAAAATAAAATGTTTTTATGCAAGAACAAAAAATGGTGGTTTCTCTAGGTCATTCCTAGTTTAGTTCTTTTATTTATTACCATGGACAACATATCCTTTCTTTTCCATTATTTATAATCGTCATTTTTGGCTTGTAAATTACTTAATTTTATCTTATTTGATAAATAAATAAAGTAATATTCATGGTTTCTATATTCGAGAAATAGATTTGGTACTTGCTAGAAAATTAATTTTATTTGATGTGTTTTTATTAAATCAGCAGAACAGTAAAAAACCCTTAATGTTCTACGTATAATAATCATAATAATAATGATAAAAATTATTATATAATTTGATGTTCTCTGTATTGATGACGAAGCTACTTATTAAGTTGTAACTTAATAACTTATTCATTGGAATTTAATTATACGAACAATAAGAATCATACAAAAAATGTAAGAACTTTGAAGGTAGAAAGTTTTTAAGAAAAAATTGTTTCAATTCTAAATAGTTTAAAATGAATAAAAATATTAATTTATTAAAATAATATAATAAACAATGATTATAGTTAGTAATGATGATGTAGTAATAATTTAATTAAAGATTAAAATTTAATAACGCGATAAATGTTGTAATAGAAAAACTTTATTTTTAATTATCTGTACTCAAAAAGTTCTAAAAAGAAATAATAATAAACAACAGTGATAAAGTGGTCAGAAATTGTTTCGTATAGAAGTTGACATAGCCTCCTCCCACCACTTTCAAACTTAATTCGGGCCTGCGTAGGCTGGATTTTGGCGGGAGATTTCAAATAGGCTTAGAAGTTGTTACAAATTCTGCGATTCTGTTATTTGTTACTAAGAAACTTTATCGCATAAACTTAAATGATAATTTTTATTGTGTAAATTTGTTCTAAAATATGTTTTCATTTACATATATTTAAATAAAATAAATGTAGCTAGTAGATTTTTTATACAGTTGGAAGTTATCGAATCGTTTTAAAATTACGGTAATTCGAACTTTATCAAACCAAGTTTAAATATGTTTTCGTACTTTAGTATGGTTACCATGTCTGCCAAATACATCATCAGATCTATCTCCATTTATCCCCCATCTCTTTTCATTGTTCTCTTTTCTAGCTAGCGAGGTCTGGGAAGCTGGAACAGGGCAGAGCCAGACAGTAAGTACCCCCAGTCAGACTTGCAAGTTGATCGATTTTTACGGGCGTCGAGAGGGGATCCGGGGGAGTGCATGTGCAGTGCCCGGGCAAGCAACCCCCCTCTTCAGTTCAGAACGATGTCCTAATTAATTAAACTTGTCTGACATTCCGTGTAGTATTAGTATTTTGTACTTTTTATATTTTGTCTAAATAGGGGAACATTTTCGGTTCTATCGCATATATAAAAGTTAATGAAAGAAATTTCACGTTATAATAAAACTGATCTCAACGACATTGAAAATACTTACGTTATCAATAGCAAACTTAAATTATTTATCGCATTCAAAAATCTCTTTCCTTTCTCTGTATCAAAGTTATAGGCTCTTCAAATAATTTTATTCATTTATCTGTTTATTATTTTTTTTAGAATTCTTTTACAAATTAGTTTATAATTTCTCTTGTTTTCTTTTAAAACCTTTGTGTTTGTAATAAGTACGTACTTTTAGTTTAAAGACTTTCCAGTTATAACTTCTTTATTACTTGTATTGTTTTACTGTTTATCGTAGACAAAAGAGGACTTCTTCTTCTATTCTTTTGTATTTATTAATTCTTCTAAAAATTGATTACAATTTGCTTAAAAATTATCATAATGCATTGAAATCAATA
This sequence comes from Catonia carolina, assembly GCA_035578175.1. Lineage (NCBI taxonomy): Eukaryota > Metazoa > Arthropoda > Insecta > Hemiptera > Achilidae > Catonia > Catonia carolina. Next base: position 254,564,137 of record JAQMRL010000001.1, on the reverse strand, counting down.
AGCTGAGTGCCTGCAAATCGATATGTTATTTTTGGTTCATTAATCAAAATATTCCTTATTCAAATAACTTTTAGGCAGTAAATTTATCCTGTCAAAATCAAACAAAATAAATCTGTACAAATCAATTTTTAAAATACATTCGGTAATTATACATCTTTCGGGTATTTCTGTAATACCAACATCGAAATTTTATAATGATTTCAGTCACAAACTATTCTAGTTCATAATCAACAAATTCATCTCCGGAGTTCTCAAATTGAAAACAATAAAAGAAAAAATTTCAGATTTTATTATATATATATTTATTTTATAATAAAAATTTGTATTTTACCTATTTTTATTATATTTTTCTCGTAAATACCACAGAGGTTAAATATCGATGGATATTTGACTTCCATTTTCTTTATAATATCAATTACCTACTTATTGTTTAAATTAAATAAACAGATTGAAATGTAGCAGTAAGCAAAAAATAGTTACGGAAATAAACTGCATTAGCGAATTACTGAAAGATTTATCGTTCCAACCATTTTTCAACCGTCGGAAGGTTAAATTTCATCTAGTTTTAATTCTGTAAACGTATTACAGAAAGATCAAGCTGGAAATTGATAACTTAATAACTTCGATTATTGACTAAATTATCGTGATGTAAAATATTGTGCAATATCAAGAGCTGTTAATTAATAATACATTTTAGCAGACTGCTGTGGATACTTCATTTGTTTTTCAGTGGTTATGTCAGCGATAAATTTTGTTCTATCGATATCTTAAAAACAGGATTCAACAGATTTTTTAAATTGTTCAATCACGCCCTTTCGGTTAATAAGTAAACCACCAATTATCAGTATATCGATTCTTGAAGAAATGCAACTTGTTAAATTATAACAAAGAATTATTTTTCGAAAGTGAAAATTTATAAAATTTGTTATTTTTGTAAACAAAGTATAAATATTTTATATGTTAGTAAGGATCGATTTTCCCAGGATCTGGAATCCTGAAATTCCTAGGGACTGGAAATTATTATACTTTTAACCCCTTCGTCCTATATAGTACAAAGTAGTCGCTAATAACAAATGGTGATACAACTTAAAATCTAAAAAGTCTACGTTTCTGAGTAGGCCTGAACTTGAGTATAGTCTATATTTTGATGTAAGTTACTTTGTCACACCACAAAAATACAATCAAAATGCCATTAATTTAGGACAATTATTTATCTGCAGCATAATTATCGATGAATATTAAAATCAATGTATTGAATTATTTCTACTAAGTTTGTACTGCTTTTCATTCGGAAAGTTACTTTGGAAAATTATAACAGTAAAAATACAGTGATAATATAATGAAAACTACTGGATATCGTATTTTCACCCAAAAATTAGTCTTCTTTCCTGTTGATGTTAAAGAAATAAATTTTCTATTTAAAAAGTTTACTGAGATATTTTAAAGTATCAGCCTATAAAAAGTTTTGTTCAGCATTTTAAACTCTGTTTCAGCTGGGCTGTCAAATCTGACAAGCCTTTTATTAATCTGAAAAGTCTGAACTTTACTGTAAATTACTTTGTTTTATTGTTTTTCATTGTACATTTAGCATAACATGGTGGTTCGATAAAACACTCTTTCTTGTTTCACTGTTGGAAAATGAGGAAATTTGACGTAATTAAATTCTTTTATTTACCTATTTTTATTTTGAAATGGATAGTAATTTTATGAGAACTCCAATGCTGCCGGTCCTGAGCCCGGATCGATTTTGCAAATTATAGAAAAGTGTGGAGGAGATAAGTAACAACCTTGTTCAAAAATCTGGGTTCGTGTGGCCTGTGTAGTAGTTTTCAATGAAGATCCTTATCAATCGGTTAACAGTTTTTAAACAGATAACGAGCATTTCCAGCGGGGGACAAAGCGAAGAGCTTATTGGGCTAGCCCCTGGGAGAAATCAAAAAATGAGAGAGAGAGAGAGAGAGAGAGAGAGAGATACTATAGAAGATTATTGTTTCATGTTACACCTTTCAAATTTTTTAAGTCTTGGAAAATGGTAATTAAACCTGATTTTTTGCTGTAATAGAAATAGCAGAAAAATTCCCCTTCAGTCTTATACACATTCGAAAATTCAATGCTTAAAGGAACCCTACTGGCGTACTTGTATGCATTGTATGCATTGTATTGTGTACAACTTCGTATTCTGTACAGAAAAGTGTACAGACGAGTCCGCAACTTCATGGAATTACAACTCTCATATTGTATCCTGATGTAAAATAATTATTGCATTTTACAAATAGAGAGATACTATCAAAATATTTAAATCACTAATACGATTGCAAACTAACTCTGTAACCAAGATGTTTTAAAATTTATCGATATTTTGAATTTAAGATTTTTATTAACCGATGCGATGGACGATTTAATAGCCCGTAAATAAAATCTAAAGAAAGAATCAAACGCTAACCTTAGATGTTATTGCTGCAATGAAAATAACTGTAAATTTTAAACTGTAAACTAAGTTTCAAACTTTTTATACTTTTAACCAGCTTAAATAAATAAGAATCTTTTTCCATCTAACTTTGTAGTAGAGCAATCTGAAATTATTGATTTACGATAAAACAAAACGAATTAAAAATTCATGAAATAAAAACTGGATTTTTTTTTCTTAAATTAATTTTTTGTTTAACATAATAAAGTTCAATAACAGACAGGTGGAGTGTCAAATTATTTACACTCAATCTGTTCGTTGCAGGGCTAAAATAAATAGTTCTATTTCTTATGACATGGTCAGCCAATTAAATGACTAAATCATTTAAGAACAGAAGAGATAGAGTTGTAAGACACTAATCAGAGTTATCTCCTCTGAAAGTAATGAATTTCATTATACAGCCAGACCCTGTGGTGAATGAAGTGAAGGTGTCATTTGCAGAATAGAAAGTATGTGCTTTTCAGAGGGCCTGGGATGCTGATAAGAATACTTTTCCATTCAGTGAGGAAGGCATTGGTAAACCACCTCACTCCTCGTTTTACTTAGTAAAGCCTCTAAAGGTTCAAACCAGCCTTTCGGCTGATGACTTAAACAACAACATAATAAAGTCATATACTTAGTAGAATGTTGATAATTCAGAAATAATCCCGTCTAGATTTTAAACGTACCCGAATTTTCAAAAACGAATATTATATAGAAAAGCTGTTTGGATGTGGTGAAAACTAACCAGTTGAATACGAAGCTCATTTCTGTTAACAAACCACATTTTAACAAGAACTAAACATTATAAAATTACTTCATCTTTAACAAATTAAAAATCACAATCATGTATTATTAAACCAAAGAATGTTATCTAACGTATAAATGTAAATGGAGATCCTGTTTACCCGAAACTAAGATAAAGTTGTACAAGATGATGGCTTCCCCAACCCTACTCTATTCAATCGTGAATTAGTACCAGACAATAGGAGAGGAGAGCACAAGCGGCAGAGATGCGATTCCTGCGAAGAACAAAGGGTTGCAGTCGTAGGGACCAACTAAGAAATGAGGACATAAGAACGGAACTGGATGTTTACAACCTGAATGGGAAAATTGCAGATGGAAATCGATAAAGGGAGCACGTATACAGAATGCCTGAGGAAAGGACCCCCTCAGTGTTTTGCAATACAGACCGGTGGGGAGAAGAGATGTTGGGAGGCCACGCAAAAGATGGGAATAATTAAATAGTTTGTAGCTGATATAAGTCGGAACTGGCTGAAGCCTAGTCCTTGGAAGAAGAAGAGTTTACCCTTAAATACTGAGTTCTACAGAACGGATTTAAATAATTTTTACACGGTTGTGAAGAAGACGCTTTTGAGATTTCATACGAAACCAGAAAATAAAAATTGGTATAAACGAGATTTTGAGAAGTAAATAAAAAACATGTAATTGAAACTACTCTATATACAGTTGGCCCATAAAGGGCCCATAAAGGACTAACCCATAAGTCAATGGTCAAAAATGCGTTTGGTGTAATAAATAAAACTAAAGAAAAAAAAATCTTTATTATTAACATAGAAATACAAATAGAGTTCAGTGAAAGTACAAAAGACCCTCAAAGTGCATCTTTTTAATACTGATTTCCAAATTTTGTCGAAAATTTTCCGGGATTGAAGGTTTTCAAATTCTGACTGGATATGTTCCTTCAAATGCTCAACGTCACGAATCTTGATGTAATAAAACTCAGTTTTTAGTATACCCCAGACTGAAAAATCTATGGGTGTGATATCTGGCGATCGTGGTGACCATTTAGTAGTGTCCCGTCAACCAATCCACTCATCAAAGTTTTCATTTAGAAAGTTTCTCACATTAACTCCATAATGTGGGGGTGCTCCATCACCTCAGAAGCAATGTAGTTTTGATTAAAAGAACTTAAGAACAGGTAAAATAATTTATTTACTAGGGTAATGATATCTTTTATGTGCAATATGAGATTTGAAGGGTTTCAAAGGCTTAAGATCTTTGCCAACTAGAACGTATCATACCATAACCGTAATAGGACCGTGTCGAACACAAAAAAACCGCTCCGATCACTGCTATGTCCACTGCAACGGATTATCAGCGTTCTATACCCGTATACAACGGGTATTATAACCGTACCATACCCGCTTGGTAGTCGTTCAATCCTCTTCTATCGGCAAGCAAAAAACTTTGAAGTCTTATATCAGAACGGAGTAACAACGTGGAGCATACACGGTTTGCCACTGACGCGTATCATGCACGGAGTGTGCCGTTAGCTACAAAATATTCTTGCCGGAAAATCGTTGATTGAACGGCCATGACACGCTACGTAGTTGGCCGGTGACGGAACGGTTTAATGGGTGTTCTCCGATGCTAATCTATACAAAGAATATTTATTTGGATGTGTCGGTACGGTTACAGTCCTAATATGACACGTTCTAGTGGGCAAAGACCTGAATGCATACTCTGAGAAAATGCTGGTCCGTAAAGTGCAGAGAGAAACCGTTTTGAAGTTTTGTTACCTTCGTTCTGTCACCTGAAAGTTTGATTTAAAAGTTTGAACTCGACTGATCGACAAATGTTAAGAATAGAGGCTACTGAGATGAGATTGTTAAGACCTTGGCAGGGTTTCGGTTGTTTGACCACAAAATAAATAACAAATTTGGGCAAGAACTATTGGGCATATGCTAGGGATGAACTCAATCATTCAGAAATGTAGGCAAGAGTGGTATATTTTTTATTAAAGCCAGTCTATCGAAAACCATTTATTTACAAGCCAATCGGGCAATGTGTTATTGTATAACCTCGGAAGATATCAGTGTCCCAACTTCAAGAATTACCAGATTGTAACACCAATAAATATGTTAACAACACTTCTCGGAACAGTAATTTGACTTTACATTTAAATAATTTATTCTATTCCGCATCGTTTATGATGAAGATAGAACTTAAATTAGACATTGTTGTCTCTCCAAATAAAAATATATATAAATAAAAAACTACTCCGAAAAATTCAGTAAATTTGATCATATGCAACCCGATCATGATGTACATTCAACTAATTTTTCTCATGCCGAGCTAAAATATAACAATAAAAAATACATTATTTAAATCTCAACAGTTATTTTGAAATCCAATTTACTCTAAAATTACCCCTTCAAAATAATATTTTCTCCAGACTAGAATGAAAGGAAACATAAATTAAAACGTACATGTGTAAACAAGTGCCAATGTCTTTGAACATAACAAATTACTTTGAGTGTGTGCCAGAGCACTAAGATATTTTCACACGTCTCCGATAAATTTAAGTACTTCAATAATTTTTTAGTGTTTCATTGAAGTAATTGGAGTGTTCGATTCTAAGCAATGTTAGCTTATTTTGCTTCCTCTATACGGTTTCCAAAATGATACCAACCTGTATGTACCTACCTTTTTTTATTTCATTGAATCTAACATCTCCCTTGGTTTCTTCTTGGTGTATTATAAGTTTCTAAATGTTTGTCTTAATTTTTTTAAAGTACCTATATTTTTAACGTTTAGCCTACTGCGGATAAAAAAATTGAAAAAATGAAGAAACCACAGAGCTGATATTCTGCGGGTCCATTGATATTATTTTCTTCAGGCTGTAGACTATTTCGTAAAACTAAAATTTATCTAAAATGACTACTAGATAAAACCACAGATTTCAATAATCTTTTAAAAAAATTGATAATAATTGTATGAAACATAATTTTTGAACCAAACAATTGATTTTTTATAACTTCATTTTTAATAGCTTCATGACTGTAGTAAAATCGAATACTTTTTTGAAAGTGGATTGTAATGAGTAAAAACCAAATTTAGTAGCCAACATGGACAGTGGCGGATTTGTGGAAGGGGTCACAGGGGTCATGACCCCTCCAAAGTTTTTAAATATATTTTTAATAATTTTTTGTAACATATAAAGGAATAAAGAAATAGGTATTTTATAAAATTATATACCTATATTTATGTATTGCCAATAACAGACTGGTGGAGTGTTAAATTATTTGCACTCGATCTGTTAGTTCCAGGCTACAAAAAAAGTTCTGTTTCTTCTCAAATGGTCAGCCAATTTTATACGACTAAAGCATTTAAGAATAGAAGAGGTAGAGGTGCAAAAGACACTAGTCAGAGTTATCTCCTCTGAGAGTAATGAATTTCATTATACAGCCAAACCCTGTGGTGAATGAAGTAAAGGTGTCATTGGCTGGGTGGAAAGTAGGTGCTTTACGGCGGGCCTGGCATGCTGATAACCATACTTTACAACTTTGTGAGGAAGGCAAGGTAAACCATCTCACTCCTCGTTTTACTTAGTAAAGCCTCTAAAGGTTCACCATTCACCACCCGTTACGGGTTCACCACCCGTTCGGCTGATGACCTAAACATAAACATAATTTATATAGCCACTAATAAATATATATAAATATATTTATTGATACAGCAAAATAAGTACTTAACATATTTTAGTAACTTATTTAGTAAGCCCCCAGCATAAAAATAGTTTTATGCTTATATTACTGTAAACCTTTACCAATATTTTATTTTTATATTTTCATTTTCTCTAGCTTATATGAATACATAGGAGGAAAGTACTGTTTTCATGTCGATTTTTCGAAATCAAGTTTTCACCAGACCTACACGTTTTCAGACCCCCTGAACCCAAAAAACATGTTTTTAGCGATTGGTCTGTGTGTGTCTGTGTCTGTGTGAGTGTGAGTGAGTATGTGTGTGTGTGTGTGTGTGTGTGTGTGTGTGAACAGAATATCTCATTAACTGAACATTGTATAAAGTTGAATATTAAAATTTAAGTTAGGTATTACTAGAGAACCTGACACGAACATTTTCATCAAAATCGGTCAACCGGAAGTAGTAGTTTATTCGTGTCATTTTCACTTTTTTGCGATTTTCTCTAAAACTGTTCCTACGATTTTTTAAAAAATCGCTTCATTTACTACATTTTTTATGCTTTACAAGATCAGGTAGCGTCATGTCTGCTGAAATTCTTGGGGAGGCTGTTCTCTCGTAGAAAAATAATGTTTTTTTAAGATTGCAAACTTAATTTGCATTTTCAGCACAAAAATGTATATAATAAAAGTTGTAGACAGTTTAAAAATCTAAAACTTTTATTTCTAACATTTCTTTGCATAACGCTTAGTTTAGCGGTAATTAGTGATTTTCTGTTTATTTTCATGAAAACCTGTAAAAGAATGGATTTATTTTTAGATTTCGGCCTCAGAATGTATTTTACGAAAAAAATGTAAAATCAAATTTATAGGAAATTAAAAGAGCTACAACTTTTATTTCCAGCATTTTTCTCTACAGAGCTTACTTTAGCGTCAAAGAGTGATTTTCCTTATTATTAAGCTAAATGAAGGTCGGTTTTCATTTTGCGTCATTCACTCATGATTAAAATTAGGTTATGTTTTTTTTAGGGTAGTTTTTTATTTATTTCTAATGTTTTATTACTAATGTTAGGTTATGTTGTTCATTATTTATATTGGCAAGAAATAAGTCGTGTGATTGTTTCACACCAGATTTTTAGCGAAGTCTATTAGCTCTGACAAATTATGCATCACATTATTTCACATTAGTTAATTTTTTCTTAAATTTTCTCATTTTGGTGCCCCCTCCCTCTTATATTCGTCCCTTTTTCTAACAGAGTTTGCCACTCACACTGGATGATAGTTCCAAATTTTTATTAATTATTTAATCAGTTTTTTTAAAATTTGTAGCCCCATTATACTTTTCCCTAACCTAAGGAAAACAAAATTTACCAACTGAAACTCCTTTTCTTGTACAAGAAATGCAAGAAAAACATTACTAAAATATTAGTGTATGTAAATTTCAGTCAGTATAGTTACATAAAAAATAATATGCATTAATTATTATTATTATATTACAAAATTATATTATATTAATTATAAATTATATTATTTATTATATATTAATTATATTTTTTCCGCAAATAGTGATTTTTTTTTTCAAAAATTCCCTTCCGACTTCCCTTAATGTTAATAATTTGTTGAGGAAACTTACAAAACTAAAATAACACCGTAAAACTTTACTCGATTGTTTTGAACAGTTTAACATAATGAAAACTATGTAAAGATTAATGAATTAATTGTGTTGTTATAATTTGAAATAAAATTGTTTGTTCGTATGGGAGTAATGTTACATAAGTGAGTTTAAAAATAGTTAGCGAAAACAAGTTACATTATTGTTTATTTATTTACTAAAATTAGGTTTGTATGCTATGAAATAATAGTTAAAAAAAGTATTTTTATTATAAAACTACATACAACTATACAGTAATAAAATGACATAAGTTTTAATTTGATTTTATGTAACAAGAAATTTATGAGTACTTATTTAGTTATTTTTTTGTAAAGAGAAGAAAAATAAAGGTTTACTTTTATTTATTTGTTAAATAACAGGATTACGAATCGCAGGTTATATTACAAGTACTGTATTAATTTATTTTATTTTATTGCTATCATTACAAAGTTACTACTGATTGTGTTTACGTTACTAGAATTTATTGTATTGAAGATCTGACAATGAACTTAGTTCTTCAAGGTCAGGGACGAATGAGCCACGCCACTAAGCCGTGGAATCAATTACTCTTTAGCGTAAGTCCCCCCTCATTTACACACCACATGAATACTCACAGTCTTGAATCCCTTTCTCACACTGTGCGTGCACGCGCATACGCGAGTGCGCATGTTCTCCGTAGCTTTGCTTGTGTATATGATTGCGGTTAAGGGTAAAGAAGACCCCTTTTAACATTTCTTTTCTTCATAACTTTCTTACGTAGGTTTTTTTACAACAGAACACTTTGCAGCCCATCTTGTTCTTAAAATAATCCTTTCTTTCAATACAAGATGTTCAATTTAGGCCTAATATGATTATTTTATTAATTTTTTCTTTGAACTATTATTTAAAATTATATTTAGTTTTAAATATTGATAAATATATCAGAATTTTTATTGGTAATTTAAGAACTGATTTTATGTAACATGATAAGTTATTGGCGTTTTTCAGTGCAGAAAACATTTTTAACAGACCGTTTTAATTCCTGAAAGTACTTTTTACTTTCTCTTGGCCTATATAAATTATATAGGGAAAGAAAGTAGGTACTGTTTTCATGTCGAATTTTCGAAATTAAGTTTTCTCGGGATATACACGTTTTCAGGCCCCCTGAACCCACAAAAAACGTCTTTTTAACGATTGGTCTGTGTGTGTGAACAAAATATCTCAAGAACGGAACATCTTACTAAGTTGAAACTTTAAACTTTAGTTAGGTAGGTACAAGAGAACCCAACACGAACATTTTCATCAAAATCAGTCAACTGAAACTAGTAGTTTATTCGAGTGATTTTTCATTTTTTTGAGATTTTCTAAAAACGGCTCCTATGATTTTTTTAAAAATCGCCTCATTTACTACATTTTGTAGACATAAATACAGCATTTCTTGTAGAGCATTCCATGCTGTACAAGATAGGGTATGCGCCATGTCTGCTGAAATTCATGAGAAAGGCTGTGGTCTCTATGAAAAAATTGTTTTTTTTTTAAGATTGCGGCCATAATATGCATTCTCGGGTAAAAATGTATACTTATAATTTAGTTGTAAAAAATTTAAAAATCTACAACTGTTATTTCACTCTTTTTGTACAACACTTAGTTTAGCGGCGATTAGTAATTTTCTGTTTTTTTTCTTCAAAATCGTAAAAAAGTGGCATTTTTTTTAGATTGCGGCCTTAGTATGCATTTTGCTACAAAAGTGTATAATAAAAGTTGTAGAACATTTAAAAACCTACAACTTTCATTCATGGCGTTTTTTTTTGTACAATGCTGAGTTTAGCGGCGATTAGTAATGAGCTTTTGTTTTTCATCAAAAACGGTAAAAATGGTATTTTTTAAAGATTACGGCCTTTGTATTCATTTGACGATAAATTGTATATATTCAAAGTTATAGGAAATTAAGAACCCTACAACTTTTATTTTAAGTATTTTTCCCTACAGAGCAAAATCAAATTGAGAGACAATTACTGATTTTTCGTATTCGTGATTTTCCGTGTAAGTTCTACAGAGGATGATTTTCTTTTTGCGTCATTCACTCATGATTAAAATTATGTTTTTCATTTTACATTGTTTACTTATGATTTAACATCGGTAGTATATTGCTGATTATCTAATTGGCAAGAAAAAGTCGTGTAAGTTCACACTAGATGTTTACTGTATGAAGTAGAATTTAATTGCTGAAAAATGTAAGGAACACTAATCAGACTCATATCTCCGACATATTTGACTTCATTATACATTTATATCCTGAAATCCTGTACGAAAAAGAGGCTGCTGTAAGAAAAGGTGTACGACAAGGATGTTCATTGTTACCACTACTTTTTCACTTGTGTAAAGAGGCTATAAATGAAGTGAAGGAAAAATTTGAGGCAGGAATAAAAATTCGAGGAGAAAAATAAAAATACTGAGATTCACAGATAATACCGTAGTATTAGCCGAGACAAAGAAAGAACTAGAGGATATCTTAAATGAAATGGATGAGATCATGAGAAAGGATTACTTCATGAAAATTAATAAGAACAAAACGAAATTGTTGTGCAGCAGCAAGAGTGGTTTAGAAGGGATGGGAAGTAGGATGGGAAGAGATGGGAAGTAAGAAGTGGTAAAAGTAGGCAACGAAAACATACAGAAAGTTGGGAAATTCTGGTATCTAGGAAGTAAAATAACAAAGGATGGTAGAAGCACAAGTGCTATCAGAAGTAGAATTGCTCAAGCTAGAAAAGCCTTTGAAATGAAAAACAGCTTACTGACTACAAACATTTATTTACAGATTAGGAAAAATTTCTTAAAACACTGTGTTTAGAGTGTAGCATTTTACAGGAGTGAAACGTGGGTGATAGGAGCTGTAGAAAGGAAGAGGATGGAAGCTTTTGAAATGCAGTGTTATAATAATATGTTAAAGATTAGGTGGGTGGAGTAAATAAGTAATTTAGAGGTTCTTAGGTGACTGGATGAAAAAAGAAGTATATGGAAACATATTAGGCCTACCAGAAGACGGGATAGGCTAGTGGGGCATATCTTAAGACATCTAGTTATTGGTCTATCAATAATGGAGGGTGGTAATATTGTGGGAGTGAATAGTAGGGGGAAGCAAAGGTTAGGTTTATATAAAGCAAATTACAAAAGATGTAGGGTGTTACAGGTATGTAGATATGAAACGACTTGCGCAAGATAGAACAGCTTGGAGAACTGTATCAAACCAGTCGAGATACTGATGACAAAAAATCCTGTAACGAATGAAATGAAGTAATCAACTATAGGGTTGGAAATAACTTCTCAAGATACTAAAAGACAAACAATTGTAATTCTCAATGTAAGTAGAAAGGCAATGGTGAGCCAGTTTAAATCTAGTTTTACTTAGTAAAACCTTCGAAGGTTCAACTGAGAATTTTATTAGAAGACAAACACAAAAATCGTAATGTGCTTATTTAAAAAAAACTAACTGGAAACTTTAAAGGATTTTTATGATTATTTAAGAAATCTTGGGAAAGTACGTACTTATTTCAAGACAGTTTGCCACAGCTGTCCAACATGCACATGTTGCATTAGAACCTAGCAATATGTTTTGGTTGTATTAGCCGTAATGTATTTCAAAGGGTTTTTTTTTATTAACAGAACTCGTTTTTAAAGATTAAATAAATATTTATAAAATGTTATTCATGCCAAAGGTTCACATCATTTCAAAAGAAGTAGCTTTTATTAAAATTCAATGTTCGAATAATTCTTATCATTGCTAATCTCTTATTCTGGTTAAAATAGTTTTAATACTTTTTCGGCTTCTTTATCAACTCGTAAATTATGCAAGTAATCAATAAAGTGCAGTAAATTACGATATTATTAAAATATTAGGCATACTGTCCTAAACCTCTTAGATTACATTCCTAAAATCCTAAATAAAATTCAAGTTAGTGAAAATACTCCAACTCTTGATGCAGTAACTAGGATTACTATAATCCTGGATTACCCCGGACAGTCCGGGATTTAGCCATATGTCCGGGATTAACGAATGTCCGGGATTTTCAAATATCTCTGTAAAGGACCTTTGGCCGAGAAATTTCGCTCTGTTTTGATTTTTTGATTTGATTTTTTTTTAGAGGTTGATAACATTGTATGCAGTCATGCTAGACCGTTAAAAGTTAATCCAAAGATGTTTTGTGTGGACTTTTACGAAAAAATTAAAACTGATAAGGTGTTCCTTGGAAAAGTAGGCTACATCATCTAAGAAATGTCACACCCGTCCAACTCCAGAGCAAGTAAAAGAATTCGATAGTACAGATGTTGTAATCGCAGGACTCAGTTCTAAGTAAATGTTTGGATATTTTTGTGCCTACTTTTAGTTAACATTATTATTCTAAAAATAATAATTTAGTAAATAATTACTTAGAAATTAATTGTACAGCAATGTATTTCAGTGGAAATAATCATTGAATTTGTCATTTCAGAAAGCACGTAAGTCAAAATACTCCAACTCTTGATGCAGTGTTATCTAGGATTACCATACATCCTGGGTTAGCCCGGATAGTCCGGGATTTAACCATATGTCCGGGATTAACGACTTATTTAGTTTAGACTTACGTTGTTCCTGAAATAAAAAAAGAGTAAAATGCTGACTTATGTTGTTCCTTCATGAAATTCTTTGTTTAATAGCCCCAAAAAAATTGTGATATTCAATAATATTTATTTATTTCACTAGTGAATTGAGGAATCTTTTCACTACAATAAAAATTGAAATTCTTGAATTTCAAAAAAATCGGCTGTCTAAATATTCACATTTTTTTGTCATCACCATCTTTATAATATAGTTTACTCCCAAATAGAAATTTTTGTGCAGAAACGTTTTTGTAAAGTGTAAGAGTTCAGCTTCAAAATATGACAAATTTTATTTTCAATCGGAAAAAGGCTTTAGGATTACCTTATAAAATAAGAATAATCCCTTAGCATTATATTAGTAAACAAAAGTCTGATTTATGTGATTTATGTAGGGATTGGTGCGTTTACATTCAATCAATCCGAAAATGTACTAAATGAAAAAAGGCAAAATTTTGACTTTTGGACTTTCTGAAATGACTGATTCAAGTATTAAATAACCAAAAAATATTTTGTATGTTATTTACTAAAAATCTGGTGTGACACACTCGACTTTCTCTTGCCAATGCGAATAATGACCAATATAACCTAACATTAGTAATAAAACATTAGAAATAAACAAAAAAACTAACCTCAAAAAACATAATCTAATTTTAATCATGAGTGAATGATACAAAATGAAAACCAACCACTTGGCTTACTAATACTGAAAATCACTCTTTGACGCTAAAGTAGGCTCTGTAGAGAAAAATGCTTGAAATAAAAGTAGTAGATCTTTTAAATTTCAATAAATTTTATTATATAAACTTTTATCGTAAAATGCATACTAAGGCTGAAATCTTAAAAAATCCATTTTTTTTATAGATTTTCACGAAAAAAAACAGAAAATCACTATTTATCGCTAAACTAAGCGTTATACAAAGAAATGTTTGAAATAAAAGTTATAGATTTTTAAACTGCCTACAACTGTTATTATACATGTTTGCGCTGAAATGCATATTAAGTTTGCAATCTTAAAAAAACATTTTTTCTACGACAGAACAGCCTCCCTAAGAATTTAAGCAGAGAGCGCCTTCCCTATCTTGTAGGGTATAAAAAATTTAGTAAATGAGGCGATTTAAAAAAAAATCGTAGGAGCCGTTTTTGAGAAAACCGCAAAAAAGTGAAAAATAACACGAATAAACTACTACTTCCGGTTGACCAATTTTGTTGAAAATGTTCGTGACAGGTTCTCTAGTGGTACCTGACATAAGTTTCAATTTTCAACTTTGTGTGATGTTCCGTTCTTGAGATATTTTGTTCACACACACACACTCACACAGACCAATAGCTAAAAACATGTTTTTTGAGTTCAGGTGTCTGAAAACGTGTAGATCCGGTGAAAACTCAATTTTTGAAAATGCTTTTATATAGTTTGATGTGATTGAACTACTTTGGCACCAGAACAAATTTTGTTGATTAATAGCAATGTTTACTCCTGATGGTCAGAAAATACAACAAAATAAGCCTAATAGGAGTATCAGAGTCAGAATTTTCAAATTACACCACATATCGATTGATTTCACTAAAATTTTTTTCAAGGATTCATAAACTGTTTTACGTATCCTTGTCAATCAACGTACTAGAAACCGTATCTTCCTAAATTACTGGTTACATTTGCAAATTCTGAAACAAATTTTTTATATTGGTAGAGAAAAAATTCGATGACAAATTTCATAAAATTGCATCCTGATGATTCTGTTAGTTTATTTGTCTAGTAAAATTAAATTCATAAAATGGTACTGAGATTAATATTTGAAGAGTTAAATTAAATTATCAGTTTTATAGTACCCATTGAGATAAATTTTAATTTGTCATAACGATATTGAAAATTATTTTACATGTACTGAAAATCTTACAATATTTATATTATTCAACAGAAAAATTCTACCGTATCAAGTCGGAACTGAACATTTTAAAATAAAGTTTTTTATGATGACTGGTAACATTTTAGCAGCGAATTAAAAAAGTGGTTTATTTTAGTATTAGGATATTACGTAACGATAAAATATGTTATTGCGTCGGAAGGATAAAGTAAATGGCTGATTTGTAAAATGGTGATTAGTTTAGCAGTAAGGTATTACATAAAAAAACAGTAGCAGTGATTTTGGAAGTTAGAGAAACAAGAGGCTTGCTAGTCCAGTCCCAGGTGTGCTACAAACGACGCAAGCACGCGAGCTCACGTTCACGAACTCTGGTCAACCTTGAAGTATTCACTCCAGCCATAAATAACACACGGACCGGGATCAAATACGTCCATCGGCTGTGACTGTGAAGGTCATAACGAACAGGACAATCTGTGGTCAGACCAAAGATTGCCTCAATTAATAGGGAAATCATGGCTTTATATTGTATTGTGTAAACTCTTAATTTAACATTATATTGTTTAATGAACATAATACTAAAACTAAATCCGTTTAGATGTCGTTTTTAAACATTACATGAATATTCTTTACTAATATTAAATACTAAATTCTGTTAATTAGTTTCGATTTCAATGTAAATAATTTCTTCATTACCTAGATAGTTAGTTATATCGGCCTACAATATTAATAATATACAGAACTTGTTTGTAGTTCTGAATATTTTTTGTTAAATAATCTACGTATACTAACTTTTACCGCTTTGACGATAATATTTTTTAATTATCGCAAACAATCACAAAAAATGTATTTTTATACTTGACAAGAGAGTGACGCTCAGAAATGTTTTTTTCAACCGATCGACTTAAATTAATATTTAAATAAATTATTATTAGAAATGTTTTTTCAAAAATTTTGAAATAGTTTGAACCAGAGGTTCTCAACCTTTTGGACACTACAACCCCATTTTTAGGTTGACATTTTCCCGACCACTCTCAATTATAATGTTTTAGTTTAAATCTACAATAATTGTAATTTTTTCTTTAGTATAGAGCGGATTTGAATAACTTTAGTTAAGGATATGAGTCGATATTTTTATGGGTAGTCAATCCGTTTGAGCAAGCTGTACAAAATGCTGAGCTAATTGTTCGTCTTCATCATGAACTATCATGATAGAGCTATTAAGTGGTCAGGCAATGAAATTAACTTTCAACAATGCATCTGCCGACATATTTTTGATTAGTATTAAAAAGGAATACCTAGAACTGTCCAAAGCAGCGTTAAAAATTACCCTTTGCCACATCCTACAACTGTGAACAAGGATTTTCCGTAATGGTGAATTTGAAAACCAAATCAAATTTGAACATGACATCGTTTTGGTATTATAAAAATAAATCCAGCCATTCAAAAATTGGTTATTCCAAAAAACCCAATTTTCGCATTAATTGATCTGGAAAAGTTATAAAAAAAGTAATGTACAAATTTTGTAAATCTTTTTTAAATAAATAACTACTACAAAATCTGTTTGTAATTTTCCCCCGTATTTCGCGACCACTACAGATATGTCCTGCGGCCCACCGGTTGAGATACGCTGGTTTAAACTAATAAACTATTGACCAATGGTTGAAGTAGTGGTCAGCGTATTTGGATTCTATGCCAGGAGTACTAGATTTGATTCCCCCGGTCAGTTTTAATCAATGTAAATAACGTTTTCTGCACGTTTTCTTCTGTATTAACACTTAGTTAATACAGCCTAAAATACAGTATTACTTAATGTTATGTAGAACTTGTCTGTATTTCTGAATAATTAGCGTAATTTTCAAATAATTAGAATAAATAAATAAATCTCTTTAACTCGTACCGCTTTGACGATAAATTTTACTTTCTCTTGCCCCTATCTGGTAAGAAAAGTTGTGTTTTCATGGCGATTTTTCGAAATTTAGTTTTTACCTGAAATACACGTTTTTAGATTTCCTGAAGCTAAACTTGATGTTTTTTATCGATTTAGTCTGTGAGAGAACAAAATAACTCAAGAACGGAAAATTGTAAGAAGTTGAAACTTGGAACTTAAGTTCGGTACCACGAGGGGACCCGAGAAGTAGTAATATATGTATTTCATCAAAATCAATCAACCGAAGATGGTAATTTATTCGAATATTAAGGTGAAATAATAGTTTTAATTCATTAAGACAAACATATTTATACGTTTTACTTGAATTTAAAATAAGTTGTTTTCCAAAGTTACTTTATTTTCCTATAAATAGACTATATTTTATCTACACAACTTTTTATGGAAATGGTTCACAGACAATTTTCCATGTGATATAGGTAAACTTAATACTTTACAAAATTTTCTAACTACAGTTATTAGCTATAGTTAACCCAGATTTATTGCTATAATTTAGTTTAATAATATGTTTTACAGGTAATATATTATAAGAATTTAGTTGTTATTTAATGTAGCGTCAGAAATTTGGTTCTTAATGACCGAGTTTGATGAACGATAACTTTTGTTATGACAGCTTTACATGAGCCAGAGGACGAAATCGGGACCTTTCGATTTCCAATCTAAGCTTAATTTTTCTGTCCAAGACTTATCTCATTTTTCTTTTGAATTTATAAAATATGGTGTACAGGCTCATTAACTTACTAATAAACGTATCCGTTTTCATCACTTGATATACTTTAAAATGTGGTTATAATGAAATCGGTAGTAACGAAAATCCAGTAAAAAAGTATGAAAATAGAAAATTTGATTGGTTTATATGTTATTAACACACTGTAAAGTCTGATATAACAAAAATGGAACCCGGTTTTAACGAACGAATTCACCTTCCTTGAAAATTGTTTTAAATATTTTAGGTCTAAAAATAACAAACAATCGATTACAGAAAATTTTTAAAAATCATTGCATTAAATTTTGTTTTATTTTTTTCATTAATGTACGTGTATTTATGTGCATTAAGTTATTTGTGCAGTCTATATTTAAATAAAGTAGCTCTGTATCACTTGTGAAATTTTGTGTTTAATTTCGGAAATCACCTCATCACGAATGTTTGAGAAATACTGTGGATAGTTAAAGATTTTTTCAGGTCACATCTGCAGTCATTACCGACAATTTTGTGTTTTCTTTACATTGGTACGTTGGGGGATTACCGGTAAATTGAAGTATTATCCTGATTACCTCAGCCCAGACCTATCGGTAATCGAACCCGCGACCTTTTTTATGCCTAGAACAGATAACTACTAAAACGTCGCTAACCACTTGGCCGCGGAGGTAATGTAAAAAATGGTTATTCATAATTTTTTACTTAAATTACTAAGTATTTAGACTAATATTCGTTATTCGGGTAATTGGCTGGGCACGTAAGATAATAGAGTACTAACTACATAGATGTTGCGGCGTATAGACCCATTCAGTTGCAATGAACACCTGGATATAACGAACAATGATGCTGGCCTCTGAATTTTGTTATAACCGAATTTTACTGCACTAATAAAATCAAATCTATCGAACATTCATCATGGTTCTTATTAAATGTAAAAATTGACAGATTACGTATACAGCATATCAACAAAAGTATGTTTAAATACAACTGGATCTTCTAAGTCAACTTAAGTAAGAACATTTCAAGGTCAAATATGAAACGTTTTACAGTACATAATAAAGAATTCATTATATTCTTGTCAATCCAAAGCTTAAGTTAATTAGGCTTAAAATTGTAATTTTCCTTGAGGCTTGGTATATTTGGCACAAATTTTTATTGACTGTCTAACTGGTTTGTGATTTTCAAGTTGATTGGTTATTATATATTTAATTTGTTTTAATGAATAT
The DNA here is from genome assembly GCA_035578175.1 of Catonia carolina. Taxonomy (NCBI): domain Eukaryota; kingdom Metazoa; phylum Arthropoda; class Insecta; order Hemiptera; family Achilidae; genus Catonia; species Catonia carolina. The sequence continues at coordinate 254,545,245 of JAQMRL010000001.1, read as the reverse complement.
ATTATATTAAAGATGGTAACAATTGAAAAAATCTCAAATATATACGCAGGTGCGTTTTGAAATTAATATTTACTTTATTGTTTCCAGGGCTTCATTAATTCACCTATAATGTAGGAATTCAGACATTCAAAAATTGGTTAAAGAACACCCAAATTGACAGTTTTTTTTGTGATGTAGGTAAACTTAATAGCTACTTATATCATTAAAAGTATGTTTTGTAAGTATGTATGTTTTGTATGTCCAAGAAAATAAATTCAGTTATATATCCAGGTATAAGGTACAGGTACAGGTCTACAAGGTAATGGCAGCCCCAGTCCTTCTTTATGGAATTGAGTCATGGGTTACCACGAAACGCCAAGAAAGTAGGATCCAAGCAGATGAAATGAGGTTCTTAAGAAGGGTGAAGGGCTGCTCGAGGCTGGATCTAATACATAACGAGGAAATTAGATCTGAGTTGGGTGTATTTAGCCTGAATGGAAAAGTGGAGGAGTACCGTAATCAGTGGAGGCAACATTTGGAACGGATGGCAGAGGAGAGAATACCCTTAAAAGTGACGGAATATGTTCCAGTTGGAAGAAGGGAGGTGGGAAGACATCGAAGAAGATGGCAATAGTCGAGATATATACGGGTTGGAATATCTCGTGTTTATATAGACGTACAGGATGGTTTGTAAGTTCGGAACAAGCTTATGCCTAATCCTTGATGGTAAGAAGAAGAAGTTATATCCTGTGTAAGTAAGCTAACCTTATAATACTGATTTTTATTATCATTTATCATTATCATATTTGATTGATATAATAATTATTATTATTTGTTCAACTAATTTAAACGATACATTATTACCAACATTAACTTTGTTTTGTACAAGTTTCAAACGTCTATTTACAAATAGTACAAACAAGAAAATATTTTACCAATAAATATGATTTTTAATTGTAACTGGATAAGATGTATAATCATTATAGCTAATTTTTAGATGTTCTATGTATCCTACAGGCTGTAGATTAGGCCTACTGTTCTCCAACTCAGTCTTTGAGATTACTTTGAGATAATTTTTATAACAGAAATTTTAGATCTTGTAAATGATTGCTGGAATTAACCATCATCAAAAACAATACGGGTTAATCGTCCAGGCCTGCTCTAACTTCAAACTAAGTAATCAGTTATTTTTTAAAGAAGTGGTATGTCCATCTCTTCCAAGGCCGTCCAATAACACTTTTCCCGGTTGGCGAGTAAGTAAACACCAGTTTAAGCATTTGATCGTCTGGCAACCGCAAAAAATGAATATATCATTCTTGCCTTTATTTCCGAATAGTTTATATCACCCCTGGTTTATTAAGTTCATGTTAAATAATTCCATTTATTTTATGGTCCAGCAATTGATATCCTGCCAAAGGTTTTTAAGAATCTCATCTCAACAGCCTTTAATCTTAATACCTGCTGAGCAGTCAGGGTCCAACACTCTGATCGAATATATTTAAACTGGGAGAACAAAGGTGTGATAAAACGTAGGAACATTTTTCCGTATTTTAACGACCATTGTTTTCCTCAGCGTGTATGTAATTTTTTGAAACTAATAAATTATTACAGAAAAAGAACGGATTTAATTGTTTTGTACCCACGACATATTGATAGATCTGAAATGGTATCTTTGAATGTGATTTTGGGTCTTCAGTGACCTAAACTTTGGACATTTCTGATTTTTTTTTTTAAAGTAAATGTAATTAAAAATATATTGGGAGATATGAGTTTAAGTTTCCTGTAAAAATGGCTCAATATACGATTCCTGGTTAGGTCTGGCATTTTTACATTGTCCACATTGATATAGTGTTGCCAAAAACAGTTGGATTTAAAATAAAAACAAAAACTCATAGTAGATTTCATCAATGACTGTTACCCACCAAAATTAACTTTGTTTTGTACAAGTTTTAAACGTCTGTTTACAAACATTACAAAAACCCCTCTGGGCAGGCCGGATACCTCAAATTAATAGTTTTTTTAAATAGTAGGAAACATTACCTCATTCATCCCTTTTTATTCCCTTGGGAGATAAGTGTTTTTTTAACACAATTTAATGATTAAACCACTAGGGAAGATACAAACCGAGAGAATAAAGTTATTCATTCAGTGTAATTAACCGAATCTTGTAATACTTATTATTACTGTTTAGTTACTATAAAGTTGAAATTAAAAGTTAAGTTACATTGATTGGGTAAGCGATTAGGTAAGGTGAACATATGACTGATATCCAAAAGAAATATATCTCTTAATAAGAAGGATTCCTCTTCAAGTTCAAGACTCCATCATACAAAAATTAGTGATCACATTGGGAGGTTGTTTCAAATAAGAAAGTTCCCGATAAAACATAGATATTAAAAAAGAAGAAAACATTTATATCAATGTAAAGTAATAAAATTAATAAGCCAATTTATTAAATAACTGGATAAGATTATGAAATAACTTAAAAAAAACAAATAAAAGAATCCTGATAAAGAATGAAAAAATAAGAAATAAAAATCATAAATAAATTAAAAAAGAAACTATCGTATAATATGAAGAAAAAAACTATGTATAAATGGCGAATCTAGTTTATTAACTAACCTAGGATAACATTTCTGTAATAGACGTAGTAAAGAGAATCTTCAACCGAGTAATCTTATTTAGTTGTTTTGTGACTATTATTTTTTTATTATTATTATTCTACGTTATTGAGAAGAACAGTTCATGTTGAACAAATATAGAAACCTTGCGGCACCGTGTGTAGTTTACGAATACAAGCTGTCTAACCTCCTCCTACATCTATCTCCTTAGGAAAAGACAGTCTCAAATAAAATAAAAAAACAATATGATAATGTGAACAAAAGGAACAATACAGAATAAAACAGAAAAATTATTAAACGTATTATTATAATCATATATAAAAGAAACACCAGGAAATTTGTTAGGTAATAATTTTATATTTTCCTTCCAGAAATGTGATGGAAATAAAGTAATGTACTAGCTCAATCTTGTACGTTGATTCATAACAAAATAAGATATTCTTGAAGATTTTTTTATTCCAAACAAAAAATCTGGTGTGAGACACTACACGTCTTTCTCTTGCCGATATAAATAGTGATCATTATAACCTATGTTTAATCATAAATATGTTGTTTAGGTCATCAGCTGGTTCGAACCACTAGAGGCTTTACTAAGTAAAACGGGGTTTGAGATGGTTTACTATTTCCTTCCTCACTGAGTGGGAAAGTATGATTATCAGCATGTCGCACTCTCCGAAAGCATCTACTTTTCACCCTGCAAAATGACACCTTCACTTCATTCACCACAGGGTCTGGGTGTATAATGAAATTCATTACTCTCAGTGGAGATAACTCCGACTAGTATCTTTCACACCTCTACCTCTTCTGTTCTTAAATGCTTTAGTCATATAATGACTGACCATGATAACAAACCTATTTTTTGTAGCCCTGGAATTAGCAAATCGAGTGCAAATAATTTAACATTCCCCCCGCCTTTTAAGGGCAGTAATCGTAAATAACAATGTAAAATAAAAACCACTACCTAATTTTTTTCAACATGATTTAATGGCGTAGAATGAAAATCAACCTCTGTAGGACTTAAAAATATGAAAATCACTCATTTTTGCTGGTTCTGTAAACCACTTTATCTGTTCTGTAAATAAATTTTTGTAACTATTCTGTAAATCACTAAAATTGACGGGGTATCTGTAGAAAAATTGCTTGAAATAAGAGTTGTAGGTTTTTTAATGTCCTAAATCTTTTATTATATATACTTTTATCTAAAAAATGTTTAAAGCCACAATCTTTAAAAATATAATTTTTACATATTTTGACGAGCAAAATACAGAAAATAACACAATAACACAATAATGACGTTAAACTAAGCAGTGTAGAAAGACTGTTTGAAATAAAAGTTATAGCCTAGGTTTTTTAAATATTTCAGAACTGTAATTATGTACACTTTTGACCTAAAATGCACATTAAGGCCGCAATCTTAAAAAAAACATTTTTTTCTACGAGAGAACAGCCTCCCCAAGAATTTCAGCAGACATGGCGCTTACCCTATCTTGTAGAGTACGAAAGATATAGTAAAGAGTGTACATGTAGAAGAAATGTTCTTTAAAACAAATGTAGAAACCATTTTTACGAAACTCGCAAAAAACTGAAAAGTGTGAATAACCTACTACTTCCGGTCGACCGATTTTGATTAAAATGTTCAAGACGGGTCCCCTAGTGGTACCAAACTTAAGTTCCAAGTTTCAACTTCGTATGATATCAGTTTTTGAAATATTTTGTTCACACACGCGCGCGCGCACACACACACACACACACACACAGACCAATCGCTAAGGACATGTTTTTTTTGGGTTCAGGGGCTTAAAAATCGTGTATTTCCGGTCAAGTATTGTGAACATTCACAATACTTATCTGATTAATCCAACTTTTATGGTAAGTTTAAAAATATTAGCTGTTTGCTACTTAGATGAGACCCTTAACGTATAAATTTCAAACAAGGTTAATGGGAAACACGATTTTGTTTTAGTATTCCAAAGATTTCAAGGACTAATAAAATTAATTTGATTCGTATTTATGTATATAACTAATAATGAAGTTCAAAAAATCATTAGGAATGAATGACTTAGCCTTCAAAAATATTATATGACATTCCTGGCATTTAGGGGAGACAAATGTAATTTTACGCAGAAAAAACTATTTGTAGAATCCGGATTCGTTATTAAATTACAATTAATTGCGAATACGATGCTGAACAATCCTATGAGTCATTGAAATATTCTCCTTTAATGTATAAGGTTTTACTAGAAATGTTTAGTAGAGTTACCTGAGTAATGTATAATACCGGTAGATTGCGTCATTTTCATTGAAAGTTCTCATCATTCAGTTATATGAATAAATTAACCAAAAAAACACGTGTTAGCTCCACTTTTAGTACTTGTATGTGATATGATGTTGATTAAGTAATTTGCATGGGTTTTCAAAAAGTACGATTTTCTGTAAAAAAAAATCTGGTGTGAAACACTCATACGACTTTATCTTGCCAATGCAAATAATGAACAATATAACCTAACATAGTAATAATAAAACATTATAAATAAACAAAAAACTAACCTCAAAAAACATAACCTTATTTTAATCATGAGTGAATGATGCAAAATGAAAAACAACCTTAGTTTGGCTTAATAATATGGAAAATCACTCTTTCACGCTAAACTTGGCTCTGTAGAGAAAAGTGCTTAGAGTAAAAGTTGCAAATCTTTTAATTAACTATAAATTGGATTATATACACTTTTGTCGTAAAATGCATACTAAAGCCGAAATCTGAAAAAATTATTTGTTAACAGATTTTTATGAAAAAGAAACAGAAAATCACTAACTACCGCTAAACTAAGCTACTACAAAAAATGTTTGAAATAAAAGTTGTACAACTTTGAATGCTCTACAACTTTTATTATATACATTTTTGCGCTAAAATGCAAATTAAAGCCGCAATCTTAAAAAAAAACCATTTTTTCTACGAGAGTACAGCCTCCCCAAGAATTTCAGCAGACATGGCGCCTACCCTATCTTGTAAAGAATATAAAGTGTAGTAAATAAGGCGATTTTTAAAAAAATCGTTGTAGTTGTTTTTGAGAAAATCGCAAAAAAGTGAAAAATGACACGAATAAACTACTATTTTTGGTTGACCGATTGTGATGAAAATGTTCGTGTCGGGTCCTCTAGTGGTACTTAACGTAAGTTTCAAGTTTCAACTTCGTATGATTTTTGTTCTTGAGATATCTTGTTCACGCGCGCGCGCGCACACACACATACCAGTCGCTGAAAACATGTTTTTTGGGGTTTAGGGGGTCTGAAAACGTGGATATCCGGTGAAAACTCGATTTCGAAAAATCGACATGAAAACAATATTTTCTTTCCTTTATATTGTGACACTTAAAATATCTCTAAGGTCCGTTTCGGAATCTGGGTAAATAAAATAATTAACACATGAAAGTTTAAAAATTACAAGTACATATTTATTACAATTGACAAAATTAAAAAATAAAGTGACTAAATTCGATAAGTGAATTACAATTAAATTACTTATAATTAATAACAAACTACCTAATTAAAATAACTAATAACAGTATATAACTTAATCAATTTACTAAATACTACTTACAAAAATACAGAAATAACGTTTAACAATTCACAGTAACGTCAACCTTTTCAAACGCACCGTTACAATTCACTCACTAGTTCACAAACAAAAACGGAACTGAAATCGACTGTAAAAAAACTGGCTGGTCATATAGCTGGGCTAATGAATATTTCGAGAAAGACAGAGTATTTCATCATAGTAATAAAAATACAAAATTCTTCTGATGGCTTCTGGATAAATCTTACAAATTATAAACTGTGAACAAATTAGGATTGAATAGATGTTACAAAAAGGCCAATTATCTAAAAAGGTACCCGTTTTTTCACAATACCTGTGCAACAATACCCAAGCCTACCTGTATTATAAAAACCGTTTATAGTACCCACACTATTTATTGGAAACTCTATTCATTACACTTATTATTTACGTTAACTTTTTTAAACTCTCGGTCTTTCTGAAAAATTCTCGAATGCTATTTCCTTTTCGATATTGCAATCGAGGATGGCTAAAAAATAGTTCTGATAACACTACAATATTCAAAATACATTATTCCATTAATTTTTGTTAAAAAAATATATTTGTAAACGTTCGGTTATCCGGACGTTGGCACTTTATGCATAACTTACTCACGACCGGTTATCCGGACGTTGCCACTTTATATGAAAGATATCGACGTTATGTTTTCTGAACGTTAGCACTGAAAGGGTTAAGTTATTCATACTGAGTAGACTATGTAATTTAAATTTTTATAAATATTGTACGCATTATCATCATTTTTCATCCTTTTTGGATTCGATCTAATTTTTTTAAATTTAATGTTGGTTCTTGGTTAAAGGAAGGATTGTTTCAACCGTATTTAATAAAAAACGAGTTTATTTATTTTGAAGATTTAACAAAAATCTTTTCATTCTACTTTCTTGTTTATGAGATTGACTTTTTAGTTCGTAAGTTAATTTTTTTTGTCATAAGCCTCTCGACGGGTTTGATGCAGTTCTCCAAGCTGTCCTATCTTGCGCAAGTCGTTTCATATCCACATATCTGTAACACCCTACATCTTTTGTAATTTGCTTTGTATAATTTAATCTTTGCCTCCCCCTACAATTCACTCCCTCAATATTACCGTCCATTATTAATAGCCCAATACCTGGATGTCTTAAGATATGCCCCACTAGCCTATCCCTTCTTCTGGTAAGATGCTTCCATATAGTCTACTTCTTTTTTCATCCACTCGCCTAAGAACCTCTAAATTACTTATTTTCTCCACCCACCTAATCTTTAACATTTTCCTATAACACCACATTTCAAAAGCTTCTATCCTCTTCTTTTCTACGGAACCTATCACCCACGTTTCATTTCCGTGTAATGCAACACTCCAAACATAATGTTTTAAGAAATGTTTCCCAATATATAAATCAATGTTTGTAGTCAGTAAGCTGATTTTTATTTTCAAGGCTTTTCTAGCTTGAGCAATTCTGCTTTTGATATCACTTGCGCTTCTACCATCCTTTGGTATTTTACTCCTTAGATAGCAGAATTCCCCAACTTCCTGTATGTTGTCGGTGCCTACTTTTACATTTCCCATCTCTTCTAAAATTAGAAGATAAAATAATACTAATAATATTAATAATAATTTCGTTTATTATTTACAACGTGTGAATAATTTGATGAGTCAGATACATTTAGTATACTTTTTTGTGCAGGACAAAAATATTTTTCACAGTAGAGATTTAATTCTTCTGTAGGCCTATTTTAATGATTATTCTTATGTATTTACTCGGTAAACGAATCGATTTTTCATCCTTAATTATTTTTTTATTTTGTACTTATTTGTTTCGGTTATATTAATTTTGACCAAGGTTACTGAAGATTTTGTTTTAGGAATGGACCCGCTTTATAAATAATAGCAATCGTCATGCTATAAATTAGTATATATGAGAGAGTATAAATCTCTAGTTAATAGTTCTAAAAAACCTAATGTTAGTTATGACACTTATAGTCAGTAACCACTAAGCCTATTTTTAAACCTTTTTGGAAAACAATTTATGTAGTTTTGAAATTTAGCACACTTACTCATGATGGCTATCTAAATACAACTCTTGCTTAATTGAGAATTGAGAGATACGAAAAATAAGCTGCTGTAAGAAAAAGGGTATGACAAGGATGTTCATTGTCACCACTACTTTTTAACTTGTGTATATATAGAAGAGGCTGCAAAAGAACTAAAGGAAACATTTGACGCAGGAAAAAATTCAAGGAGAAACAATAAAAATGCTGAGATTCGCTGATAATACCGTAGTATTAGCCGAACAAAGAAAGAACTAGAAGATACTTAAATGATATGGATGAGATCGTGAGAAAGGATTACTTCATGAAAATTGATAAGAACAAAACGAAGTGTTGTGCAGTAAGAGTAGTTTAGAAGAGATGGGAAATTTAAAAGAAGGCAAAGAAAACATACAGGAAGTTGGGAATTCTCCTGTCTAGGGAGTCAAATAACAAAGGATGTCAAAAGGTGATATCAAAAATAGGATTGCCTAAGCTAGAAGAGCCTTTGAAGTGAAATACAACTTATTGACTACAAACATTTGTTTACAGATTAGGAAAAATTTCTTAAAAGCTATGTGTGGAGTGTAGCATTATACGAGAATGAAACGTGGGCGATAGGGGCTGTAGAAAGGAAGAGGATAGAAGCTTTTGAAATGTGGTGTTATAGGAAAATGTTAAAGATTAGTTGGGTGGACAAAATAAGTAATTTAGAGTTTCTTAGACGAATGAATGAAAAAGATGTGGTATATGGAAACATCTTACCAAAAGGGATAGGCTAGAGGGGCATATCTTAAGACATCCAGGTATTGTTCTATCAATAATGGAGGGTAATATTGAGGGAGTGAATTGTAGGGAGGACAAAGGTTAGGATATTCAAAACAAATTACAAGTAGTGTATGTAGATATGAAACAACTTGTGAAAGAGAACAGCTTGGAGAACTGCATCAAACCAGTTGAGAGACTGTTGATAAAAAAAAAGACTTTATGGACATATTTACAGTTCCATTCGAATTCTATTCAGGGGTTGACACATCTTATGGATATTATTTTCTATGGTGAAGTGTAGGTAAATAAAACCGGGTTCGATATCCGGCTTTGTAAATAAAATCGGGAAATTGTTTTACCTTTCAAATCCACGGTTATTGTTCAATAAGTAAAAAAAAATTATTCCAGCCTGTAATTCAGATACTCTGTGATTCAGTCGGTACTTTAAAGTGTCTGAATAAGTGAAAGTTTGTTTATAAAAAGTAACATGTAGAACGAAGGCAAGTGTAATTAAACACCTTGAACAATAACGAATTATATTTTTGTGTTACGTAAAGCTAAATAAACAGTACGTCAATCCGTAGCAAAGTTATTATTGTAACAGATTACTTACAGAATGTGTTATCCTTTATTCTTTGTTTAATACTAATAGGTGTAAGCTAGAATATACTAATTAATTATTATCGCCTAGATTATCATCAAGGTCCTTAAACACAGCCTAATTTTTGGCTTATTTAGTATATTATTTTAGGGGAAAAGACAATCTTTTGTACGAGTCATTCAAGATTCGTTTTAATGAGTAACGGATTAGTGAACATTTCTGGAATAAAAAGTAAATCCTGTATAGTCAAGAAACGAAGTAAATTCTATAACTGATAAGTCGGCGTTGTCTATTAATTTACTATACAAAATCCTATTCACAAAATTCTTTTACGAAAATAGAATATTATTATTTTAGGAAAAAAGGCAGACTATTATGCCTTAAAATATATTCCGATCCGAGGCTAACTTTTGATGCTTGCCAATGATAAAGTTTTCTCCAGGCCGAGTTACGAGCCCTGCCTGCTCTGGGTAGTCCAGTGGTGGGGCTGCCACCTTAGAGCCTCTAGACGGGCCCTGGGTTTCATTTGGAGACCCACCTCCTAGGTTCGTCCGCCCTCTCCATTGTTGGGAAACGTCTGACTCCGCCTTCAAGACTGTTGACCGTTTCTCAGGACTCCAATTGTCCTGGATTTTATTTGGGTTGACTCCCCAGGCTCTTCCGCCCTCCCCGCTGTTAAAAATCCATCTGTGCCGTGAAGACCGTTGACCAGTTTTCACCTCAGTTGATCCGCGAGTACTTTTTTGGCTATGCCGTATTCGTACCTGCCTGCATATCTACAGGACGTTCCCTATCAGCCATTGGGACGCGCCTTGTCGGTGTTGAGGTCCCAAGACCTCAGTGTCCCATACAAGGTTAAGCTTAACCCCTACTCGATTCAGAACCAAACCCTCGCATGAGCTGACCGAGCACGGCCAGCTCAAAAACACTGGTCCAATCATTTACTTCGCATGCCAGCCCACAGACTTCTTCAAGCATGAAAATATAAACCTAAAGGGAAGCGATGCTTGGGAAGACCTAAAAAGAGATGGACGCCGGAACAATCGGCTAGGGAATCGAACCCAGGACCTCCGTTTTGCAGCGTAGTCCTAACCACTAGGCCACGGAGGCGGCCGTTACCATTATTTTAACAGCTTATTTTAGAGGCTAAACTTCTTCCTACCTAATAAAAAAGTCTTTAAAAATTAAAAAAAAAAAAATTAATATTTTTTTAATCGTTGTTTAGGTCATCCACCGGAAGGCTGGTTTGAACCTGTAGAGGTTTTACTGAGTAAAACGAGGAGTAAGGTGGTTTACCATTGCCTTCCTCACTGAGTGGAAAAGTACGCTTATCAGCAAGGCGGGCCCTCTGAAAACCACATATTTTTCACTCTACAAATGACACCTTCACTTCATGCACCACAGTGTCTGGCTGTATAATGAAATTCATTACTTTCAGAGGAGACAATTCTGATTAGTGTCTTCTGCACCTCTTCTGTTCTTAAATGATTCAGTCATTTACCTGACTATGTGATAAGAAACAGAACTATTTATTTTAGCCCTGCAATGAACAGATTGAGTGTAAATAATTTGACACTCCACCTGTCTGTTATGGGCAGACCTTTTAATCATTATGATCCGAAAAAGGGGTTATCACTTGAAAGAATTTTTACTAAACTAATAAAAGGTTTATCGAAGAATAATTGAAAACAAAAGCTTTCTTGGGCTATTGATAAACGTTCAGACTACAAAGAAAAAGTTACCAGATTCCGACGTTTAATTCCCGGCTCGGGTATGGAAATCATTACACGTTAAATACCACTATACCATAATCCTCAGTAGTTCATTAATGACCATCCTATTGAATCGAACTTTAAAAAAACTGAAAAAATAATTGAGGACAATGACTGAATAAATAAATTCTTGTAGATGTAGTTTTAAATATAATTACATTTTTGTTCAAAGATATTTATTTTAAAACTAACTGTGGGAAGGTCATGAAAAGGTAAACAAACAGTGATACAGAATAAACTTTAATTGTTATGTCAATGTGTTCAGTCACAAAATTTTAATATTTTTTTCAGGTAAATAAAAAAAAAGAATTTTAAGATAATCTTTGATTCAGTGTATTATGTAGAGGTTATTTAATTTCTCAGTTTGATGAATAGAATAGAAACCTGGTTTTTTTTGTAGAACTATATATAGGCCTATCTATCATAGTACTACATGAGCTTAATTTATATTATTTTTTTGTTTCTTAAATTTGATTCACCAATTGGGTGAATGAAGGCCGGTCAAATCTATTGTGTGTGGTTACACTAAACTGCAATATAATAAATATCGAAGTGCAAGTTGCACATCTTTCAAGGTCAACCAGAGTTTTTTTCTTTTGATTGTATAGTTGCCCCCCGTTGCATAAATACAGTATTTTTAGTGTAATCAGAGGTCCAGCTGTGAGACATAAGAGATTTTTCTTTAGATCTTTTTTAATATAAATATTAAACATAAAACGGTTGCAGCCACCTGGATTTCATCATTTCTTTGATTTTGATTTGAGATCAGTTAAATGACAGCTTTAATTAAAAGCTTATATTTCTTACGGCGCACATATTACTAACCACATTGTTGTTACAAAAGGGGCGAAGGGGTGAGTGGGAATAGAACAACTTTGGTCCAGCGGAAGAGTGAAACAGAAAGAGCTTGTACAGTGAGGCTGGGATAAGAGAAGCGGCCATCTTTTGTACGTCCCAAGGCCAAGCTCCCAGACTGACATTCCACCATTTGACCTTGAGCCCTGCTGCTACAGCCGACCGACCTACCAGTGCTACCTGCCGAGCGCGCTCTTTTTCAAAGACGACCAACGAATATAACATACACACCTAACCTACACCAAACTTTCTTCAAATAAAACGCTAAGTTATCTTCTTTTTTTATAACCCAGTATTTTTACTGCGAGACTTGTTGTTTATGAATGCCTTACACCTCTATGAATGAGTCATAGTATCCTGCAAAAGAATAAAAATCTTACATAATATTTGACTTAAATAATCTATTGTTTATAAACCTACTTGAAAATAAAAAATAAAATAGAATAAAAATAAAATATGAACTAAAAACCACATCTTCATTTAATAGTTTCGCACTAAAATTTACAGGTCTGTTAAATATAATTATCCTTAACTTCTAAACTTAATAAGAGACAATTTTCTTACTCTGTATATATTACATAACAGATATATCTCAATGAACAAATGGAACCCTCTTAAATTTTTTAAAATGTAGGCAACTTTTCAAAAGCAGAACAAAGTTCGATCTTTGGAGTACACTAAGACAAGAGCCTTACCTGGGTGCCTCATATGAAACGAAACGAATGATTCTTTTTTTGACACATTTTATTGAAAATTTAGTATCTGTTATTACAATAATATAACAATTTCTAAATATGACGCTAAATGTTCCAAAACTTGAATTACTTGCTGGAGCTTGCAGTCATCACTACAGTCCTACAATTAGCCAAGAAGATCCCTTGGCCAGAGGCGTTTTAAACGTCGGTGCTGAGTACCCGGTATCGCCCCAGTGTACATGTTTTGTATGAGAGGGTTGTCATGTAATTAAAATTGTATAGTTTTTTCGCGACGTCATTTACGTACGGGATTTGTAAGTCTTTGTGGAACATTAAGTTTGTGACGTAAAAGGGGCATTGCGTGTGCAGAATGATTCTGAATTTAAAATTTAAAGAACTTGCCGGAATAAATAGCAAACGATCAAGACTACATCTCCGTAAAAAATTGTTACTATACAATCTTTAATATACTTTTGGGCTTATTCAATTCAAATTTTCAGCTCGGCTACACCTAACAACATCCAAAAGTTGCAAGTATTTTAATTTTAATTTATCCGACATGTTAAAGTTGTATTTTATTACACTACAAATAAAAATGTTCACGATGATCTCAAAGTTCCCTTATTACGGACGAAATTCGCGCAAGTTACGCACAACGATAGTCAACAGACTAACCGACAATCTAACTAGTTAATCTGACAAATTGCGCCACAAATGTTTCTGGAAATCCACCAAAGCGACTGAGAAGATTGTGGAATAGAGACCTGATGCACAAAAAATATAATAAAAACGTAAAATCAAAATAATTTCACATTTTCTCTTGCTTGTTTCTTCCACATCTCATAAAATTACATAATTTTTCACAATAGAACATACACCTGGGTGTCACTGAACTATTGCATTTTTCCCTTCTTTTTCTTAACCCCCCACAGAAAAAGATGGGTTAAATAAGTTTAACGTGTGTATCTGTCTTAGACATCGTGTCTCCAAAACGGATGAACCCATTTTGATTTAGTTTTTTTGTTTGAAAGGTAACTTGATTGAGAGCTATGATTCATCAAAATTGGTCAACTGGAAGTAATATTTTATTCATACGATTTTTCTCCTTAATGCGATTTTCTCAAAAACAGCTCCTACTTTTTTTTTTTTTAAATCGCCTCATTTACTATGTTTTTATGCTCTACAAGATAAGATATGGGCCATGTCAGCTGAAATTCTTGAGGGGGCCTGTGCTCTTGTTGAAAGAAAATGGTTTTTTTATAAGATTACAGCTTTAATATGCATTCTAGAGCAAATGTGTGTATAATCAACGTCGTAGAACATTAAAAAACCTACACCATTAATTCAAACATTTTTTTTTTGAGCAACGCTTAGTCTGTGATTTTTCTGGTTTTTTTTCATAAATATCGAAAAAAATATATATTATTTTTTTACTTTTTAAAAATTTTTTTGTCAGGGGTTTTTAAAATTTTTAATTTAATTTTTATTAACAAATTTAATTCTTGTAATTTTTATAGTTTTAAAGATAATAAAGTAAAAAAAACCTTTTCAATTTGACAAGGTAAACAAAATATTTTGAATTCACTAATTCGAATTCTTTATTTACAGTTTTAATCACATTATCAGGTTCACTAATTCTGGAATTTCCGAAAGTATTATCTTTGAATTACATTAAAAAACTAATTGTAAAGTTTTATGCTTTTAGAATCTGTTTGGATTAACTGGGCGTAGTATCGTACAGTACAATGATTCATTTGAATACCGTCTCGGTTAAACTGTTAAACACAATTCTACTTGCACTAATCCTTTGTGTCTATATGGTGTTACTTTTGTACGCTACTAATTTTTCCGTACTTATTTAAAGCCGAAACTGATTTATTACGCATTGCCCAAAAACACTAACACCTGTTGTTGATTACGTCCCAACAATCATTACTTACATTGCAGGATAAAAGTTCATTGTTGTTGTGTAGGTCAACAACTGAAAGGCTGGTTTGAATCTCTAGGAGTTTTAAACGAAAAGTGAGGTGGTTTACTATTGCCTTCCTCACTGAGTTGAAAGAGTATCAGCATGCCCTCCGAAAAGCACCGGCTTTCCACTCTGCAAATGACACTTTCACTTCATTCACTACAGGGTCTGGCTGTATAGTGAAATTCATTACTCTCAGAGAAGATAACTCTGACTAGTGTCTTTTAATGGTCTTAATATTAACACCAAGAAGACAAAGATTATGATAATCAGTAAGAATAACATAAGAAATTGTCATCTGTATGTTAATCAAAAGGAAATAGAGAGAGTTAGCCCCTACAATTATCTTGGTACTACCATTAATGAAGCTTGGGATAATACTCAAGAAATAAAATCCCGAATAGGCAAAGCCAGGTCTGTTTTCAACAGGATGGGGGCAGTGTTTAAGAGCCATAATCTGACCCTCGACACAAAAATGAGACTCCTCAGGTGTTATGTCTTCTCTGTGTTGTTCTATGGTGTGGAGTCCTGGACGCTCAATGATGCCATCTCCAAAAAGTTGAATGCATTCGAAATGTGGCTCTACCGTAGAATGCTGAGAATCCCTTGGACGGCACATATGACCAATGTTGAGGTGCTGAGAAGGATGAGGAAGGATATGGAGCTGATGAATACCATAAAGCGAAGAAAGCTCCAATATCTTGGACGCATTATGAGGAATGGAGAAAGGTATGAACTTCTGCAATCCATACTGCAAGGAAAAATATTGGGACAAAGGGGCCCAGGTCGAAGAAGAATATCCTGGTTAAAGAACCTTAGAACCTGGTTAAATAAAACTACTCCGCAACTGTTTAGAGCTGCAGTTAACAAAGTGAGGATCGCCATGATGGTGTCCAACATTCGAAACGGATTGGCACCTTAAGAAGAAGTGTCTTTTACACCTCTACCTCTTCTGTTCTTAAATAGTTCAGTCGTACAAGTGGCTGACTGTGTTATAAGAAACAGAACTATTTTTTTTAGCCCTGGGATTAACAGATCGAGTGCAATTCATAAGACTCCAGCTGCTCGTTATGGGCATAAAAGTTCATTATAATTACTATATAATTACACTTACCACAAGTTTGTTGTTTAGATCATCAGCCGAAAGGCTTGTTCGAACCTCTCGAGGCTTTACTAAGTAAAACTAGGAATGGGGTGGTTTACAATTGCCTTCCTCACTGACTGAAAAGTACGCTTATCATCATGCCAGGCCCTCCGAAAAGCACCTCTTTCCAACCTGCAAATGACACCTTCACTTCATTCACCACAGGATCTGGCTGTATAATGAAATTCATTACTCTCAGAGGAGATAACTCAATCTGACTAGTGTCTTTTACACCACTACCTCTTTTGTTCTTATACTGTTCGTATACTTCATTATTATAATTGGGCGACCGTGTAATAAGAAACAGAACTATTTTTTGTAGCCCTGGAACTAGTAGATTGAGTGCAAATAATTTAACACACCACCTGCCTGTTATGGATATACCACAATTTTATAAATTTTCAATCAAAATTTCTACGAGTTACCTGTGCACCTTTTTACATCAATAACAAAATCCTACATGATGACTTTAAAATTCCATTTGTACGTAAAATAGTCAAATCCAGTTACAACTTTTTCACTGAACATTTGATAATCACCCCAATGAATTGATCACCAAACTATCGGATACATCACTACCGAGGAATCCGCAACGCAGATTGCGGATTCATTGACATATTTATATATCAATGAGTCCGAGATCTTCTACAAAGAGATTTATTTGTATTATTTTTTTCCTTCTTATCTTGTAATTTTGTTATTTATCATTCATGCATTATGAACATTACCATATAAAATATTTTTTTTTAGGTCATCAGCCAAAAGGCTGGTTTTGAATCTCTAGAGGCTTTACTAAGTAAATTAAGGAGTAAGGGGGTTTACCATTGCCTTCCTCATTGAGTGGAAAAGTATGCTTATAAGCATACCGGCCTTCTGAAAAGCACATATTTTTCACCCGGCAAATGACACCTTCACTTCATTCACTGCAGATTTGCTGTATAATCAGGTTTTGCTGTATAATAAAATTTATTACAGAGATAACACTGATTATTATCTTTTACACCTATACCTCTTCTGTAATTTAGTAAGAGAGTTTCTACCTCTTAAATGATTCAGTAATTTAATTGGCTGATTATGTGATAAGAAACAGAACTATTTTTTGTTGCCCTGGAGCTAACAGATTGAGTGCATATAATTTAACACTCCACCTGTTGTTATGGGCATAATAGAATGTCATACCAATGGGTATCACTGTTCTTTTTCATTTAATTTTCTTGCCATCCTTTCTTTAATTTTATCAAATTTGCTCGGTGTATTTTACGATGTATTTTACTCGTAGTTACAAATAAAGTTATAAAGATAAAAAAAATTGACGTTAAAAATTTATTTTGAAACACAGATAAGATAAATCTTTAAAAAAATATTTAATATTTTTAGATTCTTCAGTTATTTTTACGATATCAATTCGTGACGAAACAAGAATAGTGTATTTACAGGAAATGTAGGATGCGATAGTGATACGCACATGATTGTGATTTACGTCAGTCAGGAAATTCTGTTGCTTGATATCTTTAAGTCACATGTCTGAGCTCAAAAAGAATCTTTATGAGTAGGATGATTTATCGTCAATATTTCAAATGATTATTACTCAGTATAATTATACTCACACATACATATAACACACCCACAATAATCGTTTTTAGTTTATCTGAAGTCATAGCTACGGCTTGATCATTAGCGACTACTTTTAATTAAGAAACGGCTGGGTTTGAACGCGTAGTAATTTTCCAGAGCTTAGCAGGAAATCGAACCCGGGACCTTCATGTCCAACTATTACAGTACAGAGGCGATCCAACAATAATTTTATCACCTCGAAAAACGATCATAAAATGAAGAAAAAAGGTTTTTGGGAATAAAAATAAAAATTTTAATATTAATTTGTTGTTTAGGTCAGCAGCCGAAAGGCTGGTTTGAACTCTAGAGGTTTTACTAAGTAAATCGAGGAGTGAGGTGGTTTTCCATTGCCTTCCTCACTGAGTGGAAAACTACGCTTATCAGCATGCCGGGCCCTCCGAAAAGCACATATTTTCCACTCTGTAAATGACTCCTTCACTTCATTCACCACAGGATCTGGCTGTACAATGAAATTCATTACTTTCAGAGGAGATAACTCTGATTAGTGTCTTTTACACCTCTACCTCTTCTGTTCTTAAATGATCCAGTCATTTAATTGACTGACCATGTGATAAGAAACAGAACTATTTATTTTAGCCCTGCAATGAACAGATTGAGTGTAAATAATTTGACACTCCACCTGTCTGTTATGGGCAGAAATATTAATTTATGAAATTTAATTCGTGTTATCAATTCGTAATAGTGAGATTTTTTCAACAAATGAGTATTAATTGAAGTCCGGTACAACTCTGGTTGTAAGAAACCCACATCGGAATTAAAAATTTATTAGCACAGAGCTCCGCCGCTGTCCTAAACCTCTACTGTATTATTTTTGTTGTACTTATTTTGAAAATATACATAATTTAAAAATGCTAAATACCCCTCTAAATTGATGTTTGGTTTATAGGGGTTGTAATACGTTCTCACACTTTTATAGGTTGAATACAAGGAGTTTTTACTGAAGACAAATGAAAAAAAAATTAAAAGATTTATAACGTCTATTTCCTTAGAAAGATAATGCAGTGGAAGACCACCGAGGTAAGACAGCGTTTGAACTTCAAAGAACTTATAACATGTACTAGTAGAAAACACTATCAAGACATCCTATGATTAGATATTATTACACTACTGCGATAAAATCTGCGTGAAAGCCTAGAATAGGGGTGAAGACACAAAGAAACCAGTTTGCCTGCTTTCCTATTACCTGCGCCTACCGACCCCGATCGACACAAAGAATGTTTCCAAGCGACTGAATGAGTATGCGCATAATGAAAGCAGGCTTATCGGCGCAGGCTGCCTGCGCCGTTAACCGGAATGAATCTAGCACTCTATTTGCGCAGGTTCAGTCAGGCTACGGACGCCAACGATGGACAACGAGGCTTTAATTGCCGCGGTGTTTGTTAAACCTCCCATATGGGATAAAACAAGTAAATTACACAATTATAGAAATGTCGTTGACAAGTGCTGGAGGGAAATTTCTACTGAAATGAAAGAAGATGGTAAGTAATTAAAAACAACATTAAATTACGTTTTGTAACATTTTTAACCAGGCATTTAAGCATTTTTCAGAACCAGGAATCACATATTATTCCAGTATATGAACAGAGGTAGTCTGGCACCTCTGGCTAGGTGTATCGAGGGACTGAATGGTTTATGTCAAAATAATGACGTTAATGTTTTTAGACTCGGCTTGCGCTCCTTTAAGCAAATAGTCTCACGTATTTTTATTAACAATTATTAAGTTTTTTTAAATCTATTACATCCTAAGTTCTTACATTTCGGTCAGCGAGGGATAGCCCGTGTGACAAGCTGTCAGGTGAATCGAGTAGCCCGCCAGTGTTACAAAGTTACACTGGAATCCCGATTACAGAAGATTTTCCGAACTCATCCTCGTTTTGGGTCGTTATTATTATTATTTTTAATTACTATTTGTATTTTTTTTATCTGTGGTGTAAATATTTTTTTTTATTGTTTGTATTACAAATTTTTATTGTCATGTGAGTTAGGTGCCGCACTTGATACTTAACTATAGTTATTTTAGGTATTTATTCTTTTGTGTATGTCTTGACTCCCCTTAGTCCACGATAGGTGTGCAGCAAATTAAGGACTTCGATCTGTTCTGCTGCCTTTCTTCCACTAAGTAGGTCCGTCCCGCTTCCCTGGTTGTATTTTGTTGCTTCTCGGAGGATAGGGATGACTATAACGGGTGATGTGGAGGCCATCAAATAAATAAATAACATTTGTTTCGTACAATTCAATTGTTCTGAAGAGTGTAATTTGAAAAATATCCCTTACATTTTTTGTTGCATTGGAGGGTCTTCCTGTAGATTGTGGTTGACTGTTTCCTTCAATGTAATTGACACATCGGTAAGGTGACGCTCAAATCCCTCTCTATTAATTATTTTGTTATAGAGCAGGAGCTGGATGTAATTGAGTATGAAAAATATGAGGACTGCAATCTGTCAATTTATACAAGCTCAGAAAAGCTTGTTGTTGTTGTTTAGGTCATCAGCCGAAAGGCTGGTTTGAGCCTGTAGAGGCTTTACTAAGTAAAACGAGGAGTGAGGTGGTTTACTACCTTTTCCACTGAGTGGAAAAGTATTCTTATCAGCATGCCAGGCTCTCCGGAAAGCACTTACTTTCCACCCTACAAATGACACATTCACTTCATTTACCACACGGTCTGGCTGTATAATGAAATTCATTACTCTCAGAGGAGATAACTCTGTCTAGTATCTTTTATACCTCTACCTCTTCTGTTCTTAAATGCCTCAGTCATATTGGCTGATTATTTGATAAGAAACAGAACTATTTTTTCGTAACCCTGAAACTAGCAGATCGAGTGCAAATAATTTAACACTCCACCTGCCTGTTATGGGCATATAATAAAACCTTATAGATTATTATTTGGGTTGTAACCAGAAAGCATGTTGGTCCAATTTTTTTTATACCCCTTCCCCTAGGGAGGGGGCAACTTGCAACATAGCAAGTTGCTAAATCGATAGAGCGCATGCTATGGAGCTATTTTAATGATTCTATTTCAGTGACAATAGTTGGTTTTTTTAATAATTAAAGGTAATAACTGGTTGTCAAAATGAAATTAAAACAGAACTTTTATTAATAAACAAATCATAAATTGTTTATGTTGTTGTTTAGTTCAATAGCCGAAAGGCTGGTTTGAACCTGCAGAGGTTTTACTAAGTAAAACGAGGAGTGAGGTGGTTTACCATGCCGTCCTCACTGAGTGGAAAAGTACGCTTATTAGCAAGCCGGACCCTCTGAAAAGCACATATTTTTCACTCTGCAATGACACCTTCACTTCATTCACCACAGGGTCTGGCTGTATAATGAAATTCATAACTTTCAGAGGAGGAAACTCTGATTAGTGTCTTTTACACCTCTACCTCTTCTGTTCTTAAAAAAAATCAGTCATTTAATTGGCTGATCATTGGATAAGAAACAGATTTATTTTTTGTAGCCCTACAACGAACAGATTGAGTAAATAATTTGACACTACACCTGTCAGTTATGGGCAGAAATTGTTTATAAAAATTATTTAACGAGAAAAAACAAATTTTGTGATACATATTCCAAAAAAATACAAATATGTTGGGTGGTAATAATTCATTTATATTTTTGCAATTATTGTTAATACATTTGCACTACGAAATACTAGTTAAATTGGAATCCATCGTTCGACAATCCGATGCCTATTTACAGGGCTGAATCAAAGACTCTGGCGAAGGTCGCTTCGTCATTTTTATCATGAGTACAGGTTACCATTTTTCTTTTCATTTTAAAATAAATTTAAATTAATAGGGTGAAGATGAGTTTAATCAGCATTTTCCGTAGGTACGTTTGCACCGTAGCTTTTAATAAAAGTAAATGCAAAGCATCATATGTGCATATGATCTCCATTAAATGGTAAATCAAATTTGATTTTTTTGTGAAATCAGTTTATAACCGTAGTTCATCAGCAGTCAATTGTTTTCTAGAGGAATAATAGGCGCAAACCGTTTCTAACTCTTTCAGTTGTTCAATATTTAGATTTAAGTTTCCCAAAGATTGTCGAGCTCTTTGTACGAAATCCAAAGATCTAGCATTTAAACAATTTTTTGTACCCAATCTACTAGTTGTATCACAACAGCTTATAGAATGTAATGCTAGTAAAATACGACAAATATTCTCGCCGAGGGATTGAGCAGGCAAATAAAATCCTGGAAAATATTTCTTCTTAAATGTACCGTGGAACCATAGATCAAGACAACCAAGACATGCTAGTTGATTCCAGAAATAAATACCTAGAATGAAAACATCTGCATCAGCACTGAAGATTATAACATGGGTATATTGAAATCTTACTGCCTGAAAGATATGACAAAACATCCTTAAATCTGCTTCTAAGTGGATTTTTGTATGATGACTGGAAATAATGACATTTTTAATGATTTGACCTTTAACCTAAAGTCGACTCCAGGAATTTTATCGAAATATTATCATATCTATCAAACACAATATCTTCTCTTTTTACATTTGGCTGCAAGCAGAGATTCATGATTCTTTGGAATAATGCCGCAGCGAATTCACAAAAGGTTTTAAAATTATTTCACTAAATTTGATGAACAAACGACATACCATCAACAATATACATTTTTGGAGCAATTGAAGTTAAGTAATTGAAGCAAGTTATAGAACTTGCAGAAAGTTTGTAGCACAATTATGGTTATTTTCAATTTTAAGTACGAGTTCTGATTTCAGAGATTTTTTATAAAACCTTCTGTGTCGAAAAGGTACTTGCAGTAGTCAAACATTTCATAAGATGCTAAAAGTTTTGTTTCAAATTCTCGTTGATAAGCCAACATAAATATTAAAAAAAGTTATATCTGTCACATCTTGAAAATTCCTATTGAAAATACTTTTGATTTCTTTTACAGGAGTGTTTTCGAAGTTGTAAAATGTATTTCTTTTCATGGGATCTGATAACTTCTTAATTTTCTGCATAAATCGTTCATTATCGATCGTCGTTAATAGTCTCTCAATTTTCAACAATATTAGTAAAAATTGCGAAAAAGATCCATCAGCTAGTTCACCGGCGTAAATGTTACGAAGCATGAACTCTTCCTCATTTTTGTAAGAATTACAGGCATTAAAACACTTAATGATATTCTGAATATCCTGTTCATCTCTATTGATCCTGGATTGCGTCCATTCATTATGGTGATTGGTTTTACTTGTAGAGTCCGATTGTAAATCCAGATACGAACCAAGAGCCTCGTAAATGCTGTTTTCAACAAATTCTAAACATTTCCATTTGAGCATTGAAAATAAACTATAATTTTTACAAATAAATTAAATGCAATAATTTATTTGTATCAATGACAGAAAACGGTCCCTCATATTTTGGATACCCAAGTCCATCCAGCTCCCGCTCTTCTACGTAAAAGACAAATAGGTTACATTTTTTAATATCGTCTGCTTTTTCGGTTTCCATGCTTATAGATAGAAATCGCCATTTGGAATTTAATGTACCAAAGGCGTATTCACAGTTTTTCTAGCTCTAGATAAGCGTGTGTTAAAATACTGTTGTTCAACCGTTTAGCCGTTTCTACCGAACTGTTTCAATGAATTTGTAAAAAGGGTAAGCATCATCTTCTATGAATACATAAGGAGCCTTTGTAATGATGCCAGGCAAATAATTGGGCTTTGGAATATAAAATTGTTTGTTATAGATTAACTGGTAAAGATCAGAAGCTTTAAAGGTTCTTCCATCACTTTGCTTCCCATAACCTTCGAGGACAATTGTAACACATTTGTAATTAGCATCCGCAACAGCCTGTAAAACGACCGAATAAAACTTTTTATAATTGTAAAACATACGTAGATCCTGGATATTAGGATATTGTATCCGACCATGTTATCCATCTATTGCACCAATAAAATTAGGAAAATTACAAATGTGATAAAAATCATTAGCTATGTAATTAAAAATATCTTTTGTTGGAGTTTGCGCGTAATGGTAGTAGTTCATACCACGACACTATGCCAGTCTACAACAATCTTTGCCACAGTTAATGCTCACATTCTAAGAGTAAATGCTAGAGTCTTCAATGACAATCCAGTTCCTAGATTCCTACAATGAATGATCTTCTTCTTCTTATTCTTGTATCTTTCAAGGATTAGGCATCTCTGCCTGTTCCGAACCTCTCAAATCTGCCCATCTCTTTCTCGGGCGTCCTCGTTCTCTCTTTCCCTGCGGTTTATAGCCTAGTGTTTGCTTAGGTATCCTAGCCTCCCTCATTCTGTTCACATGCTTTAAACACTGCATTCTGTTCTGAGATGTCCTGTCATTCTGTCCTGTCGTTTATAGAGAAGATGTTGAGTTTTTTCCTTATCTCGGTATTCCTGTAACACTCTTATTTACTACACCCATACGTATGTCGAAGAAATTTCATTTCAGATGCTTGCAATCTACTCTCCTCTCGCTCTGATAGCCCCCAAGTTTCACTGCCATTGAGTAGGGTCGGCACTGCTATTGTTTATAAAATCTCACTCTCGTGTTTTCGTTGGTGCTTTCTTTTAAGGTACGGTGGATAGTTTCGCATATTTGCTGAAATCGGTGCATCTTACTGAAAGCATCTTTATTCTGTTTGTATGTAAGTTGCAACCTAGAAGGGGGAACTAGAAGAGGGGTATCTGTTCCAAAATATTCTCTATAACAATTTTGCTGACTGGTTCCTTTCCCCTGAATGCCATAACTTTTGTTTGCAATGAATGATAATTATTTTAATACCAATCCTGCACATTTAAAGTTCTTTTTTTCTTATTTACAGAAATTAAACTGAAGAAGAAGTGGAAATATCTGAGAGATCAGTTCGCTGTAGAGTGTGGGAAAATGACACCATCACGCTCTGAAGATCCGGGACATTCAAATTACACTACTAAATGGCCTTATTTTCAGTCTTTATTGTTTCTTAAAGACGTTATAAAACCTAGGCAGTCAACTAGTAATTTGAAAAAGGCGCCCACCTTGAGAGATGTAGTAGAACCTCCACATGAGGATGATGATACTCAATCGATAGTGAGTACGAATTCTCAGGAATCTCCTAGAACTTCGACTCAGTCTCCTCCATTGTTATTAGAACAGGAAGGCAACCTACCAATACCTATAAACACGAGACCGCAATGTTCTTCTCAAACAAGCAGAAAGAGACGTATGGGATCAAAGAGCTACGATGAGACTTTACTAGATATAGAAAAACAGAAATTAAAATTTCTGCAGGAAAAATTGAAGCGGAAAGAAGAAAGTGATAAGGAAGATGAACATCTTCTCTTCTTTAAAAGTCTTTTGTCACATGTTAGAAGAATACCACAAGATCGATTATTATCATTTAGAAGCTGCGTACAAGAATTAGTAGAACAGTTTGCATACCAATCATCATGTGAATCTTCTTGTACTTCTGTATCTTTACATATGGACAGTCCTCAAAATAACCCATCTCAAGTATATCGGTCTCCAATCTCACCAAATAATCCAAACACTTCAGGGTACCAAGAAATGGATAAGGGGCCAATAAACGCAGATTCCTGATGAAGCTATTCATAATCTATATAACTAACACAAATATTGTAAAAAATTAAAATAAAATTTCGTGGTTTTTAGATAAAGTATTTTCATTGCTAAATAGACCTTTAGATTACAAACGTTACATAAGGATATTTTAGGTGCTTAGAAACTACTTTTTGTAGCTCTGGAACTATAGTTACTCGAGTCACGGTTTACCTTTGGTTTTAACGAGGGGAAAAGGCTGAAATCTTAAAAAAATTCATTTTTTACACATTTTCGTGAAAAAAACATAAAATTGCTAATAACCGCTAAACTAAGCGTTATAAAAAAAAATTGAAATAAAAGTTTTAGGTTTTTAAATTGTCTAAAACTTTTATTATATACATTTTTACGCTAAAATGCATATAAAAGCCGCAATCTTAAAAAAAACAATTTTTCTCTACGAGAGTACAGCCTCCCCAAGACTTTAAGCAGATATGGCGCCTACCCTATCTTGTAGAGAATAAAAAATGTAGAACATAAGATGATTAAAAAAAAATCGTAGGAGCCGTTTTTGAGAAAATCGCAAAGAAGTGAGAAATGACACGAATGAACTACTACTTTCGGTTGACCGATTTTGATGATAATCTTCGTGTCGAGTCCTCTAGCAGTACCTAACTTAAGTTTCAAGTTTCAACTTCGTACGATGTTCGTTCTTGAGATATTTTGTTCACACAGACCAATAGCTAAAAACATGTTTTTTTGGGTTCATGGGGTCTAAAAATGTGTAGATCCGGCGAAAACTCGATTTCGAAAAATCGACATGAAAATAATACTTACCTTCCTATATATATTCATATATGCAAGAGAAAGTAAAAATAGTTCCTTTAAGGGAAAATAGAGGTGGCATAATAATTGTGCCACTAACACTTAAAGGGTTGAAACTCCATCTGCTTGTAATGGGGATTAAAAATATATTTTATACATTAGAATAATTAAGATACTAAACGAGAAAATTTGGTTACATATGGTGAATTACAGATCTAATTTTTTGAGGGCTGGGGGAGAACTAATTAACGCATTCGTAGGGAACGTAACGATGTGGTGTGTGTGTGTATTTTTACTTCCTTAGGGAATGAATTTTTAAAGATAAGTTTTTAGCGGCTTCTTACGTCCTTATAGGAAGCTGCATGAGAAATTTGAAGTGTCTAATTGTAGCGGTATGGGCTGTGTGTAGATGGGTGGGTTGGTTATTGAGGACAAATCGTTTTGTAGATGTATGAAGATGATTTCATAATTTTTATAATTTAATCCAAAATTTGTAATTGCCTCTGAATTATTATATTCTAAATCTGTAGTCGACAAACCGAATAATTTTTTTACAAATTTTCTACCAGTATTTTGTTTTATTTATTTATTACAGGTATATGTCGTGTCCATTGCAACAATTGTACTGCACATACTATACAATAAATCTGAATATAATATTCTTTAAAAATAAAGAATTTTATTACAATCATAAATTTAGAACGCCATTATTATACAACTTGACTTAATAGAAGTGGACCGGTTTTAGTACTGATCCAGTATTTAACATAAAATCTTTAATTGCCTATAAACTAGGCGTTGAACAAAAATTGTGATAAAAATTCGTAGTTCTATTTTTAATTTTATTTAATAAAACGCACATAATAAAAATTATAATTCGGGTTTCGCTAAACTGTAATTTAACAAGATATTTTTTGAGAAAAAAATTTGGAAGTCGTTTTATTATTTAAAAAAATGGATTCTGCTGCACTAAGCGTTAGGTCCAAAAATGTTACATACATAAGTTCAGCATGTTCAATTTTCTTTTTCAGTTTTTATGTAGGTCTACTTGTTTGCGCTTAACTGTATCATGTAATGCATTTAATTTTTCAACTGTGCAATGATAGCTAGGAAAAACATTACATTAAGCCTGTTGTTTTTTAGATTATCAGCCGTAAGGCTGGTTTGAACCTCTAGAGGTAAAAAAGAGGAGTGAGGTGGTTTACCATTGCCTTCCTCACTGAGTGGAAATTTATGCTTATCAGCATTTCAAGCCCTCCGAAAAGTACCCACTTTTCACCCTGAAATGACTCCTTCACTTCATTCACCACGGGGTCTGGCTATATAGTGAAATTCATTACTCTCAGAGGAGATAACTGTGACTAGTATCTTTAACACCTCTACCTCTTCTGTTCCTAAATAGTTCAGTTATATAATTGACTGACTATGTGATAAGATTAGCCCTGTTCGTTGCAGGGCTAAAATAAATCGTTCTGTTTCTTATCACATGGTCAGCCAATTAAATGACTGAATCATTTAAGAACAGAAGAGGTAGAGGTGTTAAAGACGCTAGTCAGAGTTGCCTCCTCTGAAAGTAATGGATTTCATTATACAGCCAGACCCTGTGGTGAATGAAGTGAAGGTGTCATTTGCAGAGTGGAAAATATGTGCTTTTCAGAGGGCCCGGCATGCTGATAAGCATACTTTTCTACTCAGTGAGGAAGGCAATGGTAAACCACCTCACTCCTCGTTTTACTTAGTAAAACCTCTACGGGTTCAAACCAGCCTGTCGGCTGATGACCTAAACAACAACATGTGATAAGAAATAGAACTATTTTTTGAAGTCCTAGAACCAACAGATCGAGTGCAATTAATTTAACACTCTACCTGCCCCTATTGGGCAAATATTAAGCCTATAAATATAATAAAATGGTGTTAATGGCTTAGTTCGCCAACTACCAGTCTTTAACATCACATATTAGACTGACAGAAAAAACAGACAAACGAAACAAAACGCTCAAATGATAAATTTACAGTTCGTCATCAAATTTTCCCCACATATATTGTGGCAATATACATTTTGGAAATTCCATACACAGCCATAGTTAAACCTCTTGGATTACATCTAGACGACGCCTAATCAGAATATGGATTCAGTATTTCAGTTTTTATGTAGGTCTACTTGTTTGCGCTTAACTGTATCATGTAATGCATTTAATTTTTCAACTGTGCAATGATAGCTAGGAAAAACATTACATTAAGCCTGTTGTTGTGATCAACAGCCTAATCAGAATATGGATTCAGTATAAACTAAAACAGATACACTGTAAATTTAAAATATTATTTTGGCTATTTGTGCTGGAATAAAAATGATCACTTCAGAACAAACTTTAAGTATATAAAACAGTTTTTAAATCAGTGTGGACCTATGGTACCCGGTTATGCGGCGTATCCAGTAACTCAAGTATTTAAATTATTCAGCTTTTAAATCATAGATTTTCCAATCTGTAACAGCTGCGTCCTATTGACAAATGACATGACAAAACATTTACAAAGATCTATTAATTTCAAAAGTCAAAGTAGACATTTAAAAATTTAGTTAAGCTTATGAAAAACAGGTTGAACGCACGATAATTATTTTACCGTCAATTTATTTGATAATGGTGGTGTTTACGAAGGCATCTAACAGCCTTATTTGTTCAATAACTTAAATTTCTAACTTTGCCTTTCAAAATTTTATTTAATTATATTTGTGACAAATATCAAGCTAGGTCACCTCCGTGGCATAGTGGTTAGCGTGTTTTTAGTGGTTCTACAGTATACAGATAATGTTATTTTTAATAATGTGTGAACACCAACGCTATTTGTCAGAATTTTTCAAAAACGAATGTAGTTAGTGAATTGGGCATGCTGATGAATTGAAGTAATGTTATACAAATACTGCTGTGGTAGTCAACGTGTTAGTGGTCACAGGTAATGTAGTAATTGAGAGATGTTTAACCAAAATCCTTTTAAAGCCGTTTCTGACAGAATCTAATCTTCACATTTTGCATTGAAGTAAATAAGATTAATAAACGTAGTAAAAGTAACTTTTATGGTTGTGTCGCTAATTAAGGAAAAACAATCTGCAGTTGATCGGAAACCTTTGGTTTCCGGATTCCAGCTCAATCGGAGTAGTAGTTTTTGGTTTAGAACTAATAACAAACATCTAAAAAAAATAAAACCATTAAGCTTCTGGAGGTCAGGAAACTTGAAGATCATTTTATATTCGAGTATTGATTTTTTCGCGAACGCTGTACATTCTCACTCGTATTCATACTCAAACAGAAATCTTTAAAATAGTCTTTTGTAAAATCAGTTACATAAACCAACGCAGAAGATGAGTACTTTGGATTCAAGAGAAATACAAATTAATTCAACGCAAATTGTTGAAATTAAAAAATAATAAAACCGAGATTAAAAACGGCTCTGTTATTAGTCCTACGTATATATTGTTAATTAAATGAAAACAAACTTGGACATTTTTAAGTTCACAAACGTTTTTAAATTTACCAAGGTTGTTATGATTTTTTTTATTATTAAGTTTTCGTTTCATTTACATTTAGCGGGGTTTCATTTTCATAATAAAGCGTTTGTTACCTACAGTATGTTTTCCCAGTAATTTCTACGAGTCCAAATGAAAATATTATACATACCGCTCATGAATATATGGAATTTCTTTCCAAGATAATTTCTTCATTATAATATCAATAAAATTATTAACTCAAAAACCGTATAAAATGATATCTTAATAAAACAGAAAATTATAATGTTTTTGTTGCACAGTTTGTTTTAAAACGAAGCATAAATACTTTAGATACTCTTTTACAAATAACACAGCAAATAAAGTAGTTGATATACACATAAGTCTGTGTTTGTAGGAATACGGAAACAAAGATAAAACAAAAAATTGTGCTAAAAGACCAAACAAAAAAAAGCACGAGTATAGATTTCCTTCGAAATATTTAATACAAAACGAACATCAATGAAGCCCCGCTTCACTTGAGGACTCTTCTTCTTAGTGTACCGAAACCATCATTGAAGATTGGCTAAAATTCTCGTAGATCACTCTCCGTCATGAACCACGCTCAACAAAGCGCACGTTGGTCTCAAAACATCGAAGTTGGTAACATAACCGGTCCAAAAATCCTGAAAATTGTTCTGGATACCCACATCTTGAAAGCTTCTAAACGACTCATGGATTGCATACTTAAATTCCATGTTTCCACACCATATACCAGGACAGAGTAAATGTATGTCTTTATAAGTCTACATCTTAAAGAAAGTGAAGTTGAATTATTAAAAAGCAGATGCTTCATAATAAGAAACGCCAGAAGACAAAAGAAGATATTAAGAACTAGTAGACTAGACACGGAAAAATTGAAAACTTGGGAGACAAATAAATAGTTTGGGGAGATAATACAGCGAAAGGTCAGAGAAAACGAAACGAAGAACAGTGGTCGAGGGCAACTCTATTGCGAAGAACTCACAACCTACACAAAAAAAGCACCGGAGGAAAGCCAAGAACAGAAATTATAATAATGTGATAAAGGCTGCATTCCTGTGGGCGAGTAAATGTCTTAAGATAGGAAACCCTTGTCTTTCCAGAGTTTTTCCTTTTCTTCTGACCAGAGACAGTAGACAGACAGAACAGGCCACGGGTAAGAGAAAAGCTGTAGTAGTCAAAGGAACGATTATTAGAAAATATCAGAAAACGAAGACCAACATTCTACGGACACTTTAATAGAATAGAGGATGAACCTTTAACAAACCAAAAAGTTTATGACACTTACAACAGACCTAAGGTGTAGGATAAGTGGTTCAGAAAGGATAGGCCTACTGAGGAATAAACGAAAAACATAATGGACCGAAACAAGTTCAGACTGCTCATTACTGACATTAAGGATGCCGCTTTAAGAGGTGTAACAGCAGAACATCGGATGGACGGAAGGAAGAAGAAATCCTACAGTGTAATAATGCTGGGAGTGTGGACTGGATAAAGCTTCCAGAATTGTCTAAAGTTACTTAATGTGGTATAAAACGGCGCTAAACGAAAAAAGAATTTTGACAATTGGTTAGTGACGTATGGCAAGAAATTTTGCCCCTACATTTGCTTTTTTGATAATTGTAAACCACTCTTGGGTTTCATGATAACAAAGAATAAACACAACTTATCAGAGAGGTATTAGCAACACTCTTTTCAAGTCTGTTCAAGTATGAAATAAATTATTTTCTGAATAAAATAAAATATATTACACAAACGCCTGACGGTTATCTTACGAAAATCCCTTCTTTTGCTATCCCTTTAATGAATCGTAAAGAAAGTTAAAATTCGCTCATAACAGGTGGAGTGTTAGATTTTCTAATTATTTGCACTCGATCTGCTAGTTTAGAGCTACACAAAATAGTTCTGTTTCTTATCACATGGTCAGCCAATTATATGACTATTTAAGAACAGAAGAGGTAAAGGTGTAAAAGATACTAGTCAGAGTTATCTCCTCTGACAGTATTGAATTTTATCATTATACAGCCAGACCCTGTGGTTAATGAAGTGAAGGTGTCATTTGCAGGGTGGAAAGTAGATATTTTGCAGAGGGCATGCTAATAAGCATACTTTTTTACTCATTGAAGAAGGCAATGGTAAACCATGTCACTCCTTGTTTTACTTAGTAAAGCCTCTAGAGGGTCTAGCCAGCCTTTCGGCTGATGACCTGAACAACATGTTAAAATAGGAGGAAGGGTAACGAATTTTCTTACATATGGAATAATTTCTTACTCTTTCTAGAA
Organism: Catonia carolina; assembly: GCA_035578175.1. Classification (NCBI taxonomy): domain Eukaryota; kingdom Metazoa; phylum Arthropoda; class Insecta; order Hemiptera; family Achilidae; genus Catonia; species Catonia carolina. Next base: position 254,513,431 of record JAQMRL010000001.1, on the reverse strand, counting down.
GTGTAAAATATTAAAAAATTTAACTACAGTGTTTTTCAAATGAAGCGTATGGTCTATCTTTTATTACTCTTAATACTATCTATTTTTTTTTATTACTCCTGATACTTCTTCATTTTCAGCCTTCCTTAGGCTTATGTAGGCATAACATCACCCAATAAAAAAACACTTGGCAGATCTTATTTTATATCTTTTGTACAATTTCATCTGTTCATTGCTGTATTTTTTACTCAAGACAAATTTTAAAATAGAAGCTCATCTGTTACGTAATCTCAGTGTAGTAAGAGAAATTATTGTAATAATACAAAACAAAAGACATTTTTGCACTTTTTGATGACTCTGAGAATTTCATTAACCACTGAAAAATTGGTAAAATTTTAGGATGAATAACATAAAAGTCGAGATGAAATTCTATTCATTCTATTTCGTGGTTCAGCGAGCAAAATTTATACTAACGATTATGAATTTTTTTGGTTTTTTTATCTGAGTGCTCCCAAAAATTTAGTGATTGAACTAACCAAAAAACCATAATAATCTTGTAATCTCTTAATGAATATTTGGATCTAACCAATTATTTTCATGCTCAAAGGTTAATCTATACTTTACCCGAAAAAATTAAAGGAAAATACAAACTGAACTATTTACTTTTTTAAATAAATATTAAAAAACCGCCTCCGTGGCTCAGAGGTTAGACGCTGCAAAGCGGAAGGTCTCTGGTTGAATCCTCGACTAGGGTATGTAAATTTATTACACGTACAGTTCATTGCTTTTAAACTAAAAGCATTTGCTAATGACTAAGTTTTTGACGCGACAATAAAATTTGACGCGAAATAAAACTGAAAAATTTGTAATTCCTGTATTGTTTTTCGAAAGTTGCTCTATATTTAATGGTTTCTGAGTGATAATGGTTTCTGAGTGATAATGGTGAGTGATAATGGTTTAATGGTTCTGAGTATTTAATGGTTTCTGGTTTACTAGGTTTTGTCAATTTCTTTAAAACCACGTTATCTTGTTTTTGTGAGAGTTAAGTTAAAAATCTTCATTGTTAGTCTGTGTTTTCCAATATATATGTGCCCGTAGAACTGTAATTTTCTTTGTCTGATTATGTTTGTTATTTTGGCTATTATGAAATAAAGTTCTTGGTTTGATCTTTTCTTTTTTCAATGTGTTAATTATAATTACAAAATTTTGTCATTATTGTCGGGTAATTAAACACTTAAAGAAAAAATTATCGACGGTAGTTGTCGCTGTTATTTTTTAATTTCGTCTGTTCAGTAAGTTTAAAATTTTGAACGTTTCAGTCTGTAGTATATGTCACTATCATCTAAAAGGTTAATTGCCAAAGGGTTATGATAACGTTCAAGTCTATCTTGGTGTTTTTGTTTCGTTGTCGTATTTCGTCTAGAACAGTGTTTATATGTAAGTTATGTTGAATTATGTCATTGGTTATGAACCAAAGGGAGTAATAATCCCAAGGCTCTTCGACTGTAGACGCTGTAAGATGGCAATATTCGATGAGTTTGCTGATCCCTACAGTTCAATTTCGTACGTCCATACTTGTGTTATTATTGTTATTTAAATAAGGAATTTATTGGCTAGGGATAATGTATAATATGACAACTTTTGAGCTCAAAGTTTTTCGTATGACATTAGAATTTAGACGATGCAAAGCGTAAGGTTCAATTCTCGGCTGACTATATAAAATTATTACACGTTCAAATTCACCGTTCATAAACTAAAAGTATTCGCTTATAACTAAGCTGTTGATGCGTTTTTATAAATAAAACTAAAAAGGATATTAAAAATTAACGAATTTTTATGAATGGAAATTCACTATTTATTGCATTTTCGTGGTGAATATGATTAGTTGTGCGTCAGGGGAAAACTTTAAGGGAGTGGTTGATTTTTCCCCTAATCGCTGAAATTGGTTCTTCAAAATTACAGTTTTAACGTGTGATTCAGATTGCTGAGACGGTAATGTTAAGGTTAAATGGCTGGCTGCACCAGATCGTATACAGAAAGGAATATGGACATTAGAGGTAAATTATTAAATATTTATCCTCTAATTGCTAGAGTAATAAATGAACCAAAATACAACCAAAGACAATTAGCTCAATATATTACAGTTCGAACTTCTATAACTCGAATCCTCAAGGAAAGAGGAGAAAAAATCGAGTTACAGAAATTTAGAGTTCTGGAAAAATAACAACAAATCAGTTATTAAAAAATAACAAACACAGAACATTTCACATTGGCTAATATAGTTTTTTTTGTAATCCCTAATGTGTGTACGTTGTAATCTGTTCAATTCAGAACAATAAGCTACCCCATGACCCAATGAGATGAGGATGATGTGTATGACGTGTAAATGAGGTGTAGTCTTGTACAGACCCAGGCCGACCATTCCTGAGAGAGTATGGTAAATTGAACCCCAACCATTAAAGTACACCGGTAACCACTGTCTAGTATTCAAATCCGTATAAAAGTAACTACCTTTACTAGGATTTGAACCAGGAACCTTCGTCTCCGAAAATCAGCTGTTAAACAGCTGATCAGCTGTTAAACAACTGATTTTGGCGACGACTTTACCTCTAGACCAACCCGGTGAGTTGCTAATATAGTAGCCTAGAATATTTAAAATATGTAGGCCTACTGGATATGCGTAATTTCGCAATACAGCACTGTACGTTGGATTTAGCTTAGCTATAAGCTACAGTGTTAAGTTCTATACGTATTGTTCTCAGTATTCCAAAATTGCACTATTTTAATTACATGCTGAATATGGTTCATTGCACCAACAGACTACAGTTCTAGTGTTCTGCGGTCCACCAAAGATTCGTCGATTCAAAGAAATTCGTTATTTTGGTTTACGCTTGTTAGGACTACAAAGGCAACCAGATAACTTTGAGGGTTTGTACCCTTTTATGGTCGAAGATTTTCTCTTATAATGAAAGAAGCTGTACTTACATTTTTCAAAAGACCAAAAATGCTATTTCGAGAACTATATACATAGTTTTGTCAAAAGAAACTAAATAAATAGTTTGACTTAGAGAAAGGACGAAACTCGAGTTATAAATGGATTTTTACACAGTAAATGCACGGAAGGTTGAAGGGAACTGAAATTCAATTCGAGTTATAGAAGTTCGACTGTATTACTATTATTTCAATTGGATTTTGTGTATAAATTCCTACAAATTTCGTATGTAACCATTGTCTAACGCCTAGTTAAATGATAATTTATGACGATCTTGAAAACATCTATGTAGAAATTGGTCCGGTTGATCCGGTTGACATTAAATAATTCGACGTAATGCGGGGATGCGACATTAAAATCAGCCATAAATTGTGTAAAATATGGCACCGCTTAATAAAGATTAAGGAGAATTTATATATTTTTTGTAATTAGAATATTTCCTAATAAATAATTTTTATAATATTGTTGTACATATTCGTATCATACTGAAATTACATCTAGTTAATTTAATTAACAATTTATTCTTCACATATACTTGATTACTATCAGCTGTATTACAGAAAAAAGTTATTCGATGGCAGTCTTCCAAGTCTTTCAAGTCGTACAGTATCATTAAGTACTTCTCAAGAATACGTAAGTAATTAAAGTACATGATTCCATCGGGTAAATCAGGAGCAGAAAATCGAGATGATAAGATGCAAAGGATCAATCTTGACTGTAACATTTTCTTTCATCAGATAATAAAATGACCTTCAATAATTAATTTGCTATATGTAGTAACTCTAAACTATCTTCGGAATAAATTTATATACGTTTCTTAATTTTTATTTGTTCCTCTAAACATTTTTATATGATTTCTATAAAATTTTCAGGGAATAAAAACGGTAAAATTTAATTTAAGTCTGCTTCATGTTTTTATTTTTAACTTTCATTTGTTACCAGAATTCGTTACAGTGGCGGATTGAGCATCAAGTTTGGGGGATCACTACCGAGGAGGACTGGGGGTATGGAATACCCCTAGTAGAGCGGGGGGGGGGGGTCCGGGGGTCATCCTCCGGAAAAATATTTAAAAATACATATAATAAAACACGTTTTTGCGCATTTCTGAGCCTAAAATTTTGAATTTTCATATTTTTACAACAGACAAATGGAACAATTTTAGACATTTAAGGAATTCAACAATGGCAATAGATCACTATTGCCAATTTAATTTTTTTTTTTTTGTTATCGGGACTGTACACTAATGACAACTACCCAATTTGATCGCTACTTTCGAAGTGGATTAGGCATGAGTTTGAACAGGGACCCCCAGTAGAGTTTGTTCATGAATGGCTGTAAGCTGGTCACCGTACAAAGTCGCTTGCCCAACCGGTGTTACTTAACAAATAGCGAATTTCCATCAGATAACTGACTGGACTGGCACGGAGGCTCATTTTGAAATTTTAAAGAATTTTATATCATAATGCCTCATACAACATAGAAAATATGAAAATAATTTATTGGTAAACGTTTACAGTAATATAAGCATTTATAAAACTATTTGTTACGTTAGGGGCTTACCAAATAAGTTATTAAAAAATATGTTATGTTGGGTGCTTATTTTGCTATATCAGAATCGTGTTTTGTTAAGGTTATCAGCCGAAAGGCTGGTTTGAACTTCTAGACGTTTTACTAAGTAAAAGGAGGAGCGAGGTGGTTTACCATTGCCTTCCTCACTGAGAGGAAAAGTATGGTTATCAGCATAATCAACCCTCTGAAAAGTATCTACTTTCCACCCTGAAAATAAACACTTTCACTTCATTCACCACAGGCTATGTAATGGAAATCATTACTTTCAGAAGAGGTAACTCTGATTAATATCTTCTACCTACCTTTTTTGTTCTTGAATGCTTCAGTCATATAATTGGCTGACCATATGATAAAAAAAACAATTTTTTGTAGGCCCGGAACTAGCAGATATAGTAGGGGAAGTCCGGGCAAAGTGAATATACCGGGTAAAGAGAATAGTGACGTCACTTTGTAAACTGTAAAGGAGAGAAGGTTTGTTTGGGTGCTGGTAGATAGCGTTTGCCATCTTCTATCTAAAGCCAGTGTCCGTTTTACTTCGTACTGTTGCAGTGTGTTTAACCAACAATAAATCTCAAATTGATGAGTTTCTTATGATTTCTTAAAGGTAAGTTGTTAAAAATAACATTTTATTAGCTATTTGTATTGTTTATGTGAGCACGTAGTAAATAAGGTTAATATAAGAAGAATGAAATCAGCTTTTGCCGTTTTCATGTAGCTACGCATTTCTAAGTAACAAGTGTTTTTCTGAAATGGCGTCATGCCGGGCAAAGAGAATATGATAGCCGCCGGGCAAGTCGGATACCCTATCCTCTTTGCCCGGTACGTTTCTATCAACAAGATTCTATACCAACCTTTTAAATGGTATTTACATGCTTTGTTAAATGATTCTATTTATCTTATTAAGTGCAAAAAATTACTTTCGTAATTAGATTGAAAAATAAAATCGATAATAATTACATAAAATTAAATAATTTAAAATATTTTGTCAGCTAATCCTATGCTCCGGCCGCTTTGGTGACACAGCCGGTAGCGTGCCCGATTACTAAGCCAAAGGCCCCGGGTTTGATTCCCGGCCAGGGTCTGGTTATTATTTCACCACAGATCACTTTCACGCGGACTTTAACTGAGGTAACACATAAGGCAGTTCCAGACAGGTGTTCCGGTTCATTCTCACTAAAAATAAAAAAAAAAAAAAATGCTGTGTGATTGTGAGTAGTTGATGGGCTGGTAAGCTAATGCAATTAATGTTCATAAATCTGTTTGAATTTGGGCTTTATTACGTATTTGTCTTTTAACAGATGGTATATACGAGGGTAGGCTGATAAGTAATGCACACATGCTTGTAGAAGACGAACAAAAAGAAATAGCAAGATGGGGTAAATAACAAATTAAAGTACAAATCTTAACCTACCAAATTATCTATTTATTTTTCAATATAGTCACCGTTAAGCATTACACATTTCTCCCAACGTTTAACAAGTTTTTTCATTCCGTCACTGAAAAATTCTTCCGACTTTCCTCGAACCCAGGACGCAATAGCTGCCTTCACCTCATTGTCCGAGCTGTAATGATTACCCTTAAGGTCTCTCTTCAGTAGAGGAAAAAAATAAAAATCGCAAGGCGCAAGGTCGGGAGAATACGGAGGGTGTAAAATTGGTTGAAACTTCAGGTTTCTCAGAGCCTCTCCAGTTGCACGCGAAGTGTGTGGACGAGCATTGTCGTGTTGCAAAATTATTGGCGCCAGGTTGCCTCTAACACGACAAACTCGACGTCGGAGGTGTTTCAGAGTCTGTATATACTGAGCAGAATTTACCGTTGCCCCTCGTTCCAGATAATCAGTCACATAAACTCGGCGAGCATCCCAAAACACAGTCAAAAGAATTTTTTTTGCGGACGGTTGTGTTTTGAACTTTTTCACAACAGGAGAATGTGGATGACGATATTCAGCGCTCTGCCTTTTTTCTTCGGGATCGTAATGATGAACCCATGACTCGTCCCCCGTCACAATATTCAAAAGAAAGTCGTCTCCTTCGTCACGGTAGCGCTTCAAAAGTTGTTCACAGCATTCCAATCGACGCTGTTTATTCTCGTCTGTCAGACGGCGTGGTACCCATCGTGCACAGATTTTACGGTATCCCAATTGTTCAATAATGAAGCCAACACGTTCCTTAGATATTCCAATTTGGTTTGCGATACGCTGTTGAGTGATTCGCCGGTCATTTTGAATCAAATCATCGATGAGTTTGCGACGATTATCGTCTGAGGCAGTGATTGGTCGTCCACTGCGTGTTTTGTCAACAATTAAGGCTTTTCCAGGTTGGCAATCACGAAATTTTATTACCCAACGATTCACAGTAGACCTATCAACAGTATCGTCACAATAAACAGCCTTTAAACGACGATAAATCTCACTAGGATTCACTTTCTCAGCAGTTAAAAATTCGATAACAGCGCGTTGTTTAATTCTCGTTGACATAGCACCAGAACACGACGCCATACTTCCACTACTCAAAACAAACTGAATGAAAGCAACGCCTTCAAACTGCGCAGGCTTGTAGAGGAGAAATAGTACTTCCACATGCCACCAGGCGCGCTACTGAAGTTTATTTAGTTGTCTTCTACAAGCATGTGTGCATTACTTATCAGCCTACCCTCGTAATTACAAAAGGAAAACGGATCAAGCCAGCTGGACTGAAGATGCAATGTCTCGAGCTATAGAAGAATGCAAGGATGGAGCTTCAATCAAATCAGTGTCGGTAAAGTATGGAATTCCTTTTTCTACCTTATATCGACACGTGAAATCTGGAAGCTCTGTAAAAAAACTGGGTAGATTTACGTGTATTTTTAATATAAGCCAAGAGAATGAATTGGCTTCGTACTTGAAAGAAATGGATTCCTTATTTTATGGACTCACCAGACACGACTTTAAGGTGTTAGCTTTTGAGTACGCCAGTAGAAATAACATCACATGCCCTGACAGTTGGCGTGTCTGTGGTAAAGCTGGTGATGAATGGTTTGCTTTATTCCAAAAAAGGCATAAAGAGATTGTACTGCGGCTTCCTGAGTGCACATCAGTGGCAAGAACCAGGGGGTTTAATAAAAATGAAGTTCAGCATTTTTTCAATTTGCTTACTAAAGAAATTGATAAAAATAAGATTGATTCGACAAGAATTTACAACATGGACGAAACTGGCGTCTCAACAACTTCCAAGAAAGCCCCGAAAGTTCTTTCCGTTTGTGGAAAGAGGCAAGTTGGAGTGATTTCTAGCTCTGAACGTGGTCAGCTAACAACAATTATATGTTGTTGTAATGCAGCTGGAGCTTTTGTTCCACCGTTCATGATATTTGCTCGTAAAAGAATGCAGGAGAGGTTACTTGATGGAGCTCCACCAGGTACCCAAGCAACATGCACTCCAAGTGGGTGGAGTAACGGTGAATGTTTCTTTTCATGGTTGCAATTCTTTGTAGAAAATGTACGGCCGACAAAAGACAAAAAAGTTATATTGTTATTAGATGGTCATGAATCCCACAAGAATTACTATGCCCTGGAATATGCATCAAAGAATAACGTTGTTATAATTACAATTCCACCGCACTGCTCACATAAGATGCAACCGCTTGATGTAGGGGTTTATGGGCCAGTAAAAATATTTTTTGAACAAGAAGTTTCTTTGTTTCAAAAACAGCATGTTGGTCGTATCATTAATCAATATGACGTGGCCAGACTTTTTGGTGCAGCCTATATAAAGGGCGCTACTCTTCAAAACGCCATAAATAGTTTTAAGAGTTCTGGAATGTGGCCAACGAATTGTAATATTTTTGGAGATGATGATTTTGCCCCATCCTTAATAGGCTTGCTTGCATTATCTTCTGGTAATGATGAAGATCGTCCACAGATAGTAAGCATTGATGTTAACCAATCTAGTTCTTCTACAAGTGAAGTTGTTGACATGACCAATGTAGAATGTAGTGCAACAGCAGATGCAGCTGTTCCTAGCACATCAAAGTCAAGTAGGCCTACATCAAAGGTAGGCGCAGGTCCTCATTTAGCAGAGAACGACATGCTGTCGTCAACAGATGATGAAGCCACCAATGTCTCTCCTAGAAATTACAGCCCATTTGAAATAAGACCACTTCCAAAATTATACAAAAGAAAAACTAACCGTCATTGCAAGCGTCAGTCCGCGGAAATATTAACGAGCACTCCGGTGAAAGATGCGCAAAAAATTAAAGCAATGAAACTTGAAGCCAAGAAATCTCAGATTAACAACGATAAACCAACTAAGCCTAGGAGGCCTAAAGTAAAACGAAATATATTCAAAAACAAACAAAAAGACTCTTATCAATATCAAAAAGATTGTGTTTGTCCAATGTGTGGTGATATTTATACGGAACTGAACGGGAAACCAGTGGAAAATTGGATTCAGTGTAGCCTGTGTGAAATATGGTATCATGAAGCATGCACCTCATACGAAGGAACGTCTGATTATACTTGTGACAATTGCATTGAGACATAGGGCCGAAATGTTTTTAGTGTAGGCTAAGCGTAAACTTTGTTTATTTTTAGGGTCAATTTTTAAATGGTTGTAATTTTAACTGCATCTAGATAATTTGTCATTGTATTAATTTTTATAAATATTTTATTAGAAAAAACTATAATTTTTCTTGGTTAATTAACAAGCCTAGAATCAAACAACTTTTATTAGCCATATAAAAAGCTGGAATAATTCTAAAGACTGTAAAATCTGTAAAAGAAAGACTGTAAAAAGACTGTAGAAAGACTGCAAAATCTTTATAAGGTACTACAATAAGAAAAACAATCTTATATTTATCATTATATGTGTAATTAATAATTAATTTTGTCATTTTTGTTGTTATTTCATTTGTACAATTAAATTTACAAAAAAATTCTCTTTGCCCGGATTCAGTATTCTCTTTGCCCGGGCACCCGGGCAAAGAGAATATATGCAACCTCTTCCAAAATTGCATGTTTTCGTATGTTTTATAAATTTTTTCAATCTGATAAATTTTGTTTGCATAATATACTAATTTCTTAATGTGTTAACGTAAATAAATTTCATATTTCTTAAATACATTAGCGTACAAATAATTTTTCCCTTAACGTATCCTCTTTGCCCGGACTTCCCCTACTAATAGTTTAACACTCCGCCTGCCTGTTATGGATTTTAAATCTTTCGTTAATAATTTTTTTTAATTCTTCTTTTTCAGTGTACATAATATATCTCTTTTTGATTTGACAGTTATAAAATTGAAGTACTGCCCATAACAGACAGGTGGAGTGTCAAATTGTTTACACTCAATCTGTTCGTTGCAGGGCTAAAATAAATAGTTCTGTTTCTTATCACATGGTCAGCCAATTAAATGACTGAATAATTTAAGAACAGAAGAGGTAGAGGTGTAAAAGACACAATACAGAGTTATCTCCTCTGAAAGTAATAAATTTCATTATACAGCTAGATCCTGTGGTGAATGAAGTGAAGGTATCATTTGCAGAATGGAAAATATGTGCTTTTCAGAGGGCCCGGCATGCTGATAAGTGTACTTTTCCACTAAGTGAGGAAGGCAATTGTAAACCACCTCACTCCTCGTTTTACTTAGTAAAACCTCTACAACTACAGGTTCAAACCAGCCTTTCAGCTGATGACCTAAACAATAATAAAATAAAAGTTTTTGACAAAATTCCTATGGAATAAAATTAAGTGTATGATATAAACAATGTTGTAATATTATACATACGTGCATAAATATATAAATATATTTAGTGTTAGTACATAAATAGAGAAATCATTTACATAAGTCTATAATACGTATGTCATAGAGGTAATTAAACTAGTAATGTCACGGACAATTAAAACAATTTTTAAATTATGTTTTTAAGCGTTACATAAATAGTATATAATTGTATAATACTTAATAATACATAACGACATTAAAGGAGTTATTTGAGTAGTTGGTAGACTGGTTTTCTTGTAGTTCCGATACAACAGGCTGGAATTGCGCCTACTGGTAATGTCGTGCCATTGCTGAAAGATCAGTTAAGACTATAGTAGAGGAAAGATGAAGAAGTGGTGAAGGGGAGTAGTAGAATGATGCTGCTTCAAGGCCTCAAAATGATGCTTGAATAGCTGCCCAAGGTGAAGCTCAGGCCCTACTAGAAGGTCAGATTTTTAAGGGTCAACGTTCCTCTCCCCTCTTCTACATTGTGGTATAAGCAGGCATTAAAATAATAATGATTTTAATAGACAATGCACACAAATAGATTTTGATTTAATTACAATTTAAACTTTAAATATTTTTAAAATATTAAAGTGGTGTGCAATATCAAATAACGAAAAAATTCGGATAGCCTTCAGTTACTCAGCTGGAATAAAAGAGGAATATATAACTTAAATAAATCAGAAAATATATTTACAAAACTTTAAAAACTAAGTTTTATTAGTATTTTGAAAATTTTGAAAAGAAAATGATTAAGAAAACCGTCTCTGTTTCAGCCAGTGGCGCAACCCATGATGCATATTTAAATAAAGTTAAGATAAAATAATGCCCATAATAAATAGGCTGGTGGAGTGTTAAATTACTGATGTTTAGGTTATCACCCGAAAGGCTGGTTTGAATCTATAAAGGTTTACTAAGTAAAACGAGGAGTGGAGGTGCTTTACAATTGCCTTCCTCACTGAGTGGAAAATATGCATATTAGCATGACCGGCCTTCTGAAAAGTACCTACTTTCCACCCTGCAAATGACACCTCCACTTTATTCACCACAAGGTCTGGCTGTACAATGAAATTCATTATTCTCAAGAGGAGATAACTCTAACTAGTGTGTTTTACACCTCTACCTTTTAGGTTCTTAAATAAAATAATAGGATATTATAAATATTTAAAAAACAATAAAATTTTAATTTACAAAAATTTCATTTCATTATGACGTATTTATTTTAATTTAAAAATTTTTTTAATCCTAATGTGAGTACTTATTATATACCTTAATGTCTGTACCCAATGTGTGTTTGCCCATAAAAGGCAAGTTGAGTGTTAAATTATTTGCACTCGATCTACTAGTTCCAGGGCTGCAAAAAATAGTTCTGTTTCTTATCACATGGTCAGCCAGTTATATAACTGAAGCATTAGAACAGAAGAGGTAGAAGTGTAAAATATACTACCCAGAGTTATATCTCTTCTGAAAGTAATGAATTCCATTGCACAGCTCTGTAGAAAATGAAGTGAAGGTGTTATTTCCAGAGGGGAAAGTAGTGCTTTTCAGAGGGCCGGTCATGCTGGTAACCATACTTTTCCACTCAGTGAGGAAGCCAGTTGTAAACCACCTCACCCCTCGTTTTACTTAGTAAAGCCTCTATAGACTCAAACCAGCTTTTCGACTGATAAACTAAAAAACAACTACAACAAAATAAAATAACCCACCGGGTTGGTCTAGTGGTAAAATCGTTGCCGTGAATCACTGTTTGACAGCTGATATACGGAGACGAAAGTTCCGTGATTCAAATCTTAGTACAGCTAATTACTTTTATTAGAATTTGAATACCAGTGATCTGGTGTACATTGGTGGTCGGGGTTCTGTTATACAATACTTCTCAGGAGTGTTCGGTCTCAGTCTGTACAAGACTGCACTTCATTTACGCGTCATACCAACCTCATCGCATTGGGTCATGGGGTTGTTTATTGTTCTAAATTGAACAGATTGCAACGTACACACATTGTTGTTTAGGTCATCAGCTGAAAGGCTGGTTTGAACCTCTAGAGGCTTTACTAAGTAAAACGAGGAGTTAGGTGGTTTACCTTTCCCTTCCTCATTAAGTGAAAAAGCAAGCTTATCAGTATGCCTTCTGAAAAGCATCTACTTTACACCCTGCAAATGACACTTCCACTTGATTCACCACAGTTTTTGGCTGAATAATGAAATTCATAACTCTCAGAGGAGATAACTCTGACTAGTATATTTTATAACTCTACTTTTTTTGTTCTCTAATCCTTCAGTCACGTAATTGGCTGATAATGTGATAAGAAACAGAACTATTTCTTGTAGCCCTAGAACTAGTAGATCGAGTGCAAACAATTTAACACTCAACCTGTCTTATATGGGAAAACACACATTAGGTACACATACAGGGTTAAAAAAATAAATAAAATAAAATTAAAATAAATACTTTATATATTATACGTAAAAATAAATGAAATATTAATAATATCCTATTATTGTGAATCAGATGAACAAGTGATATTTAATTTAAGTGGTTGAAACGTAATAAACGCTATCGAAAAATAGATTAGATTTTTTAGAGACCGGAATCATAATGGTGTTTCCGATGAAGTGGACTCATAGTCAAATGTTTGTTGCTCATCTTACTGACTCATAACTCGAAGATTTATTTATATTGTAAGCAAAATTAAAGAAATTTATCAACAATTTTTATTGTACTTTTTTATGATATCGTGTCGCGTACTAATCTGAAACGACCTTGAATGAATTGTTTAACTGAGAGATTTTTGTAAGGTGTACTAAACTGGGTAAATAAGGTGTGAAGAGTACTTTAATTAGGTAATGTTTACAATATACACACACTATTCTTTAATTTCATTAGCAGACACTTTCAGGTAGGAAAGGACGGCGGGTAAAATTGACAAAATTTTAGAATGTCTTTTTAAGGATAGTTTAATTAAAAAATATAAGTACATTAAAATTAAATATTGAAACTGCGAAAACATCTTAAATAAAAATCAACGGAATTCTCAATTTTTTTAAATATAAATGCTACATTTTGTCTTATTTTCATTTTTCTTTTAGTTATGTAGCTCAAGGCAGTGGCGGCCCCAGAAATTTTTTTCTGGGTGGCCCCACTTATATATTTATATGTTAATTTTTTAAGTTAAAAAGTAGCTGTTTATATGTAATGTAGGCCTACATTATTTTTACCTATGTAAAACATTTATATATATATTTGTCTATGATTTTATAAATTGAATACATGTAGATAACTGATACCATTCTATTCCATTCTGATTCCATTCTGATTCCATTCTTTATTTCAGGATTAGTATTGAATAAACAAACGCAACCTACAATTGTTATAAGAAATTTACTAAATTGAACACTTTAAATACAGTACATGAGTTACAAAAACAGTTTGAAAATATAAAAAATCAAGTCCAAATCCATTATGTTGGTCAAAATTATGAAGAAATAATAACACATAAACTAGTCAACTCTCGATTATTGTTTACTTTAAAACAAACTGAACTGTAGCCGTCTTCGTTTTTGAGCTGCAAATTTGTCCACAACTGGATTTGGATCCGACATTAAAGGAAAACTTAACTCTCTTTCTATGGATACAATCGCCAGGTTACTAAGTCTTTGCCCTGCCATAGATGCCCGTAGATAATGTTTAATTCGTCTTATTTGCGATAAGTAAATATCGTAACCATTATTGTTTTCAATCTTGTTGTGAATAAAAATCCTCGTTTTTTTATTGTTTCAGTCAAGTCATATTAAAAATGGGTGGGCCCGGGCCCACCCGGCCCACCCGCTAGGACCGCCACTGGCTCAAGGCATGTCACAAGAGTCTCAAATAGGCTAAGCTGCAAAAATCTCGACATATTTTGGATAATTGTTATATAAGGCTTATAAAGTATCAAACTGTAGTTAATCCACCAGTAACTTACTGTTGTGAAACTCTCTCAAAATTAAAATAGAGTAATTTAACAGAAAGGGTAGTAAAAATGGAAAGAAGAATTTTAAGGACATAATTACAAAGGTAAATAGCATTAGAAAAACGGTTTTTTTTGTACTATTACCTAATAACCAAGTTCATAAAGATATTGACCCAATAACAGATGTGGTGAGAAAAAATTTCATACTATGGTCATTAAGAACACTGAAAACACGAATTTTAAGACACATAATTGAAAAGCAAAGCGCACTAACAACCCTATCAAGCTGGATGAAAGAAATAGAAGAAGATATGCAGGAATTGGAAATAACAGAAGATCTCAGAAATAAATCAGGAAAAATCAAAAAATCCTAATCAATAAAAACACAAGATTTAAATTTAACCCTTCACGACGATTTCAAAATTCCGATAGTAAAGGAGCTAACCGCGTCCTTGTATAGTACATTTCACGAAAGACTAGATGACCATCCAAACCAACTAGCCCGTGATCTAGCTACAAGGAACTTCCCTACTGCGCGACGTTTAAAGCGAAAATGGAGTAGAGACCTCTTGGTCTGAATAACGGACAATACCCGAAGTTTTAAACGGAGAATGTAGCACTGGGTACATCTTCTTAAAGTGAAATTCCTCACCGCAAATTAAATATCATATACGGAAGTTGTGCAGCTCAATGTACAGTACCGTAATAAAAATTAAAGCCAAACAAAATTAAAGAGAAAAACAAAAGGAAAGGGTTTATTCAGATGAGGAGAGAAAAGCAAGACATGAAAATATGAAAAGATACTGGGCAAAGAGAAAAACAGCTCAGAAAAAGAACTATAAAGATTAATTTTAAGTGGTCACATGTGACCGTAAAAGTTAAACAAAAAGTTATAAAAATTGGTCTTAAATTTTCTTACAGATGTACATGAAAGGTGTAACACGGAATTGAAAATTTAAAAATATTAATTTTTTGATTTTGGCACTGTCTGAAAATATATTTTCCTGAACGATTCGTTTACTAGGTATATTTAGTACTTTATACAAAAGAGCATTAGGAATTTAAATTAAAAATTCCATTGCTCGTTAATTTTTTAAATCAGTTTTTTTAGTGCTGGTTTAGCCAATGGACCACTTTAGTCAATTTGGAAGCTTTCAGTCTCTTTTTTGCGTGATATTCTCTTATGTTCTGAGCACGCTTCTGTTTGGCTGCTTCTGAAAATTCCCTCTCCTTATACTCTCTTTTCTTTGTCGTAAGCCGATGGTTGTGGTCCTTGATGACCTGTTTATATTTGGGTGACTTTTCCGTTAGACCTTCTTGAGTTAGTCCAAGTGCTTGTAAATCCCTTTTGATTTCTTTGTGCCACATGTATGCGTTACCAGGGTCCGTTTTTCGTCTCATTGCATGATCAAATCAGTTTTATAATATAACAAACAATACACAAGAACTTCGTAACTATAGAACCATTTGTTCGATTTTCATGATTTTTCTTTTAGTTATTCGGTATTTTGTGTTGGTAACGTCACTATTAACTGTAATTATTCCTGTATGATTTATACATTGGATAGTTGTTGTATACTATTTTTCTTGTTTTCTACTGTTCTCCGACAATATGGGTTTTTTAAAACATAAGACAACTTTTCTGAAAAACTGCATGAATAATTTCGCTGAAATTTGTTTACTCATTTGAACACATGCTGAGGTTAGCATGTTAAAAACTACATAGTAAATGGTCTTATAAAATATTACAGACAAAATATTTGTATTTACGAACCAACAAATAACAAAATAAAAAATAAATCAGCAGTCGCGGGACTGACCAAGAGAAGTATTAACTTAATTAATTAACTAAGTTAACAAATTAAATAAAAACGATTTATGTAAACTAATTAATGGTAATTATTTTCTTGGTAATCGTTGATAGCCGAGCGTGACGTGAAGACAGAACAAAGCTTTCCCGTCCAAAATCACAGTCCAGACACGCGAAAAGAAGTAGTCACTTCAAAAATCTAAGGTTCTATGAAATTTATCACGGCAAAAAAATTAAATTTATGTAAGAGGCCACAATAAAACAGCTGTTAAGATTTGAAAGAGATTGTTTCAGTAGTTTTTGAGTAAATTATTTTCCTTGTATTAATATGGTGTAAGATTGGGTCCCACGTTACATTTAAGAAAACTTATAAAAATTCGGTACTATTTTCGATCTTGAATAAAAATTATAATTATATTATTAAATATAATAAATTATATTATTATAATTACAATTTATATGTTCAACTTTGCTGCCCATAACAGACAGGTGGAGTGTCAAATTATTTACACTCAATCTGTTAGTTGCAGGGCTAAAATAAATAGTTCTGTTTCTTATCACATAGTCAGGTAAATGACTGAATCATTTAAGAACAGAAGAGGTGCAGAAGACACTAATCAGAATTGTCTCCTCTGAAAGTAATGAATTTCATTATACAGCCAGACACTGTGGTGCATGAAGTGAAGGTGTCATTTGTAGAGTGAAAAATATGTGGTTTTCAGAGGGCCCGCCTTGCTGATAAGCGTACTTTTCCACTCAGTGAGGAAGGCAATGGTAAACCACCTCACTCCTCGTTTTACTTAGTAAAACCTCTACAGGTTCAAACCAGCCTTTTGGCTGATGACCTAAACAACAACATGTTCAACTTACGCTGAAAGTCGTGGAATGGCAATTGTCGGATCGTCGCTAGTGGGTGCGGTCTGGTATAGATGCTCCGGATGGCTTCAATTTCTGAAGCCATTCCGGCGTCGTGGAGATTCCTGGAGATGTTTTAGATGTAGTCCTGGATGGAGGGAAAGAGAAGGTGACGATGGATGATGGAGTTAGGAATTAGATAGTGAAAATTTGCAATGAGGCGTAGGACGCGTAGGGATACGAACATTCCTACATCTGTATCTGATTTGTTTTTTTCGTTGGCACAAATATACATATACATTTTAAAGAGACATACATACCACAAAAAACCCATAACAGACAGGGGGAATGTTAAATTATTTGCACTCAATCTGTTAGTTTCAGGGCTGTAAAAAATAGTTCCGTTTTTTATCATATGCTCAACCAATTAAATGACTGAATAATTTACGAACATAAAAGGTAGAGGTGTAATCACTAGTCAGAGTTATCTCCTCTGAGAGTATTGAATTTCATCATTTAACAGCCAGACCCTATGGTGAATGAAGTAAAGGTGTCATTTGCAGGGTGGAAAATATGTGGTTTTCAGTGGGCCCGGCATGCTGATAGAACACTTTTCAACTCAGTGAGGAAGGTAATGGTAAACTATCTCACTCCTCATTTTTCGAAGGAAAGCCTCTAGAGGTTCAATAAGCCTTTCTGCTGATGATCTAAGCACCAAATTGTCGTAAGCGTAATTATATTGTAATTATAATGAACTTTTATCCTGAATTGTAGGTAATGATTGTTAAAACGTAATCAAAAACAGGTGTTAGTATTTTTGGGCATGCCTTAATAAATCAATTTTGGCTTTAAATATATACGGAAAAATTAGTAGCGTGCAGAAGTAACACTAGACACAAGGATTATTGCAGGTTGTGTTTAACAGTTTAACCGATACGGTTTTCAAATGAATCATTGAATTGCATGATACTACTCCCGGTTCCATAGATCATCTAAAAGCATAAAACTTTACAATTTTTCACTGTAATTCAAAGAAAATATTTTCGGAAATGCCAATGATGAACTTGATAATGTTTTTTAGGCTGTAAATAAAGGGTGGAAAGTAGATGCTTTTCAAAAAGGAATGCTGATAAGCATACTTTTCTACTCAGTGAGGAAGGCAATGGTAAACTATCTCACTCCTCATTTTACTTAGTAAAGCCTCTAGAGGTCTAATCCAGCCTTTCAACTGATGACCTAAACAATGACAACGTAGCACAAACATGCTTTCACGCTTGTACCCAGAAAATGAGATGTTCGAATCAACAACTATAGTTGTCATGATGATGGGTGAAACAATGACATTTCGTTCTGTGGGTGAATGTTTATAAAAAGGGTTTTCTTCTGCATTTAATAGAAATTTATGCATAATACGGAAAAATATGAATAAAAATAAGACACTATAATTAATTTAAAATAAAACTTAAAAAAATGTAATGATTACTTACCTAAAATAATGTTATCATAGTGCAAAGGTTCATTTACTTTTGAGGACGTCAGTACGTGATGCGATATATTTCTACGTCACAAAATGTATTATCAATTTTTTTTTAAATTTTTAGATATTGGTTTATAACAGTAATATTATTAGGTTATTTTTATTGAGTGTGGTCAGTTATTCGATAAATAAAATAATGTATTATATAATTACGCAATTTGTATCCTTCAATTTTGGATGATTTCCGTTTGTAGGCCTATTTAATTATGTATTGTGCTATAATAAACTTCAAATTGAAATTTTACTCACTCAAAAAATACAATCCGATTATTTTTGTCAGTGCGTACGAACAGTCAAAAAGGCTGACCTTACAATAGTTTTACTTGTGAAAAAAATAGAAGATATTTTTGTCATTCTTTTTTCGTTTGATTGAAAAATATTCTTCATTTCATAGCGTTGCAGCCCTTACTGGGTTTTGGTTTCATTCACAATCCTCCTCCAATCCTCTTTGCTAGTTGCCACCGCCTTCCATCCTCTGATGCCCATCAAAAAAAAAATCCTTGAAATTTAGATCTAATAAAAATAAATCCACAATATGAAACGTATCCCTTTTACGTTTGATGATGATTGTATATTCACTTATAAACGCCAAACTCACCTGGTTGGTTTAGTGGTAACGTTGTCGCCGCGAGTCAGCTATTTAACAGCTCTAATTTTCGGAGACGACGGTGCCTGGTTCAAATCCTGGTAAAGGTAGTTACTTTTATATGGATTTGAATACTAGACAGTGGTTACCTGTGTACATTGATGGTTGGGTTTCAATTAACCATACTTTCTCAGGAATGGTCGGCCTGAGACTGTATGAGACTAAACTTCATTTACACATCATACATATCATTCTCATCTCATTGGGTCATGGAGTTGCTAATTGTTCTAAAATTGAACAGATTGCCACGTACACACATTAGGAAAAAACTTCTAACTTATAAACGCGAAAGCCATTCACTGACTCACTCACATGAAATCTCCAGAACCACAAGAACTAGAAAATTGAAATTTTGGGTAAAAGTATTGAACATTGAAATTTAGTAGACCTACGCATGTCCCTTCAGGTCACGAATGAGGATTTTGTAAAACTTTACTTCTAAAGTAGCTAAGAGAGGAGTAAAACAATTTGGTGTGAAACACTCACACGGCTTTCTGCTACCAATGTATCTACTGCTACCAATATGACCATCGTAAACGTCCGCACCGGATAAGGTAGCTGAAAAATAAGATTGTGCTCTCAATAAGTGTACAAGGAGAATTTGTAGTAGCCTAATAAACATGTAAAGTTCATTTTATAAAGAAATTATCTTTCTAAAATATTTGTGTTCTCAATATGGTGAGGTTAGTAAACAAAATAAAATATTTACAAATGCGAAGTGCAGCAAGCAAGTTCAATATAAAAGTGCATAATGAAGGTATAATTACAAAGTTATTTTCAGATTTAATAAAAAATATGTTATATTTGCATAATTGCATATTACAACTGCGTAGCATTGCATCTTTACTACCTCATTTAACTAACTCACGGTTGTTCAAAGCGACTTGTACTGGACCATGTTATCAAAACAACTCCACTCTATTTTTATTTAATTTTATCTCTTCTCATACTACTTTAATTTTTTCTCTGTTCTATGCTTTAGCAGATAAACTTAACTCACTGCCTCAAGTGAAGTTTATCATCGTAAAAGCTTGATTAAAGCTTGCGTATAGCATGTTTTTACAAGAGATGAGAATAGTGTTTCATGATATGATGACTTTTATAAAAGCTATGCGTTTTAAAGTTCTACATTTATTTATTCTTTGCGGTAGATACTCCTAGAATTTTCATAATCAAAGTATGTTCACTTTGAAAATAGACGTTTTGGGATTTGCTTATTAGAATGGATCGGAAAAATGTAAATTTATAATACAATATGTATCAAAAGATTTAACATTACTGAAATCATCACGAGAAACAAAAATATTTAAAAAATACTTACTTATGCTACCTACCGATATCTACCTCAAACATAAGGACCTGTTGAGACCTCTTAATGGTCAGATATCTCTTTCGTGGTCGTCTGACCTCTCGTAAACCACTAGGAACTTATGATCTTATTCTCCTCGACAATCAATTTTCTTACATTCTTTTGACATAATCAATTAAATTCCGACTATGGATAGTAATTCTTACATTTCGACTAGACACATCGAAACTGTTTCTCTTGTCAAAATTTTTTAAATGGTTTCTTTTTGGAACACCGAGGGTCTTACGTAAACAGCGAATCTCGCTGTTGTATACTAATATTGGATACTATATTTGGATGTTAAACACCACCATCTTGTGATTAACATCCACTTCATCAGTGTAGATTACATTTTTTCCGTTCGATAGTCTCTGAAACAGAACTCTTCAAACACAACGGACTTCTTTCGTGGTGAACTATACAACGCAGGATTTCAATATCCATTTAAAATGCATTATCAGACTTTCGTCAACGTTGTACGGAATAACTAATAAAGGGGCACCAAAACACGAAAAATATGAACTTATAATATGGTAAATACTTTAAACATAAAAAATACTAAAAGACATCCAAGAAATAATTAAAAACATCCAAGGAGCTTGAATTCTTTAACCATTCAGCATCAACTTACAACGTCGGAGACAGTTACCAAGAAATGTTATTGCAATTTTGACCACAAATATCCAAGTTGTACAAACCAACCACTTTTTGAAACTTATATTCACACTGATTTTTGCTCACAAATTTAAATCTTCATTCACAATTCATTGCAAATTAAAGAAATTTCAGTAACAGTCAGAATACGTTTAAAATTATAATAAAATTATTTATTAAAAAAAAATTACGCCCGTAGTGGGCAGGTGGATTGTTAAATTAATTGCACTCGATCTGTTTGTTTCAGGGCTACAAAAAATACTTCTGTTTCTTATCACACAGTCAGCCAATTATATGACTGAAATATTTAAGAACAGAAGAGGTAAAGGTGTAAAAGATACCAGTTAGAGTTATCTCCTCTGAGAGTAATGAATACAGCCAGACCCTGTGGTGAATGAAATGAAAGTGTCATTTACAGGGTGGAAAGTAGATGTTTTTCGGAGGCTCTGGCATGCTGATAAGCATACTCTTTCAACTCAGTGAGGAAGGCAATAGTAAACCACCTCACTCCTCGTTTTTACTTAGTAAATCCTCTAGAGGTTGAAACCAGTCTTTCGGCTGATGACCTAAACAAAAAAAAAAAAAAAAAATTAAACGATCTGCTTTGAAATATTTGATAAAACAATGAAAAGGTTTCATTTAACTGACAGAGGGTAAATCAGACCCTCATATTCTCGCTAACAAACCGTTTTAGTAAATTTTTTTTTTAGCTTTGATTTGTTATCGGGAACATTGTTGACAACTACCCAATTTGATCGCTGCTTTTTGCTGTATTTTTTTTGACGTAGATTAGACATGAGTTTGAACAGGGACCCCCAGTAGAGTTTGTTCATGGATGGCTGTCAACTGGTCACCATACAAAGTCGTTTGCCCAACCGGTGTTACTTAACAAATAATAGCAACTTTCTACCAGCTGACTGACTGGGCTGGCCCGAAGGCCCCGTTTTAGTACATAATAATATAAAAATAAATAAAATATACATAAGGAATATGTATACAAGGGATTTTCTTAAATATGGTTAAATATTTTCTTAATTATGGATATAGGATTTTTAAATATAGGATTTTCTTAAATATATTAAAAATATGGTTAGAACGCACCGGTAAACAAATTCGTTAACATTCTGTATAACCCCTTGGCTTAGAATCATTTTGAAAGAGATAATATTATAATTTGATTAATAAGTTTTAGGTAATCATGTCACCGGGTAAAGTTATTTCATTATGTGTATTTTATTATAAACAGATAGAAAAGTAAACAAAATAAATTATTTTCAAGAATTATGAATATTACGTACAGAAAAAAAAACGTTATTTTGTAGATAAATTTATATATTAAAAACTGCATAGAAATAAATTTATGCACATGATTTTAATAAGTGAGAGTAAATGGAAGTTGTATTTTATTTATCATATTACTCGGAATATGTATATTTATTACTGTATAAAATACATGTGCAGAAGGTTTAGAGAGCAGTAGAACAGGCTCCAACCTACATAAATACATCTCCTTATCCGAACACTCCATCATCGGCATGCTGTACGAATGCGCCTGCTGCCTCTGATGTTAGGTGCTTGCTTGCCCGGCTGGCGGGATTGTTGGCTGCTAGTGACTGCTTCTGGTCTCAAGGTCTAGGCTAAGCTGTTCTGCCTCAGGCAGTCACTCTCGCTTTCTCAGATCTTTGTTGCTGCAACTATAAAATCCTGACTATATAGTATTGAGCTACACAAAACGAGCATATACTAAAAATATAATAGACCTATTCCTTTTCATCTAAAAAAAAGAAACAGTTAATGATAATTGTTTTTAAATAATAATAATTTATTAATATAGGCTACGTGATAATATTTATTAAATTCATATAATCTCTATATTGATAAACAAATACAAATACAAATAAATTAGGTTGAACTTCTAGTACAAATAAAACTAACTTTAAAATCACTTCACTATTGAATTTAGTACATTTATATAGTTACAAAACGAAATTCCCCGGTTTCGAATCCGAGTAAAAAATCTGGGTCGAAATCAACTCTGTTAAACCACAAAAATTTGAATTTCATTACCAATCATACAACCATAAATTAAAAAATCTGGTGTGAAACACTCACACAAGTTTCTCTTGCCAATGAAAATTATGTACAATATAACCTAATATTGGTAATAAAACATTAGAAATAAATAAAAAACTAGACTCATAAAACATAACCTTATTTTAATCACGAGTGAGTGATGCAAAATGAAAATCAACCTCAGTTTGGCTTTAAAATACGGAAAATCACTATTTCGCTCTAAACTAGGCTCTGTAGAGAAAAATTTAGATCTTTTAATTTCCTATAAATTTGATTTATACACACTTTTGTCTTAAAATGCACACTAAGGTTGAAATTTTAAAAACTAGATTTTTTTACAGGTTTTCATGAAAAAAAAAAATATTTTACACGTTTTCGTGAAAAAACCAGAAAATCGCTAATTGCCGCTAAAATAAGCGTTATACAAAAAAATGTTCGTAATAAAAATTGTAGGATTTTAAATTCTTTACAACTTTTATAATATACAATTTTTCGCTAAAATTCACATTAAAGCCGCAATCTTAAAAAAACATTTTTCCTACGATAGCATAGTCTCCCCGAGAATTTCAGCAGACATGGCACCTACCCTATCTTATAGAGCATATAAAATGTAGTAAATGAGGCGATTTTAAAAAAAAATCGTAGGAGCCATTTTTGAGGAAATCGTGAAAAATGACACGAATAAATTACTACTTCAGGTTAACCGATTTTGATGAAAATGTTTGTGTCGGATCCTCTAATAGTACCTGACTTAAGTTTCAAGGTTCAAGGTCGTACGATTTTCTATTTTTGAGATATTTTGTAAACTCACGCGCGCGCGCACACACACATACACACACACAAATCGCTAAAAACAAGTTTTTTTGGGTTCAGGGGGTCTGAAAACGTGTAGATCCGGTGAAACCTCGATTTCGAAAAATCTACATGAAAACAATACTTTCCTTCCCATATATTCATAGCCTATAAGCAATTGAAAGTAAAAATTAATTTAGGTCACAAAATTACATCAGAATTTAATCTGTAATCATTGAAATTTATCATGAACTATCAGTAAATTCGGTTCTTATTATAGTTCCGTCAATTATTAAGATTGAACTCTATCAATGAATGGATTCAAAAAATTAAAACATAATGTACAAATGTATTGTTCGTGACAAATATTGTGATTAAAAGGATAATTAATGAAGTCATTAATTATGAGAACCTTTAAATTAACTGCATTATATTGAAAAAATTGTAGACTGCACGTGAATTAGAGCTTAACAATTAATCCGAAAACAATAAAGTAAAAACTATTATATAAAGAATTTTCATGCATTGTACGGTATACATCTATAAATTAAACTATTTATTATATATTTGACATGGAAGGAAATTTATTTTACGTAACTTGACTATTCTACTACGATATACTATTTTGACGATTTTATTTTATTTATTGAGGTGAAGTTTTTGCATTCGGAATAACAGCGAATTCATTTCCATTAAACTAAAATAAAAACTTCCTGTTTCCTGTTTTTGTCTGAAAAAGATAATTATTTTGATGAATTAAATTAATTTCAAGATAATAAATGTTTAGCACTAATGATGAATGGAAATACTAATTCTTATTAGATATATTTTTATTAAATTAATATACTAATAGGTTATTATGAATTTGATCAACTTAAAATTATTGAATGTATTCAAATTTGTGCTGACCAATTGATAAATGTAGATAATTTTTAAAAATATATACATTTTAATGTTATTCCGAGTTAGTAGGACTTGAAAAAATTTTCACGACGAACAAGAGTAAGACAAGAGTTATGTTTCGTTACCACTGTATCCACCAATGTCAAGCTAACGACGCGACTTAAAAAAAGTAAACAAAACAAAAAAAAAACGAAAACAAACAGAATGTGTATGACAAGTTAGCGGGTTATCTTGTCTAAATTGTTACCCCTAAACATGAAATATTAAAATTTTTAAAATAAAATATTTAGGCTATAGTGTAAACTTTTTAGGAGAATTGAAAGGCTAAACGAACTGACGATGAATCGTAACTTGGTAACCCATTCGACTACGGGAACATAGTTAGGCCTATTTATGCAGGGCATAAAATATGTTTTTACGAAAGAGAAACAAAAAATTGAATTAAACGTCATAGCTTTTTACAAAGGGGCTACATGATTAAGAGCATGACAGATCACAGTTTACGCACTTGTAGTCACCCCTCTGAGGGAAATATTAGAATAACTTCACCATTCTCTCGAAACTCCGAAATTATTGTATAAAGAATAATTTCCTCTTCTATGAGACGTAAAGTTTATTTTATTTTTTCTACAAAACTTAAAAAAACTTCTAAAGGTATGATTACGGTTATTTATTCTGAATGTGATTTCCAGGGCTGCTCAATAGGTCAGATATCTGTAGCACACTTTAATCATGTGTGAACAGATTGATAAATGTCAAAAAATTGTTTGTATCTAATTAGAAAATATATAAGAAATTACTTAAAAAAAGAAAAAAAGGGATTTCTTGTCAAAATCATAACACGTACGGTCCTAGAATGAAAATCGTGTAAAATTTTTAATGGAAAAGTGTCTGTATGTTGAATAAAGTGTAAAAAATACATTGAACATCTAGTCTACATCATTTTTATCTTTCATTTGCCGTGACAAATTACGGTATGACAATTCCGTTCAAAATATTCTTTAATGAACGTCAAGGTAACGAATATTTCGTAAAATTGAACGTATTGTTCATCAGCATTAGATTTTAATTTTTTATATAATTAATTTTTTGAAAATTAAAAAACTATAAGTTATTGAAAATTATTGATTAAATTGTGAAATCATTAATAAAGTAATTTATTAACGAAACGTTTAAATTCAAAAATATGGCGCAAAATTCTCAATCGAAAATTGACAGTCCTTCGTCGTTTGTAGTTAACAATTTGTTCAGTAGATAGCGTCAGTATATCAAATATTACTTGATTCCTAGCGCTACACTGCTGTGTGAATAATACATGAGTTATTTGAAGGAAGCAGCTGAAAGAAGAACAAAATCAATTAAGTGTCATGAATAATAAAAAGTGTTAAAACTGTTACTATAAATACCGTTGTTGGTAAAAAATTGTGTTTTGTCGTGTCGCACGTACAATGATCAAAAATAATGTCTTTTAAAAATATTATGAAGGCATTTATTATGCATCAGAGATCTACATTACAAGAACCTAGCAAAGTACAAATGTAAATTTCACTGTATTGTAAACTTATATAAAAACAGATTTCTATATCAATTTTACATAGCAAATAATGAATAGAAAAAAATCGGAGGTTTTTACTCTAAAGGTTGCACTGTATATTAGAACAAAAAAATGTATAGCTTATCTGAAAATTTATTAAAGTGGTTGATTACAGTTTAATTTGGTATTAACTAAAATTTCCTTTGTAAACAATAGGAACCATGCAAAAAATGTATGTACCTATGAAAAATAAGTTATAAATAAATTATAAAACACTTCCTCAGAGGTATGGAAGTAGAAAGCTAGACTAAAATTCCTGGGTTTGATTTTTTCCTTTTGTCCAGAAATAATTCACCCTTACTACACATTTATAAAAAATACTAAAATGTTGATAATGACCTTAAGAGTTGATGAGATTAACCAAAACAAAATAAAAAACTGAACAAAGAAATTTTTCAGATCAGTATATTCAAAAAACACACTAGATACTGTTTAAGTAGGTACTTTATTGTTAAAAAGAAAGTGAATTTTCTATAGTTTTAAAAATTACATTAAATAGCGAAATATGACTCGCAACACTAATTAACTCTTAGGTACAGATAATCTTCTTCTTTTTCTGCTTCCTTCAAGGCTTAGGCCATCGCCTGTTCTGAACTCACAAACTTGAAACTTACAGCTTATATCCATGTTTTCCGAGGTCGTCCCATATCTCTCCATCCAACCAGTGCATAACGGTGTACTTGGAGGGGTATTCTGTGGTCCGGTATTCTGGGCAGGTGTCCCCTCCATCGTCCTCGATACCCTGCAATGTTCTCATTCAGGTAGCAGACTTGGAGCTCCTTCCTTATATACACATTCTGCACTCTATCCACTCTCGAGCATCCCTTAACTCTTCGCAGGAATCTCATCTCTGCACAGATAAGTCCGGTACAGATGACTTTTTAAAAATTTTTTAATTTAATTCCTAATGTGTATATGTTGCAATATGTTCACTTAAGAACTACAAGCAATCCCATGATTCAATGAGATGAGGATGATATGTATGATGTGCAAATGAGGTGTACTCATGTACAGACTCAGTCCGATCATTCCTGAGAAGTGTGGTTAATTGAACCACAACGATCAAAGTACACCAATAACCACAGTCTATTATTCAAACCTGTATAAAATTAACTACCGTTACTAGGATTTGAATTACAGAACATTCTTCTCCAGGAATCAGGTGTTAAAAAGCTGACTTGTGGCGATGACTTTACCGCTAGACCAAACCAGTGGGTTTTTAAATTTAAAAATGTACTATCTTGATCTATCAATAAGGAAAATTATTTCGTGTGTTGGTTACTTCTAAATTATGAAACTAAAATATTTGTTTGGAAGAGTTCTAAAAGAGAAACCTTAAGAATCATGGAAAACCTAAAACTCTTTATAGTAATTTATAAAGAAAGTTTTTTTACAGAATGTAACAAAATTGGCAGTTTTTGACCTGCCATAATTTTAGACCCTAGCCAGGATCAAACTCGGGACATTCCACTTTGCAGTGTGTAGTGCAGTCTAGTGCTCTAACCACTGGGCTATGTTGATTGTCTTGTTATTATTAACTTTCTCTCTTCCAATGCTTATCCACTAGTGGATGTCAGTAATCACTTTCTTCATATCCTTTCTGTTCCTTGCCGTGTGTATAAAGTCTCACAGATTTCAGTACCGCCCTTTAATTGGCATTTCAAAACTACGACAAAAATTTCTTCCTTCAAATTCCCCTCTTACCCTCGATCTTTCCTTCTGTTATCAGCTGTAAGAGTTGATATTTTGGATTACACGTTATGTGTCCTAAATTTGTGGTGTTCCATATATCCGGAACATTTTGGTTTGAATGTTGTCATTAGTGGTGTAATTCTCTTGAGAGGTCCTTGTGAACCTTCAATACAGTGGTCTCCCTTTGCCTTCTGTATCCCTATGCCGTTGTCCATTTTGTAGAACTTCCACCTTTAGAGTTTGTTTTAGGGTTTGGGGCAAAGGAGTGCCTGGTTTACAACCGCCCATTCTGGGACAGACATTGTGGTGCCAGTTTTGGTTTGCCTGGGGTATTTTGATTTCTTCAGTACCACCCATATCAGGGAGGCATACCCTTATCCATCACCTGGGGAGTTGCCCAATGGGAAACTAACAACCCCACACGGTATTATTAATTATGTACATGTAAATTATATATTACGTTGATTTAAAAATTATTTAATTCATACAAAAAAATTATGTGTAGAAAGTCTTAGCTCATTGATACGTTCTTTAAATAATAGCCAGGAAAATACATAATTTTAATCTGTGATATTAATAGATATTGTAAATTTATGAGTGTTTACCATAATTGTAATGATTAATTAAAACAGATTTTCTAACAATATAATTGTAGACCTTATAATATTATCTTGATTTTTTGAATTTACAATATATAAACACTTGTTTTAAGTACTTGTATTAGATATAATTATGTGAGGTAAGTGTTATTTTGTGTCTCATTCTCATAAATATGTTGTGTGAATTGAATAAAACGCATGTTCTTACAGCAATGTGTTATAACAAATGTGATATAACACGAGAAATGATTAATTTTTATGTTAAACTGTTTGATGCTTAACAAATTTTCCAAACTTTGAACTTGTAAACACTGATCTTCCATATCAAAATATATTTATTGATAAATTATTGATAAACAAGTTTATAAAATTCTTTGTAGTAGTTGTTTGACTTGAATGAAATATATGTATTGTGTTTGTATTTATAACATCATAACTTTATGAATGAATCATATTTCTAATGAATTAAACAAAGTATAAAAATCTAATCTCTACTGCTTCATTAATTGTTACATGCAGTTGATAAAAACTGAATATAAAAAACCAGGCACGATAGTATAATTCAGTTTGAGGGATTTCCAGTTTCAGTTTCCAGGATTTCAGTTTGAGGGTTTGAGTCTGGAGAATCTAGCCAGAGACCTGTGGCTTATTCATCTGGTATAACATTTGAATTTCTATTTCAAAAGGGACTGAAGCCCTCTCCCCAGGCTATATGCCTGTGTACAATTAGACTAAAATCTCAAATGATGTTCCAAGGGAGCTAATTGAGAAAGGTTATGAATGTATTATTTAGTTCAGGAAAACCAATACCACAAATATATCAACAATCGAACAGTCCGGCTGTTATTGCAAATAAAAACTGTTTGGTCTATTCTCAATACATTAATGAGGGAAGATAATTTGAAATTTTTATTGCAGTTAAAAAATTAAAGATTTAATTTTATTCAGGGTTAGTTTTTTGTTACTACATAAAAGTGAGATAGTATTGTTATAATTAGAAAGCATAATTTTTAATATTAAAAAAATTAATGATGAATTATCATCATCATTCTCTTTGTTCAAGTTTGCTCGGGTTGGGCCCAAAAACCTCTTTCCCATCAATCTCTATCGCTGAACCATCTCTCCTTTACTACTTTCTTGACATCATATATTTTTCCCAATTTTATCCATAACTAAACCCTTTCACTTCATTCTTGGTCTACCAATTGGTCTTTTTTCCTTATCGCCGAATACAGTGGAACTTTTTAGGCAGTCTACCCTTCTCCATCCTACTGCCATGACCAAACCATCATAGGTTTGTCTAACCCTTCTTATCAGGCTGTCCATTCCCAAATTACATAATCTCTTGTTCTATCTCTTCTAGTCCTTCCTAACATACTCCCTTTGAATTTAATATTTGCTGCCTACATTCTATTCTCTGACTTCCTTCCAACTGCCCATGTTCATGCTACATAAGCCAGTATTGGCACAAAGTATGTATTATACATAATATTCTTACAATGTGTAGGAATTTCTTAATCCCAGACTAAGCTAATCATACTTTGGAAGAAACATTCTGTACCCTTTTGTTTAACCCCTTTTACAATTTTAATGATGAATTTAGAAATAAAAGTGGTTTATACTAGAAGGTATTTCAAGTAGTTTTTAAAAATTCACACTATTAACCACATGAAGTTATGGTTGTTTTTATGAAGTATGTTTTCTATCAAGTTCATAAATTCTGATGTAGAAATTCGTAAGTAGTTGGAATTATTACATAATTCATTCAGAATTATTCATAAGTGGTTGGTCTGTATTATATACTGGAATATAAGATGATAAAATTAATATTGGATTCTTAAAGAAAAGTCGAGTTAGTATTAACAACGTAGCTGACACACAACTACAAAATCACAAACTATATTATTTGTGACTAAGAATTCATAAATTTTCTGGCATACACAAATAGCATAATAGTTTAAAGAATTAGTAAAAATCTGTTAATTTTTCCTTCCGGACAATGTTATTATTAATCACTTTTATATTCAACTTATCATAAACAAAATTATCTGTAATCATTCTTATCAAAATATGTCATGTTGTTTTATCTTTAATTATTTATTTTAAGTATGTAAGTACTTAACAAGTTTTTAGAGACTTGTTTCAAATATATTTTGTAGTTTATTTAAAGTTG
The DNA here is from genome assembly GCA_035578175.1 of Catonia carolina. Classification (NCBI taxonomy): domain Eukaryota; kingdom Metazoa; phylum Arthropoda; class Insecta; order Hemiptera; family Achilidae; genus Catonia; species Catonia carolina. The sequence continues at coordinate 254,482,529 of JAQMRL010000001.1, read as the reverse complement.
CATCAACAGCTTGGTTATTTGCGACTATTGTGGGTTATGGTACTGTAAGTTGTGTTTTAATGTGTTAAAATTTCCAGACCATAGCTGGGAATCAAAACCAGGGACCTTCTGCTTTGTAGGCTAGTGCGCTAGTGACTACGCCATGGAGGCGGCCTGTTTTATATTTTGTTCTCTTCTGGCACCCTTAATACAAATACTATTTGTATTATTTCATAATCATTGTAAATTTATTTTGAATAATATAATAAAAAATATTTATTTGAAGTTTGTATTTTCTTCTTTAATAGAAATTTAAGAAGGGTGAAGATGAAACGATATTGAAAGAAACACAATTATTAAATGAATATTTGTCTCTAGTATATTGTTCACCACTGGCAGGTGTGCCTCTGTAAGCAATGAAAGAACGCATAATTAATTGCAGTGAGCATGGGTTGGTCGGGGATGATTGTGTCTGTCATACTACTACAGTCAGAAACATTGTTTGTAAGTGTCACAGACAGTATAATGTGTAGCATACAAAGAAGTTCATAATTTACTTGAATAATAATATTGTTGTACAGTATTTTTAATTAAATTATTTTCTTATTAAATGGTTAGGGTTGATGAATTTACACTTCATGGGGGGGGGGGGGTATTATTAGAAAATTATTTACTAACCTATTGTTGCAATGTTCAATTAATTTACCAATTGATTCCCAAGCTTCACTGTAAACTATTTCAATTTCTCATGACTCTCTCAAGTTTGGGACGTTTATTGCAGGTTTTTTGTAAAGCAGAATTCTTTATTTCACAAGAAAAAACAATAAAAAACAGATGAACAAACACAAGTGGAAAAAACTAAATTCTTATAAAAGCTATGAATTAAAACAAAAATATATTTATCCATTGAAATGTTTATTTTTTAATTTTTATTTACATTTTATAAACCACAGGTTTGTATTGTCTAGTACCAAGAATAACTGAACTTACTTTTATACAGGATGAATGGAAATGGCTAACTTCATTAAAAATTAATCTCTCCAAATTCTTTAATTTAAAAAAAAACAATTTTAATCCGAATTAATAGAATATATTATTATATATTTTGTAATAAATTTAAATCTTTTTTCAGTTCTAATTAAAAATCCTTATTGAAAACTTTTTAAGTTTATTTTATTAAATACAGTAATACAAAACTTAACAAACAAAGAAAATTATAAATTTATTTCACTGCAGTAGTTCTAAAGATATTTGATCATAGGTGAGATTTTAGTGGTCACATACTCAACAACTAAACTGAAGGTTAGATTTTTGGTTCCTGGTTACATCACAATGCTTCATAATTTAATTAACTAAGTTCAAGATCATCTGTGATCTTTTAATTATCATAACTTTGATCAGATAAATAAATAAATGTTCAGCTCATTGGTGTAGTGGTCAGTGCACTTGGCTTCTATGCCATGGGTTCCAGGTTCGATTTTCAGTTAGTTCTGACATTTTTTCATACTTCTATCACCTCATATCACCTTTGCACAAGTCATCAATACCCAATAAAACAAATAAATAAATAAAAAATAAACTTTTCTGGTCACGTAAAATATTAAGTGTTGTAATATAAATATGACATATCCAATTTTGGTACACAGAGAAGGTGATTGTTCTACTGCACAGAACACACAAATGAGACTGACTAAGCAGTCACCTGGAATGTTCAAGGAAGACTGTACAAAACAAAAAACAAAAAACTTGATCAGGGTAGTCAAGTTTTGCAATAAATTAACAATGTATTTTTTAATTATTTTATCACTGCTCATCTTTTATAAGTCAATTGTGTATCACATAATTCATTTTGTAAGGTTATCTTTTATGGTTATTTTATTTGAGGTCCTTAAAGAACCTTTATTAAGGATTCTTTACAATTAGTCTTGTTTAAAACTTGACTAGTAATTAATAGTTTTTCACAGCATAAAGATTATGTTGTATCATTTCTAATAGCCTATTTCCTTAGTTTAAAATAAAATTTAGTATTTTACTTAAATGACCTGAAACAAGAATCATTTTTATTTTCAGGACAACTAATCTTTGAACTTTAATTATGTATTATTAATCTAAGTAAATAATTTATTGTGTATTAAACAAAAATTAACCGCTAATGGATATTTAACACAATGATTTTACAAAAACAATATAGGGTTAAAGTCTTTAGCTGACATTTATCATTTCACATTTTTTAATGAAAGTAATCAATAATGTTTTTGATTTAATAATAGTTTGATAGTAATTACATTATAAATTTGTTGGCGGGCAAACTAATTATAATTTTTTTGTATTAAACGTGGAAACATTAATCTAACATTAATGTCCAACTCATATCTTATCTTCATTTTTAAACAACAGTTAATTTATAATTATTTTCATGAAATTCTTTCCGATAACAATTTGTTCAAAATATTTAATAAAAAAATTCACTATACAATTATTTTCAAAATACTACTTACTACACGTTACTAGATAAAAGAAAAAAAAATAGTTTTTTATAATATCGTATACTTTAAAACAATAAATTACCATTGTCAAATAAATAAAATTCCTAAACATCTCGTGTCTCTTCTGTTGAAATAATTGATTACTAAACCTATAGTTCTGGGTTTAAACCTAATGGTATTAGTCCAAAAATTTTGTAACCAAAATTAGAATCTAAATTTCATTATGGTAACACCAAAATATTTAATAATTCTCAAATATGCTTTGAAGTCTTTGGTCATAAATTTTTAAGTTGCAGTTTACTATATCAGATACAGTTAACTGTAATTTAAAAATATTATCCAATAAATTTTTTACATTAATTTTTTGTACGGTTCTGTTAAGTATTTACACTACTGGGTACTTTTAATTTGGTTATTCATTGAGGTGAGTTATATTTCCTGATAATAGTTAGGAATCAATCCTGGGTCTTTCAGATTAGCTGCATTGTGCATATCAACTTGTCTATGGAGAGGTCATTAAATAAATTTTATCACATCACTTGCACAATATTATATATAATCTAATCAATAACCTGATATTAAATCGAAATATTTCGAAATATATCGGAATATTTAAAAGAAATATTTTCCAAGGTGTCACTTTAACTTTCTTCAAGATAATAATAATAATAATAATAATAATAATAATAATAATAATAATAGAATCTGTTCTACAGCACTAAGCTATTACCAAAACACAGAATGGCATTAATTTTTACTAAACACATCTTCATCCCTGGTACCCCTCCTCTTCACAGCTCTCATAACTTCATTCATCATTCTTTTTTGAGTCATTCTCACTTCCTCCATCTGGTTAGAACCTATAGACAAATTCCTGTGTGGCAACCTCCATTCTTAACAGATCACTGGACCAGATAAGTTGTCTTTTTTCTATTTTGCCAATTAATAAAGCCTTTTTGTCAGCTTTCTTTAAAATCTCTTCATTCCTAACTCGCTCTAGCACAGGCAACTGACAACTTTTCCAGAAACTTTTTTTCACAGCTGTTGTTTTTAAAACTTCGTGGAAGAGTCAAAACCTCTGAGCCATAAATAGAAGAAATTTCTATAAAAGATTGAATATTTTCTTCTTAGTGCCACAAGATATGTGATTACTCAAAAAAACTGGATTTAACATAATGGTGGTTTACCTCTGCCAACTTTTATCAAAATATGATTGTCTGGATTACCAAGTACTTTCTTACATACATTCAAAGTGTGTTGTTGTTAAGGTCATCAACCGAATGGCTGGTGTGAACCTCTAGAGGCTTTACTAGGTATAACAAGGAGTGAGATGGTTTACTGCTGCCTTCCTCATCAATAGGAAAAGTATAGTAATCAGCATGCCAGGCCCTCTGAAAAGCACCTCTTTCCACCCTGCAAATGATACCTTCACTTCATTCACCCCCGGGTCTGTCTGTATAATGAAATTCATTACTCTCAGAGGAGATAACTCTGACTATTTATTGTCTTTAACACCTCTACCTCTTCTGTTCTTAAATGCTTCAGTCTTCTAATTAGCTGACCATGTGATAAGAAACAGAACTATTTTTGTAGCCCTGGAACTAGCAGATCAAGTGCAAATAATTTAACACTCCTCCCACCCATTATGGGCATATTTAAAGTGTGCCGAGCTATTTGTAGTTGTACACTAAGCCAATGCCCCCTTGTCTGTTTGTATATTGTGTCATGACCCTCCTACAACCATACATTTAGTTTTTTCAGTATTAATATCCAATCGCCAATTGTTGTACTTCAAAATAATAATGAATAATAATTTAATGAATTGTGATTTTATCACTAAGAAATTAACTCATCTTTTCATGTATATGTCAGTTTAAACCAGTAAAAATAAAACCATTAGTAATTTACAATATAATTATTTTAAAAAATGTACTAATAAAAAAGTCTTATAATAAAATTTACAATGTTTTGAAATTTTGCTGAAAAATTCCAAATAAAAAAATTTACTTGTGCAGTTATTTTTGACATTCATTTAAATAAAAATAAATTATTTGAGATTTTTTATTGTAGTGTCAGGGGTTAGGTTATGGGGTGAGAATTCAAAGGTTGATAGAGAACTAGTGATGATATTAATTATGCAACACCAAGTCTGTGGTGGTGGTGGGGAGAGCCGACATTTCAATTTGATTTTTATTATTCATTCAGATTATTTTCTCCAATGCTCACTGATTAATACTCCATTACATTGATAAAATATTTTAAATTAACAAAACTGTTTACTGAATAGAAGGAATTGTATGCAACCAACTTCATAAATTCTTAAAGAGGGTTGCAAAGATGATGTATAACTAATAGTACTTACATAATTTAGAAAAGGAAACTGAGCCTGATGAAATCATTTGAAAAAAATGACTGATATAAAATTCAGTGCAACCCGATGTTCAAGTAACCTATGTTTTCTTTAATGAATTTATGTGGTAAATTTTACTTAATAGTTTATTGCCAAACATTTCATTTTTTACATAATAGTGCATTCTTAATTTATATTTAGTAAATTTTGGCTACTTTACCTACTTTTTTTTAAAATTTGAGTTCAACTTTAGTACAACACTCTTGGAAAATTTTGCAGGCATAGTCAAATGAAAACAAAAGATGATCTGGTATACTGTAACTTTGTTTTGCACGTATAAATCAGTAATTACATCAACCTATTTTGAAGTAAATTATTGTAACCTATATTAGGCCTACTATAAAGTAAAAACAGAAAATTTTTGTACATTTTATTTAGTATTGAATTCACATCAATTCCTTTCTTGTAGTGACTTAATTATCAATGTTGAACAATTATCTTCAATTGAATCGATATAAAACACTTTAAGATCCTGGCAGGAAATTAAATTTGACATCTTCTACTATGCAATCCAGGTGACATTATGCCGTAAAGAAACCCTTATTTTTATTAATTTTATTTTAAGTGATAAATTTTCCATTAGAAGTTTAGAAAGAAGTCATTACCATTTTTAAATCTGCACAATTCTTGTCTTCTGTGTGTAAAATGTGTGGTGAAATTTAGTCCTTATATTTTTTTCATGAACTTTGAATAAAAAATATTGGGGTCGAAAGAAAATTCTAAATTGTGGATTTACAGTAATACAAGTTATGTCATTACTTAATGAATGTAAGTATTATTTTGTGGGAGATTATATCGAATAGTGTCATTTGTCCACAAAACAAAAATACTCTTACATCATTTATTTAGTAAAATTTAAAAAAAATACCTATATAAAAAATTGATATTTTTCTTTTGGTGTAGGTATTTGTCAAAAACTCATGAACCTTTTTTTAGATTCCCAATAGAAACATTTTTTGAAAAATTAGGTGATGAAAGTGTTTCATATTGATTATTTTAAAATAAAAGAGCCTGTTTCCATTGAGTGTACTAGGCAAAACAAATAAAAAAATAAAAATAAAAAATAAAGGTCTTGGGTTGGGTTTGTAGGGTTTCTAGTTTTGGGAAATTTTAACTTGAAAACTTGCTTCAAAAACAAAAGGAATATTACAATTTATTTGTGAGAGATGATCAATCTTTTATTCCTATTTCCTTAATAGGTCTAATCACATTCTGGTGAAGTAAATATTTTTTTGTTAATTAATGTAACTTTAAAAAAATGTACTGCTGTATATAAAAGTAAAAAAATGATAGTACCTATAATTTAAAAAAATAATTTAGATAGCGTTTTATTGTAATTTATTTATTTTTACATATTTTATTTGTAACTTAAATAATTAAAGTGATATTATTTGACATGTTTTTTATTTGTTATTTAAAATATTAATTGCATACTTATCATTGTTTCAAACATAATGCATTTTGAAAATTTGATGATAAATATAAATTTTATCAATTTGACCTTTTCTTAGATCAAAATAATTATAAGCCTTTATTATTTAAAATAAATAAATTAATCTAATTTGAAACTGAATTTAAATAATAATTCCATTGAACTTTTAAAATGTTTTTAATTTATATAATTTAATATTAATGTTTGTAATTCCTATCGGTAAATAACACTTATGCAACACTGAAACAGAATTTTCTGGGAAGCTTATGAATATTATGAATAAATTTCTTTCAATAAGAGTATCTAATAAATTTATAAAATAAATAAAATTCAGTTTAGAAATATCATTGTCCTGCTTGTCATCATAATACTAGGCATATGATGTAAATTTTGGAGGCAATTGTACAATGAAGCCTAGTAATTTGAAGCTTACTAATTTGAACATCAATATTATTGAATGGAACTAACAAAATTTCACATAAGTTAACCCATTGTCCTATTAGTCAAACCATAGGTTGATGTTTTTGTTTGATGTCTCTTATGTGCAATCACTAGATGCAGAAATCAAATTGAAAAAGTTTCAAAGGCTTATAAACTTTGAGGAAAGTGATAATCATTAAGTAGCAGAAGGAGGCTGTTTCAACATTATATCACATCTTGGTTCTACCAGTTTTAATATATAGTTAAGAGTGTTGGACTCTGGCTGCTGAGACAAGTTTGTTATACTAGTAACCACAAAATTGTGAGCTTTCTAGTAAACCAAGCAGTCGTATACCTCCACCCGTCCTGCCTTTCAGTGTTGCCAATTCCACCTACCCTGAATAAGTTTGTACTCTTATACTGTTTATGATAATAAGATAATAATAAACGATAAAAAGTTCATTCCCACTCTGCCAAATATGACAATACTACTTTACAGTCTAACTAGATTCAGGTTCGCAATTTCATGGTTACTAGTATGTATAATACTTTCAGCAAATATCGGTTATTGGCCCATAAAAGAACTAAAGATATTAGGCATCAACTTAATGTACTAGAGTTGATACTAATTATTCAGAATACAGACAAGAGTATTATAATCATTTCTTGCAGAATATGACAAATGATCGAACATTCAAATAGGTGTTTACTCACAAGCTACTGGACAACGTGTTTGTTATTGTAAGCCCTCAGAAGAGATGGGCATCCCAACTTCTATAAGATTATTTAGTTTGAAGTTGGAACAAGCAAGGAGGTCCAATCCGTATTGTTTATGATGATGATGAATTGTTGATTTGATTGGTTCACCAGGTAAATAAAATCTTTTCAATAACAAAAAGTACTGAGTAGAAAATGTATTTTGTATTTCAAGTGCAGTTATTTAGGTTGTCCTTCAACAAACTAAAAAGCTAAATGGTTATTATTCCATACTAACTTACCATCTGTCTGATTTGGTTTAAATATTGTAGGTTTCACTGTACCTACACTTTTCTGTTTTAAGTACTCATTAATTTTATACAAACTTTATTATAAAAATTTATTTCAACTTTTTGAGCAAAAAAACTGAATTCTATTGAAAAGTATACAAACAGAAAATTTATAAAGTCTTACAATGAATCAAGAAACAAAGGTGCAGGCAATCAAGTGCACCGTTGTCTTTGGACCTGGGTTTGAAGTTATTGGCTGAAATGCTCTTAACATTTGGTTGGCCTGTTAGTGTAGTGGTCAGTGCAACTGCCAACTGCCTTCTATACCCGGGTTCGATTCCTGATCAGGTCTAGCAATTTTTCATCTTCATAGCACGTCATGTCATTACCTATGCACAAGCTAACGTTTTATATAAGATATATCACAAAAATTCCATTGCAATTGATTTAGCTGGTAGCTAATATCTTGGTAATGCAAAGGCAGGTGGAAATTCTCTACAACCTTTCTTGTAATGTTATTAAGCCTATGGATCAAGCCAATCAGGTAGAATGTAGAATATCACTTTGAATAATTGGTAAGTTACATTGATTGGATAAGGGACTTAAGTAATATGATAACCAGTTCACATGCCCATGTGAAATGAACAAATACCACGGGTGTTCCACTCCAAAAAATTTAATGAAAAATAATCAAATTAGGACTATTACTCAAAATAAAAATCTTGAGGTTTTAACCACAAACAATTTTATAAATTGATAAAAAGAAAAAAAAACAGTTTTGAAATTTTTCGTGTTAAATTAATGGTCACTATATTTTTGTTTCATTGAAATTATGTATAATAAACATAAATTTGTAATTATTTTTTATGAGCCTGCATACATTTTTTATACAATCACAAAAATATTGGATGCTGATATGCATGCTTCTGTTTATTGTTTAATAATATGAATATAAAACAGAACAAAATGTTTTATGTAATTTTTCCTTGTTAATTTAAAGTTACAGGTGTAGTGGTTAGCACAACTGGTTTTTACGCTGATATCCTGGGTTCGATTTCCGGTCAGGTCGGCCATTTTTTCATCCCTTATCTTCATCTATAATCCTTCTCATCATCTGCATTAGAAGTAATTGCAGAACAGTCTGAGGTAAAAAAAAACAATAAGAAATATTTAAAGTTACATCAACAGCTTTGGTCATGAATGACTAACGTAAGTTAAATAATAGTGGGTTTTAATTACAAACATTCCCATACCCAATAATTGAAACCAGACCCCTGCTTTATAGTTTAGCTTGCTATGCAATTTATATAAATTTAATTTTTATTTAGCCTCAACAACTTATTTTGAACAAACATGTAAATTTTTTTTAGAAAGTTATGCTTGGAAAAAATTTTCATTTAATCATAAAAGCAGAATTAAAAAACTATTTATTGTACAGAATAAATATTTTAATTTTTAAATAATAACTATTTCAATTTTTCATTAACAAATACAACTAGGTACTGTTAAAAATATTCTTTGTCAATGTCAAATTACAGTTTTGTTTATGATTAATGTTAATCTATAAAAAAATAATATAATTGTTATAAAATAGACAGGCCTATAGCAGTTTTAAAAGAATTGTTTGTGCAGTATCTATAAACATTCAATTAAAACAACTCCTATCAATATTAATATGCATTCTTTCCTACAGTTTAATCTTTCATTTTTTTACCTCAGTCTATCTCCTTTTACTTTGTTTTTAACCTACTTTTTATAAGTTAAGGTGTAGTGGATTAATTATATTGGTATGTAGGCTAGGGTATTATAAAAACAAACCTTGTTTCTAAAACCAGTGTTCTAAGCAACTTACTCACGTAATCCTTTTAAGGAACAGAAGATTTACCATTCTGTAAGACTTTCTTTTGCATGGTACACTTTACGCATTAATCTCATCTGTTTTTTTAATTTTTTTTATAAAATAGGCTATTTTAATTTTTTTCCAAAGGTTATTTTTAGTGATAGGTTATTTATACATTATTTTGTTTTTGTGAAGTAATAGAGAATAATTTAATACATAGGATATTTTGACTCATCAAGAATAATTATAATAAAGTTTTATTTTATCAAACATACTATATAGGATTATCAACATCCATATTATTTAAAATTTAAATATATATTTCAATAAAGTTTTAAAGTATGATGAAATGTTTTGGGAGTAGAATATCAAAATTTCAGAAAATCATTTTTGAAATAAATTACTAATTTTAAATTTAAGAAAATTGTATTCTTTTGTAACCACATAAAGTATAATCATGATTATATAATACGAATAATTGTTTATTTTTAGTTTACCTAAAGAGGAGCCTACTTTCATATGACAATTTTTACTTTTAAAAATTGTATTGGTTTTCTATGTACATACTACTCAATAGTCATATCCCATTCAGTTTATAATACATAAAAAGCTATCTCAAAGTTAATTACAACCCCAAAGATAGGGGTTGAAATAAAAAATAGTGTTTTTGCTGAAAAATCATATCTCTGTAATCATTAAACTTACAAACTTAAATTTGATGTTAAATTAATTTCCACGATGTGTCAGAACGGTTTTTAATATTCCTTAAAAAGGATTTTCTTTAAATTTTTGAAATAATATAATAACATTTTTGTGCCTAATTAGCCTATTCAAAGTGGAATAAAGCTAAATGTGTAACATTCTTATGAAAAAAGTTCTGTCACATTAGAAAAAAAATTATGACTCCAACTATCATAGAACTGAAGTTTTGTTTTTTCTTGGCAATACACGTAAAATTAAAATTTTCAAGAAACATTAAATAACATTTTAAAGAATGTCTAAGTTATCATGGTAACATTTTAATTATTATTTTTTTTATATAATTTTATTTCCAGATGTTGTAGTAACAATGTAATTATACCATTTTATTCAGAACAATTTGGACTATATTTTGAGCCAAAAAAGAAAATTTGCCAAGAAAAAAATTTGTGCTTTTCAAGGTAGACTGCAGTGGGTGAAGGAACAAAAATAGCATTTTCCTAGCTGGAAACTGAAGATGCGATGACTACTGCTTTCCAGTGTATCCCAGTACCTGTTCATCCTAGCTCCCAAAAATTATCCCATAATTATATATTTTGTAATAGCTTGAAACTCATTTTAATTATGATGATTAGTTGTTGAAATTATAAAATTATAAATAAATGCAATAGGATCTTCTGTAATCCATAAGGCTGAAGATAAAAAAAAAATGGGTATGAGTAATATGTCCTCTATAATAGTTCAAAAAGTTAGAATATAACCTGTAAATTGTAGAGATTAGACTGTTATATTCATTTATAATATTTTCTTTAACTTAAACAATTCAGTAAATTATTAATACAGTTTATCTTTACTTCCCAAAGGTTTAACATTTTTGTCTTTTCTACAGAGTTGCAGTTTCAAAATTAATTTAATAAAATTTATCAATAGTTACAGGGTTTGAGTATATTTCTATTAAATATGCAGTAAGAATGATTGCTCTTGAATTTATCAGTAGTTATAAACTATTAAACAAATTGCTTTGTCACTGTAATACATAAACATTTGATACATATCTTATTATCTGCAGTAGCTACCAGTATGTGTAGTTTTTTAATTATTGTTATCAACATTTAAAAAAAAGATAAATTAATTATTATAATCATAGCATTATAAGTGATAACATAGTTCAGAAGGTCATATTTTAACACAATTGTTTAAAATTTATTTTAAGCAAGAATAATAAAATTTTCAAGTATCACGATTTTAGTGCCTATGAAATTTTATAATTAAATTATTTTACTTATTATAATTTAAAAATAAAAAAAAGTAACTTTAACGTAGCTTACATCATAAAAAATGAATGGTAATACAGAAGTTATATAATCTCTTAACATAAGAGAATACCTATGAACTAATGTATTCTGGATGGATAAATTTACTTTGTTTACTCACTTATTATTATAACATAGGTATTATTAATTGTAGAGTTTGTTAAATACAATATATCCACAAAAAGTTAATGGGATAGTACTGTATTATTTAAAAACGCTTTGTGTGTAAAACGAACACACACACACAATAACTATAAGTCCAAACTACCCTTGCTTTACAAATAAACAAAAATTATAAGTTAAATACAACCAATAATAAAATAAACTTTGATAATCATTGCAGAAGTACGCCTTCGGGCCAACTCAATCAGTCAGCTGGTAGAAAGTCGATATTATTAGTTAAGTAACACCGGTTGGGCAAGCGACTTAGTATGGTGATCAACTGACAGCCATTAGTGAACAAACTACTGGGAGTCCTTGTTCAAACTCATGGATAATCCACGTCAAAAATACAGCAAAAGCAGCAATCAAATTGGAGTTTCCGATGACAAAAGCAGGAAAAAAATTGTAATTTGCAGGATAAAGGAAATAAACTAAAATTTATTGCTTGAATAAACTAATAAAATTACCACTTTTATGTGAACACGCGTGTGTTAAGCGCTCGTTCGTTTTCTGTCACAGTGAATTCAAGAGGCGTTTAGGAAGCAAATTGAATACAACTGAACGCGTATTATACTCTACTGAACTTTTAATGTAAAACGATGCAATATTTTGATGTGATCTTAAATAATTTTGGTGATTTATTGCAAAAATGTGTGGCTAAAACTAAATGGGGATTTGTTAAATAGTTTCTTCAAATCTTCCGTAAGTTTCTTCAAGAGGAATTTTTTTGGTTTAGAATTTCCGCCAAAATTTACCATAACGTTAATTGATGAGAATATCTGATTATAGTTTAATTTATATCGTATTTAATTTTTTGAATTACCGAAAGGAAAGGTATCAAGAAATAATCATTCATTCAATTTTTTTTTACTTTTACGGCAGTATAGTAAAACAATGATAAAAAGAAAAAACACCGTTTATGTTCATCATTCAGTTTGTTTATTTCTAAGAAAGTCAAGCATGGCACGTGACGTAAATGCACGTCGGATGATGCAATATGCATAAGATCAAATAAAAACGTAGTTCCCTAAATTTAACTATTTAACCAAGTTTTTATTATTATATTCGGTTAATAAAAATTAATTTTGGGTATTAAAATGTTAAGTTGTAAAATTTTTTAACGTCTGAATAAGGTTTACGCAATTAATATTTTGTTTTGTAGTTCGGAGTAAATTACTACATTGCGGATGAATATAATGTAGTAAGAAAGATCAATGAAAATAGTATTCCTCCTCCATGTTCGAAGTAAAGAAGACATATTTATTTTTATCCGTTTTAATTCGTCGGTGAGATGGGGAATTAGTTGCATTTTTTGCAGCAGCACACTGCAGTGTGCACTTAAGGTATTCATAATGCGGTAAGTATAAAAAATTTGAGTGTTTTTGCTTTATTAATTGTGAAAAAGTGAAAATATGTGTGGCACCTGTGCTGTGTTTAGAAAGGCCTTTCTCCTATTACTCATGTTTTACTTAGTTATTAACTTTAGCTTTGAAAAATCGTTATTGTGAACGAAATATTTGTAATTATTTTTTACCGGTTTCACAATTGTGCTTTTGGATTAATTCGGGTTAATGATTTGTTGTTGTTGTTTTACTTAGTTGGTTATAAATATTGTAGGGAGGTTTTGGTGGTGGGGTGGTCTATTTTCCATAACCAAAGGTAACAATATTTCAATTTTATTGATTTCCTGCTTAGGTTGTTTGCGGTCATAACGTGTTATTATTCTATTTTTGTAACGTTTGTTTAGTTTATACATAGGTTAGGTTATATTTGTTTCTTAATTTTTTTATTTGAAGTAGTTTATACCCGCGACTACAATAATCCCGCCTCTAAAAATATTTGAATATGGTGGTTGTTTTCGATTCCTTTAATTATGTTAAGGGTCGTTTAAAACGGATGAACAATTATGTATGAAATTTAAAAGTAATTTTGTTAGATTGTCAACCATTCTGTCGGAAACTTGGCACATTTTAATAAATTGTGGTGGTAGTTATAAAATTTGTAAGGTGAAAATAAATTTCTTTGTTATACACTTGATGCAAAGCTTGTGTATACTTAAGACTGATGAGTTAAATTATATTGAATAAAGCAGAGAACTTATTATTTCCATGCATTCAATTGAGGTTTAGTCTAACTAATGCCATGACACTTCAACAGTATCTTTAAGCATATTTCTATTCCCTACCTTTTGTAAGTAAATAGTTTTTAAGATGCATGCACTAACACCTCAACATTTTTATATTATATAGGATGTTACATGAATTTATTCATGAATAGTTCAAACATTTTAGTTGTGTAAATGATATGGACTGGAGTTTCTTCCTTTCAAAAGTTAAAGAATTTTGTAAAATCAAGTATTTTTAGGAATATGAAATGCTAAAGGGAGATATTGAACAGAATAAAGGCAAAATTTATTAAAGACATGATACAGTGATTTCAGTTTGATTATTTCTTACGGAATGTTGCTAGGTAAGAGAGACTAGATTGTGGTATCAGGTCTTTTGTCTGGTAATGTAATAGTTCTGTTATCTTCAAGTCCATATTATTTAAGTAACTGTTGTGATTTGGCAACACATATAGTTACATATTATTGTGTATGCTGGTAATAAAGGAATCATTAACCCTTGTGCGACGAATAGGTTTGAGAATAATAACTCTTCTAACACTAATCATGAGATCGCACTGATAGACGTGGCTTTTTTATCCATCTTTTATCCAAAAAAATTAAAATTTTTATGAGACTGTCTGAAAACTTAAAAAAAGAAGAAAAACTATGTTAAAAAAAACATGAAACTCCATTTTTGTTACGGCAGTCACAGTGAATTTACGAAAAATCTGTTTTAATTTATGAAAAGTCACGATTTTTTGCCAAAATTCGGCAGTAAATTATTTTAATTTTAATTTTTTTTAGTCTGTTATTATAGAAAAATGTCTAGCAAAAAATTAGGTGTATCAAACGCCCTAAGATATTTTATTAAAAAATATAATAAGGTAGTCGCTTACCACCCTATACAGCTATTGTCTATGGTAAAAGGAAAGCGGAAAAAACTGCTCTTTGAGCTGATGTCATTGACCCATTCCTACAATTATTTATATGACATATGTTATTATGTGAAAGCGCAGAATTTTGTGAACACAAGCGTATAAAAAAAATAAGAAAAGATAACGTAGAACTTTTTAATTGGAATGAGAACAAATTTTTGAAAATTGCCTATTATACGGAATTGTTATTATACAGATTGTTTATATCATTTTCAGGTCATTTTCATCTTAACCGGCATTGATAAAAGGAATACTATTGAACAAATGCCTATCCCTACCATTTAGCTTCCAAACGCAGTTATAACTCTATTTTTAGATGAGCTATGGCCCTTACTTGGTTTTTTAAAAGCCTCGCCATTCAGCGGTACCGCAATATTCACAAATCAATAGAAAAATTTCTTCTAATCGTATAGCATTTCTAAATAGCTTACTTTTCCTTATACATTCAGCTGCTATTTAACTATAATGTTTACGGCTGTGCGCGTTCATTGATCTTTACTATTACACAAACTGTCGAGTACTTACATTCACACTTGTCATCTAACAACAATATATTGGCTATTCGATGGATAAAGGTTAATGCTTCTTAGTGGGGTAGTTAAGCTTGCAATCTTAACAGATTTCAGAAAACATCAGTACAAACAAATTAATTCATTTTTCCTTTTCTTGAACAATTTTACATTTAACTACTTTAGATTTTTACATTTGACTGCTGAATATGTTTTTACAGTGTCATTAATTTGAAAATTAAATTAAAATGATTATAATAAAAATCAGTTTATTACAAAATTTAGTATATATTTTGATATATACTATCACAACCCCTGTTCTGTGTACTGACTTATTGATGTCATAAAAGGGGTTGTGTTATTTATGTTTGCAAATGTCACTGGGTGAACAAAAATTGTCATTTGATTATACGTAGTTATAGAACTGTACCTTTTTCGAAAGGTATAATAATAATATTTATTTCTGTAGGGTAGTTACCTGCTTTGTACTTCTTACTCTTGTCACAACTAAAATGCTCTATTTCCCTTTGTTCCCTTAGCTGTTTAACAGCTGATTTTCGGAGACGAAGGTTCCTGGTTCAAATCCTAGTAAAGCTAGTTACTTTTATATGGATTTGAATACTAGACAATGGTTACTGGTGTACTTTGATGGTTGGGGTTCAATTAACCATACTCTCCTAGGAATGGTCGGCCTGGGTCTGTACAAGACTACACCTCATTTACATTTCATACACATCATCCTCATTTCATTGGGTCATGGGGTTGCTTATTCTGAAAATAACAGATTGCAACGTACACACAAAAGAGATAAAAAAATAATAATTTCCTTAGTTTCACTTATCACATAGAAAATAAACGTCTGAATTTTGAGAACTACAGCTCTTAGGAAATATGTAGGAGTTATATGTATTGTGTTATGGTTGTCACCCCTTTTTTACCTCTTAGATCCAAGGAAGCTCTCTAGGAAATGAATAGGTTGTAAGAGAATTAGTGATTAGTCAGTTGTAAATCAGTGAGGACTTCTGAATTTTTCTCATAGAAGATTAATCTATCTATATTTATTTGTAAGTAAGTTAGGTTGGAGTGTATACTTGTTAATGTAATTGTGTATGTTGATTGTAAGATGATCTTCAAATAATGTATGTCTATCCTGATCCTTTAAAAATTCTTTAAAGGACCTTTAAATCTTTAAAAAATCTTTAAAAGACCTTTAATCCTTTAAAAAATCCTTTAAAAGACAAGCTATGTGAATTTTTTTAAAAAGAATTTACAACATTTTAGAAAAGTGTGCATTGTTTGTTGACTGCTATTAAAATATTATAATTTATTTTATTTATTTATTTTTTTTTTCGAATAGCTCTTTAATGAGAGCACGTTAAATCAATATTTGGGGTGTTTCTTCATGTCCTATGCTGCTCCATTCTCTTCCTCACCCACACCTCCTTCATCCTTCTTGGTCTGTCCATCCTCAGTTGGTCCATATTGTGGGGTTCACACCTCCTCCTCCTCTCACTTTCCTCCCTAAAGGTCACTCTCTCAACTTTACCCCTAAAAACCTCTCAATTGCATATGTCTTCTGTGGTAATCCCTGCCGTTAAGCAATCTGACAGCGTTTCGGTGAACCATGCTGGCTTAATCTTAAGTTTCATTATCCTCTCATAGACCTGTTTTGCCAGCCGATTATTGTCCATTCTCGCTATATGACCAAAAAACATAAGTCTTCTTTTCCTCATTGTGTGTATAATGTTTTCAACTCTGCTATATATTTCCTTATTTGTTCGGGGTCTATTGTACTCTGCATCTAGTTTCCTAGGCCCCAATATTTTGTTACAATTCAATTACGGATATAATCATCATTATACTTAATCAGAACAAGACAGTTAACACTGTGTCTGTTTAAATCCCTGAAATTGTGGCATGGAACTCCATCTAAATAATCAATAAAATTGTTAAAAAAATTAATTGTAAATATAGAAATATTAATTTGTGATGATTAACTTATTTCAATTTTGTGGTTACTTAAATATTGAACATTATGAAATAATCTTTAAGGAAAATAATGACCTAACATGTTTGGATGTTTAACAGTTTGTTTACAGATGATTTAAACTGTTGTTAATGTTATTTAATTTAATAAAAACATAAAAAAGTAATATTTAAATTACTATTATTAATTAAATAGTCTTAATGATTAAATTATGAAAAGGCAACCTTAGTTATTAACTGGGTGCGTCCTACTAATGAGTGGTAGCAGGTGTCCTCTTTTAACATCTAATGTGTTGTTTAAAAATATGTATTTTGTGCATATTTACTGGTGTGCAAAATCGCACAGTTGTAAATGAGAGAATGAATAAAGTGAAAAAAAGTTGTTTGTATAACTGTAAGGTGTTAGATTTCTTAAATATCTTATTATTTTTGTTTCACATTTTTTGATTCATTCTGCATTTAAATTTAAAATTAACATTTAAATAGGCTATAGAAAGAAAAAGAAAAACAGGAATAATTAAAAAAAAAACATCTTTTGTGAAACACTCACGACTTTCTCTTGCCAATATGAATAAGGAAAAATGTAACCTATGTTTAATAATCATTAGTAAACAATGTAAAATGAAAAAGTAACCCAATTTTAATCATGAGTGAATGAAGGAAAATAAAAATAACCTTTCTTGATTTTGGGGTGAAATTTTTAAGTGTGGGGTTGGTGGGTTTTTGTGATGTAAATACATGAATGATAAGCATTTAGGTATTAAATAAATAATTTTGCCCATAACAGGCAGGTGGAGTGTTAAATTATTTGCACTAGATCTGCTAGTTCTATGGCTACAAAAAATAGTTCCGTTTCTTATCACATGGTCAGCTAATTAAATGACTAAAGTATTTAAGAACAGAAGAGTTTGAGTTGTAAAAGATACTAATCAGAGTTATCTCCTTTGAGAGAAGGAATTTCATTATATAGTCAGACTCAGTGGTGAATGAAGTAAAGGCGTCATTTGCAGGGTGGAAAGAGGTGCTTTTCGAAAGGCCTGGCATGCTGATAAAGACATACCTTTCCATTCAGTAAGAAAGCCAATTGTAAACCTCTTCATTTCTCATTTTATTTAGTAAAACCTGTAGAAGTTCAAACCAACCGGCTGATGACATAAACAACAAGTAAAGATTAAAATTTTGTCTATTTCAATCTAAAAAAAATTAAATATTTTAATCAAAAACCATGTGAAGTTAAGTAAATAATTTTCCCTTCTTCAAAATAACTTAATAATTTTTGTTTAATAAAATTAATTAATGTTAATAGAATATGGTATAAACAGAAAACTTCTCATTTAAACAGTAATCACTGGCACACATAATTTTTTATCTTTGTTATGCATATATACCGAAGTTGATTAAGTAATTTTTGTGGAAGAGTGGGTTGTAAATTGCTTTTGTGTGTTCACAAATAAGCGTAGGTTTTGGTGCATATTTTTTTGGGATAGCCGTAGATGGTATACAATTTGATAAGAAAAATTAATAGATTTTTTTTATTTATTAAAAACATTAGAGATTAAGTGTGAAGTGTCATGGTGTTAAGTAGTTGTTAGGCTAAGTAGTTTCTTTTAGCTGCTGGGGGTATTTATTTATTTATTTACAAATAAAAACCACTTCAGATAAAATCGTGAAGTAACAAAATGTTTCTGATGCAAGAGGGCGGTATTGGAAAACATTCTCCGTTTGGTATCATAACAGCTTACTTTTGTTATCATGTGCCAAGTGCATGATAATGCGTCAAATGATAATTTCGCATTCCCATGATGAGTGGGGGAAGAGGGGTTGTACTTTATGCTTATAATTAGATACGGTCCTTCTTAAATTTATTTATGGGGTTCGTAGGTAAGTTTAATTATGTTGAGTCATTGTTAACATCTATCGTGCTTTGGTTTAAACATGTGTTCTTTTACTTCGTTATTTGGTAGGCTCTTATTATGATAATATGATTTTGAATATTTTTTTTACAGTTAAAATTTTTATATTTATGAAATTTAAAATTAATTTATACAAAAAGAATGAATTTGTGTTAACTTTCTTTTACAACATAATTGGTTATTGATTGTGTATATTTTAAATGATTAAATTAATGGTTAATGAGGGAATAAATCTGTATTGTTAAGTTCTTTATTAAGAATTAAATTTTATTTTGAGGTTTGTATATGCTCATTATCACTGAATTTTAATTTTGTAGTGAATTTTTTATATAATTTCCTTGGAAGTTCATTAGATTTTGTCTTGTATTTGAGATTAAAATAATCTCTTTATTTAAAAAAAAACTAATTATTTGGATAATAATTCTTCTTGATTCATTACTTCAGATTATTAGTTATTAAAACATGATAATGATTATAAAATTCCTCTTGGGATTCTTAATTTTCTGATAAAACATGTCTGTAATTTTTTTGTTATTTCTGCATCTGTTGGCAAGGATATTTTATTAGTGTCTTTTTAGAGTATTCTGTTGTGAAAAATAAATTAATTTTTTTATTTACAGATTAGTATAACTTTATTAAACTAAAAATGTATCAGTTTTTCATTGAAATGACGTTTTGTGGTCGTCTATGTCAAAGTAGGGTATTTGCCAGTGTACAATTGTTCATATTTGACGTTTATTTAAAAAAAAAAAGTTTAATAAAAGTGTACTTCTCATTAATTTACTTTTCTGATTGAAAGAATGTGCTGCTAATTTAATAGTTTTTGTTAAAGGGTTTATAAATGTATTAAATATTTGTGAATGTAAACCAAATAATAAATGTGTGTGTGTATGTTCATTTTCTTATCAGAGCAATAAGATTTCAATAAAAAGTTTGCTTCACCAAGTTGTGGGATTGTTTTGAAATTATCATTCCATGTATTTAAATTTTATGTATTGGTGAGTAATGGAAAGACATAGAAATTAAGATTTTTTTTATCTTAAGTCTAAAAATTTATTTACAAAACTTGATCAAACTTCTAAAAAAAAGTCAACCTATATAGATTCGATAATTTTTGTAAAATCTACATCTTTGAAACCATTACTACGTCAGTGTTAACTATTCTGAAATTATGTGAATTTAATTTCTATTGTGTGCAATCGTTGGTAATATTTAAAGATATGAAATGTGGTTGCATTGAATGTTTTATGTACAGTTTTTCATTGTATTGATATTTCAAAGCTTTAAAAATCACTGAAGATATGTTTTATGTCCTTAGAATAGTCTCTAGTATTGCTATGTTTTCATAAAAAGTAAACATTTTAAGCCCAATATTGTCAGTAATTGTGAAGTTTCTTAAAATGCGCAATTTCATGGATAATATCATGGATTTATCAGAAAATTCTAGATGCAAATTTCAACCTTAGTGACAAGGGTTTCATAAAAGTTACCTAATCTATATTAATTGAATAGTCCACCTGAATTTTTTAATGTTTTTACTATAAACACACAAAATAGGGAATATTAAAGGAATTTTTCTGTATAATATGTGGACATTAAATCTGTAAAATTAGTGAAGTTTATTGTGGAGGTATCAAGTTGTTTGATTTTGTCAGTTAAAATGAAAGTTAGTAAACAACTTGCAGCGAATAAAGTGTGACCATGATACACTGATTTTGATGTGCTACAGCTGATTGTCCATTTATGATTATATAGTACAGATTTTGTCTTTAGTGTTTATTGAATTTTCATTTTGCCTTGTTTCTTAAAGAGAATATTTATTGTGTTTCAGTGCCAAAATGGCGTTTTCAACTTTACTGCTGGTCGCAGAGTCGACAAAAGGGCAAAACATTTTCCAACTGCAATCTTCTGCAGATTCAGAATTTTTTGTATTGAACAGAGATGCACAACACGACAGGCATGACAAGTGTGCAACAAGCTTGGTCGTGGAAGATGGAGCCGGTCTCCCCGTCTCCTCTTTCAGATTTAGACACGGATAACTGGTTCACCATTTCATCCGGTGAATACTTGCTGGCATCATCAAATTCAGAAAATTCCATTATTGTGCCGGACACCGTTGAGGTTGACAGAAAACCATTAACACGAGCAGAAACAGCTACTCGTCTTTTGAATGATCTTGATGAGTGGATCAAAGAAGGTTAGTCTATTTATTTTACTAGTCTTAAAAGTCTTTTTGAAGATTCTCTACATCATGTTTTTGTCAATGTTTCCACTAATTTAAAAAATCGATGAGTTATCACTTTTCATTGACTTAACAGAAATAATGACTCTAGTGAGTAAACATTTTTTTTTTAAATTTAAAAAATATTTTAGGGATGTTCAATAATTAATGAGAAAAATTTATGTTGGGGAAAAAAACGGTTCATTCAATGACAATGAACCTTTTTTAAACATTAAGTTTGCTTGGTAGCACTTGACAGCGTTTCGATCGTAAGTAATATAAACATAACCTTTTTTGCTTATTTTAAATTGTCAGTTCTACTTAATACACTTACACCGAAGAGCAACGTTCAGTGATTTTTCATATCCAAAGGTGTAAAGCCAATGGAATCTTCAGAATGTTGAAAAGTGTTTCAACTTTAGTAACGTGTATAAGTGGGTGGAATAGTTTAATGTGGGAAAATAAATGTTACTGATCTCCATTGCTCAGAGAGACCAGTTGTAGTTTCAACTACTGTGCGGCAAAACCGGATAAATGATCTTATGCTGTAATGCTTTTCACCGTTGATGAGCTCTGCTGTTCTTAGTGTTTAGACCAATCACAACATTTGCCAGCGTTGTCAGATTGTACGAAAACGTTGGAATTCCTAATTATAAGTTGATTATTTAGAAGAACAATGTTGAGTAAAGTGAGTACTATTCTAACCTGCTCCAGCAAGTGAGATCCGCGATAAAGTGAAAACATAAGTGTGCTCTCGAAAGGTGGGATTCTCTTGCATGACAATGCATGCCTTCACACCGCTCAGAGAAAGTGAGAAACGCTTGACAAGTTGGTTTAGTAGGTGTTGCCAAATCCTCCTTAAAGCCCACACCTTGCTTCATCGGATTTTCATTTGCTCGGTGTGCTTAAAGACTTAACACCGCAAGAATTTTGACTATGATGCAGTCAAAAAAGTGGTACTCGAATAGTTTAAACAATACAAAGACTTTTTAGCCGTGGGAATCAGAAAGTTCACAGAATGGTGGAACAAGTGTCTAAATGTTGCGGGAGACTATTTTGGAAATTATTTTTTAAGTTTTGTTGTCATTGAACAAATCGTTTTGTTATTTAATGAACGTTTCTTGTTTTTTTTTGGTTCAATAATTTATTAGGTTGAGAATGTACATTTGTTGAAAAAAACGTGTCTGCCATGTACTTTTTTGCAAAATATTCTGAAAGTATATTTGATCTGATTAATTATATGTCTTCTAATTTTAATTTCAAGAAAATATTTTTAAAATTTTCGTATTTGATACTTATTTGATGTATGGTTTTTTATTTGAATGTCTCTTTGTCATGCCTGTCCAGTTTGGATGTTGGCGATCATCATAGCTATTTTGACCTTATTAATTGCAATTCGGTGGAGCTCTTACCGAACCAGGCCCTCAAATTGGTGAGCCAGGAAATTCTTCTACCAGATTCCTCTTTCCTTCTATCTTCCCTGGCAGAATGCACTGCAGTAGATCATATTTTTTTTGATTTCTCTTAATATTTGAATGTACAAAGGATTAAATTGTGAAACTAAGTTATTTATTTCTCACGTCAGACATTATTCAGAGAAAGGATTGATGTTCAAGTCTGATGAGTGGAAGGTGACCAGTCGTGTAGAAGAAGATAATTAATTACTTTCCACATTTTATATTGAAATTTTATGACAATTTTCTATTTATAGTTTATTTAACATATAATAATATTACATTGTGATTAACAGCATGTTATTGGTTTTTGAATAGTTACTGTGAGTTTAAATGGTGTGAAATATTTCTAAACCTTAGGGATATGAATATATTGGCACCTTTGCAAAAGATGTGATACTCTTAGATGAAATTGCGTGTTCCCAAATTGCTCAGAGAAACCCACAAATACAAGAGAAGTTATATTGGGAGGTGTTATCACATCCTACGTATTACCCAAACCTCAACCTCTCTTTAATTTTCATTTGTTCAACCCGCTCAAAGATTTTTACATGGCAAAATGTTTAACAACAATGAAGCAATCAAAAATGCAGTACAGTAATGGTTTAAACAGATAGGTAAAGACGTACCGTGCAGGAAAAGTGTTTGAATGGTGCTGGAGACTACATTGAAAAGTTGCATAAGTTTCTTTGTCAATGAATAAATAAATTTTTCCAGTTAATTATTGAACGTACTTTATATTTTTAGTTATGATTTAATTCTAATTCATCCTAGTGTTGTCTCTTGGTTTATCACATTTTCTCTATTTTTCCGTAGTATTAATCTGAATACTCTCTGCATTACCTATAATTCATTTGTTTAACTGGCAGGAAATGTTTTACATAATACATTGTAAGATGAAAATGTGTTTTAAACCTGGTAGAGAGAATCTTTAAAGGGTGTGTAATTTTATGTTCTTATATTTTGATAAGGTTGTGGTATAATATAGCGGTTTACCTTGTTTTAGTCTTAGTATATTTCTTTTGTTGCTCTTATTACATGATGTGTCCGTCACATATTAGTGTGTGCTTCATTATATAAATTATTGTATCACTAAACTTGAATTTAGTTCAGAAAAACTAGAAGTAAATGTTTAAATTCACTAATGTTTCATGGGTTAATACCGTAAAACCGTAGTTGTAATGTGCCCATTGATTCTAATGTGCAGCGTGGTTTTTTTACATACATAATAAATAAATCATGTTATTGAAATATTGTTGGATTTAAATAAATGAATAAAATATGAGATTTTGAAAATAGTTTAATAATTGGCTAAATAAAAAGGGAAGTGAATGAAAATGTAAAGAAGAAAATTATAAATATAAAAATAATATTTTGTGGATACTCCGTTGAGCACATAGGGAACTTACAGTTTTTGAGTTTAATTCAGGCTGCGTTTCAAAACTAGCGCAAACTTAAAATTCTACTAAAAGAATTGTGTGTTGAGGTTCTGTGGGGCTACTGTGCCCCGTAGCATGCGAAAAGGTCTACTGAAGGTCTCAAGGTGAACAAAAAGGAATTCAAGCTGCCTTCTAGCTGGTAAATGTATTCATGAATTAATATCTGAATAGAACGAGCTTAAAAATCCATTGGTCGATGGAGAGGTTTGTGTTGGATTCATATATGCATTAGTAGCGTTGAACGTGCTCACGCTTTATTAAGTGTTGCTCATGCTAATAGTGTTTCCTTCCTTCAAATTTGATTCTTTGTGCATCAACTTTTTGAGTGCTGGTGATGACACTTGGGTATTGGAAGCAACTGGACTCTTGAGGCAGATGTTGACAGATACATATTTGGTTCGTGTATAAGATTCAGCAATGTGTAGTGACACTGGATTCAGTAGGGTCTATGTTTTACATCAATGAAGGCTCGTGTAACTACTTTATTTTTGTTCCAAATTTAAAGAAAAATTTCAGACCTAAAAAGATTTATTATATAGAAAATTAATGTGTATGAAAAAATTAACGGATAAAAAATTTTTTAATTAGTGTGAATAATAGTATTACATTTTTTGCAATGTTTTAAATTCACTCTTGATTGCTCATAACTTTGCTTCTTTGGGGTGAAACTGAGGGTTGAGTAATTTCCATGATGCTATTATAGTGCGTTAGGTTACTACAGTAACTATGAGTTCTATTGTCTGTTATATAAAAATTGTCTAGTCTGACACTATGCCTGTGCATTACCATGATCTGTTGTACCGCTACGTATCTTGAAAAACAAATGTTTTTGTTTATGATGGTTGTAACAACCCCTGGACTGTCCTGTACACATTACATGAGCATTCTTTTCAGAGGCAAAGTAACCAAAATTATATAATAACTCTTCTTTCATGCATGTAAACCAATTTTGTTTTAGAAATTCAATATTTATTTATAGTGGTTCGGTTGTACCAGTTTTACGAATTAAACGTTATTTATTGTAATAAAATAAGTAGATTTTCAACATTTTAGTAGTTAATCAGCATGAGAATTGTTACAAAAAAATCACCCACTTCATGAATCTCTCTTTTGGAAAGAGAAAAACTTTTGAAAATCAATTAACTTTGCTACTGGAAATTGCACTTTCTATTAACTGTTAAGTAATCAGCAGGTGTAAATTATCTGGAAAAGAAATAAAATCTTGAAAAATGTTTTTACTCTCAAATAAGTTAAAGAAGTGTTCACTGATGGATAGAAAACTTTTAAAAATTAATTCAAATGTTTTCATTTTTTTCTTTTCCAATTTAATTTTATATTATTAATTCTGCTTGTATTCGAGTCGCTTTACTTTACCCTTCCAGTTTCAGTGGTGGAAAAACTTTCACCATTTTGTTTTAAGATAAACATTTATGTACGTTTTGAGCAAGTAAAATGTGCTTCCTTTTCAAGCTAGGTGCTAAAAGTATATTATCGCATATTCCAGGTTCTTTTAGAATCTGTTTGTTTATAAATAACAAAATTTTTTTTATTAAATTTATAACAATTTATTTAATTACTGCTTTATTACTGTTCAAACTTCTAGTATAGGCTATTATAAAAAAAAAACTATTAACTTGATAGTTAACTAAATTTAATACAAAAATGTTATTACAAACTTAAAACTTAATTAAAAAGAAAAGATAGCCATTTACATTAAAATAAATAACTAATAATTTTTTAACAGTTGTATACAGATTTGAACAATAAATGCTGCAGCTATTCATCGTCACTAACAACCCCTTTTCCAGAAACGTCAAAACTGGTTCCTGCGTTTGATACTCACAAATTTTAATTATTCACTGCAACTAATTTACGTACTGACTTCTTTACTTCACATTGACCAATCACTAACTAATTTGACAAAGAAAGCGGCTCTATAATTTGACATGGGTGGCCATAGAATTTTGAGATTAATAAAGAATCAGAGAAAAAATAAATAGAATAAAAGAATGATAGAACCGAACTAGTACTAGAAAAATCAGCTTTTGAACAAAGGCAAGTGTACCATTGCTGGTAACAAATTACACCTGTTTAAACTTAACTACAGTAGCCGGTATTGTCAAAACACAATATATTGGACACTATTAACATCTATTTCATACAATGAATTAATATAATAATTTCACTAACCTTCTTTTTAAATTGCGTCACCTTTATTTTAATTCTTACTTACACGTGTTCCGGTGGATCCACCATCATCAGAGTAATTAAAACATTGAAACTAAAAAATTTTTATCTCGCTTATTTAAAATTTACAGAAGATGATACATCTTCAGTTACTTGTATAAAACATTTATTATAATATATATAAATATATTATAAAATATAATGCATATTTTATAAAATTGAGGTTCATACAAGTGATTGAAGATGTATCATCTTCTGTAAATTTTAAATAAGTGAGATAAAAATTTTTTAGTTTCAATTTTTCATTTACTCTGATGATGGTGGATCCACCGAAACACGTGTAAGTATGAATTAAAATAAAGGTGACGCAGTTTAAAAAGAAGGTTAGTGAAATTATTATATTAATTCATTGTATGAAATAGAAATAATTTCAAACTGCAGGATGCATTATAAAGATTTATTTTTGAATGAAACTATAAACGTCATTTAACAAAGTCTCAGTGTTGCTAAATGTTTTGCAAAGCAAATATTATTATGCGAAAATTTCACATTTTTTAATTTTAATTTTGTTTATCAGTTGTTATTATTTTATTGTGACAGATACAGTAACGAGTAATTGATTTATAGTTATAAGATACAGATTTGGTAAACGTATTTACTACTTTATTGATGTAGACTTAGTTTTCTAAAAATGTACAATTCATTGAACTACCTTAATAAAAATGATGCTTAGATTCTTCCAGTTACAAATGAATTCATGATTAATTTATGTGCATAAAATACTTTTGAATATATAAATTGCGTAAGTTTATATATGAATATTTAAAACATGTCTGTCGTCATATATTGGTATTTTTTAAGTATTGATATAATTTATTTGATAATTTACTTACTAAAGACTGACTTATAAGTTGATGACAGAATTATACGAGGGGGTACCCAAAAGAAACCGGAATTATTTATCAAAAGCTATTTATTTTCAATTTTTTTTATAAAAGAACCTTATCCTTTTCAAAATACTCTCCATGACAACTGATACATTTATCCCGCCGGTGCTTTCACTGTTCGAAACATTTTTTGTAGTCATCTTTAGAAATGGCTGACAGCTCCACCCTTGGTTTTTTCTTAACTGCTTCAGTGTTGTCAAATCGGTGTCGTTTAATGTCCCTTTTCATGCGTGGAAATAAGAAAAATCACATGGAGCCAGGTCAGGCGAGTAAGGTGCGTGCGGCAGCGGAACCATGTCATTTTTAGTCCAAAAATCTTTCACCGAGATGGCTATGTGTGCAAGTGCATTGTTATGGTGAGAGAACCAGTCTCCTGTCTGCCTCAAATCGGATCTTTTTTGACGAACAATGTTGCGCAATCTTCTTAAAACTTCCTAATTGTCAGTCGACGAACTGAGAGCACATGCTCTCGAATTTTTTAAACATTTTCGTCGATTTGGACAGTTGATGGACGTCCAGAACGAGGTTTGTGATCAAGCGACATGTCGCCATTTTTAAACCGAGAAAACCACTCGTATACTTGAGATTTTCCCATAGCGTCACTTTTGTAAGCTGTTTTCAACATTAAAACAGTTTCAGCACCACTTTTACCGAGTAGAAAACAAAATTTCACAGCTACGTGTTGTTCACTTAAATTTGCCATTATAATATACGAAACAAGAACAAAACAGCACTAGCAAAAGCAATTGCTGCAGATGAATATTGAACCCGCAATAAGTTGCAATCACTGCACTGAACTCGGAATGAGTTGCACTATACACATCTGCGGCAGAAATGTGTATTATGAAATAAGTTGCTTATTTAAAAATTTTATGCTTAGTATTTTTATGTTAAGCTTCGTTAGTTTGTTGGTTTCAGCAGAAATTGTAATGAAATGTAAGTTTTGTAATATAGAAAAAACCACCAAATGTACAATGACTTTCACTTTCCTCTGTGTTTTTGTTCTACGAGGATATTACATAATTTTAAACAATACACAGAAAAATGCTTAAAAAAATTAAATTATGGTATAGATCTACAAATTGTACAAACTGTAAGTTGTAACAGGTTTACACCAAACATAGTTCAGTTTTTGTTCAATTATTAGCTGTTGTCTGTTATGTTTTGGAGACGTTCAAATACGGTATTTGTTAAATATTATGTACTAATCTTTTAAAAAGTGTCTGTTTAAGACAATTGTTTTTGTCGGTTTCAGTTGGGTATTGTTACTTATTTGCATTATTACTGCAGACTTTTGTCATTAATGGGAGTATGCATGTCTCTTCTGCAATTTTGACACTTTTTGTTTTTACTGAACTGTAATATAGGATTGTATTTTAGGTATATTTCTATCGAATTTCAGTTCTAATATTTTGTAGAGATGATATTATTATTTTATGTTAAGGCTATTATCAGAGCAAATCTAGTCAGTGATGGTAAGATTATTTTTGGGAACTTTTCTTTTGTGCCCAATACTCTTATATTCTTCTAGATCTTTGGAATCTCTGATTCTCTCTTATGTTGTACTGTCTTCGTGTTGGGAGTTTTAATTTTTAATTTTGTTTTCTTGTTTTTAAGAGTAGTTTTGTCGTCCTCCCTGTTTAAAATCTGTTCTTCTGTTATTTCTAGCTCCGTAAGGTCTTCCTCTATTTCTCGCAGCCAATTATTCTTAACTTTATTCCTCTCTTGGTATGTTTACAGTTTCTTGGTCAGTCTTTCTTTAATATTTTTTCCTCATAATGTTTAGTAAGAAAGATGATATTACAATACATATATTTAACAAACAATTCTGGTAACATTACTTCCTTTTCATCAAATAACTATCATACAGTTTTTTGTCGTCTTCTCGTAAGGATTAGGCTTCTGCCTGTTTCAACTCACAACATCTACAAACTACTGAATTATTGCCATCTTTTGCGTGGCCTCCCAACATCTTTCTTCTCCAGTCTGTATGGCAAAACACTGAGGGGGATCCTTCCTCAGGCATTCTCTCTATGTGCTCCCTCCATCAATTACGATATTCTGCAATCTTCTCATTCAGGTTGTAAACATCTGTTCTTATGTCCTCATTTCACGACTCAACAAACAGCCTCGGATTCAGTTTTTGTTTTACTGTTAAACAATTGGTGTGAATGACATCTTAAGGCTATCATAGTATGTAATTTGTTATCTATATATTTTATTCAAGACATAGCAAATTGGCAGTGTTATTGAATGTTCTAGAGGGCTTTACATGAAACTTCTAAGCACTACAGTGAAGATAATTTTGAGTTTTGCAAACTTTTTAAACAAGTTTTGTTAGTGTCTTTTTCAAGCATCATAGTGTTATTATAAATCATAATTCAAGAGGTGAGTGGAGAAGGTGCTATGTGACATTTTTTTTCAAAAACTTAGTTTTATAATTAATGAAGGTGTTGATTGCATAATTAGTTATGTAGATGTCATAGAATGTTTTTCTTTATCTACAGTTGAAGGAAACACTAATGGTTGAAGGGGCTATATACTATTTAATTTTATGTTTTTGTTTTTTTGTTTAGTGTGTAAAGGTGATAAAATCACTTGAAACCTTCTACTGTATCTACAGTTAAAGGAAACACTAATGGATGAAGGGGCTATGTACTGTTTAATTTTATGTTTTTGTTTAATGGATTAAGGTGTTAAAATCACTCAAAACCTTCTACCGGAATGTAACACATTATCTTTTAAAAATAATGACAGTTAACTGTGGTATTCAACATCTATCGCAATTAGTAAAAGTGTTAAGCTTTTCTTATACAAATTTTCTCATGATAAACTTTGTCTTTCTATATTATTTAAAGATTCATTGTTGGCAGACAAAGTTTACAGAACAAATCTTTAGTGAATGAAGGCGTTAACATGCATAATAAAGAAAGTGATTTTGAGAAGTAAAGTTTGGAACAGTTTTACATAAAATAAATTTTCATAAAAATATGTGACTATTAGGACTTTTATCACATTTTTCTCAAAACTATACTATGTTATTTTTAGTACCTTTACCCATTTACCTCTTCCATTTCATGAGTCGAATTTTCAGGAATAAAATTTGTAGATAATTAGATAACTTATGGAAACATTACTTAGCTTAACTGACAAATCGTGGAATAATTAAGAAAGATTAGAATGAATTACACTGATTGATATCAGCCTATTTTTTCACTGCAATGACATGCCAGCATGACTGTCCAAATGTGATTTTTGATTCTTAGATTGATCTTGATCATTAATTTTTAGTTCTTGAGATGATAAATTTATCTATATAAATTACAATAAATTAAATCTGCTGTCGAATACTTGAAATAAATATTTTCATACGTAATTGTAATTTTTATAACTTAAAAATACAGTATTGTATTTTCGATTGTACCGGTCAAAATTGATGGAAATTAATAACATTCTGTTTGTTTAATAATAAATGATTCGACCAGTTATTCTTTGTTGTAGCCTGGATTTAAATAGAATAAAAACGTAGGCTTTTGATTTTGTAACAAAAAGAATACTTCTGTGATGGTTTATGAAAGACTATTCTTTGATATCTATGGTTTGTCTCAATTCATGTTGTGCTTGATGTTATTGTAAATAGATACATAAAATATATCTTACAAATACAAATTCATGTAAATTGTTTTTATATTATCTCGATAAATTACAGACAAACAGCAATTTCATGTGATTCTAAATTTATGTAATTCAAATTGTGAATTTATTGATTATTCAGGTGATAAATTAATAGATAATTTTTTGTTATTTAATTTTTATGTGTAATTTGTAGTATGTCCACTAATTGTTCTAAAAGTGTTTGAAAAACCATTAGAATTATTGAAACCTTTGAGAGGTTTTGTGTTTTATGAATATACAGGGCTTTCATAATGTTTATCAGGATTACGAAAATTCAGTACAAAAAAAACTATTTCATTTACCTAAATGAAAGTTATTATTAAACATCTATAAATGTTCAATGTGTGCTCCTTTGGTGTCATAGCACACACCAACATAAAAGTATAGCCCTTGCCAAACTCATTTTAACATGTCCCTTTTGATAAAGTTGATTATGCAATTCTTCAGCTTTGCAATATTGTTTGGCATTGGTGGGATAAACGCCTTGTCTTTCTCAACCC
The DNA here is from genome assembly GCA_035578175.1 of Catonia carolina. NCBI lineage: Eukaryota > Metazoa > Arthropoda > Insecta > Hemiptera > Achilidae > Catonia > Catonia carolina. The sequence continues at coordinate 254,450,929 of JAQMRL010000001.1, read as the reverse complement.
CAGAGAAAGAAGTCACATGGCGTGAGATCTGGTGATCTTGGTGACCACAGCATAATGTGTTGGTCTTCTTCAGACGCGCGTCCTATCTAGCGCCGAGGCAATGTTGTATTAAGGTACTGTCAAACCTCTTTATGAAAATGAGCGGGACAACCATCTTGCTGGAAAATGAAGTCGTTGAGTATCTGAGGCATAAGCCATAATTGTAACATATCCAGGTAAATCATACCAGTTACTGTCTTTTCCATAAAAAAGAACGACCCATACACTGCCTCACAAGAAATTGCACAAAAAAAGATTACTTTTGGAGAATCCTGAACGTGTTCCACATAAGCGTGTGGGTTTTCAGTTCCCCAAACTCGTACGTTATGATGATTTACTTTGCCTCTAATATGGAATGTAGCTTCATTGCTGAAAATGATCTTTAAAAAACCTTCTTCTAACGACACCTTTTCCTATAACTGTAAACAAAATTTGAGACGTGTTTTTAATCTCCATCAGATAGATGCTGCATCAATTGAAGATGGTACGGTTTGAATAATAAACGTTTACGGAGAACTCTCTACACTTGTTTTCAGAATTCCTAATTCTCTGCCTGCAGATTCAGTAGATTTTGATGGGCTGTGAACTTGCACGCACACATTCACAGTTGGCATCTGAGGTTGATACACGACCAGTTGATTTCCGCTTGCGCAAGCAACCAGTTTCACTGAATTGTTCATACCATACACAAATTGAATTGTCACTTGGTGGATCCTTATTAAATTTCAATCGAAACGCACGTTACACAGTAATTACTGACTTTGACATGTGAAATGCTAACACAAAACTACTTCTCACATCCCGTAGCAGCCATTTTCTCTACTGTCTACGCCTAGCGAGGAAATGGTTAAATAACTGCCCAGAATATGTGGAAAAAATTATTTGAAGTGCTCTTTTGTGCAGTAATTGTTTCATTATTATAAGCAAAATACTTTTTTGTACCAAATTTTTGTAACCCTGAAGTACATTATGAAATGCCCTATAGTATATTTGTATTGCATAAACATTTTCTTTGCTCCATTAAATAAGTGATTTTTTATAAGATGTTTTTCAATGACATACATGTGACCAAAATTTTTAGGATGTCCCACAAATAGTCAAAAATTTCATCATAATTTAAAATAAGTATGTTTGAATTATCCAAAACTTATTCTGGAAGTTAAAATGTTTTTGTTTTTTAACCCTTCTACGATGGCGTGTTTTTCGTCGTATAGTGAATACTCAGATGTCAAAATACGCTCCCAAATAAATTCATTTAACTAAGGCCATCATTACCTATAGAAAATCGTGAAAAAATTACAGGCATTTTATACAACACGTACGGTTATTTTAATTTTAAAAACATAAAAATCAGTTGCATTTTTCGCTAGCTACAGCGGGCGAAACATTTTCGCGCATAAAAATTTGTAGGTTGTTTTATATTTTTGGCTGTAACGTGCTAAAATTTAAGTTTATCATGAAATTGTAGAGAACATAATTTTTAGAAGACATTTTCGTAAATAAAACCATGTTTTACAATATAATTTAGAGTAGCATGAGCCCTAATAATTTTAGTTTGAAATTTGCAACGTGCAAAGTGGGAACAGAATCTGTGATATTTGAACAGTGCTGCATTGTCAAATTCCTGCCATTCCCCAACCTCTTTTTCACAATACTTATGTGAATAGTATTGACATTGAACACGTATACAGTTACAAATACACGTACAAAATTATGTAGTAGTGGTTTAAGAATAGTGTTTGTTGTAATAGGCCATGGGAGCTTTGACGAAGAAAGACTATGTTTACTCTTAGAATTTCTGCATACCACGCCAACAGTTGCACGTAGTACGATAAGGTTTGATTTTATAGCATCTACGCATTATTCTGATTTAGTAAGTAATTCTATGAACCTTATAGATGAAATATTCCACACGTTATATTGTCTTGAAGATAGGATGACTTCAAAAGTAACTTGGCAACTTACAACCATTGTTTCAACCTAGCTATCAATACATTTGCATCGTGTTTTATATGAAATTAAAGAGCCATTCAAGACGAGTAATTTGATATATTTACCGAATAAATTGCTTCATAAATACGTTTGCTATAGGCTTTTAAAGCTGGTAACTACCAGGGCAACTGAGATTGCCTCCTGTCGCAGAAGGGTTAAATGTTAAAAATTTGTAAGTTTCTTCTGTTTGTTTTGGCTTTAGGAATTTTCATTGAATTGTTTTGGTTTTTTTTAAATATCAGTACCTTTTTGAACGAGTATTGATTAAGGAACTACTGTGCAAATTATAAGTATTGGAATACGAGTATTATTTTTAACTTCATTCTGTGTATTATTTAAATAATCAATACAGTACTAACCTAGTCAATTATTTATGAGGCATGCAATGAAATTATATACTTTTGTTTTGTAGGATTTTTTAGTTATTTAGTATTTGTAGTTGCTGAAGGCAGGGGCGGTTCCAGGGCTGATTTTTGGAGGGGGGCTATCTTGTTTTTATGTAGCTCTTGCTAGATAATTTGTAATACATAGTTTGTAATTGAGTCATTGAAAAGTCCTGTTTTATGCTGTATTGCTGTAACCACAATTTTAATTCATAGAGAAATTTTCAAGGTGCTGACTGGATGCGAGTGGCTTTTGACTACTGACACTGATTGTTATCTTAATACTATTAAAAATAGATACTTTCTGTTTGACTCATTTTTATACTAAAATAATTATTGTTAATTGATAGGTACGAGTATTGGGATTCAGTTTTGTTAGAAATAATAGCTTATAGAAAATATTAAACTAAGTTTTCCTAGTATTTCGGGGGGGGGGGGGGCATGGCCCCCATGGCCATGCCCCCCCCCCCCGAAAAAGAATGTAATATGGTCGCTGTGTATTAGAAGCAGTACCAAACTGCCGGAGCCTTAAGGGTTAAACTGATGTAATTACCAATTTTTGTCCTTTTTTAAGAATAAATTTTCATTTTAAAATTATACAAGATTGATCTCAGAAACTCATCTCTTTTCAAAATGATTGAAAGTAAATCTGAATGAATGGACATCAATGTGATTAATCTTATCTGCCAAAAGACTTATAAATAACCCAATGTTTCTATTTAATAAATAATATCACTAAGTTGTCACTTGAATTATTCATTCAGTTGTAACAACATTTCCTCGTGTTTGTATTTATTTCTTTCACATTTGTTTTTCTTTTCCTATTTTATATCTTGTTATAAAGTTTCATACAATTCTGTTTCCTGGAGTTTGATGAATTTATTACAGTGGCTGTTTGTTTCTATGTCAGTTGGTATTAGAATTTAAAATTTTGTTATTTTTCACAATTGTTTACTGAAATTGATTAGTTATATTTCAATAAATGTAATAAACTGTGTCGCTTATAGTATTACGCGTACTGTAAACAGTCAGTTATCCTTTTTATGCAGTTACACCTGTAAACATATTCGTAGTTCTTGAATAAGTAATTTACTGAAAAATTTTTCTCATGTATCTTCAACCAAATTTATTTTTATTGCTTTGATTAACTTTGGCTGTATCTATTTGAAAGTTTCTGTTGAATCTTAATAAATAAAGGTGCAATATAGTAATCACTTATGTTCTTCTGTTTTTTGAGTTTATAGTTAATGATGCCTGTTGACAATTGCTCTTGCTGAAAATTGTGTTTCTTTTTTTCTGTAGTGCATTGATTATCTAGTGTTAAAGATTAGTAGTAATTAATATGGAGAAGCTTAATGTGTTTGCACAGAGGAAAACCCGTGATTTCACTGCCATACTTATATGGAATTGCTGTGAAAAAATAGTGGAAATAGTCGGCGTCATCTGTATACAAGGTCTGTCCAAAAAAATAATAATTTTTCTAAAAAAAAAATTAATTCATTCGTCAATACTTGTCTCCTTCAAAGTAACCCCTCTTAAATGTAATACTGTTACCAGCGCTTTTTCCAATCTTCAAAGCAGTTCTGGAGAACGTTTTTTGGTATCGCCTTCAATGATGCAAACTTTATCTCCTCAATCCTGTCATTATGTCTTCCTTTCATGGGCCTTTTTAATTTGGGATTAAAAAAAAGTCGCAGGGGTTCAAGTCTGATGAGTAGGGAGAATGAGGCGTCATAATGATGTTGGTTGCTAAAAACTGACGAACAAGCAGTGAAGTGTGCGCTGGTGCATTATCATGATGAAGTTTCCATGAGTGGTTTTTCCACAAGTTCGGGTGGTTTTGTTTGTATTGCTTAAAGCAATCAGTGGATAACTTCCAGGTAGTATTCTTTATTGACTGTTCAACCTTATGGCAAAAACTCATGATGCCCTATGCCATTGTAACTGAAGAAAACTGAGCAGAAACTTCAAATTTGACCAGACTTGATTTGGTTTTTTGGTCTTGGCTCTTCTTGCTGCTTCCATTGGGACGATTGGGCTTTGGTTTCAATGTCATATCCATAAGCCCATGTTTTGTCACCAGTTATGGTCTTTTTGAGCAGATCTGCATCGTTATTGATCTCATTCAGCATGCTCTGAGCGATGCTTATGTGTAGGTTTTTTTTGATCGAAATTTAGCAATTTTGGTACTAACTTCGCTGCCACACGTTTCATGCCCAAAACATCAGAAATAATTGCATGGTATGAGCCTCTTGAAATGTCAACATCATCAGCAACCTCTCTGATTGTGATTCGTTGATTTTTCAAGACCATTTTCTCCACTGCTTTGACATTTTCTTTGGTTGTTGAAGTGCTAGAATGTCCAGAGTGGTCATCATTATTAATGTCGTCTCAACCTTCTTTGTAGCGTTTATACCATTCGAAAACTAATACTCTACTTATAGTAGACTCACCAAAGACTACATTCAACATTTTGAATGCATTGACGCACTTAATATTATTTTTAACGCAAAATTAAATACAAATTCTTTGATCCATTTTTACGAGAATATAAAATCATAGAGCACACCAAATTAACCAAACTAACTGTTTTATCTATCAAGAAAAAAATATACAAAATGGCTGAAAATGAAAACACATGTACCAATGTAACAAAAAAATTTTTTTTAAATTGAATGGATATAAACCGCGAAAGTGAAAAAATCCGTTTATTTTTTGGACATACCTCGTGTGTGCTTGATCAGCTGAATGTATTGTTTGTTATATATTTATTATTGATTTTAAAATTATATAATTCTGAATATGAAACACAATTACTATTCATAGTAATACTACGTCTGAACGGGTATTTTAAAAAATTTTAGTTCCTAGCAACTGCTAACTAGAAATCACCTTTACTGTTGTATCACTCCTAGGATTGGTCTGTGTGACTAGAATATTTCTATGTACACTCTGAATTTTTGATTTCCCCTTTCCCTTTAAGTTTCATTTCTCCTAAGCTCTTCATTTCTAACAAAGCATGCCTTTTTGGGCATTTCTTTAGAGGCATACCGCTAATTCATGCCTCTTACTGTCCTCACCTGTGCATCAGTAGTCATAATTTCTGTTTGCTTTAAAGTGGATTTCTGTTTGCATTAAGTGAGTTTATTGCTCTTGTTTTAGCCTATCTTAAGTGCTGCATGTATGTATCAAAAGAAAACGCAGAAAGTATTGAAAATCAATGTGGGTTTACAATTTCATTAGAAGTCGAAATTCCATTTTGAGAGAGTTGGGTTTGAATAGGGACGTACTGTTTAAAAACTTTACTCGTATGCAAAAAAAAGGACTTGTGTACGATTTAAGTGATGGTGGGGTGGCAGTGCCTGGTGAAATCCAGCTAGCGATCGTGCTTTTACGTATTTGATCTTAATTATAACCGTTGGTATTAATGTCCCACAAAAACGCAAGCGATGTGTAATCTTCAATGAAAGCTTAAGTTTTATTTGATTTGTTGTAGTCACATCTAGCTTTTGAAATGTGGTGTTATAGAAAAATGTTAAAGATTAGGTGGGTGGGGAAAATAAGTAATTTAGAGGTTCTTAGGCAAGTGGATGAAAAACAAAGTATATAGAAATATTTTACCGGAAGAAGGGATAGGCTAGTGGGGCATATCTTGTCAATAATGGAGGGTTATATTAAGGGAGTGAATTGTAAGTGGAGGCAAAAGTTAGAATATTTAAAGCAAAGTACAAAAGATGTAGGGTGTTATAGGTATGTAGACATGAAACAACTTGCGCAAGATAGAGCAGCTGGGAGAACTGCATCAAACCAGTCGAGAAACTGATGACAAAAATAGTCATATCTAACAGATAACTCCAATCCGCAAAAAGTAAGTGTTGAACAGAAAGTGAAAGAAAATACATGCGGTATTGCACGTACCTCATTTTCAATCATCCATGTATCGGATGCATTCCTCAAGAGGGTGGTTTGAATAAAACTTGTAAAAAAGCAGTAGGTACTATGATGTCCAAAGGCAATGTCGAGCATTTGCTTTGATAGCTATTGGCATCGTCTGGCAATAATATGTTGATAAACTTTTTACAACACTTCAATAAACATTTAATGACTATGTCGATTCAGTTTTTCCTTTTTTATTATCCGTGATATTATCTCGTAAATCGTCAGCCATGGTAAACACGTTACGCAATCTTAACGAAACGTGAATGCAAGTTTAAATATGTTTATCAAGTGTTTTTTGATGATTAAAAAATTTTCTCTTTTGTTGAATTGCAAGAAAATTAAATGTATGGAAAAAAAATAGACAATCAGTCTTGTTTTGTTCAAAACAGTTTATATAAAGATTGTTTTTATTCATTGTTTTGGCTAGACTGAATAACAAATTTATTAAAAGTGATAATAAATATAATTGCAAATGAAGCATTCATAATTTTTTTTTAACGTCTGCATTTCATAACCTGAATTATTATCTCTGTTTATCATCGAATGTTTTGAACAATGCATGAGAAAGTCAAAGTGGAGTTCTTTGCACCAGTTATTTATCTAGACAGACATTAGGCTATTGTTTTTTTTATAATACATAAATAATATACTGTGTATGGAGTATTTGCTTAGTAGAATTTTATTTATATCTAGACCTGCAGCCAGACTTTTCTTATCGTCTTAACAGTTAATTGGCGTATCAAATGGTTTTATTTTTGTAAATAAATAGGAAAGCATTTTATTGTTTGGTAAACAAGATAACTAAAGTATCAGTAATAGATTGCCATTCGTTTTTAGTTTTGTTTAATCGTCATATTGTTGTAATTTAATTTTAGAACAGTTTAGTTTTATCAAAGGATGTTATCATCATGGTGTAACTAACTGGTAGACAATGTTTTAAGAAGTATTTGTTTTTCGACTTTATAACCTCTGATAGTTATCACTATTTTAATAACAACTGTTAAATAGGGTCACATATGTAAAGTATTATAATCGTTTTTTGTCTGTTAACAGAGTTTTTAGCCCTTTTTTGTTTTTACACGTGTCTGCTATAAAAATTACTCTTGCTGATAATAATTTTTTTCTTTATTAGATATTTACATATTTTTTAATGTTATTTTCATTAATTGAATATCAAGGATTCGCTTATTTATTTATTTAGTTGTAGTAATTATAATTAAATTACTTTTTTTTTTAAATTATTATTTGCTGTTACTGATAATCTAAATTAACACTATATTAACCTGTGTTCTTATTTATATATTGTTTTTGTTATTATAGAAATCCCTTGTTTATTTTCTATAAAAGGTCTTGCTCCTTCGGTTGATAACAAATATGTTGTTTTCACATAACCGTGTAAAAAATGTGTTTTTTTTTTGGAATCGTTGGCATACTTAAACTATTCCTGAATTTTAATATTCGTATTTTTAGTTGCGCTATGATCGGAGAAGGTGATACACGATATTGAAGTATGCAGTTCTTAAACGCGTGAATGCAATTCGGTTTTTTGTTTTTTTAACAGTATTATTATCGTACTTCATATTGATACCTAGTTTACATTAAAAAAATGTTTCTAACTTTTAATTTATAATAAAATAAAAATTTTTAATAAAATTAACGTTGAACTTTTAAAAACAAATAATAATGGTCGTATATTACCGTTCTCGATATTATGCACTTTATTGCTGTTGTTGTTGTTGTTTTTGTTGTTGCTATTTTATTTAACAATTAAAATGCAACGGAAAGATAATTTAATGTAATTTAATTACTTTAAATTTTAAAAAATCGTCGACTTAGGATATTATCTGGTTATTTTTTAATATTTTTCACAACTTATTAATTAAAATTGAAGATGTTGATTCCATTACGTCATAGTTCAGGTGAGTTATTTATCTGTTCATGGGTATATTATGTTTTTATTGCACACATATACCTATGCGTTAAGACGTGTGTATTAATTAGGATGAATGGATATTCATTAATTATTTATGTACTTCAGTCTTGTATTTGATAATTGGGTAAAAATAGTGTTCTATAGTTTTTTGTTTATTAGCAAACATAATTTTATAATGGCAAATATTAATATTTATATTAAAAGAATTTATAATAATTCTTGATGTATTTGACTGATGCAGTTATTAATTGTATATATTTCATATTATATAGATTATATTGAGGTGATTAAGTAAAAAAATTTTAGGAACTTAAAAGTATTTAAAAAATTGAATTTTTTAGAAAATAGTCTAAGTCTCCATTATTTCCTGGTTAATACGTATGATAATCAAATGTAGCTTTAAATGTAGTAATAGACTGCACTTCTCACTGCAAAGTGGTAAGTCTATGTTCCAGTTAGTGTGTGGAATTATTACCTATTAAAACCCACCGATTTTGTTCTGGAACTCATAGTAGTTGCCAATAGTTGACAATCAACAAGTGTTTATGTAAACGAATGTTTGTTTTTTCCATGATTTCTCAGATTTGGTCAAACGTTCATGCTTTTGACTTGTTTTTCTGAAAATTATTTGTCTTTTTTACAAATGTTCTTTTTTCTAAGGAACTTTAAAATATACCTGAAAATTTTAACAGGAGTAATATTATACCAATTATCCAACTACTTCTTTGTAAAAAAATTATTTAAAAAAATTTTTGCCCATCGTCAATATATCACAGAACGGGACCTCCATGAAAGTGGTTCAGTGAAGCTATATAACACTCATGGCTATGCCATTTAAAAATGTTAAAAAAATTCGGTTGAATAGTTATCAAGAAGAAAGAACATGAAATTAGCAAAACTAATACAGTAAAATTTTTCTAATTGACAACTCCATTACAGATCCCTCTATTTAGTGGACTTTTTTTACAGTCCCGATTCCATGAGACTGGGATTTTTAATAAAAGTCTTCCATATCCAGACACGATATCGTAAATTTGTATCTAGACAGAGTTAGATGTGTAATACAGTATATATTTTATTGTAATACATTTTTAAACGAGACAGCGATACAATTATTATGTGCGTTAGCGATAAGATATGTACTGCGGAACTAAAAGATAAATGCCAGAGTCGGTTTCTAAGCCACCAGGTGAACCGATGTATCGTCATATTTACCGGATGTAGACATCCGCTAGATGATGTCATACTCTATAATCTTATTTTCGCCCGTAGTCTTATTCGTATCGTATTCGTCACCGGTTTGTATTACATATTTGTTGACTGCAATAAATTTTGAGATGTGTTTCAACTGTGATAAATTTTCGTGTTTTTCTGCTGGGTTTATTCATTTATTTTTCATGAGTGGAAAGCATAAGTTTCTTACAATTAAAGAAAAAAATTGAAGTGTTTTAATGAATGAAGAAAGAAAACTTAAGTGTTCATCTGTTATCTGATCGATTTAAAGTCGGGAAAACACAGATAAGTGAGATTTTTTATTTAAACTTAAAATCGCGTACCTCTCTTTTTGTTAGTTTTCATATGTTAAAACCTTACACGTGTAAATCACTAAGTTGTTAAGTAAGTATGTATTGGCTCGCCTCTATAGAACGGACACCTCTATACAATGGACATTTGGCATGGTCCCGGTGGTGTCCGCTATTAAGAGGTTTGACTGTTTTATCGGTAACACTACACTGTTCACCTCCCCCCAAATCTTATAACACTTAAACGTATTTGTTTGGGTGATTAAATTACACATTATTAAGACTAGACACAAGTATTTTACTCTAAATTAAATGTAGTTTATTGTTTATTTTATTGCTTTTAACATCTGTTAGTTACGCTGAACTATTTAACACAATACAACTGTATTGACATTCAGACGTGATGGCTGTTAATTACAATCAATCTATCAATTTATAATAAATGTCGTACTTGTTTTTCCATCTCTTGAATTGCGATTAATACAGATTTGCTTATTTTATTTTTCCTGAGAAATATTCTATTTCTTTATAACTTAAAACTGTGATTTTATTTTTCATTTCAATTATTTGTAGGTTGATAAATAGATTTAACTTTTAATTACAAATCGCAAGTATTTTGCTAGTTGCTTTTTTAAATTTAATTAATGCTAGATCTTATATGAATATAATGTATATAAATTATGAATGCTTGTATACCGTGGAGTTCATAACAGAACTGTAGTTCTACAGAATTCTACAGATTTATAGTTCTACAGAATATGTGTAGTTCTGACAGAATTAATGAAGTACGATTCGGAGAGATTATTTCAGTAACTTTGCATTAGTTGATGATTTTGAATGAATATTTTTTCGTGAATCTCTTGCTCATTTGATTGAAATATTTACTTATAAAACTACCACTTGATCAGCTGATTGAAAATATTAATTAGTATACTTTACTAGTACATCCATAAAGTTGATTGTTTTTCTAAATGTTTTAAAATTTGTTTCTGAACTGGTGATTCTTTTTTACCTAAAATTAAATTTTTAGTGAAAAAACTATTTCTAAATTGGTAAATAATTATAATGTGTGATAAATAACTTTTTTAAAAATTGAAAATTTCTAAAGACTAAAACTATTTTTTTATTTTACATTTTTTTGTGAAATACATGTACAATCTTCACTGTCAGTAACCATTAGACATAATAATTTTTATATAGTAATAAATTATAATGCACATTAAAACAACTATTACTGTATTAATTGACAAGTTATTGGTTTCTATAAATTTACTTATCAGTAATAATAATATACGTTTTTAGAAAACTTTTAATATTTACCTATTTTTACTACTTTCCTTTTCTTTTTTCTTTAATTTCTTACGAGTACTTACGCATTGCGCACCGCTTCGTCAGGTAACATAATAAAGCTTCTAGAAATATTGTGAAGAAAATCTTCCTTTATGATATTATCTGATAAAACGGTGTGCTCCGCGAAAGTGCTCTTAAGAAATTAAAGAAAAAAGGAAAGGAAAGCAGTGAGTATTAAAAGTTTTTTAAAACTCATATTAATATGGATTCTGCTGCTATGATATGCTGACTAATCATGTTAAATAATGTAATAATAACATTTATTGTTATTTTATGTGAAAACTTCATTTAAAATTGATTTGAAAAATGTTAATATTTAAAAAAATGACCATGGTAAATTATAAACTAATCTTTAACTGAAATTACCATTTTTTTTATTAATTAAAAACTGGATTAGATACAGAAACTTGTTATGAACAAAAACGGATTCATATGAAACCTTGACATGCGTTATTTTCCCAAAACTTTTAGGACTAGCTCTGCTGAAGATTGAGTAGAGACATTTTGTTCAAATTTTAAAATTTACTGTAAGTAGTTTTACTAATTCTGTAAAATTTAACGAAATTTACCTGTTGGGTCTAACTGCTGAGTAATTCAAGGGCTTCCTTAAAATTTTAATTTAATCTTTACACTTACTCGCTTATTGCAGTATTCTAATTTATTATTTTTGTAGTTCTATACGTAAGGTACAATTATCTTGCAGGAAGGTTGTACTGACAATAGTCAGTACAACCTTCTTGAGTGTACGGTGCATAACCAAAATACAACATTAGTTGATGGATTTATACTATCCAGGTCTACCCCTGCTATTAAGAGGCCAAAGCCAAATTAGTGGGTGCAAAATGCGGTCTGCAGGGATCCCACTTCTCCTTGCACTTATTTCAACCAGGTTCTCCTGGTCACATTTGATAAACATGGAGGCTATAATAGCACATTCCTTAAAAGCACTGCATGGTTCTCTATCAACAAGCACATTATACAAGGCTTATTTTTAAAGTAAGTACCGTTTTGAAATTCCGCCGCTGCAGCGCTGAGGTTGGTATTTGGCACATGCACACTAATTACCACTATCTATTGGCAAGCCACAGACGCCATTACAGGATCATTTGATCGTGTTTACATTTGTTGTGAGTATTTGAAATGTCTCCTCCGATTGAGAATCCCGCTGACTTTGAATCGTTTTCTTAGTGCTAAAGACACGAAAGTGGCTGAAACTGATTCAGTCAGATTCAGAGTCAGATCAATAAAGTGTATAGAAAAAACATTTTGAGCAATGGGATGGTACGGAAATGGGTGAGAGCTTTTAAAGATTGCCGTACGGATGGACATGATGAGGACAAAATTGGTGACCTCCAATCATTACTGACGACTTGTTGCAGAAAATTGATGAAAAGGTGGGAGAGAACAGATGCTTTACAATTTTGTCGTTATCTAATAAGTTTCCTGCATTTGAAAATTCATCTAGGTCGTCAGCGGCATGACGACCATGATGATGTCAAAACAACCACGTTGCAATGGTTGTCTAATCAGGCGGCAGGTTTCTACGAGGATGGTATTCAATAGCTGGTTGTATGATACAATAAGTCCCTTAATTTTGGTGGGAGTTATGTAGAAAAATAGATTAAAATACAAACTTTCATGTAAAAATAAAATTATCATGACAAGTCAACTTGTTTTTTTTTTATTTCAAAACGTTACTTACTTTAAAAATACGCCTCCTAGATGGGAGCATCCATTTAATCTGGAAGACAATAGGACAGAGTTAGCGTTTTAAGGTGCTTAATACGCCATACAGGTTGTTAATAAAAGTAAAATATTGCCGGCCGCATTGGCGCAGTTGGTAAAGTGCTTGTCTCTCATCATGCAGTCCTGGGTTCGAATCCCACTCAGGCACGGCATATTTTCATACGTTACAAAAAATCATTTCATCCTCCATTGTACAATAATTACACCCCAACGTCTTCGCTAATGACCATTGTAGTTGATGCGATGTTAAATAAATAAATTTAAAAAAAAGAAAAAAGTAAAATATTAATAAAGTAAAAACAAAACTGGATTAAAGCAAGCGTTTTAAAAAATGACAGCAAAATTTCTTCTAAATTATGTTTTTTAAGTAAATATGATTGTAGCAAAAAGACGATGTTTTTTTTCTGTTTTGGCCTTTAAAAATAATTTTGATTAACTTGAAAAGTAGATTTTCTTGATAAGTTCTTTTCCAGCTGTTTTTCATTCTTTTAGAAGCGGAAGCAGTCGTATTCTTTTCCTTCAAATGTTTAATGCAAGCACTCATCTTTTGTGTTCATCTTGGAATTTTGGTGATGTGTGCAGTTTGCCCTATTTCTCAGTCATTAAAGTTTCTTATCGCTAGTTCAGGAAATTTTTTGTTTAGGAAATAATTTTCTGAAGTTTTTTTAGTTATTCTGTTATTATTATCCATTGTATGCAAAGAAAAAATTTTCATTTTCTTATTTTATGTGTTTTTTTTTAAATTTTAATGTCTTCATTTCATCTAACTGCATTTGTAGTTGGTTGTTTTCTTGTTTAACTTTTTTTTAAAATTTGTAATGATATTTTTTTAATTAAATTTATTTTCTGATAGTCTTGTATTTCTGAAGAAATTATGTGTTCCACAATGAAGCAGTTAAGGTTAGTTGTTTTAAAATATTATTATAGAATTTTTAACTTGTGTAGAAGGTTTAATTTACGTTATGTAGTTCATTTTATTATAAGTCTTTGGTAGATGTATTTATGAACCATGACCATTCTAGATAAACTCTTTGGTCTTTTATCTATTTACTATAATGATTGTCATTTATAATCGGTCATTGTAATTTCTGATGTATATTTTTACTATAATAATTTAATATCGTCAAGTGTTCACTCCAATTGTTCCTATTATTTTTAATATATTTAAAATTATTGTGTAACCTTTTCACATGAGCGGTAATGTCACGTATGGAAAATTTTAGGTTTTTATTTTTGAGAACTATTTTGAGTCCAGTAAACAAGGATGGGGTCAAAAAATTCAGTTACAATATTTATAGTAGTAGTGGAATAAATAGAAAAAAGATTCAAATATTTTTAATATTTTTCAAGTGAAATTAAAAATTCCCTGTGGTGAAAGAAATAAAGTTGTCATTTACAGAGTGGAAAGTAGGTGCTTTTCAGAGAGTCTGGCATGCTGACAAGCATACTCTTTCAACTCTGTGAGGAAGGCAATAGTAAACCACCTCACTCCTCGTTTTTACTTAGTAAAACCTCTAGAGGTTCAAACCAGCCTTTCAGCTATTGACCTAAACAACGAGTGAAATTTACTAACGCTCACCGGAACCTTTTTTTTTAAAGTTATTTAAAGTTGCAACAACATCTTAGTCATTAATAACTAGTTAGGGTTTAGGAATGGTGGGTTTCAATATTTAATGATTTTTCAGACCATATCCAGGAATCAAACCTGCAACCTCTTCTGTGTTGCGTGCTGACCACTGGACCGTGGAGGTGTTCAGCCTTTTTTTTAGTTCTGTCAATAATATTTGTAAAATTGATACCTGTTGATGACTTATTTTTGTGTTTTTTGCGAATAGAAACTTAAATATTAAGCGTTAAATTTTTACTTCTGTATCTATACAAAACAACATAAACTATGTTACTAAAATATTAACAAAAAATAAAATATCAAACTATTTCTAAAATATAAAATATATTTCTATATGTACGTTCTGTGTTTATTTTAAATTGATTTGCTTAAGATTTTGTAATTATTTCTGCATCTTGGAATGTGGTTGGTTCTTCTTGAGTTAGTACAGTAAACTCTCTGTATTCGTGGAGGTTAGGTTCTGAAAATTCGCAGCAAATATGGAAATTGAACTAGTAAATTAATAAGCAATGCCTATACGTAATACATACATAGGCGTACATATTGTAGTGTACGTACTATATTTATATCTACACATTAATATGTTATTTATGTAAACATTCATAACGTACCACTTTTAAAACTAGCAACTCGATGTTTCGTAGGTACTGTACTTATGTACATAATAAAATCACATTCAGGAATGATATACACAGCATTTTACGTTCATAATCATCTTTATCATGCATTTTATCATAGTTTTCCAAATTATTTTCATTCAAAACAATTAGTGAATATTGAATTTAGCTCACTACGAATACTGAAAATGGTAGCAAAACATGAAACCGCGAATACTCAATGCGTGAATACAGAGAGTTGACTACTCATATCCTTTTGCAGTTTTGTCATTATCTTTCTTCTGACCAGGTGATACCTTTGATGGTAGTCATTTTTGGAAATCTGTGCAAGCTATTATGTAAAATTTCAAAGTGTGTCGCCTAGGATTTCATTGTTAGCAATTTATTTTTTTGAGATAGTTTTGATTCAGTTTTAACTACGAGTATGTTGATCAGCTGTACTCATATATTTTGTTAGTTAATTTTACTTAATTTTTATTATAACGATAAAAAAATTTTGTGCTCTTTACATTTTTAACAAGTTTTTGTTAAGATTTATTTATTTGTTGTTTAAATAAACACTTCCATAATGTATAGATTACAAATAAATTTAATAAATGATAAAATACATACTAGCTGTTCCATGCGAACTAATTTGCACAATAATACAAATTTATTCTTAACCAACTTAACAATTACATTAACACTGTAGTCTTATTTTGCGATGTTTTTTATCCATGTTATTTGTGAAATAAATTACAGATTTTAATAAACAATTACCATCACCATAATGACCCTTATAAACAAACTGAACATCACCAGAATATTGGCACCCTTGAAACTTTAATTTAATTGTTTTGTTACTTAATTCGTAATATCTCTTTACATCTTTTGCCCGACCCGTTGGCGTAGTGGTTAGCACAGCTGGTTTGTACACCGGGGTCCCGGGTTTGATTCCCGGTCAGGTCTCATTTTTTTTCATCACTCTTTTTCATATATCATTCTTCTTACCACCGTCTGTATTAGCAGAAATTGCAAAACAGTCGGACGTAAAAAAATGTTAACATCTTTCATATCAAAATCAATTTTTATTTACAGATTTTTTTGGAGAACCCCAAAAGTGTGTTAACAACAATGTAAAACTTTTTTTAAGTTTATTTGGTAAAACTCTGTATTTAAGGACAAACAGAATCTCTGTTTAAAATACATTGGATCACATATTGCGTTTTAAATATAATGATAGAATTTAATTTTAAATTCCCTGGATTAGTTTCCAGTTTATAATTTATAATGGCCTGTACTTAATATTTATCTATGGAAAATTTTTAAACAAGGAAGTAGAAGTAATTAATTTTTAACATTAGTAAAAACAAAATATTAATATCTGTTATTCTTGAAATAAATTTGTAAACTCCGATGCCAAATCAGAAGGTTGGATTTTTAATAAATCTGTATTTATTTAGTTAAGCTGTAAAGTAGGTTTTGTGGAATATGAATGTATGATATGGTAGTCGGAATTGAAACGTATAATTTTATTTTAATTTAAAATATTATATTGTTTACTCGTGGTATGTAAATATGTTAAAATATTGTGCAGTTAATTTAATTTTCGGTATGTCATGTGAATAAATGCTGATAAATTAGTTGTTCCATTGAACAGGCTTTTTTTAAAATTTTTCCATATATGTGTATATATGATTTAATAAATTAAAAAAGAAATATTATGGGATTACTGTATGCAAATTGTAGGATTATTTGTGCATGATCTGTCTAGTTTATCCGTTGTAAGCTGTATTTAAAAAATATTAATCGCGAAGAATAATATTTAAATAAAATATCAACATTGTTGTCGGTAAATTAATGGTTAATGTATTTGTAAAAATTTGAACTAATTAGATAACATTGTAGATCGAATCTGATGATAGGAAATGTAATATTTTCTCTACGATGATTTTGATTGGTTTATTTTGTTTGTCGGTATTGTTAATATCAAACATGATATAAGTTTGTTGGTTATAATTAATTCTTTATTAAATATGTACCGTATATATTTGCAAACATTTAAGAAAAATTGGGGACAAATGTGACATTTTGATGGAATGTGTCCCTGAGGGATATTATTATATTATGATATCGAATCAGTAATATGGTGTCATTATGTGTGAGTGGAATAGTGGGGTGAGCTGGTAAACAACAAGTTTACCAGTAGCAGCAAACAGCAGCCGTGAGTTAGTGATACCACTAGCACAACATCACTAGAAAGTCGTTTGGTGGGGGGAACTATCGTAACACGAGCTCTGATCTGTCTATTACTAAACTACTCCTCAGTCTGACTATTACAAACGTTATGGTGTGCATTATTTCTTCTTCAAGTGCCACGGTTTGACAAAAATTTCAAAAATACCTTATTTTCTAACTAGCCTGGTTTATATTCAAGCTAGATGTGTGCAAATGTGCCGTAACTATAGTATGAAGTGCAATTATCATTATATGTGGAGTCAGCAAATTATTGTTAATTCACAAAAATTGGTAAAAAGAAGGTGAATTCTTTTCGTGGTTTTTGAGTCGTCTGGGTTATATTTTTCAGTATGTTTAATGTTTTAACTCAGGCGATCGCTGAACAAAACTTTTACCATAATATTAATAATAACGTTAGTTGTAATCAACTGTTCGCCCCTCAAGTTACGAATAGATCTACACAACCAAATAATATCGGTACGTATTCATTTTACTATCCATAAAAATAAAGAATTTTATATTTAAAATTTGTACTCTTTAATGAAGTTTATATGTACAACCATTATCATACGTGCCATGTGGTGGTTATAAAATGGAATCTGTCATAAATTAGTAGTTCATAATTCAATAAAACATTTACATTTTGGGTTTCATCTTTTAGTTATTGTTTAAAGTAATAAAGTATTCAGTTTTTCACCTGAAAAATGTGACCATAATTTGTATTATGTGTGTTGGTTATAAAGTATTAGTTAATAGAGTAAATATAATAATAAAGTAATAGTTAAAAACTAACAGCCGATTATGTGATCCATGAAGAACACATGTAGAACATGTATCATTATTTGTTATTTAATTTGGTTAAAAATTGATTTATCCATATCTTGATTTGCATTGTCGTCGTATTTGTTTTGTATGATAAATTACATTTTTTCTTTTTGGTGGTGCCATCAGATTCTGTATAATTCTATGCCATTAAGTTTTGTAATGTTTTGAATTGTTTTGTACAAGTTCACATTTCTGTTACACGTTGTAAGAGAAATTCTAAACAAAATGTAATGATTTAATTTTTTTTAAATTTTATTTAGCCTCATTGTATGTGTGTGGTCAGTTGTATCAATATAGATTGTATTCTACTTTGTGTTCAAATTCTTTGCAAATGTACTATGGAGGGAAATAAGTTTTTTTCTAAGATTCTTCCATGTTTAAATCTTGTTGTTTTAAACATACATTTGAAAATAAAATCTTTACTTGTTGCCTCCATGGCCCAGTGCTTAACTGTGTTGCGTACAGCAAAGCAGAAAGTTCTGGGTTCAATTCTGGGCTAGGGTCTGGAATTATTCCACATTAAGACCCACTGCTACTTTATCGTGACTCGTGGTAGTCACTAATAATGAAAGCATGATGTGACCTTTAAATAAAAATAAACTAAGATAAAAAATCAGTATTCATGTTCTGTTACTATAATTTTGGTATAAATCAGCTTTTTTCAAAGTAAAAAGAGCGTTTTGTCAAGTAGTAGTAATATTTATCATGTAAAAAGTAAAATCTACCATGTAAAAGTAAAGGATCAAATGTTAGATTTGGCTGGTTTATACATTGATAAAATTTTCTGATATAATCATTAAATAAATACTTATGTACATAGTTTGATTGTTAAAAAAATATATTTTGTCCTTTAGTTGCCAAGAAATAACATATTAAAATATGTTCTATTTGATAATTAGATGAACTTTGAGGTTTATATATGATAAATAATATTGCTTTATAACAGTAATATAGCATATTCTAGAAGGAAATAAAATCAGTGTGCTCCTATAAAACATTCATTTAAAATCACTTTAAATTTTGTTGTCCAGAAAATACAACATATAGTTGTTCACAGTTTCCTAAGTGATTATGCTGAAATATTTTTATACTTATGTTTTGTATCGTCTTTCAATCGTTGACGTCAAAAATATGCGAATAAATGTTCTATAGACCAACAAAATGAAAGAATTCACTTTTATTTATTTTTTATAAAATAATACTTAAAATTTTTATATTTCACAAAAGTTATCGGAGGGTTATTTGGAAAGTATGGTCCAAATCACTGTAGCTAATCGAATGTCGTGCGAACATTTAAACTCACATGCGCACCAACTCCCAGTATGCCTTGCTCATCAAATGATGCCATTTGCATTGATATTGTTGCAGTGTGCTGTTCATATTGTCAGTTAAAAATGTTTAAAACAATTGATCAGCCCACCAAATATGAAATACGGTCAGTGATTTAGTTTTTGACAGCAAGGAATGTTTTAGCAGTGAAAATTCATTGACAGATAAGTGAAGTGTATGACCCCAATGCAGTGAGTGACAACAAAGTGTGTAAGTAGATAAGAGCTTTCAAGGATGGGCGGGAAAATGTCTACGATGAACCGCAATCAGGCTGACCATCAGTTTTCTCAGAAGATTTGGTCAATACCGTGGATGAAAAGATTCGTGAAGACCGGTGATTCAGAATTTAAACTTTAGCATTGGAATTTTCAAATATGAGTTGGAACAACTTTCTGTTTCTCAGCGGCAAGCGCTTTGCTACAGATGACTAGGTGAAAGAAGCTGTTAAAGACTGGTTATCCTCACTAGCGGCAGACCTCTATGACTGAACCATAACAAAGTTTGTAGAACGTTAAGACGAATGTTTAAACAAATATGGAAAACAAATAGAGAAACATGTAAGAAATTAAATTAAAAAAATTTTGGAAAAAATCTGTGATTTATATTTATAAGAAATCGGACCTTTCCAAATAACCCTTGTAATATTTGTATTTGTAAAATTAAATAGATTTAAATCTCGCTGTATTTTAAAATTTTGTTTATAGAGAATTTCCTCTTATTAATATTAAAACGGTGTTAATTTTATTTTAACGCATTACTTATTTGTATTTAAAGGAAAAAAAACCCAGTAAGTTTATTATTATTTCGTGTATTTATTATTCCGTAATTGTTTTGGTTCCGCGGTTTATATTTTGGTGCTGTGTAGAAATTTTTTTATAAGGGCTTAATATTAGTAAGAGATAAATTATTAATACTCCATAAATTTTGAATCAAAACTTGTTAATTGGAAAATTACACAAATGAACGTGGTTAAATCTTGATCAAACTTCCAGCAAATTTATATGAGTTCAGTTGTTTTTGTGCAGCCTAATTCATTTTGAGATGCTTGTATTGTTACCATTAGTGACTTTTGACTTGATAAACATTTTCCATTTTTTGAATTCGTCTTGTTAAACAGTGAAACTTCAAGTTTGTGTATTGTATTCTTTATTATTGGTTCTATTCTTTATTACTGAACTACATTGTTGAATATAACTGTTAATTAATCTGTTATTTAATTGCTATCTGTATGTAATATTATTATTATTTATAGACATAATTATATTTATGGAGTTTTATAATTATATTTATGGAGTCTGGAAAACAGACACTATATGAGTCAGAAATTTTCAAGTATTTTTCAAACTATTTTGTTTTAGTACAATAAAAAAACTAATGGAAACAATTTGTTTAAAACAACGAATGAATATTTCCCAATTTTATTTATGCTTATATAAAAATTTTAGGTAGGGTCATTCATCAGTATAAGTAACTATTTCTGTGAGTTATTTATTAAGAAGTAACTCGCTGAATAACTGGGTTGTATAACTTTCCATCTTTCTGTTAATTTATTGTGATATTACACTTTTGGAGAATAAAATTGAATAAATGTTCATAAAATTTGGATCTATTTGAAGTTTATGTTTTTTACATACTTCATTCTGCTATAGTTTAGGTTATCGTTATTTTGTTAATTAGGATTCCATTAATCTTAATGTTTTTTCGGAGAAATTAGTGCTATGATGTACCCATTATGTTATTAACTGATTAAGAAATTGTAATAAAAAAAAGTTAATCCCTAATCTAAATTACATGTACTGTATTCATTGATTCAATTTAATTACGACTATAAATGCAAATTATTTTGCATAATATCTGTTTTTGTGAAACATTTGATTTTGGTCGTGGATAGGGTAGTATGATAATAATTTTTTGAACAAGCTCTTGATCTTTTGGTATGGACTTTATTGCTGTTAATTATTATGTTACACATGAAAACAAAAGTTTTGTTTGATAAGGCTAATAATTTTTATCAAAGAAGAAAAAGTAATGTATGCACTGTTCCTAACATTTACTTTGATTGACACAACATCAACTGTGAAATAATCATATTATGAACCTTATTATCTGCCCTGATTGCCCTTTTTCTTTTTGTTCGACCTATAGATCTTTTAAGAAGGTCGGATCATGTGCCTATATGATTTGAGTTGCATCGCATCAAGTTCATTTCTCTATGTATCGTCATATGATAGATTAATTGTATCTCTATGTATACATGCCAAAACCCTCATTGAGGTGCTGTTCTATTTATTTACTCATCCTTAATTTTTTAACTTCTGATTACCAGTAAGCTGAAATTTCGCACATTTGTTCCTTAGGTCATGAAATAAGGAAAAATAAAGAATTTGCATTTTGATCACTTTGCACCTTATGTGTAAAAAGTGGGTGACTACTGTAAAGTATGAAGTATTACTTGTACAACTTTTATGGTTTGACAGTTCTAAAAATCTGCATAATTTCTCTGTAGTAATATTTAGGAAAACAAAGTATTTCAATTTTGATTGAAATGGATGGTAACTATCCTATAACAATATATATTATTTCTCTATCCTTTCAAATGCCCATAACAGGCAGGTAGAGTGTTAAATTATTTGTACTCGATCTGCTAGTTCCAGGGCTACAAAAAATAATTCTGTTTCTTATCACATGGTCAGCGAATTATATGACTGAAGCATTTAAGAACAGAAAAGGTAGAGGTGTAAAAGACTCTAGTCAGACTTACCTCTTGTGAGTGTAATGAATTTCTTTATACAGCCAGACCCTCTGGTGAATGAAGTGAAGGTGTCATTTACAAGGTGGAGGGCCTGGCATGCTGATAAGAATAGGCTACTTTTTGACTGAGTGAGGAAGGCAATTGTAAACCATCTCGCTCCTCGTTTTACTTAGTAAAGCCTATGGAGGTTCAAACCAGTCTTTTGCCTGATGACCTAAACAACATCTTTTCTAAGGTCTGCTACTGTTTTAAAACTATATATATGTATAAATTTATTTGAATATTTTAAATTAGTACTGCTTTTTTATTATTGTGCTGTAGATAATAATTGTGATGTTTTTCACCTCAATTTCAACATAACGTTACTAAAGTTGGGAATAAATCATTGTATTGTGTAGGGTTGTCTTTTACATTACCTTTATTGTGTATTATATTTTCATTCATTATACGTATAATTAATTTTTGTGATCGATAAAACAAATAAATGATCGAAAAATAAAACAAATAAAACAAATAAATGATCGATAAAACTGAAAATAATGAAAAGTTTGATTATCGGGGTAGTATTCAACATCTGATACATCAGTGTTCTGATCACACACACCAGTTCATATTACAATTTTATCATATACATTTCGTTTTATGTAAATTTTTAAGATTATTGTTTCTGTAATAAATTGTCAAGGGTTTATATTTGATTTATTTTTTTCTCTTAGAATCGAGACAGAGATTTAATTTTAGTTATTTTGTTTTTAGCAAATTATATAGTCGAAATTTTTATGAATACAATAAATATTTAAAGTGTTAGTTATTTAAGACATCCCTTCAAACTTCATTCATTGTTTCCCATAATTTTACATTGTACCTGTCTTGAAAGTGAAGATAAATAATCACTTCAGTTCTATGCTAGCTTGAGTATAATTTTGCTGTAATTAAATATTCTGTGATGTGATGAAATTTTACTTATCTTCTTATATTTTGTTTGGAATAATTAGTTAGTGACAAAATGTTAACATTTTATTTAAAAAATTTAAATAACAAATTTTGAGAGAAATTTAAAAGCGGTTTGTTGGTCACATCATGTTGGTTAATTTAATCTTTAATTTGACATCAAATTTAAGTTAGCGAGTGTAACTGTTGCAGAGATAAGATTTTTCAACAAAAACATTATTTTTTATTTCAACCTCTATATTTGGGTTGTAATTAACTTTGAGGTAACTTTTTTATGTGTTATTAACTGGGTGTGATGCACTCTGATTTCTTGACTTTTGTTTTTGGGCCACTTCCGGTCGAAACCGGAACTTCAGACCCAATGATTTTTGTATTTACTCCAAATTCCAAATTTCCTAACTCAGATTTTTAATTCTTGACTTCTGGTTTTGGGTCACTTTCAGTTGAAACCGGAACTTCAAACCCAATTTAAGCCCACTAACTTGTGTAGATTACGACTCTGAAAACCGTTTGTTGCTATCTCTTGTAGTTTTTTACATCTGGCTGTGACGGACGGACAGACAGACGGCAAAGGAAAATTATAGATGACAATTTTTAAAATAATTGCCACCAATAATTTCCAGATCTTTGCTGGGAATTGAAAGCAGAACTTTTTGCTTTGCGGTTCAACACGTTCTAGTGTTCTAACCACTGTGGAGTTGAACAATAGAAAATTTTTATTTGTAAAATATAATATGAAAAGTTACTTAAATGAAGTTAATCTTGAAGATTCAGAAAAGTTTTATATTTAGTTACTTATCAGTGGAATATAAAAATGTAATTATTTGTATTAGAGAAGATTGTACTATATAGAAATAATAGTAGTAATAATAATTATTATTTTTTCATTTTGTTAAATTATTGCATACCATTATCTTTATATTTAAGGCCACAAAATCTCAAGATAACTAACAAATTAAAGCCCAATAAAAACATTTTGCAAGAGATAAAATAAACATAACCTTAATTTTAAAATGATTTAATTAATAATTTTCGCTATTACATCTGTTAAACGTTATTTTATTTTGCAGTAACCTTTCATTATTAATAATGCGCGATTATTTTAAAAGCTTAATGGTTTTATATTTTTGTATGATTAAACATTTCATTATTATTTTTATATTCTCTTTTCACTTATCTATTATTATTTTTTTATAGTTTGTGTCCGTCCATATTTGATGTGATAATTTTTATATCGTTTATTAAATAGTTGTTTTTTTTTCATGTAATGAGTTAAAAATGTATCGCTGAATACATTAAATTCTTTTTGTTTTTTCTGTAATAAAAATTATTAAAATTTATTACACTTGTCGGTTTATTTTTTTTATTGTTTATATTTTTATAACCAAATCACACACAATATGTCAAATGATCCCTAACGAAGAATTAAAAGAGTTAGGCCTCGACTGAGTTGTTAACCTTGAACTGAATGGTTAGAAGAATATTTTTACTAATACCATCCGTGCACGTGTCATCTAATAAATGAGAATGTATGTGTGTTTGTGTCCGTGATTTCATTTGCTTTATATTTATTTATTATAAATTATTTTCTGTTGGTTAGAATCGGTTGAATTGTAAACATTCTTGGTTACTTATA
Source organism: Catonia carolina (assembly GCA_035578175.1). NCBI lineage: Eukaryota > Metazoa > Arthropoda > Insecta > Hemiptera > Achilidae > Catonia > Catonia carolina. The sequence goes on along the minus strand of JAQMRL010000001.1, from coordinate 254,426,070 downwards.
AAAATAGGAAATTTAAATACGGTTTCTTTTTAAAGTGTAAAGTTGTTTTATCGATTGTATACTATATTCTGTTATTAGAATGTTGATAATTAATAAAAAGTTGGTGTTCTTGTAGGTTATGCAACATTTTCTTATAATAGAAATATTGTATTTCTATTTAATAAATTAAGGAGTAGTAATTTGTTTTTATTTAGTTTATCTTACCCTACATCGTTAATTATTTGATAAATATTAATTTTTAAATAGCGCTGCCACGAACAGATTGAGGGTGATTATTTACACTCAATCTGTTCGTTGCCGGGCTAAAATAAATAGTTCCATTTCTTATCACATGATCAGCCAATTAAATGACTGAATCATTTAAGAACAGAAGAGGTAGAGGTGTAAAAGTCACTAATCAGAGTTATATCCTCTGAAAGTAATGAATTTCATTATACAGCCAGACCGTGTGGTGAATGAAGGTGTCATTTGCAGAGTGGAAAATATGTGCTTTTCAGAGGGCTTGGCGTGCTGATAAGCATACTTCTCCTCTCAGTGAGGAAGGCATGGTAAACCACCTTACTCCTCGTTTTACGCAGTAAAACCTGTACAGGTTCAAACCAGCCTTTCGGCTGATAACCTAAACAACAAATATTAAATGGAATTCATGAGTTTCAGTCATGTTTTTGTACATTTTTACAGAAAATTATTCAAAAACATTGTTTATCGTATATGAATATAGAATATTCTAATGAAATTAGTCACGGGAGACATGGACCACCTCTATAGCTCTATGGGACACGTCATAGTGAAATGTCGTGGGTTCGATTTCTGACTAGGTCTGGAATAATATTACATGTCAAATCCCTACCGGTCCATAACCCAAAATAATCATTAATACCCTAACTGTTAATGCAACTTTTACCCTTTTGGTCTCAACTGGTTTTTGCTAGTAGGTCGACCAACCAAAAGCCTCATCCCCATTTTTTTTAAAAGAAAATATAGGTGTCTAAGAATTGCCGAAGAATATATATTTCTTAAGTTAAAAAAAATTGGTACTCGTTCAGAATATCTTGAAAAATATGATAATAATCTACTTATTGTCAAATATTATGTGTTGTTTTTTCGAAATAACAATACATAAATATTTTACACTTAAGAAACTTTTCTACAGATTTACAAATGTAACTTTTAAATTGAAAAATAACCCTTTTATTTACACACTTTTTTACGATCTTGTTCATGATGGATTAATATAATATCACTATTATGAATGATTTTATTTACATTTATACAGTATAGTGTTTGTTCGCCAGTGTCGTTACATGAGAACTATGGCTGGCCATAGTAACTCACTATATGCCCTTTTCTCACTAAACCATTTTTACAAACTTAAGAATTATCCGTTATAACATAATGACTGATTATTGTGTTTAATATACAAAATATTTTATAAATTACACTACTTACCAAAGAAATATTTGCATCTTTTAAAATTATGAACAAACGTATATTAAGTAAACAGTAAATACACTTGTATTGACTGTAATACACTAACATTTTAAAATATCTGATGGTATCAAAATTTCTTTTAAAAATATTGACGGATGAAAAGAAAACACTAATGCCTGATCGATTCTTTTTAATTTTGTTCTCTACTATTATTAAAAATGATAACTATAACTCCTAAATATAGAGTAATGATGTATTGTTATCTTCAGGCTTTAAGGATTAAATAAATGTTATTTTTATGTATTATGTAAAATATTTTGTGAAAACATTACGCAAAACTAGCTTGGAATGAGAGTTAAGTAATTTATCTTACTGGCTATGGCGGGGTCTCTAGTTCGGTTCGTGATCAGATCGGGCCATGTTTTCATTGTTCATATTTATCTATTATCCTTCTCATCGTCAGGATTAGCAGTAATATTGCAAAACAGTTAGACGTAAAAACAAAAATAAAATCATAAAAATTATATTTTTTTTATGAATTCCCTTCTTGGAATTTGAAGCCTTAATTGTATTAATTTATAAATCTGATGTAAATAAAAATTTTTTTTTATTAAAAGTTGATTAAAATCGTTCTACCGAAAATTTTTTTGTTCTAATTTTTGGCGTAACTTTTTATTGTGCTAAAGTTGAGTATTTGAAATGATCTCTTAAATATTTTTTTAACTTATTTTATTTTTAACTGCTACTGAAACTATTTAAATGTTATTCTTTTTTAAGTGTTTGCTGGTCAAGTTTGTGAGATATCTTTTTATCATTTTCAGTAGTCATTTGTTAATTGGAATTATTAATCTGATAGATAAGTTAATAGTTTGAAGTTAATAGAGTTTTGTATGTGTAGTATTTCTCATAATAGTAGACGTTTATTGTTATACGTTGACACTTATTTAATGGATTTTCAGAAATCAAAAACTTTTTCTTGTTTTTACACAAATAAAAGTATTGAGGAAAAATGAAATTTGGTGTATATTTTTATTTATTTTATCCTCCGATTGGAAAAATGAAAAATAATTTTTTATAATGCAATTTATTAGTTGTTATGTACGTAGTTTAATAAATTTAAATTGGATGTAAGCCAGAGAATAAATTTCTAACGTTGTTGCATTTAATTTTCAATTTAATTGTCTTATAAATAAATAGTGTTAAAAAAAAACCAATATTTGTTTATCTTACTTGATAAAATTACTTATTTTAATTAAATTTATTTAAATCATGGCATTTAAAAATTTTCTTTATTGTTCTTTAATATCTTATATAAGAATTAAACATTTTTTATGTTAAATTCAAGGAAAACAAATAAAGTGATCAGTTATTTTTCTGATAAAGTAATAATCTAAATAACTTATTGTTTGTATTGTTCAATTAAGTTTCCTAGTTATTTTAGTATTAATGTTATGTTATTAATATGTTATGTTATTAATGTTAGACAATTTTGATTTATCTTGATAATCTACTAAATTCATACCTAGCAAATAGAATTGTAATGCACTAAATATTAATAAATGTGTGTATCTTTGAAAATTAATTTTACTTTTTATATTTAGGGATGTATTTTCCTTGTACTTAACATAATAGATAAGGAAGTAATAACTGATTTTTTTCTAATGTAAATAAATAACATCACTGGTTAACCCTTTCAGTGCCGAAACAATATTTAAAAGTTTTGATCTAATTTGCCATTTAATTTAAATAAGGGTGTACATAAAGTGCCTGCCCTTATTTCAGAAACTTGCAGGCGTAAGCCTGCCATTGTCGACCAAAATTTCAACGGTACAGAAAAATAAAATTTTTTTGTTGAAAATTAATTTTTATTGTGTTCATAAAAAAAAGAAATCGTTCTAACACTAAAAATATTCAAAATAGTTTTTTTTTGTTTATTTAAAGTCGCATTGACAGCTTGGTTATTAGCAACTATTGTGGGTTTTGGTGCCTTAATGGTGATTTTAACGTGTTAAATTTCCAGATCCTAGCTAGGAATCGTACCCGGGACCTTTCGCTTTGTAGGCTAGCGTGCTAGTCACTATGCCATGGAGGCGGTTTCAAAATACATTATTCCATTTCTTTTGTTTAAAAGTTTATTTCGTAAATGTTCGGTTATCCGGACTGTGGCACTAGGTGTAACTTATGGATGTCCGGCAAACCGGATGTAGTCACTACATAAAAGACATTGACGTCCTGTTTTAAGGTTAAAAATGTTAACATAATAATAGCCAGTTTAGACCAAAATCCAGTTTTTTTTTTTTTGGTATTTTGGGAAAAAAGAATTAGGTTTGTCTAATTGAAAATCTGCTTTCTCCAATGTATATTAAAAGATGGATTTTGTATTGACATCTTTACTGGCATCTCCATGGAAACTATACTTCAGTTACCTCTCGTTAGTCCGGCACTTTTTGGACTCGGGCGATGCCGGATTACAGATTTTTCGAGATTACTGAATGTGGGTAATTTTAATGAATATAATCAGGATAAATCAGCCAATTTAAGAATCTGAATGGTCAGCCGACTACAGTATACTGTATTTACAATTCTAAGCGCATTCTTATTCATTCTTATTATACACGGAGATTATAAATACCTGGTTAGACAACAAATGTTTTTAGCATTCAGAACCGGTTAAGGAAACACTGCAAATCTATTGCATAATTAATTATTTATTATTGTCTTTAGAACACAGTAAAATAGATATATGAACAAAAAATTAATTTAAAAAATTAAACATTGAAGTGACATGGAAGTAAGAAAACGGGAAAAGAATTAAAATAAAAATATTTATTTAAAAAAAATTAAATTACCCTTACATTACTGTATCTGTATTATATGTATTAATAAAGTTTTGGCTTATACTGTCTTATTTAAAAAAGTCAATGATGTCTCTTTGCCTTCATGATTCCATTTTTTTTAAAATCATTATGAATTGTACATAAATAAAAGTTCTGCAGAATTGTAAGCTTTGTTTGATTGGGCAAAGTTTTGTTTTATTACTAAGTTTATATTTCTATAAAATTTGTAGTAATATTTTTGGTTAGATCTGAACCCGAGGCATGCCAGACTATTGAATAATCCAGACTAAAGAGAGGTTATTGCAGTTGAATCAATCATTTCAGAAAGCTCATAAGTCAAAATTTTGCCATTTTTTGCTTCAGTACCTACATTCTGGATTGATCGAGTGTAAACACATCATTCCGTACAGAAATCACCGAAGTCATGCTTTTCTTCACTAATTTAATGCTAAGAGCGTATCCTTATGTTATAAGGCTTTTTCCGGTTGAAAATACAATGGGTCGTATTTTTAAGCTAAAGTCCTACACTTTAGAAAATAAAGTTTCTGCGGAAAAATCTGTGTACCGGAGAAAACTACTATAAATTGATGATTACAAGAAAACGTGAATATTTTAGGTAACTAATTTTTTTTTGAAAGTCGAGAATTTCAATTTTTATTGTTGCGAAAAGACTCCTCGAGCCACTAGTGTGATAAATAAATAAATATTATTGCATAACACAATTTTGTCTTGTTTTTTTTTTTGTTTAACGTCCGGCTGTTCTGCAATTACTGCTAATGCAGACAGTGAATGATGAAATGATATTTTGTAACGTATGAAAAAATGCCGTGCCTGAATGAGATTTGAACCCAAGACTGCATGATGAGAGGTGAGCACGTTACCAACTTCGCCAATGCGGTCGGCAATTTTGTCTTGTGGTTATTTAACAAAGCAATAACGTAATTCAGCATTTTACTCTTTTTTTTACTTTAGGAACAAGAAATTCTAAAGTTAGTATTTTGACCTAAGTGCTTTCTGAAATGACCAATTTAGTTTCATTCAGGTTTTCAGCTCTCTTGTAAAGTTTCAGGAAATAGAGTTAGCATGTTACCAACACAAAAAACTGACAATATTTTGTATTTAATTTATCCGTATCCCTAATCTATCGATCGGTTTGTTTAATTTTTGCCGTTGAAAATTATAGAAACTTTTTTATTTTTTGTGTGCTTAATAGATTTATTATTATGTGGAAAATTATTGGGTTTAACTATTTTTTGGGATGAATTTAAATTTTAACTTCAAAAAGTATTTTTTTAATGTTTTGCTCATCCTGTGTATTAGCTACGGTTTCTTATAAAATTTTGTATGTTTTAATTTAATTGTTAGATTATATTTTGTTGTAATTAATTTAGGAGCCGGAAGTAAATTATTTAATAAATTACATTAAAAAATCCAAAATATGTTTTTTGTGTGTTATCATCTATGAACAGTTGCTTGTTTTTATGAATTTTTGTGCAACAGTCATTGATTGTATTGGATATAGAGATAGCTTTGTTTTTGTATATCTTGATGATTCTCAAGTTATGTTAAGACGACAAAGTTAAGCTCATAATCTTGAGCCAGAATGAAACAGGTTCACCTTCATCTTATGCCAGCTAACACACTTGTACCTTAACATTAGTTCCCTTTAGTCTTTACTAAATGGTTTAAATTTTATTTATTGAATTTTTATTATTTGGCCTATAAAGTGTTTGATATAATTTTATTTATGTATGCATTCTTTATTAACGAGGAATGAAAAATAAATGTTTTTATTCCACGTGTTTGTTATTTATTTTTTTAAAAATACATTTCTTATTATATGAAATATAGTTACAGTTATATTCATATGATATTTTGTTTACGTTAAAATATTTTTTGAACTAATCCCATTCAGGGATGACATATTTTCATATGTTACAAAAAATCATTTCACCCTTCACCGTCTGCATTAGCAGTAATTGCAGAACAGTCGGACATTAAACAAAAAAAAAACAAACTTATTTTTACCCCACAAATGTTGAACTATGTTTTGGGTCTGAATGAATTGATTAACACACAAATAAATTCGTGCATGGGTTTGACATTTTGTACTGTTTACATTTTATTGTTCTCCATTTAATTACCTATCATTTTATCCAAGTTTTAATTACAATTATTAATTAGATTTTACATTTTTACACATACATCCTGATTTGAAACTATTTTAACATTTTAAATAATTAAAAAAAGTTTGTTTGGTATTATTCAAATGATAATAGAAAAATTTATGTATAATTCAGGAAATATGTTTAAGAAATTTTAAACCTTGATAATTTGTTCATTGGTGAAAATAAATACTATTTTAATACTATTTTAGGTTATATACTATTCTTATTACATTTTCTGAGGGTAGATGTATAAATTGCTTAACTTATACAGCCCTTATTAATACAAAAAATATATTCATGATAGTGAGGCTCACTTAAGAAGTTTTTCTGTGTATTTTTTTTTTACATCCGACTACTTTGCAACCTGACCGGGAATTGAATCCTGGACCCCGGCGTAGAAGCCAGTTGCGCTAACCAATACACCAACAGGCCGGCAATGTATGAAAGCAATGAAATTAATTTGGGTTACGTCTATTTTCTGTTATAAAATAATTTTTTTTGCTCTTAAAGGGGTCACGAATAAAAAAATTGGAAAAATTGATTTTTTTGTTTTTTGTCCATGTGTGCAAACCATGTCAGGGCAACAGATTAAAACAGAACTAACTTTTGGAACACAGCTCATAATACCTATAGAAATACTAACCATGATGCCTTAGAGGCATAATTTATCACACAACAAAGTTCATTCGATTCTGAACATTTATTTAATTTAATTTTTTATAACCGCATCCAGGAGACTCCAAGGGAATATAGGACAAGTCAAGATAAAACTAATTTCAAATTTTAACAGTATGTTAAATTCATTAGTTATGTTAAATTCATTAGTAATTTATTAGCACTACTAACTTGTTTTTCTTCTATAAGCATAATGATGTGTCATCCGTCCTCGGTGTGATACAAAAATGCCCTCATTGAAAATTCTAGCAATGAAATTTATGAATACAAAGAAAAATAAGAAAACAGGGTTAAAATCCATGAATAATTAATAGCACAAAATATAGAAATTATTACTGTACTCGGCTGTTATATTTTAATTTTCACCAGTACAATGGATCTTTATAGGTTAATGACCTATGGAACTGTCGTAATTCTTGAAATAATTAAAAACAAAGTTTTAATATTTGTTATTAATATTAATATTAATTATTATTCAGTTAACTTTTGTCGTTAATATAGAATTACGTCATGTTTTATCACTGGATTTAGAATGCAAGCGATTTATTAATTTTTTTTCTTGAAAACAAGTTGACGTAAATGATTAAGGAAAGGATGTTATATTTATAAACTTTATCGTTAAGTGCATAGAATAAATATGTATTATTAAAGATATTAATATTTTTGTATTTATTTATTTATTTATTGGGGTTTTTTATTCTCACATCTTCGTTTTGTCAAATTTTTGAATAAAAATTCTGAATCATCAATTCATTTAAATTTAATGATTTCTATAGTTTATAACAGAAAATCTATTACTCTTTTGTGGTTATTTTTTTCATTCTCTTTATCTAAATTAATTGAACTTTGACTTTTATGTCCATGTAGTTATTTTTACAATTTAAGTGTACACACAGATATGTACACATGCACAGATCTGGTCTATCACATCTCCTTTTAAGTACAAAGTGTATACGGTTTATTTTTGTATGCTTTCATCTCTTTATATGTAATTAATAATATGTCCTTAAAGATTATTTCTATTTGATAAATTTAATTATTATTGGAGTAATTAATATTTAATAATTGATCATTTGGCTCCACAATTCCCTAAACAAGTCAAATGAGAAGCAGGCTTGTATCCCAACCCTAAATGATGACAACCTGCCTAAGATGAACCATTGTCAATTGTATGTAGTAATCTGTAATAAATTTTAAGCATTCTTATTTTTTATTTATTTAACGTCGCATCAACTGCAATGGTCATTAGCGACGATGTTGGAGTGTAACTGTGTATAATGTACAATGGAGGATGAAATCAATTTTTGTAACGTATGAAAATATGCCGTGCCTGAGTGGGGGTCGAACTCATGACCACGTGATGAGAGGTGAGCATGTTACCAACTACGCCAATGTGACCAGAAAGCATTCTTTTATATACCTATTATAAACCTGTTTACCTAGTATGATCAGGCCTATTGATATATTTATTGATTCATTGTTTAATTGTATACAGTCTACTATGGTTTCTATACAATGAATAAAATAAAATAGTCGCTGACAAAGCTCAAATCAAAACTAGAAACAGTGGAAAAGAAAATCCTTCGTAACATATATGGTGCAAACAGTACAGAAACGGGAGGAAGAGTAAGTAAACTAAACAAAGAACTGTACTAAGATATTTTTACTTTAAAAGATACGAAGGGGGACCCAAAAATAACCGGACTGAGAGTGCACTGCCATTCGTCGACGTAGTAGAGAATTCTCCTACTACACGGGGTTAGTAGAGACCTTCAACAAACAACTGCCCAGATGGCGTTTGTAGGTTGTGTTTCTTTTACTGCTGTCATTAAGCGTCAAGCCAATCTTCCACTGGCATGACGCTTGCTTTGTTTCTGCGTCATACCTGTAACACCAACTCTTATCACCTGTAATGACTGGTCAAAAAGTTTGGATCACTTTCAATCTCGTTTTTCAAGTTGTGACTCAAATTCTATTGAATGTTTTGTTGATCCTGTTTGAGAAGATGAGAAACAAATTTAGCGGTAACACTTCTCATTTGCAAATCCACTGGCACGAGCTCCAACTTAGCCTCTCTCTTCAGAAATTCATTGATTATGTAATGACGATCTTTGTTGATTTTTTTGGAGGATTTTTTCAAGTTTTTATTATTTTGAGATGTTGAAGGGTGCCCAGAACGAACATGACCTTCAACACTTATCTCACCATGTTTAAAGCGCCCAAACCACTCGAAAACTTGTGTCCGGCTCATAATATCTTCCTGGAAAGCCTGCTGAAGGATTTTGTAAGCTTCCGTTATCGATTTTTCAAGCAGGAAACAAAATTTCAGACACCTTTTTTTTTTTAAATGTGCCTTAACAACGTCGCTGACAACACTATTTACAACACTATAATAAAATACAACACTATGATCAAACGTTAACTACAAACTTATGCCATCTGGGCAGTTGTTTGTTGAAGATCTCTTACTAGCTCCATTTAGTAGAAGAACTCTCTACTACATCTATAAATGGCAGTGTACTCAGTCTGGTGTTTTGGGCTCTCCCTCATATAATCATAAAAAAAGAGTTAGTTGTTTTGGACGCACGAAACTTGTGAAAAATTCATTTAAACAAAAGTTTTTCTATATTTAAAAAAACAAAACAATTTCAACCACAAAACTGAAAAAAAAACAACTAGGGTTAGTTAAAACTTAATATTCAGTCAAAACAAAGTTTAGAAGCGCATTGTACGAATTGGTAATTCTTGGGGAGATTAAGAAACCACCAAAGAGAAACGCCAGCTTCTAGTGTGAAAGTCCAGATCAGAAAAGATAAAAAAAATTTTGGGAATGAAGGAGATTAAGAGAAAATACACGAAAGAAAAAGATGACTTTTGGTAGAAGTTAGGAAAAGTAAATCTGATAAAAATAAGGGCTTATTTGAGAGAATAGACAATCAGAGGTTAAGATATGCATAAAAAATATTGGAAGGAGGAAAGTCTATGTTGATACCAAGAAGTCCATTGCAATTGAGTTCTTGTAAAGTATAAAATTATTACCATTCCTTTTTTTATTAATAATTTTTTTACTTTTTTTATAAAACCTTGGTAAATTGTTTCCGTTTAAATCATTACAGACTAAAATTGATTGAATCGTGTAATTCTGGAGTAATCGTTTTTAAAATTTAATTTTCTAGCATTGATTTCTTCTAAATCAATGCATGATTTGTGTGAGTAAATTTTTTGTTGAAAATTTGTAATTTATATTGTAATAAATAATAATGATTTTCATATAATAACGAACACTGAATTAAAGCAGTATTTATGTTTAAAATTTTAAAATATATATTAACGGATTTATGTATTAAAATTCAATTCACGATTTTCATTATAAATTAATAAATAATAAATTGTATTTTATTATTATAAAGATGAAATAATCATCTATCTATTAACTATAACAATCATAACTAATATGGATACTAATATATATCAGAGTTTCAAATGGGGTTTTTTTTAAAGAATCAGTTGAATTTTTTTATGAGTTAGATTAATTGTGGGAGTATGTGATACAATCATGTGTGTACAACATGATACGTTTTTATGTTACTTTCTTTTTTTGACTAAATGAATATAATATGACAATTAAAAATTTAAAAAAAAGTAATATATAAAAATTATTAATTAAATGTGAAAAACAAGTGTTCTATTTTTGTATCGGCTTGTTAATTGATTGATATATTTATTTAAGGTTCAAATAATTTAATGTAATTAGCAACGAAGTAATCAAACTTGATTGTATTAATTTTCCAGATCTTGGTCAGGAATTTTTAATTTCTGTTTTTTTTAATCATCATCATCATTTTGTTTATCGTCATCATTGGTCAGGACCAATAAAACTCTCCTCCTCTCTCTGTCTCTGAACCATCTCTCTTCCATTGCTTTCTTGGTATTGCTTCTTTTTCCCTCCATTTCCAAATGCAGCGTCATTTTAGGCGTTGACCCTCCTCCATTCTAGTTAAATGACCAAATCGTTGTAGCTTTGTGTGTTTAAATCTTTGTCAGGCTGCCCATCCCCAATTGTGTTCCATATTTACATCATTTCATACTCTATCTATTCTTGTCTTATGTAACATACATCTTTGAAATTAATTTCTCTTACCTGCATTTTATTTTCTGCCTTCTTTCCATCTATCTATATTTCTGCTGCATTAGTCGGTATTGGCGCAAATTATTCATTATATATAATTTTCTTACAATACATGGGAACTTGTTGATCCCAAACTAAGCTTCTTACACTTTGAAATAAACCAATTGCTTTCTTCGCTCTTTTACCTAACTGCTTTTTTTAATTTTCCGTGTTTGTAAAATACAATAAAATAAAATCCTCTAGCTTTTACCATTTAGTCTTATTCCGTATCCCTGTGTTCTCCTTCTCTTTTTTTATTTTGTTGCAATTACTAATTTTTTTTAGCTTAATTTAACTTGTATCGACAACTAGTTCATTAGCGATTATTTTAGGTTGAGAAATGGTGGTTATGTTTGAACTTGTAATAATTTTCCAGACCCTGGCTGGGGAGTCGAACCCGGGACTTTGCAGCAAAGCATGCTAACCATTGGGCTATGGAGGCAGCATATTTTTTTTGTTTTTATTTTGTCTGTATCGATGAATTTTTTCATGTATTGAAAATGATAAAATATTTTTTAATTACAAAAATCTATTAATAATAAATTGATCTTAAGAATGTTTATATAAGTTATTAATGTATTCTTATTAAAGGTAACCATTTCAATTCTAAGAAAATATAGGATATTTAAGTTAAAGAATCTAGAGAATTTTTATATTGTATTATGCAACAGTGTTAGAAAAGTTTAAACGAATTCCGTCCTGTGTGATATGCTTGTGAATAAACTACAGTTAGTGGTGACTTGTTTATGTAGGCCTAAATATTGTGAAAGTATCTCTCTGGCCTAATTTATAAATTATTAATTTAGTGTTATTAATAATAATGCTAGTGATAGGAACTGCTGTATACTGGTAGGTTTTTTCCAAGGCTGTTGTTGGTTTTGTTTGTCTGTCGATTGTTAATTCATAGATTCTGACTCCACCCTAACTAACTTGATAATTGGTGTTTTATTCTGTAGTATTGTTAGAGGTCACCCACTTTAAACGTATTGGTTTTATTGTATTTATTATTAACAATATTGTCTTGTTTTTAAATGACCATTTCTTCGATTGTGAATGTTTTCCAACATTTCTGTTCGGTCACTTGTAATATTGATGAGATTTATTGGTGTAGATTGTAACAATTAATTTAGGTTTGATTCTTTTAGTGTAAAGGATTCTTTTATCTATTTTTATCTATACGTAATTTGGGTAATCGGTTTAAGTAGTATTTATTTGTTAAGAAGTCCTATTACAAAGTAGACGCCAAATATGATTGCCGGTATAGCTGCATGAACAGTTCGGATTCAGTCCACAGATTTCTTGTCTTAGTACCGATCTGCCTATTAAATCACATCTTCTTAAAGATATATTAGCAACGTTAAAAACATTCAATTGTAAACATTGTATACAACAATTAACGCATATCACATGCAACACATTTACAGACTAATAGTTTCCAGGTTAGCTGATAATGTTGCGAGAGAGACGTGACTCTGATCACAGCTAGTACAGCACTGATCGCCACCAGTCGCTAAGTCAACCGAGTGCGCCATTACCAAAATAAACCTTCTGCGCACTTCAGAAAACCGGCAAGCTTATTTGGTGTCTGCTCTACCTTTGTAATAAGTCCTACAAGTACCTATTTCATTTTAAAGAATATCATGGTTGCTATTATTAGTATTGTTTTTTTTAACTGTTCTGAAATATTTATTTATTTTTGTTTTGGGAATTAGTGTGACTTTTAGAAATGTGTAATTTAATTAACTATGGTTGGTCAGTAATATTTGTGTGGTGACCAGCTAACAACTGTGCATAGAATTGCTATGTGGGTGTCCTGTTTTAAATCCAAGTTGAAACCTATCAAAAAAAAAGAGCAGATTAATTTTTTTTGAAAATAAAACAGTTCCGTGATAAATTAAAAGCTAAAAATGTCATGTGGCCTTATAATCGTAGGGATTTGGGAAACGTTAATAATGTAGGTGTTTTCTTCCAAAAGGCATTTAAATCTTTTAACTTAATGTTATTATTTTAATTTTCCCCACAAATTTGGGACGAGTAAAGTGAAATGTATCACTTTTAGAGAAAATTACATTGCAACTTTTCATGTATCGTCCAGGCCTTAAAGTAGCGGATCAACTATATAGACAAGCAACTTAATTGCATGTGGTTATGAGTATACTTCAATCCTTTCTGAAACGAAAGTATTTTAAAAAAAACTATTGGTTTTACAGTCATTTTATACAGCTAGAAGATTTACTTATACTATATTTTATTTATTTATTTATGAAATTATTGTCTAATATTAGTAATGTATTAATTAATTTTGCAACTAATATTAAGATTATTGGAAATACTAAGTCAATGTTTTTGATGTAGTGTATGTACATATTTTAAATACAGAAGAACAAGTTGTTTTTGTTGTATTATCTCAACTTACAGTCTTATACGATGTTAGTATACTATATATAAAATTGAACCAAGAAAAAATTCCATCAGCTGATTTTATTTATCTATCAGATATCATTTTATTATTAATGCTAGTATTATTTTTTGTAATACCGGTTAATCTGGTAAGTTTCTATTATCAGTCCTTGCACTCATATTTAATATTAAAAATTCTCTATATTTAGTTATGAATCATATAAAATACATACAGATTGGTAGAGCTTCTCTCCATTATCATGTTACTATACAAATAATGAGATTATGGAAGTAAAATCTGTGTTCGACAATACAAATGTTGTTATTAAGGTATTACTATTATTATATGGGATGGTACCTTTGTGTGGTACAGTTGGTCATCTAATTGATTGCTATGCTGATTGTCCAGTGTTTGAGCTTCGACTATCATCTGAAATTTTTAGTATCATAATTTCCTTCCAATGGGACTAGTTACCTATATAAGTTAAAAACAAAAAATAATTATCCCTCTTAAAAACTCAGCAGTGGGTGGTTATAGTATATAACCTAAAAATATGTTACTTTTTATTTATGTTTTGTATTACGTCGAGTGAGATTTGTATTAATATCTTGTTGAAACACTATGTAGGCGTATGTTGTTCTGTTTATTCAGATGTAATGTGTCTTTTTTTTAAAATTTGCACATTTTTTACTTTCCATTAATTAATGTCATTTCATTAGTATAAAAATGTTATTTATTTGAAGTTTTATTTGACTCGTGTACAACTCTGCTTTTTAATTTTTTGTAAAATAATTTTAAAAGTCAATACAAATTCACACATATATGTATGGGTGTAGTAGAAAAGATCGTTACTGAAATACCGAGATAAGGAAAGAATTTAACATCTCTATAAACGACAGGGTGTCTCAGAGCAGAATGTAGTATTTGGAGGATGTGAGCAAATTGAGGGAGGATAGGATACCTAAGCGAACATGAGGATATAAACTGGAAGGAAATTGAGAATGAGGATACCTGAGAAAGAGATGGGTAGATTTGTGAGGATTGGAACAGGCAGAAATGCCTCTTAATTCTTAAAAGACAGAAGAATAAGTAGAATTTTAAAAGTGACTGTCCTTAGTGTACAATTATTTTCAAATTGCAGGTTCAGTGAGGTGATTCATACGTTTATTAATTCTTATTTAAACCCAGAAATTATGCTAAAACTTTAATAACAGGCACGGATTAGAAAACCCACTTCTAAACTTACCTCATAAAGTTGAAATATGCTCTGGTGATAGTACAAATAAAAAGAAAAAATATATTTACAAAAAATATGATCTAGTTGTTTATAAATACATAAATTCAAATGGTATAAGTTGTAATAATATTCTGACTTACGCCATTTGAAACCATGATAAATTAGCCGTTGTAATATTACTTATCCCAAGTCTGAATCCATCATAATACACTAGAGCCCTGATTTTCCAAGGTAATGTGGATCGAGAGTACCTCGGATAATTGAAAACTCGTATAAAACGGACTCTGTCAAAAATCGAGTGGGAAACATATGGTAAACTGGTGAAATGAATGAAAACGTGGTCAAAGATGTGAAGAAAGGCATCTACTGTATTAACAAACAAAATACAAAATGAAAAAAGATATACTACAGTACATGTTCCGGGTTACAAAGTTATTTCTTGAAGAAGTCCATAGGTGTTTTTGTTTAACGGAACTTGCTTGCTTCTTTACCGCCGTATAAGTCTGTACTAAACACTTCGCAGTAGCATACATATTGTCATTATACAGCGACTTTTAAGTTTTATTGAATAACGTGACATTAATTCACATACTGCAATTCGTTTTATTCCAATTGTAAAAAAGCATTAACAAAATTGTATTGATGATTAGGAAAGCATTGACATTAATGTTCTGTGAAGTATTTAATAATGATAAAAAAATGTGTGTTTTATTTACCAGAACCCTTTTTGATGAAACCGTGTGTGATTAATATAAGTTCAGTACAATATTATGATTTGCTGCTGTATGCAGATTTCGGTTAACCGCTGTACTTTTTGGGACTACTTCGGTTAACCTGGAACTTGGTTAACCAGATAACCAGGGCTCTACTGTATTACAATGGGCACAGGCAAAGTGTTAAATATTTTTATATCATGGTGGTGTACTTTTGTTAAGTTTCAATGATAACTAACAATCCTGGTAATGTCTCAATAATGCAATTTGACATTTTCATAGTATGAATTACACTGGTTGTACTGGCAAGTATTTTGTAGTAAATATTTTGTGTTGTAATTTATTGTTTTGTATGTTTGAATCTTAAATAAGTTTTTCATTACTGGTGTTATTCTTATGTTACAGAGCCCTTTTCTGATTGGTATGAAGAGAAAATTGACCTTCCCATTTTCGAAGAACTCGATACCGTTCAACCATTGCCAGCAACAAATGTAAGAAAAGATGAATCAGTTTACAACAAAGAATTCATTGACGTGTGCCATTATGATGGTGGTGTACGTCCTATGGAAAGCAAAGTTCTTGCTCCGAACATCACTGTTATCTCAGAACATCAGCTGCCACCACATCCTCAGCAGCTTCAACATCACCACAATCATCACCATCATCATCAGCAACCACAATCACATCCACCCGTGATTGTACCTGTACCGATGCAGCTGGGTGAGCAAACAACAGCTCTCATGCAAGAATTTGAATTTGTTCTAAGTAACAATGAGACCTTAACACCGCCTGAAAGTCCTCGTGATGACGTCAACGGGCTTGCGATGTTACAAGATATGCGAACGGAAGAATTGGATGAATTAGTACGCATCCGTGTCGAAAGTTTAGTCGAAGGACCAGATAATTCTTGCTCTTCGTCTTCACACGAGGATAGTGGCGCTGATAGTCCGGCTTCTTCAGACAGCGGTTACGATGATCCTGATTGGACTCCTGAACCTCTCATTCCTGAGCCTAAACAAGGTAAACGTCGCCGCCCGACAAAACCGTATACTCGTGCTCCACCCGAAGAAAAACGTCAACGCAAAAAAGAACAGAACAAAAACGCTGCCACTCGGTATCGTCTTAAAAAGAAAGCTGAAATTGAAGAAATTCTGGGAGAAGAACGAGAACTTCAAGATACAAATGCTAAACTTAAAACAGATCTAAGTGAACTGGCACGTGAAATCAAATACTTGAAAAATCTTATGCGTGAAGTTTTTAAGGCGAAAGGTCTTATGAAGTAAGATCGATTAGAATAAGCTCTATCTATTGGTTCTCTCTCTTATTGTTAATTGTTAGGTTTAATGTATTTACTGTCAACCACAATTAAGTGTCCAACAGTGATTCACATTCTATATTAATTGTGCACGATTATTAATGTTAATTTAATAAAATTGTGTCTTAAAATTATTACTGAATTTTGGTGGAAGTTGAGATTGATTCAGTCACGTGGTTGTGATACTTTATTTTCATGTTCATTCTATTTATTTATTTATTGTCTAATTATTGAATTGGAAACTCCTAACATTAAAAGAACATTTAAATTCGAAAGATAATGTATTATTACAAAATAAGTATTTTAGTTTAAGAACATTATTTAAAATTTTAAATACAATCTTATTTATTAATGTAATTTTATAATTTTTGTACTTAAAAATTGATTCTTTGTTAAGTTTGTTATTAACTGTAATTTTGTTTAAAAAATTGATGGTAGTAACATAAAACTAATCTGATCTCATCTTCTACCTGTTATTTATGTTTGGTAAAAATAAGAAATTTGTTAAATATTTGTTATTAAATTTATTTTTATCACTGTTTGCACATAATTTTATTGTTGTTAATCATTCTAATGTTAGAAATTTAGTCTTTATTAAATGCCAGCATGTTATTCTTATATCTTTGTTGCAGATACATCTCTTTGTTTTAAAAATATGTTGCGATTATTTAAATTCTACTTGCGGTAATGATTTGCTTTTTATTTCGTGCATTGATGTTTGCAAGTAGGTTTGATTAATCACAAATTTTATTAAAGCAATTTGATAATGTTTGCTCTTTTGTCTTTAATAATTTTTTCTTGTATTTTTTTATTAATTAATGATTTAATTGTTAACGTAATAAAAGGTTATTTGTGGTGGGTTAAAATTATGTTTTTTTCGTAAAAATGAAAACAATAATTAATGCTCTATGGGCAAAATGTTTTCATTTTTTTCTTTTAATCAGTGTAATTGTGCTACAAAATTATTGATCAATTTATTGTAATATTTGTTAGTGTTTAATTAGGTTATTAATACAAAGGCGGGTTATCCGCCATATTGACGTTGTGTGTTTATCTTAAAATACATTTTGATATTTTTTTTCATTTTAATTCATATATTTTATGTTGGAAAGTATAATAATATGTTGTGTAGAAGTATTAAAAAATAAATGTCGGGCGGACATAAATGTGTTTGTTGATCTTTTCCGAATTCCTTTTTGACATTTCTGTTGTTAGTATTTATTGACTTAAAAGGTTTTTCTGTACAACTAAGAATGTAAGTTGGACTTTTGAAGTGTTTTGATGATTTTGGGCTGGTCTGTTGGTGTAGTGATCAGCGTAACTGGATTCTATATCAAGGGTCTTGGGTTCAATTCCCAGTCAGGTGTGGCATTATTATATGTATATTTCACCTTATGTCATTTACCCATGCACAAGTAAGTTATTACATGTGTACAAGTAGCTACTACAAGATAGTCATGTATTAGAACCATTATCCACAAACTGAAAATAGTTCTATACGAACAAGTTACAAAATAAATAGTATGACAAATTTGTTAATATTTTCTTCCCATGAATAAATGAAGACTTGTTATAGTCAGGAATCATTAGAAAATTTTTAGACCTTTTTAATTTTTACAATTTGTTTTATCATTAACAATCTAGATTGTTGCAGTAATCTAAAATTATTGCAACAATCACCTGTCTCTGAAAATTAAATGTTACAGAAGGAATTATTTAGGTATTTCAAATAATACCAAATTTGCTTCCAAAAAAAACAAATTTTTAAGTAAATAATTTTAGATGATAAAACAAATTGAAAAAATAAAAAATAAATAATTTTTTTAAAATATTTCCAATATTTATTGAACAATAAAAATATTTTACCGCTGGATTCGACCTACCTATCTTTACATCTTCGGACCAGAACGTTACCGTTATGCCAAACATAACAATGTGAAAAGTTGATAATATTTACTATACTTAAATGGAAAACTGGTACAAATTTATGTATTTCTGTATTTAAGCTGGAATACAGCTTAAAATGTATCAAAATTGATATTTTTTAAAGGTTAAACATTTTCTAGTGATTCCGGACTATAACAAGTCTTCATTTATTCGTGGGAAGAAAATATTAACAAACTAATGAAAATCAATGCTATTTCCCTATGGTTCAAATTCCGTGGGACACCTGGTATACACATATAATACACAATGCCATGCAGATGTCATTGGAAAATTCTTACTCGTTTTTACCCATCTTCAAATACTACATTATGCTTATTTTATGACTGCTTAATCTACAAGTTATAATTTTATGTGGTCATCAATGTAAAATGATGTGGAACTAAATTTTGGATAAAAAATATACTGTATAAAATAATTGTTCTAGGATTTCTAAATACCTATTGTGTGCATTTTTGGTGTTCAGTGAATTTCAACCATGTAATTTTAGAAAAAAACTAACTTTGTGCACTATAACCCTTTGCCCTTCTCAAGGGTTTTGCCTGGCGAAGGGTCATAGGGCACAAAATTAGTTTTTTCTAAAATAACAGGGTTACAGTTAACTGAACGCCAAAAATGTACACAATAGGTATTAAAGATAGGTATCTTCATTCAAAAATAAATCTTTATAATGCATCCTGCAGTTTTAAATATTTCTATTTCATATAATGAATTAATACAATAATTATTTCACTAACCTTCTTTTTAAACTGCGTCACCTTTATTTTTATTTTTACTTACACGTGTTTCGGTGGATCCACCATCATCAGAGTAAATAACATATAATTGAAACTAAAAACATTATTTATTAAAAATCTATAGAAGATGATACATCTTCAGTCACTTGTATAAAACTGTTTTATACAAGTGCTGAGAAAACATTAGTAAAGAAATAAAATTTTCAGGTAACTGAATTACGTATTCCAGCAGCATTAAAAGGGGTTATCTTCATTCGGAAATGTGTAATTTTATTTCATGGAAAGTAAGCTCAAAAAACAATGTGTTAATTATAATTTAAAACAGAAAACCTGCAAGAATTTTAAAATGCCCATAAACCAAAAAAAAATTTATTTTACATTTTTAATTATGTGAACGCTGTTTATTTAAGCTGTTTCTGAGGAAACAGAATTTTTAAATCAACACCACCACAAGTTGGTGGTATTGTTGTTGATAGAATCTTTAAATCAGAATTTTTAAACAACACCACCACAAGTTGGTGGTATTGTTGTTGATAGAATCTTTTTAAAATTTCAGCCCAGTTGGTTCTATAGTTTTTGCTTCGAATGAATAATATTCACAAATAAAATATCTTTAAAAACCACTTTTTGCATCTAGGCTATGAAATATGAAGGTCAGGTGAAATCAGAGGATGGAAAATTTTGTTCCTTAACAATAACTTTCATACTCCAAACTATTGATGAAGCATGAAAAGTAAAAATGAAGGAAAAAGTAAGTATAGGTTGATATGTCTTCTGTTTTGGGATCTTATCAGGTTATCAAAACTGTATAATCCAATTCGATAAAGAAGAAAAATCCAATAAAAATATTTAAAATACAATATAATCATACTGTATCTGAACACAGATCATTCACTTAATTTACATGACACTGGTAACTTTAGTTGGTACTGGTATGTCCTTTTAGAAAAAGTCAAGCACCTCGTCTAATGTTACTGTTTATTGTTTAAACTTACAATACAAATGCTAAAAATTTCTTATCGTGAAATCATATAATATTAATAAATCAGTAATTGTACCAGTAGTGGAATGGCTAGAACAATATAACCTTGAAAACCATATTAATGTCGTTTTGTTGGTGAATTGTTCCTAATAAATTAGTGTTTAATATGAAATAAAGGAGTGTATATTTAAACTTTTTCTATTTTGGAAACATATAATTGTTCAATAACATTATTTTGGTATTGAATAAGCAAATACTACTACGAAACTTTTCTGTAGTTTTTGTTGTCAAACTATTGTTGAATTTTCATTGTTATTTTAAATTTTATCTATAAAGAAAATAAATCAACTGACAAAATAATTTCAGGTGATATGACATTAAGAATGAAGGTTATTGCATTCACTGACTTAAGACTATGAATTCCTTGCTGTGAACAATTGTCTTAATTGTGAGTTTCAATACTATGATGCAAAGAACCCAAGGAAAATTTAGCATTACTTGATATAAGTTTTACAGATAAATTGTACCTATATTTTTTCATATTGTTAAAAGTTTAGTTCCTAAAGAACTGTGAATATGCATAATAATTCTTTGATCCTTACAACACACTGTGTATTACTGTGATCACTGTTTCCTTTTGTAAGGAATGTTCTGCATTCCTAATTGTGCAAGTACTTTATGTGTTGTCGTTTAGGTCAACAGCCGAAAGACTGGTTTGAACCTCTAGAGGATTATTTAGTAAAAACGAGGAGTGAGGTGGTTTACTATTGCCTTCCTCTCCTAGTTAAAAGAGTATGCTTATCAGCATGCCAGGCCCTCCGAAAAGCACTTACTTTCCACCCTGCAAATAAATACCTTCACTTCATTCACCACAGGGTCTGGCTGTATAGTAAAATTCATTACTCTCAGAGGAGATAACTCTGAGAGTAAGTACTTTATAAAACACAAGTACTTATAGTATTATAGTATAAGTACTTCCATAAGGCATAAGTACTTTATAAAACAAGAAAACATAAAGAAGATCTTTCTTAAAGATGATTTTAATGTACATTATTGTGTTTCCATAAAATTTACTGAGCTTATCTGGCAATAAATTTGATTACTAAACCTAAGGTCTAAGGTTTAATTCCTGGAATATGTCTAGGAAATTTTACAATACAATACTCAAATAATGTAAACCCATTGTAGTTTGTAAGAAAACAAATGGTTGATATGATTAAATAAGGAAGCTAAAAAAGTCAAGATATATACAGATACGTAATGCAAAGTTATAAATTAAATGGTTGTTTCAATCATGTGGTCTGCTAAGTTTTATTGCATGACTCTTATTTTCATTCAGTTATGAATTAGGGCATTACATTTAAAAGCTGTGTTATTGATAATCATACAACTAATACATTAATGAAGTGGCAATGTGTAGTTGGAATTACTATTTTCAATTTTATACAGCTCCAACATTGCTCAAATACACAGATGTACATAGTTGTTTTATGCAACTCACTTTTATTATTTGATAATGGTGTGAGTAACATTCCTGGAAGTTATTGAAAGCGTGGTTAAAACTAAATCCAATTGATTGTTGGATGTCGTACTTTATGTACAATTTATAACCTAATTAATTGTCAGCATAAAAAACTTAAGGATGAAACTATGTGTTGTCTATTACATTAAATACATATATTTTTCAGACATTTTTCTTTTGAATTGCTTTTTACTTTCTCTTGCCTATATGAATAAATAGGAAGGAAAGTATTGTTTTCATGTCAATTTTTTGAAATTGAGTTTTCACCGGATCTACACGTTTTCAGACCCCCTGAACCCAAAAAAACATATTTTTAGCGATAGCTCTGCGTGTGTGTGTGTGTGTGTGTGTGTGTGTGTATGAACAGAATATCTCAAGAACGGAATATCGTATGAACGTGAAACTTGAAACTTAAGTTAGATACCACTTGAGGACCCGACACGAACATTTTCATTAAAATCGGTCAACCGGAAGTAGTAGTTTATCGTGTCATTTTTCACTTTTCTGCGATTTTCTCAAAAACGAGTCCTAAAAATTTTTTAAAATCGCCTTATTCACTTAATTTTTTGTGCTCTACCAGATATAGTAGGTACCATTTCTGCTGAAATTCTTGAGGAGATAGTTTTTGTGTAAAAAAATTATTTTTTTAATATTGCGACTTACATATGTATTTTAGCGCAAAAATATATTTATTAAAAGTTGTAAAAAATTTAAAATCCTGTAACTTTTACATCGAACATTTTTTGTATAATGCTTGGTTTAGTGGTAATTAGCAATTTTCTGTTTTTCTCTCACAAAAACGTGTAAAAATAGATTTTTTTAATATTTCAGCCTTAGTATGCATTTTACGACAAAAGTATGTAATCAAATTTACTGGAAATTAAAAGATTTACAACTTTTATTAAAAACATTTTTCTCTACAGAGCCTAGTTTAGCGTAAAAGAGTGATTTTCCTTATTTTTAAGCCAAACTGAGTTTGATTTTCATTTTGTGTCTTTTACTCATGATTAAAATAAGGATACTTTTTTGTTTATTTCTAATGTTTTATTACTAATGTTAGGTTATATTGTTAATTATTTGCATTTGCAAGATAAAGTCGTGTGAGTGTTTCACACCAGATTTTATTTATACAGACCCACTGGGTTGTTTTTGAGGTAAAGTCATCGCCTTGAGTCAGCTGATTTTCAGTGATGAAGGTTCCTGGTTCAAGTCCTAGTAATGGTAGTTACTTTTATACAGATTTGAATACTAAAGTTGAATTGATTACAAAATAAGGCTGGTGCTTGGCAAGGGAGAGGGAATGGTGTTGCCATGTTGACTGCCTGGCTTGCTTGGCTGTACACTGTACAACAACCACGTTCAATTAACATACTCTTCTTTCCTCAATTGATGTCATTATTATTGTAATTACTTTTTCATTTTTTTAAAATGCATGCGAACGGGAAAGGACTATTT
Organism: Catonia carolina; assembly: GCA_035578175.1. Taxonomy (NCBI): domain Eukaryota; kingdom Metazoa; phylum Arthropoda; class Insecta; order Hemiptera; family Achilidae; genus Catonia; species Catonia carolina. The sequence goes on along the minus strand of JAQMRL010000001.1, from coordinate 254,402,485 downwards.
ATAAATTCAAACTCTAATAGCAGGTCACAAGATTGCACAGTAAGCAGTGAAAAGCGCGGTTCGATTGCAGAGCAGTGATTGAGACTAGAGTGCAGGTGTGGCAACAGTGTACAGAATTCTCGTAACTGATTGACCGGTCATGCTCCCCTCTCTGTGCGTGACCGGTCCCAGTCCTATTTTGTAATCAATTCAATTATAGATACTAGACAGTGGTTTATGGTGTACTTTGATGGTTGGGGTTCAATTAACCGTACTCTCTCAGGAATGGTCAGCCTGGGTCTGTACAAGACTACACCTCATTTACATACCACACATATATCCTCATCTCATTGGGTCATGGGGTTGCTTATTGTTCTTAAATTGAAAAGATTGTAACGTTCACACATTTGAGATTAAAAAAAGTTACATGTATAAGCACCATGAAGTTTATTTTACTGGGCATGGCACTTTTTGAAGGAAGAATTCCTTCGATAAGACAAGGAATAGTAGAGGAAATTTTTCATTCAGCTTTTCTGTTCCCGTCTTCTATAACCAAGTCACTCTTCTGTTGTAAACAACACATTGTAAAACAATCCAGCAAGCTATAGGGTAAACTGCAATTTTCTGTGCTTTGTTTCTTATATCTAAAAGTTTAATTGCAAACATAGAATTTACTTTTTGCATTTTTTTTTTTTGGTAATAAGGCTTCATAAAGAGTTAAAAAACAGTGGTATGATTGTACTATTAAGAAGATATTTTTAGAATCAACCAGTTAACTTGGTTGTTGTTTTATACAGTGATAGATTTTACAGCTTGAGGTATCTTGAGATCATGTAAGATAACTTCTGACGACAATATTCCATTAGCTTATTTTTTTTGATAATTGCATCCAGAGAACTCCAAAAATGGAGTATAGAACATCTCAAGATAAAACTGATAAGCCTAAACATTTAACATGTTGAATTCATTACCTTTTTATTACCACTGCATACTTGCTTACTCCTACAAGTGTCACCTATTAATTTTACCAACTAATACGTAATTTGCCTTGGCATTTACTTAGATATTTATTTATTTTCCAACCAAAAATTATTTAGAAAGGAATTCTTTTACACTAAAATGTTTTATCAGTCAAATATTTTGGTAGATGTTTTTTTTACAAATTTAGATTACCACAAATTTTTAAAGCTTGTGGCAATTTTTTGATTTGATTTCTATCTGCATAGGAAGGTTTTTGTTCAGAAATTTAGTGTTGTGATTAACAAGATAATAATCAATTCTGTTTCTTGTGTTGCGATAGTGGGCATTTAAATTCTGTAAAAAGGTATTTTGCTGATCACATTGGCTTGCAGATCAGATTTGCTAATCAGATATAAAAAAACACAATCTGTAAGATTTACATAAAAAAATATTGTAGTTTAAAAGCAACGTTTTAAAAAGTGTAAAAAACTGCCAAATAATTCACTGGCCTTTAGATCAGCTATGTCAGTCAGCTGGAAAAATACTTTCTGTGAATTGTTAAGTGACACTGGGTGAGTGATCAACTGACAGCCCCATTATGAACGAACTCCACTAAGGGTCCTTGTTCAAATTCATATGTACTTAAAGGCAAAAATATGTCAGAAGAAGAAATCAAATTGATGGTTACCAATAGTGTATGGTTCCCAGGAACAAATAAAAGCTGTAAAAAGAAGACAATTTAATAATTAATATTTGTATCCTGTGGCTCAGTTTCTAAAGATCCTGTGATCGATTTCTGTCAAGTTTCTGGAAATATCCAGTGTTATTACATTCTGGCAAAAGGTAGGTGCAAATTTTAAGTAAAAAAAATATGTAAATCACCTATTTATTTATTTATAAATATTTATGCAATATGTAGGTTTATAATTAATGTTGAAATATCTTCCTTAAAATAATTTTTAATATGTATTTAAAAAACTTCAGTATTATGTGTGGATAGATAGAAAATTCACATTAAATGTTTGAATTTATTATTCTTTAAATATATATTTTTAGTTTTTCTGTACTTAACCGTTGTGAATGAAGTTAACTCTTGTTTTTTTATGTTTCCTCATCCTTGTGTTTGTTAACTTATCATGTGCAAGGTTTTTTTAAAATAATATTAGAATAAACATGAGATGAATACAATGTACAATGTTTGTGACAAAAAATGAACAAATATAAATACCCATTGAGATCTGGAAAGGAAGTTAAACTATTCATTTAGAAGAAATAATGTTGTTGACCTACTACAGAAGTTTAGAGCATATTATGCTGTTAGTGAACCAGTGTTACGTAAGATAATATCTTTGAAATGGTGATATTCTTTGTTCATCCCTTGTGTTCTTTGTTTTTGTTTCACAGATTATTATAAACGGAAAGGTTATATAATTCAGCCTGTTGTTTGGTATAAACAGTACCAGTTTAATAACGCTGTTGTTTTCCTTAAAAATGGCACAACCTATTAAATTTGTGATAGTATTACTTGTGTAGGAAATAAGATATGTTTTTTGTTTTAGAATATTTTAAAGATTCTGTGTCAGTTGCAGAATCAGCTTACATTGTTATATTTTTCAAATATGATGAATCAGAAATAAAACAATTAATTTTAAACGTGATTAATTTAGGATTAGAAAGTACTGTAATAAAAACTTGTAAACAAAAAAATGTTGACAATTTTTTTCTTTGCAAATAGATTACACTGACCAAAATTATCAAAACTATTTCTTATTCATATACCTTCCTCTTTAATTCTTTCATTTTCACCATCTTTTCTTCATTCGCTCTGATCTGTTTCTTCAGAGTATTTAGCATATTTTTTCTAAAGTTCAGTGGGATTAATCTTAACTAATTTTCTAAATTTTTCATTATTCATGCAATCTTCTTGTGTTATTCCAAATTTTTCATTTTGTTTCTTAGATGTTCCAGGCTTGCTTCTAATGATAAAAAACTTTGTCAAATATTATCTTGTTTAATCTATTTTTATCCCTTTTAGGCATGTATTCATAGATTTGATTTGTCTTCTAGTCATTGCTTTACCAATATGTTGTTTAGGTCATCAGCTGAAAGGCTGGTTTGAACTTCTAGAGACTTTACTAAGTAAAACAAGGAGTGAGTGGTTTACCATTGCCTTTATCACTGAGTGGACACTTTGGCTTTGGAACTTTGGCATGCTTATCGGCATGCCGGGCCCTCTGAAAAGCATCTACTTTCCAATCTGCAAATGACTCCTTCATTTCATTCACCATAGGTTTGACTGTTTAATGAAATTCATTACTCTCAGAGGAGATAACTCTGACTAGTGTCTTTTACACCTCTACATCTACTGTTCTCACATGCTTCAGTCATAATTGTTTGACCATATGATAAGAAACAGAACTATATTTTGTAGCCCTGAAACTAGCAGATCGGGTGCAAATAATTTAACACTCTACTTGCCAGTTATGGGTAATTCATCAATATAAATAATAGTTTATACATTCTTGTAAATTTTCTGATTAGATGTTTTCTAAAACACCATAAATTTTTCGTAGATATATTTATTTCAAATTTCTTCAGTTTTTCCATGATTTCTCTACATTCAAAATATAAATATCGTTATCAAAGAGATTGCCTCATGGTAGTACTGTTGTTCTCTTATTTTATTGCAAAGCAAAAGATCAGAATTCGATTTCCAACTAATGTCTGGAAATTTTTTCATATCATTATACACAAGAATTGATAACATTAAATTCATCATACCTGTACAAGAAATATCTTTGTAAATTTCAATGCAACATTAATACTAATGTGTTATAAATATTTACATACATTTTGAAATCAGAAAGAGCAAAATTTAATAGCAATGCAATAGTAACTCAACTGTTTGTTCAACTGAGTAAATCATTCTGTCTCCACACCTGTTCTATATTTATTAATATGAAGTATGAAAGTATGTAACAAAATGATCAAATCTAAGTTTAGTTTCATGGTACACTGCTGTTTAATTAAAAACATAGTTTAGTTAATTGTCTTCCAATATTCTTGTTTTGTTACAAAATTTATAATAAAACTAAAGAGATTGATATTGATAAGAGAAAGTGCATAATAATGTACCGAATGTAACAAAATATTAGACAAATTGTAAGTACATGTATTCATGTTATAAGTATCTTAATATTTTGCCTATTTCTTTCTTTGTAGCTGAAAATTTCACCAGATATTTTTTTTTTTATTCCTAATTTGTGTACATTGCAATCTGTTCAATTTAGAACAATAAGCAACCCCATGACCCAATGAGATGAGGATGATGTGTATGACGTGTAAATGAGGTGTAGTCTTGTACAGACCCAGGCCGACCATTTCTGAGAGAGTATGGTTAATTAAACCCCAACCATCAAAGTACACCGGTAACCGCTGTCTAGTATTCAAATCCATATAAAAGTAACTACCTTTACTAGGATTTGAACCAGGAACCTTCGTCTCCTAAAATCAGCTGTTAAACAGCTGATTTCGGCGACGACTTTACCTTTAGACCAACCCGGTGGGTTAAAGATATTTTAAACCATGAGAAATTATTTAATGGAATGTTTTACTTATTTAAATCCAAAACAACATTATTATTTGTTTAACCAAGTTCTTGCAGATAAAGAATGATGATCAATTTACTGACTTTTATTCCTCAGAACTTTACCTGTTTAAAAATGCAACCAAAATTAAACCTCAGACTTTAGTCTATATTTTACTAGAATGAAGTAAAACTGCTGTTTTAATAGGCCTAATGTGTTTACCATATTTCTAACTGATTTTTGTAGTGTGAGATATGTTTAAATTGAAGAGAGACATTGGCCTATTCAGTGAACTTAATTTCCAGTGACAATATTCTGCCAGTTGAGTGGTAGGGCCTGAAGTCCTACCTAAGCAATGTAGGCTAAGTTGGGCTGAAGATCAACTGGCCTGGAAGCCTATTTCATCTTGAAGTGCCTACTTATCCATTTCTGATACTATCATTATAATTGATATCCTGACTTCTGGCATCTGCATGGAAAAGTTCAGTAGAGGTCTAGGAAAATCAGGCTCTCTAGGTTGTTTAACCAGGAAATACTTCTTCCAATATCCTGCTTCCTCAATATTTCCTCTTGAAAAATTTATTGAAATAACTTGCTGAATCAGTTAAAGTGTCAGTTTATAGTGAAATAATAATCTTCTTCTGTTTCTGCCTTTCAAGGATTAAGCATCTGTTCCTGTTCTGAACCTCTCAAATCTGCCCATTTCTTTCTCGGGCCTCCTCATTCTCTCTTTCTTTCCAGTTTATAGCCTAGCTTAGGTATCATATCCTCTCTCACTCTGTTCATATAGGCTACTCTAACCACGTGCAATAATAATAATAGCCTAATTCATTTTATTTACCAATATTATGTTGTTGTTTAGGTCATCAGCTGAAAGGCTGGTTTGAACCTCTAGAAGTTTTACTAAGTAAAACGAGGAGGGAGGTGGTTTACACTTGCCTTTCTCACTGAGTGGAAAATTATGCTTATCAGTATGCCAGGCCCTCTGAAAAGCATCTTTTTTCTATCCTGCAAATGACACCTTCACTTCATTCACCACAGGGTTTAGGTGTAATGAAATCATTACACCATTACTTTCAGAGGAGGTAACTCTGACTATTGTCTTTTACACCTCTCCTCACGTTAGTGGTAGTGCGCTAGCCTACAAAGGTGAAGGTCCAGGGTTCGATTCCTGGCTAGGATCTGAAATTTTCTCAAGTTAAAACCCATTTTTTCATAATCCATCATAGTCGCTAAAAACCGAGCTGTTAATGAGACTTTAAATAAACTAAAACAAGAATATTGGGGTTAGAAGTGTTTTCCTTTGTTTAACATTTCCGCGAAACGATTCTGTTCTTTTTTAACCACCACGTGATTCAGCTAGTTTAGAATGAATTATAGAAGTTGGAATATGCTTTAATTGTACATTACATTATCAAGTCAGTGTAGTTTCTCCCGAATTTGACTATGTCTAATACATCTTTTTCCTTAGCTATAACCCTGCGTAAAAAATAGAAAACAGTTTTCCGGTTCATGCCTATAACTATCGATAGGCCTATAGCCTATGCCTGTAACTATATGCGCGATCTATTTACGTTATCTCCGAGATTAACAGGTAAAATTTACTTGACCACTGATAAAGGTAAAACTGAAATTAAACACAATTGAATTTGTTTTAAATGAGGATTGTACACACTAAAATATCAATCTCGATCATTTTTCATTTTATATTATGTAATATGGTTAAATAAAATGTTATTTTTTACGACCGGTAGTTCTTGAATTAGAAAATGAAGTAATAAAAGATTTAATTAATGGACAATAAATAATCCTGAAGTTTATATAATATTGTTTTGCTTCTCATAATGTTGGTTACTGTGGCTAGATGTTATAAACTTTTTGAATGAGTGTAGAAAAAAAAGAAAAAGTTGCTAAGGGGTCAGACTGGTAATGGAAGGGTAGTTTCCATTGTGTTAGTTTGTTCTCGGAAGATAAGAAGAACAGTCAGTAGTTTGGGTAGGGGGATAGCATGAGTTCTAAGTCCCACCTGTTGCCCCTTGACATCACATTGAGAAAAGATGGCATGGAGTAGGGAGTTAGGGCATACAGCGGGCTATCGACCCATAGGGTCGGGTCGGGGACCCTCCCACACAACCCACATTTACTCTTCCTTCTTTACCCCTCATCTATACTCTAAAAAGTAATTTTATCTTCCTTATAAGAGAGATAGTGAGGGTTAAAGGGAGAAGGGAAGAATTGAATGTATTCGCGTACTGATTACTACCTACTCGTGTAGGCTACCAGATAATACTGTAGCAATGTAACGAAAAAACCGTATCTTGCAATCTTTAGGTTCCTTTATTGAACAGAAGTTTTTAAATCTTTTACAACACTCATCATCGAACAACATTTGTTACATTAAAAAAACTAACGCTCTAAAATTTTCATAATTTAATAAAGAGAAAACAAAACTGGCGAATGAATGAATACCTCACATGATAATTATAAGAAAATTGTTTTTTACAATAAATAATTCTTTTTTCAACAAGTTATTACAAACATAATATCGTAGAATACTGGCAATATAAATTGAGCGTTGGTTCACGCATGCGCAGTTAGAGCATTCACCCCACCTCCTGTACAGTACGGTCGGTATAACACACGACAAATTAAAAAGTTTGCGTCATATAGTCGCCGTACGAGTTTTTCTGCCTTTGTTGTGTCTTGTTTAAATATATAGTTTACGTAGGGTACAGGAATAATTTAAATAATAAATTGGAGGAAATGCACGATTGAAAATAAAGTTTAGAAACAACAAATTAACCATTACAAAAAAATTGCTTATAAAACAATGAGGTTATGTTGTCAAGTACAACAATACGCGCATTATACTATTTTACAGGGCTGATAAGCTCTGAACGTACGCATTGCCCTCTACCCACTTCATAGCTAGCCAATGACTTGCCAGCAACGTTGCCAATATTCGCACTTGTAGCTCTGTTATATATATTGTTAGCCATTTTTTTGGTCTTCCAATAACATGATACTGTACTATTTCTACATTCGTACAATCTTTCAACGCTAGCAAACGTTCTGATTGGTCTAAACGCGTGGAACAGCAGAGCTCATCAACCGTGAAAGTATTGTAGGTTAACGAATGTAGGGTTATGGTACGGTAGTAAGGGCGCGCGCTTATAACAAGAAGCGACTGTACAGCTGCACTTGTATCTTCACTGTCAACGCTAAATTTATTTTGCTAGTATTATACAGGTCATTTGTTCTAGCTAGAAGCTTTCCCTCCAACGCTGTGTGCCGCTGAGCTGTTCTGTTTAGTGGTGGGGGAAGCACCTCGTAGTTGTAACATAGTATACGGTTAGAAAGAGAGGGAATGATCATTAAGTGAGAAGGAGACAACACTTGCCCCTTTGAAACTATCCCTACTCTACCTACTCGCCCTCCCCTTACAAGCTTCTTCCAAAAACAAACGTACTATACTATTCTTAGCACGTATTGAAACTTTCAATCCGTCGGATAATTAATAAATCTATGATTATTTTTCGTAATGGGACAATTCTAGAGTACGTATACTGTAGACATTTCTGGAAGCTCTTTTTTGGCGGCCACATTCTCTGGATTCGTTCATTGTAGGTTTTTCTTCTTTCTTCCGTCCATCCAGTATTCTGTTTAAAGTCAGTAATCAGTTATCTGAATTTGGTTCGATTCATTATGGTTTCTCGGTCTATTCCTTCTTCCTTCAAGGCCGTCGTCTGTTCCGAACTCACAAACTTGAAACTCTTAGCTTATATCCATGTTTTCCGAGGTCGTCCCACATCTCTCTGTCCAACCGGTGCATAACGGTGTACTTGAAGAGGTATTCTGTGGTCCAGCATTCTGTCCAGTTGTCCCCTCCATCGCCCTCGATACCCCTCAATCTTCTCATTCAGGGAGTAGACTTGGAGCTTCTTCCTTATAACCATATACCGCAATCTATCCAATTTCGAGCATACCTTAACTCTTTGCACGAATCTCATCTCCGCTGCCTGAATCCTTTGTACATTCCTCGTCGTGGTTACCCATGCTTCACTCCCATACATTAATATTGGAGTTACCTTGTAAAACTTATTCATTGTTTCCGGTCTGGCCCTGTTGTTCAATGTTCTATTGATTGTGCCACAAATCCTTTAGAACTTACTTATCTTCCGCTTGATGTCTAAATCCAAGTCTACTCCTACGTCACATCTCAAGTAAATAAAATTGGTCACCTGCTTTACTATCGCATCATTCTCGGCCTATTTCAGTTTTCTTAATACATCTTCTGACTTCTTATATCCTGACCCATGGTTGTTTAACCATAGCTTGATATGTCATTTCCACCACCTCAAAAATGGAATTAGTTGGGAGAGAGATAAATGTGTATATTAAAATTAATTAAGGGGAGACTGTATGATGGCTTTGACTGAAAATTTAGATTTTCGGTTTTTATGTTTTTCAATAGGTAGTTTAGAACTATATCTACTAAGAAACATTAAATTACGCCAAAAAATTTAATGAATAAAATTAAGTTTTTATCAGGTTTATCCAGAAAAATTATCATGTCACCAAGAACGAATATTTGTCATAATTTTATACAGCTCATTTTAGGGCAAAGAGAATTTTAGTTTTTTTTAAAATATCTGCATCACTGTTTTTAATATTTTCAGCTGTTGGTTCAGCTTTCTAACCAACTGTTGATGGGCAATTTAGGCCTACCTGTTGGTGTACATTTTTAAAAAATTCATTTATTTAAAGTCGCGTCAACTGCTTGGTCATTAGCGACTACGGTGGATTATGTGTAACATTAACTTTGGGAATTGAGATGCTAAAATTTCCAGACCCTGGCCGGGAATCGAATCCGGGACCTCAGCGTGGAAGGCTAATGTGCTAACCACTACGCTATTGAGGCGGCAACATGTACATTATATTTTTCCCGTAAATTTAGTCTCTTTCCGTAAATTTAGTCTTTCTCCGTAAATTTAGTCTTTTCCCGTAAATTTAGATGTTTGAAATTTTTACCAATTCATCTTGTGCATGGAACACATACCAACATTTTTATGACTTGCTCTGGTGCTCCAAAAAGTAGTAATATGCAAAAAACCTAAAAAAAATTTGTAAAACCTTTATGCTGTTCGTTATTTTTTTAAAATTTTATGGTTCAACAGATTAAATTGAAAAAATGTCAGTAGCTACAGAAACCCGACAACTATAAGCGTCTTAGGTTTAATTCCCTACCTTTTATCAATTTTATGAAATATGTACCTTAAAATAGTAAATTTAACATTAACGGGATACTAAGTACAGTCTCCCCGTAAATGAAAATTTTAAAATTGTAATTTTTTGGGAAATAAAGTATTATTATTATTATAAAAATAAGAAAGTAATGACAAAAACGAGAACAAATAGTTGTAAAAATGACAACAATGACGTAAATGCGAAGCAATCCTTCAAAAGAAAAATTACTGCCTCTTGAGAAAAAATTGTCTAATCTATTGTTAGAAAGCAAAAATGACAAAAATTGTTCCATTGCCACAAACGCCTACGCAATAATTTTTCACTTTCAATACTAAAGCATATTATAAATGGTTTGGAAGAGGAAGGGAAGTATTAATCAATAATGCCTCTAAAAAACTTGAATATGTTTGTAACTTACTAAAAATTAGTTGAGAGTAATAAAATGTCTATAACAAAATGACATATGTTTGTAGTTAGGTATTACAAAATATATTTAGAACTCCGGAAATAAATCTGCACAGTTCGGTACAAAAATTTCTCATTTAGTATTAGAAATTACTAAAAAAAAAAAACTTATTAATGCTTAATTATTAATAATTATTTAATAAAATGCTCGTTGAAATAATGTATGAAAGTTCTCACAGATTGATTGATTGACTGACTCACTTATTCTTCACTAATTTTACTATTACCGGATCACTTAAACAACTGTAATTCAGTACATTTGTTCCTAAGGATTTGGAAAAAAATCAGAATATGTAGTTAAATCAATCGCGCTTAAGGGATAAAACGAGGTGTCTACTCTGAAGCAATAAATATTGTGGCACTTATCGCTAAGTTCCGTTTCGGGATCTGGGTAAAATAAATAATTAACCAACTATTTTCATAATTACAAGCAAGTAGCTATTTATTACACACTATAAATTACAATTTATAAAAATAAAAAATAATAATAATTTATTTATTCCCATAATATTGCACATTAAATAAAAAATAAATTACGATAGTACAAAATTTCTTACAGTAAACTACTATCCTATTACGCTAGAGGTGGTGGTAATTATCCCATCCAACTATGGACGACAAAACCATGTGCTAGGATGGGTTGGAAACTTTTAAATAAATATCAAAATACTAAAGTATTAACTATTAGCAATAGCTTTCAAAACCTACTATACTTACTTACTACACTAACTTAACTAACTAACTTAACCAATACTTTGCTATTTACTAAGATTTCGATTGTATCAATTATGATACATTACATTTAATTAATTATTAAACTTACATTATTTTTAATAAAATAAAGATAATTTAATACAACCTAAAATTTATTATTAGGTACATTTAAAAACAAAAAATAAAATAAAAAAAATAAAAAAGTAAAAAACTATTCTATTTAATTTTCCTTGTCTCTTTAGTTACATCTACATTTAAATATTGCTAACCATTGCTATTTTCTCTCTACCTATTTTGGCTATCCATTTTTTTTAGTTCCTTATGATGTTACTTAAATCTACAAATAAATTACAATTACTACAATTGAAGACAGCTTGCCGGTTTTCTGAAGTGAGCAGAAGGTTTATTTTGGTAATGGCACGCTCTGTTGCCTCAGCAAGTGGTGGGGGTCAGTGCTGTACTGCCTGTTATCAAAATCACGTCGCTCTCGCAACGCTAATCTGAAAACATTAGTCTGTAATTTGTTGAATATGGTAGGCGTTAATTGTTGTATACAATGTTTACAATTGAATCTTTTTAACGTCGCTAATATAATATAATTTACATCGTTCAGCGCCTGTGATTTAATACGCAGTTCGGTGCTAAGACACTAAATATGCCCACTGAATACGAACTGTTCGCGCAGCTACGCGCACGCGCGCGCGCGCGTGATCATTCGCCGAAAACATGTTTTTTTTTTGTATTCAGGGGGTCTGAAAACGTGGAGATCCGGTGAAAACTTGATTTCAAAAGCTCGACATGAAAACAATAGGCCTACTTTCCTTCCTATATATTCATATAGACAAGAGAAAGTAATAATGAATGAAAATTATTGGGATAAATTTAATGATGCAGTATCATTTGGATTCCTAAATTAAAACATGAAAAAGACTGATGTTTAAATAATAAAATTTTATGAGCTCAATTAATAGTTTAATGGGTGCAATTAAAACTAATAATGATATTTTGATTCCCTTAAAGCGCGTTATAATAAAATTTATTCTCGTAATCGTTAATACGTTATTATGGTAATAGAGCAGTAAATTTAAACCTATGTTTTCATGTGCTAGTGCAGTTGTGTTGTTATATGTAAATGAAATCTGTTTTTGTTTGTATTGAATCTTGGTTAGTTGGTTAGACCTCTCTCTGTCATCTAGATAATTTGCTTTGTGCAACTAGTAATTTTCCGTAGCTAATAATTATAACTTTCAGTGACCTAGCTGTTCTGTAGAGAAAGCTGTATTTTAAAAGTTCAAGCTTAAACTAACAAGCTCTTTTCAACTTAAAAAAAAAATCTGGTGTGAAACACTTACACGACTTTCTCTTGTCAATGCCATTAATGAACAATATAACCTAACATTAGGAATAAAATATTAGAAATAAACAAAAACTAACCTCAAAAACCATAACCTTATTTTAATCATGAGTGAATGAACAAAAAGAAAATCGACCTCAGTTTGGCTTAATAATACGGAAAATCACTCTAACCTAAACTAGGCTCTGTAGAAAAAAATGCTGGAAATAAAAATTGTTGATCTTTTAATTCTCTATATATTTGATATTATACTCTTTTGTCGTAAAATGCATACTAAGGCCGAAATCTTAAAAAATCAATTTTTTATAGATTTTCATGAATAAAAACAGAAAATATCTAATTACCGCTAAACTAAGCCTTGTAAAAAATGTTTGAAATAACAGTAGTAGTGGGTTCGAATCCCACTTAGGCACGGCACATTTTCACATGTTACAAAAAACAAAATCATTTTATCCTCCATTGTACAAAAGTTACACCCCAACGTCGTCGCTAATGACCGTTGTAGTTGATGCGACGTTAAATAAATAAATTAACAAAAGTAGTAGATTTTTAAATTGTTAAAAACTTTTATTATATACACTTTTGCGCTAAAATGCATTTCAAGGCCGCAATCTTAAAAAAAACATTTTTTCTACGAGCGAACAGCCTCACCAAGAATTTCAGCAGACATGGCGCCTTCCCTATCTTGTAGAGCATAAAAAATGTATTAAATGAAGCGATTTAAAAAAAACGTAGCAGCCGTTTTTGATAAAATCGCAAAAAAGTGAAAAAAGACATGAATAAACTACTACTTCCGGTTGACCGATTTTGATGAAAATGTTCGTGTCGGGTCCTCTAGTGGTACCTAAATTAAGTTTCAAGTTTCAACTTCGTATGATGTTCCATTCTTGAGATATTTTGTTCCCACACACACAGACAGACCAATCGCTAAAAACATGCTTTTTGGGTTCAGGGGGTCTGAAAACGTGTGATCCGGTGAAAACTCGAATTCGAAAAATCGACATGAAAACAATACTTTTCTTCCTATATATTCATATAGACAAGAGAAAGTAATAATAAACGTAGGCTACTATTAGTTTGTTTATAGGAAACATAACGATGGTAGCAGCTTTAAGTAAAATAAACCCTCCATTAGTCCAGTTGGTAGCGTTCTTGACCATTAAATTGAAGATCTGGGTTTGATTTCTGAGTACGTTTAGGAAGTTCTCTATCATGTCCTAAAAATGTTTTATATGTATCAAGCTAATCATTCGCTAAAAGTCTAAACTGAAGAGCTGAATTTCCCGGGTCGTTTCTTGAATCTTCTTATTTACGTGCTGCCTCCTCCAAGGAGATTGGAAATCATCTTGGCAATAATGACTGATGCTGCTGATCTAAACAAATCAGTGTACCTGCACTTGAACCACATTTTCAAGTTGTTCAGTTCGGATGTCCATCTTCTACCACAACCTGTTTTACCAATAATTTTCCGCTGAACTATTACGTGAAGTAAGCTGCACTTCGTCCTCTCATCACAATGATCCGAATATTGTAATTTCTGAGAATTGTAAATTCTGAGAACACTAAAGTTTGTGATCATCCAGCGAGCTCAATCTCAAAATCCTTAGATATGAACACATTTCGAACGCCTCCAATTTGTCAGTAATGTTCTTCTTCAAGGTCCAGGCCTCCATATCACAAACCAACACTGAGAAAACATAACATCTGAGCAGTCTGTCTTAAAACCCTTTCACTGCCGGGTCCGAACACCCTTCGGAGTCGGGTGTGTTTTCCCTGTGCCGGCTCCGTATATGCTTCGGGTCTGCTTAGCACGCTCTTGTATCTCTTTTTAAAGCCCGCAGTGAACCTATCGTTACCATTTTGATCTCGGCACACAGTATACATTCTATTCTTCTTTTTTTTAGTAAATCACTGTTTTCACAAAAATCTTGCATTTTTTACGTATATATATTTAGAGTAAATACAATAAAAAATGGTTAAACATAAATCGGCACATGAAATCATGTAACGAAAAAAACGGTGGCAGCGAAAGGGTTAACGTTAATGTAAGGTTTCTATTGCGCGGTACCTTCCTCATTTTATTGAAAACAGTTCTTGCTTACCTAATTCTAGCTTTGATTTCTGCAGTACAAGCGTTATTCTCATTGACAATTGTTCCCAAATGTTTGTATTTTTGGACCTTGTCGACCCTTTATGAATTTTCAAGGTTTGCTGCAACATATATATTAAAAGGTATAGTAATAATTAATAAGTATTAATATACTTCTTCTTCTTACAATCAAGGATTAGGCTCCTGCCTGTTCCGACTCACAACAGTGAAAAACTATTGAATTATTGCCATCTTTTGCGTGGCCTCCCAACATCTCTCCTCCCCTCCGGTCTGTATCGCAAAACATTCAGGGGATCCTTCTCTCAGGCATTCTCTCTACATGCTTCATCCATCGATTTCGATATTCGACAATCTTCCTATTCAGGTTGTAAACATCCAGTTCCATTCTTATGTTCTCATTTCTTAGTTGGTCACTATGATTGAACCCTTTGTTCTTAGCAGGAGTTGCATCTCTGCCGCCTGCACTCTACTCTCTTGTGGATTAATATATTTTTTTTTGTAACAGTGTATTTCTTTTGCAATCAGTTAATAAATACAATAACTTTAAGCAAATATGAGAAAATTTGAGTAATGTCCTTAGAATTAAAATATAAAGTACACTCAGTAGTGTGGTTCAAAGATTAAACTGTGAAGAAAAAAAAATGTACAAAATCAAACTTGATGAACTGTGAATCAACATCTTGAAACACAAAGTTGTTGAAGTAGAAGATGACGATGACGATGATAGAGATTAAAACGACACCGATTATGAGATGACGATGATTAGGAGTTGAAGTAGAAAAGATAAAAAAAAGTTTAAATGATTAATAAAATCGTAAAGGTAAGTCTAATGGTTTAAATCGTTTCAGTCTGTGAGTATCTTCCCTGTTGTCAAGGAGGTTAATCGCTAATGGATTCTGATGGTCTTCTAATATACTTAAATAAAAAATGTAAGGTATACAATAATTTATGTATTCTACACACAATTAAACTTAACAGTATGTATTATTATTTATTATTTTAGGCCTTCAGAAATTTGAATCATAAAAAAATTAATCAAACAAAAGTTTAAAGGAATTTTTTATAAAAATTTAACAAATCGTTGGTTAAGAGTGTTAACATGCTAACTTAATTTTAAGCCAAAAATTGATTTTGGTATCGTTGGAAAAAGGAAAATTAAGTCTACGTATTAGAAAAACTATCAACTCCAATGAGTGCTTTTAAGATACGTGTTGTGACAATTTCTACCATCGCCATGGGAACTATACGAGTTTCATTCAGTTTTACAGCTCTCCTGTAAAGTTTAAGGAAATGGACATAGCCAGGTTATCACTCTCAACTGACCAAATGTAATGTAGTCGCTAATGTAGTGCTTCCCAGTTTTAACATGGCAAAAGGGAGCTATGCCGAAACCAGTGTTATAAGACATTCCACAGTAGATGAGTCGACTGCCTTATCCGAATTTGTACGGCTGTTACAACCGGTCCATATTATTTTTTATTTTTTTGTTTTAACGTCCGACTGTTTTGCAATTACTAATGCAGATGTTAATGCAGTTAATGCAGATGGTGAAAAGGACGATAGATGAAGATGAGTGATGAAAAAATGCCAGACCTGACCGGAAATCGAACCCGGGACCCCGGCCTAGAAACCAGTTGCGCTAACCACTACGCTAACGGGCCGGCCATATTACGATTGACAATATTCTTTAACTCTACTTTATGTATTTTACTAAATACTGCAGAAAAATTAAAAGCTTAATTTCATAACATACAATAATTTTATATATGTTGTTGTTTAGGTCATCAGGCGAAAGGCTGGTTTGAACTTCTAGAGGTTTTTCTAAGTAAAACGAGCAGCGAGGTGGTTTGCCTTCTTCACTTAGCTAAAAAATATGCTTATCAGCATGCCAGGTTCTCTGAAAAGCATCTACTTAATACCCTGATAATGACACCTTCACTTCATTTACTACAGGGTCTGGGTGTATAACGAAATTCGTTACTCTCAAAGGTCAAAGCTCTCAACTAGTGTCTTTTACACCTCTACCACTTCTGTTTTTAAATGATTCAGTCATATAATCGGCCATGTAATAAGAAACAGAACTATTTTTTGTAGCCCTGGAACTAAGAGATAGAGTGCAAATAATTTAACACTCCACTTGTCTTTTACGGGCATGAATTTATGTATACTGCATACAAAATTATACTTAACAGTATGTATAATGTTATTATTATGTTACATAAATTCGAATCATAAAAAATTAATCAAAACAGGAATTTAACGAATTTTTTTATAAAACGATAATCTGTTTCTTATCACATGGTCAGCTAATTAAATGACTGACTCATTTAAGCACAGAAGAGATAGAGGTGTCTTCTTCTTCTTAGGGTGCCTGTCCGTTCCGAACGTTGGCGATCATTCTGGCTATTATTACTTTGTTGGTTGCGCTCCTGAACAATTGGGTGGAGGTCTTTCCGAACCAGGCTCTAAGGTTAGCCAACCAGGAAATTCTTCTTCGTCCTGGGGCTCTCCTGCCTTCTATTTTCCCTTGTAATATGCTCTGCAATAGTTCATACCTGCCTTGATTGCGCATTATGTGACCTAAATATTCCAGCTTTCGACATTTGATGAGGTTGACCAGTTCTGGTGCTGTATTCATCCTCTTTAGTACCTCTTGGTTGGTAACCCTATCGGTCCATGGTATCCTCAGGATCCTTCTGTACAGCCATAACTCAAATGCATGGAGCCTCGATATTGTATCCTCCTTTAGGGTCCATGATTCTACACCATACAGAAGCACTGAATATACATAACCTTTGAGGAGTCTTAGCTTTGTATTTAGGGTGAGGTCACGGCTCTTAAACACTGAACCCATTGTTAAGAAAGCACTTTTGGCTTTTCCAATACGGCATCGGATCTCCTGGGAATTGTCCCATGACTCATTGATCACCGTTCCCAAGTAGGTGTATTGTGGGACTCTTTCAACTCTTGTCTGATTGATGTACAGTTCTGCCCTTCCAATGTTTTCTTTGCTAATGACCATAAGCTTTGTTTTGTTAATCTTTATATCAAGATAGAGGTGTAAAAGACACTAATCAGAGTTATTTCCTCTGAAAGTAATGCATTTCACTATACAGCCAGACCCTGTGGTGAATGAAGTGAAGGTGTCATTTGCAGAGTGGAAAATATGTGCTTTTCAGAGGGTCTGGCATGCTGATAAGCGTACTTTTCCTCTTAGTGAGGGAGTCAATGGTAAACCACTTCACTCTTCGTTTTACTTAGTAAAACCTCTACAGGTTCAAACCAGCCTTTCGGCTGATAATAATTTATTTTAATTAATCTGATGTATTAAAATTTTGTTGTACCTGTAAAATTAAAAGAAAGTTATGTTATTTATAAACAACCAGATTCCGGAAAAACCGGGAATATGTTGTTTAGGTCAACAGCCAAAAGTTTGGTTTGAACCTCTAGAGGTTTTACTAAGTAAAAACGAGGAATGAGATGGTTCACTATTACCTTTCTCACTGAGTGGAAAATTCGGTTTGCCAGCATGCCAGGCCCTCCAAAAAGCACCCACTTTCCAACCTGCAAAAGACACCTTCTTTTCATTCACCACAGGGTCTGGCTGTATAATAAAATTCTGACTTTTACACATCTACCTCTTCTATTCTTAAATAGTTCTGTCATATAATTGGCTGACTATATGATAAGAAACAGAACTATTTCTTTGTGGCCCTGGACCCAAAATATCGAGTGCAATTAATTTAACACTCCACCTGCCCGTTATGGGCGTAAACCTGGAATATATGTTACATTATTATCGATATCCATTTTTATCTTAAAACGTGATCGGTGGTGGTGTGGTGGTGTTTGAGTTGGAGGAGAAGGAGGAGGACGAGGTGGAGAAGAAAGGAGGGTATAGATAATTCAAAATTTAAGGAACAAACAATACATGATGTCACAGGAGGACAAAAAGTAAACATAAAAGAAAATATCTAAATTGTGCGGTAGATTATCGAAGAAAGAACATCTAAATAAATCACAATGATTTTTGTCATCTTCTGATCGATTTGAAATAAAGCAAATACTGTATATTATGTAGATGGAGTATTTGCGTCATTTTTTAAACAGATTGTTATTACTGAGTTCAATCAAACGAAATTAATGTTGGTTTAACTTCTGAATTTAGAAATTATATTATACTTATTTGTTGAGAAAAGAACTTTCTTATGAGAGACTTTCATTACTACGAAAAGCAAATAAATTGTCTGAAGTAATGTTTTTTCATGCTTCATTTAACCCATTACGTCAGAAAAGTTTTCAGCAAAGAAAAGATTTAAAAAAGAAAACAGTCGTAGTACCTATAAAGAAAAAAACGGAAGAAAAATAAAACAACCAAAAAGTCAAACAACAGATTACACAATAATCCCAATCACTAACACTCTGTAGGCTTGCTTTACTTACAGTTTTTCTAACCCGGTTGAAAGCAAACATTACGACTAACTTCTTTTGATTAAGTTACCAACTTTTCTTATAGAAAAAAGAAGCGGGCTACAATAATAAGAAAACTGTCCACATGTGAAGAGCACTTTTGATGTCAAATAAAATTTACTTCATCCAGTTCACCTACCTACTCTATCGATACGTTTAATGTATAAAAATAACGACTTAATGCTTACTTATCATCACTGTTCGTAACCAGAAATGACACGATTATGAAAACTACATTCAATTTATCAAACTACTTTGACATAATTAAATATGAACATAATAAATTCTATATTTTTATCACTATTCTTCTTTCTGAGAATTTACAAACACATCGATATTTTGTAGTTAAAAGCGACTCCATTGTTTTCGAATCATTTTCGAGTAATCCATTACAAATAAGGAAACTTCCAGACCAGAATCAAATCCAAGACCGTCGTTTAGGACATAGGTACGTTAAAAATTTGTTACAAGTTTAAAGGGAAATTTTGTTATTTATAAACAACCATATTCCGGAAATACTTCATTCCTGCTACACTATCTATATAAATAAAATTGTGATTTTGTCAGTACAATTTTTCAAAATGCACCAAATTTTGTTTCTATGCCAAATGTATCACGTAAACACCGAAAAACAACTGAATTTTTGTCTGTTTGTATGTTTCGGCATCACGCAAGAACCGCTGAACCAAATCAATGAATTTTGGTATCTAGATTCTGGACGTAATCGAAATGAAAATAGGTTATAAATTTTTTTAATATCACAAAGCGATGGCGGAGTTCAGAGGTAGGGATAAACAAAAAACTACGAATATCTCTGTTAAAATTCAATATATAAAAAAATGTTATATAAATTGAAATTACGAAACGTTTAAAGATGAATAAGTTTGATTTCGTAAAGTTTTTCATTTTCATGCATAATAACTGAGATATTACCAATTAAAAAAAAAATAAACCAATATTTTTAGAAGAATATTAACATGCAAAATAAACGGAACAATAAACATAGGCCTAGACGCCGGTAAAACCTGTATTCATTCAGTCAGTTACCTACCTACCCATTCCACAGTACCCTTTACACCTTTTCTCGGTCACATAGTCAAAAATGAATCAGTCGTCTTAATAGTGGTCACCATCGTGGTGTTCCTATTGTAATTTTTATCTTTTATTTATAATGAAAATAATAAAGCGCTGCATACCTATTAAAAAAACCCAAGATCTCCCTTTTATTTTACGTTCAACTAATTTTTTTCATAAATAATAATGCTGACGTTGAAAGGAGGTAGATAACAATGAATAGTTAAATATATCATAAAATAATAATAATTAATTTAATTAATATAATATAATATAATTTAATTAATTTAATATATCATATAATAGTTAGGTATATCAGACCTGACAGAGATCGAACTCGGTACCCTAACCGACCGTCCACGGCACCAAGGAAACCATTCGAAGAAAGGGTACTTTAGCTAGTACTACATATTCCTGGAATACTAAATTTATCATCCGATTGAACCACCAAAATTTTACTTGTATCCCATTACTTCATTTATTATTCATGAAAGAATAATGCAGGATTGAGTACCCAGCTAGGATTTATAAATGTCCAACGACGGGGCTTGTACCTGGGAATTATAGCAGAGCGAAGTAAGGCAAGATAGTTGTCTCCAACAGTGAAGTTCCATCTTTTTCATCCGTGAAAACACGTCAATCCTTTGATAAGAAAAGTGAGCTGTCCTGGGGACTATTCAACAATGATGAACGTGTTCAACTTTTAATAGAAGGGGCAAAAAATACAGTAGCGGTTAACCAACCACCGACTGTTTAGCTTTAGAGTCCTCGTGTCAATACGAATTTTCCCCGTAAAAATTTGGAAACATAACAAAAACATTAGTATCCAATTAGAAATGTGTAAAATATATTTCTTTATTATTTGTTTCTGTAATGTACTCGGCTGCAAAAATGCAGTATTGCAATACTTAATTATCACATAAAAGCGGGAAAATATCTACATGATGATTAGAGTCCCTTTGTAATCACGAATGACCTTATACAGATGCATTTTACAAAAATAGATACTTAACAAAAAAACTTGACGGATTTTGGACCTTTGAAAAAATGAGACTTTTAATACAAACAAAATATAAATCCAAGTATACAAAAATAACAACTAGACTACAACCATTTGACTGAAGAAGAGAAAAAATTTAATCAGTCTTTTTAAGCAATTAAACGGTAGCGTCTGCCTTGAACTGAACAGTTATCTGTTGATTAATATATTATATGATTATTTTAATAAAGTTAATTAAATGTAATTAACAATTACTGTAATTATTTATTACATACAAATTGTAAAACTAATTAGATCGTTTAATTGTTATTTTTAACATTTTTTAGATGTAGAACAAACACTTTTTTTCTAATATATAAACTACTAAAATTATTATTACAATATGTTTACATACAGCTTATGTTTCTTAATTTAAAATATTTATTTTTCATATTATTAATAAGATAAAACATATATATGGTTTAAAATAAATTTACTAGTATTTTTATAGTCCATATATAAATCTTCAAAATATATATCGAGAAATTTTATCCAATGGGGTTTTTAAACGACTCTCCCTAGATAAAACCTGAAGTTATTTTCTTCGTAGACCCATATATTGCTTAAGTCCCTGCTCCGTGTAGTTGGAAGGAATGCAGTGCGTTGTTATAGTAGTGGGAGAATGAATGAGTCAGTAGTGTTTCACAGCTGATGATGTATTTGTAGTAGTAGCGTACCCTATACCAACTAGACTAAAAATATATTCTTATAATCCGGCGTATTAATTAAACAAATACCTACCGGGTTATTAACTTGGTCAGATTAATAATATTTAACTTGATAATTTACGAGGGGGTACCCAAAAGTAACCGGAATAGCATTGCCGTGGGCGGTGCTTGGGAAGTATACATTTCTGCCGCACAGACGTGTATAGTACAACTCATTGCGAGTTCAATATTCATCTGTAGTGATTGTTTTTACTAGCACTGTTTTGTTTTTTATGATGGCAAGTTTAAGTGTACAACGTGTAGCTGTGACATTTTGTATGCTACTCGGTAAAAAAAGTGCTGCTAAAACTGTTTTAATGTTGAAAATAGCTTACAAAGATGACGCTATGGGACGATCTCAAGTACACGAGTGGTTTTCTCGGTTTAAAAATGGCGACATGTCGATTAATGACAAACCTCGTTCTGGACGTCCATCAACTGCCCGAAACGAGGAAAATGTTTAAAAAATTCGAGAGCGTGTGCTTTCAGACCGTCAACTGACAATTTGGAAGTTTTAAGAAGATTGCGCAAAAGTGATCGACAAAAAAGATCAGATTTGTGGGAGACAGGAGACTGGTTCTTCCACCACGACCATGCACCTGCACACATAGCCATCTCGGTGAAAGATTTTTTGACAAAAAATGGCATGGTTTCGCTGCCCCACGTACCTTACTCCCCTGACCGGGCTCTGTGTGACTTTTTCTTACTTCCACGCATGAAAACGGACATTAAAGAACACCAATTTGACAACATTGAAGCGGTTAAGAAAAAACGAGGGAGGAACTGTCAGACATTTCTAAAGATGACTACAAAAACTGTTTCGAACAGTAGAAGCACCGGCGGGATAAATATATTAGTTGTAATGGAGAGTATTTTGAAGGGGATAAGGTTGTTTTGTAAAAAAATTGAAAATAAGTAGCTTTTGAAAAATAATTCCGGTTTCTTTTGGGTAACCCCTCGTATATCAAAATATGTAAATAAATAAATGTAATAAATACAAACAAATATGTTAAATACGGAAAGTTTGAAAACGAATGTTTTGTATCAGAGTAATAGAACAATCGTTCTTCCAGCATGCGTCACTCATTCATTATACCTCACCCGTACCCTTTACCCCGCAACTACACGGAGCTTGGAACCGCACAATACTTGTCGTACAGACTAACAAATACATAAATACCATTGCAAAACAGTTTCATCGTAACCTCTTTTCGATGAATTGTCCTAGTTAATTCATAATAATATTCATATCGGTTTTTCGTATTAACGATAAATTTAATGAGTTGTTTTTAATACTTTCAGTATTTTGGAGGGTAGAAATTAAATTAAATATTTACATTGACTGCTAAGGCAGTTGGCGTTTGCACTAAACTAGAAATTGCACACGCTTTTGTTTATCTTCTTCTTCAAGTGCCGTCTCCGCGTCGGAGGTTGGCGATCATCATTGCTACTCTAACTTTCGAAACAGCTGCTCGGAACAGTGACGTGGAGTTGAGACCAAACCAATCTCTCAAATTCTTTAGCCAGGACGCTTTCCTTCTACCCGGCCGGCGCTTTCCTGCTATCTTTCCTTCCATTATACCTTTTGTTTATAGCTAACCTCAAAGGGATTCTGATAAATTTGAATTGGAAACATTATTGCGGTTTGTACGCTTTGTAATTAGTAAAGTTCTGTAAATAACTTGTATTATAAGATACCTTGGAAGACATAGAAAATTATTATTATTATTATTGCTGAAGGATGTATTTTCACCTCTTAGGCGCAAATAATGGGCATTCAAACTCTCTAGTATTCCTAAACACGACTTAGATAAGCTTGCCTTTTTTCAAAAAATGTAGTTATTCGATTAGGCGTATAATAATATGCCATTTAACAAGATAGACACCAGTTTCTTTACCTCAGGTGCTAGTGGTCAAAAATAATAAGGTCTAGCTTTCTTTTTCATCTCCTAACAAACAGCTGCATCAAATTTCAGCTCACTAAGTTATTAGGCAGTTACAAAATTAGTGATTGATAATTGAATTGTTAGTGAGTCAGAAAAAACTTTCGTTGCTTTTGTGCTTTTACGGCCTCATTGGAGCATTTAATCAAGTTTTGGATTATCATGTTTTGGCCGCTTTTCTTTTGGCCCAACACTTTTTCATGTTTTCCGATCTTATTTTTTTCTGTTTTCTTCCTTTTAACACTTTCAACGCTTTTTCGTATCGCCCTATCTTATTTTCTATGTTTCGTGCTTTTTTTATCCTTATTTCGAAACTTATGTTTTCGTTGTGAAGTGTCTAGCTCATCAGTCTTGTTTTTTTTGTGGTCAATTAAGATCATTAAAATTTTCTTGGGTTCGAATCCCATTCAGGCACGGCATATTTTCATACGTTACAAAAAATCATTTCATCCTTCACCGTCTGCATTAGCAGTAATTGCAGAACAGTCGGACGTTAATCCAAAAAAAAAAAATTCTTGGTGGTCGAGTTTTCAACACTGTGAGGCAATGTAAGTAAATCTAATATGCTTTAAGAACATTCTGATAAGTTAAAAAAAGGAAAAAGGCAAAAACATATTTTAATAGTAAAATAGATTCATTGGAGTTTTTAAAAATCAGTAAAATTGGAAATTTAGTAAAATATCAGTTCGAAAATTTAACATCCAATTTTCCTTTATATTAAGTTAAGAAGATGAGTGTATTAAGTTGAGAAGGCAAGTATCGTTCAGGTTTCTAGCAAAATTAAAGTGGACCCAATATTATCGTCAGAGATCCAAGAACTTTATTATGTATTATTAGTATTTGCTGAATTTCTTTTTACAGTCACATCTACAACTTTGTTATTAATGACTACTTTGAATTGAGATACGGTGAGTTTGATCTAATAATAATTTTCAAGATTCAGGCCGGGAATCCAACCCGGGATTTCCACTTTGCAACTAAGTACGCTAACCACCACGCCACGGAGGCGACCTAACTCTTATTTTAGGCTCTTTTATATCATGAATAAAATAATTTTGACTGTACGTTAGTTACAAAATAACAATACTTAGAAAAACCATTAATAATATATTACGTGAGATTTTTTTTTATTTGAGCGGAAAACCAAAATACAAAAATATCTTAAGTATAAAATTTCATAATTTCCAAGTGACTAAATTACTTAAATAATATATAACAGAAATTTACAATTATAAAAATCATCCGTAAAATAAACACGGAAAATACATTTGTCCCAAACAAAATTTTTGAATTAAAGAATTTGAGATAAAATTTTTTATTAAAATCAGTTAATTAAACAAAGTAAAAAATGTAGCAAAAGCTATTTTATGATAAATGCCAATCCATGGAGTTAATAATAAATCTAAAGGCCTCCTTGTGCTTAATGGAATAAAGCTCACCTACTATAAAGGAGTTTCGAAACTTTACTTACAAAACCTTGAAACTTGTTAGAGAATTATTTATTAGGCAATTATCAAAATTATTTAACTTGACTGTTATTTTAATTATTATAGTGCTACGATTAAATATTATATTTTGAAACCTAAAATATTAATTTAAAAACATATTTGAAAATTAAGAAAATTTATTGGTGGCCATTTTTAAAATTGTCATTTATCATTTTCCAACGTTCGTCCGTCCGTCACACCCAGATGTCAGAAACTACAAGAGATAGCAACAAACAGTTTTCGGATTCGTAATTTGTACAAATCGTTAGTGAGCCTGGATTTGGTTTACAGTTCCGGTGCCAACCGGAAGTGCCCCAAAACAGGAAGTCAAGAAATCAAAGTCGGACTTTGGAAACCAAAACAGTGTCATTCGTTCCTCTAATTGGGTCTCAATTCAATTTTGGTGAAAAATTTTAAATTTTGTTTTTTGTAGAATTATATTCTACTAGTTTTTGTGTTTAATTTAAGACAAAATTTCTTAAAATATGATGATTAGGTTTTTATATATGCTACTTTTTATGCATTAGTGTCATGAACACAGAAAGCAACATTTAATGTACTGGCGCGTTCCATTTCAATTCAAATTTTCGCTCCAGCTTTTTTCATTACTTAGTAGGGAAATTTTGTGTAATTCTTTCATGATATTTTTGGCAGCAGTGAATTTAAGAATACAATCTATTAGCATCAATATTTTAGAAGGAATGCCACTGGAAGTGTAAGTCAAACTAATTTTTTTTTAATCCCTAATGTGTGTACGTTGCAGTCTGTTTAATTGAGAACAATAAGCGACCCCATGACTCAATGAGATAAGGGTGAAATGTATGACGTGTAAATGAGGTTTAGTCTTGTACAGACCCAGGACAACCATTCCTGAGAGAGTATGGTCAATCCCAACCACCAAACTACACCGGTAACCACTGTCTAGCATTCAAATCCATATAAAAGTAACTACCTTTACTAGGATTTGAACCAGGAATCTCCGTCTCCAAAAATCAGCTGTTAAACAGCTGATTTTGGCGACGGCTTAAACAGCTGATTTTTGGAGACAGCTTTACCCCTACACCAATCCGGTGGAATAAACTGTAATTTTATGTTCATTATTATTGGAAATAAATTGTTAAATACGTTTATCGAAAAGTCACGTTTTTAATACAAAAGACCTGTTTTCTCAGGAATGGGCAGAGATAATTTCTTGAAATTTTGCATGCACCTCACTGGATATGTCGGCCGCATTGGCGTAGTTGGTAACGTGCTCGCCTTTCATCATGCGGTCTTGGGTTCGAATCCCATTCAGGCACGGCATATTTTCATACGTTACAAAAAATTATTTCATCCTTCACCGTCTGCATTAGCAGTAATTGCAGAACAGTCGGACGTTAAACAAAAAAATCATTGGATATGTTTCACAACTTGTAATGCAAGGGTTTGTCAGTTTCTCTGTTATTACTTATTTTCTAGCATGAAATGTAAAATTTACTATGGGTACCTCGGCAAAAAAAAATTTCTTTTTCTAAAATAATCGTACCAATAAACGACGGTGTTAAAAGTTACAAAATATATTCATAAATATATGTGTTAAAAATTTGGAGTAATTATTTCTGACCATTCCTGAGAAAACGGGTCAAATGTTAATGTGGTAGAGATAGGGCGTTGAGACCCCCTTAAAGAATAGACACAAAAATCAGTTTTTGACCGGAAATGGCCCAAAACCGGAAGTCAAGAAAGCAAAGTCGGAATTTGGAAACAAAAATAATGTCATTCGATTACTCTTAAAAAGTAGGTACAGAAATCCCTAATGGTTTTTGCCATAGGTCCAAAGGTAAACCTTATTCATTCTTACGAAAGCTAAGTGGGCCTTGATCTCTTAAAATTTCTTAAAAAGAAATTTCCACTAGCCATGAGACGCGACGACACATGAAAGGGATTTTTTACTTTAATATATGTTTTACTAGATATTAACGAATGAATTCTTGTGTCCACAAAAATGAATAGAGACGACCGCCAGGTAACAAACCACACCTGTCAAAATCCGTACAAAAGTTATTGTTGTCAAAACATTATTCGTTTGTCACAATACATCTAAAGTGTTCCATTCCCTAGCCGGGAATCAAATACCGGCTATTCGGCTTTCTAACTAGGGTATTAAGTAGTACTGAACCACTAACATGGCCAGAATATAAACTTCTTGTTAGTTTTTAATATTGTAACTTAAACGGAACAATCAATATAATACACTATAACGACTCAAACTGACTGCACAAAGGCCAATTACAAAATCAGAAAAGTATTTTCTTTCACGTATATATTTTTTCTCATTCGTTTGTTACTAGGATTCGAATTTGTGGAACATCAAGAGACATGCAAATCTCTTTATTCATGAAACTGATTGCTGTGTGGGCAGTTGTTCAGTAGTTAAATAAAAAAGGTTTTGATTTAATTCTTTTTAAAATATAACGAGCCATTGCCATCAACCAAAAGTTTTTAAGTTTTTTGTTAAACCTTTTGTCACAGTTCTTTTAAAACAAAAATTGTACTAAAAAGTCTTTTAATCATTGCTGAAAATACTTATAGAAAATATGAAATAAAAAACAAGAACGAATGACAGAAAAATGTTTATTTTCTTTTGCCCTATATGAATACATAGAGGAGGAAAGTATTGTTTTCATGTCAATTTTTCGAAATCGTTTCCCCCTTAACCCAAAAAACATGTTTATAGCGATTAGTCTGTGTGTGTGTGTGTGTGAACAAAATATCTCAAGAACGGAACATAGTACTAAGTTGAAACTTGCAACTTAAATTAGGCCGACACAAACATTTTGATCAAAATTTGTCAATCGGAAGAAGTAAGTATTCGTGCAATTTTTATAATTTTCTCAAAAACGGCTCCTACGATTTTTTTAAAAATGGCCTTATTTACTAAATGTTTTATGCTCTGAAATACAGGGTAAGTGCCATCCATGTCTGCTGAAATTTGTAAGGGGATGTGCTCTTATGATAAATGGTTTTTTTTTAAGATTGCAGGCTTAATGTGAAATTTAGGGTAAAACAAATATAATTAATCCTGCAGTAAATTGGCTACCTACCTACAAGCCAAAACTTATTTAGGCATCATCACCCAGTTAAATGAAAATGTAACTTGTATTGCTGACATTCCTAAAACGATCACGCTTGGTTTTACCCACTACTTTCCCGGGGAATTAAGTTTCGGCAACAATCAGCTTACTAAAAAATGTCTTTGTTTACAAAGATTGGCTTCGACATGATCAAATTTTCAGCAGAGAATTGAACCTTACTTTTGAAGTCTAGCACATTAACCACTTCTTCTCGGTGACGACACATCCATTCTAAAAGGTTAAATACAAAAAAAATTAGTGGGGAAGGTTGTGAGACATGGAATTTGTCATTTTAAGCGGAAGCTGGAATTCTGACTATTTTCTGTGTTATAAAACATGGCTGTTACGCAATGGTTTTGGAAACATGTATTGGAAAAGCCAGAAGTGTGTTTAATAAAATAAGGCCCGTTTTTACAACACATGAATTGACACTCGGAACCAAATTACGCCTCCTGGAATGTTATGTATATTCGGCACTTCTGTATGGGGTGGAAATGTGAAGCCTCAATAAAACAATTACAAAAAAAATTAGAGCCTTTGAACTGTGGTTGTACCGAAGAATTTTGAAGATACCGTGGACGCAGAGGATGACGAACTTTGAAGTGTAGCGAAGAATCAACAGAAACTTGGAACTTGTCAACACATTTAAATAGCCTACCGAAAACTGCCATGCTCGGGCCATATTATGAGAAATGAAAAAGACACATCTTGCTTAAGTAAATACTCCAGGGTAAAGTTGCAGAACGGAGAGCACCAGGACGAAGAAGAATATCCTGGCTGGAAAACCTTAGGAATTGGTCTGACAAGAGTTCGCCAGAACTGTTCAGAGTTGCAACGAATAAGGTGTAGATAGGAATGATGATCGTCAACATTTGGAATCGGATTGGCATCTAGAAAGAAGAAGAAAATGACGAAGAGACCAAAAATTTAGGAAATCAGACGCATTAAGTTATCGTGGTTATTCTACCCGAAAACAATCTTCACATTCACATTTCTTTTTATTATCTTTTATTTGAAATTTTCAGCACTACACAGTTACATGACTACTAGAAAATGTGATATACCTGTAAGTTCATAACAAAGCAACATTTAAAAAGGAGACACAAAGGCAAAGATTGATACCCATTGGTATATCTTTGGGTATATTAAACAATCTTTGGGTATTAAATTTAAATAAAAAATAATAGTTATAATAAAAAAAATGATTTTTTTTTGTTATAACTCAGAGATCTCTATTCCATATTCTTTTTAGGCACCGGGCTGGATTCCCAGGAAGGTGAAAGTGATGAAGTTCTGGAATTAGAGAATTTGGATGCAGTAGTAATTTTGAAAAAAACATTTTATAATAGGACTGTGCTACCTCGTCAACTTGCCCATAACGGGCAGGTGTAGTGTTAAATTGAGTTCACTAGATCTGTTGGTTCTAGGGCTTCAAAAAACAGTTCTGTTTCTTATCACATAGTCAGCTGTTGCCAGCTAATTATATGACTGAACTATTTAAGACAAAGAAATAGAGGTGTAAAAGACGCTAGTCAGAGTTATCTCCTCTGAGAGTAATGAATTTCACTGTACAGCCAAACCCTGTGGTGAATGAAGTGAAGGTGTCATTTGCAGGGTGGAATATGGATGCTTTTCGGAGGGCCTGGCATGCTGATAAGCTTACGCTTTCAACTCAGCGAGAAAGGCAATAGTAAACAACCTCACTCCTCAATTTTACTTAGTAAAACTCTAGAGGTTCAACCAGCCTTTCGGCTGTTAACCTAAATTACTACCTCGTCTACGGTAGCACAACATTTAAAAATACTCGCACATGTTAACATTGCCATTTTGATTTTATTGATTGAAAAAGTGCATAGATTACGTCCAAACAAAACGGGTTAATCTTGAATAATTACACAAATTTTATCCAACGAGTTTATAATTTTATTTTATTTAACATAAGAATCGTTAAATGAAATAATAAAAAGTCCACTAATATTTAATCTTGATATTTGTGTGCAGTTTTCTCTGACTCTGTGAACAATATTTCCAAAAGTTGATTAATAAAACTACATGTAGCCCTACTATATGTTCCTCCAGCCTGTTGTTTAAAAGTCAAGTTAACCTATGAAGCGTTCAAAAAAGTTCATTGTTGCTAAGTAAGTTTATTGTTTTTTTAGTAAGCCATAGCAGTATAATCTAGACTTTACAAGTTAACTTTTTTCCCTATTTTATCACTTTGCGACAGGCTTTCACTTATATTTTAAGACAATTTTTTTACTTTTTGAGGTCACAAACTTTCTGTTCTTTTTTATTTTGTTATCTTTTTCAATAAGTAAGCCAATATTTTTATTGTACACTTTTTATTAGGTTGACCTTTTGAGTGGCTGATGTATTTTTAGAGAAAATTTTAACATTTTTGTCGAGGTTTTATTTAGCGTATTTAGTGGGAAAACTGCGTATTTTCATTTTTTTTTGTTTTAAAAGCTTTTGCCAGTTAAATATAAACATTTTTCTGAAAAGGTTTTAGCTTGATTAAAGGAAATATAAAAATTAATTAATTTCTTTTTTTTAAATTTTACGAACGTTCTATATATTTCTACGCTCCCCGCTTCCTACAGCCCACTTACATCAGCATATAAACCCAGTCACCAACTTTGAGATCCTGGTTTCTTCAGACCCCTTCCGTCATAACTTTCTGTGCTTTCTTGTTTTTCTAGTAGCTGGCATATTTTGGAGCGGTCTATCTTCTGCCATTCGTTAAAAATATCTTCGCTCCATAGAAATTTCCAATCTCTGTTAATGTCTTTTATGGTATTCCGAGTTCTATTTCATTGCCTAACGTCCTGATCCGTTAGTTGATCTCCTCTAGAGACAATACAAGGCCTTCGAAACCAAATTTTCTGTAATCCTTCAGCCTTATTTTCCTGGAGCTTATTCGGCAATACAGGAGAAAATTGGCTCCAATATAGACTTGCCGGTAACGTTTTAGTTCTTGACTTCATTATATCTGACCAGTGCCTAAAATTCAACTTCTGAAGAGCAGTTTACCTCAATTAAAACTGCATTTTGTTTAGTTTATTTAAGGGTACCCGGAATGCCTATCTCCGTAATGTTAATGTAATGAACATTTTCTCAAAAACTACTACAGTTATCCTGTTCAATTTTTGTGGTTACTTTTCAGGCTATTCTACACGCACAGAATTAGTAGCAATTGTATATAGGTTATATTGTTAGGAAGATAAGAAAATGATTTTTGAAATTACCACTTTTGAAAAGTATAATATTTTGCCTATTTAAGTGGAAAATAAATATTTAAACACATTTTTTTACTGTAATATTAATTCAGTACATTTAAATTATTGTATAAAAGGCTGTGCAAAAATTTCATTAAAATCCGTTCACATTTGGCTGAGAAAATGTTCCCTATGTGTCAAAAATTGCTGTTTACGGGAAAAAAGAAAAAACTAAAAGAGAACACATAAGTATACTACAAAACAGTTACCTCTGATATATTCCAGGATCATAATCTGGAAATTACTCAACTGTTACATTCACAGCTGGTCTAATGCCGGACTTAAAGTTTTAAAACAAAAACAAAATTATGAGTTTATCGTTTGTCATTCAAAAAATAGATGTGTTTATGCAAACTGATAACGTTTAGAAAATAACGTAAGGGTTCAACATATTTTTAATTTAATTTTTGGATTAAAAATTGCAAAACCCCAACAAATTATACATTATTGGATGCAGATAGTTCTGAATTTTAATAATGTGCAAAACCGGATATGTGAAAAATTTTAATTTTCTCCGTTTCGAGTACCCTTAAAAGGCCATCAACTGTTGTTGGTAGCGATTACAGTAGGACATGAAACGAACAGTAACGGTAGGATTTAACGTACCAAAATTTCTTGACCTCAAGGAGGAATTGATTCCGGGTCCTTCAACTCTGGGACTAGCATATTACCACTATGTCACAGAGGTAGCTAATTCACAGTTAATGTAAAAGGGATATCAACGCACACTTCTCATTGACATTTCGATTTTAGAGCAGTCTACAATTTTTGGTGGTTTCTTGTAGCTACAAATCAACGATAAAATGAAATATTTTTAAATTTCGCGTACTAGATGAAACTTTGTTAATCTTAGATAAGTGTGTTACAACTTGATGAAAAATTGTAACAATCAGGCCCTGAATTCTTTTAAAGAAATACATGGATTTTTGTACGCACGAAAATCATGGGTAAAAAGAAAAGTTTCGATTTAAAGGAAAATGATAATTAAGCGATTTTGCTTAAATGGATTTTGCTAAATTGAGATGTTTTGAACATATGAAATTGATGAAAAAGAAACATGAATCATTTTAAATTTGGAAGCAAGAGGAAAGAGAAATAGAGGCAGACCAACGAAATCATGGATACATGAAAAAACGTGGATATTCAGAATTTTTGTTTTGATTTTTTTTGTTTAACGTCCGACTGTTCTGCAATTACTGTTAATGCAGACGGTGAAGGATGAAATGATTTTTTTGTAACGTATGAAAATATGCCGTGCCTGAATGGGATTCGAACCCAAGACCGCATGATGAAAGGCGAGCACGTTCCCAACTGCGCCAATGCGGCCGGCGGATATTCAGAATGGGAGAATATGAGTGTCAACAAAGGTTGAACAAAATAACAGCCTATCATCCATCGCCTGACGCAGGAAACTGGGTAGAGTTAAGAAAAAACTCAATAAAATAAGCCAGTTGGAAATAAAAGGTACTTACGGGGAAAATGTAAACTAATGAAAAAATAACATAACATCAGTTATAAATGAATAAAATAATACTTGTGTATGACCGATTTGTATAATTACAACAAAAGATTAATCAAAAATGAATTGTGTTTATGAGAAAACTATTAAATGTATTTTTGTGAGGGCTTGTAATAAATTTTATAGAGCCTATGTAAAAACTTTTTTGTTTGTCTATGAAGATGGTTTACTACAGTTTCATTTTGTAAAGTATTACCTATATATTAAAACAAATACTAATGACGTCTGTAAATTTTCAAACAAAATGGATTACAAAAAGTTAAAATTTGTTTTATAAATTTATGAAATTATTCTTCTCCGATTGCATTTAACAGATTACACAGTGTAAAAACAATAATAAATGCATCCGAGAGAATACGAGTCAATCAAAATACTGGTGGCTGTCCTCTGCTGGCTTATGTGAGCCTACAATTTAAGCCCTACCTCTAAAAAAGAAAAAAAACAACAAAAAATCGTATTAAAATAGGATTTACTGTTTCCACTACACAAACATATTGTGTTGCTCTTCTGAAATCTGCTTCTAATTGTAAATTTACTGTCAAAACCAAAATACTCGTTATATTCTAGATGTAATTATTATATTTTAATTAATTATAAATAGATGAAATTTTAAAAATATCTCACGGAAATTCAATTCACGATAATAATACATTTATTATTGCCATGAAAACATGTCTGAAAACACTGTTTTTGTTAGAGCACAAATTCATGGAAAACGTTAAAATATTGTCAAAAGTTTCTTCTGTGACAAAGAAAAAATTTGAATGAATGTAATTGTATTTTTAATTTTCAAACGATTTAGTACATATTATTATTATTTCTGTTTAATTTATCCTTTTTTGTTTTTGGTACATTTTAAACTTCCTCTCTTCCAGGTGATTTTTGTTGTTTTGTATTGTTTCCGACCGGAGCCGACGACATGTGGCAAAACCTTGCACACGAATTTGGTGGCCCTGAAAAGGACCGTTTAATTGGTTGTTGGTTTTGAGAATGACAGTTGTGTTTAGTGGATTGGTGGCCTTTAAAAGGGCCGTTGTTGGCGGTAGGAAGCAGCGAGCCGACGTGTTGGAAGTGGTGCCCGAAGAGTGACGGTTCGGCTACCGGGTTCAGGCCTAGCTCTCCATGAGCGGCAGTTGGGTCCCACTGCAGCGTTACAGTGGTGGCCCCCAGAGCCCCGCAGTGTCGGGTCGGCGGTGGCCGTCTGCCGATAGCGCGGCCGAGGCGGCTGTCTCCAGTCCCGCGCTGAACTCGGTCTTCACCGTGGTGCCATCAGGCACGCACGGGCTTCTTCCGGTGGCCGGCTAGGCGAAGGCTGAATGATAGCATATTGAAACAAAACTAATCCTCAGAAACTTGAACAAAAAGATTACGGGAAGATACATCGAAGAGATTAAGAGGGATCTCAATGAAAGTGGACTGGCAATTGAAGACGCGTTTTACAAGAAAAAAAGAAATAGTACTCTCAAAACACACAGTTTTTATTGGGGAAAAGCAGAAAGACACACGGTGAAGGTTACAGATGAGATACGGAAGCAAAGATGAGACCGTCTGAAAAATTACTGACAAAACCGAAAGGCTAGACCAGTACGTTATCCGAAGAACACTGGAAATTGATTGGCTTAGTGGTCCAATGTGGTCTCAAAAATATCATATTCTATGAGGTTTCGAAATTCTTCTATTTGTTTACAATTCAATCTTTTAGTAGACGTGAAATATGAAAAGTTTGGATGGTAAATAAATTTTGAATTGAAAATTCGTTTTTAAATAAGTAATTAAATAAATTATAAAAATTGAATGTCAAAAAGATTTTTTTATTATAGATGATATATGATGAAACAGTAATAAAAGTTTTTATAAATTAATATAATATTTTATTAAAAATTTTAAATAGTGTGAATAAATACTCCGTTTAGTTTACACCCTTTAAATAACATATTGATCGCATTTATGTACGTTTACAACTCGATAGAAATAACAGGAATAGCCCTTAAAAAGAATAGAAAAAATAAACTGAGAACAACTCTACTGCTAAGAAACCACACCGAGTAAAGCAAGGAAGTAAAGCGAAAAAACGCGAAAGGCTTATCCGGTATGTGAAGTAAAAAGTTTACAAAAGAAATGAATTGAAGAAACTCTAGAAAGTCTTTGTCCGTTCTGTCAATGGGAGAACTCGGTTCATCTATTTGTGTGCTGTGTCCTGTTCCGTCTGTTTGTTACGTAGGGGTTTCTCGTCAAAGCGTACAAGTGTCATTGAAGAAACCATATTCCGATTTTCGGCTTTTACTTAATTTATTTTCCTTTTAAACTTTCACTTTATAGCTTAGCCTTTTTATAAGCAGGGTGCATGGATTTATACTTATATTTACAGATGTTTTATCGAATTCCTACCTTTCTGCAAGACCTGTATTCAAAGCACTTCAACAATGAAAACGATCAGAAAAAAACGATAAAAACGTCGATACGGTTCTTCACTCTCACTTTGAAAGTGTAAAGGGTATCGTTTGTGAATTTACTGATGAAATAAGTTCGCATTTTTGTTATTCGGATTGGTAAATTATTTGATAAATAACTACAGAAGGTAACATTTATCAACAACGGTAATTAAATTAAAATATTATATTTTATAAAGTCATCAGAAAAGAAAGTATCAATATACTCGTATTTAAAACGCAAAATCGCTTCCAATGTATTTGAAATGGGAATTCTATTAACTTTTAAATACAGAGTTCTACGGAACAAATTTTTATAATTTTTACATGATTACAAGAGTACGTATTCTTCCGCGATTTGCCCAAAAGTTCTAAACTTGAAATTCATGCTAATATAAGCTTCATTTTACGAAATGAATAAGAGTAAATTTCGTTTACAACGTAGCGGTAATACAGCGTAATATAATGCAGTTCTACCACATTTACCCCCTCCATAGCCATATTTCATAAACATACATGATAAGTAACATCTCTCTTCTCATCTCACAACTCACTGAGTCGGTATTAGAAAATGTGTTAACGTTGTTTTATTTCAAGTTTTAGTTTAAAACCGTTCTTTTCAGGACGAAACTATCGCAGCCTACTACTGTGTGGTATTATTGAATGACTATTAGTAGGGTTATTAGTAGGGCTCAAAAGATTAGGGTAATATTAGATTCCCTTAAGCTGCTTTTGTCGTTACTCACCGTTCTTCTAAGATTGGTTAAGTTTGTTGTTAACTTAAATAATTTATTTAATGATAGGGGTTTGAAACCACCGAACATTGTGGGAATTAATTCGCACGGGTTCACTATGCTAGTTTTTTTAAAAATCTATCACAGATTGATTTTAAATTTTATTAATTAACAATCTTAAGCAATTCTACCAAATTAATAAACCGATGATTCAGTAATTTACATACTTCTTTTTACTTTGTTTTAAGTTGCATCAGCAACTTAGCTATTAGCTTTGACTACATTGGTTTTGAGGAACGGTGGATTGAACTTGTAATAATTTTTCAGACGCTGACCGGAAATTGAACCCGGAACCTCCGCTTTGTAGCGTAGCACGCTAATCGCTGGACCATGGATGTGGCTAATTTACATAGTTATTTTTTCTTTTCATGTAAAAAAAAGTGTTGTAAGTTCAACTTCTTTGCAAACGTTGGCTTCCGCGGATGGTTTGCTGTTTGATGATTTTTCCTTTGGTGCTGTTCGCGGAGTGTGAGGATGACTTGCGGTCATTATTTATAAATACATTATTTTAGTTTAACTGCTGACTGGTAGTTTCCTGCTGATTTCTTTTGAGAACACAAAGGTGATAGGGGTTTCAACGGAAGGAGGTCCCGGGTTCGAGTATGGAAAATTATTGCACATTTAAACATATCGTTCCTTAACCCAAAGTAACTAAGATTTTTACGTGACCTTAAATAAATACTAATTACTCTACAATTACAATAAACTGCTTAACCTAATAACAAACTAAATTGATAATAAAATGTTGTGAAAACTAAAGACAAACTACACCTTAACTTAAAATATCGCCATTCACAATCAAGTAAATAATTACCTCTTATTTACTTACCAAACAAAATATACATTAACTGTTCGTTACACAGAATCTGTTTCAATACGCATAAGTTATGCACTAAAGTGATTTTAACTCACCTCTTTAACACTAGCTGCTTAATGGCTCAATCAACAGTGACTCCAAACAAAATATACATGAACTGTTCGTTACGCAGAATCTGTTTCAATACGCATAAGTTATGTACTAAAGTGATTTTAACTCACCTCTTTAACACTAGCTGCATAATGGCTCAATCAACAGTGACTTCTCACATTACTAACTGTTTTACAAATGACTTACTTCTCAATAGAGTCGGCTGATTTTAAGTATTTGATCGGTAGAATTCTACCTAGAAGTCTTAAGAGGACCCTGGATTAATAGATACACAATAAACCAATAACGTAGAATAATAAGAATAAATAGAAGTAGGCATAATGAATAATAGAATCAAAATCGTACTTTCTACCGTGTACTGAATACACAATAAATTATTTGTTGTTATTCAACAATAAACAACTGTAAAACCTCATATAGACTGATGTAAAAACACAATTGTTCATTTAGCCGGTGAGTCACAATGTAAAGATAAATCAATGAAAAAGAAGATGATTATGTACAAGTTAAAAGTGACTTGCAATGAAATAAATAACATTTATAAATGAAAATGGAAATTGTAAAGAAACTTGAGAAATCCCTATTATGATTTATGGGTTTTAAAAACATTTTTTTAAGAGTAAATTCATGTATTATGAAATAAATTTTTATAGAGATTTTTACGTAATTAAAATATCATGTAATGATACAATTGTAGCATTCTTGAGTCTTCTGAAAGTTAATCTATAACAATCTTAATAAAATATCTTTTGAATTTTAGGAATATGGAGTATAAACTTTTGCAGTACAGCCATTCATTGTATTGTAAATGGCAGGTACTAGAGTTATGCAAATCCAGTGCCAAACTGATCATTATCAATTAACGAATAATGTTTCTAAAATAATATTATATTCATTTCATCATCGTATTCAACTTTGCTTTGCTCAATTTCATTTTCTGATTTGTTATAAAATTAATTTATTATATGAATAACATACATAATTTTATTCATAGTGAAAGAGAATTATCACGGAACATCTTACTCCAAACATCTGTTATTTCTGTAGAGTATATATCTGTATCCTTTTCATTTTAAAGATCTGTCGTATTAATTAAATTGTAATGGATTAAATTATTAATATTAATTAAAATATTCATTAAAATTGATGAATAAATTTGTGGATGAATGTATCAATGAATAAAGTTAAGGGGAAAGCCTACCTTCAAACCATTTTTCGTTTGTTGAAAATTAGTGAATAACACTGTTTTGTGCATGAATGCAGCTATTTTTTAAAATATTAAATCCTGAAAAAATCAACAAATTCTATCATTCCCTAAAATAAAGGTGTGGACATAAAAGCAGCCACTAGTTAAAAATTAATAATTTGGGTTTATTTTGGCCAATTTACACGGAATTAGTCTCAAATTAGATTAAAAATTCAATTCTAGAGCAGTATAATAATAATAATAATAATATTTATAATGTACCTATATAAATGATTGATCAATAGTAAAATGCGATGTATATACATATCATATTTCCTGTAACTACAAAGCCTATTTACAAACTAACATATTCATTTATAATTTTGAAATAATTAATACATATTAATTAAAAAAAAAAAAATATATATATATATATATATATACATATATATATATATATATATATATATATAACTATAAATACATTATACTTATAAATATAAACAAAAACAAATTAATAAATAACTGAAATAAATCTTATACATGAATAAAATAAAAATTAAAATGTACATATCGGTTATAACGAACAAAAATATTACATGACCTACAAAGAAAATCTTGGCTGTAGGAAGGGAATATTGTATTGTATATTGCAAAACATACAGGGAGATTTGTATATTGCAGTATTTTCCTTATACTAAATTTAAATTTGGTTCTAAACCCAATTTATTATTATAATAATAACAAAATTAGTTATTAATAATATTTGAAATTATTATTATATTTTAATTTCATGCTTTTGTAGTATTTTCATTAAGTATTTCGTAGTAATTTTTAATAAAGTATAATTAATTATTAATATATATAGTAAAATATAATTTTGATCAAAAAAAAAAACAACAGAATAATGTTTTTTAGAGCCAATCTGATCAAAGGAGGCTAAAACTGTAACGTTTTCTTCTTATGCCTGTCTGTGACTGGATGCTTGGCAATTTTAACCTTATCAGCAGCAGCACGAAATAAATTGGTAGCTTTATTGAACCTTATCTTTAATTGTTCAAACAAGAAATCCTTTTGTGACCAGGTCCTCTCAAATATTCTTACCCTGTAGTATGAATGGTAATTCACTATGGGGCTAATATTCAAATAAATGTTATCATTGCTTCTTCTTCCTCTTCTTCTTCTTCTTCTCCTCCTTCTTCCTCTTCCTCTTCCTCTTTTGCCGGTCGCATTGGCGTAGTTGGTAACGTGCTCGCCTCTCATCATGCGGTCTTGGGTTCGAATCCCATTCAGGCATGGCATATTTTCATACGTTACAAAAAATAATTTCATCCTTCACCGTCTGCATTAGCAGTAGTTGCAGAAGAGTCAAACGTTAAACACAAAAAAACCAAAAAATCTTCCTCTTCTTTCTTTTCTTCATCTTCTTCTTCTTCTTGATCTTCTTCTTCTTCTTTTTCTTCCTCTTCTTTCTCTTCTTCCTCTTCTTCTTCTCCTTCTTCCTCTTCTTCTTCTTCTTCCTCTTCTTCCTCTTCCTCTTCTTCTTCTTCTCCTTCTTCCTCTTCCTCTTCTTCTTCTTCTTCTCCTTCTTCCTCTTCCTCTTCTTCTTCTTCTTCTTTTTCTTCTTCCACTTCCTCTTCCTCTTCTTCTTTTTCTTCTTTCTCTTCCTCTTCTTATCCTTTATTCGTTTCTAATCTGTTCTAATTAAATAATATAATACGTAAGTAGAGCGGACGCC
This sequence comes from Catonia carolina, assembly GCA_035578175.1. Taxonomy (NCBI): domain Eukaryota; kingdom Metazoa; phylum Arthropoda; class Insecta; order Hemiptera; family Achilidae; genus Catonia; species Catonia carolina. The sequence goes on along the minus strand of JAQMRL010000001.1, from coordinate 254,362,367 downwards.
AAATAAGCTTGCCGGTGTAGCTGCACGAATAGTTCGGTTTCAGTCGGTAGATTTCGTGACCTAGTAGCGGCGAACTGCCTATTAACTCACAGGCGCTGAACGATGTAAATTATCATCTATTACCAACGTTAAAAACATTCAATTATGAACATTGTATACAACAATTATTAACGCCTACCACATACAACACATTACAGTCTAATGTTTTCAGGTCAGCTGATATATAAATTTGAGAGAGTGATGTGATTCTGATCACGGGTGGTACAGCATTGACCCCCACCACTCGCTGAGGCAACCGAACGCGCCACTTCCAAAATAAATCTTCTGAGCACTTCAGAAAACCGGCAAGCTTATTTGGTGTCCGCTCTAGGTATGGATTTGATCAGGGACATCCAGTGGTGTTCACATATGACTGTCGGATGGTTGTTGTACTAAGATACGAGTACTTTCCCAGTCGGTGTTACAGAAAAATATACGATGAATTTCTAATAGATGACTAATCTTGCTTGCTTGGAAGCTTTTACTTTTAAAATTTCAGGATCACCAAAAATTTCAGGTATTGTTTTATACCTTAAATTTAATTGTTTTAATTATGTTCCTAATATTTTTTGACCTGCCATGAGTCTACATTTTTTCTAACATATCCTCAAATTATTTGGGTCTTTATAGAAATCGAAACATGTTTTATTTCTAACGATATAATTTATATTACTTCTTTTTTCAAACTGAAGATAATTTTTTGTTCAGACTATTTTTAAAAATCTATTTTAATGCGAGTGAACCTGTTTTATGGATACAGTAATAAAAAAGTTAATAAAGAGTTTTATTATTTTAAAAATAATACAGGTTGTAACAGGGTAAAATTAATGTAAGTGAATTAGCGGTAGATATCTAATTAAAACCAATGTATTTAGAAAATAAAGAATTTACAACTTTTTATTTATTACTTTTTGTACATGGCTATTACAAGGGGGTTCGAGTATTCTATAATAAAAAAATACTTGACTTTATTAGAAGGAACTTAAAAGATAGCTTCTTAATGTATCTAATTTTTATAATTTAAAAATTGGTTTATTCTACTAGATTCAATCTACTAGTATATAAATAATTATAATTATTATAACTTAAATAAATAAATAATAATATAAATAAATTTATTAGATTACTGTAGTCTACATAGTCTGATACTTTTGTATCATGCATCTTGTGTAGAAGTCTGCTCAAGTTTATTTATTTATTAATTGGCCATTAATCCCTTTTATTCGGTATAGGTTATATTAATATCATTCCAAAAACTTTGCAATTACCTTATGTATAAATTACGTACAAATATTCCAATAATATATTATATCACATTAAATGATTCATAATACACTGTGACATAAAATTGGCTTGCATACAATTTTAGCTACTTAATATTATTAAAACTTAACTTGGCTATACTAAAGAAACTGTAACTCAACAATCAAAGCAACTGATTTGCCTGTTTAAAAACACTTGCTATTTATTTCCCGTACGTATGTATAGGAACGCTGTGTAAAGTAGTAAGAAAAGAAAATATTATGATTAATATTTGAAGGGCTGTAACTTAATTTTAAGGGTAGTTGGGCTAAAAACGAACAAGTTTATATTCCGGTGAAATCTGAAATAAATCCGTCGGCAGTGTTTCAGTTATAAGCCTCTAAAATGCATCCGATCTGTTGCAGCAACAAAAAAACCGGCTCTTTCTTTCTTCTCATCCTGATATCGCAATATTAAACAATGCTAAAAATATGAAGTAAAGATGTAACAACGCAGATTGAAATCAGCTAAATTTTGGTGTACATAATGTTAAAATTTAACAAGCGGTTTTGAAGAAACAAGGCTCCAAACTTGGTTATCTATAATAAATAAATCAACGAGTACTAGCAGTGACTAATGTTTAATAAAATGTACTATGCTCAACATAGGTTACGATATTAAAAGTGATTCCTTAATAGTTTATTTCTCTCTCTCTCTCTCTCTCTCTCTCTCTCTCTCTCTCTCTCTCTCTCTCTTCTTCATGAAGCAGGTGGACGAGCAAAAAACTAGGGCAAAAAACTAAGCAAAAAATAGGGTTGAGTTATTATAATAAATCAATTAAGTGTCGGTGACGTATCAAAAGGAGTAGACCATTTTGTACATTTTGGCGTCGGCGAATTATCAAAGGATTAGCCCTAACGGCTTGTAGGCCATTCGGTACCCATCCCTCTCTCTCTCTCTCTTCTTCATGAAGCAGGTGGACGAGCAAAAAACTAGGGCAAAAAACTAAGCAAAAAATAGGGTTGAGTTATTATAATAAATCAATTAAGTGTCGGTGACGTATCAAAAGGAGTAGACCATTTTGTACATTTTGGCGTCGGCGAATTATCAAAGGATTAGCCCTAACGGCTTGTAGGCCATTCGGTACCCATCCGTTTCTACTATAAAAAGTCCCTATAAAAAGTGCACGTTCAGTTGACACAACGGGTCTATAGGAATCGTCACTGCTATTAGCGCAACTAAAAATATCAATTAAAGGCATCTGCTTGCGTAAATAAATAAATTTTTTAAACCTCTTTAGAACACGTATTTTTTAAGGTAGAACCATAATTAAAGTTTTGCTTAACAAAAAAAATTATGTATTTTGTAGAATGTTTAATAAATTGTAAAAAATCAAAAAACTGTAAAAACGTTTCTTCTATTAGTGGGGGTTAAAATTAATATATTTGCATACCTACTAACGCCTTCTCCACATTCCCTCGCCAGACTTTCTAAAAACTGCGTGATAAATGTAAAAAAATGACGCAATCGGTTATTACAAATCTAAAAAAATCTTTCCCAGTACAGATATCGAAAAAAATATTTCACATTTAAAATCCGCAAATGAAGTTGAATATAAACTTATAGTGTTAATTATTAATTAATATTGATATAGACATATAAAAGTTTGTTATCGATGGAGCGTGGAGAAGGGGAATGTTATTGGTTATGATGGCATTGATTGATCTACAAAGCCGATGTTTGTGTACGTGCTAGTAGCAGTAAGAGCCCCATATAAGAAATACATTGTCCTATACTGCTCCGTTGTGTCAACTGAATGTGCAAATGACTATATTTTCGAAATCCGAGAATTAACACTTCATTAATCCCCATTCATTGTTCAATCCTTGTTCAATACACAAATTGGCCGCCTCCGTAGCGTAGTGGTTAGCGTGCTAGCTTACAACGCAAAAGTCTCGGGTTCGATTCCCGGCCAGAGTCTGAAAATTTTCACGAGTCAAACCCCACTGTTCAAGATTCATGATCCACCGTAGTCGCTAACGACGTTGATGTGACTTTAAATAAACTAAAAAAAAAAAAAAAATACATAAGTTATTACAATAAAGATTCTATTCCGTGAACCATTTCTAGAATTTATCACTAGATTATACAACATTACAATATTTTTGTAATGTTATGTAGCCAAATTTTTATTGGGACTGGAACAAGGTTTTATCAATTGTTTAGAGAGATTCGTTAAAATCGGATTGGACATTCAGATGTGATTTCGAACGAACAGACAAACGGATAAGAACACAAAAATTTATATTACTTTCGTTTTTACACAAATTGCAACAAAAATATGAATACACTACACAAGTATATCTCAGTTTTTCATGAACAAGCAGGCATTGTTCGGAAGTATTACGTGAAACACCTATTGTAATTTTTTATTAAAATTTGCTTAGAATACAATTCATTTCATCAATTTATCTTATTTTTCCTCCACCCATTTTCTTCAAGTTTTTATCAGCAGTCTAATTTTACGATTTCGTTTTACTAAGAAAAACGTTTCAGTTTTTATCTCTTTGTTTTGTCTGACATTGATTTTCCTTTTTAGTACGTCATCAACCTGACATTGTACACAAATAAAATAAAAATTTAGAACGGTACTAATTAAATTGATCTTTTGCACTCTTCGAAAGAAGAATTTTCAAGAATATTTTCTTTAAAATTACTTAGTATAAAGTACCTATGTTTTAAATTTATAAAATGTGGTATCGAGTTTTATTTTAAATAAAGAAAAACTTAGAGATTATCATTTCAGATTACGAAAGCAGTAAAAATAATTTCAACTCCATTAGTTTAGATAACACACTCCACTCAATGAATATAATGAATATTTAAAATATATATTACATTCTGTTTACCACTTTTATGATAGAGATTTTTTTGGATTTTCCTTGGTTCCTCTGGGCAAATACGGATCGCTTTATTATAAAATAACATTTATCCCTATACCTCACCCTCTATCTTGAGTTGTCCATTATAACAGTATAACTATTTTGTCTTTACGAGAAATTAAGATTAATTTTTTTTGTTTATTTACACCGGATTAACTTCTTTAAGGGGAGACTGTATGAAGGTTTTGTCGGAAAATTTTAATTTTAGGTTTTTTATATTTTTCAATAGTTCGACCTACTAAAATCGACCAGAAAAACATTAAATTATGTCAAAAAATTAAGTATTAAGCAGGTTTACTCAGAAAAATTGTCATTTCATTAAGAATGAATATTTCTCATAATTTTATACTGATCGTTTTAGAGCAAAGGGAATTTTAGTTTTTTTAAATATCTGCATTACGGTTTTTAACATTGTCAGCTGTTGGTTCAGCTTTCTAACTAACTTTAGATGGGTAATTTACTTGTATGTGTATATTTTGTTTTTGATTTGTGCCTTTTTGTTTTTTGGCTCTTCCCGTAAATTTAGATTTTAACATTTAGGTATTACTTTTTTCTTGAAACCCATTAAAATACCAGGCTGACATTTGTCCTATTATTCATCTTGTACTAGCACACATACTGTGGACTCGCCGGAGGGGGATTTAAGCGGCAGCACTGGCTCGCGAGAGATACACTCCAGTCAACTCTCTACCGGAGAAGAACAAGAATGAAGAGCTCCAGATCGAAGAAGAAGAGCCCAGCCGAGACCGGACGCACCATCCCTAGTCTACGCTACCGGTGGCGGACGCTACATTTCCGCACCGGTCAGCCTTCGCCGACCCGAAAAGTACTGCCTCGGCCGCGCTATCGAGAGACGGCCTACGCCAACCCGACACTGCGGGGCGCTGGGGGCCACCACTGCCACGCTGCAGTGGGGACCCAACTGCCGCTAAGGGAAGGCTAGGCCTGAACCCCGTAGCCGAGCCGTCACTCTTCGGGCTCCGCTTCCACCACGCCGGCTCGCAGCTTCCAACCACCAAAAACAGCCCTTATTTCGGCCACCAACACAATAAAACGGCCCTTTTTAGGGCCACCAAACTAACAAACAAGGTTTCGCTACGTGTCGTCGGCCCCGGTCGGCGACATTATGTTTTTGTTTTGACATATCCTATGATTTACATCCCGATAGGTACATCGTTTTCAAGAATTCCTATCTGTTCTGCACGTTTTCAACTCAAGGGTAGATCTTCCCCGCTATCCTGTTAGTTTCTTTCATGGAAGTTGGGATGGCTGTAAGAAGTGAGTGGAGGCCATCAAAAATTTTTTTTTTAATATTATTTTTCTATAACTACAATACTATTACGTTATATTTTTTAATTATTTACATTGGGAAAAGAACGTCGTGTGAGTGTTTCACATAGACTCTTTTACACCTTAAATTATTAATATTACTAAGCTTTTTTAAAAGTATTTATTTATTTTTCAACCATTTAACTTTGTTCATGTCATGATCCAGGTGTAGGATGAAATCGATTTTTTAAGAGAAGATAACTATGATTAATGTTATTTATATCTTTACATTTTCTTTCCTCATCTAATAATGTACATGAGGATAATGTAATTTATGTAACTAATGTTACATTTTAGCCTTTAAAAATAGTTCTGTTTCTTATTAAATGGTCAGCCAATATGACAATCATTTAAGAACAGGTAGAGGTGTAAAAGGTACTTGTCAGAGTTATCTCATCTGAGAGTAATGGATTTAATTTACAGCCAGACCTTGTGGTGAATGAAGTAAAGGTAATTTGGAGGGTGGAAAGTAGATGCTTTTCAGAGTGCTTGGAATGCTGATAAGCATCATTTTTCACTCAGTTTTTTCATTCAGCTTGAGGTTTAATTTTTAAATTCAGAGTGACGGATTTAAAATTCCAGTAGGCTACAGTATACCGAATTTTTACTTTCTCTTGCCTATATCAATATATAGGAAGGAAAGTATTGTTTTCATGTCGATTTTAAGAAATCGAGTTTTCACCGGATCTATACGTTTTCAGACCCCCTGAACACAAAAAACATGTTTTTAGCGATTGGTCTGTGTGTGTGTCGGTGTGTGTGTGTGTGTCTGTCTGTGTGTGTGTGTGTGTGTGTGTGTGTGTGTGCGCGCGCGCGTGTGCGTGTGTGTGTGTGTGTGTGTGAACAGAATATCTCAAGAACGGAACATCGTAAAAACTTGAAACTTGAAACTTTAAGTTACATACCACTACCGGACCCGACACGACCATTTTCATCAAAATCGGTCAACCGGAAATAGCAGTTTATTCGTATAATTTTTTACTTTTTTGCAATTTTCTCAAAAACTGGTCCTACGATTTTTTTTAAAATCGCCTGGTTTACTCAATTTTTTATTCTCTACAAGATAGGGTAGGCGCCATGTTTTCTGAAATTCTTGGTGAGGCTGTTTTTACGTAAAAAAGTGTTTTTTTTTAAGATTGCGGCTTTAATATGCATTTTAGCGCAAAACGTTATATAATAAAAGTTGTAGAGAATGTAAAATTCTACAACTTTTATTTCAAATATTTTTTGTATAACGCTTAGTTTAGCGGTAATTAGCGATTTTCTGTTTTTTTTCTTACGAAAACGTGTAAAAAATCGAATTTTTTGAAGATTTCGGCCTTAGAATGCATTTTACGACAAAAGTGTATATAATAAAATTTATAGGAAATTAAAAGATCTACAACTTTTATTTAAAGCATTTTTCTCTACAGAGCCTAGTTTTAGAGCGTGAAAGAGTGATTTTCCGTATTTTTAGGCCAAACCGAGTTCGATTTTCATTTTGCCTCTTTCACTAATGATTAAAATAAGGTTATGTTTATTGAGGTTAGTTTTTTGTTTATTTCTAATGTTTTATTACTAATATTAGGTTTATTGTTAATTATTTATATTGGCAAGAGAAAGTTGTGTGAGTGTTTCACACCAGATTTTTAGGAATAAAAGAACACTGATATTACTTTATAAGAACGCATCATTTTCAATTAAACAGTAAATTTTGTACCTAGTAAATCACTTTCAATATTTTATTTATTACTCTCCGAAAATCATTCAGTATAATTACAATTGTTTTACATTATTTGTTGATCGGGACCAAGATTGACTGGAAGCTATTATTATTGTTATTTTATCGGATGCAATGAATATTAAATAAATCGCTGTACACGGCAGTCGCAAAAGATCAATGACTCGGTTAATAATTTGACGTTGTCATCTAGCTATATAATATGGCGCCTCTGCCATACACGTCCTAACGTCGGCACTTAATTGCAGACTGAAAACACTGTCTGTACTGAACTTAATTGGATCTGTCTCAACTGCTGCTGAATAAAGAATAAAAAAAACTATTAATACTCGCTGCATAAAACTAGTCTAATTTACATCAATTTTTATGTTATTAGTTATTAGAAGAATATGTCACTATTACTAGTTTAAAAGTTTAGTTGGAAAAATCTTTTATCTACCGTATTAGTGTTTCATCAGCTACTTTTATTAAAAAAAAAAAAACAACCTGGTGTGAAACACTCACACGACTTTCTCTTGCCAATGCAAAATATTAACAATATAACTAACATTAGTAATAAATCATTAGAAATAACAAAAAACTAACCTCAAAAAATATTACCTTAATTTAATCATGTGAATGATGCAAAATTAAAACCACCTTACTTTGGCTTAATAATACGGACAATCACTCTTTCACGCTAAACTAGGCTTTGTTGAGAAAATTTCTTAAAATAAAAGTTTTAGATCTTTTAATTACCTACTAATTTGATTATATGCATTTTTGCCGTAAAATATATACTACGACCGAAAATCTTTAAAAATAATCGATTATCTTTACAGATTTTTATAAAAAATAACATAAAATCAAAGTACCGCTAAACCAAGCGTTAAAAGTAAAAGTTCTAGATTTTTAAATTGTCAACAACTTTTATTATAATTATACACTTTTGCGCTAAAATCCATTTAAGGCTTAGAGTCCGGTAGTAGTAGCTACCTAACTTAAGTTCCAAGTTTCAAGTTCGTACGATGTTCCGTTCTTGAGATATTTTGTTCACAAACACACACACACACACACACACACACAGACCAATAGCTAAAAACATGTTTCTTTTGGGGTTCAGGGAGTCTGAAAACGTGTAGATCCGGTGAAAACTCGATTTCGAAAAATCGACATGAAAACAATGCTTTCCTTCCTATATATTCATATAGGCAAGAGATGGTAAAAATTAAAACTTTTTTATAACTGTATAGTACTATTTTATTGTTTTGTTCAGTTCCTATTAAAAGTTTTTTCTTCTCTGTATAGTTAGTTATTTGTTAATATCATACGTAATATTGTTTCTGTTAATTGTTTTGTCTTTTTATATAATTTTTATTATTTTAAAACGTTCAATTATTATTCTTAATGTTTATGCACTATCTGACATATTTATGTAAATTGTTGATAATTTGCTTTGTTTTTGAAAACAATTATTTGTAAACTAATTGTTATGTAGCTGTGATCGCAATGACTGATTGTTGACGCAACCTTAATAAATAAAAATATATAAATATAAAAAGAACCAACTATCTTTGTACAAGTGATATTCTTTTATTCATTTTATTCTTTAATTTTTAATTTAGTATCACTTAATATTCAATCTTATTCAAATATTATGTTTAAAAATCAGTCGGCGACTCGTGCCTTCAAAAATAGATGAAGAGTTTGCAAAAAACCGAGCAAAACTACCTTTAACCTCTAACATTAATTTTTGTCTAGATTATTTACGAATCCGAAAACCGTTACTGTCTCTTGTAATTTCTGACTTTGATTTCTTGACTATCGGTTTTAGGCCACTTCCGATCAAAACCGGAACTTCAAACCTAATTTAGGCCCACTAGCTTATTGGGTATAGCTATTATTCTCTTGCAGTTTCTGACTTTTATTTCTGGTTTAGGTCCACTTCCTATCGAAACCGGAAGTTCTAACCCAATGATTTTTGTATCTACTCTTTAAAAGGAATTGAATAACACTATTTTTGTTTCCAAATTTCGACTTTGATTTTTTGACTTCCAGTTTTGGGTCGCTTTCGGTCAAAACTGGAACTTCAAACCTAATGATTTTTGTATCTAGCTACTCGTGAAAAGGAATCGAATAATTCTATTTTTATTTATAAATTTCGACTGATTTCTTGAGTACCGGTATTTTGATAGTTCGAGTATTTTTGATTAGTACATGTTATTTTTTATCGTGTTTTCCTCATTCTCTGTAAAACCCGGATTTTCGTTAACTCGGATCGGCCCCGGCCCTAGTTGATCCGGGTTAACGAGGTTCTATTGTATATAGGCCTACTTTTATCTACTTACTGTATATCTTACTAAATATATTTTTATTTTTATGTATATATTTTATTTTTACTGTATATATTTTTAGTTTCTCTGTATATATTTTTATCGAACACTGTGTTAAATCAATTTTCTCTGATTCCTGATAACCTTATGATTGAGTTTTTCTGCAATCTAACGCTGGTGATATGTACGTCAGTAACACACATTATTAAAAGTGTAAGGTAAAGAAAATATATCTACATTTTGTATAGATAAATGTTTATTCCATTAATATCTTACCCGATATTTAAATATCTATGAAAGAATCCGACTAAAACTTAGCTTTTAAAAATCTGTTAGAAATACTAAAATTCGTTAACGACATTTTCTTACAATTTTGTACAGTAGCATATTATTATTAAATTTTAAAATTTTTAAAGTTAAAATTCTTACATTGTTAAACTTGACAAACTTTTTGTACGTCAATTCTCGATTTAATGGACTAATCGGGTGATACCAATGTCCGTTGTTGTGAAAATCCGTCAAATTGAAATTCAGTTAGTTATAACACATTCGGTCACGTAGTTTCTATAATGTGTTGAAGTAAACATTGGATTTACTTATAGCCTTATTCTTACAATAACTTTATAATTTTTTTTCTCTTTAATTCTTTATTTACAACTGTAAAATTTTACAACAAGCAAGTGTGATGATTATGACATAATGTAAATGACATGATAGGCATGAGAGGGGTAGGGCCCTCATTGGTGCCTCCCCAAGAATGAAATTTGTATATCAAATTAGCAGGTTTCTACTCCAGCGTCTTTTAAGGCGTCTAGGGGGATTATCAGGTAATCCTCTTAGAATTTCAATACTCTTCTTCTTCTTCTTTTCTTCACGGGTTAGGTATTTCTACCTGTTTCGGCACCCATCTTTTCTTTCGGCCTGCCAATATCTCTACTTCCCAATGGTTTGTATCTTCTCGCTACTCTAGGCAAGCGGCTTTCAGGCATTCTCGTATTTAAATGATCGACCCATTGGGCACGATTTTATTTTATATTTTCGTTGAGTGAAAATCTCCCAATTTTCAAGTTATAGGGACCTTATCTAGGGTTACTAGGCGAAGATGGTCAACAATCTCGAAATCGGATGAGGGAGAAATTCAGAACGGCGAAGAGGTCGGAAGAGCCTTGGGGAGTAAACCCCGAAGGAAAATCAAATGTGAAACTGGTCAACGGTCTCAAGGCGGAGGAGGATAGATTCCCAACGGTGTCGAGAGCGTAAGAATTTAGGAGTTGGTTCTCCAAATAAAATTCAGGGTGTGTTCAGGCGCTCTGAGATGGCAGCCCTATCACTGAACTATCCTACAAGGCGTTGGTAACGCGTTTAGGTGAAATAAAAATTACTTTAAGCACTCTAAAGGGCCTCGGAAATGGGACTGACAACAATGGAAAATGCATACTAAGGCTGAAATCTTAAAAAAATTGATATTTTACACGTTTTCGTGAGAAAAAACAGAAAATCGCCAATTACCGCTAAAACTAAGCGTTATACAAAAAAATTTTGAAATAAAAGTTGTAGGATTTTAAATTCAACTTTTATTTTATAGTACATTTTTGCGCTAAATGCATATTAAAGTCGAAATCTTAAAAAAACAATTTTTTTACAAGAAAACAACCTCTCCAAGAATTTCAGTAGACATGGCGTCCATCCTATCTTGTAAAGCATAAACATGTAATTGGGGCAATTTTTAAAAACATCGTATGAGCCATTTTTGAGAAAATTGCAAAAAAGTGAAAAATGTCACGAATAAACTACTACTTCCGATTGAGCGATTTTGATGAAAATGTTCGTGTCGGGTCCTCTAGTGGTATCTAAATTAAGTTTGAAGTTTCAACTTTGTACTATGTTCCATTCTTGAGATATTCTGTTCATACACACACACCAATCGCTAAAAACATGTTTTTTTTTGGGTTCAGGGGTCTGAAAAAGTGTAGATCCGGTGAAAACTCGAATTCAAAAAATCGACATGAGACCAATACTTTCCTTTCTATATATTAATATAGGCAAGAGAAAGTATAAAAAGGATATATGTTGTTATGTTACTGATGTTAACAGTTTTGTGTCAATTTTTTACTATAATATGTCATAATTTTCAGTTATTCTCTAAACCATTTTTTTAAATTTTGCAGTTAGGGAACTCAATATAACTTAGTATCAATAGCGCTATAATATTTTTATAGTTTTATACATAATTCATTTTATACTTAATTTATTTATTACATAAATATATAATATTATGAAAAATGAATGGATTAAAAATCACCACCATGCTGACATTTATTTTTTTAATTGCGTACATTAATTAGAAATTTAAAGTTTTCCTGTTATTTTGGAATAAAAACTTGTGAGGAACAATAAACACATTCTATTTGTGGAATTGTAATTTATGTGGGTTTGTTGTAACGTTGATTTAAATTTATTGTTAGCTTTTATAGTTACAGAATGAAGTCGGTTTTGTTTTTACGTCATTAAGGAAAACCTTAGAAGTAAACCATAAAAGTGCTACTGTTAGTTTTACAAATCACTACGGATCTTCCACTCTGCTATTTTCTTTTTTTTACTTTTGTTTTTTTTTTGTTATGGCGTGGGCAGGAGTCCGCTAATGGCTGATGATTTACACGAGAATTGCGGTCGGATAGATGGACGGACAAAGAGGCGTGGTCGGCCTAGTGACAATTTTAGACTGTCAGACAATAAAGGGGGGGGGGGCGAAGGAAATTTTAGCTTTTATCATTTTATCTCTCATACCATTTCCCATTCTAAACTTCTCTACCAGACTGTAAAACAAGGCCATTCAAAATAATGAGTTCTAAATTAAAAACATTATATAAATTAAAATAAAAATTTATTCATGAAAATTCAAATAAGAAAATATACAAAGAATTTTTTTTTGAAATAATGCTTTTATCTTCTGATAGTAAGATTTACATTAATTCAAATGATGAATGAAAGTACTATAAATTTAAATTACAAATTATTAAAGATTTAACGGAATTAGATGTCGTTTATATAAAACAAAACAAACTTAATTTCCATTCATGAATATTATTCATTATTAATTCTCTATGTCAGTGTACGTATCATTACTACTTTTTTTCTACCCTCTAAAATTAAAATTATTTTTACGGAAACGCCCGTCAAAGTCTTCCAGCTGCTTTGCACGAACATACTCCGATATATGAAAGTACATCGATCACCATTTGAAAAACTTACTTCTAAGCAATGTATTTTCACCATCTCTTGTATCATCTTAACGGAGTACTACAAATTTTTTCTCTGCCAATGATCTTTACAAGCTGACAGCGTGTCATATCTTCTAAATTTTTCCACTTTTTTTTCTTAACTATTATTCTGTCTTAACCACCTTTTTAAAATTACTCACACTGCCGGAAAGGTTTCTTGAACTCTTCATAAAAAATGGCAAATTATCGGGCATAATGCTTTAGGAACTTTAAAATTTTTACAATAGCAATCATAATTTATCAATTTCATTACATACACAAGTCTCACAATGAGCGTGTCACGTTACAACCACAAAAGGAAAAACATGAACTATTTTCGCGTTGTGTCTTATTTATGATTTATTTTATCTAAAAAATTGGAAAAATATTTTGAAAGCTTTTGAAAAAAAGGAAAATTTTCCACGGCTGTAGTCCTCTATTATTACATTTAGCTCAGTTAAGAGTACATACTACAGAAATAATTGCACTAGAGCAAACAGTTCTGCCTATAATTCTATCAACTGAGTACTAATCAATGGATTTATAACGATAATAATATTGTATTTTTTCATAATTTTTTGAATGTTAAAGTTAAATACGTTTAACGTAATCTGTTTAAAGTTTTAATGTTCGTAATATTTATATACGAGTAATATTTATATACTCGTATGTACAAATTATCCTACTAACGAATTCAAATTTGACAGATTCCCTCTTTTCCTTTGTTGTTTAGGTCATCAGCCGAAAGGCTGGTTTGAACCTGTAGAGGTTTTACTAAATAAAACGAGGAGTGAGGTGGTTTACCATGCCTTCCTTACTGAGTGGAAAAGTACGCTTATCAGCATGCCGGGCCCTCTGAAAAACACATTTTCCACTCTGCAAATGACACCTTCACTTCATTCACCACAGGGTCTGGCTGTATAATGAAATTCATTACTTTCAGAGAAGGTATCTCTGATTGGTATCTTTTACACCTCTACCTCTCTTGTTCTTAAATGATTCAGAAACAGAACTATTTATTTTAGCCCTGCAACGGACAGATTGAATGTAAATAATTTGTCACTCCACCTGTCTGTTATGGGCGTTCTTTTCCTTTATCAACAAAATTAAACTATATCATCATATCTTTCCGGTCTGGACGTATGAATTCTACTTGCGCTTCCGCTAATATACCTGGATTATAGCTTTGCTGTTTCAGAGAACTTCGAATTATAACGAACTCCCCTTTGGTACGTGCGAAACAAGATTTGTAACATTTTTAATTTACTTCAACTTATGAACACATAAAAAAATGACAATCAAAATAAAATAAAAGAAAATCGGTTTCTAAATTAAATTATAATCGAATCTGACTGGCCTTTAAAAAAATGAAATTTAGAATATTTTAGAAATTATTTAGTTATTATTATTATTAAAATGTTGTTGTTGTTTAGGTCAACAGCCGAAAGGCTGGTTTGAACCCGTAGAGGTTTTACTAAGTAAAACGAGGAGTGAGGTGGTTTACCATTGCCTTCCTCACTGAGTGGAAAAGTGCGCTTATCAGCATGCCGAGCCCTCTGAAAAGCACATATTTTCCACTCTGTAAATGACAACTTCACTTCAATCACCACAGGGTCTGGCTGTACAATGAAATTCATTACTTTCAGAGAAGATAACTCTGATAAGTGTCTTTTACACCTCTACCTCTTCTGTTCTTAAACAATTCAGTCATTTAATTGGCTGACCATGTGATAAGAAACAGAACTATTTATTTTAGCCCTGCAACGAACAGATTGAGTGTAAATAATTTGACACTCCACCTGTCTGTTATGGGTAGTATTATTAAAATATATTTTATAAAATCTATCTCAGCACTGTTAATGAATTAATATTTTATATTTTACCGGTTAATGTTCTATACATATCGTTTCTGAAGTCCGTCGCTCACCTTAAGAATATCGTTCAATGTTTCGTCGTATTTTAATTTATATTTCTCGCCATAATTTAATAAAATAATGTTCTTTCACTCAATTTTCATTTCACAGGTCTGTCTGTGACTTTGTACTATGAATAATTATAAGATTATTTTATTGTTTAATACATTTTCATAAATCAAACCGCGGACAAACACAACCTTTCTCTTCAAACTGCCCCGGTCAACAGGACGCCAAATTAAATATGCATTCGCATTAATATGCATTAATTACTTTTGTTTGATAATTTTTTTAACTTTCAAATAAAATATAAATTTGTGTTGCAAATATGTTTTTGAACTTATTTGATGATCTGTGAAGATATTTCCTTATATTTCTTTATTTAAAATTTTAATAAATGTTTTTGTTACTTTCAACACTCTTTTGATTCATTTAAACATGATAACTTCCATTACTAAATTAACAGCTGATTTTTAATTATTAGCGCTGAGATTATTAAGTTATTTAATTTAATAATTTAGAAATAAAATTTTAATTAGAATAAGTCACTTTAATAATTTATAAAAAGTAAGTATTTAATTATAAATGTTTTCATAATTATCAATAGCAGTCAGATTAAAACACATGGTTGGCTTACCTGTATTAGGGTTATTATCACCTTGTAAATTTGTGACCAAAAAGTTCCTCATGTATTTGACTCAATAAAAACT
The DNA here is from genome assembly GCA_035578175.1 of Catonia carolina. Classification (NCBI taxonomy): domain Eukaryota; kingdom Metazoa; phylum Arthropoda; class Insecta; order Hemiptera; family Achilidae; genus Catonia; species Catonia carolina. The sequence goes on along the minus strand of JAQMRL010000001.1, from coordinate 254,346,900 downwards.
CTACGTATTACCGTTTTTATGGAAATAACAAGAAGTAATCAGGACAAATTAGCTCAGTAAATCTGTTGGACAACCCTCCGTAAAGGCTAAGGAGATATTGGAATGGAGATTGGTGCTTCCTTGAAAATTCAGACGATTAAAATAGAAGATCCATCTGTGGATAGTCTATTTTTTCATGTCGTAATAACTTGGATCATCTTCTCCGTCAGCTCATTTTTTATTTTAAACTAAGTTATTTATCCCTCAAGTGTGTATAATTTAAGAACAATAAGCAACCCCTTTGCCCATAACAGACAGGTGAGGTGTTAAATTACTTACACTCAATCTGTTAGTTTCGGGCTACAAAAAGTAGTTCTGGTTCTTATCATATGGTCAGCCAATTAAATGACAATCATTTAAGAACAGAAGAGGTAGAGGTGTAAAAGACACTAATCAGAGTTTTCTCCTCTGAAAAATAATAATTAACACAAAGTAAGAATTTGATTATAAATGTTTTCATAATTACCAATGCAGTCAGATTATAAACACATGGTTTTCATTATACAGCCAGACCCTTTGATGAATGAAGTGAAGGTGTCATTTGCAGAGTAGAAAATGTGTGCTTTTCGGAGGGCCTGGCATGCTGATAAGCATACTTTTCAACTCAGTAAGGAAGGCAATTGTAAACCACTTTACTCCTCGTTTTACTTAGTAAAACCTCTAAAGGTTCAAACCTACTAGTAATTAGCCTTTCGGCTAATTACCTAAACAACAACAAGCAACACCATGACCAAATGAGAAAAGGATGATAATATGTATGACATGTAAACGAGATGTTGTCTTGAACAGACTCAAACCGACCATTCCTGAGAGATTATGGTTATTAATTCCCAACCATCAAAGTCCACCAGTAACCACTGTCTAGCATTCAAATCCATATAAATGTAACAAGCTTTAATAGGATTTGAATCAGTAACCTTCGTCTCAGAGAATCAGCAGTTAAAGAGCTGATTCACTTTACCAAAATATCTTTACCAGTTTACCAGTTCCAGTGAACAGTTTACGACTTTATCAAAATATCAACCTGGTGGATTGTAAAAAAAGTACAGACACAAATGCATAATTAAATTTTAAAAATATTACTATTAATTTTAGATTATGTTGCAAGGTAATATTTTGTCAAAACATATTTTATAAATGGTGGTAAAAATTTATTTTGTAAAGAAGTACGATTCACCTTGCTGTTTATTTATTTATGCAAATTACTAACATATTTTGATAAATTTTGTTGTAATTTGATAGTAGTGTAATTTTCTAAAGTAAAATAAAAAAGGTTGTCACGTATAATATGAGGTGTAAGATCTCTCAGGTAAATATTTTAGAAGATGTGAAAATTTATAATAAATAAATTGATTAACTTTATATATATATATATATATATAAATTACAACCTTTGGGTGAATGTGTATATTGGACAATATGTAAGTAAACTCAGGTTATAATGTTACCAGAGCTCTTATTTTGAAGTACACGCTTTGCATTATTGTCTACTACGTGCTTTGGGTCCTGAGGGTTGACGTGGTTGTGAATAAGGGTGGAAAACATGTTTGTAGTTGCGCGGTCCCGTGAGACTAAAATTGGATTGACTTGAGAGAAGATTCAATTCTGTTTGTAAGATGGTGACACAGACACAAAAACCAGTGCTTTTGGTGTCTATATTGTGTTTTACTTTACCGTGTTTTAGCAATCAAAAAAAAACTACAATATCTTATGTAGTTGTATAAAGTGACAATTTTTAATTAAGATTTTACTTCAGCATCGTGATGTATGATAAAAGTTGTAGTAAGTTAATTAAAATAATATAATTTAAATGTATTTATTGTTAACCCTCGAGCCGGCAATCGTCGATTTTTAGACTATGTTACCGCTTCTTGACCCGGTGGTGTCGCAAAATTGGATTTGTTTCGTGGCATTACTATGTTGTTGTTTTAGTTTAAAATCCGTCTACACGATTCAGTTATTCAGTTATTCAGTCTATTACGATTCAGTTTTATTGTAGAACGACAGATTTAGTTGCGTATTTTGCCTGCGTTTTTCTGTTGAAACCACGCTTTTACAGCAATTATATCTGATTTTGGTTATATTTCTTTGTTTACGGGATCTGTTTTTGTATAAATTTTCTTTATTTTTGAACATAGAATCGTTTTCTTGGTTTTATTTTGAAGTAAACATTAGTGAAAATTTGCATATAGTGAATTTTAAAAGTAAAGCATAAGAAAGTTTTAAACAGTAGTCATCTGAAATTTAAAAAAAACATTTGTCTAAAAATTGACTTCAAATAGCTTCAGCGTCCCTAAGTGTAAGATAACAATTTTAATAAATATATATTATTCGCCTAAGTTTTTTTGTTATTTTGAAATACCGGGTGTCCCACGAAGAGGTTGCTATTTTTGAAATAATATGCCGGACGTATCACGCATTCTACAGACTGGAAACTTTACAGTAATAATAAATATATATGTAAAAAAGTACCCTCGAGTTTCATTTGCAACAGGATTCATAAACAGACATAATTTTCATGATTATAACACACAAAATTCGCATATCTTACCTGAAGAGAACTTGAAATCAAAGGGTATAACAGTGTGGGTTGCAGTCACCAAGGGTGGAGTTTTATCGTATGACATATCCCATCAGACAATGACTAGAGACAGATACGCATCAATTTTAACTAATCACATAGTCTCTCATATTTCTCAGGGGGAAATGCAGGACGTTTCTTCCCAGCATGATGGAGCTCCTCCACATTATGCTAATATGGCCAAAGTGGTTTTAAACCAAAATCTTCCTAACCGTTGGATAGAACATGGCAGCGGCCTCATGGACTGGCCTCCAAGGTCGCCAGACTTATCTGTTTGCGATTTTTTCCTGTAGGGCTTTTTGAAGGAAAAAGTTTATTCTCACACCATTGCAACAGACGATGAATTAATGAGGCTGATTAAAGAGGAACTGCTGCTGATACCTCGGTAATTTTTCAAAAACGCTTATGACTAATTTTTGTTTCGGTGCTATCAGTGCATAGATATTGATGGACATCAATTTGAATAAAGGTTGAACAAATTGTGTTCATAATTTATCACTTTCATACTTCTTTCATTTCTTTCATTTTATTACTTAAGTAACATTGTAACAAATCAGCAATTTGAAATGGTTATGCAAATAAAATTACTTTCCGCTATTTTTTTTAATCATAAGCAAATGAAACTCAAGGGAACTTTTTTACATATCTATTCATTATAACTGTAAAATTTTCAGTCTGTAGAGTGTGCGATACGTCCGGCATTTTAATTCAAAAATGGTAACCTCTTCGTGGGACACTCGGTATATGTCATATGATAAGGTTTGTGATTTAAAGCAAATAAAGTTATAATGATTTCTTTACGATTCAGTGACCCACCTACTAAAAATTCCCTTCTTGTTTGAAAAAATGTATTTCCGGCTATAGGGTTAATAGCTAAGCAGCTGACGTGACTTTAAAATAAAATAAATTATTAGCCGCCTCCGTGGTGTAGTAGTTAGCGACTAGCCTACAAAGCGGAAAGTCCTGGGTTCGATATCCAGCTAGAATCTGGAAAGTATGAAAAGTTAAAACCTACCATTCCAGTCCCATAACCACACAGTAGCCGCTAATGATCAGGAATTGATGTGACCAGAATGTTGATGTGATCTAAAATATAAAAAATTGCGTTAATTACGAAATACCTTACACTTAACTCAGTATCGAAAATTATTTTTTTAAGTAGTGTTCTCCGCCCATTCAACTGGTAGAAATTGTTATTAATTATTAAAATAATAAATGGGAATTAAAGTGGGTGATTGTCAGTAAAAAACAGTTTCCAATAAAAAATTAAAATAAGTTAAAAAAACCGTAACGATTTTAATGTTTGAAATGAAAATTGAACCTTAGGCCTATTTGCACAATTTTTCATTTTTACCTGAATGTTAAATAATTTATTCATAAGTAAAAAATGGAATTACTTTAAAGAATGGGAAATTTGAAGTATTAAATAATATATTGGCAGAGAATTCAATATAAAAACTAAAAATTGGTAGATAAATAAAAGGTTTATTATTAATAAAATATGTTTTCGGTTCAGAGTAGGCCTACTTGAAAATTGCCCTATTTTTCTGAAAAGTTAAAGAAAGGATTTAATGCGAAATATTTTAAGGTTAGTTGGTTTCTTTCTGTCATAAAGCCGTTACGGAACTGTGCCCCGTGAAATTAGATATGCATCAGAAATTATAGCATATACATCCGCGGCGTATTTTCTGAGAAGAAAATTGTATTCTTTATACAGCCCTCAAAATATTTATTTACTGTTTCATAAAAATATTTTTAATATTATGTCATATAAAGAAATCATATTAATTTTTTATTTTTATTACCACCCTACTGTTTATTATATCAAATATGGTTTAAATTATTTTCATATGTAAATGTCATAGACAATTAGGTTGTATTTTAAAGGTTTTTTTTGTTGTTTAAATGAGTTAACTTATTTGTCATCAATGTATTTTACGTAATTATGTATCCGTAGGATTTTAGAGTTAGGTAAGTTTGAACTGCGTTCAATAAAGTAAGGAAGGTACAGTGCGGTAAAGACGTTACATTGAAATTAATACCTCGACTGCTCAGACGTTATGTGTTCTCAGGGTTGTTTTATGGAGCAGAGGGATGAACCTTAAGGAACATTACTAACAATTTGAAGGCGTTTGAAATGTTGTCGTTTCGAAGCATTTTGAAATCGAGCTAGGTAGAGGGTGTCTCAAGAGAGAGTGTTTTCCGAATGATGAAGAAAGAGGAAGGAGGTTGAAAGAACCATAAAAATATGAAAATTGCAATATTTGTGTCATGTCTTCTTAAAGTCTCTCTACTATCGGAGGTCGGAATCATCATCATTATGGGAACCTTATTCGCTACACGAAACAGTTCCGTATTACTGCAACCAAACCAATCTCTCTGGTTCTTTTACCAGGATGCTCGACCTCTGCCAACGTTTCACTTGCCCTTTATCTTCCCCTGCATATTTAATTGAAAGATGTGATATTTAGAACCTCTAATAACATGTCCAAGATATTGAAGTTTTCTCCTCTTCACTGTCTCAACAAACTCACATTCTTTACCCATTTTATCAAGAACATATCTATTTGCTATTCTGTCTGTCCACGGATTACGCCACATCCTGCGGGAGCACCACATTGCAAAGGCCTGTATCTTCTCTAAATGGATCGTTTTAAGTGTCCACGCCTCCATCCCATACAAGAGAACAGAGAAAACATAACATTGCAGCATTCTCATTCTGAGCTCAATGCCAAGATCCCGACTACAAAGCGATTTCTTTATTGACATAAATGACGATCTCACAATTTCTATCCTTGATCTTATTTCATTCGTTAGCTCTTCCGTCTGTTCTATTCATATACCCAGATATTTATAAGTAGTAACTCTTTGTGTCATGGTGTTTTGAAACAGTTAGATTCAACTGGGGTTCTGAGGATTTTGTGATTAACATCCATGCCGTTTTTCTAAAATTTATTTTTAATTCATTTTTTATGCATCCGTTATTTACTTTTTCCAGCAGGTGTTGTAAATAATATAAATTACCCGTCACCAACACTATATTATCAACATATCTAATATTATTTATGTTTTCCCCTTCACGAAAACGTCCTCGACGTTTCCCACGTCTTCGACTTTCAGTAGTTCATTTAACACAATTTCGCTGATGCGTCATGTGTACACGTAATAATTCAGGTGAATATTATGGGCAAAATAGGTCGTGGTAGAAGACGCGTATCCTGACTGAACAACGTGAGAACATGGTTCAGGTCCAACTTCACTAATTTTTCGTCCTGCTTCATCTAAAGTCATTATTGCCAAAATGATTGTCTACCTTCTTAGAAAAGCTGGCTCGTAAAGGAAATGAAGTATCTAGGGTTCCTCATCAGACAGTTTCCATCGATTTTGTGATGAAATAAATTTTCTCCCATAATTTTTATCCTTTTAAAATAATTGGGTTCATTGCGTAAGATAATTTTCTTAAGGTTTTTGGTTGTCATGGCCCAGAAGATCATAGATAACGTATTTCACAAGATATGAATGAATGCACCAGTAAATGATATATTAATTGACCAGAAGGAATACTAGACAATAAACCTAAAATGTCTGATAAGTTGTTAAAGAAATCTTTGAAACATAAGAATAGAACGGAAAGACATATTCAGAAAAAAAATAATTTACTAATTACAAAGAAAGGAACTTAGAGAAAGATCAAAAGCAGTGGAAAAAATAGGCGGAAGAAAAAAGTAAAACTACAGTGAAATAAATATAAGAATGTAGACCGGGAAGAAGGCTTCTCGGAAAGTGTTAAGTTACTTGACGTTGTACGTATGTAATTGCCCTAAGAGAAAAAATACCTTCTGTCGCGTTGTTGATAAATTTATTTCTAATTAGGTTTATCGGGCATCGCTGCCATGGCCATTAGCCCTCATCAAATCCTGTTAAATAAAACACCCTCCAAAGAAACCTACTGTAACCGGAAAACAGGTGTTGTCAACTTCTTTCAATTTATATCCACTTACGCTTCATCAGTTAAAAAATGTAACCTTAAAAACTACCCAACTGACAAGGGGTACAGAGCTCTTGAAAAATGAATTAAACAGTTAATTAACTGTTAACAAATGCGAAGTGCGTTTATAACTGGGTGTTAAATAAAAACACCTTCCAAAGAAACCCACTGTCACCGGAAAACTGGTGTTGTCAACTTCTTTCAATTTATATCTGCTTACGCTTCACTGTTAAAAAATATAACACCTTAAAACCTACCCAATTGCCAAGGGTGCACAAAGCTCTTGACAGTTAAATTAAACAGTTAATTTACTGTTAACAAACGCGAAAAGTGTTTATAACTGGGGATTAAATAAAAACACCCACTAAAGAAACCTACCGCGACCGAAAAAACTGGTATTATCAACGTCTTTCAAATTATAATAAACGTATGCTTCATCAACAAACATAACAAATGCCCAACTATCAAGGGTTTATAGAGTTCTTGACAGTTTAATTTAACAGATAATAACTGCCAAAAGGGTTAATAATTGGGGTGTTAACAACAGCGTTTGTTAATAAAGGGTGTTAACAAAAGCTACAACTGCCAAGGATGTGAGTCCTTGACAGTTAAAAGACATCTTTGTTATCTCGTTGATATTGGCATTCGATGTGAACATAACTAGAACTGTACCCTTTGGCATTCGGCTTAGCAGTCGACAACCTAGAACAAAACGCTGTTACCTTTAAGTCTTCTTAAATTAATAGACAATGACATACATACCTAATGTAGAATAAAATGCTGCATTTCATTGACAATCACATTTTATTAACTCATGTTTGTATCTCAGAAGTTAATAATAATTTAATATTAGTAAAAAATCTTCAAAAATGAAATTTCCGCTTTTGAAACCAAAAACGACTTACGTTCCTTTTTGTTATCGTATCGAGAAGTCTGTTCCTGACGTATATTGATCAACTGTAGGTTAACAAAATAAAAATATACTTTAAAATAAGAAAATTATTATTAGAACTGTCTGATTCACTGTTACCTAATTTAAATGGTTACCTCAACAAGAACATTATAGAACAATATTATTTTGAAACTTGATTATGTAAGTCAATGTAAATAGAAACTTGTGTATAAATAATATATTATTTATTTTCTTAGAATTCGCAGGACAAATTTAAACTGAGTTATCATTATATAAAAGAGAATTTAGATTCATTTACTAATGTTTTTCTACTGATAAGAATGTTAACTTAATGTAATGAATCAATTTTTCATTCATAAGTTAATGTAACTTAATTGTACAATATATCATTCACGATGAACTGTAATAAACAATACGAAATCACTTAATCAGAACGATTCCATATTAAAATATAAATTTTAGATATAAACAGTAATATTTTTCATTGTTTTTTTAGAAGTTGAACCTGCAAACGTCTCATTAGCGTCTTAACTTCTACTACCCTGAGGTATGTATTTATATGAATCAGACGAGGAATTCATGTTACATACATACGCTCTATGTTAAGTCACTTTCTATAATCTGTAACTCTATAAAATTAACCTTTAGAACTTTAAACTAATGAATTTATGTAGCTTAATGCTTGTATTGTTAATATGGACCCAGTTTTCTGCATTAAGTTGAATGAAAATTTTCGATAGAATTCTGGATACAGTTGAGGCTTTGTAGTTTTAACCTTCACCAGTTCGGCACGCCCAATACTCCGACACTCTACGGGCTGTTACATGAAACTTTTATGTTACTAATGTGTCGATGCACGCGCGCGTGTATGTGAATAAAAATCAAAAACGGAAAATCGTGCAAAGTTTAACTTCGGAACTTAAGTTAGGTACCATAAGGAACCCGAAACGGATATTTTTATTGGCCGAGTCTGTATAAACATAAGCTACGGTTAGCGTCTCAACAGGCCATTGAGTTAATATAAATACATTGAGATATATTATCATATTTCAATAAAAGCCAATTCACATTCACTAAAGTAATCATTATTGTTGGAAATTAAAAATTAACAACGCTTCTGAAAATAATAAAGCGCTGCGTATCTTGTTTTAAAAACACCAAGATCTCGCTTTCACTTCACGTCCAACTATTATTTTTTTTACTTCCTCTTGCTTATATAATTACATAGGAAGGAAAGTTTTGTTTAATGTCGATTTTTCAAAATCGATTTTTCACCCGATCTACACGTTTTTAGACCCCTGAACCCAAAAAACACGTTTTTACGTTTTTTATTGGTCTCTGTGTGCGTCTATGTGTCTTTTATTTCAAACATTTTTTTTATAACGCTTAGTTTAGTAGAAATTAGCAATTTTCTTTTTTTTACGATGTGTAAAAAATCGATTTTTTAAAGATTACAGCCATAGTATGCATTTTACGACAAATATGTAATAATACAATTTATAGGAATTTTAAAGATCTACAACTTTTATTTAGAGCATTTTTCTCTACAGAGTCTAGTTTAGCGTGAAAGAGTGATTTTCCGTATTTTTAAGCCAAACTAAGGTTGATTTTTATTTTGCGCCTTTCGCTCATGATTGAAATAAGGTTATGTTTTTTGAGGTTATTTTTTTGTTTATTTCTAATGTTTTATTTCTAATGTTAGGTTATATTGTTCATTATTTGCATTGGCAAGAGAAAGTCGTGTGAGTGTTTCACGCCAATTTTTCCATTAATAATGATTCTGATGTTGAAAGGAGGTAGACAAAAATTAATGACTAAAGACTATCAGACCTGACCGGAATCGAACTCGGTACACCAACAGACCGTCCACAGCACCAAGAAAACCGTTCGAAGAACGGGCATTTTAGCTAGTAATGATATAAAATACCTTTCAGAGATTATAATTTGGGTAGACAATTGTAAACTCAAGGGTGTGACTGGCACATACGACATGCAACCATATTGTGTGTAATATACAAATAACTTTAATTTGCCGGAAATATTAGTGTGTGGAATTATTTTTAGGGCGTAATCATCACCAATTTAACGCGGACGATGTTTAGGAGGAATAACCTTAAAATTTAGAAAGCGTATAAAACAAATTTATCAAATTTTAATTTAGCAATGATGTATTTTAGTGTATTAATTTAATGTTTTATTCAATTAGTTTCAATTTTATGTATTTAATATTAACTTAAGAGCTATATTGTAATAAATTACAGACGTTATGTAATTCAAGTCAAAATTTGGGTTGATAAAATTATTTTATTCTTATTTATTTTACATTGTACATATTCATAAGTTAATTTAAATGTCCATTAACCCTTTATAGGGCAGTACGACGGGAAAAAATATGCATATTGTAAAATAATATATTTTGTTTTATAAGGACTTGAATAATGTATTTCTAGTGCCAGAAAAGTAAGATTTTTATTTTTTTTATATTAAGCGCTGGTAAGTATACTTACCAAGGAACGTTTATTGAAATGGGAATCACATAATGTTTAGTGACAAAAATGCTTATTAAACCAACTTGTATTCCTATATAACAGAAAAATATGTAAAATAACTTATCTCAACTTTATATTAGCATGAATGCTTGCTTTTTCGTAATTTTCTAAGCGTTGTACAAAAGTTAACAACAAAACAACACGGTTGCGTACGCTGGTATGAATCCTTACCACATTCGTATAACTCATGAAGCAAATGATCGCTGCGCACTAATTTCAAAATGTGGATAGCCTACTCACTGGAGAACATCTATAAAACCATAAAATTACAATAGGGTTCAACTGCATAGCTTATTCTTAAAAACATTCGACCTTATTGCCAGTGGTAAGTATACTTACTAAAGACCTATGAAGGGTTAAACAGTTTACACTTTCAAAAGTAGAAACAAAATAAATAAGGCCGCCTCCGTGGTAGTTGTGCAAAGGAAATTCTCGGCTAAAGTTTGGAAAATTATTACGCGTTCAAACCTATTGTTCCTTTACCCAAAAGTAATTCCTAATAATCTATATGTCTTAATGCGGCTTGAAATAAACCTAAACAAAAATAAATAACTAAACAAACAAAGCAACAATATAATGTACCCTATCTGTGTACAAAAAATTCAAATAGAACTATTTAAGAAGTGTTCGTCGTTTTTGGTGTAGGGATCTCCTTCCATAACGTTCTGTTGACATTTCATCATCTTCATCACCTTTTCCTAATTAATCTTCATCTATGGTGCAGTTATTGTCATTTTCATCAAGATCATCTCCATCGTAATATGACTACATTATTCTGGAGAAAACGCTGCTAATTGTAACCTCTCCTTCCACGCTTAACTTATACATTCATTCACTCTAGTATTGTGCTCTAGTATATTAAATCTTGATTTAAAATATCTAAAGACAAAAAATTTCTATTAGACAAAATCTGAAGAGAATAGGACACATTTTTTGAGCATACTTTAAACATAAATTGACAGTCTTTTAATATTAAATGAAAATTGAAAATTAGAGAATAATAAAAATAAGCGACTTTTTCAATTACATTACGAAGAAAATATTTAATTTCCATGAACTTCACGATGAACATGTGCACTTAAACGAGACAGACAAATGCAGTTTTCAGAAATTGATTTTAGCGGATATTAAAGAATTCATTAATATTATAAAATTGTTTTTCTATCAGAAACCGTTTGTTTATTTTTAAAATTGTGTTGTGGAAAATCTTTTAAATGAGCTAACGGTTTTTATACTCGAACTGTTACATTACATGAATTAGCTAATAAATTATTATAATTTTTTACGGTGCTTTTTCGTATCTGGTTGTTCTATGTTGAACAATTCGGCTGGACGTTGTGTAATGGTCAGTGCAACTTCTACTCCAGGAGTCCTAGGTTTGGAACCGACACAAGAGATGCAATAGTTCAATAGTTTTGTCGCTGTTGTGAGCCGAAACAGGCGAAAGCCTAATCCTTGATTGTGAGAAGAAGAATAATGATCGAGAAAATAAATAGAATGAAAATATAACAAGGATGAACCCGTAGCTTTCTTTATGTACTAGGAAAATCTACAATTAAACAAAGGTCATTGCACCCGGGAGATAGCAAATTACACCTAATAAAACTTCATACAATAGCCACTACTGTGAAAATATAACCCATTGTCCTATTCAATTGATTGGTCACAGTATTTTATAAACGATCATTAATTAAAACATTTTAGTAGTTATTTATTAAAAAATTATATTTATCACAAAATTTTAATTATAAATAAATGAGTTTCTAAAGGAATCGGGTGGACATAACGATAAAAGTATTTGTATTTTTTTTTTGTAATACAAATTTGTACAAATGGAAAATCTATTAGGATTAAAATCAAAGTAAGCAAAAACCGACATTACACTTTTCCCTTTGAATAAAGTTTGTTGCCCACAGGATTCCATACATTCACTCACTGTTTTCCTCTAGTCAAATACCAGATTGAATCCTATACATATATATTCCACTGATAATATAGGCTTTTACAGATTACACACTTACGTACATCTTTTTTAAAAAAATGATTATTTTTTGCCTTCAAGTGATACTGTGTAATAGAAAATTGAAATTGAAAAATGTAAATATCCAAATATACTTGAACCATATATATGTGTAGATACCGTTTTAATTTATTAATTCTAAAAATAACTTTTTTTATTTAATGATACGTATATACAAATAACCAACCGTACAATTTAGTAACTGTAATTTTTTATATGTGTATGTTCACACATGAAAATAAGTAATGAATGTCTACTCCAATTAAAATTTTAAAAATAAATACAGATAACGTTATTAACTATTTCTTTTGAGTAATCGAAACCGAAATATTAATATTAGAATTAAATCTTCCTCTTTCGTTTATTCCAAAATAGAAATGATAAAACGGTTAAAATTTGATTCGTTTGTTAATTTTTCAATTTCATGTTTTTTTATCTCTTAAGTAGACCATTTATCTAAAGTCGCACTTAATCCACCAGGTCGCTGAGAAAACTAAAAAAAACTTAAGCGTCATACCTTCAAGCCTCAAACTATGAAACTTGAAATTTTGAAATTTCGGACTTTCGTACTTCAAACGTTAAGCTAAAACTTTCAAACCTTTAAACTTGAAAACCTTAAAATTTCAAATTTTGAACCTTCAAAAATCATCGTTAAATTTTCAAATTTTCAAACTTAAAATTATTGTCATCCACCCAACCCCTTTGGTGACCGAACTTCACCTACCCTACTGATACGAGACACGGAAGCGGCGCGCGCTTCCGTGTCGTGGAGTGGAGTGGCGAGAATTAATGTTAAAATTAAATTTTCCTCTTTCGTTTATTTTAAAATAAAAGTTATAAAACGGTTAAAAATTTGATTCGTTTGTTAATTTTTCAATTTCATCTTTTTACATAATAACCCATAAAACCCATCCTGTTTTCTCGTGCACACGTTGTTAGAATAATCATTTACTAATTTTATTTTGAGGTTTTCATTAGAAAAATCTATTTTAAGTGATTATATCTGAAAAATTGAATTTTCGAATTATATCTGATATCTGTATACAGATATATTGACTGCATATTGACTGGTTTCATTAGAACTTCATAGTATCGTTGTAATGTATTGTAACACCTAACCTAGGTTCGTTCGGGATTCGAGTATAATAATTAATAAACAGACTTCCTAATAATTACAACAATTATTAAAAATTACTCAATTTATTTTTGAATCGCTTATTTGTGTATGTTTCTATCTGTTCAATTTAAGAACATGTAAAACGCAGTACATGAAATTTCCGACTGCAGAATATGGATACCAGAGAGAGAGGTTCTAGGGACGAAGCTTGGGTCACCGATTTCTCTAGAAAATCTCTGTGATTTTATGATTGCAGAAGAAGAAAGCTGGAAGGCTATTGAGGAGTTCATCCAGAAAACGATGAAGAGCAGAGAGGCCAAGCTACGTTAGTGTTTAAAGAAATCACTCAAAAAGGGGATAAATGGGTGATAAAAAGACAAATCGCTGAGACAACGTTATTCAGCTAATAAAGAACCTCCGCTTGTAAAGTTATGTCTAACGGTGATCTCGCGGCAAATCGGGATGGGATAGAAAGGAACTGCAAGGTTTTGGCGGATAGTTGTCTTCAGCAGAGCTCCGAGTACCCCTGGTTACTTACCTGGGTACTGGTAAATTCGGTTTCCTCTCGTAAAAAAAATGTAAGAACAATAAGCAACCCCATGAGCCAATGTGATGAAGATTAAGTCTATATGTTTGAAGTATAAATGAGGTGTAGTCTTGTACAGACTCATGCCGACCATTTCTGAGAAAGTATAAAATTGATTGAATCTCAATCATCATTTCGATTAGAATATAATATTTCTATATGGCAAATCCATAACACAAAATATTTTCAACTTGAATTCTGACTTAAGCTATTGTGTCTAACAGGCTATTGCATTGACTACTTGTAAACTCTGATGCAAATGCAGTTTATTCAATTATTTAACAGTGAAGTCTAATATTTTTTTTAAATCTTTGAGTTTAGACCTACGAAAGTGAAACAAATTTATGCTTTATACTAGATACAGGGTGATTATAAATGAAACAGACACTTTCGACAGATTCTTAAACATCAAACTGGTGTATTTAAATATATTAAATGATATAGGTTTGTAGGGAATTTTTTTAAATTTATGTTGGTACAACTGTTGCAAGCATTTTGTTGTTGGCTGCTGTTACAACGACCAGTCTAGCAAAATGGCCGCTACTCAAGTGGAGAAAGCTTATTGTATTCTTGAATAATAAGCCAAAACAAACTCGTTTACGGTTGTGCAACGTCATTTCAGAACAAGATACGGTAAACCACCACCAACAAGGCAATCAATCTATGACTGGTATAAACATTTTGAAAACAGTGGATGACTGTGTAAAAGGAAGAGTACTAAAAGACCTTCTGTTACAGAATAACAAATTGTTAGTGTTCGTGATGTTTATGTACGAAGTCCAGGAAAATCAACCAGATCAGCAAATTTAGAATTGCAAAATCCTCAACCGACTGTGTGGAAAATTCTGCGGAAACGTTTGAAAATGACACCTTATAAATTGCAGTTAGTACAAAGTTTAAATACCAGTAATAAAGTCGTACGTAAAAATTTTTGTCTGGAGATGCAACATTGTGTTGAAAATGACGACGCATTCGTAAATCGCTTAATTTTCAGTGATGAATGTAATTTTCACATTAGTGGAAAAGTTATTAGACATAATGTTAGAATATGGGGCACAGAAACCCCAAAAATAACTTTACAGTATGCTCGCGATTACCCTAAAGTAAACGTCTTTTGCGCATTATCTTGTGAAAAGGTTTACGGGCCGTTCTTCTTTCACGAACTGTCAGTAACTGGAGTAATTTATCTGGACATGTTAAACGAATGGTTAATACCTCAACTCCAGGAAGATAGTGATAACTTCATTTTTGTACAAGATGGAGCTTCGCCTCACTGGCACTTACAGGTCAGAAATTATCTTGATGAACGTCTTCCTAGACGATGGATCGGCCGTACAAGTGAGGAAAACTTGTGTTTACGCCGTGGCCGCCTCGTAGTCCAGACTTAACAGGCGCGACTTTTTCTTATGGGGTTATGTTAAAGACAAAATTTTTGTACCACCGCTTCCTGTAGATATTGATGATCTAAAACAGCGTATCGCAAATGCTCTTGCCACAGTTGACCGTCATATGCTTAATCGTGTGCGGGAAGAATTCGACTACCGTGTTGATATCTGTCGTGTTACAAATGGTGCACACATTGAACATATGTAAATATTTTCAATAAAAACTTAATGAATTTTTTTATGCATTCATGTAAGTAATTACCTTAACTTTTCAAAAATAAATTTTCTATAAGCTATCAAAACTGTCATTTCATTTATAATTACCCTGTACATTAAGACTCCACTTTGAGTACGTACTGAAAATATTGATGCTTTCAGACTACCGTTTTCCCTACTTATATGATATCTATAAATTGTTTTATGGATAATAAGGTTATGGTATGGAGACTGGAAATGGATATAACTTTGTTTTGCCGGGGAGTGCAGGTGATTGGGAATTGACAACGGTGAGGTAGAGAGCTGCGTGGGTGTAATTAATACTAAAGATAAAGAGCGAAGTTAACAAAAAGTGGTTGGATGGATTATAACGGTCTCAATATCAACCTGCGTTTGCTTTATTAAAAACTGATAGAGAAAGTAAACGCTGTAATAATGATATGATAGACGAAGTTTTACGACAAGTATATTTAAGGTAAGAGGTACTTTATATCAGCTGAACCACAGTCTGGGTAGGAAGAAAAATCATTTTATTTTGTTATGCAATAGCAGGGAGAATGAAGGCTTTTTTAATTTTCTTCGTAGATGTTCGGTGCTGGCAGAAATTTGAAAAGTGTGGCTCGGTGTAACTGTTTTGAATAATGATTGTGTTTCAGTATAATCTGCTTAATACGATTTTCATGGGTCCAACACAAATTAGCGTCTTAGGCGGAAAATCGTCTTAGCCGAGAAGCGGCCAAGACAATCTTAAGAAAGTGCTTTTTAAATAAATTATCATTGAAGGCAGAAAATTGTTAATATTTTAACATTCTGCGTTATGTGAGAAAATATTAATAACAGTAAATTAGACCTACATGTAGGTTACATATAAATAAACATACAGGTTATTTATGTACTACATAAATAAACGTAAAGATATATATACCTTTTTTTGAACGTCACGTTTAATTAAAAAAAAAACAAGCAAATAATACCACTAATACATACATATGTACATTAATACCGTAACTAATAACGAAATTTCCATTACTTTTTTTATAACTTTATTCATTTTGCAACTGAACTATAAGAACAACCAGCAAAACGTTCACAACTAAATAAAAAAAAATTAAAAAAAAAATCCAACAGCGTTAATGGCTTTGAGGAGGACACCACCAGCGATAGCTTTCCAGATAACTATAATTGTGTTCATACGGACTTGAAACTTGAGTTAGATACTACTACCGAACCCGACTCGAACATTTTCATCAAAAACGGTCGAAATCGGCCAAATCAACCATTGGTCATAAACTCATAAAGTAAAGATTCAATTAAAGATCATAATTAGTAGATTACTTTTCATTTAGTAAGATTAGGATTACTTAAATTATAATGATAAAGATGTTTGACTGAAGAAAGGTATGTGTTCTTGAATTTAAAATTTTTTTCACCGTATAATGATAATATATAAGAATAAAATTAATTATATAAGTAAAATTTTTACAAACTAATTACCTTTTTCTAATAACTCTTCTTCTAATACTCTTTTATTTTTTAAGTAAAATTAAAAAAAACTAAGTATTATAATAACGAACTAATAACTAACAACAACGCGCAGAAGTATTGGCAGATCACTTGCTCACGCTCGATTATATCGATACTGTAAGAGTCGATATATTCGATAATCTGACAACATTAGGACTATGAGTGTACTCTATTAGATTCAGAATGAACTAAATTAAGTGAGCATAGATGGAAATCGCATACGATACGAGCTAATAGATGTAAAACCAAGTGAAATAGGCGCCCGTATCGTATACGGTGCCGTCCAGCCGATCAAAATGGCGCGCCCGTATCATATACGGGTGCCGTCCTGAAAGTGTTAAAGTCTTTTAGTTTTCTTTGGTGAAATACGATCTAAGACTTTTCATTTTGTTTTCAACAATCTTAATGTCTAAGCTGTGCTTTCTACCTAGCTCGCCCAAAGAGTAAAAATCCTTTAATTTTATTTGAATACTCCTTCAGCTGGAAATTCTACAATAATTCATACCGTTTTTAATCTACTATGTGTTAGCAAGAGAAAGTCGTGTGAGTGTTTCACATGAGATTTTTAATTTTACTATGAGGTTAAGAAGGTGATATCACCGAAACGCGCATAAGTTTTTGAAACTTGAACAACAACCAAAAGTAAGGGTGATAAATTTAGTTTCTACTGCAATTTATATTATAGTATGACTGAAAATTTTAATTTTAATTAAAATTAAAATACATTAATAAAATTTTTCAATTAAATTAGAATTACTGAAAAAGTAGGCAAGTTAAAATACACACAAACATAACGTTTCGTAATTTTTAATTGTTGTAATAATTACCATAGAGATGGATTTATGTATCATAATTTAGTTTACTTTCGGCCTTTATATTGTATATTATATTATATTATATTGAATAAAATTATTCAATATAAAGAAATTATAAGAATATAAAGAAATTATTCAATATATTTAAAATTTTTAATATTTTCTTATTTCGAATGAATAACGACGTCTTTAATATTGTTTATATTGTCTTTTGGCAATTTTTAAAAAATCTTCAAAATTTTAAAAGTGATTTTGTTTCAAATTAATATTAATTTGCATTCCATTCCATTCCATTCGCTTGAAAAGTAAAACTCTTCAAATTTATATAAATTTGAAGTTTTACTTTTCAAGCGAATGGATGGATATACATTGAACATCGATGATGTTATTTCAAATACTGTGACGTAAACGATTAGGCCTAATCTACTGAGAACGTACCGATTGATAACGACAATAATTACTAGGAGATTTCTACTTCTTGGAATTTATTTCTATTACTAGGAGAATAATTAGGAGATTTCTCCGAGAGATGGATTTCTTGTCTTGAAACAGAAGCATATAACACCAGACCCATTGAGGATATTTTTGGTATTGTGACTTAGAATGTTGGAAAAGTTATTGGAATATGACTGGGTGTGCTGATTAGTCCGGATGAAATTGTCGATTTACTTTAAGGGCCCGTTGGACAGATGTTACGATGGTTATGGAAGTAGTGCAGTGAAGGATTTAATTTGTAAGTTTGCATCTATTGTATTGATTTTAAAAAAAATTAATATTTTTTTTACAGCTGTTGATACCTCCTCTGCCTTAAGTGGGGGGACCCTTGTTATATGATTTTTGTGAAAAATTCAATTTTGAATTTAGCTGTGTTTCGTAACTTTAAACTTCTTTAGACATTGGTAATAATAATTTAGCTTAAAAACGAGAATTAAATTAGATTTTTTTTTATTCACTGCAGATCCTTTATATTTTGATTTGATAATCCATGTAAATAATCAAAAATATTAATTATGATGATAATTTGTCCTTCATATTGTCATTTTTCCCACCGGGTTGGTCTAGAGGTAAAGTCGTTGCCAAAATCAGCTGTTTAACAGCGGTTTTTCGGAGACGAAGGTTCCTGGTTCAAATCCTAGTAAAGTTAGTTACTTTTATACGGATTTGAATACTAGACAAAGGTTACCGGTGTACTTTGATGGTTGGGGTTCAATTAACCATACTCTCTCAGGAATGGTTGGCCTGGGTCTGTACAAGACTACACCTCATTTACACGTCATACACATCATCCTCATCTCATTGGGTCATGGGGTTGCTTATTGTTCTGAATTGAACAGATTGCAACGTACACAAATTAGGAATAAAAAAAAAAAATATTGTCATTTATTATCAACACTGACGACAAACCTGGTCACGATCTTTGTCCTAAAAATGGTAGATGAAAATATAATGCAAAGATGGTCATCAAAATAATTTATACATATGAAGTGTGGCAATTAAGTTTTGGGAATTCGTCACAAAACAAGCTAAGTTTCAAGCAAAATTTTATTATTGACCTTCACAATAGCCTCCTCTATCTTTTCCTATGGATTCCAAGATTGCTCCCAAGATTGGAAGCACCCTTTGGTAATCGTCCAAAAATACCCCATTCAGCACTGTGGTTACAGCTTTCAAGACCACCTGTACGCTGCCATGATGAGTTCCCTTGAGGTACAGCTTCATCTTGGGGCCTAAAAATAATTTGGAAGGGGCAATATCAGGGCTATTAGGTGAGTGCAGACACGTTGGAATGTCTTTTTTCGCGACGAATGGGCCGGCACTTTGTCGCACAATATCCAGCCATTCTCGATGAGTTCGGCCAGCACACGTAGAATGCGTGCTCGCCACCATTCCAGGATGCAAAAATTCAACTGTCCAGGTACTGTCTGGCCGGCAAGAACATATTCACGATGAATGATGCCGCGGATATCGAAAAATCGGCCATCATTGCTTTCAGACGCGACTTGGACATTCTCGCTTTCATTGGCTTCTCCTTGCCCTTTTCCACCCACTGCTGACTTTGTTTACAGGTGTCTGGGTCATACTCAAATATCCAGGTCTCATCTCCAGCGACTACCCGACTCATCCAATCTCTGGCATCGCTCTGACCGCGGGACAACAAATCCTCGCAGATCAATTTACGTATGTGTTTCTGTTAATGGGTGAGAAGTTTTGGCACCATCTTTGCACAAATCTTTCACGTGTTCAAACGTGCTATCCACGTTTGGTTTACCATTCAACTATTTAACTATTCAAACCAAAATTTGACTGCAAAAAAAGGATGGTCCCCTATTTATATATGCGCTTACGACCGATGCAGTGTTGCCAATTACCGAGTTATAATTAAAGTCCTGGAACTTAATTGCCACACCTCGTAAATATTCTATTCCACCTGCAATTTGATGAACTGATAAATCCCAATTTACGAAGATTTGGCTGATCCTAAACTTCTGAGTGTATATTGCATGGAAACATACAATGTGTTTGTGGGTTTGAAATTAGTAATATATGGAAAGTATGACGCAATAGTGGTATTTAATGTTGGAAACCAAGTTTTGACAAATTTGGGCATCAGTCCAAATAAAAAAAACATGGTTAAAGCATTTTGAGATTTCGATAAAATAGTATCGAGAAAGCAAATGAGATCAACTAAAATAAATATGTGACAAAAGAAAGCTCTAGGAACAAAAGGATGATCCAGGAAACCGAATTAAAGAGCAAGAATGTACAAATTTTAGAGAGTCTCCAATTTTGATCTTTCATTCCTGTTTACCGAAAGTTCATATTTTAAATATTTGTCCCGTTTTATCAAAAACTATTAATCCCCAGAAATGAAATTTTCACACACATTCATATAGATGTGGATACATGAACTGTGTGTTTTTTGACATAATATGGAGCATATACAAAAATTTTCCTGTCACGATAGAGGTGGAAAACATTTAAATAAAAAGAAATGCATATTAACAATCGGAAATAGTTACATACCATGCAAATAAATCTGTCGCTACAAAAAAAATTGTATAAAATTTCAGGACAGTTATCCATGTGCACGTTGACAAAACAGGACTCAAATTTTGTTAGCGCCGATGCGAGCGTGGCGCGGTGCGTTTGTCCCCGTGCGGAGACAAAAAACGAAAACAAACGAAGGATCCCGCGGGACCCTCCTCCAGAGCAGTGGACTGTATGCGATGCGCTTGATGTTGCGCGTCTTGTGCCCTATTTATTTGGTTGACATACCCGGAACGCGATGTGAAGAAAAGTACAAAATTAAGCAGCCTCTTACCTCCTTTTCCAGGGTGAATCGAACTCGTGATGAGTGGGGGGTAAAAGGGGATAGACAGGAATAAGGGATAGGTATACCCACTATACTGCTGTCTTCTTCCAAAGAGCGATTTCTTCGTATGAATTTCCGGTTGTAGGCCGTTTTCCGGGTGCGCGTATAGGCGTGCGGTTCATAAAGCGTGGCGGAGCACTACAATAAAAGCTGCGGACCGACTGTCTCCGGCGCGTACTGGCGAGCGAGTGTGTCGTCAGCTGCAACGACATAAACGACAGCGGCGTCCTCAACCTTTCAACTACAAATTCAAATTGTGGCGCAACCATTTCCCCCCGCCCTGAAAAGATCATTTTCAGCCAACATAAAACATAAAATAAATGCGGAACATGAAAAAACAAAAGAAAACAAAAACAAATTTCTTGGCGATGTGCAACTTGCACAAAGTTATTTACACTGTATACAATGCGAAATTATTGATGATTATTGCGTCGGTAAAGGACATATTTTACATTTTTGCGTGCGTTGTCGTATGATAATACTGCGTGCAGATAAAATCCAATATCGTTTCCTAAGATGGTAAAAAATAAAATGTGGCCCAGCATGAGCATTTTTATTATGACAATCATCAATTAACAGTTTGACAAATTTGTCCCCTTTTGGAAGTAAGACTGGATGTTTCTGGTCGTACTCAAAATCTGCGTTATCAAGTCGTCCTCCGACTCGTATTAAGTCTTCCTCTATGAACAAATCCAGCGACTGCAACCGAGATGGCGTTAGTCCATTTTTAAAGCGGTAAAAATGTCTGAGAAATATTTGCGTTGAATATTTTTTAACCAGAACACTTCAGCGGTTTCAATCTCTTCAGCACTGATGAAGAGATTACAAGGTCGATGGCGAAAAATAAAGCGAAGAGCGTAGGCGGTTGATCGTAAAAATTTGAAAAATGATGAAAAGAACTAAATATTTCCTCATAAGGGATTGGCCAATTTGTAAGAGATAATTAAATTATATTGTATAGTTAAAACATTTTCCATCATCATTCTTTCTGTTATCATCATTCGATCATGTATGTTATGTTTACAGCATAACATTTGAATCTCGTTTTAATTATTAATTATCATAAGCAATAGTAATCAGTGTATTAATTGTTTATTATTCAATTTGTATGCTATCACATTAATATATCATCAATAAATTTGTTTATTTGAATAAACATATGATCAGTAAATTATTTTATTTTCACAGTAACCTAGTTGTTATTTATACGAAAACAACAAGTCTTTGTCTATTATGTATATATGTATTAACATTTAACGTCCTTCTTGTATAACTATATATTTTTTAACTTTAAATAAATTCACTTCTAATATTAATATATTTTTGATGAACGAATGAGGGACCCGCCCGTTCGGTTTAGAGTCTTGTCCCCCATTAAAATAATTTATATAAAATCTTTTCTTCTTCTTTAGTTGCCTAGTAACTAAATAAATAACTCTTTTAAATAATTTTTAAATGTGAATTAAATAATTTTTAAAGTATTAATTTTTCAATCAGCTGGAGATGTTTATACTCTTAAAAATAAACAACTCCAGATGTCCATTAAATTCGTCATATTACAATGAAGAGAAGCGTTCTATTAAGCAATCAAAACCAAACTCTGTTTGAGTTACAATTAAACAACTAGGTTTCACTTCGAGATCGTGAACGTTATCAGACAAATCTACAGTATCTTCTGCCGTTGAATTTGGCCAAAGTTCTGGTGACAAGGAAATCCAAGATGGTCCTGAAAACCAAATATCATGGTTTACCAAGCATGAAGGCAGAAGACCTCGGGAAAGACAGTCAGCAGGATTCTCTTCTCCTTTTATATGTCTCCAATGTTTAGAGGGCAAGTTTTCTTGCAGCTTACTCACACGATTGGCTACGAATATTTTCCAGTTACTCGGTGAAGCAGCAATCCAACGAAGAACCACCGTGGAGTCAGTAAATGCGGCTACTCTGTCAAACTGGTGACGGTCACTATATAGTTTGATTATGTGGTTCATTAGCTTTGACAACATCAGCGCTGAACAAAGCTCCAGTCTAGGTATAGTCAGCGTCTTCATTGGTGCAATTTTGGATTTTGCACACATCATACGTACTGTAGATTTTGCAGAAGAATCACGAACAATCAGATATACTACAGCTCCAAATGCCTTTTCCGAGGCATCACAAAATCCTACCAGATAGGTAGCGACGTTTTCGACGACGGCAGAATGGCGTGGTATTTTCAAATAGGCGAGTTTTTCCATATCTCCTTGAAAAGTTTTCCATTGATGTAATATCGTTTCTGGAACCGGATCATCCCATTCAAGTTTATGAAGCCAAAGTTGTTTCATAATTAATTTTGCGTATGTGACAACAGGTGCCACTAACCCAAGCGGATCAAAAATTTTTGCGATTACCGATAAGACGGTGCGTTTAGTATCACATGATTGATCTATGGACACTTTAAAAGTAAAAATATCTTCAGCGGGTAACCACCTAATTCCTAACACTTTTGTTATGGTTTCTTTCTCAAATCCTATTTCCCTTTGAGTGTCATCTGTCTTTATAAATGCGTTGAGGTTCGGAGAATTAGTGTGCCATTTTGCTAAATCAAATCCACCTGAGCGAAACATGGCAATAAGTTCGGTGCATAAATTAATAGCACTACTTTCGGTCTTCACAGACGAAACAAAATCATCAACATACATATCTCGGCGTATAGCTTCTGCGGCATTTGGATAATTATTTTCTTCCAGCAAAGCTAACTCTCTCACTATTCGTTGTGCTATGTATGGTGAACTGGTCATGCCAAAAACAACGGTATTAAACTCAAAAATTTGAATATCATCCTGAGGTGATGACCTCCAAAAAAATCTTTGAAATTTTTTATAATCAGCGTGCACGAGAATTTGTAAGTACATTTTGCTGATGTCAGCAGTCATGGCAAAAGCAAAAAGGCGAAAATTCAATAAGACATCAAAAATATTTGATTGCAATTTAGGTCCAACATGTAACAAATCATTTAATGATTTACCTGAACTTGTGGAGGCGCTAGCGTTGAAAACTATTCGTAAGGGAGTGCTATTACTATCCGATTTGTATACTTCATGGTGCGGCATAAAATACTCCAAGCATTTTTCCGTATTTTTGGTTGTACATGAGATAATTTCTCTAGATTTGTAATCGTCAATGACAGACTTGTAATGAAAGTGTAGGGCGGAATTTTTCATTAACCTATTTTCAAGCGAAAGAAACTTTGCAAGACAGCTTTTCTTAGACGATCCTAAAAGTTTTGGTTCTAACTTAAAGGGTAAATGTACAGAAAATCTTCCACTAGGTAGTCTTTTACAAGTTTTGACAAATATTTCTTCACATTGTTCCTCTTCTGGAGTCATTCGAGAAGATTGAGGAATCTCTTCCAGCTCCCAAAATCTTTTAATTGAATTACTTAACTCGTTATCCCGGTTAGAACAAAAACTGTAGCGCAATTTTGTAGCAGGTTTACCTTGGGCTTTACCCATTAGTATGTATCCTAGAGTGGATTCAAAGGCGATTGGAGCGTTAGGCGGACCATAAATTTTACGAGAACCTATTATTTCAGGCCACAATTCAGCTCCGAGCAGGAGATCTATTTGACCAGGTGTATGGAAATCTCGATCAGCTAATGGTAAATTTTTTATATGAGGTAGATTTTTATATGATATAACAGTAACCGGTATATCGTCAGTAATTTTATCCACCGCTAAAGCGGTTATTTCATAAGAAGTAAGTGTAGGTTGAGTAGATGAAAATCTAAATGTCGAAGTGGATTCAGCCTTCATTTGACAATTACCAATCCCTTTTATTGCAATGTCAATTCTATTTTCTATTAAACCTAGTCGTCTGGACGTTTCACGTAGTAAAAAATTAAGCTGCGATCCAGGATCCAATAATGCGCGTAAATTATGTAAATTTCCCATAGTATCAGTTACAGTAACAACAGCGGTGGCTAAAAGCACGGTAGAAGACATTTCAGCGATTTCTGGAGCGGTGTGGTGCACTAGACTATTAACAGGTTGTGCAGCAACAATCAAATTTTCATCGGTCCCAGAATTTCCCTTTTGAGCGTTTTGAGTCAATTTTCCTTTATTATTGTTGTCAAAATTAACTGAGGAGACAACAGAAGCGGTTGCTTGCGAATGTAAAAGTGTGTGGTGCCTACTTTTACATCTAGAACAATGGTTCTTAGATTTGCAAGAAGATGCGCGATGCAAATCTGGCGACAAACAGTTGTAACACGCCCTGTTGGTTTTAATGATATTCCAACGTTCAGAAACGGTAGCAGTGCGAAAAACCGAGCATAAATAAAATGGATGTTTTTTCTCAGAACATAATGTGCAATTTTTTAAAATAGACTGCAATGTATTATTTTTTGATTGGTCAGAATTAGATTCATGTGTCACAAGCGAGTGTGGTTTTCTTTCACATGTGTAACCTTGTGAACCTTGCGTGGGTTTTGAATAATTAGGTTTTTGAGTTCGGCCTAATATTTTTGCTTGTTCTTTTAAAAACACAACAAGCGAATCAAATTTCGGAACATCTTCATCGCGACAAGACATTTCAAATTGTTTTACTGTAACAGTATCTAATTTTTTAAGAGCGATGTGCAACAATATAAAATCATTTAAATCCGGCAAGTTTAACTGTTTTAATCCTACCGTAGCTTCAACAAAATTTTCTAAAAACATAAATAAACCCTTTTCACTTTCTTGATTAAGCGGTTTAAAATTAAGCAATTTATCGAGATAAGTTGATGCAATTGCGCGTTTATCGTCATAGCGATCAATTAAAGATTTAAACAAGGAGTTATAATTTTCTTCAGTCGGAAGAATACCAACGCAAATTGAACGCGCTGTCTCTTTAAGGTGAGCTACTAAATAATTAATTCGCTCTAAGTCCGACAATGATGTGTTTTCATGTACGAGACGTTTAAATAATTGGTAGAATACGGGCCAATTTTCTTGACGACCATCAAAATCGGGAAACGATAATTTTGGTAAACGAGCAATACACGTAGCTTCTGGTTTAGCGGGTGTCATATCCGAATTTGAACCCTTAAGTTTTAATTTTCGTTTTTCTTCTAACGACAAAAATAAAGACTGTACTTTGTCGTAAAGGTCATCGAATGAATCAAGAGCTTGATAACTAACGACATAATTAGGGTCTTTTTCAATTTGAGCGTCAAGGTATTTTTCTAACGCGTCAACAAAATCACTTCTTAGAATTGTGATAGATTTAGCTTTAATCTTAAAAAGATCCCTTTTTTCCGGGTCTGCAATTTTACGTGAAATATACAACTTTTGCATCTTTTCAAAGGCATTGCCTCTTTTTATTTCAAAACGTTTTATTGCGGCCATGATAGATAATAAAAGATGTGACAGTTTACTCATCAAAATTATAATATTTAAAGACAATATGTAATTGATTGAAGTATTAATTACAATTAAAACAATGAAATAGAGTTCATAAAATTCAAGCGAAAACAGCTTTGTTTTGTTTATGTAAAACAGCTGAGTATGACGTCATCGATTTAATAATATAAGTGAAACATTACATTAAGTAAATTTATTTTAATTTAAATAACTAAATAATTTAATTTAATTTATTAACCAGGAAAATTAATACTTTATTCTGAATAAATGTTCTTATCTTTATTCTATTGAAAAGTTTTGCGATAACGAATCTTCAAAACTGATAACGTGGAAGGAATGGAATCGAAAACTGATAACAATTCCTTATACATAACAATTTCCTTATACGATTTCGATTCAATTTCCTTATACATAAATATGCGATCTTCTTTTTTCGTAACCAAATAAAAAATAGCACAATTTCGATTGTTCGAAAAATCCGGCCCGAGAGTACCAAACAATGTTAGCGCCGATGCGAGCGTGGTGCGGTGCGTTTGTCCCCGTGCGGAGACAAAAAACGAAAACAAACGAAGGATCCCGCGGGACCCTCCTCCAGAGCAGTGGACTGTATGCGATGCGCTTGATGTTGCGCGTCTTGTGCCCTATTTATTTGGTTGACATACCCGGAACGCGATGTGAAGAAAAGTACAAAATTAAGCAGCCTCTTACCTCCTTTTCCAGGGTGAATCGAACTCGTGAAGAGTGGGGGGTAAAAGGGGATAGACAGGAATAAGGGATAGGTATACCCACTATACTGCTGTCTTCTTCCAAAGAGCGATTTCTTCGTATGAATTTCCGGTTGTAGGCCGTTTTCCGGGTGCGCGTATAGGCGTGCGGTTCATAAAGCGTGGCGGAGCACTACAATAAAAGCTGCGGACCGACTGTCTCCGGCGCGTACTGGCGAGCGAGTGTGTCGTCAGCTGCAACGACATAAACGACAGCGGCCCCCTCAACCTTTCAACTACAAATTCAAATTGTGGCGCAACCAAATTTCTTGAATATGACGTTCCGAAGATACATGGTCATCCCCGTCTTAACAAATTTTTTTCATTCTCCTATGTTGTGTCTAATTCTGTTATTGAGTTCCCTTCCACCTGCAGCTAAAAGTGTTTTCAATGCAAAGTCTAATTTTCTCAAAAACTGACAAAGACCTGAGTGGGCTCACTCTATCTGTATAAGCCTTTGAAATTTTTACAATTAGAAAACACTTTCTCTCGCGGCTGATCGGATAATTACAATGCGCTAATAGTTTGAAATTTATTCTAGTTATATTAAAAGCAAATTGAAACTTGAGCAAGTATTTTCATTAATATGTATGTTTACAGGACTGGATTATTAAAACCCGGATTATACATAAAAATTAAAAAAAAAAAAAATAGCCCGAAAGATGGTAGAAAAGCAAGATGGTATGCAGCAATTTAAAGGTATATATTAACTACTATAATATTTTATTATACTACTACTATATATATTATACTACTATATTATATTAACTACTATTGGATGCAAAAAAGAAACGGGCAAAAAATGGAAATGGAAACGCAATGGAGTATGATACAATTAAGATAGTAATATAACTATTAAGATTGGAGAACGCAACAATTTAAAGATAGAAATGTTAACTACTGTTGGATGCAAAAAAGAAATGGAAACGAAATGAAAATGGAAATGAAAACACAATGGAGTTGATACAATTAAGATAGTAATGACTATTAAGAATGGAGAATACAACAATTTAAAGATAGAAATGTATTAACTACTATTGGATGCGAAAAAGAAATGGAAATGGATATGGAAACACAATGGAGTATGATACAATTAAGATAGTTATAACTATTAAGATTGGAGAACGCAACAATTTAAAGATAGAAATGTATTAACTACTATTGGATGCGAAAAAGAAATGAAAATGGATATGGAAACACAATGGAGTATGATACAATTAATGATATATTAAAAATAATATTCAGATTGAAAGATAATATTCAGTAATATTCAGAATGGAGAACGCAACAATTTAAAGATAGAAATGTAGTAATTTTATTAAATCTGCTTAACTACTCAAACTATTTTACAGATCATGACAATTTACCCGGCTTAAGACAACGAGGCTAATACCGAATTTGACTTAGAGGCTAAAACCGAATTATAGCATGCAAATAAATCTGTCGCAAATAATCTGTCGGATTGGAAGGAACTCATTTTATAGGATGGTGGCGGCATTAATTAAGCCAATAAATTATTGTTTTTTTTACTTTGTGTTTGTTGTTATTGATTTTTCTCATTGTAGGTTAGCACAGCATGAACACTTTGAAACCTGAGCCATAAGAACATGGTATGTCACGGTACCCTGAGGGTTCTAGAGTAAACTTCAAAAAATTCTAAAAGATTTTATTTCTATCATATCTTAATTATTTTTGAAAATTGATTAAAAAATCAGAAAGTTTGTTGCTATTAATTTACATTGAAATTATTATACTTACTAAATTTATGAGAGTTATTTAAATATACACCAAAAAATTATGTAAAACGAAATTGGTACGTGCTACACACTACCTAGTGTTTGAGTTTTACAATCCTAAACACTACTAAAAAAACAGTTCATATGAATTCTACAGAAAGGCAATAAAATAAACTACACACTAAACATGTTTGAGTACTAAAATTTTAAATATTTTACACATATAATTAGCCTTCATACGAAATACTCGGAAACACACCGGTAAACACAATACAACATTAGTCAGGGCAGTACCAGGTTGTTTCTTTCCTTCCAGCCTTTCCAGTTGCAGTTTTGCTCTTTTCTGAGCGAACTTTACAGCAACATACGGAAAACATAAAATGAAAAAGAAAATATAAATATTACTGTCAAATAACCGCACAAACAAAGCGATCTAGAAGACAAAACAATACAACGTATACAACCAAACAATTTACCGAACGAAAACGATTACCGACAAAATACGAAAGAAAAACAATTATTATAAAGTAGAAATAATATTTGAGTTATTTAAATATATACCAAAAAAATTATGAAAAACGAAATTGTTACTTGCTACACACTACCTAGTTTTTGAGTTTAATAATCCTAAACAAAAAAAATCTGGTGTGAGACACTCACACAACTTTCTCTTGCCAATGCAAATAATTAACAATATAACCTAACATTAGTAATAAAACATTAAAAAAATGAAAATCAACTTAAGTTTGGCTTAAAAATACGGAAATCACTCTTTCACGCTAAACTAGGCTCTGTAGACAAAAATGCTCTAAATAAAAGTTGTAGATCTTTTAATTTTCTATAAATTTGATTATGTACACTTTTGTCGCTAAAAAAAAAAATGCATACCAATACCGAAATCTTAAAAAAATCGATTTTTCACACGTTTTCGTGAGAAAAAATAGGAAATCGCTAATTACCGCTAAACTAAGCGTTAAACGAAAAAATGTTTGAATTAAAAGTTGAAGAATTTTAAATTCTCTACAACTTTTTAGTTTTACATTTATTTACATACATTTTTGCGGTAAAATGCATATTAACGTCGAAATCTTAAAAAAAGCAATTTATTTTTGAGAAAACAGCCTTACCAAGAATTTCAGCCGACATGGCGCCTACCTTATCTTATAAAGCATAAAAAATGTAGTAAATGAAGCGATTTTAAAAAAATCGTATGACCAGTTTTTGAGAAAATCGCAAAAAAGTGAAAAATTACACGAATAAACTACTACTTCTGGTCGACCGATTTTGATGAAAATGTTCGTGTCAGGTCCGGTAGCAATATGTAACTTAAGTTTCAAGTTTCAAGTTCGTACGATGTTCCGTTCTTGAGATATTTTGTATACTCACACACAGACACACAGACACAGACACACAGACACAGACACAGACACACACACACACACACACACACACACAGACCAATCGCTAAAAACATGTTTTTTGGGTTCAGGGGTCTGAAAACGTGTAGATCGTATAGGCAAGAGAAAGTAAAAATTTCTTAGAGTAATTTTTAATAAATATAAAATTATAATGTAATCTTGTATAATATACGAATGACAGACAGGTTACTTAGCTAAGTAACAAAGTTATTCTTGTTTTGAAGTTTTGAAGGCCTTGAGTTACATTACACTAACTATTAGAGATTACTTACAAGTAACTATGCTATCAGGTTTGATAGTATTTGCTCATAGTTGTTTACTGTTAGGGCTAGTTATTTTACTCTAAAGTTTCTTACTTAAGTTAATTAAAATAGATAAAAGTCTACTGCTGGAGTTAAAATAAAGAACTGTTCTTTCTAGAAACGCAATAAAAACCATTTACCAACCGAAATAGTACGGTAAATACAAAGTTAAAGTGTTTAGCAAAAATTGTTTTAAATAAAGATCCATTTTGTTTTATCTAGGGTTGAACGTTTTTAAAAAAATCATTTTGGGAAATCGCACTCGATGGATAACTTTTTTTACCGTGCGTCAACTTACTATTTGATGTGCTATGTTTTCTGACTCAAATTAAAATGTTTTTGTTGTACGAGGCTTATCCGTACAGTAAGGGCGGCTTGATAATACAAAGAAATTTTTTAAAAAAATTCTGTGTGTACGTTGCAATCGTTTTAATTCAGAACAATAAGCAACCACATGACCCAATGAGATGAAGATGATTTATGTATGACGGGTAAATGAGGTGTAGTCTTGTACAGACCAAGGCCGACTATTCCTGAGAGAGTATGGTTAATTGAACCCCAACCATCAAGTACACCGATAACCACTGTCTAGTATTTAAATCCGTATAAAAGTAACTACCTTTACTAGGGTTTGAACCAGGAACCTTCGTCTCCGAAAATTAGTTGTTAAACAGCTGGCTTCTACGCCGGGGTCTCGGGTTCGATTGCCAGTCAGGTCTGGAATTTTTTCATAACTGATTTTCATCTATCACCCTTCTCACCGTCTGAATTAGCAGTAATTGCAAAACAGTCGGACGTTAAACCACAAAAAAGTTAAACAGCTGACTCGCGCCGACGACTTAACCTCTAGACCAACCCGGTGGGTCAAGAAAAATATTTATAACAAAATATTTTTATTGACGGTCTTAGTTTTCTACAAACCTACTTTACTTTGCTACATGGTCGCCGTTCACTTCGAAGTATTTTTCTACAATACACCAGCTTCTTTAACCCCTCTGCATAAAAATTCACCGCCTGGGAACTGAACCAGTTAACAATGGCATTATTAAGTTTTTCGTCTTCAAATCGTTTCCAACAAGCAACTGTTTTAAGTTCAAGATCGGTACTATAGGGTGGGTGATAAAAACATTTCCAACCAAACTCTTAAATTTCTTTCTTGGTGTGGGCAGCAGTGACACAGGTTGTCTTGGGGAAGGACAACACTTTTGCATAGCCTGTCTCAATTTTTTGGGCGTTTTGCAGTTCTCGTCAGCTGTAATTGTTGTCTCACGTTCTATGAAATTGACCAAAAGAACTTCCTTTCGTTCCCAAAAACGATAGCCATCATTCTCCGACTCGAGTAAGAAGATTGCCTAAATTTTCTGGATTTGATGAAATTGAATAGTGCCATGGGTTTGAATGTTATTTTGTTTTTGCATTGGTGCATGATATCCGTGTCTCATCACCTGTAACAACGTGGGAAAACGCGAGGAGAAACTCAATACGACGTTTATCAACTGGTTCAATTTCTAGGCGGCGAACTTCTATGCAGAGAGGTTAAAGAACCTAGTTCAGTTTTACCAAAAGGGTTTAGAAGTGAACGGCGCAGTGATTAATTAAAAAATTAAATTAAGTTTGTAGGAAACTAGTAAAACACTTAATAAAATATTCTAACAAATATTTTGTATTACCAAACGTCCCTGACTTTACAAATAACCCTCGTGCAATAGTTTTAACAGAATTATCAAATAGTATTTTAAGTGAGAAATATTTGGGTCTTCTTCTTGACATAAATTGGAACGACTTTGTAACTATATAACTCAAGGATAGCTGGAATATAGTGCCACAATGAAGACAGATTTTTCAAATCAGTCAAACATACAAACATAATTTTATCTATTTATTTATACGGCCGTTGACCCTTTTTTTAGAGAATAGGCTGCTATATAATATTATTTTCAATAGCTAGTACATTATAGGTCTCCAACATTACTTCTTTTTAATTTAATATTTTATAATATTACTAATATCCACGTCAAAATTAATAGGAAACCTGACTTCATTCCATTTCACGAATAATTACGTGTACATATACCCACTAAAGTTAAGCTTTAGACGATTTTTTCCTTTAATTAACAATTCATAGAGTATATTAATAACAATTGACTTGCTGCAAAATTTACTAGCGATAGGAATACAATTTTTTATGACATAGTGGAATAAAAATCATCGTATGAAATGCGGTATATCACAATCTTATATTTAGTGACATTAGAAATGAAAAGATAATTAACTTCCTTTGAAAATTGTTATGTAGACGCATTCATTGTGTCTTAAATAAATGAGTATAATAGGCCTATTGTCAATCAGAAACAGGTTGGTAAAAATGTTTATGAGAAGGCAGTACGCTAGGTAAGCTAGGCTAGGCGTCCAGCACAAATTGGCAACGTGTAGCGAAATTAACCAACCCCCATATGGTCTACGATTTAAAAAATTGATTCCAAAAGACTCAGCTGTTGCTGAATTAAATGAATATGATTATGTTATTTATTTATTTTTTATTCCTAATTTGTGTACGTTGCAATCTGTTCAATTTAGAACAATAAGGAACCCCATGACCCAATGAGATGAGGATGATGTATATGACGTGTAAATGAGGTGTAGTATTGTACATACCCAGGCCGACCATTCCTGAGAAAGTATGGTTAATTAAACCCCAACCATCAAAGTACAGCGGTAACCACTGTCTAGTATTTAAATCCGTATAAAAGTTACTACCTTTACTCGGATTACTAAGATTTAACCTAGGATTTGTAACCTAGGATTTACTAGGATTTACTAATTTGTAAACCCCAACCATCAAAGTACACCGGTAACCGCTGTCTAGTATTCAAATCCGTATAAGATTTAGTATAAATCTAGTATAAGTCTAGTATAAATCCGTATAGGATTTGAACCGGGAACCTTCGTCTCCAAAATCAGCTGTTAAACAGCTGATTCTGGTGACGACTTTACCTCCAGACCAACCCGGTAGGTTTGTGATAATGTTATTGACTCTACTTTGTTATTGAAATCTACTGCATGTTATTGAATCTACTACAAATCCAACGATCCCGGTCGCGAATTCAGAAAGTAACCGATTGGTGAGATAGGAAGGGGTTGCAAAAAGCGCAAAAAATAAAGAAATAAAAAATCTATGGTCCTGAGATTCAGTGAACACATTAAAAACATGCTAATCAAAAACGACGAAATGTCTTTAAAATCGGATGAGTATGTACAAAGTTATAGGTCAATAAATTTGCACCATCTGTAAAATGTCTCCAAAAACGGGTACTTTTTTTATTCTAATGTCAATATCACTTTTAAAAAATAGATAAAATTTTCAAGTTTCACTGTTCAAAGTAGAAATAGTACGCTAAAATCGATGCCATATTCTTTTAACAAAATTGAGCTTCAAACTCAGATTCCTATTACTTTTGACGCGGACATTAATTTCTATCCGACTAATTTAGCTAAAGTAGTTTAATTAACTCAACAACTGTGTCAGAATTTCTTACTCCACAATTCTAACATCTACGTATCTTATAGCCTTTTTCCATACGAACATTCTATGTTGTTATTATTCAGAATCACCCTGCGATTAACTAACCGTACTAATATAGTAAACTAAATAGCTTTTAACACATTCAATGCTGAGCAATTATGAGGTACCTCTCCCGCTGGGCTGATTTCTTGTGAGGCATGTTCTCTATTTGGTTTATTACGACTGTATGTTACTTACATTTTTTATAGAGTATTTTTAATTTGCAACTACACAACATGGATTTATTTTCACTAGCGATTTATTTATGTTTTTAGCGATTGGTCTGTGTGTGTGTGTGTGTGTGTGTGTGTGTGTGTGTGTGTGAACAGAATATCTCAAGAACGGAACATCGTACGAACTTGAAACTTGAAACTTAAGTTACATATTGCTACCGGACCCGACACGAACATTTTCATCAAAATCGGTCAACCGGAAGTAGTAGTTTATTCGTGTAATTTTTTACTTTTTTGCGATTTTCTCAAAAACTGGTCCTACGATTTTTTTAAAAATCGCCTCATTTACTCAATTTTTTATTCTCTACAAGATAGGGTAGGCGCCATGTTGGCTGAAATTCTGGGTGAGGCTGTTTTGACGTAAAAACATAGTTTTTTTAAGATTACGGCTTTAATATGCAATTTAGCGCAAAATTTTATATAATAAAAGTTGTATAGAATTTAAAATCCTACAACTTTTAATTCAAACATTTTTTTGTATAACGCTTAGTTTAGCGGTAATTTGCAATTTTCTGATTTTTTCTCACGAAAACGTGTGAAAAATCGATTTTTTTAACATTGCGGCCTTAGTATGCATTTTACGACAAAAGTGTCTTGAATTAAATTTATAGAAAATTAAAAGATCTACAACTTTTATCTAAAGCATTTTTCTCTACAGAGCGCAGTTTAGCGTGAAAGTGTGATTTTTCGTTTTTTTATGCCAAATTGAGTTCGATTTTCATTTTGCGTCATTCACTCATGATTAAAATAAGGTTATGTTTTTGAGGTTAGTGTTTTGTTTATTTCTAATATTTTATTAATAATATTAGGTTTATTATTAATTATTTGCATTGGCAAGAGAAAGTTGTGTGAGTGTTTCACACCAGATTTTTATTTTAGAAATTCACTGTCAAAGTAGAAAGGATTATTGTTAAAATCTGGTCGGAAATTCCAGATTGTCTGCAAAAGTAAGACACTTGATTTTTATCCCCTTTTTGATCCTCCGATGATTTAACAAATTTTTTTTTGGTAAGTTCCCGATTTCGTATTCCCGAACGATCTTCTCCAGCACACTATTAAAAGTAATTGACAGTCCGTCACCCTACCAAAAAACAGTTTAATATAAAATTCTTCGAAGATTTCTTCAAGAAATTTTACTTTTTATCGGTTCTGTTTCTTTATGATTGACATTTTTTTCACATTACAGGTTCTAATTTATATTAAGTACTTTATAATTTAAACTGTGAAACTTTCACTCCTGAACGTAATTAAAAAATTATACAAATTTAAAAACAATTATTAATTAAAAAATTTGATGTGAAACACTCACACGACTTTCTCTTGCCAATGCAAATAATGACCCATACAACCTAACATTAGTAATAAAACATTAGAAATAAACAAAAAACTAACCTCAAAAACATAACCCAATTTTAATAATGAGTGAAAGACGCAAAATGAAAATCAACCTCAGTTTGGCTTAAAAATACAGAAAATCACTCTTTCACGCTGAACTATGCTCTATAGAGAAAAATGATTTAAATAAAAGTTGTGGATCTTTTTATTTCCTATAAATTTGATTATACACTTTTGTTGTAAAATGCATACTAAGGCCGAAACCTTAAATAAAAATCGATTTTTCACACGTTTTCGTGAGAAAAAAAAACAGAAAATCGCTAATTATTACCGCTAAACTACGTAAGTTATTCAAAAAATGTTTGAAATAAAAGTTGTAGGATTTTAAATTCTTTACAACGTTAATTATATATATTTTTGCGCTAAAATTTATAATAAAGCCGCAATCTTAAAAAAAAACAATTTATTTATGTGAAAACCGCCTCACTAAGAATTTCAGAAGACATGGCGCCTACCGTATCTAGTAGAGCATAAAAAGTTTAGTAAACCAGGCGATTTTAAAAAAAATCGTAGGACCCGTTTTTGAGAAAATCGCAAAAAAGTGAAAAATTACACGAATAAACTACTACTTCCGGTTGAACGATTTTGATGAAAATGTTCGTGTCGGGTCCGGTAGTGATATGTAACTTAAGTTTCAAGTTTGTACGATGTTCCGTTCTTTAGATATTCTGTACACACACACACACACACACACACACACACACACTCACACACAGACACTCACACACACACACACACACTCACACACACACACACACACACACACACACACACACACACACACACACACACACACACACACACACACACACACACACACACACACACACACACATACACACACACACACACACACACACACACACACACACACACACACACTCACTCACTCACACACACACACACACGCGCACATACACACACGCACACACACACACACACACACACACACACACGCATACACGCACACACACACACCAATCGCTAAAAACATGGTTTTTGGGTTCAGGGGGTCTGAAAACGTGTATGTAGATCCGGTGAAAACTCGATTTCGAAAAATCGACATGAAAATAATACTTTCCTTCCTGTATATAGGAATATATTTCCTTCCTATATGTTCATATAGGCAAGAGAAAGTAAAAAAAAAAATAAAAAAAAAACATGGAACAGAATATCTGCGAAGACCTTGAATACTTGTGTAAATGTAGTAGTTCTAAATTTGCCAGCAGATATTCTTTTAAATTACAACGGGGATTGATGAGATGGAAAACATAGCGGAAGTGGAGGAGAAAGAGAGGAAGAAGAAATCAATGAAGTCTCATTTACATTATGTAGTACAAACATTTCAAATTAAACATGTACACTGCAGTTGTAGTTTGTTGGTTTCAGCACTGTACTTTTCAAATGTTCATTCCTAGAAATTTAAACCATTGTTCAAATAACATTGTTAACCGTTTGTGTTTCTCACAATCACGTTTTTCATTTTATTGAACTAAGAAAATGTAAAATACCTACCTTAAATACTGCGAAATTTTAGAATTTTTTTTAGTAGTTACACGTTACAATCTACTGTTCTTTAACCTTTAGTAGCTAATGACTAAGCTCCTTATGCTAATTAACATGAAACTAACAAATTATGTATATTAAGACTGATAATAGTATTAAATTTTTAAAATATATTCCTACTTATTTAGGAAAACAACGCGTAGGCGATATTTTTATAAATTTAAGAACATTCTGACAATGGATTTTGTCTAAGTTAATACAACTATTATTCTAAATAACATAATTACTTGTATGATCTAAAGTTATAGTTTATTAACTTAACTACGAGCGTCATCTCTAAAGTAAAGACAGTTTTGTTGTAAAAAATTTATTCAGAAAAATATGTAAAAACGAAGTGATACAGAATAAAATACGTAACTTACATTAATGCTCTACGTAGTTGCCATATAATTTAAGACATTTGTCATAGCGATTCACCAGCTTCAGTATACCCGCGTCATATTCTTCTGCCGCCACTTCATTTAGTCGCCGATTCACAGCATCTTTAAGTTCATCGTCACTTACGAATTGCTAACCACCCAAAAATTCTTTCAATTTTCTAAACAAATGGTAATCTGAAAGCACTAAATCTGGACTGTACCGTGGGTGACTGAAAATGCCCCATCCAAATCATCTTAGTAAATCGAACGTCTTACCTGCTACATGTGGACGTGCATTATCGTGCAAGATTTCGATGCCGTCTGTAAAACCGTCCACAGCACCGATTTTGAATGGCATGTCGTAATTTGCATAGAGTCTCTCAGAAATATTCTGGATTTACAGAAGTTCCGCGTAGCGCAAAGTCAATCAACAGTATGCCAAATCGATCCCAAAAGACCGTGGCCATCAATTTTCTTCCAAATGGCAGTGGCTTGATGTTTGTTGGTTTGTTGGTGGCTGAGGATGTCGCCATTCACATGACTGCCGTTTTCTTTCTGGAGTGTATCAAGAAATTCACGTTTCATCGCTGGTAACTATTGAATTAAGGAATTTATCCCCATTTTCTCTGTAGTGCATCAGAAATTCCAACACAGATCCCATTTGGATTTGTTTGTGACGTTCCGACAACAAGTACGGCATCCAACGCGCACAAACCTTTCTGAAGCCAAAATGGTCATGCACAATGCGACCAATAACAGCTTTTAAAACGTCAGGGAAACTAAGGGCCAATTCAGATATTGTCACGCGACGATTTTTTTTTATTTCTTCATCGACTTTTTCAACAAGTCCTTGTTGATTATTGAGTGCCTCCCCGAACGTTCTTCATCATGCACATTAACTCTCGTATTTCTAAACCTTTCACACCATTTTCGAACGTTTCTTTCATTCATTACATTATCACCGTGCACAGCAACCAACTGCCTATGAATTTCGACTGGTTTAACGTTTTGATGGTTTAAAAAACATATCATTCTACGTATTCCACAATCGGCGGCAACATCAATTACCTGATTGATTTCAAAACGCAATAACACCAAACGTAGATAAATATACAAAAACGCGACAACTGACAAACAACAATGCAGTTTGAATATTACGAGACTGACCTTCCACCACACAGGTTAGCCATCCTTAAGGCGAGAAATTTCCCAATAGTCCTTACTTTAGAGGTGACCCTTGTATATCTAATTAATTCAAAACGATTATGCTCTGTCATTACATGTTTCGTTAATTCTACTGAACCAAATGTGAAAAAAGTTTAACTCAAAAAAATTGGTAATTTTTGTAATCTATTTGTAATCTATTTGTACTTCCGTAAAATAATTCATACCATTTAACTCTGGGGTGGTATTTAGTAATATTATTTAATAACAAATTTGTATGGAGTGTGCAAGTTCTTATGACGATAAATGAAATAGTTAACTAAACACCGAAATCGGGAAAGGTAGAATTCAATTTTTAAAACTTA
The DNA here is from genome assembly GCA_035578175.1 of Catonia carolina. Lineage (NCBI taxonomy): Eukaryota > Metazoa > Arthropoda > Insecta > Hemiptera > Achilidae > Catonia > Catonia carolina. The sequence goes on along the minus strand of JAQMRL010000001.1, from coordinate 254,307,549 downwards.
TTAAGTTAATTTCATCTGATTTTAGACCTGAAATTATGGGTAGTCAGCTTCGTATCATGAATGAGCGGAACAGTAAGAAATTTTCCAAACTAGCTAAAAATAAAATATACTTCGATTCTTAACTTACAGCACTACTTTTCCATTTCAGAATTCAATTACAACTAGTTAGATCAATTTTCAAATTCATAAAATCGTGATCAATTCCATTATTCCATTATTTTTATTGTAGCTACAATATATTTAGTTGATGAAACGAAACGAGTTCAGGTCCGCTAGTGTTATATATTAGGCAAGTTGGAATAGGTAAAAACAAGTGTAGCCCATAGGGTTGTTTCTTGCGTTATTTTTAATCGATAGATAAATTTTAAATTGTTTATAATGACATGCAATTTTTACTTCAATATTTGGAAAAACTCTTGACTTAGGTTGCAATAGTGATACAACGAAGCTTAAACATGTTTTCGTGGAAACACAGTATACTGAATTCACAGAAGTACCTAATTGCTGGAAAATATGTATTGAAAATTGTATTGAAATTTCATCAATTTAAAGCATAAAGTAAAATTTAATTAGAAATTAGATGCGAATGTGAAATAATTTTGTCGTTATAATTGGTTTTATAATTTTAACTTTCGAATAAATACAAAATGAAAAACAAATGAAAAAAAAATCTGGTGCGAACACTCACACGACTTTCTCTTGCCAATGCAAATAATACACCATAAAACCTAACATTAGTAATAATACATTAGTAATAAGCAAAAAACTAACCTTAAAAAAGATAACCTTATTTTAATCATGAGTGAATGGTGCAAAATGAAAACCAACCTTACTTTGGCTTAATAATACGGAAAAAACACTCTTTGACGCTAATTTAGGCTCTGTAGTGAAAAATGCCTGCATTAAAATTGTAGATCTTTAAATTTTCTATAAATTTGATTATACACTTTTGTCGTAAAACGCATACTACGGACGAAATCTTAAAAAATCCATTATTTTTACAGAATTTCATGAAGAAAATTAGAAAATTAGACTACTAATTACCGCTAAACTAAGCGTTATTCAAAGAAATTTTTGAATAAAATTTGTAGGTTTTTAAGTTGTCTACAAATTTAATGCATACACTTTTGCCCTAAAATGTATATCAAGGCCGCAATCTTAAAAAAAAATTTGTTTCTTCGAGAGCACAACCTGTCCAAGAATTTCAGCAGAAATAGTACCTACCCTATCATGCAGAGCATAAAAAATGTTGTTTTATTTACACAAATAAACTACTTTTTTCGGTTGACCGTTTTTAATGAAAATGTTCGTGTCCGGTCCTCTAGTGGTACCTAACTGAAATTTCAAGTTTCAACTTCGTACGATGTTCCGTTCTTGAAATATTTTGTTCATACACACACAGACCAATCGCTATGTTTTTTTGGGTTCAGGCGGTCTTAAATATGTATATCCGGTGAAAACTCGATTTCGAAAAATTGATATGAAAACAATACTTTCCTTCCTGTATAATCGTATGGGCAAGAGAAAGTAAAAATTATTTTTTATTTTTTTAAATTTATTTATTTAACGTCGCATCACCTGCAACGGTCATTAGCGACGACGTTGGGGTGGAACTTTATGCAATGTAGGATGAAATGATTTTTTTAACGTATGAAAATATGCCGTGCCTGAGTGGGATTCGAACCCAGGACCGCATGATGAGAGGCGAGCACGTTACCAACTGCGCCCATGCGGCCGGGCATGTTTGTATTATTTTTGTTGGGCATGTTTGTATTATGTAGCTATAGACGTCAATCCGATATTTTAATGTGGAGTATTAGGTCCCTACCTGTATTATACCTAACAAATGCCATACAAATTTGACAACTGAAATATTTGTTTTGTGAAGTTGGTTGAGCTAAATATAAAATGAAGATATATGTACGGTTTATGTAGTAACAAAAATAATATTTATGTATCTCTGTATATATCATGCCATGTCGTAAATTATCCTATTATTTTGAGAGCATCGTATCATTAGGGCCCAATTTTGGTTGCATTTAACGGTTATACTTTTATGGTTTTTTTACAATGACATATGTTTTTAAATCTGTATTGAAAGAAATAATTTCTACATTACAAAATATACCTCTGAATTATTCAATACTGTGCATGAAATATACCCTGCAAAAATTTATCACTGAATTTTATCTTTTCGTAAAACAAATAAAAATTGATAGATAATTTTTATGTGAATTATGTTAGATTATATATTTTAATTTAAAATTTGTACATGTTTAAAAATAAATGATTTAAATTAGGTACCACAAAAATAATTCTAACATTTATTAATAAAATTGTTATTTATTTATTTGAATTGAGTTTGAATTGTTTGCAAGAGGCCGACTTCGGCCCAACCCAGAAACAATATTTCATTACAGAGCAAAGAAAATATACAAAAATTAAAATAAAAGAAAAGAAGAATACTAAATAGTTTACATAAAACAGTATTATACACATAGACTTTACAAATAATTTACTGATCAATAAATTATGATTGAAGTCCAAAACAAAACAAAATAACCCTTTAGACGGTAATCGTCGATTTTGAGACGATGTGACCGCTTCTTGAACCGGTCGCGTCACAAAATCGGATTTGCTTCATAGCATTTTAGTTTTAAATTTTTGCAGACAGCGTTGCTGTTTTGTACAATAGTTTAGTAATGTATAAAGTAAATTTTTACGTTTAATACAAGAGTTTTAGTTGCATATTCTGCCTGTGTTTTTCTTTTGAAACACGCCATTCTACAGCTGAATTTGATTATTTCTTGGTTTACATGATGTGTTTTTGTATACATTTTCTTCAGTTTTTAACATGGAATCTTTTTTTTGGTTTTATTTTGAAATAAAAATTATAAGTAACGATTCGTAATAATGAATTTTGAAAGTAGAGCATAAGAAGTTTTAAACAGTAGTCACCTGAAATTTAAAAAAAAGTTGTCTAACAATTATTTTCAAATAGCTTCAGCATCCCTAACTGTCAGATTAAAATTTCAATAATGTATTTATTCTATTTTACTAAGTTGGTTTTGTTATTTTTATACGTCACGTGATAAGGTTTGTGATTTATATCAAATTTTTAATGATTTCTTTATGGTTCGTGAACCCATATGCTAGAAATTCTCTGCCGGTCTAGAAAAATGTTATTGCCGGCTATACGTTTAACACACACATTGTGGAATTGCTAGAAAACTTACATCTGAAAAGACTAAAGAATGAATAGCTGACCTTTACGATGCTCGGCTTTGATAAAATGGATCTATTGTCACAATTCTGTCCATGATATTATAATGAATTATCATGCAATTAACTAGGGAATAAGCCGCATAATTAGTGGAGGAAGATTTCTGATAAAACATATTTTTGAATGGTTATAAACTCTTGGGACGCGAAAAAGCATTTTTCCAAGCGTATAAGGATCGTTTATTTCACCACACAATGATTGGTTCAATTATATTAGTTAAGCTAATCGACGCCTATTTTCCAGTGCTTGCATTTGAAAGGTATCTAGTAAAGTATTATATGGAATTTCAAAGGAGTAGATACGGTTCTGCTTATAGTATAAATAACAGAGAAATTTGTTATAACGTCCATTCCAGGTTCTTTTGAGATCTGTTTATTAACAAATGACAAAATTTCTTTTAAAATTATAACAAGTATTTATTAATGAACTAATTAATACGAACTCGTATTACAGTTATAACTATTATCAAATCACAATTAAACTACTTAATTTAACTATTAATAGACGAAATTCTGCCCATAACAGGCAGGTGGAGTGTTAAATTATTTGCACTTGATATGGTAGTCATAGGGCTACAAAAAATAATTCTGTTTCTTATCTCATGGTCAGTTTCATTATCACATGCTCTCGTTATATGACTGAAGTGTTTAAGAACAGAAGAGGTAGAGGTGTAAAAAACACTAGTCAAGAGTTATCTCCTCTCAGAGTAATGAATTTCGTTATATAACCAGACCCTAGAGTGAATGAAGTGAAAGTTTATTGTACAGGGTGAAAAGTAGATGCTTTTTAGAGAGCCAGGCATGCTAATAAGCATGCTTTTCCACTTAGTGAAAATGATAATAGTAAATCACCTCACTCCTCGTTTTAGTTATTAACTTAGTAATGCCTCTAGATGACCTAAACAACAAAACTAAATTATTTACAATATAATTAAAAACTTAAAATTTAACTAAAAAGAAAATATGACCATTTACAATCAATAATTAATTCTTTACTTACAATTGTAAACAAATTTCAATAATAGAATAATTATTTTCTTTCACTAACAAATTTTTTTTAAAACACGTCAACCCGGTTTTTAGTATCACAGTTGACACACACCCAAACACGCACACACACACACACACACACACACACACACACACACACACACACACACACACACACACACACACACACACACACACACACACACACACACTCCAATAACTTTGATTCACTACGCAACCTTTTTACGAACTGACTCCTTTGCTTCACGTTATTCTTATAGTCTTTTGTATATATTTTTTCTGGAATATTCTGTTTCCTCATGTGTAAAAGTAACCGGCTCTTTGGTCCGACAGCTTGTAAAAAATCGGTTGTGAAGTCAGTGCTTGTGTTAAAATTAGTTTTGTACATAATACGTTGTAATTGTAGTACATAGTTTCTTCGTACCGCGTACAATTGTTTGGTTTATAAATAAGAATCACTCATTAATTGTTCGTTTGTAAATGGCCATAAGTTATTTATGTTTTAGTTAAGTTTAATTTAAACCTTGGTTAAGTTTAATATACTTTTTTTTAAATTTATTTTGGTATTTTATTGTATTATTTATGACTGTTATACATAAATAGTGTAAGTAATTAATTTGTAAGTAACTACTCGCTATACGTAGAAAGTTTTGTTATTTATAAAAAGACAGATCCCGAAAGAACCCGGAATAAACGTCACAATTTTCTCTACATGACATTATTTTCGGACACACTGAGCTAACGGAAGACAATACTATGGTAAATTTGTTTTTTAACTTTAAATTAAATATTGTATGTTGATTGTAAAAATTTTGAGTTTTAATGATGTATATATTTCTTAAAAGGGTGTGTGTGACGAATTATGGAAGGTGGAAAATTGATGGGAGGATCAATATCAGATTGTACTGTAGATTAATATAACGCTGTAATATTATGATGTTAATGTAAACAACCGGAAAATGCTGATATACTTAACGGTATTTTTAAAGCAATAAAACACGAGATATTGAAAATATGCGTAGTTTATAAAACATTGATAAATAGATATTTAACGCGGTTGAAGTGAATTTTATACTTTGACAAAACGTTGTAGTATTTTGTAAAAGGTAACAGTAAATATGTGTTCACAGATAATATGTTGTAATACATCAAACTTTTGTAATATTATGACGTATTTAAAAGTTGTCGCGTGAAATAAATCACCTTCTTAACGATTGTTCTACCGTAGGTTCGGCTAAAGTTCCGATATATAAATAAATGTGTGCTTTATTGTCGTAAGTAATTGGTGAATTAAGTAATGGTAAGTCCGTAGTTATATTGAACTGAACAGTCGGCGGTAAGTTTGGGTGTTCAACATAAACATTGTGTGGGGGTGGTTTTATCGAGGTAAAGAGGGGTAGTCGAATCTATGTGGAGGCGGTTAGCTGTTTTGCGGGGGCGGTACGTTCAGTGTGCCCCTGCTAGTCGTACCGTGCAGAATCCGTCATCTCCTGCGAGCGTCTACACTTAACCAATATCAGAGACGTGTTGTTCTAGCTGCGTTCATCTCTTCTAGCGCCTACGTGTTTGGTTCATCACCCCGTTCTCCTACCGTGGTTCGTTATAAATTATTGTTTTAATTTAAACTATAAACAGACAAAATTTTCTTGTGTATTTTACAATATAAACCGTAATATCTATTCAATATAAACATAAAATTACCTTGTTGTTATTACTATTAACATAAAATTATATTATGTTTTTGTTTTTTAATAACATAAAATATAATAATTTTAAAACGCTAAAATTATTTTTCCTTATAAAAATAAATTTATATTCTTAACCTAAAAACGATTTATATTTTTAAACATTATCAAAATATTATTTAAAAAAAAAATTCAAAATACCTTCCGCAAAGTATAAATATAATTATATTTTAAAAATATTTTTATTTTTATTGCTGAATTTCCTCAATACCTTATACTATCTCAATTTATGATAACGATAAATATTATTAATAAAATACTATTTTTGTCCGTTAGATAAGATAATAATTGACGAATTTTTATATAAAAATGTTTGAAATTGAAAATTTATATGATAATTTTCTCGTATTATAACCAACGCAACAAAAATAATGTAATACAATTTATAAACCGTTACAACGTAAACCGTTCAACTCAATAATACGACGTAATAATAACCATTTCGGCTCTTTGTATTTTTGAATGTTGTTAACTTTGTATTTTTTCAGCTAATGTTTTTTTAGCTTTTACTGTTTATCGGGAACTTTGCAATATTGACAACTACCCAAATTGATCCTTACTTTTCGCTGTATTTTTGAAGTGGATTTAGGCATGAGTTTGAACAGGGACCCCTAGTAGAGTTTGTTCATGGATGGCTGTCACTGGTCACCGTACAAAGTCGCTTGCCCAACCGGTGTTACTTAACAAAAAATAGCGAATTTCTACCAGCTAACTGACTGAGCTGGCCTAAGTATTTGAAATTTAAATATGAAATAATTGAATCATGTAAATATTCACATTTTCAAAAATATACACCGTGTATACATCATGTTCTCATAATATTTATTATTCGTTTTCTTGTAAATGTTTACAGGGGTAATTACACGGACTTTTGTCTAAAAAATTTTTAAATTATCATAAATTTATGAATTTTAATCTATACACGATAAAGTAACAAAAAGTAAATAAGAAAATTCTTTAGTTTATTTGAAGTCACATTAACAGCTTGGTTATTTGTAACTACGGTGGAAAATGTAGGTTAACTGGAACGGTGGGTTTTCACTTGTTACGATTTTGAGACCCTAGCCAGGAATTGAAATTGGAACCTCCGGGTTGTAGGCTAGCGCGCTACCTACGAAGGCGGCCAAATATTGAACATAATTTTAATATAAATCATGTTTGTGTACTGTTAAGTTATGTAATACAATCATATTCGTTCTTTTTAAATTAGGAATATTCTGTTTAATCTGTCAAATTATATCTGATAATTAAATATTTTTTAACCGTTTTAAGGGTCTACTTATAGGGGGTTTGGTTTCCGTTATTTGTGATTTAGCCCAATTTGTCAGAACCTTTGGATCCATTCTCTCCATACTATTTATCCAAAAACTTCCCTGTAATCTTATTTATCTTACAATATTCTGTACGTCACGTTCCTCTCTGATATTACACTTCTTCGCCAAGCTCTAAGAGGAATTCCCTTAATATCACTAATTCAGTTCATCATTTTTGTAATTCTAAATAGCCTCAGAAAAATATATTAAAATAATAATTGAGTAAATCATATCGTTAGGAATTTGACATTTCATTTTGCAGTGATTAAAAAACTATTTTTGATGAGCATTACCTATATATTTTAAAATATCGCTGTGATAACGTTTTTTTATCTAAATATACTTTAAAATCTTATCAAAGTAATTGACGCAGATATGTTAGTTTCAAGTGTGTTGTTCTATATAATAACGTCATACAGTGTTTAGTTCAATGACGTTTTAATTTAATTTCAGTTACGCAAAACCAAGTTAAAATTAGGGTTTTAAAATTAATAAAATTTAGATAATCCAGTAGTTTGCCAACGGGTAATATCATAAAAGTAATAAATTTTAAATTTATTTTATAATATATAAATCTTTAGTAAATACGCCTTCTTAATATGTCATTCAATTTTTATGATTACAAGTGTTTTTTTTCTAACATCCGAGAATATTTACAATCAGTTTAAAAAACAAAAACTGTAAGTAAATAGCATGAACGGGTTCACATGACGAAGACAATACCCAATGGTATTGCTTCGGAAACGAAAAAATTAAGTATAATTTTTAAAATAAATAAAAATAAATAAAATAAATACTAAATAAATAAAAAAATTAAAAGTTTTAAAAATGGATTATTAATAGATTTTGTTTAATGTAATATGTTAAATATTAAAATCACTTTACGTAACAAAGTTTGTATAACACTAATTTCATAAATGTTTAAAGCTAACATTTAAGAGGACTGAGGTGAACTTGTAGAATAATAATAATAAGAATAATAATAACAAACTATTAGTTTTATTAATAATAATAAAAGTAATTTTGTGCTTTGTTGATTAACATCTATCATGAAATCCCTAAAGCGTATAACAATACTCCTAAATACATTCAGGGCCGGCGCAAGGGCCATGTGAAACATGCGGCCGCATGGGGCGCAGGTGGAGCTGGCGTTTTTTCATTTTTTTAGTTCTAAAATAATATTTTTGATTTTCCGGCAAAACTAAACTTAAATATAAACTTTAGCTTCCCTAATATGTAAAAATACTGAGTTTTTTTACATATTAAGGGAGTCAAAGTTTATATTTTAGACTGTCGATCTATTAGTTAATTTGTATTAAGTGTCAATATAAAATATACTATATAATGTATTTGTTATATTCTTTGTTCAAAATGCATTTTATGATGCTTACTACTCTATAAGTCAGTTTTTATGTAATGTACAGTAAATATTAAATACAATATTATGTTTTTTATTGTATTTTCGGGTTTTTATTAATAAATATGTGCAATTTACTAAAACACATTATATGATTTATAGATGTGTACCATACATTTTTATTTTTTTCATTTAATAACAACTATGCATACAAAATTAGTGTGTTTGGTGTTTAATTTATATAACCTTCTGTACTAATGTATTTGATTGTTTGTTTAAATTTGTAATAAACAATTAAATTAATACTTATCCCATTACTTAAAAACTTATAAAAATATTAAACAAATAGAATTTTTTTTTTTAATTTCAAAAAATAAAAAAATAATTTTTTCATAAGGTGGCGCCTAACCCTGATCTCACATGTGCCCAAAATCCTTTAAACCGGCCTTGAATACATTGTGTGGTGTACCAACCTAATGAGACTTGCGATTTCTGAAAATTTCCAATTTTATGTTAATTATTAGAACCGTAAATAATAAATAGTATATTAAACATTTTCGTGGTTATTTCCCAAAAGTTAAAATTAACCTACTCTTTCAACTATCTATTTAAAAATTAAATAATTATATTTTATAGGTTACTCACGTGTTAATAAAGATAGCTTCGTATGGAAATTAAAATATACAAACTAAAACAAAATTATTCTGTTCGAGATTTCTCATTCTTTGTCCCACCTCGGGACAAAATTAATTTTATAAAATACCTATTTATCATAGCTTCGTTTTTTATAAAAAACACTACATTATTTTGGTTATAGGGGTAGAAATGAATACGTTCTGGAATCTACAAATATTATACTCATTTTAAATATTTAAAAACAAATTTTTTTAGCCGAAATGACTTCCCTTATTGATATATAAAGAAAAAAATATTATAACTTTTAAACTGCAGCACAGGAAGCGCTAAAACAATTTCTTGAAAATTATACTAAAATAAATTACATGATACATTTTAAAAATACATTAACTTACAGTTTTTATGTATAATATTTAACGTAGTTACGATAAATTTACTTCCTTGTTAAAATAGAAATTGTATTAGTTAAATTGTGTAAATCCCATTCATTAGATAATTGTGCACAATACTTTTAGAAAAGTTTGTTCATAATTAATGACACCGGTAATGTTAACAAGCTGTTAATTAGTATTTAACATTATTCTGTTTTGTTAAATTTACTTTAATGATAATGTTACGTTTTCTCATTTTGATAATAATTCAATAATAAATGTTTGATGTAGGTACATGTAAAGGTTTACTATTGTGTTCACCTGCATTTCGTTCTATTGAGTAGAGATTCCTTTTATATCTTTTAAGATTTTTAGTTTAAGTTATTCACGATTTTCTAAATGATTTCACATCATTTATAATGAATTAAAAAATTAATAATAAATTAACAAAATTATAATATAAATAAATTTAAAATTTTGTTTAAACTTAAATTAATTAAAAAATGTTTTATTTTTAAAAATTACTGGTTCAGAGAAATTATGGAAACATATCTTAATTGTTAGGTTATAAGAGCTTGTTATTTTTTGAAGAGAAATTTTAACGTAGAATGAAAAATAAAAAAAAGTAATTTTATGCTTCGTTGAGTAACATCTAACATGGAATTTTAGAAGCGTTAAAAAATAATTCTTTACGTTTTGACTTTTGAGGTTAGTACTAATTATATTTGTAAGGAAGATTATTTGCCTTGACGTAAACTGTTTAGTAAGGTAATATGAAAAAAAATTATAAAATGTCAGCGGTGATATTATCTGTGAGATTAAATTTTAAAGCAGTCGAGAATTTGGTTAATGGAATTTTCCAGGAACCATGATTTAGTTTTCATAAATTTTTGTTTGTGCGGAAATATATGTCCATTTTCTGTGTCAAGACAAAGAAATTATTTTTTCCTTTGATTCTTTAAACAACAAAGGTAAATATGATGTTTTAAACAATAAAGAAGTATAAAAGAGTAAGTTCTTGCTCTGGAATTTCAAAAATTCTTAGTACATATACATTCTTAGTACATATGGGAATAATTACATATTTGTTGTAAACTTTTACAACTAACTTTCTGTTTTTATGAATATTCCCCTGATTATCTCGAAAAATTTTGATAAAAATAATTTCTCTCGTTTTTCTAATTTCAGGATATTGTCCTGGTGTTATTAAGGGGGTACTCCCTCACCAAAAATGGTAAATTTTTGCCATTTCTGATAGCTTCAAATGTTCTGTATTTAATCATTATTTTATTTTCAAAATACGTTACGTAGTAACCAAGAAAATGGGGTATTAGTTAATCATTATGTCAAAAGTAAAATTTAACCAAAATAACTGTGTAAAAACAATGATTTACGAAAAGTAATATCCTGAAAGAAGGCTCGAAGAAAGTTAATTATATTTTTGAATTAACTTCTTAGCTAAATATTAAGATGTAAATTATGCATTGTTTTTTTAACGGTTTTTAGATTTTTCCTGTAGGCAAAGCAAATCCGTTGCGGTATTGTAACTCTACTGATATTGTACATTTTAGTACAATATCAGTAGAGTTTTCCGTAAATTAAAATTTTTAACATGCTAGCGGTAGAAAGTAAATAATAACTTTAATTCAAATTGACATAAATCCGTACTTAAAAAAAAATATACTTAGGATTTCCAGATCTATGATATGGAGTATTTAGTTTTCTGCAAAAACCAATGCCAAATTTATTAAAAATAAAAAAAATTAACTGTATATATTTTTTACAAAAAAAAAACCATTTAATTTTACTATTTTTTCAAAGCTAAAATTTAAGAAAACTAAATACTACAGAACATTTCTCTTTCGTTAAAAAAATATTAGATACCACTAAAAATGGTCAAAATATTTACTTTGTTGTGAACCCCTAACATTTCACTCCAACCCTGCTTTTGGGGGTTGTTTTTAATATTTTGCAAACCTTTTTTAAAAAAAAGTTATTAAATTTGAAGCTTAGTTAAGCTGTAATAAAATATTAACTGTAACTACTAAGGGGGAAAATCTATATTACCCCCTTAAACACATTTATAAATAAAATTAACATAAACAATTCGTGAGTTCGTTAAAAAGTTAAATTTTTTTTGTGAAAAATTATATATTTTACTTTGAAAATTCATTTTAAATTGTTATAAAATATTTATCAATCAATATTGACGCGTGGTGAAATGTTTCACTGGAATTAATAATATAATATATCGCATATAGGCGATAGACATTGATTGGTTCTGTGGTGATATAATATCTGGTGTTCCTATAACTTTTTATTTAAATAACAAATGTGTCAGGTTTTTAAAAATGTTAAATCCTTTTAAAAATATAGTTATTATTACGTTTTGATATGTAGGCCTACTAAAAATAGTAAAATGTAAAAACTTATTACGTTTTTATATGTACTAAAAAATTGATGGTACATCTAAATTTATTTTATATTTATTTAAATAAAACGTTAAAGTTAATTACATTTGTATCGGTGTTCCATCGAATTTTGGACAATAGGTACTTGAAAATCTGTATAAGGTATTGATATTATTGTAAAGAGAGGTGCTTGTATTATAATGCGTAATATTTTTGAATAGAATCCATGAAAACTTTGTAAATTATCGTTTAGTTAAACCGAAATATTCGGGATCTGTAAATCCATATAGATTTGACTTTAAAGAGAAGAATGTTTGCTCGATTTTTGAGATACATGTAACTTTAAGCGTTTATGAAGTAGGGAATACGAAAGTTGAAGTCTAGAATCCAGTAACAAAAGTTTTACAGTTGTAAACTAATTATCACATAAATCTAATCTAATATTATTCCTAATGTGTGTGCGTTGCTATCGGTTTAGTTCAGAACAATAAGCAACACCATGACCAAATAAGATGAGAATTATGTGTATGACGTGTAAATGAGGTGTAGTCTTGTACAGACCCAGGTCAACCATTCCTGAGAGAGTATGATTTTTGAATCCTTACCATCAAAGTACACCAGTAACCACTGTCTAGTATTCAAATCTGTTTAAAGTAACTACCTTTACTATGATTTGAACCCAGAACCGTTGAATAAGGGATTCTTTGCGGTAGCAAAAATAAACCGGGTCTTTTTGTCTTCCAACCTCGATGTGGCAATTTTGAAACAATATAAAAATATAGAACTATTATAGGTCAACGCAGTATAAAATGAGCTAAATGTTGGTGTAAAGTATGTTGAAATCCGATTCATCGTTTTGGAGATGCAAGGGTTCAAACTCGGGTGTTTATAAATTATGAACCAATTGAGTTATCTCAGTTGAGTAACAATTGAGTTGTCTGAGTGGTGACGACATGGCACTGGCGCCCCTTCCAGCCAACGAGTACCGAAGCGGCAATGAAAACATCATAGTAATGAGCACGGTTACTATAAGGTTACTTCTAGTAAAGTAACCGTGGTAATGAGACAGCCCTTCCCTGTCCAACAGCGCTGATTTGAACCAGGTACTTTCGTCTCCGAAAATCAGCTGTTAAATAGCTGACTCGCGGCGACGACTTTATCTCTAGCCAAACCCGGTGGGTCTATTACAGAAATAAATTAAAAAATACTTTCGTTATAATTTAAATCATATAAAATTAGTTACGTTCAAACAGCCCTGTATTTCATTGAGAGGGAAAAATCAATCGATTACTTCTGTGTAATTTGTTGAACTATTTTGCTCTTAAAATCAGTGTCATATAAGATGTAATTTTTGTATCGTTTCCTTACGTAATAACAATAAACGTGTGTACTGTGTTTAAATGTGACTCCACTAATAAACATGCTTCACGTTTTTCCAGGATTTCCTCGAAACCTTTTACTATAGAGTAGAAAAATTTGGTCTTAGCAGATTCTCTTTGGCATACTCATAAGCTAATGAATAAATGACAATGTTAGCTTATGAATATGCCAAAGAGAATCTGCTAAGACCAAATATATATATATATATTGAAGAACGATTTACTTAAAAATAATGAAGTAAAAACATTTGCTCCGTTTTATTCATACAGCCCAGTCTGCAGTAGTCTATATTAAAAAAACCTCATAAATAAATATTATTTTCGTGTTGAATATCTCGACAATGTATAGTAAAGAACGAACTATTATTTGGTATAATTAAATAATCATAAAATTTCAATAAATCAATTTTGTAGACGTTAAAATGTTTTGAATAATTAAAAACGATATAAGTTAAAATTGATGATATATTTAAGTATTCTACATAATATTTTATATACTATGTAAATTTTCATGTATTTTTTGAACGATAAGAAAGTGTAGTGTAAACAATATAAAATCTACAATATGTAGATTTCAGACTGAAATTCGGCCAGATAAAATAATCTGACCAATGTATATGTTTTTAATGAAGTTTGAAATCAATTTTATTGAACGTTACAATGCCAGTAAAAGGCATTAATGAAATAACTCGTTGATAAAATTAAATTTATGTAAATTCTAATACATGTTTCTTCAGGTAAATAAAATTATAGGAAATTAAATATCAAATAGAAAGTTAAAATATTAACATAATATTCGATTTTAATTAAATTGTTTTTGTTTATTAATTAAATATTAATTTTGGCCTGTTTTAGGTGAATGTATTATACGAAATATATTTACATTCGTTGTAAACAAATGTAGTGGTATAAATTCTGTGTGACTTAAATTCAAAAAGGTATAACAAATGAGAGAACGAAAGAGGGAGGGTATAAGTTGTTTCCCGTTTTAAATTAAACAAAGAGTATATTTAATTAGGAAAATCGTATCAAATAAATATCCCGAGCTAAAGATATATGGTAAATTTCACAGCGCTTACATGAATTATTATTAATTCTTATTAATAAATTTAATTATATACGGAGTTTTAAACAAAAAATTTAAGGAAGTGAAGAAAATTTATTAAACTATTTATAGTACTAAGACCGAACTGTTTCTATTTTTAGTTTATAATTAATATTATGAAAAAATAACTCCTTTATGTTACTTTGTAAGTAATATTTTTACATAATGCCAATAAATTTTCATTTAAAAAAAATTCCCAATTAAAAAATTTGATGTGAAACACACACACACACACACACACACATTTTTCTCGTGCCAATGCAAATAATGAACAATATAACCTAATAATTTTATTCCTAATTTGTGTACGTTGCAATCTGTTAAATTTAGAACAATAAGCAACCCCATGACCCGATGAGATGAGGATGATGTGTATGACGTGTAAATGAGGTGTAGTCTTGTACAGACCCAGGCCGACCATTCCTGAGAGATTATGGTTAATTTAACCCCAACCATCAAAGTACACCGGTAACCACTGTCTAGTATTCAAATCCGTATAAAAGTAACTACCTTTACCAGGATTTGAACCAGGAACCTTCGTCTCCGAAAATCAGCTGTTAAACAGCTGATTTTGGTGACGACTTTACCTCTAGACCAACCCGGTGGGTAACCTAATAATAGTAAGAAACATTTGAAATAAACAACAAATAACCTCATTTTAATAATAAACCTCATTTTAATCATGAGTTAATGATACAAAATGAAAATCAACCTCAGTTTGGCTTAATAATACGAAAAATCACTCTTTGTCACTAAACTAGTCTCTGTAGAGAAAAATGCTCTAAATAAAAGTTGTAGATCTTTTGATTTCCTATAAATTTGATTAAATATATGTATATTTTTGTCGGAAATTGCCTACAAGGCCAAAATCTTAAAAAACCATTTTCTTATAGATTTTCATGAAAAAATAGAAAATCACTAATTACCGCTAAACTAAGCGTTATACAAAAAATTGGTTGAAACAAAAGTTATAGATTTTTAAATTGTCAACAACTTTTTAATATACACTTTTGCGCTTAATGCATATTAAGGCCGCAATCGTAAAGAAAAACATTTTTTTCTACGACGCACAGCTTCCCTAAGAATTTCAGCAGACATGACGCCTACCCTGTCTTGTAGAACATAAAAAATGTAGTAAATGAGGCGATTTAAAAACAATCGTAGGAGCCGTTTTTGAGAAAATTGCAACGGAGGGGTATTCCTGAATACCCCTCCAAGTACACCGTTATGCACCGGTTGGACGGAGAGTGTGGGAGGACCTCGGAAAGCTTGGGTATAAGCTGAGAGTTTCAAATTTATGAGTTCGGAACAGGCGTCGGCCTAAGCATTGAAGAAAGAAGAAGAAGAAGATAATATTTGTTATTTACGAATTACAACTAATAATTCACAATTGTTGGCCTTATTTAATTGATTTATCATTGAATTATTTTTATTGATTATTATTTAATTACTAGCAATTGCTGCCGCGCTTTGCGCAATATTGATTATAATCAGTGATATAAATCCAACGTGTAATATTGTAGACCCGATATATTAGACCGATATTATATCGTAACAATGTATTATGTAATGTCAATATTGTGGTTGATAACTTCTGTTGTGTTATGCAATCACGGTAGTATTATACGTGATGTACGTGAAGGCAGAAATTGTTTAGTTCCTTCCATGTGTTGTCATGTTTGTAAACTTTTGTCTGGAGTGCAGCGTTAGCCTATAACAAATTTAGAAGTTAAATATATAGCAGAGAAACCCGCATGAATTTCTCAAAATTTTCCTTCTAATTTGGTCAATTTTACTCATTTTTGACAAAGTTTGATATTGTTTCTAAAAATTTTATAAATCGAATTTAAATAACGTGTTTCATAAAAATAATTATTAAAATATTTCTTGTTTTCGGTAGCCCAATTTAAAACGCCTGTTTAATGAATAAAGCGATTTCGTTCGGATTTTAAACGAAAATTACAAATTTACACTGAATTAATTATCTTACAAAAAAGTAAATTTCAAAGTTTCAGAGTTTGTTATTAGAAGATCTTAGTGGATGAAGGTGGTATGTAACAAAAATGGAGTTTTAAAAAATTTAGTTTTGGATTACTACTAATACTTCAGAATGAATGTATTAATTAATATTGTTTATTTTTTTTTTATTTGTTTACTTAACGTCACATCAACTGCAACGGTCATTAGCGACGACGTTGGGGTGTTACTGTGGAGGATGAAATGATTTAATTTTTGTAACGTATAAAAATATGCTGTGCCTGAGTGGGATTCGAACCCACGACCGGATGATGAGAGGCGAGCACGTTACCAACTACGCCAATGCGGCCGGCATTGTTTATTTTGTAATATATTAAATTTACCTTAAGGCAAATATTTTGAATGAATTTGATTTGAAATTTGAAAATTGAAAAAATAAAATATTTCGTCCGAGAAAATTATAAAATTATAATAAAAAAAGTTTTGGAAGCATAGTATGTATTCTTCATTTTGGAACGGAAGAGAGAGGACCGCTTGCTCCGTTTAGCTTACGAGTACGAACCCACCGGTAAGAGTAGTGTTGGGCGCACAAGAAGGAGATGGTTTCCGGAACAGGTCGAGCTGACGTATCTATGAAGTGAACAAGAAGAATATTCTTCATTTCTGTTAAATGTATTTAGTAATTACCTAATATATTAGATCTTTAGGTAACTGAAAAAGAGATGTTTGAAAAGTTCCTGAAAAATATTTTTAGAGATTCAACTTAATATGCCTTCTTAATGAGTAGGCCTACCGTAAATATAGCAAATGACAAATTCAATCAAAATCGTCATAGAATATTTCTTTGATTTTTCCATTTTGCTTTGAAATAAAATACCATACCCGAACACCATTATCAACGATGCGTAAGACAACCCGCAGTAGATCAGGTGTCGTGTTGGAAAGATCAGAGAGGGTTTTCTAAATTTTATGAGCTCAGTGTTTAAGAGCCATGGATCCCTGGACACCATAAATCATGAATCAGGAATCACTCAAAAATCTGGAATTATGACTGCGGCTAAGGAATCAGAACTTCGGTTCCTGAGACGATGTGTTCTCAGTTCATCTGTACAATCTTGGACCTTAAACAAAACAACATCGCAACCTCTCAAAGCCTTTGAAGTATGAATAAATAGGAGAATGTTAAAGATACCGCAGATGCAGAACAACGTAGAAGTCTCGCGGGAAATGAATAAAGTTCCAGAATTAGTTAACATTATCAGATGTCGTAAGCTGCAGTACCTTTGGAATATCTTGAGGAATTAAAACATTTATAATCTGTTACAACACATTCTGAAAGGGAAAATACAAATATAAAGAAATCCTGGTAGAGAAAGAATTTGCTGGCTCGCCAATTTGATGGCCTCGGGTAAGAGCTTCGCGGAATTGTTCAGGATGGCAACTAACAAGATGAAAATAGCTAGATGAGAATAAATCATAATTGTCATCATCCGAAATGCGTAGGCACGCCATGTTTCTAGATTTTTTATTCTAGGAGGTTTAAAAACACATACGCATATGGGCAGGCATCTGGAAGATCTGTGTAAATCCGGTACCGATTTTATTCGCCTTGGCCTCAATTTTAAATCATGTAGTAGTACTTATAAATAGAGTTAAAAGAATGTAAAATGTCAAGGAGAACATTTTTTAATTTTATGCCCAAAATATATATTATATTCAGTAATTTTTAAAATGAAAATTAATTTTCTCAACATTGTCGTCATTAAAGAGAATACCATCATTGTTTTATAAAAGTTAAAAATATTAATTATTTTTGTCAGGATTTATTAAGCCATTTATTAAAACGTTTTTACATTGTTTTTAATATTAATTAAAATACCTAACCTTATAAACTTTACAAAAATGAATTAAAATTGAGAATCATATTAACAACTTTATGGAATATTTTGTATCTCGTAACAACTAGTCGTTTTATCTAGAAAACTTGTATTAATAAAAGTTGTCATCAATTAAGAAGTATGTAATCGTAATTATATATTTTTAAAATTAATATTGATGTAATGGAATAAAAATCATTAAAATAAATATTAATAATATAATTAAACCCTCCCGAAACCCTCTAAATTTGAGACCTTCAAAGAAGAAAGAAGGAAGACGGCCAAAACATTCAGGAACAGCCAAAGGAAATATCTTATGGAAAACTTAGCGTCATTGGAAGAATCCTTCACGAAAAACAACACCAGAAACTTCTACCAAACATTCAAAAGATCTTTGACCAAATACTCTCCACCATCCCTAAATATCAGAAATCCCACAAGCGGCAAACTCGGGCATGGTGATGCAGAAAACGCTCAGAGCCTAGCGGAGTATTTTGAAACACTCCTCAACTGCCCGAAACCGTTAAGGAAATGGCCGACAAACGAGAGCAGACCCAACAGAGACTCCAGCCCACCTGACCTTCAAGAAATAAAGAGAATCATTCAGACGCTGAAGAACAACAAAGCTCCAGGAGAGGATGGCATTGTCGCAGAGCACTGGAAGATACTGGAAGACGAACAACTACAACCTCTCGTAGAAGAACTCAACACGGTATGGCGGACGTGCAAAATCTCACAGGAATGGAAGTCAGCTATTATCCATCCATTGCACAAGAAAGGTGACAGAACGGATGCGAACAACTACCGAGGAATTTCTCTCTTGCCAGTTACGTACAAGATTCTATCCAAGGCTCTCCTCAGCAGAGCAGAACCCCAACTCGATCCGCATCTAGGAGAATACCAGGCAGGCTTCAGGAAGGGAAGATCCTGTGCAGAACAGATCATCAACCTCAAGTTGATCATCGAAGGAAGAAAGCTGGCGAATAAGTCGTTGACGATAGTTTTCGTCGACTTCATGAAAGCGTACGACTGCATCGATAGGGACACACTGATCGAGGTTCTACAGGAATTCGGCCTGGATAACAAAACCAGAAACATCTACCAACAAACCATCACAGACACGGAATCGAGGGTAAAATTCAGATCTGAACTCTCCAAACCATTCTGCATCAGAACAGGCGTTAGACAAGGCGACGGCATCTCTCCATTAATGTTCAACTGCGCACTGGAGAAAGTCATGAGCGAATGGAATAAGAAAGCTCCGAGAGGAGTTAAAGTTGGAACAGCGATAAAAGTCAACGCGTTAACATTCGCAGACGACATCGCACTGATAGCAGACACGGTCAAAGACGCGGCAGAACAAGTACGACTACTGGAGGAAGAAGCGGGAAAGATCGGCTTGAAGATCTCTAAAAACAAAACCCAATTCATGTCCAACGAAAAAGACGCACCTAAGTTCCTGATAGAGGACGAAATTTCACGTGTTGAATCATTTAAATATCTTGGCGAGATCATAACGCTGGAAAACTCTGGCAAACTTGCGATTCAAGCAAAAGCTACAAAGCTAGCACAAGCATACGGTCTCACCAAGAACGTTTATAATAAGAGATCAATTTCGCGCAATGCCAAGATAAGACACTACCAGACGGTTGCCAGACCGGAGGTGCTGTACGCGGCGGAAACCCACCACTTGAAATCTAACATCCACCTGCGCTCGATAGAAACTACCGAGAGGAAAATCATCAGAAGAATCATCGGGCCGACTCAAAATAAAGAGGGAGAATACAGGCTCAGAAGTAACGAAGAAGTATATTCCTTCACCACACCCATAAGAGAAGTCATCCAGCAGCGACGACTGGCATTCTTCGGCCACATAGCGAGGATGCACGACTCCAGACTAACGAAGCAGTTATGGAAGTACTGGGAGGGCAGGAAAACTACAACGAGATGGCACAAGGAGATCCACGAGACGATGCTGGTGAATGACATTACGGGCGAAACACTTCTCAATAGAACAGAAATGAAGCAGAAAATTGAGAATCTAAAGTGCTTGGGAGGGCCGAGGAGAACGGGAACGGCCTGGACGGAGGAGCGAAAAAGATCACATGCAGAAAAAATGAAGGCAGCATGGGTCATCCGGAAACTGGCTGGAACTAAGAGAAATGCATCCCTAGTAGGATCTAACAAGAAATAATAATAATAATATAATTAAAAGTGAATTAAAGATTATGTAGGCGAACCTTTTGAAATAAGAATTAATATTTTATACATAAGTTATTTCTGATATTTCATAATATAAAAATGAATATTTCGAATCATATTATAAAATTTTAGCAAATTTTACAACATTATAAAAAGTTTATTTCCGGTTTTCTTGAGTGCGCAGAAGGTTTATTTTGGTAATGGCGAGTGGTGGGGGTCAGTGCTGCACCAGCTTTGATCAGAATCACGTCGTTCTCGCAACGTTATATCAGATAACCTGAAAACAAGCGTTATTAACCTGAAAATAAGCGTTGTTAGTCTGTAATGGTGTTGTAGGTGCAGCAAAACCATCAATAATTTCACCAATACAACGTTTTCAAAGATAATTCGTACGACTAGTTACTAATTGCCCAAGTTACATAACCAATAGAACACTACACGATGTAAACGATGATTTACGCTATCCTTACGTCAATGACACATAACCTATCTAAAATTGTACCGTAGGTTCAGAGACAAACTTCAAAATCATCGAAATCCCTTAATGTGCAGCGACACCAATGTGCATTTTATGTGTAGCAAATTTCTACGTTTATATTCTTTTCTTTTGTTTGTATAAGAAAATGGTAGATGCCGAAGAATTAATTTTAGTTCTTATTTTAAAGAACAGCCATTTGGGAAAATAGATTAAAATTACACATGCAAATGTAGTTAAACGTGTTCAAGTCCATTCTCACATAAGAAAAAGATCTAACTTTATCGGATTTTAATTGAGGAAATAGATGGTGGTATTCACCTGATTTCCTTCTTTTGCCCTGGGTTCGATTCCTGGTCAGGTCTGGCATTTTTTCATCACTCATCTTCATATATCATCCTTCTCACCGTCTGCATTAGCAGTAATGGCAAAACAGTGAAATGTAAAACCAAAAAAATCCGTCTTTCGAGGTTAATTTCATGCACATGTTGCCTTTATCGTAACAGTTTAAACTGTACATTTTCTATTAAAAATAGTTCATCGTCGCTTGAAAAAGACATCTCGATGTCTGTAATTTTTTCCAGCGTTTACCGTAAAATACATAGATTTTTGTAAATGCTTGAAGCAAGCAGCAAGTTCCAAGGCGCTTAGTGCCAGCTTTGTACGTGAACGAACCCTAAGGTTAAGAAGAGCTACTTATTTTGCTATTGGAAATATCTTTTTTCTGAAAACAGTCACCCAGTTTGGTCGGATTTACGAATTTTAACCAAGATACCCAAAAGTGTTTGTACATTTATAGCTATTAAATAGTCATTACAAAGTCTCTTATTCAACCGATGTAACTTTAATGTTTAAAAAGACTTTCACTAGCTGACTGACAGGCCTTTGATTACTTCTTAAAAGTATGGTGAAATTTATTACTCAAACTTGAGCAACTAGGAAAAATAATACAATTTTGTAGTAATAATAATTATACTATTAGACATAAAACTTCAATATTTTAGTTTCATAAAATTAATTTAAGTTTATTGTTATAATTTTTTATTAAATTTAACAGTGAGAAAAAGTTAATATTTTTTCTCATAAATTCTTTATATGAGTAAATATTATTTTATGACCTTTTTAATGGATTTAGTACATAAAAGTGCTGACCGTATTTTAATGTACATTATTTAATTTTAAGAATGTTATTTTGAGTTTTATTTTATAGTTATTATAGTGAACTCAATAACGCAAAATAACTCTATTGTAAAATAAAATTTTAATAAATTTAATTGATTATTTTCCATTAAAGTTGGTTTATTATGATGTTTATTCATATTTTCCTCAGGGTCTGATTATTTCTAAATAACAAAGCTGCTTTATACATTTATAACAAGTATTATTTACCAATTAATTACTTATATTAAATTGTTATAGTTTATACAACTAGAAATTACACTAAACTACTTAACTTAATTACAGATTAAATTTATAAAAACAATGTATTAAAACCTAACAAAGACTTTAAACTAAACTTAATTAAAAATAAATATGGTAATTTACAATAAAATAAAGAATTAATCCTTGTTTACGGTCTGATAACAATTGTGCACTATTTGCTCGTTACTGAGAATCTTTTTCAATACGCAAACACAAAACCTTTTTATTAGCTAACACTTCACAACTGTTGACAACACCACGCTGACGGACAAGAGGTTCGGCACTGTTTATGATAATCACCATAGAAGTTTTAGAAGGAGGAAGGATATAATAAAAACAAAATTAATATTATAATTGACAGAAATAAATACCTAAACTTGGGGTCGGTGGTTGGTTATACTAGCTGGCTATACCAGATGGGATATGAGGAGAAATGATGATATAAGGCGCGGGAGTTGAGCCTTTGATCGATAAATGAGATGGTGCGGAAAAATTTGGAATGGTAATATAATAAATAAATATATAATATAATGTGGGAATATATGGGTATTGGTGGGATCATGTGAGACGTATGGAGGAGACGAGACTCCCACAACGAAGAAAAGATTATCAGCCTGAGTGTAGAAGGGATCTAGGTCGACCAAAAAAAGGTGAAAGACCAATTTCGTTGAGTGACATAATAGGGTATTGGCCTTATACTTGCTAAGAAGATGAAAAGAAGAAGAAGAAGAAGAAGAAGAAGAAGAACCCTCTTGGTTCTTCTTCAAAGTACAGAGTAGAGCTCTGTACTAGAAAATTAACTGGTGAGTGATTTTAAGATTAGCTGCTAGTTCAACAAGAAATAAATTATATCTCTCAAAACTCATACGCAAGCTGCATTGCCAGAACACCATTGTCCAGTCAACATATATCACGATATAAACATCGAAATAGTTTAACTAAGTGATAATAATTATCTTATTCATAATAGTGTAGAACGAAAATTATTAAACCGCATAATAACTGAAATGTTTATGTATTTTTATAAAGTAATTAGATGGTTTTTGAACTTTTATCTAAAAATGTAGGTAAATTTAGATTTTTAACATTTAGGTAAATTTTCCCATAAACCATTAAACCTGTCAGGCTGAAATTTTTACCAATTAATTATATTGTACATGCACATATATTGACATTTTAATTACTTCCTCTGATGCTCCAAAAATTAGTACTATACAAAAAAACGTAGAAAAGAATTGTTAAACTTTTATATAATTCGTTGTTTTCTTTTTTATTTTATGGTTCAACAGATTAAATTGGAAAAATGTCAGTAGCTAGAGAAACGCGACAGCTATAAGTGAATTAAGTTTTATTTCCCTATATTTTACTAATTCTATGAAAAATTTACCTAAAAATAGCAATTTGGTGGGATACAAAGCACAGTCTCCCCTTAAAATTTCGAAAATCCATTGACGTTACCAATAAAAGAATTTGTTAATGCAACGCAAAAAGAAATTCAAATATTAAATAATTTTTTTAAACTAACTTATTTCGTAGCGAATTCGATTACTGAACGTAAACTAAAGGGTTCGATTCTCATTTGTTCTGAGCTTATCCACTCTTATTAGTATATTTATAAAACTGAAATATCTTATTAATCTAATGATATCTACACCCAAATCTAAGTTTTCAGCATAATATTACAAAACATGTCTTAATATTTCATTAACTTTATTTCTTTTTATGTTTCTGTTTAAAATTAAATTTTTATTTGTGATAACAGATACATAGAAAGTACATTACCTTATCACGTGTATATCCAATATACCTTTGATCGTACTCTTGAGACCAATACTAAAGGAATTATTACCAAAGGATTTACTTTTAATTAAATGCAGTGTAGCTTCTACCATTTCCTAGGTGTAATAAAGTTCCTTATTAGCCGCAAATTGTATAAATCTGATATTTATAAGATTGAATACATTTTCTAGGTGACTCAGTTTGCCCATGCCAGGCAGCTGGAGTGTTAAATTATTTGCACTCGATCTGCTTAGTTCCAGGACTACAAAAAAATTTCTGCTTCTTATCACATGGTTTGTCAATTTTATGACTGAAGCATTTAAGAACAGAAGAGGTAGAGATGCAAAAGACACTAATCAGAGTTGTCTCCTCTGAGAGTAATGAATTTAATTATACAGCCAGACCCTGTGGGGAATGTAGTGAAGGTGTTATTTCGAGGGTGGAAAGTAGGTGCTTTTCAGAGAGATCGGCATGCTGATAAGCATAATTTTCCAGTCAGTAAAAAATGCAATGGTAAACCACCTCACTCCTCACGTCTTTACTTAGATGTTCAAACCGGCCTTTGGGCTGATGACCTAAACAACAACAGGTGGCTCAGTAGGTAATACATCCGACTATTAAATTGAATATTTCCGGGTCGATACCTGATTAAATTTTAGATCTAAACCAACGTTAAGTTGTTCTGAAAAATATCCACGCAAGTTATAATCTTTAATCACCACATTAAGTATCAACAAACTCTCCCAAAAAAGAAAGAAAAATTGAATTGAATGATGATAATAACAGTAAAAGATAATTTGAAACCCATTTAATTAATTTTTATTTACTTCAATCAGAAACGACCGACTCAGCATTCCTTTTGCTAAATTTTTGTAGGGATACCGAGATTACTACCATTGAAAGATATAAAAAAAGTTTAATTTTTAATTCGCTAAGTTCAAGTTCTTGGTTTAAATATCCGGTTTCTTCTGGAAATAAACTACTAGGGATTTCTACCTGTTCCGGCACTCTCTTTTCTTCGGCCTGTCTACTTCCCACTGGTTTCTATCTTCTCGCTAGCGGCTTTCTGGGATTCTATTTAAATGATCAACCCATTGGGCACGATAAAATTTTATTTTTTCGTTGAGTGGAAAAATTCCCAATTCTTGCCTTATATCTTCATTTCTGATTCTGTCTAGACTTGAGCAATCCTTGACAGATCTTAAGAATTTTATTTCGGCAGTTTGAATGTTTCTTTCTTCCCTTTTCCTCATTACACATGTTTTACTGCCGTATGTCAAGGCTGGAACTGCCACCGTCTTATAAAACTTTAGCGTTGTTTCGGGTTTTGTCTTTAGCCTCAGTATCCTATGAATCGTCCCACATATCTGATTAAATTAATGTAGTTTATTTTTAATATCACAGCAATCTTCATATAAGACATTACTTATGTTAACCTTTTTAAAATCTCGGTTCTCCTCGAAAATTCTCGAACACGCATTCCCTTTAGATATTGTAATAATACATAATTAGAATATAAGACTTAATGTTCCGTTTATTATCTTTGTTTCTAGTAGCATCTAGTAGAATTATAATCTGAATTTGAAATTATATTTCGAGAATTATTATCTCAGTATATTTTTTAAATACTAATTTTAAACTAAGTTAACTATCTTGTATCAATAAATTATTATTTAACAATAATTATTTATCAGATTTTCATCATTCTAACCTCATGGTATAGAATTACTTACCTAGTTTGATTGGGATATTTATAAAATACAAATTGATATTATGGATTATAAATGCCAATAAATTTGTGCTAGATATTGCTGTTTTCAGTAAAATACATTTTTGAGAAATGAGAGAAGGGTAATCGAATATACGAAAAAACCTTGGCCTACACACGATGTTATTACTTTTCAGAAATGAAAATATTTATATTATTGTTTTCGAGAAATATGAAGAATTATTATTTTTTAATGTAATTTTCTAGAAACCGTAAATTTTATCACAATTTAAATTATTATTTATTCAATAATAGTGAAAAATTAGAGCATTTAAGGGAACCCGGTTCTCAAAAAAAATTACCATTTCTTTTGTTTGTTCATTTAATTTTACTGGATGTTCTGAGTAAACTGATGTACAATAAGTGACCTTTTGATAAGGTTTTATATTTTTTATTAATTTTTTAAATTAACACTATTACTGTTTTTCAGGGACCTAACTAAAATTTAAGTTGGATAACTTTTGATCCTTTTTGTTTAGAAATTGGTTTTATTTTTTAATAGAAAGATAACATTTTATACATATTGTTGGCAGTCCTGTTGTTTGTCTTGCTTTTTTAATAATTTTACAGCTGATTTTTTCTTATGAGTGAAGTTATAATTTTTTTCCTTCATTTCTTCGTATTCCGAAAATTAAGTTTTTTCGTACAAAAGGAACATTTTCTCAAAAACGGTTAGAGATATTGACTTGAGATTTTCAGTGTACTTCATTGCAAAAAGAATACACATTTTGACATCGTAGTTTAATGAAACACTAGCTCAAACAGATTTTATAGTTACAAATAGGTTAATTTTTGGAAATTATTGACATTGTCAAAGAAAAAAAATTTTCTGATGAACTAAAAGTTAATTTAACAAACCCTCATGTTAAAATGTGTATCAAGGTCCGGTAAATCTGTGTAAAAAAATTCAGCCAATTGTCTCTACCACAGATTGAGAAAATATTCCTTATGTTAGTATGGAGCAACATACGAGGACTGGGTCCTCTTAACACTGATAATGTAGCGAATCTTGAATCACAACCGAGAGCTTCATTGTTCAAGAAACATTCATGCGTTCTTATTAAAAAATCGGTTATAATACGAAGCAAATAATATTTAATTTACCAAAACTTATTTGTATGGATCTTAGTTTCGATCATACTATATTAAGTACAGTAAACTCTCCGTTTTCGCGGGGGTTAGGTTTCGAAAATTCGCCGCGAGTACGGAATAGATACAAAAACCGCGAATACGGAAATTGAATTAGTAAATTAATAAGTAATGCACGTACGTAATACCTAAATTTATACTGTAGTATACATACTAAAATATTTTGTTGTTCAGGTCATCAGCCGAAAGGCTGATTTGAACCTCTAGAGCGTGATTCTTAACCTGGTGTTGCGACCCTCATGGGGGTCGTGGTGATAGTATAAAGGGGGGAGGTCACGAAACAATAATGAAATCATTTAATCATTTTATGAGAAAAAATCATTTATTATAAACTTACTTTTAAGAACATTTATAGTCCATATGCATGTTCAAACATTCTCTCACAGTGAGTATTATAGAAGGAGATTAAATTACAAAGAGCACGTACACATCACGTTTCAACTTGTAAATTGTTCATGTATGTGCACGTCATATGCATGTTCATACACGTCGCTACTATATAAGTATAAACGCAGCAATATAAAATAATAGCAATAGTTGTATTCCATTTTTTCTGTCTGTATTTTCTTTAAAGACATAAAATTAGCGCAGTTTGATTATAATATTAAAAAACATTTTACATTTATAATTACAGTCAAAATTCAATTTTTAATAGTAAGGTTTACCATTATTATCGGGGGGGGGGGAGATCGCAAAATATTAATTTTATTTATTTTTACTATTTAGGGGTCGCGGAGCAAAAAAGGTTGAGAGTCACTGCTCTAGAGGCTTTACTAAGTAAAATGAAGAGTGAGATGGTTTACTATGCTTTCCTCACTGAGTGAAAAAGTATGCTTATCAGCATACCAGATCCTCTTTACCATCTTAGGAATGGTCGGTCTGAGTCTTTACAAGACCACACCTCATTGACACGTCATACATATCATGCTTATCTCATTGAATTACGGGGTTGCTTATTGTTCTTAATAGAACAGATTGCAACGTATACACATTAGGGATTGAAAGAAAGGTTTTTCCTAGTTTCACTCACAGTTTATTTTCCCGAGTATCTCATAAAACATTGATGCTGATTTAAAAAGAAAAATAGCTTTTAGGGAAGGTAAAGAACTAATATTTATTATTTAACGATATTTATATACATTCTACCCCGCTTGAACAAATAGTCGAAGTACAAATGTTTTTTAGATGCAATTTGGAGAATTAATAAGCCGATTTTTAGAAAAGTATTTCTTCGGGAAGGTATAGAAATTATGTTGTTGTTTAGGTCTTCAGCTGAAAGGCTGGTTTGAGCTCTAGAGGCTTTACTAAGTAAAATGAAAAGTAAGGTGGTTTACTTTGCCTTCCTCACTGAGTGAAAAAGTATGCTTATCAGCATGCCAGGTCCTTCGAAAAGCATCTACTTTCCACCCTACAAATGACACCTTCCCTTTTTTCACCGAAGGTTTTGGCTGTATAATGCTGTTGTTTAGGTCATCAGCCGAAACTCTGGTTTGACCTCTAGAGGTTTTACTAAGTAAAATGAGGAGTGAGGTGATTTACAATTGTCTTCCTCACTGAGTGGAAAAATACGCTTATCAGCATACCAGGTCCTCCGAAAAGCACATATTTTTTACTCTGCAAATGACACCTTCACTTCATTCACCACAGGGTCTGGTTGTGTAATGAAACTAATTCCTTTCAGAGGAGATAACTCTGATTAGTGTCTTTTACTCCTTTACCTCTTCTTTTCTTAAATGATTCAGTAATTTAATTGGATGACCATGTGATAAGGAACAGAACTATTTTTTGTAGCCCTGAACAGCTAGAAGATAATTTGTATCGAGTGCAAATAATTTGACTTTCCACCAGCCTATTATGGGCAAAACTATAATTAAATGTAATTACGTAATAATATGTTACCTATTTAGATAAACATGTATAAAACTTACCAGTTTTAAAACCAGTAACGTGATGTTCGTAGGTACTGTATTTTTATGTTCGTAATAAAAGCACGTTATTTAGGAATGATGTACAGCACATTTTACGTTCATAATCATCTTTATCATGCATTTTATCACCGTATTCCAAATCATTCTTTTTCATCGGAAACGAACCGCGGATATTGAATTTAGCTCACCGTGAATACTGAAAACGTTAACAAAAATGGAACCGGGAATATGAAATCCACGAATACTGAGAGTTGACTGTACACTTGTTTTTACTATTAAATTTATGCACTAGATTGGAAATTAACCTATCCAATTATAGTTTCCCACATCCTAGGATAGATCAATAAAGAGCCTCTTTTTCAAACACCAGGTCATCTGGTATCAAAATGTCCGGATGTGAGCTCAAAGATGTAAACGTGTAATAATTTCCTTCGCGTGCTGCTTAAAGAGTCATTCCTGCAGTTCAGCTTTACACTTTATGATATATATTTATACATTATAATTTATATAATTATATTTTTATAACTTTTGGGAGTAGGTTGTACAATTTAGGCGCCAGGTAACCAAAAAAAGGTTGTGGAATATCGTTTTTGTAGCTTTGTGAAAAGAAATCAAATGCATGCTTCTTTAATGTACTTGTAGATTCCATTTGATCTTCTGGTAATATCAGATGGTAAAAGGTTCATTTTTCTCTTTCCTGAGCCCAGACGGTGGTAAATGTTTTGTTTGAAGATAAATTAATGGAATAAAGTTGTGATATGTAGGTTTCACTCTTAGTTGAATTACTCTTGCAGATTAATGAATAGTTTCAAGTTTAATTATTTTGAAGTATAAGTGTTAATTTAATGATTATTTTGATAGTAACATAACTTTGTATCTTCATTTTTGAAAGGAATATGAAAAATTTTAATTCGAGGGAAACGGTAAGGAATATAAAAAATCTGGGCTTTCTAAGTCCTTTACGAAAGTAAATACACCATTCCCAATGATTTGTTAATGTTGTTTAGGTCATCAGCTAAAGGCTTTACTAAGTATAAAGAAGGAGTGAGGTGGTTTACCACGCCTTCCTCACTAAGAGGAAAAGAATGCTTATCAGCATACCAGGCCCCCTAAAAAATCTACTTTCCATCCTGCAAATGACACCTTCACTTCATTCACCACAGGGTCTGGCTGTATAATTAAATTCATTACTCTCAGATGAAATAATTCTCAAAGTATACTTTAGTAAAACACTCTAAGTATATTTAAGTAAACACTATAAATATTTTATAGTGTATTTTACACCTCTACCTCTTCTGTTCTTAAATGCTTCAGTCATATAATTTGCTGACCGTGTGATAAGAAACAAAACTATTTTTTATAACCCTAGAACTAGCAGATCGAGGACACATAATTTATTACTCCACCTGTCTTATATGGCCACACAACGATTAACAATTAAAGGGTACGTATTGTACGTAACCGATCTAGTTAAAAAATTATACATCAATTTGGGCACAAAATTTAACGTATATTCAAACCCAATAATACAAGTGATGAGCACATCGTTTAATATACCAGGTGACCTTTAAGGAAGTTTAAACACCAATGGTCACGAGCTATAACGCAAAAAATCAATGAGAAAGCTGAGATAATGGCGTATTTGTTTGTTCAAGATCTTAGCCTTATTTTGTCTCTTATTTACTAATTTTTATAAAAAGATAAATCGTAATTGTTAATAAAAATGTAGGTATGATTGTTGTATATCAAATAATATTAATATAAAGTCTTAAGCAGTCAATGCTTGCTTATCTTATCTACACATTATTTAAGATTTTCTATTGTGTGTTTGGTGCGAAATTATTTCCGTAATGTAATTTTTCTTAAATTAATGATTGTGTTAAATAGATTGACCTCTTACTTAATGCTCTATATAAAAACATTAAAAAAATTAGGTTAAAAATAATACATAAATGACGAATATTGTACAATTTTTTCTAGTGTTAGCTGGAATGTAAGGTAAGCTATCAGAAATTCCAATACCTAAGATGACTAACTAGTACGTTTCATTAGTAGATTGTTTACTAACTAATAACTTTATGTAAAATTTAGAGATAGTGATTAATTTTAAAGTAAACATAGTCTTAAAGAAGAATGCAACCGTTAATTTGGAAATAAATATTTTAAATTTTTTAATTCTATAATAATATTAATAATTACTAAGCTAAAATATCTGTATTCAACTTAAGAAATTAAATAGGTGACCGGTGCGAATGAATTCGCGCAATAATAATTCTGATTTATTCTTAACAACCAATTTTACAATGTATTATAATACTTATAGTTTTATTTCTAATATATATTATATGTAACTAAAGAAAAACTTCCCGTCACCAAGACAAACCAATTAAAACATACTGAACTTTGCAACATCACTACCAGATTAGTAGCACCATCCAAATTTCAATTCAATATTTTGTTATTTACTTCGCAAAATCTCATCACAAATTTAACCAATTTTTATTTCTGAATTCTTTGCAGAATCCCGAAAGTGTCTTCATTACAACCATGTAAAGATTGTTCAAATTCGTTAGGTAGAACTCTGTATACAGAATTACAAAATCTCAATTTTACTTCTACCATGTTCTGGTAAAGCGGAGAAAGTGTTACAAATGTCTTGATTAACTATCAGACCGCGGGTATAAAAACAGTTACTTGTAGTGAGTTAGTACTTGTATAGTGAATGGATTTAGTGTTGTCGGCCCGTTTCAAAATAGTGTTGTTACGAACCGGTTCTGAATTACTTTAATAGCGTTTTGAGTACGGGTGGTAGGAAATGGTTGTGGTCAGATAAATTATTGTTTTGATTGTTAAGTGACAGTATCTTATTTATAATCGAGTGTTTAGTAAGCTTTAAGTTTTGCAATTAAGTTGATTGAAATAATCTAATTGTAATTTGTTAGTACTCTAAGCTTAATTTGTAATTGCTAATCGTGTCAATAAATAATTGTTATAAGTTTATTATTATAAATTAAATTAAAATGACTGAATTTTTATTACCAGATCCCGAAAGGACATTAGCTTAGGTGATACAATATATTGCTTTAGGTTAGTCACCGCCTTTACGCCTTAGGTGCATGTGGTCGAAATTTAAACGAGTTAAATTTTCAGTTCAACCCCTTGAGAAAATTTCCTTGAGAAAATTTCAGCTCATTAAGTGATTGGAAAGTTAGTGATTTAGTGAAAAGTGAGTATGTTGTTGTTTAGGTCATCAGCCGAAAGGCTGGTTTGAGCCTGTTTTGTAAGTAAAACGAGGAATGAGGTGGTTTACCAGGCCTTCCTCACTGAGTGGAGGAATACGCTTATCAGAATGCCGGGCCCTCTGTAAAGCACATATTTTCCACTCTGCAAATGACACCTTCACTTTATTCACCAGAGGATTTGGGTGTATAATGAAATTCATTACTTTCAGAGGAGATAACTCTGATTAGTGTCTTTTACACCTCTACCTCTTCTGTTCTTAAATGATTCAGTCATTTAATTGGCTGAAAATGTGATAAGAAACATAACTATTTATTTTAGCTCTGCAACGAACAGATTAAGTGTAAATAATTTGACACTCCACCTCTCTCTTATGGGCAGAAGTGAGTATATGAGAACTTTAACATTTATTTTTGTTCGTTATTTTGATGTACTACGAAAATTTGATACAAAAGTAGACTATGTAAGAAATATAAATCAAAATATAACCAATACTATTTTTTTTATATATTATTTTTTAAAACCTACTTTTTTGTTAACAATAAGAAACTATATTGAAATATATTTGTATAGAATTTATAGTATCTGTACAGGTAAATAACTGAAGCATTGGAAAATATCTGTATCATAATAGCCAGTTTACTGTAGGAGTTAATGGATGTAGCCTATACCATATTGAATATATCACTCCTATATATTATCATTTGAACAGAATAGCAAATAACTTCAATGAAGCGAAAATATTGTACATGTTTTGTACTATAAATAGTACTTTCTTGTATAAAATTTTATAGAAAATAAATTTTTGAAATTTATTTGATTGATTCCTAGTAAAAAACCCTGGTACCTGAAAAATTATATTGGGCTGCATAAAATTATTTATGGTTTGTATTTGTATTTGGTATTGAAATAACCAATACGGATATAGATGGAGAATAATAATCATCTTCTTATTGAACTGAAACAATTAAATTTACCGTTTAAAAGCCTTAAAAATAAATGTTTATTTTTATTCTTGCTGTTTTTTGCTTGTTTGGTCCCAATGGACGCTTTAGTCAGTTTAGAAGCCTTTAGCTTGCGATGGTACTCCTTTAAGCATTCAGAACGCTTTTGGCGAACTGCCTCTGAATAAACCCGTAGCCTCCTTTTAGGTACAATTGTGGTAAGTCGAATGGTGTGGTCTTTGATTATCTGTTCGTATTTGGGTGATTTTTTAACTAAGTCCTGTTCAGTTAATTTCGGCTCTTGCATGTCGTTTAGTACTTCTTTACACTAAGTATATTGGATCTAGGATTTGGATTTCAACATGTGTTTGACTATTTGGTGAGAAGTCTGTCGGGTGACATCCTGAGGATATGACCAAAGCAAGACACCTGCTTCTTTCACATTATTACTGTTATGGGCTCTAGGTCTTTGTAAACTTGGTCGTTTAGTAGTAATCTGTATTGACTGTCAACTTTGTGTTTTTTACCAATGCATCCTTGGTGACAGCATCCCACACTATTACACCCTTTGGATTTTATCCACATGATTATTGATCATTTTTGATATTATTTTCTTATTCCACCACCTTGTTTTGATTAAACATAAGCAAATGAAACTCGAGGGTACTTTTTTACATATCTATTTATTATAACTGTAAAGATTCCTTTCTGTAAAGTGTGCGATACGTCCGGCATATTAATTCAAAAATAGTATCTCTTCGTGGGACACCCAGAACATAAGTGGTTTATTTATGTAAGTATTGTTATGATTCACTGTTCTTAAAATTACTGTTGAAAACAGTGTTGTGAATTTCAGTAATGAAGTGAAAAAAACGGATGTGTGTGTTTATTTTATTAATTCAACTGTGTCCGCGCTTCTAGAGGACATTACTTAAGTATTACAGAATATTACCTAATGGAACGAATCGAGGTATAACATGTCAAACTTTACGATTTGAATGGTTAAATATAAAACGGTATTGATTTTATTCGTAAGTATATGAAGGTTGTTGTTTTATTTCGTAAATGAACCGTAAGCAATAATGAATATACTTAAAAAAAACGTAAGGTAAATGAAGAAAAATGGAATAAATTACTGGTTTTTTCAATAAAATATAATTTTATTTATATGTTATGCGAGTTGGAAATGAACGTATGTAGATTTCCAGTTAAATAAATAAAGTTTGTTATTTAAATATTTGTTTTTGTTTCATTAATAATTGTCATGGTTTTTGAGATCTGATTGTGTGTTGTGAAGTACAGTTACTGAATTTGTCCACTATTTTCTGTTAAAACATTATTAATTTAACAATTATTTTTGTATGATTGTGTGTGAATGGTGAATAAATATGTAAGTTGCTAATTTTATTTATTAATTACTAAACGACTTTTTAAATTTATATTTTTTGTTTGTTTTATTAAAATAAAACATTGTGAGGTTACATTTTAAAATGTCGACACAGGGTTCTTCTTCTTCAACCCAATCATATGATATTGATTGTTCTAGTGGTAGGCATATAAATAACAATTTATCGGTCGCCAAATTTTCAACCTCTTCCGATCAAGAAGGCGCTACTAAAACATGTGTTGATAAATTTGCAACTCACACATCGGAAAAACGATTCATTCGGGATCCAAGACTCGTTAATGAATCACGTAATTTATCGGCTGACAAGGACATACCGACATTACCATCAAAACCACAAGACGATTTTACTGTTGTAAGAGCGAGAAATAATAAAAGAAAGGCAGAAAAGTAAGTTAGTTACTACGAAAGGACCCGACACGAACATTTTCATTAAAATCGGTCAACCGTTAGTAGTTTATTCGTGTCATTTTTCACTTTTTTGCGATTTTCTCAAAAACGGCTCTTACGATTTTTTAAAAAATCGTGTCATTTGCTAAATTTTTTATGCTCTATAAGATATGGTAGGTGCCATGTCTGCTGAAATTCTTGGGAAAGCTGTTTTCTCGTAAAAAAATATTTTTTTAAGATTGCGGCTTTATTATGCTATTTAGCGCAAATATTTATTTATTTATATTTATATTTATTCAAATATTTATTTGTATAACGCTTAGTTTAACGGTAATTAGCAAGTTTTTGTTTTTTTTTCACAAAAATGTGTAAAAACATATTTTTTTTAAGATTTCAGCCTTAGTATGCATTTTACGACAAAAGTGTATATAATCAAATGTATAGGAAATTAAAAGATCTACAACTTTTATGTTGAGAATTTTTCTCTACAGAGCCTAGTTTACCGTGAAAGAGATATATTCCATATTTTAAAGCCAAACTGAGGTTAATTTTCATTTTGCGTCTTTCACTCATTATTAAAATTAGATTATGCTTTTTGAGGTTTGGGTTTTTGTTTATTTCTAATGTTTTACTACTAATGTTAGGTTATATTGTTAATTATTTTCATTGGCAAGAGAAAGTTGTGTGAGTGTTTCACACCATATTTGTTTTTTACGTTTTGGCCTTCTTTGGACCTTATGTTTCGGCATTGAACTTATCGTATGATGTTCAGTTCCCTGGTCTATTCTTCCCAGAACCTCTTCATCTTTTCACTCATCATCTTTCTTTCTTCTGACCACGTATATGCTTAATTTCTCAAAATCAGTGTTTCTGCTTTGAAAAACTTTGAAATCGTCTCCGGCCTTTCCAAATGTGTCTCTGTCCTAGATAGCGTTTTTCTGTATTCCCATTTCCTCGAGGTCTCCTTCCACTTCTTTAACTTCTTTAAGGGTACCACCCGGAACGGAGAAAATTGAAAATTTTCATATTTCCGGTTTTTTGCACATTATTAAAATTCAGAGTTTTCTGCATCCAATGATATATAATTTGTTTGGGTTTTACAGGTTTTATCCCCCCAAAAAATAATTCAAATTACGAGTATGTTGAACCCTTGCTTTATTTTCTAAACGTTACCAGTTTGCATAGCCATCTCTATTTTTTGAATGACTAACGATAATTCATATTTTTTTTATTTTGTACGATATCTTTTGTTTTAATATTTTAACCGCATTAGACCAGTTGTGAATGTAATATTTGAGGAATTTCTAGATTATGATATGGGAATCTATTAGAGGTAACTATTTTCAATGCGTTAAATGTGTTCTCTTTTAGTTTTTTCTTGTTTCCGTTAAATAGTAATTTTTGACATATAAGGAACATTTTCTCAGCCAACTGAGAACGGATGTAAATGAAATTTTGGCCCAGCCTTTTATACCATAATATTAATATACTGAGTTAACATTAAAGTAAGATAATGTTTTTGAATTTTTTTTTTTCACTTAAATAGAAAAGAATTATGATTTTCAAAAGTGTTAATTTAAAAAAAAAATCCTTTTCTTTCTTACAATAATATAATAAAACTTCTACTAATTTTGTGAGTGTAAAAAAACCTTAAAAGTAACCATAAAAAATTGGACAAGATAACTCCGAATGTTTTTGAGAAAATGTTCCTTACATTAACGTTAGGGAGATAGGCATTTCGGGTACCCTTAACTTATTTTGTTAAAAAATCGGTTTACTAAATGATGAACGAGAATTTAACTGGAGCCTTTTCATTTTATTGCGGTGTTCCCATGTTAAGCGTTGATCAAAATAGATCCTGAGGTACTTGGCCCTATTATCTTGTGGTATTGGAATGTATTTGAGGTACACTGGTGTGCATGTGTCTTTATTATTAATGTTATTATTATATGTAATGATTAGGTTGGGTTTATTTCCTTGTAGTAGGTCTACGCTGTTTCTTGAGACATGGTTGAATTAGGTTGAGATGATGATGAAAAACTATGTGAAAAACTTCCTCGGGGTTATCAGATGAAGATAACCGTCATATATGGAAGTGCTAAGAAATCAAACTTGAACAAAATTATGACTTTTCAACCAAAGTTACTACAAAATATCACCAATACATTACCATACACAGGCTTACAAAACCATACCCTGCACAAAGACTTCAAAATTTCAGCAGCTGAAGATTCTGCGAAGCAATATTTTTCAAAATTTTACACAAACGCTCAAATTCATATGCACATACTTGTAAAGGCTGCTCCGAGGAACACCTTGGTTTTTCTCTTAATAATTAGCTACTCGTAAAATTAGTTTCTGAACTTTCAGCAGTAGTTTAAATCAATAGAAAGACAACCGATTCTAAGAAAACTTATCAGGAAAGTTTAGTATGTCATCATATTTAAAAGCGATATGAAAATTATTATATGCGAGGTATCATAAAATTAATAAACGATGTAATGTGGTATTGGAGATTTTATATTATCGATTAACTTATTACCCAATTCATTCCCATGTACACTACTACACGTTTTCAAACTACGACACGCCACAGATTTGCACAATAAAAATACGATAAATTTTCACAATAATTTTGTTGACATTAAATTGCTAGTATATGTTCTAATTACTTACTCAGTTTAAAAAGTTTATTGCTTTTTTATTTAACTTTACTACAGTAATAAAAGAGCAAGCAAGCACGTAAATATTAAAGACTAGAAATTTGCATAAAATTTCCTTTGTAATTAATTTTTGTTCTAGAAAGCTTCTGCTTGGTTTCGTTCTTCTATGTTTAATATGTGATGTCAGTAATTTGTTAACTAATTCATAAAACGATTTAATGCAATATTAATTGTGTTTTATTAATAATAAATGTTTCATGTAATTTATTATTTTAAAATTTGGTAATTATTTTGTGGAATCAAAATATAATTGGAGGTTTCAATTATTTTAATTCATATTAACTACTGAAGTTATGTTTTTTACTTTCTCTTGCCTGTATGAATATATAAGAAAGGAAAGTATTGTTTTCATGTCGATTTTTCGAAATCCAGTTTTCACCGGATCTACACGTTTTCAGACCCCCTGAACAAAAAAAACATGTTTGTAGCGGTTGGTCTGTGTGGGCGAACAAAATATCTCAAGAACGGAACATCGTAAGAACTTAAAACTTAAGTTAGATATTACTACCAGACCCGACACAAACATATTCATCAAAATCATTCAACCGGAAGTAGTTGTTTATTCGTGTAATTTTTCACTTTCTTGCGATTTTCTCAAAAACGGCTCCTACGATATTTTTAAAAATAGCTTCATTTACTACATTTTTTATGCTCTACAAGATAAGGTAGGCGCTATGTCTGCTGAA
Organism: Catonia carolina; assembly: GCA_035578175.1. Lineage (NCBI taxonomy): Eukaryota > Metazoa > Arthropoda > Insecta > Hemiptera > Achilidae > Catonia > Catonia carolina. The sequence goes on along the minus strand of JAQMRL010000001.1, from coordinate 254,268,974 downwards.
ATTCTTAGGCTGTTTCTTGTAAAAAGAATGGTTTTTTTAAGATTGCGGCTTTAATATGCATTTTAGCGCAAAAATGTGTACCATAAAAGTTGTAAAGAATTTAAAATCCTACAACTTGTATTTCAAACATTTTTTTGTACGAAACATAAAACAATTTGCTTCTAACTGGCTCCTTCCCCCCGAATGCTATTGCCTTTGTCTCCTTTGTCAAAACTTTTAACTCATATACTTTGCAGAACATTTTTATACTGTTTTATACTTAACAGGTTAAGAAACGTTATCTTGTATTAAAAAAAATATATCACAATTTACCAGTGTTACGAGTTATTTAATGAATAAGAAAGCTATCATAAATTTTACTTTAAAATACACATCGATTGCATCACCACTTGTTTTTATGTTTTCATTTTCAAGAACAAAACTTTTGAATGGTACAATTTTATTACCGTATGGGGCCAACCGGTGGCTTATTGTTGTTTTCTCGAAAAGTGTTGATTAGGGAAAAATTCTATAGTTATTTATTTTCTTGTTTATCCTTTTTATTTTTTTGAAAAAGGTCTATTTGGTTATAGGCCAATACAAAAGAACCAATTCTTCATTAATTATGTTAGTAATAAACGGATTAACAAGTGAGTCGGTATGTGAACAGTCAGTGTTTGGTGTTATAAACTGGGTATACATGCGGTATTGAAATAGATTCCACGTTTAGGAAAATAGTGTCACATCTTCTGCAAGTAACGAAATAATTATTTATTCGATTGTAAATTACCATTTTTTCCTTTTAAGTTATTTAGTTAAAGTATTAAGATTTAAAATTTTTTAAAACTTAATTTAGATCCAGTAATCTTAATCATCTACAGACGTTCCATTCAAAATTTCTCTGTTTAATATCTATAGCTCCGTACTACGTAAGTAACGACACTTCACACTCCGATTTCGGGATTCCTACAGTTGAAGAAGTAGCTCAGTCCTATTATAAAAAATTCTTTTCGAAATTGCTAATAAATCCGAGTCTTCTAATACAAGAACTTCATCGCTTTCATTTTCCTGAGAATCCAGCCCGGCGCCTAAAAAGAAGATAGAATAGAGATCTTCTCTGAGTTCTAATATAATAAAAATAATAATTAAACAAACTAATATCATATTTAATACTTTCTTATACACCCAGAGACATACCAATGGGTATCAATCTTTGTCTTTATGATTCCTTTCATGTTACTTGGTTATGTACGTACAACACATTTTTTAGTAGTCATATGTTTGTGTACTGTTGAAAATTTCAAATAAAAGATAAAAAAATTACCTGATTTAGTTGGTTTCGAGGTTAAGTATTTTACAGTAATTTAGTAGTAGTTGTAATAGTAATAATTAATGTATGTAATTAATTTATTTGTGAATAAATATCTGTTATAAGTTTAGAAGGAAGTTTAGTTATATTTCTTAACAAATAACCCTGAAATGAACTCTGAATAAATTTCACAGCACTGTACAAACGTTAATGTTTTTATGTATTTACAACCTATTTTTGGTACAATATATTTCCATTTAGATAGATTTTAATAGAATAATAGAGTTGATATTAAAGCAGTAGAAAATATAATGTTAGTTATCTAAATTAGTATTTATATTTTGTATACGTTTACCCTTATTGGAAATAGTATTACGGTCATTATTATTTACTATATATACTAAATACTACTCCGATTCAAAAGTAAATTATAAAAATATTGAAATAGCAAACCAAATAGAGAGTAGCTATCTGATAAATAGGATTTATTCAAAGTAATCTGATACCCTTGCTTACTGTTAAACATTGAATGAGCAGATTTGTAGTCAGCTAATTTAAATTAATTATTATCCATAGTGTCCTAATTCAATTATCGTATTCAATCAATAATCCATTACAATACAGATGTATTATTAATATTACTATAGTATTACTTTTTAATTTTAAGTATTTATTTAAAGATCAAATAACTATTTTCATTTCCTCTTTGATTCTATTTGACATACCTGATTAAATTAAATCATCATTTAATAATCCACTAGTTTGGTTTTGTATATAAATAACCTAGTCGTCCTTACAGGATGTAATAAATTAATTGGATTATTTTTAATTTACATTCATTTTAATTTGTGTTAATTATAAAAAATATATTTATTTTGGGAGCTGTATATAGATATAGATATAGCTGTGTATAGGTTTTGAATATTTTATTATATCGAAAATCTCTGTCCTTTTCGAAATATCCATAGCTCGCCTATATAAGCGCCGCCGGTTTAGTTAGAGTTAGTCCTTGATCTGTGTTCAACGAGTGTTTATCGCGTAGTGCTTAATGAATATTCCTACAATCAGTTCTAGAAAAATCAATAATTCTACCCACAATAATAATTTTATCATCAATAATATCAACATTCAAACAGTTACGTTTGGAGAAGGTCAGTGTGGCTGTGTATGATCTAACTTATGCGGTATCGTTTGTGGTATGATTTATTCTATTTAATGTGATTAAGTTATATTGTAATTAGTTTTTTTCTTTTGAGACCGCATTGGAGCACTTGAGTCAATTTCTGGGCACTCTCTTCTGGTTCTTTTCTTTGATTTTCCTCTAGTATTCTTTCATTCTGGCAGATCTTCTTGGCCTTTCTGCTTCTGAAAAGATCACTTTCCTGCTTCCTCTTTTATCTACTCCTCCTTAGAATCTAATATTTTTATCTTATAATAGTCTCAGCTGTTCGGTTTTATTTTCTAGATCTTCGAAGGTGATGCCTAATTCTTCCATATCTTTCTTGATTTTTTTAACCATATTACTTCTGTCTTTTTCTGGTAGAGTTTTCTGACTACTTGGTTTGTGATGCTATCTTTGGGTGTTCTGATTATATGTCCAAAGGATATTCTCTTTTTCCTCATCGTTTCTATTACCGATTCAGTCTCCTGGTAGACCTGTTCATTTGGTAGTAATCTCCATTCTCCATCTACTTGATGTCTCTTTCCGATGCAGGTTCTAAGGATCCTCCTTTCTAGTTTTTGGATTTTATCTATTCTGTCTTCCTGGTTTGTTCTTATTCTATTTGAATAGAGTTTCGGACCCATGTATTATCTTTGGTTGTTCGACCGTTTTGTAGTGTTTTATTTTGGTTTTGATTGAAAGCCATTTTTTATTGTAGATGTTTTTGGTGATTAGTCGTGATGTTTTTAGTTTCATGGTTTTCTCCCATTCTTCCTTTTCGTTGTTGTTGTAAGTGATGATTTCTTCCAAGTTAAGAGACTTATTGTGACTGTCAAAGATGTCGACCTAGTTTGTTATTTATTATAAGTTAATTGTAGTAATATTGTAATTCATTCATTGATTTAAGACTCATTATTAATTGTAATTTTTAGTTTATAATAAATAATTGTAATTTTAAACTACAGTGTGTTAATTATTTAATTTACCCAGATCCTGAAACGGACCTTAGAGGTAATGTCACAATATTTTTTTGAAATCTTTACATCAGATCAAATTTTAGAAAAATATACTGTAAATATTTACGTAGGATTTTTCCCTTTGTGACACAAATAAAATTTAATCGATTTCTATAAATACACAAAGTCGTAGAGCTGAGTATTCATTGAAATGCAAAAAAATTTGAATATTAAAAAAATTCAATTTGTATTGTTTAACTTGAGACTGAAAAAAGGATGGAAAATGAGCCAGGCTAATAAAAAGTTTTTTGAATCTTTCTGTACTAGCTTTTAATCCTCATCAAATGCTATGTACTATTGACGAAATGCTTGCACGTGGTAGCTAAATGCTATATTAATCGTTAAAAACACGATTGTGTCAAAATCCTACCTTGTTTTTATCAATTGTAAGCGTAATAATAAAACGACTGTTTTCATTATTTCATATCTGAAAAAAAGAAGCAAAAATCATTTTACGCTGTAATCCACTTTTACTAGTTATACATTTTCGCTTACGACAAATAATTCAATCAACCAGTTTTTTAATTGAAAAATACATGTCACGAGCCGTTATATGTAGGCATATTCTGTGTAATGTGTAATTGTACTTAAACAAAAGTTCAGTGTAGTTTTGATTAGTCTCTCCCTCAATAGTCAACTCCCTTATTCAAATTTAACGCCTAATGACCAAAATGTCTTTAAATTACCTATACATTTCTTTTAGGAGACTTTGTGCAGATAATATTGCCATTTTTCTCCATTTAAAATTCCAAGCTTCTCTATCCATTGAATCACCTTTCTGAAGTTTTCTACTGGTCATCGCATTCATTATTCTACTCATCTACTGCTTTCCTGGGTTTATTCTTTTCCTTCTATCCTCTTTTACATTAAAGTCCAGTTTCATATTTTTCTGGGCTACCTATTTGCATTCATCCGACCCAGCTATCCGTACCACAACAGTATTTTTTCTGTTTCATCTGACACATTGTTTGGTCTTTCTACCGATCCCTGGATTTCTTCGTTCTTCATGTAGTCCAACCTCGAGATCCGATAACTTCTTCAGAAGTCCATCTGCACGGGTGCAATTATCCTTTATTTCACCATCATTTGTCAAGAATTAGGCTCAATGGCCTGCTCCAGCATCCATCTTATTTTAAGTCTTACCAAGCCTCTCTTCCCTCTAGGGCGATCGTCCTTGGTCAGCTCATGCGAGAATTTAGCTTTGAATGGAGTAGGGACTAAGCTTGACCTTGAATGGGACACTGAAAGGGGCGGCCTCAACCCTGACACGGCGTGTCAATGGCTGATAGGGAACGCCCTGTACATATACAGGCAGGTACGAATAAGGCATAGTCAAATATACCCAGGGACCAACTGAGGTGGAAACTGGTCAACGATCTTCAAGGTGGAGGAGGAGGATTCTGAACGGCATGGAGGGCGGAAGAGCCTAGGGAGTCAACCCAAATAAAATCAAGGGTAGGTGGAGCTCTGAAAATGGTCAACGGTCTCGAAATCAGAGAAGGAATTTTCCCAACGGTGGAGAGGACGGACGAACATCGGAGTTGTATCTCCAAATGAAACCCAGGGCCCGTCTGGAGGCTTAAAGGTAGCAGCCCTACCACTGGACTACCCAGCGAAATTCGGCCTAGGGAGAACTTTATCACTGGCAAGCATCAAAAGTTAGCCTCGGATCAGGGCCGAAATATAAGGCATAATATTACAGGACAGGCAAAGTCAAATAAGAATCCTTTACTTCTTTCTAATAATTCACTTGTTTTGTACACAAGAATACTTTACTCCACAACTTTTCCAATCCTTTCCTTTGTTCCGTCCGAATTTCTTTGGACCACAAAACGGAATTAAACATTTATGTTACTCCACTTTTCTGTTACGGTATACTATATTTGTCTCTAACATTACATTTTTAAACAAGTATTTTGTTAATTAAAAATTAAAACGAAATTTAATATTGAAATAAAATAAATTTTAATGAAACTTATCAGTTTTAGCCGTGAACGTAACCTAATGACAGGTAATGTAAAAGAATTATACGTATATTTTTAGAACAGAACGAATTATTAAAATTTTATGTACACCATGAAAATGAAAGGAAAAAATTGATGAGTGCAGAATTATTTACAAAACGTCATTCATTCAATTTGCATTATGAAATATTGACATAATTTAATCATTTTTCTCTTTTCTCATTTGTTTTTAAAATAGTAGATAACAAAACAAACGAGAATATAAAAACAAATAGTGATCTGGTATAGTAGGCATTATGAAATGGAATACTGAATTAATTTTTGCCCACGAGTATTCCGTTTATTTTTTTAAAAAAACATTGTCTATCTCATGTGTTTTAAAACTTAATGAATTTGTTGATAGATTTTTTTTAAACTATCAATTTGATTTTAAATTTATTTTTGCTTTATATTATCCTTTATGAATACAGGGAAGAAAAGTATTGTTTTCATGTTGATTTTTCGAAATCGGGTTTTCACCGGAATTAAATATTTTAAGGCCCCCTGAACCCAAAAAATATGTTTTTAGCGATTGGTTGGTGTGAAAAAAATATCTTAAGAACGGAATAATATACAATGTTGAAACTTAGAACTTAATTAAGTACTACTACGGGACTTGACAAAAAAAGTTTCATTAAATCACACCGGATGGCGAAATTAAGTTGCAAGATAAAACCTTTAAATTTTGGGTGGCGCTGAAAAGGGCCGTTTAAGCAGTGGTCGTCTTAGAGAAGCGTCGGTCGTAGTCGTCGTGGCGGTCGAGGAGCTGGGCGACACGGTGTGTCATCGTCCAGCGAAGACGTAATCTTCTTCCCTTGCAGAAGTGCGTCGATGGCTGCTTCGTCGGGTCCGGTGGGCGTAAGGCTTGGTTGTGGGACCGCTGTGGGCATTGCTCGCATCAGCGAGCGATAACGGTCCGGTCGACAGCTTACGGTGACGGGTCGGCGAGCGAAGCATCATCTTCTCTCTTGCGGGGTCGTCGATTAGTCTTCGCTGGAGTTCGGTAGCCGTGTGCCGATGATGGATACCTTATCGATGCTGTCTGGATTGGAATTGAATCCTCTAGGCTTAGTGTAGCGCTCTTTATATAGTTGCCAAGAGTGCTGTGGTAGAGGGCGGATATTAGTCTTGGTCTTGATGACAAAGGCCTCTGTCGGTACGCCGCCACAAGCCTACTACCCTTCTCGGAACTATGGCGGCTCCCTCTGTCGCTACGTCGGAAGCTTTCATAACCGGCAGCACATTACCTAATCAAAGGGGGCGACGGTGACAGTAGTTTATTCGTGCAAATTAAATTTTATGCAGTTTTTTCAAAAATGGCTCCTACGATTTTCTGAAAAAAATGGCTTAATTTACTGCATTTTTGGTGGTTTTTTTTTTAGGTACAGTAAGTATCATATATGTTAAAATTTTTAGGAGGCTGTGCTCTCGTGGTAAAAATATTATTTTTGCCATTCAAAAATGTTTATTCTTAAGGTGAGCGGTGAACGAAAAAATTAGAGAATCTATACTATACCCCAACGTACTAAAGACTGCAGATGAGATCTAGCCAATAATAGCCAAGTTCGGGTGTGAGGTTGCCCCTTCGCTAAGTCGCACTCTGTTCCACCGAACTCCAGCTGACTTTTTGTTATGCTGTCATCTAAAGGGGTACCACAATGTGACAACGCAGGATACGATTAACGAAAGTCAATTGGCTCTGTGCTGTGATCTAGGTCAATATGCTCCGCCTTCATCTGCAGTCTCTAGTTCGTTAAGGTATAGAGTATTAGTTTGCATGGGTAATTTATATTCTGATACTTTGTCTGTGTCTGATTGGCTTGCGTTTATATCAAAACGATTGATTTAATTTGACGTAATAAATCATATTGACTAGTGTTCGGAAATAATTAGCCAAATGCCAAGTTAGTTCAAGGAATATTTTGTTGTTTAACATGGGTTTACTGTTATAACTACAAACACGTCTGATATGTGGTTATACCTGTTAGTCAATACTGGTTATATTACCTGAATAGCGGAAAATCAATCAAACGAGTAATTCTGATATTTTGGGAATACATAGGGCTATCTACAACATGTATAATACAGATTTTTAATGTAATATGTTGTAAAAATTGTTTAACTTTAATCATTTACTTCGAACTGTACAAAAATCGTATACAACTAAATTTGAACAATCGCTGTAAATATAAATAAGATTGTGTACTTGAATTAAAACTAGAATCCATTGACACCATTTAATTATTCATTTGTTTTTTAGGTCATTAGCCGAAAGGCTGATTTGAATCTTTAGAGGCTTTACTAAGTAAATCAAGGAGTGAGGTGGTTTACCATTGTCTTCCTCACTGAGTGGAAATATATGCTTACCAGCATGCTAGGCCCTCTGAAAGCATCTACTTTCCACTCTGCCAATGACGCAATCACTTCATTCACCACAGGGTCTGGCTGTATAATAAAGTTTATTACTCTCAGAGGAGATAATTCGAACTTGTGTCTTTTACACCAGGTGTAAAAGAGGTACAGGTCCTGTACCTCTTCTGTTCTTAAATGTTTCAGTCATATAATTGGCTGACCATGTGATAAGAAACATAATAATTTTTTCTGGCCCTTGAACTAGCAGATCGAGTGCAAATAATTTAACACTCTACCTGCCTGTTATGGGAGATAATTATTCAAAAATAACTACAAAAAATGGAATTAGTAACTAAAAAACCCATTTTTATGAGAAATTATATCAAAAGCAGGACTGGATACTAACGTTACAGATTGCAAATATGTGAACATTATACTATATTTTAAAGAATAATTTTGTTGAAAGGTAAGACTTAGAAGTCCGTACACCGTCTTCTTTCTAAAGTGCTCGCCACGAAAAATGTTTGCTGTGAAGACCATTTGCCCCATCAACCAATTTAATAAAATTTTCTATTTACTTCAAAATTTCGTTTCTGCTTTATTTGTAAGTTACAAAAATGCAAAAGTCTACTATACATGGCACAATACTGTAGTAAAATTGCAAAGTTCAATCGAAAAATTATTTCCCAATCTTCACGTGTGCTTCAATCTTCACCAAAATAGCACTTTTTTTAAAATGGTCGCCATTTTAAAACGAGAAATAAAATTTTACTTTTTAAACATTTTTATTGCAGAAAAACTGTGATCTTAAACACACTTAAACCTCGACTTTTTATGTATAGCCTGGATTACGTAATAAACATTTAAAAATCACAATTACATAAAACCGGTTAAGAAATGGGGACTTTTTATGCGTTATTTGCTGTATCTCTAACAAATTTTTAAATAAAAAAAATTTAAGGTAAATGAATAAACGCAGAAAATAAAAGGCTTTAATTTACTGTAGTATTAAAATTTCTCCGTTCGGTCGTTTTTGAAATGGAGCTCTTTAAACACAACGTACTTCTTTCACGTCGGGCACGTTAGTCTATGGTTTGTGAGTTTATCTGCACGGACATACCATATTGAACCAAGGATTTTGATGATGTAATTTTTTATATAATTTGTTGTAAGTCTAGACGTGTTACTATGAATGTTATTTTTTAGGTCGTAGTGTGAAGTTAAATTTGAGATTAAGTTCGGTGCATTAATGATTAGGGTAATCGAATGTATTTAGACTAAAAGGACTAATTTTTCTTAAATTGTTTGCTTCCATATTGCCGAAAAACTGTAATCTATTAATCGATTTGGGTATTCAACGGCTTTTGCAAACGTAACTTTAATACTGATATAAACTAGTGATTTACGATGAGTAAATCTATAAAACTGCTGAAAATGAGAGTCCAAGAAAAATCGCTTAATTTTCTAATGATTTAAAGTCAATTAGTGTTCAGATAAAAGTACAAATAACTTACCTTATTATCTTAAGGTATAGTCGTGTTTTGTTGAAAAATATAAGCCCAGGTCCTTTCCGAAGCGTAAATGTGACGGGATAGATTTTTCAGCTAGTTGTATGTAGCTATATAAAACAAACTCGATAAAACAAATACTTCACAGTAAATCAATTTTTTGAAAGTTAGGTTTTGTTGTTAGTTTTAAACTAACGTAAAGAAAATATTTATTTGTCAGTGCTTCTTTCTGAAACTTCACGAAGTTATGTAAAATACATTGTAAGAAAATAAGATCGTGTAAATTATAAAGGTAAATGTTTCTTGACATGAATTTCCACTGTTTGTTTTCATATTTTTCATGTGCTCGTGAGAAAACCTATTCACTTGTTCATATTAAACGAAAATACAGGAGAAAAATAAGTCTCGGAAAAGTTGATAAAATATTTAAATTCAAAATTCAGTGACTCTCCACATTACTATAATTGTTCATAAAATCGTGTTATATTTTTATATCAAAATATTGAATATTTTAATCAAACGTACAAATTTAGATGGATAAAATCTAAAATGCTGTTTTAAGTTGTTAGAAACTTGTAACATCAATTTTCCTTTTTATTTTTAAAAATTAAATTGAACCTTGGATCAACCTCATGGGTTTTTAGGCCTATCGTCTATGGTTGGCATTTGACATTAAGTATTGATTTAAGGGGTGTGAAATTTTTGTAGACCCTTGCAGAGATTGGTATTAATTATCTTTCACTATATTCAAAAGTTCAGTACTCTACAACTAGATAACAGAGGCGGTAATTCTTGTTTTATTTGTAAAATTTGTTTGATGCCACGTCAGTTTTGTGGCAGTTAAAAACAAATGTTAGAACTTCATGGTTTATCATTTTAAAAACTTAGCTGGGAGTTGTACTGCAGATATTTGACTTAAAAGTTACATACTATAGACTGAGCAACCAATTTTGGCAAACCTAAGCGGGAATCGAAAGCGGGATCCCCAGCAGAAAATCCAATTAGGGCTACTCTGTGACCACCATCCCAATCAGCCGGCCACTGACCAACCGAGTCTCTTCGTGTATTTTATCATTCGTTATTTTTTTGTTTATGTGTAATTAAGAGTTTGAAAATATTTTAATTTTTTAAATATTATTCCTTAAAAATACATAACATAAACCACCTGAATACGGTAAAAAAATAGTACGAAAAATGTTTCAGTTAAGAAAAGTTTTTATTATTAGTATATAGCTTTTATATTATTGTAGGTAAAGAAGAAATATGTAAAAAGAGTAACTTTATTGATAATTAACCCATAAGTAGGCGTGTGGAGTCTAGGTTACCCCCAGGTACATAGTTTATCATTTTCCAACTTAATAATATTAGTTAACAACTTGCGGCTCTTAGTACCTTCCTGAAATTTTACTGGCAATACTGTGCTAGAATCGAAAAGGGTTTTTTTTACTACAATCAAGATTTATAGTGTCGGGGGTTCACTCGACCCCCACGCGCCTACTAACGTTATAAAATATTATCCGACAATTCAGTTTCATTTTCAGTTGTCAGTATTTCTATGTGTGTGTGAGTTGCCGTTGTTTAGTTTTCTGTTCATTAAAGTATGTTAGATTGTACATAATATCAATCAAGTTAATTTGTGGAATATTGAGCTTTGGAACATTTTTTTATGCTACACATTTCATTGTTTTCCTGTTGTAACTAATCTACACAGGTTACAAATGACAAATTACACAGGTCTACAAAGATACAAATTGAAATATGCCACATAATTCTGAAGAATAAAAAACCGAACGTATTCAGCTACTTTCTTCTGACAAAATTTTATCTGAATCAGAAGAGGAATGGAGTGAGTTAGACCATTATGAAGATCACGTTAGCGATTCTAATCATGATCCAGCTTCTGATTTCGAAATTGATGAAGAAGTAAAGGAAGAAGAAGAAGAAGACGAAGAAGAAAGTTCCAATCGATTTTTTTTGGAAAAGATGAAATTGGAGGAGAGAACCAGCTACTTCAAGTGCCGTAAGAACTCGGTCTGTGAAACTCGTTCGTCATTTTCCTGGACCGATTCAAGAGGCAACAAACTGCAAAAATCGCACTTAAATGCAAAAAACACGATTGAAAAATAAAAATAGTACACACTAAAAATAGTAAATGGTACAAAATGCTTGTTATGTAATGTCACGCTAAGATTTTAGAAAAAAACATGTTCATATAAAACAAATTCTTGGTTTAGTAATTCTTTCAAATTTAGGCAAATTCATGAAAACTTGGGTGATATACAATTAAAAGAGAGAACTTACTAGTTGAAAAAAAATTAATTCTATCTAATTGCGCATTGACGATAGGGGTCAAGTAAACCCCCACGCGCCTACTTACGTTATAGATTAGAGCGCGCCTACTTTAGTGTTAAAGGAATTCACTTCATTGTCGGCTTTTTTGGACTAATTCCTTACAGCTCAATTGAATAATAATTATTAAATGTTAACAGCTAAAAAGAACATGCCTGAAATAAGTTGACCAAAAAGAAAAATGAGTCGTAATCTACTAAATCAGGAGTAAAAGAATCAGCAAATTGAAAAATTGTTAATTTCAATAGACATTTTACTTTTTTCAAGAGCAATGTTACTATTTATGTTTTTGCCTTTTTCTATTTAATGGTTACACTGTAGCCTACATATAGAAACTGTTAAAATAAAAAATTATCTAAAACGTAAACTAAAATCGATCAGTTTATTAAAGATAGGCCTATACTTTTATTTGAGATAAAAAGCAAAATTTATTATAAAAAAAAATCTAAAAATGTTATTTGTAAAAGATACAGGTAATTTTAAAGAGGTGTATCTGTTTCTTTTCCGATTCTTAAAATATTAATCCATGGATGCAACCAAATTTGTGTGCACAAAGTACAGCCACAATAAGTTATTGAAACATAATAATTGATACGTAATAAAACGATAAAACGTAGACCGAAACAAAACTACATTGGTTTTTAGTAATGGAATAACACAAGAAACAATTTATTAAATTACACACGTCATTACGTTCGAGTTATATTAAATTTAGTGTCTGTAAAGTGCTTAATTTAAGAAGAAATAAAGTTAAATGTAATGTATAATTCATTTTATTGAACTTCTCTGATATATAATACGGAAATTGCAAGAAAACTAATTCAATATGTATTTCAAGACAATAAATTATTATATTAGTGTTTTATGACAAGATTTTAAAATAAATTTTAGAAATAGATAATTCAAAAATTTACACCATTGAAATAAATTATGTTAAAAGGATATTGTATAATGAATCATGGTTAGGTAAAAATTGTTCATGATCTGCTTTCATGACACGTATTTTCTTTACGGTATACAAAATTACTTATTTTATACAGTTTAAATATAAACATATCTATAACTTTCCGTTAGACCATTTAATGCCAAAGTGCTTAAATTCCATACTAAGAAGCGAATGGTTCTTAAATTCCATTAATAAGGTTAGTTTCGTGTCATTAAAGAAACGTATTAAGAAATAACACGTATTTTGAGTACCTGTCATAAACACTACTTCAGCCTTCTTGACAGTTATCCAATAATTTTATGTTCAACTTGCTCTGAATTAAATATATCCTTACTTAAAACTCTTTTAAAGTAAAGTACGTTGCTACAAAAAATTGTTGCATTCCCTTCAGATTTTTTATTGTGACGTAGTTTATATTTATTTTTTTATATATAATTTAATTGAATTTATTACTTTTATACGTAGCTGCAGAAGTGTTCAGATAGAATCAAAAAGGTGAAAAAACATCTGTGTTACCAAAAATGGGAATTTATTCATTGCATCTTTTTCTCTCTCTTTATTAAGGAAATTCACAATCTGTTAGAAACAATCAGTGAATGTGATAACACAAAATTTGGAAAAAGTTAACATGATAAATAAATGTGAGTGGAGACACAGTCCAGTGACAGAATTCCGATGTGAATAGATAAGTGTAGCATTAAGAGCAGCATTTAGAACACTGTAATGGATCGTCAATTACAGTACTACGTTATTGGTTACATAATAGGGGGCGTTAACTATCCTCCGTAAAAGCTTTAATTGAAAACGCTGAATTTTTACTAATACCGATGATTTTGCGCAGCAGCAAAGCTGACTGGCATAGCTCCGTATTGGTCGAAGGTAGGAGCTGTAAGTGGTTATTTAGATGTAGTTGGTAACTTGGATTTGCGTGAAAGAAGTCTGTACAACTGTTTGAACCTGTCCTGGAATGCCTTTCTCTTTTTTTCCACGTGTACATTCCACGTGAGCCTCTTATCTAGATATAAACCTAGATAACGGATAAATTCAGAAGTGTGAAGTTGAGTGTCATAAAAATACAAAGGAGGGATACCTGCGGTCTGATGGTTTACCAAACAATCGAGATCATTATAACAATTACGCCACTATTCTGGAACGTAATAGAAGGAATAAAATAAAAACAACATTTCTACTAGTTTCGATTTCCTAGGACTTCTATTCAAAATCATCTCATTCATCACAATTCACTATCCTTGTCCAACACACAACATTTCATTGAAATACACAATTCTTTACAATCAAGTATTTATTCACTCAACCATTTCTAAAATATCGTACAATGTTTCAATGTCTACAGACTTAGATGAAGGGGACATGAAAATAATGTGGTCAGTTATAGTTTAAGTAAAATATTGTACTTTTGAAGTTATAAATAAGTAAAAGAAAAGTGGAAACCATTAATTAATGAATAAATGTGTTAGAATTTGTTAACACTATATTTAAGGTCGATTTCAATCAGGAACAACTTTAACTAGGGGTTGTCCGTAAAGTTAACAATTGGTCAAACCGATCCTGGAGTTCTACAAGGTTCAATGTAACTTTTTGTACTTAAACCTTCGTGGCCAAACATTTACATAATGTATGTACATTTATTTCGTTTGTTACATCTAATTTTTGAATAATGAATTCCTTAAAAGTGGAACAACTGAAACAATAAGATTTTAATTAACTAAATCACAAAGTACAACTAAAAACGATTGTTAAGTAACAAAATGATATACTATATGGTATGAATGTATTTAAATAAATAAGTTGTAAGATCATTAATAATCACCCACCTGAAATTTATTAAGCAAATCAGCTTGTAATATATTTTCGGTTTCTTTTCTGTTTCGTTATTTATGGCTTTGAGCTTTAAAAAAAAATTAGGAAATGGTCTGTTCAAGGTTTATTAATGATTTATTATTTTTTCTGATGGAGATACCCTTTTGAAAATTATCGTAAACATTTCTTAATTAACAGAATACCAAGCGATTCAAAATTTGGTGTCATCTCATGGTTTTTAACCTGGAAATTGAATAAAACAGTTTACAGAATGATATCATTCATAGTTTTAACAATATCTGTCCTAAATTTACAAAAAAAGTTTTACAATTAAAATCGGTCATTGCGATAGCAAAATATAAAATAGTTTAAAAAACCATTGTGTTAATCCAAAATGTTGCATAATTTGTAAAATTTTGATATTGTGCTACATTTATATTGAGAGGTTATATAAAGAATTTTGGAACGATTTATTTAATTAAAACTTGTCAAATAGCTGAATCGTATTGGATAAAATTGGTAATTTTATAGTCAAACAATATTCAACATTTCATTCGAAGTATGATATATTAACTTAATAATAATAACAATACATTGTAGTATTCCACAACTATATCATGTAAAATGGTTGCTCTTCACTGGTGTTTTTGATAACCTCAATAGAATGAATGAACCGTTTAAATATTGATTTAACTTCAAATAACATTGTATATTGTACCGTTTTGTTTTCTCTCACATTTTGCTATTTCTCGATCAACTATGCTGTCGATTCCTGTTTTAATATTCAGGTCATGTTTAGTTGTTTGCTAGTTGATAATATTATTTTATTACATTAATAAACGTTTAAAATTTTTAGTTTTTTTTTTGGAAATTGAACTATTTTCATAAAATTGTTATCGGAAATTAATTATTTAAAACGCAAAATTTGGTTCATTGTGTTTTAAATGAAGATTATTTTTACCCTAAAGTACAGAGTTCCATTGAACGGATTAAAACATTTAAAATAATTGAATAACTTATGTTCCCAGTGTTTGAGAGTTTAAACGAGTGAAGAAATCGTACTTGAATACTGGATAAATTTATAACAAAATGTATATATAAGAAAACACATTCAAGAAATTGATCTTAAGTTTAACAGGTTGTCTTCCATGAGACACTTATACGTCTCTCACCAGATCTGTAAAATTTACTGTTTAGAGACTGATCTATCTTTCATGTAATAGTGTTTTTAATAGAATCGTGAGACGGATTGGATGCTCGTTTGCATTGAATCATATACTGAGCTGTTAAAAATGAGTTCAAAAAAAATTTCCGCAGTCATGTTTTGTGATTTACTTGATCCGATCGAGTCAAAAAGAGTTGGTGAACTTTACAGCTTATTATTACTATAACATAATATTGACTATTAGCCTATTATAGTTTATTATTGCATTATTAAGTATGTTTTAATAATATTATATAAAAAAATCATTTTATCTGTTAATTTTTTATTGTTTTCATATTACAATATTTTTTGCATTGTAAAAGTTGGTCCAAGGAAGCGTACTTGCACCAAGGCTGTTTTCTGTAAGCACCAGTGACATACCAAATTGTATCTATACCACTATGGCTATGTTTGCTGATGATATGGCAGTTCTTGCGGTTGATGCCGATCCTGTTATTGCAACTCAAAAGACACAAGACCATTTACACCAGATAAAGTCATGGCTTAAACTTTGGAAAATTAAAATAAATGAAAACAAATCGCAACAAATGACGTTTACTCTTAGACGACAAAACTGCCCAACCGTTTACATTAATAATATTCCGCTACCTCACACTACTCAAACACGCTACTTAGGCTTACACTTGGACAGAAAACTTACATGGAACGCACATGTTACACACACACGCCACAAACTCAAAACACGCTTCTATCAACTAAAACGCTTACTCGATAGATGTTCTAAATTAAACATGTCACACAAATTAACAATGTACAAGACAGTCTTAAGACCAATCTGGACATATGGAGTTCAACTTTGGGGATCTGCTAAACCTTCACACACGAAACGAATACAAGCGATTCAGAACAAGATTCTACGAACGATAACGCAATGCCCCTTTTACATCACAAACTCAATGTTGCACAAAGACTTACAAATGCCATACGTAATCGATGTCGCGAAACAACTACACAAGACGATGCATGACAAATTTGAACTACATGACAACCCTCTCATACAAAACATGTACACTAGGGCGATACCGGGTACTCAGCGCAGACGTTTGAAGCGCCTCTTGCCAAGAGATCTTCTTGGCCAACTGTAGGACTGTGGTGATGACTGCACGCTCCTTCAAGTAAATCAAGTTTTGGAACATTAGCTTCACATTTAGAAATTGTTATATTATTTTAATAACAGATACTAAATTTCAATTAAAAGTGTCAAAAAAAAGTTGGTCGGTGCCTCTTTGTAGACAACTGGTACTCAAGTTTACCACTCGCCGAACAACTGCTTGATAGAGAGACGTATCATCGATATTTATGTAGCTTTATTGAAAAATAGCTCAAAGTAATTTATTTATAAAATACATATAATATTTTGTAGAAATACAATTAAAATTTCAGTGAGACAAACATCAGTCTTTCACAGTAAATTTGATTTTTTTATTCTTAAGTACCTGAGCAGTCTCTCACCTAAAAAACAGCCAAAAAAATTAAGCTTTACAATACTCTAGACTTGAAAGAAAATTAATTAAAAAAAGCAAAGGATCCATAAAATAGGTATGGGTTTTCAAGCAAAATTGCAAAAATTGACTTGGGAGTCAACCTGTTAAATAAAAGGTAAAAGACATAGGATTGCCAATTTAAAAAGAATATTCCGTGAATATTCTATGTTGGTGATTAGACAGTGATGGCTGAGAATGAAGAGAATTTACAGTTTATGATTCGAAAATTCCATAATGAATTTAAAAGAACGGTAGAGATCAATTTTGGTAAAACGGAAACATTATAACAAATTTTAAAGCAATATCTCAAAATCTTTAAATGAAGTGAAATAAGGTCCAAAGAATTTAAATATTTGAGCTTCATTATCTAAAGAAGGAATTGTGAAATAGATTGTTTCAAACCATTAGAGTAGTGAATGGAGTATTATGGGATAAAACAATCTGGTGTGAAACACTCGCACGACTATCTCTTGCCAATGCAAATTATGCACAATATAACCTAACATTAGCGAAAAAACATTAGAAATAAACAAAAACCTAACCTTATTTTAATCATGAGTGAATGATGCAAAATGAAAATAAACCTCAGTTTGGCTTAAAAATACGGAAAATCACTCTTTACGCTAAACTGAGCTCTGTAGAAAAAAACGCTCTAAATAAAAGTTGAAGATCTTCTAATTTCCTATAAGTTTGATTATTATACATTTTTTTCGTAAGATGCATACTAAGGCTGAAATCTTAAAAAATAGATATTTTTACAGGTTTTCATGAAAAAAAAACAAAATCCTTAATTACCGCTTAACTCAGCGTTAGGCCTACACAAAAATATGTTCAAATAAAATTGTAGGATTTTATATTCTCTACAAGCTTTATCATACATTTTTGCGCTAAAATGCATATTAAAGTCGCAATCTTAAAAAAAAATTACAAGAAAATAGCCTCCCCAAGAATTTCAGCAGACATGGCGCCTACCCTATCTTGTAGAGCATAAAAAATGTAGCAAATGAGGAGATTTTTAAAAAAATAGTGGGAGCTATTTTTGAGAAAATCGCAAAAAGTGAAAATGATACGAATAAACTTCCCGTTGACCGATTTTCGTAAAAATGTTCGTGTCGGATTCTCTAGTGGTACTTAATTTAAGTTTACACACACACACACACACACACACAGACACAGACGGATCGCTAAAAACATGTTTTTTGGGTTAAGGGGGTCTGAAAACTTGTAGATCCGGTGAAAACTCGATTTCGATAAATCGACATGAAAACAATACTTTACTTCCTATTATCTCAGATGGAATATTGGAGAAGATGCAACAAAAAAGAAGATACTTTGAAATGATATGATACTACTACTAACTAGTACACTGGAATTGGTACATAATGAAGTGTTATTGAGAAGGCTAGTAGTTGGCTGATTCTGCTCCCCTCTGCGGGAGGCCATCAAGTTATAGACAGACAGTAGTTTTTTCAACGTCTGCCGTTCCAACTTCCCTCTTCACGATTCCTTTTTTAATAACGTTTCATTATGTACTACTACTAACTAGTACACTGGAATTGATACGTAATGAAGTGTTATTGAGAAGGCTAGTAGCGGGCCGATTCTGCTCCTCTCTGCGGGAGGCCATCAAATTATAGACAGACAGTAGTCAGGAGAAAAAAGGCAGCGATAGCTGTAAAAACCCTAATTGCAATTTGGTGAGAAGTGTTAATTTGTAACTCCATTTCCTGAATCTTTACAAGAGTTGTAAACTGAAGAAACTCGTATAGTTCCTTTGGAGGTGGTTGAAAAGTTTGTCATAAATAAACACGTTTTAATTTTCATTGGACTTTGTCGTTCTGCTAGTATATAAATTTAATTTAGGCTATTCCAATGATACCAAATTGTGGTTCAATAGTGGTTTCGGCACGAGGGAGGCGCTGTTTAGCATTCAGGTTCTTGTACAGAGATGTCGGGATGTGAATGTGGATGTATATGTCTGTTTTGTCGACTATGAGAAGGCGTTTGACACTGTTCAGCATGAAAAGTTAATGGCTATACTGAAAGAGGTAGGTCTGGATGGGCGAGACATTCGGATAATAGCCAATCTGTACTGGAATCAGACAGCGGACATTAGAATTAACAACCAGACATCGGAAGAAATTCCTATTATGAGAGGAGTTAGACAGGGCTGCGTGCTCTCTCCACTTTTGTTTAATTTATATGCGGAGAAGATCTTCAGAGAAGCGGTGGAAGACAGAGCAGAGGGTATAATTGCCAATGGAATAGTCATTAACAATTTGAGATACGCTGATGACACAGTTCTGCTGGCAACGGACAGGGATGATTTGCAGGCGCTCCTACATTCAGTGACGGACCATAGCCAACAAATGGGTTTGAAAATAAACATAAAGAAAACCCAATGGATGGTGATCAGCAAGAACAAAAATATAGCTAATAACTTGGCAGATATTGTGATAGATGGGGACATAGTGCGAAGAGTGCAGGCATGCAAGTATTTGGGCTGCTGGGTGAACGAGGAGTGGGACTTGTCGCAGGAGATTAAATGCAGAATAGAGCAGGCGAGAACATCATTTAGGAAAATGCAAAGGGTACTAACAAGTAGAGAGTTAAAACTTGCGCTGCGAATACGCTTATTGCGCTGTTATGTGTTTAGCATTTTGTTCTATGGGATGGAAGCATGGACCCTCACAGAAGCAATGTGCAGGAGGATTGAGGCTTTCGAAATGTGGGCTTACCGCAGAATGTTGAGGATATCGTGGATGGACAGAGTGACGAATCAAGTGGTAATGCAGCGGCTAAACAAAGAAAAAGAAGTGCTTAATATCATAAAAAGAAGGAAATTAGAGTACTTTGCCCACGTGATGAGAAATCCGAAATATGGAATGCTGCATGTGATCATCCAGGGGAAGATAGAGGGGACGCGCGGCCCCGGACGTAGGAGAACGTCCTGGCTTAGGAACCTTCGCCAGTGGTACGGGGTGAGCACCACGACACTATTTCGGTTGGCTGTGGACAGAGTGAAGGTCATGCGACTGATCGCCAATGTTCTAGGAGGACACGGCACTTAAAGAAGAGAAGAATGATACCAAATCAGATTTTGGCCTAACATTGGAGTTAGGTTAACGCTCTTTACCAATGATACTAAACATGTAATTTTAATGGAATTTACTGAATAGATGTGACCATTTGTTGATTTCAATCAAAATATCTGTACTATAACCAACACAATAATTTTATAATGATTGAATCCTAATATTACATCTTTATTTAATGTATAAAATTTTTTGATTCTTTCAATAAAGGAAATGTTAAGAAAAGGAATGAGCATACTTAAATTTTCCAGGAATTCTCTATTAAAAATTTATTGTAAAAAAACTCGAACCAAGTATATACGAATGGATGACTGTTAGCGTGGAGGTATCTGCCAAGTAAAATTCAATTCCGGTAACGGAAAAGTCGTACCGCTCCGGAAGAAATTTTTAGATTGTATTCAATATTCTTCCTTCAACAACGATGCGATATTTTTATCTGAAATAACTTAACTAGAGTTTACTCGTGTATTATAATTTTCAAGCAAGCAAATAATAATATCTGTTACACGAGAACGTTATCATTTTCTAAAAATAAATAGTAATGTTTCTATTCTCAATTTATTTACCTTTTAAACGATTCTATTCCTTTGAAATCACTGTGTAATTTTTTGGAAAAATACGTTTCTACTGACATTTATCTAATAAAATAAATATCTGTTTGTCAATATTTTATTTAGGCATAATAAATATAAACTTAATTGTCTTTATTTTTACAACTTACTAACATGTTATTTCCAAAACAAATTCTTTGATCTTATTTATAAAAGAAATTCTGAATTCTTGAATATTTTCCGCAATTATTATTAAAAACGGACTGATGAATTTTTTCTGGAACTTTGATTTAAGATCTCTTCGACTGAAATCTTGCGTTAGAAAAGTCCATCAGAGGCGAAAATTACAGAAAAGCCAATTTTAAAAATTTAAAGGTATTGTTTTTAGCTTTTATTTGTTATCGGGAACTGTACATTATGGACAGCTACCCAATTTGATAGCTGCTTTTTGCTGTATTATTTGACGTGGATTAGGCGTGAGCTTGAACAGGGACCCCCAGTAGAGTTTGTTCACGAATGGCTACCAGCTGGTCATCATACAAAGTCGCTTGCCCAACCGGTGATACTTAACAAATAATAGCATCTTTCTACTAGCTGACTGATTGGGCTGGCCCGAAGGCCTAAAGATAAAAAATAAAACTGTGTATATTTTACACAATACCATAACATTACTACCTTACTGTAATTAATACTACAGTATCTAGATAGTTCACTAATGGCAAAAAACGCTGTGAAACAATTTCTTAAAATTCTTAATATTCAAAATTATTAGAATTTCACCTTGTAGAATATTTTATCACCTCTTTTGTCTGAGAGTTACGTTGATTGATGGAGTTACCCCTAAAATCCTATAAATTGTAGTATACTTAGTATACTCAATTTTATACTTCAGAAATGCTTCATTAAAATTCCAAAAAACAATTACAAAAATTACTACTTGAATTTGTTTTGGCGTGAACAGTGTAGATAAACAACAGTAGCTACAAGTTGTTGTTCTTATGTATAATTTACAACAGGTAGTTTTGACGTGTGCTGTTTAAGCCAGGACACCATATAAAAACGAAAGGGGGATTAGTGCACGAGTACTATTGTCGTGGTTAACACTTATAACGTAAGATGGTACACCAGACAATGGTTATTAGGAGTGATTACATATATATACATATATAATAATATATAAATAAAATAATAATATATACATATATATATATATGATAATGAACAGCCAAAACAAAATAAGATTAAATATAAACTCACCGCAGAGTATTATATTGTTTCGAGATCTTTCGTCTCTCACGGAGACATCATTAGGAATAAAATTAAAAAACACTAAACACATATAACAAAAAACATTAAAACACTTATATATAAAACACTTAAAAATAAAAAATATATTAAAATTATTAATATTAAATATTAAATTAATATTAATATTAATATTATTTTTAATATTAATATTGATTTCGGCCGAATAACCGCGCGCGGAATGGTTTACGATACAGGGAATAATTGACGTGGTCGTTGACCATAAGTGTTTTAATGTTTTTTGTTATATGTGTTTAGTGTTTTTTAATTTTATTCCTGATGATATCTCCGTGAGAGACGAAAGATCTCGAAACAATATAATACTCTGAGGTGAGTTTATATTTAATCTTATTTTGTTTTGGCTGTTCATTATCATATATGTAGTGGTGCAAACAAAGGAAAATAATGTTTAATAAAATAATATATATATATATATATATATATATACAACGTTATATAATATCATAATATTATTATGATATAATAATATGAAATAATTATTTCATATTTTTTAATATATTAAAAAATAATAATTAATAATTTAATATTAATATTAATTTAATATTTAATATTAATAATTTGAATATATTATTTTTTAATATATTTTTTATTTTTATAATATATTATTATGAAATAATATTATTTGTTATATAATATCATATTTCACTAAGAAGAGAATCATCCGATTTTCCGAAGAAAGCTCCTCCATTTATGGCATAATGTTCTGGATTCTCCAATTAAAATTTAAAAGCAGATTATGCCTTGACAATTCGAATTGGCACAAGCAGCTTCGGTGTTTATCTACTCCACTCTTCGCCCATCGCCATGCATCGACGGTACAGTCACATAAGTGTACAATCGCTACTGTAATGTGCGACCCACGCACGGTCACTATGTTTTATTTTCACTTTTGTTATTAATAATCTGTTGTTGTTTAGGTCATCATCCAAAAGGCTGGTTTGAACCTGTAGAGGTTTTACTAAGTAAAACGAGGAGTGAGGTGGTTTACCATTGCCTTCCTCACTGAGTGGAAAAGTATGCTTACCAGCATGCCGGGCCCTCTGAAAAGCACATATTTTCCGCTCTGTAAATGACACCTTCATTTCATTCATCACAGGGTCTGGCTGTATAATGAAATTCATTACTTTCAGAGGAGGTAACTCTGATTAGTGTCTTTTACACCTCTACCTCTTCTGTTCTTAAATGATTCAGTCATTTAATTGGCTGAACATGTGAAAAGAAACAGAACTATTTATTTTAGCCCAGCAACGAACAGATTGAGTGTAAATAATTTGACACTCCACCTGTCTGTTATGGGCAGATTAATAATCTATCAGATTATTAATTATTTAATAATTTAAGATTATTTAATAATCTATCAGACATAATTAAGTGACTAATTTGTTTTCATATATGATTTTCTGTTCATTATTTATACTCAGACCAATTTGTTTAGTTAGCTGCGTATGTCTGTAGAGTATAGTTTAGTGAGTTTTTTCTGTTTAGTTCTTGTAATTTATAATTTAAATTTTTACTGGGACAAATTAAATACACATTTTAAAATGAAATAATTATTTGTACGTTTGTACTTTGAAATCAGGTTTTTGCGTACGTTAAAATTTGTTGACCTTGTTGAAAGAATAGGTTAAGGATATACTTTATGCGGAACTGTGTGTACAGGTAGAGCAAGAGTTGTGCCAGTTCGAATTGTCCACAGTATAACAGCTATGGAAATAAGTTTCTGACGAAGACGTTGTCAGTTAACTTCGTTTGATCGAGTTTAAATGAAGAAATTTTAAAGAAATTTAGCACAAAATCTTTAATAATTGATAAGATTGAAGAATAAAGATAACTCGTCTAGTAGGCTCATCTGTGAAGAATGGAGGTGAAAAATTTGGTACAGAAGATTTAGCTGTGGTTCCAGCTAGACGCAGTAAGTGAGGATGAGCCAGAAAGGAGTGAATGGATGGTGTTAAGAGAGCTATGGAGATGAGAAGTATAAGGGTTCAAAATGTGTTCAATAAAATATGAATGGCGTTTTCGATTATTGTAAATGTCCTAGTACTGCAGAACAGCCGCTATAATATAATAATAATAATTTTTTTATGGCTTCCACTCATCCCTTACATCTATTTCAACCTTCATAAACTAATAAGGAAGCGGGGAGATGAACCCTGCTTGAGTAGAAGAAGTGCAGCAACAGATATAAATCCTTGAAAACGCTGCACTTACCTATTGGGACATAAATCATGGGGGACTTCAAAAGAAAAACATATTATGCATGTAAACTTGAATAATAATAACAATTTATTTTTTCAATGTATATTCTTTATTTGTTCCCGTTAACCCTTTAAAGAGCAAAACAAACTACGGGGAAAAATAGACATGTTGTAAAATGTTAAATTTTGTTTTATAGGGACTTGAATAACGTATTTCTATTGCCAGAACAGTAAGATATATTTATTTTTTTTATGTTAAGCTCTGGTAAGTATACTTACCAAGGAACGTTTATTGAAAAGGGAATCATATAATTTTTAGTGGTAAGAATGCTTATTAAAACAAGTTATAGTCTTATAATAACAGAAAAATATCTAGAATAACTTCAACTTTTCAACTTTATATTAGCATGAATGCTTGCTTTCCCGTAAAGTACTTTTCTAAGCACTGTACAAAAGTAACAACACGGTTGCGTACGATGAAATGAATTCTTACCACATTCGTGTAACTCATGAAGGAAATGGTCACTGCGCACTAATTTCAAAATGTGGATAGCCAACTTACCAGAGAACATCTATAAAACCACAAAATGCGAATATCGTTCAACTGCATTGCTTATTCTTTTAAAACCTCAACCTTATTGCCAGTGGTAAGTATACTTACCAAAGACCTATAAAGGGTTAATAAATATGATTATTAAAATGTCTGAATGAAATGGAATTTGGAAAAAATGACTTAATGAAGCTGACCATCCAATAATGACGCGTTAGTTGTGTTAATGTATTTAGTCCGTGATTATGACAAATATGCAATTGGGAATATTATTACCTAATTTTATCTTCTTACGTGATTGGTTTTCATTTTGGAGTAAATTTCTGTCTTTAAATTTCTACGTGTGTTATCAGGCAGGTATATATTTTTTATTAGGTCATTTTGATGTCTGCCAGTCTTTCCGTGAAATCGGTCGTAGTAATGTTTGACATAGGGTTATCTATTGGTAGTTTTCTTACATATTCGATATGTCAAATATTTAGCAATAAATCTTTTAGAAAATTTTTAATTCAATATTTATTAAAAATTATTCAGTAGCTTCTAACTGATTTAAGTAAAAACATTTGATTCACTGATTTAGAAATTTCTAAGACAGTAGAAAACATTTAATTTTAAAATATGCACAGTAAAAAAGTTTTAAAAAAAGATTTTTCATTTTCAAAATAACATATAATCTTACGAAAATTGTTATCATGAAAAATAATGTACGGACGTTAGATATCTTCTTATGCCCCACCACCAGTAATAATTATTGGACACATTCATCTGACTCGAGGAAATTAAAAACTTACATCATTTATTCAACTGCTTTAAAAAAATGTAAAACTACGTTTAAATTTTTAATTTATAACAACAGAGTATATTTGAATAAAAACATAGGAAATATGAATGATTAAAATTGAGATAATGATGAGATATTTAAGAAATTTTCATCATCTATAACTACTGCGTAGCCGTCAGCACCGTGTGATTGCGGGACTAAGGGTGAGAGAAATGTTTAATGATTGACGTCATCCAGTAATGTGTCGTTCATCGTGTGTTAATGCGGTTTCAAAAACATTAAACATAAATCCAACAAAAAATAATTTTTGAAACTAAATTTACAGTAGTTTGCCTGTGACTACTATTTTAACAGTAAATCTTACAGTACGGTACCTGCTTTGTTTACGATATGTTTTAGTTCTAGCGTGACTTCTAAAGTTAGTGATAATATTTAATAAAATTATATCTTTAATAAGTATTTGTCGCCGACCGGGGCCGACGACATGAGGCGAAACCTTGCTTGCGAAGTTGGTGGCCCTGAAAATGGCCGTTATTGTTGGTCGGAAGCGGTGATTCGGCGGGTTGAGTGCCGAGCCCGAAGAGTTACGGTTCGGCTACCGGGTTCAGGCCTAGCTCTCCCTCAGCGGTAGTTGGTCCCTACTGCAGCGTGACAGTGGTGGCCTTCAGGGCCCCGCAGTGTCGGGTCGGCGTAGGCCGTCAGCCGATAGCGCGGCCGAGGCGGTTCTCTTCGGTTCCGCGCTGAACTCTGTTTTCACCGTGTGTCATCAGGCACGCACGGGCTTCCTTCGGCGGCCGGTAGGAGAAGGCTGACTGGTGCGGGAATGTGCGTCCGCCGCCGGAAGCTTCGACCAGGGATGGTGCGTCTGGTCTCGGCTTGGCTTTTCTGCTTTTTTTTCTCTTCTCCCGTCGGGAGTTGGATGGTGGGTGCGAATCGCAGTACAGTGCGGCCCCTTAAATCTCCCTACGGCGAGTCCACTTCATGTAGTAGGGAGGCACTGCTGGCTGCGCGTCAGTAGCGCTTCCTACGGCCGACAGGTTCTGGGACCGTCTGCAGGCGCTGATAATATTGGGACAGTCGCGATATATTAAATAGTATTCTTTAATTAACAGTAAATAGAGAGTGTTATGGTAGTGGATTATTATTAATATTAAGTCTTCTCATTTTGATACGGTAGTTTTGAAAAAAAAACCAGCTTTATTGTTGATAGGCTTAATAGATAATTTCCGGAGTCACTGAAAAATTCGACAACGAATCTAAAAAAAAAAATAAATAAATAAAACACTATTTAATTACACCATTAAAACTTTGATAATTTTATCTGGTTGTTTAAGAATTAGTCATTTAATAATATGTAAATTTTTATTACAAATTAGGACGGGTTACATGTTTTGAGTAAGCTAGTGCTCTAACATTTTTATATATCCTCCATATCACATTCCTCTCAGACACACGGAGCTGACGGCACACCAGTTTATCAATTGATAACCATTCCTCAATAAACAAAACATAATTATAAATTAATAAGAATATCATTTTATATTGTAAATAAAGTCATTTCCTACATTATTTAAGTGATAATACATTTCTTGTTTGTAAACAATATTATGAATACTATTTAAAGAAAAAATCATTGCAGAAAAGAAATATGTCTTACGATACGTTATCACTTGTTAACGTAATAAAAAAATTAATTAATTAGACATTTAATTAATTAGCCAGAGAAAAACTTTATTATTACAAACTTAACAGATGAACATAATATGTAGAAGCATAATATGTATTAATATGTACATAATATGAAGCATAATATGTACATAATATGTATTATAGCATATATTATCTGTTTAGCTACATACAATTTGAAATGTAAATTTTATGAAAGTTAACGGCAGACACAAGAACATGATTTCTCAAAGATAGTCCAGTGATGAGATGATGGTAATAATAATAATAATAATAATAATAATAATAAAAAAAATCACAATATCTGTTGATACATTTATATGATAAGACTAAACAGAGATATTTTTACACAAAGTTCTGTTCTAAAATCAAACGAAATTTTCCTAATTTGGAAACAGTGAAATACCAAGATTTTGAGATAGATTGTTTGGATCGTTTTCAGTTGTTTCATAAAACCGTTCAGAAAATATTCTTGTGTCTGTCTTTGATGTACGAAATGACGAGAACATTGTTTTTGCACTAAAAAAAGTGTCTTTAGAATACAAAAAATCCTATCTCTAAAAGAAAAGAGATTTTTACGGAACTTCCGTACTGATCGCAGTTCATAAATTATGTATCGGTCGTGGGTTATTTTTTGCTACCATAATATTTTTAATTTTTAAAAACCAGTGCCTTATTTTGGCATCAATTTAAAGAAAATATCGAACTCATCTCCGTTAAAAACGTTGCTCGGTTTCTAACCCTTTAACAATGGGGATACAGCATCACTCAGTTTATTTCCAGGATTTAGTGTTGTCTTCATTAAATAACTTTGCTTTGTCACAACCTGACGATAAAAAATTCCGTGACGTGTTTTAATCGGTCGATCCAACAGCCACTAAAAACACTGAAGTCGAAGATCTACAGTGTTTTTTTCAATTTCGAGTCCCTTTTCTGTTGAAACCGTTCGAATCATTGGCAAATGTGTTTTTTCTTTCTACACCTGTGCTATTGTAAAAAAAAATAATTTCTCTAATAAATAAAATTCTGTGATCGTTTCTTCTTATTCCCGAAGCGTGTAAGTTGGTTTTTCTTGCTTCTTTCC
This sequence comes from Catonia carolina, assembly GCA_035578175.1. Classification (NCBI taxonomy): domain Eukaryota; kingdom Metazoa; phylum Arthropoda; class Insecta; order Hemiptera; family Achilidae; genus Catonia; species Catonia carolina. The sequence goes on along the minus strand of JAQMRL010000001.1, from coordinate 254,240,549 downwards.
TTCTCGCCCACATCTTTTTGAGACGTTCCCATCTTTGACGCCTATCCTCGTCCAAATATACCCTGTTGGATTACTTTCTAGTTTTACACTCAAATGTTGTCATATTAGTTTTAATTAGCTCGTCGTATTTTCCAAATTTTGTAATCAGATCCTCCTTTAAAATTCTCAACTCTTCCATGTCCTGTTGGACATCATTTACCCATTTTGGTGTTGTTGTTCTTTTCCAGTAAAAGTTGATTATTTGATTAACAAGTCTGGTGTGTTCTGTTTTAAGTAGGTGCCTCAAGAATGAATTTTTTTCTTGAAGAAATTTGTTATCGTGGTTATTATATTTTAAAATTCTTCCTTTGAGATTATCCTCCACTGTCCTTCTACTATATTTTTCTTGTTTATGAATTTTCTGACTATCCTCCTTTCTATTTTTTCGATTCTTTTTACTTTTAACATTTTTTTTAGTCTGAAGAGAGTCTTGCTGGGGTATTGCAGGCCTACTAAATAACGCGTTTTAATAGAAAGTACAATTTTTGAGACATATAAAATTATTGTAATTGATTTTTAATTTAGTGATAATTATTAAAACCCCTTTTGTTTGTATATCTGTAAATAATGTTTCAGTTATATCGACTAATGGACGTAAACAATAAGCACGTGTGGGAATTACAGAGAGCATTGTTCTTGTTTGTTCTAGCTCTACACATTCGTTGTAATTTACTAATGATTAATAAAGTGGTGACAAAATCGTGCCTTATTTGTTATTTTTTTTTATTAAAAATTGCAATGTTAATTAAAATTATTATTATAAAAATCTATGTTTATTCTTTTATAACATAAATTATGTTTTTATATACAGATTATAATGTCTGTTTTTATTAATTTCAATATGTTTTGGTATTCCCATTGTGGCATTGTACTTTGTGTACTTTGTAACAATAAAAATATTTTATTTCTACTTCTGAAAAAATAAATGAAATTTTAAAAGTTAAATAAATTTTAAGTGTACACAATACTCAAGTTTCTCAGGGGATAATTATTTCATTATCAAATTTACCCTGCTACCACATCGCGAAATAAAATAAAATAAATATTAATTTAAGCGTTATTATTAAAATTGAAGTTTCTCAAGGGTTAGTCAACAATTCAGTCCAATTTATTGTTTACACAGGACTCGATAAAGAACGTTAAGTATAATTAACTAATAAATATTTAAAAAATGGAAATAACATGGCAAAATCATAAAATGCCGTTAAGTACACCAAATTTCGCCACTTTAGACAAATATTATTTTGACAAATGACTATAGATGGAGTAATAATAGAAGCAGCTACTGGTGAAGTTTTGAAAAGTGCAGTTTATTACTTCTTGGAATAGTAATCAGATTTCGTCACTTGTTGTCGCTCTTGAACAGGGTAAAAAAAGATTTTTATTATTATGACTATTGTAATTTATCAGGTTTATTCTATTTTTTTAGCTTTATTATGTTCTTTAATACTTGTTTCTGGATTTTTCAAAAATTCTTTTATTCTTTTGTGTATTTATTGATTAAAATTCTGGGTATGATTTATTGTGTTAAAATTTCAAACTTTTCGGTCGAATAATTATCGAGTTACACGCCTCTAAACGCATGAAATTTGTTGCGGTAGCAAAAAAAACTGGGTTTTTTTTGTCTTCCAACCTCAATATAGCAATTTTTAAGCAACATTAAAAAATAGGCTTATTATTGGTCAATGCAGAATAAAATGAGCTAAATTTTGATGTAAAGCATGTTAAAATCCGACTCATAGTTTTGGAGATGCGAGGGTTCAAACTCGGGTGTCTATGATTATGAAACCGATAGTAATTCTTTAATTTCTTTTCTCACTGTACAGAAAGATACTGATGTTAAATAAAATGTTATATGAAAATTTTTAACTTTACATTTTCTCTTGGATTCAACGCTGTCTCTAAACGTTTAATATTACTTCTGTTTTTTCTTTATTCATACTCTTATGAGATACAATTTGTTAAAAATATTTAAGAGAAATATACGCTCAGAGTTTTTATATCTCCCAAAAGGATTGTGGTAGTGCAATATGAATAGGAAATTGGTTTCACTATGCATAAAAAGGCCGATGTGTGGAAAAGAAAATCCTTTCTTTCAGTTCTTTTTTTCACTTGAGCTGATCTCTCAATAAGATTCTACTGTATAACATGAATACTGGTATAGGTACTTCAAAACACACTTAGTTCTATTTTTAGTTGTGATATAGGCTATACTGTATAAAAAAATAACTTAAATACATTCAACACAGATACATTCCGTATACAAATATGGAAAATCATGTTCCCAGTGACCGTTAATTATAATCCTAGAAAATTTTTATTTTATATTTTAATTTCAATTCGGAACTATACTGAGAATTGCACTATTCCCAAATGTTTAACAATAATAAATAGTAAAATAAATTATGAGACCAAATGCATAAAAGAAAATCTAGCAGCTCTTCTTTTGATTTAAAATGAATATTTAAATTAGTTTGGATAACTTTAAATTATGTAAATAATTTTCAAGGATTATTTTTTTATTTAAAATGAGACTGATCGCTGCAGCCCCATGGTACGTAACCAATAAAATATTGCAAAATGATCAACCTTCCCTTCTTAAAAGAAAAAAATTAAACAGCGTAGAAACATTTAAAAACTTAGAACATCAAAATCATTTCGCTATTAACTTCTCGACAACAGGGAAGATATTCAGAGATTGAAAACTTTTAAAACATTGGACTAATCTTTTAGATTTTGTTAATCATTTATTTAATTCGTTTAATCTCATTTTTCTACTTCCACTTCTAATCATCGTCGCCTCATGTTCATTTTCAGCTTCAATTACTTCATGTTTCAAGATATTAATGCACAGTTCCGTCAATTATAAGTTTATTTCTTGTTTACATTTCAGTCTTTTTTTGTCAGGAAAACACACTACCGAGGGTGTTTTTGTATTTCATTCTAATAATTTTATTATTTGTATTTTTATCATATTTATTTATCACTACATTAAAAAACTGATTGCAAAAGAGTTTCACTTTGTTAAAAAAAATTATATGAGATCTCTGCCTCATGTTCATCGCTGAAGTCGTATTGAGAGTTGCCGATTTAATAGGTTCACATTATTACTGAGATTTTCGTAAAAGTTGCTGCAGTGAGTTTTAGAGATATCTTGAGTAAGGAATAATATGATGATCATTGTGTAGATTTTGATTGGTGATATGATAAGGAGCTCCTGTAGCAATACGTAAATATTTTGATCGAAAAGTTTGTATTTTTTGGAGATTAGTTTTCTTTAGACAGCCAAATAGCTAAATTCCATGAACCTATATAGGATGAAGTAGACTTTTGTAAATTACCAATACATTATAATCTGCTTAATACGATTTTCATGCGTCTGACACAAATTAGCGTCATAGACGAAAAATCGTCATAGCCGAGAAACGGCCAAGACAATCTCAAGAGTGTGCTTTTGAAAGAAATTATTATTGAAGGCAGAAAACTGTTAACGTTCTAACATTCTGCGTTATGTGAGAAAATATTGATAACAGTAATTACGTACAGGTTATATATAAATAAATGTTAGGTTATATGTACTACATAAATATATGTGAAGATACGAGTACATACCTATTTTTGAACATCACGTTTAATTAAAAAAAAAAAAACACAAACAAATAACACTACTAATACATGCATTTAAATACTGTAACTAATAGCGAAATTTCCATTACTTATTTTTAAAATAGTTATCAATTTTGAGAGCGTACTAGGCGGGATTGAATGCGTATTAAGCGGAAACATATACCCGTGTTTTATCTTATTAATCAAGGGACTTCACAAAAACCGCGTTTTAAGCAGTAAATCGTATTAGCCGAGAACGTACTAAACGGATTCTACTATATTTAACCAAGAGTTGGAGTTGATTTGAAATTAACCTGGTAGTAAAGACAACTCAACTGTTTGTTCAAAGTTTGTGTTTAGGTCAACAGCCGAAAGGCTGGTTTGAACCTCTAGAGGTTTAACTAAGTAAAAACGAGGAGTAAGGTGGTTTACCATGCCTTCCTCACTGAGTTGAAAGAGTATGCTTATCAGCATGCCAAGCTTTCCGAAAAGCACTCACTTTCCACCCTGCAAATGACACCTTCACTTCATTCACCACAGGGTCTGGCTGCATAGTGAAATTCATTACTCCCAGAGGAGATAACTCTGACTAGTGTCTTTTACACCTCTACCTCTTCTGTTCTTAAATAGTTCAGTCATATAAGTGGCTGACTATGTGATAAGAAACAGAACTATTTTTTTTTAGCCCTGGACCAAACAGATAGAGTGCAATTAACATAACACTCCACCTGCTCGTTTTGGGCAGTGTTGGTCAAGATACAACCCGATACAACGAATTTTATTATCTCGCGGAATTTCAATGTTATTTTTAAAAATATAAATTATTTTAAAATCATACAGAAAACTTTTTCACTTTAGTTTAAAATCAGGAAAAATATAACAAATGTATTATTTTCGTTTTGTTATTTATAGAAATATATTTTACTACAATATAGTACATTTATATCACTCTTACGTACGTATTAAGTATAAGAGAAACGCTTTGTTATTTAGAACACTCCATTTCCTTTAGAGAAACACAACCGATGGAGAAAAACTCACAGCGTAAAGTGAACCGCAAGGAACTTACCATAAAGGAAAAGTCAAAGTCTTATAGTTTCCTTTAAGATTTCTCTTTCAAAAACAAAAAGGGTGCAGTAGAGAATGTAAGAGGTTATTTCTCCTTTACACCACATAAGATCTTAGTATATAGAATACACTTTAGATTATGTAACTTCATATTTTCGGTTAGTATTATGTTCGTAGATAATTTGGTGAGTTTAATTTTAAGATAGACCTATATCATTTAAATCGAGTTATAAAATTTACTTACTACTTTATTTTCCATTTATCTAACAATAATAATAACTACAATATTTTTTGCTTATTAATTGTGTTAATTTTTTACTTTCTTTTGCCTATATGAATATATATAGGAAGCAAAGTATTGTTTTTATGTCGATTTTTTGAAATCGAGGTTTCACCGGATCTGCACGTTTTTAGACCCCCTTAACCAAAAAAACATGTGTTTAGCGATTTGTGTGTGTGTGTGAACAGAATATCTCAAGAACGGAAGATCGTACGAACTTGAAACTTAGTTAGACACCACTACCAGACCCGACACGAACATTTTCATCAAAATCGGTCAACCGGAAGTAGTAGTTTATTCATTTGTGTAATTTTTCACTTTTTTGCGCTTTTCTCGAAAACTGGTCCTACGATTTTTTTAAAATCGCCTGGTTTACTAAATTTTTTATGCTCTACAAGATAGGGTGGATGCCATGTTTGCTGAAATTCTTGGTGAGGCTGTTTTCACGTAAAAAAATTGTTTTTTTAAGATTGAGACTTTGATACGCATTTCAGCGCAAAAATGTATAATAAAGCTTGTAGAGAATACAAAATCCTACAAGTTTTAAGTCAAAAATCTTCTTGTATAACGCTTAGTTCAGCGGTAATTAGCAATTTTCTGTTTTTTCTCACAAAAACGTGTAAAAAATCGATTTTTTTACGAATTCAGCCTTAGTATGCATTTTACGACAAAAATGTATATAATTAAATTATAGGAAATTAAAAGATCTACAATTTTTGTTTCAAGCATTTTTCTCCACAGAGCCTAGTTTAGCGTGAAAGAGTGATTTTCCGTATTTTTAAGCTACTCTGAGGTTGATTTTCATTTTGCGTCTTTACTCATGATAAGGTTAGGTTTTTGAGGTTATTTTTTTATTTATTTCTAATGTTTTAATACTTAGGTTATATTGTTTATTATTTGAATTGGCAAGAGAAAGTCGTGTGAATGTTTCACACCAGATTTTCTTACTTAGAAACAATTACACACAATGAAAAAAAATGTTTCACGAGATGGGTAAAATCGATTCAACTTTGATTCGAGAGTATTATTTGGTAAAGTATGATTTTAGGACTGAAGAAAATAAAAAAATATACTGAATAATCTACATTTACAATACTTGCCAAACCGTTAGTGTAGTAATCAGCTCAACAACCATTTTTGGCTTTGGTTGCTGCTTTTTTTCAGATCTAGCATTTTTTCATCCTTTACTTTCATCTGGGACCCTTTACCATTTGAATTGACCCTAATGCAAACAATTGAACGTAAGAGATAAAAAAACCTTGTATTGTTATGTTGTATCTTGGTGTTAAGCAGAAATTTACGGTTAACTCCTAGATTTTTGGCTCAGTTTACAAAATTGTTTGGTTAAATTTCAGGTAGCTAAATTTTACACATTGTCTTCGATCACATTTTAAAATTATTTGTTTCTTGCATTTAATGGATAATCTGTTAATAAGAATTTTCTGGAAGTGCAAAATTAGTAAGAATATAAATTTTACGTTAATTATATTGGAAATTTTATCAAATTTTTCAATCTGGACAAAATTAATTTCTGTTTACCTAACCACTACTTTGACCAAATTTATAGGTAGAAATTGTAAAAGAGAACAAATATATGAATGGAGATTTTCTTTTTAACTTTAATTTTGAATCTTTAATTGTACTATAGAGAACAACCAAAAGATGAGAAAGCATCGATATTACAATTGAAAAGAACAGGCACGAATATAAAATACAACATTCAGGAATGTTAAATTTAGAATCACAATGAACGAAAAATATAAAAACAATAAAAAGTTCATATTGCTAAAGAAAAGTTATTACCAATAGTAATAAAGCAAATTTTACAAAAATACATCTAATATATCACATATTTTACCTTTTTCGACTTGGCGTACATGCAAAAAGAATTAAAACAGATCTCTGCTCCATCTTCTTTTTAATAATATTCTAATGAAGCCTGGTGGATTTGCCATGTCACTGATAAGCAGATTTTTATGAATTTGTAGTTTCGAATAAAATTTAAAACATAGATTAAACTAAAAATTATTTATTTACCTTTTTAAAAACTCATTTATTAAAATACTGATTTATTTATTTTGATTTTGTTCCGTAATTCATGATGATTGGTTATTTCATTTACACGATTAAAAATGTCATTCATTTTTAAAATGATTGATATTTTTGTAGTGAGATACAATCTGAGTGAAACAATTTAATTGATTTTTGGTACGACTGGGTTTTATTAATACTGATATCCCCTGACCAATATATCAATTTTTACTAATTAAAACAAATCGAAATATTATAATATAATAAAAAACACGATGACATCAACTTGATTTTTCAAATCATTATTTTTTCTACTATAATTAATTCAAAAGATTTCTGGTTTATTTTGGGTATTTTTTTAAGATTTTGATATTTATTTGAGCTTAATAAGCAAAGATTCCTTTTTCGTTAAGGTAACGTGGAATTGAAAAAAAGTTAAAAAGAAATTGTGATAGTATCATGATTTACATCAGCTTCACACCAATTTTTTTACAGTAAACAAGAAGAAAATAAACAAGTAGATAAAATAAATAATATAATTAGTTATGTAAAGATAAGGAAAGTTTTTCTTGAAATATTTAAAAAATGGTTTTAGCTACTGTTTTGATTTACTGTTTTTTAATGGTTTTAGTTCTACTGTTTAAATTTCTTAATCCAATTATTTTTGTTTGAATTGCAAAAATCATATAGGCCTATAAGTAGTGGTCTAAACAGAGGAATGTTAGCGGCTTATTAATATTTTAAAAATACAAAATTCGTGTAATCTTTCCATAAGTTTTATATTCGGTAATTTAAAATAAAGCACAGTTCATAATGTCTGTAAATTCTTTGTTTAACGGTTTTTTAATTTCATTTTTTAACTAGCATTTTTTCCGTTCGCGTTCGGTATCTCATGCGATCCTGCCAGCCTGCCGTTTCTGACCTAACTTGAGAGGGAAGCGGATTCACTCGATATATATCGCTGACAACCGCCTAGAACGACCGTACCATAACATTTTTAAATTTATTATTTTTTCAGGTATTTTTAAAAATTATTGTATTTTTATACACGCATTCTTTCTTATATTTTGAAATATTTTGAGCCCCGTTATTAGGAGTTATCGCTCTCCGATATCTCAAAATTTTAATACTAGAATATAACATTTTTTATGACACATTTATTATAAGTTACTATTTTCATTTCTTGCAAAATTTTTACGAGAAAAATTAATTTTATTAATAATATTTTAAATTATCAAATCATTTATCAAATAAATAAATCATTTATTAAATAAATAATTTATTTATCAATAAATCACTGTTTAAATTCAACCAGAACTTTATCGTGTTTTTATTTGATCCCCGTTAGTCAATAGTTTTCTGTAACTTAGCAATATATTTTTTGAAATTTTGGTTCTGTCTAAATTTTGTTTTTTTCTGAATCAATTGGCATACAATATAGACTCATTATTTCTACAAGTGATCACAGAAATTTTAATTTAAAAAATGACGTTACTCATTAATTTTTTAATCATTGTCAGTAAAAATACTCAAAAAATTTCATAACTATAAGTAAACTATTAGCTGTATACGAGGTGTGGCTATTAAATAACGAGACTGACGTTCTAAAACATTTTGTTTTTATTTTATACATAATCAGTTATTGTCACATTCAATATACACTCCTTCTTTATCCCTACAACGCTTCATGCGAATTTTCCATTGTTGGAAACAGTGGTGGAAGTCATCTTCTGTCAGTTTTTTTCAGGACACTAGCCGCTTTCTCTTTTACAGCTTCCACAGACTCAAATATTGTCCCTTTTAATACAGATGTCAACTTAGAGAAAAGGAAGAAGTCACATAGTGCAAGATCTGGTGAATAAGGTGGATGTTCTAACACTGAGATGCTGTACTTGGCTTGGAACCTCTTGACAGATAACGCGGAATGAGCTGGCGCATTGTCTTGGTGGAGAACCAATGATTTGTCCTTCCACATTTCGGGGCGTTTTTTTCCTCAACGTACCTCAAGGTAGTAATATTGATTAATTGTTTGACCTTCAGGAACCCAGTGAAGGTACACAATCCCATGGATATAAAAAAAAACAATCATCATTGCTTTAAATTTTGACTTGCTCATTGGAGCTTGTTTGGCTCTCGGTGACGTTCAGCTCTTCCAGTGCATGGATTGGCGCTTCGTTTCCAGATCATAAGTAAAAAACCACGTTTCATCACATGTTATTATCTTCTACCTGTTTTCTAAGGTGAAATCTGCATTAAAAGGGACAAGATTTGAGTGTGTGGTAGCTGTAAAAGAGAAAGCGGTATGTGTCCTAAAGGAGCTGACAGAAGATGATTTCCAGACTGTTTTGCTCGGTTGTGCTCCGGAGTTGGTAGGTGAGTGCGACTCGCAGTTGAGTGCGACTGCTTAAATACCCCTCGGTGAGTCCACTTCATAGTGGAGGGAAGGCACTGCTGGCTGCGCTTTCCGCGGCAGGCAGGTTCTGGGACCGTCTGCAGGCGCTGATAATGTTGGGGGGCGTCGGCAAAGGGAAAATGGAGATGAACTTATGGTGTAAAAGCAGTAATTTCCAAACCGAAGAATGTAAAATAAAAAAAATTCGTGAAATCATTAAAAAAATATGTCGCTAAACAGCCATACTAATCCAGTTTATCTTGATGACAAATTAATATAATAATAGCAATCGAAAACAATAATGTCTAGGAAAATATCTCTTGAATTGATGAACTTATTGTTCAAAATCTCGTTGTTAAGGTTAAATTACAGAATAATGTAAGCTACTATATTTGAGCTTCGTCATGAAAATATGTACATTGATTTAATATTGAACTAGATGGTTAACATACAATACGTGTTTCACAACAATTGAATTTCAAGCTGACATTCCTAGAATCCCATCAATAGCTTACTAAAAAATAAACTTTATAAAAATTACGGGTATCATTAAATTATTGTTAAACACCTGGTAAATTAAGATTGAACATTTCTAAATTGAAAGAGATAAACTTTTTTATACATCAAACGTTTAAAATTCAGCCTGTAACACTTTTTAGAGCTTTTAAATATTCTGCAAAAGTTAAAAAAATTCAAAACTTTTTCAAATTAGGTTTAATCTAAAAATAGGCTGCCTTTTTATGTTTAAATAACTTTTGTCAGTTTGAATTTTAAAAGGGTTTATGTATATTTATTTATTTTATTCTGGTTCGTATAATTTTATTTTACAAACCTGATTTGAATTATGTTGGAATATTAATTATTTTTTTGGTTTAAAGTTCGGATGTTTTGGACAGAAATGCTAATGCTGTCGGTGAAAGGGACAGATGAAAATGATTGATGAAAAAATTACATACTTATCCTGGAATCAAACCAGGACTTCCGGCATAAGAGTCAGTAGAACTTTTCAAAATAATTTTTTTTTGTGGAAATAATTGTACAAAATATACTTCATAAACGTCTTAATTTTTATTTTGATGACTCATTTGCAGTAGTTGATATTTTATTTATTAATTTTTTTATTTTATTTTACGTTGCATCTCCATCTTGGTTATTAATGACTATATTGGGTCGAGGAACGGTGGGTTTGGACTTGTAATAATTTTCCGATCCTGGCCGGAAATCGAACTTGGGACCTCCGCTTTGTGGCGTAGCATGCTAAACACTGAGGCACGGAGGCGGCCTGATTGATTTATTATAGTCGAATAATGTTTAGAATCATTACAAATTAAATATTATGTAAGAAAATAGTCATACATTAGGGGTGAACAAGAGCAATCGCTCTTGTTCACCTTTCTATTTCTATTTCAGAATTCATTTTGGATCCACACGCTACGGAAAGAAGACCTATATAAAAATTACTTGCAGCCTAAAACAGTAGGCTAATGATTAAGGAAACTTACAATTGAATCGGTCATTTCAAAAAGCCCATAAGTCAAAAATTCTAACTTTAAGAAAAATTTTAAAAACTGGTAATTTACTACATTTCAATAAAAAAAAACAATATTAAAATACTTATATAATTTGTTCACAGGCCTGTCCCCGTTTAATATAAAATATATACTTTTGTATTTTTAACGATAAGCCACTTGTTTAAATAAAAATTTTAACAATTTTGACTTAAGGGGTTTCTGTAATAAATTGGAGTAAAATGCTAACCTGCGTTGTTAAATTGTTTTGTAAAATACGTTGCTAGACCAGAAGAAAATTGTGTTGTAGGTCCTCCTACAATAGTATTCATTTATTTATTTCACTAGTTTACATTATGACAAAATAGCTTTTTTCAGTAATAAAAATTGAAATTCTTAACTTTCAGATAGAAAAATGTTGGTTTTCAGGACTATTCACGTTTTTCGTCGTCGTCACTAACATTAGTTACCTCCCTTAAAAAGCTTTTTGAATAAAAACTTTGTGTAGCTTTTTCCATTAGAAAGTAGAGCTTAAGCATAAAAAATCATCCACTTTCATTTCTTCATTAGAAGGAAGTACTTTATATCCTTATGGAAAGCCAGACTTAAGTGATTTTTGTAGGGATGGTGTGTTTATATTCAGCTAGTCCTAAAGTGCACTAAAGAAAAAAATGTAAAATTTTGACTTATGGGCTTTCTGAAATGACTGATTTAATTGCAGTGTCTTTTATTTTCACCATTTAGAAAATTTTCTTTATTCCCTACCATTTTGAGGGTTACTCTGAAAATATTCTTTCTCTCAAAATAAATTTTAGGCCAGACCCTTGGCATAGTGGTTAGCGCAACTGGCTTCTACGCCGGGGTCCCGGTTCGACTCCCGGTCAGGTCTGGCATTTTTTCATCACTAATTTTTATAGATCATCATTCACCACCTGTATTAGCAGAAATTGCAAAACAGTCAGAAGTAAAACCGAAAAAAAATTTATTATAGTCACACAAATCTTTAAAGATTGCTCTGGACATAGGCCTACGTTTTTACAATCTGTCTCACAATAATTCTGAATGTAGGAGAATCCCTGTATAAAATTGCATACTATGCTAGGAAAATGAGTCTTATAAAAAACTGAATCTGAATATTATAAGTTTAAACTTGTAATGACCGTGCAAAATGTTCTTTACCTTTGCTCTTGGTACAACTTATTTTCTTTTCGTTCATTTAAAGTCGCATTAACAGCTTCGTCATTACGTGGGTTATGTAACCCGATTACTTTCACTTTGTAATCTAGCACGCTAACCAACGAAGTCCAGTTTTAGTTATGCATCCTCACTCATGTCAGATTTATTATGGTGTATTTATATATCTGATGCGAGTTTGTACATAGTGGTTGCAAATGATAAAAAAGTCGATGTGACTTAAAAACAGTAAGATGAATAATTAATAAAAAATAAACAAGGAAATTTTATTAAAAATTTTATCCTTGTGTATTTTTACTTAGGGCCAAAGATAAGAGGTTAAATTGCAATTCTGTTAAATTTTGGCGACATTAGAATTGCTTCAAATAAATGAGTACAAATGTCTGCACAAATTTAACAATCTCTAACACCCAAATTGAACGAGTCACGTTTCATACAAATATTTAGGGGCATGGTTCATTGAAAAAAATGATCAAACTAGAAAAATTAAAGGAAGAAGAGAAATAGCGAGATCAAGTGTTTATTAAAATGAAAAGGTTTCTATGCTGGTGAGACGTCGATTTGAATCTGAAAGTGAGAATGGTACGTTGTTATGATTTCTCCGTGTTAGTGTACGGTGTGGAGTTATGAACTCTTAAACAGGGAAACATCGGGAATATTTAGGTATTTGAGATATGGTGCTAAAGGAGAATGTGAAGAGTGTCATGGACGGAGAGAGTGACATATGCGGATATATTGTTGAGAATGTGTAAGGAATTAAGTGAATTGGTGAGGACTATAAAGAGAAGAAAATTGGAACATGTGGGCCATGTTATAAGAGGAGATAAGAACTCATTACTGAGGCTTATTGCCCAAGGAAAGATTAAGAGAAAAAGAAGTGTTGGGCGTAGAAGACTTTCCTGGATGAGAAATCTGGGGGAGTGGCACGGGTGTTGTACAGGGGAGCTGTTCGGAGCCAAGATCAACAGGATTCAGATCGCTATGATGATTTACAACCTCCGATAGGGGACGGAACAGAAAGAAGAGAGATAATTGTTTCTTTTAGTTTTTATGTCAAAGAATTTGTAAAAAAGTTTTAAAATTTGATAAAAAACATTCCAAATAGGTAACTAGCTACTTTTATGTTGTCAGCCGGAAGGCTGGTTTGAACCTGTAGAGGTTTTACTAAGTAAAACGAGAAGTGAGGTGGTTTACAATTGCCTTCCTCACTGAGTGGAAAAGTATGCTTATCAGCATGCCAGGCCCTTTGAAAAGCACATATTTTTCACTCTGCAAATGACACCTTTACTTCATTTACCACAGGGTCTGGCTGTATAATGAAATTTATTACTTTCAGAGAGGATAGCTCTGATTAGTGTTTTTTACACCTTTATCTTTTCTGTTCTTAAATGATTCAGTCATTTAATTGGCTGACTATCTGATAAGAAACAAAACTATTTTTTTTATCCCTGCAACTGACAGATTGAGTGTTAATAATTTAACACTCCACCTGAATGTTATGGGCTTTAGCTACTTTTATTGTAATTAATATAAATATTAAAAAATACTATACAATTAGATGAGGTACTATACAATTATTTAAATTTTAAGAAAAATCCGTTAATTTTATCTATCAGAGTATAATTTCGTTTTTTATTTCATAAAAATTTCAACAAAATAGCTATTAAAATTTTTATGAAATAAAAAAAGAAATTATAATCTCATATATGAAATTAAGGGATTTGTCTTAAAATTTAAGTCATTTTATAGTACCTCATCTCTACTTTTTAACTTCTGTTTTGTATTTCAAGAGATAAATCAACATAAATTGCCGTCAACGATAATATTAACTGTTATCCAAACATTTCACCTCTAAATATTAAGTGAAGCGAATTGTCCACAGTTATGACCAATCTAATTTAATTATAAACAATTTTGGCTCAATTTCTGGACCGTTTAATTAATACTGTTATTGTTATTTCAAATTATCTTATTCCCTTTACTCACTTAAAATATTTGTATTTTATGAATAATGAAAATAGTTTAAGAGTCATAATAATAACCTATTAAACTGTTGCGAAAAGAAAACAAAGTTTTTATAGAATGAAATAAAACTAATAATAGTAATAAATAATGCTAATGTCTGTAAAAATACTTGTAAACAAGTAAAAAACAAAAACAAGATTAGATAACTATTTTTTCTAATTTTTATTAACATTTTATAATGCAATAAATATATGAATCAGTTGCACGTGTTTAAACATATTTATTTCCCAACAACACTGCATGAAAAAAATCATTAAATAACTATAGAAAATTTTGTGGTTTAATTAAAAAAACGTGTAGTTATATTACCTTAGAAAACAATGTATAAATAAATATTGATTTATAATGAAGTGATAAATAATGTAAATTTATCGACAATTATATTTTTACTGTCAAATGGTTTTTAATTTTTCAATTGAAAATATATTTTTGACATCCTAATAACAATGATTTGAAAAGTTAAAAACGTTTCATTGGTTTTCAATTTATTTTTTACTATTAATCAGTGCGCGCGTCGCGCGATTTTATTGCTAGCCTCGAGAGGTGCACTGAAAAAATAGGTTTACACAAATAAATAAATAAAACGTTTTCCAATAAATAAGTCTAGTGGTAAAATTGCCGCGAGTCAGCTGTTAAACAGTTGATTTTCGAAGACAAGGTACCGTGGCTGAAATCCTGGTAAAGGTACTTTTATTCCCATTTGAATACTAGACAGTATTTAGCGGGTACTTTAAAAGTACCTTTGAAAGGGATTCAATTAACTTTACACTCTTAGGAATGGTTGGCCTGAGTCTGTACAAGACCACACCTCATTTACACGTCATACATATCATCCTTATCTCATTGAGGTATGGGTTCGCTTATTGTTGAACAGATTGCAACGCACACACAAAGGGATTTAAAAGAAAACTTTTTTCCCGTTTTCACTCACAGTTTATTTTCTCGAGCATCTAATTAAATATTGATGCTGATTTTAAAAATTTTAGCTCTTAGGGAAAGTATAAAACCAATATTTATTATTTAACGATATTTATGTACATTTTACCACGCATGAGCAAATAGTCAAAATTCAAATGTTTTACCTTGTTTATAAGATGTCATTTAGAGAATTAATAAGCCGATTTTTAGAAAAATTGTTCTTCGGGAAAGTATAGAAATTATGTTGTGGTTTAGGTCATCCGCCGAAAGGCTGGTTTGAACCTCTAGAGGCTTTACTAAGTAAAACGAGGAGTGAGGTGGTTTACCTTTCTAACTAAAAAGGAAAAGTATACTTATCAGCATGCCGGTATCTCTGAAAAGAATCTACTTTCCACCCTACAAATGACACCTTCACTTCATTCACCACAGGGTCTGGCTGTATAATGAAATTTATTACTTTCAGAGAGGATAGCTCTGATTAGTGTTTTTTACACCTTTATCTTTTCTGTTCTTAAATGATTCAGTCATTTAATTGGCTGACTATCTGATAAGAAACAAAACTATTTTTTTTATCCCTGCAACTGACAGATTGAGTGTTAATAATTTAACACTCCACCTGAATGTTATGGGCTTTAGCTACTTTTATTGTAATTAATATAAATATTAAAAAATACTATACAATTAGATGAGGTACTATACAATTATTTAAATTTTAAGAAAAATCCGTTAATTTTATCTATCAGAGTATAATTTCGTTTTTTATTTCATAAAAATTTCAACAAAATAGCTATTAAAATTTTTATGAAATAAAAAAAGAAATTATAATCTCATATATGAAATTAAGGGATTTGTCTTAAAATTTAAGTCATTTTATAGTACCTCATCTCTACTTTTTAACTTCTGTTTTGTATTTCAAGAGATAAATCAACATAAATTGCCGTCAACGATAATATTAACTGTTATCCAAACATTTCACCTCTAAATATTAAGTGAAGCGAATTGTCCACAGTTATGACCAATCTAATTTAATTATAAACAATTTTGGCTCAATTTCTGGACCGTTTAATTAATACTGTTATTGTTATTTCAAATTATCTTATTCCCTTTACTCACTTAAAATATTTGTATTTTATGAATAATGAAAATAGTTTAAGAGTCATAATAATAACCTATTAAACTGTTGCGAAAAGAAAACAAAGTTTTTATAGAATGAAATAAAACTAATAATAGTAATAAATAATGCTAATGTCTGTAAAAATACTTGTAAACAAGTAAAAAACAAAAACAAGATTAGATAACTATTTTTTCTAATTTTTATTAACATTTTATAATGCAATAAATATATGAATCAGTTGCACGTGTTTAAACATATTTATTTCCCAACAACACTGCATGAAAAAAATCATTAAATAACTATAGAAAATTTTGTGGTTTAATTAAAAAAACGTGTAGTTATATTACCTTAGAAAACAATGTATAAATAAATATTGATTTATAATGAAGTGATAAATAATGTAAATTTATCGACAATTATATTTTTACTGTCAAATGGTTTTTAATTTTTCAATTGAAAATATATTTTTGACATCCTAATAACAATGATTTGAAAAGTTAAAAACGTTTCATTGGTTTTCAATTTATTTTTTACTATTAATCAGTGCGCGCGTCGCGCGATTTTATTGCTAGCCTCGAGAGGTGCACTGAAAAAATAGGTTTACACAAATAAATAAATAAAACGTTTTCCAATAAATAAGTCTAGTGGTAAAATTGCCGCGAGTCAGCTGTTAAACAGTTGATTTTCGAAGACAAGGTACCGTGGCTGAAATCCTGGTAAAGGTACTTTTATTCCCATTTGAATACTAGACAGTATTTAGCGGGTACTTTAAAAGTACCTTTGAAAGGGATTCAATTAACTTTACACTCTTAGGAATGGTTGGCCTGAGTCTGTAC
The DNA here is from genome assembly GCA_035578175.1 of Catonia carolina. Taxonomy (NCBI): domain Eukaryota; kingdom Metazoa; phylum Arthropoda; class Insecta; order Hemiptera; family Achilidae; genus Catonia; species Catonia carolina. Next base: position 254,223,538 of record JAQMRL010000001.1, on the reverse strand, counting down.
AAGACCACACCTCATTTACACGTCATACATATCATCCTTATCTCATTGAGGTATGGGTTCGCTTATTGTTGAACAGATTGCAACGCACACACAAAGGGATTTAAAAGAAAACTTTTTTCCCGTTTTCACTCACAGTTTATTTTCTCGAGCATCTAATTAAATATTGATGCTGATTTTAAAAATTTTAGCTCTTAGGGAAAGTATAAAACCAATATTTATTATTTAACGATATTTATGTACATTTTACCACGCATGAGCAAATAGTCAAAATTCAAATGTTTTACCTTGTTTATAAGATGTCATTTAGAGAATTAATAAGCCGATTTTTAGAAAAATTGTTCTTCGGGAAAGTATAGAAATTATGTTGTGGTTTAGGTCATCCGCCGAAAGGCTGGTTTGAACCTCTAGAGGCTTTACTAAGTAAAACGAGGAGTGAGGTGGTTTACCTTTCTAACTAAAAAGGAAAAGTATACTTATCAGCATGCCGGTATCTCTGAAAAGAATCTACTTTCCACCCTACAAATGACACCTTCACTTCATTCACCACAGGGTCTGGTTGTATAATGAATGCACTACTCTAAGAGGAGATAACTGACTAGTGTCTTTTACACCTCTACCTGTTCTGTTCTTAAATGATTCAGTCATGTAATTGGCTGACCATGTGATAAGAAACAAAACTATTTTTTGTAGCTTTGGAACCAACAGATCGAATGAATATAATTTAACACTCCACCTGCCTGTCATGTGCAATAGAAATTGTATGATTGCTTTAGAAGTCACCATCTTCCCCCCTCAGATGCAAGAAGTGTTTAAAATGAAAATTCTTTAATTTTTTTTTTATTCTCTATCGTCGAAGTTCAACTCTTTTTATTCTAGATATCACTTATAATGAAAACTTTTGCCGCTAACTTTTTGAATTGGAGCTAACCCGAAATATATCTAAATAATATTTCTCCTTTCTGGGTAGTTATCTTTTTTATACTTCTTGGTTATAAGTAATTGAAAGCTTCAATTTTTTGGTTTAATCCCAAAGGAACAAACGCTCCGAAGATTAGGGAGTAAGAAATTAGTGAAAAGTGAGTGAATTAGTCGATCGTTCTTTAAGTTAGGGAGGACATTTCGATTTATAAACTTAGATATTATGACTTTTTTTTACTTACTCAATACTATAAAGTTTTATGGTTTTTCAAGTAGGCTACAATATGAAATCTTTCTTAGTACGTCCATCTATTATAAAAATTCTGAGGATGTTTCCATAATTCATTTTGGATATATGGGTTCACCTCCTTAAAGCTTCGTTAATTTTTCTACATTTCTTTTTGTTTGTATATTAAATTTAATTTAAGAGTCTTAAGTTTAATAATATATCCTGGAGAAGGTAAGAAAGAAGTAATAAAATAAATAAATAATTTTTCATATTATCACTAAACAAACGTATCATTAAGGAAACTGAGCAAAGTTGAAGCGAAGCGACAAAGGAGTCGGATAAAAAGAGAATTGAATTTTTATTTAATTCTCAAAAACTATTATTTGTAGCAATGCTAGGTTTTGAAAATTTTAGATCTGAAATCGGACACAAGGAAAGGAAGGTTAAAATTAAATTGATGTCAGAGCATCATGGAGATAAAAATATATTGTACTAAATTGTAACTGTAACTGAAGTAATTGTAACTCACTCTAAGCTGTAACAGTAAGTGAATTGTGTTGTTGCTTCATGTGCCTGAAGGCTAGTTTGAATCCCTAGAGATTTTACTGAATAAAACAAAGAGTGAGGTGGTTTATTATTGTACGACTTTCAGAGCAGAAAAGTATACTAATTAATATCGGGTTAATATACTTCTTCAAACTTACCTCTTCCATCCTAAAGTTAACAACTGAATTTTATTTGTCCCTTGAATTTGTTTAGTAAAATTCATAATATTTAAAAATAGTCTTCATTCTAATATTCAAATGATAGAATAGTTTCTAAAGAAAGGATTATTCTCGATAATGTCATGTATGGTAAAAAGTAAATTATTTAATTTTTTTAACAAGGTGTAGTTCTTTCACAATCAATTTGTTTAATTATAACTTTAAGGGGACCCGGAATGCCTATCTCCGTAATGTTAATGTAAGGAACATTTTCTCAAAAACTAATACAGTTATCCTGTCCAATTTTCTTGTGGTTACTTTTCAGGCTATACTACACCCACTGAGTTAGTAGCAACTCGATATATTGTTAGGAAGATAAAACATTTTTTTTGAAATTACCACTCTTGAAAATCATAACTTTTTGCCTATTTAAGTGTAATAAAAATATTTAAACAGATTATTTTACTACAATACTAACTCAGTATGAAAGGGTGTGCAAAAATTTCATTAAAATCCATTCACAGTTGGCTGAGAAAATGTTCCTTACGCGTCAACAATTGCTATTTACGGGAAACAAGAAAAAATAATTGAGAACCATTATACGTTAAATAATCCAATATAATATTTTTTAGAGTTCAATGGTTAATATACTAAATTTACAGATGGTCTGGTGCTAATTAAAAGTTTTAAAACAAAAAATATCGCTCAAAATAATAACAGTTATGAAATTTATCTGTCATTCAAAAAAATAGAGATGTTATGCAAATGGGTAACGTTTAAAAAATAACGTAAGGATTCAACATATTTTTAATTAAAAAAAATTTCAAAACCCGCAACAAATTATACCTATATCGTTAGATGCAGAAACCTCTGAATTTTAATAATTTTCAAGACAAAGGAATCGTGAAAATTTTCTATTTCTTTCGTTTCGGGAAGGGGTTCCTTAAGCAAAGATGATAAAAAATGAATGATAACGTTCTTAGAATGATAATAAGAAACACTTAGTATCGTGTTTAAAAAAGTACTAGAGTGTGTACAATAAATAAAACTAAACTTGAATGAACTGCACTTTAATATCTTGAAACATGAAGTAGTTGAAGTTGAAGATGACGATGGTCATGATGCATGTGATAATAATGCCGTATATGAGATGACGATGATTAGAAGTAGAAGTAGAATTAGAAAAAAATTAAACGAGTTAAATGATGAACGAAATCGTATAGGTTAGTTTCATATTTTAAAACGTTTCAGTCTGTGAGTATCTTCGCTGTTGTCGAGGAGGTTAATTTCATAAGGAGTTTGATTCTCTTATAACTTTTTTTAATATTTCTCACTACGTTGTTTAACTTCTTCTTTTATGAAAGGGAGGTTTAGATCGTTGTGCAATATTTCATTGGTTACGCACCATGGGGCTGCATGGGTCTCAGGTATTTTGATTGAAAGCGCTGCAGTATTTCTATATCTAATGAACCAGCTGTACCCCATAGCGCTAACCTGTGAGTTCAAACCAGTTTGAGTATTACTTTCCTTTAGTCCAAGTTGTTTATTTTCGTTCAAATATGACATCTCCTCGTGAGTCTTCGATCTAAATGTAGACCTAGATATTCAACTTATTCTTTTTGTAGAATTACTGTACCGTTGACGGTGACTATATGTTTTTCTTATCCGAGGCGGCGAGAAAAACTCATGTTCACTCTCTCACGATAGATTAAGTAGTGTTGGACTTAATTGAGGCGTCTTCGTCCAGCCCCAAGGAGCCCGCAACCACCTACCAACCAAAACTCCGCCGCCTAACCACTTGATCCGACATCCGCAAACAACCCTCTACCTCCCTCGGAGCTGTTTATATAATAGTACAAGGGAAATGTTGGGTTAAAAAATTTACACACTGTCAGCGGGGCATGGAAGGAAACCGTAGCCTAATTTCCCTCCTGACCAACACTCACTTTTTTCACTTTCATGTTGGACAAGAAAGTCTCTCACTATTGGACATGCTGGTTTCTTTAATGTAAACGTTACGTGTGTTGACTTATTCTCATTAATCTTTACTCTCTATTTCTTACACCATTCGTGAATGGTGCCAAGATGGGTTTGTTACTTCTCAGGGGCACTTAAACGAACTACTTCAAACATTATCAGCAAGATAGTTTAGAAATTAGTGATTTCCAAAAATTGTGGAGTAGAGATTTTTTCACCCTTGTGGGGATCACAGCTGATAATAAAATTTAAGATAACATTTTCGGAGTGGTTGACAACAGCTGTTGTTTGGGATGCTAAGTGAACTAAAATTGGAATAACTCGATATAGATTTCCTCGTGGAAAACGAGTATTTACACACATTTATTGTTCAATCAAAAACCCGTACTGCATTTTGAACAATCGTTAGATTGTATAGTAGGGATCTTAAACTCCCTTTACAATAAGATTGGTACGCTGTTATGTGTTTTCTTGATGTTGTTGTATAGGATGACTTGGATGTGAACCAAAATAAGATCAAAAGACTTGAGAGCTTTGAGATGTGGTGTTGCAGGCAATTGCTTAGTATACCATGGATGGATAGAGTAATGAACACGAATGTAATAGTAAAGCTAAGTTAATCAATGGAAGTTGTCAATACTGTGAAACGTTGAAAGTTGGGTTACTTTGGTCATGTGATGAGTGGTGAGAAATATAGAATACTCCAGAATATCATGCGGGGAAAGATATATGACGTTGAATGTCATGGTTAAGTAATATTCAGGACCGCTATGGTGTGATTTTGGTTACACTTATTCGTCTGGAAATCGACTAGACTCAAGTGACCTTTATTGTAGCCTATGTGCACTGAGGACAAGGCACCTGAATAATAAATAAAAAGATACCTTTTATTTTAGCCGTTTCAATATTATCTTCTTCACTTTTTCAGAACTCATCAAAACCAAATTTTACTTCCATCCGTCTAAATTGAAAAGTTTATAAATCTTAGAATGCTTCAATAGACACCTCTTTCCATACCATCTCAAATAGATAAAAGTGAAAAAGACAATGTAGATTTTGTGAAAATGTACAAAATATAAGATTAAAGATGAAATAAAAGATTGGCAACAAAACTTGTGTCATAAATTGAATTTAAATCAACGCCATAAATGACAGATCAAAATAGTTTAGTAGAAGAAATAGAAACATATTTCCGAAGTAAATTTATATTAATAGATCTATTTTGAAAATTAAAATGAGTTTGTTTCTTCGTGACTATAAAATCTATAAGGTATGTACTTATAAACAACTAATGTAAATCTTCTGTATAAACTTCAATGGAAGAAGAAAACTTTGAATAACGTAATTCCAGCTGCTTTCCTTAGTTTGTTTTCAAGATTTTCGATGATTTATTAAACTTTTAATTAACGGAAATGCTTTCCATAGTTACCATACTTTTCTTATCTTTCATTATTCTGCAATCATTATCATTTTCAACGAACTACACTAAGTTTAAATGAAAGTTAATAAAAATCATGAAAGCGTTTTAAATAAATAACTCTTTTTCAAAAGCACGTAAAAGAAATAAACGTAAAGAGATATACGCAGGAATGTTTCACGCTTGAGAAAAATAACTTTTACAAAACTACCCTTGTATTTTTCTGAACATGGAAATGTAATTAATGTTTCTAATATTAATGATGTTAATAAACAACCCACCTAAAAGGAACTCTAAAATTTTCATCGTCAATGCTCTTCCTTTTAAAATTTGTTTATTTCTATGTAACTAGAAATCCCCTGCTTGTTGCGCTACACGGCAAACTAACTTAAGCTTGAAACTAAACTTGAAAGTTCTCATCCGTTCTTACACATTGAAAACAAAATTAAAACTGTTCAAATAAAATAAAGTAGTACTGAAAGTAGGAATTTTGTTGATGTCAGTATGAGTCACTAATGGACAATGAGAAATTGCTGAATAAGTTTTATAAGTTAAAGTAGATTAAACTTATTTCTTAAAATAATTCCTCCAGTTACATTAAAAAAACATTCCGTTACGTCAAACAGATTCCTTCAAGTATCTCAGACTACATACTAATAAATGCTTACTCGGAGAACACATATTTGGAATAAAAGAAAACATGTAAATCTCAAATTTTCCCAAATGTACTGGATTGTTCATAAAAATTCAAAACTATCTTTCAAAAATAAATTAACAATATACAAATCAGTCTTAAAACTTATAAGAACATGCGGAATTCAGCTATGGGGAGCAACAGCAATGTTCAACATCAACATTATACTACGGTTCCAATCTTAATTTTTACGCACTATAACTGACTCTCCCTGGTACATAAAAATCAGCACTCTTCACCATGACTTTACTCATACAAAAAGTTAAAAAAGAAATATCATGATACGCCATAAAATACAAGTCATGGCTCGAACAACATTCAAACATTTTAGCCATCAACTTACTAGAGAACAGCGACAAAATCCGACGATTACAACGACTTCATCGATTTGACCTCTTCCAAACAACAATTTTCACTCGTAAATAGCACTGTGACACTTATCGCTAAGGTCCGTTTTGGGATCTAGGTAATTAAATAATTAATACACTAAAGTTTACAATTACAAGTATTTGTTACACTAAAAGATTTATAGAATAAATAATAAACTAATTTTAATGAAGTAATCAATAAATAACTCAATAATTTACTTAATACTACTTACAAATAATTATATAGAGTGCACATTCACAATAAAACTGAATACACAATGCACAAATACAATAAGACTGAATAAAAATGCCTCGGAAACCCGTTGACCTGTTCTAACGGAGTTACCTTCTAACGTACCGATAGCACACGTAGTAAACACTCGTCAAAGATCAAACGAATACTTACTCACTGACCGCGCTCAGGGTTCTATTTATATAGGCCGTTCAAAGAGCCTTCTCGAAAGACCCCGATGTTCGATCAATAATCTTTTATGGAGAAATCTTAACTATTGTAAACAAGTCAACAATAGAATAAAAGGTGATACAGGTAATCAACCGACCCTTTCACAAATAGTTGTACAACAAAGACCCTACCTTATCATACACAATAGCGCGGCCCTTTCTAAATAACCTTTTAAAACTAGCCCTATTGTTACTTTTTCACTCTATTATCTATTCTTTACCATTTTATGAATGAAGTACTAGAAATTTCGCGAACCATGCTCTTCTTCGATATTGTCACCGTACATAACAATTTTATATACAATTTTAAAGGAAATTTTATTAAAAATTTATTTTCAAGTCATTTTGTTCATCAAATTTTTTATGTTAACTTACCGATTTATTGTTTAATGTGAGCAGATTACAGACTTCTGTAGTATATTGAAAATATTTTTCCTAAAAATTGTACGATTTCTCTAAATTTTGGAAGGTTTACATTACGTTTTATTATGAAAACGATTGTGACATCATATTTTATGTCTCTCTTGTAAAGAGTAAATAGTTATAAGTTAAAATGGAGCTATATCATACCGTGGAAAACTACCGTTAGATTAACAATCATTAAATTACATTAATAACGTTAATAGATGTAGACATGGCCAATCAGGTTATTCCTGTTATAATACTGTAACCTAATAGTCTGTTACAATCTTACAACGAACATAATTGCATGAAAATTAAGTACATTTTGATTTAAGTTTATTCATCTTAAAAGAATTAAATATTTATATATAAAAATATTCGCTGTTATCTTCACGTACCGGGTGTCCCACAAAGAGGTTGCTATTTTTGAATTATTATGCCGGACGTATTGCACACTCTACAGTCTGGAAACTTTACAGTTATAATAAATAGATATTTAAAACAACTCCCTCGAGTTTTATTTGCTTATAAAAACATTATAAAAACAAGATAAATCAAAACAAAATGACGGAATTAGAAAATAATATAAAAATGGACAATAATCTTGTTGATAAAATCACTTTTATTTACAATAGGATTCAGATGTTTTTGCCATTCCAAATCGATTAGCATCGCTATTGATGGACTTTAGTTCAAATAAAGGTTAATGAAACAAATTGTGTTCATTAATAATTTTTATCACTTTCATACTTCTTTCATTTTATTACTTAACTAACATTGTAGCAAATCACCGATTTGAAATGGTTATGCAAATAAAATTACTTTCCACCATTTTGTTTTGATTAATAATAAACAGATGAAACTCGATGGTACTTTTTGTACATATCTATTTAGTAGATATTATCTATTTATGTAATAGTACATATCTATTTACGTAGATTGTACCTCCTTAGCAATCTTAACGTTACCTATTTTCCTATTCTATAAATACATAAATATTTAGCACATATCTCTTTGAAATAATGTACTCATATTATTACTTTCTAAATTATTTTGATAAACGGGCATATTTATTTGTAATAAATTTGCACAAATGTATGACAAATTATAAGTGACCGAATTTCCTTGCCAACATCTCTTGTTTTTCTTTTGTTTCATCGGTTGTATAGAATAGTAACAATTTAGTCAACGTAAGATTTTCTTTATCTATTTTTAAAAGATTTTGATTTTATATTATTTATGAATCATACTTGTGATAATGTTTTAATAAAATATTTGCAAGTAGTTTTTCCTAATCTAGTATTATAATAGTATACAGATTATGTTAGTTACATATTAATTTAAAATGCATTCTGTGATGTAATGGCATTTACTGTTACAGCATCATCAGAATGATTTTGTATACTCATTATTTTAATAAATTGAATTTAGTATATAAAAATATAATATGTATAATATATAATCGAAATATTTTAAAATAATTTTCACACATTCATTTATTTAAAACACAAAATAAAATCAACACATTAATAAAATTGACTCACCGGGTTGGTCTTTACTGAATTCATCGAGTCTAGAGACATTTTTTTTTTTAACTTATTTATTTACAATCAGCCTTACAATGTGGCTTTAAGCAAATCATTATACAAGAACTAAACTTACGTGAGTGAAGTAGACAGCCTTTGCTCTCACTTCAACAAAATAAAATTAGAAAATAAAGTTAATAAAAACTAAGAAATGTTGTAAAGTTACAAAATTAACAAAAACAATGTAAAAGAAGTAAACAAAAAAATGAAGTAAACAATGCAAAAGAAGTTAACAATAAAAAAGCAAAATAAATAAAATTTTGAAATTTCACTTTAGATTAAAAAGTAGTGATGAGGATGAGTGGTGAATTTAACTTCGTGTATGTATTAAAATCGTTGGTCTAAGTCGAGGATGTGATGTCTTTTGAGGCGCTTCGTTTCCTCACTGTTGTCCAGTAAATTTAATGCCAGGTGGTTCTAGTGATTGTTTAATCTTAGCTGGTACCGGAGGCTCAGCTCTCTTATCTCTTCTGTTTCGGTACGGATACGAAGATGGACATGTATTTCCGAGTTTCTTATAAACCACCCAGCGTTACTCATCGATCTTAATACTTTATTTTGGAAGCGTTGTATCATTTCTAAATTGGATCTGCTGGATGTACCCCAAAGCTGAGCACCATACTTCCAAACAGGCTTGAAAATTGTATTGTAGATCAAGACCTTATTTTCAACAGATAATTGTGATCTTCTTCCTAACAACCAGTTAAACCTCATGTATTTTAAATTAAGCTCGTTCCGTTTACATACTATGTGATGTCGCCAAGTTTATCTCCGATCAAGATGCAAACCAAGGTACTTCACATGATCTTGTTGTGGGAGTACATCATTACCTAGGAGTACTGATAGGCATTCCTCTCTTCTCATAGTAAACGTAACTTGGACGGATTTATTTGCGTTGGCTTTTAGTCTCCATTTGTTCAACCATAGTAGCACTTCGTCTAAGTATATTTGAGCTTTATTTGATGCTTCTGTAGCATTATTGTCAGATGAAAGAATTGCTGTATCATCAGCGTACGTAGCGGTAAGTACTGATTGGTTTAGAGGCATGTCAGCGGTAAATATTACGTATAATATTGGAGCAAGTATAAATCCTTGAGGAACCCCGGAGTTTATTTCTCCAAATTTTGAGTATGCACCTCTGTATTTAATTTGAAATATCCTACCTTCCAGAAAAGATTTAAGAACAAAATAAAACGGATAAGGTAAAATTGTTTTTAATTTGTATAAAAGACCAATATGCCACACTTTGTCAAAGGCTCTTAATATGTCTAGAAAAAGAGCACAGCAGATATCTCCCCTTTCTAATGTGTCAGATATCATATTCACTACCCGATGTATTTGCCCCACAGTAGAGTGACCGGTTCTGAATCCAAATTGATGGTCTGGAACAACATTCTGTTGTATTAGAATCCCCTGAAGCTTCTTTAAAAACAATTTTTCAAAGACCTTGGAAAGAAGAGGCAGTAAGCTAATTGGCCTATATGAAGACATTTCATTTGGTGGTTTACCTGGTTTTGGAATCATTATTATTTGCGAGACTTTCCATTGAGAAGGAAAATGTGTCGTTCGCAAGATACTGTTGAATAGAATTTGAAGATAAGTTAATGCCCTGACAGGAAGATGTTTGATGACTTCAGACGTAATTAAGTCAAATCCCGGAGCCTTTTTTGATGGAAGGTGATTGATTACTTGTTGTATCTCGCCAACAGTAAAAGGTTCTATCGGTAAGTCCATAGGCACTGGTATTTCCATAAACTCGTGAATTTATTTTTCGTCAATTCCGACAGAAGGATGAGGTTGAAATACATCACTTAGGTAGTCGCAAAACAAATCGGCTTTCTCTTCATTACTTCTAGCCCAGTTCCCATCATCACGTCGGAGTGGAGGAGTATGTTGAATTGGTCTTTTTATTTTAGAAGTGGCTTTCCATAACGAGTGATCTGTTGTTTCGTTGGGAGACAAATTTTTTAAAAAGGTTCGAAAAGAATTATTTTTTATAGTGAATAACAAATCTTTTAGTTCTTTTGATGCTCGGTTGAATGCGGTTTTGTCTGCGGGGTGTCTGCTATTTTGCCATACACGCCGTAATCTTCTTTTTTCTCTTACTTTTTCCAAAATTTCACGTGGGTAATTCATATTATCGTATTCTGTGACTGTATCTTCCGGTGTACTACTCCAAGCTGCTTTTTGAATGATGTTTGTGAAGTGTTGAACTGCTTCATCTATGTCGTCCGATACTTTTAAAGGTATGTTGAGGTTAATGTTGTCATGAATAAAAGCTGAGAAGGAAGTCCAATTTGTGTATTTGTTATATAAAGTGGGAGGTTTTTGTCGTAGAATAATATGTGTACTGATTGTAATTATGATTGGAGAATGGTCTGATGTACTGTCTAGGCTGCTTTCCACATCTGTATAAAACCTACTGATACCTTTTGTGATACCAAAGTCCAATAAATCAGGGATTTTATTTCGGTCTGTTGGCCAGTATGTAGGTTGTCCGGTAGACAAGATATTATAATTATTTCCCAAATCTATGGCCACTTTCAGTTCCCGACCACGAGGTGTAATGAGGCGAGATCCCCAATACGTATGTTTAGCATTCCAATCGCCCGCTGAGATAAATCGATTTCCAAGGAGATGGAAATAATTCTGGAACACATTCCTCGTTATCCGATGCCTCGGCGGACAGTAAACAGATGAAATTACCAGAGGACCAAACCAATCGTGTAATTGTATCGATGTCGCTTGAAGATGATCTGATGCGCATGCTGGCAACTCGTGATGTTTTATTGAATATTTAACAAGAATAGCACTGCCTCCATGAGCGTTACCATCCGGATGATTGGCGTTGTAGAGTGTATATCCATATAGTCTAAAAAAATCAGGGTTTGTAAGGTGAGATTCAGATATGAGAAGAATATCTATTTTGTTAACCTTCAGAAAAACTTCTACTTCCTGTCGCCTCCGAATAAGACCGTTGACATTCCACTCCGCAATTCGTAGGAATTTCATTTGAAGAGTTTATTGACAACGGTTGTCAATAACCCCATCAGATTACTCATTTGACTAACCAATAATTCAATCTGTTCAGATACTTTATTGAGTTTTGTTATTATGTCAGAATCTTCCCTTTTGTTCTGCAGTACATCTGCGTATGACACAGATGGTGTAGTTTGACTGTTATCAATAATAACATTTTGTCTGGTCTGTTTTAATTTAGGAAAGTGTTCATTATTTGCATTGAATGATCTGATATTCTTAAGTTGTGAATCAATCGTAGGGGTATTCCTGTTTCCACGTTTCCTGTTAATTATTTTCTGGTAAATGCGGCAACCTTTATAATTCGCAGGATGATTATCTAAACACAATGCACATGTTGCTGGTGTGTTTCGATCTGTCTTTGGGCAGTCAGTTGTATTATGGCTCTGCGCACACTTTACACAACGATAGGGACGCATGCAATTGTTTTTGGTGTGCCCGTATTGTTGGCAACGTTTACATTGAACTATGTGGTTACTTTTTCTAGGTGGTTCGATATTAACGCAACAATTAGAAATATACCTGATATTAAAAATGTCTTTGTTGTTTTCTTGCGGTTCAAGATTAACAAAAAATATAGGAATTGGTTCTTTAGTTACGCGGTGGCGAGCATTAACAATTTCACCTCTGACTTTGTGCCCATGTTTTTCAATTTTTTCTTTAATAATAGAAGTTGGAATAGAGTAATGTAAATTTTTTATTACTATTCGGTAAGCGCGTTCTTCTTTCCTACTAAATGTATGACCGATTAAATTCACTTCACGAATAACCGCTATTAATTTTTTGTAAACATCAACATTACTTGATATAACTTTTAATTGTTTATTACTAAATGATTTAATTAAATAGTCTGATTTAGAAACCGATTTATCAAATAACTCTATCAATTTGTTAATATCTGTTATGCCGTATAGGATTATAGGTGGAGTTTTAATCTTTTTTTGTTGAGAAACGTTAGTTTCTTCAACAGACAAACAGCTGAATCTATTTTTTAATGAAATATTATTAACATTTGAATCTACTAATTTATCAGCTGATTTGCTTTTTAAAATTGATACAGTTTGCCAATCAGGTGTATTCTGGAAATCATCTGCTTCTACGTACATGGTATCAATGCCTTCTTGATTATTCATCGTAGATTGGCGAGCTAGCTTACTCTGCTCATTGGAGGAAGATGAAGAAGAAGAAGAAGGGCGTTTCAGCCCATTGTACATGTTGTTTATAGTAAAATTTTTAGATTCAACCTAACCTCTAGCTTATAACAAAATATTCAAAAACAATTATTATTATTATCTAAAAAAAAAACGAAATACTTATCAAAAAAAAAACTCTTGTAGACAGTTGCCCAATATAACAGGTATATTTTTACCATTAACTGACAGTTTATAAAGAAATTTTCTTCAAATAGAGTAGCACTATAAAAAACACAACTATACCGTAAACATGTATACAGCTGACTCCGTCTAGAGACATGCATCAACAAATACATGCGTTGTTCACGTGTATTAGTACTGCTGGTTGCCTAACTGACGCCGGCTATTGGATAATGAACCGCACTTACGTAAAAATAATTCCTTTCTTTCCTTCTAAAAATTTAACAGATTTTCATGATCTATGTCATTAAAAATAACTCGCACTGTATATTATGCTAGGGATAATACAACGAAGACTGGTGTTAGAAGAATGCATAATGACCTTGGTTATGCGTTCAATCAACAGCTATCACGTGATCCATTTGTTTACTACGTGTCTCCAGACTCTGTGAATAGACTGTAGAGGTAAAGTTGTCACCGCGAGTCAGCTGTTTAACAGCTGATTTTCGGAGACGAATTTTCCTGGTTTAACCCTTTATAGGTCTTTGGTAAGTATACTTACCACTGGCAATGAGGTCGATTATTTTTAAGAATAAGCAATGCAGTTGAATGATCTTCGCATTTTGTGGTTTTATAGATGTTCTCTGGTAAGTAGGCTATCTACATTTTGAAATTAGTGCGCAGTGACCATTTGCTCCATGAGCTACACGAGTGTGGTAAGGATTCATACCACCGAACGAAACCGTGTTGTTACTACTTTTTTTACAGTACTTAGAAAATTCGAGTATTTTACTAGAAAGCAAGCATTCGTGGTAATATAAAGTTGAGATAAGTTATTCTACACATTTTTCTGTTATATAAGACTACAAGTTGATTTAATAAGCATTCTCACCACTAAACATTATGTGATTCCCATTTCAATAAACGTTCCTTGGTAAGTATACTTACCAGGGCTTAACATAAAAAAAATATCTTACTGTTCTGGCAATAGAAATACATTATTCAAGTCCCTATAAAACAAAATTTAACATTTTACATGTATATTTTTCCCCCGTTGTACTGCCTGCCCTTCAAAGGGTTAAATCTAGTAGAGGTAGTTACTTTTATACGGATTTGATACTAGACAGTGGTTACCGGTATACTTTGATAGTTGGGGTTTAATTAACCATACTCTCTCAGAAATGGTAGGCCTTGTAGCATAGCAGTCTATGTACATTATAAAAATTTATGTATATATGTTTGATTGTGTTACGTTGTGTTCCTGTTTGTTTATTACTTAATTATTCTGTTACTTATCTGTTAATATAATCTGTTAAGTTGTGTTTATTAATATTTGTTTGAGTAGTAAAAATTGTAAAGTTGCTTAGCAGGACATATTTAAAACATTTTGGCCACATTTTTATGACATTTAAATTTATAAAACAAATTCAAAATTTAAATTATAATTTTGGTTAAAGGAAATAAAAAACCTAATTTGTAAAGATACAAATAAATCAATGACAGCTGGCTCTGTTTATTTTGGTTTATTAAGTTTGAATATAAATAAATCCAGCTGATTTAAATTAAATATTCAAAATTATTTAACATTAATAAAATAAATTTATTACAAACAAAATCTCGCTGCTAGGCAACTAAGAAGAAGAAAGGAGAAGAAATTATTGTAAAAAATGGAGGAGTTGGGTTTGTGATCTAAAAGGGAACAGTCTGTATGAAAAACATAAAATAATAATCTTATATTAATAAAGCTCCAATGTCACTCACTGACTGATGGAAACTCTCAGCCCAAACGAGGCCTCTGAGCCCAAAAACCGTAAGGACCTTTTTTCTTCCCCTGTCGCTGAAACCGACAGGAAAACTATGACTTTCGGGTTTACGCCTTCGGGGGGCGCAGGGGGGGATCCCGTAAATTTTGAGCTTTTTAACGGGGGGTCGTAGCGACACCGTGATGCGCCCGATCGCTTCGTCTCAAAGAGATACGAAAATTGCACACCAAAAACGCCCCAAAACTCCACCCCTGAAGCTTCCAGGGGTCTGAAAAGGGGCGATTTTGGACCCCCAAAAAACGAAAAAATCACAGCCATCTGGGCGCATCGCTCAAAAAAACCGACACCGTGATCCCCTTCACCTATAGCTAGAACCCCCAGGAAAAATCCGAAACCTGAGGTCAGCCCTTCCGGGGGGGCGCTATAAGGGGTTGAAATTTTGAACTCCTAAACGGTGCTTCCTACCGTAAATATGTATA
This sequence comes from Catonia carolina, assembly GCA_035578175.1. Lineage (NCBI taxonomy): Eukaryota > Metazoa > Arthropoda > Insecta > Hemiptera > Achilidae > Catonia > Catonia carolina. The sequence goes on along the minus strand of JAQMRL010000001.1, from coordinate 254,208,187 downwards.
GAACCTTTTTTGTTGCTCTTCCAAAATGCTTTAAAAACATTTTTTTAAAGTCGCTCAAAAACGACCGGTTCGCTCAAAAAACCCAAAAAACGAAATTTAGGCTTTTTGGGGGTTGCGAATTTCAGGTTTTCATTTTTGTACGCCCCGGAATAAATCTTGATGCCGGTTTTCATTTTTCGTCGGCTTACCCTATCGACCGGAAGTACGGAAAATTTTTGAAACCTTAAGTCTCGGACCTGTGAGGGGTGCTACGCAACCCCAAAATTTTAAAAAAATTCAAATTTTCAAAATTTTTAAAATCTTTTAACAGTATCTTGTTTGTCGTTAAAAATACTCAAAAATGGGTATTTTCGAATTATTTCGAAACCACCCCCTATTCCTAAGGGGGGGAAGGGGTGTTTTTTATCTCCTGAAGGGTTTGTCGGACCTAGTGGTCTACAAAGACTTTTTTGTTCCTCTCCTAAAGTACTTTGAGAGTATATAAGCGAAAATTCGATTCTGATACCTGTTCGTTGCAAAAATCCAAAAAACCAAATTTTGACTTTTTTGCGTATCCAGGTTTCAAGGTACTTATTCATTACGCTTAAAAATAGCTTGGAGTCAAAATTTTCGCTATATATCGTGTTCGGAATAAAACCTAAAGAAGAGAAATTTAAATTTTCAAACTTTATAATGCTAAATCCATTGAACCAAAACGAATAGTTTATTGAATAATTTTACTGCTGTTGTTAATGGAGGAAAGAATTTGTTTTGTCTTACTTTTAAAGTCTGGGATTAAATCTATTTTTACTGTTGAAGTCAGGAAGCAAAAATTGATCGCATAGTGCTTCATTACCGCAGAATTTTGTGGTAGGTACAAACGCGAATACAGATGGTGCTTGTTTATACACATATATAAAGCTGAGTGTAGAAACTAAGCTGAGTGTAGAAGCTGAGTGTATAAAGCTGAGTTTGTCCGGAAATTCTAACCTATAAGGAGGCCTCCTAGCGAAAAAATGATAAGAATCTTTTTTGTTCCTCACCTCCTGAAACCCTCAGGAAAAATCAAAAATCCGGGGTGCGACCACTATGGGGCTCAAAAAACTTAAAAAACGGTATAACTCCTTAACGGCTAGAGATATCGAACTCGGACTTTTTTTAATCGATTTCTCGACCCAGAAAACATAAAGTCCTTAAGACTTAAATTAGCTTGAGTACTATACCACAAGAGTATTACTTAAAGACATTTTACAATATTTTTCAATTTTTATGTCACTACGTAAAGGGTAATAACACATCATGTGAAAGTACCGTTATCCCTATTATTGTATGTATGACAACCCCTATTGTCACCACGCCTACACAATCGCATTGTTCCAGTCAGGTCTCAGTCATCGGACAACAGTCTTACTGTGCAGTTGCATTTTTGTTGTTTGCTACTGCTATATTTGTTACAATTTGTTACATTTGCGTATCATTGAAATAAACAGTTCTTTTAAGAACTGAACCTTTTATAAGTGGCAACCTGTTTTGCATTCCTATATTTGTACCATAGCGTATTATTCAAAATATAAACAGGTCTTTTAAGAACTAAACTAATATTAATTTAAGTATAATATCAGAGTGTTTAATGATATTGTAAGGACCATTTTGTTTTGCAATACAAAGTGGATCTCGAGGTCCTGACTCGATAAACCAGGTCGTTTACCATTAGTTTAAACAGTCATCATCATAATATTAATTATCCGTATTTTTAAAACTTTATTATATATATTTTTTAGAACTGTCATTTACCGTTAGATTACAAATGGCTGCTCATATATTACCTTTATCCGAATCTGCTGTTGACGAGCTGATGAATAACGATTTATTTATCTACAGAACACGTAAGCAAATTTAATGAAATTTTGTCAGCACACACGGAGTTGCAACCGCAAGAAGCTCTGTTAAGGTGGAATCTCATCGAGGATTTAATTCCCATTCCCAGAAATTACAAACATATCCAGCTACTACCCCCTAAAGCCACAGAGCATATTACGCACTGGATCTGTACCTATTACGACGGAAATATTATTCATGTATATGACAGCTTAAACCCAAATAAAAATTTCAAAATAACTGACCAACAAAACTCAGTTTTCTTTTCGCTTTATTTTCCCACAAACCTTCCATTGATTATGAAGATTGTCAACAGCAGCAAAATTGGACTGATTGTGGGGTTTTTTTCTATTGCATTTGCAGTTTCTATCGCGTTGGGCATGACCCATCTGATCAAATTTTCAAAATATCGTCAATGTGAACTCACCTGAAGTTCATTTTTGGGATTGATTTACGTACTTCCTGCTTTTCGCACGGGCAGTTACATGTTTCATGTTCGAGGGTTAGCGATAAAAACAATTTACACATTTTAGCGCCAACAGGACAAACTAAAAATGATGTTTATAGAGAGCCTTTACATTAAATGCTTCCACTAACCCTTAAAAATTTAAGAACCAACAAATTTTTATATTTAATATTCATATACATTAACATAAACTCATTATGTTTTTCCAACACGTGCAGCGAAGCGCATGGGTCCCAATTAAATTCCGACAGTATTAAACAAACAGGTCTCCTAATGTAAAAAAATAATTTTAATTTAGAATAATACTACAAATACCAGAATTGAATATAAATATTTTTCTCGTTTAGTTCGGAAAAGCAAATGTTTCTGACATACGTTATATATAGAACTACGACAGCGTGAGGCGACGTCTTTTAACCGAAGTCCTTTCGGCCCATTTTAGGGTGGAGGAGGCGTAAATTTTAACTTCTAAACGGAGCACCGTAGCTTTAAAATGTATAGAACCAGTTTTGAGTGTCTGCTGAAGTAATTCAAGAATTAGTAGATACATGTCCCGTCAGCCCACCCGTTCACTAAGAAAACTCAAATAACAAAATTTAAAATGCCGGCCGCATTGGCGCAGTTGGTAACGTGCTCGCCTCTCATTATGCGGTCCTGGGTTCGAATCCCACTCAGGCATGACATATTTTCATACGTTACAAAAATTCATTTCATCCTCCATTGTATATAGTTACACCCCAACGTCGTCGCTAATGACCTTAGTAGTTGATGCGACGTTAAAAATAAATGAATTAAAAAAAAAAAAAATTAAAATATTTTGCACCCGGGTTTCAAGTTACTTAGGCCTATATATCACGCAACAGGAATTGATTTAACTTAAAATTTCACTCTCATTGGGTAAATTCTCTGGTAGCTCCCCTCCCCAAAATTGGTTAAAAATAATCTTTTTCTCGTTTAGTTCGGAATGAAAAATTTTTTTACGTATGTTCAATATAGAACTAATTTGGCGTGACACAACATACTTCAACTGAAGTCCATCCGCCCCCTTTTGGAAAGGGGGAGAGAACGAAAAAAATTATTTTAAAGATTAACCAAGTAAATAAAAGCTCTTTTATTGGCCGTCAGCCAATTAATTCAGGCAGAGTACATTATAAACCCAGCAGACCGATTATTGCGGGGTGACCCGGAAATTTTGAAAAACTTCTGGAAGCTTAAAAGACAGAGATTCAATAGCAGCTTTTTTGTCGGCAATCCCTATTAATATTTTTCATGTGATCCCACCAAATACCGGAAAAATAGTGAAATTTTTGTACTTTTTCATTACATAGAGAAATGTGTACGGAAAACGACGAAGCCCACTCAAAACACATTAGACTGAATTTGACGAACGTGGACGACCTGGAAAATTTCGAAAAATTAAGAAACATTTGGAGCATAATTTATAAGATTATTTTATGTGGGGAATCGGCCAAACCTTAAAGCCCTGTAAATATTTTCTACGTAACCACGACCGATAAGGGGAAAAATGGAAAATATTACATTATTTAATGTTGTTCATTACATAGAGAAATGGGAGCGGATAACGAACGAGCCCATTCAAAACACATTAGACTGATTTTGGCGAAGTAGGATGACCAGGAAATTTTGAAAAAATTAAGAAACCCTCGGAGTGAAACATTATTGGACTGGTTTTTTGGCAATTAACCTTTACCAAAAGCACTATTGATATTGCTCATGTAACCCAGACCAATACCGGGTAAACCGGAAATTAAGTAAATTTTTTTATTTTTTATTACATAGAGAAATGCAAGCGTAAAACGATAGAACCTATTTTAACAGATAAGACCGGTTTTTGTGGTATGAGATGAACCGGATTTTTTAAAAAATTATGAAGTTTCGGAGCGAAGAATTATGGGTTTCTATATTATCAGCAATCGACCATAACCTAAACCCTTAATAATATTTTTCATGTGACCCCAACCGATACCGGGAAAACCGGAAAAATTAGTGAATTTTTTTAGATCTTCAATACATAAAGAAATGTGAACGGAAAATGACACAGCCGATTGGGAATATATTAGATTAATTTTGGCGAAGCGGGATGACCCAAAATTTTGATAAAATTTAAAAATCACCGGAACGAAACATTATTGCAGTCTGTTTGGTCGGCCGAAATTAAAAGCCCTGTTGAAATTTTCATGTTACTTTGACCAATACTGGGAAAATAGGCAAAATATTGAAATTCGGTTATTTTTTTTTACATTAGGCCTACATACAGAAATGTGAGCGGAATACGACGTAGCCCATTTGAAACACAGATTGATTTTGGCAAAGGGTATGACGTGGAAATTTTTGAAAAAATTAGGAAACCCTGGAAGTGAAACTTCGGAATATTTTTTGCGGCAAACGGCCGTAACCTAAACCCCTGTAAATATTTTTAATGTAACCCAGTACAACACCACAATAGCCGGGAAAATGTTGAACGTTTTTATATAGTCATTACGCAGAAACGTGTACTTAAGTGGGAAAGGTAAAAACGTGAAACATCAACATGAAACGTGTATACCGTAAAATCTCAAAACTAATTTATAGCACTTTAAATTCTGCTTTTCATATTAATGATTTTTCAATCAAATGATTTTCAGCTTTTTAATATCAAATTTAATTCTTTCGAACCTTATCAGGCAAACAACTAACTTTGAAACCAAAACCAGTAAATTTAATCTTACAAACTTCAAACAAGAAGCTGAAGCCGTGACTCTTTGAATTATTTAATTCCAAACGTTAAACCTCCAAACCTCACTTAACCTAAAGGATTTATAAATTAAACCTTATAGGTTTAAAATGTTTAATATTTGGACCTTCAAATTTTAAAATCACAACGGGAAACTTTTAGCTTGAACCCCTTCGTCTGCACACTATCAGTCAAGCACCAAAATTTGAAACATTTAAACTTCTAGCCTTTAAACTAACATACTAATAAATTCAAAAATTAAAATAAAACATCAAACTTTGAAACTTTTACCAAACCTCAATCTTTTACAGGTTCAACCTGTAAAATTTTATGAATCTTCAAACTTTTATTTGTAAAAATCTAGAAGTCAATCACATAACATCTAAATCTCCAACCTTCAAACTCACTTTGGTCTGACTTTAAATGTCAGACCTTTAAACCTTAACCACACACCTAGAAATTTCAAACTGTAATCTTATAAACCAAGCATCAAACTTCAAATATCAATCCCAAACTTTAAAATTTCAAGTTTTCAAATTGTAAAACCTAAAACCAGCAAACCTCGACCTAAAATGTAAATTCATTAAAAACCTGAAACTTCGAATTTTAAAACTTAAAACATCAATCCGAAAATTTAAGAACTCACGCTTTTAAACATAAAAACCTTCAATCATTGAAACTTTAAACATACAAATTATAAAACATCAAAGTTCAAAATTTAATATTTGAAACTTCGAACCTATACAAGGAATTACCCCAGGATGAAACATTTATAGGTTAAAATCACTAACATTCAAATTTCAAAATTAACAGAGAGAAATGTGAGCAGAAATCACCAGACCGATTCGAAACGCATTAGATTGATTTCGGCAATGAGGGGATGACCAAAAAATTTGAAGAAAATACATACATTTTTTATTAAACAATAAGTGAATTTCAAGCTATAAAATTTGAAACCTTTAATCATGTTAAGGCTTCAATGACCATCGCCACGCACGGTATTCGTTGACTACGCTCAAATTCGACCATGTAAAAAACTTCTGACATTGAAACATGAACCACAAACTTGTAAAATTCCTCACTCAGGATAACTTGATACTTCTAGCTCTCAACCTTCAAACAGCAAACATCAAAGCAACCCCAAAATTTCAAACCTCACATTTTAAAATTTCAAACCTTAATATAATTTTAAGGTTATTATAAAACTTCAAACGTAAAAATTCTTAATTTTGAAACGTAAAACTTATAAACATCAAACCTCAACCTGAGAAGTAAAATATCTTCAAATCTCAGACTTCAATATTTAGAACTTAAAAATTAAAAACTTCTGACAGGACTTTACCATATCCAATTATAAATTCTGATCCACCTAACCCCCTTGGCGGCCGAACTTCACCATATGACAAAGTGCGGGCGCGCAGCGCCCGTACTTTTATGGTTCTGATCCACTTATGTATTCTGATCCACCTACCCCTCTGAGGTCGAGACACGGAAGCGGCGCGAAGCGTCGCTGGAGTGGCGAGTCATTTTTTATTAAAGATTGATAAAAGTATTTTATTACAGCCTGTGTCTGTACAAGACTACTCCTCATTTTACAACTAAATATTTACACATCATCCTCATCTCATTGGGTCACGGGGTTGCTTATTGTACTGAATTGAACAGATTGCAACTTACACAGATTAGGGATAAAAAATAATTATAAAATATATCACATAAATAGAGCACTTACATGTTTCAAAACTTTTGAGGCTCATGCCTTGTCTTCAGACGTTGAAGATACATTGTGTTTGTCTATTGTAATATAAAGTTGTTGCAACAGATATGATTGTTGTAGGGAAAATAATTTTTTCGGCGAGAATACGGGTAATTGTTTGGAAATAAGAATAAATAAATAATTTAATTAATTAATTAATTTGAAGTTGGAATAGTAAACTTTAGGAATTTTTGGATTCTAACGTGTTTTGGTCACCGGTTTATATCTGAACTGGTGGTAGCACCCGGCGTCCAAATGTAAGCAATTTCTTTCGTTCTAACTTGTATGGAGCAACTTTATATTTTGGAAGGGTTTCTAGTATTTTTACTTTAAATATATAATATATAATTAAATTTTCAATTGAGAGTTCTGGTATGGGATGGTACAAGAAAAGAGAAGTTTGATTTGGAATCACAGGAAAGTTTGATATATAGGAAGGAAAGTATTGTTTTCATGTCGATTTTTCGAAGTCGAGTTTTCACCGAATATACACTTTTTTAGACCAACTGAACCTAAAAAAACATGTTTTTAGCGATTGGTCTTTGTGTGTGTGTGTGTGTGTGTGTGTGTGTGTGTGTGTGTGTGTGAGAACTAAATATCTCAATTACGGAACATCGTTCGAAGTTAAACGTAAGTTAGATACCACTAGAGGACCTGGCACGAACATTTTCATCAAAATCGGTCAACCGGAAGTTTATTCGTGTCATTTTTCACTTTTTGTGATTTTTTAAAAAACTGCTACGAGTTTTTTCAAATCACATCATTTACTACATTTTTTACACTCTACACGATAGGGTAGGCGCCATATACGCTGAAATTGTTGGGGAGGCTGTCCTCTCGTAGAAAAAAATGTTTTTTTTTAATATTTCGGTTTTAATATGCTTTTTAGAACAAAATTGTATATAATAAAAGTTGTAGAAAATTTAACAACCTACAACTTTTATTTCAAATATTTTTTGTATAACGCTTAGTTTAGCGGTAATTAGTAAATTTCTGGTTTTCTTTTCATGAAAATCTGTAAAAAAGTTTTTTTTAAGAGTTCGGCCTTAGTATGCATTTTACGACAAAAGTGTATATAATCACATTTAAAGGAAGGCTAATTACTAAGGCTGAAATCTTAAAAAACACTTTTTTACAGATTTTCATGAAAAAAAGAACATTACTCATTAGGCCTACCGTAAAACTAAGCGTCATACAAAAAAATTGATAAAAACGTTGTAGGTTTTTAAATTTCGTACAACTTATATTATATACATTTTTGCGTTTGAATTCATATTGAGGCCGCAATCTTTTAAAAACATGTTTTTTCTATGAGAGCTCAGCCTTGCAAGGAATTTCAGCAGACATGGCGCCTACCCTATCTTGCAGTATAAAAAATATAGTAAATGAGGCGATATTAAAAAAACCGTCAGGGCCGTTTTTGAAAAAATTGCAAAAAAAGTGAAAAATGACACGAATAAACTACTACTTTTTGTTGGCCGATTTTGATGAAAATGTTTGTGTCAGGTCCTTTAGTGGTACCTAACTTAAGATTTAAGTTTTATTTTTGTAAAATGTCCCGTTCGTGAGCTATTTTGTTCACACACACGCAACCCAATTACTAAAAACATGTTTTTTAGGTTCAGGGATCTGAAAACTTGTATATCCGGTGAAACTCAATTTCGAAAAGTCGACTTGAAAACAGTACTTTCCGTCCTATACATTCATATAAGTAAGAGAAAGTAAAAATTAAAATAAGTAATTTTACAATTAATTACACTCATGTGTTCAAAATAAATGAGTGGAAAATTAAGAAGTGAAAGTTCAAATTATACTAATTCAATTTATTATACGCCAAATTTACTGTCAGGGTAAAATTGATGTGAAATATAAAAGATAAATCATCCAATAAAACTTATCTGTTAAAATGTGTAGGGGTTGGACAGTCAAACTAAAAGGAAATACTGCATCAATTCAACAATATATATACAGGAAAATGCCTGGCTTCACATTTTAATATATTCAAAAACAAAGTAGAGTGTAAACTTTATACATAATGTTAAATTGTATATTCATGAATTCGTATTAACGCCCACGTATGAAGCATATATTCAAGTGTATTCATGCGATTTTGAACAATAGGGGAATTTATATCATGTTAGCTTCATTCTTAGTCTGATGGTAATACTCTAAATAATTTGCGATTAGGTAAATGTAATTCAGATTTTTTTGTCTTATTATGAGACTTATTTGAGTCAATTCATTTGCATATTAAGTAAAAGGGAAAATTATATGAAAATTAAGGTTGCAGTGTATTTTGTAGTGAGAAAATCTTTTTTCAAAAAATCTTCTAATAAATAAATTATATTTAGGCTATGGTAACAACGGTTTTCCTTTGTTAAAAGTAATATCGTTAATAATTCACTAAAACTCATGAACGGAACATCGTACGAAGTTGAAACCTAAAACTTAAGTTAGTTACTACTGGACCTGACACGAACATTTTCATTAAAATCGGTCTACCGGAAGTAATAGTTTATTCGTGTAATTTTTCAATTTTTTACGATTTTCTCAAAAACGGCTCCTACGATTTTTTTAAAAATCGTCTCATTTACTACATTTTTTTATCCTCTACAAGATAAGGTAGACGTTATGTCTACTGAAATTCTTGGGGAGGTTGTTCTCTCGTAGAAAAATGGGTTTTATAAGATTGCGGCCTTAAAATGCGTTTTATGGTAAAGTGTATATATACAAAATGGAGATAATTTAAAAATCTACAACTTTTATTTCAAACATTTCTTTACACAACGCTTAGTTTAGCAGTAATAAGTGATTTCGGTTTTTTCCATGAAAATCTCTAAAAAGGGGATTTTCAATATTACGGCATTAGTATGTATTTAACGTCGCAACTGTAATAATTAAAATTATAGAAAATTAAAATGTCTGCAACTTTTTTATTTTTAGCATTTTTCTCTACAGAGGCTAATTTAGCATCAAAAAGTGATTTTCCTTGTTATTAAGCCAAACTAAGGTTGATTTTCATTTGGCGTCTTTCACTCATGATTAAAATTAGGTTATGGTTTTTGTGGTCAATTTTTATTTATTTCCAATGTATTATTACTAATAGGCTATTAGGTTATATCGTTAATTATTTGCATTGATAAGAGAAAGTCGTGTGAGTTTCACACCAGATTTTTTTCCAAAAAAATGTTTAGAGGTCGCCTCCGTGGCATAGTGACTAACACGCTTCCTGCAAACCGGAAGGTCCCGAATTCGATTCCCGGTTAGGGTCTAGAAATTTAAACTCGTTACAATCGTTACGGTAACGAAACTCACAGAATTCGCTAATGATCAAGCTGTTAATGTGACTTAATAAACTAAAAAACAAAAAATGTTGAGAGTTTTAAACGTTTAGTTTAAAAGTTTAGAGTTTTAAAACAACACTTTCAGTGCGAAGTCGATATACGTGAGAATTACCGATTTTGATTGAATTATTTAAGATGAAATGCGGCTTCACTGAATTGCGGACATGGTAGGACTTCAACGCATTTTATGACTGACGGATGTGGTAGGTCTACCTCATGGATATATCAAAAACATCATTCCAGTTTTTCGTCAGTAGGGTTGGTAAATCTGATTTTTAAGAATCGTAGTTTAGAGAAATGTATCGAGTTGAGTGTGAAAGCCGTTCTTTAATATCCCACCCTGTTTTTGTTTAGCGAACAGTCAAACCTTGGTGTCATTTTGTTAAAAATTGGACTCGTACCATGGTGTTGCAAGCTGTGGTATCCCTACCAGGTCCGTTACTCACGTAAATCCTTACATGGTAAGTACATATACCATTTCTACACGGAATGTGAACAGATTTACACAAAACTGAAACTTGTGAGGATATCTTTTATGCATTATCTGATATAAATCTAACTTTATCAGTTTTTGCAAAATATTATTAATATAATAACATAAGTGAGCTGGAGAAAAATCTTTGATATCAATTATCATTAAAATAATAATAGCAGTTTTCTGGTGGGAACAAATGTACATAAATGACAATAAAAGTTATTACCTCTCATTAGCAGAAGTACTCTGGTAACCTATATAATTAAATTCATGTTTAGGAATACCCACCTACTATTATTTCTCTGACGCAAGTTGCCAATATAATTATTATTTAATTTCTACAAACATATTAAATTACTTTATTCACCTACATTTCAAATAATAAACTTGAATGTCACGTTCATTAATATTTGACAAAAAAAAATAATTTGATAAATTACATTGGTATTGAATATAGATATATGGTATTATAACAATAGAATGTTGTGTGGGAGCTGAAAGCATAATGGCTTTTTGTCTACTGTAATGCACTTTTGTAAAGTAGAATATTTTCATAATATTATTTCGATTTAAGTTGTATTTTTTAGAAGACCTTTCATTTCCAACATATTTGTATAAATACTGTGACGTCTGATCCGGGTTTGTTTAAGAATCTAATATTGTTAATAAATGAAAAAACTTCCTTTTAAACTTATAACAAGTATTTATTTAACAAATAAATTAATATGGTTATAAATAGCAGTAAATTACAAATAAATTTCAGACTATAACTTGGTTAGAAAATGTTATTAAAAATGTATAACTTAACTAAAAATAAAATATGGCCATTCACAATTTATAATTAACCAAATATTACTTACAACCAAGCAGTTGTATCTACGTACACAATCTTTTCGATCGCAGATCTGTTTTACAGTACATAAACACGTGTTATTATTTTTATAAAATGGTTTTCGATAGACCACTGGATTTAACAGAACAGATTCACATTTTTGAAACGATTTGACAGACATTCACTTATAAGACCTCATATACAGGGTGATTTTTTAGTCCTGTTACCTAATTTTTAATGTCATTTATAAAACGGAAATTTAGTTGTAATAAAAATGTATAGTTGTTATATACAAAAGAAATTTAATATTTTATTACTCACATTTCTTAGTTACTAAAGATTTTTAAAGAATATGCTCAAAATGTCCACCCATTGAGGTTATACACGCTTTGACTCTTTTCACCATATTAGCAGAAACCTTTTTGAGTTGCACTGGAAACATTTGTGATTAAGTCTGTAATATTGGCTTTAAGTTCATCAATATTGTGAGGATTGTTTTTGAAGACCTCGGACTTAATGTAGCCCCACAAAAAGTAATCAGGGGATGTGAGGTCTGACGACCTTGGAGGCCATAAACCCTTGCTTATTATTCGACCACCAAAGAACTCTTGCAGAAAATCCATGGTTTCTCAAGACGTGTGACAGGTAGCGCCGTCTTGCTGAAACCAGCAATACCGTTCTTGAGGTTCCAGTAGAGCCACAAATTGGTGCACAATATTCCTGTACACTTCACCATTTACAGTCTGTTCGAAGAAAATGATCCGACTATACGCTGACGAGATATCGCACACCACACACCAATTTTTGCAGGATGTAAAGATTTATCGTGAACGGCGTGAGGATTTTCAGCCGCCCAAATTCGAGTGTTTTGAGTGTTCACATAACCATCTAGATGGATCCAAGCTTCATCACTAAAGAACACTGTGTTCAAAGATTCGATTCCGTTATCATTTACGAATGACCTAAACCAACGGCAATATTGCAATCGCTTGTTTAAATCTGGAGGTTGAAGCTCTTGGACTAATCGTACGCGATACGGATACATATGCAATTTTTTAGCAGCTTTCTGAACACTCGAATATGATAAACCAACTTGCGTGAAAAGTTTTCGTAAACTTTTCCATGGAGAATTGAGTAATCTTGTTTTCACATTCTCTATAACGTCATCTGTCAAGACAGTTGGTCGACCGCTACGTTTTCTGTCGTAAACACTACCTGTCTCTCAAAATCGGTTTGCTAGCCTAGAAATTGACATTTTTTTCTGGCGGAGGTACACCAACAAATTTAATTTTAAATGCATCTTTTACACTCGTGTACGATTTCGTAGCAAAATATTGTTCAATAATGAAAACCCGTTGTTCTATGGTAAAAGACATTCTGTTCATAAGACGACCGGAATCCACACAAAATGTTACACAGCTCAAGGTTAATCAACTCGCACTGCCGTGTGTATACCGATTGAGTAGGACCACCGACTTTGTGTGACAAAACAAAATTTCCCTTTATTAGAAATAAATTACCACACACTTACAATAGGGTAACAGGACTAAAAAATCACCCGGTAGTAATACTCTTCGTTAACAGGCGGCTGTTGTATACACTTCCTTAAGGATTTCAAAAGTATAAAGAAAGGAAGAGATAAATAAACACACAATAATCCAGTAGAATTATAGAGATTATAATGAAAGAATAAAGGGATAAACCCAAAGTTTCAATTCTTCTCTTCTTAAGGTGCCTATCCGTTATGAATATTGGTGATCATCATGGAAATTTTTACTTTGTCAACAGCAATATGAAAGAGTTGTAAGGAGGTTTTGTTGAACTAAGTCCTAAGATACTTAAACCACGATGTCCTTCTTCTTCCGGGGTCTCTTTCTCCGAAGATCTTCCCCTGCAAAATACACTTAAGCAAGAAGGTTGGTAGCACTGTATATGGACCAAAGAGAACAGGTTTTTTGTTTCCGTGAATATACGGGTAAATTTTATTGGTTTTTTAAAAAAATAATCTATATGTGTGTGGTCTAGTGAAGAGCATAAGAGTGAGAGTTTTTGTTTATATCGCGGTTTTACTGATGTGGTAGTCAGTCAATGTTTGTAATCTTTATTATTAGTAATAGCGAAATTGAGGTTAGAAGATTTTCTTTCTTTTGATACGCTGAACGGTATGGCCTTTGGTAAAACTTTATAGAACAAAATATTGACTGTGTGGATCATTATATCGGTGGCAGTGTCTTTTGAATATCAGCGTTTCTGCCGGCGTTGCTTATTTGCCGAACGATAAGAAGGAAAACTCGGGTGACTTAGTGCATCTATACACGAATAAAAATAAACAATAGTTTTCGTTTTAATTATATTTGTTTTCTGTAGATAATTACTTATTGGGAATAATCAATACTTAATCAATTATCAAGAATTAATAATAATAATTAATCAACAATTTTTAGAGTTACCGAATCAATTTTATTCGGGGTTTTTAAAATTTATTTTTAAACTTGCTATTTAAATTTAGGTGTACCTATTTTGTTTGCTGCTCTCGTTTATTGACGGGGGGGACCAGCTTAAAAATAAATGTCTAAGGGAATTGATAAGAAAATACACTTAATCAAGGCATATCTGGCTTTATTCCGCATAATAGGCCTCAGGTACTGGGTCATTAAAAATAACATTTTCATGAAGTACTTATGAATAAGTGGGATGCATATCCTCATAAAAATGCAGGAATTAAGATTTGAATGAATAAAAGTCGGCACCAGGTAAAAAATACACTTGTTTTAATTACACGCAATAACCAATTAATAACGTATCCCTGATTATTTTGTCACAATATTTTAAATGTGCAAGATCAAAGATTTGAACAGAAATTAATAGAATTTTTCTGTATTTCTTATGAAACCATTATTTATGAACTAAATTCTATCATCTATCAAAAGTAGAATTTATTGTATATTGCCACTATTCAATTTTTACCGCTTTTGGGTTATAAATTCAACCTTTCAGAAAAGAAGGAAGAGGTTATGAATGGCTTTAATAGCCCATAATCTGAGAATATACGTACAAGTATGCGAATAGTATGTAGGCAAGGTTCAATCGATTTAACCGGGCTACTGAAAGATAAGAAGTTGGAAATTCACATGTTTAAAATTTTTGGCGTTGTTATAAAATGTTTTTTTTTAAAGAAAAATAATGTGCGATATAGGTTAAAAACTTTAAAGGCTGAGAAAGAGCTTAATGACAAATTAAATTTAATATACTAGAATTTAATCGCTTTAAAAAATACAAATCAAGATAACACGCTTAAGGGGATCCTTGACTGGTACCTAGACATGAAGTGAAAAATAACCTACTTATGACTCGGTTTTCTCAGAAACTTTTAAATGTAGCCAACTGAAACTTCATAGACTTATCAATACATAAATATTTGAAAAGTATGGTAGCAAAAATTACTCATTTTTGTTTTGAAATGTTTCAAATAATGAACAATTTTTGTATAATACACCGTTTGAAAACCAAATTAATTTGTAAAATTTTTTAATGATTTCAGTACAGTAATTCAGATTGGAAGAAAAAGTTATAAACAATTATTTTACAATAATTAAAAGTACACCATTTCAAGCAAAAGAGAGGGATATTTTGACTTTCTCTAGTCCTATATGAATAGCCTATATGTATATGTATATTATAGGAAAGGAAATATGGTTTTATGTCGGTTTTTAGAAACGTGTTTTCACCGGAAATACCGTTTTCTGGGCCCGTGATCCCAAAATACATGGTTTTACCGATTAGTTTGTGCGTCTGTCTGTGAGAACAAAATATACCAAGGACGGAATTTGTACGAAGTTGAAGCTTGGAACTTAAGTTAAGTACTACAAGGGGCCCCAAGAGAAAAACATTTCATCAAAATCTGTCAAATGATAGCTGTAGTTTGTTCGTGCAATTTTATTAAAAACGGCTCTTACGATTTTGTTTAATATTCCGTCCAGTGACCGTTCATAGGAAATGGGACCTTATCTCCACTTAGCAAAATTTTCAGGAGAGCAAAACAAAACCAAAATTGGGTCAAAAAATGACATTTACTGTTTTTTTTGTTTAAAATATTACTTATTCTTTTATATGTATAAAAGTAACCCTATTTTATTTTATTTTGAATTCCAAACCTGATTAAATTCTCAAAATAGACAGTATGTCAATAGGGAAACAGACCTTAGTTTCAGCAATGTATTTCTTATTAGTGAATTTAAGATCCCTTTTCTGTTGGATACGTAAAAGAAAAACTAAAAGGTTTGGCTCAAAACATAGAAAAAGTAAAAAAGCTCTGGAGAATACCCTTACAAGAAAATAATCAATCAAGATGGGTGCCTCCCGACTTAAGAAAATAAATAAAATTTTTACAATGTAAATTTTTAGTCTATGCCTATTTTCAGATGTATTTTTTAGATTAGTTTCCTTAGTATTATTTCAATTACTAATGCAATGTGTTAAAATAGGTAAAAAATATTTTGTAATGTTTTTTTTTGTAGACCTATATTAAAATTACAATATAATTTTTCAATTTTTGTGCGTCCGTGAATTTTTACATTCGACATGATGATCAGAAAATCTGCTACACGATTTCAAATATTTCGAATGTCAATTATTTGAATATATCACTGGATTCGTCACAAAATTTTACATAAGTAAGACATGAATGATCTAACAGAAATCTGCTAATTGAAAAATATTATCACTAAAATATTTACAGACTTTCATTACAATTTCCCGAAAACAAGTGTTTCTTAAACTTTGTTTTTAAAATTCTTTAAGTATTTTATAATAACGATAAAAAGACGTAAACGTATCATTGTTTTCAGTATTGAGTTCTCTGTAAGAAACACTCATAACCTCACTTTTGACTTGGGTAAAGATAAGGCCCTTTTTCCTATGGACGGTCGTAAAGTGAACGGTTTTAGAGCACAGAAAAATAACGAAAACGCAATGCCCTTGTTAAATCACAAACTCAATGTTGCACAAAGTTTACAAATCCCATACGTAATTATTGATGTCGCGAAACAACTATGCAAGACGATGTATGACAAATTTGAATTACATGACAACCCTCTCATACAAAACATGTATACTAGGGCGATACCGGGTGTTCAGCGCAGACGTTTGAAGCGCCTCTGCTCAAGAGATCTTCTTGGCCAACTGTAGGACTGTGGTGATGACTGCACGCTCCTTCAAGTAAATCAAGTTTTGGAACATTAGCTTCACATTTAGAAATTGTTGTGTTAATATAATAACTGATAATAAATTTCAATTAAAAGGATAAAAAATAGAAATAAAAATAATTTTTCTGTGCTCTACAGGAGAGGGCAGTAAGCGGCATGTCTGCTGAAATCTAGGGAGCAGTCCTCTATAAAATCTATAGGGAATAAATCTATAGTTTTACAGTATTTTAGAGAATATAAATGGATAAAGTGGCTATAGGCTGCTTAATTCAACATTTGAATTGCTCAACAGAAAACCGTTGCAAGTGACAAAATTGACAAAAGTGAGGTTTTAGTGGAATACGTTCTATAAAACCTCTATTTGATCATAATAGTGAATTCTAACAGGTAGAATTGTAACTAAAATCTCGGAAATTTTTGAAACAAAATCGTCATACCGTGAAAAATCGTTATACAGCTAAGAATCAGATGGTATCTTTCACTTTTTGTAAAATTTTGTTTTTGTTACTTGCAACGTTTTTCCGATGACCCATTTATTTTTTGGTTCATAAAGGAGTTAAGGGAACTCTAAAACTTCTACCTATATGCAATACATATACTATTTTGTTAGAATAACAGTTAACTACGATAATATTTATATCTATATTCATCAGTAAAAGATGTTATATATATATATATATATATATATATGTTTAAAAATATTTTCGTATAAAAATGTTATTTTGTGTTACTGAAATATCGCTAAGCTATTCTCAGGGGATACCAATTTTCAGTGGATTTAGGTGTTACATGCATAAGAAAGAAATTAGATAATTCACAGAACTATGAGCAACTTGGAACTTGGTTAGTTTTTTCTTAAAACTACACATCAGTATACGCTGCATTCATCCGTTAAGGTTTACATTTGTGACATAAATTAAAAAAATGCCTTTTTTGAATTAATTAATTAATTAACTAACTTTGTACAGATTATACAAAAAATTAAGTGAAAAACCAATGTGATCGAAATTAAATTTCTCTTCATTTTATGTATGTCTACTTCTCCTTCTATCTCAATTGGTCTAAATTTAGCAGGAAAATATAATGTAGAGGAAAATTAAAAAGGATAATTTTGTATGCATATCATATAATGTCTTTTAGTTTAGTAGAGAAATGTAGGGTGTTGCTTTAGACACTCATTTTAACAAACTTTTTACGCTTCAGAAACACATTATAAAAGCTGCCTTGGGCAGACCTAGATTCTACCCAAGTAAATTAATTTTCCAAGAGGTCAATGTTCCCACCTTGAGACAAACGTAAATCAAAAGTATTACTTTACACCTGATAAAAATAAAAATTTTCTTAAATTCTCGAATAGTAGGCCTACCATAAATAACATTACCATTACTAATACCTACCATTATAAGTTTGGGTACGAATAATGTTTGAGACTATTTTACTAGACTAACAATGTGAAAGTGTTTTACATCTGTTGAACTTGCTAATAAAATACCAAACACTTGTTTAAGGTTTAGATAAAGAAATAAATTTATCACTATTTAAAAATAAGTAGAAAATTAAAAGAGAAAAACTAATTGAGTCTAAATTAAATTTAATAATAATTAATTTTTGTATAGAAACTTTCGTATAGACATTTGTAAATCGGATTTGTGTAATAATTTATTAACTTAGAATAATTATTATTATCGGCAATAAGATTTGTTAATTATGACCTAATTTGTTACTCCTAACTGTACGACCTCTAAAGCGAAAATGGAGTAGAGACCTCTTTGTCAATAACGAACAATAGACATATTACAAACTGGAGAATGTACCACTGGGTACCTCTTCTTCTGACAGTAAAAATCCCCACCAGCCGTTAAATATAGTGGAGCGTCAGTTAACCGAACTAATTGAGACCAGAACGGTTCTGATAATCAAATAGTTCGGATAATCAAACACGCTAAATACTGTAGTTAGAAGGCTGCGCAACTGGCTTCTTAGCCGGGGTCCCGGGTTCGATTCCCAGCCAGATGTGGCATTGTTTCATCACTCATTTTCATCTATCATCCTTCTCACCGTCTTTATCAGCAGTAATTGCAAAACAGTTGGACGTAAAACCAAAAAATATTTATACGTGTAAGAATGTAATACAGTAAGCCTATGTATATCCTAAACGGTAACAATGTAATATAACCGAATTATTTAATGGGTTAATAAAGGCTAACATAAACTTAAGTTAAAAACCTAATTAATTTATTGCAAATGCAGAGAACTAAAGATTATAAAAACAATAGGAAAATACGGAATTTCAAAACTGAATAAATAAACGCAATAAAATACGGTAAAATCCTTTATGAAATATTTATTAACACATTTGTACATACGATGCAATAATATTTTTTAAATCTTGAATTTTCTTTTGAATTAAGACTGAAATTTTTGTAGCAGCAACATCTCTCATTATTTTTAGTAACAATGCTTCAGAAGCACTAAATTCAGGCTGTTCTTCGTATCATAGCATTGTAGTTTCTAGGGCAGGAAAGGCCTCTGCGTGAGTAATTATGTATTTTTTTCCATCGATAATGGTTCGAATAATTGCCGGTTTGGATGACTAACGTTCGAATAATCAACGCTCCTATGTAATTCTAACTATCGTACAACAAAATTGTACAGTTTGGTGTACAGTAACATAATCAAAATCGAAGACAAAAAAAGGGTTTGTTAAAAAGCTGTAGCCATAAACATTACATTGTAAGATGTAGCATTGTAAGAATTTTTTAAAATCATTTAATTTGTAGACTAGTGTTAGAATATGACAATCTAGTTTTATTCACTTTGTTGACACCAGCGAACAAGCTTGATTACGCTGGTTTTGACCGTGAGAAACTTGTATAAGATTTAATTAAATGCATATTATACAATAGGTCCTCAATTTACCGGTCTCAAATTTACCGTGGTTCGGATTTAACGTCACTCCTTTGAGAAGTTAAAAATTTCGCCCAGCCGACGACACTATCTTGTGAGTTTTGATTAAAGAATATACTCCTACGTCAATGCATATATACGGCAACACTTGCTCTTACATAATTATTCACTTTGGTCATTTATTTTGGACAAATGGTAATTATTCTCCTGAGACTATAGATAAAAAAGTAATAAATAAACGTAAACGGACTACCATCTGAGATAAAAGTGTTAAAAGTCAATTCTGTTGTTTGAGAATTTACAAAAGTGTAGTAATTTCACAAAATTTGAGTTAAACTTATTAACAATGGAAAATCGGTTATTGGCAATATTAATTGATTAACATGTATATACGAGTTGTGGCTATTATATAACGAGACTGACGTAAAAAAATGTTATTTTTACTTTATACATAACCACTTATTGTCACCTTCAATATACACTCCTTCTCTACCCCTACAACGCTCCATGCAAATTTTCCATTGTTGGAAACAGTGCTGGAAGTCATCTTCTGTCAGCTCCTTCAGGACACGTGCCGCTCAAAAATGTTTGAAATGAAGCTGGCCAAAATGTTTGTACTGACACTTTCTACGCGATTGAAAATGACTCAAATTTTTTGGAAACGATAATAACATGTGACGAAACGTGGTTGTTTACTTATGATCCGGAAACGAAGAGCCAATCCATGCCCTGGAAGAGCCGAACTGCACTGAGAGCCAAAAAAGCTCGAATGAGCAAGTCAAAATTTAAAGCAATGATTGTTTTTTTATATCCATGGGATTGTGTACCTCATTGGGTTCCTGAAGGTCAAACAATTAATCAATATTACTACCTTGAGGTACTTTCTAAACTACGTCAAAGAATAAGGAAAAAACGCGCCGAAATAATGAAGAACAAATCATGGGTTCTCTACAAAGACAATGCGCCACCTCATTCCGCGTTATCTGTCAAGATGTTCCTAGCCAAGTCCAGCATCTCAGTGTTAGCTCCTTCCTCAAAGCAATGAATTGATTCATTGACTTGAATTGATTTTATTTGATTCATTGATTCAATGACTTGAAGAATGTGTGTGTGCACCATGTGACTTCTACTTGTTCCCTAAAGTGAAATCTGCATTAAAAGAGACAAGATTTGAGTCTGTAGAAGCTGTAAAAGAAAAAGCGGCTCTTGTCGTAAACGAGCTGATAGAAGATGACTTCCAGCACTGTTTCCAACCATGGAAAATTTGCATGGAGCATTGTAGGGAAAGAGAACAAGTGTATATTGAAGGTGATAATAAGTGATTATGTATAAAATTAAAATTAAATTTTTTACAACGTCAGTCTCGTTATTTAATAGCCACACCTCATATACGTATTATAAATTTATGTCCTAATGAAGGATCACTGTACATATATGAATACACAAATTCCCTCACCGGTTTCTCGAAGGTTCGGATTGTATTAACCCACGTGCTGCACGAAGCCACTTCAGTGGCTATAGAAAACTTGTTGCAGTGAGGTTAATATACGTCTGAAATAGGTCATTATTGTATTTATTTTGTAGAGAATTTTTCAACGAAAATAACAGCCTTTATAGAAATAGAATATGTTGAAAGGGAAACATTTTATTATCGTTTTAATGTGAATTGTAGGCTAGAATGTTGAAATGTTTTTATGTAAACAGATGCAGGCCGTCCGTAAGTCAACATATAAACAAGTTTTTTAGTTTCTGTAAAAGCTGTGACGTTTTTCTATAGAAATTTGCTTTTGTTACAAACGGTTGGTTCTAATGTACGTTGTAGCAAACGGGAGAAGGGAGTGGCACACGACAAAATACGAGTATTACCTGCAGTGTTCCCAAACAAGTCACCCTCATGTCATAATTGTGAAATATACGTACGTGTAGATAAAATTATACTTTAAAAAATGGGGTTTCACAAGTAAAATCTAACTGTATGAATGTGTGTGTGACGTCATGCAAAAGGAATGTAATATAGCCGGAGCCTTAAGGGTTAACGTCACTTCTATTTAACGTCGTTGTTTAGACATTAGTGCGGTAAATCGAGGACCTATTGTATTATATATTTTTATATGTATAATTAGTATAATGTATAATTACTACTTGGACGCCGCTCTTCACTGACTCTAAAATCTAAACTATTACTATACAAAGTTTATCTCAAACCAATATGGACCTATGGACTACAAATTTATGGCACAGCTAAACCGAGCAATCTACAAAAATTACAAGCCTTTCAGTCAAAATGCCTACGTTTAATCACCTGCGCACCTTTTTATGTCAACAACAAAATTCTACATGACGACCTTAATATTCCGTTCATAAGTGAAGTAGTTAAGTCCAGCTACAGTGTTTTTCACAGAAAATTGCATGATCACCCCAACGAATTAATCACCAAACTATCGGATGCATCACTACCAGGAAATCCGCAGCGCAGGTTGAAACGTCAATGGGCCAGAGATCTTCTATAAAGTGATTTATTTTATTTTTCTTTCTTCTTTTTTTCTTATGTTGTTATTTATCATTCATGTATCATGAACTTTATTTCATAGAACATATACCAATGGGTATCACTGTTCTTTTTCATTTATTTATTTTTATTTTATTTTTTTTTTCCTTGTCATCCTTTGTTTACTGTCATCTAATTTGCTCGTTGTATCTTCGTATATAGTTGCAAATAAAGTTATTAAAGTTAAAAAAAAAAAAAAAAAAAAAAAATATGTATAATTTGTAGTTATTTAGATATTTGTTAATAATATCATTTTTTAAAACACAGAAATAAATTTTAAAAACTTTTGAGAAATAAATTATTAATTCCATTATTAAATTATTTCTAGCTCAAAATGTCAATACGATCGCAGTTAAATTAATACAGTAATTGCGTGTACTTTGACTATATAGTTTAGCATTATTATTTTAGGTTAACGTGTTTGAACACCGCAAACGTGTTGCAGCGTTCTACCAAAACATATAACCACTGTATAGATCAGTTAATGAACATTGGGAGTGGGAATTGGTAACGTCTCTCAATGATTGTTGTCACTGTTTACAAGGATCAATTCTCTCTCCACTAGCATCTCTTTCTCATTCCCATTCCACTTCCCGTTACTCCTCTACATATGTGTGTATACGAGGGAGGGACGTTTCGTATTTGAGATAGCCATTGGTGCCGATGTGATAGTGTGTCACCGACGAGGATATTGATTAAAACTAGAGATTAACTATACTCTCCTTGAATCTAGTTTTATATGTATGCAGTATTATTGGTGAGGGAAAATTGACATAAAATAAACTCTAAATTTTTATCTCAACTCAAAAATATACGTTCTAGTTTATTAAACGCAATAAGGAGAAACTGAGCAAGGTTGAATAAAAAAGTATTTAATAAAAGCTGATTTATTTTAGTTAATGAAATTTTGAATATACAATTGATTACTTTCAAAAACTTATTAAATTAAAATAAAGCTGAAGTAATCTCAGTATTAAAAGTAAATTTCAATAAAAAATTATAAATAAAATTAAAATTATGGTTAATATTATTACTTTTGTTTTCTAAGACCCACCAGATTTGTCTAGAGGTAAAGTCGACGCTACGAGTCAGCTGTTAAATAGCAAATTTTCGGAGACGAAGGTTCCTGGTTCAAATCCTTATAAAGGTAAATTCTTTTATATGGATTTGAAAACTAGTGGTTACCGATGTACTTTGATAGTTGGGGTTCAATTAATAATATTCTCTCAGGAATGGTCGACCTGAGTCTGTACAAGACTACACCTCATTTACAGGTTATACGAGTACACATTATCTTTATCTAATTGGGGGATCATGGGGTTTATTATTGTTCTGAATTAAACATATTGCAACGTACACACATTTAAGATAAAAAAAATTAAACGTTTTGTAAATGTAAACAATATCTGCTACGTAAAATATGCTATGTAAAACATACTTGTTCTTCTTTCATTTTCTGCCAAATAAATGACTATTTTTAATTTAAGAATATAGAGGATATAGTGTTTTAATTGTAAAAATTCAACATTATCTACTGTAATAGTAATGGATGTCATTACACAGCCAGGCCTTGAAGTTAAGGTGTCAGGTCTTGAAAGTTCAATACATGTGACCACTCATATTCTGTCTTTTGAAGAAGACGATTGCTGTAGTTTAGATCTGCAGCTGAAAGGTTCGTTTTTATCTGCCTTCCTCATTGAGTGGAAAAGTATGCTTATCAGCATGCCAGGCTCTCTGAAAAGCATCTACTTTCCACCCAGCAAATGACATCTTCACTTCATTCACCACAGGGTCTGGCTGTATAATGAAATTCATTACTCTCAGAGGATTCTGGCTATTGTCTTATACACCTTTATATCTTCTGTTGTTAAATACTTTAGTTGGCTGACCATGTGGTAAGAAACAGAACTATTTTTCGTAGTACTGGAACTAGCAGATCGAGTGTAAATAATAATTAAACACTCCGCCTGCCTGTTATGGACATGAAAACTATTATTGAACTAACTCACTTTTAGCTCTATTGTGGTGGGGAAGAGTATTTTGGTTGTTGACCTGTTCAAAGATGTTGAGTGTTACACAGTACAGCCCACTACTTACAGATCTCTAGCAACTTAAATAAATTGTCATATATTAAAAATTGGCTCCCCAGCAGAAGAAAATTTTCTATATTCATTGAATTTGATTATACATGGAGGTTTGAGTCCAATAAGATTAAAGGCAATGAAGAGTCATATTTTTTAAATTATGATATATAGGATTGAACAAAAAGCTAACATATTCTCAAATCTTCGGAGTTGTGATTTTTGCAAAAGATACTTTTTATAAAAATATTGCTCATGATTTCGTTAAACAATTTGTTCAATTGTGCGCAACAAAAGAATATTTAATCTTATTAAAACTTGGGAAATTATTAAACTTCAACACGTATGCATGATAAAATTTTAATAAATAATATGAAGTTAAACATTGACAATAATATTTTTTTCAATGTTCTTGTTGAAATATGTGTTCTTGTCAATGAAGAGGAAATGAAAATAGAAACGTAGATATATAAAACCTCTTGTCCATTTTTTACTTCCAGGCAACCAAATATTAAACGACATTGTTGTCCTACTTGATTTTTGTTACAGACTGCTCAAAGTTTATCCCAAAATTTATATGAAAATACAATAAATATTAAATAAGAAAATACAACCATTTATTTTGTTGTAGAGATCTTGTATTAAATCGATCAGTTATTTGTAAAAATCTTCTAAGTGAAGTTGTAATGAGTTTACTTTCTTAACGGATGAACGATGGTACAGTTTAATACACCAAAAAAGTAAAGGTGATAATAAGACATAATTACGATGGTAGTTACGGAATCTTTTTTATAGAAAATTTTCTCTCTTTGTAGAAAATTTGTTGTGAGGCTGGTATTTCTCCGATTGTACTCAATCAAGAAATTTTTCTTAACCTTAATAACTATTTCTTGTCCTGAAGAACACCAAATGCAGTAGCTGATTCATTAACAGCCAGATCAAATTGAAGAGTGTATTCATCTTAATTTTATGAAGAGTATAAGCATGGTTTGGAAAATCTTTAGTGGAAATTATTTACAAAAGATCTGTTTAAGTCGCAGAGGTTGCAGATTACTTAGTGTTGGTTCCATATTGCAACGATATTCAAATACTTCGACCAAACTTCTAAAAATATCTTTGAACTGTGACAATGTCTTTCACTGATTTTCGTTTCAAGGTTTTTAATTGCTTTGAAAAATCTTGAAAAGCATTTCTGGAAGTCAAGCACATTTGCCTATCGGATGGCTAGATATTTCTCGAAAGATTTTTATTTTTAACCAGAATAAGCAATTCAAGTTTATGAAAGGATTTTATTCATGATATCTTATAGTTTTTTATTTATTTCCTAATTTAAATGTAACTAAACATTAAAAGTTTGAATAAGTTTTGTAGTCAAGAATAACTTATATTGCCTTTGTTTTCAAATTTATCATGTATCAACGAAAATTGGTGACAACAAAACAACTGGAAGAAAGCAACCGAGCAAAATTTTGTTTGAAAACTTTTAAGACAAAAGTCATCGTTGCAAAAGACTTTTTGAAGAGAGAAACTTAAAAAATAATACAACAATAAAGAAAGTCCTTTAGGATATAGAAATAAATTACCTTCTTAAAACAGAAATTATTTTTACCTGTAGCAATTATTTTTATGTTTAAAATAAACATTATATTATGTTTTAAATAACATTATTTTTATGTTTTAAGTAAAAATCTCGATTGTGATCAAAAAGAAATTCGTTAAAATTTAATGAGTTCTGAAGTATTATTTGTTCTTAAACTTTGCTAATGGAATAATACAAATAGAATTGTTACTATTTACGGGTAAAATTCTCAATATTTAAAAAAATGGCGTTTAAAGTGGTATGAAGTGTAAATTAGTGCACTTTAGCTGTGTTCACTTTAAAATGTCAAGAGAGTTGGTTAGCCACTACTTTTTCTGTCGCAAACACTACTGTCTCTCGAAATCGGGTTGTTAGCCTAGAAATTGACATTTTTTCTGATGGAGGAACACCAATAAATTTACTTTGAAATGATTCTTTTACACTCGCGTACGATTTCGTAGCAAAATAATGTTCAAGAATTAAAACCCGTTGTTCTAGGGTAAAAGACATTCTGTTCGTAACACGACCGGAAACTGCACCAAATTTTACACAGCTTAAGAAGAATCAACTGACACTGCCGTATCTATATCGGTTGAGTAGGGCTACCAACTTCTTGTCACAAAACAAAATTTCTCTTTCTTAGAAAAAAAACTACCAGACATTAACAATTGGGTAACAGGACTAAAAAATCACTCTGTATAACTCACGTAAATTAGGCTTACTTAATAAATGTAAGTAATTTGTGTGTGGGAGTGACCTTTTAGCGCTGGAAAGAGAGTTCTATTGTATTCTGTTGGGTTCTAGTCCTTTTAGAGGGATCTGAGGTTGCTGCTGTGTAACGCCGCTACCCTTTTGTGAGCCAGTCAGTGGTACTTTTAACCTAGTGAAATGCGTTTGTTAAGAACCTGTTTATGTGTTGCTTGTTGAAGTAGTTTCTTTATGATTAGAAAATAGTGTACGATTATCATCTGTTTATAAGTAATAATTAATTAATTATTTGATTGAAAAGTGCCATATTGCTTTTTGATGTTAAGTTTAGTTTAAGTCTTGAATTGGTTTTAAAACATTTTGTAATACACAGGAGCGTCGATTAACCAAACGTCAGTCATCTGTACTGTTAATTATCCGAACCACGATCGATGGAAAAAATACATATTTATTCACGCAGAGGTCTTTACTGGCCTAAAAACTGTTATACTATGGCGCAAAACCAGCATGAATGGTGAATGGTGCTGAAGCATTGTTACTAAAGGGAATAAGAGATATTGCTGCCACAAAAATAAGTTTAGTCTTAGTTCAAAAGAAAATTTAAGATTTTTTAAAATAATTTACTGTATATTATGAACGAGGTTTGATCGAAAAATGACGAGAATTTTAGTTTTTCTTAAAAAGTCTTTATTTATTCATCTATATAAATTTTGTTCCCTTCAAAATAATCCCCCTCAGATATAATACTTTTGTGCCAGAGCTTTTTCCAATCTTGGAAACATTTCTGGAACTCATTTTTGGTGTAGCTTTCAGTTACTCTAGTGATTCTGGATTTATGTCATCAATGGTGGCAAAACGTTGTCCTTTCATGGTTCTCTTCAGAAAGAATCATCATTTCATGCTTCGAGAATAGATAGAAGTCGCCGGGGGCCGTGTCCGATGAATGTGTTGACAGGTAACATAATGGTGTTGTTGTTTGCCAAAATATTATGGACAAGCAATGAAGTGTGAGCGTGAGCATTATCGTGATGCAATTTCCACGAGTGGTTTTGGCACAATTCTGGACATTTTCGGCGAATTGCTTCACGCAAACCGCGAATAACTCCCAAGAAGTATTCTTTATTGACCAAACCACCGCTGGCAGGGACATTCGTACAAGTGTGTTAAAAATATTTTGTAACGAATTTTACCGTAGTTTACTGCGTTAATTTATTCAGTTTAGAAATTCTGTATTTTTTGCTTTATTTTTATGATCTTGTTGATTGTACAATACAATTGCAATAAATTTGTGTTTTTTTCAAATCAAAGTTTATGTTAGCCTTTATTAACCTGTTAGACATTTAGGTTTTATTGCATTGTTGCAGTACAGTGTATCAAATTTCTGTATTTAGCGTATTTAAGTATCCGAACTATTTTATTATCAGAACCGCTCTGGTCCCAATTAGTTCGGATAACTGACGCTCTACTTTAAATTTAGATTGTTAATAAGTTAAGTTAATAAGCCTGCTGGAAGGATACCCAGATAATGATGATGATGATGAATAAGTTAAGTAGTTGATTCTAACTTTCTGGTTGTTATAACTGTAATAATTAATGTATGTAATTAATTTGTAAATAAATATTTACTTGAAATTTAATGGAATTGTTGTTATTTATAAGTAACCAGATAGCGGAATAAATGTCGCAATGTGTCGCTAACTAAAGTAGTCTCCGATGAGTGTAGCACAATCAGAAAATAAGTAAAACTATACATATTTCACTTTGCTCACGTTACAGGTTTCAGTTTTTTTAACTTAACTGATCACAAGCTAAAATTAATAAAATACTTTTATATAATATGATTAGAGTTCATAAATTTTAAACTGTAATTAAAATTAACGGTTCATTTATTTATGTTATTCAAATTATTGAGTAATGTTAATACATTTCAAAATTAATTAACTACTAATTAAAAATTATTTCCATCCACATTAATTAAATTTATATTAGACTACATAACAAAAGGTAAATATTAATTTTTAAATAAATAAATTGTTTTTATTAATAATAAATAGCAATTTATTATCATTTTTAATATTCGTAGTAAAACAATATGAACAAAACACTCATAATAAGTATTCTAATGAATCATTAGGTTATCTATTTCTAAACCAAAATTTCTTGATACTATTCTTAATTAAGATTTAAAAGTTCCTTGACATTAATACTACTTCAAAATGTAATACAATTTTAACAAACTCTAAATGTTCTATTTTCCCTACGTCCCGGTACTTGGCCACAAACTTTTATGAATAACTCAGAAATCCCACAATAAAATCAGCTATTTAGGATTTACCCTAAAAAAAATTTAGGGTTTTTAAACGTTTAACCTGGTTTAATCACTGTTATCATTAAAACAAAACAATTCTGTCTGTAAAAACATGCTCTCTCCGGAAAGGCGAATGTCCTCAATTATTTCTTGTCAATAATTCAATACCACAACGACAACAAGTTAAATACCTAGAACTTCACCTAAATAAAAATCAAATATAAACTGTATAAAAATCAAAAGACTGACTTTGAACTCCAAACTGAAAGAACTATTCCGACTACTTGGACGCAGCTTTTTACTGACTCTAAAATCTAAACTATTACAATACAAAGTTTATTTTAATTCAATATGGACCTATGGGCTAAACATTTATGGCACAACTAAACCAAGTAACCTAAAAAAATTACAAGCATTTCAATCAAAATTTCTACGTGTAATAAGTCATTAGTATATTGATTAAGTTATTTATTGTATTAGTTAATTGTAATTAGTTTGTCATTTATTGAGTAATTTAATTGAACATTACTATTGTTACTCTATATATTGTATATTTTAGATTGTGGTACTATATATGCTAATTATTATTATTATTACTATTTTTTTTATAATTAAAAGTAATAATTAAATTTAGATTTTAATTTCGATTATTTGTTATTCAAGACTGAATTGATTTTATCATAAAGTTGTGGTTTTGTGCTTTCGATTATGGACTATTGTTATCTGTACTCAATTTAACTACGCAATTGTCAAGTACCCATTTTCTGTTTTAGTTTTAGTTGGCTAAATGATTTGTTATTGATTTTTCTTGTAAATTTAAAAATGTTATTTTCGCGTCGCGTAACTTTTCTTTTGTATGGGACAAAATCCTAATAACAAATAAATGATATTATTATTAATTGTAAATTACTTCTCAGATGCAGAAATGAAACTAAGATCTAACAGAATGAAAATATCGGGATAAAGAAAATCTAAAAATCTCAAATTTAAGAAAAAAATGAATAAGTAAATGTTTAAATGAGCTTGTGAAAGGAAAAGAATTACAAGTATTCCGAGGTAGATACAATAATAGAAAAAGTATTTAAAAAATGTATTAATTAATCATTAAATTTTATGTATAAATGGTTTGTAGAAAAATATAATACATTAGATCTCATTGAACGGAACGTCACCACTTGAAGAAATCCTTTGATGGTGAAATAAACTAGAGACCACAATTTAAACAGTTCTAACTAGCGGGGCTTTTAGTTCAAGAGCTCTTCTTTCAAGAGAGCATTAACGTACTCTCGGAAAGGCTTAAGTCGTATCATATGTGCTATTCTCTTTACAGAAGATAACTACAGTTGCTTATTCCTGCAACTATATAACATAATAATCAATTGTAAAAAAACTATTTTTACAATTTACAAAAGTAATTAGCTATTTCATAAAAAATTGTAATTTTTAAACCACTTAATCCGTGAACTTGATTGGTAAACTGTTGTTTACTTTGGTAAACTAAATTACTAAATAAATAAGTAACTACAGTTGGATCTCCACATATCGAAATTGTAGGTTCCTTATGAAAAATTTGATATGTAGAAACTTCGATAAAGAGAAACGCTGTTGTTTCTCTCATTAAGACTGCACTTATATTACTTGAGATTACTCGACCGTAACAATATTGTCTAAAAACCATATTTGTTTACAAAATAGTCTGTTTTATTGTACAGTATTATAAGGATACGCACTATACTTAGATTATACTGTATTTTGGTTAAAAATAATGAAATAAAAACAGTAATGAAAAACATGAATTTGTTGGATATTCTGCTATAACTTCTTCATTTACCCTTAAAAATTCATTGAGTGCAATATCGTCGTTGATCGTGCCTGCCAACTGTAAATGGACCCAATAATCCTCAACTTTCGTTACTACATTTGCTTCTTCCACAACAGTTTTTCCAGAGAAGCCGGCTTTAAAAAAACAGTTCTTTTATCATAGATTCCGCTACATCATTTTGCCACACCTTTACTAATTCTGATATAGACAGCCTGAGGTTAATAACATTTTCAATAGGTTTGTCATTTCTAACGCAAGAATATCTCTTAAAAACCTGTTTTCTGTAATATATTTTTAGAGTTTTAATAACACCTTGGTCCATAGGTTGTACTTTCGACGTGGCATTTGGAGAGAGAAAACTAGTTTTACGGTTACTAACTTTTTTTGAGACAGAAGACGGATGTGCAAGGGAATTTTCCACAAAAGAACAACTTTTCTCTTTTGCATAGGCGTGTTTTTATCTCATGACATTTTTACCCGTTTGAGAACTGCTTCGTCCACATCATCGTATTTACATATCGCACATAGTATACGAGTACTAGTACAAGAGTGCCATACTACTCTTATGCAACGTGTTGTATTGTTACGTTGCTCTCTCTCAATGTTTCGGATTAACTAGTGTGTTATGGGAGGGCTATATGTAGTTCTATTAATATTTTCACTAAAATTAAGTTCGATATATAGAATTTTTTTCGATATACAGAAACATTTTTCCATTTAAATTTCACGGTACTCAGGAAATACTTCGATATGTGGAGAATTTCAATACATAGAAGTTTGATAAATAACGGTCCGGCTGTACTTACTAAATTGGTAAAACTATTTTCTTTTTTGGTTCAGGATAATGAGCTTAAGGTTTTACCTTAAAATAATAATCAAAATATTTAAATTTGAATGTAAAGTTGTTTAAAGTTTTTTTGTATTCACTCACACATTAATTTTCGACAAACAGTATGAAGACAATTGGAGAAATATAAAAATGTTAAAGGAGTTTTTAGTGTACAAATTTTTATCTTTCGTCTGTTTTTAACTTTAATTGTGAGATCTCGTTCAAATTGGTCTGTTCAATTTATACTGGATTCAATAGATTAATAGCTCGGGATTTTTATTAATGTTTAGAGGTGAGAAAATACAATGGAGAAGAAAACGATTTTAAAACTCAAAACGTTTTTATTTTATCCACGGATTTGTATCTAATAACCATCCATGATGGTTATCTTCTATCTAACTATCATGATGGTTTTGAGGTTTACCACCTCAAAAACTTTCAAACTAGCTGAGAATAAAGCCCAGAAATGTTCCGCTTCTTATTCTAAAAAAACTACAACATAGAAGTGCCTAATTCAAAACTTACATAGAATTATTATTAAAGTATAAAACACATAGTTATACCATGGTAAAAAATATTTAAGCATTTCTTTTATGAGCTTACACGTTGTCATAAACGATTTTGTACAATATTATGACCAATAAAAACATATTATTTATGTAGAACGCTTTTATTGCAACGCTAGTTTTCAAGTTTATTAATTTTTTAAAAATCAAACAAACTTACAATTCTTCATATTGGGTACCCAAATTCAATATTAAGTTCTTTAACGGATAGAAAATATGTAAAAAATAAATTGAAATTTAGTCTTCGTGGTACAAGAAATACCTGTTTGTTTTCCTTTTTCATAATGTAATAAATAGTCTACTATTATATCTGCTTTTAATTACACGGTACTCTTAGGATTGTAATAATATAATGTTTTTTTATGCATTTATCATAAAATTCCTCATACAGTTACTTTACATAAAAAGCTCTACGTAAAAAGGGCACATCTGCAAAAGTGTAGTTTCGAGAAAAACGCAGACAAAAATTTGATTGATCAGTTGTTTTTTTTGTATATGTGAAATTGGAAAACAAAATATATAGTAATAAAAATATAATACACATATATTTAAAATAAAAATTAATTAATAACGAAGTAATTTATTGTGATGGATAATTTATGTCAAAATATTTGTTATTACAAAATGTCGTACCTAGCTGATTAGAAATCTTTGTACCAACAAGAAAGTTTAAGAAATCCCTTTGAAATTTTTACCACATATGTGGTAAAAATCTAGCTATAAATACTTGAATTTACGAGGAATTCAAATAACCCTTCTACATAAAAATGGCACATGTTTCTAAATGCCCCTTTTACATCTTCTTCTTCATGTACCATCTCCATTTCGGAGGTTGGCTATCATCATTGCTATTTTAACTTTGAAGCCACAGCCCTGAAGAGATCAGATGACCCGACATTAAACCACTCTCTCAAGTTCCTAAGCCAAGATATTCTCCTCCTTCCAACAGATCTTCTCCCTACAACTTTTCCCTGGATTATGAGCTGCAGAATCCTGTATCTTGGACCTCTCATGATGTGGCCGAGATATTGCAGTTTCCTGCTCTTCACCTCACGTAGAACCTCTAAACCTTTGTTCATTCTCCTCAAAACCTACACATTTGTCACATGTTCTGTCCATGAAATTCTCAATATCCTGCGGTAAGTCCACATCTCAAAGGCTTCTAATTTCCGCTCACACTGTACATTGAGAGTCCAAGTCTCTACACCATATAAGAGAACTGGGAACACATAGCATTTGAGCATTCGAATTCGGAGGTCTAAACTCAAATCACGGCTACAGAGCAGCTTCTTGATTTTCACAAAAGATGTGCGTGCTTTCTCAATACGACTCTTTACCTCCGAACAGAACTCCACAGAACAACTGACACTTGTACCCAAATAATCATATCTCTCCACTCTTTCCAGCCTTTTGCCCTCCACATAGAGATGTTCATTGGGCACTTCAGTTTTGGTGACAATCATATATTTGGTCTTCTTAACATTGAGTGTCAGACCATATTCCTGACTAGCTGTGATAACCTTATCCAACATATTCTGTAGGCTTTGCATGTTTTCAGCAAGAAGTACTGTATCATCAGTAAAATCATCAGCATAGCGCAAATTATTCAGAGGAATGCCATTAACTCTTATTCCACCCACCTCATTTTCAAGGGCATTGGCAAAAATTTTCTCAGAGTAGAGATTGAAGAGGACAGGTGAAAGAACACACCCCTGTCTGACACCCCGCCTAATTTCCACTGCCTTTGTCAGCTCAGATTGGATGCGGACAGCTGCACGTTGATTCAGATATAATCTTACAATTATTTGTATATCTTTTGTGTCAATGTTCTTCCGTTGTAGTGCTTCTATAAGTTGATTATGTCTCACTTTATCAAATGCCTTATTGAAATCAATAAAACAGACGTATACATTTTGATTAACATCAAGACATCGCTGCACCAAAACATTGTAGGCAAAAAGAGCCTCTCTTGTACCACATCCATTCCTAAAGCCAAACTGAGTATCCGCTATGCCAGCCTCCAGCTTCTTATATATTCCACGGTGGATGACTTTGAGGAAGATCTTTAGAGTGTGGCTCATTAGACTAATTGTACGATATTCATCACATTTTTTGGCATTCCGTTTCTTAGGAAGTGTGACAAATATTGACTGAAGCCATTCTGTGGGTATTATACCTGTGTCATATATCTTATTGAACAGGGAAGTTAAGGCACTCAAATGTTTCTCCTCAATCAACTTAAGCACTTCTGCAGGTAGTTCATCAGGGCCAGGGGCTTTCCCATCTTTGGCAGACTTTACCGCTGCTTGTACTTCTTCTTTTAGAATAGGTGGTCCAGTTTCATCTTCAGACTCAATATAAACCTCACCCCTCTCATCATTGAATAAATTCCTAATGTATTCCTCCCACAGAATCAATTGATCTTTAATGTCCAACACAATGTTTCCTTTTTCATCCATTAAGATGTATGATTTATGCTTCCGCCCAACTCCAGTAAACTCTTTTATTTTTTTATGGACACTATGAGAGTCATGCAGCCTCTGCAAATTCTCTATCTCAGCACACTTTCCCCTCAACCACTCCTCCCTGGCTTGGCGACACTTATACCTGATGTCCTTCCGCACTTCTTTATATCTCTGTCTGTTTGTACTTTTCAAGAGTCTTCTCTCTTCCATTAGCACCAATATTTCATTTGTCATCCAGTCACTCTGATGTTTCCTCCTGTCAGGTTTCAGAATCTCTCTGCAAGGTTCCATAATAGCTGACTTAAAATTCTGCCACATGTGTTCCGGCTGACTGAGAGTTGCTGAGCTAATACTTTTTAAATTTTCAGTTATCTCTTGGCACACTCTCTTTTTCACATTGCCATTTCTTAGTAAGCTGGTATCAATTATTCATTGGTTTGACGAAATTTCCAACTTCTTGAGCCTCATCAAAATCTCTGCAACAAGAAGACTATGGTCTGATCCCACATCCGCTCCTGGATATGTTTTAGCACTTCTCACTGCATTCCTGTACCTCTGATTAACAAGAATATAGTCAATTTGATTTCTGACATATGTTCTTTGTTATCCCGTAGAGATTTCCATGTGTACAGACGGCGTTTTGGCAGCTTGAAAAATGTGTTAGTAATTACCATGGAGTTTTCCTGGCAGAATTGTAAAAGCCGATCACCTCGCTCATTACGATCCCCCAGCCCATACAGCCCAACCCATTCACATGAGCCTTGCCCAATCTTCGCATTCATGTCACCCAAGATAAAAGTGACATCCTTGTTCTTAGTCAGCTTCATAATCTCATCAACATCTCTATAGAAAGCTTCCACTTCTTCATCCTCTTTATCTGCTGTTGGCGCATACACCTGGACAAGGTTGAGCGTTCCACAGTATGCCTCTAGCTGTAAAAGTAAAACTCGGGGAGAGAGAGATACAAAGTTCTTCACAGATCTCCAAAGAGTCTTGTCAAGTATAACTGCAACGCCATGACGATGTTGACTATCATTACTTCCTGAGTAATAGATAATTTTGTCACGAACTCTATTCTGCCCACATCCTACCCAGCGAGCTTCACTAATTCCCATTATTTTGATGTTCAGTCTATCCATTTCCAAAGTCACATTATGGGTCTTTCCTGAGTCACACATACTTTGAACATTCCATGTTCCAATTCTTATTGGATTTCGTAGCAAAATATTCTTCCTACTGGTTGCATTCTTCATATCAGTCACAACTGTCCTCCCCGGAGATCCGATTGGAGGACTTGAAACTCCGGAATTATATTTAGTCCTGACTATAGCCATGATGATAATGCATGGAATATCAATATATGATCTTTAATGCAGTGGTTTTCCTTTGCCTTCTGCATCCTCATGCCGTTGATTAAGACTACATCTCAGTTCCTCCGCCTTCAAAGACATTTTCAACATCTTCGGGACAAGAGATTGCCCCTTCCACTTAGCTCTTCCGCTCCAGAGACCGTTGGCCTTGTAGAGTTGACTCCATATACCGAGAGTCCTTCGGTCACCAGAGCATTCTTGATGCCTGGTTCTAGTGCTAGGTTTTGGTCCACCCTGAGTATTTGATTTCCTCAGTACCACCCATATCTGGGAGGCATTCCCCTATCCGCCACCTGGGGAGGCGCCCGATGGAGGACCTAGCAACCTCACACGGGAAACCTAGCAACCTTACCCTTTTACATAGACCGCTTCTATTGTACTATTTGAATAATTTCAGGCAGGTAGGCTACTAGGAAGCTCCCAGGCCTGACTCACGGCTAAAGTCCTAAAGTTTGATCAAATTAAATTACACAGTTCCATAAACCAACAGTATTCGCCAATGACCAAACTGGTGACAAAACTTTAAATTTTTACTTTATTTTATGTATTTGTTACCTTTAAATTAAAAAAATAACAAAAGACATGAGTTATTTCTTGAGGCTAAAAGGGATCATTCAAGTGTTGCGCAAAGTTCAGCCCTTTCATAATTATTGATTTTGATTTTCTCACATTTAGAATTTTGCCAAATAATTTAATAAACGTTTTGTGGTTAACAAAAAGAAAACAAGACTAAATACTTAATACTAAATGTACTAAATACAATGGCCGGCCGCATTGGCGCAGTTGGTAACGTGCTCGCCTCTTATCATGCGGCCCTGGGTTCGAATCCAACTCAGGCACGGCATATTTTCATACGTTACAAAAAAATAATTTCATCCTTCATTGTACAATACACCCCAATGTCGTCGCTAATGACCGTTGTACTTGATGCGACGTTAAATAAATGAATTAAAAATAAAAAAGCTTTTCTATAACAAATAAGGAAAAATTGTGACATACGCCGACTGAACAATGGTAGGCGGGTTTGAGTGTGAATGGGCTTCGGGTTTTTGACAATATAATTTACTGCTTTCCAAACTTACTTGCACTTCTTTTACTAGTAACAAGTAGTAGGTTCTATTAGTATGTTCTATTGTTATTATTGCTTCTGTAGATAATTCTATTGTTTATTATTTTCTGGAATATTCTTTGTGTTCTTTATCCTTCTATAAAATTCTATGGGTTTTGTTGTTTCCAATAGCAAAAACTTTTGTTAGTTAGTGTGAAGTGAGTTTGTGAAAAACCGCGTATTGTAAAAGTCACGTATTCAAGATTTCTTATGACGGGCAAATAGTGTAAATTTTTATCAGATTGTAATTAGGAATTAATTATTTATTTTATTGTAAATGACCATATTTCTTTTTAGTTAAATATTGATAACAATATTTTAAGACTTAAGTCTTAAGTATTTAAACATTTTGTAATCAATTTAGTTCGTTATTAAGTTAAGTAATTTATTATAATTTTTTAGTCGTTATAACTGCAATAATTAATTTCAAATTTTTTAAAAATTTAAACGAAAGCTTTGTTTTTTAGCAACAACCATACACTAAAAGGAACCGGAATAAACATAATATATATTTTTACTAACGTAAAACGTTTGTAATAACTGTTAGGCTATAGATAATAAAATAAATCTCCTATTTAACAGAAATTTTCTCTTAATCGAATTTCTGTCGGACCTGACTGATTCGATTAAAAAGAATTTTCAATTATACATTTAATTAAAAATACCTAACTTATATAAAATCTATTTGGCATATTATTAGTTATTTTTATAAAATAATTTTTCATACAAGAGGATAAAAATATAATTTATTCATTTTGTTTACAAATTTTTCTGATTAATTAATAGTTATTTTAAATTAAAAAATATCATACAATTATAATTAGGTACAGCATGTATAAAATTTATTTCTCTGTTTTGTACATAGTGTCCTGTTTTACAAACCCTCTAAACAAACTCAGTACACAAACGCAATCTCATTCTCTTTATTTCCTCCGTTATCATTCTATATTCCTCTCATTTCTCTCGTCCTGTGTTTAGGTACATTACAACAATACTGACGCGTTTCATATATGCGTTTTCCGAGTATTTGAAACGTGCTCAGAATTAACGTAAGTGGTATTTGTTCATTTATTCTGTTACTTTAAAATTCCCTATTGTATTTCAACGTTTCATTAAAAGGTAAAAAAATTATATTTATTTAACTAACAGAAACAAGTGGTTTTCCTTGATCTTAATTTCCCAAGAGATTTCAGTCTTAAAAGATTTATATATAAATGAATCAGAAAAATGTCGATACTTCTATTAAATCTGTTCGGAAAGATAAAAATTTTATTGGAATTGAATTTTAAGATTTATTTTAAGTGTTACAGTGATATAAATTGCGGAGTTATAAAAAAAACTAGGGCAACGCGTCGGTGTTTTACTAGTTTCTACAACACGGTGTTGTTTAAAATACTATTTTTTAATGTCACGGATTTACTTAATTACTCAACAATCTCTACAATGGGAATTGAATTTAAAACAACCATTAAATGATAAAACTATAATGATTTTATGTTAATGTCAACAAATAAAACGCTGAACCCCCAAGTTGTTTTACTAAGAGAAATGATTAAGTATTTTT
Source organism: Catonia carolina (assembly GCA_035578175.1). Taxonomy (NCBI): domain Eukaryota; kingdom Metazoa; phylum Arthropoda; class Insecta; order Hemiptera; family Achilidae; genus Catonia; species Catonia carolina. Next base: position 254,169,664 of record JAQMRL010000001.1, on the reverse strand, counting down.
CTATAGCTTTTTATATCTGATAAAAAAAAAATCTGGTGTGAAACAATCACACGACTTTCTCTTTCCAGTGTTAAAAAGGACTATTTCTGATGATAAGTTATATAAAAATACTAATTGCTACAAAATAAAGTACGATAAAAGAATAATGTTTGAAAATAGTTCTAGAGTTATAATTTTCAAAAACTTTAATCGTCTGTACTTTTACTTAACTGTTCTTAATAGAACAGTAAATAAATTTTTACGCAGATAATTATTAGCACTTTTTACTGGTTGGTATCGATTACAATAATGTAATGACTAAATTTAAAAGAAAACGAGTAGATATATGTTTCTAAAGAAATGAGTTTATCGGTTGCCTCCGTTTTGTCCTTCGTATTGTGTCACAGTTTCCAATAAATTGATTGCAAACACGTTTTGTGATATTTGTTGTTTAGGTTATCAGCCAAAAGGCTGGATTGAACTAAGTAAAACGAGGTGTGAAGTGATTTACCATTGCCTTCCTTACTGAGTGGAAAAAGTATGCTTATCAGCATACCAGGCCCTCTAAAAAGCATCTTCTTCCACCCTGCAAATGACACCTTCACTTCATTTGCCCTAGGGTCTGGCTGTATAATGAAATTCATTACTTTCAGCTGAGGTAACTCTGATTAATGTCTTTTGCACCTCTACCTCTTCTGCTCTTAAATGCTTCAGTCATATAATTAACTGTTTATGTGATAAGAATCATAACATTTTTTGTAGCCTTGAAACTAGCAGATCGAGTGCAAATAATTTAACACTCAACCTTCCTGTTCTGGGCATTTGTGATATTTAATAAGATGTGAAAAAGAAAACTCATCTACGTATTTATTATTATACTTTATTATTAAAACAAAATATTTAAAAAAATATTTACACAATAAAAATGCACATTCATTATTTACTACACAAAATTCAACCTAAAGACCAAGATATTAAAAGAACTTTAAATAATAGCCTAAAATAAAAATACGAAGCACGATTTTTTGAAACGTTTTATTTCGTTTAATGGCTACTGATCGCATCAGCTCACAAATTAAAGGTAATCGCCGAAGACAAATGTAAATAAAGTTTGTCGTCATGGCAACGGGGATCTTTCTCAGCTGGTTTAAAATGGATTGTACGAATTCTCTTTCTTTAATTATTAGTCTATCTTACATCTCAAAATTTCAAAAGAAGTTTTATATTATCAAAGTCTGGCTCAAGTAAGACGTTGTTTTTGATGTTTGATTATTTTTGGTCCCGAAATATTGAAAATTTTACTCATTGTAAAATTTACTAAATTTTCTACAATCTTTGAAAAAAAATCGTTTGATTATCCTTTATCCTTTATTCGACAGCTTACGAAGTGAACCCATTTTTTATCAGTGATTCATTTGAGTTGAATAATCTCAAATAATTAATAAAGAAATATGTATAAATTATAAATAAATGTATAATTTAAAAGATAAACAACAATAATGTAATATTAAAAAATAATACCTACATAACAAAAATTTATTTACATCACAGAACAAAATGAGATTTCTTTAAATGTTTCTGTATGTACAACGTTCACATATTTTTTAAATTAATATATTTCAGTTAAAATTTTTTTTAGATATTTTGTACGGAATTTGGTTTCTGTATAAACTTTATTGATAAATACGCCTGTACTTAAGTTCTTGTACAATGGATGTTCATCTCTCTAATATAGAAGTTGAGAAGCTACCTAAATTTAAAAAATTAATAATTTTGTTACGTTATTTTAGGTTATAACTTCTTACTAAAAGTGAACTAACTGAAAGATCTTCGGAGACGTAACATTAAACAATATATTTGAATATAATATAACAATTAAAATTGCTGTGAAGAAAATAGTGTGTTTTTAAATCTTGAAATTTATTTCTTTGTGGGGGTGTATGGAAACTTATAAATTATCGAGTAAACTTGAAATAGACTTCTACGTCATAAAACATATAAATTACAGAACTTATGGACGTTTTGTTTTTTAGTAAAGTATTATAAAGATTATGTATACTGAAATCTTATTACAAAATTTTTCACGAATGCAACCCATTTCACTATTAGTTGTGGGAATAAGCAGTACTTTAGGAAATAAGCCGAGATATTCACATTCCTAGCAAGTTCGTGGTGGGAATGGTATGTAATAAATTTACCCTCTGTGCTAAAAAAAAACCGTGAACGATAGGAGCAAGTTATGTTTTTAGCTCTACAGTCATGTTTAACAATCTGTAGTTTAACGCCTTTTATAAGAACGTGTTTGTATTTTCATTTGTTTAAAATTTTTGTTACATCAATATTAAACAGTACGAGTTCGTAAATATTATTTCTTTTTTAATATTAATAATATTTTACATTAGTTCTTAAATTATAGTAGAATTATCTTTTTTTTTAATATCAAGTTTACTACAACTATATTATTTACAGCTAACGAATGTTCTTCCTTTAACGATATTTTCTTTCTCCTCGCTAATTATCCAGCATGACACTTATACTTATTCTACGATTTTTCTTTTATATTCTAATAATTTAAATTTTAAAAAGAATTTATATCTTATAGATTTTTCTAAAAATCTAATTTTCATTTAATATATATTATTATAAACACAACCCAATTATCAGGGTTAGTTTTTTCAGTCTCCTATCACAATAAATGATAATAGTAGGAAAACAACAGACCTTGTTGTCGTGGTTGTCCATCAGGGATTAGGCTGTAGTTAAGCCTATTTTGGTGTCCATCTCTTCCTCGGTCTCCCCACTCTTCTTGCACCCCTCGGTTCATAAAGCCACCCATCCAAAGATAGTCGGTCTTGTGACTTTCTAAAATAATTATCTGTCCATTGTCCTTTAATTTCGTGATGATCTTATTTAGTGAATGAGTTCCACAACAGACCTAATAAATCAGGTTTACAAAATATTGACGCAGCGTTTTATCTATCATTCCTTGGTTAAAATTTTGTTGTAGGGTTTAATATTTGGTTTAGAGATCTCCTACAATAATATTCTGCTTCATTATAATCACCATAATGTGTTTCCAATTTCTTCATCAACACCTCGGTTTTTCATCAAGTTTATCTAGTGTGACCATATCATCCTTGAGAAAACGCTCTTGGCTGTTTTCGCGCTTAATTACTTTCATCCATTCTAGTGATTACGTGTTCTTAGCCCTATTGTACGGAGTTGAAGCTTGCATTCTGAGAGAAGGAACACTTAACGAATTGAGAGCGTTTGAACTTTGGCTGTACAGGAGAATGCTGCAAATATACTGGATGCAGAAAATTGCTAATGCTGAAGTGCTACGTTGAATGAACAAGGCTGCGGAATTGATCAGCATAGTGAAGGCGCGAAAGCTGCAATATCTCGGTAAAATTATGCGAGATGAGCCCAGATATAAATTGCTTCAAAGCAATCTGCAAGGAAAAATCGACAGTAGAAGGGGACCAGGACGCAGAAGGATTTCATGGTTGATCAACTTGAGGGTATGGATTAACAAATGCTCAGAAGAACAGTCTTTCGGATAGCTACCAGTACGGTAAGCATTACTATGATGGTCGCCAACTTTTGGAACGGAGAAGCAGCCTGAGAAGAATTCTAGTGATTGTTCCTATTGTGTATTGAAAACAGAAACAAAAAATATTTTTTCGCTTATTGCGTAGTAATTCCTGTACACTGTAGATAATGAAACAGTAAATACGAATTTTAAAATAGTAAAACAATAAAATTTACCAATACTTACTCGGAAATTGAATTCAAAACTCACAACTTATTAATTAAATAATTTACCAGACTTAATGTCTTGAAAATACTTTTTATGTGGGTTATGTCAAAAACTTTTGTACAAACTTTCCTATTGTTGTGGATGATTTAAAACAACGCGTCACAAATGTTTTGTCATCGTTGGTATGGATATTCCAGCTGGTGTTTGGTAGGAATTTTACTTCGTGTTGGTCTTTGTCGTTTTACAACGGTGTACACATTGAACTATTACATATAAAAACATATTTTTTTATAAGCTATTTAAAGTGTTTTTCAATTTAAATAATCCTGTAAAATGAGTCAGTGTTATATTAAAAATAAAAAAATTGTTATTGAAAATCATAAAAACACAACCAAAATTAATGATCACACCTATCAAAGAGGATGTTCTTAATACGTATCTTATCAAAGTAAAAATTTATTAACAGCTGTCTGAAAGTTTCAAGTAAAAAGATGTAACGTAATACCTCTATCGGAAAAATAAATCTCTTTCCTGATAAATATTTCATTTCAGAAGAAGTGAGCGTAAAATATCAATAAATGAAAAGTAATTGTGAAAACAATTTTTTTTGAATTGATTCCTTACTTTCTCGTACTCTATCCATAGGGTAAGATAATATTGGGATGGTGAAAAACTTTTTTTACCCAAGTTTTAAATGATATTTACGCTTCATAGCCCCGTGAAGCCAAAAAAATGTTTTTAGAAATACTATCACTTTTTTCCTTATTTAGCGATATTTTAGAAAAAAAACGTAAAATTAATCATTTATAGCAGCTCTTATTCAGCCTGCGCTCTCAGAATTTTTTTACTGTAGTTTTTTCTTATATCCATCCAGGATTCAGATTTTTTTCTTTAGGAAGCCTTCAAACCTATAATCAGTAGTGTGAATTTGTTTTAATTTTGTTCTCAGCGTATTTCAATTTTCTCAATGACCTTCCCGATTTTTTTTTGGTCTTTAATTTTTATTACGGTAGGCCTACTGTACATTGAGCTGCACAACTTCCGTATATGTTTTTTAAATGGTGGTGCGGAATTTCACTTTAAGGAAAGAAGGTACCAGTGGTACATTCTCCGTTTAAAACTGCGGGTATTATCCGCTATTCAGACCAAGAGGTTTCCGCTTTAGACGTCACACATTTGGGAAGTTCCTTGTAGCTAGATCACGGGCTAGTTGATTTGGATGGTCATCTAGTCTTTCGTGAAATGTACTATACATTTAAAGCGACTTTTAAAGACTTTTTAAAGCCATTTTCGAACTCGAGTACATTTATTATTTCCCTAAAAATTGATTTTGTCAACGTTTACATGTTGTAAAAGTTATTTGTAGAATTTACTCATTGTTTTTTAATGTTTCCATTAATCTATCTTGTTTTTCGTGCAATTCTTCTCTTCCTTTTAAACTATTCTATCTGTCTACTATCTTCGAATCCATTTTCTTGTGTAGAATCTTTCTCTCGAAATTTTCCATTCGTTTGCAATCTATCGTATTATCGAGTTTTATTTTCTTTGATTTTTAGAGTGATTTCTTTTTGTATAGAATATAAGTTCTTCGGATGCAGCAGGATTCTTTCCTCGCCAACTTTTTCGCTCCTCTTTGCTGGTCTTTCGCTGAATTATCACCCCGAAGTACTTGAAGCTAACAACCTTTCCAATTTTCCGTATTGTCTTCAAGTACTGCGAGGCTGTTTTAATTTGCATTATGTATATAGTTTTGTCAAAGAATTTCTGTAATATCACTTTTTATGCTTGTTTAACTCATAATTGTGTAGTGGCAAAATAAATCATGAGTAAAAATTTGAAGTGGATGCGATAGTTTTTGAGAAAATTTTCCTTGTGTACAAGAAATAGAATTTTTGGTAAACGGCAAACAACTACAACTATTAGCAAACTAAAAAACGTATTAATCTTACTATAGAAAAAGCAAGAAATTGAAATGCAAGCTTTTTTTCAAAAATAAATTTTAAATATAAAGAAAATCAGCATATCAAGTATTACATAAATATATCAATGGATTCAGAGAGTCATGAACTATAAAATGGCGCAAAAATTTTAAAATCGAAAAAAAATTTTTACTTTCCATCTCTCCTTAAGTCGCATTAATATCTTTGTTGTTAGCGACTACTTTGGGATGTGAAATATTAGGTTTTATTACGCAATAATAAGCCAGATCCTAGCCAGGAATCGAACCCAGAACCTTCCACTTTATTAATTTGATTAAATAAATATTTTATTAAAATTTTTATCTAAATTAATGGTTTAATATTAATTTACTGTAAAGCTTAACAAAACTACAAATACAATTTTCATAAAATTAATTATTATGTAGGCACAATTACTGTGTCAGCTTTCCTATAAAACTATACACAGTTAGAGTTTATTTTATAAAACCAATAATGTTTCATCTAATGAATTACTCTCGGGTTATTTATATGGCTTAACAATGAAAATAATGATGATAAATAATAACACTAATTCCTGTAGATAACATCCTTTATATCCATGTAATTAGAAATCATCTTGTGAAAAGACATTTTCATTTTAGTTTTAGTTAATTGTTACGATACAGAGAAATTAATAAAACATAAAATTTCTCAACAAAAATATTTTTTAGTTTATTAAAAACCTGTAATTCAAAACAGAATTTATAAACGGAGACTTAAACAAAAACTGATGTAGCTCACATACAAAAAGAAGTTTATCTCAATTAAAACAAAGATTAGACACTACAATAGTACAGTAACAAGACCAGAAATAACTTATGCATGTCAAACGCTGTTTAACCTTAAAAGCGAGAACAGAACAGAAGAACTTCAGAGTGGAAAGAAGAATTAACAAAAACGATCATTAACAAAAAACATATAAACGTGAAATATTTAATTCTAATATTTAATTATATTTATTTCGTAATATGGATGGAAAACACAGCCTTCTTCCTAATGAAATGATATATCAGGAGAACGATTCATTACCAAACGTTATAAAAAAAAGATTAGCCTTCTGTAGTTCTCTAGTAAGGCTCCCTGAAGAAATACTGACCAAGAAACTGCTAACTTACCAACAGAAAAATGAAGTTAATAATAATTGGCTACGGGTAATTAAGGAAGACCTTGAGAAGCTAGAAATAACGGAAGAACAGATTCTGAACAGGGAGGAAAAACTATTATTAAAAACAAGCAAACGAAATTAAAAATCAAAACTCCAACTCAAAGAAAGTACAATATAACCGAGGATAAGAGATTCCTGATCTAAAAAAATAAATGAAAGAGTATTGGGCAAAAAAGAGTAGTTCCCAGAAACAGTCTTCCATCCTTAACTGAATTTGCTCCAATGACAAAATAATTTCTAAATAAGGAAAAAAATCGCATCATCATCAACTTGGTTATTGGCGATTACCGTGTATTATGAAATTATAACAGTGAGTTATAATTTCAGAAAAAACTTGTTACAATTTTCAGAACCAGGAATCAAATCCAGGATTTTTCGTTTAGTAGTCTGTTTTTTGTGTTACTTAACATTAACCCTTTCAGTACCAAAAACCATAAAAACGGACGTCAATATATTTTACGTAGTGACATCATACGGTTTACCGTACGTCCGTAAGTTATGCATTAAGTTCCTACGTCCGGATACCCGAACATTATTTACAAAAAAAACCTTTAAAGAAAAATTAATGAAATTATGTATTTTGAAACCGCCTCCGTGGCGTAGTGACTAGCGCGCTAGCTTGCAAAGCGAAAGGTCCCGGGTTCGATTCCCGGCTAGGGTCAACACTGTTACCACAGCCAAAGCCCACAGTAGTCGCTAATGACCAAGCTGTCGATGCGACTTTAAATAAACTAAAAAAAAACTATTTTGAATATTTTTATTTTTAGAACGATTTCTTTTTTTCATGAATATAATAAAAAGTAATTTTTAACAGGAAATTTTATTTTTCTGTAATGTTGAAATTTTGGTCGGCAATGGCAGGCCTGCAAGTTTTCAAAATAAGGGCTGGCACTTTTTGTACACCCTTATTCAAATTAAATGGTTTTAGATCAAACTTTTAAATATTGTTTCAGCACTGAAAGGGTTAAAAGATTTGTAGGTATCAAAAAATTGAAAATCATTGTGTTTTACTGTCCAATTTTGATTTTATATTCTATGTTGGCCTCTTCAATAAGTAAGCTGTTAGTAGGTCGCTTTAGAAATTTCAAGTCTTTATCGGGTAGATAAGGAACTTGATAAAGGCCAATAATGAACCCACGCTTCAGGTTACACCTGTTTAATTTCAAGCATCTGTGGCATAAACTAAAGGGAAACATTCAACAAACTTGGCGGTTGGTCAAATTTTAACAGTTTTGATTATTAACAAAAGTAAAGCAACATTTCAGCAAAAATTCAAAATACAATGCATAGTTAACTATTATAAATTAAATTACTACAATTTAAATAGTAATTCAATAGTTAAACAAAAATAAGGTAACTTCTTAAGGGATAAAGGAGAGAATGTGTTAATCGTCCTTATTGAAACAGCGCGTGTGGTATGTATAGTATTTAAATTTGAGATGCAATCTTCGATCACTCATTTTCTTTATAAATTATCTTTGACCACCAAAAAATTTAGTTTGTTTTCCAGTTGGTAAGTAACTCTACTTATAGTAAAACACCATATTTTTTTAAACATCTGAGTTTATTTACAATCAGTTTAAAAGTAACTTTTAGTAAATAGGTATTATAAAAGCATTATTTTTCAGTTTATTTGTTTAAAGTCGCATCAACAGCTTAGTTTGTAGAATGAACTTGACCTACATTTGGTATTTAGTGGACTAGGTCAAACAGACAGGCTGACCACTACTTAATTTATAAATAGAAATATATCGAGTCTAGTAATATCTGGTATATAAATCTGTTAAAACTTTTAAATAATATTAATAGCTTTATAATGTATCAATACTGGTAAATAATAATAACAGTTTTTTAATTAATAGAATATCAGTTAATTTTCAATCAATTTTATAATTTATAACATACGTACAACGAGATTGGAAGTGAGTACAACTCTATCAAAATGAACAACTAAATCATATTTAGTAAAAAGTGAATTAAAATTCGAAACTAAGATAAAATATTTAACTAAAAACATTTATAACTAAAGTAATGTACAGTGAATATTTTTAAATAGTGATCCGTTTTTCTTAAACAGTTTAAAATATTTAATCAGATTTCAAAGATGACATCGTCGCTTGAATCATGAAATCGGGGAGCGGTACGCCATCCATTAACCGTACCGAACGTATTGTAATACAGCTCCAGAAAAAATTTAAAATTATAATATTAAAAACTACTAATATCTATCAAATAGTATATCAGTGAATGAACAAAGTTATGAGCTATAATGAACAATAAAAATTTTAAATGGAAGATCGGAGAATATTTTAAAATACTTCAAGTTTAAAAACAGCAAGAATCCAATTGTTATAGACCGACGCTAAGAATCAACGTTTCAGTACATCTTCAAAGAATTATAACGGGAACCAGTAAAATTCAACTAAGTATTCATATTATCAACTGATATCCATATAGAATTCTAGTTCTCAATTTATAAAGTATTCAAAATTAAATAATAATCTAAATTTTTAAAATCTAAAAACCAGTATTACTTTCAATTTAAATAGGTACCGATAGTCTTTAGTTTTATTAAAATTTTTCAATTGTTGTATTTGTAGGATGTTAAAATGAACAATAAACAATTATAAATTAATCCCTGAGAATATTTTATGTAGAGTCATTATTTTGTTGTAGTAATAATTATTTATTTTGTTTTTCTATTTAATTAAACGTCTTAAATTACAAATTTGTGTTAATTCATTTACCTTTAAAATTGTACAACCGTAGTGTTGCTACAAGTTATTAGTAACTATTGTGAGTTGTGTTACTGTTACGGTGGGTTTTGACACATAATTTTCTAAACCCTGGTCGGGAATCAATCCCGGGACCTCTACGTGATAGGCTAACGCGCTAATATTACGCTATGGAGGCGGCCCTATAAAAATATTTATAAGACAAAGACTTAATAGTATTGATTTCAAAATAATAACAAAATTATTTATAATTTTTGAAAATGAATAATAGTAAAGAAATGTTTAACAAAAATAACAGAGATACGAATACGATACGATAAAATACGTAGAATGCGATATATACGATATAATACGTAGAAGATGATGATAGAGAAAATTATTAAGTAAATTAACATATATAGGTTATTCGGTAAATCCGGGCGGAAGATCAAGTAATTTTATTTCTTTTAGCCTTGTTAACTCTTCGCTATTATCAAGTAAATAAAGTACCAAAGGATGTAGCACAGGGTGATCTTCTAATTTTACTTAATATTTTGAACTTAGTTGCATAATTTCTTCGTTCTCGGTGTTGACACGTAAGTTCTTATTTTAAGTATCATTTGTCACGTACCATGGAGCATTTGTTCTGATTCATAGAAATTTTGATTGGTATCGTTGGATGATTGCAAGGTTTGATTTCGTAGCTGATCCCCAAAGCGGTAATCCATAATCCCACAGTGGTTTCAATATGGTTTTGTACAATAGGAGTTTGCTTTATAATGACAGCTGAACGAAACACAAAAAATGCGGCGTTTCAATTAAGTATACACTAACATTTTAAAATCTGTTATTATAATAATATGGAAGCCACTTACTGCTACAAAACTATTTTTAATTTAAAAACTAAAACGAGAATGAGGGAAACTCTAAAAATAGAAAGAATAATCCTTAGGACTTGCATTAACAAAAAAAAAAAAAAAACGGAAACTCAACAATGTCTGGATCTTAATGTCTAATTTTGAACTTTACCATGAAATCGAGCCAAATACTAACATCATTCGGAAGAAACAAATTTCTTTCTTCGGGCATTTACTTAGAATACCAAACAATCGAGTTCATTTCTAAAATTAACTCTTGGAAAAATTCTCCAAGGTGGTTGGCCGAAATAAAGAAAGATATGCAAGAACATAACATTGCAGAATGAGATCTTTAAGAAAAATCTGAACAGCTTAAGTTCCTTAAAGATAAAGACACAGGATTCGTCGAAAAACTCGAGCTCCGTCGTCAGTGATTTGTACAGATAAAATCAGACAGATCAGATCCAACAATATGAAGAATCATTGGGAGAAACGTAAGAATCCTAAAACCAAACAACCAAGGATTTCTAAATTTGATTCAAGTGGCCCAATGAGGGCGTAAAAACCTAAAAGAAAAAAAACCAAATGGGAAAGCCGGTACCGATTGACTTATTAAGTCACTCACTCTATACTAATTCTTTAAAAGCCGTAACACATAGAGAGTTAAAATTTGGTACATTATTTCTAAGGGGTTGAACAAAAAAAAAAAACGACTACTTTGGCATTCCTATCACTTGAGGCCAATCAGTAAAAAGGATGAGACTACCAAGTAATAGGCTATACGCAATTACATAATTTTCTGAAGAGTAACAATTCTAAAATCGGCATACGCATTCTGAAAGAGATAACCAGGAAACGAAAAGCACTTAAATTCGGTGATTACCTAAAGAATAAAAAGGGAGTATTCTCTTTAAATAATAAATACATTTTCTTTACCTTCCCAAAGAGCTGTAGTTCGGAATTTGTATTTTTAAAGTGGTAACTATAGAAAAAGTCAAGTGAATCAGGAGTAAGCAATAAACCGTTTTTTAAAGTTTTTTTTATCATCCTGGCGCTCAACAATGAAACTGACGAAAGCAAGTTGAACGTATTTATCTCACTGACACATGGGTTCAGTTGGATAAATAAGACTTAATATTGTAGTTTTAATGTTACTAAAAAACTTTTGTAACAATTTTTTTTTCTACATCTGTGCTTATTTACAATCAGTTTAAAAACAAAACCCATAAGTAAATGACATGAAAGTGTTTACATGACGAAGACAATACCCAACGGTATTGCTTCCAAAAGAAAAACAAAATTATTTATAATTTTTGAAAACATTAACTAGATAAAACATGAATAACAGTAATAGAAAAGGTAACAAAATTAATAGCAGTGATAGTAGAATGCGTAGAGGAGAAGATGATGTTGATAGAGATGATGTTGATGTTGATATGGAATACAATTATTTACAAAGTAGGTTAGTCGGTAAATTTAAATGGAAGTCAAGAAATTTTATTCGTTTTAGTCGTGTTACGTCTTCGCTATTATTAAATAAATTAAGCGCCAATGAATTTGGGTGATCTGAACTTAGAACTTAGCTGCGTAATTTCTTCTTTCACGGTGTTGACACGTAAGTCCCTACGCAACGCATCATTTGTCACATACCATGGAGCATTTGTTACAATCAATAAAACTTTTAACTGGAGTCATTGGATAATAGCAAGATTAACAATATTAACTAGGATTATTTTTTTTAGAAAGTTAGCGATTTTTATCTAGAAATTCAAATAATTGGTGCATCAACGAATTTTAAAAAGTAAAAATATTATTTTAGTGAAAGAATGTCAACTTTATTTCATCGCGAGTGCTGAAATGAGTTTGGTATATTCATAATTAAAGCGAATATAAGTGATGAAGCATTTAAGTTAACGTTTTTATTTTGTTCTAAATTACCAAACTTAGAAATATTACAACTTAATTAACTTAGTTGCATCTTGTGTAAGTTTAATTAGTTTTAATACACATCATTTAAGTATTAATTTGTTGATATTATCGACTTGTAGAAAAACGAAGTGATAAAATGATAGCTAAATAAAGTACAAATCAATAAATCAATTATTTCTGCAGTATAGAGCTAGGTTGATTAAATGTTAATTGAGATTATCAATTTTTTCATCAAAATTCATGATATAAGAATAATAAGAACAAACTTTCATAAAGTAAAAAATTTCTATGTAGGTTTCACAATAAGCTTCATATTTCCTATCTTCTAATAAAATTTCAAAGTAAAAAATCATCCTTACATTTACTGTATACAAATTACTAGTTTAGCAAATGTAATTTATTTATTATTTTTTATACTTTTTAATAAATAATTTAAACCACGCTTCACCTCTTCAATATCATCTTCAGAGAGTGCTGCTGTCATTTTTTCTGCCGTTCTAATCCGGCACTATATTTTCCTTGCTTTGTTAACTTGTTAAACTTTTCAACATAATTCCTTTGATGAAATTTGCAACTCAAAGTACATCTTGTATTTCAGGTTGTTCTTTTTACATAGAAATAATAATAATAACAAAACAAACTTTCTTGCTTAGTGTTCTTTTTACCTTTAAATATAAAAAATAAAGCTGAATTTCTTGTTAAATTCTTCTCATCCTATGTTAATAAATATGATACTGTAATTTAAATATCATAGCTTCTTTTTGTGTAATAAGTACTTTATTCAAAAAAGGAACACTTGTTACATTTAAATTATTTATAAAGAGAAATGTATTCACCTTTAAATTTAGTAACTCAACAATTAAAATTAACACATTATAATTATGTGTGATATGTAATAACTTGAAGTATAATGAACGCTTTTCTGGGTTCTTTTAAAAGCTGGTTATTAATAACTAACAAAAATTCTTTTTCAATTTATAAAACATATTTTTTACTTATTAAAATTAACTACAAGAGATTATTACGGTTATAACCACTAGTAAATTACAATTAAACAACCTGTACTTAACTTAATAGTGGACTGAAATGAAATTTAACTTTATTTTTCCCATAAAACTTTACAATAATTATTTTACAAAAATAATAATACAGTGTAAAAATGTAAATAAAAGAAAAGAAACAAAAGAGAGAGAAAAAATTAACAAAAAATAATGTGTATGTAATAAAAATCTTATCCCCACTTCACCCCCTCTTCTTTCCTCACATTACAAAAAATAACCGGAAATCATGCCTGGAAAGGTTAAATCACCTGTGCACAGGCATGAATTGCGGAAATATATAATTTTTTATATGAAGCATCCCTGAATGATACGACACGAAAAGCAGTTGATAAATACGAGGAAAAAATATAAAAAAATTACAATGATTATATTTTATATAAAATAAAAAGAAACTTGATTCACACAGTCGATATTAAAATAGTATATCGATAATACTGTTATTTGATTTAATCCATTCGTCCATATCAGTAATTAATGTTTTATTTAGGTGATTTGAAATGTAATAGTATGGAATGAAATTTATTAATCTTGATGATACATAGAAAAACTCTCTTCGACAAATATTTAGTTTTACATGATCCAATCTGGAAGAAATACTTGATGGTCTTAAATTGTAATTTATGTTCCTCATGTCGAATAGGTTACTATTTCGATTTACGTATAATATTACTTCTTTTAACTTTTTGACTTAATTGATTACAAAATATTTTAAAACTTAGCACTTTAACTTTACTAAACGAAAATATAACTAAGTTATTTAAAACCAAACAAATAAATAATTAACTCTTATCTATAGTTGTATTGTACGCAATTATAACAGTAGAACACCACTTACTTATCTCAAAATGAAACTACGTCCAATAGTAAAAACCAAAACCGGTTCCTACTGTTTTTCTTGACACTGTTCAAGGACTAAACGAACGGCCGCTTTATAGGTATAAACGACCGAATTTTCAGAAGAATAAAAAATAATGAACAGAAATAATAAAATAGAGTTATCTAAATGTCAATAACAGAAAACAGAATAATAGAATCAAACCTGTACCTTTTATCAAGAACTAGAAATCAAAAAGTAAATAAAAAGGAACCGCACTGTTTCTAAAGAAGGGCAATAAATTGCACCTGTCAAAACCCATACAGAAGATACTGTTATCAAAACATAATTCTTCGTCTATTTGTCACAATATTTTCCTTTAAATTAAGTAATTTGACAAATAATTAACACATAGTAATTATGAGTGTCAAATTATTTACACTCAATCTGTTCGGTGCAGGGCTCAAATAAATAGTTCTGTTTCTTATCACATGGTCAGCCAATTATTAATTAACTGAATCATTTAAGAACAGAAGAGGTAGAGGTGTAAAAGACACTAATCAGAGTTATCTCCTCTGAAAGTAATGAATTTCATTGTACAGCCAGACCCTGTGGTGAATGAAGTGAAGGTGTCATTTACAGAGTGGAAAATATGTGCTTTTCAGAGGGCCCGGCATGCTGATAAGCGTACTTTTCCACTCAGTGAGGAAGGCAATGGTAAAACACCTCACTCCTCGTTTTACTTAGTAAAACCTCTAGAGGTTCAAACCAGCCTTTTGGCTGTTGACCTAGACAACAACAATTATGAATAATATGACACAGCTAAGCGTATAAAGTAAATATGTACAAATAAGCGATAATTACGCAGTTGTAAGAATTAAGTAAGTACGAGTAATGGTAATTATTTTTTAACTTCACTTCAATAAATAAGAATGTTTTTAAAGAAGAAGACTTAGTTTTTCTACAAATACATCAGAAGAATGTCATCGGAGAGAAGAGTAAAGAAAATTCTCAAATACATGGTAAGAGGTTTTTTTACGTCTGACTGTTCTGCAATTGCTGCTAATGCAGATATATATAGAGAAAGACAGTATGATTGGTTAAAAAAGCAAATAAAGAAATGAAAGAACATATCACAGGATACTGCGTAAACTAAGTTTTTTAAATAGAAACATCAACAAAATCAAGAGATTCCAAAATTCAAAGAGGATAAAACATTGAGAACACTTGGTCATATTTGTAGAAGAAAACCCCCGTTTTTTAACAGGGTAAGTGGGTATGTGTGGTTTGAGTCAATACTTTATACTCATGTTGGCTAATCCTGTCAGCCACATTTGTGAGTCGCCGCCGAGATCGTGGCGCTGCTAACTCAAAAGGGCGTTGCACGTCACTCTACCACACACGCTAATACAAATGACCGTATCCATGAACCCTGAAGCGACTGGATAAAGGGCAGCTAAACTGCCACTTTGGGGTACATTCTGTGAAGTTTGAGGCGTACCGAACACTGATTGGAAGTGGAAAATTATACAGTTTTTCACCTTCTTTGATTAAGTACTTCTCTCAAATACTTGAAAATAATGATTTGTTTCATAATTCTTCAGCAAAGATATTGTACGTTCTCATCCCAGCAAAGGAGACGGTCAATTAATACAAACAGATTTATAAATTCTAGAAATTTATGCCAATAAAAAACAATCTTGAATTCTGTAAAATGTATTACAAACTGACAGATATAACTATTATATGAAAAATGTGTACAGATTTATTGTTTGAACATGTTTACAATGTTCGTGTAACTAATACAATGTTTAACGTTTTACACCATCGGTTTTCCGATAAAACAAACCCTACTAAAAATTTACAATTATGGGAAAGTAATGTGGGTTTGCCTTGCCTTTTCTTGATAATACATTTTTAATAGATTAGAGTTAAAATATACAATCTCTTTTATAGTCCACTATTAGAGTAGAACACCCGTTTGTATTAGGTAGGCCTATATTTAATATTAAGGCCTCCGTGGCCTTTGCTAAGCTGCAAAGCAGAGGTCTCGGGTTCGATTCCCAGCTGGCGATCGGAAAATTACTACACATACAAATCAACCGTTCCTTAAACCAAAGCAATCACTAACGACCAAGGTTTTGTAGCGATTTTATAAGTAAAACTAAAAAAAGTATTATAGAAAATGTGTTTAAGAAGTAGAACGTACTGTTAGAAACATTAAGTTCTTAGTTTATTTTTTTGTTGAAACATGATGATGATTAAAAGGTTTGCTGGTAGGAAAACATGGCAAAATATATTACTTTCTCTTGTCTATGAGTATATAGGAAGGAAAGTATTGTTTTCATTTTGAAAATTGAGTTTTCACTGAATACACACGTTTTCAGACCACCTGAACCCAAAAAGCATGTTTTTAGCAATTGGTCTGTGTTTTGTGTACGTGTGTGTGTGCGCGCGCGCGCATGTGTGTGTGTGTGTGAACAGAATATCTCAAGAACGGAACATGGCATGAGCTTGAAACTTAAGTTAGATACTACTACCGGACCCGCACAAACATTTTCATCAAATTGGTCAACTGGAAGTAATAGTTTATTCGTGTCAATTTTAACTTTTGCGATTTTCTCAAAAATGGCACCTACAATTTTTTTTTAAATCGCCTCATTCACTACATTCTTTATGCCCTACAAGATAGAGTAGATGCGATGTTTGCTGGAATTCTTGGAAAAGCTGTTTTCTCGTAAAGAAATGGTATTTTAAGATTGCGGCTTTAATATGGATTTTAGCGCAAAAATGTAATAAAAGTTGTAGAGAATTTAAAATCCTACAACTTTTTTCAATTATTTTTTTTTTGTATAACGATTAGTTTAGCGATAATTAGATTAGTGATTTTCGGTTTTTTTTTCATGAAAATCTGTAAAAAGTAGAATTTTTTAAGATTCCAGCCTTAGTACGTATTTTACAACATAAATGAATATAATAAAACTAATAGGAAATTAAAAGATCTACAACTTTTATTTTGAGCATTTTTCTCTACATAGCCTATTTTAGCGTAAGAGTGATTTTCCGTATTTTTAAACCAAACTGTGGTTGATTCATTTTGCATCATTCACTCATGATTAAAATTAGTTTATTTGAGGTTAGCTTTTTATTTATTTCTTATGTTTTATTACTAATGTTAGGTTATATTGTTAATTATTTGCATTGGAAAGAGAAAGTTGTGTGAGTGTTTCACACCAGATTTTTTAAATATGTTTACATGTTAATAGTGATCCCATTATACACTGAACTCTCATTGATTTATCTTTTTCAAAGGTAATTATGAAGTGAAATGATCAAACACTACGCTGTAGGCTATAAAATACGTAGCCACTTCAATTCAATAGCCACCCTTATAATACGTAATCAAATGATACTTCACGTAAGGGGCTTTACAAATACACAACCTCAGACCAATTTGATTAACGCAATATTAATACAATATTTTCGTTAAATGCAGTACTGATGATCAAAAATGATGATAATCAAATATGATCTTGAAACTAAAGACAAAAAAACGTTAGATTAGAAATCTTCCATTGCGACTTTTGCTACACAAAAATACCGATGAAGTTTTAAAAACCATTACGAGTATATGCTATGATATTTACCCATAAGAGCCAGTTGGTGTATTAAATTATTTGCACTCGATCTGCTAGTTCCAGGGCTACAAAAATAGTTGTATCTTATCACATGGTCAGCCAATTATATGACTAAAGCATTTAAGAACTGAACAGGTAGAGGTGTAAAAGACACTAGTCAGAGTTATCTCCTCTGAGAGTGATGAATTTCATTATTATATATGATATACACGCCGTCGGATTCTCTGCCACTCTGGTCATACTCAACCAACGAGAGCTACAGCCTGGGTAACATGTGTTTTACGGGTTTGCTACTTCGCAGTTCTTCTTCACGTATTTACAGAATATGTAACTTTTGGGCATTCCAGGTCCTGGTAAAAGAAAAATAGCCTGGCTCGCTAAACTGAGGAAGTGGGTTATTTGTATCTCGGTGAAACTTCCAAGCAGTAAGATAAAGTCTGTTTTGCCATGATGATCGCAGAAGTCTGGACCGGATTGCGCCGATGAATAATATTAAAATAATTTTTGAAACCTATGTCTTGTGTGAACTTTTCATAAACTCGATTGTTCATGAGCTTCAAGAAATCAAATATACAACCACTAATTTTAACTCACTTTAATGAAATTTTCAGAATAGAATTTATTGTTTTGAGAAATTTGACTCAGGGTAGGTTGTCTCAACTTTTTCGTAAACCTTAAGGTTTTGGAGGTACAGATCAAATATCTTTTCTATGCTTTTAATGGTATTACGTTTTACCATATCTAGTTGGCTATAACTTCATGGTAATTAAATTTAGATACGATACACGTGCTTAAAAGTTCTTACACGTGTAGATGCCGACCATATTGAAAAATATCAGCGGGTTTTTAAAAATTATCCGTAAAGACAATGCAGGTTTCCTGTTTAACGTTTTTCTTGTAATTTATTATTTAGTTTCAGAGATTCAAGTTATGGCATATGGAATAAATTCGTTATATATAATCAACGTATATATAGTTTCATAACGATGTAACTGTACTGAAAAACAAAGAAATAATTTTCATTTATTGTAGGCCTATTTTCTTATTGCTCTCGTATTAGGATAAATTGCTTTGCATTTATTTCACGTTTTAATACAGTTCCCTTGGGTGAAAAAAGAGAATATCCGCTTTGGAACATTAAAATAACGGCTCATAACTCCATATTTGTTTTCTAATACAAAAATATCATTAGTGCAAAACAGTGAAAGAAAAATAATATAAAATTTTTGTAATGTTTTTTACATTGAGATATGAATGGTTTTTATTATTATTTTTACTTTTATGTAATGTAAAGATATTATCGTCTCTAACAGTTCCCTTTATCGCTGCTGTGATGTGGAAGAAATGGGGAAAATTAATAATATTTTTTTAAATAATTTAATTTATTCTTTAATAATATGTTCTAGAACAATACATTTTAATAAAGCAGTTTTTATCTGCTTTTATAATCACGCTGACCTATTTGTTGCAGGTAGTCATATATATTTCAGTTCCATCATTGATATTCCTGGAAATTTTTAGAGGTTAAAGACGTTTTCTCCTGGAATCCAGGGTGTAGCCTTTTAATAAATAAATAAATTAAACAAGCGTTCAAAAGTTCGTTTGAAATTTATATTACCTTGTCACGTTATTTATATGCCACGTTATCTTCCAGAAAAGCTATTCTCTTTTCGACCAATGTATACAATTCTATTTTACTAACTACTGACTTTCTAATTCAATGAAAATTTTCGTTTATAATTATTTTTCATAAACCAGGTAAACCTCATCATAATGCTTTCTTCTTACCGTCCCATACGGCTTTTCTCTGTTCTTTCAAAATTGTTTGAAAACCTAATCCTTCCAAGAATACATAATTATTTAGATTCAAAAAATATAATACCTAATTATCAATCTGGCTTTTGAACTTGTCACATTACTATCCAGCAATGTCATAGAATTGTCGATGTCATTTCATCTGCCGTAGAAACAAAATCCTACTATTCGGTTGTGTTATTGGATGTTTCGCAGGCATTTGTGTTTGGCATGCGGGGCTTTTACTTAAGCTAAAACATATGCTACCGGATGGGTTGTGGAGAATAATAAAATTGTACCTTCAAGATAGATATTTCGAAAAACAAGGTAATGTCTTATCGCCGCTGTATTCTGTTAGAGCTAGTGTACTCCAAGTTAGTGTCCTTAATCCAGTAGTATTACACGCTGTTAGCACATGCGATGTCCCTCTATGTCATGACATTGTTACGGCAATGTTGCTGATGATATGGCGATACTGCCAAAGGCCGCTGGAGAACCTCTGCAAAAATTGAACTTCATTTTAAACCTTGTAGAAAATTAGATAAAATATAGAAAATTAAAATTAACGAACTGAAATCTTTACAAGTAAGCTTTACATTTAGACGAAACGATTGCTCACCTGTCACTATAAATAACGTTCGAATTCCACACATTAATGACGTATGATAACTGGGTTTACATCTCGACAGAGGATTGACATGTGGTACACACATTATAATAACACGATACAAATTTAAAACGAGCTTTTATTTACTAAAACGATTAAATTGGACGTGCAAACGACTATAGCATACGCTAAAGATCTAGCAAAAGAACTTTATGATTCATTTTATTCTCGATTTAAAATACACACATATTCGTTTATACAACAGATGCATTCGCGAAACATACCAGTTAATTCACCGAGAAGGCTTAAGCGCATCAGAATCGGTAAAAAGTGGTATTCTTAAAATTTTTACCTTTGTATGCATTTTACGACAAAATTGTATATAATAAAAGTTATAGAAAATAAAAATAAACCAACAACTCTTATTTAAACATTACTTTCTACCCTGCCTAGTTTAGCGTCAATTAGTTATTTTCCTTATTTTCAAACCGAACACGTTGATTTTCATTTAGTTTCATTCATTCATGATTAAAATTTGTTTATGTTTCTCATTTTACAAGGTTTACAATGATAAAACATAGGTTATATAATTTCATTATTTACATTGGCAAGAGAATGAGCGGGTAGCCAAAATATAGATTTTGTGGTATTATGAATTTTAGTGCTATCCTAATTAAAATAGATTTTAAAATAGGTTTTTTGATTAAACCAAGTAGTATTTTTTATTTATTATTATTTTGTTTTTTTATATTTATTAATCGTGTGAGTGTTTCCCACTAGATTTTTACATATAGAAACTATAAGAAATTCCATTAGATTTTAATGTCTAATGAAATAATTTGTGGCTTCAAACTAAGTTATTGCGTTCAGAACAAAAGACTAAACAATTTTGTTGTATTACCATTTTTATTTGTTCTATATTTTATAAAGTACATGATTATATGGGTAAAGTTTATAAAGGTAAATATTGCGTTCATATACTATTTATAATTTATTATACGTTAAAACAGAAGAACAGTTAAATTTAAAAGGCCCCCTGCCTAGTTACATTGAATAGCACTTTCCCTTAGCCTTTTAATAGTCAATAAAATAGATTTTAATACATTTACCCTTTCAATTTTCTATATTTATTGCTATTTAAATATATTATATAACTAAATACCAAAATATAGATTTTGTATTATTTTGAATTTTAGTGCTATTCTAATTAAAATAGAATTTATAGTAGGTTTTTTTATTAAACCAACAAGGTAACTTAGTACTGGTAGAACTTTACTAAACTGGTAGAAATTTACTAAAAATTATTAAGTTACATTGGTAGGACGAGTTATTCTGTATGGTGATCAGGTAACTGCCATAATATGACCAAACACTACTGTTCATTTAACTACACGTCATTAAAAACCTAGCAAGGAAGTTGTGAGATAATATTGTAACAAGATCCAAGAAAAGACACGAAAGTTCCAGAATTCCATTCATAAAAATAATTAAGGAATAATAAAAATAAGCATACACAGTAGCAATAGTGAATGACAGTTTTACAATGATGACCATAAAGGTGTGTCTATTCACAAAAGTTGTAAAAACTACCGTGTAGTACGCCTATTATAAAAGTTCAGGTATTGTGTACAGCTATTTTTATGAAGTTGTTTATGAGGTTGTTTACGTTTTCTATTTACAATAGTTGACTTGTTAACAAAGGGATTTTTCTAGCATTCATTAATAAAAAGTTATTTTTGTACTTAAATAGATTTCACTACTTTGTTCTGGAACGATCTTTGTGAATGATTATAAAAGGAGACCCCCGAGCGCGGTCGAGTCAGTATTCGTGTGATCTTTGCCGTGTGATTATCGAGGTGCGTAAACAGATTACGTATCCGAGTAAGATTGTTATACTGCCTTTGTTGTGTGCGTATTGTGTAAAATCTTTTTGTTAGTGTATTGTAAAGTTAATGTGAATTCAATTTCTATGTTTTGTATGTCTGTGTAAGCTATAAAAGTGATTGTAAGTTATTTATTGTTTATTATCTAGTTTAAGTGAATTATTAAATCATTTATTGTGTTATTTAATTATAAATAGTTTAATCATTTATTTTGTAATCTTTTAGTCTAATAAATATTTGTAATTTGTAAACTTTAGCGTATTAATTATTTAATAACCTAGATCCCGAAACGGACCTTAGCAATAAGTGTCACAATATTGTATAAGGTGTGTACACATGAAAAAGGTTTTACAGTAGGCCCATTTATTCTAAAAATGCAAGCACATTTACACGATTTGGGTGACTTTTGCATTTTTTGTTTGTTTTGGAATAACCAGAGATTTACTTTAATTTACGTTTTTTATTAACTTTATTCTTTTTTTTCTCTCGTTTTAGCCTTCTAAGAACAAAGAAGTTAAATGATTTTTTCATGCTTAGTGTTATATCTTTTTCATTGGTATTTTTCATCTATCCAAAGACTTTTCATTTTAACCTTGCTTGTATGATGCGGTAATTAAATTGTGGTATAATTCCTACATCTGCTTGAATTCGTTAGGGTGGTGAGATCGAATATCACCAGGAAACAAAAGGCGCAATGTAGCTTCGACGCGTACATTAAGCGTAAAGCGTGGCTCGTTAATGAATAGGAAGGTTGGGCGGTTAAAGGTAACACAAACAGGTAAATGGCACTGCAATTAATAACGATTTCAACGGTACTTACTCGATTTTGAGTGCGTAGACTTTCCAGGATGCTTCGTTCGTTGATGTCGCTGTAGTACACTAAATGTTCGGCTTGATCTGTACAGATTTCACCCAATAAACACTGATAAGTTAATAACACATACAAAGCACGATGCAACTCGAGTAATTGCAGTGTGGGAAGGTGGTTTGCAAGTTCGTAACGCGGAATAACGCAAGTTCACAAAGTCCGGTAATTAATCGAACAAATAATAACATGAATAGATCGTTAATTGATTAAATGCACATTTAGCAATACATAATTCGTTAATCGGGGCCGTAATTGCGATTATTGACGGCAACATGAAATCGAAAGGCACACAACGTTAAATGAAGTGACGCCAACCCACGCAAGAGGTAGCGTCCGTTGAGAGCTTAGTGCCACACGTCCGATGCGGTTGAGCGAGATAACTACAGTGAAAGAGATTTGGGGAAGAAGGAAGCATGGCGGTAGGACCAGAAATTAGGGGAATTTGCTATTGGCTGGGCGCGAGCCACGTAACGAAGGATCACACATGCGTAGAGCTAATTGAAGAATTAATCGATATAAGATCAATATGAGATTTTATACAAGCGGGAAATCGTTATTCTAGAAGGTTCGACGGCGCGGGGCATTCGAATCTATTGTAATACTGAACATTGCTTGTTACATAATATTTATCTTACTGAAATAAAAGTATCTTTAAAATAATTGTAGATCGATTGTTAGATCGATCTGACATTACAACTACAGTTTTGTGAGCTGTAGATTTAAAACATGTATTTTCAAATAAAAACATCTAACTTTACCAAAAAAACATTTCAAAACACATACTTTAGTAAATACTCAACTTATTTTTTTAAACAAATCTGTGACATTGTAATCTATTCTTTAAAATACAAGAAAAATAAGTAATTTTCTAAATAGGAACTCACCTTAATGGAATCAGAAGTCCACTAAATCTGATCCAACTGACAATTGAGAACAATTTAGCATCTAAATTTTAAATAAAAATGATAAAGAAGGAATCTAAAACTAATACATTAAATCTTTTTACGTCTTTGATAATTAGAATATAGATTATTTAGCGAATTAAGAGCTAAATAATTGTGATGATTGTTTAGTCTCCGTTTACAAAGCATTAATAACCACTGAGCACCAGATACATTCCAATTTTAATTTATCAGTGCTTTTGAAAGAAACTTTATAATTTAATTTTAAAATATTATGTTCTTTTCATAACAAATAATGATCAGCTTTAGTTTGATATAACTAAATCTTAATAAACAAGAATTTTTCCCTAGGAAATAGCAGTTCAAACTAGATTTGTAACCGAAACTACTTTATAAGAGTGTTATATCGTTTGGCCATTCTCTAATTATTTTAACATGTTGCAGTCAAACTCGAAGGGAACTTGTATCAGCTAATCGAATTAACAGTTAGAATTCTCTTCAGACCTTAAACAATTTTAAGCGCAATCTCCTAAACGTTTTACCGAAATTTTATCTGAATTCCTTTGCTCTTTAAACAGAAATTATCTGAACAAAACAATCAAGTTATAAGCATTATAATAAAAAAAAACTTAATTTATCAATTACAAAATGTTAAACTATACAAGTTGACATGTGTAATTTTTTTACATCCTGTCATAGTTCCTAATTTTTAAAGTCACAGCAGTAAGATTTGATAATAAAAAATAATAAGATAACGTAACTCTAAATGACAAAAGACTTTATTCAGTTTTATAACCTATCTGTAGGTCTAAGTTGGTAATTCTGTCCTATAATGTACTAAACACAATAAAAATAACACAATAAGTTAACACTATAAGCAAATATATTATATAATATAACAACACTATAAGTTAACATAATAAAAACAATGACTTTTTTATTACTTTATTTATTTTGCAACTGTAGCAATGCAACCTGTAAAAACGTTCACAACTAAATTAACAAAAAAATTAAAAAAACCCAACCGCGTTAATGACTTTGAGGAGGACACCACCCACGATAGCTCTCCACATAACGATAAATGTGTTCATTTAAATTATATTTTTTGTATACGTAATAATATTACAGTTGCGTTAATGTATAAATATCTCTACTCCATCGGCGTTTCAGTCATCTTTGTGCGATTCCTGGTAGGTCCACAGAATTCATGTTGTATATGAAAGAAATGTTATGTTTGTGAAGTTTATCTCTGAATGTACGGTACAGTTTTAGATATGTGTTGTTGACGAAAGGAACGCGTAAGTCATCGTGTACTGTTCTATTGGATACAATGACGTAAAGATCAAAGTGTATTAGTGCGGTTACATAATAATGTCATACGTCAAAACTTTAAAATTGCTTATAATTTAACAGAAATATAGAGAAGTTAGGTTCAAACTGAAAAAAAACTTAACATTTGTCAAATATTGTTCGTATTATGATCAATTAATAAACCTGTAGAAAAAAAATTGTAAAAATTAAGCTTACAGAAAAAATAACCTACACGTTCTATGAATTATTGTTGAGTTTTGATGTAGGCTGGCTACAAGGAAAAACAAAATGATATAAATCTCACCTAGATGCCAAGGTTATTTGCATTATTTCTTTAGAAATAAGTAAATTAAAAAAGAGTGTAAAAATTCAGTATATATTTTTGAATTGAAGTTATTAATAAAATGAACTTAATTATTTTATTGTCTGAATTCTGAATTAATATATCTCATTCAGTGTAAATGAAGATATTATAAATTTATTTAAATCCAGCTTTAGCCTACGGTTCATTTTTCAAAATGAAGTTATTAATTAAATTAGATACAAAAACAAGAAAATAAAATACAATGAAAGTATATCCAAAAGTGAGTTTGAAAAGAAGACACGGATGATTTTTGATTACAGGATTTAAACAGGGTTCATGCGATGAAAGATTACAGTTTCAAGCTACGATTGAACAATAAGACGACACGAGTCGTACAATTAATTCCCCTTGTGTCTAATTAATCTGGTATAATAAATTGTGATAGCGTGTTGGTAATTACAGGTTCAATTGAATTAACTTTCAAATGAAATTTTCCTGAGACCTGGTAATCAGCTGCCAAGACTCGTCTCCAGGGCATCTTCCGTTTTTTAATTACCATCTTCTCAGCATGCCTAGGCTCGACCTCTTTCCACTCCTTTTTGCGCCATGCTAACTTGTCATTTCCTGGCACACTGAGGCTCATGGAAAAATGATAATTAAACGGTTTGAAAGAGAAAACAAATTCTGATGGCTGGAAAATTGAAACTGATGTTAGAAATGAAGATTACTTTATGCCTTATAACGTGAAATGAAAATCCATAGAGTACTTATTATTTTCTTTATTAAATTATTCAGAAATATATTTAATAAATGTTCCACAAATGTATTAATACAATTTTATATGTTTGTAATTTAATTTTCTTTTAACAGGATTTTAACCGATATTTAATTTTCTTTTAAATTTTAGTAACGTACAGAAAATATACTTTGATTTTATAAAAAATAAAGTGAGCTTTTAATTTTGCTGTAAAAATCTACCGCCAAGTCAATTAAAAGAAATTCGTTTATAATTTCATTAGAACTCATCAGCTTCCTGTAAGTTCAATAAAATACATAAAAAATTGATGACATTTTGAAATTTATATTTACATTATTATTAATTAATATCACAAAAATATTGAAATAAATACTTCAATTAACTTATTTAACCTGGTTTAATCGGAATGCTTGATCTCATACCTAGTTTAAAAAAATTACAAATTTAAATCTATTATTAAAAATAAATATTTAAATAACTTAAAATTTTAATTTTGTATTACATAAACAATAGCATTCTACATTCTGCTTTCAAAATTCCTTACGTTCAAGATGTAGCAATCCTTTTACAACCATGTCTTTTTAAAATTACTTTTACTTTTTCACTGTTTGTTTTCCACTGTATGGTCCGGACGTTAACCTAACTTCATTTTTTTTATCCAAGGCGGCGAGAAAAACTCATGTTTACTCCCTTACGATGGGGGAAGTAGTGTTGGACTCAATTGAGGCGTCCTCGTCCAGCCCCAAGGAGGCCGCAACCACCTTACCAACCAAAAACCCGCCGCCTGGCCACTTGATCCGACATCAGCAAACAAGCCTCCACCTCCCTCGGAACTGGTTATATAATACTACAAGGGAAATGTCGGGTTAAAAACAAACTAACATCATATTAATGCAGTCGTTGACTACTTCTTCTCAATGGAGTTCCATTGAAGTAACACCAAACAACTTCCTCAGATTAGGGAGCCTGAATTATTTTTCTTTGTCAATTAAATGATGCCCGAAACCTTACTCTATTTAGTGATTTGAATGAGTTTCAAAGTCGACATCCCGTTCTCTGAAGGCGTTATTATTATCTTCATTAGTGATTTTTTTCAATCCAAATGATTCTCAAACATGTCGATACAACCACATCAAGAGCCTGAACATTCTTTTCAGTGGCTTCCGACAGGGTTTATGTTTCAACATCAGACAGTAAAGAGAAGAAGATACAGCTCTAGATGATGTTTTTAGTTTCAAGGTGAGGTTTTTATGGCAAAAGATACTCTACGGATTTGATACATTTAAATTCCGCTATGGCTTTATCGATTTAATTTAATTTCTTTAGAATGCTCCTAGCTATAATTTTGTACATTTTTTACCCGTACAAGAAAGAGAAAGCGAAAAACTATTCAATAATATTATTATCGACATGCATGTCAGTTGCCTGAACACAAAAGAAATTTAAACACTGGGTAATAAAATTCATAAATTACTTCAAAACTCAAATTCAGTAATTCAAAAACTTCACCATCATCACTTTCCTGAAAATCCAGGTCGATACTTAAGGGCACCGGTGCATGAAACAGAAAAATTATCAATTTCAGTTTCTACCAACATACACTGTGAATTTCCATTTTAAAATGGTGGTAAATTGTAAAAATCTGTTTGCAATTATCCTAAGGAAACACGGAATTCATATCTTATACCATGTTAACGTAAGGAAGATATTCTTGAAAAATATACACCCAATCTCTTTCAAATTTTTATAGCGGTTTTGTTAGTCTTCTTTTACACTATGATGAATATTATTTGGCTTGGTAACTTTCACAGGACCTTAGGAATAATTTTATTTTATATGAAGGTTTAAAGATGGTACAATTATTTTACCTTGATTTTTAAAAAAAATATAATATAAAATATAATTTATTGTGCAGTTTTAATCACATTAGGCCTACAGTAGCTTTAATTTATTAAGACAGTATTATTTAAAGAGGGAACGTATGAAGTGGTTAAGGGAGTTTTTTGTTATTATACTGCATTCATGATCGCTAGAGGGATTTTTTTCATAATTTTGTAAATTACCATATCAGCTGTTTAAAATAGTAACTCAATCCATTTATTTATACCGCATATAACAAGAATTTGTAGTTACCATTGTAAAATATAGTTTATATCGTTCTGAAAACTTTATTCTTAAATAAATATTAATAATGTAAAATACTAAATGTGAGATAAATAAAAATTTACTAATATATTTTATGAAACATTATACCTTGAATTACAACAATAAAAGTAAATTAAAAATTGTAGAGGGAAATTTTAAACAGGAAAATTGTTTAAATAAAAGAATCTGAAATATCCCTCAGGGGAAAAGTTACTGTTTTCATGATTTGAAACAACTGTAAAGTCTTATCCACAAGTGAGTTGAATTTTGTGTAAACTTTCAGGAAAATTCATCCAGCAGTCTTTGAGCAAATTCCTTATGAATTAAAAAACCACATTTATTGAAAACAGGAAAAATAAACAACCAAGTGAATACTAGACGAACCGTAAATACGAAATAATAATTAAGCAAACAAAACAAAACAGCTGATAATCAGTGATTAAACTAACATAGCCAATGTAAAATGTAACAATTTTGTTTTCTTTTTTTTTTAGCTTTTATTTGTTATTGGGAACTGTACACACTTACACACTATTGACAACTGCCCAATTTGATGGCTGTTTTTCGCTGTATTTTTGAAGTGGATTAGGCATGAGTTTGAACAGGGACCCCCAGTAGAGTTTGTTCACGGATGGCTGTCATTGATCACCATACAAAGTCGCTTGCCCAACCGGTGTTACTTAACAAATAATAGCGACTTTCTACCAGCTGACTGACTGGGTTGGCCCGGAGGCCTATTTAACAATTTAAAAAAAGATCGTAGAATCGAGCAACAGACTCGAAGTACTTTGTGCATTTATGCTGATACTAAATTAAAAACAATTTTGTAATGACATTTTAAAAATTTAAATTTCTTATACGCTCTTAAATTTTCAGACAAAGCAAAATTTAAAAAAAAAATCTATTTTTGATTTTGTATTTCCTTAAACGGGCAAGTCTAATTATGAGTGTATCAAAATATTCTATCTAATATTTTATCCTGAATCAGCAAAGATTTAATACAGTTAATTCAAAATATTTGACTAATATAATTTGGCATCTTTAACATAATGTGTTGTGACCTATATCTAAGGTCCGTTCCGGGATCTGGGTAAATTAAATAATTAACACACTAAATTTAAGATTACAAGTATTTATTACAACTAAGAATTACAATTAAATAAGTGACTAAAATCTACGAGTATATTACAGTTAAATTACTGAATAAAATAATAACAAACTAACAATAGTTAACTAATACAATAATAACTTAACCAAATTACTTAATATTACTTAAAAAAATTATACAGAGTAAACGTTAAACAATACACAGTAACGTTGACCTTTTCTAACGTAACCGTTACGCACTACGCGATTCGCTCTCTAAAACACAGATAAATCGAGACTAAACATGACCGTAAACAAACCGACGCTTATATAGGTGAGTTAATGGAGAGTTCGAGAAAAGACAGAGATTTTCGATATAATAATAAAGTACAAAATCCTTCTGATGACTTCTGGAATAAATCTTAACAACTGTAAACAAATTAGGATTGAATATAAGATGTTAAAAAAGGCCAATTATCTACAGGTATCCGGCTCTCACAATACCTGTATAACAATAAACCTGTACTACCTGTACTATAAAAAACCATTTACACATCATATTTCTAACTATTTCTCGGAAAACCGTATTTTTGTTACTCTTATTATTTACGTTAACATATTTTAAACTCTCCTTCTTTCTCTAAAATTCTCAAATATTATTGTCTTTTCGATATTGTCACAGTATGTAACTGTATGGAAAAAGCCGTAGTATTCTGGTAGTTGTAGAACAAAAGTTTTTTAACCTACATTGAATGTGCTACACTTAATGAAATATGGAAGCCTAGATACAAAATAACTTGTTGCGTAGTGATAGTTCTGCATGGTTTCAGAGATAATGTCAACGATTTTTTTATGTCAATATAATATCACCGTATAAAATTACCAGTTTTTTGTGTTATCAGTAAATATGCAAATAAAGTACAAAACAGATAAATATAAATAATTATATGTTATTCTGAATATAATTTTTTGTTATTTTATTTGACTATTTTATGATATATGAAATTATCATTTGATTGCAGATCCTGAAAAAATCGATTACTAGAGGAAGTTCAATAATTGGTAAGTAACCAAATTTTAAACTTAATTTTTTATTATTTTAAGTTACATTAACTGCTTTATCATTAATGGACTGTGGTGGGGTTTAAAGTGTAATAATTTTGCAACTGCAGTTCGGGAATCTAATCCGAATTATTTTCATTAAAATAAACTACAACTTGAAGTTTAATGCATCGTAAATTTATTCATTTAATATTTTTACACATTAAATATCTGAACCTGAAATATAAACTAAAAATTGAAATTTGTCATCTTGGTGGGTTAATGATTTTTCTGTGTCTTCCTCTTCTTTAGGTTCCTTTTCCGTTTCGGATGTTGGCCACCATATTAACAATCCGAACTTTATCCATTGCTGCTCAAAATAATATTGTTTTGTCGTTTTCGAGTACCACATTTTGAGATTTTTTTTTAACTATCTTCTCCCTACGCTAAGTTGTCCAGCTATTCTTCCTTGTAATATTATAGATTGGAGTAACCCATATCTTTCTTCGTTGCGCATTATGTGTTCCAAATACTTGAGCTTCCTAAACTTTTTGTTCTCTATAGCTATACTAAACGTTCAGGTTTAAATTTCTCGGTAGCATAAAAAAATGTATACCACTGCAGTTGGAATGATTGGATTATTCGAACGTCTTAGAGGTTTTTAATTTTTAATCCTTTAATTTTTCATTAAGTTGTCGCCGATAGATAGATGTAGCAAACTGGCGAAATATTGCGATGTAAACTTCTGGAGAAACGAAGAGGTCAGATAGTATATTAAAGGTTAAAAAATTGATTGCTGAAAAGTTATGGTCTTCTTTTGGAAGTGCACATATTTGTGATCTATCTTTGTAGTTGTTGATTATGTTTTATTTTGATTTTATGTACTGATGTGTAATGACGAGATGAACCCGGGACTCAGTGTGGGTAATGCGCTGCTGCTAGCGTAGTACGTACATTTTTAAAAACATACAACTGTGTAGTATATATAGTTAATTTTTTGCTTCTTCTTTACAACACTTAATAACATTTAAAATAACATTCCGTTCCGCACTTCGAATTGTTTTACCCTGCTTTCGAACGGTCTACCTGATAAACTTATTATACGCAGATAGATAACTATTTATAACACTACAGAACAATGAATAAAATGTGAAGAATTAAAATTAAAAGAAACGGAATGAGTTTTAACGAATTAAAATACTTTAAATTGTATAAATGTAGCCTAAAACGTAGAAACAGAATAGCCAAAACAAAACAATATTTCCTGTACCACTCGTCGCGTAATAAAATAAGGACTGTGTATTCCAATGAACTACGAGTGTCAGTACGTTTTTAGGATTGTAATAGAGCAACTGGTCATGCGCAGTAGATTGTTTCCCTCTTACACTTCGGTTCAACCAAAGTTCATTTCTTGACTAACCATCAGTAATCACACGCAGTTTACCAAACTTCTTGTTTTTCTGTTGTGCTTCCTTCTTCTGGATGATCCTGTCTTTGATGTTAGAGATACTGATCTGGAGTGTGTTGTTTATATTCTTGACAACCCCTTACTTCTGGAGCCCAGGTTTTCAGGATGTCTGGTTGGGAATATTTTTATACCCTTTCTTTCATAAAACTAATAGTTATATTTTTCCACACCAAATTTTACCAAAAAGGCCAATAATATTATTGTGTCAAATTTAATAATAAAAATATAAAATAACGAATTTAAGTCTGTCATTCTTAAAATAAATGATAACAATCACGTATCATTAAACAATTCTTTAAATGTTTGCAAATAGATTTAAATAATTGAATCCCAACTCAAATTTTGACCCTCAAAACTGCCAATTAAAATGAATTGTTTCCCTGTATTTCATAATTGGTAATTAAGAGTATTTATCAGAATAAACATTTTAATTCTGGTGATTATTTTTTGCTTAAAATTTTGCAATGATATTTTCTTATCTTAAGATGTATAATTGCAATAGATTATTTTAAATACTTAATGAATCACAAATTATTTATTAAAGAAAGATTATATTATTTGTACTGTATTTTTATATATTTTAGTATGATAAGTCTAAATTAATTTTATTTGTATATGCATTTGCAAAACTAACTTTAATGATGAATTGCAATATTTACTTTGAAAAATTATGTAGACCTTGTCATTAAATCCATTACTTAGATAGTTTACAGGTGTCTGGATTTATAAAATGGTTTTTGTTTTAACTTTATTTGTTATAGTATCAATATTTAAGGTCATTACTAACTATGGAAGATTTTTGGTACTTTATCAGTAAATAGGAGAATGTTAAAAATTTTCCATACGTAACTGGGGATCGAACACGGTAATTTTAACGAAAAAGTCAAGTACACTACTGACTGAGCTACAAAAATATTTAAAAAATTTTAATTTTACTTAAAACGTAGGTATAAATACATTTATACTCGAACGACAAAAACGATGTTTGCTAATGATGTGGTTAATATTGCGGTAGATGTCGACTCAATGCAATTGCGTCTAAAAACACACAGACCCTTTCAAGTCAAATAAAGCTCGTATAATCAAAAATAAATATTAATGATATTAAATCAAAACTCATAAAATTAACTCTAAAATTACAAAATTACCTAATCCTTTTCAGTAATACAGATGCTCTTTTTCTTCTAATGTTTTTAATTTAGTAAGTAAAGTCTCGATTAAACGAGGACCTCTGCAACATCGGATAAGCAAATAATCGGTTTACACGGATATAAGATTGGGGAGGGAATAAGGAAAATATAGTATGATAAAAATACTACTATTAAATTACGAATAAGTAGCCAACTAACCAATCTATGCACAAAACTCTTTTTTGCAAACACAATTTTTCAAAATGGTTGGTTTTTTTATGACAGATTTAACTATTATTAATAGATTTAATTTAAAAATTCCTTATATGCTCTTTAGAGCAAAAATAACACTTTTCATCTGAAGAAACATTTTCTTTTTAGTCGAGGATAATATGAAACCGTGGTTACTCGAAGCTCAGTAAATCGAGACTTCATTGCATTTTGTTTATGATAGTGTTATTTGTTACAAATTTTAATTAGTAACGCTACTTCTTGTTCTGTGTGTTATATGTTATTTTTTTGGATAATGTATTTATTATTAAATTTTTCCTATGTTTTTTCTTTCTTTATTGTTCAACTATTGAATTATACAATGGGATATCCTTAAAAAATATTGTCTGTTTTTTCATGTCATTTGTTAATTAAAAATTTAGTTAAACTTTTGAATGGTTATACCACATTGTATAGTTTTTGAATGAAGATGAATAAAGTAGCTAAGCATGAGACTCTAAGTTGTAAAAATAAGTAAAAATTTCATAAAAATAAGTAAGTTATTTTTAATATTCAGATATAGTCTAATCCAAGATCGTAAACTTTGACGGACTAACGTAGCTGTTTTCTGTAAAGAAAAATTGTAATGAGTGTAGTACATTGTTTAAAAATATGTATATGTTAAAAAAATATTGGTTGGAATTACTTGAAAAAGTTTTAATAATAAAAAATATTTTTGATAATTAATATTATAAATATCTTTTAAAGATATTAATAATAAAATGATAAGAAAATATATAAAATTCAGATATATTTTGACATTTTAATAACTTTAGTATGATTAATCAGAGTTTGGTTAATCTGGCATAAGAAATGTATCTACCGGAATCTGATATGAAAATTAAAATTTTACTTTAAGCTAGCCAGCACGAAAATGTTTGCTTTCAGGAGAATTTAAAAAAAATCGTACATAAAAAATTCTATAAACATATTTCTTTTCTGTATTTTAACAGAGATGACTTTTATATCGTTGTAAAGGAGATATTTCTTAGAATACAATGCCTGGAAAATATGTGACATGGATGTTTCAACGTACGTACTATACATATGGTCACAAATAACGCCTTTTTATCTCTTATTACATGGTAGAGCACTCAACGGTAATATGGTATTAGAAACACACGGTGAACATACACATGTTTCTTCATCTTGTTTCAATTTTGAACATTCCATTTTAACAGAGTTGTGACATTTCTTAAATAAAATAATAAGTTGATTAGAATTTTTATTATTAAGAAAAATCATATTACAATTAAATTAAATTCTTCATATTAACCTGTAAATTTTTCTATAAATTTATAAAAATTGTAAAAAATTGAAAATATAATTAGTAACGGGTACTTGTAAACAATTTCCGGTCATATCTCTAGAACGGATAGAAAAAGATTAAAAAAAAAATATTAAATTTTTATGATACAGAATAATAATAAAAATAATTGGTCTTAGGAAAAAATGTTATTAAAATATTGCATAAAAGAACTTATCAAAGATAGGAAAATTTGTAGGAAAGTTAAGGCGTACAGATTTTTAGACAAAATGAAGGAAATTATGAATCATAAAAATGAACAGAAGAAAGGAAGAAAAAACAAAGTGAAAGAATGAAGGATTTTTGGAAAAGAGACAAATCTAAACTATGTAAATGTAAACCTTAGTGGTGTGATCCAGGGTTGTTGAATAAGGGATTATAATAAGGGATCTCTAATTCAACGGCCCTGGATGTGATCGGAACGCAAAAGAAAAATATTATTAATAATTTTTATACAAGTATGATTCATAGCATTAGCTTAGTGTTGTCTAGGTCATCAGCCGAAGGGTGGTTTGAACCTGTAGATGTTTTACTAAGTAAAACGAGGAGTGAGTTGGTTTACCACTGCCTTCATCACTGAGTGGAAAAGTACGCTTATCAGCATGCCGGGCCCTCTAAAAAGCACACATTTTCCACTCAAATGACACATTTACTTTATTCACCACAGGGTCTGGCTGTATAATAAAATAAATTACTTTCAGAGGAGATAACTCTGATTAGTGTAATTTACACCTCTACCACTTCTGTTCTTAAATGATTTAGTCATTTAATTGACTGACCTATTAGCTTAGAATGAGTGGTAAAATTTAACACTTACTGAGGTGATTGAAAACGGAGTATCTAAACTTTATCTTAGAAACGTTTCTTTGACACATTTTTCTGGTTTGCAATTTTAAATGAGTTGCACGTGAGTGTGATATTTTTTGAATATTTACTGCAAAAATCTGATTCAACGACCTGTTACTTTTGAAACGAAACTTCATTGACAATAAAACTCTTACTCCTACAATTCCCAGGTTTCCGCAATCTAAGAGAACAATATAACATAACACGAAATACAAAACTCATATTAACGGACATCAAGAGTATACATAGTAACCTGTTTTTGTACCTCAGAGACTTACAGTTACACGAGAAATATTTTAAACTCTGTAATTGTAACCTGTGGTTGCTATTAACTTTGATGAAACATTAAATAAAAAATCTGGTGTGAAACACTCACATAACTTTCTTTTTCCAATGCAAATAATTAACAAATTAACCTAACATTAGTAATAAAACATTAGAAATAAACAAACAAACTAACCTCAATAAACATTACCTAATTTTAACCATGAGTGAAAGAGGTAAAATAAAAATCAACCTCAGTTAGGCTTTAAAATACGGAAAATTACTCTCACTCTAAACTAGGCTCTGTAGAGAAAAATTCTCTAAATAAAAGTTCTAGATATTTTAATTTCCTATAAATTGGATTATACACTTTCGTCGTAAAATGCATACTAAGGCTGAAATCTTTAAAAAAATTGATTTTTCTTAAACATTTTCGTGAAGAAAAATAGAAAATCGCTAATGACCGCTAAACTAAACGTTATACAACAAAAATGTTTCAATTAAAAGTTGCAGAATTTTAAATTCTCTAAAACTTTTGTTATAAACATTTCTGCACTAAAATGCATATTAACGCCGCAATCTTAAAACAACAATATTTTTACTAGAAAACTGCCTTCCCACGAATTTTAGCAGACATAGCGCCTACCATATCTTGTAGAGCATAAAAAATTTAGTTAATGAGGCGATTTTTAAAAAAATCGTAGGAACCGTTTTTGAGCAAATCGCAAAAAAGTGAAAAATGACTCGAATAAACTACTACTTCCGGTTGACCGATTTTGATAAAAATGTTCGTGTCAGGTTCGGTAGTAGCGTCTAACTTACGTTTTAAGTTTCAAGTTCACACACACACACACACACACACACTCACGCAGGCTAAAAACATGTTTTTTTTTTGGGTTTAAGGGGTCTGAAAACGTGTAGATCCGGTGAAAATTCGAATTCGCAAAATCGACATGAAAGCAATACTTCCCTTCCTATATATTTATATAGGCAAGAGAAAGTAATAGTTCATAGAATATACGTATATATGTACAAGATAGTTAAATAAATTTGATGAATTATTTGTTTAACAATTACATAATGGTATATGGCACATGGTAAATATCAAAGTATGAAATGATTAAATTGTTGCAAAAAAATTTATAAAATCAGAACGTACATCAGATGATTAAATATTTAAATTGATACGCCTCATTTAAACCCAGTAAGCCAATACAATCACTATTTCAATAAAATTTGTTCTAAACATTCAGTGATACTAATCAAATTGTGTACGACAATAAATAAATTTTGAATGTTATAGTACAGGTCTATAACCCACGCAGGTAACATAAATTAATTCATTGTTTAAAATTTATTGAAATGTTTGGGAAATATTTACACTGACACGTGTTATTGTATGATGAGTTATTAATGACTAAATAATGAAAACATTCCTCTAATTCGCGTATATAATTTGTAATACAGTCAATAATGAGTTACAGCAGGGCTGTAATTGAATTACATTGAATTATATTCTACGTAATACGGTACGGTACTTGTTTTAAATTACATTAAATACTGAATCGACTAAAATTTCCCCGTTTTAAACCTCACTGAACCTATTCTAACTATATTCACTAAATCTGTTTTCGACTTCGTTTAGAACAAATTGAAAAATTATACACTTGACGTGTTACCTTAAAAGATTCATCGATAAAGATTAGGTATTTTATTATACGAGTATATTGAATTTTCGTTTAACAACAAAGAAAAAAAACATTAGAATATTTTTACACCTGTGATTCAAAATTTTCAAACATTAAAGGGGAGAGCTCAATCAAACTACTACCTTGTCCGGAAGTAAAAATTTAAATTTTTTAAAGGAAATTCTGTATTTTTACTTAAATGAACTTTACTTTATAAAAATGAATAGTATACAGCAGTGATTCTCAACCTTTTTTCTCAGCGACCCCCAAATAGTGAAAAAGAATAAAATTAATATTTCGCGACTCCCCCCCCCCCCTAATAATAACAGTAAGCCTTACTATTAATAATTGAATTTTGACTGTAATTATAAATGTAAATATTTTTTTTAATATTATATAATCAAACTGCACTAGTTTTATGTCTTTAAAGAAAATACAGACAGTAAAAAAATGGAATACAACTACTGCTATTATTTTATATTGCTGCGTTTATACTTTTATAGTAGCGACGTGTATGAACATGTATGACGTGAATATACATGGGAAATTTACAAGTCCCAACTTGATGTGTACGTGCTCTTTGTAATTTAATCTCCTTCTATAATACTACTGTGAGAGAATGCTTGAACATGGATAGAATTATTTGAACCAGTCGTTTTGCGACCCCCGTATAATATCACCACGACCCTCAGGTTGAGAATCACTGGTATATAGGGAATGAAAATATTGTTTTCATGTCGATTTTTCGAAATCGAGTTTTCACCGGATATACACGTTTTCAGGCCCCCTGAACCCAGAAAACAAGTTTTTAGCAATATTGGTCTGTCTGTCTTTGGGTGTGAAAAAATACCTCAAGAATGAAAAAGCGTACAAAGTTGAAACCTGGAAATTAAATTAGGCAAAACTATCGGACCCGACAAGAACATTTTTATCAAAATCGGTCAACCGGAAGTAGTAGTTTATTTGCGTGATTTTTCACATTTTTGCAATTTTTAAAAAAACGGCTCCTACGATTGTTTTTAAAATCGGCTCATTTACTTCATTTTTAATGCTCTACAAGATAGGATAAGCGCCATGTGTGCTGAAATTCTTTGGGAGGCCTGTGCTCTCGTAGGAAAAAAAGTTTTTTTAAGATTGCGAACTTAATAAGCTTTCTAGAGCAAAAGTGTAGTATAATATAATTAAAGTTGTAGGTTCTAAAACTTTTTATTTCAAACATTTTTTTGTACAACAAACACTTAGTTTACCGTAAATTAGTGGTTTTCTGTATTTTTTACATCAAAATCGCTAAAAATTGGTATTTTTTAAAATTGTGGCATTTTACGACAAAAAATAATCATAATTATAGTTTAGCGTCAATTATTGATTTTCCTTATTTAAGTTCAAGAGATGTTGATTTTTATTTTGCGTCATTCACTCATGATTTAAATTAAGTTATATAGCATGTTTTTCATTTTACATTGTTTATTAATGATTAAAAACAGGTTACTTGGGGGTTTATTTACGTTGGCAAGAAAAAAGTCATGCGAGTGTTTCACACCAGATTTTTATAATATTTCTTGACTCCATCATAGGCACAGCCGTGATAAATTATTGGAATAGTCGAAGTTCCAAGGTTTAAATAAAATTTTCCTCGTACGTGTATATTTTAGATCACGTAAAGTAACTTTAGACATTTATGGAAGGTTTTTTTAAGCCTATTTGTTCAGTGTTCCTTTTTCTTTTTTACGTTTTGTTTGATCTCATCGAACTACTTCAGTCATCTATGATCATTTCCTTCCTGAGGAACTCACCGTTCTTCTCTAGCGAGGTTCCAAGTACTTTGTCAAACCTTCTAATATGTGGTGTCTGATAGCAGCATTCTTTTACAAGCTTTCTTTATAAGCTTTTCTCTTTTCTTACATTCATTTCGTTTTTTGCTTTTGTTTTTTATGAAAGCCCTTAAAGTCAGTATTCAGTAGTTTCACTTGATCAATTCATTATAATTTCTTTGTTTGTTCCAATTCTTCATGTACAAACCAGTTATCTCATATTGTTAGTATCCCAAATTTTTTTTCTTAAATTTTTTATCCAATCAATACTGATGTCTGTAGAATCTTATTTTTAATTTCCTGATAGTTTCTATAAGTATTTAACGTTTTTATAGTTCCTTTCTTCTTCATTACCTGTACTCTCTGCCTGTTATCTTCAGACCATTTCGTACGCATTCATAGTTTACTTAATTAATAAAACTTTAAGAAATCACATTTACGTTTAATCTTTAAACCTGTTTAATCATTGTTAATCTTTTTTTAATCTTACGTTTTATTATTATCAATAGGATGTGTTTTTATTTAATAAAAATTATTGCTATAATCCTGTTAGTACAAGTCGTAACTAATTTTACTATTTAGCAGTAAAAGTAAATTTACAGAGAATTTCTTTAAAAAATAATAGTTGTATAACAGGCTGAGAGATAGTCAATCCTTTAAGGAAACCACTGTATTAGTGTGTGGGGTCATAAAAGGTGATCAGCTGGAATTCTGGTATCGATTTTCTTTGTGGTCGTGGTACTTTTTCATTCTACACTACATGCAGATAATTGATAAAGTAAAAGCATGTGTTTCTTGTGAAATGAAACGTCTTTAATTTTGGAATATAAAAATGTTAACCAATTAATCACTTTAATAATTTTTTACAACGGTATTATCAGCCAAACAAAAATATACAATGTAAATCGGGTGTCTTTTTTAACTACAAATCCTAAAATAGAATAAATTGTAAATTAAACTGTGTTTTAACTCGTATTATCTAATATTATCCAAAGAATCTGGTGTGAAACTCTGACACGACTTTATTTTGCCAATGTAAATAATTAAACATTATTAAAATAAATGTTTAATCATAAGTAAACAATGTAAAATGAAAAACATTACCTAACTGAATCATAATTGGATGATGCAAAATCACTAATTTAAAAAATCAAAAATTTACGCTAAATTAGGTCGCAATACCAAGGCCGCAATATTAAAATATCCCACTTTTACCAATATTGATGAGAAAAATATAGAAAATTACTAATTGGCGCTAAACAAAGCGTCGTATAAAAAATATTTAAAATAAAAGTAGGTTTTTAAATGTTCTACAACTTTTATAATATACACTTTTGCTCTAGAATCCATATTAAGGCCCCACTCTTAAAAAAAAAATACCACGAGATGATAGTCCCTAAGAATTTCAGGAGACATGCGCTCACCCTATCTTGTAAAATATAAAAAAACATAAAACATTGAGGCGTTTTTTAAAAAAATCAAAGCCGATTTTCGCAAAAAAGTGAAAAATTGTATGAATAAACTACTTCATCCGGTTGACCGATTTCGATGAAACTATTCGTGTTGGATACTTTTGTACCTAATTTAATTCACAAATTCAACTTTGTACGTTATTTAATTTTTGAGATATTTTTTTCAGATACAGTAACACAGACTGACAGACAGACCAATCGCTATAAACATGTGTGTTGGGTTTAGCGGGCCTGAAAATTTATATTTCCGATGAAAACTCGATTTCAAAAAATCGAGATGAAAACAATTGTTTTTTTCCCTACATATTCATACAGAGCCAGAGAAAGTCTTCTTCTTCTTTTTCCTTCAAGGCTTAGGCCGTCGCCTTTTTCGAACTCACAAGCTTGAAACTCCCAGTTTATATCCATGTTTTCCGAGGTCATCTCACATCTCTCTGTCCAAACGGTGTATAACGGTGTACTTGGAGGGGTGTTCTGTGGTCCGGCATTCTGTCCAGGTTTTCCCTCTATCGCCTGCGATACCCGTCAATCTTCTCATTACGGCAGTAGACTTGGAGCTCGTTCCTTATATCTATATTCTGCACGCTATCTAATCTCGAGCATCCCTTAACTCTTTCCAGGAATCTTAAGAGAAAGTAAAATTGAATATAAAAAATTACATTAAATTTTAATTTAAACTAATCTATGGGAAAAAAAAATGGTTACACGGAATATTACGAAAATAATTTCCTACGCATTTATAGATTGTAATTTAATTTATTTTATCTAAAACTACAATTATTTACAATGTTTCTGTTTTTGTGAATCAGTACTAATTATATGTAATTAATGTGTAATACTAACTTCTTTTTTAAATTATTTGTGTGAGATTAAGATTGCTTAAGCAAACAGAATTAATCTGTCTAATGATTTATATTTAAAACCAAATCACCTCCTACGTATTAAACCGCACAAGTCGTTTAGTATGTAGGTGACGATCAAAATACACA
The DNA here is from genome assembly GCA_035578175.1 of Catonia carolina. Classification (NCBI taxonomy): domain Eukaryota; kingdom Metazoa; phylum Arthropoda; class Insecta; order Hemiptera; family Achilidae; genus Catonia; species Catonia carolina. Next base: position 254,127,826 of record JAQMRL010000001.1, on the reverse strand, counting down.
TACGGGGGCGTAAGTGTTGGAAGCATGGAGGGGTAGTTTAGTTGTAAAAGGGTGAAAAGACTTGACGAGTACAAATGACTCAAAAGACCAGGGGGTAAGTAGACTAGTAGGGGTTGTTTTGTCGAGTAATTTGTCTGTCATCAGCTAAAGTCGTTTATCTTAATCATAGCTACTCCTGCTACTTTTAGCCGTTGTCTCTATATCTGTACCACAGTTGTTTTGGTGTTGTACCTATATTTCAAACATTAATGGAGACTGGTCACTATCAACAGGTGGCCATTAGTAAACTAAGTTACTATACTATCTCAATTTTATATTTTCGTTTGTGCTTCTTAACGTATTAAACATATTATAGTTAGTCTCATTTTTATAATGAAAATATATTTCACATACAGATCCACATATACCGTTCTCTGTAACAAACCTTATTCTCGTTTATCCATTCTTAAAATAGGTTAACTTATTTATTTTCATAATGCGATTATAATTAATGGAAACCTTTAGCTTTTATGTTGCCAGATGCAGCTTTGTGAAAAGTGGTTTTAACTGTAACTAACAGACAGTTAACATTATCCTAGTGTATTATATTGGAAATTGCACAATATAATTTTAGCGTTATATTTCATTTATCCCTTTCTACGTATCTTTTATAAAATATGTCGCTATGATTTGTGCAAACAAAGTTGGTTTAAGTCCGAAAGTTCAAGCAGTTAAAAAGTGTATATGTAGGCTTAAGAAGTAATATGTTGTAATGTATGAATGTATACTCGTATGTTGGTATAAGACAAAATAAAAGTATATGAAGCAAAAACAAAACTTTGGTGTGGAACACTCACACGACTTTTTCTTACCATTGAAGTTAATGAATATTATAACCTAATATTAGTAAAAAAACATTAAAAATAAACAAAAAACTAATCTCATGAAACATAACCTAATTTAATCATGAGTGAAAGACGCAAAATGAAAATCAAACTCAGTTTGGCTTAAAAATACGGAAAATCACTCTTTCACGCTAAACTAAGCTCTGAAGAGAAAAATCCTATTAATAAAAATTGTAGATCTTTTAATTTCCTATAAATTTAATTTACACTTTTGTTGTAAAATGCATGCTAAGGCTGAAATTTTAAAAAAGTTGATTTTTTACACGTTTTCGTGCGAAAAAACAGAAAATTGCTAATTACCGCTAAATAACCGTTATACAAACAAGCGTTTAGAATTCTATAGAGAAAAATGCTCTAAATAAAAGTTGTATATCGTTTAATTTCTTATAAATTTTATTGTTTGTTATAAAATGCATAATAAGGCCGAAATCTTTTAAAAAATCGATTTTTTCACAGTTTCGTGAAAAAAACAGAAAATTGCTAATTACCGCTAAACTAAGCGTCAAAACTCTTTCTTGTGTCCAGAGAAACGCTTTTTGAAACGATACTCTTTATTTTTCCTAAATCGTTTTTAAATATATTTTGTATTTGTATTGGTTTCAACACAACAATTTGTTAATTGGTATGATGAAAGTATTGTATTTATGAGCTGATCACCGATGTGAACAACACTTCATTTAATAAGAATGTATAGAAAGTGTGCTTTTTCGCAATATTTTTGGATATATAAAGTCTTTACTTTAAAGTAATGTTACTATTGTGTTCAATAATAATTCACTTTTTGTGAATCCTGAAGTAAATATCTGCTCCAATTCTTCTTTAACCTCCTCTGCAGTGTCAAATAGGTGAAATGTGTAGATTTCTTGATAAAAATCATTTGTTGTTCGTTTCTAAAATCGTTTATATTGTTTTTAAATTACATTAATAATGATTTTGAAGATCATTAATAAAAGTGTCAGTTGGTACGTACCAAGGGGAGTTAGTGGTAATGTTAAATATCTTATTCTAAGCTGCTTACTTGCGAGCCAAATTTCGAATCATAGAACCACATATTTGATAGGCGTTTGTCAAAATATGGATGATGAAAAGTTGGCAAAGATATATTAGAGGCAAGACTTAAGAGGAATATTAAAAGACTCAAATTCATAAGGGAATATATTTAATAGAAATAATTAGAAAGAGAGGTAAGAAGCTTCTACAAGAAGGTAAACGATGGGTCTGGTCAAATTTACGCTTGGCTGGATACTTTGTCGCTTTTAAGCACGTAAGGAGTGACGACAGAAAAGAAAGTAAACAGTGAAGGAAGAGGAGGAGAAAGGGAATTCTGGAGAAAAATTTCCTAACAATATGCAATTTCATTGAAACTTCTTACATTGTAACAAGTGAAACCCAGGTATTCCTAATATAAAATTAAAAATGCGGTTCATTATTTTCGTTTCGTATGATTAAGTTTTTAATAAAAGGCAGCTTAACGGTTTTATTATTATTACCAATAGCCTACTTGTGAATATTCAAAAATATTATACTAAAAATCGATTTTTTAATCATTAATGTAAGAGTTTATTGACATTATTTGTTGTCTCGACATTAAATAAAATATATATTAAGTAATGTATCAGAATATTTTAATAGCGTGAATAGAGGAAAATATGTTGTCTCTATTTTATTCCGTAATATTGTACACACTGCTTAATATTAACTAATCGATAGATATAGCGTAGGCAGTAGATTTCGTAGTAGTCTAGTTATTAAGTAAATATTTCATTTAACACTTTGTTAAACACCAATTTATTAGCGTAGGCTGCACTGTAAGATGTTACAGTTTCCAAACTGCAACTACAGAGAGAAATTAGGGAAGGTGGAGTAAATAAATAGCGGTGTATCATACCATTAAAAAATTAAATACTAATATTTTATGGCCGCATTTATATTATAAATAGGCTACTAATTAATTACTAATTTATGTTTCATCTACAATGTTGATTACGGTAATTGTTTTATTAGCTTAATTAAATTCGAAGCAAAATTTTTGAGATTCTCGGTACAATACACATTGTAACATTTATTCCGGGTTCTATCAGGATCTGGTTATTTTTTATTTTATTTATTTATTTAACGTCACATTAACTTCAACAGTCATTAGCGACGACGTTGGGGCGTAACTTTGTACAATGGAGGATGAAATAATTTTTTTGTAACGTATGAAAATGTGCCGTGCCTGAGTGGGATTCAAACCCAGGACCGCATGATGAGAGGCGAGCACGTTACCAACTACGCCAATGCGGCCGGTGAAGCGAACCTTTATTTTCAACCTTAGTACCCTCATTTTCTGTGAGGTTTTGTCGTGATTGGCGTTTAGTCTCCTTACAGGATCAACTAGAATGTACAATGTATCTCATTGTTTGTATAACTGGATTTGTGTTGTTTATATTATTGTATGTGTGTAAAATTTTATAGTATTCTAATTGGCGCGTAAAATAGAGAGAAATATTAAAAAATTTGTAAAAACTTAATTTTTTCTTTTATAAAATGTTTTGTTTTTTGAAATACACTTTTCAAATTATATTTATGACAACGAATTGTAAACAATTATTAACGCAGAGAAAATTTTTATTAAATTTTAATTACATTTAAATTACTTAATTACAAATTTTATTAATTGTATTTTTTATTAAATTTTGAAATAAAATTAAAAGATGTTATTTAGTTTCATTCTCTAATTAATGTTAAAAAAGAATTAACATATTTTCTGTAGCATTTCAGCATTAACGTTCCAAACCCAATTCGTAGGACGAAAAACATTATTTAGGTACTAATTTTTTTTCATATAACTTTTTTTTTAATGCATAATCTGTTATATAACAATAAATGCAACTTATCGATTAGATTTAACTCATGAAAAAATTACAACCCACTGGTGTATTAACAAATTATAACATTAAAACATAATATTATACTGTTTTTAATTATTATATTTACTAATAGCAAAACAAATTTGTCTGTATGTAGTTTTTTCCTATATTTTTAATTACAAGCATCGTTAGAAGCTAAGTAACTTTCTTGCAAACTAAATAAATATATAGGTTAAACTGTATCTCAGAACTAAAAAAAGGTTATTTGGAATATTGAAACTGATAGAATGGATGAAAACCGATTGACAAAACAAATTTTTAAGATACTAAACAATAGACCTAAGGTGTAATAAATGGCGACCAAATTAATGTAAACAATAGAAAGGTGGTGTCTAAATTAGGTGCTTCAATTGGTTTAAAGAAGCCAGAAAGTATACTGAAAAACCGAAATAAACCGAGAAAACTTAATGAACAAAACTAAATTCAGACAATTAATTACAGATTTTAAGTGCTTCTATGAAGAAGAAAAACAGAACACCAGGTGGACTGAAGAAAGGAGAAAGCCTATAGTGGGGTAGTGCTGAGAATGAGGGCTCCAAAAAGAGGTTCCAAAACGCCTAAAGTCATCCCATATGTACTAAAATTGGCCCTATACGGAAAAAATGAAACTGATAATGCCAAAAATTAAGGATGTACAGGATCTACAATTTTTTTGAAACACATGGATAAAACAATTGTTTTAGTAGTTCTTAAGAAAATCTTCTCTCTTATAGAAAAATTTACTTCTATGGTATATTTATTTACTTAAGATAGGATATAGTAGGTTAACACAAATTAAAATAAATGCATAAAATAATAATAATGCATTGCATAAAATAAAATAAGTGCATAAAATAAAATAAGTGCATAAAATGTAAGAAGACTAATATTTTCTACAAATATTGTTTAACATATTTTACATTTCCTTATATCTTTAATTACCAGACTTTTCTTGAAACTTGTATATTTAATTTATTTCAGTGTTTCTATTGTTTACCATTGGTAAGTATGCATATGCGGGTGAAATGGAAAGACAATTAAATTCTATGAGGCCGTTCTACTATGTTAGTTTGCTAAAGTAACCATGAGTATTGCTCATTACAAAAATATTTTTTTATAGCCTACCGCTCTGCCAGGACATTACGATGTTTCACGTGTCGTATTGCGTTTTTTTTTCCATAAACCTACAATAATTTGTGTAGTTATTCCTATGTACAGAAGACTGGTTTACGGGCAGTTAATTTTTTTAATGTATTTGTATTAAAATTGAGTTGTTTTGTATCTTTCAATATTTATTTGTTCATCCTTATTTCATTGCTTTTTCATGACAAATAATTCTGTTTTTACAAAGGACCTGTGATAAATGGTCCAAACTGGAGAGAGTAGCCGTAAGAAAATAAAATAATTACAGTGAAGCTAGGGAATTAATTAGTTTATAAATTAAACACTGTAATTTTTGTTGGCTAATTAATCTTCTAATAATACTTTCCCTCTATTGGTGTAAATATACCAACCCTAACAATATTTATAAAAAATAAACTAATTGATTAATAATGAAACATTAGGTTATATAGTCGAACTTCTGTAACTCGAATTCTCATGGGATGGGAAAAAACATTCGAGTTACAGAAATTTCGAGTTATGGAAAAAACAAAAAAAACAGCTATTCAAAAGTAACAAAAATAGAACATTCCACATAAGCTAATACAGTAGCCTACAATATGTTAAATACGTAGGCCTACTGCACATGCGTAATTCCTTAATACCTGTACGTTGAATTTAGCTTAGCTATTGGCTACAGTGTTAAGTATTGTAGGCCTACATATTGTATACAGTATTCCAAAATTACGCTATTTTAATTACGCAGTACATGCCGAATATGGTACATTGTACCAGCAGACTATGATTCTATATTATTCTGTGGTTGATCAAAGATTCGTTGATTCAAAGAAATTCATTGTTTTGGTTTACGCCTGTTAGGCTTATATAAAGGCAACCAGATGACTTTAAGGGTCTGAACCCTTTTATTATCGAATATTTTCTCTTAAAATGAAAGAAGAAGCATTGTACCTATATTTTTCAGGAGACCGAAAACTCTATTTTAAAAACTATGTTCAAATTTTTTGTCAAAAGAAACGAAATGAATATTTCGACTTAGAGAAATGGCGGAATTCGAGTTATAAATGGATTGTTGGTAAATGCATGGAAGGTTGAAGGGAGCTGAAATTCAATTCGAGGTATAGAAAATTCCAGTTATAGACGTTCGAGTTACAGAAGTTCGACTATATACTATTATATTACAATTCGTATTCAAATAAATTATTAACTATTTTGTTTACTTGCTGCGGAAATATATGTAACTTACTACCCACGACAGTGTCAAGCAATGTTTTTGGCTTAAGTAGTACGACAGACATAATAGCTCCCTGCCTTTTTCGTGCAGACTGCAGACGCGTTCCGTACATTTTTTATTGCGGCACACTAACCAGTTGAGAACAATAGCATGTTTTGTAAAAGAAGAAATAATTTGGAGATGCTGAACACGTCTACGGAGTAACTACTGTCGGCACCATAACACGATATAACGACGTTATCACTTTGCACGTTTTTATAATTTGTTATTTAAACCAATCTGTGGCTGTCCACCGTATTTGCGCTACAGGTGAGAGAGTTTAGTTGGTAAGAAAAGGTTTTCATACGTTCATTATTTAGAAAATAAACTGGTTTGAGTGATTAAAATAACGTGTTTATAAATATTAATATTTGTTTGCATCTAAATAAATTTATACAGTGGTATCTTTATCTGCAATTTTAAGGTAATAAGAAAAAATTCATGCTAAAAATTGTCTAATTGCATAATAACAGATTTTTCTAAATTCTTAAAATACTTTCAATTACCTCAAGGTATTTTGACGTTTAAGGCTTTGTGTAGACACATTTTCTAGTTTAATAATGAAAAACACAACATTAACAAGAAACTTACTTGAAGTAGTAAATAACGTTCCTTACTAAAATATCTAACCTTATACTCAAATCAAACGTTTCCTTGGTTAGTGTGTCTCAAAGCTATATCATTTCTGGTTTAATGGAAAACTTAACGACCATCCTAAATTTGTTGGCACGTCATCTAGCAACATGTAACTACCCAACTGTATGAATCGTATCCCGTGACTTTAATAGAGATTGTCTAATTATTTGGTAGCCCTATTCTAAGTTCTATTACATTTTGACCTTGAAAATGCAACAAAAGTTTTTTAAAAAACAAATTAATTTCAGAAACATTGTTACACCAAAATTTAAATCGTACAATATTTTTTTTTTTATTAGGTTTTAAATCTTAAGGTATTGTCATATGTTTGCGATTTTTACAAATAAAGTTTTTGAAGAGCTTCTTTTTGATATTTTAATTACTATATTCTCAAACATACAATGAAAGTTCGCGAAACTTCTAGTACTTAATTCATAAAATGGTAAAAAGTAGATAGGCTAATACAGTGAAAAAGTAACAATAGGGTTAGTTATAAAAGGATACCTATTTATAAAGGGTCTTTGTTGTACAACTATTTGTGAAAGAGTCGGTTGATTACCTGTAACACCTTTTATCTATTGTGACTTGTTTACAATAGTTAAGATTTTTCGAGTAATAATAAAAAGGATTTTTATTATTTGCGTCGAATCTCTGTGTCTTTCGAGAAAACTCTTTGATCTGCCTATATAATGAGACCCCCGAGCGCAGCAGTGAGTTATTATTCGTTTGATCTTTGACAAGTGTTTATTAGCGTGAGCTATCGGTACGATTGGATCAGGTCAACGTACCCGGGCATTGTGTAGGTCAACTATTATTATTCAGTTTTACTGTATGTGCATTGTGTATTCAGTTTCATTGTGTATATGCATTCTATATAATTGTTGTAAGTAGCATTAAGTTATTTATTGTATTACTTCGTTATAATTAGTTTGTTATTTATTTTGTAAATCTTTTAGTTGTAATAAATACTGGTAGATGTAAACTTTAGTGTATTAATTTTAATTACCTAGATCCCGAAATGGACCTTAGCGATAAGTGTCACAGTATTATAAAAAAGTGGTTTTGAAAACTTTTAGGAGATCTTTGTCTAGTTATACTTTGTCTTTGTATATTTTGTGGAAAACGTTGAGGTATAGGAAGTGTAAATCAGAATGCAATGTAGAATTTATTACATAATATGAACAAAAAGAGCTTACATAATAATTAGAGCTTTTAAAAATAGAAGATTTATAAAAAATAAATAGAAATAGAATGAAATAGAATAGATTTACTTATGAGAAATAAGTTTTATTTTTTATTCTTTAAAATATACAGGGTCCAGAAAAATGTACTCTTTTCATTAAACAGAAAGTTCAAAAATTTCTTTGTTCAATTGAAGAGAACTAAATTTATCCCCACGAGGGTATGCCAAATTTGAAGAGAACTATTGTTACTCCCCACAAGGATATGCCAATTTGAAGAAAACTAAATGTATTAATGTAATTAATTAATATTGATATTGATTTCTTTATTTGTTTTGCCTCAGCTTTCACGTTTGATTTTATTATTTCTTCATTTTACCTTGTCCCTTATTTCATTCAATAAAACATTATTCACATTAAATCATTATAAGTTTTATTCAATTAATATATTTTCATAATTACATAATTGAATGAATGGTTATTGTTATGGTTTTCATACATCTGCCATTGAAAAGCTACCAGATAATCACTATTATTATAAGGTTGAATAATTTGTGATGAACGTTATATTTATTACTATTTATTTATATTTACTATTTATTATATATTTATTACTATTTTTTAAGAACGAATGAGGGACCTACTCGCTTGGTTTGGCCTCCAGTCCCCCACTAAAATAATTTACAATTTCTATTTACTTCTTCTTAGTTGCCTAGTAACCATATTTTTGTTTATTAGAATTAAATAATTTTTAAATATTTCATCTTAATCAGCTGGAATTATTCAGATTTATTTAAATAGATTCAAATGTAAACAACACCAGGTGTGCACTAAATTTGTCTCATTACACAATGAAGTTTTTTGTTAGTATTGTTTAAGTCACAAGGAAGTCCTTATTGGTCTGAAAATTTGTAATAACCGAGTAACATAAAATATGTTTCACGAAAACATAAATTCATAGATTGTTTACATATGGGTTCTTTGTTTTATTTCTAAGTATAAATGATAATTTCTGTAACTAATCTCATTAAAGTATATGAATAAATGATTTTTAACTACTCCGCCGTCCTTACTTTGCTCGTACTGTTAACAAACCAAAGCCAGCCACTACAGGGTGTGCGCTAGGGTCCACGACTTTTACTTTGTTATTTTGTCCATGATTTATACAATTAGTAACTTGCACAAATAGAAAACTATAAATAGAAGTGAAGAATCAAATACTATAATACTAAATTCCGAATTGAAAATAAATTATAACGCACGTAAGAAAGATGCGAGAAAATACGATGTCATAAGCGATCTGGTAGCATATTAAAACGATGACATGCTCTTTTTCAACAATGTGGCGAGAAATTTATGAGTTTGAATTAGTCATCATCAAATTCAGTTGTGAAATAACGAGTGACTATACTAATACTAGACCATTGAAATTGAAATGTTTCTTTTAAATTTTCTTGTTTCGTTATACAGATCAGAGGTAATACGTACATAACTTGTACCTCGTATATTTATGAAAAAGAATGGAAATAAGGTACACCGTTTTTGTAAATTTATTGTTCAGTACTAAAAACATTAGTCTTGATATGATTAACAGTTGATATCATTGAACACTTTTATTTATAAAAATACTAAAATACTTTTAAAAGTATTTTGTAGTTAATTTTTAATCAGCGTGTACACATTTTAAGTAATGCGCATGCTCAGTAATGTCATTATTTGTTGACAGTAGGAGGAGCAAACTAAGGAAGCCTGGAATTTAGAATAGCTCTTGAGCAATATACCAGCAAGCAGCCAGGCGTTTTCGTTCTTGTTATATACCCCACTTTATCCCAGTATAGGTTGTACACTTCCATAACAGTTCTGCGCCAAGTAAATGAACAGGTTCCAAGCGAATCTATAGTTGTCACGTGATGAGTAAGGTAACATAGAACCGCACACTTCTCCTATTGTATTACCTACTTCTCCCGCTCCAACTCTTCCGAGATAAATGCTCATTTTCTGTTTATTGTTTGTTAAAATAAAAACAAGTCGCTTAGTTGGTACTTCCTAAGATATTAAGTACTAGAATCACAGGAAAAACCAAATATAATATTATCTGATTCAGATAATTTCATTTTTAGTAAAAATGCTTCATGGAATGAATATTGTATGTAACAAATTTTGGATTGTATTTTGTTTTATAAATTGTTTAGGTAGGTATCCATGTAAGGAAATATTTAACTATAGCCTATATAAATACAAAACACGTGAAGGAGTTATAAATCGTGGTTTAAACATACTTTGGCTATTTTCAGCGGCTTGACAACGTTGATGTGCTGCAAAGACTTAAAAGGAAGAAACCATCAGAGCTAGTGTAGTATCAGTTTAGATTGAAAGCAAATTTATGTTAGTCCGTGATTTGAATTTGTGTTAAAATGTAAATGCATAATATAATATAGTGTACATAATGTGTTCTTTTTTAAATAAATTTTAGAGGTTTTGCTGAGCAACCTTGTTGTAGTATGGTAAATAGAAGTTTAGGTTAGAATAAAAATATTCATTAGTTTAAAAATTAGATCATAATATACAGGGTGTTTCAGGAGGGTCTACCATACTTCACAAGCTTATTTCTCTCATCAAAATAATGAAAAACTTCCGTATAAACATAGGTCCGAAAATGCTTCATTAGCGAATTACAGCTGGCAAAAGATTTCGCCCCGATTTCAGTTACCCTGATGAAATTCGGTCATACTGAATTTTTTGGGGTTCAGTTTTTGCGACAAATATGATAGATTTATATAATATTTTGACTGAAAAATTTCATAAAACAGGTCCCAGAACTGTATCTTCATTACTTTTAAAGATATCAGACATAAAACATAGCCTAAGAATCAAACACAACTAAAAGTTCTGAAAATCAAGCTTTGGAAATCCTCAAAATAATATTATTACGAAACCAAATATTTATTAAAATAATAATCTATAGTATTTTTCATTTAAATTATGTCATGTGACATTTAATAATCTTACAGTGAATATCGCAACAGTGGCACAAAATGTTCAACTTCTCTGTTAATTCAAAATTTTACTTAATAAAACGAAATAAAATTTACTCGTTTCCTAAGCTTGATTTTCAGAATGTTTAGTTGTGTTTGATTTTTTAATAAAAATTATTTAAAAAAATTATTCAGTTGTTATTGACATCAAATTTACATCAAATTGTTCACAATTAAATTCACTACAAATTTCATTACTAAACTTTGATTTTTTTTATTATAAATTTTGCATTTTTTTGCAGTTCAAATGTAAAAAAGTGGTTTTTTTTATTTCAATATTTTGTGTTTTATGTCAGATATCTTTAAAAGTAATGAACATACAGTTCTGGGACCTGTTTTATTAAATTTTCAAACCATATATAATATAAATCCACCATATTTGTCACAAAAATTGAATCCTAAAAAATCAGTATGACCAAATTTCACCAAGGGAACTGAAATCAGAGCGGAATCTTTTGCTAGCTGTAACTTGCTATGAAGCGTTTTCAGACATATGTTATAATGGACTTTTTCATTATTTTGATGAGAGGAATACGCTTGCCAAGTAAGGCAGATTCCTCTTGAGACACCCGGTTTAAATATATAATTATTTGCTCTTTTTTAAATTTTACTTTAAATATTAGTTTTTTTTATTTCCTCATGACGAATGATTTAGATTTGTAAGTTTTGTTTTATTTACGATAATTTTTGATGATTATGAATGCAGAAGATATTAGTTACTCGAAGACTGGTGATGTTAATTAAACTTCAAACTTGTATTGATCAAAGGTTTATAAATGCTAATTGACATGTTCTTATCTCGAGGTTAAAGAGTGATAGAAACACTATGCATGGAGGATGCTAATATTGATCTCTACTAATCAAAGTTTCATTCTCCTTCTCTTATTTACAGAGTTTATACTTTTTCAATTTCACAATCCAATTACAGAGTTGTTTAATTGAGTCTATCTCATTAGTCGATCAGAATTGTTACAGTAAAACATTGAACGTTCTACTGCGCAAATGCGTTCTGTGAATCTCTCCTCGGATTAAGAGACAACAGTTTAATAACCAATTTTCTCGGATGAAAACTAACCCCAGAATGAATAGAAAAGCTGAATTTTTTCACTCACTGAATTCTGGCTAAGACACGACTCGGTGCAGCCAGGAAATGAATAAACCCTTTTCACAAAGGATTCCAACTCGACATTTCAAGCTTCTTGTCCTCGTTCTATGACTCTACGACGTCGAAATAAACTTTCCACTGTTTATTTTATACAATTGAAAGCAAAATAAACGAATATAATATGAAAAAACCTTAAGAGTTTTATGTAACTATTACATTTGAAGGTGTATTATTAATAGTATAATTAACATTAAAATTTTCAACACAATTTCTTGAAAAAATATGCAAAGTTAATTTTGTAACGTAGGTAATATTTTAAATGAAATATTTTATTAATCATTTGAATTCCTATCACCCGATTCATATATAGCGATTCATACCTAGTGATACGCGCGACTTGAAATCGAATATTTATATTTTTATACAAAACATGAATCGCATGCCTAAAAGGTTGTTTGTAAATTATCCATGCTTTAACTCTATGACATCAGTGGATTCGTGTTTTGATTGTGACTTACAATATGCTACACATCATTTTTAACTTAGGCTGTTAAAAGCGCTCCTCGCCCCCTTCCCCTTTCCCTTTCTTAATTAAGACTATATTATTTAACTAGCATGCTCCACGCGGCTTCGCACGCGAAACATGTGTAATAAATATTTTAAAATAAATATAGAACAGACAATGCTGAGAAGGCAGACAATGCTGCCAAACAAGCCATAAAAGGAGTGTTTCATGATCATGCTGTCTCACATGTTGATTTGTCAAAATTCGTTCTCAAAACGACTCAAGGGGTGTGGAACAATGAAAGGAAAGGACATTGAAGTAAACTACATGACTTCAGGGAAACGCATATGACGTATTAATATCACAAAGTAGCAGACAAAATCAAGAACTTATAACACGCCTACGAATTGGGCAATCTAGTCTCACACACAAATACCTTCTTCAAAAGACTGATGCACCGGCCTTTTATTTTTGCTACGATACTGCATTGACGATAATACACAAACTCATAAAATGTCCAGAATTACGTAATCTACAAGAAAAGTATAACTTAACACAAAATACAAAAATCATGGTGATGGAACAGAAATAATTTCTGTTCTATATTTTTTTTAAATTTTCTCAATTATTGTGAAGCTGCAAAATCGAGTTTATACTCTAACGTACACACACACACACACACACACACACACACACACACACACACACACACACACACACACACACACAAAAGTTTTGAAAAATTCCCCCGCGTACCATCATCAACCACTTTATCTACTTCAGCAGCAATACGTACTCACATGTATACTGTAACGGTCCGGTTTTCAACGTGGGCGAAATAAAAAACAAACAAAAGAAAAACTTTCCAAAAAATAAAATTTTCCAAAAAACTATCAAATTTACAAAATTTGTAGATTTATCCCCACGCTGTCCAACAACACCATAAAAAACGGGGTTCACTAAAATAAAGCATAAAAGGAAGGTAAGACCCTTCACAATTTTGAAAGACAAAATTTTAAATGAGATTTGAACTGTGTTGTCCCTAAACCAGTGCACAGTGTTAAACGATGCGCAGCTCACGACTAGCGGGGCTAATCGTGAAACTAGTCCTATCGACAACTGGTTTGTAAAAATAAAATAAAAACAAGTAAAACCCCAAACTTTATCTGACCAACTATCACCAATGGAATTAGGTGTTACATTAACAAGAATCGTACGCAAAATCAAAATTAATGAGAATTTATTTAACGTAAAACAAACACCAAGTATTACATTATTCTTGTGGGCGCCATCAAATTTTATCGCTACATTTGAAAACGTAAACAATTGAAAAATACGACAAATACTAGTTAACATGAATTTCGAGACAACACAATGTTTACTCTTTATTCTCAGAGTTGCAGATTCTTTCTGCCGTATACTTGCGTCGCATAAACATACTGATCAATCATATAACCTAGTTCTTACAACTAATAGCTCCTGAAAAGTACAATAACATACATGGACATAGACATAAATTATTTGAGCTCAAAATAATTTAAAAATTGTTACTTATCTCTTTAATAATCCATTGAGTAAGGGTTATGAAAATTTCGCGCACTACACATAATCCTTATGAGGGACTCGGTGATCGGTATGCATCCCGCAGTACAGGGACTCTTCGGCGCAGACCTGGATAATGCAGTTGGCGTCCTCGGTATGGGCGACAATTCGGTGGTGATGGCGATGAACGTGGCTTTAGCGATTTCACTTCGTTGTTTCACTATACGCTATACACGCTGTCTTTTCAGTCTAATACTTCATCATTATTACTGTCATTATTTATTATTTATTTGTAGTTTTTATCAAAACCAATATTTAATTATTCGTTTAGCACATCATGTAAAAATTTGTTATAGTTCTCAAATGACTTTAATTTGATCGAGCACCGGCTGAACAAATGCGTTAATGAAAACATTAACATTAATTATTTTTAAATTTATCTTCCGACCTTTTTATTTTCATGAAAGCAAACTGTTCACCGTTACGGCGATATTTTTAAGGTCAAAATGCAAATTAAAATACAAAGAATATTCAAAATATTACAAAATATCCTCGGGAATTGTTTTCAAAAAATAAAAATAAGTAATTTAAGTCAATCGCAGCACTATGTATCCCACAATGAATGCACTCAAAGTCACACAATGAAGTATCGCACTATATCACGCGTATGCGGCACGACATGACTATTGCCATGTTGAAATTTCCACTAAGTACTTCACTATAAGTTAGAAAAATTACAAAATCGAAAATACGTGTTACACGCATTAGATCTCAAGGCGGACTTTCTTAGATTCGTGGTGCAAAACAGTTTTATGATCTAAAAATTCCCTGACGATACCAATTCTAGCACCCGAATTCTCGTATTTACTTTGGTTGATAATTTTAACAAATTTGCTTAAAACATGTTTTAGATTATTGAATACGCTATAACTAACCTTCAAAATATTAGAAAGGCATCATGGGTAAAGTTTCTGGCACTTACAAACATTATAAATATTTTAAAAATGTAATTACAGATTTTAAAAACTACCCTCTTTTATCGGGAAAATTAAGATTTATAGGTTGGTCATACACTCAGAACCAATTTCATTCCCCACCAACCGGTTAATTTTCTCAAAGTCGAAAATTTTGGATTTCAGCGTCCGGAGTGGTGTCAAAATTTTCAGCTCTTTCTGCTGAATCCAATGCTTTTTATCCGAAGTAAATCGCTTCGTCGGTTCAAATTTTATCACGTCTTGAAAAACACCAATAAATGTATCCATAAAGTCGGATTAAAGCCGACGAGAAATTTGTAAAAAATAACTTGAAATTTAGCGTGTGCAACTAAAGTGATGCACGAAATTACTTTAAATTCTGAAAACACACATGTGAGTATTAGTCCCATGTGGAAATTGTAACTGGTTCGTTAATTATTAACTAATTAGTAAATTTGCAAAATGCGGAAAAATACGTCAAAATAAAACTTTAATAAAATCTGAACGACGACGAATTTTAACAATCTAAAATTATTTTTCTATTTCCCAACATGTGGACCCTTCGATTCCACACTCACACATACCATATCTTAATCGATTAATGAGTAATTAAATTAAATGTTGGAGAGGGTTCTCCCATTTGAATAACATGTAAATGATTTTTATAACATTTTTGGCTGATTTCAGCCGCTGAAATGCCTTAAATTTAAAATTTCTCTTAATGAAATATGCTCATCTGAGTAGTATCTAAAGGCTAGTGTGAATTGATTTACAAAAAATATCATTCATTCTCTTATAATTAGCGATCTAAACATTGCTGTATTTAACATAGGTTTATTAACTTATTCAGCTAAAAACGGTTTAAATTTACGGATTTTCGTGCTGTTTAGACTTATTTTAATTAGAATTTCAGCCTGATCACAAATCTGTGATCAGAATTTCAGTCCGAGGACTGTAACAAAAATTTCAGTTAAAGAAGCTGGATCCAAAAGTCAGGTAGTGACCCTTACATCTATTGTCTGCTAGTAAGCCGATATTCGTCGGACCAACTCCTTTGACATGAAATATTACTTTAAGCCTAAAAATTTTTCAACAAAGATAATCGTAATTTGAGGTAAAATTCTCAGTTACACGTAAAATCTTAAATAAAAATATAGGTAAGACCATATAAAACATTAAATTTAAATTACATAAAAATTCCCGAAAACCCGTATTTGGAGATTGCCAGCTTATTCTACGGTGTTTCCAGAGCACAACACTTTTTGAATTTTACTTATAACTCAATTTTAACCTGAAATGACAATTTTTACTAAATCATACAAATTTTTCCCTTGGTGTATTCACAGGAGCATTACAATACACACACACACACACACACACACACACACACACACACACACACACACACACACACACACACACACACACACACACACACACATATTTATAGAAGTCTTCATTAGGGCTCTTAGGGATATCATTTTTGAAAATTAAAAAAAAATGTTACTCTGAATGTAAATACGAACATGCTGTCAAAATTTCATGAAAATCCGTTGTTATAATATTAGTATAGATTAACAAAATTAGTTTTATGAATAAAAACACATCATATGTTATTATTATTATTATTCTTTTAGTACGGCAGATTAACTGATGGTAACTGTTTGACAACACAAAATCATAAATAAAGAGAGATTACGCAGGGTCGTAGAATAGTTTAGCAGACGGGTTCGACGAGCGGATGCATTGACACATTCTTCCAGTACTTTAGCAGTATTTTTATGATGCTTCCACCACAACGCATATAAACTCGCTGTTCAGTTGTAAACATTTTAAAAGTACCGTTACAAAGGAAAAAAAATAGTAATTATACGCAGACGTACCTAACACTAGCCACTGTTACAGATAACTAATGAATGTTGTACGTAATGCTGCCAACATTAAACGATTATTAACTTATCAAAATGAAATGTCCTATCTCATCGGGAACCGATACTCACTAATATCAGTTCTAATTCCATAAAATGAAAAGATGGCGGATAATAATTTTTTATTTGTAAATTATAATTGCCGAGTCCAACAACAAAATTTGAAAAAGTAAACGCAGCCTAATTTTTTTTTAATAATAAGAAAATATAATCGAACATTTTTAGTTGAAACGTTCATTTTATTCACTTAATTAAAATTTAATAGGCAAAATTATAATTTAATCTAAATATTTTTATTTATGTTGAACTCTGGTTTTAATTTTTCTCTGCCTTTTTTAATGTTCGTTATAGAAAAGAGATATCAATGGTTTGTGAGATTTCACTAATGTAAAAAAGAAAGAGCTTAAACTTGTCGAATCTTCAACGACAGGGAATTCGATGAGGGATATATCTGACTGAACAGATTTCAAAATTTTTATGAGATTTAATTTCGTTCATTTATACGATATTTTGTATTGAATATTTAATAGTCTACATACGTCTAAATAAGGATTTAGATAATATAATTTTCGGTAAATATTGTACAAATTTTTAAAATATTTGAAATATTTAAGAAAAATTATAATAAAAGGTATTTGAAAGTTAAATTGTTTAAATATCTAGGCGAACACATAACATGCAACAATAAAGAAAACAGCGTTGGGAGAGGGATTGGAAAAATTGTTTAAATCACAATAAATAACCAAAAACGTATATTACAAAAAATGCTTATCTATACAAACAAAAATTAAACACTACAAAACAGTCATACAACCACAAGTTACATATGGCAGAGAAACATTACCAAAAGTGACCAAGAGAAAAGCAATAGACAATGTCCTAAAACTCAAAAGACGAATCCTAAGAACCTGCATATAGGAGAGAAAAACCAAGTAGATGGGCAATGGAGAATTCTATCGAACGAACAAGTCTATAAAGAAAACGAACCCATAGCAGATACAATAAGGAAGAAAAGGATATCTTTTCTGGGACATCTTATCAGAAAACCTAAAGACAGAATTTTAAACAAGATGATTAGAAAACACTTTCCAATGGTCACATCAGGAGCGTGGATGCAAAATGTCAAAGAAAACATGATCGAACTCGAATTAACTTCCGATGATTTAGAAAACAAAACAGAAATATTAAAAATCTTAAGAAATAAGGAAAGTAGATTTGAAACAAAATCAGATGGAAGAACAAACCCAAGCAGGAAGAAACCGGTTGTTTCAGAGGAAGTTCGGCAAGCAAGATCAGCCCGAATGAAGGCATACTGGCAGAACATCAAGCTAAAGAATATGAAAAGGAAGAAGCTATCTAAATTTGACTAAAGTGACCCATCGTGGTCACAAAAGACAAAAAAGGTCTTTGAAGAGAATTCATAACAAAAATTATTAAATATATTTTCCACTAAGTCAATAATGTTTCGATAAAAGTAATGTTATTTTTAAGCTACAATTAAAGAACTGAGATAAACTTTTAGTAAAGTATCCTAAATCCTAAAATAAGTTTCCTGGGGTAAAATTCCGACAAAGTAATTTAAAGTAGTCTTAGGTATTGGTAGAAAAGACTTAAATAAGTATCACAATATTTAATTGGTTTTTTATGTTCTATTGTTATGTACTTAGGTTTAACTTCTGAAAACGAGACATTTTCAAAATAGGGTCACTGAATGAAAAAATTTATCGTGTACCTACATTTGTAAATTTTTATTCATATTTATTACAACTGACATAAATTTAAAATTCACTCGGGAAAAACACTACCTTTACCGTTTAAATTTACCATTTTTATACTGAAAACATTATAGACTACTGTTATTATTTTAAAACTTTCTTGGTGAGCTTAAGACATGAAAAATGGGTAGAAATGACCAATTACAGGCAATAAAAGTAACGTGTTGATAGATTGATTAAATTTTTAATTTGGAGTTACGCTAGTGGACGTAACCTCCATCAAGATTTATTTTCTGATGCTATAAAATTTAGTTAAATAATTTTAACTGATTGTATTTTAACTGATTGAGATCAACAACGGCTCTTCCGATCTAGAAAAAATATTTCCATGACACTTGACGAATAATATCAGAGGAGTTCTAGTAGGAGTTGGTTGAGACAGAGAAGAGGAGAAAACTTCAATATCTTGGACATGTGATTAGAGGACCTAAAATATCACACCTTACAATTAATCATGCAGGGAAGATAAAGGGCATGGGGAATGTTGGCAGACGTTGGGCATCCTAGCTGAAGAACCTGAAAAACTGTTTGGTTGCAGTAATACGGAATTGTTCTGCGCAGTAGCGAATACGATCCGCATAATGATGATGATTTCCGACCTCCAATAAAAGAGGAATTTTAAGAAGTACCAGTGGCAGAACACAGGAAACGGGTGTTACTCTTAAAACAACTCTCGTACCATTTAAAAATTTGAATAATATTTTAAATAATGACAATGAAAACTTTACAATATTACCAATATTTGTAGCCCATAATAAAAACGCCTCTTCTAAAAAAACAAGGATCTCAGAATATAAAACGAATACAGAAGTAAAAAAATTTGAAAAATCAAGTCTTGGACTAAAACTGTTGTCAAAAATTAATGACACACAGATGTCAACTCCATCAGAATAAAAACCTTTCACTCTCATATTATTTTACACCTTTCATATAAAGACAATGTGCTACAAATGTCAACAATTCAATAGGTGTTATAATCAGTAAGTCTCTTGAATTATTAAATTTACCGTTACAAGATTTTTCATTTTATTGTTTACACATTCATTCAAATCAAGTTTATTCGGTAGAACTGAAAGGTGTGTGATTGAAAGCCTATCCATAAATATAACAGGGCTACGTCACTTCTAATCAATTCTATCCGTCTAATCAAAATTATATAAACATGTAAATTCTAGGTCTGTTTATTGAACTGATGTATTGTCATTAACAACTGATGCCATATAACTATTTTACAGAATGTTATCGGAAAAGCCGTTAATAATACAACATTGGTAAGGTAACTTGATTAGTTCAATTTTGTGATATAAAACAATATTATGAAAACGTATTAATTTATTATGTAATTGTTAGCCACTTATAAAATTTTATTTACAGTTATAGTAATTATTGAAATATTATCTCTGAGCGATACTAAATCCTATTTGAAATACATTTTCTCGTATAAGTCGGGTAAATGGAATTAATCAGGAAGTGAGAGATGTAATGCAAAAAAAAGCAAAATATTTAAAAGATATACTTAACAACATGCAACGAAAATTAATTGAAAAAAGTAAAATATTGTAAACTTTTCTAGGAAATAACTAGAGCTTAAGTGTTAGCAGAGAACAAAAGTTTATTCAGATAAATAATATTTTATTCCTTTTCCGTCACAAATTTAATGTTTCACAAAGACTTACAAATCCCATACGTAAATGACGTCACGAAACAATTATACAAGACTATGCGCGACAAATTTGAATTATATGACTCTCTCAAACAAAACATGTAGGCTACACCTTGACGAGCTAAAGACTGCAAATGAAGGCGGAGCATAGTGGCCTAGAACACAGGTAGAGACAACTGACTTTAGGCAACCGTATCCTGCGTTGCCATGTTGTGTTGTCGCTGTAACGCAGTTCACATTACTAAAATTTTTGGATTCTATCTGCTTGAACGGTCTTGTGAATTTTTTAAATCTTTTAATCCGTAAGTTGAAGAATTAAACAACAAACTGAGATGAACTAAGAACCAAGATCTAAGAAAGAAGGCAATAAGTGCAAAAAGCTGAAGTTTGGGAAAATGGCTTTAAAGTATTTTCGACAGCCGTAACAGAAATATTAATGTAACATCATGATTTTGTGATATATATGGTAAAAAGGGAAGTTTTTTTAACTTTTTTAAGCTAAAAATTAAAACAGTTAGTGACAACAATTTAAAAAGCAGATACTGCTTTAATACTGTAATATGAGACACCTATACAGACAAACAACAGACAGTACACATATTAACACCACTCACACATAAACATAAACATACAACTTTACAAAATCAACATCAACATAACTACCAGATGACCTCACCTACAGATGTGAGTAATGAGAACAAAAAAAAAATAAAAAGAAATTTTCTTAAGATAATAAAATGGATTGTTGGTTCATTCCATTTTAAAACTTTTAAGAAACAAGTCACGATATACAATTTTTAAGATAAAAACGATTTAGATAATTTATTGATTTTAGAAGATTGAATTTGAATTTAAATTTTAATTTTAGAAGATTTAACTAAAGAGATTCAACAATTTTAATAAATTTTAAAGAATTTTAAGATTTTAATCATTTTAAATATTTTAAATATTTATTAAGGATTTTTAAAATAAAGAAAGTTGAATTTCAAGAATATAAAACTTTTTGGATTTTTATTTACGAACCTCTGGGACAAAAATGGTGCCGTGACCAGGATAATTTCACGAGAAAACTTCAATAAATAAGCTCAACAATAAAATTCGGAAGGATACCAAAACAAGAAAAAAGGACGAACCGGTGAAAAATCATCAAACAAAATTCATCAAACAACATACAATAAAATAAATCAAGACCGAGAAAAACAAAAAGGGAGAGAAATCCAAAATAAAATAAATCTTCTAAAATTTACAAAAAACAAATTACAAACAACTCACATCTGGCAAGTATACCGACGTCACCTAGTAAGTCATCTATTACATACACATAAATCATCATCATCAACAAACAAAACAAATAGAAACATGAATAGGCATGTAGCACCGATTCTTGATCCCACTAAACTAGACGAAACAAACATTAACTTCCAACTTAGAATACGAAAAAGCACAACAACAGGAAACGTAAGACAAAAAAGGCAAAGATTACAAAAACTCTTAGATAATGGACGACAAATCGATTTAACTACACTACATAGATTTGACATGGACAAACAACTGACAGAGTGTCAAAACTATTTAGTAAAGTTACGAAACGTAGAAAATTTAAATGAATTAGAAAAATATAATGCCGAAATTTTTGATGATCGGCTTAACAAAATATTAACATTCATATTACCCAACAAACCAGATAAAGTCGTAGGCTTTCAAAATTTAAGAGAGGGATTTGATATTTGGAAGGCTAATAGGTTGCAAAATTTCGAAGTTGGACCTAATTTCGAGCAAAACTTAAACCCTGAAGAGGCACATTTAGGGAATAATTTCTTACCTGATCAACAACAAGGAAATCTTAATTATGATCATATTAATCTTATGCATCCCCCAGAAATGCAAAATCCTGTTCTTAGAAACGAAACCCCTGACATATTAATACCAAATGCCGTAGGTAACAATAATCCCGTGTATTTCCAACGCGAATTGAATTTTAATTGGACAAAAATTGCAAATCCAATCGAAAACGAATTAAAACAATTAACTATTACTGATGGACGTGACATTGACATGTTGGTACGAAATATCAAAATTATTAAACAAATACAGAAACGTTATGCAGTTGATTTACCCTTGGTGTTGTTAACTCCGTTTATGACCGGTTTCACCGAACAAATTTTTGAAAATTCTATTAGAAATAATCATAATTTCGATCAATTTCATAGAGATTTAGTAAGCAAACTAATCACACCAAAAATGAAAGAAATATTAAAATTAAAATTATTATACCGAAACCAGTCACAAACGGAGACCCTTGCGGAATACATGAGAGAAATTTTAGAAAACCATGATGTATTAAGATTAGATTTAACAGAAGGTGAGTTAATTAATATAATTTTAACCGGTTTAAATGAAATATATGCCACACACATAGGTATAATCGGCAAACCCAATAACTTACAAGATTTTAATAAATTAGATGCCTATGTCTATGAAAGAGTTTATGCTAGGACTCTTAATGACATCGGTTTATCAAAAATAAATAATACAAGCGCCATAAACAATGTAAATAACACGGTACCTACCCAAGGTAAACAAAATACATTAAAAGATACAGCATGCAATAAAATCAGATCACAAATGTCTGCAACAACCTTGAAGTGTTTTTATTGTCATAAATTAGGTCATATCAAAAGGAATTGTAAACTTTTGCAGCAAAAAGGAAATAACCATGTTTCAAAAAACTGAATCTTTACAAATGCGCAGAACATAGTCATATGATGCGTGTTTGTAAACATAACGCATGTAAACATTTAAAGTTAAAAGAACACAGGTTAAACTGTAATTATACTTTGAAAGCTTTATCAATAAAAATCAAAAATAATATATTTAATGCCCTTATTGATTCTGGTTCCACCCACAACATTATTAACCAACAAATGTATAAACTTTTAAAAACTAAGAAGGCGATTATAAAAGAGGAAAATATTAAGACAATTTGCCTTACAGCTGATAGATTTCCTCTAGAAATTAATAAGCAGGTCTGGATTAAAATTACTCTGCAAAATATATCGTGGAAAATAAATTTTAAGGTATTAACAAAAATACAGCACGAAATAATACTTGGAATGAATTTTCTACAAAAAACACGTGCAACATTTAACGCCACAATACTAAGCAGTAGTAATTATAAAATACTAAGAAAAAAGCAGATACTGCTTTTTGTAAATATACGTGATTGGTTGAACTGGGTCGGTAGGAGAGGGAGGCTTGTCGACCAGAGGTTTCCTGATTTCGGATATCGGAGACAAAAATCAGATCCATTGGGAATTCAGCTTGGAACAGTTGGTTAAGAAGGAGAAATTATTTGATGAGGTGCCTAGGAGAACGAGGAGAAGAAGATGAAAGAGGATATTTAGTTAGAGGTAAATTCATTTCGTATTATATTAAGGGGTTTTTTAAGTTTTGTGTTTTATTAAAGTCACGGCAGAAAAGAGATGGCTATATATAAAATAGTTTAGGAAAATTTAATGATAAGTTTGTTAGTAATTGATGCATTAAATATTTTAGTTGAATGCAAAGAAACATGGTTTTATTTATTTAATTTTCTCATGCTCTACTGCTAGAGCTGGCGCCCAATATTCTTTTTATTATATTTTAAAAATCCATATTCAAGAATTTATCCACAGGTCAATATTTAAGGTGGTGCACCTTTAAACCTTTAAAACCGATGAACCTTTATGGCTAATCGACAATAATATTTTTTTATCCGAGGCGGCGAGAAAAACTCATGTTCACTCCCTCACAATGGGGGAAGTAGTGTTAGACTCAATCAAGGCGTCCTCGTCCAGCCCCAAGGAGGCCGCAACCGCCTACCAACCAAAAACCCGCCGCCTGGCCACTTGATCCGACATCAGCAAAGAACCCTACACCTCCCTCGGCACTGTTTATGTAATACTATAAGGGAAATGTCGGGTTAAAAAAATTACATACTGTCAGCGGAGCGTGGAAGGGCACCGTAGCCAAATTCCCCTCTCGCTGTCACCGACCAACACTTACTCTCACTTCCATTCATCTCTTTCATCACCAGCTCATGAAATTAGTGAGCCTACCTTACCTTCTGAGATCGGGACAGAATTGATTTACTGTGGGAGAGGGCGATCCGCTGATCTCTAGATGTCTCCTCCCACCGCAGTCTCCCAACTACCGTCTCCGCAAACTGAGCGACCAACTTCCAGGTATCCTGATCTGGCAGCATCACTGCCCCTACTCTCTCTGGGATCCACTGTGCAACGCCTATCTTTGCAGATATCTCCATTCTGTCGAGCCCAAAATAGGGGTGTTTTTCAATCGACAATGATATACAAAGCAGTAAATGAATTCAGTATCCAATTCTACTAAGTAAAAACGCAGTATCTGTAGCATACTAAGAAAGAAGGCAGCAAATACAGAGCAGATACTGCCTTTTCTCTTAGTATGTGTATATACTGCTCTTTTACTTTGTACCCTGGCAAAAACATGTAGATACTGCTTTTGAATACTTCGATATTTCTAAGTAATCGTTGAACACAAGGGGTTTTTTAGTTAGTTCGCTAGATTCCTCGTGGTCCAAAACATAAGAATACATGTTGTTTGGGTCATCAGCCGAAAGGCTGGTTTGAACCAGTAAAGGTTTTACTAAGTAAAACAGGAGTGAGGTGGTTTACCCTTGCCTTTCTCCATGACTGGAAAAGTACGCTTATCAGCATGCCGGGCCTTCTGAAAAGCATATATTTTTCACTCTGCAAATGACACCTTCGCTTTATTCAGCACAAGGTTTGGCTGTATAATGAAATTCATAACTTTCAGAGCAGATAACTGTGATTAGTGTCTTTTACTCCTCTAACTCATCTGTTTTTAAATGATTCAGTCATTTAATTGGCTGACCATGTGACAAGAAACAGAACTATTTATTTTATCCCTGCAACGAACAGATTGAGTGTAAATAATTTCAAACTCCACCTGTTTGTTAAGGGCAGAAGAATACATATAAAACTCAAATTGAGAAATTTGGAGTTACTGCCTTTTTTCTTAGCAGGTAGATACCTTATAGGTATACCTTACATTGTAGGTATACCTTATAGGTATCAATTAGTGTTGAGTACGCTACCATCTATTTCTATCACGCATCAAAACAAAACAGTGCTGCTAACGGTTAAGTAATTAGCATGGTTTGGTATACTGCCCGGCCGGTACCTGTGCACATAGCGTGTGAGAGAGATAGACTGATAGGACGGCGATGGATATTCCCTTTTTGAAAAACATCACGTCGTTGTCAACAAAGTTTGTATTTATGTACCCTATTGTATAGCTACAAATTTGTATGCAGTCTAAATATAGCCCAATCAATCATCATGCTGAATCACCATAGAATGATGAATTACAATTCAGTGTGACGAAAGCATTTCGTGTATAAAGTTAGGTTATGCCTCGGTTCATTGTAAGTTTCAAGGTTTACATGCGTAAAATTTAATTTAAAAATGGATGATTTTGATAAATGTGTCGTTCGTAGGTGGGTGTAAAACTTTCATTTAACAGAACATCGGCTTCTGACAGCCGCGTTACTGCACGCAGCGCTGAAAGAAAGAATTGAATTTTAAGGTAGAAATTTAATGGCTTTCTAATACATTTAAAGTAAGCGAAAATGTGGCAACCATTAATGTGGCATAATAATTAATTAATACCACAAGAAAAGAAAAGAAATAATTATATTAAGTGCACATATTCGTTTAAATTTTTCCGTAAAAATGAAGTAGAACTTCGTATTAATAAAAATTCGTATATATTAAAATAAATCTATTAAATGCGGCATGAAGTGAAATTATTTACCATAAAAACATGGATAGAAAACAGTAGTAGATAATATTTTCAGGTTGGTTAATAGCGCAGGAACACAGCGATGTCTCAATGTGCTGTTCGCCGTCCAGCATAATAGGTTTTTGCTTAACAGCAACAAAATAAAATTTAGAAAACTTTATTCTCATCAAAATTTTGCTTAAATATCAGATGAATTTGATGTAGCATTCTGTTTCTTTATAATGTTATTTCAATATATTACCTATGTAATAACTTATCATTAGGTGGACAACTATTACCAATTTCCTACATAAATGTTCAAAACAAGCAGCAATTGACATTTAATTTGTAGCAGGCATTACATTAATGACTAATGGCGCATAAGTACTCCAAAAATAAAAATATTTATAGAAAAAGTGAGGCACCCAGAGTCAATGAACCATACGTTCATCTGCCAATTGAATTTAGTAGAACTACAATAAATTTTGTTAAAAATAAGTGAATTCCACACAACGCAGAATTCCACACTTACCAATTAAAGGAGGACAAAGCATATCGTGTAGTAGTACGAGGGTTGCACCACACTATCCCCTCAGAAATAATTAGCGAGGAAGTTACGAAATTAGGGTTTAAGGTGCGTAATGTGACAAACATACTGTCTCGCGATAAAGTAAAGTTACCACTTTTTTACATTGATTTGGAGCCAGATAAGAAAAATGGTGAAATTTTTGACTTGACCGCACTGCTCCAATGTAAAGTTAAAATCGAAGAACCGAGGCAAAGGCGACAAATCGCTCAGTGTACCCGCTGCCAACGATACGGTCACACTAAAACCTACTGTAATTTATTACCCCGCTGTGTGCGGTGTGCAGGTCCACACGAGTCGAGCTCATGCTCTAAAACCCGAGAAACACCGCCGACATGTGTTTTATGCGGCGGGGCACACCCATCCAATTACAGAGGTTGTACAGTACACCGCCAATTACAGCACCGTCGATCTCCAGCATCAACAGTGACCGATACGAAGAAATTGTCTTCAACAGATTCTAACTATCCAATCTTACCGCCACCTGGTACCTCTGAAACTCGTAGTCAAACAATTAAGTTACCAAAAACTCCACCTCGTCGATTCTCCACGTACAGTCAAGCTGTGAAATCTGACCAGAAGCCAGCTGAACACGACTGTTTGCCTACATCTCAGGATATTTCGAATCAGCTTACAAGTTTCCTCACAGAAATAAAAGACCTCTTCACTCCGGTCATCACAATGATGAGTCAACTAATCCAGATGCTCTTAACCAACCATGGTAAATAATAGAACAACAGCTAGTTCACTCGTCATCATGTTATGGAACGCCAATGGCATCCTTCAACACCGAAATGAAGTAGAACTATTTCTACATGAAGAGCGTATTGACATTGCTTTGCTAACAGAAACACACCTGACTTCTCGCAGTCGCTTGAATATCCAAGGATTTAACATCTACAGAACCGATCATCCAGACGATACAGGTCATGGTGGAACTGCAATATTAATACGACGAGGAATCCAACATTATTTCCATCCTATGACACCACCTAGTGAACATTTGCAAGCCACAGCAATAACTGTGTTAACACGTGGGTTTGACGTCACTACAGCTGCAATCTACTGCCCAGCTCGCCCGCTGACAAATGAGAGACATTTCCAGCAATTGCATTCTGATCTAGGCGATTGCTTCATTGCAGGAGGAAATTTCAACGCCAAACATCCAGCCTGGGGCTCACGTCAACATCTTACAACATCTTACAACATCAAGAGGTCGAGCCCTTCACAAAGTTATTTGTGATGGCCAGTTACAAGTACATTCTCCAGGTACACCAACCTATTGGCCCGCTGCTAGAAACCGTCAACCTGATCTGCTCGATTTTCTTTTCTCCAAAGGAATGCGAAACTACCACCTTGCAACTACAGCTACAAATGATCTCTCCTCTGACCACTTGGTTGTAATCACTACGCTGAGCACTGAACCGGTGCTGACCCCACCAAAACCAACTCTAAATCTTGGACGAATGAACTGGGACTCATTCAAAGAAAAAATTGAGAACAACCTAACGCAAAACATACCACTTAAATCGAATGACGATCTTGACAAGGCTGTGCAACATTTTACGACCGAAGTACAGAAAGCTGCCTGGGAATCATCTACACCAATTAAACGTTACCCTACCACTCAAGATGTTCCGCAGTATGTTAGACGCCTGATACGAGAGAAAAGACAAGCTAGACACAGGTGGCAAAATTCTCGTCTACCAGACGATAAACAATATCTCGATAGAATCGCCAACCGTCTGAAGAAAGAATTAGCCAGATTAAAAGCAGAGCATTTTGAGACTTTTTTAACATCGATGAATGAAAGCACAGACTCACTATGGCGGACATCTAAGAAGCTTTTACAACACCGAAGTGTTTCTTTGCCACTGAGAAATCCAGATGATACTTGGGCGAAAACGGAAAACGAGAAAGCTACTCTCTTTGCGACTCATCTAACCAGTGTATTCAAACCACACGAAGATATGCAGGACGTGAATTTTATACAAACCGTCGATGAAGAACTGCAGTCACCTCTCCAGCTTTCACTGCCTCCACAACCATTTACGATCGATGATGTCGAAAAGTCAGTACAACGGCTGCCAAAGAGAAAATCGCCGGGATTTGATCTCATTACATCTGAGATACTGCAACACCTACTGAGAAACGGCTTACGCTTTTTACTACTATTATTCAATGCAGTCCTTCGTGTGGCGTATGTTCCTGGACAATGGAAATTTGCCGTAGTTAAGCTTTTCTTGAAGCCCGGAAAGCCGTATTACCTGCCTTCATCCTACCGTCCTATCAGTCTCCTTCCGACGACAGGAAAATTATTCGAACGCCTCTTACTACCACGCTTGCAGATACAATGTGAAGACGCCAACATTATTCCACCTCATCAATTTGGATTTCGGCCGCTACATTCGACGACACAACAACTGTACCGAGTTGTGGATTTCATTTCGGAGGGTCTAGAAAGGAAAGAGTATGTCACTGGCATTTTCTTGGATATCAGCTCCGCGTTCGACAAAGTATGGCATGATGGACTACTATTTAAATTGAAAAGTGTTTTAAGTGACTCGTGTTTTAAGTGTTTTAAGTGACAACACTATTTGGTTGTAAAATCATTTTTAGAGCATAGATTCTTTGAAGTCCAGCACGGTACTGCTTACTCTGAGCTGCACAAAATTAACGCCGGAGTACCCCAAGGGGCAATCCTATCCCCATTTTTATATAGCGTATTTGCATCGGGTATGCCTATTTTGGACACATCGGTAACCGCGACGTATGCTGACGACACAGCAATTCTTGTACGGGAAAAGGGCGCGAATGAGGCTTCCAGGTTAATACAGCGACATCTTTTATTAATACAGGACTGGCTTATCCGTTGGCGTATTAAGGTGAACCCAGTTAAGTCAACACAGGTTACGTTTACCTTACGACGTCAAACTTGTCCACCTGTGATGCTGAATAACGTTCATATCCCCCAAGCCAGAGTGGTGCGGGTATCTTGGTTTGTGGCTTGACAGACGACTAACTTGGAAGCATCATCTGCGTACTAAACGTTTAGAACTTAATCGCCGCCAGAAGCTACTCTACTGCTTAATTAACCCTCGATCGAAATTGAACCTCCGCTCCAAAATTTTATTATACAAAACCCTTTTGAGACCAATCTGGACTTATGGTGTCCAGCTATTTGGAGTAGCGGCAGAGAGTAATTTAAAGTCGATCCAGGCCTTTCAATCAAAATTCTTAAGACTTGCTTCTGGCGCTCCTTTTTATGTAAGCAATAAAACCCTCCACGACGATTTCAAAATTCCGACAGTGAAGGAGCTAACCGCGTCCTTGTATAGTTAATTTCACGAACGACTAGATGTCCATCCAAACCAACTAGCCCGTGATCTAGCTACAAGGAACTTTCCACTTGTGCGACGTCTAAGGCGAAAATGGAGTAGAGACCTCTTGGTCTAAATAACGGATAATACCCATAGTTACAAATGGAGAATGTGCCACTGGGTACCTCTTCTCCTTAATGCGAAACTCCCCACCACCATTTAAATATCATTTACGGAAATTGTGCAGCTCAATGTACAGTACCGTAATAAAAATTCAAGACAATAAAAAAAAAATAAAAAAAATATGTGAAAATAATCGCTGGGAATGTTCTGCATTATTCTGTTCATATTGCTATTTTTAGCGGTCAAATTATTCAAAGTTAGAAAGTTTAGGTGCAATTTAGGAAAACACATGTTATAAAATGTAAATTTTTAATCAATTTATTTAAGCTGCAAATTTATACTACCAGTTTATATGTCATTAAGAAATAATTCATGTTAATAACTAAATAAAATTACAACTCGTTTTTTTTAAATGTCTTAAGTTATAACTTACTCTACGTATTGAGTTTTAAACGTTGTAAATGATAAAGCATAAAAGATAGATAAAAGCATCAATAAAAAAAGTTTTGGTTGAATACTTCTGAAAAAGTTAGCTCAGCTTGTTGTACCGCGTTGTAGTTTAGAACGAATAATTCGGGTAAATTTTCAAGAAACACTTTAAATATTATTAGAAAAAAATTATTAATTAAAATTA
The DNA here is from genome assembly GCA_035578175.1 of Catonia carolina. NCBI lineage: Eukaryota > Metazoa > Arthropoda > Insecta > Hemiptera > Achilidae > Catonia > Catonia carolina. The sequence goes on along the minus strand of JAQMRL010000001.1, from coordinate 254,096,832 downwards.
TTGAAAAGTACAAAATGAAAGGATAATACTAATTGTGAAACAGATTGTTTAGAAACCCAGTAGATATGCATCGTTGATTTAAGAAAATAACTTCGGCCTACAATAAACCCAATAAAGTCGTTAAAAGGAAAGTTGGTAATTATAGATGCGATTAACAAAACCACAAAATGTTTTAAATTCAACAATTTGTACATCAAAATACTTTTTCGAATATTAAATTATACCAAAAAACAAGAAAATTGAATTCATTCTGACAATTTTTCGAATTCCTCACTGGTTTTATAATACAAAGGATTTAATTGAGAACTTTATAGATATTATTTTCTCTAACTTAATAGAATCGTAAAATACGTTAAAATAAATAAGAAACATGTGAAAAGTCCCAGATTCGATTCCCGGCTAGAATTTGGTAAATTATTACGTGTTAACAACTATTTTACAACCAAAAATAGTTGTTAACCAAGATGTCAACTTAATATTAAAAAAACTAAGAAAAAATCATAATTTTAACTTTTCACTTTGATTTTTTTCTCTAATTAATTAATTTTTTGAGTGTACTTTACGTTTCTTTTAACAGATTATTGTAAAGTAATGTTTAGTATACTGTTATTCTAATTATTCCTGCTAAAATTTTATCTTTAATGTTTTATTATAACTCTATTGTTTTAATTACGTTTGAGTAGTGTCTTTCCTATTTGTTCTGAACTTCTGTAGCCTACATAACAAAAAATAATGTGTTACACCACTCTTTTTGTAAAAGTTTCTCTCTAGGTGATACTTTTAAGTTTATACAAAAAATCTGTTTTTCATTCTATTTGTAAATTTTTTTTCAATTAGTCCATGTAAATATAATGTTTTATTACAATTCTTGTTGTTGACAACCCTTAAATAAATGTATTATAAATATTTTGTTATATACTCAAAGATATTTCTGGGTACAATCTTTGTTTTTCTTCCATATTATTTGTTTGCTGTGAAATTATTAGGCAAATCAGATTTTCTTATATGACAGTTCCTTGATCGCGGGAGTTACGTTCCACGACTTACCACAAATAGCAAAATAAAATCTACAATGAACACAGGGAAATACTATTGTCAAACAGAAAAATTACAAACCAACTGATAATTTTCGTTTATCAATGTCGTTCTTTTACCATCTCACTGACTAAAATGGTCGTACAAAAAATGTCGTACTTTCTCTCGAACCTGAACAGAACTGAGATGCATTCTTACGTATATGGTGTTTTCAATCTAAATATTCAAAGCACTCTCCATTTTTTTAATTTTATTATCATGACAAACATACTAATTTTTTCTGTCTGGAAAGTGTTTTCTTTTACGTTTCTCTGAATGTTTTCTTCCTTTTCTTAATATAACTAACCGTCGGTTGGCTCGTTTAGTCTACTCTAAAACAGCTTGTCATTTTTAAGTCGATAAATAAGTTCAAGTATTTAAATTAAAGGCGTGACTTGTTTTAGCATTTTCGTTTCAGTACATGAGAATATTTTGCGTCTTGAAAATTTAGAGATGGCTTTAAAAATGAAATTATTTTTGTAAGTAACTTGAAACAATAAAAAAAATTGTTATTAACTAAAGCAGCAGGCACATCAACCAAAAAAATAACATGATATAAAAACGCGTGCCTAACGTGTAAAGTTCTTTACTATAGCCAACACACCTCAGTATTATAAAAACAACTGAAACCCTTACAGAGTTCTAATGAGATTTCCACTGACCTCATAGTGGACAAGTCCAACTGGATTCATGCAAAGGTACGGTCATACTGTGCAGTGTCTTTAGTTTTCAGCAGAGTTACGTCGGATTTTGAAAATAGTGTTTCGCTCACGTGATATTCATACAATATTATTAATTTATTTTAATAAAAAAATTTACGTTTATGTTTAATACAGCATTATATTTACTTAATACACCTCAGTGAAAATTGCGTTGTAGAAAACTGGAAAAATAATGTTTGTATGTATCACATTTTTACTTTCTCTTGCCTATATGAATATAAAGGAAGGAAAGTAGGTATTGTTTTCATGTCAATTTTTCGAAATCGAGTTTTCACCGGATCTTTACGTTTTCAGACCCCCTGAACCCCAAAAATATGTTTTTAGCGATTGGTCTGTGTGTGTGAACAGAATATCTCAAGAACGAAACATTGTACGAACTTGAAACTTAAAACTTAAGTTAGATTCGACTAGAGGACTCGACACGAACATTTTCATCGAAATTGGTCAACCGGAAGTAGTTGTTTATCTGTGTCATTTTTCACTTTTTGCGATTTTCTCAAAAACGGCTCCTTCGATTTTTTTTAAAAATCCCCTCATTTACTACATTTTTTATGCTCTACAAGGTAGGGTAGGCGCCATGTCTGCTGAAATTCTTGGAGAGGCTATATTCTCGTAAAAAAATTATCTTTTTAAGATTGTGGTTTTAATATGCATTTAAGCGTAAAAATGTATATAATAAAAGTTGTAAAGAATTTAAAATCCTATAACTTTTATTTCAAACAATTTTTTTATAACGCTTAGTTTAGCGGTAATTAGCAATTTTCTATTTTTTTTCTTACGAAAACGTGCAAAAAAGATTTTTTTAAGTTTTCAGCCTTAGCAAGTATTTTACGACAAAGTGTACAATCAGATTTATAGGAAATTAAAAGATCTACAACTTTCTTTTTGAGCATTTTCTCTACAGAGCCTAGTTTTGCGTCAAAAAGTGATTTTTCATATTTTTAAGCCACATTGTTGTTGATTTTCATTTTGCGTCTTTCACTGATGATTAAAATTAGGTTATCTTTATTGATATTAGTTTTTTGTTTATTCCTAATGTTAGGTATATTGTTCATTATTCACATTGGCAAGATAAAGTTGTGTGAGTGCTTCACACCAGATTTTTTTAATATGTTGACAGCCGGCAAAACAACTGCGATTGGTAAGGGATTAATATACCGGGTGTCCCACGGAATTTTAACCTAAGGAAATAGCATTGATTTTTATTAGTTTGGTAACGTTTTCTTCCCATGAATAAAGGAAGACATATTATAATCAGAAATCATTAGAAAATGTTTATATCTTTACAAAATATCAATAGGCTATAGATACATTTTAAGCTGTATTTTAGCTTAAAATTATTTTAAAAACTAAATATACGTAACTGCAACGGTGTCTGTTTAAATATCTTAAATTTTATATTATTTATATTTCTGTGATCTCTGTGGAGTGATGGTTAACATACTGGTCCACTGTTGAGAGAGACCAGATTCAACCTGAAGTGTAATGATTTTTTTGTATTGATTTTGTTTGTATTTGTAGTACAGTAACAAAAATACATTTTTCACTTATTTTTTTAATTTACAAAAACACATTAGTTTTAAACAAAAATTAATTAGAATATTTAATTACTATTATAATTGATTTCCAATATGTTTTTAACACTAACACATTTTTACCGCAGATTGATTCAAACCACCAATTTGTTATCTTTCCACTCTACAACGTTGACCAATGACCTCTACAAAGGCAAGCCAACAAATTCATAAAATTTACAATATTTAATAGAAAATGATTTACAAATTTATGTATTGTAAGCTAAAATACAGCTTAAAATGTATCAAAATTGATATTTTGTAAAGGTCTTAACACTTTCTAGTGATTAACAAGTCTTCATTTATTCGTGGGAAGAAAACATAAACAAACTAATGAAAATCAATGCTATTTCCCTATGGTCCAAATTCCGTGGACACACGGTGTGTTGTATAGTATTGGAAATTAAAAAAAAATTAATTTATAATTTTTAAATTTTATGTGAAAGTATATTATAACACTTTTATAACAATACGATTTTATTTTTTGAAAGACAAGGTAAATGTGTTTAACAATACTTTGTTTTAAATGTAGAAACATCTCTGGTTAAAACGGTAATTTTCTCCGGACATCTAATCGGAATCTCATTCCAAAGGAGATGTTATCTAACTAGTCACTGATATAGAGACAAAGATATGGCAAACAAGAGGGAGAGAGAATACAGGATCGAGCGAGAGGGTTGTTTGTGAACAACGTTTGTAATGATTTCAAAGTTAACCTACTAGAGACTGAGACCGGTTATATTCTCCTTTGAGTCTGGCCGTGGAACTTGAATAGATTAGGTCTAAGTTGATTGAATGTACGAGTAAGAGAACAGGCGTGCTGAATGCGTTTGCGCGGTTTGTGTAGTAATTGCTTTAAATTCTGGAAACGATCTAGATAATCACGGTATTACATTTCAGTAAATATTTCTTGAGTTTTCTTTAATTATTGTAAAAGTAAAGTTAGAATTTCATTTATTATTAAGACGAGTGTAAATTACAAGACTGTACTTCATATTTTATTAAGACTCTGTTCTAGTCATTTCAAAGTTAAATATTTATTCCTACTTGATATTTGAAGTAATATTTTCAATTTTGAAAATTTTCATTAACATTACATCATAAAACCGGATAAATTTGTTTGTAAACATGTAAGTGATTCTAAGAATGTTTATTACTTCTTATATCCTTATTATCAAATAAAATCTACATTTAGAAAATTTCGTACTGTTGTTTTCTCGGTTCAGCGTCAATCTGCAAGTAAAAGCTTTAAACCTTTCAAGTAAGAAGAACATAACATACAACAAACAAACTTGTTAATACCTCACGAATCTTTATCTACAATTCAATGTTCAATTCTTAATCGATTTAAAAAAATATTTCATTTAAACAAAATAGATTGATTATAAAAGTTACTTTATTCCGGCATTTGTTATTGTACGTACTGTCTGCCTATAACTTGATGGCCTCTCACAGAGAGGAGCAGAATCGGCTTGCTACTAGCCTTCTTAATAACACTTCATTATGTACCAATTTCAGTGTACTAGTTAGTAGTAGAACATAATGAAATGTTATTGAGAAGGCTAGTAGCGGGCCGATTTTGCTCCTCTCTGCGGGAGGCCATCAAGTTATAGACAGACAGTATTTACGTGTAAAAACAAGAGAGCAATAGCAAAAGAAACGGTTTATAAAAAGAGAGCTTTACTATGTAGCAAGATGAAATTAATTCTATGGAAATTTATTTCGGGGGTTTCTCAGAATCTGATTATTTCTAAATAACAAAACCTTGGTGTCAATTTATAAAAAATATTTATAGAAATTACACTAAATTACTAAATTTTTGTTCTAAAATGTTAACTAAGAACAAACGAAATTATCTAAAAATAATTGTGGCTATTCATATTCAAATAAATAAATGATTCCTACCAACAATTTAATAAAAATTTGTACGCCATCTCCCTATTACGAAGAAACTACTTCAACGCATGACGAATAACATATAAACTGTTCATAACGAACTCACTTTTTAACTGTTCATACAACACTAACTCCATAAAAAGGTTTCTTTTGTGTCAAAGAAACATCGAACTTTCCCGAACGATAAAGAATACAACTGAATAATCCAATTAAATAAATTAACAATTGAACATTCAACTCTCAACTATTCCGTTCGAGAAATCTGATAGGGTATATAAGAGTAAGCCTCTTTTTTCGAACAGTGAGTTGAATTGAGTCAGTTAAAGTTGTCATACGCATTGGTATTTAACTGAATACAATGTATGCATGTACGTTAAGGGTCTGCGTGGTGTATACACTCTGTTGGTTGTAGGTAAGGTGTAATTGTTAAATGATTGCTATTGTTAGTTAAAGTTAGGTTTGTTACTGTTAGTTTAAGCTTTATGTTTTTATTAATTAGTTCAATTAAAGTCACTCAAATATAATTTGTTAGTGTCCTGATTTTAATAATTATGTCTAATTATTAATTGTGTCAATAAATAATTGTTATAAGTTTAAGGAAATCTGTTTATAATCATATTATATCCAATGCTTTTAGCTGAAAATCTCCAGAAAGGTTAAACTTCAAAATCTCTGATTGTCTTAATCGGTTATCAAAATTTACTGATGTAAAGATCAGTCAAGAACTGAAAAAGTTTTAGTTTATGCAGAAGCACAATACTTTTCTCGATAAACTACGAGGAGAAAGTAGTGATTGGCCCTTACACTCAATTATTGAACCAGTACGATGGATAAATTGCGTTATTGTTATTATCGACTGCCTATACTTGATAAATTTTCGTCACGCAAGTTTATACTTGATTATCGAGTTTAGGGAAAATAATAAATTATTTTAACTTATTTTGTTGTGTACTAGCTCATTTTTTTAGCCATAAGCCATAAATTTATTACAGAATATCGGATAAAACTCATGCTTTGTCATTAACTTAGCAATCTACATAAAAATTTTTAGTTATTTAATTTACTGCAGTAATTTTTCACAAAATTTGTGCCTATAGAAAAAAATCAACCCTAAGTTTTATTTATTGCTAATCAATTTTACTCATTCCTCCAAAGTGAGAAAATTGTAAATATTTTCTGCTGAATATAAAAAAATAATTCATAATTTTAAATTGTATTATGATTACTAAAAAGAGTCTTTGATTAACAGAGTATAAGTCAAAAAATCAAAATTTGAAGCAGACACATATTATTTTTTATCCCTGATATGTCTGCGTTGGAATCTACTCAGAACATTAATCAACCCTACGACCTAATTAGATGAGGATGATGGTATGACGTGTAAACGAGGTGTAGTCTTGTATAGTCGCAGGCCTTGTACACCGGCAACCACAGTCTAGAATTCAAATTCGTAAGAAGGAACTACCTGCACTAGGATTTTAACCAGGAAATATTATTGATTCTAATATTTTTCGAACATCAGTTTAAAAAATTAACATGATGTTTCTTTTAAGCCCCAATTGGAGCACTATAGTCAACTTTTAGTCTTTAGCGGATCATTTGACCTGTTTTCTTCTATCCCACATCTTCACATTTTCAGATCTGGCCCTCCTCTGGTTGACAGTTATGTTATATTGCCGAACCTTTCTGGTTATTAGTGGCAATTGAATTTTTGGGTCCTTGAGTATTAGTCTATTTCCTCGTCTGAGAATCAAGTTGTAAGTTATCCCCAGGGTATTGAGATCGTTGTTTATCTCCTGTAGCCAGCCATTCTGTGATTTGTATTGCATGAGCTGATTGAGAAGTTTCTTGAAAAGCCTTAATGTTTATGTTTACAAACATGATGTTTATTTAAAAGATAAATATTTTTATAAACGTTATGTTAAAATATTTGTATACAATAAGTATTGTTAGAGAAAATTGAATCAGAAAAATGTCTCCTAATTTTAACTTTACTTTTTGACTAACATTACTTTTACCAAACACTCTTTTTTAAAAATATATTGAAAATTACCAATAAGATGGAGTAGAGATCTCTTAAAGTAAATTTTAAAAAAATTAAATTTTTAAATGTAAAATGTTCATATTTGACCGTTTTTCAAGAAAAATGTGTTTTTCTTAAAAATTTGTTAAATATTTATTTTATTTTTCGTTTTGTGTACAGTGAACCTGCTAAACGTCTCATGAGCGTTTTTGAGCCGTGCTGTGCTCTAAAAGAATTCTACATTATCTGCACTAATTTACATTACATATTATTTTCTTCCACCATTTCATTGTTCTGTAGAATCTGCCTAGCACGTTTAGCGTCAAAGAGAGTTTCTGATTCAATATGCACCTTCCAGGGAAGGAGATAGACCAGTGGTATCACTTAAACGAGAGAACAGATTGTAATGGAATTTATTTCTGATTTTTCTAAATTATGTTGTTTCTTCATCTTTTGGTAAAAAATTTGCTCTCATTTTTGTCTAATTCCAAAGAAAGAATTATAGTTAAAAAGTTAAATGTAATGTTGTCAGTTGAATATTTTGAATTTAACAAGATTAAATTTTATAATTATTACTAGAAAACTTGAAAACGAGGGAAACGTTTTAATTTTTAAAAATAAACTTTATAATTTTAATTTTTTATAAAAATACAGATTTGTCAATTTTGGTCATTCTGTATTGTCAATTATATCACTATGGTGTTGTGGCCTACTCGGTTTTGATATTTTTGACTACCACTTATTTCATTAAGCAAAAATTAATCACTTTTCTACCATAAATTTAGATTAATCTTTGAAATAATTTAGGCCTACTTCATTAAATTACGTGCAACGTCTACTCGTTAACCACGAGCGTTTCCGTCTAATTACTCTGTTTTATAATGATCCGATCTGTGTGACCTGCATTGTTCCTTCTAAAGGATTTTGTCCTTTAAATTCAACCTACCAAAGATTTTTTTAAATTTTGTAAAAAGCCGTAATGAAATTTTTCTGCTTTTAGATAACATAAAAAATTGTACATCTTTCTTATTTATTAGACATATATTTTAAACAATTTATACTATACTTACTTACGTAAAAAGTAAGGTCAATTTCCTCCTCCTTCTATAATGTGAATTTTTGTTATTGTAGTTCTTACATATTTTATTTTGGTTTTACGTCTGACTGTTCTGCAATAGTTCTTAGATAGGAGTTACTTAAGAGATTGATATTTTAAAAATAAGGAAATAAAGTAAATTATTAATATTATTATTATTGTTCAAAAAAAACGAATTTAATATTGTAACGTGAAGTACCATCCTGGTTATTCGAAATAACTGAACCGGACCTATTTCGGTAAACCGATTTTTTTCGTATATTCCGGATCTAACAAATGTTTAGGTCATCAGCCGGAAGGCTGGTTTGAACCTCTAAGTAAATGAGGAGTGAGGTGGTTCACCATCGTAATCCTCACTGACAGGAAAACTATGCTTATCAGCATGCCACTCTTCGAAAAGGATCTACTTTCCATCCTGGATATGACACCTTTACTTCATTCACCACGTGCAAGGTCTGGCTGTATAATGAAATTCATTACTCTCAGAGGACATAACTCTGGCTATTATGCTTTTCACCGTTGATGAACTCTACTTTTTCACGCATTTAGACCAATCAGAACGTTTGCCAGCGTTGTCAGACTATATGATAGCATCAGCCTGACATACATTACGCGTGCGTGCGTATAAGACCCACAGCAGTTTACTACTGTCTTGCACCTCGTATTGAACAATAATTCGATTATAGAGCGCGTTAACATGTAATAATATAGTATAATATAATCAGCTGGTTGTTTGTTCATGGGTTATAATTGGCCTCCGGGCCAGCCCAGTCAGTCAGCTGGTAGAAAGTTGCTATTATTTGTTAAGTGACACCGGTTGGGCAAGCGACTTTGTATGGTGACCAGTTGACAGCCATCCATGAGCAAACTCTACTGGGGGTCCCTGTTCAAACTCAAGTGTAATCCACGTCAAAAAAAAACAGCCAAAAGCAGCGATCAAATAGGGTAGTTGTCAAAAATGTACAGTTCCCGATAACAAATAAAAGCTAAAAAAAAAACAAAAGGTTATAATTGTTATTGAAAGATAAGAAAAATGGCTGACGAAAGAGCTATGAGAGCAAGGTATTTGCAACGTTGCTGGCAAGTCTTTGGCTAGCTATGAAGTGGGTAGGGGGCATTCAGAGCCCATCAACGCTGAAAAATGGTATACTGTCTTTTACATCTCTACTTCTTCTGTTCTTCAGTGCTTCAGTCATATAATTGGCTGACCATGTGTTAATAAACAGAACTACTTTTTGTAGCCCTGCAACTAGCAGATTGAGTGCCAATAATTTAACACTCCACCTACTTGTTATGGACAATGAAGCAGTTAACTAATTTGTTTGATTATAATTGACATGGAGTTTGGCTTAATACCTCTTTATATTAATAAAATCCCACCGTCTTCATTGATTTACATACAGTAGCCCTATTAGATGCTGCCTCCAAATATCATTACACAGATTCTGAAATAAAATTGTAGAATGACGATAAATCATTAAATTTATCTCTAAAACCCTCATAATCAGCTGTACGGAAATTGAAAGAGACACTATAATAAAATTAATTTAAACATAAGTTAGCGTTTGTTGTTATGAATTAATAATTTATATGAACGTTTGACTTAACCACGTGAGACTTACCAGTGAGTGATATTGTCCTGTGTATTTGGATCTAACAGGCAACTCATTGGAAAAACTTTAATTTGTATGGTTGTATGAAACCGCACATTTGCAAATAAATTATGTAAGTGTTTGTTCGTGGGTGCAGTATCATTTGGAAGAATCAGATTAAGTTTTGTACTTGTAATAAAACATTTGTGCTTTAGTTTACACAATGTACACAACAAGTTACTCGAATATTGAAATTCTACAAAGGTTAAAATTATTAAGGACTATAACGGCGTCACCATGGTACGTAATAAATTACATAATACGGAGAAAATTATCTTGACAGTTTATGATGAATTAAAAGTCTTTAGTTTCAATTATGACCCAGGTTGGTCAAGAGGTAAAGTCGTCGTCGCCGCGAGTCAGCCGTTTAACAGATGATTTTCGGAGACGAAGGTTCCTGGTTAAAATCCTTGTAAAGGTTTTTTTATACGGATGCTTATGATGTATACTTTTATACGGATTTGAATACTAGACAGAAGTTACCAGTGTACTTTGATGTTTGGGGTTCAATTAACCCCAACCATTCAGGAACCTAATTCAGGAATGGTCGGCCTGGGTATGTATAAGTCAACACCTCATTTACACATCATCCTCATCTCATTGGGGTTACATATTGTTCTGAATTGAACAAATTACAACGTACACGTTTTAGAGATAATAAAAAAATTAACAAATATAACAAAACTAGAACCTCATTCAAACCATCTTGATACTCTTGCGCTTGAATCTTACTCTCATCTCATTTTTCTCTTGAATGACTACGACACGTGACTAATAAAACGAATATACCTAAAAGACGTATTTTACATAAACTGCACATGTAACTGAATTACGGTTTCAATATTGGAGGCACGAAGTTGCCCAAGGTGAAACATTGCTAACTTGAATACCGTAAGACCGTGAAGTAAAGTAATCAGATTTTTACTTGGCCAGTCAGAGAGGAAGGTCTGCGCGTCGTTGTCACACCTACCAACACTTGTTCTCACTGTTGCTTCTTTTATGGTTCCTTCGTTGTGTGTGTGATAGAAGAAGTTAGGAATACTGCGCACAACCTTAGGTCATCATCAGTGTGCAGGAACAAGTGGTGGTAAGACCATACAACATGGTGATAGTCATCATCAGTTCCGCCGTAACGATGTTGTCGGCACTCCGCGCACGCTCTCTACTTCCCTAGTTCATTAGCTCCGCGCTGACGCCATTACGGTTGATTAGTCTTGTGTTTTATGTTTACTGTGGTCGTTTTCAATGTTTAAAACAATCGATAATCTCAACGACTTTGAGTTTCGTTCTGTTAGCCAGTTGTTGAATGCTATGAACGTTTAAGCAGCGGAAATTCATCGGCAGATTACAGAGATTTACGGTGAAAGTGCAGCGCGTGATGGAATGATGCAAAATTGGGTTAGAAATTCAGTGAAAGACGGACAGATGTCACTAAAAACCACGAAGTGGAAGGTCTTATTTTATCAGTGATGACTTACTTGGTCAGGAGAGTGGATGAGGAAATTGAAGAAAATGGAAGATTCACAATGTCATTGCTTTCATGACGAATGTCTACAACTTTTAAGAACTGTTTTGCATGAGATTGTAGCTGACCTCTTGGATTATCACATGCCGTGTTCTCGATGGGTTCCAAAAATACTCACAAAAGAAAGTGACTTGACAGTGCTATGACATTTCATAGCCGGTACACTTGAATACCACGGTCCTTGACTCTGTATGTCTGATTACTACTTCTTCCTGCACATTTCTATTTTTACTTAGAGTATATTAGTTACTATAATACTATATTTATATAACTAATATAATTACAGAATTTATATAGAACTACTAACATTTGTACAGAAAAAAATTATTGTAAAACGTTTTAAGTATCATTTTATAATATTTTATTGTATTATGTTTATCGCACTTTTGAAATGTATTTTTTTCATTTTAGGTATGCCGACATATTTTTTACAGTTACCTATATTTTATTTTGTGAGAATTGTAAGATTTTTCTTACAATTGTAAGTTATATAACTTACAGAATAGTAAGTTATTTTTATGTTAAATTACCTCTCATCAGATCATTCCCCCATACTTTTAACGGTTTCAGAGCAACCAGTCTCTACAGAACGCAGACCGAGTCTTACTCCAGGGCCTATGGATTGGGATCTCTTCCAGTCCAATTTAGTACACGCCTTAGATATCCCATTATCAATTAAAACGGACACGGAGGTAGATGATGCTGTTGATTTATTTACTACCTCTGTTCAACAGTGTGCATGGAAGGCATCACTGCCATACCGTCCAAATGTCCCAGACGCCCCTCACTATCCCACCCATATCAGAGAACTTATTCGTGAAAAACGCCGCGCCCGTAACACTTGGCAGAGAACTCGCCTACCATCTGATAAACGTCGCTTAAACCGGCTGACAAACGAGCTGAAACAGCAAATTCAAACACACAACACCCGCTTATACGAAAATTATACTGGAACTCTGAACGAGAAGGATGGTAGTCTCTGGCGTAGCACAAAACGCCTACTACGGCATCACCCGACATCGATGCCCCTTAGGGTGGGTGACGGACCCTGGCTAATAACTGATGACGACAAAGCTGAATGCTTTGGTAGACATCTTTCTGAAACATTCACTCCCCATAATGACATCCAATCTGTACATCACCAACGCGTTACTCAGTCACTAGATAAACCGCTTCAATTATCCCTTCCGCCGAAATACTTTCACCCCTCCGAAGTAAAATCTGAAATATCGACATTACCACGTAAGAAGTCACCGGGATATGATTTAATAACAGCTGAAATACTTAAACATTTACCGTGGAAAGCGCTCGTTCTCCTTACTACAATCTTCAATAGTATATTGCGCACGACACATTTCCCCACTCAGTGGAAGTATGCAGAAATAGTAATGATACAAAAATCGAACAAACCTTTTCATTTACCTTCCTCCTACCGACCAATAAGCCTCCTCTCAGTACCTTCAAAAATTTTTCGAAAAACTCCTTTACAAGCGCATTCTTCCGCTGGTTCATGATACACTACCTCCACATCAACTCGGATTCCGCACTCAACACTCCACCACACAACAACTGCACAGGGTGACTGATTACATAGCTTCGTCTGTGGAACAAAAGATGTATGTGTCCGCAGGTTTCCTGGATGTCGCTCAAGCTTTTGACAGAGTTTGGCATATAGGTCTCTTACACAAACTGAAAGAAATACTACCATTTACCTACTACCTTATCATAAATTCCTTCCTGTCTGACAGATTCTTTAGAATTCGTTTAGGATCGTCTTACTCAAATTTCTTTCTTGTCTTAGCCGGCGTGCCTCAGGGCTCAATTTTAGCCCCACTTCTCTATTCTGTATACACTTCAGACCTAACGACCCTACCCCAGACCCTAACTGCTACCTACGCTGACGACACAGCGATATTAGCCCGAGACCAAAACTCTATACACGCTTCACTAACACTCCAACATCATCTCAATCTTATACACGAATGGTGTAAAACATGGAAAATAAAACTTAATACGACAAAATCCCTTCACGTAACTTTCACACTCCGCCATGGTGATTGCCCACCAGTATACATAGACAATGAACCGCTCACAAAGACAGATACGGTCAAGTATCTCGGTCTGACTTTCGATAAACGACTAACTTGGAGCACACATATCAAACGGAAACGTTTATTACTGAATTCCCGACTTAAACTTCTATATTCCCTACTTCACAAACGATCAAAATTACCAATGCCACAAAAATTACGCATATATTGTTCTCTTTTGAAACCTATTTGGACCTACGGATCCCAAATTTACGGTTCAACCAAACCCTCTAACTTGCAACGAATTCAAGCATTCCAGTCAAAAACATTACGCCTTATAGCAAATGCACCTCTTTACGTTAGCAACAAAACCTTACATACAGATTTGAAAACACCACTTGTACAAAATTCCATTGAATACCTATACAAACGCTTTCACGACAAGACACACGAACAAGAGAACCCTCTGGTGCGTTCACTTTCCTCCGTCCATTTACCTGATAATCCCCCTAGACGCCTTAAAAGACGCTGGAGTAGAGACCTGCTAGTTTGATATACAAATTTCATTCTTGGGGAGGCACCAATGGGGGCCCTACCCCTCTCATGCCTATCATGTCATTTACATTATTATCATAATCATCACATTTGCTTGTTGTAACATTTTACAGTTGTAAATAAAGAATTAAAGAGAAAAAAAAAATTTTATGTTATATTAAAAATTATATTAGTTCATTTTCTTAAATTAGATTAGTTACTTCGTTTATGTAAAATTTAAAAGAAAATGTTGTTTTACTGTTTCTGTCAACAGACTTTGGTCTGACGGAATTATCATGTATTTTCATATTAAATAAATAAAAACATGAAACAGCTTGGTGGTAAGCGCTTTGAATGTGACGACGGAAAAACGCTGTAAAGTTGTAGCTGTCTTTACTGGCGGGATGTTTCTTTGAAGAAGGCTTAGATAAGCTGGGCACTCTCTAAAAGTTCCGGATATATGGTGTTAACTATATAGAAAAGTAGTTTAAGGTATCAGCGTTCATGTAACAATAAAATTGTCTTAAAATATATTTTAGAATTTTTCAAAATGGTACTTACTTTCCAGATACATCTCGTAAATACTGCAAACATCTTACACTAATTTTTCAAACTTAGTGAATTTAAATATTTGGATAAAATCGTGCAAAAAATGAATTAGAAGAATCTGCAGTACGTGGTATCATTTGGCCAATTTGGAGAGGAAGAAAATACTTAAAATGTTTTTTTAATAACCGAACATCATATTATGTAATTTATTTTAGTTTTTATACGTTTCTTTTTACTAATAAAATGGATGTGTAAAGAATGAGGAAAAAAATAAGTGAAAAAAGTACGTTGGGTGAGGTCTCTATAGTGCTATAAAAATTGTTTTATTACTATGTTCTCAAATCTCGCTGTCGTGGGTTCTTCAAATTGAAAGTAATTCGAAACCTAGCATGTCTCCACACCACTCGTTTCAACGAAATACTTTATGCTATTTCTCCTGAAAGTATCATTTATTTCAGCACAATGTTATACTGTTACATAGTAACAAACATTTGTAAATGTCAAATATAGTTTCTTCCTACTTTAATTTAAGATACAGTTATTTAATAATAGAATACATTATACATTATTTTACCTATATCCTATCAATTATGTAAATAACTCTAATTTAAACATTTATTTTAACGGAAGTACAATACAAAATTTGTATATTTCATCGTAATATTAATTTTCGAAAGTACCTACTTAAATCTTCATCTTGATATTTATCAGTTTCGTTTAAATAAAATACACTAAGTACGTTATTTCTATACCTTATTATAACTCTGTGTTTTCATGAAACTGGGATTTATCTCCTTCCGTCTCACGAATAATTATTCAAATTTCGTGTTTAGTTTTGACATGAAATTAATATACTATGTAAGTTCATTTTTTTACTTTCCGTTGCCAGTATAAATATATAGGAAGGAAAGTATTGTTTTCATGTCAATTTTTCGAAATTGGGTTTTCACAGAATCTACACGTTTTCAGATCCCCTGTACCCAAAAAACATGTTTTTAGCTATTTGTCTGTGTCTGTGTGTGTGTGTGTGTGTGCGCACGCGCGCGCGCGCGTGTGTGCGAACAGAATATCTCAAGGAACATCTTACGAAGTTGGAACTTGAAACTTAAGTTAGATACTGCTACCGGAACCGACACGAACCTTTTCATCAAAATTGGTCAACCGGACGTAGTTATTTATTCGTGTTGTTTTTCACTTTTTTGTGATTTTCTCGAAAACGGTTTGTACAATTTTTTTTTAATTCGCCTCATTTACTAAATTTTTTATGGTTTACAAGATAGGGTAAACAGCATTGTGCACTAAAGTGCACAGCAGTGCAAAGCAGTGAGACACTACCCGTACATTTCACTACTGTGCAGTTTCTACATACATTTTGTAAGGTGTGGTTTATTCAGAGAAAATGTTTTCTTCATAAACCTTATAAAAAATAAATGTGACCTGTAATATTGCCTATACCTTAATTACACGACTAGAAATGTTTGATTTACTGTAATTACTGGCTACTTTATTCCATTGGAACAAATTTTCTACGAATGAATCGCCTTTTTTACTATTTTTGTCACCGGTGTCTTCACTATCAGTCTCACCTAACCATTTCTTTTTTACCAGGTGTCAACAAAACTGTTGAAGAATAGCTTCTTTACGTCTTTAATTTCCTTCTTTATTTTTCGAATTGTGGAAAGAGAAACATCACAGTAGTTAGCCAGTCGCTTATGGCTTTTGTTAAGAGGCAGGGGAAGGTTTTTTGTTTAGCTTTAACTTCACAGCATTTTATTACACTTCATATTAGATTTCGTTCAGCACTGTGAATAGTATGCCCACTTTTTCGAGAAACTAACATTTCTGTTTACGGTAACAGTTATATTCTAAAGTTAACCTACAAAAGGTTCCTTTATATTTACACTGTGAATGCTCTGGGTATAGTATAAGTTGTGACGTTGATTGTACTGAAATTAAAGCAGTCGCGCAAGCGCACTGATGTTTTCCACCTTTACCCCTTATTGCAAACAAGGGCAAACTCGTGACTCAAGTAACTATACCTGGCAATTGTTTTAATAGGTATGGTAAGTTGATTGGAAATGTGTTTTGTGGTGGGTATTTGTGGTTGGCTTACACTTCAATAGAAAACTTTTAGGTACGCAGATTACATACGTCGTAACGCTTGTCACAAACTCAAAATATTTTCTATCAACTGCACTTACTCTTAGACGTCAACTACTTTTAGACGTCCTAAATTATAATTATATACTCGATAGACGAATCATATAAATTAAAGATTTACAATAAAGCCACAAGACCAATCTTAGCATATGGAGTTCAACTTTGTGATCTACTATATCTTCACTCACGTATATAAGCGATGTTCCTCGAAAGTTCCTTCCATTTCTCTCTGTATTTGTTTCTAAGAGAGAGAATACATTTAAACGGGCCCGGATATGCTCTTACTATTTTACTTAAAAATAAAATTTTGTAAAAATATTTTTATTGACTTAATTCTTGCCTGACTATATTTTTTAGCAAGAAACATACTAAATTTTGTTTCCCTACCTTAATCCACTTCCTCGATACCTGATAAGCTGCTTTCTGTTGAATCGTTTCCGACATTTATAACGATATTTTTAATAATAGCCTATTTCAACACAAATTGTCCACTTGCCATGCTCTCTTCTACTTCGAATAAATGTTTAACACTATTTTTCCAAGCGTATGCATCTACTATATTGACACCTTCTATTAACAAATTTTTCACGTTACTAAACTTGAATTTTTTGTTGTTACTCTCACATAGCCTTTGACCTGTGCCATATCAATTCTATGAGGTTAAAATTACAGTGGTAAGAAGGAAGTCGTAATACTAAACAATTTTTTGATTTAGCAAACTCGTCTATTATAAAACATCCCTCCGTTGCCGGTTGTTTTGCCTGAAGGGGCTGGTAAGAGTGAAACATGATTATGCATCCTTTTTACTGACTTTCAACCCGTATTCTGTTAATAACAACTGCTGTTCGGTTCTGTGAGATATACTAAAGGTCATTTAATGCAACCCTCAAACGCCATTTATTCCTATTTAACACGTCTTCATCCCTTAGACTTCTCCTCACCATATAATATCCCTTAATTATATCCAATAACACCATATCCCATAACACCATCTGTCCAGACCTTTCTGGTTATCCTTCCTTCCTCCATTTAGCTGGAATCAAGAGAAACATTTTCTGAGGCACTCTGTTCTCCGTTCTTCACAGATAACATTACCAGATGAGTTGACTTTCTTCAATTTTATTAATTAATAAAAATTTTGTACTTTTTTAACATTTCTTCTTTCCTGGTCCGATTTAACACAATCAACTGACAACTTCTTTTCCAAAAACTCATTTCCCATAAAGGTTAAATGCTTTAAAATCTTGGTTGGAGAGTTCAAATCTTTGAGCTATAAGTGGAAGAGCTTTCAACAAAAGAACAAGAAAATTCTCTTTTTAGTTCCTCAAGATTTTATGTAATTACTGCACAAAACAAGATATTATATTCTGGTTATGACTATATCTTAACTTTTTCCAAAATATTATTTGGTGGTGTACTACTATCTGATGTTAAGGTGTCCTAAATTGTAATAAAAAATTGTCATTTTGTATGTATATTTTTCCCTGACACTCCAAAACCATATATTAATAAAAATAATAAACTTTTTCTGTTAATATAGCCAAAAATACTGTCTCTATTGCGGTATGGTTTGGAGTAATGGAATACATTGAATTTCCAAGCGCCAAGCGGTATGTTACAGTTTTGATAACTGGCAAGGATATAAAAAGAATTAACACATCATAACCCACCCATACTTTGTTCGTCCACTATAGTCTCTATGTTCAAACAGATATTGAATAACTGAAAAATTATGAAGCAACTGATGCGACTTTAATTAAGTTATTTAAATATTAAATAATAATGAACACTAAAAATATCAAAAGACTTTTTCAGGATAACTATTTAATTTACAAAATTAATTGAAATATCGGAATATCAAAGATCATATTCTAACAAATCGAGTGGGCCAAATGATTATTTCCGGTTAACATAGAGAGAAATTTTGAAGTGCAGAACCTTACACTGGGAATTGGAATGTCGATTCGTATATTCGGTTAAAATACTCTATTATTTTTAAGCAAATAAATTTGAATAACCTTAAATATTTCTGTGTGAAAAAAGATCTAATTTTTCTTATTTACAGTTTAACTGTAAATCGAATAAATTTTACCTCTTTTACTAACAAAAAAGTGGTTTCTAAGTATTCAACGTGGAATTAAAAATTTCATGCTTCAAATATTACCTAAACCATGATTTTCCTGTTACCGCAAGAATAACAAATTGTTATGCGAACCGAAATTTTAACGTATGCCTTTCAGCTATACCTACCTGATATTTAAGTAGCCTTTTATCTGTATTAGATCAACAATTTAAACGCATCAATACTTTTTTATACCGTATTTTTTCTTTATAATATTATATAGGCTACAAATAACTGGTTTTTAAAATTACTGATAATTGTTGTTTATTCCAATTTTAAATTTCTGTAACTAATTAAAACAAGTATTTTTTAAGTTTTTGTTAATAAATATTTTTTAACATTATTTTATCCTTTCATAAATTAAACAATTAAACTCGAAATTTTGGTTCCAGGGCTACAAAAAATAGTTCTGTTTCTTATCACGTAGTCAGCCAATTGTATGACTGAACTATTTAAGAACAGGAGAGGTAGAGGTGTAAAAGACACTAGTCAGAGTTATCTCCTCTGACAGTAATGAATTTCACTATACAGCCAGACCCTGTGGTGAATGAAGTGAAGGTGTCATTTGCAGGATTGAAAGTGGGTACTTTTCGGAGGGCCTGGCATGCTAATAAGCGTACTCTTTCAAGTTAGTGAGGAAGCCAGTAATTGTAAACCATATCACTGTTTGTTTTACTTAGTAAAGCCTCTAGATGTTCAAACCAGCCGTTTTGGCTGTTGACCTTAACAACAAAAATTATACAATATGTATATAAACTTTGTAAATAAACTTTATAAACATTTGAAACTATTTTTTAACATAGGTAGTTTTTTATTTGTGTCTCTACAATGAATTGCAATGACAAAATGTGCTAAAGGTGACAATGATACAAATGATAACATGAACGACATGACGAAGCAGACCACCCATTGATGGAGCTTCTTGGATTTATTTTACTAATGGAATTCTAAAGCAGTGTATTTTTTTGTCATCAGACTCTCAACTGGTTTGATTCAGTTCTCCAAGCTGTTCTATTTTGCGCAAGTCTTTTCATATCTACATACCTATAAGACCCTATATCTTTTGTGATTTGCTCGATAAACTCTAACCTTTGCCTCCCCCTACAATGTACTCCTTCATTATTACTCTCCATAATTGATAGACCAATACCTGGATGTCTTAAGATATGCCCCACTAGCCTATCCCTTCTTCTGGTAAGATGCTTCCATATACTTCTTTTTTCATCCACTCGCTTAAGAACCACTAAATTACTTATCTTGTCCATCCACCTAATCTTTAACACATTTTCCTGTAACACAACATTTCAAAAGTTTCTATTTTTTTACTTTTTTCAGCCCCTATCACCCATTTTTCATTCCTGTATACTGCTGCACTCCAAACATAGTGTTTTAAGAAATTTTTCCTAATCTGTAAATCAATTTTTGTAGTCTGTAGGCTATTTTTCATTTCAAAGGCTTTTCTAGTTTGAGCAATTCTACTTTTGTAGAATCAGTCTATATTAAATTCATTTAAATCGTTTTGTGTTAATTTTTATTAGAGTAACAACAAATCTGTTCCAAAGTCTCTTTAGTCTTCTGGGAGGGTTTTATGGTTGAGTAACTGAGCTAGTCGTCTTAATTAGTTCGTTTTTATGACTAGCTAATTTTCTATGAAAACGTTGATAGTATTCTTTTATTTTTTCGAATACGTAAGGAACGTTCAGGTCATCGTGAATAGTCTC
The DNA here is from genome assembly GCA_035578175.1 of Catonia carolina. Classification (NCBI taxonomy): domain Eukaryota; kingdom Metazoa; phylum Arthropoda; class Insecta; order Hemiptera; family Achilidae; genus Catonia; species Catonia carolina. Next base: position 254,076,154 of record JAQMRL010000001.1, on the reverse strand, counting down.
GTTTCGCACGTACCAAGAGGAGTGAACTATTGAGACTACAATTAAAAATCTGGTGTGAAACACTCACACAACTTTATCTTACCAATGCTAATAATTAACAATATAACCTAACATAAGTAATGAAACATTAGAAATAAACAAAAAACTAACATCAAAAAACATAACCTTATTTTAATCATGAGTGAAAGACGCAAAATGAAAATGAACCTCAGTTTGTCTTAAAAATAGGGATCATCACTCTTTCACGCTAAACTAGGTCTGTAGAGAAAAATGCTGAAAATGAAAGTTATATAGTCTTAATTTAATTTATTTTAATTTTCCTTAAAATTTATACACTTTTGTCATAAAATGCATACTAAGGCTGAAATCGTAAAAAATAATATTTTTTGCTAATTGCTGTGAGAAAAAACAGAAAACCACTAATTACCGCTAAACTAAGCGTTATACAAAACAATATTTGAAGTAAACGTCGGAGGATTTTAAATTCTCTACAACTTTTATATATATTTTTGCGCTAAAATGTAATATTAAAGTCACAATCTTAAAAAAACAAAATTTTAACGCGAAAACAACCTCTCCAAGAATTTCAGCCGACATGGCGCCTACGCTATCTTGTAAAGCATAAACAATCGAGTAAATAAGGCGAATTTTTAAAAAAATCGTACGAGCCGTTTTTGAGAAAATTGCAGATGACATGAATAACTACTAGTACTTCCGGTTGACCGATTTTGAAAAAAATGATCTTGTCGAGTCCTCTCGTGGTATCTAACTTAAGTTTCAAGTTTCAACTTCGTACGATATTCCTTTCTTGAGGTAATCTGTTCACACACTCACACACACAAACACACAGACCAATCACTATAAACATGTTTTTAGGGTTCAGGGGTTCTGAAAACATGTAGATCCGGTGAAAACTCGATTTTGGAAAATCGACATGAAAACAATAATTTCCTTTCTACAAATCACATAGGCAAAAGAGAAAGTAAAAATTTAGAACTAAACCAAATTGAAACATCTTTTATTAAAATAAATCACGAAACATTTATTTTACTGATATTTTAACTTAATAGGAAAAAAATCTAGTTCAAGAAAAATAAATTGTAGAAAAATACATTAGATATGAAACGCAAGAAAAATAAAAGCAGTATAAGTTAAAATTACTTACTTTTAAAATCTTTTTGTAACCAAAGTTATTTAAACGCAATAAAACGTATTTGTACACTTATTTACATAAATACGAGTACAATAGTAAAGAAAGTATACACGTCATGATTTTCTTTTCAAATTAGATTCATAAAATAAAATGTTACGAGAAAATATTTAAAAAAATAAATACTGTATTAGTTAGATAGAAAAACTAAAAGTTTACTTAGATTTTATAATTTATTTATTCAATCTTTTCAATTACTAAGGCTTCCAATCTTTAAATTGTTTGATTTTATTCAAGATTTATGGAAAAGATGTTTTAGAGTTTTATTTTTTTATAAAAAATTCTGACCCATTTTGCACAATACTTCTTTTTATAATTCTGATTACGTTTCTTAACGTATAGTAAAATATTTATTGGCGTCTTTGTGACGCAGTGGTAAAATGAATTAAAAAACAGAAGTTCCCAAGGTCGATTGTGGGTAAGGATTAGAATTTTTGTACACCATTCCACAAAAGCATAATCATACACCGTCTTTTGTAGTCGCAAAAAGTATCAATAAGTGTTTCAATACATGTGTATCCATTTACAATTGGCAATGAACTTCAGGGAAGAACAACAATCAGCACAGAAAATCCGAAGAATTGTTTGTCTTAGAGAGTCGTATGTCGAATCGGTGTGACATTTAAAACCAACCTATTAGCTTATTGGACTTGTTTACGAATGAAATCATCGCAAGAATATTATTATTTTTACTTTCTCTTGCCTATATGAATATAGGAAGGAAAGTATTGTTTTCATGTCGATTTTTCAAAATTGAGTTTTCACCGGATATACACGTTTTCAGACCCCCTGAACCCAAAAAAATATTATTTTAGTGATTGGTCTATGCGCGCGCGCACGCGCGCGTGTGTGTGTGTGAACAGAATATTATCAAAAAAGGAACATTGTACGAACTTGAAACTTGAAACTTAAGTTAGATACTACTACCGAACCCAACAGGAACATTTTCATCAAAATCGGTCAACCGGAAGTAGTAGTTATACGAGTCATTTTTCACTTTTTTACGATTTTCTCAAAAACGGCTCCTACAACTTTTTTTTAAATCGACTAATTTACTAAATTTTTTATGCTCTACACGATAGGGTAGGCGCCATGTCAGCTGAAATTCTTGAAGAGGTTGTTTTCTCGTAAAAACCTGTTTTTTTTTAAGATTGCGGCTTTACTATACATTTTAGCGCAAAAATGTTACAATAAAAGTTTAGAGAGTTTACGTAAAATCCTACAACTTTTATTACAAAAGTTTTTTTTGTATAACGCTTAGTTAAGTGGTAATTATTTCTATGATTTTTAAAGATTTTAGATTAAGTATGAATTTTACGACCCAAAAGTGTATATAATAAAATTTATAGGAAATTAAAAGATCTACAACTTTTGTTATGAGCATTTTGCTATACGGAGCCTAGTTTGGCGTGAAAGAGTGATTTTCCGTACTTTTAAACAAACTGAGGTTGATTTTCATTTTGCATCATTCACTCATGTTTAACAAAAGGTTATGTTTTTTGAGGTTAGTATTTGTTTATTTCTAATGTTAGGTTGCGTGAGTGTTTCACACCAGATTTTTTTCCATTTTTTCTATCAGTTAATTTTTTGTTATTGTGACATTATCAAAAGATGCCATTTTTCAGTTCTAAATCCAAGGTTAGTTTAAAGCTTGCCATTACGTAAATCTTTCGGCAAAGCTACGAACTTGGTCGAAGTAGTTTGGTGGTAGGTTTGATAATCACTGTGTCTATACAAGTAAGGATTTTGCTTCAGGGTTGGTCTCCTAGACACTTCCACCCTCATAAATGTTGTCATTTTCTTCGTCTCCGCCATTGAGACTGTTGGTCAATTTTAACTTGTTTTACCTTACCCAGATGCCCGTAATAAGTGCTACCGTACAAACCAGATGGTTCTAGGTTTTAACGTCGTTATTATAGTGCTCGCCACGAAAGAAGTCCGCTGTGAAGACCAGTTGCCCATGAACTAATTTTACAAAATTTTCTATTTCCATCACAATTTTGTTTCTGTTTTATTGGCACTTTATAAATGCAAGACTCTAGGTACTATACTGGGCACAATACTGTTGTAGAAATGCATATTTTTATTATATATTTGGTTTTACGTCTGAATTTTTACAATTTCTACTAATGCATACGGTGGAGAATTATGATATACGAAAATGAGTGATGAAAAAATACCAGACCTGATCGAGAATCGTACCCGGAACTAAAAAAATGCACAGTTCAGTCAAAAAAATCTTTTCCCGATCTTCACTTGCAGCGAAAATAGCACTTTTCTTAAATAGCCGCCATATCAAAACGAAAAATAAGATTTCACTTTTTAAATATTCACATTGCAGAAAGAACTACGATCTTTAATATACTAAAACCCCGATTTTTTATCTAAAGCCTAGATAAAGTAACAGAGGTTTAAAAAGCACACTAACAGAAAAACGGCTAAAAACTGGGTACTTTTTATGCGTGAATTGCTCTATCTCCGACTAATTAAAAATAATAAGTTAAATGAATAAACACAGGAAACAAAAGCTTTAATTTACTGTAGCATTAACGTTTTTCTATTCTGTCGTTTTTGAAATATACTTCTTCAAACACAACGGACTTCTTTCGTGGTAAGCACTATAGTCCACCCCACCGCAGTTTCCCATTATTCTCTAAATGAAGACCCGGGTTTAAGACCAGTGGTATTAATAAACATCACGTAGTAATTGAAGACGTTGAAAGATATGGAAATCTTAACTTCGTTAGAAAATAACAGTTTACTAAGTTTGAAGGAGGAGTTGGCCAATATACCTAAACCTTATCATTTGTGATTATCAATAGAAATTTTGTGTGATTTTCGATTATTCGTTGGGTGCTTTCTTTTATCGAAAGTTGGCTATCATAACAATAATTAATTTTTTTACCTTTTTTCACTATAATAACGTTAAATAAGGTCACAACGAAGCAAACAAATCAACCTTGTCAACCAAGTTCTTTAACTAAGATAAATTTTTTGTCTTCTACGCTCCTCTCTCCTCCTATTTTTCACTCCAAAATAACCCGCAGCAGATGTTGTTTCTTTCCGCGTATAACATGTCCAAAATACTCGAGTTTTGTCTCTTTATTATGTCAATTAGTTTATTTACCTATACCCCAACGAACTAAAGACAGCAGGTGCGATCTATCCAATAACATCCAAGGTCGGGTGTGAGGTTTCCCTTTCGCTAAGTCACACTCTGTTCCACCGATCTCCAGCTGACTTTTTGTTAGGCTGTCATCCACAGCGGGACCACAACGTGAGAACGCAGGATACGATTAACGAAAGTCAATTGGCTCTGTGCTGTGATCTATGTCAGTATGCTCCGCCTTCATCTGCAGTCTCTAATTCGTTAATGTAATATTTTCTTATGTACACTAATCTCGTTCTTTAATCCTTAACACAGTCTATAGATTCATAATTATAGGTTTGATTATTTCTATTTTTTTTTCTAGAGAGTCCAGGCCTCCATTCTGAATAAAAAACATAGAGATTGTAAGACCTCACGAATCTGATTCAGACTTCTATATTTAGATCCTTGTTACGTAAGAGATGTTTCAGTTTTATAAAAGCCACCTTCGCAATTTCTAACCTCTATTTCTGTTGTTTGATCATTATTATCATTTATTTCAGATTTTTGATTAATAATAACACACTAATAAGAGAATGTACATAACTAACATAACAGTAAATATTAAATAAAAGTTTTGTAAGAAAACTTCTGAAAAACTTTTTTCTCTTTAAAAATATTAAAGAAAAAAAGGAAAAGAGAAGTTCTTAAGTTGTCATCACCAAGCATTCAAAGTAATATTAAAATTGTTCGTACAAAATACTGAATAATCCAGACAAAGATATTTGGTGACCGCGATAATAAAATATGAGATTTAAAAATTTAATATACAACGAAAAGTAAATCAAAGTTTCCAACAATCCTGAATGAAACTCATACTTTTCTTTTGACTTACTATATGTCCGTTAGAGTGTGATTTGTAGCCGTGTAACTATCTTACTTAGATTTACAAATGTGTTTTGTACTTGCGCAAATGCGCTACTAGTTTGACGTCATCGGTAAGAGAGAAAATAAGCAAAAAGTGAATGAATATTCTCTCCATCTCTTGTTATTAACTCAGTGAATGCAGATTACTTTATAATTAAATTCAAGGTTGTCTGACGCTAAAAACAAAACGGACAATTAAAACGTTAGATTTTTATTTAAAGATAAAAGTAATACAAGAAGAAAAAAGAATTTCATTACCCAGTTCTTAATTAATGATGATCTATTTTAGTAAAAAAACTATATAAAAAAAATATTTTTTTTCTGCCAATAAGGAGTTGACCGGAGAAGTATATTCCTCAAAAACAAATTTACAAATATACCTATTTAAAAGAAAAAAGTACTATACATACAAATAAACAAAATTGAAAAGCTCCGTAGATTAAGGTTCTATGAAACAAAATGTAGTTTGCAGGAAAATGCGATCAAAATTCAAAAATCTCCAATATATTTTTAGTGGTTTGATTTCTTCCACTTTGGTACCTAACTTTAATCTTCAATATTTATTATTTATTTATTTAGTATTTTTAATTATTTCACCTGTAGTTTAAATTCAAATCAGCGAATGATTATAAAAGAATAAACAAAATAAAATACCCTGGACTTACAATACAAATGTTAAATTCAAAATAATACATTTATATTATATATCCAATACATATTGAAATATACGTTTCTAACCACCAGAATACGGTAACATAAAACACCCAACAATGTTTACAGCGCTTTCGTGTATCTTGTACACATCTTCAGTAAATTAAAATTCATTAAACTTTTTCTACGTCAAAATTTAAAACTTCCTACTCCCACCATGGTAGATAAGGAATAGTCGATTCTTATATCCAAAACAGTCTTGCCAACTTAATCAGTACTAGTAGTACTAGCAGGTAGTAGTACTAGCAGGTAGCTGGTAGTAGTATCAGTAGTAGTGTTTTTTTATGCTACCTACTACTACCTAGTACTACCTAGTACGACCATATTTTTTTGTAGTGCTAGTGCTACCTAGTACTAGCAGGTAGCTGGTAGTAGTATCAGTATTAGTGTTTTTTTTTGAGTGTTAATATAATTAACGATTGTTTGTATTAGTTGTCATATTCAATTTAAATTTTAAAAAAATTTAAAAATTTGGAGGTTAGAAATATATATTTCAATTTTAAATAATACGGCTGTTTAAAATTCTGCATGGGATGTTTGATAAAATAAAAATAATATAGGCTACAATACAATATAAATTAAAATACAAAATACTACATTTTTGATTCAGCGTAAGATTACAAAAGAAAATTTTAACTGAATGAACAATATTTTCAAAGTTTATGAAATGATTAAATTGAAATAAATATACAATTTTATAAAACAAAATAAAATAATAACTTAATAACTAAATGTATATAATATTATTTAAATTTTAACGGTAACTGGCAAAAATTTGATACCTACAGTTAATTTCAGTAAACAAACACATAAATATTACTTAATGGTTACAATTTTTTGACTACTTTAAATTGTTTATTAGTTTTAGTTACTATTTTTAATTATTTTAAATTAATATAAAACTACTAACTATAATAATAATAAAATATTTGAAGATTATACTTTAAGAAATTAGAAACATTCTATTCTTACAGTAAAATAGATAAAAAATTGTAGTCCAATGATAACAAGTAAATTAGGTAATTTTATACATAAATTAATTTTTGTACCGTTTTAAAATCTGGGTTGGATATTCAATACAAAAGATCAAAAAATGTTGTTCGTAAACGAGATTTACCGTAAATTTTGTATAAAGAGAACGATTTAGTATGAATAGTAAAACTAATTTTGTTGTACGCATAAACGAATTTACATGGTTTATTAATTTTCATTGTATTTTAGATAGAAATATTTGTGCTTCATGAAAGGGTTGAAGCAATTCAAATTAAAGGCAAGTTAGAATCATTCCACAATTCGCCGAAAAATGCTAAGAGAAATCTCAAATATAATTATTCCTAGAATGAAATCCTTGAACTTTGAAATTGAAGTTTCTGAAACTTTAAACTTTATTGAGGAAACTGAGCCAAGTAGATTAAACTAAATTGAAAGAGTTGAATATTATGAAGATTATGGTTATAGAAACAGGTAAGCAATGTAGGCATAATTTTAAACTGGGAAAATTTTACTACACCTTCAATCGTTAGTCAAACGATTTATATGTTACGAATTATTTCTAACTACAATAATTAAAGTAATTGATGAAACAAATTTTTGACGCTTTTACATAAAAAAGAAAATGGAAAAAATTAATTAGATTAATAATAATAATTTATTATAAATTAGTTTAATTAAGCTATGGTTTGGTTTAGTATTTTCTATGTGCTTTTTTGTTTTTTTTTCTCTTGTTTGTAATATATAATGGTAAATAAAAAACTATTGTTACTATTATTATTAATGACAAATCAGTAACTCACCTTTTAAAGATTAATTTATGAATTAATTAAAATTTACTACCATATTGCGTACTTGTATACTTGTAGGTCGGTTGGTCTACACTGCTTAAACCTTTATAGGGCAGTACTTCGGGGAAAATACATGTAAAATATTAAATTTTGCTTTACAGGGACTTGAATAATGCATTTCTAGTGCCAGAACACTAAGATATAATTTTTTGATGTTAAGTCCTGGAAGTAGGCCTATACTTACCAAGGAACGTTTATTGTAATGGGAATCACATAATGTTTAGTGATAAGAATGCTGCTTATTACAACAACTTTTAGTACTAACTTAAAGTACATAACAAAACAAATTTGTAGAATTGATTGAAAAAATTTTTAATTTCCAAGCACTGTACAAAAGTAACATCAAATCAACACGGTAGTGTACACTGGTATGAATCCTTACCACATTCATTCAACTCTGGAAGCAAATGGTCGCTGCGCGCTAATTTCGATATGTGGATAGCCTACTTCCAAGAAACATCTATAACATCATAAAATGCCAATAAAGTTCAACTACATAACTTATTATTAAATAAACTCGACCTTATTGCCAATGGTAAGTATACTTATCAAATACCTATAAAGATTAAATAACAATTAATTAATAAGCCCCAAAAGTTGGGCAAGCCAAAATGTAGAACTATGCTGCGTTAGGTCTATAAATTTTAATTTAATAAGTTTAAGGTTAAGGTCTAATATACGTATAAAAAGATTGAAAATGTTTTTAATACGTTTAATAAAATATTGTTTCAAAAACATTATAAATAGATATTTCAGGGTTTTTAAATTAGATTATAATTGTCATTATTTATTGTTTTCAAATTTAAACAAAAAAAAATAACTTAATGCTTAACAAATACAAAAATACACAAAAAATTGACAATCGAAAAAACAAATGGCTGCCAAAACTTCAATGAATTTATGAAAGTTAATCTGGCTGGCTTTAAACTTAAATTTTGAAATATAAAATATTTAATAAATTTAGAGAATTGGAAATTGTTTATAAAATGTCCTCTCAGCTGTATTTTAAATAAATATTGTAAATTTACCGGTTTTTCGAAGGATTTTGTTTAGTAATGATGCTGGTCGATGGCGTCGTTTCGTTATTTGTCGTTCCTTGTACTTTAATACTTGTGTCTTCATTATAAAACTCACTGATTAACGTTCTTTTAATTAATAATTTGATTTATAGATATATATTTTATAATTTTTAACATTTAATGTATTGTAACTCCAATTTGGTAATGAATTTAGCGCAAGCGTTCACATCGTTGTTATATGTCCAATCGCCTGACTGAAACAGGGCAATGAATCATAATTGCGTTCGCCTATATCAAAGTTGAAATTTGTTTAATTATTAGAAACTTTTAATAAAAAATAATTTGTTACTTAAAATATGTCCTTTGAATAAATTTAATGTTCTGTATTGTTATTTCTTCCGTTTTATTTAATTTTGAATTTTAATTAATGTTTTTCATAGTTTAATAAACACTTTATGACTTCGGTAGTACTAAACGATATGCGTTTTCATCTTCTCCTACAATAAACAGTTGGTTTTGTAATTATACTTGCTGAGATTGTTAAATTATATGTAATATTAATAGTTAAGAGATATGATTTTACATTCAAATAAGCCGGTTTAATATATTTATAAGGATTAAGAATTTAACTATAAAAGTTTACATTGTAAGCAGTTAGATAAATAAATAAACGTTTGGCTAACCTGATCAGTGTCAGCATCTGTTAACTGAATTTTTATGTTTAAAAAACACTATTGACATGATTTTTAATACCACCTAGTCCATAAAATGTATTCTGCTACATACTCCGTCCATATTGACTACTTAGAATATTCTACTGATAAGTCAAATTCCCAGGTTCAATTTACTACTAGTAATCTCATTCACCAAAATGTTTCACACACTGTTTTCATTAATAGAAAAATCTGGTGTGAAACACTCACACGACGAACTCTTGCCAATGCAAATAATGAACAATATAACCTAAGTAATAAAACATTAGAAGTAAACAAAAAACTAACCTCAAAAAATCTAACCTTATTTTAATCATGAGTGAAAAACGCAAAATGAAAATCAACGTCAGTTTGGCTTTAAAATTCGCAAAATCACTCTTTCACGTTAAACTAGGCTCTGTAGAGAAAAGCTCTAAATAAAAGTTATATATATTTTAATTTTCCTTTAAATTTTTACACTTTTGTCATAAAATGCATACTTAGGCTGAAATCGTAAAAAATCGATTTTTTTACACGTTTTCGAGAGAAAAAACAAAAGATTGCTAATTACCGCTAAACTAAGCGTTATAAAAATAAATGTTTGAAAATAAAAGTAGTAGGTTTTTAAATGTTCTACAACTTTTATTATATACATTTTTGGGCTAAAATGCATATTAAAGCCGCAATCTTAAAAAAACAATGTTTTACGTGAAAACCGCCTCTCCAAGAATTTCAGCAGACATGGCGCCTACCCTATCTTGTAAAGCAAACAAAATTTAGTAAATGAGGAGATTTTAAATAAAATAGGACCCGTTTATGACAAAATCGCAAAAAAGTGAAAAATTACACGAATAAACTACTACTTTTGATTGACCGATTTTGATGAAAATGTTTGTGTTGGGTTCTCTAGTGGTACTTAACTTAAGTTTCAAGTTAAAAGTTTGTACGATGTTCCGTTCTTGAAATATTCTGTTCACACACACACGCGCGCACGCACGCACGTACGCACGCACGCACGCGCGCGCACACACACACACACACACACACACACACACACAGACCAATCGTAAAAACATGTTTTTTGGGTTCATGAGAGGTCTGAAAATGTGTAGATCCGGTGAAAACTCGATTTAGAAAAATCGACATGAAAACAATACTTTCCTTCCTATATATTCATTTAGGCAAGAGGAAATAAAAATCTGTGAGTATGTAATACAAGTTTGATATGAATTACTACACGATGGTCATTTAATAAGGGTACCAAAGTATTCCTTAAAACAAGAAAAAATTCTATCGTCATATAATTGCTTCAATTTCATATTTTCTTGTTAATGATGGGTTCACTTTTGTACTTTTAATGAGTGGAGGATATTTCTAAACATATTCCTTTCTATCGTCAAAATATTTTCCAATTTCTTTTGTGTGATCTAACTTACTTATTGAATTCCGTGTTACTTTTATTAATATTTATTCATTGCTTTATAATTTTATAATCGAAGGGTTTGTAAATTCGGATTCAATCCATCATTCAATTGAAATTGTGTCACTCATTTCTAAGGTCCGTTTCGCGATCTGGGTAAATTAAATAATTAAAGCACTAAAGTTTAAAATTAGAAATAAATTACAATTTAATTACTTATAATAAATAGCAAAGTAATTATAACAACTAATAATAATAATAAATAATTAACTAATTTACTAAATACTACTTACAAAAATAATATAGAATAAAAGTTAAACAATACTTTGTAATTCACAGTAGGCCTATCATTGACTTTCTCTAACGTACTGTTACGCAATTCGCACCCTGAATCACAGACAAATCGATAGTACATAATATTTTAACTATTTCTTGGAAATCCTATTTATCACTCTTAATGTTTACGTTAACATTTTAAAAATCTCGGTCTTCCTCGAAAATTCTCTAACACACATTCCCTTTAGTTGTTGTCACAATATCCTTCCTATAATAAAGTAATTTATACAGAATTCCTTTTTTTATTTTTTTGTTTAACTGTATGGTTAATCGCAACCACAATGACTAATGGTTGTTTTTTCACTATTCTGTTAAAATTACCAAAAAATATAGTTGGAATTAAACCTGGCATTCTCGGGATATTTTCAGGAAATTACGTTACCATTGAGCCATAGATTTGGTCATAACAGCTTTTTATTCTGTGTAAACAGAGCAATATATCGTATTATTTGAGTCACAATATAATCATCAATCTTTTTACAAACACCAGTACAATATTTAACTAAATGGCTTTGAATTAAACCTTTGTAGAAACATTTTATTGTTGTTCCAAAATGACTTAAATTCAATTGAATTGGTTTTTCAGTCGTATACATGTAACAGCAGATGTCTCTCGATTAAAATAGGATTAAAGTAATTTTTTTTCTAAAAAAAGAGATATATGTAAAAATGGTTTCAATGAAATAACAAAGGTTGTATCGCAATTATTATAAACATAAAATTTCACGCTTTGTTTCATTTGTCTCGTTGTCTTGTTTTTTCCCATATTTTATCTGTTTAATTCTTGTTTAGAATAATAATACGGTTTAATACCAATAAAATTTGAATATTATCTACTCGAAATAATATTTTATCATCAATATTCGTTTCATTAAAAATCATGAATTTATTTTCTGAAATATAGTAGAGCGTTGAAAATTTGAACTAACAAAGTAGGTAGGTCAGGTTAACGATATGTTCGTATTTTCGAATGACCTTTAATAATGATGTACCTATTTGCATAAGCATAATAATACTAAAAGAAGGAGAGACAATTTAAAAAAAAATTATTGACATTGTATTTATTTATTCATGCAAGGATTTACAGCCCCAGATGTATCTTGTTTCCTAAGCACTACCCTTTTTGGGTCTTGCCAGTCACCAGCATAAAGCCGCTGCAAAGACATTGCCTCCTTTGCACCATCCAACCACGTCAGCTCCAGCCTACGCCTCCTTCTTCTACCGGCTAATGTCCACTCCCATACCCTCTTTGGCCACCTACCTTCCTTTATCCTCTCCAAATGGCCAACCATTTTAATTGTTTTCAGGATATGGTATCCATGATATTTCCTTGAATGCCAATTCTTCTCCTAATTTCGGAATTTGAAATTCAATCGATGTGCGCACACCAGAGCTTTTCCTCCAGAAATCCATCTCCACCGATTTTTGGCAATCCTCCTGGCTCTTAGTCAATACCCACACTTTTGCACCATAGGTACACACAATCTCCAGGATAGCATGATAAAAAATATTAATCTTCGTTTCTTTTGATACTTGATAATTTCAAAAGACAGAATTTAACTTCCCTATAACCCTCGCATATTTACCTTAATCCTTATCGTAATATTGTATACCGATAAATTTAAATTATATTTGCCCGTAAAGTAAATTCCAAACTTCCAAAGCAATGAATTCATTATGAATGTACCGATAAATTTAAATAATATTTTCCCGTAAAGTTCCAAATTTTCAAAGCAATGAGTTAATTATGAATGTACGGATAAATTTGTACTGTGGAAATAAAAGAGGACTTTTGTTAAAAGTCAGTAAACTTAAGAGAGCTGTTTTCTAATGAAAAAAACACTAAATCGCAAAATAAAAAATAAATACTGTAGCTACAAAAAAATCAGAAATAAATAACAAAGTAGGTTAATTCTATAGCATTTTAGAATTCACTTAAAAGTCACTAATTTTAGTTAGAATTAGCTAGCAAGTTCTCTTTTTTGCAGCCAGATCCTTAGTTTCAAAAGAAGAAGGTGTATCTGGATATTTTCGGGCTGTCTTTCAAACAGTGACGTGGCAGTTTATATGGCAGTAAATGCTTCCGTGTGTGCAAGACTGGTGTGGGGACGTTTGGAGTTTTGAAGGTTCAGATTATTGACGTTCTAAGTTTTTACGCTTTACTGCAGTAGAAATTATTTTACAGAAAAGCCTATGAAATCATTTAATATAAAGAAGAAAAGGAAATTCAATCTAATTACGTTCTGTTTTAGTTCTATTATTTGTTGTGTTTTACAGTATAATCTGTACATTGTTAAACGTGAGAGCATAACTTACGAGCGTTTTGTTTCTTTAATTTAAACCATGTAGTTTTAGATAACAAACGATTTCAGGAATATTTTAGACAAAGTATCTAACACTTTACTTGATTCCTCCTAAAACAAGTGTAACTTCACAAAGGCAGTGTAAGTACATATATCGTTTCAAAGGTTAATTTTTTTTTCAAAATGGATTAATTGAACTGTGCTTTATTGGAATTTGTAAACACCAAAGAGAAGATATAATAAATAAGTTTTTAACGTATTCTTTATTTGTTTCTGTTTCAAGTAACGAGTACAAATTTTTTTAATGATGTCATAAATATATGGCATGACAGGCATGAGGTAGCTGATCACACACGTGACGTGCTTCATATTAATAAGTGAGGCTAGAAAGAGTGTATTTTAACTACTGTAACTAGCTGCAGTAAATTTAAAATAAAAAAAATTTGAAAACATCCGGACTGGTACCATGACGGAGGGATAATAAAATGTGCATTCAGCGAGTTACTGGAATTCACTTTAATTTTTCACTTGTTAAACTCTGCGATATTTGTTTCATATTGTGTTTTTCGTGTTTTACGTCCTATTGTTTTGGTCATTACGGCAGACGATGAAGATGAATTAAAAAATGTTTGACCCGAATAGGAATCGAACCTGAGGCCCCTGGCAAAGAAGCCAGTTGTGTAAACAACTAGGCCTACACCGTGGACCGGCTTTTCATAATCCGTTAAAGGCTTAAGAAAGCAAATTGAATGTGTGCAGAACTTTCTTATTGTTTCCTTGACCCTTTTCTATGATCGTTTTAAATAAGTTTTGAAACGATTTATATCTTTTAAATACATAAATATGAAATGAACAGCCAAACATATAAAAATTATATATAATACTCACCTCAGAGTATAACATATTCGAGATATCTTTCGTCTCTCTCGGAGACATCATCAGGAACACGATTACACGAAACACACAATATACATAAAACACATACGGTCGAAGACCACGTCAATCAATACAATTTAACTGTTTCTACCATGTCACAGGCGACTATTCGGCCGAATCATCTTATATATTTTATCTTTTGGCATCGTAAATCGTGAAAGTTGACATTTGAAATAAAAGTGTTTTTAAATGTAAATGAATTCGGATATCTCTTACGGATGTAATTATAACATTTGAATAATAATAGCTTGTTTTCCGTAGAAGTATTGACGCTAAAAATCTAGTTAGAAAGTAAAATTGAATAAGTTATAGAAAATGTCAGGAGTCAAGACAGTTTTCTTATCTTTCTTTTTTTATTATTATCCAACACATTTTTACTTACTCCTGTGGTTGGCCCCAGGGGGGTAGGATGGGCACGTGGCGTTCATACATGGTGAAGAACGCGGTGCTGCTAAGATGACTCTCTCATTTCTTCGCTCTTTTTGCCGGGTCTGTCTTATCTTTTTATACTCTCACCCGATAAAATGTTGGGAGACAAATTGAAGTACCGCATAAGGAATATCAATCAATCCCTTTGTTCTTTATTTGGTTGCATAGCGACTAAGGATGAATTTAAGTGAGTTTTGTTCAACATTTATTCTCTTTAAGGGTAATAGAAGTTAACATTTTCACATCATGAAATATCAAATTATTCCATCCCAATACTATTTTAAATTCGATTACGAATACAGTGTAGTTAAAATAAATTGAAAATTTTAAAGAAGGTTTTCGTAATGTAGGCGTATAAAATAGACGCCTATTTTATATTTTACTCCTTTCCGTAATAGCACATGGATAATGCTCTGTAACCTTGTGTATGTTCAAGAGCAGTTTCGTGGATTCTTTTATCACTAAAAGAATTTCCTATCTATTCTATTGTATAATTGGGAGGTTATATCACTTAAATTCTCTGTAATATTTAACGAATATCATTCATTAATTTACATTTTCCCAAGTATTTTATAGTAAATATTAAGCAGAAGTAGGAGCTTCTCAATTAGTTAGTGAATGCAAGATTACTACGTCGTGTTTGCCCTTTAAAGGTCTATTTTCAGGTCGCTAGTTTACTAGCTACTAGTAGATCAGCAGCTACTAGAGCGAACGCCAATAAAGGTTGCCGGTTTTCTGAAGTGCACAGAAAGTTTATTTTGATGATGGTTGCCTCAGCGAGTGGTGGGGGTCAGTACTGTACGAGCTGTGGT
This sequence comes from Catonia carolina, assembly GCA_035578175.1. Taxonomy (NCBI): domain Eukaryota; kingdom Metazoa; phylum Arthropoda; class Insecta; order Hemiptera; family Achilidae; genus Catonia; species Catonia carolina. The sequence goes on along the minus strand of JAQMRL010000001.1, from coordinate 254,060,430 downwards.
CAGAGTCAAGTCGCTCTCGCAACGTTATATCAGCTGACCTGAAAACATTAGTCTGTAATGTGTTTTATCTGGTTTTTTTGGTTTAACGTCCGACTGTTTTGCAATTACTGCTAATGCATACGGTGAGAAGGGTGATAGATGAAAAAATACCAGACCTGACCGGGAATCGAACCCGGAACCCCAGCGTAGAAGCTAGTTTCGCTAACCACTACGCCAACATTTTTTTTTGGGTTTAACGTCCGACCCAAAAAAAAAAAAAAATTTGGCGTAGTGGTTAGCGAAACTAGCTTCTACGCCGGGGTTCCGGATTCGATTCCCGGTCAGGTCTGGTATTTTTTCATCTATCACTACGCCAACAGGCCGGCCTGTTGTATGTGGTAGGAGTTTTGTTGTATACAATGTACAATATGTACAATGTAATATATAATACATAACAACTGAATGTTTTTAACGTCGCTAATAGATGATAATTTACATCGTTTAAAACATGTGTTTTAGTAGCCAGTTCGGTGCTAAGACACGATATCTACCGACTGAATTGGAACTGTTCGCGCAGCTACACCGGCAAGCTTATTTGGCGTCCGCTCTACCAGCGTCGTGGGAACGAACAATTATCAGCTAGTTCGTTAAAGCTCCAGTGTTCACTAGCTGGCTAGTGAATTTGAACACGTTTGATTTTACTAGCGCTAGTAGGGGATAAACGGTCAAGTGATTGAATTGTCATTGGGTAATTCCACTGTCTAATTAGTAATCAGTTACGGGATACTGGTTTGGGGCAGTACTTCTTAATCTTATTTAGACTCTATAGAGAAAGTAAGGAAGGTTATTTTGAGAGTTAACAAAAACCACGAGCCTTCTTAATAGGTAATAAATAAATTTATTTATTTCATCATGAATTAATTCGAAGAATGAATTAAACGGCTGGAATTTAATTCTATAACTGATAAGAAGAATAATATTTTAATAAAGAATTAAAATTTTGGGTATTGAAAACGTTAGTTCAATTACAAAACGTTGTAGGAAACATAAAATAAAATTTGAAATTTTAATAAAATACTGGATCACGTTGTTTCTTGACTGATGTATAATTAAACGTTTGAGTAATAAATGATTAAGGAAAGATCGTGTTCATTAACGGATGAACGAGAAATCGTGGAAAATTCTTTCGAGAAATGAAAGGATTTATAAAGAGATAAGTTTATTTCAGAAATATATTGCTTTATTCTTAGAGACCTGATTATCTGAAATATTTTCTTTTAACGCTTTGAAATTTATTATTTTGCCGTTACTTTGAAATATATTTCTATTTATATCTAAGAAGGGAATTGAGGATTAGATTTTGAGAATTGTTTGCGAAAATATATCTGAAACTAATGGGTTTGGGGGTAGGTAATCATATCTGTACATTTATCCCTAAACTATTAAAGTTCTCAAATGTTTACTAAGTGCTAGAAAGCCTACACTTACCTCAACATGTGATACAAGATTGCACTTTAAAGTGCAAGTTAATTAACATTTCTGTTTAACCGTATTTTCTGGCAACAGCTTTTAAGTGTCCCCATAATTAGTACGTGAAAATGAAATTAAAGACATTTTGTAAATATCATTGAATTCAAAACATTTTTTTAGAACATTTGTAACATTACAGTTAATTTCATCGAAATAAATAATCAAGATGTATTTTAAAAGGTAAAGCCAACTCTAGGAAGTAATATTGTGTAGCTGAAAATAAAAAATTATGTCCATTTAAACAGAGGTCCGGAAACCCTAGTTAACCAGTTACGGCTGGCGAAAGAATTCCCCTGGAATTCAGTTAGCTGCCATAGACCTATTCAGTGAAATGAAATCATACTGAATTTTTAAGGCTTTAATTAAGAGGCAACGTAGTGGCATCTCTTGGTTCATAACCTAAAAAAATCAATAAAATAAATCCCAGAACTGTACGTCCCATAGTTTTAAATATATATGACACAAAAATAAGGGATCGAAAATGACACTGATTTAGGTTCAATTTAAAATAATGTAACTTAGTCGAATGATATAATAATATTAAATTATTAATTTTTTATTTCAGCAATAGAAAATTAAATTGTGAGAAAATTGATGTAATCAAGTAAGTAAACAAAAAATACATGAAGATACGATATTGAAATTTAACTTGTATTAATAACATAACCAGACTAAATTGTTACTGAACAATAATTACTGTTTTCCAAAAAAATTAAATAATTTTTTTTCATAAACATTTTTTCTTAAAGAGGCTAGGAGACTCCCGGGGGAGTATGGGATTTGTCAAGAAGTTATAACACCTGATATCATATTACAATCACATATTGTTCTACTACTGCTATTTAGAAAGAAATTCTTGTACGCTAAAAAAAGTTTCACAATTCAAGTAATTTTACAGAATATTCTATTAATAGCAGCTTATCAATTATGTTTATTTAAATTTTAAAACAATGAAGAACGAGATTTTAAAAATGTAGATGTTTCTTATTACCTACAAAGTGGCTTGAAATGGTATCCATTTCGTGAAATGGCTATTTATTTATTTTTGCTCAACGAATCCATTGTTTTATAGTAACACCACAAATCATAATGGAATGAGTTGGCTATTCTTTACAGTTTCTATAGGTTCTATTATTCAATACCTTAGATCGTTTTGTGCGTTAATCCGTTTGGAAGAAATAATTGACTTCATCCAATACTAGAGGATAAAGTCTGGAAGCGTAATGTCAAATTGTTGTACTCTAAAATCTTTAAGGTTTACATAAGTGCAGTCTAAAGATCACTATACGAAGTTCAAGTAACTTTAAAATTATGTTTGTCCGTGAGGAACTACAAGAAAAGATATTAAAATTAGGAACTGTTGCAAAATATTGCGCAATTACAAACGGAATCGAACAAATGAATCGAACAACTGAAAACAAACCTTAACAAATCATTGTTAGAGATTAATTTTGTTACACTAATTAAAAATTTAATTATACATTTATTAATAAAAAATATATTCAAATGTACGCTGGTAATTTATCTGTAGTAAATAAAATAAATTATTTACTTAAAACAGGAAATTTAAATAATAACATATATGTATAAAATTACTCGAAATCCCGTAAAACCGTACTGAGAAAAATAACAATGACGGTTTCATTTTTCATTAAGAAAAATATTTGCCAGAGGCTTTCACACATTAAAAATAGAGAACAAAGTAAAGAAAAAATATTTGCCCCCGATTCACTACGGAGATTTTGCGCAGTCAGAGTTGACAACGGGATTAGCAAACGAACCGTGACAAAGGATCCCGTACGTCATATTACGTGCATACGATGTATTATTCTTCTAGTATCACATTATTAATTTTATTCTGTTCTATACAATGTATATAATCAATTTTTAATAATAACAGAGTATTATCATATTGAATAACAAATTTTTAGATGTAGTAATGAATAATTTCTCCAGTATGTGGAATATAATATATTCTAAGGTTTCCTTATAAGATTTATAAAAGGTAGATCTGTTTACATGCAAATGAAATACATTAGCGATTGAATTAAATGTAATAAAAAATAAAAAAATTATGATGTGGCTTCATCTTTCAACGTTTCCATCAGCTACCGAATTGTAAAACATAATACGAATGTAATAACATTTTGAAGAATGGCTTAGAGCATTGTGTATCGCCTCTTTTATAAAATATTGTAACGTTTATTGCAAGTTCCTTCGGGTTCTGGTTGTTAATACCAAAAAAGACGTCCTTTTAAACTTAAAACAAGTATTTATTAACAAATTAATCAATTACGTACAATAAATTATTTTGCTTCTAACAGAAAGGTGGAGAGTTAAATTATTATATTTTTTTGCGATGATGACTACATTAGATTTGGCTTATGCGTAGGTAACGATATGAGGTGATATACAGATGAAGAAATACCAGCCTGACCAAAAATCGAACCTGGTACCTCCACGTTATGCGTAAGTAACGATACGAGGTGATATACAGATGAAAAAATGCCAGACTTGACTAAAAATCGAATCCGGGACTTCCACGTTATGCGTAGGTAACGATATGAGGTGATATACAGATGAAGACATGCCAGACCTGACCAAAAATTGAACCCGGGACTTCCATGTTATGCGTAGGTAACGATATGAGAAGATATACAGATAAAAAAAGGCAAGACCTGACCGAAAATCGAATCCGGGATCTCCACGTTGTAGGCTAACCTGCTCCCACTACGCAACGGAGGTGGCAATGTGTTCATTTCTTATCACATGGCCAATTAAACGGCTGAAGCATTTTAGAACAGAAGAAGTAGAGATGTAAAATAGTCAGAGTTATCAGCTCTGAGAGTAATAAATTTCATTATACAGCCAGACCCTATGGTGAATGAAGGTGTCATTTGCAGGGTGAAAATGTGCTTTTTAGAGAGCCTAGCATGCTGATAAGCATACTTGTCAACTTAGTGAGGAAGGTAAAAATCATCTCCCTCCTCGTTTTACTTAGTAAAATCTCTAGAGGTTCAAACCAGCCTTTTGGCTGATGACTTAAACAACAACAATAAATTATTACGATTAGGGATAACTACGGGTAAATTATAGTTAAACTCCTTAAGACTAAATTGATTACAAAATGCCATTAAAACTTACGACTTAGACTAAATTTAACTAAAAAGAAAATATGGCCATTTATAATAAAATTAATTATTAGTTCTTTACTTACACAGATTTTAACAGTAGGTTCGTACAAATATCTGCCTTAACAAAACATTTTTGAAACACGTCCAATCATTATGTCAGTCGACGCACACTCTTTCTTTGATGCAATACGTACCGACTTCTTTACTTCTCACGCACCAATCGTCAACTGGCCTGATAAAGAAAGCATCCTATTTATAATAAACTTTCGAGAACAGTAAAGAATGTGACATAATAAATAAACTTTTCTGCCTTGTTTCACAAGGACAACCATTGAAAAAAAATCTGAAGCCACTGTCGAAGCATAAGTGTTTTTGACACAGTTATTTCAGGTTCTTCCGGGATCTTGTTTTTTATTAATAACAAAACTTCCGTTTAAATTTTTAACGAATATTTATTACTAGTATTGCTTTAATTATTACACATTACTTATTAGGCCGGTCCGTGGTATCAGCGCAACTGGCTTCTATTCCGAGATCTCGGGTTCGATTTTCGATCCGATCTGGCATTTTCTCACTTTTATTTCACCTTATATTGTATAACAAATTTATTGGACATCTGGAGTTGTTTATTTTTTGAGTCTATTAAAATAATAAACATCTCCAGCTGATTGAAAAATTAATAATTTTTTTTTTTTTTTTTTTTTTTTTTTTTTTTTTTTTTAACTTATTTATTTACAATCAGCCTTACAATGTGGCTTTAAGCAAATCATTTTACAAGAACTAAACTTACGTGAGTGAAGTAGACAGCCTTTGCTCTCACTTCAACAAAATAAAATTAGAAAATAAAGTTAATAAAAACTAAGAAATGTTGTAAAGTTACAAAATTAACAAAAACAATGTAAAAGAAGTAAACAAAAAAAAATGAAGTAAACAATGCAAAAGAAGTTAACAATAAAAAAGTAAAATAAATAAAATTTTGAAATTTCACTTTAGATTAAAAAGTGTGATGAGGATGAGTGGTGAATTTAGCTTGATGTATGTATTAAAATCGTTGGTCTAAGTCGAGGATGTGATGTCTTTTGAGGCGCTTCGTTTCCTCACTGTTGTCCAGTAAATTTAATGCCAGGTGGTTCTGGTGATTGTTTAATCTTAGCTGGTACCGGAGGCTCAGCTCTCTTATCTCTTCTGTTACGGTACGGATACGAAGATGGTCATGTATTTCCGAGTTTCTTATAAACCACCCAGCGTTACTCGTCGATCTTAATACTTTATTTTGGAAGCGTTGTATCATTTCTAAATTGGATCTGCTGGATGTACCCCAAAGCTGAGCGCCATACTTCCAAACAGGCTTGAAAATTGTATTGTAGATCAAGACCTTATTTTCAACAGATAATTGTGATCTTCTTCCTAACAACCAGTTAAACCTCATGTATTTTAAATTAAGCTCGTTCCGTTTACATACTATGTGATGTCGCCAAGTTAATCTCCGATCAAGATGCAAGCCAAGGTACTTCACATGATCTTGTTGTGGGAGTACATCATTACCTAGGAGTACTGATGGGCATTCCTCTCTTCTCATAGTAAACGTAACTTGGACGGATTTATTTGCGTTGGCTTTTAGTCTCCATTTGTTCAACCATAGTAGCACTTCGTCTAAGTATATTTGAGCTTTATTTGATGCTTCTGTAGCATTATTGTCAGATGAAAGAATTGCTGTATCATCAGCATACGTAGCGGTAAGTACTGATTGGTTTAGAGGCATGTCAGCGGTAAATATTACGTATAATATTGGAGCAAGTATAGATCCTTGAGGAACCCCGGAGTTTATTTCTCCAAATTTTGAGTATGCACCTCTGCATTTAATTTGAAATATCCTACCTTCCAGAAAAGATTTAAGAACAAAATAAAACGGATAAGGTAAAATTGTTTTTAATTTGTATAAAAGACCAATATGCCACACTTTGTCAAAGGCTCTTAATATGTCTAGAAAAAGAGCACAGCAGATATCTCCCCTTTCTAATATGTCAGATATCATATTCACTACCCGATGTATTTGCTCCACAGTAGAGTGACCGCTTCTGAATCCAAATTGATGGTCTGGAACAACATTCTGTTGTATTAGAATCCCCTGAAGCTTCTTTAAAAACAATTTTTCAAAGACCTTGGAAAGAAGAGGCAGTAAGCTAATTGGCCTATATGAAGACATTTCATTTGGTGGTTTACCTGGTTTTGGAATCATTATTATTTGCGAGACTTTCCATTGAGAAGGAAAATGTGTCGTTCGCAAGATACTGTTGAATAGTATTTGAAGATAAGTTAATGCCCTGACAGGAAGATGTTTGATGACTTCAGACGTAATTAAGTCAAATCCCGGAGCCTTTTTTGATGGAAGGTGATTGATTACTTGTTGTATCTCGCCAACAGTAAAAGGTTCTATCGGTAAGTCCATAGGCACTGGTATTTCCATAAACTCGTGAATTTCTTTTTCGTCAATTCCGACAGAAGGATGAGGTTGAAATACATCACTTAGGTAGTCGCAAAACAAATCGGCTTTCTCTTCATCACTTCTAGCCCAGTTCCCATCATCACGTCGGAGTGGAGGAGTATGTTGAATTGGTCTTTTTATTTTAGAAGTGGCTTTCCATAACGAGTGATCTGTTGTTTCGTTGGGAGACAAATTTTCTAAAAAGGTTCGAAAAGAATTATTTTTTATAGTGAATAATAAATCTTTTAGTTCTTTTGATGCTCGGTTGAATGCGGTTTTGTCTGCGGGGTGTCTGCTATTTTGCCATACACGCCGTAATCTTCGTTTTTCTCTTACTTTTTCCAAAATTTCACGTGGGTAATTCATATTATCGTATTCTGTGACTGTATCTTCCGGTGTACTACTCCAAGCTGCTTTTTGAATGATGTTTGTGAAGTGTTGAACTGCTTCATCTATGTCGTCCGATACTTTTAAAGGTATGTTGAGGTTAATGTTGTCATGAATAAAAGCTGAGAAGGAAGTCCAATTTGTGTATTTGTTATATAAAGTGGGAGGTTTTTGTCGTAGAATAATATGTGTACTGATTGTAATTATGATTGGAGAATGGTCTGATGTACTGTCTAGGCTGCTTTCCACATCTGTATAAAACCTACTGATACCTTTTGTGATACCAAAGTCCAATAAATCAGGGATTTTATTTCGGTCTGTTGGCCAGTATGTAGGTTGTCCGGTAGACAAGATATTATAATTATTTCCCAAATCTATGGCCACTTTCAGTTCCCGACCACGAGGTGTAATGAGGCGAGATCCCCAATACGTATGTTTAGCATTCCAATCGCCCGCTGAGATAAATCGATTTCCAAGGAGATGGAAATAATTCTGGAACACATTTCTCGTTATCCGATGCCTCGGCGGACAGTAAACAGATGAAATTACCAGAGGACCAAACCAATCGTGTAATTGTATCGATGTCGCTTGAAGATGATCTGATGTGCATGCTGGCAACTCGTGATGTTTTATTGAATTTTTAACAAGAATAGCACTGCCTCCATGAGCGTTACCATCCGGATGATTGGCGTTGTAGAGTGTATATCCATATAGTCTAAAAAAATCAGGGTTTGTAAGGTGAGATTCAGATATGAGAAGAATATCTATTTTGTTAACCTTCAGAAAAACTTCTACTTCCTGTCGCCTCCGAATAAGACCGTTGACATTCCACTCCGCAATTCGTAGGAATTTCATTTAAACAGTTTATTGACAACGGTTGTCAATAATCCCATCAGATTACTCATTTGACTAACCAATAATTCAATCTGTTCAGATACTTTATTGAGTTTTGTTACTATGTCAGAATCTTCCCTTTTGTTCTGCAGTACATCTGCGTATGACACAGATGGTGTAGTTTGACTGTTATCAATAATAACATTTTGTCTGGTTTGTTTTAATTTAGGAAAGTGTTCATTATTTGCATTGAATGATCTGATATTCTTAGGTTGTGAATCAGTCGTAGGGGTATTCTTGTTTCCACGTTTCCTGTTCATTATTTCCTGGTAAATGCGGCAACCTTTATAATTCGCAGGATGATTATCTAAACACAATGCACATGTTGCTGGTGTGTTTCGATCTGTCTTTGGGCAGTCAGTTGTATTATGGCTCTGCGCACACTTTACACAACGATAGGGACGCATGCAATTGTTTTTGGTGTGGCCGTATTGTTGGCAACGTTTACATTGAACTATGTGGTTACTTTTTCTAGGTGGTTCGATATTAACGCAACAATTCGAAATATACCTGATATTAAAAATGTCTTTGTTGTTTTCTTGCGGTTCAAGATTAACAAAGAATATAGGAATTGGTTCTTTAGTTACGCGGTGGCGAGCATTAACAATTTCACCTCTGACTTTGTGCCCATGTTTTTCAATTTTTTCTTTAATAATAGAAGTTGGAATAGAGTAATGTAAATTTTTTATTACTATTCGGTAAGCGCGTTCTTCTTTCCTACTAAATGTATGACCGATTAAATTCACTTCACGAATAACCGCTATTAATTTTTTGTAAACATCAACATTACTTGATATAACTTTTAATTGTTTATTACTAAATGATTTAATTAAATAGTCTGATTTAGAAACCGATTTATCAAATAACTCTATCAATTTGTTAATATCTGTTATGCCGTATAGAATTATAGGTGGAGTTTTAATCTTTTTTTGTTGAGAAACGTTATTTTCTTCAACAGGCAAACAGCTGAATCTATTTTTTAATGAAATATTATTAACATTTGAATCTACTAATTTATCAGCTGATTTGCTTTTTAAAATTGGTACAGTTTGCCAATCAGGTGTATTCTGGAAATCATCTGCTTCTACGTACATGGAATCAATGCCTTCTTGATTATTCATCGTAGATTGGCGAGCTAGCTTACTCTGCTCATTGGAGGAAGATGAAGAAGAAGAAGAAGGGCGTTTCAGCCCATTGTACATTGTTGTTTATAGTTAAATTTTTAGATTCAACCTAACCTCTAGCTTATAACAAAATATTCAAAAACAATTATTATTATTATCTAAAAAAAAAAAAACGAAATACTTATCAAAAAAAACTCTTGTAGACAGTTGCCCAATATGACAGGTATATTTTTACCATTAACTGACAGTTTATAAAGAAATTTTCTTCAAATAGAGTAGCACTATAAAAAACACAACTATACCGTAAACATGTATACAGCTGCATCAATTAATAATTTAAAATTATTTAATTCACATTGACAAAATTATTTAAAAAAGTTATTTATTCTAGTTGCTAGGCGACTAAAGAAGAAGAAAAGATTTTGTGCAAATTATTTTAGTGAGGGTCAAGATGGCGAACCGAATAGGCAGGTCCCTCATTCATTCTTAAAATAGTATTAATATATAATAAATAGTGAACAGAGATAAACAGTAATTAATTATAATGTTCGTATTAGTAAAAGAGATACTAATTATTCAACTTTAGATCAATAGGATTATCTAGTAGCTTTTCTATCGTAGATGTATGAAAACAATAACAACAACAGTAACTTGGAAAATATAATAATTACGTATGTATGTTTAAAATAGAAAGAATTAATGAACATTTTAATTTACACTTCAGACTAGACATTATAAAAGGATTGTGAGAATCAATGTGATGGTAATTATAAAGAACACTGTTTAAAATAAAAAATAAACTAATGAACAATTAATAAATAATTATGGGGACATACTAATTAAAACATTTCAAATTGACACCAACTTGTATAGATTTATTTATTTATAATGTTACAAACTGGCGATCTCTTGTGTTGATGATAATTCTACTACTCCACAAATTGGCATCTCTTGTGTGGATGATAATTCTACTACTCCACAATATCATTACCTACGCACAAGCCAGGGCTTATATAGGCATCATCACTAAATAAAAAAAAACAATAAACTAATTAACTTACTAATAGACTAAATTGATTGTAGAATCTTTGACAACTTAATCACGACTTTAACTAAAAAAAATTTGTCATTCACAATCAAATTATTAATCTTACTTAAAGTTTCAGACAATACAAAAATAGTTCTCTAATAAGCTGTCACGAACAAATCTGTTTCCAATACATGACAAACCGGTTTCTATCAACACAGTGGCAATCTACACTTTACTTATTTTATAATCTGTCTAATCTGGACTCCACGACAAGAAAGCGGCTCTATGTATAATTAACGATACTTTAAATAAATAAAGAATCATAAAGCGGGTTTCAGATAAATAAGTACACAACATATCAATAAGTGTAATGAATAATTGATTATAAATAAAAATAGACACAAACAGGATACTATAAAATCAACAAGTGACTGAAAGGAATCGCTCGTCCGAAAGGAAATAATTTCCACCTGTCAAAACTTTATACAAAAGTCCCTCCATTCTTCCACCTATTGTCATTAGTCATAATATATTTTTGTAAATATTGTATTATCTTGTGGGGGAAGAAATCAAAGCTTTCACTTTTCAGCAAAATTATTTTTTATTGAGCCATTCTGAAACTATCCGAACTTATGGGTTTCAATTTTGTATGCCAGTAGTAATTCGAACATAAAAATAATATCCACCGATTAAAATTTAAAAGTTCGAGAAAAATTCAAGAATCATCATTATAAAGTTTAATATTATTTTATAATCAGGATTAGTAATAATAAAGACAAAATATTAAAATTATTTCCTTCACATCAGACAAAATTAAAAAGTTATAACAACTTTTCGTCAGTAAACCAACTAGATGATACAGAAATACCTAGAAGTTTACGATAAAAACTTTCATCCCAACTTTTTTAACAATGCGTATAAAAATAAGTACTTACTTATTTTTTATACCTAAAAAAATCCAATGATGGTGTACATCTGGGTAAATTTTCATACATCTAACTAATTGAATTTTTTACCTTTTGAAATAGAGAGTCTTTAGGGTTCCAATTTCTTTGGTGTGATTGTAATTATGCAGGCTCAAAATTTTTTAGTAGGATCATTTGTGAAGAATGTAACAGTTTGTCAACAAATAGGTAGAATACCAATGGTTCTTTTCATCGTCAAGAGAAAAATATAATGGTAGCCTAACTCTGAACACACCATATAAAATACAGACAAATACAATCTTCTGCATCTGAATCGGCTGGGCAAGATAAATTCCAAAAAAACGCAAGACGGATATAATTTATGTATAAATGTACGGTCTTAACTCAACGCGGCGCGGGCGCAATATCTATTTTTATAAGTACATATATTTTTAATTCTATCTAGTTGGTAGCCTACTATTAATATTTTTATTAGTACAGGTTTTACTGTTGTTAAAAGTATTTTTACAATTTTTTAAACTGCCTAATTGAATATTTGCAATTATATTTAATTTTATCATAAAGATATCTAATAGAAAATAATTTATTGTTTAATAATAATAATAGCTTAGATAATATTTATATCATAGAAACGTATGAAGTTCTTGAATGAGGAATTGAACTGTAAAGCGGATAGAAACGAGCTCTCTTATTTTATACCTAAAACATTTACTAAAAGGCTAATAATATGGTTCTGATGAGAAAATTAATGGAAAAGTTATCACCCCGGAAAACTGTGAAATTTTCTTTCATTTTATAAGCAATGTATATTTACAATACTGGAACCACAGGTTATTGAAAATAGTCGATAGGTCATAAAATCTGGCTAATGTATTAAGTTACTCTAATTAACGTGATATGTTAAAAGTTGTATAAACTTGGACTAGCAATTAACTAGGTTTCGTTCTTTGTGTTTACACTTCTATAATATTTCGTTACAACGTCTCTTTTCTCGTTAAGTTAGGTAAACAGTAAATTATATATTATGACACTGTTAGGTGTTTCCTTTTATAACACTTTAAAAGTAAACATACATAAAAAATGAAAGACTTCAGTCACAGGTTTATTTACACGTAAGGTACCGTATTTTTCTTTTTAAAGAGTTAACTCCTTTAAAAAATATACAAAATTTTTATAAAATCATTTTTTATTTCCTTCATTTTATGGATTTTCTTTTACGCTTGTGATTCAACTAATATAGAAAATAAATTTTATTTATAAAATACTTATTAAGCGTGTTTAAATTTTGAATTACATTTATCTGGAAAAACTAGCAATATAGGCAACTATGGTTAAACATTTGAGGAATATAAATTAAAGTAAAAAATGAGTACCTACATGTTACTTTCAGGTTAAGAACGGCGACTGTCCGGCAGAAAAGCTCTAACGTCATTCTAAAATCGAATACTAATAGGTTTTATCTAAATTTACAATTAGATTGCCATAATTAGATTGTGTTTTACATTGAAACAGCACATATCTAATCAAAGTAAACTACTTGATCTAAATTTTCCTAAAATACGTTGGCTTTTGACAATAATTTTCTTCTGTCAAAATCAAATAAAATTTCTCTGTAAATTAATTTTAAAGCCTACTTTTTTTTATCCGAGGCGGCGAGAAAAACTCATGTTCACTCCCTCACGATGGGTAAGTAGTGTTGGACTCAATTGAGGCGTCCTCGTCCAGCCCCAAGGAGACCGCAACCACCTATCAACCAAAAACCCGCCGCCTGGGCACTTGTTCCGACATCAGCAAAGAACCCTCCACCTCCCTCGGAACTGTTTATATAATACTACAAGGGAATTGTGGGGTTAAAAAAAATTTACATACTGTCAGCGGAGCGTGGAAGGGAACCGTAGCCTAATACCTCTCTCGCTGTTACCGACCAACACTCACTCTCTCACTTCCATTCATCTCTTTCATCATCAGCTCAAGAAATTAGTGTGCCTACCTTACCTTCTGAGATCGGGACAGGATTGATTTACTGTGGGAGTGGGGGATCCCCCTGATCTCGAGATGTCTCCTCCTTCCGCAGTCTCCCGAACAAAGGTATCCGCAAACTGAGCGACTAACTTCCAGGTATCCTGATCTGGCAGCATCGCTGCTCCTACTCTCTCTGGGATCCACTGTGTGACACCTATCTTCTCAGATGTCTTCATTCTGTCGAGGCCAAAATAGGGATATCTTTCAAAAATATGCGCATTGGACTCCTCCTCTTCACTGTCGCACAATCGACATTTCAAAGCCTACTTCGACATATAAAATACAACCTTGGAATGTTTTCTGCAAACTTCAACATCGAAATTTTGAAGCAGTTACAGTTAAAGATGATAAAAAACCTGCTAAACATTCCCTAGTACATAAGCAACAAATTCATCTTAGGAGATTCAATATAAAGGTGATAGAAGAAAAGATTTCAGAATTCAACGATAAAATATTTGGAGAGACTACACGAACATAAAAATTTACTATAAAGTAATTTATTACGAAATAGTTTAATCCAAAATTTAAGGTTGAAACGTTTGAATTTATTAGATTTGCCTCATAGATACTGCAATACAAATTTGACGTAACCCTCTTTGTATTTCCTCATTTTTTTATTTTTCTCGTTAAAATCACAGAAATAAATGATCGATGGGTTTTTTACTTCCTTTAGTTTTACTTTCTTTTGTATATAAATAAATTATTCTTCAAATAAAATGAATAAATTGTAAAGTAGCAATAAGGAAAAATCAGTAAAATATTATAACAAAATAATTCATGTTGAATTTAATTAATTAGCTCTGAGTATATCACATGTTCATCAGCCATTTGTAGGATCTTAACGGGAAATGAAGGAAAGGATATCTTAAATTAATTTTGGTATATAATTAATTTTATATTATCTTGGGGAATGTAAGAGTGGATAATTCTCCTCCACCTCTTCTTAATTTTCCCGTAATGAAACACTTACCATTTATAACGCGAGTTGTGCAGCTTATTATGTATTACCGTAATTGTACCGAAATAATTAATTTAATTATTGTAATTGTTTTAATTGGCTGGAAAGAGTGGAGAGATATGATTATTTGGGTACAAATGTCAGTTGTTCTGTGGAGTTCTGTTCGGAGGTAAAGAGTCGTATTGAGAAAGCACGCACATCTTTTGTGAAAATCAAGAAGCTGCTCTGTAGCCGTGATTTGAGTTTAGACCTCCGAATTCGAATGCTCAAATGCTATGTGTTCCCAGTTCTCTTATATGGTGTAGAGACTTGGACCCTCAATGTACAGTGTGAGCGGAAATTAGAAGCCTTTGAGATGTGGACTTACCGCAGGATATTGAGAATTTCATGGACAGAACATGTGACAAATGTGGAGGTTTTGAGGAGAATGAACAAAGGTTTAGAGGTTCTACGTGAGGTGAAGAGCAGGAAACTGCAATATCTCGGCCACATCATGAGAGGTCCAAGATACAGGATTCTGCAGCTCATAATCCAGGGAAAAGTTGTAGGGAGAAGATCTGTTGGAAGGAGGAGAATATATTGGCTTAGGAACTTGAGAGAGTGGTTTAATGTCGGGTCATCTGATCTCTTCAGGGCTGTGGCTTCCAAAGTTAAAATAGCAATGATGATAGCCAACCTCCGAAATGGAGATGGTACATGAAGAAGAAGAATTGTTTTCCACTTCGGGACAGTCATTTAGTTAACAAAACTTTGCATTGAATTATTAAGCAACACCAGTTTGGGAGCCAATTCGCACGCTGACGTGATATTAAAACAAGAAAAGCCCTGGTTGTCCCTGCTTAATTAAGCACTTTATCACACCGAAAATGTAGTTATAAAGTTTCTATAGTTATATACTGCCCAAAGCAGACAGGTGTCAAATTATTTGCACTCAATCTGTTAGTTGCAGGGCTAAAAAAATAGTTCTGTTTCTTATCACATGGTCAGCCAATTAAATGACTGAATCATTTAAGAACAGAAGAGGCAGAGGTTTAAAAGGAACTAATCAGAGTTATCTCCTCTGAAAGTAATGAATTTCAAAATACAGCCAGACCCTGTGGTGAATGAAGTGAAGATGTCATTTATAGAGTGGAAAATATGTGCTTTTCAGAGGACCCGGCATGCTGATAAGCATACTTTTCCACTCAGAGAGGAAGGCAACGGTAAAACACCTCAATCCTCGTTTTACTTAGTAAAACCTCTACAGGTTCAAACCAGCCTTTTGGCTGATGACCTAAACAATAATAGTTATATAGTTTTAATCGTATAAATTACAAAATACGGGAGAGTATTAAGCACTAGTGATTTGGGAACAAAATATGTACCCGTTTTTTAGGGAATTTTTCACTTAGTCCATGTTTCAGAACATACAGCACGATCAATTTTAAGAGGAAAAATATGGCATTTTAGATGAGTGTTCCTGCATGTTTTCTAATTAATTTCAGCTAAAATTCAGCCTTTTAGTACAGAGGGTAAAGGAATTATTCCGTTTTTTTAAATTGGTATTTTCGTTTCCGATGGACGTTACGAGTTAGGACAGCTGCTGCGCTATAATCTATTTCTTTTATTTTTAGAACTGGTGTAAAAAACCGCAATTCTCTGCTATTGGCTGTATGAGGCATTTGAGTTACAGAAACTGTTTAGCGCAAGCCATCCCAGCCGTACAAAACAATTTCACATTTTTTTAGGAATCCGTATTCAACTGCAACACTGAAAATTGTCCGAGGAAGAGTAAATCATTAAACTACACACAAGAACACATGATATTATTACTGTATTAGTTGCATACATAAACGTAATATGATTGTTGATATCAACATGACTGCTTCTGTCACTTACAGATCAGCCCCAACATCACCTTGGTACAAAACGAACAACATAACACATTTACGCATTTCTACAGCTCAAAAAGAAATCGACATACACAGTAAAAAATACCAAAGGACACTCAAATCACCTCACTTTTAATCTACGACCACACTGTTGGTGGCAAGTGTCGAGGCAAGATGGAAATGGCGCTTAAATGCTTCTTTCACCTAAAACCAACACGTGTAATGTTATGGCGGTGGCCGCACTGAAGCCACCTATCAATTTTTGAAGCCAGGCGTGCATCCTAGCTAACCACATTGTCGGTTCGGTAGGTGTCGAGGCTGGTGTCATACTGGTGCCTATACTGTTTAGTAGCTGTTGGTTGTACTCTGGTGATATTTAAGTTACTGAGTAATATCTCTTTAAGAATATCGAAAGTTTCTCTTCTCATTCTCAAATGTTTCACAAATTTATTATCGTGCAAACGAGAGTCTTTGTACAAGTGATAACATTCGCCGAATTCTTTCCTACTTGTATTAATATCGTGTATCCAATTCATTAAAAGCTAATTTGTCAACTACAGTAAAATCTCTCTATTGCGGAAATCTCTCTTTAGCGACATTATTTGCCGACCCCGACTTTTATGTATACCACGGTAATGTATTTAACTCTTGTTATAGCGGCACAAAAATCTCTCTATAGTGGCAAAACAATATCTTCAGGATATTGATTTAGACGCTTATGTAGAGGCAGAGAATGACTTAGCCACTTGAGCAATTGTTGGCGATGTTGCAATCATCGAAAATTTCTTAGCCCGAAACAACGAGAAAGAAAGTGAAGTTGACGATGAAATGGAAACAGAAATAGTGCCCCCTTCAAGTAAACAGGCACTAGACGCTATTCGTATTGTTACCACGTACTGTCATTGCCACAATGTAGATGACTAATTTACAATAAGTTTTAAACATTGAAAATAAGATTGAAGACATGTTTTACGAATTGAAAACCAAACAAACGAAAACTACAATTTCTTTTACGAAATGAAATGTACTTCACATTCATGGTTTCTTTAATAACGAAAAAATTATAGGCTATACTGTACTGTTTTTTTTGTGCTTTTGTAATGTAGCCTATGTTTTATGAGATTTTAATTGTATGTATGCCTATTAGTAATCAGTGAAAAACAAGTTTCATTGCTAATATTTAATTAAACTCAATTTAGAATGTTTTAATAATTTCAGGAATCGTTTCAAAAACCCGACAGTGGAAACTTCCCATCAGTTATTTTATGTAAATGAAGTTGCTCTGAAATGTTATTTTTACTTAAAAAATAAATCTCCAACTTTATTGAGTAATAAATAAGTAGCTTGTAGTTTGAAATTGAACAACACCTACTCATGAAATCTGTTTTAATCTTTTGAAAGGGTAAGTTTTGTTTAAAATATAAAAAAACAATCGAACACGGAAGAAAAATTAATGAAAATTCATTTTATTGATTTAACTTTTACGTTAAGTATTTTGATATTTTGTTTAAAAAAAGTTTGTATAATTTTTACCTATTGACATTTTGGAAAAAAATCTGGTGTGAAATCCTCACACGACTTTCCCTTGCCAATGAAAATAACGAAGAACATAATGTAACGTTAGTAATAAAACATTACAAATAAACAAAAAACTAACCTCAAAAAACATAACCTTATTCATGAGTGTATAATGCAAAATGAAAACCAATCTTAGTTTGGCTTAAAAGTACGGAAAATCACTCTTTACCGCTAAACTAGACTGTAAAAAAATGCTCAAAATAAAAGTTATAGATCTTTTAATTTCCTATAAATTTAATTATAAGCATTTTTCGTAAAATGGATACTACGGTCGAAGTCTTAAAAAAACGATTTTTTTACAAATTTTCATGAAAAAAACTACAGAAATCACTATTTACCGCTAAACTAAGCGTTATAAAAAAATGTTTGAAATATAAGCAGTAGAATTTTAAACTCCTATAACCTTTACATTTTTGCGCTAAAATGCATATTAAAGCCACAATCTTAAACAACAATTTTTTACGAGAACAGCCTCTCCAAGAATTTCAGCGGACATGGTGCCTACCCTATCTTGTAGAGCATAAAAAATTTAGTAAATGAGGCAATTTAAAAAAAAGTAGGAGTCATTTTTTGAGAAAATCGCAAATAGTGAAAAATGACACGAATAAACTACTACTTCCGGTTGACCGATTTTGATGCAAATGATCGTGTCGGTTTGGTAGTAGTATTCAACATCAGTAGTTTAACATTAGTAGTTTCAACATCATACGATGTTCCGTTTTTGAGATATTTTGTTTACACACACACACAGACCAATCGCTAGAAACATGTTATTTTGGGTTCAGGGGGTCTGAAAACGTGCATATCCGGTGAAAACTTGACTTCGAAAAATGGACAGGAAAACAATACTTTCTTCCTATATTTTCATACAGGCGAGAGAGAGTAAAAATACGTAGAAATTTATTAAGCACACTAAAAGTATTGGCTGGTATGATATGCTGCATTAAAACATATTGAAATATTAGCGAAGTTGTTTTGATGATTGATACATAAAACAGTTTTTTGACATTTACGTTTGACTGGGTAATTCTGTCGTAGCGTTGTATAAAGTTCTAAAACCCTACTCAGTAATCTAAAATAATTAATTTTAATCTTGTTTTTAACTAATTGAAATTTTAAAAAATAATAAAGAAATGTTAAAATAGATTGTAATAATTATAAATAAATAAAATGAAAATGCATGTGTCAGACTCATACCTTTGCGCAGGTTTCTCCTTTACAGATATTACAATTTCCTGTATGAGTTAATTTGGTTAAAACTCTGAAAAATATTTTACAAAATAACAATAATTGGTCTACGATCTTTTCTTTGCAGACCAATAGACAGATGTGTAAATGTGAATTGGTATGATAAAGAAACTACCAATGGAAGTACCTTACAGGATTCTTTTTTAATTGCAGAGTAATTTTTTAGTCCTGTTACCCAATTTGTAATGTAATTTATTAAAGGGAAATGTAGGTGTAATAAAAAAATGTATTTTTAACTTACAAAGAAGGAGATTTAATAAAAAGCTATCATTACTTAGATAATAGTTAAAGAATATGTTCAAAATGCCCACCTTTTGCGGTTATACACGCTCGAATTCTTTTCAGCATATTAGCAGAAACCTTTTTAAGAGTTGCACTGGATACATTCATGATTAAGTCTGTAATATTGACTTAAAGTTCATTAATAGTGTAAGGATTGTTTTTGAAGGCCTCGGACTTAATTTAGTCTCACAAAATATAGTCAAGAGATGTGAAGTCTAGAGACCTTGGAAGTCATAAGCCTTTGCTTATTATTCTACCACCAAAGAACTCTTGCAGAAAATTCACGGTTTCTTGAGACGTGTGGCATGAAGCGCCATCTTGCTGACACCAGCAATACCGTTCTTGTGATTTCAGAAGGGACACAAATTGGCGCACAATATTCCTGTAAACACCATTTACGTTCTGTTTGAAGAATATGGGTGCGACTATACGATGACGAGATATTGCACACTACACACCAATTTTTGCAGGATGCAAAAATTTTTCATTTAAAGCGTTAGGATTTCAGCTGCCCAAATTCGAGTGTTTTGACTGTTTACATAACCGTCGAGATGGATCCAAGGTTCATCACTAAAAAACACTGTGTTTAAAACTTCGATTCAGTTATCATTTACGAAAGACCTAAACCAACAGCAATATTGCAATCGCTTGTTTAAATCTAGAGGGTGAAGCTCTTGGACTAATCGTACGCAGTACGGATACAATTCAAATTTTTTAGCAGCTTTCTGAACACTCAAATATGACAAACCAAATTGCAAGGAAAGTTTTCGTAAACTTTTCCGTGGAGAATGGAGCAATATTGTTTTCACATTCTCTAAACGTCATCTGTCAAAAGAGTTGGTCGACCACTACGTTTTCCGTTGTAAACACTACCAGTCTCTCGAAATCGGTTTATTACCCTAGAAATTTACATTTTTCCTGGTGGAGGAACACCAAAAAATTTAATTTGAAATTATTATTTTGCACTCGCTTACGATTTCGTAGCAAAATATTGTTCAAGAATACAACCTGTTGTTCTAGGGTAAAAAACATTCTGTTCGTAACACGACCGGAAACAGCACAAAAGTTTACACAGCTCAAGAAGAATCAACTAACACTGCCGTATCTATACCGGTTGAGTAGGGCTACAAACTTCGTGTCACTAAAAAAAATGTCCCTTTCTTAGAAAAAAGTTACCAGACATTAAAAATTGGGTAATAGGACTAAAACATCAGTCTGTATAATGTATTTATAAGTACGTAAATGCAATGTCCTCTTTTGTCTTGATAGGTAGAGGAAATCATCCAGTGTCAAATCCTGGTCGTTGTTGCCGCCGCATTGGTGTAGTTAGTAACGAGATCACCTTTTATCATGCGGTCTTGGGTCCGAATCCCATTCAGGCTCGACATATTTTCATACGTTACAAAAAATCATTTCATCCTTCACTGTCTGCATTAGCAGTAATTACAGAACAGGCGGACGTTAAACAAAAAAAAATGTTCTATACAAGATTCCCGATTCCAGTATCTTTTTACTTTTCTTTGTGGGTTTAGCGGTATTACGGGTGCGATAATATTTGTGTTCCTAGATTCGTGTGATTTAATAATTTTGAATGGGAATGACTGTATATAATTTTTAATAGTTGATCACACTGTATTTACGTTGAAAGATCGATGTATGATAAGAGTTTTGTATTTAGTAGGGACTACATGCGTTCAAACGTAAAAATTTCTTTCGAAAAGTTTGTATCCTGTTTACGTTTGATTTTTTTCGCCGAACCATAGATCAAAGCTTATACATCCATGTATGGCAAATTCGATAGTTGTAACAATTTAGTTTCATTTCGATTGGTCACTGCAATCTACGGTGGAATAAATTGTTATAATAAATAAATTTTATTTAATCGTTTACTAAATAAATTGTTATATCTACATTGTTCATGAAATCGGTACAGTTTGTTATTTAATACAAAAATATATTTTATTTTAATTACGTAACTGCAAAATTACAGTGTGTTCTTAAATTCAGTGCAATACGTAATTATGTTATTGAAAGTTGATAATCTCAAACCTACATTCAAGAATCCTTTATTTACAAAATAATGCAAAGTCTTCTAACAAAAATCTGTACGGCAGATCGAGTATGTTATGTCGCTAGAGTCTACCAAAACCGACGTTATTGTTGTTTGAAAGATATAAGCCAAATGATATTACAAAACCGACGTTATTGTTGTTTTAAAGATATAAAACCAAGTAATATTACAAAAATAATGAAACTAAATCTTGGAAAACAAAAGTAAGAATTTAAGCTACTAAACAAATAAATATCTGTCATTTTTGCTTTATTGTTGCACCACCGTTACTCAGAAAAATGATGGGAAAATTTTCGTGCGATTAAACACTTTTTTCGAACATTACTCTAAAATTTTTAATTTCTTTTTGACAGTTAAAATAAATCGATTTTTGTGTACTCGTATGTGGTCGGTTTCTCATACACCAGGGCGTAGCTTTCAAAGCTAAGGTGTCTTATTGAAAACGTTTAATAATTTGAATACTTGGGTAATTGAATGTTCTTCACAACTGAATACCGCAGTTAAAAACTGGTTTAACATGGTTAGGCATTATCACGTTATTGTTTAAATACTTAAAATTTTAGTAGTTATAAAAATGTTATTACTAAAAATTGTTTATGTTAAATTTGTGTTTTCTGATTAAATAGCACCACTTTATCAGTCTATAACTCTGAACCCAACCAGTATAGTAAAAATCTAGTGTGAAACACTCACACGATTTTCTCTTGCCAATGCAAATAATTAACAATATAACCTCAAACTAGTAATAAAATATTAAAAATAAAAAAACTAACCTCAAAAAACATAACCTTATTTTAATCATTTGTGAAAGATGCAAAATGAAAATCAACCTCAGTTTGGCGTCAAAATACGGAAAATCATTCTTTTACGTTTACATTCTTTTAAATTAGGCTCTGTAGAAAAAAATGCGCTAAATAAAAGTTGTAGATCTTTTAATTTCCTATAAATCTGATTATATACTTTGTCATAAAATTCATACTAAAGCTGAAATCTTAAAAAAATCGATGATTTTCACAGTTTCGTGAATAAAAAAAACAACAGAAAATCGCTAATTACCGCTAAAGTAAGCGTTATAAAAAAAATGTTGGAAATAAAAGTTGTAGGGTTTTAAATTGTATACAACTTTTATTAAGCACCTCTGCGCAAAAATGCATATTAAAGTCGCAATCTTAAAAAAATATTTGTTTACGAGAAACAGCTTTTTAAGAATTTCAGCAGACATAGCGTCTACCCTATCTTGCAGAGCATAAAAAATTCGGCAAATGAGGCGATTTAAAAAAAAATCATTGGAGCCGTTTTTAAAAAAATCGCAAAAAAGTGAAAAATGACAAGAATAAACTAAACTACTACTTCCGGTTGACAGATTTTGATGAAAATATCTGTGCTGGGTTCGGTAGTAGTATCTAACCTAAGTTTCAAGTTTCTAGTTTTTTCATTGTTTCGTTCTTGAGATATTTTGTTTACACACACACACACGCACACACACACACACACACGCGCGCACACACACACACACACACAGACCAAACGCTAAAAACATGTTTTTTAGGTTCAGGAGGTCTGAAAACGTATATATCCGGTATAAACACGATTTCGAAAAATCGACATGAAAACAATACTTTCTTTCCTATATATTCATATAGGAAAGAGAAAGTAAAAATCGGGTATGGACCTGTTTCATGATTCAGCAACAACTAGAATAGGTTTTATCATTGAAATCTCTTAAGAGTCGATGTTATTTGTTAAGGAGAAAGTGAAAAAAAACAAAAAGGTAAATTAACTTTTCTGTATCAAATTCGTTAAAATATGTATTGGATGTAAAAGTTCATTTAAAACGTATTGATACTGAAACTTTAAACTTTGTGTAGTGATAGGTTACTGTCAACAAATACGTACAACTCAATTATGGTCCCAATTAAGTTCATCGGAGTGCTCATGATGGTATTAAATTGTAATAGAGGCCGATAATTCAATTTGCAACAAGTGGCAACAATAATGTCCATTTTGTAGTTGGTGGAGGTTGCTTTCCACCCTTTGGTTACATTGTGCTTGGGCCATTAAGCATTTAAATTTGATTCTTGACACAGCCTCTTCTGTTCTAACATCCCCATCCTTTCTTCCCTCGCATGTGTCTTCCTTCGTATCCTTTACTGAGTCACTTAACTTTATATGATGAAGGACGTGTAACAATGTATAAACTAGGCAATATAGAACTTTCTACATCTGCTACTAACGCATAAATTTTGTTTAATGTATTACATCCGATTGCGTAAAATTTTTCTGCATAACCTTTTACATTTTGAAAAATGTTTTTAGAAGATTATTATTCAGACACATTCATTTTCAACTAAACATTTTCAGCGGACAGGCACATTTTTTAGTATATTTAAAATGATGAGGAATCAACATCTTGATCATTAGCGACTGAAATATGTTACGGATAAAAACAGTGAATTGTAATGTGTTAAAAATTTCAGACCCTGGTAAAGAATCAAAACTAGGAAATTCCATTTTAAAATTCACCACAATTTAGCGTTAAAAACCACCGTGTCATAGAGACTATCTGTACCAAAACTATGGTTTACATCTTATTATAAAAATATTTAATTTTTTTGCTGATCTGTTACAGCTGCTATATCAATATTCTTTTTAATTTTTTTTTATATAACCCTAATTTCTATTAACATGTATCGGTGGATCTACCATCATCAGAGTAAATAATATGGACTCTAAACTTTTTAACGTTATTAAATCTTTTAGAAGATGTTGTATCTTCGGTCTTCTTCTTCTTCTTACTATCAAGGATTAGGCATAAGCCTGTTCCGAACTCACAAACCATCCTGTACGTCTACACAAACACGAGATATTCCAACCCGTACAACTCGACTACTGCCATCTCCTTCGAGGTCTTCCACCTCCCTTCTTCCAACTGGAACATATTCCGTCACTTTTAAGGGTATTCTCTCCTCTGGCATTCGTTCCAAATGTTGCCTCCATTGATTACGGTACTCCTCGACTTTTTTATTTAAGCTAAATACACCCAACTCAGATCTAATTTGCTCGTTATGTATTAGATCCAGCCTCGAGCAGCCCTTCAGCCTTCTTAAAAACCTCATTTCAGCTGCTTGGATCTTACTTTCTTGGCGTTTTGTGGTAAGCCATGAATCACTTCCATAAATTTTCAGTCTACATAAATCTTCAGTCATTTATGTAATTATATGAATACATAATCTTCAGAAAATTTTAATAAATGTTTCAATTGTATGTGCTCTGATGATGGTGGATCCGTCAAAACATGTCAAATAGACAAAAGGTAAAACCGAGTGGTATAGCAGCTGTTACAGATCTTTGAAAAATTAAATATTTTTACAATAGGATTGAATATAGTCTTCAAAATGCTTTATAAAAATTTATTTAAGTTTATTTATTTATTTATTTATTTATTTTTAACATTTACATTATTAAAGACGAATGAGTCTAATTAAATAAAGACATTATTAAAGACGAATGAGTCTAATTAAATAATTATATATTTTTACAAAACAACGATAACAGTAGTCATTCTACAAAACAAAAACAACAGTTTTTATCAGAAACATCATGTTACAATTTGAAAAAAGAATACGTAAATATCAATACTTCAACCATATCAACAACATGTTGACATTTATGTTTTAATGAAAAATAGTTCAGCTGGATTCAAGTTAGCTGAACAAAGTACCTTCTGCAACATTCTCTGAAAGATTGACATAGTTAATGGTTGCAAAATAACTTCATTATTACTTTTTGTGTTTCATGTCAGATATAGTATAGTATGTCAGGTATAGTATGGGTACGTACATTCTAGGACTTTTTTTGTTAATTTTTTAGATCAGAAGCCACTTAAAATCACTAAATTTACTCATTACTTGTGGCCCTAATAATCTCAGTATGGTTTGATTATACCGGGGGTAACTGAAATCCGAACGAAGTATTTTGCTAGCCATAAGACGGTAACCAAGCGTTTTAGGGCCTCCATTTATATGATAATTTTCCTAAATTTTAGCTCTAAAATCAATGCCAAAAGATTAGAGTGCAGTTCCAAACCACCCTGCATAAATAATTTTATGATGGTTTATATAAAAAATATATTTTTTATGTGTAAAATTATTACACATAAAAATAACAACTAAAATAATAGAGAAATCACTTTTTTTCTTTGTTTATTTAACGTCGCATCAACTACCGTGGTCATTAGCGACGACGTTGGATTGTAACTGTGAATGAGTGAACGATGAATTGATTTTTTGTAACCTATGAAAATGCCGTGCCTGAGTGGGATTCGAACCCAAGACCGCATGATGAGAGGCGAGCACGTTAACAACTACGCCAATGCGGCCGGCATAAATCACATTTACTATATTAATAAGATAATGTTTTGAGACATTGTTGTAAGAAACCTTTCCGATTTGTTAAGTTTCAACAAGGTTGGTTATGACTTGACATGGTGAACGGCTAAAAATCTATAAAAACAAATCACTTATAGAATTAAACTATTCAATCACAATAGTACCTTAAAGTAATCATAAAATTGGGCAGTTGTTAAAAGCAAAACAGTTTCGAGTATAAAGCTGAACAGTGAAGGAAGAATTTTCCGGTCTAAAGCAATTTAACCTTCAATAGGTTTCTTTCGTACAGGGACGATTGATGTAGCTTTGATCAAGCCAATTTCCCATTAAGAAAGTCGGCTGATTTTTCTAAGAAGTGTTCATCAATATTTCGGGTTATATCAGTTATAATAGACAATCTACAAAATACAATATTATAATTAAATTTAAGATTCACGTGATTAATTCTTAAGAAAATAAAAATATAGCTCTATTTCTGATAATATGATGTGAGTGGGTGAGTAATTTCTTTTATTATATTTTTCTACCAAAGTGTAAAGTTTTTTTAAGAGATTTGTACAGAAAATTAAATGGCAGACTTAACAGATGAAATATTTTCTATTCATTTTTTATGTTCTTAAGTTTATTTATAAATTTTACCCTTCATCATACGATGAAAATATTTTCTCTCTAGGAAAACTAGACTCTTTTATTGCATTAAAAGAGGTTTCAAAGTTATAGAAATTTTATGCTCTTCTGATTTTATCTTATTACAGTTATCAACTCTCTGTACTTTATTTTTATTTATTTATTATTTTTTTAAAGCCTCATAGGACTACAAGTTCTTCAAGTTTGGAAAATCTTTAATTTCGTCTTATGGATCTTATCCATTTTCTTGATGTTCTTCTTCTTGATTTTCTCCCAATATAAATTCTTCATTGCGTTAGATCTTCTTTTTCTTACACCGCTTTTGGACGTTTGGTCGTTTTTTCTTTTGCTGGATTCTCCTGTTTTTCAGTTTATGATAATTTTTTTGTCTTGGTTTTTAACTCTTTAGGTAAAATCTGAAGTTCTTCTAGGTCTTCTTTGATTCTGTACTTTATTTATTAAACAGTTAAAAATTTATTCTCCCAATGGAGTTGAAGCTTCCTTAAGTAAATTCAAAATAATTGAAAACAAAATATTTATACATCCCGCTGTTAATGGCATTACTAGAGGTAAAAGAATTTATTTTCTACAAAAGAAAGACAGAGTAATTCGTTTAAGATAAAAAAAGTTGGTTCAAGCATTTCTTCTTCTTCTTCTTCATGTAGCATCTCCATTACGAAGGTGTGCTAGCATCATGGCAATCCTGACCCTGGAAACTGCAGCTCTAAATAGGTCGATGGATGACAAATTAAACCACTCTCGCAGGTTCCGTAGCCAGGAGGTTCTTCTTCTTCCAACCGATCGTTTGCCCATAATCTTTCCCTGGATGACAAGAAGAAGGATTTCATATTTTAGACCCCTCAAGACATGGCCGAGGTACACCAGCTTTCTCTTCTTGATTTCGATCATCACTTACATTCCCTTCTGCATCCTCCTCAGGACTTCCATGTTTGTGACTCTCTCTGTCCAAGATATTTTGTGCATCCTTCTGTAAACCCACATCTCAAAGGCCTTAAGTCTTCGTTCACATTGCCTATTGGTAGTCCAGGCCTCTGCACCATAGTACAGCACCGGAAAGATGTAACACCTCAGCACACGAATTCTCAAGTCCAGACTCAGATTGTGGTTGCACAGCATCCTCTTCATTTTCACAAATGCGGCCCGGGCTCTCTTAATGCGGATTTTGATCTCAGTAGAGTAATCAAGGTTACTGGTCACCGTCATACCAAGATAGCTGTACTTCATAACTCTTTCCAACTGCTCTCCCTCCACATACAGGTGTTCGTCATATGGGACCACATTCTTGGTGATGACCATGCACTTTGTCTTCCTTTTGTTGAGGGTGAGACCAAAATGTTGGCTGGCTTCAACAACCTTATTCAGGAGTTCCTGGAGATCCTGCATTGTTTCAGCCAGCAAGACTGTATCATCTGCATAACGTAAGTTGTTGAGACGTATGCCATTCACCCGAACTCCTCCAACCTCCGTGTCAAGGGCTTGTCTGAAAATTTCTTCAGAATAAATGTTGAAGAGAAGTGGAGAGAGCACACAGCCCTGTCTAACACCCCGTTTGATGTCCACTGGGTTAGTAAAGGCATCCCGCACGCGAACAGTTGCTGTCTGGTTGAAGTAAAGGTTGACAATTATCCGGATATCTCTCGAGACAATATTTTTACGTTTCAACACTTCTATTAGTTGGTTGTGCCTGACTTTATCAAATGCTTTATTATAATCAATAAAACATGCATATATGTCCTGGTTAACATCCATACAACGCTGCATGAGGACATTGTAAGCAAACAGCGCATTTCGCGTACTGAATCCATTTCTGAAACCAAACTGTGTGTCTGAGATATCTTCTTCCAGCTTTAAAAATGTTCTTCGATGTATAATTTTCAAAAAGATCTTCAGTGTGTGACTCATCGAGCTGATTGTTCTGTACTCATCACATTTTTTCGCATTCTGCTTTTTTGGGATAGTAACAAAGGTTGACTTGAGCCACTCAGTCGGTATTATTCCCGTGCAATATATTTTGTTGAACAAAGCTGTGATTGTGTCAAGATGTTCCTCCTCAATCAACTTGAGTACATCTGCGGGAATCTGATCTGGACCCAGTGCTTTACCATTTTTTGATGAATAAATTGCTCACTGCACCTCTACTCTCAGAATCGGTGGGCCAGTCTCCTCTTCCTCTCTCACGCCCATAGTCTCCTGTCTTTCATCCTCAAACAAAACTCTTATATAATCTTCCCAAAGTCGCAACTGATCTGCCATGTCCGTCACAATGTGTCCATCCTTATCCGTTAGTATATATGCTTTCTGTTGCCTTCCTGTACCGTTAAACTCCTTGATCTTCTTGTGGAGATTGTGCAGATCCTGCCGTTTCTGCAGTTCCTCAACCTCCTCACATCTCTCTCTCACCCACACTTCTCTAGCCCGACGACATTCCCATCTTATTCTTCTCCTCAGCTCACGATACTTGTTCTGATCCTTCGACTTCATCAGCCTTCTCTCCTCCATGAGCCTGAGTATTTCGTCAGTCATCCAGTCCTGTCGTTTCACTTGTTTCTTTGGCTTTAAGTACTCCTGACATGGTTCCAGCACTGCCGATTTGAAGCTTTCCCACAAAAACTCAGGCTCCCTCTCAATTCCATTATCCTCTCTCATCCTTGTCAAATTCCCATTTACTTTTTGACAGACCATTCCCCTCAACTTGACATCTCTCAAATGCCTTGTGTCAATCATGGAATCATGCTGGCGCTTCTTCAATCTTTTCAGCCGCACCCTCACTTTGGCCATCAGCAGATTGTGGTCAGAGTCCACATCCGCTCCAGGGTAGGTTTTGCAATTTCTCACCGAGTTCCTATACCTTTGCTTGATCATAATGTAGTTGATTTCTGACTATACCTCGTGGGCCGTCCTGTGGCGATTTCCATGTATACCTTCGGCGCTTGGGATGTTCAAAAAGAGTATTGGTAATCACCATTGAGTTTTCTTGGCAGAATTGGTGGAGGCGTTCACCTCTGTCATTGCGCTCACCAAGACCATACTCCCCCACCCACTCATCCCTCTCACCCTGACCAATCTTTGCATTTCGATCTCCCATGACTATTGTAATGTCTCTGCCTCTTGTTAGTTTCAGAACCTGTTCCATATCTTTATAGAAGGCCTCCACTTCCTCATCCTCTTTCTTCGCCGTTGGAGCATACACCTGAATGAGGTTGAGGGTTCCACAATAGGCCTCCAACTGGAGCAACATCACTCTTGAAGAGAGAGGCACAAAATTCTTCACTGTTTGTTTCACAGATCCATCAACCATGATGGCCACTCCTTGATAGTGTCCAGCATCATCATTCCCAGAGAAATATATTGTTTTATCCAAAACTCCCCTCTGTCCACTGCCTAACCATCGTGTCTCACTGATCCCCATGATTTTGATGTCCAATCTCCCCATTTCCTTGGCAACATTAAAGGCTTTTCCCTCATCATACATACTATTCACATTCCATGTACCAATGCTCACGTCCTCCCGCAACAAAACATTCTTCTTGGCAACACTCAAAGCTGCCCTCCCCGGAGACCCGATTGGAGGGCTAGAAACTCCGGAATATAATTTAGTTCTGAAATCTGCCATGATTGCTTTACTAGAGAACTCTAGTGAGTCTTTAATGTGTTGGGTTCCCGTTACTTACCACATTCTTACGCCGTTGACCATTTACTGGTTCATCCGCCTTTGGAGCCAATTTTTCAACTCCAGGACAAAGGAGTGCCCTACCACCTACCAGCTCATCCGCCAAGAGCCGTTGGCCAGTAAGTGGGGGATTACTTATACCGGCAATCACTCGGTTTTGCTGGTGTTTGGTTCGCCCCGTCTTCTACGGTAACCACCATATCTGGTGACCATTCCCCTATCCACCACCCGGGGAGGCGCCTGATGGGAGACCAGCTCTAACTCCACACAGGCATTTCTAACACTGTTTAAAACTGTAAACTTGTATTGCAATAAGAATTTTCAATCTAAACTGTAAAACGAATTAATTTGCTAACAACGAATAATTACTTTATTGATCTTTTCATTATTGCTACTTCAAGTATTCTCCTACTCTCAGCGTGTTTTCTAAAAAAATATATTAATTGATATCCAAATCTGTGTATTGCTTAGAAAAACTGAGACATTGATTTAACCTTAAAATAATTTAGTCAGTAAATTATATTAACCTTCGAGCAAGCCCGGAGTCTCACCTAAATTTGTTTTGTTGGATAGTAAATTGGTTTGATCCATGGCGGAAATAATACATGGGTGTGCCGATACACATGTCTTCGCATAACTACTGTTAGTGTGATGTCACATTCGGAAGTAAATTCCTCATCTCGCTATAACAATACGTAAATCGCAATTCAAGGTCATAAAATAAGATTCTACATCAGGCGCAATCAGTTGCAATTCCATCAAAGGTTGTTCCGATCACTCTTATTTCTGGGTTATATATTGAAACGAGTCGAAAGATGAACTATGTGTTACGACGAGTGAAATTTTTGAGTACTCAAAAATTGTTGAAAAGGCAGTTTTTCAAGTTCACGAAAATAAACTATGTTCGTCAAGGTAAAGCTATCATAAAAAGGTATTTAAATTAATTCAAGATTAAATAAAAAATTCAAAAATACCTGACGACGTCATTAAAATAGTATTATTAGCAATGTATGACTAAAATAAAAACATCTGAATAGCTGTTCACGCGAAATGGTAAGATAGAGTCCTGATTGTTCTATTATAGAACACGAAAAAGATCAAGTATTATAAATTATAATATTGAAATATGAAAAATTAATTTAGGAAAATCATTTGAAACTTATAGTACTAAATAAATTTCAAAACTTATTGAAAAACTGAAAATAAAATTATCGACGAAAACATTTAAATTGAAAAATAAATCAACAAGATAAACGACCAAAAATAATAATAAATAGACTTGCAAATAAACAACTGGAATCTATACATTAAAAATAATCGTAGAATAACTTAGGATTTTAACATTTATGTACACTTTAGTCCTCAAATCCGTTAGGCAAGTCAAAAATATTATACTGTTGCAATCTAACAAAATTGTTGGTACTATAGTCTTATAAGTTAATACCCAAAAAATGTCTATGACTGTTCAGCCGTTGCTGGTACCTCTCCCTAAAATTGGTTATTTCCTTTCTGGCGGGACATAAAGCCAGGTCGTGGTAGATTGATACGAGGTGTGGCTATTAAAGAACGAGACTGACGTTGAAAAAAAATTTATTTTTATTTTTTACATAATCACTTATTGTCACCTTCAATATACACTCTTTCTCTATCCCTACAACGCTCAATGTGAATTTTCCATTGTTGGAAACAGTGCTGAAAGTCATCTTCTGACAGCTCCTTCAGGACACGTGCCGCTTTCTCTTTTACATCTTCCACAGATTCTAATCTTGTCCCTTTTAATGCAGATTTCACCTTAGGGAGCAGGTAGAAGTCACATGGTTCAAGATCTGGTGAATAAGGTGGATGTGCTAACACAGAGATGCTGTATTTGACTAGGAACCTCTTGACAGATAACGCGGAATGAGCTGGCGCATTGTCTCCGGAACCCATGATTTGTCCTTTCACATTTCGGGGCGTTTTTTCCTTACTCTTTGATGTAGTTTAGAAATTACCTCAAGGTAGTAATATTTATTAGTTGTTTGACCTTCAGGAACCCAGTGAAGGTACACAATCCCATGGATATAAAAGAAAAACAATCATCATTGCTTTAAATTTTGACTTTCTCATTCGAGCTTTTTTGGCTCTCGGGGGAGTTCGGCTCTTCCAGTGCATGAATTGGCGCTGCGTTTCCGGATCATATGTAAAAACACGTTTCATCACATGTTATTATCGTTTTAAAAATATTTGGGTCATTTTCAATCGCGTACAAAGTGTCAGTACAAACATTTTTGCGAGCTTGAATTCAAAAATTTTTGTGCGGCACGTGTCCTGAAGGAGCTGACAGAAGATGACTTCCAGTACTGTTTCCAACAATGGAAAATTCGCATGGAGCGTGGTAGGGATAGAGAAGGAGTGTATATTGAAGGTGACAAAAAGTGATTATGTATAAAATAAAAATAAATTTTTTTACGTCAGTCATCTTATTTAATAGCCACACCTCGTATATTGACATACCATGGGATATTTAATAGGTTATATGACATTTATTTATAGTTAATATTCATCATGAATTGATTTCAATGTCACGTATAAACTTGTGTTTGTCAATTTCGTGCATATTCTCGGAAAATTAGTCATGTCCAGTCGCGTTTGCATTAGTAATTACAGTTTCCCTCGGTGGATAATTCACATTGGATGGGTGTCGACAGGTGTATTAGTGATATTGGTAAAATTAAGTCCATTGGTAACCTCTACTGATGGCTAGGAATTTTAATATCTTAAAGAAATTAGTTAGTACTCACTAGCAAATTCCCTTGCTGCGCTTAATGGCTTCTAATGAAATGAATCATATTAACAAGTAAAGCGTTAAAATTTGCACTCAATCTTACGCTTTGATATCCAAAATTCGACAAATAAATCAATTAGTACTGGAAACAGGAATTCTATTGACATCCTATGTATCACCAGTGGAAGGGGAGAAATACTATCGGAAAATAACTTATGTGGTATAAGAAACAATAGGTTAAATTTATTTCTTCAAAAATGGTACGATCTCTTTGATTTTTGGAAGGTTTACCAAACTTTCTATGAAGAAATCGGGTGCAAAATTATTTTTTGAATATCTGTTTCATATAATTTGCAAATATTTAGTAAAAAGCAAAGAGAAAAGGATGATGTTTGCAGAGGATCAGATGATCACACATATTATATGTAATACAAAAAGAATTTTAAAATATTTAAATTTTAAATTTAATTTAATTTATCCCTTTCTGTGCCGAAACAATATTTGAAAAAATGATCCTAAAGTGCCATTTAATTTGTGTAAGGGTGTACAAAAAATGCCAGCCCAATTTCGAAAACTTGCAAGCGTAAGCCTGCCATAGCCGAACAAAATTCCAACGTTACAGAAAAATAAAATTACCGGTTAAAAATTATTTTTTATTGTGTTCATAAAAAAAACAAATCGTTCTAACATTAAAAATATTCAAAATAGTTTTCTTTTGTTTACGTAGTCGCACCGACAGCTTGGTCATTAGGTACTACTGTGGGTTTTGGTACCTTAACGGTGGTTTTAACGTTTAAAATTTCCAGACCCTAGCCGGGAATCGAATCCAGGACCTTTCTCTTTGTAGGTTAGCGCGCTAGTCTACTACGTCACGGAGGGCGATCTCAAAATACATTATTCCATTAAATTTTGTTAACATTTTTTTTTTGTAAATGTTGGGTTACCCGGACGTAATGTTTTCCGGACGTTGGTACTGAAAGAGTTAAATATTCAGCTAAAGGATGTTTTAAATAATATTAGTTAGATTTAAAATTAAAAACAATTATGTTATTTGAAATTTAAAAAATATAGGTAATAAAAAAATTAATTTAATTTTTATTTTATAAGAAAATTTATCTATTGTTAATATCAGTTGGTGCATAAACCGGGAAGAAGTAAGGTTATCACAACTCAATCAGAAAATTAAAAAAGAAATTAATAAAATATTTAAAGACTGAATAAAAGTCTTATTATTATTATTATTATTATTATTATTATTATTTGTTGTTGTAGCTGAATGCCATATTTTACATTGTTGGGTGGTACAGTATTGTACTTGATAACTGACATCTTATAGTTGATTGTATAATACTGACAGATAAAAGAACTTCATTTCCAAAACGATCTGACACAAACTTAAATAAAAGATGAGGCCGCTTCCGTAGCGTAGTGGTTAGCGCGCTAGCCTACAACGCTGAAGTCCCGGGTTCAAAACCTACAGTTCTGAATGCATAACCCATTGTAGTCGCTAATAATCAAGCAGATGATGACTTTAACAGTTGACGACTTTAAATAAACTAAACTAAAAAAAATTAACTTCATTTTACAAACCCCAAATTTTTTTTTTAAATTTAAAACTTACGTAATGCCATATGGTGCATAAATCTCAGAAAGCTCTAAGTTTTCAAGAGTGAAGGCATTTTTGAAGCCGGATAGGTAATTTCCGAGATTAGGCTACCTCGTACAAATAATTAAATGTTGGTTCATAGTCTAAATTGTTGTAGACTAGTTGTTAACCGCCTCCAATAGCGTAGTGTTAAGCTTGCTAGACTACAAAGTGGAAGGTCCCTGGTTTATCAGCTAGGGTCTGGAAATTACTACACGTTAAAACCCACAATTCCGTTCAGCACATGCAATCCACAGTAATTTCTAGTGAGTAATCAATGGATACAAACTGAATAAACTGAAAAAAAGATAAATTGTAGTCTAAAGAATCATCACGCAGTTTCAAATTCATTACCAGTTATCGAATCATATGTTGTTTAGGTCAACAGCCAAAAGGCTGTATTAAACCCCTAGAGGTTTACTGAGTAAAAACGAGAAGTGAGGTGGTTTATTATTGCCTTCCTCACTGAGTTGAAAGAGTATGCTTGACAGCATGCCAGGCTCTCCGAAAAGAACTTACTTTCCACCCTGCAAATGACACTTCATTTCATCTTCATTCACTTCACTTCACTTCATTCACCACAGGATCTGGTTCTATAGTGAAATTTATTACTCTCAGAGGAGATAACTCTGAGTAGTGTATTTTATACCTCTACCTCTTCTGTTCTTAATTAGTTCAGTCATAAATTTATGTGATAAGAAACAGAACTACTTTTATAGCCCTGAAACCAGCAGATCGAGTACAATTAAGAACACTCCACCTGCCCGTTATGGGCAAATCGAATCATGTATTCAATGGAATTTGAGTAATTATAACTCCAGACGAATTCACAAAGGGCTTCTTCTTCAGTAGAAATGAAAGAAATATTTTACTATTAACAAAAATAAAATACAGTATCTTTTTATAACTGAAATTATTTTTAATTAAATAACCATGGGTATTTAGTACAGTGTTGAAAATTTTTAAATGATACTTCTGTGAGCACTTGGATGATATTGCTTAGTTTCACCGTTTTTATTACCGCTGCTTAACTTTTCATCTCTCTTTTTATAGAGGAATAAGAATATTTCTTTTTTTGTAGTAAATTAAAACATTTTTTAACTCTTTAAATACAGGTATTTTCAAGAATGTTACTCAAAGAAATCTTTTACTCAGAAAAATTAAATTTAGTGTTGTATAAATAGTATCAAGGGAAACCAACAAAAAATAAAAGTTTTAAATTTTTATTGCAAAAGAGTATGTAATAAAATGAAAAATAATTATTTTAGGAACAAATTGATTCCAAAACATCCAGTTAAATTGCTTTTAATATTTTATTTTACTTTATATTACTTACGATAAATATAAAAACATGTTTCAGCCATTTTTTTAGGATTTTAGTTTATTCAGAGTAGCACCAACATATTTATTATTAGCGACTACTTTGTGTTAAGGAACAGTGGGTTTGAACATGTAATAATTTCCAAACCCTAGGAAAGAATCGATCCCGGGACCTTCTGCTTTGTAGACTAGCACGCTAACTACTACTCCACAGAGATGCCAAAATTTTTTATTTTTAACACATTCAGTGCTAGAGACTCGTCTAACGGGTCATGGGTAGGTGTTACCGCCAGGCTGCCGTCTCACCTAGCGGGTTCTGGTTTGTTATAATTTTAAGTAATTTTGGAGGGACACCGCCTGTCGGATATCAGTTTTTTGCTGTCATATAGCCCTCAGAAGAGTTTTTTCCTTGTAACCGTGCAGTTCGTTTTTAAATTTTTGTCACATGATCTTCTACCCTCGTATAGTACACTCGTTTAGTATTTTTAACGAGTTTTCAGAGTACAGTTGAAGCCATAAATTTAGTATCTTTGCAGGTATCGATTCAAAATAGCTTACACTTTTGGATTTACTTTAAAAATATATTATTTGTAGTTTAAAATTATATAAGAAGTTACGGGTAAATTGTAACGGTAAATGGAAACATTCAAACAAGAAATACATTTATTATAACAGGTAAAAATAAACCTAAAAAAACATTGAATTGTTTACTTTTATGTTATTAGCAAACATAAATCCATATGTAGGTCGCAAATGAACTAAATCTATAAAAACTTATGTACCATAAGTTGTAGGCCCTACATAGAGCAAACGGAGACCACGCTGCACGAGTAATCAGCCCAACGGGAGAGATACCTCATAATTGCTCAACATTGAATATGTCAAAACTATTTTTAACCATATTTTTTATAATTTGATTACAATTTGACATGTGATAGTAATG
The DNA here is from genome assembly GCA_035578175.1 of Catonia carolina. Lineage (NCBI taxonomy): Eukaryota > Metazoa > Arthropoda > Insecta > Hemiptera > Achilidae > Catonia > Catonia carolina. The sequence goes on along the minus strand of JAQMRL010000001.1, from coordinate 254,023,533 downwards.
AAATCTCAATCAGTTTTGGCTTTTCGGAGTTCCTACAAATTAATTTTTAGTCATTAGCAATTAAATGAGTTGTGTACCTCGTGCTAGGAATTTTCAAGTGTCAAAAAGTTTCACTTCAAGCTATGATTCAGAACTGGGATCTACAACTAGGCAATCTTTTACAATACCAACTGATTCACGTGAGTGGTTTTTTTACATATTGCATAAAAACAAAAAATCTTCTCTTGATGGCATAGGCCATCAAGTTGTACGAGAGAGGACAGAGTTGATGGCATAGGCCATCAAGCCTGTTCCGGTAACAAAATGTCTCCTTTATCTTCTTCTTCTTCAAGTGCCGTCTCCGCGTCGGAGGTTGGCGATCATCATTGCTATTCTAACTTTCGAAACAGCTGCTCGGAACAGTGACGTGGAGTTGAGACCAAACCAATCTCTCAAATTCTTCAGCCAGGACGCTTTCCTTCTACCCGGCCGGCGCTTTCCTGCTATCTTTCCTTCCATTATCAGCTGAAGAAGTCTGTATTTCCCGTTTCGAAGAACATGGCCGAAGTACTGCAGTTTTCGTCGCTTGATGTCGTATAGCAGTTCCATCTCCTTGCCCATCCGAGTCAGTACGTCCGTGTTTCGTACTCTGTCGGTCCACGATATACGGAGCATGCGGCGGTATAGCCACATCTCAAACGCCTCCAGCCTCCTTTCTAGAAGTTTCGTTAGTGTCCATCCTTCCTGCCCGTAAAGAAGTACAGGAAGTACGTAGCACCTCAGAATTCGGAGCCTCGTGTTGAGACTAAGATCACGCTGGCACAATAGATGTTTTAGTTTCGTGAACACCGCTCTGGCTTGCTCGATACGCACTTTAACTTCCTGACCGTAGTCCCATTTGTCATTTAGGCAGCACCCAAGGTATTTGTACGTGTGCACCTGTTCAATGGCGGAGCCAGCGAGTGTGATTCCTGCGTTGACCTCCTCCTCACCGATCACCATGAACTTGGTTTTACGTATATTCATCCGTAGTCCGTATGCATTGCTAATTGTGTTGACGCGTTCCAGCAACACTTGGAGATCTTCCTCGCTATCTGCAATCAGCGCTGTATCGTCGGCATATCTCAGGTTGTTGATGCCCTCTCCATTCACTATAATGCCTTCTCTGCATCCATCCAAAGCTTCCGACAAAATGGCCTCCGAATATAAGTTGAAGAGCATCGGTGAGAGCACGCATCCCTGTCTAACCCCACGGCAGATTTGCACTTCCTCCGACAGCTCCTCCCCCACTCGCACCTTGGCACATTAGTTCCAATATAGGTTGGCGATAATTCTTATGTCGCGATCGTCGAGGCCCACTCGTTGCAAAATTTCTAGCATCCTGTCGTGTAGTACTTTGTCGAATGCCTTCTCGTAGTCAATGAAGCACAGGAATACGTTCTTGTTCATATCTCGGCATCTCTGAACGAGGACATTCATGGCAAACAAGGCGTCTCTCGTGCCGAAGCCTCCTCGGAATCCAAACTGTGTGTCCGTCATTTGTTCTTCGCACTTTTGGTAGACCCGTTCATGTATTATTTTCAGGAAAATCTTAAGAACGTGGCTCATTAAACTAATCGTCCGGTGTTCTTCGCAGCGTCTTGCATTGAGCTTCTTCGGTATAGGAATGAACGTCGACTTAAGCTATTCGTCTGGAATCACGCCAGTCTGATATACTTTATTGCACAAAGACGTCAGGGAATCCAGGTCTTCCTCATTCAATGTTTTGAGTAGTTCTGCGTGCACCTCGTCTGGTCCTGGTGCTTTTCCCGACCTCATCTTACTGATGGCTCGTTTTACTTCCTCTTTGAGAATATCCAGTCCGGTTACCGTGGTGGTCACGGCTGGGTGTGCTGGGTGTGCTGCCCGGTCATCTTTAAATAGTTGGCTAACATAACGCTCCCACACCTTTAATTGTTCGGAAGTGGTAGCCACTATGTTGTCATCCCCATCCACGAGCACTCCAACGTTTTGTCTGAGCCGTTTGCCTGTCATCTCTTTGATTTTCTTGTGGAGATGAAAAGAGTCATGCTTGTTCTGTAACTCTTCTATCTCAGCACATTGTTGGCTCATCCATTGGTCTTTCGCTGTTTGGATCTTGTTGCGAATCATTTTGTGAACTGTTTTATATTGGGAGCGGTTTTGCGTCTTGCAACCACGCCGTTGCTCCATAAGATCAAGAATCTCCTCCGTCATCCAGGGTCTGTGTTGTTGCTGCTTTTTGACCTTCAAGTGTTTCTTTCCCGTTGCAATTAATAGATTCTTTACATCCGTCCATTGGGTGTTGACATCAACGTTGGTGTTCATGTTTTCTAAACCCCTTTTCAAGTCTTCCCGGATGTTCTCGCAAAGATCGGCGTTCTGCAATTTGCGGACGTCAATCCTGGCTTTCATGGTGCGTTTCCTGGTCGACTTAAGTCTAATTTGGAGCTTTCCTGATAACGGATTGTGGTCCGACGCGATGTCTGCTCCCGGATACGTACTAACTGCGGTCATGCAGTTCCGGAAGCGGTTGTTAACTAAAATGTAATCGATCTGGTTTCTGACAATATTGTTTATATTGTCCTGTGGTGATCTCCAGGTGTACAACCTTCGCGGTGGTAATTGAAAGAAGGTGTTCATGACGCTGAGATCTTCCTCCTGACAAAATTGAACCAATCTGTCACCTCTGTCATTGCGTACGCCCAAACCAAATGCCCCGGCCACTCCGTCGACCTTTCCTTTGCCCACTTTTGCGTTAAAGTCTCCCATAATGATGTTAACCTCGTGCGCTTTAGTCAACCGTAGTACCGACGTGACTTCTGCGTAAAACGCTTCTAAAACATCCCCCTCTGCGTCTGCCGTTGGTGCGTAGACCTGAACGATGTTCATGTTGACCGGCTTAGCCTGTATCTGAATCAACATGACTCGATCCGACAGGGGAATGAAGTTCTTGATCGCCCTGTTGACTGTGTTTGTCACAATTACCGCCACGCCATGCCAATGATGAGCGTCGTCGCTGCCCGAGTAGTATACTGTGTGCTGTCCACTGCGAACAATTCCTTTGCCCGGCCAGCGCATTTCACTGACCCCCAAGATGTCCAGTCCCATTCTCTTCATTTCTTGAGTCGCATTTGCGAGCTTGCCCGCTTCAAACATACTTCTCACGTTCCACGTCGCTAATTTTACATTCGTATTCCTCCTCACAAAATCGTTCAAGACCGTCCCCCCCCCCGGAGACCCGAGTGGGGGACTTGAAACTCCGGAATTTTTAGAATTAAACGTCTTCATGATGATTCTACTAGGGATCTGTAATGCAGTGGTTTCCCGTTGCCTTCTGCATCCAAATGCCGTTGACCCATCTGTTTGGGTTCCTCCGCCTTCGGGACCGATTTCTCAATCCCAGGGCAATTGAGTGCCCTACCACTTCCCAGCTCCTCCACCCGCAGCTGTTGGCCAGTCAGTGGGAGATTGCTTATACCGGCAATCGTTCGGTGTTCTTCGCCGTTGCTTGGTCGGGGACTGCTTATTCAATATATTCGCAGCTAACCCTCATATCTGAGGGCCGTCCACTATCCGCCACCTGTGACCCCGCTGGTAGCCTGCACTCAGCCCCAGCCTTTATAGAAAGCCTCCTTTATAGAAAGTCTCCTTTATAGAAAGCAGTAAAAAATTATTCCTAGCGTTGTGGAGGTCTTCCCAAGCTTCTCCTTCTCTCAGGACTGAATTCCAAAACTCATTCTGGAATTGTATCTCCATTCATTGTCTGAAGATATTTCCATCCATTTATTGCGAAAATAGAAGGTTCCTTTATATTTATTGTTTATCTGTAGCTCCTTCCTTATAATTATCTCAATTTCGAACTCTGTCCTCACTCGTACAATTTCACCCTTCACCCTTTGTAGAAAACGCATCTCTTCAGCTTTCAATTTTCTTTCTTTCTCCCTGTAAGAGCCAAAGTTTTTCTGTCATAAACAATTGTCAAAACTGCTATTAGCCACAAAATCTTATCAAAATGTGTTTTGGATTTTTATTCCTTAGTGTACCAATCGTTCCGCGTATATATGGCAACATGTATTTTCTTATCAACATCAAATTCACATAATTATTTAAGAATACAATTTTATTACATTATTTATTGAGCGTAATAACTCACGTAATTATTTAAACAATTATTTATTGTGTGTACTCGTATATAATGTAATTGTAATGATTTATTTTGTTAAATAACAAACCACTTTAAATATTTTTTCAGTTAACTGATGTAGGCGTAAAGAATTGACTTAGATCTCAATACCAAATACAATATAATTTTATAAAATATATTTTGCTTTTATTCAAATGAAAATTGGTTTTCCCAAATGTTTTTATTCAACCAAAATAATTATCTTAAAATTCAGCAGTTTTTCTTCTTTTAATTTTTCAACCGAATTTAAAGTAAATGTTTACAAAATGGCATGTTACAAAATAAAATATTTTTCGTTTAATTGATAGTATCCTTTCTACAACGTTGATTTGAAACTTTCTTTAAATCATACAGCTTTTGTTCAGCAAGTATTTCTGAAAATGAAGATAATGGTAGAGGATTTTATCAACTATTACAAAACCAAATTACGCAATATTTATTAGTATTCATTTTTTAAATACAAGAGAATATTGCTTTTCCTGATCTAAATATTATGTAGCATAATATCCTGTTTGCTTTTTAGATTTCATTAACAGTAAAAATACTTTTTTGTTACCAGTCTTTTCAACTGGTTTGTTAAAGTTCTCCAAGCTGTTTTATCGTGCACAAGTCGTTTCATATCGACATATCAGCGACACCCTACATATTTTGTAATTTGCTTTAAATATTCCAATCTTTGCCTCCCCTTCAATTCACTCCCTTAATATTACCCTCCATTATTAATATAACAATACCTCGAGGTCTTAAGATATACTCCGAATTGTCGAATCCAAAATTAAATAGACTCGAGTTTAAAGTCGAATATCTCAAAATAATGCAAACGTATTTTAATGAATGATGGGTCAAAATTACAGCTTTAACGTCAAAATTTAAGGTTATGTGTTAATGATTAAACATTTTTAAATGTGTAAAAAAACTGACGTAATAGTGTGTTAAACAAAAAAAGTGCCTAAATTTAGTGCTCTTTTACGAAAGACGTCAGTTTGACAGCCTATAACAAGTGAACGGGTGTTTCGATCATAACCAAGTTTTGGGACAACATTGTCTAGACTTTTTCAATGAGTACTCAAAATTTTAATTTGAACCCCCGCTTAGTTTTTTATTCATTAAACGTTTTATAGTGGCTTATATAGAAATATATAAATTGAAACTTAAATCAAATTAATTAAATTACAATTAATTACTACACTTCACACAGGATTAACATTACAATTCCAGTGGAGGTGCTAAAAGATTTTAATGTACTTTTTACTTTCTCTTCTCTCAGACCCCCTGAACCCAAAAAACATGTTTTTAGCGATTGGTCTGTGTGTGTACGCGCGCGCGCATGTTTGTGTGTGTGAACAGAATATCTCAAGAACGGAACATCGTACGAACTTGAAACTTAAGTTAGATACTACTACCGGATCCGACACGAACATTTTCATCAAAATCCATTAACCGGAAGTAGTAGTTTATTTGTGTAATTTTTCACTTTTTTGCGATTTTCTTAAAAACGGCTCCTACAATTTTTTTTGAAAATCGCCTCATGCACTACAGTTTTTATGCTCTACAAGATAGGGTAGGTGCCATGTCTGCTGAAATTCTTGGAAAGGCTGTTTCCTCATAAAAAAAATATTTTTTTTAAGATTGCGACTTTAATATGCATTTTGCGCAAGAGTATATTAATAAAAGTTGTAGACACTTAGAAAATCTACAACTTTTATTCCAACATTTTTTTGTATAACGCTTAGTTTAGCGGTAATTACCGATTTTCTGTTTTTTCTCACGAAAACGTGTAAAAAATCGATTTTTTTAAAGATTTCAGCCTTAGTATGCACTTAACGACAAAAGAGTATATTTAAATTTTTAGAAAATTAAAAGATATACAACTTTTATTTGAGAATTTTTCTCTACAGAGCCTAGTTTAGCGTGAAAGAGAGATTTTCCGTATTTTTAAGCCAAACTGAAGTTGTTTTTCATTTTGCGTCTTTCACTCATGATTAAAATTAGGTTATGTTTATTGAGGTTAGGTTTTTTGTTTATTTCTAATGTTTTATTACTAATGTTAGGTTATATTGTTAATTATTTGCATTGGCAAGAGAAAGTTGTGTCAGTGTTTCACATTAGATTTTTACTTTACTTTTTCTTATAACATAATTATATCTATTGAAAACTTGATACATTATTACTGTATTTTCATAAAATTTCTTTTAACATTTTATTCGAACGTTGATGATATAAGATCTAAAAGTTTCTTTAATGAGTAGAATCGTTATAAAATCTGATGTTCTTTTTGAAAATTGTAAAGGTCACAGCAAGGGGTAATTTACTTACACCTTGAAGCTCGTTTTCATCTAACAAGTCTAGGCGCTCTCTATTACGTTCATCCAACACATAAATTAAATACAACAATACTTGCTAGATACTTAACAATTCTTTTACTTAATGCTTAAATTTAATATTATTAATCACGAGTGTTTTCGTTTTTTTTTTTTTTTATTAATTTACCAAGTAATGTTGCGTGATGAACTAACAGAAGCTTTAGAGATAAGAATGGATGTATTTTCCTTTTATTTTTTTTACATTGTTCTTTTAGTCATTCACTTATTTTCTTATACTTTTTCTCTCTCACTGATTTTTCTTTCTCTGTATCATCCATTTCCTCTCTGTTATACGTACAACAAACGTCTCTCTCGACTCGCAATGCAATAAAAACTCCAGTCTGTTTTTTCTCGTTTCTTTTTAAACCTCATCTTTTATCTCACGTTATATATTCGTTTATTCTACACTTTTTTCATGTTTTGTTTCTTCTATTTTGACTTTTTCCATTTGTCTTTATTTTACTCGTTGACTAGTACCTAAACCGCTAAATTTCTTCCCATAAGTAAAATTCCTGTAAGTAAAATTTAAACAATTTTAATGCTTACTGAACAATGATAAACAGGTATTACAATAAAAATTCCACCCATTTTTAAACTTACATGAATTTTAGATTTATATGTAAATAAATAAAACCTCTTTATCACGAGTTTAAAATGTAGATATTATTTAAATTCATAATTTTACAACTGCTATCAAATGAGGAAAACTGAAAGCATTCTACGTTCAAGTAAAATGTCTTTATGCTACATATATTTACAGAAAAGTATTTATCTATTAAAAGAAATTACATTACCGTCATAAATATTATTTTTTATTAACTCTAGGTTTTAATCTCAGGATCCTGAGATATTCTAGATTCTTCTATAAGTTTGAACTCTTTGAATTAATATGGTTGTATATGAGAATATTCAGCATGCCATGGACGCAGAATATCAACAACGTATAAGTTTTGAGAAGAATGAATAAATTCTAGAATTAATCAACATAGCGAAATGTTGTAAGCTACAGTACCTCAAACATATTATGAGAAAATCACAAAAGATATGCCTGTTACAATACATTTGCAAGGGAAAATAGAAGGAAAAGGAATCCTGGCAAAAGAGGAATTCCCTGTTTCACCTGTTTGTGGGTCTCGTTGTTTAGAGCTACGCGCAATTGGCCCGTTCAGCAACCACCAAGATCAAATTAGCCAAAATGATCTCTGACATCCAAAAGAGATAGGTACGCCAGTAAAGGTATTGACTATTTTCGTGCTTTGGCTGGTAAATCAATGTCAAGATTAGGTATAGTGGAGAGATGACTTGAATTCTACTGTGAGATGAAGTCGGGAACAGGAAAGCTTGTCCTATCTATGGACAAGCTTTCCTGTTCCCCATAGCTTGTCTATAGGTTAGACAAGCTTTCCTCTTCCCCACTTCATCAAACACTAGCATTCAAGTTATCTCTCCACTATATTTTTCCATACTATCACCTTGACGATTGAGGCATTTTTGTTTTATCTATGGAGAAGCTTTCCTGTCCCCCACTTCGTCTCACACTAGCATTCAAGTCATCTCTTCACAATAAATAAGTAATTATTAAGTTATCTTTTGTTAAGCCAACCATACTGCTTGTCAAGTGTGAGAAAACTGAGAGTTTCAATTTTTTTTTTTTACTTCGAATGTATGTACAATAAATGACATCCGGATTCATTATAGAGAAATTTTACATAGTTTTCAAAACTTTTAGTGGCTTTTTAGTGAATTTTACATTATTTAAATGGCATTTACATCTGTGAAATCGCTCTCTTGCTGCAAGGACCTCAGACTAAACTAGATCTAAACTAAACAAGGTCATTCAGTACTAAGCTATATTTTTCATAACTGTATGTTGGTGAACTGTGAATTCGTTGAAAAGGAGATTCAAGCTATTAGTTTGTGATTTGATAATCTCTTTTACTATTGACATCACTAATGGAGAAGTCCTTCAGAGAACGGGATATTGAACTGAGCTTTTGTTGACAATTAAAACGCAAGTTGGAGCACTTCGGAAATATCACGAAACAAGACGACCAGGATAGATTCCTTCAAATAGCTATTCAGGGTAAGGTTGAGGTCATTAAAGGTCCTAGCAGAAAAATATTTTCTGGACTTCTTGTTAATCTGCGCAAGTGGTTTAGTTTTACTTCGGTAGAATTCTTTCGAGCGTCTAAATTATCATGATGGTCGCCCGTGTCCAAACTGGCTACGGTAGCTGAAAAAGAAGAAATTACGTTTAAAAATCTATTAAATAAAACATTAAAATTACATCAAAATTGGAACTCGTAATGTTCGAGGTTCCGAGCCGCCTACCTTTCTTTAAACAATAGTAGAACTAACTGTTTATTTTAAAACATTCAGAAGTATTAGTTTTTTATTTATCTTTATTATTTATCGTCGCATCAACATCAAGGACATTAGTGACGACGTTGGGGTGTAACTGTGTGTAATGAGTATGAAATGATTTTTTGTAACGTATGAAAATATGCCGTGCCTGAGTGGGATTCGAACCCAGGACCGCATGATGAGAGGCGAGCACGTTACCAACTGCGCCAATGCGGCCGGCCATAAGTATTAGTATTGTCTGTAATAATTATAGTTTTATAATGTGTGGTATTTTTCCATAACAGGCAGGTGGAGTATTAATTTTTTGCAATCGATCTGCTAGTTTCAGGGCTACAAAAAATAATTCTGTTTCTTATCACAAGGTCAGCCAATTATATGGCTGAAGTATTTAAGAACAAAAGAGGTAGAGGTGTAAAAGACACTAGTCAGTGTTATCTCCTCTGAGAGTAATGAATTTCATTATACAGCCAGATCCTGAGGCGAATGAAGTGAAGGTGTCATCTGCACGTTGGAAACTAGATACTTTTCAGCGGGTCTGACATGCTGATAGCATACTTTTTCACTCAGTGAGGAAGGTAATTGTAAACCACCTCACTTCTTGTTTTACTTAGTAAAGCCTCTATATGTTCAAACCAGTCTTTTGGCTGATGACCTAAACAATAATGTGTGGTACGGAAAGCTGTACTAATTTTATTGAAAATTTTTCAAAAATGTCTCCAATTTATAATGACCGTTAATAATATTGTATCGACTATAGAATACTCGTATAGTACCTCAAAAAATGTACTCTATCACAAAGGTTTATTTTTGTTACAGTTACATGGATATTCTGTCTAAAAAATTTGCTTGATTTTAGTACGGTTTTCATGGACATTAAACTCACGCTGGAAAATAAAGACAGCTGCATAATAATTTTAAAAGTTGTTGTATAGCATATTTAATTACATTTATGCATTTTAATTTAAAATGCACCTAAGTCTGTAATTTCAAAAAAAAATATTTTATTTTCAACTTTTTATGAAAGTTAAATTGGCTTCTCTTTATTTCTGGTTTCATAACTATTGAAAAATTCCACTGGGAAATCTTGAAAAACCAACTATTTCCTGATTAAATCAATATTTGCCCAATCTTTTGGGTTGTAAATCTCTGTACTTTAGGTGTACAGAATTTGAAATCCGGGTATTTATATTTACGTTCAGGTGGTCTTTTCCTTAACGCAAAGTATAGCCTCAAATTTTTTTAAAATCTGCTTTAATTATCTTATTACCAAACTAACCTTTCCTATTTTAGTGCTGCTATAAAACTACATTAGTGTAAACATGCTAACATTAAATATTTTTTTAATATTTTATGGTAATAAAAAATTTATTCATATAATTTTTGTAGTAGTTCATATAAGAAAGTAATTTTTTCAATTTGTCTACTATCAATCTGCTACAATTATATAAAGTAGAAACAATTTAGTTAATTTAATAAAGATACTGTACAGCAGTAAATTCTTGTGGAATTCAGAGGTTAACAAAAATGTCTTGTAAACGTTTATTAAAGTTGAATGTGTATTATTTTAATAATAATTTACTACAAAAATTACCTATTTAAAAAATATGTAATATATAAATATTTTTACTCTATCCTTTTTATAAATATCTCTGAGAATAAAAATAACAAGGTACTTCATATAAATGGAATAAACAGGGTTTTTTTTTAGTTTATGGAAAGTCGCATCGACAATTTGGTCATTAGCGACTACTGTGAGTATTAGAACTGTATCAGGGGTTTTTAAAGTGTTCAAATTTCCAGACCCTAGCCGGAAATAGAATACAGGACTTTCCAGAGGCTTTTATACGCAGATAAATTCATAATTGTTTTCCTAACGTTACTGTTTCGAACTTAACCTACATACGATTTATGAAATTTAATAAGTTACACCTAAGATAGAAAAGAAACAAAACATGCTAACATTAAATGTTGTTTTAATATTTTATGGTAATAAAAAATTTATTCATATAATTTTTGTAGTAGTTCATATAAGAAAGTAATTTTTTCAATTTGTCTACTATCAATCTGCTATAATTATTTTAACTTTGAATTGATATTATAATGTAGAACAATGTTAAAAAATTTTCATGAACTAAATTATAAATTTTCATTTCAAAGATGCCAGGTAAGATCCAAAAAATCCTTAGGATGCCTTTGAAGCCTAGTAATCTCGATTAATATCACCTTTTTTGGCCATAAGAGGTCTACTTTTTCTTCTTCTTCTTCTTTTTCTTCTTCTTCGTTTTCAGCGGTACAGCTCGATGTGAGCATTGGCCTACAACACTATTCCGCACCATTCCCACGTATCCTCTCACCCCAATAATAATAAAAAATAATAATAATAATAGTAATAATAATAATTTCATTTTATTCCCATATATTACACATTACAAAAAAAAAAACAAAAAACGTAGAAATTTCTGAAATTCAGCGGGTGCAGTAATGGTGGTAACATGCATACCCGCTATACATTTGCTGGCCTGGGAAAGAAGTGAGATATCCGAGAGACTGAAAGCTGGTGAGGCTACAATGCCTAAGATAAAGAGAGAGGCCAGAGATAGACTCCTCAGGAGGTGGCAGGAGAGACGGGATTAAGAGGTGTCCGGTCGATGAACATATAGATTAATTCCGGATCTAAAAAAATGGTTGAGTAGGGGGTACGGCGAGGTTGGTTATTACCTTACGCAGGCATTTACGGGGCATGGTTGCTGTCGGGCGTATCTCCAGTTCAGACCGGTTCAGTACCGTATCTCAGTACCGTATCTCTTTCAGTACCGTACGGACCGTATCTCCGGTTCAGACGATCACATGAAGCAAGCTGTCTGGATTGAGAGGCGGATGAGGACAACGCAGTACATGCGATTTTCGACTGCAGAAGATGGATACCTGAGAGGAAGGATCTGGGAACCAAGATTGGGTCGCCGATTTCTCCGAAAATCTCTATGATTTTATGATTGCAGAAGAAGAAAGCTGGAAGACCTTTGAGGAGTTCATCCAGAAGGTGATGAAGATCAGAGAAGCCCAGCTGCGTTAGTTCCAAAAGAAATCACTCAAAAAAGAGGAAATGGGTGACAAGAAGATAAATTATTCAGCCACAAAAGAACCTCCAGCTTGTTGTGAAGTTATGCCTAACGGGGATCCCGCGGCAAGTCGGGATGGTATAGAAAGGAACTGAGAGGGTTTGGCGGATAGTTGCCTTTGGCAGAGCTCCGCATACCCCAGGTAAAGATCTACCTGGGTACCGGTAAATTCGGTTTCCTCTCGTAAAAAAATACAAATTTCTTATATTGATTGTACTTCTGTACTATTTGGCTAGATGGTGGAAATTATCTCATCCAACTATGGAAAAACCATGTACTAGGATGGGTTGAAAGCTTTAAAAAATATCAAAAAATGGGTATTAATAATTATTATCAATAGCATTTAATACCTATTATATTTACTTACTACACTAACTAAACCAATACTACTACTAATACTATGCTATTTACTAAAGACTACGATTGTATAAATTACATTTTAATGAATATTAAACTTACACTAGTTTTAATAAAATAAAGATAATTAAATACAACTTAAAATTAATTAAATTTAAAAAAATAAATAAAAAGTAAATATACTATTTTATTTCTCTCCTGTCTCTTTAGTAATACCTACATTTGAATATTACTGACCATTTTTGCTATTTTCTCTCTACCTATTTTTGCTATCCATTTTTTAATTATTTAAATAATTCTAGGACCCACAATCACGTTATCAATCCATTTAATTGTAGGTCGACCCCTTTTTCTGGTAGCATGAATCTTAGCCTTCAGTGTCCTCTTCAGCATACGTTGGTCGTTTATTTGCTCCAAGTAACCTAGTCATTATATTTGCTGAGACTTGATGAATCTACATGTTCTTGTTCTAATATTTCATCTATTTCTCGATGATGTCTAATTAGCCATGTATCATTATCTTAACCGGTTTATTAAATGCTGCAAAATTTCCTTTCAAATTTCGCAGTATTTCCTGTTCCAATGAGTCTGCTGGGTAGGATTTATTTCATTGGTAGATAATAGAGCTTTTACACCTCCTCAAGGAAAACTATCAGTAGAGGTTAGGATTCATGCAGTTGTCCTCTAAATTTAGAGAATGAACAGCGTCGCCAAGGAGAGCTTCTTCAGGTGGTCTCAGAATTTAGTAGCTTATTCTTCTTTACAGATGGATTCTACACTTTAAATAGAATGTATAAATAAAATGTTGTTTAAAAAATGTAAATAAAAGCTTTCTAAATAGCTTCTTATAGATATAGTTATAGATACAGAAAGGAAATGCGTTAGAGAAAATTTATTCAAATTCTAGTAATGCTAGGCTGTGTTGCTTTGCCACCGTTTACGGAAAATACCACATAATTATAAAAACTATTTTATTGTCAATTGTTAATTTTCTTCTTTTTTAAATAGTTTTATAGTAAATAGTTGTAAAAAGAATTAGAGAAAAACTTTACTCTTGATTTTTTAATAGCGTAAAATGTTAAAATGTCTGTACTTAACCAATAGTACGAAAAATATAACTCTGATAAATATCTATGTTCACGTCCAAAAATAAAATAATTATACTTTTCAAAATAATGACAATAAAAAATTAAATTAATCAAATTCAAATCGTATTTCTTGAAAATAGTAATATTCAAAAATGTTAAATTTATTTGGTACGGTAGAAATATAATTTACAAAATATTATTTTAAAACAATACCCAATGAAAAACATAATTTGTGGATTCGTTCAACGCAATTGAGGTTTAAATTATACGGCGCCGTAAATGTTGTGTGGGAGGAAAATACAGCATTTACAAACACACAAACATTATTAGTTAATCTCCTCGTTTTCCACTATTTCCATACCGTACCTTTGTAGCTAAAGTATTTATTTAAAAAAAACTAGTACTAAAACATTAAATACGGTTGTGAATACAAAATTTTAAAATTACATTTCATGTTATTTACATTTATCCCTCTTAATTCAAATTAGTTACTTTACAAAACTCTTCTTTCTTTCTACTACGTTTATTTCAAACATTTTTTCTACAACACGTTAGTAAGTGATTTTCTGTATTTTTCTCATTAAAATCGGTAAAAACAGGGATTTTGAAAAGTGAGACCTTAGTACCTATCCATTTTAACGAAAAAAGTGTATTATAATCAAAGTTATACGTAGAAAATTTTAAAAATCTACGACGTTTATTTTAAGACTTTTACTCGAGCTTAGTTTAGCGTCAATTAGTGATTTTACGTATTTTTAAGTTCAACAGAGGTTGATTTTCATTTAGCGTCATCACTCACGATTAAAATTATGTTATATTTTTCATTTTGAATTGTTTACTGATGCCTGAGACCCGTGCACTGCAGGCTTATGGTACGTAACCAATGAAATATTAACAACGATCAAAACCTGCCGTTTATAAAAGAATAAATTAAACGACATAGCGAAAAACATTTACAAAACCTAGAAGACCACAAAAATCCATTAGCAATTAACCTCCTCGACAACAGCGAAGATATTTACATGCTGAAACGTTTTGAAACAATAGACTTACCTTTACGATTTTTTTAATAAATAAAACTTTTTTCTTTTTCTTTTTTAATCCTGTTAATAATCATCATCACTTCATGAGTAATAATTGATCTCAATAAAACCAAATGTGCTACTTGGAATACTGGAAAAATAAGGACAAGTAAACCAAATAGTACTACATTTTTTCAGAAGTCATTTCTCTATCTTGAGGGGCGGTTCGTCAACGTACTTCCATCGTATATACACAGTATTATATCACCACATCTTATAAAACATATAAATATCATATCCTATCGATATAGAGCAAGAACTTGAGAAACTTTTCCAAGTTTTAAAATAACTATTCTCTGATTATTTTTTGCTTTCCTCATTGCATTATTATTATTTTTGTTTCTGTGCTCATTAATTGAATTAATTCTCATTATGTAAAAATATCCACATTATATTCCCTAAAATATATTGTAAAGTAGTTTTAGTAATTAAAAAAAGAAATTTTTTCTCTATTAATGCAATTGTACATAATTTAAGGTAGTTTTTAAAATTTTTATTGTTATTAAAATTATTATTATTATTATTATTATTGATATATTTTATATAATGTAATGGTATTTATCATTTATTTTAATGCTTTTAACAAAACTCTTTAATGTATTTCATGTACCCTTTTTAGATTTGATAATAGTATTTTTTATAGTAGTTATTAGTATTTATAAATTAATTTGTTTAAATAATTTTTGTTGTTTACTCCTATGCGCGGAGTTTTTGCGTACTTAAGTATATTAAGTTAAAAATATTGTTTATAGTTTAGTATAGTAATAACTGTATTATGTTTAACTAAATAAAAAATAAATAAATAATCGACATCGTTATCATCTCTATTGAGGTCATCGTCATCTGCAACTTCAACAACTTAATGTTACAAAATGTTGACTCACAGTTCATCAAGTTTAGTTTTGTATATATTTTTTCTTCACAGTTTAGTCTTTTTGAAACACACTACCAATTCTGGTTTGAACATTATAGTTCTGTTTGATTTTCAGTTCGTTACGTAGTTTACTTTGTCTATTTATTGTATGACATAACCTAAATTACTTTTAATGATCTGTGTACGCGACAACTCTTACTAATCAATACTCACTATTACACACTGACAATATTCAATACTGTGTATTGTTCTCTAAATCGTTCTCTTTCTTTATCATCGCGTTCATTGGTTGTTTGTAACAATTATGAATTTAATAAATAACGTTAAAACAACTATTTTATTTTTATGATTAAAAATGGGTAGATAATACAAGGGGGCCCAAAAATAACCGGACTGAGAGCGCGCTGCCATTTGTAGATATTAGTAGAGAGTTCTCCCGCTACATGGGGTTAGTAAAGACTTTCAACAAACAACTACCCAGACGGCGTCAGTTTGTAAGTTAACGTTTGATCGTAGTGTTGTTTTTCTCTTACTGTTGTCATGTTCCGCCTGCGACGTCATTAATCGTCAAGCCAATCTTCTACTGGCTTGAAGCTTACTTGGTTTCTGGGTCAAACCCGTAACACCAACTCTCATCACCTGCAATGACTTTAGTCAAAAAGTTTGGATCACTTTCAATCTCATTTTTCAAGTCTTGAATTTTTAATCGAATGTTTTGCTGATCCTGTTTGAGAAGGCTAGGAACAAATTTAGTGGCAACATGTCTCATTTGCAAATCCTCAGTTATAATCCGTTGGGACGACCTCCAACTCACATCTTTCTCTTCAGAAATTTTGTCGATCGTGAAACGACGATCCTCGTTGATTTTTTGGCGGTTTTTTAAGTTTTCATCGTTTTGAGATGTAGAAGGACGCCCAGAACGAACATGGCCTTCTACACTAATCTTACCACGTTTAAAGCGCCTAATTTACTCCAAAACTTGTGTGCTGTTTGTAGTATTCTCCATGAAAGCCTTTTAAAGCATTTGATTAGTTTCTGTTATCGATTTTTCAAGCAGGAAACAAAATTTCAAACACACTTTTTGTTCTTTTAAATCTGCCTTAACATCTCAGAGTGAACACAACAACAGTAAGAGAAACACAACACTATGATCAAACGTTAACCTACAAACTGACGCTGTCTGGGCCGTTGTTTGTTGAAGGTCTCTACTAGTTCTATCTAGCGGGAGAACTCTTTACTATGTCTACGAATGGCAGCGCAAACCGGTTTTTCTTGGGTCCGTCCTCTTATTTCCTGATTAAATAAAATGATTAAAACTAGTGCAGAATAAGTCACGCTAATCTAAATACAGTAAAACTATCAACATTTAAAAGTCGAAAAAATTAAATTCATATACGACATAAGAAATAAGTAAAGTATAAAGAAAGTGTATAACAGAAACGTATAGCCACTATGTGAAACATATTTCAGAAAATCGTTCTCAGTTTAAACATGTATCGGGAAAACGAATAACAGAACGGGAGAAAACAAAACCGTTTTCTGTTGAAACAATATACAATTTTCTTTATGTAGTTTTGAAAATGCTTTGATCCTGTAAACCTGTATACTGATTTTGATGTTCCGGTTAAATTCATATATGTATTCCAATACACTGTATCTTATTTTATATTTATGTATTCCATTATCAATAAATTCAATTTCAACTTTCTGTTACCAATATATTTTCATTCAGAAATGTGAAATCACTTATTTTTTTATTTGTCATCGGGAACTGTACGTTATTGACAACTACCCAATTTGATTGCTGCTTTTTACTGTATTTTTGACGTGGATTAGGCATGAGTTTGAACAGGGTCCCCAGTAAAGTTTGTTCACGAGTCGCTATCCGCTGGTCACCAGAAAAATTAAATATCTGGTCACCAACAAATATTTTTGTAGGGTTCTAAGCAGTAATTGGTTGTACAGGCGCTTGCTAAAAATACCCTGGACGAATAATACCCAACGAGAGAGTCTTGCGGAGAATGGAAACAGAAAAGGAGCTTGTTTTTACAATCCAAAAAAGGAAAATGGAATATCTGGGTTATATTATTCGTGGACTAAGATATGAAATGCTTCGCTTGATAATACAAGGGAAGTTTCAGGGGAAGAGGGATGTGGAAAGAAGAAGAATTTCTTGGTTGAAAAATCTTCGTGACTGGTTTCGTTGTATCTCAGCAGAGCAGTTCAGAGGTCCGATGTCTAAAGTCCATATAGCCATCAAAATTGCCAACCTTTGGTTGGAGAGGGCACGTTAAGAAGAAACAGTAATTAACTTTTTTTTTGTTTATTTTATTTAAAGTTTCATTAAGTGCTTGGTCATTAGCGACTACGGTGGATTATGTAACATAAACTGTGGGATTTGACATGTAAAAATTTCCAGACCCTCGCCGGGAATCGAACCCGGGACTCCGCGTGCCAGGCCAATACGTTAACCTCTACGGTACGGAGGTAGCTAATTATTTATTTACGTATTTCAGTTTAATTTTTTTAGCTTTTATTTGTTATCGCTGCTTTTTGCTGTGTTTTATGACGTGATTCGGCATGAATTTTTGAACAAGGACCCTTAGTGGAGTTTGTTCAGGAATACAAGTGGAGTTTGGTCACCATACAAAGTCGCTTGCCCAACTATTGTTACTTAACAAATAATAGCGAATTTCTTCCAGATGACTGATTGGGCTGGCCCAAAGGCCATTTCAGTTTAAATGAACACAATCTTTTCGGTTTAAATTCGTTAAATTTTGGTTAAGTTTTTGAACACTTTTTATTAGATTTCAGGTGTTATTAATATGCGTTGTTTAGCGTAATTTATAGTTTGTTATAATTGTAAAAATATTTAAGTAATTTGTTTGTAAATAAATTTTTATTATTTTAAAAGGAGGTTTTGCTATTTAGTAATCAATAGATTCTGAAAAAACCGGGAATAAACGTCACAATATTTACTTATTACGAATAATTTCCGTTATTTTAAATAATTAATTTTAAAATATATTAATGAGAAGTAACTTTTAGTAGTACAGAATACAGCGGTTATTTATAAAATCAATTAAAATATGTGAAATGAATTCAGCTTTGTACTCATATAACAAGATTTGCATATGAAACATCATTTGCATATTTGTACGCATTGTTTTCCTTTGTTATAATCATTTTATACATTATACAGTATATGTAACAATAATGTTTTCGATTAGTGAATGGAAGGAGTTTCAATTTCAATTTTCCTTTCCTGAATGCCTACCACGTAAAGCTAGCTGTTGTAGCTGCCCGTAACTCTCCAGTCTCTACTTTGCCAATTCCATCCCCCATCGACCGACTTGCCCTACCCCATTCAATTGTATTGCGTATGTTGTGCCCGCCCGTTTCACTTGGACTTGTTGAGTCCACACTCCACGTGCCCTATACCAGTATCCCGTAGTCATAGAAACGAGACAAACAGCTGAGTTGTCCTCTTTCTTTCTCTCTATATAACGTTCTTTACACTTAACACAGTCCGTTAAGTAAACACTTAAATCTTTCTACTCTCTAATAACTAATACGTAAGAGTACTATACTACGAAAACAGACTTAAAGAATAATAGGTTTTATTTTGTTGTTTTAAATACTTAAGAGTTGGTCTACAGATAAATATATCTGCTTATTGATCGCCATC
Organism: Catonia carolina; assembly: GCA_035578175.1. Classification (NCBI taxonomy): domain Eukaryota; kingdom Metazoa; phylum Arthropoda; class Insecta; order Hemiptera; family Achilidae; genus Catonia; species Catonia carolina. The sequence continues at coordinate 254,004,415 of JAQMRL010000001.1, read as the reverse complement.
CCATACTATTTTCTAAATATATACTACTTGACAAAGTCAAAAACTGAATCTCTTTATAAAGTTTATTCTGTGTTCTACAGCGTAATTATCAACGTTTTAATGCGTCTTAAATTCTTAATTAAAGCGTTAAGTATTGTTATAACAATTCACAATGTTATCCTTTTGAAGTAATCAATAACCACTACGTATTTTATACTCTTTTAAACAGTTTTATTAGCTTGGAACTATTTTATGTTTAAAAAAACTTTTTTGGATATTCTTTCTATGATTAAAAAAAGTTTCTTTAACATCATCATCTGCTACAATTTAGACCATATAGACTTGTTACAGCATCCATCTCTTCCTCGGTTGATCAGCATCTTTTCTTCCAAACGTTTCTTATATCTACGCTTACAACAAAAAACAATCCGTAGATATACGTAAGAATTGTGTGCCATCTGATTGACTCTTCACTGCTAAATGACGTTGATTTGTTATATTGATCTCTGCCCGTAGTTCAAAAAAGTAGTAAATCTGCTTTCATTTCTCGAGAATTTTATATTTTAACCTACCTGGATGTGAGAAATCTGATTTCTGCTGTTGGCTTAAATCTTTCTTTTTTTGGTTTAACGTCCGACTGTTCAGCAATTACGACTAATACAGACGGTGAAGGATGAAATGATTTTTTTTGTAACGTTTGAAAATATGCCGTGCCTGAATGGGATTCTGACCCAAGACCGCATGATGAGAGGTGAGCACGTTACCAAATGCGCCAATGCGGTCCATATCTACCTTATGTTAAAGGTAGGCTACCTTATGAATAAAGTTTCTTTTAGCATCATTTTCAACATTCAACACGATTTAGACCAAATAGACCTGTTACAGCATCCATCTCTTCCTTATTTGACCAGCATCTCTTCTTTAAACCGTTTCTTACGTCTACACTTACAACAGAAAACAAGTCATAGATATACGTAAAAGTTGTTCATCTGATTGATTACACTACTAAATGACGTTGATCAAATTTATTACGTTGATCTCTGCCTGTATATCAAGTTCCTAAAATGATCTTATAGTAAATCCATTATATTCCTCGAGAATTTTATTTGACCTACCTGGATGTGAGGAATCTGCGTTCTGTTGTTGATCCATCTCTCATTAACTTATGTTGAAAATAAAGCTGATACTTGATAAAATCTCAATAAAATGTAACTTCTAATGTTATTTGTTAAAGAACTATGTATGAAAAAAATGTATGTAAAAAAAAGATAAATGAGTTTCTGCACATCGAAATTCCTACCGAATGATTCATCACATCCTTAAGTATCGGACACGTTGGACTTGCTCCAGTTCTAAAAATTGTGTTATCGACCATTTGATAGAAGAATTTTAAGAGGATTAACCAGGAATTTTTTAGTTATCGCTTTTTGAATTACAAAAAAAATCTACTGATTTTACGAATTTCTCTTTTTATTTGTTTTTTTTACTCTTGTAAGATTTTTTTACTTACCCTATTATAAGACCTAATTGTATTCTTCATATTTAAAAGCCTTTTTAAAAATTAATTAAAAGTCATCGTAACATAATTTTGTTATCTTGTACAGAATCACTCTGCATAAACCGATGCGGGAAAATTAAAATGTCAATAAGGCTGATGGAAATTACAACCTAAAGGTGCTTGATAATATCAAACCATTTTTCTCCCAAATATTTTATAATTTAATCTGCTAACTGGACTAGGATTTTACTAAATTTTAGATAAATTGAATAATATAGACAAATATGAGTATGTTATTCATGTGTTGGAAACATTGATGGGATACCAAATTATATTTTAGAATAAAAGGGTTTGATAAAGTGGAACAAAAAAATGATTACTTCGTTAATCTGCTTTGTTATTGTGGATATTTTAAAAATGCTACGGCATAAGCCAGTTGTTGCACGTCTGTTTAATTTCATATTGTACTTCATGTAGTCGTAGACGCCTGAAGACTTTCGGTATCTTTTTTAAAAATTAATTATTTTATAGTATTCAATTTAGTTAATGTAAATACCTGTGCAACTGGCTCCTATTTTTAAAAACTATTTTCAGTAGTTTAGACCTAGATCTACCGAAAATCGGGAAACTACGTCAAAAATTTTTTATTTTTTTTAGCTTTTATTTGTTATTGGGAACTGTACTTTATTGACAACCTTTGAATTTGATCGCTGCTTGTCACTGTATTTTTAACGTGATCGGCATGAATTTTTGAACAGGGAACCTCAGTGGAAAATGTTCAGGAATGGCTGTCAGCTGGTCATTATACAAAGTCGCTTGCCCAACCAGTGTCGCTTAACAAATAATAACAACTTCCTACCAGCTGACTGATTAGGCTGGCCCGAAAACTTAAAAAAATTATTTTAATGAAAAAATTAAGTTCGTCAGGTTTACCCAGAAAAATAATGTATCACTAAGAACGAAAATTTTTCATAATATTATTATACCACTCGTATTAGTACAAACAGAATTTTAATATTTTTCAATAATCTGCATCACAGTTTTTAATATTCTCTGCTGTTGGTTCAGCTTGGTAATCAAATGTTGTTGAAACTGAAACTGATAGAAGATAATTTAGACGATGTCGTGAAAAATACCACCCGAACTTCAAAGATAAATGACGGGGCTAGGTTTTCTTCAATGAAACATTACAGAAGGATCGTTGGAAGTTAAATTTAGTTTCAGATTCAGAAAAACGAGCGGGACTGAATGCCAATATATACATCTATAATAATATCAATATATACTCGTATATAACAGAACAATTACCAGATTTTCCATAATATTAATATAAGTCAATATCACAGAAAGTCTGGCTAGGGGGGGGGGAGGACTAACGTTGATATAATACAATTATATGTTCAACTTACGCTGAAAGTCGCGTTACTGCAGAAAGTTATGGCATGGCAGTTGTCGGATCGTCGCTAGTGGGTGCGGTCTGTTGTAGATGCTCCGGATGGCTTCAATTTCTGAAGCCATTCCGGCGTCGTGGAAATTTCTTGAAGTGTTTTGGATGTAGTCCTAGATAGAGGGAAAGAGAAGGAATTAGATAGTGAAAATTTGCAATTAGGCGCACGATGCGATTTTGAAAGGCGTGAAAGGACTTTTCATGCGTATTGGCTAGGAGTGGCCACCATACCGACGACCTGTAAAGAAGGAAGGAACGGATAATGGCAGAATATATGAAGAGTTTTACAGAAGAAGCGATAGATTTGGAGCGGAGAATGGGAGTAAATTTGTGTAGAAGGATCCTGGCCTTACGAATTTTGGCATTGGCGTGGTCGGCAAAGGTAAGCCTTTTATCCAACGTGACTCCGAGGTACTTTACCCTGGATGCCCAATTGAGCTGGTGGTCGTCGATGGTGAGCGATGCTGGTTGTTTAATTTTCCTCGTAAAGTTGATCGCTTCGCATTTTTGGGGATTGAAGGCAAGTTTCCACAAGGTACACCATAAGGTGACCAGGGTTAAATGTTGTCGGGAAATTAACTTGTTAATGTGTAATCTTGTTTTATGCCTTTTCCCGTAAATTTTAATTTTTAATACTTAAGTACATTTTTCTCAGAATCCATAAAACCAACCAGGCTGAAATTTTTGCCAGTTAATTACCTATATTGTTAATGCACAAAACTGGCATTTTTATGACTTTTTCTGATGCTCTAAAACATAGTAATATGCAAAATACGTAATATATGTAAAAAATTGTAACATTTCATGTTTTTCGTTATTTTTTTGGAAATTTTTGTGGTTCAACAGATTAAATTGCAAAAACATTCAGTAGCTAGAGAAACGCGACAACAATAAGTATGTAAAGTTTCATTTCCCTATCTTTTACCAATCCTTTGAAAAACGTACCTAAAAATAGAAAATTTAAGATTGCGGGATATAAAGTTCAGTCTCACCTTAATAAAGTATAATAGTCGGAATTAAACCTAAAAGAAAAGTAAGATATTGGATCGGCCATGAGAGTACCTTTCTGTATTTAGTTACATCTTTATCTCGCTCAGACTTTCAGAACACGACTGTAATCTTACTGTTTAAATTCGATCTTAAGTATATTTAAAAATTAAACATGATGTTTAAAAAAACAAATTTATCATCTTAAATTATTTTTGATTTGTTTTTTTAGTTTATTTAAAATTACCTCAACATCTTAATTATTAGCGATTACTATGGGTTAAAGAAAAGTGGGTTTGAACGTGTAATAAAATTTCCCGACTGTAACCGGGATTGAAACCCGGGACGACCGCTTTGCCACTGTAGAAGTTCATCTTATTTTACGTCTGACTGTTTTGCAATTTCTGTTGATGCAGATGGTGGAGAATGATAATACATGAAAATGAGTGATGAAAAAACGCTAGACCTGACCGGGAATTGAACCTGGGACCCCGGCATAGAAGTTAGTTGTGCTAACCACTACGCCAATGGGCCGGCCAAGAAGTTCATCTGATCTTATGTATTTTTTAAAATAATTGTTTAAAAATAAAAATTTCAAAACTTATTTATATTAAAAACTAGCTCAAAGATGTTATAGTAATATTACTTGAATTTAAATTTAAATAAATATTCTGTTTAAAAAAATAAATGTAAGAAGAACATTTTATTATTTTCAAATCAGTGGCTGTTTGAACTTCATGGAATAAAGTCAGCACACAACTCAAGTACAATTTGATAAAAATTAATTATAAATAAAGTATGATTTGAGTAATAAGTGTAATATGAAGGTGTATAAAACAAAGCCACACACAACGCAGCATGCAAACCACAGGCCCACGAGGACGGCAATTATTAATTAAATTATTATTTATATCTTACAATATTTATTACATTGCGATTTTTATTATTAAGTATTTTTTGTGACTATAAGTAATTAAATAAGTGATTTGAATTATTATTTGAGTCTATGTAAGTTTAAATATTTTATTTTTAATTAAAAATTACGGTCATTCATGAACTTGAATTTTAAAAAAGGACTTTATTGTATTTATAATTTGTTTATCAAAAAATTATGTTTTTACTCTTGCCTATATGAACATATTATAGGAAGGAAGTATTGTTTTCATGTCTAGTTTTCGAAATTGAGTTTTCACCGGATATACACGTTATCCAACACCCTGAACTCAAAAAACATGTTTTTAACGTTTGGTGTGTGTTCGCGCGTGTGTGTGTGCGTGTGTGTGTATGTGTCAACAGAATATCTTAAGAATGGTACATCGCACAAAATTTAAACTTAAAACTTTAGTTTGATACCACTAGAGGATGCGACACGAACGTCTTCATAAAAATCGGTCAACCGGAAGTAGTACTTTATTCATGTCATTTTTCACTTTTTTACAACTTTCTAAAAAACGGCTCCTACGATTTTTTAAAAATCGCCTCATTTACTACATTTTCTATGCTCTACACGATAGGGTAGGCGCCATGTCTGCTGAAATTCTTGGGGAAGCTGTTCCCTCGTAGAAAAAAAATGGTTGTATTAAGATTGCAAATTAATAATACATTTTAGCGCAAAAGTGTATATAGTAAAAGTTGTGGAAAATTTAAAAATCTACAACTTTTATCGTGAAAATTTTTTTGTATAACGCTTATTTCAGTGGTAATTAGTGATTTTTTGTTTTGTTCCCATTAAAATAAAAAAATCGGTTTTTAAGATTCCGGCCGTAGTATGCATTTTACGACAAAAGTGTATTATAATTAAATTGATAAGAAATTAAAAAATCGACAACTTTTATTTTAAGTATTTTTCTCTACAAAGCCTAAATTAGCTTTAAAAGCAATTTTCCGTATTTTTAAGCCAAACTAAGGTTGGTTTTCATTTTGCATATTTTACTCATGATTAAAATAAGGTTGCGTTTAATGAGGTTAGTTTTTTTGTATATTTCTAATATTTTATTACTTTTATTACTTTTTATTATGTTAGGTTATATTTTTGATTATTTGCATTGACAAGAAAAACTCGTGTGAGTGTTTTACACCAGATTTTTTAATAATCTCTAACAGATAAAAAAGAACTGCTAGTAATATTGAAATTTTATTGCTAAAAATGCAAAATAAAATGTATTTAATTATAAATTTAACTTATCTTCCGTACGAATGCATGTAGGATAAGAATACCTTATCCCATAATAATATTTTTACCTACCTTTTATGTAATATTCCTTGCTTTTTAGAATTTCCGGGAAATATTTTTTAACGGAATGTTTCGTGCATGCCATTAGCTTTAACAAAATAAGATTAAAATAAATGAACCTTCTTAAAAGTACCGGAAGATTGATTTCCTTTTATATTAAAAGTCCTCCGTAATTCAATCAAAAAGATAAAGTATCGAATATTACATTACCGTATTAAGTACACATGTATTATGAAAACTTTTAAAATATTCTATAATAAATGTGAAAGCCCTTACTGACTCACACAGCTATCACTACAAGTCACTAAAAATAATTAAAATCATAAAATAATGAAAATCACAGTAAATAAAGAATGTTTTTAATATGTTCTAACTAAAGAATTAATGAACATGTACTGATGAATAATCTAGTACTCTAAAACTAGAAAAATCAACTTTGGTAAGATTTTCTTGATTTTGTAATAGTAGTGCTGGATGTGACCACTCCTTTCACACCTAACTTATACGTTCATCCATTCTAGTGATTGAGCAGAAGTGTATAGTTCTAGATTGACAATTAAAGGCAGATAAAACTATTGTAAACAAAACTAATTATTGTATATTATTGCAATACGTCTTTTTCTTTTTCTCACAATAAAGGATTAGGCTTCCGCTATTTCCGTCTCACAACAGCGACAAGCTATTGAATTATTGTTATCTTTTGGGTGGTCTCCTAAATTCTCTCCTCCTCGCCGGTCTGTATTGCAAAACACCACTGATGGGGATTCTTCCATTAGGCATTTTCTCTACATGCTCCTTCCATCTATTTCGATATTCTAAAATCTTTCCCTTCAGGTTGTAAACATCCAGTTCCGTTCTTGTAACCTCATTTGATAGTTAGTACTACGATTGCAACCCTTTGTCCTTCACAGGAATCGCATCTCTACTCTCCTGTGGTCTGGTACTAACCCATGACTCACTTCCATAGAGCAGGACTGGGGCAGCCCTCACCTTGTAAAATTTTATCTGAGTTTCTTTTCGTGTTTCCCTGCCTAAGTTTCTACTGATATTACCGGACAAATTTTTTGTGAAATTTGCCAACTCTCTTCACTGTATCCAAATCTTGATCAAACCTGATGTCACAACTTAATAAATTGCATTGTGATACTTGTTTAAGCGTTATATCATCTACCACAATTTTAGACCTGGTAGGATATTTACTAGTAAATACCTTTGACTTTTTTACGGATACGTTGAAATTATATTTTTTGCATAATTCATTTGTAATTATATTTATTATATCGTAGTTGAAGTTATATTTATTGCGATACGTTTTTATCATATTCTTTTGTTTTTATCTGTAACTTGGATATGAATAACATTCATATTCCCCAGGCCAGAGTGGTTAGATATCTTGACTTATGGCTTGACAGGCGACTAACTTGAAAGCATCATCTGTGTACAAAATGTTTAGAATTTAACCACTATTCTACTGCTATTCTTCTGCTTAATTAACTTTCGATCGAAATTGAACCTCCATTCCAAAATTTTAAGATACAAAACCTTTTTGAGATCAATCTGGACTTATGGTATTCAGCTCTTTGGAGTAGTGGAAGAGAGTAACTTGAAGTCGATCCAGACTTTAACCAAAATTCCTAAGACTTGCTTCTGGTGCTTCTTTTTATGTAAACAATAAAACCTTCCACGACGATTTAAAAATTCCGACAGTAAAAGAGCTAACCGCGCCCTTCTGTAGTTGATTTCACAAACGACTAGATGACTATTCAAACCAAAATTAGCCCGTGATTTAGCTACAAGGAACTTCTCAACTCTGCGACGTCTAAAGCAAAAATGGAGAAGAGACCTCTTGTTTTGAATAACGAACGACACCCGTAGTTATAAACGGAGAATGTACAACTGGGTACTTCTTCTCCTTAAAGTAAAATTCCCCACCGCCCTTAAATAACATACACGGAAATTGTGTAGCCAATGTGCAGTACCGTTATCAAAATTAAAGAAAAAAAAACTTAATCGCTAGAAACAATAAAAGCTAAAGCATTGTAAGAAAACTAATTCAAAAAGTAAAAAAACAATGTATATATCTTTCCGGTATGCATGATTATCTAGACAATAACGTATACAAACAATAACTAACGATAAATGTATGATAAAATTCGATATATTGTCGGATTCCTTTTCCGACGTCTTGAAAGTGTGAATTTATTTTAAAGAATTTTTTAAACCTTCCGTAGCATGATTAAGTAACAGCTCGTTAATTTTTATAAACTATTTTAAAATGGTTGAAAACATAGGCAATCGTCTTTATATATTTTATTGGAATTCCACTCATTAGTGCTACAGGATTAGGCTACAGGTATGTTTATATTTTTGCATTATCTTAAATTTTCTCATATAATATTTTTGATGGGGTACATTTCTATCCATTAGTTTATATTTTGTCAATAAAATTTAAATGTCGAAAATTAAAAAATAATAATAAGCCAGTTAAAATGCTAATAGTAAGATCTACAAATGAAATTTCTTCGATGGAGATAAAATGAGAGATAGAATTTACATTTTTATTTCATCGCAGTTAGATTTTTTGGAAGGTTTACAAATCGAAATGAAAACAATTAAATTGGTCAGATTGTAATTGAATTATCCTGATAGAAAAATTAAAATTCTACTTTAATTAAACCAATTCGCCTTTTCCCTTACACACAAAAAAAATAGATGGTTGCTTGGTTGCATTTGGTAACTGATAGCGTAATTCTTTCCGCTGCAAATTTTTATTTCAATTTCTGTCACAATCAAGTTTAATTTAAAATCAAAAATAGTTTATAAAGTGACATTAGTAATTAGTAGAAGTTAGTAGACCACTAGACTAAGCTGAATGTAAAAGCGGAAAATCAAGAATAAGTTTTTCGGCTAAGGTCTGATCATTTTTACTTTCTCTTGCCTATATGAATATATAGGAAGGAAAGTATTGTTTTCATGTCGATTTTTCGAAATCGAGTTTTCACCGGATCTATACGTTTTCAGACCCCCTGAACCCAAAAAACATGTTTTTAGCGATTGGTCTGTGTGTGTGTCTGTGTGTGTGTGTGTGTGTGTCTGTCTGTGTGTGTGTGTCTGTGTGTGAACAGAATATCTCAAGAACGGAACATCGTACGAACTTGAAACTTGAAACTTAAGTTACATACCACTACCGGACGCGACACGAACATTTTCATCAAAATCGGTCAACCGGAAGTAGTAGTAACTTAGTTTATTCGTATAATTTTTCAGTTTTTTGCGATTTTCTCAAAAACTGGTCCTACGATTTTTTTTAAAATCGCCTATTTTACTCAATTTTTGATTCTCTACAAGATAGGGTAGGCGCCATGTTTGCTGAAATTCTCGGTGAGGCTGTTTTCACGTAAAAACGTTGTTTTTTTAAGATTACGGCTTTAATATAAATTTTAGCGCAAAAACTTATATAATAAAAGTTGTAGAGAATTTAAAAACCTACAACTTTTATTTGAAACATTTTTTTGTATAACGCTTAGTTTAGCGGTAATTAGCGATTTTCTGTTTTTTTCTCACGAAAACGTGTGAAAAATCGATTTTTTTAAGATTTTGGCCTTAGAATGCATTTTACGACAAAAGTGTATATAATTAAATTTATAGAAAATTAAAAGATCTACAACTTTTATTTAAAGCATTTTTCTCTACAGAGCCTAGTTTAGAGAGAAAGAGTGATTTTCCGTATTTCTAAGCCAAACTGAGGTTGATTTTCATTTTGCGTCATTCACTCATGATTAAAATAAGGTTATGTTTTTGAGGTTAGTTTTTGTTTATTTCTAATATTTTATTAATAATGTTAGGTTTATTATTAATTATTTGCATTGGCAAGAGAAAGTTGTGTGAGTGTTTCACACCAGATTTTTAACACTGTAAACCTCAATTATAGTAATTATTTTTTCAATTCAATTATAACATAAATCACCGACGTTGATATAAATTTAAATTAAGAAACTAAATTAATTTATACAAATTAGTATTTTTTTTACCGTTAAATATAAAATAAATATCATCATCAATATTCATTTGTCAGTAGAAATTTCCTACTCGCACTTCACTAAATATGATAAAAATGTCGGGTTCTCTAGTAGTACCAAACTTAAGTTTTAAGTTACAACTTCCTACGATGTTTCGTTCTTGAGATATTTTATTCACACACGCGTGCGCGCGCGCGCACACACACACACACACACACACACACAGGACTAATAGCTAAAAACATGTTTTTTGGGTTCAGGGAGTCTGAAAATGTGTATATCCGGTGAAAACTCGACTTTGAAAAATCGACATGAAAACAATATTTTCCTTCCTTACTTAACTTATACGTAACTTACTTAACTTAAATTAACCTTACTTAACTTATAAGTATAATTATATTCATATAAGCAAGAGGAAGTAAAAATTTAGAACGAAGGAAAGAGTAAAGGATTATGCAATATTATATGTTGTTATACTGATTGATTAAAGAAAATAATCCTAAACGACCTTATGACAAACAAATAAAATAAAACATAATTTTATTTTACCAATAAAAATTAAAAAATTAGGAAACGACAAAAGCTTGTGTTATTTAGGAATCCATAAGCTTTTTTCAACAGCGAAATAATTTTTTAAATCGGTTCGGAAGTTTTTGAGAATTCCTACCACAAACAAATATATATCTTTGCATTAGTATAGGTAGAGTTTTGCTTATAAAGTTTCATTAAATTTAAATAGATTTAGATAACCTGAAAGACATGAATTTATAAAAATTTCCCATGTGTAATTTGCAAGGAAAAGAGCAGGCTAATTTACCAGTGAATTCATTCATTTAAAGGATCATTATTTTCTACTGAAGTCAAAGAAAACATACACTTATGAATCTAGGCATTCGAAATATGGTTTTCATTTCATTATTACTAATAATTTTCCTCCTTCAACTTTTCTGTTACTGAACTAAATATATTGTTTAAAAACTAGGTCACCTGTCAACTTACATACAAAGAAAAGTTGGAATTATTGTGATCACAAGAAACAAATACACTGAATAAAAAACAAATCTTAGTGTAAATTACATTTTATTACTAATGTAATCAATAGCATTTATTAGGTTACCTAAAGATAAATGAGAACTGAATGAATAAAATAAAAAACTGAAGAAGTAAATAAATCTTTTAAAAATGAAATCATTGCACATATACAAATTGGGTTAAAACCAAATGAGACTGTCCCAGGTGGTTTTACGTAACATCTAGCAATATGGGTATTAATTTAAAATTCAAGAATGCAAATTATTTTCTGAAAATGGTTTCCTAAAACCCTACTTCGTAAAGTTGTTAAAAATAGAAGAGAATGTAAATTAGATTGACATTTTTATTTTTTATAAAAATTGTATAAGAGCTAAGTTATATAATTGTGTTACTCAGTAAATTAAATTTTTTTTAATAAATACTAAAAATGTGTATTGGGTTGTGTGATTTTCTTGTTTATAATAAAACAATTGACACAATTATAATGAGATCAGTTGTTTTTGAAACCGTTGACAGATCTGCACATCAGTTTTATGTTCGATTAAATTTAATAATAATAAATCAATGAACATTTAAATTTTCATAAGTTTTTTTTATTAATTATTTACCATGAAACTGGAAAATAAATTAAGTAACGTTAAGTAAAAATAACTACACGATTTATTTAATAAAACTGATTCCAGTGCAAATGAAACAAAGTATATTACATATTTTTTCTTTTATTTGAATGTGTTTTAACTTTACTGGCCTAAACTTATTAAACAATATTCATAAATTTGATAGACTGAAATTATTCATCGTGATGTGGTATTCCTTTTAGAGATAAAATTTAATTTAGATAACAGTGCTTTTAAAGATATTTCGTGACTGTATTAGAGGGCATTATAACTGATTAAAGAGGTATTAGAATTAGTAAAGCATCAATGGTGATGTAAGCGCATTCAAAATTTTGATGCAGCACTTTGAGCTTAATATCACAACAATTTCATGTATGCAATTTGTAATACAATCATGGACTTCATCACGGTTATAACTCAATAACTTTTAAAAAATTAAGTTTAAGTAATATGTGTTTTTTTAATTTAATTAAAACCCATAATCAAACACAATACAAATCATCTTTCTTTTACTTTTATTCTTTATTCAGTAACTGTACCTCTACTATTACCATCCAAAATTTAACTGAATAAAGAAACGACCTGCCGGCCGCATTGGCGCAGTTGGTAACGTGCTCGCCTCTCATCATGCGGTCCTGGGTTCGAATCCCACTCAGGCACGGCATATTTTCATACGTTACAAAAATTCATTTCATCCTCATTACACACAGTTACACCCCAACGTCGTCGCTAATGACCTTGATGTTGATGCGACGTTAAATAAATTAAAAAAAAAAAAAAAAAAACGACCTGAAAAATAAACAGAAATTCATTTTTTAAAGAATGCATCCCGGTGGATAATTCAGGAATTGAACAATAAAAAGAAATTAATGGAATTGAAGTACAAACATAGGAAAATTGAATAATAAATTCATAAATCAATTACATATACTTTATAAAAAACGAAGTAGCGTATATTATATTAAAAATTTTAACAGATAATACTGTATGATAAACAAAATGAAATCTTTTAAATATATAGTATATTTACACGAGCCATACAAATCTAATGCAAAGAAAATATTTAAAAAATCAGCAGTTGCGGAACTGACTGACAGAAGTGACTAGTTAATTAATTAAGTTAACAAATTAAATAAAAAAGATTTTGTAAATTAATTAATGGTAATTGTTGATAGCCGAGCGTGACCAAAGATTTTTCCCGTACAATAAAAAACAGTCAAGGCGCGCCAAAAGAAGTAGTCATTTAAAAATAAATTACAAAAGTGAAATTCTAAAGTTTTATCAAATCTGTACAATAAAACGTAATATATGGCCGCCTTTATAGCGTAGTGTTAGTTGGTAAGCCTACAACGAAGAGGTCCCGGATTCGATTCCCAGGTAGGGTATGGAAATTTCCACACGTTAAAAGTTACCGTAGTGGCTAATAACCGAGCTGTTGATGTGACTTTGAAGAAAAAAATCAATAAAATAAAAAATAATATAGTACGGTAATGTTTCAAGCATTTGGATTTTTTTGCAATAGGTGAGTAGAAAATTGTTTAAATTAGTAGAAAATTCACTTTCTTTGCAGACAGACGGCGTGTTAAATTTTAAATAGCCTACAAATATTATGTTACATACAAATCTTTTTTAACTAATTTTCTTGATTCCCGCATAGGATGGCATAGTTTTGTTCTGTTTGTATTAAGTTTCGTTTATTAGAATCACTTTTGTAAATCTAATTCTGATTCACCCGTCTTATCAACCATCTTATCCATCCGTCTTATCAACTAAATAAACTTTATTATCACAACAAATAATACACGATAGAATTATGTGATATCAAATTTTTAATAATTCGAATATGAATTAATTTTCAATAATTTTAGAATTTATATTTTTACAAGTCAACTCTTATTAGTTGATTTTGAATTAAGCAGTCTATACTTTCAATAACGAATAAAAAATAATTACGTGAACAAAGTACAAATTTTAATCATTAACAATCAATCAAAACATTAAATACACATAATTTCATTGAATTTGAACATAAATTTTGGTAATAGTTTTAAATGAGAAATTACTCAAGACGTTATTAAAAATTTTCAAAAATAAACAGATTTTGAATATTTCAAATCGATGAACTCACTTGATGAGCATTCACACCCAAGCGAGAGAGTTGTGCCCAGTTTTTCAGCAACTGATTTTAGCAAATGTAATGAGAAAATTCATTAATAATTTAAAAAAAATTATAGTAAAAACTTTATCGCAAAAGATTAAAGAAGTTGGCAGAGGACATAGTGAAGTGATTTTCTCCTATCCGGTTGTTTTAAAGTCTATCAATTACTGTATGTAGTTAGGAATCAATACATTTATTTCCCAAAAGTATTTGTTCCTTTTTTCATAAACAATGATAAGATTTTTGTAGAAATGGTAAAAATATCCACGGTTATTAACGTCAAATTACGCTCTTGTGCATTACCAGTAATGAAATGTAGTGCATCATTAGTTTCATAAAAAAATTAAAATTAAAAGGCATATTTTTATAAATTTTTTCTGTTCTATTTTTTTTTTGTTCCCTGTGTTTGGTTATCATTTAACATAGACGTCTCTTTGAGTTTTTCTGTCATAATTTTTGCTGATGCTTCATATTGGTAGCACGGCAAAATATATTTTTCTAAAATGTATTATTATATTCTGAAATTTCAGGTATGGTAGGCCTATTTGCAAAATAATTCACAGAAGTGCTGCTAATTAACGCATAGTTTACACTCTAGTCTGACGCGCTTACTGCTGTCACCGATCAGGCCGATAAACAACAGTGTTCGTGTGAAATAACTGACGGTTCATCATGTGTAAATTTTACAAACCAATAATTCCTAGAAATATGATTTAATTAAACGAAAACACGATGCCACTAACGGGAAAATTTCTTGCTGAATTTTTTAAAAGTAAATTAATTTGTATTTTAAATACTAACTGTACTAATCAGCTTTTCTAATAATTTTAAGCAAAATAGTTTTATTAATTATTTTGTTATTGTTGTTTAGGTCATCAGCGGAAAGGCTGGTTCGAACCTATATTGGTTTTACTAATTAAATCGAGGAGTGAGGTGTTTTACCTTTGCATTCTTCACTGAGTGGAAAAGTATGCTTATCAGCATGCCGAGCCCTCTGAAAAGCACATATTTTCCACTCTGCAAATGACACCTTGACTTCATTCACCACAGGGTCTGGCTGAATAATAAAAATCATTACTTTCAGAGGAGATAACTCTGATTAGTGTTTTTTACGCTTCTGCCTCCTCTGTTCTTAAATGATTCAGTCATTTAATTGGTTGACCATGCGATAAGAAACAGAACTATTATTTTAGCCCTGCAACGAACAGATTGAGTATAAATAATTTTACATTCCACCTGTCTGTAATGGGCAAATTTTGTTATTATAAAATATAACAATGTGTGAACAATTTCCATTCTCGCTTCCTTTTAAACAAATACTCATGTTTAAACCAACAGATATTAGATTCTTTAACCGGTCATTGTATTTTTAAGTAGAAAGATGAAAAATGTCACATTCAAGTCAAAAATTTAGAACAGCTTAGTTATTTTTTGGCTTCCATTATTTTAGTCGAACGCTTTACGACTGCGCAGGGGCCCTTATAAATTCTCTTTAGTTTCGTTTTATATGAGAAATATAATACTGTCACAAGTGATGATTAAACTTAATAGGTGTGAAGAAAAGAAATTTTTACGTTTCCGTGACTTTTCCATTTGAGTTGGGGCACCTATATGTTGTGTAAAGGAGATAAATATGGTCTTGTTCTGATCAGGTACGAAGACATTATAAGTCTCCCCATATAAGGGGGGTTGTATTGATTCACTACTTAACACGTAAGAATAGGACACAATTTTGATTCTTAGGCGTTTTGATTTTTTAATTGGGTTATAGAATAACTAATATTTGTGTTTTACTTTCTCTTGCCTATATGAATATATAGAGAGGAATGTATTGTTTTCATGTCGATTTTTGAAATCGAGTTTTCACCGAATCTACACGTTTGCAGACCCCCTGAACCCAAAAACCATATTTTAGCGATTGGTCTGTGTGTGAACTAAATATCTCAAGAAAAGAACAAAACAGAATATATAATCTAGTATAACACATTAATTTTAATCCTGTATCATAGGCAACGAGCAGAAGCGAGCTCTGGCTACCGAGTTCATTCAGCCATTACGCTTCATAACCAATATTTTGTATCAATAATAATAATACGTACATGAAACCAAATCAAGGAAAAGGCAAAGGATGAAAAGAAACCACGAAATAAGGGTTGACTTTAATGAAGGTTTTTTTTATTTTTAAAAAGGTCGTTCTAGAAAATTTAAATCAAAATATACATTTTCTGGTAACCATTTTTTAATAATTTGAAAAGCAAAATTACTTTGTGTGATCGGATTTGTAAATATTTTTAATAATACTATGTATTTTTAATTACGGAATTACTGTACTATAATAATAATCGTACAACTAAATACAATCATGTACCAATTTAGTTCATCTCAATACTAAAAATATCTCATCTCATTAGTATGGAAACAAAACCTTTTCAACTTCAAAAATATATACAAATTATTTGACTGAATGGATAAAATTAAAAACGGTTGGTGGACGTGTTATTGAGCTCTTTATTACCCTGGCATATATTCAACTTTAACCTTATCAAAGTGAAATTAAATCTGCTTTATGTAAAATGTTTTATTTTTATTCCAAATTTTAAATAATTAGTAAGATTAAAATAAGTGTTTTATTTTGTTTTTAATGTTGTTGAAATGTATGTGTTCCATTTATAAAATACAAAACAATAAAATCTGAAAAATATAGTGTTGATTTATTGAAGTTATTGTTGCAAATAAAAATTTAATGATAAGGATGATTGATTATTTCGTTATAAATTGAGAATTTTAGATTGTTTACGGATTTAATTCTGTTCAGTTTAGTCCGACCTCGCAGGTAGGTTTATGGGGAGTTGTATTGATTTATGGACAAGTGACTAGAAACGCTGCCTGCGGCAGCCCACTATGGATATCTTTCTCGTAGATTTATAAAAGATGTTTTTACTTTTTTAAAGTACAAAGTGCTTTACACTTTTAACCAACTTTTTTACTTAAAGTAAATTAAGTTCAATATGAAATATCAATAATATTTTTCAACCAATTCAAAAACTTCCGTTTTTTCCATTAACGTAAAAAATATTATAAAGAAACTGTTTCTTTACATAATTTAAATTTATCTACAATCTTTTATTTACAGAACAATAAAAATAGATTTGTTCAAGTTGAATTTAAATGAAAAGGTAGCTCCCAATGGAGATACCGTAATATATAAATGTTTACAAAACCTTTACAGTTTGTTATTTACAAAAATTTGTTTTCTCTTAATTTAAATTATATAATCTGCAGAAAGCAATAAATGTAACAGTCACAATGTGATAGACTCGTGACTGAACTTCACCGATTGGTGTAATTCAAATCGAAAACATACCATTTTGCTCTCCTAATTTTGTGTACCTAAGGTTAACATATTAAAAATACAAGATCATTATTCATATAGTCTCAAATACACACTGGTATTCTCATAGGAGATGATAGGGTTGTAAACTGCTTATTATTTTCCGATGACCTGATAGTGCTACAGGAGAATGAGGATGACTTGCAGAGAGCGCTCTTCATGCTGATTAAATTCTGAAAAGAATATAAATTGACTGTTTCATCGAAGAATACAAAGGTAATGGCATTCAGGCGGAAGGAGCCAGTCAAAAAACAACATTGTTATAGATAATAATATTTTGGAACAGATATCCCACTTTCAGTATTTAGGTGGCAACATTACATACCAACAGGATAAAGATGCTTACAATAAGATTCACCGATTTCAGAAAATTTGCGGAACGATCCAGCAAAACCACGAGGGTGAGATTTTATAAAACAGCAGCAGTGCTGACCCTACTGTATGGCAGTGAAACTTGGGTGTTATCAAAGTGAGGGGAGAATAGATTGCATATATCTGAAATGAAATTTCTTCGACATATGTATGGGTGTAGTAGACAAGATCGTTACAGGAATACCGAGATAAGAAAAGAACTCAACATCTTCTCTATAAACGACAAGGTATCTCAGAACAGAATGCAGTGGTTAGAGCATGTGAACAGAATGAGAGAGGATAGGATAGAGAGAGGAGAGGATAGGATACTGTAAGGAGAGAATGAGGACGCCTGAGAAAGAGATGGGCAGATTTGAGAGGTTCGGAACAGGCAGAGATGCCTAATTCTTGAAAGGCAGAAAAAGATGAAGATCATTATCGAAACATATTAGCAAATATTTTCAACATACATACAAATGCTTTTGTTCTTCTATTTTAACTGCAAGTCCAGAAACTTAGGTCTCTTTAATCGGCACATTTTCATTATCATTACCCATTAAATTTACAGCCAAGTAATTTTGATGGCTATCTGGTTTAATTAGATATATATTATTGAAAGCTTTTATCACTTCTCAAACAATCTTATCATGTAAGCCTCTATTTGTATCATAGAATTATTTATGTATCATTTAGGTTCATCTAAAATTATTCTTAAGGCCTTTGACTAGAATCTTTGTAATATTTATATTAGAATTTGAAGGAGATAAAGTTCCCCAAAATTGACTCGCATATGTCTGAACCGGTTTTAGAATGGTTTTGTAAACGAGCATTTTATTTTCTATTGGTAACTTTTATTGCCGTCCAAAACCCATTACATTTTACAAAATTTAATTTTTAACTTTGTTCATTTGATTTGGGTATGCTTATATCTTCTGCCTATAACAGACAGGTTGAGTGTCAAATTATTTGCACTAATCTGTTAGTTCCAGGGCTACAAAATATAGTAGGCTTACTGTTTTTTATCACATAGTCAAATGATTGAATCATTTTAAGAGCAGAAGAGGCAGGGTTGTAAAGACACCAATCAGAGTTTTTTCCTCTGAAAGTAATGAATTTCTTTATACAGCCAGACCCTGTGGTGAACGAAGTCAAGGTGTCATTTGCAGAGTGGAAAATATGTGCTTTTCAGAGAGCCTGGCATGCTGAAAAGCATACTTTTCCATCAGTGAGGAAGGCAAAGGTAAAAAACAAAACTCCTCGTTTTACTTGGTAAAACCTCTACAGGTTCAAACCAGGCCTTTCGGCTGATGACCTAAACAACAACATTCTTACGTCATATCAGTCTGCTATTTAAGTACAACATGTCAAGGTACTTCACTACACTATCTTGAGAAAATGAAATTTCATTCATAATAATCGGTGGACAGTTTCTTTCTGTTCACAGTAAAAGTGACATTTATGTTGACTTATTTTCATTCATTTTGTTCTTCCAGTTTTTGACCAGTTGTCTATTGCTGGATGTTGCAACTACAAAATACATAATGAAAATAAATAATAACATCCTTGTTTGTTATGTAAATTTATCGGGTAGAGCTGTTAGAGTTTGGAAAACTTTTAATTGAAAATTCTGAATAATTTGGTTATTTGAGTTACTGGATATTCTGAAAAAAATTGTTGATAAATATTATAAAAAATTACTTTCCATTTAACATGGTGTGATTTAAGGTAAATACATTTTTTTGGAGGTAATAAATTATATGCACTGCGAAAAACTTGAATTAAAAATTGTGCGGTATGTCTATGGACCAGTTAAAGTAATATGGAGTCTCTTAGAGCTGATGTAGTTAAGGCATTACGTTACTTTAACGCTTTCAGTACCAACGTCCGGAAAACAAGACATCTATATTTTACGTAGTCACACCATTCGGTTTGACGGACGATCGGGTAACCCACCGTTTAAAAAAATTAATGGAATAATGTATTTTAATACCGCCTCCGTGGCTTACTGACTAGCGCGCTAGCCTACAAAGCAAAAGGTACCGGGTTCAGTACCCAGCTAGGGTCTGGAAATTTTAACGCGTTAACACCACCGTTAAGGTACTAAAACCCACAGAAGTCGCTAATAGGTATGTCCACACTCGTGCGCTTTCTTTTTCAACTTGCGATTCCACATGCGATGTCGCATGCTACATCGCAAGTGCTTAGAGGCATACCACCTTCCCGCACTCGTTTGAAGAGCTTTATCTAAAAAAAAACATAACGAATATTTCTGAACACTACACTAAATTAAAGCCTGTTTTTTCCTGCATTGATTGCTTTGATTTAGATTGTTTTGTTCAGAAATTAATCGGAGATAACTCCAGCAATTTACGCAAAAAAGCACTCAGTGTTTAGTCGGTTTCCGTTAATGTTTTTTTAACGTCCATTACTCCTTCCAGGCTTTTCATAAAAATTGGCGTTTAAGTATATTGAAGATCAAAGTTTTTCTATAATAGGAATATTTTAAAAGTTAAATCTCATGTTTCGTTTTAATATTTTTTAAAAAAGTGCTTTTTCGGCTCCACGTAAAGGTAAGGAAATTATTTTTGGACTGAACTATACATTTTCACAACAGTATTATGTCATGCATAGCGTTTTTTTATAAAAACTTCTTTAAATAATTAAAAATGAGCACCAAATTATAAATGCAAAATACGATACATATGTTACAATACTGGTGTAAACATGCATGTTTCAGTTCAAACATCATTTTCCTATCTTTGCGTGAAGCCAAAATACACTTTTTTTAAAAAATGGCGGGCATTTTAAAATGGAACATCAGACTTTTTTTTAAAATGTTAATATAGACAAACTCTGATCTTCAACGCCGTTCTTTTATGAAAAGCCTGGACGGAGTAACGGACGTATAAAAATCACATTAATGGAAAACCGGCTAAAATCTGAGTACTCTTTATGCATAAATTGCTGCATCTCCGACTAGTTTTAAAATAAAATAATCTAAGTCAAACCAATCAACACAGGAAAGAACAGGCTTTAATTTAGTCTAGTGTTCAAAAATATTCGTTAACTTATGTTTTTTTTGAGATAAAGCTCTTCAAACGAGTGCAAACAGGTGAAATGGCATGCCTCTAAGCGCATGCTATGTCGCATGCTACATCACACGAGCGTGGACATAGCTATTGCGAAAGGTCCCGGGTTCAGTACCCGGCTAGGGTCTGGAAATTTTAACACGTTAAAACCACTAGTAAGTTACTAAACCCCACAGTAGTCGCTAATGACCAAGCTGTCGGTGCGACTTTTAATAAACGAAATAAAACTATTTTGAATAATTTTAGTGTTAGAACGATTTATTTTTTTATGAACACAATAAAAATTAATTTTTAACAGGAAATTTTATTTTTCTGTAACGTTGAAATTTTGGTTGGCAATGGCAGGCTTACGCCTAAAAGTTTTCGAAGGAGGGCTGGCACTTTTTGTACACCCTTATACAAATTAAATGATACTTTAGGATCAAACTTTTAAATATTGTTTTGGCACTGAAAGGATTAATCTAGAAAGAGACTAGATATTAGAATAGGAGGATTTCGTAAAATTTAAGTATCAGGGATTACGATGGCTAGTTTACTTTGAGTGAATCGATTAACAAATAATGCCAAAAAGGATACTGTTGGCTCAGAATTATATGCTCGATTTAAAATGAGAGAGCTTGATGACGTAAAAGATGATCTTTAAAGTATCGGGTCGAATTGATACGTTGAGTTGGTAAGAAATAAAGAACGTTAGATTGGTGTGTTAGAACGACTAAGAAGATGTGAGCATTGGCTCACATCTTGCTGTTGCACTGGAAAAAGAAAAAATAAGAAGAAATTATATAAGTACCATTTTTTTATAAAAATAATATTGTCACAACCTAATAAGAAATATTTTGTCTTTATCTTAGAATCTTTGTTATTAGAAATTAAGAATTTTGAATCCCACAGAAATACTTCTTTGAAAATAAGCGTTCTAGAGAATATGAAAGTTATACATTCACATGTAAGCCGCAAGGGAATTTACTGTAGCAAAGCACGTCTTATTGTCTCAAGAAAGACTAACACAAGCAAACAAACGTAAATATATTCATCACTTACATAACTTATACATTTATTTATATGAACCACACTTTCGCATTTTACTTTGTTTTAAAATAAGGCATTGAATCAACCATGGTGTTAAAACCCGTATAAAATCTTATTATGCCTAGGAATGTTTCATCTGATGTTTATTTTACATAAAACGTTCAGAATAATTTTTAAAACTCAAATTTATTTGTATCATTTTCTACATCGTGAAATGTTAAACTGATGCACTAAAACCCCTGAATGTTATATATTTCTTTGATGGCAATCTCGTCTTTTATGAATACACCAGGTCATGATCACATAATTAGAAAGCTTTCTTTTTTCTTACCTTTTTTTGAAACCAAAATTCTGAAATTTTCCCTTATTATATCAATTTCTTTTGCAGAGATCAGATAATTTGCTTCTTGATTTCTGCAGAGCAGGCGCTATTTCTGATTGTTTAATATCATGTATCTTATCAATCGTTTTCTATCAAAAGAATCAGGATCTTTTATTTCAAACTATTATTATTGACTTGATATTTTTGAAAATTTTATGTAAGCTCATGATGTTATAATTCACGTTAAAGATCTTTCTTTCTCCATTTATTTTAATAATGTGATCATAAAACTTTAACTGTCCTTTCTGGAGTGAAGTCTACACTCCATCTTCAAATCTTTGGTGAATAAATATTATCATGAACTAACAGATTTTGACGATGAAATTTTTGTATAATTTGTTATTTACTCATTTGGTAGTGTCAACTATGAATCAGAAGTTCAGGCCATTATGTAAAGTTAGACTTTACATAAGTATTTAAAACTGTTATAAAGTAAAGTTGTAAAGTATATTAAAATATATTATAACTGTGAAACTGAAAACTGTGAAAATGGACTGAAAATGGTTTTAATTAATCGAAATCATGTTGTTTGTGTTTTTTCTATTGTTCGTTAAACAACTTTGTCGTGCACTCATTATTGTACATTACCAAATATGGAATCAAAGTTAAAAAAAACGATTTCCGTGCGAGGTATCATGAGCCATAAGGACAAAATTTTATTAACAGAAACTTTAACCCTATTAATTAATATTGCGAAATATTTCTGGGAACGTAAACAAAAGAACCACCTGCTAAAAATTAATGATAGATTCCAACTGAAAAAGTTGAAAGAATCTCTACTACAAAAAATGAAGACTATTAGGAGATCTTTTGCAATAGCATTTTATTACGACTATGATGTTAATTTAAAGAAAACAGTGTACTCTTCCCTACAAAGATAGAGTTTCCCCTTAATGAAGGTAAGGTATTAGTGCAACGGATAGTGTATTCTCCAATTTATATTGATATTACATTCAGCAGTATATGTATTGAATATCAAATTCACTACGTTAAATTTCTATTTATTATTAATTGTATTTGATATAATTTTATTGGTATTCAAATTGTGTAGATTTACGTAATCAGATACTATTATATTCTTGAATTATGTACCTATTATAATCGGTTTATATATTTGACACTCCCGGAAATACATTTTTATTCTCTTATAAAACTGTGCTTAGAAGTATAAAACATATACTGTGACCCAGTGCAAGGAAAGGGACCTGAAGTAGGAAAATACACATTTTTAGTTTGATACACAGTAATATTAAGCACAAAATTCTGAACATTTTGATATTAAAATCATTTATTTACGTTCAAATAACATGAGTTATGTGCTGTGGTAGTTTAATCTTTAAAAACTAGTTTTATTACTAATGTTCGGTTATATTGTTCATTATTAAATATTGTATTAATATTTTTTTGTATTTCATTTTGTATTATTAGTATTTTTTATGTGTTTTCTTGTGCTATTTGGTTTTTTTTATAAATTTTTATTGTATTATTTGTACTTTTTGTGTATTGTTTTGTATTATTTGTGTTTTTTGTATATTTTCTTGTGTTATTTGCAAGGATTTTAATATATTTTCTAGTATTATTTGTATTTTTTTTACATTTTATTTTATTATTTGTATGTTTTATGATGTATCTTTTTTATTTGTCAGCCGCAAGCTAATTTTTACTGATAATTTTTACACAATACTGATTTTCCTAGTTGTAGAACTTGTTGTAGAAGTTTTTTATTTAAAATTAGGTATGATTATTTAAATGTTTACTGTTAGATTAACTTTTATTAGTTTTATGTGTTAACGTATCTGCCTACAGCATGGAAATAAATTTTCGTATTTTTTACTTTTCTTATTTGCATTGACGAGAGAAAGTTGTGTGAGTGTTTCACATACAAATAATAAACGACACTTTATTATTTTTATACCTTCCTAAAGATATACCGTTGTAAAACCCATTCACCAAGTATTTTCTAATACTATAAATAATAATAATTATTTACCGAGTATCGTGGTAAACAGAATTTTAACAGAATATTTTTATATACAATTCGTAAGGCTTTGATGGAAGCTCGCGTACAGCACGGGCGCAATTGCTAGCAATTTATAAATAGATAAAAGTATACGACAACTGTGCTACCGCGTACTTTGTTCATGCATTTTACGCTAACCGTGTACGGTTAATATTCTGAGTTCGTGCGCGAATATGATGTTAATTAAATCCCAGGAGAAGTGGCATTCAGAGTTTGTAAAACATTCATCACCACTCCTTAAAGCGGAAACGTCGTGATGTTAATATCGATGTAAAGCACGTGTGCTATAATTAACATCTTCTCTAATAGGTGACTCCCTCCATATGGTTACTCTGTAAATGAAATCTTAACTTTATATTAGTTATATTACATAATTATAAAATTAAAATTTAAGTGTTCACTTATTACCCTTAAATTTATTACTATGTAATTATTTTTTAAATTTTACTCAATAAATAAATATAGTAAGTAGGCTTATATTTTAAAATATTATTTTAATCATGAGTGAATAATGCAAAATGAAAATCAACCTCAGTTTGTCTAAAATACGGAAAATCACTTTTTCACGCTAAACTATGCTCTGTACAGAAAAATGCACTCAATAAAGTAGTAGACCTTTTAATTTCCTATAAATTTGATTATACCGGGTGTCCATTAAGTCTGGAAACGGCTGAATTACAGAAAAGTGAGTGTGACTAAGTGACCAGAATGACTTTAATTGCTTGTTGCACCAAAAAAACTATTCTGGGTGATATTTGAAATTTTTGTCCGCCATCTTGGATCCGCCATATTGGATTTAACTTTCTTTATTTAAATAGGATGATGGTCATATGATACATGATTTGGTTCTAAAATTTCAAAATAAATTCAATGCTGAAAACCGGAAATCGATATCTTTTTTCGTTTTTGAGATATTACCATTCAACTATCCATATCGGGGCAGAACGACCATTCCTCCCTCCTCCGTCTTTGAACCTACATAGACAATTTTGGTAGCAAGTGAACGACTACACATAAGATTATTGAAAATAATAAGTTTTTTAATATCTCCACTCGTTAATAAATAGGAAATTATTGTCATTAAGAAATACGGAAAAACAATTTAACGGCTGGTTTATTGCATTATTAAACTACAGTACCTATTTAATTTGTTACCAGTTAATACTTATTGTTATTTTTGTAAATGTTAGTGTTTATAAGGAACTAATTATGAAAATGAGGTACATAATTGAAAATAAAACTACCAAATGTTTCTTGACTCAAGAGTAGTTGTTCAAAGTGGCCTCCTCCTACCTATTGACGATATTATGTTGTACGTGCGTAAAAACTAGTTAAAGCATTACGAATTAATTCCCTTGGGATTCCAGCAGATTCATTTAGAATTCTTTGTTTGAGTTCATGCAGACTGTTAGGTTTCGTTCTGTAAACTTTATTTTTTAAGTTTCCCCAAAAGAAGTAGTCTAATGGACTAAAATCAGGTGATCTCGGAGGCCATTTAATTGCTCCTCTCCTAAGTATTAACTGGTAACAAATTAAATACTGTAGTTTAATAATGCAATAAATCAGCCGTTAAATTGTTTTTCCGTATTTCTTAATGACAATAATTTCCTATTTATTAACGAGTGGAGATATTAAAAAACTTATTATTTTCAGTAATCTTATGTGTAGTCGTTCATGTATCATGTATCATGTATCATATGACCATCATCCTATTTAAATAAAGAAAGTTAAATCCAATATGGCGGATCCAAGATGGCGGACAAAAATTTCAAATATCACCCAGAATAGTTTTTTTGGTGCAACAAGCAAGTAAAGTCATTCTGGTCACCTAGTCACACTCACTTTTCTGTAATTCAGCCGTTTCCAGACTTAATGGACACCCGGTATATATTTTTGTCGTAAAATGCATAGTAAGGCTGAAATCTTTAAAAATTTGATATTTTTTACACATTTTCGTGGAAAAAACAGAAAATCGCTAATTACCGCTAAACTAAGCGTTACAGAAAAAATTGTTTGGAATATAACTTGTAAGATTTTAAATTCTCTATAACTTTTATTATATATATATATATATATATATATATATATATATATATATATATATATATTTGCGCTAAAATGCATATTAAAGCCGCAAATCTTAAAAAAAACAATTTTTTTACGAGAAAACAGCCTTTCTAAGAATTTTAGCAGACATGGCGCCTACCCTATCTTGTAGAGCAAAAAGTATGTAGTAAATAAGACGATTTTTAAAAAAATCGTACGAGCCGTTTTTGAGAATTTGCAAATTGAAAAACTGAAGTGAAAAATGACACGAATATACTACTACTTTCGGTTAACCGTTTTTGATGAAAATGTTCCTGTCTAGTCCGGTAGCAGTATCTAACTTAAGTTTTAAGTTTCAAGTTCGTACAGTGTTCCGTTCTTGAGATATTTTGTTCATTGCATACATCGACCTATTGCTAAAACATGTTTTTTTCGGATCAGGGGGTCTGAAATGTGTAGATCCGGTGAAAACTCGATTTCAAAAAATTGACATGAAAACAATACTTTCCTGCCTATGTATTCATATAGGCAGAGAAAGTAACAATAACAATAATAATTATTTATTTTTCTAACAAATAAATGACGCCAGAAATTTAAAATTATTATAACGTCTGTTTTCTAACAGCTGATGTGTATTTTGGAATCATGAAGAAAAATTTAAACAGACGACGCCATGTAATGTTATGAATGTATGTTTATTGTATTGTTATTAAACCT
Organism: Catonia carolina; assembly: GCA_035578175.1. Taxonomy (NCBI): domain Eukaryota; kingdom Metazoa; phylum Arthropoda; class Insecta; order Hemiptera; family Achilidae; genus Catonia; species Catonia carolina. The sequence goes on along the minus strand of JAQMRL010000001.1, from coordinate 253,977,420 downwards.
ATAATATTAACTTGGGGATTGTTATTTTGAATTGTAAAATAGGTCTGTTGAAACCTTGAAGGGTTTTACATACTATTACTCTCGGAAACAGCAAGTTTCTCTTTCCCAGCTTTCTCGGTATATGTGTACACAGCGACTCGACTGAAAGTAGAAATAAAGCGGCTGAATTCGGATAACGGGATCGGATAATACCAGGCCACCCTAACCCCCCCCCCTTTTACAATAGTACTGTATAGTACTCAGTAACGGTTTATCACTTGCTGTTGAACATTGAGGACACTGTGGTATAAGTGACGTCACACTTGTTGCTATGACAACGAGGATGCTGTCTGCGTCAACTCAAGTATTCTATATGCCCCATTGTTGACTTATGCCTTGTATAAGCGTCAACTGTTGTTTTTTTTTCTCTTTTTTATATATATAAGTCTCGTTTATTAATTTCCTGGACGTATATTTTTTATTTTTAGTGTTCTAATTTGTATTTTGTTTATTGTTTAGTATTTGTTTCCTGATTCATGTTTTATATAAATGAACAAATTAAAACGTATACATTTTTATTTAATTTCCCCGATCTATATATCGTTTAAAAATTCATTTTTTAAATAAAGAAACACAATTTAGCGAGCGTGAACAATTAATTAACTAATAATTTTATATTAGTGTGTTTCTGAAACGAGATTTCTCCTTTATACATGTCAATGTTATTTTAGTTATTACTCTCAATGAAGAACATTCTGAACTATTCAAATAATGATTTACCAAACTCATAATCTTCTAATTATAAATCCGTCCCAATATTTAACAAGATTCATCATCTGTCAAGGATTAGGCTCAATTGCCTGTTCCGGCACCCATCTCTTTTTAGGTTTTCCTAAGCCCTGCTTTCCTCTAATATTTCCATTCTCGTAGAGGAAGTCTGTGTGTTGGCATGCGAAGTAAATAGTTGGACCAGTCTCTCACACGAGGTGTGGCTAATAAATAATGAGACTGACATTGTAAAAAATTTTATTTTTATTTTACACATAATCACTTATTGTCACCTTTAATATACACTCCTTCTCTATCCAAACAACACTCCGTGCGAATTTTTCATTGTTGGAAACAGTGCTGGAAGTCATCTTCTGTCAGCTCCTTCAGAACACGCGCCGCTCTCTCTTTTACAGCTTCCACAGACTCAAATCTTGTCCCTTTTAATGCATATTTCACCATAGGGAACAGGTAGAAGATAATAACACGTGATGAAACGTGGTTTTTACTTATGATCCGGAAACGAAGCGACAATCCATGCACTGGAAGAGCCGAACTTCACTGAGAGCCAAAAAATCTCGAATGAGCAAGTCAAAATTTAAAGCAATGATGATTGATATTTTTTATATCTATGGGATTGTATACCTTCACTGGGATTCTGAAGATCAAACAATTAATCAATATTACTACCTTGAGGTACTTTCTAAACTACTTCAAAGAGTAAGGAATAAACGCCCCGAAATGAGGAAGGACAAATCATGGGTTCTCTACCAAGACAATGCGCCAGCTCATTCCGCTTTATCTGTCAACAGGTTCCTAGTCAAGTAGAGCATCTCAGTGTTAGAACATCCACCTTATTTACCAGATCTTGCACCATGTGACTTCTACCTGTTCCCTCTACCTGACTCAAAACTCACTCGCTTGTCACAAAATCTTTGAAACTACAATGCTTTATAAAAAAAATTGGATACGGATATATTGATTTGATTTGGATTCTACATGATCACTAACAAAAAATTTGAAAAATTCTATTTGTAAACAAAAAGTTGAGAAATTATAAAATTGCTGTAAAAATCGGCGTTTTTCCAAAATGACCGCTTTAAGGTCAAAAATTTAAATAATAAGTTGACTGGCCCGTTGGTGCTAATAGTCAATAAAATTGATTTGTATGGTAAACCTGACGACATAATATTATAATACATAATACAATATATCATATAAAATTGATCGTAGTTAACGAGAAAAAAAATATCGGATTAAATTTAAAGGAAGCGTGCTGTCTCCTGTTTTGTACACCATTTACACTTCTGATCTTCCACAAAATGACAACACTACAGTGGCAACATTTGCCGACGACACAGCCATTCAGGCAATACACGAAGATGCACGAATTGCATCTCATAACTTGCAGCAACACTTAGACAGCGTACAAAATTGGCAAAAAAATGGCGTATAAAAACAAATGAACACAAGAGTCTGCACGTCACATTTACACTAAAACGGGAAACATGTTCACCAGTGTTTTTTAACAACGTACAAATTCCACAATCCGATACGGTAAAATATCTTGGCCTCCACCTGGACAGGCGTCTAACATGGAGGACTCACATATGGAACAAACGAAAACAGTTAAATCTTAAATACCAACAGCTGTATTGGATGCTTAATGGAAAATCCAAATTATCGGCACAAAACAAATTTTTACTTTATAAAACTGTACTTAAACCTGTGTGGACATATGGGATACAACTCTGGGGCACAGCAAGTCACAGTAACATTGAAATAATTCAACGGTTTCAGTCAAAAATACTTCGAAACATCATGGACTCACCTTGGTACATTTATCCAACACTATATTGCACAGAGACACGAACACTCCCACGGTACACGAAGCTATACAGAAATTTTGCACCAGTTACCAAACAAGACTTGAAAATCATCAGAATCCAGAAGCCATCAATCTCCTAGACAACAGTGGAACACACAGAAGACTATGCAGACTACACCCTACAGACAGATTTATTTTAATATGTGATTGTGTAATTTATTTTACATTCCTGGCAAGATCAATTCAACAAAATGGGAAATTTTATAGAGTAATACCAAGGGGTATTACTTACTCAAGATTTATACTTACAACTCATCTACTCATTGTTCTATGAGAGCAGATCGTAGATTTACAGTTATTAAAAAAAAAAATTAAAGGTGACCAGATTACAAACAAAAAATAAAAAATAAAAAAAGACTCAAGCTTTTATAATTGAAACTTTTCTAATTAATAAGAAAATTATTTTAAACATTACACGCGTAAATAAGGTGTGGTGTTGTACAGATTTAGGCCGATAATTCCATAATATAAAACTCTTTTTTATAAAATTTAATGAAACGATTTAATGAAAACAATTTAATACTGTTTTTCAGTCCAATGAAACTATTTATTAGAAAAAATTCTAAATATAATCCGTTTAATGTTCACTATATTACACAGTGATCAATCAAAATATTTTATTACAGATAATTACCATCTAGATTTTATTAGGTTACTGAATTAAAATTATTTTGTTCATGTAAAATTTTACAGATCAGATTAATTTGATAGTAATTGAGCTTTTTATTAATAATTTTAATTGTTTATGATAATCCTAATTCTGTTTGCTAATTCAAGACCTAATTTATATTAATTTTGTAATTATGTTTCAATAGACAGAGATAGACCTACAGTTAATTATTTGATATAATGAATTTAAATGCTTGAAATTGTGGTTAAAATATAGAACAATATTCTCTTTCGTGAGGGCTGTTAAAGATGAACATTTTCTTAAAGAGACAGATTGTTCTAAATTAACTTTCATTGGAATTAGAAACCGTTTAATTTATAATTTACAAAGCAGGATTATAATATTATGTAATATCCATCTTAATAAAAGCTGACTTTATTTTGTATTCATACATTTTTTTATATTTTTATGTTTTTTCGTACGTCGTATGTGTTTTGTTTTCAATTTAATGTTACAACAATATTTTGTCTGTTTGTTTTCTATATAGTATCACAAAATTCTCTTTCGTCGTGCAACTTCTAGTAAAAATGTTTTCTCAAATTTTCTCAAGACTCTTTTGGTGTTTCTTTGTAAAATAATTTTCTATTTGTGTTTGATGAAAGATATGAAAAACGTAAAACGACAGTCAAATTTAGCCAATTTTCTTTCTCTTGCCCTCAACTTTCTTGTCTCAACTTTCTCTTGCCAATGCGATAATGAAAAATGTAATCTAACATTAGTAATAAAACATTAAAAATAAACTAATAAACTAACTTAAAAAAACATAATCTAATTTTAATCATGAGTGAATGATGCGAAATTAAAACCAACCTTTATTTGACTTAACAATACGGAAAACCACTTTTTGACGCTAAAATAGGCTCTTTAGAGAACGATACTTGAAATAAAAATTGTAGATCTTTTAATTTTCTATACATTTTCATATATGCATTTTTGTTGTAAAATGGATACTACCACCGTAATCTTAAAAAAAATCAATTTTATACAGATTTTCATGATAAAAAAACAGAAAACCACAACTTACCGCTAACTTCAGATTTACACAAAGAAATTTTCGAAATTAAAGTTGAAGATTTTTAAATTGTCTACAACTTTAATTATACATACTTTTGTCCTAAAATGCATATTAAAGTCGCAATCTTAAAAACCTGGTTTTCTTTACTAGAGAACAGCCTTCCCAAGAATTTCAGCAGATATGGCGTCTAACCTATCTTGTTTAGTATTAAAAAATGTAGTAAATGAGTTGATTTTTTAAAAAAATCGTAGGAGCCATTTTTGAGAAAAGCGTAAAAAAGTGAAAAACTACTACTTCCGGTTGACCGATTTTGATGAAAACGTTTGTGTCGGTTCTTCTAGTCTAGTGGTATCTAAAATTCAAGTTTCATCTACGTACAATGTTTCGTTTTTGAGATATTCTGTTCACGCACAGACACACAGACAGACCAATCGCTAAAAACATGTTTTTTGGTTCAGGGGGTCTAAAAACGTGTACATCCGGTGAAAACACGATTTTGAAAAATTGACTTGAAAACAATACTCTGCTTCCTTTATATTCATACTAGCTAAAGTGCCCGTTCTTCGAACGGTTTCCTTGGTGCCGTGGACGGTCGTTTGGGTTACCGAGTTTGATCCCTGTCAGGTCTGATATTCTTTAACTATTTGTAGTTATCTACCTCCTTTCAACATCAGTATTATTATTTATGAAAAAAAATGTAGTTAAACGTAAAATAAAAGCGAGATATTGGTGTTTTTAAATTAAGATATGCAGCGCTTTATTATTTTCATAATAAATGAAAGGTAAATCACAATAGGAACACCGCGATGGTGGCCACTATTAAGACGACTGATTCATTTTTGACAATGTGATCGAGAAAAGGTGTATAAAGACTGGTGGAACGGATAGGTAGGTAACTGACTATGTGAATACGGGTTTACCGGCGCGTAGGCCTGTGTTTATTGTACTGTTTATTTTGTATGTTAAAATTTTAAAAATATTGGTTTATGTTTTTTTTTTTAAATTGGTAATGTCTCCGTTATGATGCATTAAAATGAAAAACTTCACATAATTAAACTTATTCGTCTTTAAACGTTTCGTAATTTCGATTATATAAAATGTTTTGATACATCGACTTTTAACGGAGATATTCGTAGTTTTTGTTCACCCCTCCCTCTGAACTTCCCTATCCCTTTGTAACATTAAAATAATTTATAGCCTATATTCATTTTGATTTTATCCAGAACCTAAATACCAAAATTCATTGAATTTGGTTCTGCGGTTCTCGCGTGATGCCGTAACATACAAACAGTACAAACAGATAAACAGACAAAACAGAAAAAAATTCAGCTGAACTTATTTTCGGTGTTTACGTGGTACATCTGTCGTAGAAACAAAATTTGGGGCATTTTGAAAAATTGTGCAGACAAAATCACAATTTTATTTATTTAGATAGGCAAGAGAAAGTAAAAAGCAGTAAATTGCTACAAATTATGAAGTGAGAATAGTAATGGTGATCGTTAACATCCGGAACTGATAAGAAGAACAATATCCTTTAATTATACAGTATATTTTTGGTTAAGTTAAATAAGCTTCTTGAAAACATAGTAGATACATTATAGAATGTTTCTTGTAATTAAATTTTCAACCTTTGGGAGATTTTGTTCTATAATAGATAGGTGTACCGCAAGTTAAGGTCAAAGGAAATTAAAAATTTTTTCTGGAATCTGATCGATTCAAATTTATAAATTAAAACATACCGCGATTTAAATCATTTTTTAAAACTAATTGTTCTGAACGCAATTAGTGTAAAAAAATTATAATGTAATAGGAGTATCGAATATCTCTTGAAATATCGTACGTGGTAAGCCCACTTCAATACACTTCAACGATGATGAATTACGTTTAGTTAATGGAGTAAGTGTAATTGAGCTAGCTGTATAAATCAAATGTTTCAACACCTAGTAAAGGCATGCTAGAAGATTAATGCACAGTTTTACACAATACTCCTTTCTCTCAAGTACTGAATATAACTTGTGTATTTAATAGTCAGCTCATAAAACGCCTTGTGTTTACTATTATTTATTTCTATTATTTATAAAACATGGCATTTAATTAACTGTTCCATATAACAAAATATAACACACTATTAAAACAGAATAAATTTTACTAAGTAAAAGCGAGTTCAGATAAAAGCCTTAATTAATTAAATTATAATTAATAAAATAAATTTAATCTTAGAAGTTTGACAAATTAATTTTTAACGTTCTCAGCAAAATTTTTATTTTTGTTTTAATGAAATATTACAAAAATAATAACGACCATAATTATCTTTAGCACTGTGATTAGCGTGGTAGATGACAAAACGGAAAATCCTACGTCCGATTTCCGGTTAGGGTCTAAAATTAATAACATATGAAAATTTCACCCTACTATTCAATAACCCAAAATGGTCAAAAATGAATTAGCTGTGGACACGACTTTACATAAACTTAAATAATGATATAAATATTTTAAAATATGTTTAAATTTTATTCTAAATTTGATTATCAATTCTGTTTGTGTGTGTGTGCGACTTTAAAAAAACTAAAATAATGATCTAAATAATTTAAAATATAGGCCTACTTAAATTGTATTCTAAATTATCAATTGTGCTTGTGTGGGTGTGTGTGTGTGCGTGCGTGTGTACGACTTAAAATAAACTTAAATTATGATCTAAATATTTTTTAAAATACTTAAATTTTATTCTAAATTATCAATTGTGGTTGTGAGTGTGTGTGTGTGCGCGCGCGCTTCCTGGTCTTAATGGATTGAATTAAATAAATAAGTTTATTGTTATTTCCCGGTTTTAATCAATATTTTATTCTTTGTAAGTACTATTTTAAGAATACTAATGCTAATTTTCAAAATTAATGATTTCTGTAAAGTTACACGAATAAATTTATTGCTTTAAAAAATAATTCCCTTTATACTCTTAAGAATAAAATGGTTGAAATTCGACTTCCTAGTCATTACCTACATAAGCTGACTATTTTTAAAAATAAAACTCCTCGGTAATGTAACCTATAGAAATATTATGTATTAGATTTAGCGGTATTGTTACTTTATGGTCTTAAAAATGCTAAATAAAACGATGGAAGTTGTGAATACTGTGAAACGTGGAAAACTGGAGTACTTCAGTCATGTGATAAGAGGCAGAAAATATAGAATGTTAAGATGGTAGAGAGAAAGTGACGTAGAATAGAACATCATGGTTAAGGAATTTTTGGCTGGTGTATCGTGAGTTCGGTTACTCTTCCCGTCGGGCAACCGGAAAAACTCAAGTCGCCTTGACGGTACCCAATTTTATGCAAGGACAAGGCACCTGAAGAAAAAAGTTTAAAATTGTTCCTCATTTTTACCACTTAGACTCAAATTATCGAAATTTAAATTCTTTAATCTTTCTGTTCAACCCCTAAGAAAAATTAGAGCTGAATTTCAGCTCTCTAGTTAGAGAACAGGGAAATTAGAGAATTAGTGATTAGTCTGTCAATTAGCGACGGATTTTCCATTGGCCCGTTTAAAGAGATTTACAAGTTGTAATTTAAAATATTATAATAATATAATATTAGACTATTTATATTAGTAAAAAAATAGAAGTTGTAATTTTAGCCCATGACAGATAGGTGCAGTGTCAAATTAGTAATTTTTTGTTTTTTTTTCATGAAAATCTGTAAAATATATATGTTTTTTAGATTTCGGACTTAGTATGCATTTAACAACTGAAGTGTAACGTAAAATTTATAGAATATTAAAAGATCTACAACTTTTATTCAAAGCATTTTGCTCTACAGAGCCTAGTTTAGCGTCAGAGTGATTTTTCGAGGTTGATTTTCATTTTGCATAATTCACTTATGATTAAAATGAGGTTATGTTTTTTGAGATAAAAAATTATTTATTTTGTTTATTTCTAATGTTTCATTACTAATATTACGTTATATTGTCCATTATTTGAATTGTCAAGAGAAGGACTTGTGTGAGTGTTTCAACCCAGATTTTTTGTTGTAGTTTTAATGTGTCATAAAATTTTAATACCTATAAGTTGGTTGCAATTGTCACAATTACCGATATATTAAGTACCAAATGTCTTTAATGGTGTTTTAATCTATCTTAAACTTTCTATCTTTTCTATCTTTTTTTAAACGTATTTTGTGTATAGCTATAAGCTTTTAGTGTTAATAAGGTAAGTCTTCGTGAATTATGTCATTGGATATCCAATACCACTGGGAGACTGTGATACTACGAAAAATGTTCGATCTAGTTGTTTTACTTTTGGTTAACTCTAGCGACACACAATTTATAAAATGAAGGCCAACGATAAACCTATTTTACACTACACATTCCGTAACAGGGTGATCAACTCAGTCATGAAATTTAGTAACTCAAATTTACCATAACACGTGAAGTACCTCAATTGGATAATTAATTTAATCTTGTCATCATTTATCAACAACACGATATGTTCACTTCTTGGATTGGAACAGATTGTAGATTTGCTGATAACATTTTTTTAAATATCATGTGTGAAACATTCACAGGTTTTTTTCTTAAGTAGGTAACAAAGATGAAGAATACTACAACACAATTTTAGATTTACACATTAGAGGTGTATTTTAATTTCATTTTTTCATGTAAATTATGTGTGTTGTTTAGGTCATTAGCTGGAAGGCAGGTTTGAATCTCTAAAGGCTTTACTAAGTAAAAAGAGAAATGAGGTTTTTTGCAATTGCCTTCCTCACTGAGTGGAAAAGTATCTACGCTTATCAGCACGCCAGGCCCTCCGAAAAACATTTACTTTCCACCCTGTCCATGACACCGTCACTTCATTCACCACAGAGTTTGGTTGTATAATGAAATTCATTACTCACTGAGGAGATAACTCTGAAAATACAATTTTTCAAAGCTGATGAGCTCTGAACGTCCGAATTGCCCCCTACCCACTTCACATCTAGCCAATGACTTGCAAGCAACGATGCCAATACTTGCTCTCGTAGCTCTGATATTTATTTCGTAAGCCATTTTTTTGGTCTTTCAATAAAAATTATAAACTATGAATATAAAACTAGCTGATTATATTAAAAAGTATTGCACGTTAACACACTCTATAATCAATGTGTTCAGTACGAGATGCAAGACATGAGTGAACTACTGCAGCTCATATTACACATGCACGCGTAATTTTTGTCAGGCTGATATATTCATACAACCCGACAATGCTGGCAAACGTTCTGATTTGTCTAAACGCGTGGAATAGCAGAGCTTATCAATTGTAAAAAGCATTATAATGTATTTTGCACCTCTACTTCTTCTGTTCTTTATTGATTCAGTCATATAATTGGTTGACCATGTTATAAGAACCAGAACTATTTTTTGTAGCTCTGGAACTAGCAGATCGAGTGCAAATAATTTAACACTCCACCTCCAGCTATGGGCAAAAATTATCTACATTGATAATTTATTGATTTTTTGGTCGTTTCTGATAACCCGGATTCGGTTAACCCGGATTTGGTTAACAAGAGTTCTGCTGTTTTATAAGAATATTACTGAAAGAACTTAAAAACCCTATGTTTTGATGAACATGTTAACTTTTGTAGATACAATATAATAATAATAATAATGCGGTCCTGGGTTCGAATCCCACTCAGGCACGGCATATTTTCATACGTTACAAAAAATCATTTCAGCCTCATTACACACAGTTACACCCCAACGTCGTCGCTAATTGATGTTGATGCGACGTTAAAGAAATTCAAAAAATAATAATAATAATATGAACTTTGTTTACAAAGACAAAAAGGTTGAATTTTACAAATAACTAAGACAATACGTAACTTACCAGTCAATTACAAATTGATACAATTAAAAATTAAACTGTCCCAATTATCATAGATTTATCATAGATTATCATTAAGCTTGGCCGAGGCCGTCAGCTGAGTAGATAAAATATATCGGTAATTATTAAGATTCATATTATTGAATTTTCTGAACTATTGCAAATATTTTCCGATTATAAACAATCCATAACCTTTCTATCCTATCGAAATTCATAACATGAAGAAACGTAGGAGGATAATAAATACGTACTTCAACAAATATTTATTAAACAGCATAACACTAAATCATGATATACCCACACAACGTATTATCCGTTAGGATAACGCAGATGATATAATTTGCTATAGGAAATTAAACGTGGCACTTTCATAACGAGTTTAACAAGTACCCTACTTGTAGAATAATTTTGGTTAGTTAGAATTAAATTGTTGTTTGATTTACGGTATTACGGTCGTGGGTTGTATTGCCTCACATTGTTGAATATCAATTATTCATGTTAGTGATCAACTTGACAGCTAAGATTAGAAAGACAATTCAGGAATTAATTTCAGATTAATTGGAAGAAGATACAACCCGATACCTATTCAATAAATTGGATACCAAACCAAAATACTAAGCGTATTGTGGTTTGTAAAATTAATAATTAAATAGGTCAAATTTAGTCTAGTGATATAATTGAACTGCCGCATTGCGTAATGGCTTGACAAGTAAACTTGTCGACTAAACTTTTTGCGGTCTGAGTAAGAATAACAAATGGAAAGATTTTTAAACGTAAACTTCGAACAGACTTAAAGGGTTTTCATTTATCAATTCGTGAAAGTATAAGATCGGTACTAAATAATACCTCAATTTCATAGTACGTAGACACCTAATCTATTTATTCAAGAATAAACTAAACTTTTTGGTCAATTTAAAACTTTACTTGCTTCTGAATGTTGGTAAAAGATGTATTAATCGGAAGCCCTTTATTTCAAGATGTCTTACAAGGCCTACAAATTCTAGTAATAATTTAATACAGCTCAGGCTTCTAAATTCTTCATCTTTGTTTTTGTCCTGCCTATCCGATTCGGATGTACGCGATCATCATGGTTATTTTGATCTTATTAGTCGCAATCCGGAACAATTCCGTGCTGCTCTTACCGAACCAGGTCCTCAAATTGTCAAGTCAGGAAATTCTTCTATCAGGATTCCTCTTTCCCTCTATCTTTGCCTGCAGAATTCGTTTCTGTAGATCATATCTTTTTGATTTTTCATCATTTAACCTGGGAGCTGCTTACGGCACTAACAATTTTGACCAATTCCAGACCCTTGTTCATTCTTTACAAAACTTCAACATTAATGACTTTCTGCGTCCACGAATTCATGTCTACTCTTCAAAACTGACTAGAAAAACAAATTCAAATGTCTTGTTTTATTGGTGTTTTTTTTAATAACTCTATACCAAAAAAATATTTATTTTTTTCAGAGAATTAACTTTTGTTTATAAAAAGTTTAGTTTGCATGATTTCCCTTAGTTGGGTATTTAAGAATCATTTTTAAATACCTGCTAATAAAATACTGATAAACGCAAGTTACAACTTAAAAAGTTAGAAATAAAATGAATGTTTTGTTATTAAAACTAAGAAGGTACGAAGGTAATTTTTAATAGCTCACTTTAGAGTAGCATCCCTAATTCTTTAACTTACCGATTGAAATTCCGCAGGTTTGCTTATTAAAGTTACTTAATTCACGAGTTTGCCCTTGTTTGCAACGAGGGGTAAAGGGGAAAAAGCATCAGTGCACATGTGCGACTGCTTTAATTTCAGTGCAACCAACACAACAACTTATACTATAGAGAGCATATACAGTATATCGCGGAACCTTTAGTAGGTTAACTATACAAATATAACTGTTTGTTACCGTAAACAGAAATATTAGTTTCTTGAAAACGTTGGCAGACTATTAACAGTGCTGAACGAAAGTAGTGTAATAATGCTGTAAAGTTGAAGCTAAACAAAAATGTCTTTCCCTGCCTCTTAACAAAAGCCATGAGCGAGTGGCTAAGTACTGTGATGTTTCTCTTCCCACAATTCGAAAAATGAAGAAGGAAATTAAAGACTTAAAGAAGCTATTTTTGAACAGTTTTGTTGACACCTGGTAAAAAAGGAAACTGTTCGGTAGATACTAGTGAAACTGATTGTGAAGACGCCGGTGACAGTGATAGTAAAGAAGGCGATTCATTCATAGAAAATTTTGTTCCAATGGAATAAGGTAGCTGGTAATTACAGAAAATCAAATTTTTCTAGACTTGTTATTAAGATATACGCAATATAACAGGTCACACTTATTTCTCATAAGATTTATGAAGAAACCATTTTTTCGGAATAAACCACAGCTTACAAAATGTATGTAGAAACTGTAAATACGAGTAGTGTCACACTATTGAGGTTAGCAGCACTATCAAATTTTCACTTCCGTTTCTCATAGCCCATTCATACGCAAAAGGCAATCTCGTGACTTCAGTATCTATAGATTTTAAACAGAAATAATGAAGAATTTTTATTTCGGCTACTTAGACCTAAGTGGTATAAAGAAGGGGTTACCTATAATTTCTATACATTCCTGAAGAACTACAGTTTTAAAATTTGACATGCATATTCTCCTCGTGAATCGTGAGGAAACTAAAGCATTTAAATGTCGACTATTTGATCCTTATAGTTTAGATAACTAATATTTGGCGTAGAGCCAATTAAAGCAATCCGATAAGCTACATGACAAGCGATACAATAAGCAACCCGACCCTAATTCAATATTGCATTCAGTGTTTTGTGTTCCTTGTGTAAGTGACTAAATTAATATGTATCGGTGGAGATGACATAGCTTGTCGATCGCTCCAAGCGACAGTATCAAGCAACTCGACAAGTCATCTTGAATAAATAGGAGACATCTCCGCTGTTATTTGAGTAGAATCCATGGGTATGGAATCACACTTTCAATAGTTATTCCAGAACGGATTTAACAAGCTAAACTTTCTAGATCATTCTATTCTTCTTCTTCTTCTTCTTCTTCTTCTTCTTCTTTTTCTTCTTCTTCTTCTTCGGGTGCCTTCTCTTAAGGCTGGCATTCCACCAAAGTAGGGTGGGAGCGGCGTGGCACGATAATTCACAAATTTTGCGACCGATAGAATGCGACTTCTTGAAACTACACTGAAACAAATACGACTAAATTCCACAGATTCACACACCGAGACACGCACCACTTCCTTGTTACTAGTCACAAAAGTCACTCGTTCAAGAATAACGCGTGTCCTATTTTTGCCACTCGCGTTGCTTGTGTGACATGTGTTTCTGTCTGTAGTTTGGGCATTTTAATAGTGTTTTTTAAAATATTTATTTAAAATAAAAACGTCTTCTGAAAAACTCGTGTTTACGACTGCGTAAAAAGTTGTCATTTAGTCATTTTAGTGTTGCACCCATAGTAATCGTTTCGGATGGTGAAATATTGCTTCACGTCGCATCGCTCCAGTGGGCACCGCGACCAGAGAAATACACAATAGTTCTATTTCTTCCGAAAGATCCTATAATTCTGAAAATCAGTATTTGATCGTAAAGTGATATAGGTCTACAAAGAAAGAGTAACGAGTGGAAAATCATAAAACCAATATTTATTTAATGCACTCCTCTGAGGCTAGTGATGAACCCGCGCGTAGTGTGGGCGCAATCACTGAATTGATGCATTTAATAAGTAATAAAATAATATCTGCATATTAAATTATACTGTGGACAATTCGAACTGGCACAAGTTCCGCATAAAATATATCTATAACCTATTCTTTCAACAAGGTCTACAAATTTTAATGTACGCAAATGCCTACAACCTTATTTCAATGGACAAACATACAAATAATTATTTCATTTTAAAATATGTATTTAATTTTTCCCAGTAAAAATTTAAATTATAAATTACAAGAACTAAACTGCAAAAACTAAACTATAATCTAGAGACGCACACAACTAATTAAAGAAATTTGTTGTTGTTTAGGTCAACAGCCGAAAGGCTGGTTTGAACCTCTAGAGGTTTTACTAAGTAAAACGAGGAGTGAGGTGGTTTACAGTTGCCTTCCTCACTGAGTGGGAAAAGTATGCTTATCAGCATGCCGGGCCCTCTGAAAAGCACATATTTTCCACTCTGTAAATGACAATTTTACTTCATTCACCACAGGGTCTGGCTGTATACTGAAATTCATTACTTTCAGAGAAGATAACTCTGACTAGTGTCTTTTACACCTCTACCTCTTCTGTTCTTAAACGATTCAGTCATTTAATTGGCTGACCATGTGATAAGAAACAGAACTATTTATTTTTGCCCGGCAACGAACAGATTGAGTGTAAATAATTTGATTAAAGAAATTTTCTAAATATATTAATGAACAGAAAATCATATATGAAAACAAATTAGTTATCATTATGTCGGACAGATTATTAATAACAGTGAAAACAAAGCGTAGTGACTGTGCGCGAGTCGCACATTACAATAGCGATTGTATACTTTTGTGACTGTACCGTCGTTGCATGGCGAGGGGCGAAGAGTGGAGTAGATAAATACCGAAGCTGCTTGTGCCAATTCGAAATTGTCCAAGTATACTTAATTATCATAACTGTTGATATATCAATTAATACAGAAACAAAAATACGATATTCATTAATTTGAAAAAACAGAACATTATGTAATTAATGATATATTCTTTTGAAAAAGCACAAATTTTTGTAATAACAACGATATTTAAAAGAAGAATTTAAATAGTAAAAACTTGTACAGAAACTCTTCATCCTAGTACTACGGTATTGTCATGTTTTCATGTTTATCTTATTCTAGCCTTTATCTAGATCAGATTTTACATTGGCAATCCATATCTGTCAAACAATTTTTACGTCATTTTTTCCTCTCTTGTTCAACCTTTTTCACAATGATTCTTCTCAATTTATCACACTTTTTTAAATTTTTCAATACATTCATCATAGATGTTACGTTTAAACAGTTTCACCATTTCAATTTCAATCTGTTTTCATTATTTCATGTTGATACAGTTTTTAAATTATGTATTTTTGTATGATAAAAGAAAATGTAAGCCGATGCTATTATATGTTCATATATTAGAAATATAAAATTTAATAATTCCATTGTATTTTTTAGACTTCTGTAATTTATAGGTGATCATAAAGTCTCTCCGCAGTAGCTGCTTGGTGGCATAAAAATATTGTGTTCTGGTTAGAAATCCGTTTGACAGGTTACTCCCCTTTATGTGGACTCATCCAACATTCTTTTGTTGTGTTTATCTCAGACAGCGTCAGTGCATATTGTGTTCTGGTTAGAGCCACCGTGTAGTAGTGTAGTTACAATATTACCGTGACTTTATTGTCAGTGTTAAAATGCTAACGATTGAAGAACGTGTTTTTTTGCTCGAACAAGTGCTTAAAGCTGGCGATAAATACACAGAATCAGTTCGTCAGGAATTCACTACAGTTTTCCTGGGACAAGAATCCCACATTGTGATACTGTGCGAGACTTGATTGCTAAATTTCGAAGTACGGGTTCAGTGGCAGATGCACCACGAAGTGGTCGTCCTAGTGTTTTGTCTGATGATAAACTACTCGACATTTCCGATAAGATGGCTTTAAGTCCGAACAAGTCATTAAGAAGACTAGCGCTGGAAAGTGAGGTTAGTTACGGAACAGCCCACACTGCTGTAAAGAAAAAAATAAAACTTTTCCCGTACAAAATAACAGTTGTGCATGAATTAAAACCTACTGATCCTGGCAAGAGATTGGAGTATTGTGAATGGTTCAATAATTTCATTCAACAAAATGGAATCGATGTTCTTGATGAAACATTTTTCACCGATGAGGCGTAGTTTCATTTATCCGGGTACATGAACTCACAAAATTCTCGTTTGTGGAATACTGAAAATCCATTCTGTATTCATGAGGAACCACTTCATTCTGCAAAAATTGGAGTTTGGATTGCAATTTCTAGACGTCGGATTGTAGGTCCCATATTTTTCAATGAAACAATAAACGCTCAACGATACTGCACTGACATTTTGTATCCATTCATTGGCGAACTTGAGTTAAGTGAAATACTGAACGGCCACTTCCAACAAGACAGCGCAACCGCACACACAGCTCGTGTTTCAATGGCACTGCTTGCAGATGTTTTTGGTGATCGCATAATTTCACAGGGGTTGTGGCCTCCACGATCACCCGATCTAACACCGCCTGACTTTTTCTTCTGGGGTGCAGCAAAAGCAACTGTCTATAGAAACAACCCAAAAGCCATTGACGAACTGAAAACTGCAATATCCAATTTCACTGCTTCTGTTACAGAGGAAATGTTACATCGTGTGTTTGCAAACATGATTAAACGAATTGAATTGAGTATTCAACAACAAGGAAGGCATTTTCAACATCTACTTTAATGTATGTACACGTAAATTTAATAAATTGATAACTTGTTGTCGTTGTTAAATAAATAACTTGTTCCTGAGTGTTTCTTTGTATATATTTCACTGCGGAGGGACTTCTTGATCACCCGTTATTATTTTTACTTTCTCTTGCCGTTTATGAATAATATAGAAAAGGAAAGTATTGTTTTCATGCCGATTTTTCAAAATAGAGTTTTCACCGGATACACTACATGATTTCAAACTCCCTGAACCCAAAAATACACGTTTTTAGCGATTGGTCTGTGTGTGTATGCGCGTGCACGTGTATGTGTTAGCAACATATTTCAAAAATGACATATCGTACCAAGTTGAAAATTGAAACTTAAGCTTAGGTACCACTAGAGAATCCGAC
This sequence comes from Catonia carolina, assembly GCA_035578175.1. Taxonomy (NCBI): domain Eukaryota; kingdom Metazoa; phylum Arthropoda; class Insecta; order Hemiptera; family Achilidae; genus Catonia; species Catonia carolina. The sequence goes on along the minus strand of JAQMRL010000001.1, from coordinate 253,960,414 downwards.
ACGAATATTTTCATTAAAATCGGTCAACCGGAAGTAGTAGTTTATTCGTGTGATTTCTCACTTTTTAGCAATTTTCTTAAAAACTTCTCTTACGATTTTTATAAAACTCACCTCATTTACTACTTTTTTATGCTGAAATTGAAAGGGTCGGCAGACGAAAGTGCTAACCCACAAAATTTCCAGCGTGATTTTTCTTAAATATTCTGTAAAAATAAAATGTTTAGAACGTTTTAAACAGGAAGCTATATTTACGATTTTAAGAACCTAGATTAATAAAAAAAGAGATGTTTAACAAAAAAATTTAAAAAAATAATTTATAGATTTCAATAAACTTTTAAATTGACACTGCGTAAAATTATATTGATGTGGGTTAGCACTGTCTTCTCCCGACTCCTTCAATACTTGGGGAGGCTGTTATTTCGTAGAATTTTTCTTTTAAGATTGAAAACCAACCTCTGTAGAACTTAAACATACGGAACGTCAGTAGTTACCTTTAAACTAGGCTCTATAGAGAAAAATGCTTGAAAGTTGTAGGGTTTTAATTTTTTATAACTTTCATTATAGTATACATTTTTGTAGTAAAATGCAAGGCCGTAATCTTAAAGAATCCCATTTTTTACCGATTTTGATGAAAAAATAACAAAGTCACTAAATGCCGCTTAACTATGCGTTATAAAAAAATATTGGTTTTTCTACTATAGCGCAGCCTTCCCAGGAATTTCAGCAGACATAGTACTTACACCCTATCTTACAGAGCATAAAAAAAGTAGTAAATGAGGCTTTTTTGTTAAAAAATCATAAAATCCGTTTTTGATGAAATCGCTCAAAACTAAAAAATCATACGAATAAAATACTACTTCTGGTTGACCGACTTCAATGAAAATATTGGTGTTCGATTCTGTTATGATACCTAACTTAAGTTCCAAGTTCCAACTTAGTACGATATTCTGTACTTGAGATATTTTGTTTACACACACACACAAACCAATCGCTAAAAAATGTTTTTTGGGGGTTCAGGGGACCTAAAAATGTACAGTTCAGCCGTTCTTAGTTTTCTCCTACTGTCAACAAACCAAAGCCAGCTATTGAAGGGTGCACGCTAGAGTCCGCGACTTTATTGATGTCGTATTCCTAATAAGTTAACTATGTTTTAAATTATAAGTACTTTAAGTACTTAAAACATCAGTCATGATATTATGATGTAGGCCTAACAATTTCATTTATAAAAATACTTTTAAAAGTATTTTGTATTTAAATACTTTTGAAAGTATTTTGTTGCTACTTTTTAATCAGTTTGTACACATTTTTATATAATGCGCATGCTCAGTAACGTCGTTATCTGTTTACAGTAAGAGCAAACTTAGAAAGGCTGGACTTTATAGTATTTTCGGTAAAAACTTGATTTTTAAAAATCGACGTGAAAACAATTTTTTCTTTTTCTATATTAGGCCTCTATATAAGTTACATATAGGGCAAGCGAAAGTAAAAATTGTATTAACCAGAATGTCTTATCATTACTACTGGAATATAATTACCATTGGCGATACAATCAAAAATAGAATTAAATGTACAATTAAATTGTAAATAGTAATTGTAATTGCAATTATAAATGTACAATTTAAAAGTTACAATGTAAAATAGTACAATTAAATGAGATCGCCTTCGTGGTAAAATTAAAGCGGGCTGACTACAGAGTGGAAGTTTCCGGGTTGAGTTCTAGGAAATGTATGCAACTTTTTTATCGTGCACTAATCTATGTAATATTGTATTCTACTTTAATTTATTCTACATTATTATTCATCACATATTAAGTAATATTCTAATATCGTAAACTAAATATGCAAATAACTTTTCCTTACGTAACTTATAAAGTCCTTATCTGAGCATAAAAGATTGTCGGTACGTTCTTTTAAACTTTAACGAATCTCTTGTGAAAAAAAACAACCAACAACCAACAACCAACAAGTTTCTTGAAGAAAGTTTTTGTGGGATTCATTATTAGATTATTCATATTAGATTCATTCTGCCCATAACAGACAGGTGGAGTGTCAAATTATTTACACTCAATCTGTTCGTTGCAGGGCTAAAATAAATAGTTCTGTTTCTTATCACATGGTCAGTCAATTAAATGACTGAATCATTAAAGAACAGAAGAGTTAGAGGTGTAAAAGACACTAATCAGAGTTATCTTCTCTGAAAGTAATGTATTTCATTGTACAGCCAGACCCTGTGGTGAATGAAGTGAAGGTGTCATTTACAGAGTGAAAAATATGTGCTTTTCAGAGGGACCTGCATGCTGATAAGCGTACTTTTCCACTTAGTGAGGAAGGCAATGGTAAACCACCTCACTCCTCGTTTTACTTAGTAAAACCTCTAGAGGTTCAAACCAGCCTTTCGGCTGTTGACCTAAACAACAACGGGATTCATTAAGTTGACTGAAGTTAAGTTTATTGCAGAATTTTATAGCTCTGTAGTGTGTTCAGGTTTTATACGTATAATGTTTTCGTTTTTATTTAGAAGAAACTGTGTTTTGTTGAGTATATGGTATTCATATTCCCATAATGGGCAGATGGAGTGTTACATTAATCGCCCTCAATCTGCTGGTTCCAGGGCTACAAAAATTGGTTCTGTTTCTTCTAACATAGTCAGCCAATTGTATGACTGAACTATTTAAGAACAGAAGAAGTAGAGGTGTAAAAGACACTAATCAGAGTTATCACCTCTGAAAGTAATGAATTTCATTATACAGCCAGAGCCTGTGGTGAATGAAGTGAAGGTGTCATTTGCAGGGTGAAAAGTAGGTGCTTTTGAGGGCCTGGCATGCTGATAAGCATACTCTTTAAACTCAATGACAAAGGCATTAGTAAACCATTTCACTCCTCGTTTTTACTTTGTAAAATCTCTAGAGGTTCAAACCAGCCTTTCAGCTATTGACCTAAATAACAATATGGTATTCATGATTGAAATTATTTTTATCGAAGAGATTAATATTCTTCTTTGAAAATTTTAAGGTCTCTAGAATATAGAATGAACATTTATAATATGAAAAATTCTAAATCGATTGAAATAGTGTTTACACGATCTTTTCAAATATCGGCGTAATATTCTGATGATTTGTTTTTACGTTCTCTTGTCCTATAGAAATGTAGGGAAGGAAATTACTGTTCTCATGTCGATTTTTTTGAAATCAAGTTTTCACCGAAAATAAACGTTTTCAAGTAACCTAATCCCAAAAAGAAACGTTTTTAGCGATTGGTTTGTGTGTGTACGTGTGAGAGAAAAAAATATCTCAAGAACGGAATATCGTACGAAGTTGAAACTTGGAACTTAAGTTAAGTATTATACGGGGAATCGAAACTAATATTTTCTTAAAATTTGTCAACCGGAAGTAGTAGTTTATTAGTACAATTTTCGACTTTTATTGCGATTTTCTCAAAAACGGCTCCTACTATTTTTTTTTTTAAATCGCCTCATTTATTTCATTTTTATTCTCTACAAGACAGGATAAACGGCATGTCTGCTGAAATTCTCCGAGCTGTGGTGTCATGATAATCTTTTTATTACAATTGCGGCCTTAATATATGCATTTTAAGTAAAACCCGTATACAATTAAGTTTGTAGAAAATTAAAAACCTTTAAACGTTGAATAATAATTATAGTAAACTACAGAAATTATAGTATTATAATATAGGATTATTATAGTATTACAGTATATAGTAGGTAATTATAGTATAGTATAGTATTATAGTAATTATAGTAATAATAATTATAGTAAAAGTTATAAAAACACCTACAACCTACAACTTTGAAATCAAGCATTTTTTCTACAGTTTCGTTTACCATCAGTTAGTAATTTTCCGTATTTTTAAGTTGAACAGTGATTCATTTTAATTTAGCGTCATTCACCTGTGATATATTTTTCATTATTTACATGGCAAGGTAAAGTCATTTGAGTGTTTCACACCAGAATTTTAATTTTTAAAACCCGAGTTGAACCTGTAGAATTATTCAAGTGTATGATCCCGTAACTCAATATCAAGCTGTTCACATACTTTTTGATTCAAAATTCATAACATGTTAAATTTTTATAACAAATTAGTAAGAAGGACGCTAAATTTTGAAAATTCAAACGTAGTATGTTATCAACTTGATAAATCTAACAGTCACCTCAGCTTCCTCATTGATTTTCTCAGGGAAGGTATTGCAGCCATTAGTGTTTAAGCCTCTTCACAGGGACATTTCTGATATGTAAGTGGATTTGTATTAGTGTCAAAATTTGTATGCAAACTAGTTTAGAATGTTTTAGCCAGATGGGTTACGTATGGGAGTTGTAAATTGTTATCAGAGATAGTGTTTGTAACATAATACTGAGTAATTGTACGAATAATTTTATTTTGGATAACCTGAATACACTTGTGGGATGGTTTCACAGATTACCAAAATGATTTTTAAAAAAATAGTAATTGAAAAAGTTCTCAAACGCGTTGAATAATAAATCTGTCTTTGAATAACTTGGTAAATATATTGTGACATTAATTCCGGGTTCTTTTATGATTTGGTTAAATCTAAAAAAAATTTCGTGTAGGGCCAATTTTAGACCATATGAGGTTACTTTGGTCGTTTCTTGAAGCTCTTTCTGCGGTCCACATTCTCAGCATTTGTTCACTATAGGTTTTTTCTTTTTTTTTGTCCAGCCGGTGTTTGTTTTCGCTCTTCATGGAAGCCCTTAAAGTACATAATTATTAATTGTCTGAATTTCGGTTTATTAAGTTTCACGGATTAATCCGGTTTTCTTAATATCCTTACTGACTTCTTTGAATCATTTTTTCGACACCTTACATCAATTATTTAGTGTCTTAAAAATTTATATAATCAACTGTTAATCATCCATTCTACACAAGCATTCGTTAAATTTCAGTCTTATTTTTGTAATCGTTTTCACTAATCGTTCGTTTTCCTTCTACAATTCTCATCCTCTTAATCTACATTGTCCGTCTACTATCTTCGGACCCATTATCTTAATTCTTAATAATAAAAGGTCTTTTTTATTTATAAATATTCATTAAAAAATTAATTTCTTAAATTACGGGTACAGACTTAAACTAATTACAAGCTGTTTTAAAACTAACCAAGACTAAAAGAACCAAGAATTAAACTAAGCTAAAAAATAAATATGATAATTTACAATCAAACAAATAATGAATGAATTCTTACCTATTACCTTAATTCGACTGGACACCTACTGCTTGTTACGTAGTACTACTTCAATCGCAACGCGTTATGTACGAAACTGGTTTTGTAGTGCCCGCTACGAAAAAGTCCGTTGTATTTGAAGAGCTCTATTTCAAAAACGATCGAACGGAACAATTTTAACACTACAGAAAATTAAAACCTGTTCTTTCCCGCATTTTTTCGTTTAACTTAAATATTTTTCGAAGATACAACAATTTATGCTTTAAATATACCAGTTTTTACCGGTTTTATGTAAGAGTGTTTTTTAAACGTCTGTTATTACTTAATCCAGACTTTACACGAAAAATCGGGGTTTAATTACCTATGGTAAAAATGACAGTTTTTTCTATAAAGGAAATATTTTTTAAAAAATCTCATTTTCCATTTTAATATGACCGCCATTTTAAAAAATATCTATTTCAGCTCCACGTAAAGATTGCGAAATATTTTGCGATTGAACCATGCATTTTTGCAACAGTATTGTACCAAGTTTACACTTTTGTATTTAAAATTATAAATAAAACAGAAATGGGATTGTAATGTAAATAAAAATTTTTATAAAATTGGTTGAGTGGCAACTTATCTTTACAACGGACTTCTTCGTGGTGAGCACTATAACACGCACTAATACAATCTAATAACATTGGCTGCACAACAGTTTTACTATTTTTTTAATACATTGTTTTTTCTTATCAACTAACTTGCTCCTTACTTAAATGTCAAAGTACATTCATAAAATTTACTGATTGTAATGTAAAGCTATTTACATGGTAAACAGCCAATATAGTAATTGAGAAAGTATTAAGACCATGAAGGTGATAACCAAGTACCTTCAAACCAATTTACAAAGTTTCAGAGGCAAATTAGGTGTATTAATCTTCATAGTAATGTTCAAGCGTAGAATTCCGAGAAGACGGAGAAGGAGGGAGAGATAATCTGTTTTGTAGTAGGTAGGGAACCGACTGGGAAGCAGTCACTACAAGCAAATGCAAATAAATTCCAATTCACTTTAAACAGGTCACTACAGTGAATCTGTTACCCTTTATATACATAATATAATTACTGTGTACGGTATACTTGTATATAATATAGTTAAAGCTTATAAGGAGCAGTGATGAAGTACCTACACTTTCTGAAAGGAAATTATTCAGTCAATATATACACTGACCCACATCGGGTTCGTCTAGTGGTAAAGTCATCGTCGTGAATCAGTTGTTTGACAGCTGATTTTTGGAGACGAAAATTCTGGTTCTAATCCTATAGTCGTTTGCACATTCAGCTGACACAACGGAGCAGTAGGACAGTGTAATTCTTATGAGGCTCTGACTGCTACTGTGCGGTTCCAAGCTCCGTGTAGTTGCGGGTGAAGGGGTGAGGTAATGAGTGACGCATACTGGGCGAAAGACTGTTGTATTACTTTGATACAAAACATTCGTTTTCAAACTTTCCGTATTTAACATATTTGTTAACCCACCGGGTTGGTCTAGAGGTAAAGTCGTCACCAAAATCAGCTGTTTAACAGCTGATTTTTGGAGACGAAGGTTCCTGGTTCAAATCCTAGTAAAGGTAGTTACTTTTATACGGATTTGAATACTAGACAGTGGTTACCGGTGTACTTTGATGGTTGGGGTTCAATTAACAATACTCTCTCAGGAATGGTCGGCCTGGGTCTGTACAAGACTACACCTCATTTACACGTCATACACATCATCCTCATCTCATTTGGTCATGGGGTTGCTTATTGTTCTAAATTGAACAGATTGCAACGTACACAAATTAGGAATAAAAAAAAACATATTTGTTTGTACTTATTACATTTATTTATTTACATATTTTGATATAAATTGGTAAGTTAAATATTATGAATCCGACCAAGTTAATCCCCGGTAGGTATTTGTTAAAGTAATGCGCAGGATGATAAGAATATTTTTTTACTCTATTTAGTACACGCTACCACTACAAATGTATCAGCTTTCAAACACTACTTACTCATTTATTCTCCCATTATTATAACAACACACTGCATTCCTTTCAACTACACGGAGCTGGGACTCAAGCAATACAAAACCATCGGATTTGTAGATCAATCAATGCTATCATAACCAATAACATTCCCCCCCTTCGCAACCCATCGATAACAAACCTTTATAATGTAGAGTACTATACTAGTATAACTATTAATTAATAATTAGTACTATAAGTTTATACTCAACTCCATATGCGGATTCCAAATGGTTTTTTAACACTTTCAATTGAAATTTACTATCTGTTATTGTATTAATAAAACAAATTCTAAATGTGAAGCTAATGTTCCAAACTTGATTTTCTTGAAGGAGCGTGCAGTCGTCACCACAGTACTACAGTTGGCCAACAAGATCTCTTGGCCAGAGGCGCTTCAAACATCTGCGCTGAGCACCCGGTATCGCCCTAGTGTACATTTTTTTGTATGAGAGGGTTGTCATGTAATTCAAAATCGTCATGAATCGTCTTGTATAGTTGTTTCGATATATCAATTACGTATGGGATTTGTAAGTCTTTGTTCAACATTGAGTTAGTGATGTAAAAGTGGCATTGTGTTATCGTTCGTAGAATCTTGTTCTGGATCGCTTGTATACGTTTCGTGTGTGAAGGTTTAGCTGATCCCCAAAGTTGAACTCCATTTGTCCAGATTCTCTTAAGACTGTCTTGTAGATTGTTAATTTGTGTGATATGTTTAATTTAGAACGTCTATCGAGTAAGCGTTTCAGTTGATAGAAGCGTGTTTTGAGTTTGTGGCGATTCCAAATGTGAAATATTTTTTTCGATATCTTTACTGGCAAAGATTTTTTAGATTTGTTATAACCGATTGCGTCATTTATTTACATTTATCATGCAGTGTTTAGAAAGTTTGGGGAGGGTATGTGGAGAAGCCATTAGTAGGTCTGCAGTAAAATAGATAATATATTCATTCTAAGCCCCACCTAATAGAAGAAAATGTTTTTACAGTTTTTTTAATTTTTTACAATTCATTAAATCGTCCGTGAACTGACAAAGGAACAAATCTAAAAAAATTGATTTTTAGATAAGCCGGCGGCATACTCATTTTTTTATGCTCTGTTGACTGCCAAAGAGGCGAATGTCCATATCCAGTGGTTGCTTATATTATAAGCCACATACATAAGCGACATACGCCTCTTTGCCAGTCAATAGAGCATAAAAAAATGATTATGTTGCCGGCTTATCTAAAATCAAATTTTTTTAGATACGCTCCTCTGCCAGTTCACGGACAAAATATTATTCAAAATATTCTACGGACAAAATATTCCATTGTGTCAAGTGAACGTGCAAACGACTTTAGTATAGGTAGTTACTTTTATACAGATTTGATTACTAGGTAGTGGTTACCAGTGTACTTTGATGGCTGGGTTTAATTAATCATAATCTCTCAGGAATAGTCGGCCTGAGTCTGTACACGTCATACACATTTCTTCATCTCATTTAGTAATGGAGTTACTTATTGTTCTAAAATTGAACTGATTGCAATGTACACACATAGGGATTAAAAAAAATTACTTTTAGCCGAGGTTTTGAAGTATAATGAGACTAATTTAAGGTGATTTTAACCCTAAAATATAACATTTTGTTGAAAATAAATTATTTCTAAGAATAAATAAATAAATAACAAACAGTTGACTTTTTCACTAAACCAACCCGGTGTCTCGGCATATCGGCATTTATATGAAAATTACTGTGTCACCGGATGGCGACATTAAGTGGCGAGTTAAAACCTTTAATTTTTGGTGGCCCTGAAAAGGGCCGTTTAAGCGGTGGTCGTCTTGATGGGAAGCGTTGGTCGTAGTCGTCGTAGCGGTCGAGAAGCTGGGCGACATGGCGTGTCGTCATCCAGCGGAGACATCATGTTCTTCCCTCGCAGTAGTGCGTCGATGGCTGCTTCGTCGGGTCCGGTGGGCGTAAGGCTCGGTCGAGGGACCGCTGTGGGCATCACTCGCGTCAGCGGGCGATGACGGTCCGGTTGGCGGCTTACGGTGACGGGTAGGCGAGCGGAAGCATCATCTTCTCTCTTGCGGGGTTGTCGATGAGTCTTCGTTGGAGTCCGGTAGCCGTGTGCCGGTGGTGGACGTCTTGTCTGCTGTCTGGATCGGAATTGAATCTCTCGGATCAGTGCAGCGCTCTTTATATAGTTGCTGAGAGCGCTGTGGTGGAGGGCGGTTATTGGTCTTGGCCATGATGACAAAGGCCTCTGTCGGTACGCCGCCACAAGCCTACCACCCCTCTCGGAACTATTGGCGGCTCCCTCTGTCGCTACGTCGGAAGCTTTGATAGCCGGCAGCACAGTACTTAATCAAAGGGGGCGACGGTAGCAACTGTTTTAATTTTTTAAAGAATTTAACTAATTCTTACAGAACTTTTGTCTGCCGTGTTTCATCATTTATTTTTCTTGTGTTTTTCTAATGATTCTATAAGAACTATTTATGAAAGTAATAAGAAACTTAAATTAATTGTAGCATCTCTCATAAAATCACGAAAAGAAACAGGTTTTTTTATTCTGTTTTCATTTTCAAGCCACTGTGTCAAGTTACCTGCCAAAAAAGAAAGAAGTAAATTAGATAACTGTTCCAGAAAACCACACTTACCAAGAGAAAGATAAAAATAGAGTATCAAACGAACTTGATGCTCTTTAGATTGTATTATTTTTCTATAAAAAAAGAAATACTTCTAAAAATAAGCTATGCTACAGTAATCTTATTTATTTTTCACTTTTGTTCTCTTTGTTACTGTTTAAATATATTAGAATTTATTCTGAATAGCAATTCTGTACATTCTTTTTCTTCTTTGTATTAAACAATATAATTTAATCTGCAGTCCAGAGCCTTATGGAGTGGTTTCTATCAAAGAAATACCTTATTGAACTTGTTTGTATTTGATAATACTAAAATAATAATATTAATCCTAAAAATACTGTGTTTTACAATTTTATAAATTAATTCCAAGGAAATACTTTTATTGTTTCGCTTTGTCTTTTTCTTATAAATCCTACAAAATTGTAATGTGATGTGGTAAACAAGGAAGATGTTGAATAGTACAAGTTGAAATGAGTGCAGTGAGTATTTTATTGCGGTATTCTTACTCTTTTTATTCTTATTTACTCTTATTATTATTCTTCTTCATCTTCAAAGTACAACAAAATTCTCTTGTTTATTTAATCCTTTTCCACATTGGCTTTTCTCTCTTGTTACATCCAATAATCTTCATTCGATTTTTTTTCTTACTCCCGTTTGAGATGCCTCTCAAATAAAGCATGTTATTTAATAATTCTTTCCCTTTGTCAAGATGCTATTTTCCTTTATTTCTGATTGTAACGGTGCGTCTTTAAGAATCATGTTTCATCAAATGTTAAACAATTTTTAATATTTTTCATTCATAGAAATATATTATTAGGTAAATGAAAAATAATACTATTTAAAATTAAATATTACTTTGTCGTTTTCAATTTAACAGTTTATGTATTTTAGTTAAGTTTTCGTACCGGCTCAAACATTTACCTTACAAACTTTAATGATTGCACTTTAATGATGTCCCGAAAATTCTGGTCAATTGGCTCTGCTATTCATAGAAACAGAAACATTAACTAACTGAATATGATCTTGTACATTGTCATTTAGTTACGAATATAATACCTAAACTAATGATTCTGATGACCTTTATTCCCAAAGAGGGTCGCCGATTAATAGAGATTTATTTATTTAACTACAATTGTTTTTGTTTAGATCATCAGTCGAAAGGCTCGTTTGAACCTCTAGAGGCTTTACTAAGTAAAACGAGGAGTGAAGTGGTTTACAATATTCTCTTCCTTACTGAATTGAAAAGTATGTTTATCAGCATGCTAGGCCCTCCGAAAAGCACATACTTTCCACCCTGCATATGACACCTCCATTTCATTCACCACAGGGTCTGGCTGTATAACAAAATTTATTACTCTCAGAGGAGATAACTCTGACTAGTGTCTTTTATCCCTTTACTTCGTCTGTTCTTAAATTCTTCAGTGGACTGACCATGTGATAAGACACAAAACTATTTTTTTTGTAGCCCTGGAACTAGCAGATCGTATGCAAATAATTTAACACTCCACCTGCCTGTTATGGGCATTAACTACAATTATAATTTCTATAAACAGGAAACAGTATTTTTTTAGTTTATTTAAAGTCGTACCAACATGTTTTTAATTAGTGACTATTTTGGGTTTTCAAAAAGAACGCAACTGTAACATTAAAAAGGTAGAAGTTAATGTTATAGTTAAATTTTATGTCTCCTTGCATATCAATTGGCAATACTATCCAATGTTTAAGGTTAACATCTTGTAACAATTTAAATATCATTCTTGTACACCAGTGCTATTTCAGTACCCATTCGACTCTATTGTGTCAACAATGTCGTTTTCCAAAGACAAACGTGTGTTAATTCTTGAGACTTTTTTAGCTTACTATAAATCTTAAAACAGGTAAAAGACAAGTATCGATTAATATTTCCCAGTTCTACTACTCCGAATAAGTCGATTATTTTGCGTTTGTCGACTATCAGTGATAACCGTAGAATTCTGGAGGATGTAAACGAACGTTTAACTTGCTTTCCTAGAAAATCGTTCAGGAAGTTACCTTCACAGGCTGGGATACACTATCAATTACTTTCAGGGCTACTAAAAATTATATTTGCATTCTTACTACATCGGTGTCGTATATGGAGGAGTAGACCACGGAAAACGTTTATAGTATTGTCGTTGGTTTCGTTCTCTTGCTGATGAAAACGATATTGAGGTGTTAGATGGTGTTTATTTTAGTGATGAAACAAGATGTCACTTGGATGACTATGTTAACAGTCAAAACTGCCGAACATGGAGCACTGAAAATGCTCACGTGTAATATGAACGATCATTAGAAGCACGTAAAAGAGGTGTTTGATGTGTGATCTTTTGGCGTCGTTTAATAGAGTCTTTATTTTTTAATAAATCTGTGGACGGTTTGGTTTATAGTGACTTAATTCATCAGTTAATGTGATGTTAGATTTATACAAACGAGAATATTGTTTCCAAAAGAATAACGCAACTTGCTATACTCCTGATGACACGCTAGACAGATTAATTTGATCCTATATGAAACACCTGTAGAACGGTGGGTTTCAACAGGTTATAATTCCCAGACCATAGTCATGCAATTAACATTTTAACATTTTCTTCTTAATTTTTTTTTGTTTATTATAAAGTCCTTTTTTTATAAAGTTTATTTACTTATTTAAGTTACATCAACAGACTGGTTATTATTAACGATTTAATCTGTTTTGGAAAGGGTTATGATCAGTTTTAAACTATTTACAATTTTCAGATTCTAACCAGGAATGAAAACCAGGACGTTTTGTTTTGTAGTTTATCTTGCCAATTACTATACGCCATGGAGGCGGCCGAATAATTAAATTTTCTTTAATGAGTTTTGTTTTTTGTATAAAAATGAATAAAATATTTAATTTCTCATATAATTTAATGCCTTTTACAGAATATATTACCATTTATTATTAAAATGGATCACTGCAGTTTCGTTAATAGTAATATCTTGAATTTTAAACATGTCACTGTACATTTAAATTTATGATATTATTTCCATAATTAAATTTATAACTGTAATATTTACTGAATTTACCAAACATTTTCCGTGATTGTAACATTTTCATCGAGGAAAGATTAGTTTAATTTCTAGGTCACGGAATAGTTTAACATTCTATTGCTTATATTACCAACTAGTTATTTCATGTTTATTGTATTTGAATCGTTTAATTGCATGTAAAGTTATATCTTATTACTTTCTCTCTCCTTTATGAATAGTATATAGGAAGGAAAGTATTGTTTTCATGCCGATTTTTCGAAATCAAGTTTTCACCGGATCTACACATTTTCAGACCACCTGAACCCAAAAAACATGTTTTGAGCGATTGGTGTGGGTGTGTGTGTGTGTGTGTGTGAGAGAGAGAGAGAGAGAGAGAGAGAGAGAGAGAGAGAGAGAGAGAGAGAAAAAGAGTCTGTGTGTGTGCGTGTGCGTGCGTGCGTGTGTGTGTGTGTGTGTGTGTGTGTGTGTGTGTGTGTGTGTGTGTGTGTGTGTGTGTGTGTGTGTGTGTGTGTGTGTGTGTGTGTGTGTGTGTGTGTGTGTGTGTGTGTGTGTGTGTGTGTGTGTGTGTGTGTGTGTGAACAAAATATCTCAAGAACGGAACATCATACGAACTTGAAACTTAAAACTTAAGTTAGATACTACTACCGGACGCGACACGAACATTTTCATCAAAATCGGTCAACCGGAAGTAGTAGTTAATTCGTGTAAGTTTTCACTTTTATGCGATTTTCTCAAAAACGGCTCCTACGATTTTTTTTAAAACCGCCTCATTTACTAAATTTTTTATGCTCTACAAGATAGGGTAGGCGCCATGTCTGCTGAAATTCTTAGGCTGTTTTCTTGTAAAAAGAATGGTTTTTTTAAGATTGCGGCTGTAATATGCATTTTTGCGCAAAAATGTATCCAATATATGTTGTAGAAAAATCCTACAAATTTTAGGCCTATTTCAAAAATGTTTTTATATAACGCTTAGTTTAGCTGTAATTAGCGATTTTCTGTTTTTTTTCTCACGAAAACGTGTGAAAAATCAATTTTTTAAGATTTTGGCCTTGGTATGCATTTTACGACAAAAATGTATAATCAATTTTATAGGAAATTGAAAGATCTACCACTTTTATTTTAAGCATTTTTCTCTACAGAGTTTAGCGTGAAAGAGTAATTTTCCGTATTTTTAAGCCCAACTGAGGTTGATTTTCATTTTGCGTCTTTCACTCATGATTAAAATTAGGTTATGTTTATTGAGGTTAGTGTTTTGTTTATTTCTAATGTTTTATTGCTAATGTTAGGTTTATTGTTAATTATTTGCATTGGCAAGAGAAAGTTGTGTGAGTGTTTCACACCAGTTTTTTTTTGTTACAGAATGAGATCTGGGAGTGCAGATAACATGACACGTGGCTGGATGGAACTTGGAGGAAGACAGAGATCTCAGAGACCTGCATCTCAAAGACAAAGCCAACCTGATAATGAACTCACAGACTCATCTTCTGTGAGTATCCATACTTCATAAAACAAACTATCACAAAATTTTGGGTACTTATAAGTACTTAAATACCTGGTAAATGAAACGTAAAGTGTGAACCAATGTTAAGATATTTAGAAGGGAAATTAACTCCCTTCAGTTATGAAATCAAAAGATTAATAACTAATCAATAAAAATGCAAAATAATGCGATGTATTTCTTTTAATACAAAGGACTTCCAAATGGTAGTCGATATAATTATTTTGCCGTAATGAAAATAATTCCGTGTTTCTAACTGACGTTATTATTTTTCAGATTAAATCAATGTAATATTGAAACAAAATTTTCATTACCATCCTTTCAAAATAAAAAATATGAAGTTCATTAATTTTTAGTTCATTTCAATCTAACGTAGGCCTACTCATACGTTTATTGCAACTTACAGTAAAAAAAACACAATTTTATGATCATGAAAATAAACTGTAAATGAAAATTTTCATGAAATAAATAATTTGAAGTTGTCTAGTTGATTTCTTGCTTTTACGTACTAACTGATGTCTTGATGTCTTTTTCTTCAGTGTCTCTGTACGTAGTCGGGAAAATAATAGAACGTGGTTCGTAGATTCTTACCTGGGCACCATTATTAATGAGGCATAAGACAACTAGAAGGAGATTCGTGTCAAAAGTGGAAAGGCTAGAAAGGTTTTTATTGCAATGGGTTCAGTGTTTCGGAGCCATGACTTGAGATTGGGCACCAAATTACGGCTCCTCATATGCTATGTGTTCTCTTTTCTTCTGTATGATGTAGAAACTTAGACCTTGAACAGGGCGACTGTACGCCGGCTTGAGGCTTTTGAACTGTGGTTGTAAAGAAGAATATTGAGAATTTTGTGGACGCAGAAATTCACTAATGTTGAAGTTTTGTTGAGAATGAACAAGGTTTGGAATTGGTCAAAATTGTTAAGTGCCCTAAGCTGCTTCGAACATATAATGATAAATCAAAAAAGATATGATCTACTGCAGCGCATCCTGCGGGGAAAGATAGAGGGAAAGAGGAATCTTGGTAGAAGAAGAATTTACTGGCTCGCCAATTTGAGGACCTGGTTAGGTAAGAGCTACTCGGAATTGTTCCGGATTGCGACTAATAAGGTCAAAATAACTATTATGATCCCCAACATGCGAACCGTATAGGCACGACAAGAAGAAGTTGATTTCTTAGCCTCCAAAAACCTCGTCTTATTTATTTCAAAACGACTACGGGAAATAAAGATTTTTATTAAATTTAACGATAAGGACCTTTATTTAGGAGTCTAAAATAAAGATTTACTTCTCTGTGTATTTCTGTAGTAGACTAGAATTAAAAGTAAAACAAATCTGGAGCAGTGACGGTAGGGGCAGCGCTCGGGGCACTCAGCCTCCAGTGTTGCAGCTATGTACAGTGTATTA
This sequence comes from Catonia carolina, assembly GCA_035578175.1. Lineage (NCBI taxonomy): Eukaryota > Metazoa > Arthropoda > Insecta > Hemiptera > Achilidae > Catonia > Catonia carolina. Next base: position 253,944,625 of record JAQMRL010000001.1, on the reverse strand, counting down.
CCAGCACTGACGCTGTACGCATCATTTGCATGCCTCCACTCCCTCTCCCTCTCTCTTCGCTTTGCTTTTTCTCGTTATGAGATGCATTTTACAGTGAAAATGGTTCCAAAACTGCACTGCAAACTTGTTTGCTATTTAAGAAGGTACAGTACATTCTTTATTGCAAGAACGGAGCGCTACTGAAATGTGACAACGCTGTCACGAAAGGGTGCTATGAAAATGCTCAGCGCTGGTTGGCTAAGAGCGAGCCGAGCCCCCGACCGGCGGCTTCGGCTTCCTTTGGCTCCCTTCGCCCTCGATAGCTCCAGGTTTGTTTTACTTTTAATTCAACAATAGTAGTCTCCACTTTTTATGATTAAAATTCACTTTTAGAATAAAATAATTAAATCATAAATAATAATGAAATTATTTGTGCATTTTCGGCATCTAAGAGAGGAATTTTGTACGTACTGTCGGTCTAATCTTAAGTCATTAGCGGTGAAGATTAAGTTTACCATTTTGTTAATTGAAACTTTATATTTTCGACTTATTTGGAAATATAATCTTCAACTTTTCTGACCGAGTAGCCCAACGTATAAATTAGATTACCAATGCAGTTATGTATAGAAAAATTTTTTTGGTACTTAAGTATTATCGAATAATATAAAATCTGTAAATTATGTGTCATGCAGGATACCAGCATTGTCCAAGTTCGAGCTGGTCGCCGAAGAAAACCTGTTCTTAACGCAAGAGAAAAAAATATTCGTAGATTGGAAAGCAATGAAAGAGAACGAATGCGAATGCACAGCTTAAATGACGCATTTCAGGTAAGTTATAACAAAATATAGGAAAACTGAGAATAAAGAAAATTGACAAATAATCATTGTTAAATATTATTGATATACATAATAGTAAAGTACAGTATTATAATATAAAATATTATTCTTCAGTTATTAAAGAATCATCGCGTGTTGTAACCTTCTGAACTAAATAATAATATTGATTTTAGATATTATATTTTTTTGACTCACTAAAATTGTTCAGTCAGCATATAGTTGAATAATTAAGTAATATATAAAACAATTTACAAAATTTCATCGGGGATTTTAGAGTATCTTCTGGTCAAAAGAAAGTAAACAGTACGTCGTAAAACGCCCTGTGAAACCTAAAATAGCGAAGTTTGCAACCTGTAAGCTTGCATACAATATAAATTGAAACAGTACAAACGTTTGAAAATGTATTAAAACATTTTTTTGGCTGAAAAGAGTGAATTTAACAGTAACTCAAGTATTTGCTTAATTTTTAATTTGTTTATTAAATTTGAAATTTTCCATTAAACTTAGATCTGTCTCGTTAAAAAAAATTAATTATTTCAGTCTGAATATTATTAATTCTGTTTTATCATAAACCATACTTTTTGAATTATTTTCTCTACAAATTTTACAAAAGACTTTGAGTAATTTATTAACCATTCAATGAAGTTATTTTATGAAACTTAGAAAAATGTGTATTTCTATCTCAATTTTCCAGTAAACTCCTAAAATACAATTTTGGGTTATATATTTTCATCTATTTTTCTGGTTAAAAACTGTATAAAACCACCAAATTCAAACCCTAAATTTGGATTTGAGAGATTTCAGTAAGTATTAGTAATTTAACTGGTTCAATGGAAGTAAAATTACATGTTCTAGGAACTTGCTAACTGAGTGTTTTAAAACATATTCATATGATTTTTTTTTATTTTGACCTGTAGATGAGCTCAGATGATAAATCCAACATGTGTCTACTTAGTCTCTAAAGTAGAGAAAAATGAAGAAACAATTAAGAAAGTTCTTAACTACAAAAGAAAATCAAGAAAACTGTTATTCGTTTTGTGTGTTAATCCGTTTTGAATTAACTATTGACTTTATCCAACCATAGAGGGACAGATCTGAAGAATGAACATAGAAGATCATGTCAGCCATTTCACTGGTCCTTTCCAACTATTGTATTGCCTGTCGTATTTTTAAGTTAAATGGTATTTAACGTCGGTAGACAAATGACGTGGTTCCCTGTGCATAAAATAAGTCTCTAACCTATCTTCATAACAAAATATCTTCCAAGAGGGTGGGCACGTCTTGTCAGAACTATGGGAGACATATTTCTGGGACTTTTTTTATTATATTTTTCAGGTTAAAACCATAAGATGTAACCAAGTTTCCTTCTTAATAAAAATTTAGTTTTTAAATCATTAAAGCCTTAAAAACTTCAGAGCGGTCTCATTTTTAACGAAGTAACTGAATTCTGGGAAAAATATTTCAACAGCCGTTACTCGCTAACGAAGCATTTCCGAGTCTATTTGAACATACGTAATATAACAGAAAAACATAGTCGAAAATTGCCTGTGCGCATGTGCCAATTGGGAAATAATTCCCCCTCTAACTGTCTCTTTGTAAAAGTTGGAGCAGTGTCAGCAATTTATTAACAGCTGAATCGACAGTAGGGGAATAGTATCGATGCACAGGAGTGGAAGAGGCAAAAACAGTACTAGCAGAGAACTTGCTACATCAAGTTTTTTTTTTAAATTGTAAAATGATAGTATATAAACACTTTTCAGCAGAGATGCTGTTGAATTTTGAATCATTCTGTACAATAAAAGATTTTGAATTTCATTAAAGCAGGAAATTCAGTAGCAACGGCAATCGATTAATTGCTACAGATTTTTAAAATGTTTAATGATAGATTTTACTTGTCTTATTTCTAGGAATTTCCTATGCCTTCCTGACATTATCAGTGATATAATTTAAATTACATTTACGTTCATTGAATTTCTAGGGAACTCAATTTAATTATGTTTCTCGTTATGTGTGAATAGTATTGCTCCCAACCAAACATAAAAAAAACTTATCCTCTACCAAACATGACTATAAATAAACGAAAGACTCGTTATTTGTGTGCGATTGCCAAACCCTACCTCTTTCCTTGTGAAAAACACCATCTTATCAACCATCATCTCATCTGTCAATCTAAGCTCATCCATTTTACATTACATTTACAGTAACAAGTATTTACATTAGTACTTTATTACTTTTACCTTCACAATTACATCTTAAATCATTAGAAATTTAATTTAACCTTAATCTAACTAGTTCAACCAACTTATTTTAAGTTTAAAATACCTCTAGTATTAACAGATTTTTAAAATATCACCGTTTTGCTTATCTAAACTCCTAACAAAATAACTATAAATTAAAATAACGTTTGTAGTAGGTATAGCTTTTAAACAACATTCAGATTTAATATTAATTTCTCTAGAACGGTTTTGGGTTTTACATTTTGTACAGGCTATTCGATCTTGAATTTAAAAAATTGTGATGAAAAATACTAGCAATTTTGTATGAATTATTTAAATATTTTTTATTGTTATTCTAAAATGCAGTATTATTGAACATTGGTTATTTCTTTTTATTAAATTTATTATTTCAGCTGTTTAACAACTGATTTTTGGAGACGAAGGTTCCTGGTTCAAATCCTAGTAAAGGTACTTTTATATGGATTTGAATGCTAGACAGTGGCTACCGGTGTGCTTTGATGTTCGGGTTTAATTAACCATACTTTCTCAGGAATGGTCTGCCTGAGTCCGCACAAGACTACACCTCATTTACACGTCATACACATCATCCTCATCTCATTGGGTCATGGGGTTGCTTATTTTTCTGAACTGAACAGATTGCAACGTACACACATTAGGGATTAAAAAAAATTATTATTGTGATTTAACATTAGAGAAAAATATGATATGTAGAGATTTACTGTAAAATAGAATGGTGCCTAATTTACCATATAAAACAATTTTTATTATACCACATGCTTCCAATTATTGTTTTAGTAAAATGAATACAGCATTCAAGTCAATCAAAACACTGTAGAGTTGTGAGGTTAGTTTTTGTTAGAATGTTAGTAAGATGCGTACGCTTGCTATAACATTAATTTTGAAAGACTTTATAATATTAAAGACTTTTAGAAATCAGATTAATAAGTTAATAGTTTTCATTTGCTGATGTTTTTTACTACATACAATGTAGAAGAGTATGTAAAACAATATTGGTTTCTTTCTATAGTAAACAAAGAAATTATATCTTTTGCTATGTGTGAATCCCAAGGGAGTCATGTCAAACTGTCTTATAAGGCGGAAACAGGGTTCCCAGTGGATTCACTTAGAACTTTTGCACCCGACAACATGATCCCTTAGAGTTTACATTCAGACCATATTATTACTCTTCTATTATCTTGTTGCTGTCTGCAGAATATTGTTTTTGTCTGTGGTGTGTTTCCTTTACTTTTAGAGACATAATATGCACAGATTTATTATTACAGAGTTTCATTGCAAAGAATATTCAATTACATAATATTTATTCCAAAGTTGTTGTTGTTTAGGTCATCAGCCAAAAGGCTGGTTTGAACCTGTAGAGGTTTTACTAAGTAAAACGAGAAGTGAGGTGGTTTACCGTTGCCTTCCTCACTGAGTGGAAAAGTACGCTTATCAGCATGCCGGGCCCTCTGAAAAACACATATTTTCCACTCTGCAAACGACACCTTCACTTCATTCACCACAGGGTCTGGCTGTATAATGAAATTCATTACTTTCAGAGGAGATAACTCTGATTAGTGTCTTTTGCACCTCTACCTCTTCTGTTCTTAAATGATTCAGTCATTTAATTGGCTGACCATGTGATAAGAAACAGAACTATTTATTTTAGCCCTGCAACGAACAGATTGAGTGTAAATAATTTGACACTCCACCTGTCCGTCATGGGCACTATTCCAAAGTATTAAATGTGATTTCCCACAGAATATCATATTTATTAAGTTAAGTTATATAACAGTGGTCTACTGTAATAATTCAGTATTTTGTAATGAATAGCAGAGTTCTAAACTTATGGTAATAATGTTGACCATATTCTTCAAAAGGTAAAGGGCTGAAGATAGTGATTGGTTATGTGGAAGAAATGAACTTTGCAATGAGAATGAACGATGATGGAGGCGATAAGAAAACACAGATAAAATTTCTACTGACACAAGTACAGCATTACTAAATGGATGACAAAACAAATTTTTACTTTCTCTTGCCTATATGAATATATAGGAAGGAAAGTATTGTTTTCATGTCGATTTTTCGAAATCGAGTTTTCACCGAATCTATACGTTTTCAGACCCCCTGAACCCAAAAAACATGTTTTTAGCGATTAGTCTGTGTGTGTGTGTGTGTGTGTGTGTGTGTGTGTGTGTGTGCGCGCGCGCGCGCGTGTGCGCGTGTGTACAAAATATCTCAAGAACGGAACATCGTACGAACTTGAAACTTAAAACTTAAGTTACATACCACTACCGGATTCGACAGGAACATTTTCATCAAAATCGGTCAACCGGAAGTAGTAGTTTATTCGTATAATTTTTCACTTTTTTGCGATTTTCTCAAAAACTGGTCCTACGATTTTTTTAAAAATCGCCTGGTTTACTACATTTTTTATGCTCTACAAGAAAGGGTAGGCGCCATGTTTGCTGAAATTCTGCGTGAGGCTGTTTTTACGTAAAAACATTTTCTTTTTAAGATTGCGGCTTTAATATGCATTTTAGCGCAAAACGTTATATAATAAAAGTTGTAGAGAATGTAAAATTCTACAACTTTTGTTTCAAACATTTTTTGTACAACGCTTAGTTTAGCGGTAATTTGCGATTTTCTGTTTTTTTTCTCACGAAAACGTGTGAAAAATCGATTTTTTAAAGATTTCGGCCTTAGAATGCATTTTACGACAAAAGTGTATATAATAAAATTTATAGGAAATTAAAAGACCTACAACTTTTATTGAAAGCATTTTTCTCCACAGAGCCTAGTTGAGCGTGAAAGATTGATTTTCCGTATTTTTAGGCTAAACTGAGGTTAATTTTCATTTTGCGTCTTTCACTCATGATTAAAATACGGTTATGTTTTTGAGGTTAGTTTTTTGTTTATTTCTAATGTTTTATTACTAATATTAGGTTTATTGTTAATTATTTGCACTGGCAAGAGAAAGTTATGTGAGTGTTTCACACCAGATTTTTATAATACTAAACAACAGACCTGTAGTGTTTGATAAGCTATTTAAAGAAGCCTGAAAAGTGCTCAAAAAATTGGAATAAATTGAGAAAAGTTATTGGGCTAAATCAAGTATGGATCACAAATTTTTGAATTTAAGGGCTTCTAAGAAGATTCATTCAAAACCAGAATGAAGATCAGTTTGAAAAAACCTACAATGAAAGAACACAAAGATTGTGAGCTGTGAAAAGAGCTTCCAGAAAAGTTTAAAGTTTTTCATTTTTAATGGAAACTAAAATAACTTTAAAAAGAACAAAAAATATATTGGAAAACTATTAATGTACAGTATTACTATTATACTGTAATATACTACATTACCAAATTTTAAAATAATTAACTAAAAATAATATTAAATAATTAAAATTAATCTTAGAACTAAATTTTTAAATTGGGTTTCTAATCTACTTCCATGCAGTTCTTTTGTTGTTTCTATTCTGTATTTTCTTTATCAAAGGAATTCTAATAGTAGGTACCTCTTAATTTGTAGTGGTTAGGTAGCCATGTGTTCCAAATTCATTTTCAGGTTACCTTTTCACCTTCCCTCTTTTCTAATGAAGACATTAGAGATTATTAGTTACGGTAGCATTAAATAAAAAAATAAAGCCTATTTCAAGAATGTTCTTGTAAAAGCAGTGCTCCGAAAAAAATTTTTAATTAAGTTAATCAATACAGAAATTAATATTGTATAATGACTATGATAATTGAGTGTTGATATAACACACAAATACTACATGATGTGACAAGAGCAAGAGAATTGATAAGAATGAATTATGAACAAGTCTACAAAATAACCTTATCATTATACATTAGTTTTTATAACATAAATATCAAGAGTAGAAGTAATAAACTCAAGGTAATATGGACAAAAAAATAAAGATGCAAACTGCAATTTCATACATCTTTCTGGTCCTCTGGATTTATTACTCTGATTCATCTGTCAAGTATGTTATTATTTTACTACCAAGTCATATATTATGAGACCAGTCTTAAAAATTGTGTATGTTAAAGTTGATGTATGTATTTTTTTCAACAAGTTTGCACAATAAATATATTTGCTGTTGTTCCTATTACAGTATTTACATTTATATTGTATTTATTTTCATTTTTTGATTATCTTAAGCAACTTTAAACATTTTTAGAAGCTCCTTTTGCAGCTCACATTTCCACCATTGTTTCACTGCACACTTTTGTCTTTCTTCAATCAGACTTCTTTGAAGATATTATTGTACAGGCTCCTCAGCAACTAATGGCTTAGAAGTAACATGTGAACCTATGGTGGATTTACACCTGTGAGGGCGGTTACCACTTAAAATATTTATTATATTTATGCCTATCATGTGTTTGTAAGTTATTTCAAAGTAACCTGATTGACTACTCCATCCAAAATTAAAACTACAGTGATAAACTGCAGAGCTCTTCTCTTCATCTCAGCACAGCAGATTTTCCACCAATTCTTTGCCACCAAGTGGAGGAGGACAAAACCAAATATCTGGACCTTTCCAGTCTGTTCCAATAGAAGCTTCTTCTTCTTCTTCTTCTTCTTCTTCTTCTTCTTCTTCTTCTTCTTCTTCTTACTCTCAAGGATTAGGTAAACCTGTTCAAAACTCACAAACAATCCTACACATTTACGCAAACACGAGATATTCCAACCCATATACTTCAATTACTGCCATCTACTTCATGGTCTTCCCACCTCCCTTCTTCAAACTGGAACATATTCTGTAACTTTGTGGGGTATTCTCTCCTCTGGCATCTGTTCCAAATGTTGCCTCCATTGATTGTGGTACTCCTCCACTTTTTCATTCAGACTAAATATACCCAACTCAGATCTAATTTCCTCGTTATCCATTAGATCCAGGCTCGACCAGCCATTCACTCTTCTTAAAAACTTCATTTCAGCTGCTTTGATCCTACTTTCTTGGTGTTTTGTGGTAATTCATGACTCACTTCCATAAAGAAGGGCTTAGGCTGCCATTACCTTGTAGAATTCCACTATTGTCTCTGTTCTAGCTCTGTTACCCAGTATCCTGTTAATGGTACCACAAACACCTTGAAATTTAGAATTTAGAATAGAAGCTTCTACTGGCTTTTATCTCTCTAAACTCTGTTTTGCAGGATAAAGATCAATTTACATCAACATCATTCTTTTTCTCTCCTCCAAGTTTTCTCTAGTTGGACCCTACTCCTCTCCACATCTCTGTATTGCTGAACCAGCTTTCCTCCATTACTCTCTTGGCATTGCATCTTTTTCTCAATTCTTTCATTACTGAACCCATCCATTTCACTATTGGTCTGCCCATTGGTCTTTTTCCTCCATCTTTGCGTAGAACATCCTTTTAGGCAGTCTTTTTTTTGGTTTAACATCCGACTGTCCTGCAATTACTGCTAATGCAGACAGTGAAGGATGAAATGATTTTTTTGTAACGTATAAAGATATGCCGTGCCTGAATGGGATTTGAACCCAAGACCCCATGATGAGAGGCGAACACGTTACCAACTATGCCAATGTGGCCGGCCTTTTAGGCAGTCTATCCTCCTCCATCCTACTGACATGACCAAATCATCCTAGAAATGTCTGTTCAACATTCTTTAACAAGCTGTCCATCCCCAATTGTTCCCTAATCACAAAATTTCTTATTCAATTTCTTCTCATCTTTCCTAGCCAATTACATTTCAACTATTTAATTATATTACTACCAAAAAAATGACCATCATAATAAAGAATTACAAAAATTCAGTTTTTTACAATGATGGATTTTTTTAGAAATTACCTTTCAAAAAATATATAGGTATGTAAATTTTTCTGAAAATTAATTTTTATAATGTTACAAATATGTTACAGTCTTTACGAGAAGTTATTCCTCATGTGAAAAAAGAAAGACGTTTGTCTAAAATTGAAACATTGACCCTCGCAAAGAACTACATAATGGCTTTAACGAATGTTATATGTGATATGAGAGGTGAAGCAAGTCCATATAAACAAACCCTAGCTGGTCCGTCTCCATCTTCTCCTGGTGAGGATAGTTTCTGTGAGTTTGAGTAGCTGCAACAGTTATTAGATGAGGTAAATAAAATTATTTTATTATCATTTTTTATTTTACGTAGTTTGTATTGTATAGAATGTTTGATAATGCTGGAACACTGTCCAATAACCTTTTGTAATAAATTGGATGTTACATTGACTTTTTAAACAATGAGTAATGCAATTATCATTCTAACAGAAATCTCAATTAATAATATGAGTACAATTCTCTGTTTCTGCTACACAGTTGAGCACAGTAGTGATGGGGCTTATTTAACATAACAGGATTAATAACATGGTTACTGGATTGAGCCAGTTAGAGTGATAACATGTTAACAGGTTATCATAATAAACACCCTGTTATTTTAATAACGCCCTGCTAGCTGTTACACCCTGTTACTTTATAACATCGTGATTCAAAGCTGTTTAATAAACTGATATACGAATGACGCTTGTCTGACTGTTATAACAGCATAAGACTGTGAAAACTAAAATGAAGTTATCAATAACCTTTTCTTCTAATAACCCTACTTTTAAGTTTAAATACCTTATAATACTGTTATTAATACAAACACAAGGTGGCAAATCTCACTGAATCTCTCATGGACACAAAGTTAAGAAAAACAGCATTGTTTCTTATCACCAAATACAACTACGGCAAACCAAACGCAATTTTTCACAAACACACGGATGGATAGTTGTGCTGAATTTTTCACGGACACACAGCAAGACACTATATGTACTACACAACCACGGCAAACCAAACGCAATTTTTCGCAAACACAAGGGTGGCTAGTTGCGCTGAATCTTTCACAGACACAAAGCAAGGAGCTATAGGTACTATAAATTGTACACCGAGCCGAGAAGTCAGCAGCCATGCCTCCATAAAGGCGATGACAAGATTAGACCAGTCAATACTCAAAACAAACCATCCAGCGGGTCATGATGTCACCGCCGGACAGTTTGTTTTTAATACCATTTTCTGTGCCAATAAACCTTTGTACAAAAAATCTACCAGTTAGTGAAAAATTTAGTTCACTTCTTTCCCGCGTGTTTCATGCTATTACATATTACTACATTGTATTGTAGGCTGGACGATAACAGTATTATTTTAATAACATGTTATAGAATCTTGTTATAAAGCAGGCTGTTATTTTCAGTAATAAGATAAAAAAATAAATATATTTTTTCCCATCACTAGTGTACAGTCCTATCTATCTCTGACATTAAATCAGAAAAAACAATAAAACATTATTATTAGTAGTATACAGTACCTAAACACATGTGTTTCAGTTACTGTGTTATATACCTTCATGGCTAATATACGCACGTATTTCTTATTTTCACTTGACTTTTATCAATTTTATTTAATAGGTTTTATTGATTTCATTTTTATAAATTTGTAAAATCACCTGTACATGAGCACTAACAGTTGATTTTCAGCTTGTTTCTTTTATGTTATGTTGTTTAGGTCATCAGCCAAAAGGCTGGTTTGAAACTCTAGAGGCTTTACTGAGTAAAATAACGAGTCAGGTGGTTACCATTGTCTTTCTCACTGAATGGAAAAGTATGATTATCAGCGTGCCAGGGCCTCTGAAAAGCATCTACTTTCCACTCTGCAAATAACACCTTCATTTCATTTGCCATAGGGTCTAGTTGTAAAATTCATTACTCTCAGAGGAGATATAACTCTGACTAGTTTCTTTTACACCTCTACCTCTTCTGTTCTTAAATGCTTCAGTTATATAGTTGGCTGACCATGTGATAAGAAACAGAACTATTTTTTTTTGTAGCCTTGGAACTGCAGATTGAGCGCAAATATTTAATACTCCACTTGCCTGTTAGGGGCAATTTTATGTTATAACAGTATAAAATTTGCGTTTATTGAGTTGTTTGAAGTTACAACGGTGAATTTAGAATTTTTGGAATGGTAAAGGAAGGGGTACATTCATTCAGAAATATTTCAGGGGATTTTAGATTTGGATCTTTAAGGCTACATGGTATCCTTATGACTGTTAATAGAAAACAACACATGTTACAACAGAAAACACATGTTTATTAGGGAACATTTACTAAATAATCACTGTCACTAGGTGTTTCAGTTTTTGTGCTGAATAACAAGGTGGATTTTTTTACATATTTTAACAAAACATTATTAAAATTAGGTTTTTAATGTTACAATAAAACTTTTTCTCAACAATGTCAATTTTTTTAATAGTTTTACTGTTCTATTAACTAAATTCTCATGTTAAAACTTATGCCTCCCCCCCTCTAAACACCCAGTGAAAACTTAAATGAATCAGACTAATCGTTTTTAAGCAAATGTTCCCCTATTATCTTTAAAAAATGTGAAAAACCATGTATTACAGAAAATCAGAAAATTAAATGAGATTTATTCTCTTACATTAACACACTTATGCTTTGCATTATGTACAATCCTTCTGTTGTCTTCAAATTTTTTTCAAAATTTTCGGCATCATTATTTGAACTTTATCCATTAGTTTTTTATGTGTATTCAATTTAATAATGATTCTCAGAGAAAAATGTGTGCATATAATAGATTTTTTAATTTTAAAAAAATATTAAAAGTCTAAGGATGTATCAGTGCATTATGTATTTCACACCATTAAAGAAATAAAGTACTGAACTGTAATGTGAAGTACAAAACCAAAACTGTGAAGAAAAAAATATTTTTTCTTCATTTGTTATAGACTTATTTATATTTGACATATACTTTTAGTTATATAATTAATATTTTTTTCTGTTTCATGCTGCATGGATAGAATGTAAAAAGGTAATGTAAGATGTAGGGAAAAGATATATAAATTTAACACTCAGTATAAATACAATTGTCTTTTTCTATCTACATGAATATTTTAAAAAGTAAATAACCTAAAAATTATTTTACAAACTACTAATATACAGTAATTAACATTAAAAAAACAATTATTAGAATGAAGCATTGTCTTTCATTAAACGTCACATTATAATATTTAATGAAATCAATTAATATTATACTATTAATATTTTTAAAAATTACATGGTGTAAATTATTTAAAATACTATTAATTTAGAACACACTTTCAAAAATAATCATTATGTCTTCCAGTGTCCATGTCATTTTTCTTTTCTAAGTATATCTAACGGAGCGGAACAAACCTGAATTTATTAAAGAAACTTAAAAGATCTACCAATATGGTTAAAATTTTATATAGTCTGCCATTATAAATATTTAATACTTTTAGTTTACATTTATAAAATTTTATTACTGTATCAGAAACGGTTCTGCATTCCTTTTTTCAATTTTTATTATTTTTTTCTTTTTATTTGCCAACTATAGACACAGAATTTTTAATTTTTGTTTCAAAAATATCTAAATTTAACGAGATGTAAATTTGGGTTTAAATAAACATATTTTTCCCCTAAAAGAGTATTTTCTTGAGCACCAAACTTAATTACTGCTTAAGTAATCCTATCTTATTGTAAAGTATTACAGGAATTTAATTTAATAGCAATTATTATTAATTTTTATTAGTAATGATGGAATTAACTGAAGTTAAAGCAAATCAGCTATTGACTTTATTTGTCTATGCTATTAAGATGTCTATGACTTTCTAAATAATTTTAAATTATAGCAGAATGAAGACTGATAATAAAAACAGGAATAAAAACAAGATAACTGAGAATACAAGTTATCCTAAACACAGGAAAACCATAAAGAAGAAATTTAGAGTAAACTAATCAGAGAGCTAATAGTTTTTGCTTGTTAGGTTTTCGTTTGTCTCTGTAGAGAGTGACGTGGTTCTACGTGTTGAATTAACAAGTTTTTAATTAAAGTGAGTGCTATTGGCATGTATTTGTAGCAAAGAATTATCATATAGGCAAAATAAGTTTTTAAATTTTACCGTAAAAAAAATTTGAGCATATTAAATCAATGAGTGATAAAAACAAATCAAGATTTTATGAAAAATTTGTAGTAAATTCAATGTTTGAAATTCCATATAATTATATGACAAATTTTTTAAAAATTGATCTAGCTCTGATAAAAAGTATGTTTCAGTTACAGTACTTGCTGCTTAGATTTCTGATTATAAAAAAGAACAATATACAGGTTTGTAATATTCAGAAATCAAGTTATTAAAGTTCAATTCAAATTTTTTACCAAAGACATGACAAAATAGAAAATAAAGGAAAATCATTTTGTATAGAAAAATTAAATAATTTAATATTAAATTGTTTCACTTTTTTATCATTATCTTTCATTTAAAACTGTTATAAATAATAGAAATTTAATTTTAATTGCATAATTGACATGGACACAGGGTAAACTATTGTTGTAAGAAGAGTTACTAATTAGAAATTATATAAATAAATAATTGAACTTACAATATAAAAATAATACCTGGTATATTGAAATATATACATGAATTTAAATTTATAATATTATTAGTAAATGGAAGAAAATTATGACAAGACAAAAAATTATTCCAAAGATACGAAAAAACATACTTAAAAACTATTTTAAAATGTACACTATATCAGAACAAAAATTTATTTATCATACATGTAGAAATCTGTAGTATGCTAAATTATATCGTTATGTTATTTAAATAAATAACTGAATTGACATGAATGTATATTTTTTAATGTACATCAACATTAACTAAATGAATTACAAGGTGTGGCTATTAAATAACGAGACTGACGTAAAAAACATTTTTTTTATTTTACACATAATCACTTACTGTCACCTTCAATATGCATTCCTTCTCTAACCCTACAACACTCCATGCAAATTTTCCATTGTTGGAAATAGTGCTGGAAGTCATCTTGTCAGCTCCTTCAGGACATGTGGCACTCAAAAATGTATGTGCTGACACTTTGTACACGATTGAAAATGACTCAAATTTTTTGGAAACAATAATAACATGTGATGAAACGTGGTTTTTTACTTATGATCCGGAAATAAAGTGCTAAGCCATACACTGGAAGAGCCAAACTTCACCGAGAGCCAAAAAAGCTCGAATGAGCAAGTCAAAATTTAAAGCAATGATGATTGTTTTTCTTTTATATCCATGGGATTGTGTACCTTCACTGGGTTCCTGAAAGTCAAACAATTAATCAGTATTACTACCTTGAGGCACTTTCTAAACTACGCCAAAGAGTAAGGAAAAAACGCCCCAAAATGTCGAAGGACAAATCATGGGTTCTCCAGCAAGACAATGCGCCAGCTCATTGTGCGTTATCCGTCAAGAGGTTCCTAGCCAAGTACAGCATCTAAGTGTTAGAACATCCACCTTATTCACCAGATCTTGCACCATGTGACTTCTACCTGTTCCCTAAGGTGAAATCTGCATTAAAAGGGACAATATTTGAGTCTGTGGAAGCTGTTAAAGAGAAAGCGGCACGTATCCTGAAGGAGCTGACAGAAGATCCAGCACTGTTTCCAAGAATGGAAAATTTGCATGGAGTATTGTACGGATAGAGAAGATGTGTATATTGAAGGTAACAATAAGTGATTATGTATAAAATAAAATAAAAAAATTATTACAATGTCAGTCTCGTTATTTAATAACCACACCTCGTATTTACAACAGACATGATGGTGACATAAAAGTTCCTTGTCTAAGTTCCTTGACAATGACAAGGGCCTAATTACATCATTTTAATTATTATTATATTAATATTATTATATAGTCAGCCTAAAAATATTGTTATTTGCTTTAATGTAGTTGATAAATTTATGGTGTTTAGCTAAATTGTTATTAGTTATGTAATATTTTTTTACATTTTAAGGTTATGTTGCATATTATTATGTTATGTTTAATCTGTAGATAATTAAGCTGAAAAATGTAGTTCATTATATTACGCTAGTTATAAATGGATAAGTTCATGTGAATGAATTATGCAATCATAAAAATACTGTTTATCATTATTAATTAGTATGTAATATTTTAGTATAATCATATAGATAATGACTGACTTAAATATTAAGTGTAAATTAATTAAAGAAACATTATTAATGTATTTTATTATTATCAGTAGTTTCCCTTTTAATCAAATTTAATTGGGACCAACTAGGAAACAATTTTAATAAAAGATAAAAGGATTGTAAATTACTTACTGGTAAAAGAATTTGTATGCACAAATAATATAGTAGCGGTCTTTTTCGAATTCAACCAATTAGACTACACATGTCATTAAAATGAAAATCTAAAAAGTGTTGCAGACATTATAATACTGTTTATTTGACAGTTGAAAATGGGAATTCTACATGAAATATTTACCGAATTAGTAGTATCTTCTTCTTAGGGTGCCTGTCCGTTCCGAACGTTGGCGATCATTCTGGCTATTATTACTTTGTTGGTTGCGCTCCTGAACAATTGGGTGGAGGTCTTTCCGAACCACGCTCTAAGGTTAGCCAACCAGGAAATTCTTCTTCGTCCTGGGGCTCTCCTGCCTTCTATTTTCCCTTGTAATATGCTCTGCAAGAGCTCATACCTGCCTTGATTGCGCATTATGTGACCTAAATATTCCAGCTTTCGACATTTGATGAGGTTGACCAGTTCTGGGGCTGTATTCATCCTCCTTAGTACCTCTTGGTTGGTAACCCTATCGGTCCATGGCATCCTCAGGATTCTTCTGTACAGCCATAACTCAAATGCATGGAGCCTCGATATTGTGTCCTCCTTTAGGGTCCATGATTCTACACCATACAGAAGCACTGAATATACATAACATTTGAGGAGTCTTAGCTTTGTATGTAGGGTGAGGTCACGGCTCTTAAACACTGAACCCATTGTTAAGAAAGCACTTTTGGCTTTTCCAATACGGCATCGGATCTCCTGAGAATTGTCCCATGACTCATTGATCACCATTCCCAAGTAGGTGTATTGTGGGACTCTTTCAATTCTTGTCTGATTGATGTACAGTTCTGCCCCTCCAATGTTTTCTTTGCTAATGACCATAAGCTTTGTTTTGTTAATATTTATATCAAGTCCATATACTTTACTTGTTTCTGTGATCCTATCCATCAAACCCTGCAGGCCCTCTATTGAATCAGAAAACACTATGGTATCATCGGCATAACGTAAATTGTTGAGCTTGACTCCATTTATTGAGATACCAACATCCATGTCTCCAAGCGCCTCCCTAAAGATGTGTTCTGAGTATAGATTGAAAATAATTGGAGATATAATGCAACCCTGTCTCACTCCACGCAGGATCTGCACCTGATCTGTATGATCTCCATCTACTCTGAGGACCGCAGTCTGATTCCAGTACAAGTTAGCTATTATTCTTAGGTCTTTTCCATCAATTCCAGTTCTCTTCAGTACATCCATCATTTTCTCATGTCGAACACGGTCAAATGCTTTTTCATAATCAATCAGACATGCGAAAACATTACAACCCACCTCTCTGCATCTCTGAAACAAAACCTGCAAACCAAACAAAGCCTCCCTTGTGCCCACAGCCTTCACAAAACCAAATTGATTTGGTGTGATCTGCTCCTCACATGTGTGATAGATTCTTTTGTGGATGATTTAGTAGTATAGTGAGCAAGATTGTTTATTAGTAGATAATATTTTATTTTTACTTTCTCTTGCCTATAAGAATATATAGGAAGGAAAGTATTGTTTTCATATCGATTTTTCGAAATCGAGTTTTCACCGGATCTACACGTTTTCAGACCCCGTGAACCCACAACACATGATTTTAGCGATTGGTCTGTGTGTGTGTGTGTGTGAACAGAATATCTCAAGAACGAAACATCGTACGAACTTGAAACTTAAAACTTCGGTTAGATACCACTAGAGGATCCAACACAGACATTTTCATCAAAATCGGTCAACTCGAAGTAGTAATCATGTCATTTTTCACTTTTTTGCGATTTTCTCAAAAACTGCTCCTACGATTTTTTTTAAAATCGCCTGGTTTACTAAATTTTTTAAGGTCTACAAGATAGGGTAGGCGCCTTATTTGCTGAAATTTTTGGTGAGGCTGTTTTCACGTAAAAAAAATTGTTTTTTTAAGATTGCGGTTTAATATTCTTTAAGCGCAAAACTTTACATAATGAAAGTTTTAGAAAATTTAAAATCCTACCACTTTCATTTAAATATTTTTTTGTATAACGCTAAGTTTAGCGGTAATTAGGGATTTTCTGTTTTTTTTCTCACAAAAACGTGTGAAATATCGATTTTTTTTAAGATTTCGGCCTTAGTATGCATTTTACGACAAAAGTGTACTATATAATCAAATTTATAGGAAATTAAAAGATCTACAACTCTTATTTAGAGCATCTTTCACTACAGAGCCTAGTTTAGCATGAAAGAGTGATTTTCCGTATTTTAAATCCAAACTGAGTTTGATTTTCATTTTGCGTCTTTCACTCATGATTAAAATTAGGTTACGTTTATTGAGGTTAGTTTTTGTTTATTTCTAATGTTTTATTACTTAGGTTATATTGTTCATTATTTGCACTGGTAAGAGAAAGTCGTGTGAGTGTTTTACACCAGATTTTTCGGTATAAAAACATAAATTACGATGAATTAAAAAAAGGACTACGTTACTAGTTTTGAATAAAAACCTATTTTCGTGTAGTTTTTCTGTTTCATTTTTTAATACAAGCACATCCTCTACTTGTTGGGCCTTCCTTAACATTTATGATCATTTATTTTATCTTCTTCCCCACTGATTTTTCACCACACCCATATAATTTATTTGTAATAAAATTATAGAATATAATAAAATTATCTTACTTCATGTAGAAATATTATATTTTATTTTCTGAAAAGAAATACATAAGGTTATGTTACAAAAGCCTAATTACATCATTTTATATTAATATTATTATATAGTCAGGCTAAAAATATTGTTATTTGTTTTAATTAAAGCAAATAACAATATAGATGTAATGGCTATAAATATTTTTTTAAATTTGTATTTTCAGTTTTACATTTCTTCTGGTTAAATTTTTTAATATTTTAGTGACTGTTTTATGCTTTTATTTTCTTGATATTTTTCATAAATTAAAACTTTATGCAACACTCAAAACTTAATAAAAAGTAAGACTAGGGATGGATTAGATTTGGTAGTTTTTTAGAAATAATTTTGGTTAAAAGGGTGTCTACTGTTTATTAAAAAGAAACTTTGTAAATAATATACTTATGATAATAGAGTAGTCCAAATGTAAACATATTAATTTTTTTTAGTATAAAATTATTTTATGTAATTAATTTATTATTATTGCAAAAATATCAATTTTCCAGTTCTTCCTTTCTTTTTATACGGAGTGTCCCACGAAGAGGTTGCTATTTTTGAATTAATATGCCAGACGTATCGCATACTCTACAGACTGGAAACTTTTTAATTGTAATAAATAGATATGTAAAAAAGTACCCTCCAGTTTAATTTGCTTATGATTAATCAAAACAAAATGGCAGAATAAGAAAATGATATCAAAAACGATACTGTTGATACCTCAGCAAGTTTTCAAAAACGCTTATGACTCATTTTTGTTTTGTTGCCAACAGTGCATGGCTATTGATGGACATCAGTTCAAATAAAGGTTAATGAAACAAATTGTGTTCATTAATAATTTATCACTTTCATATTTCTTTCATTTCTTTCATTTTATTACTTCAGTAACATTGTAACAAATCACCAATTTCAAATGGTTTTGCAAATAAAATTACTTTCCGCCGTTTTGTTTTGATTAATCATAAGCAAATAAAACTTGAGGGTACTTTTTTATTATCTATTTATTATAACTGAAAAGTTTCCAGTCTGTGTCTGTGCGCGATACGTCCAGCATATTATTCAAAAATAGCAACCTCTTCGTGGGACACACGGTATAATGTAATTTTAGTGTTTATAAATTGTTAGTGAAAATTGAATGCTTAAGGCAGGGCCGTTGAATAAAAGAAAAATCTCTAATTCAACAGCCATTAAATCTTTATTCAACGGCCCTGGCTTAAGGGCCCAATTACATGGGTAGTTGCCTAGTGTGTCATTCACAAAAACATCAGATAGTGAGGTCAAAAAATAATAATAATAACAAAAATAAAATAAGGTCACAAAATGGTTTTATTTATACTATAACAAGCATTAGTTAACTTGTCAATAAAGATTATGCATGTATGACATTTGGGGCGGCTATGAAGAACATCCCTCTTAAACAAATAAAAAATTGGCCTTGAGTCACCCTTATTTATAATATATTATAATACTTGATTTATATTATTTTTGTAAAATTTATTATTTTCAATAACATCAGTTTGTAGTTTAATTAACTTTCAATTTTATGATAAGTATACACAAATATTTATTAAAATAATTTGTTTTTAATGTATTTTTTAGCAAATTTTGGGCTACTCTGTTATCATCATGAATTTATACATGTATTATTGCAGACAGAAGAGTATATATATTATATACATATATTTATTAAATGTAAAAAATCATAAAAAAATTATCTATTCTTTTAAGCCCTAAAATTATTTGCCTTACAGGGTACCAATCAAATTATTTATTTGTGAGATAATGTATAATAATAAGATGTTATTGAGAGTATGTTGTGTATATTAAATATATAATAAATATTAAGTAATTATAACTTGTCCATTAAAATATATGTGCTGTGTAATCTAACAAATACTAACATCATATAAGTTAATGTATTTCAAGTTATACCACATTGATATTTTAATTTGTATTATTTTTTAATAATTTATATATTTTGTGATACAATGTTAAAATATTATTCTAAATGATTCTTGTAATCTATTTTTCCTTACAATTAAATTTTTAAATATTGTTGTTCATTACTGTAAACAAAACAGTTGTTGAGTTTTATTATTGATTTTTAATTATTTGGCTGTAGTGATGTATTCTAGTGACTTTATAAGCATCTAACTCTTTGAGAGGTAAGTAAATTGAATAAATGAAATCCAATAGAGGGGCAATATAAGATCTCTAGTCGCATGTTGAACAAATAAACAGTTGTAAGGTCCCTGCACACAAAGCCACTAGTGGCACCACTACTTGATTTTGGTGGTACCGCCGTGGTCGTCAGTCACAAGGTTTTAGCATCTGCAGTGGCTCCAACAATACCAATGATTCAAAAATTCAGTTCAGTAATGAAAGTTGAATAACCATTCATTCCATTTGGCTTCATTTTCATCTTGATTAATACCAACAAGTTCAACCTAATACTTCTTCTTGAGGTTTCTGTCTGCTTATTTTTTGGAAGCCATATCCCATATCGGGACTCTCGATTGGATTTCGAATATAAATTCCTCAGTGTCAAAATTAATTACAGGATCATGGTGTCATTATAATATAATGTGGATTAGATAGAGGATTATTAGATAATCAGATAAGAATTATTAGATAATTAGATAAAGGAAGATTAGATAGAAGAAAAAGCTAGAGATATTGATGATAATATCATCAATATATCTGATTATCTAATAATCCTCTATCTACATATTTAAAATTATTATCTAATAATCCTCTATCTCATTCTCTATCTTTAGAAAGTAATTTCTGTTCAGACAGATAAGAAATTGTACATAACGGGTGATTCAAAAAGAGCGCCGGTTTTTAAACGGCTGGTAAATTTTTGTTTATCGGTTGCCAACATTGTTAGACCTCATTTCTATTTCGGAGAACATTCCGATTGACGATTCAGTTGTAGTTTCTCTTGTTCGCAGTGTAGTACTCTCGCAGTCTGTGTCTAACCATGGAGAAGTTTACTATTGCACAACGAGTGTTAATCATCAAAACATTTTACCAGAGTGGAGAGAGTTATGCGGCTACTGTCAGGCGACTTCGCGGTACTCTAGGACGTAATGAAGCACCGAATGAATCAACAATTCGCAGGCTCATGAAAAAGTTTTTTGAGACGGGTTCAACAGTCGACCTTAAAAGTTCTGGACGTCGTCGTTCTGGCCGAACTGAGCAGAACGTTGCGTTGGTTCGTGACGGTGTGGCTGTTAGCCCAGCAAAATCAATACGTCGCCGTTCTCAACAATTGGGTTTACGATGTTCTTCTGTACGGAGAATTCTTCGGTACGATCTCCAATATCACCCGTATAAAATTCAGTTGACGCAACATTTGAAAGTGGCAGACCACCAGAAGAGACGACAGTTTGTTGACTGGGTATTGAGAAAACGGCAGGATGATGACACCTTCGCAAACCAAATCATTTTCAGTGATGAGGCGCACTTCCATTTAAACGGTTTTGTTAATAAACAGAACTGCCGAATGTGGGGTTTAGAAAACCCTCGCGTCACGCTGCAATGTCACGCTGCACGAGAAACAATGTTGTTGCTCCGTGAACGGTTCCAGGATCGCATCATTTCTTGTAATTCCGACCATCAATGGCCACCAAGGTCGTGTGACTTGACGCCTTGTGACTTTCATCTTTGGGGTCATCTGAAGTCATTGGTGTATGCCAATAAACCTCGAAACATCAATGACTTGAAGGAGGAAATTCGACGGGTTATCGGGCAAATGGAAGTCGAAACTTGTCGTGCAGTAATATCCAATTTCATGGACAGAGTTGATGCGTGCCAGCGCAGTAGAGCAGGACACATGCATGACATCATTTTTCATACATGAAATCGGAAGGTAAGATGAACTTGTTGATGTATTTATTTTCAGTTTTTCAATAAAATAAATCTCTTAATTTGATATATCAAAACCGGCGCTCTTTTTGAATCACCCTATATTTAAAATTATTATAATGGAAATTAATGAATAAATGGTAAACAATAACACCAATGGTGCTGACAGTCTAGTGGCCTGTAAAATAGCATTTATCTACCACCGAATTTCTTGCCTCATGGTCAAACACACCACCAGCGCTAAGTGTCCAGGATGCTACTAGAAACAATGGAAGCACGCGTTGGTGCAGCTACAGTGGTACCACCATGATGCTGCAGTGTGCAGGCACCCTAAACATTCAAGAACAGATTGAGGTTAACAGTAAATTCATAGCTGATATTTTTGCATGAACATTAACATGTTCAGAGCTATCAAGATGGTAGCAGTGCTACTACTCTTGTAATAGAAAAATAGTAGGAATAATAAATGGATAAACTGTGTAAACACTGCTCATGTAAGACCCTCCATTGAGGTAGTTAATCCTCCTCAAAGAGTTAACAATATCAAATTTTTTTAGATGCATTATTATTTATATTAATTTATAGTATGTAACATTTCCAAGCACTGTGTGTTTTATCACTGGCTCAATATTAAATAGAAAATTTTAATATTAATCTCTTCTCAAAAAATGATTTAAAATTTTTCTTTATTTAAACCTACCAAATTTTTAATGATTCTGAAATTATCTTACCCAAAAGTAACATATCGAAGAAGGGTTATTTCCCAATTATTTTAATGAAGGAAATTTAATTGTACCTGATATTTGGTAGTACTATGATGGAACATAATTTATAGTTTATTATTTTTACAAAATTACCCACTGGGTTGGTCTAGGGGTCGAGTCGTTGCCATGAGTCAGCTGTTTAACAGCTGGTTTTCAAAGACAAAGGATGCTGGATCAAATCCTAGTAAAGGTAGTTAGTTTTATGTGGATTTGAATACTAGACAGTGGTTACCAGTGAACTGTGATGGCTGGGGTTATTTTAACCATACCTCTCAGGAATGGTCAGCCTGGGTCTGTACAAGACTACACCTCATATTCATGTCATACACATCATCTTCATTACATTGGGTAACGGGGTCGCTTATTGTTCTGAACTGAACAGATTGAAACGTACACACATTAGGGATAAAAACATTTTTTTTAAATATTTATAACAAACACAATTTAATTGGTATAACTTTTATAAAATCTAAGGTCCCCAATTTGAAATACTTAACTCCTGAATGTTTGAGTTATTTACATGTAATTCTTGGTTTACAGCATATGTGTTCATTATTTGTGAGTTAACCTTTCATAAAAATTAAAAATTTAATGTAATTTTTAGATCAGTTTTTCTTCATAACCAAGTTCAATCAATATTTTAAAATATCAAATAAAACTATTACCAGAAAAAAATGTCCCTCAGAGATTAAAAAGAAAATTAGCTGCACCAAACAATTTAATGTTAAAACTCAAATCATTTTAAAGTATTTGGTCATTTCCATGTTCCCAATACAGTATGTGAAGTTGCTATAATAACCATGTGAATGACTGTTATTTATGAAAAGATTGTTTAGTCTGCTGCTCTGCAAGTACAAATGGTGTCATTTGATATGGTGTGAGAACCTGCCCTCTCTCTTCTACAGAAACAATACTGCCATTACCCATCTCACCTAGAGTCTATAGGCTGTTAACTGGTTGACCATCGATCATGTTTGTAGAGTATGTAACCATAATGTAGTACATAACCATGATCTGTTTTTGACCACTATGGTCTCGACATATTATATTTTTGTTCGTAGTAGTATGCCAAATAAAATATGTATAATATTATAAAAGAAAATTTCCATTTTGGTGCAGTGGTTAGTATGCTACACTACAAAGCAGAAGGTCCTGAGTTAAAATTCCCAGCTAGGGTCTGAAAAATTATTACAACTTTAAATAAACTAAAACAATATATATTTTAGACTGCAATAAAATTTAATGATTCAATAAATATGTTGCATGATAAAAAAATTTTGCTACTGTCAGTAGAGTGAAGTTGAAGATTCTGGGTTCCTGGCTATGTTCTAAAAACTTCAACAAATAACCCACTATTACTGTTCCAGTGCCTTTAAAGGCAAAGTAATGATCTAAACAACAGACACAAAATAAATAAATATATAAAACTTTTTCCTTAATACAGTACTCCATGATTACTTTTTATTTTTTTTATTATTACAGTAACTTTATGTTTATGATGAATAAATGAAAAATTTAACGTCATTGTATTTTTAAATATATTTTAAAACTCTTCACAGATTTTTCCATTATTGAGTAACATTGAAATTTCCATTACCAAATTGAAATTTTACGCTTCCCTGAACACTATCTCATTTCCATTCAAATTTTACTTTAATACTTTTTAAATCTTTTACAGAAGACAATAAACATGTTATGTGTTAGTTGTGTCATGTTACATTGTTATTGCAAACATGATGGCATTTGTAATTTTCATAATGTATCTTTTCATAAATATATGACGATTAATTTTGACATATCTAATTTTTAACTAAATTGAAAATTTATTTCTAATGATTTCAAAAAATTTAATCAAATTTTGGAATTAACTGATTATTTCATCTTCTTCGTCTCGCACTCAATGATTAGGCTTCTGCCTGTTCCGACTCACAACAGTGACTAACAATTGAACTCCTCACCGGTCTGTATTGCAAAACACTGATGGGTATCCTTCTCTCAAGCATTCTCTCTACGTGCTCCCTCCATCAATTACAATATTCTGCAATCTTCTCATTTAGGTTGTAAACATTTAGTTCCGTTCTTATGTCCTCATTTCTTAGTTCATCCCTACAATTGCAACCCTTTGTTCTTCGCAGGAATTACATCTCTGCTGCCTGTACTATACTCTCCTGTGCTCTGGTACTTATCCATGACTCACTTCCATAGAATAGGACTGGGTAGCCATCAACTTGTATAACTTTATGTGGGTTTCTTTTCTTGTTTTCCTGCCCAGGGTTCTGCTAATATTGCTGCACATAGCTTGGAATTTGCCAACTTTCTTCTCTATGTCCAAATTTTGATCAAACCCGACGTCACAACCTAAATATAATTACATTGTGATACATTGTTCGAGCACTACATCATCTACCACAATTTTAGACCTGGTAGGATATTTGGTAGAGCAATGTGGTTTTAGGGCGGGCAGATCGTGCCTGGACAATATCAGCACTCTCCAACAATTGGTAGAGAAACGGTCGGAAAGGAATCTGAGTACGCATCTAATGTTTATTGATTTGGAAAAGGCCTATGATAATGTTCCCATCAATAGGATGTTTGAGGTGTTATCTGAAACAAACATCAACAAAGGCTACATCAGAGCAATAAGAACACTTTATAGGAACTCAGAATGTGTGATTAAATTGAATAATGAAATATCTGCGCCGTTCAGGGTTAACAAGGGTTTGAAGCAGGGGTGTTGTTTATCACCAACTCTTTTCAAGATATATATACAAAGAGCACTGAGCACCTGGCGCAAGAAATGTAATGGAATGGGGATTGAAATTGGAGAAACCTGTTTGTATACACTACTGTTTGCCGATGATCAAGTGCTCATAGCTAACGATGAAGAGGACATTGCTTATATGACAAGGAAACTCTTGGATGAATACTGTGAATGGGGGTTGAATATTAATATTAGCAAAACCGAATACTTGGTTATAGGGGAAGAGTCCAATGATCTTCAAGTCGACAACAAAATTATCAAGAGCACAAAGGAATTCAAGTACTTGGGGACCTACATATCATCAGACGGTTCAACTAGGAAGGATGTTAAAAATAGGATTGTGCAAGGGAGAATAGCAATCCGGAAATTGAACCCGATTTTATGGTCTGCAAAAATGCACATGAATACAAAAGTCCAGTTGTACCACACTATTGTGGAGCCAATAACAACTTATGGGGCAGAGTGCTGGCAAATAACATCAAAAATAGACAGCCAGCTTAAAGCAATTGAAATGGACTTTCTGCGCCGTTCATGTAGAGTGTCCAGGTTGGACCATATCCGTAATGGCGACATCAGGAAGAGAGCTCATGTAGAAGATACCATTGTGGATAGGATAGAGAGACGACAACTGATATGGTATGGTCATGTGCAGAGAATGGGTGATGAGAGGTGGCCAAAAAGAATGTTGTCTTATGTCCCAACCAACAGAAGGAAGAAAGGTAGACCAAGGAAAACATGGAAAAAGGGAATACAGGAAGCCATGAGGGAGAGAGGGATGGATGAGGGTGATTGGGAGGATAGAGGAGAGTGGAGATTGAAGTGCGGGAAGCGGCGCCGGCCGTAGGAACCCCGGAAAAAAAAAAAAAAAAAAAAAAAGGATATTTACCTGTAAATGCCATAACCTTTGACTTTTTACGAAAACACTGAAATTATATGCATAATTCATTTAAAACATATACCAATCTCTGAAGCTCATCCTCACTCTCTTGCACAATATACAGATTGAATGCACTAATGTTTTATTGCAAATTTATTCTATTTTATTGAAGCTTTGATATCATGAATGTTATATAATTCTTATAACTTCAGTTTAAAATGCATTTTTGAGTACAAATGCAGACCATACAATGCAGCACACATTTACCTCTAATATAATTCTGTCTGACATTACAGTTCCACAGGCAAACCAATTTTCTTTTGTAAAACATATCTCAAAATATTTTTAAACTGTAATAAATACTTGCAGTTTATAATTTTTCTAAAATTTTTAATGAAATTTTATTTTAAAACAACATTTAAGAAATTCTAAAATTAATTTCTTAATTTTACCGTATCCATAGTGCAATTGTTAACAAACTATCTTATAAAGCAGAAGGTCTGGGATCAATTCCTGGCTTCAGTTTGAAAATTATTACATGTGAAAACCCACGATTCTATAACCCACTCTAGTTGCTAATCACCAAGATATTGATGAAACTTACAATAATACTAAAATACTGAAAATATTATTTATTTTTACTTAAATTTATTTAGTTAAGACCAGATAAATCAAAACCTAATTTGTTGGTTTCTGAATAGGGATGAATCTTTTCATTATTAAAAATAATTTTTATAATGCATCCTGCAGCTTGAAATCAGCTTTATTTGATATAATATAAATGCCAACAATCTTTTCAGCTGTCTCGATCCTTATTATCTATTTACATAATATCTTTCAGTGGATCTATCACCAGAATATAATAAAATACCTTGTAAAACTTTAAAATGTTTTTTAAAACCAATGGAAGATGTTGCATCTTTAGTCATCTATATAAAAATAGTTATAAAGAAAAATTTGATAAAGAAATAAATTATACTAAAGAAGTTGCAAAAAATAATGAATACAAAAATATGTCCATAAATAGATTAATAAATAAATACGTATAGAAAACGGTACAGAAAAGAACATATTTATTACCAGAAAATAAAGAAAAAATAAACAATATGATAATAAATACATTACATAATTACATATGTAGTAAATAAAATAAAATTACTAATACATAAGACAAAAATAAATATAAAATAACATACAGACCCCAGTTTCCTCTTACATATTTTATTTTACGTAAAAATAATAATGGAAATAACAATAAGAAAGAAAATGACAAGTTTAATATTCATGTGGAATCTACAAAATTAAATGTAATGAATGTAATGAAATAAATATAGGGAAACCACCAGGTCATTCAAAAACAGTTTACAGAATACTTTTTGAACTACAAAAGAGAAAATAATAATTTTCAAATGTAAAACTGAACATATGAACAGAAATCAACACACAATAACAGGTATAGCAAATAGTTTAGAAATATTAGAAATAAAATGGAAAACATAATGAAAATGAGATTTTGGAAAAGCATTATATTTACAAATATGGAAATAAACAGAAATAAATGAACTCACAAATTGAATATGACAACAATCTAAAATTAAGTTGGTGAGATATATCGATATGATATGTGAATAAATTAATAATCAACTGAATCCTTATCTACCATGGTGAAAGTAGGATATTTTAAATTTTAAATAACATTAAAAAAATTACTGAAGATGTGCATTTTATGCATGAAAGCGCTATAATTGGTGTTTACTGTTTACCGTATTACTGGTGGTTTAAAGAAATAATACATATTTTTATTATCAATATAATATTACTGTTAAAAATACCTATTTAGTATGTTTGATAAGATAAAAATAGTTTTATATAATTGACTGAAAATGTAACATTTTCCATAGGTTTTTAAAAAATATTTTAAATTTCTCATGATATTTTATATACTTTAATGGTGGTGAATCCACCAAAACACGTGTAACTGGATAATGAGAATCAAAGTAGCTTCTAATTATTGCAATAACTTGGGTGTTAATTTTGTTTTATACCTTAATCTTTATTAAGATGATCAGTTCGTAATAGCCGAATTTTAAAATAAATTCCACAATAAAACATTCAATGTATATTTAAAGTTGCTTCTGATCCATAATTTGCATCTATATTTTTAATTAATATTCATTTTTATAATTCATTTCGTTTTTCATTTTTTCGTTTTTTCATTCATTTTTATAATTCATTACTTGGAAACTTTTACAAAGATCTTGAAAGGATGATATACCCGGCTAGTGATCTTAGTGTCTCTCCAACTACTGTGCATTGCTTACTGTGGATCCAGCTGTTAATCATGGATTGGAAATATCACGCTTATCTTTCAAAATTACTTTCCATTCACAGTAACATAGTACCAAACCTAATTTGTATGAATATCATATTTTAATAATACAGTTCATAAAAATCTCAATTCTCAATAGCCTAATTTTAAAATAAATTCCAAAATACAACATTCAATGTATATTTAAAATTGCTTCTGATCCATAATTTGCATCTATATTTTAATTAATATTAATTTTTATAAATCATTTCTAGTGACAAAAACTTAATAACATATTTAACTATAAATATTTGTTATTTATATAAATACTATAATTGTCTGTACTGTATTTACTTCTTAACAAGTCCAAAGATAAAGTAGCTTAAAATATATTGATGTTTATGTGTATTAAAATATTAATTTATGTGTTTATTATTCAATATTTTAATGTGTAAATATTAACTAAATATATTGGTACTATCCGACCTAAATTTTGCCTTTTAATGCTACTTTTGTGTGCTATCATAATTGTGTGCTGTGCTGACCTATATTAACTATAATGTTTATGCATTAAAGTGTTAATATTAATGTGCATATTTATTTATACGTTCTACAAACAATATTTATTTAATTTAGTTTATAAATATATTACAGTAACAATAATTTGTACGATTATTATTTTAAATGTATAATGCATATTGAAACTGTATTTATTTACATTTTAGAAGAATATTGTAAATGTTAAACTAAAGTGATTAAATGTACCTATTTAAACATATTATACTAATATAATAAAATATTATACTGTTAAGTTATAAAACCTGTATTATAAATTTTAAAATTTATTGTATTCAACTATATAATGTATCACTGTAGATGTCTTTTAAGTTTCCCTATTTTGAATCCATGTAACTCCTTCAATATTTTGGCCTATTTAAACAAAAATTATAAAATGGAATATTTAAAATACAACTTGTTTAATTATTTAATTTTCTCTTTCTTCATTATTTACTTCATGCATTTTTTCACTTCAGCCATAGAAAGCCAACTCGTTACAGTATCACCCAAATGATTAAATCACATTTTCTAAATATATAACTACATATTACTTGGGAACTTTTACAAAGAGCTTGAAAGGATGATATACCCAGCTAGTGATCTTAGTGTCTCTCCAACTACTGTGCATTGCTTACTGTGGATCCAGCTGTTCATCATGGATTGGAAATGTCACGCTTATCTTTCAAAATTAACTTTTCATTCACAGTAACGTAGTACCAAACCTAATTTGTATGAATATCATATTTTAAAAACACAGTTTACAAAAATTTCAATTCGTTAAACAATTTGTTTACCTGTCATGTCAAAAAAAAATATAGAAGCTACATTTAAATTCAATTCTGGAAATCGAAAATCAAAACACTTGCTTTCTATGGAATTCACAATACAAAATTTCTTATTTAAATTAACACCAATTTGTCAAAAAAGTATTCCAAAAAGTTTATTTTAATAAGATGGAACATTGAGATAAACTTGCGATGAATTTTCTAAGTGCGATTGCCATGACTCTTGTATTTTGTTTTAGGACAAATTAAAAAGGGATTTTATATGTATATGATCATTTTTGGAAAATTAGCTCAATATAACCATCTTGTCAACAAAAAAATTCTTCAGCAAAAAGAACATAGAGATCATTCTCTGAAAATGTAACGGTATCATACAAGAAGGGGTCGGCGGAAGAAAGTGCTAACCCACAAAATTTCCAGCATGATGTTTCTTAAATATTCTGTAAAAATAAAATATTCAGCACGTTTTAAACGGGATACTATATTTATGATCTTAAGAACCAGATTTAACAGAAAATAACAAATGTTTAACAAAAACATGATTTGTAGATTTCAGTAAACTTTTAAAATGACGTTGCATAAAATCATGTTGATGGGGGTTAGCACTGTCTTCTCCTGACCCCTTCAATTATTGTAAAGTCTTCTTTTATATTGTTTTTTATCTTTATCATTTTATGTGCTGTATTTTAATTTAGCTATCTAAATATATAAACATAAATCTCATTTTATTTTAGTAATCCATTCATTAATTTACTTCATTATAACTTACAAGTAAAACATAATAAATATTTATTTATGAATTATTTTCTTAAATAAATAATATTTAAGATTGAAAAGCATTTTTTTACCAATATTAAGATAGGTTTATTTTCAAATAGGCCAACTTAATGATAATTTATTGTTTTAAAATCCAAGTAACTGTTCAATACATATTCTAAAATAATACTGATATAAAAAAAATCATATTAACCTATTGTTCATCACAGAATTTTCTTAAAACCTACAAAATTTTAAACTACTGTACGTACCTACTTTTACCTGTGAAATTATTTTAAAATTGTTAAGTTCATTACATTCTAACATCTATACCTGAACGATACCACTAAAATTTACCCATATCATTTTTCCATTTCCATCGTAGGGAAATAAAATATACATATATACATAATATAAAGTGGTATTACATAGATGAATATTAGTGATGTATTTTCTTAATAGAATAATATTAATATATATTATATATATTTTTATATAATTACTTTACAAAACTATATTAAATATTACGTATAAATATAAATATATAGTAATAGTTAACAAACACATCATTATTACGTTTAAAATAAAATTATCATTATTATTACTGATATTACCATTGTAATTTTGTAATTTTTTATTTACTTTGAGAGAGGAGTCTACCTTAAAATTTTGTTTAACTTTCTTCACTATTTTTGTAAAGAAAATTAATAATCTTGGAGTTTTTCTACAGTTGAGATTATATTTAACTGAGCATATTGATTCTGTGGTTATCAAAGGGAAAAGAAATTTTAAAATATTGTAAAGTGGGTCTCAAAAAGCTTTAAAAATATTGCATCGTGTATTCTACTTTACAATGCTCTTATTTGTAGTTATTTGGCGCATTTCACAATTAATTGGCACAAGAATAGGGCTTGTTCTGCTGATAAAATCAAAGGCTTAATGAACTTAAGCCTTCGTTAAATCTTTAAATTACGATTGTACTGTTATATATGTTTTAAGAGAGCAGTATTGGGTTTTACCTGTTGCTCTCACATGTAAAACTATTAAATAAATAAAATAAAATAAAACTTTCTACACTGGGTGAGATAGAGATCCCTGACTTTGCTCAACTTAGTCTAGTTAAAATATAGAAAGATCTTCATCTTCCATAGATGTCATCTATTTCTAGATGTACTACAAATGACTTTGTTATTCTTCTACAGCTATCTGCTAAGTATAAAGGTTAACCTGCACTACAATGTGGGAGTTCCTGAAAGACAGTCACATAGCTACAACAACTTTGTTACCACTTGTACATGTGAATTAACTACTCTTCTCAGATCTACAATGGCCGATAAATTATTTTCAGGGCCAGATTAGTTTGTTATTTTCAGTACGGGTACAAAGAATTTATAAGTAAAATTTTAAAAAAAACACGTTTAGGGACTGATCCTGCCTGTCATGATCCACTCAGTTTTTGCATTATTATTTTTCAATTCAATTAAAACAGGACAGTAAAGCCAATTTTTTCTACTTTTATTAACATAATGAGATGTATTATTTAAATCATAATTTTTTGTAATTTCAACACATTAAGATTTTTATTGTTCTGCTGATTTAAGTATAATAATTTAAAAAAATATATTCTGGACAAAAAGGTGTATACATTTTATTAACAATTTAAAAAAAAATTTGTTTACAAAGGTTGCATCAACTGCTAATGGTTATTAACGACCACTATAGGAATTATACAAATAACAATAAGAATAACAATTATTTCATGAGTTAAAACAAAAGAAAAAGAAAATTTGTAGGCTTAACAGATTTTGACTTAAACAGCAACATAATGCTGAAATTTTAAAACTTTGTCACAACTGTCTTTAGACCTTACATTATCTTAAAATATTGTAGAAATACCAATAATAGAACAGGTGCTTTGAAGTTCTTGACATTCTGAAACGATATATGAAACCGTTGCTTTAGCGTCACAGAAAGGGCATACTGTCGGTGTAATATTTTTGAGCAGGTGCTAGTGTGATATGTATGAGTGCCCAATCTGCAATCAGCAGATGACAACCTGTTCCCTGAGATTATAGAATTCGAGTAGAGGAAATTCTCGTAATGTTTCTCATACCACGTGGAGTTTATCAGATGGCATCTCAGTCCACCTACTGTTCCAGAAATCAAATAATTTTCTGTTGAAGCGTGCCTTTAGGTCTAGAGACGGGATGGAAATGTTCTTGCAAGTGAATAGCACTCTTGGTCACAAGATCTGCTTTTTCGTTGCCTGGAATCCCTACATGAGACGGGATCCAGGTAAACACTGGTTCAAAATTGTTTAACAACATTTGTTTCACATCAATAATAAAATACAAACAAAAACACTGTCACGAGAAAATTTTAACTTTTCTTAAATACCATGATAGAACACCATTTTTTATAAATCAGAACTTTTGACTTGTTCAACCAATACTCAAGATTTTTTTTTTCTATTATAATAACTCACAATTTTCTTCTCTACAGCTCTTTATAAGCAAAAGGTAATACTGTGTTTTGATTTCTTTAAAATTATTTTAGTTTTTGTTGATCGTGTTTTCTACCATTAGAAAAAATCCTTTGAATAAAGAAAATTGAGTATAAAGATAATGAGACAACCATGGATGGTGCTCTAGGATAAAGTTTTTTCTTCAATTTTAAACTAATTTAATGTAAGTTATCCAAAGTACATCTAAGCTATAATTTCTGAATGTGTGGCATATTTTCAAACCTTACCTTGATTTGTTTGGGTTGACGCTGGAGGATGTGAGGTTCAAGTCTGAAAGTTATAGAGGGTTGAAGGATCTGGCTTTGGAACCGGAAACCAAGACTAGAAGAGTGCAGAGGGTGACGGAAGAACTCCGGGCTCAGAGATCACAAAGAATGAGGGAATACTGGGTAAAGATCAGGGCTCAGAGATCGAAGTAGAGTCTTTCATGTTGTGGCTGAAGTGGTCCATTGTGGCCTCACAAGTAAAAAAAAAAAAAAAAAGAGCAGTATTTCAGGCACAAAAATTATTTTTACTAAATTTGAAACACAAAAAGTATTCTTTTCAAAGGTAGATTCCTCCCTTAAATTGGTAGATACAAACAGATTATTTCCATACCATTGATTTATTAGGTACTATATGTCTTTAAGTCTGTCAATTACAAGAAAATCTGATATTAACTTATAAAAATGTGGCTCTAAAACGTAAGAAAACTAAGAGTAATATATAATAGACTATTTTACTGAATTTTAAAAATGTAGAATATTAAATTTTTAAATATAAATTTTATGAATTACTGTATTACACTGTAATAACATTAAATTCAGAAATACATTGACGTAATAGATCTTAAATTTATGACAGAACAAAATTACCTGGAAAATTATATTATGTCATCAGTATTATTTTTTAAAATACAGGCCTATAAATAATAAATATTAATTTGTGTACAAAGTACTTAATGTATTTCAAGTTCTAAATAAATAAAGTATTATTAGTTAATAAAAAATTTTACATATTACCATTACAGTATTATATGATTAATAAATAACCTAACATATATCATGTTACGATGTTCCATATAACCTAACATGGATAGTATTTCTACATCACGAAAACTACAGTGTGATTGTTTGTTTTCAATTTATTGTGCACGTTTGAAATGTTTTACCTACAGTAAAGTCTCATTGTGTTTTAATATTCAAAATTATGGGTAAACTTCACAAATAGAAAAGAATATATTCAAATACATTGCATCAACTGTTAAAATTTAATTTTATAGTAAATCACTTTACTCTGTGGCAACCCTCCCATTAACCAAACCCCATTCAACTAACTTTCTGGATCAACTTAACAACATGGTCTAGAGGTAAAGTCGTTGCCAAAATCAGCTGTTTAACAGCTGATTTTCGGAGATGAAGGTTTCTGGTTCAAATCCTAGTAAAGGTAGTTACTTTTATACGGATTTGAATGCTGGACAATGGTTACCGGTGTACTTTGATGGTTGGGGTTCAATTAATTATACTCTCTCAGGAATAGTCGCCCTGAGTCTGTGCATGACTACACCTCATTTACACGTCATACATATCATTCTCATCTCATTGGGTCATGGGGTTGCTTATTGTTCTGAACTGAACAGATTGCAACGTACTCACATTAGGGATTTAAAAAAAAAAACTTAACAACAAATGAACAAATTTGTTGTTAAAAACAACAATAAAAATTTGTTAAAAACAAATAATCAAATTTTTATAGAAATTAAGGTCAAATATATTGCGCAGTAATTTATTGATATAACTAAATATTTCCATTATATCCTTAAACCCATTGAACCAGTTCAATGGAAATATTCACTGAGTTTTCAGTTAAAGAATCACATTTACTTGAGTAACCTCAATATTTCATGAGAATAAAGCTACAAACTGAGCTGATATTATGATTTTTCTTCATAATTTCCTGAGTATTATAAAATTTACTTCCTGTGACAGGTTTTCTCCTATAAGAGATAGCAACATTTTATATGAAATGAAATTTTAAGGAAATTTCTTTTTTGATAAGGAAATTTTTTTATTAGGTTACCACTTATATTTTTTTTAAATTTATTTATTTAAAGTCGCATCAACTGCTTGGTCATTAGCGACTACAATGGAGTATGTAACATTAAATGTGGGATTTGACACGTGAAAATTTTTAGACCCTGGTCGGGAATCGAACCTGGGACCTCTGCATGGCAGGCCAATGCGCTAACCACTACGCTACAGAGGCAGCTACCACTTACTCCATATGGTTACAATAACTGCATAAATGTTACATAATTTAGCCTAATGTACTGTAACTTAAAACCAGTCAGTCCAAGCTGTTGACTGTTTAGTAGTTATTTATATTACCCACACCTACACACATAGAAAAATGATACTCAAGTTTTAGTCAACACAATCGTCTTTTGGTGTCAATTTATCAGGGACTCTGCTGTTACTATGAATAATTGTCATGTTTATATGAATCAATGTACTTGCAAGAGATTATTGAGACTTTACTGTATGTGTTGTTTTAAGACTATTGAAATCATTTTGTAATTTCTTTCACAAAAATGTAAATACAGTCCTAATTGGTACCATATTGTGAAAGTATTTTCTATTCTGATTTTCAAAATATTGATTTAAAAAATCTTTTATTAAAAATATAAAATTACTTATTTATCTTTACCATAATAATTTGAGATTAGCCTACATGTAGAAACTACAATAATGCTGCCAAAAACAGTCTGTTTTAGTTTCTAGAAATTGGTTTTTAAAAAATAAGAAAATATATTGTTAAATAATATTCTGTTCAGAATAAAGGTCCCAGAAACTTATTGAATTCTTTTTCTTACTTCCTTGGTTAGCTTTGAGTTTCTTTATAATAGTTAAAAAATTCCAAGATGTATAATGAATATTTATTATAATTACTAAAATTGTTTAAAAAAAACATTCAAAGAATTTTCAAAAAATGATTTTGATAAATTAGTTCACTTGACAAACTTAATTTGACACTTGACAGCTCACATTTTTATTCCATACAGCTGTAAGTGAATCATCAAATTCCAAATTAAGAAATTCATTTTGAGATTTCTTCGAGTAACGGACATTTTAAGTAATTGCTTCAGTAGTCTTACAACATTGTACAATAAAATATTTCTGTATATTTAAAACAAAAATTGCATGAACAAAATTTTTATAAAAAGAAGTATAATATGAGACACATTATTAATAATAAAAAGTATTATTGACAAGAACATGAAAAAATATGGTAGAGCATTGATAATTTAGATATAAAAATTGAGATTATTAAATAAAATGGATTGCATAAAAAAGTGGAACTTTTAGTTTAACATAACAGTAACATGAGACATAAAATATCTATGTTAAGGTATGTTCCTAGATTAAAATATGTTGTTTTGTATTACAGTTGAATTATTAACATTTTGTTTTTTATGTATACATAAAAAACTTAGTAATTTACCTTATACTGCTTTTCAAAATTCTTCTTACAAATACTTTTGCGGTGCGCACCGCTTCTTCAGGTAATGTTAATAAAAGTTCTAGAATATTCTATGAAGATTACATCTTCGTTTGTTAATGGTTTGAATCAAACTTTGATTCAAATTTATTTTAATCAAATTACTGGTTTGAAAAAATTAATCTATGAAGATTGCATCTTCCTTTGTCAATGGTTTGAATCAAACTTTGATTCAAATTTATTTTAATCAAATTACTGGTTTGAAAAAATTAATCTATGAAGATTGCATCTTCCTTTGTCAATAGTTTGAATCAAACTTTGATTCAAATTTATTTTAATCAAATTACTGGTTTGGTTCAAACCATTGACAAAGGAAGATTCAATCTTCATTGAATATTCTAGAACTTTTATTAGCATTACCTGAAGAAGAGGTGGGCACCGCGAAAGTACTTGTAAGAAGAATTTTGAAAAGCAGTATAAGGTAAATTACTAAGTTTTTATATATACATAAAAAACAAAATATTAATATGGATTCTACTATAATAATGCTAGCTAATAACTTAAATAATTATATAGTTGAATTGATTACAAAGTACGACTGGAACCAGTTGGAGGACAGAGAAAGGAGCGAGACTGGTGGCCAATCAGTTATGAGAATTCCGTACACTGTTGCAACGCCTGCGCTCTAGTCGCAGTCACTGCTCTGTAACTGAACCGCATGTTTTGCTGCTTACTGTGCTATCTTGTGACCTGCTATTATAGTGGTGTTATAATTTATAAACAGTACTTTCCCATTTGCGTGCATTTAAAAAAAAATGAAGAAGTAATTACAGTAATAATGACATCAATTGAGGAAGGAAGTATATGTTAATCGAACATGATGGTTCTGCAGTGTACAGCCAAGCAAGCCAGATGGTCAACGTGGCAACACCGCTCTCTCTCCCTTACAGAGTGCCAGTCCTATTCTGCAATCATTTCAACTCATAAAATATCAAGTTCTTGTTGTTTTATATTTCAATGAAAAGTGAAGGTCCCGGTTTCAATTCCTGGCTAGAGTCTGGAAAATTATTACAACTTTGAACCCACCTTCATGCCAAAATAGTTGCTAATAACCGAGATGTTGATAAACTAAAAAAAACAAGTTATTGTCAATATTGATGTAATCATTTCACATAAAAAATGTTAACAATTCAGAAAATTGAATGGTGTCAATCCACAATTTTAATTGTTAAGTAGTAGTCCAAATAATTGAAGCTTTACTGCACTACAGATGTCAACAGATACAAATGTAAGTAGTTTATGGAATCAT
This sequence comes from Catonia carolina, assembly GCA_035578175.1. Lineage (NCBI taxonomy): Eukaryota > Metazoa > Arthropoda > Insecta > Hemiptera > Achilidae > Catonia > Catonia carolina. The sequence goes on along the minus strand of JAQMRL010000001.1, from coordinate 253,906,763 downwards.
TACTGCCAATATATGCCCATAACAGATAGGTGAGTGTCAAATTATTTGCACTCAATCTGTTTGTTTCAGGGCTAAAATAAATAGTTTTGTTTCTTATCACATGATCAGCCAATTAAATGACTGAATCATTAAAGAACAGAAGAGGTAGAGGTGTAAAAGACATCAATCAGAGTTTTATCCTCTGAAAGTAATGAATTTCATTATACAGCCAGACCCTGTGGTGAATGAAGTGAAGGTGTCACTTGCAGAGTGGAAAATAAGTGCTTTTTAGTGGGCCCGGCATGCTGATAAGAGTACTTTTCCACTCAGTGAGGAAGCCAATGGTAAACCACCTCACTCCTCGTTTACTTAGTAAAACCTCTACAGGTTCAAACCAGCCTTTCGGCTGATGACCTAAACAACATACTGCCAATAATAAAATATTTTTAAAAGTAATCATGTGATCCTTGGAAAGCTGAACCATAATACTTGACATGTACTACAAGAAACTCATTGATAATTAAATTTAAAAGATTTAGTTACATAATCGTTAACTTCTACAGAGGTATAAGACTAAATAAAAGTATTAATTACGGTAAACATTTGGTTTATTTTTATCATTGTAAATAAGCATTTATCCATAAAATTGTTTCATTGTAATTATATTACACATATTTTATGGTATTGTGTTCTGTGTTAGTAATATTTTATCATAAAAAATTCATTTGCGTAGAATGTAGTTATAATGATGTGCAATTAAATGTACATTGCGACTTAATATGTAGAATTATAGATTAAAAAATGTAAAATTATACAACTATTTGTTTATTTTTGTAAATTTTTTATTGGGAAAAAGCTACTGATTCAGTTTTGTTTTTAATTAATTAAATCCACAATGTGCGTAATAAACAACTGTATGAGTAATTTTTAGTCTTTCAGAAGAATTCTGTGATCACCTTAAAATTGAAGTTCCCCAGCTCAATTCCCAGCTCAGATCTTGAAGTATAATAAAATATTCTACCACATTATTATAATTAGTATAGGCCTACTATATTTACAGTCTTTAGTTATTTGAGCTTCACTAAAAGATGTACTGAGAACTAGACGTCTGTTTGAGGCTAAAAGTGCAAAACTAGATTCTACACACAACGAATATTGTGGGAGATACTAATACGTAGTATAAAGAAGTGGGGGTAATTTTGAATTCTTTTTGCACATCTCAGGGCTCAAGAACCCCCATCAGTTGTCTACCACATTATGATTGTAGTTTTATAATTATTTTAAGCCCATGTACTGAGGATTTTCTCAAACAACTACAGCTATGCAGGAAATCTTTACATTCATATTTGTAATTATGTCTGAAAAGATTTCCTTTGAATTTATGTGGCAATGAATAAAGATTCCTTGGTACAAAAAGTAACCATTCATTAAAATTCCAAAAACGTTGCTGATGGCTTAACAGTTGATGAAATTTTAAACTACCAAAAATAAATTTAATTTTTTAATTTGTTATTATAATAATAACTTCAAATTTCATAGCAGTAGACTAAGATATTTTTGGACTTGAGTAAAGGAAAATAATCATAAAGACACAGTTTTTACATTTGTTTTAAACCTTCATGAACTGAATTTCAATGAATTGGCTGTTGGTGTAGTGGTCAGCGTACATGGCTTCTATGCCAGAGGTCCCAGGTTCGATTCCTGGTCAGGTTTGGAATTTTTTCATCTATATATCACCTCACATCATTTGATTTTTACCTAGGCACAAACTAAGGCTTATAAAGGCATCATCACGCAATAAATAAATTGACATTTAATGAATGTTTTATGTTTTAATTAAAAATTTTATAAATTTTTTGGTGGGTTATGTGGATAGGTAGAACGTAGAGCGAACACTAAATAAGCTTGCTGGCGCAGCTGCGCGAACAGTTTGGATTCAGTCAGTAGATTTCGTGTCTTAGAACCTATTAAATCACAGGCGCTGAACGATGTAAATTATCATCTATTAGAGACATTAAAAATATTCAGTTATAAACATTGTATACAACAAGTAATGCCTACCACATACAACACATTACAGACTAATGTTTTCAGATCAGATGATACAATAATGTTGCAAGAGCAATGTGACTTTGATCACAGCTGGTACAGCACTGACCCCCACCACTCGCTGGGGCAACCGAGCGCGCCATTACCAAAATAAACGTTCTGTGCACTTCAAATAACCGGCAAGCTTATTTGGCGTCTACTCTATGTTCTAGATCGTTTAAAAAAATAACATGGTAGCATAAATCTAAGTTGTTTTTGCTGCTCAATTCGGCTATGCATTGTGTAAATAAAATTTTCCCTTATTATTTTCTTTTGTCCCTGTAAATCATTCTGGCTGCACGCATTTTAGTCCTAATTTTATTCGACATTATTGTTGCTGGCTTCACCTGATTACTACCTACTTATTCTGTTTTCAAACTGAACACTGTATTTTGACATAGTTCATAACTGTCTTGAAGTTGTTTCATTATCTTTATAGTTCTTCGTGTATGGATGTAATTGTGTACTTTCTGAAAAAATTGTTTGTTCAGTTTGTTTGAATAAATTTTTGCCAAGTGGCAATACAAAATCAGCTGTCTCATAGCTGCCAATTGTTCAAAAGGCTGTATCATCATGTAAATGCTCTGATTTGATCTTTTTTTTGGTGATGTAGTATCCATTTTGATCCTTTAAAGGGACAAGGATCTATCTAAAAGTGTTTCTATTTTAAAAACAAATTCCATTTGTATTTTTATGTAATTTATTATTTCAATTCCATTGTGTAATTGTTGGTCAAATAACAATTACTGCATAATTTCTACTTTTGGTCCTTCTTGATAAATGTTTCTTTCTTACTTTTTTTGTCATTAGTCACTTGACTTGTTTGATGCAGTTCTCCAAGCTGTTTTGTCTTGTTTCATATCTGTTTCATATCTACATACCTGTTGTAACACTCTACATCTTTCGTAATTTGCTTTAAACATTCTAACCTTTGCCTCCCCTTACAATTCACTCCCTCAATATTACTCTCCATTATTGATAGACCAATACCTGGATGTCTTAAGATATGCCCCACTAGCCTACCCTTCTTCTGGTAACATGCTTCTATAAACTTCTCTTTTCATCCACTCGCCTAACAACCTCTAAATTACTTATTTTGTCCACCCACCTAATCTTGAACATTTTCTTATAACACCACATCTCAAAAGCTTCTATCCTCTTCCTTTCTAAAGCCCCTATCACCCATGTCTCACTTCCGTATAATGCTACACTCCAAACATAGAGTTTTAAGAAATTTTTCCTAATCTGTAAATCAATGCTTGTAGTCAGCAAGCTGTTTTTTATTTCAAAGGCTTTCCTAACTTGAGCAATTTTCTACTTTCGATATCACTTGTGCTTCTACCATAATTTGATTTTGCTCTCTAGAGAGCAGAATTCCCCACCTCTCTTGTGATTATATTCTATCTTATTCTTTCTTATTATAAAGCTGTTAAGTCAGGTTCAAAAATTTCTAGAGTTTGTCTTTTCTTTTTTTTCATTGTAGCTGTTGCTAGTTCTTTCTTCAAAAATTCAAGTTTTTTCTCGCAAAAATTTAAGCTCAAGTTATTGTATTTGAGCAATCTTTTAAGCATTTCTTTTTTTCATAGTATGCAAAATGAAAAGTATATTCTGGCCCTGATATTTGTTAGAAAAGGTAAGTGTGATTAATCAATTTGTTAAGGAGAGGTTAGCAACTAACTGCTGTGTGTTTTAGGATTAATAAATTAAAAAATATAAATACTGTGTCAATTGAAAATAACTGCTAAAATCTTCTCATACTGTTCACACTGTTTATACTTCTCTAAAATTCTGATCCATACTCAGTGATCTTTGTCCCCCGTCTAGACCTAACCACCTAACCATACCCACATCAGAAACACTAAATATTAGGTTAATTTATTCTAAAACATAAAAGGGTGAACTTCAGCTGGAACACTTGGTGGTTTAATAATACACAGGATAATGAATTCATAAAATAATATAATAAAACAGAAGGTTTATCAGTAGCTTAATAACCTATGTTGTAAATAGTATGTAAATTTTGTTTTGGTACCTTTGTTTTTGTTTATTTTTTTATTTAAAGCCATATAAATATTTAAAAAATTCATTACAAGTACAAGAATATCTGAAAGCAGATACAACAAATATTTAGTTAAAATATTGTTTTAATAATATGTAAATAAAATATTTCTTTTCGTACAAAAAATATTTTTTGTCAAAGTATTAGAAATATGTATATGGAATATTGTTAGTAAAATATGTTATTGTGCTATTATTATCATAATGCCATATTATACCAATGTTATAAAATAAAATTGCAAATGAAAAGTAAATGTATATGACTTAAAAATTATTTTTCTTGTTCCTTAATATTCAGTCCCTGTAACAATATATTATGATCTAGTAATATATTTTATGGGGTATCAGATAAATATCAAAAAATTATAAATCACAAAGAGATATTTTTACTACTTTTGTATCAGAAATTTTTTTGTGTATTCCAAGGAGAATAGAGGTATAGAATGTAAAAATCAGAAAAACTTAACGCTTTACTCGCTGTCTAAACATTTTAAATACAATTGAAGACTTACAAATCTCACCAAACATTTATATTTTTTTATTACATAAAATGTATTATATTATATAAATTTTATTACATAAAAATAGAATGTGTCTACTTATTATGTCTGTATTAATGTTACTTTCAATAAAACATGCTTTTTATCACAATAAAATATATCAATGCCGGCCGCATTGGCGTAGTTGGTAACGTGCTCGCCTCTCATCTTGCGGTCCTGGGTTCGAATCCACTCAGGTACGGCATATTTTCATATGTTACAAAAAATCATTTCACCTTCACACAGTTGCACCCCAACGTCGTCGCTAATGACCTTGTAGTTGATGCGACGTTAAATAAAAATATATCAATTAATAATTTTATTAAAAATAATTTTTATGATCAAATAGTCTGACTATAGAGTACACAACAAATAATATGTCACTATTCATTCATATTTCAATACAAATGTTCCTTATCTATTTTGTTTCTTTAAGAACAACACAAAAAATACATAATAAATCCTATATCAATTTTATTATTGCTTTTATGTTCAAAAAATTACCTGAAAGTTAAAAATCATTTTAAATTCATGTAGGAAGATTTTGTGTATTGTTAAGTGTATCGATAGTGACATGTATTGTATAGTGTAGTGTATTGGGAAGTACATAGACTTATTGCTAATAAAAATATTTTATATCAGGCATTTTGCAATAAAAATACATTTTTTTGTTGAAAGTAACATTAGAACAGATATAATAACTAGACAGGTTATATAAATACAATGTTATTGAGATTTAGAATTCTTTAATTGTATTTAAAATCTTTAGGCAGTGAGCGAAGCAATAAATTTTTCTGATTTTGCACATGTTATTACTCTGTTCTCCTTGAAATACACAAGAATTCCTTATTTCAGTACAATGTTAATAAAAAGACCTGTTAGAAACATAAATTTCAGATTTTTATCTGATACTGCGTAAGAGATATTATGTCTCAAAAAGTCACAAAAAATCTGAAAATTCTGAATTAAAATATTTTATAGTAAAAGAGGAACCAGTTTAATGGCTGGGATTTTGTTTACTAATTCTGCTTATTGCTAGGTATCTAAAAAAATAATAAGTTCCCTTCACTGTAAAAAAAACATCTTAAAGATGGCCAAAATGAAAATTTTCAGCAAAAATTTCAAGTTAAAATTTCTGTATTGGTTGTAAATTCAACATTGTAATAATATACTTATAACATAGCCTAGAATGTGTTGAATAAAGTTGTTTATGTTTCAAGTCTCCATGGTAAATCTGAAAAAAGCTATTGCATTTAACACAAAAGCATGCAATTATAAAAAATCCTTGTGGTCGCATTACAAAATATGATTTTTTAAGAGAAAAGATAGGAAAAAATAACTATAGTTTTTAACTCTCCTACCATTGGTTAATCATAGTAAAAAAACAAAAATTAAATAAAATGGACATACAACCACCACTGTACCATTTAATACTGATTGAAGCATAAGTATGAATACAATAGACCTACTACTGAACTAAGTAGAGTATTTTTAATCATTAGTAGCACTGTTTTGTTTTGATGAATGAATAATAGAGATGGAAATATACCAGCATTGTACACTTGGCACTTATTGATTTTAGGTAACCAGCTTGCTAGGTGTAATGTGATAAAATATGAAATGTTATGTTCTCTTGCCTATATGAATATATAGGAAGGAAAGTATTGTTTTTATGTCGATTTTAAGATATCAAGTTTTCACTGGATCTACAGTTTTCAGACCCTCGAACCCAAAAAACATGTGTTTAGCGATCGGTCTGTGTGTGTGTGTATGTGTGTGTGTGTGTGTGTGTGTGTACAAAATATCTCAAAAACAAAACATCGCACGAAGTTGAAACTTGAAACTTAAGTTAGATACCACTAGAGGACCCAACTCGAACATTTTTATCAAAATCGGTCACCGGAAGTAGTAGTTTATTCGTGTCATTTTTCACTTTTTTGCAATTTGCTCAAAAACGGCTCCTACGATTTTTTTTAAAAATCGCCTCATTAACTACATTTTTTAGTCTCTACAAGATAGGCGCCATGCCTGCTGAAATTCTTGGGGAGGCTGTTTTCTCGTAAAAAAATTATTTTTAAGATTACAGCTTTAATAAGCATTTTATCGCAAAAATGTATACAGTATAATGAAAGTTGTAGAGAATTTAAAATCCTGCAACTTTTATTTCACTCATTTTTTGTATAATGCTTAATTTATAACGGTAATTAGTTCCTGTTTTTTCTATGAAAATCTATAAAAAATTGGTTTTTTAAAGATTTTAGCCTTAGTATGCATTTTATGATAAAAGTGTAAAATCAAATTTATAGGAAATTATGAGCTCCACAACTTTTATTTTAAGCATTTTTCTCTACAGAGCCTAGTTTAGCGTAAAAAAGAGTGATTTTCTGTATTTTTTTAAACCAAACTAAGGTTGATTTTCATTTTGCATCATTCACTCATGATTAAAATAAGGTTATGTTTTTTGAGGTTAGTTTTTTGTTTATTTCTAATATTTTATTACAAATTTCAGGTAATATTATTCATTATTTGCATTGGCAAGAGAAAGTCATGTGAGTGCTCCACGCCAGATTTTTGTCTACTAAATGACTGCTTGCAGAAACTGCCATCTAGTTTTAAGATTTTTTCACAATATTTTCAATAGGCTACATATACTGGAAAGTTGTGGACTAGAAGTAAGACTTTTATACAATACGCAAGACATCAACCCACAACCTGGAGAATGAGGAGCTCTTCTGTCAGGGTTACCACACCTTCATTGAGAGTATACAATTTTAAGACTGGATACTCGCTGTTACCCTTTTGTTTTCAGGAAGGATTTGGTGGTGACATGAGAGTTAAAATGGTATGTAAACAGTACTTTGATTTTCTTTTGGTAAGACACCAAGTCAGCATGAGTACTTTCCCCAAGATTACCACACAGCCATTTTTACTTTACTTCACAGCTATTAATATTTAGGCCTGCTGCTTCTTGAGACATCTCACATGGTATAAGACCATTCAGGTTGTAAGAGGATTCAGTTTACTACAATACCCAGGAAAATCTTCTTTTGAAGCACTGAATTACAGACCTAAGGGAAGTAAGGTTGTGGGTAGGCCTTGGATAATATGATCAGATATGGTCAGATGATCTTTGGCTCTTTGGCCAATAATGTTCCAAAGAATTACCAGTTATTGAACATTCTTAAGTCCTTATTACTGGGGATACAAGAATGTTGATATAAATTGTATACCCCATTAATTTATTTTTAAAAACATTAAAAAATATTATTCATGTATTAAAGTGGTTTTTGTTCTTCTTATAATGTAAAGCTAACACATGGTTTTATTAAAAAAAAGGTATGTGAATGTTGTCTTACTTTATGGGCAGTATTTTACATTTTATTAATAATAGATATATGCTTAAAACAGGATTAAAGTTGCTTTAAAATCCTATTTTTAAGCCGTAGTTTTGAAAATCTTTCTGGACCCTTGTACCAAGAACCCATCAGGTGGTTCTTCTCAAACAAAAGTCCTGGCATCAACTGATGACAAAGTCTGCACATGCCAATGTTACAGTAGTAATAATGAAGTGGTTGATGCAATTTTAAATAAAGCAAAAAATAATAACATGTCTACAAAATACAAAGTTTATTCCAAAAACTCGAATGAGTGAGGTGTGCCTTAACATCAATTAGATATTTTGATGTGGTTATTAAGAAAAAGTTACAAATTACTGTTAAACTATATATCGAACTAAATTCTGTTACTTTGCTCCCTGATAGATAAGGTGAATACACCTCATTGTCACCACACTTGTACTTCACAAATTTAAAAACAACTCAGATCACAAAAAAGAATTTTAATTTTATAATTTGAGAAATTTATCGTAATACACTTCATAACATGTACGAATGTTACTCTGAAATGTCTTCTTCTTATTATCGTCATGACCTTTTCCAACATCAAAATTTATTTTCTTTTTAGAAAGCTGAGAATTGTTCCCACATTGCATAAATCTTCCCAAGCTTCTCTTTCCCTCAGGATTGTACTTTGAAATGTAATACACCAAAGTTAAAAAGAAACCCATGTTTATTAAAAGAGCAGAACCATGCAAAGTTTTCCAAAAACAGGTCTACTTACCTTTTTGATGATCATAAATAATTGGAATAGTAAACAAGATACATTTTACAAAAATTAATGAAATACTTAAGACCAACTAAGATCATAAGAACACTTAAATCATTAGAATACTTGACATGTCCTATAATCCTTTTGGTGAGTCTCCTGGATGCAGTTAACTAAAAATAAATATTTCTTTTGGGATTTGGTTATAAAATACTTATTGTAAAATAATCATATTTTGAGAGTTTGTTGCTTATTCCAAAGACCCTTTATGGCCTATATTAAAACTTTACTTTTTGTTATTCAGTCTGATCAAAGTATGACAGTTACAACTGCCTGAGGATAACTTATTTAACAATTGTTCATAATTATACTTCCACAACTTTTTTTTTGGCACATTGTACAAAATACTGTATATTGAGAACCACTAAGGTCATTATCCAGAGCATTTTTGTTTTATTGAGTTTTCATATTACATTCAAATACTAATTTAATAAAACAAAAACAGTTGGTGAATGACCTTAGTAGTTGATGCCCTAAAAAAAGGAAATAAACATTTTGTGAAAGTTGTGAAAGTAAACATTTTCCCCTTTTGTTTATTGTACTGGTGGATGGAATACGCAAGAGAGTGAAGAAAAGATCAAAGAAAGTACAAGGAGTTTTTTGTTTGTAGATGATCTGGTTATATGGAAAAGACAAAGGAGGAGGTCGATAGGACACTGAAGTTGTGGAATTTAAAGACTGTTAAGAAACAGTCAAGTTAAGTTGTGGAATTTAAGACTGTTGTTGTTAGGTTCAGAATTATGTGAGGAAAAAGTAAATTGCTGGCGTAGGAGAGGTGTGAAGAGGAAAGACAGGCATATGGCATAAAGCTAAATGGTGTTGGAAGAAGGTAAGGAATTTACATATTTGCGGACTCTTTTCTCATCAAATGGAAAATTAGAAAATGAAATAGGGAAAGGGATTCAGAAAGCAAGAGTTTTATATTTAAGGGTGAGAGCTTGAATTTGGAATCAAAAAGTTCCTTTGTATTGTAAGAAAATTATTTAATACCTGGTAATAGCCTAGGCATATAATAATTATTTATGTTTTACGTCATTAATTTCATTAAAGATCGGAAGTCTTTTTAAAAGGAGTTTTTTAAAACATTTTGATAATATTGGTAAAAGGCTAAGAAATAAAGTTAAGTAGGTAAGTAGGTATGTTTTGACACTTCTTTGAAGTGAGCAATCTTAAATGTTTCATTTTTTTACTAAAAACAGTACAGTGTACATAAACAAACAAAATTCTTTATAGAGTTTAACATAAAACATGAACTCATTAAATACTTTTTTATATTCTGGATAGGTTGACTTATAATTTAAAAATTACGTTCACTTTTCTGAATCAGGGAAACTTCACTTCCTCCTATAACTACCATGTCCTCTTTAAATTTTTCATAAATAGGTATCTTTATTTTATGTGGTCTCCATCCTAAGACATTTTCTAAATAAATCTAGTTTTTTTTGTTATGATCTTATGTTGAAACCTAAATCTAAAAAATCACCTGTCTCACAACTTCCTTGAAACCCTCAGTGAATGCAACATACAACACTAAGTGCTTTTTGGTATCCAACAATATTTGACACTAAATATTTAGTGTATATAATTCATGTGTGAAGTTGGTCTTCTCACTTTACACAAAGGACAATGTTTGAAACAAGGTAAAACAACATTGGCTTGTGGCTGATTATTTATATTAATAAATTTATTATACAAAAAGCAACACAAATTTGCTTACTGTTATACCTTGAAACTTTTTTTAACTGATTATACTTCTGTTAATCGATATACCTATCATTTTATGAAATCGTGATATTTGCGGCACACTTTAGGCGTTGGCGGGTTTTGAAAAAGGAGCGGCATCGGGCACGCGCAAACGTGCGGTATGTTGATTGGTTTAAATCACGCTATCTAGTTTTTAGGAACGTCCCTTCAGCCACGTTCAAGCAGAGACTGTTTTGCTGCGTCAGGGTTCTATTTTTTTTTAAGTGGTTACTGAATTTATTTATTGTTTTACGTATTGTTTAATGGTCATGTGGTAACTGTTAACACTTGTTTTGATATGACATAGGCCTTTTGTAGTTTATATGTTAAATACTCAGATGGCAGCAGTCGGCTTTTGATACTGTATTGTTAACCTGTAAGATATACGCTAGCAAATAGGCAGTTGGAAAAATTTATGTCGTTTGTTAGTACCATTATACATCGCTGTAGGAAACCGGTTTTGATCGCTGACGGCTTTTCTCAGTACCGTTACATTCTATCGAAGCAAGAAAGTAGAATACGTGTCAGTGGTACAACATTACGAAGGGAGTTAAGGTTCCGTGCTGCGGGCCATCCGTTTACTCGTTTCACACCGGCAATTTCATCAACCAAGTTTGTTTACACCACAAAAAGACAATCATTGTTTACTTCAGCAGTTTATTCGGCAACATTAAATCCGTTAATTGAAACTAAGATGCCAGAAAAGATTCCCTTTGAACGGTTACCTAATACAGTGTATCCGAAACGTTACAAACTGTTTTTTAAACCAGATTTAAAAAAGTTTACATTCGATGGAAAGGAAACTGTACAGGTTAAGGTAAGTTTACCGTTATGCTCGTTGTCTTATTTATAGTTCATGATTCAGAACTGACCTACTTAACACTTGTAACTTTCATTTTCATTTAGAATCTAGACAGCTTTTATTTCAAAATAAATTTGTTTAGTTTGTCGACAGTAGGCCATGTGACAGTTGAATACATTTTTGATCTGTGAAGTAGAAAAATAACTGAATACTAAAAATAAGGGAGTCTTGTTCACTTATTTTTTAATGAGATGTTTGTAATATTGGGGGTAGTTGTAGCCAATTGTGATTTTTAAAATTGGGACTGTTCCCCATTGTTCTATTGTAACTTATGTATTAGAAGATATTTTAGGTAGATGGATTCGTAGATGTATTAAATAACTATTACTTTTTTAATCTTCTACTTCAGTCTGTTTATCTGTTAATTTGATTGGCCTGCAGTATGTTTTCAGGTTTATGTTTTGGAACTAACCTACCCTAAATGTCAATATTGTACAGTAGGTACAATAAGGGTAGTCGTACCGGGTAGTCATATTAATTACATGATAAAGTTGTTAATTGTTATTTTACAGTGATTTTATTGTATGACATCTACACAAAAGTAAAATGACATTACCACGTTATTAATATATTTTGGTTTTGTATAGTATAATTAAAAATTTATTCTTTTCTGATAACTAATCCTAAATTGTGAATTGACTTCCTGAGTTCAGTAAATTGTGGTTGTTTGAAATACTTCTCTGAACTTGAAATTTGACTTCAACTTGATTTTGTAATTGGAAATTTTCTGATGCTTCTAGTATCCTTCATTGTGATTTTTCTCATGTTTTTCAAAACTTCTGTAAAATGGTTCTTATGTATCTGGTTTTGTTTGTAATTTTTTTATTATTATGGTTTATATTATTATTATTATTATTGGCGAATTCCCCTTGGATAGAGGACGTTAAGCATCATGACTCAGTTTCGTCATTTGTTTTTCTTATTGGTCCAGTAGGCCTTCATTGTTTCCGAGAAAGCTTTTTTGCGGTTTTCAGACCACTTTGGTCTAAACTGCTTCTCTCTTGAGGGCTCTGAAACTTTCCACGTGTCTACCTTGTGACGGAATAAGTTTTTATTAAAAATTTCAAAGGTTTTTGTCTGAGGGTTCGCATTTTGACTGTAATTTTGAGGTTCATTATTTGTTCTGGGCATGACCTATTTGGTCTAAATCCCGCTTGATATTCAGCTAGTTTGGGTTCTAATTGTTGTGTGCTCTGCTTAACAGTATAGATGATAAGACTTTGTAACAGACCGGTAAAAGAGAAATTCCTCTATAGTTATTGACATCAAATTTGTTGCCTTTTTTTGTAGTGGGTGAGTAAGTGCAATCTTCCAGTCATCTGGGATTATTTCGGTTTGCCAAATGTTTTGAATTATTTTTGTAAATTCCTTAAGAGAGTTCGGGCCTAGATTTTTTAAAAGTTCAGCTACAATTCCATCCTCCTCCGATGGTTTGTTATTCTTCAGTTTCTTAATATGTGAATAAATTTCTTCTTGTGAGGGTAGTACGCAGTTATTCTCTATTATTTCTGGTGGAATTTTTGGAAATTTGTTATTGGGTTCTGGACAATTCAGTAGACGTGAAAAATAAGAGGCTAGTTCCTGACAATTTTCCTTATTTGTCAATGCTAGTTTACTATCTTGTTTTATGAAACAAAGATTTTGTGGTGAGTAACCTCTGATTTTATTTGCAAATATTTTGTAAAAATCATGTGTATTATAATTCTTGAAGTTTTCTTCAATTGATTGTAGCTGTTCATTGACATATCGCCATTTGTTTTGTCTCAGGATCTTGGATGTTTGTTTGCGAACTTCAAAAAATTTGTTTTGTGTTTCTTCTGTTTTGTTACAATTATAGTTTTGAAACGCTTGTTTCCTCTCCTCCAGTGCAATTTCACACTCTTGATTCCACCAAGGATGTTTTGGTTTTTTGTGGAGGGGAATCAATTCTTTGGCTGTTCTGATTATTTTTGTCTTGAATTCCTCCCAATCTTTTGCAGGCTGTTCGTCCCATTTCTCCGGTAATTTTGATTCTTTGATTTTTTGTATATTGAATTTTGGGATCACTAGAGGTTGTTGGTTATATCTTCTCTTAGGTATGAATTTTATTTTTATTCTTGTTAAATAGTGATCTGAATCTATATTTGCACCTTTTCGAACTTGTACATCATGGATTTCTTTTTGATAATTGTATGATATTGCAACATGATCTATCTGGAATTCCCCTAAATGATGAATTGGTGATCGCCAGGTTTTTTGCTTTTTTGGATTTTTCCGAAGAGAGGTTGACATAATTTTGAGGTTATTCTGTTGACACAGTTCAATCAACCGTGAACCATTCTTATTGGTGAACTTGTCTGCTGGATAATGTCCAACTGTCTTCCTGTACTTGCGTTCCTTGCCAATTTGGGCATTGAAGTCACCAAGTAAAATCTTTACATCATCTTTTGGAACTCCAGCCATCTCTGTTTCCAGTCTTTCCCAAAATCTCTCTGTTTTTTCAGGCTCTTTTTTATTGTCACCATTTGTTGGTGCATGCACATTGATGAACGTATAGTTTTTGTTTGCATGTTTGATTCTCATAGTCATTAGTCGGTTGTTAATGGGTCTCACATCTTGTATTGAATCCAGAATTTTCTTGTCTACAGTGAATGCCATGCCAAACAGTGCTGCTCCCTTGCAAATCTTCTTAGTAGTACCACTTTTGAAGATTCTGTAGTTATTATAGTCCATTGTTTCTGAATCCGTAAAGCGTGTTTCTTGTAATGCAAGAATTTGTATTTTCTGTTTGTTAAGTTCTGTCGTGAGATTGTGTAACTTTCCTGTTTGAATTAATGTTTGAATGTTAAAAGCGCCAATGTAGCTATGTTTTTTCTGTGAAAGTTTGTCAGAGCACTCCGATTTGCTATCTCGTATAAGCCCAGGCTCCCCAGAATCCGAACGCCTGGTTGCCGTTTGCCTACGGGTGGATTGGTTACCACCTGGGGTAATTTTGTAGTTACTTGTACGAGTCATGTTTGCTTGTAATCAGCGTTCTAACTTTCGCTAGGGGCGTAGAACCAGGGAATGTGAGTTCCTGGAGCATGTTTACAGCCGCACCTCTTGGTGAACAGACGCTGACCATTAGCCGCTGGATGCCAGTACAGACACTAATGGATTTATTTGTTTTAAATAAAGCCTAAAACAAGGGCCTGCCTCCTCCACCAGATCCACCGTATCCTGAGGTCGTCCCTCCACTTTCACTGCTGTTGAGGTCTTCACCCGTATCCCTGGGCAGGGGACTGCGCTATACCCCTATGGTTTATATTATTATTATTAGTCGTAAAGCTCCTGAAGTGGAAGACGCTAAGTAAATCTGGTTTGTTTTTGGGATTTATTGTCCTTTTTATCTGCCCACCAGTTTTTCATTCTTTGTGAGCTTTTCTCTGTTCACTCCATTTTGTTCCGGTTCTTGGAGCTTTTGTCTCTGGTTTAACCTCCCATTTTTTAACTTTTGTTCTAAAATTGTCTCTTATGAGAATTTTTTCTTTGGTGATTTTGGCCAATTCTAAATCTTTTTTAACACTTTGTATCCATTTCCCCCCATTAACAAGTGATGAGACATATTTAACTATTCTCTTTGTGAGTCTATTGTCATGAAGCCTCATAATGTGGCCATAAAATTGAAGGCGTCTTTTCCTCATGTCTGTCTCTATGTTGGAATATTCTTCAATTTTAGACGTTCTCTGTAATCTGTACCCGTTTTCGGTCCATCTAGGTCCAAGAATTTTCCTAATTATTTTTCTTTCATCCTTCTTTAAGCTTTCCATGTCTGTTTTCCTGTTAAGTGTGAAGGTCTCACTGGCATATAAAATTGTTGGTTTGATTACTGTATTGTAATGTTATTTACATTACCATATCATTATGGTTTATATTAATATTATGGCTTGAAATAATTTTTTTCCAGAATTGATACTTGATTGTAAATCATTGAAAACTTTAATTTATCGTCGGCTCTTGGTTCTGAAATTTTTGTTATTAAAATAAGTGACTTCTTATATGTTCTTAACAGAAAATTACCATTACATAATTTTAAAATGCAGGGTTAGGTTTATTTTTTCAGTTTTTTATAAGTGGTTTAATAGGCAATGCTTTTAAGATTCTGCTTGTAAATGTTAACTAATGATTAAATCTATGTGTGAATTAATTTGTGAAACTATGTGAAATTAATTTTGTATATTTAACCCAGTAATAGTACTCCTTCCATAGGTTCTCAACTGCTTTTTACTTGTGAAATTAAAAATTAAGATTTTTGAGAATAGTAATGAACCCAATCAAACTCACTAAAAAATGTATCTGAGATATTTTTATTTACCTGTTTTATTTTCTCGTAATGTTATTTTGGGGGTACGAGTTTCTACTATGAGCAAGATAAGCTGAATTTTTTATTGAAATGAATATTTTTAACTGATTCAGTTAATTAGAATTTTGTGTAAGAAAAAATAATGGCCTAATCTGAAATAGTTATGAAATAACCAAATGAATGTTCTTTACATTGAATTCAGTCGTAAATCTCTGCTGAACATGTAGATTGTTTGAAAATTTTTGGGCGCATCAAATCTAATTTTTCAAACAGGTTTATAGGATTATTCCTTTGTTCACAGATTTACTTAAGTTTATTGTTCATTTTAACAAATCCTGTTTTTATAAACGTAATAGAATAACTTTTCATCACATTTTATTTTAATTTGTGAAGTTAATATATGTTAATTTGGTGGTTAAAAAATAAACTTTGTTAATTCTTATGAAGAATTTATTTATTTAAAAATTTTGTGTGAAACACTCACTCAACTTTCTTTTGCCAATGCAAATAATTAACAATATAAACTAACATTAGTAATAAAACATTAGAAATAAACAAAAAACTAACCTCAATAAACATAACTTAATTTTAATCATGAGTGAATGATGCAGAATGAAAACCAACCTTAATTTGGCTTAATAATATGGAAAATCACTCTTCCATGCTAAACTAGGCTCTGCAGAGAAAAATGTTTAAAATAAAAGTTGTAGATCTTTTAATTTTCCATAAATTTTATTATCTACGTTTTTGTTGTAAAATGTAAACTATGACCAAAATCTTAAAAAATTCATTTTTTTACAGATTTTTATTGAAAAATAAAACAGAAAATTACTAATTACTGCTAAACTAAGCGTTATACAAAGAAATGTTTGAAATAAAAGTTGTAGGTTTTTAAATTTTCTACAACTTTGATAATATACCCTTTTGCCATAAAAGGCATATTAAGGGCGCGATCTTAAAACAACCATTTTTTTCTATGAGAGAACAGCCTCCCCAATAATTTCAGCAGACATGACACTACCATATTATGTTGAGCATAAAAATGTAGTAAATGAGGTAATTAAAAAAAAATGTAATAGACTTTTTTGAGAAAATCACAAAAAAGTGAAAAATGTCACGAATAAACTACTACTTCCGGTTGACCGATTTTGATGAAAATGTTTGTGTCGGGTCCTCTAGTGGTACCTAACTTTCAAGTTTCACATTCATACGACGTTCTGTTCTAGAGATATTTTGTTCAAACTGAAAACATGTTTTTGGGGTTTAGGGGGTTTAAAAAGTTTTGTATGAGGTGAAAAATTGACATGAAAACAATACTTTCTGTCCTATATATTCATAGGCAAGAGAAAGTAAAAAAGTATTACTTCATTTATACGGTTTTTAATTCTTAAGTTGGTTTAGTTAAATGCCGGCCGCATTGGCGCAGTTGGTAACGTGCTCGCCTCTCATCATGCGGTCTTGGGTTCGAATCCCATTCAGGCACGACATATTTTCATACGTTACAAAATATCATTTCATCTTTCACCATCTGCATTAGCAGTAATTGCAGAACAGTCAGACGTTAAACAAAAAAAAAAAAGGTTTAGTTAAATACACAAAAAATTAATTTGGTTCGGTATTTTAAGTTCTTGTTTCACACAGATTTTTGTAATTGGTTTGTAAGGTGAAACGTAAATATTAATTTAATAGAATCACTATTAATTTAATAATTATTGTGTATATGAGATGATTCCAATTAGTTTAAGGGCAATCTAACTGTTAGCCTAATATTTACTCATTAAAAATAATGTAAATTGTAGTTATTTATCAATGATAATTATTATTAATTTTTTTTTACAAATGATTTCTTTATTTAATTAATTTAGAAATACGTATATTAGTGTTTGTTTTGTATTGTTAGGTTAGTGATTATCACATAATACGGCTGTTCATGTCCACAGGGTAACGTCTAGCGTTTAAAAAAGTTTACACAGACATAGGAAAGCGTTTAATCCCTTAGAATTTTCAAAAACAGTCAAGACTGTTTTTAATTATAAAAGTACACCAAACATTACTTCTGTTAAGATTAACAGAAGTAATGTTTGGTGTACTTTTATAATTTTATATGCATTACTATAATCTAATGGACCTAAACTGTAAAAAATATTAGCTTCTTAGCGTTCACACTGGTTTTTACTTACTCTTCCCCTATGTGAATAAACTGGAAGGAAAGTATTATGGTTCAATGCAGATTTTTCGAGATCCAATTTTCCCTGGAAATAGACATTTTCGGACCCCATGAACCCAAAAAATATCTGTTTGGTTAGTGGTGCGCACGCGCACATGTTAACAAAGTATCTCATGACCGGAATATCACACAAATTGAAACTTAGAACTTAAGTTAGAAACCCCTAGGGGACCTGAAATAATCAATTTCATGAATATCACTCAACCGAAAGTAGTAATTTATTTGTACGAATGTACAATTTTTACAATTCTGCAAAACAGCTTCCAAGATTTTTTAAAAATTATTTAATTATCTATATTTTTTATGCTGTACAAGATGGGTAAAGCAGCATCATGTCTGCTGAAATTCTTGGGAGGCTGTGCTCTTGTGGTAGAAATTATTTTTTTTAAGATTGGGGGCCTAATATATAAATAATGAAAGTTGTAGAGTATTTAAAAAACCTACAATTTTTATTTAAAACATTTTGTTTCTACAAAATGTACTTTAGCGTAAATTGATGATATTTTGTTCGTGCATTTTATGACAAAAGTGTAAATATAATCAAAAGTTATAGAAAATAAAACACCTACTACTTGTATTTCAAAAATTTTTTTTCTACTGAGCGTAGTTTAGCGACAATTAATTTTCTGTATTTTTAAGTCTTACAGCTAGGTTGATTTCCATTTTCCATCATTAAATTAGGTTTTCTTTCATTTTACATTGTTTATTCATGATTAAACTTGGGTTATATTATTTACATTGGTAAGAGAAAGTCTTGAGATTGTTCATAATCATTTTTTTTTACTATTAAATATTCCCTAAATTGTAATCAATGTTCAGGTAAAATTATTATCTGTGAGTAAAACCAATTCGCTGATAAGATCAGGACTGTTTATTTATAAATTATAAGATTTATCTTTATGACAACTTTTTTATGAAAATTTAATGAAAATTTATTTTTAATTTCTTTGTATGTTTGTGATAGGTAAACGAAGCAACAAACAAAATTGTTTTAAATGCCGAAGAATTGGCTATCAAGAAGGCTGAAGTAAAATTGCCTAATGGAACCGTATACGTGCCAGAAATATCACAGAAAGGTGATGTTCTTACACTTACATTACCAACACCATTACCGGTTGGTGATGCCGATGTGTCTTTTGAATTTACTGGTACACTTAATGATAAAATGAAAGGTTTCTATCGCAGCAAATGTAAAACGTAAGTTATTTAAATATTCTAAAATGGTTATTACAAAATTATGAGGTGCAAATCTTGTAAATTTAGAACAATAGGAACTGGAGCTGATTCCAGTTAACCCTTATGCTGCCAGATTGCCTGTACCTACTAGTTCGAAGAATGTCAAGCTAAAATCCTGTTATTTTACCAGGTAATTTTGAAAAATTGTTAAAATTTCAGAATTACAGGAGAAAGCTTTTAGTATCATTTTTTTTACCTTAAATTCTGCTCTTTTGGCTTATATATAAGTAGTATGGGGAAAAAATGGTTTCAATAAATTTGAATTAAAAACAAATTTAGAACTGTAAATAAAAAAAATTATTTTCAAAAGTGTTGGGAGAAGTCTTAATATATTTTTTTCATTTATATTAAAAGAAAGGGCTTTCCTTTCTTGCGATACATGTAAATATGTAACATTTGAAGTATGATTTTTTGTAAAAATTCTTTGAAAGATGTACAGGTTCTTAAAATGAGTTGTGAACTTTATTCAGCTAAGTTAATATAAATATTAAAAAAAAATGTATGTAGTGTAGCGTCTGCAAAGGTTTCAAATCTGCAATGGTGTTTGCGAAGGTGATCAAAATGCCATTTTTGTATTTATACTTTTTTTCTTTCAGCAGTGTTATATATTTTACCAGGAGGCAATCTCAGTTGCTCTGGTAGTTACCAGATTTAAAAGCCTATAGCAAATGTATCTATGAAGCAATTTGTTTTTGGTTCATATATCAAATTACGCGCCTTGAATGGCTGTATAATTTCATATAAAACACAATGAAAATGTATTGAAAGGAAGGTTGAAACGATGGTTGTAAGTTGCCAAGTTACTTTTAAAGTTGCCCTATCTTCAAGACAATGTAACTTATAGAATATTTCATCTATAAGATTCGTAGAACCACCTACTAAATCATAATAATGGGTAGATACTATTAAATTATACCTTTTTGTCCTATGTGCAACTGCTGGCATGGTATGCGGAAATTCTGAGAGTAAACATTGTCTTTCTTCGTCAAAGCTCCCTCGACCTATTTCATAGCCTATGCAAACCCTTTCCTTTTACCACTACTGCATAATTTTGTATGTGTATTTGTAACTGTATATGTTTTCAATGCCAATACTATTCACACACGTATTATGAACAAGAGGGCAGGAATGGCAGGAATTTGACAATGCAACACTGTTTGAATATCACAGATTCTGTTCACAGTTTGTGCGTTGCAATAATTTATAACTGAAATTATTAGGGCTAATGTTACTCTAAATTATATTGTAAAACATGATTGTATTCACGAAAATGTCTTCTACAAATTATGATCAGTACAATTTCATGATGAACTAAAATTTTAGCACGTAACAGCCAAAAATATAAAGTAACCTACAAATTTTTACGCGCGAAAGTGTATCGCCCGCTGTTGCTAGTGAAAAATGCAACTGATTTTTATGTTTTTAAAATTAAAATAACCATATATGTTGCATAAAATGCCTGTAATTTTTACATAATTTTCTATTGGTAATGGCCTTAGATAAATGAATTTACTTGGGAGCGTGTTTTACATTTGAACATTCACTATACGACGAAAAACACGCCGTTTCAGAAAGGTTAATTCAATTATTGGACTAAGTGAGTTTTGATTCTGATCTCTGGAAATAAACTGATTAAAACCAAAACCTTCATGTATTCAAATTCAGTAATTGGAAGTGTTTTTGAATGATATGTTTTTTTTGTCTGGCGTGATTGTCATTGTTGCGTTATAATGTTGATGAACTGGGTTCATTTCTGGCTTTTTTTAATATCATGTTTAAATATAGCCTGGTTATTTAATGATTGTTGCCCCAGGACCTATTGTGAGGCACTTATCTAAACTTCTTATCAGTCGAGTCTTTATCTTTCGAGAGGGATCTGAAGAGTGAACCTTTGAATTTTATGCATATAAATCGTACGATGAGTTTAATACATGTACTTATGTTTCCTATGGTGTTATATTATTATTCTGATAATTTTATCTGAATAAAAAAGTAGTTGGCAACCATCCAAATACTTCTAAAAGCAACACTTAAGAGATAAGTCAGTTATCTTATTTACATAAATAATTATGTAATAAAATTTATATTTGATTTTTTAAAAAAATAAATTAAATTAACTAAATAATTTATGGTTAATGTAATTAGCAGTGTATAAAAGGAAGTAACGTTATATATCTTTATTCAAATTCAAAATATATTTATATTTTTGAATTTCCTTGTCATGGAAATTCCTTTGAAATGTGTTAAATAAAACTATTTTTACACACAATTTATGTTCACGCTTTGTATTCAAAAATGTTTTCATAGCCAAACATTGTTTTTAATGCTATTCATAAATATAGACCACATTCTTAAAGATGTTTTATTTACAGCTTATGATATTGCATTTTTTATCTCATTTGACATTTTTTTATTGTTAATAACGATTGAGATTTCATTTAAAGTTTCATTTTAATATGCTAAGTTTAAAGAATGT
Organism: Catonia carolina; assembly: GCA_035578175.1. Taxonomy (NCBI): domain Eukaryota; kingdom Metazoa; phylum Arthropoda; class Insecta; order Hemiptera; family Achilidae; genus Catonia; species Catonia carolina. The sequence goes on along the minus strand of JAQMRL010000001.1, from coordinate 253,885,070 downwards.
TAATAGTATTTTGATGATTTATTTTAAGATCAAAGCATAAAGTTGTGAAAAATATGCGAAGAAATTTTTGGAAACTGAAATATAATTTATACATTGTATTTTGAATAATTAAATTTTTTTATTAAATCAACTGGAGTGTATTCTTGTTTGTTCGTAAATGGTAAAAGTCATAGCATTTCACAAAATGCTTCTTTTTGTTAGTTTTGGTTCATACTGACAAGGTTCCTCTATTTGTTAAGTAACACCTAATTTACTCACATTTCATATCTAATTTGATCAGAGATAGACTAAAACAACATTGACTATTTTTTGTTTAAATATAAGAGTGTATAAATGAAAAATGCAATGTTATATTTAGTATTGAAATATGTGGTTTAAAACCACCAGTAATGTGGTAAACAGTAAATATTTACCAATGTTCTAGAGCCCTTTCATGTATAGGGTACTCATCTTTAGTATTTATTTTTGAATAGTCAAATTTAAAACTTCCTTTTTATACCTTGGCGGATAAGGAATAGTTATTACCTTGACCGATAAGGGGTAGTTAGTTGATTTATTAAATTTGAAATAGTCTTGCCAACTTAATTATTGTTAATACAACTTAATAATTGTTGTCATACTCAACCTGTGAGTTCAATAACTTTTAACTATTTCGTGTTTATTGATATAATATTTCTCCAAAATTTCAATTTTATTTTGCTTATTTATTTCTAATATTTTAAGTTATTTTTTTATCTGTTATTGTTTTATGTTCGTTATATTTATCTATCTAATCAGCTGCAAACATAGATCTCCTTTTCTCTCCTTTATTTCCCCTGTCAAGCTATCTGCATCCATGGATGCAGATCTCTAGTGTGACTCTCTTTAGGTCTTTGTGGTCTTTCTTTTCCTTAATAATATTTCAAGGATATTTCAAGTTTAGGTCCTTCTTATTTTGAATTTTGTCTTTCTGTCGCAAATTGTAAATGGGAAATTTCCTTTTAAGTTTGGCTATCTGTATCAACAGATCAGTTACTTTTGTTCTGTTTTTTATTCATTCCGTTTTTTTTTCTTTAAAGCTGTAAAGTAAGTATCTGTTCATTACCTTTTATGTCTTCGCCATTTTATTGATATTCATCCTTATAATCTTATCAAACATCCTATACAGGTGTTTTTAACACATAACTGAAGATGTGAATTTTATGCAAGAAAGCGCTGTAATTGGTAAATGTTTACTGTTTTACTGGTGGTAAATAATATATATTTTGATATCCTTATAAAAGGCGTATTTTTAAAGTAAGTACCATTTTGAAATGAAAAGAAAACAAGTAGACTTTTCTTAATAATTTTATTTTCACATGAAAGCCTTTTTTTAATCTACTTTTCTACGTAATTCCCACCAATATTAAGGCACTTATCGTATAATATAACCAGCTTTTGAATACCATCCTTGTAGAATTCTGCTGCCTGATTAGACACTGGAACACTGGAGTCGCCACTGGAACACAGTTGTTTTGACATCTTTATCGTCGTTGTGGTACTGATCACCCTGATGAATTTTCAGATGCATGAAACTCATTAGATAATGACGAAATCATAAAGCGTCTGTTCTGTCTCACTTTTTTATCATCTTTCTGCACCAAGTCGTCAGTAATGATTGAAGGTCGCCCATTTCTTTCTGCGTCATGCACATTTGTATGGACATCTTGAAAAGGTCTCACCCATTTCCGTACCATCCCATCGCTTGTAATGATTTCTCCATATACTTCACTGATCTGATGATGGATTTCAGCCGCTTTCATGTCTTTAGCACTAAGAAAATGGGGCATATTTTACAGTCCCCGGGATTCTGAATCGGAGGAGACATTTCAAATACTCACAACAAACATAAAACGGTCGAATGATTCTGTAATAGTGTCTGTGGCTTGCCAATAGGCAGCAGTGCACAGCATGAATGCGCCAAATACTGACTGCAGCACTGCAGCGGCGGAATTTTAAAATGGTACTTACTTTAAAAATATGCCTCGCAAATGTCCATGTTTGGGAGCCGTACATATATATGAGGATGGGAATCGTACATTGATTGAATTTTTTATCTATATGGTTTTTTTATCTATATTAGTTATTCAGTAATAGATTAAGTAGGTAAGTTTCATTATTATATGTATGACTTAGTGGGAAATTAGTTGGGTAAGAGGGAGGTTTTGTCTAATGAGTGTATGAAGGATTAATCAACACAATTTTTAATTAAAAATTTTAAATTACATAAGAAAATTTAAGATTTTTAATTACAAATTTTATGAAATATGTTGTAGCATTGCTTGAAGGTAAATTTTTGATAATTGCTACATTGTTTATTTTTTTCTTTGTAGTGTTGAAGGTGAAGAACAGAAATATGTAGCTGTAACTCAGTTTGAAGCTACTGATGCTCGTTGGTGTTTTCCGTGTTGGGATGAACCAGCTATTAAGTCTGTGTTTGACATAACAATCAACGCACCTCCTGGAAAAGTGGCACTCTCCAATATGGTTGGTATTTTGAAATAAATTCAAAGTTTGGTTTCTGAAAAAAATTGTTGTTTTAGGTATTAATTATACAAAATTTTGTTAAACATCTGTTTCATATTTGGGGTGTAGATTGTTTCCAAAATGGACCTATTTGTCTGAAATATTATTAAAATATTTGAAGTCAAACAACTTAAAGGTTTTTTAAATTTTATCTCAGTTTTTTCCTGTAACGTTTATTGGTACTAACCGGCAGTTTTATTTTTCTTCTTAGAATATATTATTTTATTAATTTTTCATGTGGGGTTGAGTAGGTGATTTATCCGCAAAACAGATGGTGAATTACTGTAATTGGTTGTGGGTCGTATTGGCTTAATGGAAACTTAGTCGGAGTAAGAGGCAGGTTTTGTCTTATTAGTGAATAAAGGATTAATCAACACAATTTTTATTTAACCCCTTCGCTGATGCCCAATAATCCTTGTATGGTATCAACCAGGATACCCAAAATTTCAAAAAAAAAAATTAATTCAAAACTAGTACCAGGCCAGTCCACTGTAGAAAATGTAAATAATAAACCTACCTAAATGCATAAATTTATACTAATAAAAGAAATTAATAAAAATAATCTGAAATAAAACAAAACAAGCACTAAATAAAACAAGAAAAACCACTTTGAAACTGGTTTAACCTAACATATTGTACCTAATACTTTATTGTATTGTACTTATAAAATCACTGTAAAAAACGATAAATTGGACACCCTTACACATTAACAAACGACTAAATATGATAATTTAAAAACTATAAATAAAATCTAACGAGCTTTATCTTGTTTTTGAATAAAAACAACACTGTTAAAAAATAACAAACACATGTTTACCCGGCATAAACTTCGAATATTGGGTTATGTTTACAAGCTACTAACAACAGACAGGTACAACGTAAAAGGGAAACTGTTAAATCAAAATTTCCCTTATTTCAATATGAACAAAATGATGTATTATTATATGTAGTTTAGAATTACGAGTACAAAACCGTGCGGCGCCAAATTTAAAGTGTACTTTTGCGAGATATCTCGTCCATATCAATACAGCGTTCGCAAGATATCTTGTCCATATCAGCGAAAGGGTGAAAAGCCTTTTATTTTTACCATGAACTGGATATTTTAGAAGAGTAAGTTTTTACTTTCTCTTGCCTATATGAATATATAGGAAGGAAAGTATTGTTTTCATGTCGATTTTTCGAAATCGAGTTTTCACCGGATCTATACGTTTTCAGACCCCCTGAACCCAAAAAACATGTTTTTAGCGATTGGTCTGTGTGTGTGTGTGTGAACAGAATATCTCAAGAACGGAACATCGTACGAACTTGAAACTTGAAACTTAAGTTATATACCACTACCGGACGCGACACGAACATTTTCATCAAAATCGGTCAACCGGAAGTAGTAGTTTATTCGTATAATTTTTCAGTTTTTTGCGATTTTCTCAAAAACTGGTCCTACGATTTTTTTTAAAATCACCTATTTTACTCAATTTTTTATTCTCTACAAGATAGGGTAGGCGCCATGTTTGCTGAAATTCTCGGTGAGGCTGTTTTCACGTAAAAACGTTGTTTTTTTAAGATTACGGCTTTAATATAAATTTTAGTGCAAAAACTTATATAATAAAAGTTGTAGAGAATTTAAAAACCTACAACTTATGTTTCAAACATTTTTTTGTATAACGCTTAGTTTAGCGGTAATTTGCGATTTTCTGTTTTTTTTCTAATGAAAACGTGAGAAAAATCGATTTTTTTAACATTTCGGTCTTAGTATGCATTTTACGACAAAAGTGTATATAATTAAATTTATAGAAAATTAAAAGATCTACAACTTTTGTTTAGAGCATTTTTCTCTACAGAGCCTAGTTTAGCGTGAAAGCGTGATTTTCCGTTTTTTTTTAAGCCAAATTGAGTTCGATTTTCATTTTGCGTCTTCCACTCATGATTAAAATAAGGTTATGTTTTTGAGGTTAGTTTTTGTTCATTTCTAATGTTTTAATACTAATGTTAGGTTTATTGTTAATTATTTGCATTGGCAAGAGAAAGTTGTGTGAGTGTTTCACACCAGATTTTTTTTGTTGTTTCAGCCTGTATCATCTGAAGAAGTTGAATCAGATGGCAGCAAAACGGTAACCTTCGAAACAACTCCTATTATGTCAACATACCTGGTGGCCATGATTGTGGGAGAATTTGATTATGTTGAAGATCGTTCAAAAGATGGCGTCTTGGTACGAGTGTACACTCCGGTGGGAAAGAAACAACAGGGAGAATTCGCCTTGTATGTTGCTGCAAAGGTGCTCCCTTACTACAAGGATTATTTTGGGATAGCATATCCTTTACCCAAGATTGATCTTGTAACCATTGCTGATTTTGCTGCAGGTTTCTGAATATTTTATTTTAAGTGTGCCTAATTTCTGTAGTTTTTAGAGTTTTGGGGATTAAACAACATCTCTTGTACTTTTATCTTGTGCTTGAGCATTCACCGAGTACTTGAAACCTAAGATTGAGATTGACTTTGTCACATTTTCTTATCTGTTTTCACTTACATTCACTTGGGTTCTGTATTTACTTGTTGTTGTTTAGGTCAACAGCCGAAAGGCTGGTTTGAACCTGTAGAGGTTTTACTAAGTAAAACGAGGAGTGAGGTGGTTTACCATTGCCTTCCTCACTGAGTGGAAAAGTACGCTTAACAGCATGCCGGGCCCTCTGAAAAGCACATATTTTCCACTCTGCAAATGACACCTTCACTTCATTCACCACAGGGTCTGGCTGTATAGTGAAATTCATTACTTTCAGAGAAGATAACTCTGACTAGTGTCTTTTACACCTCTACCTCTTCTGTTCTTAAATGATTCAGTCATTTAATTGGCTGACCATGTGATAAGAAACAGAACTATTTATTTTAGCCCTGCAACGAACAGAGTGAGTGTAAATAATTTGACACTCCACCTGTCCGTTATGGGCAGTGTATTTACTTAGATGGCAGTTTAGAATTTAGAAACAAGCCCAGCAGGTGATATATAATGCTTTAACTTACACCCTAATATGTATTTAATTTTTTTCTTGTCTTCTATTAATAATTATTGTGAACTAATAGTGTAGGATGTGCAGTGGCAAATGAGCGATGTGATGCACGAATACTTGTTCTAGGAGGAGGTAAACTGTAATAGAGGGGAGCAAAGGTGCCTGCCTGTCTGTTGCTAAAATGCTTAATTCACAGTCACAATTTTATTGTAGTTAAAAACATTGGGTCATATGTTTGAACAGAACTTGTATAAAAAATACTGCATTTATAACTAAAACTTCAAGAGATAACTGTTAAAAATCTAGGAAATTTGTGTAACTAAAAATGTAAACTTACTAATGTTTTTACAAATTATGATAGCGCACAATGTTTACTGACTGGATTCTGATGTCAAACTGGTTACTGTACCTTTACCATTTGGCTTTGCACCATAACTACTGCGCATCTAGAAAGCAGAATTCATCCCTTGCCAAACTTAACTTATTTTAAGTGTATGACTTGCTATATTATATATAAAAGAAATGAATATTTAAAATGCTAATTATTTAAAAGCATAGTATTCATATTATTGTAAAAGAGTAAACAGTATTTACTGTTTATAATGGGATGATTTCTGGGATAAATCTATAGGATTTTTTTGTGAATTGTTCTCAGTTTCTTTACTAAGTACAGTTTATTTTGCTGTTGATATAACAACCAAAATTATATATTATAGTATGAGTAAATGGGAAGTTAGGATTGTTTTATTATACCGGGTGTCCATTAAGTCTGGAAATGGCTGAATTACAGAAAAGTGAGCGTGACTAGGTGACCAGAATGACTTTCATTGCTTGTTGCACCAAAAAAACTATTCTGGGTGATATTTGAAATTTTTGTCCGCCATATTGGATTTAACTTTCTTAATTTAAATAGGATGATGGTCATATGATACATGATTTCGATCTAAAATTTCAAAATAAATTCAATGGCGAAAACCGGAAATCGATATCTTTTTTCGTTTTTGAGATATTACCATTCAACTATCCAGATCGGGGCAGAACGGCCATTCCTCCCTCCTCCGTCTTTAAGCCTATATAGACAATTTAGGTAGCAATTGAACGACTACACATAAGATTATTAAAAATAATAAGTTTTTCAATATCTCCACTCGTTAATAAATAGGAAATTATTGTCATTAGGAAATACGGAAAATAATTTAACGGCTGATTTATTGCATTATTAAACTACAGTATTTAATTTGTTACCAGATAATACTTATTGTTTGTTATTTGTGTAAATGTTAAGTGTTTATAAGGAACTAATTGTGAAAATGAGTTACATAATTGAAAATAAAATTACCAAATGTTTCTTGACTCAAGAGTAGTTGTTCAAAGTGGCCTCCTCCTACTTATTGACGATATTATGTTGTACGTGCGTAAAAACTAGTTACAACATTACGAATGAATTCCCTTGGGATTCCAGCAGATTCATTTAGAATTCTTTGTTTGAGTTCATGCAGACTGTTAGGTTTCATTCTGTAAACTTTGTTTTTTAATTACCCCCAAAAGAAGTAGTCTAATGGACTCAAATCAGGTGATCTCCGAGGCCATTCAATTGCTCCTCTCCTAAGTATTAACTGGTAACAAATTAAATACTGTAGTTTCATAATGCAATAAATCAGCCGTTAAATTGTTTTTCCGTATTTTTTAATGACAATAATTTCCTATTTATTAACGAGTGGAGATATTAAAAATTTTATTATTTTCAATAATCTTATGTGTAGTCGTTCAATTGCTACCTAAATTGTCTATGTAGGCTTAAAGACGGAGGAGGGAGGAATGGCCGTTCTGCCCCGATCTGGATAGTTGAATGGTAATATCTCAAAAATGAAAAAAGATATCGATTTCCGGTTTTCGCCATTGAATTTATTTTGAAATTTTAGATCGAAATCATGTATCATATGACCATCATCCTATTTAAATTAAGAAAGTTAAATCCAATATGGCGGACAAAAATTTCAAATATCACCCAGAATAGTTTTTTTGGTGCAAAAAGCAATGAAAGTCATTCTGGTCACCTAGTCACGCTCACTTTTCTGTAATTCAGCCGTTTCCAGACTTACTGGACACCCGGTATAAAGATATTATTAAAATGTATGATAATTTACTTTATTAACAGTTGGCATAACTTATTTGTGTTTCCTATAAAACTATGGAAGCTTGCTATATTTTTTATAATGTTTTCGTATAAGAGTTGCCGGAATGTTTCTCTAATGTATTTGTTTGGCTATATTAAATTTAAAGAACATTTTGTGCAAAAGTACATTCTCAATAATATTTAATCATTCTGTTTCTTAATTCATCATCTCCCACCACAGATAGGCAAACATGCCTGTTCCAGTCTGCACTGATCACAAAACTGGCTCTGACCTACCCTTACAAATTTTACCCTTATTTCCTTCAGGTCTGTACTTTAGTGCTTCGAGGTGGATTTTTTCGGGGAGCAACTGATGAACATTATCCCTCCATATCCTTCTAAATTTACCCCTTTTAGCATTCAGTTCTTGGAATCTCAGCTGTGCTCGAATATGTTCATTTTGAAGCCTGTCCAATCTGGAGTAATTTTTGACTACCCGAAGAAATCTCATTTCTCCTGCCTGCAGTCAGCTTTGTTTAAAGTTATAAAAATACGGAAAACCTACAACTTTTATTTCAAGTGTTTTTTCTACAGAGCGTAGTTTAGGATCAATTAGGCCTAATGATTTTTGTTATTTTTGAAGTCATGTTAATGTTTCACCCCAGAATTTAAATTTTATTTTATTTGTTGATGATGCCTATATAAGCTCTTGATTGTGCCTCTGTGAATAATTATAATCATGAACTTAAAATAGAATAATCACTGCAGTGTGGCTTAATGTTTTGTTAAAAATTTTACTACAAGTGCAGTTTTTTTTTCTTTTAGCTGCATGCGCTAGCTGTTGTATGTTAAAATTAAAAAACTTACCATGTCAATTGCAAGTTTGCTCCAGCAAGCTCTGGAGTTGTAGTTTTATCTCCATCGCTATAAGCAGATCCGCACATCTATGTTCTTTTCCATCCAGTAGTTAATTATCTTATCCATTTACATAATAACCAGGGTGGGAGATAAGCTGCATCCCTGTTTCAGTCATTATTTATTTGGACCTCAACTGAATTTATATATTCTAAAGAAAAAAAAGAAAAAATTCATCGATCAGTTACTTTTAAAAGTTTTTCTGTTTTAGAATAGAGTGAAATTTATATTTTTCTGTTTCTTTCATTATTATAAATTTATACATGAATAATTAATTTAAATTTTTGTGTTTGTTATAGGTGCTATGGAAAACTGGGGTCTTGTTACATACAGGGAAACATGTTTATTGGTTGATCCACAAAATACATCCACTGTAAATAAACAGTATATTGCGATTGTTGTTGGGCATGAACTGGCTCATCAGTGGTTTGGAAATCTCGTTACAATGGTAAATATGAAGTTTACTTTCAAATAATGGTTAATAAAATTAAATCTTGAATTGATTTAAAACAGAGTAGAAACGGGCTGTGAAACTGAAATTAGTCCTTAAAAATTAATCATTTAATTTAATATGTGGCAGATTCTGTATTTTTGTGTGTACAACTCACAAATAAAACACACACTGGCAGTTAGTTCTGTGTTAAATGTTCGGCTGTTAGATTAGTACCTAATTTTTAAGGGTTGTACTATTTACAGATAACGAGAAGGCGAGGCAGTGAGAAGAGGCACTTCAGATGCACTGTATAGCCTAAAAAAACATTAGCTATTAATAACTAACGAATAACAAACACAGGTGACGGGGAGCAGCAGATGTTTTGTAAAACAGTGATGGTACTGTCATGGTCGGCATGTTTTCACCCTTACTTGACTCGCCTTCTCTGAATCTGTATATAGTAAGTGATGGTTACAGATATGTAAGTTGTCGTTGTTGTTGTTTAGGTCATCAGCTGAAAGGCTGGTTTGAACCTCTGTAGGCTTTACTGAGTATAAAACGATAAGTGAGGTGGTTTACACATGTCTTCCTCTTTAAGTAAAAAGTATGCGTATCAGAATGCCCTAGGCCCTCTGAAAAGTTACTACTTTCCACACTACAAATTACACCTCCACTTCATTCACCGCAGGGTCCGGCTGTATAATGAAATTCATTACTCTCTGAGGAGATAACTCTGACTAGTGTTTTTTACACCTCTACCTCTTTTGTTCTTAAATGCTTGTCATATAATTGGCTGACCATGTGATAAGAACCATAAATATTTTTGTAGCCAGCTCTGGAACTAGCAGATTAAGTGCAAATAATTTAACACTTCACCTGCCTTTTATGGGCAGATGCAAGTTATGACAATTTTTTATAACATTGTGAACATACTACTATTCTTCACTAACCTACATTATGCTTAATGCTGCTTTTCTTATTTATCTGTTTTATTACCTGGTTTATGGAGACACCATAACCGGATATCTGTAAAACACTTATTTATTAATAAACCGTTTTATAAAGTGGTGGTGGTGGTTGATCCACTGAAACATGTTAAGTTAAAATTATGTAAATTAGAAGAATTTAAATCAGTGTAAAGCAAAATACAGATAGGTGAAGACTAGTAGTATATTGCCATTTAAATTTATTGCGAGTTGTAGAATTCATTTTAAAGATTGACTTACAAAGCTGACCCCTGCGAATTAATTTGCACAATAATACTAATCTATTTTCTTAACAACAAATTTCACAGTTTACATTAACACTTATAATCTTTTTTCAAAATGTTTTATATCAGTGGTATTTATGAAAAAAGATATGAACCTAAATAAATAGTTCCCATTAACATAGCGACCCTTTAAAACAACATGAACTTCTCAATATCGCCACCAGAATAGTAGCTCCATTGAAACTTTAAATACACCACTTTTTATTTTGGTATAACTTAAAATTATTTCTGTGTTTACTTTGGAGAATCCCAAAGGTGTCCTCTTTACACAGTTAAATTAAAAAAATGTTCAGTAGAACTCTGTATTTAATTATGGGCAAACAGAATCTATTTAAAATACACTGGATGAGATTTTCTAATGAACTTATGATCTAAATAATATATACGTTTTTAATGAAAATCTGATGTAGACTTTTTCTTTATGTATATGTTTTAATGTCTTTGTAGAAAAAGGTGTGCAATGGATTAAAAAATAATTGTAATCCAGGAATTAGTGTTTTGATAACTGTTTTGTTTGTATGTATTTACAGTCATTGCAACTTTCTAAATGTTATTAAGGTTATATCCAGACTCTGACCTGATCTTGAAATGTATGCATTCCAAGTTCAGATCGAATTACCATTTATATTAACTTTATCATTCACCAGATCTTATCCTCTCTGCTTTAGCATTCGTTTGAAATGCCATTTAATGTAAAAAAGAATTATTGCAGATTTACCTATGAAAGAGTAATTTTATGGGATGGAATTCAGTAGATATCTTGTTTTTTTTGTCAGGTTCATCTTTGTTTATTGTAGGATATAATAATTAGTTATCAAGTTAAAGATTTTACAGTACATAATTTGCATCTTCATTCTTACACCTTATCACCTTTAACTTATGCTAACCTTTTTCTTTAATGCATTGTTTTTAAATAAATAAATGCAATGACTTGGTACAGTATTTATTATCAGAATAAAATTTAACATTTTTCAGGTGAGAACTAAAATTTGGGCCATTGTTGTTGTAATTGCTATAGGTGTGCAATTGTCAATTTATAATTATTTAAGTAATAGTACATATCTGAAAAATTACTGAAGAACTTGTTTTATTGTTATAGGAGTGGTGGACTCATCTGTGGTTAAATGAAGGCTATGCTTCATTTGTTGAATATTTGTGTGTAGCTTATCTGTTTCCAGAATATGGAATTTGGACACAGTTTGTCACAGATGTGCACATTCGAGCTTTGGAACTTGATTCATTAGAAACTTCACATCCTATTGAGGTATATATACTTATTTTTTTAAATAATATCTAAAAGTTAAATTTTTGTTCTTTATTTACTTTATTCGAAGTTGAATCAACTGCTTTGGTTATTAGTGACTACAACTCTTAGTATGCATTTTGTGGTTTTTGTCGTTTTATAATTTTCAGACCTTAGATGGGGATTGAATTTAAAACTTTCCGTTTTGGAGTTCGCAGCTTGGTCTACCACTCTAACCACTGGACTTAGGAGGCAGCCAAGTTAATGCAGTATTTTAAATTTATGCTGGATTGCCTATATATTTTTAAATTTTTGTCAAGGCCTTACAGATTTCTCCGTTTCTTGTACCATACTGTCCATAATCTTCTTCTCAGTCAGCTTCCTAGAGATTTCTTGCTACAATAATGTCTTGGATTCCCTATATCTATATTTTCCAAGATTGACCTCTTCTATTTTGTGGGTGGAAAAGGAACGTTCATTGGGGTCATCACTTCACTGTCTTTCTTTGGACATGCCCATACCATACCAGCTGTCAGGTCTTTATTTGTCTATGATGATATCCTGAGAACTATAGTGTTGTTTACAGTATATGTTGGATGCTAAGTACTCTGTTAGATCAGCATTATGTTTTGATTGTGCGTTAAAGGGTTTAACACTTCTGTGAAACTTTATTAATTTAAATTAGCGAACCCAACATTTTTTCTTTCTCATACCTCTTGGCTAGGCTTTTTATTTTTAACTAACTCCTCCCCACTACTTGTTTCATAAATAATGAAACAAGTCATTCTAATTACATTTGGTGGCTTTTTGTGTTAAATTGCTACAATTACAATGAATTTAAATTTTTTCAACAGTTATGATAAAAAACAAGTGTAAAGGTACATTTTTACCACATTTAATGTACAGTGAAAGTTTACCTATGAACAGATATTGGTGAAGTTCAAGTTTATTGCTAAACTTAGGCTTCACACAATCCTCTCCATAATTTAAATTATATCCATGTATTGTTTCATTGAACTGAGTTTCTTTAAATTGGGTTCAATACGAAGATAGACATGCTCTCAAGTCAGGAGCTGGATGAAGCTTACTATAATATTTATTATTAATATATGCATGAAATGAAAATCCTGTTTCAACAACTTATGTTTGTGAAAAATTATAAAATATATTTCATTGCTTTAAGATCTGAGTACTCATTTTACAGCTGCTCAGAAGTATGTTATTTTTCTAATTTGAAATGCTTTTCAAAGAGGAATCGCTTGAAAGTTCAATCAAATTTTCTTTTTCTGATATTGATAACTTCATTGGCTAGTTGAAAGAGTCATTGAATGGAATTTTTTTACATAAACATATTTCAACGGAAAATATTTTAATTGCAGCTGTAAAACACTAGGAAAACTAACAATGAACTAACACACATTTTTTTATACCTCATGTTACGTACAGCTGCAGATTAAAATTCAGAAAAAAGTTATTAGGCGTATGGAGTTAACCACTTAACCTCATGGAGATCATATTTTTAAGGACCTTCAATTGCTTACAGTTCCTTCCTTGTACATCTTTGAAGTGATAATGTATGTAAAAGTAATATACCTTTTTACAGAATTTAAATTTTTCAACCACTACACGAGAAACAGAATTGATTACTATGTTGCTAATCACAATACTAAATTGTTTAAACAAAAACCGACTTTTGCAGGTAGAAAATACATCAATAAATTGCCAAAATTGTAAATAAATTTTTGAAAGTTTTGAGAGTTTAAATCTAAATGACTGAATGGAAGCACTGTTCCAAATTTTAATTTTTAATTTTAATAATATGCTCTGAAAAAGGTGGTACCACCGAAACGCGCGTAAATTTTTAATAAACTTTAAAAGCAACCAAAGGTAAGGTGATAAATTTAATTTATACTGTAAATTGCCACAAGCTTTAAAAAGTTCCAACAATTTGAGTCTGTTTAAAAAAAAACTAAAAAAATTGTTTGATTGATGAAACATTTTACAGTGTAATGGAATTTATTTCTAAATAGTTTTTGGTTGAAAAATATGTAACTTCTAATCAAACGTTGAGACAAATATTGTGTATTTATTTGATATAAAGGGGTTGATGACATGGTTATTGAAGTAACCACATTAGTAGTGGGAATGAATTAATCATATGCTAAAATTTTAACTTATCATTTTATCTTGACATGTCCTTTATACAGAGTGATTCAATAAGATGGAAACAATTTCAATAAGCTGTATTTCCTGAACTACATGTTATATTTTAATTCTGTAAATTACATTTTGAAAGAGAAAGTTTTAAATTTTAATTTACATACATGAAAGTTTATATTTAGTTTATATTTCCTAAATGAATCCATACGTCAACGATGGATAGGTCGCATGGCGAATGACGACTCTGCACTTCAGTTTTGGCCACCGAGGTCTCCAGATCTCACACCCTGTGATTTTTTCTTGTGGGGGTTCGTGAAAAGTGCAGTTTACATACCACCTCTTCCCACCAATTTGAATGAACTAAGGAATCGTATCACAGCTGCAGTCAACTCAGTGACCCAAGACATGCGTCAGAGAGTTTGGGATGAGTTCAGTTACCGTCTAGATGTTGTACGTGCAGCCGGAGGAGGACACATTGAACATCTATAAACTTTCATGTATGTAAATTAAAATTTAAAACTTTCTTTTTCAAAATGTAATTTACAGAATTAAAATATAACATGTAGTTCAGGAAATACAGCTTATTGAAATTGTTTTCATCTTATTGAATCACTTTGTATATTCCCTTTTGGAGTCCCTTCTTATTTAGTTTTTATTTTTTCTGCTGCTGCCATCTGCCATTAGTTTTTGTTACATACCTCTGATGGCCATTCATGTATCCCTAGGGGCAAACTTAACACAAGTTGGAAACTGCTGATTTAAGTAATTAGAAATTTAAATAAGTAAAACAAAATTTTTTATTGATTTTTAGATACCTGTGGGTCATCCATCTGAAATTGATGAAATATTTGATGATATTTCTTACAATAAGGGTGCTTGTGTTATTCGTATGTTACACAAATACATTGGTGATGAGGTAAGTAAAATATTGATTAAATTGTATATGTATTTATTCGTTTAAACAAATTTACATTGTTACTTAAACATCGTAATGTTAATACACATTTTGATAAATTATAATTTAATTATTTAATAAGAAATGTAATTAAAAATCCTGTGTGCTGTTGATAATGCGTGTTTGTTGTTCTTATTGTAGTAATATCTATTCATTGATTTTGTCTTCCAACTTGAGTAAACCAGGTCTACTGGAAGTAATGTTTAAAGAAACTTGAACTGTCTTATCTTTAATGAAAGTATGGTTCTACTAGATAGATCTAAGAATACACACAGCCTTGATATGATGCTAATGAGTCTCTATTCTGGTTAAAACATTGGACTACATATCTGTTTATTCTACCTGTAATGTTCAGTTATTTCTACACAGACATTAAAACTTATTTGGACTTATATGATTCTGTATTACTTTATTACATAGTATATTATTGTTCTTTGCAATCTTTAAATGATGTAACACTGTAAAATGTATATTATTCTCAAGTATTTCAGATAGTGTTATTTTAATGGCTGGTCAACCTGCCCCCCCATTTTACAGGAATAATAATACTACTTCCACATACCTTTTGCTTAATTTTATTCATAGAAATGGTAAAAGTGTATGCTTTGAGCATGAAATGAGCTTCACCTTTTGTTTTTTATTTATATAATAAAGGATTTGTTTTAAAATATGAAATGGAAGTATTTGCTAGTTGCTGCTTTATAGCTCATAAATATAATTTCTTACAGCTCATAATTATAACAATTAAATGCACAGTGTTGTGTTAACAAAGTTATTTCAGTTTACTTTCTGTGATTTTTATATTAATATGAAGTTTAGGATCCTATTAGAATTTTCAACTTGTGCATCGGTACCATGGTAAATTTAATGATATGAGGGTCATTTCGGAAAGTAAAGAACATTTCTCCTTATTTTGAAATTTTTTTATTATAACCAAACAAAACTGTTTTTAATACATACCTGATACTTAAACTATTTTTCTACGTAATTGCTGTATAAATTTAAACACTTGCACCGTTTCACCAATTTTCTATGTCTTCTACGTACTCAGTTTGCTGCCAAGTTTTTTAATTACTCACTAACACCCTCTTTCAGTTTGTCGTCACTTCCATAGCGGTTTCCACCCAACGGGTGACTCTTTGGGAAACGGATGACTCTCTGAAAAAGAGATCACTCGAGGCATGTCCGGGCTGTAGGGCGGATGATCAAAAAGCTCCCATCGAAACTGTTGCAGCAAGTTCGTTAATGCAGCAGAATGTGGTTATGCGTTATCATACAGAAGCACTTCAATTCGCGCTGTTTGTTTTGAATGGCGCGGCGGAGATCACATTACCATAAACTTCTGTTATTTGTCTGTAAATTTCAATAGGTCACACTTCTTAAGAATTCAAAAAGCGTAGTAGATTATGGACCTCACACTTGGCAGGATCGTAATTTTGCCACACAATTTAAAGACTTACAAATAATCAATTAACTACTGTATCGCCTTGCTGTTAGCACCAGACTGACCCAAGGTGAGTGGAAGGTCAACGATTGGTCAGTAGAGGTGGTGGGGGAACTGTACGGCTCATCAGATCAAAACGTTCTTTACTTTCCAAACCCCTCGTACTTTGTTGATCATTTGTCTGTGTTTTATTCTGTGTAAGCCCAGGAATGAATATGAAAACCATATTCTAATATTTTTTTAACAAATTTTAATATGAATAAGTTATTTCAATTTTTATTATTTATTATATATAATTTTATTAATGAGCATTCTTTTGATTATTTGAAGTGCATAACTTATTAATTGAAAATGAAATTCATTCATACAATGACTTTGTTAAAATAAATATAATTTCTTGTAGAATTTTAGAAAAGGAATGAATATATATCTCACAAGACATCAGTACAAAAATACATTCACAGAAGATTTGTGGGATGCCCTCGAAGAAGCCAGCTCAAAACCGGTGAGAAGTGTTATGTCAACATGGACTAAACAGATGGGTTTCCCTACAGTCACAATTGAAAATTCAGTACAGGAAGGAAATTCTCGTGTGCTCACCATTTCACAGTCGAAATTCTATGCTGCTGGAAACAAAATTAATAATGGTAGTTCTGGTAATAACCGCTTTATTTAGTTTTTATATTTAGATAAAATATAAGTTCCAATTGGGAAATAATTATAACATTTTTACTAAACACTTGTAGCTGCTATTTTGTTCGATTTTCCTTTATTATTACAGATGTGTCAATTCTTGATATTACCGACAATTGAAAAAATATTGGTCCCATATCAAGAGAATCGACGGTAAAAAGTCAACTTTTTGATACAAATTCTCTAGTTTTTGAACCGTGGTAAAATAAGATAAAACATATTAAATATTAATACAGTTGGGTAATTTTGGCATGGAAGTGTTTAAGCAAATACTTTTCCATTTGAAAAATATTTTAAATTGTCATATTAATACCTAAATAATTAAACAAATAATTTACTTGAGTCCAACCTCTCATTTTAATGTGAATATAGTTATCCAAAAAAGGAACAAGCACATATTGAACTATGAAAGAAGTCAATCTTGATTCGATAAAACCAGTTCACAAGATTGGGCTTTGATGGTGAATCAATTGTTGTACATTATTTGTTTATACTCCTCGCGTGGGGTTTCTTCATTTTTGATTTTTTTTTAATAATATATAATTACGAACAAAGAGCGAGTCTGTCAAAGTGCACTCAATTATTTAGAACGGTCTTGATTGATCGATCGGCATTGCTGTATCTTAGTAAAAATAGAACTTCGGATATGGTTACCAGCATGAGGTTATTAGAAGAGGTTAACTTGTGTTTCATTGTGTGTATCATGAAAGTTATAATGTAAAATAAATAATTTTTTAGTTTTAGTTTGATTATATGTCACGATTCTAAGTTCAATTATACAGTTTTGCTTTATTAGTGGTACAAAAAAAGATCTTATTTTTACACTGCTTTGATTTTTTGTATCGGAATCGGTTTCTTGTTTCTTGGTATCGGAATCAGTTTTGAGAATTGAAAAATATTGGTATCAACGTATTACTACCTGTTATTATTTGATTTTATCATATAAGGTTGAATTCTTATCAGATTCAAAGGGCTTTAGATACAAAATTTTCAAAAAGATCAAAATTTTATTATTTAATTTAAAAAAATTTATGTAATACTCCGATGATGGTGGATCATCTAAAACATGTTCTTCTTGGCGTGCCTATCCAATTCGGATCTTGGCGATCATCATGGCTATTTTTATTTTGTTGGTTGCTATCAGGAACAATTTCTCAGAGCTCTTAACCAAATTAGGTCCTCAAATTGGCAAGCCACGAAATTCTTCTGCCAGGATTACTTTTCCGTCTATTTCCTTATTGAAACTTGTTAGTGGGAGATAAAATGATTTAATAACAAGTTAAAATGAAATGAGATAGCGGCAAAAACAGGATAATAAAAAAAAACCAATAGAGTTGATTGTATGGTGTAGAATGCGGTATAAAGAGTTATTTGTAAAATTAAGATTCTGAAAGACTAAGACTAAAAATGTGGTGTCAAAATTTTCAAATGTAATTCTTAATTTATTTGTTTATTGATTATTTTCAAAAATACTGTAGTCTTATTTTTTAATATTTAAATGAAATGTTTCTTACCAGATTATTGGATTTGTTTTTTGAATAAACCAGTTACAAAATGTGACTTAAATATAAACTCTTTAGGTGTCTACAATAAGTGGGTTTTTGTGTAGTTCAAAAGGATAAAGGCGTATTGGAACCAACGAGTAATGTCATTTTATTTTCTCTGCCTGTTTTATTATAACGGTAGGCTTCTTTAATTTAAGCATTTAATTTTCTATCTTTCAAATGTTACTGTTACTTCAGAATATCTATAGAGATTATGGGTAGAGTATTGTAAGTTAATTGGAGAAGAGTTCAAATTGTGCTTCATTGGCATGAATTAACAAGTATGATTAATTGAATGTAGCTGCGTTAAAAATTGACTGGTTCTCTACTAATGACAAAACCAGCATGGATAAATTTAAAACATTAATCTTCTTCTACTTCTTACAAATTAGGCACTACACCTGTTCCAGCCTCAAACTTTTTTCTTGGGCTACCCAAGTTTCTTCTTCCAATTGGGCAATATTGCAATACTTAAACCCTTTCATTTGTCATTTTTGTGTCATGATTTTTCCATCAAGTCCTGTATTTGCTTATTTTCTCAAGAATGGTTTAGTCTCTACTCAGGTCTCTCCTGATGTCACTACTACGAATCTGATCTCGCAGGGAGCATCCCTTCACGAATCTCATTTCAGCGGCTTCTTCTTTCCTTAATTAGGGTGTTCTTAGCAACCATATAGCAGAAAGGGAACTGCCATTACATCATACATATCGTCGGCTGCATCACAAACCGTCGTATCTCAAAAATCTTGTTTTTCTAGGAGAGCCGTTTAAAGTTTTGCGTTTAGTTCTCCACTCTACATCTCAGCAATTAATTACAATAAAACCGTAACTATTGCTTTAAATAATCAACAAAAGACTGTATTTTTGTATTATTTATATGATATTGATGTAAGTTATTGATTTTTATCAATAATGTATAAATTTGTCGAGTTACGACAGTACGTGATTCACGGCAACGTATTATGAAATATAAACAAATGACGTATCTCTATAGATAAAAGTATCCTGATAGAAAATTAATACTAACAAACACATGATTACTCTTTTTAGTATAAATTCTATATTAAAACAGACAACTAGCTAATTTATTACAAAAAAAAAAATACATATTTAAGAAAATTTGTTAATACAATGCATAACAAAATAAGTACAAAAAAATTTTTTTTTGTAGTTGCTATTTTCTAAAAAGCATACCAATAGCTTTAAAATAATACTACGAAACTACTAAGCGTTAACTAATTTCATTGATGAATGTTACTTTTTAGGAAAATAATGACATCATAAACTGATGCAAAATATTTAAAAAAATTGTTTATACCTGAAAGCTGTTTAGTAACTACATAGCAAAATATACAAAATACGCACGTAAAAAAAACACAGAAACTTAAAATAATGATACATTACGTTATTATTAGTAATCAAAAAGTAAAATTTTATTTAGTAAGCCTACTCCATTACAAACGATAACAAAATGTTTTGTTGGCAATGCCTGGAAACCGAAAGTAACTTCGTCGGCATAAACGTTCGTAATAGTTATAAGCTGAATGATATTAGTTTTAAAGATTTATAAAAGGCATTAAATTCTTTGTTCTAATTTGAATGAGGTAAATTTCTTTAAAAGTTCTTGTGTTCTTCCAACTTGGCGACGAGTGGCACTGCATTACATAAAGATAACAAATCTTTGTACTTACCGTTTGTAATTTGTGCAGGCACTAAATTTAATTTTTTGGGTTCAATATTCTTTATTGACTTTAGCTTTCCAATATTAAAATGCCAATATTCATCACAAGGTGGCTGTTCTTAAAATAAATTAATTGTATCTGGCGAGGTTTTGGGAACATGAATTTCCATCACACGCAACCAGTTTATTTTCTCGCCTGTTGAATCTTTTCTGTTTAACAATAGGCCTACTCTTAATTCCTTAAAAATTTCTTTAAAATCGATAAAATCTTCATACTGTAGTGGATTGATAAGGAATGTTGTTTTTTTACAAGCTAATTTAAAAATAGGAATAAGTTGAGACGGTACAAATAAATCACCTGAACGTTCAATAGCAGACTTTATAGTAGACCTACTATGTCATGAACCACCCTCATTTTGTCCGTGGAAAGGCTCACAAAATCTCAGGGAAATACTTTCATATTAGTCGAAATAGGGACAACATACAACAGCATGATGGCTATTATTAAGTTTTTACTTTGGTCACTGCATCCGTCAAAAAAGAGAAACACATTTTTTACCTCTTTTTCATTCAATTGGTTTAAGCAGATCAAAACAAATCGCTTCCCACGACTCTTCTTTTGTTACAATATAACCTTACGACAGTAAACTAAGATTTATCAAACCAAAAACACACCCGCAAACGTCTACTAACATACTGATAAAAAGCGAGTAATCATGGGTAGCCTACATATATTTACGTCTGACTATTTTGGAATTTCTGCTAATGCAGGCGGTGAAGAATGATGATGTACGAAAATGAGTGATGAAAAAAATTCCAGACCTGACCGAGAATCGAACATGGGACCCGGTACAATGGTATAATTCGATTAAGGTAATTTATCAGTGCTCCATCCATAAAAATGTAAACTAAGAGCGTATTCAGTTAAAAGTAAATTAGAAATGTACTTCTGCGTGGAATATGGATATCATAATATATATCCTGACGATTGTTGCCTAACCCAGTCAAGGAGATACCTACATAAAAATTGTATTATTTAGTTTTATTTTATAATGTACTTATTCGAATACGTCACATACAGTTTCGGTTCCATTAGGTAAGCGACCGCATCACAAACTGACGAATCTACAGATACGACAGAGTGAGGACACAATACAAGTTTCACAAAGTGACGTATCTCAAGATACGTCAGTACGTGATGTACAATTCATCACTTTTCGTGAGTTACGCAGAAACATTATTGCTCGTATCTTTGTTAATAATAAAGATATTGATAAGTCAGTTCGTGATATTGTAGAGTACACCCAGACACATTCATAGGCGACCTAACTCAAATTTCGATTTTTTTGAGATACGTCACTTCGTGATGCAGACGACGATATGTGCTCTTGTATCTTGTTGAGCAGTAAGAGCTTGTAGGCAGCCCCCTTACCAATCTTAACCTGAGCAGCGCTCGTATCCTAGCCTGAGGATTCTCATATTACTGGCAAGCCTCAGAAAGGACTGAAATTTAAAATATTAATATGTTTGTAATGTAGTTTTTAGGTTATGTGTCTAATTAATTTATGAAAATGGACATAAGGTAATGATTGTAGGTTTTTAGTAAAATATTTTTGTGATTCACACTTGCCAAACATGATTGTCATCGTAATTACCGGCCGCATTGGCATATTTGGTAACGTGCTCGCCTCTCGTCATGCGGTCTTGGGTTCGAATCCCATTCAGGCATGGCATATTTTCATATGTTACAAAAAAATCATTTCATCTTTCACGTCTGCATTAGCAATAATTGCAGAACAGTCGGACGTTAAACCAAAAAAAAAGTCATCGTAAATCTTAAACTATTATTATTTTTGGTATTATTTTATTTTTACATTTGATGTTTTGAAATGCTATGAATTTATATGTTTTAACAGGTGAAAATCAAGAACCAGCATTGTGGATGGTACCAGTGATGTTCAGTAAATCAAGTGACCCAACAGTTGAGTGCCATAGTACGGTACTAAAGGACAAAAATATGAAAGTCGTTATAGAAAACGTTAAGCCAAATGAATGGGTTAAACTTAACCCAGGTACTGTTGGTTTCTATCGTACATGTTATCCACCAAATCTTCAGGATCAGTTTCTGCCTAGTATCCAGGATAAAAGTATGCCCCCTCTTGATCGACTTGGATTGTTAGACGACCTTTTCGCACTGGTTTGTATTTATGTTCTCAACTTTATTTTACAAATTATAGTATCCAGTTCATAAATTATTATTTTTGTATATTTTTACAGTTTTGTTTGAGAGTTCTTAAACACCTGTCCTTAACAGCAATATTTTTTGAACCCTTGTATGTAAAACCAATTATGATACATCAAATAAAAGCTTGTTTTATTGTTGGTTACAGGACATACATTAACATTTTCGGAAATGAATAGTGTATTAAATATAACGATTATCCTGTTTTTAACCACTTTTCCAGTATACCCAACTTCAAGGTACTATTACTTTGTTCACGCATACTTTAAAAGTATAGGGCTACAAAGTATTATATGTTAGTGTAATTCTGTAACCAACAATAAAACAAGGTTAATTTTGATGTAACGCAATTGTTTTACATACAACAGTTCGAAAGATATTGTTGTTTAAAGACAGGCGTTTTCTTTTGTAAATCTGACTATAGTTAGTAAACATGTATGTCACTTTTCCCATGGATAATTTCTTCGATAAGTTTAAAGCTCTGTCAAGTTTGCTGCAGCAGGTAGAACAACCTTTGTTTACTATGTCAGTCGTGGTATGTTAAAGTTGTCTGTTAAAATATTCATTAAAGGACAACAAGTCTACATTCTTCAGCTGTGGCGGGAGATTGTAAAAATGTAGCTGAAGTTTGTAATGAATTTAGCATAAAGTTTTAGTATGCTGCTACGAACTCGGCTACATTTAAAACAAAAGTTTGAAACAACAGGAAGCATCGTGAATTCACTAAAGTTGAAAACAAAAGAAAGAAAATTCTTCTATAAAATTGGAATTATAATTTTTTTTAAGTTATCTTGATATGTTACTGAGATCATTGATACTAAGCAGATTAGCTGTTTAGTTGACTTTTTTCATTAGGATGATAAAGATAGGCAACTGCAGTTCTCTGCGTTAGTTGCTTTATATTTTAATTTAGTCAATCCAAACTGTTAGCGATAAATTTTGTGGCGTGATAAAGCGTACTCAACGTTCACAACATTACATAACATTTTTTTGAAATCTTGAAATATAGCATTGTTTTTTTTTCAATACTTACAATAATAACGTGTAAAAGAATTTTGCTGCTAGAGGTATGATAATCTTAATTTTGTTATATAAGTTTTTTCGTGTGTTGTGGAGTTTACTTCATGATTACAGTTTGGTTGTTCCTGTATTTTATGTTTATAATTTTTTAGGTTCAAGCTGGTCATTCATCTACAGTGCAAGTGTTAAAGCTTATGCAAGCAATGACTCATGAAGATAATTTCACTGTTTGGTCAACAATATCAAATTGTCTTGGTAAACTTGGTGTTCTTCTTTCAAATACAGAATTTGAAGATTCTTTTAAAGCTTATGGACGTATATTGTTAAAAGATGTTGCCAATAAACTTGGGTGGGAACCAAAACCAAATGAAAGTAAGTGTCAGTGCATTTTTTTAAATGTCTCTTATGTATTGTAAAATTATTTCAGAATTTCACTAACCTTTTTAACTGCTTTGATACTTAGGATATACTTACACGTGTGTTGATAAAACATCATACATGAAACTTTAAAAACATACAGAAGATGTAGCATCTTCAATCAACTATATAAAACAGTTTTATCGGAAGCCAACATTATTAGGGATAATGGATGGCTCCCATTGATAATACTCACTTTAATGCAATTTCTTTGGTAGTAAACTGGCAATCAAGTTCGATTAGCTCTCAAACTACACTGATGTTGTCAGCCATTTAACTTGTCCATGGGCATTGATCATGACTGTAGTTTTAAACAGTTGTAAACCCACCCTTATATTGTTGAGCCCATGAATGCACTCAATTTTGTAAGAGTAGTGTTCCCAAATTGCGCACTTAAACAAGTTTAAATCTCCGATGGTTTGACATCTTCATTTATTAGAAACTTTATAATGATGCTTTGTGCAACAGACGGATGGACTTCCTGCTCACTCATGGCTGTACTGAAGGGAGAACAGAGTGTAGCAACGAACATAGCTGATGCCTCCAATCTACATAAAATGTCATTTCGTCATGCACTTTATCGTCTAGCTCAGAACTACTCTCTACACTCAACAGTGAAACTACCGTTTATATTTGTTATTCACCCTCGTATTAAAGAAACAAAATTCTTGTATAAAACTGAAATAATTATTTCTTTTAGGTCATCTTGATACATTATTGAGATCATTGGTACTAGGCAGATTAGCTGTTTACGGTGATAAAGAAATTTTAGCAGAAGCACAAAAAAGATTTGATGCACATGTCAGTGGAAAATCTACTATACCAGCTGATTTACGATCACCAATTTACAAGGCTGTCATGACAGTAGGTGATGAGTCAACATACAATACATTGTTAAAGGTATGTTCATACTTTGTTTATATTGTTTTTATCATTAATTGTTTTAGTAGCCTACTATTGTTTATCGTTTTTTCTTGGATATTTTAAATTAGGTAAGCATTAAAGGCTTTCTTGAAAATCCATTGATGGTTGTCAACTGAGGAAACTGTATTCAAGATAAATTACAAGGCCTTTTAGTTAAGAATGTTTAAACAGAAGGTAAAACAAAGAAGTTTATTAAAACAAACATTTCAAAGTTTGACTTCACATTTATTTTCTTATGGTGCCCAGCGAACAGTTAAGAAATTTGCTGTAATACTTTGAACTTTTGTGGTTTTTGATGATAAAAATTTCTAGTTTATGCACAATGGAAACATAAATGTAAAATTTTTTCAGAGTTTTGTCATTTTTTTGTGAATATTGTTTTAAACACAGTAAAATTTTTAGATGGTGCCCTGTTTGTCATAACAGCAAATGAAATTTGAGCAATATTCTAAGTGTTGTTTTAAAATTTTTTCTCTAATTTGTAGTTAGATATTCCTCAATAGATGATATTTTCATATTAAACTTATCTGAGATAAGAACTAAATTTAATTCACTCCCAGATAAGGAGTGACTTAATTTAAGTCACTCCCAGATATTAGAAACTACAAGAGATAACAACAAACAGTTTTCAGATTCATAATCTACACAAAATGTTAGTGGGGTCTAGATTAAGTTTGAAGTTCTGGTTTCGACCAGAAATGGTGCAAAACCGGACGTCAAGAAATCAAAGTTGGAATTTTGAAACAAAAATAGTGTCATTTGATTTCTCTTAAAGATTAGCTACAGAAATCATTGGCTTTGAAGTTCCGGTTTTAACCGGAAGTGACCCAAAACCGGGAGTCAAAAAATTAGTCGGAATTTGGAAACAAAAATAGTGTCATTTGATTCCTCTTAAAGAGTAGATACAGAAATCAATAATGGTTTTTGCTATAGGTCAAAGGTACGCCTTTTTAAAAATTGCCCTCAGCCATGAGAGACATAATCTCCTGAAAAGGATTTTATGTATTCTATGTAATTTCATTAAAAAAAAAACCAAAATAAACTATTCCCGTGGTTTAGAGATCTTCTTAAACTTCTTTTCCTTCAGGCCTGTATTCCAGAACCTGTTTTGGAATTCTATCCTCATTATTTTAAGATGCTTCATCCACTTATAACAGTAATAAATTATTGTCTTGTTTACGCTAACTCTTGACCTGTAAGAAAACACATCTCCACAGCTTCCAATATGTGTTTCCTTCTCTCTGTAAGAACATAAATTTCACTGCCATACAAAAAGGTTAGAAGTACCATTAAATTATAAAATTGCATCAGTTGTCAGGGAGTGATGTTACTTGATGTAGTTGCAATCATTTGGCGTATTTTTAGAAAGTGGTGTAGTCTATTTTTTTGTCAACATCAAGCAAGTTTGACCTGCTCTAAAAGAGAGCCTTTATTTAGTTAATGTCATTGAAGCATCCATTCGTATGAGGTGAAAAATCTTATTGGCGGTTGTAGAAGAATAGATGTTTTTCATGAGAGTAAATTAAGTTAGCATTCATCTAAAAATAGAAAAATTGTTAATAATTTTTGGTATGTACAAACAGATGATGTTGTATAATAAGAGTTGGAAATTTCAAACTCAAATTAGGTATCTGGATTGTATGATTAATTAGAAAAATGGGTTGATTGATATGAACTACTTTTATACCAATATAGTCAATAATTTATCAAATTAAAAAGAAAATAATTCTATTCTCAACATAATATTTCACATTGTCAGTTTTTTAAAAAATAAATTTTTGTGTGTGTTAATTAAAATATTGTGTTTTTGATCTAGTTGTACCGTGAACAAGAGTTACATGAAGAGAAAGACCGTATATGTAGAGCATTTGGTGCTATTAGAGATCCAAAAGTTCTATCAAAAGTCTTAGATTTTTCCATTTCGGTAAGTCTCTTTTAAGTTCTCCAATATTTCAATAGTTAGTGAAAAGAAATTTAATAAAAATTCTGTTATTTAAACTAATAAGATAGTTTGAACTAACCGTTTTTTTTTTCAGTTTAATAATAAAGTTAAACAAAATTAATTTAGTTGATAAATATGAGTGATAGATTTTTCACTCATCATTTTAATTTTAACATTTTGAGTTTCAATGTTTAACATTACTAACAGCTCCACTTCACTGTTCATCTTTCAGCATTGCCACATAATACTGATAAATAAAAGCATGGTTACTATTACTTGACGATAGCGGTCACACGCAGCTGCTGTGAGATATAAGATGACGTAGTCTGATCCCCAACTACTCAACTGGTGTTTAGTGACAGTAGGATTTTTGCATTGTTTTTACAAACATACTGGTTTAGGTATGTTTACACGGGAAATCAATTTTAATTTTTATAATTCTTCATTTGCGACCTGAAGTTTTTCTCTAAGTAACTTGTTTTTTCTTTTAATTCGCCGGTTCTTCATTAAAACGAGGACTACTTTTCTCTGCGTCTATCCCTTCATTTTGTGAACTGCCTGTGTTGTAATTGGATGATGAGTTTAAAATATTATAAACTTCCTTACAAGGATATCGTTTCTCTGCTCGATTTTTATGTTCACTACAAGTCAGGTTTATCGTACATAGGACGGCAACACAAATCGGCAAATTTAAATGTTGGACTGAATTTGTCTTAAAGACACGTTTTAGTGGAAGATATACCAACTCGGAAAAACCACACAAATTTAAATCGAATTTGTCTGATTCCTGTACGTAATTGGATTTGTCGAAATGTACTAAACACACGCGACCACTATCAGCAGAAAATTTATCGGCCCACTTGGAAGCATTTATCCATTTCAATGGCCTTTGAAAAACGGTAAAACTTATAATGCCCAACTCCTTTTGGTGTCTATTGTGATTAGAACACCCAGCAATCGCACAACACACTATTATTAAAGACTAGATAAGTATTACAGACTGTATTAAGACTAGTAATCATCACAGACCGACACGGTACATATCGTGCGTCGGCTGTTGCTGGTGACCAGTGATGTCAGAGGGCGGGGCTTGTCACTGCACATATTGTCGATAATCCCTACCATCTAGTAAAGTAACCATGAGTAAAAGTAATGTAAGGCTATGTCATATAGCAAAATAGATTAAGTAAACTATATAACTAACAGAAAAATCAAAACAAAACTATGATATTTCAGTTACAAGTCATATTTGTAGATACATACTGTCGTTTTATTCATTCATATGAAAGAAATAATCAGGTAGTCATACAAATAGCACATGGAAAATGCAATCTGGCAATACTGTGGCTGATTCCATCAAATTTCAAGCTCATAATGATATGACACATAATATAGTTATATTTTAAATATATTGTAAAAAATTTAGACTACATGTTAGTGTTACAGTTTTGTTACGGTAATGCTGGTCAGAAATTTAGCCCTAAAGAAAAAAAAATTGCGTGAGTTTCTAAAAAATTATTAGATCAAACCAAAAATGCTTTTATTCGAAAACTCGTAGTTACTGGTGTCTTGACTGTCGTAGTTTTTGCATTCAATTTAAATTTGTGTTTTTTTTGCAGGATGAAGTACGTTCACAAGATACTGTATTTGTTATTATATCTGTTGCGATGAATAAAGTTGGTCGTGATTTGGCATGGAATTTCATGAAAGACAACTGGGACCTTTTCTTCAAAAGATATCAGGTATTTAACTTCAATATCTTAATTATAGTTTAAACATTTTCTTTCCCACCATAGACAGAATGTTGGTTGAACTGCCAGTTTTAATCCATGATTATTTACTGTTTACACCTGGTTTGATACTTTCATTTACTGGTTGCCAAAGAACTTGGTTTATAAATGAAAGAAGACCCATATTAAACATTTTGTTTTGCTGTGTGAACGTAATGAGAGTTGAGTGAAGGTTTCAGCAAAAATAAACTAATGAATCTTAGTTTTTGTTATTCAGAAGACTTTTTAAGTAAAATTATAAGTTATAGTCTTTTAGTGCCACAATTAAACTTCCATAAGGGTCTTTATTTTAGATCAAATAATAGATTCTTCTTCTTCTTGAGGTGCCTATCCGTTAATGAATATTTGCGATCATCTTGGAAATTCTCGCTTGTCAACAACAATGAGTCAGTTGTGAGGAGGTTTTGTTGAACTTGGTCTTAAGATTTTTTAACCACAATATCCTTTTTTCTCTGGAGATCTTCCCCTGCAAAATACACTGAAGCAAGGGATGTCTGGTTTCGTTCCATGTAATATGGCCCAGGTACTGCAGTTTACTTACTTTGATAGTTGCCAAAACCTCCAGGTCCTTTCTCGTCATTTGCAGAACTTCAGGGTATGTAATAATTGATAGATTTTACTAAATTAGGGAAATACACTATGAACTTGAACTTCAATTATCAGAAGTATTACGATAATTATTTTTTTTGGGTTAGTCTTCTTCTTTCTTCAAATATTAGTTAGGTCTTGATTTGTTCCGGTCGATACCAATCTTCTGAGAGGTGACGTCTCATGTGCCACCTAATTCACGTTCCACCATCATCGCAGGAAACCGATTAGAAATTGTTCTACCCAGATAATTACACCATCATTTCCTGCAACCTCTAATCCTGTTGCTTATGGTTGGTACTCCCAGTTCATCTTTTATTTTATCATTCAGAATCTTCTTCAGCTGCGTACATTTATTAGTGCTTGAAAAATTAATCTTAGTTATCTAGATTTTTTTTTAGCCGGTTCCTTTGAATTTATATATGTTTTACTGGTCTACGGAAGAGTTAGGATAGCCAATTAAGTCATAGAATTTCAGACCTATTTCTTTCTTTACTTTATTGAGTCCGATGTTTTATTTATCAGATATTCTGGAACCTGACTATTTTATCTTCAATGTATGTATCCTGTCTTTATGTGATGTAAAAATCTAGATATTTATAATGGTTTAACTACTCTATATTATAAATTTCAGTCACAATTATTTTCTTCTTGCCTCTGATACTTACTGATAAATGTTTTCACTTTAGCGAGAGGTATTTTCAAACTGTATTGGTCTAGTTAGTCTTATACTAATTGACTTAAAATACAATGACTGGTTTAGTTCAATAGAATGTTTAAATAATAGTAATCTAATATTTTTATAAATATCATTTTGTTGGTGATAAATAAAGTCTGAAAATCTAGGTTAGGATGTAAAAGTTACAATTTTGATCTCAATATTTAAAATGTGCTTGTTTTTAACGTTTGTTTACTAATGCTTCTAATGTTTGTTTCAAAATACGCAATAATGTTTAGTGGATTATTTTTGGTTCAGAATTTAATGTTTATAATGTAAAATAAATTCTTTTTTATAAGTAAAGAAAACTTTTGCAATAAATGTATGTTAAAATAAACATGTTATCAAATGATGCAGGATTACAATTCTTTAAACTTGAGTGCGGATGTTGGTATTTATGTTCATTAATAGATTCCCCTTTTCATGTCATTTATAAGTTAAAGGTTAAATTTGAAGTTATTTGAGTCGTAAACATGTGAAAGGTGCTTGATCAACTAGGAAACAATTTAACTTCCATTAAAGGCTTATGTAGACATCATCACTCAAAAAAAGTATCTAAAAAGTGAAGTGTTTTGAAATGAATATCAGGGTGTTAAAGTTATGTAATATTTATTTTTAGTTACATTGATAAGTTTTAAATTAAATAAAAGAGCAACTCAAAACAGGTTTTTTTGAGATGTTCAATGTAAGCACCATTTGTCACATGGCATACATCCAGCTGGTAGGAAAATTCATCCCATACTTTATCAGTAATCCTTGAGCAATTGATGTGATAACTGTGTCAATTCACATGTCAGTGCATCAATGGGGCGCATACACATTTTTTATAAACTCCAAAATTAAAAAATCACATGGGTTCAAATCAGGTGAACATCAAGACCACTCCAAACAAACTGGTATCCGATCCCCTGTGATTGGGGCGAATTTTATTCAACGAATCATGTACAGCGTTATGCCAGTGAGGAGGTGCACCATCTTGTTACTGAATAATTCTGTGGTGCGTTTAGCAGTTAAGAAAAAGCAGTTGTACCATTTAAAGATAGTCTATTCCACCTGTAAACTTGCCATTGATGTATGGGACAAAAAACATCAGTTTTGGGGAGTCTTGTTCACACTGCAATATCTCGTAAGGATTTTATGACTCCCAGATAACCATATTGTGTGTTAAATTTTCCATTAACGTGAAATGTTAATTCATTACTGAATAAGACACAAAAAGAAAGTCTTCTAAGGTATCAGAGTATGTGAAACATGAGGATTATTTTATACCTTTGGAACCCTGATACTCATTTTGATAGAGATAGTGTGTCATGAGAATGCCTTTTGCGTGTGGATGGGCTGTGAGGAAGGGAAGAGAAATCTGACATGCTGCCAACCTCAACTGTGAGATACTAAATTTAACTACCATGTAATTGCACCGTTTGTTTACAACCTGTTGTCTTAATATACTTTGTAGTGATTGACACTTTTACACTTAAACCCTGTTTCTTTTAAAATTTTTCTTAACGAACAAAGTTTCCAACTAAAATTTAGCCTTTCTTTAGAAACCGGTAATAACTTTTTACATGTTGGCATCACCTTCTTACTGATACAAAAATCCTCCATAATTGCGACAACCACACATCTGTCAAAGCCGTCCAATGAGGCATTCCTATATTATGGCCGTTTCGTTTTTTTACCAGGTGTTAAACAAACTGTTGATGATGAATCATCTTCTTCACTCTGTCGTTAACTTTCTTCTTTATGTTTCAAATTGTGGAAACTGAAACATCACAGTAGTTAGCCGCTCGCTCATGGCTTTGGTTACAAGCCATTGAAAGGTATTTTTGTTTAGCTTCAACTTCACAACATTTTCTTACACGACATATTGGATTTCATTAAGCACTGAAAAGTTTGACAGTGTTTTCGAAAAACCGACGTTTCCATTTACGGTTACAAACAGTTAAACTACAGAAGGTTTCGCGACATACTGTATGTACTCTGGGTTATGTTGTTGTGTTGGTGAACTGGTACCAAAGCAGTCGCGCATGCGCACTGATGGTTTCCTCCCCTTTCCCCTCATTTAAACCAAAGACAATTTCGTGACTCAAGTACTATACTTGCAGTATATTAATTTATGTGGCAATTAGGGTAAGCGCAATTTTAGAGATGGATTTCAGCAAAATAAAATTTCTGGATGTTGTACAATATTTAAAAAATGAATATCTTTTGGTGGTTTTAATGTGTAATTACTTTTTTCCAATACACAGGGAAATCTCGGTCTTTTGCCTGCATTAGTAAAGCATGTCAATGATTATTACGCTATTGAAGAACATGCTATTGAGGTGGAAGAATTTTTCAAAACTCACAATAGTGATGGAGTAGAACGCACTATTAAACAAACATGCGAAACTATACGATTGAATGCGGCATGGCTTAAACGTGATCGTGAATTAATGAAAGAATTTTTAATATCTTTTTCGTAAATTTGTATATTTTTACATTTTATTCAGTTATTTGTTTGATATAACTTTTGTGTTAATTTTTATTTAAATAAATTAATGTTTTGTTATGATTAAATATTTTTTTATATCCGATTCATTTTGGATGTCTTCTAAATTGCTGATCACAAATTTTTTTAATTTTATGTGTAGTCCTTTTCATTAACACTGGTTATATGCTATTTTTTTTTATCAGTTTATAATCACTGGATTTTTGCAAAAACTATATTATTGAAGAGATTGTTATTCAAAGACTGTGTATAAAAAATATTTATATAAGAAGAAACCAGTCTGGCATTGAATATTGATATATGACTGGTTTCTTACGTACAAATAATTCTCTTTGAAATATCGCCCTATGAAATTTAATTAGCTAAGAAAATATTTATAGGTATTAACTATATAATACAGTTTATTCTAAATTTGAATGTTCATTGATTTTGTGGCTGTTGTGTCTTGTATTTGATCATACATTCTGTTTCAACAAATTCTAAGATGTGATTTCTGACAATTTGTTAAAGAAGTTTTTGATTTAATTTAATTTTTGTAATTTTCTTTACTGTAAAAATTCATATCATCGTACTTATTGTTCGTACTTATTGAATTATTTATAAAAAAAACTAAATTTTCTGAACTGATAAGTATGATAATGCTAAATAGCATGCAGATTCTTTTGGTACGATTTATTGAGAGATGGTTGCTACAGATATGTTTGTAATGTGAAATAATTTTTGTTTAGTGGGATAAAATTGATTCAAAATTTTGCTTAAGTGTTATGTTTTGTGTATTGGAATTGAAGTGCAGCATGGAAAATATTTAAATTTTGCATCATTAACATTCCTGTGTATAGATTTCTGTTTAAATAATTTTGAAGTGTTTATGTATAAATTAAGGGTTTTTTTTATATAAGTGAGCATGAAATGTTTGTCAGGTTGTTATTTCTCTTTGATCATTCATTATCTTCTTAATTTGACATTCAATTAAATTCCATATACATTCAACTTCAAACATTTATTTTGTTTATGGTGTTGTGCAGCTGTGTTAATTCAGTTTCAACTTTGAATCATATTTTTATCCCCTGTCCTTACATTATGGTTCCCTCATTCTACATTTTTGAGGTGATAATGTATGATAGGAAAAATATTTTTATGCAAAATTTCAATGTCCACTATCATAACACAAGAAATAGAAATGATTATAATGTGGTGACCACACCACAAAATTGTTTGAACAAAAACCTATTTATGCGGGGAGAAAATACATAAAAAAATTACCCCAATTTTTAAAATGTTGTGATAATTTGAATTCCTTTATAAAATATCTAAAAAATTACTTGATCGGTGAATTTTTTATAGCATACAAGAATTTCTTTCTAAATAGTAGTAGTAGTAGAATAGTGTATGATTGTAATATGTATTTCAGGTGATACAACTTTTTGACATGCTCTATACTCCCGCGGGAGTCTCCTGGACGCATTAAAAAAAAATTGATTATGATTTCATTGAGTTTTTTAAAATTCTGTATTGTAGTTGAGCCTATAAATTTTTTTAAAACTTTAAAATTCCTTTTCAATAGATAAAATATTTGGTGATAACAAAACAGATCCTGAATATTTTACCTACAGTTAGTAACCAAATAACTTTTTTTGCATTTCAAAGATAGCATTTTTAGCAAATGCAAAGGTTTGCATTTTTCCATTTTTAATTTTGTATAGAATTAGACAAACTTCTGAAATTATTGTTAAAGCTGTTTCAGTGGTGTTTTCCGCTTTTTCAGTTGTCCATTGGTTGATAATTGATGGTTTCAGTTAGATTACATACCGTAAGGTATTTTCCTGTAGAATTAGATATTTCACTCATTATGTGTGTCATAATAAAAAATATAGGCAATTTTCAAAATATTTGTGTAGTTTTTTACCATAAAATAAAGTATAGGAAGTATTTTTTAGTGTTAACTTGATTTCTATCGCTTGACATTTTTTTAACAATTTTTTAAAACTGTACAGGGTCTTGGTCTGTTACCACGTTTGGTAAAGCACGTTAACGAAAATTTTGCAAATGAAGAACACGCTCGGCTGATTGAATCATTTTTTGAAAAAAATGAGACTGCTGGAATTGAACGAACAGTCCAGCAAACATGTGAGTCCATTCGACTGAATGCGGCATGGTTAAAACGTGATCGTGAACCAATTAAAGAGTTCCTGGCTTCATTATCCTAAATGTTATTGTATTTATTCAATATTTCTCTTTTATTATTGTTATTCATTTTTTGCCATTAACTGTCCAAAAAAAAAAAACATTTACATCATGTGATTTATATTTTTCTTAATACAATATTTCTTGTCTACTGCTGTGCATTTAAAAATTATATCGCTGTATAAAACAGTGAAAAATTAATTCAAAATTGTAAACCTTTTTGTGATTATGATAAAAGAAGTCTTAATTGAACTCATTAAACATTTATAATGTCTGTGATACATTGATGGCTTTTAAATTGTAGACCGTAATAAATTTGTAATTATTTATTTCTGTTCTTTGTATCCTTTATTATTATTATAAAGATTTACATATAGGTAAAAATTTTTGTGCCTGTAATTTACACATTATGAATGAATTGTTTACTGTTGTGTGCTATTTCTAATTTAAAGTTTTGTCTTTAATGTAATATTTTTAAACATTAAATTAACTTCTTTTGTATGTGTTTAAACAAGGGTGATTTTTGTACCTTTACTCATGTTAATGATTTTGAAATGTTTACAACATTTTAGAGTAGTGATGTAATGTAATCATTAGAAATACCTAATTATTGCTTTTAAATATCGACAATACCATCAAATTTCATCGTAGAATCATCTCTTCTGGAATTTTAAAAGACTTGTAAATTTATGTGAACTCTATAAAATATATTCTCTTCATTTTGAAGTGAACAGTATTTCAATATATTTTTAATAAAATCGTAATTTTCAATCAAGAATCTTATGTATTTATTGTGTCTGTAAAAAATTGGAATCTATCAAACGTTCATTTATTAAATGAAAAACAAAGTTACCTGTGCATTATTTTTAATGAGGAGTTTTTCGTGTTGATAATATTATGATGTTTATTCCAGGTACTTGCAGGATCTAGTTATTTCTAAATAACAAACTTTTTAAAATTTTTAATAAATATTTACTTAACTTATAACAGAGTAAATTTAATACAAAATGTTCTAACATATATTTAAGGCTTAAACAAAACTTTATTTTTAAGAAATACAACCAGCTACATTCAAGTAATTAATTAATTCGGTCTTACAACCAAATAACAATTCTATGTTAACTGCCTGTCCTAAAGAACTGATTTGTACAAGTTTTTTTTCAACCAAATCTATTCACAACTGTTCACATATTACTGACTAACTAGCGTAAAGGTAGCCTCTGTATATATAAAACTAATAGAACATTCTACTCTGTACAAGAAAGGTAAGCGAGCCGGTGCCAGAAAAGCAATTAGTATCAAAGTCTTAAGATCACTTGCACACTAGCCTAATAGCCCAAATACAATTTTTGTCCCGGTGTATATTGCAATATGAGTCTTTAATATACTATAAAATTAAATGTAATGCTAAGATGTAATAAATAATTTATACAAATTTTAAAAATGAATATTTTTGTGATAATGGCTTTTTAATTTTTTACAAAAACATGGTTTGAATGGGGTGCTTTCTTCATCTTTAGGTGAAGTGCTTGAATGAAAATGGTCATGTTGATAGAATAAAAATTTGGTCTATAAAAGATTTACTGGTACTTCATAATATGTACGTATTTTTTCCTACTTTATTTATGTTGGCAGCTTTTTAATTGCTCCAAATATTGAACAATAATTAAATTGCCAAATTAAACAATTATTTAATTACCTTATCGAACAAATAGGTGAACTTTATTTATTTAAGGAAGATATAAATTGAATAGTGTGTGGTATTGGTCAGGATTATGTTATCATCTACTGTAATAGTTTTTGTGAGGTACCATCCTTAAATTTAATTATTTGAAACTATTAAACTTGGAAAGAAACTTAAGATACTTTCAGGTTAACTGGAAATTTTATAAAATCACTAATGTACCAAAAAATATAAAATGTGATCAGCATTTAGATGACATATTTTTAAGATGTTGAAATTTTGAATGAATAAGATTTTTTTTATGAACTTTTGTATGTTTATTTACAGCACGTAATTATAGTAATGCCAGCATGATTAATATTGATAAAAATATGGAAAATCAAACTTGATATGATCAATTTTTCATTAAAATAAAGTTAATGTTTGTATTGTTTGAACAAGCTTTTTTAAATGCATTTGACAATAACATCAAATGGTTTGCATTTAATTAGGCTGATGTTTTGTATTACTTTTACATGATAGTTGTAATTATGTAAATTGCGTAACTTTACGTAAATTTTATAATACTACTTTACGAATTAAATATTTGTAATTTGTACAAACTTATCAATTGAATTTATAGAATATAAATTACAATATGAAGTATTGTGTTTGAATGTGCATAGCTTTAGACAATTAAAAATAATTACGTGTGTAAGAAACCATTATTAGTTGTAAATTGTTGATAAATATAGATATTATAAAATTTACCAAAACAATAAAACATTTTACATTAAAAATGTGTTATTTTTTGCTTATTTAGAATCTAATCCTTGTCTATTCATTTTTATGTCTTTTCATTTTTTTTATTCTGTTCTGTTGTTTATATAGCTTTAAGATCCAGTTTGGAAAATAAGATGAAAATTAAATCTTATAGGCTTAAATAAGAGAAGTTTTTTTATGTGTTAGGGTGGGTTGTTTTTTCTCTTTTATAGTTTTTTGTATACAACCCGCATCTACAAGTCATTATTACTACGAAGCATTATTGCCAATTTAGGGTCAAACCTTCACACTGTAGAACTTTTGATTAACAGTACCTTAATGATTAGAACACCTAATTATGCGAACTGCTTCGGTTTAAATTCGGATGTAAACAAAGTTGAATGTAGAAATTGTGTTCTATTACCGGATTGTGAATGATGTGTTCACTTTTGCATTGTGTTGTCACCTGAACAGTTATTGGAAAATCTCTTGAAACTTCATTGCTCTATTTATGGCACATTCAAACCAAATACACATGATGAGTTATTTTAAGTTAAAACTGATTATATTTCCCGGAAATTTGTTAATTTATGTGAGGACTATTTGTTCAGGAAATTTTTTTTTTTTTTTACGCCCTGGAGACTCCAGGAGGAGTATAGGACATGTCGTCAGATGTAACACCTGAAATACATATAAGAAACACACTATGTATCACTACTATCAAGAAAGAAATTCTTGTACGCTATAAAAAGTTTCACCGATCAAGTAATTTTTTAAATTTTTTTTAAAGGAATTCAAATCCTCACAACACTTTAAAGATTGGGGTAATTTATTCATGAATTTTCTCCCTGCATAAGTAGGTTTTTGTTCAAACAATTTTGTGGAGTGATTAGCCACATAATAATCATTCCTGTTTCTCGTGTTATGATTGTGAACATTGAAATTCTGCATAAAATTATTTTGCCTAACATACATAATCACCTCAAAAATGTAGAGACAGGGAACTGTAAGCAATTTAAGCTCCTTAAATAGTGGCCTGCATGAGGTTAGCTGGTTAGCTCCCACCATACACCTAATAGCATTCTTTTGAATTTTAAAAACCCTATTCATATTACCCATGCTAGAATTACCCCATACTAAAATCCCATACCGGATATGAGACAGAATGAGGCCATAATAAGCTGCCATTAGTAATTTTTTATCATTTAATCTGGCGATTTGTTTTAGTGCAAATACCCCAGATGATATTTTACTACAAACTTGATTGGTATAGAAGTCCCAAGACAAAGATCTATCTAGAGATACGCCCAGGAACTTCACTGTTTCTACATGCTCTAAACTATTATTATGAATAAATGACTTTAGTAGCTAAATAGTTTACTAAGTACACACAGTACTGGTTTTAGAGACCAAATTTTATTGAAAGTTTTTATTGACCCTAATGTATGAACAGTAGAGCCTCGGTTATCCGAGCCCCGACTACCCAAGTTCGGGGTTAACCGAGGTAGTCCCAAAAAGTACCCCACAAAGCGAAATCCGTGTATAGCGGTAAATCGATCATAATACTGAACTCCGTATTACAATGCTGTACTGTACTAATATTAGTCTTATATGGTTTCATCAAAAAGGGTTCTGGTAAATAAAACGCACAGTTTTTAATCATTATTAAATACTTTACAGTACAGTAATTTCAATGTTTTGCTAATCAATACATTTTTGTTAATGCTTTTTAACGACATTTAGAATAAGTTGAAATACAGTATGTGCACTAAATCAACAAAGAAGTGACTGTGTTTTGTTAAACAAAAAACACCTATGACCTTCAAGAAATAACTTTTATAAATGGAAAATGTACTGAACGTCTTTTTTAATTTTTATTTGTACGTAATTTTTTTCATTAATAACACAGTAGATGCCTTTTTTCACATCTTTGACCACATTTTCATTCATTTCACCAGTTTACCATAAATGTTTCCCTCGCAATTTTTGAAGTTTTAATTTCAAGGAACATAAGATAGAAAAGGGAAATTCAAAATAATTTCAATATTTTTAATGGGTTCCCCTTAATTATCATATAGGCCACACCTCTGATGTAGTGGTCAGAGCAACTGACTTTTGTGCCAGAGTTTGTGGTGCGATTCACCCAGTCTGTGAATTAAAGAAGTGTTCCCACAGGCTGTGGAACACTACTCGTGTGAGCGAAGGGACGTGAGTTTGACCCTGATGTCACAGGCAGGCGTGAGAGTTCATGACTCAAATCAAACAAGTTTGATTTTCAGTCAGGGGGTTTGCCTCTTCTGGTGTTACATGTGCACTGTACATTAACAACAAGATGACAACTAATAACATTTAAAATCAAGTCATCAAATTGCAAGACAGTGAAATCGTTCAATTTCTTGAACTTTATACTGTTGAACAAGTTTTGTATGATGCAAGTAGCGGAGAGTACAGAGAATGGCAGCGGCTAAAAGAATCTCTGATGCGCTTCAAATTCCAGGATTCAGACCAAAAGAAGTAATCACTATATTTAAAAACTTAGGTTCATATTCCCAACTAAAAAAATAGCTGATAGCGAACGGCTAGAGCTGGGTCTGATGACATTTGCAAGCCAAAAGTATTCTGGGTCTTTTTTTCCATTTTTCTTGCTGTTCGACTAGCCGATTCTAATCCTGGGCTAAAATATCAGCAAAGACCGAACTCACCCCAGCACAACTATCGATGACCGGCTTCTAGTGATCAATTGAATCATGTTTTCATTGGCACTTCAATCCGTGTGAACAGTCCACGACCCATGAAGGTGAGCTCCCTCAAGTGGTGCCATCAA
The DNA here is from genome assembly GCA_035578175.1 of Catonia carolina. Taxonomy (NCBI): domain Eukaryota; kingdom Metazoa; phylum Arthropoda; class Insecta; order Hemiptera; family Achilidae; genus Catonia; species Catonia carolina. The sequence continues at coordinate 253,845,504 of JAQMRL010000001.1, read as the reverse complement.
CAGGAAGTACAAAAGTGTGGCTCACATTCGTGTTTACACCCAGTGGGAACCCTGCTTTAATGTGCATAATATCTGAATGTAAAACAAACGTCTTGATTATATGCTACATAAAAGATGGTAAGTTTTCTATATTTTAGTTATTGAAAACGAAATGTTAAGAAACCACCAAATGCTACAAATTTACTAGATGAACAATATTACAGACTACTGGAAAAATACTGATTGAATAAAGAAGGAGCAAGATATTCTGAGGTCTGTCAAAAAGAAGAAAAATTTCATACTTAGAATATATCATAGAGGGGGGAGTGTTATAAAAATTGAGTTATTGAGGCAGGGGTGTAGCAAAAAATCTAATGGAGAAGGGGTCTTGGCCGAAGGCGAACATCTCAAAAATGTGAGTTAATGAGCATTACCCGATCCACAGTGGATAGGATTTAGACACCAACATCCACCGAGGATACGGCACTTGAAGAAGAAGAAGATTGGGAACTAATTTTATAAAAATAAAAACATTTGATTGCTGTTTTTTTGTATTCTTTTATACAGATTAAGAAAGATGATTGATAAATGGTTGTCATCATAAGCCTATACAACCAATGTAACTTAACAGTTCAAGGGTGCTTTATATTAGCTCACTGACTGACTTGGCCCTGAATCAGGCTTAAAATTGTAGTAAATATGCAGGGTAGAGAGCTACCCTGTAAAGCAAAGGGTAGATTCCTGACGAATGTTTAAGTTTTTACACATTAAACATTATTGTAACTGTTCCACAACCATCGCTAGTGACCAAACTTTTAAAATAATATATTGCGAATAACTAAGAAAAAAAAATCTGGTTTCAAACACACACAACTTTTTCTTGCCACTGCAAATTACATAAAACCTATGTTTAACCATTAGTAAACAATGTAAAATAAAAAAATAACCTAATATTATAATCATGACTGAAAGACACAAAATTAAAATTAACCTCTGTTCGACTTAAAAATTCAAAAAATCACTAATTGGCGCTAAACTCGGCTCTGTACAAGAAAATGCTTGAAATAAAATTTGTAAATAATTTTTTTTTTCCTACAACTTTGATTACCGGTATATACATTTTTGTCATAAATGCATACTAAGGCTGCAATATTAAAAAATCGCAATATTTTACCGATTTTGATGAAAAACTAATTACAGAAAATCACTAATTGTTGGTAAACTAAGTACAAAAAATATTTGAAAAAGTTGTAGGGCTTTTATTGGTATGCAACTTTGGTTATATACTTTTTGGTGTAAATTGCATATTTAGCCCGCAATCTTAAAAAAAAAAATACCACGAGAGCTCAGGCCACTAAAAATTTCGGCAGACATGGCGGTTGCCCTGTCTTGTAGAGAATAAAAAATGTTAAAAAGGTAATTTTTAAAGTAAACGTTGGAGCCGTTTTTTAGAAAATAGCAAAAAGTAAACAAAGCTACTACTACTTCCGGTTGACCGATTTTATGAAAATGTTCGTATGGGTTCGGTAGTGGTACCTAAATTAAATTTCAAGTTTCAACTTCGTACGTTATTCCGTTCTTGAAATATTTTGTTCACATACACAGACCAATCGCTGAAAACTTGTTTTTTGGGTTTGGTGGCCTGAAAATGTGTATTTCCGGTGAAAAATCGACATGAAAACAAAACTTTCCTTTCATATAGGGTAAGAGAAAGTAAAATAGTAGAAAATAATAATAACATAATGGGTCTGATTGTATTTCATGTAGATTTTTTATTTTATTGACAAAAATTAAAGCATTTAAAATGCCGTGTCTTAGATGTGTCTATTTCTATGCAGGTAAAGTTTTGTCGCTTTAATTCTCAGTAATTAAGGGGTGGAACTTGTCTAGCGTATAATCTCCATTACATTATAGTGTGCTATTAGATCAGCTATTGGTTACGATTTAGGGGTAGGGTAGAATAATCTTACTTGTAGATAGGCCTACAATACAATACATACATACAGTTCTACGTATTTTTTCACCGTGAAACATTTATCAAAAGAGTCGGCATTGTTCCTTATTATAGATCAGGATAAATTTAAAACATTCGTAGCTTATTTTTGTTAGGGGTGATTTTAAGCATGTCATTTGATAAGCGATTAAAAATACACTTTACGTTATCGGATTTTGAACAGAGTAACTTTTTACCCTTTGTATTGTTTCTATTTTTAATTCTGCGTTCGATTTTCCGTAACATGCATTTTTCGGGTTATGTAGGCTACCTACGTTTCATAAAAAAAACAGTAGACTACGGAAAAATATTTTTTGGATACAAAAAATGGTTTTTTAATCCCTAATTTGTTTACGTTGCAATCTGTTCAATTATTTAAGAACAATAATCAATCCCATGATCCAATGAGATGAGGTGATGTGTATGGCGTGTAAATGAGGTGTAATCTTATAGATTCAGGCCGACCATTCCTGTGAGAGTATGGTTAATTGAACCCATCCATCAAAGTACACCGGTAACTACTGTCTAGTATTCAAATCTTTATAAAATGAACTGCCTTTACTAGGATTTGAATCAGGAACCTTCATCTCTGAAAATCAGCTTTTAAACAGCTGACTCATGGCAACGACTTTACCTCTAGACCATCCCGATGGGTCAATGTTTTTTAACCGAGAAAATGTAAATAAGGTTGTTCATTGGTTTAAGCTATAAATATTTTTACACGGTAATTTAATTTTCAAAACGTAGCTATATTATTGTACTGTTTTGATAGACTATAGATGGTAACATGAAAAACAAATTAACCCATTTATTTGATCCTCTCAGAAGCAAAGAATTTTTGAATAATGAAACCTAAGTGTACCGGATAACTGTCTTTCACTTCAGCCACAGAGTAAGTAAGAACTTACTTACTTACGTAAGTAAGAACTTCTTACTCCGTGACTTTAACTGAAGACATCTAAGCTTGAGTACTACTTTTACAGAAGTTATTATAATGCGTCTGTTGGTTAATATTATTGCCTACAGATGGTGCTGTAGGGCAAGTGCAGCTTAAGTCATTTTTGCAGTATAACAGTTTGTACTGCACACATTATGAGAATAACGCAGTTTGTAAATTTATTTCGGTTAACTCCTTGCTGCGTAACACGAATAATTTGGTCCAGAAAATTCTAGAAATAACATTTTTATGATTACAGTAATTTCTTTGTCTATAATATTATGAGAAAGAAAAATTGTAAACACCTGAATCTTTTCTTAATTATTTCAAAATTTTCTTAAGTAAAAAAGTAAATTGCAGTTGAATTATTAAAAATCTAAACAAGTTGCACAGTATTAGTAATACCATAGCGTATAGAAGAGATATACGCTAGATCTTCTATACGCTATGGTAATACTGTAGTCATCCATTGTTGTAATCAGATGTGTAACTACAAATATGCGGGGATTATAATAATATTTTCTATTTTTTAGTTAAGTTTACCTTACAATAAAGGAGAGCACTGATAATATTTTTGTACTGTGCGTACTATTTCCTGCGTGGAGACAATAGTATCTTTTTTTAAATCTTTTTATTCCATAACATAAATATATGAACTATTTAAGTAGAATAGTGCGTTCACTTTCTATAAAAGTGTAATGTAAGTAAATGGCGTTCCATATTTACACAGACTAGCCCTTCCTGTATTTCCTATATTGATTGTGCTTACGTTATTTTCGTTATCTCTTACATCAGCCTATACTTCTTAGTACTGTACTAAAAAAGTTCTGTATTTTTATGGTCACGTTATTATCAAAATTTGATGAAACATTAGAGGATTTACCCATTGTTTGTACTTTAAGAACCGAATTCAAACCGAGTGGTAATAATAAAAATACAGTAAATGATAAAAACAAGGAGAAGTAGAAAAACCAACATAAATCTGATATTCATAGAGAATCTGATATTTACACATATCACGTGTCAATCATTGACTGAGGTAAAATTAAAAACTTGGTTACTACGCCCTTCTTAAAATAGCCTCTCGTTAACCAAAACCTTTTGGCTATGCTTAGAATTCAATTTCTTAGAATTTTTAAACACACAGAATAGAAAATAAGTCAGTAGTCTTCCCTTCTTTGATGAAATTAAATCATTTTTTGATTAGTAAGTAAATTTCCGATCCGTCTTAATTTTTCAAAGTTGGTTGTTTGCGGAAGTTGGATTGCGAATCTAGAGTTTTTGTAAATTTTTGGTTATTACTTGGCAGGCAGTGTTAAGGTGACGTTGCAATCTGTTAACTTCAGTTAAAACCCACTGTAAGAAGGAAGGAATTCTAGGAAATAAATTTTTGTTCTGAAATAAAATTATAACATAATTCAGTCCGGTATTAAAATCCGGAAAATTTTTATCGATAATTTTTGGCTTGAAATCTAATAATATCTTGTAACTTCTTCCTACTTTATTAGATAGACAATGCAACTCACAGTCCTGGATTATACTCGTACTGTTCCATTTAAAAATACAGTGGTCTATTTTTATTAAGTCCTTGGAGTGATTCTTAATTGTAATAATATTTTATGACTAGGAAATAATCATTTTATTGCAATAAAATAATGTATTGATGTTATAATATTGGACCGCAATTATTGGCATTGAGTCCGAGTGTGGTTTACGCTTGACAAATTTTAAAGTTACTTTTTTTTATCGGCAATTATTGTACAACAATCAGGAAATAATGAGTGAGAAAACAAAAAATCGAGTTATAAAATATATGTTAAAATATCCTATAGTAGGCTAAGTAAATGGAATAAATGGAATGTCGTTATGTAAGCTTTTTAAAGAATTTGTCCAGTAAAGTTTAAAGAAATCTGCGAACAGCGATAAGTATGAAGTCTGCGAGGCTTTAACAGAAATAAATTTCTTAATAATTTATCATTGTAACGATCATTCAATCGCTAGTAAGCGTCAATATCCAACCATTTTTTTTTATCCGAGGCGGCGAGAAAAACTCATGTTCACTCCCTCACGATGGGGGAAGTAGTGGTGGACTTATTTTAAGCGTCCTCGTCCAGCCCCAATGAGGGCGCAACCGCCTACCAACCAAAAACCCGCCGCCTGGCCACTGATCCGACATCAGCAAAAACCCCTCCTACCCCTCAAAACTGTTAATATAATACTGCAAGGGAAATGTCGGGTTAAAAAAATTTACACATTGTCAGCGGGGCGTGGAAGGAACCGTAGCCTAGTTCCCCTTTCGTTGTCACCGACCAACAATCGCTCTCTCACTTTTATTCAGCTCTTTCATCACCAGCTCAAGAATTAAGTGCCTACTTTATGAGATTGGGACAGGATTCATTTACAGTGGGAGATCCCGCTGATCTCTTGATGTCTCCTCCCGATCACCCTCTGTCACCCTCCGTAAACTGAACGACCAACTTCCAGCTCTCCTCGTTTCGCAGCATCGCTGCTCCTACTTCCTCTAGGCTCTACAGTGCAACCCTATCTTCGCAGATGTCTCCATTTTTTGAGGCCAAAATAGGGGGACATCTTTAAAAAATATGCGCAATGGACTCCTCCTCTTCACTGTCGCATAGTCGAATTTTGGCACTTCACTAAGTTAATGTCCAACCATTACAAAGTTTATATGATTAAATATCTTGTCGTTATTTTAGACCGCCACTTAAAATGAAACGAACATATCGACCATCTGTGCTTTAAATTAAAATATTTAATACGTATATTCGCGTGTATAACGCGCACTTTTTTCCCAAGAATTTCTCCCCAAAAATGGGGGTGCGCGTTATACACGAATACGCCTAATTAAAACAAAAACCGTTTAAATTAAAAAATACAGATAATTATTTTTAATTAAAAAATAGATAAAGGCGTATTGATAGTCGTTTTTGCTTTATCATCTAAAATAAAAATTTTATTTTAAGATAGTGGTAAAAACAGTAATATGTATGTTTTTTATGGCACGTTTGGCATCATTATCTGCCTGTTCGTTTCCTGCCATTCACTGGCGATTCATTTCCACTAAAAAAAATTCATAATTATTTTCATGTGTGAGCAGATACCTATTATTGATAGTCGTTCCTGGAAATCCCCATCCATTCGGGTGTTTCTGCGTTACACTACCTTACTTGGGTTTAGTTCGTAATTGCTAGTCGGCTTGATCAGTACCAACGTAGCTTTTTACTGATTTCAGTATTTAGTTTTTGTTTACGATGAGTGAAAAGACATCCCGTTCTTCCTATACGACAAAATTTAAACTGATAGTAATAAAACACGCAGAAGAAAATGGCAATCGGGCCGCAACGCGTGAATTTGATGTACCAGAAACAAATGTCCGGGAGTGGAAAAAAACAAAAAGCAAAATTAAGAGTTACAACTCGTGATCGGCGGTCTTTTCGTGGTAAGAAAATAATGCATTCAGACGTAGAAACCCAGCTAGTCGAGTATATACAAGAAAAAAGAAGCGGAGCTTTTTCTGTGACTTCAGAAATGATACAAATTCAAGCAAGGCGAATTGCTGAACGTGTTAACATCGAAAATACAAAATTTGGTACAAGCCGTGGTTGGTGTGTTAGGTTTCTTCGCAGACACGGTCTTTCGATTCGAAGCCGAACTACTTTAGCTCAACGTTTACCTGAAGAATATGAAAATAAAGTCATTGTGTTTCATCGATTTATCTTACAAGTGAGGGCTAAGGATAATTTCGATTTGTCTCAATTTGGGAACGCTGACCAGTGTCCTGTATTTTGGGATATGCCGATGGCTCCTACAGTTGAACCCAAGGGAGCCAAATCTGTACCGATCAGAACCACAGGATACGAGAAACAACGCTGCACGGTAATGCTTGCAATTACCGCTGATGGACACAAGTTGCCTCCGTATGTAGTAGTTGCTCTGCCGAAAGAAAAGCTTCCGCACGGTGTTATTGTTCGTGCCCAAGAGAAAGGATGGATGGAGGAAAAGTTGGTTTTAGACTGGATCGAAACAGTGTGGAATCGAAGGCCAGGTGCTTTGTTAAAGCAAAAAAATTTATTAGTCCTGGATAGGTTCGAAGCGCATTTAACTGAAACCGTTAAGGAAAAGCTAAAAGGTATGAAAATTGTTTTGGCAGTAATTCCAGGAGGATGAACATCTGTACTTAAACCTTTAGACGTATCAGTTAATAAACCTTTCAAAGGCAGTTTTAGAAAACTTTACACCCAGTGGATTTGCGATGGTGAACACTTGTTTACACCATCTGGAAAACTGAAAAGACCACCACTGTCACTTATACTGGAGTGGATTCTAAAAGCCTGGAATGCAGTGAAATATGAAACAGTCGTGAAGAGCTTCAAGAGGTGTGGAATATCTAACAGCCTGGACGGTACGGAGGACTGCGCACTCTGGGATAACAGTGACAGTGAAGATGTACCCGGGAACGAAGAAATTTCGTCATCTTCGGAAAGCAATCATGAGTAAAAAATTGCATTGAAATTAAATACTTAAACTGTAATGTAAGTTGTTTCAAATTGATCGTTTTTTGATAGTTCAATAAATAATTTTTTCAAGTGAAAAACGTCAACTTATTTATTTTTTCAGGTATGAAATATTTTTACCTAAAATATTATAATGAATTACGGGTGCGCGTTATACACGAGTGTGCGCTATACACGAGTAAAAACGGTATTTGTGTCTTATAAAATCAATAAAATAAATACCTTAAAAATTATAAAAATCTTGTCGAATGGCTTAATTGTCTGGGGTGCGCCCTTTCGCATATGTAAAATCAGTGTAGGTTCTCTCGAATGTTCCTGCACCCTGGATTCAAATTTTGGTGCAAACCTGACATTTTGGACAATGAAACATTTAATTGACTGGACAATTTTGCAAGAATGGCTGAAATTGGAAATCTTTTTAAGTGCCATAGATACTAAAGATTTTTGTACTGGAAAACATTTGCTGGGAACAAGATGGGGTTTCCTCTAAAAATATAGTTTACAAAATCTGTGCCGACGTTTTATACCGACTGGAAAGTATCTTTAATCGATTTAAAATGTTATTTTGTTGAATGTGATCTAAGTCTGCATTGTATATATTATTTTTGCTCGTATGAAACTCAAATCTGTAAATTCGTATTTTTGAATCTTTATCTCATTCAGTACAAAATGTGTAACGATTATTAACGCGATATTGTAGCCTACTTATGGCTTTTACATTTAGCCTAGTAATTCATATGGCTTATGTTAAAAGCATTTTCTAATTAAAAAAGTAAAACTTTTGAATGTGTAAGAGACGTATAGGTCAGTTTTTCATGACCTGTATAAATAAATTAATAATTAATGTATCAGTAATAAATAATTATGTAGTTACTTATTGACAAAGGTCATGAACAACTGACCGAATTGTCTCTTATATACGTAGGAATATAAAAAGAAACAGCGTCATAATAACCGTTTATGAAACAAATTTATTTAACAGAATATCTAATTGTAGGTTTCCCGTTTGCTAGAAAATATTTTCCGTGCTGTAACTGTGTATTTTTATCCAAAATTTGATCTTTTTTCTTTGAAGAATGATGGTAATGTTTCTATACACACGAACCATTTTAAGATTCCCAATAGTGCTCTTTTTACAACCACGTAAAAATTTTTTAAATCCTTTCAGTAGAACTCCGTATTTAAAAACAAACATAATATCAATTCAAAATACAGTGAACCACATTTTGCTTTTTCAGTATATTATTATTGTAATGCCAATCCAACACTTCCGTTCGACAGGGAAACTCGTCCTCTTACAGGGGGAAAATAAACAAATGAAGGGAGGATAGGATTGGTAACTGCAATATAGGCAAAGAGCTGCAGAGAGTTAGTGTAAGAGAGAGACTGCTATTATCGCAATAGATGGAACATCTTAAAGAATGGTGGGGAATATAAATTCCAAAACGGGTTCTGGAATACAAGCTTGAGGGAAATAGAAGCTTGACAAGACTTGCGCAACGCTAGGAATAATACTATATAGGTGATAATTTTTAAAAATTATCATTTTCCTTTATCCGTTCATCAAACCTGTAAGTCAGAAACCGCAAAAGCTAGCAAAAACCTGTTTTCGGATTCGTAACCTACACAAAAAGTTAGCGGACCTAGATTGGATTTGACGTTCCGGTTTCGACCGAAAGTGGCCCAAAACCGGAAGTCAAGAAATCAAAGCCAGAAACTATAAGAGATATCAACAAATGGTTTCCGGATTCATAATCTACCAGAAAGTTAGTGGGCTTGAATTGGGTTTGAAGTTTCGGTTTCAACCGGAAGTGACCCAAAACCGGAAATAAAGAAATAAAAATCGGAATTCGAAAGCAAAAATAGTATCATTCGATTCTTATTAAGGAGCAGAACCAGAAATCATGGTTATTGCTAAAGGTCAAAGGTAAGTCTTTTTAAAAATTGCCACCAGCCATGAGACGCGTCGTCTTATGAAAGAGATTTTTTAAATCTCTAGCTTTCTTTCTAAAAAATAAAATGATACATTTTAATGCCGGGAGAGGCTAAGTGGGTCTATACCGAGAAGAGGAGAAGGAGAAGAGTAGTAGGAGAAGGAGGGAGTATTTAAGAAAATAATGACATTTTTTGTTTTCATTCTGTTTACTAGTTGTAAGTATAATAGAAATGTGAATAAAATGAAGGAAAGCGAATTTTTTTTATTAAATTAGGCTTTCTCTGGAAAGGCAGAGAAATAACATTTCAAAATTTATCTGCTGTTATTTGCACGATTGTAAAACATTCATTTAAAAACCGAAATTGTTTTGTGATTATTAAGTTACTATTTTAGTGCGATAAATTAAAATAAAAAAACAAGGTTAATAACATCAGAATGAATTTAAACAATTTCTGTATTATATTTACTTAAAGAGTTAATGGTAATGTAACATGAACTATTCAACAACCTTGAAAACCTTAGTCTATGTAGAGATTAACTACTTATATACCATTTACCTGACTTATAATATTATTATGTATACATCACATTTGAATACATAAATGGTTCTTAGTTCCCTTATTTGTTGGCTACTGTACAGTATATAAACGAACCAGATCTCACGGTATCTGTTTCTCTTCTTGTTAACTTATGAATGAATTACACTTACTGGGCAGAAAAACAAATACACCGGTTTATCTCGGCTTATAACTATTATGTTTTTCATACTTTTCTTTTTTCTTTTTGCATTAGGCCTCTTTACTTATACGTATGCTAAATTTGCATAAAAATGGAGTAAATAATGTACAAGGATTTGTAAGCAAAAAGATATGGTGTCAAACACTTACTGGACTTTCTCTTGGCAATGATAATAATGAAAATCATAACCTTGGTTTAATCATTAGTACAAAATTTATAATAAAAAGCATAACCTAATTTTTAACGTGAGTGAATAACGCAAAATAAAAATCAACCTCTGTTCGACTTAAAAATACGGGAAATTACTAATTGACTCTAAAATAAACTCTTAAGAAGAAAATTCTTGAAATAAAAGGTGTCATATTTAAAAAAATTTCCTATAAGTTTAATAATAAGGAAGTTGCAAGAAGAGTATGAAAGATGGGGCCTCAGTATAAATGTAAACAAGACTGAACACCTTACTGTTGTTGAACCAGGAAATGATATTCAGTTGGGTACAGGTGTAGTGAAAAGCTGTGAAAGTTTTAAATACCCGGGAGTCATCTTTGATAGGAGCGGAACAAGTGCAGCGGAAGTAAACAGCAAAATTTCACTAGGGCGAAAGGTTATAGGGCAGTTAAATTCTGTCCTTTGGAATGATAAAATATGGAAGGAAACAAAGATAAATATTTATCGTGCTATCATGGAGAGTGTGTGTACCTATGCTGCGGAAGTGTGGGTATTGACAAAGAGACAGAAGGATCGCCTAAAAGTGGTGGAAATGGATTTCTGGAGGCGGAGCTGTGGTGTGTCGCGGATTGATCGAATTCCAAAATTAGGAGAAGAATCGGCGTTCAAGGAAATATCATGGATAACATATACCGGAAGCAGTTAAAATGGTTTAGCCATTTGCAGAGGATGGAGGATGGTAGGTGGCTAATAAGTGGTATGGGAGTGGACACCAGCTGGTAGAAGAAGGAGGGGTAGGCCGGAAGTGACATGGTTGGATGGGATGCATGAAGAAATGTCTTTGCGGCGGCTCTCCGATGGGGACTGGCGAAACAGAGAGAGGTGGTGCTTAGGAAGCGAGATACGGCTGGGGCTGTAAATCTTAGCATGAATATTATATATAAGTTTAATAATTTATTTATTTGTTTCGTTTATTACTCCTCCAAAAGATCAAAGCCCGCACTTGGAGGAGGATTACTCAAATTACAGCTAGACAACACAAACCACAGTAATAATTAGAATACTACAATAATAACACTGCTAAAAAAACAAATAACACTAATACATCACTTATAACATAAAAAAAAATCACAAAAAAGAAAATTATTACATTAGCATAAAAAACAAATCAATAAAAAAATAACATCAGACAGAAACCAAACACTAGCAAAATTATAACAGCATTAATTAAATATAATAAAAAGAATCCTCTAACAATTTATTTTACATTAGGCTACTTTAAGAAAGAAAAAAATTATAACTATATATTTTTGCCGTAAAATGCATACGAAGGCCGCAATATTAAAAAATCCCATTTTTTACTGATTTTGATGAACAAGTCTAGAAAATCACAATTTGTCGTTAAATTAAATGTTGTAAAAACATATATTTAAAAATAAAAGTAGTAGGTTTTTAAATGTTCTACGACTTTTATTATTTATGCACACTTTATCCTAGAATACATAATTATTAAGGACGCAATCTTAAGAAAACAATTTTTTTTCTACGAGAGCACAGGCTATCTAAGAATTTCAGAAGACCTTATCCTGTAAAGCCTTACCTTACCAGTGGTTTTTTCCTTACCTTATCTTGTAAAGCATAAAAATATAGCAAATGAGGCAATTTAAACAAAAATCGTCTTGCCGTTCGTGATAAAATCGCAAAAAAGAGAAAAATCACACTAATAAATTCATTTTAAGCGAAACATTATTGCGGAAAAATGTGAAAAATGTAAAGCTAAAATTTCATTTATTTATCTTTTTAAGAGTTCTCGTATTTATTCGTGTTAAGTTATTGGGAAGTAACTTTATCCAAATAAATATTTTAATTCATTTTTACGGTTAGGTGTTATCAGCTATTGATTGATTTTTTAAATTTTGACCTTAATTTACTTCTGAAATAATTCAGATTTAGATTCACCAGTAACATTGCCTGAGGTGTATTCATTATTGATCTATTTTGTGTGTTCATATTGATGTATATATTCAGATCAATTTTATAAATAGTTAAATAATTTCCCTAAACATGTTCTTACAGAACACAAATAGGTTATATTGATTTACAAAGCTACACCTTAATGTTTACAGCAATGCTTATTCGTTATAACCGGTAGCGTATGTACAGTGGAAAACTAATTTTTATTATCAGTTGCCCCAGTAACTTTACATTTCCTGTCAAAGGAACTAATTAGGTTGTTTCGCGATAAAGAATCCCACAAATAACTTAAAATTAAACTTTCTTTTGTTTAGACGCCACCAAAAAATTAAGAGAATTTTTTCCGGTTTGGACTGGAGAAGACTTTTTAATGTTTTTACTCAATTTTTGTTGTAAAAGAAACTATTTTTCTCCTCTTCAGTTTTCAGAATGTTTATAACGGATTTTAATTTTCTTTCTTTACTGCGGCAGCACCAAATTTTTCTCAGACCAGTGGAATAATGTTTCCTGTCGTGGGATAATATTACTATACTACGTTGTAGTGATAACATAAAGCAATATTGGTCAGAAATTCAATAAAATATCTTATTGAATATTCTTAACTTTGTTTACTTTTTTCAATTTTTAATAAAAAATACAAATGTTTTGCTTTTGCAACTCAAGTAATTTTATAGTCCTTACACACGTTTCACTGTTTTTGTCGCTCCTGTCAAACCTCCCATCAAAATTTTAATAAAATTTTATATATTACGTGTTCTTTTACTTATTTCAGCAAAATTTTCATGACTTCTTACTTTTTAGTCGTTTGCAATGCTTAATTGTTCTTAGTTTTATTTTAATTCTAAACAAATGTTATGTAATTTTTTGTAAAATAATGTAATTTTTTTCTTATTACTAAGTTAGCGTTATCGATCATAGTGGTTGTGAACAATTCTTTGAGTTTTGTATGTATATTAATATTACAGAATCCTAAAATCAATAAAGTAAGCTACATATCATGTTAATGCACGAATAAGAACATTGTCACTAGCATATATGGCACAAAATCCTTAAGGAAAATTTAAGAGAAGCTAAAAACAGTATATTTTACGCTTTCTGATCAGAAAGCGTAAAATATACTTTTTTTTAGCTTCTCTTAAATTTTCCTTAAGGATTTTGTGCTATATATGCTAGTGACAATTGATCAATTGTTTGCTAGTGCTCGCCTGTCATCACGCGGTCTTAGGTTCGAATCCCATTCAGACGCGGCATATTTTACGCGTTACAAAAAATCATTTCATCCTTCACCGTCTGCCTTAGCAGTCATTGCACAACAGTCGGACGTTAAAGCAAAAAAAAAAAAATTGTTTGCTACTATTCGGCAAACTAGTAGAATACTTCGGTTTGAGCATGCTCTAGTTTTTATTTTTACAATATACCGCATTCATCTTAATACGGTATGAAACGGAAGCTCTTTTATAAATCGCCAGCTTATAAATAATATCTTTCATTAAGATTTTTTCCTTTTGTTTATTTAAGGTCGCATCAACTACAGTGGTCATTAGCGACGACATTAGGTTGTAACTGTAAATGATGACATGATTTTTTTTGTAACATATGAAAATATGCCGCACCTGAGTAGGATTCGAACCCAAGACCGCATGATGAGAGGCGAGCACGTTACCAACTACGCCAATGCGGCCATTGAGTTAAAAAGGATTGTTTATGCAGTTATGACTAAGAGTAAACAATGCGATTCAATAATAATCACAGTCGTCATCATTTACATCAGATGTCAAAAGACATTTTCCTCAGTTTAGTTTAGAAATTTTTTGAAACATTACTGAGAGTTCTTTTCGTTTATAAAGTTTTAAAATACAGGAATTACAGACATTTATCATGTCTGTTAAAAGTCTTATTTGTATTTAGAATATAATAGCAAGATAACAGCTATTAATAACTTGGTAAAACGTATAAACTGTAAAGTTTAGTTAAAATGAATACCTCAATAATATTACAGTATTGAAAAAAAATTATATCAGGTGGAAGAAAATCACTTTGAATTGATTCGCTACTCTTGTTAAGCAGGATATCATAAATGATGTCTTCAAACCTGAACAAAATCCACAAGGTTTTGTGGTGTGTTATCCACCTGCCCATAACAGGCAGGTGAAGTGTTAAATTATTTGAACTGAGTCGTTAGTTTCAGGGCTGCAAAAAATAGTTCTACTTCTTATCACATGGTCAGCCAATTATATGACTGAAGCATTTAAAAACAGAAGAGGTGGAGTTGTAAAAGCCACTGGTTGGAGTTATTTCCTCTGAGAGTAATGAATTTCATTACACAACCAGACCTATGAATGAAGTGAAGGTGTCATTTGTAAGGTGGAAAGTGGAGGCTTTTCGGAGGGCCTGGAATGCTGATAAGCATACTTTTCAACTTAGTGAGGAAGGCAATAGTAAACCACTTCACTCCTCGTTTTACTTAGTAAAGCCTCTCGAGGTTCAAACCAGCCTTTCGGCTGATGACCAATAAACAACATAATGTTCGTACTCAAATAAATTTGTACTCGTGTCATTAAAACTGTTATTATATTCAGTAGAAATTAAAAGTAGAAATACTGATTAATACCCTGAAGTACTAGAGACTGCAGATGAAGGCGGAGCATAGTGACCTTGATCACGGCACAGAGCCAATTTGACTTTCGTTAATAGTGTATCCTGCGTTGTCACGTTGTGGTCCCGCTGTGGATGACAGCCTAACAAAAAGTCAGCTCGGCTGGAGTCCGGTGAAACAGAGTGTGACTTAGCGAAGGGGCAACCTAACAACCGATCTTGGCTGCTATTGGCTAGAACTCATCTGCTGTCTTTAGTTCGATGGGGTATAGGAGTATTGACTGTTCATGTAAAATAAAGTAATTGGAAATTACACAATATGTTCGAAATTTTATTTACTGATGATATTGTGTTTAAATTAGAATTTATGGAACATTTTTGAATGAAATTCAGAAAAACTTCATGCAGTATTGAAATTTTAATAAAAAAACTTTTATTCACATGCATTCGACCAAATGTTAAGCATGCATATAATAATCTAGTGCATGTATGCGATGATGATTATGAATGAACACAATATTTAATCATTTGGTCGTATTTAATTCATCTGTTAACCTATGATCTCATGCAGACTTTTAATAATGTAATAAATTAAATCAGAGAAAGGCAGACTGACATTAATTTGTTTTAAAAATATGTTTATTATTTATTACAAGATTTTAACATTCTAAACTGAATTTAATACTATTACAAATCTTCCGAACTAGATGTCTTCCTATAAAATGGAAAGCCAGAAAATCGATTTTTACTTGAGCGTGACTACGTTTATTATGGTGAATGTCTATCAAAATCACACGGAACCTATAAGTTAGTATTTTATAAAAATACCGAAAACTGCTAAATGAAAGCTTGAAAATATACTATTCAATAGAGTTGGTTAGATTTTACCGTATTATTGTAATTTTTTTAGTTTATTTAAGATCGCATCAAAGCTCGGTTATTAACGACTACGGTGGGTTTTAACTTGTGAAAATTTTTGGACCCTAGCCAGGAATCGAACCCGGGAACTCCGTGTCGTAGGCTAGCACTACCACTACGCTAGGAAGGTGGCAAATGGAACTTTCTTTATACTTTGAGACCGCAAAGGATCACTTTAGTCAGTTATTTAGAAGTTCTTTTTGCATTCTTTTCTCTGGTTTTTGGCCTGTCTCTCTGCATCTGAAACAACCGTTTTAGTACCTCTGTTTTTGGTTTTGGTTTTTAATCTAAAGTTTTTGTCTTTAAGTATGTCTATCTTAATTCTCTTGAGCTCCAGATCCCTAAAAGTTAAACCTAGTTATTCCATATTCTCTTTGATTTCCTTGATCCAGATTGGTGCTGTTTTTTTGGCAAACAAGTCCTTATAATTTTGTTGATAACTCTGTCTTCTGGTGTTCTAATTAAATGGCCAAAGAAAGATATAATGGAACTTTTTATTGCATAAAATTTACAATCTATTTTATTTTATTTATTTGTATTATTGAGTCTTGATGCTGAGGGGTGGTCATAAGCCTTGGGGTTGTGCGTAGGTAATAGGTAATAATATGAGGTGATTTACTGATGAAAATGTAAGACCTGGCCGGGAATCGAACTCGGGACACTAGCATGGAAGCCTGTTGCGCTGACCACTACATCATGGCTTTCTTATGTATCATGAGCGAAGAAACCTCCAAGTAGAGGACGTCGATTATAAAATCATGTCATATCGTGCCATTTAAAAATAAGTCAGTAGGATGTCTTCATTTTATTTGCCAATATATCCTTTGTATTTTACTGAGAGGGAGATGGCTAAGTGACCTGACTTGAGTCATTTTTGTTATTTTGTAGGCCTACTGATGGTGTTAATTTCTCGTTGAATTGTAGGAAAGTTTAAATTTTTATGTAAATATAACAATAACTCTGAGATTGAATGAAATAACGTGTTTTTTTTTAAATTAAACTATTAATTTTTAAATAAAAAATATGTATTATTCATGAAGTTTAGTTTTGTTTCCATAATAAATATGAATAAAGTTAGATGCTTTAATTATCGTGGAGAGATTATCCAACAGAAAGGTTCTGATGCTATAGCCTTACAGAAAGAATCGGAAAATTGGAGATGGCTTACCTAAAGCCTTACCTAAATTAGATAAGGCTACAAAAAAATAGTTCTGTTTCTTATTACATAGTCAGCCAAATATACGAAAAATTTATTTAAGAACAGAAGAGGAAGAGGTGTAAAAGACACTAATCAGAGTTATCTTCACTGAGAGTAATGAATTTCACTATACAGCCAGTCCCTGTAGTGAATGAAGTGAAGGTGTCATTTGCAGGGTTGAAAGTAGGTGCTTTTCGCACGGCCTGGCATGCTGATAAGCATACTCTTTAAACTCATTGATGAAGGCAATAGTAAACCACCTCACTCCTCGTGTTTACTTAGTAAAACCTCTAGAGGTTCAAACCAGCCTTTCGGCTGCTGACCTAAATTACAATTATGTATGTATATATATATATATATAATATATAATAATATTAATTATATTTTTATTAAATATTAATATTACTTATATTATTAAATATAATACCTATATAAGTTATGTTATTACAGAAAAAGTAAATTTTTCAACATGTATGTATAAAATATACATTATTGTGTATAAGAGGTATATTTTTTTATACATAATACTAATTAATATTATTATATATAATTAAAATAATATTAATTATGTATAAAAAGTACTTGTATATTATACTTAATATTAATTATAAGTCAGTTTGGGGTGTTTACAGGAACTGTTATGAGAGGGGTTGAATGTATATCGTTTGTAAAAAATAAAACATTGAAGTCAGTAAAAGTACGAGTGAAGTGGGGGTATTTTGGTGAGCGTTGTTATCAATCGGCGCATGTGCGTGCGTGAACAAGCCGGAGAATGCGGAGGGATCCGCGTCTACGCTCGCGTTTGTCCAGGCAGGCAGTGTGTTTATGACTGTGTTTGGTGTAAGGTGTGGAGTAGTGCCTGCTGTTCCTGGGTCAAGTGCGGACTGCATGGTTTTATTACACTACGTCAAGTACTTCAACGTTAATTAGATTGTATATTCATCAAACTGGAGACAGGTTAGATTATTAATTCCTTTATTTATTATCCTTAAATAAACAATAACAAAATTTAAATAATGTTATAAAATTTTATACCTACTACTAGATATAAAAAACATTGTAATACTTGTTTCATTTATCGACCACTTTGCCACAGTATAATATTTTTATAATAATAAAAATATTATCTTAGTTCAGCCTTTAAAATAATATTCTTTAAAGTTATGTTATTACAGAAATAGTAATTTTTTGAACATTTCGGTCATTCATTTACTGTTTTCATTTCTTTTTAGTAAAATACTGATAGGCCAATATAACAAAATGATTCGGCTAAACATATTTTATTCTAAATATTTTAATTAACAAAAAACCTTTTATGAATTATTTTAAAATTATGTATGTAATTTTTAATGGCTTTTGAAACCTGAAAAAATAATGAAATTATTTCTGTAGGAATTTAAAAAAAATGATTAATGCAGTTACAATTTTTGTACCATAATATTTTATATAATAAATCAGAAACCTATTCAGGAATAGTTATGTTATTATAAGTTTTGAGTTTATCTTAAAATAGTAATATAACATAAAGCTAACTATATCGACCATAACCTTATTTTTACCTTTTGGACATTTCCTTATTGTAGGCTTACTCGACATTTTATGCGTAGGTGTTGTTACTGGACGGAGATTTGTATTAATTAAAATATGTAGTAAAGAACATATTCTTAAAATATTAATAATAATAATCCTTAAGACATTTTTTTCATAAATTAGTATGTAAATACGCGTTAATATTTTGGTTACCATAACGGTAACCAATCGTGCGGTGTCTTATTTTAGAAATATGTAAGTCGAAATAATGAAATAACATTCTAAGTTTGTATTCTGTCAAGTATTGCAAATGAATAAAGTATAATTTTATTATATATCATAAACATTAATAAATTTTTTTACCCTCAATCTGTTCGTTGCAGGGTTAAAATAAATAGTTCTGTTTCTTATCACATGGTCAGCCAATTAAATGACTGAATCATTTAAGAACAGAAGCGGTAGAGGTGTAAAAGACACTAATCAGAGTTATCTCCTCTGAAAGTAATGAATTTCATTATACAGCCAGACTTTGTGGCGAATGAAGTGAAGGTGTTATTTACAGAGTGGAAAATATGTGCTTTTCAGAGGGCCCGGCAAGCTGATAAGCGTACTTTTCCACTCAGTGAGGAAGGCAATTGTAAACCACCTCACTCTTTGTTTTACTTATTAAAACCTCTACAGGTTCAAACTAGCCTTTTGGCTGATGACCTAAATAACAAATAACAATTATGTGTGGTTAAAAGATTTTATGTTTTTATTTAAATTTTACGTCTAGGTGTTGTGCACATTAATGCTAATTCAGACGGTAAAGGATGATAACTAAAAATGGGTGTTGAAAAATTACCAGACCTGACCCGGAGTCGAACTTAAGACCTTTGCATACGTTTCTTGATAGGTTAAAGAATTACGAGGGGCGGAAATTTATAAATTTTATCAACTTCAGGGTTATGTTCTCAGACTCGTTCCACCCATCTTAGCTTCGGTCTACCAATTCTTCGTCTTCCTTTTCTGTAGTTCAGCAAGTGCAATGACAGCCTATTATACTAAATCCTCTCTATATGAGTTAACCGGTTGTCTATGTATGACTGAATGATTTCATTCAAAGCAGTTTTGTGGAGTTCACTTCTGATATTCTTGCATTCGTCCGGCCTGGTCATCCTTTTAAGCTCTTCAGAAACCTCATCACAGCTGTTTGAATGCACTGTAGTGTAATGCATTTTAGTCGTAATGTACGTAAATTAACATCATTATAACTTAAGATTTACATTTCGGATGTAATCACAAAATTGTAAAAAAAGCGCTTAACTGATTCTAATGATTCAAAACCAATTGTTCGCCTTTTTTCTAACGATGGTGGATAAAATACTTTTTATCAAAATATTTTTTAAATAAATTATTTTTATCTCTTCCTATTTGTTTACTGATTTCTTTACTTGATAAAATAAAAAAAAAAATTTAATATAATGTAAGAATTATGTTATATATATTTAGCTAATTCTTCTTCTATTTTGGTTAATATTTTACTAGATTATATTATGGCTTTTCTTTGTTTCATATTTTTCAGAAATAATTGTAGATAATTAAAGTTTCTTGTTAAGACGGTTAGGCCACACTTTACTTCTGTTAGGAGAAATTCTATACGCTTTTTCTTTCAGTGCTTGACTTTGGATACAAGCCCGTCAACTTTTCTTTATCTTGGCCGGACTCGTCCATTGAGTTCTTGCTATCTTCTGGACAAACATAATCTTTCCGCCTCGTTTTTGAGCTTTCTGGGTTTCTCCCTGTTGTTCTGGTTGTTATAAGTTGCGCTTTACCATTTAGCCTATATTCGGTTATTTGTTCTGTCACGTCTCTTACTCTTGTCTTGGTATTCTGGATCCATTCGTTGATCTTTCTGCTCTGTAAATCTCACACATGTTTCCCTCTCTTTTCCGTTGAGCAATCCGTAGTCATTCGTTCAGTTTTCGTCAATTAAACTTCATGTCTTTGTACCGTAAGCACACTGATTGAACACTTTTTTATCTTGTGGAAATTTGGTATTAAATGCACTACTTTTAAGTTTTCCGTATGTTGTCCAGCATAACTGTGTTCTTATATTTTATCTTTATCAGCTTGGTATCGTTACCAATTTTTTCGAGGTTTAGGGTACTATTTATACTCCTGTACAACTTTCAATTTGTTTTGTTAATATTAATTTATATTACCTTACTGAAGTCGGACTTGATTCTTTGTGTTAGTAACATTCATTATTAAACCACAACTCCTTTTAGTATTATTTAGTTCAACTAAAACTTTTTTCAGATCGTTCATATTTTCAGCAAAGAGTAAAATATCGTCCGCAAAGCGGAGATCGTTTAGGTAGTCATCACGGATATTTACACCATCTTTTCCTTACTCAAGTGTCTTAAAGATATCTTTTTGCGTGGCTGTGAATATTTTCGGAGAGATCGTGTATCTTTACCTGACCTCTTTTTGTAAAAATTGAATCTGTTACACCCTACTCTTGAACTATTGTAGTAGTGCCGTTGTATAGGGTATTAGCTTGATCTGTTACTTGAAATTGTATCTCCTTCAATATCAATACGGATTCTTAAAAGAGTAACTAATAAGTGCAGTTCTCAAATTGTATCAAACAAATTGATTTTTGGAAACCTAAGCCAGAAAAACCTTTTGATTATATTTTTGATATTTTTCTACTGATTGTTGTAACGTGTGGATGTGATATATTGTTCTGTATCCCCTACGAAAACCGGGCTGGTCTACAGGCTGAAGTATAAAACAATATATAAGCAAACAAATATAACAATATTAACAATATATTAATAGGCTACAAAAGCAGCCTATGCTTATCAGCATGCCCAGGCCCTCCGAAAAGCATGTACTCTGCATCCTGCAAATGACACCTTCACTTCATTCACCATAGGTCTGGTTGTATAATGAAACTCATTACTTTCAGACAAGATAACTCTGACTAGTGTCTTTACACTTCCTTCTACCTCTTCTGTTTTTAAATATTTCAGTCATATAATTGGCTGACCACGTGACAAGAAACAGAACTATTTTTTTGTAGTCCTGGAACTAGCAAAGAGTACAAATTAATTTAACAATCCACCTGCTTGTTTTAAGCGAGTTAAATATATATAAGACTTTTTAAATAATATTAATAATAAGTACTAAAATAATATTAAATAATTAAATATAGATTTATTCTTAACCGGAATCAATTTTAGATTTTGACCTAGGAAAAATGATTCAGTATCGTATTATAAGTATTTAGTTCAATCTCATTGACCGTTATTAAATGTTTCTATTCTAATTTATTTAATTTTTCAAATAGTCATGTTTTTTAATAATTGTTTAACTGAAACTTTATAATATTGTAATTTTTGCAATAATTTTAATAATATTGAAAAATATAATTCCGTTTGTACGTTTATTACAATATTATTGCAAATTCTTTAATTTTTAATCGAATGTAAAATTATAGCCTGCTAATATAGTGGAATTTTTTATTAACTATATGCATATGTAAATTGCATAAGATTATTTTATACGAAGATGGGCCATGTCTTTATATAATGTCGTTTAGAGCACCTGACCCATCTCCGGCCAACTAACAGAGCACCTGCCTTTTTTAGTTGTTCTAATAAAGATAAAAACAGTAATCAAGTTAAAACGCGCCAAAAACAGTTTCCGGTTAAATGTGCGATTCTAACTGGATTTTTATACTGCAGTTAAATAAAATTTCGTTTAATTTTTTTCTTCTTTTTTAATGAAAAAATATGCTTGTCAATCTAATGAATAAATCCGTTCGTTTCTGTTAATACGTATAGACAATTAGTACGTATTACTAAAAAATTGTTTTTTAAAAACTATTACAAGTTTTTTACAATATATTTTATAAAATTTGTTGTTTTAGGGTTTTATAAAGTCGTATCATAGATACTGTATTATAAAACACTGTGTAAGTGACTTTAGAAAATAAGTGCTAGCACCAGTGAGTGACTGCATGGTTATACAAGAGGGGGGAGGGAAATAATATCGCTAAAGAAAAACTGTTTGTTAGTTTTAAGTAACTAGTTGCAGTAGATTTTAAAAAATATAAAAAATGAAAAGAACGAAATTAACATGAAGAAATAAAATTAACTATAACAAGCTACTTTCTGTTGTCGGTATCATCGTCGCTGTTTTCATCATTAGCGTCACTGTTAGACCGCGTCCGGATTTTCGTCCCAAATTGTGTCGTCTTCTGATCCATCGCATTAGAAATGCCGTATCTATTTTCGAAAGCTTTTTGAAACTAAGTCTGGTGAAATCCATGCCCGTGCAGTTTAAATACACTCGCAGATCTTTTCATATTCTGGCCATTTAATTTTTCCCGAAGTGTGTACGTATGCTCAGTATTTGTCATCCATTGAGTATAGGCCTACAGTTCTTTTACATCAATCTTGAATGGTTTTTTTTATTGAATCGTTTAAAGCTTGATGTATAGATGTTGACCCTCCCGAAATGATCACTAAATCCGTTTTCCGGCGCTGCAAAGATTTTTTCACAATATCTGTCCTGTGTCCGAAAAACTATCAAGGACCAGCCCTTTTCACTAGCTCTAACAACTATTCCAGACACTAATATTTGGAATAGTTTTACGCTTTAAAAACACGTAATGCGGTAATTTATTGGCGTTCGTTGTGATACACAACAATACCGTACGCCCGGTACGTTGTTGCTTAGGTCAACAGTTGAAAGGGTGGTTTGAACATCTAGAGGTTTTACTAAGTGAAAACGAGGAGTGAGGTGGTTTACTATTGCCTTTCTCACTGAGTTGAAAGAGTATGCTATCCAGCATGCCAGGCCTTCCAAAAACCTTCCACTCTCCACCCTGCAAATTCACCTTCATTTCATTCACCACACTGGTCTGGCTGTATAGTGAAATTCATTACTCTCAGAGGAGATAACTCTGACTAGTGTCTTTTACACCTCTACCTCTTCTGTTCTTAAATAGTTCAGTCATATCATTGGGTGGCTATGTGACAAGAAACAGAATAATTTTTGTAGCCCTGGAACCAACAGATCGAGTGCAATTAACACTCACCCTGCCCGTTTTGGGTATGACACCCGGTACATTACTGCTAAAAAGCCATTTATTTTTATTTTTTTTTTAGTATAACGCGCGCACCATTTTATCGGATCGTTTCATTTGAAAAAGGTGCGCGGTATTTTTGAGTAAATACGGTACAATGAGTTAAGATATAATATCAGTAGGTTGAAACGAGTTGTAAGTTTTCAGAACCTAGCAAGGAATCGAACCCGTGAACGTTTTTGTTACTGCAATTTATTTAAAGACAGAAATATTACTATCTGCATTAATTTTCTAGTTTATTGATTGGTTTA
Organism: Catonia carolina; assembly: GCA_035578175.1. Classification (NCBI taxonomy): domain Eukaryota; kingdom Metazoa; phylum Arthropoda; class Insecta; order Hemiptera; family Achilidae; genus Catonia; species Catonia carolina. The sequence continues at coordinate 253,821,615 of JAQMRL010000001.1, read as the reverse complement.
AGCTGACGAGTTATCTAAATTAATTAATCCCTTGTCAAATCGTAAATCTTTATCATCTGACGTTTACAATAATAGTATGTACTTATTTTAAATTTGATTTAAATAATTGTTGTGTTGCGCAAACTACATATTCTGCGCCTGATAACTAAAACATAGTTCACTTACTTGTGTTTTATAGTTTTCAAACTATTAGTAGTGCGATTAGTTATTAACTTGTCCTATTTATTCTATTTTACATTTATTTGTTAGGCTAACTAGAATTGTACGTGGAAGTAGAACTACTTAATTATTTTTAAATATGTAAGGTGATTCATTTGTGATTCATTGACTTTTTTACCAATTAAATTTCTTTTAAGTCAATCATTTTAAAGAAAGTGGTTTTATTTGTATAATTAGCATTCAGTAATTATTTGTTTCGTAGTTATATGAATATTGCGTTTCATGTAGGATTTAAAATACAAAATGTTTTTTGTTCGAAATTTCCCGATATATTATAATATGTGAATAAAAAACTATTGTTAAATTTATGTTTTCTTATTTTATATTTCTTTATTAAATCTTGCACTAATTGAATATATTTATTCAGATGTTTACGAAATTATTCAATTTGCCATACTTTTGCTGGGTTTTCTGGGTAGTTATTGTGCAATTTATTTTTTCACACTGAATAATATTTGAACTAGATGATATATTCACTTAGGAAGAAGATATAGATGATTCAATTTTATCTCCATGAATCATTTGGAATCGTATTTCATCTGCAATCGGTGCTAATGCTGTACAGAATATGAATTTGGAAGATCAGCCGTAAATAAACTGAATTACATTTGAGACAACACAATGTTTAGGCATAGCAAAGAGTTTTTGTGACGTGGAAAGACTACTTCTACCAAAGACAAACAGTGTCATATATTATTTCGGCGTTACTTTTGACAAAAGATTAATTAACTTGGCATACACAGGCTACAGAAAAAGTTTTTTTTGCTAAATAAATTCAAAACTTAAGCTTTTATGGTTCCTACCTTAGAACCGCTCAAAGTTACCAAAATTGTGCTTGTAAGATTTTTATTGGGCTTAAAACTTGTGCGTTTATTTTTCTTTTGTGAAACCCGTATAGCATTACGGCACCCAAATCTAAATCTAATCGGATTAACTAAAACGATCTAATTTAGAACGCTTTCAGGAATTCCAGTCTAAAACACGATGCTTTATAGTACAAGCTTACACGTATAACGAAAACTTACACGCATATTTGAAAATACGTTTTATTCAAAATCTAATCAAACAATTATTACGCTCGCGTTTTTTTTTTTACAAGAACATAACAACCCATTTGTACTTTCTCTTTCTGTCTTATGTCTACCTGAAAAAAATCAGTAAAACTTCTTCTTCTTCTTCTTCTTGTCGTGCCTATCCGGATCGGATATCGGCGACATCATGGCTATTTTGACCTAATTAGTCGCAATCCGGAACAATTTCATGGAGCTCTTACCGAACCAGATCCTGAAATTGGAGAGCCAGGAAATTCTTCTTCTACCACGATTCCTCTTTCCCTCTACCTCCATCTGCAGGATGTGCTGCATTAGATCATGTCTTTCTTGATTTTTCATTAAATGACCGAGGTACTGCAGCTTACGGCACTTAACAATTTTGACCAATTCCAGACCCTTGTTCATTCTCATCAAAACTTCAACATTAGTGACTTTCTGTGCTCATGAAATTCTCAATATTCTCCTGTACAACCACAGTTCAAAAGCCTCAAACCGGCGTCCAGTCACCCTATTCAAGGCCAAGTCTCCAAACCATAGAGAAGAACAGAGAACACATAGCATCTGAGAAGCCATAATTTGGTGCCTAATGTAAAGTTATGATTCCAAAACACTGAACCCTGTGTATTGAAAACCCCTCTGGCCTTTCCAAAACGACACCGTATCTCCTACAACTCTAAACGTAAATAACTAAACGTAAATAACTCTAAACGTATTACTGTAATTATTATAGAGTCAATTTTTTTAATTGAAAAGTTATAATTTTCTTTTCTATATTCCTAAATATCTTAGAATTGTTTTACTGTAAAGGAATTTGATGATAATATAAATAGAAAATACTCAACGTTAGAGACTTAACACACGTGACCTATATAAATATCACACCCTGTAATTCCTTTACAATATGAATCTAGTTGGCCTTTAATCATAAATATTAAACGTCATGAACAAAGTTAAAAAATAGATGTTTAATAAAATTTAATCTACTAATAATGCATGACTTAATTCATATGTCATATTACCTTCAGTTTATTAATTAATTAAAAAATAACTATTTAATAGAGAGAATTATTCCGATAAAACTAATACATAAATAAGGTTAATACAAACATTAGTTATGTGTTTTATTATAAGTTAATCAATTGAAGCATAACTTTATGTTATAATTAATTAATCTATACAAGACAAATATTGATTAAACAAAATACCATCTGTTGTTTTTTATATTGGTAATAATATGAAAATTGTTTAATATAATGTGAGGAAAATAATTTTTATGATTCTCGTCTTGCTAAATTTTCAATAATTTTTCCAAATATTAAATCACTGTCAACAATCTAAAAACTTCATCAGTTGAAAATAAGTGATAAATTTTCTTGTAAATTAAATTTAAAAAATATGTATTATATTAACACATTCTAAACTACACTATACTTAAACTATACTTCTAACTATACTTATTACAGATTTAATCTTCTAGAATTAAAATAAATTTAAAAAAAATATTTTCTGTTGGAAGTAATTATTTTTAACAAGTCAAGCGTAAATTACTCGATAATAGGTTGTAACTAAATAACTTCTGTAATAAATTACTAAAGTATACATAAAGAAATAAGGCAAATTATTTGTAACTTAATTTTACGATGCTATAATAAAATATTTCCGCAATAATCTTTGCATGTAGTATAGTTTGCATTGTTGTATTTTTAAATGACAAAATATATTTTGTTGTAATGTACTATTTAAATATTTATGTCTTGTTATTGTTTGCATAGAACAGCAGGTAAAACGCTTGAACACCGGGAAGTTTTACTAAGTAACGTGAGGAATAATTTGGATTATCATTGCCTTCCGTGCTATGTTACCTGTTTTCCTTTACATGCACAAGCTATTGAAAACCATTTATTTTTCCTTTCTGTAATGATACCGTCACTTCATTAACGAAACAATTCTGCTGAAAGAGATTAAATTTTTTTCAAGAAAATAAATAGTCTTAGGTAGGAACATGATTAATTTCAATTTATTTTTTTAAAGGATTAAAAACAGCCCAACAATTTCTTATTTAATTTACATTAACTTTTAAATGTATTTTATATTAACTTTGTTGAACCGATCTTCACGAATTATAACACGGAGATTTTAAATTTACATGTGCTGATAATTTTACAATTTTAAATAATTAAACTCACCCCGACGCGCCGCGCTCGTTTCGAGCACCTGCCGCAGGGATTAGGCGAATCAGAATGCATAAGTAGATCAGAACCATAGAAAAGAGTGCGCTTCACGCACGCACTTGCCATAAGGTGAAAAGTGTTGGGTGGATTAGAATAATCAGTTTTTAATTTAGTAGTTTTGAAAGTTGAGGTTAATGTTTGAAGGTCTGAAGTTTCAAAAATTTTTAATTTGAGAATTTTAATGTAAGAGGTTTTAATGTACATACCTAAACGTTTTAGATTGAGTTTTGACGTTTAAAGGTTTAAAGTTTAAACTTTGAACTTTTATAACTTGAAGGTTAGAAGTTTTGAGGTTTGAAATTTGAAAGTTTAGGATTGGTATTTGAAGTTTCAAAACTCAAAGTTTGAGGTTTTAAGGTATTTAACTTTTGAGGGTTGAGGTTTGTGTTTATAGGTTTTACATTTAAAAGTTTAAAATTTGGAAGATGAAAAGTTTGGGGTTAATAATTTAAGTTTGAAGGTTTGAAGTTTCAAAATTAAAAGTTTTTGGTTTGAATGTTTTAAAATAATTAAATTTAAATTATTATTTTTACGTTGAAAATTTTGTATTTTATAAAGTAACCGATAATAATATTCAATGAAAAAACTTTCATTACATTAGGCTATTTCAATGTGGGTCAAAACTGTTCTTTGGTTGTAAATAATTAAACCGTAAAAAAATTTAAATTTTTTTAAAAGTATAATTTGAATCACTATAACACTTGATTTGTAGTATCATTTTAGTACTTGATAATATCATATTATTTTATAACATTATAGTACTTGATTTGTAGGAACGCTGACAGTCTTTGTTGTTTAAAAATATATACTATATTATATACTAATATAAAAATACATTTACGATAATAATGATTAGTCTATAAAAAAAACAAGGTTAAAATTTATTTTCTTAATAAAATGCAAGGTAATTTAAGGTTATAAACCTTAAATACAATTAAAAATTTGTTAATTTATAAAAAGTACTGTTTGGTTAAATTTTTAAAGGAAGTGAAATTATAATTTTATTTTCCTTGGCCAGATGTATGTAGGTTTGTACACGCTTTGAAGTTTACCAGTAGCATTATTTTTTAACCTTGCACATTGACATGTTTATAAAATGAAGTAATAAAATTAAAAGTCGGTCAGTTGAGTCATGAATTTATAATTATTTTAGTTATATACTTAAGACTAAATAGATAGATTCTTAATCATTTTTTTACTTCCTCTCTCTTCAAGAGTTGTATAGTTAAAATGGGAAATTGTGTAATACGTTAGAACGATTATTATAATGATGTATGATGCATTATTATACGTATAACTGAAGTGCTATTAATGAATGGGAGATTTTTTCCGACTACAGTGAAGAGTCAAAAACGGATTAAAATTTCCACATTCTGTCTATCTATAATATTTATTATACTACTTTTTATTACAGTACTTGTTGTTGTTTAGGTCAACAGCCGAAAGGCTGATTTGAACCTCTAGAAATTTTACTAGGTAAAAACAAGGAGTGAGGTGGTTGACTATTGCCTTCCTGGCTGAGTTGAAAGATTATGCTTATCAGCATGCCAGACCCTCCGAAAAGTACCCACTTTCCACCCTGTAAATGACACCTTCACTTCATTAACCACAGGGTCTGGGTGTATATTGAAATTCATTACTCTCAGAGGAGTAACTCTGACTTGTGTATTGTACACCTCTTCTGCCTCTTCTGTTCTTAAATAGTTCAGTCATATAATTGGCTGGCTATGTGATAAGAAACAGAATTATTTTTTACAGCCCTGGAACCAACAGATCGAGTACAATTAATTTAACACTCCACCTGCCCATTATGGGCAAATTACAGTACTTATGAAATTTTATTTGTTCAACAGAAGATTTAATCTGAAAAGTTGAATACATCTAAATAAATAAATATCTTTAACCTCAAGAAGTCGGATTTATAAGAAAACGGCTTGGCTACCATGAGAGATACATTAATCTTCTTATAGTGTTTGCAATTTTCAATGAATTTAACACCTCTTTTGGTTCTACTTTCGTATGTCTTAATTAGATTTACAGTTTAACTTTTTTTGATAAAATAAAAGTTGTAAAAAATGAAAATTTTTTGAAGAAGTGTTTTAGGCCGATTTGGCCTATCCAAAATCTTATTGGTTCTCTAACAAATCAAAAACCTATCTTTGTAGTATAGTCTTTACCATATTCACATTTATTTATACCAAGGGTCTATTTTCTGCCCTTGAGTTGTGCGTACTTTTCCTTCCACACCTTTGATTCGGCCCTGACCACAGGTCATGTTAAATAAGAATAATTATTTCATTTCATTAAGGTAAAACTGTAATTTATATCCTCTAAATATTAAATTTGCTATTTTAAGGTACAGTTTTCATAGGGTTTGTATAAGATAGGGAAATAAAACTGTACTTACTTATAGTTATCGGATTTCTCTGGAGACTGACATTTTTGCAATTTAATTAAACCATAAAGTTAAAGGCAATAACAAATAACATAAAAATTTTATAAACTTGTTTTTTACATATTTTGTATGTTGCTAATTTTTGGAGTAGGTATCTAAGAAAGTTATAAAAATGCCGGTATATGTGCGCGTAAAAGATGAATAACTGTTATAAGTTTCATCCAGGTAGGTTTAATGGTTTCCGAGAAAAGTGTACCTAAATGTTAAAAATCTGGTGTGAAACACTCACCCGACTTTCTCTTGCCAATGCAAATAACGACAAATATAACCTAGCAATAAAATATTAGAAATAAACAAAAAAAATAACTTCAAAAAACCAAACCTTAATTTAAAATTATGAGTGAATGATGCAAAATGAAAATCAACCTCAGTTTGGCTTAATAATACGGAAAATCACTCTTTCACGCTAAACTAGGCTCTGTAGAAAAAAAATGTGTAATATAAAAGTTGTAGATCTTTTAATTTCCTATAAATTTGATTTTATGCATTTTTGTCGTAAAATGAATACAACGGCCGAAATCTAAAAAAAATCTATTTTTTTACAGATTTTCATGAAAAAAACATAAAATTACTAATTACCACTAAACTAAGCGTTATACAAAAAAAATATTCGAAATAAAAGTTGTAGATTTTTAAATTGTCTAAAATTTTTATTAAGTTAGGTACCACTAGAGGACCCGAAACGAACATTTTCATCAAAATCGGTCAACCGGAAGTAGTTATTGTAATTTTTTATTCTCAAAAACAGCTCCTACGATTTTTTTTAAAAATCGCTTCATTTACTATATTTTTATGCTATATAAGACAGGGTCGGCGCCATGTCTACTGAAATTCTTGGGGAGGCTGTGCTTTCGTAGAAAAAAAGGTTTTTTGATTGCAGCTTTAATATCCTTTTTAGGGAAAAAGTGTTTATAAAAGTTGTTGACAGTTAAAAAACCTACAATTTTTATTTCAAATATTTCTTTGTATGACGCTTAGTTTAGCGGTAATTAGTGATTTTCTGTTTTTTCATGAAAATCTGTAAAAAAATAAATTTTTTAAGATTTCGACCCTAGTATGCATTTTACGACAAAAGTATCTATAATCAAATTTATAGGGAATTGAAAGATCTACAAATTTTATTCACAGCATTTTTTTCTACAGAGCCTAGTTTAGCGTGAAAGTGATTTTCTGTATTAGTAAACTAATTAAAGTTGATTTTCATTTTGCATTATTCACTCATGATTAAAATATGGTTATTTTTTTGAGGTTAGGTTTTTTGTTTATTTTTAATGTTTTATTACTGATGTTAAGTTATATTGTTCATTATTAGTATTGGCAAGAGTAAGTTGCGTGAGTGTTTCACACCAGATTTTTTTTTTATTGAGAAGTTAGTAGTAATTAATTTTGTATTGTTAAATTGATACGTCCTTAAACAAACTACTTTTCTACGCTAAAATTTTAAATTTTATAGCATAATTTATAAAAGTAAAAAGTTCCTTGTTCCTTAATAAAAAATAAAACACAATGTTAACGGTAAAGATTTTCTAAAGATAGTTGTAGTTTTATAAATAAGGTCTCTAAGTGATAGGGAAGCTACAGTGATCTTTAACTCAGTTATTAGTTAAATCAAATTGACTGTAAATGTTTTCATTCCATTTATTACTTTACATAAAGTAATGGAATAGTTTTTGTCCTTGTCAAATCATGCAACTTAACTTATTGTAGGAAGCTGACAATTACAGGAAATTATTGATAGAGAAATCGATCCATAATCGTCTAATTTTTTATATTCATTAATAAACTTGTTCTTAATTTATTTTAAATTATTATGGGAGAATCAAGTGTGTACAGCATACAATGTAGAACATGATTGTATATAATTAAAGAGGTATAATTGAATAATTATTACAAATTGATATTATTATTGATATTAGTCTAATCTTTACCTGTTAATACATCGTTTTTGCTTTACGCTAAACAGTATTAATTTTTATTATAGAGAAACTCTCATAATTTTGGAATTTATAATCTAATCTTCTGAAAATATTTTTGTGTTGATAAACGAGGCCCGTTTTGTCATAAAAACAGAAATATTTTTTTAGAACATTTTTTTATCGACGGTTTTAGTTCCGTACAAATCTACTACACTATTCTACATAATCTCGTTCTTTTCCAAAAGCCCAATTCCCACGAAGCTAGTTTACGAGCTGCTAGTAAACTAGCGTCGTGGGAACGACCAACTAGCAGCCAGTTTAGTTAAAGCACGATTGACTTTGAACATGTTTGATTTTACTAGCGCTAGTAGGGAAGAAAAGGTCATGTGATTGACTAGCCTGTAAACTAGCTCGGTGTGAACGTTTGGAAACGTTGGTAGACTAACGCTAGTAGGCGAGAAAAGGTCATGTAATTGACTAACGGTAGTAAACGAGCTTGATGTGAACGTTTGGAAACGTTGCTAGAATAGCGCTAGTACTGTCTGTCTACAACTGATTGCCTCCCGCAGAAGGGACCAATATGCGGATTATAAAACCATTTCAGAAAACATAAAAAATAGGCTACATTAATTTTTTTAAGTTGCTGAAACTTTTCGGAAATGACGTATTTTTATAAAGCAAAGTATTTAGCACGTCTTTTATTCTATAAAATTATTTTGCAAAACTCGCGCTTAATGGGATAATATATAATTTAGTACCTAAAAGTTTGTTTTTGAAAAAAACGTATTTTTCTAAATACATCGTCATTGTTCAACAACTATTTCACGGATTATCATAATATTTGTCAGGTTTGTTTTGTAATAATTATGGAAAACGATTATGCAATAAAATTTAACAGAAAATCATTACTTTTTTAAGTTACGAGGTATTATCATAAGTAAATTTTGTAAAATCGCGAAACACGACCAAAAAATGTCAGCATGCGAGAATTTTTCGGTCTTTAAAGATAACCTGTACTCATGTAAGAAACGAAATAAAGGGAAAATTTTCAATTAATCTTTAGTGAAAGACTTTTATAGAACAAAAAACATGCGAAATACTTTGTTTTTTTTTAAAATACGTCATATCCGTTAAGTTTTAGTTAATTAAAAAAATTAGAAATATTTTCTGAAATGGTTTTACAATCCGCATATTTCTCTCTGCCGGAGGCCATCAAGTTATAGACAGACAGGTGAGTAAAGGTCATATGATTGACTAGCGCTAGTAAACTAGCTCGGTGTGAACGTTGTAAAACGTTGTTAGTGACTAGTAAGCTGCTTGTAAACTACCGTCTTGGAAGTAGGCTTTAAGTGTCCATACTATTTAAGTTTATAGCCACCATTTTGGAATGCGTTATTATTTTTGAAATCTGTTTTCACCACAATGTTCAAGATTTAAATACTTTTAAAATGATGTACCTGCACAACTAGTATTGCTATTTTAAATGTTGCGATTGCCAATTATGACTCTCCGTTTAAGTCACATTTTGCATTTGAGCGGGAACCGTTTTATAATGAATTCCTTGGATTTATTTAATGAGGATTTTGTTTCAACTATCGTTAAATCGTTCTTCCATAATTGAATTGTAATCTTCACGTGATCTACCGGATATAATTTCATCCATGTTATAAACCCTGGAAGAAATTAAAAACAATATATTACAATATGTTACATTATTTTATTTACAGGTAAAACTGTCATATTATATTATAAATGAAAAAAGAAGGAAGCGTTTTAAAAATTTACATATTATCACTAACGTTATCACAACCTTAACCTTGGTCAAATGTAGTTATTATAATTTCCCTTTAACTGACAAGCTGTTCTGTTACATTTACTTTCAATAAAATAAATAAACAAACATTATTATAAATTATTTTTAGTGTATATTGAAATACAATACTTGTTAAAAATGTTCCTCGTTAAAAAATAAATAATGGTATTTTATGGTGAAATTTTAACAACAACAATACTGGGTGTAAGTTTACTGATTAATAGTTTCTAATATTTATTAAATTTATTGTAGTAAGTATACTATTAATAAATTTTAATGGTAGTTTAGTGTGGAGTAGTAGACTATACATTTTTTTTACTTACAGTAAGTAACGTGTTTGATATTGTTTGAAAACATTTCAATTTTTTTAAAACTTGTCGGAATGACGTACTTTTATAAAACAAAGTATTTCGCATGTTTCTGTTCCATAAAATTATTTCGAAAAACACACGCTTAATGAGATAATGTATAATTTAGTAAAAGTGCTGTTTTTTTAAAAAAAAACCCGTATTTTTCAAATACATCGTTATTGTTCAACAACTATTTCACGGATTAACAAAATATTTGGCAGGTTTGTTCTGCAATAATTGTGGAAAATGATTATGCAATAAAATGTAACAAAAAATTATTACTTTTTACGTTACGAGGTATTCTCATAAATGAATTTAGTAAAATCGCGAAATACGACTTAAAAAAATCAGCATGCGAGAAACTTTTTGGTCTTTAAAGATAACTGTACACATGTAGGAAATGAAATAAAGAGAAAATTTTCAATGACGATGTATTTAAAAAAATACGAGTTTTTCTTCAAAAACAAAAATTTTACTAAATTACAAATTATCTTATTAAAGGTGTGTTTTCGAAATAATTTTATAGAACAGAAAACATGCAAAATACTTTGTTTTATAAAATATGTCATTTCCGACAAAATTTAGTTACTTAAAGAAATTAGAAATGTTTTCTGAAATGGTTTTACAATCCACATATTGCTCCCCTCTGCTGGAGGCCATCAAATTACAGACACACAGTATTTAAGAATTAAAGTTCTGTTAAGAAACTATTGTTGTTTAGGTCATCAGCAGAAAGGCTGGTGTGAACCTCTAGAGGCTTTACTAAGTAAAACGAGGAGTGAGGTGGTTTACCATTACATTTCTTACTGAGTGGAAAGGTGTGCTTATCAGCATGCCAGGTCCTCTGAAAAGCATCTACTTTCCACCCTAAAAATAACTCCTTCATTTCATTTACCACAGGGCCTAGCTGGATAATGAAATTCATTACTCTCAGAAGAGATTATTCTGACTAATGTCCTTTAAACCTTTATCTGTTCTGTTTTTTAATGCTTCAGTCATATAATTGACTGACCATGTGATAAGAAACAGAACTATTTTCTGTAGCCTTGAAACTAGCAGATCGAGCGCAAATAATTTAACACTCCATCTGCCTGTTATGGGCAATAAAAAACTATCATAAAAAATCCTTTCATGACACGATGCGTCTCATGGCTGGTGGCAATTTTTAAAAAAGCTTACCTGTGACCTATGATAAAAACCAGTAGTGATTTTTGTATCTACTCTTTAAGAGGAATCGAGTGACACTATTTTTGTTTCGAAATTCCGACTTTTATTTCTAGACTTTCGGTTTCGGGCTACTTCCAATCGAAACCGGAACTTCTTTTTACACTAAATTTTTGTGTAGATTACGAACCTGATAACAGTTTGTTACTATCTTTTGTAAATTCTGACTTTGATTTTTTGACTTCCGGTTTTGGGCCACTTCCGGTCGAAACAGGAACTTGAAACCCAATTTAGGCCTACTAATGCGTTATGTAGATTACGAATCCGAAAACGCATTGGCGTAGTTGGTAACGTGCTCGCCTCTCATCATGCGATCTTGGGTTCAAATCCCATTAAGGTACGGCATATTTTCATACGTTACAGTACAGTACAGTAATTGCAGAACAGTCGGACGTTAAAATAAAATAAAAAAACAAAAATCCGAAAACCATTTGTTGCTATCTTTTGTAGTTTCTGACATCTGGGTGTGACGGATGGAGAAAACGAAATGACATTATGACAATTTTAAAAATTGTTACCAACTAGTGTTTTAACAGTAATTTAATAATGCCTAAATGTGAACAGTTAAGGCGAAAGCCTACCCAAATCAAAATTTTAAAATTTTCTTTTAAGAAGTATTTTAAAATTTTGTTTTAATACTATTTATTAAATTTTTTAAAGTAATTTTTATATTTTATCATTTTCATTAGGGTCACAAACTTGTCAGGAAACTTGAATTAAAGTGTTCTCATAAAGTTAAAGAATATTTCATATGGAATACACTACTTTTGATTATAATGTTTTTTTTTGTATAAATGTATAAATAAATAGAAAATTGAAATGATATAAATTAAATAATTCATGCAATTTTGAAAGGTCAAAAAACTACAGCTTTACAACAGATGTGATTTTGTTGACCATAAATTCGTTCGAAACATGTGTGCAACTATCTTAGATTTAACTTCTATGTTTACGTATCTGGTTGTCGTAAATTTTTTTAAGAGTAGGTCTAACTTTAAAAAACCACATGTAGTAGGTATAATAAAGTATACCAAAAAGTGCTAACTTGTATTTTAGTTAACAGTTAATAAAAATAATGCATTTTTTGTATTTTTCTTAAAATAATAATTTTACGAGGTAATGGATATCAAGTATTCGATTAGCTGAAATAGGGTAGTATTCAATCGATATATTTTTATATTGATATCTTGAATCGATTTACATTTTATTCGTTTGGTAAATATTATATGAAATAAAATGAGGTAAAATTATTATAAAGTTTGAAATTTTCTTTTTTTCATTTATTCTCGTACTCATGTAAATATAATATTTTAAAAAATTTAATTTTGTTTATAATAGACTTTATTAAAATTGTAAATTTTTACCCTACTTTTTGTTCTATATATTCTATGTTAATCTTGTTATGTAGTTTAGGTCAACAGCCGAATGGTTCGTTTGAACCTTTAGAGACTTTACTAAGTTAAACAAGGAGTGAAGTGGTTTACAATTCCCTTCCTCAGTGAATAGAAAAATATCAGCATGCCAGGCCATCTGAAAAGTATCTAATTTTCACCCTGCAAATGACACCTTCACTTCATTCACCGTTGGTTCTAGCTATATTATAAAAATTCATTACTCTCAGAGGAGATAAACTCTGATTAGTGTCTCTTACACCTCTACCTCTTCTTTTTTTAAATGCTTCAGTCATATAATTAACTGACCATGTGATAAGAAACAGAACAATTTTTTGTAGCCCTGGAACTAGCAGATCGAGTGCAAATTTTTAACACTCCACCTTCTGATATGAGCATCCTTGTTTATAATGTGTTTAAATGTTTAAATTGTTTTCTTTTTTCACGTTAAATCAAAAAAAATTATTTATTTTTTGAATGTTTCTATTATCGTGTATAGTATAAAATAAAAATTATAAGTTAAAATAAAATTATTACAAAACGTATAAACTGCAGCTTAATATATTAACTGTCTAACAAATTCTCAAGCGTTAAAAATTAAATCATTGTAAATATTTGTAAAGCGTTTTTTGTTTTAATACGAAGCGAAAAATTCTAATGTAAAGTTTCAAATGAAGTTCTTAATCTGATTTCGACTAAAATGCTGAATAATTTGTGATAGGGCCTACTTGGGTTACTGAATGCCCCCTATATTTTTTTCTCCAATAACAAATCATGTCGAAATTTGTAATATAAACGTCTCCTGAGATATCTGGTTTCTTAAAAATCAAATCTGTTCAGCATTGAAGTTCCCTATGATTAAATAAAATTTAAACTAGATATCATCTTACAAAATACACGAGAAAAGCTATTTAAAATAGTATAATTTGAAACCCTAAGAAAGATTATAAATTTTTTTGAAGGTTATTCTTAAATGAAGTTATGGAAGAGTAACCAGTAATTTGATTATATAAAATAAAGTACTGGGAGAATATAATCGGAATGAATAGCCAATATTATTATATAATACTGCAATTTTGAAATTGCCACATTACTTGATTGAGTTGTAACATGCAAAGTTATAAATCAAAGAAGCGAATGACACGTGACCTTTTTAGATTTTTTCTTTTAGTTGTTTTACATTGTGATCTAAATGAAAACGTGATAAATTGCAACTATTTTTCCTAGTTAATCTTATTCACTAAATGTAGTTTTGAATGTAATGTAAAAGCCGAACATGGTTTGTTTTGTGACATGTTCAGGCACAACATATTCAATTTCTTATGTTGTGGTCGACAGTTTTGTTATTAGTATCTAACTGATAATTTTTATTCTATTCAAAGAAACAATATCCGTACAGATAAAATGAGTTATTCAACTTAATGAACCGTATCAAATTCAAAAAACTAATTACAGACTTAAGAAACTTCCATGAAGAGAAAAATCAGAACAGCGGGTGGACAGAAGAAAGAAGAAAAAACTATGTAAACAAATTCTGAAAATGTGGGCTGCAAAAAGAGCTTCCAGTAATGTCTTAAGTCACCTCACGTGGTTCAAAATCGACTATACGAAAAAATAAGAAAAACATTTGGGCAGATTTGAGAGGTTTGGAACAGACAGAGATGCCTAATCCTTGAAAGGCAGAAGAAGAAGAAGAAGAAGGGACGAAAAAATAAGCACCTATACTATTTTGAATAATATTCATGTTAAAAACCTTTTTTATTGTTAAAATACCATTATTTTCTGTTCTGAAATCCATCCTCTAAAATCAGTGATGTCTTGAAACGAAATCTAATTCTAGTGTTTTAAACTGGTTAGAATAAAGGAAAGCTTCACTTTATAAACTACACAATAATAGTATTACAGTATAACTTGGGTATTTCGGAAATTTTTTGAGCTGTGAATGAATAAGATTTTGTTCAGTGTTCTCGAAAAATAAAAAACAAACAAAATTACACATTTTTTTACGCATCGACCGCAGTTTTGCTACAATCAAACAAGTGAGTTAAAAAAGTATTTATCACTTTACTGATTCTATTTTATCCATTAGATTAAGACTGAATTTTTTTATGAGTACTGTATTTAAATCTCTTCATTCCTTTTTTGTAAATTTTGTTTAATAGATTTAATAACGTACAGTACTGTATTTCATTAATATATACTCGACATACCGTATGTATAATACTAGTTCCTACAATTTATAAATAAATGTATGTAGAACTACATATAATCAACTTGTTTATTAATGAAAAATCAGCGTTTTCTGTGAAATTGACGTTCTACTTTATTTCTGTTATAAGAACATAGTATAACAAAAGTTTGAATTTCGTAATTTTTTAACCTTACAATACTGTTCCGTATGATTGTTTATTTCGAATTTTCGATAATTCGAATTTTTTTCTATTCCTCTTCAAGTTCGAATTAACCAAGTTGTACTGTATATTATTTTGCTTTTGAATCAAAAATGATAATGATAAAAATTGGCCAGGAAAATAATTTTCTTTTAAATTGGTAAATCAAGCCAACACTTTTAAGGAGAATTTTTTAACCAGTAGGAGGAGGTAAATGGATTTTCGTAAAAATGAGGAATTGAATATTCTCATTGAAGCACAGATTTTGTGGTGTGTTTCATAAAGGCTCGAAGACTATTATGGTTGGGACACACATTGAGAGAGAGGAGTCAAAAAGGATTTTTAAAGTGATATGAACGACCGAATAAAAGAAGAAGGAAGGGTCGTTCCAGGAACATGTGAATGGATTAGGTTTTAAATGTTTTAATTTTGTTGGTTGTCAGAAGATGGAGATCATTAGCAACTAATAAAAAAAGGTTGTGGAGGAAATTAAGTCCATCAAACGCCATCGAGCTACAAGATAATAATGTTGATGAATTTGGTCAAAAAAATAATCCATTTATTAATTACGTATTGATTAATCACGTGATTAATAATTTTATGACCAACTTAATTTTTAAAAATAACTTTTAAAATATTCAGATAACGACAGCCGATTTTAATATGAGTACTACATAAAGTATGGTATACAAAACCTAATTTCTTAAAAAAATCTAATCAAGACTTCAAATGTACATTCAAGAAATGAAAGTATTTACATAAAAAATCTTGAATAGATTCCTGGTTGGTGAAATCAACCTTTAGATAATATCTGTGCTGTCTCCTTATAAAAGTATTACAACCATTTGCTTACTGATAAACTACATTGTTAAGAAAAATTCAAATAACTTGTTAAAAAACAGAAAAGAAATTGTTTTCTTGATATGCTTTATGAGTCATAAAATAACATTTAGTTTGATTTCAATTTATATGACCTAATATGAAATATTTGAGATGTTACGGTATTTGTAACTTGTGTATTGTTTAAATTAATTATTGTGTGCCTTATAAAAACGTAGCGAAAACATTTACAAAAATTAGGAGAGCACGAAAATTCTTTACCAATTAACCTACAGCTCCTTGAAACATCTCTACATCAATGTGTTTCCGAGCAAATATGTTGTTCAAAATTTAAAAAAAAAACTTTCTCTAGAAAAAACCTTGAAAAACACAATATTATAGAAAAGTAAAAGAAACTATGGAAAATTAAGAAACGAAATGAAATAGAGAAGTATCATTCTTAAACAAAGGATTTTTTATCCCTTTCGTTGATACATGATAACTATCGATCTTCTTTAACACAAAGGGCACAAAAATCCTGTCCATTACACATAGATTATAAAGGGGAATCGTAGAAGCCTTATAACGTATGGCATACAAGTAGTTCTGTCAAAGAGCAACACCATCCGCATCTGTTGCTTTACTGACCTAAAAAGTTTAAATTACTTTTTTATAGATTTTATGTAATGTAATATTATCTCAGCGTACACGTGTGTTTTTAAAACTTGTTATTTGTGAGAACTAAACATAGTTTTTGTGAGAACTAGATTAAGTTTGACCGCCTAGGTGGATTATTCGTTAATTTACTTAATAAGTAAGTTGAAAGTCATTACTTCGATTTTGTTTCAGATCTAGAAATTGGGTTAAACATTTTATTGTACTCTTCTTTGTGGCGTGCCGGAATTCGTGGCGTTTCAGATGAGGGGGATCATCATGGGTATTTTGATTTTGTTAGTCGCTATCCGATACCTTGATATCCGCGGATTGTAACACTACGTATTCGATACTAAACGATTAGTTAATGTGACTTCAAATTACCCAAAAAATAAAAATAATAACTTTGCTATATATTTAAATCTAATTAAAAGTCGAAAACAGTTTCAATATATTGACATATTTTAACGTTCTGTTTAAACAACGAATTTCATTTAATTGTTCATTAAACTTAATCAATTCATTCAATATTCATACTTAAAACAAAATGTATGAAATAATATAATGATAATTTTTGTTTTCCTTTAAACATACAATAACATAATTAGTAATGAGTTACTGAATTATAATTATAATAACAATAATAATACAATCCCGTGGCTGTTGTTGGACCTGCTATCGGGCGCCGCCCCTGGCGATGGGGTACGCTCACCTCTTCGGAGGTACTGGGGATATAAAATACCCAGGGTTGACAAAAACCAACAAAAGAAATCCTACAGCGTCTGCCTTGCATCAAGCGGCTTGTAGGTCAGCGTCTGTTCACCAGAGGTGCGGCTGAAAATACCATGTTCCAAAGGCCTCAACAACCTCTGGTCCTATTTGGTCCTGACACTTGTCAGGCCACACTACCTAAATACACTGAAACTTCGAGCAATTAGAAATCTTCCAACAATATGCACATTTGTTGACTTCCGTAAAGCATATGATTCCATTGACAGGCAATCTCTCTTTAATATACTGGCAGAGAACAATTTGGACCCAAAAACGAGCCGACTCATCCAACAGACACTGACTGACACGACCTCCAAAGTCAAATTTGCTGGCGAAATATCTCAGCCTTTCTCCATCAAAACGGGTGTTCGGCAGGGCGATGGACTCTCTCCATTATTATTCAACATTGTTCTTGATAAAGTCATTAAGGAATGGAAGAAAGAATTAGAAAAAAACAACATATGGAAACCCTTCAAGCTAGGTAGGCAACAGGATAATATCAACGTCACATGCGTAGCCTTTGCTGATGATCTGGCAATTCTCTCTGGAGATGAGCAAACGGCAATCCACCAGATTGAGATCCTTAAAGAATGTGCGGAAAAAGTTTGACTGCAAATATCGTTCACCAAAACTGAATTCATGACCACAAAACACATTAGATCGCGGAGTTTAGTTACGAAGTATGGCACCATAAAGAAGGTGGATCACTTTAAATACCTAGGTGAAATCATTGAACCCACAGGTACAGAAAGGCTAGCACAAAAAACACGTGAACTGGAAATGCGTAAAGCATATGGAAAAGTTGCAAACATCTACAACAAAAAATGTATGAGCATAAACACCAAAATTCGACACTACACGACTGTCATTAAACCTGAGTCTCTTTATGCCAGTGAGACCTTGAACCTCAACTTTAAAGGGGATCTTGAGAATATTAAGAAAGCTGAGAGAAAAATCATTCGGAAAATTCTTGGCCCAAAACTCACAGATGAAGGATATCGTCTACAATCACACACAGTGACGGAAAAATACTCAAACATTGAAGTTGATTTCCGTAAACGACGGCTGAGATTTTATGGTCATATAATGAGACTGGATGACTCTCGGCTTATAAAGAAGATTCTGATGCACTCACAGAAACTCAAAATTACAACCGTCTGGATCAAGCAAGTGCAATCCGATCTAAGAGATGCAAATATCACACCTTCAGACCTCAAAGACCGTAAAACCTTCAGGCATAAAATTCACACCTGGGAAGTTGCATCAGAGGGTAAGCCGAAGAGACCTAGGGCAAAATGGACGGATGAACGTCGTGTTAGACACCGCGAATTTATGAAGGAGTACTGGAGAAACAAGAGGAATGGCGGCAACAGTTCATAATTGACTTAATGTGATCCTGAATGGGTCTAAACAATCTAAATAAATAAATAATAATACAATAAAAAAAATCTGGTTCGAAACGCTCACACGACTTCCTCTTTCTTGCCAATGTAAATATTAAACAATATAACCTGTGTTTAATCATGAGTGAATGACGCAAAATGAAAATCAGCGTCTGTGTGACTTAAAAATTCGAAAAATCACTTATTGACGACGCTAAACTAGGCTCTATAAAAAAATTCTTAAAATAAAAGTTGTTTCTTAATTTTCTATAGCTTTAGTAATATTGTACTTTAATCGTAAAATGCATCCTAAGGCCGCAATCTTTAAACAATTTAATTTTCTTACCGATTTTAATGAGCAAAACACAGAAAATTACTAATAGACGCAAACTAAGCATTGTAGAAAAATATGCTAGAAATAAAAAATGGTGTAGGTTTGTTATTTTCCTATAACTTTAATTATACTTTTTTGGCTGAAAATGCATATTAAGGCCGCAATCTTAAAAAAAAAATCTTCACCACGAGATCGCAGCCTGTCCAACAATTTCCCGGATTTGCCGTTTACTCTGTATGGTAGAGAATAAAAAATGTTGTTGATAAGGTGATTTTTAAGAAAAATCGTGGAAGCAGTTTTGAGAAAATCGGAAAAAAGTGAAAAATCGCACATAAAAGCTACTATTTCCGGGTGACCGATTTTAATACAAATGTTCGTATCCCCTGGTTTTAGTATCTAATCTAAGTTCCAAGTTTCAACTTAGTATGATATTCCGGTTTTTAGATATTTTGTTCGCAAACACACACACACACACACACGTCAATCTCAGTTAAGATTCAGTGGGTTTTAACATGTAATTTGAGACCCTAGCCCTAAATTCAATGTGGGACCTTCGATTTGTAGTAGGTGGCACAATCTAGCGCGTAATGACTCGGCCATTGAGGTGCCCTAAATTTTCCTGTTGTACACCTTGTTTAAAAGTAATCCATTAAAACAGTTGTAATTTTGTGTAGTCAGCTGCAACATTGAATTGAGTTTTTATTGACTAAAATTAAATATGAAAAAATTCTTTGATACGAAAGGTCAAGTTAAACTAAATTTTTGTAGTTGGTGGTAATTTTTAAAATTGTCATCTACCATTTTCCTTTGTACGTCCTTCTGTCACACCAGATGTTAGAAACTACAATTTACAAAAGGTTGCAACTAATGGTTTTCGGATTCGTAATCTACACTAAAAGTTAGTGGGCCTAAATTGGGTTTAAAGTTCCAGTTTTGACCGGAAGTGTCCCAAAACTGGAAGTAAAAAAATCAAAGTCGAATTTAGAAACTAAAATAATGTCATTCGAGTCCTCTTAAAGAATAGATACATAAATCATTGGGTTTGAAGTTCGGGTTTTGACCAGAAGCGGCCCAAAAGCGGAAGTTGAGAAATCAAAGTCGGAATTTGAAAACAAAAATCGTATCATTTTGATTCCTTTTAAGGAGTAGATACAGAAATCACTGTTGGTTTTTCTAAGATGTTAAAGGTAAGCCTTTTAAAAAATTGCCACCAAGCATGAGTCGCTTTGTCTCTTGAAAGGGATTATTTATTTTAAAATACTTGAAGACTTTAAGACCATAAAGAGAACCAGACTTTGTAGTTCATCACATATCCTCTTGAATTTAAAAATATTATTTTTATGTATTATAATGATTTGTATTGTAAGTAATTGCCCATAACGGGACAGGTGGAGTGTTAAATTAATTGCAATTGATCTGTTGGTTCCAGGGCTACAAAAAATAGTTCTGGTTCTTATCACATAGTCAGCCAATTATATATGACTGAACTATTTACGAACAGAAGAGGTAAAGGTGTAAAAGATACTCTCTGTCTAGTCAGGGTTATCTCCTCTGAGAGTAATGAATTTCACTATACAGCCAGACCCACGGGGTGAATGAAGTGAAGGTGTCATTTACAGGATGGAAAGTGGGTGCTTTACGGAGGGCCTGGAATGCTGATAAGCGTAGTCTTTTAACAAAGTGAGGAAGGCAACAGTAAACCACCTCACTCCTCGTTTTTACGTAATAAAACCTCTAGTAGATGTTCAAACCAGCCTTTCGGCTGTTGAACCAACAACAATTGTAAGTAAACGCGAAGAAAATATCTCCAATAACTAACGTGATAATATTATATAACTTTTAGAAAACCAAACTTTTTTTTAACCGTTAAAATTAAGAAGATAAAATATTTCTGAGCGAAATGTTGACTTAAATTTCCAAAATTATAAATTAATAAACAAATATGAATTACATCGTACATTCAAAAGATAAATTTGTATTATCATTTAACATCCCTTATTATTATTATTATTATTTATTACTATAATTCTTGGTTCGTTTATTGGTTTAAATAATATAGGCTAACTTGATTACCACACCCTGTTATGGTTGGCTGGTCCAATCTAATGCTAATCACCTGTTGTTTCCATAAGTAAAATTGTCGTCATGACGCGCTCTCTGCTTTCATTTTGCTCCTACGATAACGATACAAATGTCTGTTCTTATTCTTTATAAATGCTATTGAATTTAAGTAGGTCTGTAAAACAACTGTTAGATTTTTATCATGTTTTTATTATCAATACCATGTTATATTCTTGTTAATGTTTCACGGCGTATTATCTACCTGAGATCAGTTTTATAATAATGATAAATTAAAATGTTATATAAAAATGTTGATAGGTTAATAGTTTTCTTGACTGAAAGCATTCGTTCTTTTGTTATTCTTAATTTGTCACCCAGGTTCGATTCTCAGTTACACTTCATCAGGGAAATTTTTGTATTTTTTTGCAGCCCACATTCTCAGCATTCGTTCACTGTAGGCTTCTCTCCTTTCTTCTGTCCACCCGGTGTTCTGTTTTTGCTCTTCAAGGAACCTCTTAAAGTTCGTAATTAGTTACCTGAATTTTGTTCGGTTCAATTAAGTTTCGGTTTATTCCGGTTATTTACTTTCTCTTCCCTATATGAATATAAAAGAAGGAAAGTATTGTTTTCATGTCGATTTTTCGAAATCGAGTTTTTACAGGATCTACACGTTTTCAGACCACCTGAACCCAAAAAACATGTTTTTAGCGATTGGTCTGGTGTGTGTCTGTGTGAGCTTGTGTGTGTATGTGTGTGTGTGTGTGAGAGTGTGTGTGTGCGCGTGCGCGTGTGTGTGTGTGAACAGAATATCTCTAGAACGGAACATCATACGAACTTGAAACTTTAAATTTAAATTAGACACTACTACTAGACCCGACACGAATATTTTCATCAAAATCGGTCAACCGGAAGTAGTAGTTTATTCGTATAATTTTGCACTTTTTTTGCGAAAACGGCTCCTACGATGTTTTTAAGAATCGCCTCATTTACTAAATTTTTTATGCTTCACTGATAGGGTAGGCGTCATGTCTGCTGAAAATCTTGGTGAGGCTGTTTTCACGTAAAAAAATTGTGTTTTTTAAGATTGCGATTTTAATATGCATTTAGCGCAAAAATGTATTTAATAAAAGTTGTAGAGAGTTTAAAATCTTACAACTTTTATGTTAAACATTTTTTTGTATACCGCTTAGTTTAGTGGTAAAAGTAGTTTTATTTTTTTCAATGAAAATCTGTAAAAAAATGTTTTTTTTTAAGATTGTGGCCTTAGTCTGCATTTTACGACAAAAGTGAATATAGGCTAATTAAATTTATAGGATTATAAAAGATCTACTACTTTTATTTAGAGAATGTTTCTCTACAGAGTGTCGATTAGCGTGAAAGAGTGATTTTCCGTATTTTTAAGCCAAACTGAGGTTGATTTTCATTTTGCGTCTTTCACTTATGATTAAAATAAGGTTATGTTTATTGAGATTAGTTTTTTGTTTATTTGTTTTATCACTAATGTTAGGTTATATTGTTCATTATTTGCATTAGCAAGAGAAAGTTGTGTGAGTGTTTCACACCAGATTTTTTTTATGTTCGACTTTTTTGTAATAATTACTGCTAATGGTAACGGCGAGAAAGGGAATATAGTATATATCCTGATGTAGAATATCATAAAGAAGTCTTATTTCAGAAACAAAGGAATAAAAAAATCTGTTAATTTTTATAAATTTATAGGCTACACTACAAATACTCTGTATGGAATTATATCCCTATTTCCTTTGTGGTATTTTATTCAGAAGAGATAACAATCAATTAGTCCATTTTTAACTGAAATATTTCTACACATATTACCCATTAGGAGTGCTTATATTTTATTCTGAAGTAAATATTAAATCACTATCAAGGTAAATTTATTGCTGTAAATTAACGATTATGTAGTTACCTACGGTTCATTCATTTAATTAAATCATTTCTATAATAAGAATTTTACTTTACTTTTAACGAAATAACATCCAATTAAAATTTACGTTACATTAATTTCCTCAGTGCAGAAAGAAAATATTAAAGAATCTGGCTTGTAAATTTGGTCTTCTTTGCGTGTTTGCAGCGATTGCTTATGTTAAGCTTTTTGTTAACATCTAACAGATAAACATGCCAATCTAAACCAATTTTAGAACAGTTACAAATTATGCTAAACTCCACTCCATTTATATTTTATTTTAAGACCACATCTGGTTACTAAATACCAAGTGGTAGAGAATCGTTAGGAAACGACAACAAAGTGATACTAGCAAATAGACGATTTGTAATTTAATTGCTTCTTTAAATATTATACTAGTATATTTTCTTTTCTCTTTTATAAACAAATTGTTGTTTTTATCGAACAGTAAATATTTTGTGGTAATAATTGATTAAATTTTACATTTGATTAAACGAAACACCTTTTCGTTAAAACCATAAAGTTTCATATATTTACAAAAAAAGAACAAATAAATGGATTTTAGAATCCTGTTGACCTAAATGTTGTTTATTCAGTCTTACAGATGATTATTCAATTGGTTTATTGAAAATACAATAACAAAAATGAGTAAGCCTATTTAAATTGGAGTAGTTAGGTTAGTGTTACTTAAAATTTCCATAATAAATTTTTTTAAATTTCATTTCAAATAATGAACATGGTAATACATACTAAAAAATAAGATAAAACTAAAATTTAAATCACGTTTAAATCAGGTGCGGATTCAGTATAAAGTTTGAGAGGGGAAACTACCGGGAGATTCGGGAGTCCTCCCCCGGGAAAAATTAAAAAAATAAACACGTTTAAAAAAAAGCTTTTTAAAATAAAAATAAAACACGTTTTGACCATTTCAGAGCTTAAAATTTTAAATTTCCATACTGTTACAACAAACGAAATGAATCAATTTAAAATGTAAAATAATTTTAAATTCAGCAATAGGGAATAGATTCCTACAATTATTACTAATGTTTTTTTTACTTTATTTAAGAAAAATAAACTACAACTGTGAAACAGTTTAACACAACCAGCAGTTATAATGTCTATAGTTTTATATAATTGTCTTGATGTCACTTGTGTGAGTAACCGCCCAGTGGTAACCCCTCAAGACGATTCACAAAGGTCTCTATTCCATTGCCTTTTCAGTCTTCTAGGTGGGTTGTGTGGTAGGTGAGGAGCAGACAATGACTGAATTTGAGGAATTTGTGTGATAGTGTATTTTGCTGTGAAAACGTCTGTACAGTTTCTTAATTGTTTCGTCTTCGATGTTAAGGTCTCTATGTAATGTTTTGTTACTAACGTATGTTGGACAGCCTGTGATGATGCGTAAAGTTTTGTTCTGGAATGATTGAATACGTTTTATGTTAGATACTTTAGCTGATCCATAGATCATTAAATCGTAGGTCCAAATAGGACGAAGAAGTACTTTGTAACAGTTAAGTTTCTGAGTAATTGGAAGAGGAGATTTATGGTGAATAAGACTGTGGAGAAGTTTTAACCGCGCGTTAAGAGATTGCATTTTAAGCCAGGTACGTGGATTCCATGTCAGTTTTCTGTGTAGTGTCAGTCCTATTGCTAATTTGAAATTTAAAAAAATTATATTGTCACCGCCACCCTTTCTAATTAATCACTTACTGTGGTACCGGCTTCAATAGTTCTCTCCTGACCTTTGACGGCATAGCGACAAACCTTTCGGCTCCCCACCGACAGAGGCCTTTGTCATCAAGGTCGAGCCAGTAGTGTTCATTCACATTTTGTATTTATAAAGATACAAAAAAGTAATAAAATAATTTTAAAAACAGTTTGAGGGGGTCATGATCCCTGTGATTCCCCTAAATTCGCCACTGTATAAATAAGTATACAAGTCACTTTTAAGCTACACAATTATGTATTGTTAGCACAGGGAGAAAAGGTAGATAAAGTATAAAATCAATCAATTTATACAATTACCCGCTGATAATAGTTTTCGGTCATTTGAACCAGTTCGCATCAATCAAGACTAGACGCATTAGACATCTTATTATCGTACAATGAATCCTAGCATACAGATCTATAGAAAACATAACTATATTAAATTTGTATAAAATGCCTCCTTATAGAATACTACATTGCATTGCAAAAGTCTCGAATTTTATTCCCGGGTAAGTCCTACAAATTGTATGGCATTGTAATCAATTGATACTGTGTTCTCAAAACTACTTTAATTGTTAATGACCTAGCAATTGAAACAACTTTAAATTAACATAAAAATATATATTGAAAACAAGTTCGTTTCAACACTAGACTAACTTGTTCAATAATGCTGTGCAGTTTTCAAAGTAGTTTGATTAAGGACTTAAATGAAGATTAATATTATGTTAATTGTTTTAACTATAGTCAATTAAAAAAAGGGATAAAGGACACCCCTATGGTTGCAGAAAATTATGCTGGTGGTAGCGTACTGCCTATTTCTATCCTTTATTACCATCTTTGTCTTACACATAGTAACCTTCATTGAAAGTAATTATATTATTACATTGTAGTCCAGGATGTACAACATATGGAACAAATGTTACAATTTTCATTGTAAGAAATTAGTCTTCATAAAATTTATATCGCTTAATGAATCTATCGAATTTATAACATTTTTTGCGATGCTATATTACTAATTTCATTGGTACTTTTAAATCATGTTATCTTTTCCCTCCTATCAAAATATACGACAGTATCTTTAATGAAATAATAAGAAGATAAAACAGCTATATTTTTACTCTCTGCAGGTTTCCGATGTAAACATACAATTTGACACCTGCATCCTGCAAACTTCCTTAATTTTCTATTTCATAACATATGGCTCTGTCTGCAACGATTAAATAAAAATGTGCAAAGAAAACAAAATTATATTTTGTATACAACGATAGGATTAATAAAAGAAAAAGATGAAAGATATTTTGGCGGGAATTTAAAACAATATTAATATAACTTTTTATATTTATAAACAAACCAACTTATATAGCGTATAATATTATCTTACTTTTCAATCGTTGCTAAATCTTGATCAAGGTCAATAACTTTCTAGATGTTAAGTTCAAGAGTATTTTTGTATGAAAAATAAATTTGATCTAACTTTTTATCGTATTTTTTTTTAAAACTAGCATATTTTGTACAATAAAACATAATTATAACTAATTATTCTTAATCGAAACAACCTTTAGGAACTTTCACATCTTAAATAATGATTTAATTCTATGAATTGTTTAATATGGAGTGGAATTGAATAGTAAATATTATGAAAAAATTTCATATAGTTCTAAATAAGTTTTAAAAACGGGAAATTTTCATTTTTTGAAAATTTATCTTAGCCTATTCTTATTTACAAAAGTGAAAATATACTAAAAATTTCAGAGAAAAAGGATCTTACAAACATCTTCAATAAATGATGACTGAGATAATAACCAGCATATTATCCAGTATTACGAGGGTTGCCTTTTATATTTCGGAAATGGACAATACTGTTGCTGCAATCTGTTAGCCAATATCGTTATCTTAAAGTTTGACTTTTTTCGATAGATTGTACTCTGTTTCGCTCGTACAGTCCATTGTTGTGTTGTTTAGTAGTGACTTGAAATTGTTATTTCGGTCAAAAAATGGAGTTAAGTCGTGAACATTTTCGTGCAATTATTTTTTACAACTTTTGACGTGGGTTATCTCAACAACAGTGCACCAATGAACTTAATTCGACATTTAGCGATGAAGCACCATCGAAAACCACTGTTTATCGGTGGTATACGGAATTCAATCGTGGCCGTGGTTTGCTCAGTGATGAATTTTGCGAAGGTCGTCCAAAATCGGTTGTTGTTCAAAAAAATATTGATGCTGTGCTTGAACTGATTATGCAAGATCGTCATATAACATAATTATCGTGAGATTACGGCATCCTTGGGCATTAGTGGAACCAGCATACATTCAATACTGCATGAACATTTGGGCACCAGGAAGATTTGTTCGCGTTGGATTCCCCGATCAAGAAATCGAGAAATGATTAATAATTATTCCGCTGAAATCACTTCTTGGAAATTGGATTATATTCGGACGAATGAAAGACTGCAGATGAAGGCGGAGCATAGTGGACTAGAACACAGCACAAAGCCCATTGACTTTCGGCAACCATATCCTGCGTTGTCACGTTGTAGTCCTACTGTTCACGTTAGTAAACCACAATTACAAAGTTACAAAGTCAGCTGGAGTCGATGGAACTAAGTGTGACAGCAAAGCGGCAACTTCACACCCAACCTTGGCTGTTATTGACTAGATCTCATCCGCAATCTTACAGTAGTTCGATTATAGTCTAGATTTTTAGTTGGATTTGTCTTATTGGGCAATAACAAAACTAATAATTTAGTCCATCGCGTAGGTGTCGTTGTTTGCGTAGTAGACTGCAAAACGAAAGGACCCGGGTTTCACTACTGGCCAGGAATTGAAAAAATATGACTTGCTAAAATCCAACGATTCTGTTACATAACCCATCGAGTGGTATAGTCGTCGCCGCGAGTCAGCCGTTTGACAACTGATGTACGGAGACAAAGGTTTCGTTCTTCAAATCCTAGTAAACGTAGTCACTTTTATACGGATTTGAATTCTAGACGATGATTACCGGTTTACTTTGATGATTGGGGTTCATTTAACCACACTTTCTCAGAAAACGTCAGCCTGAGTCTGTACCAGTTCACACGTCATACATATCATCGCATCTCATTAGGTCATAGGGTTGCTCACTGTTCTAAACTGAACAGATTGGAATGTATATTTCGTACAATAGGGTAAACTGTTACATAACTCATTCTAATCGCTAAAGAACCAGAAGTTGAACCTTAAAATCATGTAAAATAAACTGTATTTTTGCACCAAATACTTTTTAAGAAACTGTAAATAATTTAAATATATATTCCGTTTTATGTAACTCTTTACAAAAAAATACCAAAAAGAAATTTAAACCGAATATTTCATTATTATTGAGATAATTCCAATTAATTACGGACTGATTTTTTAGTCCTGTTACCCAATTGTTGATGTCTGGTAATTTTTTCTAAGAAAGGGAAATTTTGTTTTGTGACACGAAGTTGGAAGCCCTACTCAACTGGTATATATACGGCAGTGTGAGTTGATTCTCCTTGAGCTATTCAAAATTTTGTGCCGTTTCCGGTCGTGTTGCGAACAGAATATATTTTACCCTAGAACAACGGGTTTCATTCTTAAATAATATTTTCCTACAAAATCGTACGCGAATGTAAATGAATCATTTCAAATTAAATTTTTAGCAGCTTTCTGAACACTCGAATATGACAAACCAACTTGCGAGGAAAGTTTCCGTAAACTTTTCCGTGGAGAATTGAGCAATCTTGTTTTCACATTCTCTAAAACGGCATATGTCAAAAGAGTTGGTCGACCACTACTTTTTCTATCGTAAACACTACCTGTCTCTCGAAATCGGTTTATTAACCTACAAGTTGACATTTTTCTGGTGGAGGAACACTAACAAATTTAATTTGAAATGATTCTTTTACACTCGCGTACGATTTCGTAACAAAATATTGTTCAAGAATGAAACCCGTTATTCTAGAGTAAAAGATATTCTGTTCGTATCACGACCGGAAACGGCACAAAATTTTACATAGCTCAAGGAGAATCAACTCACACTGCCGTATCTATACCAGTTGAGTAGGGCTACCAACTTCGTATCACAAAACTAAATTTCCCTTTCTTATAAAAAAATTACCGAACATTAACAATTTGGTAACAGGATAAAAAAATCACTTTGTAGTTGAAAAAAATTAGCGAATTTGTTTGTTATATGTTCTATTTATATAGTTACATAATATCACGAAAAATTTAATTAGAATAGCAAAACAATGCGTACATCATAAAAACATTGTCGTTAGAAAACGTACAAGCAGAGGTAAAAAAAAATCCAATGGGTTTGGCAGGAAGACATGAATGTGAATTATAGTGACATCTGGCGTATGCACTTGGTAATAAACTAGAGAGGGCACAAGACGATTAGAATTTCGAATGAAATAGGCCTACAACAGGAAGTATAGGTTGAAGAATTAAAATTTAACGTTTATTTACATGTGTATAAATTTAAATTACACCGGACTTATTTGTTTAATTTACAAATCCTGGAAAATAATTGACAAATATTTCATTAATGACGATATAAAAATGAATATTTATTGGTCTAGTTGGTTTAGAAAGACAAAGATTACCTTTTTAATGTTTTGGACACGCCCGTTCGTATTGCCAATTGAAGTCGATTGTCTCAACAATAGGTTTGTTAACCACGTATTATGTAACACAATAATGATGATATAAACGAACTGTATCTTATTACTTATTTTTAATCTAATACAGACCAGACTGAGGTACTTCAATTAATTTTGGGTACCGTTAATACAAATCTGAAAATATACACCAGTTACTTTGTTTATAAAAGTAGTTTTTCTGTACATATGACAATTCTTTCTAAACTAAGGTATTCTTCCCGAAAAATTATATTATAAATTTAAATTAATTTCTCAACGTTTTTAAAATAATTTCTGTATATTTTATCTATAAAATTTAATGATCGTAATCCATTACAGTCTGTAATATTCGTACTACTTGATTTTTGAAGAGTGCTTTCAAATTTTTTTTGGAAGTTGAATTTTACAAAATGATTTTTGATCGAGTATCTGTTGTTGTTTAGGTCATCAGCTAGAAGGCTGGTTTGAACCTCTAGAGATTTTAATAAGTAAAACGAGGAGTCAGGTGGCGTACATTTGCCTTTCTCTCTGAGTTGAAAAATATGCTTATCAGCATGCCAGGCTCTCAAAAAGGTCGTATTTTCCACCTTACAATTGATACCTTCACTTCATTCACCACAGGGTCTGTTTGTATAATGAAATTCATTACCTTCAAAGGAAATAACTCTGATTAGTGTCTTTTACATCTGTACGTCTTCTGTTCTTAAATACCTCAGTCATTTAATTGGTTGACCATATGATAAGAAAGAAATTTTTTTTTATATAGCTCTGGAACTAACAGTGTAAGTAATTTAACACTCCACTTGTCGGTTATAGGCAGCATGTTCATATATAAATATTTTGCTAACATTAAGACATAACATTATTTCACATTATTATGTAGGATACGAGCATTATTTTGTGATATGTTACATGTATAATTACATTAATTATTAGTAGGCCTATTCAATGTTTCACAGTTGCATTTGAAGAGTTATGGCTCATGATTGAAGTTTACAAAAGATACGTGAAAGACAGGGTTATTTTATGAGAGATTACGATAATGTGGATCCACCTTCTATCACCGTAATATAAAAAATACTTTTTGAATTTTAGAATTATATCTTTCGGAAGGTGTGTAAATAATATATTTTATTTTTACTTCATAGTTATTCCTTTTTTTATCAAACTTCAGAAAAAATTCATTATAATTAAACACACGCCAATTTTTACATTTGTAGCTCTTTGGGAAGGTATAAAAATATTAATTAATAGTTTAAGGTTGTCACCATTTTTTACTTCTTTAGGGCAAGATGTCAAGGAGTAAATGCTTTAGATTTTTTGTTTAATTTGTGTTGTTATTGTTTAGACCTCTATAAACTTTACTTATTAAAACGAGGAGTGTAGCGGTTTACAAATACCTTATCATTGAGTGGAAAAGTATGGTTATTAGCTTGCCAGGCCTTCTGAAAACATCCACTTTCCACCCTGCGATTGATATCGGCACTTCATTCACCACATGGTCTGGCTGTATAATAAAATTCATTACTCTCAGAGGAGATAACTCTGACTAGAGTCTTTTACGCCTCTACTTCTTCTATTCTTAAATGCATTAGTCGTATAATTGGCTGACCATGTGATAAGAAACAGAACTCTGTAGCCCTGAGAATAGCAGATTGAGTGCAAATAGTTTAAGATTCCAACTGCCTGTTATGGACAAGTGTAATAATTCCTTCATGGAATAAATTTGCCGAATTTGAGCTCTCTAGATGATCGGGGAGTTAGAGAATGTGTACATAAAGTCCAGCCTTCTTTAGTTTGCTCCTACTGTCAACAAAAAGTGACGTCACTGAGCATGCGCGTTACTTAAAAATGTGTACACGCTGATTAAAAAGTAACTACAAAATACTTTTAAAAGTATTTTTGTATTTTTATAAATAAAATTGTTCAGTCATATCAACTGTTAAACATTACAACATGACTGATGTTTTAAGTACTGAACAATAAATTTATAAAAATGGTGTACTTTATTTCCATTCTTTTTCATAAATATACGCGGTTAAAAGTTATGTACGTATTACTTCTGATCTGTGTGACGAAACAAGAGAACTTTTAAAGAAACATTTTAATTTTAGTGATCTGTTATCTAGTATTTGGATAGTCATTCGTTATTTGACAAAATTGAATTTGATGATGACTAATCCAAACCCATAAATCTCTCTCCACATTTTTGACAAAGAACATGTCATCGTTTTAATATGATACCAGTTGGTTTATGACATCGTATTGTCTCGCATCGTTCTTACGTTCACAATAATTTACTTTCAATTAGGAATTTAGTGTTATAGTATTTGATATTTCATTTTTATTTATAGTTTTCCATTTGTGTAAGTTACTTATTGTATAAATCAAGCAAGAAAAGAAGAGCAAAGTTAAAGCGTGGACCCTAGCGGACACCCTGTAGTGGCTGGCCTTAGTTTGAAAATATACGCCGAATATAAACACAGGTCGGCCCGATTTTTGAGCGGTCAGTGCAACTGGTTTGTATGCCAGGGTCCCGGATTCGATTACTGGTAGAGTCTGATATGTTTTTCTTCTGCATATCACTTCATATGCGCACAAGTTAAGGCTTATTTAGGCAAACTTCCCATAAAAGATAAAATTTAAATAGATAGCCTAATTATTCATTTTTGAATAATTTTACATTTTTATTTAAATTTCGAAAACAAAATTTAAAGTATAACAAATGTTATTATATAACATATTAAAAATTCGGATGTTGGACGTAAATTCATCTTGACGTACATTATTCATTTATTATTAATCGTAATAATGTAATTGTTTTACGTGCAACATTATTTGTGTTTTTATTACAATATTAGCATTAAATAAATTATACTGTCGTTATTCAAATACTTATCTAATTGAAAGATGTAGACCTTAACACTTTTATTATTACTATAGATATAATTGTAGTGATGATGGTGGGAGACGTAATGATGAGTATTATTATAATGGTGAGAGAAAAATGAGTTTGCATGTGCTTTTATGACTCAAATTTATGCAAAACATATACACGTTTGTTGATATATGGATATGATTAGCATGACAGACCCGTTGTCGTGTAAACTTTAGTACTTATACTATTAAACCCTGTTAAGGATATGAATACACATATCTCGTTTATAACGCGGTTAAACAGTTCACCAAACTATCGCGTAAAATGAAACAGTACTAAAGAAAAGTTATATAATAAATGTCTATGATAATATAAAATATTTATACCTGTTTTCATTATTTTTGTGTACTTGCATATTTCAAAATATGTTTTTAAAAAATTGAATGACTTGTTTGAGAAACCATACATATCCATTTTTATCAAAATTGAGTTGGTGTTAAAAATCGAATAGTTCATTGCATTTCTATTATTTTATAGAGAAAACCACAAGTCCAGCTATTATAGTAGGAGATTAACCTGCAGAAATTTTTTTTTTGTTTGAGGAACAACATTAGAAATATTTTTATGGTCATCAGCAGAAAAAGATGATAAGCCCGAAGAAATGTAGTATTATTTGTTTTTCTTGAAATTAAAATAAATTAAAAAAATTAACTACATTTTTAAAAATACGATATAAACTTAAACATTCTGTAAATTAATATTTTAATATAAATAAACTGGAGTATTCTACGTAAAACAAGTTGCATTAGATCTATTTATTTCATAAAAATGCATTTGTTTGAAAAAAACCACAAGTCCATGCTGGAAAATTCTCTTGTCTAATAATATCCATTAAATTTAAGATAAAATTTATAAAAATGAATACATTACTTTTAATGAAGTACTTCAAATTCATGTCAAATAATTTTCAGCAATATGTATCAATAAAATTAGAAAAATATTTTTTGTATTTTCCTGAAAAATTAGCGTTGGATTCGTATTGTTTTTCTAACATGCGATTCAATTATTCTCGGATATGATTTACGCACAAAGAAGCATCTGTTATTAATCGTAGAAATCTAGTAAACTGTAAATATTGAAAATGAGCAATATTACTTACTTAACCATATAGTTTTACTGAACCATACATTTGATTAACACATGTCCAAATTCGTTGAATTTGGTACTTAAAAAAACGCTTCACGAGTTAAAAGTGAAGTTTCTCAAATGCATACAGACAGATTTTCTGGCAAACTTCTCCAACGACCAAAACGAACGTAGAACAGGAAACTTCTTAAGCCCTAGAAACAGTATATTACATTGAAATCTCGCAAATCCGAAATTCAGGGAAATTCAAACATTTGTTTGGCGAATTAAAGTTTGAAAAACACATGAAAAATTAAAAACTTATTTATTGTGTCATATACATTTAGTAATCTTTGTTATGAAACCTTATATTACATACAGTAAGTTGTTGAAAAATGAATAAAGAAGTACACCTTCACTTCAATTACCTCAGGGTCTGGCTGTATATTGAAATTCATTACTTTCAGAGGAGATAACTCTAACTATAATAATCACGATAAATTTAGGCGGGTGAGAGTTTGCTGTGTACTTTGCCTCTTCCTCACCTCGTCACTCCTACCAGTCAAACGATTTCTCCTCTCTTACTGCTTTTGTTGACTTGAAACTTGTACCTTATTTTAAAGTCTATTTCACCCTTTACACTCAAAAGTGTACTCCGCCTATAATATCTAATACACATCATGTGTTAATTTATTATATTTGCGACGTATGCGTTCAAAAACAAAAAATTGAAACTGTTCTATTTTCCCATTTAAAAATGAGCTTATCATATTTGATTGTACAGTACTACTTCTCGTATGTTTTATTACATGTAAAGTTTATATTTCGTACGAAAATTAAAACAAGTGTAAATTATATTTTGTAAGCTATATTAATAGTAATATTATATTATACAACTGCAGTAAATAAATAGAATAAAAATACATTAAAAAAAAGTACAGTGAATAAACTACTTTTAATTTATCTAACACGTAAAAACAGTGTATGTCTTGTAACATTGTAAAGAGCGTAAGGGGGGGGGGCTATAAGTACGTTGTAGGTTGTGGAAGGGATACACGAGCAAGAACTCGACCCACCTAAATATTTCTTTCTTAGTATTGTGTCTTTTACACCTTTACCTTTACTGTTCGTTAATGGTTCAGTCATATAATTGGCTGACCATGTTATAAGAAATAAAACTATATTTTTGTAGCCCTGGAACTGACAGATCGAGTGGAAATATTTTAATTCTCCACCTTCCTATTGTTGTTGTTTAGGTCAACAGCCGAAAGGCTGGTTTGAACCTCTAGAGGCTTTACTAAGTAAAAACAAGAAGTGAGGTGGTTTACCATTGCCTTCCTCACTGAGTTGAAAGAGTATGCTTATCAACATGCCAGGCCCTCCGAAAAACACCCACTTTCCACCCTGCAAATGACACCTTCACTTCATTCACCACAGGGTCTGGCTGTATAGTGAAATTCATTACTCTCAGAGGAGTTAACTCTGATTAGTGTTTTTTACACCTCTACCTCTTCTGTTTTTAAATAGTTCAGTCGTATAATTGGCTGACTATATGATAAGAAACAGAACTATTTTTTGTAGCCCTGGAACCAACAGATCGAGTGCAAATAATTTAATGCTTCATCTGCCCGTTATGGGCAATTTATGTTATGAAACCTTAAATTACATACAGTAAGTTATTGAAAACGATTAAAGAAGTATAACTTCACTTCATTCACCACAGGGTCTGGCTGTGTAATGAAATTCATTACTCTCATAGGAGATAACTCTAACTAGTGTCTTTTACACCTCTACCTCTTCTGTTCGTAAATGGTTAAGTCATTTAATTGGCTGACCATTTTATAAGAAACAGAACTATATTTTGTAGCCCTGGAACTGACAGATCGAGTGGAAATATTTTATTGCTCCGCCTCCCTGTTATAGGCAATAGTTTATCTAACTGTGCAGTAAAAAACAACACTAAAAGAAACACGTTATATTGAAATACATCTGCTTCATCTAAACTCTATGTACAATGGGCAAGAATCGACTCAATGGACATCTGTCATGTAGTCATATATCGATTTATGAAAAATTCTATAACAAACAATTAGAATAAAAAAGACCTTGACTATTTTACTATGATTTAAATAATAGAAAAAAATAAACAGTAAAAAATAGATATATGACAACTACTACTGTCCAACGTTAATTTTGTAGACTATCCCAATAAGTTTCGCTACGTTTCTCATGCACAAAACACTAAGTGCGAGTACGTGTATGTGAATCGACAATGAAAGAAACCTATTCAATGGTTAATACCCGTTTCGGTTTACTTAATTAGTAAATTGAACAAATAATATATTGTTGTTAAACGTGCTTAACAAATATATAATACATTTTATTTAAAGTTAAAAATAAAAACATATATTCTTCCATTATTTTTATTTGTAAAAACAAGACAGCATTAATAATTAGTTAATTTATATGACTAATTTATATTTTTGTAGTTTCTTCTATTATTTTTTATGTTTTTAAATGTACGGTAATTTTGTACTTGTATTATATAATACATTGTGCGTAGTGTTAAAATGTTCACGTTTCTTTTGTTAAATTATTATTGTTTTTTTTATAAACAAATACAGACAAATTGGTCGTATACAAGATATTGTATTAACTACTGTATTCATCGAAATGCTTCTATTTCGTTTCTCTTTAATTAGATTACTTTATAAATATGATAATTTAGTTACTGCGAAAATTGTTTAAAATAATATAGATAGAGGAAACATTTTAATGTCGTTCATATTTTATACATTAGTGATTTCATAAAACATTTTCATAAGAATTGTTATTTATTTTGGTGGCATCAATACCTTAATTTTCCTCAACATTTTCTACAGCATCTTCAACTAAAAGGAATTTTGTGTTTACACAAAATAACCTATTTTATTGAGAGTTTGTCAGTGTTAGATTAAAAGCAGATCAATGTAAGAGCTCTGTTACAAGTGTTGTTGAAATTTTAGTTTACAAGATAGTGCAATGTACATAACTTTATTTTAAATCAATTATAGAGATTCTGCTTAGAATCTCTTGTAGTATTATTTTAAAACGTAGTTTAGATAAGAATAAAATTTACTTATTAGTCTTAAGACTAGGTCGTAACGATTATATTTATGTAAAATAAAATTTGGTGTGAAATAATCACATAACTTTCTCTTGCCAATATAAATTATGAAACATATAACCTTTATTTAATCATTAGTAAACAATGTAAAATGAAAAACATAACCTAATTTTAATCATGAGTGAATGACGAAAAATGAAAATCAACCTCTGTTAGATTTAAAAATATGGGAAATCACTAATGACGCTAAAATAGACTAGAAGAAAATGTTGAAATAAATGTTGTAGATTATTTTATTTCCTATAACTTTGATTATATACAATTTTTTAGTAATATGGACTCTAAAGCCTCAGTATTAAAAAAAATTCATTATTTAACTAAATTTGATGAGAAAAACACAGAAAGTCACTAATTGACGCTATATTAGGCGTTGCACAATAAATGAAAGTTTTCGGCTTTTTAATGTTCTACAACTTTGATTGTATACATTTTTGCCCTAGAATGCATATTAACACCGCAATCTTGAAAAAAATAAACATTTATTACCACGAGAACTTAGGCCTCACAAGAATTAAAACAGCTTACCTTTTTGGCGCTTACCTTATCTTGCAGAGCATAAATATTTAGTAAATGAAATGATTTTATAATAATTCGTAGGAGCCGTTTTTGAGAAAACAGCAAAAAGTGAAAATTGCACGAATTTTCTACTGCTTCCGGTTGACCGATTATGATGAAAATGTTCGTGACGGGCCCCCTGTGGTACCTAACGTAAGTTCCAAGTTTCAACTTCGTAGGTTATTCCGTTCTTGAGATTTTTGTTCACTCACAGACCAACAGCTAAAAACATGGTTTTTGGGTTCAGGGGCCCTGAAAACGTGTAGCCTATATTCGGTCAAAACTAGATTTTTAAATCGGAATGAAAACAATACTTTTTGTCCCTACATATCTTATATAGGGTAAGCAAAAGTAAAAAAACGAGTGGTTGATTACCGAATTGTCAATGCCTTCCAAACAATAACCAGGTAATCCTCATGCAAAATAATGCTAATCAAACCTGTTAAACAATTTTAAATTCCGTTTTACACCAATATTGTTTACTCACATTTTACTCATTTATAAATAAGCTTTTCTCAGTTGGGTATAGTAGGTCTATGTTGTTGTTTAGATAATTAGCTGAAAAGCTGGTGATTTAAACCTCTAGAGTTTTACTAAGTAAAACAAGGAGTAAGAGGGTTTACAATTGCCTTCCTCACCGAGTTGAAAAATATGTTTACCTGAAAAGCACATATTTTCCACCTTGTAAATGACACCTTCACTTCATTCACCACAGGGTCTGGCTATATAATGAAATGTATTACTTCCAGAGGCTGTGATTGGTGTCTTTTACACCTCTATCTCTTCTGTTCTCAAATGATTCAGTCATTTAATTGGTTGACCATGTGATAAGAAATGGAACTATTATTTTGTAACATCTCGTAGTATAGTATATAGCATTTAATTTAACTGAAGTATGTTTGCAACATGTCTATTTGCTTTCACTCTAAAATCCATTTTATTTCTATAATTCTGAAAAAAATATCACAGAAAATATACCTCACTGGTAAATTTTCTCAGCAATTATTTAATATCTAATCACAATCCTTATAACTGTGTATGATGTGTAAATTAGATGTAGATGTAGACTCAGGCCAACTATTCCTGAAAGAATATGGTTAATTGAACCCCAAAGTGCACATTTACTAGAATTTGAACCTTCGTCTCCAAAATCATTTGTTAAAAACGTGACTCGTAGCGACGACTTTACCACTAAGGTAATCTAGTGTTGCCTAACCTGAATAGATTGTTGTTTAATTGTTCATGTGTGCTATAGACACAGAATTTCCTTGAAAATTATTTTAGGTATCTGGATTGGATAGTATCGTTGTATTTGGTTTAGAAAAAAAGCATATTACTCTATAAAATTAAAAAACAACTATTTTTATTCAAACTGACAATAATTATGTAGATCCTTTGATATACATATTGGTTCATTTTATTCTGCACAAACGTTTCACGTTTTCTAACCGACTCTGCGATGTGTCATTTATATTTTATACAAGTAGATGGGACGTTTTATTTCTACGAAGAACTTCTGATCGTAACTAAAGATTTGATTATAAAAATATCACTAAGTGTCAATTCAGTTTTTTCTGTGCATAAAATAATTGAAATCATTAGAGTAGAACATTGTTATACAATCATTAATATTACTAGGAAATCCTTGAAGACGCTATAATGGAGACGACGCCTTAAGGTATAAGTTTTTATAAACAGATTGTGGGTACAGCATAACTTACTCGTATGGATAGTGTTTAATTAACATTATCTACATAGAATATTAAATAACATTATAAATTTTCAGTGTCTTTTAAAAAAAGTCTTTAAATTTTGAAATGGGCTTTTACAACTTTGTTAAAGAGAACTTTAAATACTCTTTTTCATCTCATCTCATACTCATTTCAACTTCATCTTTAATATCTCACATGAAAAATACGCTAAAAGGTTGGCTAAAAGGTTTCCACACATGAAAAAGTGTCATCTTTAATACTTTAACTTTATATTAATATCAGAGTCTTTGTTATTATAGCAAACTTTTTGTAATAATTCGGATATTTTTAGAACTTTATAATTTTAGATGGATCAATGTAAACATTTTCCCATAACAGGCAGGTGGAGTGTTAAATTATTTGCACTCGATCTGCTAATTCCAGGGCTACCAAAATATTTTTTTTCTTATCACATCGTCAGCCAAATATGTGACTGAAGGATTGAACACAAAAGAGGTTGCGGTGTAAATGAAACTAGTCAGAGTTATTTCTTCTGAGAGTAATGAATTGCATTATATAGTCAGACCCTGTACAGTGAATGGAGTGAAGGTGTCATTTGCAGGGTGGAAAGTATATTTCGGAGGGTCTGGCATGCTGATAAGCATACCTGTTCACTCAATTAGGAAGGCAATGGTAAACCACCTCACTCTTCGGTTTACTTATTAAAGCCTCTAGAGGTTCAAACCAACCTTTCGGCTGATGAACTAAATAATACTACTAGATCATCGACTTTCACACATAATATTAGGAGACACCTTCTTAATTAGCAAATCCTGTTCTAAGACAAAATATATCTTCTGTTAATATTTGGTAGTAATTATATAATAAGTATTTAGTAAAAGCTTCTGAAAGCTTGCAATTTTTGTAAAAGTTTACGGAGAAGACGGAAACATTAAAAAAATCATTAGTCAAGTTCAGTTGCAAAAAACATTTCAAGCATCAAATGCATCTTCTAAATTTATACGTTTTAGTCATCAATCAGATTGTTTAATATAAATAATATTGTAGTTTAGGTCATCCACCAAAGGCTGGTTTGAACTTCTATAGACTTTACTAAGTAAAACGAGGAGTGAAGTGGTTTACAATTGCCTTCCTCACTTAGTGGAAAACGTATGCATATCACCATGTCAGGCACTCTGAAAAACACCTACTTTCCACCCTGCAAATGACACCTTCATTCACCTCAGGGTCTGGCTGTATAATGAAATTCATTACTCTCAGAGGAATTAAATGTGACTAGTGTCTTTTATATCTCTACCTCTTCTGTTTTTGAAAGCTTCAGTCATATAATTGGCTGACCACGTGATAAGAAACAACATTATTTTTTGTGGCCCTAGAACTAGGTAATCGAGGGCAAATAATTTAACACTTCACCTCTCTGTTATGGACAAATAACCAATATTCTGGAAATATATTGTTTCTTTAATAAAAATAACTTAATATTTTATTTATTTCGTTTAGTTAAATATACATTGCAATTTAATACTGAACTATACTAAGCTCTACAAGTAGCCTATACAATATTTTAAAATAAATTTATTTATTTACATTTTACAAAAAAATGTAGTCACTTAAATACTTAAAACTACTATAAAAATTACTAAGTTAAATACTTAGTTAAATTACTATAGTTACACAGAATTTAATAATAATAAAAAAAAACAGAAAATAAGTGATAAATTCAATTACATTTGCCTAAAATACCAATAATAATCCTAATAATAATAATAATCTTATAATAATAATAATAATCGTTATTTTATAATAATAATTATATTTTAATTTTAATAACAATAGAAATTAAAAAAAAACCTCCAAGATTATGTTTGTACCTTTGTAATATAGAGAAAAATATAAAAAGCACATTTTTTATAACTATAACTACCTTACAATATATTTTAACTAACACAGTGTAGATATTTTTATTTCTTAGGAAATTAATTCAATAAATGAGCATAAAGAAACAGGTAAACTATCGCAAAGAGAAAAGTAAAAACTAATAAGAACCGTTATTTTAAAACTTTGAAAAGTTGCTCAAGTTCTTGGTCGCTGATTGATAGGATATGATATTTAAGTTTATGTTTAAATAGATGTGGTGACATAATACTGTTGATATGGGTGGAATTACGTTAACAAATCGCCCCTCAAGATAGAGAAATTACTTCTGAAAAAATTAAAAATTTGGT
The DNA here is from genome assembly GCA_035578175.1 of Catonia carolina. NCBI lineage: Eukaryota > Metazoa > Arthropoda > Insecta > Hemiptera > Achilidae > Catonia > Catonia carolina. Next base: position 253,780,612 of record JAQMRL010000001.1, on the reverse strand, counting down.
TTTCTAGTCTTTACCTTTTAATTATCCTATCTTAAACACTTTATTCTTTTTTACGTAGCGTTAAATAGTTAAATTTTAGATATGTGATAAACCGTTGTTCGGAGAGTAATAATATTTCATGTGTTCATGTTATTAATAGTTAAAATTTTGAGGTAGTGAGTTGTTAAAATAATTGTTATTACTTTAAAATATAGTAATGCAGATTAATATTTCTTAATATTAGTCATTATGTAGCGTTCAAATATAGTTTCAATTTTTTTGTTTCAAATACGTGCATTGTAAATTTTTCTCTTCCTTGTATATTAGTTACATTAGTAAAATACCCTGGGAAAAGACAACTAGATGACTGCTCCTGGTCGAGATCAAACTAAATAAGGCTATTATCTTTATTCTGTTCGACTGCCGTTTGTTTGTTGCTTCAAATGGCGGTGTCTCAACACGCAATCCAACTCCCAAGCAACATCTATGAACGAATCGTATTACAAGGCCGGGGGAAATATTTTAAAGTTGGGAATATAAGTACTTCATAATAATTTACGCTAATTTACCAGCAATTTTTATGCAAGTAAAAAACAAAATGGTTACTGTATAAACTGTATTATTAATATTATTTTTGTATAAGTTTTTTTTATAAAACTGCTAATAACATTGGTTCTAATAAATTTTTTCCAAGAACAAAGTATACTTAACTATATTTTACCGGATTTTTTTTTAAATAATAAGTTATTTAAAAAGGAATTGATTGTAAAACGATGGAAGAAAATTATGATTTTTGTTACTTAACAATCGCTTAACACTTACTGAGTAACGTTCATCTTAATAGTGTTAGGATTTTGTTACGAATTACGAATGTTATTATAGGAGTATTTAATCATTAAAAATTTCTATAATTTGAATTGATCTTTACATTACATAAGAATTGTAAGCTAACAAAGTCGATTTTACAGGACTGCGTGTGCATTTTATTGTAACTTGAACAAAAAACACTACTCTGGTTAGGGTGAAACTTAGATCCAATAAATATGAATAAATAATGAAATAAATCTTTATTTGTCAGCGACCAAAAAAGGAAAAGACATCGTCAAATATTAGAGTAATATACGTATATTTAAATACGCTAATATATTTAATAAGCTATGTATATTCTCATTGTGGGGAGAAATTTTTTTAAATTTAAAAAAATTCTAAGTCATTAAGAATTCTACCAGGAAGGCATAATGTTAAAAGAGGTGTTGCGAATTTTTTTAAATTTTAAATCTCCCCACAAAGTGAGAAGCTGTTACTTAGCAACACCTCTTTCAACATTATGCTGTCCTGGTATAATTCTTAATGACTTAGAATTTTTTTAAAATCTCACTTTGTGGGGAGCTGTTTTTTTAAATTTAAAAAAATTATAATCTCACACGTTGTCATTAAGAATTCTACCAGGAAGGCATAATGTTAAAAGAGGTGTTGCGAATTTTTTTTTTTAATTTTTGAATTTACATCTGCCCCCACAAAGTGAGAAGCTGTTACTTAGCAACACCTCTTTCAACATTATGCTGTCCTGGTATAATTCTTAATGACTTAGAATGTTTTTTAAAAATCTCACTTTGTGGGGGAGATTTTTTTTAAAAATTCTAATGTTCACGGATGGCTGTCAGCTGGGCACGATACAAAGTCGCTTGCTCAACCGGTGTTACTTAACAAATAATAATAGCGCCTTTCTACCAGCTGACAATTTAAACAATATGGCACTGATACATGGTTTGAGGACTCAAAGCTGCCATTTAAAAAATTATTCTTTTCTTTTACGCGTGGTGAAGCTGGTTTGTCACTATTAAATTCTGTGAATAAAATAACAGAAATGAGTAACTGGGATGGACGTGTATATGCTGGGTATGTCATTGTCTCAGTATTTAGTGGGAGAAATGACCGCGTGGGCAACCTTTCAGAGAATTCGGATTTGAGTTCTATTCATGTGAAAAATGCCTAATTTCCTTTGTGGAACGCATGCATTAATTACTGTGTTTAATTACTGCATTTCATGTAGAAATTGAAATGTAGTTACTGAATTTCTAACTAATCCCAATTTTAAGTATTTTTTGGAAACAACCAACTACGGAATAGTGTGTTAATGAGACAAGTTGTTTAGGTCATCAGCCGAAAGGCTGGTTTGAACCTGTAGAGGTTTTACTAAGTAAAACGAGGAGTGAGGTTGTTTACCATTGACCTTCCTCACTGAATGGAAAAGTATGCTTATCAGGGTGCCGGGCCCTCTGAAAAGCACATATTTTCCACTCTGCAAATGACCCCTTCACTTCATTCACCACAGGGTCTGGCTGTATAATGAAATTCATTACTTTGAGAGGATAAAACCCTGATTAGTGTCTTTTACACCTCTACCTCTTCTTTTCTTAAATGATTCAGTCATTTAATTGGCTGATTGGTGATAAGCAATAGAACTATTTATTTTAGCCCTGCAACAAACAGATTAGGTGTAAATAATCTGACACTCCACCCGTCTGTTATGGGCAGAATGAGACATGATTCAAAATTGAACTGCGCAGTCATGACAAAACCAGTAGGGTTGTTTTATTGACGCAATCATTTTGAAATTCTATATCTTAAAGAGTTTATCATGAGGGGTCAAGATACCTTATGTTTTGAAATAAACCGGTATAGGTCTACTTAGAAACTCAACACGTGTTTATACAATGGATTGTAAGATAGGGTGCGCTGAACTATTACTTACTTGTACGTCACTTGAAGACACGATTATTCTATTACTTCGTTTACGTTTACAAAAATAGTCAACGGTATTCAAACTACCTCTACCTTTAAATACTTCTGAAATTTTTGTTACTTTTTACGAAATGGAATTAAATATTGTTGAAAGAACATTTTTATAGTAACCTTAATTTTGTTACAGGATCTTACTGAGATATAACTGGCAAGAAGACATTTTTGTCCAATATTTTAATCTGGTTTATCAATTTCCATTTTATAATTTGTTAGAAAGTTGAGAGTTCCTCATTCATTCATTGTGGGATTTTTTATTTGTTTTACGTCCAACTATTTTACAATTGCTGATAATGCAGACGGTGAGAAGGATGATACATGAAGATGAGCGGTGAAAAAATGTCAGACCTGATCGGGAATTGAACTCGAGACCCCGGCGTAAAAGCGAAGTGCGCTAACCACTACGCCAACGGGTCGGCCATTTGTGTTATTGGGTTACTTGCTTGTAAACCGTATGAGGAAAGTGTTTTTCCGTCACTTTATCTGATTTGTTGAGTAATAACTAATAACAAGACCCCCTACGTCATTAAAAGGGCTTTCCTGGGAGAAAATTCAATTAGGACTAAAATTAACTTCCTACTATAGCAAGATCTCAGTTATCAGGACTATTTAGCAGTTATCTGGGTAATGTGGAAGATGACTGTGATAGCGATATTGATATGAAGCTTAATGGATTTCGGTCTATGTGTGATATTGTAGGAAATATACCTCAAATTTTGGTATTATTTTTGATGGTACTAACCTATCTGTATCGTGGTGAGAACTGGTGTTGTACTTTCAGAAATTCTTCAAAACAATTGCTTCACAGATGAATATTTCAAGAGCACTTAAGACATGTTCATTTAGGGATAGACCGCGTAATGTGGATATCCGTGAAATAATACTGCAGCAATCAAAAAAGGAAAGCTTTGGACACAGCAAGGAATATTGAAATCAGGATCTAGAAAGAATGGTGGAGGAACGCATAATAGGATGGCTAGAGATTAAAAACCAGTCGGTTGTAGAAATTGGAAAGTCCTAGGAAGATATTATGGAGGGATGACTTGACTTTTGAACAGGCGATTACCTAATCCTTATGTTGGAGAAGAAGAAGAATGGGACTTATATTCTTATGTTTTCTTATAATCCGTTACGAGACGTTGGTAATTTTAACAATATTAACAGCTCTACAGTGTGTTGCACCAAGAAGTACATCTGTATTTTTCTTGGCTTTCTTTGGATATTTATTGATTCTTGTAGAACCACATTTAACAGTTCCTGCCTACTGAAGTTCGACAACATGTATCCGAATTATTTGATAAATGTGCCTTCTTGCAATGGATCCGTCGGATTCTATTAATCTATCAAAGAAATTTTGTATTCGTTTAATAATAATACATTATTTCGCATTTACTTAACAGTTTTATAAGCACAAAACAATAGAAACATATTACATAAATTACTGTTATTATTAATGCAATTACTATTTACAGAATTTGATAATATTAATTGTGGTGCGGGGAAAATCAACCTACCCAATTATGAAGCAGCCATGTTCTTGGGTAGAATTAATGAGTGTTTTCCTTTAGGGCAGAAGTCTATTTTCATGGCTCAAAAAAATAATTTAGTGAACCAGTTAAGGATTAGAAGGAGTCAATATCCGTTGAATCTCGTGTCTATATTGGCCAGCAATTTAGACTGACTAAATTTTTAAACTTTATGACGTTCAGCACATTTCTGATAACATAGGCATAAGATTTATAAGTTAAGGAACTAAATAATTCGATTGCCTTTGGTATAATTTGGTAGAAGCTTGATGTTAAGTGTTCACAGCAAGTAATCCTAAGCACCCAAAGCTGTAGCCATTTTTATAACACTCAGATCTACTAGCACATTAAAAAATGAAATTCTTTCACAGTTATAATAACACCCATTGTGTGTTTTAGTTATTTAAAACTACTCAACCAGTATAACTTAACCTGTCAACGCTCAAGGACAAATCATTCGTAAATTAACTTATACTGTCCAGTCTTTAGAGTTTTGTAGACAGTCTCCTAGTCATGTTAGTCAATTTGTTCTGCATTATAAAAACAACGCATAAGGGACAAACGAAAAATAAAGAATCGTTAAAAGCATGCGTAGAGCAAAAATAGTTTCGAACTGTTTATTGAACGCCATTAAAAGTAGTTTTGTAATTTATGAACAAGTAGAAGAAACATAATTTATTTTACATCCTCGGTTTAGATGATTTGTTTTTGGGACAAAAATGAAAATATGAGTTATTCAGAGCTATGTTATTATTTAGGTCATCAGCCAAAAGGCTGGTTTGAATCTCTAGAGGTTTTACTAAATAAATCGAGGAGTGAGGTGGTTTACCATTACATTTCTCACTGAGTGAAAAATATGCTTATCAGCATGCCAGGCCCTCCGAAAAGCATACTTTCCACCCTGCCAATGACATCTTTTCTTAATTCACCATAGAGTCTGGCTGTATAATGAAATTCATTACTCTCAGAGTAGATAACTCTGACTAGTGTCTTTTATACCTCTACCTCTTCTGTTCTTAAATGCTCGTCATATAATTTGGCTGACCATGTGATAAGAAACAGAACTATTTTTCAAGCCCTGAAACTAGCAGATCGATTGCAAATAATTTAACTTCTTTTATTGGTCTTCTTTTATTTTAATTTTTTATGTTGACTTATTTTTGCTGGTGTTTTTGATGTCCAATATTTGTATTATGATTCTGTTCTTCAGTGGCGCACACAGGAATTTTCCTTAGAGGAGGGTGTCAGACGTACCGGTGGGGCGGGGTCCGGGGATCCTCCCAGGAAAAGTTTTGTAAATTAAATATCTAAAAATTACATTTTACATCATTCTGGTACCTAAAATTTCGTTTACGTTTATGCGATTTCTGTGGGAAATCATCAGCAGTTTTTGGAATACCTTGTTATCTGACAAAGATGGACATCAATTTGTATTACCGGAATACATATTTCTATGTAATTGTGTACAATAAAGGAAAGTATCCTTATTTTTTTTTAATAAAAATGAAAGACTTTGGGGGGGGGGAGATCAGGCCCGTTCGCCCCCTCCGTCGGTGCGCCACTGCTGTTCTTGCCCATTCTGAGTATGTATTCCTAAAATCTGTTCTTTCTTCTAAACTTGTCTGGGACCGTTTCTGTATGTTGGTAGATTTTTGACGATAGTGTTTAATCCGTATTTCGTCTCTGTAGCCTGTCAAGGTTTTTCCTTAGAATTATTTTTTCATGTTTTTCTTTTAATTCTGGTATTTTAATTAACTGCTCCCAAAAGATTTCATAAAGGGAGTACCCTACAGGACACATCAAGATAAAAATTGAAAAGTTTAAATATTAACACAATAAATATGTTAATTTTTTACTTGCCTGCCTATTTTGTTACTTTTAATTAAGTGTCATATAATCTTTTTATCCAATAATACACTATTTATCTTGGCGTTTGCTTATGGATGCACTTATTTTTAAAATAAAAAATATATTTCTGAAGAACTTTTATAATGATATACATACTACAATTTTTTAATCTAATTTTAGCCCTTAAACAAATACAGATTAGCACAACTTTTTAAGCTTGTGGTATTCCCTATTGATTTATTCTCTACTGTTAATTTAGATTTTACTTGCAAACTTAAGTTTTTGTTCAAACAATTTATTATTGTTTGTTTACAAAGCGGTAGGTCCCTTCTTCAACGCCCGCCTGGGGTTAAAAATTCTTAACACGGTTATATTTACCGTTATTACTCTATTCCCACTGTAATAGGCATTTAGCAAGCTGTAAAAATGATTATAACAAAATAAAAAATGTGGTGTGAAACACTCACACAACTTTCTCTTGCCAGTGTAGGTAATGAACAATATAACACCTATGTTTAATCATGAGTAAACAATGTAAAATGAAAAACATAACTTAATTTTAATCATGAGTGAATGACGCAAATTAAAATCAACCGCCGCGCCGTTCGGCTTAAAAATACAGGAAATCACTAATTGACGCTAAATTTGGCTCTGTGGAAGAAAATGTTTGAAATAAAAGTTGTAGATCTTTCAATTTTCTATAAATTTAATTATACACTTTTGTCGTAAAGTGCACAGTTAGGCCGCAATCTTAAAAAATCCTATTGTTTAACTGATTTTCATGAACAAAACCAGAAAATCACTACTTGTTGCTAAACTAAGCATTGTACAAAAAAATGTTTCAAATAAAAGTTGCAGGTTTCGTAAATCTTCTATAACTTTTGTGGTATTCACATTTTTTCCTTAAAATGCGTAATAATGTCGCTATCTTTAAAAAATCATGTATTTCTACAAGAGCACATCCCCAAGAATTTAGCAGACATGGCGCTTATCCTACCTTGGAAAACATAAATAATGTAGTAAACGAGGCGATATAACAAAAAATTTTAGCAGCTGTTTTTGAGAAAATTGTAAACAGTTGCGTGAATAAACTACTTCTTTCGGTTGACCGATTTTAATGAAAATACTCGTGTTGCGCCTCTCATGGTACTTAACTTTAGTTTCAAGATTCAACTTCGTACGATGTTCCGTTCTTGAGATATTTTGTTCGCACACAAACCAATCACTAAACACATATTTTTTCGGTTCAGTGGGCCTGAAAACGTGTATATCCGGTGAAAACGCAATTTCGAAAAATTGACACGAAAACAATATTTTCCTTCCATATACATTCATATAGGGCAAGAGGAAGTAAAAATATCAATAATATAAAAAAAATTCTTGTACATATAATAGAAAAGTGTTTAATTTACTACAAGATCGTATAAAAGAGTTTTTATTAGAGTTTTATTCTTTCATTTGATAAAAGAAGTTTACTAAAATAAGTCAATAAGAATTTAAATAGTTCTGGTTTGATGGGAACATAATCCAGACAGCTGAAAAGTTGAACCACCTTTTTTATTTGTAGGATGTTTTATAATATACGATCTGGAGACATATATATTCTTTTGATAACTCGGTACAATATTATTCAGGACATCAAATTAACACGCATTATCGTAGATCATGTTCACCTACTGATGTAAAATACGTTCATCGTAACATCCGTTTGTTGCCGGCTGGACGGACACACCCTCCTTTGCTCGCTACATTCGTACTATATTACAATAATGCGTGCAGTACAAAGAGAACCACCCAGTAACTTCAATGAACGCATTAATTGCAGTAAAAACGAACGGGTTATTTGCACGTACTGCACTCTATTTGCGTAACTTTCTAACCCCAACCGGTTACAAAATAATTATTCTATTTTAAAATGTTTACAATAGCTGTAATGAAGTAAAACATGCTGTTTTCACTATGCGCTTCAAATTAAGTTTTTGCCTTTTCTTTATTTCATTTTATTTTTTAGTTCCTGTTTTGTTGTTATTATATTGAAAACGTAAGGTACTTGGATTATTTCTTTTAATTTAATTTAATTTACGCATCAACAGAGTGGTTATTAGCGACTACTGTGGGTTTTGAATTGTTTTAGTTTTCAGACACAGTCCATATATCGTACCCGGGATATTACCAATAAGGTTTAGGTCTGTTATATTCCCTAGTAGGGTTTTTAATAGGTGACCTGTAATTATGTTAGCAGTAAATCGTACTGATAATGAAATTGGTGGAATCAAGTTACCTGTGGTATTGATAAGGTAAATAACTCTTATAAAACAAAAAGTATAATTAGCTTTCAACTAAAAGGTTAAAATTTTAAAAGAGTGAATGAGAATTCTAGCTACAACAATAATCTGAACAACAAAAATTATTGTTAACAATAGGATTAATATAATTATGATTGTCAAAGCTGATTTGAATTTGTTATAAAATTTTGAGGTGTTCTTTACTTCCTTATATTTAGTTGTTAACTTCCTTTCTAGAAGTTTGTTTATGGATTCTATTGTTAGTCTTTTAGTAAGTCAGTCAGTTTTACTCTGTAACAAAACACTCAGCTGATCCACGAATAATACGTTTCGAAAGGTAATTAAACGGTAGCTTGGAATTAAAAAATAAAATTTATTTTGTAAAGTTAAAATACAGTTGTGTGTTTGTTATATAAACTGTTTAAAATTATTTTAAACACAGGTTAAATAAATTAATATTTATTTTTTTATTTCAGACTTGGTGAGTGGACATATCTGGTTAATGTATAAGAAAATAAGAAATTCCTCTTATTATAAACGACGTTCTGTAGCATTTTTGTTGCTTTTCGTTACTGTGTCATTGCAGGTAAGGTATAAATTCATAATTTATATACCGAACATTTAACAATACTGGTAATATAATGTTTTCTTATAGAAAAATTATTAAAATCAGGTTTTCAGACAGAAATGTTGAGGTGTGAATATGAGTGAGATAAAGGAAGAAATTGTTAAGCGAATGGCCTTCATCTTGAACTTTCTGAGTTTTTACCTGCTACAAGAAAAGTCATTGCCTATAACAGGCAGGTGGAGTGTTAAATTATTTGCACTCGATCTGTTAGTCCCAGGGCTACAAAAAAAAAACAGATATGTTTCTTATCACATTATCAGCCAATATGATTGCAGCATTTAAGTACATAAACGGTAGAAGTGTAAAAGATACTAGTCAAAGTTATCTCCTCTGAGAGTAATGAATTTCATTGTACAGCCCTGTGGTGAATGAAGTGAAGATGTCATTTCCAGGGTGGAAAGTAGATCTTTTCAGAGAGTCTAGCATGCTGATAAGCATACTTTTTCACTCAGTGAGGAAGGCATTAGTAAACTACTTGCTCACCCATGTACTACGACAATATTCCAATACCTCAAACAAAAACAGTTAAGTATTAGGTCTTATACTAGACATGAGAATGACATGGAATCACCATACACGACAAAAACGTGTTTCGCTGAATTACAGGTTGAAGACATATAGTACTCTCTACTCAAACTTAGATTGCAGGTTTTTTGATAGATAACTATAAAAAAAATCAAATTTTTACAACCATCCAATTTTTCTGATGTCGACGTATGTAGCTTTGATTTATGGTTCAGAAAAACAAACGTAAACAGGACACTAACTTTTCAAAACAAATTTTTACGTTTTGTAGAATGTAGTCCCTACTATAGTTATTTGAGTCACGAGTTCACCCGTGTTTGCAAAGAGGGGTAAAGGAGAAAAAGCATCAGTGCGCATGCGTGACTGCTTTAATTTTTAGTACAACAAACAACAACTTATGCTATACCCAGACTATACACAATATATCGCGGAACCTTTGTAGGTTAACTGTACGAATATTACTGTTTGTTACTGTAAACAGAACTGTTAGTTTCTCGAAAACGTGGGCAGACTATTCACAGTGCTGAACGAAATCTAATATGCAGTATAATAAAATGCTGTGAAGTTGAAGTTGAAAAAATGCCTTTCCTGCCTCTTGATAAAAGCTATGAGCGAGTGATGTTTCTTTTTCCACAATTCGAAAAATAAAGAAGAAAATTAAAGACGTGAAGAAGCTATTCTTCAACAGTTTTGTTGACACTTGGTAAAAAAAGGAAATGGTTAGGTAGGTACTAGTTACACTGATATGGAAGACGCCGGTGACAGCGATAGTAAAGAAGGCGATTCATTCGTAGAAACTTTTGTTCCAATGGAAAAAGGTAGCTGGTAATTACAGTAAATCAAACATTTCTAGTCATGAAATTAAGCTATAGGCAATATTACAGGTCACATTTATTTCTTATAAGGGTTATGAAAATAATATTTTCTCTGACCACAGCTTACAAAATGTAGAAACTGCACGGTAGTGCAATGTAGGAGTAGTGTCTCACTCTGTTGAGGTTGGCAGCACTGTGAAGTTTTCACTTCCCTTTCTCACAGCCCATATGGATGGGTGACGCAAAAGGCAATGTCGTGACTTCAATATCTATACGCACGAAACTCTATCACACATCGAGACCTCAACGTAGACACAATGTACTCAACCTTTAACACTTCATTCAAAATTGCATTAAAAATTGATAAATCACAGGAGTCCAGAGATATGAAAATTTTTATACCCATACCTACCAATAAATTTACAAATGAGATTAAAAAGATGTTGGAATAGAGATCTTATATACAACAGCGACGACGTTTTGCTACTGGATGATTTCCTCAATCACGACATTACCACATCTTCATCATCAATAGGCCTCTGGTTGTATATAATATAAATATACAGTTTTAGTTGTTACTAAAGTAAAACAAATTTTATAGTCTAAAATACTGGTTGTTAATAAGAAATTCTCAATAAAAAATACATATTTCAAAAACAACAGTTTCTATAAGAAAATGAATTATTTGGCAATGACATATTTCACGTTTTGTGGTTAGTCATGAAAAATACTAACAGACTCTTTAGGCACTAATTTTAAGCAGTAAATAACACTGACAAAGATTTTATTATGCGTTTAATCAAAAGAAAATAATAATAGGTACTTTGTGTTATTATTACAATTTTATTATGCATTTCATCATTAACAAACGTAATTTTTTGTTCGGTGCGCTCTCTAGAGAGCCTAATTCTATGAACTCGTCATTTTACGACAACTAACAAATTATTAAATTATTATTGATTCATTTAGTGGAACTAATTAAATCTCATCAAACACTTACTTAAATTATGCGTTAAAAAATATATTTAAATTTTGACGACTTGTCTTTCAAATTCTCATTAAACAATTTTTCGCAAGTACTTTACTAAACTGTTATTCCAACGAAACAAAGACTATTGAAAGCACTTCCAGAAAATCTAAACGAACTGTAATTTTAGAAACATCAATTTTTAATTTAAAACTTGGTTGTTGATTTGAAATCTGAATGGCTTATTATAAATTTTTTAATGCTGTTTCAACAACTTAGTCATTATATTGTGTAGGTCATCAGCAGGCTGGTTTGAACCTTTATAGGCTTTACTAAGTAAAACAAGGAGTGAGGTGGTTTACCATGCTTTCCTCACTGAGTGAAAAAGTATGGTTATCACCATGCCAGGCCCTCTGAAAAGATCTACTTTCCACCATGCAAATGACACTTGTACTTCATTCACCACAAGGTATGGCTGTATAATGATAAAATTCATTACTCTCAGAGGAGATAAGTCTGGCCTTTTACACCACTACCTTTTCTGTTCTTAAATACTTCAATCATTAAATCGGCTGACCAGTGATAAGAAACAGAACTATTTTTTGTAGCCCTGGAACTAGCAGATCAAGTAATATAATAATAATTTACCACTCCACCTCCTTGTTTGGGCAATACTTAGTCATTAGCAATTAAAATTGATTATATAACAGTGGGTTTGACTAAAAAATGATAAATTAAACGTCCTCTCTCCAACAATGAAGAAAGTAGATTCTCTCAAAAATGTTTTTTAAAAAGTTGTTTTTTCCGCATCAGTTCGTTATAATAACAAATTATCAGTATTTAAATCAGTTAAAAGTTAACAAGTAATATTGTTAACTTCGTGCAACTGGTTTCTATGTGGGGTTTGTGAGTTCGATTCCCGGTCAGGTTTGGCATTTTTTCATTTGTATTATAATCTCCTATCATTACCTACACTAGCTAAGGCTTATGTACGGATCATCTCCAAAAAATTAAAAAAAAATACTATCTACTCTCGTATCATGTTACAAGAAATCTTATCTTTTAACGACATTAATAAACGACCGACTTCGTGACGCAGTGGTTAGCGTGATACGCTGCAAAGCGAAAGGTCTCAGGATCGATTTCTGGCTAACGTCGTGAAAATTATTAGTCTACATGTTCCAATTTGCATTCCTTAACCGAAATGTTGTTGCTAATTATCCACATAGTATATAATGTGGCTTAACATAAATGAACAAATTGAAAACAGTGGTAAAATCCAAATTTCTAGACCCGTAAAATAGTACGGTGTTTTTCTTTTAAGTATCTCCAATACCAAAAGGGATAGGACTGCTTCTGGAGTTTTGTAAAAATGGCTTAATACCAATTAAAACCAAAAATTTAATTTATGAACGAGAAACCAGGTCATTTCTACTTTCTTTTGTATGTATGAATATACTAGCATGGCCTGCGTGGCTTCGCACGCGAAACATGTGTAGGACCTAATCAATTTATTAAAATAAATATGAAACAAAAATTGTCTAGCTGCTAGATCGACTGTATATTCGCTAACGTACACACCACACACACACGACGTTTTGATAATTTCCCCGCGTACGTCTCTCATCATCATTAAACCCCTTCATCTACTTCAACACCAATACCCATTAACATGTACAAAGACACACACACACACACACACACACACACACGCGCGCGCACGCACGCACGTACACATATATTTATGAAAATTTTCATTAGGGTCCTTAGGGTCATCATTTCTTAAAATTTAAAAAGAAAATGTAGTTGTGAGTATAAATACGAATATTCTGTCAAAGTTTCATGAAAATCTGTTCAGCAGTTTTGCAAATTAGCCTCCACGGAAAAACACGTTTTGTCTTTATAATAGGCTATTAGTATAGATTTATATTTCCATGAATTTATCTACGATATGCTTACAATTTTACTGTTGCCTTTCTTAATATATTTATTACAAATTTATTATTAATGTTAATATTCCACTTTTTAATTTAGTTTAAATTTTATTATCATTTGTTTAATTATATCTTTATCACTAGTTTTATTAACATTAAAGTTAAATTAGCTTAATTATTTAAGTTAAAAATTTTTTTTGAAAAGATATCAAATACTCTTAAATTAGTGTTAAAGAAAGAAGCATCATAAACCGCGTTTACCTAAACCTTATCAAATTTTTACGAACAAATTTATATCTTTTTATTATGAATTTATTATCACAAACACTATTTTTTGTAAGTACATTTTTATTTAAATATTATGTATTAAACACTGAGTTCTACTGTTCTTAATAAAGGTCAAGTGGTAGTTTGAATAAATCTTTTTATACCTCTTTTGGAAACCTAATAAAATATATTGTAGGAACGCATGAAAAGCTTAAAGGCAGCTATAAAATGACGAAAAAATGAGTTTATATTTTTAAAGTGATACCCTACTCACCCTTTGCAGTAAGCCTACTTCAATAATGATAATAACACAAAATTCCACGACATATACAAAGCATATCTAGCTCACAACATACAAAGCACTATTGAAGAAAAAATTATTAAAAATATCCAGAACTTAAGGGAAAAAATTCGGAAAATTTATGTTTCAGTTACGATAATACCAGTACTGATATCGACTGAATAAAAAAGGTACAAAAAGATTTTCAGCCCTTCTGAATTCAAAAAATATGTTTTTAGCGATTGGTCTGTGTGTGAATAAAAAATCCCAATAGCTGAAGAGCTTACGAAGTTTACACTTGGACCTGACTCAAAAAGTTTCATTAAAATCGGTCAACCGGATATCAACCTTAATAAATATGTTATTAGGGCAAAAGTTTATATAATCAAATAATTTTCGGATACGAAGTTTCGTGGCATGAATCCCAGTACTTTTATGCAGGTTTGAATACTAGTTTTAAGAAATAAAATATCCTACAATTGTTTTTCTACAACGCTTAGTTCAGCATCAGTCAGAGATTTTCTACATTTTTCTCACCAAAATCAGTAAAATAATGGGAAATTTTTAAAGATTGCAGTCTTAGTAGGCTAAGCAATTTACGATATAGGTGTATAATCAACTTTATGGGAAACTTTTATGAAGAATTTTTTTTTCTACAGAGCCTAATTTAACGTCAATTACTGATTTTCCTTAATGTTAATTTTTACAGGTTGATTTTCGTTTTACGTTATTCACTCACGATTAAAAATTAGAGTATGTTTTTCTTTTACATTGTTTACTCATGATTAAACAAAGCTTATATGTTTGTCATTATTTAAATTGGGAAGAGAAAGTCGTGTGGATATCTAACACTCGAAATTTTTTTTACATTTGGATAAAATTATAACTTTAAATTTTTTTCTATCGGATACGCTTCACAATGAAATACCGAATAACAATTATATTATTTGAATAAATTTTCTTTATTTCACACTATCACAGCACGTCCGCTTCCAGGTGACGGTTTTGAGCCATCAGCTGTTCTTAGGTGTTGTATATCCATCAAAAATAATTCTCTATCGACAAAACATTTACTTATAGATAATTTAACTGATTATAAATATCCTATATAAGAGTTTTTTATACTGCAGCAAAATATACTACATTCTTAACTTAAGCAGAATACTACCTACTACTCTTCTTCTTGATGTGCCTATCCGTTACGAATGTTGGCGACCATCATGGCAATCTTCATCTTGTCTGCAGCAACTCGGAAAAGCCGTACCGAAGTTGTATTGTACCAGACTCTGAGGTTCTTCAACCAGGATGTTCTTCTTCTACCTGGTCCCCGCTTTCCAAAAATTTTCCCTTGCAGGAGGGCATATCTGGTTGCTTTTCTCATAATGTGCCCGAAGTACTGTAGCTTTTGAGACTTGATAGTGGTCAGTACCTCCCGGTTCTTCCCCATTCTTCTGAGAACCTCTTCATTTGTAACTCGATCAGTCCAAGGGATCTTCAGTATTCTCCGGTACAGCCACATCTCAAACGCTTCCAATTTCTTGCACATATCCTCGTTCAGGGTCCACGATTCAGCACCATAAAACAGAACAGAGAATACATAGCATCGCACCATTCTCACTTTTATACCAAGAGAGAGGTAGTGGCTTTTGAAGAAGGCCCTCATCCGGTTAAAGGTGGATCTAGCCTTTCCAATGCGCGCTCGTATCTCCTGGTTGTTGGTCCATTCCTCATTTATAATGGTTCCAAGATAATTATAGTGCTTTACTCGTTCTACTGGTGTTTGGTTGACGTAGAGTTGACCTTCTGTTATCTTCTTCTTACTAATTATCATGAGCTTAGTCTTCCTTACGTTTATGTTGAGTCCATATTGTTGACTGTAACATGTGATTTTGTTCATAAGGAATTGAAGGTCTTCTAAGTTGTCTGCAAATACAATGGTGTCATCTGCATACCTGATGTTGTTCAACCAGTGCCCATTTAGTAGGATGCCCTTCTCAACCTCGTGCCTACTACTACTACCTACTACTACCTACTACAAACTTAAGCAGAATAATAAGTAGATGAGTTAGTTTTTTTTTAATGTCATGATCGAAGAAAACCCCTCATTGGAAAAACTTCGTGGATTTACTTTATGTGTTATCTTGACGTTTCAAAATAAGTCAGTTGGATGTTGTTCGTTATGTACAAAGGTGATTCTGTGATTGTCCTGAGTAATTTCGATTGAAATCTTTGTTAGATTTCAATGTTGGATACATAAGAGTTCATCATCATCAACTGTCAAGGATTATGCTAAACAGCCTATTCCGGCATCCATCTCTTTTTAGGTCTTCCCAAACCTCGCTTCCTTCTAAATTGATATTTCCATGCTTGCAGAGGAAGTCAGTGTGCTGGCATGCGAAGTAAATAATTGGATCAGTTTCTCTTATTTACTTGGTCAATGGTCTGGAAGGCGGAGGTTGAATTTCCCCAACGGTGGAGAGGGTGAATGAACCTAGGAGGTGGGTCTCCAAACGAAACCCATGGCCCGTCTAGAGGCTCTAAGGTGGCAGCTCCACCACTGAAGTACCCAGCCCAGGGCTCGTAACTCGGCCTGGGAAAAACTTTATCACTGGAAAGCATCGAAAATTAGCCTCGGATCAGAACCGGAATATAAAGAAGATAAGATTAATAAAAATAATATTTACTGCTATGACACTATGCAGAATTTTGAGTGGAAAATATATCTATTTTGTATTGATTGTTTAATATTAATAATAAAACAATTTTAACAAATTTGCATATAATACTCGTATTATAATGAATATGACGATGATTTTCATTGATATGTAATTATATATTCCGTATATGGAATAAACGGCCTTGTGGAATGGGTTTAGTTTATTAACAAATCCAGTACCATTAATATCGTACGCTCACTTTAGGGTCTCAGATGTACGCGTATTAACGTAATACAGCAGCCTGTAATCTAAAGATTTAAATCAATCTCACCTTGTTGTGTGATTTTCTTTTCTATAATAAATATTATGAGTAATTTCTTAATTGAATATCAAGGTCAATTTAATATAAATTCAATTAAATCAATTTGTTATGTATGATAAATTATGAAAAAAAATATTCTCTTGGATATTTTGATTAAATACATTGCTATAGTATTAATTGCTAATGAGTCCCACCTAGTTATGACGAGTTGTAATGCGTTTTGATTATTCTTTTTGCTAGCTCTCTCATAAAATCATTTATTAAAAAAATAACAATAAACTTTACTTTTTCGATAACTTTTTTGAAATGTTTATTTATTTAAAATCGCATCAACAAAGTCATTAGAGACCACGATTAATAACAATTTTTAAATTAACAAAATTTGAATTAAATCTTGTGTAACTAAGTCTGTAAAGTACAAAACCACGTTATTTGTATAGTCAACCCCAATTTGTATAGTCAATTTGTATAGTCGTTATTTGTATAGTTTGTATATTAAAATTATTTAGTTATTTACTAAAGTTATTTTATATTTTACTATAGTTATTTGTATACTCTAGATGCCCGTTAGCATTATTTTCGTATTATGTATTTTCGATAATTTTATTTTGTATATTGTATATATACAATATACATTTCATTTAAAAAAGTTCATTTAAAAAAGTAAAGAAAAAATCGTGTGTTGAACTACGCGTATTGTATGTAACACTAAATAGGTTTGTTGACGTTAATTTCAAATGCAGATGTTAGGGTCCTCAAGTATGTTTTTGTAATCCCCCCCCTACCAACTTTTCTGAACCCCCATTACGTACTCGAACTAAGAGAATTAAAGTCACCTAATATTATAAATAGCGGTGGAAGTTGGTAAATCAAATTTTTCTTCTCTAGAAAACAAAATTTTAAGCATAGAAGGTAAATATTACAGATACTATTATAATCACTTAGCAAGGCGACAGATACGAGGAACAAACTTCGATATTGTTTTGCAGGAGAATAATTTCGCACGGATATTTATTG
This sequence comes from Catonia carolina, assembly GCA_035578175.1. NCBI lineage: Eukaryota > Metazoa > Arthropoda > Insecta > Hemiptera > Achilidae > Catonia > Catonia carolina. The sequence goes on along the minus strand of JAQMRL010000001.1, from coordinate 253,762,760 downwards.
TTGACGTAAGGTGCTACAACCTCGCTGGCACACTCAATGTCCCCTCTGTTTTTGAATAAATATTTAGATGCTTAAATTTTGAACAATAGTCGTCTCTGCAAGAGTAGTTTTTAACAAAGATTGCGTTAATGGCACACACTACACAAAAACATAAGAATTTAAAAAAAAAAATTATTCAAAGTTTTTTTATAAATAAAAATAGAATACGGCAAAAACCCAATAAAGTCGTTCAATTCTTCTTCTTATCTTCAAGGATTAGGCATTTCTACACTTATTCCGGCACCCGACTTTTCTTCGGGCTGCCAATATCTCTGCTTCCCACTGATTTGTATCTTCATGCTAAACTAAGCAAGTAGCTTTCCTGCTTTCTATTTAAATGGTCGACCCATTGGACTCGATTTAATTTATTTCTTTATAAAAATTTGAGGATAAATTCCCAATTCTCAATTCGTTAATTATTGTAACTGATTATTGTAAACCTACTGTACATTATTGTAATCCGTGGTTGTGTTACTAGCTTTTGTTATGTAATGAGGTCGCTAAAAACTAAAAAGGTTGATGCGACCATAATAAATAAAACTAATTGTAAAAAATTCTTGTAATTTTTCTATTATACTCGTATTAATTTTCGGATGTTTACTTAACCACGGTTGTCCATGAATTCGGAATTAAGTAGGACAGAGGAGATTAAATTATCAGGGAAAAACTTTAGTACAAAAATACAGATGTCGAGAAATTCTGTTCAAATATTTTGGTTACAGAAGATTTAATTATGGTATGACTTCTTAGGTGGGGTGTAACTGAAATTTTAATACCGAAAAGACGGTTCTTTTCAATTGTGGCAGGTTGATTTGATTTAGTTAATATCCCATCTTTCGAAAAAGTACTGAAGGCAAGAGCAGTTTTTAGACTTATGTCGTTAATAAAATTTAAAAATTTATTATTTTATCACCGGCTTAGTCAAATTGGTCCTACTGTACACCCTAATACAACTATTATTGCCTTATGATTCGTGTGTAATAACACATAATTTCGATTTAAAATTTGAAGAGAAAAACAATAGCGAAACCCGTGTAACGATATCTTTCACCAGTTTTTTAGATATTAGCCATTAAAATATCCAGATGGGGGGAAAACTATATCGCCAATCTATGTCTACATTAATTATTTGCGGTAGAAAATATACAGATGACTTATCATTTATCGTCGTCTTTTTACGCAAAAACCAATTTTGCAACCCATTTAATAATATCTCTTCTCTTTGGTTGATTAAACGATAAATTTTACTACGAAATATGCTCATACGTTCCCTATAAAAATGATTGTTTAAAGAATTAATGAGATGAGATATTAAATGGATTGCAGATTTCGGTTTTGCGTAAGAAGACGATGACAAATGATGTGTCATTTATGTTTTTCTACCACAAATAATAATTAATGTAGACAGAGATTGGTGATATAGTTTTTTCCCCGATCTGGATATTTCAGTGGCTAACACCTACAAAAACGGTGAAACACGTTAAACATGTTTCGCTATTGTTTATCTCTTCAAATTTTAGATTGAAACGATGTGTTATATTTAACCTTCATATATAAAATAATTATTATAAGCTTGATTCAATATGACGGATCCAAGATGGCCGACACTATTTTCAAATATCTTATACTAGTTTATTTGATACAGTAACCAACTGCATTTGATCTGGTTACTTTGTGAACCTCAGTTAGCTATAATTAAGCAGTTTCCAGACTTTATGGACATCCGGTATACTATTTTTAGTACTCAAATCACAAAACCCAATTAATGTCATAGTACAGTATTTTATCGAACTTGGTTTTTCTGTAGTAGTCGATAATGACTAACTTGGTTGTCTACCATTTTTTCTTCGATAATGGTAGATAATCAAAAACTAAACCGAGTAAATGTGTACGTAAGCTGTAGCTAGGATTACTAAGTTTGTGGAAGTGGAATTACTTGTCTGAATTTTTATTTTATTTTTTTTGCAAAAACGGAAATGAATGTCAAGCCCAACAACAGAATCTAATTATTTCTAATGTTGTTTCCACATAAATGCAATGTAATATTAGTTCTATATCAAGCTTGTACGAGAAGGGATATGACCGTACCGAAACTCCACCCTTACGTTTATTATAGGGATTCACACTTTAATGATCACTAAACTATTAAATTAGGCGAAGACTTGACAAAGGTGTAATAATTGGTTATTTCATACTTTATTTTTTATTCATGGTCTACATAAACACATAGACTTCAGGATTATAAAAAAACAAATGAAAAACGTTTTTATCTTCTTTGTTTTTATTACATTTTCAACTCTGTCATTCTTTCTAAATACATAGGATATTATTTTTATAAATGTAGATCGTATTAAAAAATATTACAGAGAAAATCTCTCAGTTTTTCGTCGATAAAAGTCCCCTGAGTTTACAAATTTTTGTTAATAACTAAGCGTTAAAAAAACTTCTGTGTAACAATTAATTGTTCGAAATAATTTGAATTATTGTGTTCTGGTGTAAATACTTCAAAAAATGCCTATTGGTCCCATTTTTTTTTTAATAATTTCTATTAATCCCTGTTCAGTCCGAAATACTTCGGTAACATTGCAGACTCGCTTGGTACTTATCCAACACTACAATACACAAAGCTACGAACACTCCCCCAGAACACGAAGAAATACAGAAATGTTGCACCACTTACCAAACACGTCTTGATAATCATTATAATCCAGAAGATTCAACAATCCAAAAGATCTCCTAGACAACAGTGAAAATCTCAAAAGACTACACCCTACAGATTTATTTTAATACATTTTTCTACAATATTATTTTACGTTCATGTCAAGAACAAAACAACAAAGTTTGAAATTTATATAGTGATACCAGGGGGTATTACTCATTATTAATACTCACAACATACGAAGTGTGGCTATTAAATAACGAGACTGACGTTGTAAAAAATTATATTTTCATTTTAATATACATAATCACTTGTTGTCACCTTCAATATACACTCCTTCTCTATCCCTACAACGCTCCATGCGAATTTTCCATTGTTGGAAAAAGTGCTGGAAGTCATCTTCTGTCAGCTCCTTCAGGACACGTGCCTCTTTCTCTTTTACAGCTTCCACAGACTCAAATCTACTCCCTTTAAATTCAGATTTCACTTTAGGGAACAGGTAAAAGATAATAACATGTAATGATTCGTGGATTTTTACTTATGATCTGGAAACGAAGCGCCAATCCATGCACTGGAAGAGCCGAACTTCACCGAGAACCAAAAAACTCGACTGAGCAAGTCAAAATTTAAACCAATGATGATTGTTTTTTTGATATCCATGAGATTGTGTACCTTCACTGGGTTCCGGAAGGTCAAACAATTGATCAATATTACTACATTGAGGTACTTTCTAAACTACGCCAAAGAGTAAGGAAAAAACGCCCCGAAATGTGGAAGGACAAATCATGGGTTTTCCACCAAGACAATGCGCCAGCTCATTCCGCGTTATCTGTCAAGAGGTTCCTAGCCAAGTACAGCATCTCAGTGTTAGAACATCCACCTTATTCACCAGATCTTGCACCATGTGACTTTTACCTGTTCCGTAAGGTGAAATCTGCATTAAAAGGGACAAGAATTGAGTATGTGGAAGCTGTAAAAGAGAAAACGGCACGTGTCCTGAAGGAGCTGGCAGAAGATGACTTCCAGCACTGTTTCCAACAATGAAAAATTCGCATAGAGCGTTGTAGGGATAGAGAAGGAGTGTGTATTGAAGGTGACAACAAGTGATTATGTATAAAATGAAAATATAATTTTTTACAACGTCAGTCTCGTTATTTAATAGCCACACCTCGTATATAATTATTGTTCAACAAGAGAAAATCTTAGATTTATAGTGATAAAAATAGATTAGTCATTAGTACATTGTGATTAAAGTAGAGTTATTAAGTTGCTCTGTTTTTTATTTTTTGCCTGCTGTTGACGACGCTATATAAATTTTTCTTCCTTGAGCTTTTTGGGCTTTCTTCTTTTCATTATTTTCTTATTCAGTTTAAGTAAAAAGATACCTAAACTGAGACAGAGAGAGATAGCGTGGGAAAGAGGAAGAGGGCGAGGGAGAAAGTAGAGAGAGAGTAAGTGAGGGAGAGGGATGGGTGAGGGAAAGAAGTAGTGGTGTGTAGGGGAGGGAGATGGTGTGGTAGGGAGAGAGGGGGAGTGAATAGTTTTGGTTTTCCATGAAAATCGGGTTCGCTCAAAATTTCTTCGACATTTTACTGGGATTTATTTTGTTTATTTGATTTTTTTATGAAATTGCTGTTTAGCCTGTAGTAACTACATAGTTACTTTTAGTTACGATTTTAACCCTCTTAGAAATTTAAAATATACATTTACTACAAAAGTGTTAAAGAAACAAAATTGTTTCTCTAATAGTGAAGTTGCTCTACAGGATTCAGTATAAATTTTTTTAATTTTTATAAACTGCAAATTTTGTTGGATTGCATATGTTTTTTTTAGCTGCACGAATATTCTATTACAATCTAATTTACTATATCTTTTCTATGAACATGCCTTAAAGTAAAAATTGTCAGAAAAAATTCAATGAAATTTGTATTATATAATGTCACATGACATTTAATAATAAATCTTACTAAAGTATTCCGATCTCGTTTTACATTTCCGCACTTTGAATGCAAGTTTTCAAATCATCAACTAACAAAGTAAGATAAAATTTATATTGTTTGCCTTATCATAACGAGATTGTATTTGTAAGGAAAGTGGGTTGAAAATCCATCTTTCATTTCACACTTCCGTTTTCTTTGATAACTGTTAAAATTTTCCTCATTTGTATATTTATTAAATTCATCATCTGCAATAAGTATATATATTAAGTCTACCCACGTTATGTAAATAGAGAAACTGTGATATATTGTAAAAAAATATTATACCGGAAGTTACGGGCGTAAATCAAATCATGATATTTCTTATGATACTCTACACGGGATGATTTGGTAAATCGAAATATCACAGTATTTCATCTCTCGTAGTAATATTAAATTTGATATTTTTATTAATGTGCAACCTAAATAGCAAACTTTGCAACCTTGATTCTATTCATATTAAATTTCAGCACTCTTGAATAAAATGTTGTATAAAAAAAAATTTATTACGTTTTTAGATGTTTTCGTTCTTAACAAAATTTGTTAATTCTGCTAGTTCATCTAAATTTAGTTTTAGACTATATTTTATGTTTTAGTACCAACTGCAACCGCGCTGTTGCGTACCTTATAGGAATGCCTTAAATAAAATTATTTGTTGATTTTAATGCTTTCTCTCCATTTTTAGAAATTGTCGATTTTTCTTTATACTTGGGTAAATTTTAAATTTATCAACCATCTTCTTTCAAAATTTCAAAAGATGTACAATAATTAAAAATCTTGGATCTATGTGTTTCTGAGACGGGTATCATTTGGCAAATTTCGGCAGTCATGCAAATTGTAACTCTGTTATTAATTGTTGCTGTGAATAACTTTAAGATTATAATACACTATTAACGTTCTTTAATTTAATATGATAAAAATGAAATGGCGTCTGAATGTAGTTTGAAATTACAATATTGTGTCCCTTTGTATAAAGGATATAAAAACGAAATTTCACTATGACTGAATATCGCTGTTTCTCCAGCTTCCCGATAATAAAGAAAGCTGAAGTTCAATGTATTTGTTGTTCTGATGATTAACAGATAATACAAAGCATTTGAATTCTACCTTTGGATTTGGAAGAGCGTGTCACCTATTGTCAGTGGTTTAAGAGATTCACTCAAAACAATATGATTAATAAGCTGAACAATACTTTTTTCAGGGATGAAGCATGGTTTCACTTAAATAGATATGTGAACAGCCAGAATACTTGCGTTTGGGCTGCCCAAAATCCTCACACACTGAATGAGACCCAACTTCATTCGGAAAAAAGTGAATTGTGGTGTACCATGTCAAGGCACCGATTTGTTGGACCAATATTTTTTAACATAATTGTTACCTCAGAAGTTATTGCAGACATCATAAATATATTTAAAGGGTTGCTTGAAGTGAACGAACGTTATTGCTGGTTTCAGCAAGATTTCTAATGAAACGATGACGATGCTACGTGAGTTCTTCAATGATCGATTAATCTCTAAAAATCTGTCGCCTCCATGCTCATCAGACCTGATTTCACCAGTTTTGTTTTTTGTGGGGTCACCTTAATGAGAAGATGTATTGCAATAATCCAAGAACGCTGGAGAATTTAAAGGAAAACATTTACTAAGACGAGTATTTGCAAACACGCGCCGTCGAGTGGATATGTGTTTACTACAAAATGAAGGACAGTTTCAACATCTTTTATTAAGGTAATTTAAATATATTAAATTATATACATAATGAAATACGGTAAACAATCTTATTTTTTCAGATAATAAAATTTCATTATCCATTGAGTATTCCAGTACTGACTTATCTGAATCATCCTACATTTTGTCGGTGAAAGATTATTTTCGTTATTTGATACTTTATTAAACCTGAATCAAATTGGGAGTGTAATGAGGTTGGACTAGTTCTTGATCCAGTCAGGAATCCACATTGGGTCGATTTACGTTACAGTTATTAAGAATTGAGCTATAGAAGATAACTTTGGTAACTTTAATATCGTTCTATATATTGATTGAAGTTAATTGTGTTGGTTTTAATTCAACAGCTTCCGTATCACAGTGCATAAAAAATTTCTCGTATTTGTTTTACTGACAGTTTATTGGCTGTATGTCTATAACGATCTATTGAATTAAGGGTTGCTAGGTTACGCGAGGTCAAAGTTTTACACGAGGCAAGAAAAGAGAAGCAAGTGGCACACGTATGTCCCTACTCTTTTACTTACATGCGCCAGTGGATACAATAAGTTCATCAATGATGGAACAACGAACTATGTTTCAGAAAAAAATATATTTTTATAATACGCAGGATTTCCCATCAGCGCCACGATTATTCTCTTCTTGTATTCCCAGAAAAGAAATAAATATCTTCTTGAACGCACTGTTTAATTAAATCGGCAAGATGTTTCTTAGAAATATTACATTAACTGATTCTATGCAGAAATTATGCCAGTGTTGGATTCTCACGATGCCTTTACTGTTACTAAAACTGACTTAATTGTTGAAGTAGTAAATATTTTTTATCAGATATTGTTTAATTAAATACCTGAAATGTCCTTAAAAGTGTCTACGTTGACGCAATATTCACGAAATATATGAGATGATGAACAAAGTGTCCATTTTATAATAACTAGTCAAATAAATAATAAGTTTTAATTAGTCGGACAATAGTTCCTATATTAATCGGACCTATATCAAACGAACTTGAGATCATATATTTATATTTGCACGTGTTAGTATGGGAGTGTTTCGTTGACTGTCTATGGATATTGTATACAATTTAATAGTTGTATTTTAACAAATTTGTCATCTTAGCAGACTAAGATTGTCAGTGATACATGGAACAAAATAAATATTTTACTTAAAAAGTATTAAGAAGCTCTGTGATAAAATTTGAGTGAATTTACGCCGAGAAATACCATAAAATAACGAGGAAGTCAGGGATAAACGAAGCGGAGAAATTTGATATAAATAGTTTTTTTTTTGCAAAATAACGGATCAAAAGATAGTGAACGGTACTGTGGTTTACCCGAAGAGAAGAATTTTCCAGGAAAACGAACTATGAAAACGATCATTAATTGGAGACTTCTCTTCGGATACATTAGTGGAATGATTGAAAAAATAGATCTAAAGTATCGGATAAATGATTTAAAGGAGTCAGAAACGATCTTAAAAAATTTAAATAAACTGAAAATTTTATTTTAAAAATATTTAATTGTTCACTGTCCTGTTACAGCTGCTATATCACTTGTTGTTTTTACAAATTTTTTATATAATCCTACTTTATACTGACATGTTTCGGTGGATAATGATCAAAATAGGCAAAATTTAAACAATTTTTTTAAAATTTATTTATTAATTTTAAAAATAAGTTTAGTTTTAATTTTCTGTACTCTGATAGTGGATCCACCAAAACATGTAGTAGAAAATAGTATTATTATAATATAAAAAATCCCTTCCATGAGACGTGCTTCTCATGGCTGGTTGCAATTTTTAAAAAGGCTTAATTTTGACTTATGGCAAAAACCTTCAGTGATTTCTGTTAGGAATTAGAAATTGAACTGTTGAATATTTTAGGTTCCAAATTCCGATTTGAATTTCGTGACTTCCGGTTTTTGGCCACTTTCGGTTGAAACCGGAACTTCAAACCCAATGATTTCTGTATCTTCTCCTCAGAGGAATCGAATGAAACTAATATTTTTGTTGCCAAATTTCGACTTTGATTTCTTGACTTCCGGTATTGGGTCACTTTCGGTCGAAACCGGAACTTCAAACCCAATTCGGGCCCACTAACTTTTTGTGTAGATTACGAATCTGAAAACCGTTTGTTGCTTATCTTTTGTAGTTTCTGACATTTAAGTGGAAACATCGAACAAAGGAAAACGATTGATAAAAGTTTTTAAAATAGCCCCAAAAAGATTAAAAAAAAACTACAATTGTAGTGATACAGCAGCTGTATCAGGTCAGTGAAAAATTAAATATTTTTACAATAGGATTGAATTGCTGCAGGATACATTATAAAGATTTATTTATAAACTGAAAAAACTTTAGACCAATAAAAGTAAGGATTTACAGATAAACTGACTTTAAAGTCTCCAACGGAGGGCAAAGTCAGATCTTTGGTTGAACAGAACGAGGAAGAAAAGAATAAAATGATAATTAGCATGAAATGTATGATGCAAAAAGCTTCTAGAAATATTTAAAGTTGATTAAGCTAGTATAAAATTCACCCTAAATGGAAAAATTTTGTAAATTTTTGTTTACAAAAAATTTATAAGTTTTGTAAATTTTAAAAATTTTGTAAGTTTTTTGTAAATTTAGATATACCAATCAACTAAAATGTTAATCCTATATTATTTTCAATTATCTTTGTTAGAATTATCAGATCAATAGGAATTTTCATAACAATTTTACTTTACAATAATATACATTTGCAGCAATAAAAATTATGAAAATATCTATCATTCATTGAAATAGGATAAAATATTTTATCTTATTACTTTTAATGACGCCAACGCATTGCTTTGTAATCATTAAAACAAATAAGATAAATATGATCGTATTGCAAAGCGTATAAATCCTTACTAGAAACATTCAAGGAACTGCTCTGGATAATATTTCACATTTACACGTATGCAATTTTTCACTTCTACTTATTTTATAAATATACTACTAATGTATTTATAAATTCAATAGGTGGGTACTTGAGAGAGCCACTGGTGACTTCCTCACACAAGTGACACCAAAATAATTTAATAGAACTTACTGATTGTAACCGTTAGTTCTGTTAAAATGTTACACAGTTGTAGAAAAACAAAAAGAAAAGTAGGTAGGTGAACTAATTGTTGATTGAAACCGGCCATCTCTTTTTGGCGTACTGTCCCACAATTTTTTACCCTTTTTAGGAGTACTGGAATGTCATCTGTGATAAAAATAATGTTAGTCATAATTAAACAACGCTTACCAGTTGGTATTTTATAGGTTAATGTAGTTTAGCGATGGTTACCCGCCTATTGATATTACAAGGACTGTAGGCTTTATTATTCTACTTTTCTCTTTCGTTCAACATTACTAGTAAAAAAATCTGGTGTGAAGCACTCACATAACTTTCTTTTGCCAACGTAAATAATGAACAATATAACTAAAGTTTAATCATGAGTCATCTACGTTTTGTCATGAGCCATAAATCAATATAACCTATGTTTAATCATTAGTCATCTACGTTTAGTAATGTGTCATGAGTCATGAATCATGAACAATCGTAGTTTTTAAAATGACAAACGTAACCTAATGTTCAACCATGAGTGAATGACTCTAATGAAAATCACCCTCTGTAGACTTATAAATACGGAAAATCACTAATTGAGGCTAAATTAGGCTCTATAAAAAAAGTTAGGCTTCGATTAAAAGTTGGTAGGTTTTTAATTTTCGATAACTTTCTTTTATACACATTTGTCGTAAAATGTATATGCCTACTAAGGCCGCAATCTTAAAAACCACATTTTTTACCGATTTTCATGAGCAAAGTACAGAAAATCACTAATTGTCGCTAAACTAAGCGCAATAGAAAAAAAGTATTTGTAATAGAAATTGTAGGTTTTTAAATTTTCTACAACTATAATAGTATACGATTTTGCCCTAAAATGCATATTAAGGCCTAAATCTTAAATAAAACTTGTCACGAGAGCAAATCCACAAGAAATTCAGCAGACATGGCGCTTAATCTATCTTATAGAGCATACAACATTGTAGTAAATGAGGCGGTTTAAAAAAAACATGGTAGTAGACGGTTTTAGAAAATCGCTAAGTAAAAAACGGTTCAAATAAACTATTACTTCCGGTTGATAGATTTTGATGAAAATGTTCGTGTCGGGTCACTTAACGATACCTAATTTAAGTTCCAAGTTTCATCTTCGTACATTATTCCGTTCTTGAGATATATTGTTCACACCCACCCACACACGAATCGATAAAACTATATTTGTACGGAAGGCCTGAAAATGCGTACTTACGGTAAAAACTCGATTCCAAAAAATCAACATGAAAATACTTTCATTCCCTATAAATATTATTCATATAAAGCACGAGGGCGTAATAAAAGTTCATAAATATATTAAATTTTTTAATTTTTTTTCAATATAGTTACTCTGAGAAATGAAAGATTGCAAGTACACTTACGTAGTTACAAAACTATTTCACGTTTAGCAATCGTTACCAAGAAAGGACAAACTGATTTTTTTATGAGTTGTATCAACTTATAAAAAATTCAACTTAGACTTAAACATTGTTGGATTTATTATTTGATTTAAGATTATATATTTTTTTTAATTTGATTTCAAATTTAAGGTTATTAAGATTTTTTTTAAGTTTATTTAAATTCGCATCAACTGCTTGTTTATTGGGTTGAATTGGGTTTTTCAACTAAAACAGTGGGTCTTAACTTGAAAAAATTTCCAGAATCTAACCGGGAATTGAACCCAGGACCTCCGCGTTATAGGCTAGCGCGATAACCTCTACGCTACGAAGGCGGCCTATTTAAAAATTTTTATCAATATTTTTGTATGTATGGATCGGATTCAATGGAATTTTAAATCTTTTAACGAGGGTTCGTTTCATTAAAAGAAATAAAATGATTTATACCCTAATGAAAATGTTTTACTTTTCCTTTACCATAGAAAAACTAAAAAATTAAAATTTCTGTGATATATTTGCTGAATCAATTCAGTCCATTGAAAAATTACCCATGAATTGTTACTAAAAAATAATTTTGTCTTTTTTTTATATTTATTTATTTAACGTCGCATCAACTGCAACGGTCATTAGCGACGATGTTGGGGTGTAACTGTTTACAATGGAGGGTGAAATGTTTTTTTGTAACGTATGAAAATATGCCATGCCTGAATGGGATTCGAACCCAGAACCGCCTTTTTCTGTCTTTATTATACAAGAGTCGCATTAAATGCTTGGTCATAGTAAGCTGTTGTAGTGAGTCACGGAATAATTTCCGTTGGTCGCGACATAGCCTACTAAATTTTTATGTAGTCTGCCCGAAAAATTGAATCCAGGACCATCTCATTTGTAATTCAGTGTAATCTAGTTCTCTTAACTACAGACAGTCAAACCAAAAAAACAAAAATGCATTGTAGTAGGCTGATGATTTATAATTATACCCCAACGAACTAAAGACTGCAGATGAGATTTAGCCAATAACAGACAAGGTCGGGTGTGAGATTGCCCCTTCGCTAGGTCACACTATGTTCCACCGACTCCAGGTGAAGAAAAGTCACCTGGAGGCTGTTATCTACAGCGGAACCACAACATACCAACGCAGGATAAGATTAACAAAAGTCAATTATTGGCTCTGTGCTGTGATCTAGGTCACTGTGCTCCACTTACATCTGCAGTCTCTAGTTCGATAAGCTATAATTCATTTGTCGAATAAGCAATCTGTAAACTAGTATTATTAAATATATACTTCATTAATTTGTTTGACACCATGTAAGCCTAAAAAGTAACAGACGCTAGCAATTTCTTATTAATTTATTATCCTAACACTGTTAGACATAATTTATGAAAATGTTGATTATATATTTTTCTAATGTGATATAACAAACATTATTATTTAAAACTATGACTAAATATCACGTATCCACATTAATGTTTATAGGCACCTTAAATAAATTTTTGTAACGTATAGACTATGATATGACAGTACATCATATATATATATATATATATATTTGTGTGTGTGTGTGTGTGTGTGTTTGTGTGTGTGTGCAATATTTTATTTTGCCCACTCGCTGTGGACTGTACATACTGTGAATAGTGATACTAAAAATATTATAAAAAAAGATAATATTATAACGTTAGACCTGAATGGGTATCAAATAATTTTTCCTACTAAATATTTTAATGTCTAACTGAATCGGTTATTTCAGAAAGTAAATAAGCCAAAAAACAAATTTTTGGAAAAAAACTTGTTATTTATTATGTTTAATTAAAAAAATATTCAAAAATATAAATTATTCAAAGGGCTGTCCTCTTTAATATAAAATATACTTTTGTCTTTTTAAAGATAAGCCACTTGTTAAAAAAATTTTAAATTTAGACTTAAGGTGTTTCTGAAATAAATTGGAATAAAATATTAACTTAGGTTGTTTTCTGTAAAATATGTTGTTAGACCAGAAGAAAATTGTGCTGTACAAGAGTATTCATTTATTTATTTCAGAAGTTTACGTTATGACTTAAAATAGCTTTCTGCAATAATAAAAAACTGACATTCTTAACTTTAAGAAAGCCTGTTGATTTTCAGGGCTATTCACGTTCTTCAGCGTTGTCTTAAACAGAAGTTGTTATCTCCCTTAAAACGATTCCTGCATAGAATCTTTGTATGGCCTCTTCTACCAGAAAGTAGAGCTTAAGCTTAAAAAACATCCATTTTCATTTTTTTATTAGAAGGAAACACTTTATATTCTTAAGGATAAGCCTTTTCTTAGTGTTATATATTACTTAAGGAAAGGCAGACTTACGTGATTGGGAAAGCCAATTATGTGATTGTACTTAAGGAAAGCCAGACTTCATATTCTGAAGAATAAGCCTTTTCTTAGGGTTATATATTACTTCAGGAAAGCCAAACTTCTGTGATTTTTGTAGGGATGGTGTACTTACATTCAGTTAGTTCTAAAATGTAGGCCTATTAAAGAAAAAAATGTAAAATTTTGACTTATGGGCTTTCTGAAATGACTGGTTTAACTATTAAATAATAATCTATTTTTGTTGAAATATTACTTTGTATCAGTTATTTAAATTATTATAAACATTGTGTTTTAAAATGACATTTTTTATTTACAAGGAATACGATACAATAAAAATTAACAAGTATTTCTTTAAATTTATTATGGAATCAATATTAAATTGACATGGTTATGTTTATTAAGTCAGTGTATTTTATTTCTTTTTATTTATGATCGTGTTTGCATATTAATTCTTTCGTATTATGTATTTGATTTAATCTAAAAATTATGACGCAGTATATTTGGGCTGGATAAAAAAAGACAAATTGATATAAGAATTTATATGACAAGTATTAATGATAAAGCTAATATCATTGATTACTTATGATTTAATTAATTATTATGTATAAGATAATAATCTATCGATATTACTTATTTCTTATTCCCTACTAGTAGACCATCAGTCTAAAATTTAAAATGTTTAGCTAGATTGTACTTAGCTAAGCTATTGAAATGTTTCCCCAGGAATTTGTTGTCGAATTGTTGAATATTTCGCACTACCAGCAGTACTGTATTAATTCAAAATGTCAAGTTTTGAGAAAACAAAGAAGTTTCTAAGAGTAAAAAATATCGGGTGCTCTCAAAAGCCGTTCAATATATAACATTTTTATATTGTTAAAATGCTGTTAGTGATGTTTACTGACACATTATTAAGAATTTTTGTAACTAACTCATTGTTGTAATTTAGGAAATAAAAAAGTATATATTTTTAGTTAATACACTACTGCTCTGACAGTGCGATATTTACGCCCTGTATTTATTGCATAGAGGAAGAAAGTATTGTTAACTTTTATTCCGGATTCTTTTAAGGATATGGTTATTTACAAATAATAAAACTTCCGTTTAAATTTGTAACAAAAAGTATCTATTAACAATTTAACTATTTAGTTATAACAATTAAGTATCTATTAACAATTATAATAAACTGTTTATTATAATTGTTAATATATACTAAATTGTTAATTAACCAATAAATTAATTTAATTAATTAACCGAAATAGTTACTAATTCGGTTATAACTACTAGTAAATTACTATTAAACTATTATTTAACAGTTTACTAAATTTATTAAAAAATGCTTTTAGAAACTTAAAACAAACCAAACTTAACTAGAAAGAAACTATGGCCATTTACAACCAATAGTTAAGAATTCTATGAATATCAAATTTAGATTTTTGGCTTGACTTTCCTCTGAACACTAGTTTATTAAGAAATAACGGTGTACCGTGCATTAAAATTAATTTTTTAATGTGAATAAATAGAAGTTTAAAAAATAATGAAGAGTGCTGAAATACAAAGCGACTTTGGGATGATGGTAGTTATATTTATATCGGAAATTCTTATTGAATAGAGCTAGAGAAACGACGGACGTGAAGGAAATAGGATTGAAGAAATAACGTAGGTTTAATTTCACCGAAATCTTCTTCTATTCTTAAAATAAGAAAGGTTTTCATTAGTAATCTATATATAGAATCCATTTTTTTTAAAGAAGCCTTTAAACAGAATGTAGGACTAAGAAAATTCTTATTTTGCAAAAAAAATACAATGGAATGTTATTTTAGCTTTTTTTGCCTAATCCGTATCCAAAAAGGATGTGATTAAATATCCTATAGTTGAAGAATATGCATAATAATCCCTCCTTTATTTTTGTTTAAGAGGGATAATGTTTTTATTAAACACATCATCCCTTATCTTGATTCCATCCCTCCATAGCTTTCATAACACCTTTCTTCCACTCCTTTTTAGGTCGTCCTTGCTTTCTCCGTCTAGCTGGAATTCATACGAAATCTTCTGATACAACCTTCTTCATTCTTTCTAAATGACGTACCAAATGAATTAATTGTCCAAGTGTGTTGAGAACAATGTTGTATTACCATCTTGACAAATCAAGAGAGTATTAAAACCGTATTATATAGGTCTTACCCATCGAATTTTTAATCTTTATTCTGTCCCTCGTTTCTCGATGTTCTTCCAAAATACTTAAGTTTTTCGTTGATCGTCTTTTGTCCTCTCTTGATTTCTTTTTAATATATGGTAGAGAAGAAATTATGTTTGTTTTTTTAGATGTGCAAAACCCTAGTAACTTATTTATGAAACGTTTAAATGTTAACCCTTTCAGTACCAACGTCCGGAAAACAGGTCGTCAATATATTTTCAGTAGTTATAACGTCCGATTTACTGGACGCCCGTAAGTTATGCATCAAGTGCCAACGTCCGGATAACAGAACATTTCCAAAACAATTTTAAACAAAATTTAATGGAATAATGTACCTATTCTGAAACCGCCTTCGTTGCGTAGTGACTAACACGGTAGCCTATAAAGAGAAAGGTCCCGGTGTTGATTCCCGAGTAGGATCTGGAAATTTTAACACGTTAAAACCACTTCTTCTTCTTCATGTAGCATCTCCATTACGAAGGTGTGCTAGCACCATGGCAATCCTGACCTTGGAAACTGTAGCTCTAAATAGGTCGATGGATGACAAATTAAACCACTCTCGCAGGTTCCGTAGCCAGGAGGTTCTTCTTCTTCCAACCGATCGTTTGCCCATAATCTTTCCCTGGATGACAAGATGAAGGATTTCATATTTTGGACCTCTCAAGACATGGCCGAGGTACACCAGCTTTCTCTTCTTGATTTCGATCATCATCAACCATCATCAACATCATTAAAACCACTGTTAAGGTACTAAAACCTACAGTAGTTGCTAATGACCAAGCTGTCGATGTGACTTTAAATAAACTAAAAATACTATTTTTAATATGTTTAGTGTTAAAACGATTTATTTTTCATGAACACAAAAAAAATAATTTTTAACAAGAAATTTCATTTTTTCTGTACCGTTGAAATTTTGGTAGGCCATGACGATTTACGCCAGCAAGTTTTTGAAATAAGGGCTGGCACTTTTTGTACTCCCTTACTCAAATTAAATGTCATTTAAGATCAACCTTTTAAATATTTTTTCGGTACTGAAAGGGTTAAATAATGTATATTTACTTAACGTGAACTAGGAACTATTAAATATTACTTATAGTTATAAAAAAGGCTAATATTCTTTTTAATCTACAGTGAATTTAGTAGCCTAATATTTGAATTTATTAAACAACTAGCTAAAGTACCCGTTCTTCGAACGGTTTTCTTGGTGCTGTGGACGGTCTGTTGGTGTACCGAGTTCGATCCCTGTCAGATCTGATATTCTGTAATCATTCATTGTTATCTACTTGTACCTCCTTTCAACGCCAGCGTTATTACTGATGAAAAAAATAGTTGGGCGTAAAATAAAAGCGAGACCTTGGTATTTTTAAATTAAGATATGCATATTAATAAAAGGCTTCATTATTTTCATAATAAATGAAAGGCAAATCACAACAGGAACACCACGATGGTTAACTAACGAACTATTAATAATACTGATTCATTTTTGACAATGTGACCGAGAATGGGTGTAAAGGGTACTGGTGGAATGGGTAGGTAGGTAACTGACTGAATAAATACGGGTTTTACTGGCGCGTAGGCCTGTTTATTGTGCTGTTTATTTTGCATGTTAATATTTTGAAAATGTTGATATGTTTATTTTTTCTTAATTGGTAATATCTCCGTTATTATGTATAAAAATGAAAAACTTTACATAATCAAACTTATTTTGTCTTTAAACGTTTCGTAATTCCAATTATATAACATTTTTTGATACATTGACGTTTAACGGAGATACAGGTATTCATGCGAGGATTTACAGCCCCAACCTTATCTCGCTTTCTAAGCACCACCTCTCTCTGTCTCGCCAGTCCCCACTGGAAAGCCATCGCAAAGATATTGCCTCCTGCACCCCATCCAACCATGTCACTTCCGGCCTATCCCTCCTTCTTCTACCGGCTGGCGTCCACTCCCATATCCTCTGTGGCCACCTATCATCTTCCATCCTCTGCAAATGGCCAAACCATTTTAACTGCTTTCAAGATATGGTATCCATGATATTTCCTTGAACGCGCATTCTTCTCCTAATTTAAGAATTCGAAATTCGATCGATCCGCGAAACACTACAGCTCCGCCTCCAGAAATCCATCTCTACCGCTTTTAGCCAATTCGTCTGTCTCTTTGTCAATACCCATACTTTCGCAGCATAGGTACACACTCTCTCCAGGATAGCATGATAAATATTTATCTTTGTCTCCTTCCATATTTTATCATTCCAAAGTACAGAATTTAACTGCCCTATAACCCTTCGCCCTTGCGAAATATTTCTGTTTACTTCCGCTGCACTTGTTCCGCTCCTATCAAAGATGACTCCCAGGTATTTAAAACTTTCACAGCTTTTTACTACAACCGTAAAGGAGATATTCGTAGTTTTTTTGTTTACCCCTGTGACTGAACTCCCCATCCTTTTGTGATATTAAAAAAACTTTACACCCTATTTTATTTTCGATTATGTCCAGAACCTTAATACTGAAATTTGTTGAATTTAGTTCAGCGGTTCTTGCGTGATTCCGTAACAGATAAACAGAGAAACAGATAAAAATTTAGCTGAACTTTTTTTCAGTGTTAACTTGATAGATCTGGCGTAGAAACAAAATTTGGGCATTTTGAAGAATTGTTCGGACAGAATCACAATTTTATTTATATAGGTACTTAATCGGTAGTTTATCGCAAATAATTTATCAATGTAATTCACGAATAAATAAATTGTTTTGATGTAGTTCTTCATCTGATAACTTGTAAAACGTAACCTATAAATTGACCAGCCGGAAATCAAAACAATTGTTATATATTTCAATAGAATTGTTATAGCTTATTGATTAATTGTTGATTTACTTATAATAAAGACGGTCAGTTCTCATTAACAAGAACTATTGTTTGTAATAGCCCTCCAGCCTTCGATCAAGGACAGTGTAACTGAGGAAATAATGTTTCACCCCTTCAGGTAAATAATTTTTATTAACTGACTTAGTTACTTTATTTAAGTAGACCGTGATTAATTTATTTCAGTAGCGAAATCTGTTTGTTTTGGTTCCTCAGTTGTATTGCAAAAAAATATTTTTTTTAAATCCGTTGTTATTTTAAGACGAAACTAGTTTTATTATTTTATCATGATAATAATATTTTATCTAATTTTAGGTATTAGATTGAGAAAAATTCATTATAATTTTCTAATATTGAAGCAAAATTGTTATAGACTTAGTATTATTTTTGTCAGTTCGGTGAGTGATTACGTTTTCCTGAAAGAAAAGATAATTAATACTTATACCATCTAGCCTAAAATTATAATACTGTTGCACTTTATATCTTAAACTTTTTTTCTGAATCTTTAGTATATTTTTATCTTATAATGCTCATTAATGATTAAATTTGCTCATAACGGGCAGGTGGAGTGTAAAATTCATTGCACTAGATCGACTGGTTCCAGAGATACAAATAATAGTTCTGTTTCTTATCACAAAGTCAGCCAATAATATGACTGAACTATTTAAAAACAAAAGAGGTAGAGGTGTAAAAGACACTAGTCAGAGTTATCTCCACTGAGAGTAATGAATTTTACTAAACAGCCAGACCTTGTGGTAAATGAAGTGAAGGTGTCATTTGCACGGTGGAAAGTGGGTGCTTTTCGGAGGGCCCTGATAAGCATACTTTTCACTCAGTGAAGAAGGCAATCGTAAACAACCTCACTCTCGTTTTTACTTAGTAAAACCTCTAGATATTCAAACCAGACTTTTGGCTGTTGACCTAAACAACAATGCTTAAATCTGCCCACAAAGTAAAATTTTTCAAATTTTTGCTTTTAGTTTATTAAAAATTGCATCAACCAGTTGGTTATTAGAGATACGGTGGGTTAAGCAACTGGAATAGTGGGTTGTGACCTATAAATATTTTCAGATCTTAGCCGGTAATCAAACCCGACACATCCACGTTGTAGGCTATGCGCTAACCACTACGCTACGGAGGTGGGAGAAAATTTTCAATTATTTTTTAATACTAATTTATTTTATTTGTTGTTTAGGTCATCAGCCGAAAGGCTGGTTTGAACCTATAGAGGTGTTACTAAGTAAAACGAAGAGTGAGGTGGTTTACAATTGCCTTCCTCACTGAGTGGATAAGTACGCTTATCAGCATGCCGAGCCCTCTAAAAAGCACATATTTTCCAGTCTGCAAATGACACCTTCACTTCATTCACCACAGGGTCTGGCTGTATAATGAAATTTATTACTTTCAGAGGAGATAACTCTGATGTGTGTCTTTTACACATCTGCTTCTTCTGTTCGTAAATGATTCAGTAATTTAATTGGCTGACCATGTGGTAAGAAACAGAACTATTTATTTTAGCCCTGCAACTAACAGATTGAGTGCAAATAATTTGACACTTTACCTGTCTGTTATGGGAAGATTATTCTATTTACGATCAGGTAAAAGTATTTGAACGTATTATAAGTGGGTATGTAATGGTACTCCTCTGTTTTATTTACATTGTAAACATAAAAAAACAACATAATTTCATTTAAACGTTGACATACCTTTGAAAATAAAGTGTTACGACTGATAAAAAACTGCCCCCCCATTCATGAGTCATGCCACGATTTACAGTTTACTCATCGAGACAGTTGAAGCAATTTACACTCGCTACCCCTCTAAAAATTAATAATACACGTTAATCGCTTAATTTCTTACCTATTCATATCAATACTTTTAACATATGCCCATAACGGGCAGGTGGAGTGTTAAATTAATTGCACTCGATCTGCATTTTCCAGGGCAACTGTTCTGTTTTTTATCACGTAGTCAACCAATTATATGACTGAACTTTGAACTACTTAAGATCAGAAGAGGTAGAGGTGTAAAAGACACTAGTCAGAGTTGTCTCCTCTAAACGTAATGAATTTCACTATACAGCCAGACCCTGTGGTGAGTGAAGTGAAGGTGTCATTTGCAGCGTGAAAAGTAGGTGCTTTTTGGAGGGCCTAGCATGTTGATAAGCATACTATATCAACTCAGTGAGGTAGGCAAGGTAAACCACCTCACTTCTCGTTTTACTTAGTAAAACCTCTAGAGGTTCAAACCAGCCTTTCGGCTGTTGACCTAAACAACAACTCTTTTCATACAATCCACGTAGAAGACCAAAAAGATGTTGGAATAGGGACCTGTTATGAAAGCATGACTTGAGAGTTGCAACTGGGTGATTTCTTCACACACGACAGTTCAAGCCATTAAACACTGAAACATAAATGCTGGATGTGCTCAGACACTTATATTCTGATACAATATTGTCATTTATACAGATAAAGTTGATGCTAATGTTTACTCTTTATAAAATTTTATTCAAGATTTTCGGAAATGCCGAAATAATATATTCTGTTATTATTATTTTGCAATCAAGTTTTTTGGAGTATTTATATAATCGTTATATGATATACAGGGTGATTCATGAAGTTCTCCCCCCCACTTCTACAGCACATTGTACTAGTAAAAATAATGAAAAAATGTTATATAAACATAGGTCCGAAAACGCTTCGTTAGCGAGTTACAGCTAGCGAAAGTTTCGCCTGGATTTCAGTTCACCAGGTGAAATGAGGTCTTCCTGGAATTGTGGTAAGGTAGATTAAGGGGCGAATTCAATCATTTCTTATGGTTTTTGATCTGATAAATTGAATAAAACAGGTCCCAGAACTGTAAGTTAAATAGTTTTTGAGAAAACCAGTGTCAAATGCAAAAAATGGAGTGAAAATCACATTTTTTCATCTTTGGGCAAGAATAACTTTGTTATTTCACCAAGAAACAGTTAAAATTTTTCAATAAAAAATGTAGAAAATTTTATTCTGAACAAACCGGTGTAAATTAAGTACACAAAAAGCGAATAGATGTTTGATTAAATGAGTTTTTATTCATAAGAGTACAAAGTAAAATTAACCGGAAAAACTAAAATGAAAAAATGTGTTTTTTTCACTCCATTTTTTTGCATTTGACACTGGTTTTCTCAAAAACTATTCGCTTTCTGTGTACTTTATTTACACCGGTTTGTTCAGAATAAAATTTTCTACATTTTTTATTGAAAAATTTTAACTGTTTCTTGGTGAAATAACAAAGTTATTCTTGCCCAAAGATGAAAAAATGTGATTTTCACTCCATTTTTTGCATTTGACACTGGTTTTCCTCAAAAACTATTTAACTTACAGTTCTGGGACCTGTTTTATTCAATTTATCAGATCAAAAACCATAAGAAATGATTGAATTCGCCCCTTAATCTACCTTACCACAATTCCAGGAAGACCTCATTTCACCTGGTGAACTGAAATCCAGGCGAAACTTTCGCTAGCTGTAACTCGCTAACGAAGCGTTTTCGGACCTATGTTTATATAACATTTTTTCATTATTTTTACTAGTACAATGTGCTGTAGAAGTGGGGGGAGAACTTCATGAATCACCCTGTATATTACGTATAATTAATTATTATTAATTATAAGATTAATTAATCGTTCTAATATCAGGCAACTGGGAAAATTTGATGAACTTTTTTAGCTAATTTTAGATTTTACTGTTCTTAACTTACTACAATTTATTTAATTTGGGAAGATTTTGCGTTAAATTTTTTTTTATCACGCCCTTTTATCTCATTGAAGTAATTTTGCTACAGACATACAGTATAGGCCTACAGTGGTTTGAACTTAAAATATTTTATTGAAATTAATATTGGTGAGGTGTTGTTGAAAACATTAATTCGTAATGAATTCAGATTCATAAAATGAAATTTGTCATGTAAAAAAATGTTTTTGGAAGTTCGGTTTTGTAAAAATAAAAGTGAAAAAAATGGTAGAATGTAATTATTTGAATTAGTTGGGGCTGGGTAGATATGAACGTTTCATACTAGGAAGTTATTTGCAGCTTCCCTTTGCGTTTTAAAAAAATTGTAAAAATTAGTAGATGTGTGATAAAATTATGACCAGTTTATAGTTCTATGACGTCTGTTTATATAAGTATTAGTAGAGCATTTATGATTTTAATGCAAACATAAAATGAATAGAATAAATAATTCATCATCACGAATTTTTATAATAAACCTTGGAAATTTTACTATTTTTAATATTTTTGTTAATTATTTTTCCATGGGTTAAGCTTGGTAATGATTAAATCACGTTTTTAAAGTAAGATGAAGTAAGTAAATTATTATGGAGATTTCAAGGACAAAAAAATGTGGCTAGAATATTGAGATATCTCGTAAAAATAGAAACGTGTTCCGACTTTTGTGGTGTGTCAATAACCACTAATCTTACCATTGTTTTGTCTTTTTATTGGATTTTTATTTTCCGTTACGATTACTTTGATCTACTGGCCTTAAATTTTACACTTCATTTCTTGCATTCCTCCAATTTTTAATCATAACTTTTATCCTTCCAATTTATTTCCGGTGTTTAATTCTTCGCTTCATTAACTTTCAATTAGTTCACTTCCAAAATTGATCGACTTTTAGTTTTGTGCAAGGTAATGTTGGGGTCATTATCCGTATTCTTTTGTAATACATAGACTACTTAAAAATTTTAAACTTTACTACTTCCTAATAGTAAGTGGAACAATTTTATTTCCTTAATTACGAAATAATAGTTCCAATATTCTTAATGATTTTTTAAACGTTGAAGGTTAAAATTAATTGGTGGAAGTGAAATATAGAAATAAAATAATTTTGTTCACTCTAGTACGTTTAAAATTTTATTTTGATTATTTCTTTATCAAAATATTGGTTTGCATAATTATTTTGATAGTCATGTTCTTACGCCGAATATCCCGGGTATGATTCAGGTCTGTTGTTGTTTACGTCAACAGCTGAAAGGCTGGTTTGAACCTCTAGAGGTTTAACTAAGTAAAACGAGGAGTGAGGTGGTTTATATTTGCCTTCCTCACTGAGTACAAAAGTAGCCTATGCTTATCAGCATGCCAGGCCCTGCTGAAAAGCATTACTCTGCACCCTGGAAATGACACCTTTGTTTTTGTTTGATTTTAACAGGTGTGTTAAAATCTTACACAGTTGTGTAGTTTATTTTTCTTAGTCATGAATTTGTACTATCTCCTTAGTTGATAGAAAATAAGAAACTTTTTACATTCTAAAATAATTTTTTAGCAATTTTAAGCGAATATATTTTTACGTTTATGTTTTGTGAAAGTCTTAATCACTGTGTTGGCTCCAGATTGTTGAAATAATTTTGGTTTACGTCTACCTTTTTATTTTTATTTTTTAGTCATTAACGCAAAAATCTGCGTTGATTGTGCCTTCATTATTACATTTTTTTTATAAAATTACTACAGAGAATGAAGCTAGTGATAAATCCGCATTCATAAAAATAATTTTTTTTTATTTACGGATCGCGCAACATTGTCCATCAGTCAGACGTAAAGAAAGCAAAAATAAAAAACACACTGGATTGAAATATTTAGAACCATTCTTTGTTGTTATTATACACTTTTAAAGGGTTTTATTATAACTTTTAAATAATCTGTAAAATTATGACTTAAGAAACATGTTACGTTGAATACAAAACTAGCTGAACATCGTTATAATTGATTTAACCATGTTTGTAGAATGGAAGAAAGTCGGTTGTCGAAGAGAAATATACCTATTACTTTTCTGTTCGTGTCCAAGAAGTTGGACGACCATGCAAGAGATGATCCCATTGCGAATTCGTAACAGGCTTGTAAGTCTTATGTTTGAAGGAGAGGAATGCACAATGTTCAATAGGCTACACAAATTATTTCAGCAAACTTTTTGATATCGCAATATTATATCGGCCCAATAAATGAATCGATTTTGTTATATTTTTAAAAGAAAAAGTTAAATTCCTGCTAAACTAAGCGTCACCATCTGATAAAGAAATATGAAAGAAAAAATTGTGGTGCTTTTATTTCCTTTACTTTTGGTTTTATAAATTTTTATGGTAAATGCTGTGATTTTTGGAAAATTTATCTGAATCCTGTTTTTTGATAGAGTAGCATATTGTAAACTGCCGCTAAAATAAGCATTGGATAAAAACAAAATATGTAACATTTTTAATTTCTTTAATTTTAACTCCTTGCATTTTTATCCTAAAATATATTTTTAAAATATAATTTTGAAATAACTGATTTTAATGCGGTTTTTGCAGAAATTTTTACATTACCGTGACTAAGAAAATATTAATAACAAACGTTGTACAAATTTTTATTCTATGGATTTTAACTGAAAATGCACATTAAATCTGTATTTCTGAAACTCCGATTTTTCACGAATTTTCTTACTTTAGAAGTAAAATTTTACAAAATTATTTCTTGGCGAGCACTTCAATCTAATTGGAACACTCGTACCAAATTTCAAAGTTCTTGACCTCATGGTTTTGAAAATTTCGTAATAAGTTAGTGGATTTCAATTTTAGAATATAGATTTACCAAATTACTACGATTCTTAAATCAGTATATTGGAGTAATTTTATTTTGAGATGGCAAGAAACCTATTTCTTTACACTTTAAAAAAACAATTCATTACTAATTCCAATTAAATTCTACGTTTTGTTGGTTGCAGTATCAAATTATTATAATTAATGTTTGTTAGTTATATTCATACACAGAAACTCTTGTACTAGTTTATAAAAATTTTGTCGGAAAGTTATTTTTGCAATGTTTATAGTTATTTAAACTGTTATTTAAGCTGTTTAACAGCTGATTTTCGGAGACGAAGTTTCCTGGTTCAAATCCTAGTAAAGGTAGTTACTTTTATACGGATTTGAATGCTAGACAGTGGTTACCGGTGTACTTTGATGGTTGGGGTTCAATTAACCATACTCTCTCAGGAATGGTTGACCTGAGTCTGTACAAGACTGCACCTCATTTACACGTCATACACATCATCCTCATCTCATTGGGTCATGGGGTTGCTTATTGTTCTAAATTGAACAGATTGCAACGTACACAAATTAGGGATTGGAAAAAAAAATTTTAATTATGTCGGGTAATGTTATTGTCACTAAAGTATGAAGTTTATTGTTCTAATAAGAGGAAAGAAATGAAATGGAAAAAGTCCAGTGTTACTGGACTAACAACTTTAACTGGAATGTCCTGCCGGCGCTCGCTATTCCTGGACTCTAAATCGTCCGACACGTGGGCTTGGCGGCGTGCCGAATCGGGATGATTCCGCGCAGTGTTGAAATAGAACATTTATAGAAATAGAAATCAGTATTAATGCCAACTTCTTATAATCCGCATCGCGGTCTTTTAAATTTGGTAATAGGTTTTTGTTGTTTAAGAAAATCAATTATTAAAAGGAAATAATTTACTTAATTGAAACAGTTGAAATATCGCATCAGCATACGTACATCGTTATCTATTTCTTATGTTCTAGGTATGTATATAATACTTTACAATTTTATTCCCTCTTCCGATTCATTCTTTGTTTACATTTTTCATGAAGATGTTTACTACCTATTTGAAGAATAATGCGAACATATTGCGTAATGACCATTAGACTACTTAGTAAGTTATATTAAAATAATTTTAGTTGCCTTTTTTACGAGAATTTACCGTGCACTAAGGAAATTATTGGTGTTAATTTTTAAATAATTCATCAAGAAATCTAATATTTTCACAAATATAAATAAATATAAATGTTTTCAATATTTACCAACGTCACGTCTAAAAAATTAGTTTAATGTTACGTTTCTGAAACACACTATCGAGTGTGTTGTCGTTCACAAAGATATAAAATAGATAATAAAAAAATTATATGTGTTAAGATATTGATTAAAAAATTATTATTATGAAAACCTCAAACATTCAAACTTCAAATTATGAAACTTCAGACCTTCGTACTTTAGTAAACATTAACCTAAATCTTTCAAACCTTTAAACTTAAAAACCTTCAAATTTTAAATCTTGAAAATTCAAATATCATCTTTAAACTTTAAAATCTTCAAACTTCAAATTATTGTCATCCACCCGACCTCTTTGGCTACCAAACTTTACCTTGTGGCAATGTGCGGGCGCGCAGCGCACGCACTTCCATGGTTTTGATCTACGTATGAATTCTGATCCATCTATCCCACTGATGCGAGACACGGAAACGGCGTGATGGAGTGGCTAGTTATTAATAAAACACATCTGTAAAAAGTATCAATTCTGATAGATTAGAGACCCAATTATTTTTATAAAATTATCGTAAGAAAAATTGAATGAACCTGTTAATGGGTAAGGTCAATTCATTTTATTTTTGTAAATACGTATTAACAAAAAATTACAAAACTTTTATACAACACAAGTTTCAAAATTATGTATAGGAGTTTGAACTTTTTAGTTTTTTCATAATCAAATAACCACGTTATGTAAATTTCTTTGGTAAATCATATTTTTTCAGACGAATTTAAGTTTCTTAAAGCCATATTCGTGAATGAAATATGCAAGTGTGCTGCGTCATTGCCTTTTCCTATGAATCAGAACTATTAATAGATTAATGTATTTAGTTTTAAGATGATCGTTAGGCTATTGGCATCAAAATGGATCATTAAAACCATAAACATACCACATTATTTAATTAAATACTGAAATATCTATTACTGTAAGTAGAACTGTGCACTTGATCAACCGATAAACACTAATGGTATTTTGGATTTGAATACTTGTTTTTGTACTTTGCAATTTTCATATCTTACATGGTATTTTTAATTTCTTTTATTTTCCATTTATTATTAATTCGTCGATTGATTCATCGATTGAATACTATTTTTAATAATGGACAAGTTAATGTAATTAACCGTTTGAAATAAAACTCTACAGGTTCAAACCAGCCTTTTGGCTGATGACCTAAACAACAACAACAACTATAACATATGTTTGTATGCTATTTTAATTTTGTCAGTTTTAATGGTTTTTTTTAATTCCTTATGTGTGTACGTTGCAATCTGTTCAATTCAGAACAATAAGCAACCCCATGACTCAATGAGATGAGGATAAATGTATGACGTGTAAATTAGGTGTAGTCTTGTACAGACTCAGGCCGACAATTTCTGAGAGGGCATGGTTAATTGAAACCCACCATCAAACTACACCGGTAACCACCGTCTAGTTTTCAAATCAGTATAAAAGTAACTGCCTTTCCTAGGATTTGATCTAGGGACCTTCGTCTCCGAAAATCAAAACAGCTGATTTTGGTGACGACTTTACCTCTAGACCAAACCGGTGGGTAGTTTTAATTTAAATAAGTTTTGTTCACTTAAGAGATAAATGATTTTAAACACTTACTGACTGTTGTTTTCAGTTCTAAGAACGTTATAATGGAGATTTTAATAATTTTTGCTTGTAGTTTATATTTAATTTAAAAACTGATTGCAAAAGAATTACACCTCGTTGAAAAATTAATTTGTTTTATATTACCTAATATACTGTTTTTTTTATATTTTTTATTTCTATTATATTATTAATAAGTGTTGTAGACTACAAGTAAACCTTGCACAATACCTCCGATACAAGGTACCTCCTTGCCGTAAAATTTCATTAAACCCTTTAAAGGCATAATCAGAAGTCAAATGTGGAAGTTCTTGAGAAGAATTGCTATTGCTAAAGACCAGCCCTTCAGGCTGGATTGAACCTCTGGAGACTTTACTTTAAAACGAGGAGTGAGGTAGTTTACTATTGCCTTCTTCACTGAGTGGAAAAGTATGGTTATCAGGATGCCAGGCCCTCTGAAAATCATTTAATTTCCACCCTACAAATGACACCTTCACTTCATTCACCGCACGGTCTGACTGTAAAATGATGAAATTCATTACTTTCAAAGGAGATAATTCTGACTAGTGTATTTTATACTCAACCTCTACTGTTCTTAAATGCTTCTGTCATATAATTGACTGACTACGAAACAGAACTATTTTTTGTAGCCCTGTAACTAGCAGATCGGGTGCAAATAATTTAGCTTTCCACTTGCCTGTTGTGGGCAAGTAAGTGCTATGAGAGTTTTTATTTCAATACTAGGATTGTCATCAAAACGTTAAATAGGATTACAGATGACGTCCACATAAACAAAGGATTTAGACAAGAATAAAGCTTATCCCCAATCCTGTTTAATAGTTATGGATGATAATTATCCTTTTACAATAATAACAAATTAACCCTTGAATATGGGTTTCAGATTAAGACAAGGATGTATTATTAGCACGTTTTTGTTCGGCGATGACCAAGTGACCGAAAACGATATACTGTACTCTATCTTTCAGTTGTATAAAATATGTAGCGAGTTTGTCTTTATATAGTAACCACAACAAAAAAAAGGTAATGGCTCTTAAAGGGAACTGACGAAATAGATCTAAGATAGTGGTTACAGATTCGGTGTTGGAGCAATTGTTCGCTTCCAACTATTTGGGTTGCACCCTAGCCTACAAAAACACATAAATGTTGGTATCAAGATAAACAAACAGATTTGAGGCAGTTGGTGGAACTATACACAGTAAAATGAAACAAAAATTATAGAAGAAAGAATCAGGAGTTAACATTTTATATTGCTTTTTTACGTCCGACTGTTTTGCAAACAACCGCTAATACAGACAGTGAATGGAAATTGATGAAAATAACCAATAAAAAATCCCAGAACTGACCGAAAATTGAATCCAGGACCACTGCCTTAGAAGCCATTTGCGCTGACCACTACACCACGGGCCGGCAACAAAAAAAAACAGTTATGAGAGAATGGCTCATTCCACAATGCCTTATGGAAGTGAAACATGTCTTATTAAAATTTACAGAAATAGTACTCGAAGAAGAACAATTATGAACTGACTAAAGCACACCTATTTATATGTGCTAAGCTAGCCTTTTAGAAAGTTCCAAATGGAATATTCTAGAGCGGTCGGAACAGTTAACCCAATAAAAACAACATAAATATTAACGTGAATGAGTGCGGTTATAAAAAAAAACATGATATCGTCAAGAGGAACAAAAATACCTTTTTTAAGATTTGGTTTACAATCAGAACAAACTTGAATTACGTTAATAAATTAAAATTGTAAATTCGTAAATAAAGAAAAATGAACAAGTGATGCAAAATAAAACACTTTACTTTATAATTGTATTATCTGTAATGTAATATGATTTAACAAACGTGACTTCCGGAATGTCTTTTAATTCTGAGTAAGAATTCTTTGTGTTGTATGAAGAAGCAGGCTAGAAATCATTACATTAACAGGCCTGTTTATAATTATGGTCAGAGAAACAATTAAAAAAAAAGAAAAACTGTATTTAACCACCGGAACTTGATAAATACTGAAATATATCCAATTATTTTTATTGACTTTTTATTATATTTATTGTTTAGTTATTTATAACTTGTAGTATTATCAATAAATAACACTGCTGATTATATTAATTTTACATAGAAAACGAGATATAAATATATTACATCATTAAAATTTGTGTATTTTAAGTATAATAATAATTAATCGTTAAATAATAATTACCTGTTGTTGTTCAGGTCAACAGCCGAAAGGCTGGTTTGAACCTCTAGAGGTTTTACTAAGTAAAAACAAGGCGTGAAATGGTTTTTATTGCCTTCCTCACTGAGTTGAAATAGTATGTTTATCAGCATGCCAGGCCCTCCAAAAAGTAACCACTTTCCACCCTACAAATGACACCTTCACTTCATTCACCACAGGGTCCGGCTATACAGTGAAATTCATTACTCTCAGAGGAGATAATTTTGACTAGTGTCTTTACACCTCTACCTCTCCTGTTCTTAAATAGTTCAGTCATATAATTGGATGACTTTGTGATAAAAATAGGAATATTTTTTGTAGCTCTGGAACCAACAGATCGAGTGCAATTAATTTAACACTCCACCTGTCCGTTATGGGCAAAATAATAACCTATAGATCTATTATTAAAAAGCTTTATATCTTCTCCTTCATGTACCAAGGATAGGCGTACATGACTACTCTGATCCACAGCGATTAGAAACCCGAATCTAACCATCTCCTCCAAGGCATATCGCACCCCTACTTTCCCTCAAGTCTGTACTTCAGTGCTTTGAAAGAGATTCTTTCTGGAAGCATCCGATAAACATGATTTTTCCATCTCCTTCTCTTCTCACAATTTTTAACATTCAGCGTTTGGACTTCTAGCTCTGTTCGAATATCTTCATTTTGAATTCTTTTCAATCTGGAACAACATTGACAGCCTAAAGGAATCCCATTTCTGTTGCCTGCAGTCTTCTTTCCTTTCTTAAACCCTCAGTCCAGATTTAATTTAGAGTTCGATATCTTGTTATTTTAAAAAATATGGACTATTGTGACGTAGCTCTTTTCTACCGCTATTAATCTCTACTATTTTACTACATATTTTTATTACTAATTATGCGTAAATTATTTCGTTTATCATGCAAAAGTAAGAACTGTCGCAGCCTTTTATGTTTTCTTTTATTTACTATAATAGCCTCTCTACTAAACTAAAGAGGGGATTTAAACTTCTTTACTATTTTTTCATAAATTAGTTTTCTCCAAACAGCATAATTGATTTCAAGAACTGACATGAAAATTTTTTATTTCTTGTAAAACAGTTTTGTATCATAATAACAGCTCATGTTATATCATCGGTCATAACCTGCTTTTAACCCTAGAGGTTTATTTAAGAAACCCAGAGTCAATTTTATTTACAATTGGTGTTCTCTCTCACTTAAATATTACATTGAATTATGTAAGTATAAACCTAATGAAATTTACATTATGTGTACAAGTGATTGTTGTTTTAAAAATTAATTTTGGATAAATTTAAACGTTTTTTTAAATAACAAAGCAAAAATAGCAACTTCCTTGCTGCAAAGCGAAGATCCCGGGTTCGATTCCCGGCTAGTGTTCGGAATATTGTTACACGTTAAAACCCAACGTCCCTTAACCCAAAGTAGTCGCTAATAACCAAGATGTTGATGCATATTTAAAGAAAACTAAAAAAATCAAACAATGTCTAAATTATATGAATCTACATGATCTGTTCCAAATTAATATTTCATTACGCATTGTGCTCGTGAAAAATCATTTTAATGAATTTTCAAGAAATAAAATTCTAGCCGGCTGCATTGGTGTAGTTGGTAACGTGCTCGCCTCTCATCATGCGGTCGTGGGTTCGAATCCCACTTAGGTACGGCATATTTTCAAACGTTACAAAAAATTATTTCATCCTCCATTGTAACCGGTTACACCCCAACATCGTCGCTAATGACCGTTGCCGTTGATGCGACATTAAATAAATAAAGTAGTCTAGAAATTTATGTAATACTATAAATGTTGCAAATTTCAGTACTTTAGATGATAACCAATTTAAAATTAATAATAACCATTAATCCTTGAAGTTAAAGAAAAAATGTACCAGAGTTTTGAGAAAGGCAAGCATAAATAAATTAGACGAATTAGTATTATTCGTCAAAAAATAAAACACATGGTTACTTTGGACAAAATTACAATTTTAAATAGGTAATGGAAAGGTATGTTAATGGATGGAAAAAAAGAATGGTTTTGTATTTTCCTTCAGGAACTAAGGAAATCCGTAAGGAACTGTTACTGAAAACAAATTACTTTACCAATGTGGTGTAGAAATGAAAAAAATAAATCCTTTTAGTTCAATATTCAATGGCTTATAGTGTTTTCATTGTAATAAACAATTGTTAAAAAATGTATACGTTATAACTTTATAGTACGAAAATCGTACATACAATTTATAGTGCTGTAATTTTAACTCTAAAATTTTTCTATAAACATTAAGTCATTGAATCTCTTTAGCTCTTTAGCTTGTGTAGTGGATTGAGATGTAAACAAAATATTCCAATCGCTTTTAACATCGGGAAGGTCAAGAAGTAAGAAACAGAAACATAGGTAGACGTAAAGCAGTGCGCAGTTAGTCAACCTGGAATACGAAAACAAGTCAGCAGTGGGGTATGTTGTAGGAGGGGTAGTTGAATGAAAGAGGGGCAAGTAGCAACGACCAAAATCAATACGCGTCGCGACGCCTGGCGCCACCGCATACTCGTTAGTTATCAAAGTTTGATCAATTTCCTTAATTCACAATAAATTATGATTGTTTGTCATATTGATAAATTACTCTTTGTTATGTTCCCTTATGGTTTAATGGTTACTCCTTTAAAAGGATCCCTTCAATGTAAAACTGAACCTTTTCTACTGAACGAACGTCCTTTGTCTTAGTCTATTGTCCTTGTGAACTGCTGATGTACGTATGAACGAATGATATGCTTCCATAATTCTCTATTAACAACAGTGCATTTGCTCATGTCCTATCAGAGATAACGTCAATAAAATATTTTTGTTCAAATTAAAGTGCTGTACATAGGCTATCTATGTAATTTTTTTTTTTAATTAAGTTTTCGGTTATGGCTACTCTAACATATTTTTTAACTTAACAATAGTTCTTCAATTAAAAATAAATAATATTAAAGATTTCTTAAAAATCTATAATCTGTTATCAAGAACTGCTATGATTTTTACTTTCTCTTGGCTATATAAATATATAGGAAAGAAAGTATTGCTTTAATATCGATTTTTCAAAATTGAATTTTCATCGAATATATTTGTTTCCAGATCCCCTGAACCCAAACAACATGATTTAGCGATTGGTGGTGGTGGTGGTGGTGTGTGTGTGTGTGTGTGTGTGTATGTGTATGTGTGTGTGTAAACAAAATATCTCAAGAACGAAACATCAGACGATCATGAAACTTGAAACTTAGGTTAGGTACCACTAGAGGACCCGACACAAACATTTTCATCAAAATCGGTCGGAAGTAGTAGTTTATGCGTGTCATTTTTCACTTTCTTGCAATTTTCTCACAAACGGCTACTACGATTTTTTTTAAATCGCCTCATTTAGACTACTACATTTTTTATGCTCTACATGATAAGGTAGGCGCCATGACTGCTGAAATTCTTAGGGAGGTTGTTCTCTCGTAGATAAATATGTTTTTTTAAGAATCCGGCCATTTACGGCAAAAATGTTTATAACTTAATCAAAGTTACAGAAAATTTAAAAACCTACAACTTTTATTCAAACATTTTTTGTATATCGCTTAGTTTAGCGGTAATTAGTGATTTTCTGTTTTTTTTTTCATGTAAACCTGTGAAAAAAATGAATTTTTAAGATTTCGGCCTTGGTATGCATTTTACGTCAAAAGTGTTCACATATAATTTACAGGAAAATAAAAAATTTACAACTTTTATCATAAGAATTTTTCGCTACAGAGCCCGTTTAGCGTGAAAGAGTGATTTTCCGTATTAAGCCAAACTAAGGTTGGTTTTCATTTTGCGTCATTCACTCATGATTAAAGTTAGGTTATGTTTGTCGAGGTTAGTTTTTTTGTTTATTTCTAATATTTTATTACTAATGTTAGGTTATATTGTTCACTATTTTTATTGGCAAGAGAAAGTCGTGTGAGTGTTTCAAACCAATTTTTTTTTTAATTAAGTCTTCAGTTATAACTAGTCGACCAAATATTTTTTAGCTTAACAACAGTTTTTCAATGAAAAACACTTTATTTTTAAAGTTTTTTACTAATCTATAATCTGTTATCAAGAACTGTACTGTGATTTTTTTAAAACTGTTCGGTTTGTTCGCTTTGTTTCTCATTTTTTGTTTCTGACGTAGGCTCGTGGTCAATGATGTCCTTCTTGCGGGCTGACTACCGGCTACACAGCTGTCAGTTTTTATCTGTTGTTTAGGTCATCATCCAAAAGGCTGGTTTGAACCTCTAGAGGCTTTACTAAGTAAAACGAGGAGTGAGGGGGTTTACAATTGCCTTTCTCACCGAGTTAAAAAGTATGCTAATCAGCTTGCCAGGCCCTCTGAAAAGCACGTATTTTCCACCCTTTAAATGACACCTTCACTTCATTCACCACAGGGTCTGGCTGTTTAATGAAATTCATAACTCTCAGAGGAGATGACTCTGACTAGTGTCCTTTACACCTCTACCTCTTCTATTTTTAAATGCTTCAGTCATGTAATTGGCTGAACATGTGATAAGAAACAGAATTATTTTTCTTAGCCCTGGAACTAGCAGATCGGGTGCAAATAATTTAACACTCCACCTGCCTGTTATGGGCAAAATTTCTTACCTATGCTTCAGTAAGTACCTTACCATAAACTTAATCCAGAATATTCTAAAACCAATTAACTGACTGATTGCAGATGCCCTAAATTTGTTTTAAAATAACAGTATAATCTAATTAAGAAATGAGTTGGAAAAGTATTTCTATTAATAGAAAAACATACGTTGCCCTCAATTCTACGAAATGGAAGATAGTTTTGTTAATATCCCATTTTTATGTAACCCACCATGATAAATTTTTTGCGTCGTAATATTAAATTCCAAGGAAACTTGGGTTTTCTATGTATAAAATTCTACATTTGCAGTAAATTTATAGATGAATGAAATTCTTCGTTGCTTATGTATAGACTAATTTAGTTTAGTACGCCTACATAAAATTACTGAGCTTAATGCTTGAATTAATTAAAATCCTTTAAAATATTATGCAGAGTATTAAGTTAACTCATCTTCTAATGAAAAACTTAAGTTCTACTTTTCATCTTTCAATTTAGAACTAAATTGTAGAACTAACTGGTTGTTCAAAATAACAATATATAATTTTATTATTTACTTTTTAATAAAGATCAGAGGGGTGAGTTAATTAAACTCTTTTATTTATCTTCCCGGTTATCCCGATTTTACTTCACACTTTATTTTTTCTAAATGTCTTTTGTAAAAATTCATGTACCGATTTTCAGAATTGTTACCTACTTTTTGGGAAGATGTAGAATTAATACATATATATTGCTTTAGGATAATCAGTAAAATATCACCTCTTAAACACAAGTAGTCTAATGTATAATAATATTTAATTTTTCTAATCTTCGCCAAAATTTCAGCTCCATATTATAAGGAAGTTAGAGCATTATTGATAAGTTAGACAATGAACATTTTTGGACTAATATGTAGTCTTAAAAATCAGTTTAGTAGGCAAATTCTTTCTAAAATATTTAAGTAGTATCTCTTCTTCTGAGCCAAACCAAACATACAGCTTATAGCGTCTGTGTAACAGCATTTGAACAAGGTCTTCGTCTGATGACCAGCTGTAAAATATTTGTCTATTCAGACGAATATTTGCCGACACTTATCCTTCGTGGACGGAATTAGTTTCACAGACGCATTTAATTATGGTTTGGGGTAAAAACCATTCTTTTAAAAAATTTGTTTTCTGAATATAAAACTGTTTTTAAAGACTCGGAAACCATGAAAATTTCATCACATATTTTTCTCTTCACTTTTACTCAAAAAATAATGGATGCAGGTATATCCTTTTGCGGTCCTAAGAGATGTGACTTACGGGGATATATCCACAAATAGAACTGACTAAAACAAATTATTTGTAAGTTGAATTGCAGAATAAAAGTTAAAAACAAATTTATAAGTTCAAAGATTGTTTAAAAAAATATTATAATTAAACAAGCAAACGTTAAACACGTAGGTTTCGTATTAACGAACAGAAGAAGCACGACTGATACAGCACATCAATTTCGTGGTAGCGAGAAAGCACTGGCAAGCAGTACTGTCAACCCAACTTCTGCATGTAAAAGTTTCCTGGAATATTTAGATATTTTGGCATAATTTTGATGACTATTAAAACAAATTTTAATCAAAGTCTTTTTGATTTAATTTGTAAATGTACCCTGTAATGACAATGTAAACTGTAAATAGGATTGTATTAAACAATCACGACCATTCAAAACCGTATGTGGATATATCCGCAAAATGACCAGTCCGCGAAGGCCTAAGATATAGTTGGAAAGCAGTGACTATTGTGTAGGTTAAGAAAGCACAGGATATAGATGGTGCCATTTCATATGGTTTGTGAATATACCCTTACCAATCCGCTGGATTTATATTGCTACTATCCATCTTTCCTTTAGTGAAATGTCTTTTCTTGCGTAATTTTCGTTGTAACTTCTATACAAACGAGTCATCTCTCTCCACCTACATTTATCACAATATTTACATTTTATATATATATTTTTTTGTTTTAATGCATTCATTAATAATTTATTAAAAATAAAAATATATTATCTGTAAATGTATCTGTAAATTATCTGTAATTTATATTTATGAACGAGTTTCTATTATTGTATTGTTAAACGTGTTGTTGTTTAGTTCATCAGCTGAAAAGCTGGTTTGAACCTCTAGAGGCTTTACAAAGTAAAATGGGTAGTGAGGTGGTTTCACCGAGTGAAAAGTATGCTTATCAGCATGCCTCCTCTGAAAATCATCTACTTTCCACCCTGTAAATAACACCTTCACTTAATTCACCACAGGGTCTGGCTGTATAATGAAATTCATTACTCTCAGAAGAGGTAACTCTGACAAGTGTCTTTTACACCTCTACTTCTTCTTTTCTTAAAATGATTCAGTTGTAAAATTTGCTGACCATGTGATAAGAAACAGAACTATTTTTTTTAGCTTTGGAACTTACAGATCAAATGCAAATAATTGAACACTCCACTTGCCTGTTATGAGCAAGTTAAATGTGTTAAAAAGATTATCAATTGTTACGCACGAATAATTAATTAATTCACCAGTAATTCAGTGATTTGGATGACACTTTTTTAATCCATCTTTTTCGTTGTATTATTTATTACACTACTTGTAACTTGCAACGCTATAGTCAGTTGCCACTTTCCACAAGCCACATGAAATGGCAACTATATATTATCATCGACCGCCTTGGTGATAATTTGAGTCTGAAAAGTTTAAAACCGCACAACATCCCAATGTAATCAGTATCGACCTAGATCTTAATACGACGTTAAATGAAAGAAAAATGATAGCACGATTATCTTCAATAATTTGAAATAGTGCCACAATAATGAATTCAATTACTACTACAACGTGCCTAAATAAAATATTTTGATTTATTTCCTCAATAAATTTAGACTGTCATTTCACTTATCAGAATATATAATTAATTTATTAAATTAGTTCAATAAATCGTCACGATGTACTAAATTAACTTCATAATAAAATTGCCAACTTTAGATAACATTATCAATTTTCATGGGTTGGATAGGTAAGTACTTCATTACAAAAAGTAAAAATTTAAATATATTTAAAGCAAAAATAACTCATTTCATTCAGTAGTATAATGTAAGTCGTTGAGTTTACATCGTAAGTATTGTAAATCATTTTGTACTAAACAAAAATAAATTAAACGAAAATTTTTGATATGTTTTTATTATTTCTTTGTCAACATTTAATTATAATATGAACGATCTTACATTAAACATTTAAATAAATGAATATCTTTTGTATTAATAGTGGAAAATATCGTAATGTTTAGAAATGCATGGAAGTCTTGTCTTATAAAACTTGATTTTTTGGGAAAAATAATTTATCAACATTGAAAGTCCTTTCGTACTAATCAAATTTAACTTTAAAAAGATAGAAACCAACCTGGCTCACGCCGGTTTGAACTCAGATCATGTAAGTTTTTTTTTTTTTACATTCTCTTGCCTATATGAAAATATAGGAAGGAAAGTATTTTTTTCATGTTGATTTTTCGAAATCAAGTTTTCACCGGATCTACACGTTTCCAGACCCCCTGAACCAAAAAAAAACAATATGTTTATAGCAATTGGTCTGTGTGTATGTGTGTGTGCGCGCGCGCGCGTGTATGTTCGTCTGTGTGTGTGTGCAAACAGAATATCTCAAGAACGAAACATCGTAAGAACTTGAAACTTGAAACTTAAGTTAGATACTACTAGAGGAACCGACACGAACATTTTCATCAAAATAAGTCAACCGGAAGTAGTAGTTTATTCGTGTCATTTTTTCATTTTTATGCTATTTTCTCAAAAACAGCTCCTATTTTTTTAAAAAAAATTGCCTCATTACTAAATTTTTATGCTCTATAAGATAGTGTAGGCGCCATATCTGCTGAAAAGCTTGGAGAGGTTGTTTTCTCGTAAAAAACTGTTCTTTTAAGATTGCGACTTTAATATTCATTTTAGCGCAAAAATGGATGTAACAAAAGTTATAGAAAATTTAAAACTTCAAAATTTTTACCTCAAACATTTTTTTGTATAACGCTTAGTTTAGCGGTAATTAGCGATTCTGTTTTCGTCTCGCGAAAACGTGTAAAAAATTGATTTTTTAGATTTCAGTCTTAGTATGCATTTTACGACAAAAGTATTTAGACCCTACAATTAAATTTATAGAAATTAAGGAGATTTACAACTTTTTTTTAAAGCACTTTTCTCCACAGAGCCAAGTTTAGCGTAGAAGAGTAATTTTCCGTATTTTAAAGTCAAACTGAGGTAGATTTTCATTTTGCGTCTTTCACTCATGATTAAAATTAGGTTATTTTTATTGAGTTTAGTTTTTTTCTAATGTTAGGTTATATTGTTAATTATTTGCATTGACAAGAGATAGTCGTGTGAGTGTTTCACACCAGAATTTTTTTCTTGTATAGAGCCAACTTCAGACCGTGTGAGGTGAATTTACACGTTCCTCGAAGTTCTTTCAGCAACCCATATTCTCAACATTCACTCACTGTAGGCTTTTCTTCTTTTTTCTGTTCACTTGGTGTTCTGTTCAATCTTTTCTCTTCATGAAATCCCTTTACGTAGTTGTCTGAATTTGGTTCGGTTCATTTAGTTTTCTCGGTTTATTCCGTTTTTTCCTATCCTTTCTGACTCCTTTAAACCATTTATTCGACACCTTAGGTCTATTGTTTAGTGTCTTAAATTTCTTTTCATCAACAGATTGTCATTTACTCTATATAGGTATCCGTAAAATTTTAGCCTTCTTTTTCTAGTCGTTTCCATTAATCCCTTTTTTCCTTGTAGGCTACAGTTATTCCACAACTTTATAGTATGAGGACGAAAATGCATTTTTAACAGATCGGTTACATTGAAGTCTTAGTAAAAAATATGATGATGTCCTTTACATCATTTAAAAATTCGTGAAGTAAAAAATAATCTTTTTATGGGAATTGCCGTTGAGGTTATGCAATAGTAATGTGTGGCCCAGAAAAGTTCAGATAAAATATCTGACGAAATCAGTTTAAAAATACTTAAATTTACTGATACAGTATATTACATTAAAAATAAATTTCGGTGAAGAGCTTTGATTGTCATTGTTATCATTTTATTTTTTCTATATTGTTCATGATATCACTCATAATTGTTATCAAATATCCGGTATATTGACGTTTTATTTTGTTTAGGATGTGGTTATATCTATCATAAGTGGTTGTAATCAGTTTTGTTAATATTATGGCTTATCTATCAGTGCAAATATTGATAGTTCTGTGCAATTTATCAAGGGCCAGAAACAAGATCAGCGCCTCTTACAAACATGTGTCATGTTTATGTTACATATATGTAGGCTAAGCATCAAATTAGATATAGAAAACACACCTTTCAACGCCATTTTAAAATTATAAAATCTATGTGTCAACTGTACTTAAAGTTTAATATTGCGTAATTTTAGGTACATAATAATTAGATACAACAAGTAACTATATTTACAAATAAAAACTTGAGTAATAAATTTATTTATGTAACCTTTTCATAACGTCATTCAGAAATTTAAATTTTAGTAAACACTGTATAGATAAGTGGACAACTAAGGTTGGAAATCGGAGATCAGATCAAATACCCTTACTTAGTTTATAATAGACATTTTTACTTTTTCTGCTGTTATCACATAAGAGAAGTGGAGACAAAAACTTCTGGGTTCTGGGTTAAGAGACGTTAGGTACAACTGACCAACTGGTTTCAACTGACCACATCCCGCTTTCACATTTTTCTAGGTTGCAATTTTTTTCCAAATTCCCGATTAATACAGAATATAGAAATCAATGTTTTTTTTTTATGACCTGGTTCTTTAAAGATTTACCGCATCATCACCGTTTTTAATGAATTTTTTGCCTCAATGAAGACTAAGTGGTAGAGTTTTACAGAAGTTTTTTTCAAATGAAATAATACCGTCCTCAAAAATCTGAGTATCGTCAGCTGTTTGCTAACCAATTCAAAATTTTGGGTTTATATATATAGTTTTAGCTATACAAAACGAAATTTTTCCTGCCTAGCCCGTGTTTTGAGTTCTAGTAGTTAAAATTTGATAAGAAATTTTCTAATCACCGTATTATTCGAGGTAGCGCAACGGCTCGGCAATTGCATTTTCATGATCTTCGTCTAAAATTACTGTAAAATATAAATAATAGTATGGAATTATTAGGAATGGTCTTATGTCAAAGTGAACCAAATTCTTGTTTTTGAGAAATCGCCTGTTATGTGTTTATCGTTTTCGATAATTGGTATCATACCAATTATATGACCAATATACCGTACATACGTAGTTGTCTAAAAATTAAATTTACGGCTTTCATCAACACTTTTACATCCTCACTATTTTATTTATAAGTTTTTTGAATTGAAAGCTAACTAATATTACTCATAATTTAATAAAACCCGTCGGCACTTGGTTCATTGTGGTATAAATTTTTTCCACGAGGAAAGAAATTAAAATTTCCCTTTCATGAGTTAAAATCAAACGAAAATTCTTCTCTTAAAAGGCTTGAAAACTTAGTTCACTCTGGCATTAGAAAGGTTACCTACTCTAGAACAAGAATACATTATAACCAAAAAATCTTAAACTTGGTAATTAGTTCACTTTGGCTTAAGACGATCCTGATCAAATCTGTTTTCTTTGATTCAAATTATTTTTTTCTAATAATTATTTTATGTTGACATTATGATTATGTTGATTCTGGGCCTTGCAATAATTTTATGTAGTCTGTAGGAAGAAACATTGACAGGAGGCTGATTTTTTTTGTTTTTTAGTTTAATGTCCGACTGTTTTGCAATTACTGCTAATGCAGACGGTGAAGGATGAAATGATTTTTTTGTAACGTATGAAAATATGCCGTTCCTGAGTGGGATTCGAACCCAAGACCGCATGATGAGAGGCGAGCATGTTACCAACTACGCCAATGCGACCGGCAACAGAAAGGCTGAGACGCTGAATGATCGTACATCATTTTAACCAGAAGCAACGTAGTATTCTTTAATAAACTTAAACGTTCACAGAATATATCTCGCGAAAAAAATATCTTTGGGATTTTGTATGAAGAAAACTTAGTCAATGAATCGAAAAGTATTTTTTTTAAATCCAAATTTTAAAAATATCTGTTCATGATTTAGATAATCCAATTTTTGAGGACTATTGGTTATTTTTTTTATCAACTCAGTTGCCTCCGTAACATTTTTAACAGGATAATATAATATATTATTTAATTTATTTTACATACAGGTAATAATTGAAAATGAACAAGTTATCTTCAAAAATTTATTTGTTGAAGTACGTGATGTGCATTAATTAAAAAAATATGTATAAATATATATTTTCCTGTAATTATCACCAATTTGTTAATTCCAGTGTTAGTAATTTCATTAAGATTTATTTCACGTAACAAAGTTCTATTTCATGATTTTGAGTATTACTACTTTGTTATTCGTGTCTTAAGGTTTTAGCAATTAAAAGAACGGTTTTTTGTAAAATAAACATCGCATGAGCGATTACGATAAGCTGAAGAAGAAGAATTTTTAATAAGTAGGTATTATTCTATTTACAATTTGTTTGAGAATGTAGCTTTGAATCGAATTCAAAACTTTCACTTGACATAATACAACTTCCGATTGTTCTGGACAAATGAATTAAACTTGTCAGTAGCTATCAGCCAGAGAACCTTATTTAGAAATCAGTTGGTATCATTGTTACTGAAAAAAATGAAGCAAAATCTTTTAGCTTGAAACGATGTTGCTGGCAGTCATAGCTTTAAAACAATCTATTAAACAATCATAAAATTCGTCTTCAGAAATACAACAAAGACAAAATCAATCTTGGAGCAAGTGATATTCTCAACCGAAGCAAATTAATTTACTACCAGTTCACAGATTGTTATTACATTTTTATAAAGTCTTCATCTGTTTTTGGAAATCTGTGACAATTACTCTGAACAAATTTTTATCTGAAGTTGTACAAATTATTTTTAAGCTTTCATTTGTTATCGGGAACTTTACTTTAATGACAACCATCCAATTTGATCGCTGCTTTTTGTTGTATTTATATTTGACGTGATTTGGCGTGAA
Organism: Catonia carolina; assembly: GCA_035578175.1. Taxonomy (NCBI): domain Eukaryota; kingdom Metazoa; phylum Arthropoda; class Insecta; order Hemiptera; family Achilidae; genus Catonia; species Catonia carolina. Next base: position 253,720,095 of record JAQMRL010000001.1, on the reverse strand, counting down.
TTTTTGAACAGGGACCCCAGTGGAGTTTGCTCAGGAATGACTGTCAGCTGGCCACCATACAAAGTCAGTGTCCCAACCAGTGTTGCTTAACAATTAATAGCGACTTATACCAGCTGACTGACTGGGCTGGCCCGAAAGCCTGGTATAAATTTGAATATAAAATACAGTTCATTTACCATAATACAATATTACTCACGTCATACCGTCCCGTTATTTCAAAAGTGCAGTTCACTCTTAAAATTTTCTACAATGTATTGGAGGGATCAGCTGATTTTTGTTAATCGACTAACAGTGCGCGAACTTACGTTCCGATTTGTTATTTAATTTATAGTTTATTCTTTATCGATACCGGTGGTAATTTTTGTTTGTGACATTCATTATTTAATATAGTTTCGTTTGATATGTGACATTATGTGTGATATTTATTTTAAATAAGACATTTTTATTTCATTTAAATTACCACAACAATCAACGTCGGTTGCCATGGCAACGGAGAACACTAACCTAGATGTTGAACCAAATGGCAGCGATTCAATATGGGAAACCGTGGTCGGGAAAAAGAGACCACTCTCAAATAGTGATCAAGATTCACGCCTAAAGAAGAGACAAGAAATTGACAATACAGTGCGTCTTTCTAACTCATTTTCACCTCTGTCAAACACTATGGATGAAACAGAACTACGAGAGGACAAAGTTCCTCCAATATATTTAAAGGGAGTAGCAGATGCCAACTGTCTTATAAAAATCCTGAGAGACGTTGGAGGACAGGACTCATTTACTTTAAAAAGCAGCGTCTCTAACGTTATCGTTTACCCGAATTCGCCTGCAACTTACAGGATATTTGTGCAGTGTCTTGAACAACACAACGCAAATTTTCATACATATCAACTGCCTTCGGAGAAACTTCCAAAGGTTGTTATACGCGGATTACATCCTTCTGCAAGAACAGAAGATATCCAAGAAGCTTTTCGTCAGTTAGGATACACTGCTGTTACAGTGACAAATGTACTATCTCGCCGAAAAGTAATTGTGAATGTCAAACAACAAGAAGAAATCATCCGAACACCTTTACCACTCTTTTTTGTAGCAATAAGCAGCGACACATACGACGAGAAGGTTTTTGATCTGAAATCTCTTCTTAGCTACAGAATTGTTATTGAAGAACCACGAAAGAAACGCAGTATACCACAGTGTACAAGATGCCAGTCGTTCGCTCACACCAAAACCTACTGTCGCCACCCATTTCGATGTGTACGTTGTGGTGAAGCGCATGATTCAAAAATCTGCACAAAAAACACGCACGACACCTGCAAGATGCGCTAATTGCCGTGGCACGCACCCTGCCAACTATAAAGGTTGTCAGGTGTACCAAACATTGCGCAATCAACGACAGCAAAGGACAGCGTCTTCTGCTCCAGCACAACCAGCAGCAACCACATCATTCAACCAGACAGACTTCCCTCCGCTACCAAACAACACAACAATCAACAACACAGCTTGGCAAAAATCTTCACAACCAGCTACAGCACGACAAAGAACATACAGCAACACTGAAGACATCAACACTAACCAGTCGTCCCAGTGGCCTCCTGTCGAGTCGCATTCACAGACATCAACTGATTTAGTAAGTTTAATCACAAATTTAAATAAACTCATCCAACCCCTTTTCAGTCTTCTTTCACAATTAACTAATCTTACACAGTCGCTCGCTCACACATATGCCAAATAACTTACTGACTTGTGGGTCCCTGTCAGTTCTTCTATGGAACGCAAATGGTCTCGCCCAGCACAGAAACGAACTAGACTTTATATTGCATGACAAACGTATTGACATAGCTTTAATTACGGAAACACACTTTACTTCACGAACTAGGTTCTTCATTCGAGATTACACAACATACAGAACGGATCATCCAGACAACACAGCTCACGGTGGTGTTGCAGTAATTATTAAATCATCTTTAACTCATTATCCCTGTCAAAACATTTCCACCCCTTTCATTCAATTCTCCTGCATCGTAGTAAAAACTCTTCATAAAAATATTACAATCAGTTCTGTTTATTGTCCTCCACGATTTGTTATCTCTCGAGCTATGTTTTCTGACTTCTTTACTAAACTTGGTTCGTGCTTCCTAGTCGGTGGTGACTTTAATGCCAAACATGTTCATTGGGGCTCTCGATTGAGCACTTCTCGAGGAAGAAATCTTTTTAGTAGTATAACTGTGAATAATGTACGTGCAATTTCTCCGAATTCTCCCACTTATTGGCCAACTTCCCCTAGAAAAATTCCGGACCTTCTTGACCTGTTCTTCCAAAAAGGCCTAATGAACGTTCCATACGACATTTCGTCTACACCGGACTTATCATCTGACCATTCTCCTGTGTATCTGTCGCTGTGGGCAGAACCCAGTTCCCAAACCAACCCAACTTTAGTCGCTGGAGAGACGAATTGGAATAACTTTCGTGAAAATTTAAACGCTTCGTTAAATATACCTATTTTACTGAAAACCGGAGAGGAGATAGAAAAGGCAATAGAATTATTTAACGAAACTGTACAGCAGGCTGTATGGACCTCTTCAATCTGTAAACCTACGAAATTGTACCCAATTTACCCACAATACATTAAAAATCTTATCACTGACAAACGGCGAGCCAGGAAAAGGTGGCAAAACACTCGATTGCTTGCTGACAAACGTATATTTACTTAATTAACTAATTTACTTAAGACTCAACTAAAACTTTTTCGAGATGATAAACGTGTTGAACAAATCAGTCAACTTTCCAGTCGGGATGGTAGCTTGTGGAGGAAAACACGAGCTATGCTCCGACAGTCGCAAGTGCGTGTTCCAATACGTAACGAGGGGGAGCCGTGGAGAATCACAGAAGAAGAGCAAGTAGAACTCTTTGCTGACCATTTAGAGCAGATATTCCAACCACATCAGGACTTCGCAGACGTCACACATGATGGTTATGTCCTACAATCCCTAGACACACCTTTGCCGGTTTCGCTTCCCCATGATCCGATTAAACCTTCTGAGATCAAACGCGAAATAGCCGGTTTAAAAACTGGAAAAGCCCCTGGATATGATCTTATATGCTCCGAAGTACTCAAAGAATTGCCTCGAAAGGGTATTGTATTTCTAACATGTTTATTTAATTCTATCTTTCGTACAGCAACCTTCCCTATACAGTGGAAGCATTCGCAAATTCGTATGATTTTAAAGCCTAATAAACCTCCCTCTGTTCCTTCATCGTACCGCCCAATTAGTCTCCTTCCACTGTGCTCCAAAATATTTGAAAAGATTTTACACAAACGGCTTTTAACTATTCTTCCACAACATGCCATCCCTGATCATCAATTTGGCTTTCGGTCAAACCATTCTACTATTCACCAATTACACCGTATTGTCGATATTTTAGCGTCATCATTAGAACGGAAATTGTATTCGGCTGGAATTTTTCTTGATGTCAGTCAGGCTTTCGACAAGGTCTGGCATAACGGTCTTTTATTTAAATTGAAATCTATTTTAACGTCTACGTACTATCTTGTAATCAAGTCGTTTCTTTCACATCGCTTCTTTTCTGTAAAACAAGGTTCTGCTGTATCTTCGTGTCGTCCAATAAATGCAGGAGTTCCCCAAGGAGCAGTTTTGTCACCCCTTTTGTACTCCATCTACGTATCCGATTTTCCTACCACACAACAAACTATAACTGCAACATTTGCCGATGACACAGCAATATTAGCCAGCGAAGCCAGGTGTGAAGACGTAACGCTTAATCTTCAACATCACATAAACACTGTACAACATTGGTGTAATACTTGGAAAATTAAACTTCATGCGGAAAAATCACAACACATTACATTTACTCTCAGACGACAAACTTGTCCCCCAGTTTATTTACACAATACACCGATCCCACAAAAACCTCAGTGAAATACTTAGGACTGACACTAGACAGAAGACTGACATGGAATCCACATACTAGACTCAAAAGGCAATCTCTTAACGCGCGGTTAAAACTTCTCTACAGTCTTATTCACCATAAATCTCCTCTTCCAATTACTCAGAAACTTAACTGTTACAAGGTACTTCTTCGTCCTATTTGGACCTATGGTTCTGTGTTCTACAGATCAGCTAAAGTATCTAACATAAAACGTATTCAGACATTCCAGAACAAAACTTTACGCATCATCACAGGCTGTCCAACATACGTTAGTAACAAAACATTACAAAGAGACCTTAACATTGAAACGGTGGACGAAACAATAAAGAAACTATACAGACGTTTTCATAGCAAACTACACTATCACACAAATCCACAAATTCAGTCATTGTTCGCTCCTCACTTACCACACAACCCACTTAGAAGACTGAAAATACAATGGAATAGAGACCTTTTGTGAATCGTCCTGAGGGGTTGCCGCTGGGCGACTACCTCACACAAGTGACATCAAGACATTTATATAAAACTATTGACATTATAACTGCTGGTTGTGTTAACTTCTTACACAGTTGTAGTTTATTTTCTTAAATAAAGTCAAAAAAAAAACAATGTATTGGACAATAAATGTCATTAAAAAAGGTATTCCCAGTTGGTTGATTTACACATCTGTTCAACATTGCAATTAACTGCCACCATCTCAGTTTATATTATAATGTTTTTTTCTTTGCGGGGGGCTCCCAAATTCCCCTACACCCTGTCGTCTCCACCCACTACTATGCCTGGTTGCGAGGATGCGAAGTAGTACAGTAGAAGAGCAATAGAATATTGCCTTGGTATACTGCACCATGATATTCTTATCATTTTAATTTTTTTCTTTCGCCAGAAAACAGTCAGCCGCCGAGCCCAACACATTACACATAGACACGAAGAACATAAAATACTTAAAATAACATAAATATCACGTAATATTCACAGCCTTCTTGACAGTATCTTGTATAATTTTTCTTTAATTTTGTTATCTCTGTGAAATAAATCTACTCCATTTATATAGGTAGTTTAATAATAATAAAAATAATAATAATAATAATAATAATTGCTGAATTTTAAGGACAAAACATGTTTTGACTAATTTGCTGTACAAAAACCTTTTTGAAGGTAGACCCCCTTGTTAATAGGACTTTTCCAATTCTAATTCTAATGCATTTCACTACTCTTTACTATTACTGATAGTACTTTCACCATTTTCAAAGGTCAGTTTGATGGATGGAAAATTTATATATTCGGTAACACAAATTAAACTTGATAGTATTAAGCAAAACGTTTGCTGGACTAATAAAACTGGTACATTATATTCTAAAAGTTTCTTGGTATTTTAATATCTAGAACTTAAATATTTCCACAAGTTTCCATTGAAGTGAAATCGACTAATTAAGTAAGTAATTTACGATGAGTCATTCTGACATTAAACTGGAATGTAAATTTGCATTGATTATTGCATTGTTCTTACTGGAACTGTTGTATGGCTTGGCTACTGATGGCGCTAAGTAATAATGATTGAGAACTAGACCGCTTACCGAGTAATAATGACTTGACTGGACAAACCAGCGCAACCTGGTGATCTGCTAGTCCACTAAAACGGAAAATTACTGCGGAGTCTGTCATAACCTGTTATACCTTCCAGCAGTAAAAGACAATGATTGTATTAACTGATTCTTTTACTTTAACCTATAATCGAATGTCTACTGACAACATAAAGTGGTTATTGTATAGTCAGGTGTTAGTACTATGAATGAATGAATCACTGTCTAAGCGGGGTACTACGTCAGGACGTATAGCTATTGTGGTGCAGCTGCTGAGAAAGGACAGAAAATAATTCGTAGTGGAAGATACCAACAAACCGGTTTATCAATTGAAGTAGTAGTTAACAATTTATTATTTAATAGTTATAGTCAATTTGCTAATTTCTTTTGCTACTGTTTCTTTAACCGTCACGTCTGAATTTGTTTACAAAATTAATTTAGAGTTTCAATGTACATCCACACCCACTGTACTCTTACATAATTTATCAAATTTTAGGATTACTTAAAATGATAATTCATCTATATTAATAGTATAAAGAAGTAACGTTTGTTTATTTTTTTGAATGAGGAAATCATAAAAACTACCCTGTCGATTTAAAATTACTTCCCTTCTAAAATAGTTATTTTAAGATTCCGGCCTTAACCCTTTCATTAGGCCTACCAACGTCCGGAAAACAGGATGTCGATATATTTTACGCAGTGACAACATCCAGTTTACCGGACGCCCGTAAGTTATCCATAAAGTGCCAACGTCCGGATAACCGAACATCTACAAAAAAGAACTTTTAAACAAAAATTAATGGAATAATGTATTTTGTAATCACCTCTGTGGCGTAGTGACTAACGCGCTAGCCTGCAAAGCGAAGGTCCCGGGTTCGATTCCCGGCTAGGGTCTGGAAATTTTAACACGTTAATGTACCATCATTAAGGTGCCAAACTCCACAGTAGTTCCTAATGAACAATCTGTCAATGCGACTTTAAATAAACTAAAAAAAACTATTTTGAATTAGTGTTTTTATTTAGCGATTTATTTGTTTATGAACAGAATAAAAATTAATTTTTAACAGGAAATTTTATTTTACTGTAACGTTGAAATTTTGGTTGGCAATGGGAGGCTCACGCCGGAAAGTTGTCGAAATAAGGGATGGCAGTTTTTGTACACCCTTATTCAAATTAAATGGCTTTAAATCAAACTTTCAAATATTGTTTCGGCTCTGAAAGGGTTATATGCATTCCAACCCTAAAATTTTGACTAAATTTTTAGTTGAACGTTTTAGTTGAATTTTTTTTATTTAAAATAATTAAAGGAACGAAAAGCTCGTAAATTCACTACTCCTACTATGAAAATCATTAATGCAAAGTTTTTAAATAAATAAATATATCTCTGAAATAATAATGGAGCACCGTTAGCAAGCATGCTTTCACAAATCTGGTTTTTTTTAAAGAAATCTGTTGAAAACATTATATGGTACATTACTGTCAAGGTTACAAAATTTTTACAAGTTTAATACTACAAGTGATGGAAACTCTTGAATGCATCTCATATAAAGTGGTTTTCATCGCCTAAATTCGGCGTTAAATTAGCATACTGAAACCGCTGTAAACTTATGGGTTACCACTTTGGGGATCAGCTGTGAAATCGAATCTTGTTATCATCCAACGATTCCAGTCAAAAGTTTTACGGTATATAACAAATGCTCCATGGTATGTGACAAATGATGCGTTGCATCGGGACTTACGTGTCAACACCATGAAAGAAGAAATGCTAAGTTCTAAATATTAAGAAAAATTAGCAGATCATACAAATTCTTTGGCGCTTAGTTTACTTGATAATAGCAAAGACGTAACACGACTAAAACGAATAAAATTGCTTGACCTTCCGTTTAAATTTACCAACTAATCTATATTGTAAATTTAATTGAAGTCCATATCCCTATCAACATCATCTCTATTAACATCATCTTCCTCTACGCATTCTACTATCACCGCTATTAATTTTGTTACCTTTTCTATTACTGTTATTCATGTTTTATCTAGTTAATGTTTTCAAAAATTATAAATAATTTTGTTTTTCTTTTGGAAGCAATACCATTGGGTATTGTCTTCGTCAAGTAAACACTTTCATGTCATTTACTTATGGTTTTTGTTTTTAAACTGATTGTAAATATTCTCAGATGTTAGATAAAAAGCATAAATATTGCATCGTCAGTTAATTTTATCGCATAGGTATTTTAAGAAAATACTTAGAATTCTCTGAATTTAAATATTTTACATGCTAGAACTTGCTTACAATAATTAAATCAATGATTTCAATTCAGAAGCAACGACGATTAATCGTACATATTTAATTTATTTATTTGAGAATTTAAAAAAAAACATTTCATAAAGTTTAATACGTATATTGAACTTTTTTGAATCTTGAACCTACTTTTGGCTTTCTTAATCTAAAATTAGAGGTGTAAAAGACACTAGTCAGAGTTATCTCCTATAAAAGTAATGAATTTCATTATACACCCAGACCCTGTGGTGAATGAAGTGAAGGTGTCATTTGCAGGGTGCAAAGTAGATGCTTTTTGGAGGGCCTGGAATGCTGATAAGTATACGCTACTTTCGTGCTCAGTGAGGAAGGCAATTTGAAGTCCACCACTTCACTCCTCGTTTTACTTAGTAAAACCTCTAGTGGTTCAAATCAGCCTTTCAGCTGTTGACCTAAACAGCAATCTAAATTATAATTTGGTATTATTTACAGGGGTGTCACAAATGAAAGACAATCTAGAATACTTCCAAACAACACTGCGACGAAAAGATTTTTTGTAAGACTTTACGGAATCTTGGTTGTTCTTGACTTAACATCAATTTGTTTCTGTAAACTTTGTTCTGAATATTCTCTTCTTTCTTCCCTTAAATAAATCATACACTTATTAAGAACGCATGAATTTTAAACATATATGATAACTTTATGGCATGTTGAATGTATTAATTAACCAAAAAAGCGAATAAAATTTCCATCAGTTTAATTTTTTCCTTATTAAATGGCAATCACTCTATAACAGAACTGACTGTTAGGATGACTGCTAATCAATTATTTATTCTCTATTTTTTTATTATCGCCATTAAATTAAGATAAAGAATAATTATTTTTACGATTTCTGTTTACCAAAATACATTTTTTAAATTATGGGATTAAGACTAATTATTATGTACGTTATTTAATTGATTTGACATCTTGCTCGTAAAATAGGTTACAGTTTATCATAATAAAAAAATACAAAAGAAAATAGTTTATTTAGAAAAAAAGTAATTTGGTAAATGTATTTTTAATTTGTTACTGGAACTAATAATTACCGGGAATTAATCGGTCCTCATTGCTTGGCTAAACAAAATATACTGAAAAATCGGGTGTGAAACACTCACAAAACTTTCTCTTGCCAATGCAAAAAATTAATAATATAACCTAACATTAGTAATAAAACATAAGAAATAAACAAAAAAACTAACCTCAATAAACATAACCTAATTTTTATCATGAGTGAATGATGCAAAATGAAAATCAACCTGTTTGGCTTAAAAATACGTAAAATCACTCTTTCCAGCTAAACTAGGCTCTAGAGAAAAATGCGCTAAATAAAATTTGTTGATCTTTTAATTCCCTATAAATTTGATTATATACATTTTGTCGTAAAATGCGTACTAAAGCTGAAATCTTAAGAGGATCAATTTTTTTACACATTTTCGTGAATTTTTTTTCCAGAAAATCGTTAATGACCGCTAAACTAAGCGTTATACAAAAACATGTTTGGAATAAAAGTTGTAGGATTTTAAATTCTCTACAACTTCAATAATACATTTTTTCACTAAAATGCATAGGGCCACAATCTTAAAAAAACAGTTTTTTTACGAGAAAACAGCCTCCCCAAGAAATTGAGCAGACATGGCGCCTACCCTATCATGTTGAGCATAAAAATGTAGTAAATGAGGTGATTTTTAAAAAACATCGCTGGAGCCGTTTTTGAGAAAATCGCAAAAAAGTAAAAAATTACACGTATAAACTACTACTTCCGGTTGACCGATTTTGATGAAAATTTTCGTGTACACACATACACACACACAGACCAATCGCTAAAAACATGTTTTTTTGGGTCAAGAAGTCTGAAAACGTGTAGATCCGGTGAAAACTCGATTTTGAAAAATCAACATAAAAACAATACTTTCCTTCCTATATTTATTTATTTTATTTCCCATTGCTTACAAAAAAATATCGATACAAAATAAATGTTAATTTCCTTATACTTTGATAATCGAAAAACTATTTATTTTAATTTGCGGTGGAAACCCAACTATGGTTTCCCATGTTCAAGGGTAGATCAAGGGTAGATAATAGTATTCATATAGGCAAGAGATAGTAAAATCTTGATCGAAGAGAAAATCGCTAATTACCGCTAAACTAAGCATTATACAAAAAAATGTTTTAAATAAAAGTTATAGGCTTCTAAATTCTCTACAACTTTTATTATATAAATGTTTGCGCTAAAATGAATATCAAAGCCGTAATCTTAAAAAAAGCAATTTTTTACGTGAAAACAAACTTACCAAGAATTTCATCAGACATGACGCCTACTCTATCTTGTAAAGCATAAAAAATTTAGTAACCTATATAACTCGAATAAACTTCTACTTCCGGTTGACCGATTTTGATGAAAATCTTCGTGTCGGGTTTGGTAGTAGTGTCTAACTTAAGTTTCTAGTTTGAAGTTCGTACGAAGTTCAGTTCTTGAGATATTCTGTGCACCATACACACACACTCACACACACACACACACACACACACACAGACAAATCGCTAAAAACATGTTTTTTTGGGTTCAGGGGGTCTGAAAACGTGTAGATCCGGTGAAAACTCGATTTCGAAAAATCGACATGAAAACAATACTTTCCTTCCTATATATTCATATAGACAAGAGAAAGTAAAAAGTATTCATTGCGTAGGTCATTCAAATTTTTAGGTATCATTAATGTACTTATTGATTTTTTTGTCTTCGGGAGAAAACCAACATGACTTAGTCACAAACTGTCCACCCACCAGTTATAGATAACGATTCTAGATATAATTACCTGATTTATTTATGATTACTACATGATTCATTGTCATTACCACGATTAATATAGTACGATTATGAATCACATGTTAAAAAATAAATAAACAAAAAGACAGTTATTTTAAAATATAATAAGTGTCAAGTATTGTATTATTTATCGAAAACTACGAACTTCGATGTCGTTGGTTTTATATTTTTGATTATTTAATTTTTCAAATAAATTGTGAAGCAAGCGATACAATTTTTTTATTACACAATATTGTAACGGTTTTTTCTCTTTATCATAATTTTTTAAAATATTTTGTAACGTATTTTATTAACACTGATAACTTTTTAAAAGTTTTAATAAGCTACAATAATATTAAGTACAATGACTGTTGTGTATTACTTATCATCTGTTTTGAATGTAGTGGTATACATTTTATTTATTACACAAGGTTAGACCCGTGCACTTTATTCATTCAGATTGCAAACCACGAGACTTCCCGCCATCATCTTATCATGTTTTTATTTACTTTCGTTCGATATAAAATATATTATACTATGTATTTTTTTAATTATTAAAAAACAACTACAGTAAATTACATTATTGATAATGGATTTGTAACGGTTTTCTTGTAACAAAGTCTGACTTAATTTGAATAAATCTATTTCATATTTCATCATGGAAATTTTAACTGGTTTTGTTTTTTACAGACTTTTAAAAAGTCAGTTAAATCCCATTGACAGAAGATTTAAAAAAAATTATTTTTCTTTAATGTAGATTAATAAAAATTTGTCTATGGACCACTTTAAGACAACTAGTAAATAAATTATTTCATTTTTCAATTTTTTCAGATAACCTATTAATCAAAATTTACACTTTTTCTTTAGTGAGTTTTAGGACTAATTAAATGTAAATACGTGATCCCTACAAAAATCACATAAGTGTAGCTTTCCTTAAGTAATACCAAGAAAATGCCTATCCTTAAGGATATTAAGTGCTTCCTTCTAAAAAAAAATGAAAGTGGATGACCTTTTGAGCCTTAAACTCTACGTTCAAGTGAAAGAGGCTATACAAAGTTTCTATGAAATCGTTTTTTTAAGGGAAATAACTAGTTTATGATAACGACGAAGAACGTGAATAGTCCTGAAAACCAGCGTTTTCAGTGACTTAAAATAGTCACTAATGTCAACTAGTTAAATAACTAAATGAATATTTCTCTTGTAAAACACAATACTCTTCTGGTCTAACACAGATCATTTACAGAAAACTACGTAAGCTAGTATTTTCTCCAATTTATTTCAGAAACATCTAAGTCAAAATATTCAATTTTTTTTTTTTTTTTGTAGAAAAGTGGCTTCTTTAAAAAGACAAAAGTATGCATTTTATATTATAATGGACTGCCCTCTGAACAAATTATATTTTTTAATATTGTTTTTTTATTGAAACGTAGTAATTATCAGTTTTTTAATTTTTCTAAAAGTTAGTTTTTTGAATGGGCTTTTTTAAATGACAGATTCTTCTATCGTTTAATTCAGTTGTGTTTCTCACAGTCTCTGGAAACGTTGGAATTTCTTAAGACTTTCATTCTTAGTTTAATCCTATCGTATATTGTTTCGTGATCAATTTTCATTTCTTTTAAGATATTTTTTAATTTTATCTCTCCTGCATTTTTTTATATGTTGTTTTTCATTTTGAAAGAGAGTGTGTAATTTCTTACTTATAAATCCTTACTTAAACAATCTTCTAGATTATAAGTAAATGTGTATCAAAAATTTATTTAAGTTTTCAACCTCCTAAAAACCACACCTAGTCAATTTCTAAATATATTTTTGAGTGGTTTAATCTTAAAGTAAACTAAATAATTATTTCAAGATTAATACTAAAATTTAAAAGATAATTTTTTTTTAATTATTCATATTTTTTAAGAATTTCGGAAAAATTTAATAGCTTTTGATGTAGAGTAGAGGAAAGAATTTTTATACCTCGATTACAGTATTTAAATCATCAAATATTGCCTATATTTGATGATCACTGATTTGATCATCAAATTAATGATGCCGGTAGGCCTAATATATTTGGAATACTTAAATTTGTTTCAAGTGTTTATTCGGAAATATATTTAGTTTTCTTAAATAATTCTTGAATTTTATATAAAAAACTCAGGATGAGAATTTTATCAAACATGATAAGAGAAATAAAAATCTTACTTTCCGATTTATTTAAAATAATCTTCAATCTCCACTTACGTAAATTTCAAGAATTCCAATTTTAACTTCAGGAAAACTTGTTTTCATAAGAATTTTCTTCTAGGAAATTTCCTTTCTTTTGAGATAGGCCTTGAATTACTAAGTTAGGCATAAATTTCTATGTTGATGAAATCTACTATATTTTTTTATATTTTAATCAAGTGTTTATATTTTAAAATATTTTTTGAACGTAGTAAATACTTAATTTTTTATCAAAAGAAAAAGATAAAAGTTCAGTTGGATGTTTTTTTAATTATTAATTTTATGGGTTATCTTTTTTGTTAACTCAAAAACTTCTGTTTGTAATTTAAAAATACAGTAGGGTTATTATTATCTCTAAATTTTGTTTCCTGTTTTTTACTTGAGTACTATAGTGTTTAACAAAAAAAAAAACGTTTTTTTCTGATGTTTCGTTTAAAAATTGGTATTTACCTAGTGTTTCTAATATTAATAGGCGGGTGATCATTGCCAAACTGCTGCATAAATCTAAGAGAAAGAAAGTAACGGGACATTAATTTGAGATACGCATTTGTTTTATGATAAATTACATCTAAATACCCAAACAGCTCGAAAATGATGAAAAAGTGCGCCAAAAGAGTCATGCTTACTTATTAATATAAGCTAGCTCGTCTGCGTATTGTACATAAAAAGACTATAGTAGCCTTCTACAAAAAGATCTGTAAAGATTTGAACAAACTCTGTAAGAAAAACCGTTACGTTTTATACTTATTTTAGTAAAATAATTCAATACACGAATATAATTAAGAAGGTGGGCTGATAACTAATGCGCACATGCTTGTAGAACGCGAACAAAAACAAATAGCAAGATTGGGTAAAAACCAAATTAAAGTAAAATTCCTAACATTCTAAATCATATATTTATTTTTCAACATAGTCTTCTTTAAGCATTACAAATATTTCTCCCAACGTAAAACAAGTTTTTCATTCCCTCACTGAAAATTCTTCCGACTTTTCTCGAACCCAGGACGCAATAGCTGCCTTCACATCATTGTCCGAGCTGTAATGATTACCCTTAAGGTCTCTCTTGAGTAAAGGAAAAAATAAAAGTTGCAAGGTGCGAGGTCAGGGAATAAGGAGGGTGACGAATTGGTTCAAACTTCAGGTTTCTCAGAGCCTCTTCAGTCCCACTCGAAGTGTGTGGACGAGCATTGGCATGTTGCAAGATTATTGGCGCCAGACATCTCTAACATGACAAACTCGACGTCGGAGGTGTTTTACAGTCTGTAAGTATTGAGTAGAATTTACCTTTGCCCCTCGTTCCAGGTAATAAGCCACATAAACTCGGCGAGCACCCCAAAACACAGTCAACAGAAGTTTTTTTGCGGATGGTTGTGTTTTGAACTTTTTCACATTAGGAGACTGTGGATGACGATATTGTCTTTTCTCTTTGGAATCGTAATGATGAACCCATGACTCGTCCACGTCACAATACTCAAAAGAAAATCGTCTCCTTCGTCGCAGTAAATTCGATAACAGTACATCGTTTAACTCGTGTTGACATAGCACCAGAACACGACGCCATACTTCCACTACTTAAAACAAACTGGATTAACGCAACGTTTTCAAACTGGGCAAACGTATAAAGGAGAAATAGTACTTCTAAATGCCACCACTCGCGCTTCTGAAGTTCATTTTGATCGCGTTCTACAAGCATGTTTCAAAATTGCATCTTACGCCTCATTGCTAATTTCTACTATCTAATTCCCAACTCTATCATCCATGATCATCTTCTCCTTCCCTCCATCCAGGACTACATCCAAAACACCTCAAAGAATCTCCACGACGCCGGAATGGCTCCAGAAATTGAAGCCATCCGGAGCATCTATACCAGACCGCACCCACTAGCGACGATCTGAAAAATGCCATTCCATGACTTTCTGTAGTAACGCGACTTTCAGCGTAAGTTGAACATATAATTGTATATATCAACGTTAGTCCTTCCCGCCCAGCCAGAATTTTTGTGATATTGATTTACATTAATATTATGGAAAATCTGGTAATTGTTCTGTAATATATATGTTGATATTATTATTGATGTCAATAATTGATATTATTATCAATTGCACGGTCAAACTATATTGGTATTTAGTTACACTCATTTTTCTGAATCTAAAACTAAATTTAACTTCCAACGATCCTTCCGTAATGTTTCATTGAAGAAACCTAGCCTCGTCATTTATCTTCGAACGATCAGGTGGTATTTCCACGACATCTTTTAAATTATCTTTTATCAGTTTCAGTTTCACACGAATGCTTGCATTAGTTATGAGCCTACCCTAGTATATTAAAATTATTCATTTTATTAGTTAACATAAACAATATTGTACCTTCACCGTACAATTTATTAGAATAGAAAACTAGTAACAAAGAAATATTTAGTTTAAAAATTTCTTAAAAACGTTAGTTGTAATGGATTTTGTTATTTGTTATAAAAAGTTTCTTTTATGTACTGTTACAACAGTCTTTTAAAGAAAAATTTGAGTTACTGTAATTGTTTTAAAAAGAACAAAATAAAACACCTTGTTTTTTGTATTTTTGCATTAATGCTAGTTCAAGTAACAATTAAACAAATTGGTGGAGTGCGGGAATTTAAACAGTATGTTTGTATATAAGGTGATAAGGAAAGGAGAATGGAAAAAAGAGAAAACCTTAAGGCGTAAACACTAATCATGATCATTACTAAAGAACGCAGACAGATTGCACGGTCAAAAGACTCAACAGAAGACTAAATCTAGGTAAACCTTTCTTCACATATTTCTATAAACCCATTCATCTTTACGCAGAAATTTATAAGTGGAAAAGTTTAGATTAGGTAACATAATAATTTACATTATAATTATGTCCACGTAATAATGACTAAACTCAGAACGGTAAATATTACTAGTACTACAATAAACAAATAGAAATGACATTGATCGTTGCAATTTTTCAAGGTTAAACCATTTGACAACTAAATAAATCAATAACTAAGTTTGATTATCCGTTGTATTATCTACTTATGACGTTATCTGTGAAATACAATACTTGATGAATCTATTTTTCGCGTCACGCATTTGTCACCGCATTATAACTAATGGGGTTTCCAAATTTTAAAAAAATGAGTCAAAGAAATAATTTTTCGTATAAATATTCTTCGATAACTTTAAAAATTCACTGATTCAAAGTTTTTCTTTCTTTCTTTTCGCCTTTACGTCCCGTATTGGCGACTACAGTCAATTTTTATGGGTGTTTTTAGTTTTTTTATCCAATATCTTTTTCTTTTTTTCTGATCATAGTTTTCTTACTTCGTCTTAAATCACTCTACCTCGATGCTTTTTTACATTTAATGTTAAAAGCAGTTTGTTTTTAAGTTTTTTGAGTTCCATTGTTTTGATTTTTACTTTCTCTTGTCCTATATGAATATATAGGGTAGGAAAGTATTATTTTCATGTCGACTTTTCGAAATCGACTTTTCACCGGAAGTACACATTTTTAGGGCCTCTGAACTAAGAAACATGTTTTTAGCGATTGGAATGCGTTTCTGTTTGCATACATAATTATGTGTGCGTGTAAGAGAGAGAGGGGGAGAGTACGAGCGCGCGATTTTTATTCGTGCAATTGAATTTTACTTCACTTTTTGCGATTTTTTCAAAAACGGCTTGTGCGATATCTTTACAATCGCTTCATTTACTAGATTTTTTACATTTACTTCGCAAGAAAGGGTAATTTCTGCTGAAATTCTTGGAGGGCTGTACTCTCGTGGTATTTTTAAGATTGCGGCCTTAATACGCATTTTACGGCAAAAATGTATGAAAATTGTAAAAAATCTACATTTTTAATTTCAAGGACTTTAATTTCAAACACTTTTTTCTACAATGTTTAGCTCATCTAGTGATTTCCTGAATTTTACTTATTAAAATCGGTAAAAACTATTTTTTTTTTTAGATTGTCGATTTAGTTTTACGGCAAAAGTGCATATAATTAAAGTTATTACAAATGGCAAAATTGAAAAATTTCATTTCAATAAAAAAATCTACAGAGCCGCTTAATTTTGCGTCAATTTAGTGATTTTCTGTGTTTTTTTCCGTGAAAACGGAAAAATTTAATAAAAGGACTTGTTTTATTAAATTTAGAACTATTAAATTTAATAAATCAGGGCTATTAAATTTTTTAGACCGAATATTATATAAGTCCACCAAATTTGTCACTAAAAGTGGCCCCAAAAATTGCAGTATAACTGAATTTCACCAGGAGAACTGAAATCGGGGAGAAATTTTTGGCTAGCTCGCTAATAAAGCGTTTTCGGACATATGTTTTTACGAACTGTTTTCATTATTTTAATAAAAGGAACACACTTGCAGAGTTTTGCAGAATCCTCAAGGGACACCCTGTAGTATAAGTAGAAATAAATTAATTGTTAACAGTAAAATAATAAGATTTGTCTATTAAAACTATTTAACCACCGGGTTGGTCTAGAGGTAAAGTCGGCGCCAAAATCAGCTGATTTTCGGAGACAAAGGTTCCTGGTTCAAATCCTAGTAAAGGTAGTTACTTTTATACGGATTTGAATACTAGACAGAGGTTACCGGTGTACTTTGATGGTTGGGGTTTAATTAACCATACTCTCTCAGGAATGGTCGGCCTGAGTCTGTACAAGGCTACACTTCATTTACACGTCATACACATCATTCTCATCTCATTGGGTCATGGGGTTGCTTATTGTTCTAAATTGAACAGTTTGCAACGTACATAAATTAGGAATAAAAAAATAAATAAATAAATAAAAAACTATTGGCATTTCTGAATTTTTAAACAATTGGATTATCATTTATGCTTTTATGGTCGAATCCTCTAAAGTTCCATGTATAATTTCATATCAGATGTAGGCTACATTGTTTTGCTTTCGTTTTAAGTGTCCTTAATTTAATTATAAATATTTATTTAATTCAGGTACTGTCTGATTAAGTTGGCTGATTGAATTAAGAGACTGATAATATCTTGAATGTTCAAAGAATTTAAATTAGCTCTCTTTTGTAATTGTGTTGTCTAATACGCAGTTTTATCTGTAATATACAATGAAGATATTTTAAGTTCTTCTTCGTCAGTAATTTTTCATATTACAACTTAGATTAAAATGTTGTTTGGTATTATAAGTTGGTATATTTAACTTATTAATAAAGACACTGCGAAATAATTCGATCATATATAGTCTACTTATTATAAGTATTATAATTATTTATATTTTGTCTAATATGCTACAATATTAAAAATTTCACACCTTATATCAGAAAATAATTGTTTGTTCATTTACTTGTTTCGGTAAGCCAATTTAAATTATCTAAATGGATAAAAACATTATTAGATACTAATTTATCAAACTTGGAAAAATATCTTTTTGTAAAAATAAAATATACCTAATATTTGATTAAACTAAAATTTTATTTTAATTATTTTTTTAAGAATTTTTAACACAAAATTAAGTTGCTCAAGAAAATTATGGATGCCATGGAATATACACATTCTGTGTGGGCAATTGGGAAAAAATAATTTAACAATATTACTGTACTAAGAAGTGACTTTATAGAAAGTAGGCTCTAAGTTTCATTGGTATAGCTCTTAAAGTATCATAACTATATTTTTAATTCTATAAATAGTTTTTAAAACTTCGTATTATATTTTGGTAACAAAAACTACAAAAGTATTAACTTTAACGGTTAACTAACTAACAATTAAATAATATTTAATTAATGTACAATGTAGTCTATAACTAATAGTAACTAACAAAAATAATATCAATTCTAATATATACAGGGTGTGTTTAAAAGGTACTATGTCTCTTGGAAGTTATTTTGCAGCTAAATGTAAGAAAAATGTTTATATAAATATAAGCCTGGAAACTCGTTGTTAGAGAGTTACGGCTGGCGAAATACTTTGCCTGGAATTAAGGTACTCCGGGTAATTAAGCAATTCAAATAGTAATCAAGTTACCATTGTAACCTACGAAAAATATCTCATTTTGTTGAAAAACAATAATGTTTTAGTGAAAATTAAAATTGTTTTCGATACTGCTAAAAAACAGTTTTCAATATCTTGTATTTATGATACTTAATTTAGACCAATTTTCTCAGAATTTAATTTTCTACGTGGTGAATTTAACAAATAAGTAATTTAATTAAACATTAACAAAGTTACTCTGTATAAAACCTAAAAAAGTGTTATTTTCGACCCCTAATTAATTATTGTTCTTTATGAAAAATACAATTCTGTGGCCTATTTTATTAAATTTTTCAGGTTGAAAACCATATAATGCCACCACTTTTGTCTCTAAATTGTAGCCTTAAAAATGTCAGCATGGCCTCATATCCTCGGGGTAACTGAATTCCATGCGAAATCTTTCGCCAGCCGTAACTCGCAACGAAGCGTTTCTGGACCTATATTTATATGAAATTATTTTCTTATACTAAGGTATAAAATAACTTCCCAGAGTTTTGACACAACTTTTCAAGACATCCTGTATACATTTAATATTGTAAAACTCTAAAAGATTTTACAGCTCAATGTATTACTGAACTAAAATTAAATAACCAAAAAAACCGTTCTGATTTTTTTATTTGTTTATTTTTTTGTTATTGATTACATTCGATTAACATGAAATCCGTTCATTCTTGAATCCATTATAAAGAAAAACCATGTTTTATTATTTTGATCCTTTAAAGTGTAAATGTAACTTGTTTACGTGGAACCTGAAATGTAAGCCTACTTTTTATACGTATTTAATATCAATTAAATATTACAAAAATGTATTATTTTGTATTGAATAGTTAATGAATTAAGTTCAATATAACATACAATTTTATCTTGTTTATATTTTATACATTTCTTATATTGTACAAAAAAAAATCCATTCAAATTTTACTACATTTTTACATGATGTAATACGCCGTTCGGCATATTTGTTTCTTTTTTTATATGCTGTTAATTAACAATAAATTTTGACATTTTTTCTACAATAACCCATTGTATTTTGATAATGACCGTAAAAATATGATTTTAATGAACTGTGTAAAATTTGATTATATGCCTCATTTCTGACAGGTCTAACAGGAAAATAAAGACTACGTATTAGTGTAGTATATAAATAATACAAAAACAATCCAAAAATATTTGCTATTTTATAATTGTTCAATAGATACCCTACGACGTTGGCTGATAAACATTTCAATTTATCAGCCTTTCTCTGTCAATTACGAATATCAAAATCTAAAAATAGCTTGACCGCCTCCGGAACGGCAGTGGTTAACGTGCTGAACTGGGAAGCAGAAGGTCTTGGAAGCGATACCCGGCTAGGATCTGGAAAATACTGCTTATGAAAACCCCCTGATATTGTAACACAACCCACTGTGGTACATAATAAGCAAGTATTTAGTTGCTCCAAATTTAAAATAAATAAATAAAGTATAAATAAATTATTTAAATTAAATAATTTAAAATAAATAACTAATTATAAAATATAGGCTAAACTTTGAAATTCTTATGTTTAATTACAGCGAAAACTGCAACTACGCAGAATAATAAACAGATGAATTTGGTTTTTACTTAATTTTTTTTTTTTTTTGTTTAACGTCCGACTCTTCTGCAATTACTGCTAATGAAGACGGTGAAGGATGAAATGACTTTTGGTAACGTATGAAAATATGCCGGGCCTGAATGGGATTCGAACCCACGACCGCATGATGAGAGGCGAGCTCATTACCAACTATGCCAATGCAGCCGGCTTTTACATGACTTGACCGAAGAAAACTTCCCAATGGAGGAACTTTATTGAAAAACTTAGAAAAATTATCAATATTTTTCTAGTAAGGTGTAAAGCTGCTTACATTTATATTTCTGTTTTTATAGAAACCAGTTAGGATTGCCTCTGTGGTGAATTGGTTAGTATGCTTGACTGCAAACTGGAAGGTTCGTAGTTCTGTACCTTGCTAGATATAAAAATAGTACTTGCTAGAGAAATAGTAGATTTAAAAATTTTATGCGTTAAATCCATATTTTACGTAACCCACTTTATTCTAATCCACAAGCTGCTGATGGAACATTAAATAAACTAACGATACCAATTGAATAAATGGTGTCCTATTAAGAATATTTTACTACTAATTTTACAACATTTTATTATTAAATACTCATTAGAACACATTCCGATCGTTCCAAAATTTTAAAATCTGAAAAGGTTGTTAGCTGTGAATTTGACTGAGGCAACATTACTTTGTGTTGTTGGTTAGAAGAGGCTGATTTGGATCTATAGAGGTTTTACGTAGTAAAACGAGAACTGAGGTGGTTTACCCTGCCTTCCTCACTGAGTGAAAAGTAGGCTTATCAGCATGCCGGGTCCTCTGAAAAGGATCTATTTTCCACCGTGCAAATGACATCTTCACTTTATTCACCACAGAGTCTGGTTCTAAAATGAAATTCATTACTCTCAGAGGAGATAACTCTGACTTGTTCCTTTTACACCTCTACTATCGCTTCTGTTCTTAAATGCTTCAGTAATATGATTGGCTGACCATGTGATAAGAAACAGAACTATTTTTTTAGCCCTGGAACTAGCAGATTGAGTGTAAATAATTTAACACTTCTCCTGCGTGAAGTCTTTTTTGTTTTCTGTATGCCATTATCAAATTCGAATTCCCTGAAGAGTTGCACACTTGTTCATTTCTCCCATTCCCTGCCTTACTGAATGCTCATACTGAGACAGACACTCTCACGTACGCGTACACACGTCCTTCCAAGTCCCAGTATAAATAGTACTATGTTACACGTTCTGTTATTTTTTTGTTCATATTTTGATTGTTTTATTGTTTTATTTTGCTATTACTACATTACTATTAAGTTATATTTTTTTAATTTAATTTTTTGCTATTACTAGGCTACATTATACCATTACGTTATATTTTTTAATATTTTACATTGGGAAGAGAAAGTCGTGGTGTTTCACACTTACTTTTTCAGTTGTCACATCTTCTAGAATTATGTAATAACCCCTTTCCCTGAAGGAACTCTGCATCATCTTCCTCCGTTCGAATATTATTAAGTAACTCTACAAAATTCATAGCAGACCGAGTAGTAACTAACTGCGAAATCGGAGTAGAGTTAATACTACGCAGGAATATTGCTAGTCAGATTGGCGCGCTAGACACAGGATTGGGACAATTGTGTAACTCTTCAGTGAATTCGGATTTGATAGTGACATACAAAAATCGTAAAAGACCCCCTGCCTGTTACGGGCAAAAAAACATTACTTTAACTCCATAATATATTAAAGGTGTGATGTGTTACATAAGAATATAAATCTTAGTTCACGTGGGCATGTTCATAAATTTAATTCAATTTAATTTCGTTTAATTTTAATCAAAATGTTCAGCGAGTCAAATTCTCGTCTCAAAAACGTAGGTAATTTTTAATGTCGATTTTTATACAATGGTAAAATTCGATTACAAAATGTTTTGCAACAAATACCAGTCGTATTAGTCTTGTGTTTTTTACTAAACAAAAAACTGCAGTGTGCTTAATTTTGATTTGTTACTTGTCTTAGGATCTGTACATTAATAACAAAAATCCTGATATTTATATTTCATAGCGAGTTAAATGTATGATTCACCTAATTTAATATAACCATTGTACAACATGTTACTTAATACGTTAACAAGCGAAGCGCCGCTATAACTGCAACGAAAGGAATCGAATTATTTAGAAGGAGAAAGATATATGATATAAAAAGAGAGCGTTATTCTGTAAACAGTTGTACTACATGGTGGGGGAAGTAGTACTTGTGAGTACAGAATAAAATTATCACAGCTGGTACAGAAAGACGCGAAGTATGGAGAAGAACTAGGGAAACCCTAACCGGCTAACCGATGAAACACATCACTTATCGCACTTCACTCCCCCCACTCCTACTTTTTTCAACCACTGAAAAACTTATAAAAACCGATAATAAAACATATTGACTCATAAACTTATCAAGTGTCTTCCAGTGATTATCTCTAGTTTTGAATAACTGATCTAGTGAAAAATTATTTGGTGAAAATTATATTTTATTTATTTGAAAAGGATTAATCATTATGAGAATGTAAGTAGTCTAAAACTATTAATTTGTAAATTTTGGTGTCATGTTATATTTTTGATAAACTATTTAGAATACCTAGATTTAATTTTTCTAGTTTTACACCACATTGAGTTTAAGAAAAACTCATAAAATATTCTTTCTTTTGAACAAATATATTCTAACTGAATTTTAATTGATAAATAATCTGTATGATTAAAGTAATCGTAGAAAAGCTAAAAGTTCGTTACGATGAAAATATCGAAAAAAATGATTTACTTTATTATGTTTTCATTCCAAAAATTAATTCTTTAAGTTAACAGTTTCATTAGTTTCTGAACTAATTTTTTTTATTTATTCTAGAGTTGTATCGGTTTGAAAAATAATTGTTTTATTTTTGTTTCACTTTAAAAAAGCCGGTTTTGTATTTTTAATAATCCATGCTTATTCCAATAATTATTCAGCAGATAAATTTTCTCTTAATTAATTTATCAAAATTTGGTTTTGTGCTTTATTATGTAGTTAATAGGTGTTATATTAGAATTACTGTACGCAAATTGATTATAATTTTTTAAGTTTTGTGATACATTTTCAGGATATATTTTCTAATGTCATCAAATTATAAATAACAGTTTATTTATACAATTCAAATTACCATTATAACTTTGTCTTATATTTACATAATGGTTTAATGTTAAAAATAAGCGTCAATTTATCTTAGTAAGAACACAAATCTATCAAAACTTGTTTAAAATAATACAAAACCACCGGGTTGGTATAGTGGTAAAGTCGTCGCCGCGATTCAGCTGTTTAATAGCTGTTATTCGGAAACGAAGTTTCCGTGGTTCAAATACTAGTAAATAGTTACTTTTATACTGATTTGAATACTAGATAGTGGTTACTGGTGTACTTAGATAATTTGGGTTCAATTACTTTCTCAGGAATGGTCGGCCTGAGTCTGTACAAGACGACTTCTCTTTACATGTCATACTTACCATCCTCATCTCATTGGGTCATGGGCATTATTGTTCTAAATTAACAGATTGTAATGTACACACATTAGGGTTAAAAAAATGATACAAAAACCTCTGTCAAGTAATAAAAATAAAAATTAATTATGAACTATAAAAGCTATTTTATTATCTATAGAATTCTATCCGTGTTTCTATTTCGGAATTATGGCCTACATGTGAAGAACAGTTTTGAATGAAAAATCACTTTGACAGGGGTCAGATCTAAGTAATTACAATTTTTATCTTTAAATAGTATTATTATATTCGTTTGATTCACTCGCTTAATAAAATAATTTTAAAAAGAAAACATTTAAATTTGTTCTATGATGATTTTCAGTTTAGGCTGAACTTGTATTTTAGTCTCGTTCTCAGTAGATGATAAAATTTAAAACACAGAATACTTTTATTTAGCCTTTTGTTTCAAAATTTATTGTTCGTGCACGAAAACTGATAAAAAGAATTTTAAATAATTATTTACGTCAACATTTTTAAAGTAATTCTGCTTACTCCAAAATAATTTTTTGTATTTTATCGGCCACCTCCGAGTGGTGTAGTGGTAGAATCTAAAATATATTAGTCTACAAATAGAAAGTCCTGCTTGTGGTCACCGTCTCCAAAATTTTCTCAGTGTACAAACACTATTGAAACAATTTTATACATCATTATGCAAACTGCAGTGACTATTGATCAAATTTTTTTGTTGGTTTTTACGAACGACTGATTTGTACGCTAATGCAGACGGTGAAGTTTTTTCCCTCGTACAGGACCAATTTAAGACTACGTGAGGTGACTGTAGACGTTTTTGGGAAGCTCTTTTAGTAGTCCACATTCTCAGCATTTGCTCACAGCAGGCTATTCTCCTTTATTCTATCCACTCGGTGTTCTGATTTTGCTCTTTATGGAAGCCCTTCACGTCCGTAATTAGTTGTCTGAATTTGGTTCGGTTCATTAAGTTTTCTGTTTATTCCAGTTTTAGTAAGAGTTCTAGTGCAGTTACCAGCAAGACTGCGTTTGTATCGCATTTATTTTTAAAATTTTTATCTACCTTCATGTATCTAATGATAATGCCAAACTACTTAAAAATTTCGAAATTAATTTAACTAATTCATGCTACAGAAAATCGGTAAAGTAATTATTTATTAAGTAATTCAATAAAATCAAGAAACTATAAGGGTAGGTTAGTTCTTTTTATTTTAAAAATAATACATTATTCATTTTACGAAAACTGGATGTAGGTTTTGAATTAACAAAAAAGGTACCATAGCCTAAAGGGTTTACCCGTGATTTGTGATGATAATGCACCTTACTCCAAATGCTGGAAGAAGATTGCAAAGGAATTTACTTAGGTATATTTTTTGTGTATTCTGTGGTCTATGCTATGTTAACCTTTTTTGTTCAATAACTACATATTTTATTACCGTTGGTAGTCCGATTAGGGCAATATAACCACATAGGTACTTTAAAAAAAATGAATACGTTGCCCCCAGGTCTATACTGAATTATTACCATTCCGTAGACGTCTTTTGAATCGCAGTACTTACAAAAAATAACACCTAATAAGAATTAATCATGTAAAATATATTTTATTGTTAAATATTTATTATAATTTTAGTTAAAGAATGTCTATCGGTTGTACTTAAAAAAGGGTCAAAATTAACATCAGGCTACCTAATAAGTATTACGCTCCAGATCTTTAAGATAAAAATTATTGCTACCCAAATACTTCTTCTACATATCCTAAATATTTTTACCCTTCGACCACTGTGATGATTTATTACATACATTAAGATATTTATTTTTCTGCTACGGTTTTGACTACCACTGAAATTAATTTTAATGACTCATTTTAATTGAAGTTTACAGCGTATACATTTCTTTCTTTGCCAATTTTTATTTTCTGAACCAAAAAATTCATTCAAAACTAAATTTCGTTTATAAAACGACTTCATCAGTTAAATCACCTCTGAAATATTTTACCAGATTACGTTTACGTTCTTTGTTGCTGTTTAGGTCAAAAGCCGAAAGGCTGATTTGAACCTCTAGAGGTTTTACTAAGTAAAAAACGAGGAGTGAGGTGATTTACTTCTGCCTTCCTCACTGATTGGAAAAGTATGCTGATCAGCATGCCAGGCCCTTCAAAAAGCACCCACTTTCTATCCTGCAAATGACACCTTCACTTCATTTGCCACAGGGTCTGGCAGTATAGTGAAATTCATTACTCTCAGAGCAGATAAATCTGACTAGTGTCTTTTACACCTCTACCTCTTCTGTTCTTAAATATTTCAGTCATATATAATTGGCTGAATATGTGATAAGAAACAGAACTATTTTGTGTAGCCCTGGAACCAACAGATCGAGTGCAATTAATTTAACACTTCACCTGCCCGTTATGAGCAAGTGCGTTCTGCGTACTGACTGAAAATTATTGTTGTGCAGTTATTTTATCGCCGCATTACATCAGATCATTTTTAATATCGAAGAATTCGTAGTTTTTTTTTATTGTTTCATTTATTATATTCAGGAGATCGTCTTGTCGGCCGTATTTTTAGAACCGACTTAAACATTATGATACAAAAATGTTTACTTAATAAATATATTTAATTATATTAGATCTCGCATGCGTAGAAATGTATGGACATGTCTGAGCCTTGTTTCAAGTGTTAAATACCGATATATTAAACCATTCAACGAATTTTTAGACACATCTCGTATATCTGTCAGTCTTAACGTTAGGTTATCTCAGAAATTATAAACTCAAAGAAATTTCTTTTTTTTTTTATTATACTAACGAGACTCTGTCTAAACACTATTTCTTTTTATGACCGATTTATCCAATATTGAAAATTAACTTTCTTCTTACTTTTACGTGTATCCCTATTTCTTTCATGCTGTGTCCAATTAAATCCCACCACTCTTTTGATGTCATATCCCCATCAGTGGTATAGATAAGAGGGGGTCGAGGGTGTCCAGACAACCCCCGAAATGTAGAGAAATGAAAAAAAAGATTACAAACATTAGTAAATTTTACCAATAGCAGGAAATCTACCAAGTTAAATTAAATAACTAACTAAAATAATTTAAACTAACTTCTTTAATATCTATTAGTTATTTATTCAGATCATTGTAAAATCACCCCTTATTTAAGGTCGTTTGGATTCGGATGCGTTCGGATATTTAGGTAATGTATAAAAACACCCACCACTGTATACTGGTTGGAAGGGACTTCTTCTCCTGCGCCGAAAAGAGTTTGGAGCGATCAAAACCGGCAAATGCTTCTGTCAAGGATGGTCTGTAAGGTCTGACAGCGAATGGTTCGGTTCTCAAAACATATTTTTAAGGCACTAAACAGTAGACTTAAGGTGTCGTATAAATGGGTTAAAAAAAGTCAGAAAGGATATTGAAAATCCGGAATAAACGGCGAAAACTTAATGAACCGAATTAAATTTAGAAAACTAATTACGGACTTGAAGGGTTTCAGTGGAAAGTAAGAACTGAACGCCGGGTGGACAGAGGAAAGGAGAAAGGCTAAAGTGAGCAAATTCTGAGAACGTAAGCTCCAAAAAGATCTTCCAGAAATATTTTGTCACCTCACGTGCTCTAAAATTGGCCCTGTACGAGGAAAAAATACTGGATGGACTGGCATACTGGATGAAAATTTCGCTTGAAGAAACGAAAGAGATTTACTTTTTAAACACTTTAAGGAAATAGAGGTATTAGTAAGGGTACATTACGTCAAAACCAAAACCTTCCGAACAAAATTTTTATCTACGTCAATGCTCCCAATCGCACATGTGGTCGTCCTCACCTTCCTGTTAATGGTCTCCGTTTCTGAATGACACTATTCCACTTTTAATTATGATAATTTCTTTCATTGTGGCCCACCTATTTCCATTTTCATTGAACCATTTAGTATGAAAAGAAAAATTGCAGTATGATAAAGTAATCACTATCTGATTAAAATTTCCTCATGAGAAGATAAAATAATTTACAAAAATTTACAGATCAGTCTTATAATTCGAAAGTTTGGATGAATTGGAACCGATTAAACGGGAAATTCTGTAGTTGACTCGATTTTATTTTAGTTACTGGATAAATTCATTAAATCTGTATAATATTTTCAATTTTTCAATTATTATTATTATTATTATCAATTTTTCAATTATTATTTAATAGATAGACTTATTATTAACAGTAGTATCTAAACATCCTTTAAGAATAATAATTGTATTACTGTACTCGTGTTATTTCCATAGTGAATAATCACACAATAGCGTTCATAATGTGTATATAACCATGTGACTGAAATACAGTACAGTAGTACTTCTCTCCACGTGTCGAAACACTGTATGACTCTATTAGTAATGTTTATATGACAAGTTCGTTGAAACTATTCCTGGAAGTTCATTGGTTGATCTTTAACCTTAAATGCTGTCGTAAAAGAATTTTTGTTTGACCAATTCTACATTAGGTACTCAATTTACTGTATCTTATTAAATTACTTATCCGTGGGAAAGGCGGGGTGGATTTTTATATTCAATTAATTTTATACTTCGCGTGTACGTGACATAAAATTATTTTATTGATCGGTTTCAAAGCGTGGTTTATTTCTACCATCTGTGGATGACAGGACAAGTTATTATGTAAAAAATCTGGTGTGAACACTCACGCGTCTTTCTCTTGCCAATGCAAAATGAAAACCAACCTTAGTTAGGCTTCTTTTTTTTTTAAAACCACATAGGACTACATAAGTTCATCAAACTAAAAAGAGCTTAATAAGAAGAGAGTTTGGCTTTATAATACGGAATATCACTCTTTCACGCTAAACTAGGCTCTGTAGAGAAAAATGCTTCAAATAAAGTTGTAGATCTTTTAATTCCTATAAATTTGATTACATAAACTTTTGTCGTAAAATGCATACTAAGGCCGAAATCTTAAAAAATTCATTTTTTACAGATTTTTATGGAAAAAAAAACAGAAAATCACTAATTACTGCATAACTAAGCGTTACACAAAAAAAATGTTTGAAATAATAGTTGTAGATTTTTACATTACCTTTAACTTAATATACACTTTATACTCTGATTATATACACTTTTGCCCTAAAATGCATTTTAAGGCCGCAAACTTAAAAAAACAATTCTACGAAAGTACAGCCTCCCCAAGAATTTCTGCAGACATGGCACCAACCCTGACTATAAAAAAATGTAGTAAATGAGCCGTTTTTAAAAAAAATCGTCGGAGCCGTTTTTGAGAACATCGCAAAAAAGTGAAAAATTATACTATTAAACTACTACTTCCGGTTGACCGATTTTGATGAAAATGTTTGTGTCGCGTCCTTTAGTGGTATCTAACTTGAGTTTTAAGTTTCAACTTCGTGTGATGTTCCGTTCTTGAGATATTCGGTTCGGTTCACACACACACACACACACACACACACACACACACACACACACACACACACACACACACACACACACACACACACACACACACACACACACACACACACACACACACACACACACACACACACACACACACACACACACACACACACGCACACGCACACGCACGCACGCACGCACACACACACTCACACACGCACGCGCGCACACACACACATACACACACACACACACACATACATACATACATACACACACACACGCACACACACAAACAAACACACACACACACACTCACACACACACACACACCAATCGCTTAAAACATAGTTTTTGGGTTCAGGGGTCTGAAAACGTGTATATCCGGTGAAAATCGATTTCGAAGAATCGACATGAAAACAATACCTTTCCTTCCTATATATTCACATAGGCAAGAAAAAAATAAAAAATATTAAACTTAAGGGTAATAAAGATCCTGAGATTTTTGTAATTCCTAAAAAGTAGAAAAAACTTTGATTCTGTGTTTCCATTTTTAATCATTTCTTAAGGGTTAAGTAGGCACATATCCAGAAATTTTTTCGGGGTTCTTTTGATTTCCTATCTATTGTAAGCACAATATCACCAATATTATAAATTATTTGTTTGTTTCTTGTTTGAACTAATAATAAATATGTATTAATAATTTGTATTTTTTCTTTTTTGCAGGTTTTGGCAATAGGATGCCTGTAATTTTTGACAAAAACACCAGAATCTGTGCCTGAAGTTGGATATGAATACTCATTCTGCTATTAACATCACACACCAATATGTGTCCAAACGACAACCCACCACCTTCCCAGCCCCTACTACCAAGAAGGTAAAAAACAATTACCAAAAAGTTAATTGTAAAAAGGTACTACTTGATTTGTTTTTTTTTAAATATCTATTCTTATTATTTTTTTATGTTATTGTGTAGTAAATTAGGTATTTGAAATCTTTAAATAATTTAAAAATTTCCAAGTTGGTTAGACTCTAGACAGATTATTAAGTTAAAAGAGTGCATTAACATATATGTTATTAAAACATTAAAGAAATTACTGTACCACAAAATACTTGGGAAGGTCATATTTGCTAATAAATTGTAAATATATCTTCAGATATCAAAATTAATGTTTTATTTTTAACCCTTACGTGTGTATGTTACAATCTGTTCAATTAACAAACAGTAAGCAACCCCATGACCCTATGAGATGAGGATGATGTATAACATATAAATGAGAAGTAGTCTTGTACAGACCCAGGCTGACCAAACCTGTGAGAGTACGATTGATTGAATCACAATCATCAAAGTACACTGATGACCACTGCCTAGTACATATTCAAATCTGTATAAAAGTAACTAACTTTACTAGGATTTGAACCATGGAACCTTGTCTTTGAAATCAGCTGTTAGACAGTTGACTCACAGTGATGACTTTACCATGATTAAACCGGTGGGTTAAAATTAATGTTAAAAAACAATTTTTATACCCACTGGGTTGATCTAGTGGTAAAATCGTTCCCAAAGTCAGCTGTTTAACAGCTGATTTTCAGAGACAAAGATTCCATGGTTCAAATCCTAGTAAAGGTAGTTACTTGTATACAGTTTGAATAATAGACAGTGATTACCAGTGTACTTTAATAGCACTGGTCTGCATCAAAAATTCCCCTTGAACTTTAATAGGTGATCTTTATGTATTTTGACCCCCTGAATCCGAATCTGACCTCCGTTTTGCTCCATCACCCACCATTTTTAGGGGGTGGGCCACTCCCCCTTATTTGGGAAATTTCAACTTTTTATCAGTCTGGTGTAACTATGATATAAAATTGTGCAGTTGTATCTCGGTTTTATGGTTCTTCAAGGCCTACCTAACACTGAAAGAGTACAATAAGAGAGTATTGACGTATTGATACATTTTGTCTATTTTTACTTATACAATTTTTCTGGTTCAAGATACTTGTCATCGAATACATATACGAGGGTAGGCTGATAAGTAATGCACACATGCTTGTAGAAGACAACTAAATAAACTTCAGTAGCGCGCCTGGTGGCATGTGGAAGTACTATTTCTCCTCTACAAGCCTGCGCAGTTTGAAGGCGTTGCTTTCATTCAGTTTGTTTTGAGTAGTGGAAGTATGGCGTCGTGTTCTGGTGCTATGTCAACGAGAATTAAACAACGCGCTGTTATCGAATTTTTAACTGCTGAGAAAGTGAATCCTAGTGAGATTTATCGTCGTTTAAAGGCTGTTTATTGTGACGATACTGTTGATAGGTCTACTGTGAATCGTTGGGTAATAAAATTTCGTGATTGCCAACCTGGAAAAGCCTTAATTGTTGACAAAACACGCAGTGGACGACCAATCACTGCCTCAGACGATAATCGTCGCAAACTCATCGATGATTTGATTCAAAATGACCGGCGAATCACTCAACAGCGTATCGCAAACCAAATTGGAATATCTAAGGAACGTGTTGGCTTCATTATTGAACAATTGGGATACCGTAAAATCTGTGCACGATGGGTACCACGCCGTCTGACAGACGAGAATAAACAGCGTCGATTGGAATGCTGTGAACAACTTTTGAAGCGCTACCGTGACGAAGGAGACGACTTTCTTTTGAATATTGTGACGGGGGACGAGTCATGGGTTCATCATTACGATCCCGAAGAAAAAAGGCAGAGCGCTGAATATCGTCATCCACATTCTCCTGTTGTGAAAAAGTTCAAAACACAACCGTCCGCAAAAAAAATTCTTTTGACTGTGTTTTGGGATGCTCGCCGAGTTTATGTGACTGATTATCTGGAACGAGGGGCAACGGTAAATTCTGCTCAGTATATACAGACTCTGAAACACCTCCGACGTCGAGTTTGTCGTGTTAGAGGCAACCTGGCGCCAATAATTTTGCAACACGACAATGCTCGTCCACACACTTCGCGTGCAACTGGAGAGGCTCTGAGAAACCTGAAGTTTCAACCAATTTTACACCCTCCGTATTCTCCCGACCTTGCGCCTTGCGATTTTTATTTTTTTCCTCTACTGAAGAGAGACCTTAAGGGTAATCATTACAGCTCGGACAATGAGGTGAAGGCAGCTATTGCGTCCTGGGTTCGAGGAAAGTCGGAAGAATTTTTCAGTGACGGAATGAAAAAACTTGTTAAACGTTGGGAGAAATGTGTAATGCTTAACGGTGACTATATTGAAAAATAAATAGATAATTTGGTAGGTTAAGATTTGTACTTTAATTTGTTATTTACCCCATCTTGCTATTTCTTTTTGTTCATCTTCTACAAGCATGTGTGCATTACTTATCAGCCTACCCTCGTACTTAAAGAGAGTGGTTTTACTTGGAGGAAGCTTTTCTCTTGTACTGATATCTGGGAGTTTCACGCAAGAGTGACCAGCAGTAGTCTGCTAACATACTTGAGTTCCACTTCCCAGAGAACAGTTTTTCGAAGAGTGCAATGTCTTGATGAAACCTTTCTCCGCGTGCATCGTAAACTGCTCCCAAGTTTTCTGGGAAAAAGTCCAAATACGCGTGTAAAAGTTGCAATTTTAATAACATGTTGCAACCCATCGACTCGTATGCAGATAGCAATTCTTCGACGAGTTCAACATAATTTTCACTTTTGTTAGATCCTGAAAACTATTCACACATGTCTTTAAATGCAGCCCAAGCTCTTTTTTCTTTTCAATTTAAGTGATTGATGAACACTGAATCTTTAAAAGGCTCTCTAATTTGTGGACCAACAAAAATTCCCTCTTTAATTTTTGCTTCACTCAAACATGGAAATTTGCTCTTCAAATACTGGAATCCGTCTCCTGTTTTATCGATAGCTTTCACGAACTGTTTAATCAAACTGAGTTTGATACGCAAAAGTTGCAGAAATATGTTTTCACTCGAGACTAAAGGTTTATTGGCAACAGTTTTTTGACCAGAAACTAAACTTTTGCACGAGGGCCAATTTCGAACCATATAATTTTTATCACGGGCTCGACTATCCCAATCTCACAGAAAGCAACAATGTTTGGTGTATCCCGATTAAAATCCTTTAAGTAAAGCCACAACCTTAAAATCAGCACAGAGCTTCCGGGGATGATCTTTATAACCAATTTTTTTAAGGATACGGCTGATATTTTTGTATGTCTCATTCACATTGACCCCGTAAGCAACCGGAACTGAGGGCAAATCATTACCATTTGCCAACAAAACAGCTTTTAAACTGGTTTTAGATGAGTCGATGAATAGGCGCCAATTTTCTGGATCATCTGGCATGTTAGGTTCAATCACTAATCCATTTACATTATTGCAGTACACTAAGTCACCGTCCTCCAAAAAAAATTGTTTAAACGAAGCTAGCCGGGATCTAGAAACAGAAATTTTCACTTCTTTTTCCAAGAGGTTCCATTGCTGAAGCTGAGACCCGAGCAGTTGGGCTTTAGTTTTTGGGAGATTTAAATCCCGGATGAGATCATTAAGCTCCTCTTGTGTAACAAGATGAGGCTCTAAGCGTAAAAATTTTTCTGAAAACGTTTAATCGTCGCTAAGCTTATCACTTCGCCCGGCTTCCCACCTTGGCAGACACCCACCCTGCTACACCTCTGAACTAACGGTGATGTCACCCCTCCCTCTTTGGTCTTCATGCACAAATGTACGTGCACTGAGATAACATTTTCTAAGGAGGGGAGGATGACCAACCTCCTTACAAC
The DNA here is from genome assembly GCA_035578175.1 of Catonia carolina. Classification (NCBI taxonomy): domain Eukaryota; kingdom Metazoa; phylum Arthropoda; class Insecta; order Hemiptera; family Achilidae; genus Catonia; species Catonia carolina. Next base: position 253,685,997 of record JAQMRL010000001.1, on the reverse strand, counting down.
CTCCTCCCGCCCCTCGCTTTATTAGGAATAACCGCTTTTAGGTGTTTTTTTCGAGAATTTCAAGGGGGCGCCCCCCTCAAAAACGGTGGGTGATAGAGAGTAACGGAGGTCAGATTTGGATTCAGGGGGTCAAGATACATAACAATCACCCATCAAAGTCCAAGGGGAAAAAATTTTCTTTTTTTTTGCAGACCATTGTAGTCGGGGTTCAATTAATCATACTCTCTTAGGAATGGTCGACCTGAGTCTGTTTTCACTGTTGTCTCACTCCCTTGTTAAACTATTTTAGTAACTGTCCACCATGGAGTACATGTATAATCAGTAACTTGTTACTGACACAGAATGTAAAACATAGTTTTTATGTAGGCTCAGTTCTTGTAAAAAGAACAAAAAATGTTTTTTGTAGACAAAAAACAGCTAAAATAATGGTTTTTGTTTTAGAATCCTAGGTTTAAAATGAAGAAAGCTACAATATATTAAAAATTATAGTATATTAATTAATTTTTGAAAAAATTATTAAAAGTTCTTGAAAAAAGAGTTTGTACCCAGTTAAAAGTATCAATCTCCTATGACTTAACCTCATCATTACATGCCAAAAGATCTAGCACAGATTAACTATATTCAACTAAGATCTGCATTTTCTTAGAAGGAGATATTGACATACGTCATGTTTTTTTATATAATGTGATGCGCTCTGGGAAAAGGAACCTTAGGGTGAAATTTCTCAAAAGTGGTTTTTTAGCTTACCTTGTAGACAAAAAACAGCTTAAAATAATGGTTTTTGTTTTAGAATCCTAGGTTTAAAATGAAGAAAGCTACAATATATCAAAAATATTATAGTATATTAATTAATTTTTGAAAAAACCTGTTTAAAGATTATTTATTGTTAATATACTCAAAGAAAAGAAGATATTTACAAATATAAATATGTTTTCTAGCATACCATGCAAATCAAAAGCTGCTGAAAAAAATGGTTTTCGTTTTACTATTCTAGTTTGAAAATAAAAAAAAACTGCTAGTTTTTGAAGATAATACTGGATTCATGGGAAAAACATAGCAACTAAACTCTACATTTTACTTACATTAACTTTACCTTGATTAAACCGATTAAAAAATAAAATCTTATTTACAAAATTATACAATTAAAATTACTTAAAACTATTAACAAGAATTTAAATTTCATTGATACGTATTTTACTGTGTTTTATCCTTAAACTAACAAACCAGAAATAATATTGGAATTATATTAAAAGGGACCTTTGGGTGTAAAATCTCCACATCACCCTAAGATCCCTTCTTCTGAACGTGACATGGATTTATATTTCTTTGTCTATCTTATTACAAAGGCAGTTTTTTCAACAACTAATCATGCCTACGAGGTGTGGCTATTAAATAACGAGATTGACGTAAAAAATTTTATTTTTATTTTATACATAATCACTTATTGTCACCTTCAATATACACTCCGTCTCTATCCCTGCAATGCTCCATGCGAGTTTTCCATTGTTGGAAACAGTGCTGGAAGTCATCTTCTGTCAGCTCCTTCAGGACACGTGCCGCTTTCTCTTTTACAGCTTCCACAGGCTCAAATCTTGTCCCTTTTAATGCAGATTTCACCTTAGGGAACAGGTAGAAGGTAATAATATGTGATGATACGTGGTTTTTTGCTTATGATCCAGAAACGGAGCGCCAATCCATGCACTGGAAGAGCCAAACTTCCCCCAGAGTCAAAAAAGCTCGAATGAGCAAGTCAAAATTTGAAGCAATGATGATTGTTTTTTTTATATCCATGGAATTGCGTACCTTCAATGGGTTCCTGAAGGTGAAACAATTAATCAATATTTCTACATTGAGGTACTTTCTATACTACGTCAAAGAGTAAGGAAAAAACGCCCCGAACTTGGTGGAGAACCATGGGTTCTCCACCAAGACAGTGCGTCTGCTCATTCCGCGTTATCTGTCAACAGGTTCCTAGCCAAGTACAGCATCTCAGTGTTAGAATATCCACCTTATTCACCAGATCTTGCACCATGTGATTTCTACCTGTTCCCTGAGGTGAAATCTGCATTAAAAGGGACAAGATTTGAGTCTGTGGAAGCTGTAAAAGAGAAAGCGGCACATGTCCTGAAGGAGCTGACAGAAGATGACTTCCAGCACTGTTTCCAACAATGGAAAATTCACATGGAGCGTTGTAGGGATAGCGAAGGAGTGTATATTGAAGGTGACAATGAGTGATTATGTATAAAATAAAAATAAAATTTTTTACAACGTCACTCTCGTTATTTAATAGCCACACCTTGTATTTGTAGAAAAGAGATCTGAGATTTGTATGCAATCATAACCTAAAAATAGATAATTTTGACATATTTTCATGTATTTCATAATACTGTAAAATATTGTCCTGCACCCGAAGGTCTTTTTCCCAGAGCGCATCACATATACAGTATTTACTCTTTTGCACTGTATGTTTATTTAGTTGTTTGTACACTTTTTAACACTCCGGAAGTATATTGTGTTCAAAACTTTCTAGATGGTTAGCTTAGCTACCTGTAAAGAGGTATGCACTAATCAATCGATGATAAGCCTTGATCAAGGACTTAAGCTGTAAAGTCGAATGAAGTATTTTCATTCAGGGTTTCAATATGTTATTTTTGTTTAATAATTAATAGTATTGTTTTAGTGTTAATGGCCGACTAATGAAAATAAATATTATTACATTGAACTAGTAAAAATTGCTGAAAAAAGCATTTATACATTGTTAAATTACACTGGTTCCATCATGCAAACAACTACAATGGACATCAGCAAACAACCCTCCACCTCCCTCGGAACTGTTTATTTAATACTGAAAGGGAAATGTCGGCTTAAAAAATTTACGCCCTGCTGATAGTATGTAAATTTTTTAACCCAACATTTCCCTTGTAGTATTATATAAACAGTTCCGAGGGAGGTGAAGGGTTGTTTGCTGACGTCGGATCAAGTGGCCAGGTGGCAGGTTTTTGGTTGGTAAGGCGGTTGCAGCCTCCTTGGAGCTGAACGAGGACGCCTCAATTGAGTCCAACACTACTTCCTCCATCGTGAGGGAATAAACTTGAGTTTTTCTCGCCGCCTCGGATACAAAAAAAATTACACTGGTTGTGCAAGTGATTTAGTATGGTGGTTAACTGTCAGTCTAACAGCAATGACCTTATTCAGTTTGGCTGTTCATAATAAAACACTTTTTAATATCTATGGAGTATATTTTGGAGTACAGTTGGTGTTGTTACAGTGTAGTGTTGTTTGGTGTTGTTATGACTGTGTGTACTTGTGAATTTATCTGTACCAATTCAACTTATTTATGGTATACATTATATTTTTACATCTTGTTTAACTAAACTGTTTGTTTATTGTTCACAGATGGGACTCATTGTTTGACAGCGAGGCAGGTAGTGATGTTACCTTTCTTGTGGGGCCACAGCCTGAAACCTGGAGGTTTCCAGGTCATAGGGCTATTCTTTCTGCAGCCAATCCTGTCTTCCGTGCTATGCTCCAAGGACCCCTTGCTGGTCCTGGACACACCATAGTCATCCATGATGTTGATGGCCGTGCCTTTGACCATCTGCTTAGGTAATAATTCATATTGAACGTTAATTTATTTATTTCTCTTATTAAATACAATATGAGATAATTGAATTATCAATCATTCAAATGCTTACAATTTACTTATGAAGGTCCATCAAAGTAATACAATTGAGAATTAATAATCTTGTAATATAATCCAATGTTTATTTATGTTCTGGAAGATTATATATACTTGAGTTTATTTATATATAAATTAATTTTTGTATAAAAACGATTTATTAAATTAGTAGTCAAGTTTTAGTTTCTGCAATTTTAAGCTAAAACAGTATGTTGGTTTTACTTACATGAAATATGAGGGTCATTCAGAAAGTAAAGAACATTTTGATTTGATGAGCCGTGCAGTTCCTCTACCAAGTCACTGACCTTCCACTCACCTCGGGCCAGTCTGGCGCTAACAGCGAGCCGATGTAGTCATGTATTGATTATTTGTAAGTCTTTAAAATGTGATAAAATGAATGATCCCGCCAAGTGTGAAGTTTTTACAGACAAATAACAGAGGTTTATGGTAATGATAGATGGCATTCATAATGAGGTTTATGAATGAAGCATCAGTTTAAAAATGGTGCATTACGTTTGCGCGGATTTTTGTCTAGCAGCATTGTACTTCTGCACAATAACCCACGACCACATTCTGCTCCATTAACGAAGAACAAGTCACAAAATTTTCAATGGGAGCTTTTTGATTATCCGGCCTATAGCCCGGACTTGTGATTTCCATCTGTTTCCCAAACTGAAGGATTTTTTGGGTGGGAACCGCCATGGAAGTGACGATGAACTGAAAGAGCGTGTTAGTGAGTGTTTAAACAACTTGGCAGTAACTGAGAATGCAGAGGGCATAGAAAAATTGGTGAAATGGTACAACAAGTGAAAAATTCAAAATAAAGAAAAACGTTCTTTACTTTCCAAATGATCCTCGTACATGTGAGAAAGCGATTGTTGTCATATTGTTACATGTGTAGAAAATGAACATTATGATTACTTTCAATTGTATATTTAAAATGTAAAATCTGGTTCAATGAATTTTAAATGGAGATTCTGTTTGTCCTTAAATACACAGTTCTACCTTTCAGATTTTAAAAAAAAATTATTGAACTAAAGTTTTGATGGTGCTACTATTCTGGTAGTGACGTTGCAAAGTTAAATTTGTTTTGAAGTATCGTTATGGTGATGAGAACTTTTTATTCAGATATCTTATTTCATAAATAACACCGATACAAAGCATTACTAAAAAGACTATAATTTTAATGTAATTAAATTATAGTTATTAATTATTTAATATAGATAATGTAATTGTAAAATTAGTTGGCAAGAATAAGTTGGTATCATTGTGTGAATTAATTTTTAGGAGTCAGCTAGTAATCATTTATAACTAATGATGAAAATGTTTTACTTTTATTAAAAAATTATGTCTTTTTTATTAAAATAACGAAAAAGTATATAAGTTTTAGGAACCTGCTTACCAAGCATTTCTGTCGATATTGTCCTACAGGTTCAAATGCCTGAAGATTAAATACCTTCCGTCAGTCAATGCTTCACATTCAAAGATAATATGGGAGACAGGTTCTATCGTCTCTCTACAGAGTCATCACTAAAGACCACCATCTATATTGATGTTTTCTAAAGTGACATTGCCCTGTTGACTGGCTCAAAGCCACCCTAACATTTTCCTGCCAAGTACTTTACAATTATGTGGGGTAAGCAGAGTATGGGATATGGTGGCAATCATATCAGCCTAGAAGGTTGGTTCAAATACCTCTGGTGTATCTCAAGAACAATAACAATTATTGCAACAGTTTGAAATGTTTTTTTATTAGGGCAGGTCCAGGAGACCATCACAAGGAAAAAACACTGGATATAATTTTTTTTTACTCTAATATATGTATGTTGCTATCTGTTTAATTCAGAACTACAGGCAACCCCATATTATATGAAGATAATGTTGTGTAAATGAGGTGTAGTGTAAAAAAAAGACCATTTCTGAGAGAGTATGGTTAATTGAATTTCAACCTTTAAAGTAAACTGGTAGCCACTGCCTAGTATTTAATTTATAATATAAAAGTAACTGCCTTAACTAAGATTTGAACCTGGAATCTTCATCTTCAAAAATTAGCTGTTAAACGGCTGACTCATGGCGATGCTTTACCTCTAAAAAAAAAAAATACCTGTAGGCTAACTTGATGGGTTGGATAAAAATATAAAAAAATATTGTTATAATTTCACTCCAAATGTTTTATAATGGATATCTTGTACATTAAAATTAATTCATGTTTTTCTGATTTTTTTAGGTTTCTGTACCGAGAGGATGTGGATCTTAAGTCTGTGAGCGCAGCGCTGACAACATTATATGCTGCTCAAAAATATTTATGTGCGGGTCTCATGCGCACTTGTATCACTTACCTAGATAATCATTTAACCACAGGAACTGTTTTACAGATTTATCAGCATATACGCGTTTATTTAAATCAAGTTCATCAACCTGAAGTTAAGGATGTAAGGCAAGACTTAGATAATATGTGGATTGCATCAGCACCTCCTCTTGAAATGGAAAGTTATTCAGAAGGAGCGGATCGAGATCCTAATGATAATTTAGATACCGTGACTTGTTTATGTTCCTCACTTCATTACAACTGCCTACAGTTCATAGATTCTAATGCCAATGATGTTTTAGCTGAAGAAAGCGTTGAAGATGTTACAATTGATGCATTAAAAGAAATAGCTCAACGTGATACATTAGTTTTATCATCAGAAGCTGTTTTATTTTCAGCATTAGAACGTTGGTGTAATCGTGAATGTAAGAGGTGTCAGTTAGAACTATCCGCTGAAAACCGTAGGTCAGTTCTTGGTGATGATCTTGTTTTTTCTGTGCGATATCTATTAATGACTTCTGAAGAGTTTCATTCTGGTCCCATGCAAAGTGGTCTACTCGATAAGTTTGAGGTTAATGTTATTTTAGGACAAATTATTAGTTCACATGTTTCTGCATCTGCTCCTACGTTAACTTCTGAAGTTATAAAAAGGTTAAAAAGACCAAGACACAAATTTTGCGGTAAACCTGTAGTTCTTAGTTCCAGATCTGCTCAAGCTAAAAACGCTAGTGAGAACAAAAATTCTAGTAAATCTAATTCATCTAAAAAATCGGGTAAAAAAAATAAACAAAAGAAACAAAAACGAAAAGATGTAGATGGTTCACCAAAAAAATGTTCTAGCTCTTGCTTTTTTGAATACATGATAGGAGCTTTAGCATGTCTTTTTGATTGACTAGGAGTATTTGTATTATTTTTATAAGCTTGTTACTGTGTTAGCTAAAAGCCATTTTGAAATGTAGTGACATATTTGTAACCATAAAATTATAAGTTAGATGTCCAATTTATTAGTTATATTTAAGTGATAATTATTTACGATTTTTTATTTAATAATACTAATGTTATTATTATAAAATCAGTTGTGAAATAGTAGACTTAGTAGATCAAGAAAAAACAATATAATACTTACTTAAAGTTTAAAATACTGTCAACCAATTCATAATTATTGATAAAAATCTATGATAAACATTAATTTAAATTATTTTATAAATCATTTCTTATCTCAGTTTAAAATAAATATAAAATATACAAAAATAAGTAAATTGAAAATTCAAACTTCTATCATTTTATTTTGAGGTATACTAATTTTTATTGAAAATTTTAACTAGGTTTTATTTCATTATTTATTTCTGTAAAATAATGTAAAAAGGTTGTTAGGGGGCCTAATAGAAAAAAATGGATTTTTATTTTATTTACCTATTTGAGTACCACCAAAAATTCAATTTTTGTATTACCTACTTAAAAAATATATTTTGATATTTTTTTAACAAACAACAATGAAATTTAAATCAATCTGTCTGTTAAAGGGTTCACTTACATCGATTATTTTTTTAACAAATTTTTAAAGTATAGGTTTTTAACCATAAATATTCTAATTAATTCTAAAAACTGACTGATATTTTTATTTTATTAAATAAAAAATCTTTTCTTAAATCTTATAAGTTATACTATTCCTTGATTTAAAACAATCTGGTGATTGAAATTAATTTAATATCACTTTAATGATAAATACTGGCAAAATTTATTTTCCAAAACTATTTTATTTATTATAACTTGCTATTTCCAAGTATATTAACAATGTTTTATTTATTTAATGATTATTAATGTTATTATTTAATGTTCCTTCATTAAATATGGGTTTAAAATTATGTAATTTTGAAAAATTTTATTGTATTAATTAGCTTAACTATTTATTTATATTATTTATAACTTAAAAATAACATTTTATAAAAAAAATCAGTTAACATGATATTAAAATTGAATTTTTATAAAAATTAGATCCCTTTCATGTGATTCAAATTAGAGGCTGTTACTTTTAAAATGGGCATCTTATGTTTATATTAATTTTGAAACCAAAGTTCTTTCTTTAATTTTATTTAACATTAACAGTTGAACTGAGTATTTTTAGTTATGTTTTAATTATTGATAGTTTATTACTCTGAATACTTAAAAAATAAAGGGGTATATTTTAGTGTTGTATTTTTAAAAGTTATTTAATTTTTTTCTGTTTATTACTCATGTATATTATAAGTTTATATCTATATGTACATTTTCTAAAACTTATATTTTTACAGTAAGCCTAGTGTTTGATAAATTTTGTTTTATCAATTTAACTCAAATTAAGTAATTATTTGTGTAATATGTTTTTAAGTCACATCAATTTGGGATATTATTAGCGACTATATTGTAACATAATTACTTAAATAATTTTAGTAGTTATACTTCTTCCATTAATTTAATTACCCTTAAAAACTGCATTGTCTTCTTAACTCAATCTTTATTGAATCACACAGCACGCACTGATTTAGGCCGCATGAAAAATGTAACGATTAAAGAATCGGGTACTCAAGCATAAGATGATCCTTGGAACACCACACTGATGGCAAAATTCAGAATCTCGTTCAGATAATAGACTACTATACCTCAATTCAATTCAATTTTTAGTGGCCAATTCTTAATTTTGAAACAATAACTTGCTCCAGTCTATTATTCATTGTCGGAGCTGCCTTGAAGGTACTTTTCCTTACTCATTTTAGTTTTTCACTTCCATTCAGGTGGAGTGTTAATTTATTTACACTCAATCTGTTCGTTGCAGGGCTAAAATAAATAGTTCTGTTTCTTATGACATGGTCAGCCAATTAAATGACTGAATCATTTAAGAACAGAAGAGGTAGAGGTGCAAAAGACACTAATCAGAGTTGTCTCCTCTGAAAGTAATGAATTTTGTTATACAGCCAGACCCTGTGGTGAATGAAGTGAAGGTGTCATTTGCAGAGTGGAAAATATGTGCTTTTCAGAAGGCCTGGCATGCTGATAAGCGTAATTTTTTACTCAGTGAGGAAGGCAATGGTAAACCACCTCACTCCTCGTTTTACTTAGTAAAACCTCTAGAGGTTCAAACCAGCCTTTCGGCTGATGACCTAAACAACAACAATTCTATTCACATGCCAATCACTGTTTCGTTCTTCTAGCATTTTATTGGTAAATAATTTTGTGATCTCGGTTTATAAAGCTGTCATTGTTGCTGCATCCTCATCAGCTGTGGTGTTAACTGCTACTTCTATCTGGGATGGGAACCAGCTAAAATTAACTTCGTGAAACATTTTTATTTCATTTCATAAATATCTTATCATTAATAAGAATGGATCGTCATTTTTAAGAAATTTTATTCTTGACAATAATTTTTTCGAGTCCGAATATAGATAGTTTTTTAATTACATTTTGTAAACAATTCAAATGTCGTTCTAAAATCATCTGAAAATAAAAACTTTCAAAACAAATTTTAATATCAATAGATTTCTTCCATATCAATTATTTCATAGAAAATGTACATATGAGTTATTATTTTCTTATTATATTATGTGACTGTTTGTGATATATTTTATTTTTAGATTATAATAATTATTAAATGTTTAGTTATTATAGCATGTATTTTTATAAAAATATTTAATGTTATGCACTATGTAATCAGAAAATGTTTCACAGTTTAATGTCTAAAGTTATTGCATTTAATATGTTCATTACGGATTTATTCACTCTAAAGTTACTGCTGATATAAACATTTTTATGAAAATGATATTTAAAATTAATATAGGTTTTTTTATCTTGAAATAATCTTTTCTTCTTCTTCTTTAAGTACTGTGCCCGACTATCGGACGTTGGCAATCATATTGGCTACCATCACTTTATTCACTGCAACTCGGAATAGCTCAGTGGATGTTTTGTGGTACCACTCACGGAGGTTTCGTAGCCAAGACGTCCTTCTTCATCCCGGTCCTCTCCCTCCGGCAATTTTACCCTGTATCACTAGATGCAGAAGGTTATATTTTCCTGGGTGTCTCATCACGTGGCCAAAATATTCGAGCTTACGTGTTTTTAAACAATCTTTTATGTTTTCTATATTAGGGTTTCTGAACGTACCTAAAATTTGATTTAATATAATTTTCCAAAATTATATTTTGGTTTAATCTCAGGTTTTTTTTTTAGAAAAAATTTGACTTTATTCATTATTCAATTTGTAGCACCAGTGCTAATTTTTTACAAAGAAATTTTTTTATCTATTTTTGTTGAAATTAGAAATTACTATGATATTTTACATCAATGTTATCTGTTATCAGTTTTTTAAATTGTGTATTTGTCCATATCATTCCGTATCATTTGAATTGCAAAGTTTTAATGGTTTAAGAAAAAAAGATGTGAAAGATGTGGAATTTTTTCTTATAGTTTAACATCAACGTTTCTAAATTTTTAAATATCGGCACCGGTAATTAATATTTCTTTAAAGTTTTTTTATGAGGTGATTTTATTTAAATTATTTCATCAGTCAGTAGTCCAATAAATAACAAAATATATTTAAAAGTTATATTTTTAATGCATTGCTTAACTACATAAAAGAAGTGTGTAGGACGCACTTTATTCGTTAATTCTTTTTATTAAAAAAAATTTTCAGTTGAACATTGAACCATTTATTGTGCGGTTTTTAAGTACGAATCATTAACATGTTAATGTGTGTGAGCTTCACGTTAATTTAAAACTTCATGAAAGTAATTTCTAAGTTGAAGAAATAAAAACAAAATTAGATATGTTTAACAAAGATTAATAAGTTACACAATAGATTTTTTACTCCTTTATTATTGTCATTTTTTTATGTAATACAGTAAATGTTCAATCTGATGTATTGTTAAGAAGATTGTTATTTTGAAATTTTTTGAAAATCCAATGAAAAGTCAGGTGGAATTATGATGAAAGAACCAGGAATTATTAGGCTCGAGCACGTGTGTAGATCCATGGAGCTACTTGCATGCTTCACTCTAGCAGTAAATGCTAGTCATGTTGTCCGCGACAGAAAATACATAATTTAAGAGCGAGAATTTTTTGTGACCAACTTGCTTGTTTGGTAATCAAATTCATTTAAAAATTAATTGGTCCACTGTTTAAATTTTAACCATATTTATTTTTTTACTTATTTGGATTGCCAATAAAGTAATTCTAATGTAATTATGTTGTGTCTATTTTTATATTAATACAATAAATAAATTAATAAATTTTATTGTCATGTAAAATAATATGCATTACATATAACAAGTCAAAAAACTATTTGGGATAGGGAGTTGGAAGGTTTTATTACCGCACAATAGGCAAAAAGGAGACTGACCTTGGCATCCAGTTGGAGTCACCTAGGAAAACTGTGCGAAAACTGTGACCAGGAAAGCCAAACATTATGCTAAGACTAACTGACTACAAATTAATTCTTAATCATAAACAGTATCTGCATTCACAATCCAACTTAATAATTTGTCCATTAAATAGTCAAAATTTTAAAATCAACAAAAATTAATTTAACAGAATAATTTTAACATAATTTGCTATACATTTTTAAACATATATTTGAATAAGTTTGAACATAAACTGATACTAAATTAAATTAAAAAATAGGAATAATAAAAATAACAATATATAAAATAGCAATTGTGGAAAAAAAGCTTTTTTTTGTTTTATATTTTAGTTTATACTGTATATTTAAAGTCGCATCAATAATAAGTCATTAGTGACTACAGCTACGAAATAATTACTTAAAATATTGTTTACAACAAAAAATTATCGGCTCTTTATATAAACATGAATCACATTGTAGTTAAATATTAAGAATATTTGGACATTTTTTTTAAATATCTGAAAAGACACAACAATTTACAGAAACTAAATATTATACATGAAATAACAAATAACTATACAAAGAAGAAGAACCAATTAATTGAAATTAAACGTAAAAAAAAAGATTTCATTACATAAACCTTTTACAGAGTTAGAAAACAATTTGAGAAGTCCTGTTCTTATTGTTACTAGATGTTCCTATAGCTCTCCACTCCAAGGCAGAGGTGCAAATGGTTCTTTCTACATAATTTCACTTATGAAAGATTTAATAACATTTTATGATTTTATTTGTTATTGTGGACTACTGTAGCAATAGTAATACTATTAAATAACTTTTGTGTTCATTTAAGTAGTAACTTATAGGTTATTTAAAAAATAAATAAAGTAAAGAAAATGTAAATATTAAAAAGAATTACACTAATACAACTATTTTTAGTAAGAATAAAAATTAAAGCCTAAAACTGTCTATTTTTGTGATTAGTACTTATTATTAAAAATGAAAAGCAAAAAATGTATGTTATAAAATAAATTATTTTCATTAAAGCTAAAGATGTTATAATTTAATTATGTTATTTAAATATTTAAAAAATAATCAAAGATTTGTTAAAAAATAATTAATCAATTATATTTTTATGGTGCTGGCACCTAAATACAATTTTATAAAAATAAAATTGTATTATAATAATATAGTATTATTATGTATTATTAAAAATTTGTACAAAATAATTGTATTATTGTAAATAATTGATTTAATTGTTTTATGAATGTGTTATTATGTATTAACATTAATTTAATAGTATTTAAATTTTCTAATTATTAATTAATAGGCTATATAAATTGGGTTAATTTAGATGTGTTAATTAAACTTTTCCGATTATAATGAACATTAATTTTAAAGTATTTTCCTGAAAAAGTTTGTTTAAAAGGTGATAAAAATTTGGTTGCAACTGATTCAGCTATTTTTGTTTGTTATACGAGTAATATTCATTTGGAAACAATAAATATAAAATATATTTCTGTTTTGGATATTTTTACTGTTTTATATTTTAAAAGAGGAAAAATAGCCTACTTCTAAATTATTTTGATAACAAAAATAAAATGTTGAAGGTAGGTATTAAGTTAATGAAAGCATAAAAGTTTTTCCAAAAAAAAAAATGTTTCAGTTAAAATGTAAAATTTATTTTAAAGTTTTAATTAACAAAATCAAAAACATAAAATTTATTTAAAAAACCATAACTACAAATTAAAATTAAATTGGGTCATATTTTAAATGTTTTAAGAAAAATTTTATACTTTTCATTTACTGCTGAATAAAGAAAATTCCAGATTATTAAACACTTATAAACAAACTTACCAAATTCATAAAAAAATAAACATTAATTTTTAAAAATTCTAGTCATAACTGATTAATAAAAAAACACTATCTAAAAGTAGTTGATTAAATTCTTTAGGTAACTTATATATTACGTAGCACCTTGGAGAAAATAATTTTAAAATTATCTTGTAGCCTTTTCATTTTACTAAACTAGTTACTGAAATTTATTCAATCAATCGATCTAAAAATAATTTACACAGTTTTAATCAACGAATAAACATATATAGAATTTCAAAAATAGAAACTTAACCTATGTTTTAGAAATAATTTGTGTTCAGTTTAACTTTTTATATTCGTGTTACATCTAAATTATTTATGAAACAATCTATTTGTTGCTTATTTATCCATAAATAAACCGCTGAGTCAATTTTTCTCATTATCACAGAAAATATAAGCTCTAAGATAAAAAGCGTTTTAATGATGATATTGCAATGCTGAATTTATAACAATGTGTTTATATTTAATGCATTGATAAGTGCCTTGTTAGTTTGTGTAATGATCAGTTGATGGTAAGAAAGATGGATAATATTAAGATGGTTTATAGAAAGATATTTTAATGGACGTGGATTCGGGCACAACTAATTTAGGTAGGTGTTGTTAGTACATAAGAAATAATTGCTTATATTTTCTGTGTTTAAATTTATTACAAACAAGATTAATCTGCTGGATTATCGAATAACAGAGGTATTTTATAATAATTAATTGCTTTTTTTATTAGTTTATCGATACAGCTTTTTAAGAATCTACATTTATAAAAGCATTATTAACTCATAATGTAAGACCGTCTTAAGAATTCTTATTTAAATCTTAACAAAAAATAATAAAATTGGTAATTAAACTAAAAATGAAATATATAAATATTGTGAATTAATTTGTTTTCAGCATCAGTGTTGTGTTCAGCCTTTGTAACAACAAACTAACCTAACCATTATCCTAGCATTATAACAACTGTCTATCCTAACCTTACATTATATTTGTATAACCTTACCTGATAAAATAATAAGTAATTTTGTTGGTTTCTATGATTAACTAATAATGTAGTGTGAACTAGAAGATAAGTCCTTAATATATACAGAGCTTTATATTTTTAAGTATAATAGATAATTAAGTCACAATAAATTTATGATAGAAGCCTGTTGTATACAAATATTTACAAATATATAAAAAGAATATTAATATACACAAAAATTTTGTTATTGATGCTTTTTTAGAACATGTAGGTAGACTGCTTTCTAAAAATAATTATGGTATTACCAAATTTTTTTCATAATGTTCTAAATATAAAAATAGTCTTGCATAAAACAAAATATAGTCTTGCATAAAAAGTTACGTTGAAATAGATTATAGAGTACATGTAATAAACTAAATAATATATGTTACAATACAAAAATACATTACACTAAAATATTATTTATTTTAAATGTGTTCACACTGTTACATAGATGTCATATATAAATGTCAAACTGACAAATCAGTAATATATCAATTATTATTATTCGTAAATGGCACGACTCTTGTTATTTTGATATGTTTAAATTTATAATTATATTGGAAAATGTTAATTAAAAAACAACCAATTAAAACTAGTGAAGTGAAACATTTAGTGAGTTTACTTAAAACTTTTTATATTTAATTATTTTATAATTTAATATAGTAGTTTTTTTAAAAAAACCAGTAATGATGAAATTATATCTTAAGTATAATATCTTGTGTTTCTAACACTTTTAAACTGTTATAATATGTAGATCTGTCTGAAAATACTGAATATAAAAAAAATCAGTTATTGCATTTTATATAGTACATAAGAATAAATTTACATGTTCTGTCAATTAACTTCATTTCTCTGTAAAACATAAACTTAGTGACACACAAAATCAGCATTAATTAGTGTGAAAGTATAATATAAGAATAATTTGTTTTAGTACTTATTACACTAGTGTTTTCAAAGTTACCTTTCAATCAGATATACCAACTGAATACATGCACAACCATTACAGGAGGCTACTATTGGAACAATGATGATCAAAACTATTCATTATTTACATTGTAAGTGCAGTATAAATATTTATTTTTAATTTTCAACATCAAATTTCAATTGTTTATAATTTTGGTCAAAATATTTGAGTGTACTTTACGTGTATTGTGCATTTTAACTTGGGATTCATCAGCCTTTATTGACTTATGCAATTAGTCAGGTGTTATAGATTTTATTTATAGTAAATTCCACTAATTTTTGGAACAGTTGTAGACAATCACACTATTCTGCTACTAGCTGTATGCGTAATTGTAGTTACAGAAAATGCTTAACGCAGGTCATCCCGTGGTAAGAGAAAAATCGCTTCTAATTTAAATCATATTTAACTATGATAATTTTTATGGTAAAGCCCTGAACTACTCACAAGAAACATCAAAGTAGCTTATTTCATGACCAGAATCATACATAAGCATAAATATATTGATATAAAATGACTTGTCCTTGGCTATCAGACTAAGGCCAACCATTATCTTACATTCATTCTTCCAACCATATGCTCATATAATTTGTTTACATCAGTTGCAAAGTAAAGTGAATAAGGTATAATACTTTACATCCATAAAAAAGTGTTCAACACTGATTAGTTTTGAATTAACATTTTTATTTTGTGTCAATTTTAATAGAAAATACGTTTTACTTGAAATTAATTTTGTTCCATTTTCTAACGACAATAATAAAATTTCAGCACCTCCATTGCGTAGTGGTCAAAGTGCTGGACTACAAACGTGAAAGTCCTGGGTTTAATTACCGTCTATGATCTAGAAATTATTAGACATTCAAACCTACCAAATCATATTCCTCAGTAGTCACCAAAGACTAAAATCTTAATGAAAAAATAAACTAAGATTAAAATTTAAAAAATTATAATTTTTTTATTTTCTATGATGATAAAATATAATAATTTCACTATTTATTATATTTATTTATAAAGCAAAGACCACGTAAAAGTATTTAAAAAGATAATAGGTCAAATATTTAGAAATTTCTATTAACTTTTATGAACGATGTAAATGGTGGACCATTTAGAAACTAACACCTACTCCTAACCAAATACTACAGCAACCAACATTAAACAGTGTAGATCCCAAATTTTCCAATCGACATAAACGAAACAAATTTACAGGGCTAGCCACCTATGGTAAATTTTAAAAGAATTTTACAATAACTGTCTATTAGCTTTTTTTTCTAACAGGTTGATGGATCAAGGGTTAATTTGTACATTCATCAAAATTGATGAAATACTTTGAGATTTAATTGATTATTTTTTTGACTCTGTGAACTGGTAATAATTTTTTTATCTTTAAAGAAATTTTCACACTATTCTCAAGTTATCACAAAATATATTCAAAAAATGTTGAAACAAAACTGGTATTATACAAATTTTGTGTTCCTCACCACCAGCTGATGTTTGATACTTCAATATTATTTCAAAAAATATTGCTTGATATTTTTTTTAAATTTTAATATTATAAAAAATTAGCTTTTAGTTAATATTGTATAACAAACTAATATTATTTTGTATAAACATTGATTAACACAGAACTTTTCGATCCCGAAAATATTAATTCATGATGCCTTTGTTTACATTGTGTAAATTGTTTTCAATTCTAGTCATTATAATATTGTATTGTTAGTGTAGTATATAAAAATACTGTACTGTTGTTTGTATGATCATGAAATTTATGATGTAGAAATTATTTTACACAATGATGATGGTTTTTAGAACAATAATATAATATAAAAATTATTTGATCTGAGTATAATTTTTTAAAGTACCAATTTGATTTTTATATGTTTTTATATCTTGATTATTGTATTATTAGAAATACTTCATTGAAAAAATGTATGTGATTGTATAAAATGAATACACAGTATGAAATACATGTGATTATATAAACGAAAATGTGTTTTTTCCTTTCCCAAACACTTATAACATTAAAAGCATAATTATTTTATGATATTAGTTCCTGTTGAAAAGCTGCTGAATCTGTAAGCTCTCATTGAGCAGGGAAGATTGTTTTCTTGGGCTGTTAAGGGAGACGTCTACTTTTTTTATAAAAACTTTTACTCCTAATAATTTTAATTATTTTATGTATAACTTACTACTCTATAGAGTTTTCTAAATTAATTTATATTGTTTTTTTAAATACTCTTAGGCCTAACATCCATATGCAATGTTGAAAAATTAATATTTATAGTTTACTACAATAGCCCTCACAAATTTCAGCTAATGTGGTAGTTACTGCATCTTGTAGAGCTCAAAAAAATTTGATTAATGAGGCAATTTCAAACCACCAAGTTGGTCTAGTGGTAACATCATTGCCTTGATTCAGCCAATTTTTTAACAAACTCTAAACAGCTGATTTTTGAAAATTAAGGTTTCATGGTTCACAAATCCTAGTAAAGGTAGTTACATTTATATGGATTTGAATATGAGACAGTGGTTACCAACGTACTTTGATGGTTGGAGTTCAATAAACATACTCTCTCAAGAATGGCTAGCCTGAGTCTGTAGACGACTGCACCTCATTTATAGGATATAGGCTACAATATCATCCTCATCTCATTGGGTCATGGGGTTGCTTATTGTTCTTAAATTGAACAGATTGCAATATATATTTATTACGAATAAAATTGAGGTGATTTTTAAAACAAATTGTTGTAGCCGTTTTTAAGAAAATTGCTCAAATAAACTAATATTTCCGGCTGACTAATTGAGATAAAAATGTTTGGCTTGGATCCCTTTATAAAACTTACCATGTCCATGTTCCATGTTTTAACTTTGTACAATTTATGGTTTTTGATATTTTGTTCATAAACACACAAGTGCCCATGTGAAGACTAATTATTAGTAAAAATAGGTATATCTTTAGATGCAGGGGATCTGAAAACATTAATTTCCAGTAAAAACTCAATTTCAAAAAATTAACTTAAAACAATACTTTCCCTATATTTTATTTAGGACAAGAGAAAATGAAGATACATTTTTAATAGATTATACAATTTAACAGACAACACACAAATAAATAAACAATATTAAATAAATTTAAAATCTTAAATATTTAAAATAATATGCAAGGAATAATGTTACTAAGAATTAATAATATCTAACACAAAAAATATTGAATAAATTAACAAAATCTTGAAAATAAACTTTGCACAAATGAATTTTGTTTGTGTGAGTTGAATAAAACCTATTGTGTTGAGTTTTACACAATGAAAAAAATAGGGCATGTACAAAAAGCTAACTGACTACAACCATGAATGCATGCAACAATGCCATACTTAATTAGTTGACGAAGATGAGTTTATTGGAAGGTTCAAAAAGGAAGGAAAAATTTACTAAAGAGGATCTTATTTTATGGGCAGAAACTTACCGGGCCTGGTCAAAAAGATATGTAACTCATCCTAGGTTAATTAACACTGTTCCTAAATGACACTCTATCAACTCATGTACTCAACACACTCCTTAAACAATGTAGTCAAAATTAATTGACTATAACAAACTCACAACAAATTGCAAAAAATAAGCAATAAATAAACAATTAAATTCATTTTCCTGCATTAATCTGTAATTGATTCTAGGAGAATTTATAAGTTGTTACTGTTGGGTGGTTTTTCTCTTGTTCTCTTCATTTGACAAAAATGTTAGGTAAATGTCAGGTAGTTTTTTTTTGTAATCCCTAATTTGTGTACGTTGCAATCTGTTCAATTCAGAACAATAAGCAACCCCATGACCCAATGAGATGAGGATGATGTGTATGACATGTAAATGAGGTGTATTCTTGTACAGACTCAGGTCGACCATTCCTGAGAGAGTATGGTTAATTGAACCCCAACCATCAAAGTACACCGGTAACCACTGTTTAGCATTAAAATCCGTATAAAAGTAACTACCTTTACTAGGATTTGAACCAGGAACCTTCGTCTCCGAAAATCAGCTGTTAAACAGCTGATTTTGGCGACGACTTTACCTCTAGACCAACCCGGTGGGTTAGATAGTTTTGAATTGATAATTAACCTACTATTATATTACGTTGAATTGATGGATTAATTTTGTGTAATGGGAAAGGAGTGAAAATTTGAAGGTGAGTTAGAAAAGTGGAGACTGAACTTGGGGGTTTAGCTGACGCATGGAGAGTAATGCTGTTATTAAAAATATACTCCACAATATTGCAAAGTAACTTATTATGGGTACAGGAGTCAGAAGAACAGTTATACAAACAATTTTTGTTTAAAAGATTACCAGAAATCTTACCTAACAGTAGAGCTTTATTGGTTGCTGATGATACTTCAATCATAAACAAAAGTTTAATGGTTGATAGTCTCGAAGTTAGTACACATATTAGCATAGAATCTGTAGTCCAATTTCTGAATGAATTAATGTTAACAGTTAATGGGAAAAGTGTCAGTACTTATAGGTCAAAAACAAACACAATGAAGGGAAAACAGAGAAGTGGATGTCTTTATACGAAATAATATCCTAGATCATGTGCAAACAGTGAAGTTTCTAGGAGTGTCACTAGATAGGACCCTATCGTGGGATTATTACACCGATCAAATTTGTGGTAAAATATCATCTGGGGTATTTGCATTAAAACAAATTGCCAGATTAAATGATAAAAAATTGCTAATAGTAGCTTATCATGGTTTAATTTTAACTCATATCAGGTATGCCATATTAGTATGGGGTAATTCATCACAGTGTAACATGGAAAGAATTTTTAAAATACAGAAACAAACCAGAAATAAATAATAATAAGTACAGAAAATACAGAAAAAGTTTAAAAATACAGAAAAGTGTTAGGTGTATGATGGGAGTCAACCACCTTACCTCATGCAGATCACTATTTAAAGAGCTGCAATTGCTCTCAGTTCCTTCTTTGCACATTTTTGAAGTGATAATGTACATAAAGAAAAATATCTTTTTACAGAATTTAGATGTTCACAACCACTACACAAGGAACAGGATCGATTATTATGTTGCTAATCACAACACTAAATTGTTTGTACAAAAACCAACTTATGCAGGTAGAAAATACATCAATAAATTGCCACAAGGTTTAAAAAGTTGTGACAATTTAAGTCATTTTAAAAAAAGCTAAATCAATATTCGATTGATGAAACATTTTACAGTGTGGATGAATTTCTTTCTAAGTAGTTTTTGGTTGAAAAGTATTTAACTTCTAATTAAACAAATATTATGTACTATTTGATACAAAGGGGTTCATGACAAGCCTACTGAGTTAAGCAGTAGCGGGAAAAAATTATTGGTAAGTGTTGAATTTATTATTGTGTTTGATTTTTTAATCTTTAATTTTGTGTGATATTTTGATACAATGGGGTTCATGACAAGCCTACTGAAGTAAGCAGTAGCAGAAACAAATTTTTGGTGGTAAGTGATGAATTTATCATTGTGATCAACTTTTTGCTTATCAGTTTTATCTTGACATGTCCTATACTCCCTTTGGAGTCTTCTGGATGGAAACAAAAAAATATGATGTGAATTAAAAGGTATTAGGTAAACAGCTGCTGAAATATTTCAATGGCTATTTATACTGCTGGAAATAAAATTACAATTTTGTACCTTACTTTCACCTGCCAATGAAATCAGTTTTGGTTACACATACAGCAATTATTTCCATCTGGAAACAGCATAAAGAGTGCATTAGAAGAAACAAAGTGATTTTCATCAATAAACAGGATTTTTCTGCAGGTGTCGTGAAATGTAATATGGTATATTCATTTTGAAGACTTCAAAATGACACTTCAAGGAGACCACTTTGGGGTCTTCATGGTAAACACAAAAATATTTACTTGTGTTATGCGTATTCAATTATTAAAATTTTGTTTCGTTTATGAGAGTTTAGATTCGTATAACAGAAAACCCGTAAAATATTTTACAAGCAGAAACAAGTTGTGTAATACTAAATAATAATAAGAGTACACATTGGAATAGTCTTGGGCAAGTCATAGAAAGCCCGCCCTTGTTTCAAAAACTTAGCAAACGATGCTGCCAACTGACCAGTTATAGTAATTCTCTGTTCTGTCACTCTGCTGACAATACACGAACACAATATACAGAAGGCACGGCACAGCAGTTCGTGTAGAGTGGTGGTAGGAGATTTGCCAAGCCAGTTTCGAACATGGCGTCGACTGATTACATTACTGAAGTTGAAATACAGCCGGATATTCAAGAAATAGAAATCGAATCGATTCCCGTAGAAATACCGTGTGAAACTGTAGAAACGACGATAGAATGTGTAGATGGACAGCCTATGATAGCTTTACAACCGTTACCGGACCCAGGTCGTGATGAAATAATTTTGCAAACACAAGAGGAAATTGTAGGAACAGTAGACCCTTTATCAGTTTACGACCAAATACCAGTGCCGACGGAAAACGATATTTATGTGGATTCAAGTCCAGGACCCTCTAGAAGAGGTCATAAAAAGCCGAAAAAAGGTGGTCGATTTCGTGGAAATGAACAATACATAGGTGAAATGGCAGAGACAAAAACGAGAAAATGGGAACAAAAGCAAGTGCAAATAAGGACTTTAGAAGGTGAATTTTCAGTGACAATGTGGGCATCAGGAACAGACGATGGTAAGTACCAGTTTGAATCTAAATAAGAAGTTACATAAGAGTGTATTGTAAACATTAGATTGTGACATTAGTGTTTGTCATTTAATAAGCTTCCCCCAAGCTGTTAGCGTCGCACGAAAGAAGTGAAGGCGTGCCGATCGATAAAGGAAGCCTGCCATTACACAATGACGCATAATTATCGTTAAAACTTTAAAATTTTTGGTTAATTGTTTACGATAGCAGTGTTTGTTTTGATTCTAAGACGGCCATGAATGTTCTAAGGAGGCTGCCATTATTATTTTGCAATATGGCTCCTTTATTATTGTAATATGGCCGCTTTTGGACCATGGCGGATGGAAGCCATTTTCAGATGCGTAGTCTGACTTTACTGATTTTTAAAAATTCATTCCAGCTACATTTTGGGGTGTATTACTGTATGAAAACATATAGGAATTGTATTAGTTGTATTAATAAATACACCAGTCATACTGAAATCCCAAATTTTAGTGAAATTTAAGTTAATCGTAATTTGAGATTGTGCTAGGTTTTAGAAGCAGTGTTGCCACGTAATATTTGCAAGACTTTTGTCTTGTTTATAGATTAATTGCAATCATTCCATACCGACAAAATAATTTTCCCATATAGGTTCACATGGAAAATTTTTCTCTCCTTGTAATTTTTCTACTGGTTTTTAGTACTGACAAATACCCTCCTAGTTTACATTGCAGATGATATTATCTGTAAATAAATTTTTTGTCTATGCCTAGGCGACTTTTAGATAAGAAAACTATGTTTAACATTGAACTAACAATATTCAAAGTTGTTCCATATACCATGATTTTTTGTTTTGAATACTTGTCCATAAATTAATTTAGATGTAGTTAGGTCTGCATTATGGGGCAAATAATCAACAAATTATTCAGGAAATGCCTTGAAACATTTTTCACTTTGTATCAGTAGCCAGCTAGTAATGTTATAGTTGGCATATAATATCTGATATTCCTTATTACAGCCTACACTTGTTTTAACTAGGATACTAACTAACAAGGCCTATTAAAACTGTATACATGGTTAATGTAATTGTTTACTTAGTAAATCTCCACGTTATTTCTATGTAATTTAAAGTTTAAAAAATTAAAAAATATCCTTATAATGCATCCTACAGCTTGAAGTCTATTCTATTTCATATAATAAATTTGGTATCCTAACCTTTTTAATAAATTTATACAATAAATTTCCCTAACCTTCTTAATAAACTGCTTTGATTTCTACTATCTGTCACTACACGTGTTTCGGTGGATCCACCATCAGAGTACACAAATTTTTATTTTAAATCTGTAAAAGATATTAGAAGTTTTATATAGATGACTGAAGATGTAATATCTTCTACAGATTAAATAAAAATTTTTGTTGAAATCAAAGCAGCTTAAAAAAGTTAGTGAAATTTATTAAATGAATTAGAAGTATTTAGAAAATATAAACAATTTTTCAGTTTGGGTTACAATGAGTAATTTATGGATTTAAAACTTGGTTGCCTGCATTTTATTATAACAAGTCTAGTTTTCTTAGAACTTATATTCTCAGTTGTTTGTTTTTGTTTGAGAAGTATTGCCTAATTACAAAATTTGATTGTGCTCACAGCCTTTACATGTTTTTAATGGGCAGAGCTTTGAAAACATTTTCAGTACAAATGAAGATCAGTGCACAAACTGTATACTGTAATTTAGTGCTAAAAAATGTAAACCTCAAAACTATGTTAATGTCCGTATCACTGCCATTTTATAGAACAAAATTATTTCAACATGTCAAATGGTTTTTTTATAAAGTGCATCCTGTACATCGTCATGATAGGTGTGATCTACAGGTTGAGTCTTTCATACAACTTTTGAAAGTATAGGTCCGTATTAGTTTCCGCTGAAAATTTAAGTCATTTCATAATTTTAGAAATTTATGTGTGTTTTTTTAAATCATAACGTATTGTTTGATATAAGTATCCTGTTTTCTTAATTAATTTACTTTACAATTTCTACACTTTTAACATAAATGTTCAGTATAAATAGTGGACCTACCAGTAGTGTTATTGTTTAGTTAAATTTTTTGTTCCATAAATTATTATGTTTTTATGATTAATGCCCATTATTAAAATGAGCTGTTTATTAGCGCGCAAGCTACCACATGGAGGTCCCAGGTTCGATTCCCAGCCAGAGTCTGAAAATTTTCACAAGGTAAAACTCACTGTAGTCGTTAATGACTGAGCTGTTGATACTACTTTATAAGTAAAATAAAATAAATGAGCTGTTTAATCTTACCCTTTCAAGATGTTTTTAATTCATTACAATGTGATGCATAAAGGTTATTAGGCATATTAAATTTGTATATTTTTGGTCCATTTATTTTTAAAAACATTTGTACAAGAAATTTATCTCCTTTTTTTAAATTATCCATTAATAAGCCTAGTTAGCAAAATTTGAAACGGATTTATATTTTTTGGGATTAACATCTTGACTGTTTTGCAATTGCTGCTAATGCAGGTGGTGAGAAGGGTGATAGGTGAAAATGAATAAAAAAAAAATGCTAGACCTGACTGGGAATCAAACCCGGGGGACCCCGGCGTAGAAGCCAGTAGCGCTTCTACTTGAAACGGATGTCAGCAAACTTGTTTAAACAATATTCATGGTCATCGGTGAAAAGTGTTAACTACATTTTGTGCCAAAATTAATTTCGGTATCATTGGAAAAAGTAAAATTACATACCTACTAGCTCCAATGAGTATAAAACATGTTTTGTGTCTTATCATTTCTGCAAACTCCATGTGAACTTTATGAGTTTTATTTATTGTTTGTTAATTCAGATATTTAACGTACTTTTATTGTTTTTGTCTTAAGTGTGGTAGAAAGGCGTTCCTGAGCCTTAAGATGCGCAAAAAGATTTTTAAATTACCGCTTCTACTTTTATTTTACAAATCAGTTTTTCCCACAATCATTATTGCATAAAATCTAACCTCGCACTTTTAGCGTTGAATAGAGGTCCCAGTGTACTGCGCATGCCTTTCAGCCAAGATCCAAAAAAGAGTGATTGAGTCATGATGGATTAACCCTTACGGAATGAACTGTTTCGTGTAAAAGAAAAGGATTGCAAAAATCCAAACGCGCTCCAAAACAACTGTTTTATCTAACATCATACTGATTAAAAATTCTGAAAAAATACTGCCGATTCATATAATATGTACGTTCCTATTAAGTATAATAATATGAAAATTGCGTCATAATTCTTTGCGTTGCGGGCGCAAAATTTTAATCCGCGAAAATTTTTGTGTTTAAATTTTTTACTATAACGGGCTTAAACTTCAGTTTAGCAAAAAACATTTCTAAAACATGTTTTGTAGAAAAGAGTTTACTGAATAAATGTATGTATTTCATTTAAATTTCCAAAAATATTTGATTAAATTTCAAAATGTTCAAAATGAGTCCATTTTGGAAGGTGAAGGGGTGGTATTTTACATTCTTTACGGTGACGTCACAAAGCCATTATTACATCTCGGTTACAGCTATAAGCAGCAACTGTAATGCAGGAAATTCTTTTCTCTACAACAAAGTTTTTTGAACGATTCTGTACGAGCGGTAAGATGGAAGCTGTTACAATTTCCTTACAACCTTGCAAAGTGTTAAATTTTTGACTGGGTGATAGTAAACCCCATCTTAAACAGTAAAATGAACTCATCTAACACCACCAAGGGCAAATATCGTAACAGAATTGTCATAGCTTCAACACAAACTAAAGAACATGCATGTACGTTGATTAACACACGAGCTGGACGGACTTCCATTTAAAACAAACAATCAATGCTACCTGTACACTATAGAGGGAATAAAAACTTTCCCTTTTATTATATTCTATTTCTGTAAACACTATTCTATACGTTAAAGAATTCCGTACTAGAAAAGTACAATGTTTACCGTTATCTGACTTATACTGATCTAGCTGTAGCATGTTTGTCGCCTCTCCCACCATCAATTGTGCATGGCGTAAAATAAGATCAACTGTTTGAACTGGATTAAATAGTGTTCTGAGGACTTTTTATAAATGTTAATACAATTTTTCGAACTGCATCTATATGTATTTGTAATTTAATATTAAATTAGTAAAAATTTTACCAACAAATTTCATAAATATAATGTAATAATTAATATATACCTTAATTGATCAGCTATTTTGTTGGCACTGATTAAAAACTTTAGTATTTGAATGGATTAAACTGGAATCGTTATTATTTTGTTGTGCCAGAATTATTTGCGGACTACAGTGAATTAGATTCTAAAGGAAGGAGCCTATATTGCATTGTCCTATCCCATCTTGTTAACTGGAGGAATAGACTCCTCCAATGTCATAAAGTTTAGAGGGACTGTTTACCTAGTCTTGGTGTAGAAAATAGTTAACTCTTAAGTTTATTTGCCTGAAGGTTGAGTGTCTCTTATAATTAGTGCTTTATTAACAGGCCAACAGTTAATTTGGATAAATTTGTAACGTTTTCGTTTTGTTATTGCGTGAAAATTAAATTTACCTAACATTCACGATCCTTTGAAAAATAGTTTGGGTTATTTATTTCAGCAGTTATTTTATTTTAAGCTATTACATGGCCTTTGGGCCAGCCCAGTCAGTTAGGTGGTAGAAAGTCACTATTATTTGTTAAGTACCGCCGATTAGGCAAGCGACTTTGTTTGGTGACCAGCTGACAGCCATCCGAGAACAAACTGCTGGGAGTCCCTGTTCAAACTCACGCCTAATCCACGTCAAAATAATACAGCCAAAAGCAGCAATCAAATTGGGTGGTTGTCAATAATGTACAGTTCCCGATAACAAATAAAAGCTAAAAAAAGCTATTACATGTTTTACAAATATTGACTCAAGTTCCTAATGATTTGATAGCATGATAAATTGGAATATTTTTATTAAGTTATATTAATTATATTTTTCAGATGAAGCTAGTAATCCAGATCCTGACCCAGATTTTGAAGAATATATGACAGAAAGAAAGATACCTCCAGAAGGAATACCTGGTTTAGATTTAAGTGATCCCAAACAATTAGCGGAATTTGCAAGGTATGTAATACACAAGAGATTTCATTACTGTATCAATGTAAAACTATGTAATCAGTCATTGTGCTGTGTGTGTTTATTTTGAAAAAGTTATGTCTTAGTTCTGGGTTCATTGATATCATGTTGTTTATCTACAACTTTATCCCCTTATTCTATGTTTATCTACTAGATAGGTAACTTTATCTAAGAAAATATAAAGATTGCAAGATTAATTTTGAGTATCTGATACGTTCTGTTCTTTGTGATTTAGTTATCTATTGTATTATTCATTCCTGTAGTTATTAGAAATGTAATCAATATTCGTAAATGTAATGATTGTACTTTTGGAGAAATATAAAGCCTACTGACAGAAATTTGTAAAGTTTACAAACCATTGTCTTTGGAGTATATTTTTAAATTTAAAGTTCCTTTTTTGTAGTATTATGTGGGATATGTTGGTATTTTATCCTCCTGATAAATAAAATTATAAAAGTAAGATAGCATGTTCTGCTTTATACCCTACTTGGGTTGTGAGCATACTATAAGGAAAAGAGTTTTTGTTTTATTATTTTCAGCTTTCATTGCCATTCCAATGGTGTAGTGGTCATCACACCTGGCTTGGTTGGTGTAGTGGTCTGTGCCAAAGATCCCACGTTCAATTCCTGTTGTATATCTATAGTTCATTCCATTTAACCCTTGTTGCTAACAGGGAAGCCAGAAATCATGCATGCGTCATTACCTTTCTTTAAACTCAATTTTCTCCGCAGCTATTCATTATTTTCCAACGGGTTTAGTTTTATTGGATAGAGAATTTTCTCCTCTTTCATTTGGTGTATCTTGCATATTTGTACGATGAAAATTGACAATGTGGTGTTGCGCGAAAGAAAGAGATTTTTTTGACGAGCCAGTACTAAAATTTGAACGTTTTCGTCCATAATTTTTCAACAAAAAAAAGGTATTTGTTTGAGATTGACACTTCAGTTAGCTTTAAATGTTACGATCAAAATCAATAAATTAGAAGTAGCAGCGACAAATTTTATAATTCTAAAATCGAACAAAGAAGGTTGACATTACCCGTCTCGCCTATCCCTCGGTTAAAACTTACAATTAGCGTCAAAATAAACGATTACATATTTTGATTTTTGCTATCCTGTTTAGAAAAGGACAATACACAAAACAACATGCGGAAAAGAGATAGAAACTTTCATAGAAGAGGAGTAAATAAAAATTGAAAAGAGACTACATTATTTTGAGGCGATTTTTTTTCATCCAGCAAGTTACTTTGTTGAACAAAAAGTGTGATATCATTAGAACGCACCTATCAATTTGCAATATCTAAATGTTGTTGTTTTACAATGAATTGCTTTATTTATATATACAGCTAAACATATTTTTTCTGTATTTTCTAGTGATTTAGTGATACATTTTCATATGTAAATTGATATATCTAAAAGAAAAATTTATTTTAATTTTCAATTTTTATTCTGATCGTAAATGAAAACGGAAAAATTTGGTTCAAATGTTGTTCTAATAACAAATTCTTTATAAATAAATGGCAATTTTTTTTTGACATTTTTAGGAATGAAACTGAATGAAAGTAAAGAGTTTTTATTAGGTGTAAAATGACAGTCCGCGTGATTGTTTAAATCGCCGTTCTCATCGGGTTAACTTATAAATTAATGTAGATAAATGATATGACTATATGGTTGCAAGAGTGACTGGTGCTTGTAGCGAGTCATGTTGATAACAGTGCATACTGTATTTAATGTCTACTCATTTCTATTATAGTAATACTTTGAAGCTTCTTGTGTGCAGTTTATGTTTTATGTTTATTCTTCCTCAGTCAATGTTCTGTTTTGCGGTTAAATATGATTTTTATTTGATGCGAATGGGTTCTGGTAGTTGGGATGGCTCACGTTAAGAATTTTCTGTAATTTTGATTACGCTTAAAGTCACCAGCAGAGTAGAGCATTTATTGACATCGGTTACAAATACAAGTGAAAGAAACTGTACAAACGAATTGCCCTAAATACAAGAAGTTATAATTTTTCCAGAAATGACTGAACTGAACGTCGAATCGTAAAGAGTACTTATCGACTGGCATTCCCACTAACAACTTGCCAAATTGAATATTACAATACATTCAGATAACATTGCTGTCCAAGTCCTCAGATGAACCCATTTACTGACAAGTCATTCCTGGTCAGATCTGGCATTTTTGTATCCCACATTTTATCTGTCACCCTTCGTTGTGTGCCCTTATGGCTCCAGATGTTCCGGACGGTTCTGCTTCTAAAATGCAGCAGCTGTATTACATTCATTTCTCATGACATCACACATATTTATATTGTTAGACATTACTTGTGAAAACCCATTTGTAAACCACAATTTTATCTAGACGTATTTATATTTCACAATTCTGTAGGTTACAGGAGAAAGATATAAGGGTGACTTGTTTGGGAACACTGTAGGTGGATTTCTTCATGCGCTACTCCCTTCCCCCGCCTTTACTACGATGTACAATAGTCCCAACCCTTGGGGCAAATTCCTATAGAAAAATGTCACAGCTTTCACACAAATTAAGAATTGTGTTTATTTGTTGACTTATAGGTGGCCTGCACGTGATATCTGTTTGCGTAAAATTTTTTAACAATTAGTCTACCCACCACACTAAAACAATAATAAAATATCTCCCTGTCAATCTATTTTATATCTGTGAACACTGTTGTGTTAAAGAATTCTCTACAAAATAAAATTAATATAATAATGACTGGTTTCAGTCTTATAGTGACCTCTCTGCAACAAGTTATCGCGTATTACCCATTACTGTAGCCACTGAAGTTGCTTTGCGCAGTACATGGGTTATATACATTAACTGCCAGGGGTAAATCTAAAAAAACCTGTTTTGTCCGTAACTTCTGTCAATTAACCCACTAAGGTATACAGTTAAATTCTAGTTAAAAAATATTCAATAAAGAAACCTTATAGGTTTCAAAATTATGATGTACAATAAGCCTTGTTTTTTAAACGTGGTTTAGTTTTTAGTTTCGGTTATGTTCAATGGTATTTTTGTACTTTTTTATCAGTAGAAGTGATTTCTGCACTTTGCACATAGGTTTTTCTTTGTTTATGCGCTAGTCTTAATCATCGTACCAAGATGTCGTGGGTAAATACCGTATTTTTCCAAATACAAGCCGCAGGTTTTTCCTAAAAATCTGTTCCATAATTTGTCCTGCTCTAATGATATTTATGGTTTCTTACTAAGCGAAAGTAGATATGAAGAGAGAGACTTCTTCATCTGTACAAATACCCAAAAAATCAGTGCAGGACTTACGATACTAATTTTAAATTAATCGTAATTAACTACGGGAAAATACATCCACTTGAGAAGCTGGAAGAAAATACCTATAGTATAGATGAATCTTGTGTTTGGCAATAAAGAAAAACTTCTACATGCTAATTAAGTAGTCACTGTATAAATATGTTTGTAAGGTAATTTTTTCTTATAAAATAAAATATTTTCAAAAATTTACAAGTACTTTACTTGAAATTTGTTTTCCTATCGTTTTGATCGTAACTTTTTCGATATGTGGCTTTAATTCAGGTTTGGCTGGTTTTCGGAATAATACGGTAAATTTTATTTATG
This sequence comes from Catonia carolina, assembly GCA_035578175.1. Taxonomy (NCBI): domain Eukaryota; kingdom Metazoa; phylum Arthropoda; class Insecta; order Hemiptera; family Achilidae; genus Catonia; species Catonia carolina. The sequence continues at coordinate 253,655,422 of JAQMRL010000001.1, read as the reverse complement.
ATGCTTTTCATACCTTTAATTTAACATAATTAAGAGTATTAAACAGGCGGTTTTATTATCTTCATGAAATCAAAAATTAAGGTAGTGGTTATTTTAAAAAGAGTTAATAAAATAATTTATAGATTATAATTGGAATGAATTTGATTCAGTCTTTTTTTGTTTTGTACATTGTTTAGTAAAGCAAGCTATTTGTGGTAGTTTAAATTTAATTAATAGATAAGAATGTATCCAGGTTGTATAACGAAGTCAGCACTGTTGCTAGAGTCTGACATGAAAAAATACAATAAGTGATAGAGAGGTGTGTATTATCTTTCCTTTGTATGTTTTATCAAGTTAAAATTGCTAGCATGAAAGTTTCTTTATAATTTTGTCAACTTGTACAGAGTCATCAAAAATTATTGCCCTTATTTAAAAAAATTATTACTTCAAGTAGAATGACCGTATCGAGTTGGTTGCGGTCTTATAATGTAGGTAAAGGTTGGGAATTTTTTTTACATACCTAATAGGTTAATATGTGCTCCATTAGTTGCGTGGCAGACATCAAGGTGATAATCAATTTCTGCCCATATACACTGGATCATTTCCGGAGTGACAGTAGCAACTGCAGCAGTAATCCTTTTACTGAGATGCACTTAGTCGCATATTTTTTTCACTATAAACAATTTTCTTAATGTATCCCCAAAAGAAAAAGTCCATAGGAGTTCGGTCTGTCGTTCTAGGCAGCCAGGAAATGGGTCCACCTCTTCCAATCCACCAATCCAACCATTAGGAAACTGGGTGTTTTCATGTTTCAACATGAAAATGGTTTCTGTACAATTTTTATGCAAGATGGGGCACTGTTGCATTACTAATTAAACGTATGCACAGTGCTGAACACCTAGTTTTCTATTGGTTGGGTTGGAAGAGGTGGCCCTATTTCCCGCCTAGAAGCCCTAGATCTCATTCCAATGAACTTTTTTTTTGGGGGATACACAGAAAATTGTTTATAGTAGAAAAATACGTTACTTAGTGCAGCTCAGTGAAAGGATTATTACTGCTCTTGCTACTGTAACTCTGGAAATGATCCGGCATATATGGGCAGAAATTGATTATCGCCTTGATGTCTGCCGTGCAACTATTGGAGCACATATTGAAACCTAGAGCCTAGGTATATAAAAAAACTAGCAACCTTTATCTACATTTTAAAACCCCCACCAATTCGATACATTAATTGTACTTGAAGTAGTAATTTCTGAAAATAAGGCATTTCTTTTGATGACTTTATTAGTAATTCATAAGATTCGATTAAGAAGCATGCAATACTATGCTCTCTCAAGTCATAGTTCAAACTAAAACTTTAGTATTGTGAAACAATTTTGTGTGAATGCCACTTAATTTTTAGTTGATCTTGGGATAAGACTACTGAAACTTGTAAAAGTGTGATCTTGATAATTTTTATGGAATTTTTTTTTCAGGCCTGGTCATAAAATGAAGATGAAAAAACAAATTAGTGAAGGATTAGATAGAACTATTGCCTGCCCTCATAAAGGTTGCACAAAAATGTTCAGGGATAATTCAGCAATGAGAAAACACCTTCATACACATGGGCCTAGAGTACATGTTTGTGCAGAATGTGGGAAGGCATTTGTTGAAAGTTCTAAATTAAAACGACATCAGTTGGTCCACACAGGAGAAAAACCTTTTCAAGTAAGTTTTGCAAAAGTTGTTTAATAATAGTTTTAAATAATTTTGAATCCCTTCGAACTATTTATGATAATTTTGTCAATAGTAAGAATCTTAGAAAAATGAGATTGTAATCATTGTTTTAGAAGTTGACTCATTTTTTTGGTTTGTATGAGGAATTATCAATAAAAATTTACAGGAATGTACGAGTACTTTATTTTTGTATTATTCCTCAAGGTCAAGGTTCAACTAATTAAATGCCTCAAGAAACAAGAAAAAAGAGAGGACAGTTAAGTAAGGAAAGATGGAGGTTGTGTTTTTTAAATGAATAAACAGCTTGTGGAAACATAAGAATCAGAAACATAATTAATTGTAGTCAGAATTTTACAAAAGTAACATTAATATTGCTTAAAAATGGTACTAACAGTGGTAGGATTACACAACATTTAGAACAATTTTCGGGGTTAAAAATATTCTGTAAACAGTTTTTGTATATTTCAAAACCGCTGTAATACAAGGTGTGTTTAGGAAGTAATTATTGTTTTGTTCTGATGTCACTGCTGTGCTACTCTTGGGGTTCACGCATTCGTGTTAATTTGACTGGTTTATTGCCTCTTCACTGATGCTATAAGAGTTGATTTATCTTGCGGTTGTTTACTAACAATAGATGAATCTGTGGACTGTGAGATTTGTTTTGTTATCTTGTTTTTGAACGCCAGGGACATTAAGCCAACTGAAATTCATCTTCAATTAAAAGATTCTTGTTAAAAGTGCTATGATTGATATGGTGCAGTTCAACGATTGGCGCAGATGTGGTGAGTGGGTTAGGCAGTTCAATGAAGGACTGATAAAAATGTCCATGATGAAGCTCAGACAAGGGCGGCCTTCTGTTGTGAATGATGATTTGGTTCGGAAAGTATATAGGAAAAAAGATGTGAGAATTGTCAGTGCTTTCAGACGAGTTTCCACAAGTTTTGAGAGTTATTGCATGAGATTGGTACTGACTGCTTAGATTATTGCAACTTGTGTTTCTTCTCAGTTCTGAAAATGCTTACAGTTCACAAAACCCAAGTAATTTTGCAGTGCTTTAACATTTTTTACCTGGTACAGTGATGATGGAGAGGAATTTTCAAACAAAATCATGGTGGGTGATGGAGTTCGCCATGTCACCCCTAAATCCTAAACAGTCTACGTATAAGCTTTACTGTTTCATTGCAGTCATTTGTTAAGAAATTATTATATTTTAGGGTAATATTTTTGTATTATTTTACTCCATTCGTTTTCAATAACATTAAAGTTTATTTGTAGGGTACTGGGTAATTGACATTTTAGTAATCATAATCATCTTTATCCCTCTTTTAAATTTCTGTGGGGTGGGGTTTCACATCTTTTGTTGATTTCCACATTCCAAATCCCATTTGCTCTTCTTCAACTACTTTTTTGTTTTACGTCTGACTGTTTTCCAATTATTGCTAATGCAGACAATGAGGACGGTGAGAGATGAAAAAATACCAGATCTGATTAGGAATCAAACCCAGGACCCCAATGTAGAAGCCATTTGCACTGATTACTACACCATGGGCTGGCCACTCCTTTTCTATTGCTTCTGTTCTGTCCCGAATGGAATTCTAGATTTCTTTCGAACAGCTTTATGGTGTATGGGAAGAGAGTAATAGCCCAGCCCTGTAGTTTTTATTCACTCTATTTTGTCCCCATTTTTAAATATGGAAATAGCAATACCTTTCTTTCTTTGTTCAGGACCTCTTTTCTCTTTCTGAACAGCTCCAAAGATTAAGTACACGTACTGCATTCCTGTACGCACCTGCTGCCTTAAATCATCTCCACTGCAATCTCATCCTCTCTTGATACTTTATTATCGATAATATTACTAATCAAATAAAATGTTAAATGTTTCAGTGTACATTTGAAGGATGTGGGAAGAGGTTTTCACTGGATTTCAATTTACGAACACATGTTAGAATACACACAGGAGACCGACCATATGTTTGTCCATTTGATGGTTGCAACAAGAAATTTGCACAGTCAACAAATCTTAAGTCACATATTCTCACTCACGCTAAAGCAAAGTTTGTATAATTAACTTAGTATAGTTTGTTATTGTGTCATATTATCTGAAATGCATGTTAATTTATTAATACTTTTTTGGTTTTCTTTATTTTATTTTAGTTTGTTTGTTTGGAGATTCAGTGAAACCCCAATTATCCATCTTGAATGGTTGTTCTATGGTCGGGGAAGACAGATCGAGTGAAATTGCAAAGATAAATAAATTGTTACATTCCTGATGAGAATTTATAGTTAAATTATGTTTATTCACGAAGTAGTAAACACTCTAATAATAACTGAAAAAATGTAAAACCTTAAAAATAAATAAAAACAGTTCTGAACATAAAAATCATAAGCATACTTTTGTATATTGTTAAAATTATCCGAAAAAGTAATGTATTATTTAAAATAAAGTCAAAGAAAGCTAGTATATTTGTAATCAACTATATACTTAAATGTAAAAATATTTGTGAAATTTGTATGTGCATCGAAAGTAAAAGAGATGACTAATACAAAAAGACTACACAATTGTGTGTAATGTATTAATTGTAGTATTTTGTAACTATATAAAATCACCTTAGTTAATCCATTATCAAAGGCTCTTTGAAGAGACAGTTCAGGCCTTGTTGTCCTCCCAGTACTTCCTTATATGTTCTGATTTTTTCCCCTTTCTAGTGTTGATAATGTTCATGTTGTAAGTTTCTACTTGTGAGTGTGAAGTGGGTGTTTTTAATGTCCTGTAGCTTTTTGTCTAATTTTTTCTTATCTGTAGTCTCTCCTGTTATAAGACATAAATTTCCTTCAATATTGTAGTATATATGTACATATTTTTAGATTACATATATGTGTTTATTAAGTACTGTGTGACAAAACTGTTTCTTTTGCACCCTCAGAATTTTTTTTCTGTATGTAGGTCACGTTACCTTCCCACCATTTTTATAATTTTGGTTCCAAAAATGTTTTCGGTTCAAATTTTAGCAAATTAGTTGTGCCATGATGGATAAGTGGTGTATGGATAATTGAGGTTTTACTGTACTACGTGTATTAATCAATAATTTGGTAAATTGAGCCTAGGAGAGATACGATGCATATTACTTTTACTTTTAAAAAAATCTGATCTGAATTCATGATTTTTTTTAAAAATAATGCCAGCAATATAATTGCAAAAATGTACAGATTTATGTTTTTGTAGCCAGCCATTTACATGGATGCTTGCACGCAGCTTTGGAATGCTATGTACCAAGTATGCATACAAGAGTGTTGGTTAGTATTATGAGTCACGCGCCAGATACTTGGAATGTTCTGTATTGAGACTGTTCGCAAAACACATGTTTAGCCTGTCACTAAAGTTGTTTGAAGAATCTAGTACGGCACGTTCTCATTACTCAGCTATCACATTTGTGGATAATTTTTATTTTATTTTGGTTTCAAATTTTGTTAAATTTTTGTATTATTGTATTTTTGCGTTGTATCGTCTGTAATTATAAATAAGCGATACTGGAATAAAGAATTCATGTTTTGAGTTTATAGACTTGTACAGATGCCATAAAAGTTTATAGAAAGTAGGGAGTTGGGAGCTAAAATGCGACGGCCATAGCCAATGTTGTTTCTTTTTGGCAACTTAATAAACTCATATTTTAATCAGTACAAATTATTTGTAACCAACTTAAACAAAACACTTAAATAAATTAAACAAATAATTCAAAATATTAACGAAAGATTTCAATGACCAACTGACTTCAACATATACATAGCACACCTTTAGTATTTCTAACCAGTTGGAATTCTTAACGCCCATACTTGAAACGTACAAAATTAGACGTTCTCGCCCAAAAATGAACATAAAAGTATTTCCCGTACTTAGAGCACGAGTCTGGGTTGTGGTATTTTAACTTACATTATTGGGAACAGCAACTTATAACATGGCGTTTCAAACATGCAAGTATGTAGTACTCCAAGATCGCGTACCAAATGTCTGTGTAAATAGCCGGCTATTATCTATGAAGAAAATATTTATTGTACCAATGTAAACAAACACTAAAACACTTGGACGCTGAGTTAATTCAGATATAGGATTTTAATACTTCATTAATTTCTTCAGATTTTATTTTATTTGAGCTGTAGCTGTACAGAACATCAATGAAATTGGGTGTTGACCAGTTCTTTGTAAACACCTGTGTTAAATTTAAGAGTTAAATTATTGAACACCAGATCAAATGAAAATTGATTGAACAATACAGTGTTTCTGTCTTCCGTATTCAGTCTATTTTTATTTGACGTAACTGATTTTGTCACAAATAAATTCTTGTAATATATCCTCCCAACCATTTAATTAATAAGTCACTATACAAATTAATTATCTCTTACCTATTCATTGGTTGCCCTATAGTTTTCTTTTTTTTGTTGTAAGAAACACGTACTTTTCGGTGGTACCACCCTCTTTATAGTAATTTTAAATTAAAATGAAGAATGGTGGTTCAAACAAATTTTATAGGTCATTTGTGTTGAAGAAACAATTGTTTTAGAAATGAAAAATGAACTATTGGCTTTTTTAATGGTTTCTTTTAAACGTTGATCAAGGCTTTTAAGCTGTGCTTGATACTTTTGATTTAGCAAAAAGTAATTAATATTTACGATTTCATGAAAGAATTTGTTATCATATAATTAAAGTTATAATGATTTAATGTATGTTTTTTTAATAATACTTATCTAACCTTTACTTGTAATCTTTCTTACAATGTTTAGACTATGGATTTTTGGTATAACATTTGAGATTTGTTAAGATTGTTGTTATTAATGGCATAAAACTTTTATATAAAAATGTACAGGTAAGCATTATGTAATTCAATTTGTTACAGGTAATAGTAATGTGTAGAATGTTTATTGTCGTTGTGTGATAACCAATTATGTATTTTTTTTAAATGCTCGTTTAAAACTTAAAAATGGTGTTATGTCTACTAATTTAAATACGCGAGTAATGTTGAGTTGGTTAAAAATAACAATATACGAGGTGTGTTCAAAAAGTAATGGGAATTTTTAAATTTCGCGGGTTTGGATAGTCCGATTGTAAAAAAATTTTTTTTTATTATGTTGGTACACATGCCCCTGACGTACGATAAAATTTTCAACAATATTCATTGCTTAGTTCTTCAGTGGAAGCCGCTAAGGTTAGACGTGTTTTTCGAGCATGGCTATTTTTGTTTGTTAAAAAAATGGGTCAAAGAACTTGTATTAAATTTTGCGTGAAAAATGAAATAAAGTGTAATAAAGTGTGTGAAATGTTAACAAAGGCATATGGTGAGTCTGCTATGAGTAAAACAAGGATTTACGAGTGGTATAAGCGTTTCCAAGATGGCCGCGAAAACGTTGAAGATGACGAATGACCCGGACGTCCAAGCACATCAACAACCGATAAAAATGTGAAAAAAGTGAAAGAAATGGTTATGAACGATCGCCGAATCACAATCAGAGAAGTCAGTGATGATGTTGGCATATCGATTGGCTCATGCCATGAAATTTTTTCGGATGTTTTGGGTATGAAACGTGTGGCAGAAAAATTTGTTCCAGAATTGTTGAATTTCGAACAAAAACAGCGGCGAATGGAAGTTGCTCAGGAGTCACTAAATGAAGTTGACAACGATGCGGATCTACTCAAACGTGTTATAACAGGTGACGAAACATGGGTTTACGGATACGATGTCGGAACTAAGGCTCAATCGTCCCAGTGGAGGCATTCTGGATTGCCAAGACTGAAAAAGGTTTGACAAGTGCGGTCGAATGTGAAGGTTATGCTCACTGTGTTCTTCGATTTTAATGGCATAGTGCATCATGAATTCTTGCCACAAGGTCAAACAATCAATAAGGAGTACTACCTACAAGTTCAACGCCGTTTGTGTGAAGCAATCCGAAAAAAACGCCTGGATTTGTGGCAAAACAATTCATGGCTTTTGCACCACGATAATGCACCTGCTCACACTTCATTGCTTGTTCGTGAATTTTTGGCCAAAAACAAAACTGTAACGATGCCCCAGCCTCCATGTGACTTTTTTCTATTTCCAAAAATAAAGAGAACATTAAAAGGCCGTCGTTTTACAAGCATAGATGACATTAAAAGCGAATCGGTGAAAGAGCTAAAAGCTATCGCAAAGATCGAGTTTCAGAAGTGTTTCGAGGATTGGAAAAAGCGTTGGCACAAGTGTATTGCATGCGAAGGGGACTACTTTGAAGGCGACAATATTAATGTAGATGAATAAATAAATATTTTTTTCAAAAAACGAAAATTCCCGTTATTTTTTGAACAAACCTCGTATTCATTCCATTGTTTAATTCATTTACATCATCTGAAACAAGTTACACATTCTGAATATGTGAAACACTTATATGGTTTTCTCTTGCTAACTGGGCAATGCAAATAGACCAGTATAACCTAAAATAAATAAAGAAACTAATCTCAAATAACTGAACCTAATTTTAATAATGAGTGAGTGATGCAAAATGAAAACCAACCTTAGTTTGTCTTAATAATATAGAAAATCACTTTCACGCTCAACTAGGCTCTAGAAAAAAATTCTGTAAATAAAAGTTGTACATCTATTGATTTTGTATAAATTTAATTATATACATTTTTGTTGTAAAAATACATTTATACACTAAGGCAATACACTAAGGCTGAAATCGTAAAAAAACCATTTTTTTACCGATTTTCATGAAAAAAAAAAACAAAATCACTAATAACTCCTAAACTAAGTGTTATACAAAGAAATGTTTGGAATATGTTGTAGAATTTTAAATTGTCTACAACTTTTATCATATACACTTTTGCGCTGAAATTGATATTAAGGCCACAATCTAAAAAAACAATTTTTTTCTACAAGAGAACAGCCTCCCCAAAAATTTCAGCTGACATAGTACCTACCCAAAACGGGCAGGTGGAGTGTTATTTTAATTGCACTCTATCTGTTTGGTCCAGGGCTAAAAAAAAAATAGTTCTGTTTCTTATCACATAGTCAGCCACTTATATGACTGAACTATTTAAGAACAGAAGAGGTAGAGGTGTAAAAGACACTAGTCAGAGTTATCTCCTCTGAGAGTAATGAATTTCACTATGCAGCCAGACCCTGTGGTGAATGAAGTGAAGGTGTCATTTGCAGGGTGGAAAGTGAGTGCTTTTCGGAGGGCCTGGCATGCTGATAAGCATACTCTTTTAACTCAGTGAGGAAGGCAATGGTAAACCACCTTACTCCTCGTTCAAACCACCTCTAGAGGTTCAAACCAGCCTTTCGGCTGTTGACCTAAACAACAACAACAACAGCACCTACCCTATCTTGTAGAGCATAAAAAACGTAGTTAGGGAGGCGATTTTTAAAAAAAAATTGTAAGAGCCGTTTTTGAGAAAATTGCAAAAAAGTGAAAAATTACACGAATAAACTACCTACTACTTCTGATTGACCGATTTAGATGAAAATTTTCGCGTAAGGTCCTCTTGTGGTACCTAACTTAAGTCATAAGTTTCAATTTAGTACAATGTTCCGTTCTTGAGATTTTTGTTCGCATACGTAGACGAATCGCTAAAAACATGTTTTTTGGGTTCAGGGGGTCTGAAAACATGTATATCCGGTGAAAACTCTATTTCGCAAAATCAACATGAAAACAGTATTTTTCTTCCTAAATATTTATATAGGCAAGAGAAAATAAAAATTAATACAGGCCATGTGTATTTTCATTTTAGTACTTAAAATAAGTGTGAAGGAATTTATATCGGAATGGCGGTTTATTGTCAATGTGGAATGCATCAGAGAGGGTTGTAGTTGCCTCTTATTACAAAATGTCTGCTGTCCTTGACTGTATAAAGTTACACAATAAGAGAAGTAAACATCTCTTTATCATTTCAAATATTTTTTGATACCATATGATTAATTAAGCATTATTTATAAATAGTGTAATTGTCGCCAAAAATGTGGTATTTTAGAAGTAAAGTTTTTTAATATTGTTTATATTCCATGTTGAAGGATTGTGGATCCAGTAGAAAAATTGATTAAATTTACATAATATTATTTTCAGAGCTGCTTTAATTATACTACAGCTGTAACAGGACAATATTTAAAATCCTTAAACAATTCTCTTACAATCCCTAAACTGTTTATAAAATTTGTCTTGTAGCTTGTAATTGAATTAAATGTAAAAATCGCCTTTCATGAGACAAAGTGGAAAAATTTCTTATGGCTGGTGGCAATTTTTAAAAACCCTTACCTTTGACTTAAGGCAAAAACCATTAGTGATTTCTGTATTTACTCTTTAAGAGGAATAAAATGACACTATTTTTGTTTCCGAATTCTGACTTTGATTTCTTGATTTCTGGTCAAAACCGGAACTTCAAACCCAATCCAGGCCCTTTAACTGTTTGTGTAGATTACGAATCAGAAAACCATGTGTTGCTATCTCTTGTAGTTTCTGACTTTAATTTCTTGTCTTCCAGTTTTGGGCCACCTCCGGTCGAACCCAGAACTTCTAACCCAAGTTAGACCTACTGAATTTTTGTGTCGGATTACGGATTCGAAAACCGTTTGTTGCTATCTCGTGTAGCTTCTGACATCTGGTTATGACAAACCAACGAAGGAAAATTATAGATGACAATTTTAAAATTTGGCACCAAAGATTCTATAAGTTTTTATTAACCTTTTGTTGCTGCATCAATTTCTCTTTAACATAATATTGTACTTCCAAAAATGACATATTTTGATAGATCCATTATAACTATAGTAAGTTGTACAAAACACAAAAATTGAAACTAATTTTATTAAAAACTTTTTCTATAGATTGTATTTTTTCTGTCACTTGAAACAAAGAGTGAAAACCCCCAAATTATTGTTTATTTAAATTATAATATTTCAAAAAGTTTTATGTGTATTAACACTTTCACTGCTGAACAGTTGAACAAAATTTTACTTATGTGCTAATGGGAGAAATTTGCCATAAAAGTAATCACCTTTTTACAAGCAATATGTGCATAATGAGAATAGTGCAAAAAAAAAAACAACTGCACGCAACTGTTGCGTGTTCAGGAGTGGAAATTAAAAATGTCTTTTGTGTGGAGATAGTTATTCTTTTTTAAACTTTATATCCCTTCTGCTAAATATTTCAGATTGTCAAATATTTTTGTTGATTGTATATCAAGTTACTGCTGTTCAGGAAAGTGTCAATTTCTTATGGTAAAATTAAAATAGTTTTTTTTATTAGTTTTTTATGTAAGTTATATTTTGTTACTTTTTTAATGTAATTGTTCTTTTTCCTCCTTTAGACCAAGGAATCCATTGGGGCGTAATGTTCCGATTCTTCATTCAGAAGATGCACCGCAGTTTGTACAAGTTGAAGTTGCTGATGTCGAACATCAGCAGTTTATCGTTTATGCCGACTGAAGTTATGAACTCTTTTCTAATTATATTATATCCAGTTTTATGTGTAATAAACTACTGAAATTGTGTACTAACTTACACAAAATATTTTCCTCATTTATTATAAGTTTAATTTAATGTAATCGATAAAATTGTTATATTGTGTAAATTATTCGCCATTTCTACAGCATGTGTCATAAATTTAATGATACGCATTAATCGAAATTGATTTACATCATTCTAGATGAAGCGTAAATTATTTACGTTATTATTTCAATCGGAACAAAATGATAGTGTTATTGTATCTTTATTGATTTCATTATTTATTACATTTTGGTACAGTAGTCTCTGCTTAGATTGTTTATGTGATTATGTGCTATGAAAAATAACTGAGATTGTTGTTGAGGAATCTCATTCAGGTACTGATTCGATTATGTATATTTTCTATATTAGTTATGATAGTCTGTAGTTAAACTCAGCAAGTTAGCTGATAAAAATATAGCTTTGAATTGTTTAAGAATAAATCTTTAAAATGTGTCCTGCAGCTTTTAAAATTAATACAAATGTACAAATTTATAAATTTTTACTAGCTGTCATTGTTTTCAATTCATTTTACCTATTATTTTGCACTTTTGGTTATCTTGGTTCACCTCTGTCATAAGTGAACGAGGTGTGGGAATTAAGTTCTGGGAATTTGTCAATAAAACACAAGCAAATTAAGTTACAAGCAAAATTTTATTATCGACCTTTACAATATTCTCCCTCTTAACTCTACACAATGATTCCATCGTTGCTTCCACAATTGTAACCCTTGGTAATCTTCTGAAGATACTCCATTCAGCACCATGGTTACAGTTTTCTTGACCTGTACGCTGCCATGATGAGTTCCCTTGAGGGGTGACTTCATCTTTGGGTATAAGAAAGTCGTAGGGGGCGATATCGGGGCTATAAGGTGGGTGTGGAAATGTTGGAATGCCTTTCTTTGCCCAAAAACTACTGCACAATGAACGACAAATGGGCTGACACTTCGTGGTGCAAAATCCAGGCCATCCTCTGCGAGTTCGGGCCGCTCACATAAAATGTGTGCTTGCAGCCACTCCAGGACGCCAATATGTCACTGTCTGGTCAGCAGGAACATATTCACAATGATTAATGCCGCGGATATTGAAAAAAACGATCAACATTGCATTCAGTTGCGACTTGAACATCCTCCCTTTCATTGGCAGTTCCCATCCTTTTCCACCCACTGCTGACTTTGTGAACACCGTCTTGGGGTCATACTCAAATATCCAGGTTTCATCTCCAGTGACTGCCCGACTCATCCATTCACTGCCGTCACTGTGAATGCGGGACATACTTGTAATGTGAGTCACTCATTTTCATGACACCATTAAAAAAGTTACTTTCAAAAAATACACACCAAACATGCTATTGACTTCAAAACTTTGATTGCAACAAAAAGAGGTCCCCTAGTTTCTGGTCATATGTTTACAAGCGATGCAGTGTTACCAATTCCTAGAACTTAATTGACACATCTCATATATAAAAAAAACAACAGTTAAAACGAATTTTATTAAACTTGTACAGAGTATACTATATCTAAAGCCACTATAAAAGTTTTTAGTAAGAGTTATGTAGTTTTGTAATAAGGGACTGAAGATATTTTCTGTAAAAAAGCATTTTCTGTAAAAATTTAATAAATAAGTTTAAATTTTTGTGTTTTTTTATATGTACTCGGATCATGGTGGATCCACTGAAACATGTAAGGGTGTAGAATAATAGGTGAACGGAAAATTAAAACTGCAACAAAGAAGGTTAGTTTAAATTATAATATTTTTAAATTTGTATAAATTGTTTAATTATATCAGTTCAGTAAGTTAACTTAATGATTTAGACAATAAACACTATCACGAAGGTATGACAAATTAAGGCCCTTAAAAGTGCCATAAGTTTTATATCGTAACATTTAAGGAAAAATCAAACCTACTATTTTTCAGTGTAGCCTCTATATCATTGAATGCAAATATTCCACCGCTTTGGAAGTGCATGAATACCACAGTTGAAAATTTCTTGGTCGTTACTGTGCACTGCTGATTTCACCTCTTCATCACTTCTGAAATGCTTACCTCCTATTAATTGTCAAGCAGTTCAAACACATTAAAGTTCCTATACTATATCCAACAGTCACTTGAGACTTTGGGAAAGATAAGCGATTCCAATTTAACATTGGTTGTATAGAGCAATACACTCTCCATTGCTATGTCCTACAAACATACATAATATTTAATTAATAACTTATATGTTTTAGTTGTAATTGTAATTTAAACTAAAGTTAAAATAATAAGTGACTATTATTTAAAGCATAATGTTCGGTCCACATATTCGATTAAAAGATACTGTAATTAAAATTTTAAAAAAATGTAAATACATTTATAGAATTATAGAATTAATTAAGCTTATGGCGATGAAATAGATAAATATAGATTTTGAAAGAATAAAAACAATATGTTTAATTTTATTTTATTTCATAACATTTTATGGTTTTTCAAACAAAATGCTGTACATTACCCTATAAATAGTTAAATTCAATTACAAATATAATAACAATTCTGTCACATAATATATATTTCAGATAATAACGTTAACATTTTTAATGGAAAAACTTAATTTGTTTCAATATTTTAAATATAATGTAGCCTACAATAAGATACTTTTATTTTCATAGCGTGATTCAATGTTTTTAACACAGTACATAACGGCGTTCCAGCCATATAAGCAATGGTATCTTCCAACTGTTGGACAAAGTATGGGAGCGACAGCTGGTGAAAAGGTGGGTGTACAAGACATTCAAATTTGATGTAGTGACTAGTCTGAGCTGTCGAACGAGGTGTATGGGCATTGTTATGCTCTAAAAATTCATTCTAAATCTGATTGCAGGATGAAATTGATTTTTGATCAGATCTGATTAAGACGTACTGGTTAATTACATTACCCTTTCTATGTAATGTCCCAAAATTACTCCATTTAATAGTTGAAAGCGGTTTTTGTGCTTTCGGCAATGAGCTGTGATCTCATTCATTACTTGATCTTTTTTTTGGTTAGTGATAGTTACCTGCATTACTGTACTATCATCTTATGGTTTGGCACTTTGACTATTCAAAAATTGAATGGTAGATCACTGCTCTAATGCAACGTGCATAGATAATGGGGTAGTCATCTTTATACTAATGGTACTGCTCTTCTTTTTATTTTAGGATAATTCTCTCATCTATTGGTAACGTTTTGCAGCTCAGGAATACTACTGCTACATAAAATAATTATCATATTACTGTTTGGAATTTTAATGCACTTTTTAAGTTGTCATTTGATACTCTCATAAATAAAAACAATTATTGCACATTTACGAGCATAGAATTAGGTGATTGTCAAAAGAAAATGAAATTAAATAGCAAATTAAGGTGGGAGAGCAAATCAAAGCATTTTTTTTAAGTTGTAAATTATATATTAATGCTGAATATTTATAAATTGATAAAAATATTAATACATATCAGAAGCGGACATTTTTATGTATAGATAATAAGTTAATTACAGTTATCAGTAACTTTTAATCTGAATTTTATAAAATTGTATGTGTTCAAGGAACTGTACTTAAAAAGCAGTTTAGGAAGAGATATTGTTAGCAGTAAGAAGTGTGGGTCCAGTAGTTAGGCCTTTTTGATAACATTGATGACTCACACAGTATGATCTGCTATACAATGAACAAAGATTTATGACTAGCACATTATCAATCCGTCTGAGTCAGCTGCATTCCAAAGTGCTGTACTAAAATGTACTTATTTTTTCTGATCATATTGTTATTGATTTTCAAATATTATAGTTGGTACAGATTTAATTATTAAGATTATTAACAAAATAACCAGAGACCACTGTGTGTATTACAAAATTGTTAATATATTGTCTTAACTTTTTTTAAATTTTTATTTTTTTTCAGTTCAAAATAATATAAGTATATTGAGTTCATTTGGTTTAGATCTATGTAAATTTGTAATGACTACCTCACTTAATGGTTACCGGTTTTGACTACGAAGTCCATAATGAAAGAAAATAGCAGTATTATTAGTTAATTTTTTTTCTTAAAAGTAAAATCAGTAAACAAGTTAGTTTAGGAATTTAAATTATTTATTATAAGTACTATGTTTTAAGAAATATGTTAGTATAAATTTAATTACTGATTTTTTTTATGCAAGTAGTTTTAACATAAAATATTTTGATGTTACTGAATAATTATTATTTTCAGTAATTTTGTGAGTCAGTAATTTAATTCATTTTTGTTATATGATTTTAATTTAAAATATGTAGTTGTTGTTTATACTTGTTAAGCCTGTGTATATTATATTTCAACAAATTCGTTAGAAAACATTAATTTTACTGAATGAAACAAATAGTTTAAAGTTAGGATAGAATAACTGATAAAAATTATTAAGAGTTCGTTTTGTTAAATGTTGTGCATGGTGGAAAGAATACTTGGTTGTGCCGCTACTGGAACTTCATTCCTTTTCTTCATCACATTCTTTGTCTGTTTGCATTGTTCAGACACGATTTTGCTGTGGTGTCGAGTTGTAAATGTGTCCATGAAGATATTTTTTTGCGATTACAATCGCAGGTGAAATAATATTCAGTATCAGTTACTGCTCTTCGAGGGCGTACCCAAAAGTAACTGGAATAGCTTTGCCGTGGGCGATTCTTGTGTAGTGCACATTTCTGCCACATATACGTGTATAGCACAACTCATTGCGAGTTCAGTGCTACCTGTGTTGTCGATCTGGCTTGTTCTGTTCATCTGCAGTGATTGTTTTTGCTAGTGCTGTTTTGTTCTTGTTTCGTTTTTAATGATGGCAAGTTTAAGTGAACAAGTGCACCTGTGAGATTTTGTTTTCTGCTCGGTAAAAATGCTGCTGAAACTGTTATAATTTTGAAAACAGCGTACAAAGATAACGCTATGGGAAAACACTCAAGTATATGAGCGGTTTGCTCGGTTTAAAATGGTGACATGTCGAATGATGACAAACCTTGTTCTGGACGTCCGTTAACTGCCTGAATCGACGAAAATGTTGAAAACATTCAAGAGCTTTTGCTCTCAGACCGTTAACTGACAATTTAAATGTTTTCAGAAGATTGCACAGCAATGTTAGTCAAAAAAGACCCAAATTGTGGCAGACTGGTTCTTCCACCAAGACAATGCACCTTCACACGCAGCCATCTCTGTTCAACAGGTTTTGGCTAAAAATGGCATGGTTTTGTTGCCCCACACACCTTACTCGCCTGACCTGGCTACATGCGACTTTTTCTTATTTCCACGCATGAAAAGGGACATGAAAGGACACCAATTTGAGAACATTGAAAAGGTCAAGAAAAAATGAGGCAGGAGCTGTCAGCCATTTATAAAGATGACTACAAAAAATGTTTCGAACTTTGGAAGCACCGGTTGGACAAATGTATTAGTTGTAATGGAGATTATTTTGAAGGGGATAAGGTTTTCTAAAAAATTTGAAAATAAATAGCTTTTAAAAAAATAATTCTGGTTTCTTTTGGGTACACCCTCGTACAATATTTGATTGTAACAATTAACGTCTAAAATTAGACAAGCGGAGGTTGAAGGACTACATTTATTTTACATGATCGATGTAGTTCCATAGATTTTACCAAATTGAGCAATGGGATAAACACACTAATCTATTCTTTACACTGTGAACGTAGTGGATTATTTTTGTTTACTTTACAACTAATCAAAAACATTTAAAAAAGTAAAAACAATCGCCATCTGTTAAGAAGAATTTAACAAAATAAAAAGTATGTTAATAGATCGTAAAGTTAATAGATTAAATCATTTTTTTGGTTTTAATAATCAGTTAGTTATAATTACGTTTTACTTCATTTCTTCTGAAATTCTCACGATATTTTAAGTTGATTAAATTTTTGTATTGTATTGAAAGAGTTTTTATTGTATGCCTTTGTGTGGATGTAACTTTTAATTGAGATCAGTTTATATATCAGATTCCTTAGACTTTTTTTAGTTAAGGATTGTGTTAGGTGTGTTTTCTTACAACTGTTATGTGAATTGGGTGTATACATATTAAACATACTAGCGAGTCACGTATTGTAGTTAAATAATAGTAAAAATTGGCAGTCGCCTTGCATTTATGATTTCACATTGGTATTCTATTTTAATTTATTTCTTGTTAACAATTTTTGTTACTCTGTTAATAATGTGAAATTATTCTGTGGAATAATACATAAATAATTTATAAAATATAAAATTGGTTCCATCCATGTGCCCTTAAAATTAGTTTCCCCAAAACAAATTTCAATGTAATATCTGATAATTCTGTATGATGACAATAAGTGAAACAAGTAATAAATTTTTGTTAAAAATTAATAACTTGTAATAATAGTCAATTGTAAATTTTCCAAAGGCACTTCTCAACAATCTAGACCTGAGTTTTTATCATAATTACAAAACAACATTAATACTTTCCACATAAAGAAGTCATGACTGTAACCGTTTTACCAGAATAGTGAAAAAGCCAGGCTGTGGCAAGTTGCACATTTTCAAGAAAAGATGACATTATTTGCTCACTGTAGTAATTCCAGTTCATTTTCTAGCCAAAACTTGTCAATATATTTTACAAATGTAATTTGTGCTTAATGACATAGTAGCAGGAGTTCTAAACTTCTGAAACCATGAAGACTTGTGTCATTGTGTTGATTTAATTTGGCTGCGAGAGTGGCTGCATAATGTGCTTATGAAGAATATGTGATACATACATATGTTCGTTATTGAAATGTGTGTATTGTAGTCGTAATACAGAGATGCGAGCTCTCCTGCAAGGGCAGGCAGATGTATTACGAGGGTGTATTGAAAAGTAATGCCTCCATCGCAATAACTTTATTAGTAACGGATATATTGTTTACATATTAGTGTGAAATGATAGATTAAACTGTCATCTACTCACCAATATAGTCACTTTTGCACATAATCACCGTTAATAGCGACACATTTATGCCGATGTACTGCACTTTGGAAAAATATGTCACGGTAGTAGTCTAAATTTTCGTATGGCACAATTTCATCACCTCCGCTATCACTTCTGCATCCGAAGAGAAACGCATGCCCATGAGATGTTCCTTAAACTTCGGAGAGAGGAAAAGGTCACAAAGCGCAAGATCTGGTACACGGTGGATGAGGTAAAACATCTTGAAACCTAAGCTTATCTAGTGCTGTACGTATTTTAAACTTGTATGAGGATGAGTGTTGTCATGATGCAGAATTGGCTCTTTGTCTGGACGAACCCTATGCAGCCATCGCTTCAGTTTTGATAGGGTAGCAACATATTGTTTGGAGTTACAACAACAACAATACAACCAAGTTTCAAAAATTCCAAATTAACGATCCATCAAAATTTCAGAAAACGGTAATCATGACTTTCGGCAGATGGCAGTGTTTTGAATTTTCCAGTTCCGGCTGTGAATTACCGCTAGGGTGACTTATTTTGAAAGAGTTTCAGTACATGACTACTTTTGAGACTGTCTGGGGCAACATTATAATAGTTATAGCGATGGAGGCATTACTTTTCAATACACCCTCATACATATGTCATGACTCAGACTGATAGCTACTCAGCTCAATTGTGTGTACAATAAGTCTAGTTTTATAATTTCCTTTTCTTTTAATTAATACACATCAGTTCTGGTTCTACTTTTTCCGGAGTTATTATTTTTTGTTTAATTACATTCAGCAAAACTAAATAAATATATAAATAAAGGTGATACACCTTTATTTATTTATTTATTCCTTAGTCTTTTAATTTAATATTTATCATACAATTAGATGCATGAACATTAGAATACAATAAGATAAGTTAATTAACAATTTATATAAAAATTATTTTTAATTATGTTAATAAAATCACATGATCCTCAAAATGATCAGTATGAAAAGTAAAACAATTATTAAGAAACTTTACATACCACGATAACCATTAAAATCATACACAACTCACTCTGTTATCAGTTGCTGATAGATAATACAACTAAATCAATATACATGAATTTATAACTTAATGCTTTAAAATTAATTTAAAAAAATCAATATCGATGTGGTGTTAATTTATATTTATATAGTAATAATAATTTTTGTATCTATCTGTTGTAATGTACTTCTCCTTAAGCTGAGCTATTAACTTTTGGAGGAGTAATATTTCTTCTTTATCAGTTCATTATCATCCGGTGTTGGATATAGGCCTCCGTTGTCTGCCTCCACAATTCCCTGCTCAGTGCCATTCCTGCCCCCAATTAAATCTGACATCAGTTTTTTCATCTATGCTCTGTGGTAGTGGGCGACCTATTCCTCTTTCCTAGTCAGGGCCTCCACTGCTGAACCACCTTATTTCATCGATCATCCATCTGCTTCATTGTTTCTCCGGTCCATCGTCATTGCAGTGATATTATGTGCTGTTTCACCAATCCAGTCCTCGGCCGAATATCCTCATTTCTTACTTGGTCTTTAGGACTTGTTTATAAATACTTAAATTTTTAGCATAGGAGTAATATTTATGAATAAATAAATTACGCTGGAAGTAATATTTTTATCGCTTAATATCTCACAGAGCAATAACATTAGTAAACACTGATACGGTAAACGTAGCAACAATAGCTACTACCTGCAAGCTTGAAAATCTGTGAATCGAGTTATATTGGAATCATTTTATTGTCAACGGAATTTTGTAATAATACTTAATTACTGTTTTGTTATACATTCTTCTGTGGTTCCATTTTGGATTTATGGGTTAGAATGGTATAATTTTTTTTATGAAAATCAAAAATTTATTGGTTAATTTTATTTTAATTGTTTAATTAATATGTTTACTGAAATTGTTAAAAGTAAGTATCAAAACGTAAGTTATTATCTAAGACTTTTCTTTAGAAATATTTTTATGGCACATGTTGTAGAATTTATTATTATATGTGTTGAACTGATCAGTTTAATATAATTTAATATTAATGAAATAATTTTTACGTATATTTTTTTCTAGTATAGTTAAGTAATTACCGGTTTAGAAAATGATAATGTACATTATTCGTAAGTCGTGAAAGAAAAATAACAATTTTTTTTTTAGTTTTAGTGATGTATATATATTTTTGTTATAAGAAAATTTCATTATAGTAAATAAAGTTATTTATTAATATTTTTTCAACAAAACTACTGTATTGATTAACCAAATATTATTATAGTGTCATTGAATTTTTTGGCCATTAATTAAAAAGCTAAAAAAGAAACACTGCACTTAGTTAAAAGGAAAATGAGTTATGAATGCTGTCTTACAGTTATAAAAATTTAACCAGGATTTTATTTCACTATTTTTGTACTATAATGCTTTTCACAGTTGACGAGCTCTGCTGTTCCACCGTTTACTAATCAGAATTTTTGCCAGCATTGCCAGATTATACGAATGAGTCAGCCTGACAAATGGTGCTTGCGTATAAAAGCTGCAGCAGTTTACTCATGTCTTGGATCTCATACTGAATACAACCATTATAGAGCGCATTAGCAATAAGCAGCTGGTTGTATGTTCGTAGGTTATAATTGTTATTGAAAGACCAAAAAAATGGCTGACAAAATAATTTATAACAGAGCAAATATTGCCAATGTTGCTGGCAAGTCATTGGTTAGCTATGAAGTGGGTAGGGGGCAATGCGTACGTTCAGAGCTCGTCAATTTTGAAAAATAGTATAGCATAACTTTAAAACAAAAGGAAACTTATATTATTTTGTCATACGTACAATATTACTGTACATTTATCCATTTTAGTTTACAATTTTGTTTAAATATTATTACAAATTATTTAATACAATTGAAAAAAATAAAATTAACTAAAGTAAGAAAAATAGTGTTTGTATATTTCAAAATTATTTGATATACCAGGCACTATAACACTTGCAAATTTATAAGTTAATTTTATTTTATTTCTTGTAGTAAATAATGCATAGAAATCACTTATGAGTTTCTGAACAGTAAATCCTTTGAATGATGAAAATCCATGAATACTGCTGTTATTTCTGTTGCATAAATGTTGAGCTCAGTTGTATAGCCTTGCTCTGAAAAAAGGGCGACTTCGATCAACATCATCTGTTTGTATGGATGATCTTCCTTATTTAATCAGCAAAATATTAAATTTGTTTGATTTAAATTCCCAGGAGCTTGTAAATAAAGATGACCTTCACTGAAGCACTTGTAGAATTTTCTGAATCCTTATTAAACATTCAGTAATATTGCCATTATGCTGTAGTTTAAATAAAAACTAAAACAAAATGTTTGTACTTTGATTAGGCATCATAATAAAATTTCATGTTTTTGTGGTAATCTGATTTACCATCACTACAATGTGTACTGTACACACTTACCTAAGTTTCTGTGTTAACCCTGACATCCAGCATTCGTTGTTCTAGTTTTGGGTAGAATTGGGTTTTCCTTGCTCAACTTTTACCTCTTTCCATTCATATTATTCAGTACCTGACTACTCTATCCACTCATTTTTATCTTGATAAAAAAATTTCTGCTTATCTTATTCTGTTCTTTATTATCTTTTAACTCTTAAATTATTGACCATTTCCATCTCTTAACCCTAGAAATCTTATGAAAATGTAAATTTGAGTATTCGCCATAAAAAAAATTATTTACTACCATAAACACTATAAAAATGACACAAACAATACACTGATTGGAACTGTATGACAGTATACACAATATATATCCTGTATTACTATAGTATTGTTTAACCCTTATAATGCCAAAAAGCCAAATTGAATTTTTACGAAAGACTGCCAAGAGCTGATGACATCGGCTCTTCATATATTGCACTGTATTTTGAATATTTCTCAGTAGATCGCTTTCATATTTTAAATGATTAGTAGTTTATGCGTCTATCTGACAATGTACTGTGTATTAGCCAAACACATCGGTTATTTTGATTCTTAAAAACATCGATAGTTTAGAGTACATCAACAGCAATGTTTTTTTTGGTTACAGTGTTCTCAGTGCCACTTTCGTACAATTTTGTTACGGTGTGTTTGTATGATACAGATAATTATTGTTATTTTGCAGTTTTAAAAGAAAAGAAACCCCTTTCTTTTGATATAAATAAAATAATAAAAAAAAATATTAAGACTTCTACTAAAACTTTTGAAAATGAAAATTTTTTTACTTCTAATTTATTGAATTTATTTAAACTTTTGGGTTTTTTCCATTACTACTTAAATGAGCAGAAAGAGCAGAAGTTAAGGTAAAAAATTATACTAAAAGCTTTCTCCTGTATCAATTTTTAACAATTTTACAAAATTACATGGTACAATAACGGGATTTTAACTTGGCATTCTTTGGACTAGTAGGTACAGGCAGTCTGGTAGTTTAAGGGTTAACTTTTGAATTACAAAAAAACTACAAGATTTTGCTAAATAAACTGGCTCCCTCACATGTAAACAAAAACAAAAACTTGATGGGTTAGATCACATTTGACAACTTGGGTACTGTGAAAGAAAGAAAAACAACAAACATCTATTTTCTTTCTGAACGGACTCTAAAAGGTTTATACTTCATTCTACAGAGAGTAACATGCAATAGAACTTTAAAAAAAAACAGCGAATGCAATGTCTATGGAATGGGGGATGATTGGAATTTTCTTTTTGTTTTATGTCTTGTCTGTTTTGCAATTTCTGCTAATGCAGGCGGTGAGAAGGATGATAGATGAAGATGAGTGATGAAAAAATGCCAGACCTGACCAGTAATCAAACTGGGACTCCGGTGTAGAAGCCAGTTGCGCTAACCACTGCGCCAACAGGCGGGATGATTGGAATGGTAAAACACAAAGTCATGGAGAGACGATACATGAACAGAAAGTGTTAAATGTACATGTTTTTTTGTTCAAACTGAGGATTGTTGACCAAATTTTGCAACATAAAGACCGGTAAAAGAAACAACAGTATCAAATAAAAAATAATAATTTTTTTGCCAAAAAAACTGTATTAATGGCTAAAATATGTTAGTGTATTTATATTTATTTAGTATGAGAAAAATTTTTTGTAATATTTTCCACGCTAAATATTTGCTTGACCCACTGGTTGGTCTTGAGGTAAAGTTGTCGCTGCAAGTCAGCAGTTTAACTGCTGATTTTCGGAGATGAAGGTTCCTGGTTCAAATCCTAGTAAAGGTAGTTACTTTTATGTGAATTTGAATACTAGACAGTGGTTACCAGTGTACTTTGACGGTTGGGTTTCAATTAATCGTACTATCTCAGGAATTGTCGGTCTTGGTGTGTATAAGACTACACCTCATTTACATATCTTCATCTCATTGAGTCATGGGGTTGCTTATTGTCCTGAATTGAAATTGCAACATGCATACATTAGCCAAAAATATTTTTGCTTTACGTTAGTTACAAATTTTTTTTATTATTACGTACTTATACAATTTACTAAATTATTATTGGTCCTAATTACTTACATGTATAGGATGCATAACCTACATCTGATAATGATTGAACATGAAGGTTTATATTTAGCTCAATAACATGTTGTTTATGAGGTATCAATCACTTGGATAAACAAGTGTACTAATTGTTTGACCCTATCACTCTGTTTAACAGTTAGTCAGTGGCTTAAACATTAAAAATTAATGCTGTAATGATCTGATCTCCTTATAACCTTATTCATTACATACCATTTTTATGCAACCTGTTGCTTACCTGACTGACCTCAATAAAATTCATATTGTTAAATAGTTAGTCTGCAATTTTTAATTTAATTAGTAATTTCTGACAAGTACTTCATAAAAACTCACGATGCAAGAGCATGATGGCTTGCTCCTGTTGTGTAGAAGTCATAAATCAGTAAAATTTAAGTATAATGACCTATAATAATGCAAGTTGCTGTAGAAAACCGAAAAATGATTTCATTTAAATTTGATTTTGTCTATAGACAGCATATTTTTTTTAATTTGCCAGTGCCTTTCGGGAAAATTGAATGTGTTAAATGTTTGCGCTGAAACTCCTGGTAGCCCAGTGCACATTAAACTATAATACTGTATATTATATTATACAGTTGAGTGTTTGTAGTGCAGGCATCTGGAGGTCTAACATTCTTTGAACACCCACATAAAATTGTTTACAATACTTTTTTATGTATATGGTTGGGAGAAACTGGTCAGTGAATATTTGTTCGTTATTTGGAACTAATTTTCAAGCTCAGTGCATAGTTCACTAGAAATTATGTATTGTGTAAAAGCCAAGTCAATTGCTGTGAGCGCTGGGCTACGCATTTGCTTACTTGTCTCAACCCTGCATACCCCTCCGACTTACAATTAGATGTGTACAGTCAGTTTATTGTTGAAAATTGACAACACCCATTGTATTTTGTAGGCTTGGTGTTCCATTGTTGATTACCTATGCTACGCTATTGCAGTATGTACAAAACTACTAATGCAGACGCATATTTACCAGGTGCTTTTCTTATGAAAATCAGGCTATTGCATTTTTTAGTTTGATGACAAAACCTATTGTGTGACAAGATTTGGTGACTAAAGAAACTGGGTATTTAGTTTTTGACTACAGTATAATGCAAATATTTTTTTTGTTGTTGATTATAGTGTTGTATTTTTAAACTATTCATACCCTCCATCTATTCAGAAATGACAAAGCTTAACTTGGGAACTGTTCAAAACTGTTTTTATTGGATCTGACTAAAAATAATTTTAAATGACTTTTCTCAGAAATGATCAGACCAGCCATCACTTGTACATTCTCTTCTGATAAGGAGTACTTAGGCACTTTGTTGACTATATAATATCTGGAATTAACTAATAAAATATTTTACTTCATTAGCAGTGGATTAAAAATGAAATCAACTGGATGCCCTGCATTTTGGACTGTTGAGTACTGTATGTAACTGAAAAACGGCAAATTCTTGAGGACTGTTCATTAGTAATTTCATTTATGTTTTCTATCTGAAATTAAATAAGTGATTTGAAAGTAAATAAGGTATGGTTTAACAAAAATTGTAATTTAAATTAATATTCTACCAGCACACTAATTTTTAATTAACACTAACATGTTTTTTAAAAGTAGATCAATAGTACCTGAAACAGAGATGTATGATGGAAAGTAATTACGGCATATTTAATTGGAAAGATATTTTCATAAAAAAATATTTGCTGTTTTTACACCCTGTTTGAGTTTCTAAAATACTGATGAGAAAGTTCACTGAAAGCTTCAAATAATATTATGATTTGAATTTGGATTTGTTTATCTGTTTAGGAACAGATAGTTTAAAACTTAACAGTACATTTCTAAAACAAAAAACAAGTCAGATCATGTGTACTTTTTTAGTTAATATAAAGATGCATCAACTGTTTATTCCTTAGTGAATAAAATGTCAGTAGGATTTTACAAGGTTAATTTTTCCAATTCTGGCCAGGAATTCATTCTAGGGCCTTCTGCTTTGATGACCAGTGCAGTCAATCTAAAAATCAATCTGCTACTGTGTATTACAACTATCGTTTACTAGTAACCATGAAATTGTGAGCCTGAATCTAGTTAGACAGTAATTCAGTGTTGCCATATTTGGCAGAGTGGGAACAAACTTTTTATCTTTATTACTCGTATTATCTTATTATCATAAACAGTATAAGATTAAAAACTTATTCTGGGCAGGTGGAATTGGCAACACTGTAAGTCAGGACGGATGAAGGTACATGACTGCTTGGTTCACTAGTAAGCTCACAATTTCATGGTTAATAGTATAATCATTTTCTTATTTATGCAGTCAACTAAATTGAATATTTTGTGACATTTACTTCATCCTATGGTTTCATGGAAGACAAAATTATCTATCTATATACATCTTTAACAAATAATGTGTCCTTAATTTTTTCTATGTTATTTTAAGAGCTCTGCATATATTTTTATGTTACTCAAACAATTCTATCTAAGAATTGAAAAAAAATTAGTCGGTTATGTTTAGATAATAAATAAGTTAAAAATGAATTCACTTAATATGAAGACAACACATTTTACATTCACTAGTTTTTTTTTTGGAAAGTTGGTGGGTTACAAAAGTGTTCCACATAATATCTTTTCTGTGTTAATTAAACTCAGAAATATTCTTTAATGCAAGACTAGCCAGACCAAGTGTTATTATTACACAACTTAAATTTAGTGCAGTTTAATGGTTGTAAGAAATGAATTAGTGGTCTTTATTGTAAAAATTTGAAAATTAAAAATAATTATGAAATTAACTGGGATTGTTTTTTTTTAAAGAAATCCAGTTCATATCATTTTTGTAAATCAAATATCTAAAAATAATTGTTGAGCACAGATCGTAATGAAATAATAAAAAAAAAAATTTACAAAAAAATCAAAAAAAAAAAAATTAAAAAAAAAATTTTTTTTAAGAAACGCTATTATTTAACAATTAATCAAAAAAAAAATGAACTAAAAAGAAAAAAATTTACAAAAAAAAAATCACAGACATTACAGTTAAAAATAAAAGCGTGGCGCATTAATATATATAATATTTTACAACGAATATTTTACAATAAATATTATATATATTAATGCGCCACGCTTTTATTTTTAACTGTAATGTCTGTGATTTTTTTTTGTAAATTTATTTCTTTTTAGTTCATTTTTTTTGATTAATTGTTAAATAATAGCGTTTCTTAAAAAATTTTTTTGTTTTAATTTTTTTTTTTTATTTTTTGTAATTTTTTTTTCTGTGATTTTTTTGTAAATTTTTTTTATTTTTTTATTTTTAGTTAATTTTTTTAAGTAATTGTTAAATAAAAGCGTTTTTAAAATTTTTTTTTTAAATTTTTTTTTAAATTTTCAAATTTTTTTTTACAAACACCTTCACAGCGTATTGTCATCGAAGATAAACAAGTGTGCAAAGTTTGATTCATATTGATACGGTAGAAGTATTAAAATTTTAAGTTGCAAGATTTGATGGATCCAAGAGTAAGTTAAATAAAAGCGTTTAAATATATTGAAATCCAATTGCACTTATTTAGAAACATTTCTAGAACTGTAGTTATGTTTTTAAAATATATTTTTTTTAATGCAGAGGCTAAGTAAATTCAGATTATTAAACACTATTGTAAATAAAACAGTTGTCATAAGAGTAAAAAGAACTTTATTTTTAGTGCCTGTACGTTGAGTATAATTTAATAATAAAATGGAATGTAAGCTGTAAATAATGTACTTATAGGTATTTAGGAGCAATATTATTTTGCCATTGTATATGAAAAAATTTAATATTTTTATTAGTTTTTCTTTCTTTTTAAAAAAAATTCATTTATGATGATTTACCGTAAGATAATGACCAGGAATAGACAAATATAAGTGTATTATATAGTTTGGTATGTTATAAAATAAGTTTATTCCTGATAAAAACTGAATTTGTAGTTTTATTTAATTGAAGTAATATAAGCATTGTTATATTACATAATATGATGTAAAAAAAGAAATTTAATAATGAAATGTGACTATTTTTCAAATAAAAAATTTTACTTATACAAAATGTTTTGTTGATTTTATTTTAGTTTTACCATTGGAAAGTGTTACCTAACTTTTAAATATATTATAAAAAAATCTGGTAAGACACTCACACAACTTTTTCTTGCCAGTGCAAATAATTAACTATAAATCCAACATTAGTAATAAAATATTAGAAATAAACAAAAAAACTAACCTCAATTAATATAAACTAATTTTCATCATGAGTGATAGACACAAAATGAAGATAAATTTCAGTTAGGGTTAACAATACGGAAAATCACTGTTTTTTTTCCGCTAAACTAGACTCTGTAGAGAAAAACGCTCGGAATATAAGTTGTAGATCTCTTAATTTCCTATAAGCTTGATTATACTTTTTT
The DNA here is from genome assembly GCA_035578175.1 of Catonia carolina. Lineage (NCBI taxonomy): Eukaryota > Metazoa > Arthropoda > Insecta > Hemiptera > Achilidae > Catonia > Catonia carolina. The sequence goes on along the minus strand of JAQMRL010000001.1, from coordinate 253,627,327 downwards.
GTCGTAAAATGCATAATAAGGCTGAAATCTTTAAAAAATCGATGTTTTACATGTTTTCGTGAGAAAAAACAGAAAATTGCTAATTACCGCTAAACTGAGCATTATACTTAAAAGTGTTTGAAATAGAAGTTGTAGGATTTCTCTACAACTTTAACTAATTCTTTACAACTTTTGCTTGATTCATTTTTGCGCTAAAATGCATATTAAAGTCGCAATCTTAAAGAAAACAATTTTTTTATGAGAAAATTGCCTCACCAAGAATTTTAGCTGACATGGCGCCTACCCTATCTTGTAGAGCATAAAAAATGTAGTAGATGAGGCAATTTTAAAAAAATCGTAGGAGCCGTTTTTGAGAAAATCGCAAAAAAGTGAAAAATTACACGAATAAATTACTACTTCCGGTTGACTGATTTTTATGAAAATTTTCGGGTCGGGTCTTCTAGTGGTATCTAAGTTAAGTTTCAAGTTTGTACGACGTTTCGTTGTTGAGATATTCTGTTCACACAGACCAATTGCTAAAAACATGTTTTTTAGGTTCAGGGGGTCTGAAACAAGTAGATCCGGTGAAAACTTGATTTCGAAAAATCAACAAGAAAACAATACTTTCCTTCCTAATTATTCATATAGGCAAGAGAAAGTAAAAAGTAATATTTTTTAACCTTTTGCAGACCATTAATGGATATATCTGCCAAAATATCTTGTCCACAGGTCATTTTGTGGATATTTCTTCGAATGGTTATGATCATTCTAACGGATAAATCCACACATTTCAAAGTAAATCAAAAAAGATTTTGACTAAAATTTGTCTTAATAGTCATCAAAATTATGCCAAAATATCTAAATATTCCAGGAATTTGCACTTGCAGAAGCTGGGTTGATGTTCCATATCAGTCTTGCATCTTCTGTTCATTAATACTTGTGTGTTTCATTTGTCCAGTTTAACCATAGTATTTCTTTCAACAATCTTTGTTCATGCAGTTTGTTTTCTCCTTGTATTCTGCAATTCAACATTTTTTTTTTGTTAATTTTATTTAAGGATACATTCGCATAAGGTTGAGGCTGTCAGGTTAGAGCAGTAAGCAGGTTGTAGCAGTATTGAACATGTAAGCAGTTGATTAGTTAACTTTCCTGGAACTGTCATGTATACGCTACCTTACTAACAGAAACCATACAGTGGATTCAAAAATCTGAATGCCACTTTTGTAAATTTGGTTATTGTTCAAGATATTTAAAGCGAAAGTGAAAGTTAGGATGGAAGTGACACAGAAGAGGACAACTACACCAGTTACATGCACATGCTGAATCATTTACACCTGTAGAGACTGCCATGTCTTGGTTTATAAAACAGTCAGTCTGAAAGTACCCAGACACAGCTTCCTCTAAAAGGGATTAAGGATCTGGGTGCAAAAAAGAATTTCCAAGCTAATTTAACCTAATATTAGTGACTTTTTCAAATGAATCCTAATGCTATAAAATTAATCTACTTTGTTGTTTACTTAAGTTTTTCAGTAGCTACAATATTCATTTTTTGTCTTATGATTCAGTATATGTTTTATTAATGAACAGTTCTTATAAGTTTAATCCCATTTAACAAAAGTGCTCTTTTATTTCTGTAAAACAATATGTCAATAAAATGTAAGTATGTATGTCATATTTTTTATCTGCTCTCCTTTTTAGTATTAAGTGTAAGAGCAATACCTACATCATTGTTAAAAAGTCATTTGAAAATCCGAACAGCCTATGGTCCTAATTAGCTCAGATTTTCAATACTTCACTGTAACTACAAAATTTTACTACAGATGAAATAAACGTTTATCTGATATTTTGGGTTTACTATTAACATTTAAAAAATGTTGCAAGGGTTACTTTTCGAGTTAAACTCAACTGAAAGGTAAACTGGTATTCCTTCTTGGAATAATAATATAAGATCCTTCTGGAAATTATGTTCTGTCTAGGAAAATATTAAGATCTGCTAAATTAAGAGTTTCACATTTTTCCATGTGACTCAATTGGGGATTAAGATATTAAGTTGAAGAAAAATGTGATACGCAGTTCAACAGTTTTTCATTGTTCATGACTTCCAAAGAAAAGAACTTAAATCAACCTAACCTAACGATAAAATAGACTGGTAAAAAATTTGTAAAAAAAATTATACCTTGGCCTTGCGTTTTGTTTGTTAAGTTATACAATAAAAAATAATGTGTATTAGGCATAATTTAATGTAAAAATGATGTTGCTGACAGATTGATTTACTCTTAAAAGATAATTATGAATGGAGACAGGTTTATTAATATTTGTAAATAAAAGGTTAAAAACCTTTTTCCAATATTATTAATATTTGCACTTGAACTTCTATATATTTATAAGAGATATAAGACACCGCATTAATAATCTTGTCAGTGTTATTGCAATGGAATTGTACTTTTTACTGTATTCAGATAAAACACTCACTTTTACATTTATGAGACATTAAAAATACTCTTTTAAAAATATTATGTTCATTAGACATTAGTACTTGGTGTTATCTTATCTATTTACATTCATTATACTTATTTAAAAGAGTGCATTAAGAAAATATTATTATAAATCTTTGATCATAAGTTCATTAACGTTGAAATATGTTTGTCATAATTATTAGCATTTTATTAACAATACTTTTTTTTTACTATTATAATAAGGAAGATCCAGAACCTGTTTTTGGAATTTATAAAAAACCTGGAAAATGGTATTATCTAAAATATTTATTTATGCGAGTTAGTTTACTGTGGAGAAAGGTAAGATATTTTTATGTTACTAAGTATAATTGTATTGTTATTAAGTTCCATAGTTTTGGTGATGAGGATAATTAATTGTACTTCTCCTAGAGCTATGAATTGTGTCTGTGGTATTGTTAGTTTAACGTATTTGCTATATTTCAAATCTAATAAAAGATAAAAACATCATGTTTTGAATAAATTGTTGTTATATTTAGGAATGCTAACTACTTCTCTCTAGTGGTTAATGTCTAACTAATAGTGTTTTAAGGGGAGAACATTTTATGGCTTACTCCAGATAATAAGGATTGAACATTAATGAATAAAAATTTCAACTCAAAAATATTCAACTGCGTACTGAGATTTAGCAGCGTAAATACAGATACATAGAGATACATAACCTAAATCCAGTGGTCATCAACTAAATTTGATGCAGGTCCGTTTATTAAAATTTTGATGAGACTACCACAGTCCGGGCAACTTTTTACTTAGGCTTATTTTGCCGACTTTAAAAATTTAGCAATCATGCTAAATCTTAATAATAATATTGCTGTGTTTGGAAAGGTTTGAGCGATAAAATGTAACAACAGTTTCAAACTACTGTACAAAATACTTCTGTACAAAACTGCGTACCAAATTTGTTGATGTATTTTGTAGGGCATTATTAAATTTAGATGTATTTAGATGTATTAGATGTATTTTGTAGGTATTATCATGGGTTTCTTTCAGTCTTATTGTGGCCATAAAGTTATCAAGCGAGTATTAAATCTCTTCAGAGAAACTTGGGTGTATGTCATGTTGACATCACCAGTTGCTTTCATCATGAACACAGGTTAAATGTAAAAAAAAAATATATCGCACAACATGAAAATAAGATTTCCATACAAAAAATAAATTCTCTAGTGTTCGTGGTCAGCAAAAATTGAGTCAGCGGTATGCATATGGACTGCGGTCTGCCAGTTGGTGATCACTGACCTAAAATATGTAAAGGAATAATATTACAATCGAAATCACAATAATGCAAGCTTTCCTGCAAATTTGGGCTTTCAGATTTGTCACTTTACTTTTTTAGTAAAGTTCTGTAGAATTCTCAACATAATATTATAATAAAACTATTAAAAGATAAAAATATTAGATTCCAAGGAAAGGTACTTTTAAAGAAGAAGCAGGAAAAAGATCTTTTCGGAAGCAGAAAGGCAATGACAATCTGCCAGAATGAAAGAATACTGGAGGAAAATCATAGAAAAGAACCAGAAGAGAGTGCCCAGAAACTGATTCAAGTGATCCACTGCGGTCTCAAAAGAAAAAAAAATAATAGAATAGAAACTAAATTAATTAGGTTTAGTAAAAATTGAATCTACACTAACTTTTTATTTTTATAGTGGCAGCGACTAAGAACTCAGAAATATTCAACTGCATACAGAGATATCAAATCTGATGATAATATTGATCAACTGCATAAGCTGTCAGATTTACCTCAGGTAATAATACATTTTAATATTAATTTGAATATATATTTTTCTAACCACCAGAATACGGTTACATAAACACTTTTCAATGTTTATAGCGCTTTCGTGTATCTTGTACACATCTTCAGTAAATTAAAATTTATATAGAGTCAAAATTTAAAACTTCCTGCTCCTACCATGGTAGATAAGGAATATGGCTGTTTAAAAATCATACATAGGATGTTTAATAAAATATAATATTAATATGTAAAAGAAGCTAAAAATTGTTTGACTGTAAGCCTCTAATTACATCAGTAAATCAGTGGTAGTAGATTTAACCATATCTTCCAGTTATGTATTTCAGCCTTCAGTACTGACTGTATGACATAAGCACTTGATGAAATGCGCAGATTTTGTTGTAGATCCAAACACAAGGATCTACACCAGATCTAGAAATATATTAATACCTTAATGTTCGGTAATTATTTATTACCACTATTATTATTTACAATGAGATACAAACCAGTGGGAAGCAGGGATGTTGGCAGGCTGAAGAAATGATGGGTGCCGAAACAGGTAGAAATGCCTAACCCGTGAAGGGAAGAAAATTATTTACAGCTCTATTACTATTATTATTTATTGTGATTATTTTTTATTACATTAGAAACTCATCTCATTTAATTTATTTTCTAAGATTTTTATATTCAGAGAGGAAAGTAGTTAAGTTATTACAAATTGGTATCAAATTTTTGGGAATTTTTTTTTTGCTTAAATTATTTTCTTTCAGCTTTTTGTAGAAACTTTATGGTACCAACTCACTTTGTAACACAAATGTATAAATACTTAGAGTAACTATTTACGGCAAGTATCTAATCAGCCAAAATATAAAGTAATGGTTTTTACAGGTATTGGTTCAATGATAATATGGTAGCTACTGTGCTAGTTATGAAAGTATTTATTTATTTAGTAACAATAAGTTCAGAGTGTATACTGTAGTTATAATTCCATCTCTTCCTATTACCCACGTCAAAATAAAACAGTGCTGCTAATGATTAAATACTTGGTTAAAATTGACTCATGTCTTGGGGTTTGGGGGTTGATTCAAACAAATGTCTGAGTTCTTGGTCAGGTAATATGTGACTTGAAACCATTGCCATTTCATTAGTGTTTAATATTTATGACAGCTATTTTTAACATTAACCTTGTTCTTTTAATAATGTTTTATCAAATATTTCTGTTTTCAAAATGACAACAGTTACCTGTTTGCTTTTGTTTATTACTTATCATATTTCTTACCGTTTGCATTAGCAGAAATTGCAAAACAGTCAGGCATAAAACAAAAAAAAAAATTCTTCATTTTAAGAGTAAAAATAATGTTCACACTGAAGTAAAAAGCCTGATATTATGATAAAAATGTCCAACATTTATTCATGCAACTAATCCAAATTATGCCACTACAGCAAAGCTCAAATAGCATTATAATTGAGTTGGTATTTTTTGTTTTATGGAATCAAATATTCTTCTTCTTCTTCTTCTTCTTCTTCTTCTACTACTAATACTATTCAAGGATTAGGTCCAAGACCTGTATCAGTATCCATCTGGCCTCTGGTTGCTCCAGATCACACTTTCCTATTATTATGTAACCTTTGGCCAATCTAGGAAATCGGTGTGGAAACATTCTTTGAAAATGATCTGTCCATTTCTGTAGATACTCCATAACCGTCTCTTCAAGAGAATCAACACCTAATTCTTGCTAAATTTTCTAATTTTTATGAACCGATCCAGTCTTCTATACCCAAAATGTGCATCTTTGCACAAAATGTTATTATTGTTCTCAAAATGTGCATCTTTGCAGACTAGATGGGATTCTCATACTTCATCTCACTGCCATTATGTTAATGTTGGGACAGCCAACTGTCTTATAAAATTTTATCAGTGTATCAGTTCAGGTCTTTCTTTACAAATGCCGGCTGCGTTGGCGATGTTGGTAACGTGCTCGCCTCTCATCACGCGGTCTTGGGTTCGAATCCCACTCGGGCATGGAATTTTTTCATACGTTACAAAAAATTCATTTCATCCTTCACCGTCTGCATTAGCAGCAATTTGCAAAACAGTCGGACATTAAACAAAAAACAAACATACAAATGCCACAATATTTCACCACAAATTCTATTATATCTTTTGGTATACATTTTTATAAATAAACCATAATTTTGTCTTGATACTCTGTAATGTTATTAAATTAATAAATTTGGCATAATCAGTACTAATATGACCAATCATTAAAATTTAAGTACATTCATATTGATTAAAGTAGGCTTGTTAAATTCAAATGTACTTTTTGTTCATTAGGTTGTCTTTTAGACATCATAATTAGGGAAATTTAAGTATTGTGTCTGTTAAAGAAAAATTGAATGTGTAACACTATGTGTCTATTACAACGCATTTTATAAAATTGTATTCGTTCATGGTATAAATCAGATGTGCATCACTTTTACATGTTTTATGTGTTTTCTAGGCTTTTGAAGCTATATTTTTTATTGGAGCTTCGCAAGATGGTTATTACGTAGCTGCTGGTTGTGAAAGAAGAAATCATGGAATTGTACATGGGCCATTTTATATTGTTGTGAGTCAAAACAATCAGATCCATATTTTACAATTTTTGTTCATGAAAACAATATTGAAAACTCGTTTTTTAACTTGGATATATTTTATACAATATGTAGTTATAAGGATAGGAAATTGTCTTATGATGGAATAGTATTGATAAGTGATATCGGAATTTAATAATAACAATGATTTATTTCCTTCCGGTTTTTACAAAGCAGTTACAAAAAATTATCTAGGAAAAAATTTTCTGGCCACTTTGTTTTGTTGTACTGGTGTGTATCCCTGAAACCTTAGCGTGATTGTTGTAGAAGTTGAGTTAATGGAATTAAAAATATCAACATCTTTGTAACTTCAGTTATAGTTCAATTACATGAACTTCTTCAACAAGCACATACATAACACTACAAGAGACAGCTCCCATTGGCAACATAATACTACACTGTTGCCCATAATGAGCAGGTGGAGTGTTACATTAATTGCTCTTGATCTGTTGGTTCCAGGGCTACAAAAAATAATTATTTTTCTTATCACGTAGTCAGCCAATTATATAACTGAACTATTTAAGAACAGAAGAGGTAGAGGTGTAAAAGACACTAGTCAGAGTTATCTCCTCTGAGAGTAATGAATTTCACTATACAGCCAGACCCTGTGGTGAATGAAGTGAAGGTGTCATTTGCAAGGTGGAAAGTGAGTGCTTTTCAGTGGGTCTGGCATGCTTATAAGCATATACTTTTAACTCAGTGAGGAAGGCAATAGTAAACCACCTCACTCTAATAATAAAACCTCTAGAGGTTCAAACCAGCTATTTGGCTGTTGACCTAAACAAAAATACTACCCTACACTTTGTAAATGTATTCAGACAGCAACAGGAAACTATTCTGGTACAAAATTTTCAAAATTTACATTCATTAGTTAGAATCATGGTTTTGGAGTCTGAGACAGCAGCACTTACTGGTCATGAAAATTGGAACCCAAGCCCTGACAGGAAAGCTTGCAAATTGTCATCACACAAAATCCTTGTCTCAAGAATGAAAAGAGGAATATTAGTAGGGTAAGAAGACTAGGTAAGTATTTGTAGTATTAAAAATTTATTACAGGTAGGGAAATTAGAAGAATTAGCAATTAAAATGAAGTGAAGGAGTCATTTGCAGGGTGGAAGGTAGGTGCATCAGCATGCTGATAAGGATACTTTTCCACTCAGTAAGGAAAGCGATGGTAAACCACCTCACTCCTCATTTTACTTTATGAAGCCTCTAGTGGTTCAAACCTTTCAGCCTTTAGAGGTTTCAGCCTTTTGATTGATGATGAAAACAAAATTATCATTTGGCTGTAATTTACATTCGTTCTAATTTAAATAAATGAAATGATTTTAGGTACCAGGAAAAGGCATTTTATGTGGTTTGAAACTCCCAGATACTATACTCTTTGGAGCAAAAGATGACCAGTATGGAGCTGAAGGAATGGTTATGACTCCAGTTGAACCTATGAAAAAATGGCACCTTTCATTTACTGGAGAAATGAAGTAAGTGTCAGTTTATCAAGAAAATGGTAATAGGACTGATAGCTTACATTAGAATAATATTGTACAATCCGTTTTTATGAACAACTACATTGAACCAGGAAACTATTTAAGATTTTCTAGAAATTTAGCAATATTTAGGAAGTTAATAATGGATTAAAAATAAGCCTTTTACATAGGCAATCAAATATAAATTTTTTAAAACTATCTGCAATTGGAAAAAAAATTATTAATACATTAATTGAGCAGACAGGGAAATTTTCTATGAAAGATTCAATGTTGGCATCACTAGCCAAGCGCCAATTTTTGAAAGTTCATATTCCTAGGGCATTCATTTTTCTTATAGGTATTTGACGAATGATTGTGAAATAATAATACACTACTAAAATTATATTATTTTTTTAGCAAAGTATGGATGTCAATAATTTGTTCTAAAGATAAAAACTTATAATTGATTGAAAGTTATATAAGAAAGCAGACTATATTTTCATGTAAAAGTCTGTTTTCAGGGTTTGTTAATGTCACTGCAGAATTTATTTATTTGTATTTCTTATTTGTATCAAAGAAAACTATATAATATATTCATGGGAGGATTTACAGCCCCAGTCATATCTCGCTTCCTAAGCACCACCTCTCTTTGTCTTATCAGTCCCTATCAGAGAGCCGCAGTAAAGACATTGCTTCCTGCATGCCATCCAACCACATCACTTCCGCCCTACCCCTCCTTCTTCTACTGGCTGGTGTCCACTCCCATACCCTCTTTGGCTACCTACCATCATCCATCCTCTGTAAATAGCCAAACCATCTTAATTGTTTTCGGGATATGGTGTCCATGATATTTCCTTGAACGCCAATTCGGAATTCGATCGATGCATGACACACCACAGCTCCTCCTCCAGAAATCCATCTCCACCACTTTTAGGCAATCCTTCTGTCTCTTTGTCAATGTCCACACTTCCGCACCACAGGTATACACTATCTTCAGGATAGCATGATAAATATTACTCCTTGTCTCTTCAATATTTTATCATTCCAAAAAACAGAATTGAACTGCCCCGTAATCCTTTGCCCCTGTGAAATGTTGCTATTTACTTCCGCTGCACTTGCTCCACTCTTATCAAAGATGACTCCTAGGTATTTAAAACTTTTACAGCTTTTCACTACACCCGTACCTAGCTGAATATAATTTTCAGGCGCACCAACAGTAAGGTGTTCAGTCTTATCTATATTTATACTGAGGCCCCATCTTTCATACTCTTCTTGCAACTTCCTCATCATATAGCTGGCATCATCATGATCTGCAGATATTTCAACTTGAAAGAAAGAAAACTAATTTTACTATAAAATAACTAAAATACTTTTTATGTGTCCGATTCAATTAATCCTCAAAATAAATTAAATCTTGAAAAAAATTATAAAATTTTTTTACTAAGCTATCATCTTTTATAAATAATACTTTTGTAATATCATATAAAATACATCATGTTTGAATACTACTGTGTAAATTGCTACTTAATGTAAATTGTTTTATTTCAGACTGTATGACAATCCAGAAAAACGGTTTCATGTCACATTTGAAGCAAATTGGAGTTCAAATTTAAATTATTTTAATTTTGATATAGATCTTAATGATCATATGGTAGCTGAGGCTATTGCTTTACAGGATTGGAGTGCTGAATTTTTCAGAATTTTACAAACGTAAGTTTTCATCATAATAGTGTAATTTTAGAAAGAGTATGAAAATTTTTACTCAATTTAACTAACTTGAAAGGTGATGTACAGTATGTTTGCAGCTGTTAAAGAAATGGTTCCCTCAGCTGATTCTCTGTTTTTCTAGTAATGTACAAACCCCTGCAGGTTACTCGAATTGTGGCTGGTAGTAGAATCAGACTGTTTCAGCTCTGCTCTTCCACATCTCCAGCCCATCATTGCAGTCGCCTTTCAATAGTACCTACCACACTAACACTACCTAATAATTTTACCATATTTATATTTTTGTCGCAGCATGGTATATTTGTCATGTACTAAAAACATTGGTTTCAAAACAAATGTATCATTTGTGCCTTAAATGTAAAAAACAAAATTACTACGCTCATATATCAAAAATAAAATAACCAGTTATGTCATATAATAAGCTATGATTAGTGACTCATTGTTAATTTTGTCTATTATTTTACACCTGTCCAGTAATCTTATTTTTTGAATGGTGTATTGTTCATTTATGCTCAGTTCTCTTAATTCTGTTAAGATGGTATACAACAGTTTAAAGATAAAGGTCTCAAGATTTGTTTTGTTTACAGTGTAGGTTATGCCTGCAATGAGTTGTGTATGTTTTGTTTCCGTGCCCTAAAAGTGCCATAAAAGTCTTGTTGCATTTTGTTTAGTTTTGTAGTGGATTTTAAAAAGTTGAAAATTGGCGGAACCAAAGTAAGCCCTGACCGGGAATCAAACCTGAAACCACAGGCATAGAAGCCAGTTCCAAATAAAACAATGGGAGGATAAAAAATTATCAGTTAATTATCTTTGTTAAGCTGATTTATGATTTTTGGGTTAAAAAATAAATATTCATTACAGTTAGTATTACTACTAATCTGACAATAATTTGAAGTTTATTAACTTTAATTGTGTTGATCTATAGTTAATTATTCGTTATTAATGTTACTTCAATGATTTTTAATAGACAACATCAAAGCCACTATGAGCAGATGGGAAACATGGATGCAAAATTTACTATTGATGGAGAAGAATTTACAGTAAACAACATGGGTTCTTTTAGAGACCATAGCTTTGGTAAGTATTAAAAAATACTTACTTAATGTAGTGTTGTTTAAATCATCAGCCAAAAGGGTGGTTTGAACCTCTAGAGGCTTTATTATTTAAAACAAGGAGTGAGGTGGTTTACTATTACTTTCCCCACTGAGTAGAAAAGTGTGCTTATCAGTATGCCGGGCCCTCTGAAAAGAATCTACTTTCCACCCTACAAATGACACCTTCACTTTGTTGGTTGATGGATCAGTTCCTCACTTACCATTTAATAATTATTTCATCATCATCATCATCATCATCTGTCAAGGATTAGGCTCCATGGCCTACTCCGGCATTCATCTCTTTTTAGGTCTTCCCAAGCCTCGCTTCCCTCTAGGTTTATATTTCCATGCTTGCAGAAGAAGTCTGTGAGCTGGCATGCAAAGTAAATGGTTGGACCAGTTTCTCTTGTATAATTTATATATAATTTAATAATAATTTTTTTATCAAAATATTTTCATGGATATGGTTTCTTCACACAGTCTACCTATTTTTATTGCAATAAATCTAGGTACTCTTTGATGTGCACTTCTGGACAGACTAGAGTAAGCACTGATTGTATTTTGAAAAGACTAAGCATTTTAAGCGCTTTTCTCAGAATTTTTATCAAATACATTGATACTTTTTATAAAATCACTTCAAATTATTCTTATTATTTAATATTTGTGGAAACAGTATTGGAGCTCTATCGTTTATAAGTAAATGATTTATTTCCACTGCTTACTTTAAAAAAAAGAAGTTAGCTGATGCATATGAAAAGCCTTTACTTGATAACCTAAATTACAAAAAAATCTGCAGAACATTAATATGTTGTTCCCTTACCAATATAATTGAAATTATATTATTGAAATAATTGTGGGCTAGTGGAAAACATGAATCATTACAGCTGATAATGACATATTGTGACTTTTCTAACCTCTTTTTTTGTTTTAAAGTAGATGAGATAGTAGTAATTAACAGTATTAATAATTCTAGATAATTAATTTTATTATTAACAGGTTTGGAAAGAAATTGGGATTTGATGCATAGGTATGTATTTTTCTACATGTTTCTTGAAGACGGGACTAAAGCATCAATTGGAATTGTTTGTCAACCAGTTTCTTGTTCAATGTAAGTATACAGAAAAAAAAACTGTATATTTAACAAATTATTAATTACAGTCGTTCAAAAATATAACAAAATTAAAATATTACATCGAAATTTCCTTAAGTATTCTTTTACTTTTAATAAATGTTTTGTGTTTTATTTGGAGCTACCTACCTACTTACTTGGTACTGTATTGTTTTATATATAAATATCTGAATAAACATTTGAATTTAGCTTGAGATCACACCTCTGTAAAAATTCAGTATTGATTAGGTTTTATAGTAAGTCATCATACTGTTTAGTTCTTGTTTATTAATAAAAATTTTATAATTGCTGCAAATATTTTTATTTAATGAATATGTAATTGTTTAAGGGAAATTTTATTTAGCTGAATAGCAATTTTAGACTCACTGTAGAAAAGGGGTCGCTTTATTTAAACACTATTAAAATAATTAAAACACTATTGAAAAAAATAAACAGGTCACCAACATGGCGCAGTGGTTAGCATGGCGTGTTGCAAAGTCCCAGGCTTGACTCCCAGCTAGGGTCTGTTTTTATATTTTATACATTTAAACCCATCATTCTACGAGTATAACCTTTACTACCCTCCAATTACCCAGATGTTGATATAACTTTAAATAAACGAAAAATATTCTGAACTTTTTCTTCCTTGAAGGGTAACTATTGTATTTAATTTTTACTTTCTCTTGCCTATATGAATGTATAGAAAGGAAAGTATTGTTTTCATGACAATTTTTTGAAATTGAGTTTTCACCGGGTTACACAAGATTTCAGCCTTAATATGCATTTCATGACAAAATTGTTTGTAATGAAATTTATAGGAAATTAAAAGATCTACAACTTTTATTTATGAGGATTTTTCTCTACAGAGCCTAGTTTAGCGTGAAAGAGTGATTTTCTGTATTTTTAAGCCAAACTGAGGTTGATTTTCATTTTGCATCATTCACTCATGATTAAAATAAGGTTATGTTTTTGAGGTTAGTTTTTTGTTTATTTCTAATGTTTTAGAAATAATGTTTTTATTACTAATTTATGTTTTTATTAATGTTTTATATTACTAATGTTATAAAACATTACAATTATTATTATTATTATTAATGTTAGGTTATATTGTTAATTATTTGCATTGGCAAGAGAAAGCTGTGTGAGTGTTTCACACCAGATTTTTGAAGTTTGTTAACGTGACAATTAAATCTTAATTCAACTAATTTCCTCAAGAAATTTTACTCTACTTGCATGTGGACGAGCATATTTTGTCAGTGGTACTGTAAGAAAATCAAAGTTGGTGACATTTGAAGTTCATGCTATTTTAAATAATAATAATACCTAATAAAAAGAAGCGAATAATTTTTCTTGTATTCTGTAAAACATTATTTGTGCAAATATTGTTGGAGTTCCAGGAATCCCCACATTATAAAATTTATGGATAAAAAAATCAATTTTATTCATAAGAAGGGCTTATGCCAGAGTGAACCAAGTACAAATTCATGTTTATTTCAATATTGGACTTTTAATTTAATTTGGCATTATGAATTCTCATTTTACAAGAAAAAAACTATCGTAAAAAATTCCCTTGCAAGCTCCTTTTCTTTTGGTTCATTATGGCATATGAAAATACACTACTTTTACATTTTAGTCATGGCATTAACTCAAAAGTGAAAATTTTGTAGTTGGTTCACTTTGGCATAAGCCGCTCTGTCTTAATGTTAAAGTTAATTTATATTCGTTAATAGTTTTTTAATTGACTTCTTGAAAGAAAAATTATATTAATACAGTAAACTCCTGGTTATCCGAATTCAGGTTAACCAAAACCCGGGGTATCCAAAATGTCGAAAATACTCAGTATTTTAAAAGTAATTTTTCTACAAACAACTTTATTAAAAACAAAAAAATAATGAATACTCTAAATTGTATTTTTGTACCAAAATACTGTTTAAGCAGGCTGTACTGTAATTTATAGCACATAAAGTAGGCCTATGCCTACATGATGTTCAGCACTGCGACAGGATTTTTACTGATAAATAAATGGTCTTAACCATTGAATTGATGCCCTCTGATGTACTTTTCGATAAAGATTGGCGGATATTTTGGCAAGAAAACGAATGGAAAATAAACCTCAGAAAATATTTCTGACTTTTTGAAAACAATAATTAAAGTATACAGAAAATATTTTACTATTTAATCATACAAATAAAAGTTTTTAGGACACAGTAATGTGTTTTTTTTATAATAAAAGACCTTTCCTTGTTATTTAAAAAACCTGCTTATCCGAAATCGACTTGCCCCAATTATTTTGGATAATCGGGAGTTTACTGTATTCCTTTTGGTTTAAAATATTATGGATTAATATTTGTTTAGATTTAATATGGGGTACATTTACCTCCCATCTGGTCAATTGCATTCAATGGAATGGACGGACTTCAAACTATATCAACATGGTGAAAATGGTGATCCTCCAAGAGATTGCGCTTTTCAGTTTAAAGCAGGCAAGTAATAATTTATAAATACTATCAATTTTTAAAACCATTATTTAAAAGCAGATATCGATTATTTCAGATTTGAATCCTAAAATTTTGCTTTTAATTAAAAAATAATAATGTGAAATGAAAGTGTTTGTTTAAATTTAGCATGTAAGAAACAGAAGGGACACATTGCCCAGTTTGCCAAATTGCGGAGATCTTTTGGATCAGAGTGCTTAAGAATGTTGATGTTGGAAATACTTATTTCAAAAACAATTTTATAATAACAACTTTTTAAAATATGCTATCATTTAAATGTTGATTTCAATGTACGATGAATTTTAATTTGATTACAGGAGGTAAAATGTATACAGTACAAGTTATTGCAGAAAATGAAGTGATTCATTTTGTTGGTTGGAAATGGCAAGCACGAATGGTTGAAAGATTTTCAGTAGTCTATATAAATGGTGTTCGAGGTAAAGGAGTATCAGAATTTAATTATTCTGACAAGAATCGAGGCCGTCCTGAACATGTATCGAAAAATGATCCGGAATGGTTTAAACAGCTGGTAAAATAAAATGTATAAATAAAGGAATAAAACTTTTTAACAATTTTAATAGTTTATTTTTTATTATCATTCAGTTTTGTTCGGCAGTTTAGCATACAAAACGTGATACTAGATAAACACCACCTTAATTATCTCCCAATCAAGTTGTTAGATAATAATTATATAGGTACTCGTAAATTTTTAAGAGTTTACTCATAAACTTTTAGGTATTCCTTTCCGACAATGATTACCAGTTAAAAATTTTGTGGTATGTATATGGCCACCATAAAACTCTTGCTATTGGATGTAAAGAATGGAATTATAATCACCTAATCACTTTTTTGATGCCAATGGAAGATGGAAGATTTTAAATGAAAACTAGAATATAATAAATAGGATTTTTCCACTTTGAAAAATGGAACTTCCAAAATTAAAAAAAGCACAAGGAATAACCTGGCAAAAGTACAAAAAAAACCTGTCAATGCATGCCAAAATCCGTCACTACAAAGAGTTGTTCTCCCAGAGGCGCTTTACACTGGTGAAACTATTTTCCAAATTAAGAATGACACTAAGATTGACCAACTTCTTGAAGCAGAACGTAGAATTATCAGAACCTGTTTTAACAAGAATTAAAAAAAAAAAAAATAGGGTATGGCGAATTCCTTCTAATGAAACTGTTTATAAGGAAGTTAATCCGATTATTAGCGTGGTGAAGAAAAGGAGGATTTCCTACTTTTTCCACATTTTAAGAATACTGAATGATAGATTATTGAAACAACTGATCCTCAGGAACTTGAAGAGGAAGATTACAGAAAGATACATCAAAAAGATTAAGAGGGATCTCAATGAAATTGGACTGGCAATTGAAGATGTGTTTGATAAGGAAAAATTAATAGTATTCTCCAATCACACAGATTTTATTGGGGGAAAAACAGAAAGACGCATGGTAGAGTTTACAGATGAGATATGGGAACAAAGACTGGACCGTCTCAAAAAGTACTGACAAAACCGAAAGGCTAGACCAATACATTATCCAAAAAACACTAGAAATTGATTGGGTTAGTGGTCCAGAGTGGCCCCAAAAAAAGGATTTTTTATTTTTTTGAAATGAAATAGGTTGCCTGCAAACTTCTAATCTGAATATTATTTTTAAACTTACAAGCAGTTTCAAATGACAAAAATAGAATAATTGCTAAAAAATGCTTATCATGGTTTACTTTTATGTGACAGTATGTCATTTTGGTGTGGGGAAATTATTCTTCACAGAGTAATATGGAAAGCATTTTTAAAATTCAGAAAAAACAACTGCATGTGTAGTGCAAGCAAACCACCTAACTTCATGCGCTTCATTATTTATGGAGCTTCAATTGCTTACATTTCCTTCCTTGTATATTTTTTTAAAGTGATAATGTATATAAAGCAAAATATCTTTTAACAGAATTTAAAGTCCCACAACACACGAAACAGAATTGAATACTAATAAATTGTTCTAATCACAACTCTAAATAGTTAGCAAAAACTGACTACTTATGCAGGTAGAAAATATACATTAATAGATCATTTTTTATGATTATTATTAATAGATTACTTTTTTACTTATTTATTTACTTTTTTTTACTTTTTTATTAATAGATTACTTTTTGACTACAAGGTCTAAAAAGTTGTGGTAATATTTATATCATCTTAAAAAAATATTTGATTAATGAAACATTTTACAGTGCACAAGAGTTCCTTTCTAATTAGTTTGTCGTTTTAAAAATAAATTTATAAGTAAATCCTGAGGTAAATTGTGTAATATTTTGGTAAAAATGATTAAATTACATGCTTATTGATGTGAGCAAATAATAGTAGTAGTAATAAAGTAATAAATGAACTGGTAAGTAATTAATTAAAGGGGCTGATCATTTAGACTAATTAGTTTTTATCTTACATGTCATATACTATTGTTTTGGAGTGTCTTAGCTATAGTTAACAAAAAACTAAATAAATAAAATGGATTGACTCACTAGATTATGAGAGAGAGGTTTAAAAATGAATAAAAAGTAAATAAAAATATTTTTATACACCATGTAACCATATTAGGTTGAAAAAGTTAGGCCTTTTATATGATAAAGATGGGTAACAAACCTTATATTGTAATATGTTCTTAATTCAAACTGTAGACAGGATCATGAGAAAGAAAAAGAAAAAATAATAATTTATTTGATATCAGTTTCCTGTAATATCTAAATTTACTTGAAACATAAAATAAATACTCTCACTGACAAAAATTTCTATGATTTTGACTTACTTTAAATTTAATATCACAAACAGATTTTCATATAAGATATCTGAATATTATTATTAATTTGAAATTCAGTAAACTTTCTCATATTCATGTTAAAGTTTTAGACATTTTCAAGTATAATTAATTTTGTGTTTAAAATTGCCATGGGCTGATTTATTAGTTAGGTTAAAGAAAATTACAAGAAGTATGATAACGTTAAAATTAATTTGCCTTTACCTAACGTTAAGATTGTAATATTAAAATACTTAGTTAGGTATTTAATTTTTAAATATAATAACGAGGAACTTAACTTTTTAACTAAGATTTGTTTCAAATTTTAAATTATTAAGTTTAGTTTTTTGGGAGATTTTATTTAAAGAATGAATAAAACAAAACATGTGGCATGGTGATGAAGGAAAAGGCTAAGCTCCTGGGTAGAAGGTAAAAGAAGTAGAATATTTTGTTCCTGTTTGTATGAATATCCTTTACCTTTTGCTTCAATCATTTGTTCTTCATTTCTGAACACTTTTTTCTATTTTTTATTGTACTTAAAGTAAGTTATTTCACCTGAAATTGGAATAAAAAAATTGTTTTTTAAGATCATTGAAAAATATTTATGATTAAGCTTCAACTGAGCTTCACAGAAAGTTACATGATTGAACAGTGTGAACACAGAACGAATGTGACCTTAAGTTCTGTTTGTGCTGAGATGAGGAACAATGTTCTGGTATTGACATCATAGAACATGCACATTGCACATCCATGTATGCTTTTCATCATAGTTTTTTCAAATAAAAAAAGGGAAAAGCATTTGCCGAGAAAATGCTTTTGTGACTGAGTATGGCATTTTATTCATACTAATTGAAGGATATATTTCAAAAAGTACAGCAAAACCATTTGCTCCATTTTATCCATGTGACCTATTATTACAAAGTTTTTCCTTTAATGTGAAAACATTATTTAGATTATTAGAATCGATATTGAGGTCATATGGATAAACGTAGAACTGTGTTGAAATTTTTGCATTCTTTTTATCAGGACATGAGGACTGAATCCGGGTTCTGCAGCTTTAGCAGTTTAATTCATTGGCGGCCCGTTGTGTCGTTGTCAGCTCAACTGGCTTCTACACCAGGGTCTCGGATTCGATTCCTGGTTGGTCTGGTAATTTTTCATTGTTTATTTTTATCTATCACCCTTCTCTTTGTCTGTATTAGCAGTAATTGCAAAAAAGTTGGATGTGAAACCAAAGAAACAGTTAAATTCAATAGAGAAAAATTCACTATACCCCAACGAACTAAAGACTGCAGATGAGATCTAGCCAATAACAGCCAAGATCGGGTGTGAGGTTGCCCCATCGCTAAGTCACACTCTGTTCCACCGAATTCCAGTTGACTTTTTGTTAGGATGTCATCCACAGCGGAACCACAACGTAACAACGCAGGATACGATTATTGTAAGGCAATTGGCTCTGTCCTGTGATCTAGGTCACTACGCTGCGCCTTCATCTGGAGTCTCTAGTTCGTTAAGCTTTAAGGCAGTAACTTATTGTTTCGTTCGCATACTTTTCTACTGAATGCATCTTTAAATTCTCACTGTTAGGTGAAATTAGGAGGAGGTTAGTAGGAGAAATAGGTAGTTAGAAGAAATTAAAGGAAATGTTAACTGACAAAAACCATAATTATTTTACGCACAAATCTTTTAGGCATCACAGGCATATTTATAGAGTTCTGTAAATAATCTAAACTTCTGCGTTTCTAAAACATGTCAAAATTTTCATTTGGTATGCTAAACAAGATATTTAGTCATTTTATATGACAAGATATTTAACAATATAGCCTTCCTGTACAAAAATTAAGTTGTAAAATAATTTCTGTAACTTTATTGATACATTAATATTTAAATGAACATGAAAAATATTGTAAAAATTTGGAAATCTGTTTCATTTTGTTAAAACAAGAACCGTTCACACTGTAGCCGCAAATGATCGACTTTAAATAATTTGTTGATGGAACTCGAAAAGAACAATAAAAAATTTAAAAACACTGGCTGAAAAAATTTAGCTTTAAGTGTTATCGAATGACTATTTTTTATAACTTGAATAATTTAACATAAAAAAGTTATAAACGTTTCTCTTTTAAAAAAATTTTAACGGATATCGTACTGGTGTTCAATTAATAAATTAAACGTACGTTGCTTTATTTACGACGGAATTTTGTTAGTTATGTTTCAGTTCCTATTAAAATATTAATTTTACAGGGTTTTTTTTATCATTTTATAGACCCCATTTTATAATGTAAGATTAAAAAGCTGTATAATGGTTGTTGAACAACATAGTTTTTGAATAAAATAACAACTGAATTCTAATCTAGATTTTACTTGTAATAGAGTTCATCTTCCCGTTGAATAAGGCCCAACTACTCAAATGAGAATTGTGCTTTATTGGGAAAAGATAGAATGAGACTTGAGGTCGTCACAACCTTCCTTATTTTACGATTCAGAACACGCTATGACTTGCCTCTACCCAACTTTTCTTTTCTTCGACCCTCTCAACTGCTACGACGTAATACATCTTCCTTTCCCATAAGGACCTAAAATAAATGTTGCTTATATACACTGTTTATAAAATAAGATACTCTTGTTTCATCAAGAATATTTCGCCTATTTGTGTATGTAAGCCTACGCGTCATGAATGTTTAAAAATATTATAAAGTTTAACAATATTAAATGCTGTTAATGAACCGAAAAGTAACTTTTTAATTACACGATTTTTACCGCTTTATGCTAATTGTATTTATATGGCGAATTTATTTACTTACTTTTTTAATTTATTGACACAATCTGGTAGTGGTTATTAGCAGCCTCGTTATGTTTTAAATTTGAATTGTAATTTTGTTTTTAACAATTCCTAAGTTTTGCAACCTAATTAGAAATCAAATTTACGATCTTCAGTTTTGCAACTAAATGTATGCTGTTTAAAGTCAACCCCTTGGTTTCTTTTCCTTCTTTACCTTTTACATAATTTGGTTTCATAATTATTATTATGAATACAAAATAATGGTTATAACGCGTAATGGCTGATTGAACTCGGCAGCTCGCCGAAGTCTCGCTTCTGCGTTTGCCTATGATGCAGCATTAATTAATATGTTATACTAAATTATGTGTTCTGTTAAATTGAAAAATGTGTGTATCGATTGCATAAATAAATAAATTGTTTTTTTTAAGTATTTGCGAAGATTATGGTGAAGTCAAATCAAGATAATTTTACCGACATTTTTCTTCGTAAGTGTTCATATTCTTAGTTTTACTGAGGAGATCAAAATGTCCGAACTGATTTAAACTAATGAATATCATTTAATTTGTCATAGTAGGACTCTGAATAACTCAGAATAGGTTACCTATGTTACGAAACGATGAATATGGTGGTTGTTAACCACCATATTGTCGTAGCAAGAAAAATGTTTAGTTCCTTGCAATATGAATGTCAAAATAAAAAGTTTCAGCACGAGATTTCCAATAATAAAATGTATTACCAGCAACTGCATACACGCTTCGCGGAGGTTTATGTTAGCCTTAGAAGAGTCTGCTTTAAATTTAAGTTACAATAGCTATGTTTAATCTATTTACAGCTCCATCGACAGCTTTGTTAATAGTAATTACTGTCGTTTTGAACGTGTGATAATTTATAGACTAACGAAGAAAAGAAATAGGATTTTTCGCGTTTTGTAGCGTAGCATTCTAACGAGTACGCCACGGAGGCAACCAAGAGAGTTTCAAATCCTTATGCGGTACTTCTATCTTTTCTTATTAGAAATATTTTTAAGGAGGGGGGGGGGTTTCTCGACTAGATTCTCAAACTTTTTGTACGACTAAAAAATTTCTCTCAGTTTTTCTGTAAACATTTCTTCGGTTACTTTATAAACCTGTAGTCATGTTTCAATCATACCTATCTTATAGAAGTACTGACAATTAATTCTCCAAAATTATTTTCAAACTTATGTTAAAAAATATATCATGGTAAATTGTATAAAGTTAGATTATTATTGGTGAATTAAAATTTTTACGTTCACCTGAAAACATTATATTAACACATATTTTTTAATGATCATTGAGTTTAATAATGAAAACTTGAAAAGCAGGGCGTAGACGTAAATATATTTGACCAAACATTTCCGTGGTATTATTTAAATTCATTTGTGGTCAAAAGTAATATTTATTATAAACGCAACATAAACTAATAATTTTAGGGTATTATGAATAGATATTTTGTTAGGTTTCGTTTTGGTTAAGTTTTAGGACGTTTTTAAGTTTTAAAAACTTAACCTTTAGGTTAAGTTTTGTTACGTTTCTGTCTAATGTTTTCTTTTGTTTAGTTAATCTATAGTATTAATATAAAGAAGTAATGTTTGTTAGTTTCGTATATGGCAATCTCAAAAACTACTGATTTAAAAATTCTTTCAGTGTTAGGAATCTTAGAGCTTCCTAAGTATCATAAGAAAATGACATCAAGAAATTTTTAAATTAAAAAAAATATTGTGATCCCATCTTTTATTTTATTTATTTAGTGTAAGGTCATTTGGAAAGCTGAGTTTTTTTATCTATCAGTATTGTGCCATCTATTGTATACAATGTATTGTATTATCCAGTCAGGTATCAGGTACGGTACAATACCACAGTACAATACATCATCCTTTACTCATTCCTTTTTCCAAAATTTTTGAAAATTATTTATGGTAATAATATTAGAAAAATAATGTAAAATTCGGTTTCTACGTAGAAACTTATTTAAACCTTCCAAAAATCAAAGATATGCAATATTTAAAAAAATAGATTTTATCTACATTGTCTTATAACACATATCAAGTTATTCACAGGGCGTACTTCTCCTCTTCCACTAATTGATTGTGGCCGCCAATGCCGGCCGCATTGTTGTAGTTGGTAACGTGCTCGCCTCTCATCATGCGGTCTTGGGTTCGAATCCCATTCAGACACGGCATATTTTCATACGTTACAAAAATCATTTCATCCTTCACCGTCTGCATTAGCAGTAATTGCAGAACAGTCGGACGTTAAACTAAAAAAAAAAATTAAGTAATTCACACCCGTGTCAACAAAATTTCTGTTTCCAGAGCTAATTGGTTTTATTTGTACTGTAATGAGTTTACTTTGAAAGTGTAAGTTTGCGTGAAAAGATAGAAGCTTTAAGTTTAGTTTGCCGTGAAGTGCGTCAATAGTGCAGCGAGCATTGTTAGTCATGGCATGGACTACGTGTAGAATTTTAATAAACCCAGTTGTTTTTAAAATTTGAATGAATTCAGGTACTAAAATTTGTATCTGCTTCTAATTTCATGATTTATTCTTTGTATACAGAACAAAGAAGCGTGTGTTGTTTTATTAAGAAAAGTTTTAAAATATAAAAATATTTTTGTGTGTATAATTAGTAGTCAGGTTAAAAAAAGGGGGTTTCGAAGTTTTGTGGATTAATTTAGAAAGTGGGTGGTAGAGTCAGGAATGAAATGATAAAGGAGTTTGAGGTGTGTATGGAAGTTTGTCCCTGTTACAACGGATGCCACTAACGCTTAATGAGCCAGCAAAACGCGTCTGCAGAACACAAAAACACAAAACACTTTTTTCTATGTCTAATTAAACATCCTTTTAGTTTAAGACATAGAGGTCTAATGATTTTATCACCAACTTGAGTAAATTCTATATAATATATAATATAACGGTAAATTATTATATTATTTTAATCAACAATAAAATAAAAGTACAATATGACTAGAAATTATTTTTGAGAATTTCTGTACACTTCAAAGAAACAGATCACTACTATGTATTAGGGTACAACCGAGTATTTGAATTTCGAGGCTTAAGTTGTGTAGATAAATTATCTGCAAACTGAAATGCCCCAGGTTTGATTTCCGGTCCGATTTTTGGAAATATAATACACCAAAATCAAAGATACTGTACAAATAAAAACCCCCAAAAAAAACATTGTAGTATCTAATGATTTGAACTTGATGTGACGTTAGTTAAACTGGAAAAATCAATTTTCTTTGTAACAATATAATTTTTCCCATTATATATATCTGAAGAGGTTTCCTTAAAATATAGCTTTGTGAAAATTCTATTAAAAGAATGTCGCTCTGAATATAATTCTGTTATCAATCAACGCTTTAGTAAAACTATAAACAACTGATCAATATCAATATTGTCAACTTCTTGAAAGGTGAATTCAGAGGAATTTTAAGTGGAATACTTTCGTGTACGATGACAAATATATTTTTTTAAGTGACTCACATTAGTTATTTTACTTTCTCAGAGTATGGAGTTGGCAGGTACAAAGAAAGAAAAAGAAACTGGGTAAGGCCATCTGAGGAGTAGTGCTGATAAGTTTTTAGGAGATATGAGATAAAGAGGACTCCAGGAGGGTGACGAAGTTTAGAAAATGGCTTTGCGTTTAGAATTCAGGAGGTGGTTTTGGTGTTGTGACGACCGCTAAAGAAAGGGGAAAGAACAAGAGTGCGCGCGTGTTTGTGTATGAGACAGATTAAGGTTGTTAGCGTCTACAATATGAGAAATTTCCTTATATCATAATGATGTTGCACTTTGGACCCTGGCCGGGAATCGAACGGTCTTGGCTTGGCAACCAAGCATACTACCGACTAAGCCACCGAGATTACCAAAATTTGAATACAGTGTAGAAAACGATAGCTGATACTTTTACTGAATGATAGCTAATTTAAATTTATTTAACATTTTTATAACTTAGCTAAAAAGCTAACAATGGAATTTGTTAAAATGTTTAGTAGGCCTTCTTTAAGAATTTAGCTTCTTCTTCATCTTTTAGTTCCATGACTGTTGAACGATCGTTACCATTTTGATGATGACCGTTTTATTGACAGCTGCTCGGAAAAGTTGTACTGTAGATTTTCCGTACAATTGTCTCAAATTTTTCAGCTACGATGTTGTTCTTCTCCCCAGACCACGTTTGCCAAGAATTTTACGCTCTATAATGAGATGCAGAATGTCGTATTTTTGTGGATGTCTCGCAATGGGACTAAGATATTTCAATTCGCGACACTTGATAGACGTGACTATTTTTAAGTCTTTGCCATGCGAGTGAGAACGTTTGTGTTACTGAGTCTGTCCATTCAACTAATTTTCAGTAAGCGCTGATACACCCACACTTCGAGTGCTTCCAGGCGTTTAATCATTGTTTCAGAGAGTGTCAACGCTTCCACGCTATAAAAGAGATCCAAAAAGCTGTACCATTTTCATCCGTAATTTTAATGATAAGTTGTGACTGGTTAAAATTCTCTTTTTCTCACAAAGGCAGCTCGGGGCTTCTCTATTCCAGTTTTGATTTCAACAGTTGGGTTCCATTGATCGTTGACATTGCTACCCAGATACCTCAATTAATAAATTGACATTAATTAATAAGTTTACATGATTAAAACTTCATTAATCCTATCCCTTAACATTTTAATTTATAAATTATCTAAGTTTTTAAATTTTATTATAAATAACATTATTATGATTTACAGGAGTTAGGTATAACGATGCAACAAATTGTAGACAGCAAAGAAAAGAAGATTCTGAGGAACAGAGACATGAGACTAGAACTAAATACATTTGAACGAAAAAATACACCATAACTGGTGAACAAAGAGCGGCCACGTCGTCGTGAATGAAAAAGTTTTGGAAGCAGAAGAGGAAGCTGAAAGTCAAATCTCTAGCTCGTACTTTGAGGACTTAAATATAAATATGGACTGATTCAAGTGCTTCAATGTGGGCGTAAAAAAGTAACATTATCAAAAAATCACCAGAACAGTGAAAGAAAAAGTAAGAACACTTACCTATTAAGGAGCATTCGAGGGTTTACATCAGCTGGTTATAATATTTTAAAATCACACGTATATTATAACAGGGATATTGATCTCCTATGTATATTATGACAATTGCAGGAAACCTAAAGTATATATTTCCTTTTTTAGCATAATTGTTTGGTCTATCTGCTAACTTACTAGTTTACTAACTTACTTTAAGAGATTAGTGCTAGGGACTGGCCTAGTGGGTCATGGATAGGTGTTACCGCCAGGCTGCCGTCTCGCCTGGTGGGTTCTGTTTTGTTAATATTTTTTTAAGTAATTCTGGAGGGAGACTTAATTTGTTGCTATTGCATAGCCCTCTGAAAGGTTTTTTCTTTGTAACCGTGCAGTTGTTTTTGAATTTTCAAAAAAGTTTTAAAAGTGGAATCCTTCAAATTAAC
This sequence comes from Catonia carolina, assembly GCA_035578175.1. Taxonomy (NCBI): domain Eukaryota; kingdom Metazoa; phylum Arthropoda; class Insecta; order Hemiptera; family Achilidae; genus Catonia; species Catonia carolina. The sequence goes on along the minus strand of JAQMRL010000001.1, from coordinate 253,601,544 downwards.
CAACCAGAGAAGAGTATTTAGGTCATGTGACTGTGCTTTCATTGCTAAGTGAGGTTATGAGCGTTCTGTGTTGTTGTTTTGATTGGTGGTGATACAGAAATTCTTATTCTTCATATTACAATTTAATAATAATATTGATAATAGTTAAAGCTGTTGATTTTGTTTAATAAAAAAGACCAGAATCGTGGAAAAGAAATAAAAACTAGTTTTCTCTACCTAATGTGTTTTTGAAACAAAACTAGTTTTCTCCATAGCATTTTGCTACATAAGTAGAAATCTCCACTTTTGAGAATCAGAAGTTGCAACCTCCATGTTTATTATTTTAATTATAAAAAACTATTACAGATAATAATAATCTTAAAATTCCAAGAATGAATCTGCTTACCATACTACATAATATTAATATTTTATTTTAATTAAAAACTCGGCACTTTGCTTCATACAGCTTTTTTGTCGTTTACCAAAACATTTGTTCAGAGGAGATTACCAGTTCTGATCCTAAAATAATAAAATAAAATGTACAGGTAAAATTAATGATTAAATCCCTACAACATTTTTTATAGTTTTAGTGTAGAAAGTTAGATTAAATTGGGTTTATTTACATCTTAAATTTTCTTGTAAAAAGAAATAAAATAAAGAATATATACTGTAAAGGAATTCATAAATAATTGTGTGGTTGCGGTTAGAAGTTGCTGGTTAAAGTAACGTTAGAATAATACTTTCTAGTTGTTTATAAGTTGTATGTTGCTGAACCACAACCAAGTGGTTGGTTGCTTGCTTGGTTGGTGAACGTTGTTTGTTGCGAGTTTGTTTATTAAATTTCCTGCTGCGAAAGTCTAATTAGTGCTTCCATTACAAAGCAGTTATTCACCTACTAGTGAAGGCAAAAGAAATATCTACCAACTAACTCAGGAATGAGAAGAAAGGAAAAATAATTACTAGAGGCCCTTATTATTCTAATTCTCTTTTGCTTTCTCTATCATCATTATTTTTATTGACCAAGTTTCTTTTCATAGCTTTTCATTTTCATCCACTTTTTTATAAAACAGTGAGTAGAAATTCAAGCAAGTAATTTTGGTTTTACTGTAGTAAGAATTAATTATCTACGCATTTTTAAAGCTCTTGAGAAAATAATGATTATGATAATGTCAAGTGCTTTAGCAAAAAAAGAAAAGAATAAATGAAATAAATGTGTAAAAGTTCAAATTAATTAATTAGATGTAATTGAATGTATATTTTAAGTCTTATACTATTAAATTTAGTACTATTTAGTATTCTTTTTAAATTAAAAAAAAATTAAATTTTTTTTTGGCCACCTGTGTGGCACAGAGGATTAGAGTGCCAGACAACACTGGAGGGCAAATGGATTTTAATTAGTGTCTATAAAATTTTAGCTCGTTATAACCTGTGATATAATGTAATAAAATACACATTATACTCCAATAAACTAAAGACTGCAGATGAGATGTAGCCAATAACAGCCAAGGTCGGGTGTGAGGTAGCTCCTTCGCAAGTCACACTCTGTTCCACCGAACTCAAGGTGACTTTTTGTTAGGCTGTCATCCACAGCGGAACCACAACGTGACAACGCAGGATACGATTAACGAAAGTCAATTGGCTCTGTGCTGTGATCTAGGTCACTATGCTTCGCCTTCATCTGGAGTCTCTCGTTCGTTAAGGTACAAACATACAATTTACAGTCTGTTCTGCTCTCCTTCTCGACGTGGCGTAAGACTTCGCACAGTGGACTGATATGCAAATTAAATATATTACCAAGACCATTCAGTAAGAGTTTTGCTTAGTTCTCCGAAAGGTATTTCAGAATACAAGAAGACGTATAATCAGTGCTGAAATTATTTTGAAGCTGAAGTTCCATAAGGAAGCTTACTTGGCCCGACTCTATTATGTAGTACCTACAAGTACCATTCCCACATTCCACGACAGAACTGTTGCTACATTGCTGTCGTAGCTGTAGCAGAAATAAATGAAGAAGCAACTAGGAAGCCACAGGATGGAGTAAACGCTTTTTAACATTCCTTAGTTTAGCGTCAATAAATTAGTGATTTTCCGTATTTTCTCATTGAAATCGGTAAAATTGGTGTTTATATTAAAGATTGGGACCTTAGTATGCGTTTTACGACAGAAATGCAAAACTAAAGTTACAGAAAATTAAAAAATCAGCAACTTTCATATCAATAACTTTTTCTACAGAGCTTAGTTTAATGTCAATTTCTTTGATTTTCAGTATTTTGAAATCCATTTCGTTCTAATTTCTGTACTCATAATTAAACATAGGTTATGATTTTCATTACTTACATTGGCAAGAGAAAGCCGTTTGAGTGTTTCACACCTGGTTTTTAGTTTCCTTAGCAGATGTTGGTTTTAAGTATTGAATTGGTAAAGTGCAAACACTTCAAACTAAAAGTAAAATATTTTAAGGATAATTCTTTTTGTTTTACAGAAGAAATCTTAAACTAGAACAAATTAAATTACGGTTTGGTTATATCAGTGTAAAAAGTTTCTTCAGCAAACTTGATACTATTAGATACTGTTTCTTCGACTAAATATTGTGGATTAAAACTCTTCTCGTCTTCAGTTGTTTACTTTCTTATTTTATCTTGTAAGCACACTCAGAAACAAAAATGTGTTCATAAGACGATGCAAAATAAAGTTTCACTTTAAATTAACATGAAACTTAAATATATTGCAGTTTTTAAAATAAGATTATAAATATTTTCTTTAATATAAATTGAACTAGGTAAATTTGAATTTAAATTTATGTACGAGTACATATTTACTTGTCTAATTTACCCAAGTTTACTTAAAATTTAACATCTCTAAAATTAGGTTAAGATAATATTTCATGAGTGTTTTGTAGATATATTCTCTTAAAAATAAACCGCGTAAATACATGTACAAAGCATACGTACGCTTTAATGTTATCCTTAGAAAGGTAACGGAATAATTTTACTATCCATACAGAAAACATTATATAACCGAATTAAACGCTCTTTTTCAGTGGCATTTAGTTCCTTAGTTATTATTTAATATCTATCATAATACATAAAATTGTAGCAGAAAACATCCGAATGGAGATTTTGTAGCGTTTACTTATTGTATCACTACCCTGCCAGCCAAACCCACCAAATCGGTTATAGTCGTTGAAATCGCACCTCTCCTTAGAGCGGCTTTTCCACCGTTGCAACTGCGTATGCATAATGTACCCTGTATTTGTTGCTGGCTAAATGGAAGAGTGCGTGAGTGGTAAGGCAAACATAAAAACTGTGCGCAAGTGATATATGAAGAAAGACTCATGTCTTCAGCTTTGGGACCGGGAGATAGGCGCCCTTGCCTCTAGCTGAGATTTGCAGGTTTTCAAAAAATTGTAATATCATACTGTGTATATTAATTTAAACTACGAGTATTTAAGTTACTTTAAACATGCTTCTTTTATAAAAAGATAATTTCTCTGGTTTTAAATGTTTTAGTTTTAATCAAGTGAAGTTTAAATAATAATGTTTTAGTTTTGTGCCAAGTTTTTTTTAAAAATATACATTGTAAATTTTCTAACTCATTTAAAAAATAATTAATTAAATTAGAACTCTTTTACGGCGAGAAAATTACAATGTTTGGAGAAGAGTACGATATTCACTGCACATTATTTCTCAGCCAATCGCTATTCATTCAAGGCCAAATACTTCTGTTCCACCTACTATAATTCTTATCCTGGAAAATATTAACATAATTATTTATAAATCTTCTGCTCTTTGGGATTCATAGTTTTGTACAAATTTTTCAAAAAATTCTTTTTATAATTACTTTAAATTATGTGCAAGTTAATCCGTATGATTTTTACTATGTCCTTTTTATGATTACCATGTCCTTTTGTGCACTTTCCTTCCATTATTCGAAGCCTTCCAATTCGAACTGTCATCGAATTGTTTTTTCTTTAATTTTACATCTAGTACCAGCATGCCCCGCGCGGCTTCACCCGCAAAACATTGTGTAATCATTTAAAAAAAAAAAATATATATATAACAGAAATTGTGTAGCTGCTAGATCGATTGTATACTCCAACGTACACACACGTCATACACACAAAAGTTTTGATACATTCCCCCGTTTCTCGCTAGTCTTTACACATATATAATGTCTTCAACAATAGTACATACACACGTACACACATACAAACACATATTTATGGAATTCTTATTAGGACCCTTAGGCCCTAATAAGAGCCATTATCTTAGGCCCTAATAGGAGCCATTTGCCAAAAATGGGGCCATTTTTGAAAATTTTTTTTAAAAATTTTTTCTCTTTAATTTTTTATTTACAACTGTAAAGTGTTACAACAAGCAAATATGATGATTATCGTGATTATGTAAATGACATGATAGGCATGAGAGGGGTAGGGCCCCCATTGGTGCCTCCCCAAGAATGAAATTTGTATATCAAATTAGCATGTCTCTACTCCAGCGTCTTTTAAAGCGTCTAGGAGGATTATCAGGTAAATGGACGGAGGAAAGTGAACGCACCAGGGGGTTCTCGTGTTCGTGTGACTTGTCGTGAAAGCGTTTGTATAGGTATTCAATGGAATTTTGTATAAGTGGTGTTTTCAAATCTGTATGTAAGGTTTTGTTGCTAACGTAAAGAGGTGCTTTTGCTATAAGGTGTAATGTTTTTGACTGGAATGCTTGAATTCGTTGCAAGTTAGAGGGTTTGGTTGAACCGTAGATTTGAGATCCGTAGGTCCAAATAGGTTTCAAAAGAGAACAATATATGCGTAATTTTTGTGCCATTGGTAATTTTGATCGTTTGTGAAGTAGGGAATATAGAAGTTTAAGTCGGGAATTCAGTAATAAACGTTTCCGTTTGATATGTGTGCTCCATATATAAATATTTTTTATTTTTATAAATAAAATAAAAAGTGCTCCATAAATAAAATATTGCTGTGAATATAAATACGAATATGCTGTCAAAATTTCATAAAAATCCGTTCAATAGTTTTTAAAATCAGCCTGCACAAAATAACACGCTTTGTCTTTGTAATGTTAGTATAGATCGCACACGTGCATGTCTCTAGATTTTATCACTTTCTATTTGAATTGTTACTAAAAAAGGCTTCCATTTATTAGATATAAGTTTCTTTTTAAACGACCAGAATCGAAATTTAATTAATTGAGTTCAAGGGATATGTCAAAAATCTTACTTACGAAGTAAAGGTACTTAATGGTGTTTAAGATCTTAGACCTTAGTTAGATACGTAAAATCTTAGATAAAATATCTTTCTCCGTGATTTTTCGAAGTCGATACAGATTTGAAAACTGTGTAAAGCAGTTTAATTATTTAATAATCATAAAATAAAATAAAGGTGGAAAATTAATTAAGGGAAATGTTTAACTCTTTCCTTAAAAGTAGTTAGTATATTAAAAATTACGTCTTGTATTTATTTTTTTCTGGTTGAAATGAACCTTTAGATTGGTTGTGATAAAATTGATTGAACTATACGCTCTGTGTGCAGCTTTCATGCGCAGACATGTTGTTATGTACTTTAGGGAATTCCTAATCATTGTAGTTAATTATTCAATTGAAGTAATTATAATATCAATTAAATTTATGTAAGCTTCTCAGCAGCGTGGTGGTTAGCGTCCTAGTCCACAAAACGCAAATTTGACGGGTCGATTCACGGATTCAGCGAAATCAAGAAATTTTAACTGTCCCATAATCCTAAATAATCACTAATCAACAAGCTATATTACATATTTTTAAATAATCTAAAAATTGTTGGTATCCAATTTTTTCCCTATAGGTATTATATAATCTTTTGAAAACATTTTGTAATGAAACAGTTTATGTGGAACTTCATGAATTAAAGTTGATAAATTATGATTTCTTTTTACATGTAATGCTGGTATAAATTTGTTACGTTACGCCTTGTTTTAGTATGTTTTCTCTTCAGACATATTTATGGGAAACGAGGATTAAATACACATATTTTTTCGTAAGAGCTGTGGCAACATGTGAGCGTGTTATATAACTGAATGCTTTCTTTTATAATAAAAACTAATATTTTTACAAAGTAATACTTCTTTTGTTTTAGTTAATTATAAATTTTATCGCTTTTAACAAAATTTCTTTAACAAAAAATTCTTGGCTATGTTTTGAGTGATATTTACTTCGCACTGTACCCTTACTATTTGAAAACAAAGACCATCCATGGAGGAAACAAAAACCTCTAAAAACAGTTAAGAATAATATCACATATTTTGTTATTTATTAGGTTCAAGACATTGACTAATGAAGTAATTAGCCCACCATTAATAGGCTACTATAAATTTTACGTTCCGTCAGAGTATTTTTTTTCAAAATCCCTGTAAAATAACATCAACTGCTTTTGTTGCTTTAAGATTTAGAGTGGATTTCATATGATTGAAATAAAACAGTAAAATAATTATGTTTTAGGCGTTTCTAAGTAGCTACCACACATTAATACCTGTGTACTTACTGAGAGTATAAATTAATCAAAACACCGACAATTAGATTACTTGAGATATAATTTGTAATTTAATTAACAATTTTATATTATGTTATAAATTAATTATCTAATTTTTTCCTTCAGCAGTTTTTAATCACATCACAACTTATTGATCTACGTCGTGGAGTTAGATTTTTTAAAAGTAATTCATTAGTTATTATAAATTGCGATATTAAGTCAAAAAATTCAATTGTCTCAAATAAATTTATTTGTATGGTTTATTGGTATTTTCTATCTCATTCTCATTTTCTTAATATGTGAATTTTTGAAGCTACTTTATGGATTAAATTCGCCGAAAACTGTCTTTGAAGGCTTCTCTTCAAGTAGGTTATGAATGTAAATAAGTTTTTAAGGTTTTATAAGGTTTACTTTTTATTAAGTGTTTTAAAAATGAATGTTTATTTGTCCCTTATGCATTTCTAATGTTCTACCGATTTAAATAAAATTTTATCTATAGACTTTTCAGTTTCTGGAGCAGGTTTTAAGCTTTTTAAAACCTCAATCTGATCAGTAGAAAGAAAGTTTGGGGCTTACATATTGTTTTGTGGTTTCAAAAAAGTCAGATATTTGACTTTTAAAATACAGACATTTACATCAAAGGATACATAAAAACAGATATTTTATTTTATGTAGTAAATATTATACAATAATTTCACTAACCTTTTTAAGCTGCCTTGACTTATCTTGATCTACTATCTGCTACTTACAAGTGTTTCAGTGGAACTACTAACATCAAAGTACAAAATATCATTTGAAACTAAAAAAATTTCATTTAAAATCTGTAGATCTTCAGTCATTTGTATAAAACTGATTTAAATCAGTTTTATAGTTAGTTTTAAATCAGTTTTATATAGATGACTGAAGATGTAATATCTTCTACAGAAAATTTGTAGTTGTAACATGAAACGGGAAGAAATAAAAAACATGTTCAAAAATTTCAAATCCTAACCGGCAGTTAAACCCTTGACTTTTAATTTTGTATTCAGTAAATTACTACGAATACTTCCGTCTAGAGGCGGCCAGTTCATTACACTTACTATAATTTACTAGTTATTACATGAGGACTTATGACAATAAAAATTTATTTAGTTTTTAATATTACATAAAAATAAATAAAAATTCATAATTAATTTTTTGAGATCAATTATAAATTTAATAGTCTGGGTAGTATTAAAACAACAAGCATTGAAACTTATTAAACAAAACTAATTTGATTAAAAATTTTAAATCAAAATTAAACATTAGATTTTTATTTTCCACGCTGAATTGAATTTTAATTTTGTTTAAATGATTAGTAATGGGTTTTTACTAAATTAAATCAACCTAATTAGTTATTTCATTAAATGAGTTGTAATTTTGTATTCCAGAGGGTTACATTTTTCATAAGCAGTAACGTACAGTATTTTAATTAAATTAGTAAATATGTAAATTTACCTCGTTTATAAAATTGCAAAAATACTGTCTAAATTTTATTTCTTTAGTCAACATATTTTTGTTTAATATTTACCCCTTTTACGACATTGTTAAAAACTTGTTACATGAATACGTTGAACACGATTCTCTCAACTTATGAAAAACATTGAGCTACATTTCTTCAGTAGTATTATTTTGAAAACTATAAAAATAATAACCACTCAATCAAAATTTTGATTTTTTGTGGATTTTTATTGTAAATCTCTGGTTATTTATTTGTTATCTAAAAGCAGTTATACTGATGATATAATTAATTTTTATGAAACAAATGTTGTAGCGGTATGATTGGTTGTCCAATCAACCAACTTTATAAAACTATTATATTACTCGTTTCTGTCACACCATTTTCAGCAAAAGAAAATACACATTAGTGAACATAATCTTAATAAAATATACAAAATACAGTTTGTTTTCGATAAACTGGTGGAACTACATAAATTTCAATAGTAGCCTATATGAAATTTCTAATCTAAATTTAAACTAATATAAATTTATACGAGTATAAATATTTTTCTCGTTAAAAAACCTGACAAATGTTTACCTACAAGCCAACTGGTTCAGGACGGCCTAGGAAGAGATGATCATTCCAATTTTTTCAAGAAATGGCAGACTACTAGTCTAAAGTTGGAAAGGGTCAAGAAGCATCTTTTAATATTTCTGGAAGTTCGTTTTGTATGCCATTTTTCAGTATGTTTTTATACTTTTATGACCACAAGGGATCACTTTAGTTAGTTTAGGTTGTCTTTACTTTCTTCTTCTGGGTGTTCTTTATTTTTTGTTCCCAGTAATTTTGCATTCTTTCAGATCTGTTTTGTCTTTCACCAATTGAATAAATCCCTTTCTGTAGCTTTTTGTTTTTACATGTAATTGTTTATTTTTGTCGTTAATAACTTGTTTGTATTTTGACGATATTTCCTTTAGATCATTTATTGTTAATTTAAGTTCTGCCAAGTCCTCTTTGATTTCTTTTATCCACTGGATGTTCGAGTTTTTAGAGTTACCTACACAGTTTTCCCCCCTATTTTTCTTATTATTCTAGTTTTTAGCGTTCAGAGTACATATATGTTCTGGGTAGTATTATTTTACTTTGAGTTTTTCTTTTGTTTATCCAGTATTCTACTTTTGTTATCTGTGGAAGGCTTTGAAGTTAGTATCTGAATTTAGTTCGGGTCATTTATTTTCTCGGCGTAGTCGATTTGACTCAATAACCTTTTGTGATTTCTTTAAAATAACTTAGCCTATTAGATACCGTAGGGGTGTTTTTCAGTGCCCTCATAATTTATGTTAAAAGAGGTTAATCTACTATTCTGAACATGTGTCTGTAGAATTTTGTTTTTCGTTTTCTGATTATCTCTATCAATTCTTCGTTTTTTGCACAATTCTCTTTCTCCTTGTTCATTTACTGTCGGTCTACTATCTTTGGACCAATTAGCTTGCCGAAGATCTTTCTTTGCCCATTCCTTATTGGGTTCGACATAGTTGATCACATAGAATTATAACCGTTGAGTATAAAATATAAAAATTAATCATAAATTAGAAATATGTGGTTCTGCTTTCTAGTGGTAGAAATCTTTGAATTAAATCTTTTCAAATCTTCAAATTAGAAAGTTTGTGTGGTATGCCATATCGTTATTTAAATTTTATAAGTTCCTTTCATAAACCACTATAGTTTTAAGATAAGTAGGGAGTTGTATACTACTCCATTTTACATACGGAACATTTTCTCAGCTTGTACTAAATTGATCATTATGCATTTTGTGCCACTTTATTGCACCTTGATATACACACTTTAACTCTGGGGTTTTCAAAAATTTTATGTAAAAAAACAGAATTTTTGGATTAGTTTTAACACTTTGAAATTTTAGAATATTTAGATCTGTAATTTTTTTTTAACTAGATTTAAAATAAAATCTCATGTTAAAATGTGTACCTATCTGTGATGAAATGTTCCCTTTGTGCTAAAAAAATTAATGTTTGGAAAATCGGAAAAGAAGACAATGAAACCTACCCCAAAACATGCCATCTTCATAGTCAATTAATCTTTTTGTGGATCAGTAATTTGGAAAATTGTTTTGTGCAGTCATTAAAATGTTAAAAACGGAAAATTTTGTACAATTAAAATAATTATGCCGCCAGCACAATTTTAACCAGTTACAGAAAAAAATCAAATCTAAAACAAGTTGAAAATTCTGTTTGTCAACACTTTTTAAATTTATTTAAAATAAAAAGGAACGTCACATAATAATAAATTTTATTTCAAGTTACAAAGGAAACTTTTAAAATTAATATACGCAAATAAAAGAAAAGTGAAATAAAAATTTTACAATTCCCGACTCCTTATAATATAATAAATTTTTGGCAGTTTTTCAGACATAAATTGATAATCAATCCAGGTTTACCAAAAAAAAACATTTTTTTCACGGGTTTAAAATAAATTTTACAACAGAATATCTTAATATTTAAAATACAGAATGATTTAAAATCTGAATTTTAAGCACATAATAATATTCACACTTCATGAATAGAAGTTGATAAAATTCACTTGGTACAATTTCAAAAAGTAAAGACCGTAAGTTTACTGATTTTTATTCATATTTAAATATAAAAACGTTCGTATGTAAAATATCATGAATGTGAATGCAATTTTAGGTTAAGTTCAAATATGGAAGTTACCATAATGTAAAGGGAATTCTTTCACTCAAATTGTTAGGGTGAGTGAAAGAGACAGAATATTTAGTTACTGAGAGAAAGGGGTGGTTTACTTATTCGGTCCTTCTTTTACAGTTCGGTGTTAGTGAGATAGAATGACCAAGTGTTATAAGGTAGAGATGTAGTTTTCCTTTCTTTTTTAAAAAAAGAGAAAAGGTACAAAAATTTTATCTCTTTCTAATGTTGAATTATGCATTCAGTTACAAATCTTGTCTGAGTGTGGACTCTGGAAACTATCTTAAAATAAAAAATGTATGTCTCCTTTCAGCTGCTTCGTTTCCAGGGTTCATTAGGAGTCTTTCTACTTATACCATTGATCCCAATATCTACAGTAGAAATATCGTCGTGAATAACAGATAAAGCTTAGCAGTTGAACTGCTAAGCATACCAGAACGTTTTACTTATAAATCTATGCGTATTTTAAAACACCTTAACTAAATGCTATTTTTACTTATCCTTTTAAAATCATCTATATTTCTCTCAATTGTTTTAATTCTATTCTCGTTAATTTTTTGAAAAAACATAGAGTTTTAAAAATTATGTTCCGATTAAAAAAAAAATTCTTTAATATTTCCATATAAATAAAATTTACTAAACTGTAATGATTAAAATTAATGATATCAGTTTATATTGCCTAGGATTTGTAAACGATTTGGCTTTTTTTGGAAATAACATAGCTAAAGCAAGAACACAGATAACTTCCCTGAAAGAAATAGCTGAGAAAATTGGTCTAAAAATCTCCTCTGAAAAGACGAAAATTCTGGTTCGAGATCCACTATGTACCTGTAAAGTAAAAATATGCAATCAAAGCATTAAACTGAGGGAAAAATTTAAATATTTCGGAGAAATAATCACCAAAAATAACAAAGGGAAAGAAAATTGGACAAAAAGAATCAGTAAGCTCACAAAATCTGCAAAATTATTGCATAATGTCTACAATACAAAATGTTTCTCGATAGAGTCAAAATTTCGACACTACAATACGGTGATTTTACATAAAATAACGTATGCAAGCGAAACACTATTTAACCTCCGGAAAATAAACTCAGAACACAGAATTTCTAAACTGGAGCAACGAATCATTGAAAGGTGTATCAATAAGAGGCGTTTATCAGACGGAATTTTGAAACCGATGTACAAAGAAGAAATCTGTAGGAACACGGAACCGCTTGCAGATCAAATAAGAATAAAAAGAATTTTCTTTTTCGGACACATCATGCGGAAGAATCCCCCTAGAATATCCGGACAGATAATTGAATACTTTTTAAGTAAAAAGTGCCAGCCGCACTGGTATTAAATTAAAGAAGACCTAGAAGAACTTCAGATTTCACTTGAAGAGTTAAACACCAAGACAAAAAATTATGATAAACTGAAAAACATGAGACTCCAGCAAAAGAAACCAACCAAACGTCCAAAAGCCGTGTATTCTGAGGAAGAAAGGAAAAGAAGATCTAACGCAATGAAGAATTACTGGGAGAAAATCAAGTATAAGAACATCCAGAAAATGGAAAAGATCATAAGACGAAATTAATGATTCTCCAAAGTTGAAGAACTTATGTAGTCCTTTGAGTCTTTAAAAAAAAGAATTGATATAACTAATTACATATTTATAGTCATTTACTAATTACAAGTCATCAGTTTAGGGCAAGAACGAGGAAGGAATTTTCACTTCGTGATGTTGTTTAGGTCATCAGCCGAGAGGCTGGTTTGAACCTGTAGAGGTTTTACTAAGTAAAACAAAAAGTGAGGTGGTTTACCATGCCTTCCTCACTGAGTGGAAAAATACACGTATCAGCATGCCGTCCCTCTGAAAAGCACATATTTTCTACTCTACAAATGCCACCTTCACTTCATTCACCAAAGGGTCAGGCTGTTTAATGAAATTCATTACTTTCAGAGGAGACAACTCTGATCAGTGTCTTTTGCACTTCTATCTTTTCTGTTCTTAAACGACTCAGTCATTTAATTAGCTGACCATGTGATAAGAAACGGAACTATTTGTTTTAGCCCTGCAACAAAGAGATTGAGTGTAAATAATCTGACACTCCACCTGTTTGTTATGGGCAGACACTTCATGATTTATAAAAACGATGCTCTTTTGACATTCTCGTTGAGATAAAAAAATCCCAGGGCTAAAACAAAGAGAATCTTATAAAAATTCATAATCTGTGTGTTTAAATGAAAAATATCTAACTTACTGACTGCCTGATTCATTTTTTCTTTACTAATTTCTTAATTTATCGATTAGCTGGAGAGTGTACTTGATACACTTGATTTTTGTGTCTACAGAGTTGAATAAATAAATTAAAGCCTTTGTATTTCAAAAATTTGTGCCTAATGAGTGGCTACTATAAAGTAAAACATATATTTTTATACCTTCTTGAAGAGGTACGTCCAGTAAAAAAATTGGCATGCGTATTTTATGACACCTGGAAAAATTAAAATATTTCAATTTCAACCTTTTGTTTCAAAGTTCTAGAAAGGTGATACCTACCTTAAAGCAAATAATATTATTTCAGCACCATCTCAAAGAACTACAATATTTTAAAAATTGGCCTTAGTTTAGGCAATGCTTAGAAAAAGTGTGGAGCAAACCCGCAAACAAAAAGGAAAAACCAGTTTACTTATTGCGCCTTCTGAGGTTACCAGTGAGTTCCCGCACAGCACAGGAGAAATTGCTGGTTTTAAAATAGATGCATTTTTACAAAACATTAATAACTTCATCAAAGATTCATTAATAAGTTACAATAAATTTTGCAATTCGTACTATATTACCGTTTTCTTTGCATCCCAAACGCCAAGTCTTTCTTACCATCCAAACATCATCCTGCAGGTTTCTACTGGTCATCGCCTCCATTGCTCCATACATACATAACTTTGCTGAGCGTTTTTTTTACCCTTAGGCTCCAGTTCCATACTCTGCTATCCCACTCGTCCTAATTCATCCAATATCCGTACCACAACAGTGTCTTTTATATTTCATCTAATTCACTTTTTGATCATCCTACTCTTTCCAAGATTGCTTCATTCCTCATTTGGTCTAACCTCGACTCTTTCTCTAGAAGTCAAGTGACAAAATTAAACAAGAATGTAGGTAGAAGAACAGTTCTTATAAATATCAAAAAATATAAAAAAAATAAATAAATAATTGTAAATATAAAAAAAAATCCACATTAAAATATACTTGATTGAATTGAAATATATGTGACATAAAGTAACACGCACTTTAAATTAAAATTCTAATAAATATTGATATTTGAATTTAAAGAAATATTTTAACGGCTTTTTACTATTTTAATGGGTTTACAAAATTAGTTGCAAGCCTATTTTAAGTAAGTATTTTAAGTACCATGAGAATATTTATGATATTTTCTTAAACAAATTATTAACTTGAACCTGTAGGAAAATAAGGAATTAAATGATATATCACTTCCAAATGTTTTATTGGAGCTTAAACGAATCTTTCGTTCAGGTGAAGTTTCTTTCTAGCCGATTTAAGATCTAAAAGTGATGAATAGGCAGGCTATCTTTTTCTCGGAATTGGAAAGGAAATTGATCATTCAATTCACAGAACTCTTTCATTTTAATAAAATTTACTCATTTGTTTGCTTCGAAGGGCATTATTCTAAAATGTATAACTAAGTAAATATTCTGAGTAAGCGAAATGACAATGAAATGAGAAAATCATGCGAACAATGAATTAGTTTATTTTCTTATGCCATGATGATAAATAAACTATTAAATTTTTTACCCTTCTTTCATTTTATTTGTATATAATTTTCGATTTAAATGATTGGTCATTTTTTTTTTGCAAAACTTTGTCGATAATTGAATTCTAGGATCTTTGGTTTGACAGCCGGGTGCGTCGCTGACTGAAGCGGTCGTATTTAAAAAAATTGTGATCGATTCTATACATTACCTTAGAAGACGAAGATATTTCACAAAACTTATTTTTAATACAAAGATCGACTTAATGACTAATTCTTCTGATATAAAGCATCCGATTTTTGGAGACTTTAGTTTTCAGCTCGTGATGCTATTGCCATTCTCTCCCTCAAAAAAAAAGAAGAAATTTAAACTTAATATTGTGTTTGTGCCAACATTACGGACTTACCTAAGGTTTATGAAAGAATGGTATAAAGTACGTAAGACTAGACAATAGAGTTACCTGTTTTAATTGTAGGGTTTTTGACGTCTCAAAATGATGAAACGGGACACTTTACTGGTACAGAAAAGATGGTCATTGCCATTAATTTATTAACGTTTAGAAAAAAAAACAAAAGAAAAATATAAATAAGTTCGTACCCTTTTTTGTTGTTGTTTAGGTCATTAGCTAAAGGCTGGTTTGAACCTCTAGAGGCTTTACTCAGTAAAACAAAGTACGATGCGGTTTACATATGCCTTCCTCAGTAAATGGAAAAGAATGCTTATCAGCATGCCAAGCCCTTCGAAAAGCATCCATGTTCCACCCTGAAAATGCTACCTTCACTTCATTCACTACAGGGTCTGGCTGTATAATGATATAACAGCTCTTAGAGGAGATAAATCTGACTAGTATCTTTTGCACCTCTACCTCTTCTGTTCATAAATGCTTCTCCATATGATTGGCTGACCATGTGATAAGAAACATTTAGTATGTTTTGTAGCTTTGGAACTAGCAGATCAAGTGCAAATAATTTAACATTCCGTCTGCCTGTTATAGGCAAGACTTTTTGCATGTTCGTTAATAAGCTCTTGAAAACGTTTTAGTTTATCTCATCTCTTTAGGTTTTAGATGAGTTAATTGTTGTACGTTATTATTATTTTTTGTTCAACGTTCCTAAAATTTTTAACTACACGAACTATATTTAAAAAATAATCATGCAAATTATGAAATTTCTTGAAGAGTATATTTTTTGAATATACTTGTACGTGAAAGAAATTTGTCAGTTCTGGTACTAATAAGCAACTAAAGGATTTTCTTTTAACAAAACATAAATTGTAATTGAAAACCGAAACGAATAAATTTCATAAGAGTTTGTACAAAAAAAAAACATATGAATTGAACTTCTTTTGTAAACGGAGCTATAACATCACAATGACCTCTAAATCGTACGGTTTAGAGTTGTCAAAAGAAAAATCTCTACAGGTTATTCAGTGATGCGAAAAATAGTCGTCAAAATACCTTTTGTTAGATATTTTCTTATACTTCAAAAAATTATAAATATTTTCTTTTCCAAAATATTTTTTTAAATTACTTATTTTAAAAATTTCGATATTTTACTTTCTCTTGCCCGGTAAGAAGACTTTTTAGGGAAGGAAAGTATTGTTTCATGTTACATTTTTTAAATCGAGTTTTTATCGGAAATACGCGTTTTCAGGCATCCTGAACCCAAAAATCATGTTTTTAGCAAATTGTGTGAGTAAAAAATAATTTATAATATTGGTAAGAAATTTACTAGCAATCAATTTATTAATTAATACTTAACTCAAAATTCAAGGTTGAAACGTTTTAATTTTTTAAACTTACTTATAAAAATTAGCGTAACTTTTTTTGTATTTTAACAATTTAATTTTTTAACTTCTCGTAAATATCACAGAGGTTGATGGACTTTTTTATATCCTTTAGTTTTTCACTCGCTTTGCCATATCAAAAACATCGTTAAAACAAAGTAAACATATTGTAATCAGTGGTTGTAAGAGAAAAAGCTGCGGAGCAAAAAGAAGTATAGTAAAAAAATAGATTTTGTTTTTCAGTAATATATATTTTCATAACTTCATTAAATACATCTCTTTTTTGAATAAAGATTGTCAGACTGATTAGTCTACATGATTTTTAAATTCAATTTTTAGCTAAATACATTTCTTTAAATTTGCATCATACCAGGCGATTGTATTATTAAAAGTGTTTAACCACATCTGAAAATTTTTTTTAAATATTGCAAATATTTGAAGAATGATAAGTCACTTAAAATTAAAATATTTTGAAATTTTAAGCTATACTGAAATTAAATTGGTTGTGAATTGATTATAAAAGGAATTCATTATTATTTTGTTATTTATTCGTTAGAAATTTTGTTGAGACTACATCGGTCAATAAAATAAAGTTAGGTTATCTCTATCTATAATAAAGAAAATGAAACAGTGGACAATTCTGATTACGTCAGAGTTACAATACGATCTGATCTGAAATAATAGATTAGTTCAGGTTACTTCGTTGTTATTACTCTCCGGTGCTTATAAACATAAAGTTTTTTGCTTTTTCATCACTTTTCGACGTTCGATTACTGGAAACGAATAGCTTTCTCTAAAATGGTATTTTGTAGGTCAAAGAGCAAGTCGATTCTATTACCCTTGTTTTACTTAACTTTATTGTTCTATTTGTCAGACAATTTTGATAATACATCGCCTGGTATTAAGCAACGTCAAAACAAGAACACTTACTTAACAATTTTTAAAATATATAAATAATAAAATATATAAATAAAATATAAATTAATATTCTCATATTTTTTTTTAATAATTTAGTTTTTCGATATATTCAAGATGTTTGATGCTTCATCCCATAATACATTTTATTACAGTATAGTAAAAGTAATGAGAGCTTCAACGAGTAAAAAAAAACAATATTGTAATAGCATTATTATAATTTTAAAGAAAATAAGTTAGGGAAATTGGCCTATCCGTAGGCGTCAGTTAGTGATTTTCTGTATTTTGCTAACCAAAATCTGTAAAACACTCGGAAGTTTTTAATAATGTGGTTTTAGTATGCATTTTACGACTAAAGTGTATCATAGAATTTATAGGAAATAAAATAAATCTATAAATTTTATTTCAAGCTCTTTTTCCAGCTTAGTTTAGCGTCAATTAGTGATTTTCCTTGTTTTTATGTCGTACAGAGGTTGACTTTCATTTTGCCCCATTCACTCATGATTAAAATTAGGTTATATTATTCATTATTTTACATTACCAAGAGAAAGTCGTGTTAGAGTTTCACACCGGATTTTTTCTGAGTTTATTTTAAGTCGCATGATGATGACGCTAAATGATTTTTAGCTTGGTCATTAGCGAGTACAGTGTGTTATGGAACACTGGGTTGTGACTTGTTATAATTTCCAGACATTAGCAAAGAATCGAACTCGGGATCTTTGCGTATTAGACCAGCACGCTACCACTACGCTTCAGAGGCGGCTGCCAGATTTTTATTTTTGTTATTAAATAATACAAGGAGCATTATTTCTACGAACCGTGACGTAGTGTTCAGCGCAATTTGCTTTCATGTAAGGGGTCCCGGGTTTGATTTTCATCAGTAATATTACATAGTTATTTAGTTCTTATTAATTGATTATATCATTTATTGTAAATTAAGGTGTTTATTTTGTGGTGTGTAATTAATAATTACATTAAATATATAAACGGCTAAAACACTTCGATTACAGAAATTGAGCATCTCACGTTTTATTTATTTAGGAAATTACGAATAAATAATCAAACAAGATTTGGAATTAAATTTGAAGTTGATTAAAGTCTCTTTATTAACTTATAATAGGGGTTTTTTATAAATACTACACTGATAGCAATATTGATAAAACGGAGGATATTAAGATTTGTACGTGAATAAAAAATAATACAAAATACTATTGAAGCTTCGTTACTTACTGAAACGTAAAAATTATTCCTCTGAATAATTGTAGGCCTATACTTCATGTAGTAAATTCGGTTTAAAATTTTTAATGTAATATTTTAGTAAATATTCTAAATACATTTCAATAGTAAACAAAATTATTAGAAACCAGCTTTGTAATCAACTTTATTAAATTTTTATAACAATTTGTTAGGTATATTTTTGTATTTTCTTCATTATGAAATATTTTAAATTTATAAACTAAAATAAAATGTTAGTACGTAGTTAAAAATTATTTGAATATTCAATTTATACAAAAAATACTTCATCTTTTAACATACCCTTGTTTTTATAACGTAAAAAACGGTTTGATTTTGAAACCAACGTACACTCAAATCCCCTTAAAAGTAATATTTTGTATTCAGTTTTTATAAAAATTTTATTCTCTTCATGTCATAAAAAATATTGTTTAAATTATTTTTGCACTTATGTTGTTTTAATAAGATAATAAATAAAAACTTAAACTTTTGATAATATTGATATTACCATTCTTGTAGCCTACATTAGTTAATAAAGTCACTAAATAGTTATTCGTTTTTGATATAATCGTATTACCATTCGAGCTGTCTTATGGGGTTTAGTTTTGCAATAGACGCCGAAGTAACAGGTTTCTGATTTGATTTCTCTCTAAATTTTAAACGTTAAAATAAATATTATTAAACTGTAACTGACTAAAACAACTAATGAATGAAACGGCAAATGCGATTTCATATTTAAAAGGCCGATGGCTAATTTTACTTTAAGGAGTAGAGATACTCAGTGGTATATTATCCATTTATAACTACGGGTGTTGACCGTTATTCAGGCCAAGAGATCTCTACTCCACTTTCGCCTTAGACGTTGCACAATTGGAAGTTCCTTGTAGCTAGATCACGGACTATTTGGTTTGGGTGGTCATCTAGTCGTTCATAAAATTTTCTACAGAAGGACGCGGTTACTTCCTTTATTATCGGAATTTTGAAATCGTCGTGGAAGGTTTTTATGTAAGATGGGACTTAAACTAAACATCTGATTTTTTCTCACCCAAAACTTACGTACAGCGATTCCTTTTAAAATATTGAACAACCTTCTGTATAATATAGTGTATTGAATTGGAAAAGAAAAGAAACAGTGTCTACGAGCATGAATTTTTATTTTTGTTCGTGAAACTGGCAGATTGAGATTCTTTACAACAGACCACAGGTGTACCATTATGAACGACTAAGTTTAATAACGTTTACCGTTTCAGATCTGGTCAATTCAGAACAAATAGCAACCCCATGACCCAATGAGATGAGGATGATGCGTATGACGCGTAAATGAGGCGTAGTCTTGTAAAGACCCAGGCCGACCATTCTTAAGAGAGTATGGTTAATTGAACCCCAACCATCAAAGTACACCGGGAACCACTGTCTAGTATTCAAATCCGTGCACAAGTAACTACCTTTACTAGGATTTAAACCAGAAACCTTCGTCTCCAAAAATCGGCTGTTAAACAGCTGATTCGCGGCGACGACTTTACCTGTATACCAACTCGGTGGGATCCTACAACATTTTTACAATAAAATTTCCTACTTTTTGATGCTTGTTTACCTCCAACCGTTTTCCACATTACTGTTAATACAGTTGATGAATGATGATAGATGAAAACGCGTAATCAAAAATGCCAGACCTGGCAGGGAATTGAACCCGGAATCTCTGGCGTATAAGAAATAACATTATTTCTTTAAATATGTTGTAGATTTCTTCATCAGTTTAATTAATGAAGTAACGCTTTAGTTGTTGGTAACTGCAATGGATAACGAAACAGTAAATAGAGTTGGAATACTAAATAAAATTTCAGACCTTAGCTGGGAATTGAATACCAAATCTGGTTAATCAGTAAAGAAATTTAATGTTTGAAATAGTCGAAAACTGAGGTATTTAACTATTTTTTAATAAACAATAACTTAAATTTAAAAAATCTTTTAAAGCAAAACATATTTTATAATGTTCACTTGTAAGAGGCTTTGAAATAATATATTTTTAACATTTCCGAAACCCTTCTTAAATTGTTTGGGCTTAGTAGTGTAGACGCCAAATAAGCTTGCCGGTGTAGATGCTCGAACAGTTCGGATTCAGTCGAAAGATTTCGTGTCTTATTATCGAAATGCCTATTAAATCACATGTTCTAAACGATGTAAATTATCATCTATTAGCGTCGTTAAAACAATACAATTGTAAACATTGTATTACCCTACAACTTTTAACGCCTACCACATAAAACATATTACAGACTAATGTTTTCAGGTTAGCTCGTAATATCGTTGCGAGAGCGACGTGACTTTGATCACAGCTTGTACAGCACCGATCCCTACCACTCGCTGAAGCAACCGAGCGCGCCATTACCAAAATCAACCTTCTGCACACTTTAGAAAACCGGCAAGCTTATTTAGCGTTCGCTCTACATTCAAATCTTATGAATAGGGAGAAACTTCAGTACGATTAGCAAGCTGAATGTACGAGTTCTATAAAACGCCGTTCTTTTTTCATATGAACATTATCATCTTTTTTCCACTTACAGCAAATTTTCGAAAAAATTATGGTTTAAAATTAATCTTAATAATTTATTATCTTAAACGATTTATAAATTTTATCTAACAGAGAAAATTTGTGCTATTTTGAAAATTCTAGTTTGAGTGGATCTCACTATACTGTCGCTATTGGTCATGGTGTAGCGGTCCGTGTAACTGACTTCTATGACACGGGTTCTGGATTCGATTTTTGGTCAGGTCTAACATTTTTCATCTCTTATTTTCTTCAATTTATCTTCATCGCATGTACTATCAATATTGTGCAAAACAATCGGACGTAAAACCAAAAAGAAAGCTACACGTTTGTACACATTTTTTTGTTCATTACTACCGAGTATTACAAAATGGACTATAGTTTTAAAAGGGATCTTGTACATTGGTTTAAAAATAAATAATAATTTATTTAGCATTTCAAAACCATTTCTTTCATATTAAATATCTAAATACATATCTATTTGTTTTAATAGTATATAAGTACATACAATTTCTTTACTTTTACATAATCATTCCTTCCGATTTTTTTTAATCAACAGATAATATTAAAATTTTATTTAAAGAATCCAATATCTAATCCATCTTAGTTATTATTTTACATTATACAGATTTTATATCTTTATTATACTATTCACTACACAAATAACATTATATAGTATTTTTCTTTTAAATATAATTCTACAAAGTATATAATTTCCTAATCTTTAATAAATTCTCTATTCTCACCAGAAGTCAGTTTTATTTTAATTAATTATAAAAAAAGTAGGTAATAATAATTCATTTGGAAAAATTCTTTATTATAATTAATATTATTTTCTGGTATATATAATTTATTATATAATTTAATTAATTAGTTAATTTATTTATGGAATTTACTAATTTTTTAATATATATTCTATAACGCATATTTTTTGGGTGTGCAAATTTCAGTAGTAAATAATTAGTGAACTTTTCAAGAATATTTCCAGTAAGTAATATTTAAGTAGTAAATGTATTTAAACTAATTTTTATGGTGTTTTTCTTTACAGATTTTTTTATTTCTTTGAAAGAAGAATACTTTGTACATTCTATAAAATTAAATAGTATCTCTAATATTTATAAATATAAAATGTTTTGTATTTTTGTGTTTTTCTTTATATTTTATAATCAAGTACTTTGATAGCTGTTTTTAATTTTTAAACTAATTAATTTACAATACTTACAGAAATGAGGTTATGTCGTTAATTTTTCCATTTAAAAACCTTACTTGTTTTGAAATATTTTTCCCGATTTATTTATGTCAAAGAAATTTCTTCTGCATATGAAATAGTATTCATAAATGATTCATCTTTTTAAAAAGAGAAATTAACATAAATTTGTTTTTGAATCTTACATTTGTATGAATAAATTGTTTTAAAAATATTCTAGATTAAAATATTTCTTTGAAACACGGTAAAAACATAATATTCTGTAGTGGATACATACAGAATTAATGTGTTATTACGAAAAAGACGAAAGTATCTAATACAAATTTATATTGATTAAAACTAAAAAAATTACTCATTCGTGGATTCGCACAACTACATAAGTAAAAATTACAGCCCCCCATAATAAACTTACTGTATAAGCTACACGTAACATGAAAAGATTTGAAAAATCTTTGGAGCATGAGTCCCTTTTACGTTTTTGTGACGAGAATATTGTGTTACTTGCAACTTAATGACTTCTCGTGCATTCAACACATGCAACACAAAAAAAATCGCGCGCGCACACATGTAAACTTAATTATGCACTAAAATGACCTAGCACATGATCTTGTTATTCCTGTATTCCGAAAAGAGGGTGGAATGTTTTCATTTTAATTGTCATTATATATTTGTGCGTGTATGTTGTGTTTTTATTTGTTAGTGAATCTTCTAATGTATAAATTTCTAAGATTTTAATAACATTTTGTAGTTATTTTGATTTTCCTTACATATTTCGGTGGATCCACTATCATCTGATTGTATAAAGGTTTATTTTGGTCTTTAATTTTTATTACGGTACTGTACAGTGAGCTGCACAACTTCCGTAGACCTATGTGATATTTAAATGGTGGTGTGGTATTATACTTTAAGGAGAAGAGGTACCCCGTGGTACATTCTCCGTTTAAAACTGCGGGTATTGTCCGTTATCCAGACCAAGAGGTCTCTACTCCATTTCCGCTTTAAACGTTGCATAGTTGGGAAGATCCTTGTAGCTAGATCACGGGCTAGTTGGGTTGGATGGTCATCAAGTCTTTCACGAAATATACTATGCAATGACGCGATTAGCTTCTTCACTGTCGGAATTTTGAAATTTTTGAAATTTGAGGGTTTTATTGGTTTCATAAAAAGGAGCGCCAGAAGCAAGTCTTACGAATTTTGTTTGAAAGGCATAGATCGACTTTAAATTACTCTCTGCTGCTACTCCAAAGAGCTGGACACCATAAGTCCAGATTGGTCTTAAAAGGGATTTGTATATTAAAACTGAGGTTCAATTTTGATCGAGGGTTAATTAAGCAGAAGAGTAGCTTCTGGCAGCGGTTAAGTTCTAAACGTGTGTAAACTAACATAAAAATTGAAACTTATTGACTAAAATCTTAAAAGCAGAAGTTATATCTTTAGTCACTTTTATAAAACTGTATGAAACATGTAAGTTAATGTTAAATAAGATCACAGATAAAAGAAAATCAAAGCGGCTATAAAATATTTATACATTAGAATTGATTTCAGGGTACAGGATGAATTTTTAAGATTTATTTGTTAATAAAGATTTATTAGTGTAATCTTATTTTGGTAAAATTTGTTATTATATTATTAACTCTTTATTATAAAAAGTACGTTGCGAATTTTATATCTCGTTTGAATAGAAAGAAAATTATAATATAACTGACAAAATATTTGCCATCTTTTAGCGATTTAGTAATAATGCGTATACATGAAATTTGTAACGATTGTAATTTAAAATTGATTATAATCAAAATATTGATTTTAGTATTTCTTCATTTATATAACAATTTCGTAAAAAAATTATCAACCTTATACTTAGAAAAAGTTACCGGGAAAATATGTATACTATTTTATGTTTACGTTTTCTGTATTTCAAACAAACAAGGTTTCTAAATACCCCAAATATACAATAGATTATAGCAGTTGATTTTTTATAAATAAGTTGGTAATTTCATACAACTTAAAATAATACTTAATCGGTATTAATAATATTAATTCTTGTATATCATGGTTAATACAACCAATTGAAGGAACACATGAGATTTATTTATCACTTAAATTTGTTTAAATGTCTCTATCAATTCTTAAATTTATTTCAAGTCCATTCGTATTAATTATACTTAAATAAATATTAGTGTTAGCTTTAAGCTTTTGGCAGCGATGTTCGGAGTTAAACTTACATTCACGTTGTTGTTTACAGTCGAATTACTTGTCGATTTTATTTAGCACATAGTTCTTAAGTTACATTAAATAGTATATCTGTGGAGTAAGGCACCCGGCAAGAATGCTTGAGCAGTATTAATATTTTCTTTTAATTTATTTTTAGCACCAATCGTAACCCAAATAACCACTCTTGGGTTCTTATTTAACAACATAATATGGTTTTATGTCACAGGTTAGGCTTAATGAATAAATTATGGACTAAAATATATGAATCGCCTAGTTACAAAACTATATATATCCAAAACTTTCAAATTTTATATTTTTGCATTTTCTAAACGCTTACAACCTTTTACATGCACTTTAAAATGCATATGTTTCAAAACCAGATACATCCATTCTCTAGTATTGACGTCGAAAAACTTATGTTTATGTCACACGGCTCGAACATTAGTTTGAGGTAATATAGTAATATCAGTCACGAGTTTGCTCTTGTTTGCAACGAGGGATAAAGGGGGAAAAGCATCATTGCGCATGCGCAACTGCTTTAATTTCAGTGCTACAAACACAAAAACTTAACCTATACCCAAAGCATATGCAGGATATCGCGAAACCTTTTTTAGGTTAACTGTACGAATATAACTGTTTGTTACTGTAAACAGAAATGTTAATTTCTCATAAACGTGGGCAGACTATTCACAGTGCTAAAAAAAATCTATTATGTAGTGTAATAATTTGCTGTGAAGTTCTAGCTGAACAAAAATGCCTTTCCCTGCCTCTTAACAAAAGCCTCTTAACAAAAACACATGAGCGAATGGCTAACTACTGTGATGTTTCTTTTTCCACCCTTCAAAAATTGAAGAAGGAAATCAAAGACGTAAAGAAGCTATTCTTCAACAGTTTTGTTGACATCTGGTAAAAAAAAGAAATGGTTAGGTAGAGATACTAGTGAGACTGATAGAAAAGACGCCGGTGACAGCGATAGTAAAAAAGGCGATTCATTAGTAAAAAACTTATTTTCCTTTTTTTTAACGTCGCATCAACTACTGTGGTCATTAGCGACGACGTTGGGTTGTAACTGTGAATGAGTGAATGATGGAATGATTTTTTTTTGTAACGTATGAAAATGCCGTGCCTAAGAAGGATTCGAACCCACTCAGGGTTGGAAAAATTTGTTCCATGGAATAAGGTAGCTTGCAAATACAGTAAACCAAACATTTGTAGTCGTGTAATTAAGCTATAGGTAATAATATTACAGTCACATTTATTTCTTATAAGGTTTATGAAGAAAACATTTTCTCGGAATAAACCCCAGCTTACGAAATGTATGTAGGAACTGCACGGTAGTGATGTACGAGTAGTGTCTCACTGGCAGCACTCAAATTTTCACTTCCCTTTCTCACAGCCCACCATACGCAAAAGGCAATCTCGTGACTTCAGTATCTATAGTTGCAAGCTGTACTTTAGTGGACGTGTTTTCTTTATCTGCATAATATTAGTGTTGTCATTTTGCTTAAACAAAGATACAAGTTAGTGATTTATTTTAATATTACGAAATGGAGGGTTATCCTGAAGAAATTATTAACAATAAATCACGGGAAAAGCATTATGAATTTTTTTCCAGAATTCTTTAGTAATATCGTACCTAATTTTTGTAAATTTTATTCCTAAAACACCAAAATTTGTGATTATGTTACAAATTAAAATAATCATGCGTTTTATAAATTTGGTTTCTAAGTTTATATCAAAACCAGATACATCCACATATTATATAGTATGTGAAATTTCTCTTAAACTACGGTCATTAGAAAATTAAAAATCATTATGTAAAATCCACTACTATAATGTTATTTTTCGAGTAAGTTACAATGTTGTATCATTTCATGTTGTTTAGAGAAACTTTTTAAGGTCTTCTGAAAAAATTACATTTTTGGATGTATCTGTTTTTGTAACTGAACGATTCATTTATAAATAATATCCAGTTACCGTTTTATTTCTTTAGGCCCACTAATTAGTTAATTTAAATAAATGTTTTTTATGTTAATATTATAATAAATAATAAGATTACAAAATATTACATCTATTAATTTCTTACATAATTTTCTAAATCGTTATGATAAAAAATAAACATATACATATACTCGTACAATTTAAAATACAATAATATTTTAAATTTCAATAATAAAACAAAAATATTAAATTTTTAATCATGGCTACCTAATTTTTGAATCTTACCGTATAATTTAATACAATACTCTTCCTTAGTTAATTAATTAAAAAGTAAACTTTAACAGAATACTAACTTGTTATAAAAAGTAAACCATTATAATACTATAGTATTTAGTTTTAAATAGTTTTTAGTTTTAAAAAGGGATCTTGTACATTGGTTTATGAATAGATACTAATATATTTGAATTCCAAAAAAAAAATTCCCACTTCCTCACCATTCTTATGAAAAAATATGAGGTTTAATCTTGTAGTATTATAAATATATTTTGCATAAATTGTTCTGTGATAAGCAAGTCTTATAAATGTTGGGGTGAAATCTAAACGTTTTTCGTTTACTCTGGCACAATAACGAGTAATGACATTTTTTAATTATATTTCTTGTAAATTCAATGTGAGGGTAAACGTATAGCTAACTAACTCTGACAGCCTATGTTTATAGCAATATCCCATTAATCTTTTGCTTTTTTGCAGTATTTTCATCTGTCATAAAAATAATGTTTGACACCGTTTAAGTCTCACTTTCTAATTGCTCGTTTGCAGGTTTATGTAGCAGTGTGGTAATAGTCACTCGCCTATTGATAACACAAAAACTACAAAACGGATGATTAGGCCTACAGTAAAAATTCTCTTTTTTTAGTTCATTTAAGTCGATCGCTATTTTATTTATTTTATTTAAAAAAAATTCTTTGAAAATAATCTTTAGACTGATAACCAAATATTATCAAGTACTTAATTACTCATATGTATACAGGTATTGCAAAGTAATTTTATTAATGATGAATAAATAAAATAGATACAAACTTGACGTATATGTTAGCACTTGAAGCTCAACATGACTAAAAACAGCTCACTTATTTAACAACAATAATTTAGTATTCGTTAGAAATTTAGAATCTTACATGTAATTCAACAATTCATAAATTTGATGCTAATGGTTAGAAATTTTACTTACTTGTTAGAGCTTGCAGTGGTCAGTACATACTTATAATTGGGCTCTTTCAAAGAAGATTGCTTTGTCAGAGGCGTTTTAGATGTCTTTGCTGAGTATTAGGTATTGCCCTAGTATAGTACATGTTTGTACAAGAGGGTTTTCATGTAACTCAAATTTGTCGTGCACAGTCTTGTTTAGTTGTTTCGTAACGTTAGTTATGTATGGCAAGTCCTTGTGTAACATTAATTTGGTGATAAAAGAGAGTATTGTAACAGAAATAGTATAATAAAAGTTTCCGTATAAAATTAACCTAACTTTATATATTTTTGTTGACAATATAATACAAAACCACTAATATAACCGACAAATTATCTACTTTCTTATTACATTTCATTTATATTATGGCTTCATACGAAATTAGATTTATTTTTTCAACGTAAATAAAAAAATAATGAAGTATCTTATGAAATAATTTACAGTAACATTTAAAACATAAAAGCTAAGTAAGTTTAGTTAAAAATATCCTATCCTTCTTTAAGTTATTTACTTAATTTTTGGCTTGTAGGGAAGGTTTATACAGGTCGTTTCAAAATGTACTTCGGGGTTATGAAAATTCAGTACGAAAAAGTATTTCACTATAATAATGAAACAAGTTATATACGAAAGAATACTTCAAATAGGTTTTTTTTTTGAATGACTTCATTTTTCAGCAGGATGTCCTGCCAATTTTTATAACGAGGTTCAACGGTACCTTAACACAACATTACCTCGGCGCTGGATAGGACGCGCGTCTGAAAAAGACCAACACATTATGCTGTGGCCACCAAGATACACAGACCTCAAGCCATGTGACTTCTTTCTCTGGGGTTATGTGAAAGACAAGGTGTTTATCCCACCAATGCCGAACGATATCGCTGAGCTGAAGAACATAATCAATGCGATCCTACGCATAATCAACTTTATCGAAAGGGACATGTTAGAACGTGTTTGGCAAGAGCTAGACTTTCGTGTTAATGTGTGTCGTGTCGCCAAAGGGGCACACATTGAACATTTATAGATGTTCAAAAATAACTGTTTGAGTCCCTGCATCGGCCAGTACAACTTTAATTTAGGTAAGTGAATTAGTTTTTTGTACTGAATTTTCGTAACCTCGAGGAATATTATGAAACGCCCTGTATAATAGGATATTACCTGTAAGTAGGCATGAATAGCTTTCCTATAAAGGTGACATTATTGGAAAAAAGCTCCTTTTGATTTTAATATTATTGAAACACTAGTGTGACTTATTACGTCATTGAGTTATTTCTCTCTGAGATAAGAATTATAAAAAGTAATGGTAATTATAAGAATACTTAATAAAAGTAAAGATTATAAGAAAATTAATATTTACATTTGCCTAATTAATAAAAATATCAAATAATTAATTGTAAATAAAGTATTATCAACTACTCATAATGAATTTGTTGTACAATATTATGGATTATTAATGAGTATTTTAGCTTTAAAAGTATTAGTACATATTTTATGAAAATAAAACGGTAACTTTATAAGAAAAACATTATATTACTAAAAGTGAAATTTGAGGAAACTTGTTAAATAGCAGTTTTCTGTGTTTTAATTCGAATCAACGTCGAATGGGTTGCAAGAGTGGTTATTGTGGGTTTTGGGTGATTATATCACACGGTAGTCTCTCGATCCATGTGAATAAACTCCACAGATGGTAAGGGGTGTCAGGAGGATGTTGTGGAAGATGATGGATCAAGAAGCATTTCTTCAGTTGGAACCCGATGAGGACCGGTTGAGTTACGATCTTTACCGAGACGCCTTCTTCTTCGTTGCTGAAGGCGTAACCGATGCACAACTAAAAGACCGATTAAGATTGAGAATGCCGCAACACCGGCTGCGACTCCACCTAGGACGGCGTAGGTGGGAAGATACGCTAACAACTGTCTACCGACACCACCGCAATGATTCTCTGCTTCATCGTAACCGGATGGACAATTTACTCTTCCATCACACCACAGACTAGAACTTATGCATGCGTTAAGTTCTGGACAACGATGAGGACACTCCCAATCCGATCCGATCGTTTCATTAACTGCTTCTGCCGTTGCGTCACCGTAGTCGACTAATTGTTGCAATAAAGACGATTTGGAGCGGGATATCTCTAACCAATTTAAAGCAGCAATTCCGGCTTCACGGCCAATAAATTCCAAGAGAAAGCTTGGCGGTCGAGGTGGTCGTAAATATAATTCCCCTACCGAACTTCCCCACCATTCTTCTGAGAAAACATGAACAGCAAAATGTCGATCTTTTGGCGTAGCTGGGCATACTACTCGTAGCAATCTGTAAAAAGAAAAATATTTCAGTAGTTCTAAGAACAATTTATTGTTAATAACGATAAAGAAAATACAATTTCAATAAAAATTTTCACATTTATTAAAACATTCAATTAAAAAAAATTGTCAATTATTTTAAATCGTAAGAGATAATATAATATTATTTCTGTTTACAAATATTTTAAGCTGGTTGATCTTTGTTTAACGTAGTAGTTTCTATTAAAAGAAATATCTTCATATTTCAGAAAGTTAATTCTTAATTTCTATAGGAAATTGTTAATAAAATAACAGCCGGCCGCATTGACGTAGTTGGTAACGTGATCGCCTCTCATCATGCGGTTTTGAGTTCGAATCCCATTCAGGCATGGCATATTTTCATACGTTACAAAAAATTATTTTATCCGTCACCGTCTGCATTAGCAGTAATTGCAGAACAGTTGGACTTTAACAAAAAAAAAAAAAAATAACAGAGTTCATTTCTTCAGTACCTTTAACCCTGGCATATTCTTATTATATTATGTCAGTAGACAAAATATATTATGTCTAGTGTCACAACATGTCACTAGAAACGGAAATGGTTATTCAGGCAGTTCGTTGCTCTCATTATTTATGACATAGGACATGAAAATATCTGTAAAAGCGGTCTTCGTATGGTTAAAGTTCTGTAAATTGTTTATTATACTCTCCAAACTGTAATCGTTTTTTTTTGTTTATATCGTGTGCCCACACTGTACGATTATTCATTTTCTTTATAAGAGATAACAACAATAGAGCAACAGGTTCTTTTCTTCTTCTTCTTTTCTGATTAAGAACTCATCGAAAACTGACCGAATGAACAGAACGCATTCTTTGTGACACTTGAGATCGGAGTGCGTTCAAATGCCCGGAACGGAGGACGCATATCCTATTCTGTGTGAACCACCCTTAAGGTTGTGACGTAAAAGGGGCACTGCTTCATCGCTCGTGGAATCTTGTTTTGAATCGCTTGTAAGCTATACGTTTCGTGTGTAAATTTAATTAATTGGATTTGTGTTGTCAATTATTTATGTACCACAATCTAATTTTACTGAATAACCACGAATAAATGTCAGCTCTATTAAAGGAAAATATAGCAAGTAAAGCTTATATTAATAATTTATCAATTCTGTACGTACGGTACACATAATATGAATTGTGGGGGGGATATACAAAAGGGTTAGATGGGAAACGATGTAATATTGTACTTGTACCAGGTCAGGAACTCCGAGAATTAGTGTTGTGGCTAGTCTGATAAATTATTTGTGTTAGCTAATTAGCAGTGAAGAGATTGATTAGCTCTTTACTGCGCATCACAAGAGAATATCTGTACGAGCTTCGTTACCAACGATATTTTCTAAGCAGTATTACAGTAATAAAATGATTTAATACCATTGAAGTTTTCAAACCTTTCCATACAGTGGATTTATTACAGTTATTTAATTCAAAAACATAGGTCTACTACTATATTTAAAATTTATAAGATTTTGAACTTAACTGAAATTAACTTTTGAAAAGATCAATTCACACATAAAAGCTCATTTTTACAAGCTAAATAACGATACCTAACTGTACTGTATTGATTTACCGTACACCGTAAGTACCCTGGTGCTCATCAATTCTACTTAGATTGATGTTCAGAGATCAGATGAATTCAAAGTGTTCTATATTTATTTATTCTCTAAATATATTCTCATTCATCTTATTCCCGTTAAGTAGGCCTATAGAAAGAATAATATCTTATCACCGTAACAAAATTTTAATACATGGTGTAAATACAATCTGGATGTGAAAGAAAAAAATAATTAAAACTATTCTCAACATTTGCATCTGTCCAAATAATAATGAGGAAAGTAAATGGTGGTGCATATTTGAGAGTAAAAAATGAAAAGAATTTAACATGTCTTTGGTTTTTAAATCTAATTTCCCGAAATATTCTTTTGATTTTCATGTACCTTTCTTCCAAGTTTCACTGAGCTCCAGCTATGAAATTTTTGTGTGTGCTAAGCGTATGCAGATACAAAGTACAGTATTCATGTATAATCTACTGAAGACATTAATGACCAGTCTGTAAATGCGTCTTCGTAAATATTTAAAAAAACCAAAACAAAACAATTCTGGTGTGAAACACACAAATTTCAGTTTCCAAAGGAAATAATTAAATATAATTATCCTAACATTACCAAAAAAAAAAAAAAAAAAACATTAGACATAAGCAAAAAACTAACCTCAATAAACATAACCTAATTTTCATTATTAGTGAATGACGCAAAATGAAAATCAGCTCAGTTTGGCATAAAAATGCGGAAATCACGCTATTACGCCAACCTAGGCTCTGTAGAGAAATATGCCTAAAATAAAAGTTGTAGATCTTTTAATTTCCTAAAAATGTTATTATACATTTTTGTCGTAAAATGCATAATAAGGCTGAAATTTTCAAAATCATTTAATACGTTTTCGTGAAAAAAAGTCGCTAATTAACACTAAACTAAGCGTTATACAAAATAATGTTAGAAATAAAAGTTGTAGGATTTAAGATTTTCTACAACTTTTATTATATACATTTTTGCGCTAAAATGCGTATTAAAGCCGCAATCTTAAAAAAACAATTTTTAATAAAACAAGATACCCAAAACTTCAGCAGACATGGCGCTGTCATGGCCCTATCTTGTGTAGCGTAAAAAAATTAGTTAATAAACCGAAAAATCGTAGAAGCCGTTTATGAGAAAATCTCAAAAAGTGAAAAATGACACGAATAAACTACTACTTCCGGTCGACCGATTTTGAAATAATTTTCGTGTCGGGTTCGGTAGTAGTATCTAACTAAGTTTCAAGTTTCAAGTTCGTATGTTGTTCCGTTCTGGAGATATTCTGTTCATACACACACACACACACACACACACAAGTCGCTAAAAACATGTTTTTTTTTGGTTCAGGAGGTGTGAAAACGTGTAGATACGATAAAAACTCGATTTTGAAAAATCGATCTGAAACAATACTTTCTTCCCTATACAGGCAAGAAAAAGTAAAAAAGGTCACAAATTTACGTTTTCCGAAGAGTATAAATATGTCAATAGGGAAATTGTTTTAATAATGCAGCAGCCAACTATTAAAATGACATATTTGATAATTTTGACAACTGTACTGCATATAGCTACCAACGCTTCATTGCAATTAAAAGTTTAATTGCAATGGTTCAAATCCTGGTTCAAATCTTAGTAAAGATAGTTACTTTTATTCGGATTTGAATACTAGACAGTTGTTACTGGTGTACTTTGATGGTTGGGGTTCAATTAACCATACTCGCTCAGGAATGGTCGGCTGGGTCTGTACAAGACTACACCTCATTTACACGTCATACACATCATCCTCATCTCATTGGGTCATGGGGTTGCTTATTGTTCTGAATTGAACAGATTGCAACGTACACAAATTAGGAATAAAAAAAAAAAGAAGAAAAGTTTAATGAATTCTCTGACAGCTGTACTGTGTATAACCATTAACGCCTTAATGTGGTTTAGTCTTTCATTAAAGCAATGTAATCATAATTGCAACAAGGCGTTTACAACTATATACAGTACAGTTGTCAAAAACATATTTTATTTTTAATTCATTTATTTAACGTCGCATTAACTGCAACGGTTATTAGCGACGACGTTGGAGTGTAAGTATTGTACAATGGCGGATGAAATGATTTTTTGTAACGTTTGAAAATATGCCGTGCCTGAGTGGGATTCGAACCCAGGACCGCATGATGAGAGGCGAGCACGTTAACAACTGCACCAATGCGGCCGGCCGTATTAAATAATTTATATTTTTACTCTCTGATGCCTATAAGGAAGGAAAGTTAATGTTTTCATGTCCATTTTTCGAAATCAAGTTTTCACCGGAAATACACAGTAATATAACAATCATTATTATTATTATTACTATAACCATTGCCACCTAGATCTGTCACTCCAATATTTCTTGTCTCCTGATTCATATTCATGTCGTCAACATCAGCTCCGTCATTAAGATTCTTTTACATAAATTCTTTTACATATTGTTTTACAGATTCTTTTACATATTCTTTTACGTAGATTCTTTTACAGATTCTTCTACATATTCTTTTACGTAGATTATTTTACAGATTCTGTTCCCCACAAGTTGGATGCCAAATTTTTAATATAACAAATAAATAAATTCAAATCAATATATTAATCTTCATATAACTATAATGTATAATCTCTTTCATGTACACAATTTGTTACGTTACAATTATTTGCTACTTTTAATAATGTCGTTCTACAATCTTTTAATGTCTTGTACTTTCCATATAACATTTCTTTTTTGTAAATAATAAATATGATAACACATAAATCTTTATCTAATATTGTTTCATTTATGTATTTCTAATGTATTAAATATATAATTTGAACAATTAAGCACGAATGTGATGACCTCCTCATCCTTTCAATCTCCAGGCCCCACTCACCATTCCTACCAATTTCTTTAACAACCTACTAGCCGCCTAGCAACCCGATTTTGTTTATAACTTTCTTAAAATTAAATTATTTTTTATTATTTTATTTCCACCAGCTGGGTCTATTTACATTTACTTCAAACCAAAACTTTTGAGTCGTCTCAACACGTTTTCAGACCTCCTGAACGCAACAAACATGGTTTTAGCTTTTGGTCTGTGTGTGTGTGTGTGTCCGTGAACAAAATATCTCAAGAACGGAACATCGTACGGAATTGATAATAAAAACTTAAGTTAGGTACCACTAAAGGATTCGCGCGACACGAACATTTTCATCAAAATCGGTCGACCGATAGTATTTGTTTATTCGTGTGATTTTTCACTTTTTGCGATTTTCTCAAAAACGGACGTAAAAATTTTACGATTAAAAAAACACCTAATATACTAAATTTTTATGCTCTACAAGATAAAGTAGGCATCATGTATGCTGAAATACATTGGGAAGCTTTTCTCTAGAAAAAATTATTTTTAAGATTGAGGCTTTAATATGCATTTTAAAAGAAAAATGTGTAAGTTATAATTAAAACTGTTTTTTATGAAAACCAGTAAAAAATGTTTTTTAAAGATTTCAGCCTTAGTGCGATTTTAAGACAAAAGTGTGTAATCAAATTTATACGGAATTAAAAGATGTAGAAGTTTTATTTCAATTATTTTTTTCTACATAGCTTAGTTTAGTGTCAAAAGGTAATTTTCCGTATTATTATTCCCAACAGGTTGTTTTCATTTTGTATTATTTATTCATAAATAAAATAAGATTAAGAATAAGTTTTTTGTGGTAAGTTTTTTTGTTTATGTCTAATGTTTTATTACTAATGTTAGGTTGTATTGTTTATTTTTGCATTGGCAAGAGAAAGTTGTTTGAGTGTTTCACACGAGATTTTTTTAAAAGTATTCACAGATTTTAATTATATTACATGGACCAATTCAATATGCCATCACTGAATATTACCGACTGCAATAATATTAAATACTGAAGGGTTATAATGTTAGCTCTTCGCGGATCATTGACGGAAATATCCGCCAAAATTTCTTTCCCACAGGTCATTTTGCGGTGTATCTGCATAAGGTGTTAAATGGTTATGGTTGTACGGCGGATAAATCCGCACATTTGCAATCCTAGTAAAGGTAATTAGTATTGTACTAATTTGAATACTAGACAGAGGTAACCGGTGTATAGGCCAAGCCAATTGCTGTGAGGGCTGGGCTACGCATGCGCATACTTGACTTGGACTCTGCATACCCCTTCGACCTACAGTTAGATGTACAGTCAGAGTGTTGCTGAAAATTAACAACATTAACTGTATTTTGTAGGCATGATGCTCCATTGTTGATTACATACGCTGCACATACAAGACTGTTGAACATACAAGACTATACAAATGCAGATACAAGTTTTGCCGTTGGCTCTCCTTTCGAAAATTAGGCTTATACTTTGATGGTTGTGGTAAAATTGACCATACTCTCTCAGGAATGATCGGCCTGATTCTGTACAATATTATACTTCATCTATACGTCATTCTCATCATCCTTATCTCATTAGGTCATGAACTTTTTTTGGTCTTAAAATAAACAGATTGCAACGTACACGTATTAGGGATTTTAAAAGAATTACAAAATATATAAAAAAATATTTTGACTAAAATGTGTCTTAATAGTCATGAAAATTACGAAAAAATATTTCTTTAAACATTCTTTGTAGGCCTACTTGTATATTTTTTGTATTTTGTATTCTGCAGTTAAACGTATCAGTAATTTCTTTTAGTCAGTTCTATTTACGAGTGTATCCGCTACGTCATGTCACTCAGGACTAAAGCAAGATGTATCCACGTTAATATTGAGTAGAAGTGAAAAGAAATATATGTGGTGAAACTCGCGTCAATTCTGAGTCTCTAAAAACATTTTTCTATCCAGGAATATACTATTTATTTTTACCCCAAATCTTAGTTAAACGTATCTATGACATGAAACTAATTACGTCAACAATGGTTAGGTATGGTATGAAAACTTTATAACCCTCTGAAAAAATCGAACTGTAGATTCTTTGCTTAGTAGTGGAGTACTCCTTAGCAGATTCATCTAGGTCGTTCGGTTTGTATTATTAAATCTCAGTACAAAAGAATAACCTTACTTGTTTTTAATTAAGCGTTCAGATTAGCCTGCTAATTTGTCAGATTAATTTGACAAAATTTACAAACCGTAATGAATTAAAATAAAATATTTGAGAAAGTTTGAGTATTGTAATTTTAATTTCTAAAAGTGTTAATTGAATAAGTTTATTATTTTTGTTCAATAATAATCTTGAAGATAAACTCTAAAATTAATTTCAAATGAAATGAATTTGATTTACTCACCTGACTGGTCGTCCTGTGTATAATAAAACCCTATTCTTTGTAGCACATGTAGTGGTATCATCGGCAGTTGGTTGGACGGGTAAAAAGTGGCCCCAAGTTAAAAGAAATAAACTACGATTCTCATGCGCTTCAACAAGCCATGGTAAACCATCACAATATACATCAGCTCTCATTTTTGGTGGACTGACCAATTCGATTTCTCCACCAGAACCACGAACTCTTTGTTTTCTTGGACATTCAGGACCTCGTTCTAATTCAAATGTAGCGTGGAAATATATATCATAAAAATCTTCGGATATATTAAAATGAGATACCGCTAATGTTATTTCGAAGACTCTTGAAGCTGAAACAAATACTAGAGGTTGTCCATTCGTGGGGGAAAGTGTGGAGTTATCACAGTAGCAGCCCCTAGCGACTCTAACATCTCTCCAAGGTACTTCGTATATCGATAATTCTGCAGACCTTAATGTTTTTTCATCATCATTATCACGAACACACACAGATCTTCCGGTGTGAATATCAGTTTCAGTCGAACAATCAAAGTTTTCACCGAAAGATGCGTTGTGTATAGTTAATCGAATTTTTTCTCCTTGTCCTGATTCTATTCTGTACAAACAAGAAAGATTCTTTGCTCCACCCCGACCATAGAAAAATATATTTTTTGGTGCTCTAACGGAACCTGATTTGATTTTCCGAAATACTCGACTGCAAGGCTGAGGTGGAGGCTCTTCTCCTTTACGACCCATCCACGGATCACCTCCTAATCTTGTATCTATGAATTCGTACCTAAAAAAAATTTAAATAGTCAAATAACCTTATCTAAACCTGATTCATATCTTAACATACACAAAAATGTATAATATTATACTTGAATATTAGAGAATATAAAAAATTGAGTAGTATTTAAAAGTCTGGCAGGAGAAAGCTTTGACACCCTGTTGGTTAAATTACTTTTCCTTCTCCAATTTTCTCTTTGCATCTCTTTGTTATAGTAACGTATGTCTACGGTATAAAACATTGTGTACGTACTAGGGAATAAATCTTCCCTTCCTGTGTAATACTGAAGCAAAAAACCTTCTTACTCAATATAAATTGCCGTCAAGCTACCCAAAGTAATAATAATGTACCGATAAAAAAACCTTTAATTGTCGTTATCATTTTGAATTAAAATTATGTAAGAAATTAATTTCCTTTTAATATTTTAGACACATTTCTTACCATTATTTAGAACAATCGATTTTACTTTTTATTATGAAAGTAATAAAGTCTGACATAAGTATCGAAATAATTACTGTTAACTATTTTAGTGATTACTTTTAAACCGGAGTGGTAATATTTGAAATTTGAAATAAATTCCTCTAGACCTTAGCCTGGAATCGAATTTGGAGCCTTCCGTTTTGCAGGCTTGTGCATTAACCGTTTCATAACGGAGACAGTCTTACATAAATAAGAAATCAATACAGAATTTTTTTTCAAGAAAACCTAAGTGACAGAAAATTTACGATTTAGGTGAAATCTTTAACTTCGTCACGTTTTGTAAACAAACATTAAAATGGATATTAATTATAACGTTTACGTGATTCTTGGTTATAATCGACTGCTCCAATATTACTATTACGTGACTATTTCTGAAAATGTAAAACCCCTCTACGAAATCAAAATCCTCTTTATATAATCTACATCTTGGCCGTAAACTTTTCAAATATTCCAATACTACATCAGTGCTTTTTTTTAAAGTCAGTTCGATTCAAAAAAAATGTTTAAATTTCCGTTTGGAGGATTATTTAAGGAGGAATTACTTTAAGCCAAAAACCGCAAAAACAGGAAAGTTAGTTTAGTGAACAACAATTCTAAAATAAGCTGTATTAATAACCATTATCTAAATTAAAACTAAAGACTTTTTAAACACTTAAACTTTGAGGTATTTAGGCTACTATATAAAAATATTGGGCGTAAACTATATTATAGTTTTATATCTTTGGAAAATGTAAGCATCCTGAAAACAGCTGTTAAATTATATTTGTTCAAAAGAAGTTTGTTGTTGTGAGTTGAAAAGTATGATTATCAGCATGCCAGGCCCTCTGAAAAGCATATATTTTCCACTCTGCAAATGACACCTTCACTTCATTCACCACAGGGTGTGGCTGTTTGATGAAATCCATTACTTTAAGAGGAGATAACCCTAATTAGTATCTTTTACTCCTCTACCTCTTCAGTTCTTAAATGATTCAGTCATTTAATTGACTGACCATGTAATAAGAAACAGAACTATTTTTCTAGCCCTGCAACTAACAGATTGGGTGCAAATATTTTACACTCGACCTGTATGTTATGGGCTGAATTAAACTTTATTTTTCATTTTTAAGAATACGGTTATACTTTTGTTAAACTAGAATATTTTTAAGTTGTATTTGAAAAATAGGGAATTAAAATTTAAAATTCCATTTGAAAGTTGTGTTTTCATTTAAATGAAATCCAGGCAAAAAATAATTTTTATTACTAAAGTTTTGTTCACGCTTGGTAAATAATTACTATAATAGTATTCTTTCTACACGTGATTGTTGTTTAATTAATCATTTACAACATCCGTTGATTTTTCTAACCGTTGTAAATTCAATTAAAAGTAATAAAAACTAAACTTTAAAAATTGATGCTGATGAAATAAAACTCACGGTCTTAAAGATTTAACTTACCGTAAACTAAATATAATTTCATATTTATTGTAAATATGATTTTAAAAATAAATATACTGTACGTATATAAAGTTTCAACTGCATAAATATGAATAATAAACAGAATGGTTTCCCATTACACCGAAGTAATGGTGATTGAGTAGTGAAATGACACGAAAATAATAATATTTGCATTACTGTCCCATTGGATTTGGTTTGCTTGATATTACTTTATTTCATACTAACTATATTTTGCATTATAAATTTCATTTAGTTAGATATATAGGTATTCAATTTATTCAAAACTTTTAATGAATTTAACTAGCAGTTCAAAAACTAAAATAAAACGAAACTAAATATTTTATATACGAATTTTTTTTTCTGGTTTAACGTCCGACTGTTTTACAAATTGCTGCTAATGCAGACGGTGAAGGATGAAATGAATTTTTTGTAACGTATGAAAAAATGCCATGCCCGAGTGGGATTCGAACCCAAGACCGCGTGATGAAAGGCGAGCACGTTACCAACATCGCCAACGCGGCGGGCAAAATATACGTAGGTACATTTATATATAGGTAGGTATATTTATATACGTAGGTACAACAATTATATTATTGGAATTTTAATCACTGGCTATTGTGCACTCTCAGCTAGTGTCGGGTACATTAATATCGAAAGTTTAAAAATATTTTAGCCTGTGTCATGCAGTGTTTTAATCAGAATAAAATGTATTTTAATATTTCGTCAGATTTTGAAAATTATATATTTGTTATTTATATATTTTTTATTTTCCATTACAATAGATTAAAAACAAAATACAGTGGACTCAATAGAAATAAACCCACACAAATTTTTGTGACATAACAAAAAAAATCTAAAATGTGTTTATTATTATATTGTCATGCCGCCAAATGGAAAATTGAATTGATAAAAATAATTTTTCTGAAGAATTTAAATAGTGTTTTTGCAATTCATGTATTGTAGAATTATTAAGAATTGTAATTTTATTTCCCAAAATGTTTTCCCTAAATATTATTACTATTTAAATATTAAATTTTTATATAAATTTTATTAGTATTTCCCAAAATATAATTGAAAGGAAAAATTATAACCAGGTCAAACATTTTAATTACCTCGGTACTGATGCAACATTTATGATTTTGATAAAAATGTGAAAAATAAAATAACAAAGTTTCAGAGAATATGCACCAATATTCATAGAAACTTGAAAACAACAAGACAAGAGACAAGGATAAAATTCTACAATACCATTGCCGTTCCTACTCTCCTAAATGGCAGTGAATCTTGGATACACACAAAGAACATTAATAGTAAGATCCAAGCTGCAAAGATGAAATTTTTGCGCAGTGTGTTGGTATGCCCTAAACGGACAGGATAAGAAATTATGAAAAAAGAATTCTGTTTTTTCCTTCACTGCGTGATAAGATCTTACAGAAACAAAGAAACTGTTGCAATCACTTGAACAAAATACCATATGGGAGGATGCCAAAAGAGGCTCAAAATAATAAACCAATTTGTATGAGAGATGTGGGAAGACCGAGGAAGAGATAGATACTGGAACAGGTTCACTAAACCTACGGCTTGAAATAAAAAAAAAAACGAAAAACCACATGTAAAACTTAACAATTTATAATCGATCTGGGAAAAACTACTTCAGTATTTAATTTAAAACTTTATGTTCTTTGAGCGAAGGAAGAGTGGATCAGAGCGAAATGTACGGACATTGAAAGTAAAATGGCAGTTGGTAAAGTGGACGCAGCTTATAGAAAAATAAGGGAAAACTTTGGAGAACGAAAGATGAAAGCTGTTAATTTACAAAGCGCAGGTGGTAAACCATTGTTGAATGGCCAAGGGAGAGCTGAAAGATGGAAGGAATACGTAAATCAACTCTACATGGGAAAAGAATTAGAATATGATGCGATAGAACAAGAAACTGATGTTGAAGAAGATAAAAAAGGGGACCCTATACTACGAGAAGAATTCGATCGGGCACTTAAGGATATGAATATGAATAAGACACCAGGAATAGATAACATACCATCGGAATTATTATTACGATGTGGCAAAGTTGCTCAAAACAAATTATACAAACTTGTGTGCAGAATGTATGAGAGTGGAGAGGTACCATCGGACTTTAAAAAAAATATTATGATTCCAATACCAAAAAAGTCAGGAGCGGAGAAGTGTGAACACTACAGAACCATCAGCCTAACATTCCATGCATCTAAGATACTGACAAGAATTATATACAGGAGAATAGAACACCGAGTAGAAGAAGTATTGGACGATGACCAATTTGGATTTAGAAGGAGAATGGGAACTCGAGATGCAATATTGGCTCTGAGACTGATTATTGAGAAAAGGATACAGAAAAATAAAACTACTTTTATGGCATTTGTAGATTTAGAGAAAGCATTTGACAATCTGGACTGGAGTAAAATGTTTAAAACTTTGAAAAGGCTAGGAATTAAATACAAAGAAAGGAAAGTTATGTACAGTCTGTATAAGAATCAAACGGCTGTTTTGAGAATCGAGGGGTACGAAAAAGAGGCTGCTGTAAGAAAAGGTGTACGACAAGGTTGTTCTTTGTCACCACTAATTTTTAACTTGTATATAGAAGAGGCTATAAATGAAGTGAAGGAGAAATTTGACGTAGGAATAAAAATTCAAGGAGAAACAATAAAAATGTTGAGATTCGCCGATGATATAGTAGTATTAGCCGAGGTAAAGAATGAACTAGAGGATGCCTTAAATGGAATGGATGAGATCTTGAGGAAGGATTACTTCATGAAAATTAATAAGAACAAAACGAAAGTGTTGTGCAGCAGCAAGAGTGGTTTAGAAGAGATGGGAAATTTAAAAGTAGGCAACGAAAAAATACAGGAAGTTAGGGAATTCTGCTATCTAGGGAGTAAAATAACAAAGGATGGTAGAAGCACGAGTGATATCAAGAGTAGAATTGCTCAAGCTAGAAAAGCCTTTGAAATGAAAAACAGCTTACTTACTACAAACATTGATTTACAGATTAGGAAAAATTGCTTAAAACATTATGTTTGGAGTGTAGCATTATACGGAAGTGAAACGTGGGTGATAGGGGCTGTAGAACGGAAGAGGATAGAAGCTTTTGAAATGTGGTGTTATAGGAAAATGTTAAAGATTAGGTGGGTGGACAAAATAAGTAATTTAGAGGTTCTTAGGCGAGTGGATGAAAAAAGAAGTATATGGAAGCATCTTACCAAAAGAAGGGATAGGCTAGTGGGGCATATCCTAAGGCATCCAGGTATTGGGCTATCAATAATGGAGGGTAACATTGAGGGAGTAAATTGTAGAGGGAGGCAAAGATTAGAATATAAATAAAGCAAATTACAAAAGATGTAGGGTGTTACAGGTATGTAGATATGAAACGACTTGCGCAAGATAGAACAGGTTGGAGAACTGCATCAAACCAGTCGAGAGACTGATGACAAAAAAATGTTATTTGAAACAATACCATTGCCAAATATATATTATATTATTTTTAATATTATATTATATTATTACTTATGCATTTGTTACATCTAAAACAAAGTTATTGTATAACTTTGTTATATACGAGTTATTAAATGATTTTAAAATAATGAAAATTATTCAAATCTTATAACTCTATTTATTTAATATGTAAACAAAGGAAACATAAATTCAAGTGAATGTTATAATACTGAAAAGTCTTTACTTACTTTATGCGAAAATTGATAGGATGGAGTGCTGTTCCTTCGTCAGTATGATGTTGAACTATTAGTGCATTTGTGCGTGTAATGTAACTTTC
This sequence comes from Catonia carolina, assembly GCA_035578175.1. NCBI lineage: Eukaryota > Metazoa > Arthropoda > Insecta > Hemiptera > Achilidae > Catonia > Catonia carolina. Next base: position 253,558,344 of record JAQMRL010000001.1, on the reverse strand, counting down.
TTCCGGTCTACAGGGCCGGGTTATACGTGTTGAATTTCTGAGAGATGTATGATCACAGAGTCTTGGTGCATCACAATGATTGGCCAACTGAAACCCACCTCCATCCCAGATTCGCAATCTTGTTGAGCAATTGTGACTTGAATTTGCTATAAGTGGATGATGTGAATAACTTGAGAAATATATCCAAACTTGATCTGTCGGCTGGCCTTGAAATCTATATGTACATGTTGTATTTGGTGCAAGGGTATGCCTGGGACTTAATACAGCTCCTTGTCTACCACGTAACTTGCCTTTAGAATCTACTATATCTGGATGTGTTGCATTTATCCAAAATTCACATCTAAAATCAAAAACAATAAATTACATTGTATCAATTCATTGATAAATTTTCAACAAATTGAAAGTAATTTTCAGTAGATTTGAGAAATGTTCTACTGATTTTAAGGAAGGAGTCTACTTACAAAAAATATTTTTTAAAAAAGTTCTTCGTTACTTATGTTGAATAAATTATTTTGAACAAAATGGTACATTATTTAATTAATAACATTTGTTTTGTATCAAATAAGTAAATCAAAACAAAAACAATGTAACAGAAACATCAACACGTCTTTTTCTGTGAAAACTTAAATTTTTAAATTTTGTTGTCATCAGCCAAAAGGCTGGTTTGATCCTCTATAGAGGCTTTACTTCCTAAAACGAGGAGTGAGAGATCGTTAAAAATTACCTTCCTCACTCAAGGTATATGTATGCTTATCAGCATGCCGCGCCCTCCAAAAAGCATCTACTTTCCACTCTGCAAATGACACCTTCATTTCATTTACCACAGTGTCTGGGTGAATAATGGAATTCATTACTCTCAGAGGACACAACTCTGACTGGTGTTTCTTACACCCTTCGCTCTTCTGTCCTTAAATGCTTCTGTCATATAATTGGCTGAACATGGGATAGGAAAAATAACTAGTTTTGTAGCCCTGGAACTTTAAACTTTTAATCGAGATGCATGTTTCAGATAGCAAGACTTTTGACCTACTATACTGATTTCCAAATTTTTTTATAAATTGTTTAAAATATTATAAATTGTTGTTCAGGTGAATGTGTTTTGAACTTTATTAAATATTATAATTTCTTTATTGATCAAAATGTTTTTTATTGTTAGACATTTTCTAAAGATAAAATATTGAATGTGAAGAAATTACTACAAAAATGTGCTTTGGAATTTTAATTCCCCTTCAATTTGATATAAATTTCATGTAAATTAGTCATAGTACATTTTAAAGTTATGATTTTTAATACTTGTGGAAACTTTTCAGCTCCTACATTGATTTGAGGGAATAATGGTAAAATTTATAAATAGTTTCCATTCAGGATTTAATTGAAAGATTATCGGCATCCGGGAACAAACAAGTTTTTTAATAAATTTATTAACAGCAATTTTTTAAGGTAGACGCCCCACTAAAGGTACCATGGTTTAGAAAGTATATTCACGATAAAATTCTTAAAGGAATTAATAAAATAAAGAAGATTAAGCGGCTAATGAAAATTGAGATGTTGGATACGTAATAATGTGATTTTAACTGACACTGAGAAAGCAAACAATCTTTTGGTTCTACTTAAATCCAGTTTCTGTAGCTCAAAGCAAGTAGAACAACCATTGCAGATGAAAAATGTGACATATTTTTTACTTCACAGCATATTTATACAGTCATAACCATAAATGAGCGGCAAAATTTTGGATTTTCTAACGATAAGCAACTTCTAATAAATTAGTTTCCGTAGATTTATAGTATATTTTAAACAAAATAGGGAAAGCAAACAGTAATTTAGATTGAACGATAAATAAAACATATAATTTTTGACATTTAAATAAGCATTTTTGTTTTTTTTATATTTTCTATTGGTTTTTAGGGATGAAATTGAATGACATGTTATAAAAGTCATAAGGTAGTTGAAATATCATCAAGGTATTCCTGCTAATCGGTAACATTTGTAAGATCTTAGTATAGTGTTCTTTGAGAGTTCTACCTTTCTCCCACCGGACAAAGATTTTCCTTTTGCTGGGGAATGGAATTATTAGACTTAGATTATGAGTTTGTGTTAAAGTATTTAGTTGTTTTAATGCAGAGTTATAAATAAGTAAATAAATAATTAAAATAAGTGGCCACCTCCGTAGCAAAACGGTTAGCGCACTAGCCTACAATGCGGAGGTCCCTTGTTCTACCCCCAGCTAAAAATTTTAATAGGTCAAAACCCACTGTTCTAGATATATTACCCACCGCAGTCGCTAATAACTAAGATGTTGATACGACTTTAAACTAAAAAGTAATAATAATCATTTTCAAGAATTGTGTTTATGCGTTAAAGTTCAAACAAAATACTATTATAACGTTTATTTATTAAAGGTTATTTAAAAATAACTACATAATCCAATAATCAAGTAAACCTAATAATTTTGTTGGTTGTTTTGTGTACCTAACTTAATTTATTAAGAAACTATTCCATCATTCTTTATAAGAAAGGTTCTATAAACTTATTCTTATGAATAATTGATAAACTTAGAAAAGCTTTCATAAGCCGAACTTAAAAGAGGTTAAGTTAGTCTTCAAATGAATCGGTTGGAGGGAAAAGAAGTTAAATTCTATGCATGACAGAAACGCGCCATCTCATGCATAATATATTTGTCTTAGTATATTGACATTTATCTCTTGTGCCATAAAAAACCCTTACTAAGTTTAGAGAAGTATAATTTAAAAGGAAGATGTCTAAATTTAGTTACGTATGAAGAAAATAAAATATTCTTTGCCAAGAATATTAAATAAAAAATTTATTTTGTAATAAAATTAAATACTCAAATGTTAGTGCATTTTTAAATGGTATTGTCTTCAATTGAACTTGATTATATTTTACTCTATTCTTTAAAAGTTCATGATTGTTGTAATAAATATACTTTTATTATCACGTAAATTGTTGTATATAAATAGGTTATAAAAGGCATGGCAAAATTTGCTGCACACAGAACGAAAGAAGGGGCTGACCAGGCATTCGCTCGGAGTAGTCTTGGGAAACTTTGCTAAAACCTCGATTAGGACAGCAGTTTCTTTTAATATTATAAAATATCTGGTTTTCAAGAAGTATTCACTTTTGTAATAATTCAATTGAGCTGTTTCTTAAAGAATATTTACAATTATAAAGTAACGTAAACATTGAAACAATAGTTTACTTAAAGAACAAACTGTGTAGATACAAATATAGCTCAAAAAATATACCGATATATATATTGTCGCCGACTGCCCTACCAATATTAGCGCCTGCAGACAGTCCCAGTACCTGCCGCGCGGAGCGCTACAGACGCGCAGAGCCAGCAGCGCCTCCCCTTCACTATGAAGTGGACTCACCGGAGGGGTATTTAAGCAGCAGCACTGAACGGCGAGTGAGACTCTCCAATCAACTCTCAACCAGAGAGGAACAAGGAATCTTCTTCCTTGTTCCTCTTCTCTTTTCTTGTTCTCTTGTTTAGTCCGGAGCTCTTCGCTCCCGACCAAAAAAGAAGGGCCCAGCCGAGACCAGACGCACCATCCCTGCTCTACGCTGCCGATGGCGGACGCACATTCCAGCACCGGTCAGACTTCGCTGACCCGAAGAGTTCTACCTCGGCCGCGCTATCGTATCGGCAGATGGCCTACGCCGACCCGACATTGCGGGGCTCTGGGGGCCACCACTGTCACGCTGCAGTGGAGACCCAACTGCCGCTGAGGGAAGGCTAGGCCTGAACCCAGAAGCCGAGCTGTTACTCTTCGAGCTCCGCTTCCACCACGCCGGCTCGCCACTTCCGATCACCAATAACGGCCCTTTTCAGGGCCACCTCGAAAACCCAAACGGTCCTTTTCAGGACCCCCAACCAATAAAACAGCCCTTTTCAGGGCCACTAAACTAACAAGCAAGGTTTCGCCACGTGTCGTCGGCCCCGGCGGCGACAATATAAAATAAATAGTATACACAAAATATTTATTTTGAAAAATCTATGAAATTAAACTGTTTTTACAACGTAAATATAAAACAAATTGAGATTAAAAATTGATAAAATTTTATCGGTACATTACATCTTTTTCCTCTCTGAGTTTAAATTATTGTGTATGTTCTTGGATTTTAGGAAGACGATCAACATTTACATTAACAATAAATTATTCAGAACTATTCTCAGAACCATTTGTATGAATGGGATCCAGTTTTGGGATTTACCAAGCCATTCAAACACTGAAATCTTGCAAAGGTTCCAATTTAAATTACTCAGGACAATCAAAGTCTTGGTACGTAACAAACAACATTCTACAAAGAGATTTACCCATTCCTACAATTCAACAAGAATACAACACATTCAATACAAACTACCAAAGAAGAGTCGAATCACATACAGATCATTTCGCCATTTCACTTTTAGACAATTGAAACGAACTCGCCGATTGAAACGAAGACACCATATGGACTTAATTTTAAATAAACAACATATATGTTGTAAATAAATATGCGAAGTTCTCGTATTGTAGATTTTTCTCTCATAATACGTATTAAGGAATCGACTCATTATTTTATTCCAGATTAGATTGTAAATGTTTTGTAAAAAAAATTGCGCGATATATTTTTTACTTGAAAATTATAATAAAAGAAATCATGTGAAATTTTAAAAAATCCAATTTTCTTTAAAGTCTATGCTATAAAATTTTTATTATATCATTTTATTGTTATATTTTATTAGTACATAAACTTTTGATTTTATTTAGTAAGGGTTTTGAATCAAGTACATTATGGTCAATGTACGAGTAGTAATATTTATGGCAATCTGTATTGTTATTACTGTCATAAATCAGTTTGAATCATTAAACAATCAATTGGAAGTTTATTACACTATTACACAAGTCCATAGTTTATGAGAAAACGAACAAATAAATGGGTTACTTCATGTTTCCGCGGGGTATATGAACTCAATCTTGTAAAATAGGCCCATTTTATTATATCATAGTGTTTAAATTGGAAGGCGATTTGTTATTACTTTCATCTTTTAGTTCCATAAAGGAGAGATACACACTGTCATATCAGTTTCTGGAAGCACATTTAAATTCAAGCGCAATTCAGCAATTCCTTTACCCTGCTCTAAGAAATATTATTTTCTTTTCTTTCCGTATTGTAATAGAGAAAGAGCAGTATGCTCACGTACAACCTACTATTTTTTCTTCTACCTTTCAAGGATTAGGCATCTCTGCCTGTTCCAAACCTCTTAAAATCTGCTCATCTCTTTCTCGGGCGTCCTCGTTTTCTCTTTCCCTCCGGTTTATAGTCTAGTGTTTGCTTAAGCCTACTACTAAAACCGTTCTAGTTATAAAACCCAGCGTAGTCGCTAATAACCAAACTGTTGATGCAAATTTAAATAAACTAAAGAAAAGTTTATATTTTAAAAACCATTTAATAAGTTTTAGTAGTGTTTTTAGCCTACAACAAAAACGTATTTTATGTCTTTTCAAATTTAAACTTTTATTTAGTTTATTTAAATTTGCACCAACAGCTTCGTTATTAGCGACTACGTTGGGTTTTATAACTGGAATGGTGGGTTTTGACGTATAGTATTTTTCAGACCATAGTCGGAAATTGAAACCGGGTCCTCTGCGTTGAAGGTTAGCGTGCTAACCTTTGACATCCTTAATTCAAACCTTCGAATAAAAGGAGACAGCTTTATAAAAGATTCTTTAATAAACTACAGAATCATCTAAATGATCTTGCTCAACACATAACCATACAACATTTTCTAAATTTAAGAAGTCGTTCTGGGCTTTGATTTGGGGGTTTTATTCAAAAATATTCTGTTGCTTTTAAATCATCATCATGTTTTCTGAACTTCTTCATCGTCACGCTGTTATTATTTTTGATCAAGTTCGTCTCCATAGTAGTGCGACAATAACATCCTGGAGGAAAAGCTGCTAGTTGTAACTCTTCCTTCCGCATCTAACTGATACTTTAATTTTTTATAGTAATTGTGATATAGTGTATAGTTCTAGATTGCAAATTAAAACCAAAATAATTGGTTATAATAATTGCTTAGCATAATTCTTGTAGAACAAGGCATATTACCTTACATTGTTTCTGAATTTCAACAAATAAATTAATAAGTAATATCAAGCATTGAAACCCTAAATGTAAAACGCATAACAGTGATGTTGATGATGCATGGACTTGGTAAATTTATTTACTTTATACAAAAACTTGTTAAAACTTTGGAGAGGCGGCATTCAGATGAGGTGACTTGTTAGAATTTAAAATTCACTTTCCTAAACTTTTTTTTTACTGCTACCTTATAATCTGTTTATTTTATTTGAAAAATAAGTAACTTTTTGCCAAAGAGTGTGAAAAATAAAGTTAGTTAAACATCCATCAAACTTTTATCTCTGAGATCTTTACGAAAAGATTTAAGTAAACTGCGAAAACTGTTGAACTTAATAATTTTGATTACACTGTTTAAACAGTTGATTCTCGGAGACAAAGTTTCCTGGTTCAAATCCTAATAAAAGTTTTATATGGATTTGAATATTAGACCGTGGTTACCGGTGTACTTAGATGGTTTGGGTTTAATTAAAAATCCTTTGTCAGGAATAATCGGCCTGAGTCTGTAAAATACTACATCTCATTTACACGTCATTTATTTAACATTTATTAAACAATTTCACGTTATTTATTTCATTATTATCATCTGGTATGGTATTTCATTAATAATTATTGTTAATGAAATACAATACAAATAAAACAGTATAATATACATAGATTTAATTCGAAATACGTAGTGGAGATATTAGCTAATCTTGCCATCCCGACTCTCATTGTACAGGTACACTTAGCATACACTTAGCAATACACTTAGCATAATATATTTGTTGATTGCTTTTTATTTAAAATGCATTATGAATTGATTCCAGTTACTGTATTTATGAAATTCTGAATGTTGTTTAGGTCATCAGCCGAAAGGCTGGTTTGAACTTTAGAGGTTTTACTGAGTAAAACGAGAAGTGAAGTGGTTTAACATTGCGTTCGTCACTGAGTTGAAAAATATGCTTATTACCATGCCAGGCCCTTCAAAAAGCACATATTTTCCACCCTGCAAAAGACACTTTCACTTCATTTACCACAGGGTTTGGCTGTATAGTGAAAATCATTACGTACTTTTGAAGGAGAAAACTGATCAATGTCTTTTAAAAGTCTACTTCTTCTGTTTTTAAATGATTCAGTCATTTAATTGGCTGACCATATGATACGAAACAGAACGATTTTTTTGTAGCCCTGGAACTAACAGATTGAGTGCATGTATTTGAACACCCCACCTGCCTGTTATGAGCAAATGAAATTCTATGAAATAAATAATTGATGAAATAATGAAATAATTAATAAATAAATGAAACAAATAATTTTATGAAATTCTATTTATCTAAATTTTTATATATACAAAATCTAGAATAATGTTAATTTTGCCGTATGTACAAAATAACACAAAAATATTTAAAAATCTTACTTGCGTGAATTCCTGGAGTAGTCGTAAGAATCGGAATCGGAGAATATAACATCAACATCTAATTCGAAACCACGTAAAGGAGATGGAGCTGATTCCGAATGCAAAGGTACACTGAAGGGTGATGAATGAAAAGCGACTAACATATGGGGTCCTCGGGATACAATTTGCGGTAACCAATCTCCTCCGCAATATTTCACTAACACAGGATCATTCGTTGAATCACCGTCATAAAATATAAGATGATCTCTTTCCCCAGTACAATCAGTCCAAGCTCGCAGTTCTTTCGTTGTTTTACTCATATTAGCCAAAGGAACTTGTGAAGTTACCTGTTGAGTATTTAACATATATTAATAAACTTTACTTTGTACAAATTATTCATGCAAATAAATAAAAGTTATATCAAATAAATTGCATGAATTTTCGTTATCGTTCTAACTAATTAATGACCTGCATAACTATAAGAACATTATTGCAGGCTAGAAATTTTACTTAAGCTTAAGTTCATAAGTTCTTTCTTCAGGTGTTTATCATTTTATTCTATACTTTGTCCAACAGTTGGGAGATAACATTGCTTATATGACCGAAGCTGTTAAATACTGTGTTAAAAAACATTGACTAACGCTATGAAAATAAAAGTATTTCTTATTTAGGCTATATTATACTTTTATGATATTGAAACAAATTACGTTTACGATTAAAAATGTTTACGTTATTATCTGAAATATGCATTATGTGACACAATTGCTTTTACATTCGTAATTGAATATAACTATTTATAGTGTAATGTACAGTATTTTGTTTGTAAAACTAAAAATGTCATGAAAAGGTAAAATTAAGTTAAACATAATTAATTGTTTTATTCTTTCAAAGTCTATATTTATCCATTTCATCGCCATTTGCTTATCGGCTGCCATCCATTTACAAACATTACAAATACTGCAGTATTATGTACTGTATTTGTATATGTACCTGCACACTCTTTTTCACGTTTACGTTGGCTGCCAATTATTTAGTGTTGCGATAGCATTTGTCGTGTGAAGTAGTGTTGCAATAATGCAATAATATATATAATTTAGGAATGAGTATTATTTAATAGTATTTATTGGTTCAGTGCTGCATTTCTTGTTTATTGGTATTATTAATAAAATGGCTAAGTAAGACAAAAGAAAGTGATTAGTTTAAATTACAATTACAAATAAAACTTATAAGTTATTAAATAAATACTAGGTATATTTGTAGGACAGATAGTAGCGGAGAGTGTATTGCTCTACACAATCAATGTTAAATTAAAATTGCCTATCCACAGTCTTAAGTGACTGTTGGATATAGTATAACCATAAAATATTTCAAAAGATTGCAAAATTCCTATTCTAAATGTATCGACTAGATAACCACAAGAACAGTGAGCCCATAAGCTACTTGAAAAAAAGCTATCCAAAATTACTATGTGTAAATCTTAGATGGAACATTTTTCTCATATCTGTGGCTAGCAATACTGGAGGAAGTATCTCTTTCCTTACCAACAAAGTTTTTTTGATGAACTGTCTACAGTATTCTACACAAGCCAAAATTAAAGAAACACATGCTCTACGCGATGTTCTACGGCAGATTTAAGTGTATTTTATTTAAATATTACAAAATATTTCGTGTTATTTTGGAATTGTTTTAGTAATTAATACTGGTATGTAAATTTAAAAGCTGGTAGACCTTTGTTAGTTCTTTTGTAGTACTGTAATTTTAAGTACTGTAATTTTTCGTTCTATTGTTACTTCCTTTTTGAAAAAAAGAAAGAAATTTTATAGGGAAAATCGTTAGAATAAACTTAAAAATAAAAATTATATTTGTTACCAATGGTTACTGCAGAGTTAAATTATATTTCTTGTAATTTATAATTCTGTAACTTCAGGATTTATGATTGTAAAAACGAAAAAAGTTGAATAAAATTTCTGTCTTTGCTTTTAAATGTAACGCGGTAAAATATTATATTAATTTCTAACAAAGTTGTGGGTAGTAGGTGATAAATCAATCTCTGATAAATTACCACTTTTGTAATTAAGGGAATATAATTAAATACGCTGTTTACATAGACAAAACAAATAGTATTACAATCAATTAATAATATTGTTGATTTATAAATCTAATTGTAGGAAAGGTATATTTAGTCAATAATGCAGAAACGAGATTTATTGATTAATAGTATTTTATAAAAATTTCATTTATTATACGAAAGGGGAACAATAAACAACACACACAGAAATTCGGAATAATACAAAGTCAGTGAGAACTGACTAAAGAGCGAACTGAAGTTTCTTTGTTTTCCACAATAGCTTAACGGATCGTGACTGTGGAAATAAATTGGTTTTTCAGTGAACTTTGGTTTTCAACGTATTATTAAAGAAGGAACAATGACTATATATAAGAAACGGGTATTAGTTTTATGGTGTATCAAATATTTTAGAATTAAGTAGGCAGTTTTAAAAACAATAATAAAAGATCAAATATTGGATCTCACAACTAACATTTTTCGTTTTTGTTAATAGAGACATACATCTAATATCTATCTGATTTCATATAATTTTACTACAGGTTTATTCCATTTCATTTTAAATTTATGGTGTATTATAATATTGTCTGAAATGTATCAAATTAATTAAATTTTAAGTACTTTATCAGTGTCCAAATTTTTTAGGTATTAAGGATGAGTGTCGGATAAGTAAATGAAAGAAATAAAAAAGAGTAGGGAGAAAACTGTAATAAACTGTGAAAACTTAATGGTCTAAACTTGAATTCAGAAAAGCGAAAGCTAAATTCAAGGGGTTACACAAAAAACAAAAGCAGACCATTGATTGACGGAAGAAATGAAAAACCTAGATTGATGTAATACTGAAGAGTGAGAGCTATAAAAAAGCTTAAGGAATGTCTAAAATAACTTTATGTGGTGTAAAATGGCCTACCTGGAAAAATAATTGTAAAAGATTAAGAAAAAACATACATAATAACATAACATAATACAAAAATTCGGCTGAATTTGGGTACGGCTAAACAAAAAGTAGGTCTACCGTATCATCTTTCTTAAGAATTTATGATTGTACCTTAACGAATATAGACTGCAGATGAAGGCAGAGCATAGTGACTTAGATCACACCACAGAGCCAATTGACTTTTGTTAATCGTATCCTGCGTTGTCACGTTGGGGTCCCGCTGTGGCTGACAGCCTAACAAAAAGTCAGCTGGAGTTCGGTGGAACAGAGTTGTGACTTACCGAAGAGACAACCTCACATCCGACCTTGGCTTTAATTGGCTAGATCTCGTCTGGAGTCTTTAGCTCGTTGGGGTATAGACCTAATATCTCTAATTATGTTTTTAATAATTTTTTTGCTGCATGTTTTAAAATCTTAAGGAGAATTTAAGTAAGGAATAAATAATACAAATTAAAAGTTACTGATACTTAATTTATTTTAGATACGTTGTTAATTACATGACGTATTATCAAAGAAATTGTTATTAATAAATTTATATGGAAGTGTTTTGGACATTATAATATAATTATTTTTTATTTTATTTAAGAAAAATAAACTTCAACTGTGTCGCAGTTTAACACAACCAGCAGTTATAAATCAATAGTTTTATATGATTTGTCTTGATGTCACTTGTGTGAGGTAGTCGCCCAGCTGCAACCCCTAAAATGATTCACAAAATGTCTATTCCATTACCTTTTCAGTCTTCTAGATGGGTTGTGTGGTAGGTGAGGAGCAGACAATGACTGAATTTGTGGATTTGTGTGATAGTGTAGTTTGCTATGAAAACGTCTGTATAGTTTCTTTATTGCTTCGTCTACCGTTTTGATGTTAGGGTCTCTCGTATTGTTTTGTTATTAACATATTATGCTGGACAGTCTGTGATGATGCGTAAAGTTTTGTTCTGGAATGTCTAAATACATTTTATGTTAGGTACTTTAGCTGATCCGTAGGTTCAAATAGGACGAAAAAGTACCTTGTAACAGTTTAGTTTCTGAGTAATTGGAAGAGGAGATTTATAGTGAATAAGACCGTAGAGAAGTTTTAACCGCGCGTTAAGAGATTGCGTTTTAAGTCAGGTATGTGGATTCCATATCAGTCTTCTGTCTAGTGTCAGTCCTAAGTATTTTACTGAGGTTTTTTGTAGGATCGGTGTATTGTGTAAATAAACTGGGGGACTAGTTTGTCGTCTGAGAGTAGACGTAATGTGTTGTGATTTTTCAGCATTAAGTTTAATTTTCCAAGTAGTACACCAATGTTGAATGGTGTTCACGTGATGTTAAAGATTAAGTGTTACGTCTTTACACCTGGCTTTGCTGGCTAATATTTCTGTGTCATCGGGAAATGTTGCAATTATAGTTTGTTGTGTGGTAGGAAAATCGGATATGTAGATAGAGTACAAAAGGGGTGACAAAACTGCTCCTTGGGGAACTCCTGCGTTCATCGGACGACACGAAGATACAGCAGAACCTTGTTTTATAGAAAAGAAGCCATGCAAAAGAAACGACTTGATTTTGGTTACAAGATAGTACATTAGAAGGTAAATTTTATTCGGCTGGAATTTTCTTGATGTCAGTCAGGCTTTTGACAAGGTCTGGTTTAACGGTCTATTATTTAAATTGAAATCTGTATAATGTTAATAACCAATTAATCTAAGATGCCGTAAAAACCCCATTTTAGAATTTTTTTTGAAGTATACGTTATGTGCCTTTTCAAAACACGCACTTTAAGGGTAAAATTTTAAGAAATTTGATTACCACACAGGAAGTAGGTCAACGCACGAGTGTACAGTTATCCTATATATTGACCATAGAAATATTTTTTAAGAAGGGAAGTTTTTTAATTATTTAAAAGTATTCTTTTTTAAAAGAAACTTATTTCGCTCTATTTTCAGAAGTTTTTTGTGCGTTAGCTTCTTTACTATATTTAAATTTCTGGCTGAAAGTTAGTTCGTTTGTCGTGTTTGATTTCAGTTAAGTTCAACAAAGTGATCACACATTTTAACAATAAATTATTAAACAAGATAATTTCTATTTTTATTCTGTATCTAAGATACTTACCGCTCGTTTAATTTGCATTTTATGAGAGCCTTCTTGTCGAACTGATATCATAGCATGTTTACAAGTAGGAACAGTCTTTTGTCGTAGAGTAAGGTAACAGGTGACATTTCTCGGATACATCCCAGGATAATTTGGCGATTGCAGCCTACACCTTTTTCGATAACATTCGTAAAAATTTCTACTGCAATATGTTCCTGGAACAACTTCACCTCTTTCAAATGGTGCTGACACGCTACCGAATCTTACTACCGCTTCATCTTCACCAACAAATTTATATCTAAACAAAATAAATAAAAATGAATAAATAATTAGTTTTAGTTGTTCTCACGTTTCATTTTAATCTTAGCTGGAAATACACACCGAAAAAGTGTCAAAATATGTTCAGTTATGTTTCCAAACAATACACACTCACCTAATACCAGTGACTACATTAATGGCTTGCCAAGAAAGAAGAATAACAAGAATACAGGATTATTAAATTTCCCAAACTGATTTGGGCAAAGGGGTTTTGGACAATCAAACACTATACAATTGCAATACATTTTAGGCTAAATTTAATAATCTTCGAAATTTTCCCAACATTTTCTTAGAAAACAGTATATTACATGGAAAACTGCATAAACTACAGATTTTTTAAATACTTTTATGTCAAGAACAAATACTTATAACTCATGTCACAACACATCTACTAATTGTTCTAGAGTAGAAGAATGTAGAATTCACCTGAAGCTATTAAAATGTTTTAAAAAAATGATAGAATTTGAAATAACTACGTATATAATGATTAAAAAAATTGTTTAACTTACAAAATATACAAAAGCTAAGGACAAACTATATATAGTTAAAGTTTTTGAAAAAAATTTTCATTTTATGGAAAGCAATCTTGAATATTCTTTTTGAACCAACTTTGACTGTGTTTTTCTGCTTCTTCTGCCTTTCAAGGATTAGACATCTCTGTCTGTTCCGAACCTCTCAAATCTGCCCATCTCTTTCTCGGGCGTTCTCGTTCTCTCCTGCCCTCCGGTTTATAGCCCAGTGTCTGCTTAGGTATCCTATCCTCCCTCATTCTGTTCACATGCTCTAACCACTGCATTCTATTCTGAGATACCTGTCGTTTATAGAGAAGATGTTGAGTTCTTTCCTTACCTCGGTATTCCTGTAACGATCTTCTCTACTGCATTCATACCTATATCAAAGAAATTTGATTTCAGATACTTGCAATCTACTCTCCTCTGGCTTTGATAGCACCCAAGTTTCACTGCTGTGAATCGGAACTCCTATTGTTTTATAAAATCTCACCCTCGTGTTTTTATTGGTCGTTTTTTTAAGGAGCGGTGAATAGTTCCACATATTTGCTGAAAAAGGTGCATCATATTGTAAGCATCTTTATCCTGTTGGTATGTAATGTTGCAACCTAGATACTAAAAGTGGGATATCTGTTCCAAAATATTATTATCAATAACAATTTTTCTTCTGACTGGCTCCTTCCTCTTGAATACCATTACCTTTGTCTGTGTGGCACTGTGTTTTTCTTTGAAGCAAAATTACATAATCTTTTCAAATAGGTGGATCTGAAACTTGAGTTGATTTTTGTACCCAAATTTTGGTGTAAGGTACATTGAGATAATTGATGCTTTGCTGAATTTCCTTTCCTGTCTAATGCTCTGTACAAACTGATTGTATTTTTAAATTACTCGAATAAGTCAGTTCTCTTGACTTGTCTATATTGTACTTATTTGTTACAAAATATTCTAATTCTAGCTTCTTTAAACTATTTGTTTACATGAAAATACTTTTATAATTCAACGTTATTCGTTTATTTTTCAATTGTTTTTATAGCTGCTGTTCTGAGACCAGTAAGTACTTTGTCTCAATATCCACCTTCTTAAAATATAGCTCGCATTTAACATAGTTCTAAAACATTTTTAACATAAGTTAACTAAGTAATTATTAGGGAAAAAATTCACAGCCGCAGGAAATATAAAAATCAATCAACGAAATCTTATAAGTGATCCTGCAAGTAAATATTATAGTGGTCATTTAGAAAGAAGTACACGAGATATCTGAATCTAAACTGCGAATCGTTGGTAATAACTCTAATTATATAAGTCTACACTTATTTAATTCACACGCACAGTTTTGGCATGTCATTTCATTGTGATAATGCAAACGTTGATTTCAACTGTATCTAAAAAGAAAAAGAACGTTTCAAAACAAAGCAATATTTATATATTGCTTATAGTTATTTTTTTATTCCGTAAACCTTAACATCATGACCATGTAAGATTTATATCCTATGAGAAATTAAAGAAATAAAGATACGGTATATATCGTGATTATGGTATGAGCGGATGAAGAATAACTTTGTGGAGTGTGTGAAGTGAAAGAAACAGTCACTATGATGTGCGAACTGTGAGGTCGTCAATCATCCTTGTTTGTTTACTGTTACGACGTGTCAATAAATAAATAAAGTAAATAAATAACACGATCTGTGTCAAAATTCTAAAAATCTATGAAAAATTTATTTTCTTTAGAAAAGTTTCAATTTTTTCTAACTGTAAAATTATATGCAATGCTATGCCAGAAAAAAATATTATATTTTGCTTGACTTACTGTTGCAAATTAAACCTCGGTGTTTTTTTCAGTTATTATCCAAATACCAAATATTTGTTAATAACTAAATACAAAATTTATCATAAACTTAAAATGGAGCTACTTTTGGCACATGGAAACCTATTGTGATAAATCGGCTGACCGGACACGGACTTGTCTTTCTACAATAAGATAGAAATTTATTGTTAATTTAAATATCTATTTGTTTGTCTGGAATATTCTTTGGTTCTATTATACATTTTATGCTCGTCATTCTTCTAGACATTCTATGGGTTTAATTATACAAAAGCGGCCGTCATTTAGTTGGTCAGTAATGTGTGAACCATTGTGAAGTATGTTTGTGTTAATGAAGTGGTTAAAAATACCGGTTAGTATGTTCTGTATAAAAATAAATTTTTCGTGGCAGGAAAAATTGTAATATTGTTATAATTATGTACAATTTTAAATAAGGAAATAATTATTTATCTGATTGTAAGTGATCATATTTTTATTTTAGTTACGTTTAGTTTAAGTATAAAGTTTCTAAAACATTTTGTAATAAATTGAGTCTATTATTAATTTACGATTCACCGGGTTGGTCTAGAGGTAAAGTCGCAGCAGCGAGTCAGCTGTTTAACAGCTGCTATTCAAAGACGAAGGTTCCTAGTTCAAATCCTAGTAAAGGTAGTTACTTTTATACGGCTTTTGAATACTAGACAGTCGTTACCGGTGTACGTTGATGATTGGGTTCAAAACCATACTCTCTCAGGAATGGTCGGCCTCGGTCTGTACCAGACTACACCTCATTTACACGTCATATACATCAACTTCATCTCATTGAGTGATAGGGTTGCTTATTGTTGTGAATTGAACAGATTGCAACGTACAATTCAGCCGTTCTTAGTTTGCTCCTACTGTCAACAAACCAAAGCCAGCTACTACAGGGTGAACGCTAGAGTCCACGACTTTATGAATATCGTATTCCTATTAAGTTAACTATGTTTTAAATTATAAGTACTTAAAGTACTAAAAACATCAGTCATGATATAATGTACGCCTAACAATTTCATTTATAAAAATACTTTTAAATGGATTTTGTAGTTAAATAATTTAAAAGTATTTTGTTGTTACTTTTTAATCAGCGTGTACTCATTTTTATATAATGCGCATGCTCAGTGACGTCATTATTTTTTTACATTAGAAGCAAACTAAGAAAGGCTGGACTTACACATATTAGGGAAAAAATTATTGAGTTAAGTAATTAATTGTACTTTTTCAGTTATTATTGTAATAATATATTATGTCTCATAAGTAACTCTTTCGTAAATATTTGTTGTAAAATTTGTTAAAAAAGAAGTGTTATTTAAAAATAACCAGATTCCGAAATAACCCGAAATAAATAACATAATATCTTGGTATGCATAATTAAAACGTTAAGAGTAGATAATCATGTGGTTAAAAACCAAGGAGTTTAAAGAAAAGTAGATGTTAATGAGTAAAGAATAGGAATTACCCTTAAAAAAACCAGGTACGTTATTTTTGAACAAGGTACAAATTTTCTAGAATAAATAAATTAAACGAAATTGTAAAAAAAAAATGTTGCGAATAATAACTTATCTTGAATTTTATTACAAGAATTTATAGATAAATATTGGAATTTCCAATATTAGAAGATACATTTTTATAAGTTGGACGTCAATAACGTTTCGCTTAACGACAAATGATTAATATTTCTCTTCCTTTTTGAGTCAGTGACCTATTGACGATGTACGAGTAATATCGTTTTTTTTATACCGGGAAGTCTGCAACCAATAACTTTTGGAATCGTTCTTTTTAACTTTTTATCACTTTTCCTTCAAAATATAACTTGTATTCAACTTTATTTACAAGCTGTTCGATGATAACATATTTTTAACACGAATAAAGCAGGCTACATGGTTTTCATAGTATGTAACTTATCGATTATTCGGTACATTAATCTTTTTATCAAATTTAAGTTGTGATAATAAACGTTATGTTCTAATAAATAAATATAATAATTCAAAAATTAGTATGATTTTTTTATCTGCTAAAATTTTACAAATATTATTTAACTTTTCTATTACTTTCATTTAAAATAAATATTTTCTTCAATGTTTGATAAATTAACAGGGAAGATGTACGAGTGTGGACCGATAGTTGATGAGTGTTATAAAAAAAACGAAAGATTGCCTATTTATTGGTCATTCATACAGGTGTGATAATATGAACTTCTCAGATTAATGAAGAGTAAAGTTGACGACAGACTTGGGCGAAATAAATGCTCATAGTTGAAGAATAATAAAGACTGGACAAACAAGAGTACAAATTTTCTTTTGATGGTGGTTCCGGAAAGAGAGTGGTTTACCAGAATTTTAGCTAATTTTAAGTGATGTAGTTGATAATCTAAGAAAAAGTAATGTATTTAAAATTTCAACGATCTTACTTAGGCCTAGCTCTTTCAGTGCCGAAACAATATTTAAAAGTTTGATCTTAAGTGCCATTTAATTTGAATAAGGGTGTACAAAAAGTGCCAGCCCTTATTTCAAAAACTTGCAGGCCACTGTCGATCAAAATTTCAACGTTACAGAAAAATTTCCTGTTAAAAATTAATTTTTATTGGGTACATATAAGAAAACATCGTTCTAACACTATCAATCTTGAAAATATTTTTTTCTCTAGTTTATTTAAAGTCGCATCGACCCCTTGGTCATTAGCAACTACTGTGGGTTTTGGTACCTTAATGGTGGTTTTTCCAAGATAAAATTTTCAGACCCTAGCCGGGAATTGAATCCGGGACCTTTCGCTTTGTAGGCTAGTGCGCTAGTCGCTACGCAACGGAAGCGGTTTCAAAATACATTATTCCATTCATTTTGTTTAAAAGTTTTTTTTTGGAAATGTTCGATTATCCGGACGTTGGCACTTAATGCATAATTTACGGATGTCCGGTAAACCGGATGTTATAACCATTTTTATAATATATCATCGTCCTTTTTTACGGACTTTGGTATTGAAAGGGTTAAACGATGAAGTAATTCGGAGTTACAGATTTTTTCCATCCAAGGAACAGGAAAAGGTAGATGCTAGAAATGTTCACATCGACCAAGACTGATTTTAATACTACAGTTGAATCTCCATAACTTGAACCACGTAGGGATGTAACTAATTCAAGTAAAAAAAAAAAAAAAATACGAAATACAGAATAACAAAACTATAGAAATTTGATTAATTTTTAAAGAAAATGTTAAACATTTAAAAAATATTCCTGTTTTAATGTCGTTAAACAAATCTTATGTGCTGCAACTTTTGATTAGGGGAAGTAATATCGATAACTTGCAATTTTAGCATATTCATTAGAAACTGAGACACTTTCATCACAAATAACCTTTCGAACGATTCCATGAAGATTTTTAGTTTTTTCAAGTCTTCTAGTGCTGGTTTTAAATTTGTTATGACCATATTGTATCGCTAATTGATCTGATTTTTCGGAGCTTACACCTGATATGAGGAGATTTTTTCCTCATATTTCTTACAGTGAATTTAATATACCTTCTTTTATTCCATGCTAAGAAAAAATGTTTGTACACATTTGCGTTAAAAACAAAAATAATTCGGATTTTAAAAAAATTTCAAAGAAGAATTTATGCACGCTAATTTTAGCGTAAATTAAAGAGTAAATCCTAGGGAAACCAAATTTAATTCGAATTATAGAAAACTCGAGTTATAGACGTTCGAGATATGGAAGTTCAACTGTACTATTCTCTGTAATAACTAACGACAATTGAACTTCTATAACTCAAATCCTTAAGGAATGAAGATATAATCGAGTTACAGAAATTTAGAGTTATGGAAAAATAACAACATATCAGTTATTAAAAAATTACTAACACAGAACATTCCACATAGGCTGAAACAGTAGCCTACAATATATAAAATATGTATTATGGATACAATGGTTAAAATGGTACATTGTACCGACAGACTATGGTTTTATTGTTCTGCCGTCCACCAAAGATTCATCGATTCAAAGAAATTCATTGTTTTGGTTTACGGTTGTTAGGCCTATAAAGGCAACCAGATGACTTTGAGGGTCTGTACCCATTTATGGTCGAACATTTCTTCTTATAATGAAGAAGCAGCACTGTACCTACATTTTTTAAAAGACCAAAAACGTTATTTTGAGAACTATGTACAAATTTTTTTCAAAAGAAACTAAATAAATAGTTCGACTTGGAGAAATAGCAGAGTTATAGATGGATTTTTACACAGTAAATGCATGGAATGTTAAAGCGAACTGAAACTCAATTGGAGATATAAAAAATTCGAGTTTGTACCATTGTAAACGTACAATATTGTACAAACAATGGAAGTTATGGTAATTCCCAATTAGCCTACTATAACTTCAATTACTCAGGTAGAAACCAAATAATTCATGTTAGGAAAAAAACCCTTTGTTAGATTAAGTTACATTAGAATATTAGTTAGACAGTAAGTCGTAAATATAGCCAACGGTCAATCATCTGATATTGGTCAGACAGGTATATTTCTCCCTCTGTTCCCTCTGTGTTTTTGGGCCTCTGTGTTTGTTTTGGGCCTTTCTTCCACCTATCAACTTTCAGCCAATCATTAGCGTAGTTCTCCTTCCTGTTGGCTCTCCAGGTTGGTTGAGTGGTTGGTGGGAGAGGGAGGCTTGTCAACCAGAGGTTACCTGGTTTGAACCCATGAAATTCACAATCAGTTCTCTTGGTTTTCAAGTGTGAAATAGAGTTGTTAAGCCGGAGCAGAATTTGAAGAAGATACTAGGAGAACAAGGAGTCTGCGAGAACGAAAAGAAGAAGAAGAAATGGGAGACATTTAATTCGAGGGGGACATTCATTCGTTTATTTTATTAAGGGTTTTTAATTTCTTGTTTTTATATTAACGTCGCGGCAAAAAAGGTTGGCTATATTTTAAAATATGTTAGGGTAATTTAATGGATAATTTTGTTAGTAGTTAGGTGATTTAGTTAGTTGATTATTATTCATTAAATATTTACTGTAAGTAACGAGATATAGTCTTTTTTGTTTATTTCTCATGCTGTGCTGACAGAGCTGGCGCCCAAAAGTTTTTATTAATTTTTTTTTTGTTTCACATTTAAGTGTTTGCCAACCAGTTTGGACGAAGTCGATGGTGGTACAAGTTATAAACGTTCGACTGTACGTGAAGAAACATTCCTAAGGTAAAATTTATTAAAAAGGAATTGAATTAAATTGATAATTTAAATACCGTGTTTGATACAATGAAAAATTAAATTCTAAAACCACAGCTCTATACAGCAAATACTCTATTTAAGTTGTATGTCTATGATGCATTTAACCTATAATTGGGTTAATTTTGGCCACAAACGGCATAACAATAATAATTATGCGTTTCGTCGTCATTTATGAAACAAATGACATTTGACATAATGTGGTGTGTGCATAGTTAATTCTCATTTCAGTCATCTCTCCTCCCGCTTCATTCATATCTCATCCCGGTCAAGTTGCTACTGAATTAATGGGAAAACAACAAACAATTTAATACCGTACATAGTACAGTAGTGGGAGTTGCCTAAAATGTTAGGGGTTGACGGCATCATTATTCTCAATTTGGTAGCTTGACACAATATTCAGCAGCGCAATAGCAGGCACGGCTATATCGCATAGTTGTTGTGTTTATGTGTAGGGGTAGTTGGTAGTGGCGTTTATTATGAACTCGTTTGGTTAGCTAACCACTCTCTTTTCCTACTTAACCCTCTACTTATTTCCACCCCTCTTTCTCTTCATATACTCACTACAGTTCCACTTGTTATCTGAATGGATCTCTTTCTTTTATCTCTTTACTCTGTCAACTGAAATAATTATTTTCAATACAATTTTTACCATCATTTATTTAAAATACAATTTAAATTCACCGTACTTAAACTGATAAACAATTGCAAAAATTAAAATAAATATTTTGTTTATTTATTCAACACAATATATTTTATGTAATTTTAATTTATTTTATTTTAAAATTACAAATTCAAGCGTACAGATTAAAATATTATTTAATTAAAAATAATTCAATATACTAGTCGTTATTATAATATCTAATACAGTCGGACCTTCACATATCGTATAAAATTTATAAAAATTATATAAAATTTATATAAAATATAATAATATAAAATTTATAAATTTTATAAAAAATTTGATATATAGAAACTTCGATAAACAGAAACGCTGTTTTCTCATGAAGCTGCTGCTTATATAACATGAGATTACTCGACCGTACCCATATTCCCTAAAAAACAATACTTGCTTACAATAAAGCTTGTATTTTTAAAAAATTTATTTATTTAACGTCGCATCAACTGCAAGGTCATTAGCGACGACGTGGGGTGTAACTGTGCGTAATGAGGATGAAATGATTTTTTGTGACGTATGAAAATATGCCGTGTCCGATTGGGATTCGAACCCAGGACCGCATGATGAGAGGCGAGCACGTTACCAACTACGCCAAAGCGGCCGGCAAAGTTTGTTTTATTGTACAGTATATAAGGCTAAGCACTATACTTAAATGATAACTGTATTTTGGTCAAAAATAATTTAATAAAAACACTAATGAAAAAATGCATCTGTTAGATATTCTGCTACAATAACTTCTTCATCTACCCTTAAAAATTCATTGAGTGAAATATCGTTGATCGTGCCTGCCGAGTGTAAATGGACTCAACAATCCTCAATTTGCGGTAGTACATCAAATTCTTCCAGAACAGTTTTTTCAGAGCAGCCGGCTTTTAAAACCCAATTTTTTTATCATCAAATCCGCTACATCATTTTCCCACACTCTACTAATTCTGGTATAGACAGCCTGAGGTTAATAACATTTTCAATACGTTTGTCATTTTCCAAAGCAAGAATAAGTCACTTGAGAACCTGTTTTCTAGGATACATTTTTAGAGTTTTAATAACATAGATAATAACGTAGGTTGTAGTTTCCACGTAGTATTTGGAGGGAAAAACAAGCGTCACGTTTACTTACTTCGTTGAGATAGAAGACGGATGTGCAGAGCAATTGTCCACAAAAAGAACAACTTCTCTCTTTTGCTTAGGCATGTCTTTTATCTCGTAAAATTTTTACCCATTTGAGAACTGCTTCGTTCACATCATCGTATTCACATATTTTTGATTTAGTACTAGTACAAGAGTACCACATTACTCTTATATGTTTACCACAGTGGTAAATGTAAGTATTGTCACGTTGCTCTCTCTCAATGTTATGGATTGACTAGTGTGTGTTATGGAAGGGCTACATGGAGTTCTATTTATATTTTTACTACAATTTAGTACGATCTGTAAAATTGGTTTTCGATATATAGAAACATTTTTCCATTTTTCACGGGACTCAGGAAATACTTCTGTATAGAGAATTTCGATATACAGAAGTTCGAAAAATAGAGCTCCGACTGTATTTATTTAATCGTAGGTATTTATCTTGAAAATTAAAAACTGAAACGAAAAACACACATGAAGAAAAATAAATTAAGTTAATTTGCTCCTAATAACTTAACGCTTTTGTTAAAAATTGTGTCGTTAAGTTCAAAGGGTTATCAAACCATGAAATTCAATTTTAGGACTTTGTGAAACGAACTGATTAATCCGGATATATAATTAGAAACTATAATTTTAGCTTTTTTATTTCAACTGTTTTGATTAGCGAGTACGATCACTTACGGTACGAAATCAGTAATGTTTAACTTGTTATAATTTCTAATAGTCTGGAAATAAAATCTGGGATCTTCCGCATTGTACTGTGTAGCGTAGTCTAACGCTCTAACCATTGGTCCCCAAAGGTGGTCAAACGTTAAATTCTGTTGCTATATAATATTTTTAATCCTTAATATGTTTGTACGTTGCAATCTGTTAAATTTAAGAACAATAAGCAACCCGACGTGTAAATGTGGAGTAGTCTTGTACAGAATCAGGCCAAATATTTCTGAGAGAGTGTCGTTCATTGAACTTTAAACATCAAAGAACACCGGAAACGATTGTCTAGTATTCAAATCCGTATTAAAAAAACTATTTTAACTAGGATTTGAAACGCGGAACCTTCGTCTCCGAAAATCAGCTGTTAAATAGCTGACTCACGGCAATACTTTAAACCCGGTGTGTTTACTATATTTTTATATTTTCAAAAATGGTTTTTACCACGTAGAAGACAGCACATTAGACCGAGCATTAGGGTTGTTTACGTCTTTTGTGAGGCAGTTGCGACGATGATTTTTGCAGTCACTAGTAAAGTTGCTACCACGCTTCGCACCGGCTCATTGATAGTATCAGAGGGGTGCATGAAATAAATTGTTTAATTGCTTTTTCGGATTTAATTCCACCACAATTTACTTCTTTATTTATTATTTCAAGCGTACTTTTGCCGATTTATTTAATTAACCCTTTTAGTGCCAAACAATATTTAAAATTTTGATCTAAAGTGCCATTTAATTTGAATAACGGTGTACAAAAAGTGCCAGCCCTTATTTCGAAAACTTGCTGGCGTAAACCTGCCACTACCGACCAAAATTTCAACGTTACAGAAAAATAACATTTCCTAAGAAAAATTAATTTTTTATCGTGTTCATAAAAAAGAAATCGTTCTAACACACTAAAAATATTCAAAATAGTTTTTCTTTAGTTTATTTAAGGTCGTATCGACCGCTTGGTGATTAGCAACTACTGTGAGTTTTGGTACCTTTATGGTGGTTTTAACGTGTTAAAACTTCCAGACCATAGCCGGGTATCGATCCGGTATCTTTTTATTTGTAGGCTAGGGCACTAGTCACTACGCCACGGAGGTGGTTTCAAAATACATTATTCCATTAATTTTTATTTAAAAGTTTTTTTTGGAAATGTTCGGTTATCCGGAAGTTGGCACTTTATCCATAACTTAGGGCGTTGGCAATCCGGATGTTATAACTACGTAGAATATGTCGACATTCTGTTTTCCGGACGTTGCTACTGAAAGGGTTAAAGTTCTTTAAGAAAGTACAGAACTTTGAGGACTTAAGAACTTGTATTCTATACGCACAGAAGATGCATATTAATGTCATTTATGTATTATTCTTAAAACAAAAACCAGAATAAGAAAAGACTTTTCTAGAACTAAATTATACTAAGTATATTTCTCTGAAAGAGAAGACATGACGATTTCGATAAAAAAAACCTTTATTATTATCTGAATAGAAACTTAAATGAGACTTAACCAACTCTTACCTTAATTTAAATTCAAAGACAGCGGCACTATGGTATAACCTCAATGTAATTGTTACAGTACTAGTCTCACTATAGTACACAGCAAACCCTTTTGCTGCTCCACACCAGGAGCCTCCGGTAAATGGACGCCCAAGTTCTAATAATTGCATATGCCCATCTGGGCAACCATCTAATGCTTTCCCTTGGTATCGGCCGATGTGGAACGAATCAAATATGAGCTGTAAACAAAAAGATAATTTATTTATTATCGAGTTTTTCATAAATGTTATTTCTAGTAGTGTAAGGAAGATAGCTAAGTAATAAAACGCCTTTAAAAGGGAATATTGGTCAAATTCTTGTTTGACTTCTATTAATTGAAAAAGTATTTTTATTTTGAACGAAGGTAATATATGGTATCGGTTATTTCAGGTTTTTCCGGGATCTGGTAACAAAAGATAAAGTTTCTTTTTGAGATTATGACAAAGTGTTTATTAACAAATTAGTTAATTACAATGAACTCTTTTGGTTAAACTTTAAAAACAAATACAGTTAAATTACTTATCAGGAGAATAAATTGACTACAAAATGATATAAAATACCTAAGACACGAATTAAACTTAACTAGAAAGAAATATAACCATTTACAATCAAATAAACTACCAATGAACCCTTACTAATAGATGTATATAAAGATTTGGTGTAAAACACTCACAAGACTTTCTCTTGCCAATGCAAATTATGAAAAATATAACCTAACATTAGAAATAAACAAAAAACTAACCTCAAAAAAGATAACCTTATTTTAATCATTAGTGAATGATGCCAAATACAACCTGTTTGGCTTAAAGATATGGAAAACCACTAATTGACACTAAAGTAAGCTCTAAAGAAAAATGCTTAAAATAAAATTTGTAGATTTCTTTTATTTCCTATAAATTCGATAATACACTTTTGTCGTAAAATGGCTGAAATCTTAAAATATCGACTTTTACAGAATTTCATGAAATAAAAAGAAAATCACTAATTACCGCTAAACTAAGCGTTAAAACAAAATTGTTTGAAATCAAGGTTTTAGGTTTTTAAATTCTCTACAACTTTTATCACATACATTTTTGCACTAAAATGCATATTAAAGCCGCAATATTGAAAAAAAAGTTTTACGAGAAAACAGTCTTCCCAAAATTTCAGCAGACATAGCGCGTACCTTATCTTGTAAAGCACAAAAAATTTAGTAAGTAAGGCGATTTAATAAACAATGATAGGAGCCAGTTTCCAGAAGATCACAAAAAAGTGAAAAATGACACGAATAAACTACTACTTCCGGTTGGCCGATTTTTATAAAAATGTTCATGGCATATCCTTTAGTGGTACCTAACTTAAGTTTCAAGTTTCAACTTGGAACGATGTTCCGTTCTTGAGATATTTTGTTTACACACACACCCACACACACACACACAGCACAATCGCTAAAACCATGTTTTTGGGTTCAAAGGGTATAAAAACGTGTATATCCGGTGGAAACTCGATTTTGAAAAATCGACATGGAAACATTACTTTCCATCCTATATATTCATATTGACAAGAGAAAGTAAAAAATAAGAATTGAAAAAATATAACTAACAACAGAAAACATAGGAATGCAAAACGATAGAGTAGATTAGAAAAATTACATATTTAAGAAACCAATAACACAAGATATAAAAAGATAATAAGATCTTATATTTAGTAAACTACTAGAGGATCAACGGATGAATAAAGACAAGAATGAATAGAGCTGATGCCAGGTAACAATCCATTTTGTCAAAAGCTCACCAAAAAAGTCACTACTGTCAAAACATTGTTTTCTCTTGTCATAATGTAAAAGAATTTTCTGATTCTAAAAGATTTATCTGTACGCTTCATTAGATACTTTTCCAAATTTCATGCATATTTCATGCATAAAAAGTCGGTAAAGCAAATTTTAATCATGAAATAACGAACGGAGTCTTTTAATTAGATTTTAAGATTGTGAGTAATCGTCATTAAATTAGGTTTAGATAAAAATTGTTTTACACGATTAATTGATGTCATTTTGGTCAATTTGCCCGACATACTAATGTCAAAAATGAACGAGACGGAGATGATTATTTATTTAATATTCGTAGATTGTCTTCCTGATTTACAAAAGGAAATTATTTCGTTTTGGAACAATCACTAAAAATAAACTTCTTTAAACTTCTTCAATATAAAAGCATAAACTTGTTATTGAAAAATATTAAATTTATTTATTTAGTTGGTTTTAGTAAACGATGCTTTATCATCCCTGATAGGGTAATCTATTATGATTGTTGATTTCTATAACTGAACTTCCAAATCTCAACCCATTTCCTATTAGCGTTCAAATTGATTAATTTTTGTTTGTTTTCATTTAAAATAATCTTGCATTACTACAGGCTACTGAACCTTAGTTTGTAAAGTAAATTGTACTGAATAAATATATTGCATGAAGTCCCGAAAAAATAAAAATACCAAATCTTCTAGCTCTAATTTTATCTGTTAATTATTAAAATAGTTAAAAAATATCTGATGTAAAACGCTCACGCGACTTTCTCTTACCAATGTAAATAATTAAATGTACAACCCCTATTTAATTATGAGTAAACAATGTAATATGAAAAATATAACCTAATTTTAATCATGAGTGAATGTCACTAAATAAATATTAACCTCGGTTTAACTTAAAAATACGGTAAAAATCACTGATTGGTAATAAATTACGACGCTGTAAAAAAATTTTGAAATATAACTTTTAGGTGATTTAGTTTTCTGTAATATCAAGTGTATATTTTTTTATCGTAAAATGCACATTGAGGCTGCAATCTAAAAAAGCCATTTTTTATTGATA
This sequence comes from Catonia carolina, assembly GCA_035578175.1. Classification (NCBI taxonomy): domain Eukaryota; kingdom Metazoa; phylum Arthropoda; class Insecta; order Hemiptera; family Achilidae; genus Catonia; species Catonia carolina. The sequence continues at coordinate 253,530,979 of JAQMRL010000001.1, read as the reverse complement.
CAAAAATCTGTATTTTGATAAACAAAATACAGACAATCACTAATTGACGCTTGTAGAAAAACGTTTGAAATAAAAATTGTAGGTTTTTTTTAATTTCCGACAACTTTCACTATATATGTTTTTGCTGTTGTTGTTTAGATGAACTGTCGAAAGGATGGTTTCAACCTCTAGAGGTTTTACTAAGTAAAAACGAGGAGTCAGGTGGTTTACTATCGCCTTCCTTACCGAGTGGAAAAGTATGCTTATCAGCATGCTAGGACTTCCAAAAAGCACCCACTTTCCACCCTGCAAATGATACCTTCACTTCATTTACCACAGGGTCTGGCTGTATAGTGAAATTTATTGCTCTCGGAGGAGATAATCTAACTAGTGACTTTTACACCTCTATCTCTTCTGTTCTTAAACAGTTCAGTCATATAATTAGCTGACAATATGATTAGAAACAGAACTATTTTTGTAGTCCTGAAACTAACAGATCGAGTGCAACTCGATTTAAAAAAAAAATCGTAGGACCAGTTTTTGAAACATACGCAAAAAAGTGAAAAATTACACGAATAAACTACTACTTCCGGTTGACCGATTTTGATCAAAATGTTCGTGTCGGGTCCGGTAGTGGTACGTAACTTAAGTTTCAAGTTTCAAGTTTGTACGATGTTCCGTTCTTGAGATATTTTTTACACACACACACACACACAGACCAGTTGCTAAAAACATGTTTTTTGGGTTCAGGGGGTCTGCAAACGTGTAGATTCGGTGAAAACTCGATTTCGAAAAATCGACATGAAAACAATACTTCCTTCCTATATATTCATATAGGCAAGAGAAAGTAAAAAAGTTCTTTACTACGACCTTAAGACAGTATGCCCCCTAGTATGTTAGAAGATATGCCGCATATCCTTTCTTGTAGACCACAAAAAAAGTAGTACAAGAGGTGATTTAAAATTAAAAAATCGAGCCGTTTTGTAAAAAAAATCTCATACATAAACTACGACTTCTGGTTGACCGATTTTGATGAAAATGTTCATGTCGGTTCCCTTGTAATAGTAACTTAAGTTCCACGTTTAAACTTCGTACGCTATTCTGTTTTTGAGATATTTTGTTCAAACACAGACACAGGCACATTCAGACAAATCGCTAACAACATGTTTGTTAGGTTTAGTAGGCCTGAAAACGTGTATTTCCAGTGAAAACTAGATTTGGAGAAATCGACATAAAAACAATTAGTTCCTTCTGTTGTAATATAACAAATTTATTGTACATCTGGAGTTGTTTATTTTTTGAGTCTATTAAAATAATAAACATCTCCAGCTGATTGAAAAATTAATACTTTAGAATTATTTAATTCACATTGACAAAATTATTTAAAAAAAAATTATTTATTCTAGTTGCTAGGCGACTAGAGAAGAATAAGATGGATTTTGTACAAATTATTAGTGAGGGACAATATGGCGAACTGGATAGGCAGGTCCCTCATTCAGTCATAAAAAATAGTTATTGGGATTAAAATATTATACTATTCTCCAAATAAAAGTGAATTGTTCATTTTAGTTGTCGGTATTCCCGTAAGGGACATAATAAATATATTTTCATAGGATTACAATGACAAGAATGTCGTAATTATTGTGATGGATAGTTTTAAAAGTTTACAGTAACGGGATGTTTACCAATTTTATTATCTTTTTAATTATTTTAAAGTAAAGTTCTATTTCAAATTGGCATACCCTCGTGGAGATACTGAGAGGGATAATTTAATCTATTACAAATTTGGCAACCCTAATCGTGGGGAAGAATTCACGAATTAACAAATAGATTTATTCGCAAATATGTCTGAAGGTAATCTCAGGAAATTGATAGATCTTCGCGTAGTGGATTTGAGATTGGAACTCGAAAAACGTAACAGACAAAGTAAAGGTGTGAAAGCTGTACTAATGGAACGACTGCAAAAGGCTCTACAGGAGGAAGGCCACGATCCTGATTCATACACATTTGAGATGGCTGCGCCCACAACAGAAGAGGAGATGACTGCGAATACAGGAGGAAGAGGAGCTGATGGGGTTAAAGGAAGTGACTTCTCAGAAGACGAAGGTGAAGATGGAGCTGACGAGGGCGAAGACGAGGTAGAATGGCCAATACAGAAGAAAGGTTTGGTGCAGAAATCAGGTGATATTAGCTGTAGTCAAGATATTGATACAGGAAGTGTTAGGGTAAAGTCAGACGATAACATGCAGCTTATTTTGAACCTGCTTCAAGAGCAAGCTAGGAAATCTGAAGAGCGAGATAGGAAATTTGATGAGCAAGCCAGGGAATTAAAAGATAATATGAGTAAACTCGTTAGGGATTTAAGTAATAGAATAGATGACTTGGAGCAAGGTATTGAGAAAAAGATGGATAATAAATTGAATATTTTCTATATAAAAATTGTAGAACAGGATAAAAAATTAGGTAATTTAGAGTCTGAGATAAAGATAATAGAAAATATAAGGAATACTCAACAAGATATTAGTAAAAATATAAAACCAGATAAAAATAATGACATAGGAAAGCCGAGGAAAAAAATATATTAAAAAATGAATCACTAAGTAGTAAAAATAATAAAATAATAATGTTAAATAAAAATATTAAACCATATGAAGATGATGTGGAACTGGAAACAAATACTTATGCCAGTACCAGCCAAAACGATTTAAAATCACCAGGAGGAAAGAGAAGTAGTGTAAATCGAAGGGTGTCAACCTTAGATGAAACAGAGGATGATGAAAAAATACCAGCACAAGTTAGTACCAGTAGCAGCTCAGCTTATAATCCGGATGATATAGGGAAAGGAAACAACCATTCAACCAAAAGTGATGTACAAAACAAGGAAAAAAGAAGTACCGTAAAAGTTAAACAAATACCTGGATTAATAGAGGAAATAGAATCTGAAATTGTATTACAAAATGTACTCTATAGTATAAAAAGTGACGGACGGGATGAAGGAGGAGGTTTGTTGTATATGTATGTGTATGATGTTTATTTGAACTTTTATTTATTTTATGTATATGTATATTTGGTAGTTCACAATTCCTATTTATCAGTTTATTAAGTTTTGTTCCATTAATCTTTTGTTTAATCACAGTAAGTGTAAAAAAATTTTGATGTACATTATGTTGGGTTATAGTTTGGTTATAGTTTGTTTATAGTTTGTTTATGGTTTGTTTATAGTTTGTTTATAGTTTATAGTTTATTTGGTTAGTAGAATTGTAAGGTCGCTTAGTAACAATTTAAAAAAAAAACATTTTGGAATTAAATTTATCAAACAAATTCAAAATTTAGATTATCATAAAAATTTCTTTTTGTTTTCAAAATTGAATTGGGGGATATTTGTAATACAACAAATTTATTGTACATCTGGAGTTGTTTATTTTTTGAGTCTATTAAAATAATAAACATCTCCAGCTGATTGAAAAATTAATACTTTAGAATTATTTAATTCACATTGACAAAATTATTTAAAAAAAAAATTATTTATTCTAGTTGCTAGGCGACTAGAGAAGAATAAGATGGATTTTGTACAAATTATTAGTGAGGGACAATATGGCGAACTGGATAGGCAGGTCCCTCATTCAGTCATAAAAAATAGTTATTGGGATTAAAATATTATACTATTCTCCAAATAAAAGTGAATTGTTCATTTTAGTTGTCGGTATTCCCGTAAGGGACATAATAAATATATTTTCATAGGATTACAATGACAAGAATGTCGTAATTATTGTGATGGATAGTTTTAAAAGTTTACAGTAACGGGATGTTTACCAATTTTATTATCTTTTTAATTATTTTAAAGTAAAGTTCTATTTCAAATTGGCATACCCTCGTGGAGATACTGAGAGGGATAATTTAATCTATTACACTGTTTTTATTAAAACCTGCCAATAACAGATAGGTGGAGTTTCAAATTATTTACACTCAATCTGTTCGTTGGAGGGCTAAAATAAATAGTTCTGTTTCTTATCACATGATCAGCCAATTAAATGACTGAATCATTTAAGATCAGAAGAGGTAGAGGTGTAAAAGACACTTATCAGAGTTATCTCCTCTGAAAGTAATGAATTTCATTATACAGCCAGATCCTGGGGTGAATGAAGTGAATGTGTCATTTTCAGAGTGGAAAATATGTGCTTTTCAGAGGGCCCGGCATACTGATAAGCGTACTCATCCACTCAGTGAGGAAGGTATAGGTAAAATACCTTACTTCTCGTTTCACTTAGTAAAACCTCTACAGTTTCAAACCAGCCTTATGACCTAACCCAGGCTGATGACCTATTCAAACAGGGAAAGATGAAGAAAAAATATAAATTTGAATTTAAATTTCTTATTACGAAGCTTTTAACAGCAATACGTAGTATTATCCTCAATAAAAGTTTACTTTGAAATGTAATTCCAAGTATGGTAGTTTAAACTTCACGGATTCAGTTTTTGCTGTTAGGATAACAACAGAACTAACACCAAGTCATCGCTTGTCATTTTGACAAATGACTTTTAGTGTAGTTGACGGGATCCTTTGTAAAATTCAGTCGGCACCTCGTATACTATAGAGTATTCCCACAATAAGTTTTGGCTCGGTTCCATTTGTAAACCCCGGAACCTACAACAGTGTACATAATAAAATGCTGTATGTACTTCAACGTTACATGCAATTCATACTTCCCTCATAAAAAGAATAAACTTACAGGCATTAAAACGGAAACGTGCTTTTAAATTCAGTATGTGAAATGTAAGAGTTTTGTCGGGATTATTTTCTTCTGTTATTTCCTGAGTTTACATATAGCCTAAGATAAAAGTACATGTAAAATACCAGAATATTCATAAATTTCTAAATAAATATTATCCGGTAAATAAAAGTAACGTAGTTATAAAAATATAATAATTCAACTAGTTGACCAGGAAAGTAAAAGTTTTTTCTTCCATTACAAAAAAAAAAATAATATTAGTGCGGCAAACCATATTAACGTTTTTTTTATTTCCTACTCCAAAACTATTTTTGAGGTAGAATTTATTATTCTATTATATACAAACTTGTGTATCTTTATTTTAAACTTAATATTTTGTCTCAATCTATACTTATATTATAAAGAAGTAGCATTTGTTTATTTGTTATTTTGTGTGTTTTTATGAGGTTGGGTAATCTCAGAAACTACCAAACCAATTTCAAAAATTCTTTTACTGTTGGAAGTTTCGAGCTCCTGAACATTATAGGCTATATGAAATTCGTAATTTTTAAATCTTGGGGTAAAAAGTTTTGTGATTGATAAAATTATGTTATCATTCGGTTATGCAAGATTTTAATAACAATGAATTTCATTAATTTATCAACAAACTGCTAACGATTCATAAAATTCCCGCTATAACAATAAATGTCAACCTTTCTTAAAACAATGCCTTAGGTTGTCTTTGTCAACTTACATCTTATATCCTTTTGCTGAAACTTTTCGTAATCTCTGAAACAAACTGCCCATTCTCATTATTGCTTCGTATTAGTCAGTTTTTTTGTTTTTTTTTTATTGAGTGATGATGCCTACATAAGTCTTGGGCTTGTGCGTAGGTAATGATATGTGGTGATTTACAGATGAAAAAATGCCAGACCTGACCGGGAATCGAACCCGGGACCCCGGCATAGTAGCCAGTTGCGCTCACCACTACACCACGGGCCGACAGTGATCTATCATAGCACCTTTTTTGTATTCTGTTTGAACTTTTCTAATATACCTTCCCATCCACATACACTCCTTGCTTCGTACGTAGATGATTTATGTAAAATTGTACTTTGCCGAAAACCCTGATCAAGTTTCATATATCCTTTAACAGCATATTTCTCGCCGAGAATCATGGCTTTTCAGATAGCGGATCAAAGTCAACCCCATAAAAACGGCCATATTATATTTACCCTAGATAAACGAGGTTGTCCTCCTTTGTATCTTTATGATACTCAACTTCAAACTTCTGAATGTATCAGTTACCTAGGTTTATATTTAGAAAAAATACTCACTAGATAGAGTCATAATTCTAGGCGAGAAGTATGCAGTCGAAGGACATACTACACTTAAGCAGGGTTATCGGTGGAGTACAATATTACATAATTATCACCTGCTTACGAAGAAAGGAATGTATGTGGATACGACGATTTATGGGAAGAGTAAATAAAATACTGTATAAAAGTGGTGCTAAGGTAGATTCTTGAAGCACACAAACTGGTAGGGGGCAATAATGACAACCGGCAATTTTTCAGACTTAAAAAAGAAACGTTTCAGCAAAAATAATATAAGATATAAGTTGACGAAGGCAACTTAAGGCATTGTATATAAATTGACATTTATTAAGTCATAACGTGAATTTTATGAAACGTTAGCACTTGGTTGCAAATTAATTGTCCAGGTATTTTCAAAAATTACATTGTAAATATCCCTCGCTAATAAAAACAAAATTTTATTAATAATTAGAAACTTGTAGGTTGGCGATGATAACATGCATAATACTGTACATTAAATTGTAATTTAATATATTTTGATATTTAAACACCCACTCAAATTTACCAGAATAACTGAAACCCACGTATCGTTAATAGAAGCCTTGATGGCCAGGTATATGTAACAGGAAATATCTACCTTGTTTTACAACAAACAAAACAATATTTATTATATTGGTTTAGCCATAGCACTGGAATTATTGATTAGATAATATTAACCAACATATTGGATTATACAATCTCATAAAACACACATTACTTTGCTTCTAAGGTTGACATAATACTGGATTAGTACATCGTAACAAATTTTCAATAAATACCAAAATAGTTATGAACATAAAATTATTACCTAATATTGTATATCATTACAAAATTAATGTGTCATAAAATACTTATCATTAATGATTATTAAATTAATTTTTGTCTATTTAATTTATAACATTGAAATAGCTTGTTAATTGGGATTATTTAAAAGTCTAAACATCGGAATTCACTATTTGATATTTTGATGTGAAACATCTAATACATAATACAAAAAAGTGCATTTACTTTTTAAAACCGGATGCGTTAAAAAATGGAAAATCAAGCCGACCATTATACGCTTTCCCCCACTTCATGGTAAGCCTTACTTTTTCACCCCTCCTACTAAATTACTCTATTACTTCCTCGACCAACCAGAATTAATCTCTTTCCTGAAATTTTTGAATCGTTTCGTATAGTATAAAAGAGTATAAATTCGTACTTTTAATTTTGAATTTTACTGATATTTGCTTTTTAATATTTTTAAAATCCGCAATACCCTCGACAGTATTGTATAAGTTACCTGGGGTAACAGATTGACCGGTTTCTAACCTGAAATACATAACCTAAAATGAAAAATATTATAACAACGCCGCAATCAGCTATTTTCTTTACCCAATTAGTAGTACCTCACTATTATTGTCAATTCGTTAAAAATAATTATTAACAAAAACATCTTTACCCCGACTTTAATGGACTTAATCTGTCAACTCTTTGGTTGATCTAAACCTACCGTTACTAAAATCTATAATGTCTCTAATCTTAATGGCTGTACATTATTTCCAACGCCCTTATGTTAGCATACATAAAAAACCGTTAAATGAGGCTAATGCCCATAACAGGCAGGTGGAGATCTGCTAGTTCCAGGGCTACAAAAAATAGTTCTGTTTCTTTTCACGTGATCAGCCAATTATATGACTGAACTATTTAAGAACAGAAGAGGTAGAGGTGTAAAAGACACTAGTCAGAGTAATCTCCTCTGACATTACTTCCTCTTACATAATTAACATACCTAATTAAGTTTTGACACGAACAATTTCAGATAAATTTGTTTATCGCACAAAAAGGTTAATTGAGATGAAACCTAATATAGATTCTCTTTGTTACAGACATCACTAAAAATTTTTAATTAAACTGAAGTAATTTATCACTTTTCAGATTGCAACTATAGATTGATTTATTATTATTGGAAACACCTTCAATTATCGAATGAAAGTATAGATGACCCGTACACCTAACAACAACAATAGGGCTCCGAAACTGTGAACGGTATGAATAATTCAGAGAACTGCAATTTGGCAGCAGTCTAAACATTAGTTGATTTACAACCGTTATGTTGACGAATGATGTGACACAAACAGCAGCAGTGTAGCAACAGCACTATTCCCTTCATTGCAGCACATATCCTCTCTTTCCCTTCCATTTCCTCATGTACTAGATCTAAACTGATCAAACAATAATTCTTGATCCCCTCTTCCTCTTCTTCGACATTCATCGCAATCTAACCACCCTACTATTCGGCCAAATGCGTTACCAGATAATGAACAGCTAAGACTTATGTGTGTTCCAAACTGCTGCAAAATGTTCTTTTAGACATAAAATATAATTCTCCAACGTTTTATACACTTTATTTTCGTCAAGTTATATTACTTTTTGCTCATTCCAATTTATGCTTTTATTTATTTTTTATAAAATTTCCTCCGATCCCCGGATCAACCCAACCAGGCAGCCAACCTAACAACTTATATGTCGGCCCATGGTATAATTGTCAGTGCGACCCGTTCGGTTCCCATCAGGTCTGGTATTTTACATCACTAATTTTCATCTGTCACTCCTCACCGTCTGCATTAAAAGCAATTGCTAAACAGTCGAATGTAAAACCAAAAACATTTTACAAAAAGTCGGTAGGAGAAATTTAATAAAATGTGTTAAATAAGTTACTTATCAACAAATACTACTGTGAGTAATTTTAATATAAATTTTAGTTGTAAAAAAATTCAGTCCTAATTTTATATCTCTCTTACGGTTGACAAAATATTTAAAGAACCTTAAAAAGAAAGGTTAAACGTTAAAGAAATTGTTTTACTAGGAAAATATTAACAAAAAATCTTCACATAATTAATTACTTTTAAACTTTTAAGTGTCAAGTGTCTTTTTTAAAGACACTTGTCTAGCAGTGGCCGTAAACGATAACATCAAGCCACCGACGGAAGACATTAGGTACATTGCCATTCACTCAGACAATCGAAATTGAACTCTATTTGGTATTCAGTACGTTCATCTAACGTTGAAATTTTGCAGCTTCTGCAATGGAAGATCCTTCGAATCACAATCCTTCGAATCACAACTCCAATTGGTTAATAACCAATGACGTAATTAACCATGACTTACTTAAAGTTCAGCCTTTCTTAGTTTGCTCCTACTGTCAACAAATAATGACGTCACTAAGCATGCGCCTATATAGAAATGTGTACACGCTGATTAAAAAGTAACAACAAAATATTTTCAAAATTATTTAAATACAAAATACTTATAAAAATATTTTTATAATTGAAATTGTTAGGCCTACTTCATACCATGACTGATGCTTGAAGTACTTTAAGTACATATAATTTAAAATATAGTTAACTTAATAGGAATACGACATCAATAAAGTCGTGGACTCTAGCGTGAACCCTGTAGAGGCTGGCTTTGGTTTGTTGACAGTAGGAGCAAACTAAGGACGGCTAAACTGTACATATTATCACTGTTCTAGAAAAAATACATCAAGTGATTCAAAAATATCAGATATAAACGTCATCGAAACCATTTGAACGGTGCAAGGGAGGAAGGAGGAATATCAATTTAATAAAAATTCTCAGGAAACGAATTTTAAGATTTGAACAATAGTAAACATGATTGTAATTAGTTGTTTGGACATAATTTTAGGTTAACATAGAAACCATAGTGTTTTTAACATATTGCCAAAGAATCAATATTATTATACTAATCACGTTTTGTAAATTAAAAAAAAAGACCTTTAGTGCCTCACTTACCGACAAAGAAAGAGGAATGTCAGCTGCATCAACTTTTTTGATTAAACTAATGGTATAAGTAGATATGTGTTGATAAAATAGGTAACTACATATTTTTCATAAACAAAATTTTTATTCTATTTTCACCTTTATACTACAGTTATAGTTTCAGGGCTACAAAAATAGTTCTGTTTTTTATCACTGGTCAGCCAATTATATGACTGAACTATTTAAGAAAAGAAGGGGTAGAGGTGCAAAAGACACTAATCTAAAGACACTAATGAAGTTATCTTCTCTGAAAGTAATGAATTTCATTATACAGCCAGACCCTGTGGTGAATGAAGCGAAGGTGTCATTTGCAGGGTGCAAAGTAAATGCTTTTCGGAGGACCTGGCAGGCTGAAAAGTGTAGGCTACTTTTGTACTCAGTGAGGAAGGTAGAGGTAAACCACTTCACTCCTCGTTTTACTAAGTAAAACCTCTAGATATTCAAACCAGCCTTGCCGCTGTTGACCTAAACAACAACACTACAGTATGTACAATGTATCCTTTTTCGGGTACCCGAATATGTTAAATTCAATGGAAAATATTGTCCTATAGGTTTCATGCGATACAGACATATTTTTACACTTTTCAGTATATAAACCATGCATTTTTGTAATATTAAGTAAATAGAAAACAGGCAGGAATAGAAACAAACAAGGGTACTTATCATGTGTGATACTATGAATGTCCCCCTTGTTAACCTGTGACGCATGGACATTCCTCTTTCTTTGCCTGTACAGAAAATCTCTGTTACTGTTTATTTCATGACTTTTCTCCTTATTGACCATTATGAATACTGTATTTTTCAGTTCCTAATATCAGCTTTCTGATGGTGTTATAAACAAATGTTTTTTTGACATTCCTTCTTCTTCCCCTGTACCATTCATTTGGCAATTAACATTTTGGTAGTTTTTAATAGTTATATTTAATACAGGACAGAACGTTGTCAAAATTTTAGGCTTCATGAAGAGGAATATTTAAAAATTGACATTGACGGCTATCTCTGATAAAATATTTTAAAATTTAGATTTGCCATAAAGATAGAATTGGAAATATTCCTCAACGATAACAAGAGCCGACTTTTATATTGACGTTACGCCAGAGAACGTAGTTTTCTTCAAGATTAGTTTTCTCATGTAAGATTAAATATTTACTTACAGTTAAAAAATATAATTAATAATTTACATGATAGTCACTAGGCTAGGTTAGCAAAAATAAAGAAAAAAGAAAAAAAGAGACATGGTTGACATCCTGCGGTAAACATTAAAATGTTTATCACTTAAGCCTCACCCAAAGATGCCATGAAATGGCATCTTTGGGTAAAAATTATAAAATTTTTATAATTTTACTAACACGAATTTAATTTACGATTCAGATGTACGAAAAAACAAGTTAACAATATTTAAGCCTCTATGAAGATAATGGAGCTTAATCGTTGATTCTGTGAGAAATAGAATAATGTTGATAATCATAACTATTTCCGCAATACCTCAGAAAAAATTGATCATCAAAATATAAAACTTATTTAAATTTAAAAAAACTGGTCGTAAATCTTATTAACTTAATAAATGAACGTTCTTGGAAAGTAAAACCAACACTGACTTACATAGTAGGGTAGTTTTAAGAGTATTTGCTAAGATAAAGTGAGATTTAAATTTAACATTAAAAGAAATAAAATGAAAGACTCATTGAAATGCTATATAAACATTTTTAAACAAGAACCCTTCTGTGACAGATGAAAGTCAGCTATACGGTATCAATTTCCGAAGTTGGATTTCTTTAAAAGATTACAAAGTATATTGAAAGAAAAAACTTTGAACATCTTTTAAGTTTGAAGCCGATATTATTAAAAATAAATCTGCTTTTAATTCGTAAGCTTATGTGATGAATTCTCTATCTTACAGCGTATACTTTATAAAAAACTAAAATTATTATTATTCTAAGTCATTATTAGGCCTATAATACAGTGTGTATTGTATTGCACAAATAAGTTGGTTATTAATGAAAATGTTATCAAGATATAATCTCTGTGTATGTTTTAAGGTAAAGGAAATTCTCAAATAAATTTATTTTGAAATTCATTTATGCGTAGAAGTTTCATGTTATTGAAAATTACTATGTACACAATATTAAAATTCGTAAAATACAATGAAACATATTGTCCTATAGGTTTCATATGATACAGGCATATTTTTGCACTTTTTAGTACTGTATAAACCATGGATTTTTGTAATATTAAGAAAAACATTAAATATACATTTTATACAGTTGCATTTTATGTTTGATGATAGTTCCGAAGTTTCACAAAACGCGATCGTCACCGAAACCTTACATTGGATTTATGTTTAATCGAAAAATTGATAACACAATTATTAATGGAATGAAAAAGACTGGAATGTGATACAGAAGATGAATCACTATCTATCTTCTTCAATAGTAACGTAGATAAATTTTCGCTAAAAGTAGAATACTTAGAGGCATAATGATTTATTTTATTTGAAAGATCTGTACTTTAACAGGAATGTGTATAAGTGTTCTATATAAGGTTTTAAGAAAATATTTCATTTTCAATCAAAAATTCAATTTGTAACTTTTTTTATTTGGATATTATTACAAACTGTATTTTTACAAAATATGTATGATTTAATATTGTTAGTTATACGTTGAGAAAACCCTAGATAAATTTAAATTAAGTGAAATTTGGAAAAATTAACTTCAAAAATATCTTCTATTTAGAAGATGATAACTTATATTTTTAAATCTCGCTATTCTACATTCGATTGGTCTGCACATTGCTTTTAACGCACACGATGAAGGGTAATAGATTAAAATGATTGTTAAAAAAGTTCCTGGCCTGACTGAAAATCGAACCCACGGTCTCCTGGTGTAGAAGGGAATTACGCATGTTAACCTGCAGTGTACAAAGGGTTGCCACGATCTTCTTGTATATTTATTTATTTTTTGATAGTTAAACCCATATTTTCATTTTTAAATAAAAACAACATGTCTAACCTCTCAAGTTTCATAATGAACGAAACATGTACGAAGTCACAACAAAGAACCAACACAAGTCCCTTTTCACAATGTACAGGTAAGAGAAACTAACCAAACTATATCTAAACTTTGAAAACAAAACTAATCAACAAATATATTTATGGAAAACGAAGTTGGCCATGCAAAATTAAATTAAAAACTATATAAAAATAAGTAGAAAGACTGAATCATCAAAACTTTTTTAAGAAATTTGCTACAGACTTAGTCTTAAAAATTCATTAGGTGATGTTCTTTATCTTGTAACCTGTGTTTTTAAAAATTATCAAAAATACTTTCAGTTGTCATATAGAGACGTAATTTATTCTTAATTTTAAAACAGGAATTTCGTAGTGCATCACTGAGAAAAGAAACAGAAAACCGATTAAAAAAATTTGGTAAACGAATCCCCTTAATAAAATATACAAGGTGAACAAGTGCGGGACAACCCGCTCAAAAGTGTAAATTTGTTTTAATAGAACTTCTCTGTAAACAACATTTTTTATTTTATCGTTGCGTGCCATTTTTTGAATTTTTAGGCTATCAAAAAAATCTGAAAAATTAAAATAGTTCTGAAAAGAGCAGATAAAAACAAAAGCAAAATATAGCAGAATTCATTGTACACTACTCAAAGTACCAACAACCATGTTGGAAAGTCTAAAGCGATGTGTCCACTGCCAACGCGTTGATTTACTTTAGTTCGTTGAACTTGCCCCCTTCCAACCTGAAATTGTGCGAGATACGGGAGAGATAGATAGAGAAAGAGAGAGATATATGCGTAGGGTATTACTGAATTCGGTACACAGACGTATCGCTTACCGTATTATCGTTCTTATTAATTTCACGTATTAATTCATATCTTTACATTATAGGTACCTCTTATTTTACAGTCATAAATCAAAATATATGATTTTGGTTAGTTTTCTGCAAATCTACTCAGACGATTTATTTTAACCCACTTCGGGCAAAAACGGTGAAGGTTTAGGAGGTTAAATTCGTGTTGAAAATAACCTGCTTGCTATTAAGACATCTAATCTCAGTAAAAAATTCTACTTAGAAGTTACATTTTTTCCTGTTCCAGACTTACGGTACGTGATTTGTTGAAAAGTTAGATAATTCAAAAATATATCCATTCAAAAGTTTAAAAAACTTTATAAGCATTAAAACAAATTTTTGACTACAATGAGCGAAAAATTTTCGAATGGGATATTAAAAGTTATTGAGCGAGCAGTAGCGCGAATTTTACTGCCAGGAGAAGTGGTACTAAGCGGTACTTTTCCGGTAGAATTATGGCAGTTATCCGCTACAGAAATCAAAAGACTATTCAAAAATTCTCTTTAGGAAAAGTTGCTGAACACGCTAATCGAAATATTTATTAATTTTTGACATTCCATTAACCACACAACACAATTTTAAAATAATGAAAAATTCATTCATTCATGATCTAAGAATATCACCTTCTAGTCTGTATCACTGAATAATATTCTTTCCCATATAAAACAAATTAACTAAACAAAATTCTATTATTAACAAATGCAAATTGCTTCCAATAATTTACACAGTTGTAGTTTTTCTCGTAGGCTATATAGTATAAAAGCGCAATAAAGTTTTTGGAACAATACATTTCTTAAAAATGAAGTTCGTAAAATTTGTTTGCACTAATAACATTTTATTATCGAATGAAATAAAATTGAACAATAATATTTTTTTAAATATTCAACAGGATAATTAAAAATAAGTTACACAAACATTTTTTTTCTAGATGATTCATGAATTACAAAATGTTTGTTGCGAGAATTTCAAACAAAATATTTTTGAGGTTTCATTCATATTTGTATAGCATTAAATACAGATCTCCTTTGTTTCTTTTATAAGTACTTGTACATTTTTATTTAATGAATAGATTTATGTAGTGGAAATGTTGGATGAAATAACTACATTTTATATTATGTTTACATTACAGAGAAAATAAAAATCATCTAAGCGTAAGTAAACAAGTCCACAAAATGTTTGAATATCTGATTTTGTTCGTCTTCCTTTTACTCAATTGTATATTTTTATGCTTATGCAATGAAACATGCATAAAAAAACATAGATTTCTTTATATTTCAATAAAAATATTACTTATTTTATTTATATTGTAATAAATGAAATACATAATAAATTTTTTAAAATTTGAAAGATAAAAAACTTTAAATGACTAATGTATCATAAAACTTTTAAAAATTAGTTCTTGGAAAATATCTAGCCATAAAAATGTAGGTTACTATAAATGTGTAGAATAGTTTTTTGCACGTCATTTGGAGTGCATGATTAAAAATTTATTACATTAAATTTTATTGTGTTTGTACCAGTCCATCTTTAAGGTCTTCAGACTTTATTCTTGGAACTCAATTATCAGAATCTTATGTAGTTTTGGGTTCCAAAACAGATGTAGCCACTAACGTTCTCGTTATTATAAGACGCAGCTCAACACTATATACCAACGAACTAAAGACTGCAGATGAAATCTAGCCAATAACAGCTAAGGTCGGGTGTGAGGTTGCTCCTTCGCTAAGTCACACTGTTTCACCGAACTCCAGCTGATTTTTTGTTAAGCGGTCATCCACAGCGGGACCACAACGTGACAACGCAGGATACAATTAACAAAAGTCTATTGGCTCTGTGCTGTGTTCTAGGTCACTATGATCCGCCATCATCTGCAGTCTCTAGTTCGTTAAGGTATAAATAATGTAGCTCCTTATATCCTGTTCACTCCCTCAGACGAAAAATTGACCCGACGGTTTTACACTAGTCATAATAAACGACCTCACCATTCCATAGCCAGATATTTTCAAGAATTCTACCCACACTACGAAATTCCGTCTTTTTACTTTCTCTATTTGTTACTTTTTTACTTTCTAATTGTCCTGCCAATAGAACTGCATACAGCGCTGAATTCTGCCAGTTTTTCACTCACGTCATCATCTTTGTCATAGGAAATCTTGCATCCTAAATATTTAAAATCTCGAACTTGTTCTAATGTTCGTTTGCCAAGTATAATTTTTGAGCGATCCGTCCATCTTCCCTTGAATGCCATAACCTTTGATTTTTGCGTCGATATTCTTATGCAAACTCTGCGGTAATGTTGTGCAACTTATAAATGGTATATTGGAATCTGTCTGCTGTGTAAAAAATAACAACATTGACATCTGGGTAGAGCATTGAATTTAGAAATACATTAAAGCTGAATGCTTGAGTCGACTGATTGATTCCAAATTGTTAAAACTTTATCAACGTAAATATTAAATAGAGGGGGCTACATTAGACAGCCTTGACGTACGTTTTTATTTATTTTCATTTTCTCTGTTTTCTGGTCATTGCCAAAAAAACTATATATCTGGTTTTATGTACGCACTCGTAATAGCAGCAACAAGGTGTTTTGGATGGCCCATCTTTAGCATTATATTCCAAAGACGGCCTCAAAGAACATTATCAAAAGCTCTCTCGTAATCGATAAAAGCCATCTTTCAATCATCAAATAGGCTATCGTAGAGGACGTTTATGTACTGATTCAGTGTTCACATTAAAACAAATAATAGAGAAACACAGTGAGTACAATTTATCGTATGTCACCAGAGAAATAGGTGGGCAGAATTTAAAATTGCTTTGATTTAAATAGACCAGAAAATGTTTTTGTACATTTACGATACGTTCTTTTAGTTACCTACGCTAAAACTGTTTGATAAAGATTCGAATGAATTAGAAAGAATAATAGCTCTTAAAAATAATATAAGGGAAACTGAGGGAGCGAAGTTAAAAAAAAAATGTTGAAATTTTCGCATTATAATCCACATCAGCGTTTATAAGATTTTCGTATTAGGAAAATAAAACTCGGGAACAATTTCCTTAGTCAGCTGTCAATCTCACCGGAAGAAACATCATTTTGTTCCTTTTCACATGTCAGAAATCCGTTATAATAGCGGCAAGATTCATAAAATTTGTTATTTTAGGAGGAAAAGTGAATCTGAAAGGGAATAGAGGAAAGTAAACGTCTCTCTTTATATTTTCTCTCTCGGCCGATTCTCTATCTCTCTCGTACACTATGAAGTAAAATTTATGTTAGCACATATTTATTTTTACCGTACTCATAATATAAAAATTCGTATGAATTCAAATTCGCAGGGAATAAATATACCCCATGTCAGCTCTCAACTGCAGATTTTATTAAATCTCGCTCTTGATTCAATATATTATATGATTGGTTGGATCAGTGATATCAACTAACAGGATTAAATTGTCGGTTTTAATATACGTGGCACGTTCATCGTTTTAATTTTTGAAATAACTGTTTTTGTAACGTTTTATACATATTAATAATAAAGTCATTTAAACAATATTTTGTATTTTTAAATTAACAAAATCAATGTCAATTAAAAATAATATGTAAATGGTGCAACGGAAATAAATTTATCTCGAATTTATTTAAATTCAAAATTTAAGCGATGAATAAAATTCTTAAACCCTCCAATGAAAAAGAATAAAATACGAACGGTAATCTCTCTAACCTGTTTTGATTAAAGTAATACAACCTAATACTGACAATCAGATAAAACCAAATAATGCATTCTGCAAATAAAATACAGGATAGATGTTTACTTTTATACACAAAATTTTACAAAAATTAAACTTTGAATTATTTTACTATTTGCAATGAAAAATAATTTTGTAACACGTTGGCTGATGCTTGTGAGTGAATTTCACGTTTTAATACTAAAATAATTAATTTTTTTCTTGACGCCAGCCTCATTTGTTGTTTTTCTGGTATAAAGTAAATATTCTTTTGATATATTCTACATTATTCTATTATGTTCTTTATCTTTAAAGAGGTTCTATTATTGTTTTAAACAAAGAGGGCCACCTCTTTTCTTAATTATTCAGTATTGCATTAACAGTTGGTTGTGAAGTACGTTATAAACGTTTCGAACATAATGCGTATCGTATTGAAGCAGTTTCTCCATGACTAGGCAGATAGTGTACAGTTGTTATCGGGTTGTAAGCATTAAGCAATTAATTTTGAACTTAAATTACCATATTTCTTTTTAGTTAAGCCACGTTTAAGTATTAGTTATGTTTTAAAATTAGTCCAATATTAAGTTAAGTAGTTCAGTAAAATTATAGCTGATATAACTGTAATAATAATTAAGTTTTTAATTTGTAACTTAACATTTGTCATAAATTTAAAAGTAGGTTTTATTATCTGTAAATAACCAGACCCTGAACAAATCTGAAATGAACGTCACAACATCTATTTCTTTAAATAAATAAAATATATTTTAATAAAATAATTAAATTATTTAAACAAAATTTTACAAATTTTAACATCGTAGACCTACAGTTTTTCTAAAATTCCATTATCTGTTTTATCTACGATTAGGTTTTAGATTAAAAAACTATTACTGTTTGAGAATTGAAACCAGAACGTTCGGTTTGGTATTCGATTACATCCGTGAATAATAACAAAAAGAAATTTAGTCAATGTCCTAATTAACGTTTAAATCTGTCAAGAATATATACTTTTATTCAACTGATTTCTTGTAAAAGAGTAACTGTTTACTAAAAATTGTTAGTCAACTATCTGTTATTTATTCCCGGATTTCCTTTTCTAAATAATTTTGTCAGTAGAAACTTTGAGAGCAGAGTTCAAAGGGCTTTTACCTAAAGACGTTTACTGTTTATGACAATAAAGTAGTAGTTTGTGGACAACGTGTAAAAGTACTACAATTTAGAATAAATTAAGAAAAATTTATACTTTTAATATATTGTGAAAATATCCAACAAAAAATGTGTGTTCGAGAGCTTTCTATGGGGACTGAGAATTTACAAATGTTAATGTAATGAAATAAATAGTAGTAAATAAATTTCCAAGAAATAGCAATAAACAGTTTTTATAGTACAGGTAAACCTGCCTTTTGTTGTATGACTATTGTGAAAGAGTTGAGTCGGGTACCTATTTAGATAATTGTTCTTTTTGTAACACCTTCCATTCAATCCTAATTTGTTTACAGATGTTAAGATTTTTCTAGTAGCCGATAGAAGGATTTTGTATTTTATTATTATGTCGAAACTCTCATTCTTTCTCGAAATCTGCATTGATCCACCTATATAACCGACAAGAGTTATTCAGTGAGTTCAGTTCCGTTTTTGTTTGTGAACCAGTGAGTGAATTGTAACAGTGCGTTTGAAAAGGTCGACGTTACTGTGAGTTACTGTGCATTGTTAAACTTTATTTCTGTATCTTTTGTACCTAGTATTTAATAAATTGGTTTTTTTGTTTAGTTCTATTAAGAACACTCTAGTTATGTAGGTAACGTCAGTTTCTCTTTAAGTTGTTTCTTGAGCTGTCTTCTCTTGGCGTGGTATACTTTCGTTCTTTTACTCACTATTTGTGTTTTTTTGCTGTACAGATTCTAATTAAGACTCAGCAGACTGGAAAATCCCAAAAGTTTTGATTTTATGTCTAAATATGTCTCCTTTCATAATGGATAATTTTTAATTGTTATTAGTTATTATAATTAGCTTGTTATTCAATATAAGTAATTTAATTGTAATTAACTTTTAGATTTTAGTCACCTTCTTGATTGTAATTTTAGTTGTAATAAATAATTGAATTTTATAACTTAAATTTAGCGTGTTAATTATTTAATTTACCCAGATCCCAAAACGGACCTTTAGTGTCACAATATTATCAGAATTCAATATAATAAAAGCGATTAAAAAAATTAACAATATAATAGAAACACCTACATACTCTGCGTCCGGGATGATATAAGAATTAAACTTTTGTTTTATAATGAATTATCCAATTTGTACGTGTGTTTACCCCTATAGCCGCCAATAACATTTTTCTCGACCGGCTGAGTATTTCTAGCACATGAACCGTAAAGAAATCATTAAAAAGTTGTTATAAATCACAAACCATATCACGTGACGTATCAAAATAACAAGAAAACTTAGAAAAATAGATTAAATACATTACTGAAATTTTAATCTGACAGTTAGGGAAGGTGAAGCTATTTGAAAATAATTTTTAGACAAATATTTTTTTAAAATTTCAGATGACTACTGTTTAAAACTTTCTTATGCGCTTTTTTCAAAATTCATTACATAAGAATCGTTACTTATAATGTTCATTTCAAAAAAAAACTAAAAAGAGATTGATGTACGTTCAAAACTGAAGAAAATTTATACAAAAACATATCATGTTAACCAAGAAACAACCACATTCAGCTTTAGGATAGCGTTATTTTAACAGAGAAACAGGCAGAATATGCAACTAAAACTATTGTATTATACGTAAAAATTTACTTTAAATACATTACGAAACTACTGTACTAAACAGCAACGCTGTTTATACATAAATTTAAAATAAAACGACAACATTGCAATACTATGAAACAAATCCGATTTGCGACGTGACCGGTTCAAGAACCGTAACATCGTATCAAAATCGACAATTGCCGGCTCAAGGGTTAAATCACCCCTTGAATTTTTGCTTAAAATTATACTTCGTACACTTACTTAGTTTTTTTTAATTGATCTGTACCTTTACCTCTCTGGCATTGCTAGATGCCAGAGAGATAACGTTGTGCTATTTTCTTATCATATCTATGGACATTTTGAGAAAAATTATTTTTTGTATATTGTGTTGCGATTCAACATTAGAAGATAAATGTATAATAGTAAAATAGAGAACCAATGTATAACTAGAAAATATTTGAATACGCTAATTAAAAAAGAAAGACATTTAAACTGATTAGTTTTAAAAACGGTTGGGTTCGTTCGTTTACTCCTCGTTTTAACTGGTAACAATTGAATTAAGTTTCTGCTTTTCACTGAAAAATCACAGTTTAAACAGTGGAAAGTTTATTTTTTCGATAACAAACTTAGGGGTAACGACCCTCCTACAAAAGCAAAACGCTATTAAAATTGTTACATCTTTATGTACAGTGTATGTTTTTGTTGCATGTTAGGAGTTGTTTGTTTGTTTGAACACAGCGTTAATAAATAGCACTAATTATATTCAGCATGTCTTTTTACATATCAGTTCACAAATTACAGCGTTCTTTATGTATTGTGTATGACCTATGATAACCGTACAGTGTTTAGTGAACTGTATAATCTTTTGAGTGTTTATTTGAGTTGGTGTTTATTTATTTTGCCTAAAAATAATTCACAAACTTCAATCATAAAAACAATTTTGAAAAATCACCTTCAACTTTTATTGCCTTTAACCTTTAACTCTGATAATCATTTTTTACTTTCTCTTGCCTATATGAATATATAGGAAGGAAAGTATTGTTTTAAGTCGATTTTTTGAAATCGAGTTTTAACCGGATCTACACGTTTTCAGACCCTCTGAATCCAAAAAACATGTTTTTAGCAATTGGTCTATGTGTGTGTGTGTGTGTGTGTGTGTGTGTGTGTGTGTGTGTGTGAACAGAATATCTCAAGAACGGAACATCTTACAAACTTGAAACTTACGTTAGACACCACTACCGAACCCGATACGAACAATTTCATCAAAATCGGTCAACCGAAAGTAGTAGTTTATTCGTGTCATTTTTTCAATTACTTGCGATTTCCTCAAAAACGGGTCTTCCGATTTTTTTAAAAAAATCGCCTGGTTTACTAAACTGTTTATGCTCTACTAGATAGGGTAGGCGTCATATTTGAAATTCTTGTCGAGGCTGTTTTCAAGAAAAAAATTGTTTTTTTTAAGATTGCGGCTTTAATATGCATTTTAGCGCAAAAATGTATATAATAAAAGTTGTAGACAATTTAAAATCCTAAAACTTTTAATTCAAACATTTTTTTATATAACTCTTAGTTTAGCGGTAATTAACGATTTTCTGTTTTTTCTCACGAAAACGTGTGAAAAATCGATTTTTTTAAGATTTCGGCCTTAGTATGCATTTTACAACAAAAGTGTATAATCAAAATAATTTATAGGAAATTAAAAGACCAACAACTTTTATTAAAACATTTTTCTTTACAGAGCCTTGCTTAGCGTGAGAGAGTGATTTTCCGTATTTTTAAGCCAAATTTAAGTTGATTTTCATTTTGTGTCTTTCACTCATGATTAAAATTAGGTTGTGTTTATTAAGGTTAATTTTTTGTTTATTTGTAATGTTTTATTACTAATGTTAGGTTTATTGTTAATTATTTGCATTGGCAAGAGAAAGTTTTGTGAGTGTTTCACACCAGATTTTTATTTCACTTTTAGTTATACTATTTATAAACAGTTAAAGAATTTAGCTATAAGTAAGTTTTCTGTCATTAGAAAATAATCCTTGATGGAGATTACACCCACTGGTGTGACTCCAATTATGATTATTAAGAATAAACTTGTAACTACAATTTGTCCCAAATAACACTTTCTTGAAACATCAGAAAATTTAAATATACAGAATTATTTACGTTTGTTTTTCTTAATAATTATTTATTATTTTTAACATCTGAATTTATTTACACTCGTTGAAAAATAACAAAGAAAATAATATGAAAGTGTTGTTATTAATAAACTGAACACGTTTCAATAAAATACAAATATGAGCAGAATTGAGGTTTCTAGAGGTGTTAAAGGATGTACGAAACAAAACCATATAAGGTTGAGGTGGTAAGAGAGGAATATGGAACACAACAACTAAATGAGAATCATCATGACATATAAAGGACAATGGTAGATCATTTATTTAGAATGTAACAGAGGATCGACTACCTTTGAATGTTTGGCTTTATGAATCGAGGGGTATAAGAGAAGTAGGGAGACCGAGGAAGAGATGGACACCGGAACTGGCTCAATTACAGCCTAATCCATGATATATGACGACGATGACAAATATAAGATGAAATTTGCAAAAGTATTGTTCATTAAGGGACAAACTCAGAAATTTTATTAAAGGTGTCCAATATGCCAAATCATATTAGACTACGCGATTTACTACGCATTTGATGACGCGTTTTTATCTTTAATGAGATAATATACTATAGAAAAGTCATAAGGCCTCTCTTCTGATAGAGTTAAATCTGGTATTATAAGAAGTTGCGTATTATTATTAGAAGTTACCACAAAAAAAAAAAAAAAAACGAAAGCCCAGCAACTGACCAAGAACACATACAGCAAAAAGACCTATCTATTCAATCGAAACTGCAACAATTTAAAACGGTAGTACAACCTAAAGCCACTTATTGCTGTGAAACTATTTCTAATTTCAAAACTAAAATGAGAATGAGAGAAATCCTTGGGTTAGAAAGAAGAATTCTTAGGATTTGCATAAAGAAAAGAAAAAACGAAAACTCAACGATATATGGATCTTAATAATTTATAATTCTGAACTCCACCATGAAATCCAGCCAATTTCTGACATCATGCGGCAAATACGAATTTTTTCTTCGGGAATTTACTTAGAATACCGTACAATTGAGTAACTAAATAACTCATTTCTATTATTAACTCGTAGAAAAATCCTCCAAGCCGAGGTTAAAGCAAGATATGCAAGAACTTTACAGTGCAGAACAAGATCTTTTAGAAAAATCTAAACAGCTTAAGTTGCTTAAAGATAAAGACACAATATTCGTCGAAAAACTCGAGCTCCATTATCAATAATTTCTAGAGATAAAATTAGATAGATCAGATCTCAAAATAAGAAGAATTATCGGGAAAAGCGTAAGAATCCTAAAACCAAATCAAGAAGGATTTCTAAATTTGATTTAAGTGGTCAAATGAGGTCTTCAAATGATATGACCGAGATATTGCAGCTTTTGCGCCTTCACTGGGCTGACCAATACCGCTGCCTTGTTCATTCAATGCAGCACTTCCGCATTAGTAATTTTCTGCGTCCAGGGTATTCGCAGCATTCTCATGTACAGCCAAAGTTCGAATGCTCTCAATTTGTTGAGTATTGCTTCTGTCAGAGTCCAGGCCTCAAATCCGTGCAATAAATAAAAATGCTTCTTTAAAGTTTGTAAAGGTTTTTTAAAATATAAAATAATTTGTAAAAATTTTGTAATATAAATTAATTTTTATACAACAAAAACGAAAAGGAAGCATGACAGGAAAGAACCAAGAAGCTAACAACTTCACAACTAATACACCAAAAACACCTACAATAAAAAATGCCTATCAATCAAAACAACAAAATACACTACAAAACGGTTGTACAACCAGAGATAATTGGGTGCAAAACTCTATTCAAATTAAACCAGAGAAACAGAATAGATAAAATCCAAAAACTTGAAAGGAGGATCCTTAGAACCTGCATCGGAAAGAGACACCAAGTAGATGGAAAATGGAGATTACTACCAAATGAAAAGGTCTACCAGGAGACCGAATCGGTAATAGGAATGATGACGAAAAAGAGAATATCCTTCTTTGACCACATAATAAGAACACCCAAAGATAGAGTCACAAACCAAATAAACAGAAACTCTACCAGAAAAAAACAGAAGTAATGGTCAAGAGAAATCAAGAAAGATATGGAAGTTTAGGCATCACCTTCAAAGATCTAGAAAATAAAATAGAACAGCTGAAACTATTAAAAAATAAAAATATTAGATTCCAAGAAAAATTAGATGAAAGAGGAAGCAGGAAATTTATCTTTTTAGAAGCAAAAAGGCAAAGAAGATCTGCCAGAATGAAAGAATACTGCAGGAAAATCAAAGAAAAACCAGATACGAGTGCCCAGAAATTGACTCAAGTGATCCACTGCGGTCCCTAGAGTAAAAAAATAAATATATATTTGTTATTTCATACCCAAAATTATAAACTGTATACTTTTGTTGTTTATTCAATTGATTTCGTTGTCTGATTTAGCAGAAGTTAGAAAAGTAATATTATACTAGTACAATAATACTAAAAACACAGTAACTTCGTCAATTCGTTGAGTATCTCTTTGTTGAAATTCCATAAAATTTTCATTTCATTCGACATGCTTAAAATGTACCATGCTATTAATGCATTTGAGATTGAAACCGTTAGTAGTCTCTTAGTTAATAGGAGTCTTGCAACATGTATACCTCCTTTATACAACATTTTAGCCTAAGGTCTCTTAGCTCCAATTAAGTATACCCTCTAGTGGCTTGCACTGAAATACAATAGATGTTGCTATATTATGTACTCTTATATATATTCCAAGTAAGCGGACGCATTTTCATGGCGGTTAACCTTACTTAATGATCCTGTAAAACGAACAAATGAATTTCATCTCACACTTTTACTATGTCAACTCCTTACTTAAATATATTAACTTTATAAAACACTTGCATTAAATATAAAATAATCAGTAATTAACTTCTTTAATAAAAACATATATTTTATAAGAAACTTTAGTTACTCAAAATGAATATTTATGTTTAACTTTAATTTAGTTAAATTTGTAGCAAATCTATTGTGAGAATTTATAATCTAGATTAAATTTACTCGTGCGTTAAGATAGCGTATTGTTATGTTGTAAATTTGCAACCAAGTAATCTCCAAACAAAACATTTATAAACTTGAATGATAACTCATATTGTGGAATAATCTCGTAGCTTTATTAATTTTTTAGGAAATATAAACAACATTATTGCCCTTAACAGGCAGGTAGAACGTTAAATTATTTACACTCGATCTGCTACTTCTAGGGCTACAAAAATAGTTCTTATCACATGATCAGCCAATTATATGACTGAAACATTTAAAAACAGAAGAGGTAGAGGTGTAAAAGACACTAGTCACAGTTATCTCGTCTGAGAGTAATGAATTTTATTATACAGCCAGACCCTGTAGTGAATGAAGTGAAGGTGTCATTTGCATGGTGGAAAGTAGATAGCCTACTTTTCGGAGGGCCCAGCATGCTGATAAGCATACTTTTCACTCAGTGAGAAAGGCAATTGTAAATCACCTCACTCCTCGTTTTACTTAGTAAGGCCTCTAGAGGTTAAAACCAGCTTTTCGACTGATGACCTAAACAACAAACAACATTAAGTAGTTACGCATTACAGACCTACATTGAGGATTTAAGAGTATAGTATTCTGTAAATAATACATTTCATAATTTCATCTATCTGTATTAACGATTCGTTATCATAGAACTTGATTGAAATTGTCAGAAGAAAATTTTCCTATTTAGATTTGAGTCTTTGTTCAAAGGTACCGTATTTTCTTTGATGCTGTGCGTTTCTTAATTGGGAATTTTTGAACATGCCATTATACTGAAATGGCTCTTTAGATTGTTTTATTAATTGAATCTCTTAATATTTCTAAATTTAGAACTCGGTAGGTAAAGACGGAGTGATTCCATTATCATTACTACCTTAATGGGTTTTCAGGGTGCAGTTGAAGCCGTGAATTTAGTATCTTTGCAGGTATCGATTCAAAATAGCTTACACTTTTGGATTTACTTAAAAAATACATTTTTAAATGTAGTTAAATATTATATAAAAAAATTACACGTAATTTGTAACAGTAAATGGAAAAATTCAAACAACAAATACATTTATTATAACAGGCAAAAATAAACCTAAAAAACATTTTATTGTTTAATTTTATGTTATTAGCATACATAAATCCATGTATTAGTCACAAATAAAATAAATTTATAACAACGTTAGTAAGATAAGTTGTAGGCCCTACATAAAGCAAGAGGAGAACACGCTGCACGAGTAATAAGCCCGACAGAAGAGATACCTCATAATTGCTCAACATTGAATGTCTTAATAATAAATTAAACATAAAACACCAAAAACTGATGCTAGTTAAAATCAATTAAAAATATAATTTGTATAAACATGAAAAAAAATTCTAAAAAAGTCAATTTGACAGTTCATAAAAATTTGTTTGGCACTTCAATTTAACCTATATTGTTTCCTGAATAACCGTTAAGCAAAGAACAAAGGTTATTTCATTGTTCGATGTACAATAATTTTCACATAATATTAACTTGCTGATAATGTAGTCAGTGCTGCATTGAACCTTTTTAAAACGTCAGATCCAGGCAAATAACAAACAGGTCATTTTGTACGGGGATATCAGTATCCGTGCATGAAAATATCCCAGTCGCGTTTTATAATATTACCTATCGACACATCCACTTTACCTCATACAGAATATCATTCTTCATAGCGTTGATTTTTTTTTAGGTCAGACTGAACAGATATTTGATAATATTCGTAAGTTCGACATATAGAATTTCTACTTGTTACGCCAAATAAATTAAATGCTCGGTAGTATGCAGATATATACAAATATATTCGTTAACTTATAGTTTATTTTTTCATTAATTTGTAGTTTTAACTAAACTACCAATCAATTTTGGTTATTGTAATTATTTATTCGGAATTTCAACGTACAACACAACCACCAACTGCGTTGATAGCTTATGAAAAAGATAATGTAAATAACATGAAAATACAATATATAAGTTAATAACTCGAAAGCCGAGGTTATGTTTAAAAAAAAATCATTAAAATTTAATGTCATTACAATTCTAAGGACGGGTTGCTTTCCATCTCAATGGAAAGTTGCCCAAATAGTCATGATTCTCAAACCTGGCAAGGAACCTACCGAAATTACGTCATATAGACCGATCAGTCTTCTATCCGTGACATCAAAAGTTTTTGAAAAATTACTACTTGATCGTTTAAAACCTTTTTTGGAAGAAAGTGTTTACCCGGATCATCAATTCGGTTTCCGTGAAAAACATTATACGATAGAACAGGTACATCGGATAGTTAACCAAATTCGATATACCTTAGAAAAAAGGAATTTTGCTCAGCCGTCTTCTTAGACGTAGCTCAGGCGTTTGACAAGGTATGGCATTTAGCTCTTCTACACAAAATTAAATTAAACCTGGATCATAATTATTTTCCTATTCTAAAATCATTCTTAACCGATCGTTTTTTCCAAGTGAAATTTGATGATGAGTTATCGACCTTGCACCTAATTCGTTCAGGTGTACCTCAAGGTAGCATTTTAAGTCCTTTTCTATATACGCTATTTACGGCAGATATTCCTGTAAATGAACTTGTAACAACAGCAACTTTTGCCGATGACACTGCTATTATTGCGTCTGATGCCTCCTCAGTCCACGCTTCTGAAAAACTACAGCAACATCTAGATAACATTCAAGACTGGTGCCAAAAATGGAGGATCAAAATAAATGAACAGAAGTCTGCACACGTAACCTTTACGATGAAACGAGAATCATGTCCACCAGTAACGTTTCGCAACAACGTAATTCCACACTCAGATGATGTGAGATACTTGGGAATCTATCTAGACAGACGATTGACGTGGAAAAAACATATATGGACCAAACGGAAACTACTCGGACTTAAATTACGACAACTGTATTGGCTTGTCGGGAGGCGATCACAGTTGTCTTTGGAAAATAAATTGACACTGTACAAGGTGATGATAAAACCAGTTTGGAGTTATGGAATTGAACTCTGGGGCACAGCAAGTACGTCTAACGTAGAAATATTACAGAGATTTCAATCGAAGTTTCTTCGCCTTATATGCTGTGCACCTTGGTATGTGCCTAATGAAGTACTCCATCATGACCTGGGCATACCTACGGTGAGAGAAGAAATTAGCCGCCGGAGTGAAAAGTATTTAACCAAGTTGGACACTCATTCTAATCATTTGGCTATAAATCTTCTCGATGACAATATTGAAAATCAAAGACTCAAGAAGGCGAGAATATTAGATCTTCCATTTCGTTTCACCTGATAAAAAATGTTTAACCATCTTTTTAAAATTAAAAACACAAAGTTATATTGCGGATGGTCAACTCTTATTTCTCAATGAACTAAATCCATAGCTCTCATTAATCTACAACTAATCATCTAATGAATTTCCAATCATCAATTACACAGATCATCAGTATCACGTCTTCATTCACTCCTTTTCACACCTTCATTCACTTCATCCGTAAAAAAAAAAAAAAAATATACGTCATCAGGATTAAGAAGAAACCCTTCATAACTTTTAACCAAACGATCACACGGAAGCAACGCTGCTGAGTGCTGTCTTCTTCAAGTTATATTCATTATCACAACATTTACTGAAAATTTTTGTTAAACTGTTTGTAAATAATTCTTATTGTTAAAAAACAAAAAAAAATTACAATTTAGTTTATTTAAATTTTACTGTTTAAAAATAAACTGATGATTTTACGGCATAAGTAGGCCTACTACATTAATACTGATTTACATCTAACATAATATGACAAAACATTTGCTGGCGTATAAAATGAATATAGCTTACTCATTCTAAGAATTAAACGAAGATAATTATGTCATATTATTCTATACTATAACGTATATATATATATGTATATACTCGTATATACCGGTGTCCCACGAAGAGGTTGCTATTTTTGAATTAAAATTCCGGGACGTATCGCATTTTCTACAGACTGGAAACTTTGCAGTTATAATAAATAGATATGTAAAAAAAGTATCCTCGAGTTTCATTTGATTAATCAAAACAAAATGGCGGAAGAAGAAAATAATATCAAAATGAACAATATTCTTGTGGATAAAACCACTTATATTTACTATAGGGTTTAAATAGGATTTATACAGAAAGAATGGCGTTTTATCGTATGACATATCCCAAATGACTGGAGACAGATACGCATCATTTTTAACTAATCACACAGTTCCTCATCTTTCTCAGGTTGAGATGCAGGACGATTTTTCCAGCATAATGCAGCTCCTCCACATTATGCTAATGTAGCCAAAGACTTGTTGACTTGCTGCACCACTGCAATATCCCACTAGTTCCTTTGGAAAAGTCCCTTGGCTTTTGAGCCTTCTCTACGGGTTATCTAGTTTAATTTCGGTAATCCATCTGTTGTATGTTTGAATTTTTACCTATCGTAAAGGTAAAATTTTATTATTCTATAAAACCTATTAGTTAGGATATGATTTAGCTTAAAAATTCTTATAATTTACTCCAAGAAAACTATGAATTTAGTACACATGCATTTTAACATTTACAATAATTGATAAAAAAAACACAGAATTTGTATTTCATATTGATATTGGTAGCCTATTCTTTATGACTTTTAGTGGATAATTTCGTGGATTACATTTGAGGTACTACTTGTATTTATTATTTAGATACACACGCGTTACATTGGTTCATTGAAAATTAATTTTTACTAAGAACTTTCATCTCAGTGGAGTTACTTGTGTTTTGAGCGATAAAACAACTGTTTCCTTATAACTCACTCTGTTTTCAATCTTAGTATCAGATTGTGTTGCTTTCCTCTCGGGAGTTTTACAGGGGGACAGACACTAGATCCATGGGGAATGAAAACTATTATAATTGGAATGTCAAGCTTCCAGTAGTTCCCTTTGCTTGCTGAATAGAAAATTTTATGACTTCCAGTTGGCATTCTGCTCTAAAGGGATTGTTGATACTCTTAACTCTGCAAAACTAAATCTATGTTTTAGTTTTAAACATTGTATTCTACTGAGAACAAACTGTGAAATAATTCTATATCAAATTGTAGCAAAATGAAACAATAAGAACAATTTCCATTTATAATTCATACTTAATTCAACTTTGTTGTTACATACTCAGAAAAAATTAGTTAGTGACTAAATTATGTAGATATTTACATATTTTTATTACTACCCTTAAGGTGATCTATTATTATTTGTTTGTCTTAACTAGGAACAATGAATAATAAATTATTTTACAAATATTTTAGGGATACAGTATTTGTTACTAACCTTATGTAACTTATACTTTCACAATGTTTGTTGGTAAACTATGTAATTTTAATTATTTGAGCTCAAACTCACCTATGCATCAAGAAAATACACGTACATCAATAAATTACCAAAATGTTTCAAAAATTGTATTTATCTGTATTCTGATTAAACAAGTATGCTGAAAAAAATATGAGGGTCATCTCTAAAGTAAAGACGGTTGGAAAATTTCTCGCCTTGAGATTGGTTAACCTGTGTGGTGGAAGGCCAGTCTAATAATATAGGTATACATCGCATTGTTGTTTGTCAGTTGTCGCATTGTTGCATCTTTATTTACGTTTGGTGCTATTGCGTTTTGAAATAAATCAGATAATTGATGTTACCGCCGATTGTGAAATACGTGGAGTGATATGTTTTTTAAACCATCAAAACGTTAAACCGGTCGAAATTCATAGGCAGTTGGTTGCTCTGCACGGTGATAATGTGAATGAAAAAAACATTCGAAAATGGAGTGAAAGGTTTAGACGTACGAGAGTTAATGTGCATGATGCAGAACGTTCAAGGAGGCCCTCAATGATCAACGAGGAGTTGTTAAAAAAAGTCGATAAAGAAATAAAAAACAATCGTCGCTTGACAATATCTGAACTGGTCCTTAATTTCCCTGATGTTTCAAGAGCTGTTGTTGGTTGCATTGTGCTCGACCATTTAGGCTTCAGAAAGGTTTTTGCGCGTTGGGTGCCATACGTGTTATCGGAACATCAAAAACAAATTCGAATGGGATTTGCGTTGGAATTTCTGATGCGCTACAGAGAAAATGGTGATGAATTATTTATTTTAGTAGTTACTGGCGATGAAACGTAAATTTCTTATTACACGCCAGAAAGGAAACGGCAGTCATATGAATGGCGTCATTCTCAGTCACCAACGAAACCAATGAAGATCAAGCCACCACCGTTTGAAAGGAAATTGATGGCCACGGTCTTTTGGGATCGATTTGGCATACTGTTGATTGACTTTACGCCTCGCGGAATGACTGAAAATTCAGAATATTACTGCGAACTACGCACGTTACGACATGCCATTCAAAACCGGCGCCGTTGACGGATTACCGACGGCAGACGGCCGACGGCGTACTCTTGCACAAAAATGCACGTTCACATGTGGCAGGTAAGACGCTCGATTTACTGAGAAGATTTGGATGGGAAATTTTCAGTCACCCACCGTACAATCCAGGTTTAGCACCTTCAGATTACCATTTCTTTGGCAAATTGAAAGAAATTTTGGGTGGTTAGCAATTCGCAGGTGACGATGAACTTAAAGATGCTGTAAATCAAAGGCTAAATGAACTGGCGGCAGAAGAATATGACGAGGGTATATTGAAGCTGGTGAATCGCTATGACAAAGGTCTTAATTCATAATGATGACTATGTAGAGCATTAATATAAGTTACGTATTTTATTTTGTATCGCTTTGTGTTTACTCATTTTTCTGAATTAATGTTTTACAACAAAACGGTCTTACTTTAGAGATGACCCTCGTACTTGAGCAATAAACATAATACAATGTGCACAGATTTCTTTGTGAATAATCTTTTTCGAATAATAATAGTCTAATAAGCAAATTTTTAAATGAATGCAGAAGAAATATGTGTCTATTGGTTATATATTTATTTAAGTTCTTATGATGATACACCTATAAAGTAAGTAATTAAAGTTGTAGGTTAGAAAATAAATAACAAAATTGTGATGAAAGATATAAGAGTACTTAATTTAGGTCATAACTAATAAGGTGGTAAGTAATAGGTTTAAGGTAGTGTTAATACTAATGCTTGTAAGTCCTTGACATGTCCTCTATTCCCTTTGGGAGTCTCCTGAATGCCACACATAAAAGCATATCGTTATGCATTTGATGCAATTAAATTCTGTTTATGTACGAGATTTTTTGAAATATTTTTGTTTTTATTTTCATGAATTTTATTACGGATTTTGCCTATCGTCAATTTTGAAACTTTTTGCAGAATTCCGGAAATGCTCTCTTTAAAACTATGTAAAAGTTATAAAATCCTTTCAGTAGAACTCAGTATTAAAAAAAAATCTGCATTGAAAATACATTTAACCAGATTTTGCGTTTAAATTATATTGATGCTGAATACAATATTTTACTGGTCCTTAATTATTTTAGAAAGTTTTATTCCTGTAACACAAATATTTTTCATTACGTTTATTTAATTTAGGAAGTATTATTTTTTTATTTTCGAAGGCGACGTTAGCAATTCAGAAAACAGTACGATAATCTGAAATTAATAACGAAAGTCGTTAATTTGAAAATACAGTCTGAAACTTATTTCGTAAACTTGACAAGGGAAAAGTTTTTAATTATTTCATTTATGCTAATAAACGCTTATAATTCTGATGGATGG
The DNA here is from genome assembly GCA_035578175.1 of Catonia carolina. NCBI lineage: Eukaryota > Metazoa > Arthropoda > Insecta > Hemiptera > Achilidae > Catonia > Catonia carolina. Next base: position 253,497,925 of record JAQMRL010000001.1, on the reverse strand, counting down.
TTAAACTAATCGTTAAGTATATTTACTTTATTGTTTATTTCCCAAAATTAGAGTAAAAAGATTTGTATATAAAATCTATTCACTAAAAATTTAATGCGTATAAAAGTCGTAGTTGAAGTATCTTAATATTGATATATTTTGTAATTAAATATACCTAAATTAAAATATAAAAATATTTTAAGAAAAGATTGAAACTAAACAGCTTTATCCAGATTCAATTCCCGTTTAATTTATAAGATTTTAACTCAATAGAATCTACCAATACGGTTTGTAACCCATTGACTTAATTTGCAACCCTATCAACAGGGCAAAAGATTCTAAATAAGTTAAATATTAAATATAGTACTTACGTATTCATATATTTTTTATACATAATCAGTTTGATGTTCTGGTAACATTTTATTAGATCATCCTATAAAATCTGTAGATGAATCAATTTTTTGAGTCGCTCATGTTATTATGATAAATCAATGAAGAACCGCCATAAATTTTATCGTTCTTATGAGAGTTTCCAACGAACTTATAAAGAAATTTACGGACAATGTAATAAATTTTGTATTGAACAACTACAATAATTTGTGACCGCGTAATATATCTCATGCCTTCAACTTTTGCTACCTGTATAGAAAATGTAATATTTCTAGTTTATAAACTAAACTTAAATTTATGCGATTAACCAATGAAAAATATTCACGATAATTTTTATATTCAAGTTTGATTTCAATGAAATATTAATTATTATATTTTTATAAATGTTTGATCTATTTTCAATGCAAATATTTAATGAATTTTATTTAAATATTTTAGTTTTTATTTGTTATTGACCAATATAGCTTATAATGATTACACTGACTTATAACGTAAATACGATGCTCAAATACCCAGAAGACACGAAGCGGCTGTAAAACGTGGGTACCAGTAGAATAAAAATGTAATGTATAACAAAGAAATTGTATAAGTCTATTTGAATATGTAATTTGTACATTTACTAAAACATTAAGAACGACATGGCGTGATATAAACTCACTAAACGATTCGATAACAACGTACATAAATATTTTATACAACATCGATAATCATATAAGAATGCGTTTGTGGCTAACATTACAACAGCGAACGGGTCGTCATCTTAAAACACACTGTGGGGAAGAAGTCAGAACTGATGTGACGTAGGAAGAAACAGCGGCAAATTCATCATCATCATCATCATCCATCATGGTTTATTGAGCCTGTTCCGGTTTCCACCTCTTCCTCGGTCGACCCACATCCCTTCTACCATCTGGTTTGGACATCCAGGCTTGAAGTGGCAAACGGTTGTGTGGCATTCGGAGCAGGTGATCTGTCCATCTTTTTCTATATTGCTTGATCACATCTACAAGTGGCTGTACACTGCATTCTTCTCTTACCACTTCGTTTCTAATGTGATCCAGCCTTGTGTATCCCTGAATGTGTCTCAAGAACCTCATCTCTGAAGCTTGTATGCGTGAGTCGTCTCTCTTTGTTGTGGTCCATACCTCGCTTCCATATGTAACAAGTGGAATCGCCATTGTCTTATAAAATTTCAACTCTGTTTCTTTTCTGGCTTTTCCCTTCAATGTACGATGTATGGTTCCACATATCGCATTGAATTTATTCAGCTTCAGAGGTATGTCACTCTCACAATCGAAGGATACATTGCAACCTAGATATTTGAAACTACTCACCTGCTCCATAATCACATTATCTAACACAATTTTCGATCGCACTGGCCATTTGCCATGGAATGCCATTACTTTGGATTTTTGGGTCGAAATTTTCATTTTCAATTCTTTACTTAGATTCTGGAGTTTATAGACTGCTGTTTGAAGCTTATCTTCACTGTCTTGAATTATAACGGTGTCGTCGGCAAACATGAGTGAGTTGAGGGAAACGCCTAATTAACAGCGGCAAATTAACACACGGAATAAGGAGCACAGAGAGTACTACCGGATGATTTTAAATTTAATGGCAGGTGATACAGAGCGTATGTATTCAGTAAAACAAAGCAGTGGACATTAAGACGGGTACGTTGAAACACTCAAAATACGAAAGTAATACTGTACAATTTTTGGAATTTACTAGCATCAAATGTAGTAATTGTTAAAATTTGACTCCTTGTGTTCAGTAAAAATATTACAAAATGATTGGTGCATAACAGCTACAAAAATCTGGTGTGAACCACTCACACGACTTTCTCTTGTCAATGCAAATAATGAACAATATAATCTAACATAGTAATGAAACATTATAAATAAACAAAATAAACTAACCTAAACAAACATAACTTAATTTTAATCATGAGTGAAAGACGCAAATTGAAATCAACCTTAGTTTGGCTTAATAACACGAATAATAACTCTTTGACGCTAAAGTAGGCTCTGCAGAGAAAAATGCTATAAATAAAAGTTGTAGATCTTTTAATTTGCTCTAAAATTTGAGTATAGGCTACACTTTTGTCGTTAAATGCCGAAGTCATTAAAAAGGCCGAAATCTTTAAAAAATCAGTTTTTACAGATTTTTAAGGAAAAATCAGAGAATCACAATTTACCGCTAAACTAAGCATTATACAAAGAAATGTCAAAAATAAAAAATTAAGATTTGTAAATTTTGTACAACTTTTATTATAATACACATTTTTGCACTGCAATCGTACAAAAACCATTTTTTCTACGAGAGGGCAGCCTCCCCAAGAATTTCAGCTGACACGGAGCATATCCTATCCTGTAGAACATAAAAAATGTAGTAAATGAGCCGATTTAAAAAAATCGTAGGAGCCGTTTTGAGAAAATCCAAAAAAAGGGAAAAATTACAAGAATATGCTACTACTTCCGGCTGACCATTTTGATAGAAATGTTCGTGTCGGGTCCTTTAGTGGTACCGGACTGAAGTGTCACATACAACACGAGAGCGTGCGCGTGCGCACGCACACACACGCACACACACACACACACACACACACACTTAGACCAATCGCTGAAAACATTTTTTTAGGTTCACGGGTTCTGAAAACGTGTATATCCGGTGAAAATTCAATTTTGGAAATTCAACTGAAAACAATACTTTCCTTCCTGTATATTCATAGACAAGAGAATGTAAAAACGCTAATGCGTGCTATCATACTGTATGAAAATTAAAAAATTATCTTGGTTCATGTCAAGAAAAAATTATTGTATACATGACGCATTACCTAATTTTTCATATTGCATATTAGATTTTAATAAATTTTATATTTCATAATAAAAAAATTAAAATTAGTAATTTTCTTCTTCAGTAATAACATTATACTTGGCAAGGATATAAATTTTGCAACCGTAAATAAAATTGCCAGTCCTTAAAAAGGTAAGGAAATAGAAAAAAGTTGAAAGTTTGACGTTAAAAGTGATTTAGATCAGTTAATAATAGCTGTTATAAATCTCAATAAAGTAGAATGGAGAAAATCATCAGTTTTATAGATAATTATTTTAAAGGGTTTTTTAAAAAATTACATTTAGTAATTAGAGTAATTAATTTTTACCAGTTTTATCGTTTTTCCGTTCAGATTAATTAAAAATAATTAAGTTAAATCCGTTAGTTGTTAATTTAGATCAGTCAAATTAGATAGAAAATTGTTACATTGTCAATGTATTCGATAAGTAGTAATGGTAAATAAGTTGAAAAATCTTCGTGTGCTTTATGTATCAGTATCAGTGAGAAAAAATTTCTTGATTAATTAAAAACCTTCTCTGTGATAAATATAACATGAACTAGTTAGTAATTGAACTGAAATAATTAATATTACAGTTATTTCCAGTTTAAATGATAAGTAAAATAAATTATTGACGCCAATTTTATAAGTGAACTAATAATTATTTTTCATAGTCGCACTAGGCCAAAGGAGGTCAGTAGTATCAGTTAAGGTGAAATTTTTCTCCCTTATATTTTTTAAAGTAATGTTCTTTATTTTAGGGTTTTAGGGCGGGCAGATCGTGCCTGGACAATATTAGCACTCTCCAACAATTGGTAGAGAAACGGTCGGAAAGGAATCTGAGTACGCATCTAATGTTTATTGATTTGGAAAAGGCCTATGATAATGTTCCCATCAATAGGATGTTTGAGGTGTTATCTGAAACAAACGTCAACAAAGGCTACATCAGAGCAATAAGAACACTTTATAGGAACTCAGAATGTGTGATTAAATTGAATAATAAAATATCTGCGCCATTCAGGGTTAACAAGGGTTTGAAGCAGGGGTGTTGTTTATCACCAACTCTTTTCAAGATATATATACAAAGAGCACTGAGCACCTGGCGCAAGAAATGTAATGGAATGGGGATTGAAATTGGAGATACCTGTTTGTATACACTACTGTTTGCCGATGATCAAGTGCTCATAGCTAACGATGAAGAGGACATTGCTTATATGACAAGGAAACTCTTGGATGAATACTGTGAATGGGGGTTGAATATTAATATTAGCAAAACCGAATACTTGGTTATAGGGGAAGAGTCCAATGATCTTCAAGTCGACAACAAAATTATCAAGAGCACAAAGGAATTCAAGTACTTGGGGACCTACATATCATCAGACGGTTCAACTAGGAAGGATGTTAAAAATAGGATTGTGCAAGGGAGAATAGCAATCCGGAAATTGAACCCGATTTTATGGTCTGCAAAAATGTACATGAATACAAAAGTCCAGTTGTACCACACTATTGTGGAGCCAATAACAACTTATGGGGCAGAGTGCTGGCAAATAACATCAAAAATAGACAGCCAGCTTAAAGCAATTGAAATGGACTTTCTGCGCCGTTCATGTAGAGTGTCCAGGTTGGACCATATCCGGAATGACGACATCAGGAAAAGAGCTCATGTAGAAGATACCATTGTGGATAGGATAGAGAGACGACAACTGATATGGTATGGTCATGTGCAGAGAATGGGTGATGAGAGGTGGCCAAAAAGAATGTTGTCTTATGTCCCAACCAACAGAAGGAAGAAAGGTAGACCAAGGAAAACGTGGAAAAAGGGAATACAGGAAGCCATGAGGGAGAGAGGGATGGATGAGGGTGATTGGGAGGATAGAAGAGAATGGAGATTGAAGTGCGGGAAGCGGCGCCGGCCGTAGGAACCCCGGAAAAAAAAAAGTTCTTTATCAGTTAATTACGTATAATACATTACTAGTCAGTTCCATGATTAAATTCTAGGTTTACATTGGTAGATTTTTAGGTACAGATTTTTGAGTAGTTTACTTTTTAGCCAAATATTAGGCGCTAAAGTAAATTTTCATCTTCTTATGGTAGAGTACCTCATGATACGTTCACACATGCCAGTATAGTAAAATATAACATAGTTTTGTTTATCACGATATACTGTCGCTTTCGTTTTTGTTTGATAAGGGTTTTAAGGGGTTACTCCCTCAAAAAAAAAAAACGTAAATTTGTTTCAATTGTCTTTTATTTCAAATTTTTTTGGAATTTCTAATAGCTTAAAACATCTGAATTCAATGATTATTTTATATTAAAAAATACGTTATCAAGAAATTTGTACTTTTTTTGTTCACGAATTGACCTGCTATAGATCACGTTACCAAGTTGTTCCTCTGACCTACTGTATTTGCCAGCTTCCCTTGCGTTCGGCCCATAACGCCTTCATTCTCGCGCTTTGTTGGTGTCTCCTTTCCTCTGACCATTCGCCGCCATTTCCCCGGCGCATCCTCCTGCTCTTGATCGCCCCAGAAATTTGTACTTTATTATGTCAAAAGGAAAATTTTGCCTAAACAGCTGTAAAAACAATGGCGAAAATTAATAACTGAAAGAAAATTAGTACAAGGTTAATTCTTCTTGTTTTGTATCAACTGCTAAGGTATAATTTTTTTACTGCGTGTAATTACGCGTAGTTTTTATAACGGTTTTTAGCTTTTTGCTGTAGACAAAACAAGAGCGTTGTGAAGGTTCTAATAATGTAAAGTACGAGTATAACTTGAGTTGTACGAAAATATAATCTTTTTTAAATGTGCTGGCGATAGAAAGTAAATAACTTTAGTTTAAATTGACATATAAATCCTTACTACGTTTTTAAAACAAACTTAGCAATTTTAGATCTATGATTTGGTGATTTCTGCAAAATCAAATGCCAAAATTATTGAAAATTTAAACTAAAAACTGTATAATTTTTACATTTATAAAAATTAAATGGTTAATTTAAAGTTTATATTTAAGAAAACAATACTACGGATCAGGCAATGAACATTTCTTTCTTTAAATAAAAACCCAGTTAGATATCACTAAAACTGATCAAAATAAACTTTTTCGTGAACCACTAATTTTTCACTTTGACCCTGTTTCTTTAGGGGTTTGTTTTTAACATTTTGTAAGCTTATTTTATTTAATTTGAGCTTAGTTAATCTGTAATAAAATATTAGCTGTAAATACTATGAAAAACAATTTATATTTTTTAATGAGTCCCCCTTAAAATGTTTTATTTGTTGCTATTGGAAGTGATAAAAGATAAAATAAATTTTAAAAGAAGAGAGGGTTTGGAGCCGGCCGTGGATTAAAAGCAAATTCTTGGAGCATCTTTTTTTAAAAGAACTTTTTTATTTATATTTTTTTTGTTTAACGTCCGACTGTACTGCAATTACTGCTAATGTAGACGGTGAAGGATGAAATGATTTTTTGTAACGTATGAAAATATGTCGTGCCTGAATGGGATTCGAACCCAAGACCGCATAATGAGAGGCAAGGACGTTACCAACTACGCCAATGCGACCGGCCAAAAAGAACTTGAACTATTAAAAAAACTTGCTGCAGAAGTTTTACGAGAATATAAAATGTTTGTCAAATTCTGATCACTTCATTATTCCAATTGAGTCGGTAAAAAAATATACTTGGCTAGTCACGTCGGGATTAACCGCTTAGTGCGCATAGAGGTTTTACTGTATTAGAAGCAGAAATAAACATAATTATGAAGATATTATATGACAATGCTACTGGCGTTTGGCAATGTGATACAGACTCCACTCACGCTAGTATCAATCTTGTTACAGTACACTCATATGGTTAGTTTACAACAGTTCCAGAGTTAAGTGGAATGAACTATAAAATAAATTTTGGTATTTTAGCGGTTTAGCTAAAAATCTTCCAATTTTCATCAAAACAGTAGATACATACCTACGCGTAAACAATTTATAAAGTTAAATGTACTTCAACCCTTCGACGCGTTTGCATTTCTAATACGCTGGTGGTCAAAACAAACCCGGGGTCTCGGTTACTATTCCTGTTAGGTCTTGAATTTTTTCATCACACATTTTCATCCATCACCTTTTCTCGTTTACATCAGTACTAATGTGCAAAACAATCTTACACAAAAATGTCTTCTTCTTAGAGTGCCGAATTCATGAATGAGTATTGGATATAACTGTGGTAAATCGTTCTCTATCAGGTGGTAAATAAAAAATTATATATATATTTTTTTATTTTATTAGAAAAATTCACAACTGTACATAAAAACGAGGGAATGAGATAATTATGAAATGTGATAAAATGAGCTTTAAGACTTAGAGGAGATCACCAATCAACAGTGGGCTCCAACTGGAATTGTTCTGTGAATAGATTACATAACTGTGTGTACTATCGGAAATTACTTATTACAAAATGATGTCTCTACTCCATCGTCGGCGTAGACGTCTGCGAGGTTTTCGGGGAAGGTATGGTAGGTATAGATTGCGTACAAGTTTGTTGATACGATGAGATAATTTCATACGGAGCATGTGTAAAATTTACGAAATATTTCTTTTACGTACGGAATTTTGAGGTCATTGTGCAAACAGACATTGGTAACGTAAAAAGGAGCATTTGTAACTTGCCGTGTTTCATTTCTACAATGATGAATTTGGACAAAGAATGTCCGTTTGTAAATAACAGAAATATCTTTCGAGTAAAAAGGTTTTTTTCAGTAATTAAGTATCAATTATATTAACTTACACATAATAAACAATTACACAATGAAGATTGTTTTTTATGACAAAAGTCACAATTTATGAGGAATAGTAAGTGTATCTGATAAAAGAAGAGGAAAATTATTTTATAAAAATTATATTACATGGTGGAGTTTTCAAAATTAGTTATTGAAAGCATATTTTAGGAGATAATATATTTAGTCTATATAAATTACCATGTTATTGAGAATTAAATTCAAGTCACCAGGTGTAAAGAGATTTATGTAGTAAAAAAATGTTATGAAGAAACGGTGGTATCTTTGTAAAGTTGGAAGGAAGGTTTTCTTTAATTCCCAGGCGATTACGCACCGCCAGCCCTGTATTATCATATAAATTGCCCGCCACACCCTTCGACCTGCTCATTTTCATCTCTCTAACCCTTAGTAGTACGTTTTACAATAAAGCGGTCCTTTTCTCTCCATCTTATTCCATCTCTTTTCTGAATTACTTCTTTTCTATTTTTATCTCTTTTACACATTCAGTCACATTTTCTTGTTTTTCACTTTCTATTCATCTTCTTATTCTTTCATAACGCTTTCATGCCTTTACACAATTTTAAACCACTCAATAAAAAAACTATATGCTCCAGACGGTTACGGGTAAACAACATTTCAGAGTAATTTAAAATTAATTGATTTTTACATTATTAATGCCCAGTGCATCCTTGGTAATACGCCACACTCGGGAATTATGGGTAAACAATTACAAAAAAATGAGGAATCAGTGAAAATATTAATAGGATTTTAATTTTATAATAATTTAATGTATATGGGTTCAGCCGTTACATTCAACACAGTTCCTAGTTAAAATATTTTACAGAACTTCGGAAATAAAATGATATAAAATTTATTTCTGCAAAAAATAGTATTACATTTAAATCTTTCAAAAATAACTTAAAAAACAAATTTAATTACTGAAAAAATACCTGCAAAGGCTGCCTTTGCGCAGGTAAGTCTATCATGTTTTTTTGCATTCAACATTTAGGTATAGGGTTACAAAAATAGTTCTGTTTCTTATTACGTGGTCATCAAATTATAAGACTTACCCTATTTTAGAACAGAAGAGGTAGAGATGTAATAGACCCTAATCAGAGTTATTTCCTCTGAAAGTAACGAATTTCATTACAGCCAGACCCGGTGGTGAATGACATGAAGGTGTCATATGCAGGGTGCAAAGTTAATGCTTTTCGGAGGACCTGGCATGCTGATAAGCATAATTTTTCAATCAGTAGAAACGTAATAGTAAACCACCTCACTCCTCGTATTACTTAGTAAAACCTCTAGAGGTTCAAACCAGCCTTTCGGCTGTTGACCTAACCAACACACTTCAGTTATATTCTAATTTGCAATTATTATTTTAATGAATATTCATAGCATACAAATAAAAATGAACATCATAATTACTAAAAACACAGCGAGGAAACATTGTGAGAACTGAGTTTGTCATTCTTACACATTTTAAAAAGTAAAATAAATGTATATTTATAAATAAAATATGGATGCAAACGTTATTATTTAACTGATTGGTATTATGAATGTTGTAACCATGATTCCATAAAAAGTATTTCTAATATATTAATTTAACGGATCCATTTGTCAATGTCTTATGAAGTGTTTTATTTAAATTTGAAAAAATAAATTTTTCTGACAACATTAATTAACTTTAAAGATATGTAGGTCTACATGAATTGTCTTCTACAATTACAATTAAACGGTTAAATCTGAATGGTACGATTCAAAAGTGAAGAACTAGGATTGAAACAACTACATATCCATAAATTATATACTTTATATAAATCCAATCATATAACTACCTGTTTTTTTACGTTGGATTTTTATGCATACTGACTTTTTTATTCACGATGCTGAGGGTGGTAGATTAAAATTAGTGACAACACATGCTAGTACTGACGGGGAATCGAATCCGTAATGACTAGAATAGAGGCTTAAACCACTGAACCATCCGAATACAACTTGCGTTTATCATATTTTAGTGAAACCACTATAAATTCGTATCATGAATACAGGAATTCATTTATTAATCTTTTCAATACAAATAAAAAGTATCTGTCCGTCTGTTTAGATTAAAAACGCGAAGAGACACAAAAAGCAAAAAATGGTACTACAGTGTAAAATATTCAATATTATAAAATAAGTTTATTTATGTAAATTAATTTTACCTGAACTAATTGGCCGAAAGTACGACCATTGGCAGTAAATGTCAGGTGGCATAAAAATGGCAACCTTTCTTCTCTTGGCTTTGGCAGTGATAGCATATAAGTCTTTCCAACATCACCATAGTAAGTTCTATTGCACACTGTAACAAATAAAAGAGGTCTTTAATCACGAGTAACGCAATACATGTACACATTTTAAAAATTTCAGATTTCAAGAGAATAGTGATAACTCGTGAAAGTTTAATTCAGAAATAATTGTTTCAATAAGTGTTTAAATAAATTAATGAAAACTATGACCACATACACTTTTCTCAGCAAAATGTTTTGATTTAAAATTATAAATTTTGTAATGAAGTCATCAACTTCATCATGAACAAGCATTTGCGTTTGCTGCTGGATATAGGACCCCCCAGTACTATTCACTCTGTTCTTCAGGTTTATTTTTAGTCCTGTTACTCAATTGTTAATGTCTGGTAATTTTTTTCTAAGAAACGGAAATTTTGTTTTGTGACACGATCTGGTAGCCCTGCTCAACCGGTATAAAAATGGCAGTTTGAGTTGATTCTCCTTGAACTGTGTAAAGTTTTGTGCTGTTTCCGGTCATGTTACGAACAGAGTTTATTTTACCCTAGAACAACGGGTTTTCATTCTTGATAAATAATTTGCTACGAAATCGTACGCAAGTGTAAATAAATAATTTCAAATTACATTTTTTGCTTTTCCTCCACCGGAAAAAATGTCAATTTCTAGGCTAACAAATCGATTTCGGGAGACAGGTAGTGTTTGCGACAGAAAACGTAGTGGTCGACCAACTATCTTGACAGATGACGTTTTAAATAATATGAAAACAAGATTGCTCAGTTTTCCACGGGAAAGTTTACCAATACCTTCCTCGCAAGTTGGTTTATCATATTCGAGTGTTCAGAAAACTGCTAAAATTGAAATTGTATCCGTATCGCGTACAATTAGTCCAAGAGCTTCAACCTCCAGATTTAAACAAATGATTGCAATCTTGCCGTTGGTTTAGGTCTTTTGTAAATGGTAACGGAATCGAAGTTTCAAACACAGTATTCTTTAATGATGGAGCTTGAGTTCATCTCGACGGTTATGTGAATAGTCAAAACACTCAATGATTCCCTCGAGATGAATCTTTTACACTTGCGCACGATTTATTAGCAAAATGTTCAAGAATGAAAACCCGTTGTTCTAGGGTAAAAGACATTCTGTTCTTAACAAGACCGGAAACGGCACAAAAGTTTGCACAGCTCAAGGAGAATCAGCTCACTTTCCCGTATCTATACCGATTGAGTAGGGCTACCAACTTCGTGTCACAAAACAAAATTTCCCTTTCTTAGAAAATAATTACCGGACATTAACCAATGGGTAACAGAACTAAAAATTCACTCTGTATTTTGAGCTCTTTACATCCAGATTCCAATCATTATCTTGACATTGTCGGTTCAAATTGCGGGAAGTTTTCCACTGTATCACCTTATGCTCTTGGACTCTTCAAACATCTTTTAATTTTCTCCTATAAGTCATCCAGGCCACATATTCATCCCAATTTCATTTTATCAGTTCCGTCGTTGTAACAACATCAGAGATACTTGTTCTTCGACGTTAAAATTTCAATACATCAAGAAAATTTATGAATACCTAAATTATTTAGATTCCAGGACTTTTCGTTTTGCAGTACATTGCGGTATACCGACCAGTTAACTACGGTGACAGTTTATCAACAAATTGATAACTTTGTATTATTTAATATGTAATTTAAAAAATGTTCTTTGACAAGAAAGCGTAAGTACATTTATGGAAAAGTAGTTGCTATATTAAAGTGTTCTTTTAAAAAACTTATTCAAACGGAACGAGAATTTATTCTTCGAACCCATTAGGATCTTTCATAATATAATAAGTACATTATGTATTTTCAAAGAAACGTTTGATCATATTGAACGACAAAAGGTTTGAAAATTTATGAATAGAAGTGAAGTTTACCTCTCTTAATTCTGTTTTATTGTTGATCAAAATTTGTAGTACTATTAGAAAAATTTTAACAAATAAATAAAATATAGGGAAGAAGTATTGCATAGTGCTCTTGAACGAAATCTATTATTCAATTTAACACCACTTTCATGTGAATTGGCCAATGTATATCCAAGTTTTAATTTCTGGAACTAATGGCGTTTTTCAATTTGATTTTAGGGTATGATGGTTAAATGTTGAAATAATAATTACTCAGGATTTAATAAAAATAACAGACCTGCATTTTTCAAGCACACGGAACAAATTTATTACGTTGTTGCACAAAACATTTTTACTTTCTCTTGCCTGTATAAATGTGTAGGAAGGAAAGTACTGTTTTTATGTTGGTTTTTTTAAAATTGAGTTTTCACCGGATATACACGTTTTAAGACCTCCTGAACCAAAAAAGCATGTTTTTAGCAGTTGGTCTGTGTGTGTGTGTGTGTGTGTGTGTGTGTGTGTGTGTGTGTGTATGGGAACATAATATCTCAAGAACGGGACATCGTACAAAGTTAAAACTTTAAATTTAAGTTAGATATTACTACCGGACCCGACATAAACATTTTTGTCAAAATCGGTCAACCAGAAGTAATAGTTTATTCGAGCCATTTTTCACTTTTTTGCAATTTTCCCAAAAACGGCTCTGTAAAGTTTTTGACTTTACTATTCCAAATTTTCGACTTTTGTTGGAAATCTCCTTAGACCCTTGGAGTTGATCAAAATTTTGTCTTTTTAAAATAATTAAAATGGTGTTTTTTTTTTCTTTATTCGTTAAAGAAGAAAAATATTATTTTATTATGAATAAAAGTTTGTAATTTTACATAACGTATTTCTTTTCAATAATTTTTATTATTTCATAAAGAAATCACGTTTTATTAGTTCATTCTAGTTGGTTTTATTACACATGTTTTTACATCGCGTTTTCTCGTGGGAAATAAGAAAGCCTAAAGGCCTATTTTCGTTTCTCACTGTTTAAAACCCTTACTTGGCAATTCTGGATCCTGGGAACAATTTTTCAGTTCCATCTCTACGTACTTTTTGTAGAGGGGCCTACCGTTACTTCAGCACTTTTTGCGGCCAATTAACGCGTTTGTTTTACGCCGGATTGTCAACGTCTTTCATAACGGCTAGTTTGATTGGTTTTCCCCCTCCGTACGCCTGTAATTAGCGCCCCGGTCAGCCGTGTGTGTGCAAGAAGATTGTCTGAGTGTTTTTCCTATTGTGTACCCGTAAAGTTCGTACTTCTAAGGTGCTGTGATTGGATACTCACTAAAAAAGGTAATTTTCTTTTAATTTTCTTTTGTACAACTAAATAAAAAAAAAATGAAGAAAAGAAAAAAATAACCTTTTTTTTAGAACCATTTTAAATGGAAAATATAAAACAAAAATATAGTTAAATAATAGTAAATAAAAAAAAATTTCATGTAGAATTAGTGAAATCATTTAGTTTTTTTGATTAAATAATAATAATAATAATAATAATAATAATAATAATAATATTAAAAATAATAATAATGGGCTAATAATAAAAACACAATTTTAATTATAAAATGTTAAAAACTTTAAATTAAATACCTACTTTAAATACGTTAAAAATATATAAAAATAAAAATAATTAACAAAAATAATTTAATTCTGTTCAAATTTAAAAAAAAGAAGAAATATTATTTAAAATTTTAATTATAAAATGTTAAAAACTTTAAATTAAATACCAAAAAAAAACGTTTAAAAAAATATAAATTTATAAAAATAAATCTAAAATGTTAAACTGAAATTCGTCTCTTGTTTTTTTATTTTAAAAGAGTTTCTTCCTGTTTTGTTAGTCTAGTCTTAGAAATAAGTTTTTCAGATGGATGTACTCCAACATTGAATTGTATTCATAATGGGTGATACTTGAATGAACGTTATTCAGTACAGCTATAACGCTTCTGGGTACTGTTTTAAAGATTCTGTACCTACAAAATTTATTTTTGAACCTCCATATTAAACACTGCACCGTGTTTGCTTATTTATGAACACAAAAAGGTATGTGTCTTGGGGAATTTACTGAAATTTCTTGTTTCTCCAAGATTTATTCACCAATGGCCTTGTATGGTGATTTTTATTAAGTTGCAATATGTTTTGGTTACAAAATTTATGTTCACTGTCTGAAAGGATTCCGTAATCTGAAAACAGCCGTACTTTCTCGCAAACCACAAAGCGAGAACAGTGGCTCTTAAGTGAGATCTGAGCTGATATTTCACAGTAACAACTGGAAACATAGTTTTGACTCTCCGTTCAAAACTTCCCCCAAACCTTTTTTTTTTTAAATTCCTTCATAGGAAATTTCAGGGTCTTGGACGTTGGGCCGTTCTACGACGTCCTGGTGGAGGCAACCTTTAATATAGATTATTTTAAAACAGGTAAGTGGTTGAGTAAAATTTACAGGTTATTACAGGTGAATGGAGTAGAAGAATGGAGACATCTACTTGGAATACGTTTTAAACACTCACACTATCTCACGAACAACAAAATCATACTTTAAATTAAAGAATTTTTTTTTAAATTAAATCCTGTTCAAAGGATACACTAATTCTCGTGTTTTAAAACACGGTACATTTTTTTAATAACAATCTTCCCTACTTTTATTACAGGCACAATACAAGTTTCAAATTATTACATATGACATGTATTTTAAAATCAACAACAATTTTCAATATTTTTATAGTATACCTGACATGGTGGAAGCGCCAAGGTTGATTCTAGACAGTGATCTTTTTATTTTTAAATAAATTTCTTTTCCAGAAATTATGGAGTTATATTTTATGTTAACGTAGGTTTTTTTTCAGGGTTATGTACAAGATATGCGGCTTTGGAATGTGTATAATTGTATTGTTTTCTTTTAACGTCGTTGTGAGATGAAAATATTGTGGATTTATATTACCGTTATAAGATCTTAGTGAATAATTCTGTTTTCTTTCAGCAGTTACATTACATTTATAATTATTCAATGTAAATAAGTTTAATAAGTTAAGTTTTTTACAGTGTAGACATGGCAACATGGTGTTAGCGTGCCATATCAGAGTTACATGTAGGAATTTATAATTTTTTTTTATGGTATGTGTTTAACAATACATAGTATTTAATACATGGTATACCACAACATTGCGTATACTACAATGAAAGATAATATCCTTTATCGAACTACGTGACATAATTAACCATCACGTTGAATTTAAAATCAGCTGTTATTCTGACGTATTTTATATGAATGATTTATGCAATATTTTGATTGCAATTTGTTTATTTGGACATGGATTTTTGGGCAAAATAAAGTTTCCATAATTTTCACTGTTTTCTTGTGAGTACAATGAGTATAGACATGGCAATGAATAATTTTTTTGATTTAATAGTCATGTTATGCAGTTCGAGGTTCGAAGTGAACTATTTTTATCAATTATACACGGAATGCAAATAATACGCTATTCTTACAAACATTTAACTTAAAAAATGGAAAGTTTTGAAATTTTATGTTTTAAAATTATACGTTATTTTATACTTAATAATGAAATAGCAATAATTCGAAGTTATACTAATAGTTGTTTTTTTTTGTGTGGTTTTTTTAGTATTATATAAGTACGAGAATGATCATTTTAATCTAATGGCCGAGAATCTAATGAAGTCTTACTAAAGTTCGCATATCAGATGAGCTTAACACGCAGCTACACCTGTAATCAGCATACTTTAACATCTCTGGAAAATCCAGCATTTCCTGCCATAAGGATTCTGCTTTTTCGATCTTCCTGGTATGTAAAGATATATTTAATCCTTAGCATAAGTCGTAGTCCTCGACTACGGTGCACTGCCGTCCTCATTCTCAATTTTGGAACTCAAGCACCTTCAAGGATTTGTCTTCAGTAAAGGTCGTCAGAGATCAATTTTTTTTTTCAACTTTTATTGTATAGTAAAATTGCGCTCGTTGTCATAGTCACACACCCAATAGTACAAGTAGAATTTTTTTCGTAGTCTTTTTGTTTCAGTTTGTAGCTACTTCTTTTTTTTTATCCTATATTTCTATAATGTTTTGTTACATTTTGTGCTTCGTTTTTTTCTCCATTAAAAGTTTTATCCCGCAATGTTTTCAATAAAAATTTCGTTGGAATTTTCATGTTATGGCTTAATCAAATGAACTACAATGAGATTTTCAACTAGGTCATCCCAGTTTCTGGCAAAATAACGTCCAATCTATAATAGGGGTTTCGTTTGATTTAGGTTCTGGTTCCCTAAGATCCAAAGCAATTAATTTTTTAATTCTCGTTCGTCACAAAGCGTCAAATTTTCCATACCCTTAGCAACTTTGATATCAGCGGCAAGTTATTCGCAGTTTTATTTACGCTTCTGTTTAGTTATAGTTTTTTCGATTCAGTCTCTTGAAATGTATTTTTAATTTAATCTTTGTTTTTCATTTTTGTACACTTACACTTTCAATTTATTTTTGTGTTTACTATCACAAATATCTTTTCCGTTTTCTGAATATTTTATTTTGGGTGTTGTGTGGTATTACATTTTGGCTTTACAACTTTATCATTTACAATCTGTATTGATAGCGTAAGTATTCAGTTTATCTTTCAAAACAGGTGCTGATGGTGTTTTTTTTACCACCAATTTTTTTATATTTTTTTTATAGTGTTTACGCCGTTGGATTCTGTTTTTTTCATCATCGACTAACAGTAATTTATTTTCATGTTAGGGACAACACACTCAAGTCTCTTTCTGCTCTTATTCTAATAAGTCTCTTTCTGCTTAATATTTCATTTGGTATTAACACGACTTTTCACAATGACAGGGTTCTATTTTGTTCTATTTAACTAAAAGCGATATCCTTAATTCTTTAATTAGTTGTTTTTAAATTTTTCCGTAGTTTTTCTTAACTGTGTTTCATCCATTCAAGCTATTTTTCCAATCAAATTCTTCACATCTGTTTACAGTCTCTTTGTACTTCGGTGATACTTTAGATGTCTTTTAGGCGTGTCATTTTTTTTTAACAGCCAAACTTTTTGTTTTTTTTATTTTCTATTACTTCAGGGCAATTTTTCTTTTTTCCATTTTAGTCCTAGTGTTTGTTTGAATTGTGTTTTTCGTTTCTTTATCTGCTATATTTCCTGTTAAATTCCTTTTTTTTAACAAAATTTTGTTACCACTCTTAATCATATTTCTGTTTACTTACCTTTTTTGACCAATTTTAGATTCCAGTTTTGCTAACAGTGTTTCTTCCTACCTGCGCTGTTTTTAAGAAGCTTTTCTGTTGCTTGTAACATTTGACTATTGGCCTATTTTTGTCACATTCTCGTTGATTTTTTTTTACAGCTTTACTCTGCAACTTTTTTTAATTTATTTTAAATTTAATTATTATTATTTAAATTTATTTTATTATTTAGCATTTTGTGTATCACGTTTTTTTTGTGGATAAATCTATGTCAAATTGCAGGTCCTCTGCTGAGTTTGTTAACAAAACGTTGTTTTTAACTATAGTATTGGTTTTATTTTTAATTTTTAAATATTTTAAACTAACGCCATAGAACGATATTTGGTTCTCGTCCTCGATATTTTAAATTTGTTTATTTTGGGACTTATAACAATATTTTTTTATAAAGGAATTAAAGTCTTCAATAGGGATAATGTCCGTGTATTGGATCACATTACGTGATTTGATGGATGTGTTTTGGTTTAAATATATTGTACTAGAAACATTTGGTTGTATTTTGCGTTTGGACTGTCAGAATCACGAAAGTCATAGCTCAAATCTTTTTAAAGTCAATATTTTTATTTTTTTTTCTTTACGTCTCATAGCAATAATATAAATGTTGCAAGGCCCGTATAATATAATAGGTATATTTATTCACTATTTCTCTTTTGCCTCGTATCTTAACGTAGGCCTACTGCATGTTGTATTGTGGACTGTCGAATACATTATTGTTTTTTTTTTTTTTGGGGTAAGTTTGCTTTCAGTTAGCTACAAGTTGTTCACATTTTATTTTCTCTTAGCCGTCAGTATGATTTTTTAATTTTTTTATATTTATATATAGCCTTGCCAATTAATAACTAATGAAAATCGATGTTTTGGAATGTTTTAAGTTGTTGTTTTACAGAGGTTTAAGTATTGGAGTGTTTACGTGATTGCTAGTGTTAGGATATAGGGTATTTTTTTTATAGTCAGTTTTATTATAGGAGTGTCTTAGCCGGTCAGTGCAATACAGTATGACTCACAATAAAGTTCTTTCACACCAATTACTCACGTGTGCGAAATTTTTTTTTATTTTTGAGTTAATACAGGATTAATTTTAGGGTTGCGCTAGATATAACGTGCTGCCCTACACTTTGGAGTTAAGGAGGTTGGTTAGTTAGTTTCTTTGAGTAGCGCTATAGATAACGTGCTGCTTTCTGAACTTTATGGAATACGATTTTTTTTTCTCTTTTTTTGTTTGCAAACTTTATTGTGAGGTCCTGAAGATTATATGATTATTATAATAAGGTTTTTTTGCGATGATATTGAAGTGAATGGAGTTTTATTGATGATTATTAAAGTGGATGAAGAGTTATTGATGTTTAATGGAGTTATATGATGATTAATGATGTTATTGAGTTTTAAAGTTGATGAAGAGTTATTGATGTTTAATGGAGTTATATGATGATTAATGATGTTATTGAGTTTTGAAGTTGATGGAGATTATTTGATGATTATTGGAGTTTATGATGAGTTTTTGATGTTGATTTTTGGAGTTTATGAGGATTTTATGAGAGAGAGTTACTTTTCGTCCGCCCAATCCGTCTTTCAGTTACTAAATTTCACTTCTGGTTGTTAGCTTAACCGGCCTTATTTTCCTTTGACCCTTTTCAGATTGATTGTGGGGACGTGCGTTTGGTATGGGTCTACCATCCGCTCCTTCTCAACAACTCAATCGCGGTTTTGTTTTGGTTGGAATACATAGGGAACCCATTCTGTTTTCAAGACCAGATTTTCGTGTACGAATGGACCCGAATCTGACGAGTGAATGAGTTGTATGAAAGGGGTCCTCTGAATGATGTGTGAATGTGGGAAAATCTGCTTTTCAAGACGAGTTAGTGTGTTTCTACCTGTGGGTCTCATCCATCTCAGAACCTCAAAATTCGTTTCCCCTTGATTTTCGTACGGGGCTGATCTGCGGTTTGTTGCGTACAGCTAGCAGGCAGTCACTGTTTTAGTCGGATAGTACCTGGCCGGTATGCATGGTCGCTTTCCAGGAAAAGTTTGACAGAAAATCTCCCGTTAGGTCGACGGCTGGATAGTGGAATATTTTTGTTTGTGGCCCTGTGTTTTTGTTTTATTCATTAACTACACTTTTTTTTTCTCTTTCATTGTTTCACTTATTACTAGGACGACCCCCCCCCCAACAATTCGTTTTTTGGTTATCACACAAAGGGTTCTTTCCGCTCTAACCCTTTGTCAAGTTTTGATTTTTTTGTTTATCACTGATTCCTTACTAAGACATCCCATTTGATTTTTTTTTGTTTACTGTGTTTAACCCTACAATGGAAATGGATTTTTGGATTGTGAAGGATTTTGTTTTCAAAGAGCTGGTCTTTGTATGTTGTAAATTTGTTTGTGTTGGATTTCAAGTACAGGAGTTTTAGTTTTGCAGCAAGTTTCAGATTGGATTTTCTTCAGCAGGTTTTGAACTGGACAGTATGTTAAATTTTAGATGGTTTCGCATCGATAGGTTTCAGCAAAAGGTTACATTTTGTTCAATTATAAAATTATCTTGAGCATACGTTTTAAGACTATTTTGGTTTCATACTTTAATATTACGTTGAAGTATTTCTTAATTAATCACTACTGATATTTCGTTGTGAACAATTTAGTAGAGATGTACAGCGATTTGCTGAGTAGAAAGTTTGTTTGTGTTTCTTACTCAGAGCATCTGGTATTTCGTAATTTCATATTTCATAATTTGCTACACTGTAATATATTTTTCTTAATCTACTAAGGATATTGAAGTTTTGTAGCGGTAGGAATTTGACCGTTTTAATATTTACAGTATTGCATGAACAGTAGACTTATATTTGAGTCATATACCGTACAACAGTAAGTTTAGTAGTTATTGCTAATGAACAGTAGGCTAGGCTACCCCGTTATGGTTGGTGACTTGCCTTTTCCAGTGGTGGTAGATTTCTAGTTTCGGTTATTCAACTTGTTTTCTCTCGTATTTTGACAGTACCACAATGCAACCAAAGGTTTAATTGAAATATGAATTGATGATTTTTTTGTTAATAATTCCAACAGACAGACAAATAACAATTCAGAGTTGTATCCGAATGTTGGTATATAATAGTACTATGACAACTCATTTAAACTTAGAATTATAATTACAGTACAATACTATACGGCAAATTCTGTTTGTCTCCCGTTCTCCGCATAACCGACATGAAGGACGATTCTGTGTTTCAACACCCCCATTTAAAATTACTTTAGTTTAAGAGTAAAACTCACTATTGTTCATTTCCTCTGTTTTTAGATTTAAATAAAATTTTGTTCATGTAAGCATCATATAATATTGTCCATATCCCGGTGGCTAAGCGATTGATAAACCAGTGAGATAGAGAATCAAATCAGCACTTCGTTTAAGACAAGATAAGGCTTCATCTACTTAACATCTAAGTTAACCGTATGAAGATAAGGCCAACGAAGTCTCAGTAATAAACAAGATAATATAATATACAAATAAGCTAATTAGTTTTATTACATAGTAATTGTATCTTGAACACGCTTTAAGTAACTTAAATTGTATTCTCTTCCACGAGCAATTTTAAATTTATATCAATCTTTAACAACTACCAAAGTAAATTCTTTCACTGTGTGAGATCCAAGAATAATGTCCCCCGTGCTAAAGCAATTGTTGATCTTGTCCGCGTTTCTATTTCTCTTCGAGAAAAATGTAGCTTGCGCAAATAACGTTTTTAAACTGTTCTCTGGTTTCCATATCAGAAATATTTCCGATGTGTACCTTTACGACTCTTCTATTCCGATAACCTACCTTATCCCATTTAACTCACAGCCTGATTTACCGAAAACCTCAAATCTATTCCAAAATTTATCCTGTCCATTTCCAGATTTAACACTATTCATTAACAGCTCACAATCCCAAAACACCGACTACTCTAAACTAAATTCCTTTCCTAGTAAAACCTTAAAAACCCCGCTGGATTTCAAACAACACTTCGCTACTGCAATTAAGGACAACAACAACTCGTCTCCAGCATGTCAACTTTTCCAACGTATAACTACACTATCAAAGGAAACCTTCAACATTCTCCTCACGACAGGACTGCCAATTTCAAATTTGAATCCTTCACGCACACGCAGAGCCCTAGACTTTGTGGGCGAATTTTTAAACTTTTGCTGTGGAACTGCGACACAACATCAACTACAAGAAACGTTCCATAACGAAAAATATCTAATGCAACATTATAACCACCTCACCCAAACAGTACACTCCGACCACCAAAATTTAGTAAAATCTACACAAAACATAGACATGGTAACACACCGAGTTCAATCCATCCTTCAAGAAACGGAAGAAGAATTAAATCTATACGCTAAAATGATTCAAGACACTGAAAACACCGAACTAATACAATTATATCATCTACTGACTATTTTGCATAGGGTACATTGGCAATCGTTCTTAAACACGTATTATTCGCACATGACTTCAGTGCAAATGTCTTGCAAACAGAAGACGCTACCTAGGGAACTAGTAACACCTGATATGCTACAGGCTGATCTACGAAATTTGTCTTTCCAACTTCACAAAGGCAATCAACAATTAGTATTGCCTATACAAGAAGCTCACCTCTATTATGAAAAGCCAATAACAACTTGCGTTTTTTCAAAAACGAAAATTCTATTAAAACTACAAGTACCCATCATCACCACATCGGTATATCATACACTGTTTCAAGTTGCTCCAATACCACTACTATGGGAAAACCAGATCTGTTCACTGGAAACACCACATATTTACGTAATCAGGAGTGGACCACGAGTGCGAACTCTATCACCATCATCTTCTTGCGACTTGAACGATAATGGCTTATGTTTCATTCCAAGGTTCCAACAGCATTCCAGCATTAACACAGATTGCATCAAGCAAATGTTAACAGACAGTTCACTGCAACAATTAATGCATAAATGCCATTTCGTCTGCCATAAGCGAACGACAGAAGTTTACATAACGGAAGTGCAAATATCAAGGTACTACATCACCAATGCACAACACAATACTCGTCTAGTTTGTCCTACAACAACAGTCGAACTTCCAGTCAATGTTGCCGGTGCTTTGGACATTCAAGTGCCCTGCGAATGTGAAGTCATGGAAGGAGAGTTACCGATCATCAACAGGGTTGTGCCGTGTGATTCCAGGACTCCGAAGTCGCCGGGGGTAACTCATTTGCTACCCGTTTCCTGGTCAACCTTCGACCATTATAAGTTTTCCTTTCACACAGATTTCCATCCTTCCATCTCGTCACTCCCTGACCTTGTAAACCACAAGTGGAACTTATCATTCCCTCAAATTCCATTCATGATGAAACCCCTGATTATATTTTCCAAGAGAGCAGCCTACCTAAGTCATGGAAAGACATTATTCTTGCCGATCATGTATCTAAATTTATAGTATACACAGCCTTAATTATCATTTTTATCATACAATTATACTTATATATCAAAATTAAAATACTAACCGCAAAGGTAAACAAGCCAACTCATATTGAATTGCGTAGGTTAGATTGAGTTTAAGAAACTACTAAATTTCTACCTTTATCATCTAAATTCAGAGAAATGGGCATAAGAGATTTAAATAGTAATTGGGAAATAGTAAATATTAATAAGAATAGTAATAAGCAATAATAATAAGGAAAACATAATTTCCTTCATTCATCATACTTTTACGTCTCAGAAAGCTAGATGTTTTAAATTCCGAATTTATTAATTACTTAATTAAAAAAAAAAAAAAAAAAAAACATACAGCACACTACAATGTACAATCTGCAATGCAAATCTACAATAAACAGACCTTTGAATTAGCTACAGTATTTTTTTTTCAGTCTTTTAACCCTAAAAATGGGAATTGCTCTTTATTATTTTTGTCTTACTTTTTTTTGTCTTATTAACTTAAGATTCAACGTTAGTAGTTGGACCTATTCGTCTTTCAACAGTGGTCTGTTTGTCTCGATGGACATTGCAGGTTCCAGCAATTTAAAGTTTACTAATGTTAGGCAACTTCTCAGCACACACACTGCCAAACGATTCGTTTATCTTTCAGTTTTTTTTACACACCCCCCTCCAAGGGAGATGATTGCATAGAAATCTTTGTTTCTACACAATCCAATTAGTGTTCCCGAATTCCTGTAAATTTTTTTTTTCTAGTTTTCCCCCTTTCAACCTATCTTTGGGTTTTCCATATACCGGAGTGGGGGAATGTAAAGTTTTTGACTTTACTATTCCAAATTTTCGACTTTTGTTGGAAATCTCCTTAGACCCTTGGAGTTGATCAAAATTTTGTCTTTTTAAAATAATTAAAATGGTGTTTTTTTTTTCTTTATTCGTTAAAGAAGAAAAATATTATTTTATTATGAATAAAAGTTTGTAATTTTACATAACGTATTTCTTTTCAATAATTTTTATTATTTCATAAAGAAATCACGTTTTATTAGTTCATTCTAGTTGGTTTTATTACACATGTTTTTACATCGCGTTTTCTCGTGGGAAATAAGAAAGCCTAAAGGCCTATTTTCGTTTCTCACTGTTTAAAACCCTTACTTGGCAATTCTGGATCCTGGGAACAATTTTTCAGTTCCATCTCTACGTACTTTTTGTAGAGGGGCCTACCGTTACTTCAGCACTTTTTGCGGCCAATTAACGCGTTTGTTTTACGCCGGATTGTCAACGTCTTTCATAACGGCTAGTTTGATTGGTTTTCCCCCTCCGTACGCCTGTAATTAGCGCCCCGGTCAGCCGTGTGTGTGCAAGAAGATTGTCTGAGTGTTTTTCCTATTGTGTACCCGTAAAGTTCGTACTTCTAAGGTGCTGTGATTGGATACTCACTAAAAAAGGTAATTTTCTTTTAATTTTCTTTTGTACAACTAAATAAAAAAAAAATGAAGAAAAGAAAAAAATAACCTTTTTTTTAGAACCATTTTAAATGGAAAATATAAAACAAAAATATAGTTAAATAATAGTAAATAAAAAAAAATTTCATGTAGAATTAGTGAAATCATTTAGTTTTTTTGATTAAATAATAATAATAATAATAATAATAATAATAATAATAATAATATTAAAAATAATAATAATGGGCTAATAATAAAAACACAATTTTAATTATAAAATGTTAAAAACTTTAAATTAAATACCTACTTTAAATACGTTAAAAATATATAAAAATAAAAATAATTAACAAAAATAATTTAATTCTGTTCAAATTTAAAAAAAAGAAGAAATATTATTTAAAATTTTAATTATAAAATGTTAAAAACTTTAAATTAAATACCAAAAAAAAAACGTTTAAAAAAATATAAATTTATAAAAATAAATCTAAAATGTTAAACTGAAATTCGTCTCTTGTTTTTTTATTTTAAAAGAGTTTCTTCCTGTTTTGTTAGTCTAGTCTTAGAAATAAGTTTTTCAGATGGATGTACTCCAACATTGAATTGTATTCATAATGGGTGATACTTGAATGAACGTTATTCAGTACAGCTATAACGCTTCTGGGTACTGTTTTAAAGATTCTGTACCTACAAAATTTATTTTTGAACCTCCATATTAAACACTGCACCGTGTTTGCTTATTTATGAACACAAAAAGGTATGTGTCTTGGGGAATTTACTGAAATTTCTTGTTTCTCCAAGATTTATTCACCAATGGCCTTGTATGGTGATTTTTATTAAGTTGCAATATGTTTTGGTTACAAAATTTATGTTCACTGTCTGAAAGGATTCCGTAATCTGAAAACAGCCGTACTTTCTCGCAAACCACAAAGCGAGAACAGTGGCTCTTAAGTGAGATCTGAGCTGATATTTCACAGTAACAACTGGAAACATAGTTTTGACTCTCCGTTCAAAACTTCCCCCAAACCTTTTTTTTTTTAAATTCCTTCATAGGAAATTTCAGGGTCTTGGACGTTGGGCCGTTCTACGACGTCCTGGTGGAGGCAACCTTTAATATAGATTATTTTAAAACAGGTAAGTGGTTGAGTAAAATTTACAGGTTATTACAGGTGAATGGAGTAGAAGAATGGAGACATCTACTTGGAATACGTTTTAAACACTCACACTATCTCACGAACAACAAAATCATACTTTAAATTAAAGAATTTTTTTTTAAATTAAATCCTGTTCAAAGGATACACTAATTCTCGTGTTTTAAAACACGGTACATTTTTTTAATAACAATCTTCCCTACTTTTATTACAGCCACAATTCATTCATTCATTTTATTAATATTGTCAATATTATTTAGTACCTGACATGGTGCAATATTTCAGCTACAATTTACAATTTATTTAATGTATATGACAGGCTCCTAATTTTTTTAAATCACCTCATTTATTAATTTTTTATGCTCTACAAGATAGGGTAGGCGCCGTGTCTTCTAAAATTCTTGGGGAAGCTGTTCTCTTGTAGAAAAAAATGTTTTTTAAGATTGCGGCTTTAATATGCATTTTAGCACAAGAATTTAAAATAAAGTAGTAGAAAATTTAAAAACCTACAACTTTTATTTCAAACAGGTTTTTGTATACCGCTTAGTTTGACAGTAATTGGCAATTTTCTGTTTTACTTTCATGAAAATCTATATAAAAAATCGATTTTTGAAGATTTCAGCCATAGTATGCATTTTACGACAAAAGAGTATCTAATAAAATTTATAGGAAATTAAAAGATCTACAACTTTTATTTATAAGCATTTTTCTATACAGAGCTTACTTTAGCGTAAAAGAGTGGTTTTCCATGTTATTAATCCAAACTAAGATTGATTTTCATTTTGCTTTTTTCACTCATGATTAAAATTAGGTTATGTTTATTGAGGTTAACTTTTTGTTTACTTGTAATGTTTTATTACTAATGTTAGGTTACATTGTTAATTATTTTTATTGGCAAGAGAAAGTCGTGTGAGTGTTTCACACCAGATTTTTAATTTTATTAAAAATGTAGTTCAAAAAATCCTTTAAATGTTATTGCAAAATTATACTACAATTATAGTTTACAAGATACCAATACTAGCCCTACGTTGTCGGTTACGTTGATAACACGTGTTGGCGTTGTGGGATCGGACGCACATAATTGATCTTGTTAGATACATGTGGGTTGTGGGTTATAGTCCTATATTGGTATGTAAGTGAGGTTGTTGAACATAGTTTTGGTTGTTAAGAGACATTGGGGTAAATGTGTCCAAAGTTTCTGTTCAATCCAAAGTTAACCACTGCTTTTCTTGACTTCACTTTATTCTAAATTATTTCCGTTTGTAACTAAATCGATTTAATGAGAAATTAATTGATTAACGGAAAATGAACTGAATTAAAATTTTTTAAATAATTTAGACATTTGAATAATATTATTAAACTTGTGTTTTACAGAGTTAAAACAATACAAATTATTTTCGTGAAGTTTATAACATGCCTGGAAACCATTGTCAATTATTAAATTTAATTTGATTAATTTAATTCATCGTGTTTTACGTTAAAGTAGTATACCAGAACCAAAGACTAGTTGATCTACTTTTCATAAAGCTTAATTTCATACTGATTTGCTTGGCTGACAATTTGACATTTAATTAAACTGTATTACTGAAGTTTGGTTTGTAAAATCCTTTGTTTATTTAAATTTTATTTGTGAATAGATAAATTCATGATCACACAATTTATTAAAAAACACATTTATTTATCTATTTTGAACCCAAAATTCACATAATTTTCCTCCTTTCAGTTTTTTTTTCAATATCAGAGATTTTCTTCTTAGTTTCCTCTAAACAGATTCTTCTTTTGATTGTTTGATTTGCTAGCAAATAACTTAAATTATGAATTCATTTTCTCTGTCAAAACAAACAGAATATTTTATCTCAAGTATATTTTTTTTTACTTCTTTTTTCTGAGAAAACGAAAAAAATCTTGATATTATAATTCACGTAAAAGATTTTCTATTTATTTTTCCTAATTCATTCTAATCATTTGACCATAAAAGTTTAAAAATAGTTTTATAAAACATAGTGGCAACAGAGGTACTGAAAACTTATATCACAGAACTAGAGGTTCAAGCCAACAACTTTTTGTAAGACCGAAAGTTAATAAATCCTTTTTTGCTAAAACTTTTGTTTATTTAGGTCCAAAGTGTTTTAATCTGTTGCCTATTGAAGTTAAAAATAGCTTAAACATGTTAATATTTTAAAGAAAGGTTAAAGATTGGCTCAATGACATAACTGATGATTCACTGGTAATAATTGTTGGTTAGTGTTGGTATTTTTCCGTTGCTGGCTTGCAGTGTTTGCTATTCAGTACTTGTACGAATTTACAAATCCTGGTAAATAATTTAACAAAAATCACTAATTTTAGTGTTAAGTCATGTACAGGTAATATCTGATCTGAAGACTAACGGCTTGTTTAATGTTTAATGTTAAAAAAAATATAGTTAACATCCACTGTAGCTGCCGCAACAATTTGGATTGTCGTTTGTAGGGGATGACGATATTGATTTGTAATTCATTTTTAATGTTCTTATGTATTTTTTTTTATATAACCACCGTTTACTGGAGTTGGTGGTAATTTATTCTTAGTAGACTCCTCGGAGAGTAATTCCTAGTAGAAATAATTTTGTATTTGTATAAAGTGAAATAAATAATAATAATAATAATAATTATTATTATTATTATTATTATTATTAATAATAATAATTATCATAATAATTATTATAATAATAATTATTATAATAATAATAATAATAATAATAATAATAATAATTATCACAAAGTGATTGGATCTGGTATTATTTGGAAGTTGTAGTAGTTGAAAATTACCGTAACTTCCATTGTTTGTACAATATTGTACTTTGACAATGATAATAATAATAATTATTTAAAATAATAATAATTATTATTATTATTATTATTATTATATTATTATTATTATTATTATTATTTGACTTATGCGATATTCCCTGTTTATGATTCATTCCAAACCATAAACGGTTCTCAAAATTATTATTTCTATTAAAACTTTTTCCCTATTTTACCTTCAAGATATGTTGTTTCGTTCCAATAGAGAACATTATTTAAGTTATATATGTAGGTTTTTATACTAGTTACAGTTATATGTATGAAGGTATCTAGTTTAGGACTTAATTACCATCCTAACTAACTAGTCGGTGACGTAGCTATAAAGAGTTTCCCAACTGTGCAACACCTTAAGTGGAAATGGAGCAAAGAAACTGAATAAATGGAAATGGTCTGAATAAGAAACGATACCCTTTTAATTTGAGCATTTTTCTCTACAGAGCCTAGTTTAGCGTGAAAGGGTGATTTTCCGTATTTTTAATCCAAACTGAGGTTAATTTTCATTTTGCGTCTTTCACTCATGATTAAAATTAGGTTTGGTTTTATGAGGTTAGTTTTTTTGTTTATTATTGTCTATTATTAGTTAGTTTCTAATGTTTTATTATTAATATTAGGTTATATTGTTCATTATTTGCATTGGCAAGAGAAAGTCGTGTGTGTTTCACACAAGATTTTTATGATTGAAATAACTCAACAATCTATAATAAAATGTTATTACCTTTTTCAATTCAATATGGGGGAAGATGGATAACAATAGTCTATATGAATTCTTTTGCTAATATTCTGTTGATAAAAATGCTCATATTTTAGAATGGAGGGACGTACTTCTGGTACACAATATACGATATGGTACTGTATTGTAAAATTTACGTTTTATTTAAGGAAATGTATTGTCATTTTGTTTAATAAATACTGAGAAGGGAATTTCAGATAATAATTGAAAACGATTTGAATTTAACGTGAGTTTTGATAAAAATTGTAAGTACATTTTACTTATGATACGATATGTACGAGTACATACATTTTGGTAAGAAAGATATTAAAAGAGACGAAAAACTTGGGTGAAGTCTAAAGTATGTCTCTAGGTAAAAAGCTTTATTTTATTTATTCTTTTTTTCAAGAAAAAGAAAGAGGTGGAATAAAAGAGGGTGAAATAACACTTTATGTATCTTCTTTTATATTTCGAAGTTCTATGCTTGAGAAAAATAGAAGATATAATGTTTGTTTTGACAACATATGGTGCCACCGTTTATCCAAAAAGGCCAAACAGGAGAGGCGACGCGTCCATTTTATAAAAGAAACAATATTCCTCTTCGTTCTACAATCGAAGTAGATTCGGCATTTCATTTCTAATTAATTTCCGACTTAATTTCGTTTCAATTTAAAAGCTGCACTCTATTAATTAAATCGAAATCTAATTTATTTCCTTTGTTTTGAAATTTTATTCTAACCAAGCACGATTGAAAAGACTTGAAAATTTCAGTTTCGATTTGACTTTCTCAATGGTTGTATTCAAGATTAAAATATGTGGCCACTTAATAACGATTTACTTTCTCTTGCCGTAATATTTACGAATAAATAGTTAATAATAGTTAATAATTTATTATTAGTTATATGTTAATAGTTAATAATATTTTCCTTCCAACGGGAAAGGAAAGTAATGTTTTCATTTCGATTTTTCTAGCTTGAGTTATCAGCGGATATACACGTTTTCAGGCCTCCAGAACAAAAACATTTTTTTTTAGTGATTGGCCTGTGTGTGTGTGTGTGTGTGTGTGTGTGTGTGTGCGTGTGTGTGTGTGTGTGTGTGTGCGTGCGTGTGTGTATGTGTGTGTGTGTGTGTGTGTGTGTGTGTGTGTGTGTGTGTGTGTGTGTGTGAGCGGGCGCGTGTGAACGGAATATAGTACGAAGTTGAAGCAATTAAGTTAAGTACCACTACGAAACCCAACACGAACATTGTAATCAAAATCGATCAGCCGGAAGTTGTCGTTTATGCGTGCGGTTTGTCACTTTTCGATTTTCTCAAAAACGGCTCCTTTTTTCTCCAGAGTTTTGTTTAGCGTCAATAAGTGATTTTTCGTATTTTTAAGTCAAACAGACGTTTATTTTCATCTTGAGTCATTCGCTCATGATTAAAATTAGATTGTTTTTCAAATGCGTTGTTTACTATAGGTACTAGTGACCATGAAATTGTGAGCCTGAACCAAGTTAGACAATAATGCAGTCTTCCGTTATTGACAGAGTGGGAAAGAACATTTTATCTTTTATTATTATCTTATTAACATAAACAGTATAAGATTACAAACTTATCAGGGCGGGTGGAATAGGCAACACTGTATGGCTGGACGGGTGAAGGTACACAACTTCTTGGTTTACTAGGAAGCTCGTAATTTCGTGGTTACTAGTATAATGATTCAACGAAGGTTATGTTTTATTATTTACATTGACAAGAAAAAGTCGTAAGAGTGTTTCAAACGAGATTTTTTAACTAACAACAAAGTGATTGGATAAAAAGTACACTAAGAACGCCTTTATCTGGATCCGTTTATTCGAAACCGGCTAATTACCTTTTGATTATGAATAAAATAAAAATTAGTGTATAGCAAAAATCTGCGAAAAGTTTCACAAGCAAATGAAATGGACATCACATATATATTGTACAAAACATTTATATAAAAATAGCCAAATAGGTACTCGTACAGTAGTAATAAATATTGAGAAACCGTCATACACTCATAAGAACTTGGTCACAGATATCGGTTCACCTCGCCGTAACTAACTTCGTTATGTGTGTGG
Source organism: Catonia carolina (assembly GCA_035578175.1). Taxonomy (NCBI): domain Eukaryota; kingdom Metazoa; phylum Arthropoda; class Insecta; order Hemiptera; family Achilidae; genus Catonia; species Catonia carolina. The sequence continues at coordinate 253,466,819 of JAQMRL010000001.1, read as the reverse complement.
GGGTTAACGAACAAAGTTCGTGACAAACTTGTTCTATTTTTTTGAGAAGTAATACTTTTTTGTTTCATCTTATTTTGCTTTCCTTATTTTAATTAAATTATCCTTGATGATACTGTGCATTGCCCTCCAAGTTCCTGAAATTATTTTCCGAGTGCTTACACGGGAGTTTTCCACGTTTTTTCCAGTAGCCAAGAATCAAAGTATAACGTCGTAGCAATGTTTGGCCGATTTAGATTTTCTGATGTATCTTGTTTTGATGTATTTATTACTAATAAACAATTTTATTCAGCCCTAGTCAGTCGTAAACAATATTTAGAGTTCTTCACATTGTTTATCTTTAGGTCATAAAATGATCAATATGATATCACTTTTCTCTATCACGCAATCACAGCTTGGTCCAATATCTGTTCTCTGTATTGGATATCTATCTCTTCGTTTTTGGATATCTGTCTAACTTGGTTTTTTCTTCTGTTTTCTATTAAAAATACCAACTCATTTAACAGGTTACTCCCATGAGACACTTATACTACGTTTCCCCCTAGATCTGTAAAATTTACTTTTGAAAAACTGATCCGTCTCTCACGTAATAGTGCTTTTAATAGAATCGTGAGACGGATTGGTTGCTTATGTGCATTGAATCATATCATTGAGGCATGGTTTGTGATTTACTTGATCCGATCGAGTCAAAAATGAGTCTGTGAAACTTGACAGCTTATTATTACTATTACATAATATTGACTATTATTATAGTTTATTATTGTATTATTAATCATGTTTTAATAATATTATTATAATGAAAAATTATTTTATATTTTAATTTTTTTTGTTTTTCATATTACAAAATATTTTCAATTGTAAAAGTTGACTCTGGTCATTGCCTCTATGTAGACAACTGGTACTCAAGTTTACCACTCGCCGAACAACTCCTTGAGAGAAGACGCATCTTCGTTATTTACGTAGTTTTATGAAAAATAGCCAAAAGTAATTTATTTATAAAATGGATAATATTTTAACGAGATGCAAGTAAAATTTCAGTGAGAGAAACATCGGTCTCGCAGTAAACTTGATTTTTTTACTCTTGAGTACCTGATCAGTGCTCCACCATCAGCTTCGACCGGTGGGCAAAGACTTTAATATGAACTAAAAAATGATTATTGTTGAGTGTCAGCTCTGTCAGCTGAGCATGAACAATAATTAAAAAAGACTATATTTCCTTACTTACAGTAAATATTTAATGAATAATAAACTAGTAACTAAATCAACTAACTACTAACAAAATTATTTTTAATTTACCCTAACCAATTTTAAAATATAGCTAACCTTTCTTGCCACGACGTTAACATCAAAATAAGCAATTAAAAACCCTTAATAAATAAACAAATGAATTACTCGAATTAAATTTTTCCCCTTTCTTCTTCTTCTTTTCGTTCTCCTGGTCACCCTGGTTCTCCTTCTTAAGTAACTTTTTTTATCTTTTTTAAATTCTACTCCTTCTTAACTAACCGATTTACTTTTAAGTCTTACGTGAACTGATTGTGAATTTCCTGGGTTGGAACCAGGAAGCCTCTGGTTTGCAAGCCTCCCTTTCCCACCAACCGCTCAACCAACCTTGAGAGCCAATTGGAAGGAGAACTACCCCAATGTTTGGCTGAAAGTTGGTCGGCGGAAGAAAGGCCCAAAAACACAGAGGGAGAAATACATCCATCTAAACAATATCAAATAATTAACCGTTGGCTGTATTTACAACTTATTGTCTAACTAGTAGTCTTATTTAACTTAATCTAAAATGGGGGGTTTTCCCAGGCATTATTTTTAATGTCTTAACTGAGTACTGGAAGTTGTAGTAGTTGAAAATTACCGTAACTTCCATTGTTTGTACAATATTGTACTTTGACAATGATACAACAGTCACTCACCTAAAAAATGAGTGCTAAAAAAATGTAAGCCTTACCATCTTCTAGAATTAAAAAAAAATTAATTAAAAAAGTAAAGGATCCACACAATAGGTATTGGGTTTTAAGCAAAATGCAAACATTGACTTGGGAGTCAACTTGTTAAACTACTAGCTGCAAATTTTGAACAACTCATTTCGACCGCATTCAGAGGAACGCTGACGTTTTGGAGGAACCGTAGTTTCAACTTCGTTCACCGAACCGAGATCAGAGAATCAGATTCCAATGTGTGTAGAGCACGCTATACTGTACCATAGTGGCAATTACTGTAAACAATTTGTCAATTGTCAATTGCCAATTTTTTGGTTGAATAACCATGCGATCAGTTGTCAGATTATAAATCAAGAACAGAACGGAGTCACAATGTTGCCTGCAGTGAAGCTGCCCATAAAATCTTTAAGTTAAGCCGTGTGACATCCTTATATTATAATAAATATAAAAATGCTTCAAATGAGGTTCAGCATTATCCGAAATTTCGTTTATCTGAAAACGATTTGGTAACATCAAGTTCGGATAAATGAGCCGCTAGTATATATAATTTTTGTTCATTCCTTTAACCAAAGAAACGATAATGTCTACACAGTATTAAGAAAATAATCACAAGCTTAAAAAAATTTAAATTTTAGCAATACCACTTCTAGTATTTACACAAAATAGTTTACAAATGGTATTAAAGACAAACGCCTTAGTTTAACTTATGTATTTTGCACTTATCTAAAAGTCAAATAATGTAGGCTCAATAGTAAACACAATCAACTGTAGAACATTTTATTAACGGTTCCGATAATAACCACTTGGATAATCTAATTCTGTCTTGGATAATTTGTACAGATCATATTTTTCCAATGTTCTTGCGATAGATTTATTCATGAAATTAAGCCAAATTTGTATAAATTAATCGAATGAATCATTAGGAAGGTTTGAATAAATCAAACAATACGTAGGCTACTATGAAATATATCATGACACACACGTCAGGAATAATCTTTTATAAGGAATGTTAAAATTGCTATAATAACGTTAACTTGGTAATATATGAATATTTCTTAATTTTATTAAATAAATTTGTCACATTTTTTGTCTGTCTTTTGTGTTACTCTAGCAAAAAGGAAACAAGATAAACGTAATAAATTTTTCTTATGTCACGGCAAGTATTAGTGTACATTAAAGCTGTAAAATTTCTCACTAGTTTCTAAAGTGATACTTTAATATAAAATGAACAAAGTCATTTAAGTTAGTCAATGACGACGGTCTTAGAAGAAACATGTTGTCATTTAACTAATGCAAACCCATTTACCAAAGACTTTTGTTTCGTCTCTTGTTAAACGCTTAACAAAAGATTTCAAATTATTAATAAATTAAGCTTAGCAGTTCTATTCACAACGCACACGCTTTTTACACAAAATTCTAATTCTGCAAAAATTAAACTGCAAAAGGAAATTTTTTTTTTTTTTTTTTTTTTTTTTTCTCTTTAATTATTTATTTGCAACTGTAAAATTTTACAATAAGCAAATGAGCTGGTTTTAACATAGGAAAATTTACAATAACAAAGATTAGACCCAGTGGCTAATCTTTGTAGGTGCCACGAGTCATTGTCTTACAAGAGCAGGTCTCTATTCCATGAACGGCGAAGTCGTCGGCGAGGATTTCCAGGAAGAGTACGAGATGATAAGTTTTTGATGTATGGATTTTGATGGTTTTGAAGTTTTCCGAAGAATCTTCTGTAGCAGCTGTATGCCATATCTTTTATGTGTGGTATTTTGAGGTCGTCATGTAGTATTCTGTTGTTAATGTAGAATGGAGCATTGGTGATGAGTCGTAATAATTTTGATTGAAATGCCTGTAGTTTTCTGATATTACTTGGCTTTGCTGTTCCGTAGATTTCAATTCCATAAGTCCAAATTGGCCGAATGAATGATTTATAAATGAGTAATTTTGAACGTAACGGTAATCGGGAATGGCGTCCTATGAGGTGGTATAATTGCTTTACTTTTTTATCCAAAGTCAGTCGTGTATTGTGGATGTGTGTTTGCCAGGTTAGTCGTCTGTCCATCGTGATGCCTAGGTATTTTACTGTGTTCTTTTGTGGAATGGGTTCGTTGTTGAGGAATACCGTAGGACTTTCTCCTTTACATAGTGAGAATCTTATATGTACTGACTTATTAGTGTTTATTTTTAATCTCCACTTTTTCAGCCAAATTTCAATTGTGTTGAGAAAGTGTTGTAAGTTGGTAAGTGTTGCAAAAGGAAATACCGTAAATATTTAATATTATTAATTTATTTCATTCAATTTTTAAGCCATTACCAAAAATTCTGTCCTAAATTTTTCACTGATAAAATTAAATAAAACTTGAACTTTTTGAGTTTATATAAGAACTAGCAACTTCCCACTCACAGAGTTTTACGTCACACGAAACTTACAACGTTTAACTTCTAACATAACCTTACTAGTTGAAAGTTAAATCGCGCTGTACAAATAAAACCACTTACTGGTGACCACTACTGGTACCAAAATGTTTTTGACATCAAAATGAATCACTAGTGGAAGGGGAGAAATAGGACCTGAGAATTTCTGAATGTTTGTTGTAATTGAAAATAAGTAAAATTAGTTTCTTAAAAAAATGGTTCAATTTTTTTATTTATTATCATTACATAAACTTTATATGCAGAAACTTTTTTTTTGCTTCAACTTTATTTTTATTTACAGCTGTATATTTTTTTAAAGCACAACTAGTAAATGAGATGGAATGAATGAGGAATGGCGGGAATGTGATGTGAATGTGAATCGATCCAGTCACCGATTTCGGCGTGAAATTTTGCAAAGAATGTGGTGACAATATTTTTCAATGATAATGATTTGTAAACTATGATGGATGATTTTTTTTGATATGAAATGATTTTTTGTTTTTATGAAATGACAAAGGCATGACAAGTTAAATTGATTTTTTTATGGTGGTCGGAGAAGATCTCTATTCCACCTTCGTTTCAATCGTTTTACACTCAAAACATTTAGTGTGACATTATTTTTTGGATATCTCTGTCCCGTACATAATTTTGAAATATTTCTAAAAAGAAAAGATTGATGCATCTTTTAAACGGTACCTTACCGTACAGTAAAATTCTAATAAAACATTTAACTTATAGATAAAAAACTAATATAATTTACCCTTTTCCCAAACAAACAAAATAAATTATTTATAAATAAATTTAAAATAAATTTATTTTATAAATAAATAAAATGTCTTCATTTTACCAATCAAAATTTTTTTTATATTATTTAAAAAGTAAGTAGTGTCATGTTGCTTATATTACTCATGGATCTCTTGACTTTCCAACAGTAAACGTAATTCTAAATCGGTTGGGCAGTTTCTGAGATCACTTCGTACAATCAAATAAACAAACAAGAAAAACTTGATATTAGCAGAACCCTAGGCAGGCAAACCAGAAAAGAAATTTAGTTAAAGTTTAAGAAGGTAATGGCTGCCCCAGTCCTAGTCTATGGAAATGAGTCGTGGATTAGTACCAGAAGGAGAGTAGAGTACAGGCGGCAGAGATGCAATTCCTCCGAAGAACAATGTGTTGCAGTTGTAGAGACCAACTAAGTAATGAGGATATAAGATCGGAACTGGATGTTAACAAACTGGATGGGAAGATTGCAGAATATCGAAATCGATGGAGGGAATATGTAGAGAGAATGTCTGATGGAAGGATCCAATATTTTGTAATACAGACCGGTTGGGAGGAGAGATGTTGGGAGGCCTTGCAAAAGATGGCAATAACTCAATAGCTTGTCGCTGTTGTGAATCAAAACGGGCGGAAGCCTAATCTTTGATTGTGAGAAGAAGAGAAAAATAAACAAAAGTTACTGCCTTATAATATTAGTATAAATTAAGTTCCGAAGTTAAATTATAACAATTATTACGTTCTCTTTGAAATATTTTTATAACATAATAACTTTGTTTCTTATCCAGACTAAACGAGAAATCAAACTAGAGTTTCCTATCAACGTTTTTAATGGATTGAAATAGGTAATTAACCTATTATAGATTTTACATTCATTACTCAAGATTGTTCTAAAAATCGAAGATTTTGGTTTACACAACAGCTAAACATATTTATTGATTTTTCTTTTTATCACAGTATTTTATTAAGTTTGGATGCACAAACATGTTTTTATTTTAATGCAAGTTTTACTGATGTATTAAAATTTTCTGCATCAATAAACTGCTCAGTAGTATGCACTAAAGTAAATAATATATATCGGTAAGTTGTTTACGAAAACTTTAGTTTTTCTCATTCTACGATTTACAAAATTCAATTTCAACATAAGGACAAAAATAAAATTTACAGTTTTATGGTAAACAGGTATCTTTCATATATATTACACATTGCGTTTCTGTTACTTCCATTCGATTAAGAGTTTTAACCAAATTTGTTGGCCACATTCTCCTACATTGTTCACGAACTTGGAAAACGACGTGAAGTCAATGATAATGACTTAAATTATAGACAATACATTTTTAGTTAAAATTCATCAATTTTTATTGTACAGTCGGACCTCCATATATCGACATTGTAGGTTCCTTATAAAAAATTTGATACATGGAAACTTCGATAAAGAGAAACGCTGTTTTTTTCTCATAATGACTTCTACTTATATTAAGTGAGATTACTCGACCTTAACCATATTCCCTAAAAAAACAGTAAGGTATTTGTTTACAATAAAGGTTCTTTTACTGTCAAGACGGATGTGCAGGGCAATTGTCCACAATAAGAACAACTTTTCTCTTTTGCTTAGGCATGTTTTATCTCGTAACATTTTTACCCATTTGAAATCTGCTTCGTTCATATCTTCGTAAATACGTGTTTTTAATCGTACGTAGTATAAAAGTATCACACTACTCTTGTACGTTGACCACAGAGGTCAACGTACTGACGTACTGTATTGTCACGTTGCTTTCTCTCAATGTTTTGAATTGATTAGTGTGTGATAGGAGGGCTAAATGGATTCTATTTATATATTCACTAAAATTATATTCGATATATAGAATTTGTTTTCGATATACAGAAACATTTTTCCATTAAATTTTCACCGGACTCAGGAAATACTTCGATATATAGGGAATCCCGATATATAGAAGTTCGATAAATAGAGGTCCGACTATATATAAATAAATAAACTTGAATATATTAAATCAAATACATGCACACCATATTTTCAAGTGATATTCAACAACGAGGGAGAGATTAAATATTTTAAAACCAAGCCAGCTTATTCAGATGAAGAAGGCTAAGCCAAATCAGCTGATAAATGGGTTATTTGACTAATGGTTAATTTGTGTTTTGAATGTCCGTACTACGTCAACAAATTTTGAGAAAGATGCTCCACATTAAAAATTACATTCAACAACAAAATAAAGGTTTTAACAAAAATATTTGTCCATAACAGGCAGGTAGAGTGTTAAATTATATTTGCACTGAATCTACTAGTTCCAGGGATATTAAAAATAGTTATGTTTCTTATAACATAGTCAACCAATTATACGAGTATGACTGAAGCATTTAAGAACAGAACAGGTAGAGGTGTAAAAGACACTAGTCAGAGTTATCTCCTCTGAGAAAAATGAATTTCATTATACAGCCAGACCCTGTGGAGAATGAAGTGAAGATGTCATTTTGCAGGGTGAAAAGTAGATGCTTTTCAGAGGACCTGGCATGCTGATAACGTTTCCACTCAGTAAAGAAAGGAATAGTAAAACAACTCACTTTTTGTTTTATTTAGTAAAGCCACTGGAGGTTCAAACCAGCTTTTTGGTTGATAATCAAAATAACAACAGAAATTTGATAATTCTGTATGAAATTTCAGTTCATTAAAATTACAAAACTTATTTAAAAATACCCGCCTTTATGAGCACCGGGATGAATTCCTGATTAGGTAGTAACTAAGTCGTCGTTGACTTAATATCAAATACATAAATTAATAAATTGCCCATAACAGACAGTTGGAGTGTCAAATTATTACACTCAATCTGTTCGTTGCAGGGCTAAAATAAATAGTTCTGTTTCTTATCACATCGTCAGCCAATTAAATGACTGAACCATTTTAAGAACAGAAGAGGTAGAGATGTAAACGACACTAATCAGAGTTATCTCCTCTGAAAGTAATGAATGTCATTATACAGCCAGACCCTGTAGTGAATGAAATGAAGGTGTCATTTGCAGAAAAGAAAATATGCTTTTCAGAGGGCCCAGCATGCTGATAAGCGTACTTTTCCACTCAGTGAGGAAGGCACATATAAACCACCTCATTTCTTATTTTACTTAGTAAAACCTCTACAGGTTCAAACCAGCCTTTCGGCTGATGACCTAAACAGCAACAAATTAATAAAAAAAAATTATATAAATTATTAACTAAAACTAACAGTTTTATAAAACTGATAATTTAATTCACGAGTTAAAACAAAAATAAGGTGTTCTGTAACAGTAAATATAAATCGAGGAAGAATGGTGAATTTGTAACAATAGTGTTGTGAAGGAAGCAGGTGCAGTAGATATACCATCCTATTGCAACCCGAGAATCAATCAAGCTGCTCTACAGAAGTTCCTTGATGAGTACTACAATAACATTCAAAGCTACATCGACGAACGAGTTTACTTTAGCCAACACATCCTTTTACTATTGCTTTTTACAGTATTTAGTTTGCTTAACAGAAAACGATAAACTTCACTTAAATAATATTGCCAATTCATACTTTATGCGTTTTAATAGTTCATTTATGTTTTAAATCACCAAAATTAACTGTTTTTTATGTATAAAATTGAAATAAATTTTTTTACCCGATAACTTATTTTTATAAAGAAAAAAAGTTTAATAACATATTTGTATTTAATTTATATATACCCTAACATAAAAAATCCAAAATCTTTTCTTATGATAATTTAAGAATGTAATCTTATGCATGGAAAATTACATTGACGGGTCTAACATCTGAAATTTAACAACATTTCAGAAATAGTTTGTTGACCATTTTTCTCGTGAGTACTTTTATATCCACTACAATCTCACTTTTTGTATTCTTAATTTGTGTACGTTGCAATCTGTTCAATTCAGAACAATAAGCAACCCCATTACCCAATGAGATAAGGATGATGTGTAGGACGTGTAAATGAGGTGTAGTCTTGTACAGAATCAAGCCGACCATTCCTGAGAGAGTATGGTTAATTGAACCCCAACCATCAAAGTACACCGGTAACCATTGACTAGTATTCAAATCCATATAAAATTAACTACCTTCACAAGGATTTGAACCAGGAACCTTCGTCTCCGAAAATTAGCTGTTAAACAGCTGATTTTTGGAGACCAAAATCAGCTGTTAAAAAGCTGATTTTGGCGACGACTTTATTTCTAGACCAACCCGGTTGGTTAATCTCAACTTGAACCTGAAAAACCTGCTTTCTAATTGTATTTTCGTGAAACTATTTTATTTGTATGTGCTTGAATATTTGAGGAGTCGTCAATTCTACAGAGGAGATGATTTTCTGATTACCGTCTTAAAAAATAAACAATTGTTTGTTTTGGTTTATGCAAACCATTTGATAGGGTATGGCGTACACCTGTTTTCATATTTGAAAATCGCTTCTAACCGATCAATATATTAAAATCATCTTCTGTAGAATCCTCCCAGTTTGAGTATTTCCCTACAGAACTGGAGCACCTGAATGATAAATTTAGCTCGCTTGTTATTTTAAATTTACATCTTCGATATCTCACAAATTAGTACAATATAACTTCTTTAGTTCGCTGATGATATTATTTATCCTCTGAATAATCTTGTCTATGTTTCAAACGACGTGCAGCCACATCATTAATGAAGTATGGTTTAAAAATTGGTGTAAAAAAATTAATACGAGTATTAACAAAATGTACCAAATGACCTTTACGTATCGTGGAAAAACGTGACCACCATTATTTCTGTTTAAGAGGAGACTGTACTTTATATCACGCCAATGTTAAATTTGCCATTTTTAGGTACAGTTTTCATAGAATTGGTAAAAGATAGATGAATGAAACTTAACACACTTTTAGTTGTCGGATTTCTTTAGCTACTCACAGTTTTTCAATTTAATCTGTAAGCCCATAAAATTAAAAACAAATAAACGAATAACATAAAATATTTACAAATTTCTTTATAAGTTTTTTGGATATTAGTAATTTTTGGAGCATCTGAGGAAGTCATTAAAATATCGGTATTTGTGCACGTACAGGATAAATAACTGGTAAAAAATTCAGTCAGCTAGGTTCAATGGGTTTTGAGAAAAATGTACCTAAATTTTAAAATCTAAATTTACTGGAACAGCCAAAAAACAAAAAGGAACAAATCAAAAAGAAAATGTACACAAACAAGTTAATTTCCCATCAACAGTTGGTTAGAAAGCTGTACCAACAGCTGAGAATATCAAAAATAGTAACGCAGATATTTAAAAAAACCTAAAATTCCCTTTGCTCTAAAACGATTGGTATAAAATTATGAAAAATATTGGTTCTTGGTGAAATGATCATTTTTCTGGATATGCCTGCTAAAAACTTAATTTTTTCATTAAAATAATTTTTTGACGTAATTTTATATTTTCCTTGTAGACATAAGTCTGAACTATTGAAAAATATAAAATTTCAAAAAATTGAAATTTTCAGTGAAAATAAATATAATACAGTTTCACTTTAACCAACGTCTTCCCTAAGCAAATAAAGTTGGAACCTTTGGCTGTATTTAAGCGTGCTGAGGAAAGAAATGATTAGCCCACACTAATATTCAAATTAAAATTCTGGCTTATTTACATGGCAGCCAAACTTAGGTTTTTCCAGGGAGAAGGATACATACTTGGAATTTACAGATATGCGCTTTCTACGAAAGGTCAGAATTGTGCAAAAAAGGCAGGATTTGAAATTGCCATATAAGGCAAGCGTTGCAGACAATAGCGTATATGCGGAGTCAATAACTGTATTATTTCAATAATTCAATGGAGTACGTTCAAAGAATGAGGAAAAATATAATTCCAAATCTGTTTATCTAGAATACATGCCTAAGGAAAGGAGACGCTTGGGAAAGTCTCTAAAATACTGGGAGCAGTTTATTTTAAATATTTTTTAATAAAAAACAGAATATTTTCATGCCTAAATAGATATTTCGAGTTTAAAACAGGGTGGTAGATAATATCATGTCTCATGAAGTGAAGAAAACTGCAACTGAGTGTATCCTCCTGTCTTTTTCAGATACATAATTATTGTTACTCGTTTTGCTGGTTGTCCTTCCGCAATTAAAATATTAAATTATGTGAGTTACAAATCAAATACGGTCAGCTATTAGTGAGAACAGAAAAATTAAAGAATAATGTTAAATAAATATTAAATATTCAGCCGGATTGGTGTAATAATTGTGACTTCAATATTAATTGAAATACATCCACAAGCAGACGGATTTCTCATTAAAACCATGTTTTGGCTTCAAGGAGCCATGAAACATGATGAAATGTAAATACTTGGATATCGAAAATTTGGCTCCAGTGTAATACTTTTTCTCTATGTATGCTAATACAGATAGGATAGGAAAAACTTTAAAATACAAAGAAAATTTAAATTTGTAAAAATAAAAACAATGATAAAGGCTCAATGAGTAGTGGTAAAATGGTCTGTAAGGGCGTTTTAGGAAATTTTTAATCTAGTTTTGTAAATATACTAACAGTTTAGAAATGCTTCTTCAATTTACAACAGTATTTTATAATGTATTTTGCTCTTGTTCAGTTTATTTCAGTAGGCACCAAAGCTTGTAAAAGCGTTTAGTTCTTTCTCCCTTTGATCAAGTTAGTTGTTTCAATCTGAACGCATTTTCCCTCACCCTATTTCCTTCGGCTAGCATATTTTCCAGCCGTTCATTTTTTTACTGCACGAATAAAAAATAAACTTTTCTTAACATCTTTGAATTTGAGTTACAAACTGTTTATTAGTTCTTGCAATACTAAAATTTTCCTCAGTATTATTTACATATCTCTAAAACGTTTCAATTTATAATCATATATAATTTTGTTTCGTCGTATAGCGATATAATTTTGTAAATTACTAAGCGTGTCTCGGAAATAAAGATAAGAGTAATATCTCCACTGGTGTTCTAAATTATTCAAAACAATGAAGATTTTCATTCGAATATTTTACCAATCGTTTCATAAATAATTCTGAATTTGATCAAAGGTTTCAGCTGATTTATTCATGACTCAAAATGTTCAAATAGCGATGTATATTAGCGATCCGAAGCTTCCAAAATAAGACATTATATTGAAATAATAATTTATATTTGAAATTTACTGCAAATTTTGCTGATCTCTTAAGAGTTAGTTAGATAAGATTATCGCTAGCACGTGATTATGAGGAAGGAGATCACCTTATATTGCTACACGTAGAGGAATTACAGATCTGAAAAGATTAATGTAGTTTCGTTCATAAAATTTTACATTTAGTTCTGTGCGCAATACTATTACTTTTTAATAATCAACGTGTTATTCCATAGGCTATTTTAATACATTATGACTTACGAGATATATACGGATACTTTATCATCTTGAACTGACATTATTTAATCATTTGCAAAAGTAAGAAGTACATTATATACCAGTAGCTACTGAGTGATTTTTTAGTCCTGTTACCCAATTGTTAATGTCATGTAATTTTTTTTCTAAGAAAGGGAAATTTTGTTTGTGACACGAAGTTGGTAGCCCTACTCAACCGGTATAGACATGGCCGTGCGAGTTGATTCTCCTTGAGCTGTGTATAATTTTGTGCCATTTCCAGTCGTGTTACGAACAGAATTTATTTTACCCTACAACAACGGGTTTTCATTCTTGAACAATATTTGGCTACGAAATCGTATGCGAGTGTAAAAGAATCATTTTAAATTAAATTTGTTTGTGTTTCTCCACCAGAAAAAATGTCAAGTTTTTGTCTAACAAACCGATTTCAAGAGACAGGTAGTGTTTGCGACAGAGAACGTAGTGGTCGACCAACTCTCTTGACAGATGACGTTTTAGAGAATATGAAAACAATATTGCTCAGTTCTCCACGAAAAAGTTTACGAAAACTTTTCTTGCAAGTTAGTTTGTCATTTTCAAGTGTTCAGAAAGCTGCTAAAAAATTAAAATAGTATCCGTATCGCGTAAGATTAGTCCAAGAGCAGCCTTCAGATTTAAAGAAGCGACTGCAATATCGCCGTAGGTTTAAGTCTTTCGTAAATGATAAGGGAATCAAAGTTTTAAACACAGTGTTCTCTAGTGATGAAGCTTGGATTCATCTCGACGGTTCTGTGAACAGTCAAAACACTCGAATTTGGGATGAATCTTTTACACTCGCGTTCGATTTCGTAGCAAAATATTGTTCAAGAATGAAAACCTGTTGTTCTAAGGTAAACGACATTCTGTTCGTAACATGACTGCAAAGGGCACAAAATTATACACAGCTCAAGGAGAATCAACTTGCATTGCCATATCTATACCGGTTGAAAAGGGCTACCAACTTCATGTCACAAAACGAAATTTCCCTTTCTTAGAAAAAATTACCAGGCATTGAACAGTTCGGTAACAGAACTAAAAAATCATTGTGTATATCGTATTAGGATTCAAACTCCCTCACATTTTTTTTCTATAGTTTCAGCACTTGCTCCAAAAGTTTTTTTATATAAAGTTTGTGATGTTATGCAGCCCTAGAGCAGTCTATACAAACTACTTACAGTATTACAGTATATACAGGGTGATTCATGAAGTTCTCCCCCCACTTCTACAGCACATTGTACTAGTAAAAATAATGAAAAAATGTTATATAAACATAGGTCCGAAAACGCTTCGTTAGCGAGTTACAGCTAGCGAAAGATTTCGCCTGAATTCCTGGGCAAAGAGTAAAATAAAGCCATACTGAACTTTTGGAAAGGTTAATTAAGTAAGAAATGTCGTGGATTCTTATGTAATTTTACCTGATAAAGCTAATAAAATAGGTTTCAGAACTGTACCTGTAGTAGTTTTTGAGGGATTCACGGTTAAATGCAAAAAATTGGGGCACGAAACAATGTTTTTTTAAGTTTCATGTACAATAACTTTGTTAAATTGGTAATAAATACTAAAATCAACAAACATTAATTGTAGAGAATTTAATTCTGAGAAAATTGATATAATCAAAGTCTAAAATAAAACAGAAATAAGTATCAAAAAATCGATTTTATTCAGTATAATACATTACTAGTTTTAAGCAAAATTAATCAGGTTGGGCCAACCGTACGCACCTTTTTATAATAGATGTTCGAAAATGAGGCCATCATTATCAATACATTTTGCAGCACGTTTGTGTATTGCTTTTGTTGCGTTTCTTAATTTTTCAGGGCTTCCCTGTATCTGCACAGCCGAATCCATAATACGGGCAATTAATTCATCACGAGAATTCACTTTTGTCTTGTATACAATGTCTTTCATCCATCCCCAGATGCAATAATCCAATGGAGATAGATCTGGGGATCTTGGTGGCCAAGGGTGAGGCCCTCCACGACCAATCCAGTGTCCAGGAAATTGATGATTTAAATAAGCAGAAACGGCACGTGAAAAGTGGGGAGGTGCTCCGTCATGCTGGAAGTACAAATTTTGTCTGAGACGTAAAGGAACATTCTCTAACAGCTGCGGCAACTCTTCTTGAAGGAAATGCAAATACAACTCAGCATTTAGGCGTCCAGGTAATATGAAAGGTCCAATCAGCCGATTGTGCAAAAGGCCACACCAGACATTGACGCTAAATCGGTGTTGAAAGTTCTGCTCCACTACCTCATGTGGATTTTCTTCTGCCCATGAGTGTTCATTGTGCAAGTTATTGACACCATCCCGAGTGAATTGTGCCTCATCCGTAAACAAAATACGCTTGTAGAGTTGATTATTAATATTCAAAAAGTTGCAAAACTCCAAGCGAAGCGGACCATCCCCTGGCTGTAGATGTTGAACCTTTTGATTATGAAACGGATAAAATTTGTTTCGATTTAGTGACCTCCACACCGTTGACTGCGAAACTCCTATCCGCCTAGAAATACGTCGTGTACTTACACCTGGACTGCGATGAACAGCATTAATAACAATATCATCATCAAGTTGGACAGCTCGTTCATAATTGGTTCTAGTACTTGGTAGTGATCCTGTTTCCCGAAGAGTACGAAAAGTTCCTGAAATTGTTTTGGTATCTGGAATCCTCCTATTAGGGTAACGTAGTTCATATTCTACTACAGCAGCTCTAGCATTACCATTACAGTAACCCAAAATAAAAACCATAACAGCGTATTCCTCTGATGTAAATAAGTAAGGCATTTTTTCGCTGAATAAACAATCGAATTATAACTCACAAAAAAATTGCATTTAATAACACGATTCACAGAACCCGATCTCCTGCTGTAGCTTGCAAAACACCACTAATACACAGTTCTAACGTAACAGTACAGAATACCATTGTTGATCAGCTGTTATTCGTGCGTTACCAACTTAGAAATTAATAAAACAAAAAACTGCATTTCGATTATTAGTAAACAATAATTGGAAAATGTTTGCTTCATTTATTTTCGAACATTTAATGTAAATTTTTATTTAAAAAAAAAATACAACGTAATAAAACATGATATTTTTATTTACAAACAAATTTATTTAACAGTTCATCTTGTTTTCTCAATTTATCTCATCATTAAGGAACAAACATTTTGTTTTTGTTTTATTTTAACTAAATACCGTACGGTATTTCTTTACAGATAGTAATGTATTATACTGAATAAAATCGATTTTTTGATACTTATTTCTGTTTTATTTTAGACTTTGATTATATCAATTTTCTCAGAATTAAATTCTCTACAATTAATGTTTGTTGATTTTAGTATTTATTACCAATTTAACAAAGTTATTGTACATGAAACTTAAAAAAACATTGTTTCGTGCCCCAATTTTTTGCATTTAACCGTGAATCCCTCAAAAACTACTACAGGTACAGTTCTGAAACCTATTTTATTAGCTTTATCAGGTAAAATTACATAAGAATCCACGACATTTCTTACTTAATTAACCTTTCCAAAAGTTCAGTATGGCTTTATTTTACTCTTTGCCCAGGAATTCAGGCGAAATCTTTCGCTAGCTGTAACTCGCTAACGAAGCGTTTTCGGACCTATGTTTATATAACATTTTTTCATTATTTTTACTAGTACAATGTGCTGTAGAAGTGGGGGGAGAACTTCATGAATCACCCTGTATACATTATTTGTTTCAGATACATTATTTCTTTCTTCAGATTTATATATATATAAAAGGGAAATATAAGAGGGTATTTCTATCTAAATTTATTTAACAATATCTAAATTTTCAAGCACTGAATTTTAGCTAAAGTAGATACTTCACATCATAGATATTCTCAGGAAGTAACTACAGTATTTTAATTTTATAATAAATGATAAAAAACTATTTATAAGACACCTAGCCGTAATTAATTATTTGTGAAACACTAATTAACCTATTTATTGTTATACCAGAGATTGTTTTAATTTTCTTACGTAGATCTAATAAAATTATAAAATACCTTTATTTTTATTTACTTCATATTACGTAGGATTTTTTTATAGAACAGAATTAATTTTCCCATTTTCATTATTTACATCCTTCGACATACAGCAGAAGTTTTATATCCATTTTGCAATTATGAAAAAAAATTAGCAATGGGTAAAAGGAAGATAGAGGGGTTAGAGAAATGGTAAAGGAAGGAAGGCTAAGAGAAAGGGATTAAAATCCTGCCCGTTTCCTACTTATAACCTCTTTCTTGAGCAGGGTTGGAAAATAGAGGTTAACGCATTCTCCCGGGATGAATTATCTTACCCTCGTTTGTTTTTCCCTTTAACCAGTAGCAATATTTTTCTTTTCCCTCTCTTAAGTCTCCAATTTTCTCGTTGACGAACTGCTTTTCTTTTTACTTCACATAACCCGTTTTATTCCATTAAAATATTTAACTGAATTATTCATTTTTTTGTTACAAATAGTACAATTTGTAGTTGGTTTTCACAGATTTATGTAAAATATAAAATACTTTTATTGAGTCTTATTTTTTATTTTACGTATTAACTACTGAAAATTACAAAATTACACGTTATTTGAAAACTTTTTATTTTAAAAACTCAAATGAAACTATCCTTCAGTTCCTAATAATATCTTAAAATAATTGTATTCGTACTCAATTATATTATTCAAGTTTCTTGATTGTCAGAAATATTTGACCGATTTTTCCTATTTGATTTTTGATTTTCTTTATACAAATTTCTTGCAACAACACACGTTAATAAACTATATTATTTATGTTTCTATTGAACGGAATATGATCTCTAGTTATTTTTGTTTATTAATATTGGAATTGCTATTATAATATTGGTGTCAAGAGAAGATTAATTAACATTCTAGAGTTCAGGACCATAAACATAATGCTTACGAGAAAATACTTAATTACAACGGGCTGCAAAAGTTTAGTGTCCGCCTCAAGATTTAGGAGATCGTGTATGTGTATAAAATCAAGCACGTAAACATCGAAGTTCTATCTATTGGTAAAGTTAGCTTGATATATCTTCTTCTTCTTCTTTTTCTTCTCTTCACAAGTTAGGAATTTCTACCTGTTCCGGTACACATCTTTTCTTCGGCCTGCCAATATATCTATTTCCAATTGGTTAGTATATTCTCGCTACACTAGGCAAGCGGCTTTCTGGCATTGTATTTAAATGATCGACCCATTGGGCACGAGACAACTTTATTTTATCTTAGAGTGGAAAAATGTTTAAGTCTTGCCTTATATGTTCTTATCTGATCCTGTCTAGTCGTGTGAAACCCTTAATAGACCTTAAGAATTTCATTTCGGCAGTTTGGATATTTCTTTTCTTTCTTTGTCCTCATCACCCATACTTCACTGTCATATGTCAAGGCTGGAACTTCCACCATATTATAAAACTTTAACCTTGTTTCGGGTCTTGTCGTTTGCCTTAGTGTCCTATGAATCGTCCTACATATCTTATTAATTTTACATAGTTTATTTGTTACATCATAGTCATCTTCATATGAGACATCAGTTCCAAGGTGTTTATAGTGGTTCACTTGTTCCAGTATGTGACGATTAAGGAGTATTCTGGATCTTACTAAAAATATCTTACTTGAAGATATCATATCTTTCAATTAGAAAATTATAGGCTCTTTGTTAGAGTTATAATTAGGTAGTTAGTCCAGACCAATAGATACATCGATGCTGTAAATGAGGTTAACAAAAAACTGATGTTTTTGAAAAACATAAAAACTTCAGGAAGAAATAAGGTTTAAGTTTAAGTTTATATTTGATGTGGAAATAAACATACTTCGTGTTTCACCTGTTTCCATCTGTACGTGCTTTGTGTGACATCTTTTATGTTATACATGACATGAATATGTTGCTCGTTGTGTTTATATGTTTGGAATTTGTGACCGTACGGGCATAAAAAGAAATGTTTATTGAATTTCATTGAGATAAAAATTCAGATGATTATGTTTGTACAGCACAGGAACGATGTTTGTCTTTCTGCACTATCACTTTCACCATTCATAGTCGAGAGAGGGGAGAAGGATTACAGGTGAGTGTGAGGAGACCGTCAAAAAAACTTTTATAAGCACTTTTTTAGTTTATTTTAAGTTGCAAGAAAATCTTCGTTAGTAGTGACTACGTAAGTTTATGGAACAATGGGTTTTAAGATAAAATAATTTCCAGACCCTATCCTGGAATTGAACCTGAGATCTTCTGATTATTACTCCAGCATACAGAACACTACGCCAAGAAAATGGTCACTATAAGCATTTAATACATCTACAATACAAACATATTAATAGTAAGAGACAAGGTGGCATTTGTAATGAAATGCAATTAATGCGCCAATATAAATTATTTTGGCCCCACGTTGGGCGCCAAAATGTAATGAAATAAAAAATAATAATAAAATGAAAAATTTTAAATGAAAAAAATGAAATGAAATTTTAAAATGAAAAATGCAAAATTTGAAATTGAAAAATAAATTTAATGAAAACGAAAAGTTGAAAAAATTTAAAAAATTAACAAAGAAAATTGTATTATAAATTATTAAATGTTTGGTCTTATTTAGTGATGACACTGTGTTATAAAACTAAGTATTTTAATGAATTATATTAATGAATATAATGTATTTCAATATCTATTTGAATATTAATATTTATACTAGCTATGAGCTCAAATTAATTATTTTTTTATAGTTACTATTTGAATTATCCTCGGAGTCTTGCTCTTGCTTCTTGTCCATCAATTGACTGGGGATCAAATGGGGTGTCCAGTCATTTTTGCAATTGGTTTTATAGTCTTGAATAAATTTTATTCAAATCTTTTCTTCATATTTTAAAATAACCAAATTTATTTTGTTTGGTTCCATAATAAATTAGATTCTTGATACTTAAATATTTTCCTTTACTTATTATCTTATTATTTAAAATTATTTAATTAAAATTATACTATCTTTTGTTTTCTTGCTTTAATTTGATATACAGTCAATGCCGGATAATTGGGGCACATCGGGACCGGAGCATTTTGGTCCAATTGAATGGCTGGCCCTAAAAACAAATTCGTAAATTGTGGCGTTTACGATACTGTATATTATTAAAATTATCTCATACATAAATTTTACATGCAAGTTCTATCCATATACGCACGAAACAAATAAAAGGGTATCAGAACAATGATTAACTTTTTAGCGAGACCTTTTGCCTTGGTTTTAAGCATTGGACCATTGACACTAACACCTTGCAAATTTACAATGGGTACTATTCATTCAACGCTTTTCAACAAGTGGATCCTTCATTTACGTTTTATTTTCTGAGATGTTCCATAATCTTTTAATGCCCACTCGTGGTGTATTTTCTTTTCTCGGAGCACGATAAAAGCAATCGTAATTTTCGGAACACCGGTTAGTTCCGATAGTTTACGAAGGCTTAAGTTAGGTGGATACGTTTTTATTTTATCGAGAAGCTTTATTCGTTCACACAGTCAAATCATTACGCGGATTAACTCACAAAGACGTTGATAAAAGGAACTGTACTGTAAGCCTACGAATAAAAATATAAACAAAATGTGTGAAACGAATGGAAATTAAAAAGAAGTATGCCTGCAAATAACAAAACAGCCAGACTCGAAAAATAGTGTGTTACCGTACACTCATGAAATCACAAAAACTGATGAGAAGCATGGAATTACAACGTTCTATGCACGTATAACAAGTGACAACTAACCATAAGTTACAAGAAGGCTGTACAGCTTGTAAGGTTGAGAAAAACTAGTGGATGTGACTCACTAAAATTTGTGCAATGACGATTATGTAGCCTACCCGTCTGTATTTTTTGGCTTAACTGGTTGTAAAATTTTAAAGCAAGGAATCAAAACAGATGGTCTAGGTAAATTATTTTTCATATCAAATAAGTTATTTAAATTATTTGGGGGACTTAATAAAAAATACATTTTTGTGGTTGTTTTAAATGGACAAAAAATTGTTCTTAATGTAATTTTTTATGGTTTTTAATATTAAATAAAAATTTAAGAAGCAAAAGTTTTTAATCAGCGGTTTTATTAGTCAAAGGAATTTACTGGTATTTATTTTGTTTTGTTAAATATTTTGAAAGAAGTGAGAAGAATATTTCTGTATTCACTCAGGAGAAATCCAGTTTTTTCATTAATTTATTCAATAAATAATTTTCCTTTTTTTCTTTAAATATTACGTTCAATCAACAAACAAGAATATAGAATTCTAATGAATGTTATTGACTGAACCTTCTCTTAGCATAGACCTTAGAAAAATAAATTAAAATCCTTTCAGTATTATTTTGCAAGAGATCGGTTATTCATTTATAAATGAAATGTGGTTTGAATCTGTAAAAAAGGCTTTAAAGGAACAAGTGAATGAAAAATGAAAGGTCTTTCAAGCCAAAAAAAAAGTTGAATGTAGAACAAAGAAACTTTTTTTGGCTCGTGTTTCTGAAAAGGATTTACCATTCTGTAGATAAACGAAAGTAAAGATCATAAACATGAATAAGTCAAGTAATTATTCATTTCCGTTTGTTTTATTTACTCTGCCTTTCTGAGCAAAATGTGGTTTCCTTGTTTTGATTGACACAATGATGGCGCTAGTGTAGGTTATATTACTTTCATTGTAGCAACGAAGGGATAAAATAACCTATCTTCTTATGAATTTTTTCGCGCTTTTCCACTCTCTACTTATCTATGCCGTCATGCAATAGATGAACTCGACGGAAAAAAATTTTTGATAAATAATATATTAAGATTAAAAAACAATTGTATAGGTAAACATTTTCCACATCGAAAAATTCGCCATAAGAATAAAATTATGAAAAATATAAAACCACAAATGTAAAATAGATTTTACAGAATTAAATATTCTATCGTTGCCATCATTAAATAAATTTGAGGTTTTAATATTCGTAAATATAAACTCAGAAGAACAATTTATTAAGGGGGTAATTTACCTTAACAAACTAAAACTTTATTACAAAACATAATTTTCTGGCTTAATATATGGTTCAAATTGGTCCAAATAAAATGGTATTATTACTTCGTTCCTATGGCATCTGTAAATATTAAAAATAAATTAGTAAATAAAGAGTTACAATAGTGATTTAGACGCCCCTTAAAACTTAATTCAACATTTTCCGTAAATTATATTTTACGTTTCTTGAAAGTCAAGAAAAATTATAACTTCAGTTCTGTGATAGCTAAAAGTACTAATAATGTTTATTCCAAAGTGTTTGAAATTAAATATAAAATATAATTAAATAATAATGAAGCATTTTTCATTAGATGCTAATCATTTATTTTATTTTACTTTGAATAATTAGTCATTCAAAAAACGTAGACCTAAAAAATATTTTATTTCAAATATTAAAAAAGAAGGAATTCTTAAAAGCAGTTCTGCAACACCAGAGAAGTAATTCATTATTTAATTTTACAGCAAATTCAAGTTTGTAATTTTAACTATTACAGAGATATTATTCTTATATATCAACCCCTATCTTTGGGGTTGCTGTTAACTTCAGAATAAATTGTTCATGTTTTATAAATTGGTTGTAATATACTTTACTGATTAGTATACAGAAAACTAATACAATTGAAGAATAAAAACTCTCATAAAAGGTTAACTTCCCCCTAAAAAGCCAACTGAAACTGCACGAAATCGTAGTGAATTCCAGAATCAAGAATACAGAAATTTTAAGTTTTGACGGAGTTTGTTATAATTTCATACTTTTTTAAATAGATTACGAAAAAATTTATAACTTTTTACCGTTTATTTAAGGTTTTGGTCATTAAGTTATAAATTTTCTAAAAACGCATACTATTCAGAGAGAAACTCCTTACTTTAGATTACCTTATTATTTATACAACAATATGTATCATTTTTTTCAATTCCCTATTATTAACTGATTGTTTTGTATTTATTGTAACTAAATTATTAATTAAAAATTAGCTTAGTTGCATACATAAATGCTCGGCCAAAATTGAAAACAGATAAAAGTTTAATAAAAAACAATATCTAAAATATACATGTCAGTATCACGCAGACTAATTTGTAGTATTTTGAAGGATTTTGTACATTACCGAACCTAAGTATTTGATTGGTAGCAGAACCTTATTGTTGTTATGCATAGATGATGGGAAAAGATGGTGTTATTATTACAGTAGTGTTAATTTGGCACTTATTCATACAGAAAATCGTCGAAAATCCAAACGTCAATAACATGTACCATCCAAAATTCGAGCGTCTGAATGAGTTTATTGTCTTACATACATAAATGGTATAAAGCGTGAATCATCAGGCTATACGATCACCTAACTCTATGAGCACAAGGAGTCTGGTCAATGGTCTTGTAATTTTTAGCAATATCTATATCAGGTAGGTGGAGTGTTAAACTTTTTGCACTTAATCTACTCGGAGCAGATCGGTAAAAAATAGTTCTGTTTCGTATCATATGGTCAGCCATTTATATGACTGAAGCATTTAAGAACAAAAGAGGTATATGTGTAAAATACAATAATCAGAGTAATCTCCTCTGAGAATAATGAATTTCATTAACCAGCCAAACTCTGTGGTAAATGAAGTGATGGTGTCATTTGCAGGGAGAAAATTAGATGCTTCTTAGAGGGTCGGCCATGCTGATAAGTATACTTTTCCACTCAGCGAGGAAGGAATTAGTAAACCACCTCGTCCTTGTTTTAATTAGTAAAGCCTCTAGAGGTCAAACCTGTCTTTCGGCTGATGACCTTAACAACAATTATTTTGAACAGTACTGATATTGTAAAGTCGGTTATTGTTCGAGACATTTGGAATGAAAATGAAGGTGAGAATGTGAGTAACATAGAAGAGGAGAACTACGCCGGTGCCGCAAACGCTGAAGGATTTACTACACTAGATACTATAATTTCGTGGTTTGAAAAACAGCCAGGAAAAGTCCAGACGCAGCTTTTTCTTCTAAAAAGGATTACAGATTTGGCTGCAGAAAACGAGTACTTCCAAGCTCATTCAACTTAAAATCCTATAAACTTAAACTACTTTGTTGTTTATTTGTAACTTTTAGTAGCTGCAGTATCCATTTTTACTTTCTCGTGCCTATATGAATATAAGAAGGAAAGTATTGTTTATGTCGATTTTTCGAAATCGAGTTTTCATCAGATCTACCCGTTTTCAAACCTCTGAACCAAACAAACGTGTTTTTAGCGATTGTTCTGTGTGCCTGAGTGTGTGTGGTGTGTCTGCGGGTGTGTGAACAGAATATCTCAAGACCGGTACATCGTATGCTACGAACTTGTAACTTGAAACTAAGTTAATATACTACTATCGGACCCGACACAAACATTTTCACTTAAATCAGTCAACCGGAAGTAATAGTTTGTTCGTGTCATTTTTCACTTTTTTGTGATTTTCTCAAAAACGGTTCCCAGGATTTTTTTAAAAATCACCTCATTTACTAATTTTTTACGCTCTACAAGATAGGGTAGGCGCGCACGTCTGCTGATTCTTAGGGAGGCTGTTTTTTCGTAAAAAAATCGTTTTTTAATACTAATAAAAGTTTATATAATTTTATAATTTATATAAACTATTTTTATAATTTTATAATTTTATAGCTTTGTAGGAAATTAAATGATCTACAACTTTTATTTAGAGCATTATTTTCTACAGCGTTTAGGTTAGCGTGAAAGAGTGATTTTCAGTATTTTTAAGCCAAGCTGAGGTTAATTTTCATTTTGCGTCTTTCACTCATGATTAAAATAAGGTTATGTTTTTGAGATTAGTTTTTTGTTTATTTCTAATGTTTTACTTCTAATTTTAGGTTATATTGTTCATTATTTGCACTGGCAAGAAAAAGTTGTGTGAGTGATTCACGCAAGATTTTTTTATCGTGTGATTCATTGTATGTTTTACTAGCAAATAGTTCTCTTCAGTTTAATGATCTTCAACAAAAGTACACTTTTATATCTATAATAGAATAATATGTCGATAAAATGCAACTATATAAATATTTTGTATTTGATTTCCTTCTTTAGTGCTTTATAATGAACATCCTACAGACCAATTTCAATTTTACCAGATAAATTTAAATTATTTTAAAAGTATATTTTGATTAATTTGTATTAATTAGTGTATATTTTTTTAAATTTACTTTATCGACAAAAAAATTCACTGACATAAATATTACTTTATCCTTTTATTTATTTTTAAATGTAAAAGTTTTAATTAAAAACAAAAATCCATTGAGAGTTGTTTTATTATTCCTTATTTTCTGTAATATGAAATTATAACATCGTGTATTATACAGACGTAAAAAAGCCATGGACATAGCATCTGAAGTTTCTTCTTGAAAAATAAAATTTTAGACTTTGTTAGTTGGTGTCTCCTATTAGATCCTAGTGAGCAGATAAGACGAGAAAAGTTGTTTTAACTTGTTCTAACTAAAATTGAAAGAAAATAGGATTACCAAAAATCCTGTGAATGTTTGGTACAGTATCAATTAGGCCTACAATGAAATACCTCTGCTACATTTTTTAACAATGAGATTACAGGTTTTTCCTACTGAGATATTTTGAACGTCAATTACAGGTAATGAATATTTTTCTTGAAATCTTGAAATTAATTTCAGTAGTAGGCCTACTTTAGTTAAGTTTAAACTAACAAGTAATAAACTTAAAAGATTGATTTGAACGCTAGAGATTTTACTAAGTAAAACAAGAAGTGAAGTGATTTACATGTGCCTTCCTCACTGAGTTGAACGAGTATCCTTATTAGCATGCCAGGCCCTCCAAAATGAACCTACTTTTCACCCTGCAAATGACACCTTCACTTCATTCACCACAGACTCTGGCTGTAAAGTGAAATTCATTACTCTCAGAAGAGATAACTCTGACTAGTGTCTTTCACAACTCTACCTCTCCTGTTTTCAAATAGCTCCGTCATATAATTGGCTGACTACGTAATCAGAAACAGGACTATTCTTTTAGCTATGGAATCTGCAGATGGAGTGCAATTAATTTAATACTCCACCTACCCGTTATGGGCATAACTAATTTGGAACGAATATTTTTCGGATTTCGCTACATTCGGATTAACTGAAAAAAGGATAAATAAAAGATAATCCAAAAATAGTTAAATATAATATTACGAACGAATTATCAAAATAGCATTGTTCAACTATAAAAGATTTCGTAATCATGCCGGACTCCGGGAAAAGTTATGAAGAAACTGATTTTATTTTTATTATATTTTTCTTCAGAACTTTTGAAGAAGGGAAACAATTATTTACAATGAATATTTTTTATGTATTTATTTACCTTCGCATCAACTGCAACAGTCATTAGCGATGACGTTGGGGTGTAACTGACTACAATGGAGGATGAAATTATTTTTTGTAACGTATGAAAATATACCGTGCCTGAGTGGGATTCGAATCCACGACCGCACGATGAGAGGCTAGCACGTTTCCAACTACGCCAATGCAGCCGGCCAAAGTATTTTTGTTTGTTTGTTATTTTGGACTTATATTGTCGTTTCTCGTTTTGTTTTTAAGTTTTGTAAGTTATTGTAACCTCCAATACTGGATTAATCTTTGCAGGTACCTAATTTTCATTCTCTTCAAAGTATAACATTAGATATTATTTTCTGTATTTGCTACAATTATTGAACTGTATAATTTTGTTTTGCATTGTATAATTATTTTTTCTTTTACTATTACGTTACAAAATATTGAATTTTACGTAGCTATGTTTGAATGGAAATAAATTATTATTATTAAAAACATTTGGTAGAATAATTAGTAATTATTTTTCATTTTACTTTTATTAAAAATCTACAATTTTTCAGCTTTACACAGCCAGTAAATAAATATTTGTAGTTTGTTTTACATTTTTTTACCACTTTTAAGAACACCACTTATTAGCAGGCCTCTCACGATTAAATGCCATGATATTTTATTAGTGTATATTCAATTATTACTCACTACAGAACGATAATAATTTATATCAGTAAACTTCAAGACATCACACGAAGTTAACTTGTTTAATCATTTTATATGTTAAATAATTGTATTGTGTATTCCTGTATTATTTATCATTAGTTAAATACCTTTTCAGGAATACTACATGATGTATTACATATATTTTTTTATTAAAAAGTTCTTATACTTTTGTACATTCTTTGTCGTTAGTGTATTTTAAACAGGGTAATTTCATGATTAAATAATTTCCATGTTCTGCGGAAATAGGTTACGAAGACTAGAAGCTTGGGACTTTTATAAATAAAATTAAGGTTAAAGTACATAAATTTTGTGGCTTTTATGGTTGTCAAGAATTATTTATCACGTAAAATAATAATTGTTCCAAGAAAACACAGTTTTAGTACATGCTGTTTAAATGTTACTAAGTGTAATGGATCCCTTGAGTTGAACCTTTGAGACCGGCGTGTTAGACATCTTTCTAACTTTTTTCTGGTTTTGTATTATTTCTTATGAGCACAGTATTTATAAAACTTTGTGGTTAAATGGATAAAATATTGTGTTCGTATCAGTATTGGTAATGTTACATCTCTTAATTTATGCAACCAGTAATTTAAAAAACTAAAATTTTTGTAAAAATAATGTATATTTAAATATAACACACCTATGTTCTTGAAATTTTCCCAACACTAAAAAAAGTTGATGAAATGTATCAAATTTAAAATTTTCTGTACGGAATTAAATTTGGTTACTTTTTTTTAGTTATGCTGAGTGTTTCATCTTGAATGGAGATGGTTAATTTTTCACAAAATTGAAGTTTACGGAAGAACTAGTTTATTTATAGGGCTATTATTCATCGTTTGGGGAAATAGAGAATTCTCTCATCCGAAATGAAACCGCTCAAAATATTTTATTGAATCAGGATATGATTTATTCAGTGAACATTTTTACCAAACACAAGGCCGTCAGTTCAAGGAAGAACTTTTAGGCAAGATTTTTAGACAATAGTGAAGTGAAATAATCAGTTTTATATTGGTAAACCGAGAGGACGACTACGACGGTAGATGAATGGATATTATCTAGTATTTAATGCAAATGCTATCAGTCGAATAGCATAGACTATTCTGTACCCTTATATATAGAGTTGTATATAGAGTTAAATAAGATCAAGTTTTATTTAAGAAGCCATGTAGGGTAAAAGTTGACAGATTTGAAAAGATATCTCTGAGCGCAAAATCACCGTAAACTTTTAAAATAGTAATTATTAATGTTGATTTTGACAATTACAAAAAACGAAAGTCAATGATTCAAGCACTAGAAATAAGATTTATTGACATATTAAAGGATATGAAAAACAAGACCACATCAGCAATGACGTGATAGGAAAGGACTGTGGAACTGAACCACCAAATGAGATATCACGAAGTATGAAGGACAGATCATTTATAAAAGATCATTTATAAGGATAAACAGATCATTTATTTAGAATGCCACAGAATTAACTACCTTTTATTGCATGGGGCTTTATGAACCGAGGGGTACAAGAGGAGTGGGAAGATCGAGGAAGAGATGGACGCCGGAGGAGGCTCAACTACAGCCTAATCCATGATGGACAACAACGATGATATTGAAAATATGCTTGTATATTTCGATATTTCGATTTGTTTTTTTGTATTAAGATTATCTAATAAGAAATCATCTCACCTAAAATTGTACACTTTCATATGCGAAGAACTATAAATTTAGGCTAAGAAAGTGGAAAGTTATTTCACTACATGAAAAGTCAAAAGCATTCCATCTAAGAGATCAAAGAAATCCGATGACAGAACTACAAACATACGGTAACACTTATCTCTAAGGTCCGTTTCGGGATATGGGTAAATTAAATAATTAACACACTGATTTTTAAAATTACAAGAATTTATTACAATTACAAAATTATAATTAAATAAGTGACTAAAATCTATAAATGAATTGCAATTAAATTACTTAATAAATGACAAACTAATTATTATTAACTTATAAAAATAAGTAAAATGTTTGTTACATTGAAATGACTAACAATAATACTAACTAAATTATAAGTTTATGTTATAAACTTATTTCTAAATGTTATTAACTGAAATTTTTTTTTTCTACGAATGAAAAGCTTCTTCAAGAATTTCAACAGACATGGCGCCTACCATAATTATCTTGTCAAGCATAAAAAATATAGTAAATTAGGTAATTTAAAAAAAATCGTACGAGCCGTTTTTAAGAAAATCGCAAAAAAGTGAAAATGATGCGAATAAACTACTACTTCTGATTGACAAATTTTGATGAAAATGATTGTGTAGGGTCCTCTAGTAATATTTAACTTAAGTTTTAAGCTTCAACTTCGTACAATGTTCCGTTCTTGAAATATTTGTTCACACACACACACACACACACACACACACACACGCACACACTCACACACACACACGCGCGCGCGCGCGCACACACACACACACACACACACACACACACACATACCAATCGCTAAAACATTTTTTTTTTTGGGTTCAGGAGGTCTGGAAACCTGTAGATCCAGTGAAAACTCCATTACAAAAAATCGATATAAAAACACTACTTTCTTTCCTATATATTCTATAGGCAAGAGAGAGTAAAAAGTTCAGTCATCAAGTTGGTTGATTAAGTAAAATTATTGTACAGGGAGGGATGTGTACAAATAAAAAACAATTTATTAATTTACAGTGTCGAAATCATTTTAAATATATTGAATTCTTGAGGATTTTATTAAAGAAATTCAAGATTTATATAAACTGTTGGTTACTTAACGTTAGAAACTGTTTCATGAACTGTTGAACAAATTCCTATGTGAAGAGTGAAACGTTTTCCACAAAATAAGCTTCTCGCTAAGAAGCTGTGGTTTCATTAGTGCTGCAGGAGACCAGACGAGCCCGCCAAAGTTTGGGGTGATGGGCATTTTGTATAGTGGTTTTGCACGGGGCTTTTCAATGTGTTGTTTTGTAGACAGGATGGTGAGAGTTCAGACCACGCCCTAAATTACAAGTTCCCGACCTATGCCCTAGTTTTATGTTTTACTCTTATTCACCCTTTCTCTGTCTCACTTCTTTCAGTGGCTTCAAATGTATCTTTCTCTTTTCAGTTCTTGCTTCAAACGTATAATATATCTTATTCATGACCCACGTTGATTCTCAAGTCCCTTCCCATCCTTTTCTTTTGCAACCGTTTCCTATCCCGACCACTCTAGTATCAGTCATCTCGACAAAATGGTAGCGTACATATTGGTAAAACAAACGTAAAATTCAATATCATTAATATTGCTTCTTCTTATTACATTTTAGAATATTTCAATATGGTATTGAAATATTGAATATTTCATATATTGAAATAAGATTGAATATGAAGTAAGCTTGCGCGCATTTCATTACAATTTCCGGATTTCCCTTGCATTTTTTTCTATTAGACCATAAATTCTCTTATCGGTATATTATTATGCATTCAATATTCGATTTGACTTAAGAAAATTGGATATACTTCCAATGAAAACAACTTCTATTACTATAAATATAGCTAAACAACTTACTTGAGCTCAATAATCCCTTAATTTGAAACTTATTAATTCGTTTACTGAATATATCAGTAATATTGTAACATCTAAGCCTAGGTTCGTTTTGGATCTGGGTATAATAAAGAACAAATAAAAGTCCTTTATTTATAACAATTTTATTGATTGACACGATTAATAATGACAATTTTATTTATTTATTTTATTAGTTAAATATACGAAACGATTTAATACTGAACTAAAGTAATCTGTACAAGTATACAATATTTTAAACTAAATATATGTATACGCAGAAACTCTTCTTCACAAAGAGTTCTGTCCGTGCATAGGAGTATAAAAATTACTGCCGTTAAATTACTACAGTTAAATAGGTTACAAGGATTGCGTAAAACAGAATTAAAAAAAAACAACATAAAATAAATGATAAATTCAATTACATTTACGTAAAATATCAATAATATATTTTAATAACAATAGAAATTTAAAAAAAACTTTAAGATTATGTTTGTACATTTGTAATAGAGAGAAAAATATATAAATAAAATAACTTTTATTTTATAACTATAACTACTTTACAATATATATATATATTTTAACTAACAGAATGTAAATATTTTTTTTTATGGGAAATTAATTCAATATTTGTTCAATAATTTCAATTAATTGTACTAATTAAAATGCAGTTCGATTACTTCAATTGAATTAATTACAGAAAAAACTTAAATTAAACTTGACTATAAGTAAAATAATGTATTTAACAATTAAAGCAAATGATTTACTTTTCCACAACCATTTTCTACCACCCATATGCACGCACACGCACTATTGACGTAATTTAGAACTGGTTCCAAACGACAGTATTCCGAAACGGCCCGACAACAGTTTCCATTTACAATTCAATTACTAACTACAAAGGTGCTAATTGTTTTTGTACCGCGATATGATAGTTTTACCAAGCAGTCGACCCTTTTAACACTTTGTTTGTTTTACTGGAACATTGTAGAAGGAATAAAAATATATACATACTACTAATTTAGATTTCTTAGAACTCCCATTCAAAACAATTCATCTTTCGCAATCCATTATTTTTTTTCAGGACACTATATCCAATACAATACACAATTTCTCACAATGAACAATCTATTTCCTTAACTATTTCTAAAAAATCAGATTACAATGTTACAATACTGTTTTCATAGTACCAACAAGCGTTATGTAGGTAGGATATGTGGAATAATCTCTTAAATATGGTTTTTCACAAGTTGTATCAACAGCTCATATATTGACAATATTCGGTTAACTTTCAATATCAGAGGATTGTAATGTATTAAACATATTCAAACCCCTAGTTGAAAATTTTAACCGAGATCTCAACTTTTCAATCGTAGCCTTTACTCCTTAAAACGGCGGTCAAGCTACTTAATACCCGATTTTTTGGGATAAATGGATAGACCATCCGTTATGTAGGCTTACTTGTGTGGTACAAAACCGTGCAGTGCGCACTCAGAGTGTGTTGTTACGGTCTCGGTGGTTATTCTTCCAAAGTAATCGGAAAAACTGGTGAACATGAGTGCTTATGGGAGTGGGAGCCTTGCGAACGTAAATACGCACCCGCTCGTTTAGGTTTAGCCTATTAGTGGCTCGTTTAGGTTTAGCCTATTAGTGGCAGAAGTTGAAATGGTTAGCGAGTCTCCGGTGACGGTAGGCCGGTAGGATACCAAAGAAAATGATATTTAATTAAAATACTTGAAAATTCTCAATTCACAAATGCACTATAATTGTTGCAAATAATTATAATTCTTGAATTTTTAAACGTGCTTTAGCACAGCGTGTCTCCGGTGACGGTAAGACGATTCTTGTTTACCAAGTAAGCAACCAAGGAAAAAGTTATTAAATTAAAATACCTAAGAATTCTCAATTAACAAATGCACTATAATTGTTGCAAATAATTATAATACTTGAATTTTAAAACGTGCTTATTTTTCAGTTTATCGTATCAGTGAATTTATAAATTCATTTTTAATAGTAAAAGAACGTACTAGCTGTAATTATAAGTGCATTGAAATTACCACTTATGAAGAAAAACAAAGTGCAAAACGATAAAGTTAAGTACTTAGGTGATACAGTATTTTTAAGTTAATATTTGTTGATATCACCTACTTTCGTCAGTTGGTACGTTGCCAAATGTCACCCGGTTTATTCAAACTAAGTTGTTTAAATGTAGTGAAGTATAAAACGTTAAAAGGAAGACACTAAAATTCTTTATAAAGAAAGAAGTAGAGGAATTTCAAAAGTTATTTAATCCTAATAAACAAATCTTTCAGCTCTTTAACGTTTATCAAATTATTAAAAATAGAATATAAGTTAATTAGACCTACTTATTAATGAATAGTTTTAAAATTGTTTAAATTGTTCAACAGGCTATGGAGCATCTTTGATTTAACTTGAAACAAAATATAAAGGATGTGGTTGTAATTATCGGTTGGACACTGATAATGTTTGAGCATTGTAATATTATGTATTTTTTTTAAATGTTCTATTTCCTTTTAGAGGCGATTAAATCAACACAGAATATGCAACGACTCTTTAGCAGTCAAACTGAATTTGCCAAACCACTCTCAAAAGTTCCTTTAGCTAAGATATTTTACACCTGCCTGCATTTTTTTCATCTCTGTTATTTTCTATTCCATGATTGAACTCACAAGTCACTTATTTTATGTACAGTAGACCTATACAAGACCGCATTCTCTGATAATTACGTAAATAAATAATTCACCTTTTATTGTCACGTAATATATGTGGATTATAAAACTGACGTGTCAAATTTTGGAATAGAGATTGGGAAGGTTATACTACGGCACAGAATACAAGAAGAGGCTAACCAGGCATTCACTTGGAGTAATAAAGAGAAACTGTGCATTAAACTTGACTAGAATTGCCATTTATATTACTTATTAATCACAACAAAATGTCTGATTTTCTTTATGATACTTTAATTTTACAAGTCATCAATTTAAACCATTTCTTATAATTTTATTAACAACTTTAAAATAACAGAAACAATGAAACACTACCTAATCGAAAGAACAAACTTTTTACAGAAATACAAAACTGAAAGCATCTACCAACAAATGCAAAATAAAATAATAGGAATACAAAAGAACAGAAACTATCGAAATCATAAATCCGTGGTAAGGGCATTAAAGTTACAAAAATAAACATGCACGTAAAAAGTTTGAAATACGTAGATGTATAATTTTTTTTAAATTATTAGCCTATAGATATATGTGTTTTTTGAAAAAACAAACAATGGGATTACCTGTAAGTTTTAAATAATTCATAGAAAGTGAATCACAAACAATACCCACACAATTTGCTTTGGAAAATATTATCAATGACTAGACTAAATTTTCTTTTTTTTGTAATCCCTAATTTGTGTACGTTGCAATCTGTTCAATTCAGAACAATAAGCAACCCCATGACCCAATGAGATGAGGATGATGTGTATGACATGTAAATGAGGTGTAGTCTTGTACAGACTCAGGTCGACCATTCCTGAGAGAGTATGGTTAATTGAACCTCAACCATCAAAGTACACCGGTAACCACTGTCTAGCATTAAAATCCGTATAAAAGTAACTACCTTTACTAGGATTTGAACCAGAAACCTTCGTCTCCGAAAATCAGCTGTTAAACAGCTGATTTTGGCGACGACTTTACCTCTAGACCAACCCGGTGGGTTACTAGACTTAAAAAAGATAAAAATTTTATATTATATTTAGAGTTTACATTATAGCTATATTTAATAAATTAAAAATTTAAGAACATTTATGGTAAATAAGAAAACCAATATTACTAGAAAAGTACAAAATAATAAAAGTTTTTATTCTCTTGAACTGAGCCCATGTATTCTACAATCAATTTCTGTAATAGATAATCTTCACCAGTTATATTTTCTGTAGAGTGAACGCTTCGCTGTCATCAACAGTGTCCCTTTTTATTATACCATAAATGTCATAACACTTTAGTAGAGAATTAGTTTAAGATACATTAAAGTCTTTTCATAACTGTATACATTTATCATTACAGAAATATGTAACTAGTAATACACTAATACTGAAACTAACTAATTGTAAACCAAAACTAACAACGTAAACGAGTTTAAGTTATGTCAGAAAAATAAACTTTACGGCCGCCGCTGTAGAGATGAGGGAGCTTCACAGCGTTACAAAGCGGTAGGCTTTGGGTTCGATTCCTGGCTAAGATATAAACGGTACAGGGAAAGAAGGAGGAATGTCAGAAATTAAAAAAAAATTGTTTATAACACTATCAGATAGCTTATATTATGAAATATAAAATGCAGTATTTATAACGGTCAATAAGAGGAATAGTCATGAAATAAACAGTAACAGAAATTTTTTATACTGGCAAAGAAAAATGAATGTCCATGCGCCACAGGCTAACAAGGGGGTAGTCATAGTGTCACACATGATAAGTACCCTTATTTGTTTCTATTCCCGCCTGTTTTATATTTACGTAATATTAAAAAAACGTATGGTTTATATACCAAAAAGTGCAAAAATATCCTTGTATCGTATGAAACCTATAGAACAATATTTTCCATTGAATTTAACATTTCATTTGGGTACCCGAAAATGGATACATTGTACATACTGTAGTGTTGCTGTTTAGGTCAACAACCGATAGGCTGGTTTGAACCTCTAGAGGTTTTACTAAGTAAAACGAGGAGTGACGTGGTTCACCACAGGGTCTGGCTGTATAATGAAATTCATTACTTTACGAGAAGATAACTCTGATTAGTGTCTTTTGCACCTCTACCTCTTCTTAACTTAAATAGTTCAGTCATATAATTGACTGACCAGGTGATAAGAAACAGAACTATTTTTGTAGCCCTGAAACTATAACTGTAGTATAAAGGTGCAAATAGAATAAAATATTTGTTTATAAAAAGTATAGTTACCTATTTTATCAAAACATATCTATCTATACCATTAGTTTAATCAATAAAGTGGATGCAGCTGACATTTTTCTTTCTTGTCCAGTAAGTAATGTACTTAGGGTTAATTTTTTTAATTTACAAAAGGTGATTATTATAATAACATTGATTCGTTGGTAATATGGTAAGAACACTATGATTACTATGTGAGTGTAAAATTATGTCCAAACAACTTGTTAAAATTATAATTAATTTACTATTGTTAAAATCTTAAAATTCGTTTCCTGAGAAATTTAATTAGATTAATATTCTTCCTCTTCCCCCTCCCGATCATATCTGAATGGTAACATGTAAAATTTGATTCCAAAACCCACAGTAGCCATGACCAGACTGTTGACGCTATTTACAATTTCTTAAAATTAAATTCCATTCATTTGCAATATCATCAGAAATAGTTATTTTGAATTCTATTCAAAACTAAAAATTCATAAAATTCATTCATATCACTTTCGTGTGTTATCAGTGGCATGGAAAACCCACCAGGTAGCATTAGAATATTAAAAAAAAATAAAGCAGAGATCTTCTTTAAATTTTACTGCATTGTTTGTGTATATCTAGTCGAAAAGATAAATGTGGAAAAATATTAGATGTAATTTTTTTTGTTTTTAAAATGCTCTATTTAATTTACAATTTTACTATTTTTATAATTATAGTTAAATTAGTAATAACTTTTCTTCAACAATATGACCTTTCATTGTTATAATATACTTCGTATATTTTCGATAGTTGTTTTTTCAAATTTAAAATGCTGAATGTTGTATTTTATATTCGTGCGTGTTCGTTTTAATTTTAATGTAATATCAATGCTCTCTCATCTTTTGGTTCTTCTCTATAGTACAGTTAAAGATTCAAAATGAAAGTAAAAAAAATTCCATTACACTAAAGAATGGTGGGTTTATTTGGCAGGTATTTTGAGTATGTTGTTCAATGTAGGACTATTGGTGATTTCGTGTAGCTTCCGCTAAAATATATCATGTTTCGAAAATTATTTGTAGGTTTTTACGTGGGCTGTAGAAATAGGAAATTCTTCTTTTACAATAGGTAAACGGTATCGATTTCAAAAGTACAAAATAAAAAAGTACAGTCAATTTCCTGTTACAAGATACTTCATTTTTCACGGACGGTAAGGTTGACCTCTGATTCTTACCTTTAGCTCATATGCCCGTAACTTTAGAATTCTCTGATAATAAATTTATGAAGAAAGTTTAACTTATTAATATTTGAATTTATGTTTTTAAAATCTTAAAATAAAAGTACGGTTAGTTCTAGGTATATTATGTTGAATTAAAATTGTCAAAATGGTAATTTCAATCATTTTTAATTTCTCTTGCCTTCATGAATATAAAAAAGAATGCAGGTACTAATGTTTTCATGTCGATTTTTTGAAATTGAGTTTTCACCGGAGATACACGTTTTCAGACCCCTTGAACCCAAAAACATGTTTTTAGCGATTGGTCTATGTGTGTGTGTGTGTGTGTGTGTGTGTGTGCACGCGCGTGTGTTTGTAGGACGTAGCAAACGGGGACGCGCGCGCGCGTGTGAACAGAATATTTTACGAATAGAAAACATAAACATTATCATCAAAATCAGTCAACCGGAAAAATTAGTTTATTCGTGTCATTTTTTACTTTTTGTAATTTTCTCAAAAACGGCTCCTACGATTTTTTTTAGAAATCTCCTCATTTACTAAATTTTTCATGCTCTACAAGATAGGGTAGGTGCATGTCTACTAAAATTCTTGGGAAGGCTGTTTTCTCGTAAATTTTTTTTTGGAGATTGCGGCTTTAATATGCATTTTAGCACAAATAGATATATAATACGAGAATATACGAGTATATAATAAACGTTGTGGAGAATAATTGAAAATCCTACAACTTTTATTTTAAACATTTTTTTGTATAACGCTTAGTTTATCGGTAATTAGTGATTTTTTGCTTTTTTCCATGAAAATCTGTAAAAAAATTCGATTTTTTAAGATTTTAGCCTTAGTATGTATTTCACGACAAAAGTGTATATAATCAAATTTATATGAAATTAAAAGGTACCTACAAATTTGTGACGTGCAGAATAAACAGATTTAATATAAAAGTAACGAGAGTTATAATTTAGAAGTCTTTGTGTCTTTTGCGGAATTATGTTTTCATTATACCGCAATTCATGTCTTAACGGAAAACACAAGTGTGGCATTTCCTGTGTGGGAACAACTATACACACATTCATTGAAAACCATACATGACATATTTTGCATCCCTGCGGTGGGGATAATCCGTACATTAGAACTTTTATTTAGAGCATTTTTTTTCTACAGAGCCTTGTTTAGCGTGAGAGAGTGATATTCCGCATTTTTAAGCCAAACTGAGGTTGATTTTCATTTTGCATCATTCACTCAAGATTAAAAAATAAGGTTATGGTTTTTTGAGGTTAGTTTTTTGTTTACTTCTAATGTTTTGTTAATAATGTTAGGTTATATTGTTAATTATTTGCATTGGCAAGAGAAAGTTTTGAGAGTGTTTCACACGAAATTTGTTTTTAATATTACTATTTTAGTTACTAATTGGTTAAAAGTCTAATTGAATATTTATTAAGCGTTTATTTTTTATGAAAAGTTTTCGGTCAAAAAGGAGTAAAAAGTGCTATGTATTCCTAAAAAGCAAATTAAACGTAAAACAAGCGCTGGCCCAATATTCTCGGTTTAAAAAACTTTCAAACTTAGCTATAAAATTTTTTGATTACAAGGAAAGTTTTCTTAGCTACTTAATTATTTTTTAAAACTTTTTATATCAAATTAATTCGTTAACGTAAGTTCAGCATAGCTAACTTTTATTAGCAATGAACTACCTTCTAATATTGTTAATTTAATAAACATAAAAAAATATTGAATAGAAAACTTATTTGAATGCATTGTTCTTAATGAGAATAAAACGGGTCAACACTTTTACTTTAGCTGAAATGCTAAAGAAAGAATGAGAAAAGTTTTACACAATAGACGATTCATGTAGAGAATATTTTATACTTTTGATCGTATAACTAATTGTAAGTGCACTCAACTATTAAGTCAAACCTCCTTATTAGACTCTTGGCCTGGATCAGTTAATAATGTAGTTTTTAAGGATCAGACAGGCGATTCATTTCATACAAATGAGCACGTGGTAATACTTTTTACTTTCTCTTGGCTATATGAATATATAAGAAGGAAAGTAAGGTTTTCATGTCAATTTTTCGAAATTGAGTTTTCACCGGATCTACACGTTTTCAGACTCAAAAAACATTGCGTGAGAGAGTAATTTTGCATATTTTTCAGCCAAACAGAAGTTAATTTTCATTTTACGTCTTTCACTCATGATTAAAATTCGATTATGTTTATTGAGGTTAGGTTTTTGTTTATTTCTAATGTTTTATTACTAA
Source organism: Catonia carolina (assembly GCA_035578175.1). Taxonomy (NCBI): domain Eukaryota; kingdom Metazoa; phylum Arthropoda; class Insecta; order Hemiptera; family Achilidae; genus Catonia; species Catonia carolina. Next base: position 253,428,260 of record JAQMRL010000001.1, on the reverse strand, counting down.
TTTTAGGTTATTGTTATTATTTGCATTGGCAAAAAAAGTTGTGTGAAAGTTTCACACTAGATTTTCTTTTATTCATACGATATGTTTTAGTTTATTTAAACTCGCATTAACAGCTTGTTCATTTGGGTATATTTTTTCGGACATGTACTCAGAATACCAGAAACCAGGATCTTAAGACAGTTCTTAAGTGACTAAAAGTCACTAAAGGAAAAAGACACGTCAAGGTGGATCTCAGAGATTAAAGAAGACATGGACAAGCCTGAGCTTACACTACTCGACCTGAGAAACAAAACTGAAAAACTCAAACTTCTTCACACCTCTAACACCAGATTTGAAGAACTCAAAAATCCACTAGAGTTTGTTCAGAGGCCGCAAGACTAGCAAGATCCCAGAATTTAAAAAACTACTGGGGAAAAAAGAGACTGCAGCAACAATGCAGAAACTAAGGCTACATTTATTTGATTCAAGTGATCTACTAAGGTCTCAAAAGCAAAAAAAAAAACATAAAAATAAACAAATCTTTAATTTTCGTAAAAGAAATATATAATTCTACATGCAGCAAGTGTAAAACGATTCAAACTAACAGAGTAACGTTGGTATATTGTCAATTCAAAACTTACCGGTACATTGGCGAGGTTCATCTGAATCATCTCCGCAGTCATTCACACCATCGCAGTAAGCATCCGGACTGACACACCGGCCATTACGACAAGTGAATTCGGAGATGGAACATCCTGGCACTTGTGGTAAAGCAACCAATACCAAAAACGCCCACCACATACCTGCGTTAACAGAAAATACAATATTAAATTTAATAGACGGTTAAATTTTAGTAATGTTATAAATTAAGTAATTTATACAATAACATTATTTTTTATTATTTTAATCTTTTATGAACAATTTTACAAGTATCATTAGGAGTGTGCAGTGCATTTCAACAATATACAGAATTTTTACCAACACCTACGGCCATTTAGCACCAAAAATAATATATTATTTTCCCCTCATATTATGAAAAATTTAAACACTTCGCAGTACAAAATTAATGATTGAGAATGGATAACAAATGTAGAATGAGGTAACATACTACGAAATATATGAATTCAATATGGGTATAATTTAAATCTATCAGTAAATTTTATAACATCATACGGTAGCCTAATTATTTAAAAAGGTATTTTTTATTGTTAGTAATATTAATTTTCATTCGTTTTAAAAACATAAAGCACATGAAACTTATTGTAATGTGTACCTACTTAACCCTAGATCTTGTAAATCTATAAGGGAAACACTACGTAATCATTAACACCAAAAACTTTTTGAATTTCGTATGAAAAGTGACATTTAATTAAATTTTTATTGTTATGGAGTTTGATTTTTCTAAAAAATAGTATTTGGAAATATTAGTTTCATAATACTGGTGATTTTTGTATTTTGGTGATTACAAACTAAATCGTATAAGTTTTACAAACATGTTTTTCACCAAATCAAACTTTCTGAAAATTAAAAACTCATGTTTAGAAAAAAGTAGGAGAGTCGTTATCGTTAGTGTTGTTAAATGCACGCTCGTTATAAAAGTACTTACGTATCATTTTTAATTTGGTTTCTGGATAATTTATTTTACCGTTAAGAACTACAACAGTAACTTAATATTATATAAAACTTGGAAGAGAATAAGCTGATAATAATTATTTGGTTTTCTCATCGAGTTTTCGTAATAAAATAAATTATTATTCTATCAGACTATATATACAACGTAAATTTGTTGTTAAACTTTTTCTTTAAAAGATTTTTGAAAAAATCATTAAAAGATGAAAATTGACGATCTTAAAATGCGTTAGATGAAATATTATTTAATTTATTTTAGTTTTATTGAAATTTCACATAATAGAATTTTGAACCAAAAAACCTTGAATTTTTAAGTTAAAATTTTGGCTACCAGCAATGGATATCTTTACAAAATACTGTAAACGCTTTTGGTAAGTATATTCTAAAATACAAAACAACTTTAGGAACTTTACATAATTCTAAACATTTAGATCTATAGACTAACTTACATATGCAAATATTCCGTTGTTGATTAGCTAGTTAAATTTAACAAAACTATACATTGATGTGTGCCTGTGTGTGCGTGTGTAGGTGTGTTAATAAGAGCTTGTGTGTAAGTACTATTTGTTTGTTAACTTAGAAAGGGAAACAACCCGCGTAACTGATAGCAGTAGGTAGGAGAATTGGTTTAGAGTAAAGAGAGCTAGCTAAAATTTAGCTGGGTTGCTAAGTAAAGTAGATTCTCTGTAGTTCGGTAGGTGGGTGTGCGTGAAACTGGGTACATAGAGACAATTTAGTCTTCCACCACGCTTTAACAAACCAACTAATTTCACTTTCACGTGTGACATCCAAGTAATTTGGTATCGCTATTGTAATTTAACCTTACTGTTCAATCCTACTACATACCTCTCATTCAATAGCGTTCGTGAGTGCGCTAATACAATAGTTACTCTCTATTTCCCTTTTGCATTGCTCTATAATTAAATGTTGACAAAATTCTGTTAAATGTAACACAATTATCTTTTGTACAAAGATATTTTTCTTTCTTTATAAATAATCTACACGATATTGCGCATAGCTGGGGAAAAATACTCATTGATTGAATGTTTACAAACGATAAATTTATAACTTTTTTAACATTTTTAGGTAATTCAGGTATTTTCCTTTTTCAGAATTGATAAGAATATTTTTTTCCTAAAATCTGAGATTATTTACAATCAGTTTAAAAACAAAAACTATAAGTAATTTTTTTAACATTTAGAATATTTACTAACAGTTTAACAAAAACTTTCAGTAAATTTTATAACAATTTTCGAATATAACTTGAAGAAGACAGTAAGGCTTACTCAGCAGCGTTGCTTCCGTGTGATCGTTTGGATATAAGTGATAAAGGGTTTCTTCTTGGGTCCTGGCGACGTACAACTTTTCATTATATGGATGAAGTGAATAAAGGTTTGAAAAGTAAAGAATGAAGACGTGATACTGATGATCTGTGTAACTGATGATTGAATATCTATTTGATGATTAATTTTAGATAAATGAGTGTGATCAAGATTAAGTTTATTGAGAAATAAGAGTTGACAATCCGTAATATAATTTTGTGCTAACAACATAACATGAAAGTGTTCACATAATGCAGACAATACCTAATGGTATTGCTTCGAAAAGAAAAAAATATATGTGTAATTTTTGAAAACATTAACTAGATAAAAGATGAGCAACAGTAATAAAAAAGATAACAAAATTAATAGTGGCGATCGTAGAATGCGTCGAGGAAGATGATGTCGATGACATTGATATGAACTTCAATTATCTACAATGTAGGTTAGTCGGTAAATCTAAACAGAAGGTCTAGCAATTTTATTCGTTTTAGTCGTGTTACGTCTTTGGTATTATCAAGTAAATGAAGCACCAAAGAATTTGGGTGACCTGCTAATTTTTCTTGATATTTAGAACTTAGCTGCGTAATTTCTTTCACGGTGTTGACACGTAAGTCCTTCTGCAACGCATCATTTGTCGCATACCATGGAGCATTTGTTATAATCCGTTAAACTTTTGACTGGAATCGTTGGATGATAGCAAGATTCGATTTCACAGCTGATCCCTAAAGCGGCAACCCATAAGTCCACAGGCATGTGGAGTGTCAAATTATTTACATTCAATTTGTTCGTTGCAAGGCTAAAATAAATAGTTCTGTTTCTTATCCCATGGTCAGCTAATTAAATGACTGAATCATTTAAGAACAGAAGTGGTAGAGGTGTAAAAAACATTAACCAGAGTTATCTCCTCTGAAAGTAATGAATTTCATTATACAGCCAGACCCTGTGGTGAATGATGTAAAGGTGTCATTTGCAGAGTGAAAAATATGTGATATTCAGAGGGCCCAGCATGCTGATAAGCGTACTTTTCCACTCACTGAGGAAGGCAATTGTAAATCATCTCCCTTCTTGTTTTGCTTAGTAAAACCTCTACAGGTTCAAACCAGCCTATCGGCTGATGACCTAAACAAGACATAATTTATTCAAAAGTTAACTTTTTTCAACAAACAAAATACCATAATAGTTATGGTATTGAAATTTTGATAAAAACAATTATTGTTTTTATCAAAATTTTACATGCTGACTTTAACATTGTTGGGGTGGGCAAGCTTCACAAACATAAAAATCCTGTAGAGTTTTCAATTTAATTTTTAAATTAAATTTAAAACTGGTACAAAAGGAATAATATACTACACAGAGATTTAAATATTATTACAGTTCAACACGAAATTAACATTACACAAAAAAATAATATAGAAAATTTGAATCACATAAAAAGTCATCAGACTATTTTACTCGTACTTTTAGACGATTCAGACGAGACTCAGAGATTAAAATGAAGAATTGTGAACGTAGATTTATTTTAACGTAACATGAACAGAGAGCAACATTTACAATATACGAAGAAGTTCTTCTATTGTGCTGTTTGTACACTTATGATAAATATATAGAATAAATTAATCGATTTATTATTCTCTTCCAGAATAGATTGTAGAATTACTGCAATAAAAAACTTCAGCCAATAAGTATTACGTAATCTAGAGTTCACTAGCTTGTAAACCATTTCGGGATAAGTTGTCAAACATTAATTATTTTAAAAAATGTTTACACAAAATAAGTCACTTTACATTCCACCAACTAGTAAATAGAAAGTAACTCATTCTTGATTATTCCTGGTTTCTCATTCTTCAAAAATCATGAGGTCTTAAATAAAACTCTTTAGTTTGACAACTGATTTCCAAATTTTCATGCAACTAGTAAAGGTGTACATAAATTACAAACTGCACCTTATTTTAGTATTTTGAAGTAAATATTTAGATTAAAATAGATAATACATTTTTGTAAGAAGGAATACATTATTTACTTAATAAAGCTTGGGATAACGAGTTGATTTTTCCAAATAAGAACTCGTTTGTTAATAAAAGTATCCTATTAACAGCTTAGAAAATTTATGTAAGATATTAAAACATTATACCACTTAATTACGTGAGAATATACATTCTTATCCTATACAGAGTATATTTAGTAGAGAAGTTACAAAGAAACATTTCGTTACACCATCTTTAAAGGAATTCTTGTAAACTTTGACATTTCTTGAAATAGAAGCTTTTGAGAGAAGCGCTCGTTCTAGATGCTTATCTTGTAGGGTCAGTTTCTTAAAAGAGAAGTTTCAAATTCTCATCTTAATAGTTATAAAGGAAGTATCTCAATGTAGAATTTCAACCGAGGGTCAGTAAAATTAATAAAGAGAACTAAGTTAGTAAAAGAAACTACGGAGGTGTATTTGTCAACGACGACTTTATCACTAAATTTACTTAATTATTTAGTTTTCGTTTATGCACTAGCAAAGTATAAACAGTTATACGCCTTTATTGAATGAGATACTCTGATATTTGTCATAAATCTAATATTTTCTTATAAGATAATTAATACTATTTAGTAGGAACGTGCGAAGTAGTATAAGTCAATTTGGAATTATTGATCTACTTAGAAGATTGTATTACTTTTTTATTGACGACTAATAGATAACTTATCGAAAATATTATCTTTTAATTATATTTTATAAAGTTCAAAGATAGAATATAAATTACTAAAATTCGATACTAAATTTCTATGGTTTAACAAAAAGGTATATTTCTGAAATTGTGTATATTTCTATAACTTATAAAGTTTTAAACGAAAATAAATTTGAACAAAGAATAAAAATAAAAATAAAATACCTGAACTTATAATTATCTTATGTTTATCAAATATCGCTTGATCACAACTGAGTCAATTTTCAACTATTAAAATGAATATTCCTTCTACAAATCTCAATACAGAAATTTCAATAAATCAACGTGCATCCAACGTTTCTAGGCGTATTTCCGGCAGCGTTATCTACAATGCAGAAAAAATAGACAAGTGGTAAGACCAGTGGTTAGATAGAAAAAATAACAATAGGATTTAAAACTAAAAGGTAGTGTGAGTTAGTTAGTATTTGTTTTTTATGTGAGTGAGTGTGTGAGAGAATTTTTTACGACAAATGTGCATTTCAGCTGTGGTTATAACGCTTTGATATGGTAACTATTACACCAACGTTAAACCTATCCTACTGAAACCCGCTCTAAAAAAGTTCTAAAAACTTTGTTGAATGGGTATTTCAGTTTGAACTTAATGTAAAGATTTCATCAGAGATGAACTCTTTTGATCATAGGAAAAACTAAATGCTTTTTAAATAAGCTTCTATTTTCAGGAAAGAAATCACGGTTATCAAAAACAAAGCAGAATTCTTTATAAAGAGATTACAATTTCATTGAAAAGTTAGTAAATGAATTCATTACAGCATATTTTTATGGTGTTAAAAGTTTAATTCACAACGATGTATTATTAACGTAAATTTTACGATGAATATTATTACGTATTAAAATTACATTGCACCACAAGAAAAAACGTTATTTTAAGCCTCGTTTATGTTGGTTTTGATTGCGTAGGAAGAAAGTGGAAGTCCTTTCATTTCGTTGACAGTGCCGCTTCAGATAACTTATTATACACGTATTACCGTATGTTTGGCGAACGGTAGCTATAGCTGTGTGCGCTGGAGCGCGCACAGCTTGGAAACTAATGGGTGACTAAGAGAGTGTTACTGTACTTACATTTGACAATACAGTACTACCGACAATACTGTCGGTATGCTGTTTTGTTTAATATTATTGTAGTACTGTTTGTTTAATATTAATTATTATACTACCTATGATTAATATTTTTATCGTGCAAATCTAAAATAGTTATACACAATTAATTTTATATTTCAAAATCAATGTCTTTTTTCATGTTCCTTTAATTGTAGCCAAAGTAGGCAACATTTTTAACTTTGGTAAAATTGATGTACTTCCTGCCTAACAAAATCTGGAGTTCGAAATGATGCCTCTCCTTTACCAGAAATAATTTCTTAATTTCTTTGCAGTTGTTTTCTCCACAACTCCACAAGCTGCCACTGTTCTATTATCACACTGATGAACAGACATAACAAATTCACCCGATTGTTTGTAATGTTCCGATTCTTTTTTTATAAAGTCATTTACATTTGAAATAATTTCTTGCGTCTGGCTATGTAGTTTTTTTTACCAAGTTTGGACCTAACAGCTTGTGTTTCCATATTTTTTTATAACTACGCCACTCACTTTTACAAAAAAAAAAAAAAACAGAAAACAGAAAAACTAAATGAAACTCAAAACGTTTAGTATAAATGCAAAAAAGGAAGTGAAATAATGGTTTGTATGCTTCCTTTGCCGAGTTCAAACACAAACTAGTATTATATATCAGAACCAAGTTCAATGCACCCATTAAAAAGTAACATAACTGTGACGTGTGTTACTGTAAAAAGAGATAAATCGGTGACTAATTGTTTTGACTACAGCCGGTGGACAATATTGTCCCCCGCAAGCGTCCTCTCTGTCGAAGGTCTTAGCTATCATTCCAACAAAAGACCTGCACCCGGTCTGTCCTTTTCTACTCAGTAAACAGGTCCATTTGTGCAAGTTTTAGCTGACTGCCAAATCCGAAGATTATGTATTCTTTCAGTCAAAGCTTCATATAAGTTAAATAAAATTTGTAGATGTTTCTTAAGGTAACATAGCTCTGTAAGTAGGATCATGTCCACCCTAAGTTGCTTTCTGCTGAAACTGAGTTCGTGAATAAGAATAAGGGATATGATTACTGTTGTAGTCTTACTGTGACTCGATCTAGTAAGCTGGTTACAATAATTCTTTTGTAATATTGAAAAGAGATGCAATTCTCGGTTATTTTATCCTTGTAATAGTTTCATTGGTTGCAACCTCATATTGTCACTATTGTAATGAAGTTTCTCCAGATTCTTACTGAAAATTTGACTCAGCATTTATTTATTTATTATTCCATATTTAATAAACATGCCCATAACAGGCGGCAGGTGGAGAGTTAATTATTTGCACTCGATCTGCTAGTTCCATAGCTACAAAAAATAGTTCTGTTTCTTATCACATGGTCAGCCAATTAAAGGTCTGAAGCATTTAAGAACAGAAGTGGTAGAGGTGTAAAAAACACTACAATATATATGGTCCTTCCAATTTGAAGGACGAAGGACTCTTCTGTTAGAATTATCATATCTTACCTGAGAGGATTCAGTTTTAAACTCACCCTTTTGTTTCCAAGATGGATTTGCCGATGGATAACTTTATTTGATCACGTATTAGCTTAAGGAATAATTGAAATCTGAACTATAGGTTCAAGACAAAAAAGTAATGTACAGAAAACAAAAATTATGAAAAAAGTTATATCGGTAAATAAATAAAAATATACAATTTATTTTAAATGTAAAATTGAATATATTTTTCCCTTCAAAAGTGAGTCTCAAATTAAAAAAGGGAATAAATTATAGTAGATAATAATATTCATTAACAAACTTATACTACTTATATTAAAATGAATACATTCAATATAAAACATTCGTAGTTACTCGATTTGATAATGTGATTCTAATCTCATTGTTTTGTGACAAACGTACAATAATCTCATTATAATAATAACTTTTTAATGGTTTTGAAAGTGTATTTTGTTACCTGCGATCGACACTATTCATTCGTTGACTTTCTATCACTTGATGGAAGTTACGTTTTTAGTTCTTTTACTCTTTTATGTCTTTTGTTATTCATATCCGGATTACTCAATTTTTTGTACTGTTTTATTTTATTCCTTATGCTTAAAAACATTTTATCGTTTATAAAAAGTGACTGTTGTGTTAGTCAGGAGTCAGCGTTATTTTAAAAATAAAAAAGAGTAAGTTGTTAAAAAATAGTTTTGTACACGTGCATATTAAGCAGTCGGCATGCTTGCCGAAGAAACTATTGTAAATATAATAAGTAAAATACGTTCTCCAATCGTTTTATTGTAAATAACCATATTTTCTACTTAGTTAAGTTTAATAATAGACTATATTTAGCTTACTATTATGTTTAAATGTAATTTACTAGTAGTAATAAACATAATTATGTATTGTAATTAATTAGTTTATTAATAAATACTTGTTATAAATTTAAAGGTATAGAGTATCGTTACCGGCCGCATTGCCGTAGTTGGTAACGTGCTCGCCTCTCATCATGCGGTCCTGGGTTCGAATCCCATTCAGGCACGTCATATATTCATACGTTACAAAAAAACATTTCATTCTCCATTCCATAAAGTTACACCCCAACGTCGTCGCTAATTACCATTGCAGTTGATGCGACGTTAAATAAATAATTAAAAAAAAAGTTTTGTTATTTATAAACAACCTTGATCCTTAAAAGAATCCAAAGTAAACATAACAGAATTTAATTAAATAACCAGAGACAAATAATTTTTTGATGTAGGCCTAATCTTTAGTTTGATTATTACATTGCAGTAATCTTTGTGATGTAGAATTTAATTTTGCAGATATTATTACTAGCGTTATGGGTTGCTTTAAGAACATCTTAAATTATTATGTTCTTATTTTATACTCACTTCTTAGACCATCAAACTCCACTTCTATTGTCGTTTAAGAACCAAGGAATGTGTTGATCAAGGTATTATTAGAATCTTGATATTTCCTTCCCCTATTCTCAGTATAAATTCATGTGAATATAATCTAGGTGTAAGAAAATTAATCTTGTTTACGCTTCAAAATTATCATTCTACTAACCTATGCAATTAAGTACTATGACATTTTCTAGTGTTAATTAATGTTTTATTACTTAACTGTTTAATAAAACAGGATTAATTTTAATCATCCTAAAATGTCGCTTTAAATTTTGTAACATTTGTTGAACCCTATTTTTTATAGAAAAATCTGAATAGTACATCAAACAGTAAGATGTTATGAAATAAATCATATCTATAAAACCATAAAAAAATCTTTTAATGAACTTACGTTTCAGGATTGATTGATTGATTTCATAATGGACAAAATGTCCTAAATAGCTGCCATTAATGCACATGAATTTGAAGAAAACCATATTAGAAAATCAAATGTTTAAAGACAAATAGACAGACAATCGAATTTTTATAAAATTGCTTTTGTATGGGTTTTGGCAGGTGCAATTTATTGCCGTATGGGAACCAACCGGTGACTTACAGTATTGCTGTTTTCTCAAAAACGGTTGTTCAAAGAAGAATCCTATAGTTATTTATTTTCTAATTTATTCAATTATTATCGTACATATTTATTCTTTGAGAAAAATCTATTTGTTCATGGATTAAAAAACCGGCTCTCCAATAATTTAGCTATAAGCTATTCTGCCCACCAGTCGGAAGATACCATTGCTTATAAGGCCAGAGCGCTGTTACGTACTGTGTTAAAAACATGAAAATAAAAGTTGATCTTATTGTAGGTTATATTATACTTATGATATTGAAACAAATTACGTTTGCTATTAAAAAGGTTTACGTTATTATCTGAAATATATAATTATGTGACAGAACTGTTATTACATTTGTTATTGAATGTTGTTGTTGTTTAGGTCATCAGCCGAAAGGCTGGTTTAAACCTGTAGAGGTTTTACTAAGTAAAACGAGGAGTGAGGTGGTTTACCATTGCCTTCCTCACTGAGTGGAAAAGTATGCTTATCAGCATGCCGGGCCCTCTGAAAAGCACATATTTTCCACTCTGCAAATGACACCTTCACTTCATTCACCACAGGGTCTGGCTGTATAATGAAATTCATTACTTTCAGAGGAGATAACTCTGACTAGTGTCTTTTACACCTCTACCTCTTCTGTTCTTAAATGATTCAGTCATTTAATTGGCTGACCATGTGTTAAGAAACAGAACTATTTATTTTAGTCCTGCAACGAACAGATTCAGTGTAAAAAATTTGACACTCCACCTGTCTGTTATGGGCAGTGTTATTGAATATAACTATTTAAAAGGTAACACAGCATTTTGTTTGTAAAACCATTACATGTTATGAAAAATTAAATTAAATTAAACATTTTTTTATTCTTTCAAAATCTATATCAATCCATTTCATCGACATAGACCTATAAATCCTATAATTTATTGTTCTATAAATTAGTATTCTATAAATGTAACTTTACATTTATTTTAAAGTATTTAATTTATTTTTAATTTTAAATACTGCTACTTTTAATCGAATATTGGGGCCTAACGTTTTTCTTTAAATAATAATCACTTATCATTTTAACTTTAGTTTGAATTACAATTACAAATAAAACTTATACGTTATTAATTAAATATTGCGTATGTTTGTAGGGGAGATAGTAGCGGATATTGCGCTACACAAAATTAGTGTTCAAAGAAATAATATTCTAAAACCTATCAGTCGCACAAGGGTTAAACTTATGTATGGTTTGGTTGTTATTTTTATGATTATTAATGTCAATACTCTAGCTAACTCACGTGCAGAATGCAGTATGGAAAGTCCATAAGTATTTCAAGTGTGTTTTAAGTATTTCGTACGTGAGTTAGAGCGCTACTACACTAAGTAAATACTTGGGACTACATTTAGATCGTCGACTTACATGGAAACATCACATAATAACTAAAAAGAAACAACTTGAGCTGACAGTACATAAACTACATTGTTTAATTGGTAAATACTCACCTTTGTCAAACGGATCAAAAATTATTTTATATACGTTTTAAAACCCATGTGGACATATGGGCTTCAATTGTGGAGTACATCCTGCACTTCAAACATAAACATATTCAATTTCATTAACATTATAATGGAATCGTAATCATGTTAATTAACATTTATCAAAATTACTGATTGTTTTATTTCAAGTGAACAGATTGTAATGTTGCAGAATTGTAAAAAAAAAATACACTAAGTAAAAATATCGACTCCGTGCCACAATAGATTCTCATTTACAAACTCCTATTGAATAACGTAATATGAAAACATACTTAATATTTGTATCTTTTGGAAGTTCAGGTACCGACAATATTATTATTATAGTAATGGAATTGTTTATCAATTTGTCTTATGTAATTATTCTAAAGTAAAATATAGTAATTGTTCAAATTTCGTACAAAAAAAACAATTATTTCTTGTTTGAACATCCCTCTTTTTCCGTCGGAGGTTAATTTACTTTCTTCCGCATACATCAGCTACAATTGAACTATAATGTTTACTGGTAAGGGTGTACATTCGCCTTCACTATTACACAAAATTTTGAGTACTTACACACTCGTCATCTAACAAAAATATATGGCGTATCCGTCTGTTAAGGGGTAAATAAAAATAGTAAGTTATGTAGTAGGAGCGGATGAAATCGGGCTTTCGGTAACATTAATATAATTTTTTAAAAATGCGATTGAATCAAGGGAAATAGTGATGAAAAACAATTAAATTTGTTCGGTTATATGAAACTAAAAAAAATAAAACCGCGGATGACTTGGTAGAACGTCTTTTTTATTTCTGAAGAACTATGTTACCTGGACTTAACAATAATCGTTATTCTTTATAATCCTTTCAAATAGTATTAATAAAAAGTAAAAACACCATGTAGTTAGTAATTTAGTATTATTTAACTTTAATGAATGAATGAACGGCAGCGTGTTATAGTTTGAAAGTAGATTTTTCATGACCACGTTTTATAGTCTAGCAAGATTTATAAAATATTGAACGTAAATAACATTCACGTTCAGGTGCAGACACGACAATGTTGTCTTCTCATAAAAAATTCTATTTATTCAAAGTCGATATTACCCTTTAAAGTGAGTGTGACTTTCCCTTTACTTTAAGGGTTTCTTTCTGCGTTACTGACGCTTTATCTTTTACGGAGGCAGTTGTCTCTTAAAGTTTTCTTCTTCACGTTCTCAACTATAAATATAACAACTTCCTTCCTGTATTTTACACACGCAACAATACTGACAGAACTTTTCTACGTAGCTAAACAAGTTATCTGGAATTAGAAAATACTTTAACAAATTGCTTCTCTGTTACGTAGTCAAATAAGGAACCTTGATGAGTTACTTTTTTTTGATGTACGAAGTCCTAATTTTCATGCTCCCTTAGAACCTATTACACTAATTATTTGCGTACAGGCTGAAAATTGTAATTATTAAATTAATATTCTATCCAGATGGAAAATGCTTCTCTCAGCTACCTTTCACATTTTCAAAGTTAACACAGGGTGAATCAATAATTGCTATCTCCCTTAAGTAATTATTGCTTGCTTTAAGTACAGCAGGATATATCACGGGTAGCAAATAATCTCAAAAATCTTTCAAAGGAAAAGAATTCAGTAACACATGGAATCGATTATATTTTATTCAGATTTTTAACAAAAAACATTTAGATAAACTTGAAAAATGGTTAGACAGCTAGGGAATTCAGATGAATGTAACAAATCTGTACACCATACATTCAGATTACGAAAAGGTAACTAATTGCACAACAGTAAAGTTATTTAAAATAACCTAATTCCACTTTGTGATACTGTCAAATATCTTGGTCTACACGTAGATCGTCAACTTACATAGAATCAACAAACAGTAATTCTCAAAATGAAAAAACAACAAAAAACCAACTAATGTTAGTTTTTGAAAAAACGTAATAGATTTTGGGTAACAAATCACTTCTGACAAAATAAAACTTTGGGGTACATCTCCAAATTCAAATGACATCTTATAGAGATTCCAGTTTAAAACCATTAGAGATATGTTAATACATACCCTGGTAGTACATAAATAAATTGGTTTATCGATATCTTAGCTTAAACACAGTGAAAAAATAAATTTTAAAATTCAGTATTAATTATTCGGACAGATATTACAAATATAAAACCACATTAGCAATCAATTTATTAAAACAATAGTGTAAATATAAATTCAAGGTTGATGAAATTTGATTTTTCGGGTTTGTCTCATCAATGTTATAATCAAAATTTACCATAAATTCTTCTGTATTTTATTTTATGATTCATTATTTAGAGTTATTATAGTTAATTCAGATTAATTATTTATTGTTCAAGGAAAATTAATCGTATACACATAAATAGAAAATAATTTCATATTATGGTTTTGGAGTTAGTTCAAGTTATTCGATATTATAATTCCTTTTTTAATGATTCATGTTATAAATTCTGGAGGCTTATATTTCGTCGTCAAAGAAGACAAATGTACTATTGTTAGCGCGGTGGTATTTGAGAACCCACGCTTTTAATAAGAGCGTCACCAGTAACTACCCTAAAAACTCCTTCAAACATAGCAGTTATTGGAACAGCTAAAGAAGAAAAATATAGTTCTAAAAAGCACACCTACTTTGTCTTTAAATTGTAGCAACTTTTTTTCAGTTTTCTGTATGTGACGTGTTTTAGAAAATGAACTGTTGATTTAAATTTGTGCGTTTATTGTTGGAATCACAGTTTTCTATTATACAAACATAATCATACACGTGATTATTGTAGTAAATAGCAAAATTTTAATTGTACTTTTCTAATAGATTCAATTTAAAATTCTAATTTTTGCGTTTTAAATTTCCTTTAGAAACCCTTAAAGGCCGTTAATAGATTTAAATCACAAAATTACCAAGTTTACTTAAAGATTGACATTCACTAGTACAATGTTCATTTTTTAAATAAATTATACGAAAATATTATTTCATAAACTTCCATTTTTAGAAGACGTTCTGAATACCAAACAAATATTAGTAATATAAATAATTAACTTAAGTAATGTGTGAGTAATTAAACTTGGAATTAATAAATAATTTTTTTTGTATCCGTTTACTTTTCATTTGTACTTTTTACGGTAAAGTTAACATTAAAAACTGAAAGACAAAGCACTGAAGGTAGCTTGGGAATACACACTAGAACTAAGAAGTAAGTGTTCTATATGAGAGAAAAAAGTGAAGAATTGTAGGTAGTAAGGGTGAAAAGAAGGTGGAGAGATTTTGAGGGATGATTGAGGCGTGTGTGTGGACTGAAATCCTGGGTCAGGTTATGTGGGTAAGTTTTGTGAGAGTATGAGGTATTTTGGCGAGAGAAATATTGTGAGTGACTTGTGTGCAGTGTGTAGGATGAAAGTGAAAAAGAGAGAGACTAACCATAGAATGAGAGATACTCTCTCGTGAAAAGTAGGAGAGGTAAAATATAAAAGGGAGGGAAGTGCTAGAGAACAGAATGAAACGAGAGTTATATTTGATCGTGCATCTCTCCATTCACCCTTCGTAGGAGTTACCCAGCTAAATTGACCCTTTTTGTAGCAGCAGTTCTTGATTTACAAACAGAATAACCCTACCTGTTTCAATTTAATTCTCACTCTGTTAAAAATAAAGTAATACAAGTTAAAAAACATAATATAAATATAACTGATTAGTATTTATATTGGTACTTGAACGTTTATTTTATATTAACAGGAGCACTCTTTTATTAAATCCTCTTTCACTTGTATTCATACAAAAGTGGTCAATAAAAATTAACTTAGCTATAGCATTTACACTTTAAACTAACAAACGTACAGGTGATTGTAAATATATTATATTTTTTATTAAATTAACACATCATGTAATTTACAAACACATGGATGAATATCTTCTATGGTTTTTAATTTAAAAATAAACAGAACAATCTTTTTTATCCGAGGTGGCGTTGTGTTGCGAGAGGCAGTAGTGTTGGACTCAATTGAGGCATTCTCGTCCAGCCCAAGGAGACCGCAACCGCTTACCAACCAAAAACCCGCCGCCTGGCTACTTGATCCGATATCAACAAAGAACCCTTCACCTCCCTCAGAACTGTTTATGTAATACTACAAGGGAAATGTCGGGTTAAAAAATTTACATAATGTCAGCGGGGCGTGGAAGGGAATTGTAGCCTAATTCCCATCTCGCTGTCTCTGAACAACACTCACTCTTGCCACTTTCATTCACCTCTTTCATCACCAGTTCAGGAAATTAGTGTGCCTATCTTCTAAGATCGGGACAGGATTGATTTACTTTGGGAGAGGCCAAAAACTAGAAAACTAGAAAACAAATAAACAAAACTAAACACATTCATTTGTTCATTTGGCATGTGATGTCTTCTATGCAAGCCTCAAGATGCAGAAATTAATAACTGCAAAAGGTTTAAAAGATTGAATACATTTCGAGAAAAACCCTGGAGGAAAAGTGCGGAAGGAGACCGTTTTAACGTTTTATGATATCTTGCTTCTACCAATTTTAAAGTATGGTTAAGACTATTGAAAATTGAACTCGCAGGAAATGTCAAGAATAGTGGATGCTGAGGTTATATTGTTGAGACCTTTAGGAAGGTTTGATTACTAAACCATAAAGTAATTGAAAAATTGAATATGTCAGGGGCCATGTCAACCATTCATATATACATATAAGAGTGGTGTAATAACTTGTTACAAATACCAGACCATCGAACACCCAAAAAAATGTTTACATACAAATCAGCCGAATAAATTAGTATTGAACAACTTTGATAGAGATAAGCATTCTAACTTTTTCAACAAATAGTAAATTACTAAAACTGAAGTTGGAGCAGCCAGGAGGTTATCGTTTATCATTATAATAATAAAACTTATGTAGTTCAGTAAGAAGCGTAGTCAAATCCTTAGCTAAAATCCTGGATTTCAATAATCTTTTAGATTTTAAATCTCTTCTGATAATTGTCATGACTTTTTCTGTAACTGTCTCTTTTACTTTTTGGAAATTTTACCCACATTATTTGAAGACCAACCAATTTTCTGACGGCTTCTAATAAAATTGTAACTTGATTGAACTTAATTTTTGAGGTAGTTCATACCAGCTAATTAAGTTGGCTAGCACAGACGGAAGCCAGATTTGAATCTAATTCACTGTTATCAAATATTTATTCTAGGTTCACACACGAATACTTACTTGAAAAGACTGATGCACCTGTTATTTTTGCAACGATACTAGATTGACAATAAAAAATTTAATCATACAGTGCCTAGGTTTTTGAAGAATAAGAGAAGAGAACACCGTAACATAATACACAATACGAAACTCATGCTAACGGACATCAAGAGACATAAAATGTTTTTGTATCTCAGAGACTTACAGTTATACAAGATATTTTAATAATAAACTTTGTAATTTTTACCTAACAGTGATCGATAATGACATTATTGTTAATGAGATCTTTTTTGTCTTTAACTTTATTACAGTACTGTACATTGAGCTGCACAACTTCCGTATATGATATTTAAATGGCGGTGAGTAATTTCACTTTAAGGAGAAGAGAAACCCAGTGGTACATTCTCTATTTAAAACTTCGGGTATTGTCATTATTCAGCCCAAGAGGTTTTTACTCCATTTCCGCTTTAGGCGTCGCAGATTTGGGAAGTTTCTTGTAGCTAGATCACGGGCTAGTTGGTTTGGATGGTCATCTAGTCGTGAAATTTTCTATAATTTCGTCGTTCGTGAAATTTACTATACAAAGACGCCGTTAGCACCTTCACTGTTGAAATTTTTAAATTGTCGTGGAGGGTTTTATTACTTACGTACAAAGGAACGCCAGAGGCAAGTCTCAAGAATTTCGATTGAAAAGTCTGGATTGACTTAAAATTACTCTCTGCCGCTACTCCAAAGAGCTGAATACGATAAGTCCAGATTGGTCTTAAGAGGGATTTGTATATTAAAATTTTGGAACAGATGTTCAATTTCAATCGAGGTTTAATTAAGCAGTAGAATATCTTCTGGCGGCGGTTAAGTTCTAAACGTTTTGTACACAAATGATGCTTCCACTTTAGTCACATGTCAAGCCATAAGCCACTATATCGCACCACTCAAACTTGTGGGTTAGAGTGGTTTTATAACGTTATTCAGTATCACAGGTGGGCAAGTTTAACGACGTAAGGTGATGAGATATTAAATAAATAAACATTAAAAAAAATCAAAATTATACTAATATTTTATAGTCTTATTTCAGCGTTATTTTTTAAATAGGGTTAAAGATATATTCCTAAAAAACCATTACAATCACCACAACGACCCTTAAAACTAACTGAACTTTGCCACTAGAACAGTAGCACAACTGAAAAGTAAATTCAATTAATTTTTTTAGTTTGTGAAATCTCGTTGCTGATTATATCAATTTGCATTTTGTGAATTTTTGGAGAATTTTGAAAATGTTCTCTTTACAGCCATGTAAATATTTTGATATTACTTTTATACAACTTTGTATTTAAGAACTAATAGTATCTATGTAAAATATATCAGACCAGATTTACAGCTTGAAATGTATGATTTCACGTTAACTACTAAAGCAAGCATTGATAAAACCTATTACGGTTAGTCTTAGCAACAATAGTTTCTCTAAGTTTGTGAGTAGTTGACGGACATGTATTAATAACTGTTAGGAAATACTTTAGTCATTATTCCAAGTTTGATGAACTTTCGTTTGATCTTTTTCAAGTTTCTGATTGGTTACGTAAAGTACTATAATCCTACTCATATACCATTGGTCTCTACTTTCATATTCCTCCAAGATAAAATTCATCGGTTTTATATCAAATTTGTCAATATTGTAAACCTTTGAGTAAAACGTTTTTATAAATTTTCAAAAGCATGCTTTTATTTTATAAATTTATTTATTTCCATACGAGGACTTAATTAAATCACTTTTTATTTGTATTAGAGTCAATTTAAAATTCTAATTTCATTTATATATATTTTTAGTAGCAAAATTTTATTATCTCTATAATAATTCATAATAAGATTATTTTCGAGTTTTATGAAAATAAAAATAGAATATTATAATATTTAAATTAAATTTGTAAACTATCCTTATATGGATACTGATAGTTTATTACATAAACGTTTTCTTTTACTGAATATCTGCTTAATCATTCTGAGCAGAATGAGTAATGGTTTCAAACGTAAATTAGATTTTCCTTTGTCATATATGAATATTCCATCTTCCAGAATTAAGTAACATTATTTAATGCAATAATGAATTGTTAAATTTCTTTATTTGGGAGCAATTATTTATTCTAATCTAAACGGTTTTTATAACGTTATTTAAGAAAAGAATCGGCAATTTATTTAAAAATAATGAAAATGAATTTAAAAAGGTATATTTTGCGTATCAAACATAATATGTTTTTGCGGTTAAATTTTTATGATTGTATTTTAAATAATATTGTTTAACTAACGGTTTAAGTATATTGTACTCGTATGACTGTAGAAAATAAAATAAATATTAAAAAAAGAATATTTAAAAATTAATTATATACCTAAAGTTATACCAATGGGTATCTTTGTCTTTTGTGTTTTTTTCATATTACTTTGCTACGTACGCATAAATCTCATATTCTTGTAGTCGTATATTTGTGTACTGTTGAAAATTTCAAATAAAAGATAAATAAAATTGATTTTTGTCTACATTCCAGTAGAAATAATGAGATTTGGTTGTGTCCATACTTAGTACCAGTCACCGAACTTCGCTTGGTCTCAGATTATTACCATTCCGCCACTTCAATAAAAAATGTTTAATAAGCTTTTACCACTACAAAATAAAATTAGCTACTAATTTTTCATGATGTATTTATATAACGTATCATGTATTTATATGTAACGTGGTCGCTAAATGACCTCGTAGTCGATGCGACCTTAAATAAATAAATAAACAAAAATTACATTCTATATTCATGTTTGATTAAATTAACAAATAATATATTTACTGTTTCAAATATTATAATGAAAATTCGATACAATTAATTATTTATACCAATAATTTGAAGATTCGAAAAAAATGCTGTTTTCATCAAGAGCTGATAAAATATATGTATTTTCCTTATTATGTGAACGGAAAATGTAAACTCACATATAACATTATATATATTGTACATTATTATTTGTTTGTACAAATATCGCAGCGTGAAGTACATACAGTCGGACTTCTATAACTCAACTCCTCAAGGGTTGAGGAAATAAATCGAGTTACAGAAATTTTGAGCTATGGAAAAATACTAACAAATCAGTTATTAAAAATAAAAAACATAGAACATTCCACATAGGCTAATAGAGTAGCCTACAATATGTAAAATATGTAAGTTTACTGGACTTGCGTAATTTCGCAATACAGTACTGTACGTTGCATTTAGCTTAGCTATAAGCTAAAATTGTTAAGTACTGTACATATTGTATACACTATACAGTATTCCAAAATTACGCTATTTTAATTACAGTGCGTGCTGGATATGTTACATTGTATGGACAGACTATGGTTCTATTGTTCTGTGGTCCACCAAAGATTCATCGATTCAAAGAGATTCATTGCTCTGATTTACGCTTGTTAGGCCTACATAGGCAACAGATGACTTTGAGGACCTGTACCGTTTTATGGTCGAACATTTACTCTTAATTTGAAAGAAGCAGCGCTGTACCTACATTTTTCAAAAGACCAAAAAAGGTATTTTGAGAACTATGTACATAATTTCGTCAAAAAAACAAAATAAATAGTTCGCCTTTGAGAAATGACGGAATTCGAGTTATAGATGGATTTTGCACAGAAAATGCATATAAGGTTGAAGAGAACTGAAATTCATTTCAAGGTATAGAAAATTCGAGTTATAGAAGTTCGAGTGTAGTTCATATATCTGTTACTGTTATTAATACTATAGCATAGAAACCCCCGTAGCCAGCCTATTGTTCTAATTATATTTCTTTATTTAGCGAGTTAACGATTTTTTCCAAATATGAGACCTAGCACAATCGATTTGTAGACCCTGAAAACCCCTATTCACGAATTTTCAGGAAAATCGTTAAAGCCGTTTTCTAGAAAAGTTTGACATACAACCATACACACGTCAAGTTGTGTCATGATATTATTAGATTTGCTATAAATATAATCAATAATAATCTCCTATATTAAATAAATCTTTCATAACCTTTATGAAATTAAGTACATTGGTTTCATAATATTAACTTAAAGGAGATTCTTTTTTGCAGTATACAATTTAAAACAATTCTGCAATTTCTAGAACAGTTCTAAATGAGCCATAAAATTAACGTATAAAAAGATTTTGTAAGTAGGGAATTTTCTTTTAAAGTTAACAGAATATGAAATTGGTAACACTGTTTAATAACATGGTTCTGTGGTATAAAAGAGTCGATGTTAAAACCATTATGAGTGCTAGCAAGGGCAATGAGAGTCGTTTTTAGAAGGGTAGGGTTTTTAATAGTGCCTTAGGGTTAGAATAAAAATGTACTCTCTGACTTTTACCTACTACGATCAGCAAAATTTTTATTAGTTAATTACAGTAGAAAATCGTAAAATTTTTACAAATAATAAATGGATTTTTTATTACTTTTTTCCTTGGAATATCCATGATAAATATTTAATATTTTGGTACCAATCAAAAAGTATTTTAAAGGCTCTTATTTAAATCATTTACAACTCTCCTTTGTTCGTACAGAACAATGTCATTTTTAAGCTAAGGTCTATGCAGTAACTGGAAATAATAAATAATAAAAGAATCTCCTTAAATTTATAACAATTATTTATTCACAATGTTATTATATGACAATATATAATTACTGTGCCTAGATTACTGACAAATTACAATCGAATTAGTTGAATTAATTACAAAACTTGAACCTTAAAATAACTTAACACATAATAACAATTATATTTATATTTAAAACTTACCGCTTACCTACAACTAATAAATATAAATTGTGTACACTAAGCAGAACTTTTCTTTGACGTAGAATGTATGTATTCACATTCATGACAATATGCCAACTTGAACTGACTAAACTGAACTTCCGGCTAAAGGAGCTATTCTTCTTTTTACTCATTTAAGCTTCTAGAAAGGAATAGTAAGACGAGGTAGCAATCACGTCATAGAAATACAAAGACTTTCTTCCAAATTCTTGAAGCAGTAATAAAGAGGTAGCTATATTGAACGAGAAAGAAGAAAATAAAAGGGATTCTCCGATATTTTGTAAAAAATTCATAAAAGGAAATACATATAATATACAATAAAAAAACTAGAAATTGTTTAAAAATTAATCACAAAAGAATACAAGAACAAGAAGTTAAGAGCCGATTATTCTAATTGATATACACCCTCTCCATCCTTCCTAGGTAGCAATGTTAGTCACATAACAAAACAATCTTTCATGCATTAAAACTGTATCACCTTAACTATTTCTAGCCAACTACGAACTAGTACTAATATTTTAGTGCCAAAAGTCTTTCTTTATTTAAATAGCTACTTTTAATGCAACACATTGTCTACATTACAACTCGCGTGAAAAAACAAATGTGGCCTATTTGTTCCACAACAAAAACTAAAGACCAAGCTTTTTCAAACGGACATGATTTTAAAATAGTTTGCAGGAAATTATTAAATCAATTCAGATTGTTTTGATCATGGATCAAATTTCAATTTGAATTGACCAGTCAATAAAACTGCCTTATTTATTCTGTTGTCACGCATCAAATTTAGCCACTTAAGTGCTTATTCGTTTACAAAAAACTAATAATTAAATCGGTCAACAAAATAGTTAAAACTACAGAGTTAGTGTATGGAAAAAGGACGTAGAACAGTAACGTTCAAAGACTATTTAAAAGAGATATGAACTATCAAAAGTATTTTTAATTTATGTGGAATATCAATTTAAAGTTATACATCATTTGATTTAAATTCAAAGTATTAATATATTTGAACTATTTATTTAAAATATACATATTGTTTAATTTTAACTAAAAATTTTAATCAGTGTATGTGGAATAATATTTAAAGTTTGAGGTGCTGATGGAGAAAAGAACAAGTCGGAGACAAAACTTGTGCCAATGACTTGTCTAAAAGCAGATAAAATAATTTGTGATGATAATAATAGATAGTTATGGCTGTCTCGATGTTGAAATTTAAATTCTTATAAAATAAGAAGTCTTACTTTATGAGCGTACACCGCTCCAAAGTTTCAATGATATGAATTCTTAATAAAGCATAAAGTTAACAAAATTGCCTTGATAGCTCTACCTTTTGTAATTTTTACTGCCGAAGATAGAACTACTGTTAAATTATTGTCCCAGAAATTTGGAGCCTTAATGCAACTAATATGTCAGAAAGTAGTTGTGTAAAGCTATGGAACATAAATGTGAGAGATATAAAGTGCAAATACAAAAGAAAAATGTTGATGAAGTATTGGTGTCAGAAATGTGGAAAGTGAACAGACTTAGAAATGAAGTTGTCAAGGCTAGAGATGGGTTTGGTTGTGGAAACAGTAAAATTTTTAAGTTCAACTGGTATAGGCACAGGACGTGGTTGATTAAATTTGATAAAAAGATTGACGCATAAGATAAGGCGGGGGAGAGAGAAACCGAGGTTGTTCTAGTAGGAGAGTGTTGGTCGGCCTATGAGGCTTAAAAGACTTAAAGGATGGTGACTGGCAGGATGAAGTTGAATTGAAAAAAGATGAGAAACACCGGATGATGTAATCCACGCACGAATTTAGAGAGTTGACATTCTCAGCTTACATGAGCAATATGTTGATAATTTTCCTTAAGGTTAAAAATATTGATACCAACTTTATAAGTGTTTAAAGCAGTTAAAATAAAATTATTAAAATACATTTTTGTTCTACTATAAAAATCGGAAAAAGACTCTCCTTAGTTATAAAATAAAGCAATTTTTCTACATGGTAGTAAAAATATATATGTGTCCATTTAAGAAATGCATTGTAACTGGGTAACGATCGCACTTCTTACTCAATAAATCCTCATTCTAATGTAACTTACGTACTGAAAAGTATCTATCATGTTTCCCATTAGGATAAATAAATAAAATAATTCTACACCGATAAACAATACTGAAGTTATTTATTATTGTCTGAATGGCTCCATTCCAGGGCAGTAGTTCATAAAGAGCCATTTTGGCAACGCTTACCAAACCAATATCAAAGATACTGCTGTACTGTATTGTTTCAAATTTCTATGTCTCCATTAAAGGACATATATTTCAAATATTTGTCTCAGGAGAATTTTTAACAATACTTTTTAATAAATTGAAATATAGTGCTTTGATTATTTAAATAATAGAAAAAACATTTTATATCTATTTATATTTTAATTCATTGATTTTAGTGAGATTAAATTCATAAATAAAAATCTGGTGTGATACACTCACACGACTTTTTCTTGCCAATTCAAATAATGAATAATATAACATAACAATAGTAATAAAATATTAGAAGTAAGCAACAAAACTAACCTCAAAAAACATAATCTTATTTTAATCATGAGTGAAAGATGCAAAATAAAACCAACTCTCAGTTTGACTTAAAAATACGGAAAATCACTCTTTCACGCTAAACTAGGTTCTGTAGAGAAAAATGCTCAAATAAAAGTTGTAGATCTTATACGACAAAAGAGTATATAATTAAATTTATAGGAAATTAAAATTTAATTTCCTATAAATTTAATTATATACACTTTTGTCTTAAACTTTTGTCTAAGGCTGAAATCTTAAAAAAATCGATTTTTTACACATTTTCGTGAAAAAAGCAGAAAATTGCTAATTACCGCTAAACTAAGGGTTATGAAAAAAATGTTTAAAATTAAATTTGCATTATTTTAAATTCCCTACAACTACTATTATATACATTTTGCGCTAAAATGGATATTAAAGCCGCAATGTTAAAAAGAAAACAATTTTTTACGTGAAAACCGCCTAACCAAGAATGTCAGCAGACATGGCGCCTGCCTTGTCTTTTAGAGCACAAATAAATTAGTAAATGGGGTGACTTAAAAAAATTCGTAGTAGCCGTTTTTGAGAATATCGCAAAAAAGTGAAAAATGACCCGAATAAACCACTATTTCCGGTTTACCGATTTTAATAAAAATGTTTGTGCCTGGTGCGGTAGTAGTAACTAAGTTAAGTTTCAAGTTCGTACGATGTTTCATTCTTGAGATATTTTGTTCAGACATACACACACACACACGCACAGACCAATCGCTAAAAACATGTTTTTTGTGTTCGGGGGGTCTGAAAACGTGTACATCCGGTGAAAATTCGATTTTAAAAAATATTATATTATCCTTCCTATATATTCATATAGACCAGAAGAGAACATAACTGTTTGGTTAAAAACGTAATTCGGTGTATTATATACGTGCAGTTGAAATTTAAAAAGTATGAGTTGTTTTTAATTACTTGGATTTGTGTGTTAACAAACAGTTTTACAAAATGACGTCAGGCTCTCCTAATTATAAATTCATTAGGAAATATATAAACAATTTATAATTAATTTAACAGCCTTTTGAATTATGTATTTATAAATTTTAATGACATAAAAATCTTTATTACATTTTTCATTGATTCTATACTAATTCGCATTATCACTTTACAGCCGCTATTCAATTTTTGTTTGTACCTCTCTATAACTTAAATTCACTTTAATCATTATAAATATTTACATAATTTACTACATTATCCAGATTATTGGTTTAAAATATTTTGAAATATAAAACATGATTTAATTTGTATGGCTAAAGATAGTACTTCAGCTTAGGTGTAACAGCTTTTTTCGTCCTTTTTTTAAGAATTAAATGACATTGGTTGAGATATCGCTTTTGATGATCTACCAGCTTGAACTGTATATGATGATTAAATAAAGGGTTGATTAGTCATAGGGGTTAAGTGACATTTTTTTTATAATAACTATGTATTTTGCTGTGCATAAGTGCCATCAGTCTGTGTCCAAACTATGAAAAACATCTTGTTCATATTATTTTTCATTATAAATTTGTTTTTATTAACAACTGAGCGGTTTTGCAGAACCAGTAAATATGCATAAAATATATATTTTTGACGTAGACATTAGACGTTAAAGGAGGAGACCACTCATTAGAAGGACTCCCGCAGGTAATTACTAAAGTTAGCCTTTTCATAATATTTAATCATTAAAACTATTTAATTATTAATAGTTATTTTAATTACTTTTTTATATTTTTATTTAGTTTAATTAAATTAGGATTTTATTAAATTAAGTTAACCCAAATCTCTGCACCACTTTCTTCTGAGCCTACGGTATGGATTGCCTGGAAAATGTGGAGTACTTAGTTCGAGAATCAATGGGTTGGAGTTATGTAATGTTAATTTAACACGTTGATACATTTCGTGTGCGGTGTCATTAAACACGGTGACTGCTATGTGACCCAAATATGTGTCACACTTGCCTTTGAAAATGAGCCAGGTACATCAAAAATGAGTCACAGTACATTACTCATTTTTAAGCCGTATGTTACTAATGTGATTTCAAAAGATATGGCTTAAGAAAGTGACATTTTAGCCTACACTTAGCCTGTTAAAATAGTTGGCCTTTTTCAAATAATAGAATATTTCGTATGCAGGTAGTTTTTCTTGTTGTCATGTACTAGAATGATCCTAAATTAGGTATTTTAGGTGATAAATAATTTAATAATAAAATTATTTTTATTAGGTATTTTATATGAATAGTAAGATTATGGTCTTTTTAGAAGGGGATTAAATTTGTATTACTGTTTACTGCGGTAACAAAAAATATAGCGGTAGCAACGCAGCCCGAAATGTACCAAAGTTTGCTAAAACTGACTCTATAAGATTTCTTCACTATTATGAAACATTTTTTGTACATAGTTTACTCACTGCACTAAAACTTTTTTTTTGTCTTGAATTTTTATTACGGTACTGTACATTGAGCTGCACAATTTCCGTAAATGATATTTAAATGGTGGTGGGGAGTTTCGCATTGAGGAGAAGAGGTACCCAGTGGTACATTCTCCATTTGTAACTATGGGTATTATCCGTTATTTAGACCAAGAGGTCTCTACTCCATTTTCGCCTTAGACGTCGCACAGGTGGAAAGTTCCTTGTAGCTAGATCACGGGCTAGTTGGTTTGGATGGACATCTAGTCGCTCGTGAAATTTACTGTACAAGGACGCGGTTAGCTCCTTCACTGTCGGAATTTTTAAATCGTCGTGGAGGGTTTTACTGCTTACATAAAAAGGAGCGCCAGAAGCAAGTCTTAAGAATTTTGATTGAAAGCCCTGGATCAACTTTAAATTACTCTCTGCCGCTACTCCAAATAGCTGGACACCATAAGTCCAGATTGGTCTCAAAAGGGTTTTGTATAATAAAATTTTGGAGCGGAGGTTCAATTTCGATCGAGGGTTAATTAAGCAGTAGAGTAGCTTCTGGCGGCGGTTAAGTTCTAAACGTTTAGTACGCAGATGATGCTTCCAAGTTAGTCGTCTGTCAAGCCATAAACCAAGATACCGCACCACTCTGGCTTGGGGGATATGAACTTATTCAGCATCACAGGTGGACAAGTTTGACGTCGTAAGGTAAACGTAGCCTGTGTTGACTTAACTGGGTTCACCTTAATACGCCAACGGGTAAGCCAGTCCTGTATTAATAAAATATGTCGCTGTACTAACCTGGAAGCCTCATCCGCGCCCTTTTCCCGTACAAGAATTGCTGTGTCGTCAGCATACGTCGCGGTTACCGATGTGTCCAAAATAGGCATATCCGATGCAAATACGCTATATAAAAATGGGGATAGTATTGCCCCTAGGGGTACTCCGGCGTTAATTTTGTGCAGCTCAGAGTAAGCAGTACCGTGCTGGACTTCAAAGAATCTATGCTCTAAAAATGATTTTACAACCAAATAGTACGAGTCACTTAAAACACTTTTAAATTTAAATAGTAGTCCATCATGCCATACTTTGTCGAACGCGGAGCTGATATCCAAGAAAATGCCAGTGACATACTCTTTCCTTTCTAGACCCTCCGAAATGAAGTCCACAACTCGGTGCAGTTGTTGTGTCGTCGAATGTAGCGGCCGAAATCCAAATTGATGAGGTGGAATAATGTTGGCGTCTTCACATTGTATCTGCAAGCGTGGTAGTAAGAGGCGTTCGAATAATTTTCCTGTCGTCCGAAGGAGACTGATAGGACGGTAGGATGAAGGTAGGTAATACGGCTTTCCGTGCTTCAAGAAAAGCGTAACTACGGCAAATTTCCATTGTCCAGGAACATTCGCCACACGAAGGACTGCATTAAATAATAGTAGTAAAAAGCGTAAGCCGTTTCTCGGTAGGTGTTGCAGTATCTCAGATGTAATGAGATCAAATCCCGGCGATTTTCTCTTTGGCAGCCGTTGTACTACCTTTTCGACATCATCGATCGTATATGGTTGTGGAGGCAGTGAAAGCTGGAGAGGTGACTGCAGTTCTTCATCGACGGTTTGTATAAAATTCACGTTCTGCACATCTTCGTGTGGTTTGAATACACTGGTTAGATGAGTCGCAAAGAGAGTAGCTTTCTCGTTTTCCGTTTTCGCCCAAGTATCATCTGGATTTCTCAGTGGCAAAGAAACACTTCGGTGTTGTAAAAGCTTCTTAGATGTCCGCCATAGTGAGTCTGTGCTTTCATTCATCGATGTTAAAAAAGTCTCAAAATGCTCTGCTTTTAATCTGACTAATTCTTTCTTCAGATGGTTGGCGAGTCTATTGAGATATTGTTTATCGTCTGGTAGACGAGAATTTTGCCACCTGTGTCTAGCTTGCCTTTTCTCTCGTATCAGGCGTCTAACATACTGCGGAACATATTGAGTGGTAGGGTAACGTTTAATGGGTGTAGATGATTCCCAGGCAGCTTTCTGTACTTCGGTCATAAAATGTTGCACAGCCTTGTCAAGATCGTCATTCGATTTAAGTGGTATGTTTTGCGTTAGGTTGTTCTCAATTTTTTCTTTGAATGAGTCCCAGTTCATTCGCCCAAGATTTAGAGTTGGTTTTTGTGGGATCAGCACCGGTTCAGTGCTCAGCGTAGTGATTACAACCGAGTGGTCAGAGGAGAGATCATTTGTAGCTGTAGTTGCAAGGTGGTAGTTTCGCATTCCTTTGGAGAAAAGAAAATCGAGCTGATCAGGTTGACGGTTTCTAGCAGCGGGCCAATAGGTTGGTGTACCTGGAGAATGTACTTGTAACTGGCCATCACAAATAACTTTGTGAAGGGCTCGACCTCTTGATGTTGTAAGACGTGAGCCCCAGGCTGGATGTTTGGCGTTGAAATCTCCTCCTGCAATGAAGCAATCGCCTAGATCAGAACGCAATTGCTGGAAATGTCTCTCATTTGTCAGCGGGCGAGGTGGGCAGTAGATTGCAGCTGTAGTGACGTCAAACCCACGTGTTAGCACAGTTATTGCTGTGGCTTGCAAATGTTCACTAGGTGGTGACATAGAATGGAAATAATGTTGGATTCCTCGTCGTATTAATATTGCAGTTCCACCATGACCTGTATCGTCTGGATGATCGGTTCTGTAGATGTTAAATCCTTGGATATTCAAGCGACTGCGAGAAGTCAGGTGTGTTTCTGTTAGCAAAGCAATGTCAATACGCTCTTCATGTAGAAATAGTTCTACTTCATTTCGGTGTTGAAGGATGCCATTGGCGTTCCATAACATGATGACGAGTGAACTAGCTGTTGTTCTATTATTTACCATGGTTGGTTAAGAGCATCTGGATCAGTTGACTCATCATTGTGATGACCGGAGTGAAGAGGTTTTTTTATTTCTGTGAGGAAACTTGTAAGCTGATTCGAAATATCCTGAGATGTAGGCAAACAGTCATGTTCAGCTGGCTTCTGATCAGATTTCACAGCTTGACTGTACGTGGAGAATCGACGAGGTGGAGTTTTTGGTAACGTAATTGTTTGACTACGAGTTTCAGAGGTACCAGGTTGCGGTAAGATTGGATAGTTAGAATCTGTTGAAGACAATTTCTTCGTATCGGTCACTGTTGATGCTGGAGATCGACGGTGCTGTAATTAGCGGTGTACTGTACAACCTCTGTAATTGGATGGGTGTGCCCCGCCGCATAAAACACATGTCGGCGGTGTTTCTCGGGTTTTAGAGCATGAGCTCGACTCGTGCGGACCTGCACACCGCACACAGCGGGGTAATAAATTACAGTAGGTTTTAGTGTGACCGTATCGTTGGCAGCGGGCACACTGAGCGATTTGTCGCCTTTGCCTCGGTTCTTCGATTTTAACTTTGCATTGGAGCAGTGCGGTCAAGTCAAAAATTTCACCATTTTTCTTATCTGGCTCCAAATCAATGTAAAAAAGTGGTAACTTTACTTTATCGCGAGACAGTATGTTTGTCACATTACGCACCTTAAACCCTAATTTCGTAATTTCCTCGCTAATTATTTCTGAGGGTATAGTGTGGTGCAACCCTCGTACTACTACACGATATGCTTTGTCCTCCTTTAATTGGTAAGTGTGGAATTCTGCGTTGTTAGTGCGCAGGCACTGTACTAGCCTCCTATAATCATCAGAATGTAGTGTGTAGATAGTGATGCCAGTTCTTGTAGCGGTACAGCGGTATTTATCTGTACCTAGCAAATTCGTGAGATAACCCTGAAATTTCACGAAATCCACGTCTGATTTCAAGTGCACAGGAGGAGGTCTCGACTGTTTTGTCGTAATGGGTGATGGACTGGACTTACCTGTAGCGCTTTCTTCTACTGCATCTGCTGCAGTCGGAAGTGGGTCGAATCTGTTCGAAATTGGGACGTGTTTGTCTCTCACTCGAGGGTCCCTGAAACGTTTTGTTGAACTATTTTGCAGACTATTTTCAGGTAATTGCCTTTTTCTCTTGGGAACGACATCTGTCCACTCTATTATATCTGTATCGCTTGAATTGTTGTCGACGTGAGCACTTATTATCGACAACATTTCGGACGTGCTCATTTTTGCCTGATCGGCCATGGGCGTAGGCGACTGATAAAAATATTAAAAACAAATAAACTATAAAGTTCAGATGTAAACTAAAATAGGTAAATTATATTGTCCATATAATGTTAAATATCTGCCACTCACCGTTTGCAGCAAAAGTCTTGCTGGTATTAATATTTTAAATATTTTTTTTTTTTCGATATGGTTGCGGAAAGATTTTTCAGACTCTCCACATTCCAATTACTAAGATGCACTCCCACTTGACTGTTAAACGTTGAACTTTATGCTTCACAATTGTGCTCTCGAAATTTTACTAACGCAATCGCTCTCCCGTCCAGAGAGAGAGAGGGCCGCACCAGAGTGACGCGTAGGCGTAGGCTAAGCTTGTCTCCTACCAGTGATCTAACAAAGATTGATATCCAACCTTCTATAGATCCACTAGCTGTCAAAACAGTTCACAACCAAATCCCCCCACCCAGGGAGGCACCCCAGGCGATCTCCGCGAGGGTCACACTGTTAGTTTATTATCAGCAACAAAATCGTAAAGTAGTCTGTAAACCTTCCACCTGCCCGAAAAGGCCAAAGAAACGATGTCTCTTGTACATTCCGGAAAGATTGAATAAATATCCATCCAGAGTTTATCTGACCGGTCAGAATACAACCCACAATCAAAGAACATGTGATTCAGGTCCTGGACAGGACAACCACATTCGCAGTTGCTGTCTTTTTTTATATCTTTATTATGTAAATGAGATGAACAACACGTATGATTCGATCTTATCCTAGATATTAAACAAATCATATCTCTTTTTTGGTTCTTCGAGGCAAACCAAGGTTTGTTAAAGTACTTTTTTTTGTGTTTAAAATAAATAATTCCTTTTATATTACTTCGTTGTTTTATATAGTCTATTGAATCCTTAATTAAGTTATCCTTTAGTTTACCCGTTGTATGATAATAATGATATTTTTTAATGCTAATTACTTCTAGGTCTTTGGCTTCCCCGGCCAACTTATCAACCATTTCATTCCCCTGTATCCCGCAGTGACTCGGAACCCATAGGAATTTAATCTCGAGATCTTTTTCCACAGCCATCGAGAACAATAGCTTAATATTGTAAATGCAATTGTCTTGCTTGCACCGATCGTCTTCGCTGGCCAGCGCTGACAGCACGCTTTTCGAGTCAGTAACTATCACAGATTTTCTAATATCTCTCTCTAAAATTAAGTTAATAGCTCTACTTATTGCGAACGCTTCTGCTTGATAAATCGAATACTTATCGTGAATCCTCAATTTCAGGGCAATTTTCAGTGTCGGGCACCATGTGGCAAAACCGACCTAGCCTGACTCGGGATCTTTGGAGCCATCTGTGTAAATTAACGTGTGATTAGGATTATTCTCCCTAATATATTTATCAAAACTATTATTAATTACATGTTTCTTTTTCTTTTTCGTTATCATTTCAGTTACAGCCTTCGTTATTTCATGGCCAGCAACACAGTTAATATTCCTTTTCAAATCAATGAATCTGTCAAAATATTTGTAGTGTAATATTCCTGGTTTGTCCATTACAATTATCTCATCTATATCACTCAAGTTTATTCTCGCTTCCACTAAATTCGATTTTATACTACGTCTCGAATAATAATTCATGTTATCACACAATCTTGATATCGCGGATTTGAGAGAGTTACTTTTAAAGGAAAAAATTTTTGCAACGTATTTATTTGTTAGGTACTTTCTCCGTGCTGACAGAGGCGGTTCACGAGCCATGTCGAGGAGAACGATTATTGGTGTGGTTTTCATTAAGCCCATTGCGGTACGGAGCGCCGCGTATTGTACCACGTCTAACATTTTTAAATTCTTTTTGTTTGTACAATTGAATAATTGCGAACCCCAATCCAACCTGGACCTGATAAGTCCTTTATAAATGTTTAGCAAAGTTTGTGGGTGACCCCCCCATTTAATACCAGCCACGGCTTTAATCACGCCCGTTAATTTATTGGCAATACTACAAATTTTTTTGATATGTATATCCCATGATAAATTATATTTTAGCATAAACCCTAAGTATCTAATATATATATATCGAGAAATACACACGCTGTCATTTCTCTATTCACGAAAGCATTCTGTATATCAGTAACTATTGTAGCTACCGTATCAAGGCAGCTTCTAAACATCCGAAATCCCGCTTGTTCTTCCGGCACTATCTCATTGGTTTCCGACCAGTATGAAATTTTCCTTTTATTTATTTTATCAAAATTTTTGAAAATGCAATTCGCTAGAAATATAAATATTTTAAATAATTTTTGCTGCGGAAATATAAACACAACTGTTGTTTACAAAAATCAGCTGGTCCACTAAAACTAAGGCTGAAATTAGAAACCTTAGGTATTAATAAAATATTTTACAAAGCCTAATGTTACCAGGAAGTTCTGTCCGTAGCGCAGAAACAGTAATTTGCAAAATTAAATTCAATTAACGGTTGAGTTTAAATCCCAGTGGTAGGCAATGCTGATACCATAATATTTACATTATCAAGGGATTTACCAAGGGACATCCGTTATATCAAATTACCGTAGCTCATTGCCCAATAGCCCTCCTGCTGCGGTAGACCTGAATTGATGGTATAGTTTGTAATCTTAAAGTTAAATCTAATTTGTTAAAACAAAATATATTTTATCTACTTATATTAAGTTCCAGACATATGACTTGATCTAAAACTATAAGCAGATTAAACGAATAAATAGTAAACTTAAACTGTTTCAAATTTTAGGATTTACTACAATCCGATTTATTTTGAACTATGTACTTTATTCATTTTTGAGACAAGTATATTGCTACTTAAAATCTCTAAAGGTTCTCTTTAAGTCTCTATTTAATGCAAAATTTTGTACAATACCCACTTATAGTAAATTGGTTATGAATTTTTTGAGATAACTATTAATTTCAATTTGTCTCAAATTTTGGAAAAATACCCATCAGTACCTACTTTCAAAACACTGAACGGCTATAATATTAACACATTCAGGGCTAGAGACTCGCCTAGCGGGTCATGGGTCGGTGTTACTTTTAGGCTGTCGTCTCACCTAGCGGGTTCTGTTTTGTTATCATTTTAAGTAATTCTGGAGGGACACCGCATGTCGGATATTGGTTTGCTGCTAATATATAGACCTCAGAAAGGTTTTTTCTTTGTAACTGAGCAGTTCGTTTTTGAATTTTTGGTACACGATCTTCTACCCTCGTATAGCATACTCGTTCATTTTTTTAACGGGTTTTGAGGATATAGTTCAAGCCGTGAATTTAGTATCTTTGCAAGTATCAATTCAAAATAGCTTACACTTTTTGATTTACTTTAAAAATATATTATTTGTAGTTTGAAATTACATAAGAAATTATGCGTTAATCGTAACAAGAAATATATTTATTATAACAGGCGAAAAACCCCTAAAAAAGACATTGAATTACTTACGTTTATGCTATTAGCAACCATAAATCCATTTATAGGTAGCAAATAAACTAAATCTATAAAAACGTAAGTAATATAATTTGTAGGTCCTACATAAAGCAAACAGAGAACACGCTGCACGAGTAATCAGCCCGACGCGACGAGAGAGATACCTCTAAATTGCTCAGTATTGAATATGTTAAATCTTGAGACAAATTATTGAAAATTTATAAAAAGACATAATAAGGTTTTTTTATAAGAGACTGTCGTTTTGATTTTAAAAAATTACTCAATTAAAAAGTTACTTTTTACTAAACAAAAAAAAATTATTATTTTGGAACTAGTCAAATAGGAATGAATCTTTCTTTTTAGATAGGTGTTAAATTTCTTTAAAAATGAAGAAAAACATTCGTGAATACACACAATAGGTAGTGCAGGGTCTGTTTTACCAAAACTTTGGAGATTTTGTACTGGTAGAACAATGAGGAAAACCATAAAGTAGATTGACTGATACTTCAATAGAAAGAGGATGAAGGAGGCACATGATAGGAAGAAAAATGGAAAATTTTGGAAGAGGTATCCAACATAATAAACGTGATTTCAAAAAACTGAAAGGTTAAGACGTTGCAGTTACATTATGAATTTTATGGGTAGGACAGGTAATAAATGAGTAATGAGCCAATATGGATCAGTACTCACAAAACTAGGTCATAAAATATGTATTTGAATTTAAGTGGTCACCGTAGATACTAACTCCACTTTGGTTTCAGTTGTCTGTTGAAATTATTGATAAGGTGAAATAGAAAATTGGTTTGTCTTATTTTTTTGGTTTATTGTTGTCTGGTGTTACTCACCAGCTAGATTTGGTAAATTGTCTTAGTTGTAAATAATTGTCTCAGTAGTGAACTGTTGATATTTGAAAATTACAAAAGAAAAATTTACGTACTTTTCACAATTTTTTTCTTATAAGCTTTAAACAGTTCAATAATATGAATTCCAAGTGCTGTTGTAACGCAACCTATATTAATTAAATTAATATTAATTACAGAATTCAGAAAACAGTAAGGCTACCAACTTTGGAATAACGTATTCCTAAATTAATTGCTGTACGCAGATGACACTTATTATTTTTTACACAGAAGACAGGCTCCAAAATTTCATTTATAAGTTGAACAACATTGGCGCAGAATTTGGCACGAGAATATCAGCGCAAAAATCAAATATTATGGCATTCAAGGGAAGATGGCCGGTTCGCTCAAAAATATATACTTGGCAACCGAACTAAACAACAAGTTGGAGATTTTAAATATTTAGAATGCGAGATTTCATATGACAAAGATGATGACGTGAGTGAAAAACTGGCAAAATTCAGCGCTGTATGTGGTTCTGTTTGCAGGACAAAAGGAAAGAAAACGAGAAAAGACACACAAATGAAATATTTAAGAGCAATAGCTGTACCACTCATAACATAAATGGAGTGAAACATGGGTGTCATTATAGAGGAATGAATCTCGTATCCAAGATGCTGAAATGAGATTTTTGCGGGGAGTCAAAGGTTGTACAAAGGTTAGACAGAGTATGTAACGAAGCTATCCGCGCCGAGTTAAATGTTCAGTCATGTTGGAAACGTTAAGAATATATAAAAGAAACTGGTTCAACCATTTATTTCGCATGCCACCTCACAGACTTCCTCTGCGAGCAAGGAAATATAAACTTAGAGGGAAGCGAGGCTTGGGAAGACCTAAAAAGTGATGGATGCCGGAACAGGAAATTGAGCCTAATCCTTGACAGAACAGATGATGATGATAATGAGTAAGGCTACCAACACAAGCAACACTAAATTCATGATCGTCAGTAAGGAAGACGCCCGTGGTATTAATATGGGCATAACCAGGGAAGATCAGACGAGTATCACATCATTTTACACTTGGCACCATTATCGACAAGGTGTAGAAAACTTGCAGGAGATCAAATTAAAAGACCAGACGTATTTTCATTACAATGACCTTATTGTTCAAGAGTCATTTAATCCTGGACTCCAAACTAAGGCTTAAGTGATGCTATGTGTTCTCGGTTTTTTTGTATGACATAATCTTGGATTTCAAACAAGACAACTACCCACAAGCTCAAAGTATTTGAATTCTGGCTGTATTGGATAATATTAAGAATATCATAGACGCAGAAGATAATCAACGTAGAAGTCTTGAGAAGAATGAGGCTTTAGAATTATTCAACATCATCAAATGTCGAAAATTGCAGTCCTCAGGCATTTTATCAGAAATTTAAAAAAATTGCGAACTACAAACAACGCATTATGTACGGGAAAATAGAAGGGAAAAGAATCCTGGTTCAGGAATGTTCTGGATCACCAATTTCAAAGTCTAGTTTGGTGAACTCCTTGGAAGTGTTCTAGATAACAGCCAACAAGAACAGAATAACCATGATGATTACTAACGTTCAAAATGGATACACACGCCAAGAAGAAGAATACTGATTAATAATATACTAATATTTCGAAAAAAGGACTTCCGTACATCCGGAAAAGAACTTCTTAGCAACTTTTAAGTAAATTAACAGTGAAGAAACTTACTATTTACTGTGGCGTAAAAATAATATACAATTTTAAATCTGATATTTTAATGAGGTTTTATAAATTAAAATTATTAAGTTATTTTTTAATAAACTTGATAACGATATTTAAACGATGAATTGCAGTAAGCTGTAAATCTTTAAAATGAAAAGCGGTAATTTTGTCTTTTTATAAAACACTTTTTTAAGGAATTCCAACAGCGAAAAATCTTTCTCGAAAATAGGTTAATTAGTTAGTATTTTTATCATAAAATGATAAAAATTAATATTATTTCTTTAGTTCTTTAGAAAGCCACTTAGAATAAAATTAAATAAGAAAGATAAAAGGTAAAGATATAGAAATAAGGGTGCTACAAAATAGTACCTTATTTCCCTTCTAAAGTCCCAGTTGAACGAAGATCAAACGTTCATCCAACATCATTGGATGCTTTTCTCTTCTGCTTTACTTTCAGAAATCAACTCACACGTTTTCTTTCACTACTTTTATGATGTAAAGGAAAAGAAGCTAATTACGAAGCATTATATAGCAGCAAAACACATTTGTCGATGTTTTTACGGTCCTTAATGTTGCTAAAAGAAATCTTATTTGTAAATGACTTTATACTATTATAAGTTTTTAAATACTGAAGCAGCAGGTTAAATAAAACTGTTCATTCGTAATTTTTAATATTATTTCTTTATATTTTGTATAAATAGACTTACTACTATCTTTGTCAGTATTTCCACATAAAATATCGTAAATGATAAAGATTATTTTTTTAACTGTACAAAGTCATCTGTTACAACAATTTTGAATCTTTTATAATGTTCGTAAAATTAAAATAACAATTTTAAAATACAAATTATATACATTGGCCATCTCCGTGGCCCTAAATTTGGCTATAAAACTGAAAATCACATTTTTAATCTATGGTATGGGTTGAAAAATATTTGAAGCATTAAAACCTACTGTTCCATAACTCACTGTAGCTGCAGATCAGCAAACTGATAAACTGATAAAATACTAAGGAGAATTTAAATAAACCTAAAGAATTAACTGATAATTTTATTTTTCCAATACCTAAGCAATTAAAGTGTAAAAATGCTATTTAAATGATTTACTAACTGAAACCGATCTGTACATTTGGGTCTTACATTAACGGATTCGCCAAACCGAGTAATATAGCTCGATTACAGTCCAAAGCACCTCAAATTATATCGGGCTCTCATTAGTACAAACGAAACGAGACTATTCACAATGTTCTATGAGTTACTTCCGTATTCTACATAATAAAACATTACTTTCAACGTTTTTACAGAAACTAGCTAGACGTGAAAATGAATCGAATTTTCGCTTCGTTATTTCACAACATTAACCTCTTTCATGATTGTCTTATTTAACCGAATTTCTGCATATCCGAATGACATCCAAAAACATTAGTCCAGATAATTGAAAATATAATGCAATACCCAAGTCTAGCTTCCTTCGGGATCTGGGTTTAATAAATATTTAACACACTTATAATACTTTTCTCGGTTCATGAACTCTGCTTTTCCACGCGTTTAGACCAATCAGAATGTTTGACAGCGTTGTCAAATTGTACGAATATTTCAGCGTGACAAACATTACACGCGCATGCGTATAAGAGCTGCAGTAGTTCACTCGTGTCTTGCATCTCGTACTGAACACATCGATTATAGAGCGCGTTAACATGCAATGCTTCATGATATAATCAACTGATTTTATGTTTATAGGTTAAATTGTTATTGAAAGAACAAAAAAATGACTGACAAAATATATAGCCGAGTTAGAGCGGACGCCAACTAAGCTTGCCGGTTTTCTGAAGTGCGCAGAAAGTTTATTTTGGTATTGGCGCGCTCAGTTGCCTCAGCGAGTGGTGCGGGTCAGTGCTGTACTAGCTGTGATCAGAGTCACGTCGCTCTCGCAACGTTATGTATCATATCAGCTGACCAGAAAACATTAGTCTATAATGTGTTGTATGTGGTAGTCGTTAATTGTTGTATACAATTTTTACAAATCAATGTTTTTAACGTCACTAATAGAGTTACTTAACATCGTTTAGAACATGAGATTTAATAGGCAGTTTGGTACTAAGACATGAAATCTACTGACTGAATCCGAACTATTTGCGCAGCTTCATCGGCAAGGTTATTTGGTGTCCGCTCTACGAGACCAAGTATTGGCAACGTTGCTAGAAAGTCATTGGCTAGCTGTGAAGTGGGTAGGGAGCAATGCGTACGTTCAGTGCTCATCAGCCCTAAGAAATAGTTTATATCAACTAATTATATAAATTACTGACAAATAATGAATAATGAACAAATAATTACTGAAAAATGACACGAATAAACTGCTATTTCCGATTGATCGATTTGAATGAAAATGTTCATGTCGGGTCCTTGATTAGACGTAACTTACGTTTCAAGTTTCAAGTTCATACGATGTTCCGTTGCTCAGATATTTTGTCCCACACATACACACACATACACACCAATCGCCAAAAACATGTTTTTTTTGGGTTCAGAGGATCCGAAAATGTGTAGATTCAGTGAAAACTCGACATGATTACAATACTTTCCTTCCTATATCCATACAGGCAAGGGAAAGTAATACACTACCTATTTTTAAATAAACAACCTGTTACATCAACCACTTCAAAACCAATTTTGAACTATGTTACAATACTATTCAAAATGTTGAGAACATTTTCCACTCTATTGGTATTGTTTCTTTACAAAGGTTTGCTAATTTATCTGAATACCTGTTACCTCTTATTCATCACTCAAGTCATACTACTCTTCACGTAATTTAATTTTGTACTCAGCCAAATCTTATGTAAATCGAACATCGATCGTTTTTGTAAGGACTTCTGCCTTTGTATTGGTATACACCTATTATTACGTTGTGATTGAAAAATTCTTTTGAAAACAGCTTGTCAAAGTGGATCAGATTACGCCAGATTCAAAAAGAAATTAAAACACCTTTCTATATTTAAATAACGTGTGCTGTATCTGATATATATATAATTTTTTTCCAATTGAAAATATAAATTACATTAAAGTTTCTTCAAATTTTTTATTATGTTATTTGAGTATTGTTTAACAAAATAGACAAATACAAAGAGGAGACTCCTATATAATTTGATAAAATAAACGAAATACACATAACTGTTAACACAATTCACCCACAATCCGTTCGTTATGGAACAATAGCTACATGGGTAAAAGTTTAATTTCCATGAAAAAGTAACTCCCAGTAGATATTTTAAAAATTACTCAACACTTAATCTTTACAGTTTGATATTTATTACGAATATAATATTATTTTATTAACAAATTTGGGACATTACAATTTGTTATCGCGAAAATAATAAATAAGTAATTTTGTTTAAACGCTTTTTTTACAATAGGAATTCAACTTAATATAATAAATCTGATCTAACTGATAAAAATTGTGAACAATTTAGCATCTAAATTTTAAATAACAATAATTTTAAATAAAAACAATAACGAAACAATTCTATATGGTAAATCTATACATAAAATCTTTTACGTTTTGATTAAAATATCGGGGTCTTGATTATTTACCAACTTAAGAGCCAGATAATTAGGGTGACGGTTTAGCCTCTGTTAGTTACGTTCGCTTAACAATGCAATGTTTTCTTTAACAATGTTGACAAGTAAGTTAGGGTACACACTATGTATTTGTTACTAATGTACCGAGGAACGTCCATGATTTGTCTTTTTAATTTTAACTGGACCTTTCTAAAACTTCACCACTTGACTTGCTTGCCGTTCCCCACAACTGTAATATATTTATGTCCAAACGAATACAATGAAGCAACGTTTTGTAAAACAAAGATAAGAGTTTAGGTAAATAAACAATTACATCTATTGGTTGCATCCTTTTTAACTTTTGTTCAGTACATTAATGACCAAACAATTTTCATCCGATTCAAGCCGTTTTTTATGCTAAATAGTTTTGTTTGTTCGCTAATTGTTAAAAGGGATATATAGTGGTAAAAGTAGTTGTTTGACATTTACCAGGAGCGCAACTTTTAGAGCTCAGAGCAATTGTTATTAGAAGCGGTAAATAATTTGGATATTTAAGGTAAACTACTGGATAAGCTCCACAAATGGTTACCGTGGATTCACACTTGTTTAAAACCGGTTTTATATATTAATAATTTGTTCTGAAGCGATAACTCAAATTTCAATATGAGTAGTCAAAAGAACTTTGTCAATAATAAGTCATATTTGTTTTGTTTAGATAGGTTAAGATATATCTGATTTTTCTTTATTATGTAAAACTAGAAATTAAATAATCCTACTTTGAACCCATGTTTTTTACAACATTCATTAAATTAAACAAAAAAATTCAGCTC
This sequence comes from Catonia carolina, assembly GCA_035578175.1. Taxonomy (NCBI): domain Eukaryota; kingdom Metazoa; phylum Arthropoda; class Insecta; order Hemiptera; family Achilidae; genus Catonia; species Catonia carolina. Next base: position 253,387,047 of record JAQMRL010000001.1, on the reverse strand, counting down.
AGAACAAAAACGACCGTTGCTAGCTGATCCCTTGTCACTTTCTAAGTATAGTTACTTAAGTCACGAGTTTTCCGTTGTTTGTAACAAGGGGTAAAGGGAGCAAAGCACCAGTGCGCGTGCGCGACTACTTTAATTTCAACAAACACAACTACTTATACTATATCCAGAGCATATTATACAGTATATCGCGGAACCTTTTGTAAGTACGAATATAACAATTTTTTACCGTAAACAGAAATGATAGTTTCTCGAAAACATGGGGAGACTATTCACAGTGGTGAACGAAATCGTATATGGAGTGTAATAAAATGCTGTGAAGTTGCAGCTAAACAACAATTCCTTTCCCAGCCTCTAAACAAATGCCATGAGCAAGTGGCTAACTACTGTGATGTTTCCACAATTCAAAAAATAAAGAAGAATATTTAAAGACGTGAAGAACCTATTCTTCAACAGTTTTGTTGACACCAGGTAAAAAAAGGAAACGGTTAGATAGATACTAGTGAGGCTGATAGTGCAGACGCCGGTGACAGCGATAGTACAGTGAAGACGGTGAAGGCGATTCAATCGTAGAAAACTTTGTTTCAATGGAATAAGGTAGTTGGTAATTACAGTAAATCAAACATTTCTAGTCATGTAATTAAGCTATAGGCAATATTACAACTCACATTTTTATTTCTTATAAAGTTTATGACGAAAAATTTTTTCGGATAAACCACAGCTTACAAAATACATGTAGAAACTGCATGGTAGTGTAATATATGAGTAGTGTTTCACTATCGAGGTTGGCAACACTGAAAATATTTCACTTCCCTTCCTCACAGCCCATCCATACGCAAAACGCAAGCTTGTGACTTCAGTATCTATAACTAGACTAACTATATTCTTTAAGTTTCAAGATGTTTTCTTCAAACCGCCTTATTTCAGATATTTGGTGTAATTAGATCGGGTTAAGACTAAAATAAATTTTGACCAAATTGGAAATATATTCTTAATAAACCAAGTTTGCTTAATTTTACTGAAATTTCATTAATAATTAATATAAATTTACTTAATTTTATTGTTACAATTACTTAAAAATGTAAGTTGTTTCCGTAGTTGTAATATTTTTAAAGTCACACATCTCTTTTGTATGTAGATAACATAATTATTTTTATAGTTTTAGAATTGCTATTTATTAATTTTTTATATTAACTTAATTTCGTTAAAAGTTACGAATTTTAGAAAACTAAAAATTTAAAGCTAAATTTATAAAAATTCCAGAAACCGTTTAAGATAAATAATGAATTCGTCAGATGAGAAATTGTAATGAATGGTGCATGTTTTATAAATTTTATAAAATGAAAATGTTTATTTACTATAGCTATTGTAGTTTTTGAGAAGTAACAATGTTTGATTAAAATTTTTAAGCTAGACTTTTAATGAATATAATGTTTGAATGGTAAACTAAAGGGGGTGAGAATGTATAAAGCAAGAAAATGTGTACAATTTGACGATCTTAAATTAGTGTAGTTGATTTATAGCAAGAAAGTTATTAGAAAAAGATAGAAAAATGTCTGCGAATGGGTTCTGCTTTTAGCTTAAGAATTGGAAGGGGTGGATATATAGTATTAAAGTAAAGAGAAGGATGAAAGTACAAGAAAAAGGATAGGGAAGTGAGATACTCATCAGTCACTCGTCTTTTAATACAAACTCCCTCACTCTAGGTACCACTGTCAGATTCACATTTGCCTCGTTCTTTTCTCTCTCTGGAAATCAATTCGTATCCACAGACATGCTTATTCCGAAGCCTCTGCAGCTAGGGGGCTTAGGGCCATTCGACTGTTAGCTATTAGAAGGTCATTTCCTCGTTCCGCTTAACATATCAATCTATAGAATTGATAAATTTCCTCTCTTTTTGACGAAATATCAAAGTGTGCTTTTGAGCCATACATCAAAGTTTTGAATTTCCAGTAATTGAAAACGTTAGTTCTATCCTACATCAATCTATTTTTTTATGATACAAATTCAAAATATTCAAAAATCATTTTATATTATAGCCTGTATAAAATATTTACTGATCTGTTTAACATTCAGAATAGTTTTTCAACAATTATCTAAACAGTAAAATCGTGGCCATTTTAAAAATGGAACTGTCACCGGGTGGCGACATTAAGTGGCTAGTTGAAATCTTTGCATTTTGGTGGCCCTGAAAAGGGCCGTTTAAGCGGTGGTCGTCTTGATGGGAAGCGACGATCGTAGTCGTCGTGGTGGTCAGGGAGCTGGGCGACACGGCGTGTCGTTGTTCAGCGGAGACATCATCTTTATCCCTCGCAGTAGTGCGTCGATGGCTGCTTCGTAGGGTCCGGTGGGCGTAAGGCTCGGTCGAGAGACCACTGTGGGCATCGCTCACGTCAGGAGGCGTTGACGGTCCGGTCGACGGCTTACGGTGTTGGGTCGGCGAGTGAAAGCATCATCTTCTCCCTTGCGGGGTCGTCGATTAATCTTCGCTGGAGTCCGGCAGCCGTGTGCTGATGGTAGATGTCTTGTCTGCTGTCTGGATCGGAATTGAATCTCTCGGCTCAGTGTAGCGCTCTTTATATAGTTGCCGAGAGCGCTGTGGTAGAGGGCGGTTATTGGTATGGCCTTGATGACAAAGGCCTTTGTCGGTACGCCGCCACAAGCCTACCACCCCTCTCGGAGCTATTGGCGGCTCCCTTTATCGCTACGTCGGAAGCTTTGATAGCCGGCAACACAGTACTTAATCAAAAGGGGCGATGGTGACAGAACCAAAACTAAATGAGTACAAGTTATATAAGAAATCTCTTTTGAGGTAGACATAGGGCATAAAAAACAACTAACTCAAATAATTTATGAACAATGACAAAAATATGGCTTGAGAGTCATGATGTGAAAAAAACTATTAGTGTCTCCTCATCAATAATAAAAAAAAATAATTTCATTGTTCATCGAATTTATTATGAACTGCAGTCTTTGTTGTATAAAGATTTATGAATAAACTAACTCAGAATACGAAGCAACTTAACAGTGGAATGTCATGTAAACACATGTAATAAAATAATATAACACCTGCTTGGCTTTTGAACTTATGAACCAGAGACATTAATTAAACAATAACTATGCAAAGAAATTATATAACATATGTATGTAAATAATATTAAACACATGTAATAAAATAATATAGGGAGTTGCGTTTGAGAAGCCACGGTGAAAGGTTGTGTTTTGTCTACCGCTCTCTTATCAGTATTGTGTACTGTCGTTTGCATTGCTACGATGCCGATCGAAATAAATGTGTACCGTGCGCGTATAGGCCTGCATACCGCTTCTGTTCACTATTGTCGGCCTAGTTTGTTCATATTTAATTATTCTAGTTTTCTTAAATTTTTTGGCCCGTCTCTGGAAAACTGCTTCTTTTATGGCCTTGTTTTGTTAGTGATTTTAATAATCGGTGGTGTTGAAACTAACCCAGGACCCGTCACATTAGAAGATTTATGGGAGAAATGCGTGGTCTGGACACTATTAGCAACGACATCGGGGAATTAAAAAATTCTATTAAAGAAGTGATAGCGTTTAACTCGAGTTTGCAGCAGGAAGTAAGCGTTTTACGCGAAAAAATTGTTGCTGCCGAACGCGAAAATAGATTGCTTCACGTAAAAATGGACCGACTTGAGCAATTTTCGCGACGAAATAATCTTATTTTCTATAATGTGCAGGAGGGAAAGGACGAAGATTGGGATAGATCCGAAGAAATAGTGTCTAATATTATTAAAAATGAACTGGGCGTCAACATTTCAAACTATGATATAGAGAGGGCTCATAGACTTGGGCGTAGGTGTGGTAAAAACAGGCCTATTATCATTAAATTTAGTAATTATAAAACGAAAATGGCAATTTTGACTGCAAGTAAAAAACTAAAAGATTCTGGTATCGCTGTGTCAGAGGATTTCACTAAGAAAATTAGAGAAATACGCGATGAATTAAAAGGTTACATGTTCGATGCCAGAAAGCAGGGCCATTATGCTACAATAAAATATGACAAACTGGTTGTTAATGGAAAATACTATTGTTTATCGGACTTAAAGGGCGAAAATACAGAGTCTAGCATAGTGCACCAGTTGCCGGTCACTAACGAAAATACCTCTACTGAGTCACAAAATCTGGTTACTTCAAGCGCCGAAGCCCACCTGAGAAGGCAGGAAGTTGGTAATGGAGAGCAGGGGCGGAGAACTCCTGAGCATAAAAAATCTACAGACGGAACGCACGTGGAATTTTTTCTTAGCAAAGGTAGTGGGAATATTAGCGCAGATACAGAAAATTCACCTGTAAAAACTCAAAATAGCACAGGATCGTCTAAAAAGGGAGCAGTCTCCAGGAAAGGGAATTGCACAAGTGATGTACGTCGGTGGCTTAAAGAGGGCACAGTTACTCGCAGCAAATCTAAAGGGCCCGCCCTTACATCGAGAGACAGAGTAGGAAGTGTATAGTGGGAGTGGAGTGCGGGGAGTGCGGCGAATGCCGGTAGCAGTGTGTCAGAACTAATGCCTGAACTTAGTATGGTAGGAACTCAAAATAACAACTTAGGTAAGTCGACCAACATTTTATTTTGGAATTGTCATGGCATCTCCACCCTTTTTTCTCTTGATGGTACAGAGTTATCGGAAATTAAAACAAATGAAATAATTTTTTTAAGTGAAACATGGGATCATAATCCGTTATTTAATATTAACAATTTTTCTGAGTACGACTGTATCCAAAAAGAGGCTGAAAAACACAGCTCACGGGGCCGGGCATCCGGAGGTCTACTCCTACTAGCTAAAAAAGGCATAAAATTTAAAACACTCTCTATAAATAAATTTTTTATATTTATTGAAATTACTTATAGGAATGCCATTATTATTGTTGGGGGCGTTTATTTGAACCCACAGTGCGTTGACGATGGCCTAACCGAACTATCAGCTTTGTTTGAAAGGGAGGCGGAACTGTTTTTCTCTTACCCGGTATTAATAGGAGGCGATTTTAATTGTAGGGTGGGAAATTTAAATCAGTCGCTAGACAATTTGAACTTTAATTACTCGAGGTTATCGTCAAACAGGATTTCAAATGACGAAATCGTTAACTCAGGTGGGAGAAGGTTAGTCCGTCTAATGGAAGATAATATCTTTTATGTCGTAAATAGTCGTAGCATTAGCGATAACCCAGGTCAGTTTACCTTTTTTAACGAAAATGGTAAAAGTACAGTAGATTTAGTGTGGTCGAACTATTTATCGTTTGATATCCTTGAGGATTTATCTGTTTGCGACTTAATATTAGCTTCTGACCACTTACCAATCTCTGTGAAAATAAATGCTGATTTTATTCCTGGTAATCGCTTAAAGACGAGCAACAAAATCTGCCCCAAATATGTTTGGTCTGAAGAGCGTAAACATGATTTTAAAAATTCTATGCAGGTAAAACAGGTTCCCTTGTCTGACTTCAATGATGCAAATTTTATGTATAATACTTTAATAAATACTATTAAAATTGCCGCTGGGGATTTGGGCATGGTAAGACACTCGACTACTGGCAAAATGATGCCAAAAAATAAACCTTGGTATGATCACGAATGTCGATTCTTAAAAAGATCGTTACGCAAAAAATATAGGCAGGCAAAAGCTGAAAATTTTTCGGATGTATCCCTGAATTTGTTTTTAGAAGAAAAAGTTAAATATAAAAAAATTCTTACCGTAAAAAAAATTAATTATTATAACGATTTAAGAGAAAAATTATCGAACACAAAGAATACGACAGAATTTTGGCATGTCGTAAAAAGATTTCGCGGTGTGAGTAGCACTCCTAACTTAATAGGTCTGGGAGAATGGGCTGATTTTTTAAGGATTAAATTCTCACAAGGGGGAAGGCTAAACGCGGAGTCTTACTACTTTCAAGACGCGCTGCATCCAGTACTGGACACTGATATATCCCTGACGGAAGTATTGGTTTCATTACGGAAAATGAGAAATAAGAAATCTCCTGGATGCGACGGCATCGCATATGAATTTCTTAAAAATTTACCAAGTGACTGGGTAAATTATATTGTGAATTTTTTTAATAAAATTTTTGTATCTGAAGATGCAGTGGGTGATTGGGCGAAAATAAAGATATTCTTTCTACACAAAAAAGGCGATCGCCTAACTCCGACTAACTATAGAAGTATAGCTTTAATAAATACACTTTTTAAATTATTTAGCCGCGTATTAGAAAGAAGACTGTCCGAGTGGGCAGAATTGTGTAAACTTTTACCAGAATGCCAGAGCGGGTTCCGAAGGTCACGGGGCTGCATTGATAATATATTTGTCTTTAACTCAATCATTTACAAGCAGCTAGAACTAAACAACAAAAATTTTTATGCTCTTTTTGTCGATTTCGAAACAGCTTTTGACTCCGTCCCCCACTGTACTCTTTGGAATCGTTTAGGGTTATTAGGGTTCAGTAGTAAAATTATAAGGGTTTTAAGTAATCTGTATAGGAATTCCGGTATTTTTGTAGAAAAAGACGGGGAACAATCAAAACTAATTCAACCTTCTAGAGGAATTTTGCAAGGCGACTCGGCAAGCCCCCTCCTCTTTTCAATGTATATTTGGGATATTGAGCGGTTTTTTAGGGATAGGGGTTGTCACGGTGTTCGCATTGACAATAATAACGACGTGCTAATGCTCCTCTTTGCTGATGACGTTATTATAATGGCGGATAGTGCCTCTGACCTAAGATATAAACTTAATTGTCTCTCCGAATATTGCAAAAATTTATACCTAACTGTAAATATTAATAAAACAAAAATTATTAATTTTCATAAGGGCAGAACAAAAAAGGTGAAACCTTTTTATTATAGAGGGAATGCGTTAGAAATAGTCCAATCATATGGATACTTGGGGGTTAGATTTGCGTCATCCGGCAGATTTGGATTATTTTCCAGAGAGGTAGTTAAGCGCTCTAAAAGCCATAGTGAATCAGTAATTCAGATCTTAAAGAAAGCAAAATCTGATTCATGGAGCTCGAAGTTAAGATTATTCGATTCAATTGTAACACCCTCTTTACTGTACGCTTCCGAAGTGTGGGGCCTCAGCTATTTAAATATTATAGAAACCGCCCAATTATATTTTCTTAAGCGAGTTCTATTTGTGGGAAAGACTATTCCGAGCTGGTCAATACGCCTTGAATTAAAACGTTTAAATTTATCGCACAATATTTTCATACGGACAATTAAGTGGTTTAAAAAAATTATTGAGATGCCAGACGATCGTCTGCCTAGATTGTGTTATAAAATGTTGGTGGACTCAAGCAATAATACGCTTAGAGAAGTAACAAAACAAAAATTTAATTGGGTATTTCTTTTAAAAGAACAATTTCATTTGGCTGGTGTACATAACATATTGGTTGATGGGGAAGTAAGGGTAGAAGAACTAACGTCGAATTATATGAGTATAATAGAAAGCCACGCTAGCGCGGTTTTTGCGCAGGATATTCAAGCTGCTATAAATACAAATTCCTTTTCTATGTGTAAAGAATTAAACCCAAACTTTGAGTTAGGCGAGCAGTTTTTGTATAGGTTGCCAATGCAACATATGAGATGCATCACTCAATTGCGCTTAGCGACTGATAGATTTGTTTATTTACATGTTAAAGGGAGGGGAACATTTATAAATAGTGATAAAGTATGCCCTATCTGCAACCTAAAGGAAAATGAAACAATTAGTCATATTTTACTTAAGTGTCCTATGTATAGAGATATAAGAATTAGTCTTTTTAGCAAGTATTTAAAAAATATCTTATCAGAAAGGGGAAAATTATTAGTTTTATTGTCGAATTTAAACAAGGATAAAATTAGTAATCTGTATTTATTTATAGTAAAAGCAATGGAAATAAGATTAATGATAATGGGAGAGGATAACACGTAACTAAATTACTTGTTCAATTATTCTATTAAATACAGCATTTTCACCAAATTTATATATTTTGTATTTGTTTTTGTTTAATTGTAATATTGTTTTTTCGCAACTCTATTTGTATAAGGTTAGTCCTTACAAACAAATTATTGTAAATAAAAAATAAATAAATAAATAAATAAATAAATAAAATAATATAACCCCTGCTTGGCTTTGGAACTTATGAACCAGAGACACTAATTAAACAATAACTATGCAAAGAAATTATATTATATGTTAAGCATATCGGCTGCAAAACGTTAAGCAGCGCGAGCTATACTTGGAACGAAATACAACTTTTAATAACTTATTTAACACGGTAATTTTTCGAAGAACCAGGGTTATTTATTAAGGTCTCACCCAAGACCAAGGAATGAGAATTAACACAAACGTGATGCACTGCAATAAACGTAAATGAACTAAGGAAATGCGAGGATAAATGCAATTTTATAACATAGGAAAAGGAACGAACGCTAATAACAAAACAGTTGATGTGAGTTTAAATATTAAACTATAAAAATAAAATGAAAAAAAGGTTTTTATATATAATTAAATTTTTGTTTCAGATACTACCTATATTATTTATATCGATAGTATATCTAATCTCATTGAAGGAGAAAACCAACCCACTCCTTATTTAGCCAAGAAGGTCTCTTGACGTTCAAATTAGTCTTTGAGCCAATGAACTACTCAACAAGAAATCTCACTTTAGTCCGTGAGCTTAGAGACCCATCTGAAGTATTCGTCCAATCTAAACCATCATCTTCTGTGCAACTTCATCTTGGTCTTAGTTAAACAAATATTTTCTTGGTGTAGGGATTTTCACCGGTACCCAAACATTAGGATGTACGTGACTAAACACTAAATTATGAAATTTTATCAGCCTTAATTTTATATGTTGTTAAGGTTAAAATTATGTAATAATTTCCTTAAAAGCTATTATTATTAGGTCTTCAAATATAAAAGAATTTTGAACAAACCAATTAAGTGAGAAAATTATATATAGGACAAAGTTGTACACTTTTATATTTTTGGTAAAGAAATGTCACTTATAAATCTATAGTACAGTTAAACAGAATAGAAAAAAAAATCTGGTGTGAAACACTCACACAAGTTTCTCTTGCCAATGCCAATAATGAACAATATAACCTAATATTAAAAAAAAAATGACTATCCAACCTCAAAAAATTTACACAAGAATAAACAGAGTTATTTAACTATTCTTTTAATACAAAACTTGTTCAAATACTTTTGTATATTTCTTACCTCTTATGAATTTAATGCCTGGTACGAGTTTGCAAACTGAACAAACTAGATATATTAAAGGTGATAATTTTCAAGTTTTAAAACTTTGATAATGTTGTCATGAATATTAATGCAGTTTTAGAGATTTATTTAAATAATTTCTAAATTATAATTTATTCACTTAAAAGGATGAAGCAATACTACAGCTATAAGGTGCAAATTATAAGGTTTTCGAGTACTTATAAAAAATTATTTGTTAGAAATTATTTTATTATAACTCATCCAATTTGAATCAATTACATCAGTTACTTGTATTAAATTTAAAATTACTGACAAGTTTTAATATGTTTGTTGTTACTTATATTAATAAGTGTTATTCATTTTGTCACAAAAATAGAAATGGCAAGAAAAGCTAAATATTACGGTGGATAAAGGTTGCAAGCAACGTTGTATTACACTCACTGAGCGTTGAAAGTAAGCAGTTCACGTGAACTGCTGTTTCAGTTAAATACTGTTGTAATATTCCACCTTGGGTGGTTATTTTAATTACATGAAAACTATATTTTTAATTTGAATCTTATGTTGTTTAGGTATTCAGCCAAAAAGCTAGTTTGAACCTCTAGAGGTTTTACTAAGTAAAATGAAATATGGTTTACTATTACCTTCCTTACTGAGCAGAAAAGTAGCATAGTTATACTTATTACCATTTCAGGCCCTCTGAAAAGTATCTAATTTCCACCCTGCAAATGACTCCTTCACTTAATTCAATACAGCTGAAACTTTTTTTCATATACGTTTTCTTAATGCATAATCTTTTACATAACAATAAATGCAATTTATCGATTAGATTTAACTCATGAAAAAATTACAATCCACTGGTATAATTAACAAATTATAACATTAAAAAATATTTTACTATTCTTAATTATTATTTACAAACAAAATTAGATAAATAGTGTTTTGTTTTTAAAAATTAATAAAAATAAAATTAAAAAAATAACCAAAACATTATTTAAAACGAAAAAAACAAAATGAGAAGTAATAATAATAATCACATGATTCCGAAATAATATGTACACTGAACTTTACTGTAGATAATTAAAAATGTTCATTCAGTTATGTACAACATTCACACTCAAAGACGACAGTCATCTACAGAATATTAACATTATATAATTATTTACAATTTTAAAATCACACTATCAGAATCGGCCTGAGAGATCCAGTACTGTAGCACGTTTTAGCCTATGGACATCGTTACTGTTGTCTAAGAGATTCAATGCTAAGTGATTTACGTGGTTGTTTAGAAGTCTGATGCATTTACAACTGAAACTTCGTATTGCTTCTTGTATTTTTCAGCTGAAATTTATAGAAAATATTTGATATTAATAAATAGACTCAAATTAAAATTACTTATCTTGTTTTTTGCATCCCAGATAATATGTATTCAAAGTATATTATTATGTTGTATGTAATTACTGAATCAGAATATTTGTAAGTCAATTTAAAATGTATTTATTTTTAAAATCAACACTTCAAACAATGAACATTTAAAAAGAATAAAACAATATTATATTCATTTAACGAAAATGACCAACAAATGTATCAAAATAATTAAAGAACATAATTTAAATTGCTATAATGTAATTTGGTTATAATAATATTTATTAAAATTTAAATTACCAAACCTTCCGTAAGTACAACACTTTTAGAACTACTACATTGTGACTGTATTCAGGTGAGCATCTGACTCTCTGCGTGACAGTTTATAGATAGATAACTATAGGGATATCATTCAAACTATAATCAATATGCTAAAATTTATTTTTTATGACAATGGTAAAAACCACATCACTCCTTATTTAACTTGGTAAAGCCTCTAAAGGTTCAAACCAGCCTTTTGGCTGATGACCTAAACAACACATTAATATTATTATGTATTTTTATGTCATTGCACCGGAATTGATAATGGGTATGTATAATTTTCAGAGAATAAAAAATGAGAACCCCTTGGTGATCAGTTTAAAATAATATCATAAATATCAGTTGTTAGTATGAAGATCAGTATACATAATATATTCTGTATTTTAGGAGTTTTCTTTGAAAAACGTTGAGTCGAGCAAGTTTATTCAATACTTAAAACTGAAGTGCTTCTTCGTGAAAATTTCAGGTTCAGAAAGTTTTTTCAGTATTAAACAGGACGGTTAACATTATGACTTCTTTTATCCCAGAACCTTTGTGTTAAAGTACCCCATATCTTTTCTGTCAGAAATCTTAAAAAGATATTGTAACGTTTGTTACGGGTTCTTTCAAGATCTGGTTATTTATAAAAAAAACTGCCTTTTTAAAAGTATTTATTAACAAATTAATCAATTAATTTTTTTATGATTACAACTACTGGTAAATTTCAATTAAACTACTTAGACTACGTTGATTACAAAATTTTAATAGAAATTTATGACTTAATACAATATAATATTTCTATTGTTTATTATTATAATATTAACAAAATAAATTTTACAGTATAATGCTTTTATATCCAATATAGTAAAATTTTATTGTATAATTTTATAATAGTATGATAAATGTTACAAATAAAAGTGATTAATTTGATATAGTGATGCTGTTTATCTTGTCGCCGAGCGGGGCCGACGTCACGTGGCAAAACCTTGTTTGTAAAATTAGTGGCTCTGATAAGGCTGTTTATTTATTTATTTATTTACAACAACAATACAAAGGCTAACAGAACTTATCCATATAAGCCTTATTGACATAAAAATGTTTTTACATATTTACAAAACAATATTTGCTTATAACTATTTTATTTACATAATATACATGCTATAACACTTTTTGTCTCTTTTTCTCAAAAAAATAAAATAACGTTTCAATAAAATTACTTACTATAATAACAAATTAATAAGAAAAAAAATAATAAAAATTCCCACGAAAATAGTTTAGCAAAACATGATCAAAAATAATATTCTTTATTAATAAATTAATAAAAGGAAAAGGAAAAAGAAAAAGAAACAATAGAAAGAAGAAAAAAGAAAGAAGGAAAGGAAGAAAGAAAAAAGAAAAAGATGTGAGTCTGCTCTGTGAATTTATATCATTTATTGGTTGGAGAGCGCCTGATAACATTTTGATGAGAATTGTTTGTAATTATCAAAAAAAGGATCGAGTTCCAGATTAAATTTATTGAAAAAGGATAGCGTCCGTATTAAGAACGTATTACTGTATTGCACAGTGTTCACTTTAGGCAAATAAAACACATTAAAAGTCCTGGATCTAACAAAAGGTACATAACAAAAAATGTTTTTAACAATATCCTCTAGGTCAACCTTATTATTTAATATTTTATATAAAAATTGCATACACATCACATTTCGTCTGACTTCAAGGGATTGTATGTCAAAAATTCTTCTCATCGTCTCCGTAGAAAACCCTAAAGGGCATGACATACCATATTTTTTGTAATACAGGAGTCGCAATAATCTACAGTTGTTTAATTGTGTTGGTGGCTCTGAGAAGGGCCGTTGTTGGCGGTCGGAAGCGGCGAGCCGGCGTGGTGGAAGCGAAATCCGAAGAGTGACGGTCGGCTACCGTGTTCAGGCTAAGCCATCCTCAGCGGCAGTTGGGTTCCCACTGCAGCGTGGCAGTGGTGGCCCCCGGAGCTCCGCAGTGTCGGGTTGGCGTAGGCCGTCTGCCGATAGCGCAGCCGAGGCGGTTCTCTCTGGGTCGGCGAAGGCTGACCGGTGCGGGAATGTAGCGTTCACCACCGGTAAAGTAGACCAGGGATGGTGCGTTTGGTCTCGGCTGGGCTCTTCTTCTTCGGTCTGGAACTCTTCTTTAGGTCACTTTCTCCGGTTAAGAGTGGATTGAAGAGTGCCTCTCGTGGGCCAGGGAAGTTGCTTAAATCTCCCTCCGGCGAGTCCACTTCAAGATGGAGGGGAGACACTGTTTGTTCTGCGCGTCTGTAGCGCTCTGTGCGGCAGACAGATACTGGGACCGTCTGCAGGCGCTAATATTAGTGAGGTAGTCGGTGACAATCTCAAACAAAATTTATCCTAACGATGCAAATTTACAGGTTGAAGGGATGTATATTAAACTTAACTAAAAACGAAATATGGTCAAAATTAAATAATATTGGAAATATTTTACAATAAAATAATTAATCCAACTCTTACTTACAATAACAACCATTGTACTCTGTTGTAATTGTTGTAATATGAAGATCTTCTGCCCATAACAGACAGGTGGAGTGTCAAATTATTTATACTTTATCTGTTCATTGCAGGGCTAAAAAAAATAGTTCTGTTTTTTATCAGATGGTCAGCCAATTAAATGACTGAATAATTTAGAAACAGAAGAAGTAAAGGTGTAAAAGACACTAATCACAGTTACCTCCTCTGAAAGTAATGAATTTCATTATACAGCTAGACCCTGTGGTGAATGAAGTGAAGGTGTCATATGCTGAGTGGAAAATATGTACTATTCAGAAGGCCCGGCATGCTGATAAGCGTACTTTTCCACTCAGTGAGGAGCCACCGGTAAACCACCTCCTCGTAGTAAAACCTCTACAGGTTCAAACCTGCTTTTCGGCTGATGACCTTAACAACAACAACCCTATAATTGCACTGGTTTCCAATCCGAGTGACTACTGAACTGAATCAGTTGTTCGTCTCTTTTATAATAAATGGTTTTACAATTTCGAGAATAATGAGGATCATAGAGAATAAAATAACATAAAATTGAATCCCCTACACTTTACTTTAGATGTTTCTACACTTGTAGATGCTTTTCAGAGGGCCTGGCATACTGATAAGTATAGGCTACTTTTCCACTCAGTGAGGAAGGCATGGAAAACCACCTCACTCCTCATTTTACTTAGTAAAGCCTCTATAGGTTCAAACCAGTCTTCTGGCTGATGACCTGAACAACAACAAAAGCACTTTGCTTGAGAAATCCAAAGAATATTTGGAGAAACACAAACGATTACAATAAATGAGATGAATTATTACAATATCTCCAACACTTTGCTAGAGAAAAAAATGATTGGATCAATACAAATAAATACAATAAATGAGATGAATTACAATAAAAATGATATAAAACCTTTTTCTATGTGACAATAATTAGATAAGAAGTCAATCGGCCTGCAGATAGTTGTTAATCTGTTAAAAATTCGTACAATACTCGTTTCTATTACAATATCTACAATTCAATTTTACAGCATATTACATTTATAGGCTCCATTGTATAAAATTTTATAAATATTACAAAATAAAAGTGGTTTATTTGACATGCTTGTGCTGTTTTTCTCAAACGAAATTTATCCAATTAGAATTCTTTAACGATGCAAGTTTACGAGTTGAATGAATAATTTTTCCTATTTTTAATATGACGTAATAATAATTTTCGGTTCAGGTTTTTTAAATAAATAACCTCAGGGTTCGATATTGTACGAGAATTTTTTATGCATATTAAACACAGAAATAATAACTATCAATGTTAATTCAAAAACGAAAAGAATTTAATTAAAGGGTTTGTAATTGTTATGGAATCTTGTTGATGAATTGTATAAAAAAGTGCTAGAATTAATAATTCAAGAGTGGATGTATAAGGGTGTAGAAATGCAGTTGTGTATGATTACTATAACGTAGTTATCAATGTTATACTGTTGATTAACGCTGAAGTAAATGAAAAGTGTATATTGTGTAGTGTTTTCCATTCTTCTCATCAAATACTCTCGTTCTCATCTCATTTTCTATTTTCATCCCTTATCTCACACCCGTTACACGGAGACACATACATAAACACAATTTCTCGAAACCCTTCCCCTTGCGTCGAGCCTATTCTCTATCACTCACTACTAGGTTTGTGATTCTCCTTATATATCTATTGTGCAAACACTAATAACCATATCGCTCGCTTGACAAGGGGTTGGTTGCTATGGCAACGACATTGAATCTTAACACGTACTACTCGGTTATATGACATATATTTAACATACCGTCTGCGTTATGAACATGACTACTTATGCGGTATTATCGGATTACTTGCCTTCTTAAAGAATCACTGTTTGTTTTCTTTAAGATTATTATTAAAATTACATAGTAATTAACAGTAAACTACCATTGAAAACCAAAACGAATAAAATTCAATTCATTTATTTTAAGAACGTTAGTTATTCTCCTAGACTTTAATTTATGTAACAAGGTTGTTAAATAGTATGAATTGGGACAGGTTTCGAAGTATGAAACACAGAATTTTTTCTAAGAACTGTTTTCGTTTTACGTCTGACTTTTCTGCAATTTCTGCTAATTCAGCCGTTGGATAATGATGACAATAAAAATGAGTGATGAAAAATGCCAGAAAATTAACTTAACACCCCATCTGCCCGTTATGGGTAAAATAAACAGTTGTTATAAGTTTTAAAGGATGCCAATAACAGACAGGTGGTGTCAAATTATTTAAACTCAATCTGTTCGTTGCAGGGCTAAAATGAATCGTTCTGTTTCTTATCACATCATCAGCCAATTAAATAACTGAATCATTTTAAGAACAAAAGAGGTAGAGGTGTAAAAGACACTAATCAGATTTATCTCCTCTGAAAGTAATGAAATTCATTATACACCCAGACCCTATGGTGAATGAAGTGAAGATTTCATATTCAGAATGGAAAATACGTGCTTTTCAGAGAGCCTGGCATGCTGATAAGCTACTTTTCCACTCAGTGAGGAAGGCAATAGTAAACGACCTCACTCCTCGTTTTACTTAGTAAAACCTCTAGAAGTTCAAACCAGCCTTTCGGTCGATGACCTATACGACAAGTTTAAAAGGAAATTTTATTATTTGTAAGTTACCAGATACTTAAAATAACCTGAAATAAACGTTGCCATAATATTATAAATAAAAATTACAATTTACTTTTGCTTTATACATTTTTCTTTTCTTTTTGGAAATAGAAAGTGTAATGTGAACAACATTCCACAAGGAGTGTTGTGAGTCGTTTACATGACCCATATACAGACTGTGCAAAATAAACCCTTGGTTTAGTCAGGCGGAGATAGGTTAAATTGGTAGCAGAAGTTTCGACTAGCGTAGAATTAATTATTTCGTTTTGTATGGTAAGCAACGAGATGACTACTACTAGATGCTGGGTGGACTTTCCTGTTCATGTAAAAACCAAAATAAAGCTTTTCTGCTCCATTGCTTTAACGTACGTATTCCTTTTCACTTTCTCTTTCTCATGTAACACTTTCTATCTCACTTTTTATTGTACCTGACCTTCTCTTTTGCTATTTCTCTCTCATTCTACCTTTCTGTCCCCCTCCTCTTCACCTCTTCACTCCTATCGGAACCTTTATTCATCTCCCACTGGAGTTTAACTGACTGTTCGATGTGGATACTATACAAATGCAATATTAGCTTCGCTTCACATAACTAATCAATACACTCTCCAATGTTCCTGTTGTTGTTGTTGTTGTTGTTGTTGTTGTTGTTGTACTATAGGTCGATTTATATTTGCCTATATCGACTCCCGTACCACAAATTTATCTTCATATGCCAGAAGTCATTTATATTTTTGTAAAAAAAAATTCAACAAAATTATGATTTATGTATAATTTGAACGTACTTTTTCAACATGTGAATCATACTAAATCAACGAATTTATTTAGCTGTAATTAATCTTGTCCACATATTGATTTAAAAATTAGTTTCCATTTCAATTTTCCGAAATACTATTTCAGATAACAAAACGGAAATGATATTTTATCCCAGACCAAAATAATTACAAAATATACAGGTCTACTGGAAAAAAATTAATTAATGGGAAATCAAATAATTATTCATACATATCATTTTTGTCGTTTACATTAAACCTCCGATCCATTTTTTGTTTTTATAAAACTTTTTTTATTCCTAATTTGTGTACGTTGCAATCTTTTCAATTCAGAACAATAAGCAACCCATGACCCAATGAGATGAGGATGAGGTGTATAACGTGTAAAATGAGGTGTAGTCTTGTACAGATCCAGGCCGTTCATTCCTGAGAGAGTATGGTTATTTGAACCCCAACCATTCAAGTACACCGGTAACCACAGTCTAGTATTCAAATCCGTATAAAAGTAACTACTGTCTGTTTAAAACTTGATGGCCTCCAGCAGAGAGGAGCAGAATCGGCCCGCTACTAGCCTTCTCAAAAATAATTCATTATTTACCAATTCCAGTGTACTAGTTAGTAGTAGTAAATAATTAAATGTTATTGAGAAGGCTAGTAGCGGGCCGATTCTGCTCCTCTCTGTGGCAGGCTACCAAGTTATAGACAGACAGTACCTTTACTAGGATTTGAACTAGGAACCTTTGTTTCCGAAAATTGGCTTGAGAAAATTTTTTTTTAAAACTTTTAAAACTCAGTGTTTAGAAAAGAAGTTCGTGTAAAGAAGTAGGCTATTCATTGCCGTGTTTTAGTTGTTAACTTTACAGCTTCAATATTTGTCGTTTAAAGAACTTAAATAAATCTTATTTTTATATAACAACCATTAACTTAGAAAGTTAAAAATGGAGTGTATTGTTTTTATTGCATTTATACTTTCAGAGATCTGTAAAATATATACTAAACATTGTTTTTATTTCTTTTGCTATGTTTTATGCTTTGAATTTTATGTAGTTATTTATACCAAAGCAGTAAAGATTATTGATCAATGTGTTTTTTATTCTCCAGGTAGTAAAGTTTGTTGTAAAACGAATTATATATTGATATTATATTCAAACTAAATAAACGACAATTTACGCTTTCGTTTTTTATTCATATTTAATTTATTTATAACTTAATTTTATTTTGAACAAGTTAGATAAAATAAAACGGTTTTTTTATTTTTTTATAAGAAGTGACGAGAGCTTACTGCTTTTACTAAGGTTTTATATCGTGTTATGGTATGGATACAATGATAAATATAAGACAAAACACCCAAGGGTGTGTTGTCATGGTCGATTGGTTTCAGGCCCAAATCATATCCTTTCTACAGATCCCTAAAGTTAAAAACAAAACTTTAAGTATGTAAATCATATTTCTTTTTAACAATCCTAGCTTCCTTATATTTTATAAGTTTACTATATAAAACAAAAAATTAATATTAATTTGTTGAGAGCAATAAAAATATATTTTCTTAAAATACACGAAAAAGAATTTTGAAGAACATGTAATGTTTGAAATACGACGTATTTAGCTTATACTCCACTTTAATATATTTAGAAAAACAATATTTTCAGAATTAATAAACGTATCTTTTAACGTATTTTAAACAAAAAAATCAACAAAGATTTTGCAGTACAATCATTAACTGCAGCAGTAATTTCAGTTCATCTCAAAACTATTTGTTTTTTTACTGAATATGTTCCAGAACTATGATTTTTTATATAAGATAAAAGATGTGCAACTTAGAACGATAGTAACTTTTCTTTCTTTTCATATTTTCGTGATAATTGTACGTGAAAATGATAATCAAGTAGATATAAGTAACAAGTGATCAATATCGTTGGACGTTGATGTTTTCCAAATAGAAACATGTAGTCTAAGACAAAATTAGAAAAAAATACCGTACAGCAGAACCAATACTCTTAAGTTTAGATACCATTTGATGTAATCTAAAAGAAGCAAACTGCATCTTTAGTAAAATGTTAATAAATTGTTTGAGATTTTGGTGCTTAAAAATTTTGAAAGAAGGCCTAATGGGGAAATCATTTTTAGTTTCAAGTTAAAAATATAGGTATTATATATTTTTATATTTTTAAATTTTTACATACACTTCATTTTGATATTATTCCTTTTCCTAAGGAAAGTTAACAAATTATAAGAATCAATTACAGCGTGTTATAGCTGATTAATTAATTTTCAACAATTCTTTTTTGAATTTCTATGAGAAGTAAAGATGAGATAAAATATTAAAAAACCGCATTGCCTTTTGGTAACTCGTAATTAACCAATTACTTTCTCTTGCCTCTATGAATATAAATAGAAAGGAAAGTATTGTTTTCGCGTCGATTTTTCGAAATTGAGTTTTCACCGGATATACCCGTTTTCAGATCCCCTGAACCCAAAAAACAGTATTTCTACTGTTTTATTACTAATGTTAGATTATATTAGTCATTATTTTTATTGGCAAGAGAAAGTTGTGTGAGTGTTTCACTCCAGATTTTATAAATATGTGAAAGAACCATACATTAAAATGAACAGGTCGTCTTTGAAAAATTACAACTTTTCGAACAACATTAATTTACGTTTATTTAGAGTTTTGGTATAAATTACTTTAGTATTTTAAATAAAAATTTAATACAGAAATTCTTTTATGAAAGTATAAAATAATTGATGTACCGATAAATGCCCAAAAGTGTAATCTAGTAAAGTGAATTTTATTAGGGTTGTAAACAACTGATTATAAAACAGAAAAAAACCATCTTAACCCATAAACATTTGAACCTACAATTAACTAGATGTATTTGACCAAAAAAGAGAAAACAGTAGCAATGTGAGAGCAAAATTAATTTTTGACAAATTATTTTATGGCATGGAAGCTGAGCACGTGATGTTTCAAAATATGTGGCAGAGCAACCATTTCAGTAACAAATGGCAACGTTTGGCATCCAAAAACCTTTTGCGACCTCCACCGCTCTATCATAGCATCAATTCCATCCGAATATAATCCTACCCATTTCGCCATCACCAGTCATCCCTCCCAACTGTGCTTTCCAACATTACAATACAAAACCATCTCAATGATTAATCATTTACTTCACTACCAAATAAAGCCTTCGTTCTCACAACAAAATAGACATTTTTTATTTTCAAATCCTTTCCACTTTCTTTTATACGAAGTAAAATGCTTTTGTTGTTTTCACAGAGCACAACAAAAATCAAAATATGTTTCAGAAATTATGTATATATGTTTATTACTTGATATAAATTGTTATTTCGCTTTATACAGTATTAATACGTGTGCAATGATTGACAACTATAGTCCAATTCACGAAAGAAATTACCTGTCTTTAAACAACAATGTCTTTTGAACCATTGTATGTAAACCAAATTATGATGCTAAATTAAAGCTTGTTTTATTGTTAGTTACAGGATTACATTAATATATAATACTGTGTAGTCCTATACATTTTAACGAGCGCGTGAAAAAAGTAAAGTACCTTGAAGTTGGGTATCCTGGAAAAGTGTTTAAAAACAGGGTACTTTTTATGCGTAATTCGTTATATTTAATACACTATTAATTTCCAAAAATGTTAATGTATATGGTGTACTCAGGAAAAAACAAAGTTTAATTTAATTCCAGAAGCTTTGCTAAGTAAAACGAGGAGTGAGTTGGTTTACAATTGTCTTTCTCACTGAGTGGAAAAGTATGCTTATTAGCATGCCAGGTCCTCTGAAAAGCATCTACGTTCCACCCTGCAAACATTACTTTGATTTCATTCACCACAGGGTCTGGCTGTATATGAAATTCATTATTCTCAAATGAGATAACTCTGACTAGAGGTTTTTACACCTCAATCTCTTCTGTTCTTAAATGTTACAGTTTTATAATTTGGTGAGCATGTGATAAGAAACAAAACTATTTTTGTAGCCCTTGAACAAGCAGATCGAGTGCAAATAAAATTTAACACTCCATCTGCCTCTTATGGGCAAAAGTTCGATCCCTGTCAAGTTTGATATTCTTTAACTTTTCATTGTTATCTATCTCCTTTCAACATCAGCATTATTATTTATGAAAAAAATAGTTGAATGTAAAATAATAGCGAGATCTTGGTGTTTCTAAATTAAAATATTCAGCACTTTATGATTTTCATATTAAATGTAAGTAAATTACAGTAGGAACATCACGATGGTGACCACTATTAAGAGGATTGATTCATTTTTAACAATGTGTCCGCAAGAAGGCGTATAGGATACTGGTGGGTAGGTAGGTAACTGACTGAAAAAATACGGGTTTTACCGGCACGTAGGTCTACGAGGTGTGGCTATTAAATAACAAGACTGACGTTGTAAAATATTTATTTTAATTTTATACATATGTTAATCAATTATTGTCACCTTTCATATACACTCCTTCTCTGTCTCTATTTATACAACTCTTGGAAACAGTGCTGGAAGTCATCTTCTGTCAGCTCCTTCAGGACACAAGCCGCTTTCTCTTTTACAGCTTCCACAGACTCAAATCTTGTCCCTTTTAATGCAGATTTCACCTTAGGTAACAGGTACAAGTCACATGGTGCAAAATCTGGTGAATAAGGTGGATGTTCTAACACTGAGATGATGTACTTGGCTAGGAACCTCTTGACAGATAACGCGGAATGAGCTGGTGCATTGTCTTGGCGGAGAAACCATGGTTTGTCCTTCCACATTTCGGGGCATGTTTTCCTTACTCTTTGACGTAGTTTAGAAAGTACCTCAAGGTAGTAATAATGATTAATTGTTTGACCTTCAGAAACCCAGTGAAGGTACACAATCACATGGATATCAAAAAGACCAATCATCATTGCTTTAAATTTTGACTTGCTCATTCGAGCTTTTTTGGCTCTCGGTGAAGTTCGGCTCTTCCAGTGCGTGGATTGGCGCTTCGTTCCCAGATCATAAGTAAAAACCACGTTTCATCATATATATATTATTATCTTCTACCTGTTCCCTAAGGTGAAACCTGCATTACAAGGGACAAGATTCGAGTCTGTGAAAGTTGTAAAAGAGAAAGCGGCACGTGTCCTGCAGGAGCTGACAGAAGATGACTTCCAGCACTGTTTCCAACAATGCAAAATTCGTGTGGAGCGTTGTAGGGGTAGAGAAGGAGTGTATAATGAAGGTGGCAGTAAGTAATTATGTATAAAATTTAAATAAATTTTTTTACAACGTCAGTCTTTTTATTTAATAGCCACTACTCGTATGTTTATTGTTCTGTTAATTTTCTAAGTTAATAAATATTCTTCTAAAAATATTGGTTTATTTTTTTTTAAATTGGTAATATCTCCGTTATTATGAATGAAAATGAAAAGCTTTACATAATCAAACTTATTTGTCTTTAAACGTTTCGTAATTTCGATTATATAACATTTTTTAATATATGACTTTTAACGGAGACATTCATAGTTTTTTGTTTACCCCTCACTCTGACCTCCCCCATCCCTTTGAGATATTAAAAAAATTTATTGCCTATTTTTATTTCGATTATGTTCAGAACCAAAATTCATTACATTTGGTTCAGCGGTTCTTGCGTGATGCCTTAACGTGCAAACAGACAAACAGATAAACAGAGAAACACACAAAAATTGAACTGAACTTATTTTCAGTGTTTATTTGATATATCTGGCGTAGAAACAAAATTTGGGGCATTTTGAAAAATTGTACAGACAAAATCATAATTTTCTTTATAAAGATTATCACCTTAGTTTTCAGTGGGGTAAATTTTAGACCGATATCCTCCCTTCATCGGTAACTATTCATCAAGCGCTAAGCTAAATTTAATTTAATCTAATTTTTGAAAACAAAGCCATTTAATGTTGTGAATTTTAGTCAAATCACTCTGACCTCCCTATAAACTCCTGAGTTTATAAAATACATGTAATATTGATATATTAAATTTATTCATGACAAAATCTTTCGGAAAAATTTATATTAATTAAATATCTATTGAAATGATTTTTACGAAAAATTTAACAAATTTATATATCCCGTTCTTGTTTTGGTTTTGAAAAGTCTATAATTAGGTTGAAGAGAATATTAAACCAACGACTGAGCATAACATTACGAAATGAGGATTAATAATTGTGGTCTCATTATTACGATTCTATAGATGAACAATCGCTGTAAGTTAGGTGGTGTTCGTATTGTCAATTTAACAACAGCACCGTACCGCATACATTGATAATACAACACTTCTGTTGGGAAAACCATAGCAGGGGTAAACAAGCATTAATCAATATTTATTACCAGCGACAGTAGCAGCAGTACCTTCAGTGAACTTCACCGGCGCTTAATTTCTCTCTTAGGTGCAATTTCAGTCATTAATTAACGACAGCATCATCGTTTGCGATGTTAAAATCGTTTCCTACCCTATAAACTCTTACAAGATATTAGTAACTAACAAGTAGTCTTGGTTATCACCTAATAAATAAAAGGAAGAAAAATACCTACGTTAAGTAAACCTAAAAAATGAATCAACTGAAAAATTTTAATTAATTTATTTCGTTGATATATTCAAAAGTGATTTTAATATTTTATTGTAAACTCTTATTTAACCGCCAGTGTTCAAAACTTTTAGTAAAACTAATTATATACTCGTATCACTGTGAAAGAACACAGTGTATAAAATCATAATACAAAGATCAAAATATATTAAGTTAATTATATATCATTCAGAAAACAATAATATAAATAAATAAAATATATTCTCTTTGAAAACATGTTCTAATGTGTAAATAATAATTATTATTATTTCTTATTTTTTGGGGGTTCCAAACTCCCATACACCCCGCCACCTCTACCCACTACTTTCGCTGGTTGCAGAGATGCGAGGTGGTACAGTAGACACCAATGGAATATAGCCTTGGTATACTGCACCATTATATTTTTATGATTGCAATTTTTTTAAATTTTAATCAGAAAAACAGTCAGTTGCCGAGCCCAACAGATACCACACAGACACGAATAACATAAAACACATTAGATAACATAAACTTTACGTAATAAATTTTCAGTATTTTGTATAATTTTTCTTTATTTCTAGTAACTCTGTGAAACAAATCTACCACTCTTTTTATGGCACACCTAATAAATGGAGCTATTTTACTTCTTGTGGCTCCAGGGAACATTTTGAAATTCCTTAACACATTCAGTGCTAGAGACTCGCCTAGCGGGTCATGGGTAAGTGTTACCGCCAGCCTGGCGTCTTACCACGCGGGTTCTGTTTTTTTATCATTTTATGTAATTCCGGAGAGACAGGGAATTCAGTTATCAGGTAGCCGGATATCAGTTTGTTGCTATTATATAGCCCTCAGAAAGGGGGGCTTCTTTGTAACAGTGCAGTTCGTTTTTGAATTTTCGTTACACGCTCTTCTACCCACGTATAGTACACTCGTTCAGTATTTTTAACGAGTTTTCAAGGTACAGTTGAAGCCTTCAATTTAGTATCTTTGCAGGTTTCGAATCAAAATGGCTTACACTTTTAGATTTACGTTAAAGTATATTATTTACAGTTTAAAATTATATAACAAATTACGCGTAAATCGTAAAGGTAAATGGAAAAATTTAAACAAAAAGTATATTTATTACAACAGGCGAAAATAAACTAAAAAACATTGAATTGTTTACTTTTATGTTATTAGCAAATATAAATCTATTTAAAGGTCGCAAATAAAATAAATCTATAAAAACGTTAGTAACATAAGTTACAAAAATCTGGTGTGAAACACTCACACAACTTTCTCTTGCCAGTGCAAATAATTAACAATAAACCTAATATTAGCAATAAAACATAAGAAATAAACAAAACCTAACCTCAAAAACATAACCTAATTTTAATCATGAGTGAAAGACGCAAAATGAAAATCGTACTGCGTTTGGCTTAGAAATACGGAAAATCACTCTTTCTCTCTAAACTAGGCTCTGTAGAGAAAAATGCTCTAAATAAAAGCTGTAGATCTTTTAATTTTCTATAAATTTAATTATATACACTTTTGTCGTAAAATGCATTCTAAGGCCAAAATCTTAAAAAAATCGATTTTTCACACGTTTTCGTGAGAAAAAAACAGAAAATTGCTAATTACCGCTAAACTAAGCGTTATACAAAAAAATGTTTGAAATAAAAGTTGTAGAATTTTACATTCTCTACAACTTTTATTATATAACGTTTTGCGCTAAAATGCATATTAAAGCCGCAATCTTAAAAAGAAAATGTTTTTACGTAAAAACAGCCTCACGCAGAATTTTAGCAAACATGGCGCCTACCCTATCTTGTAGAGAATATAAAATTGAGTAAATTAGGCGATTTTTAAAAAAATCGTAGGACCAATTTTTGAGAAAATCGCAAAAAAGTGAAAAATTATACGAATAAACTACTACTTCCGGTTGACCGATTTTGATGAAAATGTTCGTGTCGAGTCCGGTAGTGGTACGTAACTTACGTTTCAAGTTTCAAGTTCGTACGATGTTCCGTTCTTGAGATATTCTGTTCACACACAGACACACACACACACACACACACACACACACACACAGACACAGACACACACACAGACCAATCGCTAAAAACATGTTTTTTGGGTTCAGGGGGTCTGAAAACGTATAGATCCGGTGAAAACTCGATTTCGAAAAATTAACATTAAAACAATACTTTCCTTCCTATATATTCATATAGGCAAGAGAAAGTAAAAAGGCCCTACAAAAAGCAAGCGGAGAACACGTACGAGTAATGAGCCCAACGGAAGAGATATTTCATAATTGCTCAGCATTGAATGTGTTAAAGTTATGCCTTGCACCCTCAGAAATACCTTCGAGATATCTGGAATATTAACCCGTGAATGTAGAATGTTGTTAATGTACAAAACTTCCAACATAATAATAATAATAATAATAATAATAATAATAATAATAATAGTGATATAATTGATTTTTGCTGGAGTGCTGATTATATTATAAAGCCACAAAGATGCTACTTATGTTTGGTAGGTGTTTTTACTATTGTGACCGCATTCTGGTGAGTTATATTTATTTAGAAAATTCATCAGCTACAAGCAAATTTCCTCTACTTAACCCTATCGTAAAAATTATAAAAAGCTCGCTCAAATGATATATCTGAATACAATTAAAACAGAAGTGGGAAAAGAATACAACCCTACCGTACTCCGTTTTTCACAGATTCTATGATCTGCTCATTTATTTTAACTGATGCCATCGGGTACCAATAAAGGTTTTTAATCAGATTTATGTATTATGAATGTAAACCCACATCATATAGAATTTCAAGCAATTTATTGTGCTTAACCTGATCAACTGACCTGTATTTCAGTTAAAAAAATGGTTAAAATTTTTTAGTTGTTTTACAAACTATTTTTTAGTAATGGCATGCATACTGTCAATATTAGAAATGTAATTAGCAATACTAATTAATAATGTTTTTATTCCTAATATGTGTTTGTTGCAGTCTTCAAACTGAAGCAATAAGCAACCCCATGACCTAATGACATTAGGATTATGTATATGACGAATGTAAATGGGGTGTAGTCTTCTACAGATCCAGGCGAACCATTCCTGAGAGAGTATGGTTAATTGAACCCCTACCATCAAAGTACACCGGTAACCACTGTCTAGTATTCAAATCCGTATAATAGACCCCTGGCAAGGATGACAAAAAAATTTGTAATAATTATAAATATCAAATAATTAAAAGAACAGAATAGATAAACCTTCTGAAATACTTGAAAAAGTATATATAATAAAATGAAGGGTTTTCGGAGAGAAAGTGACAAAAGTTAATGATTCGGATAAGAAAGTTAGGAAGCAAAACAGAATTGAAATATCGTTACGAAAAGTCAAGTCCATTGTGTCTGTTATCTAAAAAAATTAAATAGTAAATATTAGGTTTATATAATATTTATTAAGCCATAACAGGCAGGTGGAATGTTAAATTATTGCACTTGATCTGCAAGTTCCAGGGCTACATAAATTAGTTCTGTTTCTTATCACATTGTCATCCAATTATATAACTGAAGCATTTAAGAACAGAAGAGGTAGATGTGCAAAAGACACTAGTCAGAGTTATCTTCTCTGAGAGTAATGAATTCCATTATACAGCCAGACCCTGTGGTGAATGAAGTGAAGGTGTCATTTGCAGGGTGGAGAGTAGATGCCTTTGAGAGGGTCTGGCATGCTAATAAGCATACTTTTCCACTCGGTGAGGAAAAATTGTAAACAACTTCACTCCTCGTTCTACGTAATAAAACATCCTGGAGGTTCATTCCAGCCTTTCGGCTGATGACCTAATCAATAACAACAAATAAGAATAATAATTTACAAATAATTAATAATCCTGATTATTTTCATAAAAAATTTAATTTAATTAGACGTTTGAGTATAATCATCCGATTGTTAATAACAATTAATATTAGAAGTTTTACAGAATTTTTAATTAATTTATAATGTTTGGATTGAAAAAATTATTATATTTGTTTATAGATAGTACTTATTTAAATCTATAAACAAATTTATCACATTTATAAATAATTTATTTATAACAGTGCGACTAATAATTACATTTATGGGAATTTTTCATTCAATGTGCAAGTAATTTTTGAACAGGTTTGGCCTTTCTGTGTAGAAAGTGTATAAATAATTTTGTCTTTTATGTTTCATAAAGAAACGTTGTTTAATTTTAAATTGATAAAATTACGCTAACAGCTAAATTGGTAAAAATAACCATTCGATATAAAACGAATGTAGTGCTGAAAAGTTAAATTGCTTGGATGTACTTTAATTATCGTTTGTAAGAACGCTGAGCTGTTTTTCCAATTTGATGTTATTTAACTAAGTACTTCTTTTTCAATTCAGTAGAATTTTCTGTGAAACAAAATTACATTTTATGTTTATTTCTTTTTAGCATTATTTTAATTTTAATTGCCATGTGTATATACAAAAGTTTATATAAAATAATATATTATATATTTACTTGAAATAAATAATTGAAGAAAAAAGAAAATATCATTTAACAGAAAAATGATTTTAATAAATTTGATTAGTTTGAATAATATTTTTCAAATATTTTTTTCAACATAGAGAACTGTTATATCCTGCTTGTCAATATGTTTTTACTTCCTATTGTGAAGTGTTATTAATGATCATTTTTTTATGTCTTATCTACGTAGTAATTTTTCCACTTTTATTTGACATTTAGAACTACACATATAACCACATATTCAATGTAATCTCTAAGTATGAAAGGGAACAAATAAAAATAGCACAATCGTTTTGGAAAAAAGTAAAAAAGTATCCTTTGACATAAAAATTTTCAGTTCAGGCTGGTTTTTTTTACTCATAGTTTTGTAAATCTATAATTTTAAAATAACTTCTATCTATAATTTCATTTCATCAAACACTACCATGAATAAAATTTGAAACAGCCATTGATACTCATCCAGGTTACAAGACCAGTTGGATCGTTTCCGTATAAAAAGTATTCCCACATATTTTTAAGTAGAATAAAGAAGCCAATAGTAGAAAATTCAAATTTCTGCGGAACAGATTACCGATTTGGTTCTTGAAAATAGATAGTTCTTGAATATAGAAGATAATAGTTCTTGAAATAGATAATACCGTTAACTGTTTAAAATTTAATTTGTTAAGTTTAAAATGGTGTAAGAACTCAATTTTTTGACTATGATTAATTATTTTAAAACTACACAATATATTATAATAGCCAAAAAGCTTAAAGAAATTTTTTTAAATGAACTAAAATTACTAATTGGCATGAAAATAAATAGAAATTTCCTTTGAAGAATATAAATTTCAGTGTACTATTTAAAGACTGAGCACAAAAAAATTATTAAAATTCAAAAAAAATTGAACAATTAATACGTATAAAAAGATTTGAATAGAGTAATTTTTAAATTTAAACAAACGAGTAAAGCAGCCAAAATTGAAGTATTTGTAGGTATGAAAAAAGATGAATAATGTGTTTTTTGTTTTACGCGCGATTTCTTCTAATGCAGTCTGTGAAGAATAATGATAAAAAAATATGAAAATGAGTGATAAAAAATGCAAGACCTGACAGGGAAATAATAAGTTTTAACACGTGAAAATTTTAATAAGATAGAATCAAAACTTACCTAAGTTTCTAAAAAATAAATTAGTGATATAAGCGAAATAAGTAACGTAAAACAAGAAGAAAAATTTCTTTTCAGGAAATATCCTAGTGGGTACACCAAGGAGGGAACACAAAAAATATTACACAATAAGAATTCGAAACACAAAATGTTAGAAAAGATTAAACATAAACACAAGTAACAAGTAGGGAAAAATTAAAAAAAAATTTGAACAAAAAAGTGTAATAAAAAAATAAATCTAAAAGAAATATTAAGTTATAAAAAGAAAAGGGGTTAAGACGTAAAGAAGGGAAAATAAAAAATGACAGATGTTAAACAGTTTTAAAGTTCGACTAAATCCGTACATTTAAAAAAACCTAAAATAAAAATATTTTTAAGCTTTATTTAAAAATATTAAATCTTTGTGAGCATACGCTATTGCATGCGTTAATATGAACCACGCCCATCATACCGAATTGAACCTACCGTAATGTGTTATGAATAAAGTTTTATAGTAAAAGTCATTTCAATCGAGACATTTTACTTAAAATAATACGTATACATTTCCCCTCGTAACTAGTTCTGTCAGAATCTTTCTGCTTCCAGTACGACACACATAAATGTACGTATTTTATAGACACCACACACCAAAAACAAGCTCTTCCGACCGTACACAGAAATAATTTTTTGGACTCAACTACCAGAACTGAAGGTGTGAAATAAGTGAAGGAAAAAAGTAGTATTAAGTCGTTAGTAGTATTAAATAGTTACTTCAAAAGTTTCCATTGAGTTGGTTCCTACTTTAGCATAATATCTTGTCTATGTGTGGATATGTAATCTTAATTCTGTGGCTGTAAATAAACTACAAATTTCCAAATGAGAATTTAATAAGTTTTGTAACCATAAAAAACAGTATATTTGAACAGTAAATTCTACTTAAATTTATAGCGTTTTCGGAAAGTTATTGCTTTTTAATCGCTGGTGGGAGGATACGTGCAAATAAATTTATACAATAAATGTTTTATGTTTTAGACAGAATTATTATGCGTGGGATTATTAAAGAGAATTTTTGGTTTATCTATTAGAATCAACACTCTCCTAGGGTATGATGTAGAAGAAGTAAATAGGGAAAATGGCGTTATTAAATTAGCCAAAGCCGGTGTATTTTACAGCCTGAAATTCTGTGAAATTAAAAATTAATGTTTGCTGAACTAATTTAATGAAAAGGGGAGAAAAACTAAAAAAAATTTATGTAATTAATTTAGTATCTCGGATAATCAAAGCTTATGTATATAACATTTTGAATGAAGAGAGGGGTGATGTTAGATAAATTTGACAAGGGTTGATTTTGCAGAAGACCGGTGGTTGAAATAATTTAAAGACGAAGAGGCAACGGTGGAACACCGTCTGAATCACATTTAACATCCAAATGAAGACCGTAGTGCGTCTCATAATCAGATAAACGCGGGTAAATTGAAAATAATTAAATTATAAGACGGTGGTGTAGTAAGTCGGGCAGGGAGAGGTTACTCCAAGAGAGAGCACTTGGTTTGTTTCGCTTAATTTGATTCCAAGTTGCAGATCTTCTAAGTGGACTCACTATGTTCTCTACACTCTGCACCTTACAGTTTCTTGTACACACTTCGTTTAATATTGTATTATCTCAAATGCATACAATAATCCAGTTTTAGTTTGTGCTTAAACACACAATATACTTATATTCGATTAGTTGTTACGCATTTAGTACTTTATACAAATAAAGTTTTGAAGAAAATTAAATCAACAAATATATTATTTAACTGTAAATTTCCTCATCTCTTATGTTTCATTTTAAAATTATTCAGTAAATTTTAGAAGATTAAGGAAAAACGTTTGCCAATAACAGGCCGATGATGTGTTAAATTACTTATACTCGATCTGCTAGTTCCAAGGTTACAAAAAATAGTTCTGTTTCTTATCACATGGTCAGCCAATACTAAATGACTGAAGCATTTAAGAATAGAAGAAGTAGTGGTGTAAACGATACTACAAGTAAACTTTTAAAAAAAATTATGTAGAAGCAATCAACTATAGCTATATTTGCTGATGATGTAGCAGTACTTACGGTTGATGCCGATCCTGTAATTGCAACTCGAAAGACACAAAACCATCTACACCTGGTAGAGTCATGGCTTAAACTTTGGAAAATTAAAATTAATGAAAACAAATGGCAACAAATGACGTTTACTCTTAGACAACAAAACTGCCCAACCGTTTACGTTAATAATATTCCGCTGCCTCACACTACTCAAACACGCTATTTAGGTTTACACTTGGACAGAAAACTTGCATGAAACGCTCATGTTACACAATCTCAAAACACGCTTCTATCAACTGAAACGCTTACTCGATAAACGTTCTAAATTAAACATGTCACACAAATACAAGACTGTCTTAAGACCAATCCGGACATATGAAGTTCAACTTTGGGAATCTGTTAAACCTTCACACACGGAACCTATAGAACCGATTCAGAACAAAATTCTACGAACGATAACGCAATGCCCCTTTTACATCACAAACTCTATGTTGCAAAAAGACTTACACATCCCATACGTAACTGATCTCGCGAAACAACTATACAAGACGATGCATGACAAATTTGAATTACATGATAACCCTCTCATACAAAACAAGAAATCTTGCTGGCCAAGATTTCTACAATCCAATATCTACAGTTGGCCAAGAAATCTTCTTGGCCAACTGTAGGACTGTGGTGATGACTGCACGCTCCTTCAAGTAAATCAAGTGTTGGAACATTAGCTTCACATTTAGAAATTGTTATATTAATATAATAAAAGATACTGAATTTTAATTGAAAGTGTCAAAAAAGAAGCAATCATTAGAACTTAAATAAATAAACAAGTATAGTACTGTTAATTAGAAATAGGTTTGTGAAAAGGTATGAGAAGGCCCTGTTAGTTACTATGCAAGGCGTCCGTCACAATCTGTCAACGTAGAAGCGAGATTTACACCCCATTTTAAAGAAATAATTGATTTATGATATTGATTCTACTGCGAATCCAACGGTCCCGGTCCCAAATTTTGAGTTACCCGTTGGCGGGATAACAAGAAGTCACGAAAAGCGAAAAAAATAAAAATAGTAAAAATCGTCTTGGGATTCGGTGTACACAATGAAAACACTCTTATGTATACTGTGACAAAATTTCACTAAAACTGGATAAGTATTTACGAAGTTAAAGGCCAATAAGTTTGCATTATCCGTAATTTTTTTTCAAAAACGGGGACTTTTTTGTTCTAATGTCAGTAGATTAAAATAAATAGATAAAAATTTCAAATTTTTACCGTTTAACGCAGAATTAAACAGGCATTAATTTGACATATAGTACGTTACAATTGATGTCATATTCTTTTTTCAACAATTGATTTTCAAACTCAGGTTCTTATTAATTTTGATGCGGACATTAGTCACATTTATCTTCTATGAGAGTAATGAATTTTGTTATACAGCGTGTGGTGAAAAAAGTGAAGTTGTCATTTGCAGGGTGGAAAGTAGATGCTTTTCAGAATAACTGGCAGACTGAAAAGCCTACTTTTCCACTCAGTGAGGAAAGAAATAGTAGACTACCTCACTCCTTGTTTTACTTAGTAAACCCTCCTAGAGATTTAATCCAGCCTTTCAGCTGGTGACGTAAACAACAACAAGGAAAAATAATTCGATTCAATCAAATTGTCTCTGCTTACTTTGCCACAGCATCAACAACAGTTCCACTGGAGAAGATATCTTGGCCATCAGCGCTTGTTTCTTCTCTAGGATTACCTTTTTCTTATTTTGATGCACCCACCGTATATGTTGGTTTGTATGTCTATTAAAAACTTTTGTAAATTGAATTATAACGATACCTTTGGTTTATCTCTGACATACAGATGTATGAAATGGGATTTTTTCAGCGATTTAACCGAAACTCATCATGTTTGTACTCCGTAAATTTAAATCAAGCTTACGACTCTCTTTTATAATTCTATTTTGTTCTACAAAAGAAATTGTTAAGTATTTCTCTAACAACTGTTTCAGTGATTAAAAATGAGTTTTGCTGATCTTCTGGTGGTGTTTTCAAAATAGTATACTTAATGTTAAAAGCCTGCCAAAAGATGAGTGTTGGTATCGGAAGTCATTCTGAGTGGTATAATTTTCTTATAATTTTTATTGATTATTTAGACTTTGTTAATACATTATGAATTCAATTATAAATTTTTGTAATTTTTCGAAACTTCATTTCCGTATTGGAGCTAGTAGCCTTTATAGTCCCTCCCCATCAAGAATACCCTGCTGTAGGCATCTAAAATCTCTTAAGTGGAATTTAAACATCATTTATGGTTACAGTATTACAATAACGTCACTACTTTGTTAAGATTTCAGTTTGTGTTTTATACTTCAAAGTAACGATTTAAGTAAGGAATGAAAATGGATGTTTATACACTGTAAGATAAATTAAACTGATCCATCATGGCCTGGATTAACAAGAAAACATTTCTACAATTTCATAGACATTACAATAAAAAGTCTGATGTAAAACACTCACTCAACTTTCTCTTGCCATAACCAATAATGAACATAACCTAACGTTAGTCATAAATCATAGAAATAAACTAACCTCAAAATGTTATTCGTTATTTTTTTAAATTTTGTTTCAATAGATTAAATTAAAAAAATGTTAGTAGCTAGAAAACTCCGACAACTAACATAAACATGTAAAAAGTTTTATTTCCCTATCTTTTACCAATCGTATGAAAATTGCACCTGAAAATAGGAAATTCAACATGGGCGGGATACAAAGTAGCCTCCCCTTAATGTATTGAAGTAAAATAATCAATAACCAGTTGATTTTACGGTTAGGTTTAAAATACAATAACGTTCTTAAATCTAAGAAAAAATATTTTAAAATGATTTTTTATAACAATGAAACAAATTATTCGTATATAATTCAATTTCTCTTATTTTAACAAAAGATGAATTTTTATTCTTTCAAAAAATTTACGTTTAACATACCATCTTAAAGGGAAAATCAAACATGGACTTGATTTTTATCTGAATAAAGGACGAGAAACCCTTTTCCGTCTCACTGGTTTTCTGTCGATCATATGCTCCAAAGAATCGGAAAAATGTGACTGACGCCTTTTATTGATGTTTCTTTATTTTATAGTTTCCTATCCGTGACATGCAAGCTCTGATTCTGTCTCGTCGACTTAATGATTTATAGGAGTTGTCAGATATGAGGACTTTATTTGTTACTAGAACCTATTTTATTTCTAAAAATTACCACGACAAAACAATCTTATTTATTTTAAATAAAATTGCAGGTTTTTGAATTCGTGAGAACATAAATTTCAAAGTACTGTATCTTTGGGGTTTTTAAGGTATGTTTATTTATGTTTTACGTACTATTTTGCATAATTATTTATTTTAATATAATCGATGAACGGTTATTTATATAAAAATCACCAATAAACAATAGTAGACCTAACCGGGAATACAATACTGGACTTCCAGCATAGAAGTTAATTGAGATGGCAACTTTATCAACACTCAACTTTCTACCCAAAGAGCGGAGACTCTTTTTCTAAAAGTAAGAAAGTACAGCGATTATGAAAAATAAAACTGGAGTTTCACTAATCGGATTACTTTTGTGACCCTAAAAGCCAAAACAATTCTATAAGTTCTCTTATTCATTTTTTGAGCTAAAACTACCTCTTCAAGTAGCTGAAACTGATCAAACCAAGTGATCTACGCTGTCAATCGGCGCATATTTTGAGAAAGCCATAAATCTCAAAAATTAAAAATACTTTAACTCGAAGCCAAATTTTGAAACGTGGCTTTCATTATATTGATTGAGTGTCCCTTACACTGACAGTGATTATACTAACACTTAAAAGGGGCTCATGAAGTGGTAAACAGTGGTACACTAAACATATTTTTGGAAGCTCTGCTTCCTTTGAATAATGTATGATTTTCTTCAAAAACAAACCATGCATTTTAGGGGTGAGATTATTATAAAAGTAAAAATGTATTATATTTCTATATTTTAGGCTATTTTGCCACTTAACATCCATGTTTCACATTGCTAAAAATGCAAAATTACATACACCTCTCCCTTTTCAAAAAAAATCAGTGATTTTCTCAAAATACAAGCTAAATGTGCACTTTATGGACGCGTGTGAATGTGAATAATCTGGTGTGAAACACTCATACGACTAATTAAAATAATATCTACAATTTTTATTTAAAGCATTTTTCTCTACAGAGCCCAGTTTAGCGTGAAAGAGTGATTTTCCGTATTTTTAAGACAAACTGAGGTTGATTTTCATTTTCCGTCTTTCACTAATGATTAAAATTAGGTTATGTTTATTGATGTTAGGTTTTTGTTTATTACTAATATTAGGTTATACTATTGTTAATTATTTTCATTGGCAAGAGAAAGTTGTGTGAATGTTTCACATCAGATTTTTATACAATAACTGCATTAACATAAAAGTAATATATTATGCATTCAAGTCAAAATTGAACATTAAAAGATTTTATTACAGATTGTAGCTGTAGAATTATTTATTTAATGTTCCTTTGCAGTAATGCACTTAGTAAGTGTAACGGTACTTAGCTTTATTACTAATGTACCATTTACACTTAGTTTACATACTTGAGAGTATGCTGTAATTTGCACAGTAGCTATTATTAAAAGCTTTACTGAGATTACATAATTCACTAGCAATATCTGTGTTTAAATGAACTTTCAACTTTAAAATAAAACTTACGCTAACAATGATGTAGCATACATTTTTAACCCTTGTTATACATCGTTCCTTTTCTATCTCTTCAAAAACTCCTCCTCTAAACTTTTTTCCTATACTCCTAGGGATTCATACAACTTTTCTTGTTTCTACAATTTCTTCATAATTCCTTTTCCTTGTAAGTCATCCATGCTGTCTGATTCTTTTCACATGTGTCCGTACTTAAGTTTCTTCTTTTTAAGTATCTGGATCAAGTAGTCAAAATGTTCGATTGAAGGCAAAAATTTTCCGTGTTTCATAGAAATTATCACTTGCTGAACTTATTTTCGTTTTTTTTATCTTTTGCCTAAAGTAAATTGATAAAAATGTGAAACAGATTACGATGACACTATTAAAAATTCATTCAACTTTATAAACTGCTTGTTAAATAAACACAAAACTTTTATAATCATCAAGATAAACCTCCGATGTAGAAACTAACATCTTATAATTTATTAGAATTTTTTTTCTAAATACAATAAAATGAGATTTGTTTTAGAGAGCAGATTAGTATTCGTTTGGGTGAAATTTAAACAGTAATCTTTTCTTATAAAGTCGCCATGAGATTTGTAAGTGTCATGACTGACGGAAAAAGAAGCGGTAAGTTTTGCTAGTCAAAAAATGCTAAAAAATCTTAAAAAATGGCTCTTTAGTTTGAAGAAACACTACAAAATAGTAAATAACTATTATAAAGCAACCCAACATTACTAATACGAACTAAGATAATAATTACTACCATAATAATATGGAAAATCACTCAATCACGCTAAACAGAGGCTCTGTAGAAAAAATGCTTGAAACAAAAGTTGTAGATCTTTTAATTTTCCATATATTTTATTATATACACTTTCGTCGTAAAATACATACGAAGACCGAGAAAAAAAATTAAAAAAATTCAATTTTTAGTTTTTATGAAAAAAAAACCAGATAATCACATAATCGCTAAACAAAGCGTTATAAAAAAAAACGTTAAAATAAAATTTGTAAATTTTTAAATTGTCTACAACTTTAATTATAGAATTTTGCTCTAAAATTCATATTAAGGTCGCCATCTTTAAAAAAAAACTTTTTCTACGAGAGAACAGCCTCTCCAAGAATTTCAGCAGAAATGGCACCGACCCTATCCTGTAGACCATAAAAAACTTAGTAAATGAAGCGATTTTTAAAAAAAATCGTAGGAGCCGTTTACACACACACACGCGCGCGCGCGCACACACACACATACACACACACACAGAACAATCGCTAAAAACATGTTTTTTAGGTTCAGTGTTTCTAAAAACGTGTGTATCCGGTGAAAACTCGATTTCGAAACAATCGACATGAAAACAATACTTTTCCTCCTAATTTTCATTTAGTCAAGAAAAAGTAAAAATATGGACATAAGAGTAGGCCCTATTATTATCTGATGAGCACTCAGGTATCAAATGTCTGAACTATTCAGTAGAACAGGCAGAATCAGAGTATGATCAAATTTACAACAATCACTTTCCGTACTTTACCAAATAGGGTACTGAATGTATGATTCTGTTAAATGTTTCTGTACAATAATTAACAGATAAATAACCCATTAAGATTATCTTAAACTAACGTATATTAGTATAAGCCAACGTATATTAGACTATACGTTGGCTCCTTTATTGAGTATTACTAAAATTTCGATTTTTTTTTTGTTGACTGTACAAGATATTTTTATTGCAACTGTATAAAATAAAAAACAAGCAAATTTGATTAAAAAAGGGTACAAATATTGACAAATTTTAAGACGTTGAGAAGATCGCTGCCCTTTGACAGTACTTCAACCTTAATCATTAAGTTAGTTCATTATTTTGTTAATTATTTACTTATTTTGTTTGGTTTTACTTTAATTTTGACGTCTCATGATAAATCCCTGCTCCAGAGTCGTTTCAGTCTTCGTATAGGGGCAGTTAGTAAATCTGGTGTGTCTAGGTCAACAATGAGCTGGTTTGGATTATTGGGTAATTTCTTTTTAAATCGTGTGTATGTGCGTAGGAACACATCGTTGATGTATGGGACGTTTAAGTCCGTGTGTAGTGTATCGTTCGTTATGTAAAAATCTGGTGTGAAACACTCACACAACTTTCTCTTGCCAATGCAAATAATTAACAATAAATCTAACATTAGTAATAAAACATTAGAAATAAACAAGAAACTAACCTCAATAAACATAACCTTATTTTAATCATGAGTGAAAGACGCATAATGAAAATCGAACTCAGTTTGGCTTAAAAATACGGAAAATCACTCTTTCACGCTAAACTAGGCTCTGTAGAAAAAAATGCTTTAAATAAAAGTTGTAAATCTTTTTATTTCCTATAAAATTTATTATATACACTTATGTCGTAAAGTGCATACTAGGGCTGAAATCTTAAAAAAATAGATTTTTCACACGTTTTCGTGAGAAAAAACAGAAAATCGCTAATTACCGCTAAACTAAGCGTTATACAAAAAAATACTTCAAATAAAAGTTGTAGGTTTTAAAATTTTCTACAACTTTTATTATATACATTTTTGCGCTAAAATTAATATTAAAGCCGTAATCTTAAAAAAACACTTTTTTACGTAAAAACACCCTCACCAAGAATTTCAGCAAACATGGCGCCTACCCTATCTTTTAGAGAATAAAAAATTAAGTAAATGAGGCGATTTTTAAAAAAATCGTAGGACCAGTTTTTGAGAAAATCGCAAACAAGTGAAAAATTATACGAATAAACTACTACTTCCGGTTGACCGATTTTGATGAAAATGTTCGTGTCGGGTCCGGTAGTGGTATGTAACTTAAGTTTCAAGTTTCAAGTTCGTATGATGTTCCGTTCTTGATATATTTTGTATACAAACACACACACACACACACACACACACACACACAGACCAATCGCTAAAAACATGTTTTTTGGGTTCAGGGGGTCTGAAAACGTATAGATCCGGTGAAAACTCGATTTCGAAAAATCGACATGAAAACAATATTTTCCTTCCTATGTATTCATATAGGCAAGAGAAAGTAAAAAGGAGCACTAGTTATCTGTCTTAACAGTTAAATCAGAATTAATTAAATCAGAAATTTAACATATTATTTTATTATTTTATCTTTAGAAAATGTTTTAAGATCGGAAATATATTTGTCCTAGTATATATTAAAAAACTTAATTCAGTTTGATTTACTGAATTTTCATTCATATATTATCTGATACCGCCTTTTTGTGAGTAGAATGCTTGTTTCCTATTCAGAGGATTTTATTTCGGTTGGAAAGCGTGCCTGAAAGGTTAGTAGTGAAACGTATTTACTTGCATTTTTCACTGTCGGTTCCGGTGAAATTCCACTGCTTTTTTCGTTTTATGAAAACGTGCTCTTTTCTCATAATATTCCCTACTATCTTATCTCGTTTCTAACCAAAACAAGACACTTTACATCATTGTTGAACAACGTTTTTATACTGTATCTTGTGTAATTTACAAACTTCCAACCCTTTTTGTTTAGAAAAAAGGAATTGTATTCCATTTTAATAAGTTCACTGTTATTTACAGGAATAATATTATCTTAAATTTATAATCTACTAGTAATAAGTAGGTTGTACATGATTATCTGTAAAACTGGTTAAATTAAGTTATTTTCTTTCTAATGGGATAAAATTTGTATTATTGTATGATAATTACCTTTCAATAACATTGTAATCTTTTATTTGAGCTTCTTTCGGGATCTGGTTATTACTAAATTACAAAACTTTATTCATAAACTGGTAACTAGAATTTATTAAAAATTATTAGTTAAGTAAAATAAATGATTACGGTTATAACTAATAGTAAATTACAAATAAACTATTATTTAGCTTAATAGTTGACTAAATTTATTACAAAATTTTATTAAAAACCTAAGACTTGAACTAAAAACTTAACTATAAAAAGTATGGCCATTTACAGTCAAATTATTTATTAACTATGATTTACAAACTAAGAATTGTACACTTATAACGATATCCCATTATTTTCCCGTTACGTATGAACTACTTAATATGTACGTCTGATGCTCAAAACTGGTTTCAAACAACTTCCCTATTTTTCATTCACACTGAATCGTCATTAAGAAAACGGCCACTTGATTTTATAACGCACCGAATTTGTAGACGAATAAAGAAGAAACATAATAATAAAAACACAAATACGAAATAAGTATCCAGAATTATAATAGTAGAAAAACAAGAAGAAGAATAAATTAAACCAGAAATCAATAAAATAGGAATAAGAGAATAATAGAACCGAATTTTTACCCTTCCATCATGTGCTAGATAATCAACAAGTGAATGAAAAGATCTGCTATTCTGAACAGTAATAAATTGTACTTGTCAAAAACCATACAAAAGTTATTGTTGTCAAAACATAATTTCTTCATCACATTATTGGCCCACCCACATACAATGTTCCCGTATGCCACAATATTTATGAAAATAATTTTAGTGAGTTTTTCCAGTATTGCGTACTTACTGTAGAATGAAAAATTTTAAATATCATCATGGTGATTTTTAATAAATAATTTATTAGTATTTACTTGCTGTGATATAGGGGATGGGATGGATAAATATAAAATACATAATTCAGAAAAGAAAATAAATTAATTTTAATTTTAGTATTTATTTTTCTGTTTTATTTTATTTATTTTGTAGTATAGTTAAATTAAAAAGTTGACATGTTTAAAAAGAACAAAGTTGATAACTTAAAGTATTTTTCACGCAGAACTAAAAGACAAAGGTTTTTAAGGCGGAAAATTGCCAATGCCAATAAATATTTTCTTGCAAATGATGTTGGAAAAACTTTAACCGTCTAATAAACATCAAATAAGCGACAGCCTCTACTAAAAGTTACTTTATGTTAATAAAAACTTACTCAAAATAAATATGTCAGAAAAAATGAATTTTTAAAATTTCATCTTGAAATCTTGAATTTCCTTTTATTTTTTAGATAAGTTTTTTTAAGTAATAGAACTTTTTGTAACTTTTATTTTCCTTTAATTTACAGATTTATCTGTAGTCTGTTCATGAAAAGATATCTCCCAGTGGAGGTACTTTTAAAAAGTAAACAATAGATTGATATTTATATATTACAAAAATATAACGATACTAAATTTTGAAAAAAATAATTAATTGTTAAAATATAAGATACTAAACTGTAAGATATAAGACACTGAACGGGGAAAACCATTATAATACTGAAAATGCTGAAATACCAGCGAACGCTTTTAAGAAGCTTTTAAATTGTGATGATCCTCCCGAACTGCTTCAGGTAGATACTGATAGACTAATTCTTTCAAAACCACATGAAATGAACCAACCTAATTTCTCAGAAATGATCGAAGCGATAAAAGAGCTAAAAAACTACGAAGCCTGCGGAGAAAATCAAGTTTTTATGAAACTATGGAAAAATGCCAGCCAAAACACCTTCATTGAATTACACAGTCACATAGTAAAAATCTGGATCACTGAAAAATTGTCATAACACTGGACCACGGTAATAATTATTCAACAATTGTTTAAGAAAGGGGATAGGGCTGACCCGAATAACTAAAGTAGGATAACACTCTTGGGCTTTACCTACAAAATTCTCTCCTGAGTGAGAATTAATGGTAAAGAAATTATATTGTCTCAACAGTTCCAATATCTAAGAGAAATCATCGTCTGCAATCTAAAAGAAAAATCCTCTTGGCAAAACAGAACTTCCAAAATTATAAAAGCACAAGGCACCTGGAAACCTGGGGGAAGCCTGGGGACCTGGGAAACATACAAAAAACATTCCTTTCAATGCATGCCAAAATCCGCCACTACAAAATAGTTTTTCTCCCATAGGCGCTTTACGCCGGTGAAACTATTTTCCAAATTAAGAAAGAAGCTAAGACTGACCAACTTCTTAAAACAGAACGCAGCATTATCAGAACCTGCGTTAACAAATATTATCAAAAAAATGGGGTATGGCAAGTTCCTATTAATAAAACTGTTTATAAGGAAATTGATCTGGTTATTAGCGTGATGATAAAAAGGAGGTTTTCCTACATTCTCTAAATTGTAAGAATGCCAAATGATAGAATACTGAAACAAAAACAACTGATTCTCAGGGACTTGAACAGGAAGATTACGGGAAGATACATCAAAGAGATTAAGAGGGATCTCTATGAAATTGAACTGCCAATTGAAGAAGCGTTTGACAAGGAAAAAATAAGTAGTACTTTCAAGTCACACAGATTTTATTGGGGAAAAGGAGAAAGCCACACTGTGGAGGTTACAGATGAGATACGGAAACAAAGATCGGACCGTCTCAAAAGTACTGGCAAAACCGAAAAGCTAGACCAATACGTTATCCGAAGAACACTAGAAATTGTTTGGCTTAGTGTTCGAATGTGGCCCCCCCCCCCCAAAAGAAAAGATACTAAACTAGCCACCTCCGTAACGTAGTAGTGCGCCAGTTTACAACACGGAGGTCCGGGGTTTGATTCGTGGTTAAGGTCTGGAAATTTTCACAAGTTAAAAACCACTGTTATATAACAGAATGTAGTCGCTAAT
This sequence comes from Catonia carolina, assembly GCA_035578175.1. NCBI lineage: Eukaryota > Metazoa > Arthropoda > Insecta > Hemiptera > Achilidae > Catonia > Catonia carolina. The sequence continues at coordinate 253,344,605 of JAQMRL010000001.1, read as the reverse complement.
AACGGAGCTGTTGGTACAACGTTACATAAACTAAAAAATAAGATGCTGAATAAATAATGAGCTTTTTTTGTATTTTATACAAAAATTTGAAATTTATCCTCTAATTGTTCAGGTAAGTCTTCAGTCTTTGTGAATTTAGTTGTTTGTAATGTACCATAGCGCAGCTGTTAGAGCTTGGAAGACTTTTGATTTAAAACGCTGAATAATTTGGGCATTTCAGTTACTTTATGCGCCTAGTAAGCTTGATATTGTAGATTCAGACTAATTTAAAAACGGTTTTGTAAATTATAATTGTAATTTGAAACAATAATTTTAGTCCGAGTAGCCAAAAAGTTGTTTGAATTTAAGTCAACCTGTTTCCTTTTCTGCTGAATATATGTTCTCCAATTCAGGTATCTGTCTAAGTGTAATTTTAGATAAGGTCAGTGTTAGTGTGTTGTTGAAGTATATATGTATATATATCACACAGATTTATATATATGATATATATATTATATTATGATATATATGATATTTATATATTGATATATATGTGTGGACAATTTTGATCAGCTGTAAATGTAACACGTGAGCTTTTTGTTTCATTTGTCTTTAAATATCATTTATTTTGCCAGTCTTTGAATAGGTAATGAAATATTTTTCAGTTTAAAAAATTAAATGTGATGCTACTTGATCCTAATATTATTGGTACATCACGTTAGAAAATTTTAGAAATTTTATACAGGCACTGGTTTTAAGTTACATTAATATTCTTCATTCTCATTTTAATAAACTATACTTCAATCAACTTTATAGTTTATAAAAATTAAATTTTTTTAAAAAAGCGCATGATCATATTTTGTTATAATTTTTATTTTATTCGCCTATTTATTGGTGCAAAATGTATGTACTTTTTGTTTTATCTATAAATTCAGATGAAATATTTACAGTTAATGAAACTTACACATTAAAAGTAAAAATTTTTAATCAATATTTCATGAAAATTAGAAAGTAAAAGTATTAATAAGATAATTTTTTGATTATGCGTTGTCTTCATGGTGAATGGATATTTTAATACGTTTAAACAGGATGTCATAGGTCTTCCTGAGTTTTTTCGATTAGGGCTACCTTAGATCACGTGCAGTAACTTAAAACATTTCTGGAAGGTCGTTTCGCAGCCCACAATCATTCTTCCGTGCTTTTCTTCTTTCTTCCGTAGTTTCAGTGTCTTCATTTTGTTTTCCATGGAAGCCTTAGAAATCAGTAATCAGTAGTTTGAACTCGGTTCTGTCCATTGTGTTTTCTTGATTAATCTACTCCACTTTTCTCAATATTTTTTCTGACTTTTTCAATCACTCATCACCAACTAAGATTTATTGTTTAATGCCTTAAAATTAATTTTGTCAACCTTTAGTCATCTAAACACATATTTGCAGAATTTCAGTTTTCGATTTCTGATAGTTTTCAATTATCGTTCGTTTTTATTTTTTTGAACAGTTCTTCTCTCTCTTGCAACCAGTACTGTTGTGTAGGCTGCTACAGTTGACTTTTTAAACGCTATATTATACGGAAGATCTTTATCTTAAATCTGTCTGCTTCTCTTAGATCACTGATTTTTACTTTCTCTTGCCTATATGAATATACAGGAAAGAAAGTATTGTTTTCATGTCGATTTTTCGAAATCGAGTTATCACCGGATCTATACGTTTTCAGACCCCCTGAACCCAAAAAACATGTTTTTAGCGATCGGTCTGTGTGTGTGTCTGTGTGTGTGTGTGTGTGTGCGTGCGTGTGTGTGTGAGTGTGTGTGTGTGTGTGTGTGTGTGTGAACAGAATATCTCAAGAACGGAACATTGTACGAACTTGAAACTTAAAACTTAAGTTACATACCACTACCGGACCCGACACGAACATTTTCATCAAAATCGGTCAACCGGAAATAGTAGTTTATTCGTATAATTTTTCACTTTTTTGCGATTTTCTCAAAAACTGGTCCTACGATTTTTTTTAAAATCGCCTGGTTTACAACATTTTTTATGCTCTACAAGATAGGGTAGGCGCCATGTTTGCTGAAATTCTGCGTGAGGCTGTTTTTACGTAAAAACATTTTCTTTTTAGGATTGCGGCTTTAATATGCATTTTAGCGCAAAACGTTATATAATAAAAGTTGTAGAGAATGTAAAATTCTACAACTTTTATTTTGAACATTGTTTTTGTATAACGCTTAGTTTAGCGGTAATTAGCAATTTTCTGTTTGTTTCTCACGAAAACGTGAGAAAAATCAATTTTTTTAAGATTTCAGCCTTAGAATGCATTTTACGACAAAAGTGTATAAAAATAAAATTTATAGGAAATTAGGAGATCTACAACTTTTAAATTAAGCATTTTTTTGTACAGTGCCTAGTTTAGCGTAAATGAGCGATTTTCCGTATTTTTAAGCTAAACAGGTCGATTTTAATTTTGCGTATTTCACTAATGTTTTTTGAGGTTAGTTTGTGTGTTTATTTCTAATGTTTTATTACTAATGTTAGGTTTATTGTTAGTTATTTGCATTGGCAAGAGAAAGTTGTGTGAGTGTTTCACACCAGATTTTTTCGTTATACATTCACGCTAACTGATACACAGTTATTACAGAATCATAAAACTAAAAATACACATTGACTGATTACTAGGTATTATAACAAACTACCAAAAAGTATGAAGTCATTTAACGTACGATAAATTTGAAAATAAGGTACTGTTTAAACTATATTAAAACCTAAACATTGCTACAGTTAAGGAAGAAATTTCCAGATACGGAAAAAATATCAGAAAAGTTTAGAATCGTACTCCAATTATCTCGCCTAAATTTACTGGACAACTCAGAAACAACAATACGATTAAAGCACAAAAATCCACACGACTTGTATTAAACGAACACTCGCCACACAACACTTACAAATAAAACCTTATATAACATACAAAATTTGACACATCACTAATTTTTAACAATTTAAAATATATATAATCAAATTATAATAACGAAATTTTGAGGGATTATTTCACTTAAAAGACAATAGAGTGTAACACATTTTAATGTTCTAGATCTACTAAGTACAGTTTGTAGATTGATTGTGTAATTAAGAACAAATAACAAAAGTTTTAACTAAGTTTAGGAATGTTAGGAATATTCTCATAATCAGTTGATAAAACATAGGATGTAGTTATTTTTTAAGTATAGCTGTATAAAATATCTTTAGTACTGAATAAAGAAAAAAATATGTTTTAAAAATATTAATTTTCTGCTGTTGTTTCAAATTATTAAATTATTTATTTAAAAATTATTTATTCATGCAACGCTGTAACAGCTTTTTCTTTTATTTACGTTTAATTATGGCAAACCTGAATTATTTGAAGTACTCGTGAATTTCTGTACAGTTTGGTAGATAAAATTAGAGTCAAGCACCTCTCTCTTTCCATTGGGGGACATTTGGATTCCCTCTGGATGAAACTCTGCAGTTTCATTAACAAAAATGGTTTTCCCAGTCATAGCTAGATGACCTGGTTAGTTCCGATAACTCTCCCTTTTTCCATAAACTTTATTACATGATTAAATTCTATAATGGCTTACTCCTGCCAGGAAGGAAGATGAGTGTTTACAAAACGGTCATCTCTATCTGAAAATGGGTTTGTATGTATTTCGTTTTTACGCATGTACATTAAAAAAAATTATACTAAAAGGAAACATTTTATACATTTTGCTTTTGTACATAATTTTTACTGGTTATTTTTTGTAACACTTTCATTAATAGTAAAAACACTAACCGATTAATAATGTAGTTATAATAATTATATTTCTTTATTTTGTGTACAATGGACTGTATAGCATTTTGAAAAATTTAAGGGAATGGACATTTGAAAAATGAAACAATAAAGTTTTTGTCTGCTTAATATTTTGAGTTTACATCATTTTCTGATGAACCTGTTATTATAGTAATCATACAAAGCTTTAAATGTAATACACCTATCTGAAATTATGAAATATTGATGTCTTTGCACGAGGAAATTCAAAAAATGTATTTTATAATTGTATTTACGTTAGTTTATATGTTAAGTATTTTTTTAGATGAGAATAGCATTTTTTTCAATTCTATTTAATTTTAGTTATTATTTTGTTATTATATTATAAAATATCATGGCGATTCAAGAAAATTACATGGAAACTTTCCTGGTTTCTTTGGAGACCATTATTTTATTATGTTTTTATAAACAATAACATAATACCCAAAGACCTATACATTCCTACTCTTCAACAAAAAATTATCTCATAGAGTACAAAAAGACCGAAGAAGACTCGAATTACCAAGAATCACCTTGCTATCTCACTGTTAAACAATTTAAACGACGCTCGCTGACTGAAACGAAGGCATCCTGCAGACATAAGATGACAAGACAACTCATAAATATTAAATCCACTAATTTCCCCAATTTTTTGATCATGGCATTACAGAGAAAATTCATCTACTCATTATTTTTCTAAAGAATAGATTGTAGATTTTTCTGTAATACAACAAAATGTACGAGTATAAGCTAAATACTCTAGTCGAAAATAACAAAATATTCAGCTTTATGACCCAAATGCATAGGATTTGATCGTATCATTTAGATGGTTTCAAAATAAATTCATCGATATAAATATAATATGATATAATAAGGTAATGGAAGTGACATCCAGTAACTCTGTTATTAAGTAGCCAGTACATATCATAAATGTATTAACTTGTCAAGCTCGTGCTAAATTTGTCAGATATTAATCGTACACCGTCACACAAGTGACAAAAATAACTGAACTTGAATTTTATATGACTTGAAACGTCACAGAAAATTGTATTATACTAATAAATTGAGACTTAATTTTCAGCAACGCTTAGCTAATTTTTATATTATACTAAGAACGAATGATTTAGGCGGGTCGATTTCTCCTTCGTCTATCCCTTCTAAAACCTACCATTCACTCATAGTACTCCCCTTACGCTCTTTGCAGTGTTACAAGAAGTAAGCTTACACTGTTTTTACGTGTTAGATTAGATAAAAGTAGTTTATTCTCGGTACTTTTTCATTTACTGTGTTTGTTATTGATTGTATTTATATACTGCAGTTGGATAATATATTATTAATATAATTAATGTAAATATAAATAATGAATTGTAATGTATTTACATATAAACTATATTTACGTATAAATTGTAATGTAATTTACATCTTGTTTAAAACATACATTCAGTATTCCTGTTCAGTCAAATACGATAAGCTAATTTTAAAACACGAAAATAGTACAGTTTGATATTTTTTTAACGCTAACGTCGCAAATATAATAAATTGATCACTTGATGTGTATTAGATAATTATAGGCGGAGTACATATTTTGAGGGTAAAGGGAGAAGTAAACTTTAAAATAAGGTATAATTTCCAAGTCAATAGGAGCAGTAAGCGAGGAGAAATTGCTCGACTGGTGGGAGAGGCGTAAGTGGAAAAGTACACAGCAAACTCCCACCCGCCTAAATTTATCGTGCTTATTTTAGTAAATAGATCTATGATAAATTATAAGAAGCGTTTATGGATAAATTCTTGTTTTAAAGTATAATTTATGTTAACAGCTTTTTAATCAACAGAAAAAAATTACGTGTAGGCTACTATTAATTCCGGTCCGATTTTAAAATATATATGTTGTAAGCTACGATTAAATATTTTTTTACTATAGACAAGATTCGACCTTGCTGTAAAACCTTTAATCTGGAGAACCGGGGACTCTCCTGTTAGGGTTCCATATCTTAGCTGAGCGGATCCAGTTATAAAGCACCGGATACTTGCATTCACCCTTCTGTTTTCAGGAATGTTTTGCCGGAGACTTGGGTTTTCTTTCGGTAAATACCAAAATACTTAGTGCTTCCCTCAAGGTTATTACACTGCCATCTTGGCTGGCTGAATCCAAAAGAGGAATTAGATATTTCGTGTTGAAGCAAGTGTCTGCTTTAAAGTATTTGGAAGATCCATATATATTGTTTGGAAAATAAACAGTTGGGAGGTAACATTTGGAAGTGCACACCGTAATCTAAAACATAAGCTGAGCGCCTGTTTTAATAAATTTAATCTGGAGTTCGATTTTTTTTTTTTGATAATTACGAACAATTCTCATCAAATTGTTATCAGGCGCTCACCAACTAATAAATGTCAAAAATTCACAGAGCAGACTCACATCTTTTTTCTTTCTTTCATTTAAGTTACTGTTTTTTCCTGTTCCTTTTTTAATTTAATAATAACAAATATTATTTTTGATAAAGTTTTGCTAAACTATTTTTTCGTGGGAATTTTTTGTCTTAATAATTGTTATTGCAGTAAGTAATTTTATTGAAATATATTTTATTTTTATGAGAAAAAGAGGCAAAAAGTGTATTAGCATGTATATGATGTAAATAAAATAGTTATAAGCAAATACTTTTGTAAACACCTAAATATTTTATGCCAAAATGGCTTTTATATATAAGTTCTGTTAGCCTTTATATTGTTATAAATAAATAAATAAATGAAAATAAGATTAGGTAGGATACAAATTTAAAATTTCATTAACCATTGGTTGTTTACATACTGGCACATTGAAGTACCATATGGACTCGGTTCAAGAGCGAAAAGCTAACTGCAGGTAGTAGAAATAAGATTCTTTGGGCTTTAAAAGTTTGTTCCAGATAAGACTAGCTGTCAATGAAAATATTCGGGCGGAACTGGAAGTCTAAGCACTGAGTACTAAAATCAATGAGTTCAGAGTATGATATATACGGACAATGTTCAACGGATGCTTCCAGGAAGAAAATCTCTCGAATCACTGAAGAACAAACCTGAAGAAAGTGGAGGTGTGGGTATGCTTTGGAAGAATTGGTAAGAGTCAATTTATCGATCAGTGCGAACCAAACCAGACATGATTGCTTAACCGTTGTGGAAGAGGAAGAAAAAGTAATTAATTGACATTTTTGTTCTTTCTTAATTACGAAATTGTTATAAAATTACAGCCAGAGATTATTGGTACGCTTTAAAACATAGTGAAAAATCCTAAAAGTAAAGAAATAAATATTTTTATTCTTTGAAACAACATTTTTAATATCGTATTTCAAAAAACAAACAATGAATTTCGTACAGCTTTTCGATATATTTTACTTAAATATTATTTTCTTCTTTTTCTTACAATCACGGATTAGGCTCCCTCTTGTTCTGACTCACAACAACGACAAACCTCTATTGAACTATTGCCATCTCTTGCCTGGCCCCCCAATATCTCTCATCTCGTTCGGCTTGTATTTCAAAACGTTGATGGGAATCCTTTCCTCAAGAATTCTCTCTACGTACTCTCTCCGACGATTTCGATAATAAATTTTTGTATTCAAGTTGTAAACATTCATTTCCGTTCTTATATTCTCATCTCTCAGTTGTAATGATTATAATCGTGTAATGACAACTTAAAAATTGACCTTTTGTAAAAACTATAATTTTATAACGTTGTATGAAGTACGAAGTGGAATTATATGCTCAGTTGATTTAATTATATAACATTTTGATGTAACATACAATAACATGAAAAATACCGACATTAAAATTTATTCAATTAAATGTTTTCCTCCATTGTTTTTACTAAAACGTTGTATGAATATTCATTGAACTATGTACGTACGTTACAAATTTTTGTTATATATTTTTAAATTCATTTTGACCCGAATATAATGCACCTTTAGTGGTTACTATTACAATTCCCAATAGAATAACCTCTGAAATTTTTTTGTTATACATTCTGTTATTGAGTCAGAATTTGTAGCAGTAACTTTGTATATACGGTATGTAAAAATTGTAATATTTAAAAATTCAATAACATTACAATTTATATTCCTTTTTCATCGACCCGGTAATTTTATTAGTATTGATAAATTGTCTTTTAAAACAACATTTTTCAGAAGTGTTTTCTGCACAATTGCACAGTTGTAATAACCACTGTATATTTCAAAATTTTCCAACACTGTATGACGAATTAATCTAAATTATACAATTCAGTCCCGTTTATAATAGTTCCTTCCAAAATTTTCGAGAAAATTTAACTAGGGAAATGATCAAATGGTTATTTCAAATGTTTAAAATTAAATTAAATTAAATTGAAGAACTTTAATTTACGTTAAGAACTTTGATTTTACTAACAAGATATTTTCTTTTAATTTTCAAATTGGCTGGAAAAATTACACATTGCTCTTTCTAGCTGTAAAACACAATCTAATTGGTTGGTAAGCCTACTCAGTAGTATTTGATTAAACTCAAGACAGTACACAACTAATTTTGTTATAATCTAAAAACTTGTTAGAAAATTATATAGATTGAAATTATTTTACTTTAGTCAACAAAACCATTATTTTGTAAACTTTGGTTTAATCCTTTCAGTGGCGAAACTATATTTAAAAGTTTGATCTAAAGCCATTTAATTTGAATAAGGGTGTACAAAAAGTGCCAGCCCTTATTTCGAAAGCTTGCAGGCTTGCAGGCATTGCCAACCAAAACTCCCACGTTACTGAATAATAAATAAAATTTCCTGTTAAAAATTAATTTTTATTATGTTCATAAATAATATAAAACGTTCTTATAATAAAACTATTCAAAATAGTTTGTGTAGTTTATTTAAAGTCACATAGATCTAGGTCATTAGCAGCTACTGTGAGTTTTGGTACTTAACAATGATTTTAACGTGTTAAAATTTCTAGACCCTAGTCGGAAATCGAACCCCGGACCTTTCGCTTTGTAGACTAGCGCGCTAGTCAATACGCCACGAAGGCGGTTTAAAAAGAAATTATTGCATTAATTTTTGTTAAAAAAATTTTTTTGTAAATGTTCGGTTATCCGGCGTTGGCACTTTATGCATAACTTACGAACGTCCGGTAAACCGGATATTGTCACTACGTAAAATATATCAACGTCCTGTTTTCCAAAGTTGGTACTGAAAAAGTTCACTTAACAATTTAAATCCTCAAAACATTACAATTTTTTAATTAAAATTTTAACCTAAGCTTTACAGTTTTAAACACTTTGTTCTAACAAAGAACAACGCAAAGAGCACGCTCACCAACACCCAAACAGTTTCTCTCTTGTTGTGTTACAACATTCAATAAATTTTCTTTTAGCTTTTTTTATAGTGTATATGGTGTCATAGTTAAAAACTCATCAGGATCTCACTGAACAAAAAGTGTTATAATAAGTAATCCTATTCGTGCTGATTGTGCTAAGGTTTAAAATGCAATAGTAATTCCTTCTTTAAGTTCTAAATGTGTTGCACATTGATGCTACTGCAGATGATAAAGGTGACATAAAGATTAATGATAACTCAATGCCAAATTTAATGGGGAATCGAAACCTGCTTCCCAGATGTAAAGATAAGGTCTGACTTTTTTTTAGCACTCATTTTTTCGTCACCTACGTAAAGTGTGTACTAAATATTATGAAAAATTGACAAATACCAGCATATTTAATTACGGTTTTTATTTTAGAAATAATTAATAATAATTAAGTAATTAATTGATGACAAACAAGTAACAAATAAAGTCTGGTCTGAAACACTCACACGACTTTCTCTTGCCAATACAAATAATGGACAATATAACCTAACATTAGTAATAAAACTTTACAAATAAACAAAAAACTAACCTCATAAAACATAACCTAATTTTAATCATGAGTGAAAGATGTAATATGAAAATCAACCTCAGTTTGGCTTAAAAATCACTCTTTCACGCTAAGTTAGGCTTTGTAGAAAATGCTTTAATCAAAAGTTGTAGATATTTTAATTTCCTATACATTTGATAATATGCGGTTTTGTCGTAAAATGCATACTAAGGCTGAAATCGTAAAACATTGATCTTTTATACTACTTCGTGAGAAAAAAAACAGAAAATCGTTAATTACCGCTAAACTAAGCGTTATACAAAAGAAATGATTGAAATAAAAGTTGTAGGATTTTTAATTTTCTACAACTTTTATTATATTATATTTTTGCGCTAAAATGCATATTAAAGCTGCAATATTAAACAAACAAATTACGTGTTAACACCCTCTCCAAGAGTTTCAGCAGACATGGTGCCTACGTTATCTTATAAAAAAATTAGTAAATAAAAAATTAGTAAAATTTAAAAAAAAATCGTAGGAGCCGTTTTTGCGATATTTGCAAAAATGTGAAAAATGACACGAATAAACTACTACTTCCGGTTGACCAATTTTTATGAAAATGTTCTCATGTAGTATCTTACTTAAGTTTCAAGTTTCAAAATCGTACAATATTCCGTTCTTGAGATATTCTGTTCACACACACACACATAGACCAATCGCTAAAAACATGTTTTTTTAATTCAGGGGCTCTAAAAACGTGTAGATCCAGTGAAAACTCGATTTAGAAAAATTAACATGAAAACAATACTTTCCTTACTTTATATTCATATAGGAAAGAGAAAGTAAAAATGTTTGAAATGATACAACTATTAAAATAATTCTCACAATTATAAATATAATTTGACGTGTTTTTTTTTTATTTTTACGTTTCAACTTACTATCGTATTAAAAAATTATTGATTGCTTTAATTAATATAATTTAGATCATTTTTTTGGAGAAATTTCGGTAAAGTAAATCGAGATGTATTATAAAATGTGCATGAAGTAGTGAAAGTGGAATAGAAAAGGTATAAAACGAAGGATAAAGTAGCTTCTCTGTTCAGTAGATAAAAATGGGGTGTATCTTCATGAGAACAATGAACGTAACAGGGCAGGATTAAAGTTTTACGATTATTATCTACCGGAATATTACGTAACAGCGATTTACAAAATAATGCGACTACAAAGTAAAGTGATTTAAAACTTAATTTTGTTGTACCTATATTTAGTCTTCCAAGGGAAGGCTTTTGATAAACATTTCTCTTCTTACTATAGCCTATCATTAAAATAATTTAGATATATATTAAAATAGAGAACGATTAAAAATATTTTTTTTCGTTTAATAAAGAAAACATTCATTAAATACACCGCCATTAATGATTCTTACTTTTTTGAAACATGTGAAGAATTTTTAAGAGTCTTATGAAAATGAAAAATCGTGATGAAAAATATTCTTTATAAATAATGTAAATCAAGCAAACCTATTGAATCGGTAATCACAATACAAAACCTCTGAAACGGGCATAAATCTTTTGGGAATAAAGAAAAATGATTTAGGGTTTGAAAAGGTTTTTATATATTTTTTTGACAATGGAAAGTTTACATAAAAATATTACTGTAATATTCCGTGAGTATAAAATTATTTATACAGTGAATATTACAAAATATTTTTGATAAATGTCATTTGAAGGAAGAAATTGTAAATTTAATTAGTATTAATGATAATCTGATCTAGGTGCATAATCATAAAAAAATCTGGTGTGAAACACTCACACGACTTTCTCTTGCCAATGCAAAAAAAAACACAATACAACCTAGCATTTGTAATAAAACATTACAAATAAACAAAATACTAACCTCAAAAAACATAACCTAATTTTAATTATGAGTATAAATGATGCAAAATGAAAACCAACCTTAGTTTGGCTTAATAATACGGAAAATCACTCTTTCACGCTAAAGTAGGCTCTGTAGAGAAAAATGCTTAAATAAATAATATTGTGGATCTTTTAATTTCCTATAAATTTGATTGCAGCCTCATGATTTTCATGAAAATAAACGGAAAATCACTAATTACAGCTAAACAAAGCGTTATACAAAACAATGTTTGAAATAAAAGTTGTAGATTTTTAAATTGCCTTCAACGTTTATTAAATACTCTTTTGCGCTAAAATGCATATTAAGGCTACAATCTTAAAAAACCGTTTTCTTCTACGAGAGAACAACCTCCCCAAGAATTTCAGCAGACATGGCGCCTACCCTATCTTGTAGAACATAAGAAATGTAGAAACCAAGGTGATTTAAAAAAAATTAGGAGCTGTTTTTGAGAAAATCGGAAAAAAGTGAAAAATGACACGAACAAACTAATACTTCTAGTTGACCAATTTTGATGAAAATGTTCGTGTCGGGTACTCTAGTGGTACCAAACTTCAGTTTCCAGTTACAGTTTCGTACGATGTTCCGTTCTTAAGATATTTTTTTCACACAGACACACACCAATCGCTAAAAACATGTTTTTTTTTAGTTCAGGGGGTCTGAAGTTCAGGTCTGAGTTTTTGGATATATCCTCATGCAAACAGTTATTTTATATTTTAATTAAATATTTATTGATTTTATCATGTGAAAACAGATTTTCAATTTTGCTTATAACCTATTTCATAAAAATACAACACATGAAATTTTTGGTTACAACGTTGGTAAAATTAGTAATTGATTATCATATTACATAAATTAAAATTAATGAATCATTTTTGTCGTTTGGTTAATGTAAAATTACGGAAAAACATGTACACATTAAAACACAACTTTTTATTAAATAAAATTTACATATCAAAGGACCTAATTAAGGTTGCTGTAAGCGTACACTTTTATAAAAAGTGTATTTGCTGTTCGTGACAATATATAGGTTATACGGACAACTATATTGTGTTTAACTTTGGACAATAAATGTTTTGAAGCCAAACAATAACTGATTCTGCAAATCAGAAATGTTGCAAACAATAATAACAACAATCTATCTATACGAACCGCTATGTATAATGACAATAGTTAAACAAACTCTTACATGAGAATCAATTCTGAAACATGTTTGCCAGTACGCATCTCTATAAATATTAAAATATAATATATACGAGGGAATTTTGATTAAAATATGGAATATTCAACATTATTTCGTGTACATTTCTCATGTGTGGCATAACTATTAATCAAACCAAATCATAACTCGGGTTATATGATCTCTTGTTTATACTGAATATGTTTCTGTGTTTTCCGGTATGTAAAAACATATTAATTTTGTTGTTTGGATCCTCATCAAGGTTTTGCAACTTCTACTTGTCTAATGAAGCTAAAAGTGGTTCACCACAACCTTCCTCTTTGGTTGAAAGCAAGACTTTCTATCAGTAATCTGAAAAACAGTAGCCTACCTTCAACTTTCAACCTTGAAATTCAGAACCCTGCTATACTTACGATAGCGCCTAACGCTTTAGTAAAATTTATTACTTTACAGGAAATAATAATTATTTCCTGATTATTACCTAAATATGACATTATTTAAAATTATTTTAAATAATGTCATATTTAGGTCTACATATACTCTCCTCAAATGCTTGAATTGTTTCCAGTTTCAGAAAGAAAGCACAGAATCTAATAAACGGGACAATAGAGCAACTACCTACCGACTGTACGAGGAGCAACGGAAGACCTGAAAAACGATGGAGTGATGACGTTGTTTTAATAGCCAGGTGAAGTTTGAATGAGAGAGCTACTAGTTAAATAGAGGGATTAGGATAAAAATTAACACAATAACATGACTTGGCTGTCATACAAATATTATGTCTGACTTGCTTGTATTAACCAATTAAGAGAAGATTGTACCATGATTTTTGGTATAATTATAAATTTCTAGTTGTTTTCTTTCTATATTATTTAGATTACTTATTTATCAATCAAGTTTTGTAAAAATTTGATTATTAGATTTCATTAGAAAACTTTGGAAAATTAAAATTAATGGAAACAAATCGCAGCAAATGACGTTTACCCTTAGACGACAAAACTGCTCAACCGTTTACATTAATAATATTCCGCTGCCTCACGTACTCAAACACGCTATTCAAGCTTACACTTGGACAGAAAACTCACAAGAAACGCACATGTTACACAAACTCAAAACACGCTTCTATCAACTGAAACACTTACTCGATAGACGTTCTAAATTAAACACGTCACACAAATTAACAATCTTCAAGCCGGTCTTAAGGCCAATCTGGACATGGAGTTCAACTTTGGGGGTCTGCTAAACCTTCACACACGAAACGTATACAAGCAATTCAGAACAAGATTCTACGAACGATAACGCAATGCTCCTTTTACATCACAAACTCATTGTTGCACAAAGACTTACAAATCCCATACGGAATTGATGTCGCAAAAACTATACAAGACGATGCATGACAAATTGAATTACATGACTACCTTCTCATCCAAAACATGTACACTAGGGCAATACCGGGTGCTTAGCGCAGACGTTTGAAGCGCCTCTGGCCAAGAGATCTTCTTGGCCAACTGTAGTACTGTGGTGACGACTGCACGCTCCTTCAAGTAAATCAGGTTTTGGAACATTAGCTTCGTATTTAGAAATTGTTGTAGTAATAAAATAACAGATAATAAATTTCAATTGAAAGTGGCAAAAAAAATTATACGTTTCAGGTAAAAACATTTTTGGAATATAATCAGAAACTTTCTGTTAGAATGTGCCTTAAAGAGCTAAGAAAATAAAAAGGAAATGAAGAGGAGGAAGACCCTGATAATCTTTAATATAGTCTACAAGTCAATTCTAAAACTAAGCAAACCCTATATTAGCCGTTTGCTGCATTTTTGTTTTGTAACATGTTGGTAAACGCAGACATTGACGACGGAAATTCACATGGTTGAAAAATATTATAAATTGAACAAACATGCGTTCTTTAGTATGTATGTATTTCAGTGTGCAGTATGTAGTAAAATGCTCTGTTTAGGGTAGTTCATCATGAAAAGCTACTAATCAGAGTTTTAGCCAATCATCATTGATAGGCACTCTAAGAAGAAGATATTTAAGATATTTTTCTCAAAAAATTACTTGTTGCCAAAATCCAGCTCTCCGTCAAAACCAATTTGGCAGCCCAAGTAATTAAATATTCTGAGCAGTTCAACAACACAGTTACGAATTACAATCTTGGATCTTACAGGATCCCTTTCTACCAAAACCATTACTTTCGTTTTTATTATGGATATGCACGGGTTTTACTTCATTAAATTAGGAACAGAAATATTTTTTTGAAGAGCTTTTCTTCCAAATTGGTTACTAAAACCTGATCTTCAGTAAATAAAAGTATATATAGCCTACAACGTTTTTAAAGAATATGGTGAAAAATTACAATTAACTAAGGAACAGTGGTCACAAACATGTAATTTGATAAGATTTTGACGTATTGGCAGTTTCGACACTTTTGTATGGTAGCAAAACGTAGGTTCTTAGTATAAAGGGATAAAGAAACAGAAATTGGAAGCTGCAGAGATGCGTTTTCTACGAAGGGTCAAGAGTTGTACGAGGGAGAACAGAATTCGAAATTGCGATATGAGGGAAGAGTTGGAAATTGTGTGTAAATTAGAGAATCTGCTATTATCGCAATAGATGGATGGAGCAACTTCGAATAATGAAGAGGATATAATTCCAAAACGGTTTCTGGAATAGAGACATTAAGGAGAGGAAAGTTTGAGAAATCCTCTACCACGCTGAGAATATAGGCTATAGTTTTATTTACACACAGCATGCCGTGAAGAAAGAAAATAAGATAAATTATTTTATATATTTATCAGACATAAAAATAATTCAACTTACTTGACACTATATTCAATTTTTAAACTTTTTTATATTCAAACTTTTTTAAGAAAATTACATACGTGTATAATAGGAAACATAATTTATATGTTGTAGTAATTACGTATGTCCATTTATCATGAGTAATGAATACATAAATAGATCGCCAAGAAAAATACATTCTTTATCTCTTTTAAAAGA
This sequence comes from Catonia carolina, assembly GCA_035578175.1. NCBI lineage: Eukaryota > Metazoa > Arthropoda > Insecta > Hemiptera > Achilidae > Catonia > Catonia carolina. The sequence goes on along the minus strand of JAQMRL010000001.1, from coordinate 253,328,866 downwards.
AAAACAATGTGAGACATGGGATTTGGATTGTTTTAGATCGATTCCGTTGGGAACCATGGGAATCAGATTGTTTTGTTAGACAAAAACAAACGTGAATTTGTTGGAAAATATTTTTGGACACCTTAAGCCTTCTATCATACATTTATTTTGTAGCTATTCCATATATATCTGGTTTAAACTATTTTTATAACATTTATTATACATTGTAACTAATCACAGTATTTTTATAAATGATGAAGTCAATAAAGTATTGCAATGTATTAGATTTCTTTTATTTACTTTTAATCAACATTACGTCTTTTTAGTAGAAATGTAATACTAAATAAATATTTAAATTTCAGAATGTATGTAAATGAATGTTTATTGAAATCTGTGTGTATTTACCTGGAATAATATGGAAGAGATGTAACGGTTAAATTTGGGGAGGGGGTTATTGAACGGGAAAGCTTCATCCATGTGTACAAAGAGGGAAGACCTACTACACAAAATCCTTCGTCCAATCATTGCTAAGTACACAGCACCATCATGGCCTATACAAGTTTGTTTCTCGCAACTACGAGACTACTTTTAACTCAACTCTACCTTCTAAAAATTTTGATTTGTTTAGTTTATAAAGAGATTCAGTTCAAATGAAAATGTAGTCTGAAGAATTTATAAAGACTAACCTAGAATTTGTTTTCTGTTTACTGTCTCTTCTTATTTTCAAAATTTATCTGATTATTAAAACTTTTCAAATCAAACGTTTGTTTATTAAGTGTTGAAACAAACAAATTTTATATCATTATTTATTGTTTTATTTTTGGTTTTAAATATACAAAACAACCCCGCTAATCTGAACCCTTCTAATCAGAACCGACTTATAATGTTGAACTAGCTTTTATAGTGTTTTAACTAGCCATGATATGTATGTATTAGAAAAAAAAATTTATTAATTTTATTTGTATGTATTATATGTATGTATGTACATTATATATAAAATGTATATATAATGTACATATATATATATATATATATATATGTATATGTATATATATATATATATATATATGATATATAATGAACAGCCAAAAATAAAACAAATTAAATATATCAATCACCTCAGAGTATTACATTTATTCTAGATCTTTCGTCTCTCTCGAAGACATCATCAGGATTACAATACACACACTAAACACATATAACAGAAAAAATTAAACCAATTATGGTCGAAAATTATTATTATATTAATTTGGCCGAATAACCGCGTGCGGCACGGTTAATAGGAAATAAATTGACGTAGTCTTCGACCATAATTGATTTAATGTTTTATGTTTTATGTGTTTAGTGGGTGTATTTTAGTCCTGATGATGTCTCCGAGATAAAAGAAAGGTCTAGAATAAATGTTATACTCTGAGGTGAGTGATATATTTAATTTTTTTTGTTTTTGGCTGTTCATTATATATCATAAATTATATGTAGTGGTGCAAACAAAGGAAAATAATTTTTAATAAAATTATACATTTATATATTATATATATAGACATACAATGTAATATAACATTACATTGTTGTTTAGGTTATCAGTCGAAAGGCTGATTGAACCTCTGCAGGAGTTTCTAAGTAAAACTAGGCGTGAAAAGGTTTACTAATGCCTTCCTCACTGAGTGGAAAAGCATACTCATCAGAATGCAGTTCCTCTGTAAAGCAACTACTTTCTAACCTGCTAATGACACTTTCACTTCATTCCCCACAGAGTCTGCTGTATAATAAAACTCTTTACTTTCAGAGGAGATATAACTCTGACTGGTGTATTTTACACCTCTGCTACCCTTGCTGTTCTTAAATGCTTCAGTTTTATAATGTTACATTATAATATAATCAATGTTTTAAAGTGAACAATAAATCATAATAAATGTATACGTATATAAACTTTATAAGTTTATTACTTCTTTTAAAATTAAGTTATTAGTTATTATTATTTTTAACAGCAAGAAATATTTACACTTACTTTTTTTTGTAACAGTGTATTTCTTTTGAAATCAGTTTAAAAATACAAAAACTTTAAGGAAATTGAGTACTTTTTAATGTTTATTTGTTTTAAAGGTCGCATAAATTATGAAGACATAGTATTAATATTTAAATTTTATTTCTTTTTATTTTACATTAAAACACCTTAATTTCATGTTGAAGTTTATTTTAAGGAATTTCATTAAGAAAAAGTTCATGAACTTAATTACTTTTCATAGCGAAATAATATATGTTAAGTAATTTTAATTTGCTCTTATAAAATTATAAAACATATGTACATATTTTATACTGAGTCCAAAATTATAGTAATGAACCTAGATGGCTTGGCTAAAATCCGTTAGAAAACGAGCCTGTGTAGCGTGAGTTCTGTTTATTTAAGTACTAATACTAATGAGAATAGAGATGAAGCACATCAAATTTACATGTACAGTAAAGAGACAAACGAGAAAGCTCTGACACACTATAACTTAATTTTAGCCGGCTCCACTCAATACAAACACCACACAATTTCACAGACCTACTGAAATACAACATTCACCTCTCCCATTTTTGCTTTGCATTCGGCTAATTGATCTGTTTCCATTTCATCCATTCGCAGTTTTATTATTGAATCCGTTAAATTGACGGGAAAAAGATTCATCCGTTGTATAGGCATTTGCATAAAATATTAAGCCCGTCATAAAGTTTAATTGAAGAGCTTCTGTGTGAAGAGTTTTTTAAGTGAGGCTGTTAAAAAATCTGTTATGAAACACTCACACAACTTTCTCTTACAAATGCAAATAATGAATAATATAACCTAACATTAGTAATAATACATTAGAAATAAACAAGAAAACTAACGTCAAACAAACAAATTAATTTTAATCATGAGTGAATGATGAAAAATAAATATTAACCTCAGTTTGGCTTAATAATACGGAAATTCACACTTTGACACTAATCTAGGCTATGGAGAAAAAAATTCCAAACAAAAGTTGTAGATCTTTTAATTTCCTATAAATATTATTATAAACACTTTTTCCGTAAAATGCGTACTAACGCCGAAATCGTAATAAAATCAATTTTTTACAGATTTTGATGAAAAAAACAACAGAAATTTACTAATTACCGCTAAACTAAGCGTTATACAAAGAAAATTTATAATATAAAAGTTGTAGATTTTTAATTATCTACAACTTTTAAAACATACATTTTTGCGCTAAAATACATTTTAAGATCGAAATCTTAAAAAAAAAACATTTTCCACGTGAGATCAGCTTCCCAAAGAATTTCAGCAGACATGGCGCCCACCCTATTTTTTAGATCATAAGAAGTGTAGTAAATGAGGCGACTTTTAAAAAAATCGTGAGAGCCGTTTCTGAGAAAATCGCAAAAATTGAAAAATGACACGAATAATTTAATACTTCCGAGAGAAAGTAAATAGTTTTGAATAAAACAATTTTATACTATTTAAAGTATTATGACTGAAAATTTAAGTCATTCCAGTCAATTTATTTTCAAATATTTAGAATAGTCTTTAGAATAGTATTTAGAATAGTTATGAAATGGTAAATTGTTTTGTTGTGATACATATTTCTGGAGTTAAACCGGCCCGATTTTAATTATTTTTGTGTCATTTAAAAGCTTTTGCCATACGGTTTTGCCAAAAGATTGCAAATAGTTGTTTTTCCTGGAAAATTCTACCGAAAAAAACTAGGTATCTCCATAACCATTAAAGTTATTGAACTTTAACCTTCATCAATATTCTATCGAATCCCAATGATTCCAACAGACATGCCCTATTCATTTAGAAGAGTTCAGTTCCCTATTACACTATTCTTCGCTATAAAAAATAATAAATCTTAAGAGTAAAGAATTGGTAGTTCTTACAATCAATACGTTTTATTAAAGACAGGAAACAAGAAAAAATGTTGTGGATGAGGAAATATTATAAATATTGTTGGCATTGTAACCAATGAAAATGTTATGGGACTTTCAATTTGGAAAAATACTGTTTTTAGTAGTAACTAATTTACTTAATGAAAACTTCTTTTACAGTCCATCACCCGTGCAAAGCAGAGTGAAAGGTCCACTATTTACTTAGTTTCGCTTTTATTGTAGGTATAACATTTTGTAGTTGACGAAGCAAAGTGAGTATGGGTCCGCTAGTTTTAGTGTAATTTATGAATTCATATTTTCATTGGATGTACATAGTAATAATAAAACTTAAAAAGATTGCATTTATGACACACACTATGCAAAAAGACTTTTTTTTCTCTTTAATTCTTTATTTACAACTGTAAAACGTTACAACAAGCAAATGTGATGATTATGATAATAATGTAAATGACATGATAGGCATGAGAGGGGTGGGGCCCCCATTGGTGCCTTCCCAAGAATGAAATTTGTATATCAAACTAGCAGATCTCTACTCCAGCGTCTTTTAAGGCGTCTAGGGGGATTATCAGGTAAATGGATGGAGGAAAGTGAACGCACCAGGGGGTTCTCGTGTTCGTGTGTCTTGTCGTGAAAGCGTTTGTATAGATATTCAATGGAATTTTGTACAAGTGGTGTTTTCAAATCTGTATGTAAGGTTTTGTTGCTAACGTAAAGAGGTGCATTTGCTATAAGGCGTAATGTTTTTGACTGGAATGCTTGAATTCGTTGCAAGTTAGAGGGTTTGGTTGAACCGTAAATTTGGGATCCGTAGGTCCAAATAGGTTTCAAAAGAGAACAATATATGCGTAATTTTTGTGCCATTGGTAATTTTTATCGTTTGTGAAGTAGGGAATATAAAAGTTTAAGTCGGGAATTCAGTAATAAACGTTTCCGTTTGATATGTGTGCTCCAAGTTAGTCGTTTATCGAAAGTCAGACCGAGATACTTGACCGTATCTGTCTTTGTGAGGGGTTCATTGTCTATGTATACTGGTGGGCAATCACCATGGCGGAGTGTGAAAGTTACGTGAAGGGATTTTGTCGTATTAAGTTTTATTTTCTATGTTTTACACCATTCGTATATAAGATTGAGATGATGTTGGAGTGTTAGTGAAGCGTGTATAGAGTTTTGGTCTCGGGCTAATATCGCTGTGTCGTCAGCGTAGGTAGCAGTGAGGGTCTGGGGTAGGGTCGGTAGGTCTGGAGTGTATACAGAATAGAGAAGTGGGGCTAAAATTGAGCCCTGAGGCACGCCGGCTAAGACAAGAAAGAAATTTGAGTAAGACGATCCTAAACGAATTCTAAAGAATCTGTCAGATAGGAAGGAATTCATGATAAGGTAGTAGGTAAATGGTAGTAGTATTTCTTTCAGTTTGTGTCAGAGACCTGTATGCCAAACTCTGTCAAAAGCTTGAGCGACATCCAGGAAACCTGCGGACACATACATCGTTTGTTCCATAGACGAAGCTATGTAATCAGTCACACTGTGCAGTTGTTGTGTGGTGGAGTGTTGAGTGCGGAATCCGAATTGTTGTGGAGGTAGTGTATCATGAACCAGCGGAAGAATGCGCTTGTAAAGGAGTTTTTTGAAAATTTTTGAAGGTACTGAGAGGAGGCTTATTGGTCGGTAAGAGGAAGGTAAATGAAAAGGTTTGTTCGGTTTTTGTATCATTACTATTTCTGCATACTTCCACTGAGTGGGGAAATGTGTCGTGCGCAATATACTATTGAAGATTGTAGTAAGGAGAACGAGCGCTTTCCGCGGTAAATGTTTAAGTATTTCAGCTGTTATTAAATCATATCCCGGTGACTTCTTACGTGGTAATCTCGAAATTTCAGATTTTACTTCGGAGGGGTGAAAGTATTTCGGCGGAAAGGATAATTGAAGCGGTTCATCTAGTGACTGAGTAACGCGTTGGTGATGTACAGATTGGATGTCATTATGGGGAGTGAATGTTTCAGAAAGATGTCTACCAAAGCATTCAGCTTTGTCGTCATCAGTTATTAGCCAGGGTCCGTCACCCACCCTAAGGGGCAGCGATGTCGTGTGATGCCGTAGTAGGCGTTTTGTGCTACGCCAGAGACTACCATCCTTCTCGTTCAGAGTTCCAGTATAATTTTTGTATAAGCGGGTGTTGTGTGTTTGAATTTGCTGTTTCAGCTCGTTTGTCAGCCGGTTTAAGCGACGTTTATCAGATGGTAGGCGAGTTCTCTGCCAAGTGTTACGGGCGCGGCGTTTTTCACGAATAAGTTCTCTGATATGGGTGGGATAGTGAGGGGCGTCTGGGACATTTGGACGGTATGGCAGTGATGCCTTCCATGCACACTGTTGAACAGAAGTAGTAAATAAATCAACAGCATCATCTACCTCCGTGTCCGTTTTAATTGATAATAGGATATCTAAGGCGTGTTCTAAATTGGACTGGAAGAGATCCCAATCCATAGGCCCGGGAGTAAGACTCGTTCTGCGTTCTGTAGAGACTGGTTGGTCTGAAACCGTTAAAAGTATGGGGGAATGATCTGATGAGAGGTAATTTACTGAGGTTATTTAAATAGGAAGGTGTGATAGATTCTTACAAACAAAAAAGTCAAGGAGGTCTGGTAATTTGGTACGCGCGGAGGGCCAGTATGTTGGACTATCTGGAGAAATATAATGTAGATGATTTTCTGTTATAGCTTTTACTAAATTTCTGCCCCTGGGAGAACATACACGGGATCCCCACTGTATGTGCTTACCGTTCCAGTCTTCTCCAATAAGAAACCGATTACCTAGACTATTAAAGAAATCTCTAAACATTTGGGAATTTATGATGTGTCTAGGAGGACAATACACTGATCCTATGGTAAAACGTATGCTCTTGCATTGTAAATTTATCAGGGTCGCTTGGACATGAGGAGTGGAAAAAGGTGTTAAAACATTGTGTGTGATTGAGGATTTGACTAGTACGGCCGTACCCCCATGGCTTGTACCATCCGGATGATCGGTCCGATAGATCCTATAGTCGCGAATATAAAATCGAGACCTAGCTGTAAGATGTGTCTCTGAGATTAGGGCTATGTCAATACGGTGAGAATGTAAATATATGTCTAATTCAGTTTTGCGTTTCGTCAGACCGTTTGCATTCCAAAGGAGAACTGTCAGTGAATTTGCAGTGAGTAAATTAATGGCCATAACTGTTACTTAAAGACTGTGTAATGTGGTATATGTGTGTAGCGAGCGAGAAAAGAGGCTGGAGGAGTTCATTTAGTTGAACCAATAAATTTAAAATCTGATCAACATTAGATAACTGGGGAGGAGATTGAGGCCCTACCTGTGAAGTATGAGGGTGAAGATGACGATGATTATGTGTCCATGCATGATGTCTGTTTCTCTCCTGTGAGGTGGGTGGTTGTGGTGTTGAAGTCACTGAAACTGGCGATTCAGACGGTGTTAACTGATGAGTTGAGTGTTGGCATGATGATGGAGTTAGGGTAGGTGTTTTTGTTGGTTGTTGCGGCAGAGGTGGAAAATCTTCCGGTTTCGGTGTGGCTGGTTGGTTGGAAGTATGTTTCGGTTGTGGTTGTGTGGAACGGTTTCGACTAGCTCGCAGGTGTTTATGAACTTCGCAGCCTCTGTAATTTGCTGGGTGATCTTTTCCACAGTTTGCGCAGGTGGCCGGTGACTGTCTTGTTTTACAACAACTGCCAGATTCGTGGCCGCCACCACACCTAACACAGCAGTGAGGGTGACGGCAGTAAGATTTTGTGTGTCCAAAATTTTGACAGCGCGTACACTGTACAATTTCCCTCCGTTATGTGGTTCCTCAACTGTAATCCTTGTATATAATTAAGTCTTTATGACGTATATTTTGTTATTGTACGTCTCCGGCTCTATATCGACGAAAAGCATTGGCAAAGGTGTACGATCTCGGTTCGAAATTTCGAACACCGCATTTCGAACTACGTAACCCTTATCTTTGAGAGCCTCCGCTATTAGCTCTTTTGGCGTGGTGTGATGTAGTCCTTTAATGACAATACGTTGTGCTCGTTGTTCCTGTAATTGATATGTGTGAAACCGGGCCTTTCGGTCTTCCAAGTGATGGATGAATTGTCTGTATGTCGACAGTGAGGTTGGGTAGATGGTAACACCTTTGATACTTGACCGGAGTGTGAATGATTGCGGACCGCCTACTTCTTCCAACGATTTTACTAGTTGGGCGTAGTCTTGAACGTCCGTTAGGAAGATTGGTGGCGGTTTCTTGTCGCGTTCAATGGATGGGTTTGCAGGTGTGTCAGGATCGGTAAGGACAGAAAATCGATTTTCTGTCGTCACGGATGGCTCTTCTAATGAAACCGAATCTGGCCGAGGTAGCTTCCTAGGGTCACTCCTAGAAACACCACGGGGCTGGCCGTTTTCTAGCAGGAACTGAGGTATTTGTTTACTTATAGGACACCAAACCAATTTGAACCATTTTGCTTATAATCGATACTTTTTTGTATGCAGAATCCGAATATGAAATTAGTTTTGCGCGCAAATAACTATGGAATTAGTTATAAGCCCTTTTATTTCATTTACCAACATAACCTCACTTTCCCGCAACGTTCTCAATTTATCTCGTGATATTTATATTTATGTATACATTTTTGGCATACAGAATATATATATTGATAGTAATGTTGGTAATGTTAATATATATTGATCAATAAACATGAATAAATATAACGTAAATATATAAACAACGTAAATACTGTGAAAACGTAAAATGATATACTAGTGTAATGACGTCATGCAGTAGAATGGTTTCATTATTATGACGTCATTACAAGCGGCCTCAAAAATTAACATTAACCGAGTAGGTTAGCGGTTGGTACGGGCTTTATCGGTTTTTACGGGCGTTTATATTTGCACATAACAAACGATAACCTATTCAACATTAGCTCATTTAGAGTAGGTTATCGGTTTTTACGGGCGTTTATATTTGCACATAACAAACGATAACCTATTCAACATTAGCTCATTTAGAGTAGGTTATCGGTTGTTACGGGCGTTTATATTTGCACATAACAAACGATAACCTATCCAACATTAGCTCATTTAGAGTAGGTTATCGGTTGTTACGGGCGTTTATATTTGCACATAACAAACGATAACCTATTTAACATTAGCTCATTTAGAGAAGGTTATCGGTTGTTATGTGCAAATATAAACGCCCGTAACAACCGATAACCTACTCTAAATGAGCTAATGTTGGATAGGTTATCGGTTGTTATGTGCAAATATAAATGCCCGTAACAACCGATAACCTACTCTAAATGAGCTAATGTTGAATAGGTTATCGTTTGTTATGTGCAAATATAAACGCCTGTAACAACCGATAACCTACTCTAATTGAGCTAATGTTGGATAGGTTATCGGTTGTTATATGCAAATGAAAAAGCCCGTACCAACCGCTAACCTACTCGGTTAATAATAACTTTTGAGGCCGCTTGTAATGACGTCATAAAAATTTAACCATTCTGGTGAATGACGTCATTACACTAGTATGTCATTTTACATTATTCACAGTATTTACGTTGTTTATATATTTACGTTATTTTTATTCATGTTTATTGATCAATATCAACATTACTATCAATATATATATATTCTTTATACCAAAAATGTATACATTCATAGAAATATCACTAGATAAATTGATAACGTTGCGGGAAAGTGAGGTTATGTCGGTAGATCATATAAAAGGGCTTATAACTAATTCCACAGTTGTTTGCGCGCAAAACTAATTGCATATTCGGATTCAGCATACAAAAAAGTATCGATTATAAGCAAAATGGTTCAAATTGGTTTGGTGTCCTATAAGTAAACAATTACCGGAACTGATTCCCATTCTTGTAATGCGGTATGATTGCTGCCATTAGTGCAGTCTTGGTTAGGTTCAGATTCCATAGTAAATATACTATATAAAGAGTTCAAATATATTTACCCAAAAAATAAATAAATAACCCGCACAAGCACAGTTCTAAATTAAATAATTAGCACACATGAATAAGCTCTTACATTATAAAAATTATAAAATAACATGAGCACAATGCTAAACACGGTTTGTTTACGTTTTGATCCAGCTGTTTTTTTTGCAAAAAAACTAAAATTTATAAATTTTAAAATATTTTAAGTCAATTTTAATGTTATAAAAATATAATTTATGAAAAATAATGTAAAAAATCTAATAAAATCGTTCAATATTGTATACATTATTGTAATTCTTTGTTATGTTATTTTTTTAGTATTTTTGTCATGCTATTGAGTCGTTAATAACTAAAAATATTGATGCGACCATAATAAAATTGATAGTAAAAAATAATATAACTGAAACTCACAATGGTTTATAGTTAATTTTCTAGGTATTATAATATATCATTATTATAAACTGAGTACGTTGAAAATAGTGCTGCTCCTGGATTTACTGGAATGAAGATGTAACAACGTGTTAAATGAATTTTTTAAATTAAGAGTATATCTCAGATAGCTTTTTAAATTTAACAAGCGAATCGCCAAATTTCCCAAAAGAATATTTTATATGATCTGTAACAGAAATGCTAGGGTCGGCAATAAATCGATAACATCTACAATTCTCAGTGATGACGCAGCGAAAAGAAGAATACTTTTGTCTCTCTCTGCGATGAATAAAATGAAACCAATATATTTTTCAAAAATTAAATAATGATGTTAGAAAATCATCGTGTTAATAAAAATGTAATAGTAAGAAATCGTAAACATCGAAATTTTCAAAAAAGTACCTACTTTTTAAAAATTAATTTTTTTTTTTGTGTCTCGATTATTGTATTACCATTATTAAGAAATAAAGTATGTTTTTTTATTTGTGCAAGGTAATGTGAGCAACTACTTAACGGAATTTAAAAAAATATATACTTTTAATTACGCATTGCGTAATTTTTTAATTTCGCAAAATTCTGATTGATAAAATCGTATGAAAATATCGAAATGGAAAGTGCTCGAGAATTTCCGAGGAGGCGAGATTTTACAAACGTTAACGTAAATAAAAAGAGTAATAAACTGAGTTTCAAAGAATTAGTTATAAAGGGTCTTGTGTAGTCAGGTTGACTTGGCTATTTTAGTATGGTTTTTGTGAAAGAGTGGGTATCTATTTAGATAATTGTCCTTTGCGTAACACTTTTTATTCAAATCTAATTTGTTTATAGTTTTTTAATATTTATCTAGAAGCCATCAGAATGATTTTGTACTTTTATTGTTATATCGAAAATCTTTTCTTCAAATCTCCTTAGATCTGCTATATAAGCGACGCGATTTATTTTGTGAGTTCAGTTTCATTTTATCTGTGATTCAGTAAGCGAACTACGTAGTGCGTATAGCAGTGCGTTAGAAAAAGTCAACATTACTGTCAATTACTCTCTATTGTTTAACGTTTATTTACTCTTTATCATTTTGTAAGTCGTATTTAGTAAATTGGTTAAGTTATTATTTGTATTAGTTAATTATAATTGGTTTGTTTTTTATTAAGTAATTTAATTGTAATTTACTGGTAGATTTTAGAAACTTAATTTACTTATAATTTTTACTTGTAATAAACACTTGTAATTTTAAACTTTAGGGTGTATTATTATTTATTTTTACCCAGATCCCGAAACGGACCTTAGATATAAGTGTGTCACAATAGTCTTCTTTTATTGTATATGCTTCAATTAAGCATATGTTTGAGAAGTTTCATTCATTTATCTATCAGTATTTTACCATGTATTGCATACAATTTATAGTAATAATGCAGTCAGATATTATCAGGTACAATACAATACTACTCTCAATATGACATCAACATTTACTCCAAAAATTTTGTTTGCCATGAAGCGCAGGGAGGGAGGGGTTGCTATTAACATATACAATAGGTTTTGTACATGAATTTTGCAGTGAAACTAATCGTAAATATAGAAAAATAACGGTTCTAGGATCAGAATATCGACACAGGATGTTCAATAACGACATAAACAACACTAGAGTAATAATCTATATTTTTCAAATTTAATTATTTAAACATTTTCCACTAAAATTTCCGTTGGTTCTATGTTTTATTTCAAAAGCACAGTATAATGAATAAAAAGAAACCAGATAAAGTAGATTTGGGGGAATGACAAGTGGTTTAACTAAGGTTTGACTGTATAGAAGTGAGAACTTAAACACCTGTACTCCCATTGACATTCCTTTTAATCTTTTAAGGTTTTACCCATGAATTTTGCCTTTGATTTATCCAAATGAATTTCTTGTAATCTTTACGGATTTTGGTTTTATTTCAATTGAACTGATTACAACATAAACAGAAAGTCATTTTAAAAAAATAAATGGCCAACCGCTTTAAATTCCTCGCTGATATTAAAGTTATAATATACTACTACATTTACACACTTTTCTTAAAAACAGTTATATGTTTACGTGGTAAACAATGGAATAACTTTTGTTTGTTAAAGTGGTTTCTTACAGAAAATTAATTCTTTCTGGTAAACTAGGTACCAGAAATTTATTACATACAATTTTTTAGAATTTTTAGTATCACTTACTTTTCCATCCGCACTTTGCGGTAAAAGTTGTCTTAAGGTAAGCTTCAAAATTTGACACAACAGAAACGAAAATAAAAATAATGCAAACAACTTTGTGCTGTGAAATGTTCTTACTTTATAGTTTATTGTTTTTTTTTAAATACCGATCTTAATATCCCTTACATTCATAACAAACCACTAATCTGCAATTTGAATAGAGGCTTTACTCTTTGAAATTTTGAAAAAAGAGCTTTTATTCAATTAGTTATTTATTTCGTTTAGTAGCATTATATAGAGACAGAAAACACATAGTATTATTGATTTATATCTCCGTGGCGTAGTTGTTTGCCTGTAAAACTAACCTGCGAATTGGAACTTTGCTGGAACAGAAGGAAATTATTATTAGTCGAAACCCACCCTTCCATTACCCTCAGTAGTGACCAAGATGTTGATACGACTTTAAAATAAATTGAGAAACAAAATATTTTGTTGGTGTTCTGTCACGAATAAGTCTTTTATGTGTCCTGTTTGTACAACTGTTTCTACAATGAATAATGGTATTGTATGAAGTCGATATGATATTTTACTGAATATGATATTTTTACAATGATAATAATGTCTACAACCTGTTACTACAATTTTCATTATTCTCTTTTCCCGTTTCTGTAAATTTAGTTTCATGAACACGTTTTAAAAATTAGAAACACCATAACTTGATTTTTTTTCAAATAACGTAATGAATCGATTTACAAAATTTTCAGAAGTTTCTGCTCCATCCTATTAAAACTTCTAACTAATTCGTTTATGTAAAACGTACAAAATTATGTAAAAACACTTAATAGTTGAAGAAGGCACGCCGACATAATTTTTATGATATTCTTAAATTTTATTTGGTTCTGATGCTCAAAAAATAAAATAGGTTGTTTTGTATCCATTTTTGACGAGAGTTCAATTTTCTTCAAAGACCAAAAGTAACGTAACAAGATCAGTAATTTTAGAGATATTTATGTAAATATCTAGTTAATCGAATTTTTCCTTTTCCGTTTTTGGGATTTTGGCTTTCACATTTATTTGGATATTGATATCTATAATATTACGTTGTAATAGATATTTAATTTTTTTAATTTATATAAAGTCGCATCAACAGCTTGGTCATTAGCGGCTGCTATGGGGGTTTTGGTATTGAGCGGTGGATTTTAACGTGTTAAAATTTCCAGACCTTAGCCGGGAATCAAACCCGGGACTTTTTGCTTTGTAGACTAGCGCGCTAACTACCCCACATAGAAGGTCTGTAAAAACTATATTTGATTTACTTTAATTGTAAAATTACTTTTATTTAAAATGCCCAGCAATTATAAATATAAATTTAATTTACTTTTACATATTTTGGGGGGGGGGGGGGGGTAATTCTCCCTTTAAAGCTATAGGCTACATTTTGAAAATACCGATTTTGAGGCGGTTTTTACATCAAAACGGCAGCTAAACTAAACGGCTGATAAACTGACATTTAAAAACTTTTGCATCTTTAATTAATTTAGAATTTTTAATTGCAGCAGTTGATTCGTCTTGTTAGATACACTTTTTCTCGATAACAGTATAGCTCTAACATGAAATAACCGAGTTTTCAAATGAAAGGAAAGGGACCCCACGAAGTTCCCCAGAGATTCCATTATTTATCTCTCAATGAGTTTAGAAAATGTTGTAAATAGTAACAGTTTAATCACAGCTGTTTTTAAGACGTTTTTGAGAAAATTGTATTTTTGCAGCAAAATAAAGCACCTTTCATTTTGGAACTATATAGCTCCTAAACGAGAAATAATTTCAAATTTGGGTTTCGAGGATGTTTTCTACTGCAACAATATTTAAAATTCTATTTTTTTAGCGATGGAAGGTGAGGAAGTGAATATATGGTTAGTACCTTTTCTGTTAACTTTCAGTATGATTTTAAAGCAAGTAATTCATTCAATTACAAGTTGTAATATTTTCTTATATGCACGAAATATTTAGGGTAAAAATCTTTAGCACATTAGAGCATACATTACATATTTGTCCAATACTTTTCTCTGTAGTGAACAAAACGCATAATCATAATAAGAACACTGCAGACTTAATGAAAACCCTGTGCGTGTTATTGAATAAATTTATAAAATTAAGGCTTTCATGAGAGATGGCAGCCACCTTTAACATCTAATGCATATTACTCATTAAATTTACTAAGGAAGTAAATTTAATTTTGAAATAGAGCAAAATTTAAGATAATTTAAATTAATTTAGAATTGTACGTTAAGGTATTAAAAGAAAGAAAATAGGGATAATCAATGAAATTTTCTATCACAACTTTGATAAAATTCAAGATACCGGTCGAGTCCTGGCTAGGATAATAATTTAATAACAATATTTTCCCACAAAATATTTTTTATATAAATAATGAATAACTTTATTTGCATTATATTTCCACATAATACATTGCCTATACCTTTAAATTTAAACCCAAGGTGGGATATAAATCTATTTAACAAATCACTTCTGATGATATCTAAAAAAAAAATTCTACTAATCTATTATTGATCTATTTGGACATTATGGAATACAAAACTTTGCTGTACATCTGCAAATTCAAACATCGAGATTTTAGAGCGATTCTATTCAAACTCCATCAGACACATGTTAAACATACCGTGGTATATAAACAACAAATTTATTTATAGAGAACTTAACACAGTGAAACAAGACATTTTAAAATTCAATATTAAAAATATTTGGACAGACTTTATGAACACAAAACGTATTAGAAATTTTAATTCATTAGACTATAAATAGTGTGAATTTAAATTTAAGATTGATGAGATTTAATTTTTTTTGACTTGCCTTATCGATATTGTAATAAGAATTTAGTGTCATAATCTTTTGTATTTTATTTATTCACTTACTGTTTATTTTTAACTTATTTAAATTTGTGACAATATCGAAAAAGAAAGAGTGTTCGAGAATGAACGCGAGTTTAAAAATGTTAACGAAAGTAATAAAAGTAATAAATAGGGTTTTCCGAGAAATAGTTAGAAATATTACGTGTTATATGAATGGTATTTTATAATACAGTTAGTACAGGTTTATTGGTTACGGGTATTGTAAAAGCGGGGTACTATTTTGATAATTGGCCTTTTTGTAACACCTTCTATTCAATCCTAATTTGTTGACAGTTGTTAAGATTTATCCAGAAGCCGTCGATAGGATTTTATATTTTATTATTATATCAAAAATTTCTGTCTCTTCTCAAACTCTTCATTAGCCCAACTATATAAGCGCCGGTTTGATTACGGTCTAGTTTAGTCTTAATTTGTCTATGTTTCAGTGAGCGAATCGAGTAGTGCTTAACGGTTACGTTAGAAAAGGTGTAACGTTGACCTTTTCTAATGTAAATTAGACTTTTCTACTCTAAATTACTGTACAAAACAGGAGACAGCACGCTTCCTTGAGGAACACCAGCTTCAATTAATTTTAGAGATGATTGTTCGTCCTTATATTTCACTGTAAAGTATCGGTCCTCCAAATAAGATGCAATAATTGAGTAATACTGATGGGGAAGATTTTGTTTAATTTTAAAAAGAAGACCCGCATGCCATACTTTGTCAAAGGCTAGCTTGATGTCAAGAAATGCCGTGGAGCAATATTTCTTTTCTTCAAGTGCTTTTTAGATGTTGTTTACAACTCTGTGAATTTGCTCAATCGTGCCATGACCTTCTCTGAAACCAAACTGGCAATTCGGAATGAGATTTATGGTATCCAGTACTGGGCGTAATCTCTGAAGCAATAATTTTTCAAATACTTTTGAAAGAATTGGCAACAAACTTATTGGTCTGTAAGATGATATTTCGTGTGGTGGCTTCCCAGGTTTTAGGACAATTATAATTTGAGCAACTTTCCAGTAAGAAGGAAAGTACTCCAGACGTAATATTGCATTAAAAATTATTGTAATCAGCCTAAAGGCCTTGTCAGGAAGTTCTTTCAAAATTTTCCCCGTGACAGTGGCAACATTTGCCGACGACACAGCCATTCAGGCAATACACGAAGATGCACAAATTGCATCTCATAACTTGCAGCAACACTTATACAGCGTACAAAATTGGCAAAAAAGTGGCGTATAAAAACAAATGAACACAAGAGTCTGCACGTCACATTTACACTAAAACGGGAAACATGTTCACCAGTGTTTTTTAACAACGTACAAATTCCACAATCCGATACGGCAAAATATCTTGGCCTCTACCTGGACAGGCGTCTTACATGGAGGACTCACATATGGAACAAACAAAAACAGTTAAATCTTAAATACCAACAGCTGTATTGGATGCTTAATGGAAAATCCAAATTATCGGTACAAAACAAATTGTTAATTTATAAAACTGTACTTAAACCTGTGTGGACATATGGGATACAACTTAGGGGCACAGCAAGTCACAGTAACATTGAAATAATTCAACGGTTTCAGTCAAAAATACTTCGAAACATCATGGACTCACCTTGGTACATATCCAACACTATATTGCACAGAGACACGAACACTCCCACGGTACACGAAGCTATACAAAAATTTTGCACCAGTTACCAAACAAGACTTGAAAATCATCAGAATCCAGAAGCCATCAATCTCCTAGACAACAGTGGAACACACAGAAGACTATGCAGACTACACCCTACAGATTTATTTTAATATGTGATTGTGTAATTTATTTTACATTCCTGGCAAGATCAATTCAACAAAATGGGAAATTTTATAGAGTAATACCAAGGGTTATTACTTACTCAAGATTTATACTTACAACACATCTACTCATTGTTCTATGAGAGCAGATCGTAGATTTACAGTTATTCAAAAAAAAAAGAAAAATTACTGTGTATTGTTTAACGTTTATTCTGTATTATTTTTTTAAAGTAATATTCAGTAAATTGGGTAAGTTATTTATTGTATTAGTTAATTACAATTAGTTTTTTATATATTAAATAATTTATTTGTAATATATTTGTAGATGATTTTAGACACTTACTTAATTGTAATTCTTAGTTGTAATAAATACTTGTAATTTAAAACTTTAGTGTGTTAATTATTTAATTTACCCAGATCCCGAAACGGACCTTAGAGATAATGTCACAATATTTATATTGTGGAAGATGGAAGTTTCACTTCCTTTAATTTTTTTGTTCTTATTTTTTAACAAATAAGTTATTTATTCAGATATATTTATCATAACAGATAAGTTTATTTTTCAAAATAATTAACAGGTTATTACTTAGCAGTAGTATATAAATAAAAAATAACTAAGTAAACCATGCGGGAAAACCCGCACAAAAGTGTAAATTTGTTTTTATAGAACTTCTCTGTATACAACATTTTTTGTTTTATTGTTGTGTGGCATTATTCAAAAAAGCAAAATGTTGCAAAACTCACTGTACACTACTCAAAGTTACAACAACCACGTTGGAAATCCCAAAGCGATGTGTCACTGCCAGTGCGTTAGAATATTTTAGTTCGTAGAAGTTACCCCCTCCAACCGGAAATAGCTGTGCGAGATGTGGGCGGGATAAATAGAGAAAGAGAGAGATACCTGCGTAGCGTAGAACTAAATTTTATACACAGATGCATCGCTTACCGTATTCTTGTTCTTATTAACTTCATGCATCTTTAATCTTTATTTTAGACGTCTTACTTTACGGTCATATTTCAAAAAATATGATTTTGGTTCGTTTTTTGCAAATCTACTCAAACAGACGATTCATTGAGCCCACTTCGGGGAAAATCGGTGAAGGTTTAGGTGGTTAAAAACTTGTTAAAAAAAACCTGCTCGCTATTAATATATAGATAAAAATGAATCAATCTCTTACAAAAAAAAAACTTATAATAAAATACAAATATTTTATTATCTCAACAATCTTGGTAGTGTTTTAAATTGATGATCTGGTTTAAAAAAATTAACGATATAATTTTCAAGTGAATAAGTTTCTTACTTCATGGTTTTTTTTAGATTATTGATACGTTTTAAAATACTATGAAATTTAGAGAAGTTATGTTTCAAAATTTGTATTCTAGAAGTGCATATTGTACATTATTTGAGAACAAAACTAGTAAAACTATCATATGTTGTTTAGGTGTATCGTATATTGTAATGTTTATGGGATGAGAAGCCAATTTACTAATGGCGGTAATGCACCTTAGTGTTACAGAGTTGCTACAGAAATCTCACCCACTAAAAGTCACACACAAATAACTAAAACATACATCTACGAATACACGTACATGTAAATTTCATATTAGCCCTACTTACTACATGTAAGTTAACTCTAAGTATATTTATGTGCGTAGATTTGCATATCCTGTTGTATATTTGCATGCGTTTGTATTCGTATAATAATAATAATAATAATGGCGACAGAGTATGTTGGGTTAATGGAAACGTACCGTTTCATGTTATGTCACTAATTGTGTTGTAATATATTCATAAATCCTGTTGTTTTGATTCATAAGATCTACAACCTAATCTACAAAATTACATTATATGACGTAAAGTGTGTTAACAAGGTTCATACAATGATCATCGGCGCAATACAAAAGGTTTCGCAAAATTCTTAATAGATTTAAATAACTGAAGGGTTCAGAGGAAAACAAGGTCAGTAACAATTTTTGAAAAACCAGGTTTTGTTTTCATCTGTTTGATGATTCCTTAAACTATTCGTTATAAACTAATATTTGTTTTTGATTTTTGAAAAACAGGTTCAGTCAAATGTAAGAAGAACAATTAAAAATATATATCCTGCAGAAGAAAACAGGCAGATTCTTACACAAAAACAAGTTCAGTTCGAATTTAATTTAATAAAATTAGTTTAATAGAAAAATTTTCCATCTGTTTTATGATTCCATAAACTTTTCGGTAAAAACTGATGTGTATTTTTGTTTTTTTGAAACACAGGTTCAGTCAGACCTAACAACAATTAAAAATATGTAGCCTGCAGAAGAAAATAGGCAGAATCGACCGTACAGAAAAACAAACTCAGTCCGAATATACCTTCATAGAACAAGCTTAATTATTCTGTTCCTACAGTATGGTACGTTTTACTGTGAATGACTGAATGTGGTTTTTTTTAAACAAAAACATTTACAAAAAGGCCAAAAGCAAAGAAAATAAACAATCTTCTTGTATTTCGTAATGAGTATTTCAATCTTTTCAATCTAATTTTTAACTTTTAGACTTTCTTAACTTAAAAAATCTGCAGTATTAACATTAACAATGGTTTATTCTACAGGGTAGTTTGTAATATTTTGAAAAATAAATTAAATTAAGTAAAATCTTAACTACTTTTATTTTAAGCTGATGTACAAGTGAACAGAGGTAGAGTCAAACGACTAACGTTATTTATTACCTGGCTTTATTGTGTTACGAAAGGTTTTGCCATTTTTCTAACATCTGTGTTAATATCTAACAGATCGGTGGCTTCTAACATCTGAGTTAATTTAATTAAAAAACAATCAAAATATTCATATGCTTTCAATATTGATAGGTGTATGTAAAATATAAGTAACACTAAGGAAAATATAATAAAAAATTAGAAGAGGTATACAACTTAGAAAATCGTTTCCTGATAAATTTGGTAAATGGGATTAAGCCTGTTTTCCCCAAATCTCTTCATTTATATTTTACTACAGTGATAAACAAAATGTAAAAATATTGTACTACAGAAGCTATGGAAACAGTTCAGAAAAAGTTCTTATCTTGCGGTTAAAATACAAAATTATTTCACCTGTTCATGGGTTACCGTTTAAAGAAGTGTATTCTCATTCAGACGGAAGAACATTTATTTTAATTTTCTCTTTTACATGTAGTTTTACAATTTTTCAACACTCAAGTTACCTGCCCATAGACAAGCATCAGAAGGGTCAAGGTGGTTTCTATGAAAAGACAGTCGGAGTTGTCAACGATTGAAAGATTAAAATATCAGTTGTAATTCACAAGTTCGATGTAAAAGAAAAAATGTTTGATATAAAAGTTGGAGGATTTTAAAATTTCTACAACTTTTATTATATACATTTTTGCGTTAAAATGCAAATTAAAGTCCCAATCTTAAAAAAAAGAATTTATTTACGAGAAAACAACCTCTCTCAGAATTTCAGCAGACATGGCACCTACGCTATCTTGTAAAGCATAAACAATTTAGTAAATGAGGCGATTTTTTAAAAAAATCGGAGGAGCCGTTTTTGAGAAAATCGCAAAAAAGTAAAATGACGCGAATAATTTACTACTTCCGGTTGACTGATTTTGATGAAAATGTTCGGGTCGGGTCCTCTAGTAGTATCTAACTTAAGTTTTAAGTTTCAAGTTGTACAATGTTCCGTTCTTGAGATATTCTGTTCACACACGCGCGCGCGCACACACACACACACACACACACACACAGACAAATCGCTAAAAAAAAGTTTTTTGGGTTCAGGGGGTCTGAAAACGTGTAGATCCGGTGAAAACTCGATTTCGAAAATTGACATGAAAACAATACTTTCCTTTCTTTATATTCATATAGGCAAGAGAAAGTAAAATTACGGTACTATTTTGATCATAATTATATTGTAATCAAATCTCAAAGAAGTGAGATTTTAGCTAGGTCAATTTTTTCACTGTGATACTAGGTAAAAAATTAAAATCTCTACGTTTTGGTGCCATGTTACAGAAATTGAATTTAAAAATAAGCGAGATAATGAAAAAAGTTGAAAGCAGAAGCGTAAATGTACTTAATTGGTTAAAAACAAAAACAGCACTCTCGTTACAAAAGAGTATGTTTTAAGAAAAACAATCATTTAATTATATTTATGATATCTTACAAACCTTTTAAAAATTACGATCCGTAGCTTATTATATTCATTTTTTTAAATTAAAAAATTAATTAATTTTCAAAAATTTCAAGTTATTAAATTGAGGTTTAACTTAAAAATTATGTCTACCAAATTTACTCCACCAGTTGTTCATTTTGTATAGATAATTTTAACACCTTCAAATTTCAATCTATATGATATTCATATCAGTAGAAAAAACCGTTGAAACTACTATTTTCAACAATTTTCACCGAAGTCTTTTTGTATTGATTTGTATGACAGATTATAAAAAAAATATCGTAAACTTCTTATTAGGCTAACATTGCATGATTCTAAATTATTAGAATTATTTGACAGCAAATTACATGTAATTTATTTTGGACTAAATTTGTGATTCAAACGAATGTTAAATGTAATTCGATCGTGTGACTACAAAGATAAAGGGGTTGTTTCAAGTGGAAATAATGTTTGCTGCGATTACAGATAAACAAGGCAGTTTTATTTTAACTCAAGTGAAACGAAAACCTTTTTGTGACCAAAGTTAGTTAGATGTTTTTTAAACTTGTGTTAGTATACTTGTTTTTCAAAACTGATTTCCTTTGAAAATATGTACGTATATAACAATAGAAAACTTAGTACGAGTTATATAAAATTAAGAATTTAATTAAGTTACCAATTAAAATTACAGTTTATAAACTTTAAATTGTATTTTTTTTTTACTATACTACCTTTCGTTTAAAGGCTAGTTAAAAATATTTCTATGGATAAAACAAAATGTTATCTGAAACATAAAATTTCGCTAATTGGTTGATATCAAATGAAATTTTTGATATAACAAAAATCTTTATCTACGTCCTAGACAATTTAGTTTAACGATTTGACCTACCTGGTTTTACTTTGTAAATAAGAAAATACTAAAGAGTAACCAGCATAGTGTGTTGTTGTTTAGGTCAACAGCCAAAAGGCTGGTTTGAACCTCTAGAGATTGTTTTTACTAAGTAAAAACAAAGAGTGTGGTGGTTTACTATTGCTTTCCTCACAGAGTTGAAAGAGGATGCTTATCAGCATGCCAGGCCGAAAAGCACCCACTTTCCACCCTGCAAATAACACCTTCACTTCATTCACCACAGGGTCTGGCTGTATAGTGAAATTCATTACTCTTAGAGGAGACAACTCTAATCAGTGTCTTTTACACCTCGACCTCTTCTGTTCTTAAATAGTTCAGTTATAGAATTGGCTATCTATGTAATAAGAAACAGAACTATTTTTATAGCCCTGGAACCAACAGATTGAGTGCAATCATTTTATCACTTGTAGTGGATAATATGAAGTTACACAAGGCACGGTAACTGCACCAAAATTTGTAGTGGTAGAAACGAAGGTTCCACTAAACTGGTAGTGTGTCGAAACGACACAGCTATTTTTAGTTACAACAACTAAAAATTTTATCTAAGTTACAACGCCCTGCGGCGAAAACCGAGCCCTCCCCTCCACCAGACTTCGGAACGGACAAAACACTGTTGTAATTCTCCACCGGGAGAACTTCAAAAGTGGCCCACCCCGAAACCAGATAAAGGAAAAGAAAACGGCTCACACCACGAAGACGCTGAAACTTAAATGACCAACAGGGGGCAAAATCCACCAGCCAATTTTAGAACCCAACCAGGCACTGAAATTGAGTCCAGGGATTAATTAGCAACCCAATAAAAAAAACTAACGTAGCTCAAATGATGGGAAAACACTCGCTCTAAGTACTGCGAGGGTGAGATTGTAGAAAAATCTATGCCGGTTCAAATGGTAGAAAAATAAGTTATAATCTGACACCCAGAAATGGATTTAAAACAAACTACTTTAATTCAAACATAATGAAACATAATAGCAACAAAGATGTTAACCAAATCTTTGTAAACAAACAAAAATAGAAATTTTCTTTTACACAAAAAAAAAAACGTTAAATTCTCATTCCAGAGAACGAGAGATAAAAATCAATTTGCACTTATAATGAATCAAAAAAAAAATGAAACTCAGAAAGACAAAAATGTATGAACAAAACCCATCTTAAAACTAATTAAAAAGAAATTTTATTTAAACCTCTGTTTGAAAATTCATAGCCTCGCGTTTGTAAAGAAAGAATTTAATAAATTACTAAACTTTTTATTAGATAAAACTTTAATTTAAAAACAAAATAATTGAATCTTTAATTCATTGCATTAATTTATAAAATTTAATTAATTCTTCAGAAAAACAAACACACATCTAGGTCTTAAGGACATAGAATTTAAAACAAAAATTTGGAAAGAAAATGAACCATGTTAAATACCTGAAATTGCGCTAGAAAATCACTTAGCCATGGGTTTTCAAACAGATGTACAAACAAAAATTATTAGGGAATGAGTTGGCCGAATTATTAGCCCAGCTAAGCTTAAACGGATATAAAAGAAAAAGCTCTATAGTATACCAATAGAACATTAGAGTTTTTCAAAGTGGTAAAATAAAAAAAAAACTGAGATGAAGGGATTGCAGTAATGAAATTCCTTCATTAAAGGCAAAAAAAAAATATAAAAAAAAGATATTTTTATACGTGAAGCAAAAAAAAAATTTAATATACCTTAGTGAATGAATGGAAGTAAATAAAAAAAAACTTCACGGATCTTGGCACCGTTTTTAAATTCCAGTTAAATAAGCCTCAGATTAAATTCCAATTTAAAATTTATTAGTAGATGATTAAACAGAATTAAAAAAAATATGAATGTGATAATGTGAGTACAATTTTTTTTTTTTTGGGGAGAAATTCTGTACGCATGAGTTTACACGATTATTACATGATTAAACACTACACATCCAATTGGTAAAGAAACGTAATAATTTTTTAAAGGGGAAAATAATTGGATATTTATTCAAACGGAAAGTGTTAACAAAAAAAAAGTTAACGAAAAAAAAAGAACAAATGAAGATTTTATCAAATGGACCTCTTAAGGAGATGAAAACATTTTATGCAACGTGGAACCTCATGCGTACAAAATTCCTCTTTGGAAGAATGAATTTAAAAAAACCAAAATGAATAAATTGAAAAAAAGAATATAAGTATTTTGTTAAAATAACTACCCCATATTTTTCAGTTTCCACCAAACAGTATTATTTTATATAAAAATTTTAAGGGGGCTTAAAATTTAGGAATTTTTTATAAAACATGATAAAATTTGATTTACCTGGAATAAGATGTGAATTCTAAGGCCGTCAGCGCAAGACAAAAGACAAATCGCGCGTTCACAACGGTTGAGCGGAAACCCCCACTCCAAAAGGCAGTAGCAACGAGAGAGAGAGAGAGAGCGAGGAACACGTGCAACTTTTCTTTCTAACGCATAGAGAAATAGAAAAACCATGTCGTAATGCATGGCGGGGCGAAGGGGGAAGCAGAGAACGAACAAACTAACGGAAATGCAATGCAGAGTCAACGAATTCCACGAGCATCCGTGACTGTATTTGCGATTAAGAATAAAATAGGCCTAAAAACGTTTTATGAAATAATAAAGAAATAAAAATGTTAAGAATTATCTCGACTGAATAAAAAGAATAATTTTTATTTTGAAAGATAAAATTTACTCAGAAATAAAATGGATTTTAATATTTTACCAAAAAAGAAAGAAACTTGATTTTCTGGTAAAATATTACACGCCGCTTCGTTGGGGAAAAAAAAAAAAATAAAAAGAAGTTTTATTTTTTTTTTTTTTTGAAACACTGGGCAGGAGGAGATGACTGAAGATAGAAAACTGAAAGTATAAGAAAGAAAAGTGAACGTTAGAGGAATGCAAAAATCTAAAAATATCTTTACTGCAAGGAGATGGTCAAGTAGTCTTTACATAAGTAATTTATGATAATGCATATGTTCGTGTTTTATTTCTAATGATATGAAAAAGAATTTAAAATAATTGTATTAGTTTCTACCGTAATGTAGAAATAGTAACTGTAGGAGAAATTCCTTGAACATTTTGAGATTTACGTATAGTCAAAGTACAAATTATATAAATATTTAAACAAGTTAAAATAGTTAACCATAAATAAATTGTTGAGTGAACAATATAAGTTTGATCAATAATAGCACTCCAAGGATTAGGTGTCTGGATTGGTTTGTTCAAGTTAGAAGGCCAAGGGTCAACTTGTTTGATGACAGGAAAGGAAATATTCCAGTTTTTGTTGAGGATATGAGATAAGTTGTTTGTGATGGGTGGGTAGTAGTCTAGTATATGTGAAAAAGGTAATGCAGCAAAGTGTGTCCAGGAATGCGGGACAAAGTGTTTTAGTGTAAAATCTGCAGGAGATCTTGAATCGCAGGGAAACGTTGTATGAATAAGGATATTCTGGTCTTGTTGAAGTGTGCAATTACATGGTAAGGAGAGATGTGTTATGCCAATGTTGACAGGTTTAAGCGGAATAACTTTTGTTGGGCAATTTATATTGGTGTAAGGTAGGACATTTGTTATTAAGTACTCAACCGGTGATTTCTCGAAGATGGATGTTGTTATCGACGGTCTGCAGGTGAAAGCGCAATATTTTTGAAGTTCTGGAATTGCTGTTCCTTTGATGAGATGTTGTATACAGGATGTTTGCATCGTTGGCGTATAGGTATGGCGAGGTAATAAGCATAATCTATCGTTGGCTTGGCATGATGTTGACGCCTTATCAATAATTTGTAATCTGGTTGTAGAATTGATGATGTAGAATGAGTCGTGTGAAAGATAACAGGTTTGGTCGTACCATTGTAGCGGAATTGGTGTGTACTGGTATAGTTGATATGCTGTAGTCACTGATGTTAACGGAACTTGAATTTTGATGATAATTTGTGCCGAGTAGAAGGTGCAAGTGGTTAATTTTAGATTCAAATATTCTCTGAGTAGATGTATAGGAATAGCCAATGTCTTGTTGTGATGTAGAAGTTTATCCTGTAATTTTTGGAGATCTGAAGCTAACATTTTTGGAGGTAAAATCTCGCTTGGAACTTGATGCGACGAGCAGCGTTGTTGGATTTTGTTGTAATGAATTTCATATGTTGAGATGAATATGTGTCTGTAGGCAAAATATAGGTATTTCAAAATGTAGATAAAATGTTTGTTTTCTTCGTTTTCATCCGTTTGAATTTGGTTTATGACTTCTGAAAAGTCTTGATGTGTTTTCTTGAACAAGTCATTGATTTTGTTAAACGATGTGTTTAAGTGTTCACTGGTAGATGCAAGATGTTGATGATCAGACTGAAGTATTCCTTTTAGACCATTTAGGTGTTGCGTGAGAAATTGTTCATTAGTTTCTACCGCGTGTAACTCGTGTACTGTGGCGATTGAACAACACCAATTCAGAAAATTTCCAATGAATTCTAAAGTACGCCTGGATCGTGTTGATTCAAATCGATGAGCATGGTTGTGGAAGAGAATTTTGGTTGTAGCATTATGTAAGTTTTGTAGCATCGTTGGAATTTGACAGTGATTTGTAGGACGGCATGTTTGATCTTCCGTTGATTCGGTTGTATTCGTTTGGTTGAGTAATTTGGAGAGGAAATTAGTAAAATTGTCTGGAAGCGATAACTCAGGAGTTTGGAAATGACAGGATGAGGAGTTGGATTGTTGGAAAGGACAGGATGGGAATGTGGCGTCGAGATTTGGAAAGGAACGTGGATTGGACACAGGAATGGAGTAGATTAAAGGAATGGATGACTCGTAAATTATCGTATCGGACAGTGGTGTTAAGTAAATACCATGGAAGACATGTACGGGGGTCGGGTGAACCGTATGGATAAAATAAGATGAGAAGATGATGGGGAAGAACTGAAGCAGTAAGGGAAGCATGTTAAGGAGATAGTATGGTTTGAAGTCGAAGTCGGACGGAAATGCTATTTTACAAGTAATGAATTTGAGTTGAAAAATGAAACTGCTAATTTTAAATTGTTAGTAATGCAATTTTAGAACATTGAAAGTCTTAGTTTTGCTACAAAAATGAAATAATGAGTACAATTAGTGATCTGAAAATTTTATTTTAGTTTTTTAAGAGGTTTAAGTTTGAATGAGGTTAACTTTTGTTTTTAAAAGAACATTAGAATAATATGCTTTATGTGTTTGTATTGTGTCTGTTGAATATTTTTAAACAATATTATTTTAATACAACTTATTTGAATGAACGAGATTACTTGAGCATTTTTTTGCAGGAAAGATAAGTATGAAAAATGAAAGATTAATTATAGTGAAAGTGGAAGCTAAATTCTGAATAAATTCATTAAATTGTTTGGTGGAGTGAAAAGTATTAAATATTCTTAAACTTAAATGTAATTTACTTATAACTAAAATAATCTTAAAAATAAATATATATTATTTTTGTTCTGTTAAAAACTATTGCACGGTAAGAGAAATTCACAACTTTTTTTGACTAGAAATTGAAATGTTTTTTATGTTTTTGTTTAAATAGATCTTCAAGGTTAAATAATTATCTTGAGTAGATATTGTTTTTAGTAGGAACTGAAATGAGTTTTAATTGATGTTGTAATCTTGTATTATTTAGTTGGACTTTGAAAACCTGTAGATGAATACGAGATGGACTCCGGAAACCGACGATGGTGTTGGAAATCCAGCATCCACTCTGTGATAATGTCTAGAATGCGTAGGCCTGGTCAAGCGATTGGAGAGGAACGTTCATCAAATTATGCCGTCTCTGGATTACTCTCGTTTTTCTTCGATCTGTTGACAGTTTTAAAAACTTTTAAGCAAACAAAGATAAAATAAGTTATGCAATAATTGTTTGTATGAACTCGGAGTGAAATGTATTTAGGAGATATGTCCTTGTAATGCTGAAATTACAAAGGATATAAATTTAGGCAAGGAAAGATTGCTTGCAAAAATTACATCGAGAAATGTAATTATAATGAGTAAGGTATTGCACATGAATGGGTACAAATTATACCACACTAAGAACTAAATGACTGAAGTTACCTATATGTAATGGGGAGATAATTAAAGGGATCCTTAATCTAAGAGGGAATGATTGTTTAAGGGGGTCTTAACCTAAATGAAAAATTATACCAAATATTAGTACTATCTTAAGTTATTAGAGCAGTTCAGAGTATTAGAATATTGCACGTAATAAAACATCATGCTTGGAAAGGGCATGGACGTTACTGTCAAACAACCAAAACTTGTTTGGCAGAAGGCGCTGAGTTCTGTCTTGTGGAGACACAAGAGTTAGACCTCTCAGCACTTAAGGTGAAAGAGTAATTAAATCTGGACGGATAAACTCAATAATAAATCATAGTATATAGCTTAAAACTAAAATCTCGGTATTACACAACAATAGCACTTAAACGTAATGTAGGAATCAGTTGAAAATCAAGCGTTATACTTAGAGAGTGCATAAACGCTGCAACAGTAATACTTAAACTTAATGTAGGAATCAGTTGAAAATCAAGCGTTATACTTAGAGAGGGCATAAACGCTGCAACAGTAAATTAAACAAACCTTGGAATAATAAATAACGGAATAAAAATCTTAAACTTAAACAGTATGGCATAAACTAATGGTAAATTGACACGGAGCAGGACTAGAATTGCTATCTATTGTAAAATAATAAATAAACTCTACTTAACATAAGGAAGGACGGATTGGAAGTAAAACAACCTAATAATGGAAGGATGAAGGAAAAATTCAACAAGTAATACCTCGTAATTGTTGGAAACTGAACTGAAATAAAATAGAGAACCTAAAATTTGCATAGAACTCGAATGAAAAAGAAAAATTTGAGATTGACTGAAATTTTGGAGAAAAAAAAATTATAGTGTCTCAGAAATCTTTTGAAGGTTAACTCCGGACTGAAATTAAATGGGCATAGGACAGGAGAAAGGAATAACCAAAAAGCAAGAAAATTTTGGACACACGTCGGGAATTTGGATTGGAGAAAAAAAATGATAGCAGGAAAAATGCGCAGCAATTCGCCCCCTGATACATACTTCCACAAACGTACACGCATACGTACAATCACTCAATCAGCATTCACTTTCATTCACACAGCACATACAATCTTGACTGCATACAAAGCCCCATCCAGTGGGTTGAACACCTCACTTCTCGGAACCCAACCCGAGAAGGTAGGCAAAGAATAAGGCCTTGTACTCAATCAAGGTAGGGCAAATGGAAGACATTGGAAAGAAAGGGGGGAAAAGGAAGGGATCGAAGGAAGCTACCCTTTGATACGAATTAAAAAAAAATTAGGCGTCACAGGAGCCTTGAAAAGTATGAAAACACATCACGGAAGAAGTTAAATGAATGAGTTGAAATAGAAGGTGTAATGAAACAATTTAAACAACGTGAAAAAGACTGAAACGAAGGTGTACTGCTAGTTCTTGAATGCTGAACTGAAACAAAGGCTAGAACTACCAACTGTATCCTTCAAGAAAGGCCAAAACAGAAGGAAAAATGTGAAAGTACGAGGACAACTTGATGAATTGAGGAGTTGAAAAGGTGGAAAGGTAAATGACGTTGGGGAGAAATTTATACTAATGGATAAGAAAAATAAAAACGAGATTGATTAATGATAACTGTAGGAAATTAAACTTAAGATGTGGGGGAGAATAATTATCGAAGTGTAATTTGACATCAACTTAAAAATAAAAAATGAAGATGATCAGATCGAGGTAAAACTTATCAGATATTGAAGCGGGCCTACGCATAAGGAAAAAGAGAACTTAAAATTAATCTTAAAACTAAGCTTACTAGTAATTACCCTAGAATCTAATAAATTAATTCACAACCCAAATATAATTAGTTAAATAAATAACTCTCGAATTCGCCGCTTGTCACAAAATTGTTCTGTCGACAAAAGTAGGTAAAAAGAAACTTTTGGAAGCAGAAATCAGACACAAACGACTAACGGAGTGCAAAATTTCAAAAAAATTGCAAAAATTGCGTTAACAAAATTTCTGACTTGAAATGGGAATGGATTTAAAAAAAAGAATTGACATTTGTAGCGTTATCAAATTTGTAGTGTTATCAAATTTTAAGTAAAATTTATATGTATATTTATGTATATTATATTGTAGTATAGTATATTTATGTAAAATTATTTTATTATGTAACTTTGTAGTGTAATCAATTTTAAGTTATTTTATATTTTTTTTTTTTTTTTTATTAAGTAATATTGTGAGTTTTAGTGAATTAAGGAAGAAGATGACTAGTCATACACCGGACAACAAACTTTTAAAATTAATCAAACGACAGGGAACAGGTAGTGTGGTATGCCCAAATTCGATCGTTAACACACACTACAATGGCCATGATAATCTGCAAGAAATTCCATTTGACAACTCATACCTGAGGAGAGATCGTCCGGAGAGATTCCAGTTGGGAAATGGATATCCAACAGATGGCCCTAACCAAATTTGCAGTGGAAATCAAAAACCAAACTTGGAGTACCAGGGACTACCTAGGGACCAGATTTGTAGCACAAGCAATCCGAAATCAGAACGGAGCGGACCTACCACCAAAAGCTAGCAGCAAGGATCCGAAAACCCGAAAACCGAACGGAGAGGACCTACCACCAAAAGCTAGCAGCAAGGATCCGAAAACCCGAAAACCGAACGGAGAGGACCTACCACCAAAAGCTAGCAGCAAGGATCCGAAAACCCGAAACAAGAACGGAGCGGTACTACAAGCTGAAAAGGACAAGAACTCGAAGGAACAGCAAGCAAGGATGGCAAACACGAAGCAAACGGCCAGTAAGTCGACCCGCAGTAAGACACCTGGTATTTGATAACACAGCAGCACTAATCTACAGAACTACACATTAGCGCCAAGATTGGAAATTCCAAATTATGTAGTATAAAATGAGGACACAACACGGCGCCTCCACCAAATTTGTAGTGGATAATATGAAGTTACACAAGGCACGGTAACTGCACCAAAATTTGTAGTGGTAGAAACGAAGGTTCCACTAAACTGGTAGTGTGTCGAAACGACACAGCTATTTTTAGTTACAACAACTAAAAATTTTATCTAAGTTACAACGCCCTGCGGCGAAAACCGAGCCCTCCCCTCCACCAGACTTCGGAACGGACAAAACACTGTTGTAATTCTCCACCGGGAGAACTTCAAAAGTGGCCCACCCCGAAACCAGATAAAGGAAAAGAAAACGGCTCACACCACGAAGACGCTGAAACTTAAATGACCAACAGGGGGCAAAATCCACCAGCCAATTTTAGAACCCAACCAGGCACTGAAATTGAGTCCAGGGATTAATTAGCAACCCAATAAAAAAAACTAACGTAGCTCAAATGATGGGAAAACACTCGCTCTAAGTACTGCGAGGGTGAGATTGTAGAAAAATCTATGCCGGTTCAAATGGTAGAAAAATAAGTTATAATCTGACACCCAGAAATGGATTTAAAACAAACTACTTTAATTCAAACATAATGAAACATAATAGCAACAAAGATGTTAACCAAATCTTTGTAAACAAACAAAAATAGAAATTTTCTTTTACACAAAAAAAAAACGTTAAATTCTCATTCCAGAGAACGAGAGATAAAAATCAATTTGCACTTATAATGAATCAAAAAAAAAATGAAACTCAGAAAGACAAAAATGTATGAACAAAACCCATCTTAAAACTAATTAAAAAGAAATTTTATTTAAACCTCTGTTTGAAAATTCATAGCCTCGCGTTTGTAAAGAAAGAATTTAATAAATTACTAAACTTTTTATTAGATAAAACTTTAATTTAAAAACAAAATAATTGAATCTTTAATTCATTGCATTAATTTATAAAATTTAATTAATTCTTCAGAAAAACAAACACACATCTAGGTCTTAAGGACATAGAATTTAAAACAAAAATTTGGAAAGAAAATGAACCATGTTAAATACCTGAAATTGCGCTAGAAAATCACTTAGCCATGGGTTTTCAAACAGATGTACAAACAAAAATTATTAGGGAATGAGTTGGCCGAATTATTAGCCCAGCTAAGCTTAAACGGATATAAAAGAAAAAGCTCTATAGTATACCAATAGAACATTAGAGTTTTTCAAAGTGGTAAAATAAAAAAAAAACTGAGATGAAGGGATTGCAGTAATGAAATTCCTTCATTAAAGGCAAAAAAAAAATATAAAAAAAAGATATTTTTATACGTGAAGCAAAAAAAAAATTTAATATACCTTAGTGAATGAATGGAAGTAAATAAAAAAAAACTTCACGGATCTTGGCACCGTTTTTAAATTCCAGTTAAATAAGCCTCAGATTAAATTCCAATTTAAAATTTATTAGTAGATGATTAAACAGAATTAAAAAAAATATGAATGTGATAATGTGAGTACAATTTTTTTTTTTTGGGGAGAAATTCTGTACGCATGAGTTTACACGATTATTACATGATTAAACACTACACATCCAATTGGTAAAGAAACGTAATAATTTTTTAAAGGGGAAAATAATTGGATATTTATTCAAACGGAAAGTGTTAACAAAAAAAAAGTTAACGAAAAAAAAAGAACAAATGAAGATTTTATCAAATGGACCTCTTAAGGAGATGAAAACATTTTATGCAACGTGGAACCTCATGCGTACAAAATTCCTCTTTGGAAGAATGAATTTAAAAAAACCAAAATGAATAAATTGAAAAAAAGAATATAAGTATTTTGTTAAAATAACTACCCCATATTTTTCAGTTTCCACCAAACAGTATTATTTTATATAAAAATTTTAAGGGGGCTTAAAATTTAGGAATTTTTTATAAAACATGATAAAATTTGATTTACCTGGAATAAGATGTGAATTCTAAGGCCGTCAGCGCAAGACAAAAGACAAATCGCGCGTTCACAACGGTTGAGCGGAAACCCCCACTCCAAAAGGCAGTAGCAACGAGAGAGAGAGAGAGAGCGAGGAACACGTGCAACTTTTCTTTCTAACGCATAGAGAAATAGAAAAACCATGTCGTAATGCATGGCGGGGCGAAGGGGGAAGCAGAGAACGAACAAACTAACGGAAATGCAATGCAGAGTCAACGAATTCCACGAGCATCCGTGACTGTATTTGCGATTAAGAATAAAATAGGCCTAAAAACGTTTTATGAAATAATAAAGAAATAAAAATGTTAAGAATTATCTCGACTGAATAAAAAGAATAATTTTTATTTTGAAAGATAAAATTTACTCAGAAATAAAATGGATTTTAATATTTTACCAAAAAAGAAAGAAACTTGATTTTCTGGTAAAATATTACACACTCCACCTGGCTGTTATGGGCAAACCAACATGCATTTACTTGAATTGATATAAAAGGAAATTTGCTTAAGTACTCGTTCTTCGAAAGGTTTTCTTAATGCTTTGAACGGTCTGTTGGTGTACTGAGTTCGATCCTGTCTGGTCTGATATTCTTTAATCATTGATTGTTATCTACCTCCTATTAACGTTAACATTATTATTAATGACAAAAACAGTTGGACGTAAAATAAAAGCAAGATCTTAGTGTTTTTAAATAATTAAGATACCCAACGTTTTATTATTTTCAGAAGGTTTATTTTGGGAAGGAGTATGGAATGATTCACTGTGGTGTTTGTCATCTATACACAAATCAATACGGTGAGTGGCCACGTGCTAAGCGCTACACCACGCCGGCCGCCAGCCGGTCGGATTTAACGGGACTGTAACTGAGAAAAAAAAAATTTCACATTTTTTTTATTTTTTTATTTTATGAAACTACTTAGAACTCTGAGTTTTTGATATATTATTTATGGTGGTAGAGCAATTTTTACCAATATAAAATAATATTATATCATTTTAAGAAGAAGTTAGGCTGAAACCTGGAAATAAGGTGCTTCGTGCAATAGAATGACTGGACTCAGGATAAATAGAAGGCACTAAAAGGAAAATGTCTGAATTTGAAAACAAATACGAGAGAAGAAGACTTTAAAAATAAAAACGCTTGAAGATTTATACCTTCAAGAAGATGATCCAGACCAACCAATTTACAATGCTGGACGTTATTAAAAAAGTATAAGTTACAATTTACAGTCAGTTGGCGGAAAATCATGATTGTTGAAAGTTTATGCAAGTTTTCTCAGGAAGGGTTAACGGTAAATCAGTATGAAATTTTCAGGACACATTCTACTCTTTATGGGCTAGTTCTGCACGCAAGATTATTTGAGAATTGTCAATAAAAAATATTTTACAAGTTTTTTTTATTTTCTTCTTGGAATTATTTGTACTTTTTATAAAAATTAATAAACAATTTTCAATACTTTATTCAAAATTTAAGCTCCCGTGCGAAACTAAATAAAAGTATGAAGTTTAATTGAAAAAAAAATTAAGGTTATAATTTTTATAGTTTTTGTGAAAAGTTGCAAAAACTTAAACATGTAGTGGTATAGGCAGTTACGGTACCCCACCAACTGAAACTGAAATTAATATACAGATATCTTAATTTCTATAGGAGTTACAATAATGAACTTAGTTTTAAAACACTCGGGACATCGTACAATATTAAATGAACACTCATTTATGTAATTTTGTTTTTTTCTACTTAAGTTATGGTTGGACATTCGTTATTTATAAGTACCACCGTAGCTTTATATCAGTTAAAACAAATTAATTAACACACATTTCGTTTGATAATGCGTAACGTCCTGAGAATTTTAAGCCTACACACGTTATCGTGGCTTTATTAGTTCTCAAGATATTTCAGTTGAAGTAAAATTTTAATATAATATAACAATTATTTTAATTAATAGATACTTTTAATGGGAAAATTAAACAATACATTTTTCATTCCATTTTAGCAAAAAAATAAAAAGTTAAACTAATCATTACTTTCTGAAACCACTCTTGACATTTTATGTTTCAAGACTTACGTATCCGCTAAACCGATTAATGTACTTCGATTATAGTCCTACCAAAGCAAAGTTTTTTGAATTATAACGGACTTCTTTGACGTACGAAAAGAGACTATTTACCTTGACGTACAAATTTTTTCAGTATTCTACGCATTTAAACATTACTGTTAACGTTTTCATAGAAAATTAGCAGGCCATAAAAACGAAGTAATCAGAGAGATTACCTCAGTTATTTCATAAAATCCTGAAAGAGATTTGTGGTTATTTTAAAAAATCAGTTGATTAAACCATTTGACTATAAACATTAATGTAAAAATAAATCAGGAAACACATAGATGCTTCTTCGGTGGGTGATACCTCCTCATTTCATTCATGTTGTAATTTTTATCATCACCACTATCATCTCATTAGATATTATAAAGCCATATACATGCACAAAGTATAATAAAGTAAAAGAAACCAAAGTCAATGGAATCTAAATTTAAGGAAATTTCTTGTCCCAACGCATTCGCAGGTGTATTTGTATCGAAAAGAGTTATCTTAGTCTACTGTTTTTGTAATGTTTTAATTTGCAGAAAACAATCAAATTCATCCAAAGAAAAAATATTATTGTTGATCCACCATAACTGAGCTATAAACGTTTGTATCGATAATTTAACAATCCTTTGGATTTTTTAAAAATTTTATGAAAATAATTATATTTTAGTATCTTTGAGAATGATTTTATAAAGCAGCGAAACCTTTTTTTTGGTTTTACGTCCGACTATTTTACAATTTAATGCACACGGTGGATAAATATGATAATCAAAATGAGTGTTGAAAAAACGCCAGACCTGACCGGGAATCGAACTCGAGACCCAAGCGTAGAAGCCATTTGCCTTAATACGCTAGTTTCGTATCAGCGAAACCGGCTATTTTCATCAGTCGTTGGTCATTGATTTCACTAGCAAATGTTCATGTTAAGAAATTAACCTAAAACACGAGAGGGAAGATAATTAACAAAAGAAGGAAGTATGGTGGTGGGGTTTGAACAAAACAGGGAGTAGAAGAAGGAGGAGGAGGAGGAGGAGGAGGAAGAGGAGAAGAATAAAAAAAAGAAAACGAGAGGAATATAGGAAAAAAAATATTGTAAATAAAAGTAATATTAGGAAACATTTTAAAAAATCCGTAAAGCTCTCCATTAAAAAAAGAAGATTTATGTGAATAAGAAAAATGTAGAAGATAACAGTTTTTGGTCACGTAAAGTGGTTTATGTATTGGAAGAGAAGGGTTTGCTTTCAGTGTAAGGAGAATAGTCAATCTTTCACTATCAAATAAATATAGCACAATGTTTCCTAAGGCATTTTGACGTTGTAGGGAGCTATTCACTGTGAGATAAAAGTGTCGTGAAAATTCCTTCGATAAATAAATGAAAGGAGGTTTTTGTAAAATTTAAAAATGTCGCGTTACTGCAGATTATTTAACGCCACTTTAATCTAATAAACGTACTCGTGTTTTAATTTTGTGTCTTTAGTAACAGAGTTTATTTTATAACCGAAATCTTTTTAACTGTAATGTTTATTAATCATGTTCGATCTTTTGAAACTTATAAAACACAGACCACGTGATTTTAATGTATATATTCTACATTCTATTATTTACCTTTAGTGAGACATTGCTTTGTGACATTAAAACAATGTCAGCGCTCAGAGCACTATTCTCTATCGACCACTTTGTCATATTTCCAACCATGACTAACTGTTTTACACTATTGTACTATGCATAGTGTCGGTTGCAATTAATCCTCTTTTATATAGTACGAACAAATCAAACCTTGTGAATCAAATCGTAGAGAGCGTCTCCACGAACACCGTTATTTTGATAATGTTTTATAAATGCTTAAAATTTTTAATACTTAATTTAAAATAAAACCTTTAGTTTTTTACCCTAGGGATAACTTAAGAGGGTAGCATACAGCTAAAGAAAAAAAGAAATTATTGTGTTTTCAATACTTTAATACTTCACAATTTTCTGTGTCAGAAGTTTCTTTTTTCAGTTCTTCTAACTATTTTTTCTGTTGTGTATAGTAAATACTATAATTCAGAAGAAGTGGAAGTGGAACTCTCATAATGCACCCTATATTTACTGAAGTATAATATGTACTTGAAACTACAATCACTGGAAATTTTTTTTTTATTTACCGTTTAAAGATTTTTTCATAAATAAAACAAAATTACAAAATCACATTGTAGATTGTGTTAAACTAATAATATATAAAATAAGAACTAGTAAAAAATTCAGCAGCTTCAATATATTTTGAGAAAAGGGGACGTAAAATTTGTTAATTTAATATGGTAGAAATAGGGTTTACCCCTACCGCCACAATGATTTTATAAAATATAACATTTCCTTTTTAAAATTTTTCACATCTCATAGAATCTGTCAGTGAATAAAATACTATAATTTACATTAAAGTTGCGAATATTTCTTCAAAGAATAAAAGCCATTTTAAAAGTAACCAACACGATTTTGTCACCTGCTAATTAAAGTAAACATATTGTTTTGAGGATAGTAAATTCGTTTATTTATTTATTTATTTTTTGGCTTCAACTTTATTTTTATTTACAACTGTACGATTTTTATTAAAGTACAGCACTAGTAAATGAGATAGAATGAATGAGGAATGGCGGGAATGTAACGTAAATGTGAATCGATCCAGTGACCGATTTCGGCGAGAAATTTTGTAAAGAATGTGGTACCAATATTTTTCAATGATAATGATTTATAAACTATGATGAATGATTTTTTTATGTGAAATGATTTTTTGCTTTTATGAAATGACACAGGCATGACAAGTTAAATTGATTTTTTGTTTTGGTGGTCGGAAAAGATCTCTATTCCACCTTCGTTTCAACCGTCTGTTAACAGGTAGATCGTTAGTTGAAAGAGATTGGATATTTGGATTTATGTGGTCAATTATCTTTGTGTGTAATGAGTTGTATGTTGCGTAGACAATGTCTCGAACCGTTGGTATTTTTAGGTCTTTGTGAAGGATATGATTGGTTACGTAGAAAGGTACGTTTGTTATTGCTTTAAGTGCTTTTGACTGTAAAAACGTGTTTTTGTTTGTTTTTATTTTTAAACGGAAGTATACGGATATATTCAAAATATTAGGAGAAAAATATTTGTCGGGTTAACGACTTATAGATAAATTGGAAAAATATATTTGTTGGTTCTTCCATCAATATCAACAACATTAGAACAATAATCCTTAAGGCTTCTTTATTGTTTCCAAAAGACAACTTTTAAAATTACTAGAAGATCAAACAAATATTTTTTGTATTCTTTCCAAAGAGGAAGAAAACTTTATAAATATATTGCAGTAGTACTAAAAAGGAAGAAAAAAGACCGTAAGGTATAGAGTAACGGAAGCAACAACTATAATTTTTAAAGCGCGTCTAAGTTCTACACTGGAGCCATGTCCAGAAAATAAGTTACGTCCCCTCGACTCCATTAAGTTACAGAAAGAAAAAATTAAACGGTATTTCGAACTCTCTTTGCTTAGTTGATACTTCTTATTGATCTTTGCAACCATAGATATAACCAAACAAAGTTAGTCAATTAAATAAGATAAAAAATAAAAATATATGGCGTACTTAAAACTGAGGGTTAAACATTTAATAATATGTATTCATTTTTTCAACAATCCGTTAAAAATACATGCTTGCCAATTAACATAAAATGTACACCAATAACTGAAACAGACTCTACTGGAAACTTTGGCATTCAACTTGACAAATAACAAAATGGGAAGAAACATATTAGAAAAAAAAGTAGACACAAAATTTAAAAGTTTTATTGAATACTAGGCAAAAGGTCAACGCGCAATTCAACCAATAAACGATTTATAAACAAAAATATTTTCAAATCAATTTAAGTGTATGGGATTTGTGGGACTCAGAAAGTCATTCAAACGTAGAAATCCTGCAAAGGTTTCAATAAAAATTACTTAGACCAATCACATTACCTTAGTATATACATCAAAGTTTATAAAGCGTATACACAGTTGCGCAGTAGTCCAACTATCGGTGACGTCACTGCTAGTAGTACGTGGAGGGGTTGACTATTCCTCCCACAAGGCCACATTGTGCCTTCCCACCGAACCAGTATTCTATTACAACTACGCGACAACTGATTATTATTAACTTAAATGATTTATACTTAACTAACAACATTCTAGCAGAGATTTAAACCTACAATTCAGCAAGAAATTTACACTTTCAGTACAATACCAAAAACGATTTGAGTTAATATAAATGTCTTCGCCGTCTATGGTGTAGGGATCTTCTTCGATAACATTCTGTTACCGCTCTTCCATTATCTTCATTTCATTTTCTTCAACAACACATCTTCTTAAGTTCGCCACCGTTGGGTTTTCATTTTCATTTCCTTCAAGATCATCTCCATCATAGCATGATTACGTCATCCTGGAGGATACACTGCTGGGTGTGCCCCTCCTTCCACGCCTAATAATGACTCTCATCAAATCTAGTGATTGTGCTTTAATGTATAGTATAGTGTTCTAGATTTTTAAAATTAAAGACAAAAAGATATAAATCATCTGGCTATTAAAAATTTAGACAATTCAAACGACACTCAGTTACAAAAACTAAGACATCTTACAGTTATAGGATATAATTTTTATTATATAATATACAATTCCGTGGAGTGAGTTTAATAATAATTCATGCAAATAACATATCTACATGAGTGTATTCAGTACTAGGTATTTTTCCGTGCGTTATCTTTTATCATGTAAATTAATAGAGGATGCAACGAAAATGAAGTCACAATTTGAAATTGAATTATATTAATTACAATATTATGTATATTGTAAATTAATTACATCCAGTACGTTAACAACAATATAATTAAATTAAAAACTGTTTTATAATTTTGTATAATTTACCATAAATTTACATAATTATTGATTTTCCTAAGTTAGAAATTGTTTATCACGCAAACTAAATTAACAAGACGGTAAAGTTTACTACATGATACTAACAACCTGAGTTTGTTTTGGTATTAAAATTCTTTCCGTATCTCAAAATTTTGATCGCCACTTTTCGTAAACCTAACTTTCTAAAAGTTTTTTGACAATGATGTATAAATTCTAAACAGCAAACTAAAGTGTAATCCATATAATTTTGTTATGATGCAAATATGTAATAATATTTTCTCAACATATTCCCGTAATATAAGTAGGCCCCTATTCATATTTTGTTTTCCCAGTAAAGTGTACCTCGTGACTAGTATTTTTAAGTTTTTGAAAGTCAGCCACAATATAATTGTAAAAATAGGATATTAGAAAAAAAAACAAGTAGGTATTATATCAGCTTTAACCATTTGAAGTCCACCGTTAAAATCTATTTTTACTTTCTCTTGCCTAACAGAAAGTAACAGAAAGGAAAGTATTATTTTCGTGTCAATTTCACGATGATCAACGGAATATCATACGCACTTGAAACTTGAAACTTAAGTTAGGTACTACTAGAAGACCCGACCCGAACATTTTCATAAAACTCGGTTAGCCGGAAGAAGTAATTTATTCGCGTCATTTTAACTTTTTTCCAATTTTCTCAAAAACGGCTCCTACGATTTTTCTTAAATCATTTTCTTTACTAAATTTTATATTGGCTTCAAAATAGGGTAGGCGCCATGTCTACTGAAATTCTTGGGGGAGGCTGTTTTCTTGTAAAATTAATTTTTTTTAAGATTGTGGCTTTAATATGCATTTTAGCGATAAAATGTAGGCTATGTAATAAAAGTTGTAGAGAGTTTAAAATCCCACAACTTTTATTGCAATTATTATTTGGTATAACGCTTAGTTTAGCGGTAATTAGCGATTTTCTGTTTTTATTTTCACGAAAATGTGTAAAAATTTATTTTCTAAAGATTTCAGTCTTAATATGCATTTTACGACAAAAGTGCATACAATCAAATATAAGAAACTAAGAGATCTACATTTTTTTGTAAGGCATTTTTCTCTACAGAGCCTAGTTTAGCGTGAAAGAATGATTTTCCGTATTTTTAAGCCTAACAGGTTGATTTTCATTTTGCGTCTTTTACTCGTGATTAAAATTCGGTTATGTTGTTTCAGGTTAGATTTTTTGTTTATTTCTAGTGTTTTATTACTAATATTTTTTTTTTTTTTTTTTTTTTTTTTTTTAATTCCTAATATGTGTACGTTGCAATCTGTTCCATTCAGAACAATAAGCAACCCCATGACCCAATGAGATGAGGATGATATGTATGACGTGTAAATGAGGTGTAGTCTTGTACAGACTCAGGCCGACCAATCCTGAGAGAGTATGGTTAATTGAACCCCAACCATCAAAGTACACCGGTAACCACTGTCTAGCATTCAAATCCGTATAAAAGTAACTACCTTTACTAGGATTTGAACCAGGAACCTTCGTCTCCGAAAATCAGCTGTTTAACAGCTGATTTTGGCGACGATTCTACCTCTAGACCAACCAATATTACTAATATAAGGTTATATTTTTCATTATTTACATTGAGAAGAAAGTTGTGTGAGTGTTTCACACCAGATTTTTTTGAAATATTAAAAATATTTCGTACATTTTGTGCAATATTTTACAAACCACACTTGAATGTTATTTTTTAAGGACCACATTTTAGACGGGGCATCGTAAAGATTTGCATCACACTGAAAAAAATGTACCATATGGCCATGATATTGTTTTTTGTTCACTAATAAACTTGTAATTACAGCAGTACCTCGTTTAGCGCTTGAGATGCGTTCCGCAGACATCGGGGGCTAAACGAAACAGCGCTGTACGCGGTCGAGCGATTACGTAATCACATCGGGTTCCGTACAACGCTCGTACTGCACAGTACATACTAAAATAAATGTTTACTGACTGTTTTTTTGTTTTACTTTTGGTATTTTTTTGTTTGTATACTTTTTTATTTATGGGTTCAAATATTTATTTATAAGTACTGTATAATATAAACAATAAATTAAATACAGCGTGTCAAACTATACATTGAAAATAGAAGACACAGACGTTACATATTAAAAAAAGATATACACAAGTAAGTAGAATAAAAAATATAATAATGTAATTGACAGTACAAACATAAAGAAATAACAATATAGACATGTACAATAAGCCTAGCATTAAGAACAAATGTTTATGGAAATACAAAACAAACTTGCCGGCCGCATTGGCTTAGTTGGTAACGTGCTCGCCTCTCGTCATGTGGTCCTGGGTTTGAATCCCACTCAGGCACGGATATTTTCATACGTTACAAAAACTCATTTCATCCTCATTACGGACAGTTACACTCCAACGTCGTCGCTAATGACCTTGCAGTTGATGCGACGTTAAATAAATAAATTTATTTATTTATTTACCGTCATGGTGATTGCCCACCAGTATACATAGACAATGAACCTCTCACAAAAACAGATACGGTCAAGTATCTCGGTCTGACTTTTGATAAACGACTAACTTGGAGCACACATATCAAACGGAAACGTTTATTACTGAATTCCCGACTTAAACATCTATATTCCCTACTTCACAAACGATAAAAATTACCAATGGCACAAAAATTACGCATATATTGTTCTCTTTTGAAACCTATGTGGACCTACGGATCCCAAATTTACGGTTCAACCAAACCCTCTAACTTGCAACGAATTCAAGCATTCCAGTTAAAAACATTACGCCTTATAGCAAATGCACCTCTTTACGTAAGCAACAAAACCTTACATACAGATTTGAAAACACCACTTGTACAAAATTCCATTGAATACCTATACAAACGCTTTCACGACAAGTCACACGAACACGAGAACCCCCTGGTGCGTTCACTTTCCTCCGTCCATTTACCTGATAATCCCCCTAGACGCCTTAAAAGACGCTGGAGTAGAGACCTGCTAATTTGATATACAAATTTCATTCTTGGGGAGGCACCATTGGGGGCCCTACCCCTCTCATGCCTATCATGTCATTTACATTAATTATTACGATAATCATCACATTTGCTTGTTGTAACATTTTACAGTTGTAAATAAGGAATTAAAGAGAAAAAAAAATAAATAAAAAAAACCTTATCCGTT
Organism: Catonia carolina; assembly: GCA_035578175.1. Lineage (NCBI taxonomy): Eukaryota > Metazoa > Arthropoda > Insecta > Hemiptera > Achilidae > Catonia > Catonia carolina. Next base: position 253,285,559 of record JAQMRL010000001.1, on the reverse strand, counting down.
AGGTAGAGTATATATTTTTATTTTGTTATTTCTTTATGTTATTTCTATAAACATTTGAATAATTTGTTATTTCTTTATGTTATTTCCATAAATATTTGATTATTTTGTTATTTAATATTTCCACAGCAACATGCTTACTGTTCGAATCCCATTCAGGCACGGCATATTTTCATACGTTACAAAAATCATTTCATCCTTCACCGTCTGCATTAGCAGTAATTGCAGAACAGTTGGACGATAAACCAAAAAAAAAAAGAACAAACATGCTCACTCATTTAATAACAAAATATTCTCTGATGATGATCTTGAAGGCTTTATAAAAGCGTTGTAACGAAGCAGCGCTGAACGGGTAAGCGTTATGCGAGGTATTACTGTAGCTACTTTTACAGCCTTGTAATAGCAATAAAATATGAAAAACCGTTTAATTATTTTTCGGGATTGTTTTCCCTGTTTTCGAAAATATGTTTTCACTCATTAGAGTAATAGGCCTACTTAAATAGTAAACCCCGTTAATATCCTGATTTTCTTCAAATTTAGATGTTGTAATCACAAAAGGAGTGAGAAGTTGTTAATTTTAATTTTCTTTTATGAGAAATACTTGAGTGGGAAAAGTTTTAATTTGCAACATATTTATGAATTATTCTCTTAACATTACTGAATAAGAAATATGGTAAAGCTCGAGCCTTTGCATAGCGTATTTTTTATTTTATAGTGGTAAATGCTTTTATCAAACAACTCTTTGTAAAAATAAAGTCTAAATATTATGTGCTCGTTAATTTCTTTTTACTTTCTGAGTGTAAGTAAACTTTTCAACGATTTTCACTTCAGGTAGATTTTATAAAAGTATAGCAACATAAAGACCGCACATTCGGTAAATATAATACATTGTTTGTATTTTATTTAAAAACGTTTTCGGTATTAATTTTAAAATATACTTAGAAGTACTTTTTATTATAATAATTTTCTTTAAATACACAATTTAAAGTTATTGTAAAAAACTTTTTAATTATTTAAAAGTAATTTTTACTTGAAATAATACTGTCATTACCTCATCTTCTGTTCTCCGTTAAAAGTAAAAACTGTTTTTGGAGCAATAATATTATAAAAATATTGATGAGCACATTTTTGAAAAAGTAAAAGAAAAAATGTAGTTGACATGTGTCAAGTTCATACTAAATCATTAAAAGGGATATTTACTGTATTTAAAAAGGTAAATTGGAATGTTACTACAAGCAGCAATTTACCCGTCAGAAACTTAATGGGTTTTGTTTGGTTGACAAATACTTTTAACGAGCATTGTGTTATCTGTAACATATAAAACTTACATGATAGTTTTCTAATTGATTTTTCTCATATAATATTTTCTTACTTTACAGAACATGCTACAAAAACTTTTAGTAACGAGAAAATTGTTTCAACAAAGCATAAACGTGATAAAAGTTAAATAAATGGGAGAACAATAATATAGTATTTCAGGTAAAATCATCGGTAAATTCTAGAGACATGGGATTGTAACTTTGTTTTAGTTTTAAATATACTCTGTAAGTTTATAACACATTGATCAGTATCATTAGTATAAGTAATTTTATCAATAATTCAAGTGCCGTGAAGCCGATTAACCTATAAGAAAAGTTTTGTAAGTCTTAAATTTATTACTCTACAAAGATTTACATTGTATTGTACATTTGTATCTGTACATTTTTTTACAAAGACAACCCCAAAGCCATGTTTTTACCGATTGGTTTCTGTGTGTAATTGTGATAAAATATCTCTAGAACGGAATATAGTACGAAATTAAAACTTTGATCTTAAATGAGACACTAAAAAAGGACTCCACCTCGTTCATTTTCATCAATATCGGTCAACTGGAAGTGGTAGTTTACACGTGCGAGTGTTCAATTTCTTGTGATTTTCTAAAAAATCGTTTCTATGGTTTTCTATAGAATCACCTCAATTACTAAATTTTTGTGCTCTACAATATACAGAAAGTGGTAGGTCTGTTAAAATTCTTAAGAGGGTTTTGATTTCGTGGTAAAATATGTTTTTTTTTTAAATTGTAACCTAAATGATAATTTTAGAGCAAAAGCGTATATAATCAAAGTTATAAAAATATTAATAAAATTTTCAACTTTTGTTTTCAGGACTTTTTTCTACAACGCTTTGCTAGTTTAGCGTTTATTAGTGATTTTCTGGTACTCTACTCATTAAAATCAGGACTTAAATGGGATTTTTTAAAGATTGCAATCTAAGTGTGAATTTAATGACAAATGTTTGTAACCAAAGTTATAAAACAATTTAAAAACCTACAAATTTTATTTCAAGCATTCTTTTTTACAGAGCCTAGTTTATCGTCAATTTTTAAGCCCTAGTTTTCAAATTTTTTTTATTTTTAAGCCTTACAATGGCTGATTATCAATTTGCATCATTTATTCATTCATGAATTAAATAGGTTATGTTTTTCATTTCTACTTATAATTAAATACAGGTTATATTTTTCATATTTTACATTGCAAGAGAGAGTCGTTTGAGTGTTTCATATCAAATTTTAATCAATAGCCTAGCCTGGGAATAAGTTGATGAAGCATCTCTAGAGTGACACTTCGTGTTGTGATAATTTATTTAGTCTAATAGCAAATAATTTTTAATAGTGTAACTTTGAAATGTTTTGATAAATATGATTAATTTTATCATATTACAACATTGTTTTTAATTTGTCAGTAAATCTCTGTTCCATTTCCTCATTAACCTCCTATGAAGAACATCAGGTAGGGGCAGGGAGTGTAGACCTATATTTTTAATTAGGTAACTTTTTGTCTGCTTGATTTCGGTTAAATTGTTCGTAGTACTTCTTAATAGTATCAATAAACGTACGGAGTTTGTAGGTAGTTGTGTAATGATTTTTAAAACTTTCGGCTGAGCAGCTTGCAAACGAGATACATTGCTGCAATCTGTGCAGCTATAAATTTGACAAACGTAAGTTACAAGGGCCTGAAGAGATATTTTCAAATAGAGGGATTTTGCTTGAAGGGTTACATGTAAATACTTCCAAAAAACACTGTACAGAAATCTCGACCTACTTGTAATTATAACTCGTTTTAGTGTTATTTGTTTGACCAGTTTAATAATCTATTTGGAAAAAACTAAGTAATTAACCTTGGCTGATCTTGGAATTTTGGAGTTGTTTATAAAAATGGTTGGATATATTTCTAATTTACCCATAACAGACAGGTGGAGTGTTGAATTATTTTCACATAAGCCGTTAGTTGCAAGGCTAAAAAAATTGTTCTGTTTCGTAACATATAGTCAGCCAATTAAATGACTGAATCATATAAGTACAGAAGAGGTAGAGGTGTAAAAGACACTAATCAGCGCAGCGTTATCTCCCCTGAAAGTAATGAATTTCATTATACAGCCAGACCCTGTGGTGAATGAAGTGAAGTTGTCATTAGCAGAGTGGAAAATATGTGCTTTTCAGAAGGCCTGAAATGCTGATATGCATACTTTTCAACTCAGTGAGGAAGGTGGTAAACCACCTCACTCCTCGTTTTACTTAGTAAAAACTCTACAGGTTCAAACCAACCTTTCGGCTGATGACCTAAACAACAACATATTTCTAATAATAATCCAAAATAAAAATTTTTTGATAACTTAATTAGGCATTCGTGATAAAAAATTGTTTACTCTGTAATAATATTAACTTTAATCTGAATTTAGTAAAAAGTAATTTTTTTCTAAATAGATTTTAAATTATTTTCTTAATCTATACCATACACGTATTTTAATCCCATAACCCCAAAAGGAATTATTTTATTTAATACAGAACGCGACTGCAATACAGAAAAACGTTTTCTATTGAATTTAAATAAAACGTTTTGTTTCTGTAAAAAGAATTGTCAGTCATTTCAAAAGAAATAAATATTTTATTTGATGCTGCTTTTAAAACTTATTTAGAAATTAGAATTATAATAAAACGACTTTTAAATCATAATAATTTTCTAATTGAAAGAAAATAAATTTATAACAGGATTACTGAATTAACATTCAATGAAAGTTAGACGGTCTACTTTAATTGTTTAACAAACTTTTGCGTTTTATCAAAACTACTAAATTATAAATGAAACAGATGTTACAATGAGGAAACTTCAGATAGAGCCTCGTACTGATATTAAGAGATTTAGAATACAGGTAGTAATAATAATAATAATAATAATATACGATGAAGTATACGTACTTAAATATAATACTTATAAAACTTTAAACTTAACAAATATCTATTCATACTAGATTCCCAAAATTACTAAGTTTTTGTTTCAATAAAATAGCTGTTGTATTCAACTTTGTTTGTTACTAACTTTCAAACTTATAAACTTTTTACTTCCTTGTATTTTGTAATATTTTATGTGTTTAATGACAAGAGGGAATGAATATAAAGTGAACTTGTAAACATAAAATTTCATATTAGTTGTTTTGAATGTTGTAAACCTATAGTTTAATTTTATAGGATTTAATTGAAAACTTTATTGAGAGTTTATTAAGGTCTATAAAGCTACTATAGTTTTATTGTTCATCTTTTTCTTCGTAATTTCGTTTATAACCCTTAGTGATTATGAAAATAAATTAAATTGCAATTATTACAATTTAAAAATCTGGTGTGAACACACACGATTTTTTTGCTAATGTCAATAATGAACGGTATAATTATGTTTAATCATGAGTAAACAATGTAAAATGAAAACAATTAGTTAATTTTTATCATGAATAAATGACGTAAACCAATGATCAAATCAGTAATTGTCTCTAAATTAGGCTCTATAAAGCAAAATGCTTAAACAAAAGTTATAGGTAATAATGTTTAGTATATAATAATATTATATACATAGTTATCTAATGTATAGTTATAGGTTAAAAGTTACAATTCCGGCCGCATTGGTGTAGTTGGTATCGTGCTCGCCTCTCATCATGCGGTCTTGAGTTCGAACCCCACTCAGGCACGACATATTTTCATACGTTACAAAAAATCATTTCATCTTTCACAGTTACAACCCAACGTCGTCGCTAATGACCATTTAATGCGACGTTAAAACAACAAAGAAAAAGAAGTTATAGGTTGTATTATTTTCAAAAACTTCGACTATAATATATGTATATATATACTTTGTCGTAAAATGCATATTAAGACCTTTATCTAAAAAAAATGTTTATTCTACGAGAACACAGCCCCCAAGAATTTAAACAGACATAGCGCTTACCCTACCATGTAGAGCATTAAAATATAGTAAACGAGGCGATTTTTAAAAAAATATCTTAAGAGCCGTTTTTGAAAAAATCGCAAAAAGTTACAAATTACAGGAATAAACTACTACTACTTCCGGTTGACCGATTTTGATGAAAACGTTCGTGTCGGGTCCTTAGTGGTACCTAATGTAAGTTTCAATTTCGTACGATGTTTAGTTTTTAAGATATTTTGTTTACAAACACACATACCAAACGCTTAAAACATTTTTTTTTGGATTCAGGGGCCTGAAAACGTGTATATTTGGTGAAAACTTGATTTACAAAAATCGACATGTAGACAATACTTTCCTTCCCTATATGTTTCTATTGGGTAAGAGAAAGTAAAAATTATATATGGAAACAAGGTGTCATTTCTTATGAATTGTGAAAAGTGTCAGAGGTCTAGTCGTTACATGTTTTAGATTTACATAAATTTACTATCTGTACGTGTCAATTAATTTGTTTTTATACATATTTGACGATAAAAAAGTACAGGAATACGTTCATAGACTAAATATAAAATTTTACATAATACAGATAATCATTTCTTTTGATTGACTCATTAATGAATGCAGTACAATTAACCGCTGAATATTGAATGTGACTAATATAGAATTTTGTGATAAACTCGTAAACAGTTGACTTATTTGTGTAATAGTAGGCTACAACAAAAGTTAGGTCAATAAGCAGTCTGTAAGCTACACTTTAAGCGAGATAGGTGGAAGCAGTACTATTCCTGCGGAGAGGAGTGAGCAAGTTCACAAGCCATATAAAATAGCTTTAAACAACTATATAAAATGTAAAATGAATAAATTTTACAAGGTGTATATAAGATATGCTTTTAAAATGTCACCTTCATACCTCTAAACTCTTTCTCAGGTAATACGTAATTTTATTGGAAAAATTAATTCGCGGATACTTGAATGTAAGTTTTAATTAAACCTAAATACAAATCTGTTGAAAATTTAGTTAACCTTAAAATTCGTTCATAAAATACAAATTGTTGCAAAATGTAGGGCTAATATAAACAAAATTTTTCCAAGAGAAAATTCCTTTCAAAATTAACAAAAAAGTAATTGTATAAATTGTACTTTTCGTACATTTTTGAGACACAAATTATCATGCAACGTTAACATAAAAAAAATTGGTGTGAACACTCACACGACGTTCTATGCAAATAATGAACAATATAACCTAACTTTAGTAATAATACATTAGAAATAAACAAAAAACTAACCTCATAAAACATTACCTTTTAATCATGAGTGAATGAGGCAAAATGGAAATCAACCTTAGTTTGGCTTAGTAATACGGAAAATCACTCTTTCACGCTAAACTAACCTCTATTAAGAAAAATGCTTAAACAAAAGTTGTTGAGCTTTTATTTCTATAAATTTCTATATATATAGGCTATATATACACACTTTTGTCGTAAAATGCATACTAAGGCCAAAATCTTAAAAACCGTTTTTATTTTCAAGATTTTCATGAAAATCAACATAAAATCACAAATTACCGCTAAACTAACTGTTTATATTAAGAAATGTTTGGAATAAAAAATGTAGATTTTTAAACTTTCTACAACTTTTACAATATTCTTTTGCGCTAAAATGCATATTAAGACTGCAATCTTAAAAAAGACATTTTTTTCCACAAGAGAACAGCTTCTTCAAGAATTTCAGCAGTCATGGCGCCTACCATATCTTTTAGAGCATAAAATATGTAGTAACTAAATCAATTTTTAAAAATTCGTAGGAGCCGTTTTGAGGAAATTGCAAAAAATTGAAAAATTAACTACTACTTCCAGTTGACTGATTTTAATAAAAATATTCGTGTCAGGTCCTATAGTGGTTTCTAACTTAAGTTTTAAGTTTCAGTTTCGTACGATGTTCCGTTCTTGAGATATTCTGTTCACGAACAGACACATACACACACACACACACACACACACACACACACACAGACTAATAGCTAAAAACAAATTTTTTGGGTTCAGGGGTCTGAAAATGTGCATACCCGGTGAAAACTCGATTTCGAAAAATTGACATGAAAACACTAACTTTCCTTCCTATATATTCATATAGGCAAGAGAAAGTAAAAATTGTACGCTAACAAAAATGCACCATTACATTTTACTGAGAAGAAAGTTCAGGCGAAAAAGCAAAAATTTGGTTTAAGTTTTTTCATTTTCGGCGTTTGCTTTTTAGCCATTTAAATCGGTTAATGAGTTTATATCAAACACATTGCGTAATTCAAAGTAAATTTAAATTGAATTTCATATGTTGTAATGCTTTAATTCAATAGAATGATATTAAATTACTTAAAAACCAATTATATTAGATTTTTATATTTGATAATACTAAGAGAAAATTGTTTCAGATAAAGACTAAAATATGATTTATAGTAAAGAAAAATTTTTACTAAATTGCTCAAGAGGTAAAAAAATAATTTTCTCAAAGATTTCTTCTCATTTCCTGTATCGTAACAGTAAATTCTCAACAAATTAGGAAGTTGAACTCCCAGTTCCCTGGCAAACTATCAAGTAAAGTTAAATCAATACTTGGCTAGGCTTGTATCAGTAAGCCACTCATACAACCCCCAGCGTGTGAAGTGTACAAGATAGATGATAGATACATATTATTTAGCCAAACTTACAAAGCTTGAACTTATGCTCATGCGCATATCACTTATATGTGTTCAATCAACATCCGAAAAATATTTTCACCCCAAAAGTAACGTGAACTAAAATTCGTTTCCTGAAAGTTATTTATTTATTTTATTTAATTGTTTGCAACAGGCCGACGTTGGCCCAATTACAGAAACAATATTTCATTACAGAGCAAAAAACAATACAAAAGTAAAATGAAAAGAAAGAAAAATACAAAAAAATAGTCAATAATGCACAAAAACATTGTTGTACAAAAACACGCTTGAAATCAAAGTTGCAGGTTTTCAAATGTTCTACAATTTTTGATAGACATACGCCCTAGGGTGCATATTGAGGTCGTATTATTAAAAACAAATGCACTCCAAGAAATTCAGTAGATATAGCGCTTATCTTCTATAAAAAAAATTCGCAAATAAGACGATTTGTAAAATCCTATTTAAAGTAGCAGCTGTTTTTGAAAGCATCGCAAAAAGTGAATTGCGCGAACAAACCACTACTTCCGGTTGACTGATTTTGATGAAAATGTTCTTGTCGAGTTGCGTAGTGGTATTTAACTTACGGGGACACGGAGGTCCTTTATTTCACCATACTTACTTAAGGATTTTTTTCTCAGCTTGTACTACTTAGAACATAATTCATTTTTTCTTAAAACATTATTATGCTTTTAAATACATTTTGTATACAACAGTTTTGTAATATTTTGATTTTTAACAAAGATCAAAAATTTAATTCGGCTCACCTTTTAAACCTATAAAATTTTTAAACATTTATTACTGTAAAATAATTTAGAAAACATTTTTCATACATGCAATTCGTAGAAATTATGTAACCTTATGATGGTTAACTACCCTGAAATGTTCAACAAAATTGGTAAAGTGGTTGCTGAGAAAATGTTCCTTTTGTGCTAAAACATGCATTTTCGGAAATGAAAAAAAACTGAAAAATTTAACTTACATTAGTGCATTCCAACTTCATAGTCGCTAAGATTGTATTAGCAAAATTTCTTTATACAGTATGAAGCGAGCTGTTGATTGAAAATAGATTGATTGTGAAAACAGAAATAGAAATTTATCTGCAGGATTTGACGGAACCTGGTAAAAAGATCACTTAATAAAGTCACTAAATCAGTCACTAAATAGAGAAGTGTCAGTCACTAGTATTAAAACAGGCAAGTTCCTAGTTGTGCCCAGACTCACAAAATTTTGTGACTGTCTTGATAAATACTGGCACACTACAGGGAAGTTCAAAAAAAAATAATCACGCTAGCTTAGTTCTTACCAAAGTTACAGCAAAAATTTCGACTTAATGTCACAAATACGTACTGGAGAAAAGTCTATTGCAGCACAAATTAAAAAAAACCATTGAAAATAGAAAGGTACGTCATATAACAATAATAAATGTATCAAATTATTCATAAGATTTTAAAATATTATAAAATGTAAAAAACCAAATTAAGTTCAAAAAATAAAATTTTCGGACTCCCGTCTCCCCTTAAAATTCAAGTTTCAGCTTTGTATTATGTTTCGTTCTTTAGATATTTTGTTTGCACAAGACATACATACACAGATCAATCGCTAACAACATGTTTTTTGGGTTCATGTGGCCTGTAAACGTGTATATCCGGTGAGAACTCGATTTAAAAAAATCAGCATGGAAACAATACTTTTCTTCCTCATATATATGCAAATTGAGCAAGAGAAAGTAAAAAAAATGAATAATTAAAATTGGATTAAAAAAGAAAGCTTAATATTTTAACCCCATCGTTTCCAACTATTTTAGAAAATAAAAGCCTAGACTTTTTTCTTTCTAAAAATAAAATTAATTGTCCTATGTTATCCACAATTAATTGATAATTTAGTAACATAAAATATCTAGCCTTGGTTATTTAAACGAAATAGAGTAGGACAAGTTAATCCCTGTGACTAATGGCTTGCGACGTTATTAATTAAAACAGTAATTTCCTAGAATTAATTAAATCGTTATAAATACTTCATGTGCTGTTATATGCAGGTAATTATTTACGATTACTGTAACAGAAATATTCACTCCAAATGTACAACGTTTTAAACTTCATTCATTTACCACGTGAAAACTTTTTCATATAGCGTTCTTTCATTAATAATAATTACAGTATAGTCGCGATAATCCGAACTCGTAAGATGTCGGAACTTAGTGGATTATCGATGTATACAATCTTAGATTTCGGCAATCAAATTAAAAATGCGATATACTGTAGGTTAAAAAATACAGATATAACAAAATACGAGAACAAAAAATTATAAATGACACCCTTTATTTGAAATCTGTTACAGTATTATTTTCATTATAATTTTAAAAGAAACAATGGTAACTTGTGATTACCAGTGCTGTTAGTCCATGGGAAAAATGTTATAGGATCTTTTTCAACTTTGAATTCAGTGGCAGATTTTTTCGCTCTTATGAACTAAGGGTTTTCCTGACAACATTTTCCAGTTCAATGCAGACTCATCTCCATTGTAAATTTGGTATGCTGTTTAACCCCGCTTTTCTACTTCATCCTAGAATTTTGTTTTAAAGTCCATAAAATCGTTGATATCACTAGAATTTCTTTCATTGGTAACAGTTAACAGTCTAATAACGTATCGTTGTTTGAATTTGTCCAGCCAACCTATACTGGCTTGAAAGTCGTCTTTTCCGGTTGTTTCCTTGTAGAAAACCTTCGTTTTTCTGTGAGAATGTCTCAACTGACCATAGATTGCCTTGCTTTTTCTTGCAAAATCCATGAGTATAAAGCCTGCTCGGCGTCAGGTTTACCTGCTGCTTTCAATGTTTTTCTTTTCAGTGGCCCGCAGTTCATTTATTAGAGGTTTTTTAAGAATTTTTCTAAATGGTAAAAAAATAATTACAACATGATAATAAGTGATCGTTTCGATTACTGGAAGTTTCGGATTACCGTGACCATACTGTATTCCTTAACGAATCTCTTATGAAAAAAAAATATTTACAGCTTTCCAAATATACAAAATAGACATGGATTTAGAAATTCAAATCCAATTTGATATTCTTTAAATTCAATAATTTTACTCTAACTTTAAGGTTATTATTTAGGCTAGTGAAGGTAATTTTTAATGATCACATTTCATGTTCTGTAATATTTTCCGTTTAGTTTAGAAATTTCCAGGGCAAAGGAAAAAACAATTAGGTTGATACTGTACTATTTCTACGCCAGTCCGTTGTTCGTATTTTCCCGCTATTAGCGCTGTAAACGTTGTTGCTTCTGCTACCGGTTGGTAGCGCAGCCAGCAAACCTCTCACAGTGCGTGTGTCAGTGGGTACGACATACACGAACGACCGGTCGAGAAGGAAACAGTCAGTCAGTATCGGTCGTCTCTTCGAGATGGAGAAGATCGATCACTCAATATTGAGTACTTCCGTTTTACACAAAGACCATTTTCCTTCCCTTCCCTCCTCTTCGAAATACCAGCGAGTGCTCCGCCTGTTATTGCTCCGCTCCCATTCTTTAGGCAGCGGTGTAGGCGATCCCCTACTCGCTTGCCAGCGGCCGCTCCTCTTGAAGGCAGCGGCGAAGGTTGTCCCCCCTAACCCCTTTCTTTTACTTCTTTTTGTATTACGCCGCCGGAGGCCCTGCCGCTGCAGCCGGTCCTATGTCAACTCTAACGATTGGACTACAGCCGGTGCGACAAAGTATAGATAGAAAATCCAATCAGGATGAAAATAACAGTTTATGGAGTTAACCTTAGCAGGTCAGTAATTTTGCCTATTTTTTATTTGATATATCATATTATATAAGGAGAACAATGATGTACCACAAAAAGTGCAAAGATCTAATAGAATTTGTGGTACACTATATTAGCATTTGAAATGGAAAGCCCGAAAGTACATATCTGTGAGATTTTATTAGATAGTTGCTGTCTAACATTGATATTTGGCAGTGAGACCTGGGTGCAGAAGAAAAATTATTAAAATTCATCAAGTCTGCAGAGATGCGCTTTTTAAGAAGAGGTAAAGGCTACAAAAGATTGGATCAGTTCAGAAATGTTCGGTAATCTCCTTAATCAGATTTTAATCACGTGATTTAAATAAATCACCTTATCAGATTTATTTCTCTACCGATATAAATAAATTGCATTCTTAATTTTCTAACAATGGAGTGACTATAGTCAGACCATTGTTTTTATTTATTCAAAGATGATACTTTGAGATACATAAGTGTAATAACTACTTGAAGATTGAATATCAATGATTTTTTTTAAATTATCAAATTTTTAATTCCTTTAAAGTTTCATCAAGTTCTGGTTATTGGCGAGAATTTTAAGGGTGATAATTCCGAAACTATAGCCGGCAATTGAACCCGGGACCTTTCTTTTTTTAGTGTGCAATTCTGTTTAGTGTTGTATCCAAAGACCATGAAGACGGTATAAAAAATATTAATTTTAATTTTTTGAAGGTTAATAAAAAATCATTAGTTTATTACAAAAGCATTTACAAAGAGTAACAACAGCTGTTACATAGTAATTTAACTGGTAGTTATTTTTTACTGTAGAAAATTTAGAGTTTTATTTATAAAATATTATAAAGTTTGGTACTATGTTTTGCATAACATATCGTGTTGGAAAAAATCTATAGTTATTAAACGATTTTATTTTACCTAGCCCAGTCAAACGATTTGTGCGCTTGTTGCTTGTCATCTCCAAAAGAATAAAACTCCATAATATAGAAGTGTATTATACAAAGTGTAACGTTGCATTATCGAGATAGTGTAAAATATAGTCAGAGTTTTATTCAGTACATAATATTATGTATTGAAAGATGAAGTTTATAATATATTATGAAATTAATTTAATGAAAATTCCTTAGTAGATGTTAATTCACCATAATAGCTGTTATCACTCAAACAATTTACCGCTTTTCTTATTATATCATTATAACATATTTTATTTTTAATTTTAACTGAGAAAATTATATCCATACCAGTAAAATTACAATAATTTGTTATTTTCTATGGTTAAATAAATATCAAATAATTTAAACGTTTTTCACAAAAGAAAGTTAATGGCTTGGGTAATTTTGGTTAAAGTTTCAGATGCTTAGGAATCGTCCTGCAGTGCAGATACTTAAATATCTTCCAAAAATATTTTTCTTTTTAAAGTAAGCTAGTTTTCTTTCAAAATTTTTCCCAAAATATCACTTAATATATAAATGAATTACAGTTAGCCTATGTCATCCATCTACTGACAAAAAGTATTTTTTATTTATTTTTTTAAATGTTTGTACCGTATACATTTCTTTTTTTATTTTTAAAACATCAGAGTACAATAATTTTGAAATATGTGTTATGCAATTGAATTTTATGCGAAGGAATATTCTAATATGATTACATAAATTTTTCTGTCGAGGTATTTTAAAATATGATTTATAAAATGTTTTGAAACAATCGTCCTTACAAGACAAAGAAGAATTATTATACAGACTGTACTGCATGTATTTGAATCGAGGTGGTTCTTTATCCAAGAGAGTGAGGGTTGTATGCACACAAGGTTGAATGGTTTGAATATTTAAAGTTCGCGTGACTTAAGGTAGCTCTTTGCAGACCATGATACTGCCCCGGTCCCTTCTCGGTCACTAAATAAATTCCGCTACTACACTTTACATCCCCCAATACCATGACTACTATTATTTGTTCCTTGTAAATTTACCAAATTGCACCTGACTAGAACCGGAATTATTTGTTAGGTTCTTACTTTTGTTTTATTATTTCACAAGTGATTTATTTCAAGCACTCTTGCTTCACTTACAGTTACATTTCTTTTAAATGCAAGTTGCTATTTTTGTGTAATTACGGAATAAAAAATATCTAATATTATTTTTAACCTTAATACATTCTTAAAACTTCGATGTTATCAACAATTAAGGAACATATATACAAATTTCTCAATAAAATATTTTGCCGTTAAAACAGTAAATTACACTTTAGACAAGAATATTTAAACGTTTTTTTCTTTATAGAATGTTAGATAAAGCATAATTATTTATTTTACGTTTGTCGTATTTGAATTTGCCATAAAATAGAGGTATTTACCTGTAGTTTTGAAGCTAAATTGATTGAAATCACCATGTGTAATTTTGTAAATGATATTATTACGCCTATACTCTGTCCAACAGTCGGAAGATATCATTGCTTATATGGTCAGAGCGCTGTTACGTACTGTGTTAAAAAGATGAAAATAAAAGTTGATCTTATTGTAGGCAATATTATACTTGAAATACTGAAACGAATTACTTTTGCGATTAAAAATGTGTACGTTATTATATGAAATATTTATAATTATGTGACAGAATTGTTATTACATTTGTAATTGAATATAACTATTTAATGTACAGCATTTTGTTTGTAAAAACATTAAAATGTTATGAAAAGATAAAATTAAATTAAACATTTTTTTATTTCAAAATCTTTAATTACCCATTTCATCGTCATAGACCTATAAATTCTATAAATTTTTATTCTATATATGTGACTATTTACTTTAATTTTAAAGTATTTCATTTCTTTTTAATGCTGCGTCTTTTATTCGAATATTGGAGCCAAACATTATTATTTAAATAATAGTCACTTATCCTTTTAACTTTAGTTTAAATTACAATTACTTGAAACTTATACGCTATTAATTAGATACTACGTATGTTTGTGGAACAGATAGTAGCGGAGAGCGTATTTCTCTATACAACCAATGTTAAATTGGAATCCCCTATCTTTCCCACAGACTCAAGTGATTGTTGGATGTAGTATAGGAATATTTTATACTTTTTTTATCCCCAATGTTTGAACGTTGCATTCTGTTCAATTTTGAAAAATAAGCAATCCAATGACCCAATGAGATGAGGATTATATGACGTGTGAATAAGGTGTAGTCTTGCTCAAACTCAAGTTGATCATTCAAAGATCCCCTCAACTATCAAAGTACACCTATAACAATTGTCTACTATTCAAGTCCGTATAACTACCTTTACTAGCATTTTAAACATGGAACCTTTGTCTCTGAAAACCAGCTGTTAAACCCTGACTTGCGGCGACAACTTTACCACTAAATCAACCCCATGAGTTATTTGCATTTATAAAAGAACTTTTCAGCTTTTTTTATCAAGAATTGTACACTATTGACAACAACCTAATTTGATAGCGGCTGTCGCTGTATTTTCATCTTAAAGTAGGCTATTGTGGGGTTGTTTCATGCTTGGCTCTCATCTTGTTATTATAAAAAGTTTGCTCGCCCAGTCTATATTACTTGACAATTTAACAACTCTTTGCAAGCTATCAAACTAAGTAAGCATTTAACCTATTGTATTTTACTATAATGTTAATAAACAATATTTTGTAGTCTACTAACACAGAATTTTCCTCCTTATGTGTTTTGTCCTTTTCAATATTATGAATGAAAATCATATATATACAAAATATTCAAAGCTGTATAAAATATTAACTGTTAAATTTTGTTCAACTCCTTCATTTAACGACATTAACTTACATTAACTTATTAACTAACGACATTTAACTTACATTTTTCTATTATCTACATAAATATTTAATGCCAAGGATTTAAATATGTGAACACTTTCAGCAAGTAAATATTACCAATAGTCGAATTTAAAATCCAATATTTCGAATATTTATACCAATAACATTAGTACGCCTATTATTTTAATTCTTAACATACTCAATGCTGAGCAATTATGAGGTATCTCTCCAGCTGGATTGACTTCTTGTGCGGCGTATTCTCTGCTTGCTTTATTTACGACTGTATGTTAAATCTTTATAGTTTTTTTTTATTTCCAACCTATACATGAATTTATTTTTGCTAATAACATAAAAACAAACAATTTAATGGATTTTTTAGATTTTTATTCCGATTTTATCGTTTGTTATGATAAATGTATTTCTTGATTGAATGTTTCCATTTATTGTTACGATTTACGCGTAATTTATCATATAATATTAAACTGCAAATAATATATTTTAAAAATAAATCGTAAAATGTAAGCTATTTTGCATCGATCCTGCAAATATGATATTAGATTCACAGCTTCAACTGTATCCTGAAAACCCATTTTTTCACGAGACGAAAATTCAAAAACGAACTGCACCGGTTACACAGAAAATACATTTCTCAGGGCTATACAATAGCAACAAATAAAGTCTCACTCCAGAATTTTTACTTTCTCTTGCCTATATGAATATATAGGAAGGAAAGTATTGTTTTCATGTCGATTTTTCGAAATCGAGTTTTCACCGGATCTATACGTTTTCAGACCCCCTGAACCCAAAAAACATGTTTTTAGCGATTGGTCTGTGTGTGTGTGTGTGTGTGTGTGTGTGTGTGTGTGTGTGTGTGTGTGTGTGTGTGTGTGAACAGAATATCTCAAGAACGGAACATCGTACGAACTTGAAACTTAAGTTACATACCACTACCGGACGCGACACGAACATTTTCATCAAAATCGGTCAACCGGAAGTAGTAGTTTATTCGTATAATTTTTCAGTTTTTTGCGATTTTCTCAAAAACTGGTCCTACGATTTTTTTTAAAATCGCCTATTTTACTCAATTTTTTATTCTCTACAAGATAGGGTAGGCGCCATGTTTGCTGAAATTTTCGGTGAGGCTGTTTTCACGTAAAAACTTTGTTTTTTTAAGATTACGGCTTTAATATAAATTTTAGCGCAAAAACTTATATAATAAAAGTTGTAGAGAATTTAAAAACCTACAACTTCTGTTCAAACATTTTTTTGTATGATGCTTAGTTTAGCAGTAATTAGCGATTTTCTGATTTTTTCTCACGAAAACGTGTGAAAAATCGATTTTTTTAAGATTTTGCCCTTAGTATGCATTTTACGACAAAAGTGTATATAACCAAATTTATAGGAAATTTAAAGATCTACAACTTTTATTTAACGTATTTTTCTCTACAGAGCCTAGTTTAGCGTGAAATAGTGATTTTCCGTATTTTTAAGCCAGACTGAGGTTGATTTTCATTTTGAGTGTTTCACTCATGATTAAAATAAGGTTATGTTTATTGAGGTTAGTTTTTGTTTATTTCTAATATTTTATTACTGATGTTAAATTATATTGTAAATTATTTGCATTGGCAAGAGAAAGTTGTGTGAGTGTTTCACACCAGATTTTTTAATATGTTAACAAAACAGAACCCACCAGGCGAGACGGCAGCCAGGCGGTAACACCTATCCATGACCCGCTAGGCGAGTCCCTAGCCCTTAATGTGTCAATGCATGTACGTTGCAATGAGTTCAATTTAAGGATGATAAGATGTATTAGTTTATTTTAATAATTAATTAATAATATTATAATATAGTAAAAGTTATAGAACCTTAGATTTTGTTTTTAATTACCAAAATAGTTATTATTTACCAAAATTCAAAACCTTTTTTAAGGGGAAAGTTTTTGAATCCAGCAGGTTGGTTTAATGAAGGCCGTTGAATGAGAGATCGCTTATTCAACAGCCCTTGGGTTTAATAGTAAAGTCGTCACCGTGAATCAGCTGTTTGACAGCTGATGTACGGAGACGAAGGTTCCGCGGTTCAAATCCTAGTAATGCTAGTTTATTTTATAAGGATTTGAAAATAGAGAATGGTTACCGGTTGGTGTACTTTGACGATTGGGGTCAATTAACTATACTTTCTCAGGAATGATCAGCTTGAACCTGTACAAAACTACACCTCATTTGCATGTCATCCTCACATCATTCTCATCTCATTAGGTCATGGGTTGCTTATTTTTCTAAATTGAACAGATTGCAACGTACACACATTAGGGTTTAAAAAGGAATACAAATTAGCATATGTAAATTCAACACAGGTACTCCAAAAAATATTTATGTGATTTTATTCTTTTGTTAGAAAGTAGTGAAACATATGTTTCACCGTTAATATAGTAAATTTGCTGCAGTTGATTTTTTTTAGGTACTGTTCTAATGTCATGACCAATTTTATTTAATATACAACCAATAGTTTGTACTTTATATTATTTTTATTCAACATTTGAGTTACGATATATAAATAAAACATTCGATTACTTTAAGACGTATTACTACCTACTCCTTCCATTTAATATTAGGTTATTTCCGTATTTTCAACCAACCTCAAGTTCAATTTGTGTTAGATTAAATTCGTAATCTGTATTTTGATTACTTTTTGTAATTTTAAAATAGGCCTTACCAATACAAGAAGATTATTAAGGTGCTCGGGGCAAATTTAATTTTTAAAATTTTCATCCTATTTTTCCTCATTCCTCTCACAATATTAATGTAGCTGTCAACTCGACATTAAAAATATAATATTTTTTGATTTCTTAGAACTTACGCTTACACATACAGTAAAATTTTGATGAAAATTAAAAGTAATTTACCTATATTGTTAAAATTATATAATATTAAATTCTCATTTAATTTTCTTAAAAACAAGTATAATATTTCTGAAATAATTCAAAATTCATAAGAAATTTCTTCGAATTTTAAATCAAATTTATATGTTGATTCAAATTTAAGCACAAAAAATTTAAGGTAGAGTAACTTGAATACCGGTCCTATTACATAAATATTGGATGATTCTTAGTGTTTCATAATTTTGTTTCACTAGCTCTTCACTATAATTAAGGGTTCAGAGGAAGAACTATATAATTACTATTTTAAAAATTTTACAGGAATGCTAACACAAAGTTTGACGAACCATACTTTGTTAAAATACACTAAAAACTACTTGAAAGGCTTTACTGTTTTAATTTTAGCAGTAAACTCTTTATGTTGTAATATTTTTTAAATACTGAAATTATTGAATGCCAAAAACCACTGTTTATAATAATAGTTGAGGATTCCTAGAGTTAGTAAGCACATAAATTATTTCCCTTAAAAATGTGAGGTCTACAAATTATAAAAAAATTCAAAAAATCATCATATACGACAAAAACCACTATTTAATAAACAGGAATTAGAAACTAATACATTTTTAACAATACAGTTTATGATGCAAATAAAATCAGTTGTCTGATTAAATTGCATAAGTTCTTATCATTGTATGGTAGTTGGAAAAATAACTGACTGCTTTTAGCAAAAATCTTTTTCGACCTTTAAATGAATTCATAACTCTAAATGAATTAAAATATAACCTCTGATAGCCGAGAATATAAACAAACTCCTTTGAAAAAATGACCAAAAAATAGTCACTCTGTCACCTGGACTATTTAATATTGCTGGTGACAGGGCAGCTACCGGTGTCAAAATTAAAAGAGTTATCAAGTCACTAGCATGGTTACTAGCAAATTGTGTAGGGCCTAATCAATTTTTTTTAAATAAATATGTAGCAGAAATTGTCTAATTGCTAGATCGACTGTATAAAATATACTACACCGTGTACACACACACACACACACACACACACACACACACACACATAGTTTAGAAAAATTCCCCGCGTACCTCTCTTGTCATCATCAAACCCCTTCATCAATGTCAACACCAATGACTACTCACATGTACACACACACACACACATATTTATGAAAATCTTCATTAGGGCCCTTAGGGTTATCATTTTGAAAAAATTAAAAAGAAAATGTTGCTGTGAATATAAATACGAATGTGCTGTCAAAATTTCATGAAAACCTGTTAAGTAGTTTTGTAAATTAACCTACATAAAGAAAAACACTCCTTGCCTTTATAAATGTTAGTGTAGATTTTCGTGGAGAAATGTTTTCCTATCCTAAATATCTCTGGAGTTATCATGTTTTCCTTTTAATATTTAGTCAAGATTTAGGTCTCAATTCTACCAACATGAATCTCTAATAAAACGAAAAATCAGAAAAAGTGAAGTTACCTTATTTTTTGAGCACTTCTTTTGCGTAACTACAGTGACTGTTACAAAATGTAAAATACACTTTAGACAAGAATATTTAAAGGTTTTTATTGCAAATAATGAACGATATGATATAACATTCTAGAGATATTCTGTTTACACACAGATCAATCGCTAAAAACATGTTTTTGGGTTCAGGGGGTCTGAAAACGTGTATATCCGGTGAAAACTCGATTTTGAAAAATCGATATGAATACAATACTTTCCTTCTTATATATTCACAAAGGCAAGGGAAAGTTAAAAATAAAAGTACTAATATTTTGATAAGCTCTACTACGACCTTGGATATGATTTCAATGTAAATACGGTAAAGAATTATTGCTAAAGTAAGCGTCATATACAAAAAATTATGTAATGTAAAAGTATAAATTATAATTTTACCATTTAAAGGGCAGAATTACTAAATTCACACAAACGTCTACTATTAATTTACCAAACAATTTGTACAACTTTAACAAATAAATATTCTAGTAATTAAAAACATTTTATTCATTTTTCGGAAAATTTTGTTTTTTGATTTCTGGACAGATATATTTTTTATTATTATTATCAATATTTTTGTTGCTACATGTAGAATTTCAGTAATTTCTGAATGGATTTTATGAAACTTGAAACTGCCAATACATACTTATTGATTTACGGCACAAAATATGCGTCCATATGGTTGGCGGGCACAAAGGGATGTGGACTTAATTTATTTTAAAAACAATAAAATTAAAACAATTTCTTTTACTGCTGGACAATAAAATAATAATTTCTATCTTATATCTTAGCAACGTAGTTTTGAATTCAACTTTGTTCTGTTCCCCAGTTTCATATTTAAAGAATTGTAAGAAAACCTTTCTATGCCTCTTTTCGTTCACTTCCACAGAGAATACTAGTCGAAATCTCCATTAAGAATTCCCAGTAGTATATCATCTATACCACTATACCTGTCTCCTCTTCCTTTTACGTATGAAGCATTTTGTACTTGTAGATTTTTCTTACTAACCGGAAAGACTTTCACGTTTATTTTACCGAACAACGGATTGTACAATTTTTATATAAAATTATTTTATTACATCGATTGTCAATTACAGTATAATCAGTATAGGTCGACACAAATTAGCGTCTTAGGCGGAAAATCGTTTTAGCCGAGAAGTGGTCAAGGCAACCTAAGAGAGTGCCTTTTAAAGAAATTATTACTGAAAGCAGAAAAGTGTTAATGTTTTAACATTTTGCGTTATGTGAGAAAATATTAATAACAGTAATTACATAGAGGTTGTATAAATAAATATGTATGCGTTATATGTACTACATAAATAAACTTAAAAATACATACCTTTTTTTGAACGTCACGTTTAGTTTATTAAAAAAACAAAAAAAAACAAACGAATGTAAATAGCCAACTGTGAATATCATGTATGTAAATACTGTAACTAATAACGAAATTTCCATTACTTATTTTTAAAATAGTCATCAATTTCGAGCGCGTATTAGGCCGGATTGAATGCGTATTAAGCGGAACATAATATACGTGTTTTACCTTATTAATCAGGAGACTTCATGAAAACCGCGTTGTAAGCAGAAAATCGTTTTAGCCGTGAGCGTATAAAACGGATAATATTGTATTCTGATATCTGTTAAAGTCTATTTTTAATAATTTTGTTGAAAACGTTTTATAGTAACTTTTTTCACCTACAAGTCATAATTATTACAAGTACTCTTAGCCTACTGCTTTTGAATATGAGTTTTCCAAGAACAAAGTAAAGACGTTACAGGGTCAAGACTAAAATTTAAAAAAGTAACTGGTAACAATAAATTAATTTTGGAAATTTTAGTTAATTAAATAGGGAGAAATATTTTTGTTAATATTTAGGGAATGTATTTTTTATGATAATTATAAAAATATAAGCACCAAATTTAAATTTAAAACAGTCATTTCAAAAAACTTGTCAAATATTTCCTGTTTCACTTTAGCAAAATTTTTATTTTAGGTCTAGATTGCATGTAAATATTCATTCCCTGAAAAATTACATAGTCTGACGTTTATTTACTGATATATGCATTAAAATTATATTTACTTATAAATAAATTAAGTCAATTAGGAATGTTATTTCTAAAACAGCTGACTGTGTTAGTTTTTTTTTTAATAATGTGGTTTCTGAAATGACTTTTTATTTGTTACTCGCACAAATTTACTACTGATAACGCCCCAGTTGACCATTTCTTACAGATGTTATTCTGAAAGTATGTATTAAACAAATATAATCTATTTTACTAAGCACTTTAAGACTACTCACACGTCGAAAAATATTTTTTTTTAGCTTAAAGAAACTTACTGGGTACTTTTTCTGTAACAAAGATTGAAAGTAATAGTCGATTAATCGTTTGCCTTAATGCCAGTGTTTTAGAATGAATACAGTAAGGTCTTTTATGTGTTTGCTATACCTTAAATACAATTTACTGAAATAAAAAGCGCATAAGGTTATAAAAATAAAGTGTTTAAAATTATTTTAGAGCGGTTAATTTTAACTGGAGTTTTATAATAGCAAATACATTATTATTGTCGATGAAACTGTACAATGAAGCTTAAGTTTAAATTTAACGGGTTGTAAGCAAACTGGCGACTACAAGTGAAAGTGGAGAATCATGCATCTGATGTTGCTGTACTGTAATTTAGCTTGATTGTTTTCAAGTATAATTTAGTAAACATTTGTTTATCTCTCTAACATTCAAAACTGTAAAAATGTAAAAATGTAATTGTATATAAATACAATTACAATTAATAGAAAAAAATGTAAAAGTTAATTATAAATTAATTACATCACTTACCTTTAATTTTACTTAATAATATTTAATTAGTCTCTTATAAATTATCAGTTTGTCATAACGTCCCAATCACAAGGTCTAAACCATTCGCCATAACACTAACTTATTTTATATCATTTAAAATGTTTTCTACAATAATATTTTACATGAAATTTTGATCCGTTGTCACTAACAACTAATGTCTTTTTTATTGCAATTTTACGATTTATATTTTTGTTGGGTGGAATGTACGCAATATGTTTGTAATAGATAATTAAAATTTTATGTCATGAACGGGATATTTTTATCTAACGTTACTGGTTTTAATTACATAGAGGGATAATGTATGTTTTGTTTATTTTGAATACGTTTATCAGAATACACACTAAAAGGGTCACATACAATGGATAAGTGTTCATTTAATTTTATTCGAAAAATTTTGCGGTTATTAAACTATGTACTTCGTGTTATACTAGAAAAAACTGTGTCACTGTCGTCGGATGCTGCGGACTCGACCTTGTAACGGGTGCACACGAACTTGGCCGATCTTGTGGGGTATAACTCCCCTGGCAGGATATTCTAACCCGAATGTAACCGATTAAATCCGAACAACGGAGTGAGTGGTACGATCCGAACCCTACGGGGGAATCTGTGTCACTGAGGGATGCTGAGCTCACCCCGCCCACAATGTTCCACCTGACCTTGTTTTCCGAATTTACCCGATTCTACTCGATCATTCACGATTTGTAGATGCAAGGACCAACCTCCATTTTTCTTGCTCACGCGGGGAATCGATCGGGCCGCTCTCCTTCTCTCCGTGGCCCTTTACTGTTTTCACGATAGAATTAAGATAAGTGAGGACATAGGGTCGCAATAAAAGTGTTCTTGTTCATGCTTCTAACAAAGGTGAATAGCTCAACGTTTAATTTTCAATAGGTTATGTATGTAGGAAGAACAAGAATATCTCTTCCCCCACCCACGACTACAATATTTGCTTCCGTTCCTACCTTAACGCTGAATAAAAACCAGTCGTTTTACAAGTTTGTTTATTAACAATGAACTGTTAAACATCTCTATTCATAAAGTTTATTAATCAAGAAATAAACATTTCATAAAAACAGCATTAAATTAAAATAAAAGAATTTTTGCTGTAAACCGGTGTTATAAAATATGTAAATTTTATTTCATAACTAATTTGTAATATTTTACATTCAAAAAAACTATTTTGTTGTAGTTTCATAACAAAACGAATAATTGTTTTGGTTGCATGATATGATAAACACAGATATTTAAAACTGTTGGGCCAATATTCCACTAAATATTGTGAAAATTAATTAAATATCTAAATTTTACTAGTATAAAACAATCTTAAGATGGCCGATCTAATTCATTATTAGAAACAAATATTTATTAAATAAACTATAAAATGTTATCACTGTATTCAAAATAAACAATTAATTAATACAACAAAACTATATTATTACCTACAGTGCTTCTTTATTATTAATATTAATGGTAAATCTTTTGTAGATTGGAAAATTGTATAATGAATATTTTACTACTACATTTAATACGAATCAAACACATCCTTAAAGGCACTATAATAAAGTATAAACAACAGCAATCAATATTTTATTAATTATTAATTGAATAAATGACTAAACTTCAAATATTTAATAGATAGTTGACCACATATTGAAGGACTAAATACTGAATAAATTACAAGGAAAACAACTTTCATGATAATTTAAATAAGCCTACAGGCTGGGTAGATTTAATAAATAAATCTCATAAAGTATTCGTCAATCAAATAGACTATAATACCACATAATAAAAGTAGAATAAATAATTAGTATTTAGAATTGGTTTTAATGTTAACAAATATCACATAAAATATTTTGGGTTAGAAAAACTGTTCTTTGAAAAACAGCAACCTGTAAGAAATAATGTTCTTGAAAACGTTTGAAAAAATAATATCTATTGATATTTTTTGTGAAATAAGATTTCTATAACTACCTTAATTATGGTGATTTAATTGAAAATTTTCAATAAAAAATCAAAACAATGAATAATTACATACATAAAAACAATACTCAAAATAAATGTTGAAAGTGAAAACTTCTTTGTGTTGTTATGAATGTGTTTCAATTTAGTCTGTCTTCCTTAATTACCTTATTAATTTTCATTTTGTTGTATTTTTAATTTATAAATTAGATTAGCTGGACTTATAAGTCCAACTGGTTTTCACATTTATGCTAATAGATACGTTTATGGTTGATAAAAATGAGTAATGGAAGGATCTGACTTGGAATCGAATTAGTTTCGTGGTATCTCATTAATTTAATTTAACTATAAATTAGATGTAAACAAAATAATAAACACTATGTAAAGTGTAAGCGTAAAAAAGTAATCTTTTAGAGGATAAAAATTTATTTTTTAGTTAGTGAACTTGTCTTAAAGTAGCTAAATGAAAACTATTTGTTAATGTTTTACATGCAAAAAGTTTATTTATTTGTTTATCCCTAATTTGTGTACGTTGGAATCTGTTTAATTCAGAACAATAACCAACTCCATGACCCAATAAAATGAGGATGATATGTAAGCGTGTAAAATGAGGTGTAGTCTTGTACAGACCCGGGCCAACCATTCTTGAGAGAGTATGGTTAATTGAACCCCAACCATCAAAATACACTGGTAACCACTGTCTAGTATTCAAACCCGTATAAACGTAACTACATTTAGTAGGATTTTAACCAGGAACCTTAGTTTCCAAAAATCAGTTGTTAAACAGCTGACTCGCGGTGACGACTCCACCTCTAGACCGACTCGGTAGGTCGCAGAAAGTTGGGAGGCCAATTTAATTATACAGATTGGAATTAAAATTTTATACATAATTATTTTTCTATTGAGAACGCTGAGGCGCTGCAACTTCTCGACATACGAGTAGTCATGAAGTTGGTTTTTATTACATTTATTAATGAATTTTTGATAAATTTTGTTGAAGTCTTAGTTTATGATTATGTTAGAAGCAACGATATCTATAGTGTTGTATCTAGATAAATATTTAACACCAGAGCAAAATAGTAGCAATAGGGAAGTACTAATAGTAACTTATAGTAAGAGTAGCTTTACGTCTACATCTTGGAGAATTTTAATCGTTAAAAATTAGAAAAGCCAAAGGGGTTTTCTCGTGTTAATTGTTCAGGAAAATTAAAAATATTGTTCATAACTTACCACAAAAATAATAAGAAAAGAACTCTTTGATTAAAGCATTGAAGTATAATTATATAATATTACACAGATGAATAATATGTAATATTATATGACTATTAAACTCTGAAACCCACATTTATTGTCATCTTGAATTTAAAAACTTGCTTTTCTTAAGAAACAGTTATCAGATTTTTAAATTTTATTTAAATTCGAATTTTAAATTTTGTATCATATGAAGACTTGAATGTAGAGGCGCATTTAACCAAGTTGTGTATTTCACTGTTTGCTGATTCAGATGTTAAAATAGACTAGGTTTAAAATTAGATTTCTCTGAAAGCAGATTAAGAACAGAATTAGAGGTAGTTTTCTAATAGAATAACTTACTTTTACGTCTACAAACAAAACCAGTGACTTAAAAACCACACAATAACTACTTGTTAATAATGTTTGTCTGTGGGGTGGCTAACAACTCGATAACCACTATAGCAGGTTGGTTTGAGGGGAGGATTGTACCTATTAAGTTCTCCTACAATAGCGTCAATGTCCTTTCTTGAATTCATTTAGTACAAACAGTCCTACGGTTGTAATTTGTAATTGTATTTGGGTTTCCCAGTTAAATAGTGATTAAAACACCATTGATCACTGCTATTCAAGTGAATTTAAGTGCGACAGATACTTGTGCTGAGTCAAAAATTGACGGATACTTTTAGGATCCGAAGAGGTGAAACAGATGAAGCGGCAATAATCAGAGTTATAATTTAAATGACATAGATCTTACTAAAACTTTTTTGTTTGCGAGGTATGTGTCAATTTTCATGGTAAAGAAACTGTCTTTTCTATTGAGATATTGCCACTAAATAATGTTTTTCTACTAAATTTCTCCAACTTCTTAAATTTCCGGGATTTTAAATTGTTTTTGAGTTGATTTTCTACACGTAAATTTGGCCATCAATATTGACGTAATCACATACAAAGCAAATTACGTAATCTTTTATGAACGACAATCGTCAAAAAAAGAAAATTGAAATACTAATCAAAATTTTTAGGGTACCCGGAACGAATGAAATTGAAAATTTTCACATTTTCAGTTCTTTGCAAATTATTAAAATTCGGAGTTTTCTGCATCCGGCGATATATATTTTTTTTAATTAATAATATGCTGAATCCTTATGCTGGTTTTTAAACATTACCATTTGCATAACATATCTATTTTTGTGAATGACAACAGAAAAAATACATATTTTTTTATTTTGTGCGGTATTTTTTGTTTCAAAACTTAAAGTTAGCACGAGATCACCTGTGAATATAATATATTAAACTCTGAACTGTAAAAAATAAGACATTGAATTATTTAACGTAGAATGTGTTCTTTTTAGTTTTTTCTTGTTTTCTTGTAAATAGCAATTTTTGACGCATAAGGAACATTTTCTCAGCCAACTGTGAATAGATTTTAATGAAATGTTTGCACAGTATTTCATACCATAATTTCAATATACTGAGTTAATATTACAGTAAAATAACTTGTTTAAATGCTTCTTTTCTGTTTCAATAGGCAAAAAGTTATGATTTTCAAAAGTGGTAATTTAAAAAAAATTTGTCTTATCTCCCTAACAATATATCAAGATGCTACTAACTGGGCGTAGAATAGCCTGAAAAGTAACCACAAAAAAATTGGACAGGATAACTCTAACAGTTTTTGAGAAAATATTCGTAACAGTAACATTACGGAGATAGGCCTTCTTGGTCCTCTTAAATTACAAATGCGAAAAGCCCTCTCGCCCGTACGCATAAGCACAATTAACGTAATGCAGAACCAGTTCCGTAATGGCACGGTTTTTAACGGCCCGACAACTTTTTTGATTCGCAATTCAGGCACTGACTGACTCATTCCAACAGCGTTAAGTGTTTTTATAACTTCAGTCTGATATTTTCTTTAAACAGTCGAGAAAATTGAAGAAGGTATCAAAATGAAAACAAACCTTTCTACTAGATACAATTTCTAAGAATTCTCATTCAAAAAATATCATTCATTACAATTCACTATCTTTGTTCAACATACCACATACAACACACAATTCCTACCATACATATTTTACTCCCTTAGCTATTTCTAGAATATCACAATGCTACAATATTAAATGAGGTACAAATATTGAAACCTTATCTTATCCTATTGATATAAATTATATTTAATACTCAAAGGTAATTTAATTACTTAATATTAAAGTCAAAGTTTTGGTTAATTATTATCCTATTGAAAGTCATTAATTTATTGATTTTATATTTATTATTGTACAAAACTTTACTTGTACAATCTATTGTTCTTGTTAATATAACCATTAAAATGTTAATAAGGGTGAAATTCAATTTAACTCACTCAAACTTTCTCCTTTGTCTTCAGGGAGTGAACATTATTATTTGCATTATATCCTTGTGTATGTGTATGTAGTTTAAGATTTAGTTTACTTAAAATTTTGGACGAACAAATTTATAGTTATTTCAAAAAGAACTGAGTAAATATTTATGTGGAACTAAATATTTCATTAACTCAATTCTATAAAATTATTCACTAAAAACTTATAACAAAGTAACGAGGACCTTGATATCAAAATATTTTTCTTACTTTTGGAATTCCTGACGGAAAAGTTTTTTTCAAAACGAATTCTTAAAAAACTCACGAGTGATTTTACCAGGACAGCTCATAACTGGTGAAAGGATAACCATAAAGATTTTGAAATTTAAGAACTTTTCGAAACTTTTAGAAACATTATCTAAAGCTATGGTCTGAAGGTCACAATGACTTAAATTCCAAATTAACTTTTGTGAAACCTTAAAAAAATGGTAGAAGGAAATATTTGGTATATTAAATAAGTAAGCAACTCCGAATTCGAATACACGACTTGTTCAATCATTACTAATTTTCATTTCATATTATTGACCCAAAATTTTGGAGCTGAATTCCAATCAACCAGCTTAGATAAGTAGTGTGTTTTATACAAAGGTCTATTTTTTCAAAGGTTACCTCAGTAGGCGCACTGGTATGCTCCAGAAGGTAAAAGGGATGTCGGTAGATCTAGGAGAAGTTGGAGATAGATAATAATAATATAGTATGTAAGTTTGGAACAGGCTGCGGCTTAATCCTTGGTTGAAAGAAGAATGTGGGAATTTTTACAACTTGGTAGATATTAAATATAGACAATTTTATAATTTGGACGAAAATAAAATGGTCAAGTTAGAGAATATTTTTATCTTATTTTCTCCTTTAATGCTATAAGAAAATTGCATTTCTTATATTCCTAAAATGAATTTGCAAATTGACTAGCTCTATAAAGGAAAAAGGAAGCAAAAAGTATTTTAAGGTTGATTGTAAATTTATTTAAATGATTTATAAAAGTACTCCTAATTGGTTAACTTGTATTTCTTTGTAATACGTGATACAAAAATATGGAAGCATTAAAAATGAATATTCTAATGAAGTTTTAAAATACACAGACGTGCGCCCACACTTGTGTGTGCGCGAACACACAGTATAAATTTCCTGAATTTTTGTATTATATATTTCTGGGCGCGTACGTTTACTACCATCATAGCTTATGTAACAGAACTTTTTAATTCAGGATAGAATGATAAAAGTTGCACAAGTTAATCTCTTTCTATTTGCGGTAGTCCTCTTTCAAGTTAAAATGCACATCATGGCAATTACAGATTATCTTCATTTCTGATGCATGAAGCTCTTTACTTTAATGTTTATCCTTTTATGTGATAAATGTAGAAGTTTAAATTATTTACCTAATACTTTATAATGAACGGTATAACTACTTTCATTCAAATGACGTTACATTTTTAAAATTTTCATACAAGGTAGACTAATTTATAATATATTTGAAGGTACCAAAGAATACAACTTATTGAGTTATTCGCATAAATTTTTAAAATAAGATTTGTCCCCGCCACCCCTTTTAATAAATATTTTACTGTGTTACCGGCCTTCAATATTTCTCCGACCCTTGTCGGCGTAGCAAGCATTTTGGCGGCGTACCGAGAGACCCTTCGGCTGCATACCGACAGAGGCATTTGTTCCCTATGCTGAGGCCAATAACCGCCCCCTACCACAGCGCCATCGGTGAATATAAAAGCGCACCGCACTGAGCTGCTGGTCAGTGCGCTCTACGACTCCGACCAAGATCAACCGACGGATCCACGAGATAAAAAAGGAAGATGTTTTTTGGGACTTGACGCAGAAAGCAACTCAGCAGCCGTTGCCGCCGCAGCTGCATCCTTCATCGGTCCTTCTCAGGACCAACTCTTACAGGTTTTAACCAGTACTTTTCAGGACCTTCCATCTGAGCCACGGCTCTGGCCGCAGCCACGCGCTGCCTACACCGGTTTCCTTCGAGACAAACATAGTGGCCTTCTCAGAACCAACTCGTAAAGGTTTAACTGGCCCTTTTCAGGGCCACCAACTAACTCTGTCCGCCCCGACAGAAACACACATAAACGGCCCTATTCTTGGTCACCAAAAGTTAAAGGTCTAATCTCGCCACTTAATGTCGCTTTCTGGTTACACTTTATTAATTATAAATTCTATAGAAATCGAATAATGTGGTTGTATAAATCCGACTTCTTAAAACAAAATTCCGAAACCTTAGCCTACACCGATATCTGCAAATTCATTGGTCAAGCTCCAAAAAGGTTTCAATTTCAATACCTGGGTATTATCTGGAAAATTACTGAAAAATTACGTTTCTTTACCAAGTGGTTATTATTGCGGAGCTTTTGAAGCGGTTTAAAATAAAAATTATATAAGAGCAGAGAATTTTATTGTTTTTTTTAATAAGGTTATTTATTTATGCCGTTAAATGTTGTGAGAGTATGAAAGCTGTACGGTAGTGATTCTGGGTACTTGGGAAGAAGGATGAACGTCAAATCCAGGCGGCGGAAATGCGGTTCTTGAGAAGAGTTCAGGGGTGTAGCTTAAATGATCACATTATAAATAAGGAAATCTGGGCCAATTTAAATGTCTTCGCTCTATTAGAAACATTTGACAAATACAGAGAGAAGTGGGAGGAGTATTTAATACACTTTAGTGAAGATATAGGTGAAACGGGCATTAAGCTACATACCTGCTGGACGAAGAGATGCAGGTAGATCGCAAAAAGGATGGGTTGGAACAGAAGGCCTAATCCATAACAGAAAGAAGAAGAAGAAGAAGTATGAAAGCATTTTTTGTCTTTTTTACTACTGCAAAAAACACGAAAAGGAGACTGACTAGGAATCCGCTTGGATGCCCTAAAGCAACTGGTAATAAACTTGACTGATGTCATTTTTAGTAACTTTTTGTAGTAACACATATTTGTTGTTGTATGTATCGTAATATTTTAAGTTGCAAGTTTTGTTTGTATCAGAATTTTATCCTCAAAGTTGGTGACATCAACCTTATTGATGCACTGGAGATGTAGCCTTACAGAAGAATGCTTCGTGCCTTATGGACAGCATGAACATGAGGAATAAAATAGGAATTGTAGAGTGTTTATGCAGTAAGAGGGTTTGTTAAGATTGTTCTATGCAGAAAGTTTACTAACAAGGGATGTGTTCTTTAAGGTGACCGTTTAAAACTATTTCAGCTAATATTGAAAGGTTAAATCTGATGTCGGCGAAGTCCTGATTGAAGAACATAAAGTATTGGTTTGGGATTGCCAGTTGACGAGTTGATCCGTCTGCCAAAAAACAAGGAAGAAAACTAGGTGGTAAAACGTGGCACATAGAGAGATACAAATGTAATAGTAGTAGTTGTAAATTCTCTTATAATTTATGATGTACATTATTATAACGTACGTCCATTTTTATGAAAATCAAAAATATTATATTTTTTCATATTCTGGGTGTTTTTCCCATGACCAGAATCATAAATATATAAAAACTCATTTTAAACAATAAACATTTTTATTATTTGTTTTTGAGTCAAAATATTTTAGTAATAATATGTATTCCCTGTAAATCTTTGTAAATTTATAAAAGAGTAGTAGTTTTGGTTCTTAGATACACAGTTGGAAAATGTGAGTTGCGTAGAAATACTCCGGAAGTTATTTCGAGACCTTTGAAAGAGATTGTACATTAAAACAGAAATGAAATTTTATTTTACATTCGGCAACAAAAGTTCTAATTTAGAATGTAAACCGTGACTGGAAGTCTAAATCGTCATTTACCCGTTACATTAAATTTTGCATTACACATCCAACTTACTTTAAAATATTTTGAGATTTTGTCACAACCTATTCTTGAAAAATTTGTTAGCAATTTGTTTATGCAATTCTACTATTTAATACAAACGTTCATATACTTATATAAATCATTCTGTACAAAACAATTTGTAATTTACTAATTTAAAAAAATAAAATTTTTAGTCTGCCTTATGGATAAAATTATCATGAAGAACATTCTAAGCTTTAAACTGTGTTGACCATGTAGAAAAATTTTGTCCATCTACAAGCTCCATTTATATAAGTAAAGTTTAGAAAAAATTCAACATCATTGGAACAATCCCCTGATTTAGAACTTTAAACATTATTCTGCTTCTTCTTTTGTGCGAAGTCAAATAAATAAAAAAGAAAGTAGAAGTTAAACAGATTTTAATTAAAATTTTATAACCTCTGAAACTAAACGATTTTATTACTGGATTTGAACATAATATTATAGTGAAAACCGTGAAGATTAAAAATTAAAAGCTTTTCAAGAGGTCTGGTATACCGATAAAAGTACGTTCCAATTAGTGAAAGAGGCAATAGAATACTCGTTTTATCTAATCTTGACGGTTCATATCAGAGTTTTGGCAGATAACGTAAAAAATACAAATAATTACCAACAGGAAAAATTCAAAACAAGTTCTATATCTGGAAGATTGTTCACTTGTTCTTTTGTTTTCTCTTCTTTTCTTCACTACGTAGGCAATCTACTATTTCAGTATTAATGTTTTTCGTTATAAAGTGATTAAAATAAATTTCTATTTAGTTACATCCACACACAAGTTATTATAAATAATATGATGAAATACACTTCTAAGGAATGCCGGCCACATTGGCGTAGTTGGTAACGTGCTCGCCTCTCATCGTACGGTCTTGGGTTCGAATCCCATTCAGGTACGGCATATTTTCATACGTTACAAAATATCATTTTATCCTTCATCGTCTCCATTAGCAGTAATTGTAGAACAGTCGGACGTTAAATCAAAAATTAAAGAAAAAATTTCTAAGGAATACAGCATCACTTAAATGAGGTGTGACAAGAAAGAATCCAGTTAAGCCACAGAATAAATAGCACAATGATGAAGCCACAACGGTGAAGCATGATATTCATGTCCAATGAAACTAGGGAAAAATAAGTTAGCGGCCAGTGGTCAGAAAGGTTTACTACAAGAAAAGAACAAGATGGAAAAATAAAACCTCAGTTCATAAATGTGTAGCCAAATTAAGCTTCTTCGACAGCATGTAAAACTACTCTCAGCGTGATCGAGGTCTTACCAAGCTTCTTCTTTCCTCAGATCTGTATCTTAAAACGTGTTTGATTCCTTCTTTTTCTGAATGACTATTCTACATCTTTATAGTAATAATAACTGATTCTCCCGTTTATACTTAATGTCTGGAACAGTTGGTTTATATCGTAAATTCGAATTCTATACTTCCTAGTACAAATTTTGACCCTCTTAAAAAAATCTGGTGTGAAACACTCACACAACTTTCTCTTGCCCAAGCAAATAAATAACAATAAACTTAACATTAGAATTCATTCACTTAACATTCGTTAGAAAAACATAATATCACTAATTACCGCTAAACTAAGCATTATAAAAAAATGTTATAAATAACAGTTGTAAGATTTTAAATTCTCTATAACTTTTATTTTTAAAATTTTGCGCTAAAATGTATATTAAAGCCGCAATGTTAAAATACAACTTTTTTTACGTAAAAGCAGCCTCACTAAGAATTTCAGCAAACATGGCGCCTACCCTTTCTTGCAGGGCATAACAAATTAGTTATTTCACAATCCAGTTATTAGTCTATCAATAGTAGAGGGTAGTATTGAGGGAGAAAATTGTAAGAGGAGGCAAAGGTTAGAATAAAAAAAGAAAATTACAAGAGATGTAGAGTGTTACAGGTATGTAGATATGAAACGACTTGCGCAAGATAAAACAGCTTGGAGATTTGCATTAAACAATTCGAGAGACTGATGATAAAATAATTAAATATTTTTATTAGTTGAATATCATACAATATTTCGCTTTTTTCCTTTCTCTTTCTCGACGATGCGTATTTAAACAATCAAACCGGATCATCTAAAAATCTGTATTAACTGGCACCGGTGTAAGAGGATTACAGTGCATCTACATTCCCCAAATTAAATATTAAATAAAGAGGCCAGATGTACAAAAATATGTAAACGAAAATCTTCTATATCATAGCAAACGTAATTCAAATATTCATAGATTATTATTGCTTGATATGATAACATTTGGGAGTAACATATTAGATGTTACATATATATGTGTTTACCATAAATACAATTCACGCTTAAGGGTAAAGGTTAAATGCCAGTTACATTCAGTTATACATTTGTATTTAGGTAGGCGTATTCTGTAGTTAGTTTACCCTAAATGTGTGGGTTAATTTGAGTCATATTATTTATTAGCTATATTGTTATAATGAGTTAATGCTATATTATGTAATTTGGTTTTGTCTTGTTATTACATTTTGTAAAATTGATCAAATATATTATTTTACTTATAATAATAATAATAATAATAATAATAATAATAATAATAACAACAACAATAATTATAATAATAGTAATAAGTTTTAATTAATTAAATGAATAACATGTTTTAGTTTGTTATTCTTGAATCAAAGATTTGTTTCTGAATCCTTTACTGTTTAACTAAATCGGCTAGCGAATTATTTTTCCAACCCCTAAATATTGCATTGAATTGGACTATACGTAGGGTAATATAAGTGGATATTGTATGAAGTTTAACAAGGGTGGTTATTACCTGCCTAACGCCGGTAGTCTTGCTTGCAAGTCAGGCTTTGTGTTATTTTTTTTTTGTTATTCATCATTTAGATTTCTTAATATAGAGTATAACGTGTTATTATATTCCTTTCAGTTCTATTTTGTTCTTTAATTATTTATTTTTTGATAGTTTTAGATTATTTTTATGTATTTCCTCGTGCATAAAAGCAACCCGCTCTTTTATCGAATTAGCGTATGTTTTTGTTTTTGTTTTTGTAGTGATTAAGTAAACCAACGGTTATTTGTAAAATCAGTTTTGTTTAGAATGACGGCGGTGCAATTGTTTAACAGATCTTTGTAATGAGCAGTAGTATGAAATTATTCTTATTTGTCAATAAAAATGTAATTATTGATTGTTAATAGTCATCTTTTCTTTTAGTTAAATTTAGTTTAAATCTTGGCTAAGTTTAGAACATCTTGTAATAAATTTTGTCTAATTTTGTTTAGTGGTTTATTTTGTAATTTAACGCTAGTTTTACAATCATTATTATTCATTGTAATTAATTAATTAGTTTGTTAATAAATAGTTATTACAAGTTTTTGTATTTATTAATATTATATTTAATAACCTTTGTTTCATTACATATTTAATAACTAGATCTTTAAAAGAACCCCAAATAGACGTTACAATATTATGCAAAATAAAATGAAGAGTAGGCTTAATAAATTTACTGTCACTTTTCTCATCAGCTTGAGAAATACAAATTCTATTTACATTTTATGCCAAGCTTTGTAAAATATATTCACTTCAAAACCTTGCAATTATTATCCTTACAACTATCGTAGTGTTTAGTTGTGAGATAAACTTATTTACTTTCAAGGGAAACAACTTTGAAAGTTGTTAGTTACGCCTTTTCTTCTATTTTTATTTATTTATTTAACGTCGCATCAACTGCAATGGTCATTAGCGACGACGTTGGGATGTAACTGTGTGAGGATGAAATAATTATTGTAACGTATGAAAATATGCCATGCCTGAGTGGGATTCGAACCCACGACCGCATGATGAGAGACGAGCACGTTACCAACTACGCCAATGAGGTCGGCTCTTCTATTTTTAATTCTTGTCACAGTCAAAACAGGATAGTATTGTGACACTTATCTCTAAGGTCCGTTTTGGGATTTGGGTAAATTAAATAATTAAAACTCTAAAGTTTAAAATCACAAAAGTATTTATTACAACTAAAAAAATTCCAATTAATAAAGGGTCTAAAATCAACAAGTAGATTACAATTATTTTACTTATAATAAATAACAAACTAATTATAATTAACCAATAACAATAAATTCTTCTTCTTCTTCTTCTTCTATATGCCTGCTCCGCGTCGAAGATTGGCGATCATCATCATGATTCTAACCTTGGAACCAGCCGCTCTGAAGAGTTGAACTGAGGTGGTCCCAAACCACCCCCGCAGGTTCCCCATCCAAGAAATTCTCCTTCTCCCCGGTCTTCGTTTACCTTCAATTTTGCCTTCCATGATGCACTGCAGTAGGTGGTATTTTTTATTCCGTACTATATGGCCAAAATATTGGAGTTTCCATCTTTTGATATTGAAAAGAAGTTCTGTATTTTTGTTCAAACGGCTTAGAACTTCCCCATTTTTAATTTTATCCTTCCATGAGATGCGGAGCATCCGCCGGTAAGTCCACATCTCAAACGCCTCCAATTTCCTTTCCAAGGACTTAGTCAATATCCATCCCTCATGACCATAAATGAGTACAGGAATTACATAACATCTGAGTATGCGAAGTCTTGTATTGAGGTTGAGTTCTCTATTGCAAAGCAAATTTTTCATTTTTATGAATACAGCTCTTGCCTGTTCAATGCGGGCCCTGATCTCCTGACTAAAGTCCCATCTCTCATTCAAGAGACACCCAAGATACTTATAGAACTTGACTCGCTCAACCACACTACCATCAACCGAAAGGACAGCATTTACTTCATGTCTACTGACAACCAGGAACTTTGTCTTGTGGATATTCATTCTCAAACCATAAGCGTTGCTGACTAAATTCACATGGTCCAACAATGTCTGCAGATCCTCAGCACTTCCAGCCATCAGGACTGTGTCATCTGCATATCGCAGATTGTTGATTTCCAAACCATTTACCCTGATGCCACGTCCACATCCCTAAACAATAAACAATACATTAACTTAAACAATAAACAACATTACATTACATTAAACAATAAATTAACTTAACCAATTCATTAAAGACTACTTACAAAACATATAGAAATAACGCTAACCAATAAACAGTAATTCACAGTAACGTTGACCTTTACTAACGCGCTGTTATGCACTATCAATTCGCTCACTGAATCACTGACAAAACGGAACTAAAACTCACTAAATAAATCGCGTCGCTTACATAGATGGATTTCGAGAAAGACAGAGATTTTTGACATAACAATTAAAATACAAAATCCTTCAGACGGCTTCTGGATAAATGTTAACAAACTGTAAACAAATTAGGATTGAATAGAAGGTGTTACAAAAAGGCTACTTATCTAAATAGATACCCGCCGCGACTCTTTTACAACAGTCGTACAACAAAAAACAGGTCTACCTGTACTGTTCAACCATTCATAAATATTTCTTAGAAACCTATTAATGACTCTTTTTATTTACGTTAACATTTTTAAATTTCGGTCCTCCTCGAAAATTCTCGAACACACATTCTTTTGAGGTATTAGCACAGTATAATTGTTACTTCGTGGCCTTGAAATTAGCAGATTAAATGCAATTAGTTCAGCAAGGAACCACCAAAAACGAGATGAAAAATTTATATTTTTAAATTTAGATTGGTAGCTCTCCTGGCACAAACAGTAATGAATCTTTAATGAACCGATTTTTTTTAAATTTAAGTAACCAATCATATTTTAACATATTTTTTATTTTATTGTTCCTGTTTCATAAAAAAAATTATCGGGTTCTTTCTATTTTTTTACCTTCTACCTGAAATTTTTAACAGAAGGCTACACAATGACTACTAGAAAATGTATTGTGCGTACATAACCAAGAAACATGAAAGGAAACATAAAGACAAAGATTGATACCCACTGGTCTATCTCTGTTTGTATAAGTAGGCTAAGTATTAACTATGATAATTAGTTCGTTTAATTGTTATTATTTTTTTATTATATTATTACTATTATTATTATTATTATTATTATTATTATTATTATT
Organism: Catonia carolina; assembly: GCA_035578175.1. Classification (NCBI taxonomy): domain Eukaryota; kingdom Metazoa; phylum Arthropoda; class Insecta; order Hemiptera; family Achilidae; genus Catonia; species Catonia carolina. The sequence continues at coordinate 253,247,443 of JAQMRL010000001.1, read as the reverse complement.
ATTATTATTATTTTAGTTAGAACTCGGAGAAGATTTCTATTCCATCTTCTTTTTAGGCGCCGGGCTGGATTCCCAGGAAGGTGAAAGCAATGAAGTTCTTGAATTAGAGGATTCGGATTTATTAGTAATTTCGGAAACAATTTTTTATAGTAGGACTGCGCTACTTCTTCAACTGTAGGAATCCCGAAATCGGAGTGTAAAGTGTCGTTACTTACGTAGTACGGAGCTCTAGATCTTAAACGGAGAAATTTTTATTGGAATGTCTGTAGATGATTAAGATTACTGGATTTTGCTGAGCCAAATAACTGAACTCTGTAAGTAGTACAAACTGGTTTAAATAATGGTTTGTACAGCAGTAATTTTGACGAAATTGGCAAAGTAGAGGTTTTACGAAGAAATCGGTACAGTTGTCATAATTTTGTATTTAATTGAAGTTTTTTCTTTTTTTTATGTGCGACTGCCACGTAAGTCTTTTGTCCAAGATAAGCCCTAAGTATCGAATTTCGAATTTCACACTTTAGACGTATGGGAATGTTATTAAGAAAGACATTAGGGAATTTTCCTTTTCGAAGAGTAAAGGAAACATGAATAGATTTGGTTGGATTAATTTGTTTTCTCCATATTTAAATTTGTAAACACATACTTAAATGTGTGTGTGTGTGTGTGTGTGTGTATGTGTGTGTGTGAGTGTGCGTGTGTGTGTGTGTGCTGTGGTTTATTTAAATATTATGTGGCTATTATTTTATTAACTGTGGTTACCTTATAATCCTAAAATAAATTTTTGTTCCATTACCTCTTGAAACTCCTATGTAAAAGTCAGGTCGGTGTAATGTACATTCTTTTGATTAGGTCGTTTATGTTTGTCAGGTTTTCTGTGAGATCGTCTGTAGTACTCTTTGATGATATTAAAACCGTAGGGGATTCGTAAGTCGTTGTGTTAGGTTTAGTTACGCATGTACCAAGGAGAGTTGATGATAATCCTAAGTACCTTAGATTGAGCTGCTTGTATACGAGACAAATTGCTACTAGCTGTGGAACGATATATTTGACAAGCCTAGATACATCAAAGTAGGTCTTACTCTTAATTGAAGACAGAAAGTCTCTATTTTAGTGATAGGTAAGAACGTTTTTCAATAAGACAGTATAAAAATTTTGTTCTGCTAGTCAGTCTCTGTTTTCATTTTAATTTGCTTTGACAAGGTTAAATGGTTTTCAAGTGTAACTTTTAAATATTTAACCTAATTATATGAAAAAAATTCTTAGTTATTTATAAAAGAAGGCGGACACGTACCGGAAAGAAAATAAACTGTAGTGTTTACAGATTTGTTGGGGAATTCAATTTTTCGTTTGTAAAGTTCTATCGAAATTTGGTTTACGCAAAGTTGAACAGTACAAATCGTGAGTCGTTGTCACCATTCATTTGATTCCAAAAAATATTTTAACAAAATCTGACTGACAAGAACTTTACAATCATTGGAATATTATAGAAAAAATAGCTGCATATTTTAGCTTTATATTTTTATCCTCTACCCATAACAGACAGGTGGAGTATCAAATTATTTACACTTAATCTGTTCTTTGTAGGGCTAAAATAAATAGTTCTGTTTCCTATCACATGGTCAGCCAATTAAATGACTAAATCATTTAAGAACAGAAGAGGTAGAAGAATTCATTTAAGAAAAAAGAGGTGTTCCGTTCTTGAGTTATTCTGTTCACACACACACACACACACACACACACACACACACACACACACACACACACACACACACACAAACACACACACACACACACACACACACACACACACGCACGCACACACACACGCACACGCACACGCACGCACACGCACACGCACACGCGCACACGCACACGCACACACGCACACACACACACACACACACACACACACACACACACACACACATAGACCAATCGCTAAAAACATGTTTTTTGGGTTCAGGGGTCTGAAAATGTGTAGATCCGGTGAAAACTCAATTTCGAAAAATTGATATGTAAACAATACTTCCCTTCCGATTTATTCATATAGACAAGAGTAAGTAAAAGTAATCGCAAGTTCAAAAAGTCTGCTCAAAAACATAATAACTACAATCAATATGATTAAACTGTTTTATATGTTAAATGTTTAATTATATGTTAATTTAATTAAATGAGTTAACTAGGGTAAACTATTGTTGCTCGCTGGTGTTTCGCCCTATAATAATGTAGTTGAGGGGTCTGATTGCTGTATACGTGCAACGTATACCGATTATATAAATACGTGATTTGACCAACGAAATTAGCTTTGGATCCCAGCTGACATTTTCGTGTTTCTAATTTTGTAAATATCATAATTTAGAAAATGTTATTTTTAAATTATTTCTTGCAAATCACCCTACTTTTTAAAAATCTGGTGTGAAACACTCACACGAATTTCTTTTGTTAATGCAAATAATTAACAATATAACTTAACATTAGTAATAAAACATTAAAAATAAACAAAAAACTAACCTCAGAAACGATAACCTTATTTTAGTCATGTGTGAATGATGCATTATGAAAATCAACCTCAGTTTGGCTCAAAAATACGGAAAATCACGCTAAACTAGGCTCTAAAGAGAAAAATATTCTTATTAAAGTTGTAGATTTTTTAATTTTCTATAAATTTGATTATACACTTTTGTCGTAAAATACATACTAAGGCTGAAATCTTAAAAACAAAATTGATTTTTTACACATTTTCGTGATAAAACCCGAAAATCACTAATTAACACTAAACTAAGCGTTATACAAAAATGTTTCAAATAAACGTTTTAGGTTTCTAAATTTTTTACAACTTTTGTTATATACATTTTTACGCTAAAATGCATATTAAAGCCGCAATCTTAAAAAAACAATTTTTTGTACGAGAAATTAGCCTCCCCAAGAATTTTAGCAGGCATGGCACCTACTCTATCGAGAGCATAAAACATTTAGTAAATGAGATTTTTAAAAAAATTTTTAAAAAAATTTAGTGAATACGATTTTAAAAAAAAAATCGTAGGAGCCGTTTTTGGAAAATTGTAAGAAAGTGAAAAATGACACGAATAAACTACTACGTCCCGTTGACTGATTTTGATGAAAATGTTTGTGTCGGGTCCTCTAGTTGTATCTAACTTACGTTTATAAAGTTTCAAGTTCGTACGATGTCCCGTTCTTGAGATATTCTGTTCACACACACACATACCAATTGCTAAAAACATGTTTTTTAGGTTCAGGGGGTCTGAAAACGTGTAGATACGTTGAAAACTCGATTTTGAAAAATCTACATGAAAACAATACTTTCCTTCCTATATAATCATATAGGCAAGAGGAAGTAAAAAAAATTAAGTTTAAAAATTTTTCATTTTCTAGTTACTTTAGCTTATCTAAAATTATGTAATTAAAAAATACATAGTTTCATACATATTTTTTAATTGCACGAGGTGTATCGCAAAGTGTTCGACAGAAAAGCTCTCTATCACCAATTTTCATCATTTTCTATTTTGATGCAATCACTGTGGAATGGAATAATTGTTGCCTACAACAAAATGATTTTCTAAGTTCGATTCTTTTAAAAATTTTGGCATTCTATGATGATTTGTTGTTTGCGGAGTCCGAGGATGATTTGCGAAGGTCATTGCATATATTTAGTTTAACTGCTGATCTATATAACCTCCTTTTTTGTTTTTTTTTTTTACAGAGGTGATGGGCTTCAGCAGTAATGATCATCTAAGAAGCAAACTAGTACTGAATGACAAGACCTTGCAACAGGTGCATTCGTTTATTTACTTGGGATATGACATTTATCTTATGTACCATTCACGAGACACATAAATCAAATTGAAGAGATTTCAAAGGCTAATAATTTATACTTTTTGAAGAAAATTCTAGTGGATAAAGTATATACGGAATAAAATAGTTATAAAAATTTGTTGTATTATTCTGTGTTTGATGCCACATTCCCTTAGAACCAGCTACTTGAGCTCATTGCACCTTTGACAGTTTTCCCGCCTACATCCGAATCCATAACTACCATCTTAAGACTCCATTTCGGAAAGACCTCCGTCAATATCTTTAAATCAGTGTTTACATTATACTCGTCAGACGCTACAATAACATTGTCATCTGTAAATAGGAGCGTATGCAGAAAAACATCTATAAGCGTTCCCATACTGTTACATCCCTTTCCGCCATTCTTCCAGTATCTTATTTTGATATATTTTGAATAGAGTTGGGAAAAGACAGCAATCCTGTCTTATTTGTCCTGAAACTGCCACTGAGATCCCACTTTAGTTTAGCTCTATTGATTACCACCATATTTTAATTAATACAATATATTATGTCAAATTATATAATTTTTATGTTAATATAATTTACCCAATGACATTAGGTGGTATGATAGTTATAATACTAGTATACGTAATTATAATTATACTAGCATATCCCGTGTGACTTCGCGCGCGAAACATATGTATAATCAATTTTCTTTAAATAAACAGGCCTATGTAACAGAAATTGTGTAGCTGCTACCCAACGTACACAAAGCACACAACAGCAGTAAGTACTCACATGTACACACACACACACACACACATTTATGAAAATCTTCATTGGAGCCTTTGGGGTTATCATATTTTTAAATTAAAAAATAAAATGATGCTGTGAATATAAATATAAATATTTGTCAAAATTTCGTAAAAATCCTTTGAGTAGTTTTGGAAATTAGCCTGCACAAAAAACACGCCTTGTCTTTATAATATTATAGATTACATAACAGAAAAGAGGAAGAGAGAACAGAAGTGGTAGAGGTGTAAAAGACACTAATCAGAGTTATCTTCTCTGAAAGTAATGAATTTCATTGTACAGCCAGACCTTGTGGTGAATGAAGTGAAGGTGTCGTTTACAGAATGTAAAATATGTGCTTTTCAGAGGGCCCGGCATGCTGATAAGCGTACTTTTCCACTCAGTGAGGAAGGCAATGGTAAACCACCTCACTCCTCGTTTTACTTAGTAAAACCTCTAGAGGTTCAAACCAGCCTTTCGGCTGTTGACCTAAACAACTACAACAGAAAAGAAGGTACTGTTCTTAAAGTTGTCTCAAATGTGGTGACGATTTTTTTTTATAAGTTGTTTAAACAATATTATAAGTTAGTGGAATAAATAAACCATGAAATACAAAAATAAATTGTATGGAAATCAATTTTATTTACTTGATCTGTATTAGCCCATGTTAACAAAAACAAATTAACATGATCTAAGGATTTATGTTTACTATCTGTTATTCTAATTTCGACAAGACATTAACAAATCCAGAAATATTTTATAAGTTTTAATAATTTAGTATAATTGGTTTCATTACACTCTTATTAGAAATTCAATTGCAATCAAAACTCGATTCAAAAACAGTGAAAATCTCTGATGATAGATTTGTAAAGTCAGGAGTTAGTCTGGAAAATAAAGTAGGGTGCTTAGGATTTCTAGAAGAAAAACGCAGCCGTTTCTTTTTTTTATTTACAGCAGTTCACTTTGATATTTGTTTATAATTATAAATTTTATTTATTCCACTGTTTAAACTACTTATATATTTTTCATTTTCCCTAAAATCATTATTTCCGTTTTTAATTTAAAAGTACTCTGTCTCAATTTCACGTTTAAATGCTGTATTAAACGTACGAAAAGAAAAGAATTTTCTTATGATCTAAGTATTCTCTTTTTACTTAGTTCTTTCAGGCTTGAAACTTTTCTTTGATGGAAAGCTTCTTTTTCTTTGATGAAAATAATGAAATACGTACCTACCTTTACTCAATTCATTCATTGTCTTTTTACGTTTTTAATAAATATTATGAAGCTACCTTGTTGTAACTGAAGTAGAAAACACAAACTATTTTTCTTTTATTTCTTATTTCCTACAAAATAACAAACGTTCTTTAAAAGAGACCGATGATGTAATGACGTAATAGTACAATATTTTCTACAAAATGTAATAAACTGCAAAAATCTGTTGTGAAACACACACTCGACTTTCTCCTGCCAATGCAAATAATGCACAATATAACCTAACATTAGTAATAAAACATTATAAATAAAAAATTAAACTAACCTTAAAAAACATAACCTTTTTAAATCATGAGTGAATGATGCAAAATCAAAAATCAATCTTAGTTTGGCTCAATAATACGGAAAATCACTTTTTGACGCTAACTAGGCTCTGTAAAGAAAATGCTTAAAACAAAATGTAGATCATTTAATTTTATAATAAAGTTGATACACTTTTGCTAAATGCATATTAAGGCCGCAATCTTAAACAAACATTTTTTCTACAAGAGAACAGCCTCCCCAAGAATTTTAGCAGACATGGAGCCTACCCTTTCTTCTAGAACATTAAAAATGTAGTAAATGAGACGATTTTTAAAAAAATCGTAGGAGCCGTTTTTGATAAAATCGCAAAAAAATGAAAAATTACACGAATACTACTTTCGGTTACTTCTTCGATCACTACGACCGGTTGACCGATTTTGATGAAAATATTTGTGTCGGGTCGTCTAGTGGTAGTCTATGTAACTTAAGTTTCAAGTTTCAATTAAGTATGATATTTCGTTCTTGAGATATTCTATTCACACACACACACACACACACACACCAATCGCTAAAAACGTATCTTTTGGATTCAGAGGGTCTGAAAACGTGTATATCCGGTGAAAAATCAATTTCGAAAAATTGACATGAAAACAATACTTTCCTTCCTATATGTTCATATAGGGAAAAGAAAGTAAAAGGGAATAAAGTGCTCCTATATACAAGGAATACACTCCTATAAAACTTCTTTATTTGTAATGCAGTTCTTCAAAAAGTTATAATGTAAAATACTAACTAAAATATTTTAAACAACGTCAAGATAAATTGAAACAATAAACCATTAATGTTTTTAAATTAAAACTCAAGTTAACAAAGTTAACTTAAAATAAATGTACCTACACTTAGTTAAAAACTAAGTAAAATGTTACTTTAGGTGGGAGAACACAATATCAATATATTTACTAGAGCATGATTACAGTAAAAGGGTAGTTTAGTATACTAAATTTATCCTTTCCGCTGACAACGCCAACTAATTTCCGTTTTTACTTCGTCGGGAAATTTTACTTGATTGTATATTATTTTCGTCAGTGTATATTTTACGATGGTTTATTTAAATAATTTGTATACTTACTCTATTGTTAATAATTATATCCTAGCATAATCTTACTAAGAAAATAAATGTAAAAATATTTAACAATTTTATCCCAAGTTTTCCACAACAAATTTTAACAACTGCAACAATAAATTGTTAAAATTTTGAGCATTATTACTTTCTCTTACCCAATGTGAGATATGTAGGTAAGGACTTTAAAAATACTAAAAAATTTTAAACGCGTTTTTACATTGATGATCGAGTGGTTGTTTGTGGTTGAGAATACAAAGACATTTTTCTGATGTTAGTTTATTTTACTTTCTTTATTTACTATTATTTTTTTAATATGTACAAGACATTAAATTGGTATTTGCTTGTATTGTTACTTTTGATTAGTTATCCGCTTCTGCTTAGCGGTCAACGATTGTCGTAATTTGTATTAATATTTGTGTTAGAACTTAAAACTCGCGGGCCTCCCTCGCATTTGACTAGTGCCGCCGCTTACTTGCAGCAGACCGGAATCTACATGAACCAGGCATTTTGATAAGAAGAGTTGTCTTTTGGAACGCGTACGAAACGTACACAGTCTACTAGTTACCTCGCTCCATGCCAGTACAGGTAACTAGAATAATAATTAGGATTTACAGTCCATTTAAATTTATGTTCGTAACCTGGCTTTATGGACATAGTTTTTTGATCATCCGCGGCCGGATTCGAAACCAGTCTATTAAAAAGTTTTTAGTCGTCCGCGATCGGGTCCGAAACCAGTGTTCGGTTATCCACGTCCGGATTCGAATTCAGTGTATTGCGTATCAGTGTGTACCGTCAAAAACTAGTATTCTATGTTTTTAGTAGTGTTCGTTTGGGAAGCCCGAATACGCGAGCCGTAATTATTCGTATATGGAGGAAACAACGTTATTCACAATATAAGGAAAGTTATTTTTATACTTAAATACATGTACGTAAGTAATGTTTACTTATAACATTCGTTTATAGACTTAAATACGTCGTCAACTTAACAACATTTTTATTATTTTATACACAAGTTTATGTCAATTTTTTTGGGTTCAAAAATTATTTTCTTTTTTTATATTATGTAAAACCATTCGTGTAATATAAAGACATTATTTTGGATATTATATGGTCATCAATATTAATATCATATATCATATCACTATCACTAATCTATGGTCTAGGTTGTACAAGGAAGTTTGTGTACGCATCGGTACATTTTCATAAACCAGTTTTTTCAAGCCCGATTGTAAAACATTTACAATAATATCCTTATCAACGATTTCCTATCTCAACAAATTATTAATCGCAACGATCCTATCAAAACGATTTACTTTCAACGATTCTATGCATTTATTTTATTAAAATAGATAATTTTAATAAATACGATTAATTTAAAAATTTATTCTGATACATTTATAGTACAATTGAATATCTATTTATTAGATTACAAGTTATTACTACAGTCTGTTTTGAATCGATTTATTTTAATTTTTGAAACTACATTTATTACATTTTAACCATATTATTTCAAATTAAAATACTAAATTTATTTACTACCACATCTAAATTATTAACCACATCAAGGAAAAAATACGTAAGGGCAGAATCCTGCAATACACTCTAACCCCTATCCTCCGTTCCAAATCATTTACTAAGTTCTTTAAACTTGTGTATACGCTGCTATTACGCGATCATCTCTCCTCAACGGGTTTCCAATATGGTGGCCCATTCTATCTAAATCCAACTAACGGAAAATTATCTCCTTTCAAAATAAAATCCTTCGCTTAATATCCAACTTCCACTATCTTATCCCCAACACCACTATTCAAGAAAATCTCCTCTTCCCGTCACTTGAGGACTATATCTACAATACTTCAAGAAGACTTCACGACGCAGCAACAATCTCAGAATATCTCATCATCAGAAAATCAGAAACCTGTACGAGGCAAACCACCCGGCAGAAGAGATGTGCATACTGCCGTTCCACGATTTCCTTTAACAAATACAGTATATACACCCTTTCCCTTATATTCCTATTACAAATTTTCTCCAAAAAAATAAAAAATAAAGGCCACTGAAAAATTTAAAAGGTTAAACAAAGAAAGAGCCGTTCACCCACTCTTTCCACCAATCCCACATATTTCTACTAATTCCAACACCCCCAAAAAAAATTCCGAATTCAAATCATATTATTAACCCTAGCTACTCCTTCCTTTAAATTAATAAAGAGACCCCAAATTCTGTAATCTTGTTCCCCGAGCGATCAGGTGATTCTTTCACGACATCGCCCATTATGGGTTTCCCAACCCATTCCTTAATGATTGGATTCGATTCGCGAGTGAGACTCTCCTATCAACTCTTAACCGGAGAAGAACAAGGAAGAGAAGCTCCCGACCGTAAAAGAAGAGCCAAGACAAGACCAGACGCACCGTCTCTGGTCTACGCTACCGGTGGCGGACGCATATTCCCGCAGCGGTCAGCCTTCGCCAACCCGGAGAGAACCGCCTCGGCCGCTCTATCGGCTGACGGCCTACACCGACTCGACACTGCGGAGCTCTGGGGCCACCACTGTCATGCTGCAGTGGGGACCAACTGCCGCCGAAGGAAGGCTAAGCCTGTACCCAGAAGCCGAGTCGTCACTCTTCGGGCTCCGCTTCCACCACGCCACCTCGCCGCGTCCGACCACCAATAACGGCCCTTTCAAAGACCCCGAACTAATAAAATAGTCCTTTCCAGGGCCACCAAACTAACAAGCAAGGTTTCGCCACGTGTCTTCGGCGACACTCGACAGAAGGATGCTGAGACTCCTGGGTGAAACGCGTCTCTAATGAGAAAGTATTGAGACGCATGCAGAAATCAAAAGAAGCCATCAACACGATAAAGATTATAAATTCGAATATTTGAGACATATAATGCGCAGTGAAAAAGATATGGATTGCTGCAATCTATATTGCAAGGTCAACGTAGCGTAGGGGAAAAGAAGTTTTCCGGGATGAAAAATCTTAGAATGTGATACTCGAAAACGACAACACAGCTGTTTCGAGCAGCAGTAGATGAAGTTACGATTTAATATGGTAGCCAACATTCGGAATGGATAGAAACCTAAAGAAGAATAAGAAGATTGTGTACCTCATGGTTATTTCTCCAAGTCTTCTTACTTTAAAACTTAGTTACATTATTAATAAACACATCTCGTCAGCAATTTGAATGAAGCCAAATGTTTCCATTTTTGGAAATCTTATTTTCTTTGTTTAGATTTAGTTTTAAAATATAAATGTTAGTTATATACAGATAAATAAAGTTACACGAATTAATATACAATTCTGGTTTCTATATCGTAGTAATTACTAATTGGCTAAACCTTCTTTATTTATATGTAAAAAGTTCCAATAATAATATTGTTGAACTTTTCAGTTCAATATTGATAGCATTGTTAATATAAAAGCGCAATTTTAAAGTGAATTTTTTTCAAAGCTTAAACCTTCCTTAATTGTACGCTTTTCAAAAACTTTCCTTTCACATTCAAAAATTTCATGTCACACAATTGAATTCCCTTGAGCTTTTAAATTAGTTATCTTTTTTACATAAAGTAATATTCGTGAGGAAAATTAATTCACTTTTTGTACAAAGTTTCTACGTTATACAGCTAATAATGGAAAATAATGTCAAACTTTATTTCATTAAACTTTTTTAACTTTAAAATTTTGTGTAGGATTTTTAACAATTGTAGTCATTAAACTTGCACACATTTAGATCCAAGGAAACAATCAGGATTAGTTTTTAACAAAAGTAAAATTTATTAAAATGTATTTTAAGAAAATTGTCATTTTAATGAGACTACACTCAGAAGTCTGTATTAAAATATATTTTTTTTATCATAAAACATGCATATGAATAGGTGTCCGGGAGACGGCCTTATGTTGCATTTTGTAAATTTCACAGGAGATCATGATAAAGTCAGAGCAAAATGAAATTGTCGTTATTCATCTAATGAAGAATAAAATCACATCATTTTTATAATAGAAAACATATCTTACTTTCTCTTGCTTATATTCGAATACATAGGAAGGAAAGTATTGTTTTCAAGTCGATTTTTCGAAATCACCAGATCTATACGTTTTCAGACCCCCTGTAAAAAAAACATTTAAAAAAAACAGACCCCCAAAAAAAAACATTTTAAGGGATTGGTCTGTGTGTGTATGTGAACAAAATATCTCAAGAACGGAACGTTGTACGAAGTTGAAACTTAAAACTTAAGTTAGGTAGGTAGCCTACCACAAGAAGACCCGACATGAACATTTTTATCAAAATCGGTCAACCGGAAGTAGTTTATTCTACTAGTTTATATTATTATTATACTAGTTTATTAGTGTCATTTTTCAATTTTTTGCGATCTTCTCAAGAACGGCTCCTACGATTTTTTTAACAAATCACCTCATTTACTATTTTTTGTACTCTACAAAATAGGGTAGGCGCCATGTCTGCTCAAATTCTTGGGGAGGCTGTGCTCTTAACGAAAAAATGTTTTGTTTTTAAGATTGCGGCTTTAATATGCATTTAACGCAAAAATGTATGTAATAAAAGTTGTAAAAAATTTGAAAACCTACAACTTTTGTTTTAAATATTTCTTTGTATATTGCTTACTTTAGCGGCAATTAGTGATTTTCTGATTTTTTTTAATTAAAATCTAAAAAAACTTATTTTTTAAGATTTCGGCCTTAGTATGCATTTTACGCAAAAGTGTATACAATCTAATTTATAGTAAATTAAAAGATCTACAACTTTTATTTGAAGCATTGTTTTTCTACAGAGTTTAGCATGAAAGAGTCATTTTCCGTATTATTAAGCCAAACTAAGATTGATTTTCATTTTGCATCATTCACTCATGATTAAAATTAGATTATGTTTTTGAGGTTTATTTTTTTGTTTATTTCTAATGTTGTTATATTTTTCGTTATTTGCATTGGCAAGAGAAAGTTGTGTGAGTGTTTCACACCTTTTTTTTACTTTTAAAATAAAACTATAAAAGAGAAACAGTTAGTGATATTGTCTGATATTTGTTACATAATTAGCAGGCCTATCTGAATTAGTTTTTGACACAACTGAAACATTTCAACAGTATTTAATAACATTTGTAATGTTTTAGAACTGATTATCACCTATAGCTTTGAAGGAAAGACTTGAACAGTTTCCTAATTTTAATTTATCTTTAAAACATATTAAATTATACTGCTAATTTTTGCAAAAAGGTATTTACTCGTAGAACAATTTACAGCAAATATTTTAGCATATTGACGTATAAGATTTTTTGGAGAAGACGTGCCATTTACAAGCTATAAGGTTTACGATAGATATGTCACAACCTTTCACATCCCCATACCCCTACAAGTCTATAAATCATACATTTTTAACACACAAACTGCTTTTAAAAGAATGAAAAGGTCCCATTACCATATATCAGTGCTACATTGTTAAAAACAAATTTTCAGACAGAATGTTTTAAAATGAAATAGGGCAGTTTACAACATAAAATACTTCAGTTCGGAAAACTAGCAGGTTACCTCAGAGTATTTTCATTTGAAATAGGACATCAATTACAAACTTTCATTGTTTTATCGTACAGAGGAAATTTCCGCAGTTTTATGAATTAAAACAAAGTAATTAATTTCAGCGTTTTATTTTCATTAAGTGATATCGATTTATTTTAAAATCATGAGTGCACTGGAGCCGCTTGTACCTTCATACAATAATTTTAACAAAATTATAATACAGGGTTATTTCTGCGAAAAATGTAACACAGATAACTTTAGCTCTAAATCAAACATAATTTTACTAATCAATTCATAATATTTAAACACTTTTTAATGTTGCCCTCTTTAATTTTTACGTTAGATACACAGACAAGAGGCAAGTTGGTTTGCATTTTTCCCTTTTTGAGCCGCAGTGAATCACTTGAGTCAATTTCTGGGCACTTTCTTCTGGTTCTTTTCTTTGATTTTCCTCCAGTATTATTTCATTCTGGCAGATCTTCTTGCCTTTCTGCATCCGAAAAGATAACTTTGGAAAAGATCACCTTGGAATCTAATATTTTTATCTTTTAATATTTTCACCTGTTCAGTTTTATTTTCTAGAACTTCGAAAGTGATGCCTAATTCTTTCGTATCTTTCTTGATTTCTCTTAACCATATTACTTCTGCCTTTTTCTGGTAGAGTTTTCTGACTATTTGACTTGTGTTCTAATACTTAATATTTAACAGCTGATATTATCAGCTGTTACTCCCAAGCTAAATATTAGTTAATATTTTATGCAATTAAGAATGTGCGTTTTATGTGCGTCTGTTTTGATTTTAAATAAAGCGAAATTTCAATATCTATTATTCATTTTTTTCTGAGCAATTCACATGAATCTTTTCAGAATTAAATTTTCTACAAATTTATTTAAGAAAAAATACATCTTTATTTACCATTTATGGAAGTAATCTTACGTTAAACACAAAAATGTGTTTTTTCTTTGCACCAATTCTTGTGTTTTATGTAAGATATCTCTGAAAGTATTGAATTTTACAGCTCTGGAACCAATTTTATTCAATTTTCCGGATTACAAAACATGAGAAACAATCGTATTTGAATCTTTGTAACTACCTTTAACATTTTTATGCGGCCTTACTTAACCGAGGGTACAGAGTTCTAGGTGAAATTTTTCGCTAGCCGTAACTCGCTAACTAAGCGTTTTCAAGCATATGTTTATATGAACTTTTTTTCTTATTTTTAGCTATAGAATTAGATCCCAAGAGATTGCCGTGTAGTTTTGAATCCCCTGTATATATTTTACTTTATTAGAAAAATTCACAACTACGTAAAAACGAGTGAATGAGATGATTATGAAGTGAGATAAAACGTGCTTTAAGACTTAAAGGAGTTCACCACTCAACAGTAGGAGGGCCCAGTAGGAAATATTCTGTGAACGGATTACATAATATTGTGTGTACTATCGAAAATTACTTATTATAAAATGATGTTTCTACTCCATCGTCGGCGTAGACGTCTTTGGGGATTTCCGAGAAGGTGTGTTTTGTAGTATAGGTTGCGTAAAAGTTCATTGCTATGGTGAGATAATTTTTTACGGAAGCTTGTGTAAATTTTACGAAATAATTCGTTTACGTAAGGAATTTTGAGGTCATTGTGCAAATAGTCATTGGTTACGTAAAAAGGAGCAATAATTATAATTTGTCTAATTACATATAATTCATATAATGAGTTTAAATGTAAAGCATATGAACGTTTTAAACAGTAGTGTCCTATGAAATTTTAGAAAAAAAATTTTCTAAAAAATTTTCTTCAAATAGCTTCAGCATCCCTAAGTATTATAAAAAATATTTAATAATCTTTTTTCTCCTAAGTTTTTATTTTTATTTTGATGTATATTGTATGATGAGGTTTATAATTTAAAACAAATTTTTAATGATTTCTTTATGGTTCAGAGACCCACCTGCTAAGAATTCCCTGCCGGTTTAGAAAACTGTTATTGCCGGCTATAGTGTTTAATAAAATATCGTTTTACAAATCTAGTTTTATCCCTAGTTTTATCGGTTTCAAATAATCATAGAAGTAGGTAGATTTTACGCCAAGAAAACCACTAAACCTTTCCTATGTAGTTTACTTTTTATTTATTTATTTATTTTCCCTTTACTTATAAAAAATATCATTACCATATAAATGTCAATTTCCTAAATTATACTTTGAAAATCTAAAACTATTTATATCAATTCGTGATGGGAAAATTAATCCACCCAACAATAGTTTCCCATAATCAAGTGTAGATCGATTCAGTGCTTCTTCGTTCATTATACTACTGCAACTACTACGGTAATCTATTACTGTGTTAGTAATTACAACTACATGTTAGCTACTCAAATACTAATTACTATCAGTCAGTTCAGAAAGCCCATGAGTCAAAATTTTACATTTTTTTCTTTTTTAGTGCATTTCAGGACTAACTGAATGTAAAGACACCATCCCTACAAAAATCACATAAGTTTGGTTTTCCTCAAGTCGTAATGTAACACTTAGAAAAGGCGTATCCTAAGTGGTATGAAGTGCTTCCTTCTAATTAAGAAATGAACGTGGATTATGTTTTTAAGCTTAAGCTCTACTTTTTAGTGGAAGAGGCTACACAAAATTTCTATGCAAAAATCTTTTAAGGGAGATAACTACTGTTTGTGACGTTGATAAAGAACGTAAATAGCCCTGAAAATCAACATTTTTATAATATGTTAAGTTACGAATTTCAATTTTTACTATTGCAAAAAGCTATTTTAAGTCATTTAAACTACCGAAATAAGTAAATGAATACTATTGTACAACAATATTTTCTTCTGGTCTAACAACGTATTTTACAGAAAACAACGTAAATTAACACTTTACTCTAATTTAGTTTAGAAAGACTTGAAGTCAAAATTTTCAACTTTTGTTTAAATGAGTGGCTTATTTTTAAAAAGACAAAAGTATACATTTTTTACTAAAGAGGAACAAATTATACTTTTTAATATTGTTTTTTATTGAAACGTAGTAAATTACCAGTCTTTTAGTTTTCCAAAAGTTGTTTTTTTGACTTATGGACTTTCTGAAATGACCGATTCATGTACAAATAAAAAAAACTAAAATAATATGAACTGTGCAAAAAAAGAATTTATTTACAAATAGAAAAATAATTATCGAAACCAGAAGGCGATTGGCCTATGTTTGTGTGTGTGTGTGTGTGTGTGTGTGCGTGCGTGTGCGTGTGCGTGTGCGCGCGCGTGTGTGTATGCAGAATACCTAATGAACGGAACATCGTACGAACTTGAAACTTGAAACTTTAGTTAAATACCACTAGAGGACCCGACACGAACATTATAATCAAAATCGGTCTACCAAAAGTAGTAGTTTAATCGTGTCAGTTTTCACTTATTTGTGATTTTCTCAAGAACGGCTCCTACGATTTTTTTAAAAATCGCCTGATTTACCTGCTAATTTTTCATGCTCTACAAAATAAGGTAAGCGCCATGTCTGCTGAAATTCTTGAAGAGGTTGTTTTCTCGTAAAAATATTGTTATTTTAAGTTTTCGACTTTAATATGCATTTTAACGCAAAAATGTTTTTGATAAAAGTTTTAGAGAATTTAAAAACCTACAACTTTTATTTCTAACATTTGTTTGTATAACGCTTAGTTTAGTGATTTTCTGTTTTTTTTCTTACGAACAAGTGTAAAAAAATCAATTTTTTAAGATTTCATATTTAATTGATTTTATCTAGTATTTTACGACAAAAATGTATATATGCAAATTTATAGGAAATTAAAAGATCTAGAACTTTTATTAACGATTAGTTAATAAAAGTTTATCGTGAAAGAGAGATTTTCCGTATTGTTAAGCCTAACAGGGTAGATTTTCATTTTGCGTCTTTCACTCATGATTAAAATTAGGTTATGTTTTATGAGGTCAGTTGTTTTTGTTTATTTCTAATGTTTTACTAATATTAAGTTATATTGTTCATTATTTGCATTGGCAAGAGAAAGTCTGAGAGTGTTTCACACCAGATTTTTATACGATGTCCGGCATATTTTTTCTTAATAATGTGCTGCTTAAACCTTCATGAGATTTGGAAAATATAATATAATATTTATTAAAATTGTGTGTTTAGTGGTGAACACGTGTTGTTTATGACTGTTTGTGCATAACATAAACAGTAACAAATTGGGCACAGATGCATTTGTTAACGATCGAACAGTATCCACGATTGGGACTATTAATAACAGCGGATCATTATTCTCTGCCCAATGAACAAGAGGTACCCTATAATATTATAATAATACATTAATGTTCCACGCCCATCGTATCATATAACCTGATGGAAAAGCGTAATATTAACCCATCCTTTTTTTTACTAATGAGCACTATATTACATATTTGTGAATCAGTACAATTCATTGTGATACAGGATGAATGGAAATGGATTTTCATGCAGTTTTATTAGAGAATCAACTTTTCGTTTGTAAAAAATTATAATACAAATATTGCGTTAATGAAGATTCCATAAAGTTTTCTGAATTGAATATCCTGAGTCCAGTTCTTAGCTAATGAATTTTTTTAAATTTTGCAATGATCCCACATAAAAGCCCATTCACTAATATTAAATTACTTCAATTTATTTTTACGGCGATAATAAAAGTTATTACATCCCTACAGAATAAAAGAATATTTCCCAAAAATTATCTTTGTTATTTATCAATTATTATTCCAATACAAAAATTTTCTGGTATTTTTTGATAAAACATTGTGTTCTATTATGGTTTCATTCACACAAACCCTGCAAGAAAATCTCTTGCCAATGCTTGTGATACACTTTTGTCGTAAAATGCATTCTAAGGCTGAAATCTTAGAAAAATCGTTTTTTACACGTTTTCGTGAGAAAAAAAAACAGAAAATCGCTAATTACCGCTAAACTAAGCACTATACAAAAAAATGTTTAGAATAAAAATTGTAGGATTTTAAATTTTCTATAACTTTTATTTGTATTTTTTGCGCTAAAATGCATATTAAAGTCACAATCTTAAAAGAACAATTTTTTTACTAGAGAACAACCTCCCCAAGAATTTCAGTAGACATGGCGCCTACCCTATCTTGTAGAGCGTAAAAAAAATTAGTAAATGAGGCGATTTTTAAAAAAACCGTTCGAGCCGTTTTTGAGAAAATCGCAAAAACGTGAAAAATGACACGAATAAACTACTTCCGGTTGACAGATTTTGATAAAAAAATGTATATGTCGGGGCCTCTAGTAGGACCTAACGTAACTTTTGTAATATTATGGGATTGAACAGAGTTATTTACTAAATAGTGTATTTTCATTTAAAATAATTTTATTTCTAATAGCGTATTTTTAATTGTTAAATAATGTGTAATCATGTAATGTAATAATCTAATAGTGTAATATTGTAGGATTAAAAAGAATTATATACGATAAACGTATTCCAAGAAATGAGTAGCGAGTAGGCTGGAATGTGCCGCGTCAGCTGAGCTGGGTGCCACTGGTATAGTAGAGCGGACGTGGGGTAGAGCGCGGGGAAACAGTCAGTCGTCAGTTGAGACTCGATGCGAGAGGTGACCGAGTGAGCTACGCGCGTCTTTATAGGACAGGCCACACGAGCGACAACGTATGACGACACTGTATGGGCGGTCGTCGTTGTAGAACGCGGGTTACTAATGGTGAATGACTGTTGGCGGTTACCAGTGAACCTTCAGGACGTGCCGATGGTATAGTGAGGTGGTGTAGCCTTCGATTAAAACCGTATCGGTAGTGGCTGAGTTAATCGTGTGCGCTAGTGTGACCCCGGTCTTGCCCATTCGTTGGAGTTTGTGAACTGCGTTTGGGCCCGATTAATTCCTTCTAAGCGCAACGGCCCCGATAGTTTCGAGTGAGGACGATGGCGGGGAACGGAGGGATGACGATATTGGCCTGGTTATGTAAGTACCCCGTCTGTACTAGTATACTAAGTGTAGCAAGTCTACCGTCCCGTATCATGCAAGTGGCACTCGGCGTAGCTAGACCGACAGAAAGCGATTTGCATTAGTTATAGCGTATACAAGTAGGTTCATCCTACATCTAGATATGTTCAGTTAGTAGGTTTAGTGGATTTCATGTGTTGCTTATTTGTGCTATCGGTTATTGATTTTATGTTCATGTTATGTAAATTATTGTTCTTGTGAGAATTTATTATTTAATTTCAATTTACCATGAACAGTATCTGGTGCCTATTCAGTGGATAGACAATACGATCTAGAACGATTGAAGCAAATCGCATATTAGGTTTAGTGGATTTCATGTATTGCTTATTTATGTTATTGGTTATTGATTTTATGTACATGTTATGTTAACCATTGTCCTTCCGAGAATTTATTATTTAATTTTTACATGACTATAAACAGTGTCTGGTGCCTATTCAGTTGATGAACAATACGGCCTAGAACGATTGAAGCAAATTGCATATTAGGATTAGTTTAGTTATTATGTATGGTTAATTCAAACAGTTTATTGGGATTAGGTTTTTCGTCCTACTACTCAAGAACCTTAAGGACAATGGTCTTATTTTGTTTGAACCTTATGGATTTATAAATGTATTGTAGTTTCTGATAGCGATCAGAAGAGGTAACTTTACAATAAGATAATATTGCTAAATAAACATAGTCAAGATAAATCGAAGGTTTTTCATTGCTGTGAGTCAACCTGCCCCCACCCCGTCCGGTTACACTTTCAAGTTTCAAGTTCGTACGATGTTCTGTTCTTGAGATATTCTGTTCACACACCCACACACAGACCAATCGCTAAAAACATGTTTTTGGGTTCAGGGGGTCTGAAAACGTATAGATCCGGTAAAAACTCGATTTCGAAAAATCGACATGAAAACAATACTTTCCTTCCTTTATATTCATGTAGGCAAGAGAAAGTAAAAATAGTATTTTTAGCAAGCATAAACTTTTGGTAACTTTTCCAGTAATTTTAAATGAACTGGTAATAATTAATTAAAGCTTATGAAACTCATTTTTAACTTTACCTCCTAATCGTAGATCTGAAATTTTACAACTCTTACATCAAATAAACACAGTGTGCGTTCATAATTAACAATACTGCGACACACAATCAGGAGCTATCTGGAATAGATTGTTGAAGGATTTGCCAAAGCACGTTATCATTATCTAAAATTTGTATCCTACTTACTGCATAATACTTACTGCTTAGGGTATTAGCACCCTTTCAACCCTTAGAAGGAAGTGGTTGAAATTTGTTTGCTTTAGTTTCCTAAACATCATTTATGTAATACACACACAGGTCGTTAAAAGTGTGACTTTTCAGGAAGGTAAGCAAATATTATATATTGCTTTAGGGTTGTAAGCCCCTTTTATTCCTTTAGATGCAAGCAATTGTAATACTTTTATTTTTAGTTCTCTTTCAGCCACTTAGAAGAAATTAACCAAATTTCTTCATCCTAGGTGAGTGGCAAGTTAGAGAATCAGTGATGGGTAAATGAGTGACTCAATCAATTAAACATTTCACATATTTTATAATATACAAGTTCATACAAAATAATATTTTCAATTACAGTTTCCATTTTAGCAATCAATAAATAGCCCCTAGTAGTCAGAAGCAGAATCACAAGTGCAACAGGCATTTATAAAATTTATGAAGATTAAATCCTTTCTCTGACTAACCAAGATTTAAAAATGGATTTTTGGAATAAAATTGAAATGTTACACCCATTCCAATAGTATCATGACAATATCAAAAAGTGTTCGAGAATTTTGAGGACTGAGTGTTTAAATGAAAGTTTAATAATGAATAGTTTACAAAAAATAGTTATAAAGGGTCTAGTATATCAGGTAGACTTGCCTATTGTTGTATGGGTATTGTGAAAGATTGAGTACCTATTTAGACATTTTGACCTTTTTGTAACACCTTTTATTCAATTCTAATTTGTTTACAGTTTGTTAAGATTTATCCAGAAGCCATTAGAAGGATTTTGTACTTTCATTGTTATATCGAAAATCTTTGTGCCTTTGATGACTTCCACAGCATCTTCCATATAAAGAACCCTGAGTTTGGTCCTGCATTCAGTATTTGATCTCTCTTCTATGAGTGTACATTGTGTAGTGCTTAATGGTTATGTTTGGAGTAGGCCAGCGTTACTGTGAATTACTCTCTATCGTTTAACGTTTATTTACTCTGTACCATTATTGTAAGTAGTATTAAGTAAATTGGTTACGTTATTTATTATTATTAGTTAATTATAATTAGTTTCTTAATTATTAAGTAATTTAATTGTAATTTACTTGTACATTTTAGTCACTTAATATTTAATTGTAATTAAACGCTTTTATTTAACTTACTCTTGGATCCATCAAATCTTGCAACTTAAAATTTTAATACTTCTACCGTATCAATATGAATCAAACTTTGCACACTTGTTTATCTTCGATGACAATACGCTGTGGAGGTGTTTGTAAAAAAAAATTACAAAAAAATTTTTAAGAAACGGCTAACAATTACTTAAAAAAATTAACTAAAAAGAAAAAAAGAAAAATTTACAAAAAAATCACAGAAAAAAAAATTACAAAAAAATCAAAAAAAAAAATTAAAAAAAAAAAATTTTTAAGAAACGCTATTATTTAACAATTAATCAAAAAAAATGAACTAAAAAGAAAAAAAGAAAAAAATTTACAAAAAAAAAATCACAGAAATTACAGTTAAAAAAATACAGACAATTTTTTATGGTTAAATAAAAGCGTGGCGCATTAATATATATAATATTTATTGTAAAATATTCGTTGTATAAAAATGCACCACGCTTTTATTTAACCATAAAAAATTGTCTGTATTTTTTTAACTGTAATTTCTGTGATTTTTGTTTTGTAAATTTTTTTCTTTTTTTCTTTTTAGTTCATTTTTTTTGATTAATTGTTAAATAATAGCGTTTCTTAAAATTTTTTTTTTAGTTGTAATAAATACTTGTAATTCTAAACTTGAGTGTGTTACTATTTAATTTACCCAGATTAGATTACCTTAGAGATTAGTGTCACAATATTGTATGAGTGTACAGGCAGATGCTTCAATTTTTCCGTACAGACAGAAAAACAAATGTAGAGGTCCTCTGCACAATGGATTGTAATTTGCAACTGATACCATCATCATTAATGATACAGATTAAGTCTTCTGACCTGCTCCAACTTCAAACTTAGTCATCTGCTGTTACATTAAGAAGTAGTGAAGCCAATATCTTCCAAGGTAGTCCAATACCACATCGTCCAGTTGACTTACAAGTAAACACCTGCTATTTTTTTTTTTCATCTTGGAGACTCCAAAGGGAGTATAGGACATGTGAAGGTAAAAGTGATAAACTGAAAGTTTATCACCAATGATAAATTCATCACTTACCACCAAAAATTGTTTTTGCTACTGCTTACTTCAGTAGGCTTGTCATGAACCCTATTGAATCAAATATCACACACAATGAAAAATAAAAAAAATCAAACACAATGATAAATTCATCACTTACCAATAATGGTGTTACTATGGTGTTCAATCATCTGGTATCCGCAGAAAATAATTATACAACTCTTGATTGTGCTTACAAATAGTTGGTAATCGCCACTGGTAGCACGTAAGATCATGTATAACATCTTAATTTCTTTTTTGATCTAGCAATCAACAACCTGCTTATATTCTTAACAATCTTACATTTACAAAGAGGCTTTCTACCAGCTGACTGGACAGGCCCTGAGGTTATAACTTAACAAAAACACCATCTTCACTTTTACACACACCTTCCCATATTATAAAATACAATTTAACTAGCAGAGGTTAACTAAATAGTTTTAGTCACGTGATTTTTTTTTTCATGTCTGACTGTTTTGAAATTTCTGCTAATGCAGATGGTGGAGAATGATGATATATGAAAATGAATGATGAAAAAATGACAGCTCCTTTTATTTTTTTTTTTTTTTTTTTTTGCGCCCTGGAGACTCCAGGAGGAGTATAGGACATGTCGTCAGATATAACACCTGAAATACATATAAGAAACACGCTATATATCACTACTATCAAGAAAGAAATTCTTGTACGCTATAAAAAGTTTCACCGGTCAAGTAATTTTTTAGATTTTTTTTAAAGGAATTCAAATCCTCACAACACTTTAAAGATTGGGGTAATTTAGTTATGAATTTTCTCCCTGCATAAGTAGGTTTTTGTTCAAACAATTTTGTGGAGTGATTAGCCACATAATAATCATTCCTGTTTCTCGTGTTATGATTGTGAACATTGAGATTCTGCATAAAATTATTTTGCCTAACATACATAATCACCTCAAAAATGTAGAGACAGGGAACTGTAAGCAATTTAAGCTCCTTAAATAGTGGCCTGCATGAGGTTAGCTGATTAGCTCCCACCATACACCTAATAGCTTTCTTTTGAATTTTAAAAACCCTATTCATATTACCCATGCTAGAATTACCCCGTATTAAGATACCATAACAGATATGAGACAGGATGAGGCCATGATAAGCTGCCAATAGTAATTTTTTATCATTTAATCTGGCAATTTGTTTTAGTGCAAATACCCTATATGATATTTTACTACGAACTTGATTGGTATAGAAATCCCAAGTCAAAGATCTATCTAGAGATAACCCAGGAACTTCACTGTTTCTACATGCTCTAAACTATTATTATGAATAAATACATCCACTTCTCTACTTTCTTTAACGTTATGTTTATTTTTGAACTGCAAGTACTGACACTTTTTCCCATTAACTGTTAATAACATTTGATTCAAGAATTGCACTACGGACTCTATGTTAACATGTGTATTTACTTCAAGAGCATCTGCCAGTAAACTGTTACTGATTACTGAAGTATCATCAGCAAACAACAAAGCTCTGCCATTAGGTATGACTTCTGGTAACCTATTAATGTACAATAGAAACAGGATTGGACCTAAAACTGACCCCTGTGGAACGCCTGCTTTGACTTCAAGCTTTCCAGATACAACTTTTGTAAGTTTCCCTCTAACAACCCTAGTTAACTCCACACACTGTAATCTATTAATAAGGTAAGATTGAAACCATTTCAACTCTACATCCCTAACGCCTAATGACTCTAGTGTTTTCAATAAAATTTCATGATCAACACAATCGAAAGCTTTACTCAGATCCAGAAACACTGCCAATGCTTTCTCCCCAGCGTCCAATATATCAACTACTTGCTCCACAAGTGAAACAATTACAGTTTTAGTTGATCTACCTTTTTGGAAACCATGCTGATCCTCTGAGATGATTAGGTTTTCAGTCAAGAAACTGATTAACCTAATAAATACTACCTTTTCAAAAATTTTACTGATTGTGTTTAAAATACTTATGGGTCTATAATTTTCAACTAACTGGCTATCTCCATTCTTAAATATAGGCAATATTTTAGCCTCCGTCAGTTTGTTTGGAAATACACCTGCTTCAAGTGAGAAGTTAATCAAATGAAGGAGAGGAGTAATTAAAAGATGTTTACATTCTTTAACAATTATACTAGAAATCCCATCTAACCCACATGTTTTCTTACTTTTCAAACTATCAATAACTGATTCTAATTCCTCCCTTGAAACTAGGCTAAATAAGAATTGATTAACTACCTTGTTACCTTTTGGATTTATGACAGGTAACCTCATCGAATTCCTCACAATTCCTTTTAAAGATTTTTGTGATATTTATAGAGTTTCAAAACGTTTGAAACTTTCTGTAAAATATACAATCGTTTTATTACTATATACATTTTAATTTGTACAATATAAATTTTTGAAGTGATCTCAAAGGAAACAAAATACCGTTTTACAGAATTTATATATATATATAGAATACAAGAACAGAATTTATTACTATGTTGGCAATCATAAGAATAATTTTTTTTAACAGAAACTTACTTCTTTAAGTAAAAAGTACATCAATAAATAATTACCACAAGCTTAAAAAAGTTAAGGTTTTTTGTATTTGTTTAAAATAAAGCTAAAAAAAATACTTGATTGATGAAACACTACAATATACAAGAATTATATTCAAACTAAGTTTCTTGTTTTAAAAACAAATTTTTAAGTAAACACAGTGGTAAACTGTGAAATATTTGGTAAAAATTATTTGAAGGCAACCATGGTTATTGAAATAAGTAAAATGCAGTAGTAGAATAAAATGATTCGTAAGTAATGAATTTATCATGATGATAAAAGGTTAAGGTATAATATATTTTTGTTTTGACATAATTTTATATCCTATACTTCCTTTTTGGAGTCTCCTGGATGCAGTTAAAAAAAACAATAACTAAAAAATTCCTTTCATGTAACAGCAGACTTACCAACAACTGAAAGGGTAGTTCAAGCTACATTCGCCGACATAAGGCATTGCTTGCTAAAAGTGGAGATCCTATAGTTGCTTCAAACAAACTTCAGGAATGTTTAGATCAAATCTAACCATGGCTTCCAAAATGGAGAGTGAAGATCAATACTGCAAAATCGCAGCTTGTTACATTTACAATGCGGAGAAATACTTGTCCACCAGTAAAACTTGGAAGTGTTGATTCACCAAAAAGTTAAGTTGTTAGTAAGTACCTGGGTATGCATCTTGACATGCGGTTAACTTGGAAAACCCATGTGAGAATGAAGAGGAATGAATTAAATCTAAAATACTAAAGGATATACTGACTGATTGGCGGGATTCCTTCACACTCTCTTGAGAATAAGTTGCTGCTTTACAAAATGTTACTTAAACCACTTTGGTTGTACTGCGTTCAACTTTGGGGAACTACCAGCAGAAGTAACATAGAGGTAATTCAAAGGTTCCAGAATAAGGTTGTTTGAGCTACAAGGGCGCCATGGTTTGCCAGGAATGCAGAAATACTACATTATGGCAGCCATAAATCTTCTAAACAATGCAGACGAAGTTAGGCGCCTATACTGTACCATGTTTTGGATTTGTCTAAAAGAGTTTAAATGTACATAAAATAATAGTGAAAAGTATTCCACATAGTAAAATGGAAATATCTTTGTACATAGTAATTTTCTCTTTTAACAAATTAATAATAATTATATAATGAGAGGTAAAGAATGAGAGGTAAGGAGAGGTCCGTAATTGATTTCGGAAGTCTTTAGAATATTAACGCAATTAAACATCTTCCAACAATCGGAAAATCTAAAGATTTCGCACCTCCAAGAAGAACTCTTTTCATTAAGAATTCGGGTGTGGACGGGACCTCTCAGGACTTAGCGTTAAAATTCTTGAGTAAGCTGAATCGAAATCACCCTTCACAAATTCATCTAGAATCACCCCCATCTTTCAAATCGCGTCTCTAGATTACATCTAGAGTTGTAAATCGGGAATTTATTCCCACACAGGGACTCTGAAACCCCTCGACAAGTTCAGAAAATATGGAAGGTCTTTCAGCGAAAAATACTCCCTCGGTCAATAGGCCGAAAAGTTTGCCATCGGATTGCGAGGGCAAACAACTGAAAGATAAGGATGAATTGAAGCATCAGAATGCACAGAAAACAAACAGGAAACGAAAATTCACATACTTTGCAACCCATAACATTAACTCAATCATCAAAGTTGGAAAACTCAAGAATTTCACGGACATCTTGGACAAGCACAAGATCCAAATTGTGGCGCTGCAGGAGATGCGAAACACCACACAAGATCACTTTGAATCTCAGGGATACAGAGTTTATCAGGGAATCCCGGGGAAGAAAGTAATGAACGGAATGCCTCAGTTTGGTACAGGATTCATGGTGAAAACTTCTTTCCTGCAGAATATCAGAGATTTAGAGACAGAGATTGAGACAATAGTAGAACCGTCACACTTACTTTCAAATCCAAGAACAGAGTGTACACCCTGATAAACGCACACGCACCTACGAAATGTAAAAATTCTTCCCATCCAAACGAAGTCGAAAGTTTTTGGGGCGAACTTGCTAGAATCACAAACAATATTAATAAAAAACACACCAACATTTTACTGGGCGACTTTGACGCGCAACTTGGCAGGGAGAAGAAATCCAGAGACATTATAGGAAAATGGCCTGCACACCAAAAAACAAACAGGAACGGAGCTCGACTTGTGGAGTTCTGCAGAAACCATGACCTCATTTCCAAGTCAACAGCCTTTATGCGAAAACCAGGGAAGATGAAAACCTGGCGACATCCTGACTGGAAAAAAGGGGAGTATCAGTTGGATCATGTCTGTATGGACAAAAATGTCCACAAGGAAGTCTACAATGTCAAAGTCCTCAGAGGTGAGGTCACGGATTCGGATCATTACATGGTGAAAATTAAGGTCAACCTGACTCCACAGGGAAGGTATCAGGAAACAGGCAGAAAGAGCAGAAGCTACGACCAACAGAAGCTCATCACAAACGAAGCGTACACAGAGAAGACCAGAAGTCTCGCAGCCATGAAACTTGATACACTAGTCAAACAACTCAAAGAAATTGCTGAAGAAATTGCACTTGTTGGGAGGAAGAAAAAACATCCCTGGTGGAACGATCAATGTGTGATCGCAACACAAAGACGACATGAAGCTTGGGTTAAATTTCAATCAAACAAAACAGAAGAAAACGAACAGAAACTGTCCCTGCAGAGAAAACTCACAAATAAAATCATCAGAAACACCAAGAGACAATTCCATAAGCAGAATCTGCTTGAAATGGAGGACAATTTCCACAAAAACAACTCAAGACAATACTACAGAAATATGAAAAGTTCGATGCAGAAATTTTCACCTCCAACCCTCATGCTGAAAATTACAAAATCCGGAAGATGCGCCCATAATGACAAAGAAAATTCAGAAATTCTAGCAGAGTCTTTCCGCAATCTCCTGAACTGTGAGGACCCAACAGAACTTTTTGATATTGACGAAGACACTGAAATCAAAACCCAATCAAAAAATATCCTTCCTCCAACTTTCACAGAAGTACAGCTAGCCTTGAAAGAACAGAAAAACAACAAAGCGTCTGGAGAAGATCTGACCACAGCAGAAATGTGGGAATATTCCTCCAAAGAAACCCAGGAAATTCTTCATCAACATCTAGTCGAGATCTGGAACTCAGAAACTCTTCCATCTCACTGGAGAAGCGCTTTGATCCACCCTATTCACAAAAAAGGCGACAAAACAAATCCGGATAACTACAGAGGGATTTCCCTTTTGCACGTACAAAATTCTCTGAAAAATAATTTAAAATCGCATTAAGGACCAACTTGAAAAAGAACTGGGAGAATACCAGGGCGGATTTCGCCCAGGGAGGGGTTGTCCAGAACAGATCATTACCATGAAATTACCTAATCATTGAATATTTCAGACAGCGAGACAAACAACTGGTGATCTCGTTCATTGATTTCAAAAAAGCGTATGATTGCATACACAGAAAATCTCTTCTGAAGATCTTGAGGAATTTCGGTCTACATCCAAAGTTAGTGAAAATGATCGAACTAACACTTACGGACACAATTTCCCGTGTAAAATTCAGAGGAGAAGTCTCAGACTCTTTCAAAATAAAAACAGGACTTCGTCAGGGGGACGGCCTATCACCCCTCCTATTCAACTGCGCATTGGAATTTATCATGCGCGTCTGGGAAAAATGCAACCTCAAAATTATTTCTGTTGGAAGGAACATCAAAATTAACTGCCTTGGTTTTGCTGATGATCTTGCCCTATTTGGGGACAGCATTGCGGAGGCAAGAAAACAAATTACTTCCCTAAGCGAAATTGCGGGGAAGATTGGCCTGAAAATTTCCTACGAAAAAACAAAAATCTTGGTTCGCGACCCTGTCTGCATTTCCAGCGTAAAAATTTGTGATCGGGAAATCGATCTAGTCAAGGACTTCAAATATCTGGGTGAAAACATCACAGGAAATAACAATGAGAAACGTAACTGGACAGAGAGATTCAACAAACTCGCAAAATCCGCAAAACACACACAAAATTTTTACAATAAAAAGTGTCTTTCATTAAATTCAAAACTCTGGCATTACAACACCGTAATTCTACCGGAGATCACATACAGCAGCGAAACAATCTTCAGTCTCAGGAAGATAAACACGGAGCACAGAATCTCAAAATTGGAGCGTCGGATCATCAGGAGATGCCTGAACAAAAGATGTTTCTCTGATGGGATATGGAAACCCGTCTCGAAAGAAGAAGTATACAGAAATACAGAACCTCTAGCAGACCAGATGAGGAAAAAGAGAATTTCCTTCTTTGGACATCTCTTGAGGACCGACTCTTCCAGAATTTCAAAACAAATCATCAACTTTTTCCTTAACAGAAAAACTCAGCCCCACTGGATCAGGGAAATTAAGGAGGACATGAACGGGCTCCAAATCTCACTTGCGGACCTCAAAACAAAAGCCGGAAATTACCACAGGCTGAAAACCACAAGACTTGAACAGCAGAAACCAATGAAACGACAGAAAGTTGTGTATTCTGAAAAGGAACGGCAGAGAAGATTGGATGGATTGAGGGAATACTGGAGAAAGTTCAAGGAGGGAAACATCAGGAAGGGACTCCAAAGACTGAAAGTTGAACCGCAAAAATTGAAATGAGTTATTTTTAGTTTGATGAACTTATGTAGTCCTATGTGGCTTTTTAATTTATAAAAAAAAAAAAAAAAAAATGAGAGGTAAAGGCCAAGCCAATTGCTGAGAGCGCTAGATTACCCATGCCCATACATAACTTCGATCCTGCATACCCCTCTAACTAACATTAAGAGTGTTGTTGAAACTTGACAACATCCATTGTATTTTGTAGGCATGCTGTTCCATTGTTGATAATATACGCTGCACTATTGCAGTACATACGAGGTGTGGCTATTAAATAACGAGACTGACATTGTAAAAAATTTTATTTTTATTTTACACTTAATCACTTATTGTCGCCTTTAATATTCATTCCTCTATCCCTACAACGCTCCGTGGGAATTTTTCATTGCTAGAAACAGTGCTGGAAGTCATCTTCTGTCAGCTTCTTCAGGACACATGCCGCTTTCTCTTTTACAGCTTCCACAGACTCAAATCTTGTCCCTTTTAATGCGGATTTCACCTTAGAGAACAGTTAAAAGTCACGTGGTGCAAGAACTGGTGAATAAGGTGGATGTTCGAACACTGAGTTGCTGTACTTGGCTAGGAACCTCTTGACAGATAACGCGGAATGAGCTGACGCATTGTCTTGGCGGTGAACCCATGATTTGTTCTTCCACATTTCGGGGCGTTTATTCCTTACTCTTTGACGTAGTTTAGAAAGTACTTCAAGGTAGTAATATTGATTAATGGTTTGACCTTCAGGAACCCAGTGGTACACAATCCCTTGGTACACAATATCCAATGGATATAAAAAAAAACAATCATCGTTGCTTTAAATTTTGTCTTGCTCATTCGAGCTTTTTTGGCTCTTGGTGAAGTTCGGCTCTTCCAGTGCATGGATTGGTGCTTAGTTTTCGGATCATAAATAAAAACCACGTTTCATCACATGTTATTATCGTTTTCAAAAAATTTGAGTCAAACATTTTTGCGAGCTTCATTTCAAACATTTTTGAGCGGCACGTGTCTTGAAGGAGCTGACAGAAGATGACTTCCAACAATGGAAAATTCGCATGAAGCATTAGTAGGTATAGAGAAGGAGTGTATATTGAAGGTGACAATAAGTGATTATGTATAAAATTAAAATTAAATTCTTTACAATGTTAGTCTCGTTATTTAATAGCCACACCTCATACAAGACTATACTAATGCAGACGCACGTTTTGCCCAGCGCTCTCCTTACAAAAATCAGGCTGTAATAAGGGTAATGAGACCTCAACTTGTGATTTGTAAATTCAAAAGGTTTGTTTATAGTTTATTTTTAAAAACTGATTGTAAATAATGTTTTTTGAAAAAAAATGCGACAGGGTCTTTCAGTCTTTATACTGGTGGGAATTTTGTAAAAAAGATTACCTTTCACTTATGGCAAAAACCATTAGTAATTTCTGTATCTTCTCTTTAAGAGTAATTGAATAGCACTATTTTTGTTTTGAAATTCCAACTTTGATTTTTGACTTACGGTTTTGGGCCACTTCCAGTCAAAACCAGAACTTCAAACCTAATGACTTCTGTATCTACTCTTTAAGAGGAATCAAATGACACTTATTTTATTTCCAAATTCTGACTTAGATTTCTTGACTTCCGGTTTTGGGACACTTCCGGTCAAAACCGGAACTTCAAAGCAAATTTATGCCCACTAACTTTTTGTGTAGATTACAATTCTGAAAACCGTCTGTGGCTATCTTTTGTAGTTCTGACATCTGGTTGTGAGTAACAAAGCACAATGATAAATGACAATTTTTAAAATTGCCACCAATAAAATTTACCTGGTTTCTTATTCAAATAAGTGTACATATATATTCCAAGTACGTAATTAAATAATAAAAATCTACATTTTATTATTAAAGTCAGCATATAATAAATAAAATGATGGCTGTTATAATATAAGCAGATGCTCATACATCTAAAACATTAATACATTTTTTAGTGTTAAACTATAATCATTCTCCTAGAAATTTAAGAGTCACCTGTTCAATATTCATTTGTATTTCCTTAATGATTATACCTGTTGTCTAGCTAAACATAATTTATAATATTATGTAGTATTATTTTATAATTCGTGATTTACACAAATATTTTGTAACACGGTCGTCAATATCAATATTTAAATCCCTTTCTAAAAACTGAGACATTAAGTCATATGTAAGTAATGTCAAACTTCTCTGATAATGTATTGATAAGATTAATATATTACTAACGTGTTGCTGATTTCTTTTTTTTTGACTTTGGTTTAGTTTTATTTTTAACTCGTGGTGGTGGAGTTGTGTCTGATGAAGATGAAGGTGATGATGTACGTGAACAATATAATTGATAACTTGAATCTGTTAGTAATGTGTCGACATCTGCTGTGCTGCTTCTTTCGAATTCAAAGTAATAAGTTTCAACTTTTTTCTCACGTTCTTCTTCCTCTTCCTCCATTTCTTCTTCTTCTCCTTCTTCTTCTTCTTCTTCTTCCTCTTCATAATAATATATGTCAGACTTTGATCCAGGATCTGCTTTTTCAGAATCAACCACAAAATTCATACTGTCATATGATTTCTGCTGGTTCATTTCACTTAAGTTTGATTGGTTCTGATTTTGTAGGACAGGAGCATGTTCAGAAGTTTTGATAATAGGTTTTCTCGTTCCACTTCCTTCTAAATTTTGTTCGAATTTATTTTTATTGGTTTCACTTTCAGCTTCATTTTGTGTTGTATCAATATTTTCTACCTGATTTTTAATCG
Source organism: Catonia carolina (assembly GCA_035578175.1). Lineage (NCBI taxonomy): Eukaryota > Metazoa > Arthropoda > Insecta > Hemiptera > Achilidae > Catonia > Catonia carolina. Next base: position 253,215,326 of record JAQMRL010000001.1, on the reverse strand, counting down.
TTTCACCTAGAACTACATCGTTAGAAATAATTTTATTCAGTGAATGTTTACTTTCATCGTCGTCTTCAAAGCGGCGACTACGAGTATCACATAATGAAAATGTGTCACTAGGTCTTGACTCTGTACTCTGTATGTGTTGTCCTGGATCTTGAGTATCACCTTCATTACCTGCAATGTCCCAACTTTCCACACTTGGACGTTTTTTTTCACAGCATGAAAACATCGTAAAACCTGTTTTTTGACTTTCATTATCATAAGCATCTTCTTCCGAATACATTGAATCAATATTTTTTATAATTCTACAACAGTATCTAACGAGTATTCCACATGTTACCAGTACTATTAAGGAAATTCCTAATATTTGAAATGTTAACATTTCAGCAGATTCATTTAATTTTATTTCTTCAAAATCATCATCCTCATCATCTTCATGACTCTTTGCCGTGACATTGGTAGCATTCTTTTTACTTTCCTCGATATCTGATGTTTTATTCGCCTGCTCGAAATATAGAACAAATTCAACTGTATTAAACAAACGTAACACTTCATGAAATGCAATATACCACACCTTATCTCTTAAATGAGGATTGAGATTTTTTATCATCCAAATATAAAACTTACGATCAAATTTTTTTAATTGATTATTACATGATTTTAGACCTCTTTCTTTACAAGTCTGAATAATGCAATTTCTTGATGCACCATAGTACACAGATAATATTCCTTTAGAGTTTTGACTAGTTAAACTGTGTAAACAGTCACATTTCAAAGGTAATGCTATTGAATGGGGTGTTTTACAATCATCAAAAAATGGTGATGGTATTTCTATAAAACAAATAGTACTGTTACAGTTTGTCTTATTAGTTATAATGAGATCTCCACATGACTTTTTTTTAAATTTATTTAATTCTGTTTGATTGTACGGGAGTACTTTTGTCAATGGTTTCTTTACTTTGATTGGTGTTCTCCAACTTTTACCATCAGTCTTCAGAGTATTCTGTATATCAGTTTGTAATGTATAGTAATTATCAACTACAGAAAAGTTAACGCTACCTTCATAGTACAATTCGTTAGCAATCGGTAGAATATGTGAGCTTATGTAACCTCCAAATGTATCAGATAATGAATACACTAAAATTCGCCGAGCTTTTTTTGATTGAACATTTTTATTCATAATTTCTAACGTTGAAATAATAATATCAAAAAAATTTGCGATATCTAAGGGCAAACACAATGGAAGTAATTTTTGAAATATGTACCGATTTAGTAATGTACCGACCTCATCTGCTGTCCAGCACGATTTTGTCACATCTTGCTCACTGAAAATCACTGTCCTTACATTAGGTGTCTTTTCATAAAATTTTTCACAATAACAATAATTATTACGTTTCATTAAAAATATAATTGCAGCACAAAATAATTTGAATTTAATTTCTGTATTGATCTTCATAAAACAAATAACAATTATAATTTTATTCAATAAAAACCCTACTGTTTTTGTTTGTTAACATTGAAATGTTTATAAATACTAGCAATACTTTGCAGTATCATATGGTTTCTATCACAGGTGTTCTGTTTCCTCAGTTTACACATGCTACAAATGTTTTTATTTTTGACCTGAATAATCACTCAACAAATTATAATTAAGTAATAAATGAATTAAATTATTATATGAAATTTAGTAATATATTTTATATATTTTTTATCGTCTCCTTTTATATTTTTATTATCTTGCTTTTTCAGACAACCTGGCAGCCGTTTCTAGGAACACAGACTAAGCGGTAGAACAAATTAGTTTATTAAAAGAGCAATCTTTTGAACTACCACAGAGCAATAACACAACCATCGACACTTTTTCTTATGACACAGCTCTATAAGCAACTGATAACTCTTCCTCTGGGGCTACTAAAATGCTACAAGACCATTTGAGTATAGTTGAGAACTGGTGTAAGAAATAGAAAATTAAGATAATGATGACAAATCAAGACATATTACGTTTACTTTGAGGAAAGACACATTTCCATCGATATGAATAAATGACAAACCAGTTCCTTAGTCAGATGATGTGAAATACTTGGGAATGCACTTAGATCAATATTTTACCTGGTCCAAAGATATTTGGATCACACACAAAAGACTAGGATTGAAGCTGAGAGATTTGTATTGGATGATGAACAAACTTTCACAGCTGTCATTAGAGATCAAGCTCCTATTGTACAAAGCCATATTGAAACCGCAGTGGACTTATGGGTTACCATTTTAGGGATCAACAGCGAAATTGAACCTTTCTATCATCCAATGATTCCAGTCAAAAGTTTTAGGGATTATAACAAATGCTTCATGGTATGTGACAAATGATACACTGTATAACCACTTACAGTCAACACCGTGAAAGAAGAAATTATGCAGCTAATTTCTAAGTATCAAGAAAAATTATCAGATCACCCAAATTCTTTGAGGCTTTATTTACTTGATAATAGCGAAGACGTAACACGAATAAAACAAATAAAATTGCTTGACCTTCCGTTTAGATTCACCGACTAATCTACATTGTAAATAACTGAAGTCCATATTAATCTCTATCAACATCATCTTCTTTCTCTATGAATTCTACTGTCATCACTAATAATTTTGTTTACTTTTCTATTACTGTCATTCATCTTTTATCTAGATTTAATGTTTTCAAAAATTGTAAATAAATTTGTATTTCTTTTGGAAGCAATACCATTGGATATTGTCTTCGTCATGTGAAAAATTTCATATTATTTACTTATAGTTTTTGTTTTTAAACTGATAAACCCATATTATTGTAAATAAACATATATTGTAAATAAACATATTTATTGTAAATAAACTCATGTTAAAAAAGAACAATCAGAAAAAGCAGGACTATATATTTCAAAAAATTAAACCAACATCAGATCAGCCTCCCATTACTTGAAAACAAGTATGGAAACATTGGTAGCTTCAAATACCTTGGGAAAATTATACAACCGAAGACCAGATGAGGAAAGATGGCCTCTTTACTTATAACCAAAAAACAAACAACTTATAATGTATGTAAGAAGAAAGCACTCTTCAAACAAGCCAAGAGCCGTTATTTATACAATCCTGCTTGTATATGTGAGTGAATGGCATAGAATAATTGGAAAGACTGGACTTAAAGAAGCAAAGAAATTTGAGTGAAAGAACAGTATCGGCCGGTACCGGACCGGAGTTGGCAACCCTGCGCCCGTTTCCGGTGATTTATCTACCTGTGAACCTTCTTAGAAGTTTACATTTATTAATTTATGTATGTTATATTTTTGTAATTAAAAAATGTATATTTATTTAGTTTATTTTCATTAGTAGCACTTAATTTAAACTTTCAGAGTGTAGGCAGGATTATGTAGCCTTCCTGTAAGTAGCCTACTGTACACAATGAGATTTTCATAAACAGTAGGCTATATTTTAAATGTACCCACAGTGTTTGAATTACAGTTTGGATTTGCTCCTACTGGCCAAAAGGTTGCCGACCCCTGCTTTAGAGGTTCAAACCAGCCTTTCGGCTGATGACCTGGACATCTATAATAACAAAAAATATTTACATTGATTTGATCTGAATAAGAGCTGAGTTTTCATTTTCAGTAATATAATATCAAGGATGTGGTTTAAAGATATCTTCCACTAAGATGAACCCTGTGGCATTTATTAGTAAGCATCCTGTAAGGATAAAGATTGTGATCAATAATAATCATAAAACAATTGTTGAGTCATAAAATTTATGTGTAGGAAAGTAGTCACAGGAAATTTATGCACAGAAGTACAAAAAACTAATGCATTACACTGTAGATAAAATAATATAATAATAATTTTTTTATTACAACTTTATTTATATACACTGGATGTACATTTTCTGATAACACTGATCAAATTTGAATTTTTTCTACAAGGTATTTAATTTAAAAATATAAAAAAATAAATAGCATTACAGTATTTATAATTAAATGTACATTCCATGTTTTAAAATTTATTAATACAAATTTTTATAAAAATAATTTGATGAATGATGCTTTTTTTATTAAATTATTTAGAATTTAATTATATTTTATGTTGAATTAACCAGGTTTTAAATTCATGATCTTGATGAAATTTCTGAATATGGTGTTTGACTTCTTGATACATCCCATTCATGTTGTTTGAGTGAAAGCCCCTGAAAAATATTTGAATCTGCTTTAATAAAACTTTGGTTAGGTTTATTTAATCATGGTTGTATTAACCCACCAGGTTCGTCTAGAGGTAAAGTCGTGGCCGCAAATCAGCTGTTTAACAGCTGATTTTTGGAGATGAAGGTTCCTGGTTCAAATCCTATTAAAGGTAGTTACTTAATTTGAGTACTAGACAGTGGTTACTGGTGTACTTTGATGGTTGGGCTTAAATTAACCATACTCTCTCGGAAATGGTCAGCCTGGGTCTGTACAAGACTACACTTCATTTACACGTCATACACATCATCCTCATCTCATTGGGTCATGGGGTTGCTTATTATTCTGACTTGAACAGATTGCAACGTACACACTAGGAATTTAGAAAAAATGATTGTATTATAATTCTGTAGACTGAAATGATAAAGTTATGATAATTAGGATAGATTTACTAAAATACTGTATGGAGAAAACAGACGATCAATAAGAAAACTTTGGAGTTTTGTTTGGGGGTTTTTTGTTTGGTTGGGGTTCCTCAGTTCACACTCAATCTTAAACACATGTTAACTCTTACCTTTTTTTTGTTTAATGTCCGACTGTTCTGCAGTTACTGCTAATGCAGACAGTGAAGTATGAAATGATTTTTTGTAACGTATGAAAATATGCCGAGCCTGAATGGGACTCGAACCCAAGACCGCATGACGAGAGCGAGCACGTTACCAACTACGCCAATGCGGCCGCCTGTTTACTCTTACTTTACGTTACACACTACTCTGAGTATTTTAATAAACTGTCAAAACAAAAATCAAGTGAAAAATTGTAACCACTGAAAACTTTTGAACAAATTTATACAATATCTAACCTACAAAAAGTTTGATTATCCAATTTTCCTGGTTTGTTCGTCACAAAATTAAAAAGATCACAATCATAAAAAAACCACCTGTGGTTGTTCTTAAACTATATCATAGGCCTAATGCCCAATTTTCTTCATGACTAAACCAAAAACTCCTCATTTTTAGGCATGTAGCAAGGATTTTTGTTCAAGAAGGCTGAGTCTTGAGTTTTTGTTTTTTTACATCGGACTGTTATACCCATTAGGGCTAATGAAAGGTGACTATATTCTATCCTATGAAACTCTGCAGCAGATCTAAACAGACTACGGGTTGAAAGTCAGAAAAAAGGATGCGTAATCATGTTTCACTCTGCCAACACCTTCAGTCAAAACAACTGGCGACAGACCGGATGTTTTATAGTCGGCCTGCTCTATGAATTCTTTCTACTGGTACTGTCATATTTTCTATTTAGCGTATGTTTCAATTAGTATACAGCAAGTTTCATCTGAAAAGCATAGAACATTTTTTTTGTACTTAAATGGATCGCGCTAAGTTCAATCACTATTTCAATACATTTATGTTTTGACATGCCGCAAGGTTCCATGGGATAGAGTGTAGTCGTAATTTTTAAGCGAGGTTTAATGAACATGCAAAAGCACTGAAGTGTAACAAAATTATATCAAATAATACCAATCATATAAATGCGGAAAAAACATAAATTTGGTAAAATAGACAAACATTTTAATATAATAGAACAGTGCAGTAAAGAAAATAAAAGTAAAATTAAAAAATATGAGATGTTCCATATTTATAAATATTTAAAAGAGCAAAAGCAGGACATTTTAAATGAACAAATCAAATTTAAGAATGATGAAGTGATATTGACAGCTGCTGCTAAATGTAATAAATATGAGAAGGGATAGATTAGAATATCTCAATTTTAAAACAGTTTCGTATAGATGACTGAAGATGTAATGCCTATCTCCTATAGATTTTAAATTAAAATTTTAGTTTCAAATGATATTGTGTACGCTGTTGATGGTGGATCCACCGAAACATGTGTAAGTAACAGATAGTAGAAATCAAGGCAGCTTTAAAAAGAGTAATGAAATTTATTGTATAAATTTATTTTAAGAATAGTAATGAAGGGTGGTAGATAAAAATGAGCAATGACAGACCTGACCTGGAATCGAACTAGGGACCATCAGCATATTAGTCAGGTACAAAATTTCTATTTATCATTTGTTGGAGGGGCTACAGCCCCCAAGCCCCCTAAACGTTACTACTCCTGGTGATTAAATTATTGAATGAATTAGCTCAACTATTACAATTTTTCATTTGAAATGAGGTACCTTCGTCCTACACAATTTAACCAATTTATGAGGTGAGAGCAATAAGCATGAATGAATCAATGAGTAGAAAAAGGTTAATGCTCTGAAATACGCCTATCTATGCAATATTAAAGTAAGAAAGCAAAAAGTTGTTCCATTTAATTGGGTGCATTGATTCAGCTGCAAAACAATAATATTTATCATCTTCAAAATGTTCATGTTGTTTCAAAAGCTATACAGAATTGTATCATATTATTCTAGGAAGTAAAGCTAACCTGACTCTATGTAAAAAGTTACAGTTAAGTGGAAGAAGATGGTGAATGATACAGCCACTGTTTTTGTATGAATGTGGTTAGTTTTTAATCAAGATTAATACAGATTTTTTTCTGACAAGTTAAAGAGTGAAAATTGATTTCCTTTGCAATCAAAAATGGATAGAACTACTGTGAAAAAATAACATTAGTAGCCTACTTCTTAATTAGACCTACTTCTAACTTTGAGTGAAAAAATGTATTATTCCAAATAAATATCCTATACCCTAAAATCATAACAGTGCAAAAGAAACAAGGAAATATCATTATCTTAAAACTTAGATAAACTCTATCCCATGGAACCATGTAGCATGTCAAAACATATACAGGGTGATTCATGAAGTTCTCCCCCCACTTCTACAGCACATTGTACTAGTAAAAATAATGAAAAAATGTTATATAAACATAGGTCCGAAAACGCTTCGTTAGCGAGTTACAGCTAGCGAAAGTTTCGCCTGGATTTCAGTTCACCAGGTGAAATGAGGTCTTCCTGGAATTCTGGTAAGGTAGATTAAGGGGCAAATTCAATCATTTCTTATGGTTTTTGATCTGATAAATTGAATAAAACAGGTCCCAGATCTGTAAGTTAAATAGTTTTTAAGAAAACCAGTGTCAAATGCAAAAAATGGAGTGAAAAACTTATTTTTTCATCTTTGGGCAAGGATAACTGTGTTATTTCACCAAGAAACAGTTAAAATTTTTCAATAAAACATGTAGAAAATTTTATTCTGAACAAACCGGTGTAAATTAAGTACACAGAAAGCGAATAGATGTTTGATTAAATGAGTTTTTATTCATAAGAGTACAAAGTAAAATTAACCGGAAAAACTAAAATGAAAAAATGTGTTTTTTTCACTCCATTTTTTTGCATTTGACACTGGTTTTCTCAAAAACTATTCGCTTTCTGTGTACTTTATTTACACCGGTTTGTTCAGAATAAAATTTTCTACATTTTTTATTGAAAATTTTTAGCTGTTTCTTGGTGAAATAACAAAGTTATTCTTGCCCAAAGATGAAAAAATGTGATTTTCACTCCATTTTTTGCATTTGACACTGGTTTTCTCAAAAACTATTTAACTTACAGTTCTGGGACCTGTTTTATTCAATTTATCAGATCAAAAATCATAAGAAATGATTGAATTCGCCCCTTAATCTACCTTACCAGAATTCCAGGAAGACCTCATTTCACCTGGTGAACTGAAATCCAGGCGAAACTTTCGCTAGCTGTAACTCGCTAACGAAGCGTTTTCGGACCTATGTTTATATAACATTTTTTCATTATTTTTACTAGTACAATGTGCTGTAGAAGTGGGGGGAGAACTTCATGAATCACCCTGTATATGTATTAAAATTGTGATTAAATTTAATGCGATCCATTCCAGTTACAAAAAATGTTATTTGTTTATCAGATGAAACTTATTACATATACCGTACTAATATTGAAACATATACTAAACTAGCGGGTCCCGCGTGGCTTCGCCCACGTAAACGTAAACAAAGAATCAGCTGTTTAAGTATACTCTCTGTATTTCTTATGGGAGGGTATTTTTGCGAATTCTACCATTTAAAATTTTAAATATTTTGCAAAATCCTTTCTTAGCAACAGCTTAGAAAACTTAAAATGATCCATAAATCATGGCATCTCTTTTTATATAATAGATAGCATCCCGTCGTGGCTTCGCCCACGCAATTTTAAGGCTATGAATTTTAGGCGAATTAAAATACAGTTTTAATTCGCTAATGACTTAAATCACAAATATAATTTTTTTTTGGAATTAAGTATAAAGAACAACAATTAAACAATTACTACAATTCTGGAATTAATTCTAGTTAAAATGTAAATCCAGTGTTAAGTCAAACGATTAAACACTACGTACAGTACAACATCCGGAGTGACAAAAGTAAAACATAGATTAAAATCGTTGTTAAAGTCATTTAACTTCTGGGAAAATAGCTACAGTTTTGTAATTGATCTGCTATTTACGTACGATAAGAATGCAAATACTGGATGCTACTGAATATGCTATGGAGGGGGTAAATGTGTGTCGGACGGAAAACCTGCCACTTCATAAGCGTAGCACTTCGCGTTGATCACTCATCCTCACATCAGTGGGGGGAATTTTTGCTATTTCTTCCCTTTAAAATCAAAATTTTGCAAAATCCTTTCTTAGTGCGCGCTTACACAACATAAGAAAGCTAACTTCCAAATTTCAAGTCTGTAGCGTCAGTAGTTTCGGCTGTGCGTTGATCTATAAATGAATCACCCAGGACATGGTTGTCCTTTTATATAATAGATACAAAATACGACAGTACCAGTGGAAAGAATTCATAGAGTAAGCCAATAAAATAGCATCCGGTCTGTCGCCAGTTGTTTTCACTGACACTGGTAGAGTGAAACATGATTACGCATCCTTTTCACTGACTTTCAACCCGTAGTCTGTTTATATCTGCAGCGTGGTTTTGTGGGATATACTATTATAACACTAAAAAAATTGTGAACTTGAGTTTTCTAGAGACTAAAAACAAAACATCAAGATAGTTTCATTTGATTTTACAAAGGGTAAGAAAATATCTACCCTTTCCATTCACCAATTTAATTGTAGTCCCACAGTTACTCAGTTATCCTTGTAAGAAAACTATTGAATGAAATTCAGTAGCAACAGCAGGTAGCCTACTTTTGTTTTAAAATACCACAAAATTAATTATTTGGTGAAATATTTTCTATGCCATTTGAAATATTTTTCATTATCTAAGAACTTCTGAATAGAACATTACTTTCATGCAAAATAAAATAAGAGGAATCATTACCTTTATTTTCATAGACATACCTTTCTTAAAGATGTTAGTTGATCAAGAACATCTCTTACAGAAACGATTTCAGTTTTTTCTCTAACAACATTTTCAGTGGGTTTAACTGTGGCATTCTGTAGCTGCATTCGATTTGTTATTCTTTGCCTTACTGCATGACTATTTATTACACTGCCAAGACCTCCTGTATTATAGAAAATTGTTTATTAATTTTTTAATGAAATAATTCTTCGGTTTTGAAGATTTGCTTTCAAAAACACATTAGCCTAATATTTTTTTGCTCTAAATTGGTTTCTGCTTATTCATTAAAATTGTATTAATTACTTGATCGTTAGGACCTTTAGTAGGTTCCTGAGTGGGTTATGAAACATTATACTACTACGTACTCATGCAACATGAAAAGTTTTAAAATTCTAGCCAAGAATTCAATCTAACCTTCCATTTTACAAACTAGCATGTAACTAACTGAGAAAGCAAACACAATGTTAACAAAACTAATGTATAAAATAAAGCAGTATACTTAAAGAGTAACCATTTGTCTCTGTTTTTATTTGTCACTAAAAATGATATATGATAAATGATTTTAAAGTAAATTCTAAATTTACATTAAGGTTATAAAAACTATTCCATAAATCATAAATTTATCTATAAATGAAACCCACAATAATTTTGGCGGAGTTTACATTAATTTAAACTAATAATATATTATTAATATAAAAAAATAACTTTCTTGAGATGACACATCTCATGGCTTGTGGCAATTTTTAAAAAGGCTTACCTTTGACTTATGGCAAAAACTATTAGTAATTATTTCTGCATATACTCTTTAAGAGGAATCGAATGACACTTTTTTTGTTTCCAAATTCTGACTTTGATTTCTTGATTTCCAGTTTTGACCCACTTTCGGTTGAACCAAAACTTCAAACCCAATCCAAGCAATTCAGAAAAAATGTTTTTCATAGTGTAGGCTAGTAGTGTGAGTGTACGGTCTTTAATAGTGGCTGGTGAGGGAGTGAGGTCATTGAACGCAGTCAAAATTCTGTTCATTACATTTTTTCTGAACTACAGTTGTTTAGTAGTTCTACAACATTTCAAATGGTTCTACACAAGAAAGTCTTCTGTTCAGATCTGCGTGGTTTAGTAGTTGTTAAGCCTCAACACTCACATGATGAAGAAGTTTGTCTTCTTGACTGCTGGCAAATTTTCAAACATATGAGAACATTTTTCTCAGTCCTGTAATATAGTGTGTTATATACTTTTGAACAGAGAAAACGTTTATGTAGTAGTAATGAGTCTAATGGAATACAAAAAACTATATTTCTTTCTATCAATAAACATATATGAGGCTACATTTCAGGAAATGTTATTACAGCCCCAACTTAAAATAAGAGCAGCTAAATGACACAAATTTCTGGTTAAAAAATTCTATTATTATTTCAATAATTTCTTTAAGAGATTAACCTACTGCGACCAAATATTAACGTCAAATTGAATCAACCATGAATTTTTTGAGTCATACCTTTTATTGATAAATATCGTGGTCTTCCTGCAGATGATTTTCTAACACTACCGCCAGACTGCAATATCATTTGCATTATTCGAGGTGTACTGGTACTTTTATTTACTGACATACCTGTAATGCAAAAATTTTGTTCTTCTTCTTTAAAAAAAAGAGAAATACTTATATTAGTATACATGCAAGCAAAACAGATAGTATAGTACATTGAAATTCAGGCATTTTTACAGAAAGTAGCTGTAAATATAGAAGTAGGTGATGTAAAACAAAAACAAAAAATGACTAAAATTTTGTTTAGAAACAAGACCAAGCTAATATTGTATAAAGTTAAATGTGACAAAAACTCTACTGTTTGTACAGAGTTACTCCATTTGACTTCCAATTGTGTTGTCATCATTTGAGTATGAAGCCTACAAAAGAAGATCCCATGTAATTATTATTACTGCTAAAATTTGTTCTAAAAAATCTTGACTCAAACCATGTTTTTTCATTTATTCATTAAGAAAAATTGTATTACAAATTATAATTCCTATTTCAATTATCAATAATTATTAATTTCAAAAAATGGCAAGTGAATAAATCAATAAAATTATCCATTAACCACTGATAAAAAATATGTCATAATTATCTCCAAGAATAACATTTTATTACTGACAATCAAGCCCATCCACGAGCATACAATTCAGTAATATCGAACCGAATATACTTCCATGCATGGTGCAATAACATCACAGAAAAGTTTATTCAAAAATGTATTTATAAAATGAACTTCTTGGATATCTTATCAGACACCTAAAGACAGAATTTTAAACAAGATGATTAGAAAACTCTTTCCAATGGTAACATCAGGAGCATGGATCCGAAATGTCGAAGAAGACATGATCGAACTCGGATTAACTTTCGATGATTTAGAAAACAAAACAGAAATATTAAAAATCTTAAGAAATAAGGAAAGTAGATTTGAAACAAGACCAGATGGAAGAACAAAACCAAGCAGGAAGAAATCGGTTGTTTCAGAGGAAGTTTGGCAAGCAAGATCAGCTTGAATGAAGGCACACTGGCAAAACATCAAGCTAAAAAATATAAAAATGAAGAAGCTTTCTAAATTTGACTAAAGTGATCAATTGTGGTCATAAAAGACTAAAAAAAGGAACTTTACCTGTTCCTGAAGTTTTGTTCTGATTTTTATTCGTATCATCCGTTGACTGGTTATTATTTGTAAAGGAATGTTTTGGTGGTGTTGGTGATCTGAAAAAATTAAATAATTATAAATCATCAGATTAAACTGAAATAAAGGTGAACTGTAGCTGTAAATTTTAAAGAGGTAATTACAAGAATCTAACTATAAAAAAAGTCATGAAAGTTACTAATATGCATCCAAACCTTTGGGACCTACATGTAAATCATAGTGACTGACTATGCTAAAATGTGGCGTAGAAGTATGGTGTAAATACATGGTAAAATTATCAAATTTTAGCACTGAATTAAACTTTTAAAATATGGGTCAAATACATTAAAAACCAAAGTAGTATTTTCATCTAATTTTTTATATGTGATTTTTTTAATTCAATACATTAAAACCAGTCATTAAAAGTTATTAAGTATTTTCAGTCATTAAATTTTTACTCTAAAATAAGAAATTTTACCACACTGTTAGTGAAGCACTCGCATAGTGCTTAAATTACTTAAAAGAAAAATTACTATCATAATAACAACTCAAAAAACTTTTTTTAAATTTTAAGATATGAAGCAGTAGTTTGCTATTAACAGTAGTAGTTAACTTGAATAATAAATCTTACTCGCGTTGCATAAAATCTTCTTCTTCTTCTTGAACACATTATGAATTTACATGTACCAGAAACCATCTTCATCTTAGACAACCAACATATCTCGATTCCTTGGAACTGTAATTAATTTCGTCTAGAACCAACCTTTTATTCACTATACTGCCTGACGAATCTTTCAGACTAATTTTTATTTAACCATTTATGGATATTGTGATTTCCAAAAGTACTGCTTCTTTTTAACAACAACATTATTTCAACTTTTGTAATTTTACTTCTCTCTTTTGGAAAGTACCCAAGCCAAACTGGCTTATACTGTACTAATGCTGGAATTATCATAGTTTTGTAAATTTTTTATGTAAATACAAAATGCAGTTTTATTAACACCGATTTAAGTAGCATTACTGCTTTTGTTGTTGTTTAGTTCAACAGCCAAAAAGCTGGTTTGAACCTCTAGAGGTTTTACTAAGTAAAACAAGGAGTGAGTTGCTTTATTGCCTTCCTCACTGAGTAGAAAAGTATGCTTATCAACATACCAGGTCCTCTAAAAAGCATTACTTTCCACTCTGCAAATGACACCTTCACTTCATTCTCCACAGGGACTGGCTGTTTAATGAATTTATTACTCTTAGAGGAGATAACTCTGACTAGTGTCATTTAGATCTCTACCTCTTCTGTTCTTGAATAGTTCAGTCATGTAATTGGCTGACTATGTCATAAGAAACAGAACTAGTTTTTGTAGCCCTGGAACCAGCAGATACAGTGCAATCAGTTAAACCTCTACAACATTACTGTTACCAGTCCCAATCGTGGGACTGATCTCACAAGGATGGACAAGTGAAAAGGGAAAGGAGTAACAATATTTTTCAAAAACTTAAGTCCATCTGGTCTGTATAGTTATATTTTATTTAAGGACCCCTACCTTGCAATACAGGTAAAAATCAGTCAACAGCTTTCAAGACAGAAGAGAAATTAATTCCAATATTACAGAGGGCAGAAAAACCAAGTGGAATAAAACCTGAAAAATGATCCTGTTAGTTTAGAGACAATGAAGTGGGAATATATCACTTAGCTTGGCCAGTGCAGTGGTTTTTTTACAACCTTGGGGTTTAACTTTTGCAGACAGGTATAGACAAGTATCTTGAATCAGACAATGTACAAATGGGTTACCATTAGAAAATTAACAGAGGTACATATAGAAATTAAGTCATATGGAAGTATGAATGGGATGTCAATACAAACTGAAGAAAAGATTTGATGCCAAAATAATTATATTTGTGTGGTTTAAGTCATAAAAACAAATTTCATCATTTTGGATATTTTAACAACTGTTTAAGATGTTTTATTCGGACATTGAGCAATTTTTAACTCATCAAAAGTAACAGTTGCTTTGGAGTTAAGATATAATTGCAACAAGACTCAATATCTTTTTTTATTTAAAAGGAGATAATTTATAATTATGCCCTTCTGCTATGAAAATTTATTATTACTTACTTGCTTATAAATTTTAAAATACACAACTATCTTATTTCTTTCATGACAGATCTATATATTAATTTTATACAAGAAATTTAATAATGATAAAATATTTTAAATTCAATTAATTATTTATTTACCTGCTTGTTTCATGAGTTGAACTACGGTTACGTATTTTGGTGTTTACAAATCTTCTTAACCTGTATGGATCTCTATCACTTTGTTTTATATATTGTATATCTGGTCGATTTACTCCCCATTTTGGTCTGTCTTCTAATCGGAGAGGTTGTTGATTTCTATAGCGTTGATTAAGTTTACTATTTCTCTGGTCATTTCTGTAAATACAATACGTAAAACAATAAATTGGCTGGTTTGACCTCATCCTTCCTATCTAACCTAACCCTGAATTCTCCATTGACTGTTTAAGGCAAATTGACAGTTTGAAGTGAACGAACTAACCATACATTGTTTTCATATATTAATGTGAATGTTCAAGCAGTAAATGCCAAGAAAAAATCCCCAATAATTTGTTTTTTATGACTATTAGGAAAAATCATCATAGATCAGTGTATTTTCAAATAAATCTAAATAATATCTCAAAATATAAATCATTATAAAGGCTTATTAAGCCTCAAAAAGTTGTCAAAAATAAGGAGCAAGGAGATTTATTGTAGCTTACTAGCTAGTTCCTTATAAAAAAATTTGATGTAATAGAAACTTCAATAAAGAGAAATTCTGTTTTTTTTCTCATTATGACTGCTACTAATATTGAATGAGATTACTCGATCGTAACCATATTGCCTATAAAACAGTATTTATTTACAATAAAGTTTGTTTTATTGTGAAGATGGGGATGTGCAGGGCAATTTTCCATAGAAAGAAAAACTTTTCTTTTTTCTTAGTCATGTTTTTATCTCATAACATTTTTACCCATTTGAAAAATGCTTTGTCCACATCATTGTATTTACATATTTTTGATTGTACATAGTATAAAAGTATTGCATTACTCTTGTAATGTGACTATACTGGTCCAACGTACTGTATAATTATCACGCTGCTCTCTCTCAATGTTTCGGATTGACTAGTGTGTGATGCGAGGGCTATATGGAGTTCTTTTAATATTTTCAATAATATTAAGTTTGATATAGAATTTGTTTTCAATATACAGAAACATTTTTCCATTACATGTCACGGAACTCAGAAAATACTTTGATACATAGAGAATTTTGATAGGCTATATAGAAATTCAATAAACAGAAATCCGACTGTATATTGTTTTACTAATGATCTCAATTTACTTTGTTACACTAACTATGAAAGGCGAGTCCCAGGGGGGTTTGGGGTTTCCTCAAATAGAAATTAAAATATCATACCAGAGTAACATGCCGAGTGTCCTTGGTTTGATTCTCGAGACTCAGCCCCTCCTTAAAGACATTTCCGGATTCAGGTTCTTCTGAACCAAACTCCTGGCTACATAACAAGACTATGATTTTTATAAATTATGTTTGTATATAGCCCATATAATTACTACAATATTTAATTTGAATTTTCATGTTAAAATATTAATGTATCTTCATGATTTTTTGTGGTTAGGTATTTAATATTACAAAGTATAAGGTCGGCAGCTAAGGTCCATTATAAATTCCCGGTTAAAAAATCTTAAAAAATCCAAGAATGTAAATGCAACCAACTTACTTAGATTGCAGATCAGTCTGAGTTGCTTTCTCTAGTCCACGTTGGCGCTGTCTAAATTTACTTGGTGTTAATAATCGTCCTGGTGATACAATTACAGATAATTGATTTGGAGGAATTTCTTGTGGTGCCAAAACAATATTTATTGATGAGGTCCCATCTTCACTTTCTACTAACAAATATTTAAAAAATTCATTGTTTCATTTCATAAGATAAAAATTAATCTTGTTTTATTGCACTTATTTTATCAATGAAAAATGTGCAAATTTATTGCAGAGAATCTTAATTAATCAATTACTTCATTAAAATCCCATACATAAGTAAACTTTCTGGAACTTTAGATACTTATGATGAACAAAAATTTACACCAGTCAATATTTTGCAGCTATTACTGCTTTAAAAAGTACTAGGAACCTGTTACCCAATGTTTTATTGCATAGACTTACTGTTGTTTAAAAATTGTTTTAAAACATATTTGCAATGAAATGAGGTATGGAAAATATAAATTTTATATCAAAATAAAAAAGATTAATAGACCTGATAAAACAAGTAACTTAGAAAAGTATCTAATATAATTGTGTCAACCGTGATATTGCCAGATTTTTATTTACTTTTTATAATTTAACTGAATAATTTTCTCAATCAAGTAATGAATACTTTGTTTCTTTGCTTCATAAATATATTTTGCAAAAATTTCATCATTCTTGCCAATTTCAAAAAGTTGATGTGACTTATTTTTATTGTTACCTGATAAATCCTCATTTCAATTAAATGAGTTTTATCATATATTATTCTCCACACTGTAATATCAGTAACTACATTAAAAACCATTAAAAAATCACTGAATAAATAATTAAGTAGAAATCTTATCATACCCATGAAATGATTTTTGTAGTTGACAACACACACAAATTTATCATAGAGGTACTGGGGCTTCAGACTTTCATAGCAAACAAAAATTCCATACACAAAACCATTTTACTAAAAGTTTTATAAATTACACACAATTTTGAATCTTTATCTTTCAAATTTCTTTTAAGATACTTCCTGTTATACTTCATACCTTCTGACATCATATATTTATTATTGTACCAATTAAAAATAAATAGCTTTTAATATGTTCTTTGGATAAAATTTTTGCAGATTCAAAATCATGAGATATAAATTTGTAAGTTAATTACAACAAGAAAAAATTGATTACATTTTTATTGAAATTTGTTATAAGTGTTGTACTTCTTTCAGCTGGCAGATAAAAACTGAAATTAGTTTGTAGTAATAACCACTGAAGGCAGCATGTGTCAATCTACCCCTTTCATGATATTATTGTAAACTGCTTTACCTACCTGCAGAATAATTTTCTTCAGTAAAATTAACTATTTAAAATGTATCAAGTAGTTTATTTAGATAGATTATTATAATAATGTTAAGACTTCACAAAAATGTTATTTTTGTAACCTAAAAATTCTTCAGTAAAATACCTTTAATAGAATCATTTACAGGTTCTTTAAAATTCAGTCAATCATTGGGTACTTCATTGTACAATAAATAAATCTACTCATTTTATGATAAAATTGATTATTTTTTAATATTGATTCTAAATTATTTTGTCATTATTGAGGAAAAATATGTTTCTATTATTCATATAATAATGTACTAATTTAATTTAAGTTACTTTAATGTACAGTAGATTTCCAGTTAACAGAACCAGGTTTTCCAAAATGTCTAAAAATCAATAAATTTTCAATGTACATAATTTAGGTAAACAAAATTTTAAAAAATTGCACTTCTAATGTGGACGTATTGCAGTATATTTTACTCTTCACTAGCTGCTTCTTTTATTGTGCACAGTTCCTACACCTAAATAGTGTGGTGTGATTTGTCTCTCTTATTGATAAAATACTTAAGGCATTAGAAAGGATAGAATGGGTGAATTATTGCGCTCTGTTTCTGTGGATCTTGATGATTGTTTCATCCATATAACATTGAAAAAAAATAAAGAAAACTAGAACAGCATAGAATTAATGCATCAAAACAATTAAACCGTCCAAATGTAAAAAATTTATGAAGCTCAGATTTTATGAAAATAATTGTCTGCTGTCTGATGTACCCAAATTTTGTGGCATTTCTGATACTCCTTGACCAAAGGAAGGAATTCAGTTAATATATTACTTGTATGCCCTGCGGAATCCTGTTGGAGATGTTCTTCGATGAATAATCTTCTTATTATCTTCTTTGTTACAAAACTTCCCAGATATCTGTAATCTTAACATTTCCTCCTATTAGCAGATACCTAACCTCACATCTAACTGCCAGAAATTCTGTGTCTCCGAAATTATCCTTTATTCCATTCCTTTTGTATGTTTCCGCAAGTATCAAGTAAGTTTTCATCTATTGTAATCAATGTCATACTCATTTCTCGCCATGATAATGTTTTGATCATTTCCATAGCCTATATGCACCTTTCAAGTCTGACAAAATAGCTTCCATATTATGTATTTTCAACAATGTTGGTGACCGGGAACAACCTCTGATATTAATTTCTCTTTGGATGGTAGAAATAACATAATTTATTATATTCATATAACATTTTTTTAAAACTTGTTCTTCATCAAAAATTGTATACTGTACTCACAGGAAAAAAGATAAGTTACAATGAAGGGTTGGGTGGAAGAAAGGTACTAGTCCTACTGGTGCCCTTTTTTCATCCAATCACCTAAAATTTTCCTCCGGTCGTTCTTTATATCCCATCAAAATTTTATTGCTGTATCTTGAAAATGATTGAATTATGAAATTTTTGTGTTATCATGTTGGCTAGTGGTCTACAGCTGTCATTAGGTGAGGTGAGTGGTTTGTTTCCTCGTGTTGGTTTGCCAATCAGGTTATAAGAGTGTTGTTTTTGCAATCTTTGTTTTAAAAGTGTATTTAATGTTTTAAAGTATTACTTTTAAAAGTTTAGTTAATTAATTGATTTAATAATGAGGGACAGTATTTCGTCTATGAACAAGTACAGTGATGGATATTCTGATAGAAGTGACAGAAAGAACCTTAGGACAAAGCACACAAGTTTTCCAGAAAAATGGAAAAACTGGAACAAAGCTAATAAAAATTAAGATAACTCTTACATAAATTACAAAGAACTAAAATATTGAAAGAAAAACATTATTTTTTTTGGTTTAACGCCCGACTGTTCTGCAATACTGCTTATGCAGACAGTGAAGGATGAAATGATTTTTGTAACGTATGAAAATATGCCGTGCCTGAATGAGATTTAAACCCAAGACCGCATGATGAGAGGCGAGCACGTTACCGACTACGCCAATGCGGCCGGCAGGAAAACATTTAAATTTATATTAGATTTTCCCATATTGTATAATATTATACTGATCGATAAAAAGACCTCAAAAGCAATATTTTCAACTAATAACCTATATGAGATAAACAATGAGTGGAAAATGTTAATATTTCATTTAATAAACAAGATTTGAAATTAATAGTTAAATATTAGCATTGATAAGAAGTACAAACACAATTTTAAAGCAAATGAAACAAAAATTTCAAATGTATTTTGCGAAAAACTTAGAATCTCAACTGGTGCCTTTCTTCCGTCCAACCCTTCATTATAAGAAAATATAATAGTTAAAATACATCAGGTAGATTGGTTAAATATTCAATATCCTGAGCTCAGCAGGTGAATTTTTTAAAATACATATTACACACCGACAAGAAACAGGAAAGTAAAATTAGATTGTTTAAGACGTAATAGGGTGAGGATTAATCATGTAAAAAAAAAAAAAAACAGATTTAGAGTAATATTACAGTTACCTGTACTAATTGATGAAGAGTTTTCATTTCTTACTGGAAGTGGCCTTTCTTCTCTTGTATGAAATTTGGGTTTTCTTTCTGGCAATCTCTCCTCTTGTTTCTCTTCTATATGGACTCTTCTCATTGAATCATTTAATTCATTTGCTCTCTCCATTACATGTCTTCTTCTTTCTCTTATTTTTTCTTCTCTTGCTAGTCTTTCAGCATTTTCCAATGCCTCACGCATTGCTACTGCTTTTCTTTCTTCTTTCTCCTACAATAGATTTTATAATATTAAAATAAAAAGAGGAGGTTTTCAGATTTTTTGTATAAGAAAAATAACCAATACTTCTTTACTAAACACTTAACATTTTATGTAGTAGCACACCATACGTTCTTATTCATTTGATGGTAAAAGCTCAATCGTACATCAATTTTAATTTTTAAGTAAAGTAATATTTTCCAAGGATTTTCTAACCTGCAAAATTGACATCTTCATTTTTTCCCTGCTTTATAATGTGTCATGTCATTAAGGGGACTTGCACAGAGAAAAAATTTCAAAAATTCGATTTTCGGTTTTTTACATATTCAAATTCTCCCGGGTTTTCTGTTTAAAATGATATATAATACTACTAATTTAAAATGATATAAAAGGTTTTAAAAATAGTTTTGAAAATATAGTTACTAACCAATATTTCATAGAAAATTGTGTGTACTACCGAAATTATTTTTTAATGTTTTATTATTATGCAGTGTGGCTAAAGTCTGTTGCCTGTGTTTCCTAACCTGTTTGATGAATTCTAACCTATTTTAGGTTATGTTTGTTTGTTTATTCCTGTTATTCAGTTTCCAACAGTGTAGTGTGTAAAAGAGTTTCAGTTTGAGACATTCAGGGAATAAAATTGGTTTTCTTCTTGTAATTAGTTTGTTTTTATAGTGTTTTTTTTATATTTTATAAACAAAATGCCTAGAATAAAAGTATTTAATAAAAGGAAGAATGTAGGGAAGAAAACCCAACAGAATGTTGCTTCTCAAGAAGAAATGTTGGTTGACATCCAGGACCCAAGTACAAGTAGCAATATTAGTGCAAGTAAAACTAAGTTACGTGAATGTAGTTCTTCAACGGAGAAACTTTTGAACTCTTTGCCACAATATGATAAGTATGACACAGATAATAATAATTTTAATTATGATATGTTTACTTTCAATTTACTAAATGAACTTCTGTCTGAAATAAGTGTTTGTAAATATTGTAATGGGCCTCTACATGCATATAGTAGTGGAAGAAAGGGTTTGGCGTGCAATGTAAATATTCAGTGCGATTCATGTAGTAACAAGGTATCAAAATGCAATTCTAAAAAGGTAGATATTGATAATAAGAAATTACATGATATAAATATCCGATTAGTGTATGCATTTCGTTCAATCGGGAAAGGCGGAAATGCTGGTATTACGTTCTGTGGTGTAATGAATTTGCCCACACCACCAAGATTTACTTTATATAATAATATTTTATGCAATGTTGCAAAAGAGGTATGTGAAGGTACAATGAAAGATGCTGTGGCAGAGGCTGTATTACAGAATGATGGTAACACAGACATTGCAGCTGCTTTTGATGGGTCGTGGCAAAAACGTGGTTATCAATCACAAAATGGTATTGTGTCAGCTGCAAGCGTATCAACAGGCAAGATAATAGATTTATGTGTTTATTCAAAATTTTGTAAATGTAAAAATAGATTTAATAATGAACATAATGATAATTGCTCTGCTAATTACACTGGAATTAGTGGAGGCATGGAGGTGGAAGGTGTGCTTGATATGTTTCAACGGTCCCAAAAACTGTATAACGTAAGGTACAAGTATTATCTAGGGGATGGTGATACAAAAGCATACAAAACAGTTTGTGATAAAAACCCTTATGGAGATAATTTTCAAATAGAAAAATTAGAATGTATTGGCCACGTCCAAAAACGAATGGGCACGCGTTTACGAAATTTAAAAACAAAAATGACGAGTCAGGTACTATCTGATGGTAAAGTTTTGGGTGGACGTGGTCGACTAACTGACTCAGTTATCAATGAGATTCAGTTGTACTATGGTTTGGCTATAAGAAGAAACACAGGCAGTGCTGAAGACATGAATAAAGCTATATGGAGTGAGTATTTTCATCTTTCAGCAAGCAACGAGGAACCAAGTCACGGTTTGTGCCCAAAAACAGAGGACACTTGGTGTAAATATGTAAAGGCTCTGAGAGCCAAAGAACCATACGACCATAGTAAGCATACACATCTTCCACCAACTGTTATGCAGGCAATAAAACCAGTTTTTCGTGATTTGTCCAATCGGCTTCTTTTACAAAAATGTTTACATGGTGGTACTCAGAACGTCAGTGAATCGCTGAACAGCACTATTTGGTCTCGGATACCAAAGAATATTTTTGTATCTAGAAACACATTGGAATTTGGTGTATATGAAGCAGTGAGCTCGTTTAATATTGGTCACATCACAAAATGTTTAGTATTTCAAAAAATTGGATTGTACCCGGGGAAAAATTGTGTTCAGGCATTAAAAAAAATTGATGAAAAGCGTATCAAAGAATCTGAAAATAAAATACTGGAAATTAGAATAAAATGCAGAGAAGCAGTGAAAACAGCAAGACAGAAATTAGAAGATAAATATCAAGAAGATGAGGATCCAGATGATCCAGTATATGGTGCAGGTATGCACTAAAGCAGCTACTCTCTCAGTCAGGTAACTTTAATTGTTGTTTCCCGTAAATTAGGTTTTTTTACATGTAGGTACACTTTTCTCAGCCATCTGATGAGATATTTTAACAAATTTTTTTTTATTTTCTTCAGAACAGTCTCTTCTTTCTTGCTATGGAGCCTAATTTACAGTATATTTAGCTTTTTCTTTTTTAAATATTTAATATTTTCGGTAAGAACATGAATAAGGTAAGGGTTTGGGTTAAAAATCATATAAATATTAAATTTAAGTAAATAAAAAAACGATTTCCACCATGTTATAAAGAAAGATGTAACGAACAAAATCATAAAAGACCCATGCTTATACGTGGTCTGGTTGTGGAGAAATGTGTACCTGAAATCAGTCAAATTAACATTGTCAGGATAGGCCGTGCAAGTCCCCTTAAAACAAGCAATTGGATGATCTGAACAAATATTTAAATAAAAAGGTGCCTTATTTGTCGTTAAACATAGCTACTGTGATAACCTATTTCAATACGATTTGGTCAGTAACAAAAAAAGCAACATATAAATTGGTAGTACTCTTATTAAAAATCTGATGAGTTTAAAATATTATCCTGTTCATAGTTTTAAAAATGTCATGGTTTAGTACAAAACTGAAGACATTTTTGTAAATTTTAACAGTTATTTTATATGTCTTCATTATTAAATTAGAACAATAAACTGATATTGGAGTTTTTGGCAGAAGTTCATCACCAGAATGTTGTTTTATAGAGTAATCACGTATCTAGGGGGATTAATAGCAGAATCTTCTGTTGTTTTGTTGAAAGCTCCTCCAATAATAGCCCAGAAGTTTGAACTTCCCAACCAAGCACTTGAGAGCAGAATAATAGCTGTGGAAATCGAAGTTGTCAGTTGACTGTGCTAGATTGAGATACGAATGATAATTTTAAAAAAGTGAATACAAAATTTATATTAATTAACAAATTTGAAGAAAGACGATTTATTTGGTATGGCTATCTGTGAAGAATGAAGGAAAGCAGGTTGCCACAGAAGATCTGGCTATGGGTTCCAGCTTGACATAGGAAGCGAGGAAAAAATGAGAAAGGAGTGAAGGGATGGTGTAATGAGAGCTATGGAAAGGTCTAAGGGATGAAAATCTGTTTAATAGAAAAGAATGGGGTTCTGGATTCCAGTAAATGGCCTAGTGCAGTAGGAGAGCGGTCGTAATAATAGACTGGAAATTATAAGAAATCTAAGTTAACCATCATCGACTATTTCATAAATTCTAACATAATTCAATATATTGGAGTAGCTAATGTCCATAAGTGATTAAGCATATTTGAAATTACGCTATCATTTTTCGGAAGCCAGAAAATAAAAAACTAATTTGAATGAGTGCAAAAGTTTTTGCATTAATCTCAGGATTAATTTTCTATTTATTTATTCATTTACCTCTTTTTCTTTTTGCTTTCTTTGCTCTTCTTCTAATCTTATACGTTCTAACTCTTGTTGTTTATGAAATCTTTCTTCTTCTTTCTTTTCTTCTAAAAACCGTCTTTCTTTTTCTTCTTTCCTTTTTCGTTCCCTTTCTTCTAACTGAAATAATACGAATTAAGAAAGTTTTCAATTTATTAGTTCGGTAAAAAAAAAAGTTTTTGTTTACCAAACTAATAAATTCAGTAAAACTTTAACACTTATAGTTATAAACATAATTATTTATAAATATGGTACCTAGATACATTAAGTTAAATTCAATAACTATTCAGGAAATAGATATTGGGCCATGAAATTTAGTCACAGGAATACCTATTACAAAGCAGATGCAATGATTAATTTACAATATTTTGTTACTTTATGATAACACATTTGAATAACACTAAAAAGATTGAAATTAGATTTTAATTTTTAATTTAAGAATTCGTAGTCCACAGTTACACCCTCTTTCCTTGGAAGCATGAACTCTATCATTCATGATTGGTTTCTATATTTTCATGAATTATTTAAATGTACATCTTTTTCAATTGAATTATATATTGATGCAATAGGTAAAATAATTTAATTTAATTTAATGATCAAAATAATTGCTCAAATATTGTGTTGATACGTGTATATATGTTCTTATATATCTGTTTCCTGTCTCCTAATAGTTCACTAGAAAATTGTGTCAGATACATAACATCTGTTAAATTTTGCAATAAATTCTTTTTTTGTCCCATTTTTTTACAACAAATCCAGATTGTAAGTAATTTGGGTATTTTTTGCCAAGAGTTAAATATTTTCATAAATAAAAGAATAATAGGTTAAAAATTTAAATCCTCATAGGCCTATATCTTTTCATAAATGACTCTAAGATGTACAGAGGGATATATTATAAGCATGGAAACATCTTTATGTTGCGTATCTGAAAGGTATATTGGTAAAAAAATAAGTGGTTTTACACGTAAAGTTTCAAAAAATCTACAACTTGGTGGTGTTTTAATTATTTTTGTCCACCATCTTGGATCCATGAAATTGAATTAAACTTATATTTTTAAATTGGAAGGTAGATGCATGGCGTATGATTTAAATGTACAAGAAAACAATGGTGTGACTTGTTTTTCTGTTAAACCTACTTTATCAAGTTATAAGCATTCAAGATTGAAATGTCAGAAAATCGTGCTACAAATAAAACAAAGTAAAACATGAACAATCTTATTACATTTTACCATCATAATGTATCCAATAACAAATTATGAACAGTAATATAATTAACAATATAACAACAAAATGGACGGCTATATCAACTGATAGACCTATTTGGTTTATTCAGTTTAAATAACAATATTTTAAAATTTTAAATAAATATTTTTCATTATTAATTACTAATAAAATACATTTTGAAAGCACAGATATAATTCTACAACAAATTTTCAAATTGCTTCCATTCTACATCATGACAGTATGATAACCTCAATTATTTTTCCAATATTCCAATATTGAATGCTACCACTTGATAACTAAGACATAAAAATGGAAAAATGAGTTTGACCATGGTTTTTCTTGTAAAATTTTATCGAAATCATGCACAATTTATTATATGTACCTTTATAATTTTTTTAATTTTCCTAATGTGTGTACGTTGCAATCTGTTCAATTTAGAACAATAAGCAATCCCATGACCCAATGAGATGAAGATGATATACATATGTACGACATGTAAATGTGGTGTATTCCTGTACAGACTCACGCTGATCATTCCTGAGAAGTATCATTAATTGAACCCCAACCATCAAAGTACACCGGTAACCACTGTATATAATGGAAATCTATATGAAAGTAACCTATGCTAGGATTTAAATCACGGAATCTTCTCTCCAAAAATCAGCTGACTCATGGTGACAACTTTACCATTAGACCAACTCGGTGGGTTAAATGTTCCAATTTAAAAAAATTGAAGTTTGATTCAATATAGCAGATCCAAGCAGATTAAAAATGCACCATAATGTAGATTTTTTTAAAACTATGTAGAACCACAGTTTTCTTTCTGCCTAAAATACCTCTCACATGTGCAGTATAAAGCCGTTTCCATCTTAAATATCACCCTGTTTATGCATTTTATGTCAGGCTTGTACATAGATAATGAGATGGGACTTTACAAAAATAAATAATATTCTGTGGCCTTACCTGTTGCCTAATTGCGTTTTGGTGTTCTAAAGCTTTCTGCCTTTTTATTTCTCGTTCTGCTAGTTCTTCAGGTTCAAGTGGAATGTTTTGTCCTCTTAAATATGTCCTGTTATAAAATATCCATTAATTGAATAGCTGTATTAGTATAACCAAATATATATTATCTAAAAAGAGTTGCAGACAATGTCTTAATGTCATATTAAGATTTTTATGATTTTATCATTTATATCCATTAATCCTTGTTGTTTTTTTAGGTAATCAGCCAAAAGGTTGGTTTTAACCTGTAGAGGCTTTACAAAGTAAAACAAGGAGTCAGGTGGTTTACAATTGCCTTCCTCACTGAGTAGAAAAGTATGTTATCAGCATGCCAATTCCTCTGAAAAGAATTACTTTCCACTTTGCAAATGACACCTTCACTTCATACACAACACGGTCTAGCTGTGTAATAAAATTCATTACTCTTAGAGGAGATAACTCTGAGTGGTGTCTTTTACACCTCTACCTCTTCTGTTCTTAAATGCTTCAGTTCTATATTTGGCTGACCATGTAATAGGAAACAGAACTATTTTTTGTAGCCCTGGAACTAGAAGATCGAGTGTAAATAATTTAACACTTCATCTGCCTGTTACGGGCTATTGCCCGTAATCCATACTTCCTTAATCCATACAACTTTTTTTTAATAAATGTTTTTTTGGAAATGTTTGAAGTGTATAATCATACATGATTATACACCCCTACAATAACATTACTGCTGCTTCAAAGATAAGTTGTTTGAACTTTAATTGCTTTAACTTCCAAAATTTCATCAATTTTTTTTCAAGAAACAAATTGTGTCAGCAATGTGGTATAGAATATGATATAAGTATGATTATAACATGACATAGTATGATTATAAGAAACTTATAATGGTTAAAAATGTGATTTATATATATTAATATGATTTTATATAAAAGTTTAATTAAGTTATGAAGCATGATAATATTGTATGAATTAAATCATACTTTGCTACCTTAGTGGTTACAGAGGACACATTGTCTTTTATTATAATTACTTTACAGACGTAAATTACTAATATCACACTTAAACCAAGCTTATTTATTAGAATTCTTTTCATTCTTATAGTTATTCATGATTTTACTGACTTGTCAAATAAAGTGGTTCATGAATACGTGACAGAGTGACATTAACCTAATTCTGCTGCCCAAAAATTCATCAATTGATGTTTATGCCATGGCATTTCATCAAGAATCAGTTGACAGTTTTTAATGGGCATCCAGATTGAACATTTTAATGGACAAAGTATTTCAAAAAATAATTTAGTCATGGTATTAAAATTAAAGCTTTTATACATACTTTGTACATTCAGATGAATTAATAGAATCACAGCTTCCAGTAAAATCTTTTGATCTTGTTTCATCAGGATGAGATATCACTAGTATTTGTGCAGGTTCACTGAAAAAAATTGGAAAAATTATTGTAAAAATTTTGTAAAATAATTTCATAAAACAACTTCATTTTTCTTTAAATATTAGAATGGTCTTGTTCAATTGATGTTATCGTTATATAATGTGGCAGCTGTCCTGCAGCTCTAGGGTATTTACTGCAAACCTGCCATCCTCTCCTAATAAACACATCTTCATCCCTTAGAACTCTCTGCTACAACCCCACCATCCATGCATCTCTGGGTCGTCCTTGCTTTCTCAATCTCGCTATGCTATGGAACTCATAGCAAAATTTTCTGTGGAAGCCTGTCCTCCTTCATTCTTTACAGATGACTGTACCAGATAGTCTTTCTTCAATTTTGTTACATAACATAAATTTTATGTTCACTTTCTTTAAAATTTCTACATTCATAACTTGATCTAGCAGTCAATTAACAACTTCTCCAGAAACTATTGTCCACAACTGTTATTCTGGTTTAAAATACTTGGTTAGAGAGTACAAAACTTTGAGCTATGAATGGAGGAGCTTTCAACAAAAGAATGGTAGAATCTCTTCTTAGTACCATAATATAAATGATTGTTCCCCAAAAAATGATTTAAGATTCTGGTGATGACTCTACCCTTGCTAATTTTTTGAAAATTATCATTGTTTGGGGTAGCATCTGATAGTAAAAGTGGGTCAAAAAATTTTGTAGTTGTGCACCAATTCAATATTATCAAATAGGCTAAATAAATATTAGAAAACTGAATTATCCAAAATTTTATATGTCTGGCTAACATGGATGTATAAGTAACTTACCCTAATTTATTTAATCCTCTGTGAAGCCAAGCTGGTGTTGCTCCACCTGGTCTGTCTGAAACCTGAGGTAATCTTGCATCTGGGTTATGAGGGGTTGGTGCCCATAAATGACCTACTCCAACTCCTTTATCTCCCCATCTAGGTCTTCCCATATCTCCTGAAGTTACTGAATCAGGACTCCTCCTTTTACAAATATAAACTATACTTTTAACTCATGCCACTAAAAATAGAATCTTTGTGTAAAGCATCATACCTTATTGAATAGAATTTAGAATAAAGCACCACAATTGAAATAACGTTACCTATATTTCAGTTTGTAGTCCTGAATATTCAAAATTTATTTTTTAAAGTGTGTTTAGCAATTCCATTAAATTGTGCTTCAAAAATTGTTTACATTTTCACAATACAAATGTGACAAATGCTAAAAGATATTCAAACAGTCTTAATATATTTTTCACATTGTTGTCAGTACTTACAGGAGCTTTCGAATAAAGTATGAGTTACATTCAAATTAGTCTTTTCTGTATTTTTACTTTTAACCGCCTTTACTTTTCCATCAACATCTGTTGTAAAAATTAATCCCATCCTCCTTCATTCCAAAAGCCTTCTAATTCAGTTTTAACTAATTCTTATTCTAATAATTTGAAGAAAATTTTTTATTCATTACCCTTTCTTTGTGATTTGTTACATGAAAATTATCCTAAAATCATACTACATGGTATCATTATTTTCATATGGCCTGTGGAGAGTGAAGCTATTTACAGTTGTTACAAGTTTGAACTAGTGTAAATAGCCATTAACTATTTGTATTTGTAAATTTATTTGTTTTTATAGATTTTTAACAAAACAATTATAGAAACCCAATCATAAATATAATGACATACACAGACAATATCTTTTTTATGGAATCATCAACAAATGTTTTTGATGAATCCATAAAAAAAGATACTGCATTTAATGCAGTACAATAAATAAATAAATTATGAATGTGAGCGACATTGTTTTGTGACAGATCTAACTTGAAGCAAGTGACTTATTTGTATAGATAAACACAACAACAGTTAGGCCAATAAACAAACTATATACTTGAATATTGTGCATTTCCAAAACGTTGTAAGTGCCAATTTGGGCAAAATGCGTTTTATTATAAAAACACGTAGTAAATTTTGTATTTAATAATGGCCCTGTAGATTGTCAGCCTTCTATTGGTACATGTGACAAAAATTTAAACTCAAAAAACATCTGTGGAGGTCAGGACATTGTAATGCAAATGTGTTTATTTCTTTATAAAATTTTGTTTTTGGCACTTACAAAATTTATGAAATGCATTATACATTTAAGGTGAGACTGTTAGCCGTAGTAGTAGAATTAATCCTGCAGAAGCTGAGGGCAGGTTCACAAGTCAAATGAAATGATATATATCTACACTAGTTGAGTGATCCCAAACGTTAAATCTACTGTTTATGCAAGTAGGAACAGTATTAACATTTGTATTTTGTGTGGTAATACACTATACTGTTGAAATTCTTTCTACCAACATGACTTTTGAGGAGAACTACATTTTTTGTGTATCAGACAGAAATCATAAATATTAACTTTTCAGCAGAACCTTGTTCTTCAAAGAAAAGTGTAGTGTTTCACTGTGAAATCCTAAAAGAGTGATGATCAGGTGAAGTTGCACTATGCTACTGTAGAAATATTAAATGGGTGAATATCTACTGGATTAGTTTATCTATTTTTAAATAAGAATCAAAGTTGCTATATTCATGTGTAGAATACAAATCTCTCATACAAAAAATTTAAAAAAATGTAAATAAATTTAAGGTCAGAGTGATGATACAATACGATTATGTGATCACATATCAAGTTTTATAAGTCAAATGGATCTTGTCGCTATTTCAATTACTAATAATAAAATACCGACTGTACTACTATTCTATAAGCATTTAAGAAACTAAGTACAAAATGATAAAAATAGAAGAATGATTTTATATATTACCTACTAAAAACTGTATTATAACACAATAAAATACATTACGTTTAAGGGAGTATACAAATAACGGAAAATAAAACTATAAAATTAAGTAAGAAAATAAGTTTGTATTTCAGTGCTGCAAAGTAAAGAATAACTTTGACAGTAACAATAACTTACAATTATTTTTGACATCAGTTGACTCCAGTGTGAATTTTATCATTAATTTTTTGATATATATTCAAAATCCTGTAGAATTTATTTTAAATCTTTTTGAAAAATGCTGATTAAGTTTGTAAAAATAATTATTGTTTATTGTTGATATCTGCATAGCTTAACACATTTAATAAAAATCGTCACACAGTTTTCTTGAAGGCTTTCTTGGATGAATTAAAGAAAAATATTGTTTGAAAAGTAAATTTAATAAATTATGTTATAAAAGTTATTTTATTACACACCTTAATTTCAGACGCCATCGTAAAACGATCATAATATTTCAATTGATTTGGAGTATTTGTGAATATGATTACCGCATGTGAAAGTGTTTAAATAATTTGAACTTTGAACTTTTCTACTGACCTGTAACTAGGAGGTTGCCATGAGTGTCCACCTCTTTGGCCCAACCAAGCTTGAGTTGCCTGCTGCTGTTGATGGTAATCATTTCCCCCACCAGAGTCACTAGCATAACCTGAGGTACCGCCTTCTTCTCCTTCTGCCTCCACTTCTCCTTCTGCCTCCACTTCTCCTTCTACACCCTCTATTTCTGCATCCCTGTCATCCTAATTAAAATTATTAAGTTTATAAATGTAATGGTTATCGCCAAAAATAATTATTATAATAATAAGAACAACATAATTATACTTATTTTTTTAAATTTAATTATACCAACCAACTATTTGTTCCAGTTAATATGATGTTTGTTATTTATTGATTTAGATTCTACTCCTTATTCTAAATTCATATTTACATTAGTCACAACCTCATTTTATGTTTTTCTTTTTATCACTACCATCTTTCATGTACCTAAAAATAATTATTTACTGCATGTTTTAGAACTAGCCGATTAACAATAAAATCAAAATCACAAATACTTGTTTTAATTTTATTCATTTTCAGTGCTGTGGAATGTACATTTTCAGAATTAAATAAACAATCCAAAAACCTTTTTGGACCTAGTCCGAGTAATTGCTGTTGTTTAGCTGAAAGGATGGTTTGAACCTC
The DNA here is from genome assembly GCA_035578175.1 of Catonia carolina. Taxonomy (NCBI): domain Eukaryota; kingdom Metazoa; phylum Arthropoda; class Insecta; order Hemiptera; family Achilidae; genus Catonia; species Catonia carolina. The sequence continues at coordinate 253,183,785 of JAQMRL010000001.1, read as the reverse complement.
TAGGAACTTTACTAAGTAAAACGAGGAGTGAGGTGGTTTATGAATGCCTTCCCTACTTAGAGAAAAAGAATACTTATCAGTATGCCAGGCCCTCTGAAAAGCATCTACTTTCGACCCTGCAAATGACACCTTTACTTTATTCACCACAGGGTCTAGCTGTATAATGAAATTCATTACTCTCAGAGGAGATAACTGTGACCAGTGTCTTTTACACTTCTACCTCTTCTGTTTTTTTTTTCTTAAATGCTTCAGTCATATAATTGGCTGATCATGTGATAAGAAGCAGAACGATTTTTCGTAGCCCTAGAACTAGCAGATTAATAGTAAATAATTTTAAACGCTCCACCTTCCTGTTATGGGCAGTAATTATTGGATCTTTATATGGCTGGATTTGTTCTATACCAGTACTTTTCAACCAGTGGCCTGAATCTTCTCGGTAAGCAATTCACGATGCTTTTTTTAAAAGTAAATCACGACTAAAAACAGATTGTTTTTTTTTAGGAAGTAAACCCTTGCAGAATTTATGATAAATTGATGTGTTTATTGTAAACACCCCTATTTTATCTAATTTACTCCATTAAAAGATCTTCTTTGGTACTAAAGAGTGAGTTTCTTTGGTAGAAGCCAGTATACAAGGTATCTAACAATAATCAGATCACAAATTTCTTGTAAAAAATGTATACATTCTTGTGTTCTTTTGTGCTCACCTTTTAATGATGTTACACCATAAACTCAAAAGCGTTCTACAGGTAATTTTAACTACACCATGAGAAAAACTTACATTTATCAACTAAATGAACAAAAAAGTTTTTTTTTATAATTAATTTATATAAAGTCGCATCAACTGCTTGGTCATGAACGACTACGGAGTACATGTAACATTAACTGTGGGATTTAACAAATGAAAATTTCCAGAGCCTGGCTGGGAATCGAACCTAGGACCTCCCCGTGTCAGGCCAATGCGCTTACCACTACGCTACGGAGGCGGCCAAAAAAATTTTATATTATACTTCTTGTGTCTTAATGAAACTCATTTTTTATGAAATGTGTTTTCAAAATTACATTAAAGTTGGTTAATTTTTTCTTTTTACTTCTGACTGTTTTGCATTTACTGCTAATGCAGATGGTGAGAAGGATGATAGATAAAGATGAGTGATAAAAAAATGACAGACCTGACTGGGAATCGAGCCCAGGACCCTGGCTAAAGTGGGTTAAGGAACAGTTTCAGAGAAATTTAATCTGTTAAAAATTTTCAGATATTAACAAGGAACAGAATATGCATTCAGATCTAGCAATATTGTCTTGCTTGGTACAACTGTACAAATTTGGGGCTGAATTTCTGAAAAAAAAAATAGAACAAGCAGATTAAGATACATTTTTATTAGTAAGGATTATAGGCGTATTTGTATCCATGAACCTTTTAGGTATTGATTTATTATTTTTATTACCATTATTCCGTTGCACTGTTAAAGTATTATGGAGTAGCCTATAGTTATACTCCATAAAATGTATTAATGTATGAATATTTAAATAATTCGATCATACCTCAGAACATGACTGTTTCTCTGGACTGTAAATTGGGGGCAAACTAGGACTTCGACGTACAGAACATTTTGATCGTTCCCCAGATGAATATTCAGATGGTGCAGGACTTGATTCTGCTTGATTACTGTTCAACTCAAGTGAAGATAAATACTGCGACCTACAAAGTAAAACATAATTTGATGAATCATGTATTTACTACTATTTTATAATAGTAATAAATTTGTTCATAAACCCTTCCTGAGTATGAATATCAATATCTTAAAGTTTTTTGTAGAAATTTATTTCATTTCCATATACATTTTATGAAATTATTTAAGAAACAAAATAATATTAACATTGATAGCGAGTGCAATACTAATTTTTTATTAGATTTTTTCTAATGTGCATACATTGTAAACTTTTCAATTTAAGAGCAATAAACAACCCAATGACCCAATGAGTTGAGGATGATATGTATGACGTGTAAATAAAGCACATTATAACGAGGTTTGACTGTAATACTTCATTTTAATTGTATAAAAATTATTAATCTACCTTATAATTTTATAACTTATAAATTTTATACCTTATAATTTTTTAATTTAAAACTGGTAATTCAAATGTATCAAAAACAAAATCTTTACAGTCAAAATTCTGTAATAATAAAAAATATCTGAACTCCAAAACTAAGTTCTTAAATTCTTAAATTTGTCAATTTTAAGATTGATTTTTCTTATTTGTTAATAGAAAAAATTATTTTGTAAATTACGCCTATAATTATTTTTGTACGAATTAATTATTTATTTTATGAATATGTGTTTGCATAGCATTTTTATAGGTAAATTATTTGAAATACAAAAACAAATAAACATAAAAATCAAATGGTTTATTAAATTAATAATTTCCATTTACAGTTATAAAATTTTTAAAAAAAATTAACACTTTTTTTTAAAAAAAAACCACTTTTATCCTAACAATGAAACAGAAATACAGGAAATCTTAGTTTCTAATGAAAACGTGCTAAACTCCAAAACTTGGTAAATTTATTTTTCTTCATTTTTTTATATCCTAATTGTACATTGCAGTCTGTTCAATTCAGAACAATAAGGAACCCCATGACCCAATCAGATGAGGATGATATGTATGGCGTGTAAATAAAGTGTACTCTCGTGCAGACTCAGGCTGACAATTCCTGAGAGAATATGGTTAATCAAACCCCAACCATCAAATTACACTGGTAACTACTGTCTAGTAATTTAATCAGTATAAAAGTAATCATGGATGACAGATGAGATTCTTAAGCTGATGGATGAAAGAAGAGAAGCCAAAAATGACCCTGACAGATATAAAGTCATAAATATAACAATAAGAAGGAAGATCAGAGAAGCAAAGGAGAGGGAAGCAATGGAAAGATGTGAAGAAATTGAGACTCTACAGTTAAAGCATGATAGTTACAATGTGCATAGGAAAGTTAAGGAGCTGACTGGTGGACTAAGGCGGAGACAGAAGGGAAATCTAATGGATTCTGACGGAAACATCATCTTGGACAGACAGAGTAAGATGAGAACTTGGAAAGAATATCTGGAGAAACTGTTTGAGGACCAAAGAGATAACACCTTTGAGCTGGGAGAGGAGGTAAATGATGGACCAAAGATATGACAGCAGGAGGTTCAATATGCAATATCACAGCTAAAGGATGGTAAAGCAGCAGGCCCCGATAATGTACAAGCTGAACTACTCAAACTAACGAACATTGAAACAGTAGCAATAATCACAGAGATACTCAACAACATATACAACTCTGGAGAAATCCCAGAAGAATGGCTGAAGTCTGAATTTATTGCACTTCCGAAAAAACCAGGGGCCAAGAAGTGTGAAGAATACCGTACGATAAGCCTCATGAGTCATCTCCTTAAACTATTCCTAAAGATAATCCATAAGAGGATTTACAAGTTGTGTGAGAGCAAAATTTCTCCCAACCAATTCGGGTTCATAAATGCTGTTGGTACAAGAGAGGCTCTGTTTTCAGTACAGGTCTTATTCCAAAGGTGCAGAGATGTCAATTGTGATGTACATGCATGTCTGGTTGATTATGAAAAAGCGTTTGATCGAGTGCAGTATGCCAAGATGATGCAAATACTAAGAGAAGCAGGAATTGATAACAAAGATCTGAGAATAATTGGAAACCTCTACTGGAACCAAACCACAAATCTGAGGATGGAAGGTGAACAGACTGAATATGTGAAGATCATGCGTGGAGTGAGGCAAGGTTGTATTTTATCTCCTCTAATCTTCAATTTGTACTCTTGAGAGAATATTTGGCGAAGCTTTGCACCAAGTTGAGAAGGGCATCCTACTAAATGGGCAATGGTTGAACAACATCAGGTATGCAGATGACACCATTGTATTTGCAGACAACTTAGAAGACCTTCAATTCCTTATGAACAAATCACATGCTACAGTCAACAATATGGACTCAACATAAACGTAAGGAAGACTAAGCTCATGATAATTAGTAAGAAGAAGATAACAGAAGGTCAACTCTACGTCAACCAAACACCAGTAGAACAAGTAAAGCACTATAATTATCTTGGAACCATTATAAATGAGGAATCGACCAACAACCAGGAGATAAGAGCGCGCATTGGAAAGGCTAGATCCACCTTCAACCGGATGAGGGCCTTCTTCAAAAGCCACTACCTCTCTCTTGGTATGAAAGTGAGAATGGTGTGATGCTATGTATTCTCTGTTCTGTTTTATGGTGCTGAATCGTGGACCCTGAACGAGGATATGTGCAAGAAATTGGAAGCGTTTGAGATGTGGCTGTATCGGAGAATACTAAAGATCCCTTGGACTGACCGAGTAACAAATGAAGAGGTTCTCAGAAGAATGGGGAAGAATCGGGAGGTACTGACCACTATCAAGTCTCAAAAGCTACAGTACTTCGGGCACATTATGAGAAATGCAACCAGATATGCCCTCCTGCAAGCCATTCTACAAGGGAAAATTTTTGGAAAGCGGGGACCAGGTAGAAGAAAAACATACTGGTTGAAGAACCTCAGAGTCTGGTACAAAACAACTTCGGTACGGCTTTTCCGAGTTGCTGCAGACAAGATGAAGATTGCCATGATGATCGCCAACATTCGTAACGGATAGGCACATCAAGAAGAAGAAAAGTAATAACTTTTAATAAGATTTGAACCAAGAACCTTTGTTTTCAAACATTAGCTGTTAAACAGCTGACTTGTGGCGACGACTTCATAGACCAACCCGGTGGGTATTTTTGTAAGTTCATAATGATAATTTTTAATTGGTACCTACCAACTGTAATTAGATTAAAATTTCGTTCCACTTCCTGAGAGTAGAATTCTTGATAAAATAATAATATAATAACAAAGTTAATAATTAAAATAACAATAATAATATAACAGGTCACCTGTTTACGATTATATTTTATAACCTTCCTAAATGACAGTTAGCTGGCTACTGCCTTGAAGTCTATAATTTTCGTTTATTAATTTATCGATCCATTGCAAATATCATTAATAGAGTATTTCATTTCATGTTGTCTTGTGACACAAAAATTATAGTTTTAGACAAATTATAACATGGCATATTGACATTAATTCACTGATGTTTAGATTTGAATGGATAGTTAACAGTAATCTTCCAATTTTATTGACACTGACATTAAAAATTTGAATGAAAATTATAATATAAAATATAAATAGACAATTAAGTGAAGTGAAACATAAATAATAATTTTAAGTCCCTTTTATCTGAATTTATTACAAAATTGTAAAACATTAAACTCATTATTACTAATTATAAAATTAAAAATTTAGACTCATTAAATTTAAGGACAAAATTACACAAAATTTGTGAAAGATAATTTAAATTTTCTTTTAGAGTTAACCAATTTTTTGGACAAAAATTGCTAGGATTTTACTGCATGACACTATCAGGCCAAAAAAAAAATTAATGTAAAAGTTTTAAGAGCTGCTTAATTTCCTATATAGGAAATAACTTATAACTTTGAAGTGTACTTCAAAGACACTTTTACAGCTAACACAGTATTTTGAGCTTTATATTTACTAAAAATATTGCACTGTAAAAAGTTTTGTGCTTTTGGGAAAATCAATACTTTACCCAAAGGCCAGAAATCATAATAAGTAATCTATTTTTTTTTCTATCTTACAACAGTTTCCTCTTAAGGGGGGTCTCAGCGCCCTATCTCTACCATGTTAACATTTGACCCGTTTTCTCAGGAATGGTTAGAGATAATTACTCCAAATTTTCAACACATATTTATGAATATACGAGGTGTGGCTATTAAATAACGAGACTGACATTGTAAAAAAATTTCATTTTTATTTTATACATAATTACTTATTGTCACTTTCAATATACACTCCTTCTCTATCCCTACAATGCTTCGTGGGAATGTTCCATTGTTGGAAACAGTGCTGTAAGTCATCTTCTGTCAGCTCCTTCAGGACACGTGCCGCATTTTTTTTATAGCTTCCTCAGACTCAAATCTTGTCCCTTTTAATGCAGATTTCACCTAAGGGAACAGGGAAAGTCACATGGTGCAAGATCTGGTGAATAAGGTGGATGTTCTAACACTGAGATGCTGTACTTGGCTAGGAACCTCTTGACAGATAACGCGAAATGAGCTGGCGCATTGTCCAGGTGGAGAACCCATGATTTATTTTGTTCTTCCACATTTCGGTGCGTTTTTTCCTTACTCTTTGACGTAGTTTAGAATGCACCTCAAGGTAGTAATATTGATTAATTGTTTGATCTTCAGGAACCCAGTGAAGGTACACAATCCGATGGATATAAAAAAAACAATCATCATTGCTTTACATTTTGACTTGCTCATTCGAACTTTTTTGGCTCTCGGTGAAGTTCCGCTCTTCCAGTGCGTGGATTGGCACTCTGTTTCCGGATCATGAGTAAAAAACCACGTTTCATCACATGTTATTATTGTTTCCAAAACATTATGGTCATTTTCAATTGCGTACAAAGTGTCAGTACAAACATTTTTGCGAGCTTCATTTCAAACATTTTTGAACAGCATGTTTCCTGAAGGAGCTGACAGAAGATGATTTCCAGCAATGTTTCCAGCAATGGAAAATTTGCATGGTGCATTGTAGGGATAGAGAAGGAGTGTATATTCATGGTGACAATAAGTGATTATGTTTAAAATTGAAATAAAATTTTTTACAATGTCAGTCTCGTTATTTAACCCTTTCAGTGCCAACGTCCTGAAAATAGGACGTCGATTTCTTATACGTAGTTATGACATTCGGTTTACCGGGCGTCCGTAAATTACCAATGTCTGGTTAACCGAACGTTTCCAAAAAAACTTTTAATCAAGAATTAATAGAAACATGTAGGCTATTTTTAAACCACCTCCATGGCGTTGTGACTAGTGCGCTAGCCTACGAAGTGAAATGTCCCGGGTTCGATTCCCGGCTTGGGTCTGGAAATTTTAACACATTAAAACCACCGTTAAAATACCAAAACCCACAATAATAGCTAATGACCAAGCTGTCGATGCGACTTTAAATAAACTAAAAAAACTATTTTGAGTATTTTTAGTGTTAGAATGATTTCTGTTATTTTTAATAGTACAATAAAAATTAATTTTTTACAGGAAATTTTATTTTTCTGTAACGTTGAAATTTTGGTCGGCACTAGCAGGCTTACGCCTGCAAGTTTTCAAAATAAGGGCTGGCACTTGATTTTGTACACCCTTATTCAAAATAAACAACACTAAAGATGAAACTTTTAAATATTGTTTTGGCACTGAAAGGGTTAATAGCCACACCTCGTATTTTGTAACTTTTAACACCGTCGTTTGATGGTACGATTATTTTAGAAAATAAAATAAATTTTTTGTGAGGTACCTATAGTAAATTCCACATTTCATGCTAGAAAATACGTAATAACAGAAAACCTGACAAACCCTTGGATTAAAAATTTTAAAATGTAAAACATCCAGTGAGGTGCATGCAAAATTTCAAGAGATTATCTCTGCCTATTCCTGAGAAAACGGGTCTTTTGTATTAAAAAAGTGACTTTTGGATAAACACGTTTAAAAATTTAATAAAATAATGATTATAAAATTACAGTTTATTCCACCGGGTTGGTCTAGAGGTAAAGTCGTTGCCAAAATCAGCTGTTTAACAGCTGATTTTCGGAGATGAACATTCCTGGTTCAAATCCTAGTAAAGGTAGTTACTTTTATATGGATTTGAATGCTAGACAGTGGTTACCGGTGTACTGTGATGGTTGGGATTCAATTAACCATACTCTCTCAGGAATGGTCGGCCTGGGTCTGAACAAGACTACACCTCATTTACACGTCATACATTTCATCCTCATCTCATTGGGTCATGGGGTTGCTTATTGTTCTGAATTGAACAGATTGCAACGTATATACATTAGGGATTAAAAATAAAATAACTTTAACTTACACTTCTAGTGGCATGCCTTGTAAATCTTGATACTAATAGATTGTATTCTTAAAAACAGTGCTGCAAAAAATAGCATTAAAGAATTTCCCTACTAAGTAATGAAAAAAGCTGGAGCGAAAATTTGAATTGAAATGGAGCGCGCCAATACACTAAATGTTGCTTTCTGTGGTCATGACACTAATAAATAAAAAGTGGCATATATAAAAAACTACTCATCATATTTTAATAATTTTTTCCCTAAATTAAACACAAAAACTAGTAGAATTTAATTCTACAAAAAGCAAAATTTAAAATTTTTCACCAAAATTGGATTGAGACCTCCCCCCATTAAAATTATATCAAATACTTTAATTTAAGACTAAGGTAGATTTTCTTCTTTTTCTTCTTCATGTACCTTGTCCTTTAAGATTATTACTTTCACAACAATTTGAATTTTAATGGCAGCCAGCCAAAAAAGCACACTTGATTCTATCCCATATCGATCTCATTGGTATTTTACCTTAATTTCTTACTTTTACCTGGACCATATAATTTACCAATTATTTTGCTTTGCATGATATTCTGCAATAATCTATATCTCAGAACTCTTATCAGGTGTCAAAGGTAGATTGAAAAACTGTAAAACTTTGGTAGTGTTTAACACTTCAACACATTACAGAGGGGTCTTAAATTCATTGAGGTTATGTGTCGGATAATTTTGTTGAAAAGTTATCAATAAAAATTTTTAACTTATTTTTACTTAATAAATAAGAAAAAGAAAGAAAGTAGTATTTCATAAAATAATTTTTCAAAAGCTAGATAGGATTCATACCGCTGACTTTCGATCAACAAATTAAATGAGTTAGTGGAGATATCTGTTTTACATCAAGTAAGTTACAAAGGTTTTAGCATAGTGTGTAATTGAACGAAATTATTAAACGATCCTACCTCATTTTTATTTACTTTTCTTAATTATTTATTGATTAATGTTGCATTCTGAATTTCTACAAACCCTTCCATTAAAGGAAATAAATATAGGTCTTAAAACCAGTAAAATGATTAAAATAATCTCCTGATCTCATGCCATCAGACTTTTTCTGGGAGGGGTTTGGATGAAGTCAAATTGTACATTCAAAATGGATTATCAAACTAAACTAGGTATCTATGGAATCAAAAAATAGCAGCTGCAGAAACTGTTAAGAATACTCCCGTAATTATGATTCACACTAGAAAAGAATATACGGATTTGCAGAGTGGAATTATTTATTGAAAAAATGGAGGCCTTTTTCCAGCAACATTGAAAATTCGGGTTTTTGTAATTTCATTTTTATTGTTTTAGAAGTATAGGTTACAAGGTCGAGAAGAACTATACCAGGAAAGTGAACAATTCATGGATACAATTAGAAAAAGAAGTCTAAACTTCTGCAGATACCTGTATAGAATGGATGGCAATCGGTTAAAACAACAAATGTTTAAGGCACTAAACAAGAGACCTAAGGTGTCAGATGGTTTAAAGAAGTCAGAAAGGATATTAAAAACCGGAATAATTCAAACCAAATTTCATATAACTAATTACAAAGTTTATGGCCTTACAAGAAGAGTAAAAATAATATCAGGTGAACAAAAAAAAAAGGAGAAAAGCCTACAGTGAGGAAATGCTGAAAATGTGGACTGCAAAAAGAGCTTCCAAAAACATCACCTCACATGGTTTAAAATTGTCCCTATCCCAGAAACCTCTTTTCACCTACTTTTCAGAGTATAAGAGGTAAATATCTTTTTGGGAACAATAGGCAAATACCTTATGGACCAAAGTAACCCCAGTTAAATTGAAAATAAATTACAAAACTTTGTATGGTAGAATGTTGGACCCTGAAGACTCAGCAGATAATCAAGAATAGAGGCTGCTGAGATGAAATTATGATGTCAGGCAAGGACTTAATGTGCCCCAATGGTGATATAAAATATTTGGAAATACAGGATAGCAAAATATATTTCAGTTTCAAAATTTAACTGCATCAGCAGATATAACTACTATTTTTGATAGGTAATAGCTTTTATTTACTTCCGCTTTTGTTTACTTCCGCTTTTGTTATACAAATATACCTTTTAATAATGATGTTAGTGTACGAGTATTAACTAATGAAAGTACTATTATTTAAAAATTTAAATACGTCTATAAAAAAAGAGTACGTCAGTACCACTCCTTTTTGAAGTCACCTAGATGAAGTTAACAATAAAAATACTTGGATCATTTTATGGTTGTGTAGAATAGCAATCTATCATACATAGTATCGTTGATCAAATGTCAAAATTAGTAGTCAATTGTTGGAGAATTTCAAATAAATAATAAAATAATTAAACATCAGAATAAATAATTTTCAGTTATTATCTTAATATTTTGTATCAAGAATTAAATACATGAAAATAAAATTTAACAAGAAATATTAGAAGTTTAAATAATAATTCCAGAAGTCAAATAGTTAAACTTATTGGAAGTGAAGCCACTAAAAAACAAAGTAAAGTATAATAAGTAAAGTAAAGTAAGTAAAGTAAAGTAAAGTAAAGTAAAGTATTTTCAAAGCAAAGTAAAGTATAATTTTAAATAAATAATTTCAATTAATTAAAATTTAATTAAAGGAAATTTGTACAACAACAAGATCTAAATGAATTATGAAACTGAATTCAACAACATAATGATTTTGAAACCAACAGATGAAATTTATGAAAGAATTAATTAAATACTATAAAACCGATTGTAACAATGGTCAAGTCCCCCATTCGATTCAGGTCAATGGTACAAGGCACACATAAGAAGAAACTCCAAGAACTTCATCTTGTATCTATATTTAAAAATTTTCATATTTAATTCTGAGCTCATTAGACAGGCATAAATTCATTTAAATTAACATAATATAATTGCAATTAACCTAATTAAAGATTTAGTATTATAAGAAAAAGTGTCATCAATAAATAAATTAAATTTAAAGATCAGTAATTTTTTTTTGTGCAATTCAACTTTGTCAATTTAAATTTAGTAAATTTCTCAGTCGTTAATTAAATAATCATTTTTCAACTTAAAATCAATTTGCGTCTTTATTTCTTTATTTCATTTCTTTATTAATTTTTTCATTTTACGTATTACATTTAATTTAAATTACAAATACCATTTCAAATTCAGTTACAGTTGGTGAAATTTTCAAAACGTGATTGCTCCATACAACATTTTGCTTTCCTACTTCATTTGAATTGTTTTTTAAATAAAATATTTTTTATTTGTTGATAAAACAATGGAATATTTTTACATTTATTGGTAAATTCTTTTAAATTATAATTTTCATTTCGTTCGTAAATCGGTGAATGCCTTGGGTTATCACTCTGTGCATTTGAACTTTATTGCAGCTGTTTGTATTGTCAAAATAGAGCACGTTACGAAACAATGTTATAGAATTGACATTTATAAAATAATAGGTACCTAAATTTTCCATTCAGTTCAGTTGATTGTATGGGTTACAGGCAACTACATACATAATAGTCGCGTAGTCAGTCTCATCCAATAGGTATCGGATAATGACCTCTTGTGACCTCTTGGCTGAAGTAACCCCTAGACGTGTTTGCGTGTCGTCATTTACCACCGCATATATTCACCTCTACATTTCTGACCACTTGACCAAAGTTCGCCCTCTCTCTTCTTTTTTTCTTTTTCTACCGATTCCCTAACCACACGCCAATACTAACCCTATTTTTGTAATCTTTAATTTGAATGAAAATTGCTAAAAATCACTGCATCGAGACCATAAAATTGTATCTTACTGTAATTTATGCAAATTTTTTACGTGTTTAAATACTACAACATATTTTATCCTAACCTAAATCTTTTCACTATTTATGGAGTGTATTTACATTTTTAGACATATTTAAAAATAAACTTCTTTAACAATAAGATTTTTCTATAGATTTAAATAATAAAAAAATAATTTAGTTTAAATAATGTATGGTATCTACGAATACCATTCGTAAATTGACGCTCCTACGATTGTAAAATTTTCAGGAAAAAATTCTTAGACTGTCTTAACCAATACATAACGGTTCATCTGATAATCTACCTGGTAACCCTTTTCGATGTTGGCAACATTCCTGAACAATAGATGTCAATAAGTATTAGCTTATGGTAAATTTAAATACCTACTTTCTACTAATCATCATACATTTTATTTATTAGTGTATTTGTTAAGTCCCTTTGGATTTATACTATAGAGTTCTTTCCTCCAAAAAAACTGTTACACATTTTCGTCGTTTCATCACCTTGTGATAATATTGTACAGGTGTGGGTATAAAGTAAGGGACAGTGAAAAATAAAATTAAATTGGCTAACTACCAGTAAACATTTTTCAGATATTAACCTTCACTCACATGACTTTCTCTTGTCAATGCAAATAATTTACAATATAACCTAACATTAGTAATAAAACATTATAAATTAAAAAAAACTAACCTCAATAAACATAACCTAATTTTAAACATGAGTGAAAGTTGCAAAATGAAAATCAACCTGTCTGGCTTAAAAATACGGAAAATCACTCTTTCACGCTAAACTAGGCTATGTAGAGAAAAATGCTTTAAATAAAAGGAGTAGATCTTTTATTTCCTATAAATTTAATTATATAAATTTTTGTCGTAAAATGCATACTAAGGCTGAAATCTTTAAAAAATCGATTTTTTACACGTTTTCGTGAGAAAAAAACAGAAAATCGCGAAGTACCGCTAAACTAAGCGTTATACAAAACAAAATTTTGGAATTAAAGTTGTAGAATTTTAAATATTCTACAGCTTTTATTATATACATTTTTGGGCTAAAATGCATATTAAAGCAGAAATCTTAAAAAAAACAATTTTTTTACGTAAAAACAGCCTCTTCAAGAATTTCAGCAGACACGTCGCCTACCCTATCTTGTAAAGCATAAGAAACTTAGTAAACGTGGTGATTTAAAAAAAAAAACGTAGAACCAGTTTTTGTGAAAATCGCAAAAAAGTAAAAATTACACGAATGAACTACTACTTTCGGTTGACCGATTTTGATGAAAAGTTCTCGTCGGGTCCGGTAGTAGTACCTAACTTAAGTTTCAAGCTTCAACTTTGCACGATGTTTCGTTCTTGAGATATTTTGTTGACACACACACAGACCACTCGCTAAAATATTATGTTCTTTGGGTTCAGGGGTCTGAATACGTGTAGATCCGATGAAAACTCGATTTCGAAAAATGGACATGAAAACAATACTTTTCTTCCTATTATATTCATAATTATAGGCAAGAGAAAGTAATAAGCAAGATTAAATGACGCAATAAAGAAAGATAACAGTATATATTATATTGAGATTATTTTTTGTACTAGTTTACTATTGTAACGTTATAACCATTTTTACAATTGAAGACCTCGATTCAACAACCGGTCATCTCCATTTTTCATCATTTTTAGCTTACAATGCATTCTTTTAGTAAAAAAATCGTTCTATTGTTTGGTGCAACAAACGGTGAAAACCAATCATATGTTTAGTTGCTATAAAGAGAAAGAAATTGGCTGCGCATGTAAACGTTCATTGTTAGGATTTTTTGGCCAAATTTTTTGTATCTCCTGAAAAATTTCCATTTTTGGAGATAGCCGGTGGTTGCTCTAAGGTCTTAAATTATACAGAGAGAAAACATTTATTATGAAAATCTTTGTATAATAGGCCAAACCTACATTTTTTTTAATCACAACGCAATTAATAGTCTAAATGATTAAAAAAGTAATAATAAATAAAAATTAATTTTAGATACCTACAAATCGATTCGGTATCATTTAATACTTCTAGATGGTTTGTACCCAACCACGTGCAAAAATATTTTCTAGAGAAACATTAGGCCCACTTCCAAGTAAACAAAGTAATGAATTATCAAAAATATACGAAGCCAATGCTAGTGTACCACAAGGAAGTGTAGGTACTTGCACCAAGACTGTTTGCTTTTAGTATAAGTGTTAGCCTATACGAACACTCCTGCGAATACGACATGTGTTTGCCGATGACATGGTACTGTGGCAAAGATTTGATTGCCCTTTGCGGAGAGGAGCAGAATTGGCCCGCTACTAGCCTTCTCAATAATATTTATTTTCATTATGTGTAATAGATGGTAATAGGAGACACGTATATAAACAAACAATTGTAAACATGCAAACTTACACACAACTAAAACTACACACGTAAACACACACGTACACACATACCCTTCACACACTCGACATAAACTTAAACAAGACATGTCAACATTTGTTACATTTACACCCCAACATAAACAACTACGTCAGATGATTTACCAACTCCAGGTGTGAGTGATAAAGAAAAAAAAAAAAAAAAAAATTTAAATTTAAATTAAAATTCAAAAACAAGGATTGTTGAAGTTTCATTCTGTTTTAAAACTTTTATGAGGAGAGACGTTTTTTACAAGTTTTAAGAAAAGGAACCAAAAATATAATTATTTTAATCAAGAATTATTTTAATCAAAGATTTTAATTGTTTTTAAGTGTTCTTAAGAGATTTTAAAACTTTTAATTATTATTTTAAAACGTGCGTTAACTCTTGTTTAAAATAAAATTATTTATTTGTTGTTTTAAAAATATTGATTACAAAAATTCTACCACTGGACATCGATTACAAAATGGTGCATCGACCGGGAAAGTAACGAAAACTTAACAAGAATTTAACGAAAACTTAACAAGAAATTAACGAAAACTTAACGGGAAAGTAACGAAAACTTAACAAGAATTTAACGAAAACTTAACAAGAAATTAACGAAAACTTAACGGGAAATTAACGAAAACTTAACAAGAAATTAATAACAAGAGGAACTTAATAAAGGAAATTAATAAGAGGAAATTAACAAGAGGAATACAAGACGTCATAGAGAGCAAACAGACAGAAACAAACTTCAAAAACAATCCTTCAACAATTTAGGCAAAATTTATAAAATACTCACATCTGAAAAGGTATACACACGTCAATCGGTAAGTCATCTGTTAAATACACATAATTAATCATCATAAACATGGAGGGACAAATAGCACGAATTATTGACCCTACTAGACTAGACGAAAACAACCTTAACTTTCAACTTAGGATACGAAAAAGCACAACAACCGGAAATGTCAGACAAAGACGACAACGATTACAAAAACTGGTAGATAACGGACGACAAATTGACATTAATACAATACGTAGATTTGACCTTGACAAACAACTAACCAAGTGTCAAAACTATTTAGTAAAGTTGAGAAACACAGAAAATTTAAATGATTTAGAAACATATAATGCTGAAATTTTTGACGACCGCCTTAACAAACTTTTAATGTTTGTATTAACAAATAAACCTGATAAAGTCGTAGGTTTTCAAAATTTAAGAGAGGAACTTGATAATTGGAAGGCCAATGAGTTACGTAATATCGAAGTTAGACCCAATTTCGAACAAAATTTAAATCCCGAAGAGGTACATTTAAATGACAATCCATTACCTAATCAAAGACAAGGGATCATTAATCATGATCAAATTAACCTTATACATCATCCAGTAATACAAAGTCCCGTTTTTAGGAATGATGTTCCTGGCATTTTAATACCAAATGCAATAGGTAACGATAATCCCGTGTGTTTCCAACGCGAATTGAACTTTAATTGGACAAAAATTGCAAATCCAATAGAAAACGAATTAAAACAATTAACGATTACTGATGGACGTGACATTGACACGTTGGAACGAAATATCAAAATTATTAAACAGATACAGAAACGTTATGCAGTTGATTTACCCTTGGTGTTGTTAACTCCGTTTATGACCGGTTTCACAGAACAAATTTTTGAAAATTCTATTAGAAATAATCATAATTTCGATCAATTTCATAGAGATTTAGTAAATAAATTAATCACACCAAAAATGAGAGAAATTTTAGAAAATCATGATGTATTAAGACTAGATTTAACAGAAGGTGAGTTAATTAATATAATTTTAACGGGTTTAAATGAAATATATGCCACACACATAGGTATAATCGGCAGACCCAATAACTTACAAGATTTTAATAAATTAGATGCCTATGTCTATGAAAGAGTTTATGCTAGAACTCTTAATGACATCGGTTTATCAAAAATGAATAATACAGGCGTCATAAACACTATAAATAACACAGTACCTACTCAAGGTAAACAAAACACATTAAAAGATACAGCATGCAATAAAATCAGATCACAAATGTCAGCAACAACTTTGAAGTGTTTTTATTGTCATAAATTAGGCCATATCAAAAGAAATTGTAAACTTTTGCAGCAAAAAGGAAATAACCATGTTCCAAAAAACTGAATGAATACAAATGCGCACAACATAGTCATATGATGCGTATTTGTAAACATAACACACGTAAACATTTAATGATAAGAGAACAAAGGTTAAACAGTAATTATACTTTGAAAGCTTTATCAATAAAAATTAAAAATGATATATTTAATGCCCTTATTGATTCCGGTTCCACACACAACATTATTAACCAACAAATGTATAAACTTTTAAAGGCTAAGAAGGCGATTATAAAAGAGGAAAATATTAAGGCAATTTGTCTTACAGCTGATAGGTTTCCTCTAGAAATAAATAAACAGGTCTGGATTAGAATTAATCTACAAAAAATATCATGGAAAATAAATTTTAAGGTATTAACAAAAATACAGCACGCAATAATACTTGGAATGCATTTTCTACAAAAAACACGTGCGATATTTAACGCCACGAGGTCTGTGATAACTTTTGACTGGTTGAAAAATCAAATATTTCATCTAATAAATTTATACCCAGATCAGATTAATAATGTGGAACAAAGTGAGTATATTAAAAATAAAATTAATAATTTATGTAAGGAA
This sequence comes from Catonia carolina, assembly GCA_035578175.1. NCBI lineage: Eukaryota > Metazoa > Arthropoda > Insecta > Hemiptera > Achilidae > Catonia > Catonia carolina. Next base: position 253,166,862 of record JAQMRL010000001.1, on the reverse strand, counting down.
TTTCCTGACGTACTCACTACTAAATTAGGCTGTACCCATGTATTAACACTCAACTGGTATCATCATTTTTTGTGACATAACTGGTATCAGCGGTCTGACAGACCTCCAAATTTGTTTTTTTTTTTTAAGTTCTTCATACTCATTTAATTAATTTGTTTTAATATTAAACTTATAAAACCATGTATAATCGAAGATGTAAATGTAAAATACTTAGCATAAATGCAAAATTACTATTTAAAAAAGTAAAAAACGAACACTAAGCATTTTTTTGACTTTTACTTCCATTTTGAACAGAACAATAAAATTTTTGGGCCCTAGAAACATTCTGTGGTCTAATAATTATAAATAAATAAGTATTTAATATGATAAAGACAAATTTATTTACAAAATTATGATGTACAACTTACATTTTGGTTCCGAATTTTGCTATTTATGTCTATTGTTGGGCAGTACACTCTGACAAACATTTATTAAAATTTATTCGTTTTTTTTTAGTTTTTGATTATTTACAATAAAATTTAAAGATTTTTATGTTAATAAAAATTCACATCATTAACACGTACAACTTGTTTACGTGATGGATCTAGTTGTGTTGAAGCCGCTTCAGAAATTTTAAATGTATCATCCATAATGAAAATTTTATAAAATTACATATGAAAATATTTTATAATAGTACTAAACAAAGAAATGATGTATGAAAAATTATTGTATATTCATTAAAGCTTTAAACAATCCATGTACTACTTGGTTTTAAAGTCGTCAAAAAGTTACACAACTGGTATCATAGGTCCAGGAGACCGCCAGTAGAAAACAAAATACAAATAACTCGCAACTTGGTAGCTCGTACCGAAAACGATCTTGATCACGCATAGTTCAAACAACAGTTGAAAGGTATACAAAATATACGTGATGTCGGGCCATTGGGAGGGAAGTGTTGGAGGGGTAAAAAATGACAGCGGTCTCACAGACCGCATGATACCAGTTGAGGGTTAAAATATGATATTAAACTTAAAAATAGTGAAATTATAAAATCTAGACCCTTTCCCTTAAATCCAATAAAAACACTTCAAATGAAACAACAAATTGATAAATTATTAAAAGATAAAGTAATTAGAGAAAGTGTTTCGCCTTATTCATCTCCAGCGTTTTTGATCCCAAAACCGAATGGCACGAGTCGTTTAGTCGTAGACTATCGCTCAGTCAACTTAATAATTGACTCAGAGGCCCAACCTTTACCGAATATAAATCATGCTTTTCAATGGTTTTCCAATGCACGATGGTTCAGTACATTAGATTTAGCACAAGCGTACCATCAAATACCATTGACAGAAAAATCTCGTCAAATCACCGCGTTCTGTACCCCGGATGGATTATATGAATATGAGAGATTACCTTTCGGTTTGTCGACTGGCGCACAAGTTTTAACACGTCTTATGAATACAATATTCAAAAACATTAAATATAAATTTGTATTTAATTACATGGATGATATATTAATATATTCCAAAAGTTTTCCAGAACATTTGAAACACATTAAAATAGTATTGTCAATTCTGCGGAAAGCTGGCATTACAGTTAATCCTGATAAGGTAACATTTGCCGTAATTGAAATACCGTTTCTTGGACACACATTATCGTACAAAGGGGTCTCTATAGACTCAACTAGGACACAAAAAATATTGGAGTACCCGGAACTCACGTCAGTGAAACAAGTACATCGATACTGTGGTATGATTAATTATTTTTCTAAATTTATCAAAAATTATGCTGATAGAATCGAACCCCTAAATAAATTGCGTCGTAAAAATACTCCGTTTGTTTGGGGAGACTCACAACGAAACGCGTTTGAAGATCTTAAACAAGCAATTGCTAATCCCCCGGTACTATCCATACCTGACTTTTCTAAACAATTTATTTTACAAACAGATGCGTCAGATACAGGTCTAGGAGCTGTCTTACTACAAGAACAAGAAGGTTCTAGACGACCCATAGCGTACGCTTCCAAGACATTGACCAAAGCAGAAAGGAAATTTTCTGCATATGAACGCGAATGTCTTGCGGTCGTTTTTGCAACAGATCATTTCAGGACCTATTTAGCACATCGTGAATTTCTTTTAGAAACCGATAATCAAGCCTTAGCCTGGCTTCTTTCCAGACCAAAACAGTTGGGTAGATTGGCTAGATGGTTACTTCGGTTATCTGTTTTTAAATTTAAAATTAATCACATCCGTGGTTCGGATAATAATGTGGCGGACGCATTATCGAGGATGTACGATTTAAATAATGAAGATATCTCAAAAGATATATCTTATATTAATACTTTATTATCGCAGTTCCCCCTGTCTTTTACAGACATAAGACAACATCAGGAACAGGATACCTTTATCCTTCAACAAAAACAACAAATGGATAATAAATTTTGTTTATCCAAAGGAGTCCTATGTCTAAAAGATAAAAACAATAATCCGACCAAAATCATTCTCCCCAATTCCTTAAAAGATTTAGTATTTAAATATTTTCATCATTCGGAAATCGGTGGACATTTAGGTGTCGCTAAAACTATACACAAAATTACACGGTATTTTTATTGGCCGGCTGTATATCAAGAAATTCCTTTAAAAGTGAATGCTTGTACAACCTGCCAACGCAGCAAACCTGGAATGAATTATAAATGGGGAAATCTCAGTTCTAGAGTTCCGACAACACCATTTGATACATTATTTATTGATACAGTGGGTAGTCTACCAAAAACCAACCAAGGGTACAAATATATTCTAGTGGTGGTAGACAGTTTTTCAAAATTTACATGGTTAGCTCCATTAAAAAACACTAACACATCCTCCATTATAGAGGAATTAAAACGTATTTTTCAAAATTACTCCATCCCGAGGTTAATCGTCACAGATAATGCCAAAAATTTTAATTCAATAATTTTTAAAAACTTTTGTTTCAATCTAGGCATAAAACGAACCACTCTCTCCCCTTACCATCCACAACCATCTCACGCCGAACGATTAAACCGAAATCTTCGGTCTATTCTTATTGCATACCACGCAACTGCACAAACGACCTGGGATAAATCCCTCTTTTGGTTTCAATTAGCTTTTAATATGGCACAACATACGGCCCACGGTGTATGTCCGTTTGACATATTACATAATTTTCCAGCTCAAACGCCCTTGGATAGAGCGTGGAATATCCAAGACATCCTTCATCGGAATCCTGTACGTTCGAGCAACGTGATGAGTACAATTAGACGACAACTAATTAAGTCTCATCATGATATGGCACGTAGATACAATGCTACACGTCATCCAAATCCGTTTTCGGTGGGAGATAAAGTTTTGCTTAAAACTCACCCCGTAAGTTCGAAACGGAAAAATATTTGTGCAAAAATGGCATACCGATGGTCTGAACCATTTTATATCATCGGCTTCTCCACTCCAGTTACAGCCTTACTCCGTAAGACCGTTGGGGGAGAAATAACCAAAGAACACATATCTAATCTTAAAAAAGTTACATAATTTACTAAGATTAGTCATATTATTAGGTGAAGTGCGTCACGACCCTCGAGCTTGGGATGATTGTACTAAAAGTGTATCTGATGTTTACTTGATGTGTGGATGTGTTGTAAAAGGGGCCCCGAATGAACGAATTTTACCATCTCAGGCCGACAACTGCTACGTGCTCACCTTCTTTTTTTTAACATTTAAGCACCTACCCCTTATCTTTTTTTGCTTATGCATACTCCCCGAGGGGGGGGGAAGATTGTAATAGATGGTAATAGGAGACACGTATATAAACAAACAATTGTAAACATGCAAACTTACACACAACTAAAACTACACACGTAAACACACACGTACACACATACCCTTCACACACTCGACATAAACAAGACATGTCAACATTTGTTACATTTACACCCCAACATAAACAACTACGTCAGATGATTTACCAACTCCAGGTGTGAGTGATAAAGAAAAAAAAAAAAAAAAAGAAAATTTAAATTTAAATTAAAATTCAAAAACAAGGATTGTTGAAGTTTCATTCTGTTTTAAAACTTTTATGAGGAGAGACGTTTTTTACAAGTTTTAAGAAAAGGAACCAAAAATATAATTATTTTAATCAAGAATTATTTTAATCAAAGATTTTAATTTTTTTTAAGTGTTTTTAAGAGATTTTAAAACTTTTAATTATTATTTTAAAATGTGCGTTAACTCTTGTTTAAAATAAAATTATTTATTTGTTGTTTTACAAATATTGATTACAAAAATTCTACCACTGGACATCGATTACATATGTACTACTACTAACTAAAACTATAGTACACTGGGCTTAGTAATGATGAAGTGTTATTGAGCAGGCTAGTAGCGGGCCGATTCTGCTCCTCTCCGCAAAGGGTAATCAAATCTTTGCCACACAGTAGTTCTTGCGGTAGATGGCGATAATATATTTGAATCTCGAAAGACACTTATCCAATTAAACCAGATAGAATCATGGCTTAAGATATGGAAATGAACGTAAATGAAAATAAATAAAACCACATGTTGTTTACTCAGACTACAAAAAGATGCAAATGTTAACATTAATAATATACCGCTTATCAATTAAAACTAAAATAAAACAGCACAAAGTGGTCGTACAACCAACGATAACATATGGGTGAGAAGCTCTATTCAAATTAAATCAGGAAAACAGAATAGATAAAATCCAAAACCTTAAAAGGAGGATCCTTAGAACCTGCATCGGAAAGAAACACCAAGTAGATGGAGAATGGAGATTACTACCAAATGAACAGGTCTACCAGGAGACCGAATCAGTAATAGAAACGATAAGGAAAAAGAGAATATCCTTCTATGGACTTAAAATCAGAACACCCAAAGATAGAATCACAAACCAAATAGTCAGAAAACTCTACCAGAAAAAGACAGAAGTAATATGGTTAAGAGAAATCAAGAAAGATATGGAAGAATTAGGCATCACCTTCAAAGATCTAGAAAATAAAACCGAACAGCTGAAACTATTAAAAGATAAAAAATATTAGATTTCAAGGAAAAGTTGATAAAAGAGGAAGCAGGAAAGTGATCTTTTCAGAAGCAGAAAGGCAAAGAAGATCTCCCAGAATGAAAGAATATTGGGAGAAAATCAAAGAAAAGAACCAGAAGAGAGTCCCCAGAAAGTGACTCAAGTGATCCACTGCGGTCTCAAAAGGAAAAAATTATACTGCTGACAAACACAACTTACATACGCTACTTAGGCTTACACTTTGATAGAAAACTAACAAAGCACATATACGTAACTCAACTCAAAACATGTTTCTACCAGTTCAATCGCTAACTCGATGTACGTTCAAAATTAAATATGAGACATAAAATAATAATAATGATTTACAAGACAATATTATAAGACCTATCCAAACATATGGAGTCAAACTTTGGGGTTCTACAAAACCTTCACAGTGAAAACGTACTCAAGCGATACAAAACAGGCTTTTACGAGCGACAACGCAATGCTCAGTTTTACATCAAAAACTTAATGCTCCACAATAAAAAAAAATACTACACGCAATAGAAGTCGCGAAACAACCTATAAAGGACATAAGTTTGAATCACATGCAAATATCATAAAAAAAAGTTCACTAGGGGATACAGGGTACTCAGCTAAGATGTTTAAAACGCCTATAGGCAAGGGATCTTTTTCGGGAGAGTCAATTACAGGACTCAAGCTCTAATAAGTAAATAAAGTGTCGCCACCGGCTTTCAGTAGCGCAGTCGTTCGAGCTCATAGGACCGGCCGGGCATCCGGCAGCGTAGTTCAAAATGAAAACATCGAAGGGGGAGGTCGTCTTTACCGCTGCCTAAAAAATTAGGAGCAGCCGCCGACGCAGCGAACACCTTTTACCGCTGCCTCCGAAGAGGAGCAGTCACCGGTGAAGTGAAGCGGTCGTCTGTACCGCTGCCTAATCTAATAGGAGCGAGTCGCCGACGCAGCGAGCACCTTTTACCGCTGCCCCCGAAGGGGAGCAGTCACCGGTGAAGCGAGGGGTACGGAATGGAGGTGCAGATGACGGAAAGAATACTCAATGTTGAGATGTCAACTCTCCGTATCGATTCTCGCACACAGAGAACAACGATACTGTCACCTCCTCCTTCTCGACTTTTGCATTGCCAGTGCGTAGACACTATATGTTGCCACTTGGTACATGCGCTGTGAGAGGTATGACCGCTGGCGCATTCTATCGGCAGCAGCAACCCCATCACAGCGCCAACAGTGGGCAAAATATGAACTACGGACCGGCGTACAAGTAAAAACAGTATCAAAAGTTTTGAAAACATTTAACAAATGTAGTAATTAAGTAATTATTATTTATTGTTAGATGTATAGCCTATTGCAGCTTTAAAATATTCAACAAAAATGTTACGGAAGAAACCTGCACTTGGATGGTACATACTGTTATAATATTTTGTTAATACTGGACATAAAATTTAAAGAATCTATTAATACTTGTACTAGGGAAACATCTTTTTATTTATTTCTTTGCCCGTCTACTCTCACTCTCCAATAACTCAGCAAGAAAGTAAGCATAAGAGCAGTACAAACACAATATTGGTAAACACGGATTTTAGCATGGCTTTATTGTGTAAAACTATTGTTGGTATCGCTGCATTAACTAAATTTTTTGTGCTCTACAAGATAGAGTAAGCGCGGCATGTCTGCTGAAATTATTGGTGGCAGTGCTTTTGTGGTATTGTTTTTTAAGTTTGCGGCCTTAATAAATGTATTTTAGGGGAAAAGCGTATATAATCAGAGCTGTAGAAAATTAAAAACCTACAATTTTTATTTTAAACATTTTTTTCTACAACGCTTAGTGTAGTGTCAGTTGGTGATTTTCTGTTTTTTCTCATTAAAATCGGATTGACTGCCCTCTCGGGAATCCTCGTTAGCATTGTCGATATCCGTTACATCGGTACAATGCAAATACAAGATCGTACTCTCATTAGAAACAGTGCCATTAATCATAAATGCTGAATCGTGCGATGCCGGCGTTGTGTCCAATGACAACTGCGGGCCTACCTTCAGTAATACATACGAATATTATGCCTACTTTATATTCTATACGAGTTGTTTAAGTCATCAGCCGAAAGGCTGGTTTGAACCTCTAGAGGTTTTACAAAGTAAAGCGAGAATTAAGGTGGTTTACCACGCCTTCCTCACTGAGTTGAAAAGTGTGCTTATCCGCATGCCAGTCTCTCTGAAAAACACGTATATTTTCCATTTTGAAAATGACACCTTCACTTCATTCACCATAGGGTCTGGCTGCATAAAGGATTTCATTACTTTCAGAGGAGATAACTCTGATAAATGTCTTTTACACCTGTACCTCTTCTGTTCTTAAATGATTTAATTGGTTGACCATATGATAAGAAACAGAACTATTTTTTTAGTCCTGCAACTAACAGATTGAATGCAAATAATTTGAAACCACCTGTATGTTATGGGCTACGAGTAATACTTGATTAAAAAGACCTCCTTCATTTGTGCTTAAAATAAAAATTACTAATAATTTACTAGTTATTAAGCAGGAATAATACAACAAAACAAATTACCTAATAGACGAACGTCTTCCTTCCATGTATTTCTGAGATGCAATTCCCCAAAGACCACATAAACCCATCATTTCCTCTGAAACATAAATTAATACTAAAATGAGACATAAATTCGTTTTTTTCAGCAATTATAATATTTTTTATAACATGGTTTAAAAAGTTTAAAAAAATAGCAAATTATAATTAATTATTTATTATTACATAATTACATCAGACTTGAAATTAAATTTTCCAACTTTTGTAACTTACTAAACTTATTTCATAAATAAAATGCATATCTGGTAATAAACTGCATCTATTACTTTATTTTTTTAATCGATAGAATTAAGGGAATCCGTCAGAAGAAAACATAAGTTATTGACCATGTGTATTGGTCAGTGGCAAACAGTAGTACGGTATTTATGTACGCCATGTTTATTCGTTCAGTCAAATATCTTCTTCTTCTTCTTCTTCTTCCTTCCACGGGTAAGGCATTATTGCCTGTTCCGAACCTCTTCGCCTCTACAATCGGTCCATCTTTTCATTGGTCGCCCTCTATCTCTTTTCCCAATTGGTTGGTATATCAGGGTCTGCTTAGGGATCCGGTATTCACTCATTCCGTCCACATGTTGAAACCAATCCCTCCTACTCCCATTTTTTTTATCTCTCATTGACAATATATTCAGCTGAGCTCTAATATCCGTGTTTCTGAAACGATCCTCTCTACTGCACCCATATGTTCTCCGCAGAAACCTCATTTCAGAAGCTTGCAATCTGCTTTCATCACGCTTGTATAGCACCCAAGTTTCACTTCCATATAGTAATGTCGGAGCCGCAATTGTTTTATAGAACTTTATTCTTGTTTCTTTGGTGGCACTATTCTTAAGAGCTCTATGTATGGTTCCACAGATATGTTGGAAGCGATGTATCTTGGTGCAAGCGTCCCTATCTTGTTGATAAAAGATATCACAGCCAAGATATTTGAAATGAGATACTTGTTCCAGAATTTTCTTCCGTAAAACAACTTTACTTCTCACCGGATCCTTTCTACAGAAAGCCATCACTCTTGTTTTTGAAGAGGAGATTGTCAAATTGTACTCTTTACACACATTGTCTAATTTAAAAAGATCTCGCTGCAGATCATCTTCACTCTCCTGCAGCACAATTAGGTCATCAGCAAATAACAAACATTTAAGAGCTTCTCCCTCCTTCATGTGAATACCAGATTCTACTTGAGTTCTCCACTTCCTGATAACGTCATCCAGATACATGTTAAATAGAGCAGGTGAAAGTCCACATCCTTGTCTTACTCCTCTATTAATAATAATTGCATCAGTTTTTGAAGTACCAACATCAATTATTATCTTGGTATCATGATACAAGGTATCATGATATAAGGCTTTTGACTGCCTTGACAATCTGTGTGGGATATCCTGACATCTGCAAAATCTCCCATAGTTTTCCTCTATTGACAGAATCAAATGCCTTCTGGAAATCAACAAAGGCTAAATGGGTTTCAAGATTGAATTCCCTTCTCTTTTCAATAATCTGCTTTATGCTGAACACGTTGTCGGTGCATGATCTACCTTTTCTAAAACCACATTGCTCTTCCAGGAGGAGAACTTCCATAATGGGTTGCATCCTCCCCTTGATTATCATGCTATATATTTTGTAAGCAGTGTTTACAAAACACTGTCAAAACACACAGCCCGTGTGGGGATTTGCCAGTTACCTCCATCGGGCGCGTCCACGTTGGAATCGAGGGATGCTCACCGGCTCTGCAGCCAGCAGAGTTGGGGGGTAGTGGCGAAATAAAATAGTCACCGTGAAACAAAAACTGGACTTGTGTGGGGTTATGACCAGGTTATAAACCCATACCTCGTTAAAAAAAAAAACCAGGGTCCATCTGGCTCCGGATGGTAGCACCCTGTAAGGTCCCCTGCCCAGGGTCACGGGTGAAAACTGGTCAACGGTCTCGAAGGCGGATGAGGAGTAATCCCAACGGCGGAGAGGGCGGAAGAGCCTAGTGTGGCAGCACGAATAAATTGCCCTGTAGGCTCATATGCAGCAAGGTGGCGATCCCACTCATGGGCTTAATCTGCGCAGCGCCCGTAACGCGGCCAGAGGATTCAACTAATTACTGGCAAACCTCAAGAAGCCTCGGAATTTGGACCTGGATTAACGGATCAAATAAAAAGGAAAATCTCAGTCAAATATCAATTTTATAATATAACATCCAAGCTTCTGAGAGACCTGTCAACATTTCGCGTGCCCTCCTGGTTCACACTGAACTGGCATTACAGGAAACTTGTCATAATTGATTTTATCCAAATTTTTACATCACCGATTTCTATAACCTCTAATTTCCACTCATATTCTTACGTTTGGAATCTTGTCCAGCGGTGTTTGTCTATAAGTACTTCTCAGAAACTTCATAACTGCCTGAATTTTTCTTACTGCTGGCTTTGAATTTGTCCATGTTTCACACACAGAAAAAAATTAGGAGAGCGGCTGACACGTTATTATTTTTTTAAATTATTAAAATAAATAATAATTTTGGACAAAACTTGACCATTATCAAAAAGTTATTGCACAATTTTTCTAGATAGCTCCAGACGATTCCAAGGTAACTCTTCATTTTGTTGGTTTTTGGGTAATAACGTGTTCAAATTTTCCATCTCAAATTTTGATAGATTTATACTTCCCCTTAGTTAAAACCTAGTGAACACAGGAACAATGTAAATATTTTATTGGTACATGAGTAGCCTACTAAAATAGACTATGTAAGATCTTAAAAAAAAATTTGGTGTGAAACATTCACACGATATCTCTTGCCAATGGCTATAATGAAAAATATAACCTAATATTAGTAATACAACATTAAAATAAAAACAAAATAACTAACCAACCTCAAAAAACATAACCTCATTTTAATCGTGAGTGAATGCTCCAAAATGAAACCTAACCTTACTTTAGCTTAATAATACGGAAAATAACTCTTTTACGCTAAACTAGGCTGTGTAGAGAAAAATGCTTGTAATAAAAGTCGTAGATCTTTTAATTTCCTATAAATTTGATTTTAGACTTTTGTCGTAAAATGCATACTACGGCCGAAATCTTTAAAATTCGATTTTTTACAGATTTTCATGAGAATAATATATACAGAAAATCACTAATTACCGCTAAACTAAGCGTTATAAAAATGTTTAGAATAAAAATTGTAGATTTTTAAATTCTCTACAACTTTTAATATATACATTTTTACCCTAAAATGTATTTTAAGCCCGCAATCTAAAAAAATATCATTTTTTTCTACGAGAGTACAGCCTTCCCAAGAATTTCAGCAGACATGGCGCCTACATTATCTTATAGAGTATAAAAAATATACTAATTGAGGCGATTTTTAAAACAAATTATGGAGCCCTTTTTGAGAAAACCACAAAAGAGTGAAAAATGGCACGAATAAACTACTACTTCCGGCTGACTGATTTTGATGAAAATATTCGTGTCGGATTCGGTAGTAGTATCTAATTTAAGTTCCAAGTTTCAACTTCATACGATGTTCCGTTCTTGAGATATTTTGTTAAAACACATACACCGACCAATTGCTAAAAACATGTTTTTTGGGTTCAGGGGGTCTGAAAACGTGTAGATCCGATGAAAACTCGATTTCGAAAATTCGACATGAAAACAATACTTTCCTTCTTATATTTTCATATTGGCAAGAGAAAGTAAAAATAAAAAAATACACAAGAAAAACAGAAGTATTTATAAACTAATTAATAACCGTTAATAATATTAACCATAATACAATTAGAGTACTACTGCATAAATTAGCTTGATGAGACATAAAATCCTTTTGTGAGTTTACGCCAACTGCTAAGATTGTTAGCGTAACGATTAAAAGTATTTTTTAACATTCTCAGAACACAATAGGTTTGGACTGCATCAATAACTTAGCTGGGATTTAAACCTTTGGCTTAGAAGTTAATAGCTCTACTATTCTGTTTACGGAGAAATTTAGTGTATTCCTGTTGTTTCATTATCTGTGTTTGCTACGTATTAAATTAGATAGCATTTTTAATAACAAAGTTTGGATTTATTTTATAGTTCCACAGATTTTACAATTTGTTGTTTATTTAATTTATTTAATATACATATTAAAGCAGAACACAAAATCTGGAAACAATGGGAAGGAAGATCTTTCGTAAAATTTACAATGCACATATTACAGAAACTGGTTACAGACGAAATAAACTAAACCAAGAACTTAACAAAAACACTGAGACTTAGGAAAAGAAGAGTAAAATCTTCTAAAAATATAAAAGATACGAACAACATTCGTTTGAAAAATATATTTTTAATAGTACCGACAACAAAAATAAAACCAACTTTATTCACAAAAGCTACTGGAAATGGAACAACTAGTATATATGCGAAACTAATATTTTAATAAACCTAAGCTTAAAAGCAAATTGTATGGATTGGTGATTCCTGTGGAGATCAAGAAAACCACCAAAAGAAAACAACAATTTCTAGAAGATGTGAGATAATTCAGGCAAATAACATGAAGAAATATTGGGGAAAAAAGAAGATTACGAGAAGTAAAATCACCAGAGAAGGAAAAAGACTTTTCTGAAGACGCTAGAAAAAGCAATCCGATAAAATGAAGGATTATTGGAGAGAAAAGAAAATTAGAGAAGGTAAAGATCCGGATGAGAAATATGAAATGGAGGGAAACCAATTTTGATACCGATAAGTCCATTGTGACAGAATTTTTGTAAAAAGAAGTCTAGAATACCTACTTCACTCAATCAAAGCACATTTGATCGGTAAAATCAAAGTCCTAAGTTCGATTAGCGAACTTGGCTACTAATAACTTTACATTATATCCCGTACTATAACTTAATTCTGAAATATTAGTGACAAACACTCATTTTGTTAATCCATTCGCCGATTATAATCTGAGGCTTTTATTCGAGTAAAATAACAAAGTAATTTTTTCGTTAAAGTCTAATATAATTTGTAAATTTGGTCTGTAGGGAATTTAGGCCGTTAACTATTAAACAAAAGGTCTGAGTTTTAAACTAAATCAATAAAATAGGGTTTGTTGTGAGTTACCTTGGCGTGGTGACACGCACAGTTAACCAATTTTGTTCAACTGCACCAATAATGTTTTCCAACTTTACGTTTGATAAAACTGCTTCACTTGCGCATTCGTGATTATTGGATGGTTTTATTTATTTACGTTTCCTGATTGATATTTTACTCAAAAACGCAAGAATATGTTTCATGGAGGAGTTTAAACGTGGTTTTAATAATTATTATAATTTTCTAATGCCTTCATAATTAATATTGATTTACTTAGATATTTTGTACGTTCTTTTTTTGGCAACAATTACGTTGAAATAAAGCCAACAATTTTTGGACTCGAGTAAAGTTCTAAATAATATGACATTTAGTCGTTCAGTAAATATTAGCGGAACAACATGGACAGCTTCGTTATCTCCTTTACCTTCTCCCTACTAGTTTGGTAATCATTTTGATTATAATCTACTTCCTCTTCCATTTTGAAAGAGAAAGAGATAGCGAGAGAGCACAAGAGAAATGGAGAAACTGAGATCGACAAATTTTGAGAAAAGAACTCACTCTTCCATGGAATTTTTAATTGAAGAGAAATATTATTTGCTTTATAATTTTGTGTTTTACCAAAGGCGCTTACGTAGATTTTTTAGCTGAAAAACAAGGATGTGTGTATACATAAACCGGGTGTCCATTAGTCGAGAGACAGCTTAATTTATAGATAGCTGAGATTCACAGGGTAATCAGATTAAATTTAGTTACATGTTGTATTATTAAATGGTTTGCAGAATATTGTTTTTAGCAAAAGAGTGTAATATTAAATCATGTTTTATTTATGTTTTGTTATCTCAAATTATCAATGTAGACAGAGGTTGGTAATAGCCGGTTTTTCTAAATCTGAAAATTTCATAATCTATAGAACGGTAGAAGATATCGTTGAACGGGTTTCACCATCGCTTTTCTCGTTAAACTTAATACTAAAATCATGTGCCATATTACCACCTTGTTATTTAAAAAATGAACTTGAATTCTATATGGTGGATCCAAGATTCGCAACAATAATTTCAAATTGATCCCAGAATAATTTCTTTGATTAATCAATATTCTGGTTTAACTGTAAATCTTAGTTGGTTATAATTACGTCAATCCCAGACTTTATAGGCACCCGGTAAAGATAATATCTTTATTACATCATATGATATATAAGAAATAGCCAAAACAAAACTAATTAAATATAACACTCACCTCAGAGTATTACATAGATCTATCGTCTCTCTCGGAGACATTCTCAGGAATTATTATACTAAATACTAAACACACATAACATTTAAAACAAATATGGTCGAAGACCACGTCAATTACTAAACTATTACACCAACCATGCAGCGCGCGATTATTCAGCCGAATGACGGTTTAATCATTTTTGTTCCAGTTTCATTCCAGGAATGGTGTTATATGTGTTAAGTGTTTAGTATAATAATCCCTGAGGATGTCTCCGAGAGAGAAGAAAGATCTCGAATGTATGTAATACTCAGAGGTGAGTGTTATATTGCATTAGTTTTGTTTTGGCTGTTCATTATTTATATCATATTTATGTAGTGTATACAAACAAAGGAACAATAATGTTTAATAAAATAATATCTTTATTATGTATTATATAGTTGCCAAATTTTCAAGGTTTCTTGAAACGAAACCTTGAAAATTCGGCAATTTTATGGTTTAACAATTTTGGAATATCTAATACAACAACTTTAAAATTGGTAATTTTGGGGACATAAGCAAATACCGAACGGACATGTTCACCAAAACAGCAGAATAACAAAATGATATTTTTTTTAATAGAAACGTAATATAACTTAACAAAATAACATGATTTTGGTACCACAGGAAAGCAAGCATTTCAAACTGTTAAAATCTTAAAATATATATTTTTTCATTTCTAAGTCATACTCTCTTAAGTGAGACTACTTTATTTTATTTTGTATTTTATAAAAAAATACTATATGCCATTAAAACACAAAATATTTCGTTTTTTCCACATCATTTTGAATTAAACAAATCCTTTTATTGTAGTGTGCAATAATATTGTATGAAGTATTTATTTGGTTATATAATTAATGTGAATAGAATAGAAAAATAATATAATTAAAAATATAATATAATATAAAATTATTATGAATATAATTATATATATTAGAATAGAGCTTAATTGGTTAAATGTTTAACGTAGGTCATTATCAATTAAATGTAAGCACTTTTAGCCTGTTTCATATAACTCATTTATATGAGTTACAATTTAATCTTTTTTTTGTTTTACGTCTGAAATTTCTGCTAATGCAGACGGTGGATAATGATGATAATGAAAATGAGTGAGTAGAATATGTAATGAAAAAAATCTGGTTTGAAACACTCACACGAATTTCTCTTGCCAATGCAAACAATGAACAATGTAATATAATATTAGTAATAAAACATTAAAAATAAACAAAAATCCTAACGTAAAAAAACTTAACCTTATTTTAATCATTATAGTGAAAGACGCAAAATGAAAATCAACCTCAGTTTGGCTTAAAAATACGGAAAATCACTCTTTCACGCTAAACTAGGCTCTGCAGAGAAAAATGTTTTAAATAAAAGTTGTAGATCTTTTAATTTCCTATAAATTTGATAATATACACTTTTGTCATAAAATACATTTTTGCGCTAAAATGCATATTAAAGCCGCAATCTTAAAAAAAATTTACGAGAAAACAGCCTTTCCAAGAATTTCAGCAGACACGGCGACTACCTTATCTTGTAGAGCATAAAAAATTTAGTAAATGAGGCGATTTTAAAAAACATCGTAGAAGCCGTTTTTGAGAAAAACGCAGAAAAGTTAAAAATGACACGAATAAACTACTAATTTCGGTTGACCGATTTTGATAAAAGTTCGGGTTGGGTCATCTAGTAGTATCTAACTTGTTTCAAGTTTCAAGCATGTACGATATTCCGTTCTTGAGATATTCTGTTCACACACGCACACACGCACGCACACACACACACACACACACACACACACACACACACATACACACACACACACGCGCGCGCACACACACACACACACCAATCGATACAAACATGATTTTTGGGTTCAGGATTTATGAAAACGTGTAGATCCGGTGAAAACTCGATTTTGAAAAATCTACGTGAAAAAATACTTTCCTTCCTATATATTCATATAGGCAAGAGAAAGTAAAAAATAAATCGTATATTAAAACATTCTGTTTGTTTTCATTATTTCAATAAGCAGAATTTCAAAAGCCATGTTTTTAAAATACACGGAAGGTAAAAAATTATTTACCATCTTAAAAATTTATTTCTTTAGACGATAAGGTTAAGTTTTATAAAATAGCTTCAGCTGCTTTATAAACAAGACTGCGGTTTTCGAATAAGTAATAGAGGTAATAAAATGAGAGGCTTCACTTTAAATTTACTGTTTCTATAGCACTGACCCTTTAATAAGTGCTATTTATTTACCGATGGTAAGTTGAGGGGAGAAAAACCGATACGTTAAGAAAGGGATGGATTGGGTAGGTAAAGAAAGAAGGGGAAAGATACAATTTAAGCAAGAAATAACATAGAGTTTTAAGCTTGGATAGTCAATCGATGGAATAAATAAGATTCATTCATTCTATCCTTATACTGTTGTATACCTGAATTTAATTTTGTCCAACTGGATTTTATTTGAATTTCTGCAGAAATTTATTACTGACTACTAAATCTACGCGAAAAATAATAAAAAGGTAAATCGACTGCTATGAATGGCACTATTTATCAACCCCAATCCACTAGTTAGTATAGTTTTCAGTAAAATTATGGACATTCCTTTTGTTTTGTATTCTTTGTATCGTTCGTTTAAAGACCAGCACAAACATCTCTTGTGTGCTCAATAGTACTTTCATGGAACGTATATTTACTTTTATATACTGTTCAGTTCCAAATGGACAACATACAAATTCTTGTATACATACAATTTCTTTTAATACAATTTTAGTTCCGTTTTGAGAGAAATAGAAACACATTTTAAGTAGCTAGTTGTCATCTTTACTAACAATTCTTTTTTACTTTCTCTTGCCTATATGAATATAGGTATAGGAAAAAAGTATTGTTTTCATGTCGATTTTTCAACTTCGAGTTTTTACCAGATCTACGTTTTCAGACCCCCTGAACCCAAAAAAACATGTTTTTAGCGATTGGTGTGTGCGGGTGGGTGTGAACAAAACATCTCAAGAACGGAACATCGTACGAAAATTAAGCTTAAAACGTAAGTTAGGCCCTACTAGAGAACCCGACACGAACATTTTTATCAAAATCGGTCAAACGGAAGTAGTAGTTTATTCGTGTAATTTTTAACTTTTTTGCAATTTTCTTAAAAACGGCTCCTACGATATTTTTTAAAAATCGCCTTAAAAGATTTACGTAACAATTTTGTGCGAAAAGGAAGTTTTGAACGCCTGGGGAGTAACGTGAAAAGTTGTTATCGTGTAGCTTTGAGTTACTTTTTTCTCAAGTCAATAAGATTATTCCAAGTCAGTTGTCTGTCAATATCCAACCTAGATAGAAAACTTTGTGATACTGTGGGAGGAGTGATCCGTTGAAGAAAAGTGGCAGGCATATGTTCTAATATTAAGATGATGCAATTTGTTGATAATAAAAATCTGGTGTCAAAAATTCACAGAATTTTCTCTTGACAATGTAAATAATTGAAAATATAACCAAACATTGACAATAAAACATAAGAAATAAACAAAAACTCTAACCCCAAAAAACATAACCTATTTTGAATCATGAGTGAAAGATGCAAAATTAAAATTAACCTTAATTTGGCTTAATAATACGGAAAATCACTCTTTTACGTTAAACCAGGCTCTGTAGAGAAAAATGCTTTAAAATAGTTAAAGATCTTTTAATTCCCTATAAATTTGATCAATACATTATTTTTATTTTTATTTTTTTAAAGAAAGTATTGTTTTCAAAATTACAAATCTTAAAAAATTCATTTTTTACAGATTTTCATGAAAAAGAACACAAAATTACTAATTACCGCTAAAATAAGTGTTAAACAAATAAATGTTTGAAGTAAAAGCTGTAGGTTTTTAAATTGCCTACAATTTTAATTATACTCTTTTGCCCTAAAATGCATATTAAGGCTGAAATCTTTAAAACAAAAAATTCCACGAGAGCACAGCCTCCTCAGGAATTTCAGCAGACATGGCGTCTATCCTATCTTGTAGAGCATAAAAATGTAGTAAACGAGGAGATTTCTAAAATAAATCGTGGGAGCCGTTTTTGAGAAATTCGCAAAAAATGAAAAAAGACACGAATAAGCTTCTACTTTAAGTTGACCGATTTTGATGAAAATGTTCGTATTGGGTTCTCTAGTGATTTTTAGCTTAAGTTTCAAGTTTTAACTTAGTGCGATGTTCCGTTCTTTAGATAATTTCTTCACACACACACACATACACACACACACACACACACGCACAGCCCAGTCGCTAAATACATGTTTTTTGAGTTCAGGGGGTCTGAAAACGTGTATATTCGGTGGAAACTCGTTTTCGAAAAATTGACATGAAAACAATACTTTCATTTCTTATGTATTTAAACAGGCAAGAAAAGTAAAAATTTGTCCTTAGTGTGTCTAAATTTTGTGAAATTGTAATAACTAAACAAAATAATTGTTCGATACCATCTTTATGTACAGTAATAATTCTGTAATTATCTGGGAGGATATAATAAGCATATAATATGAACATGCGTAACAGGAGACCAAAGAAATTATTACTGTTTTGTAGACAGATATTGGTAACTATGTAAATAATGAATATCAAATTAGGTAAATCTACTTACAGATTATAATACTGTATTATGTTATTATAAAAATAACACAAGGAAGGATAAAAGTTTATTTTTATATTCTTATTTAGTTATTTAGTTTATTTGCTTCCTGAATGTTCCTCTTACTTGGTACTTTAGAAACAAAACCTTCTGTTATTGATTTAGTTAAAATTAGGCACAAATAATAAATTATTCTTGTAGAATGTTGACTAGGAGAATAAAATTATAAGGTATTTTTATTTCTTTCATTGTTGGTTATTAAGATATTTTTTACTCCTTAATTTGTGAACCTTGATCTCCGATTTATCATGAAAAAATACGCTAAAACATTAGATTTATGTATTGAACTTACATTTCTTACGTATTAAATTTTTTCTTACATATTGAACTCAATTTTACTGGTGATAATATTGACAGGTTAAAAAGAATTGGCAAGTTATGAATTACCAACAAAATAAAGATGCTTGCAATAAGATGCACCGATTTCAGCAAATATGCGGAACTATCCACCGCATTTTAAAAAGTAGCACTAGCAAAAACATGAGGATTTTGTAAAACATTAGCAGAGCCGACCCTACTCTATGGTAGTGAAACTTGAGTGCTATCAAAGCGAGAGAAGAGTAGATTGCAAGCATCTTAAATGAAATTTCTTCGACATACGTATAGGTGTAGTGGAGAAGATCATTACAGGAATACCGAGATAAGGAAAGAACTCAACATATTTTCTATAAATGACAAGGTATCTCAGAACAGAATACAGTGGTTAGAGCATGTAAACAGAATTAGGGAGGATAGGATACCTAAGCAGACACTGGGATATAAGCCGGAGGGCAGGAGAGAACGAAGACGCCCGAGAAAGAGATGGGCAGATTTGAGAGGTTCGGAACAGGCAGAGATGCCTAATCCTTGAAAGGTAGAAGAATTACCATTAAATTTTTATGAAATTTATTAGTTAATTTAATCACAGGATAGTCCATAGCCACTGTATAGTGCACTATCGAATGGTGCGTTTCAACTTGTGTATGATTTTCAGATACTTGCCGAGAATGGAATCCGGAAACTTCCGGTTTGTATACCTTGTATACAGTAAGTTGGCTTCTGGGCCGCTCAGCTACCTGAGTCTAACTCTTGTCACCGGCTGTCAATTACACCATCTGTACCTCTTTCAATGATGAGTCACCTACTGGCATCACCACAAAGGCCAAAATGTTTTTGATTTTAATATACAAAACCCTTTTGAGACCAATCTGGACTTATGGTGTCCAGTTCGTTAGAGTAGCGGTAGAGAGTAATTTAAAAAGATATAGGCCTTTCAATCAAAATTCTTAAGACTTGCTTCCGGCGCTCCTTTTTATGTAAGAAATAAAACCCTCCACGACGATTTCAAAATTCCGAGTAAAGGAGCTAACCGCGTCCTTGTATAGTAAATTTCACGAACGACTAGATGACCATTCAAACCAAATAGCCCGTGATCTAGCTACAAGGAACTTCCCAACTGAGCGACGTCTCAAGCGAAAATGGAGTAGAGACATGTTGGTCTGAATAACGGACAATACCCGTAGTTTTAAACGGAGAATGTACTACTGGGTACCTCTTCGCCTTAAAGTGAAACTCCCCACCGCTAATTAAATATAATATACGGAAATTGTACAGCTCAATATACAGTACCGTAATAAAAATTAAAGACAAAAAATAACACGCAGTAAGCGTGATAAATAATAGTTTGGTTACTTCCAAGTTCTGTTTATTTCGTCCAGGTATCCATTTTTAGAATATATGTGTAACGTATCTACTGCAATATAGATTTATAAGGGAACACTACCTATCTATTGGTTTATTGTATTTTTTATTTATTTGTTGTAAGATTCGGTGAAAATGTAGGTCTACAATATTTGATGAATTTTTCAAATATAAACAACTCACAGTAAAAATAAAACGTACGTCGTGCTTGTTTATCCGCATGTCTATTTGTTGTCACATCACGCAAAACACTAAATCGATTTTAACAAAACTTTTGTTTTATTTTTGGAGAAACTTTATATAAGTTTACGGGAGTACATACACAAGCGAAAGTTTGTCATGGATTGTGACCTAAAAATTTTTGATGAACTCTTTTTTTTTGGTTTAACGTCCAAAAAAATGAACTCGATTTGTTTGTAGGTGACCAATTTTAAACCACGTGAGGTGACTAGTCATTTTTGGAATCTGTTTTGCATCCCTTATTCTCAGCATTAGTTCACTGTAGTCTAACTTTCTTTTGACCACTGTGTGGTCAGTTTTTGCTGTTTATGGAAACCCTTAACCTTTTGAATGCCAAACGTCGCTGTGAGCGAGATACTTACGCTAAAAGTGCCATCGTCTCTGTAAGCAACGGTTTGTATTTCATTGCTTACTACTCTACGATAAAATTTACGCTGAAATTTTGAAACTGACTTTTTGCATCAACTTTAATATATATCCAGGTCAACCTTTAACTCTTTTTTTATTAATAGACTCAGCTGTAAATTATGATTGAATAGTTTAAAAGATCAAACGATAAAACAAAAAAACAAAACTTATTTGATCAATATAATGATATTCATTGATTTTATTAAACGATGCAAAACGAAGTTTGGTTCAATAAGATTAAACAAGCTATTGACTTCCCAGTATTAGCATTTTCAACTAAACTGCTTTATGCATTGTAATAACCTAAATACATAAAAAAAATGTAAAACTTGATTGACCTGTATTTCATACCACCTCTTTATTCATAAATATTGGACTTGACTTAATTTATTAGAATTTGTTTATATTTATCATAAAAATTATTTATAATATTATCCTAGTGTAGGCTAAAAGTAACCCAAATTTTCCATTTTTTTTTATCCTCTAATGAAATTAGTTTTACTTACTTCACTAAGTTGCATTTGGAAATAGTAATCTTAATTTTTATTTCATTAACATTTAAATGTGTATATTTAAAATAAAATTTAGAGATTCAATACGATCCTATTTTTGGTGAAAGTTTCATTAATTTTTAGATTTTATAAAGCGCAATGAGTTTCACTGATTTTAATTTTTTATTTCACTGACATTTAAATGTGTATATTTGAAATAAAATTTAGAGATTCAATACAATCATAATTTTGTTGAACAATTTTCACTAATTTTTAGATTTTATAAAGCGTAATGAGTTTCATTGTTATACATGTTTGTTTGCGATGAATCAGAAAATTGAGATATAGAAGAGAAAAGTAAAATAATTCATGAGTTTATCAGAAGGAACTCAAACGGACATTTCTGGAGCAAGCAACATAAATCATAATTTTAAGAATAATTAAATAAAATGGTTATTATAACAATTTATAACAATCCACTTATCAGGGTTATGGCAAATCCACCAGGCTTCATTAGAAGATTAAAAAGAAGGTGGAGTTGAAACCTTATTTAATTCTTTCGGAATGTTTGTGTCAGAAAGGATAAATGTAACATTTTATATTCAATTTTTTTTAAATAAATGCTTTATTGCTATTGGTAATAACCGTTCGTTGAAAATATGAATGTTTTATTGTTAATTTTTTATACTTTGGTATATTTTTCGTTCATTGGGAATCCAAGTTAACATTGATGAATGTTTTATTTTATATTCGTACCTGTTCTTGTTAATGTGAATGTAATATCAATGTTATTTCATCTTTAGGTTGTTCTCAATAATACTGTTAAGGATTGAAAATAAAAGATAAAAAAAATAACAATATGTAATTTTTCATATTATGACACACTATTCCACAACAATTTAATAATATTGTTTTAAAATATTCGTTCACTAAAATTGTAATTATGTAAAAAATATATAAATTTAAGGCCGTTTGTAGCAGTCAAAAAATTTTGCTGAATAGACTGTAAATAAAAAAAAACAGTTTTCATGACCGTAAATAACATTTTCTAAGTTTGTAAAATGTTACTAAATAAGGTACATAGATATCGCTTGCGATTTTATAAAGAGGTTTTTTAAGCCATATTGTAATTTTAATTTGAAGTTTATAGATTCTCTTAGATTTACTAAGTAAAACAAGGAGTAAGTTGGTTCACCAATGTCTTCCTCACTGAGTGTAAAAGTATGGTTATCAGCATGCCCGGTCTTCTGAAAAGCATCTACTTTCCACCCTGCAAATAATGACACCTTCACTTCATTCACAACAGGGTTGGCTGTATAATGAAATTCATTACTTTCAGAGGCGATAACTCTGACTAGTGTCTTTTACACCTCCACCTCTTCTGTTCTTAAATGCTTTAGCTATAATTGGGTACCCATGTGATAAGAAACAACTATTTTTCTAGCCCTGGAACTAGCAGATCGAGTGCTAATAATTTAACATTCCACCTGCCTGTTATGGGCAGGATTTAAAAATATATTTATTTAATGATTATTATAATTTAAAAATTCCGTACATGAACATAAATTTAAGTAATATTACCAATCAGTATATTTTCTAGTTTGCACTTTATTTTATTGGTCGACCTTAAACGATTTATTAAAACCCCTACATAAATAATTTCTTATATAGGGGTTAAGTATGGCCCGTTATTTGCCTTTTTACCTACCTAACTTCTTTAATAGTTAACTTGTCCGATTCCAATTTATTTGTCCGTAATGGATTACACCAGTATTTTAAGGAGACGAAGCACTTTTCAAATAACTTTTTAGATAAAGGACGGACTAATGGAAGGACTCGTGAAATATTAAAGCAAACAGATATTCATCATATTTGATTTATTGTAATGCGCTTTAAAAGCGACCATGGGAGTGAGAGGACGAGCTGACGACAAAAGAATTTAAAATCAATTACTCGAACACCATCATTCTTGAATTTATTAAAACTAACGTTATACTCGACCGCACACATGTCGATAATCTCACTTTTTGTCACTAATGTAATAAAAAAAGTTTACTGTACTTTATATATTTTTAGGTTATATTTAAATCGCATCAACGGTTTGGTCATTAGCAGCTACTGAAAGCTAAGGAATAGTATCACTAGATTTCAACATGGAAACAATTTTTAGAAATTTTCCGGGAATACAATCTAGGTCGTTTGCTTTACCGTTTCGTGTTCTACAACTCCACAATAGAAATCTGTTCGAATTTTCTTCCAGAGACCTAATGGATATCGGAAAAAATTATTTTTATTGTTTTTACATTTCTCATGTCAATGGTTCATTTTTACTTTCTCTTGCCCTGCATGCTTATTTGTTGTTTAGGTCATCAGCTGAAAGGCTGGTTTGAACCTGTAGATGTTTTACTACGTAAAACAAGGAGTAAGGTGGTTTAACCACCTACTCCTAAGGAAAATGTGGTGAGGAGTAGGTGGTAAGGTGTCTAAGTAAAACAAGGAGTAAGATGGTCTTCCTCACTGAGTGGATAAGTACACTTATCAGGATCCCGGGTCCTCTGAAAAGCACATATTTTCCACTCTGCAAATGACACCTTCACTTTGTTCACCACAGGGTCTGGCTGTATAATGAAATTCATAACTTTCAGAGGAGATAACTCTGTTAGGGTCTAAGTGTCTTTTGCACCTCTACCTCTTCTGTTCTTAAATGATTCAGTCAAGTAATTGGCTGATCATGTGATAAGTAACAGAACTATTTATTTTAGCCCTGCAACGAACAGATTGAGTGTAAATAATTTGACAATCCACCTGCCTGTTATAAACACTTCATGCTTATAAAGGGATGAAAAGTATTGTTTTCATTTCAATTTTTCAAAATCGAGTTTCCACTGGATATACATGTTTACAGGCCCCCTTACTCCAGAAAAACCATGTTTTCAGCGATTGGTCTGTAAGTGCGAACAAAATATCGTAATAACGGAAAAGCGTACGAAGGTGAAACTTGGAACTTAAATTTGGTACCACTAAGGAATTCGACACAACATTTTCATCAAAATTGGTAAACCGGAAGTCGTAAGTTCGAGCAATTTTTCACGTTTTTGGAATTTTCTCAAAACCAGCGATTACGATTTTTTTTAAAATCGCGTAATTTACAATAAAATATTGTATGCTCTACAAGATAGGATAAGCGCCATGTCTATTGAAATTCTTGGGGAAGCTGTGCTCTCGTAGATTTTTTTTAAGATATGCATTCTAGGGCAAAAGTTTATGTAATCAATGGTGTAGAACACATAATAACCTACAACTTTTATTTCAAACATGTTTTTTACAACACTTAATTTAGGGGCAATTAGTGTTTTCTGGTTTTTCCATCAAAATCGGTAAAAAATGGGACTTTTGTAAGATTGCAGCCTTAGTATGCATTTTAAGACAAATGTGTATTAATCAAAGTTATAGAAAATTAAAGAACATATAACGTTTATTCAAACATTTCTTTCTACAGAGCTTAGTTTAGAGGAAATTACTGATTTTACGTAATTTTAAAAATCTACAAAGGTGGAATTTTATTTTGCGTCATTTACTCAAGGTTAAAATTACGTTATGTATTTCATTTTACATTGTTTACTCATGATTAAACATAGGTTATATTGTTCGTTATCTACACTAGAAAAAGAAAGTCGTGTAAGTGTCTCACACCAAATTTTTCTTTTAATAATTTCCAATTGGCAACAAAAATACCAACATTAATTTTAAGGCTATTCGTAATATTGGTTTTTTTATTTATAGATAACTGTAATTCTTAACGAAATAAAACACCAATAGAGAACTTCGTTTAAACCATAGTTGGAGAAAAAAATAGATTGTAAATGATGATTCTCTAGATCTAATTTTCTCATCGCCTTTGGTGTGAAATCGTTTAATCATTTTTTCTTTCTGTGTTACTGGTGATTTTTTTTACCCCTTAGTTGTTGTTTTGTTAAGTCAACTATAAAATTTTGTCAGTGAACTAAATGTGCAAGAGGCATTTTAACTTTTCGTGAAACAAGACTTTACGGTACGATAATGCAATGCTTCATTACGTCACTAACTTAATTCTACTTAATGATTTCCAAGTACCATACGTAACTGTTGACGCTAAACAACTATAGAAGAGGACTTATGGTAAATGCTCACTCTCTAATAAAAAACCGTTAGACCGATACTTGGTACTCATAGTAGGATTCTAAAACGCATCTGGCCAAGAGATATTCTTGGAAACATTTAATCATAAGACTGCAAGCTCAAGATTCTAAATGTCAATAAAATGTTTATTAATTTAATTTTTAAATCAATGTAGGCCGCCTCAATGGCCCAGTGGTTGCGTGCTATGCAGGAAAGTGGATGTCAAGGGTTTGATCCCGTACAGAGTCTGGAAAATGATTATACGTTCAAAGCAAAAATAGTTGCTAATAACAAAATATTGATGCGACTTTATACAAACTAAAAAAATTAAATAAAAATAAAAACCCCAATATAAAATGATTTAAGCCCCAACGGCCATCCAACTTTTATTAAACAAACTTTGAACACTCATCAAACTACTCTTACACATTATTTTATAAACATTTTACTAAATTATCAAACATAAAATACTATATAGGAAATAAATTTTACTAAATAAAAATGTTTAAAATGTGACTCCTCAGGGAGATTACTTCATTTGAGACACAAAAAAATATCTATTAAATTATAAAGCCCTTTGGTAAAATGGTCAGCGCAACTGGCTTCTTTGCCGGGGTTCTGAGTTCGATTCCCATTCAGTCTGGCATTTTTTCCTCTGCATATCACTTCATATATCATTAAATATATACAAGTTAAGGCTTATGTTAATATCGTCACTTAGTAAAGTCATAAGTTTAAGTATAGATATTTGATCTACTGTGTAAAAAAAACAATCAAATGTTGATATATTATGATTTAACATTATGTAATAATTAATTATAACAACTTCCGGTAAAAGATCACATTAATTTTGTTATACTTTACTCGAGTTAACTACGAAAAATAAAGTAGAAATTATGGTGTGATGATAAATCTTCTTTGTTTCATTTTAATCCACATCATCATATTTATATGTGAATAGAATGAACCAATTTTTGTTCAGTTTAGAAACGTTAAAAGTTAAAAGTGATTCATGAGGGAATCCTATGATTAGATCAAGATCGAAACCAAATAATTACGAAGAATTATTATTAATTTGTTAACACTAAAACATCCAACTTAACAAAAGAGAAACGAAAAATGTAAATGAGCATAAAAAATTATTAATACTAAAGCATAACGTAGAATTCCAAAATTTCAAAATAATAAGGAAGTTACTGGAAGAAGTATGGAAATTAAATACTACAGAAGTTGGGAACTGACTTTTACTCACTAGTAGGAAAACCTGAGTTCTGACAAATTTTGATAAATATTATTTGTTTATAAAAGTTCTATTTTAGTTTAAAATCGCATCAGCTGATTGAGCAATAGCTACAGAGGGTTATGAAAAGTAACGGCGTTTTTAAGTACTTAAAACTTTCTGAAAATCAAAACCAGGACCTTTATCTTTGTTTACAGACGTAATTCAACTAATTGAATTACTGTTTCAAGAAAGCGGTCAGTTAAAACAATAAAAATTTGAATTTACATTCAAAATACGTTGACAAAGAGATAAATCTTTTGTAAAGTTTAGAAGTTTAGTTAGAACTTAAATGCTCTTTGTTTACAGGTTTGTACAGTACCAGTTGTTTTTTTAAGTATAGAATTTTGTTATAAATATGATTTTATTGTGAGTTATAAAATAAAAAATGATTAACTATTTATTGAATTTGTTCTGTATTTTTCTGTATTTTTGTATTTTACCGGAAATTAAATGTAGTCTCTAATGATTTATTATATTTGTTATTTTAAGAATATTTTCAATATTTTTGTGGATAATTATATTAATGAAATTTGTCTTTAGAACTGACCTCTTTCTTTTGCCCATTGTAATTTTTTCTGTTCCAATAACGACACAGTGCGCGTAGAAATCATGCTTTCATAACAAAATACCACTGTAACACTGCTACCTTCCGCTGGGGTTGTAAGTAAACTGTCGCCGCCTGTTTAAAACTCTTCGCCTGTATAGGTCGGTCGTGAACCCCGGCTGGTACGATTAGCTTCGTCGTCATAGAGATTTGACGGTCGATATTTCGTTCGGTCGGTTTACCTATTGCTTTCTTACCTTAAGTTGGTTCAACAAGGTCGAAATATTGTTGCATGCCCTTAAAATATATTTTGAAAATTATTGTATTATTGTTATTTATGTTAACGCATTGTTATCTTGTATCTTCTCTAAACATGAATATGATAATCATTACAGAATTGTTGAATTCAACCTGTGAAGGACGTGGACTGCATTTATATATTTTTGCAAAAGGCAATAAGCATAATTTATTTTCATTCATAAATTATTTATATTTTGAATTCAAGCTGCAATTTTTTGTTTACTACAATTTTTCCTAACACATATGTAGTACTGCTTGATTATGAATTCACGTAAGCTATTTCTCTGTTATTCCTACTCAAAACTCTTTTCCGTTGATAAAATCTTTCTATAAAATTCTTTCCCAAATATTTAGTTATATCGGTACAGTTAAATGTAGGTACTTCAATACTAAGCTATGTATTGTTCATTTGTACGGTATGTGTTGGTTAGCGTTGACTAACGTTTACATTTTGACTATTTATGAAATGATATTTACTATTAAACAGCATTTACTAATTCAGCGTTTTCAATCAAAGCTTTTGCGGAGGATAGTTAACGTCCACTATTATGTAACCAATAAAACGCTACACTCAGACCTAAACGTACCCTACATAAATGACGTTTTTCGTAAAACTCTGTACAAAATTTAGGAAGAAACTCGTGAACCACCATAACCCATTGATCTCAAATTTGGCTACGCAGACTATCCCATACAATCTAATAGGACGACTAAAACGTCGATGAAGCTGGGATCTCATCAATTAACGTTGTACTGTAATTAACTGTTCATTACAGTATTCTAAATGCTGCAATCAATGCTACCCTTATCTCATATTCACGTCGGAGTTCTGTCACTGGACTGTGCTCCTTTCACGTTTATTTATCATGTTAATTTTTTCCATATTTTGTGTTATCAAATTTACTGATTGTCTCTAACAGATTGTGAATTTCCTGAAAAAAGAGAAAAAAAACTAGTACACAGTTTTTGTGCGGAGACTCTACTGATTTATTCTCATATCTTAAAGCCCATCACCTCCGGTTTTTGCAGTCACTCTACCTCATATTTCTTGCTGCCGTTGCACTTCGGATCTCCTGTATCCTTTTTGTCTTGAAAATATAGATTCCAGGTTTGTTAAAAATACGAAAGTATTGATTTTTAAAATTTTAAAATAACTTCTGCTGTTTGAAACGAAAATTTAAACAGGTTTATTTACCTTATTTTATTTTATTTTGCAAATGTGCAAAGATAACTAGCAAAGTTATCAGAATACGTAATTACATTTTTAAATAGCAATTATGGTTTAAAGGAGGAATTAGGATATCACTCAGTTCTAGATAATTAAAATTGTGTTAATTTAAATTGTTTAATTAAATTTGTATTTTAGTGGGGTGTTTATTTATCATGTTGTTTCAATCGTCTTTGTGCAATTTCTGGTAAATTGGGAAAATTTATCGTAGTGTATCAAGAAATAATTATGATTTTGAAGTCCGTGAACCTACAGTACGGTTTAAAAAATGTGTCGTTGACGTAAGGGGTGCGTATGTTATTATGTAATATTTTAATGGATACCTAACAGAGAAAATCAATAATAATTTGGAAAAATTTACTTTAGAAACGATTTATTCATGAATGAACTGACGGCTTTGCTGCACCATCTGACTACCATACATCCAGATTGGTTGGACATTGCCCTGTTCGTTAAGAGTTTTCTTTTCAAGGGCAATTTTGATTATAAAATCATAGTAAATATTAACAGACAAAATGTTTAACGCAAGAATTAAAACATTAGTTTTATAAAACGTTCAATATGCGTTTAATAATATTTTATTAGGCACTTTTCATAACTTATAAAATTATTTTAGTAATTTATGGAAGTAATTAAAGAGAAACCAGAAACAACAAAAAATGTATAGCTTAAACCGGCGTACGTTTTTCAAAGAGCTTTTTGGTTTATAAAACTTTCAGTAAACTTTGCGTGTGAATGTTAGAATATCTTTTAAAACTTGTTTAGACTAAGATGAAATTTATAAGAACTTTTTCTTCTTCATTCCGCTAGAAAGCATCTTCTTTTTTCCAAGGGACTTATTTTTCCAGTTTCATTGTTAAATTTATTACGTAACTCTAAAGATCAGACATAATCGTTTTGTGATAGCAAAAGTTTAGATATATAAGAAATTTTTGGTGATAAATTTAAAATTGTGAAATCATAATTTAAAAAATGAATTCAAATTTGTGTATTTATTTAATTTCATATTAATTTGATCGCTTAATATTTTTTATCGATGGATGGGAGGAAAATATCCGATAGATTTTTCCAAATTATCAAATTTATACTCATATTATTGTAATAAATAATTATTTTGTTTATAACGATACATATAATTTTTTATTCCGTAAATAATAATGTGTAAAAATTCAGGCAGTTAACCCTTTTGCATTTAAAATCGTGTTGAAAGATTCATAATATATGAGAAGATTGTAAATACTTTTTCTAAGTAACAAAAGAATATCGACATCAAAACTTTTCATAATATTATACTCTGAAAAATACAAAGCAAGTTGTTCGTTGATAAAAAATTAAATCCCTTTTAAATACTGCAAAATTTGTGTGAAGTAAAAAAAAACAATGGAAAAATAAAGTTACTTTATTGCACAGTGGGCAAAAGAAACTGTAACTGTTCTGGCATTTCATTGGGAAACCAAGAAAACAGGAAAAACCAATAAAATAAAGATCTTTCTTAATTATTAATCACATTTTTAATAATCATATATTTCTTTTAAATTTTTAATAAGACCAACCAACCAACATCAACCCTACATCGTTTGAAACAATTTAACTAATCCATACATTATGCTCAACACTAAGACTGACAAAGAAACTATTATCATATGAGAAACACCTACAAAAACAAAATTGAGAAGATAATAATCAAAACGTGCTTTCTCACATTTATAACGTTTTTCAGGAGATGAAAATCTAATTTCACTTTATTTCTTTGGATTCTAAATTTTTCTTGAGTAATACCTGGAGTAGCCATCTCAAAATGACTATTTCTTATAGTTACCACAATCACAATGCTTCAAATAATTAGTAATTAAACAGAAATGACATAAAAACCATGGCGTAGGGCTTATCTTATTGGTCAGTTGGAGAAACCACTATTTGGTAGTTCACAGCTGCTGGAGAAACCTTGTTTTGAATGAAAAAAAAATTTCAATATGTTATATCTAAAAGAGAAAACACATTATGATAAAATATGAAGGATATAGTGGTGTCTTTCATTACAGCCAATAAAACCCATCTAAATCTCAATTTTCAAATTTTTGGGAAAACACGTTTTCATTGTTAGCTCCTTAATTATTTAAAAAATTACCAAAAACTACCAAGTTTATTGACTATCTTAGTCTTCGAAGTAAGTTATACATCCTTATTTTGGAAGCTTTTTTAATAATAAAGCGACTGAATAGGCCTATATTAAATAAATTTGATATTAATTTATTATAATATTGATCTTTAATAACACATTTCTACCGCAAAGTGGAAATTTTGGTTTAAATTCTTCGCTAGGGTCTGAAAAATATTTATATCGTAAAAACCACACTTTGTTATTTAACCAAAACAAAATAATTTTCGAAGGATACCAACTTTGGGTTTCTGTTGGCATCAATCGTTGACATACTTCCAAATATAATAGATTTTTATGATAAGATTTTCTTTGTACTGTAAAATGAGTTTATTAGTTACCTATATGTTGCAATATAAATATCGTAAATAATTTAGAACATAATACACTACATCTTGTTCTTTAGGTGCCACTTCCACCAAGAAGGTTGACGCTCATGAAATTGGATACTGTACCTCTAAACCGATCAGTGGAGCTTCACTTATATCATGCTATCAAGGAGTAAGCTATGTTGTTCCCATCTAATCATACGACCGAATTATTGCAATTAGTGTATTTTTCTGGATCTTATAATTATTTCTTCCTTGTTTATTATTCCGATAACACTCTTGTTTGTGGCACGATCCACTCAGCTCAACCTCAAAATCCATCGATATGATCTCAGTTCGAAGATTCTTGACACAAAAATAGAGTTTGGATCATTGACTTTTGTTTCTTCTAAAGCATCTAAGTTTCACTTCCATACGTCAGTATCGGTGTGGCCATCACCTTGTAAAACTTAATCTGTGTATCCCTTCTTGCTTTGCTTTTCAGGCTTCGGCGTGTAGCTCCACACATCGTATTAAATCTGAACACCTTACGTTAATCTTCAGGCAAATTATTTTTATTTTTTGATTTTACTTATAAATATTTTATTCTTCACAAATTATTTTTATTTCTCTGGTTTTATTGTCCTGTACTTGTTTTAACAAAAAAAACTACCAAACAATTTTCTTTAAACCCAGATTATAAAATTTTATTTTAATTTATAAAGTCTACTTTGATAATTATTAGGGGTCGTTAGACTTTATCAGTAAAAACGAGATTTGAATTTATTACGTCATCACTAACTACTGAATCGATTAAAAAACTTTAGAAATATTCATTCAGAAGTTATAATATTATACGAAACGATAAATAGGATATTTTATATCAAATGACTATTACCAAATCGATTTAGGTTAATGTTTATACTATAACAATGCATCAAGGTTATTTACACACGTGACATTACACTTAGTCTCAACTGAAAGTATCCCTTATTGTGAATTATTAAAATATTATTGCATATCATTATAATAAGTTACAGTATTTTGGAAGTCTATTTTTATTGTCCGGTCAACTGAATTATAGTAAATTTATAAGTAAATATATATATATATATATATATATATATATATATATATATATATGTATATATAATTTATTGTACATGTATACATATGTGATTTAAAAGTAAAAACGTTTTTTTTAAATACTAGTAGACTGATATTATTGTTATATTTAATTTTTTTATACTGGAAATGTCTTGGACATACAGTCGATTCCCGATAATTGGTCAACTGGTTAATTGGGGCAGCAGGTTTTTTGGGACAGTTCTTTAATGAACGAAAACAGAACGGGATTTTACATTGATAAGTTTTTTGTTTGTTCGGTCCATAATGCCGCTTATTGGGGCCAATCTGATGTATGTACATATACGTTTTATTAAAACCATTACAGATGAGCGACTAACAACACGTGGCTTTAAGCGGCGAGATAAGATAATGGGCAGGATAGAGGAAGTAAACATTTCGACCGATAAACAACGTAATCACATATCTGTCATAACACATACGTTATTTACAGTACAATGTGTAGGCTACATAATCGTCATTGCAGAAATTTCAGTGAGTCATATCCATTAGATATGCCCAACCTTACAAGCTGCTTGCAACCTATAGCCTCCTTGCAACTTATGGTTAGTCGTCACATGCCATACGTACATAGAACGTTCGTAATTCCATGCTTCAGTTTTTGTGCTTTCATGAGTGTACTGTAACACACTGTTTTTCGAGTCTGGTTGATTTGTTATATGCAGGTATACTTATTTGTTTGTATTCCCATTCGTTTCACACATTTTGTTGACACTTTCATGCATAGGCTTAGAGTATAGTACCTACATCAACGTCTTTGTGAGTTAAATTCCGCGTAACAATATGACTGTGTGAAGGAATAAAGCTTCTCGACAAAATATAAACGTATCCACCTAACATAAGCCAACTTAACTATCGGAACTAACTCGTGTACCGAAAATTACGATGGCTTGTATCGTGCTCCAAGAAAAGAAAATACGCTAAGAATGGATATTAAAAGATCATGGAACATCTCAGAAAAAAGAACGTGAAGGAAGGATCCACTTGTTAAAAAGCGTTGAATGAATATTTCCCCATTGTAACATCGCAAGGCGTTAGTGTCAATGGTCCAATGCTCAAAACCAAGGCAAAAGGTTTTGCTAAAACGTTAATCATTGTTCTGATACCCTTTTATTATTTTCGTGTGTATAAGGATGGAATTTGAATGTAAAATTTACGTATGTGATAATTTAAATTAAATACAGCACGGTATACGCCACATTTTACAAACTCGTTTATTAGGGCCAGCCGTTTAATTAGGCCAAAAGCTCCAGTCCCGATGTCCCCCAATTATTCGGAATTGGCTGTATTTAAATGGTTTTATTTTTAAAAAATTTGGAAATACATAATTAAATAAGTTTGCGTATAATACACATTTTAAGTTAACGAATCGAGAACAGTTTCAATTAAAATATATAAGTCACTGAAACCTGGGTACATAAAAAGAAGGAATGGAGCAGGTTACAGGCTGCTGAAATGAGATTCCTAAGAGCAGTGAAGGGTTGTACTAGGGAAGACAGAATCCATAATACTGAGATCAGAAAAGAGCTCAACATACCCTCCATATGGCAGAAAATCGAGGAAACCAAACGAAACTGGAAGGATCATGTGGAGCGCATGGAGGATGGAAGAATTCCCAGGGCAGTCATCTCCTATCAGCCAGTA
Source organism: Catonia carolina (assembly GCA_035578175.1). Lineage (NCBI taxonomy): Eukaryota > Metazoa > Arthropoda > Insecta > Hemiptera > Achilidae > Catonia > Catonia carolina. The sequence continues at coordinate 253,132,664 of JAQMRL010000001.1, read as the reverse complement.
GGAAAGAGAAGTGTGGGCAGGCCTCGTAAGAGATGGAATTGATTAATAAAGGAGTTTGCAGTCGGAACAGGCAATGTGCCTAATCCTTGAAGGAAGACGACGACGACGACTGTTTTATGCATAATTTGTAAGCTACACGTTTCAAATTATATTCCTTAATTATTTGAGGTTGAAAATTTGTACATAATACCTCACACCATTTCATAATCCATTGTTTTTGCTGATAACCAGGTAGTTGAGTAGTTGATGAGACTTAAAAAGCAATTAAGGAGTTAAATCTGTTTAGTATGGTATAACCTAGATCAACGTAACCAATTTAATTACAATTTAGTCACCACTTATATAGATTGGTAGCAAAACTGGCTGATATACTTATCAAATACCTAAAGTTTGACTTCTGAAAAAATTATTGAAGTAACTAACTTTTCCCATTTATACGTTTCAGTCACATATTCAATTAATATACTGAAATGCAATACTTATGTAACTGTTTCCTTTTTACATATTTAAGCTTTTCTACTATTAGTGTATTCCTCAGATCCAGTATTTTTATAAAACATTGCGTTTATGTTGGCATCTATGGTTCTAGTGCCCTATTCATGTAGATACATTTTAAAAAAATGTTATGCAAATATTTCCATAAGTTTAAAATCTGGAAATTACTTAATAAAATATATTAAATCTAAAATAATTCATAATATTAAGTAATTTCTGTTCAACCGGACTAGATGAGATCGGGCCCGGTTTTATCAACCAAAAAATCCGGTAACCAAAAATCCGGATGAATAGAAAAGCACAGTAATTAATGAACTTATTATTCTGAAATAAAAAACTAACTCTGAAAAGTTTTGTAATGAAAAATAACTTAAGGTTTGCGAAATAAAGAATCGATTTTAACAAACAAACTAAAATACCAAACTACAATTATGCTTACCTTGTTCATTGTACCCAGTTTAATTTACATAGTAATATACAAAAACACATATGCAGAAATAAATTTGCTGTTCACGGTGTAATGAAATGGAAATAAATTTAAATATTGTAATAATGAAATGAAAATTGTAACTTGATTAATAAATTGATTTAATTAAAAACGAAAATGAAATTAAAAAATTGGAAAGAATTGACAAATTTAATGTATTACAAAATTTAATAAATTCTTGATCTATTTAGTGAAGACACTATGATACTAAGTATTTTAATTTATTAATGATTATTTATGTATTGCAATATCTATTACTGAAAATTAATATAAACTAGCTATGAGCTCAAATCAATTAGTTTTATAGTTACTAATTGAGATTATCCTCGGAGTCTTGCTTTTGCTTTTTGTCCATCCATTGACCGGGAATCAAATGTGGCGTCGAGTCATTGTTGCAATTGGTTTAATAGTCTTGAATAAATTGTATTTAAATCTTTTCTTTATATTTTAAAATAATCAAATTTATTTTGTTTGGTTTCATAATTAAATAGATTCTTGATACTTTATTATTTGTCTTTACTTATTTTCTTATTTCAAATTATTTAATTTAAATTATACTATCTTTTGTTTTCTTGGTTTAATCTGAGATATTTGGTTTCTGGAATTAATTTTTTGAATGTTTTATTTTCTTCTTATAATTGATCTTGATATATTTAATTATAGTTTAACTGCTATTCTATAACGGCTTATAATTCTGAATATTTTGTCATTTGAAGTAGAATGGCATTAGCTAAATTTTTGACATAATTTTACCATAGCTTCTCACAGGAAATAATATTTCCTGTGAGGTTATATTATAACCTCACAGAAAATTATGTTTATTATGTTTTATTTTAATGACAAGACTATTTTTCTATTTAAACTAATTTTCTTTTGCAACTTTAAAAATTATTTTTGCAGTTTTGTTTTGCATCTCAAACACAAAGCCTCTTATCAATTTAATTACCCTCCTTCAGGCCTCTATTACTCAACTCATCCATTGATTTGCTAGTCATTCTCTTTTTCTTCTCTACGTTGTTTTCCAGTTCCATATTCTACTGAGTCAGCTGTCTTCTTTCGTCCGACCCAGGTGTTCATAACACAACAGTGTATTTTGTTTTACTTCATCTAACACCCTCTTTGTTCTTTAAACTTTTCCCAGATTGGTTCACTCTTCATGTGGTTCAACCGACAACTTCTCCAACCTCTCCAGGAGTTCATATATATGGGTGCAATACAAAAATAATTATAATAATTAAAAAGACTAAAATAATTTAATCATAGCCCAAACGATTATTTTATTAGTACAGTTTTTTCATGACATGGAAAAAATCATTAAAAAATCTTAAAATCAGTTTAGATGAGGAGGATCCGATTAGGCAAAAATTACTGTAACCCAGATACGTTTGTACAACATAAATATCTACAACAATTTGAACATTAATGAAAATAAACATGTTTATTATCATATATTTTTGTTGTGAATCTGCTGTAGGAATAAAATTGAATTCTCAATTAAAAAGTAATTTTGTTGTTTTACAATAACTGCAGTTAATTGGCTAATTAACTATGATTTTGTTAATAGGTCAACATAATGTGTGTGTAGAGTAGTAACATATTTTCTGGAATTCATGTTTTGAAATACCTTTTTTTTACTGAGCGAGAAGTTAATTGTTTTTGTTATTTTTTTAGAGTTTGCTTGATTTAATTAATGCAAGTGTATATTGTACGTAACAATGAGTAAACTCATCATGCAGCAAAAAAATTATTACCTGCAAGCACAAAAATTATCATACGCCATTTTTATGTATTTTAAGGGAAGTTGAACGTCCCTATATTATCAATGTTTTGTACTACATATTTAAAACCTGTTTTCTCTGAAACCATAAGACAGAACAAACTGAATGACTACCTAAGTAAATAACTACCTTTGTAACTGATTAACTATTTTTAGAAGAACAAAACCATTAAAAATAAATAAAAATGATAGTTTGATTAATGTATTCAATAGTATATTTTTTTCTGGTCATATCAGGCAGGTGGAGTGTCAAATTATTTACACTCAATCTGTTAGCTGCAGGGCTACAATAAATAGTTCTGTTTCTTATTACATGGTCAACCAATTAAATGACTGAATCATTTAAGAACAGAAGAGGCAGAGGTGTAAAAGACACTAATCAGAGTTATCTCCTCTAAAAGTTATGACTTTCATTATACAGCCAGACCCTGTGGTGAATGAAGTGAAGGTGTCATTTGCAGAGTGGAAAATATGTGCTTTTCAGAGAGCCCGGCATACTGATAACCGTACTTTTCCACTCAGTGAGGAAGGCAATGGTAAACCACCTTACTCCTTGTTTTACTTAGTAAGACCTCTACAAGTTCAAACCAGCCTTTCGGCTGATGACCTAAACAACATCTAAGATTATGATAATCGAATGAATACAATGCTATAAAGTTTTAGGGTTTTGTACATTACTATTACATCACAGTGGTATTAAAAACCTTTAAATAGCTAACTAGAATGTGTTCTGCATTCATTCAATTTCCTTATTATATATTATTTATTTAAAATATTCCTATTCAAGTTGAGCATTCTGCATGTAAGTGGAAAATATCGATTACTTTAATTTCATTACGAATTTATTAATGGTATTCTCTCGTTCTAAAAATTACTGTCAGGTCTATAACCTCTGACGCGGTTTTACCAAGAAACAATTTTATCGTTCAAGCCAGTAAATTCAAGCCAGTATCTCAAGTGAGTTGCATAAAAGTAAATTCAGAACTAAAATTTCAACCTTAGAAGACTTTAAAAAACTATTTAACTCAAAAATCTCAAAGACAAACAAACATTACAATAAAAACATCTGTGGTAGTGTGATTTCAGATGACGTAAGAAAACTAAGATCTGAAAACATGAAAAAGACGTGGATAAACAAAAGAGACTGCCATGAAAATTGACTGAAGTGGTCCAGTACTGGCCATAATAGCGTAAAGAAAGAAGAATTTCGAAAGTATACTAGAAAGAAGTAGAGGGATTGAAATTTTTATGTTTTGGTCGATGAAATTATTCATGGTTAGTTTGAAATTGATGAGTATACCAGTATTTTCTTTTGTTGAGGTTTGTTTAATTCCAATATAGAAGAAATTATGAATTGTAAATCTACAATAAAGTACAAATTTCTTCGTGTAGTACATACTCGTAAAATATTATTGAAGGTAGTACCGCATCTTTGGTGTTTGCAAAAAAAAGTAATTTTCTGCTCGTTGTCTGTCGGGTTTGTACCTACACATGACTTCTAAAGCAGCTACATAAAAATTTCTAAAGGAATATATTCAGATACTGGATTGTTAAGACAGGGAAAACATTTAAATAAAACGTTTTTATTTCAAATATTATCCGTAATATTTTTTTATATTTAACAGAATAGGACTGAATTGTTTATCTCTTAAGTTTGTTACATTATCTATAAAAGATTTAACACTAAGGAAAATGAATTTATTATAAATAAAGTTATAATTGAAATAGATAACTATAAAAGGCAGTATACTAAATAAAACTGGTAATACCAATTTAGGAATTACATAATATATCAAATACCCTAATACCTAATTACCCCAGTTTTTAATATTCCTGTACCTAATTATAGGTATATTTAGGAATTAAATACATCTGTTATCACCAAACTTATAGTCCATGTTTCTTGGTCGTAAAATTGTTAAATTATTTTATTATCTACTATTTTATGTAACCAAAAAATAAATTAAAACACAAAATTGGACTTAAAATACACTAGGAACTGCCTTCGAGGCTCATTCGTTGGCGTGCAAACCTGCAAGGCGGAAGGTCTAGAGTTCGATTCCCGATTAGGGTCTGGAGAATTATTACACCAACCCACTGTTTTTCAAGCCAAAGTAGTCACTAATATCTAGGTTATTAATTGAACTTGGTCAACTAAACGAAAAAAATATAAAAAAAAATTCATGTTCACATATGAGGTTGGTAGTTTTGCGAAAATATTTTGGCAATACCACTGTTAACACTGTTTATTTTGTGTAGCCCAGTAAAATTAACTAACTACTATACACCGTACCTAAACTCACGACGATGTCACAAGACTGATGATGATGTACATATAAATCCAGTTCCTTTGAAAAAATAAACATAGAACTGATTTTATAACCAATTACTTTCTACTTTCGAAAATAATTATGTATTTCTTTGCAAGACACATCTACGTTATGTAGGAAGTGAATTCACGGTAAAAATATGACAGAGAAAAGTTTATTAAAAATTTATACGTATGTAAAATTGTACCTGATAGAACTTTCTTATTATGATATTAAAAGGCAGGAAAGTTTAGAAAAACAATGTGCAGATTTATTAAAATTTTAGTGCAGCAAAATCTATAATCAAAAAGTACAATATAAGTAGAAAATAAAATATAATACAAAATAATAGAAGTAGAATATTGAGTAGATGAGTTTTCTTTCTTTTTTTATCATGATTGAAGAAAATCCCCCAAAGGGGAAACTTCATGCACGTAAGTCGTGTGTTGACTTGTCGCTTTAAACTAAGTCGGTAGGTCTTGTTTCAGTAGGCGAGTGGCTTTTAAAGACACTGTAATACACTGTGTAAGAGTGAGATGGTGAGGTGATCGGTGTGTGATTTGGGGCTTCTCTGATATTTTGTATTGGTTTTTTCTTGTTGAACTGTAGAAATGTGTAAATCACTGTGTAATATATTCTTTGTTATGAACTAAGGTAATGCTCTGATTGTCCTGAGTAGTGTCGATTGGAATATTTGTAGAATTTCACAACCGGAATGGCATACCGAGCCCCATAATTGGATTCCAGAAAATTTTAAGCTTCAATCTCGATCCCGATCGATCTCGATCCCACTAGTGCTCCTCTGTCAACTGCCTCTTCTCCATTGCAGACCTGATTCCTTGCAACCAAGTACATCGCGGTCTTCCTCTTTTACGCCTACTTGAAGGATAGTACTTCAAGAGTCTCCTCGGCCATCTATGCCCCTTCATCCTCTGAACATGGCCATACCACAAAAACTACCTTATTTCAATATCCTCCACTATTGTACTGTCAGAATCTATCTTCCCCCCTGACTTCCTCGTTTCTAACCCTATCCATCCAGGAGATCTGATATGAGCGCCTGAAGCAATCCATCTCTGAAGCTTTCAATTTGTCCTGACTTCTTCTATCCAGGGTCCAAGCCTCACAACCATACAACGCAATAGGCTTCACTACAGCATTATAAATTATTTTCTTCGTGTCAATCCGGATTTTCGGCGACCAAAACAGGGAATTTATGCATCTTATTGCTTTCCTACCTTGGGCAATCCTACAACTAATATCTGTTGCAGATCGTTCATGAATATTGATCCGGGCATTGTTCTACACATCTAATATTTTCCCTATCAAGCTGAAAGTCTTCCGGAGTTCCCCCGACTGCCAAGTACTCTGTCTTTCCACAGTCGATCTCCAGCCCTATCTGGCATATTCGTCTTTTAAATTCCTAATCATACAGGATAAATTCTCCTCATTCACAGCCACAACTATCTGGTCGTTCGCAAACAACAGCGTAAAAAGCACCTCATCATCAATCTCAATTCCCATTCTTGAGCACTTCCTCCTCCATCCTTTCAATGCCTCCTGAAGATATATTTTGAACAGAGTCGGCGATAGGCAACATCCCTGCTTCAATCCTTTATTACTCTTGACTGGCTCCGCCACCCTATTTCCTTCTTTCATTAGATATTGATATCCTACAAACATCCTCATTATCGCTCTTACATAAATACTGTTAATGGCAGAACTTCTTAACACTTCAAATAAGTAACTTACTTGGATGCACCGTGTCATAACCTTTCTTCAAATCAATAAATGCCAAATTTCTGTTGATAAGATATGTCAGAATCTAATAACAACATAATATGAAATTTAATGAGTAATGTACATAATAGAAATAAATCCTAATTATAAAGGTTGGTATTTCCAAAAAAGGACGTAATTTATGTGGACTTTGATTTCTTAAATCGCAGAATATATAAATGAAGAATTATTGAAATCTATAAACTTTTTTGGAATGTTGTCTTCACGTCAAAAGTAATTGTATCAACTAACCAAATAGGTCCCAGACCAATTTCTTATATTGATAATTTTGGGAAAAATGTAGACTTAAGTAACATGAGAATGCCAATGTATGTAAAGGAAAAATGATACTTGGACGCGTTCTTACTATTTTAGTAATTGGATTTAATACAGATTTTATGTAAACTAGTAACACAGACGACGGTAAACCTTGCAGGCATTCCTGTCTCTTTACGGATTTGCTTTTGTAAGTAAAGAGAACGCCTTTACATTTCACTTCCAAAATATTAATAACTTTTAACATCATTCATGTGACTAAATTTGAGAAAACTGTTAGTTATTTAATTACTAGTTTAGTTATTAAGATAATATTATTAATTGTTTTTAATTAATTCGCTTTGTAATTGTTAGCTTATAAAAAAACTGATAAAATACATTCCGACAGTGTAAAGCCTGCTTTACATTAGGAGTAACTTGGAAATTCATTTTCTGTTTACTAAATAGTTACATGAAAATCCAACAGGTAGCAATAGGTGTTGTATGGATGCTAACGCCATCTACGTTGCGCAACATAGATTTTTCATTCCTAGAATCAATTTTCTAATACGCTTTTACTATTTTTGTATTATGTACACTAAACAACTTATTTACTTTGAAATGTTTATATAATATTATAAATTAAATTATTTAAGTACAAAAATAAGTAAAAAATTATTTTTCAAATCATTTTTATCTCGTAGTTTACTGCACATAGATTTTAATAACAACAGTATGACGAACAATTATCTAAAAATTAGATCTTTCTGTAGTTTATTTTAATTTTAATCACTGTTATTACAAAATTTCATCTAATATTACGTAGAATTTTTTTCTGAAATTATAGATTTTAAAATTGAAAAGACGAATATTCTAACTGAAATGTATCATTTTAGTATTTTTTTTCTTTTCTCGGTATTGACCGTCCACCTGTTACAGAATAAAAATGTTTAATGTTTCATTATAGAACTGTAATTATAGTAAATTACTCCCATTGCTGTATTTTATACAGCAGGGGTCGTTACAGAATAAAAAGGTTTAATGTTTCATTATAGAACTGTAATTATAATAAATTACTCCCATTGCTGTATTTTATGCAACAGGGGTCTTGGACCCCGAATTGAAATTAGACTGGTCCGCTGTTGGATTTTAAGTGTAAATGTTTGGGATGGAGGCTTGAACGCTGATTTAGAATCATATAAAACACTTGAGGCTTTCGAGATGTGATGTTATAGGAAAATATTACATTATACCAAGGATAGAGTAAGGGAGACCGAAGTCTTAATAAAGATAAAATATAAAGTTGTGGAAGTTTTGAATACTGTGAAACGTCGAAAACTGTAGTACCTCGGTCTTGTGATGAAATACAGAATGCTGCAGAATATCATGCAGGGAAAGATAGTGAGAGAGTAAGCGTGGTTAGCGTAGAATATTGTTCTTATAGAATCCAGGGAACTGTTACGGTATGAGTTCGTTTAGCCTTTTTGTTGGTCAGTCAAATAAACTCAATTGCCCTTTAATGGTTGGTAGCCAATGTTCTTCGAGGACAGGGCACCTGAAGAAGAAGAAGCGTTGTAGAGGTATTCCCAAACGTCTTTCTTCAGGCGTTCACTCTAGAACCTGTTTGGGAATTCTACCTCTCTTCATTCACGGGAGATGTTCTATCCATTTATTGTGATAATTACTAAAAGTCTTAATTAAATATCTATTTTAACTGCATGTTAATGATGAGTAGAAAATATACAATATATATAATGTACCGTATATGAGTATTTATTTCAAAAACACTAAATTGTTTTGATAAATATAAATATTTTGGCTTCTATCCAGTCATATATTTACTAAGCCACTGTGTGGATTCGCTTTGAAAATTGTGTTGTATCGTTCAGACAAATGATAGTGTAAGTTGATCAGCTAACAGGCAGTCATAAAAAACTACCAGTAAGTGGTTTCGAATGTTTCTTATGGAAAACAAACAAAATTATCTAAAAGCAGTAAACACATTGGGTGTTGGTTTCAAATAAGATTTATTGGATGTTTGTTTAACAATAAATAATAATATGAAATTCGATAGAACTTTCTTTAGATAAGATATCGTACAAGGATACTAAAATAACATAAGAGCTATATTATCTTATTTATTTTTTGTTGATTTAGTAGATTCAGAAACCAATTATTTAAAAAAATAATGAATAATTTTTGTCTGCTTAAACATTGTTATTTTATGATATTTTATAAAACTGGAGATTTTTATTCACAACTATAGTCCATATTCTGAAAACTAGTTTGACGAAACCATTAAAATAATAATAATAATAATAGTTGGACGAAAATACCATTAAATAATAGGATTCCGGGTATACTTTAAAAATGGGCTGTTAATTAAACTTTATGTTTAGAACAATATCAATGGCTTACATTACAAAACACTAGTATCTACTGAAGTCCTTCTTCCAGGAAAGTAGCAAATATTGTCGTGAGTTTTCAGGTAACTTATTTAATGACAAGGTAAGTGTGCATCACCTTTAACCATACAGGTGGGCAAATACATTATTACATTTATTTAAAACAACGAATGATAAAACAAAAATATTGGGCGCCAGCTCTATCAGTAGAGTATGAGACAATTGAATAAATAAAGCTACGTTTCTTTGCATTCAACAACAATATTTAATGTATCACTTAATAACAAACTTATTCTTAAATTACCCTAACTTATTTTAAAATACAGCCAACCTTTTTTCGGGCGCGACTTTAATACAAAAATAGAACTTAACAAATCCTTAATAAATATACGAATGAATTTATCTCCAATTACATAATATTTCCCATTTCTTCTTTTTTTTCTCCTCGTTCTCCTGGTCACTTCTCGTTCTCCTAGTCACTTCTTCAAAAACTGGTCCTTCTTAACTAACTGATCCACTCTTATGTCCCAATGAAACTGGTTTTAATTTCCTTAGTCCAAACCAAGAAACCTCTGGTTGACAAGCCTCCCTCTTTCACCAACCGTTTAACCAACCTGGAAGGCCAACGGGAAGAAGAACCATCCCAATAATTGGTTGTAAGTTGGCAGGTTAAAGAAAGGCCCAAAAACACAGAGGAGAAAATACGCCCGCCTAAAGTATATCAGATGATATACTATTCTAATGTAACTAATTCTAACAATTGGGGTTTTCCTTTATATTATTTATTAGTTTTTACTTTAGTAATGGACGTTACGGTAATCAGGAATTACCATATTTTCCATTGTTTGTACAAGTACTTTAAAGCAGTATAATGGACATGGATGATAAGTTAGGAAAGAATAAGTCGGTTAGAATTCTGTTATAACTTTATCCTGAAAAGTCTGTACAGTTGTAAGAAAGTGTTATTTACGTGTTGTATCATTATGCAGGACAGTGTTAGTTTCATCGAAAAATTATATTTGTCGTGATGTTTAAAGACTTTAATCTTTGAATTTCGTTTATTATTGAGGGGTTTGCATAGTTAAATATTTAGCTGGTATATATCTAGATAAATTTTTAAAATAACGTATAATTTTTTAATTTAATATCGATAAGTATTAAGATCGTCGCAAAAGTAGGGTACGTAATTGACTTCGTCTGTCTTCTAATGTTTTTTGTTTGTTAGTTATCTGAATATCTCATGTCTATAATAAAAATTAAAAATTATTATTTACTCCACATTAAGGTTAAACATTATGCTCAAAACATAATGTTGCTTTATTCAAAATAAAGTGACTTATAAAGGCAAGTAGTAGTTAAGAAGAAATTGTTATTGATATTCAAAAAATCGTATGCCTGTAAGACCCATGTTTAATTCAAGTTTGATTAGATTAATTTGTGTTGAAATTTATATTATCTATAATTTATGCTATAAAATTTGTGCACGAATAAGTTTTTTTTTTTTGAGTTGTATAGATGGTAAAATATTTTTTTATCATAATCCAAATGAGAGAGGTTTAATAATTTTGGTTTTTAACATGGCTCTTATATAATTGCATCTATTTTTGCAGGTACACTGAGAGACAAATTCATGTCCATTAGTATTAGATGAGTGTGAATACATAAAGCAACATGAATATTTTACTCCGCTTCTGAAGATAGATGAGCGTAGGTGGTTTGTATACAATGTACTTGTATACTTGTATGTTTGGCTTGAGTGAGAAACACAGTGTTTGACTTGCCGCATACACCTTCCTTTATGGATACTACACTCAGACTAATGAAATCGTTTTGATAGGTACGAGTACAACCAATTAGTGAAATTGATGTTTCTGATGACCACATTTAGTACAAACTCCAGATATTGGAACTCCATTACTTAATAAATTACTCCAAAATATTCATGTAGTATAAGAAAATATTACTAAACTCTTGAAATGGCTGACTAAACATATTTGCGGAACCTCAAAGATCCAAAAATATGTCAATAATTTTCCTACAACAATTATTATATATACTTTTTCAATTTTCTATTGATAAACTGCCAATAGTTTGCCAAAAAAGGAGTTAGGTTCATAAATTTTGCGGTGAAATAAGGTCAGATTTTTATGTTTTGCTTTTGTGTTTCCTCGTAGGCAACAAAAATGTAAATTTAATTTAACCAGCAGTATTTATTTTAATGTAAAAAAACGTCCTGTTTTATCTTATTTGGGGAAATCGCACCAAGGTAAGCCTCGCCGGTGTTTTATAAGTACAAGAACCACCATTTATTTTATCTTATTTGCAGATTTTGTGGTAGGTGTGGTTGAGACATGCGTATTTACTTTTTAATCCATGGCCGACTATACCCAATCCAAATAAACTTTAATCAGTTTAGTAGCCGCAGAAAGCTTTATGCGGCTAGCAGACCTAGCAGGCGAACCCACAACCCCTGAGAGGCCAAACCCAAACGAGTAGGTGCGGACGTGAGCCGCAGGGCGCCCCGCTCCCCACAGTACTCGTGTAAACGTTGGACGAGTCGCCGTCGAGCTCATTACTCCGCTAAAAGCTTTGCAAGTGGCTCTACCACACATGGAAGTACTACGTACAACCATGTACTACAAGTAAAACATGGAAGTTCTACGGCCAGCACCCATTAACCTCGAGAGCAGGCGAGTGTAGGGTAGCTAAGCCCCAGGTTTATTGGCACCTCTGTGAGGTCTGGGGCGAGCCCCCGGTGTGGTTGAGACAATAATAACAGTGCCTTAATTGAAAATATTTGCGTGATTAGTTAATTTAAACCCACCGGGTTGATCTAGAGGTTAAGACGTCGCCGCGAGTCAGCTGTTTAACAGCTGATTTTCAGAGACGAAGGTTCCTGGTTCAAATCCTTGTAAAGGTAGTTACTTTTATACGGATTTGAATACTATAAATCAATATAGACAGTGGTTATAGACACTTATAGACAGTGGTTACCGGTGTACTTTGATGGTTGGGGTTTAATTAATCATACTCTCTCAGGAATGGTCGGTCTGAATCTGTACATGACTACACCTCATTTACACGTCATACACATCATCCTTATCTCATTGGGTCACGAGGTTGCTTATTGTTGTGAATTGAACAGATTGAAACGTACACACATTAGGGATTTTAAAACAAATTAATTAATTTTGAATAAAAATTAGTGTATTAATGTTTCATGGTATGTACGCAGTGCCTACGTTGAGTTTTTGATGTGTAACATAATTTCCTACTAAGTAAGGACTGCATGTGATCAAATGTGAAAATTTGTTGCAAAACGCTTGTGCATTGTATTTATATTTGATTTTTTCGCAGAATTTTTTTTTGATGAAAACATTCAACTACACTGCTTTTTTAAAAAAACTTATTTGTTTAATACTTAATTTTCATCTCAGTTAAAAAATGAAGAATATTAAAACGTAGGCAACTTAGCTGTTTAGAACAAAGTATAATTCATTGTTTCATAAAATAGCATTTAAACATTATAGTAAAGAAAAGACTGATATTTAATACATTTTTCTGGAAACGTTCTGTATGGATAATTATTACGACATAATTAAAAACCCGTAAGCAACACGTATCATTAATATTCTTTAATTATGTTAATTTTGTAATGTGGTAAAATACAATGAAATGCTGCAGTTTTGGTGAAATAACATTAGTGAAATGATCTTGAACAATTAGAAATTTACTGCCTACTAGATGTAAATCAACAAAGACATTTGAAAGGGAATTTAGACAACAATGCAACTTAAACTGTCATGGGATTTAATTAATTATATGTATTTCATTTTAAGACAGTTAGCATCTCATGATCAATGTGTCCAAAATCAAGAATAATTAGATTTCATGAAAGAAACTATCTATATACGTATTTATTCCCCACCCTTACATAAGGAATATATTTTTCTTCTCAACCCACTTTGGTTTTTCAAGTTGGTGGGTTGAGAAGAAAGTAGAATTTGATTTTCATTGAGCTCAGTTTCCAGGTTTCACGACTACTTCACTCACACTTCTTATCCGGATAGGTTTTGCTTTATCCCCACTCCAGATCGTTGTAGCTCTTTCTACCTGACGATCTACGTAAGATAAACTGCCAACCCTCGTAAAGTTAAAGTCGATTTCGTATTGCACACTCGCTGAAAAAAAACAAAACAAGAAAAGTTTATTTTTAGTATTTTGCTGCGTATGTGGTATTCTCTCAAATCCGATCCTCTTAATAAATCTATATCATACTCGAGATTCATCTCTATATTTATCCTATATACGAGGTGTGGCTATTAAGTAACGAGACTGACGTAAAAAAATTTTTTTTTCTTTCATACATTATCACTTATTGTCACCTTCAATATACTATACACTACTTCTCTATCCCTACGACGCTCCTTGCGAATTTTCCATTGTTGGAAAAAGAGCTGGAAGTCATCTTCTGTCAGCTCAGTTTCTGCTTGCACGATCAGAACTCACTCTGTGTATCACGCTTCGGTACTAACCACAGCAAACAAAAAATATTTTGCACGCCTAAATAAATATTTTGATCTTTTTCCCGGAACGCGGAACGTAGATCTCATTCTGTGTGGCAGGTCCTTTAAATAATAAAGTTCTATAATATTTATTCACTAATAAATTTCTGAAACTCATTCATCGGGCCATGATTGGTAAAATAGTTAAGCTTTCTAAATGTCATATGAATATAAACCAACTAGTATGTTGTATAAAATTATTACAATCAGTGAGGCTTTTCTATGACGTAAACAGTTGCTCCTTAACTGCAACGTTTACCTCTGTTTTTGAGTAGCTTGGACGTTGAAAGATATCAGAAACAAGGTGTTAAATTTTCACCACAGCAATTATTTCTTATGACCAAAATAATAAAGTAAAATAGTAACAAATAAACTGATATTGCGGAACAAATATTGCTTTCTCTTACGAAATTTCTTTCTTGGAAACAAACCAATAAAATAATAGCTGTGTAAGGGAAAAGAAGTAAAAAAGAGATTAATGTGTATTTTGTGTTCAAATATTTCTCTAGTGATTGTGTTTGTATTGCTACTTTAAGATTTATTGATTCACCAGCAGTCAAACTGAATTACATTCACGTACTCAGGAATGTGTCATCGACCGAGGTACTAGATATATCTGGATACAAAGGTTGAATATTGAAATTCCTTTTAATAACGAAAGATTAATTTTGTTCAGTAATAAATACTTATGAAAATTTTCTCTTTAGTGAGCTATATTATTAAATAACTTATGAGTTAGAAATTTAATTAGTGTACTTTGTAGAGTAGTTTAACATATTAATTATAAGTAAGAATCAGATTGAAATTTAAGGATCAAACGTTAGTAAGAATAAGTAAAAACATTAGTTAAAAACGCGCAGTTTAGAAACATGTTCAATCACGATAATAAAAACTGATTGTCTGTACGTGAATGAATACCTGTTAATGACCGGAAAGGCTAAGGAAACGGGCTAAGTAAGAGAAGTGAATTTTGAGATGAATATTCTAAACATAACAAGATGTGAAAATGAGAATTATCTTACTAGATGAGTGGTTTTCAACACGTAGATGTTTGCAAACCATTAAGCCATATATTGAACAATGTGTAGATCACCCTACAACCTTCCAGTGGATATGGAGGTACGAATTAAATTATTTTCAATTGAAGAGCTGAGTGAATGAAAGTGCTATGTGCCATTTTTTTAAAAGTAGTTTTCATGATTTATGAATATTACATGCACATTTAGTTTCACAAGTGGCATAAAATGCTCTAGTTCAACAGTTTAAGGAAATACTAGAGGTCAAGAAGGCATGTACCATATAATTTTGTGTTTTGTATCAAATAAAGGGGTAAAGATCACCTTGTTCCTCTAAAATAGAAGACATTATCATTTTTGAGTAACAGTTAACACTAGAAAAAACATTAAACGTCATCACTAAAAGCTGTTATTAAGATTTTCTTTTAAAAATTCTCTAATGACAAACTTTGTCTTGTATTATTGAAACAGTCTACTGTTCATCCATTCTCAAAGGAAACAGAATTTTTGTGGATGAAGGAGTTGTACGTGGAAGAAAGTTATTAAAAAACTGATGTAGAAGAATAAAGTTGAAAAGTAAAATTTGAAAAATTTCTAAATAATTCATATACAATTTTTCGTAAAGGGACAATAAGTAGGCAAAATAAATCAATCAACAAACTCACAAAAAGTTGTGAGCCTTCGATTTTTGATCGCATTTTCCTTATAAATATAATTTTTAACATAACACCTTCATCCGCTTAGGTCTTCAATTATTTTACTAAATATTATTTATTTTAATCACTATTTTTAGTTTTTAAGACATTTAAATTCAAGATCTTATAGTCATTGGATATATTCAGCTATACCGATTTAGATCTAGTCATTCGATATATTCAGGTATATAATATGTAATTATTGGATACGAGTTGTGGCTAATAAATATCGAGACTGACGTTGTAAAAAATTTTATTTTAATTTTATACTTAATCACTTATTGTCACCTTCAATATACACTCCTTCTCTATCTCTATAACGCTCCATGGAAATTTTCCATTGTTGGAAAAAGAGCTGGAAGTAATCTTCTGTAAGCTCCTTCAGGACAAGTGCCGCTTTCTCTTTTACAGCTTCCACAGACTCAAATCTTGTCCCTTTTAATGCAAATTTCACCTTAAGGAAAAGGTAGAAGTCACATAGTGCAAGATCTGGTGAATAAGGTGGATGCTCTAACACTGAGTTGCTGTACTTGGCTAGGAACTTCTTGACAGATAACGCGGAATGAGCTGGCGCATTGTCTTGGTGGAGAATCCATGATTTGTCCTTCCACATTTCGGGGCGTTTTTCCCTTACTCTTTGATGTAGTTTAGAAAGTATATCAAAGTAGTAATATTGATTAATTGTTTGACCTTCAGGAACCGATTGAAGGTACACAATCCCATAGATATAAAAATAACAATCATCGTTGCTATAAATTTTGACTTGCTCATTCGAGCTTTTTTGGCTCCCGGTGAAGTTCGTTTCTTCTAGTGCATGGATTGGCGCTTCGTTCCCGGATTATAAGTAAAACACCACGTTTCATCAAATGTTCCATCTTCTACCGGTTCCCTAAAATGAAATGTGCATTGAAAGGGGCAAGATTTCAGTTCGTGGAAGCTGTAAAAATGAAAGCAGCACGTGTCCTGAAGGAGCTGACAGAAGATGACTTCCAGCACTGTTTCCAACAAAAGAAAATTCGCATAGAGCGTTATAGGGATACAGAAGGAGTGTATATTGAAAGTGGCAATAAGTGATTCTGTTTAAAATATAAATAAAATTTTTTACAACGTCAGTTTCGTTTTTTAATAGACACACCTCGTATGTATTGTATATAACTAGCTAAATCAGCATCGATTTTAAAATCCCCATTTATTTAACAACTTTTACAATATGCTGCCGTGCCCTCTTGTGGACTAATCCTGAGGCTCTCGCGGATACACCTATAGTCCACAAACTAATGGTTGGAAACCACAGTGCTATATAAAAAATACAAAAAATCAGTCCTCCATTCCAAAAAATCAGACAAAAACTCAGTCAGGCATCAGGCTTTTATGCGCGATAGATTTACGTAGGAGATCAGAAAAAAACATGGTCTACAATTATCTGGACAACTTTAATAACAGTGCTTATAGAACTGTATCTACGGAAGCAGCCCTGGTAATTTCGGGGATCCCTGCATGGGATCAAGTGTCATGAGGAAGAAAAGAGCAGCGAGCTGGTGCTGATAAAGAGGAATGTTGGAGTTGATCTCCAGCAGGTGGCAGAGGAGATGGAGCGAAACTAGGGTCGGGGAGTGGACAAGGAGGTTCATTCCAAATGTTGAGGTGTGTGTAAGGAGGACATTTGGTGATACCACCCACGAGCTGACGAAGTTACTAACAAGACATAGTTGCTTTGGGGCATATTTGCCGAGGTTCAAACTTCATGAAGTACCGAAACTTCGACTGTGCGACAATGAAGAGGAGGAGTCCATTGCGCATATTTTTGAAAGGTGTCCCTTTTTTGGTCTCGACAGAATGGAGATATCTGAGAAGATAGGCGTTGCACAGTGGATCCCAGAGAGAGTAGGGACAGCGATGCTGAGGGATGAGGAGAGTTGAAAGTTGGTCGCTCAGTTTGCTGAGAGGGTGGTCGGGAGACTGCGGAGGGAGGAGACATATGAAGATTAGCGGGATCACCCTCTCCCACAGTGAATCAATCCTGTCCCGATCTCAGTAGGTAAGGTAGGCACACTAATTTCCTGATCTGGTGATGAAAGAGATGAATGAAAGTGAGAGAGTGAGTGTTGGTCGGTGACAGCGAGAGGGGAATTAGGCTACGGTTCCCTTCCACGCCCCGCTGACAGTAGTTAAATTTTTTAATCCGACATTTCCCTTGTAGTATTATATAAACAGTTTTGACGGAGGAGGAAGGTTGTTTGCTGATATCGGATCAAGTGGCCAGGTGGCGGGTTTTTGGTTGGTAAGGCGGTTCTGGCCTCCTGAAGGCTGGACGAGGACACTTCAATTGAGTCCAACAGTACTTCCCCATCGTGAGGGAGTGAGGAGTGATCATGAGTTTTCTCGCCGCTTCGGATAAAAAAACTATAATAACAGATAATAAGACTAATCACGAAATAAATTTTAGAGAACCTTTTAGTAAAATAAGGTGTCTGACATGTTGAAAGAAGTTATCAAAAATTATGCGATACTACAAAAAAATGTATGTTACAATCAAATCATTGCATACATTACAGATTGCTGATTCCAAGGGGTTCCTCGAATAGCAAACACAAAAAGCCTATCGACAGAAAGAGAAAGTAATGCATACATTTGACACGTGTTAGGAAGGTAAGCTACCAAAAAGGTTTCGGCAATGCGTTACTTAAGTGTTTACAAGTAGTTCTGTATATGACGAAAAACAATCTAAAGAACCATGAAGAACGCATTGAAGAAGTATATAAATAAATATATTTGGGGGAAACAAAGAATGAGTACAAATATCAAACACCAGAATTAGGAATACGGATAAAAATAGAGAATGCAGCCTTAATAAAGTAGTGACATTTATGTAACAGTCTAAGAAAAAGAGTGCTTATCAGATTCATAAGATAGTACATTTTTTGTTCTTTTGATTTTCAGAGACGAAGGTTCCGAAAATTTGGGTAATAGGGTTGCTCATTATTCCTAAATTGAACAGATTGCAAAGTACACACATTAGGGATTAAAGAAATGCCTAGGCAACTGTCGTATATAATGTTTTTAGGTAGTAAGACTAACCAAAAAAGCTAAGTAAAAGTGACTTTCTGATTTTTATATAAAAGTTTACTTCAATTTTGAACCACAATCAAATCAATAACAATGCACTTTCAAAACGGAAGTACAGAAACAACCAAACTGTTTTCAGGGAACCACAAACAGTAGTGGTTTCCAAGTGGCAAAATTAGCCGGAAATTAGACGGAAATTAAAACCAGCACTCTGGTTAATATTTTTAACTTAATAATGAAATCTTGTTTCACTAAACGTAATGTTTTTATTGGATTCCATCACTTTTGAAACATGAATTTTGTAGGTAGTTTTTTATCATCGTATGCATTTTAATAACTTCTATCACGTCATGTTATTTTTATATGAATAAAATATTTGTACAAATACAATTTATTAAATTGTATGAGTGAAATTTATTTTAAAAATCGTAGTAGCCCTGATCTTTAAATATACAGAGTGGTATATAAGTATGAAAACGGCTCTACACTTCATATATGAGAGGTATTTTGAGGCAGAAAAAAATATGGTTCTACATATTATAAAATTTTCATTACGGTGGGTTTTCAATTTTTGCCACCATCTTGGATCTACCAAAGCGAATCTAACTTATTGTTTTAAAATAGGTAGGTAGACATATGACATGATTTTGATGTAAAATTTTAGAAGAAAAACAAACGTGAAACCCGTTTTTTCCGTTAATGCCGTTGTTATCAAGTTGTATGCATTAACACATACGGGAGTTATGAACATAATTCAGGTGTATGCACCAACAGCGGATAAAGGGGACGATGAAGTTGAAGAATTTTATGCTGAGCTTGATGGTATCTTTAGAAGCATAAAGAATAATGATATCACAGTGGTTATGGGAGATTTCAACGCCAAAGTAGGCAAAGAAAAAGTCGAAGCACACACAGGGAGTTTTGGCCTGGGAGAAAGGAATAGTAGGGGGGATCGGCTGGTAGAGTTCTGTCAAGTTAGAGATCTTATGATAGCAAATACGTTTTTTAAACTACCAGATCGTAGATTTTACACCTGGAAATCACCTAAGGATAACCCAGGAAATAGAGTTAGAAACCAAATAGATTACATCCTCGTTAACAATCGCTATAAGAACTCAGTCAAAGCTGCAAAAACCTACCCAGGTGCTGACATTAATTCCGACCACAACCCAGTTATAGCCAAGCTCAGTATAAGGATGAAAAGGATAACAAAACGTTTAAACAACTATATAGACCCAAAACTCCTTAAGAACTCTACAATCCATGACACAGTTAGGAAAGAGGTTAACAAATGTATGAGAGATATTGGTGCATCTGATGAAGTTAATGTGAATGTAAGGTGGAACCAAGTGCAAACAGAGTTAGAAACAATAACTGAAAAACATCTAAGAAGCAAAAGAGCCAAGAAAAAGCCCTGGATGACATCGGAAATTCTGGATCTTATGGAAGAAAGGAGAAAGAGCAAAGGCAACAAAGATGAGTACGGGACACTGAATGGGGCAGTACGGAGAAAAATAAGGGAGGCAAAAGAGGAATACCTAGCAGCTGAATGTGCGGAAATAGAGGTACTAGAAAAAAAATTTGACAGCTTTCACATGCACAAAAGGATAAAGGGAATGGCTGGATGTAACAGGATCAAGGCAGCTGGTAATACTATCAAGGCTATAAATGGGTGTATAATAACTGACGTGGGGGACAAACTTGAAAGGTGGAAAACATACCTGTCAGAACTGTTCGATGACGAAAGACCTCCAAAACCGATATTAGAATCAAGTAATGTGCACTTGAAAATATCAAGATCGGAAATAGTATATGCCTTGGAAACTATGAAACCCGGTAAGGCTGTTGGTCCGGATCGGATACCTATAGAGCTTATCAAACTCTTTGACGATGATGTGATTGATATTCTTCTGGGTCTCTTTAACCGCATTTATGAAAAGGGAGAATTCCTAAACAATGGCTGTCATCCACATTTGTGCTCATACCTAAGAAACCAAATCCAAGAGAATGCTCAGATTACAGGACCATCGCACTTATGAGCCACACCTTGAAGTTGTTCTTGAGGATCATTCACAAAAGAATTTACGGAAGACTGGAGGAAGACATAAGCAACACACAATTTGGATTCCGCGAAAGAACTTGGTACACGAGAGGCGCTGTTCGGGATTAACGTTCTTTTTCAGCGCTGACTGGATATAAACCAAGAGGTGTATGCATGTTACATCGATTTCGAGAAAGCCTTTGACAAGGTGAAACATAACAGGTTGCATCAGCTGCTCATCAGCAAAAACATCGACTCCGACGACGTTAGAATAATTAATAACCTATATTGGGGACAAAAAGCCAAAACAATGGTAGAAAACCAACCAACAGAAGAAATGGAGATTCGTCGTGGTGTGAGACAGGGTTGCATCCTATCACCGCTTCTATTTAACCTCTATAGTGAAGCTATTTTTAGGGAAACCCTAGAAGATGAGTTGGTGGGAATAGCAATAAATGGAGAAGTAATTAATAATATGAGGTATGCTGATGATACCGTCTTGTTAACGAGCAACCTTGAAGACACACAACACCTATTAGAAAAATTAAATGATCGATGTATGAATATGGGCTAAAAATTAACTTTAAGAAGACCAAGTTAATGGTAATTACAAAATTCCCTCAAGATCTGAACCAAGATAGTGAACCTGACAGTGGCAGGCACCCCAATAGAGAATGTATCGGCATATAGATATTTGGGAACATGGATAGAACAATCGGGTGACCAAACAAGAGAAATAAGAACGAGGATAGAGAAAGCCAGATCAACATTTGTAAGGATGAAGAAGTTATTTGCAAGTCGGGATATCAACATGGAACTTAAGATGAGGATGCTGCGTTGTTACGTTTTTTCCACGCTCTTGTATGGGGTTGAAGCATGGACCCTCAAGAAGAATCACATCGACAAACTACAAGCATTCGAGATGTGGTGTTACCGTAGAATGTGGCGTATTCCCTGGACGGATAAAGTTAGTAATGCCGAAGTGCTGATCCGGATGCAGAAGAAATGCGAAATCATTAACACCATAAAAAGAAGAAAGCTTCAATATCTGGGTCATATAATGAAATACAAGCTTCTTCAACTGATAGTACAGGGAAAGATTAGTGGAGGGCGGAGCATCGGAAGACGCCATGTGTCCAAAAACTTAAAGCTAAAGAACCTGAGGGATTGGTTTAACTGTGGCAGTGTTCTACTGTTCAGAGCTGCAGTCGACAAGGTTCGGATTGCTGTGATGATAGCAAACCTCCGATAGGAGATGCACTATAAGAAGATGCATTAACAACAAAACGAGGTACGGTGCGTTACAAGAACAATTTTATTGATTTTTTTAATGATAATGTATCCAATAACGAACTTTGAACAGTGGTAAAGTATTGATATTAATAAAAAGTAACTAATTATTTAAAAAAAGTACGTATCGAAGGGTTATGTCAACTGATAAACATATTATTTTATTTGACAAGTCCAGGTTGATGTTATTCATGGCGGATGATAATGATTATCAGTTATTAGATGAAGGTCTCGGCTGATAAGCGAAATTCCCGGATTAGTTTCCTGGCAAAGGTCTGGAAGAGTTTGTGCAATTACCGCAATTCATAATCCATTGTAGTGAAGTTCAAAGAAATCATTAGGTTCATTAAAGAATTTGAGTCATTTTTTTACTTCTAACCAATTTTCTCACATAGGGCATTTATAGAGCACGTGTCAAAAATTTTAATTACCCAAGTTACATTACAGCAAACTTAATTAAAAAATATTGTTGTTAGTCCCGTTTTCCGCTGAGATAATTCTTTTTTGTTTGCAATGTATTTTTTTCTTATTGATCGTTCATACATAAAGCTTATGTTTTTCTTCTCTTACAATTTTATTGTGTATTGTTATCATGTTTTTTCTCTCCCTGTCAAAATGAGTGTGCAGAACTCTGTTTTAAAGTCAACTTTAATTTTATTATTTGGTTCATTCTTAAGAATTGTAACTAATTTAAACAACTAAAATATCAATGTGTATAAGAATTGCAAATAATGAAGTGTATGTGAAAAGCTATCTTTTACAAGTTGTTTTTAACAATTACGAATTACTCTGAATGTTATGGACTTGCATATTTCGAGGAGAGACAATTTCGTGATTTTAAAATTATTTTTTTAAAACCAATGCATCCTTTGATTTGTGATAACCGATTTATATTACTTGTATGTCCGCTAAATGTTTTATAATATTATGCTAAACAGATTGATTCTTTACATTGTTATTTATTAATTTATTATTATTAGCTCAAAATTCATAATTCCTCAACACCTGGGTCCACCTGAGAAGGAACTATGTGGCTGTTCCCAATCATATCTCCACAACGGACAATTTACAGACTTTAACGGCTTAGAAGTACCGTAACAATTGTGTACAATTAATGTAAAAATAATGGAGTTACGGGAAAGTGTTTTTTTACTTAAATTAATTTTAATTTCTTGAGGTATTTTATTAACATCTGAGTTTATTTAGAATTAGTTAAAAGTAACTACAAGTATATTATGATAAATTTATTATATACATGATGAAGACCCAATGGTGTTACTATCAATAGAAAAAACAAAATTATTTACAATTTTTTGAAAACATGAATCGATTCGAAAGGTAGATAACAGATCTAAAAATTAAAGTAAAAGAATAAAATATAGCCTATGAAAAATAATTATGAAAAAAAAACATTAAAAATAAATAAATAAATTTATTATGAATAAATTAATAATTTATAATCAAGAATTAAACACTAATTTACCTAAATGCTACGGATTTGTTTGTTATTTGGGTAAAAGATTGAACTGGACTCTTTTTGGATCTACTCACGTACGGTAGGCTACTTTTTGCTTTTTTAATTTAAATCAAGAGCGTTGCGATAGAAATTAATTAAATTTTTAAGCAATATCAAACTAATTACTTAAAACTGTTTTTATGACATAAATATGAATTTAATACTGGTGACAAGGCATAAAAAACTTTACTAGTTCACCAAATTGCGACTTCATAGGTTAAACTTTGATAAATATTATCGTGTGAAACAATTTGTTGTTGCCGCAATAAGAAATGCTATTTCTGTTTCTAAGTTAATGAGCTGAACAGTGTTGAAATCGTGTATTCGTTAGAAATTTAAGTGAAACTGCAAGCCAACAACCTTTACTTTCAGTGAACGCCTCCTTAAGGGTACATTGATAGCACATAGCACTTTTATATGTAACAGAAGCTAACAGAAGCTGTAGAAGTTGAGAAGTTACCAAAAAGCTTTCTTCACCTATTTTCTCGTCGGCTTTTTGGTGTTATCTTTCTCTTACTCTCTTAACTACATTGTATCTCTCTTTCTTTATCATCATTCGACCTTTATTTAACGCCAGAGTACACTTTGTGTTGTTACCTTTCTTTCTACCACTCTCCATCATGTTTAAAGTTTTATTTTTTCTACCCTTCCGTTAAATGTAATTTATGTGAAGCACAGCTGCTTTTGCAGGCAACTGCAACTTTTACTTCTTGTTGCCGGAAATTAACTTGATAACGCCTGCTTGTAACTAAGAAAAATTGAATCATTATTATAAAATTGTTTTCTTTCTTAAGTCACCATTTTATAAATTTTCTATATTAAGGGTAAATAAATTCTAATTTAAATAATTATTACCATTTGTTTTATCTTAGTAATTTTTTTGCTTTTTGTAGATATGCAATAGGCTTAATATGACAATCATTGCCCATAACGGGCAGGTGGAGTGTTGGATTACTTGCACTCGACTTGTTGGTTCCAGGGCTACAAAAAATTGTTCTGTTTCTTATCACACAGTCAGCCATTTATATGACTGAATTACTTAAGAACAGACAAGGTAGAGGTGTAAAAGACTACTCAGAGTTTTCTCCTCAGAGAATAATGAATTTGACTATACAACCAGACCCTGTGGTGAATGAAGTGAAGGTGTCATTTGCAAAGTGGAAAGAAAGTGCATTTCGGAGGCTTGGCATGCTGATAAGCATACTCTTTCAACTCAGTGAGGAAGGTGAGGAAACGAGGAGTGTAAAAACTTCTCGTTTTTAATTAGTAAACCTCTAGGGGTTCAAACCCCTAAGGTTAAGGTCAACAGCCGAAAGGCTGTTGACCTTAACAACACAACAACATAATTATGACAATCGAATTAACTAACGATTGTTAATCGTTAAATTAATAAAAATAATATCCATGGGTTTGGTGAAAATTTTTGTATGATATTCGTGTAAATTAATAACGGTGTGTCGTAATTCCTGTTTAAATATTCATTTCTGTTCAAATATTAGTCAGTTTTAACATTTCTGAATTTAAAAAATTAAATATTTTTTCCTCTTGTCTTTCTTTTAAGAACGACTACGATGATTTAAAATTAAATTATATAAGAAGGATTCCAATAAATTTTTATTCTCGGAGCATCTTAATTCTGTTTTCACAAAATTTATGAAATTTATTTTTTCTTTCCTTTTCCGTAATACAATGAAAACATTTCCGGTTTCGCGATATTTGTACTGCAGGATATTGAATGACAAGCTTTTGTATCCTTATCATGTTATAGAACCATTTTTCAATTCCAAAGCATTATCTTCTTAAGCCTTTCAGATCAGTCTGTCCTTCTGGACATTATTCTTGTCATTTCATACATTTTGAGCATTTTATGCTCTGCCATTGTTGCAATACATATTGAAAACATTTTTTAAAACAATTACTTATTTAAATGCAATAATTTACAACCCTGAATTTTTCAGTCAGTGGGCCGGTTGTAATTCAGTATCGACCCCTTCGCCTTTTGGCCAAAGGGTGCTTATGCAAAAATATATGTAAAATTGATTTTAATAATATGTTGAGTTGGAAAATATTTTGTTTATTGCATAAGGAAATAAAATTTTTGTTGATTGTCTTGTACATCATCACTATACTCTTCCCGATACCTAATTAATTATAAAATGTTGCGCGGAAACACCTTGACCGGTTCAGGATTCAATAATTAGCCACAACTTTAAAATAAATTGTATCAATACATTAAAATCCTATACTCTGATTTTTACTAAGTTTCATAGAACATTGAAAAATACTGTTGAAATCTAACTACCCTTAAATAAATATAACTACCTTTAAATAAAAAATAATGTACCTAAATAAATTTAAATTTATCATTGGTTAATATTTCTGTACTTTTAAACAAATAATTTAATATAATCGTAATTGACTAAAACAGCCTATTTTTTACTTTCTCTTGCCTATGAAGAAATAAGAAGGAGAAGAAAAAGGAAGTATATTTTGTTTTCATGTCAATTTTTCGAAATCGAGTTTTCATCAAATATACACTTTTTCCCCCCTGAAACCAAAGAAAATGTTTTAGAGATTGGTCTGTGGGTCTGTGTGTATTTGTAAATAAAATGTTTTTCAAGATCGGACATCTTACAAAGTTGAAACTTGACAGTTACGTTAAATACTATCTACTAGAGGACCCGAAACAAACATTTTCATCAAAATCGGTCAACCGGAAGAAGTAGTTTATTCGTGTCGTTTTTCACTTTTTTGCGTTTTCTCATAAACGGCTCCTACGAATTTTTTTTAAATCGCCTCATTTACTAAAATTTTTATGCTCTACAAGATAGAGTAAGCGTAATGTCTGCTAAAATTCTTGGGGAGGCTGTTTTCTTGTAAAAATATAGTTTTTTTAAGATTGCGGCTTTAGTATGCATTTTAACGCAAAATATATATATATATAATAAAAGTTGTAGAAAATTTTAAATTCAACAATTTTTAGTTCGTACAGTTTTTTGTGAAATGCTTAGTTTAGCGGTAATTAGCGATTTCGATTTTTTCTTCACGAAAACGTGTAAAAAATCGATTTTTTAAGATTTTAGCCTTAGTATGCATTTTACGACGATAGTGTATATATTAAATTTTTTTCTGCCCATAACAGACAGGTGGAGTGTCAATTATTTTCACCCAACCTGTTAATTGCAAGACTAAAATAAATAGTTCTGTTTCTTATCACATGGTCAGCCAATCAAATGTAAATCAAATAAATCATTTAAGAACAGAAGAGATAGAGGTGTAAAAGACACTAATCAGAGTTATCTCCTCTGAAAGTAATGAATTTTATTATACAGCCAGACCTTGTGGTAAATGAAGTAAAGGTGTCATTTGCAGAGTGGAAAATATGTGCTTTTCAGAGGGCCCGGCGTGCTGATAAGCATACTTTTCCACTCAGTGAGGAAGACAATGGTAAACCACCTCACACCTCGTTGTACTTAGTAAAACCTCTACAGGTTCCAACCAGCCTTTCGGCCGATGACCTAAGCAACAACAATCAAATTTATACGAAATTAAAAGATCTACAACTTTTATTTAGAGCATCTTTCTCTACAGAGCCTAGTTTAGCGTGAAAGTAGTAATTTTCCGTAGTTTTAAGGCAAACTGAGGTTGATTTTTATTTTGGCGTCGTTTACTCATGATTAAAATTAGGTTATATTTATTGAGGTTAGTTTCTTTGTTTGTTTCTAATGTTTTATTACCAATGTTAGGTTATTTGGTTAATTATTTGCATTGGCAAGAGAAAGTTGTGTGAGTGTTTCACACCAAATTTTTTATTCTTATAAACGCAGCACTCAAATTTCGAATAAATTCAGACTAGCGATGGTCTACACTAACTTGTCTCTAGTATAATGTAGAAAGTTATAATTTGTTCTATTGGTTCTATTATGTCTACTGTTATTTATTTCTCTGGATTTATTCTATTGTGTTCATTATCATTCGAAAACATTTTATGGTTAGTAGTCCAAAGTGGCTACCTTTATCTGAATCAGTGTGTCGAACAATTTGTGAACCTAATTTGTGTTGAATGTAGTGAGTTATTAAAAAGCGGTTTTTACATCACACGTTGCGTATTGAAGCTGTTCTTTGTGACGGGATGTTAGAGTATTTTTGATTTGTAAGTAGAAAATATTTAATTACGTGATTGTAAATGACAATATTTTTTTTAAGTTTAGTTTAAGTCCCAGTTAAGTTAAAAACATTTTGTAATAAATTTATTCTGTTATAAAATATTGTATTGTAATGCTGTAGCTATTATAACTGTAATAATTATTGTAATTAATTTGTAAATAAATGTTTGTAACAAATTTTAAAGGAAGTTTTGTTTTTTAGAAATAAATACATCCTAAAAATAAACTAGAACATCACAATATATTTTTATCTAAATTTTTTTAATTGGTTACTTTATTTTTTGTAAATGAGTTCTATACTTAATGCAAGAACATAAGCATTTTTATAGCAGAATGTACGAACGTTGATGATAGAAACATTCCTTGTAAAAACGGTAAGGAGATTTACTTTGTATGGCTATTCTTTTCGAACAAAGAATAAACTAAATCCAGTCAGAAATGAGATTTTTAAGAGAGGTTTTATCCGAAACTGATTGAAGAAAGAAGATTCATGATTGGAATACGAAGATAACGCTGATGTGGCTACAGTATCAAATAACTTATATAAAACATAAGTTCTAGTCCTACTGAAATATTTCTACTCCACAGATTGTAACCGGATATAAGTATACGTACAAAAATGATTTTACACAAACAAAATCTCCGAATTCATAACACGTTTATCGTAAATAAACAAAATATTTATTTTCAGAGTGATATTAGAATTTTATTAAATCTCATGTTTCGTTTCAAACAACAAATTTTACATAACTTTTATTCTAGTTAGTTTAATTAGTAAGCTCAAGTAACATTCAGATGTGAATTCTTGAGATTGCAATAAATTACTACTTAACGATTCATTGTTCGTAGGAACGGCCTTTACTTTACAATGTCTTGTAGAATTTTGAGGCACTAAAGTACCGATATAGATCTACATTTAAAATAAAACCTTTCAATGATAAATACTGGAATGTACGACCTGAAATATAATTTTGAAAAAGCTAACTTCAGGCACACAACATTTTCTGCAGGTGCCTATCCGTTCTGGATGTTGGCGACCATCATAACAAAGTGTAAAGATTATAGTCCGTTTTTGTTAATTGAGTCCTGTGGTAAACAAACTCTGTATGTGTTAGTCCCTGTAAATACACAACAAACAAACACGCGTGGTCTTGGGTGAACTCTCTGCAAGCTAACCGGTGATCTAAAAACACACCCACTCATTACGTTTTGTCAATTAAATCGTCAGTGGTATAATGTAATAGGCCTAATAATAAAATTATAATGGTTTTGTCATTTTTATACACAAATTATTTTCATTTGTGTAATGTACTAACAAAATAAATCTCGTAGTACCTATATGCGGCAGTCACATTTTGGATTACGTGGTGTGATGTCTTAATGATTTAGTGTGCGATTTGATGTAAAATTCTATTTACTCGCATCAATTTTCGTATTTTTCCTTAGTTTTTGAGTGTTAGTGCGTGGTTGTGTACGTGATTGTGCGACAACACATGTATTGACGATGGTGGACGAACCTTATTCTTCCGGAAGTAATATTAAACATAAAAATGGGAAACCGTTACTAAGCGGAGAAAAGACAATTGCAATAAATGCAATTGCAAACATTAACTATTATTGTTTTCAATAAGTTTGCTAATAAATATCATAGCCTACAAATTAAAGAGATACAATCACTTACTGCTGAATTTACCGGTGTATCTTGTTCAATTGTTCACAGAGTACGAACATAATTTAAATAGAGTGGTTTTAAAAACTTAAGCTAAAAAAGAAAACGTAAAACGCCTGTTTTAGACAATTTTGATGATATCAACAAAACTGCTTTAAGACTTATTATTCATCAATTTTCCTTTAGAAATGAGTTACCTACTTTAAATAAGATTTTGTCGGTTGTCACTAATGGTCCTGATTTACCCAACATTAGTCGGTCCACTCTTCATAAACTAATTCTATAAATGGGGTTTAAATTCAATAGTGTTTCGTGCAACGTCATGAAATGTACGAGCGGGCGTAGTGTAAGCAAAATTTTTTGAACACCTTTTCTGTTTGTTCCACTCACCCGGTGGCTTGTTTACGCTAGGACTCAACTAAGAAAAAACGTATATAGTTATACATAAATATTAGTGTCTTTTACAACACTTCTGTTCTTAAATGCTTCAGTCATATAATTAGCTGACCATGTGATAAGAAAAAGGAACTAATTTTTATAGCCCTGGAACTAGCAGGTCAAGTGCAAACAATTTAACACTCACCTGCCTGTTATGGGCAAAGGTTTTATTTACAAAATTTAATACTGTTATAACTATATTTTTGTAACGGAGGGTTAGTTTGACACTACATAATATGTGCTTAACAACCTTATTGTTACAATAGTTACTGGTTTGCAATAATATTTACGTGAATCTACTTACTTGTGTCATTTTAATAAATTTTTATAACAGTTTACTTCATCACAACAATGATGATGATAACGACTATACTTTTTAACAATGTCGAATATTTTTAATAATAAAATATAAAAAAGAATAGCTAGAAAGGTTTTGAGAGAGACCTCTTCTATTGTAAACAGTGATTGCTTTCAGAGAGGATATCTGGAAAGCTATTCAGAAAACCACTGCAGTCGGTAATAGAACAGCTTCATAACCTTCTTACATTATCCGTCTTTTTACCTTGCCTAGCTTTCTACACCTTCTACAATTCGTAATACATGATGTAATGTTGGAAGATTGATGTTCGCACTACGTTTTCTCCTTTTCCCTTTTTATTTACTTTTCTTTACTTACATCGAGATATTTGAAATAGTACTTTAAAAACTTTCTTCAAAAATTAATGTACCTTGTCATAAAAATTGCATTATCCATCGAAACGTTACTATTCAATTGCAAAAGAAAATTGCACTTCTTTCTTTGAAATAAGATTATTCTGTAGTTCTTTCTAACTATGCATTACTAATATACTACGATTATTGAAATAATGAGACACCACTTTAGATGGTAGCCCACGTTGTGCAGCCATGAGAACAAAACAAATCTTGAGCTTTTGGTATAGATTTAAAATATAAAATGTTGTCTTTTTTACATGATTTATATAGGGCATGAAGCAACAACTAAAGGAAAATTCACGGAACATGTACGCCTCTTACAGTAATGCGACTCCTGATAGCTTTCACTGATGTGGACGCGAAACGTTCAGTTAAAATCGCTGTACATGTAAATGTTATTTCATTATACTTTATTGAATGAAATAAAGCAGAATAATTATACAGATATAATTATTATAATAATGTGATGTAACTTGATAACGAACAATATTTGTGGTAATTTAATGACTATTTTTATAAATTTCCCTTATTTTAGATTTGTGCATTACATTGTATTACAATAACAAATGGTTGGTGAAAAATGTTGGCGACGATAAAATAATTTAAATATTAACTACATGAATGGCCTCCGGGCCAGCCGAGTTAGTCAGCTGGTAGAAAGTCGCTGTTATTTTTTAAGTAACACCGGTTGGGCAAGCGACTTTGTATGGTAACCAGCTGATAGCCATCCATGGGTAGTTGTCAATGATGTACAGTTCCCGATGAAAATAAAAGCTAAAAATCTGGTGTGAAACACTCACACAACTTTCTCTTGCCAATGCAAATAATTAACAATAAACCTAACATTATTAATAAAATATTAGAAATAAACAAAATCTAACCTCAAAAACATAACCTTATTTTAATCATGAGTGAATGACGCAAAATGACAATCGAACTCAATTTGGCTTAAAAATACGGAAAATCACGCTTTCACGCTAAACTAGGCTCTGTAGAGAAAAATGCTCTAAACAAAAGTTGTAGATCTTTTAATTTTCTATAAATTTAATTATATACACTTTTGTCGTAAAATGCATACTAAGACCGAAATGTTAAAAAAATCAATTTTTCTCACGTTTTCGTGAGAAAAAAACAGAAAATCGCTAATTACCGCTAAACTAAGCGTTATACAAAAAGTTGTTTGAATTAAAAGTTGTAGAATTTTACATTCTCTACAACTTTTATTATATAACGTTTTGCGCTAAAATGCATATTAAAGCCGCAATCTTAAAAAGAAAATGTTTTTACGTAAAAACAGCCTCAAGCAGAATTTCAGCAAACATGGCGCCTACCCTATATTGTAGAGCATAAAAAATGTAGTAAACCAGGCGATTTTTAAAAAAATCGTAGGACTAGTTTTTGAGAAAATCGCAAAAAAGTGAAAAATTATACGAATAAACTACTACTTCCGGTTGACTGATTTTGATGAAAATGTTCGTGTCGGGTCCGGTAGTGATATGTAACTTAAGTTTCAAGTTTCAAGTTCGTACGATGTTCCGTTCTTGAAATATTCTGTTCACACACACACACACACACACACACACACACACACACACACACACACACACACACACACATACCAATCGCTAAAAACATGTTTTTTGGGTTCAGGGGGTCTGAAAACGTATAGATCCGGTGAAAACTCGATTTCGAAAAATCGACATGTAAACAATACTTTCCTTCCTATATATTCATATAGGCAAGAGAAAGTAAAAACAACTACATGAAGCAGCACAATACCCATCGATGGAGCTTCTATATTTTTGTTTTTCATATTTCAATCAACTGAGTTTTTAAACGAGCAACTCTGTTCCTAACTCTCTATACCCTTCTTATCGAATTTTCCAGTAAAGTAAATGATCTAATCGTCCTGATTATTTTTTTTTTGTTTTGCTAATATTCTATGGAGACATTGATAGTATTGTTTTATTGTGTCAAGTGCATAAGGGACTTGTAAGTAATTATTCTGAATAGTATTGTTTCGTATGTACCAAAGCGATTTCGCAATAATTCGAATTACTTTGAACTGGCAGGACTTTATCGAATTATAATACTCGGTTCGGTGGATTTGTAAATGTGGAAACTATTTATGTCCAAATCAGTTTCATAAAGTATCTTATTTGATAAGGAAGAGAAGAATGTCTACCAATTAAAACTATTTTAGCATTTTGTTCTTTACGTGATTATCTGTACTTTTGGTGCAATGTGAGTTTTCCATGTCAGTCTCTTTTTAGAGGGATCTAAATATCTAACTGTGTCAGTCTTTAAGATAGAAATGTACTTTTTATGTAAACTGGAGGGGGGACATTTTTTGAATTACTTGAACCACAAAGTTACTGCGTTACTGCGATTGAAATTCGCAGGATTAAACTTTATTTTCCACCTGCGTGAAGATTTAGAACAAACTAGGTTAAGTTATACTATTTAAAAAAAAAAAACTTAATTTAGTAATTTTAAGTAAATGTTTAAAAAATTCATAACAAAGATCTAATGTATCGCGCACAATCTACAGAAATTAAAACATCTACTTCTAAGCACGGTAGAAGACTTAGGAGGCTCATTAACTCCGTTAATCTAAAAGAATTATGGAAAGTTTTAAGGGATTTTTATTACATAATTTTTCAATGAAGTTCTGATTGTTAAACGTAAGTTGTGTCGCCGACGACCTCATCATTATCAGCACTGAAAACGGTCCCAGTACCTGACGTGGGGAGTGCTAACAACGCACAGCGAGCAGTGTCTCCCTCCCATCATGAAGTGGACTTGCCGGATGGTGATTTAAGTGGCTGCACTGGAATGCAAGTCGCTTTGCCATCCAACCCTCGAATGGAGAACAAGGAAGAAGAGTTCAGCCGAGACAGGACGCACATTCCCGCACCGGTCAGCCTTTGTCTACCCGGCCGCCGAAGAAACCTCGTGCGTGCCTGCTGAC
Source organism: Catonia carolina (assembly GCA_035578175.1). NCBI lineage: Eukaryota > Metazoa > Arthropoda > Insecta > Hemiptera > Achilidae > Catonia > Catonia carolina. The sequence goes on along the minus strand of JAQMRL010000001.1, from coordinate 253,099,010 downwards.
ATCACGGTGAAGATAGAAGTCAGCGTAAGGGCTGAGAGCACTGCCTCGGCCCCTTTATTGGCCTACGCCGACCCGACACTGCGGGGCTCTGGGGGCCACCACTGTTACGCTGCAGTGGTGACTTAAATGCCGCTGAGGGAGAGCTAGGACTGAACCCGGTAGCTGAGTCGTTACTCTTGGGGCATAGCTTCCAACATGCCAGCTCAACACTTCTGACCACCAACAACGGTCTTTTTCAGAGCCAACCACAAAACACACCCGGCCCTTTTCAGGGCCACCAATGTCGCAAGCAAGGTTTTGTCACGTGTTGTCTGCCCCGGTCGGCGACGGTTAATTTCTTTTAAAATTGAGCTATTGCTTTAAAGTTAAATCCATGTTTATTTGTTTATGGATTATATCAAGTCTAAACTGCAACACCATGAAAAAGTTTCTGTTTGAAGATATTGGTTACGTCTATTTTAATGAACTATTAAAAAATATTAATATTTTCCTTAATGAAATAAGTAGCGAAAACTATAAATTTGGATTTAAAATTTTTAATTTTATACACTACATTCTTAAAAATTATTTTAAGGGTCCTGTTCTTAAATTGAATATAACCTTTCTAACTTAAAAATATTGTTAGACAATTCGGAAGAGGGAAATAATACAGTATTTGTTAAGCCGTCACTTACTCAAAAATCTGTATTTAAGGCTGTCTTTATTATAGTAACTATATTAATGGAACAAATGATAAATTGTTCAAAGCTTGTCAACAATATTCCTATTTCAGAGTACTTCCTTTTCTCTTATTTTATTTTGTGGACAGGGATGACAGATGAGTAGGCTTGAAACCTCTAACAATACCCAAAAGTACTAAAGTATAAAGTAGACTCACACAGTTCATTACATTAAATAAATTCTGCAAAATTATTTTATTTTGTTTACATTTACTAATACGTATTGATATGTAGAGTTAAGTTTAATTTATTCTACTTTTCATTAAACATTTTTGTGCTATTTTTATTGTTTATTTTCACTTTCAAATCTGCAACAGTAAAGTTAATATTTTTAATTTAGTCGAAATTTTATTGTAATCTTAAGATACGTTAGTATAATGAGTTTCCCATAGGCTCTCTGAAATTCTTGCAAGATTCATTATCCACTGCAACCTCTAATCATTGTGTAACAAACGCTACTCCAAAAATAAATTATTAATGCGTTATACCTAATGGAAGTTTTGTTCTTTCTATTATTTACGTCTTTCAAATAAAAAGAGTTTTACATATTTTCATCATTGGCATTGCTGGCTTTGTGACTTTTAATTTATTGAATGAACTAAATATTTGGTTTATATGTGAACAAACAAAACATTTCATGTTTCAATAAAGAAGTTACCCGTAAATCGTAAAACTTAATTGAAAAATTCAAACATGAAATACATTTCTTATAACAGGCGAAAATAAACCTAAATAAATCATTGAATTGTTTAATTTTATATTATTAACAAAAATAAATCCATGTATAAGCCGCAAATAAAATAAATCTATAAAAACGTTAGTAACATAAGTTGTAGGCCCTACATAAAGCAAGCGGAGAACACGCTGCACGAGTAATCAGCCAAAAGGGACAGATACCTCATACTAATTGCTCAGAGTTGAATGTGTTGAAACAGAGAAACAAAGTTGAATGTGGGACAAGTAGAAAGTTAACAGATTCCTAGTTGTGAGAAATTATGCAAAGGAAGAGCGATGCAGTTGAAAAAATTGTTGGAAAAAATGTTAACGCATATAAGAAAGTTTTAGCCACCCGGGTTACACTTGGTAAGTTTAGTAATTTATCAATTATTGTAATATAGTATTGGTAAATTTAAAACTGCCTATATAAATAAACTATAATTTGTAAATAAATTAAGCATTCTGACAGAATTCCATTTTAAAATTAAACCAAGTTTGCAATAAAGGTCTATGAAGTTCTGAGTTTCCCTCTGGTAAAGACAATAATTAAATTTTGTTTTTAACTTTCTCATTACTGTATGACTAATATAAATGTCTTAGGTGAACAAAAGGTTACTAGTACGTGTATACTAATTATATGTTTTAGGAATCCAGGAAGGATGTTGAGAAGACTAGAGTAAATGGAATACATGTATACCTAATTAAATTCAGATTACTCATTTTGCTTTAAAGAGGTTTTGCGAACAGATTTTTTGAACAGAAAAATCCAAACAGTGAATAAAGAGAAGGGAGAAAAGAAACTTACAGTGAAAGAATACTGAGATTGTTGATAGAAATAAAGTATCCAGAAATATCTGACATTACTGATGTGTTTTATGATGGTACTGAAGCATTTCTTTTTATATGTTTAGTTTGATCAGCTCGTTTGTGTAATGATAAAAGTAACTAGCTTCTCCAGGCGTCCCGAGTTCGATTCCCGGTCAGGTCTTGCTTTTCTTCAGTTTTTTACCACCTAATAACATTACCTACACACCAAACAAGGTTTACGTAGGCATTTTTTTGTCTCTCGACAGGTTTGATGCAGTTCTCCAAGCTAATCTATCTTGCGAAAGTCGTTTCATATCTACATACCTGTAACACCTTACATCCTTTGTAATTTGCTATATATATTCTAATCTTTGCCTCCCTCTACAATTTACTCCCTCAATATTACCCTCCATTATTGATAGCCCAATACCTGGATGTCTTAAGATGTGCCCCACTAGCCTATCCCTTCTTTTGTTAAGATGCTTCCATGTACTTCTTTTTTCATCCACTCGCCTAAGAACCTCTAAATTACTTATTTTGTACACTCACCTAATCTTTAACATTTTCCTATAACATCACATTTCAAAAGCTTCTATCCTCTTCTTTTCTACAGCCCCTATCACCACGTTTCACTTCCGTATAATGCTACACTCCAAACATAATGTTTTAAGAAATTTTTCCTAATCTGTAAATCAATGTTTGTAGTCAGTAAGCTGTTTTTCATTTCAAAAGCTTTTTTAGCTTGACCAATAATTGCTCAAGCTACGTAGAAACAATAAAAATGCTGATATTCGCCGATGATATAGTAGTATTAGCCGAGACAAAGAAAGAACTAGAGGATACCGTAAATGGAATGGATGAGATCTTGAGAAAGGATTACTTCATGAAAATTAATAAGAACAAAACGAAAGTTTTGTGCAGCAGCAAGAGTGGTTTAGAAGAGATGGGAAATTTCAAAGTAGGCAACGAAAACATACAGGAAGTTGGGGAATTCTGCTATCTAGGGAGTAAAAAGGATGGTAGAAGCACAAGTGATATCAAGAGTAGTACTCTTCTACAAAAGATTTTAATAGCTAACAATTTAATTATTAATAAAATTTTATTCAATTTAATTTTGAATTCAATTCAATTTTCTCATTACTTACATGAGAAAAATTTCGCGAATGTTGATATCTGTTCAGTACCTGTGCACGTGAAGACGTCACTTGATATGTTACTTTTGATTTTATTATCAGAAAACAGGCCTGAGTATCGGAAAGATTTTCTATAGTTGTTTGGTTGTAAACAAGAGTTAGTTGATTTTTAATAATAAATTCCCATATTTTAAGATAAGTTAAAGTCTTGAGGTTTTTAGCATATTGTAATCAATTAGTTTTCATAGTTTATTGTTATTGTAGCAGTCTTCTCAATTAAGTGCGATATTAATATAGATCATCTTATCACACTGTAAACATTTAATGTCCACAACACAATGAATTTAAAATTACCGAATGTTGACTGTTTGAAAACGAGTACCCGATTGTCCTTTCTAAATACCAAACTTACGAACAACTGTTCATCTTTTACTCCCATGTACCACAGCCAATGAACAACTTCCGCTGGACACCCTCTCTGCAAGACAGCATCTCCGTTTCTTACCCGGATTAATCTGCCAATCAGATATTTTACATTTCAACGTTCTATTTTTTAAATAGTTCTACATCTGTCCGTTCCTTACAATATTCGACGCCCTCCTTCTTACGCATCACTTCTATTTAATTTAAATAAATGGTTCTTTTAAATTTACACAATAATTAATAACATATATAATTTTATTAAGATGCTTGAAATAAATCCGTTATTAAATAATTAATCTTACAGAAAACAACTTTTTTTAGAATCAGATCAAAATGTTACGGTATATTATTTATCAGTTGATAAAACTCTTTAAATACGAGTTTTATCATTTTATTAATTACAAGATTTTTAAAAGAATCCAGAAAAATGTTAAATGTCTAAGAGGATGTGAAGTATTTAATTTAATGATATCCAGTGTCGTATTATTTATGTTTAATTACAAATAAAATACAATAATAAAGTAATAAAAGTATTTAAAAAACAAATAAATGAAATTAAATAAAGAAGAGAAAAAATTATTTACGTTTGATACTTTATCCATATTTATTACGGTAAACCTAACGGTAGAAACAAAAGACCAGGTTTACGTTTTTCTTGTTTCCTTTTGTTTGGTACTAGTAATCAATTAAACTGAACAGAAGAAAAACTCTTACAGACCTTACAATTGTACAGAAATACTATATTCTTACGCTTCAGTACTACAATAGATTCCATGCTGTGCTAGTAATGGTTTCTGTTTCTAGTGCCTTCTTCTAAAGCGTACTGCTTTCAGTATACATGTATGGTTTTGTATTTTTTAAATTCAAAGAACAGTTTGTTCCATATCAGTGAATAGTTGACCTACCTTTTTAACACAATGAAAATAGTAGAAATCATAGAAAGTCCTAGTACTGTTGTATGGAATGTTGAACATAATTCTGATTAGATTAAGCCATTCAAAGAAAAGGATAAATTTGTCAACATATTAATAATTGAAGCAGAAAATGGTTTTTAAATAAAGAGTAAAATAATTTTGTTATTTCAAATTACTTACAGAAGAAAATAATACATTTAATAATTGAAAATACTCGAATGTATTAGAAAATTTGCTAGAAAGTAAAGTACTCTACACCGACGCAAACTTTAAATTTTCTCAGAAACAGTGTAAACGTTTCATTAAACTTTCTCACTATATTTGTGGCTCATCAAGCAATACTCTAAGTTTAAAGAATCCTTCAGACTCTGATTTGGTTTAAAAATCGGTTTCTCAAATTAATAGCTTTAATTTTAAGGGAAAAACACGATACATGTACTGAAGAAAATTAAAATATAGCTACTACCCATAATTTTTGTTTGGTTTTTTACCCTTAGTCTAACGTGAATTTACGATTTTATATCTAAACCTTTGCGTAAATTAGATCACATATTTTAAAATGATAAGCTTAAGTATTTTTACGTAAATAAGAAACTGTAATAAAAAATAACCTATCAAATCTGGTTGGTTAAATTCAAATTAAGTTAGCTTTGTTGAATGACCTGCAAGAAAACCATTAAATTATCTTAAATTTGGTATCTTATTTAAATTCTGTTTATTTAGGAAACACTTCAGGATTTGTCAGTTTGAAGAACTTATTTGTTGATAGGTTATTATCTTACCAGTAATTATTATTTGCAAAATATTTACTTCATAACAGGTCATAACATTACGTCATAGCAATGCACATAACAGGCAGGTGGAGTGTTAAATCACTTGCACTCTATCTGCTAGTTCCAGGGCTACAAAAATAGTTATATTTCTTATCACGTGGTCAGCCAATTATATGACTGAACTATTAAGAAACAGACGAGTTAGAGATGTAAAAGACACTAGTCAGAGTTATCTCCTCTGAAAGTAATGAATTTCATTACACAGTCAGACCCTGTGGTGAATGAAGTGAAGGTGTCATTTGCAGGATGCAACGCAGATACTTTTCGTAGGGCCTGGGATGATGATAAGCATAAGCTACTTTTGTACTCAGTGAGGAAGGCCATTGCTAAACCACCTCACTACTCGTTTTACTTAGTAAAACTTCTAGAGGTTCAAACCAGACTTTCGCTGTTGACCTAAACAACAACAACAACAATTAACTCGTACTGATGTAAACAAATTTTTAGTCAAGGGATACAAATTTTAAAAAAAAATTGATCATACGTATTTTAATAAAAATAATTTGGCACACTCTTTTAACAATTCTTTATTGAATCTCATATTCAATTTATCAATTGATACTGTGAAATAATTTAACAAGAAATGTTTTAATATAAAATTTACAGCTTACATTACTGTTCTTTTAATTTACGAAAGACTTGAGAACAATGCATTTTCTCTTCTCCGTATTGAAGTACTGCTAAGAACTTATATTCCTCTTGTGAGTATCAAATGCATCCCTGAAGTATCACTTAACGTCAATAAATAAGAGAAAAACTAAAATAAGAAAGAGTAAAATAAATAAAAGAAATAATATTCTACACTGGAGTACAGATGAGTTGGTGTAAAACAGTTTAAAAAAAACATTAAATTATACTTCTCATACAAGTTTAGAATGTTATTACATAAAACTAATCCGAAAGTTCGGATAATCCGACCTCATTTTGAATTGTTCTAACAAGTATTTTACGTATGAAACATATTTTTTAATGAAGAATACGTAATTTTATATTAGTACAATTATTTTAATAGGATTCTAAACATAAAAAGTAATTTAAATAGTGCTAAACAGTGTAGTTAAGAATAGAAAATTAACACAACCAAGTTCCTAATATAAGATCTGATTTCAATAGAAATCCAGTTCATTAGTAATTACAAGAAATTATACTTGTTTACTGCTTCTTGGCTGCATAAATTCACTTATTGTTTAATGTCGTAATACCGAAAACCCTGACGACCCCGCAATATTTTTTTATAAATGGCATAATGTGTGTATAGTTGTTGTGCTACTCTGCGTATGTGCGCACTACAATGCTTAATTGATTACACATACATAGATACCAACACTATTCCAATAATACGTGCGTAGTAATAAATTTATCTACTTTTCAATTTTTGTTATTATGCACAAGTTTTGTATAATCTGAACATTACGGAATCCGAACAGATCCAGCTTCCAGTTAGTTCGGATTAGCAGTGTTGTTGTGGAATACATAAATATCTGGAAGCATAGAAGTTGCTTTTACATCAAGATACAAAATATCATACAACATAATATATTTAATAATTATTTCTGAATTTATTTTACGGTAATACTTAATATTGTGCTATTTTATGGTGATAATAATTTTACCGAAAATTTTTTTTCTCCAGCGAATATTCAAATTGTTTATATGAACACTGTCTAACCAATTATTACGATAATTTTAAAATTTTTAAGATAATTTAATAAAAAATAGTTTCAATTTTTATAAGTTAATTTGATATTTCTGTCAATAGAAGTTATTTTTTAAAAATATTTTACAAATTTTTTTATATCGCATTATAAGTATCATGTTAATTAAAATGATTTTGTCAAGTTGTTGGGTAAAAGATACCTTGTTAACATGAAGCCACACTGTATTTTCTTAGTCCAATCAGGTATAAAAACTGATGTCTTTGTTTTAAAATTATAATATTTTTTTTCATCTCCATAAGAAGCAGGTGGAGAGTTAAATTATTTGCACTTGACCTGCTAGTTCCAGGGCTACAAACAATTTTTGTTTCTTATCGTATACTTAGCCAATTGTATGACTGAACTATTTAAGAACAGAAGAGGTAGAGCTGTAAAGACACTAGTCACAGTTATCTCCTCCAAGAGTAATGAGTTTCATTATCTAAACCTTGTGGTGAATGAAGTGAAGGTGTCATTTGTTGGGTGGGATGTAGATGCTTTTTGGAGGGCCTGACATACTAATAAGTAAAGTACACTAATTATATAAGTATAGCATACTAATAAGTATAAGTTATTTTTCCACTGAGTGAGGAAGGCGCTTGTAAACCACTTAACTTCTCGTTTTCTTAGTAAAGCCTGTAGAGTTTTAAACCAGGCTTTCGGCTGATGATGTAAACACAAAATTTTATTCACTGATACTGATTCATAATATTTATTCAGGCGAAAGTGATCTCTACAGTTGTTTGTTTGATATAAATGTATTTTTGTTCTGACGAAATCAAATAGATTACCGATTGTACAGAATCGGTTAAAAATGTATCGTACATGCGGCTTAAAAGATATGTTTCTAAACATTTTTGTGTTTCGTATTTCTGTAAAAATTAAAACAAATTCGTTTTAAATATTATTTTTTCATTAATTTTCTCCTTATTGTATGTAAAAAAATGATTGTATTGGTTTTCATTAAAATTTTGCTGAATAAACCTTTTTAAATTTTCTAGAATTTTCAATATCATGTTTCCTTCTCCTACGTAAATAATTCAGTCTTCTTTTTGCACGCTTCAATACATACTAGGTTTTTTCGATATGTGTATCCTACCAACGAGCATTTGTTCATCTTTTCACTTCTCATTTCAGACGTTTTCTTTTTAAGGTTAAACGTAGGTTTTGAAAAGAGCGCACGCTCTGTTTTAATCTTAAATTTAAATATCATTTACCGAAAACGTAATTTTTAATATTATCTACATAAAGTGATTGATTTATAATCTTTTTAAGTTTTACGTAGATTCAATATGAGAAATAGAAAGACATTGTTACTATGTAAATATTGTTATATTTTTAAATAAATAGCAAATCAAAAGCAATTAATGTAAGAACCAAACTTTTTCGTCGCGGGAATAAGGTTTGCTAAAAAAACAAAAGTAATAATTGTAGTCAAAAGTGTTACTTTCAGGTCTATTCTTATCAAACATCAAGTTGCAGATATTGTTTGTGATATTGTTCATAAAAATAATGTAATTTTTTTTATTTTTCTCTTTAACAGTTTACTTGTAGGCACTACTTGTAAAACTGAAACAACAAATAAATATGATAATATTTGTGGTAAAGTGACATTAGGCATGAGACAGGTAGGGCCCCACAGGTGTCTCCACTCTAGGATTATGAATAGCAATCTTTTGAATTTGGAATAACTTTATTTCACTAAATTAACAGGTATCTAATTCAGTATCTTCTTACGTGTCTTTGAGATATCATGTAGGTACGTATTTTTTTTCACTTAACACAAAACTCAAAATATGTAACATACTATCAAAACTGTTACTCTAATCTTGTCTGTACATAATATTGTACATTATGTGCATAATTATGAATATTTAGCCTAACATACTTTTATAAACCTTTGTGTGAATAATTCAAATGTAAGTTCTGGAAATCAAAATCAAAACCTCTGGTCAATTGTGTTTTTTATTACGTATGTGCTGTACTACACCTACTGTTGACATAAATTGGTTATAAATTTTATTAATTATAACCAAACAAAACAGGAAACAAATTTATATTATAAGTTTCTATTGGTGAACTTTTTTCTTTCAAATTGTAAAGTTGAAGAAAAATTTAAGTTAACCTGAATGTTAGTAAAATATAATAACAAAGTATTACATTTTCCTTGTATTTTTATTTAGGAAAGTGCTGAAGCGTTAAAATATTAAACAATGCTCCTTTCACAAAAGATTTTTATGAAGTTGTATTGTTTTACTTTATATTTTTCTCTGTAATGCAGAAACTTTTTCGAGCAAAACTAACATGTGTGCTGCAGTGTAAATTAATCAATAGAATGGCGGTTTTCATTAATATACAAATGTAAAAATAATGAGAACTTTTAATTATGTAGTTTTTATATATTTTAGGAGCGTGTATCTGTGAAGTGTGTAAAATGTATTTGTGGTATACCTCATTTCATGACTGAAAATAGAGAAGAATATTAAAGAATGAATAAGAATCCTCCTGGGACAAAAAGTGTTGAAAAAATATAAGATACATTGGATGAAGAGAATAAATATTTATAAAGCAGAATAAAGGGCGGTAGTAGTGATGTGGTGTGATAAGGTCCGTAGAAGTTTTGATCTCTTACTTTCCTCTTTGTCTATTCTCTCTCTCTCTCTCTCTCCTCACCCTCTCTCTCATACTCTGTACTTTTCCTGACATGATGAACTGTTTTTCAAACAGCCTGAAGGTTTCACTGGCTGTTCCATCATTGATGAAGAACTCTTGGTGTACAGGTTTCCTCGTACTACTACAAATTAATGTACTTCCAACTAACCTGGGCTCATTTTCTACCCTAGTCTTGCTTTGCTTTCAAAATTTCTATTTGGTATTTCAGTGATAAGTAATCCGGTTGCCTTGGTTACACTTCAGTTATATTTCACTTGCAGACGTTTCATAAATACATACAAATTTTCGGTATTATATCCTAACGTTAAAAAGAAAACAAAAAAAAATTAATTTAGTACGTATTAAGTTTCTTATTAATTTAATTATCCAGATAAAATTTAACTTTAATTTGGACAATTATTTATTGTTTAAGTTTACCAAAAAAATACACGTAAAAGTGTTAATGAAATAACTTTTGTTTGGTACAACAGTCTCTACTTTTTTTAGTAGCGCCGGTTGACTAAAGAAAAGAATCCATTTGGAACGGCAGGCATGACAACGGACGGAACCAGCTCCGTACAGTGATGAGGAAAGGACTTTTTTGGGCAACTCTTTAATCACATCAATCGCAATAATCATGCTAAGCTACAGACCAATACGGCGCGCATAAGAACTGATATAGGAGAATTCGGATACAGGATTAAACAAGGTTGATAATATGAAAGGAACAACTCTGTTGAATAGGAAGATAGCGCTTTTAACTAAGTTAGATGATTTAATATTGTAGAACTTACTTGGAAAAGCCCATAAAACACATATCCATAATTCCCTGGCTTCATGCGTAGAAGACTTGAAAAAGTAGAATAGACATTCACTGGCAGCATATAACAAAGGCGTTGTGTAGACTTCTTATTAGTACTCTGAAAAAAATAGTTTGTAAAATACAAAATATGAAGTTAAATTCACTGATAGTTTGCATTGCAGTTTACGATAATAATAAAAAATGTACTCTTACTTTGGTGCACCAAAAAGTTTGTAACAGCTTAGCAAAAGTGCAAGGATGACTGGAATGACAAAAGAATTTTTATAAAACACTTGGTATACATGCATTAATATTAAACTTGGTTCATTCTTTAGAAGCAAACTGGATAAAAACTTATCGGTATTAACATAATGAGTACGACAATACTTTGCATACAATAAACATGTCTCAACTATGCATGTAGCGTGGAAACGAGGATACCATAAGAAACACGTCCGTTCACGTATTAGCGTCGAGATCATAAGACACCGGGTTAACCCACGCTGACTACATGGAAAAAACAATAGATCCTTAGAAGGGTTCAATGCAATGCGGAAGAAATAACCAAAAGGTTCTTGCGTGGAGACCATATAAATTGATTTCTATTTCCTCTGATCGATCATGTGATATAAAAAGGAAGAGAAGGTCATGAAATTAGAAGGAAAGGCCGCAGCATCGTTGCTAGGCGGAAATCTCATATTCCTTCTATTGACAAATTAAAATAAACCTTCTCGAACCTTCTAGAAAAAATAAAACGGAAGATGACAGCCGCACGGTATTCAAATCACCTAATACGGTCTACAATTCTGAAAAAGCTCGTTTGGGTTATATGTATGGTACTCCCGTGGCATCTGTCCCAATATGAATGGTACGTCCCGCCAGCCTTCAGCTCATGTTCTGTGAAGCAATTCTTGTTTTAAATTAATTAATTAATTTTCTTCCAACTTCATATTTTACACCACACCTTGGTTTTACCAAACTTCCTGCATGGTTCAAAGTGTTGGACTCTGACTGGTCATCAGATATCAAAATTAGACCTGCTGAGATGAGATTTTTCAGATATTTAGCAAGGTATCGTTTGCTGGACCATAAAAGAAATGAAGATGTTAGACATAAGCTTGATGTTCCTCGGGTAGTATCAACTATTCGAAGATATAGACAAGAGTGGTATTATCATTTTTTGTGTAAGCCAGTATATTGAATATCCAGACAGGTTAATACTTACTATTCAACCGGACAACATGGTATTGGATGATCTCTAAAGAGGTGGGTATCCCAATTTTTTTTTATAGCAGGCTTCTAAGTTGAAATTGGAAAAATCCAGGAGGCTAAATCCTTATTGTTTATGATAATTAAAAAATATATTCTATCATTAGACTTCGGAAATCAATAGGAAAACTATATGAACCTTGAATACAGCCGTACGAAATAGTTGTTGAATATTGTCCTGCCCTGCCTTATGTGCGAATTTTTGATCCAGGAATCTCTTTACTGCTCACTGTCTCTTTTGCAATGGACTTTGCGCTGTATAATGGGTGCAACCGTAAGTATTTTCGGCCGCGCATGGAATACAGGTAGTGTAGAATACAACCCTCTGTAGTCACTAATAACGAAACAGTTAATACGATGTTTAAAAATCTGGTGTGCACAACTTTTCCCTGCCAATGAAAATAATTACCAATATAACCTGACATTAGTAATAAAACATTAGAAATAAAAAAAAACTATTCTCAATAAATATAACCTAATTTTAATCATGAGTAGAAGAAGCAAAATGAAAATCAACCTGTTTGGCTTAAAAACACGGAAAACAACTCTTTCACGCTAAACTAGGCTCTGTAGAGAAATATGCTTTAAATTTTAAAAATGTACATCTTTTAATTTCCTATAAATATGATTTTATACACTTTGTCGTAAAATGAATGCTAAAGCTAAGAAATCTTTAAAAAGTTGATTTTTTACACGTTTTCGTGAGAAAAAACATAAAATCGCTAACTACCGCTAAACTAAGCGTTACACAAAAAAATGTTTGAAATAAAAGTTCTGCAATTTTAAATTCTCTACGCCTTTTATTATATACATTTTTGTGTTTAAATGCATACTAAAGCGGCGATTTAAAAAAATCAATATTTTTACGAGAAAACAGCCTCACCAAGAATTTCAGTAGACATGGTGCCTACCCTATCTTGAAGAGCATAAAAATGTAGAAAATGAGGTGATTTTAAAAAAAATCATAGGAGCATTTTTTGAGAAAATCGCAAAAAAGTTAAAATTGGCACGAATAAACTACTACTCCCGGTTGACCGATTTTGATAAAAATGTTTGTGTCGGGTTCTCTAGTGATATCTAAGTTAAGTTTTAAGTTTCAAGTTCGTACGATGTTCCATTCTTGAGATATTTTGTTCACGCACACAAACACACACACACACACACACACACACACCACGCACAGAGAGAGAGAGAGAGAGACCAATCGCTAAAAACATGTTTTTTGGGGGTTCAGAGGGTCTGAAAACGTGTAGATCTGGTAAAAACTCGATTTCAAAAAATCGACATGAAAACAATACTTTTCTTCCTATATATTCATACAGGCAAGAGAAAGTAAAAATTTATTAGTTTAATAATAAAAACGAAGAAGAGTTTAAAATATTAAAACAGAAAAAAATTAATATAATTAATGACGTAGAAGAACAAAGTATTAAGCATCCATTTATATGTTTTTTTAAATATTAAAATTGAAAAGTACATTTTACATTTCAATTTCATAAAAGGAAATAAAGAAACTAACTTTATTTATCCTCTTTGAAGGAAATGTAATTTTAAATGTACTTAAATATGTTACAGAAGAGAATAAAATTGAAATTAAATATATATATGAGAATAAAGGTAAAATATTTACATTTCCCGGAACATAAAAACATAGATACAATGTTGAAATTGTTTCACCGGCGTTATTTTTTTTAACAAGTAATAGTAGTACACCTTTGTAATGTTTTATTTCACTACCTATTTAATAACATTAATTTTTGTTTCTAATCTAATAAAATTGAAATATAAAATACTGTTTAAATACAAATTAATATAAATTTGTAAACACGTAAATAATAATTAGTTAAAACAAATACAAAAGTTTCTAATTTTATAAGAAATTTTCGAAATTCCTCCCTCTTTATATTCAGAAAGAAAATGAATTCTATCTGTAACATTCATTTCCTCATACTGTGGCTACTGGACAATAATATTTTGACAATAACTTAGGATTTTGACACTATGGTCTCTTACAGCCAATTCCATTTTGTAGGGGGTACGGTGAGGTTGGTTATTACCTTACACAGGCATTGACGGGCCATTGTTGCTTTCGGGCGTATCTCCACCGGTTCAGACGATCAGATAAAGCAACCTTTCTGGATTGTGAGGTAAAGGAGGACAGCGTAGTACATGCGATTTTTGACTGCAGAAGATAAATACCAGAGAGGGAGGATCTGGGGACCAAGCTTAGGTAGCCGATTTCTCCAGAAAATCTGTGATTTTATGATTGCAGAAGAAAAAAGCCGGAAGGCTATTGAGGAGTTTATCCAGAAAGTGATGAAGATTAGAGAAGCCCAGCTGCGTTAGTCCCCAAAGAAATCACTCAAAAAGGGGGAACTGGGTGATAAAATGAGAAATTATCCAGCTAATAAAGAACCTTCGGATTGTTGTGAAGTTTTGTCTGACGGTGATTCCGTGGCAAGTCGGAATGGGAGAAAAGCAACTGAGAGGTTTTGGCGGACAGTTGCCTTCGGCCGAGCTCCGCATACCCCAGGTAAAGACCTACCTACGTACCGGTAAATTCGGTTTCCACTTATAAAAAATATAATAAATACCATGTATATAAATATTATCATATTTAATCCTTCTCGTGTTGGTTATACAAAAATCAGCCGCTTTGTTGTCAATAGAACTGAGGCGTGAACCATTGGTAAGTGATTGTCAGTAATTGTAAAACGATTTGTGAAACTAGTTTTAAATGAAGTGAGTTATTGAAAAATAGTTTTCAACATCAAAGCAAGTTCGTTTTAAAAAGAGTTTGTGCGTAAAGGGAATCAAATGTACAATTGTTTGGTTTTATAGGTAAGAGTAACTTAATTAATTATTTGATTGTTAATGGCGTTAATTTTCTTTTAGTTAAGTTTAGTTTAGATTTTAGGTTTTTTGTAACATTTTTTAATAAATTTAGTCTACTAAATTAAGTAGTTTAAATATAAATATTTAGTAGTTACACCGGTAATAATTTATTGTAATTCATTTATTTGTTAATAAATATGTATTTTAAGTTTGAAAGGAGTTTTTACCATTTTGTTAATAACCATATCCTGAGAAACTTGGATACACACGTTACAATATTTTAATATACTTAAATAAATATGCTGCTAGCTTCTTCGTGCATAACTTACAAATTCAGTGACAGAATAGATGTGAGATTGTTATTAAATTCTTCTTTAAAAATTTAACGAATCTCTTGAAATGGCCTCTTAGCGTAAACTTAATCGAAATTCATTGTAGAACTATATGAAATTGTAATGTATTCCGGTTTCATACTTATGTTCGTTGTCTTTATTTATACGAAACAGATGACTTGGATTGCGACTATGGTATTCAAGATCATATTTTTTTCTAACTAAGTGGTTAATGTTTTTCTTTGCAAATTTAAAGGTTTCTAGAATGTACATGACATTATGCGACTATGGTATTCAAGATCAAAATTATATCTAACTAAGTGGTTAATGTTTTTCTTCGCAAATTTTAAGGTTTCTAGAATGTACAAGGATGATTAAAATAAATTCAAATCTGTAGAGAAATTGCAGTATGTTTTTACTATGTTATGAGTAGAAATGCAGTAGTATTTTATTTGCATCGTTTAGTACATTTATCCTAAACACGTAATTTTTGAGTTATCTAGTTGTAGCATTGAGGTGACGATATTAAAGTTTTAATTTATCAACGACGTGGCAGAATTTTGTTGTAATGACAAATAAGTTTTAGAAATGTTTGTTGTATGTGGAGATTTCTTATTCCACTGAGCAATATCTTTCTAATTGAAAAGGTATTGTAGAAAATACTGAATAATTTATTTAGATTCTATTGAAATATAGTTTTTCTTTTTAAAACGATTAAAGTTCTTTGTTATATCGATCCTTAATTAATTAAAAAAAAGTAACACAACAAAATTGGAATTCATGTTTTATCTATTGAGTAGAGAATTATTCAAATATAAAGTAATAAAAATAAGAAACCTGTAAAATGAATGCACACTAAGGATGCATTGTAAAATTGAGAAAAAGTGTAAAAAACGTGGAAACGGATGACAGAAATGTAGAGAGAGTCTGGAGAGTTGAATCCTACGGGAATCCTGGATTCACGTTCAATTTCACTATCTCTCGAGTGAATATTTCTCCCTTCCGTTTTACGTACATCCTCGTTTGCTGTAAAATTTTCTCTCTGATTAGTATAGTAAAATTCCTCCTATCCATATTAAATAACGATTTTCATTAACTCAGTTCGATTTTAATTAAAATAAATCTATTCATAACGAGCCTCTTGACCTAATTGTATGGCGTCGAAATTATTTCTAAACGAACATACTGGACTTCAATAAATAATATTTTTTTATCCATTAATTGTTACAGGAAAATTTTAGCATATAGTTTGAACTAAATAAACTGAATCTCCTTGATAGAGGTGAACTCCTTACTGTTAAGAATTCGATCGTACGGAACTATTCTTCCAATTAGAAATGAAAATGCTTTTAAATTTACATCAACTAAAAATCATTTGTTTGTACTGTATTTTGAGTTTTCTTACCAAATATATTTAATACTTAAAGGAAGGGGTGACTGGCATGCAAAAAGGTTTTTGGGAATCCTTCACAGCTTACTTTCCAAAAAGAGGAAAGTAGTTTCCGCTGTTTCTTGTAAATAATATTGAATAATGAAGTATATTATATATTTAATTTAAAATAGTTGTTTACATTATTAAATAAAGAAAAACTAAAGCAATATCCCAGAAAAATCAACATTTTCTCCTTAAAAGTAATCATCAATTTGAATCAACAGTCTTATCTGTAAAATCCATTTGGAGCTTTACAATCGACCGGTGTTCTCGTTAAAATCAGTATATCAATATTACATTAAACTTGACTGAAAAAAGCATGATCTTTTCTAAAATATTAGCCTACATTTAGTAAATATGTCACTTCAAATACTATTCAATTTTCACAACGGGTGGATTAAGTTTTTAATACAATAATATAAAATTAGGTTTATCAACTCTTCTGCAATTCTGTGTGGAAAAAAATAAATTGAAATATATTATTATTATAAAAAAACTAGTTTGCTGCGAAACTATTCTAATTTCAATACTAAAACATGAATGAGAGAGATTCGTGGATAGAAAGAAGAGTCCTTAGGACTTTCATAAACAAAAAACGGAAACTCAACGATATCTAGATTTTAATGTTTTATTCTGAACTTTACCAAGAAATCGAGCCAATTACTGACTGACATCATGCCGAAGAAACAAATTCTTTTCTTCGGGCATTAACTTAGAATACTAAACAATCGAGTAACTAAACAACTCATTTCTATAATTAACTCGTGGAAAAATCCTTCAAGGTGGTTGGCCGAAGTAAAGCAAGATATGCAAGAACTTAAGATAGCAAAATAAGATCTTTTAGAAAAATCTGATCAGCTTAATTCGCTTAAAGTTAAAGACACAAGATTTAACAAAAAATTCGAGCTCCATCGTCAATAATTTTTACAGATAAAATTAGACATCAGATCCCAAAATATGAAGAATTATTGGGAAAAGCGTAAGAATCCTGAAACAAAGAAAGAAGGATTTCTAAATTTGGTTCAAGTGGTCCAATGAAGCTGTAAAAGCAAAAAAAACTAGTAGTACACTTAAGTTACATACAAGTAATACCAATTTTGCTAACTAGACTTATACGTCAATTAATGTGAAGGGAGTCCTAGTTAAAATAAAAGAGGGGATGAAAGTTGAGAGGAAGATAGAATCATTGTACGAGTAAATCCCCCTCAAAGAACATTCGGTACGAGGGATGTGGTAGGTACTTGGAAGTGAGGCGATGACGTCAGCTGCCCACACACTGTGTTTTATATATTAAAGAGTACCCTTACAAATAAACCCTTGCCAATAAATTTTGTATTTAATTAGCTATAAATTATAATAATACATAAATTTAATTTATATATTAAATTATGTATTACCTAACTCCATTGTGTTATTAAATGAGCAATTTCAAAACAAATATCGTATCCATCATCAATTTAAATAACGAGGTAAAGCTCATCGATATAAAAATATAATTATTATTCATATTACTAGTACGTTATCGACAGTATCAATATAAAATTAACCGTATCCTCAACAGAAGTTAAGAATAAAAAATTGTACTCAATTTTCGGAAATTTTGATTCTAAATAATTTTTTTTTAAATTTATTTATTCAAGAATTTCACAATCTGTTGCATGCAATCAGTGAATGTGATAAAAAAATTAACATGATAAAGTGGAGACACAGTCCAGTGACAGAACTCCGACGAGAATATAAAAGTGCAGCATTTAGATCATTGCAACGTTTAGTCAATTACAGTTTTACGTTAATAATTGATGAGATCCCGGCTCCATCAACGTTTTTAGTCGTCTAAATAGATTGTTTGGGAGAGTCTGCGAAGCCAGATTTGAAATCAATGGGTTATGGTTGTTCGCGAGTTTCTTCCTAAATTTTGTATAGAGTTTAAAGAAAACGTGATTTTCTTTACAATTCCACTTCTTTAAAATTACTTTCTTTACAAATGGGAAATTAACCCATTATTTCCTTATTTATAACGTTTGGTTTAATCACTACAGTTTGTAAACCAATCACTGTAATATTTGCAACCCCTCAGAATGTAATTGACAGTTTTTATCTAAAATTATTACTCTGTTTTATCAGTGACTTTTATGACTATTTTCTTGGGAAATCTCAAAAAGATAACGTGCACTCTTGAGTTTCGAAGATAGTCTTTTCTAAAAGAAAAACTCTGAAAGATAAATTTACCTAGTTATTAAATTTGTTTAGATTAAGGGAGACAATAATTGAACGTAAGTTCTTGTAGAATTAAAGAAAGTCACAGATCTTATACTACCATGTTTTTAGTTGTGTTTTTTTTAATGAAGAAATCTACGTAATCTACACATACAATTTTTATGACGCATTTAAGAGTTTACAAAATTATTCTTTGTGAACGTTAATAAATATAATATATTTTTAATTAAAACGATTATGATAACGTTTGTTTTCTTTTGTTTTAACCAGGTGTTTCTTACACATTTTTTTGGAACATCCAGTTGAATTCCGGAACCTTAGTTTTTGTTTATCATGGAATTCATTAGGTACTTCTAATTATTTGATCTATATCAAAATAGTGTATTTTATTTTACGCAATAGAAAAAGAGAATATTTATTCCTTTATGTCTTAGTATTTATATTAGTAATATAAACTATAATTTATTTTTTTTTCAAATGCACATACTTTTCTTTCTTTACTACACCGATTCGTAATTAAAATTTATAGTTTAATTTAATTCAACTTCTGTGTATAAGAAAAGTATTTATTTTTTAATTGTTTCTTTATAATGAAAGAAAAGTTTAACAATTCTTTACGTAACAAAAGAAATTGTTTTTATGTAACTATATAGAAGAAACCCTAATAACGATGGTTTTCAAATACTGAAAACATACCAATTATTTCAGAATCTCCTCATTCACAAGAATTGAATTTCGTAATTATTGAAGTAAAACTGAAAGAAAGATACAGTATTAATATAAAGTTTTTTTAATGTGGGAAATTTTACTTTTAAATGTTGGCAATATGACTGAGCTCCCTTGCAAGCAATGCGCCGTACCACTAGTAGATAACACACTTGTTGCAACCCCCTTCTTGTACGAACTGGGATTATACTACCAACTGTGATTACTATACGCCATATCTGACAACCCATTTCCACAACTTATACGTTTGTAGGTATGTTGATATAAATTTAACCTGTTTTAATATCTTGCTATTTTATTTATCTCTCCATTTATTATTTTAGAAAAACTAAATAGCACTTCCATAGAGTATAAATATGTCAACTCGAAAGCATTTACAAGCTTTATTTATATACGGCGTAACTTCAGCAGAATAAATAATAAAAATAAAAACTGTTAATTTGATAAATCAAGAATAATAGAAACGTCTGTTATTTTTATTTTAAAACAAAGTATTCTGCCACAGTTTGTTTTCGTATTTTTATTTTATTATGAACTAGCTGGTTTGTACAAATAGATTCACACAATGTAGAACTCTATTTAGAAGCAAACAGAGGCTTAAGGTACATTGGATCACATTTTGCATTTAAAATAATTGTGTAGATACCTACCATAGGCTAATACATTTAAATAATTGACAATCATTTGAGAATGTGACGTAAAATTAAATAAGACACAGGTTGATACTTTGCCACTGAAAACATCTTGTCTTTTCACGTTCAGAGGGAAAATCACCATAATTATCTGTATTTAAGGGGACTCTCTGCTGTTTTTTCCTCCAATAATACTTAATCTATTCCAGTTTTTCTACACTGACTACGGCAATTTTATTCTAGTAGGTAGCTACTATTTTATGAAATTTAGGTATTCCTAACCCTTAGAAGCCGGGTAGCCCATGTATGGTTGTTGGATGACGAGTATGTAAGTACTCAACAGTTTGTGTAATAGTGAAGGTCATTGTACGCGCACACCAGTAAACATTATAGTTAAATAATAGCTGAATGTATAAGGAAGAAAGTAAACTATTTAGAAACAGAATCAGGTTATTGGGGAAATTTTCTATTGATTTGTGAATGTTGAGATACCACTCAGTTCCGGTTCTTTTTCAAGAAAACCGTGTAAATGCCGTATTTCATTTAAAAATACGTAGATTTATTACCGCGTTTGAGAGCTTGAATTGTAGAGGTAGGTAAATTGTTCAATGTTGCTATTATAGCAAAACCGGTTAAATTGAATATGACCTGTAAAAGGGAATAAACGCTCCGAAATTTGTAGAATAGCCTATTTCCAGACATTCTTCACAATGGAACTAAAATGTTCTAATATTATCTTTTATAGAATTTTTATATATGAATGTATTTAAAGCATTTACAAGCTTTATTTATATACGGCGTAACTTCAGCAGAACAAATAAAAAGAAAAACTGTTAATTTGATAAATCAAGAATAATACAAACGTCTAATAATAGAAACGTCAATAGCTGAGTGATAGTGGAAACTTTGTAATTTATTCACATAATAGTGGTTATTGCTACTGGCTTCTACGCCGGAGTCCCGGGTTCGATTCCCAGTCAGGTCTGCCGTTTTTCATTACTCATCATCATTTATCAACCTTCTCAATGTCTGCATTGGCAGCATTTGCAAAACAGTTAGATGTACAACCAAAAAAACACATAATCTTTTAAGGAAATCAATTTTTCCTTTTGTAAGAAGGCATTTCCTTATAATAATTTTTTATAATACATTTTTGTGTACTGAAAAACTTCATGTACAAAAGTCATCTTGAAATCTGTATATTTAAAAATTTAAGCAAGTTTAATGATTAACTTACAGTTTGATTGAAATTTTTAACAATAAAAACCGAAGTATAATTTAAGAACCATTTGCGTAATGAAGATGTGATTTTCAGGTGTCTTATTGACATTCGATTTTTGTACCATTATAAAATCTGTATGGTAACATACAATTAAAAACAAATTAAAACTTAAGAAAACAATACTGTTCCAAAGACGTGACTTCGGTCGAATAATTGAAAGGAATGGAAAATTCATGCAATGCAGAATAAAAATAAAAATAACATATTAATTTTAAAATACATAAATATTTTAATGACTTAAACAATGATAAGGACAAGATAGAAAAATATTAACAATTCAAACTTTATATGATTATTCTATAAAAACCTGATGTAACATTGATGTTCCCCGCAGCTCACTATATAAATTATTAACATACCGCCTTTAATTAACTTTAAAATAAATAATAAAACAATAATGATTTAAAACTGCTTCACGTCACGCCAAACTATCAAACTATTAAGATTAACGACGAACTCTGATCTGTTGAAATTAACAAACTTTGATCCATTGAAATTAGTGAACTCTTTAACTCAAGCCATAATCTACTTGTTAAATTAACGATGAACTCTCTCTATTGAAATCAATGAACTCCACTATTAAAATTAAATAAACGAACTCCTCAAAAATTACAATTGCCCTCTATATATAAACTCGGTACAACCCCCTCTAAGTATGACGTTGGACCAATGAGAACGCTTCTTTTAAGTTTCGAAGGTCTCATTTTTCGTTAAAAATTATAAGACACGTGTAAGCAATTACTACATACAATACAAATTAATATTATGGTGTAGTGATTGCTTACTTAAACATCGACACATTAATTTTACTTTTAATGCGTTATTTAGACAAGTAACGAACTTCTCCCCACACAAACATTTACCAAATTTTTGCCGACACAAACATACATAAAAATGTATCACTATCATGTCGGAAATATTAATATATATTTATGAGCTAGCGGTTACATTTAATTGATTGTTCTCTTTATTTTTATAACGATTACTTTTAACGGATGTTTAAATAAACTATTTCCTTTGCTAATACATATAAAATGCTATGTACATTTGCTATGTACATATAAAATACATTAATTTATCAGCAACATAATTAATGACTAATTATGTGCGATACATTTTATAAAGGTGAAATTTTCCTAAACTTGAAAAAATTTGAACGTGAAATTGGACATACTCACGTGTCAATAATCGCTACAAAAATATTTTTTCAAAACTCGCATAACAATGTGAAAAATTCCGTAAACCAAACTTTTCAACTTATTGTTTATATAATTATTACTTCTGTTTGTTATGTGCCTTGTAATGAGAATAAACTGAATGACTTTTTTTAATTCTTTATGGAAGGAGTCAATAGTACTCTTTTACTCTATTGACTGAAAATAGCTAATGAAAAGATTCTTCTGCAGAGACAACAGGGTTAATTTCTATAATTTATCAAAGAATTATTGAAAAATGGTCTATATATCGGTAAAAAGGTATATTTGTTTTTTTTATTTTTCACATGATAATTTTTTGTCTGTTCCTAAGTTCTGACTGATATTTAGTGGGAAAATTCTTTAAACTTTTTAATTTTCTAAAATAAAAGTTTTTATCTTAAATTTTATTGTTGTTATTATTCAGACGAACATAAATTTAGTTAAGATATACGGAGCCTACTTGACTGTGACGTACTCTATAATTTTCATCCGACCTCTCTCATACTCCAACTAAACCATTCTGTAATAGAATGATGATATACAATTTAACATCACCGGAGCGGTGGGTTAGGCCCACTTTAAACACCTCCTCGTCACTTCTGCAGCGGACAGGTTGTTTAATAATGATGCTCGTCGGCCAGAATTGGTCACACACCGTAAACTTCATCAATTAAGGTAGTTTAGTGAATCTATTATTTACAAAACCGTAATTAACGTATTTATGTGAAATTATCCGCAATTTTTTTGTAAAATATTGATTTATTAACTTCTTCTCCTTCTTCTACTGGTTTTACCTTCTTTTTTATCTTCTTCTTTTGCTTCCTTTTACTCCTTTTATTCTTGCTTTCCGCCTCCTCCTCCTCCTCCTCTTCCTCCTATCCTCCTCCTTCTACAGCACTATATCCGTCTCCCCTTTATTATTTTTACACACGAGGTATATTCATAGAGTAAGAGTCGTTTGGTCATAAAAATTAACGGTTTTTGATTTCAACAAACCTACTTCACCTTTATACTTAGTCGCCGTTCACTTCTAAGAACTTTTCGTAACACTACCACAGCTTATTTAACCCCTCTTTACTGAAGTTTGCCACCTGGGAAATGAACCACTTAACAGTGGCAGTCTTGGCCTTCTCGTTGTCTTGAAACCATTGTCCATCAAGCCACTGTTTCAAGTGTTAGAAAAGGAAATAGTCGCTAGGTGCTGAGCGATCCGAAAATATGCGACCAAGATCTTGAATTTTCTCCTTCGTTCGGGCAGCGTGTGATGACGCGCTTTGTACTGGAGGGGGACAAAATTTTGGACAATAGTTTCCCGCGCCGTTGATTTTGGGTTGCACGTCTTAGTTTGGTGAGGGTTTTGCAGTACACACCAGCTGTAATTTTGCCTTACGTTCAATAAAATTAACCAAAAGCAAGCTTATTTCGTTACAGAAAATGATTACCATAATTTTCCAACTCGAGTAAGGAGATCCTTGATTCTTTTGTTTTTGTGAAGTTATATGGTGCCATTATAATATAGACTATAGTTTTGTTTCTGCATTCGTAACACATATACATGTTTCATAAACTGTAACAATTTAGAAAAAAAGTGGGAGGAACTAACGACAGCCGTTGTCAACTGGTTTATTTCCTAAGGAGTGAACTTTCATGCAGAGAGGTTAAAGAAACTGTGGCAGGGTTTGAAAAGTACTTAGAAGTGAATGTCAATTGTGTACAGAAGTGATACTTCACTTCTATCAAATCATTTCACGTTATTCATTGGTATTTACAAAAACTTCAACTGCTCTGAGTTGCATAATGATGAATCGTGCTTCATGACACAATTCTAAACGTTAACGTTATCTTCACAAAGCAAAAAGCTGAACAAAATTTGTGAAGGTAAAACATAACATAAATAAAAATAACATGAAGGTATAATATCAGAACAATGAATTTACACGCTCAATAACTGTAAAGCGTTCTGCTGAAGTACTGAGTTTGATTTTACACTAAGATCCGGAAATTGTTAAACCATTTAAAATATCAATAGGCCTAATTTTCATAAACCATTATTATTTGCTAAAGAATAATTAGTTAGTGACTTACATAAAAAAACTAAAAATATCATTACATACATTAATGAAAAATAAAATTATTTCAACGTAAAATAAATTTAGACTGAACTACTGTGAACTACTCCTTGAACGAAAGCGTCAATCTCATGTGCCAGGCACAAGTGCTGACATCAAGTGATATGCACATGTGTGATCAAGCGATATCGGACTGGAGAATGGTGCAATTGAAAACATTTTATGCTTCATAACAAAAAAAGAGAAGTCATCTCTTGCTTGTAAATTTTTTACGGTAGCACATTACTTTTTTGTGAATTAAATTTCATATAAAATAATAAAGTTCTTTTTTTCTCAATTATTGTCGTCGTGATTTTTAGTATCACACGTTTTCCTCCTTGATTATCGAGTGGCTATAAAAACTAAGCTTACCTTAGCTTCTATGAAGCGTTTATTAAAAACGCAGTGCTTGTTCTAAAAAATTTATTTAAATCAAAGAAGAATTAATATTTAGTACTAATTTGAATCTACTTGATAATCTACAGCGATATATATTTCTATCAAATTTCAAGATCGGCGTAAATTTTATACGCAATATCTGCCTAAAAATGTAAAATTGCATACATAAAATTTTAATGATTGTACTTTAGTCCAATATTCATGACAAAAATGTTTAATATTTAGGTTATAAAAAATCCGTAATGCATATAAATAATTAAGAATTAGGTTATAATTATTTCAATTAATGTAAAGTACACGTACAAAATATTATTGTTTAAAGAAATAGTAGGTCAATTTTTTTTTTAATACTAAACTGCATTTTGCGATTTCTTTTGACCAATGTAATGTGCACAACACAACATAACAAATTCTCAACAGGGCCAGTCAAAAATTTACACCTATATATATCAAACGCATCTTTTTATATCGCAAACAGTACACTACACAAAACGTTAGAATGGTTGGAGGTTTTGAAATTATCAAAAGAACTACCTTGGTCTAGAAATGCAGTATGAAACTAGTGTACAAGCTTCATAGTCCTAGATTGTTTCACTTGTTTCGTAGTTCGTGGTCTTACCGCTTCTATAATTGCTTTTATCTTTTTGAGCCAGCGCACCAGACCTTCACCCATCAATACGTGTCTAAGATATTCAATTATTGTTAGTGACATAAAAAACACGTTTAATTTTAGCACTTCAGTCCGTTTATCTATAAAGCGTTCCAATACTCTGAAAGGTGTTATAATATGTTCGCCATCGGTCTTACTGTTTACCAAGTTGTCATCTAAATATACCTGAAAAACTCACCAAAGTGACCTGTCAACAATTAGTCCATTACAAATGTTGCTGGACCATCCTTTAGCCCGCACATCATCACTCAAAATTAGTATCTTCCACGCGGTATACTGAACGCTGTCCTTGGTATTGATTCACCCTCCACTTCCATCTGCCAGTATCCACAGTTCAAATCTTGAGTGCTAACATATTTGGATCCACATGCGTACCTTTTAATAACATTTTCAAAATTGGCGTTGGATAAGCATCATTTACAATGCGACTATTCAACTTCCAGTTGCTCAGGTCCAGTTTTTAAAAATTGGTTATTTTTTAAGTCGTTTTATTAACCACACTATTATTATTTATTGCTTAAAAAATTTTGGTTTGTTATATTTTAATTTAGCCGCTTTCGTATTGTGCGGTTAGTGCGCTAGCGTAAAATGCAGAGGTTCCGGGTTCAATTCCCGGCTAGGGTTTGGAAATTTTCACAAGTCAAAACCCACTTTTCCGGTTACATAATCCGCTTTAGTCATTAACCAACAATACATTGATGCGACTTTAAATAAATTTAAAAAAAATTAAATTTGTTAAGTCCGTTTATATTTTTTATTTATGTTTGAATATAATTTTTCAACCAGGTAGATTAGTTTATTTAACTATTGATTTTATTTCCGTCTTTCTTGAAAATTTAGTGTCAGTTTTTTTAAGGGTGCTCGGAATGCCTATCTCGTAATGCTAATGTAAGGAACATTTTCTCAAAAACTATTATCCTGTCCAATTTTCTTGTGGTTACTTTTCAGACTGTTCTACACTCACTGAGTTACGAGCATCTTAATATATCGTTAGAATGATAAGAAATTCTTTTTCGAAATTACCACTTTAGAAAATCATAAATTTTTACCTATTGAAGTGAAAAAGAAATATTTAAACACTTTATTTTACTGTAATATTAAATCAGTTAATTAAAATTGTGGTATGAAAGGCTGTGCAAAAATTTCATTAAAATCTATTTACAGTTGGCTGAGAAAATGTTCCTTATGCGTCAAAAATTGTCATTTACAGGAAGCAAGAAAAAGCTAAAAGAGAACACATTATACGTTAAATTAATTCAATACGTTATTTTTTACGATTCAGAGGTTACTATATTGCATTCACAGGTTTAAGGGTCACGTAAGTACGATTCATTATTAAAAAATGCACAAGATCTAACTCTGAATGACAAAAGACTTCATTCAACTATACAGTAAAAGTTCTTGAACAAGACTAATTTTAGTTTGTTTAGTGTAGCCTACACCTATTAATAAGTAGCTAACTTAGTCTTATAAAATGTTTCAGATTGTTGCAAACAGTTAACACAATATAAAGAACAACATAAATATTAAGGTGTGTGACTGCAGTTATACGATAAAACATGACATATGCCAAGCGCGAAACAGCAGTAACCAGATTAATTCAATTTAATGCCACCACTTCGAGGCTGGCAACAAGCCTGTGTAGCGCGCAGGTACAATAGCTAGTGATATTATAAGTATGATACGACGTCATATTTTTACCTGTTCATATTTAAACCTGTTTATTTGAATTTTTAAACGTAAAAACATTAAAGAGATCGAAAAGACGGAATTAATTCTGGGATTAAATTAAGCTCTCAGCATGAAAGTAGGCTATATATTAGAACTTATTCAAGAGAACAATGGTTAAAGAGTATATTTAAGGGGTTTCTCTTTGTTACCATTGTTTCACATCTTCTTCATACCTCCTATTCGACTTCATCCACTCTCAATTTTTCCCATCCCTAAAGTAGTCTATATATCTCTTAATAACTCGTC
This sequence comes from Catonia carolina, assembly GCA_035578175.1. Classification (NCBI taxonomy): domain Eukaryota; kingdom Metazoa; phylum Arthropoda; class Insecta; order Hemiptera; family Achilidae; genus Catonia; species Catonia carolina. The sequence goes on along the minus strand of JAQMRL010000001.1, from coordinate 253,071,241 downwards.
TAGGGCAATTGCATTATAAAAAATATGTTTATTATTACTTTATTAATCAATCTTCACTGTTTTCATCCTTCTGTTAAATTAATATTTTAATTAAATACTTATTTTAACTCCTTTGATTTAATTAACCTGATTCTTTAATCAAAATTAGCATTCGTCAGTTTAAAATATAAACGTAAATTTTAGTTATTTTTGAAATGCGCTACTCAATTCAATTATGAAATATATTGTTCTTCTATAATTTTTGAACTGCTAATCATAAGCAATTTTTTAACGGATTTTCATTTCTATAAATCCTGGAGTCTGAAAGTTTGCAAGGTTTACCTAAAAACCTGTTCGGATTCATGGTACAGTCTCGAAATTAATGAATTTCTAATCCATTCCAAAGTTTGTAAAATTAAATTTTATTATAAATTTTTCTTCCTAAAAACCTCTCCTTTATATATCACACCTTTTGTTAATACCGTGTCATAAAAGAGGTAAGGGGTTGTCGATTTTAACAATGGAAAGGTGTTTACAAAATTTTAATATTTAGTTGTGATAAATTTTAGGATTAAAATACAAGCCGACCGCATTGGCGTAGTTGGTAACGTGCTCGTCTCTCATCATGCGATTGTGGGTTCTAATCCCACTGAGGCACGACATATTTTCATTCGTTACAAAAAAAATCATCCTTACACAGTTACAACCCAACGTTGTCGCTAATGACCGTTGCAGTTGATGCGACGTTAAATATATAAATAAAAAATATAAATAAAAACAAGTAGCTACAATTGTACATTATGATTTTTTAAATAAATTTAGTGAATTTTTTTGTTCATTATACTGAATAATTTTGTTGTTACTTTAATTCCTACAACACATTTACAAGTTTAGTATTTTTTTACATATTTATTGTCCTACATAAAAATAGCCTTGCTCTTTCTATTTTCAAAAATATAACATTAATAACTGATTGTAATACGCTAATCTGAAAGAATGGGATTAGGCAATTAAAAATAATTGTCTTTGATACATACTTAAAAAAAATTAATGGGGATGTTGTAGAGTAAGGGATTTATTTGAATATTTTTTAGTTTATAAGCTCGCATCAATAATTATGCAATAGGACTACATTCGGTAGTGCTTTTAACGCGTTGAAATTTGCAAACCCTCAGTTGGGAATTGCATCATAGATGTGCAGTTCAATTTATCCTAGGGTAATAATGAATTTTATTGATTAAAAAATGTATGTAAAGCTTATTGTGAGTTTTTTTCAAATAAAATACAGATTGCCCATTAAAAATTTCTTTTCACTTTACTCATTGCGTATTCATGTTTATAACCAGAGGCTCAAAATGAATTGATTTATTATCTACCTATTTCATTTGTTTATAGAAATAATTTTAATTAAATTTGATTATACAATACCTAATAAATTTGTTGTTTTTATTCTTTGAAAAAACAGGAAATTTGTATTATGTAAATATGTTTTGGATAAATCGTTTAACTAAGCTATCTGTTTATATTTTCTATACAAATACAATAATAATTTAATTTTTCATTTATAATTTCTTTTATGAACGATTATTTTTTAGAAAAATTTCGAAAACTGCAAATATTTTTGTTCATTTTTACTTTCTCTTGTCTATTAATATATAAAAAGGAAAGTATTGTTTTCATGTCGATTTTCCAAAATCGAGTTTTCACCGGATCTACACGTTTTCAGAACCCCTGAACCAAAAACAAAACACTTTTTGGCAATTGATCTGTGTGTCTGTGTGTGAGTGAACAAAATATCTCAAAAATGGAACATCGTACGAACTTAAAACTTGAAACTTAAGTTATACTACTACCGGACCCGACACGAACATTTTCATCAAAATCGGTCATTCGGAAGTAGTAATTTATTCGTGTAATTTTTCACTTTTTTGCAATGTTCTCAAAAACGGCTCCTAAGATTTTCTTAAACATCGGCTCATTACTAAATTTCTTATATTCTACAAGATACCGAAGGCGCTGTCTGCTGAAATTCTTGGGGAGGCTGTTTTTACGTAAAAAATTGTTTTTTTTAAGATTGCGGCAGTAATATGCATTTAAGCGCAAAAATGTATGATAATAACAGTTGCAGAGAATTTAAAATCCTACAACTTTCATTTAAAACATTTTTTGTATAGCCTAACACTTAGTTTAGCGGTAATTAGCGATTTTCTGTTTTTTTTTTTTTTGGTCACGAAAATAGGTACAAAAAATCGATTTCATTTTTTTAAAGAATTCAGCATCTTATGACAAAAGTGTATATAATCTAATTTATAGGAAATTAAAAGATCTACAACTTTTATTTAAAGCATTTTTCTCTACAGAGCCTAGTTTAGCGTGAACGAGTGATTTTTCGTATTTTTTAGCCAAACTGAGGTTGATTTTTATTTTGCGTCCTTCACTCATGATTAAAATTAGGTTATGTTTATTGAGGTTAGTTTTTTATTTGATTCTAATGTTAGGTTATTATTGTTAATTATTTTCATTAGCACGATTGGCATTGTGTGAGTGTTTCACACCAGATTTTTTAACATATTAATTGACAATTTAAAAATTACATATTCAAAATATAACTTGACAGAATTGTCTTATTTTAAGATCGTATTAAAGGTTTTGGTTTATTTTCTTCTAATAAAAAAATTCAGTTCTTTATTTCTACTATAGTTATTAAAAATAAACTAATTGGAGTTCCGAATGTTTTTATTAATTTCTTTAAAAACACTGTTATAAGAAGTGATGTTTCCCAGAAAATTACGTGATGCAGTGAATACTCCAATGCTATAATTCGGTTAAATCGCTGAAAATGTTCCTACAGACAAATTCTCAGGTTCTTACATGACAACAATGTTTCTAATTTTACTATTTCAAAGTATACGAGAAAACATTTTTTACAGTAGTCCGGAGATCAATTTATAAATAGTGAAGTCAAGTAAAATATGGCAGTGTCAATGTTTGTTTACAGAAATTATAAAGTATGCTAGAAAAAAATTTATGAGTACGATTCAAATTGCAAAAATGGCTTTCTTGACCATCTTGAGAATTTTTTCCCGTACTGATAGATTAGGAAGTATGGACGTTCTTGAGAACTTAGGAGTATCTAGGAGTTTAATAGCTTATTATTTTCGAATAAGGAATCGAATTTACGTAACGTTAAATCGGGCTTGGACTTCTCTTTAAGTCTTAAAGACTTAAGTTTAATGTCTAAGTCTTAAAGTCTTAAGTTTAAAGTCTTTTCTTTACAATTAAATTATCTCCTGACAGACTCCTGTCAGATTCATTATGTTTTGGTGTTTGCTGACTCTGTGATAAGAAACAAAACTACTTTTTGTAGCCCGGGAACCAAGAGATCAAGTGCAATTAATTTAACACTACACCTGCCCGTTATAGGCAAAATTTCCGTATATGATATTTAAATGGCGGTGGGGAGTTTCACTTTAAGGAGAAAAGGTACCCAGTGGTAAATTCTACGTTTATAACTATGGGTATTGTCCGTTATTCAGACGAAGAGGTCTGTACTCCATTTTCACTTTAAACGTCGCACAATTGGGAAGTTCCTTATAGCTAGATCACGGGCTAGTTGGTTTCGATGGTCATCTAGACGTTCGTCAAATCTTTTATACGAGGACGCGGTTAGATCCTTCACTTTTGGAATTTTTAAATCGTCGTGGAGGGTTTTATTGCTTACATAAAAAGGAGCGCCAGAAACAAATCTTAAGAATTTTAATTGAAAGGCCTGGATCGACTTTAAATTACTCTCTGCCGCTGAGCTGGACACCATAAGTCCAGATTGGTCTCAAAAGGGTTTTGTTTATTAAAATTTTGGAACGAGGGTTAATTAAGCAGAAGAGTAGCTTCTGGTGGCGGTTAAGTTCTAAACGTTTTGTACGCAGATAATGCTTCCAAGTGTATTACATATTTTAATTTATAACTAAATATTTTATTTTTAAACTAAATATTTTATAACTAAGAATTTTTAAAACTAAATATTTTATCAATTTAAAAAAAACTAAATTTTGTATTTTAAAGTTCGTTTAAAATGGTGGGGCAAAACTGACTCGAGTGCTTTTCAGGTCAGTTTTGCCCCACCATTTTAAATAAAACTTGAAAAAACAAATTTTTATATTTAAACTGACCTGAAAACCACTCGAGTCAGTTTTGCCCCACAGTACTTTGTGAGACAAAGTGATTCTGTGTTTTATTAGTACCAGTTTTGTATAAGTAGTATGAAACCGGAATAAGTAGTAATTAAACCTTAAATTAAATGTCTTATTGAGTACGCTGAATCTGTACGCACTTACCTAGAATATATAACCAGGCGTTTCTTCCGTAGAAGAATGGTATTTTTCCCCAAAAATCGAAAAATAATGAAAAATGAATGAAAAATAATGAAAATAAAGAACAGAAAACTTTAGATAAGTGACCGGCTACATCGAAACAGCTCTAACTGCTTGAAATGGCTACCCCGTTACTGCTTAAGGTCGTTCCCATGCAGAGCCCATCAATGAAAACCAAGAAGGGTGTGTTTCACCCGCCAGGACAGTTTCCCTACTATTCCCTATTTTTTTCCTAACACCTGAAATTATTTACAATCAGTTTAAAAACAAAAACTATAAATTAAATAACATGAAAGTGTTTACATGACGAAGACAATACCCAATGGTATTGCTTCACAAAGAAGAAAAAAATCATGTATAATTTCTGAAAATATTAACTAGATAAAAAATGAATAACCGTAATAGAAGAGGTAACAAAATTAATAGCGGTGATAGTAGAATTCGTAGAGGAAGAAAAAGATGTTAATAGAGTTGATGTTGACATGGGCTTCAAATATTTACATTGCAGGTTAGTCGGTAAATCTACACGGAAGGTCAAGAAATTTTATTCTTTTTAGTCGTGTTACGTCTTCGCAATTATCAAGTAAATTAAGCGCCAAAGAATTTTGGTGATCTGCTAATTTTTCTTGATATTTAGAACTTAGCTGCGTAATTTCTTTTTTCACAGTGTTGACACGTCCTTATGCAACGCTTCATTTTGTCACATACCATGGAGCTTTTGTTATCATCCGTAAAACTTTTGACTGGAATCGTTAGGTGATAGCAAGATTTTATTCCCTATATTACTACACTATGGAGTACTACTGAATGTAACATTTCAGTATCAGTTAAAACTGACATCGTGAAAAGTAAACAAAATATTCGTTCACTATACAAGTTCTCTGTTTTTTTTTCAGTTAATGTATGTCAAATTCACAGTATGATTAACGTTGTAATCGAAACAGTAATCCGTCATTTATTTGCTTTAAAATATGTCAGTCGACTCGCTTTTTAAGGTGACATGAAAGTCCTCGTTATATTGTTTTCGTATCGACGTTAAATTGAACAACATGTTATTCGACAATAAAGTTATTAATTATTAATAGTTGGAAAAGCTTCTCGTTTGTATCAGTAAATAGCTTTGTTTTCTATTAAACTGTACTTAATACTCCCAGAGTTTGAAATAATGAGTGCTACAAACATAACTGTTCTAGTTATAATATGATATACAAATACTGTATATATTTTACTGAAATAACTCATTATTATAACTTAGTTCACTAAGCATGTGCTTACAGTAATCTACAACAATAGTAATTTCTCAAACTCCGTGTATTGTCCCATTGTCCAAGTTTTCAATGCCTTACTAAATCTTTTGTTTGATTTTCAATAAATCCGTCCTTGTCACAACATAATGGTTCCTGTATTGTAAAATTTTGATGATATAATACTGTTTGTTGCTCATATCCAATCGAATTAATAATGGTATTCTTGTTTTTAGAATGACATCGTTTAAAACTATTAAAAAAACTTATTGAAAATTTTGTTTTTACTTTCTCTTGCCTATATGAATATAAATAGGAAGGAAAGTATTGTTTTCATGTCGATTTTTCGAAATCGAGTTTTCACTGGATCTACACTTTTTCAGACACCCTGAATCCAAAAACATGTTTTTAGCTATTGGTTTGTGGTGTGTGTGTGTGTGTGTGTGCGCGCGCGTGTGTGTGTGTGTGTGTGTGTGTGTGTGTGAACAGAATATCTCAAGAACGAAACATTGTACGAACTTGAAACTTGAACCTTAAGTTAGATACCACTAGAGGATCCGACACAAACATTTTCACTAAAATCGGTCAACCAGAAGTAGAAGTTTATTTTGTGTCATTTTTCAATTTTTTGCGATTTTCTCAAAAACGGCTTCTACGATTTTTTCTGCCATCCAAGCCGGTCTTCTCAGAAAGGGAGTTTTCGCCACTCCCGGCTAAAAAAGTCTCTCCTAAGGACAGCACTGCATTCGATTTTTCTACGATCGTCCAGTTCTTAACCTCCCCTAAGTTCCTAGCTTGGGTGGCTAATGTTCTTCCTCAACTAACATCTATTAGCTCCGCCTCTGAAGCTATCACTATCCTTATCTCATCTCTGACCTCCCTCCTTTTGTAATGCGTTTTCGCATTATGTCATGGAATGGCAATGGCTTCCTTCGCCAACGAAACGATCTACTACAAGTACTAACAGATTACGATATTGACGTGGCTCTTCTACAGGAAACTAAATTTTTACCTACTACTCGCTTTCGCCTATCCCCCTACGTTGTGTATCGTGCCGATCGACCTGGCGCTGTGGTCCCGGAAGGGGGGGGGGGTAGCTGTTCTAATACATAAGAGACATGTTCATAACTTCCTTGACGTGACCCATATTCCTTCGATTGAACATGTCGCTGTTACGGTGCCTCTCTTCTCACGTCTGGTTACTTTCATTTCAGTTTACCGCCCCCCATCTGCTGCCCATTTCCACCCCGCAGTTCTTGCTATGCTCTTCGACCAACGTCAACCTGTGTTTGCAGCTGGCGATTGGAACAGCAAACACACGGACCTCGGCTGCCGAACAACGAACATTGCTGGTACTGAACTCCTGTCCTTCCTCGAGCAGTCTCCTTTGTCGTTAGCGCTCCATGTTCCTGACACCCCGACAAGGGTGCCCCCATTCACCTATCAACTTCCTGATATCCTTGATTACGCTATTTCTCTCGATCTTGCCTCCGTCCCTGACATCGATGTATTACCTGAATTGAATTCTGATAACTATCCAGTTCTGTTTACTTTCACGTCCTCGACTGCTCGTATCCCTGTCCCGCCTCCTTCTCTGAAGGTCTGCTGGCGTTCCTTCTATGATTCAGTTGCCTCCCTAATCCCACCTGAACCCCCTACTATTACCACTGTAACTGAGCTTGAGTCCCATCTTGATTCCCTCACTTCGATACTTTCCGATTCCATTGCCCAGAACTCGCACCCACGCCCGCCTCGCAATAGGTCATCACTTCCAGCTCCTTTCAAAGCAGCAATCGCCGATAGGCGTCGCTTTCGAAGGCTCTGGCAGCGCACCAGAGATCCACATCATCGGGATCTGTTCAACGGTGCCGCTGCTAGGTGTAAACTGCTACTCGATGGTCACCGGTGTAGTAAGTGGGAGGACTACCTACATCGAGTAGCGGATGACGGAAGACCATGGGAGGCCACACGTCGTTTGTTGTCGACTCAGAGGAAGTCGCATCCTCTGATGACACCTAATGGTTTGATATATTCTCCGCAGGCGATTGCTGACACTTTCGCTTCGCATTTGAACGACATTTTGTTGCCCCTCCGCCCGTTCATCATGACCAGGATGAACTCATTCATGATGAAGTCAACTCAACGCTCTCTGACCCTACGCCCTGTAACTTACAACCCTTCACGGAGGATGATGTCATCTCTGTAATTTCCTCGATTAATCCGCGTAAGGCCCCTGGTCCTGATGATGTCTCTGGATATGCCATCCTGAATTCCCCGCCAGATCTAAAGCTTCATCTTTTGGCAATATTCAATGCAGTGTTGGCTCTGCAACATTTCCCCTCTTCGTGGAAGGTTTCCAAAGTCATTACTATTCTGAAACCCCACAAACGTCCGACTGATCCCGAAAGTTATAGACCAATTTTCCTTTTGCCGATCCTGTCAAAATTATTCGAAAGGCTTCTTCTCCCGCGCCTGCATCCTGTTGTTGAATCTGTTCTTCCCCCCGAGCAATTTGGTTTTCGTCAAGGACACTCCACAACTACCCAACTCCTCCGCATCGTCACGGCACTTTTGGATGCCAGAAATTCTTCCTGTGACACGACGGCTGTGCTGCTTGATTTTCGAGCTGCATTTGACCGCGTCTGGCATATGGGCCTCCTTTACAAAGTGGCACAATTCTTTCCCCCCTCAACTGTCCGATTACTCCATTCCTATCTTACTGGAAGACAATGCCAAGTCTCTGTCACTATTCCTCAGTTCCACATGGCCATGTTCCCACTCACCCCTTCGTCCGCGGGTGTACCTCAGGGCTCGGTCCTTGGGCCCATCCTCTATCTTATGTACACCTTCGATTTTCCTGTTCGTGATTCAATCCAATTCGGACTGTTTGCCGATGATGCTATTCTGTACCGTCACGGCAGATGCCTCCGCCTCAATTGCCGCGCGCTTCAAACTCAGCTTCTAGACATCACTAGCTGGTGTCGTGTCTGGAGACTATCACTTAACCCCACAAAATGCGAAGCAATCCACTTTACACTAAAACGCAATGTTCCTCCGCCTCTACGATTGGAAGGGGAACTCCTCCCATGGCAGAGCAGCGTGAAATATCTAGGGGTTGACCTAGATAAACGATTGACACTTCGACAGCACATTGACAGCAAGCTTAGCAAGAGTAGGGCCTTGTTTGCTTTACTCATCCCTTTGTTCCTCTCTCCTGCATACTCCTCAAAACTGAAACTTCTGATGTACTCCTCTATCCTACGTCCTTTCCTTTTGTACGGGTCACCGGTATGGTGGCCCTTTCTCTCCAAGTCCAACAAAAGACGTACTTCAGCATACCAGAACAAAGTCCTCCGGTGCATCACACAGTTCCACTATCTTATATCCAAACGCATCATACACGAACACCTTCTCTTCCCTTCTATGGAGGACTTTATTTACAATACCTCGAAACGGCTAAACGACGCTGGGAAAACTGACGAACCCCAGATCATTCAGGACTTGTACCGACGTCCACACCCACCTGAAGTCTCTATGCCATTACCATTCCACGACTTTATCTAAATTCCAGTATGACCCACTTAACAAAATTTAGAGTTGCCACATTTTTATTCTGCCCTGTATTCCTCTTATTTGCCCATGCCCCTTCTACTTGTATGACTCACTCCCCCCCCAGTTGGTAGTTGTCCCCATGTTCCTATGCATAATCACTCCACTACGGTGAAAAGAGCCGCCATTTTAAATTGATAAACACTCAGAACATAAAAAGGCCGGTGATTATGCCAAACTCTACCCTTTCCGTCTCCCCTGAAATCATAAACTAACCCCTACCTTACATTATACCTTTAGTCCACGTTCAATAAAATGCATGCCTTCCCCTCCCCAAGATAATAGGACTCCCACAAAAGTGAAAAAAGGCCACTGAAATATAAAATAAAATAAAAGAGCCGCTCTTAAACCCACTTGTCCCTTAATTTAAATTTTCCACAAATAACTTCTAAAAATAAATTACCTCCTTTCAAGTCCCAGTTCCAATGTCCCACGAACCAGAATCCTATTTCCTATTTAAACTATAAAATTCCCCCTAAATTTCTTGAGGTTGCAATTATTCTGTTATATTGTTCCCCGAGCGACCAGGTGTTCCTTAACACGATGTCGCCATCATAGGGCTTCTTAGCCCTCTCAACCAGGATTCAGGATTCATTGAATAATGTAGTTACTTGAATCACAAGTTTGCCTTTGTTTGCAATGAGGGGTAAAGGGGTAAAATCATCTGTGCGCATTTACGACTGCTTTAATTTCAGTACAAAAACACAACAACTTATACTATACCCAGACCATACACATTATACCGCGGAACCTTTTGTAGGTTAACTGAACGAATATAACTGTTTGTTACCGTAAACAGAAATGTTGGTTTCTCAAAAATGCTGGTAGACTATTCACAGTACTGAAAGAAATCTAATACGCAATGTAATAAAATGCTGTGAAGTTGACGCTAAACAAAAATGCCTTTCTCTGCCTCTAAACAAAAGCCATAAGTGATTGGCTGACTACTGTGATGTTTCTCTTTCCACGATACGAAAAATAAAGAAGGAAATCAAAGACGTTAAGAATCTATTCTTCAACAGTTTTGTTCACACCTGGTGAAAAAGGAAACGGTTACGTAGGTACTAGTGAGACTAATAGTGAGAACACTGGTGACAGCGATAGTAAAGAAGGCGATTCATGCGTAGATTAATTCTGTTCTAATGGAATAAGATAGCTGGTAATTACAGTAAATCAAAAATTTCTAATCGTCCATTTATTTCTGATAAGGTTTATGAAGAAAACATTTTCTCGGAATAAACCACAGCATACAAAATGTATGTAGAAACTGCACGATAGTGAAATGTACGGTACTGTTGAGGTTGGCAGCGCTGTCAAATTTTCATTTACCTTCCTCACAGCCCATCCATACGCAAAAGGCAATCTCGTGATTTCAGTACCTGTAGCAGTAACGAACGTTAAAAAATAGGAATTTTTTTATTCCTAATTAGTGTACGTTGCAATCTGTTCAATTTAGAACAATAAGCAACCCCATGACCCAATGAGATGAGGATGATGTGTATGACGTGTAAATGAGGTGTAGTCTTGTACAGACCCAGGCCGACCATTCCTAAGAGAGTATGGTTAATTAAACCCCAACCATGAAAGTACACCGGTAACCACTGTCTAGTATTCAAATCCGTATAAAAGTAACTACCTTTACTAAGATTTGAACCAGGAACCTTCGTTTCCAAAAATCAGCTGATTTTGGCAACGACTTTACCTCTAGACCAAACCGGTGAGTTATAAAAAAAAATAGGAATTAGTATCAATTTTGGTTGTTAGAGAGCAACAGCAGCAGCTTAGACAGTACACGACGTTATATTTCGGTGAAACGTGACGATAGCTTAAATTCAATACCATGGGTTACGTTTAACGTTTTTAATAACAATAATAATTTATGCTTTGTTTATTAATTATGAATTTATTTACAATCAGTTAAAAAAATTAATTATTCAAATTGAACAAGACATATGAGGAGACCAGTGATAACCTGTCCAGTGTCACTGACCAGAGATCAGTGATGGTCTCTGCAAAAAATTTTAAATTTACGTTTTGATCTACTACCAGAATAAGACTATTTAGGGCTACAAGAAGTTACTAGAAACAGAACAGAATGTAATTATAAAACTGAAGTGTAACAGTTCACAGTACTTACATATATAAAATGGACTACATGTGTTAAGTGTTATAGATAAAGTATAAAGTTTAAGATAAAGTATAAAATTATTATATAATTTTATAAAGTAATTTTTATTTATTTACTTTTATTATATTATAAAATATGATGAACATTATTAAAAAAATTATCAAAGATATTTATTAATTATTATTAATAATCAAGATCATTATGTGCATGTCGCGAATTTTTATTAAACTATTCCATGTTAGGAAGGTTTACATAAAAATCAGTAATGTTTTCATGTGACAGTCCAGAATTATTAAGAATACATTTGATAAATAACTCCATAACTATTGATATTCATTACTATTTTACAAACATTTAAATAAACTTCAAGCTCTAAGTTTTGTTACTTAATTTTATTGAGTATTTCTGTTAAATTCACTATTAACTTAACTATATATTTACAGGAATATTACAAGATACATTAAATAAGATTTTGACAAAAACAAGTCATAATTAGGATTATATACCGGTGTCCCATGAAGAGGATGCTATTTTTAAATTAATGTGCCGGACGTATCGCACACTCTACAGACTGGAAACTTTACAGTTATTAAAGTTTACAGTTAAATGGATATGTAAAAATATACCCTCGAGTTTCATTTGCTTATGGTTATTTAAAAAAAAATGGTGGAAAGTAATTTTATTTGAATTACGATTTCAAACTGGTGATTTGTTACAATGTTACTTAAGTAATCAAATGAAAGTGATGAATTATTAATGAACACAATTTGTTTCATTAACCTTTATTCAAACTGATGTTCGTCAATAACTGCACTGATAGCAACGAAACAAAACTGATTCATACAAGCGTTTTTGAAAAATTGTCCAGGTATCCACACCAGTTCCTTTTTAAACAGCCTCATTAATTCATCGTCTGTTGCAATGGTGTGAGAATAAACTTTTTCCTTCAAAAAGCCCCATAGGAAAAAATCGCAATACAGATAAGTCTGGCGATCTTGGAGGCAAGTCCATGAGCCCACTGCAACGACCTATCCAACGGTAAGTAAAATTTTTTCTAACTGAATCCTATTGTAAATATAAGTGGTTTTATCCACAAGATTATTGTTCATTTTTGATATTAACTACTTATTTCACCATTTTGTTTTGATTAATAATAAGCAAATGAAACTCGAGAGTACTTTTTTACGTATATTTTTATTATAACTGTTAAGTTTCCAGTCTGTAGAGTGTGCGATACGTCCGGTAAATTAATTCAAAAATAGCAACATCTTCGTGTGACACCCGGCATATTAATAAAACAAGTGAAAAAAGTTTTTGTAACAAAATTTAATTTTTTTAAAGTATTTATAATTCTAAAAATATTTATACATGTTTTCATTTAAGACGTCTGTTTGGTTGACTATTGCCCAAAATGTTTATTGCATAACTGTTTTCATAAGTATTTAAACGTCGCTGATACACCGTAATGATCGTGTTTATTCATCTCAAACTGGGTGTACGTCCAGATATTCACGTCCACTGTTTTAACATCATGCTGCATTTACAACATGCCTAAGTACTTAATACTGAAATCTCTGTATTACTTGCAAATTCCTCTTACTTTCTGTACTACATGGTTAAATAAATAATAATATTGTTTCAAAAATAACCGAACTTGATGAATAAAAAGTATAATATTTTTTAGTAAAAAATAATTATTGTAAAAATATAATGGAAGTTTTTTAAGTCTCATGTTTGTTCTAATTCATCCGAAAATGTCTTGACTGGAACTTCACAGTACGATAGAGTAAAATGTGGGCTACATTTTTCTAACCATGTGTGCAACCGTCGTTCTTTTTAAGGAGAATTTCTGTTGACTTAACACTGTAAGAAAAGGGTGAAAATTATGAGATGTCAGTTTCTCTATTAAGAATGGGGCCACCCTACCTCTTTCCACTTATTTCGGAAGGCCTGTTATACTTTCTCAACGTTAAGCCTCTCTCATTAGATCTTCAGCTCTTTCTTTATCTGCCTTCTTTTTTTGTTTTCTGTTTCTTTAAACATCGTACTATTTTTCACTTTTTCTCTGCCAGTTTCAGAGAACTATACACTGACATACTGTTACTATCAACTCTGTATTATTTGCTCTCTTTTTAATCCATTATTCCTTTCCATAATACCAGAGCGTATCTTCATTTACCAGACTTTCTTAATCCGTATAATGTTTACATTTAATGCTTAAATAAGGATTACAGTTTTCAATTACTGAATTTATCTTTCATTAAAGCTCTCATAATGATACTTTTCGTTGAATTAAAAATTTAATTTTTAAATATTTAATTCATTCTTTTGTTTTAAAAAGAATACAAAACTTTTTGTTTTTAAACGTAATACCCAAAGGCTCTTCATTCTTTTTTACTTTTCATTAAAAAAAAATTATTAAATCAAGTATCCGTCCACAAAAATATAACGTTTATCGGTTATTTTCTCTTAACTCATAAACACACATATTTTTCGTCTATAAATCAATAACCACATAAATATATTTCTAACAGTTTGTTCCCAACTATCATAATGAAGTTTTTAGCTGTATAAATGTAAAACCAAACCTAACCCTTACCTAACCTAAATAACAATAACAGGAGAAATAAATACAACGATCTTGATAGTCACTTAGCTGCAAAATCATCTCATGGTTAATTGTATACAACCGCGAATCATGTAAAACCCCGCAAAAATTGTACAGAGGGTCTACTGGCATTACTCAACATGTTCATGTTTCCTGGTCGAATTCAACAATGACCACTCAACTACATGGTTACTTATCGCGGTCAGCGATAAGATAAAAGCTTATGTATTAAATAAACGGTATTCACAAACATTTTGACAGGTATTAAACTAAAGGAAAGTACAAAATTATAATAAAGTGATTAAACGGAATGTACAGTAAGTAGACTCTAAGAAATCCAGACTAATGTGGCGGACGACCAGTCCGGATTTCGAAAAATCCGGATTTCCCGGAGGTTGGCAATTTCGTCTTTATGGCGAATAATTATGACAATAAGCATTAACGTGTATCTGCTAATATAAGAGTGAGCTTCTGAAAAAACTTTAAAACACTGTAGGCCTATTAAATTACAGTAGGCTACTGGTACTATAATTATTCAATATACGAAGCACAAACATTGGGTAAAATTAACGCTACTGTACCGTAATAAGATTCAATTGCACTCTTTGTAAGATTTGCAAGTTACGGATTTCAAACATGTAACAATGAATGTCATGTACGTATGTCTCAATTATAGAGTAATCACACGATCAACTAAATAAAATCTAAATGTAGCCCTACTGTAGTACGGTACTGTGCTTAGTAAAGTACGGTTCCGGGAGTAAATAAAATACACGTGTGAATAATTTGTAAAAGGCAGAAGTAAAAAAGTTAGCTTAAGTCAAATAATACAGTACATACATATGCACGCTAACTACTGTGGGCCCTAAATGACAAAAAATGTCATTTACATACATTTTATATACGCAACTATTATTAAAAAGTAGATACAAATTATAGTGCTAATCGCATGGTCGTTCATCGGGCCAATCCCATGAAAACTTTTTCCTGGTTGTTAATTTAAAAGTTGTAAATTTTCAGAAAATAAAGTAAAAAAAAATCATCGTCCGGACTATCCGGAGTCCGGACTAGCGCGATCCGGATTTTTGAGAGTCTACTGTATTATAAATGGGAGTGGTAGTGAATTAACTGAAAAAGGACCCGTATACCTTATATTTCTATTACAATAAAGTAATTGTAAATTCTTTTTAAATTATTTTACTTTAGAATCCATTTTATGACACAAGTTAATTCGAAAAAATACGATATATAACCACTAGATCATCTCATTTCTTGTACACTTGAAAAAAATTAATTGTTTTACGCAACCTAGCCACCCAGCCGTTACCCCTCTTTATCTACACCTATAAGAGTCTTTAACTTTCTCTCAAGAATGTTGAAAAGCTCGTAACATCAGAATAACATGGGTTTCTGTATGTTTTCCAAATACCATTCAAAATTATCAGTTTTTTTCCGTGAGATAGTTACATGTAACACCTTACAACTCCAAAGAGTTTACCGACCCAAAACTAAAAATAAAATGTTATTTTCTTAATCTGCAGGAAGATTCCTGTAAAGATTGTTATTATAAATTATGTAGCGTATTATATTAACGGTATAAAATAATTTCAAGTTTCATAATAACAAACTACTTAGTCCGAAAATAATTTTTATCTAATCTAAATAAAATATAATAGTGTGGTTAACAAAATCTTTAATAATATTGATTTTGGCTTGTGTAGCCTACTACTAAAATTTTCTTTGGTTTTGTTTATATTAAGAAAAACACAATTTTAATTCCCTGAATTGTTAGGACTGTTTAAGCATTACGAAGACACGCTATACATCAACTCCAATAAAATACATTGATTACAGTAATGTTATAAGTTTACAATGTTACAGATCTGTAATCAAATACATAAATTCATTAACTGCTGGTAGAACTTTGGAAAACTTAATTAAAAGTCACTGATCTATGATAAACAAATTTTAAAAAATAAATTCTGAAATATTGTTTAAGATTTAGGTTAGCTGACACTACAACTTCATTTTTGGCCTTGCTTTTTGCCAGCAAAGAACTCTATTGAAATTTGTGTTGAAGTTAAATCAACTTTTACCGTATATTTACGGTGTAATACATTATTTCTGCATAATTACGAGAAGTATGCAAACAAATATGGCATTACTTCACACAAATGAATTTCATATTCTCAACACTTGAGAGAGAAGTTTTAATCCATTCATTTTGTGCAACCAATCTCATTCCTAAGCAAATATTGTTTTATAACTTGGACGGTACATATAAATATGCAATTAACATAGAAAAGTCTCGTCAACAATAAATGACAATTGCTAAATCATAGACAGAACAGTTACATGGTTTTTTCATCAAGTAAAAAAAAATAACCAAAGACTGTAAAATTCTTCACGTAGAAGTTAATAATACTTTAATCAAACGGGATGTATGTTAGCCAGATTTATAATGCACCAAAACTGTCAGTCATTTCCAAAGAAAAATGTTTACGATTAATTACTAATTTCAGAAGTTACGAATCTTATAAAAAAATAGCTTACAAATTTATAAATTAATAAAACTGTACCGTAGATTCAATGAAATAGATTGAATAAAATTATCCCGGTTTCAAGGAATCCCACTGAGGCCACTGAAACGCCGATGGATTAAAAACATTCTTCTTCTTATGGTTCCTATCCATTCCGGATGGAACAATATTACGGCTTTTTTGACCGCCGCTCTGAATAACTGTGAGGTATTTATAGAAAACCACTTTTGCAGATTTCTCGACCGCAAGATCTTTCTTTTTCCCACACTCCTCCTCCCAACCACCTTTCCTTGTAGTAATACTTACAGTAGTTTAAATCTGCACTCATTTCGCATAAAACGCCGCAATATTGAAGTTTTCGGATTTTAATGGTGTTCAGTGGTTCCATCTGTATTGTTCATCCGTTTTTAGATCTCTTCATTTGTAACACGATCCACAAATTACACCCTTAAAATTTTACGGTAGAAACACATTTCGAAGGCTTCCAATTTCTTACTTCCTGCCTGTGCCATGTTGTAAGATTCCACTTCGTACAACAAAACCGAGGAAACAGCGTATCAGTTTTAGCTCGTTATTTATTGTCAGATGATGGCTTTATGTTGGATATAACGTTATGATGAAGATAAGTTGACAGTTTTGACGAAGAAGACAAAGGTAATGGCATTCAGGGGGAAGAAACCAGTCAGAAGCAAAATTGCTACAGATAATAATATTTTGGAACAGATATCCCACTTTCAGTACCTAGGTTGCAACATCACATACCAACAGGATAATACAAAGATGCTTACAATAAGATGCACCGTTTTCAGCAAATATGCAAAACTATCCACCGCACCTAAAAAATAGCACCAGCAAAAACACGAGGTTAAGATTTTATAAAACATTAACAGTGCCGACCTTACTCTATAGCAGTAAAACTTGGGTGCTATGAAAACAAGAGGAGAGTAGATTGCAAGCATCTGAAATGAAATTTCTTCGATGTATGTATGGGTGCAGTAGAGAAGATCGTTAGAGAAATACCGAGATAAGGAGAGAACTCAACATTTTCTCTACAAACGATAACGTATCTCAGAACAGAATGCAGTGGTTAGAGCATGTGAACAGAATAAGGGAAGATAGGATACCTACGCAGATACTGGGCTATAAACCGGAGGGCAGGAGAGAACGTGGACGCCCGAGAAAGAAATGGGCAGATTTGAGAGGTTCGGAACAGGCAGAGATGCATGATCCTTGAAAGCCAAAAGAAGAAGATGATGGCTTTTGAAAACTGAACTCATGTGATTTAATACAGCTTTAGCTTTTTCGATGCGGGTTCTAATTTCTAGCGGAATGATTTCATTGATCATTTATTGTACTACTTAGATACAGGTAGCAGGCTACAGAGTAGGTGCTTTTTTGAAAGCCTGGCATGCTGATAAGCATAGGCTAGGTTTTAAACTCAGTGAGGAAGGCAATGTTAAACCACCTCACTTCTTTTTTCACTTAGTAAAACCTCTACATGTTCAAACCAATCTTTCGGGTGTTGACCTAAACAATACATTTCCTGAACCACTGCCACTGGGTGTTGTCTTTTTCTAAGCAATTAAAACAGTTCCCTTATCTGTATTTGTGATCCTTTTTGTAAAATAAATTATATCAGTCACAACGAAAACCATAAGTCGTATTACGCTGAACACAGAATCATCAGAACTGACTGAAACAAATTTCCTTCTGATTAGAGATGAAGAAATTTTACATTGCCTATGTCAACAAGGATCACATTTACGCGTTACACAAAAACATAAACGCCAATTTCATAACTTGATGTTTGTAATGTATACTATTAAGTTATGGTTTAATGAATTACGTAATTTATTTAATTGTTGTTTATAGAACTGAATAATGGTTTTATGCATAATAAACTAATTTAGCAGAAGCGTTTATTTGTAGCAGACAATATATTAGTCGTAGTACTTTAGCAGACCAATAGAATACTAAACTAACTCTGTACAACACCAGGTTATATTTTATTTAATTGAATGTTAATTATTACATGAAATTAATTAATTTTATTAACTATAATGTAATTTAAATAAGTTATCCCTTTAAATTAATAATTGTATGTGAATTTAATAATTTTATCTGTTTTGTTATGTATTATACTGAGTTGTAGAAATAAGTCTACGGTTTGTAAATTTCAGGGAATAGAAAATAATTTCAGGGATTAGAAAGAGTATATAAAATTTAAACCAAATTGGGTATGGCATTTATGAATGGATGTGTTTGATAGAAGACCATTTGACTTAGGTTCCCAGACAGTTGACATGTACAATCCATTGAAATTTTACTTTTTCTTGCCGTAAATTAGGTATAAGAAATGTAGGTAAGGAAATTATTTTTTCATGTCAAATTCTAAAAATTGAGTTTAACCAAAAATACTCGTTTACCCAAAGCCCAAAAAACTTGTTCTTTCCGACTAATCTTTGTGGGTGTATGTGCTCAAACAAAATTATTTTAAAACGAAAAATGTACGCAATTGAAACTTGAAACTTAAGTTCGGTACTACAAGGGAACCTGATTGAATATATACATCAAAATTGGTCAACTGGGAGAAGTAGTTTATTCTAGTAATTTTTCATGTTTTAGAAATTTTCTCAAAAACGATTCCTACGATGTTATTTAAAATTAGTTCATTTACTACGTTTTTGTGATCTAAAAGATGGTGTAAGGAACATATCTGCTAAAATTGTGGGAGCAGTGCTTTCGTGAGAAAAAATGTTCTTTAAGATTGCGCCCTTTATTGGTTTAAACCAATAAACATTTGGAGATCAGCGGGATCGCCCTCTCCCACCGTGAATGAATCCTGTCCAATCTCACAAAATAAACAAACTTATTTTTTGAGCTGGTGATAAAAGAGATGAATGAAAGAGAAAGAGTGAGTATTGGTCAGTGACAGTGAGTAGACTACAATTCCCTTCCACGCCCCGCAGACAGTGTATAATTTTAACCCTACATTTCCCTTGTAGTATTATATTAACAGTTTCGAGGGAGGTGGAGAATTTTTCCTGATGTAGGATCAAGTGGCCAGGCGGTGGGTTTTTGGTTGGTAGGCGGTTTTGGCCTCCTTGGGACTGGACAAGGACACCTTAACTGAGTTCAACACTAATTCTTCGTCGTGGGGG
Organism: Catonia carolina; assembly: GCA_035578175.1. Taxonomy (NCBI): domain Eukaryota; kingdom Metazoa; phylum Arthropoda; class Insecta; order Hemiptera; family Achilidae; genus Catonia; species Catonia carolina. The sequence continues at coordinate 253,051,602 of JAQMRL010000001.1, read as the reverse complement.
AGCGAACAGGAGTTGTTCTCGCTAGCTCGAATACAAAAAACACCCACTAAAGAAATGGAACATTTTAAGATTACAACCTTAGTATGCATTTTATGACAAAATTGTACATAAATAACGTTATAAATAAATAAAAGACCTTCAACTTTTATTTCAAGCATTTTTTTCTACAGAGTCTAGTTTGGTGTCTAGTGAGATTTTCCGTATTTATGAATCTTACAGAATTTGTTTTTCATGTAGCTTCATCATAAGGAGATTAAAATTAGCTTGTTGTTTAGGTCAACAGCCGAAAGGCTGGGTTGGAACTCTAGAGGTTTTACTAAGTAAAAACGAGGAGTGAGGTGGTTTACTATTACCTTCCTCACTGAGTTGAAAGAGTATGCTTATCAGCATGCCAGGCTCTCCGAAAAGCATCCACTTTCCACCCTGCAAATGACATCTTCACTTCATTCACCGCAAGGTCTGGCTGTATAGTAAAATTCATTACTCTCAGAGTAGACAACTCTGACTAGTGTTTTTAGCACCTTTACCTCGTCTTTTCTTAAATAGTTCAATCATATAACTGGCTCACTACGTGATAAGAAACAGAACTATTTTTGTAGCCCTGGAAACTGCAGATGGAGTGAAATTAATGTAACACTCCACCTACCCGTTATTGGCATCGAAAAATTAGCTTGTTTTTCATTAAACATGGTTCACTCAGCCTAAACATCAGTTATATTGTCCATTATTTACATTGGCAATACATTACATTGTAAGAGTGTTACATACAAGATTTTTTCATTGGAAAAATAAAATCGTGTGATTGTTTTTTCATCATAAGCTTTATTTAGCTTTACGATTACAATCTTTGCGTTTCATTTTTATAACTGGAGTGATACCTTTTTAATATTGTATCAAATGCCTATGTTTCAACCGTATTATTGCAATACAGTATACAATACTGTATATACAATACAGTATAGTACGTATACGTACAAAGAAATTATGGCTATATAATATTATCATACCATTAAAACTAAAATTTTATTTTCTTTGAAGTTGAAATAAATAGAACTATTTAAATATGTTTAACATGTTCCTGGCTGCTGAAGAAGTCGAAAGACATTTATTTGGAAACGCTGTTGAAGTACACCAAAATATCTGCTTTACTGATCACTGAAATTTTAAACTCTTAAGTTTTCAAAAGATAAATATTCTGCTTAGAAATTGACGTTTTATATTTCATTTATTTTTCAGTTTTATGACGTAAAGACAAGTAATTTATATTTTAATATTTTCCAAAGCAATTTTAATTTCAAAAGGAATACTCAATTCTTTGTTATAAATAAACTGATTATTTCTCAAGGTTTCATTATATACTTTTAACAAATTTGTAAACAAACTTTCTATTTTTTGTATTTTTAATGAAAGTATCGTTCAATGCAATTTTACTTATTATTCAAAAGAATAAAAAATTTTAACATTTGTTGCGTACACGTGGGATGAAGGGGTCTTATAAATCTACAGCAACCAATGCTAACGATTTTAATAAAATACCCGTGACTAAATATAAAACTTTGGTACAAACTAAATAAAAATAATCAACGAAATTATTGAAATTATTGAATATAGAAATAAAATGCACAATAACAAATCTTCATGGCCTTTTTAAAACTCCCTTCCAATATTCTTTTGTGCGCCGTGGCCTTTCCTAATGAACTTTTCAATTATAATTGATTGCTAAACGTTCGTTTTATTTTTGCAAACTTTTAACATTTTATTTGTCAATGTAATGTTTAGTAATGACATTGTTCTTTGTTATGTCTTATTTTTATCAATTTATCGTTTTTTCTGTTATGTTTCCTGGAAATAAATAAATAGAAAGTTGTTTACATCGTATGCTATCTTTATAAATAATGATAAAAAAAGTTTTTTGCAACGGGTTTGGAATAAATGACCTTAAGAATCAATAATTTAATTTGTGTTTTTCATTTATCATGTTATAGTTACATTTTGCACAAAATATTAACTATTTTTTTATATTTTTTTTCTATGATGATGCCTACATAAGCCTTAGCTTGTGCGTCGGTATTTGATGATTTATATAGATGAAAAAATCCGAGACCTGACCGGAAATCGAACTCGGGACCCCGGTACAGAAGCAGTTGTGCTGACCACTACACCACTACAATAAGGCTATTACTGTATTATTATTACTATTATTATTCGGCGGGAACCTCCCTTGAAAGGAAGACGCTAAGTATTCAATGGTTCATTTTTCATTCCAGCTTGTCCTTTTTCCTTTTAGCCCAGTGCTCCTTCATCCCCTGCGAGAATTTCCGCTTCCTTTCTCCAGTCCACTTAGGTCTAAACTGTTTTGGTCACAATTCCGAGAGATTGTCCCTCTTAACTACTTTCTTTCCGAAGAAATTCCTGTTTAAAATCTCCTGTCCGGTTGTATTCAGCCGTGTTAGATCCTTTTTGACATTTTCCATCCAGGTTCCTGGGCCAGTTATAGACAATAAATATTTTAAAACTCTAAATAAGCCTATTATAACTGTTTAATAATAATAATGAGACACGACAACCTGTTAATCTAAATCAATTGGGACAAGGACCTGTTCGGATTTCGTAATGTCCAAACAATCCGAAGAATTGTGAAAAATAACAAAGAATAATTCAAAACCTGATGAAATGTATAATACAGAGAGGTTTATTTTACATTCAGAGGCAGCAAAAGCACTGTAATAGCTCTCTAGTACGTTAAGTTGCGCAACAATCGTACGCACACAGACAGGTTTGTGAGGTGCTGGCGAAATAATGCATTGTCATCAAGGGTTTCGGCATTTCGACAGCAAACAATTAGTAATTTTATGTAGCTAAGGAGTACTTCTTGTAATTTCTAATGAACTAAAAGAACTGTATTACCAGTAAGCGATGCATATTGTAAGCACATCTGGTTTTGTTTGTTTTTTCTGAACTACAATGTCATCTTTTTTAAATTTTACGTATAAAACCCGATTAAAATATTTTTCAATATAAATACCTGGTATTTTATTTTGAAACATATTTTTACATAATAACGTATTAAAAAATTAGATAAATTATTAGTTACTCAAAATTTCGGATAGCGGAGTTTTTGTGTATAGTATTGGTATTCCTTACTTAACGAAAAGTAATTTGTGTTTATATTTTAAAATAAATATGTTAATTTTATGAATGTGTAGAGCTGGAGGTTGGTCGCTCAGTTTGCGGAGAGGGTGATCAAGAGACTGCGGAGGAAGGAGACATTTGGAGATCAGCAGGATCGCCCTCTCCCGGCGCAAATAAAATCTGTCCCAATTTCATTAAGTAGTCACGCTTATTTCCTGAGCTGGTGATGAAAGAGATAAATGAAAGTGAGAGATTGATTGTTGGTCAGTGACAACGAGAGGGGAATTAGGCTTCGATTTCCTTCCACGCCCCGCTGAAAGGTATAAATTTTTCAACCCGACCCCACCTTTTTTATTCCCCTTGTACTATTATATTAACAGTTCCAAGGAAGGTGGAGGGTCTTTTGCTACAGTCGGATCAAGTGGCCAGGCGGCGGATTTTTGGTTGGTAGGTGGTTGCGTCCTTCTTGGGGCTAGACGAAAACGCCTCAACTGAGTCTAACACTACTTCCCCCCATTGTGAGGGAGTGAACATGAGTCTTTCTCACCACCTCGGATAAAAAAAAACAATCCGGTGGATTTTATTTATTATGTACTATTAAATAAATATTGTTAGACCATCCAAAATGCTACCGATTCCATCAACGTGAAACGTTGACTTTTATTTAACGATTTTATTTTTGTTTTATTTATTACTTCTAAAAACTGTGCAATCATTTACGATTATAATATTTCAGTAATAAATTTTTCTTTTTCTAAGAAAAAGTTTGTTCGTGACCTCAATATTATTAATGAACTCACTTGAACTTCAACGTTCAATTTAAATATTCATCATATAGTACTAGTTCCATATTAATAAGCTATCGTTTCCTCACAAAGTTCTCGGTTGTCGTTTCACTGTGCCTTGCCTTCTAGATAGTTCTAATATTTTATTAACTAATATATCGGATAGAATCGGGCACTTAGTAACACTCAGTGATTGATTAACATTGTAACATCTTAGTTCGTTCGGTATCTGGTGTTAAGAAATTATAAACAGACCAACTACAAACTTATAACTAATAATTATTTATTTTATAGAATTTAATTACATTTTTATAAAAAAGAAAGATATTCTCACCTTCAATACTTTAACATAGGAATTTATTATTCTAATATTTTTAGCTTTCTGAGCCTTTGGTTTTAAGTATGAAAATATTTATGACTAAGATAACAGTCCATTTCATTACAAGTAATTTTACTCCGACTCATGGCGGTTATTTTTGAATTTGATAACCAGCTAACAAAATCATGTATTTTAATTATATTATGTAAGAAAATTAAAATTACTTTAACACAAGAAATAAAATTATTGTTGCAGTGATCTGCTTCATGTTCGGTTTATGGCAACCATTTATTTGGTATTGTAATATTACAAATTTTGAATCGCTAGTAAAAGATGTAGAAATTATATTTGATTAAGTATTTAATATTAAATGGTAATTAAAATAAATTTGATATAAACAATTTTGTACTGATAAAGCCGTTTGGTTTCATTTGTCATCGAAAAATGCAAATTATTGACAACCATCGAATTTTATCAGTGCTTTTTGCTGTATTATTTGACATAGAATAGGCATGAGCTTGAACAGGGACCCCCAGTAAAATTTGTTGACGGATGGCTGTCAGCTGGTCACGATACAAAGACGCTTGCCCAAGCGATGTTTCTTAATAAAAATAATAGTGACTTTCTTTTGGGCTAGCCCGGAGGTCTTATTTAAATAAAAAATCTAGTGTGAAACACTCACACGACTTTCTCTTGCCAACAAAAATAATTAACTAAAGTCCAGCCTTTCTTAGTTTGCTCCTAATATAAACAAATAATGACGTCACTGAGCATGCGCATTATATAAAAATGAGTACGCGCTGATTAAAAAATAACAACAAAATACTTTCAAAAGTATTTAAATACAAAATACTTTTAAAAGTATTTTTATAAATGTAATTGTTAAGCCTACATCGTATCATGACTGATGTTTGAAGTACTTTAAGTAGTTATAATTTTAAAACATAGTTAACTTAATAGGAATACGACATCCATACAGTCGCGGACTCTAGCGTGCACCCTGTAGTAGCTGGCTTTGGTTTGTTGACAGTAGGAGAAAACTAAGAACGGCTGAACTAGGCTATATATAAACTAACGTTAATAATAAAACATTAGAAATAAACCAAAAACTAACCTCAAGAAACATAAGCTAATTTTACTCATGAGTGAAAAACGCAAATGAAAATCAATTTCAGTTTGGCTTAAAAATACGGAAAATCACTCTTTTACGCTAAACTAAGCTCTGTAGAGGAAAATATTTCAAATAAAAGTTGCAGATTGTTCAAATTCCTATAAATTTTATTCGATACACTTTTGTCGTAAATGCACGCTACGGCTGAAATCTTAAAAAATCGATTTTTTTACACATTTTCTTGAAAAAAAAACTGAAAATTTCTAATTACCGCTAAACTAGGTGTTATACAAAACCACGTTTTAAATGAAAGTTGTTGGATTTTAAAATACTCTCTACAATTTTTAAAACTTTTGCGCTAAGATGCATGCAATCTTAAAAAAAAATTTTTACGTAAAAACACCCTTCATAAGAATTTCAGCAGACATAATGCCTATCGTATCTTGCAGAGCATAAAAATTGTATTAATTAAAATTATTATTAAATTCTTGAGTAAAATAACAAAAAAAAAATTTAATCAGAAAAAAAATAAATTTGTTTTAAACAAGTAAATTGGAAAAATTACCAAGTTTATAAAATTAAACTTTTATATAAAACTTAAAATGTTTTCTTGTATTTAATAAAATATATCACCGGGTTAGTAAAGTCCGTAAAGTCATCACCGCAAGTCAACGGTTTTCGGGGACTAAGGGCCCTGGTTCAAATCCTAGCAAAGGTAGTTACTTTTATACGGATTTAAATACTAGACAGAGGTTACCGGTGTACTTTGATGGTAGGGGTTCAATCAATCGTACTCTCTCAGGAATGGTCGGCTAGGGTCTGTACAAGACTGCACCTCATTTACACGTCATACATGCACCACCATCAAATTGGACTGGTGAGCAAATACTTTATATGAACTAAGGAAATAATAAAAAATTGTTGGGCGCCAGCTCTGTCGGCAGAGCATGAGAAAAATAAATAACAAACTTTTTTTCTTTTTTGAACTAAATATTTAATGGATCAACTACTAACTACTAACAAAATTATCCTTAAATTACCCTAACCTATTTTAAAATATAGCCAACCTTTATTCTGCCGTGACTTTAATACAAAAAACAACTTAACAAACCCTTAATAAATCGTATACATTTACCTCGAATCAAATATAATGTCCCTCTTCTTCTTCTTGTCTTTGTTCTCCTGGTCACTCCTCATTCTCCTACTCACTTCTTCAAAAAGTTCCCTTCTAAACAATTCCTTTTTCACTTTTAAGTCCCGAAGGAACTGATTGTAAATTTCCTGGGTCCGAACCGGTGAAAAAACCTCCCTCTCCCACCAACCTGGAGGGCCAACCGGAAGGAGAACTACTCCAATGATTCGCTGAAAGTTGGTAGGTGGAAAAAGACCCAAAAAAACAGAGGGAGAAATATACCCATCTAAACTATATCAGATGATTGACAGTTGGCTATATTTACAACTAACTTATTGTCTAACTACTATTCTAATGTAACTTATTTTAAAAATGGGGGTTTTTCCCCTTACATTATTTATTAGGTTTTTACTGAGTAATGGAAGTTATAGTAATTGGGAATTACCATAACTTCCATTGTTGTACAATTGTACTTTTACAATGGTACATACATATATTCTCATCTCATTAGGTCACGGGTTGCTTATTGTTCTGAATTGAACCACGTAAACACATAAGGAATAAAATTAAAAAATTCAATAAAATTTAGAACTCAGGTGTTCTAAATAAAATAGTTATGAAATTGTGATAAGAGCCGGTTGCTACAGTCTTCTAATAATATTTCCTCTCACTGTAGGTACGCCTAAGTCATGATGAAGTTTATTAGGCAAGTGCCAAGGTGCACTTCATATTGGTCGAAGATATTTTTATTGGAATCTCTATAATATTTATGAAGACATTAAAGTTTATGGGTTTTTTAAACCGTTATGTAACGCCATCATATAGATGGCTTTAATTATTAGATATTTTATTTGTTTGGTGTTCTTGATCAAGGGTGAAACAATAAACATGAAACAATAAAAACCGTTTCAATGTCGGGGGCCAATCGAAATGGCCGCGGATACTTATGCAAAAATTGCCGTGGCCGATCGGATCGGCCACCAAAAGTTTCCTGTCTGTAGTTTTGTAGTTCCTACAATACAAGATGGTGGTTTTTGTTAACATAGCTGGATTCCTTATCCTTTGAGCTTTAAAATGGTATAATAATATTAACCTTTTGAGATAAAGCATAATCGATATATGATCGAATATTGAGAATGTTTCGACTATCGAGTTAGGTGGATTGCTGTTGCTTTATATTTACCTATTTCGGAGACGAAGGTTCCTGGTTCAAATCTTAGTAAAAGTAGTTACTTTTATACGGATTTGAATGCTAGAGAGTGGTTACCGGTGTACTTTGATGGTTGGGGTTAAATTAACCATACTCTCTCAGGAATGGTCGGCCCGAGTCTGTAAAAGACTACAACTCTTTACACGTCATACATATCATTCTCATCTCATTGGGTCATGGGGTTGCTTATTGTTCTGAATTGAACAGATTGCAACGTACACATATTAGGAATTAAAAAAAAGAAAATGTTTACCATAACCTCGTTTAGACAATGTGTTCTAGTATTTAGCAAACTAATTTCATGTTATTGTTAGTATATTTTGTGCGTTTTTGAAAAAGATTTTTCGTAGAATATACTTTATTATTTGTGTAACTTTTGTAGTTTCGTTTTTCGGTAATCGTCAGTATAATAGATTTGTTTAGTTTGTGAATAATTTTTCAGTAATTTGTAACGGTTGTCACTGTGTTTTATCTACGATATTTTTATTTGTAAATAACTTTTATTTTATTTTCATAACAATTTATTGTTTTAGTAGTTTTTTGTGGTTTGTTTCTAATATGTCATTCAATGTTTATTAACCGGGAGTCGACGATGATCGACTACGTGGTTTTTATTCGAGGAAAATTTGCGTTTTAAACGAAACATTGTCTGGGTTTTTATTCTGTAAAAACTCCAATTTTTGGAGCAGTAACATAATTTTGATATCAAATCAAAGAAAATTTTGTACTGCATTATAACTAATTAAGTATAAATAATAAAGTGGGGGTATTGGGGTCAGTATTTAATCATAAACTTAGTTTCTTTAATATTTGAAATTACAAAACATTGTTTGTGAATTTTTTATAAGTTTTTGTGCAAAAACTAATGCAAATCAATACAATATTCAAAATCAGCACATTAAACTTAGACTAATTGAGGGGCTTAAACGCAAAGGGGTACAAGTGATGAAAACTACTTTTTGAGAAAAAGCCATTAAAAGTTTTTTTCAAATAAAAATCAGGAGCATCATTTTTATTAACTATGTTTTAAAAGTAAATTGATGCAGATGTTTTCAAACTAGTAACATATATTGTAGATATCCTTTCTACAATAAATGAATTTCTTACAAGATTTGAATCATACATTAAATATTATATTCTTTATTTCTCGTTTACAACTTTGAATTTGAATTTATCATTATTATTATTATCTTGCCCCCTTATATTTACTCACTCCAATTAACTATTTATTTTTTAATATATAAATTTCATCTCATTTTTTAAAGAACGATTATGAGACCTCCACCTTCTTTTAATGTCCAGGTCCCACTAAATCATTTTACAATTTCTTCACCCTCCTTTAGTTGTCTAGCAACCAGATTTTGTTTATCCCTTTTCTTTTTTAAAATAAAATAATTTTTATTATTTTATTTTCCACCAGCTGGGTCTATTTACATTTATTTTAAACTAAAAATAAACAAAGCCAGCTGTCAATGATTTTGAATCGTCACAATATTTATGTCATAAAATTTTGCTAATCGTCTAACAGATATTTCTGGATAGTGTTTGTACTTGTACCCATCTGCTTCTAAATATTGTACTGATTCCATTTTTCCTGAAGATTGATGGTTAAAATATTACACTTCGTCATCCATATTGTATACTAAATATTTTTATTTTTGTTGCACAAAGTGGAAATACATAGAATAATTTTATTAGTTTTGTAAATGAAGGTTTTTATAGTAGTAATATAAACTTTTCAAAAAATTTTCTCTTTTTTAACTAATTCTTTATTATAAAAAAATCAAGTACAAAACACTGAAATAATGTTAAAATATTTCCAATTTTTGGTTATTCATAATCAGACTCTATTAACTGATGTTTCCACTGCTGTCATCTACTGTTTCTGTGTTTGGAGTTGGAGCTTGCCTTCCATCATCATACCGCAACCCTTGAAAAACCCCATGATGAATGGGAGGAATAAACTGTAAAAGCTCCATCAAATTCCTAAACTTGTGAAGCTTTATTGGAAGTTGACCTCAATACAGAGGTGGAAGCTCAATGTCAATATTTTCTAAGTTTTGCATAGGCTGACCTCGACGCCATGAAGTAATTTTCAAATCAACCGAATGGAATTGATCATTGGTAGATTGTTTGTAAAACAATTTGGAAGAAGACTTCTTTTCAAAATGCATCCACTCTATTTTGCGCAAACCCTTTACTGTGTCGTTTGAGAGCGCTTTCATTGGTTCAATGCTTTTGAAGTCACAGTTGTTCATCTTCACAACTGAAAATTTCCTATCTGTTTTTGAAACAATATTGTTCTAATCATCTAGAACAAACATGTGCTGTTTTTCTTCTTGGCGTTTTCAATAAGTTCAAAATCTTTACCACACTCCATAAAAGAGTGTCCAGATCTCAAAAACCTATTATCCATAATTTTTATGTGTATGAAGAACAACATAACTCTAAAACTTTATTACATGTTTGTTCTTATTTTGCCCCCTAGCATTATCACTGTAAGCATCAATGCGTGTCTTCGTATTTGGGAGCCCTGAAATATATTCCAAAAGGCATGAAATTACTTCTTGTGATCCTCGTGACCCTTCCGACTCATTCCACATGAACATGCTTGCTTGCCCGGTAGCAAGGTCATGGAAATTAAAATTATAGGTTCACAATTGACGAAGATAGTAAACTTTGCTACAAGTTAGAATTAGGGTGGCTCAGAAACCAATTTTCATAACAATAGCATGAGTAGATGAGTAGTAACGTAGATGTTCGTAAATATATGTCAAAAACGTGAAAATTGACTTGGCACTTTTAGATTACTCTGTATTTTAGGCTGTGGCACTAAAAGTGTTTTACCTGATATTTATATAATGAACGTAAACTGTAAATTTTTTCAAGAAGTAATTGTCGTAAAATATGACATATCTCCCGACTAAAGAAAAGATATTTTTATTTTCGTACCGGTATCAAAAGGTTCCAGTAATATATACTCAATAATACAAGCTGTAATCCCCTCTGAATTTATTCTTTAGACTTTTTGATATGTTAGTCTCATCTGATATTAAATTTCCTTTACATCATTATATGTACGTTTGAGGTTTTTCGTTCTACAATATTTTTATCTGTCTTTACAAAAATTTCTTAGAATTTGAAGTTTTTTGTTCAAAGTTTTAGTTCATTGAATACAGTAATAAAGTATTACATTTCTTTTACCAATAATATTCTGATCAAAAGATAGGATCTGAATCAATCTACGTTACATTTTGTGTGTAGTAATGGTAAAAATAATTTCACAGTTCATGTTTTAAAATTGATCAATTTTATTAAAATGGCAAAAACAAACATTTACGCTCTTACGTTCCTGAGGATTTAAAAATTAATTATTTATATCACATTTCTGCGCGTGCACGAACACACAGGCAGACAGAAATAGACACATATAAAACATCATTTAAAATCGTGTCTTGCATCAAACTTCCTAAGTCATGAAGGAGTACTTTATTAGGCAAGTACAAAGGTGCACTCACATAAGTCGAAGATATTTAATTATAATTTCTGTAACATTTTTTGATGGGGAGTAACAGTCTGCCTACAATATGGATGGACAGTATAAAATTACCACCAAAGTCTATAATTAGTGGATAGCCTCTAGAACAATCACACTTTAAGAGTAGGAGAAGCAACGGAAGGATGAAGTAATAGTTGGTTTCCTCTTTTCTTCTTCTTCTTCTTCTTCTCCCCCCGCCTCCTCATTTTCCCCTCCTCCTACTCATCCTCTTCCTCCTTCTTTTTCCTCTTCCCCTCTTCCTCAGAGCATAGGACACTTAGCCGGTTCTGGCATTAAAATGTCTTATTTTCTTGTTAGAAAACTATAAATAAAAAAATTATTTCCAGTGTTGTGGAGATCTTCCAAAGTTTTTTCCTTTAAGCCTGTGTTCCAGAAACTGTTATTGAATTCCATATCCCTTCATTCTTTGAATAAGTTCCACTGTTTATTGTAAAAATAATAGATTCTCTAATTTACATTTTAGCCTACTGTCTGAAACTTCTTCCTTGCATCGAAATTTCTAATTAAATTCCAGTTTGTTCCACCTAGTTAAATCTCAATTTTGTCTACCACTGAAAGAAAACAATTAACAAGTACAACGTTTTTGTTTCATTGTGGATGTACGGAATCCAGATATTTGGTGCTGTTGCATGAACTAATCTAAATATAATCGAGGTCTTTCAATTTAGATACTTAAGTCTCGCCACTGAAGCACCTTGGTACGTCAGAAACGACAACCTTCATTTAATGCTTTGCATTGCCTACGTAAAAAACTTTCAAGACAATTTTATATAAGATTCTTTGACAAACTAAAAAAATCATTCAAAACATCTCGCTCGACATACGGCAGTTAAACATTTTTCAAATTTTAGACGTCTTTGTTGTCTTTAAGAAAGGGATCACCTTCAATAACATTTTTTTGCCATTTCGTAATCATATTCACCTCTTCCTAATTTCTTCATCGTTGGTGTTGTCATTGGGATTTTTAACAAGACCATCATCATCGTAGTGTGATATGTCATCCTGGAGGAAACGTTGCTGAGTGTAAGTTCTCCTTCCACACTTAATACACAATTTTGTAACATAATAACACATAAAAATTAAACAATAATTCAAAAACAAAACCATACTGTTCAAACAATTTGTAACAACTACATGAAATAAAATACACGTTATCCTTAACATAGAATGGAAATTAGGTACCTCCAAAGGTTAATCCTGTCTCAGAGGTTACCATCACTTAATAATAAACTTAAAACAAAACGAGAACAACACGTATTAATAAGTGCACAAAACAAAAACTCAATTAAATCAACTCAGGTTACGTTAATAAAATTCATGCTGAATAACATTCACAACCCGCAAGCAAGAGTGGTACGATATCTTGGTTTATGGCTTGACAGGCGACTAACTTGAAAGCATCATCTGCGACGAAACGTTTAGAACTTAAATTCACCAGAAGCTATTCTTCTGCTTAATTAACCCTCGATCGAAATCGAACCTCCGTTCCAAAATTTTAATACACCAAACCCTTTTGAGACCAATCTGGACTTATGGTGTCCAGCTATTTGGAGTAGCGGCAGAGAGTAATTTAAAGTCAACCCAGACCTTTTAATTAAAATTCTAAATACTTGCTTCTGGCGCTCCTTTTTATGTAAGCAATAAAACCCTCCACGACGATTTCAAAATTTCGACAGTAAAGGAGCTAACCGCGATTTATGTAGCTATAAATTGGTTATAGGTACCAGTAGCACTACGGGTAATTTTTCAAATTTTAAATCGGGGGCACTACCCATATCCAAAAGATATGAAATGTTACAAATTTTAGAATACAAACAGTCTTTTGACGGCATGTTTTTGGCGTTAAAGTTACGTAAAAATTTGGTAACCCGAAAATTTTCAGGTCGCACCCTCGTCCCTGTGGTTGGGGTTGTATTTCTTTATCTCCTAAACGATGAATAATAGGGACAAAATGCTTAAACTTGTTTTGTGCCCACAAAATGTAATTCAAGACTATATAACCAACGTTGCCCTTAACACTCCGGTTCGCTGAGTAAACTACAAAACCAAATTTCGGTTTTTTGGGGCTTGCCGTTTTCAGGTTTTCCTATTGTTACACCTTCAAAACTGTTTTTTTTTGGAAAATATTTATAGCAGAACGTTAGAGGTACTTATAGCATCACGGGTAATATTTTAAATTTTAGATCGGGATCCAATAGGGATTGCTACCCCATCAAAACATTATTAAATTTCTAAATTTTCAGAATACAAAATATATTTTAACGGCATGTTTTTGAGGTTTAAAGTTAAATAAAATTTGGTTACGCGAAACCTTTCAGGTTCCACCCCTTTACCTTTAGTAGGGGGTAGTATTTTATACCTCCTGAACGGTGCTTCGTAGAGAAAAAGTGTATAACATCTTTTTTGTGGTTCTCCCAAAGTACTTCAAGGCCATGTAGCTAAAGTTACCCTTAACATACCTGTTCGGTGAGAAAACTCAAAACACTATCATTTCAGCTTTAGCCGTTTTCATATTTTTCTTTCTTTACATCTTCACAACGGTTTTTTCGCAAATGTTTATTGACAAAACGTTACACATACCCATAGAGTCACGAAGAGTTTATTAAATTTTAGATCGGGGTCATATGGTGATTGCTACCCCAATTTTGTTTTTAAATTTTCGGTATACAAATAATCTTTTAACGGCATGCCATTTAGCAAAGAAAATTACATAATAGTTTGGTAACCCAAAACTTTTCAGGTTGCAACCCCAGGTCATATTGAGAAAATGAAAAAAACTCAAAGTATCATACATTCAAAGTTGAAATTTTGAAACTTTAAACATTAACCTAAGACTTAAAAACCTTCAAATTTTAAATTTTGAAATTTCAAACTTTATCTTTAAACTTTCATATCTACAAATTTCAAAATATTGTGATCCACCCAACCGAAACAGTTTGGCGGCCAAACTTCACCTTGTAGCAAATGGTTCTGATCCACTTATGAATTCTGATCCATCTACCCTTCTGAGACCAAGACACGTAAGTGGCGCGAAGCGCCGCTGGAGTGGGGGAGTTAAATAATTTATATACCCATTCAATGAAAGAGAATCATTATTAAAGAATACTAAAAGTTATTAAATATTAATACATTAATATAAGTACGTCATAAGCAAGGAAACTGATCAATAGTTAAAAAATATTTCTGCATTTGGGATTTTTATTAATTTTTCAATAAACAACCTTTTTCTACCCTGATATTGTGTCCTATTAACTAATATATCCTCAGAAATCAGATTATATATTTTCGGAGCCATATAGTCAAAAAAAAGATGGAACAGAGACACTACTTACTCTAACATTATCAATTAAATACTATCAACGGCAACCCCAAATATATTTTTAAGAAAACGACAAAAAGTTAAAAATTAAGTATGTAAGTTCTATTCATTCTATAAAGAAAGAGTTTCGTTGAAATTCCACGGGTGTGTGGTGCTCTCTTTCAGTCCTTTAATAGCCGTACTATGTTATGTTTTTGTCATTGTATTCACTAGTTGTAAGTGTTGTACAACTGAAAATAGAGATTTAAAAAAATTTTATATAAGAAATTAACGATAAAAATATAATTATGTATTTGATGGATAATTATTTTTATGTTTCCGCGAATTAGACTAGGAAACAGCCTCGCATTCTTCTACATAAGAACATTACGTATTGATATTTTGAATTTCGTTTTTATTCAAGATTACTAGATGAAACAAAAACGGGTTTGGAATATTTTTTGGACCGCTACGGACATTACATTGTTCCTAAACTTATTCTTCAATAGTTTATCATTTTATTTGTTAATATTTAATGTATTGAAGTTAAATATTTACTTAACTTTATTTCTCAACATAATCCACATGTTTTTATTCGGATGTAGTTCATTCAAAATCAAACAATTTTATCATAATTTAATAATCTATGTTATTTCATAATCGATTTTGCAACAAACCTTTTAATCATTTCAAAAACACATTTAGATCACTTTTTATCCGTAAAGATCTACTAAAAATAAATCGAGTCCGTTTGTAATTTCCATTGAATACTTACCATTTACTTAAACTTTAATTTACATTTCCAAAGAAGGACTTACAATTATTTGTAGAGATCGAACCAAGTGAAACAAAGCTGGAGAAATACTCAAAGATCGGGTAAAATATTTGTGATTTAAAGAAAGATTTGTTTGAGGAATTGTCCCTAGGAAACTTCACAATTTTTCTTATCAATAACACCTATTGAAGATATAAGCAGGGTCAATTGGGTAACAGTTCAGTGATCTGTCGATTTCTAGTTGCGTTCTGAATACAAAATCAAGTTCTGGTCTTTGTAACACTAATATACAGTTTGAAAGTAAAATTATTAAATTCTAATATTTATTTATTTATATTAATTTATCATATAATTTACTTTTTATATCCTTTTGAGTCTCTATGTACGGATCAAGTTCGTTAACAAGTTTCTGCAATTACTTAGGACCATTTATGATAGCGTTAATTTTTGTTATTTCGAGACCACATTGGACCACTAAGCCAATCAATTTCTAGTGTTCTTCGGATAACGGATTGGTTTAGCCTTTTAGTTTTGCCAGTACTTTATGAGCCGGTCCGATCTTTGTTTCCGTATCTCATCTGTAACCTCCACCGTGCGTATTTCTGCTTCCCCCCTATAAAACCTGTGTGTTTTGAGAGTACTGTTAATTTTTACTTGTTAAACGCATCTTCAATTGCCAGTCCTATTTCATTAAGATCTTTCTTAATCTCTTCTATGTATCTTCCCGTAATTTTCCTGTTCAAGTTCCTAAAGATCAGTGTTTCAATATTCTATCATTCAGCATTCTTAAAATGTGGAAAAAGTAGGAAATTCTCCTTTCTTCATCACGCCAATAATCGGATCAATTTTCTTATAAACAGTTTTAATAGAAGGAATTCGCCATACCCCATTTTTTTGATAATTCTTGTTAAGGTAGGTCCTGATAATTCTGCATTCTGTTTTAAGAAGTTGGTCAGTTTTAGCTTCGTTATTAATGTGGAAAATAGTTTCACCGGCGTAAAGCGTCTCTGGGAGAACAACTGTTTTGTATTGGCGGATTTTAGCATGCATTGAAAGGCATTTTTTTTTGTACGTTTGCCAGGTTATTTCTTGCGTTTTTTCATTTTGGAAGTTCTGTTTTGCCAAGTGGATTTTTCTTTTAGACTGCAGTAGATAGCGTTAATATAATATATAGTTCCTACTTTTATTCTATGTGAAAGATTTAAATTTCATAACTTGTAGTTCTGTCGTTACAGTATAAAGTTTCTCGTTTTATGACGATTTTAAGTATACCTGTAGGAATTTATTTAACAAATAAAATCAAAATACGTATTGAGAATTTTATCTTCTTGCTTCATGCAGATACTGTAATAACACATGTAAAAACAAACGAAAATGTTTAATAAAAATAATGTTTGGTTTTAATAACGGATAAGCACAAACATGTTAACGTTTCTGTTCACAGAAACAAAGGTAACTAAATAATAATATAGTCCCTTAAGGCATATTTTGTTGGATTTCACAGTTTCATTTGTCACTCCCACATTTATCTCTGGTAATCATATTTTCATTAGAAACTTTGTTACTTTTTCTTTTTGTTCAGAGACTTTTAATGTATTAACCGACTTATATTTAATTTTTTTCAGTACGCAATATACGAGGTGTGGCTATTAAATAACGAGACTGACGTTGTAAAAAATGTATTTTTATTTTCTACATAATCACTTATTGTCACTTACAATACACACGCCTTCTTTATCCCTGCAACGCTCCATGTGAATCACAGTTTAAATTGTTTTCGATTGTTGGAAACAGTGCTGGAAGTCATCTTTTGTGAGCTCCTTTAGGACACGTACCGCTCAAAAATGTTTGAAATGAAGCTCGTAAAAATGTTTGTACTGACACTTTGTACGCGCCCGAAAATAACCAAGTTTTTTTGGAAACGATAATAACATTTGATGAAACGTGGTTTTTTACTTATGATCCGGAAACGGAGGGCCAATCCATGCACTGGAAGAACTGAACTTCACCGAGAGTCAAAAAAGCTCGAATGAGCAAGTCAAAATGTAAAGCAATGATGATTGTTTTTTTTTATATATATCCATGGGATTGTGTATCTTTACTGGGTTCCTGAAGTTCTAACAATTAATCAATATTACTTTCTAAACTACGTCAAAGAGTAAGGAAAAAATGCTCCGATATGTGGAATGACAAACCATGGGTTCTCCACCAAGACAATGCGTCAGCTCATTCCGCGTTATCTGTTAAGAGGTTCCTAGCCAAGTACGGCATCTTCGTGTTAGAACATCCACCTATTCACCACATCTTGCACCATGTGACTTCTACCTGTTCCCTAAGGTAAAATCTGCATTAAAAGGGACAAGATTTGAGTCTGTGGAAGCTGTAAAAGAGGAAGCGGCACCTGTTCTGAAGGAGCTGACAGAAGATGACTTACAGCACTGTTTCCAACAATGCAAAATTCGCATGGAACGTTGTAGGGATAGAGAGGGAGTGTATAAAAATTGAAGGTGACAATAAGTTGTTATGTATAAAATAAAAATAAAATTTTTTACAACGTCAGTCTCATTATTTAATAGCCACACCTCTTATATTTTTTAAGAAGAGGTATGAGATGGTGATATCAGTTTAGTGTTATTCAGAGTAAGTTGGTAGAACTGTTAGTCTGAAGAGCGCAGGTTCAAATAAGCTCCGGGCAGTCAACAGGTTGTGAGAGAGGTAGCTCCCGTTAGGCCGAGTATCTCGTGCCTTGTTGTATACATTAACAATAAAATTATTGTAGTAAAATATAAATTCTCTGTTGATATCGGTACACATTCTTCCGTTGGTTTACGATCACATAACAGGTATGCTATTAATTAATACGTTTCAAACGATTCGCTGTTGTGGCCCAGTTTATTGATGTACCTTGTATTGATATCAGTCTACGTTCCGTGTTGTGCTCCTGCAAATTGTGTTTTCGAACCACGCATACAACAATACGTAATTTCCAGGATCCATTACTCTCTTCAAATATTCTTTTCTTTTATGTACTCCATTTTAATCAAATATTAATATAATTTTTTAAGAAAATTTAAATAAATATATTCGAGTCATTTTATTTAATTATAATTTTATATAAAATTAAAAATCCATCCACACATTGATATTTTCGATTTTTATATTCAATTAAAATTAAACTTGTAAATGAAGAAAAATGGTAGACACCATGTTTCTTTATTTATCAATCTTTTGAATAGTTTTAATAACTCAATATTTCAATTGTTTGAAATTAAGACTGATATATAATGATAACGAATATAATGATAATCCAATTCAAAATTTAAGTAATGTCATTTTATAAAATTTTGAGAATAATTCGTTAAAATACAATGATAAATAATAATACTAAATGTTGATAAACGATAAGACTTTAAACCAATTTTTAAGATTTTTCAAAATACCTAAAAACTAAATTGTCAATTTTTAAAAAAAATTTGTTTACTTGAACTATGATTTTTGATTTTATAAAAATATCTCAATCAAAATATCAATAAAATTACAACAAAATGAACTTTGTTAAGTTCCATAAAAGTTTGAAATATATTAGTTTTACTGTACAGATATTCCATTATTAATATAATGTTATATTACTGGATTGTTGTAGGCATTTATGTTGTTTATTTCATAATGCTTCAGACTTCTGAGACGATATTAATATTTGCATATTTTTAGCTAATTGAATTATTGATATTATGCCTACTAGAATTACATATTTTATATTCCTAAAGGAAAGTACTTTTTAGGTTAATTAGAATAATGAGTATTATTAACAATTATTTTTAACCTTTTTAAGAGAATACTAATAAAATAACGCGTTTGGCTCTCAATATAACTATTCGGTTATTAGCTCTGATCATTTAAAAATGATTCCCAATTAGAATTTATCAATGAGCTTGGTGAAAATAGTGGTTTAGTTTTAAATATTTTCAACCGAAACGTTTTTGTTCCTGTCGAGTTTCATTTAATTTACAATATTTCATATTTTTATTTATTTTTTTAGTTATAAAAAAAATTATAAGTGCTCAAAATAATGAGGGATATGAGGAATCAGAATTAGTGTACTTGCTTACGTAAAACCGCAAAGTTACACAAACCAACAACCTTAAAGTTGCAAAACCAAAACCTAGGTATAATATAATATTGGTGAAATTTGTTATTCTGAACTTTTCTCTGTAAAAATATTTCTAAAATCTGAAAGGATCTAAATTATAAAAGAGGGTAAACGAAAATTTCAAAATGTGCAGAAATTTAATTAAATTATATAAATTGATATAATTGTGAATCGTTTCGATTCACAAGTTAAGTTGATTAAGTTGATTAATAAAATAAATATTCATCATTGTATCTGTGTTGGGGTGTTGCATTTTCGTTTTTATTATTATTATAGCAGCTGTTATATATATGTATATATCTGAAGGCCATTTACCACAACCAAAAACGCCATTCATTTCTATTGAACATATCTTCTTTTTGACCTCTTCTCTCCATAGCCCTAATAAAACCATCTTTCACTTCTTTCTGGGTCATCCTCACTTCCTTTATAAAGCTGGAACCCATAGCCAAATTTTCTGTAGCAACCAGTCCTCCTCCGTTCTTCTCAGGTGACTGCACGAGATTTTTACGATTTATTTTAAAAAAAATAAAAAATAAATAATGTAATATAGCTACAAAAATAATTGACTCTGGGAAGGTAGCAGTTTAAATTATCACTTAAACTTTAAATCACAATTACTCAAAAAGCACTTTTTTTGATTGGTTCCTTTCTGCTTAATGCTGTCCAATTGTCTTTCCTCAATTTTAAAAAATAATAAAATTAATTGTTTTCTCTCTTTTTAAATTTCTTAATTCTTAACTCAATCTAGCATAGTCAAGTGACTACTTTTTTCCAGAAATTCATTTCCTTAGGTGTTATTCTACTTTCAAATCTTTATTAGAGAGTTCAAAACTCTGGCGGAGCTTTTAGCAAAAGAACGTAAGATTCTTTTCTTAATGCTACAAGATATTGATTACTCAACAAAACAGGATATATCATCTGGGGATTGTCCTACCTCTATTAACTTTTTTTAAGTGTTAAAAGACCGTTACATTTTTTACTTTCTTTTGTCCTGTATGAATATATAGAAAGCAAACTACTTTTTTTATGTAGATTTTTGGAAATCGAATTTTCACCGGATCTACACATTTTCAGACCCCCTGAATCCAAAGTATGTTTCTAATGATTTTTCTGTGTGTGTGTGTGTGTGTGTGTGTGTGTGTGTGTGTGTGTGTGTGTGTGTGTGTGTGTGTGTGTGTGTGTGTGTGTGTGTGTGTGTGTGTGAACAGAATATCTCAAAACCTGAACATCGTACGAAAGTGAAACTTAAAACTTAAGTTAGATACTACTACTAGACTCGACAGGAACATTTTCATTAAAATCGGTCAGCCGGAAGTAGGTTAGTTCATTCGTGTCATTTTTCACTTTTTTGCAATTTTCTCAAAAACGGCTCGTACAGCTTTTCTGAAAATCGCCTCATTTGCCACATTTTTTATATTTTGCAAGATAGGGTAGGCGCCATATCTGCTAAAAATTCTTAGGGAGGCTGTTTTCTCGTAAAAAAAATAATGTTTTTTTAGATTAAGGCCTTAATATGCATTTTAGAGCGAAAACGTATAATAAAAGTTGTAAAAAGTTTTAAAATCTACAACTTTTATTTCAAGCATTTCTTTCTTCAACCTTCTTTCAAACAACCTGGTATTTAAGGAGAAGTATTCAATTAATATCAGAAACTATCAATTTTTGAAAATTTTTTGTGAATTCTGAATTTTGGAGCAGAAAATTTTATACATGTTGTTAATGTTTAGTTCATCAGTCTAACGGCTGGTTTGAACCTCTAAAGGTTGTAGCCTACTAAGTAAAACAAGGAGTGAGGTGGTTTACAGTTGCCTTCCTCACTGAGTGGAAAAGTACGTTTATCAGCATGCCGGGCCCTCTGAAAAGCACATATTTTTCACTCTGTAAATAAACTTTCACTTCATTCACCACAGTCTGGCTGTATAATGAAATTCGTTACTTTTAGATGAATTAACTATGCTTAGTGTCATTTACACCTCTACCTCTTTTGTTCTATAATGATTCAGACATATAATTGGCTGACCATGTGATGAGAAACAGAACTATTTGTTGTTGCTCTCGAACTATCAGATCAAGTGCAAATAATTTAACACTCCATCTGTCTGATATGGTTAGACAGGTGTGTGTATATATATGTTAATACTCCTAATGAATTAACGGATAAAGACTTGAGTCAGAGAAACTTCGCAGTCTTTTACCTAAGTTAAAAAATAATTCATTGCAAGTTTTTTTTTAATTATTTATTTTATTACTTCTTCGGAGATTATTGAAAATCTAGGGAAAAAGAAGGTTCCATTATAATCTATGTCCTTTTCTCCTACATTTTTATAGTCAAGTTGCGCTGAATTATCAGAAGGTAACAAGTAATAAAACACAATTAGAACCCATTATTAAATGGCGACCTAGTTCGAACCGACCACCTGATCATTCTCATTTTACAAAATAAGAAAATAACCATATTACTCTACAATTCAAACTTAGTACTTTTGATTCAAGAAGAATAGCTTAACCATTGCTTACCACGACATTCAAGATTTACTTATTTGCTTTAATTACCCAGTTCTAATTTTATTCGTTTCTAGAAGATTTCATATTAAATTTAGATTCCAGCAAAGCCAAATAATGTAATAATTCATTGATAAATAATTCCTTAAGTAAGAATTTCAAGATTTTTCCTAAGATAATCTTGTTAAGTGTTAATCTGATTGTTCCGGAATACGTTATATAAATTTGAAATCTTTTTAACGTTATTTTTCTTCGGAAGCCTATCCGTTTAAGATGCTGGTGATAATAATGACTATTCTAATTTTGTTAGTTGCTATCCGGAAAAATTTCGCAGAGCTCTTACCAAACCAGGCTCTCAAGGTAGTGAACCAGAAATATTTTTTCGGCCAGTTTTTCTTCTATTTTCTCGTGCAGAATAGAAAAGTAGTTCATATATTTTTTGATTCCTCTTGAATACTGCAGCTAATGACTTTGACGAGAATGAGTACCTAACTAGAACTTAATTTATTCTCCGTAAGACTTTTACGGACTTTTTAGACTTGTAAGACTTTTTTTGTTAGTAAAGTTTATAAATATTATTTAACAGTAATAAATTATGTAAAAATAGTTTCAGTAAAAGTCAAGGAAAATAATAAAGTTTGAATACCGTTAGGTAAGAGTGCTAACCTGTTTACTCCACTTCCTGAAACTTTACAGAAGAGCTAAAAAACTGAGTAAAACTCTTATAGTTCTAATGAAGAGAGCAGAAAAGATTGTCACAACAAACTCATATGAGTTGTAGTTTTGAGTTGAGTAGTTTTTCTAGTAGATACGAGGTGTGGCTATTAAACAAAGAGACTGACGTTGTAAAAAATTTTATTTTTACTTTATACATAACAACTTATTGTCACCTTCAATATACACTTTTTTTCTATCCCTACAACGCTCCATACGAATTTTTCATTGCTGGAAACAGTGCTGGAAGTCATCTTCTGTCAGCTCCTTCCGGACACGTGCCGCTTTCTTTTTTACAGCTTCCACACACTCAAATCTTGTCCATTTTAATTCAGATTTCACCTTAGGGAACAGGTAGAAGTCATAGGGGGCAAGATCTGGTGAATAAGGTGGATGTTCTAATACTGAGATGCTCTACGTGGCTAGAAACCTCTTGAAAGATAACCCGGAATGAGCTAGCGCATTGTCTTGGTGGAGAACCCATGGTTTGTCATTCCACATATCGGAGCATTTTTCCTTACTCTTTGACGTAGTTTAGAAAGTACCTCAAGGTGGTAATACTGATTAATTGTTTGAACTTCAGGAACCCAGTGAAGGTGCACAATCCCATGGATTAAAAAAAAAACAATCATCGTTGCTTTAAATTTTGACTTGCTCATTCGAGCTTTTTTAGCTCTCGGTGAAGTTTGGTTCTTTCATGATTGGCGCTTCGTTTCCGGATCATAAGTAAAAAACCACGTTTTGTCACATGTTATTATCTTCTACCTGTTCCCTAAGGTGAAATCTACATTGAAAGGGACGATATTTGAGTCTGTGGAAGCTGTAAAAGAGAAAGCGGCTCGTGTCCTGAAGGAGCTGACAGAAGATGACTTCCAGCACTGCTTCCAACAACGGAAAATTTGTATGGAGCGTTGTAGGAATGGAGAAGAAGTGTATATTGAAGGTAACAATAACTGATTATGTATAAAATAAATAAAAACCTTTTACGTCAGTCTCGTTATTTAATAGTCACACCTCGTATATTTTTCTCCTCCAAAAGATACCAAAATCATTTTTGGCCTTAAAATGGAATTAGCAGTTAAAAATCTTTACATCCGAAAATATTATTTTATTATTTTAAAACCATCTCTTATTACATTCAAATTTTACATTTACTAGCTATTTATAAAATGTAAATATTTCATAGACAAGATAAATAACAAAATTCAATAAAAGCTGAAAATGTTTCATATTCGTGCATAGGCAACATCGTATCCGGTATTTAAATCTTCTATTTATTTCCATTTGGCAGAAGAAGAAAGTTAAAAATGTTTGTAGTGAATTTATTATGCTTACTCAACTGTATTTTCCGTTGATTACATTCGTTGTTTAAATGGTGAAGTAGAATATACAATTATTTCACACAATGTATTTTAGTTTGCAAACCATCAAAAAGAAGGAAGGTCCTATGGGATAAGGAAAGAATCGAGTGAAGTTCAGTGGGTCGGGGTAATAAGAATTTCCTGGCAGGAAAAGTTTGCGCTTCTTATGGGAAACACTCAAGTGCAAAATAACGCATGAAAACCTTTTCCTTTTCTCAACAGATTGATTTATTCGGTTTTTATACTGTACTTTTAAAACTTTGTACTTCATTTATATAAAGTTGATGGCTTAGAAATTTAATTTCCTTTATATTTACTAGAGACGCAGTCATGAGATAAATTACTATCTTATCTGTTGTATAATTTACTATTTTTATCAACGAAATAAATGCGTTTTGTAATAAATTTGATTAAGAAAAATAATTGTAAGCTGACAATGCATTTGGCATAAAATTATTAGACATTTACAAAATGTCTCTGGCTTTATTGCAATCAATTCATTCTACCCTAAATTATGACAAGTCCTAAGTCCTTTGTGATATCTCTATGTCAAATTTTTAAATCCTAAATGTTTTCAGGAGTACATTGTTTGCTATTATGTATCACAAAGTAGTTAATATTTCCTTTTATTGATATTTCGTTCATATTTTCTTATGTTGAACATTAATTCTTTTTATGTTATTTATGAAATTATAAATTTCATTAATGCCTGTCCTTGGTGCAGTGGTCAGCGCAACTGTCTTCTACACCAGGGCTCTCATCCCCTGACTAGAATACGTTTGATTTTCTATCAGTTCTGGCATTTTTTCATAATTCAATTTTATTCGTCACCCTTCATCGCCTGCATTACTGTTAAGGTGCAAAACAATTGGGCGTAAAACCAAAACTTCAATTTAAATTTAAGAAAAAGTTATTTTTAATTAATAGATACAGTAAAAATAAATGTATTGCTACTGTAATAAAAAAATATTTAATTCTTTCATGACACTGTATATCTACGACATAGAACATGAGCTGATGTGTTGCAAACGTGAGTCATCGGTGAGCACACTTTGGTATCACCCTATAAATAACAAATTTAATGGTTAAATAAATTAGAAAATTTATTTACAGTTTCAAAACTTAAATAAAGTAAGTAGTAACAAAATAACGTTTCAGAAGAGGGCGTCCAGCGACACCCCTTCTTTATTATTTATAAATTTTTTTACTATTAAATTCTCGAATTTAAATCTAGAATTATATGACGCTTATGTCGTCTCAAATTTTTTTGAAATGTTTACTGCCAAAAAATTTACATGATTTTTTTAACTTCTTGTCTCTTTTTTTAATGATAGTTTCGTTTGACGTAAACATAAATATGCAGGGTGCAGTCTGTAAATTATTCTGTATGTTTCACTTTTTTCTAAGAAATTGATGAATTTGGTATTCTGATGACATTTAATAATAAAAAACGTTTTTAACGATTTCCGAATTTAAAAATTTTAGCTTTTTTATTTCCTAAGGTTTAATCATATCATTTATATAGGCTACATTATGTGTCCTTTAACTGAAAAATTCATAAATTTCAAAAATATAGAAGTTTATTAAAATATTTTTAAAAAATTACACAATTTTGATATCAAATTGAAGGTTTACAATTTAGTTTTTAACAAAAAAATGTTTTACAGTTTCTCATAGTATTTCCATAGAGTTGAAAATTTCGATATAATTCCCATAAGTTAGGATAGTTTGTGTGAATGTAAACTGAAAAATCAAGTCATTCAAGTAAATAAACATTGTAGGTAAAATGCTGTGAAGTCCATAAAATACACGTAACGGTTCAGTGAAGCAAAGAAAATCACTTTTTTAAGTTGTCACAAAACCGTAAGTGTTGAGTTTTTCAAATGTATGTTACTTTTTACTGAATGGGTTGTTGAGTGGGATTTTCGAAAAGACAGTGATGTTTTCCATCTCTTCTTGCCCACACATGTAGTTGAGATTATAAACGGAACACACGTCTTATCTTTATTTATAATTATAGGCTAACAAGTAAAGATAAATACACGCAAAATTACAATTCCATGACTCCAGTAAAGCAGTTTTTAAATGCAATTAGTGAGTTATATTTTTCTTAAACATCTTATTTTATGAATCAGTTTATAAAACTGTACGTACGTTATAATATCATTACCTACGCACAAGCTTAGAAAGATGTAGACATCATACCCAATAAAAATATTATGAAATTATAATTTGAATGATCAATTCAATACCCAATAGCATTGTTTCAAAAAAAAGATATTCAAACATTTTTAAAACCTTTAATACTACAGAAAAGATGAACAACAGATGTAATAGTTTAAGTAAAATATAAAAATTAACAAAAATAACATAAATAAAAATAGAATGCGTAAAAGGAAATGATGATAGTAAATAACATGAATTTCAATTATTTTCGATATAGCTTATGAAATTTTATTCTTTTTAATCTTGTTAAGTCTTTGCTCTTATCAAGTAAATTCACAGAATTCGGGTAATCTTCTAATGTTACTTGATATTTTGAATTTGGCTGTATAATATCTCCTTTCACGGCACTGACACGTAAGTTCTTACGCAGTGTATAAATTTTCACGAACCATGGAGCACTTATTATCATTTGTGGAACTTGATTGGAACCCTTGGATGATGGAAAGATTTGATTTGTAGTTAATCAATTTTTTTGCCTTTATAGAAAAGTTCCCCAAAGCGGTAACTCACAAGCCCAAGGTAGTTTCAGTATGACTTTATATAATAGGAACTTTATTTTTAATGTAAGCTATGACGTTTTTCATCTTCCAGCACAAATCTCGCAATTCAACCCTAGCCTTTCGCTTGTGTTGCAAATGTGTATGGGCAGATAAGACGTCGATCTCAGTGCATTCCTTAATTACTTCACATCGTCTGACAAAGGAACTAGTCTGTCATTTATTCGTATTACGAAAATTTGTATTTTCTTAAAGTCAATGCAAAATGTCTCGATTTGTTGTCATGTATCTTGACCTTCCATAACTTACACCAGTTCTCAATGATACTCAGATGGTTCCGTAGTTTCTTAGCAAACACAAAGGTAGATCATCCTTTGCATAGAATTGTGTCTTCAGCAAATTTGGTGACAGTCGTGTTTTTGCTTTTAGTTGACAAGAAATTTTTGAGGTATAAAATGGACTTAAGATACAACTACTTTGCGGAACTCCACAATTAATTGAATGAAGAGATTTACGCAATTCCTCCTCTAAGCAAGGCTTTGCACGTTTGCCGGAGAAATAAAGGACATTAATAAATAAAACATTTTATATTTAATTTTTAATAATAATTTAATTTAATAAGGAATAATTCAAGATTATTTAAAAAGAATAATCCATACTTATTATGTACAACTGATTAAAAATTGAATTCTCTTTGAACCTAGTCTTCAGTCCCTGACAGATTTCCTACGTAAAAGTTGATTAGAAATGCATCCATAAAAGGTGTTAGTATATTTCATTACTTCTCTTTCTACGTAACAAATATACAATGTAAAACTACCATTCTTAATACAAATACTTATTTTGTTATTAAAGGTTTTACCCCCAAAGCACTTGGAGGATTTAAACATTTTAACTAAAAATTGAACACTCAAAATGCTATACCAAATTATTTGTATTTTTACTTTCTCTTGCCTACATGAATATATAAGAAGGAAAGTATTGTTTTCATGTCGATTTTTTGAAATCGAGTTTTCACCGTATCTACACGTTTTCTGACCCCCTGAACCTAAAACACATGTTTTTAGCGATTGGTCTATCTGTGTGTGTGTGTGAACAAAATATCTCAAAAACGAAGCATCGTACAGACTTAAAACTTAAGTTAGGTACCACTAAAGGATTTCATCAAAATCAGTCAACCGAAAGTAGTAAGTTTATTCGTGTCATTTTTCATTTTTTTGCGATTTTCTCAAAAAACGGCGCATACGATTTTTTTAAAAATCACCTCATTTACTAATTTGTTTATGCCCTACAGGATAAGACAGGCGCCATTCCTGCTGAAATTCTTAGTAAGGTGTTTTCTCGTAAAAACATTTTTTTAAAGATTGCGGCTTTCGTACGCATTTTAGCGCAAAAATGTATATAATAAAAATGCAGAGAATTTAAAATCCTACAACTTTTAGTTCGTACATTTTTTTCTGTAACGCTTAGTTTAGGGTAATTAGCGACTTACTATTTTTTCTTCAAGAACATGTGTAAATAAATCGATTTTTTTAGATTTTAGCCTTAGGATGCATTATACGACAATAGTGTTTATATCAAATTTATAGGAAATTAAAAGATCTACAACATTTATTTAGAACATCTTTCTCTACAGAGCCTAGTTTAACGTGAAAGTGTGATTTTCCCAATTTTTAAGCTGAACTGGGGTTCATTTTCATTTTGCGTCTTTTACTCATGATTAAAATTAGGATATCTTTATTGAGGTTAGTGTTTCGTTCGTTTATAATGTTTTATTACTAATGTTTGGTTATATTGTTCATTATTTGCATTGGCAAGAGAAAGTTGTGTGAGTGTTTCACACCAGATTTTTCTACTGTTATAGTTTTTGTATTTTTCCTACAAAATTATAAAACAAATATTAAATTTTATATTTAATTAAAACAATTACGAAGTCCACTAAGTTTAATTCAAAAATATGTAATTATCTTGTTTTGTTAATGCAATCGATCGTAGTATACACCAGGAAACGATGTTTAATGCAGTAATTAATTTGTTAAACTTATGATTACATGTTATATACTTAATGAACTTGTTTCACTTTATATCAGGTAATGTCAGAACAGTGTTGATGTGAAGTAAAGATTGCACGTATTTCTAACAATATAGATCATTATCTAGATACTCGCTTTATACTAGGTGAACGTATGTAAACTATTTAGCATGTAATTATTTGCATGAACACATAATATTAGTTTAGATAAACAAAGGTTGGGAAAATAATACTAAATCAAAAATTTCTATTATTAGTTATTTCTGTTGTTTGTTTATTTTTCATAGTGCGATAACAGTTTGTCTCTTATATTAACCCGTACTATCCAAAAAAAATCGTGTATGAAAAGAAATCTATTTGTTGTGTGGAAATTAGCTATCTCAGAGAAAATTCATTTTTGTATTTGTTATTATAACAGAAAAGGTATAAAATTTGTTTGCTATGGAACAATGAATAATTAATTTAGTATTAATCGTAGTAACTGTAATAGAGGATACATACATTCAAGGATGCATCAATGTATAAATCCTCCATTGATATTTTGCCTATTCCCCAACGAACTAGAAACTGCAGATGAGATCTAGCCAATAACAACCAAGTTCGGGTGTGAGGTTGTCCATTCACTAAGTCACTCTCTTTTCCATCGAATTCCAGCTGACTTTTTGTTAGGCTGTCATCCACAACGGGACCACAACGTGACAACGCAGGATATGATTAACGAAAGTCAATTGCCTCTCTGCTGTGATCTAGGTCATTATGCTCCACCTTCATCTGCAGTCTCTGGTTCGTTAAGGTATAATTTGTTTTTGTACCTTCAAGAAAGGGTCTTTTGAATGTTTTAGTCATAGCTTTTTGAGGTTTTTACGTTGAGTAACAAAATTGACTACCAAAAAGTTGAAATTCTTTTCTGGCGTCGTGTAATATGTTCAAGAGAATTTAGCATTACGCTTTTGATGAGGAATTTTAAATTCATCTAAATAATATTTCTACACTAGAATTATTGGCTTACCCCGAAAAGAACTTCATAAATCCAAAAGGGCTTCAAAATATCCTTCTATACAAGAATTTTGTTCGAAATAAAAACCCATTAATGAGTACCCAATAAATTTGTTAACACATTCAGCGCTGAGCAATTATGAGATATCTCTCCTGCTTGGCTGATTTCTTATGCGGCGTGTTCTCTGCTTGCTTTATTTACGATTGTATGTTACTTAAATTGTTTACAGAATTTTTTTATTTCCAACCTATGCATGGATTTATCTTTGCTAATAACAAGAAAGTAAACAATTCAATTGTTTTGTTTTAGATTTTTATTCAGATTTATTTTCGTCTGTTATGTATGTATTTCTTGATTGAATGTTTCCATTTGCAGTTACGTGTTATGCGTAATTTATCATATAATTTTAAACTACAAATAATATATTTTAAAGTAAATTCAAAATTTGTAAGCTATTTTGGATCGATACCTGTAAAGATATATTCACAGCTTCAACTATATCCTGAAAACCCATTTAAAATACTGTATGAGTATACTAAACGAGGGTATAAGATTGCAAGACGAAAACTCAAAATCGAACTGCATGGTTACAAAAAAACCCTTTCTGAGGGCTATAGAATAACAACAAATTAAGTCTCACTCCAGAATTTCTTAAAATGTTAACAAACCGAACCCGCTAGGCGAGACGGCAGCCTGGTGGTAACATCTATCCATGATCCTCTAGACGAGCCCTAGCACTAAATGTGTTAAAATTTCATGATTAGTTTTTTTCTTATACGGTGTTATTTGTGTTCTCAAACAAAAAATTAGAAACTTTTCATGTGAATCGTACAGGAAATGAAGTTATTATTAACAAGCAGAGATTATTCATCTCAACAAATACGACTAATATTAACATATTCTTTTTGTCATCAGTTATTCAATTCGTTCTGTGTAATCTTGAGTCTTAATAAATCCAAAATTTTCCTGACCGAACAAGTTTCACCAAACCCCATATACACCCATGTTCCTAATTGTACTATGTATCCAGCTCTCGGCTTATCCATTCACCATACTGCGGCAGTTGTTTTACCTATGATTATTTCTACTATTCATATTCGGTCCATTGATGTAATTGACAGCTCAATTTTTTTCTAAACCAGGAGTTTCTGTTCCCAATTAGCTCTGACATTTTTGTTTGTTATTTTCATTTATATTCGTTTTAGCGTTTATATTAGTACTAATGTGATAAACAGTCCGGCGTAAAAACAAAAACACATCTTATTATGCGCACGGTTATTATGTAACTATTTTCACTTCATATAAAATCTTAAACTGAACCAAAAATAAATTATTCTAAACTTACAGTAAAACAAGTTTATCCTTTTTCCACAGAAAATTAGGAAGATATAAAAGGAATTAATCAAGACGATTAGGCGAGTACTTTTACGAGACAGATATCCAAGACTAAAACAAGCGCGGAAAAGAGGATGGGAAAATTTCTCGCTTGAAATTCATATCAATGATACATAAATAATACAAAAACTAATATCAATTAATTTTTTAAACAATAAACATAGAAATAATAATTGAAGGGGTCGGCAGAAGAAAGTGCTAACCGACAAAATTTCCAGCATGATTTTACTAAAATATTTTGTAAAAATAAAATATACAGCATGTTTTAAACAGGAGGTTATATTTACGATCTTAAGTACATAGATTAAAAGAAAATAACAAATGTTTCACAAAAATTCAAAAACATGATTTGTAGATTTCAGTAAACTTTTAAAATGAAATTGTGTAAAATTATGTTGATAGGGTTAGCACTGTGTTCTCCCGACCCCTTCAATTCTTGGAACCTGCATAGGCAAAAAACACAACGTAGAGGGTGAATAGAAACTGATACTCAACGAACAAATCTACCCGGAAAATGGGCCAATAATACTCACTGAAGAAGAAGAGAATATTGTTCTTTAGCCACTTAATTAGAATACCAGAAGATAAAATAACCAACATAATAATAAGAAATTTTTATGGTAATAAAGCGGCACCAATTTGAATCAATGAAATTAAAGAGGATATGGAAAAATTGGGAATAACGTTAAAGATCTGGAGAATAAGACAGAAATATTAAAAGTACTAAAACATAAATACATCAGATTCAAACCAAGGATAGACAATATAGGAGCGAGTAGTTATTGTTTCAGATGAAGAAAGACGAGCACCATCAGTCAGAATGAAGAGATACCGAGTAAAAATTAAAGAAATTAACCAGATAAAAACTTCCAGTAAAGTGACTTAAGTGATACATTGTGGACTCAAAGGATAAAAAAAACTTGGAAGCTTCAGTGACAGGCGATCTGCTTCTTCATATCATGTTGTATGTTATTATTTTTTATAGAATGGACACCGTACGCTAATTGTAATTATAAAAATTTAGAGACACGAAAAATGAAAAGTTCTCTATTCTGTAGTTTATAACAATATTAAAAATATTAGTAATAGTTTATACTACCGTTGTAGGTTACACGTGACGAGGAAATTGTAGGTCAAGATAATCTGCTAACGAGATGGAAAGTAATGCATCATGATTCTGGTTATGTAACTTGATAATGGAACAAAGAACCGTTTTGTTTGGATTAGACATTCGCGCTGAGCTATTCACCTTGAACTTATTCGTTCTTATAATTTTCATTTTTCTTAGTTATCTTCTTTTAAAAAATGAAATTTTTATAATAATTTGTCTTGTAATACGTTAAATTAAACTTAGATGACAAACATTTTATATATTTCAACACGCTATTTTGGTGCATAACGTTTGAAACCAATCTAATTTGCTCGCGTTAGCTTTTCACTAAATATAAGTCTTCTCTTAATAAATATCATTCTGTTTCTGCTGTTGTTTTAAACAAAATTTATCATTTTCGTATCGTAGTATATTATAAACAAAAATCAGTGAAATGATTTGACGCTGTTCTACTTATCTTTCAATTGTTATTTATTATTTTCGTCTTGTAATAATGTCTATTCAAGTTTAAAACAAACGGCATTACTCCTAGAGAACTTATTAATAAAATTGTTTCTAAATACAATTTAGCTACGCCATTAAAAATATATTTTCTTCTTCATCTGCTTTTCTGATTACAATTCTAAATTATGAAAGATAAATCTGGTGTGAATACTCACTCGACTTTCTCTTGTCAATGCAAATAATGAAAAATATAACCTAACAAAGACATAAACAAATAAGGCCCTTATTTTAATCATGAGTGAATTATGTAAAATGAAAGTCAACCTTAGTTTGGCTTGATAATACGTAAAATCACTCTTTCACGCTGTATAGGCTCTGTACAGAAAAATGCTTAAATAAAAGTTGTAGATCTATTAATTTTCTATAAATTTTATTATCACACTTTTGTCGTAAAATGCATACTAAGGCTGAAATCTAAAAATAAAACATATTTTTACAGATTTTTATGAAAAAAAAGATATTTACTAATTACCGCTAAACTAAGCGTTATACAAAAAAATATTTGAAATAAAAGTTGTAAGTTTCTAAATTTTGTGCAACTTTTATTGTACATTTTTGCGAGACGAGAGTAAATTGTAAGCATCTGAAATTAAATGTCTTCGACATACGTTTGGGCGTAGTAGAGAAGATTGTTACAGGAATGCCGAGATAAGGAAAGAACTCAATATCTTCTCTATAAACGATAGGGTATATCAGAACTGAATGCAGTGGTTGAAGCATGTGAGCAAAATGAGGGAGGATAGGATAACAAGGTTATAAACCGGAGGGAAAGAGAGAACGAGGATGTCCGAAAAAGAAATGAAAAAAATTGAGAGGTTTGGGACAGGTAGAGACACCTAATACTTAAAAGGAAGAAGATGAATAATTTGTTTTTTTTTTAACAGATTATACGAGTAATATTTAAATACTTCTTAAATGTCATTAAACTTATTGTTGTTTTACTATAACTGAAATAGTTTATCATATTATATCTTCTTCATTAGGTTAAAAACATAAATGGTTATCAATAAAACAGGTATTTTAAACCATTTACTTTTCCACACTGCACATTATATCTCCACCTAATTCATGCAGTCTAACTGTATAATGAAATCAATTACTTTCAAAAGAGATAACTCTGATTAGTGTCAATTAAAACTTTATCTCTTTTGTGCACAAATACTTGAATAATTCAAGTATTATTGATTAGAAATCAATTAGTTATTGATCATTTAATTGTTCATGAGAGTAGAAATAGGAATCGTTTCTGTAGTTTGTTCTGAATCCAACTCTAATTAGATTAACATTATATCTGTAAGTAACAAGATATATATTGTATGAATATTAATAATCAGTTTAAATTATTAAACAAACAAAAATGTAGATATGATAAAAAATTCAAGACAATCTTGATTGTTCACAAATATTTTTGAAACAATTCACTTTTTGTTTATTTCTAGTACATATTTCTACTTTAAATTGTTTAGCACAACAAAGGAATATTCCGTTCTTTCATACTGCAGTTTTTCTGATAAATAAATCAGAAAGGAAACAAACACGCTGAACTTTGCAGTGCAAACATTATCACAAAGGAGTACAGCGTTCGGCTTCATCAAACATAATAATGTACTGTGTAAACAACAGTCAAATACAAAGGTCAAAGTTTGTCGTTATTGTAATAGGACGTTAGTGAAACTTCCGTTCATTTTAGGCCCATAAACAAATACCACGCAATACGGTTTTTGGGTGAAATGGTTTACACAATGTTTTTAGAATGTTCGGGTTTACATTTTGCAAAAAGCTATTTTTGATCTGTTTATTTGGCTAAAAATTATAATGAAACTTTCTTATTTTCGATGTTATTTTTAATTTTACAATATGAAAGATTAGATTTTTTGCAAAAGATGAAAGAATAGAAGTCGACTCGGTTGGATGAAATAAAAAATGAAGATATAAGGTTAAAATTGGGTATCACTCTACTTGATTGAGAAGATATAAGAATATTGTGAAGGTTGGAGAAAGCACATGAAAAGGAAGTTAGCTTAGAGGATACCATTGCATCCAATAGTGTGCTCCAAACGGGAAGAGAGACGATTGAAGACCTAAGAAGAGTTGGATATAAATAGAGATGTATGAGTTCACAGCACGCTTACACCAAGCCTTGTTTAAAAGATGAAGAGGACTAATAAATTTAGCATGAAAACTTTACGTATCTTCAATATTCATGTGCAGCAGCGGTTGTAAAATATAATAAATTCTAAAATTATTCAGCATGCTTTAATAACACTTTTACCAAAAAACTACAGAGAGGAAATTACAGTCATAGAAATATCATCTTAACATTATTTTTATCCTCAATAATATAGGCTATAGCTAGTATAAGATTTAAAAAATATTTTCAATACTCTTGTTTGTTTATGTAAAAATGATGAAAAAGTTCATACAAATTCTTCTATACTTATCACAAAAAAGAATTAAAAGAATGCATATTAAAAATCGTAAGTTTCCTAGTGAATATAGAATTTTTATAAGTTACGTATTAATGATAACAATAAATAATCGAATACAATAAGTTTTGTAATCTGAAAATCCATCTCATGTTTTATTAAAACAATTAAGATTTAACATTGTTGAATTTTGTAATATTACCATATTATTACTTTTTGAATATCTTTTAATTCACCAATACTACTGTAGCATTTACGGACCGTCAAAACGAGTAATAAAGATTCAGGACAGTCCTTAGAATTCAAAACACTTAAGTTTATAACCGGCTTTTCTTAGTACGTACGTAACGAGACTATTTACAATTATCTACTAGTTCCTTTTGTATTCAAAAATAAAACAATTACATCATTGTTTCCGCAGAAAATTAGCTGGAAATATTAACGAACTAATTAAGACAATTAGCTCAATTACACCGGGAGTTAGTTTACCGGCAATCCTCCAAGAAGGCTAAAGAGAGCTTGGAACAAAACTATATTTTTTATTTACTTTTTTTGCCAGCATAACCTACCCGGTCGTCTCTTTGGTAGGTAGACCCCTTTACCTTTGTAATGTAAAAAGAAAGAAAAAAAACAGAAAATCGCCACGCACAAAACGAATTAAACAACACATAAAAAGATCATTACACAATAAAACAAACTTACAAACAAATCAAATCGAAATTACTATAAAAATCCTTCGTTATCCCACTCTATTAACAATACAATACAACAGGACTCAAAACCCAGCGCAGTGAGAAAAGAGAATTATTATAACAATCTAGTATCCTTAAACTTTCATCTAAACATTAAATTCCTTTACTAGCTGATATCTGTACCAGCTAGCTTCTCTTAGATACTTTTCCAGAGTTAACCAATTCTTTCCATTTAAGTACTCAACGGTTTTCTTCTTACTTAACTCTCCCTTCTCGAAGCATCTCATCTAAATTCTGCCAACACTCCACACTTAGATATAAAATGAATGACATCCTCATCCTCCGTAGCACTGCACAGAAAACACATCCACCGGCCCTCTCCCCTCGCAGGTTTATAATTTAACGATAGCATAGAAGCTCTAGCCTTAAAAATGAGAGAGACTCATAGAGCCTCTCCTAATATTATCCCTCATGTACCCTTTTTCACCAAGATCCCAACTCAGGTTGGCATACAATCAGTGAAAATTTGATCTAGCTCCCCTTCCCAATCAAACCTTGGAACAGAAATATGTTTCTGTTCTAAAAATCCAGGTGATTAAAATACAGCACTAATCCACAGTTAAATTGGACCAACAAGGATATATTAGGTCCATCTATGGGTGGTGTGCTTTTTCATGTCATTCATGTTATTATTTCTATCGTCACCATCAGCTAATTTGTTATTTTATTAACATATTTTTTTTAAATAACATTATTTGCAATTAGTTTTTTAAAAAATAAACTATAAACAATTATTTTGAATTTACAAATCACACGTTGAGGCCTCATTACCCTGAGTACCTCTCATTACATCAATAATTACTCATGTGTTAAAAGAAAAAATTACTATGTACAAAGATATTTTACATTTTACAATATGAAATACTTTCACTATAATTGTTTGTACATTTAAACCCTTTCAACAAGTCCAAAACATGGTAACGTTTCAGGAGCCTACCGTCTTCTGTATTGTTTAGAAGATTTATGGCTAATTCATTTTCGTGACTTTCAAGTCTCACCTGATATTTTCTATTGAAACGCCTGACTTCGCCCATTACATCAGGAAGGTTGTAATAATTTTGTATTTCTGCATTCGTTGCAAACTATGGCGCCCTTGTTGTAGCCCGAAGAACCTTATTCTGGAACCTTTGAATTACCTCTATGTTACATCTGCTGGTAGTTCCCCAAAGTTGAATGCCGTACTACCAAACTGGTTTAAGTAACATTTTGTAAAGCAGCAACTTATTCTCAAAATAGAGTGAAGAGTTCCCGCCAATCAGCCAGTACATCCTTTTGTATTTTATATTTAATTCATTCCTCTTCACTCTCACATGGGTTTTCCAAGTTAACCGCCTGTCAAGATGCATACCCAGGTACTTCACAACTTTACTTTGTAGTAAATCAACACCTTCAAGTTTTACTGGTGGACAAGCATTTCTCCGCATTGTAAATGTAACATGCTGCGATTTTGCAGTATTGATCTTCACTCTCCATTTTTGAAGCCGTGGTTGGATTTGGTCTAAACATTTTTGAAGTTTGTTTGAAGCAACTATAGGATCTCCACGTTTAGCAAGCAATGCCTTATCGTCTGCGAAGGTAGCTTGAACTACCCCTTCAGTTGTTGGTGAGTCTGCCTTATACAATGAGTACAAATACGGGCCTAGAACTGAACCCTAAGGTACACCAGAGGTAATGTACCTGGAACACTATATTTCACTTGAAAAAAACGATTTTCCAGATAAGACCGTAAAATCAAAAAGAAAGGTTGGCTTAACGTTCTTTTAACTTTGTATAATAAGCCGACATGCCAAATTTTTTCCGTATTAATATAATATACAGAAACAAATTTAAAATAATCAAAAAAGGCATTTCAGTGGTAAATAAACATATTATTTTGTTTTCAGATAATATTTTGTATTTTAGCCGCAGGCACCTTGCTTTTCAGACCTTGTAGGGCAGCAGTTACACCACTGACATCACAGACACCACATTTGAAACCATTATTTAAATTTCACTTGTTTTTACACCTATTATTCAATGCAACCATTTCACAAATTCAAGTTGAAGTGACAGGTGTTTTTAAGTATTTGTATGTTGATATTGCAACTATAAAAGGTTTACTAATTTATTCTAAATAAACACGAAATAAGGATTTGGAAAAATTTCAATGGTGGTTATAATGTGGATACGTTCCCAAAAAAATAAAAAAAGTATTGGGATTTAGTAGAATTCACTACACAATAAAATTCTCTTATCACAAACATTTGACTGTCAAGGCCTTCATTCTTCGTTGTCAGGAGACATCATGACAGCTTATAATCTATCAAAGCCCAAATCGTCCTCACTTCAACAAAGAGTCAACTTATGAGCAATTGTTTTGTATTCTGTAATACTGAATTATTTGTTCGTTGTGTATTTTAGAGTGTTATCTACCGCTCTTTTGAGAAGAAAAATTCCCAATTTTGTTTCTTTGACAGTACCTGGAAATGTTCAACACTTTAAGAGCCTCCGACTTTAACTTATAATAGCTCTTAACATTTGCTAATGACTAATTCGACTAAAAATAAGCAAAAACAGCAAGCTTGATAGAATACAATAAAATAGCTTAATGAGATTTCACTGACATACGTATCAAACACAAATTTATATTGAATATAAGTAAATTCCTATAAGTGTTTTTTTTATTGATTAAGTTAAATCTACTAGTTCTGAATTGCTAAATACAGTCGGACCTCCATAAAAAATATCGAAATTATAGGTTCCTTATAAAAAATTTGATATGTAGGAACTTCGATAAAGCAAAATGTTGTTTTTCTTTCTCATAAAGACTGCTACTTACATTACTTGAGATTACTCGGCCGTAACCATATTGCCTAAAAAACAGTATTTGTTTACAATAAAATCGTTTTATTGCACAGTATTATAAGGCTACGCACTATACTTAAATTATACAGTATTTTTGGTTAAAAATAATAAAATTATCGCAGTAATGAAAAATACGCATTTTTTGGATATTCTGCTACAATACCTTCTTCATCTTCCCTTAAAATTTTACTGAGTGAAATATCGTCGTTGGTCGTACCTGCCAATGGACCCAATATTCCTCAATTTGCGGTAGTACATTAACTTTTTCCCCAACAGTTTTTTTAGAGAACCCGGCATTCAAAAACAATTTTTTATTGTAGATTCCGCTCCATCATTTTGCTACACCATTACTAATTCTAATATACGCCGCCTGAAGTTAACAACATTTTCAATAGGTTTCTCATTTTTCAACGCAAGAATAAGTCTCCTGAGAACCTGTTTTCTATAATACATTTTTAGAGTTTTAATAACATCTTGGTCGATAGGTTGTAGTTTTGACGTGGTATTTTGAGGAAAAAATAAGATTCACGTTTTCTAACTTTGTTGAGAAAGAAGACGGATGCGGAGGGCAATTGTCTACAAAGAGAACAACTTTTCTTTTTTGCTGACGCATGTTTTTATCTCGTAACATTTTTACTCATTTGAAAAATGCTTTGTCCACATCACCGTATTTACATATTTTTGACCGCACACAACGTACTGTATTGTCAGTTTACTCTCTCTTAATGTTTCGGACTCACTGGTGTATGATGGGAGGGCTATATGGAGTTCTGTTTATATTTTCACTAAAATTAAGTTCGTTATATAGAATTTATTTTCGATATACAGAATCATTTTTCCATTAAAATTTTATGGGACTCAGGAAATACTTCTATATATAGAAGTTCAATAAATACAGGTCCGACTGTAATAGCAAATACTTAAACTATAAGGCTATTAAAAAGAAGAGATATATTAGAAATCATAAATTAATTAAAATTTCTTACAAACAATATAAATTCTTCAAACAAATTAACCCTCGCATAGAAGTTAAATTAGGTAAATACATTTAGACGTTAATAAAATTCATCTAAAAACGCAGAATAGTGTCTTGTTTAACGTTATAACATTTTTAACTTTAAAAAGTATATATGGTCCAAAATGAAGCAGATTAAACTTTAGCACTTTTTTATGAAATGATGATAATAACATGATAACTTTTCATTTAATACGAAAGAAAGATATAAATCCAAGAACGTTATTAAGAAGTAAAAGCAAATCATAAATAATCTTTTTAATACTTTGTTATACCTTATTATCATCATCGGATTTGAATTTTTATGTGTCATTTTAACCAAAAATATCCCATTATAAGTCAGTTTCAGTTTATGCCCTTATTATAATTTTCTTAGAAATGTTATCTGTTGTTAGTTGTATTACGTCAACACACTTTTCACCCTTACAAAATGTTTAAATTTTTTATCATATGCGCAATGCAGGTATGGTTTGGGATATACATAAAACAAATGTTTTGATGCAGACATGGACATACAGTATTGTTATAGATAAAAGAAAATTGGGGCAGTGACAATTTACTTAATTTATTTCATTTTTAAGTGTAATATAATGTAACCTCTTAATTTTGGTTCGTTCGAGATCTTTCTTTAATAAATAATAAACAGACAACATTAAACGTTAAACAAATTAAGCATTTATTTTACAATTAATTAATAATTTTACTGAGTCTATCAAAAAAACACTGCACTTTTTTTCTTATCATCAAGTGTCAGACAAATAGCCTGTTACACCATTCAATTTCCAAGATTATCGGTCTTCTATATTTTCCTTGGCCTTTTTAAACTCTGTCTCTCCTTTGGTTGTACCCCTCAACTGCCTTGGGGATTCAGTGCGAAATCATCCTTCAAATGTGTGGAAACCATTGCTCTCTTGTTATCATTGTTTCCATTAGTGAAAACGTATCTAGTTGCTGCCTAATATCAGAATTTTGTGGTATATTCAGCCTGGAATAACCCACCACAGACCTCAGAAACCTCTAGTGTGACCACAGCTTCGTGAAAACTAGATCATAAACCGACCCTTTCACACACACACACACGCGCGCGCGCGCAGCACCCCTATACCTGGCTTAGCGGTGTTATACATTGTTTACTACTGAGCAATGTAGAACGCTGATAAGGCCGACTGTGGCAGGTAAGGGGTTGCTGCATGTGCGTGTTTGTGTGTTTAAGGGTTGGTTTATGGTCTAGGTGCCACCGAGCTGTGTACACATTATAATCTCTCATTCTGTAGTCTCTGTCTGCGGGCAGTCGTTATTGTCCAGGTCTCACTTTCAAACAGGTTACTAGAAACATACACCACTCTGTAAAATTTTAGAAGTGCGTCTCCCCCCACTTTGTTCTCAAACGTTCTCTTGAGTCCTCCGTGTATTCTGTTGAAACGCTTGATCTTACTATTAACCTCAAACTCGCCAAGGAACGATACAATAAATCCTTGGAAATTGAACTCGCCTACATTTTGGTACACTATTGATTGCAATTTTTGACCTACCATAAATTATACCTTGTCGCCGACGACACGTGGCAAAACGTTTTTTTGGAAAATTGTGGCCCTCAAAAGAGCCGTTTTATTGTGTTAATGGCCCTGAAAAGGGCCGTTGTTGGCGCTCGGAAGCGGAGCCGGCGTGGTGGAAGCGTAGCTTGAAGAATGACAGCTCGGCTATTGAACTCAGGCCTAGCCTTCCCTCAGCGGCAGTTGGTTCTCCACTGCAGCGTGGCAGTGGTGGCCCCCAGAGCCCCGCCTTGTCGGGTCGGCGTAGGCCGAGGTGGTTCTCTCCAGGTCGGCGAAGGCTGACCGGTGCGGGAATGCAGCGTCCGCCACCGGTAGCGTAGACCAGTGATGGTGCGTTTGGTCTCGGCTGGGGTTTTCTTCTTTAGTCGGAAGCTCTTCTTTTGGTGTTCTTCTCTGGTTGAGAGTTGATTGAGGAGTGACCCTCGCGTGTTCGAGTTCAGGAAGAATGAGCTTACGCTCAGGACGACGACGTCGTAGCTAGGCTACCTTGTCGTTCGGGGAATTGGATAGAGGAACTTTATGTTTATTTTTCTTTATTTACGATGACTGAGGAACATTTAAGGAAAGATTGACTCGAACACGAAAAGGGGAGAGAACATGTGAGTGGGAAGGAATGCTTTTCTAGCCAGGAGATTTATTT
The DNA here is from genome assembly GCA_035578175.1 of Catonia carolina. Classification (NCBI taxonomy): domain Eukaryota; kingdom Metazoa; phylum Arthropoda; class Insecta; order Hemiptera; family Achilidae; genus Catonia; species Catonia carolina. The sequence continues at coordinate 253,009,559 of JAQMRL010000001.1, read as the reverse complement.
GGAATTTTTGGGAAAGAATAGTGTTGGACGGGGAACTTGTATATTTTTATTTATCGGGATAATTAATTTTTGGGAAGAATTGTTTGAAGGCAGGGGTTTGGGAGTTGAATTTTAAAAGCAGGGAACTTGTATTTATTCATATTTTTTTTTTTTTTTTTTTTTTTTTTTTTTTTTTTTTTTTTTTTTTCAGTGGGAAATTTTAGTTATAGGGCCGGGATTTTGAAAATTTAAGGGAAATTTACAGGAAGTCGTGGAATGGCTGTTTGATCTTTATTTGTGGCGGGCGGATTGCTTCGTAGATTTCTCTGACAGCTGGCTGTACAGAGCGTTGACCGGCGTCGTGGAGGACTCTGGAAGTTCGTTCGATGAACTCCTCCAGGCTGGGGGATTGTAGGTATTGACGGATGGATGTGTTGTTTACGGTGTAGTGGAATTGGGCGATTTGTCTGAGGATGCGATTGTGAAGGGAGGAAAGTTTTCGTTTGTTGGTAGGGGACAGGAGGGGCCACCAAACTGGTGCCCCGTAGATGAGAAAGGATCTGATGATAGCCGTGTATATTAGGACTTTAAGTGGGATTTTGAGAGATGGAGAACGAAGAAGAGGGGTAAGTTTGTAGAGGAGGACTCTGCCTTTCATGATTCTTTCCCTCACGTGGTGAGCGAAGGTGAGGCGCCTGTCGAACGTGATGCCAAGATACTTAACCTGAGAAACCCACGGCAGGTCGTGGCCTTCAATCCTAAGTGGACGTGGTTGCAATTTATGCTTGGAGAAATTGATGGCCGTGCATTTCTTTGGGTTCAGCGTCATCTTCCAATCTTGGCACCAGGCTGACGTCCTATCCAGTTGGTCTTGTAGCTTGTACGTGTTGAAATGTATGTTGGGACTGGACCGCATGTACATCGTATCATCAGCGTACAAGCTTTGGGAAATGGAAGGGATGAGTGGGATGTCGTTTGCGTAGAGGAGGTACAGGCGAGGGGCGATGACTGACCCTTGGGGAACGCCTGCTTGGATGGGACGGATTGTGGAGGAGACGTTGTTGAAGGCGGGGTGTGTGGTGGCCACGAAAAATTGGCGACCTGTCAGGTAGGAATGAAGAAGTCGGATGTCGGGAGGGGTAAGATTTTTGTTGCTTTGAATAGCAATCCGAACAGCCACACCCGGTCGAAGGCCGCCTGGAAATCCAGGAGGACTGCGGTGGTGTGCTGGTTGGAGTTTTGAGCGTCGATGAGGTTGGAGGTCACTCTTAGGAGTTGGTGGGTGGTAGAGTGACCTTTGCGGAACCCGAATTGCTCGGGGCGCACTACAGACTCGATGTGTTGGTTTACGTGGGGAAGGATTAGTTTTTCAAACAGTTTGGATAAGATCGGAAGCAGAGATATGGGTCTGTAGCTGGCAGGATCAGTGGGTGGTTTGCCGGGCTTAGGAATCAGGACGACTTTGAAAGTTTTCCATTGGGCGGGGAAATATTGTAAAGCAATGGCTGCATTGAATATCGTGAGGAGGTGGGATTTTAATTTAGGAGGGGAGTTTAGGATGGCCATGCCGGTGATTCCGTCATGGCCGGGGGCCTTTTTAGGGTGAGTGGATCTGAGAACGTTCTGGAGGTCGATTTCGGTGAAGGTAGGAATAGCGGACGGGGTCGGGTCTTGCATACGGCGGAGGACGGTGGAGATGACTTTAGCCTCTCGCCGTGGTTTAGGGTGTGAGGTTGGAGTGGTGAAGTGTGATTGGAGGTGGTCGGCGAAGGTGTTTGCTACCTGTTGAGCCGAGTACACCAGACCATTTGATGTCTGCAACGGGCTAGGGTGGCGCTGCTGTCCTAGGAGTGCCCTGGTGGCTTCCCAGGGTTGGCCTTTCTCTTCCAAGGTGCCAAGATATTCCTCCCACTTCTCTTGACGATCTTCTTGGAGGAGGCGGGTGCAGACAGCTGCTGCCCTGTTGAAGGCCACCTTGTGCTGTGGCGCTCGGGTCGTCATCCACAGGCGGCGGCATCGGCGGCGGTTCTGGATGGCCTGTTGTACTCGGGGAGGTAGCTTGGAGCGGTGAGGTGGAGGAGGGGGACGAGAACTGTGTTTTAGGGCGGACTGAAGGGTGTGGGTGACTAGATCGACATAGTCGTCTAGTTCGGAAGGGGTACTGATGGTTGTGGGGGTGTCATCTGGGAGGGTGGCATTTACCAGGGAGTGGTATGTAGGCCAGGAAGTTGTGGGTCGTCTGGGAGGGTGTTTATTGACTACGTCCGGGGGACGGAAGGAGAAAAGCACTGGAAGGTGGTCAGAAGAAAGGTCGTTAATGACAGAGATTGTTGGTGAAAGCGGGAGGGATATACCTATACCGAAGTCTAGGATATCCGGGAGGTGGGTGGGGTTGTATGACACATGGGTGGGTGAGTCTGGAATATGAAGTGAGGTAGCGAGTGGGGCGTGGCGGAGGAAGCGCATCAGGGCGATGCCGGAGGGGTTGGTAGCGGAGCATCCGAGGTCGGTGTGCTTACTGTTCCAATCTCCGGCGATGAAGGCTGGCTGTTGGAAGTCGAAGAGTTGCTTTAAGGCAGAGTCGTGGTAGGGAGTGTTCGGGGGTTTGTACACGGACACGAAGGTTATAGGGATGTAATTGAGTGGCACAGTGACGGCTATGTGCTCTAGGGACGGGATGGGAGTGTGAGGGAGGACGTTGTGCGAGAGGCGTTTATGTACCAAAATGGCGACGCCTCCTGCAGCAATGCCGTCCGTCGGTCGGTCCGCACGGTAGATGACGTACGGGGAGAGACGGAAGGTGTGTTTTGGTTGGAGGTGGGTTTCCTGGAGGAGGGCGATGTCTACGTTGTGTTCTTGGAGAAATCGACGGAGGTCATTCAATTTGCTACGGATCCCATTGCCATTCCACGTTAGAATTGAAAGGGCCATTTATGCAAGGAGGGTGGGCAGGGACGTGATGATAATTGATATGATTTCTGATGGGTTACTTGCGGAGGATAATTTGGGAAGGGTAGTAAGGACCCAAGAGACGAACTTTTGGGAGGTGAGGAAAGCTAATAGGGGGCCCAGCGGGTTGGATGCTGGGGCCGAACTTTGTTGTGGTGTTGGAGTATTGGATTTGGGGAGCGTTGGGAATTCAGCCGGCTTGAAAAGGTAAACAGGCGTGGCGGGAACGGGTGTAGGGCGGGGTTTTTGCGTAGGTTTAGGTTGGGGTTTAGGAGGTGCGGGTGGATTTTGTTTTTGGTGTTTAAATATGGTTTTTTTAAATGAAATTTGTGTTGGCGGGAGGGTCTGGGATGGGGATGAGCTCGAACCCGATGGCTTTTCTAGCGGCGAAGTGGTGGAAGTGGTGGTGGGCGCGGCGGGCTTCTTCTTCTGCTGCATTAGCCGGGTGTGGTGCGGGCATCCCCTATAGTTTGCCGTGTGTTCCCCCTCGCAGTTACAGCAGGTAATCTGCTCGGGTTCGCACACTTTGGCATCGTGTTCGCCCCCGCATTTGACGCAGCGCGGGGGGTGATGACAATTTACGGAGGAATGCCCGTAACGTTGGCAGCGGAAGCATTGCGGTAGGCCAGGCCTAGCCTTAAATGCCTCCACTGTCACCTCGACGTGGAAAAGATGTGTTATGTTGTAAATCTTCTCGTAACCGGCTTTTTTTGAGATTTTCACTAAGTGTACATTAATAGGTTTGCCGCCCTTGCCCTTTAGTGGTTGGCAGTGGGCGACTGTAAAACCTAATTCGGATAGAACCGATTTGAGTTCCGACGGAGCTAAACTGTGGTGAAGGTCTTTGATGGCGACCTTCAGCTCCGTCGGTTCGTCCACGTGGTAGCTGTGAAAAGCTATGCCACTCGATATAAAAATACCTTTGACCGTGTGATAGTCCAAGATATCTAACGTGTAAAGGGCGTAAGTATTTCCTTTAGACTTAATACTTACGTCCCTTTGCGTGGCATTGCCGATTTCAGCAGCTAGCTTAGGCCATTCTGGTGGCGCTTTGAATACTATAGGAGGTATTTTAGTTTGATTTACCTTGCTAGGTTGTTGCTGTTGTTGCGGTCCTGGTGGATTCGGTGAGGCCGGTCGCTTTTTCTTATTGCTAACTGTCTCCCAACCTCCCTTGTCATTGGCAGTGTCGACAGATTGACCCACGTTTGAATCTATTTCCATTTTTCACTTTTAAGATTTTCAGTCCGTAAAAACGGCTATTTAAAAACACTAAAAACTAAAAACTTAATATTAACATACACTAAACTATACTATACACGTGGTGTGGGTTTTTAGGAAATCCCCAACCATTGTTAATGCACTTAACAAATAACTATTGATACGTTAGTTTGTACCTTCTTAAACACAATAGAAAAAACTTTCACTTGTAGTAACACTACTCACTGCACGTAGGCCTACACAAGGAAAACACGTTCTTAAAAAGCACATGTGTCTCGGTCGGTAGTTCGAACGAGACTTGACCCTCGCGGGCCAGGGCTGTTGCTTAAATCCCCCTCCGGCAAGTCCACTTCAAGGTGGAGGGGAGGCACTGTAGGCACAGCGCGTCTGTAGCGCTATTCGCGACAGGTACTGGGACCGTTTGCAGGCGCTAATGTTGGTAGTGCAGTCGGCGACAACCTATAAAAACCGTCACTTCACTTTGTACTGACGAAATTACGTAGGTTATTCCTCTTCTCAACATTCAACAATATATATAATACCAAAAGCCATTCTTTAGATTTATACGTAAAATGATATTCTTTCCTTCATTACGTATCTTTTTTTCAATATTTATAATTTTCTTCTGTTTTTCCTAATTTATACTGTATAATCCATATTCATACTTTGATCCAGAAATTTTTTTTCTACTATATTTTGCTACTCATTTCTCTGAAATATTTTTGTAAACATTTTGCCTCGTAAAAGACTACCAACGAAAGTACAGTTTTATAACGCCTTAATTTTGAATTATTAATTAAATCATTTTTATTACACAGTACTTGCAAGTCATTCGTTAGATGATTTGAATTTTCCATTTTCTTTATTCGGTTATTCGTACCGAATTTTTTAACAAATTACTTTAGTTTTATTATTTCACCTAAACATTTTTAATTAATTGGTAGTTTTAATTAAAACTAAATAATGTTTACTTTTATTTAATGAAATTATTCTAAATCGTTAAACACTCACAGATTAATTAACAATAATTTAGTTTTTGTTGTATAAATTGTAGCAGTGGTTAATTGCAAGTAATATATATTCCCATGCATAATGGAACTATAGTTTAATATCATTTATATCAGTTTACAAACTATCTACTTAATTATCATCAAACACAACAGTGCATTACATACATCTTCGTCACCATTTCCTGATCGGAAATTATGCTAATGGTCGTAACTTACTTAAGTTAGAGCACATATTATAATACGTTAAGTGGCACTAAAGTTAAAGTGATTTAGTAATAACATTAAATCATATTTTATTTCAAGTACAAAATTTTATGCATTAGTATATTATTTATTATAAAGCAAAATAAATGTGTAATTTAATTTGCCATAATGCTGTTCTATTTTCGAAGTTATATTTTATGAAAGTTGAATAAATTTTATAAAAAATATTTTATAATTAAAATAGGATTGAAAATTACTTTTAATTTTTAAAATATTTTTATTATGTTTAATACTTTCTAGTTAAGTATTATTATTATTTTAGGGGTTCCACGGTTGTCACCGCGTCTACTTTCTCAACTTCCAACTTTATTTGTGCCAATCCATCCAATACTCCTCCCAAATTCCTTTCCTCTCCGTCGTCTGGTTCGTCTCAACTGTTAAGGTCTACCAGGATCTCTCTTATACTTTCCCACTAGACTCCAATCCGTTACCCAAGCTATTCATCTACTCTTCTCACGTTCCACACCTTATTGACATCTTTTCCTCTATGTAACTTAAACATCACTCTCTGCCCTCCATTTCCTTCAAAATTCCTCATTGGTAACTCGATTCATTCTCCTCAATCTGCATTTTCTCATCCTAAACTCCATCTCAGCCTCATTGATATCATTCCTATTTCTTTTAATTACCACACACCCCTTAGTCCCATATGACATTATGCTGCGTAGGGCTCCTACTATATTGTATAACCTTTTTCTGGTTTTTGTAAAGTGTTTAACCTATAAAACTTAGTTTATTTGCCTTAATTATATTCTGACTTGCCTTCTGTTCTTTGAGAATGTAAATCTTAAATATTTATACTATCGACTTACTTTTTGCTGTACTTCAACGAGTTTCAAGTCTTTTACCTCTTCTTTTGCAGTTACTTAATTACTACAATACGAACGATTTTTATGAAGATTTTTTCTTATACATACCTACGTACACCCACTCTCTCAACTAGTCTGATTAATTGTTCCCTTTTGCTAAAACACATATATAAATTTTATAGACACACACACACACACACACAAACACACACGCTTGCGTGGTCGTATACTTGTACATAAATAAGTAATGGAGTCAACACTATTACAGTTGTGGTGTGATTGACGAGGCAAGCAAGCAGTACAATAAGTAGTGACAGTAAAAGTCTTAATCGGATTAATTTCTACTATAGTGTATATTTTATCTATTCTTTTGCATATTTTGTCTTCTTTTCTGACACATTAATATTCATTCAGAAAATGAATTATTTTTATTAAGTTTGTTTAAAATTATAATGTGTGTTATAATGAATTTAAAATCTTACAAAACAGCGCTGTGATTTAAATCTTGAATGGGTGCATTTACTAAAGGTATTAAATTCATTACGAAGGTGAATTCATACGGTGACTAGTATACAAATTTGAACATAAAATCTGCTGAATCAAGATTATTATAAAAGCGGGTAATTGTTTAAATAAAATAGTGCGATACTAGAGTTCAAAGTTAAAAAGAAAAACAGTACTATAAAATTTTTCTGTTCTTTCGCGATATAAATGGACGATTATTAGGTAAAAAGTGAAGATAAAGCCGTTTGTATATACTGCTAGATCTATCTTAACTTAAATGAAATATATTCGAAAAATTTGTAAGCGATTTTAAATTTAAATTTCCTTATAACAACAATTATTCATTCGATTTTACGAGAAAGTAAAGATTCAATGATTTAAAAATTTGTATGTGATAATGAAAAATACCTAACTGAAATTTTTATAAAATTATAAATTAAATAACTTATTTAAACTTTTTCCTTTAATTTCGCAGTAACTACGTGCCTCAAAACCGAAGCAAAATTCACACTGCGGTTAACGGAGTATCGGCTTACGACAAATGCCTGTTTTCGCTTTGCTTTGTTGATGGAAAATCGATTTGCTTTTGATAATATGGGCAACTCTATCGTTCTCACTTTATAACTTTCTCTGTCTGTTTCACGCATACTTATTCTGCTGTCTTTCTCTGTGACTGTAGGTTAGTTTGGTGGTGACATTTCACACCAACGGCCGGCTCTGTGATTTGTCACTAGGTACTTTATATTTACCGCTTACTCGTCCATTACTATTTTATCATTGTTATTGTCCTTGTTGCGTACTATTATTAACAGTGTTTTTATTGATTCGCTATCACTGATGTGTACTAATATTTGCTTTGTAACGTTAACTTTTCCGCCTTTATTTTTATCTAATAAAATAATCCAATTATTTACTTTTTGAATTAATACTATACTCTATTTCTTTTAAGATGAGAATTATACTGTATGTCTATAACTTGATGGCCTTTGGCAGAAAGGAACAATATCCGGATTGTAAAACCATTTCAGAAAACACATCTAATTTTTTTAAGTAACTAAAACGTGTCGGAAATGACGTATTTTGTAAAACAAAGTACGTCGCAAGTTTTTTATTCAATAAAATTATTTTTAAAAACACACGGTTAATGAGATAATGTATAATTTAGTAAAAGTTTTGTTCCTTGTGACTCCTGTACGGTTCATCCAATTTAAGTTATTCTTTTACAAAAAATTATTTGAAAATTTTCTTTATTTCAGTTTCTACATGTGTACAGTTATCTTTAAAGACCGTAAAGTTTCTCGCATGCTGATTTTTTATGTCCTGCTTTGTGATTTTACAAAATTTATTAATGAAAATACCTCTTAATATATAAAGTAATGATTTTCTATTAAATTTTACTGAGTCGTCGTTTTCCATAATTATAAAAGAACAAACCTGCCAAATATTATGTTAATCCCTTTTTGACACTTCCAATTGAAATTTAGAATCTGTTATATAAATACAACAATTTCTAAATGTGAAGCTAATGTTTCAAAACTTGGTTTACTTGAAGGAGCGTGTAGTCATCATCAGAGTCCGACATGTGGCCAAGAAGATACCTTGGCCAGAGGCGTTTTAAACGTTTGTGCTAAGTACCCGGTACCGCCCTAGTGTACATGTCTTGTAAGAGGGTTGTCATGTAATTCAAATTTGTCATGCATCTTCTTGTATAGTTGTTTCGCGACATCAATTACGTATGGGATTTCCAGCAAGTTTCAGTTACATAAAAACAATTATTTGGTATGTTTTCTGAAAAGGTTTTACATTCCGCATATTGCTCCTCTCTGCCGGAGGCCATCAAGTCTTTGTGCAACATTGAGTTTGTGATGTAAAAAGGGCATTGCTTGTTAATAGCTAATTATTGTTAATTCCTGAAATATTTGTTGAACAATGTCGATGTATTTGAAAAAAATACGATTTTTTCTCCAAAAATAAAACTTTTATTATATTATACATTATCTCATTAGCGTGTGTTTTTCGAAATAATTTTATAGAACAAAACACATACGAAATACTTTGTTTTATAAAATACGTCATTTCCAGCAAGTTTCAGTTACATAAAAACAATTATTTGGTATGTTTTCTGAAAAGGTTTTACATTCCGCATATTGCTCCTCTCTGCCGGAGGCCATCAAGTTTTAGACAGACAGTACTCAATTCATCGTAAGGAAGATATGTTGAGTAAACAAAAAATAATGACGTCACTGAGCATGCGCATTATTTAAAAATGTGTACACGCTGATTAAAAAAGAACAACAAAATACTTTTAAAAGTATTTTTATAAATGAAACTGTTAGGCTTATATAATATCATGACTGATATTTTAAGTACTGATCAATAAATTTTTAAAAACGTTAGACAATATACTTTATTTTCATTCTTTATCATAAATAAATGTACTTACAAGTTATTTATTACCTCTGATTTGCATGACGAAACAAAAGAACTTTAAAAGTAAACATTTTGATTTTAATATATAGTTATCCAATATTAGTTTAGTCACTCGTTATTTCACAATTGAATTTGACGATGACTAATCCAAACCTATAAATCTCTCCACATTTTTGACAAGAACATGTCATCGTTATTTGCTACCAGTTCGCTTTTGACATTGTATTGTCTCGCATCGTTTTTAACTGCATTCGTTTGATTTTTTCCTTCATTTTACCCAAGTGATTAGAAATTCAACATACTGTACTTACCTGTTTCTCTGAAAATTAACTAATTTAATAGCAAATTTGACCTTATCAAATTTATAAAAAATTTAAAGAAAAACTATAATACAGTAAATAAAATCAATGTTAAGAATAGTTAAACTGACAGCCTACTAAATTTATTTATTTTTATATTGTTTGTAACCTTCTTATATACAATGATGAAGCTAGCACAAAACGTATAGAACCATTTTAATAAAAATCATCCTTTTACCTCGGTAGCTGAATAGTTTAGTATGATAACGAAAGTAGATATCTACTTTGATTTATCACTAATGAACAAAGATATATTGCATGATACATACTCATTATTTTTCTTTGTTGTCTCCTTATGCTGTTTAATGTATATTACATGCTCTTGAGAATATTAAAAAACCCATTATAATCTGAAGAGATGAAAGCATACATTGCTCAAACGGTTGAGCACTCTTACGTTGGATTACAGGATAAGATATAAAAGTACAAATCATTATGTCACAAAAATAATATAGCTGATAAATACTACGCATTTCCTAATGTTATTATTTTGTTGAGGCAACTATAAACTCCAAAAAACAGCCTTAAAACAAAAGGGAATTAAAATAATCTGGTGTGAAACACTCACACAACTTTCCTTTACCAATGCAAATACTGAACAATATAACCTAACATTAGTAATAAAACATTAGAAATAAACAAAAATCTAACCTCAAAAACATAACCTAATTTTAATCATGAATGCATGATGCAAAAGGAAAACTAACCTTAGTTTAGCTTAATAATACGGAAAATAACTGTCACACTAAACTAATTTCTGTAGAGAAAAATGCTTAAAATAACAGTTGTATATCTTTTAATTCTTTATAAATTTGGTTATATACACTTTTGTCAGAAAATGCATACTAAGGCCGAATTCTTGAAAAAAACCAGAGAATTACTAATTACCTCTATACTAAGCATTATACAAAGAAATGTTTGAAATAAAAAGTGTAAATTTTTTAAATTACCTACAATTTTGATTGTTTACACTTTTACCCTAAAATTCATTTTAAGGCCACAATCTTAAATAACCATTTTTTCTACAAGAGAGCAGCCCCCGCAAGAATTTCAGCAGTCATGGCGTCTACCCTATCTTATAGAAAATACAAAATGTACGAAATGAGGCAATTTTAAAATAAATTGTAGGAACCGTTTTTGAGAAAATTGCAAAAAAGTGAAAAATAAACGAATAAATGATTACTTCTGGTTGACCGATTTTGATTAAAATGTTTGTGTCGGGTCCTCTAGTGTTACCAAATTTAAATTTCAAGTTTCAACTTTTATGAAGTTTCGTTCTTGAGATATTTCGTTCACTCATACACAAATCAACCGCTAAAAAACATACATTTTGGGTTCAGAGGGTCTGAAAACATGTATATCCGGTAAAAACTTAATTTTGAAAAATCAATATGAAAACAATACTTTCCTTCCTCTGTGTTCATACGGGCAAGAGAAAGTAGAAAGAAAAAGTGGAAAGAAAGAGAAAGTAATAGTGGAAGAAACGGGATTATTTTTTATTTTACGACTCCATGGAATAGTAATTTTGTTTGTTACATAAAAAATGAAATAATTTTATTTAGATAATTATCGTTTTAAATTTATTAAGAAAATAAATAAGTTTCTAAATCATAGTCACTAGTGCACCTTTATTTAAATTATTAGATTTTCCAAAAAAGAAATATATAGTAATTCCCTTTTAAATTCAAATTACTAATCCGTGTATTAAAGTAGATTAAACTTAGAAACACAAAAACTTTATTTTTAAAGCCAAAATTTTAATTGGTAAACTTTTATGCGTAACATTTTTTTCCGGGAATGTTTGTGGGTGGTAGCGTATTTATAAGTTTCTTAATTCCTGAATATTTAAAGAAGACCACTGTAGTTAACTTAAGTGAGTTTTAAATTTGTTTAGATTGCATAATGAACTTAAAATATACTATAATTATTAGTATTTGTTCTGTTATAAAGTCCAGAAGGATATGCTCTTTTCTACTATTCATGGCGCATTTCCTTATTATAATATTATGTATTCCAGATGAGCTACTTTTCCGACAAGTAACTTTTCTTTCATTCCATTTAAAGAATTAATAAGAAAAAATCTGAGTCAAAAATTTACAATTGGTTGTATCTACTTCTCCTCCTCCTCCTCCTCCGCCACCTCCTCCTCCTTTTTCTTCTTCTTCCCCTCCTTCTCGTGCTTCTTTTTCTTCTCTTCCTTTTCCTCCGACTCCTCCTCCTTCACCTTTTTCGTCTCCTCCTCCTCCTCCGCCACCTCCTCCTCCTTTTTCTTCTTCTTCCCCTCCTTCTCGTGCTTCTTTTTCTTCTCTTCCTTTTCCTCCGACTCCTCCTCCTTCACCTTTTTCGTCTCCTCCTCCTCCTCCTCCTCCTACTTCTTCTTCTTCTTCTTCTTCTTCTTCTTCTTCTTCTTCTTCAACTCACGTATTTACGGTACAAGCATCTCTAATTGCGCCAAACACTAAAGCCTTTCATCTCTTTAAAGGACGACCGTTGTTTCTTTGGCCATATGGGCTTTACCTTAAATTTTAAAATGGAATCTTGTCAGACGACGCCATCCTTTTAAACTGTTTCATTTGCTTCCATCGTTATTGTACGATACAAGGAATCCGTACACGTAACAAGGACTTTACACTAGACGAACAAGGAATTTCTGTGGACTGCACAGTGGTTTGCCCAATAAGCAACCTAATCACATACGTACGTACTTGTAGGATGCCCTATGAAATCAATATACTTTGTTTTTTGCCTCTAACAGGCGGGTGGAGTGTTAAATTAATTGCACTCGATCTGTCGGTTCCAGGGCTACAAAATATAGTTTATTTTCTTATCACACAGTCAGCCAATTATATGACTGAATTATTTAAGAACAGAAGAGGTAAGTGTGTAAAAGACACTAGTTAGAGTTATCTCCTCTAAAAAAGATGATTTTCACTTTACAGCCAGACCCTGTGGTGAATGAAGTGAAGGTGTCACTTGTAGGGTGGAAAGTGGATGCTGGAAAGAGGGCCTGGCATGCTGATAAGCATACTTTTTAAACTCAGTGAGTAAGGCAATAGTAAAACATGTTACTCCTCGTTATTTCTTAGTAAAACTTCTAGAGGTTCAAACCAGACTTTTACCTGTTGACCTAAACAACAACAACACAAACTTCGTTTACAAAATACATATAGCCAACATTGTTTCTGAAAGTGATAAATTAAAAGTTTTACTACCAAATGTCAACGAAGAAAAAATTAACAACTTGTATACGGTTACGTGCAGAACGGTTGAAATTCGGAATTATATTTTCGAAGCAGATAGCATTATAGAAGTTAGATAGATTGTGTTTAAAAATTTTTTTAAAAAATGATAAAGAACAGAATTTTTTGTAAGTAGCTAATTGAAAATGTATTCACTCACAAAGAGGATTAAATTTTGTTCCTGTTAATAGGTAAATTAAAATTATTTATTTTTGGCTAAGTAATATTAAAGAAAATGTCCGATTTATTGTTATTTATACTAATTGTTGTTTAGGTCATCAGCCGAAGGGCTAATTTGAAACTGTAGGGGTTTTACTAAGTAAAACGAGGACTGAGGTGGTTTACCAATGCCTTCCTTACTGTGTAGAAAGTATGCTTATCAGCATGCCGGGCACTCTGAAAGCACATATTTTCCACCCTCCAAATGACACCTTCAGTTTATTCACCAATGGTCTGGCTGTATAATGAAATTCATTACTTTTAAAAGAGATAACTCGGATTAGTGTCTTTTACACCTCTCCCTCTTCTGTTCTTAAATGATCCACTCATTTAATTGGCTGACCATGTGATAAGAAACAGAACTATTTATTTTAGCCCCGCAACTAATATATTGAGTCTAAATAATTTGACACTCCATTTGTCCGTTATGGGCATTTATACTGATTATTAGGGTATATTACAAAAATTTCAACTAAATATGAAAATATTGTAGGCTACTGTTGTTGTCATGTCATTGTTGTGTAATTTATTAGAGTATTGTCATCTGTACTCATTTAATATGCTCAATAATTGTTGGTCTAAACACTGACTTTTCTAAAGAAAAACGTATAAACTCCTGTGAAAATTATATTTTTATAAACTGTATTTCTCCAATAACGTTATTTTTATGAACCCCTGGTAACAAATAAATAATTTTTTTATTTATATACGAAAAATAAACAATTACACATCAAATTCAGCATGAATTCTTTATTTTGCGATTAAATCAATGAATTTTCTTATATCCCCTGGCAGATTATAAAAATTTCATTTCAGCAGCTTTGATTTTGTTCTCGTGTACTTTGACTGTGACGGTTCTTCTGAAATATTGTTTTATGATCCTAAAAAATCAAACACAGTTTAATTATCAAACATATTTTATAAAATATTAAGAACTGTGTATTAAATAATTTAATTGAATACTTAAAAATTCCTACCATTATCAAAAATTAAGTTATTGTAAATTTTATCGAAGAATCAAAGGAATTGGTAAAACTGCAGTAGTGGAAAGTAACAAGATCTGATGACTGATAATAATTTTCTCTTAGCGTGATAGCTATAGGGCTTTAAGCTTAAGCTTACTGGTTCATATTTAAACGGTGATAAATTGGTTATTTTATCTTAATGTAAGCAGCTCATAAAAAGTGATAGTACGATCAACTAGATCACAGGATACGTTCTTAATAATCTTCACCCAAATCCAACTACTTTATCACCAACTTCATTAACTTTTATTTTGAATATTTATTTTTACTAAAGTGATTGTTAACAAGCACTTATTACAAAGGTTGTAATTTTCGATGGTCTCTTAAATAATAAAATCGAAATTAATATAATCTTTCTACTAAATTAAATCGTTTGTACAAAAGACAAAAGCTTCAGATTGTTCTATTTTAAAATTTCTTTAATGAAATCAACTTTATTTTAAAGCGTGTTGTATATAGTACTAGAATACTTGACTTTTTCAGAACACATTAAAATACTTTTTAATTCGTTGTGGAAAGTGATAATTAAAATATAATAAACTACAAATCCTACAATAAACACACATTACACGCGTAATAAATTGTAGAAGTAACTTAATGTTTGCAAACGACAATTTAATTTATTCTCTCCATTTGTTTTATTTGCCATAAACTGCCTTGAACATCTACTAAATGCAATTCAAAACAAAAATAATTTGCATTCAATTTACATAAAAAAAGAAGCAAACTAGAAAATTTAACTTTCATTATTCCATTGTAATAAAATTCGATAACTTGAAATTTCGATAATTTATAGATCATTTTTTAATATCGGTATAGTGGAGAGATGACTTGAATGCTAGCGTGAAATGAAGTGGAAAAGCTTGTCCTATCTTTCTATGGAGAAGTTTTCCTGTTCCCAACTTCGTCTCACACTAGCATTTAAGTCATCTCTCCACTATACTTTTTGATATTATCACCTTGACGATTGAGGCATTTGTCCTATCTATGGACAAGATTTTCTGTTCCCCACTTCGTCTCACAATAGCATTCAAGTAATCTCTCCACCATACGTATATTTCATACTTATACTTTTTTTACTTTAAGGAAATTTGCATTAATCAGAGCTATTAGTGACTTTATCTGGGTAAGCTGTATTATCAAACAGCTTTATTTAAGAAGCTATATAGCTTTAAATAGTAATCACAAACATTTGAAACAGGTAAATAGTAGGTAGACAGCTGAATTCTATCTCAACGATTAAAATTACCCCCTTATCTGAAAGTTTTCCTTTATAAATGCTTACTCAAGCCATTGTGGATGTATGGATGATGAGTCAGATATATGGATCAGCTTCAATTTATAAAATCCTAACAACGCACTTATCGGTGTTCTGAACAATCCTCACTTAGCTACTACGTATGACTAATCCAAAGAAGATGGCACCGTCGACCCCAAAGAATATAGAGCAGGGATTTGGGATAAATTTACCGATCATCTGATTTTTTTTCTTTGTAAACACATATTAAGTCTATTAAACTGATTTGATATTGTAGTTTTTAAACATTTTCATTTTAAAACACACAAATACAGCTTTCAAGCAACAATAATGTTAAAATATTTTAAACGCTAGGGTCTTGTTAATAATTGATGTTCTTAAAAGTATTGAATTAATATGAAATAAATTGTGAATATAAAAATGTCCAATTTTAAGTTTAAAGAGATAAATAGGGAATAAAACTAAAATTGAGTCACTACAAAACTGTTACACTCCCTGAAATCACATACGCCAGCGAAACATTATTCCAGCTAAAAACCCAAAGCACAACCGCAAAGCTGGAAGGGATAGAACGAAGGTCCTCCTAAGGACAAAATTATCGATAAGAAAATATAGTAGACAACACGTACAGATTACTCCCGAAGAAGCAACTATACAAAATAACGGAACCATTAAAAATATTACCAACGTAACAATATAACTTAAAATTAGTAATAAAACATTATAGGTAAACGAAAACATAACCTAATTTTAATCATCAGTGAATGATGCAAAATGAAAACCAACCTTAGTTTGGCTTAATAATATGGAACATTATTCTTTCATGCTAAACTAGGCTCTGTAGAGAAAAGTTTTTAATTTAATTTAATTCTTAAAAGTTGTAGATCTTTTAATTTCCTATAAATTATTTTAAGTGCACTTTTACCCACCGGGTCGGTCTAGAGGTAAAGTCGTCGCCACGAGTCAGCTGTTTAACAGCTGATTTTCGGAGACGAAGGTTCGTGGTTCAAATCCTAGTAAAGAAATCATAGTAAACAAGAAATCATAGAAATAATAATCATAGAAGAAACATAGAAATCATAGTAAAAAAGTTACTTTTATGCGTATTTGAATACTAGACAGTGGTTACCGGTGTACTTTGATGGTTGGGGTTCAATTAACCATACTCTCTCAGGAATGGTCAGCCTGGATTTGTTGAAGACTACACTTCATTTACACGTCATACACATCATCCTCATCTCATTGGGTCATGGGTTGCTTATTGTTCGGAATAGAACAGATTGCAACGTACACATATTAGGGATTAAATAAAAGACAGTACAATTATGTAATAAAATGCCTACTAAGGCCGAAATCTTAAAAATCCATTTTTTACAGATTTTCATGAAAAATAATCAGAAAATCACTAATTTCCGCTAAACTAAGCGTTGTACAAAGAAATATCTGAAATAAAAGTTGTAGAATTTAAAATTTTCTGCAAGTTTTATTATATAGGCTACACTTTGCCCTAAAATGCATATAAATCTCGATTCCAAAAAATCAACATAAAACAAAACTTTCCTTCCCATATATTCATATCGGCAAGAGAAAGTAAAAAAGAGGATTGCATTTTACATGCACTTAAAAAAGATGGACGACAACAGACTATCCAAGGGAATCTTAAAATTGGAGGAAAAATTCAAGAACCCTACCAACTGGCTGAAGGAAATTAAACAAGATCTCCATAAACTAATTATCAGCGAACAACAAAATCATGAACAGATAAGAATAACAAATTATTAACAAAGAAGACTGCAGATTAAACTCCATCAAGAGGAAACACACCCAACAACACTAACAGTAGAGTAAAGAAAACAGAGATCGGAGAGAATGTTAAAATACTATCAAATGAAAAACTGAAAAATAAGAAAAACGACTGAGTGATTACATGTGATCCATTGTTGGTGTTAACCTAGCAAAAAAGGAATATAAAAAGAACCAAAATAAAAATTTTATGACAGTTGCTCTTTTTATCATTCACTAAAGTTTAAAATGATAAATAAAGTTGATAATTTTACTTTGATACAAAAATAATAAGTGTTCAGGTAAGCCAATTTTATTACTGATTAACGAGAACTAACGACTAAAATATCAGGGAGATTATGGAAAATAACAGAATTATTGTAATCGTATTGATATGAAAGTATGGTTATATAGTTTCGTATTAACATTAACGTTGTATTAATCTGTGGGGAATGGTTTGTTAAATTATTAGACGCAACTGCATAACAGTGAGTGTATGCATAATATACCGTATTTGTCAATTGTCGTGGTCGAAACTAGGATTATAGAGATTACCAACCTACTCTAAACGGAGAAATTAATTAATCATGAAATTGGTTTATGCTTGTGGCAAAATTGATCCAATATTTCTGCGTTAAATTGTGTTTTACTTTAATGACTTGATTGAAAAACAGATTAATTTAATAAAATAATCCACGAGTTATTCAGATATCTTTCTAAATCTCATATCTTTTAATATTAAATTGTTTGTAGGATTTTTGGTTATAATGGTTTCCTTCCACCGGGTTGGTCTAGTGGTAAAGTCGTTACCACAAATCAGTTAACAGCTGATTATTGGAGACGAAGGTTCCGTGGTTCGAAATCTAATAAAGGTAGTACTTTTTATTTTATTCCTAATGTGTGTACGTTCCAATCTGTTCAATTTAGAACAATAAGCAACCCCATGACCCAATGAGATGAGTATGATGTGTATGACGTGTAAATGAGGTGTTGGCTTGTACAGACTCAGGTCGACCATTCTTGAGAGTGTATGGTTCATTAAACCCCAACCATCAAAGTACACCGGTAACCACTGTCTAGTATTCAAATCTGTATAAAAGTAACTACCTTCACTAGGATTTAAACCTGAAACTTTCGTTTTCGAAAATCAGCTGTTAAACAGCTGACTAGCGGCAACGACTTTATTCCTAGACCAACCCGGTGGTAGTTACTTTTATAAAGATTTATTATAGTCAGTGGTTATAGTATATTTTGATGATTGGGGTTCAGTTAACCATACGCTATCAGGAATGGTCGACCTGAGTTTGTACAAGATTACACTTCATTTACACATCATGTATATCATTCTCATCTCATTGGATCATGGAATTGCTAATTGTTCTGAAATCGAACAGATTGCAACGTACACACATTAAGGAATAACAAAAATAATGTAGTACCTATATTATGTTTTTCTATTTGTATAATGTTTTCTTTTTAAATTATTGTTAATTGCTACCGAATAATATTTTTTTAAATGTTAGTTTTACTGTTAATGACTATTTTAATATTATGAATGACGAAAGTACGTTTTTACGATTTTTATTGCTGGTCTTCTTTCCTCAGAAACCGAGAGGAGTTTAACAATAAAAAACCATCTTTATTGAGGTAAAAATTAATGTTATCTTCTACCAAATTCAACCTCCTGTTTTCCACTTTAGCATAATGTTTTTGTAGAACAACGCAATCTATTCCCAAGTTATCAGTTCGATTTTCAGAAAAGACATTCAACGATCGACTAAGTTTATCATACAAAACAAGTTATTGAGAAGTCTCTAGAAACAAAAATTATGTTGTTCTGCTATTTTTCTAAACTTTTTCGAAGTGTTCGACAACGTTTGCCATGATGGTGTAATGTATAAATTAAACTCAATTCTTTCAAACCACTACGTAGAGCTACTGTCTTTTTACTAAATTATATAATGTTCAGAGTAAAACATGAAGACGCATATTCATAATTAGAAGAAGTCTTAGCAGTTATATACAGGTCTTTGGGTCCACCATATTATTTCTAGTACAAGAGTGATATCCTGAGGTAGATGAAGTTACCGCTGCCACATTATAGCAGATAATACTGCTTTGTTGACATGAATTGAAGTATTGTCAAATCGATAAGCAGATTTCGGTGAGCATGTTAAAAATAATTAACTGGACTAAAAGGTTGAAGATAAAAATAAACGAGCTAAAATCTATTCATGTAAACTTTACCCAAAAAGAAATGTAAATCTTCACTATAGTTTTCATTTATGGAATAGAATTCGTGAACACATCCAATTATTTTTTACAAATGACACTGGAAGCGAAGCTTAAATTAATGATGCAAAAAAATTAAACTGATTTGGGCCTGAAATATTAGAAAATTATTTTAGTTACTTGTGCTTAGTCGCAACTGCCTCTCTAAATTTTAAAGTCCTCTTGGATTTGTGGTACATAACTGTGGGGTTGCGTCATGCAAGAAGTATACAATTTTTCTTGAATGAAGTTATCATATATACATAAAAGAAATGAAGATATTAGGCACAAAATTAGTGTGCTTAATATATATCAACTATTTAGAAGTACAGGCAAGAGTCGTACCTACAATCATTTGTTGCGTATGCCAGATGAAAGAACAAGCCAACTGAACAACCTCTCATTCGACGTCCTCGATGGAGATGTAAGTACATTCCAATTTTGTAAAGAAAAAGCAGACTACTAAATTTGAAATTTTAAGTTGAAAATTAATCCGTTTTACTTATGATAATGAAATACATTATTATCCTATAAAATTTTCGTTGATAAAACATCAAAACATTACTAAAACAGAACTATGATTAAAATATGCAAAAGTTTACTGATTTTTTTACTCTCTTGTCAATATGATTATATAGAAAGGAATGTATTGTTTTCATGTCGATATTTAGAAATCGAGTTTTCATCGGATATACACGTTTTCAGACCACCTGAACCCAAAAAACATGTATTTAGCGATTGGTCTGTGTGTCTGTTTGTAAAAAGAATATCTCAAGTACGGAACATCGTACAAAGTTGGAACTTAAAAATTAAGTTAGATACCACTAGAGGACCCGAAACGAACATTTTCATCACAATCAGTCAACCAAAAGTAGTAGTTTATTCATGTCATTTTTTCACTGTTTTGCAATTTTCTCTAAAACGACTTCTAAGTTTTTATTTTAAAGTCGTCTCATTTACAACATTTTTCATGTTCTACATGATAGGATAGGCGCTATGTCTGCAGAAATTCTTGTGGAGGCTGTGCTCTCGTAGAGAAAAATGGTTTCTTTACGATTGCGGTCTTTATATGCATTTTAGGGCAAAGTGTATGTAATTAAAGTTATAGAAATTTAAAAATATACAACTTTTATTTCGAACATTTTTTGTATTACGCTTAGTTAGGCGGTAATTTGTGATTTTCTTTTTTTTCATGAAAATCTGTAAAAAATTTGTTTTCCGCCCTTAGTATGCAATTTATGACAAAAATAAATGAAATAAAATTTATAGAAAATTAAAAGATCTACATCTTTTATTTGAAGCATTTTTCTGTACAGAGCCTAGTATAGCATGAAAGAGTGATGTTCCGTATTATTAAGCCAAACTAAGGTTGATTTTCATTTTCCATCATTCACTCATGATTAAAATAAGGTTATTTTTTTGTTTATTTCTAATGTATTATTAATAATGTTAGGTGATATTGTTCGTTATTTGAATTGTCAAGAGAAAGACGTGTGAGTGTTCACACAAGATTTTTATTTTATAAAAAAATTATCTCTGGGCTGACAGTTTGTTTTTGATTAAACACCAATTAATGTTTTCGAGATGTAATGTAATTAACTGTTTTATAGACACTAACTAAAAAGAAGAAGTCTAAACAGCTTTCATTTATACAGACTACACAATGAATTCATTTAATTACTACAAAGGGCGTTTGCATGAGACTAAGCATATATTCTGCACAGCTCATATTTGTCTTGTACACAGTATAACACTATTTGTAACGTACACATTATGTACTAGGAACGTGAGACGTTCCTAATTCATCAATTGTCGATACCATAATGTGGTTAGATGTGTTCAGTTTCATGTGTGTAATACCTTCCCTTGATATCTAGCTTCCTTGTGTTAGCACTCAGTTTCCTATATTTGATCCCAAATGATCTACGCTTCTGCCAATTCTGTTTATCAAGACAATTCTCATGACTTATTTATTAAGATCCATAATGTGTTTTACATTTAGAATCAATGTCAAAATAATATTTGTGCGGTTTATTTATGAGAGGCTATATAATTTAATTGTTAAGTAAAGAAAATATACTCGTGCATATAAAAAATAAAACTATTGATTTATCTAAAGTTTAAAACAAAATAGCAAAGTACAACGCTACGCTCAGCCCTGTCTGGGAGTATATACGGCCTTCAAATATGGGGAACTGCTAGTAACAAATAAAAAAAAGGGAAGAAGAAATAAGAAGGCTCAGCGAAAAATATCACACAAAATTGTCATCACATATAAATCATTTGGCCCTGAATTTACTAGATAATTGGGAAACCACCATACTTTTGAAACGGCATCATTTTTTGGATCTCCGTGACAGATTATAAAGAGACAAAAACTAAATAAAGAAAAATAACACACTAAAATAATTAAACAAAAAATTAAAAAAAAAACATAAATAACTAACAGGCTATTAATACAAATGACTTTTAACAACAATTAAGAATGAAAAAAATAGTTAAATTGCATAAAATGTATTTTTAGTTGCTTTGTTTTATGGAAGGGCTTTAATAGAAGCCCTCTCTTTCATATTTTTTTGCATTATGTCATTCACTTATAGTAACTTCTTACTGATAGTGTATAGTAAACTATTTATTAAAAAAAACCATCAAAAGCTTGTTCAAAGATTTTCATTTTAAGGGGAAAAGTCTACCTTTGTTTTACACCAAACGTTTTTTGTTCCAAATTAATCTCCATTGTTTTCTTTAAAAGGTGGTATAATCATACAAATAAATATAAATGGATGTCATAGTGGTAAGAAAACCCTTAGTAGTTTTGTTTTATTGCTTTCCGCAAATTATGTTTTTTGCGTCTAGTTTAAATGCTGCAATGAACATAATTTTTGATTGGAAGAAGCTGGAGCTGTAATTTTTTTAAATTGTTAATTTTTTCACATTCCGTAATCTTATAAAGCCTTTTTACTGTACTCTTTATTTAGAATATTTAAAATTAGCTCAGTTACATAAAAATGAAGTAAATTTCTGCTTACTAATTAAAAAAATTATTTTGTTGCTTACAAACAATATCTTAAAAAAAGTTTCTTAAAGATCACTGAGCAGAATTTTCTCTATAATTTAACATAACTTTAAATAAATTTGATTAAATAATTATAAAGGTATGTTCGTTCTAAGATTGCGCTAAAATCCGCCATTTTGGTTAATTGTAGGGGACCGGGTTAATATTTTTTTAATTTAGAATACATTTTTTAAATGCTATTGCACATACCATTTTATTGTGCTAAAACGTTTATTGCTTCTGAGTATCAGTAAAAAATTAAAAATTAAGGTAGACTCCCTCTTTATTTCTTCTTGTTTCGTCTTTCCACTTTACGGTATAAATCCTTACCATTCCTACTTTTTTGAGCATTTTTCGGACGTCCTCTGTCTTGCTGTTACCAATATTTAAGTACACTAATACTTTCTTTGGAATCCCTTTCTCACATATCAGGCTCTAGATATTTTATTCACAGTTTATTAGCAATTAAATATGAATTCCTGGACTAAAACTTTCAAGTCCGAAAAGAAGCTCTCATTTCTTATTCCACTCCTACAAATTTCTCAGGAAAGTTATTTCTCTACCTGAATTATACTCATATTAATTATTTTTCAGTATCTACCAAGATTTCTCGTTCTTTTTTGTCCAGCGCTACAGCCGGATAGGAGCCTTGGCTTCCCACACCAAATTGCTCTAATGTCCTCTACTTTTCGCCATTCTCACGTATCATCACCTCCATAATTTGAGATCCTCAATCACCTCATCAAACCATCTAACCTTTTTTACCGGTACCATAATTCTGAACCTTCAGGATTCTGGCATACGGTGTTCGTCCGTTCACTCCAAATGATGTAGCCATCTTATACGCTGAGACTTAATAATTTTACGACATCCTCCTGTTTTAACATCTCATCTATTTCTCGATTTTCTTTTTGTTGATTGCGTCCAGGAGACTCCCAAACGAAGTATAAGACATGTCAAAAACCTCAGAACTTACTTTATTTCCACATTAAAAAAAACTTTATGATTACTTACTTACCAACTTTTTTTGGTTTTACGTCTGACTGTTCTGCAACTTTGCTAATGCAGACGGTGGATAATGATAATAATGAAAATGAGCGATGAAAAAATGGCAGACCAGACCGGACATCGAACCCGAGACCCCGGCGTAGAAGCCAGTAACTTACCAACTAACTACAATAATTATTGTGCCGTCTTCTAATATTCAACAAATAGGACACAATTTTCTTCAGCATTCGCAAGGATGTTTTTATTTTGATTTTTTCTTCCACTAAAATATTAATGATTTTTCTCTTATTCACAGCAAAATGTGCAATGAAAAGTATTTTCTATTTTATCACATACTCCCTTATTTATTTACACTTTTATGATTTACTTTAAATTAATATATTTTTTAGTTAGGTTATATTATTATGCCTACTTAGTTTTCAATTTAATGTCATATTATAATTTATTTATAACTTTTTCTTAAATGTAATCATTTACGAGTTTTTGATATTTACATAAATTGTAAGAGGTTTAATACCGTTTAAGTTTTAACGACATTAAATACTGTGGGTTATTTTACACCGAATAGATTCCTTTGAAAATATAAGTGTGTATCTTGTTAACAGTGTATATTTGTGGTCAACTCAGGAACGGTACAGGCCTTTAAGGATGAGCCGCAGGTTAAAACCTATGGTCCAGCTCGATATCTAACCCCTTACTAAATATTATTTAGTCTAACCATGACAGTTCTCAGTTATTGAGTTTCATATTTGGGCTTAGACTACTATGTGGTTAACAACTCATCTCTTCTTGACCGTTACCCATTATTCTGTGGTAAAACAGGTATACGAGCAAAACTTTTTGAGGTTTCCATTAAAGCAGTATAATTTTAGATATATTATTTGGATTCATTTTAGTCTATTGTTGATAGTATTTATAAATTTTCATACGTTTTTTTCACATAATACCACAATAGCATCAAAAGCTAAAACCGTCTCGTTTGCAAGTACAAATGCATTATTGGGTACAAAAAAACTTAAATTGTTTAACATAATACACAGATCAACAACTCATAATGGCTAAGACTCGCTGAGTATGAAGATAAATCTTGACATAATTACAAAAAAAATTTTTAGAGTAGTTTAGAGAGGTTTTTAAATAAGGCAACTACAGCTATTGCTGTTTATCTTTCCTTAACTAGATCCTCCATTCATTCCCTCTTTCTCATAATTTCCATTACCTAAGCCTCTCTCCTGCATATCCTTGACTACTCCGTCCCTCCATGATCTTTGCGGCTTGCCTTTCTTCCTTTTTCCCCTGGGCTCCATTCCATTATCATTTAAGTCCATCTACCATCGCTCTTCTACCATATCCACACCATAGCAACTGATTTTTCTATACGTTAGATTTAATTTCTTTGCACTTGCATCCTCCTTCAAATTTTTTTCTTTTGTACCTTATCTAATCTCGTTAATCAATCGCATCTCCGCCAGTACTCCATTTTTGTTGCAATGATTTATTTCTGTTCTTTTTTTACAAATATAATCTACAAATTTTCAGCATCGATCACAATGCTTCGTACTATGGAGTTGTATTCGATTTTCTTAGTTTTGATATTTATATGCTTATTCCTTATTACTGAATGTAAATGTCTAATGACTGTTCATGCTTGTCTTAGTTTGGGCCCTACAAGGAATAACGTGAGCACGGAATATAGAATTTGATAAGGTACGCGAGCTGCTGAAGAAACAAACACTGATACCAGAATAAAGTAAACTGAAAGAGAGAAAGGCAAAAGAGCCTATGAGTTACTATGTTGCTCAATTCACAATTACTATTTTAGTTAAAAACCATTGATTCATTTAGTTTGATCGGGACTAGTAGTAAACAATTCATAACTAACTAGAACTTAGAAATAAAAAACCTCATCGAAATATTTAATGTTAATAGATAACTAATATAAATTTATATAACTGATAAATTTAGAAAATGTATAGTAATCGAAAACATAATTTTTTAGACTGACTAATGTTTTCACTAAATACGATTGCGTATAATGTTTACTAAGTGGCTCTAAATGCATAACTGGTAACTGTCTAACCTCTACCACTGTACCTTGCGCTGGAACCATTGCGCATCTATACTTCGTCCAACAGTTTTTTTTGACACTTCCAATTGAAATTTAGTATCTGTTATTAAATTAATAATACAATTTCTAAATGTGAAGCTAATGTTCCAAAACTTGATTTACTTGAAGGAGCGTGCAGTCATCACCACAGTCCTACAGTTGGCCAAGAAGATCTCTTGGCCAGAGGCGTTTCAAACGTCTGCGCTGAGTACCCGGTATCGCCCTAGTGTACATGTTTTGTATGAGAGGGTTGTCGTGTAATTTAAATTTGTCATGAATCGTCTTGTATAGTTGTTTCAAGTCATCAATTACATATGGGATTTGTAAGTTATTGTGCAACATTGAGTTTGTGCTGTAAAAGGGGCATTGCGCTATCGTTCGTAGAATCTTGTTCTGAATCGCTTGGATACGTTTCGTGTGTGAAGGTTTAGCAGATCCCCAAAGTTGAACTCCATAAGTCCAGATTGGTTTTAAGACTGTCTTATAGATTGTTAATTTGCGTGACATGTTTAATTTAGAACATCTATCGAGTAAGCGTTTCAGTTGATAGAAGCGTGTTTTGAGTTTGTGGTGTGTGTCTGAACATGTGCGTTCCATGTAAGTTTTCTGTTCAAGTGTAAGCCTAAGTAGCGTGTTTGAATAGTGTGGGGTAACGAAATATTATTAATGTAAACGGTTGAGCAGTTTTTCGCCTAATAGTAAACGTCATTTAATGCAATTTGTTTTCATTAATTTTTATTTTCCAAAGTTTAAGCCATGACTCTATCTGGTGTAAATGGTTTTGTGTCTTTTGAGTTGCAACAGGATCGGCATCAACCGCAAGAACTGCTATATCATCAGCAAACCCCAGCATTGACTTCGTACATTTTCAGAAAGTTCGTCACTTTGTTTTAACGTTCCACTAGAAAAGATTTTATTTCTAGATATAGGCTATCTGGAAGTATTAGTTTCAATTTGTATAGGAGTTCATCATGCCAGACCCAACAGTTTAACGTACATAATCGTCATTGCACAAATTTTAGTGAGTCATATCCACTAGTTATGCCCAACTTTACAAGCTGTATAGCCTCCTTGCAACTTATGGTTAGTTGTTACTTGTCATACGTACACAGAACGTTCGTAATTCCATGCTTCTTATCAGTTTTTGTACTTTCATGAGTGTACTGTAACACGCTGTTTTTCGAGTTGGTTGTTTTTTTATTCCGCAGACATACTTTTTTATTTATTTTTTTAACTTCCATTCGTTTCACACATTTTGATGAAATTTTTATACGTAGGCTTACTGTACAGTACCTACTATTAACGTCTTTGTTAGTTACATGCCGCGTAACGATATGACTGTGTGAACTTACAAAGCTTATCGACAAAATAAAAACGTATCCACCTAACTAAAGCCAAAATAAAGTATCGGAACTAACCGGTGTACCAAAAATTACGATAGCTCCAAGAATTGAAAATACGCCAAAAGTGGCCATAAAAGATCATGAAACGTCTCAGAAAAAAACCAGAAGGAAGGATCTACTTGTTCAAAAGCGCTGAATCACGAATTCGTAATTAGGGCGAGCCGTATAATTGAGCCAAAATTCTCCGGTCCCGATGTGTCCCAATTAACCGGAATTGACTGTATTTAGTGTTGCAATACCATTTGTTGCGTGAAGTAGTGTTGCTGCGCTTGTAATAATTTAATGATTATTGTTTGTTAGTATTTATTAGTTCAGTGCTACATTTCTTTAATAATACGTGTTTATTGTAGGCTAAATATTAAATAAAATGAAAGAAGTAATACGAAGGAAAGGGTTTAGTTTAAAATTACAATGACAACTAAAACTTGTGAGTTATGAATTAAATACTACGTATGTTTGTAGGACAGCTAGCAGCGGAGAGCGTATTGCTCTATACAACCAATGTTAAATAATTGGAATCGCCTATCTTTCCCACAGTCCCAAGTGACTATTGGATATAGTATAGATAGCAGAGCATTTTTTCACCATACAATAAATATATACTTAGATAAATGAAAATCAATTACCTTTGCTTTCCTAATAAGGAAATTAAAAATTAAAAAGTTAGAGAATTAGTACAAAATTGGTGTAGAAAAAACTAATGTGCTTTGAACGTAGAAAGGAATTACATGCAACTTTAGCAACTTCTGACTACTGAGCTCAACAGTTAAGTATGAAATAAATAAAACTCTTTCTTTATGTGAATATTCTCAATAAATTTAGTTTTAATTTAGTAGGCTACCTAGTATTCAATAACAAAGGAAAAGATGCCGGCCGTCTTGGCGTAGATGGTAACGTGCTCGCCTCTCATCATGCGGTCGTGGGTTGGAACCCCGCTCAGGCACCACATATTTGCATACGTTACAAAAAATCATTCATTCTTCATTATACACAGTAGTTACAACTCAGCGTCGTTGTTAATGACCAATACAGTTGATGCGACGTTAAATAATTAAATATAATTTGTAACAATGCATTTCTTTTACAATAAGTTTACAAAAACAAAAACTTTAAGCAAAGACGAGAAAATCTGAGTACTATCCTTAGAATTAAAATAAAAACCACACTCAGTAGTGTGTTTTAACAAGACTAAATGTGAAGAAAAATATATATGTACAAAACTAAATTTGATGAACTGTGAATCAACATCTTGAAACACAAAGTTTTTGAAGCTGGAGATGATGACGATGATAGAGATGATAACGATGCCTGTTGTGAGATGACGATGATTAGAAGTTGAAATAGAAAAGAAAAAACGTTTAAATGATTAATAAAATCGTAGAGGTAAGTCTAGTGTTTTAAAACGTTTCAGTCTGTGAGTATCTTCACTGTTGTCGAGGAGGTTAATCGCTAATGGATTCTGATGGTCTTCTAGTTTTTGTAAATGTTTTCGCTATGTTGTTTAATTTTTTCTTTTATGAAGAGCAGGTTTAGGCCATTGTGTAATAAAATTAGAAATAAAATGTCCAATACAAATGTATTGTATTAATAATTATAGCGCACTTTTACACTGCCACTTTCGACCTAATCTTCGTCCTAATTTAAATGCATCCTTTAGTAAAAGCTTAAAAGTTAATTTAAAGAAACCTTTGTCGGGTTTCAGCTCCTGCTACTTACTTTTAGAAGATAAGTTAGATTTATTTTTACCTTTTAATTAATCTCTTCGTGGTTGTTTCAATACTTTTTTGGATGAGACAAGAAACCCAAGAAAATTATTGTTAGTTACTCTGAAATTAGGGCACCAAAATAAATTAGTTATATACTTCTCTGTATGAAATAATCTTCCAAAATTATGAATATATGAAATTGGCTTACGGTAAAACTTCAATTTTAGTATGACATGAGCAAAAATGTATTAATGTGTTAAGTTATTAAAAAATAACGTATCATTTTTTCTGAGCGCCTTATTAGAAGTGTATTAAATCTACGTTCTTAAATTTATATTCTGAAAGGAAACCGCGATTAATATGATGTTTCAGATCTTTCAAAGGGATTCTCATGGGATCTGCAATGTAAGAGGAAGCTAATTAGCTGATGGATCAATTTTATATAATATAATATGAACTGAAACAAGCTGAATATTTACGTTAAATTCGGGTCAATGGTCCTCATTCATATCATTTCATTAATTTGTATATTTAGAACACTGTTAAGTAATAATTACTGTATTTCTGTCAGTATAAACTTATACAAACTGAACTAACGATGGTAAGTTTCCGAATGTAATAATACTAAGCATCTTATTATTAATTAGGTAATTCCTTTTCTTAACGTTGAAATATTGTTTATAATTATAAAATAATTTCTGTGTTCTCCGGTTGTAATGAAAATAGATTGTTACACAAATTTTATGTTGGTTTTTTATAAAAGAATGGAAAATTAAAAAAATTATCTCCAATGTATAAATAATTAGTGGTTTCGGTTTAGTTGTTTTTCTGTAAAAATATTATTCTGATTTGATTTAATAACATGTGGTTTTATGTAGAAATCATTATTCACTATTTCCGTGGTTTCATCGTTGTGTCCTAGATTACGAAACGAAAGGTTACCCGCTTTGGTCTAGAAAATTTAACGTCAATATCTAGAAACGTCAATAGTATTTACACTAACACAACCATGAGAATGGTTTTCAATTGTGTAATAAAAAATAAGGCTGATTTTGGCAACAAACTTTGCCGACACTTCACAAAATCGGTTGCTAACTGGAAAATCGTTAAATAAGATTGTGAACCTGCTAAATCCATTTTAAGACAAACAATTTATTTTTGTACCTTTGAAAAAGGAATTAAGTCTATCTACTAGAAATACTTCTTACTCCAATGACTATTAAAAGACGCGTTTTGTGGTTACAATATTTTCTGTCACCTCCATGGGAACTAAACTAGTTTTATTCAGTTTTTCAGGTTTCCTTTGAAGTTTCAGAGAATTAAATTAACATGTTAACACTCTTACTCGACAAAAATTAAATAATTGCTTTTTATACGCCCATAGCTAATCTAGAAAACCCATAAGAACGATGGATATGGCATGGAATTGACGTGTGTTTAAAAATTACTATCTAAGATTGGAATTGAATCCCAGATATCTGTGGGAACAGTAGTGGGCGTTACTATATCATTTGGCAACTAAAATAGTCTAAAAAACAGAATTACGGAGTCTGCGTTGAATTACCTCTATAAAATTAAGTCACTAAAACCTTTAATCAATTATTGTTTGTTTTCTAAGAAATTATAATGCTACGACTTTTTTTATTTGCACATATGTGATTCTTTTTTTTCTAGAAAAATTATTTCAATTTCATGTAGGCAATGTTTATCAAATAATTTTTAAATCACGGGACATGCAAATACAAGTACAATAACCAATTATTTTGATTTTCATATCAAGTTAGAAAAAGATATTGGCAAAAAAATACTAACAAATTTAAAATTTTTTTATTACATCTTTTCATACAAATTTACATACATTTTTCATAAAATTTTCATGCATTTAGAGATGCTATCGTTGTTAGAGATACTTTTTACTTTCTCTTGCCTATATGAATACATAGGAAGGAAAGTATTGTTTTCATGTCTATTTTTCGAAATCGAGTTTTCACCGGATCTATACGTTTTCAGACCCCCTGAACCCAAAAAACATGTTTTTAGCGATTGGTCTGTGTGTGTGCCTGTGTGTGTGTGTGTGTGTGTGTGAACAGAATATCTCAAGAACGGAACATCGTACGAACTTGAAACTTGAAACTTAAGTTACATACTACTACCGGACCCAACACGAACATTTTCATCAAAATCGGTCAACCGGAAGTAGTAGTTTATTCGTGTAATTTTTCACTTTTTTGTGATTTTCTCAAAAACTGGTCCAACGATTTTTTTAAAAATCGCCTCATTTACTAAATTTTTGATTCTCTACAAGATAGGGTAGGCGCCATGTTTGCTGAAATTTTGGGTGAGGCTGTTTTCACGTAAAAACATTTTCTTTTTAAGATTGCGGCTTTAATATGCATTTTAGCGCAAAACGTTATATAGTAAAAGTTGTAGAAAATGTAAAATTCTACAACTTTTATTTCAATTTTTTTTTTTTGTATAACGCTTAGTTTAGCGGTAATTAGCGATTTTCTGTTTTTTTCTCACGAAAACGTGTGAAAAATCTATTTTTTTAAGATTTCGGCCTTAGAATGCATTTTACGACAAAAGTGTGTATAATAAAATTTGTAGAAAATTAAAAGATCTACAACTTTTATTTCAAGTTTTTTTTTGTACAGTGTCTAGTTTAGCGTGTAGGAGCGATTTTCCGTATTTTTAAGCCAAACTGAGGTCGATTTTAATTTTGCGTATTTCACTAATGTTTTTCGAGGTTAGTTTTTTGTTTATTTCTAATATTTTATTACTAATGTTCGGTTTATTGTTAATTATTTGCATTGGCAAGAGAAAGTTGTGTGAGTGTTTCACACCAGATTTTTATTAATATTTTGACTAGCCCTTTGAAGAGCGCACTAGTTTTTTTTTATCCGAGGCGGTGAAAAAACTCATGATCACTCCCTCACGATGGAGGAAGTAGTGTTTGACTCAATTGAGGCGTCCTCGTTCAGCCCCAAGGAGACAGCAACCGCCTACCAACTAAAAACCCGCCGCCTGGCCACTTGATCCGACATCAGCAAAGAACCCTCCACCTCCCTCGGAACAGTTTATATAATACTACAAGGGAAATGTCGGGTTAAAAAAATTTCATACTGTCAGCGGGGCGTGGAAGGAAACCGTAGCCTAATCTCCTCTCGCTGCCACTGACCAACACTCACTCTCTCACTTTCATTCATCTCTTTCATCACCAGCTCTTGAAATTAGTGTGCCTGCCTTACCTTTTGAGATCGGGACAGGATTGATTCACTGTCCAAATAATATTATAGGTCTCAAAGCGCATTAATTACGTAGTCAATTTCTTCGCTTTTTTGTTGGATTGCTGGATTAGTCACTCTTTAGTTGAACTGGCGTAGTTGATAACGTGCTCCCCTCTCATCATGCGGTTTTGGGTTCGATTCTTATTCAGGCATGGCATATTTCATACGTTACAAAAAATATTCATTTCATCCTTCACCGATTGCTGAACAATCGGACGTTCAACCAGAAAAAAATGAGCTGCTTTCTTTGGGTATGAAATTCCTTTATTTTAACACTAAAAGCCTGTTTTCATTCTTCAGTCCAGGCCTGCATAACGCTCTGCACCTTTGCAACCGGAAAAATTACAAAAGATTTTAATTTGTCTCTATAAAAGTCTTCATACTCAATGCTTTCTCTTGAAATGTTCGTAGTTTCCAGGTCTACTTTGATTTCTTTGATCCATTTATATCTTGTTTTTAGTTGCTCTTGGTATTTAATGAGTTTACAGGTCTCATACAATGTCACGCAATCTCATCAGATGACCAAAATCATTTCTAAAGATTGCTCTACTATTACTATTTTACTAATCCATTTCTTTAATTTGGTTAACAAGGTTTCACCCAAAAGTTTGTCAATCACTTCATTCGACCTATTTTTGTGGATTTTCCTTATTGTATCCTAGGATAACTTGACCAAATCTTCTGTGTATTTTATTTAACTTTGTTAAGTCTCTCTTCCTATACAGGGTCAGCACCTCCGCTGCATACAGGGCTTGTGAAAGAACAACCGTATTTAAGTGCTTTACTTTTGTTATAAAACGTCTTCATCTGTATCTAAGCCATCTCCAATTTTCTGATTCTTTTCTGTAAGGCCACATCATCAGAAACATTCTGTTGGATAATCTTTTCCAGATAATTAAAAAAGGCTAACTCTATTCAGTTTCCTCATTTAGTATTTAGAGTTTGCAGGCTTGTTATATTCGTTGTCATAAATACAGATTTTTCAAAGGAAATATTAGAGATTTAAAAAAAATTAAAATATGCGTTGACAATTATTATTTGTGATTTCAGTGTTAGTTTAGTTTTTAAATATGTCAAAGTAGAGCCTGACTAAGCGTTGGGAAACTGAAATATAAATAAATCCAACCAGCGAAAAAACCTAAAAAAATATGTCATACAAATATAGAAATCTCAAAGGATGTACACTTAAATATATTGAGCCTTTATTTTTTATTCTGTACAAAAGGAGAAAAGCAAACGAGATGAAAGAAGTGCATTGCCAGTGACAAAGAAAGGAAAAGGTTGTACTACACTGATGAAAAATTTTTAAAAGAATAATAGAGAGACAGAAAGATGTTCTCTGTTTTAAGAGAAAAAGGCGCTTTGAGCCAAGTTTACTGTAGCCTCGTTAAAGCACATCATTTAGTTAAGATATTGGACCATTGGGGCTTGTATTGTGTCTTGTTTTAGTTCACCATTACCCAGCTTCGTCCCTCCCAATCCATACCAATTCTTATGGCTTATGTTTCTTTTATTTTATACCTAACCCACAACTGTTTCCTCCAGCATAAAAATATTTAGTACTATTACTTAATTTTATCCCTAAAATCCTACTTTAATACTTGGCAATTTATGTAATGAGAATATTTCCTAATTTCATTCATCAGTTAATTTCAATTCGATATTTATTAAGCTCCAACCGTTGAATCTTTTTGGGGAGTGGGATAATAATGTTTTACAACTGTTACAATTATTTGTTTTTATTATACTTAAACGTAATCGCTATTAGAATACATATACATACAAAATAATTAAATTTGATATATTTCACACAAAAATAATAACTGATTACCTGATGTATTTATAATCAAATTTATAGAAAATTAAAACATCTTCAACTTTTATTTAGAGTATTTTACTCTACAGAGCTTAGTTTAGCGTAAAAGCGTTATTTTCCTTATTTTTAAGCCAAACTGAGGTTGATTTTCATTTTGCGTTTTTCACTAATGATTAAAATTAGGTTATGTTTATTGAGGTTCGTTTTTTTGTTTAAATCTAATGTTTTATTACTGATGTTAGGCTATATTGTTCATCATTTGCATTAGCAAGAGAAAGTTGTGTGAGTGTTTCACACCAGATTTTTATATTTACACATATGTAGAAATAACATTCAAGATGTATTATATAACAAATAACGTGTAATTTATTTACATAGAGTGCGGAATAGTTATCTTGTTAACTTACTTAAATTTGTTCATACTTGAACAATATATGTTTGTATTATATTTGTATTGACATTGCTTTGCTAACAGAAACACCCCTGACTTCCCGCAGTCATTTGAATATCCAAGGGTTTAACATCTGCAGAACCGATCATCCAGACGATACAGGTCATGTTGGAACTGCCATATAATTACGACGAGGAATCCAACATTATCTCCATCCTATGACACCACCTAGTGAACATTTGCAAGCCACAGCAATAACTGTATTAACATGTGGGTTTGATGTCACTACAGCTGCAATCTACTGCCCACCTCACCTGCTGACAAATGAGAGACATTTCCAACAATTGCGTTCTGATCTAGGCAATCGCTTCATTACAGGAGGACATTTCAACGCCAAACATCCAGCCTAGGGCTCACGTCTCACAACACCAAGCCCTTCACAAAGTTATTTGTGATAGCCAGTTACAAGTACATTCTCCAGGAACACCAACCTATTGGCCAGCTGCTAGAAACTGTCAACCTG
The DNA here is from genome assembly GCA_035578175.1 of Catonia carolina. NCBI lineage: Eukaryota > Metazoa > Arthropoda > Insecta > Hemiptera > Achilidae > Catonia > Catonia carolina. The sequence continues at coordinate 252,974,944 of JAQMRL010000001.1, read as the reverse complement.
ACCTGCACGATTTTAATTTCTCCAAAGGAATGCAAAACTAACACCTTGAAACTACAGCTACAAATGATCTCCACAGCTACAAATGATGTGACCACTCGGTTGTAATCACTACGCTGAGCACTGAACCGGTGCTAATCCCACCAAAACCAACTCTAAATCTTGGGCAAATGAACTGTGAATTATTCAAAGAAAAAATTGAGAACAACCTGACGCAAAACATACCACTTAAATCAGATGACGATCTTGACAAGGCTGTGCAACATTTTACGCCCGAAGTACAGAAAGCTGCCTGGGAATCATCTACACCCATAAAACGCTATCCTATCACTCAAGATGTTCCGCGGTATGTTAGACGCCTGATACGAGAGAAAAGGCAAGCAAGACACAGATGGCAAAATTCTCATCTACCAGAAGATAAACAATATCTCAATAGACTCGCCAACCGTCTGAAGAAAGAATTAGCCAGACTAAAAGCAGAGCATTTTGAAACTTTTTTGACATCAATGGATGGAAGCACAGACTCACTATGGCGGACATCTAAGAAGCTTCTACAACACCGGAATATTTATTTGCCACTGAGAAATCCAGATGATACTTGGGCGAAAACGAAAAACGAAAAGCTACTCTCTTTGCAGCTCATCTAACCAGTGTCTTCAAACCACACGAAGATGTACAGGACGTGAATTTTATACAAACCGTTGATGAACAACTGCAGTCACCTCTCCAGCTATCACTGCCTCCACAACCATTTACGATCGAGGATGTCAAGGATGTCGGCTGCCAAAGATAAAATCGCCGGGATTTGATCTCATTACATTTGAGATACTGCAACACCTACCTAGACGGGGCTTACACTTTCTACTACTATTATTCAATGCAGTCCTTTGTTTGGCGTCTCTTCCTGGACAATGGAAATTTGCCATAGCTAAACTTTTCTTGGAGCCTGGAAAGCCGTATTACCTACCTTCATCCTACCGTCATATCAGTCTCCTACCGACAACAGGAAAATTATTCGAACGCCTCTTACTACCACGCTTGCAGATACAATGTGAGGACGCCAACATCATTCCGCCTCATCAGTTTGGATTTTGGCTGCTACATTTGACAACACAACAACTGCACCGAGTTGTGAACTTCATTTCGGAGGATCTAGAAAGGAAAGAGTACGTCACTGGCATTTTCTTGGCTATCAGCTCCGCATTCGACAAAGTATAGCATGATGGACTACTATTTAAATTTAAAAGTATTTTAAGTGACTCGTACTATTTGGTTATAAAATCATTTTTAGACCATAGATTTTTTTAAGGTCCAGCACGGTACTGCTTACTCTGAGCTGCACAAAATTAACGCTGGAGTACCCCAAGGGGCAATACTATCCCCAATTTTATATAGCGTATTTGCATCGGATATGCCTATTTTGGACACATCGGTAAACGCGACGTATGGTGACGACACAGCAATTCTTGTACGGGAAAAGAGCGCGGATGAGGCTTTCAGGTTATTGCAGCGACATCTTTTATTAATACAGGACTGGCTTACCCGTTGGCTTATTAAGGTTAACCCAGTTAAGTCAACACAGGTTACGCGTACCATACGACGTCAAACTTGTCCACCTGTGATGCTGAATAACATTCATATCCCCCAAGCCAGAGTGGTGCGATATCTTGGTTTATGGCTTGACAGGCGACTAACTTGAAAGCATAATCTGCGTACAAAACTTAATCTGCGTTTAGAACTTAACCGCCACCAAAAGCTACTCTTCTGCTTAATTAACCCTCGATCGAAATCGAACCTCCGTTCCAAAATTTTAATATATAAAACCCTTTTGAGACCAATCTAGACTTATGGTGTCCAGTTCTTTGGAGTAGCGGCAGATAGTGATTTAAAGTCGATCCAGTTCTATCAATCAAAATTCTTAAGACTTGCTTCTGGCGCTCCTCTTTATGTAAGCAATGAAACCCTCCCCGACGATTTCGAAATTCCAACAGTAAAGGAGCTAACCGCGTCCTTGTATAGTAAATTTCACGAACGACTAGATGTCCATCCAAACAAATTAGTCCGTGATCTAGCTACAAGGAACTTCCCACCTGTGCGACGTCTAAAGTGAAAATGGAGAAGAGACCTCTTGGTCTAAATAACGGATAATACCCGTAGTTATAAACGGAGGATGTACCACTGGGTACCTCTTCTCCTTAAAGCGAAACTCCCCACCACCATTAAACATCATATACGGAAATTGTGCAGCTCAATGTACAGTACCGTAGTAAAAATTCAAGACAAAAAAAATAAAAAATATTACTTGAACACAAATTTAAATAAATCCGAGAAAATATTAACAGGATTATTTCAGTTAAAATTTAATGGAATCATAGTGAAAAACTCAGTTTACTTTTGCAACTTAACAATTTGAAAACCATTCAACTGGAGAAAAAAAACTTTTGTTTTTCACTCCCTAAGATAAAAACAAAATATTTAATCTTCTTATGAAAAAGCTTACATACCCCTTGGGGTTTATCCTTCATCCGGAAATTGCTTAATGTAAAAATACCTAATATAAAAATAATTTGAAATATTGATTTATTCCATATGATGTTTTAAAAATTCATAAAACTAAAGTTTTTCCTTTACCACTTATTCCTTTAACTCTAGAGTAGCTGTTAACGGTTCATTTTAGTAGGAGCCACGCAAAACAATCTTTTTAACTGACGAAAATATGGATTCCATTTTAAACTTTCAAACCTTACATTTAAATTTAAACCATTCTTTTGGGTCAATAAAACATTTCAGATTCACTTAAAACTTTTCGTAGTTAATAATGTTTCTCTTGTTAATTTTTTGGTAGTGTAGGTGGATGGTTCTAATAAATAAACTCATTACTAAGTTCTATTTTTAAGTAAAGAGTAAACTTATTTTATGTTTGCTTAAAATTGTTCCTCTATCAGCAGGTTACAACGTTAACTTTTTAAATGGAATTTTATATCCGTAAGAAAGGTAATAAAGAATAATTTTTATTTCATTATAAAAAATTTAATACTTCCAAATGTATCCGATTGTAATAAGTAGTAATAACAGGACAATGAAATTTTGGACAGAGCAATCGCTAAAAGCATGTTTTTTGGATTCAAGGGGTCTAAAAACGTGTAGATCCGGTAAATATTCGATTTCGAAAAATTGATATGAAAACGATCATTTCCTTCCTATATAGGCAAGAGAAAGTAAAAATCAAGTCTGTCTCTGAAAAAACGGGGCAAATATTAACATTAATTAAAATAGGGATCCGTGCTCCCCTTCAGTTATTAAAACTATCTAGCTAGATGTAATGGTACATAAACAAATCTTCATCCTTTAAAACTAATGGTAGGTTTATTTATCAGAAATTCATCGCATTGAGATGCGGGGGCGTTTTTATGTAGGGTTTTCGGGTTTCGAGGGTCTGTAATTCAGTAGATTTGGTTTGCTGATATATTAGATCCACATACTACAGCATTTCGTGAAAGCAATGCGTAACTATTCGACCATATTACTACTGTTCCTATACAACATAGAAACCTATGTTGAATTTTGGTTGTCTTTGACTGTTATGTGAATGGTACAGTTTGTGTATAGCCCAGAGCCCATATATCAGTTGTCGGAATGATCTGAATTCACTCTAATATTGATTCTATCTTGTACCCTACTGTTTTAACCATACACCTGTAACACAGTAGTACAATGTAATATATATATTTTTTGAACATATACATTATAAGTTATTTCATAAAACTAAAAAATTATAGTACATAGTAAAATAAATCTATTAAAAATTATCTTTTATGAGACGATGCGTCTCATCCTCATCATTCTTGACTTCCGGTTATATTAGAAAATGTTAGATTACTAATATTTAGTTGAAATAGTTAAGAAATATTAAATGTAATACAAATGGTCTTATATCGTAAAGGTCGGCTTGGCTTTTGTTGTCACTCGGTATTGTGAGGACCGGGTACCTATTTAGATTATTTGGTTTTTTATAACACCTCATTCATCCTAATTTGTTTACAGTTGTTAAGATTTATCCAGAAGCCGTCAGAAGAACTTAGTATTTTATTGTTGTATCGAAAATCTCTGTTTTTTCTCGAACTCTCCATTAGCCCACCTATAAAAGCGCCGTGTGTTTACGGTCCATACATTTGTTTGTGTTTGAATGAGCGTATTCGATAGTGCATACAGGTAGTTCAGTACGTTAGAATAGGTCACGATACTGCGAATAACTGGCTATTGTTTAAATTTTATTTATTCTGTGTCATTTCTGTAAGTAGTATTTAAAAAAATTAGTCAAGTTATTTAATGTATTAGTTAATTATAGCCTAATTAGTTTGTTATTTATTAAGCAGTTTCATTGTAATGTACTTGTAGATTGTAGTCAATTATTTAATTGTAATTCTTAGTTGTAATTAATACTTGTAATTTTAAACTTTAGTGTGTTAATTATTTAATTTATGCAGATCCCGAAACAGACCGTAGAGATAAGTGTCACAATACGATAAAAGAGAAATTCATCTACTTATTGTTTTATAATCAAAATAGATTGTGAATTTCAGATTAGGTATTAGAATCTAAATTGCAAAAAAAATGCTTACGCAATTTTTTATTTTTTCTGTTCTTTCGGATTATTTTTTCAATTGTGTCTGTTTTTTCACGCTCTAGACTGCCAAATCTTCTGGGAACGAGCTTGTACAGTTTGAATTAATTATCTAAAACCTAAGATACAAAACCTTTATTATAATAATATGCTGTAATTCGCACCTAATTTATAAATATTGAAGTAGTATTTCGGTAATCCTTATGAAAAAAATGTTTCAACATTTCTTATTTTAACCCTTTCAAACGATCTTATGTTGTTAACCGTTATCAAAACAAATTACACAGAAAAATATAAGGATATAGAAACATGTCAAACTGATTAAATTTTCAACAGAGGCTGTAACTGTATTTCTCTTTATTTGCATTATACAAGGTAAATGTAAAAAATAAAATTGATAAACATTTCTATTGTTTTGATTTCATTCATTTGATCGCATGTTTTACTTTACTGTAGGCTGTGCCTATTTCTTTTTTGAACTTTTTTGTTTTTATTATCTCTGTATTGTTCCAGGATGTACAAATTTTACTGGGTATATTTCATTGTTTAGTTCCATACATACAAGTATGATACTGATGATTTTGACAGTTTCAATGCGTACACTCTATACTGAATTGTGGATGGAATGGATGTACATATGCGTTAGTGCGTGCTTTCATATGTGCTTATCGACCGACCGCTCGATGTTCCCTTGTCCCACTCAGAGCTCTCCTCCCCTTCTCCATCCTGCGTACTTAGCATCCTTATGTGACTACCCTGTATTAAAACTCACACTACCGTCTCATAACCCCAATAATAATATAAATCTTACCCCCTTCTTTTTATTTTCTAACAGAAACGTAATTTTTTATTTTAATTAATAATACTGTATTTTATAATATTTGCCGACACAAACGTATTCTAATCAATTAGGATACCACTGAATTTTTTAAACCGACCCATTAATATTACATAAAAATCTAGTGTAAAACACTCACAGGACTTTCTTTTGCCAATGCAAGTAATGAATAATATAATCTAACATTTATAATAATACATTAAAGATAAACAAAATAACTAACCTCAAAAAATATTTTAATCATGAGTAAATGATGCAAAATTAAAACCAACCTTTGTTTGGCTTAATTCAGAAAATCAGTTTCTGACGCTAAATTAGGCTCTGTAGAAACAACGCTTGAAATAAAAGTTGATATTTTAATTTCCTATAAATTTGATTATTCATTTTTTCGTAAAATGGATAATACGGCCGAAATCTTAAAAAAATCATTTTTTTTACAGATTTTCATGAAAACAAACCCAGAATCACTAATTACTGCTAAACTAAGCGTTATACAAAACAAAAAATAAAAATAAAATAAAAATTATAGATTTTTAAATTTTTTACAACTTTTTATATACACTTTTGCTCTAAAATGTATATTAAGCTGAAGTCTAAAAAAAAGATTTTTCTATGAGAGTCTCTTCAAGAAGTTCATCAGACATGGCACCTACCCTATCTTGTAGAGAATAAAAATTTTAGTCAATGAGGCAATTTTTTAAAAAAAAGTTGTAGAAGTCGTTTTTGAGAAATTCGCAAGCAAGTGAAAAATGACACGAATAAACTACTACTTCCGGTTGACCGATTTTGATGAAAATGTTCTTTTCGGGTTCGGTAGTAGTATCTAACTTAATTTTCAAGTTTTAACTTTGTACGATGTTCCGTTCTTTTGAGATATTTTGTTCACACACACACACACACACACAAACCAATCAATAAAAACATATTTTTTGGGTTCAGGAGGTATGAAAAAGTGTAAATCCGTGAAACTCGATTTCAAAAAATTGACATGGAAACAATACTTTCCTTCCTATATATTTATATAGGCAAGAGAAAGTAACAATTGAACTACCTTATTAATATTTGAATTTATTTTATAAATCCGAATCGTTGATATTCAATTTTTATGTTTGAATGTCACAGTGAAGATAAAATATGAAGTATTTAAATATCAACTATGTTAGAGTATGTAATTCATATTGCTTAACTAAAGCAGGTGAAATCAAGTAATAAAACGCTTAAATTTATACTAAAATAATCCTCTTAAATTTTTCATTACAGTATAAGCTCACACTTAGTAACCCGTACATATATTTTTGTTTAAAACAATGTATTTATACACTGTTTTTTAAAGAAGAGTAAATAGATTTGGTAAGAGGTTAATTTTCATAAAATTAAAAACTGAGGGGGCACCTATCGGTGGTTGGAATTTATGCCCCAGAGGAAGGTAGGAAGGACAAGACAGAGGAGTTTTACACCCAACTCCAAGAGATAGTTAGCAAAATAAATAAAACAGATCATCTAATAGTGACAGGAGATTTTAATGCAAGAGTGGGGAATGTACCAATAAGCGATGTAGTGGGCAGTTTTGGGGAGAGAACTCTGAATGGGAATGGACAGGAGTTGCGGCAGTTCGCTACTTTCAATGGATTGCGAATTACAAATACGTTCTTCCGGAAGAAGGAAATTCATAAGTTTACATGGAATGCGAGAGGATCGAGGTCATTGATAGATTACATTCTGGTGAATGATAAGCTGAGAAGAGAGGTGCAGGATGTAAGGGTATATAGAGGATGCGATATATACAGCGACCACTACCTGGTGGTGGGTAAGTTGAATATTCTTGCAAAATGGAAGAAAATGAGCTGCAAAGGGCGGAAGGAAGGGGAGGAAGAAGGGGTCTTCAAGGTACATCTACTGCAGGATGGGAGCATTCGGAGACTCTATGAGGACAGACTGCAGAAGGAATTAGCAAGGACGGAAACTTCTGAGGATGTAGAGAGGGAATGGAGTAATGTTAAAGCTTGCATCGAGAATGCGGCAAACGAGGCCTTGTGTACAAAGAGAAGGGTAAAGAGGAAGAGAGGTCTGAAGATATGGAATCAGGAGATAAAAATAGCATTAGAGAGGAAACAGAAGGCCTATCTTAACTTTTTACAAATGAGGACTCAGGTAGCTTATAATGAGTACAGGATCCATCGTAATAATGCCAAGATTTTGGTTCGGAAAGCCCACGAAGAATCATGGGAGAGGTTCGTGAGCGTAATAGAGAATGATATTCACGGCCGGCAGATATGCGCTTATAAGGTGTTAAGACTGATGAATAGGGATGAAAAGGATAATTCTGCACTGTGTGTGATTGAGGACGAAGAGTGGAGAAGACATTACATGACGTTATGGTGCGAAGACAGGGTCATGGGTCATGAAGAGGACGAGTTGGACTTTCCGAGTGGCTCTGTAGACCTAATCTCTATAGAAGAACTGCAGGTGGTGCTCAAGGAAACAGGAAATAGGAAAGCTACTGGATTAGATGGTATGAGTGCGGAGTTGGTGAAATATGGAGGCGTGCTCCTGCATTTCAGACTCCTGCATCTTATGAATGAATGCTGGAAGAGATGTGTGATTCCGGATTCCTGGAATTCGGCAGAGGTCATTTCTATTTTTAAGAAAGGCAATCGGAGGGATTGCAACAACTACCGAGGTATCTCCTTGTTGAATGAGGGATATAAGCTGTTTTCAAAAATAATTACTAATCGACTCAAGACAATAGATGAAGCATTGCTGAGTGAAGAGCAGTGTGGTTTTAGAAAGGCCGGACGTGTATGGACAGTGTTTTTTCGGTAAAGAGAATAATTGAGAAGCAACGGGAATTTAACCGTGAAACACACATGGCATTCATAGATTTTGGAAAAGCGTTTGATAGGGTGGATCGCAGCAAGCTTTGGATGATTCTGGGGGAAATAGGGTGCCCACCGCATCTGATCAGGGTGATCAAGTCTCTATACAAAAACACGAGGATAACCGTTAACACAGGGGTGAAACGTTTAGAGGAATTTTTTATTAATAGGGGTGTCAGACAAGGGTGTAGCTTATCACCTACATTATTTAATATGTATTTTGACTACATTTTTAAAATTTGAAAACGCAACGTTGACCCGGGTGTACGGTTAGGCAGAGACTGCTACATAAATGCAATGCTTTTTGTTGATGATCTGTGGTTGGTAGAGGAATCGGAGGATGCACTCTAAAAATCTGTATATTTCCTGGGTAAATTGTGTGAAGATTTTAATCTCAGAATTTCCGCCACGAAAACCAAGGTAATGGCATTCAAGGGGAAATATCCGGTCCGATCTAAAATTGTCATAAACGATGCGATAGTGGAGCAGGTGTCCAATTTTAGTTACTTGGGATGTGACGTAGGAGTAGACTTGGATTTAGACATCGAGCGGAAGATTAGTAAGTTCCAAAGGATTTGTGGCACAATCAATAGAACATTGCACAACAGGGCCAGACCTGACACAATTATAAAGTTTTACAAGGTAATGGCAACTCCCATAATAATGTATGGGAGTGAAGCGTGGGTGCCCACGAAGAGAAATGTTCAAAGGATCAAAGCAGCGGAGATGAGATTCCTGCGACGAGTTAAGGGATGCTCACGGTTGGATAAAGTGCGGAATGCCGATATAAGAAAGGAGCTCCAAGTCTACTGCCTGAATGAGAAGATTGAGGGGTATCGCGGGCGATGGAGGGGACACCTGGACAGAATGCCGAATAACAGAATACCTCTCCAAGTACACCGTTATGCACCGGTTGGACGGAGAGATGTGGGACGACCTCGCAAGGCATGGATGTAAGCTGGGAGTTTCAAGTTTGTGAGTTCGGAACAGGCGACTGCCTAAACCTTGAAGGAAGAAGAAGAAGAAGACTAAAAACTGATTACTACACAGGATGATTTTTATTACATATATATAATAAAGCTGAATTTTGAAGCTAATAATTTAGGTAATTAGACAAATACGTCTGTCGGATGCCCTCGTATTGTACCAATGTTATTCAATAAATCGATTGACAAATAATTAATTTTTGTGCGATTTAAGGCATTTTTTGTACGTTACACTAAAATTAAAAATTTAATTTTTAACTTTCGATATGAACAGGTCTTTGTTAATGTGGTTGTTTAATATTCAAGGCGTATCAGGACGCAGCTGTTAGAGCTCGAAAGACCTTTGACTGAAAACGCTGAATAATTTGGGTATTTTAGTTACTGCATGCGTCCTATACCTGAATACCGTAGTTCAAGAGTGTTTTGAGAACGGGTTTGTAAAAGTTTATTTTGAAGCGATAATTCTGATGTAGGTCTGAGCCGTCAGAAATTATTTGACTTCTAATTCTAAATTTTTAGTGTTGCAATATTTTATAAGAATTTTTTTAAGTGTGTGTAGTTTAAAATGTATAAATACTCATTAAAAAATATAACTAAATCAATTCATTTACTCCTTTTTCAGAGTGTTCTGTATAATTTACTGAATTAATATTAGGCTAAAAAATTTTAAATTAATTACTTTATATTTTGAACTTCTAATTTAGATGCTGTTGATAATACGGCAGCCGACAAAATCCTGTTAAATATTAGGAATCCTTATTCATTTGAATAAGATTTAAATATTTTTTTTTCTTTCTCGAATGTAAATTCAGTGATGTAAAATTGGATCGTACGGAAAATCGTTAGTAATCTATTATGAGGGAGATTCTAGGGACCAAGCTTGGGTCGCCGATTTTTCCAGAAAAACTCTGTGATTTTATGATTGCAGAAGAAGAAAGCTGGAAGGCCATTGAGGAGTTCATACACCAGAAAGTGATTAAGAGTAGAGAGGCCCAGCTGCGTTAGTCCCAAAAGAAATCACTCAAAAAGAGGGTAAATGTGTGATAAGAAAAGAAATCGCTGTGATAACGTTATCCAGCTAATAAAGAACCTCCGGCTTTTTGTGAAGTTATGCCTAACGGTGATCCCACGGCAAGTCGGGATGGGATAGAAAAGAACTGACAGGTTTTGGCAGATAGTTGCCTTCGGCAGAGCTCCACATACCCCAGGTAAAGACCTACCCGGGTCGGTTTCCTCTCGTAAAAATGCAAAAAACGATTTTGTAAGTTCGACCCCTTACTATTTGACTCCATATATAAATTATTCCGCCCATTACAGACAGGTGGAGTGCTAAATTATTTGCACTCGATCTGATAGTTCCAGGGCTACAAAATATAGCTCTGTTTCTTATGACGTGGTCAGCCAATTATATGACTGAACTATTTAAGAACAAAAGAGGTACAGGTGTAAAAGACACTAGTCAGAGTTATCTTCTCTGAAAGTAATGAATTTTATTATACAGCCAGACCCTGTGGTGAATGAAGTGAAGGTGTCATTTGCAGGGTGCAAAGTCGATTCTTTCGCAGAGCCTGGCGTGCTGATAAGCTACTGTTGTACTCGGTGAGAAAAGCAATTATAAACCACCTCACTCCTTGTTTTACTTGGTGAAACCTCCAGATTCAAACCAGCTTTTCAGCTGTTGACCGAAACAACATATACATTTTATAGTAACTGTTTGTTGAGCAACATAAACTCTTCATTATTTTTTTGAAGAAAATTGTGAATTTCAGGGACACTGAACATTGCAGAAGCAAAGTAATTTTGAATTACGAAATCTTGGAACAGGTGCATACGTTTGTTTACTCGGGATGTGACGTATCTTATGTGAAATCAGAATTTGTGGAGATCAAACTGAAGAGTTTTAAAGTGAATGTACACTGAAAAAAACGCTAGTCTGTAAAGTGAAGGAATTGTTTTTTAAATTTTATCACACCATAGTTTTCCTGTTTCGTTGTACGATTCAAAGTAGTGGACTCCAACTGCTAAGCAGATATAAGAATTGGGGCTTGTGAGAAGAGATTGTTAAACCTTTTGCAACGTATGGATTGTTGGACTGTAAACGAATAATGAAGATCAAAAGCATGAAGTTGATGTGCCAGAGTATTAGAAAATTGAGACAAGAGTAGTTTAGTCACTTGAGTCACGAGTTTGCCCTTGTTTGCAACGAGGTATAAAGAGGGAAAAGCATCAGTGCGCATGCGCGACTGCTTTAATTTCAGTACGACAAACATAACAACTTATATTATACCCAGAGCATATACAGTATATACAGTATACCGCTGAACCTTTTGTAGGTTAACTGTACGAATTATAACTGTTTGTTACCGTAAACACAAATGTCAGTTTCTCGAAAACGTGGTCCAACTATTCACAGTGCTGAATGAAATCTATTATGCGGTGTAATAAAATGTTGTGAAGTTTAAGCCAAATAAAAATGCCTATCTGTGCCTCTTAGCAAAAGCCGTGAGCTAGCGGCTAACTACTGTGATGATTATCTTTCCACAATTCGAAAAATAAAGAAGGATATTAAGGACATGTAGAAGCTATTCTTTAACAGTTTTGTTGACATCTGGTAATACAACGAAAACGGTTAGGTAGATACTAGACAGACTGGTAATGGAAATGCCGGTGAAAGCAATAGTAAAGAAGGCGATTCATTGGTAATTACAGTAAATCAAACATTTCTAGTAATGTAATTAAGCTATAGGCAATATTACAGGTCACATTTATTTCTTGTAAGGTTTATGAAGAAAACATTTTTTCGAAATAAATTACAGCTTAGTAATGTTGAAACTGCACGATAGTGAAATGTACGAGTAGTGTCTCACTGTTAAAGTTGGCAGTACTGCAAATATTTCAATTCCCTTCCTCACAGCCCATACATACACTAAAGGCAATCTCGTGACTTCAGAATCTATAGCTATAGTAATTTTTTGCAAATGCCAGATGATCAAACACCCAAACAGGTGTTTACATACAAGCCAACCGGTAACTGGATGATCTCGTCAGAGAGGGGCATTACAACTTCTTCAGGAAATAGCAGACTAATAAGTTGAAGTTGGAATAGGCCAGGAAGCTTGATTAGTTAGTTTATGATGCTGATGATGATGATGGTAATGATTAATTACATCTTGTGGTGTATAAACCTATTATAAATTCGATTATCAATTTCCATTTAGAGAATATGATGAAAATATAAAATACCACTTTCCTTATGGATATAACGAAGAACTAATACCCAACTGTAGAACTTAAACGGTATTATTTTTAGATTAGATAGGGTTTATGTAATAATTTTATTTACTTTAAATATCGTATGGTTTTCTGTTAAACTATTTCTTTAGGATTGGTTCTGAAATTATTCAGTTATTTATCAATTCTCTAACTTATATAAAATATTACTTTACTTTAAAAGTCAAAAATTTACAATTGTTTCATAAATTTCAAATTTCAGATAACTGATTTAAAATTTAAAAATTCTCAGTTTTAAATTAATATCTTCATTTCTAATTTTTTCTATTATAATTTTTAAATATATGTATAATTAATATACACAATACAATGTACTTATATACAATTTTGGTAAATACTTCAAATTACACAATATTAAAGAATTCATTTTGAAGTTAATTATAGTGTAAAGGATCTGGCGAATGAAGTGTTTGCAGACAAAGACGTAAGGAATCGGTTTTGTCGTTTAAAAGAACGAAGAAAGGAAGGAAGGGGTTGGTTAAGAAAGGAATTGTGGAGGCAATATTCACATTCCAACTGAGCTATGCCAATATCCCTCGCTAGGGCGGTTATGAAGTACGAGAGGACTTATCATCAGCTTAACCGTTAACCCCTTCATATGCAATGCATAATTCTCACTCCTTTCTCACACCATTCTAACTACAACTACGAGGGTAGGCTGATAAGTAATGCACACATGCTTGTAGAAGACGAACAAAAAGAAATAGCAAGATGGGGTAAATAACAAATTAAAGTACAAATCTTAACCTACCAAATTATCTATTTATTTTTCAATATAGTCACCGTTAAGCATTACACATTTCTCCCAACGTTTAACAAGTTTTTTCATTCCGTCACTGAAAAATTCTTCCGACTTTCCTCGAACCCAGGACGCAATAGCTGCCTTCACCTCATTGTCCGAGCTGTAATGATTACCCTTAAGGTCTCTCTTCAGTAGAGGAAAAAAATAAAAATCGCAAGGCGCAAGGTCGGGAGAATACGGAGGGTGTAAAATTGGTTGAAACTTCAGGTTTCTCAGAGCCTCTCCAGTTGCACGCGAAGTGTGTGGACGAGCATTGTCGTGTTGCAAAATTATTGGCGCCAGGTTGCCTCTAACACGACAAACTCGACGTCGGAGGTGTTTCAGAGTCTGTATATACTGAGCAGAATTTACCGTTGCCCCTCGTTCCAGATAATCAGTCACATAAACTCGGCGAGCATCCCAAAACACAGTCAAAAGAATTTTTTTTGCGGACGGTTGTGTTTTGAACTTTTTCACAACAGGAGAATGTGGATGACGATATTCAGCGCTCTGCCTTTTTTCTTCGGGATCGTAATGATGAACCCATGACTCGTCCCCCGTCACAATATTCAAAAGAAAGTCGTCTCCTTCGTCACGGTAGCGCTTCAAAAGTTGTTCACAGCATTCCAATCGACGCTGTTTATTCTCGTCTGTCAGACGGCGTGGTACCCATCGTGCACAGATTTTACGGTATCCCAATTGTTCAATAATGAAGCCAACACGTTCCTTAGATATTCCAATTTGGTTTGCGATACGCTGTTGAGTGATTCGCCGGTCATTTTGAATCAAATCATCGATGAGTTTGCGACGATTATCGTCTGAGGCAGTGATTGGTCGTCCACTGCGTGTTTTGTCAACAATTAAGGCTTTTCCAGGTTGGCAATCACGAAATTTTATTACCCAACGATTCACAGTAGACCTATCAACAGTATCGTCACAATAAACAGCCTTTAAACGACGATAAATCTCACTAGGATTCACTTTCTCAGCAGTTAAAAATTCGATAACAGCGCGTTGTTTAATTCTCGTTGACATAGCACCAGAACACGACGCCATACTTCCACTACTCAAAACAAACTGAATGAAAGCAACGCCTTCAAACTGCGCAGGCTTGTAGAGGAGAAATAGTACTTCCACATGCCACCAGGCGCGCTACTGAAGTTTATTTAGTTGTCTTCTACAAGCATGTGTGCATTACTTATCAGCCTACCCTCGTATTTTCACTTTCTTATAAACAAACCGAGGGAAATTTAACTTAATCTGTATTAGAGTTATTAAATTATTACGAAATATATTTACAAATTAAAAAAATATTAAGTACAAATTTCAATTTATATTTATGTCTAAAATTATACAAGATTTTTTTTTTAATTTATTAACTAAAACGTTTATTACGCCTTATAGTACCAGCACCCCTTTAAGTTTCTAATAAAACTTTACATGCAGATTTGCAAATACTTTTTCTCCAAAATTCTACCGAACCGCTGTGCAAACGTTTTCACAAGTCACAAGAAAACGATAACCCACTGGTATGTTCATTTTTCATCTAACATCTACCTGACAATCCTGCAAGACGTCTAAATTGCCGCTGGAGTAGAGACCTTCTAATTAAATTAAATGATTCTTTTTTAAAATTCAGAAGATTTTTAATTACAATTCTTAAGACCGTAGAGTAAGCTGGAAGACACACATCAAGATGAAAAGAAAAAACTCTTGAAGACATCGTCTTTTGCAAGATGTATCGGGCGTCACTAAAATTTGTCTGTCAACAGTAAGATGATCATATACAAATCGGTCATCAGGCCAATATGGATATACGATATCGCTCTTTGGGGCACTGCAAGCACATCAAATATTGAAATTTTGGAAAAGTTTAAAAATAAAGTTGTAAGAGCCATATTTAAAATTCCGTGGTACATCCGGAATGACTGTATTTTTCAAGACATCGGCCTCACATCAGTTAAAGAAGAAATTTTAGAATGAGTAAAAATTACTGTCAATGCCTAAGGACATCCAAACCACCTAGCCTTAGACCTTCTTGATAAAAGCACACGTGTCAATTTAAGATTAAAATGAACTGGTTTTTTAAATTTAAGTGATATATTTTAAATGTGTTATTAATTATTAATTCCAATTTATATCAACTTGTATAAGGTATTCACTATGTTTAACTATGTTATCTAATAATTATTATTATTTCGTGATTGAATAAGGATGTGTGTGTGTGTGTGTGTGTTGGCGCGTGTGTGTTTGAATGTGTTGTTCGTTATTTGTTAGCATTTAAGTTGCTAATCATCGGTTTAATAACTTATCCACTGATAAGTTTTCAATATTTAGCTGTATTACTTATTGTTCATACATGAAGAGGTTGTATTTTTTTCATTTATGTTAAAATAAAATAAAACAATTTTTGGGAAAGAAACAATGGGAACCTTACCCCTTTCATGACTCTCATATCATTTTAACGCATTTATCATCATCACCGCATTTACTAATCGTATAATTTTTACAGTCGTAAATAAACCATTCAAGAGACAAAAGAAATAAATTATTGTGCAATAACTTTTGAATTTAACTGGGCATCTATTTAGACAGACGGTTGAAAAGAAGATACACGTAAGGAGCAAACAAAAAATGTACATAAATTACCGAGCTAAATTGGCTTGTTGGAAATTGGTCATAGTTGCCATTGGAAAATAAATTCACATTTTAAGTTGATAACAAAACTGGTTTTAAACTATGAAATATACCTCTGTGACACGGCAAATACATCAAGTTTTGAAATAATTATAGAGATGATTCCAATTACGTTACCTTCGACTTAAGCGCAGTGCACCTTGGTATATTCCTCATGAAGTACTCCACCATGACAAAACTTAAGCATAGGCCTACCTACAGTAAAAGAATAATACAAGCCGAATTATGAAGTACTTAATAAAGTAAGACTCATATTTATTATTTGGTCACCAATCTACTCGATGATAATGTAGAAGATCAAAGATTTACAAGGACCAGGATAATTTAATATCTTCACCGGTTTGCCTAAATTAAATTTTAGGGCACCCATGAAAAACTTAAGAACGAAATTATATTTCAGTTAAATTATAATTCGAATAATCGTGATAATTTGAGTTCGATTAAAATAACCATAAAATTTACTCTTATTTTTCAATGAAATTAATCTTAAAAATATAAATTAATATTCAATTACGCGTCAACGACTATTCATTACACTATAGACGTTACTATTCCATTTATTCATAAAAAAAATTGCATCATTTTTCACGTTAATAAAAAATTACCTATCGTCTGGATCTATGAATAAAGCTTTTACGAGGGTAGGCTGATAAGTAATGCACACATGCTTGTAGAAGACGAACAAAAAGAAATAGCAAGATGGGGTAAATAACAAATTAAAGTACAAATCTTAACCTACCAAATTATCTATTTATTTTTCAATATAGTCACCGTTAAGCATTACACATTTCTCCCAACGTTTAACAAGTTTTTTCATTCCGTCACTGAAAAATTCTTCCGACTTTCCTCGAACCCAGGACGCAATAGCTGCCTTCACCTCATTGTCCGAGCTGTAATGATTACCCTTAAGGTCTCTCTTCAGTAGAGGAAAAAAATAAAAATCGCAAGGCGCAAGGTCGGGAGAATACGGAGGGTGTAAAATTGGTTGAAACTTCAGGTTTCTCAGAGCCTCTCCAGTTGCACGCGAAGTGTGTGGACGAGCATTGTCGTGTTGCAAAATTATTGGCGCCAGGTTGCCTCTAACACGACAAACTCGACGTCGGAGGTGTTTCAGAGTCTGTATATACTGAGCAGAATTTACCGTTGCCCCTCGTTCCAGATAATCAGTCACATAAACTCGGCGAGCATCCCAAAACACAGTCAAAAGAATTTTTTTTGCGGACGGTTGTGTTTTGAACTTTTTCACAACAGGAGAATGTGGATGACGATATTCAGCGCTCTGCCTTTTTTCTTCGGGATCGTAATGATGAACCCATGACTCGTCCCCCGTCACAATATTCAAAAGAAAGTCGTCTCCTTCGTCACGGTAGCGCTTCAAAAGTTGTTCAATTCGCGTTGTTTAATTCTCGTTGACATAGCACCAGAACACGACGCCATACTTCCACTACTCAAAACAAACTGAATGAAAGCAACGCCTTCAAACTGCGCAGACTTGTAGAGGAGAAATAGTACTTCCACATGCCACCAGGCGCGCTACTGAAGTTTATTTAGTTGTCTTCTACAAGCATGTGTGCATTACTTATCAGCCTACCCTCGTATAATCTACAATGGTTGTATCACAGTTGAAAAGCTTAGAGCTTTTTTGAGTAACATAGGCTGTATGGCAATACATAATTTTTAGACTTTGAAAACATTTTTGGTTAGTACAATGAAGTCATCTTATAGTTTATTTGTTTAGTGAAATTTTTTTCTTTTATCTATCAGTATTATACCATCATTTGTATACATTATATTGTAATTATTATTATATTGTCAATATAATTATAATTCAGTCAGATATCAGGTAAGGTACTCTATAGTAAGGCCTTAGTTTATGGCGTCGTCGTTTAAGGTTTACTTTTTTTTAAATTAAAAAATTATTTACGGAATAGATTTCAAAAAAGTTATATCACTTTTCTGCATAGAAAGTTATAAATTTTCTAATATTAAAAGAAATCGTATTATTTTTTTTAGGAAATATATTTTATCTTCTTTTACTTATAACACGTATTCAGTTATTCTCAGGTCATATTCTCCCCATACACAGGTGATTCATACTGATGTCAAAATTACTGTTTCCAGCACCAATTTATTTTCTTTTTACAGTGTAATTTCCTTTGAACGTGTAAGGTCGTGTGAAAAGTTAAGCGCTTTAAGTTTAGTTTGCTGTAAATGTTTCGTTTACTTTAAGTTTAGTTTGAGAGCAAAAGATTGCTAGTAATTTATAAAACAAATGAATCACGGCAACTTAAAATATGGTATAAATATATTGAAAATTTGTAGATATAACTTATCTGTTAGTTCTGTATGATTTAAATTGCGTAACACTTATATAAGCTGCAAATTAATGACTCTTGTCACCAGTGTGATAAACCAATATTTCATTACTGACAAACTCAGGCGAGGTTTGTCAGTAACGCATATGTATATATATACCCGTACTTGCAGTGGTGAGAACGTATTACACCCACATATTCATAAACCATGTACCCTTATACACGTGTATTCACAACGCAAATATTTTGATTAACATCAAGCCGAAAATCAGGTTGTATAAAACAGATTACAATAATTATTAATATTTATCCAAGCATTTGTTACTTGGTAATACGAATATTAATTTTTCAGTGTTACAAACCACTGTTTGTACATATATCACTATATGTCAAATTTAATTATGTGTGAATGACTGCATACAATGTGTCTGTTATAGGTTTATTAAAAAATGTGGAGATTAAATTTCACAATTGAAGTAAAAGTATATGCAGTAAAAAATTGTTTATTAAAGGTAACCGGTACCAATTATAACTCAGCAAGCAAAACGCTTGGAACTTTAAGTAAAATTATATATAAATAAATTATAAATCCAATTAAAACGAGATTCACAGAATTCCGAGCTTCAACGAAACAGCTGTAGTTGCAGCATTTAACAGCAGCAGTGTCACTGCCTGTGGAAGATTAAGCAATAAAAATACCTACTACTTCATCAATATTGCTTTTCTTAATTATTTCCCAGCGTTTAATTATAATTTCCTACCTTGTGATTTAAATGTATTTCCTAATTGTAACTAATAAACGGTGCAAGTTAAGCTTGAATTTATTGTGCTTTTTGGAGAGCCTGGCATGCTGATAAGCATACTTTTCTACTCAGTGAGTAAGGAAATGGTAAACTATCTTACCTTTTGGTTGTTTCAAACCAGCCTTTCAACTGATGACCTAAACAGCAATTAGGATTTATTATAATTTCGTAAGCAGTATCGGTTAGTATTTTTCTCTTCTTCTTAAGCGAGGTCTCTTACAGCATCATCAGGCCGTTTCTCGCATCTCAACCTCCATTTGCCCCTATCCAGTGTATCTTCAGGAGCCAGTTGCCTCAAATTCATGGCGTTTTGAATGTCTTGCTCCCATTTTCTAGGAGGGCGCCCCCTTTTTCTCCTTTCTTGAGGTGTCCATTCCATTATGAACTTGGGCCATCTAGCTTCTGACATTCTTTTTACATGTCCATACCATAACAGTTGGCGACTTTCTATTGCTTCAACAACTGACTCCTGTTGATTCATTCTTCTTATTATTTCTTCATTTCTGATGTGCCCTATCCTAGATACCCTGCAGCTGCGTCTCAGGAAGTCCATTTCCACTGCATTCAGTCTATCTTTATTTCTTTTTGTTAACTCCCATGCTTCTGCGCCATACATCAGAACACTTCTAAGGATGGCATCGTTCATCATTCTTTTAGTCCTTAGACTGAGAGTTTCTGACCAAAGCAGTGGGTTAAGTTGACTAATGACTTTTCTGGCATTTGTGATACGCTCTGTAATTTCTTGCTCACTATTTCCTTTTCTTGAAAGAACTACTCCCAGGTATTTCACTTCCTCACATCCTGTAATTATTTTATTATCGACAACCAGATCTTTCACGTCTTTTCCAGCTACCGCGTCTCCTCCAGCTACCAAATATTTGGTTTTGTCATAATTTATTTTCAAACCCCATTTTTCAAAGGTTTCTGTCAACTTTCTCATCAGATACTGGATGTCAAACTCATCTCCTGCTATAACAACCTGATCATCTGCAAACACAAGTGTGTGGAGAATTCGTTCTTCAATTTTTATCCCCATCCTAGAGCATTTATTTTGCCACTCTTTTAATACTTCATTAATATATATCTTGAAGAGAGTTGGGGACATACAGCAACCTTGTCTGAGGCCCTTAGTTATAGGGAAACATTCCGAAACCATATTTTTACTTTTTATAACACTTTTTTGGTTGGTGTAAAGATCTTTAATGGCACATAATATGTACTTATAATGCACATATTTGTCCAGTACATGAAATAGTCTTTCTACTGGGACATTATCATATGCTTTCTCTAGATCAACCAACACCATGTGTGTCTCCATGCATCGTGAGACTCTCTTTTCTACGAGTTGCTTGAGAGAGAAAATATTGTCCAAACAAGATCTGCCTCCAGTAAACCCACTTTGTTCTTCTCCAATTTTTATGTCATTCTCTATTCTTGTTTTAATGATACGACCATACAGTCTCCCAATAGATGAGGTGACACTTATTGCTCTATAATTCTTGGGATCCTTTCTTGACCCTTTTTTAAAAATTGGTGTAATATGTGCCAATTTCCACTCTTGCGGGCATCCTTCTCCATTTATCAAGCAATCATTGAAAAGTGTTACCAATGCTTCTTTTATACACTTTGGACTATGCTTCACCAGTTCTATTGGAATACCTCCAGTTCCGGGTGCTTTACCATTCTTTGTTTTTTGAAGAGCATTTTCAAATTCCTTGAGAGTTATTTTTCCTATGATTTCTCTCTCTTCCATTGGAGCCCTCTCCCAGTCTTCATTTATCTGAAACTGGTTTCGCGTTTCTTTAAACATATCTTCATAGTGATCTTTCCATTTATTCACAGGTATCATATCAAGATTTGCTTTGTACTTAGAGTTATTTCTCATTTCTCTTATAACTCTCCAAGCACATCTACTTCTCTCTCCTACCATACATCTGTTCACTTCGTCGCATTTTCTTTCCCAGGCTTCATTTTTTGCTTTTTTACTTCATTTTTAACATGAACTCTCATCCGGCAGTAATTCTTTCTGTCTTCAAAATCTTTTGTCGTCAGCCACTGTTGGTATAATTGCTTCTTTCCTTCTATCAATTCATCCATGCTACTATTCCACCAGTATCTCCTGTGATTCTTTGAGCCGTCTTCATTCCCCAGAGCCTCCTGAGCAGCAGTATGTAGAATCCTGGTTATTTTTTTATATTCTTCTTCAACTGTACCTGTTATCCCATTCTTTGCTTTTTCCGCAGCTCTCCATTCGAATAACAGGTTTGTTGACGGATCTCTGAGCAGATGCAACTTATATCTACTGTACTCCACCTTCAGCATGCCATCCATCTCCCTGTGACAGTTTTTAATTGCTCTCCATGGAAAGAACATTTTGCCAACAACCATTAGTATTTTTATTATTTAAAATTTACTGCAACTAGTTATTTCATAGGTAAACAAAAAGTTTTTCTTTAGCTATATGACCCACCGGGTTGGTTTAGTGGTAAAATCGTCACCGCGAATCAGCTGTTTAACAGCTGATTTCGGGAGACAAAGGTTCCTGGTTCAAATCCTACTAAACGTAGTTACTTTTATACGAATTTGAATTGTATAAACTTGTTACGGGTGTATTATGATGGTTGGGGTTTAATAAACCATACTCTTTCAGGAATGGTTGGTCTGAGTCTGTACAACGCTACACCTCACACCTCATTCACACATCTTATACCGGGTGTCTCACGAAGAGGTTGCTATTTTTGAATTAATATGCCAGACGCATTGCACACTTTACAAACTGGAAACTTTAGAATTATAATAAATAGATATATAAAAAAAGTACCCTCGAGTTTCATTTTAGATTTTTCCTATAGGGCTTTTTGAAGGAAAAGTTTATTCTCACACCATTGCAACAGACGATAAATTAATGAGGCTCATTGAAGAAGAAATGCTGTTTATACCTCGCCAATTTTTCAAAAACGCTTATGACTCATTTTTGTTTCGTTGCTATCAATGCATAGCTATTGATGGATATCAGTACGAATAAAGGTTAATGAAACAACTTATGTTCACTAATAATTTATCACTTTTACATTTCTTTCATTTTATTACTTAGTAACATTGTAACAAATTACCAATTTGAAATGGTTATTCGAATAAAATTACTTTCCGCCATTTTGTTTTGATTAATCATAAGCAAATGAAACTCAAGGGAACGTTATTTACATATATTTTTATTATATCAGTAAAGTTTCCAGTCTGTACAATCTGCGATACGTCCAGCATATTAATTCAAAAATAGCAACCCTTTCGTGGGACATCCGGTATATTATTCTCATCTCATTGGGTCATGGGGTTGGTTATTTTTCTGAAATTGAGCAGACTGCAACGTACACACATTACGGATTAAAAAAGCGATATGATCCCCCGACAGTGAATGTAGTCAACCACTGGCTGGCGCTGGAATTTATTTCATAATTTCACTTTTACAGTACTTAACCAAGTACTAGTAAATTATAGATTAATAACTTAAATCTAACTTAATCTTATTCGTAGCGTAAACAGTATTTTTAGTAACTTATATTTTATGACTTAAATTTATCTATACTAATTTAAATTCTATTTATAACTTTTATCTTCTATATAGATCTTTTAGATTTTAAACTTTCTTTTTTACACAAATCAACAGGATTAAGTAACGTTTATGGTTATTTTATATAAACGTTAATACTTTATAATGTACGGGTTCGGTAATACGTATATTTTCCAATACAGGTAGAGTTAAGGACAGACGGAAAGCAGAAAAATATGTTTTTCGACTTTTTAATTTTAGCGTCATATAGTTCATGACTTTATGAATCCATTGATATAAAAAATAATTCATTATTTTTTCGATTTTCCTATGTAGTTACAATTTATTTTTGAAAAATAGCTTGCATTTCAATTTTTGCTACTTCTTTAGTATGATTTAATGCTAGTATTTAATTTAGTTTGTATTTAATGTTTTAGTAGTTCTCGTTTTTTGGCATTTACCAAAAAATCGGTTTTTTACATAAGGGACATTTTCTCAAAAACTACTAAATCAGTCCTCTTCAAGTTTTTACAAATAGTTTACCTTTTCACTTTACATAACCATGAGTTTTTTTGAGTTACTTTAATTAACTACATAAAAAATTAAAGACATTGCCACAGATTCCAGGTTACGAATAGTCAGTGGCAAAAAAATTTTTTAGTAAAAATTATATTAACGTTTGTTAAGGGAACTTATGGTTTTTGTAAAAAAAAACTGCAGAAAACGTGTTAAAATTAAAAGTAAAATAGTTCAGTTGTTTTTACGAAAATTTCCTAACTTTAACATGGTGCAAGTTAGGGATTCTGTTTCTCCTTAATTTTGAAAACTTTTCAAAAGTCTGAATTAACTTAATGCAAAAAGGAAAAATACTAACAAATAAATTTTTCACAAACTAATATTATAATGTAACAACAGTATACACTATCGTTTTTCAGTCATTTTTTTGGTAAAACCATACCTATTTGATTTTTTTATCTTAAGGTTCGCGTACTTTTCTTCCTACCATGTTGCACTAATGGCTTCCTCAAACGAATTTTGTTGCTTAAGTCTTGGTTCAGACAAAAAACACCTTTATTTAATATCTAAAGAAGACGAAACAAATTCGGCACATTAAAATGCACAATAATTTATTTATTATAACTTTCCATATTAAAATATCCTGTGAATAAAATATGAATGTATGAATTTAATCGTTAGCAAAGTGATTCTACCAATTTCCATTCAGTGGTCATCGAACGTCGGATACGGGAGGTTTTACTGTAACCACAGTGAATCACTTTACACATTTCTGTTTTTTTTTTCATTACAAAGTATGTTTCCTTCCTATACAAATCCGCCGAATCTAATTGAATTATTTTTAAATGGTACTGGACAATGTATGGATTTAAGGCTAGATATTATTAAAACTGTAAAATATATGAGAGTATAAAAACACGCACGCGCGCTCCTGTACACCTACTTGCTTCTGAGAGTGGTCCAAGTGCGAGAGATAGATTCACCAGGAATGTCTATAAGTCTATGAAGAAGAAGTGAAGGAGGAGGATGAGGCAGACACTAATAATCTTCTAATTCTTTAATACGACAGTTATAGGATTGTTTTAATTATTGAGAAAAATACAGAAAATATATAAGAACACATTAGAGTTACGGACACACAATGACAATAATAAAAAATATTTACCTCTTATTGGAATTGCTGTCATACCTTTCAGTCAATTATGTGCTACAAAATTTCAATAGAATAACTTAAAAAATAAACTGAAATGAATTGTAAAAATGTTTGCAAGCTAATATATATTTTTATACAAAAAAAATCGAAAAAAGCATGTAAGTTATTAAAAATAACTTGGAACATTTTTAATGATATTGATTGAAAACTTAAAATACCATAAAACATTTACAAGAAAACTTAACTTTACTACCAAGAACTATTCACTTTTAATTTTCAATATCTGCTGCAAAAAAATAAAATTTTTAAATAGTGTTTAGCTGGATTCCAGTAGGGTTTCCAGGGAACGAAAAAGCAGAACTTGCGGCCAAGAATGCCGTTCACTTGCAAGAACATTTCTATCCAGTTTCTTATTTTGATCTAAAGGCACGCGTCAACAGAAAATTATTTGATTTCTGGAACAATAAGCAGATCAAGATGCCACCTGCAAAACTTCACGTAGTACGAAAAACGTTACGAGAATTTCCTCTACCTGAATTCCATTATCGCAGGAAACAGGTTGTCATCTGCGGATTGCGGATTGGGCACTCACTTATATCACATCAGCCCCTGCTCACAAAATCTACGCCGACAATGTGCCATTTCTGTGACGCAAAAGCAACGGTTTCACATATTGTTCCAGAACGTCTTGAACTTCAAAGCATCCGTTGTCTTATTGGTATTTCTGCAATAGTTCAAGACGATGTTAGGTCTAAAAATAGTTGTGACAAACTTTCAAAAATTTCTACGTTATGTTGGTGTTGAAGACAAAATCTTATAGGCCAACGAATTTTCTTCTTCTGATGTTTTAATTTATTAAATTATTGTTATTTGTATAAAACAACAGGGATTAATCTTATTAACAACTTAACAAGTATTTCAGTAACTTATATATTACTTAATCTTATCGTAGCGTAAACAGTATTTTTAATAACTTATATTTTATGACTTAAATTTATCTATAATTTAAATTATATTTATAATTTTTATCATATAGATCTTTTAGATTTTAATCTTTCTTTTTTACACAAATCAACAGGAGAATAAAAAAATCAAATAGGCATGGTTTTACAAAAAAAAATGACTGAAAAACGACAGTGTATACTGTTGTTATCCATGCGACCTTTATAAATGAATTTAAAAAAATTAATAAATAAATAAAAATGTAAAAAAATGAAAAATGAAAATGAACATAATGTTAATGATAATGCTTATCAAACTTGCTGGTTTCTGTTTTCAAAAATGATAATTTATTGATGTAAAAATATAATATCAAAAGATTGCAGTGTAATATACAAAGAATGATTTTGAATTTGTATGTGAATAGAGCCTTTGTTAGATTGCACGTTGAACTTTCAACCACTTTAGACACGGTTATTTGTAAATTTATGTAAACTACAGTGTTACATTATAACTACCACAGAATGCACATTTAACCTTCAATCTGTGGGCTAAGTTATTTGTAACTACTGTATTAAGACATAACGAAGTTATAAAGGAGTACTTCTGAGAGCAGTTTGAAATTTACAATGCATTTAGGATTTCGTTTGTAAACTATGTAATTTTGTCTTCAGTCCGTTTAATACTATTGTAGTAACGAAGTAATTTATCTGTAGTTACATCTCATTGTTCACATTATAGTTTCTTATTAATTCATATTTCAAAGGAAGAGATATTGAAATAGTTATTATCAAGGCATGGTGGAAAAGAACGAATTTTCATTGTATACTAGGCAGCTAAAAAACTATGGAAAATAAATTTCAAGCGTCCATGGGAATAAAACCTTATCTCGTTAAAATTGAATACGAGAATAATAAATCTGTTCTGACAAAAATTTTAAATATTTCGCTTTATATTATATCCAGCTCTGAACTAGATTGATCTATCTTTAAAATACGAGTAATATACCTGAATTTTTTAATATTCCAACATGTTCATTTTTCTACCATTAAAATACGCAAATCGATTCACAAGTGTAAAATATTCATTAATCTTCAAGTAAGTGTATCACTAAGTTTAGTAATTAAGTATAATAGTATCTATGTATTATCTGAATAAAAAGTTCCTCATGCGTTGAAGTACACGTTTTCCAATTTAAGGTAAGTATAGTTGAGAACTAGTGCAAAAAATGGAAAATTAAAATATATGACGACAAATTGAGACATATTACTTTTACTTTGAGGAAAGACGCATGTCCACCGATACGACTAAAGGAAAGACCAGTGCCTCAGTCAGATGATGTAAAATACTTGGGACTGCACTTAGATCAACGCCTTACCTGGTCCTAACATATTTGGAATACACGCAAAAGACTAGGATTGAAGCTGAGATATTTGTATTGGATTATGAACAAACGTTCACAGCTGTCATTAGAGAGCAAGCTTCTACTGTACAAAGCCATACTGAAACCGCTGTGGACTTATTGGTTACCGCTTTGGGGTTCAGCTGCAAAATCGAGTGTTTCTATCATTACGATTCCAGTCGAAAGTCTTACGGATAATAACAAACGCTCCATGGTATGTGACAAATGATACATTGCATAAGGACTTATGTGTCAACACCGTGAAAGAGGAAATCACGCAGCTAAGTTCAAAATATCAAGAAAAATTAGCAGATCACCCGAATTACTTGGCGCTTAATTTACTTGATTATAGCAAAGACGTGACACGAATAAAATTACTTGACCTTCCGTTTAGATTTACCGACTAACCTACATTTTTTAAATAATATATAAGTCCATATCAACATCATCTCTAATAATATCATCTTCTTCCTCTACCCATTCTATTGTCACCGTTATTAATTTGGTTACCTTTTCTATTAATGTTATTCATCTTTTATCTTGTTAATATTTTAAAAATTATACTTAATTTTTTTTCGTTTCCGAAGCAATACCATTGGGTATTGTCTTCGTCATGTGAGCCTGTTCATGCTATTTACGTACAGTTTTTGTTTTTTAGAACTAATTTTGTAAATATTCTCAGATGTTAGAAAAAAAGGTAACCTCAATCTCAAAAAATAATAAAAGTACTGTAACATTCCACCTTGAGTGGTTACTTATATCACATACAAATAATTGTAGTTTCTATACTGAAACTTATAAAAAATAGTTTTAATTAATTAATAAGTCAGATCAATGTTACTTAGCTTTTAATGTGATCCAGATATGAATATGTAGATCGAAATTTTATATTGTCTGTAATTATGAAATTACATATAACAAATTAAAGTATTTACCTTTGGCAAAGCAAGTTAATTTAGCTCCTAGATTCTTTTGCGTGTAGATGGATTTAGCTTCAGATCAAGTCACATCAAATGAATATTATTATTCTTTACAAATTATAACTTCAAACAATGAACATTAAAAATATGTAAATTAATAAAAATAATTAATAAACATATTCATAATAACTATAATGTAGTTTGGTTAAACCTTGGTCACATAATGAGGAATGAAAGCAGATTCCACTTGCTGCAGTCTATATTGCAGGGAAAGGTATCAGGTAGAAGAAGTGTGGGTAGAAGAAGATTCTTGTGGTTGAAGAATCTCAGAACATGGTTTTCGAAGACGTCCACCGAACTATTCTGTGCGGCAGTAAATAGAGTAGTCATAGCCAGGATGATAGCCAACGTCCGGAACGGACTGGCACGATAAGAAGAAGAAGAAATTTGGTTAAAATATTATTATTAAATTAAACTACTTAACCTTTATATATGTACAACTCATATTTTTCTACTGCAGAATATTCAAAACTGTCCTAAAACTGGTTTAAGGATTTTTTAAAGTTATTATGTATAGGCCTACTATAGCAGTAACACTATTACGAAGTACGGATAAGTGTTTTTTACTCGTACGTATAGTTGAATCAGTGGTGCAGAAAATGAAAACAAAACTTTAACATGAATCAATTCAAATCCATCCTGAAAACCTGTCTGGACATAGGCTATAGAATCCAGCTATAGGGTTCATCACCAATGTTCAACACGGTTTCAATCAAAATATTTACTTACCAATACTGGCTCTCCCTGGTAACTAAAAAACCAGGATTTATCACTAGTACCTGAACATACAAAGAGTTAAGGAAGAAATCTCATGATACCCACAAAATACAGTTTGAGACTTTAATAAAATCTAAACATTTTTGCCATTTACTTATTAGACAACAAGAAAAATTCCGATTTTACGACGACTTCATCCAACTGACCTTCTCCAGACAATACTTTTAGCCTGTAATTTTTTACTTTCTCTTGCCTATATAAATATATAGGAAGGAAAGTATTATTTTCATGTCGATTTTTCGTAATCGAGTTTTCACTTAATCCATACGTTTTCAGACCCCCTGAACCCAATAAAACATGTTTTTAGCGAATCGGTCAACCGGAAGTAGTAGTTTATTCGTGTCATTTTTCGCTTTTTTGCGATTTTCTCAAAAACGGCTCCTAAGATTTTTTTAAAATCGCCTCGTTTACTACATTTTTTTATGCTTTACAAAATAGGGTAGGCGCCATGTCTACTGAAAATTCTTGAAGAGGCTGTTTTCACGTAAATAAATGTTTCTTTTTCAAGATTACGGCTTTAATATGCATTTTAGCGCTAAAATGTATTGTAATAAAAGTTGTAGATAATTTTAAATCCTACAACTTTTATATTAACATTGTTTTGTGAAACGCTTAGTTTAGCGGTAATTAGCAATTTTTGCTTTTTATCACGAAATATTGTAAAAAATCGATTATTTACGACTTCAGCATTAGTACGAATTTTACGTTATAAGTGTATATAATCACATTTATAGGAAATTAAAAGATCTACAACTTTTATTTAAGCATTTTTCTCTACAGAGCCTAGTTTAGCGTGAATGAGTGATTTTCCATATTTTTAAGCCAAATTGAGGTTGATTTTCATTTTGCGTCTTTCACTCATGATTCAAATATGATTATATTCTGTGAGGTTAGTTTTTTATTTATTTCTAATGTTTTATTACTAAAGTTAGATTATATTTTTCTATATTTGCATTGACAAGAGAAAGTTGTGTGAGTGTTTTACACCAGATTTTTACATTTAAGTAAATTCTAACTCACATGAAATTCAAAGAAATTTTACTGAAGAATTATTTATTCAATGAATCTTCTTGTCATTTCAAGTTTTGTATTCTCAAGTTAGTCTTATTTTAACATAATTATAGTAGATATTAGATTGTACGTATTTCTTACAAATGAATTGATCAAACTCAACTAAAATACCAAAATTTAGACTCCTATAATTAAAAATATTGATTTATATAATTAATTTTATTATAATTTCAGTCTTTGAATTATAATAATGCATAATCAGTTCAATGTATTATAATAATGCATTGAAGGGTTATAAGCTGAAACCTTCTGTAATATTTATTTTTGAGAGACGGTTTCATTTCTACTGCAGAGAAATTTAATTGTGAGAACATTACATTGTAGGGATAACGTGCACACAGACGTTCATTTATTTTGTGGTTGACGGATTACTTTAGAATGACAAAAAGATTAATGAATATTTAAAGAAATTTATGTATAAAAAGCCGATGTTTCTGTGGTCATTTTTATCAACTCATTCTCTACCAGATAGCTGATGAGAGTTAAATTACCATAGTTCGTTCTGTTTAGGTACCAGAGCAGGGGTTTACCCAGTCTTGTCAGCGTTGGCTGAATCAATAGCTCGCAGCGGTCTCAATGCTAAAGGTAGGCCTATACCGTTTATTATAAGAGGTCAACCTCTCATTTTTAAAGAACTCTTATATTGTCATTAACATTTATCAGCAGCTAATTGTACTTAAAGTAATAAAATACTCGTATACATTTAAAAATTTATTTTTAAGTTTTATTATGAAAATTCATACTTTAATTGTAAATAATAAATTTAATATTATTATAAAGTATTATAAAATTATTTTATACTAATTATAATATATATATATATATATATATTTATTTATTTATTTATAACATTATTTTATATTATAACATAAAAGTAATTCATAAAAAAGAAACCTAAAAGGTTTTGTGTTTTTGCAAGAATACGTTTGCGCTGATAGACACCATATAACATCGAGCCCATTTTTTAAATTATTTCTTTTTTTCTTTATTTTGTTCACAAATAAATAATACTACCAAACAGCGAATAAGATAAAGTAAATGTGAAATATTTACATTATGGTTGAAGGAGAACATTGTTCAATACCCTTCGAAAATCAAATACTGGTCATTACATCTCATTTGAATTGTAGTTTTCAAACGTGTACAAGCTGATTTTATAAAAATTAGACTTTTCATCTCCAGGAAGAACTGCTAGATATCATTTAAAATTAAAATAATAAGAACTGATCTAAAACAGGCAATATGATATTTAAAAAACTAAATCAAGGGTCAGGTATGAAGCAACAAACAAATAATAGCAATGATTCGCTTCACTTATATACCATAAAATTACTTATTTAATTATTTATATACTAATGTGAATTTTTTTTTATGAGTAAGTGTTTTTAATTACTTTTCTGCCAAAAATCATACATTTGTTTTGTTACGAATCTTTTTAGTGCGTAACAAAGAAATAATTCAGGAACAAACAAACCAGTACTGTACAAAATAGAAGTGTAGTGTATATCAACATAGCCAGCGAATATAGATGGTGGGAAAGCTGAGTCTGTTCCCTCTCAATCCACAACAAATGAGTTACCAGGCCAGTAGCATCATTGATTACTGACGACAAATATTTATGACGTAAAACTATGCTATTATTATTGAAGGTTAATAATTTTTTAGTTCCTTGTTTCCTGTCTTGAACTCCAGGCTGTTTGTTAGTACTTTACTGATCGCTACTTTAGTGGGTAGCTACTTTACTGCCTTCAAGCATGCAGGAACTTTTATTCGAATCGTCTCTCTCTAGGTTCTTTCACCCTTTCTGCCGTTAGGAATTTCTTCCTCTTCCACCTTCAATACCGTTGACCATTTTCGTCTAGTATCCCTAGGTAGAAGCCCTGACAAGATGCTACCATCCGGAGCCAGATGAACCGAGGTTTTTAACGAGGTTATTACTCCTCTTGCTTCTCCTTCCTCATCGCTTGTAAGATGAGGCCCCGGGCTTGCAACCGGCGGCATTGAAAAACACCTGAATGGAAAGATTACAGAATATCGTAATCGATGTAGGGAGCACGTAGAGAGAATGCCTGAGGTCGAATCCCCCTCAGCGTTTGGCAATACAAACTAGTGGGGAGGAGAGATATTCAGAGGCTACGACAAAGATGGTAATAATTCAGTAGTTTGTCGCTGTTGTGAGTCGAACAGGTGGAAGCCTAATCTTTTATTGTGAGAAGAAGATGAAGGTTGATAATTCACAAAACCAATTAAAACCGTATTTAGAAAACCGATGATACTTAACCAGTAGCAGACAAATAAAATTTCCCGAATCGCAAATCAATTACCATGATGTATTTTGTTCCTCATCCTGATGGTAACCCTGCCAACATTTCTTTTACTACAGACCTTGTAGTATTTCCCTTGGCTTTTCTTCATGTCTTAAATATTTTAAACAGAGTGAAGTCCATTTTAAATTTCAAAAATCCTGGATACGATTTTTTTTTTACGAGAGGAAAAATAATTTACCGTTACCCAGGTAGGTCTTTACTTGGAATATGCGGAGCTCTGCCGAAAATATCCATCAAAACCTCTCAGTACTTTCTATCCCTTCCCAACTTGCCGTGGGATCACCGTTAGGAATAACTTCACTACCAGCTGGAGGTCCTTCATTAGCTGGATAATTTCTCTTCTTATCACCCATTTTCCCCTTTTTGAGTGATTTCTTTTGGGACTAACGTAGCTGGGCTTCATTGCTCTTCATCACATTCTGGACGAACTCCTCAATGGCCCTCCAGCTTTCTTCTTCTGCAACTATAAAATCACAGACTTTTTTTGGAAAAATCGGTGACCCAAGCTTGGTCCTCAGATCCTCCCTCTCTGGTATCCATCTTCTGCAACCGAAAATCACATGTACTGCGTTGTCCTCCTCCACCTCCCTCACAACCCAGACAGCTTGCTTTATCTGATCATCTGAACCGGTGGAAATTCGCTCGAAAACAGCTATCCCCCGTCAGTGCCTGCATAAGGTTATAACCAACCTCGCCGTGCCCCCTACTTAGTTATTTTTAGATCCGGAATTAATCTATGTGTCCATTGACCGGACACATGTTGATCCCATCTCTTCTGCCACCACTTTAGAAGTCTGTTCTGGATACCATTTAATAACTGACAAAATTTTATTACATTTGTGAAAAATCCATAGTTAGAATAAACAATTAAAATATTTTAAATAAAAATATTTAAAAAAAAAATCTAATTTCTATGACCCGAGTATAATACTATTTAGTCCTATTTTTAATTCCATTCAATTACCGAAGCGTAAATAGCTACAGATCTCTGTTTGATACCTACAAACAAAATTCACTATAGCTATTTAAACAAATAAACAAGTAATGAGTTTTTCGTTAGAATTGTATTTCGGTGGAAAAGTAGTAATGAACACGCACAGAATCTCCAACCCTTTAAAAGTGCTTATGACCGGGACACGAAGGAAAAGAAAAAAATTGAATCGTAATAATCATGGTACCGGAACGGTATTACAGAGACATCAAGAGAAAATCACAATAAAACGAGAAAACACATCGGATCGAACAAAGTACAGATTACAGATTATAGTCAAAAGCTTTAACGAAGAGGAAAACAGATAAGTAAAAACGGTAGAAGAAAAAGAAAGTTATAAAGTGAATAAATACTGAGAACTTAATTTGTAAGAAACTTCCAAAAATAATAAAAATTGTTTAATGTGACTTATTATAGGGTGAAAGATTTTTTTATTTGTTTTATTTACAGCATGATCGGATGAAAGTACAAAAATAGCAAAATTGTGGAGAAAGCGATATAATTGCATACGATAAAATTGTATTAATAATTTTTAGTATTCTTTAATCTTGATTTACCAATAAATTTTTACCTTGATTTATAGGAATATCTTACACATTTTCATTTGGAATTATCGATTTAATATTTAAAAAAAGAAACTTATTTGAAAACTAATACAAAATACAATTGTTAAGTTTCACGTAAAACGAATGTACGATTCAACTTTGTTTAAAAATAAGTGAGTTCTGCAACCAAAGACGTTAAAATAAATAAACAAAAGTAAAGTTAGGAAATTGCATTTCGGTTGGAGTAAAAAAATGAAATATTCTTCTGAGTTCTAGGTTGATAAGAAAATTCTGTAAAACGGCAGTAAGTTTTATTCCGAAGTTATATTCGAAATATCTAATAACGTACAACAATACTAACCTTTCCGTCTCTACGTAAATTTAATATAATTTGATTAGGTATGCAATTTTCCGATTTAACAAACATTTATTCATTTCACAACTCAAATCCTCATGAAACCGTAATGTTTCGTAAACGTTACAAAATTAAATTTTAATTTGGAAGAAATTATAGTTAGTACTAAAATATTACTGTTTCTGTTAAAATCATGGTATATTATTTTTTCTCAAATCATTGCTGACAGTAAATAGACAATTTGTAATAGCAACCAAGACAATAATTCTTAATTTTGAAAATCTTTATAAATATTTTTACAGAAGACACTTTTATTTCAATTACTAAAGTTTCAGTTGGCTTATATTTTTTTAAATATATTTATATTAACAATATTTTATAGATGGGAAAGTAATGTAGTAGTTATAGAGAATTATATCATGATTTTTGATCAACAGTTTCTCACTTTTTGCACTGCTACCCTAGGCCTTCATATTGTTACTTACGCTGGATTCACACCGCCACCGCGATATTTTGATAGCGGTTTCGCTGTTATTTCGCAGTGAAATGGCTTTCACACCGGCGCGAAAATTTCAAAGCGGTATCGCGTGATTCCTGGTACATATTTTGTATTAATGGTCGATTGGCTTCGGGAGTGTTTATACAAAGTGTCGAGTATTTCTTCTTCTGAAGAAAAGGAAATATGACTCTTGAAATATATTTCAGGTCGTTGCCTGACTGACTGAATCAATAATTCTGTCGCTGTGTTATCCGTGGTAATTGTAAACGTAAAAAATACTTGCAAAAGACAACAGAATGCAATATTCTGAAATGTTTCGCTAGCGAAAATCTGTCGACTACGACAGATTCCATGAGGTACTGAAGCGATACTGTGGCGAAATGGCGAAACTACGGCGGTGGTGTGAAAGGATTTCGCTGCTCTAGCCGTCTCAACCGATATCTCCGTAAGGGGGCAACTTATTTCACCTGATTATCACGTATTCAGATTGATACCTTGCTGCGGAACGAAAGCGAAACCACTGCTACGGTTCGCGGCGTCGGTGAAAAAACGGCGAGAGGAGCATTATTACCAGACTCGCAGATTTTATAAACAAGATTTCCTTCTTCATTCTACGCTCCTCTTCTCTACTCTTATTTTGTATAAAATTAACTCCAGCAGATGGTATTTACCTCCACGTATAACAAGTCCGAAATACTCCAGTTTCGTCTCTCTATTGACAACTAATTATTCTAGCCGTTTGTATATCTAACGAAAAGTTTCATTATTTGTCCTTTTCTTCTTCCATGAATTTCTTAACGCTCGTCAATATGTTTATAATTAGAAACTTGATTTTCGTCTATATCTCGTTTTTTTAAGATTCCTAGCCTCCATTCCGCATAAGAGAATAGAAGAGATGTAGTAAACTGTATTCTTTTCTAATGATAGTACTTTACCCGCGGTGGCGGGAAAAATTAATTTTCCCTCCATTACGGTGGAAAAATAGTAATGAATACGCACAGAATCTTTAGCACTTTAAAAGTGCTTATGACCGGGACTCGAAGGAAAATATCATAAATTTTATCATCGTTTTTCAAATTCTTTTTCATTCGGAACAAACCATGCATATTGAATTTAGCTCATCGCTAACACTGAAAACGGTAACAAAAACTGGAACCGCGAATACAGAGAGTTGATGTATTATTACCAGTAGCCTATATCATTAACTGTTTCTCTTTTATAGTTTTGTTTTAAAAGTAAAAACTATGTTTTCTATTGTAAAATAAATAAAGTAATGTGAAATAAAAAAGGAAAACACACAATTTGAATTTCAGCAGACATGGCGCTTACTCTATATTGTAGAGCATAACAAAATGTAGTAAACGAGACGATTTAAAAAAAATCGTAACAGCAATAACATTATTATTATTTTAATGAAAATATTTGTGTCGGGTTCTCTAGTAGTATCTAACTTAAGGTCCAAGTTTCAACTTTGTACGATGTTCCATTCTTGAGATATTCTGTTCACACACACACACACACACACACACACACACACACACACACACACACACACACACGCACGCACACACACAGACCAATCGCTTAAAACATGTTTTAACATATCAGGGGTCTGAAGACGTGTAGATCCGGTGAGAAATCGACATGGAATTAATACTTTCCTTCTATATATTCATATAGGCAAGAGAAAGTAAAAAATATTACTATTACTAAAAACAAACTTGAGTAATTAAAAGTGTGTAAATAACAGGATGAACAAGTTTATAATATCACATTAATCTTCAAATAAGCGTAAGTGCGAGATAGAGAATTAACAATACTGTATTATTAATGCTCTCATATGACTTAGCCTTATTATTATTATTAGCCTTTAGTAGACGCGAATGCTACGGACTGTTACGAGAATGTGAAGGATTAGCCTATTGTTTATTCAGTATCTATAGTGAACAAACAGAGTAGTTTACTGAACTGGGATTATAAACCGTTCTGACTGAGAACGGATTAGTGTTTAATATGATGCGTTAAACGCAGTTACTCCAAATTGTTATTACTAAATAATACCTTTAGGTATAATTTTATTTTTTTGATAAATTGCTCTAGGTAATTTACTTACATACCGTGTAATTCATAATACTTTAGATTATAATAATATAAATATATCATTTATGAATATATTTATATTAAAAAAACTAAAACGATGGCTAAAGAGACACTCTACATTAATTCAGTAAACATAAACGGAAACCAAGTGGAACTAGCTTTTTTTTTTTTTTTTTTTTTTTTTTAAGCAAGTTTTGCAACCTTAGAGTCGCTTCTCGCATCCCTTCCGCCATCGCTCCCTATCTCTCCAGTCCCCCTCTCGCAATCCTCTATCTTCCATCTCCTGTCGAACATTGGTCATCCATATTTTCCTTGGCCTACCCCGCTTCTGATGCTGGTTTGGAGTCCATTCAAAGGTTTTCAATGGTATTCTCTCCGTATTCATTCGACGAAGGTGGCCATACCATTTTACCTGATTCCTCCCAATGCTACTTAGTATTGTTTCTTTTACCTGCATCTGCTCTCTTATTACTTCATTTCTTACTTTATCCAATAATGATAAGCCTGCGCATCTTCTCCAATACATCATTTCTGCAGCAAGCAATTTTGCAGCATGTCTGCGATCCATTACCCACACCTCAGATCCATACGTCAATATTGGTTCTATCATAGCTTGATATATGTTTGTTTTTGTCTTTTTTGTAAGTGTTTTGTTCCACAGAATTGGATGCAGTGCTCTGATAATGTTTTTTCCCTTCCCTATCTTCCTCAAAATATCTTCATTGTCTCTACCATCCTCATTTATTGTACCACCCAAGTAATTATATTGCCTCACCATTTTTATAGCACCAAAATCTGTCTGTATGTCTTGCCCCTTGCCTCCAATATTCAAATAATTTGTTTTATCCATGTTGACCTCAAGTCCCCACTCCTGAAAATCTCCTATCAGTTTGTTCAGCATATATGTCATATCCTGCTGGTCTTCTGCTAATACAACTAGCTAACTGGAACTACTAACTGCTACTAACTGGAACTAGCTAAATCGATAAAATATCTCGGCGGACACATAACACAACAATAAGAAAAATAGCGTAGGAAGAGAGAGTAAAAAATGATCTAAATCACAACAAACAACCAAAAACGTCTACAACAAAAAATGTTTATCTATACAAACAAAATTTAAACACTACAAAACAGTCATACAACCACAAGTTACATATGACAGCAAAACATTAGCAAAAGTGATCAAGACAAAAGCAATAGACAATGTCCTAAACTATAAAAAATGAATCCTAAGAATCTGCATAGGAAAGAAAAACAAAGTAGATGAGCAATGGAGAATTTTATCAAACGAACAAGTCTATAAAGAAAATGAACCCATAGCAGATACAATAAGGAAGAAAAGGTTATCTTTTCTTACACATCTTATCAGAACACCTGAAGATAGAATTTTAAAGAAGATGATTAGAAAACTCTTTCCAACGGTAATATCAGGAGCATGGATGCGAAATGTCAAAGAAAACATGATTGAACTCGGATTAACTTTCGATGATTTAGAAAACAAAACAAAAAAATTAACCATCTTATGAAATAAGGAAAGTAGATTTGAAACAAAATCAGACGAAAGAACAAACCCAAGCAGGAAGAAACCGGTCGTTTCAGAGGAAGTTCGGCAAGCAAGATCAGCCCAAATGAAAGCATACTAGCAAAACATCAAGCTAAATAATATGAAAAGGAAGAAGCTTTTTAAATTTAACTAAAGTGATCCATTGTGGTCATAAAAAACAAAAACAAAAAAATATATATATATAATTAAAAAATATTATTTTCAAATTGGAATTAACAATAAAAAATTTCAATTAGCAGGTTGACTTCCATGAGACACTTATACGTCTCTCACCCGAGCTCTAAAATTTACTTTTTAGAGACTGATCCGTCTCTCACGTAATAGTGTTTTTAAAAGAATCGTGAGACGGATTGGATGCTCGGTTGCATGTAATAATATACTGAGCTGTTAGAAATCAGTTCAAAAAACATTTCCACAATCATGATTTTGTCATTTAGACCTACTTGTTCCGATTGAGTCAAAAATGAATTGGTGAAACTTGATAGCTTATTATTACTATTACTAATATAGACTATTATTATAGTTTATTATTGCATTAATAATCAGGTTTTAATAATATTATATAATTAAAATCATTTTATCTTTTAATTTTTTAAGGTTTTCATATTGCAATACTTTTTGCATTGTAAAAGTTGACTTTGGTCGGTACCTCTATGTAGACAACTGGTACTCAACTTACCACTCGCCGAACAACTGTTTGGTAGAGAGACGCATCATCGACAGTAATGTAGTTTTATTGAAACATAGTCCGCAGTTAATTATAGCTATATACAACTCATATAATATTTTATAGAAATACAAGTGAAATTTCAATGAGACATATAATCAGTCTTTCACAGTATATTTGATTTTTTTTACTTTTCAGTACCTGATCAGTTTCTCACCTAAAAATCAGCGCCAAAAAATATAAGCCTTACAATACTCCAGACTTGAACAATGATATGACGGACACTAAAGTTAACCTATTTTTATGCAGGGTATTAGTTAACCAATGATTTTAATAATGTTTTTGTAATTTTTAAATTGAAAACATTTAAAGCTTACATTTTCTGTTTCTTCTGCCTTTCAAGGATTAACCATCTCTGCCTATGCCGAACCTCTCAAATCTGCTCATCTCTTTCTCGGGCGCCCTGCGGCTTATAGCCCAGTGTCTGCTTAGGTATCCTACCCTCCCTCATTCTGTCATATGCTCTAACCACTGCATTCTGTTCTGAGATACCTTGTCGTTTGTAGAGAAGATGTTGAGTTCTTTCCTTATCTCGGTATTCCTGTAACGATCTTCT
Source organism: Catonia carolina (assembly GCA_035578175.1). Lineage (NCBI taxonomy): Eukaryota > Metazoa > Arthropoda > Insecta > Hemiptera > Achilidae > Catonia > Catonia carolina. The sequence continues at coordinate 252,935,681 of JAQMRL010000001.1, read as the reverse complement.
CTACTATACCCATACTTATGTCAAAGAAATTTAATTTGATGCTTGCAATCTACTCTCCTCTAGCTTTGATAGCGCCCAAGTTTTACTGCCACAGAGTAGGGTCGGCACTGCTAATGTTTTATAAAATCTCACCCTCGTGTTTTTGCTGGTACTATTTTTTAAGGTGCGGTGGATAGTTCCACATATTTGCTGAAATATTAAAGATTACATAAAACTTTAATGCGATTGTTATGAATACCAACTTAATAAACTACACATTTTGGTTCCAATACCAATAGTGGCTGAAAATGTTTTACTAGGCACATACTGTTCAAGAGAATTCTAACACAGTGACAAAAATACAGTGAAGATGAAACTTTTCCACAGGTAGACCTTAGTAGTTATTTCTGTGTAACAAGATTAACATTATGTTTTTTCACGAAAATAATTAAATATTATTTGATATGAAATAAGAACGAAATACACAATTTTTTTTTTATTCGGACCAATATAATAAAATTATCACTATAATATTGATTTAGATGTAGGTTAATTTATACGTGTTAAAAGATAAGTTGGAAATTTACATAGTATAATGGTATTAGGAAATGGTTCTATTGTGTATAACAGGTAAATTACATAACACTACCTCCCAATGGCGGTGATATAGGCGCTTCCTCTCTCTCCTTCCCTTGAACCATTACACCAAAGTGGTTATAATGTCCACCACCTTACACGCTCACTACTACACCGGAACGATATTAACTGAACTTTATCGATGTCATGGTGGTCGTTACACACGCACACCTTTTAACCCTATATCGATCTTGACCTAGTTTGTATTTTATTCTTCTCTTTTGCTACTTATTAAAATGACAATAAATGGACATAAATTAAAAGTTGTTTTTGTTTACATTAAATTTTCTAGTTTTATGAATCCCTTAGTGTTTATAAATTAAAGTTCAAAATATTTTTAATAACATCTGTTGTTCTCCAACATATCCTTTACGGGCTATTGGCCATCTATTTGATAATTTTAATCTTGTCTACTACAACATGAAATAGTTGTTGCGTTGAAATTTACTTTTCCCAGCTTAGACATTTCTATGGCTGGTCACCAGCTGTTTCTAAAACTTCTTATTTGGACAGGATGATTTCAAAATATACAATATTCCTGTTTTGATGCTTCATTAAGTACCAAAGTACCAAAGTACTTTAGCTTATTTTGACATTTCATTCTGCTTAATCATCTTTTACCATGCAACGTCTTAACGATATGATTGGCTCAAAACATTCTATTATCGTATTGCTAATAGGAAAATATGGTAGAATTTATAAAATATTTTTTCGAACATCGGTTAAAAATATATTTTACTAGAGTCTAATTAGCACTGGTCTAGAACTTCTGTGAGTATTCATAGGCATCTAGCTTATCTAAGATGGGCCATAAGTACTTCTTACGTTAAAAAACACATATATGAGCAGCATTTAATGGTACATAGCATAATATTTTGTTTTATAATTATTTATTTGCGTAGAATTTTGTTATATAGGATGGTCTGATCTACAGGTTGCCGGATACCGTTAACTAGATATGATTCTTTCCATAATAAAAGGCTTTGTGGCTCATTCATAGCACCAGACTTACATAACTAACACTGCTGCTATTAAGTTAGAATAGCACAGGCTTGACCGGTGCTGAATATACCAAAATCGTATATTCCAGACCAGTGCACGTGTAGCTGTGTTGCATAACGGGTGTTATTCAAGCGTATCTTTTATTTGACTGTGATATTAAATATTAACTTTAATATTTTATTTATTTAATTATAATAATTATTTAGTATTTAACATTTCACACTTACATGCAGTGAACAGGAAGGACTATGACTCATGATTTAAGTCCCTCTGGTGAGGGAGGTATTTTTTATGAGAGTTTGTAATCTCTTATCATTTTAATCCACCCCCGCCACTAGTTTAGAAAAAATATTTCTATAGTAATCGTTAATCTCTAGATCTTTTACTTTTTGTAATATCCTTACTTTTAGTAAGGATATATGAGAATTATATAAAAGCTTTATTTTAAATTTTTTATTGAAGAAGTGAAAATTTATAGAACCAGAAAGAACAACACAAAAACTGTGCTACCAGCGGATAATTAGTGGGCAAAAGAAAAAATTTACAAATGAATAAAAGAATGGCTACTGTTGATCAAGTGACGTTATCACCTGATGAATTTTATAGGTGTATTATGTACAAAGTTTTTCTAAAATTTGCCATCCGTGGTAGGAATCAATCTTGTTAGTTTCTCAAATACGTTAATTATAAATAATACATATCTAAGATTATAAGTTCTCTTCTTGGTTCAATATCAGATATTTTGTCTGCCAAAAATATCAAATCACGTCTGTTAAGGTTTCACATTCTCAAAAATCTACAAATCAATTTAAATCTACAAATTAATATAGTTTTTTATGATAACACATCAATTGAATAATTTTTTTATCAAGAAGGATATTTATTTTTTATAAAGTAATCATGTTTTTTTTAACATTTAGATTGATGAAACAGTTTTTTTAGGCCTCATAAAAACAATTTGGAATATTTTGTACTTCAATTGAAAAATGAAATACTATACAAATTTATTTAATACAATTGATATTGTAATCTCATTTAAAATTTGTCTGTCGTCTTGAACGCTGCGGGTAGTATTTTTGTTCCGTTTTAATTTTCATTAAAGGTAAAAATAATAATCGTTTCTGTATATTGAATTGTGAACTAAACAAAATTTTTGTTTGATGTAAAATGTAATGTTTGTTATTTTAATTTCATACTAGTGACCATTTATTATTTATTGTTCTACTGTTGATCAATTGTATTGGTATTATTTTTTCGTATGAAAACTCTCTAACATGAAGCTCCCTTCGGCTATTTTATAAAATATAAAATTTATTCTGTTATTCAAATATTAGGTCTCTACTTTAGAAATTCGTTATACTCCATGCAAATTTAAACTAAATTAATTATTTACTTATCACATATGTTTCAAAATTAATTACTATTAAACTAAACCTGAACTTGTAACTTCCTCATATTTTTGATAGATCATACGCCTCCGAAAATCTATTTCTTGTCATAATCCATGTTCACGAGAGGACCCAAAAATAACCGGACTGAGAGCGCGCTGCCATTTGTAGAGTAATAGAGAGTCTTCCCGCTACAGGAAGTTAGTAGAGACCTTCAACAAGCAACTGCCCAGACGGCGTCAGTTTGTAGGTTAACGTTTGATCGTAGTGTTGTGTTTCTCTTATTGTTGTAATTTTCCGCCTGCGACGTCATTTAGCGTCAAACCAATCTTCCACTGGCTTGACGCTTTCTCAGTTTCTGGCTCGTACCCGTAACACCAACTTCCAATACCTGTAATGACTTTTGTCAAAAAGTTTGGATATTTTTCAATCTCATTTTCAAGCCCTAACTCAAATTCATATTAAAGTTATGTTAATTCTGTTTTAGAAGGCGAGGAATGAATTTGGCGGCAACATGTCTCATTTGCAAATATCCTCACTCAAAATCCGCTGGTACGAGCTCCAACTTATGTCTGTCTCTTCAGAAATTTTGTCGATCGTCAAACGGCGATCCTCGTTGATTTGTTGGCGGATTTTTCGAGTTTTCATCGTTTCGAGATGTTGAAGGGCGTCTAGAATGAATATAACCTTCAAAACTTATCTCACTACATTGAATGCTCCAAAAACACTCGAAAACTTATGTGCGGCTCATACCATCATCCTCAAAAGCCTGTTGAAACACTTGGTAAGCTTCTGTTGTCGATTTTTCAAACAGGAAACAAAATTTCTAACACACTCTTTGTTCTTTTAAATCTGCCTTAACGACGACACAGACCCAACAATACAACAGTAAGAGAAACACAACATTGTGATCAACGTTAACCTACAAACTGACGCCATCTGGGCAGTTGGTTTTTGAAGGTCTGAACTAGCACCATCTAGCGAGAGAACTCTCTACTACATCGACGAATGGCAGCGCACTCAGTCCGGTTTTTTGAGTCCTCCTAGTATGTACTATTGTAAATAAAATTGTAATTTTAATAACATTCCCAATTAAAAAATTAACACTTCCAGTGTCTGATGTCAGCAGGTATTATACGTACATAAAATAACCTGCCAAAAATATATTCTCTCTATACGCTATCTGTCCAGCTCGAATAAACTTAAGAAAGTTATCGACAGTGATTATTTAAAAATTCAATTGGTTGTATTTTTATCAAATATTGTTAAATTATTTGTGTTACTCTATGTATTTCATTCAGTTGGCTTAGGACTGCATTATTGAAGCGTTTCGTAACTTAACATTCGGAGATTTTTTGTTTTGATTTTGTGTAAAGTACTAGTACAGTGAGCGACACATTTTCTGTATTTGATATTTAAAGTTATTAAATGGGCAATAGAAAATTTTACTGCCAGGGTTAAGATACAGGAAAAAATATACAATGATAGCGATAAGTGATTATTAGCTTTTGATATCACGAATTTATCTCTGGTACAGTTCCGCTTTAGACGTTGTGCAGTTGGATAGTTTCTTAGAGCTAATTGGTTGAGGTAGCTCTCTAGTCGATCATAAAATTGACCGTGGAACGATGCTCCTAGTTATTTTACTGTCAGTTTTTAAATCCTCCTGAAAGGTTTTAATGTTTAAACGTTTTAATGATAAAAATCTTGGATAGTTTTTATGTTACTATCTGTTGCTTCTCCAAAAAGCCGACGACCATACGTTCTTTGAAAAAGGGTTTTATAAATTAAAATTTATATATTATAGATTATGTAACCGGTTCAATTTTTCTTGAGATCATTTAAGAAAATGACTAGCTTCTGCCCGCGGTTAAGTTCTAATGTTTTATGAAAATATCTCGCTTTCAAATTAGTCATTAATCAAGCCACAATCCAAGGTATCATATTAATCTAGTCTGGAGAATGTGGACATTATTAACAAACACAACTGGACTCGTTTGGCGTTGTAATGTTAACGTGGCTTGTGTTGATTTATTACTGATTACCTTAATACGCCAGTGAGTATGGCAGTCTTTTATCTTGTTTTAGTAAAATATGTTGCTGCCCCAGCTTGGAATTTATTTGCGTTGTTTTCTTTCACAAAAATTTCTGCGTCGTCAGCACATGTCTTGGTTACCCATGGGTTTAAAAAAGCATAGATAAAAGAAAAATTAATTTCGACCCAAGTTCTGTACATTTATTTGTTTTTTACAAAGACATTTACGTTGTGTTATTTTTAAGATTATTAGTATTAAATATTCAAAAGCTTAAATTTTAAGTGTGTACGGAAATTGTTTGTAAAATAATTTCAAATTAAAACAAAATCATTCATTAGTGAATTACCACACGTTTACAATAATGTACATTTTAACATAGCAAATTTATAAAAGTTGCTCTTCTCGAAAAGGCAACACCTGTGTATTTAAAAAACCCTTGTAAGATATAACTAAATAAATATTGAAAATTTACGAATTAAAAAATTAAAGTACAAGTCAATTTAAAAATACAAGTCAAAAATTATAAAACTAATAATTGTAAGCAAAGAGGAATGTCTTGCAAAATTTTCAAGTACGACGGGATTAAATATAACCTAAAAATCAATGGTACAGTAAAATTAGAATTAAATTATTAGAATTTTATGAAGGAGCTATGTATTTATTCGTCTCTCAATGGTACTTAGAAATTTTGAATTCTATGATAAACAGTCATTCGTTCTTTAATTAAGATTACAAACTAATATTTTAATTTATTACAATGTTATGAGTATATAATATTTTTTGAAACGCATTTATTCTGGCCTAGCCATTATACATTCAGTAAAGGTTTGTATTTTTTATGGCTGAAAACTAGAGCAGTTATCATTACCTGTTACGACTCACAAGAATATAGAGGGCCCAAGCTCAGAGTTATATATATGTTAATGACTTAATGAACGACTGTTACGACTTAATGAACGTATATTATATGCTATATGTTACATAGTTTCTATCAACTTTAATATAAATATCAGTGTTTGTTTTACTATAACATAAAATTTACTCTCTTTTATCACAGGAAACGGAAGTTTATAAAAGAAGGCAGTTACATCATATATACACACTAAGGGTATACAGAAATATTGTAAAGGCACACAAACGTAAAAAAGTCAAACTAATATCACAGATGGAGTAAATCGAATAACTCTCTCAACCCAATATTGTAAATGGGTTTTGTGTAGAGTTACCGAGTCATTGAAAAATTAAAAGTAGTCAAGAAATAGAAACTTAAAATTCACAGATAAATCTTACTTTTAAAACTAATCTATGTTTGAAGGCTTTATACAGCAGATTGTATGACTGCGTAACTTCACTCAGCAAGATTTGAGTTATACCTAGTGTAAACTTTTAATTGCTAAGTATGTTATTCATTAAATCAGGTAGCCTGAATCACAGTGCGAAATGATGAATGCAATTCACTAGCAGTTAACAGATTTTAAGTGTTTAAATAGACACATAATATTGTTCAAAGCTTTGAAACGTTTCCTTGAGAACTAAAAGTATGGATCTCTTTAGAAAGACAATGCGCGCGAACTTTAAAAATGCTTGTACTACCGTAGTCAATGACATCAGTCAAGACTGTAGTGTAACTAATAATAATAAAGGCTCAAACGTAGTAGACCAATGTTATTTTAATAACAATGTTATTTTAGACTGCAAAAAAGTAAAATTTTGGTATTCATATTACTAAATACGAGTAGCATCCTATTTTTAAACATTAGTCTTTGTATTTTAATACGAGGTGTGGCTATTAAATAACGGGGCTGACGTTGTAAAAAATTAATTTTTTTAATACATAATCACTTATTCTCACATTCAATATACACTCCTTCTCTATCCCTACAACGCTCTATGCGAATTTTCCATTGTTGGAAACAATGCTGGAAGTCATCTTCTGTCAGCTCCTTTAGGACACGTGCGGCTTTCTCTTTTATAGCTTCCACAGATTCAAATCTTGTCCCTATTAATGCAGATTTCATATTAGGGAACAGGTAGAAGTCACATGGTGCAAGATCTGGTGAATAAGGTGGATGTTCTAACACTGAAATGCTGTACTTGGCTAGGAACCTCTTTACAGAAAACGCGGAATGAGCTGGTTCATTGTCTTGGTGGAGAACCCATGATTTTTCCTTCCACATTTCGGGGGGTTTTTCCTTACTCTTTGACGTAGTTTAAAAAGTACCTCAAGGTAATTATATTAATTAATTGTTTGATCTTCAGGAACCCAGTGAAGATACACAATCCCACTGATATAAAAAACAAACAAACATCATTACTTTAAATTTTGACTTGCTCATTCGAGCTTTTTTTGCTCTCGGTGAAGCTCGGCTTTTCCAGTGCATGGATTGGTGCTTCGTTTCCGGATCATAAGTAAAAAACCACGTTTCATCAGATTTTATTATCGTTTCCATAAAATTTGAGTCATTTTCAATCGTGTACAAAGTGTCAGTACAAACATTATTGCGAGCTTCATTTCAAACATTTTTGAGCGGCACGTGTCTTGAAGCAGCTGACAGAAAATGACTTTCAACACTGTTTCCAACAATTGAAAATTCGCATGGAGCGTTGTAAAGATAGAGAAGAAGTGTATATTGAAGGTGACAATAAGTGATTATGTATAAAAATAAAATAAATTATTTTACAACGTCAGTCTCTTTATTTAATAGCCACACTTCGTAGTTTTAACGATTGGTGATTGTACATTTAAAAGAAAAATTACATTCATAGGTACGCTCTAAGTTTTTTTTTCAAGAAATCAAATTTGAACAAAACTAATCTTTCGTTATTAAAAGAAAGCCAAAGATAAGTGATTAATTAATATTTTTTGTGGTATTTTTTAATATATTTATTCTCTAAAAGCAAAAGTTTGTTTTATAATTTTATTTTATTGAGTAAATTACAAAAACATTACTGTTGTTATGCATTACTAACATTAGCTAAGGGTTCAGCGAGTTTCAGTCATAGGGAAACGATACGGAACGATAGGTCTGCAGTTCTCGATTAAAGAAGTGTATTAAATCCGACCCTGAACTATGACGTCAGAGTGGCATACGGGTTGGAGTGAGAGGTCAGGACCAACGAGATGGATTAGCACAAAAGTATTAAATTTCCAGTCAGCATGAGAACATTAAAATTGTACATTCCCTTTCATTAAGTAGTTTTCATACTAAAATATACTATACAATTACACACTAAAAACGGGTTTGAACTAACCTATTGATCCAAACCCTAAAATGTGTAAATTTTAAGTTCAGGGCTCGAAAAAATGTTAAGCTGTGTTGGTAGCTGAAAATGCCTAATCTCGTATTTTAGTACAAGATTGACCTACTCTATCGTATCAATACTGGCCCCGCAACATACCAAATACTTTGAAATACTGTAGGTAAACCTTTATGTTACGTTGAATAAATATTGCATGGAGAAGCAAATATAGGAGTATCATTACCAGTATCAAAAAAATTACAGTTGTTTCTAAATACAATTTAATAAACAATAGAATGAGTCCATAACAGACAGGTGGAGTGTCAAATTATTTACACTCAATCTGTTCATTGAAGGGCTAAAATAAATAGTGCTGTTTCTTATCATATGGTCACTCAATTAAATGACTGAATCATTTAAGAACAGAACTGGTAGAGGTTTAAAAGACAATCAGAAATGTCTCCTCAGAAAGTAATGACTTGCGTTATACAGCTAGATTCTGTGGTGAATAAAGTGAAGGTGTCATTTGCAGAGTGGAAAATGTGTGCTTTTCAGACACCCTGGCGTGCTGATAAGCGTTCTTTTCCACTACCCAATGAAGATGGCAATGTTAAACCACCTCACTCCTCGTTGTACTTACGAACCTATGCAGATTCAAACCAGCCTTTTGACTGATGACCTAAACAACAAAAAACTATAGAAAATTTAAAATAATTTATTCGTATATCCTGTACGTAAGACATGCATTTATTTTTGCATAATGTTTATTTTATTTTGTACTTGTCCTAATGCACAAAACCTAACAAAGAGCGTTGTTCTGTTGTTATGTTATTTTGACCAGCCCGTAGTATAGTGGTTAGCCCAAATGCCTTTTATGTTGCGATCCCGGGTTCAATTTCCTCTCAGGTATGGCATTTTCTCACTGTATATAACCTCATAACCTACGCATAAGCCGAGGCTTACGTAGCCATCATCCTATAAAATTCACATATAAAACACTATTACATTACGTAGTACAGTAAACGGATTAACTCACTGTAAAACTAATTGTTCTTATTTCTTGTTAGAAAATATTTCTGACAAAGTTATAAATTCAACATATTAAGTTTGTCACTAAATTACCGGGAAAGAAATAACTCAGCACTTTGTATCCACTTCTACAAAGAGCAAGTTAAAATGTTCGTTACTTACATTCCTTTTTGGTGCCTGATTGATAATATACTCTTTTTCTTTTTTGAAAGGAATTAGATTGTTAAACATTTTTCTTTGACAGCTTAAACTAATCAGTTATTTACGGTAACTATATTCCTTTATATGTATCGAAGCAACAGTTTGATTAATAATTATAGATAAATATGTTTAAATAATTTTTCCTGTTGAACTTATAATCAAAAGAAATCAATAAATAACATTTTAAATTCATTCTTAATATTTTTATAATAATGAAAATAAAAGAAACTAGTGTATATTCGAAAATAATTAATTTGTAGGTTATATTTTCATTCACCTAATTCTTTATCCTTAAAACATGACTATTGACGAGGCATTTTGTTTATTAGAAAAGAATTATGTTTTTTATAAATTTTATTAGCATTAAAATTTGCTATGTTACGCTTTTTACCTCATGGTGAGCGGTAGTGTTTAGCGTACTAGTCATTCAAATAACGTCGTTCCATTTCAAACCCCGACAACTCAGTCAATACTATTTTCATTAAAACTGACTGCGTGAAACCCTGGTGCGACTGATAGGTTTTAGAATATTAACTCTTCGAACACTAATTCCGAGATCGCGCCGATAGACTAGGCTTTTTTAGCCATCTTTTATCCAGAAAATTTGAAATTTTTTGAGATATTAAGAAAACTTTGAGAGATGTTTTAAAAAAAACAAACATGAAACTCCGTTTTTTTACGCCAGGTACAGCAAATTTACGAAAATATTTTGTAATTTATGCAAAGTCACGCGTTTTTGTCAAAATTTGGCAATAAATATTTCTTTTTTAGTCTGGTGTTATAGAAAAATGCCTAGCAAAACATTTGATGTATCAAACGCCTCCCTTACCATACTATACGGCTATTCAAGAATATGTAAGAGTCAAGTAAATATGGATTCTGAGGTAGAATGCGGGAGGAAAAATTTCTCCCTTTGAACTGATGTCATTTACCCATTCCTACAGTTATTTATATGACATATATTAATATCTGAAAGCACGGAATTTCGTGAACACGTGCGTGTAGAAAAAAATTATAAAAAAATATATTAGAACACTTTACTTCCATTGTGAAGGATATCTGAAAATAATGCTATTCTACGAATTTCGGAGCGTTTATTCTCTTTTACAGGTCATATTCAATTTAACCAGTTTTGCTACGAAAGCAAGATTGAACAATATACCTACCTATATCATTCAAGCTTTCAAACACCGTTTTAGCTCTATTTTTAAATTAGATACGGCCATTACACTGTTTTCTTTGAAAAACCGGATTTGAGTGGTATTCCAACATTCACAAATCAATAGAAAATTTCCCACTAAACTGATAGTGTTTCTAAATAGCTTACTTTCTTCCACATACATTCAGCTACAATTTAACTATAATTTTTACTGGTGTCCGCGTATATTGATATTCACTATTACACAAACTGTTGAGTACTTACACACTCGCCATCTAACAAAAATATATGTGCTATCAGTCTATTAAGGGCTAAAATAGCCTGGAGTGATGTTACGGATAAAAAAGTATAAACATAATTCTTGATTCCTTATCTCTCTTTGAGAGCCTTGTATCTCTAAGCAAATTCAGTCCTCGAAGATAACAACAAAGTTTCAACGAAAGCACTACGCGTAGGTCAAATTTTATGCGGTAAATTGTCATAAAACTAATAGAAAGAATAAATAAATTTTTAATTTAAACATTAAAATGTTACTTAAATTAGAGAAAGACAAGCTACGTTCTAATTCAGATAAAATCTTTGCAAAACTTTTGGTACCTAAAGAAATATTTCAAAAAGTACCCGCTAAATTACAGAGTCAATGTATTATAATGTCATAATTGAATTTGCGTAATGTTTATTTTAACAGTTAAGAATTATTAACAAACAGTTTAGCAAAAACTTTCCGTAAACGCGTTAAAAATGTTGGATATATCTTGAAGAAGACAGCACTCTGCAGCGATGCTTCCCTGTAATCGTTTTGTTTTAAGCGATAAAAAGTTTATTCTTGGGTCCTGACGATGTACAACTTTTCATAAATACGGAGAAAGAGGTAGTTTTTATTGGAAAATTGATGGACGAGGTGAATGAAGGTATGAAAAGTAGAGAATGAAGACGTGATATGTAAAAAAATGAATATGTATTTAACTGACGATTGAATATTACTCGTAATTTGATGATTGAGTTTTTAGATTAATGAGTGTTATTAAAATTAAGTTTTTTGAGAAATTAGAGTTAACCACTCATAATATAATTTTGTGTTTTTAATCTAGAAAGGATGGTTAAACATTTTTGATCAGGTGAACCGGAATGGAAGATCTAATATTCTCGCCTTTTTGAGTCTTTGATTTTCAATATTGTTGTCGAGAAGATTTATAGCCGAATGATAAGGATGAATGGCTAACTTGTTTAAATACTTTTTATTCCGACTGCTAATTTCTTCTCTCACGGTAGGTATTCCCAAGTCATGGTGGAGTACTTCATTAGGCACATACCAAGGTTCACAACATATTAGTCAAAGAAACTTCAATTGGAATCTCTGTAACATTTCTACGTTAGACGTACTTGCCGTACCCCAGAGTTCAATTCCATAACTCCAAACTGGTTTTATCATCACCTTGTACACTGTAACTTTATTTTTCAAAGACAACTGTGAACACTTCCCAACAAGCCAATACAGTTGTCGTAATTTGAGTGCAAGTAGTTTCCGTTTGGTCCATATATGTTTTCTCCAAGTCAATCGCCTGTCTAGCTAGATGCCTAAGTATATCCGTCATCTGAATGTGGAATCATGTTGTTGCGAAATGTTACTGGTGAACATTTTTCACGTTTCACCGTAAAGGTTACATGTGCAAACTTCTGTTCATTTAGATGTTGCTGTAGTCTTTCAGAAGCGTGAACTGGGGAGGCATCAGACGCAATAATAATAATAATAATAATCGTAGGCTTAAAAATAATCGTTAAAACCTATATTGCTGTATTTTATAGTACGTGTTCCTGTGTTCCTGTGTCAGAATGATTTGGACCAGTCAGTATTATATCATAAAAGTTTCTCTTTATTTTCTGTTATTAACCAAATATACAGGGAAAGTTTATTAATATCAACAACCGATATCAACCTGTTTGAAGTTCTGTTAATGCACATGAATAAAATTTTAAACAGAATAATCACTTAGTAAGATACTTTAAAAACATTTAAAATAAACTTTTTATTTGACTACTAACACAAAAAGAACGGGTAATTTAATCAAAAGGTTTTAAAGTTCGGATCAAAAGGACTTAAATTACTGAACCGAATCTCATTCCAAAAGTGTGAAGTTTATTTTAACTTAGAAAAAAAACGTAATGAAAATAATTCATTTGTTCAATTCACTTTAATGTTGTGAAAAAGTTTATTTATTTTTCTATTATTCTCGATTATTTAAAAAGAAACAATGGTCAATGTAAGTTTCTGGTACACGTATTCTTACTTTGAAGCATTTGTTATAATTGAAAAAAATGTACTAACAAAACATTCTATTTTGTATTTTCCATTTAATCTAAAGGTTTGTCATATAAAGTTTTTTTCAATGTGTTTTTGAGTCGGTCATCGAGGTAGTATTGGTACTGACTTGGAGAATAAGTACTTTTTGCAAGAAATTACGTGTAAAATGTTTTATTCGTGAAACGACAGACGATTTTGGTGCATCACATATTTTGGTAGCTACCTTAGTAAAATGATTCTGTTTCCCTTAACTTTACTACATCTAAAAATTGTGCTTACAAAATTCATATGTTGTTATCTTCTGAAGAAAAATTACGAAAATAATAAATTATTTAAGTTTTTAGAAAAAAATATACTTAATTACACAAAAATAAAGAAGGGCTGAAAATTTTAAAACGAAAAAATTTGAATACCATGAATTATGTTACGTAGAAGCAATAAAAAAGTAAATATTACTAAACTGACCCCAGTGAATAAATTCGGGCAATAATACTAATTTATTCTTAACCAATTTTACAATAACATAAATACTTATATTCATATTTTGCGATACGAAATATGAATAACAGTGTTTATTAAATAAGTTCTTATGCACCAGTGTTTATGATATGAGACATGCTCCACATTAAACTATTCCACCTTTGACGACAGTTAAAAAACTTAAGTTTTTGACTCCGAGACCATATTAATAGCACTATTGAAATTTTAATTCAGTTATTTGGTTATTTACTTCCTAAAATCTTGTTAATGCTTTTATTTATATATATTTTTCGATTGTTTGGAGAATCCTGAACGCATTCTCTTTACAATCATGTAGCTGTTTTTTTTTTAATTGGTCCGGTAGAACGTCGTATAGGACTAATAGATTCCCATTTAATATAACATATTGAAACAGAATTTTTATTGTAAATATAATGGTGATTTTAATATTTTCTCCAAAATAATTTATCAGTACTCTAATCATATTTCTATTTTGTGTGAATATTTGTGTACAAAATCTTTCTTGATAAGTTATGATGAAAAACACAATTTAGATACAATTACAAAAGTATTTATATGCAGTTTATAAGTTTGTAATCGGTTTATCATCGTACTACTTAAAAATCTGGTGTAAAAAATTCGCACAACTTTTTCTTGCCAATGCAAATAATTAACAATATAACCTAACATTAGTAATAAAACATTAGAAAAAACAAAAACTAACCTCAAAAAATATTAGGCCTACCTTATTTAATCATGACTGAATGATGCAAAATGGCAATCAAACTTTGTTTGGCTTAAAATAACGGAAAATCACTATTTCACGCTTAACTATGCTCTGTAAAGAAAAATGCTCTAACTGAAAATTTGTAGATTCTTTAATTTTCTATAAACTTAATTATATACACTTTTTTCGTAAAATCCATACTAAGGCTGAAATCTTAAAAAATGATTTTTTTACAGATTTTCATGAAAAAAAACCAGAAAATCATTGGTTACCGCTAAATTAAGCGTTATAAAAAAAATGCTTGAAATAGAAGTTGTAGAATTTTAAATTCTCTACAACTTTTATTATATACATTTTTGCGCTAACACACAACGTACACACGCACACTCACACGCGCACACTAACACACTCACACATACACAAACACACACACACACACACACACACACACCAATCGCTAAAAACATGTTTTTTGAGTTCAGGCGGTCTGAAAACGTGTACTTTATCCGGTGAAACTCATTATCGAAAAATTGACATGAAAACAATACTTTCCTTCCTATAATATTCATAGGCAAGAGAAAGTAAAAATCAATTTAGAGGAAGTGGGTGGTGTTTTAAAAGATATACATTTCATTTAAATTGATTTACTGTAAAGCAAAATATTCTAGTAAATGAAATAGGATAGGTTAATTATTTTTCTGAAACAGTAACACTTTATATCTGTATCTACAGATTACTTAATAAATATGAATGAGTACATTGTATTAATTGCCTTAAAATCTATACATAACCAAACGTGACAATTTTGTAAATATTAAAAGCTATGCAATGTATTTTATAAATAGAAAACCGCAATCACTAATCAATAAAGTTAAATTCCAGAGAATTCATTTTCATCATTTTCAGTATCGATGGATAAATACGTCGAGTTTGGTAGAATTCTATTAATTAGGGACGAGAAAAAAAGCATAGATGATGAGAAGGGGTAAGTGTGGGAGGTAAAATATTATGTTTGTGTTGTTACTTTTCAGTGTGTGTGTATCGTGGTCCATTGTAACATTACATTATGATGGATCGGTTTAAAATGCAATATTACTATGGACTGTGCTTTAGGTTTTTGACATAGTGTCCATTTTATTATTAATCTTTTGTATTAATAACATTATTACAAAATAAAACCATGTGATATATTATAAAATGTTATGTTGAATTTTAAGGGCGTATGAAAATAAATGGCACTCACAAAATTTATTGATCTGTTTACTTAAATTGTTTAACCACATATTTAAAATAAAATTATCAACTTTGTTAAACATAATTAGTTACCACCTGAATAACAATCTCTTTAAATTTTATTTATAAAATTTTAATAACAGTAATATCGATTTCGTTTTTAACCATAATTTCACGTTTATGTTTAAGTTATAATTGAGCAGTTTGCAAACCCAGTAAATAATTCTTCGGCGTATTTGATATTAATTTAATGTAAGACGCATTGTCTTTTGATTATTGTTAATGTTTCACTCGTTTCCTTAAGATCGAATTGAGAATGTGGTTTCAAATTTTTATAACATATCGAGTTTCTTTTAATACTCAGTTAAACAATATGATTTTCGTAAATAATTACTTTTAATGGATAATCTTTTTGTCAATGTCAACGTAAGTCATCCAATGTATCAACAAAACATTCATAACTGAGGTTTAAAAAATGTCATACGTATGAGTAAAATACGTGTGAGTAAAGATGGGCGAAACGAGAATTAAACAATATACCCTATAGACGAAGAGATGTGGTTAGGCCGCGAAAATGATAGGCAAAGAAGTCTTAACAGGTCGAAAGGTTAAATCCATGACTAAAAGAAGAATTTCTGTTAAAATGAAAAAATCAGCTGACTTGTAAATGTATCCCAAACCTTTCCTCCACCTTACACACAAGCTTACTATAGGGATTACTTGGTAAAATGTGAAGAGTTCAGATCGCGTACTAATGGGTTGTGATTGTTTTCTAATTTTGATTTAAATAGCTGGTACGTTTGGTCCATGGTTTCACTTATCTAAAGATGTTAGGATTTTTGTGTTGGGTGTATTATTAAAAATTGTTTAAAATTAAAGGTGTGTGTAAGTTATGTGCTGCAATTTATTTTATTAGTTTTTAATTTCCAATAATATTAATAATAATAATAATAATAATAATAATAATAAAGGTCTTTAGTTTATTTTTGTTCAGTTACAATTGAGCTATTACAACATTTTTCCTTAAATTCTAAAAGACAATACTCATGGCCGTAGCCGTCTGAGAGGTTGGATCACACTTTTTCTTTTTTTTTCTTTTTAAATAATAACCATTTAATAAACTACTATTTAAACTAATAATCAAAATAAAATATAGAAAAATAAAAAAAAATAAAAATGAATAAAAATAAATAAAAATTATATTAACTAATGTATTGCTGTATCAGAAATTACATACACTAAATTAATAATTAAACTCTTGAACCAATTCATATCTGTATTTCCAGGCATATTTACAAAAGTAAGCTATTTTTTCCCAGTTTTCGCCATTCAAACACCTCACAACTTCATCCACTTGCAGCTCTAACTTTCCGAATTGTCTCTTCCTAAATTCCTTCAAAACCGGGCATCTAGCAACGAAATGCATTACGTCCTCTTCCTCGTTTTTGTTACACAGGGAGCATAATTTAATATCTTTCTTAAAGTCGTATTTATTTAACTTTTTAAGCTCCATTCTCGCTTTGAAAAACCATCTTATCAGAATAAAATCGTCTTCCCCGTACACGTAATCCAAATCAAACCTCAATTGGCCGGTCAGTACTCGCGTGCTACTATTATGCCAGCCCGTTTTGATAGCATCGTTCCAGCTGGACTGAATTCCTCTCAAAATATCATCCACCCTCAGCACATCTATTGAAAAGAAAGAGAAATCGATACTGTAACGATCACTTACTCGTTTCCATTCCTTTTGCCAAGCTATATTTCTCTCGATGATTTCCTTAAGTAACATATTTGGATATCTCTGTGGACTTAAATTCAGGCATTTCTCAATGTATTTTAAATGCAATTTCATGGTGTGTAGATATAAAGGCTGCAGTCCAGTCTCCAAAAACAAACAATAATTCGGTGCATTGTCATTCAAACTAAACACTCTTTTCAAAAAGAATGGTTGTACCGCCTCAATTTTATCATATTCTTTCCATCCCCACACCTGACAACCGTAACATAAAATTGCTCGGGACACAGAATTAAACAGATTCAATTTATTATTGAAGGAAATCCTGTTGTTATAAACAATACTATTAAACGAATTAAGTGCATATTTAGCTTTGGTCACTTTTTCTGCAAAATGTTCTTCCATTGACAAACATGAGGATAATCTTATGCCTAAATATTTATAATTATTTACAACTTCAATTCGATCTTCACCAAACCACCACTTCTCATCTCTTGCTGGTCTGCCACCATTTCTAAACACCATAACTTTTGACTTGGCTAGATTAACCTGAAGATTCCATAAGTCACAGTACTCCTTAAAACTGTTAATCATTTTTTGTAAAGTCAGTCTATCTGACGCCAATAGCACAATATCATCAGCGTATGCTAGTAATTTTATATTTTTATATTAACTCTTCCTATTCTAACTCCGTCATCCATACACTCATCAACATCATTAAGAAACAAGGAAAACATCAAGGGGCTTAACAGACATCCCTGCTTAACTCCATTTCGTGTCTCAAAACTGTCAGACAACCCCCGGGAATTCCACACCGCTGCAGTAGAACCTTCATACAGATCCTTCAATACTTTGATCATCCTTGAAGAGATTCCTATCTTGGACAGCTTGTAAAATAATGCCCTGCGGTCCACCCTGTCAAAGGCTGCTGAGAGGTCCACGAAGAAAGCAAAAACTTTTTGCCGTTTGACGCTTAGCTTGATTGATACAATATTCGTAATCGTAAAAATATTATCGACTGTGGAATAAAACTTTCTGAAGCCCGCTTGAAATTCCTTCAGTATCCCATATTTCTCAATCCATTCCTGCAGTCTGTCCAACAACAAGCCTGTAAATATTTTACCAATGCAATTACCAAATGAAATTCCTCTATAATTTGATACCTCAGCCGAGTCACCCTTTTTAAATATTGGAAAGATAATTGATCTCTTAAAGTTTTCTGGAATCTTCCCTTTTCTGAAAATATTGTTATATATTTTCAATAGCCCCCTCCAAAAAAGTATATGAAGCATTCTTATAAAATTCATACGCGATTCTATCATCCCCGGGAGCCTTATGGTCCCGCGGCCTTTTTAATACCCTTCTCAGATCTGTTATTTCAAAGTTAGCGTCCATCTCATTTTCAATCCAAGGCTCGGCGTATGAAATTGTACCGGCCCCAGCCACTGGGTTCAGCAGATTCTGGAAATACCTGTACCATTCTGTTATTTCAATACTCTCATTCAAAACAAATTTCCTCTTCTTAAAACAACGCACAACCTTCCAAAAGTCATCGGAATTCTTTGCCTCATTTAGCTGGCCAATACAACCATCCCAATATTTCCTTCCCTTTTCCTTACACAGATTTTTATACCGGTTCCTGCAATCCAAATACTGCCTTCTCAAGTAATCTGAGTTGGATTTCTTAAGTCCACGCAATAATTCAAACACTCGTTTTCTCCTGTTAAAACATTCTAAATCATACCATTCATTTTTAAAAAACGATTTCCAATTGCGAGCCTTATCTTCTTGTGTTGTACATCCATAAATAGCCTGCAAAAAGTATTCTATAGGCCTACTACCATCGTTATCATTCGTAATAATTCCTGTTCTTTCTCCCATTATTTTATCAAGTTCCTTCTGGTACTGCTTTTTCCCTCTATTATTCCATTTCAATTTAGGAGGCAGAGTTATATTATTTTTTTCACTCTCAACTGAATTTCCGACTTTCAACTTCGCAGCGATAGGGAGATGATCCGAATAAGGCACGCCAATAACGCCGAAGGATTCCACGAGTGATAATACTCCTGGCAATACCACACAAAAATCTATCACTGATGAACCCTGAGCCCCTACAAAAGTAAATTCACCCTCCTTATCATCTCCAGTGCGACCATTCAGCGCCACCATTCCCATCTCTTCAAACAGCGACAACAGACATTTTCCATTGGAGTTCAACACAACATCTCTCGAATTACGCGTTAACGATTCTATGCAGCTTGAGTTATCAACATAGTGTTTCGGAATAGGTTTTTTGTTACTTATTCGACCATTAAAATCCCCCATTACCATAAAATTCAAACTTCCATTTTTTTTTAATACATTATTTAAAATCCCAAAATCCCGAGCCCAGTGATTGCAGTTTAAATACGTGGGTATTATGTAAAATACAATTTCATCATTTCTCACTTCAATGCAGTCATATGCTGAAATCGAACTAAATTTAAAGATTTTACTCGTAATTCCCCTCATGATTGCATAAATATGACCTCCACTAGCTCTACCAAACGATGAAGTTCTACACGCCGGTATCCATAAAAGTAGAAATTCGTTAAAAATTTTTTCGGCAATACTGAAGTCATTTTCATCCAACAGATAGGTTTCGAATAGGAGAAAAATGTCAAAAGATTGGAGAAAACTTATAAATTCACTATCATAAATTTTATTCATTAAACCCGATACGTTGTAAGCTGCAATGCATGTGAGTGCTTTTAGAGGATTAGTCGTTTTTTGACCCAATTGACGTCGTCGATCCACTTCGGGGACGAAAAAGTCTGCAATACCTGCCGCTCCCTGAATCCCTTGCCTGTTAACTCTTTTCCTTTTTTTGACTTGGTCAGCAGCTGATTCAACTGCAACTTCCTCCATTGCTTCAATATCATAAGCCCTAACAAGTTCCTCGTATTTTGTATACCTGCCATTGATTAAGAGACCCTGTCCCCTTAACTGAGAATTTTGTCCGGCTTTTCTAAGGCAATCTCTGATTTTTATCACTTCCTTAAGTTTCTTCCTTGTTTCATTATCGTGATCATGCGTAACGAATATCTTCGTGCCCTTCAAATTTGTAGATTTTTTAAGAATCGCCATCTTTTTTAAATTGGAGACGAGGGACAAATCCACAGGCTGAACTCCATCAGTAGTGCCTAATGCCCCCAGTCTTCTTACATAATTAATGTCAGCCTCCTTTAATTCAATCTTAATCATATTATTGCAAATATCTAATACGACTTCCTTGAGTTTATCAAACAACTCACCCTTCACCTCATTTATGCCGTAAAAAATCAGATTATTACCTCTTTCCAAACGGTTTATTGCCTTTTCTTTCTTCGCGACAACGTTTTTAAGTTCGTGATTTTGCCTCTCCAGCTCTTCTATTTTTTGTGTTTGTTCATTAAGTATTTTTTTGAATATTCAATTTACTAAGCTCCTCCTCGATCGTTTGCCTCACATCCTGCTTAATATCGCATCTTAGTCTTTCCAACAATTGTAGCATTTCGTTCTTATCCATTATAGAATGTTAGGCTATCACTAAAAAGTAAACTCGAAAGGTTTTTTACTAAATGCTAATACGCACCGATAACCGGCATAAATGAAACGAAAATTAAATCATCAAATAGCTATTTGAAATATTAGCATATTTTAAAATAAAAATAATATTATTGAAAGTAAAATAATAGAGTAAAAATAATTAAATATTATTATTTGTTATTATCTTATAATAAACCGCGGTGAATTTACTTTGACGGTTTTGTTTATATTATGAACCTTTATCAATAACAATGAAGGACATTAATTGTTAAAATAAATGTTATCTATTTTACGACTGAAGAAAGATTAAGAATTCATCTTCTCCTTTATTTTTGTCGATTCAGTTCACATAGAGATAACAGCCCAACTACAAACGTGCTCAACTATAGATAACGTCAGCTGGTCCGTAAACACAAACTAAGTATTTATCCGGCCACCTGTTTGGAGAACCGAGGGAATTAATATCTCCCCGCAGCACAGTGGCAAGCCCGAGTTCAAAGTCCAATTTTGATAGAATTGACGTGCTTCCCTTCAATAGTCCATCATTATTATAACAAGCACATAACCTTCATTCCAGCACCAATAAGTCAATTACTGTACTCACAGCGTTCCACTTTTGCCACAAATCCGCCAGTATCGTCGACCAACACTCAACACTATCTTCTATTGCTAATATTTAGTGTAATTTTGGCTAATTAAGTACAAAATAATAAATCTTTCTCAGCCATGAAACCGCGATGCTTAACCAACACAATCAGTGCTACCAACCCTTTAATTTCCAATATTTATGCTTCTTTGCCCATAAGGGACATGTGGAGTGTTAAATTAACTGCACTTCAGGGCTACAAACAGAAATCTGTTTTTCATCGCGTAGTCAGTCAATTATATTACTGAACTATTTAAGAACAAAAGAGGTAGAGTGTAAAAGACACTAGTCAGAGTTGTATTCTCTGAGAGTAATGAATTTCACTACACAGCTAGACCCTGTGGGGAATGAAGCGAAGGTATCATTTACAGGTTGGAAAGTGGGTAGCCTACTTTTTGGAGGACTGGAATGTTGACAAGCATACTCTTTTAACTTAGTGAAAAAGACAATAGTAGGCCTAAACCACCTCACTCTTCGTTTTTACTTAGTAGAACTCCAGAGGTTCAAACCAGCCTTTCGGCTGTTGACCTAAACAACAATTTATGCTTTATCAAGTTTCAAACTATTTTTAAAGAAGAACTAATCAAAAAACCTTGACAACTGAGGTTGAATTTTGTTTTTGTTTTAATTTTCAGTAGTAGGCTTACTTACCCACCGATATTTTAAAGGTAAATTTGTTAGAGTATTCATTTCTTTACCAAGAAGTAAATGACTGATATGCCAAATTAAAAAATCCAGAATATAACCTTCAATTTCTGGAGTTAGAGAAGTAACATTTGGGTTCATATTCTATTTGTGTTGTTGTTTAAGTCATCAGTCGAAAAGCTGGTTTGAACCAGTAGAGGTTTTACTAAGTAAAACAAGGAGTGAGGTGGTTTACCATGCCTTCTTCACAGAGTGGTGAGGCACTCTGCAAACGACACCTTTACTTCATTCACCACAGGGTCTGGCTGTATAATGAAATTCATTCCTTTCAGAAAAGACAACTATGATTAGTATTTTTTCACCTCTACCTCTTTTGTTCTTAAATTGCTCAGTCATATAATTGGCTGACTATGTTATAAGAAACAGAACTATTTTACGTAGCTGTGGAACCAACAGATCGAGTGGAATTAATTTAACACTCCACTTGCCCGTTATGGGCACATTCTTCTTGTATTAGGCTATAATGTTATTGAACAGAAATGGATTGGTAATTACAATTAAAATGAACGGGTACAGAAATTAGTAAAATAAGAACAATAACCAAAACTAAAGTTGCTTATACCAAGTTGGTTAAAAATTTAATCAGTCCAGACTGGTATAAAACTGGTAGTACACCCAGGAAACCCTCATTTTCACCCAGTGTCTTCTATAATATGTACTACATTTATGTTACTAGTAATCCAACACGGTGTGCGGGCGTAATTGTTGATTTCATTTATATGCATGTATGTAATTAACAAAGTAATAATATCCATAATAAAAACAACTGTGCAAATAATTGTTATTTATTTATATTGTTTTACATTTATATAAATTATGTTTGCTCATTTAACTGGACTAGTAAATTAACGAGTGTTTGATTATATATTATTTCAACTTAATTGGATCACAAGCATAATTATTATTCACTTTATTACGTTTATATTTTATCTACATAATTACACCTCGTTCTATAATTTACAGTAACGTTCGATTCCACTGTTTCAAATTGACAATTATTCAAATTTATTATAAATTCTGCTAAAATCAATCGTCTGCTTCTCGTATGAATGTACGAATGCATATTAGGGCGTAATCATGATAATATTATGGATGATAATCAATATTTCAAATAAGTAGACTGTTTAATAATAATTTCCAAGAAATATGTATTTTTATTTTCCTATTTGATTCAGATCTTGTCGGTTATTCGAATATCCCTGCTGTTATTATTACAGTTTTGTCGTGTACCCATGTAGAAAATACGTCACATTTTTTATTAATAATTTATAGGAAAGTATAAATAGTATAGTAAATCACTACGTTTTTTAAACCATGCAAATTTTAAATTTTTCTTTTAGATATTAATCAACTAGATTTTCATAAACAGTCAAAATCTTAAAAACAATTCTTAAAACTGCAAACAACTTTATAATAGTTTCTTTAATGAAATGACACTTGGATGGATTGTGAAAGTTCCGCAGTTCAATTTCCCACTACGGTCTGAAAATTTTAACTCATTAAATATTAATAATACTGCTGCTTAACTTAAGTCTCTATTTTCTTTCTAATCAGCAACATTATTGTACAATTTGTTCATATTAAATAGAACGATTAGTAATTTTGATAAATGAGCATAATAGCATATAACTTATGTGCTTAAATTTTATCTGTTGATGAAAAATCTTGTTTTTCTCTTTAATCTTATATCTAGCACTGTACACTAACACCTCTAGATTTTGACAGTTTTGCTTAACAATGGTATGAGAAGTGGCTTCCATTGAAATATTTCCGTGGCTCACATTAGTTTCAGTTTAGATTTTCAAATTATTAACTTAGTTTACACTATAAATATGATAGGAAAGTATAATTTTGTGGTTAAAATTGGTTAACGTAGTATATTTCTACTCCATGATTTTTAAGTCATCGTAAATTTAGAAATTGTTTTATTGTTAAATTTTCAACAAATTAGCTTGAGTGTCTGTAAAATTTGTCAAATTGTCTAACGTAAATATTGTAGCTATATCCTTTACAAAAGACAACTTCAGATCATTATACAATGTTACATTTGAGTTATAAAACGGAGCTTGAATTATGATTAGAAGGTCTAAATTTGTAATGTCACTTCTTGCTGCTAAAAATTTGAAAGTAAAATTTTGTTAACGTTCAAGTATTTAAATAACATTTTCATCAGTTTTATTAAAAAAATTTCATAAATATGTTCAAAGATTAACCAAGAAGCAGACAGCAATCAATAGCTTTGCTTCTGTATATTTTTTAAATTCAGTAAATATCTTTTTGTATTAGAGTCTTCAATACGTACATAAATCTAAAGTACAGTAGCTTCTTACACAAAAAGCTAAATTTGTTCGGGCTTTCACAAATGTAGATTTTGTAAAGTGCAGATTTGGAATTGCATGGTAAGATAATATTAAGGTCGTTAGAAATATATTAAGTTAACGTGACTAAAGGAAGTTAATATTTTCTTTAACGCTGACCTAACTTCTTTGTTTGGTACTGAAAATATAAAATGTATACACATTAACAAATTACTTTGTTTTATTTATTTTGTGTTTTATAAGGATAGCTTTTTAATTGTTTTAAAATACTTATAAGTAATCCCTAAACGATGTTGATTCAACTACAACTTGTACATTAGAGCTGGAAACGCGAGATCAGCTGTTATTTTAACCACTCTTCAACATCACCACCCAACTAATTCCACTATTATTTTTCTTTATATTTTTTTCACTGCCGTCATGAAATTATCAACTACACGAAAGATTTTATAATAATATGAATTAACAGGTTGACTCTCATGAGACACTTAGACTTCTCTCACGAGATCTGTAAAATTTACTTTTGAGAGACTGATCCGTCTCTCTCGTAATAGCGTTTTTAATAGAATCCTGAGACGAATTGGATACTCGTTTGCACTAATTCATATCTGAGCTGTTAGAACTGACTTCAAAAACTATTTCCTCAGTCATGGTTTGTGATTTATTTGATCCGATCGAGTCAACAATGAGTCGGTGAAACTTGACAGCTTATTATTACTATTACACAATATTGACTATTATTATAGTTTATTATTGCATTATTAATCATGTTTTATAATATGTTTTTTTTAGCCTACTTGTTTAGTCACAACGGACCACTTTAGTCACCGTGGAAGCCTTCAGTTTTTGATGGTATTCTTTAAGGTTCTCTGAACACTTTTTGCAAACTTTTTCTGAAAAAACCCTTACTGCTTTCTTAGGTGCATTCACCGTAAGTCAGATGTGGTGGACTTTGAGTGTTTGTTTGTATTTCGATGATTTTTCGATTAAGTCCTATTCTGTTAAGTTCAGTTTTTTCATGTCATTCAGTACTTCTTTATGCCATGCGTATTGGGTTTGGGATTTGGATTTCAACTAATTTATAGAGAAATCTGTCAGGTGTCATTCTGAATATGTGACCAAAGTAGGACACCTGTTTCTTTCTCATTGCGACTGTGATGGGTTCTATATCTTTTAATAAGATTATATAATAAAAAATCATTTTATCTTTTGATTTTTTATGATTTTCATATTACAATATTTTTTGCATTGTAAAAGTTTAAAAGTTGACTCTGATCGGTACCTCTATGTAAACTGCTAGGCCTACTCAAGTTTAACATTCGCCAAACAACTGCTTGATAGAGAGAGATGCATCATCGATATTTATGTAGTTTTATTTAAAAAATGCCAGATTTAAATTATTTATAAAATACATATAATATTTTACAGATTTACAAGTAATTTCAGTGAGACACACATCATCACTGTTTCACAGTAAATTTGATTATTTTACTCTTGAGTACCTGATCTGTCTCTCACCTAAAAATGAACGCCAAGAATTTAAGCCTTACAATACTCTAGACTTGAAAGAAAATTAATTGTGAAAATCAAAGGAACCATAGAATAAGTATGGGGTTTTAAGCAAAATTGCAAAAATTGCCCTTGGAGTCAACCTGTTAAAGTCTCATTTTTTTACAAAAACAAATATTTTCCATGAACTTAATTTTTATTATTTGTTTTAGTATTTAGAATATTTTTATTATCGGTATTATACGACTAGAAAAAATTATACGCTGGAAAAATTAAGACCAGAAAACCATTTTTTAGATTTTTCCAAAAATCATTTTTCTATCTTAAGGGGCGGTTCGTTAACGTACTTCCATCCCACATACACAATATTATGTCACCACATCTATTAAAACATAAACTTCAATATCATGTCCTATTGATCTACGACCAAGAACTTGAGAAACTTATCCAAGTTTTAAAACAACTGGTTTCTGGTTAGTTTCCTTTTCTCTTTGCGATAGTTTACCTGTTTTTAATGCTCATTCATTGAATTAATTCCCATGAAGTAAAAGTATCCACTTTGTGTTAGGATATATTGCAAAGTATTTATATTTATAAAATAAAAATTTTTCTTTTAGTTATTCTCTATTACAAATGTACACACATAATCTTAATTTTTTTTAAAACTCCTATTGTTGTTATTAACAGCCAAAAGGCTGGTTTGAACCTTTAGAGGTTTTACTAAGTAAAAACGAGGAATGAAGTGGTTTACTATAGCCTTCCTCACTGATTCGAAAGAGTATGTTTATCAGCATGTCAAGCCCTCCAAAAAGCATCAGCTTTTCGGAGATGCTTTTTGGAAAGTATATTTCACCCTGCAAATGACACTTTCACTTCATTCACCACAGGGTCTGACTGTATAGTGAAAATTACTCCCAGAGGAGATAACTCTGACTAGTGTCTTTTACACCCTTACCTCTTCTGTTCTTAAATAGTTCAGTCATATAAATATTTGACTATATATTTATATGATAATGAACAGCCAAAACAAAACAAATTAAATATAACACTCACCTCAGAGTATTACATTTATTCAAGATGTTTCTTCTCTCTCGGAGACATCATCAGGAATTATATACACACACTAAACACATATAACATAAATCATTAAAACAATCATGGTCGAAGACCACGTCAATTATTTTCTATGATGATGTCTCCGAGAGAGACGAAAGATCTTGAATAAATGTAATACTCTAAGGTGAGTGTTATATTTAACTTTTTTTTGTTTTGGCTGTTCATTATCATATATGTAGTGGTGCAAACTAAGGAAAATAATTTTTAATAAAAAAATTGTTTGACTATGTGATAAGAAACATAACTATTTTTTGTAGCCGTGGAACCAACAGATCGAGTGCAATAAATTTAACACTTAACCTGCCCGTTATAGGTATTTCTTCTTGTTATTAAAATTACATTATTATTGATATTTATGTAAATGTAATTGAAGTTATCAGTAATTTTCTTTCTTTTTTAAAGGAAATTCTATTTAACGTAATCCTTGTACCCTATTTAACTGTATAATAACCTAGTAATTGTTATAGAGTTATAAGTATTTAGGTAATTAAAATGTTTTTCTGTGTTTCTTTTGCGAGGACAGAACTCTTTGTGACGAAAAGTTTTTGCGTATAAGTACTTGTAATTAAAAATATTGTATATTTGTATAGCCTAGTTTAGTTTAATAATAAATCGTAATGTATATTTTTAAATAAATAAAATACTGTATGAATAAGACATTACTGTATGAATTTGTCTTGGGTACTTACATCCAGCTATATTATAATGTTCTTTGAATTTACCCTATTAACAGGTAAATGCAACTTTTTTTAGAACTTTCTTATTGAAAATTTGTTGTTGTTTAGGTCATCAGCCCAAAGGCTGGTTTGAACCTCTAGAGGTTTCACTAAGTAAAACGAGGAGTCAGGTGGTTTACCATTGCCTTCCTCACTGGGTGGAAAAGTACGCTTATCAGCATGCCAGGCCCTCTGAAAAGCACATATTTTCCACTCTGTAAATGACACCTTCACTTCATTCACCACAGGGTCTGGCTGTACAATAAAATTCATTACTTTCACAGGAGATAACTCTGATAAGTGTCTTTTACACCTCTACCTCTTCTGTTCTTAAATGATTCAGTCATTTAATTGGCTGACCATGTGATAAGAAACAGAACTATTTATTTTAGCCCTGCAACGAACAGATTGAGTGTAAATAATTTGACACTCCACCTGTCTGTTATGGGCAGATTGAAAATTTATGAACTGTTAATACATATTTTGGCAATCACTAGAATTAATGTTAATGTTTCCATAGCCTGAATTTTACTTGTTGAAGCCTACAGTCATTACAATAGTCCCATAAAATTGCCCCTCTCTACGAAGATTCCTTAAACAGACACGTTTTAAATGTATTTGCTGAATACTCGGTATAGCCCTTGTATATAATGCTTCTACACGAGAAGATTTGCATGTAACTAAAATTTGTAGTCTATCATAGTCTTGTATAGCTGTTACGCAACGTCAGTTACGTATGGTATCTGTAAGGCTTTGTGTAACATTTGATTTGTAATACAAAAGGAGCATTGCGTTATTACATAAAACATCTTATTTTGCATCGCTTATTTGTGAGTGATGGCTTAGCAGACCTTCAAAGTTTAGCTTCATTTTATGTTTGGATTGATCTTATGATTGTTGGTACTAAAAACGACTAATAAAGCAGTGTAGTAATTTCATAATTTGCTAGTATAAAAATACTCCACTCATATAAAAATATTGAATAATATGTAAAAATATTTAACCCGAAGCCACTTACTACTGCAAAACTCTTTCCAATGTCAAACTAAAACGAGAATACGAGAAAATAAAAAAAACGAAAGAAGAAACCTTAGGACTTGCATAAACAAAAAAATGAAACTTAACGATACCTGGATCATGTCTAAATCTGAACTCTACCATGAACTCTAGCCAATTACTGACATCATGAGGAAGAAACGAAATTTTTCTTCGGGTATTTACTTAGAATACCGGACAATCAAGTAACTAAACAATTAATTTATATAATTAACTCGTGCAAAAATCCTCTAAGGAGGTTCGCCGAAATGATATTCAAGAACTTAACATTGAAGAACAAGATCTTTTAGAAAAATTTGAACAACTTAAGGTGCTTAAAGATTGTCACCGACCGGAACCGACGACACGTGGGAAAACCTTGCTTGCTCTGACAAGGTTGATGGCTCTGACAAGAGCCGTTCAATCGGTTGGGGGTCCTAAGAAGGAGCGTTTGGGTTTTTGTGTTGGCTCTGAAAAGGACCGTTGTTGGTAGTCGGAAGCGGTGAGCTGGTGTGTAGAGATAGTGCGACCGAGGCGGTTTTCTCTGGTTTTGCGCTGAACTCACTCTTTACCGTAATGCCATCAGCCACGCTCGAGCTTCCTTCGGCAGCTGGGTAGACGAAGGCTGACCGGTGCGGGAATGTGCGTCCGCCACCAGTAGCGTCGACCAAGGATGGTGCGTCCGGTCTCGGATGGGATCTTCTTCCTTCATGCTAGCTCTCTTCTTTCTTGTTCTTTCCAGTTCAGGAGCTGGACGGCGAATGCAACTCGCCGTCCAGTGTGGCCGCTTAAATCCTCTCCGGAAAGTCCACTTCATAGTGGAGGGGTGGCACTGCTAACTGCCCGTCGTAGCGCTCCTCGCAGCAGGTTCTGGAACCGTATATGCAGCGCTGATAATGGTGCGGGCGTTGGTGACAAGATAAGGACACAAGATTCGTTGAAAAAACTCGAGCTCCATCGTTAATAATTTGTGCAGATAAAATAAGGCAGATCAGATTCCAAAATATGAAAAATTATTGGGAAGAACGTAAGAATCCTAAAGCTAAGCCAAGAAGGATTTTCAATTGTATTAAAGTGGTCCAATGAATCCAGAAAAGCAAAAAAAAAAATCTATTAGATCCGAAATAGTTTTAAACTTCTTCAATATATTTAGTTAAAAATAAATGCAAGATTACATTTGAAATTATAAGTACGAGATTCAGGAAGCTAACACATTTTCTTTCTTTTTCAACAAATCATGTTATTGTTTCCCGTTTCCCTCAAAGCCCTAAATTAAATTTAAAAAATGAAAATTCTTTTTGCGTTCAGAGTGGGATTTCATTTATAAAATAAATTATTTTCGAAATTTCCACATGAATACTTTTCAAATTAATTAAATTTACTTGTAAAATAGTTTTGTCAAATATTTCAAAGGAAATGAGAAATTTACAATTAAATATGAAATTTATTTAATTAATTTGGAGTTTTTATATTTCAAACCAGTATACACTTTTGTACTCATAGATTTAATTAAATTTTATATGATTACTGTAAAAATGTTACTTGTATTTTATTACGTTTTTATATTTTTATGAAATATATTTTTAATGCTATTTAAAATATTTTGTAATTTGTTCAATCGTTTTTAAGTTAATTAATTTATAATTCCATTTGTTTAAACATACTATTCATTTTTTATATATTATTAAACAAAATAAAATATGGATTTATTACATTCTTTAACAATAGCGCCAAATTATATCCGAGTTAAATATTTTTTTTGACTTCAACAATATCAGGTACTTTGTTATTTATTTTTTAGAACATTTTAAAATATGTCCTTAAAAACAAGCTCCTATTTTGTCAAAAGCTGCTTTTAGAAGAGCCGTTTAACATTTCTCAATTATAAAAGTTTATTTCCGTCCTTTATTTTTAATTAACTAAATATGATATAGCTTTGCTGTAACGCAAAATTTTTTTTAATAGAGGTAAAAATTAAAACGGTTTGTAGTAAACAGACTGGTCAGCTAGCCGTATTAAATGATTTTTTATCAAAGTAGAATAATTATTGTGTCAAATAGAAAATATTGATCTGGGCATAAAATTCCTTTTAAAATATAACACATTAACAAAACATAGCTGATAAATAAATAATATGATTTTTCTTTAAAAGTAATTCCATTCAAATTTTGAAATAATGCGATTTACAAAACTGTATTTTTAGTATTGAATTTTAAGCTAAAAAAAGACGGACTGTTTGCTTTCACCGATATGAAGTTATTTTTAGAAGCTGAATTACTTTTATTGCCAACAGAAATAGCAAAAGTCGATGAGATATAATTAAACTGGGGAATTGAAATTCAACAGGTAATTTAACTCTGATTCTCTGCTACATTCATGATTCCCATTTGCTTTTATTATTAAAAATTTTAACAGAATAAAACTTATGCAACAAAACATGCAAATGTGTTTTTCCAGGTTTATTTAATATATTATTAGTGAATAAGCCCAGTGAACAACTTTTATAAACGTTGGTAATGCGAACAATCGTTCTTAAAAATAATATAGGCTAGGCCTTAATACTATTTTTAAAATGGTAGTACAATCAGAAGCCACTTACTGCTGCGAAGCTATTTCTAATTTAAAAACTAAAACGAGAATGAGAGAAATTCTAAAATAGAAAAAATAATCCGTAGGACTTGCACAAACAAAATTCGGAAACTCAGCGATATTGGATTTTAATGTCTTGTTCTGAACTCTACGATGAAATCGAGCCAATTATTGACACCATGCGAAAGAAACTACAAGAGGTATTAAAAAGAAAAGTTTCCTTTGACAAGGAAAAATTAAAAAGTTTACAAAATATATTTACTCATTTTTGTGAGGAATTACTTATTTTCAACCAAGTATCCTTTTCCAAGTATTTTTGGTACCTAGGCATCAGTTTTTAAATTCCCGCTTCATATCAATATGAAGGCAGTTATCAACCTCGTTTTTCACATCGTCATCATTAGTGAAATGCCAAAATTATTTTTGAGCTGTGAATCAGTGACTATTTTTACCAGTGACTATTCTTGAAAAGAGGGCGTCACCTTTATCCTCAAACAATTTCAAAAAAGATTGTGCAGGTGTCAAGCGACACTGCTTATGAGTGTCAGATAATAAACGCGGCACCCATCTTGCACACACTTTTGAGAGCTAAAGGTATTCAACCATGATGCTGTGAAAAGAGGACCGGCTAATTTCAATATTTGGTGGGAGTTGAGTCAAGATTTTATCAACCGTGAGGCATTTGTCAGAGTCAATGACCTAACGTACAGAACCAATGGCGTCGGCTTGGTGAGAAGGTGCTGGTTGGCCGGTACGCTAATCATCGTGAAGTTTTTCTCTGCATTCAATAAAGATGGGTCGTCAGCTACGAACCATTTGGACAGACATGACATCTTTACCATAAACACTGCACAATAGTCTATGAATTTCAACAGCAGATTTATTTTTTGCAGTCAAAAACTAATAACCCTACAAATCTCACTACTCGCGGCAGAACGAAGGTGAACCTCCATTTTTTCAGTTTGCTACTGACTCCTGGTTGGTTCACAGCCACCAGATAAAGTGCAAGCGCTACCAGTACACCTGAACTAAAATTCCCTGCGCGCGAAAACTGTCCGCTTCACTCGTACTTTGATACAAAACTTAGGAAAACTTATTTTTTCGATTCCCCTCGTAATTTATTTCTTTGGGTATTTACTTAGAATACCAGAGTCGCTAAACAATCGAGTCACTAAACAACTCACTTTTATAACTCGTGGAAAGATCGTTCAAGGTGGTTGGCTGAAATAAAGCTGTACATTAACTTAACATTGCAGAACAAGATTTTTTAGAAAATTCTGAACAGCTTAAGTTGCTTTAAGATAAAGACACATGATTCGTCAAGAAATCTCGAGCTCCGTCGTCAATGATTTGTACCACGGTTACTATACTAGAAGTAAGCGTGATTTGTACAGATAAAATCAGACTGAACAGATCCCAAAATATGAAGAATTATTGAGAAAAAAGTAAGAATGCTAAAAACAAAGCAAAAAGGATTTCTAAATTTGATTCAAGTGGTTCAATGAGGCCGTAAAATCAAAACAAAAAACAATTTTTCTTCAAAATTATTTTTATCTTTTAGCGTTCTAATCATACCTGTTAAAAATTATGATGTATTTTTTCTGATGTATCATTAACAATATTGTGACACTTATTGCTAAGGTCCGTTTCGGGATCTAGGTAATTAAATAATTAATACACTAAAGTTTACAATTACAAGTATTTATTACAACTAAAAGATTTACAAAACAAATAATAAACTAATTATAATGAAGTAATACAATAATAACTTAATAATTTACTTAGTACCACTTACAAACAATTATACACAAAGCACATACACAAAAACTGAATATAATGCACATACACAATAGGATAGTATAACAATTGTTGACCACACAATGCCCGGATACTACGTTGACCTGATCCAACGCAATAAACACTCGTCAAAAATCAAACGAATACTGACTCCCTGACCGTAATCGGGCGCTCTTTATATAGCTCGATCAAAAAAAATAATTCCAGAGAGCAGAGAAATTCCATGCAAATAATAAAGTACAAAAAACCCTTTTTACTGAAAACGTCTTAACTATTGTAAACAAGTAAATAAATCTATTGTAAATAGAATAAAAGGTGTTACAGGTAATCAACCGACCTTTTCATAAATAGTTGTACAACAAAGACCCTTTATAAATAGGTATCCTTTTATAACTGACCCTATTGTTACTTTTTAACTCTAATTATCTACTCTTTTAACATTTTATGAATTAAGTACTAGAAATTTCTTGAACCACATTCGTCTTCGATATTGTCACAATATTATCTTGAGCGTAGGTAGCAGTTTTACTCTTATAAACACACTAACCTGCATGAATTGTATATACTTCAATGTATCTGAGATACTTTTTATGAAAGTGGAATATCCGATTATAAAAGAAGTTTCTTGTAAATTATTTTAACTTAGATACGTTAAACAAAATTTAACATATTTGATATTAAGTACTGATAATAAAAATATTAACTTACGTAACATATTTTCTACTTCATACAATAAATTTTCATTTCAGGAAGAAGCAATTAATTAAAATTCTTAAATCGTTTTAACAGTGCCGCAAGAAAGACATTTTTAGTTACATGTATGCCATAATATCCTTTCGATTTTAACTGTCACGTTTTTATTTTCCTTTAATTTTATCCTGAGTTTATACCCCCTATTTATAAATGTCTTTTATGTTTATTAAATCTTTAGTAAAACTTAAATAAATTACAACAAAGTACTTACTTTAGGAGGAGAAAAGTATTTTGTTCGTATTTTTTTTTCTGTTCAGTTTCGTTCTCCTGCGACATCTATATTTAACTACTATGATATGAAAATAATATGACCAATCTTTTTACCTCAGACATTGATCTAATATTTATTATATACTTCATAAACAACATGTTTGTAACATGTGAATTGTTGCAAAACCCAAAAAATAAAACCAAATGTAAAATTTATAGAATTGATTAGGATCATTGTTATCGGAATTGTAAACTTTATTTCATGCTCGATCAAAATATATGATAATTTATTGCTCATACTTTAGTTATATTTAATTAAAAGTAGGTGTTTGAATTTTGGGCTGAAACAGTGACCAAATGAACAATTTCAAATTTATATTATTTATGTTGTGTTTATATTTCACGGATTCTACTAATAACACAGACTTTTTTGTGCTAAGTAAATATTAAAACACACCGCGGGTCAGCTCGCTAACAGGAGACGAAGGTAATTTTCGGAGACGAAGGTTTTGTGGTTCAAATCCTACTAGTATACTGTCCGCCAATAACGGTGGCATGTAGATAGGGTAGCGAGACAGAGATAGAATGTGCTGCGTCCGCCGTTCCCCTCAACTCATTTCAATCAGTGCACGGTGTTCAAGCGCAATAGTGACAATACGCGATACGGTAGGGCACTCTGCTGGCCAGTTTCGTTCACTAAACTCTAACAAGCTCATTATTCACCAAAAAATTCTGAAAAAATTACTTTCGCTTCCTAATGAATCTTATTTTATTACGCTATAAATGTTATTATTATCCTCTGATATTTAGATAAGATACGCTCGTACAAAGTTAGCCGTTTAAATCTCATTTCATTTTTTGCGTATCACGTAGGCTAATATAACATCTTTTCCGGAGCGACATAATATGCGTTTTATTATTTTGTTATAAAATATAAAATTTTGTCGGTAATTTTGTATATGTTGAGTCACATGTTGTGCGGAAACAGAAATAATAAAAAGGTTGAAAAAAATCACTCTTTGAAACAACGTCAAAGATACATCGTCGTGTCTGGTGTCACATCCCTGTTAGCATTCCAAGAAGCTAGTCATTTTTTATAGTTGTAAACTTTATACCAAACATACGTCAGTTTTTAGAAATCAACTACGCACGCACAATATCAGTTGTATGAAATTTTAATAAAAAGAACGGCATAGTAAATATAACAGAAAGAGAGTATGACATCCCTCTCTTTCGGGCCTGTCAAAACGTATGGTAGGTACATCATTTAGAAAAAAAATTATTGTCTATTACTCCAAATTGAATCGCAGACATTTTTGCCCGAATTTTGTGCGCGGACAACGTGCGGCTTTCGACAATGACAAAAATGTCAAAACGATAACTGCATGAACAGAACACAACGAGTAGTGAGTACTTCTTTAGAGGCAGCCTATATCAGGCTACGACGCTGTGGTGGGGGAGCTACTTACTGCGCATTTGCGGCCCGCACGCCACCGTAGTTGGTTATAGTTATACATGTAATTATTTTCATATGGATTTGAATATTAGACAATGGTTACTGGTGTACTTTGATTGTTGGGCTTCAATTAACCATAGCTCAGGAATGGTCGGCCTGAATCTGTACAGGACAAGATCTCAGTTACTGGGGCGCTGACTAATTTTTTTTTGGTTTAACGTCCGACCAAAAAAAAGTTAGTCAGTGCCCCAGTAAATGAGATCTAGTCATATACAGATTCAGGCCGACCATTCCTGAGACAGTTAATTGGCTAATAGAAAAGGGGAAATTCATCGAATTATTTTCAAACAGAAAAGTGACTCGATATTAATACTAAAGAGTTTTCACTTAGGAACACTTACTATGTGTTGTCAGACATGTCCGACATGTAAGACGATTCATCCACAACTAAACTACAGCCGCCCTCTGTGTTAAATTTAGCGTTAACAATCTGCAGCTTCTTTTAAATATACGAGTAATTATTAGTAACGATGTAAAAAATTATTACGTTTATAAAGTTATATCACGAAGTCTATTGAAATTGAAAGCCAATAGTAGTCAAATATATTCGACAATAATAAAATATTCTGAAATCTCTACAATCGCCTTCTGCACCTTCCAATTAAACCAGTAGCGCGTATTTAGGGTTGTGCTACGACCATTACTCAATTGACTTCAATGGCAAAATAAAATAACGGGCTGCGGTTTATCATACGGCAAGGAATATCAATAACAATTATTTACAATCAAACATTGTAAATAATTCCAAACAGTTAAAAAAAGTGAATATTAATTTTTATGATGATCATCATTAGTGACCATGGCATTTTTGTTGGTGTTGATGTTCATAAACTGGAAAACCATTTGGTTAATATTTTAGATTATTGTACTTTCTTTTTTTAACTCTTAGGAACTTTCTTTCTTATAGCTTAAGAAGAAAAAAATGAGTTTTGAGTATCAAGTCAAGAGAATATTGTAATGAAAAATAATTCATTTAAAACTGAGCGTTCAGGTTCATATTGAAAAGTCGTCGTTTATTAAAGTTTTGAAGATATTGAGAGATAGCTTGACAAAATAAAATTCCTAGTTCTTCGACTGATAACAAACAAAACTGTATATATATATATATGCATTGCAATTTTAGTTAAATTCATACAAAATTAAAATTGTTTACGTCTGATTTTAAATAATGTAAGTTTCTTATAAGGCGGGCGCTCTGGCGTTTATTACAAATTCCTGGTTTTAACGCGTGGTAGTATTTTATTAATGTTTACTTCAGTCAACGAAAAGAAGGGTACAAAAAATATTTTTACCACTAAATTTTTAAAACTTTTCTATTTTATTTTCTTGCACTATATTCTTTAAATGATTACAAGTGTGACATGAATAAAAAAGATTATTTTAAATTTATCTCGTAATTATTAAAACCGGTTTGTTATTAAAACATATGTTTTTATAATTTTAATAAACGTAATTTATTTAAAAATCGTATATGAACGCCAGAAAAGTAGCTCAATTCTTGGCGCTTTCGTTGTTCTTCCATTCATATCTATATTCTGATCGTTTAGGAAATTAGCGATTATTGTTAGAATTAAGAAAAAATAAAAATCTGTTGTGAAACATTCACTGCACATTCTCTTGAAATTTAAAAATAAAAAATATAACTTTGATAGTAGTATAGCGGTACGTTCAGCACACTTTTCCCCTATTTTCAAAATCACCCATTTTTTCAAAATAAGGACCATCCCTTAAATCAAAATAAGGACCACTTTTTCAAAATCTAGAATACTCGCATTAGCAGTAATTCAAGAACGGTCGGATGATAAACCAAAGAAAAAGTGAAAAAAACTCATATAAGGTGCAGAAGAAAATAAAAATGTGTCTAACATATTGAAAGAGTTAAGAGTTCCTATCCTTGAATCTTACCTGGTGTGTACCTAGAGTTTAACAATAGAGCACGTTACTGAGAAAAGTAAGAGAGCAAACATAATAAAAATACGATGTTTTGCGTCCTAAACCATAATATTATAGGCACCGATACGAACCGATATATTCGATGAATTTCCACTGTTATAATGTACTTTTTAATGAATGTGATAATAACAAAATAATTTCAGCAATAAAATAATGAAAGAAATTTTATTATACCTATGATGAGTCAAAAGTACGAGCAAAACAATAAAAAAGTATTCCTGCTACGCTCAGGCGGAGTGCACTATATGTAGTACAATTGTCAATTTTTTCTGTTTATGAAGAACCTTGGTACAATAAAAACGGTATTTTCTACTGTTCCCTGGATAAAATTGCACTATATGTAGGACAAAAATTGTCAATGTTGTCTGCTTAAATATTCAGTCAAGTGGTTAGACGCGTGAATTTCATTAACCGTCTATTATAGTCACTTGAGCCACGAGTTTGCCCTTGCTTGCAACGAGAGGCAAAGGGGGAAGAGCATCAGTGCGCATGCGCGACTATTTACAGTGCTGAACGAAATCTAATATGCAATGTAATAAAATGTTGTGAAGTTGAACCTAAACAAAACTGCCTGTCCGTGCCTCTTAACAAAAGCCGTGAGCGACCGGCTAACTACTGCGATGTTACTCTTTCCACTACCTATTCAAAAATTAAGAAGGAAATTAAAGACGTGAAGAAGCTATTCTTCAACAGTTTTGTTGACACCTGGTACAAAAAGGAAACGGTTAGGTAAATACTAGTGCGACTGATAGTGAAGACGCCGGTGACAGCGATAGTAAAGAAGACGATTCATTTGTAGAAAATTTTGTTCCGATGGAATAAGTTAGCTGGTAGCCTAATTACACTAAATCAAACATTTCCAGGCATGTAATTTAGCTTCAGGCAATGTTACAGTCACATTTATTTCTTATAACTTTTATGATGAAAACATTTTCTTGGAATAAACCACAGCTTACAAAATGTACGTAGTTACTACACGGTAGTGAAATGTATACGAGTAGTGTCTCACTGTTGAGGTTGGCAGCACTGTCAATTATTCGCTTCCCGTCCTCACAGCCCATTCATACGCAAAAGGCAATCTCGTGACTAAAGTATCTATACCTTATCAATATACATATATATTATAAAAAAACTAAATTTCATTACATTGTATAGTTAAAACATTTATCATCATCATCATTCTTTTATTATGTAATAAAAAATCTTTGAACATTATTAAATGATCATCATTCAATCACATATGTTATGTTTTCAGCATAATTATTGAATCACGTTTTAATTACAATAATTATCATAAGTAATAATAATCACAGGCAATTCATTTAAAAAATAGTTATTCTTATTTATACTTCATCATATATATATATATATTACAATTAAGATTAAATGAATGTATTTTAAAATGATGTATTTGAAAGAGGTTGTAAATAGGTAGCAGTTATTTGTTGAACAGCCCAGCCTTCCAAAATGTATGGTATTTCATAATGTTGCATTTATATTTCCAATTGTATAACTAATATAATAAAACAACTATAAATTCTCTTCTAATCAACTTAAATAATCTTTTTTATGAATGAATGGGACGTTCCAATAAAACATGCTGTTGACTTGAGGCTTTACGTCCCATTAAATTAATTTACAATTTTTATTTCTTCTTCTTAGTTGCTTAGTAACCATATTTTGTTTATGAAAATTAAATAATTTTTAAATATTTTATTTTAATCAGCTGGATTTATTTATACTTACTTCAATATACTCAAATATAAACAAATCCAGATGTCAGTCAATTTTGTATCATTACAATATATTAAATAGATATTTATTAATTCATATTTTTATTTATTTATAAAAACACCATTTTTAATTTATTATTTGTTCATCATATGAACTTATGTAATTAATAATAACAATTTCTGAAGTCTTGAATACTCCATTGTACAATTAAGAATTGAAAAGAATAAGAATTCTTGTTTATTAATTGTTTTTAATTTTTTTAATAATTGAAAATTAAACCTTAGTATAATTAAGAATATACGAAAAAATATACAAAGCAAATGTTTTCAAGCTTATTTGACCACTTTGGATCATTTTAGTCGATTACTCGATGGTTTTTATATGGCTCCCATCAGCCTTTTTTTTCTACCAATACTTCTTCATGGTTTTTGATCTCGGTTTGCTGTTTGTCCGTCAACCGCACAACTTAGTCACTTTGTCTATTTGAAACCCCTTTGTGTTCAAAAATTTATTTATCTTCGGTTTATTCATTGCATCCTCAGTCTTCAGTCCAATTTCTTCCAGGTCCTTCTTAACTCCTGCTTGATATCTTCTCTCAAGTTTCACACTCAGTCTATTGGTTATAAGTTGTTTAATTATCCCGCTTTCTGGCATTCTCAGTTTGTGGAAGAAATGAAAAATTCTCTGCTTTTTCATAAGACTGATAATTGATTCTCTGGAAATATACACCGTTTTGTTTGTGGGAATCCTCCACTCTCCATCCTTTTTG
Source organism: Catonia carolina (assembly GCA_035578175.1). Lineage (NCBI taxonomy): Eukaryota > Metazoa > Arthropoda > Insecta > Hemiptera > Achilidae > Catonia > Catonia carolina. Next base: position 252,895,601 of record JAQMRL010000001.1, on the reverse strand, counting down.
TAGTTTCTTTAATGCAGTTTCTGATAATTCTCTGTTCAATCTTTATTGTTCGATCACTTTTACCTTCCAATTCTAATTAGGTTTCACTAATATAAAATGCTTCTGGTAAAATTACTGTTCCGTAATGTTTAATTTTGGCATTAATAGACATTTTTTGTAGTATGTGGATTATTTAGTTAAAATTTGTGCATTTTTCATTTTATCAGTTGTATATAAATAGTATGTAGTACATTACTACAAAAATCATTCAAACAATATAAACATATAAAATTATTGTAGGAATTAAAATTATTGTTTATTATAGTACAAAATAAAATTGTGTTAAAAAATTATAATTATAAATAAAAATAATTAAGAAAGAAAAATTATTTTTTTATTAATAATTTCGTTTATGATGGGTTGTTTATTAGTAAAAACGTAAATTAGAATTAAGTTCAAAACTTTTATAAGTTATTTTTGTGTGTACTTTGCAATCTAATACTATTATAGTAGTAAATACTATTTATAATATTAGTATTGCATTTATTACAATGTTGATAACCATAAAATTTATCAATACTTTTACTGATTTTTGACAGGTTCAATCAATGGTTTTTTTATAAGTGGCTGTTAGATGGTCTCCACATAAAGTTTCTTACTCAGTCTATGTTACTTAACAAAATTAATAGTGACTTTCCACCAGCTAACTCGGAGGCAATAAAATTTGTTTGTCTTATGTGATTTAATAAATCAACTCACGTTCATAATATCTAAAATATACATTGCAGAGGTAACATATTGAAGTTATGGTTTGGATAGAGCTGAAGTAGTAATCGTTTAGTATAGGTTGAATCTTAACTATTGTTTATGATAACGGTGTTTTTGTTTTATTATATACAATTTTTCTTCATCTCTGAAAAAATAAACAATACTGGTAACAATAATTTGAATGTACTGGACTATAAAGCAGAACGTTCCGGTTTCGATTACAGGCTAGGTTCTGGGAATTATCACAGGTTCAAGCCCACAGTTACAAACACCACAGAAGTCGCTAATGACCAAGATGTTAATGGCTTAAAATCAAAAAAAAAAAAAATAAAGTTATTACTTTCTTTATAACTTTTGATAAAGTAAAAGAGTCGGTATATTATATTCACTATAATTCCTGTTTGTTTTTGGTTTTTATTGTTTTCTAGTCTATGAAATATTTGAATTACGTTTTGTGTGTGTTTTCTTTTAAGTAAACGCCTCATTTTTATCGCAAATATTTATTTTAATTTTCATAAATCTTTTGTGGGCAATCTAACAAAAACATGTTTACAAGAAATCCTTTGGTCTCCATAAGTTTATAGTGTTCAATAATGATATACAAAAAAAACTCCATTTGCTATATTTTTCTGGTACCCAAATGAAACCCTTTCCTATAAGTAATATCTTTATACAATATTATTGCATAAAAGTATTGGTGATATTGACCCATATTTAATTAAGATTCTTTAACTTAGATGGCCTTCTTTAGAAAGAGTCCTTTTGCAACGGCTTCTGGTTCAAGACCATTCCTAGCTGCCGTTTTTTTTATATTCAAATTTTGTACTTTATACAAAGTCATTCTAAAATACTAAGTAAGATATTTATAAAAAACAGATTACTTTAAATACTTTATTACTATCAAGCAGAATGAATTAAAATCTTTTTTATTGAACATTTTAAGATTCAGACAAAATTTAAAAAAATTTAATATTGTAACAATTTTATTAAATTTATTTTAATTCAATGAAGGTAACAGATACAAAAAGAAATCTCTCATTTATTTCAGTCACATTTTTATCTAGAGTAACATGTATTAATATTGTTTTTAAAACTTAGCATTACATAGGCTACATCTTTACTTTAATATAGTAAATAAGTTCCCTTACATATTTTGAAAGAAATTATTCAGTAATTTTCTCTTTAGAACAAATAATGTAGTCGAGTAATTTTATGAGGTACTTAAATACTTTATGTAGTTTTAGTACACGGGCATGCTATTACTAAGGGAAATGTATTTTATGAGTCTCTTTTACCTTTACTTTTGCTGATTTTATGAACTCCCATGTTACCGACTTTGAGAAGGATATAACCGGTATTTGTTTAAACTTTTGTTCACTGTAAAACTAATATTATTGCTAAAGGCAAATAAAAATATTCCTGTTTTCTTTGATTTGATAATTCTGAGAACGTCATGAAAATTAAAGTAAATTGTTTGATAAATAATTAAAATTTATTTTGAAACGTTTTTCACAACCCGGTTAGTAAATATTATCAACGCACCGGAAGTCAGAGTTTGTTTATTGATAAAAGTTTTTGTTTTACCAATAAGTTAAACAAAAAGTTGAAGCGGTCACATAATAATATTTTTCATTAGCTCTCAAATATAAAATAATAGCGGATATTATTTATCCTTCAATTGTTTTGAAAATAAAGGGACTTTATAATTTATTCCGTGGTTTCAAAAGGATAAATAAACAAAAGGAAAATATGAGAAAATATGATAACACTAATATAATATTATTCTGTCAGTTAGAATTGGATTGTCTGCGTGTGACTCATTGTTCTTTTTACATGGTGAATACTTTTTTAACCTTATTATCTCTTTAATTGGTACAAAATAAATCTTATATTTTATTTTTTTGTTTTTTTATGGATTCGAAATTGTAACGTAAGGAAATAGTTGCAGACAGAAATTGTTGTAATGTGAGAATCAGTTATTATCGCAGTAAGTTGATGGAAAATCTTGAACGAAAGCAGGGAGAAAAAGTTCCATATATTTTTGTCTGAAATATGCCTCTTTGGTCATCTTGATTAACCCTAGAACGGCCTAGCTCCTGCGCAACATATATAGCCAAGAGAGGGATTCCTCGAACCCACGGATCCTCTAATTACTTGGGTTCGGTTGGTTGGTAATTCAATCCTCTAAACCTCCACGAATCCTACAATTACTTAGATTCGGTAGGTTCGTAATTCAATAAATCATCATTTCTTTTAGTATAAAGGTATGTTTGTAAATAAAAATATTAACCCTATTATTATACATTATTTATTATTTAAATGTTCATGAAATAATATTATTTAAAAAGTTGAAACAAGTTATTCTGTGTCGCTGTTTACAGCAGAGCATTTAAGGCAAACTAATTTTTTGATACAGTATTGCAAACACGTTTTTTACATTGTTCCCAACATTGATTTACTTTCAAGAAGGATGAAAAACAACGATCGCGACTCTGTGACTTCATGTGCAGGCTGATGTTGTTTATATTTTAATTTTTTTCCCAACTACATCGGATATAATAAAAAAATACGAAAGTGTGGGGTCGAGGAACCTTAGCCGAGGAGGCTTGGCTTGCGAGCCCTTGGCCTTTCTAGGGTTAAGTAAGTTAAGATAATCAATTTAATTTGATTAATCTTTCCATCTCTCAAAGGGCGGTATGTTCAACACGTTTTTGACAAAAACATTTTCAATCATTTAGATGTTGAAATTAGCAGAAACACCACAAAGTTGTATGCCATGTCTGAATGGATTTTAAGATTGATTTATACAGTTTTATTTTGTGATTGTTGACAAAAGAGATCTATTGCCTAAAAGCTACTATATTTTGAAAAATTTAGACCAAAAAAGTTTCTTTTGGTAAATATGTGCAGTTTCCATATAAGGTGACAATCTAAATGTAGGCATATTGTATCACAATGTGGAATGATGTTACTGTACAGCTTTATTGTCGGACATTCATTTTTTCTTTAAACTTAACGTCAAGAAGTAGTCATAAAATTTTAACAACTATTATGTGCAATTATTGTCTGTTACAGAAGAAATGGATGCTTGTCTGTTATTACATAAAATATTTCACGATCACCTCAATGATCAGTGTTGTCTAGATAAGGATTCAGGTATGTTACACTAAACATGATCATTGCTAGGTCAAGACGGCTTTGTCTCTCTCTCTCTCTCTCTCTATATATATATATATATATATATATATATATATATATATATATATATATATATATATATACACACTATTACAATATATTTTTCCCTCTCGTTAGAGTCTTGAAAGGTCGAGTTGAAGGTATGAATAATTTATTACACAAAAGGATGGAATGAGAAAACGTTGGACTTTTCTTAAGATAACTTCTTTCAGTAGTCCGATACTTTTCTTTTGCCGTTTTGGTCTACTATGTTGAACGATAATGCGCTTCAAATGGTCGGCCGACTTTTCTTATTTCATCTTTCATACCATTCTTTACTACTTTTATTTATTTCTATGTCCACTTTTTTCTTTACACAAATGTTATTATTTTCTTATTTGTAAGAATATTTTTAAAACTTGTCATTTACGAATCTATATACTTGGTAGCAAAAGAATAGAGTATTTTTTTACAAAAAAATGGCATTGAGTAGACGGCTCGTCCATAGTAAAACTTCAATTATCTGACAATATTTTTGATTTTGGTAGCTATACTATAAATAACATTTTTAATTGCCTATTATAATAATAAGCAAAACACTGCAACAGCATTTTTTTAATGTTTGTTGTGAATTTTCTAGTAATTACCATGTGGTAGTTGATGTACCTTACGTTTCATACACACTTACACCTGTAATGTTTATGTTGTTGCTTGTATTGTGTTAACTGTTTGGAATGTTCTGAAACATTTGCCTCCGTAGCATAGTGGTTAGCACGTTAGCCTACTACGCAGAGGTCCCGGGTTCGATTCCCGCCAGGGTCTGGAAGTTTTCACAAGTCCAAAATATTCACAGTTACTGTCACATATCCATCGTATTCGCTAACAACCAAACAGTTAATATAGATAAAAAAATTAAGTCTCAAAGAATTTTTTTTAAATTTATTTATTTAACGTCGCATCATCTGCAACGGTTATTAGTAACGACGTTGGGATGCATCTGTGTGAGGATGAAAGGATTTTTTTCGTAACGTATGAAAATATGCCGGGCCTGAGTGGGATTCAAACCCACGGCCGCAAGATGAGTGACGAGCACGTGCTCTATCTGAACAATGTCGAGTGATTAAGAATAAAGAAATTGCAGTTTTCAGGTTTCTAAGACTTTATTTTATTTTTTATTTTATTTAGTTAAATATAATACAATTTATTACTATACTAAGCTATAAAGAACATTTTTAACTAAATATATATATACACAAAAACTCTTCTTCACAAAGAGTTCTGTCCGCGCTTATGAGTATGCAAAAAATTATTTAAAAAAATTCATAGTACGAGAAAAATTCATTCTCGTACTAATAACTACTATAAAAAATACTATAAAATCTAAAAAGGGTTCAAGAATTACGTTAAACAGTTTTTGATAAAAACATTGAATACCTATAAATGATAAATACCACTAAATTTATACAAAAATATCAATAATAATAATAATTTTAAGAACAATAAAATTTCAAAAATTCAAAATTATGTACATTTTGTAATAATAGAAAAAAAAATTTATTTAATAACTAAAACTACTTTACAATATATTTTAGGGAATAAAATCTGGATATTTTTACTTAATTAAGAGAATTAATTAATAAATATATATCAATTAATTTGGATATATTAATTAATTAATTAATAATTAAGAGAATTAATTCAATTAATGAGCACAGAAACAAAAAACTAATGCAATAAAGAAAGTAAAAACTAATCAGCGAACAGTTATTTTAAAACTTGTAAAAGTTTCTCTAGTTGTTGCTCGTATATAAATAGGATATGTTATTTATGTTTATATTTCATTAGAGTGGGGACATAATTCTATGTATATAGGATGGAACTACGTTGACGAACCGCCCCTTATGATAGAGAAATAACTTCTGAAAAAATGTACTATTTGGTCTTCTTTATCAAACGTTGCATTTTCTGATTAATTTATTTGAATATAATCCTCTCTCTCCTCATCCATAACATGCTCGTAAAAGTCAGTTTTTGACGTTTTATTGTGTTAATCAATTTTATATAGTTAAGTCTCTCGTAAAAATTCCTTATTTATCCTGTTTTCCGTCTACGATATTCTTAACACATGTCAATTTTAGACATAACTGGATGACTTAACTTTTGTCTATTTCTCATTATTTATTTAAGAGTCCAAGCCTTTCTATTTCATATGAAAGAAGATAAAATATGTAACATCTCACAAATCTGATTCGAACTTTTATATTTAGAATCCTGTTACACAAATAATGTTTCATCTTTATAAAGACCCCCTTGTCTTTTTTATCCCTACTCTTTTTTCTGGTGGCCTTTATTCTCATTTATTATTTTCTGCAAATATCTGTTTCCTCAGGTCCCTTCTCCTTACTCTCATTTTTATCCCTTTATTTTTATATCTTAACAGCTGGTTATCGAAGACGAAGGTTCCTGGTTCAAATCCTAGTAAAGGTAGTTTTATACGGATTTGAGTGCTAGACAGTGGTTACCGGTGTACTTTGATGGTTGGGGTTCAATTAACCATACTCTCAGGAATGGTCGGCCTGAGTCTGTACAAGACTACACAGTCTCATTTACACGTCATACACATCATCCTCATCTCATTGGGTCATGGGGTTGCTTATTGTTCTGAATTGAACAGATTGCAACGTACACATATTAGGAATTAAAAAAAAAAAATTTATATTTTTGTTTTCAGTTAAATGTTTGGATTCGTTTTCATTATTTATAAATTTTTAAAGTTTCCTTATTCTGTATTGGCTGAATATGTTTGTACTCCATATTATTTTGCTGAAGAGGGACCAGAAATAGTATCTTGATTCAATTTAGAATATAGTTTTGTTAGATTCGCCCTTGTTTTGCTTGAACGCAACAACAAAATGTTTGCGAGTTTTATTATGTAAATTATATTTTTTTGTTGTGGTTTTCTGAATATTTAGCCTACCAAATAGGGTTTCTCGATTGCATTATAGTACTTGTATTTCAGATGTTTCTTTTTAATTTTATTTATTAAGGTCATATCAACTGCTTATGGTTATTAGCGACCACAATAGGAATTATACTAATAACAATAAAAACAACAACAATTTCATAAATTAAAACATTAGAAGAAGAAAATTAGTTGGCCTATCAGATTTTGTCTTCAATACCAACATAACGTAGAAATTTTTAAAGTTTGTCACAACTATTTTTAGACCTAACATTGTCTTCAAATATTGCAGAAATACCAATAAGACAACGGGCGTTTTGAAGTTCTTGACATTCTGAAATAATATGTGAAACCGTTGCTTTTGCGTCACAGAAAGGGCACACTGTTGGCGTAGATTTTGTGAGCAGGTGCTGGTGTGATATAAGTGAGTGCCCAATCCGCAATCGGCAGATGACATCCTGTTCCCTGCGTTTATGGAATTCGTGAAGAGGAAATTCTCGTAAAGTTTTTTGTACCACGTGGAGTTTTGCAGGTGGAATTTCTGTTGGTGTGGGCCTTTAGGTCAAAATGAGAGACTCAATGGAAATTTTCTTCCAAGTACTTTATTTTTTTCTTTATGTTTATTCACCACTTTAATATATTATTAATTTAACGTGTTATTAATAACGTGATTGTGAATTAGTCTCGTGATCGATTGTGACACGAAATGAAAAAAAAATATGAAATCCAGGTCATCTGTAATAAAATAAGTGATTGTGTGAAATAATTATAAGGTATAAGAACTTTAATAAAATTAAATTTTATGTGTGTGACATAAAAGTTTATCATCATATAATGGACGGAATAAATTCTGATTCCACTTTCTTTTGAGATCTATTAATACTGTGTAGTGCAGTGTATCGTTAATCAACGAGTTTTGTCGGGTTAAACTCAGCTGCGTGGGAAACGTTTAAATTTAAATTACAAACGATTTAATAAATTTAAATTGCTACTGAAAACGGTCACTACATATATATAGCAAACGAAATGTCAAATAGAACGAATTGATTTTATTAAAATACTATTGTTTAAATGATAAATTATTTACTCTATATGAAAAATAAATTTAAAATATTTAAAAACCCACCTCTAGAATTATCATTCTAGAGGTAAAGTCGTCGCCGCGAGCCACCAGTTCAGCAGCTGATTTTTGGAGACGTTGATTCTTGGTTCAAATCCTAGTAAAGGTAGTTATTTTTATACGGATTTGAGTACTAGACAATGGTTACCGTTGGTTGTACTTTGATGGTTGGGGTTCAATTAACCACACTCTTTCAGGAATGGTCGGCTTGGGTCCGTACAAAACTACACCTCATTTACACGTCATACACATCATCTTCATTTTATTGGGTCATGGGTTTGCTTATTGTTCTGAATTGAACAGATTGCAACGTACACAAATAAGGAATAAAAAAAAGAATTTATATTAAAAAAAAAAAAGTTTTATTTTGTCCAGATAGAAGAAACATCTTACCACTGATAATAATAAAATGATTGTTAATGATGTTGATATAATAAAATATTTAACAGGTTTTTCATAGTCATGAGGTTGGTTTGGTATTCAAATACCTATAAATTAAAATTTATATTTTAATTGTTAAAAACCTTTTATCCATGACCTTTTGTATTAAATCCATATTTTTCCAAAATAAATGTATTAGAATCGAAAAATTATGTATTTTTAAATAACAAACAAATATTAATTGTTGTATAAAAATAGAATTTGGAAAAGTTTGAAAATTATTCATTTTTAAGTTAACATCTGATTTGATTAATCGACTATTTTAAATGTCACCAGGTAAAACTGACTGCAACAACAGAGTTGATGTGTTGAGAGAGAAGGAACGTTTCGGTTAATGTGAGCAATGGTCTTGTCAACATCACAAAAGTTAGATTCGTTATTATGAAATAATCGGATATCACATCTCTGAAACAAAAACCTTTATTCAACACTGCAACACAAGTACTTGAACAAGATTGATCAATTCCCTGGTGCACACCGATTTATATAGGTTGTTAAGCTATCTTTATACAAGGTTCAAAAAGATAACACAATACAAAGAAGACCGTAAACATTAAAGTATGTGAGTGTGGTTATATATAAAAAACAACATCTTATACCATTGTGTTCCATTATACGTACAGATGACGATTTCGGAAACTGTAACGATTATAAAATTCTTATGAAATGTACTGTTTGTCACGTTAAAAGGTGAATTTGTCGTACCTCTAAGAGTTTTTGACTGGTACAATTGAAACGTTTTCAATGTTGTTTCATAATGTGCTTCAAAGATTGATACACTTACTAGACTTGAGATTTGTACAAGTAACTAAAAAGTCAAGTTTAAATGTAGTGGTATTTGCGACCCAAGACTCCATATTTTTCTCAGCGTGCCTATCCGTTCCGGATTTTGGCAGTTATCATGGACTTCATAATCATGCTGGTTATTATTCGCAACAACTTTGTAGAGATATTACCAAACCTAGCCCTCAAATTTTCGAGCAAGGAAATTCTTTTTCTACCAGGAGCTCTTTCACTTTGCAGGATGCGTTGTAGCGTGTCATATATTTTTTAACCTCTTGAAACTTATGACATTTAAATACTGTATAATATAATAAATGTATGCTTATAACGGGCAGGTAGAGTATTAAATTAATTTTACTCGATCTGTAGTTCCAGGGCTAAAAAAAATAGTTCTGTTTCTTATCATATAGTCAGCCAATTATATGACTGAACTATTTAAGAAACGAAGAGGTAGATGTGTAAAAGACACTAGTCACAGTTATCTCCTGTGAGAATGATGAATTTCACTATACAGCCAGACTCTGTGGTGAATGAAGTGAAGGTGTCATTTGCAGGATGGAAAGTGGGTGCTTTTCAGAGGGCCTGGTATGCTAATAAGCATACTCTTTAAACTCAGTGAAGAAGGCAATAGTAAACCACCTCACTCTTCATTTTTACCTAGTAAATCCTCTAGAGGTTCAAACCAGCCTTTGAACTGTTGACCTTAACAACAACATAAAAAATAATATAAGACGCCATACAGCATGCAAAACCATGGGTTTAAGATTGTTCTAACGTGTGCATTTCGTGATTTCCCTTTAAGGCACCAGGGTAAGCCTACTGATAAAGCTCTTATCTAGAATTCAGAACAAAATTATTTTTTACTTTCTCTTGCCTTTCTCTTGGCTTCTACGGCCTCCTACTATTCAGAAAAGTATATATTTTTAAGAAAAAAAAATGTCCCCTGTTAGTATGGTTTGCAGGCACAGTTAGTGCCAAGTGTGTCTCCCACGTAGCGCTGACACTTGAGAGTCATACACACCAAACACATAATGAATATAGGAAGCAAAGTATTGTTTTATGTCGATTTTTTTAAATCGAGTTTTCACCGGATCTACACGTTTTCAGACCCCGTAAACCCAAAAAACATGTTTTTAGCGATTGATCTGTGTGTGTATGTGTGTTTGTGTGTGTGTGTGTGTGTGTTTGCGTGCGTGCGTGTGTGTGTATGTTTGAACAATATATTTCAAATGGAACATCGTACGAACTTGAAACTTAAAACTTAAGTTAGGTACTACTACTGAACCTGATACGAATATTTTCATTAAAATCGGTCAACCGGAAGTAGTAGTTTAATCGTGTCTTTTATCACTTTTTTGCGATTTTCTCAAAAACGGCTGCTAAATTTTTTTTTAAATCGTCTCATTTACTATATTTTTTATCCTCTATAAGATAGGGTAGGTGCTATGTCGTATTTTTAAGCCAAACTGAAGTTGATTTTCATTTTGCATCATCCACTCATGATTAAAATAAGGTTGTGTTTTTGAGGTTAGTTTTTTGTTTATTTCAAATGTTTTATTACTAATATTAGGTTATATTGTTCATTATTTGCATTGACAAGAGAAAGTTGTGTGAGTGTTTCACACCAGATCTATCGTTTAGGATTTACATTATGTTCGAGCTGTCATATATTTTTGAATTCAGCAGCGTACAATATTCATATTCACTAGTTTTTCAGAATAGTGGTATTCATAAACAAAACGTGGAAATCCATCTGATCTGTTATTCATTATTGAGCCAATGAATATATAATTAATATTTCCAACTGATTATTACAGAGAGATTGACATTATTTTTAAAATACGTTTTTAAAATATGTTCAAAATCTAAACAAGGAAAGGAATTTTAATGATAGTTAATCGATATTTTAAAAAAAAACTTGTTAATTAGATCCTTTGTATTATTATAATCATATTGTTTATAAGTATACGAAGAGGGTTCCTGCAGAAGACATCAAATCAATGTTAAATACGTTTCAAAACCTTAACTAGCCGGTAATATATAAATTATTATATTACATATATTTTATAAATGTACTGTAATCGAGCTGTAAGTGAGGGAGAAACATGGCGTCCAACTGTGAGACGATAGAACAAGAGTGGAAAAGGGTGGCAGAAGGGGGCAGATATTAGCAGTACATAGTGGGGGTAGCCCGGAGCTGGGCTTGCAAACAGAGCACTTGTTGAGCTCCGTGCAGACAGACGGCATCTAGCCAGGTCGGGATCTATCGTACATATGATATAAAATGAGTGTGTTTATGTGCTCCATAAATTAAACGCGCGACACTTTTTATCAGTATTTTTCTTTAATTTAATGTATTTACTAATTATAAAGTAATTTATTTTATTTTATTTTCAATTTAATTTAAATAGTCCGGTTAGTTTTTAAATAATTCGATCGGGTTTTATTTATATCTTATTTTTTATATTTTCGTGATCGGTTATTACTTTTTTTTACTTTGAATAACTGATTGTATTTACAGTGATTCAAGTAAATATTATAAAAATTATATTTATTTCCAAAAAGCTTCTTTTCTGGATAATTCAGGTGAGAATCTAACACTTTTTTTCTCGTTACCTTTAAAAAACATAAAAAGTATTAATTTCTTCATTACATTAGAACTCATAACGTTAAATAAAAAAAATTTTCCATTTTTAAATTAAATATTTATTTATTTATTTATTTCTAACTGTTTAATTACTTTTTCGTTCCGGTAAATTATACTTTTGAGTTTTAACTTATACGATAAACATAATGATTTTTTATAATTCAGAATTTCTTCATCAAAAATAACATAACGTCAAAACTTAATAATATTTATTTTATTAAAATAAAATACGAAATATTTTATTCAACTTTTTGTTTTTGGTTGAAATATCCATAAAAATTTTAAAAATTTGACAAAATTATCATCTAATTCATTTTTAATATGTTTTATAGGCTACAACCGTAAAAAATTGTAGGTTTAAAATAATTTCAATTGTGTATTCTGTGGTCGTATTCTAAAAATAAAATTTACACAGAAAATAAATTTTTAAAATTAAAAAAAAATTTACAGCTAAAAAATCTTTTCCTGTTTGAAAATTAGTTAGTTTGAAACTGAGTTATCTTTCTGATACAAGGGAAATTTTACAGATTGAAAATCGTGAAGAATTTTTTTTTTAATCTAGAAATATATCCTGTTTTTGAATCTATTAATTTATTTTTTGAAATTACCTGTAAGAATTTGTGACGATTTCCAATATTTTTTTTTCTATGGTCAATAACTAATTATAATACATAAATAAAAGAAGAATTATCGCTTTCCGCTCGTTTCTAGACTTGTAGAAATTCCAGTTAGACATTTTGTAGAATATTAGTCTGTATGAAAAAGGTGTATAAATTATCTACAATCTAGATGAAACTTTCTATCAGATGCTTTTCTTATCAGGTATTTTAAGCCAAGTACGCTTAAATATAAAGCCTTCCAACGTTTTTCTTATCCGAAAAAATTTTCAATGAAACTACAAATCTATTGAAAAATGAAAAGCACTGAGGGTTTCAAAACACATTCAGAATAATGTAGGCCTACGTTTTGCCGGTACTGTTATAAAATTTAGCAAATATAGTTTCAATTCTTTTGACTTTGGCTTTTTATTTAAAAACTATACAATATAGTACAATAATCAAAAACATGACTTAAATTTAAAGAAAACAAAAAATAATGTAATGAACTCTTTTTAGAATGTGAATAATTCAAGGTTTCACGCGAAAAAAAATTAATGAAATATAAATAATAATATATCTATAAGAAATTTTTTATAGTAAATGGGCACAATAAGAATTAAGTGTCGTAACTGTATTATTAAATTTGAACACAACACTGTATAATAAACAAAAATGTAATGTTTTGGAATATTATAAAAAAATACCACAAAATATACGTTTAAAAATTGAACTAAGCAGTAATTTAATTTTTAAACTATATTATAATCAATTGGGATTTTTTAATTAGATCAATAGATATCTAATCCATATTTCTTTGCAGGGCCCAACTTGTTAAATATTGTTTTGACATTTACTATATTAAAGTATTCAATTCTGTTAAATTTTTAATAGCTTTTAAATTTGTTTAATTGCTGTTAAATTTTTAGTAGCTTTTGTTACGGAGTGAACAGCTGATCTTAAAAATACTAATGCAGTGATATTTATATAGTAAATAACATTCATAAATTTCTTTCTAATTTTCTGTGAGAAACCATCGAAAATTAATTTCACAAGAAGAAAAGACTTTATTCTTATTGGGAAAGAGAAATTTATTTTAAAATAGGGTGAAGATAAATTAATATCAGACACGGAAATTGTGCATGTGTATGAGGTTATGTTAGTGTTTCTGTTTACATTGATTTTCTGTAAGTACTTTTCATAAACTATTGTTATATGTATAATAATCCTCCCTGTTTCCATTGACTATGGAGCAGGGAGTTCCGGACAATCTCTTCAATCACGAAGAGAACTTGAAGGTGATCAACGCTCACCTGGATGTCGCACCTGAGACAACTGGTACGCAGAAAAAGGCATGGACTAAGGTTATGTCTAGTAAAAAACGTCCGTTGGATACGGAAAAAAGTTCCGCTGACTCGGAATTGCCTCCTATGTTTCGAGTCCCAACAACAAATAAATACGGACCTTTAGAAACGTTACAAGAAGACTCTTGCAAGCCTCCACCAATTTATTTAAAAAACGTAGAACTGCGCGACTACAAAAACTTAATATCTCAGTTGAAGAGTACAGTAACTGGCGACTTTGAATTTCAAGCGACCAACAACGACGGGGGGACGATTTACCCAAAAACATCTGAAACATACCGTACTCTTGTACACCGATTGAGAGAATTGGGACGCAATTTTCATTCATATCAGCTACCCCACGAAAAAGCATACAGAGTCGTGATACGCCATTTGCATCCAAGTATCGATCCGTGTGACATCAAGGAATCGCTGGAACATCTCTCTTTTAAGGTAAGAAACGTTGTCAATGTTTTACAGGCTGGCACAAGAGTGCCCTTGCTATTATTTTTCGTTGATCTTGAGCCTGACAAAGATAACGAAAAAATATTTGATGTTAAATCCTTGTTAAGCACACGCATTAAGGTTGAAGAGCCAAAAAAGAAAAGTGACGTAGTTCAGTGCAAAAGATGTCTACGATTTGGACACACCCGCTCGTACTGTAACCATCCGTTCAGATGTGCACGCTGCAGCAACTCTCATCCAACAGCTGACTGTCCAAGAGGTGCCAATGAACCCCGAGTCTGCCTTCTTTGCAAAGGCAATCATTCGTCCACGTACAAAGAATGTCAAACATATAAAGAACTGAGAGACAAAAGAAATGGTAATTTTGTTAAATATTCTGGTAATAAACCTCATGTAATGTTGGAGCCTCCAGTCACTGTTACAGTCCCCGTGAGTACCTCGGTAAAGTCACATCATACACAGTCGACTCATACTAACACCGTCCCCCTTTCTCGTGACCCGAGACTGAATTCACGGTCATACGCTCAGATGGCTGCTCCTTCCCTTCGGCAGCAGCCATCTCATACTCGGTCATCTCAGTTATTCCAGCCCTCTCAGCAGTCTCAGTCTTCCATGACATTCTCAACTCTTTCATCAACAGATCCCTTAACGACTCAGAATCCTTATGATCATTTTACAGCCACTCTTAACACATTTTTTACACGCTTTCAGGACCTTTTGACACCCCTCATTACTACGCTTAATATGGTCGTTAACAAGTTGCTAAGTCATATCAATGGCTGAAACCAGCAGGTCCCTCGTCGTTGCTCTCTGGAACTCAGCAGGTCTTGTACGTCATGTTCACGAACTCAAACAATTTTTACATGACAATCGGGTAGACATTGCACTTATTACAGAGGCACACTTTAAGGACACAACACACTGCCATATCACTGGTTACACACTATATCGAAGTACACATCCAGATGGAACTAGCCATGCAGGGTCGGCTATTTTTGTTCGTAAAAGTATTAGTCATAATTCGTTCCCTCCGTACATTCAGGCTACCACGATAGAAGTATCTTTAATCACTCATTCCCTTACCCTTTCTTCTGTGTACTGCCCGCCTAATCATAATATCTCGCGCGAACAATTTACACATTTCTTCAATTATCTAGGAAAAAATTTCATCGCAGGTGGTGACTTTAATCCAAAACATCAACAGTTTGGATGCCGAGTTACAAACCCGCGGGGAAAAACTTTATATGATGTTTTAACTCACGAAAAATATTTTTACTATGCCCCTGCAGAACCCACTTACTATCCCCACAATAATCGTTGCCTCCCAGATATTCTAGATTTCTTTGTATCGTCTAAATTCTTTCCCTACTACGAACTTGAAACTCTTCCTGATCTATCATCTGATCATACACCCGTAATAATTACGTTAAACTCTGAACCAACCAAATTAAAGTACAGGCATTCCCTAACATCTGGTAAAATAGACTGGAATAAGTACCAACGTATATTGTCAGAAACAACAAACCTGGGAATTTCTCTCAAAACCCCCAGTGAAATCGAGCGTGGAGTGGAAATCTTCACAAAGAATCTACAAAGCGCAGCTTGGGACAGTTGCGAAGGAGAGAACATGGAATTTAAACAGATACTTAACGTTCCTTTTTACATCCGTCGAATGATAGTTGCTAAGCGCCGATGTCGTCGTTTATGGCAGAGAAACAGATACCCCAGCGTTAAAGCAGAACTTAATAGGCTAAATCGTCATTTACAGGTTGTCCTTTCGCGTTACAGAGCAGATAGATTTATGGCTTTCACTGAGACACTCTCTACTCAAAACAAAACACTTTGGCACACGACAAGACGAATTCTTAACTATAACAATCCTTCATTTAGTCTACAACGACCTGATGGTTCTTGGGCGACTGCCAATAAAGAGAAAGCAGAAATGCTTGCTCAGCACTTGCATAACACATTCCAACCACACAACCTACAACACAAAGATCATCCGAACATAGAAAATTTCCTTAATGCTCCTCTGCAACTTAGCCTTCCCCCAAAGCCAGTTTCCCCCGGGGAACTCGTCCGAGCAATTCACGACCTGCCATTAGGCAAAGCCCCGGGATATGATCTTATTACTTCAATACTTTTGCGCCATCTTCCTAGGAAATCCATCGTACTCTTAACTCACATCTTCAATTCCATTCTCCGAGTCACTCACTTCCCTATTTAGTGGAAGTACTCTATCATAATTCTCTTCTTAAAACCAGACAAACCACCTCACCAACTAACTTCTTACAGGCCAATTAGCTTACTCTCTATTCTGTCCAAACTATTTGAGAAACTCCTTCTACCACGCCTAGTACCGTTTATCGATGCTTCAAACACAATTCCTGATCATCAGTTCGGATTCCGTTCATCTCATTCCACGCTTCAGCAATGTCACCGACTAATTGATATAATCTCTTCAGCTCTTGAAAACAGACAATATTGTTCAGCCGTGTTTCTTGATGTATCTCAAGCCTTTGATCGGGTCTGGCATGATGGACTCCTATACAAATTGAAACTAATACTTCCAGATAGCCTGTATCTAGTAATAAAATCGTTTCTAGTGGAACGTTACTTTAGAGTAAAACAAGGTGACGAACTTTCTGGAATGTACGAAGTCAATGCTGGTGTACCACAAGGAAGCGTACTTGCACCAAGGCTGTTTTCTGTAAGCACCAGTGACATACCAAATTGTATCTATACCACTATGGCTATGTTTGCTGATGATATGGCAGTTTTTGCGGTTGATGCCGATCCTGTTGCAACTCAAAAGACACAAGACCATTTACACCAGATAGAGTCATGGCTTAAACTTTGGAAAATTAAAATTAATGAAAACAAATCGCAACAAATGACGTTTACTCTTAGACGACAAAACTGCCCAACCGTTTACATTAATAATATTCCGCTACCTCACACTACTCAAACACGCTACTTAGGCTTACACTTGGACAGAAAACTTACATGGAACGCACATGTTACACACACACGCCACAAACTCAAAACACGCTTCTATCAACTAAAACGCTTACTCGATAGACGTTCTAAATTAAACATGTCACACAAATTAACAATCTACAAGACAGTCTTAAGACCAATCTGGACATATGGAGTTCAACTTTGGGGATCTGCTAAACCTTCACACACGAAACGTATACAAGCGATTCAGAACAAGATTCTACGAACGATAACGCAATGCCCCTTTTACATCACAAACTCAATGTTGCACAAAGACTTACAAATGCCATACGTAATTGATGTCGCGAAACAACTATACAAGATGATGCATGACAAATTTGAACTACATGACAACCCTCTCATACAATACATGTACACTAGGGCGATACCGGGTACTCAGCGCAGACGTTTGAAGCGCCTCTGGCCAAGAGATCTTCTTGGCCAACTGTAGGACTGTGGTGATGACTGCACGCTCCTTCAAGTAAATCAAGTTTTGAAACATTAGCTTCAAATTTAGAAATTGTTATATTATTTTAATAACAGATACTAAATTTCAATTAAAAGTGTCAAAAAAAAAGCTTTTGTTACAAAACGAATCACCTAACAAATTTTATAAACAATTTCGAGTTTTAATTAAAGTAATTCGTTAGCAAATATTTGAATATATTTTAAATAAAAACACATGAAAAATAAAAACTTCAGATTGTAAAATAATTAAGAATTTATACTGACGAATTTTACAAATATTTATCTAGGTTCTTTTTAATTTTCTGCTAACCAGTATAATAATTATTCTGCCCGTTATTACAATGTGTGTGTTATATTTCTATTATCTACTTCAATTAAGTATTTATTTCTTCATTTCTAACACTTGAAAATATTTTCCTTTCCAATAGTTCTACTTCAAATAAATTATAATTTAATTATAAATTAAATACATTTTTAATAGTATAATATTTTATTTTCAAATATTTCTCTCTTTGCTTTCTTATTTTGGTTCAATCCGCACATATATTAGAAGATTTGTAACATACTTTCATAGTAGATTTTTAAAGTAATATTTTCTTCACTCTATAACAAAAACATTAAAATATTTTTTTTAAATTCCGTAAAAAATAAGTATGAGTATTTAAATAAATCTAACGTTTTTAAATAAACAAACCCGTCTCAGAATCGCTGCAGCTTAGAGCGGTACATTACACTAAACTGCAAGGCGGAGTGTCCCGGATTTGATTCTTGGTCAGGTTGGAAAATGAATAAATGTACGAATGCCAGATATATGGTGCAGCTCCTTGGTTTTAACTAATCAACAACATTTCCAATTAAAATTTTGAGGTATTTTTAACCCTCCTTGAATTAGTTTTAACCATACACTCCGCGAACATTCCTTACACGAATGAAACAATTCACTAGGCATAGTAGTGATTCAAATCGAAATTATTAAACAAGAACCACTAATCCGTGATTTTAACTATCCAGATTACCAAATTATCCCAATCGTCGGATTCATAGAAGCGGGAGAAGAAATTTGGGATAGATTTACTGGTCACCTGATTTGTTCTTCATAAACACAAATTTTTAAACCAGGTTTAGTCTTGTCACGTTTAAAAATTGGTATACTTATTTAAAAGGCATTTTATTACATTTATACGAACACCTACTCATTTAACAATCAATGTTATATCATTTAGACGCAAGGACAGATTAAAAAATGCCAGACCTGACCGGAAATCGAACCCGAGACCCCAGCATAGAAACCATTTTTGCTAACCACTACACGATCGGCCAGGCCTTTAAAATCTATAAATTGAAAACTAGCGAGTCAAAATCTTTTATTTGGCTAGAATACAAATATTTCTGTAGCTTGTATTCTTAGTTCATGATTTACTAAAAAAAAATCTGGTGTGAGACACATACATGGCTTATTCTTGCAAAAATAAATAATGTAAACAATGCAAAATGAAAATTATAATCTATTTTCATCGCGAGTGGATGAGGCAAAATGAATTTGTTATACTAAAAATATGGGAAATAATTATTAATTGACGGTAAAATAGGATCTGTAGAAAAAATGCTTGAAAAAAGTTATTAATTTAAATTTCCTATTACTTAAATTGTATATATACACTTTTGACCTAAAATACGTACTAAGGTCACAATATTAAAAAATTCTCAGTTTTTACCAATTTTGTTAATCAAGCAAAATACAGAAAATCACTAATCAACGACGCTAAACTATGCGTTTCAAAAAAAATGTTACAATTAAAACATGTAATTTTTTTTTAATTTTCTACAATTTTGATTATTACACGTTTGCCTTAGAATGCATATTAAAGCCGCAAACTGTACCACGAGAGCACAGCTCCAAAGGAAGTTCATCATAATGGAGCTTTCCGTAGCTTATCATTTATTACATTTTTAATTCAGTAAATAAAACGATTTAAAAAAAATCGTTAGTGCCGTTTTTGAGAAAATCGCAAAAAGTGAGAAATTGCACGAATAAACTACTACTTTTGGATGGCCGATTTTAATGAAAGTGTTTAAGCAGAATCCTCTAGTGGTACCTGACTTAAGATTCAAGTTTCAACTTCAGCTATTCCGTCTTGAAATATTTTGTTCACACACACACACACACACACATCGCTAAAAATATGTTTCTTGGGTTCAGGGGGGCCTGAAAACGTGTATATCCGGTTAAAACTGGGTTTTTAAAATTCGACATAAAAACAATACTTTCCTTCCCTAATAGTCTTATAGGGCAAGAGAAAGTAAAAATATTAGGCTTAAGATGAACATGAGATATTGACTTCTATTTTATGACTTAACACACCCAAAATTAAACAACATGAATTATATCCGTTATTTCAATCGTCTGTAGTTTGCATTAATTAATATTATAGTTATGAACAATTCAGATACTTAGTTTATTATGCCCATAACGGGCAAGTGGAGTGTTAAATTAATTGCATTCGATCTGTTGGTTCCAGGGCTACAAAAAACAGTTCTGTTTCTTATTGCATGGTTAGTCAACTATACGACTGAACTATTTAAGACCAGAAGAGGTAGATGTGTAAAAGACACTAGTCAGAGTTATCTCCTCTGAGAGTAATGAATTTCACTATACAGACGGAGCCTGTGGTGAATGAAGTGAAGGTGTTATTAGCAGGGTGAAGGTGGGTGCTTTTCGGAGAGCCTGGCATGCTCTAAGCATACTCTTTAAACTCAGTAAGAAAGGCAATGTAAACCACCTCACTCTTTGTTTTACTTAGTAAAATCTCTAGAGTTTAAACCAGCCTTTATATTGTTGACCCATACAACAACAACTTTCAGTTTATTAATTTATTTATTGACTATATGTGTATTTTTTAATGTTTTTCTTACTAGATTTTTAAAATAAATATTTTTTTTAATTAATATATCTTTAGGAATCCCGTCTATATATTTTCGAAAGAATTTGGCATGCATTTAATGAACTTCCAAAACGAGAACCGGGTATGTTGTGAATTCCCGTTTTCGAATGAATGCGACATGTTTTCAAAGTTATAGACCTATTAGTTAAACCGAGAATGAACCCTCGATGTAATTTAAAGCTTGTATTATTTCGGCCGTTTTAATTGCTCCGGAACAATATAATGGTCAAGAAATGCCATTAAAACAAACAAAGCGTATAAAGACAAAATTGATCGTATTTATTAAACAGATGTTTTTGTATAGTGTTACAGTGTTGGAATCAAATAATTTTAAATTAAACAAGAAGTTGCAAATTTACAAGCTAAATGTGTTTTTTTTTACTTTCACTTGCCTATATAAATATATAGGAAGAAAAGTATTGTTTTTTTTAACCGATTTTTCGAAATCGTGTTTTCACTGGATATATATGTTTTCAAACCCCCCTGGAACCAAAAAACATTTTTTAGTGATTGGTTTGCGCGCGCACGTGCGAGCGCGTGTGTGTGAGTGTGAGCAAAATTTCTCATAGACGAAACATCGTAGGAAGTTGAAACTTGAAAATTAAGTTAGGTACCGCTAATGGACCCGACACAAACTTTTTATCAAAATCGGTCAACAAGAAGTGGTACTAGTTTATTCGTGTAATTTTTCACTTTTTTGCAATATTCTCAAAAACGGCTATTACGATTTTTTCAAATCGCCTCATTTACTACTTTTTTATGCTTTACAAGATAGGGTAGGCGCCATGTCTGCTTAAATTTTTGGGGAGGCTGTGCTCTCGTAGAAAAAATGACTTTTAAGATTGCAGCCTTAAGATGAATTTTTAGGCAAAAGTGTACATAAATTAAGTTGTAGAAAATTTAAAACCCTACAACTTTTATTTCAAACATTTCTTTGCATAACGCATATTTAGCGGTAATTAGTGATTTTCTGTTTTTTTTTTCATGAAAATCTGTTAGTGAATTTTTAACATTTTGGACTTATCGTATGCATTTTACGACAAAAGTGTATAATTAGATTTATAGGAAATTAAAAAAATCTACAACTTTTATTTGGCATTTTTCTCTACAGAACCTAGTTTAGCTTCAAAGCGCGAAAGAGTGATATTCCGTATAATTAAGCCGAACTAAGATTTGTTTTTATTTTAATCATTCACTCACAATCAAAATTAGATTATATTTTTGAGTTTGGTTTTTCTTTTTATTTCTAATGTTTTATTACTAATGTTAGGTTCTGTTGTTCATTATTTGTATTGGCAAGAGAGAGTCGTGTGAGTGTTTTACAACAGATTTTTGTTTTATTTACTTATGTTGTTTATCGCATCAACAGCTCGGTTATTAGCAACTAAGGTGGGTTTTTTAACTTGTGAAAATTCCCAGGACCTAGCCGGAAATCGAACCTGGAACCTCCTCGTTGTAGGCTAGTACGCTACCACTACGCTACGGAGACAGCTAATGTGTTAATTTCTTATAAAAAACGTGTAGTTATATCTTTAGTTTTAAAAGTATATTTAGTTATTTAATATACCACCTATTAATTAATGTTAGGAATAGCAACAATACAGGCAGAATTTTATAACTATTTATAATTTATAAATAAAATAGTTGATTAATTATACCCATAGATATTTGTTTTAAAAAGAGAAATCCTTGGATTATCATCAACTGAATTATAATTATATTATAAAACACAACACTGTAAAATAAATTCCACAAAATTTATATCTAGAAATGAGATGACGTTGAATTGATGAATGTATTTGGATAACATGAGCTCAATAAATTTTAAACTAAATTAAAATCAAAATACGTTAGTAGGAAAATTAAGATGTTAAAATCCTTTAAATTTGAACAAATTATAAGTAGTTATTTATTGAATTAATTTAAAAAAATTTGTAGGTTAAGTGATAATTTTACCTTTTTATATCTATCACAAACAAATTTAATATATCACTTAACACGATGCTATATTTTAATTTAATCAAGAGTTTTATCCTGTTATGCAAGAATTTTAAAAGACACTATTCAGAGTTATCTCCTCTGAGAGTAATGAATTTCACTATACAGCCAGTCCCTATGTTGAATGAAGTGAAGGCGTCATTTGCAGGGTGGAAAGTAGGTACTTTTCGGAGGGCCTGGCATGCTAATAAGCGTATTCTTTCAACTCGGTGAGAAGGCAATAGTAAACCACCTCATTCCTCGTTTTTACTTAGTAAAACCTCTAGAGCAGCGGTTTCCAAACTTCTATCTTTTACGCCCCCTTTTGCCAAAAAGAAAACTTCTCACGCCCCCTTACACAATGTTATTGGGCAATGAAAAATCACGTATTACATTGAATAACCATACATTTATTTTTTATTTTTTGAAGTTGCAATTTAATTTTAACAAGATACAAAATAAATCAATGGATGGATGACCTTGCACTTTTTTTTAAAAAAGCTTGATTATTAGAAAGTGCACAACGTAAATCATTGATAAAACCAACATTGCACCGATGCTTTGTTTTTATTGTAACAAGTGCTGAAAACACTTTTTCGCACAGATAGGTGCTTGATAAAGATAATTACAATTACTGCCGCTTGCTGTTATATACTGGGGTAAACTTGGTAATACCTAACCCAAAGTGATGTTTTGTCAATTTTATCGAAATCGTTTTTCGCAGCAGAAACATTTTTTATTTCTAAAACTTGTTTTTTAAGTAATTCGGGCAGGAAGTCTATGTTGACACTGAAAGGATTCGTTATGGAGGGTGAAGCTATCTCGAAGTCCCGCGCCCCCTTTGACGTGTCTTCACGCCTCCCTTGGGGGGCGCGCCCCCCACTTTGGGAACTGTTGCTCTAGAGGTTCAAACCAGCCTTTCGGCTGTTGACCAAAATAATGCAAGAATATTTACAATGATAAATTCGAAATAGAATTGCTTCTATCGATATCTATTCATGATTTCTGCTTACATACGCCGCACCATTTAAGTTAAATTACTCGCAAATAAGCGATAACAGCCTTTATCTTCTTTGGTAACTGGTAATAGCTATTTAAGCCCTTCACATAAATCATAAGAAAACTTGCGTCGGAGAATCAATGAGATAAGTCTACCCTTAACTACTGGAATGCTGCTACTTCATTTGTACATTCGATTACAAATATTTCCTTATGCTATTTTACTGTACCAATAAATTACATTATATTGCACATAATACAATATTGGTTATTGATTCATTGTATTTTATCTGTACCATTACTTTTGCAATATATATCTAAGTCTTAAAACTTCCGCAAAGATAATGAAATATGATACAGAGTTGAATTGTTCGTAAATTCCATTATTGTCTTATAATTTACCACGTACATTTTATACCAGAATAAGCAATGTTAATAACAGTCACTAACTCCTGGTGGACTTATCATTTTGTGATGTTGGTACATAAAATTAGATAAGATACCTTAAAAACCAGTTGTCCTCTTATTGTGTTTAATAAATTTAAGATAAAAAGTTCTAATATTATCATAAATCTTCAAATATCCCAGTTTTGTTATTATGCTGTTAAATTATCAATTGAAAATAAACAAACTGATTCATAAAAACGGGTTTTTTTTAAAAAAAGAGATAATCTTATAAAGATCACTACGATGAATAACAGCAGGTTCTTTCACTTAAAATAAAACCACTAGTATTTTTAGAATATTTTAAACCACGTTAAGTAAATTTAAACCCATTTCCTGAAAGAATTTTTTGGAGCCCACATTATTATAAATTTTTTATTTTAGGTTTCTTTACGCTGTTCCGTTCATCAGTTGTTCTGTCTTGCTCTTAATAAAAGTCCAACTTTTTGTACAGGGTTAAAATTTTATATTCTTAAAATAACTATTCAAGTAATTTAACTATTATTAAATTACTTATTAAAGAAAATCTTGTCATTCATTTTCAAAATTCTTTCTACAATTCTCACGTTAACTCATTGTAGAATAGTGATAAAATTTATAATTTTTTTTTTAACTCTAATGTGTGTTTTTTGCAATATGTTCAATTCAGAACAATAAGCAACCCCATGACCCAATGAGATGAGGATGTATGACGTGTAAATGGGGTGTAATCTTGTTCAGACTCAGGCCGACCATTCCTGAGAGAGTATAGTTAATTGAACCCCAACCATCAAAGTACACCGGTAACAACAAATTTTAATTTAGTATTAATTTTGTTGAGTATTATTTTCCAAAACAAAAATTTTAATTGTAAAGTTAATCATGATTTTAACAAAGATTGTATCTAAAGAATCTTGATACAAGCCATGATTCAAAAGTTTTTCAAATAGTTATAATGTAAGTGCTGGACATGGAATATTTGTAATACTATTTAAATATTAATTTTTCTTATTTAGAATATAAACATGGGATAATGTTTAAAGAACGGGATAAATTTAATGAACATTTTGACATCTCTTAGAATGTTTTAGAATTATTCATATTTCAGATGTAGCCTACAAGTCATTTTAAGATATTTTGTGGCGTTAATAGTGATGTGATAAATATATGTACTTTCTCTCTAATAATAATAATAGTAAAAACACACTCAAATTAAAAAAAATTATTTAAAACAATTAAGATATCTTTGGAATGCCAAGTGGTTTTATAGTACACCAACAAAGTTACATGAACGACAAAATATTTATGAACAACTGACATTAACCAACAAAAGAAAGCATGAAGTTTGTTTCACAAGGATACGCATAGGACACTAACGTTTAACTCAGTCATCTTTTTACTAAAACAAAACCTCCAAAATGTAACTTTTGCAATTGTAATCTTTCGGTAAGACATCTTCTGATGGAATACAAATGTTTACAAACTCTGAGATATACATTACAAATTCCTAATGATATGAACAAGTACCTAATTAAATAAATTACTTTAACAAATTCTTATGACCCACTATATTTTTGTGTGTTATAATGTTTGTTGATTTAGGAGAAACTATGATGTTCTAAGCTTCACTCTGTTCATGAACTTTAAATTCTGTATATTAAATTGTTCTATAATTGTGTATTAATAATTTTTGTATAAAGTCTACCCAGACGCCTTGGTGCTGCGTCTATTCTGGGCATTGGTGGTTTATATAATTGGGGAGCGCTGGTCGTGTGCTAGATTTCTTCTGTTTTCCTGGTTTTTGGCCTTGTATTGTTTAACTGGGTTTATCCCGTATAAGTGTGTGCTATACTGTCCCAGTAGGGTCCATGTGATATGTTTATGCTCGGCTTAATTCTTTGAAGTTCTTTTCAGACTGTGACCCTTTTCTGTTTGTTTTAATGGTCCTTAATTTGATTTTTTTCTTTGTTCTTATATTGGCTGCCTACTAGAGGCTCCAATTTTGGATAATTAACGGCATATTAAAGCTTTTTTCTGTTCTGCTGTGATCTCCCCCATCGACTTACCATTCTAATCCACTACTTTAGATATTCACTTGGTGTTGGTTGGGTTGGCTATGAGCAGAGTTTGGAGGCCAGACAAAAAGAAAAAGAAAATTATATAATTTTTGTAAAAAATTTTATAGTTTAATTTTTATAGTAGCTATTAACTTTTCTTGTTGATGTGACTCTAAAACAATAAATAAATTAAATGTATAATACCATATTTACTTGCGTACGACTCGCACTTTTATTCTAACAATCTACCGCAAAATTCGTAGGTACGCGTCATATGCGGGGTTTTTTAATAGATACAATACCGGTATGTGGTTGGAGTGTACGGTAATCTAAACTTCCAATACTGTCCGGTGGTAAGCTAATTTGTTCATGGCATTTTGGGTAGAAGTAATGTTTGTTTAAACAAATACAATTTGTTTCGATTTAACAACGACTATGGTGCTTTGTTAAATAACAATAAGTAGTGAGTCACATACGGTGTAAGGCTTCACAACAAAAATGTCTGTTTAGATCGTCTTCTTTGGGGATTTCCGTACGTACAGTAAACAGACCGTTTACGTACAATTCATACATTTCAGTTTACAGCAGTCAAGATCAGGTGTGTATTTGGTTTAGACAGTTTATTAAGTGAAAATGAGTTCTGGAAAGCGTTTGCGTTCATTTACACTGTTGGTGAAAAATTAAAAGTTGGTCTTGAAGCAGAAGAAATTGATAACCATGCAGCGGGCCATAAGTATGACATTCTGGAATTCTGTTTAAGAGATTGAAGAAGTAAAAACGAGAAGCTTCAAGATTCCAATAAACACAGAAGATCATTTCACGGAGAAAAACGAAAATTTCCATAAATAAAAGAACAGCTATTGTCCTACAGTGAAGTCCGTCGTCAAGAAGGGTTGGCAATATCAACGGAGATGGCAATTCATAATTCAGTAATTATATTTGGTTGAGTAATTAAGTGGTGCTTTTATTATGAGTTTTAATTACCTTGATTTTATTATTTCTTTAAAACTTACTGCCGTTTTTGGGGTGAGCGTCTTACGCGGGGGCGCGGTGTACATGAGGAAATACGGTATATATTCCTGTGTTTTGTTTTTCGTTAATATTTTGTGATTTTTAATTCTGAGTCTTTGCTATATATAAATATTATTAAAATATACTGTACAGTAATAATGTGATCTAGGTAAATACGTTTGAACTTAATTACGTTTTCAGAAGATTAACATCCCACATCATATATAATCATTTTATCAGGGTCGGCTTCAAATATATGATTCCCATTAGATTGAGTTCACCGACATTAGTTAGTATTACTCTGGTACATTATAATAAATTACGTATTGTTTTATGACAAAAATATCCTCATTGTAATAGGATTAATACGCTAATACTAAAATAAATCTGTCAGGATTATTTTATGATCGTATTGTGCAATAGAAGTTATAAATAGACCTCAGTTTGAATCGAATTTTATGTGCAGTACTATAAAGCTTTTGAATTAAGCCAACGTCCATCAAACGCATTAAAACTTCCTAATATACTAATTTATATTATTTTTAACTGTATTCATAATGTATTTCTGAATATATAACTACTGACTTTTTACGGTACAAAACACCATTCGTAGCATTAGGTTAAAACATGTAGAAAAATAAATTAACTAAAGTTACAATAATTACAAAAAAACATTTTAATTATAGTTTTTGTAATTTTGTTTTCTCTTAAGCTATGTTTTTTTTAAATTCGCATCAAAATATGAATTTATTATTTATTTATTTTTTGTAGTTAAATATACATAACGATTTAATACTGAACTAAAGTAAGCTGTACAAGTATACAATATTTTAAACTAAATATACTTATACGCAAAGATTCTTCTTTACAAAGAGTTCTGTCCGCGCATAGGAGTATACACAACAAAAAAAATTAATCACTTAAATACTTTTATAACTACTATAAAAATTAATAAGTTAAGTTACTATAGTTAAATAGGTTACAAAGATTGCGTTAAACAGAATTAAAAAAGAAAACAAAATAATGATAAATTCAATTACATTTATATAAAATATCAATATTATATTTTTATTTTAAGAATAATGGAAATTTATTTATTGTTTATTAGAGACTACTACGGGGTATGGGAAGATCAGTTTTGACTCTTAATAATTTTCAGACCCTAGCCGGGAATCAAATACAGAACTATCCATTTTGTAAGGTAGTACAATAACCACGAAGGTGGTCACACGCTACAATTTTGATATTAAATTATATATAATGATCTTTTGAATGTTTCTAATAATATTTTGTTTGCCGGAGGTGAATCGATTCAGAGTGGGATAATCACTTTTTTAGTTTTACGTCTGACTGTTATGCAATTTCTGCTAATGCAGACGGTGGATAATGATGATTATGAAAATGAGTGGTGAAAAAATGCCAGACCTGACCGGGGGAATCGAACCCGGGACCCCAGCGTAGAAGCCATTACTAACCACTACCCCAACGAGCCGGCCATTTAATCACGGTCATTCAATATAGCCAAAGTTATGCTATTTTCTTTTTATTTTAGTTTCACTTTTTTATATTCTTAATTTCGTCATGTATAATTCAGCCATGTCACTCATTATTGTAATATTTTGTTAAATATTTCAATAAAAGTTTAAAAAATTATTTATTATACTATTTAAATAACATTTAAATGAATGGTCTTCTAATTTCACTAAACTTTTCATCAATCTAATGTAGGTACATTTTTTGTATTATATATACGTATATAGGTCTATATAATGGGTGTTTTTTTTAGAGGTATAGCACTTTTAAATGAAATAAAACACAGAATAATTGAACAATTGACGTGGAATTTGTTTTGTTTTAAAGATAATTATTTGCCATTTTTATTTAAAAATAATTTGCGGGATGTGGCCGCCGCGGCTGGCTCGGACGTGGTCCAATCGAGACGTCCAATTTGTAACCACTTTTTGCAGCATTTGGGGCCGTATATTGGTAATAACGCGGCGAATGTTGCTTTCCAAGTCGTAAATTGTCTGTGAATTATTGGCATAGACTAGCGACTTCACATACCCCCACAAAAAATAGTCCAGTGGTGTTAGATCGCACGACCTTGGAGGCCAATTTACAGGTCCAGAACGTGAAATTATGCGTTCACCAAACGTTTCCTTCAGTAAATCGATTGTGGCACGCGCTGTGTGACATGTTGCACCATCTTGTTGAAACCACAGCTCTCCAGCATTAAGGCGATTCAATTCAGGAACAAAAAAGTAATTTATCATGGCACTGTAGAGATCACCATTGACTTCGTCTCCGAAAATTAGCTGTTAAACAGCTGACTCGCGGTGACGACTTTACCTCTAGACCAACCCGGTGGGTCACTTTAATATTTTAAATATCAAAAGACTTCAATTATTTTAACTATTTACTTTTATAGATACCTACAATAATCAATTGTTGTTGATGTTTAGGTCATCAGCCAAAAGGCTGGTTTGAACCTGTAGAGGTTTTACTAAGTAAAACGAGGGGTGAGGTGGTTTACAATTGCCTTCCTTACTGAGTAGAAAAATACGTTTATCAGCATGCTGGGCCCTCTGAAAAGCATATACTTTCCACTCTGCAAACGACACCTTCACTTTATTCACCACAGGGTATGGCTGTATAATGAAAATCATTACTTTCAGAGGAGTAAACTCTGATTAGTGTCTTTTACACCTATGCCTCTTCTGTTCAGAAATGATTCAGTCATTTAATTGGCTGACCATGTAGCCTAATAGGAAACAGAACTATTTATTTAGCTCTGCAACTAACAGATTGAGTGTAAATAATTTGACACTCCACCTGTCTGTTATGGGCAAAATAATAAGTAAGAAAGTTAATAATAAATTGTATTTTTCTTATCGCCTAGAAAATATTTTGTCTTAGCCAAATTGGTCTTACCAAAATTGGTACTGGTTATCAAAACGCAATGTATCTTACCTACTAACCACCTGACTGTCAATTTTAATTTCGTAGTTTATTTCAGAAATCTATTGATTGTATGCAAATTATATTTTTGTAATATTGATTCCATGACCAAGAGACGTATAAAAATAGCAGTGTTAATGTTGTGTCATACATAGCTCTATTTTTAAAAAACAAAATTTTCTGACCAATGTTCACGGTTTAGATATAATTTTTCCATTTACAATATAATTCCCATTTCTTGGTAAAATTTGTCTGAATCATTTTTTGTTCGATCAAAGAGAACTTGGTTTTATTTTAAGAGTTTTACGATTTGAAACTCAAAATTGTCTATTAAACAAAGTAAGGCAAATACTCCCTTATCCAAATTAAACGGAATCCTTGTTTTAATAAACAAGTTCTATTCAACAAATTGAATACTTCAAGGCATTGATAAAATTGGTGTTTAAATACTTCAGATTAAATTGTTAATATATTTACTAAGAAAAAGAAAAAAAATTTGTCGATACGTAAAATATATCCCAAATCTGCGCCTCCTCGATTGAGGTTATCTGGAGAATATTTACTGTCTAAAACGTAAATTAGTGGATTATTTTTGTTTTCTTATTTTGATTTAGATCATTGGTTTGTTATACGTTTTTAAGGAATGTGAAGATCTGGATGCAGCGTATGATTGGGAATATGTAAGGGAGCTTTAACAGCTGTCCGAAGCAGTTTTCATTGAAAACTTTGTAATTTAGATTGTGTGAAATTTATATATTTATTTCATGAATAACTGCAGAAATAATTTATTATTGATATTTCTTAAAATATTCATATAAAGGTAGGATTGAATTACCATAATTGTTAAGGGCTTAGAATTCGATAATCGCAAGATTGTTGACTGCTATTCATTCCATAACATGCAATTCACCTTCCGTTAACCCTCTTTCTACCAATGAAAATCAATTATATCTCGTTATTGCCGTAGGTCAGTTACGCTTATTCTTAATTTATTTTAATTTTATATTATTACAATAAGTAAAGAATCTTCGTTAAAACTTGTCAGACAATAAAATTATTTTGTTTATTTATAACTTTAAAGTTGGACGTTATTATGAAAAGAGGAACTTTTCAGTAAGAGATTTGATAACTTATTCCGTAAGTTAAATTTTTATATATTTTTGTCATATATAGAATACAAATAGATTTAACTTATGTCATTAAGTTATTATTAATGTGACTTTAACTTTATTAGTATATAAACATTTCCTTTTACCAACATCTTTAGAAAACATTTTCCTGAAACTAAACTTTTAAATTAAATAAATTTTAAAACAATGTTCTTCAACGTCTGTTTACATAACATAACGTACCCTACCTACAATAAAATGTTACATATCTCTGTTTATATTGAGGGATATTGGTATAAATGTAATATGTATTTCCTGTATAAACTTTGAATACTGCTAAACCAATTTTAATAGGGGTCATAAATTGTTTAGAATAGCTTTAAAATAGATGACAAAACTTTCTAAATTTATACTGACACAAACCGACATACTCTTTGTTAATTTACTTTGTAGCAGTTGAAAAAATTCGTGTGATTGTGTACAATTTTAGCTTTTAGCTTTAGGTATTTTAACATACCTGCAGGTAGAGTTCACTATTATTTTAATTATGTACATAATGTTTTTTAAAGTAAATTTTACACCCTACTCCACTCCTATTAGTAGCAAACCTTTAGAGATACTGGTGCAAATTTGATTTTATCAAAAAAATTATTTCATAAATACTATTTTCGTAGTTAACTTATATTTACCTAAAAAAAATAATAATCAATTATTATTTTAGATATGTGTCAAACCGTATAGAAAAGCAAATTATCAGAATTTATTTAAATAATTTAATAATCAGAAGAGATAACAAACTGGTAATATCTCTTCTGTAGCAGAATTATAATTGTATTTAAAACTGGGTAGAACACCTCATTAATACGGATCCTGTCCACCGCAGGATTTAAAGAGACCTGCTTAAGAGCTTTCCAACCACTTCCTCATGTTTTTCAACCAGTATTTATTCATTTTTTCCACTAACCTACTTCCTATCAACATCCATTGCTTGATGAACTAAAGCAATCATTGTTTATGCAACCTCTCAAAACATGGCTAAAATATTCTGGTTTCCTGTTTTGTTGTTATAAAGATATACTTCTGAATTTTATTTATTATTTTAAATACTTTCACATTTGTTTGCCTGTGATTCCAATCAATGTACAGTATTATTTACAATAATACATCTATAAGACTCTTGGGCTCATCACTTTATTTTATTTTTTTCTTTTACCGGTACGTCTGACTGTTTTATCACCTCTGCTAATGCAGGCGGTCATCACTTTTTGTCTAAACAACCTATTTTTCAATTATGTTTAGAATTACCTAAGTGTATGCCTAATAAGACACACTGAAATAAATTTAAATAAGACAGATTTACAAAACAAATATTTGAAACTAAAAAAATACAAAAACAAACCAAGATTTTTCTGACAGAAGAAGATCTAATGAAAATAAACATATCTAGTCAAACTAAAAATTTAGTAGATGATAAAAATAAATTCAGAAAAACAATTTAATAAAAGGGCTTTCTAGAGAAAAAAATTACAAAACGCATCGTACCAAAGTAAAGCGATGAAAGCGAAAAAGAAATCATTTTTAGAATTAATGAAGAAAAATGAGAAGAAAACTCACACTCAGATATAAGATCTCGAGTAATAACATTAAAAGAGTAACTAACAATTATAACTTAACTGATAAAAAAAAAATAAAATATACTTATAATTCAATAATTTTACAAAACAGTACATTGATCCAATTTGCTTTTTGTTGTTTTCTTAGCGGAAAAAGGTCAGGTCGTTCTAACATTTCAATTTCTTACACTTTTCATTTTTTAACGGTTTTCTTATTGTTTAATAATTTTTTTTAAATACAAGAAGATTTTTTTAATAATTAATAATAATTTAATAATTATTATTATTACTAGCGATTCAATAGGGCTACCTATAAGAAATACGCAAAATGAATTAAATATTTGTAAGTTTTTAAAATTTAACCTATTTAAAAAGTATAATACTTTATGTAAAAATAAATAAATAGTAGACAACTCCGCTAAGCCGGTGACAAGCCCGGGGCCTGTCTTTCAAGTGACAGGAAGGAGGAGTCGGAGGAGTAACAACCTCGTAAAAAAACCAGGGTCCATCTGGCTCCGGATGGTAGCACCCTGTAAGGGCCCCTGCCTGGGGTAACAGGTGAAAAATGGTCAACGGCTCCGGAGGCGGAAGAGGATAAACTCCCAACGGCGACGGGGACGGAGGAACCTAGGAGGTGGGTCTCCGAATGAAACCCAGGGCAGGTCCAGAGGCTCTAAGGTGGCAGCCCCACCACTGGACTTACCTTGCACGGCGCCCGTAACGCAGTCAGGGGAAAGCAAACTTACTGGCAAGACTCAGGCTAGCCTCGGAAGGACAGGTAACATGGTAAACAATACGGACCCGTCAAATATAAAAATATTTTGGAAAATGGATAGACTAAATATAGGGGTGTGGAACGTCAGAGGAATAAATGATAAAGAGAACGAACTGGAGAGAGAATTAAAAGCGACCAAGGTAGATATTGCAGTTATACCAGAAACAAAGAAAAAGTTGAAGGGCACGATGTAGTTACGGGATTTTGTGATGATATATAGTGGGGTAGAACGTGTTAAGAGGGCAGCGGCAGGAGTAGCGGTACTTATTGCAGAGAAGTGGAGGGATAGCATTGAAAGGTATGAAATGGTGAATGAGAGAATAGTAAGTATCAGGATGAGATTGGGGAAAGCTGGCATGACAGTTTTTGCAGTTTATGCCCCAGAAGAGGGAAGGACGGAACAAACAACAGAGTTTTATGATATGCTCTATGAGCACGTTGGAAAAACGAATGCACGGGACTACATCATTGTGGCAGGGGATTTTAATGCAAGAGTCGGGAATATTCCAGTAAAGGAGGTGGTTGGAACAAATGGTGAACCAACCTGTAATAGGAATGGTAAGCATCTCATTGACTTTGCTGCCACTAATGGATTCAGGATCAATAATACATTCTTCCCGCATAAAGACATTCATAAGTACACATGGAGTGCAAGAGGATGCAGATCAATTATTGACTATACCCTATCTAACAGAAAGACCTCACAGTGTATTCTAGATTCTAGAGTTTATCGGAGTTACGATGTGGGAACGGATCATTTCCTTCTTGTGACAAGGCTAACAATTCCAGTGAGATGAGCCAGAGTAAGGGGAAATAGAGATAAAACAGAAAAAATCTTTAAAGTAAATTTATTACAAGATCTTGGAATTAGAAATCTCTTTCAGCTGAGGATGGATGCCCTTTGTAGTCAAACAGCCCAGAGCAATAATATTGGTGAGGAATGGGATAACTTAAAGACAGTTTTGAACGCAGCGGCTTTGGAGGCATTGGGAGAGAGGACGAAAAGGCAAAATCGGAGGAGCCTACCCTTTTGGAGTGAGGAACTTGCAGAGATAATCAAGAAAAAAAAGTTGGCCTATATGAGATACCTGAGTACATCCTCAGAAGAAGATCTTTTGGAGTATAAAAAAAACTCGGCTTTGGTTAAGAAAGAAGTTAGAAAGAAAAAAAGACTGGGCTGGGAGAAGATGATTGGGGATATAGAGTATGATATCCATGGACCACAGCTGAAAGCATATAAGATATTACAAGAATTGAATAGGGATGTAAGGGATAATTTAAAAATTGATCCTATCTCGGAGAGTGAATGGTTGACTCACTTTCAGAATTTATGGGGTGGACCTAGCAATGGGGAATTAGACGATGAAGTGGTCATCCCGCTTCGGACAGAGAATAGTATAGATCATATAACAATGCCAGAGCTTCTGTATGCGATGAAGAAATTAAAGAACCGTAAAGCATCGGGATCTGATGGCTTGCCCTCGGAGTTATTTAAGTATGCTTCAGGGGGATTTTTGGATCGCTTCCTTGAATTCATAAATACTTGCTGGATGGAGGCACACATACCTGAGGAATGGCTCCAGGCTGTTGTCTTTCCAATCTTCAAGAAAGGAAAAAGAGATGATCCGAATAACTATAGGGGGGTCAGCCTGTTAAATAGTGGCTATAAAATATTTGCCAAAATTATAACAAACAGACTAAGTGGAATAGCGGATGCAATTCTTCTGGAAGGTCAATCAGGCTTTCGCGCTGGAAGGTCATGTATGGACAATGTGTTTGCCTTGTCTCAGTTGATGGAGAAAAATAGAGAGTTTAATATTCCTACGTTTCTGGCTTTTATAGATTTGCAGAAGGCGTTTGATAAAGTCTATCGGCCCCGCTTGTGGGAAGTACTGAGAGGGAAGGGATTACCTTTACATCTGATTAGAGTAGTGCAGAGTATGTATGCGGGCACAGTTATAAGAATGACCAAAGGTCAACGAGTGGTAGGAATATCTCAAGGAGTTCGACAGGGGTGCCCGTTATCACCCGTTTTATTTAACCTATTCATTGACGACGTCATGAGACAATGGTACTGCGTGATGGAACAGAAAGCTGTTTTTGGACAGATGCCCTTGCAGATATTGGCTTTTGCAGATGACCTGGTGATGTTTGCTGACTCAGAAGATAACCTTCAACGATGCCTGCACGCATTTAACATGATTGCCCAGGGATTTGGTCTGCAGGTCTCTTCAGAAAAAACAAAAGTGATGGGTTTTAAGGGCACAGATCATCTTAGAAGCAAGATTGTTATCAATGGAGAAATATTGGAGCAGGTGAAGACATTTTTATTCCTCGGATGTGAAGTATCGTACATACAATCAAGAGACGTAGAACTTAAATTACAAAAATTTCAGCGCCTTATCTATACAGTAAGGAAAACTTTGGTGGGAAAAGTAAGGAGAGAAACGGTTTTGAAGTTTTATAAAACACTAGTGCTGCCAGTCCTGTTATATGGATCTGAAAGCTGGACGTTAACCACTCAGCAATTAACTAAAATCGTAGCGGCAGAAATGCGACTGTTGAGGCCCCTAGCGGGGTACAGTTTGCTGGACCATAAGAGGAATGAGGATATACGAAATGAGCTTGGGATGCTGTGTGTAACGGATGCGATCACTGGTTATAGGCAGAGCTGGTATGAGCATGTGCTAAGAATGGCAGATGAGCGAGCACCGAAGATTATCCTTAATTACCAACCGGTTGGGCGACGTAACATAAGAAGACCAAAGAAAAGATGGTCATCGCAAGTAACTTAAAGATTTGCTAGCTTGAGAACGGAACAGGACTAC
Organism: Catonia carolina; assembly: GCA_035578175.1. Lineage (NCBI taxonomy): Eukaryota > Metazoa > Arthropoda > Insecta > Hemiptera > Achilidae > Catonia > Catonia carolina. Next base: position 252,859,160 of record JAQMRL010000001.1, on the reverse strand, counting down.
AAGGCCTAAACCGTGATGCTTATGATGATGATGACATAAATGGAGTAAAATACGCTCAATTAAAATATGATTAAGCCAATAATTATAATGTAGTATGAACAAGATACACTACAACATGTAAACTACGAGTAACTCAGTAAGTGCTGAAGCAGAATAATTTATAGTTTCCTGTGATAGAATTAATCCAAATTATACACATTTGCCCTATTACATTCAATACACTTAACATATTAAACACAATTTAATATCATACTTAACATTCCACACAAGATACAAAAGGTAATTTACTTAAACTTAATGAAGATCACTAAATTGACCCCACACGAGAAAAAAATGAAGATCATTAATTTTACAGTGTAAGATGGTTAAGAACAGAAAATAGTAGGCCTAGAGCAGATTAAAAGAGGGTTTAATATAGAATTTTCATGTCTTTGAGAAGAGAAATAATAGGCTTCTGAAGAAACAATCTGTTAGAACACATGCCACGATAACAGTTAAAATAGGATAGTACCACGGTTACTAAACAAGACGGTAGCGGTCACGCGCAGCTGCTGTAAGACATCAGATGACGTAGCTGGTCCCCAATAACTTGGCCGGTGCGTAGTGACGGTAGAATTTTTGCATCGTTTTAACAAACATAGTGGTTTAGGTATGTTTACACGGGAAATCGATTTTAATTTTAATAATTTTTCGTTTGCGGCCTGAAGTTTTTCTCTAAGTAACTTGTTTTCTTCTTTTAATTCGACGTTTTCACGTTTTAAGATATCAGTTTCCTCTGACTGCGCAACATTAAAATTTGGTGGTTCTTCATTGAAATGAGGCCTACCTTTCTCTACGGCTATCCCTTCATTTTGTGAACTGCTTGTGTTGTAATTGAATGATAGTTTAAAATATCATAAACTTCTTTGCAAACTTATCGTTTCTCTGCTCGATTTTTACTTTCACTACAAGTTGGGTTTACCGGACATAAAACGGCAATACAAATCGGCAAATTCAAACGTGGGACTGAATTCGTCTTTAAGACACATTTTAATGGGAGATTTAGCAACTTGGACTTTAAATCGCGTACTTAATCCGATTTGTCGAAATGTACTAAACACACGCGATCACTATCAGCAGAAAATGAATCGGCTCGCTTGCAAACATTTATCCACTTCAATCTAGTTTCAATTTTCTTTGTAAAACGGTAAAACTGATAATGCCCAACTCCTTTTGGTGTCTATTGTGATTAGAACACCCGGTAATCGCACAACACACCATTATTAAAGACTAGTAAAGTATTACAGACCGTATTAATAATAGGAAACACACAGACAGACACGGTATGTATGGTGTGTCGGCTGTTGCTGGTGGCCAGTGACGTCAGAGGGCGGGCTTTGTCACTGCGCTTATTGTTGACGCTTATTGTCACTCGCTTAATCCTACTCAGGCATGGCATATTTTCATACGTTACAAAAATCATTTCATCCTTCACCGTCTGCATTAGCAGTAATTGCAAAACAGTCGGACGTTAAACCAAAAAAAAAAAAAAAAAAAATTATTGTTGATCCCTGCCGTCCAGTAAAGTAACTGTGCATAGTACTTAAACAGTACAGCTGTATGCAGACTTCTTAATATTGAGTGATTTATACAGCTGTTAAAAATAATCTTATTGCCTTAAATAATTATTTATTTATAACAATATAAAGGCTAAACAAAATTATCCATATAAGCTTTATTGACATAAAAATTTTCATTTTTGCAAAACAATCTTTGCTTATAACTACTTTTTTACTTAATATACATGCTAATACACTTTTTGTCTCTTTTGCTCATAAAAATGAAATAATGTTTCAATAAAATTACTTACTATAATAGCAATTAATAAGAAAGAAAATCCCACGAAAAAGTACTTCAGCAAAGCTTGATCAAAAATAATATAATTATTATTAAATTAAAAAAAGGAATAGGAAAAAGAAACAGTAGAAGAAACAGTGTTTACAGTGTACAGTGGACAGAAAAAAGATGTGAGTCTGCTCTGTGACAAACTCACAGAGCAACATTTTGATGAATATTTTAACATTTTTGATTGACATTAAAATTTTGATAAGCATTGTTCGTAATTATCAAAAAAGGATCAAGTTCCAAATTAAATTTATTGAAAAAGGATCATATCCCTGTAAAGAAAGTATTACTATATTGCAGTGTTCACTTTAGGCAAATAAAACAGATTAATATTCCTGGATCTGACAAAAGGTACATAATAAAAAATTGTTTTTAACAATATCCTCTGATTCAACCTTATTATTTAATATTTTATATAAAAATTGCACACACATCACATTTCGTCCGACTTCAAAAGATTTTGTTAAAAATGTTTCTAATCGTCTCCGTAGAAAACCCTAAAGGGACACACCATATTTTTTGTAATTCAGGAGACGCAATAATCTTTTTTTATTTTTTTCAAGCGAAAATGTTGAAGTAATATTGAGAGAATATTGAGGTAAAGGTAAATATTTACGCTTACAGTTTATCATTATAATTAGGTTATATATAGGAGTGAAACATTCCCTAAAACAATAATACAACCATGAAAAGGTTGCTTATGTTTTTGTTGACCAAAACAAGAATGAATTTGTAAGTAGTAATCAAATTAATATAACAAATTAAGCTGGCCTAATAGTGTGGTAATGGGTGCAACTGGATTCTACGTCAGATGTTTCCAGTACAATTATCAATCCAGTCTGGTTACCTCGTCATTATCCTCGTCAGTTGTCACCTTCAACAACCGCGTCAGCATTAATGTGCAAAACAAACCGAGATAAAACAAAATGCTAAAGTAAGCCAGGAAAAATATCACATCAATGCTTCTTTTACTGTACAGTACGATACCCTTCAACCGTTTCTCTCTCGGGAAAAACCTGGAGGAAGCAGCCACTTGTAATGTGCACGTCTGGGAAAGTGGCATACGACACTCCCTTCAGAGGCAGTGGTGCGATGACCTCAACCGTGACCGATCTAGGTGGCCGAAGGAACTCGGCTGACAAGAGGATGGATTCGTCTTGGTGGCTACCAGTTAAACGTGGCCGGAATAACTGGCCGACATTGGTACTCAGGTACGCCCAAGATTACACAAGATGTACCTCAAAAAACGGGTGGTGTTGCTGTCCTTCGTCTTGGGCGGAGGATCCAGCCACTCGGAATATTATGCAAGTGTGGTAGAGTGCGTTGCAGTGCCTCCTCTGGGGTACTAAGAAGATCTCGACGGTGACTAGTCCAACGTAGTCGGAGGAATTTGTTCATTCGTGAGCAGAAGAAACTGGCCGAAATGAGTGGGACGCCTTGTGGCTCACACTGCACCCACTCGTTTGAGTTTGGTCTTTTAGGGTTAATGGTTTCTTCGATCTTCTCTGCTGGTTAACCTTTTTTTGGATTGCGTGGTTGGTCGTTTGAGTGGAGGGTGTTATTGTACAGTACAATAATATAGAATTTATATTAAATAGCTGATACAACCGCACATCTATTTGGGCATATTGCTAGAACAGAAATTCAAATTCTTAGATCATGTTTCTTGGAATCACTTTAAGAATGATCATGCTGATTTTCAAAATTGTAGAACTTTGAAAAGGAATAAAAGTATTATTTATTGATTATGGGTAATGACCTTTTTACCAATCATACACATGTGGTTAAAATCCAAATACTGTTCCCTGTATCTGAGATCTTCTTTTTCAGTACCGATTCCGTCATAGAAGATTGGCAACAACTTTGATAAATCGCTTTCTGTCATGAACCGCACTCAAAAGTGTGTACTTACTTAGTTCAATTCCTAATATTCTTTAACGATTAGCAGTTCCTTCATCTTGGTACACAACTACTCTCAGCTTTGCCTTCAATAATAAGTCTGAGAAGATTTAACTTATCGGCCTGTAAAAATGTCCAAAGTAGGCAGTATTTTTTATTTTCATTATGCTCATTAACTTACAGTCCGCACCCACTTAATACTAACATCTCGAAGCACCTGGGAACCAAATGGGTTAAATGTCAGTACTCTGTGCTATTAAGAAGTTAGAGAAGCAATTATGGGTGACTGAGTCAATCATCATTCACTCATTGAGGGTTTTTACATTTATACGTAGGATAAGAAATAATGGATGGAGGAGGAAGTGCTCAAGAATGGGAATTGAGATTGATGATGGGGTGCTTTTACGCAGTTGTTTGCGGACGATCAAATAGTTGTGGCTGCGGATGAGGAAGATTTATCCTATATTGTTATGAATTTAAAAGAAGAATATGCGGGATGGGGGCTGAAGATCATCTGTGAAACGACAGAGTGTTTGGCAGTCGAAGGACCTCAGGAAGACATGCAACTAGATGGAGAAAATATTAGATGTGTAGAACAATGCAAGTACCTCGGATCAATATTCACGAAGGAAGGCACATCTGCAACAAATATTAGTTGTAGGATTGCCCAAGGTAGGAAAGTAATAAGATGCTTGAATTCTAAGTTTTGGTCGCTGACAATCCGGATTGACACAAAGAAAAGAATTTATAATACTGTAGAAAATTTATTGATTTATTGAATGGTTGTAAGGCTTGGACCCTGGATAGAAGAAGTATGGACAAACTGAGGCCTTAAGAGATGGATTGCTTCAGGCGCTCATGTTGGATCTCCTGGATGTATAGGGTTAGAAACGGGGAAGTCAAAAGAAGGATAAGAAGGATTGTGGCAGTACAACAGTGGAGGACATTGAAATAACGCAGTTGGTGTGGTATGGCCATGTTCAGAGGATGGAGGGGCATAAATGGCCGAGGAGAGTCTTGGAGTACTGTCCTTAAAGTCGGCGTAGAAAAGGAAGGCCTCAATTTATTTGGCTGCAGAGAATCAGGTCCGCAATGGAGAAGAGACAATTGACCGAGGAGGACTGGTGGAATGGAGATAGATGGCGTTTTGGTATGCGAGAAGCGGATCATCCGTAGGAACCTCGCCGTAAAATAAGTAAGATAAGAAAATAATCTGCTTATTAAACGATAAATACAGGCTTTAACAAATCTAATAACTCTTCCATTCAACTAATTGCCAACATCGCATTCCGATGGTATTTCTAATATTATACTCCTAGTTAATAATATCTTGTTTATTCGATAATTTGAAAGGTATTGGCTTCCTTTTGTTAAAAATCTTCACAATGAATCCCACACAATTTAGTACGAGATCATTATTAAACAATATACGAGTAAGTTAAATTGCTTGCCTCTTATAAGTTTAATTTAATTATTAGGCTAAAATATTTCTAGTGGTAAATGCAACAAATTCAGAATGTTGTTATAATTCCGTGGGTGTCAATTAATATTCATTCGTGGGTGTAGATTAAACTTGGTTTGGAGTGTCATCGTGAAAATTGTTTGTAAAAGTTTGTACATTGTTGTTCAGTTTTACAATTAACTGTAATTTAATTTACGGACAAAGTAAAAACAAAAACAAAAATCGGTTTAACTCAAGGTAAACTTTTTAAAAATAATTATGTAAAATACTCTATCGTATTTTGTGTTATAACCACGCAGTTCCAGGGCTACAAAAAAATTTTGGTTTCTTATCATATGGTCAGCCAATTATATGACTGAAGCATTTAATAACAGAGGAGGTAGAGGTGTAAAAGATACTAGCCAGAGCAATTTTCAGTATCAGCACTATTCATTTTTTAACTTGTGATTTATTATGTTTTATTAAAGGACGCCTCTTAAGTTTAATGACCTTTAACAGAGTTCCATTTTTACTTTCTCTTGCGTATATGAATATATAGGAAGGAAAGTATTGTTTTCATATCGATTTTTCGAAATCGAGTTTTCACCGGATCTATACGTTTTCAGACCCCCTGAACCCAAAAAACATGTTTTTAGCAATTGGTGTGTGTGTGTGTGTGTGTGTGTGCGAGCGTGTGTATGTGCGTGTGTGTGCGTGTGTGTGCGTGTGTGTGTTTGTGTGTGTGTGTGTGTGTGTGTGTGAACAGAATATCTCAAGAAAGGAACATCGTACGAACTTGAAACTTGAAACCTAAGTTACATACCACTACCGGACCCGACACGAACATTTTAATCAAAATCGGTCAACCGGATGTAGTAGTTTATTCGTGTAATTTTTCACTTTTTTGCGATTTTCTCAAAAACTGGTCCTACGATTTTTTTAAAAATCGCCTCATTTACTAAACTTTTTATTTTCTACAAGATAGGGTAGGCGCCATGTTTTCTGAAATTCTTGGTGAGGGTGTTTTCTCGTTAAAACGTTGTTTTTTTAAGATTACGGCTTTATTAGTATGCATTTTAGCGCAACAATTTATATAATAAAATTTGTAGAGAATTTAAAAACCTACAACTTTTATTTCAAACAATTTTTTGTATAACACTTAGTTTAGCGGTAATTTGCGATTTTATGGTTTTTTCTCACGAAAATGTGTGAAAAATTGATTTTTTAAGATTTCGGCCTTTTACGACAAAAGTGTATATAATGAAATTTATAGAAAATTAAAATATCTACAACTTTTATTGAGATAATTTTTCTCCACGGAGCCTAGTTTAGTGAAAAAGAGTGATTTTCCGTATTTTTAAGTCAAAATGAGGTCAATTTTCATTTTGGGTCTTTCATGATTAAAATTAGGTTATGTTTATTGAGGTTAGTTTTTTGTTTATTTCTAATGTTATATTACTAATGTTAGGATTATTGTTTATTATTTGCATAGGCAAGAGAAAGTGGTGTGAGTGTTTCACACCAGATTTTTATTTACATAATACAATTTCTCAATAAATCATAAGTATAATTTACAGTACAATCACAGTAAACTTAGCTGTTCTTCTTTTAGTATTATGCTTACGGTAAAACATTGTAGTTAAAAGGTCGTTCAAAAATCCAAACTGCCTATGGTTTACAGTCGGTTCGGATTTTCAACCCTCAACATGTATTTTCAGTTATTTATGATCCGTCCTAACTGTTCTAAAATATTAATTCCTATATGTAATTATTAAATATAATAATTATATATTTAGCTACAACAGAAAGTCGTATTCTACCGAATAAATAATATCCTATAAAAATCGATCGTCAATGTATTAGCAGTTAAATATTATAGGTTATCGGCGAATACATATATTACTCGTACATTATGCATTAATAATAATGTTTTACATGGAAATAATACCACAGTTAATGTCATAGAAAACAAGACTATCAGATATTTTATTCGAAATATATATCAAATCTGATCGGTATACCCAATTTAATATTATTAAGGTTCTACTCTTCGTTCATTATAATTTTATTCCTTTTCAACTTTTTATCGTTATATGTAATTTTCTTCACATTATGGTTTGATTCATCGTTTTGAAATTTTGTTACACGTTTTCTTGTATTGAGTCAAGAGAAAAAGGTTCAAAAAGACTAAGTCAAACGGATGCCATGACATTCATAGGTCTACAACCGGAAGAAATCGTTTTTAGGGTACTTGAATTTTATCTTGTTGAAGTAAAAATCAACTGGTGGAAAAGAACAATTTCCTAAAAGGGAAAATCGATCATAATATAACCTGCGGAAAATAAAAAGTAGCTGAAATAATCTATATATTTTTACTTAAACAAATATGTATCAAATAAAATTAAAAATTTGTTTTTTGTCTTGAATTTTTATTACGGTACTGTACATTGAGCTGCACAATTTCCGTAAATGATATTTAAATGGTGGTGGGGAGTTTCGCATTAAGGAGAAGAGGTACCCAGTGGCACATTCTCCATTTGTAACTATGGATATTATCCGTTATTTAGACCAAGAGGTCTCTACTCCATTTTCGCCTTAGACGTCGCACAGGTGGAAAGTTCCTTGTAGCTAGATCACGGGCTAGTTGGTTTGGATGGACATCTAGTCGTTCGTGAAATTTACTATACAAGGACGCGGTTAGCTCCTTCACTATCGGAATTTTGAAATCGTCGTGGAGGGTTTTATTGCTTACATAAAAAGGAGCGCCAGAAGCAAGTCTTAAGAATTTTGATTGAAAGGCCTGGATCGACTTTAAATTACTCTCTGCCGCTACTCCAAATAGCTGAACACCATAAGTCCAGATTGGTCTCAAAAGGGTTTTGTATAATAAAATTTTGGAGCGGAGGTTCAATTTCGATCGAGGGTTAATTAAGCAGTAGAGTAGCTTCTGGCGGCGGTTAAGTTCTAAACGTTTAGTACGCAGATGATGCTTCCAAGTTAGTCGTCTGTCAAGCCACAAACCAAGATACCGCACCACTCTGGCTTGGGGGATATGAACGTTATTCAGCATCACAGGTGGACAAGTTTGACGTCGTAAGGTAAACGTAACCTGTGTTGACTTAACTGGGTTCACCTTAATACGCCAACGGGTAAGCCAGCCCTGTATTAATAAAAGATGTCGCTTTACTAACCTGGAAGCATCATTCGCGCCCTTTTCCCGTACAAGAATTGCTGTGTCGTCAGCATACGTCGCGGTTACCGATGTGTCCAAAATAGGCATATCCGATGCAAATACGCTATATAGAAATGGGGATAGTATTGCCCCTTGGGGTACTCCGGCGTTAATTTTGTGCAGCTCAGAGTAAGCAGTACCGTGCTGGACTTCAAAGAATCTATGCTCTAAAAATGATTTTACAACCAAATAGTACGAATCACTTAAAACACTTTTCAATTTAAATAGTAGTCCATCATGCCATACTTTGTCGAACGCGGAGCTGATATCCAAGAAAATGCCAGTGACATACTCTTTCCTTTCTAGACCCTCCGAAATGAAGTCCACAACTCGGTGCAGTTGTTGTGTCGTCGAATGTAGCGGCCGAAATCCAAATTGATGAGGTGGAATAATGTTGGCGTCTTCACACTGTATCTGCAAACGTGGTAGTAAGAGACGTTCGAATAATTTTCCTGTCGTTGGAAGGAGACTGATAGGACGGTAGGATGAAGGCAGGTAATACGGCTTTCCGGGCTTCAAGAAAAGCTTAACTACGGCAAATTTCCATTGTCCAGGAACATACGCCACACGAAGGACTGCATTGAATAATAGTAGTAAAAAGCGTAAGCCGTTCCTCGGTAGGTGTTGCAGTATCTCAGATGTAATGAGATCAAATCCCGGCGATTTTCTCTTTGGCAGCCGTTGTACTGCCTTTTCGACATCATCGATCGTAAATGGTTGTGGAGGCAGTGAAAGCTGGAGAGGTGACTGCAGTTCTTCATCGACGGTTTGTATAAAATTCACGTCCTGCACATCTTCGTGTGGTTTGAATACACTGGTTAGATGAATCGCAAAGAGAGTAGCTTTCTCGTTTTCCGTTTTTGCCCAAGTATCATCTGGATTTCTCAGTGGCAAAGAAACACTTCGGTGTTGTAAAAGCTTCTTAGATGTCCGCCATAGTGAGTCTGTGCTTTCATTCATCGATGTTAAAAAAGTCTCAAAATGCTCTGCTTTTAATCTGGCTAATTCTTTCTTCAGACGGTTGGCGATTCTATTGAGATATTGTTTATCGTCTGGTAGACGAGAATTTTGCCACCTGTGTCTAGCTTGTCTTTTCTCTCGTATCAGGCGTCTAACATACTGCGGACATCTTGAGTGGTAGGGCAACGTTTAATGGGTGTAGATGATTCCCAGGCAGCTTTTTGTACTTCGGTCGTAAAATGTTGCACAGCCTTGTCAAGATCGTCATTCGATTTAAGTGGTATGTTTTGCGTTAGGTTGTTCTCAATTTTTCCTTTGAATGAATCCCAGTTCATTCGTCCAAGATTTAGAGTTGGTTTTGATGGGGTCAGCACCGGTTCAGTGCTCAGCGTAGTGATTACAACCGAGTGGTCAGAGGAGAGATCATTTGTAGCTGTAGTTGCAAGGTGGTAGTTTCGCATTCCTTTGGAGAAAAGAAAATCGAGCAGATCAGGTTGACGGTTTCTAGCAGCGGGCCAATAGGTTGGTGTACCTGGAGAATGTACTTGTAACTGGCCATCACAAATAACTTTGTGAAGGGCTCGACCTCTTGATGTTGTAAGACGTGAGCCCCAGGCTGGATGTTTGGCGTTGAAATCTCCTCCTGCAATGAAGCAACCGCCTAGATCAGAACGCAATTGCTGGAAATGTCTCTCATTTGTCAGCGGGCGAGGTGGGCAGTAGATTGCAGCTGTAGTGACGTCAAATCCACGTGTTAACACAGTTATTGCTGTGGCTTGCAAATGTTCACTAGGTGGTGTCATAGGATGGAAATAATGTTGGATTCCTTGTCGTATTAATATTGCAGTTCCACCATGACCTGTATCGTCTGTATGATCGGTTCTGTAGATGTTAAATCCATGGATATTCAAGCGACTGCGAGAAGTCAGGTGTGTTTCTGTTAGCAAAGCAATGTCAATACGCTCTTCATGTAGAAATAGTTCTACTTCATTTCGGTGTTGAAGGATGCCATTGGCGTTCCATAACATGATGACGAGTGAACTAGCTGTTGTTCTATTATTTACCATGGTTGGTTAAGAGCATCTGGATCAGTTGACTCATCATTGTGATGACCGGAGTGAAGAGGTCTTTTATTTCTGTGAGGAAACTTGTAAGCTGATTCGAAATATGCTGAGATGTAGTCAAACAGTCGTGTTCAGCTGGCTTCTGGTCAGATTTCACAGCTTGACTGTACGTGGAGAATCGACGAGGTGGAGTTTTTGGTAACGTAATTGTTTGACTACGAGTTTCAGAGGTACCAGGTGACTCAAATATTAAATATTAAATCTAAAAATAAAAATAAAAAATTTCTACTAAAGAAAATATATTAAATCAATTACTTAAAAGAGACTTTACAATTTTCGAAATTTTATTCTACGAAAAGTAAAATCAACCGCAGATGAATGGAAAAATGCAACAATCAAACAATTCTGAGCTTAAAAAATTCAGGGCTCCAAAGAAAAGATTTTGGAAATTAATAAATTCTCTATTCTTAGTCGATGTTAGTTCTAAATAAATTCAGATATTTTACCTTATGAATACGAGCTTTAAGATGAGTGCTTATGAATACCTACGGAGTACCTTTTTTAATTTTTTTACAAAATAACAAACATCCTCAACTTAGTTTTGAGCATTTCGGAATAATATGAAGAAAAGCACAAATTTTGGAATCCGTACGTACTTGACTAGAATTATACTAAATTCCCCTAGTCTAGTGACATGCATCAACAAATACACGTTGTTCACGTTATATTTGTACTTACGGTTGCCTATCTGACGCCGGCTTTTGGATAATGAACCGCGCTTATGTAAAAATAAATTCCTCTCTTTCCTTCTAAAAATTTAACAAATTTTCATGATCTATGACATTAAAAATAACTATCGTACTGTATATTAAGCTAGGGCTAATGCAACGAAGACTGGTGTTAGAAGAATGCATAATGACTTTGGTTATGCGTTCAATCAAAAGCTATCACTTGATTCATTTGTTTACTGCGAGTCTCTAGCTCGGTGTATAACACCTAAGAAAACCAAAGAACACTATTATACGTTACAGTGTATATACCCTAAAAGTTTATTTATTTATTTTTTTGGCTTCAACTTTATTTTTATTTACAACTGTAAATTTTTTTTAAAGCACAACTACTAAATGAGATGGAATGAATGAGGAATGGCGGGAATACGACGTGAATGTGAATCGATCTAGTGACCGATTTTGGCATGAATTTTGCAAGGAATGTGATGCCAATATTTTTCAATGATAATGATTTATCATTATCATAATGATAAATGATGATGATTTATGATTCATCATAACTATGATAGATGATTTTTTTAATGGGAAATGATATTTTGTGTTTATGAAATGACACAGACATGACAAGTTAAATTTAAATGTTTTTTTTTTATGGTGGTCGGAGAAGATCCCTATTCCACCTTCGTTTCAGACGTCTGTTAACAGGGAGATCGTTAGTTGAAAGAGATTGGACATTAGGATTTATGTGATCTTTGTGTGTAATGAGTTGTATGTTGCGTTTACAATGTTCCGAACCGCTGGTATTTTCAGGTCTTTGTGAAGGACGTGATTGGTTACGTAAAAAGGTGCGTTTGTTGGTGTCTTTGTGCTTTTGCTACTCTACGTGCTTTTGACTGGTGTCTTTGAAGAATATTCAGTGTTGTATTGCGACAGGCTCCAAAAGTTGGTTCACCATATAGCCAAATCGGCCGTACTAGAGATTTATAGAAGATGATTTTTAAGTGTAGAGGTAGCGAGGACTTGCCACCTAAGACGCCATACAACATACGAAACCGTAACTCTGAGATTTACGTGTGCAACGTGTGGTTTCCATGTGAGACGTCTGTCAAGTATTAAACCAAGGTACCTAACTTTGTCTGTAACTGTAAGCCTAGTATCATCGATGCATAAATTTGGGCAACCAGCAGGCCGAAGTGTGAAAGTTACAAAAGTTTATTTTAAAAGCAATAACATTACACATTCTTTGATTGCGCAAAGATGATGTGTACTTTCTAGATGCGCAGTGGTTCAAGCCCGAGTGGAATGGTCAGGGTTAGACAGAAACCAATTTGGGATTGAAAGCCAAAGTGTAAACATAATGAGCTATCGTAATTTTTAAAAACATTAGTCAGTAATTTTACGACGTAGTATTTTCGGTTAGTATAAATTTCTAATAATTATCAATTAACTTATACGTTCCAGTACTGTTTTTTTTATTTATAGTTTTAGTTATAAATGTAGTTTTTACTACTAGTCTTATTCATACACATAAACCTCTGTTACAACTTGTGAGATCTTCTTAACTTGAATGTACTTGTGAATTGAGCATAGTAGCAGCAGACTGTCAGGCGCCTTTACTGCCCTCCGATTCAGTTTATATCTTCTTGGACCAGTGTTTGTGAAATCCATAGCTCATGTGCAACGATACATTCTGTACTACAGTGTTCATTCACATCACAGTGACATTGTCTTCCACCAAGACGAGAAGAGGAGCATTTTGTTTAAACCCGAACAGTCAGAAGTCTATATCTATTTGATAGGTTCATCTGCGTTTATGAGTCACAGATTTCCAACCAATGACATTTTAACAAAATTCTTCTGATCTACGAATAATTCGAGTCAGTGTCTGTTACTCTGGCTTATTTTTATCAACCCATTTTTTAATCAATCAATATTTGTGTACTTATTATTCTAAGAACTGATTGTAGACTTGCGGCTTCGAACAATATTTTATAATTTTAAATAGAAACAAATTACAAGAAAGAATTACAGCATGTAATGTTAACATTAACATTTTACTAGAGATATAATAAATATTACATGAAATAGCTTTACCTAGAGCGTACAATACTAGCATAACACTTAACCCCTATAATTTTGAATAAGATATTATCAACAACATGCGTTTAGCAATTTAATGATAACATTCGTGTAGCACAACTTTTTATTTTGTGCCTTTTCATTTAGGTCTTCAATTTAAGATAATTTTTTACTAAAATCTTATTACACCATTATAATTTATATATGTACATAATATGGAGTTTATTCCAGGTTCTTTCCAATACCGGTTGTACTAGATTACTACACGGTTAAACTAACTTAACTAAAACAAAAATATTACCATTTACAATCAAATAAATAACTGAATTTTTAATGAAATTGGTTATAACACTATTTTCCCGAACTTAGAAACTATTTCGATACCGTACGCATAACTGGTTTCTAACCACAACTATTTATATTCAGACTCACCTAACACATGTTTACTACTAAATAATCTGAATAAACAGTCAATTTTATATTGAGAAAAACAAAACCAGTCTACTAGAAGAACAAATAATGTATCAGATAAATAAATAGACGAACCAATACTAGAAAAATATAGTGAATAAATAAAAACCGAAAAAATATAAAAGAAAGCAAAAGACCTTATTACATTTTAGGCATACTAAAAAAGAACCAGAGCTGTACTGTATAGATTGTCCCATCTAGTGGCATTTGTCCCAATACATTTTTAAAATGATGTTCGAATTTTTTTTTTAAAGATATGTCACAAATATATTTATCTATCGTTTCTTAGGATTACCTACGCTTTCATGTATGGAAGTATAAATTGTCTATTTAGTTTTATCAAGTTTATCTGGCATCGACAGCCACGGTCATTAGCTCTCTACAAAATTCTCTTAAAATGCTCATCAAAGAAATTTATGCGATGGGAAAAATTTTTGTCAACTTTATGCAAACTGTATCCGCTTGCAAGTTAAGATACAAACTACATTACTACCCAGTCGTCAAGGGTGTATAGGGCTCTTAGTAGTTTAAAAGGTATTTGAGATTTTACAAAAATTCAATTTACTTAAATTTTAAAAATGTAAGAAAAATTAAAATTAAACATATAGATAAAATATTATTGATAGATTTAAAGGATACATAAACATTTTAGATAAACTTTTATTGAAGAACTTAAAAGAAAAATTTTAAAATTTATAAACTAAGTTACTATTTATTTTGTAATGTCATTAATTTTTTAATTAATACTTCACTCATCGATTTCATTGGTTTTCTTTACAGTTAGAAAGTGGATTTCACAGCTTGGATGGTTCTAATGCAATGTGATCAAATAACGTTAAATTGAAGTAAGTGAAGCTAACGAACGATTCAAACTTCCGTAACGATGTTGCAGCTGGAACAGTGATAACCTCAAACCCCTTTTCTACTACGGCACGAAAGAAATCTTATTACTACCTTGTAATATTATTTTAAGACTCTCTGCGCCTACGGAATAGTTTCTATTAATTATGTATTCGTCTTGTGTTTAATGGTAAGTAAATATTTTAATTATAAAGAGTTTTCTGTTTTCTTTTTTCTTATTTTTATATAAAAGAAAAATCTATCAATGACAAAATATCTAATTAGTGGTTAATTGAATGTCTACTTTCTTACTAATTTATCTCTGGGTAATTAATTGAAAAGAAATTTCGTTTACGTTTTGTTCATAGAGAATTTCTTTACGTACATAACTGATTTATAATTGTTTTAACATGCTTTTTACAAAGAAAAAAATTGAAATAAATTTTTAATGAAAAATATGTTTAATAAGTACGCGCATACCGCCCCATAACCCTCCTCTTTGTTCTATCAAAATTATTTGAAAGATTTATCCTTCCACGCGTACATACTTAGATTCAAAATATTTAATAATTCCAAATCATCAATTAGATTTTTGAACGTCTCATTAAAGGTGAAGCTACTAACACAGAAAAAACATAAAAAGTTTTTATGAGTATGCGGCAGCTGAAGACTGGGGAAGAGTTCCCTCTCTAACTCCCGCTTTGTCATAGTGGAGCAGGGTCAGCGATGATTAACAGCTGAACCGGCAATAGAGGTATAGTATTGTCGCACAGTAGTGGGAGAGGCAAAAATAGTACAAGTTGAAAATGCCACTACGTCTTCCTTTTCTTTTTTAATCGTAAAACAATAACTACTTGTTTGCAGTTGATATGTCGAAAACCTTTATGATGATGCAATATTTGGCTAGCGCCTAATAAATCTTGACGTTTTGTTCTGCTCTACGTACTCATGTGCTGTTTCTGATTCTGAATGTGAAATAAACCACTCCGTGTTATATAATTAATAATTTTTGGATACCTTTTTGTTATTATGTACATTTTTTGGATAACCTAACAGGTTTCGATCCCAATTAGTTCAGATTAATGGGGTATTTTATTGTATTGAATTATAATGTTTTAAATTGTGCACAAAATTATATTCTGCGTTTGTAATTTATCGGCTTGATGCAATGGTATTTTTGTAAATTCGTTTGAATTTGGATGGGTGTTTAATTAAAATTAAAATTTGTTATTTACTGAATTTCAAGTTATGAAATAATGATGGATAATTAAATTCCACTCGTTATTTCCAAACATTATTAAAATTAATGTAGTAAATTTAATTTATTTTTCCACTGTAGATTATTATATTATTATGGGATGATCTTGTGCAACCATTCATAGTTGTTGATCTAATTTTTTTAAATTGTGCTTAAGTTTGTATTTCGTTTTATATTTCTAGTTATTTCGTTATATGAATGTATGTGATTGCTTTAATAAAGGAAATTACATGGCGGAAGCTTGTAGTTTTTGAAACGCTCGACCTTCTGGACAGAAGCCAAAAACTATATTAGTTTATCGTGTAATCCTAAAACCAATAATTAAATTTTACTATAAAACTCTCATAATATATTATAGGACTATAAAATATGGCGTTTTAAAGGTTATTATAACTAATCAATAATATATTAAATTTAAATTCAAAAGAATACCACTGACAATAGCTTGTTTTCTTGCCTTTCTTTCACAGCACGCGTAGTGTTACATTAGTTTAATAACGAATCGACGTTATTTCCATCGTAGAAATCCAAATTTACCGTAGTTATTTGCTTCATCACAAATTTATATTGTAGAATGAAAGAATACTGTTAAAAACTTGACAAGTTCACCTGAATGCTTTACCGTTTGCGGATGATTTTGGATCGTGCAAGAGAGTGAGGATGACCTTCAGAGATCGGTATATGTTTTAACTGAATCCTGCACAAAATATACTTTCAACATTTTCGTTAAAAGTCAAAACTAATGGCATTTACTGGTAAATATCCTACCAGGTCTAAAATTGTGTTAAATGATCTAGTGTTCGAACATGTATCATAATGTAATAACTTAGGTTTTGACTTCGGATATGATCAAAATTTGGATACAGAGAAGAAAGTTGGCAAATGCCAAGCAGAGTGCGGCAGTATCAGCAGAATCCTAGGCATCAAAACAAGAAAAGAAACTCAGATAATGTTTTACAAGGTGATGGCTGTCCCAAATCTACTCAACGGAAGTCAGTCGTGGATTAGAACCAGACCACAACAGAGTAGAGTACAGGCGGCAGAGGCGTAGGGACTAACTAAGAAATGAGGTCACGAGAACAGAACTGGATGTTTACAATCTGAATGGGAAGATTGCAGAATATCGAAATCGATGGAGGGAGCACGTAGAGAGAATGCCTGAGAGAAGGATCTCCGTCAGTGTTTTGCAATACTGACGGGAGGGGAGGAGAGATGCTGGGAGGCCACGCTAAAGATGGCAATAATTCAATAATTAGTCGCTGTTGTGAGTCGGAACAGGTGGAAACCTAATCCTTGATTGTGAAAAGAAGAAAAGAACTTGACAAGTTGAAAAACTTGATCAAGGGCAGATCCAGAGAGGAAACACTAAGGGCAATTGCAGCCACCTCCCGAGATTTTTTTACTAAATATGCAATATTGTAGATTTTTAGAATTACAGTACAGTTAGGTAGACATTTTAATTGATAAAAACAAACACCAATAAACAACAGAAGGCTACAAACTAGAGTATTATTTGTAGATGGGATAAAGATGACAATATTTTTGCCTATAATTTTTATGTGTTGGTATAGAAGATTGGCAGCATTGCTGTCGCTCAGTCTTACTGTCAGTGTCCTAAAGAATATAAAGTAATTTTAAGCTTGTCATTATTTATAGATTTTTAGACCTAAAATCGAGTTTTTAGCTTTAAATTTTCAACAATTTTCCGGCACAGAACCGCCCGACCTCCCTCATAGTTGGGAGTATTCCACTACCCCTCTTTTGACGGATTACCCCGCCCCACAATAGCTCCTGAAACCGCCGTTGCTTGACATCTGGATTTAAATATTTGAATGACACCTCACCACCCAAAAAAATAGTACTCCGAAAGACGAGTTTGTTTATTTGTATTTATCAAATGACAAAACATACTGCAACTATTGAATTCATATGAAAGGCTTTCCTATATAATCAAAACATTTTTTTTAAATTGGCATCTAACTAATGGTACGTAAATTGTTGATGATTCGGTTAATTCGGTTATCAGTGTTCTTCTAAATGAGTATTAATTATGATAATCATAATCATAATAATGAGTATTAATCAGTACTCTGCGGTTGATCAATTTTTTATTACAACCGAAGAATAAACAAGCTGGATAAATCTATATGTAAGTCAAATCAACACCACTTTACTAATAGAAAAGACACATTTATCATACGCTTTATAATCCTACATATTTAACTAATTTTGTTTAAATTGAACGCCGATTGTACGCTTGCTGTATGGTATTACATTATGTACTTGGGTAGGTCTTTTATTGAAACTTGCAGAGAGTAGTGGGATAGTTAAAGGGGCTTGCGGTGCCTGTACTAAAGAGTGGTTCACAAGAGCCTTGCCGTGCGAATTTTTCACTGTCTAATGAACAATTAAACCCCCAGTAAAGTCTCTCAAGCCGGTAATGTAGGGATTATCGGGGTTGCTCACTCCTGCCGTAATACTTACACACCTCTTCTACACTAGATCTACTATGCACATCCTGTGATCTTTATCGTTCATAGTCTACATTCTGTATAATTTTCTCGGCTTTGTTTTTCTTTAAAGTTCCTTTTGAAGTTTACTTCAATTTATTCTTAATATATTTTTTCATTATCAGTATGATATAAATACTTTTTGAAGATTATTTTTACTGGTTGTAAACAATATATACAGTTTATAATGATGTTACTGTAAAACACTTTTCAAAACAAGTTGGATATTAATGATTCTTTTTAAATATAATGATTGTGTTAAAAGAATTACCAGTACGTGAGTAAACGTGTTTACTTACTTTTAATAGATTGAATTTTTTTATGTTATAAAAAAATATTTTGCCTCTTTGAAAACTGTAATAATAAACCAAGTAATCTTAATTTTAAAGAATTCTCGTGTTATTTTGTAATTTGCCTAGCCCATAAAAAGTGAAAACAGAACACTTTTACTCCACAAAATTTTAAGTTTTAATGTTAATTTTTAATTCATGAACATTTTATCTAAACCTAGTTTCATAGCTACACAAACAAAATTTGCTTTTTGTGTATTTTTCTCTATTTTTTTAAAATATTTATGTAAGTAATAAAACCCTTTACAGCGATATCAAAATTCCAACAGTAATGGAGCTAACTACGTCCTTGTGTAGGAAATTTCATGAACAATAGATGACCATCCAAACCAACTAGCCAGTGATCTAGCTACAAGGAACTTCCCACAAGGAACTATACGACGTCTAAAACAAAAATGAAGTAAAGATCTCTTGGTCTGAATAACGGACAATACCCGTAGTTGTTGTTGTTTAGGTCAGCAGCCGAAAGGCTGGTTTGAACCTCTAAAGGTTTTACTAGGTTCAAACGAGGAGTGAGGTAGTTTTTTATTACCTTCCTCACTAAGTTGAAAAAGTATGCTTATCATCATGCCAGGCCCTCCGTAAAAAATTTACTTTCCACCCTGCAAATGACACCTTCACTTTATTCACTACAGGGTCTGGCTGTAAAGTGAAATTGATTACTTTCAGAGGAGACAACTCTGACTAGTGTCTTTTACACGTCTACCTCTTCTGTTCTTTAATAATTCAGTCATATAGTTGGCTGACTGTGTGATAAGAAACAGAACTAATTTTTTTAGGCCTGGAACCAACAGATCGAGTGCAATTAATTTAACACTCCACCTGCCTTTTATGGGCATACTCGTAGTTATAAACGGAGAGTGTACCTCTTCTTGAAGTGTAACTCCCCACCGCCATTTAAATATCATATGAAATTGTGCAGCCAATGTACAGTTCTGTAATAAAAATTAAAGAAAAAAAAATTTTTAATAAAATTAAAATAGCAATCAAAATTCCCGAGCAATTGGTTAATTCTGATGTGGGTCAAATTAATTTAGTATTTAATCTGTTCATTATTTCTTAGCGATATTACCCAGTAAGCTTATTTTAATTAACCTGATAATACTTCGTTTATTAACAGAGACTGATTGTATTAATAATGTAATCATAAATTTATTATAATTATAAACATGATATCCAATATTACGTAGTATATGTTGGATTTCTATTCGGACATTTTCATGGCGTTATCAGGTCAACTCAGCAAAGCTGATTGGACTCATTTATCTACTCATAACGTTAATTATAAACTTTTATCTCTTGGGCATTATTCTTGACCCGAGAATTATCGCTGCAATTACTCAAGGGAATAGAAGGGATTTATTATTATTCACCATCTCTCTTTCAAATTGGCAACACTGAGTTTTAACATTACCCTCTTTAATGAGGCAATGAATATAATGTCTACTCATTAACTCAGTCCCTCTTATTCTTTCTCCGTCGTACATTCCTTTTGTTTTTCTTCTTTTGATTAATTTCTCTTAAGTGATACTAAATTTATTACTCAATCGTTATTTATGTATTAATCTTAATCCATTTTAATATTGTTTTGTACCTAAACGTTTTACCAAAATGTAAGGAAAAATTTTCTTAAAAAATCTCGTGTGAAACACTCACACAACTTTCTCTTGCCAATGCAAATAATAAACAATAAACCTAAAATTAGTAATAAAACATTAGAAATAAACAAAAAACTAACCTTAATAAACATAACCTAATTTTAATCATATATGAAAGACGAAAAATGAAAATCTATCTCAGTTTGCCTTAAAAATACGGAAAATCACCCTTTCACGCTAAACTAAGCTCTGTAGAGAAAAATGCTCAAAATAAAAGTTGTAGATCTTTTAATTTCCTATAAAATTTATTATATACACTTTTGTCATAAAATGCATACTAAGGCCGAAATGTTAAAAAAATCGATTTTTCTCACTTTTTCGTGAGAAGAAAACAGAAAATCGCTAATTACTGCTAAACTAAGCGTTATACAAAACAATGTTTGAAATAAAAGTTGTAGAATTTTTAATTCTCCACAATTTTTATTATATAAATTTTTGCGTTAAATTGCATATTAAAGCCGTAATCTTAAAAAAACTATGTTTTTACGTAAAAACAGCCTCACCGAGAATTTCAGCAAAAATGGCGCCTACCTTATCTTGTAGAGAATAAAAAATTGAGTAAACCATGCGATTTTTAAAAAAATCGTAGGAACAGTTTTTGAGAAAATCGCAAAAAAGTGAAAAATTATACGAATAAACTAAGTTACTACTACTTCCGGTTGACCGATTTTGATGAAAATGTTCGTGTCGGGTCCGGTAGTGGTATGTAACTTAAGTTTTAGTTTCAAGTTCGTACGATGTTTCGTTCTTGAGATATTCTGTTCACACACACACACAGACCAATCGCTAAAAACATGTTTTTTGGGTTCAGGGGTCTGAAAACTTATAGATCCGGTGAAAACTCGATTTTGAAAAATCGACATGAAAACAATACTTTCCTTCCTATATTCATATCGGCAAGAGAGAGTAAAAATATGAATATTTATTACAACAGCCATGACAATTTCCTTCTAATAAATTTCAAGAATCTGTTCAACATATCTAAAAATCTGGTGTGAAACACTCACACAACTTTCTCTTGCCAATGCAAAAAATTAATAATAAACCTAACATTATTAATAAAATATTAGAAATAAACAAAAACTAACCTCAAAAACATAACCTTATTTTAATCATGAGTGAATGACGCAAAATGACAATCGAACTCAGTTTGGCTTAAAAATACGGAAAATCACGCTTTCTCTCTAAACTAGGCTCTGTAGAGAAAAATGCTTTAAATAAAAGTTGTACATCTTTTAATTTCCTATAAAATTAATTATATACACTTTTGTCGTAAAATGCATTCTAAGGCCGAAATCTTTAAAAAATCAATTTTTCACACGTTTTCGTGAGAAAAAAACAGAAAATTGCTAATTACCGCTAAACTAAGCGTTATACAAAAAAATGTTTGAAATAAAAGTTGTAGGTTTTTAAATTCTCTACAACTTTTATTATATAAGTTTTTGCGCTAAAATTTATATTAAAGCCGTAATCTTAAAAAAACAACGTTTTTACGTGAAAACAGCCTCACCGAGAATTTCAGCAAACATGGCGCCTACCCTATCTAGTAGAGAATAAAAAATTGAGTAAAATAGGCGATTTTAAAAAAAATCGTAGGACCAGTTTTTGAGAAAATCGCAAAAAACTGAAAAATTATACGAATAAACTACTACTTCCGGTTGACCGATTTTGATGAAAATGTTCGTGTCGCGTCCGGTAGTGGTATGTAACTTAAGTTTCAAGTTTCAAGTTCGTACGATGTTTCGTTCTTGAGATATTCTGTTCACACACAGACACACACACACACACACACACACACACACACACAGACACACACACAGACCAATCGCTAAAAACATGTTTTTTGGGTTCAGGGGGTCTGAAAACGTATAGATCCGGTGAAAACTCGATTTCGAAAAATCGACATGAAAACAATAGGCCTACTTTCCTTCCTATATATTCATATAGGCAAGAGAAAGTAATAATGATCTACAAGCATCGAATATTAGGTTTAGTATAAAGTCTAAAAATCTCGTGTGAAACACTCACACAATTTTCTTTTGCCAGTCGAAATAATTAACAATATAACCTAACTTTAGTAATAAAACATTACAAATAAACAAAAAAACTGACCTCAAAAAACATAACCTTATTTTAATCATGAGTGAATGATGCAAAATGAAAATAAACCTGAGTTTGGCTTAAAAATAAGGAAAATCACTCGTTCACAGTAACCTAGGTGCTGTAGAGAAAAATGCTCTAAATAAAAGTTGTAGATCTTTTAATTTCCTATAAATTTGATTATACACTTTTATGATAAAATGGATACTAAGGCCGAAATCTTCAAAATCCAGATTTTCATGAAAAAAACATTATATCACGTGTTACCGCTAAACTAAGCGTTATACAAATAAAATGTTTGAAATAAAAGTTGAAGGATTTTAAATTCTCTAAAATTTTTATTATACAATTTTCCGCTGAAATGCCCATTAAAGTCGCAATCTTAAAAAAAACAATTGTTCATGAGAAAACAGCCTCCCCAAAAGTTTCAGCAGACATGACCCCTACCCTATCCTGTAGAGCAAAAAAATGTAGTAAATAAAGTGATTTTTAAAAAAATCGGAGGAGCCGATTTGAAGAAAATCGCAAAAAAGTGGAAAATGACACGAATAAACTACCATTCCCGGTTGACCGATTTTTATGAAAATGTTTGTGTCGGGTCCGGTAGTAGTATCTAACTTAAGTTTCAAGTTTCAAGTTCGCACGATGAACAACATACACACACACACACACACACACACACACACACACACACACACACACACACAGTCTAATTGCTTCAAACAAGTTTTTTGGGTTCAGGGTGTCTGAAAACGTGTAGATCCGGTGAAAACTCGATTTCAAAAAATTGACATGAAAACAATACTTTCCTTTTTATATAGGTATTCATATAGGCAAGAGAAAGTAAAAATAACTTGTACTTAATACCTTCCGCTTGCTTCTATGTATTAAAATATTATTACATCAATGCAAATATAGGATTACTATAAAAAAAATCCCTTATCTTTAACACTTCATTAAGCAATAATCATCGAACCCACAAAATTTGGTGTCATTTTGGGAACTTTTGCACTTGTACTACAATACATCATCTTTTAGTTATATAGGTTTAGATTACTCCGGATATACACGAGCTTTATTTTCAGATTCTTTGTTACAGATCAGCTGACACATTGTCAAAGGAAAGCTGGTCTGAAGGCTCAAGTCAACTGCCTTGTGAACGAAATAAGCTCTTCATTCCGTCCCTCATCCATTCTGTATAGTGTTTTCATTACGATGTTGGCTAGTTTATTATTGAACAGTGCCTGCACCACGAAACTGTTGTTTATCTACACGATTTTTTTTTTTAATTACAATTAATTAATATCTAGGCCTACATGGTTGCTTGCCTACAAGTTATCATAATTTTTTTATTTCGTTTAAAAAAATTATTTAATTACATGGAACCATTTACAGCTCCTACTTTTGACCAATATGGAGCTATGCCAGTCAGCTGTACTGCTTTGCAAAACCATCGGTATTAGCAAAAATTCAGCGTTTTCAATCAAAGTTTTTGCGGAGGATAGTTAACGCCCCCTATTACGTAACCAATAAAACGCTACATTCAGACCTAAACGTACCCTACGTAAATGACGTTTTCTTAAAACTCTATACAAAATTGAGGAAGAAACTCGTGAACCACCATAACCCATTGATCTCAAATCTGACTACGTAGACTCTCCCAAACAATCCAATAAGACGACTAAAACATCGATGAAGCCGGAATCTCGTCAATTAATTTAGCACTTTAATTGACTATCCATTACAGTTTTCTAACAGCTGCACTTAATGCTACACTTATCTATTCACGTTAGAGTTCTGTCACTGGACTGTGTCTCCACTCTTAATTTTTTCCAAATTTTGTGTTATCACATTCACTGATTGTTTATAACATTGTGATTTTCCTAAATAAAGAGAAAAAATTACATGGAACAAACAAATTGCGATCCCTATTGTTAAGGTATAAATAAAATTATAAAATATAACAATATAATAAAGTTTAACATAGATTAGTACAATTGCTTTTTATTCAGTCTCTTTTCTAATCATTTCGGTATAAAATGATTTAAAACTCGAAATAATATCACCGCCGTTAGTAATTTGATATTAACTTTATAGTTATATTAAAGATTTGACAAAAAGTTTGTAAGTTACTACCAATTTCGAGCAGAATTCTTGTGTATAGGTAAACAAACTATCCTATCCAGCGCAAATTTAAAACTAATAAATAATGTAAATTTGTAAACTTAATGTAATTAAGGTTAAAATTTTGGTAAATTATTTTCATTCAAATTAAATTAGATTTATCGTGTCATTTATGCATTACAAATTAAATTTTGTTCAAAATAAAAATATGTTACGAATTTAGTATTGATCTAAAGAATTTTATTAAGTTTTCTTTTAATGAAAATTAATAATTAAAAACATTCAGCTTTTAATTTCGAAGATATAATATTCATAACAAAAATATTCCCTTATTTTATTATTAATAGAAACTAACTTGTTAATAGAAGCCTAATGGCGCAAAAATTTAAATTGAACGTCGATGTAACAATATAATGTGATTAATTTCTAATTACAAAAAAGGCTTTTAACAAAATTTATTTCGTTTTAATAAAATATTACTACACTGTTTCGTTGGTAGAACAAATTTATTGTTACTATTATTTTTTAATTTGTAAAATTGACTTATAACAATAATTGGATTAAGATTTGAAATTAGTTTAATAATGAATGAATGAAAAAAGGTTATTTTATGCTTGTTTTTGTATCGATATTTTGAATTCATTTTTACATCTTTTTACTTTTGCTATTATACCGAATGCTGTACAATGCCAGAAGGGATTAAAATTCAACAGGGGATGATCTCTCGTCGCTTCCACTCCCCTGAACTGCATTATTAGAGCAAACCATCGAATACTACTCGTGATTTTTCTTTCTTTCTTTCTTTACCCTTTACATTAGATCGATATAACGGAACGTTTTCCATAATATGAATGCCCTTTTTAATACAATCTAAAATACGAACGTGTTCAATATTCCTGATTTATGAGATACGAGTAATTGTAAATAATTGTACCAAACATTTAACTGATTTTAAAAATATCTAATTCAACTACATAACATAACTACTGGAAAATGCAAATTAAATGGAACAAGTATATCGGAAGCTCTTACACAATAGAAGAATGCTTGTTATTATGTAGGTAATTGTTTCTAAACCACTGTGAAAACAGATTTCTTTAATTTAGCACTCGCTCGCTTATCATTTAATTTGCTATTTCCTAAGCACTTGAAATTTTTTTTACTTTTCAGACCTCATGGGATCACTCTAGTTTAATTTAGGTCTGTTCCAGTGTTAAGGTTCTTTGAAAAGCGCGCTCTCCTAAGCGTGGCTTCCTTTTGTTTGGCCCACATTTTCTTAAAAAGTTCCGATCTTTATTTCCGGTTTTCGTCGGTAAATACCCTCTTTGTACATTCTTCTGGTTTTTGGTTCGAATGTCACCATACTAATCTTGACTAGTTGGTTGTACTTAGCTGATTTTGTTAGCAGGTCTTGTTTAGTGGTTCATAGTTCCTCCACATCCCGCTGTACATCTTTCAGCCACTAGGTCTCGACACTTGAACTTCATAAATACATTTTTTAACTTTTCTATTTAATTTTGCAATTATGAAAAGAAAACTATCCTATCCAGATGATCAGAATACGTAATTATTTTTTAAAAGAATCGTAATAGTTTACAGGTAAACACCACAAAGTGATAAAGCTTTAGATTATTTAAATTGTATTCAATTCAAATATTTTAATCAAATTTGTACTATTAGCATTTTTTTAATATATTATGTCCCTACTCCATTGGCGTTTCAGTCATCTTTGTGCAATTCTGGTAGAATGGGATAATTTATGTTGCGATGCATTATTATGATTTTACGGTATTTTGATTTTGAAGTATATCTTTGAACGTACAGTACAATTTTTAAAATGTGACAACGTAAGGTACACGATAAAGGGAATTAGCAATGAGTTGCAACAATTTACTTTTAAAATTTGTGAAATAACTCATGGCTTTGCTGCATCATAAATTTGGCTACCATGAATCCAGATAGGTTGGAGCAATGCCTTGTATTTTAAGAACTTCTAAATCATGGGTAGTAACTTTAATCACTTGTCGAAAAGTCTTTATAACTGTTTCAGTCTTTCATTATTAATAATTATCTCTTGTAGTTAACGAGTATGTTCTATATCAACCGCCAGTATTAATACACCCAAAATAACAAAAATTGTTTGCTTGAGGAAGCGGTATTATTTCTCACAAATTATTTATGATAATTAAATACACTTTATCGGTACCAAAATCAAAGTGGAGACATTTAGCTTCAAAGGCAGGATCTCTTTCATTTACAGTCAAATTCGTTAAGTGATTCATAAATTGTATGAGAGCTAGAAATTATAAATTTGGTTTGAATAATTCTCGTATAATATTTGTAAGCCTGTGTTAAAGAGATTTGATTTTACTCGGACGATGCAGGCTCCAACGAACTTCTTTAGACATTCTACAACTTTTAAAAGAAATAAAATGCTATAAATTCATTTTTATTGTTACACAAAATTATTTTATTTGGGATCTTCAACCTTTTCAATAACGGTTTCTTCTTCAGTTGTTCTAAACTTTCAAAATATTTATTAAAACACAAAATAAATTTTGTTAGAATCATGATTGATTGCACCTTCAAATTTTCTATTACATTTTACATAAATGCAATTTTAATTTTATTTTACATAAAATAAAATGTAAAAGGACCCTGCAAATTCCGTGGTACATCAAAAACACCTATATCTATGCCGATCTTAATATTGACTCAGTGAAACAAAGTACCTATATCAAAATTCAGCCGCAAATATGAAGAAAGACTCAAGAATCATCCAAAACTTCCTGGCTCTGAATCAACTAAATAACATTGATATCGGGGTTTCAAGACTGTAAAGACATAGTGTTTTTTCCTCTGAAAGTAATGAATTTCATTATACAGCCAGACCCTGTGGTGAATGAAGTGAAGGTGTCATTTGCAGAGTGGAAAATCTGTGCTTTTCAGAGGGCCTGGCATGCTGATAAGCGTAATTTTCATTCAGTGAGGAAGGCATTGGTAAACCACCTCACTCCTTGTTTTACTTAGTAAAACCTCTAGAGGTTCAAACCAGCCTTTCTGCTAATGACCTAAACAACAACATACTTCAAATTAATTATTAATTATTATTAATTTATTACTATTTTCAATTTCATTAACATTATAATGAAATTGTAATCATGTTAATTAACAATTAACAAAATTACTGATTGTTCTATTTCAAGTGAACAGATTGGAATGTTGCAGACTAGTAAAAAAATTGCATAAATAAACCACCGCCCGAGTGAAAGTGGAAGTATGTTAGTTCAGAAGTGTTTCTTATATTTTCTTACTTTCATGATTTTTATCAAAGGTATCTTTCTCATTATATCTTAAGAGAAAGAAAGACTGGTTTTATGGTTTTAGAGAAATGATAAATGAAATAGAAAGGGGAAACTTTAAAAGCAGAGGATGTAAGGTTAGAAATATTATAACATCTTTATTATCCGAGAGACCCAGGAAACGAGGCCTACGTATTTCATGTTTATCTATACAAACGGTTCTTCCTTTGTTCCCTTAAAAAAATATATAATAACTAAACCAAATATACCATAAACTAAAGAAGTGGTTTTTTATTGTATTTGTAATAAAAATTTGTCTTCAGCTCGTCAGTACAACTATTAAAAAATATGTGAAAAAGAAAAATAACGAATGGCGGTCGTTAACTTATCTTACTTATTATTCTTTCTAGTGCCATTCATTCCAAGTGACTGCACCGCCTTCTTTTATTTTGCTTTGTTTTGTCATGCATAGGTGTAATTGAAATTATGTTTCTGACTTCTTCATTTCTAATTTTGTCTCTTTGCTATATCCATAAACATCGCAGAAACTACATTTCAGCGACCTAAATGTTGCTATCTATCTTTTTTGTTTGTACCCAGAATACACTGTCATATGAAAGAGTGGAGCTGCCATAGTCTCGTAGAACGTTATTCGCGTGTCTTGTCGCGTTGTTTTATTTTCTCTCGTATATATAAATATAGAAAGGAAGGTATTGTTTTCATCTCGATTTTTCGAAATCGAGTTTTCACCCTATCTACACGTTTTCAGACTCCCTGAACCCAAAAAAAAAAATGTTTTAACGATTGGTCTGTGTGTGTGCGTGTGTGTGTGTGTGTGTGCAAACTATCTCAAGAACGGAACATCGTACATAGTTAAAACTTGAAAATTAAGTTAGGTACTAATACAGGACCCGAATAAAACATTTTCATCAAAATCGGTTAACCGGAAGAAATAGTTTATTCGTGTAATTTTTCAGTTTTTTTTTCAATTTTCTCAAAAACAGCTTCTACGATGTTTTTTAAATCGCCTCAATTACTAAATTTTTATGTTCTACAAGATAGAGTAAGCGTTATGTTTGCTGAAAGAGAAACAAAAATGTTTTTTTAAAGATTGCGGCTTTAACATGCATTTAGTGCAAAAGTGAATTACCAAAATTGTAGAAAATTTAGCAACCTACAACTTTTATTTCAAATATTACTTTGTATAACGCTTAGTTTAGCAGTAAATAGTGATTTTCTGTTTTTTTATGAAAATCTGTAAAAAATGGATTTTTAAGATTTCGGCCGTAGTATGCATTTTACTATAAAAGTGTATATAATTAAATTTATAGGAAATTAAAAGATCTACGACTTTAATTTATAGCATTTTTCTCTACAGAGCCTAGTTTAGCGTGAAAGAGTGATTTTCCTTATTACTAAGCCAAACTAAGGTTGGTTTTCATTTTGCATCATTCACTCAAGTTTAAAATAAAGTTAGTTTTTTTGTTTATTTCTTATGTAGGCCTATTATTACTAATGTTAGGTTATATTGTTCATTTATTGCATTGACAAGAGAAAGTTGTGTGAGTGTTCACACCAGATTTTTTTAATTTTGATAAATAGTTTCACATATATCTTGAAATTTAGTATATTTTTTGTCCAACACTTCCCAATCTAAATCATATAATGAAACTTCATTATTTAGATACTTGAATTTTTTACCTCTGATTTAAAATAAGATCAAAGGACGTATACCAAAATATTTTTTTCTAATGTTCTTAAATCTGTTTAAAACTTCTGAGTAATTTTTTAGGTTATAGTTATTTTATCTCTGTGGTTATTAGCGTCTACAGTGATTAAAGGAATCGTAAAAACGGGTAAGCCTACCATATATGCGTAATTTTACACAGTAACCGAGAACAGAACTGATATTATCCGCATTGCAGTTTAGCGCGACACTGCAACTGTAGTTCGGAAGTTGCCTGAAATTTGTTTTTAAAATCATATATTTTGTTTTGTAATTTGGCTAAAAATTCAACTTATGAATGTACAAGTAGTTTTTAAAATGTAGAGTAATGATATTAAAATTCAGTTTTGATTTCATCCAAGAAAATTTGAATTTATTATTATTTTTTACATATGTACAGTAAATTTACTACGTAACTTTTAAATAATTCAATTATTGTCAGTACATTAGCTGAATTGATAAACTGGTAGTTTCAGAGAATTTTCTAGGGTATAAAAATTATTAGTTTCTTAATTTTACGTTAAAAGTAGGTCGTCAAACTTCTGTCACTTAAATCACTGTCATCTAAAAACCTATAAGTGCAGAAGAATAATAATAACTCATTTAATTATCTTTTATTCTTATTAATTTACTCCAGCTTATTTGCTGCAATTTCTTTATTGCAGTTTAGTTTAAGAAAGTTTATTTATTTAATTTAACTCCTTTTAAGTACTCTTTCCCTTTATTATTGATTACTAAACGACATTATTTTATGTCGCCTTCTAAAGAAGCTACATTTAAATACACGAGAAGAAATTCTATGCAAGGTTTCCAAATCAGTTCACAAAAGACAGTTTTATAACAGTACATACATAAAATATGTACTCAAGTTCAATGTTATAAATATTAACCTTCATGAAGCGCATTATAGCTTTGGTTATGGTGTTGGATTATTTAACCAGGGATTTCTAGGATATTCACATATTTCAAGCTTTAGCTATTTATTTTATACCGTGAAATAAACGATTCATAAATTCAATTTGCGTATTTCTTAAATGTTACATTAGTATTGAATTATGAAAAACCTAAACCAAAAAGAAATCAAACAAAATTTCAGTCACAACTTGTAGAAACATACTGAAAATTCTGTTACGTGGAATTTTATAGAAAAAACGCTTTTCCACTGCAGATATTTAAAATTATTTAGTATTGTGTCATTAAGAATATTTCTAATAGTAAATTATGTAGACCTATGTACTAATTTTACAGTTTTTTTTTATTCTTACCGCGATCTGTATTCTTCTCTGCGGATTACCTGGTATTTGTCAAGAATTCATCTTATTTATAGACGAACTAATAAAATAACCGTTCTTTGAATAGTTTTCTTGATGCTGTGGACGGTAAGTTGGTGTACCGAGTAAATAAATCAATTTACTATTTTATGTAGCAATCAAAAATGATGTTTTAAAGATTTAGTCACACAAATCTGTGTGTGTGATGTAACTGGATGAAATTTAATTATTCGCTACAGAGCAATAAAATTTCTGTTATGATACCGTTAAATGAAAGGTAAATCACAACAGGAACACTCCACGATGGTCAAATACTAAGGTGACTGTCATTCGTTTTTGAGAATGTGACCGAGAAGGGTTGTCGTGTGTGGTAGGTTAGTAGTGGAAGGGGTTAAGTAGGTAACTAACAGAGCTTCGGAATGAATACCGGCGGCGTGTAGGCCAATGTTTATTGTTCTGTTCATTTTTTTCTAAAATATTGCTATGTTTATTTTTATAAAATTGGTAATATCTCAGTTAATATGCATGAAAATGAAAAATTTTGCATAATCAAACGTATTTGTCTTTAAACTTTTCGTAATTATGATTGTATAATATTTTTTGATATATTGTTTTTTAAAGGAGATATTCGTAGTTTTTTGATTACCTCTCAATCTAACTCAATGTAAAATTTGTAGCCTATTTTTATTTCGATTATGTCCAGAACATAAATACCGAAATTTATTGAATTCAGGGGTTCTTGCATGATGCCGTAAACATAGAAACAGACAAAAATTCAGTTGAATTTATTTTCAGTGTTTACTTGGTAGATCTGGCGTAGAAAACAAAATTTGGGGCATTTCGAAAAATTGTACAGACAAAATCACAATTTTATTTATATAACTTAAATGTTCTTTTCAAAAAATATTAAAAACAGCTACCAAAAATGGTAAAATGGATTTGTAAATGTTAAGTAGTTTCTCAAAAGAAATATCCTGTAAATTTTTATCTGATTACATTAAACTAAGGTTTCACGTATATTTTTTTACTTTTCTTATGTTTTATAACAACTGTACAACATGAATATGACGTGATTCGTAATACAGTTTGTGAATGAGATGAAAAAAATTAGTAGGCTAATAATTTTAATTGGCATTATGGCTCAGAAGATAACATCACTCAATAACAGAATTTCAAAGTAAATTTACAAAAACACTGTTAATTGGAACTGATGATTATTTGAAAAACACTGACTTCTAAATTTACGAAAAACGATTGGTTCCGTGCATATAATAATAAAAGTTGATACTTTCACTGAATTTTTTTCAAAAGGAAACGATTTTGCTCAAAAAAAATCAAATTTTGCAAAATATTTTAATGAATTTACTAAATTTTTTTAAGACAATTTAAAATGGATAAGCCTACCAAATACGGTATAAAATGTATTAGTTTCCTAACTTAACGTAACATTACATAAAGATCTTCACCATTGCTGTTTTTATTTAATCATTTTGTAAGGTATTTTCTTCTTAATTTTCCAGAAACCCCGCTTATATTTTAGTCTACGATGTTAAAACAGATACTGTTTTTGTTTAATAAAATTGTTTTCCTTAGATTATGTATTGAAATTTCAACAAGTTGTTTTGTAAAAACAAATTGTTTACAAATCTTTACAGTTTATAAAGTTAATTGATGTAGGCCTATAATTAGTTTAAAAGATAGCCTTATCATCTTTTTCTTTTTCTTCTTCCAAACAAGGATTAGGCCACAGCCTGTTTCGAACTTACGCACTGTATCGTATATCTTTATCTTTTCGTATGTCTACCGTTATCTCTTTTAGCTTCTGGAGCATACCATGGTGCCTGCTTAGGTATCCTGTGATCTGATATCCTATCCGTGTGCTTTTTAACATTTAAAACATATTAACTTAAAATTTTCCAATTTCCGTTAATATTTTTATACATTATTGCGTTAAAAATTCTAAACGAGACTTTTTAAATTAATGTTTATGGCTACATCATCATAGTTCTAAATCACTTCACTCATATAGGCCTAGATCAATGTATTATATTTCTTTCAACTCAGGTTCTTTTATTATAAATCTCTTTGCTTACAAAACACATTTAGCTCTATTTAAACAGTAATTAAATTATTAATCATAAAAAAGGTTTTAGAATTCAAAATTTTAGTCATGGAATATCATCCTTCTCTCATTTTCAACAGCTTTCCTTATTAACCTAAACTCTGTTATTTAATGAACAACTAAAATAGTTATGTTAATTAAACTGGCCAAGTTAAATAAGTTAAATAAATCTCATTAAAGATATTTTGTTAAAACAAATTGTTTACAAATCTGTACAGTTTACAAGGTTTAACATATTAGTTTTGAATTTAAAGTAAGTTTTCTTGGAGTAAATAATTTTAAAATGTTTTAATAAAAATGTTATAAGTACTCTTAATAAAATAAGAAGTTAAATTAAGTAAAAATTCACAGGAACGAATATTAATAAATTCGTTAAGGATGTTCTTGAAAGGTAATGAGAGAAAACATAGTTGGAAAACTATTCTTCATATTCACATTTTAACAAAACAATTTATTAAATTATCAATTTTTATTGATTTAGGAAAATCTTTATAGAGGTGGAATTTTAATATGGGTGAAAATAAATTCCTAGAATCAATTCATATGGTTTTAATAGTTTTGCATTGATTTTACTTTTGTATTCTCAGTATTTTTTCACATTTTGTTATGTTCAACATCAAGCGCTTTTCAAAGATTCAGAAGAAAGTCTTAACCACTACAGGATACTCAGCTTGCATTAGTAAAACACAAAAAAGAGATTGATTCTTTGAAATGTTACACAAAATAACTAGAGAATCAATAAATATTTTGACAAAAAATTATAAACTCGTAATTTTATAAATATTTTTTCAAGCCTGGATAAAAAATAAAAAAAGTTGGTGTTAGTGCTGGCTTCAATAAAACTCACCAAGAAAAGCAAAAGATAAGATTCTAAGTTTTGAGCAGTGACCTTATTACATAAAAAAAACACAAGTCACATAACATAGGATTATAACAGTATACTTTAGGTTTACAATAATGTTTTACAATTAAATTAAATTTACACTTAACAATTGAATCTTAGATTTTCAAATTATAAATTAAATATAAATTATTCTATATGAATTGCATTTTTATTTGCACTAAAATTGTCTTTGAATATTTAAAAATTGTTTAAAGTCTAGTGTTTTTGTGTAGTGTATGTGATAAACGCAATGTAAGTGTCCGGTAAGTGAAATTGTAGTGTTCAAGGTAGGACACAAAAATAATACACAAAAATAGACATTCCACAAGGATATGTTTTACAGTTAATTTCATGTTGCAGTGTCTACAGTAAACAGAGTCTTGTTTCATCATGAGGTGACTGCGTGTCAGTTTAGTGTGACCAATTCGTGAAAAAAATTTCATAGTCGTGTAAGAGTCACTTGGTCAAGTTTGTTTTTAAAAATTTCTGGTTGTAAGTAAATGTCAACAAACACAAAAACAATGATATCAACTCACCACGTTTTTAATTACTTGCAGTAAATTAATTAAATTATTCCATTATTACAAAAATACACATTTGTAAACAAAGAGAAACAGCTGATGTGGATTATATTTGTGTATGTAAATTTAAGTGAATATAGTTCAAATAAAGTACAAAATAATGATTTTGATATAAGAACTGCTTGTTTTATGATCTACCATATCTTGGGTTTATATTTTGTACATTAATGAAAAATATGCACCTTAGCACATCATCATAAGTAAAATTTATTTTCATAGTGTTATAATATAAAAGTTAAATCTACAGTGTTATTTAATATATTTGTTTGTATAGTCTTTCATAAATATTTAATGAACTTAATTTGTAAATAACTTTTCAAAATATGTGCTTAACACTTTGAGTACACATAAACAACGTTTGTAAACAAAGAGTTTCACGAACGTTAAAATAAAAAAGCTGTGCTCTCTTATTTTATTACACTAGAAGTCACCTCTATTGCTACTTAGTTTTCCTTATAATAAATAATGCATCTCATGAAATAGTAAAATAAATTGATTGTTAGAAGTGACGACAATAATCGTGATACTGAATGTTTGCCGTACTTCAGTTGCATTCCACTTGTACTGCCTATTTTATGTACTATACTACTACGTTGTTTTACTACGTAGTGTTTATTGTTATTATTATCTTTTTTTATAACTTCTTACTATTTTTATTACTACGATTTTAATTAAATTAAATTATAACACTGTGTTATTGACTCGCTTTGTAGTTGTATATAAGAAAATATTTAAAATTTTAATTTATCAATCAAAAACTTTATTTTCCTTTTCAATCTAGTATTATTTGTTATAATCAAACAAAAACAAAATAAAAAATAAGTAAATTATGTAAATTTGTGTTATTTGTAAATTATGTAAATTGTGTAAAACAAATGAAAAAATTTGGTATGAAAAACTCACACAACATTCTCTTTCTAATGCCAGTAATGAACAATATAACCTAATATTAGTATAAACATTAGAAACAAACAAAATAACTAACTAATCTCAAAAAACATAACTTAATTTTAATCATAAGTGAATGATGTAAAATGAAACCCAACCAAGTATTGTTTTCGTCATGAAAACAATACTTTCCTTTCTATGTATTCAAATTGGCAAGAGAAAGTAATAAGTAGAATAAAATGAACGTAAAATTTAAGCATCATCGTTTGGCTTAATAATAGAGAAAATCACTCTTTCACGCTAAACTTGGTAGAGAAAAATGTTTGTATAAAAGTAGTTGTAGATCTTTCAATTTTCCTATAAATTTGATTATATACACTTTTGTTATAAAATGGATACTACGGCTGAAATCTTAAGAAATTCAAATTTTTACAAATTTTCATGAAAAAACAGAAAATTACCAAATACCGCTAAACTAAGCGTTATACAAAAAAAGTTTATAAATAAAATTTAAAGATTTTTAAATTCTCTACAACTTTTATTATATACATTTTTGAGCTGAAATGCATATTAAAGTCGCAATCTTAAAAAAACAATTTTTTTACGAGAAAACTTTCTAAGTTTCAGCAGACATGGCGCCTACCCTATCTTGTAGAGTATAAACAATGTAGTAAATAAGACGATTTTAAAAAAGCTCGTAGGAGCAGTTTTTGATATAATTGCAAAAAAGTTAAAAATGACACGAATAACCTACTACTTCCGATTGAACGATTTTGATGAAAATGTTCGTGTCGGGTCCGGTAGTATTATCTAAGTTTAAAGTTCGTACGATGTTCCGTTCTTGAGATATTCTGTTCAAACTTACACGCGCGCACGCACACACATGTACAGGCCAATCGCTAAAAACATGTTTTTTTTTTGGGTTCATGGGGTCGAAAACGTGTAGATCCGGTAAAAAATCGTCATGAAAACAATACTTTGCTTTCTATGTATTCAAATTGGCAAGAGAAAGTAATAAGTAGAATAAAATGAACGTAAAATTTAAACTCCATCGTAAATTTAAAAACATTGAACTGTAATGATAACTTTACTTACTACTTTATTCAGCTCCATACATTTACAGAAATTAACAGGAATACAGAGTACATTAACAAGAATTTATTAATTATTTTACAGGAATTTTCATTTACAAGAACACAGAATACTTTAACAGGAATTCATTTTTTTCTAAAAGAAATTGCTGAATCGAAAGTGGAGACTAGCAAAGGTAACCAAATGGTTAGTGAATTAATCTCTTCTCTGGGTATCTTCTGCTATCGGAGGTTGGCGATCATAACAATTATTCTTACTTCTAGCTCTGCTGCCCTTAATGCTTTAACAGAGAATTCATAGTTCCTCTGTGAAACTATTAAGTTCAACACTTCCTGAACATTTCTCTCTCACAGTTTTTTCCTGTATCATTAACAACAGTAGATGGTATTTCTTTCCACCAGTAACAAGTACAAAATACTTCAGTTTTCATTTCAATATTACATTTCTTAGTTCTCGTTCTTTATATATTTGATAAGAATTTCCGTCAACGTCTAAAATATCCTTAAAATACAGCGATGTATTTATAAATATATATATACTAGGTGTGGCTATTAAATAACGAGTCTGGCGTAAAAATATTTATTCTTATTCTATACATAACCACTTATTGTTACCTTTAATACACACTCCTTCTCTATCCCTACAACGCTCCATGCAAATTTTCCGTTGTTGGAAACAGTGCTGGAAGTCATCTTCTGTCTGCTCCTTCAGGACACGTGCCGCTTTCTCTTTTACAGCTTCCACAGACTCAATTTTGTCCCTTTTAATGCAGATTTCACCTTAGGAAGCAGATAGAAGTCACATGGTGCAAGATCTGGTGAATAAGGTGGATGTTCTAACACTGAGATGCTGTACTTGGCTAGGAACCTCTTGACAGATAAGGCGGAATGAGCTGGGGCATTGTCTTGGTGGAGAACCCATGATTTGTCCTTCCACATTTCGGGGATTTTTCCTTACTCTTTGACGTAGTTTAGAAAGTACCTCAAGGTAGCTATATTGATTCATTGTTTGACCTTCCCTGGAAGGAACCCAGTGAAGGTACACAATCCCATGGATATAAAAAAAACAATCATCATTGCTTTAAATTTTGACTTGCACATTCGAGCTTTTTTAGCTCTCGGTGAAGTTCGGCTTTTCCAATGCATGGATTGGCACTTCGTTTCCGGATCAGAAGTAAAAAAACTACGTTTTATCACATGTTATTATCTTCTACCTGTTCCCTAAGGTGAAATCTGCATTAAAAGGGACAATATTTGAGTCTGTGGAAGCTGTGAAAGAAAAAGCGGCACGTGTCCTGAAGGACCTGACAGAAGATGACTTCCAGCACTGTTTTCAAAAGTGGAAAATTTGCGTGGAGCGTCGTAGGGATAGAGAAGGACTGTATATTGAAGGTGACAATAAGGATTATGAATGAAATAAAAATAAAATGTTTTACAACGTCAGTCTCGGTGTTTAATAGCTACACCTCGTTTATAAAGCCTGAAGGTTTAATTCTGTTTATTTCTCATTTTTTAGACACCAAAATAAGAGCCAGAAAACAAAGGAACAGAAAATAAATGTAACTCTTACGAATTTGATTTAGACTTTAGTATTGGCAATCTTATTACCTAATTGACGTTTAATTTTTAATGAGGTTATCTTCGCCATTCTTATCTCTGATCTACTTCTGGCGTTTGATCGTTAATCTCATTTATTTTTATGTTTTCTGTTAGGGAAACTAGAAGGAAAAAGGAACCCCAGCAGACAATAATATTTTGGCCAACCAATTTAAAGGCCTCTTTTTGAACAAACTTCACTCTATTGTTCCTGATAGCAACCAACAAAACCAGATTAAATATCGTCAGCATTCGAAATGGATAGGCCCGCCAAGAAGAAAAAATTTAGTAAAAGTTGAATAAATAAGATTTGGAAAAACTTTACTGATAAAATTGCTACCAGTTTTAATTTAAATTGTTGAAATATAAAACCTTCATTTTAGAAGGAGTTTAATTTAAATACATTTTTGTTATTAAATACGCCCACTGTATTGCAAATCATACACACAGAACAAAAGGAAACAGCTGTACACAAAATTCAATAGTTTTATTGGATACTAGGTAAACTAGAACTACTAGGATCCTCAATCTTCACAAGAAACTTTTAATTTACAAAGCAACCCTTAAACCATTTTGACGTATGGAATCTAATTATGGGTCTCAGCAAACCATTCCAGCATTAAAATTCTTTAAAAAGTCAATCGAAATATTCAGGATAGTGACAACTTCACCTTGGTACATCAACATATTCCACAGAGATTTACATATTCGTACAGTTGAATAAGAAATCAACACACACAGTAAAAAATACTAAACACTAGTATTATAAACATCTTGCTCTTAGACAATTCAAATGACACTCGCCGACTGAAGCGAAAACCCCCTTTAAACTTATTTTAAAGCGACAAGAAAACTCATGAGTTAATTCCACGAAGTTCCTCATTGCGGAGTTTCTTCGATTATGACATAACCTAGAAAACTCATTATTCTACCAAAGAATATATTGTAGGTTTTACTGCAATAAAAAAATGTACACCTACAAGACTTTCGCAATAAACATAGTTTGAATTTCCGATACTTTATTGTTATACAAGATATTGTTATTCATAAAACTGTATCTGTTAATAAA
Organism: Catonia carolina; assembly: GCA_035578175.1. Classification (NCBI taxonomy): domain Eukaryota; kingdom Metazoa; phylum Arthropoda; class Insecta; order Hemiptera; family Achilidae; genus Catonia; species Catonia carolina. The sequence goes on along the minus strand of JAQMRL010000001.1, from coordinate 252,820,030 downwards.
ATTTCTATAATTCCAAAGTCAACAAAATAACATTTTAAAGAGGTTTCCATCAACTATAATGAAAAAATAAAGTCCTAAATTTTTTATTTATATTTCATTTAAAGTAAGGTGAGCCAGTTTAAAATGTTGAATAACGAGTTTATCATGCTTTTAAAGTTTATTTTAAAATTGGAGAGAATGTAAAAAAGGTAATGAACGGAAGAAAAACTTTCAGTTAAGTTGGGAAAGATAAAATGTTGAATTTATGCGGGTCTCAATAGTAAAAGTTCCTTTAGAATGGGAATTATAACAGATGGTCGAAAACATCCCAGAGCTGCGAGCCAGCCCAGAATGGACTCAATGTTACGATGTTACGTTAACATTACACTACATTTCACTACACCCAGTGGTTGCTTTAATTACGATCTAAGCCAGTGTCATCCTAACCAAATTACATCCTATTCCATTCGTGAGAGAAAACAAACTCCCCTTTGCCTCAGCAATTTCTCTCTCTTTCACATCTACCCTGTAACTGCTCCTCAACTGACTCTATTTTAGAACACAAACTCATGCTACCTGTCATGACATTCTCACTCCTATTGCTACAAACGTGTCCGCAAAATATCTCTCTGAATATTCTCACCCGTACTTTGGGATAAACACTGAATGTATTATTTAAATCTGTTGTTTTTTATTTCGTTGTCCATTTACCTAATTTTTAATGTGACAAACGAAACAATTAGGATTAAAATTCTACCCGTTTTAAATTAATAATAGTCCTGTCATCTTTTATACCTTTTCATATTTTTTAAGAACAATTTTATTTGTAATTCCTGATGCTCGTATTTTTCTAATGAGGGAATAAGCTACAAAACATGTTTATTTGTACTACTTTTGGTGAAGATATCACTAATGGATGATGAACCATACATTATTCCGTATTGTATTTTTTACTTATTAATTTGATTTGATTTAACTTTTTTGTTTGAAAGGTGACTTGATTGAGAGTGTTCTTAGCTATGATTCATCAAAATTGGAAGTAGTAGTTTATTCATGCAATTTTTCACTTTTTACGTTTTTGTCAAAAACGGCTTCTACGATTTTATTAAAAATCGCCTCATTTACTACATTTTTTATGCTCTACAAGGTAGGGTATGCGCTATATCAGCTCAAATTCTTGTAGGCCTGTGATTTCCTTGAAAAAAATAGTTTTTTAAGATTGCAACCTTAATATGCATTTTAGGACAAAATGTGTATCATCAAAATCATAGAAAATTAAAAAACCTACAATGTTTATAACAAATATTTTTTGTACAACCCTTAGTTTAGTGGAAATTAGTGACTTTTTTTGTTATTACCATGAATATTTGTAAAAGTGCCGACTAATAATAAATAAAGTTTAAAAAGTATGAAATTAAAATTAAATTTAAATAAACCCCACAAAAAATTTAAAAAAATTAATTTGCATTGACCCATTAGGTTTGCCATCGTCGAGTCGGGGGAACGCTAATTAACAGAATAGAAATTAGTTGTATTACTTGCGGTATTACTTACATATTACGGTTTACTTTTTTAAAGTTTTAATTTTTTTAATTTAATTTTTACTGTTTCTTCTTTTCTGGTGTCAAGTTCTGGACCCTTGAACTATTCTGTGATCAAAAAAATTGCAAGAATAACTATTTTTCCAGTGACATTTTATTTATGATGAAAGATAAATTTATCTGTGAATAAATTATTATGTTAGTATTTTCTTTAAATATTTAAAACCTTTTAACAAACCTTTTCACTTACCTTCCTCCTACCGACCAATAAGCCTCCTCTCAGTACCTTCAAAAATTTTCGAAAAACTCCTTTACAAGCGGATTCTTCCGCTGGTTCATGATATACTACGTCCACATCAATTCGGATTCCGCACTCAACACTCCACTACACAACAACTGCACAGGGTGACTGATTACATAGCTTCGTCTATGGAACAAAAGATGTATGTGTCCGCAGGTTTCCTAGATGTCGCTCAAGCTTTTGACAGAGTTTGGCATACAGGTCTCTTACACAAACTAAAAGAAATACTACCATTTACCTACTACCTTATCATAAATTCCTTCCTATCTGACAGATTCTTTAGAATTCGTTTAGGATCATCTTACTCAAATTTCTTTATTGTCTTAGCCGGCGTGCCTCAGGGCTCAATGTTAGCCCCACTTCTCTATTCTGTATACACTTCAGACCTACCGACCCTACCCCAGACCCTCACTGCTACCTACGCTGACGACACAGCGATATTAGCCCGAGACCAAAACTCTATACACGCTTCACTAACACTCCAACATCATCTCAATCTTATACACGAATGGTGTATAACATGGAATATAAAACTTAATACGACAAAATCCCTTCACGTAACTTTCACACTCCGTCATGGTGATTGCCCACCAGTATACATAGACAATGAACCTCTCACAAAAACAGATACGGTCAAGTATCTCGGTCTGACTTTTGATAAACGACTAACTTGGAGCACACATATCAAACGGAAACGTTTATTACTGAATTCCCGACTTAAACTTCTATATTCCCTACTTCACAAACGATCAAAATTACCAATGGCACAAAAATTACGCATATATTGTTCTCTTTTGAAACCTATTTGGACCTACGGATCCCAAATCTACGGTTCAACCAAACCCTCTAACTTGCAACGAATTCAAGCATTCCAGTCAAAAACATTACGCCTTTTAGCAAAAGCACCGCTTTACGTTAGCAACAAAACCTTACATACAGATTTGAAAACACCACTTGTACAAAATTCCATTGAATACCTATACAAACGCTTTCACGACAAGTCACACGATCACGAGAACCCCCTGGTGCGTTCACTTTCCTCCGTCCATTTACCTGACAATCCTCCTAGACGCCTTAAAAGACGCTGGAGTAGAGACATGCTAATTTGATGTACACATTTCATTCTTGGGGAGGCACCAATGGGGGCCCTACCCCTCTCATGCCTATCATGTCATTTACATTATTATCATAATCATCACATTTGCTTGTTGTAACATTTTACAGTTGTAAATAAAGAATTAAAGAGAAAAAAAAAATTTTAATATTAGGTTTAGGTTAAATATATTTCAATAGAAAAGAGGATAGAATCAAATGGTCAGAAACGTCTGAATCGTTTTAAAATTGAATATAATATAATATTTATGTTTCAAAAAGATATAATAACTTAAATTTATATATTATTTACGGAATTTCATAAGGGTACAATTTTCTTAGATAACGGTAAAAATATTGAAGCTTATACTACCGGTGCATAAGAACAAATCTACATTTTTTCAGGATTTATATGCAGTATTCTTCCTAACGTCTGCATAAGTGATTATTTTTCCTATAATAGCGTTCCTATAGAAAACAGAATTTACCATATATTAAATTTTAAATTTTCTTTATATATAATATTTCCCGGTGTATTTTAAAGTAACTTTTATGTACCGGGTGGCTCATATGTCAGTTTCCTTATCAAATAGGATATTTTTTATCAATAAGTTCGTAACATTGTTACGTTAGCAGCAACCACGTATATCATTAATCGTTGTCCGCTATAGTGAGGTGAGTCTCTAAGCCATATCGTCCATCTTTACTCCAAGTTATTCACGAGTGTGATCCCGATAGACGATTGGAATTCTGTGAGACATTCGCCATCTGTACAGAAGCTGATACAAATTTCTTTCATCTGGGAACAAGATGGGGCCTTAGCATATTTCGGTATCAAAGTTCAAGAGCTTTGAATTTAAAATTTAACGAATGGATTGGTCGTTGTGGTACAATTAATTGTCCTACGCGCGCAACTCATGTGGTTTTCACTGTGGGTTATTATAAAAGATTAGTGTTTTCTTCAAAACCGCAAAACCTAGCGAACTAAAAAGCATAATAGAAAATGCATTTGACGCCGTCAATGAAGATAAATTGTTATTGTTGACAATTTGTCAATCAGTTATAAGTCGTTTTATGAAGTGTATAAACACTAAAAGTGGACATTTTGAACAACCGCTATAACAAAGGTATTAAAGGTATTATGAAAGTATAGTTCAAATAATAAGCCTGTTTTCTTCCTTGTAGGTTTATTATTCCGTTAACTTGAAACGCCTTCATTTTTACTTCTTCCGTATGTGGAAAACTGACATATGGGCCACCCGGTATAGTAAGAAAATCAAACATTGCAACATCGTATCGTTTCCTTTACTTTTGTATTATTTCTGAGTCGTATGGCTTATATGATTATATGCACCTGCTTAGAACAGCCCGAGGTACTAGTAATAATAAATTTATGGTAGTAATAACAATATTAAACTCCGTTGTTCTTTGTTAAAATCACTGAAGGGATTATAGAATTAAATATATCTTATTTACTACAAGTAACTAAGCGTGAAGATTTGTCTTATACTACGATACAATTAAACAAAACTAATTTAATTGAATCATGCAGCACATTCATTTCATTGTTAAGATGTAATTTAAATTTCATTATACTTCCGTACTACTTAACGTTCACAAGTTAACTACAAATACAAAAATAAAATAATACACCTACATTTCTCACAAAAATTTTCACTAAATCTACATCATTAATGTAGTTTTGGCCGATTCTGATGCTATAAATTTATTTATTTAATACGAAAGTACGTGATAATTCCGTCAAACCCCGAAATTTGTCGACAAAAACATTAAAAAACATTTTTAAATTTTACATAAACAAAGTAACAAATTTAATTTTTAATATAGACTAACGTAAAAATAACTGTAAGAAAAATCTTACAATTCTTAAAAAATAAAATATACTCTTAAATAAATGAAAAATATTTGTCGGCATACCTAAAACAAAATGAAGAAAATACATTTTAGAAAAGCGATAAAAATAATACAATAAAATATTATAATATTATAATTATTGAATTTGATCACTTGATTTTCATCACTATTGTTGCATAAATCCACTCGTGTACAACAAAATACACTGATAAATAGTGAAATTTCATTGAAGAATGGGAATAATTTTTTTTCATCTTGACGGCAAAAAAGAACGTTCATGAATTGTTTTAGGTGAAAAATATTTTTCTTGATTTTCATCACTATTTTTGCATAAATCAACTCGTATACAACAGATACGGGTCAGAACTACGTTCATGTATTTTACGTCGAAGAAGATAAAACTTTATCGTTTAATTTGGGTCTTAACTACTTTAATAAAGTTACACCCTACATTTATTTTATTGTAAATTTTGCTAATAAATTTCTCTAAACCCAGCAACCAAACTAAAGACCCTAACTGCACTTGAGCGGATGTTCTTTTACTGCGTCACTGCTTCGTAAACGTCCACTAATTACATTCCGGTAAACTGTGCAAAACTCTACAAAGGAGTTATCTTAATAATAGTACGGAAGAAGACTTTACACCTAAAATTGTCTCTCATAAGACATTACTCAGTTTCTAAGAAACTGTCTTCTTCTTTACTGTCATACCCTCTTCGGATATTTGGTACTATCATAGTACTGTGTATTCTGTCCGTTACTACTCAAAAAGCCTGTATGAAAATCTTTAATCACCCACTTTTAACCAAATTAATTTTCAAATATTTTGTCAATCTTAATATTGGTTAAGACGAGGTTATTTGGTATTAAGAACTGCACCCATTTTTTTTTTTGAACTTACACAGAAAACAATCGCCATTTTAGTGACATTAAATGTAATTTTACAAATAGGTACAATTCGATAAAGGGCGAAATAAAAACGGGTGAAAATATAAATTATGGTAAACAAAAAAGTTTTGTTTCTTATTGTTTCTGATGCCTTAGCCCAGTACACTACGTAAATTATTGTCGGTGTTACGCTGTTACGTGGCTACGGTTTTCGATGATACGTGAAAAAAGACATGAATGACTTAATGAGGAACACTACTCGTTTGTAAGACTCGCAAACATACCCTCCATTTTTAAGGAGGAAGCGTTGGAAGTTAGGTAGCGTTGGGGTGTATTTCCTTTCGAGATTTCGTATGAGACATAAAATAAATAAAATATATTATGTGCATTTTAATCACATATCATAATAAAATAAACTATACATTTTTTAAACCTAAAAATATTTCACACATACATATTTTAACATAAAATATTTCATACATACAGTAGCCTACATATTTTTTTTCACTTAAATATTTTTTAGACGTTAGAAGAGAGCTAGATTAATTTTTAAAGTACATGAAAATTGTATTTATTTATTACAGTTCCAATTTATTTTAGACAGGGTGTACATTTTATTTATTGTATATTATTTGTATAATTACAAAAAAAAATTATAAAGTTATTATTTAGTAAAATGACAAAATATTTTACATATTTATTATAATTTTCTTTTAAGTATTTTAAACTTGTTAATTATTGTAAATTTTATTACTAACTACAAATTTCTATTTTTAATTTTATAGAAACGGTAGGTTTTTAGTGATTATGGATTTATTTCGTAAAATAAATTATCTCCGTGAATGCGGTTGATCTGACAAAGGATATCGATTGCAGAATTTGTAATAGAAACAAAATTAATGTGTAACTAACAGTGTTGCATTGCTTATAACGTTGCGTTATTTACAAATTTAAATAATTTGCATTACAATAATTGCCTACTCTGATTGAAAATTCTACTTCAATGAAACTGATTTGAAATCATTAGACAAGTAATTTTATAAATTAATATATATATATTGAATCATGTAAATTTATACTGATAAAATCATTTATCGTTGCATAATTTATACAAATATTGATTAGTAAAGCCCCAAAATATTATATTTTCATAGTTTGGTAACAATATTCAGTAATTTTCTGTATGTCATACACAGTTATTTACACTTGATTGAACCGTATTGATCAAGCGAATAATTCTTCAAAATGCAGTTATCTACTTCTCGCTATTTTGAAAATAATTATGAATAGAGAAATTTATCTCAAATTTTTTGCATGCGAAACTGGCAATTTTTTATTGAGAAACGTGGACTTAAGCTTTACTGGAAAGCCAACGTTAAAAAGAAACGAGAAGATCATAGTAGATATCAAAATTTTACTGTGGATAGCAGGGTTGCCAGATGTACAAAAAATTATACTACACTTTTATAGCTCTCTAGAACGTACGTACGTACGTACGTTTATTATCGCACGCGAATATGTTTAATATTTGTTCTGGATGATACAACAACGTACTATTATGGATAATATAGACTGATAGACGAATAGAGAGTGAGCAAGATTGAATGAGAGATTTAATTTCTTCCCTCCAACACCACTAATGTTGCCGCTTGTTACGTTGTTGTATGTAGTGGGCACGGGATGGTCAGAAGGTTTTTATAGATAAAGAGTCTCGAGAATGCCTTTTGCGTATGTATGGGCTGTGAGGCAGGGATGAGAAATCTGACAGTACTACCAACTAAATCAGACAGTATATTTTACTACCGTGCAATTGCACCATTTATTAACTACATGTTGCCTTTCAATTAATATACTTCGTTGTGATTGACACTTTTTCCACTTTAACCCCATTTCCTTTAACATTTTTCTTAACGTACAAAGTTTCTAACTAAAATTCACCTTTCTTTAAAAATCGGTTATAACGTTTTACATGTCAGCATCACTTCTTATTGATATAACCATTTCCTTTTTTACCAGGTGTCAAAAAAACTGTTGATGAAGAATTAACTTCTTCACTGTCTTTAACTTCCTTCTTTATATTTCGAATTGTAGAAAGAGAAACATCACAGTAGTTAGCCGCTCGCTCACGGCTTTTGTTAAGAGGCATGGAAAGGTATTTTTGTTTAGCTTCAACTTGACAGCATTTTATCACATTCCATATTAGAATTTGTTCAGCAGTGTGAATTCGATCACGTTTTTGAGAAACCGACGTTTCCGTTCAAGATAACAAACAGTTATATTGGTACAGTAAGTTATATTGGTTCACTAAGTATAGTTTACGTTGTTGTGGTGGTGAACTGATACCAAACCAGTCGCGCATGCACACTGATGTTTTCCCCCTTTTACCCCTGGTTTAAACCAAAGCCAAACTCATGACTCGAGTAACTATAATACTTGTCGTACAATTATAACCAATAATATCGTTTATCAAGCCACGTTATGGTCAAACAAACCACGGCTTTATTTGGTAGAGGAGCAGAATAAAGATTTAGTTGATATTAAACTTAATTTTCGAATATAGGCCTACTAGTAATGCCCAGCAGTCTTTGAACAAACACGTCTTTCAAGCTTAGCAGGTAAAATATTAACTTAAGTATTGTAGTTATAGCTTAATTCATGAATTTATTAATCTGTACTAAGCAAAATCATTAATATAAAAATTAGCACTAATTTCCTGGTCTCTGGTTTTAACTAATAAATTTATTTCAGCATATTATCTAATTAATTTGTACTATAATTTGATAACTTTTTTAACTTCCATTTACTTACTTACTTACTTACTTGAACTTACACTAGTGGCTTCTGAAAATCTTGTAACTCTGCTAGGAAGATCTTTATTACCAGTGTAAAAAAATTTATCGCCTGTAAATAGATGGTAAATTTGTCTGGACGTATGGTATGCAACTCTGACGATTTAAAAAAGCCGTTGAAACATGATAACCTACAACACTTCAAAAACAGGATGCTAAGAAACATCGTCGATGCACCCTGGTTTATAAAAAACAACAAAATTCACAGAGCGAATGAACATTTCTTACAGCAAAATTTAAATGTTCGCGCTTAAATGAAGAAGTAATAAAAATAATAACTACGTATTAAGCAGACTCCCGTCAGAACTATACAACACTGTTTGTTGGTGCGCTACTAGTAACATTTGCCATTCCAGTTGGCTACTTCTTGTTACTAATGTTTTTTACTAGTCGCACGTATTAGTTAGTAAAATTTGCAACGTTGCATTTGCGAAAACGCTTGCTACGCTACTCTGGTGAAATGCTTACCTAAGAGATAAATATTTTTTTCTTTCTGAGAAGGTGACACCAACAGATTTGTTCCAATTTACTTTAATTCTCTAGCGTTTTAACTACAGCTGCTAAGAATTAGAATTTTTCTTAACAAAATTTTTTAAATCAATATTAAAGTAAATTCTCTATACAAAGACTCTATTGTTTTAAACTCAATTAATTAAATTAAATTAGTATTTTTGTGTTAATACATAAAAAAAATGAGTCGGTTTAATAATATTTGTTTTGTAATAAGATACGCAGGCATTCTTTTAATAATAGTCTGTAAATGACAGATGAAAATAAAATCTCCTTCATTTAAATCTTCAAAGGAAATTCTTTTAAAAAAAATAAAAATACAAAGTATCAGGGTAACAAAACAATAGCATCTACCGTTACGCTTCTAACGACCAATGTTTTTGTATAAATTAACAATAGAATATTAGTAAACAAAAAGGAAAAATAATGTTCTACTAATTATTTTTTTCATTAGCTTCTTATAAGTGTGCGTAATTTGTAAAAAATGTACAAATAATGTGTATGTATATAAAAAAAAAGTAAAGCTAACCAACCACAAAAAATTATCTTATGAAAACGATATTTATCTAAAAATTACAAATAAGCAAAAAAAACCTAAATAATATGTTTTCATGCATATAAAACGAATATTACCTTACTAATTATTATAGGTACTAATATTATTTAATACCTAATCAATATAACAAGCAAAAAGTAAAGCCTTAAAAAATTTACTGTACTAAAAATATTATCTCTCTGCATAAATTTACTACAATACGGTTAACTAATTATCTAATCTAGTGTATTAATCGAAAATGAAATTATTTATTTAATATGTGGCCAAATATTATATCATTATTTTAATATTGAATATTATTTACTAACCATTCTATTTAGTAACAAAAATACCGTGACCAATCCTAACTTCAATATTATTTTTCACTATATTTATTATTGTTCGCTATGTTTATGAATATGGACGAAGAAAATTTTACAGAACCTAAGATTCAATACAATGGCTAGAAACATTATAAGAATCATCAGGTGTGATAGGAAAACTAAGAGATGAATAGAGGAGAAAACAAAGTTCAAAGAAATAAAAAGAACAGTAATAAGAAAATATGAAATTTGGCCAGTCACATCATAAAAGAGTAAACTTTGAAGTTACTGGTATTCAAGGGAACTTAAGAGTGATAAGGGTAGACCACCACACAGATAGCAAGCAGAATTTAGAAAAGTATGTGGATGAGCTCTCGGCAGATTGGCAAAACAAAGGAAGGAATGGGAAAGGTTGAAAGAAGCATATAATGTCAGAGAATAGATATATTATCAGGATTAGAGTTGTTTTGTGTTGCTGTTTGGTAACAAATTTAATTGATTTAATCTTTGAAAATTACTAATGCAAATTATCGAATAGGTAAAAGACAAGTTGTGTCATTTAGTTTTGTAATTTATTTTTTTAATTTATCAACGTAAGTACAACTTATTTATTTATTTACTATCTTATCAGTGACATGGCAGCATTAGAACATTAAAAAGATGGAGCAGAGATCTTCTTTATTTCTCTTTACAAGTTTATGTTGAAAAAGTTAAAAAAGCTAAATGTGGAACATTAGGCTATATGTAATTAATATTTTTTTATATGTTTTATTACAATTGGTTATAAGTTTTCTTTACCAATATAAACCTTTTATTGTTTTATTATTTTTCGGTAACGTGCTCGCCTCTCATCATGCAGTCTTGGGTTCGAATCCCATTCAGGCACGGCATATTTTCATACGTTACAAAAATCATTTCATCCTTCACCGTTTGCATTGGCATTCATTGCAGATCGGTCGGACGTTAAACCAAAAAAAAATATATATATAAATAAAATTATTATTTTTCTTACTTTAGTATATTTTTCGTTCATTGTGATTCCAGATTTAACATTGCTGAATGGTGTATTTTTATTCGTGCCTATTCATAAAAAACTATCTAATTACAGTTTCTTTATGATAATGAAACAATCATTATAAAATTTTAAAGAACAGTCCGGATGAACGGGATTCGATTAACCGAGAAATTATTGAACATTTTATTAATGCGTCGTATAGTGAAATAAAGGTGTTCACAGTACAAATGGAACCCAACTTAACGATATAGGCTATTACCAAGTGAATAAGGTAAGTTTTTTGAGCCTTGTACACTGTTAAATCGTTAAATCATGTTTCTCCTTAATGAATTAAGACAACCTTTTTGGGTGTCGAATTACACTTTAACCTATAGCCGAATGATAAATTAATTTTAATTTTAAAAATCTTTTGTGAAACACTCACACAACTTCCTCTTGCTAATGCTAATAATTAACAATAAACCTAACATTAGTAATAAAACATTAGAAATAAACAAAAAATTAACCTCAATAAACATAACCTAATTTTAATCATATATGAAAGAAGCAAAATGAAAATCAACCTCAGTTTGGCTTATAAATACGAAAAATCGCTCTTTCACGCTAAACTAGGCACTGTACAAAAAAAATGCTTAAATAAAAGTTGTAGATCTTTTAATTTCCTATAAATTTTATTTTAAACATTTTGTCGTAAAATGCATACTAAGACCGAAATCTTAAAAAATCGATTTTGCACACGTTTTCGCGAGAAGACGTGCTAATTACCGCTAAACTAAGCGTTTTACAAAAAATGTTTCAAATAAAACTTGTAGAATTTTAAATTCTCTACAACTGTAATTATATACATTTTTGCAGTAAAATGCATAATAAAGCCGCAATCTTAAAAAAACAATTTTTTTACGTGAAAACAGCCTCATCAAGAATTTCAGCAAACATGGAGCTTATCTTATCTTGTAGAGCATAAAAATTAAGTAAATGAGGCGATTTTTTAAAAAATCGTAGAATCAGTTTTTGAGAAAATCGCAAAAAAGTAAAAAAAATACACGAATAAACTACTACTTCCGATTTTTATGAAAATGTTCGTGTCGGGTTCGGTAGTAGTATGTAACTTAAGGTTCAAGTTTCAAGTTTGTACGATGTTCCGTTCTCGAAATAGTTTGTACACACACACACACACACACACACACACACACACACACACACACACACACACACACACACACACACACAGACTAATCGCTAGAAACATGTATTTTGGGTTCAGGGGATCTGAAAACGTGTAGATCCGGTGAAAACTCGATTTCAAAAAATCGACATGAAAACAATACTTTTCTTCCTATATATTCATACAGGCAAGAGAAAGTAAAAATTTAGTCACTTTTTTGGATAATATCAACATTCTCTTTCGTACGTATACAACGAATTGAATCAAAAAACCTTTACTCCAAATCTAAACCATTGTTTTTTTGATTTAAACTCAATCTGACAACGCTTTTTGTTAAATAGAACTATCTGTATGTTGCGAATTACAATTTAAGATTTTTACATAAAAACCTAACTTTAAACTTGCTGTTGTACCAGAATCAGATTCACAGTAATGCGATCTTGCATCTAGCAGATTTATTTACCACAATTGTAGGTGCAGTGTTTACTATTATTGCTCTGTAGAGATTTTGCAATAAAAATATTATCTCATTGATCTTGTTTCTCTCATGTTTTTTCATTGCATTATAAATTTTCATGCGTATCGATTTAGTTATGTTTCATAATAATGTACTGATAAACTAATAGTGACTGACAAACCGTGCGAGCTACACGTGATTTTAATGGTTATCGTGGTATATAAACATCCAGTTACTGTTTGTTTTATTTTACGTACTGATTACAGTTTTTGATTGAAACGCTGTAATTTTATTATTAATATATTTAAATGCTTTTCGAGTTAAGGGGACATAGAAGTCCTACACTTCACCATACTTACTTAAGGAACATTTTCTCAGCTTGTACTGCTTAGAACATTATGATTTTTTTCTTACACCAGTATTATGCTTTTATACTCATTTTGAATGTAACAGTTTTGTAATTCTTTGATTTTTTTAACAAAGATAAAAAATTAAATTCGGCTCACATTTCAGACCTATGAAATTTTGAACCATTTATAGCTGTAAAATAATTTAGAAAACATTTTTTATACATGTTATTTGTAGAAGTTATCCATTCTTATAAAGGTTAACTACCCTGAAATTTTCATCATAATTGGTTGGATAGTTGCAGAGAAAATATTCCTTTTGTGCGATAAAGTAAATTTTCGGAAATGACAAAAAACTGAAAAATTTAACTTACATTAGTGCTTCCCAGATTCATAATCACTAAGATTGTATTAGCAAACTTGCTTCATACAGTATAAAGCGAGCTGTTGAGGAGGCTGTGCTTGAAAATAGATTGATTATGAGAATGGAAATAGAAATTTATATGCAGGATTTGATGGAACCTGGTAAAAGGGGGTCATCAGTCACTAAATGGAGTAGTTTGAGCCACTAATATTGAAACAGGCAAGGTTCTAGTTGTGCCCGTACTCACAAGATTCTGTGACTGTCTTGATAACTGATGGCACATTATACGAAAGTTCTAAACGATTTAAAACAAAAATCATCACGCTAGCTTAGTTCCAACCAAAGTTACAGCAAAAAAACTTTACTTAATGTCACAAATACGTACTAGAGGAAAGTCTATTTGCAGCACAAATTAAAAAAAACGATTAATAATAGAAAGGTACGTCGAATAACAATAGTAAATATGTCAAATTAATCATAAAATTTTAAAATATTATATAATGTAAATAACCAAAAAATTCAAAAAATAAAATTTTCGGACTCTCGACTCCCCGACCCTAAACTTACCTCATTTTATTCTAATATTTTTAAGTAGCTATAATATTTGTTTATTTATCTGCTTTTCTCTAACGTAAATAAAAATTATTAGAACTACAACAAACAAAAGGTGGTCGTAGAAATACTGACGGGGGAAAATATCAACTAAAAGGGAATCTATTAAACTGGACTTTTTGTACATTACGATTGATAAATTAGTGAGGTGGCAACGATGATCGAGCAATTTCAATTCCGGTAAACAAGCCCGGATAAACGACCTAGACTAATATAATAAATTGGGTAAAGTGACAGATCGGACAGCTCCATATTTCAAATAAGATCGTATTTCTGTGATTCTGACTCTATTCTGATGCTAAAATAAAGTAAATTGTCAAAAATCCTTTTCATGAGACGACGCTTCTCATGGCTTGTAGCAATTTTAAAAAAGTCTTACCGTAGGACCTATAGCAAAAACCATTAGTGATTCTGTATCTACTCTTAAAGAGGAATCAAATGACAATATTTGTTTACAAATTCCGACTTAGAATTCTTCACTTTCGGTTTTGGGTCACTTCCAGTCGAAACCGGAATTTCAAACCCAATGCAGGCTCACAAACTTTTTTTGTAGATTACGAATCCGAAAACCGTTAATAATTAAATAATAAAACCAGTTGAAAATGATAAATGAACCGTTGAAAACCGATAAAATGATAAAGAAACCCTTAAAAATAAAATGATAGATAACAATTTTAAAAGTTGGCACCAAATAAAGTAAAAACACAGTACGACATTAACGTCAACCTAAATTATAGGAAATAATTATTATAGAATACTGTTTGGTATTAGCATCGAACAATTATTTCTCAGATTAAGATGATTTCATATTGATACTATCCAATTAAATTTTCGTAACAATTTGAAATGTTCATTATCGCCTTGCTGATACGATCGGAAATTTCATCAAGTTATGCAATTCTACACGTATATATACTCGCGTGATTAAATAATCTCCCTTGCGTGAAATTGAGTGGCAAAACTAACTTCCAGATTGGTTTAAAAGTCAAAGAGTGATTGATTTTTGGTCAAACACGCATCAGCAAACTACAAAATTTACTTTTTTAATTTAGTATTTTTCATTCCAATACCCTTTTAATTTTTTTTTTATTTAAGAAGAACTAAAAATACACCTGAATCTCGTCATAGATATTGTTTTAACAGATTACACAGGTCTGCATGTAAAAAACTGCATAGGATTTTTATACATTTTCTTATAGATTTCGACTTAATAAAACCGAAAAAAATACTAAAAAAAATCCATCTCATCAATTTTTTTTGTTACACTCAAGTTTTGGTTTATGTTTAGCGTAAAATTCCTAATAAACTAAAAATGTAGTATTATTTTTTTAATTGAATGATGGTCTTAAAATTAAGACTTTTTGCATTAATTCTGTCATATATATACCTGGAACTGACAATAAATTAAAAAAAACACATTTAATTGTTGATTAAAGTAGGGGGGAGGGGGGCTCGGTATAGTAAATTTTCGTTAGGAGATAGTCTCATGATCGTGTCGAAACAGGATAAATTCGTTTATTACTGGTGAGGTTGAGCATGTTTCTACTTGTCATCTAGGGTACTGAAATAAATATAATCATGCTGCTGTTGGATTAGAACATGTTTCAACAAGCTAAATAAGTTCATTCAGTATCTCACTGGCCATTTAATGCCACTCTTAGTTTATATCCAGCATTCGAGCAATACTGTCGTGTTATTTTATTGATGTTATTTCTAGTTATTATATTATTATTATTATTTTATTCTAGTGTATTTCTTGTGTTAATATTTCTGAAATATGGCTCACAGAGGTTGTGTAATTTCTCCCGATAGCTTCTGTTATGTTTGTGGTGAATACATAGTGAAAAGTCAACAAAGGAACATTAGTGAGTTTGTGAAAAAAGTTTATTTTGCATATTTCAAAGTTAAACTTGGAGATCAAGACAAAGCATGGGCTCCACATAAGGTGTGCAGAAGATGCGAGGAAGATCTTCGTTTGTGGTATAAGGGTAAGAAAAACTCATTTCGTTTTGGCATCCCTATGATATGGCGTGAACAGAAAAATCACACAATCGACTGCTACTTCTGTTCAGTAGATGTGAAAGGATTTAATACTAAAAATAAAAAAAAAATATCTTACCCTAACCTTGACTCAGCTATTCGTCCAGTATCTCATGGCCCTGAAATACCAGTTCCACAGCCACCATCTAATTTAGATGACATCCTGAGTGAGTCAGAAGACTCAGACACATTAGCTTCTCAGGACGAATATAGCTCAGATTTTCCTGTTGACGAGGGACCTCAACTTTTTTCTCAGAGTGAGCTCAACGATCTAGTAAGAGACTTAGGCCTTTCAAAAGATGCAGCCGAATTGCTAGGATCAAGGCTAAAAAACAAAAACCTGCTATCATCTGGGACCTCATTTTCGTGGTACAGGCATCGAGAAAGAGAATTCACTCAGTATTTCTCCAAAGAGGAAAATTTGGTTTACTGTAACGATGTCCATGGACTCATGAATAGCTTTGATATAGAATATGATCCATCAGAATGGCGCATATTCATTGATTCGTCAAAATCTAGCCTCAAAGCTGTCTTACTGCATAATGGAAATACATTTGCATCGCTTCCTGTGGCACACTCGGTTCATATGAAAGAGAACTATAATGACTTAGCTACGATTCTTGAGAAAATCAAATATCAAGAGCATCAGTGGATGGTTTGTGGCGATTTAAAAATACTAACCATGTTGTTGGGTCAGCAGGGAGGTTATACAAAATATCCTTGTTTTCTTTGTTTATGGGATAGTAGAGCCAGACAGCTGCACTGGACAAAAACTAATTGGCCACCACGAGACTGTTTAACCCCCGGTGAGAAAAATGTCATCAATACGACGTTGGTTCCCCCAGAAAAAGTTTTATTACCACCTCTTCATATAAAATTGGGGCTTATAAAACAGTTTGTAAAATCATTGCCAACAGATGGGGATTGTTTCAGATATCTGTGTTCCAAGTTCCCGAAACTGTCTGAAGCCAAGTTAAAAGAGGGAGTTTTCACTGGCCCTGACATAAGAAAACTTTTATCTGATCCCCTCTTTTTGGAAACAATGGGAGAAAAGGAAAGAGAAGCATGGGACTCTTTTAAAAATGTAGTGCACAAGTTTTTGGGGAATACTAAAGACCCTGACTATAAATGTATAGTACAACGCATGCTGGCAGCGTATGAAGCTCAAGGGTGCAAGATGAGCTTAAAAGTTCATTTTTTACACTGCCATATAGACTATTTTCCGGAAAACTTGGGAGCTTACAGTGAAGAACAGGGTGAAAGATTTCACCAGGATGTCCGTGATATCGAGAGACGATACCAAGGAAGATGGGATGTCAATATGTTAGCTGACTACTGTTGGATGCTTAATCGAGAATCCAGTGAAGGAAATCGGAAACGAGTACGGAGAAGCATCAAAGAAAAGAAGAAAAGGTTTTACAAGAAAAAAGACTAGAATTAGAACTGTGTATATATATTAGAAACAATTTTTTAATTAGTTGTAAGATAATATAAGTTTTGTTCATTGTAATACATAAGTGTTTGTATCAAAACTTTGTATTTATTTTGCAAAAAACCTGTACGTGATGAGATGTTATGGAAGTCATTTTTACAATCTGTGACCTTTAAAATATATAATTCAGCAAAAATATCCCATGCAGCTGAATTTTTTTTTAATTTTGCAGACCTGTGTTATTTGTTGCTTAAAAGGAATAAAACGATTTATTTACGTTTTACAACATCCTATTTATTAATAGTACTCAAAATTTTAGTCTACATACGTATTTAGTATTTATATTTTTTATCCCTATCTCTAACTATATAAAAATGAATTTATGTACACATATCTTCTTCTTCTTCTTCTTCTCCTCCTCCTCCTTCTCCTCCTTTTCTTCTTCTTCTTCTTGTCATAGAATACGCCTTCCGATTTGTTCCGTTTTCTTTGCCATCTTTTACGCGGTCTACCTACATCTCTTCGTCAAGCAGGTATGTAGTCTAATGCCCGTTTCGATCATCTGTCTTCACTCATGGGTATTTAAATGTTCCTTATTTAAATGTTCCTTAAATGTTCTACTTATCTCTGTATTGGTCAACCGCTTCTAATATAGGAGAGACATTTAAATTGGTCCGTTATTATCCGGCTATTTTCATTTTTAATGTTATCTTGTAAACTTCACCCCTGAACTCTTCTCAAGAATCTAATTTCCGCCGCCTGGATTTGACGTGAAAGGAAGGATGAACATTCTTCCTCCCAAGTACCCAGGACTACATTATGTAGGAGTATGTATTTATAATTTATTTATGTATGATTTAGGCTATAAACTCCAAAACCATGTAGGCTAAACAATTAAGAACCATACCAAATCATTCCTTGAACCTTCAGTAATGGTCATAATAGGTAATTTAGTACGTACCTGATCTTATCATATCATCGTACATCCGAAAAAACGTAGTACAAAATTAACTTTTAGCTAAACTGATGTAAATCTACTTTTTCAGACCTTTCAAACCGTCAGCACTGATTGAATGCCTTTGTAATCCATTAAATCCCTGTAAACGTTAGTGTTATTTACCTATCTAAATAAATTTCTAATCGAAATGGCAACATAAATTTAATACCCTATTTTATATTTTTTATAACTAAAAGGTAAACCTTTACAACCTCAAAGGATACCGCAAAATACAACTTGTTTATTTATGAATTTAAAATATATGAATAAATATTTTAAAGTTTTATTAGTAATCGAAATTAAAAATCAGTATTTCTACTATTTTTAACAATTAAAAAGAAATTACAATTTGTTTTGAAAGCAAACAATTTTTTTTTTATTAACAATATTTTAGTTCCTCATATTTAAGCATTCTAGCACAAAATATAACTTTCAGAAAAGACTATCAAAGAAGAATTGTAACACATACAAATTATCCAACTACCTCACTTCTTTTGAACCACCGGATTGATGTAGTAGTAAAGTTGTCGCCGAGAATTAGCTGTTTGGCAGCTGATGTACGGAGACGAAGCTTCCGTGGTTAAAATTCTAGTTAAGGTACCTTCATACTGATTTGAATACTAGACTGTGGTTACCGGTGTACTTTGACGGTTGGGGTTTAATTAACCATAAAGGTGGTCTGCGCTCAGTGATGGTCAGCTTGAGTCTGTACAAGACTACACCTCATTTACAAGTTATACATATCATCCTCATCTCATTGGGTCATGGGTTGCTTATTGTTCTAAATTGAACAGATTGCAACGTACACATATTTGAGTTTAAAAAAATATCTCACTTCTAGGCATTTCAGACGTCACCCAGAAACTAAAACAGAGACATCCTACAAAATTATTTTAAAGTAACATTAACAGATAATACAATATACAATATACGATGAAGTTCCTTCATTAAAGGTTTTTTCAATCATTATAAATTTTAAAAACCATCTATATATCCCTCACATATATTCCCTCATAGAATCTGCTTATTATTCCCTCATCGATAGAATCTGCTGCAATAAAAACAAAAGTTAAAAAAATAATAATATAATTATGTTTTATAAAAGCAACCGATTTTGGTTATTATTTATTTCATATTAATTTTGTTTGGGAACAATTTACTTAAACTGTGTATACGAAAGGTTCTGTTCCGATTCATTGTATGTAAGGTGTATTTTTCCGTAACGGTTAAAGTCTGAAAACGTGTCCGATCTAAAAAAAAAAATACTGTACAATGTCCTGCAAAGGTCTACTACCAATACCTATTATTTATTACTGATTCGATTTCAGTTATAAGATTATTAGCTTAATAAAATTTTGAGCCAAGTCGAATCTAAAACAGGAATGTAGAGTTCAACATTATATTTACCGTTCCTTTATCACAGAATTAAAGAGTCGGTTACACCGCAATATCTATATTCAAACTAAGGTACATAATCTATCCAAGTATCATAATAAATCTCCTTCTATGATATCACGCTACATGTAACTCTATCTCATGCTTATAACAGGTTTTCAATTTCTGTAATGTGAAATATGTAAATGAAAAGAATTACTAACTTTGATTTATGTGGATTTTATATTCCTAATATAAATTTTAAAAAGACAAAGTTTATTCCACAGTTTTCCATCCTTTGCTCTTTAATCGATATATATCCTTTCAATATATGACAATGTGATAACATACTGTGGTAGTATTTATTTTTTAAAAAACGTTTTAATTATTATTCCCATTTTCATAAATACTTCTTATTAAAAAAGTTTAATTTTGACCATATTGATTAGTAAATTGGTTAAATAGTAAAATCAGTTGTTTTTAAAGAACGAAATTTAAAGAAATTGGTAAGTAGGTTTTACCTAAAATTGTCAGATCCTATTCGAAAATCATACCTAATCGAGTTCCGAATATCTAATAAAAATATTAGCGTGAAGAAAGTTTAGAACAAAATTATATAAATAAACATGATTGGCAACATTTTATTTTGTGTAACAAATATTTTTCACGTTCTTTCGTCCTCCAAATTAATATATTTCTGGAAGTAGGTTTAAATACCGATTACAGCTTGTACAAAATTTAAACGACTGCCTCCGTAGCGTAGTAATTGCGCGCTGACCTACCACGCGGAGGTCCCGGGTTCGATTCCCGGCTAGGGTCTGAAATTATAACAAGTCACAATGTTCCGTAACCCACAGTAGTTGCTAATGACTGAGCCGTTGATGCAACTTTAAATAAACTAAAAAAAAATTCAACATCGTGATAATTAAGTTAGATACTTGAATATTGTCGGCCCGTGATACAGTATTCACCATAATTGGCTTCTATGCCATGGTTCTGACAGGATCGATTCTCGATCATCTGGCTTTTATGACCTCTAAATTTTATCTATCATTAACTTTATATGCAAAAGAGTTGAACGTACAATATAAACAAAAAAAAATCAAAAGTCTAATGTTACAAAATATTATTTTTTTTTTAAATTTTGAAAACATTTCAATACGAATTCGTGGCAATAAAAGTAAAAATGCCAATGCCGGCCGCATTGGCGCAGTTGGTAACGTGCTCGCCTCTTATCATGCGGTCCTGGGTTCGAATCCCACTCAGGCACGGCATATTTTCATACGTTACAAAAATTCATTTCATCCTCATTTCACACAGTTACACCCCAACGTCGTCGCTAATGACCACAGCAGTTGATGCGACGTTAAATAAAAAATAAAAAATAAAAAATATCACAAAAAAATCCAATAAGGAAAGTAATGGTTAAAATATGTACGTTACTTGCCACACCCAGTTTTATTTTTAACGAAATTAACTCAGCTATATCGAGTTCATTGCATTCACTACAACAATATAAAGTAAATAGCAGATCTTACCATAGAATGGGCGAAGAAAACATTAGATCAAGCCATATTTAAAATATAAATTATCCGGCAAAAACTATTAAAATAATTACGGAGAAAAATAACAACGAACAGCAATGGCCGTCACATTTTACAAAACAGAGAACGGTACAGCGACGAAACAGCTGAGCTACAGGCAACCGGCTCCCCCACCAAAACAAAAACCAGTACCGATACACCTCACGTAGTGCATTGAACTAACAAAAGATGGCAGAAGCTCACAGCGCAGTAGATGAATTACAGAGCGAAAGGCAAAACTATGTAACATTACTTACAAATGTTACAAATTGAATGAAGACCATGTTATTTGTTTTCGTCAACGATGGCTTTTGTAATGGTAGGAAATAAAAATTAGTCAATTTTACAATTTATTATAAAGAGTCTCTTATAGGTACGTGCATTAGAGCTTTCCTAACACATATACCAATCAGATAGTCAACAATTTTGTATCTAGCAGAAAATAGATTTTTTTATCAAAAAATCTGGTGGGAAACACTCAAACAACTTTCTCTTGCCGATGCAAATAATTAACAATATAACCTAACATTAGTAATAAAACATTAGAAACAAACAAAAAATTAACCTCAAAAAACATAACCTTATTTTAATCATGAGTGAATGATGGAAAATGTTATCAATTTCAGTTTGGCTTAAAAATACGAAAAATTACTTTTTCACACTAAACTAGGCTCTGTAGAGAAAAATGCTATAGGTAAAAGTTGTTGATCATTTAATTTCCCATAAATTTGATTATATATTATACTTTTGTCGTAAAATGCAACTTGTCTAAGGCCGAAATCTTAAAAAATCGTATTTTACAGATTTTCATGAAAAAAACAGAAAATCAGTAACTACCGCTAAACTAAACGCAATACAAAAACATGTTTGGAATAAAAGTTGTAGGATTTTAAATTCTCTGCAACTTTTATAATGTACATTTTTGCGCTAAATGCATATTAAAGCCGCAATCTTAAAAACAAAATATGTTTACGAGAAAACAGCCTTTTCAAGAATTTCAGCAGACATGGCGCCTAGCCTTTATTGTAGAGCATACAAAGTTTTGTAAATGAGACGAGTTTTAAAAAATTCGTAGGAGCTGTTTTTGAGAAAATCGCAAAAAGTGAAAAATGACACGAATTAATTGCTACTTCCGGTTGACCAATTCTGATGAAAATGTTCGTATTGTGTTCTCTAGTGGTACCGAACTTAAACTTCAAGTTTCAACCTCATACGATGTTCCGTTTTTGAGATGTTATGTTCAGACACGCACGCACACACACACACACACACACACACACACATACACAGACACACAGACCAATCGCTAAAACATGTTTTTTGGGTTCAGAAGTCTGAAAACGTGTATATTCTATGAAAACTCAATTTTGAAAAATCGACATGAAACAATACCTTTCTTCTTATGTATTCATATAGACAAGCAGTAAAAATTAACACATACTTTTGATAATTTAATTAAAATGGTCTCACAAAATTGTCACCCAAAATACTGACTTTCACATTGTTCATTTACAGTTGTAACTGAAATTACTTTCAATTTAGGGCACTACCTTTACATTCCAAAATTATTGAAAAAACAGGACTTCCGATTTTACCACTTTGTGAAATTTTGTCAGGAACTAATTTTACCTTTATGTAAAGGAATTTTACCGGAAAGAATACGTGGGTGTGCCGATGCACATATTTTCATAGAGGTACAGTTGCTTTGACGTCACACAAGGAAGATCGTTTTTCATCTCAATGAAACTCAATATCATAATATAAATTTTCTACTTAGGGCGTCTTAAGTAAAATTTGCACCGATAATACTTGTTCTTGGTTTAAAGTGGTTTCAAAAAGTGAACTTAGTTTTTCAACAAGTAAATCTTTTTTAAGTGTTCAGAAAAATGTTGAATAGGCATATTTGCAAGTTCACGGCTAAAACTATGTATGTCGAAGTAATGCTGCTAAATAAAACTTATTTAAATTAGTTCTAGAAAAAATAAAAATTTAAATATACCTGACGAAGCCATTTAAAGACTACTTTCAGCAAGTACGTACATAATATTAAAACATCTGAATAGCTATCAAATCTGAGGAACGTAAAAAAATAACAGAAAAACTATTTCAATTAAAGTACTGAACAATAACTTTTTTAAAAAAACATTAATATTTGAATCAGTTATTTCAGAAAGCCCATAAGTCAAAATTTTACTTTTTTTAGTGCATTTTAGAACTAACTGAATATAAACACACCTCTACGAAAATCACATGAACTGGCTTTCCTTAAGTAATATTTAACGCTAAGAAAAGGCTTATCCTTGAGGATATAAAGTGTTTCCTTCTAATTAAAAAAACAAAAGTGGATGTTCTTTTGAGCTTAAGCTCTACTTTCTAGTGGAGGGGCCATACAAAGATTCTATGCAAAAATCTTTTAAGATGTATAACTACTGTTTATGACAAAGAAGAAGAACGTGAATAGCCCTGAAATCAACATTTTTCTTTCTTAATGTTAAGAATTTCAATTTTTATTATTGCAGAAAACTATTAAGTCATGTTGTAAACTACTGAAATAAATAAATGAATACTATTGTACAACACAATTTTCTCCTGGTCTAACACCGTAAGTCTAAATTTTCAATTTTTTTTAAACAAATCACTTATCTTTAAAAAGATAAAAGTATATTTTATATAAAGGGGACAGCCCTTTGAACAATTTATATTTTTTTTAATTGAAACATAATAGATCACAAGTTTTTTAATTTTTCCAAAAGTTAGGGCTTTAAAAGTGATGTTTTCAAAAGTTATGAGCTGTCTGAAATGACCGATTCATTTTGTATCATCAATAAGCTAAATTATTTGTTTATGTTTATTTTTACGGCGTATTACAGCAGAAATAAAAGTAAAAATTTCGTGAATTATACACATTTTAGTTATTTTTTTTCTAATTTAACTTTTTTAAATATTTCAAAGGTTTAGAATAGTAAAATGAAAGATCTTAATATTTTATTTTATTTTTGTTTTTACAAAGGTTTGTAGAGCCCTCAAGAGTTTAAAACAAAATGTACTCGAGGTCTTATACGAACTCCGTCAAACGTCAAACATTTATACCTTAACGACCTAGAGATTGCAGATGAAGGCGGAGCATAGTTACCTAGATCACAGCGCAGAGCCAATTGCCTTTCGTCAACCGTATCCTGCGTTGTCACTTTGTGGTCCGCTTTGAATGATAGCCTAACAAAAAGTCAGCTGGAGTTCAATAGAACAGAATGTGATTTCCGAATGGGCAACCTCACATTCGACCTTGGCTGTTATTGGTTAGATATCATCTGCAGTCTTTAGCTCTTTGGGGTATAAAACACATATTCTGGATGTAAGGTGGCGTGGCGTGGTAGGGCTTTTCTATTAGTTTGTATGGAATACGTCTGGATCTTAAGAAACAAAGAAAAAACAAATTCAATCCTTCAAATATGAATAGTTTAGTGTGTGGATATGGTAGATGAAGAATATGACAAATGAGGAGGTCATGCAATCAACTAAATAACGAAAGAGAACTAGTAACCATAAAATAGATAAAGAGATGAAAACTGGAGTAGTTCGATATTTATAATTTGGCGAGCCGGGTATATGGTAGATACACCTCCGTTTTATGGGTGTGCTCGCAGAGATTTAAGGGGTAACCGCAAGAGAAAAGCACAGAAAGATGAAGAATGCCATGGTTAAAAATCGGCAAGATTAGTATCATATCATTTCTTCTTCCTCTGTGGAGCTATTGGCCAGTAATGTCAAAAGTAAGAATTTTTACTATGGTCGCCAACCTCCAATTGTAGAAGGTACCCAAAGAAATGTTTTTTTTAGTTTACTTTAAGTCGCATGAACATCTTGGTTATTAATTCTTTTTTTACTTATTAGGTACTAATTACTATTTTTACTTGGTTATTAGGTATTATTTTAGGTTATGGAACAACAAGTTTAAACATGCAATAATTTCTAGACCGTAGCCGGGAATCAACCCAAGACTGTAAGCTTGTATTCCAGCATACGACCACTACGCCAATTGGTGTTATGGACAATATCATTCAAAACTGCCGAAAAATAATCACTATCGCTAGTTATATAGGTAGATTATAATTCCACATAAAAATAGATTAAATTGGGCTAAGAGAAGAAGAAAAGAGAAATTCGTCTAGCTCTTAAATTGTTCTATATAAAGTTAGTTTGAAGATAAGGAATTACTTTTTTTATTATTAATGAATCGTGTTTTTGGAAACAAAAGAACAGTCAGTGTTCATGGAAGTCCATTAGTTAAATTGAAGTACTACTAATTGTTGCAAACTATCACAATGGCCATTTTCATCGAATAGACGACGGTTCTACAACATTGAACGTTGTTAAAATTTATATAATAGTTTTTTCACTAATTATGTCTTTTTTAAGTTGTTTTTATTAATGATAATTTATCACTTATTAAATTTTATTCTCAAAGAAAAATCAATTCGTTGCAATAGTTCATTCTTACTTCCCGTTCGCCAACAATTTCGTTATATTACCCCTAACGCGTTTCAATATCTACGACGCCATCTTTACAGGGAAAACACACACTGAAACTAACCTACATTAAACCAATACTGATGATCCTTTCAACAAGTGTCCAACAAATATTTAATTTAAAAAATTGGTTTCAATACAATATAATGAAAGTAAATGCACATGTATATCCAGTATGTATTTTTTAGGTAATCAGCCAAGAAGGCTGGTTTGAGATTTTACTACGTAAAACGAGGAGTGAGTTGGTGTACCATTGCCTTCCTCACTGAGTTGAAAAGTATGCTTATCAGCATGCCAGGCCCTCTGAAGAGCACATATTTTCTGCTCTGCAAATGACACCCTCACTTCATTCACCACAGGGTCTAAAATTCATTACTTTCAGAGGAGATAACTCTAGTAAGTGTCTTATACACTTCTATCTCTTCTGTCCTTATATGATTCAGTCATTTAATTGGCTGACCAAGTGATAAGAAACAGAACTATTTTTTTTAGCCTTGCAACTAACTGCTCGAGTATACTAACAGCTTAATCCGGTACATTCTATCTTCAAATATCGGATATATTATTAACTTACGGATAGATAACACATCAAAATTTTGTATTTGTTGTGAATGTGCTGCCTAAAAAAAGTTAATAGTTACATTTTTTTGTGAAAGAGAAATAAGATTTTTGTACGATTAATACCAAGAAGGTCAGGCTACTTTGGTTTCGAATGTTTATTTCATTCTCCATAGGCATATTTTTCTTTTAATTCTGAACTACTTAAAATATTAAACAATATAGTATTTTATTTGTAACAAATACGAGTATAACTAAATTTTCCCAATCGTTTTTGGATTACACAGACAACACTATCATTTTTTTAAATATTTTTTCTAGAAATGATACAATATTCGACAATAAACTAGTTTTTAATTCAACGTTAAACATTCTAATCGTTATAGAATTGTTTTAAAATATTCAATATATTTTGTATTTTATCTACCTAATATTGTTAATAATTCCGATCTATATAAGTTTTTGTAATTTTTTTCAAATGTGTTTGAATTCAAAAACAAACATTTTATAGACACGGAATAAAAACAATCTGTTATGAGTTTTTTTTATAATAACTGGAAAGAATGTGAATTGAATCCACTCTGAAATTTTAGCATAAAAAACAATAATAAAATATTTTACAGTCGTTCGGTTTCATATTGTTAAGTTTATATGAGATAACGTTTAGAGCTTTATGTAAAATGTCTCTCTAAATTATATTAAAATTGTTCTCAACAATAAAACATAATTTGCATTATTTTAATATATTATAACCGTTTAAAATAATAATTGTGTTCATTACATTGTTTTATCATTTACTAAGTAAAAACAATATTAACATAATTTACAATCTTTCAAATACTTAATTTTTTAACGGCCTTCAAGATAACTTAATTTGAATCATTTATATTTTTTACTTTCTCTTGCCTATATGAATATAGCTTATAGAAAGAAAGTATTATTTTCATGTAGATTTTTTGAAATTATGTTTTCACCGGATATAAACGTTTTCAGATCACCTGAACCCAAAAAACATGTTTCAAGCGATTGGTATGTGTGTGTGTGTGTGTCTGTGAACGGAACATCGTACGAACTTGAAACTTGAAGCTTAAGTTAGATACCCAACCGAACCCGACACGAACATTTTCATCAAAATCTGTCAACCGAAAGTAGTAGTTTATTCGTGTCATTTTTCACTTTTTTGCGATTTTCTCAAAAACGGCTCTTACGATTTTTTTAGAATCACCTCATTTACTACATTTTTATGCTCTACAAGATAAGATAGGCGTTATGTCTGCTGAACTTCTTGAAGAGGCTGTGCTCTTGAAGAAAAAAATGTTTTTTTTAAGATTTCAAAGTTGTAGAAAATTTAATGATCTACAACTTTTATAAAAAACATTTCTTTGTATAACGCTTAGTTTAGCGATAATTAGTGATTTTCTGTTTTTTGCCATGAAAATCTAAAAAATTAGATTTTTCAAGATTTCATCCTTAGCATGTTATATTATATATATTATATAATTTAACGATAAAAATCTAATTATAAATTTATAGAAAATTAAAAGATCTACAACTTTTATTTAAAAATTTTTTCTCTACAGAGCCTAGGCCTACTTTAGTGTGAAAGAGTGATTTTCCGTATTATTAAGCCAAACTGAGATTGATTTTCATTTTGCATTATTCACTCATGATTAAAATAAGGTTGTTTTTTGAGGTTAGTTTTTTGTTTATTACTAATGTTAGGTTACATTGTTTTGTATTTGCATAGGCAAGAGAAAGTTGTGTGAGTGTTTCACACCAAATTTTTTAATCCCAAATATGTGTACGTTGCAATCTGCTCAATTAAGAACACGACTCATGAGATAAAGATGATATGTATGACGTGTAAATGAGTTGTAGATTTGTACAGCGTCGAGCCGTCCGGTTCTGAGTGAGTATGGTTAATTGAAATCCAATCACCTACACACAACGGTAACCATTGTCTATTAAAAAATCCATACTGAAGTAGCTATCCGTATCTTTAGTAGGATTTTAACCACAAAACTTTCGTCTCAGAAAATCAGCTGTCAAATTGCTGACCTGCAGACACGATCACGATCTTACGGTTAGACCAACACGGTGAGTTAAATTATATCTGATAGGAAATTTCTTCGGATGAGAATGATAAAAATAATACACAAGAAATAAAATGTTTGTGACAGTATCACAATGTTTTTCTTTTACAAATGGTATCCAACTGTCAATATTTCATTTAGAGCAATATAGCGTAATAAATACAAAAACAGATATTCCTGTTTTTGTTAAAGTAACATATGTTCGCTTGTCAATTGCACATAAAATTACATCATATTGTTTGTTTATTACCTTTTGGTTTGAACCTCATATTCCACAGCGATATTGCTCGGCAAATAACCTTTTCAGTTTTACGAGTTTCTTAATATTCTGTTGTACTCTGTTGCACGCCATCCTAGTCATATTATTAAAGGCGACAAAAACTAAATTGCCCTTTTTCCTGTCTTTTTTATAAGTCTTTTCTCATTTTAAAAGTTTATAGTAAACTTTCATTACAAGTTGTAATAAATGTAGTATTAGTTTTTTTTATTATTTTATCTCATACGGTTTGAATTAACAAGAAATCCTTGTTTAGATAGAAATTTAATAATCTACGTTTATTATTAAATCGTTGCAACAAAAACACCGTCATTGGTTTTTTTTTTTAATTTTATCAAAACACAAAAATATTTGTTTAATACCTGCATCAATTTCTGTTATTTTTTATGTTAATATCACTTATTATCACATTGACTGTTCTGCAGCACTAGGCCATTTACCGGAATCCAAAATTCCGATTCCGAAAGATTCCGAAAATATTGAACACATTTCATCCCTTATAACACTTCTCACCATAGCTCTCATAACACCTTACATCCACCTCTTTTTGTATCGTCCTCGCTCTCTTCGTTTAGCTGAAACCCACAGTCAAATCTTCTGTAGTAACCTGTTCTACATAAAATCTTAGCAAATGACGGTACCAGATGAGTTGTCTTTCTTCAATATTTTGTCAATTAATAAAACCTGCTTACCAACCTACTTTGAAATTTCACCATTCCTAACTCGATCAAAAACTGATCAACTGATAACTGATATGTCAAATGATAACTTAATTCTAGGAGTTCATTTTCATAGATGTTAATCTGCTTTTAAATTCTTGGTTGGAGAGTTCAAATCTCTTATCCAAAGATAAAGGAGCGTTCAACGAAAGAACGGAAGATTCTCTTTTTATTGATATGTGATTACTCAATTACACAGGATATAACATTTGTAACATTTTAATTTACTTTAACTAATGAACACATAATGATATGTCAAATTTTTTACACTCAATCTGTTCTTTACAGGGCTAAAATAAATAGTTCTGTTTCTTATAACATGGTCAGCCCATTGAAAACTTTTAATATTAGACTAATCATTTAAGAACAGAAGAGGTAGAGGTGTAGAAGACACTAATCAGAGTTATCTCTTCTGAAAATAATGAATTTCATTATACAGCCAGACCCTGCGGTGAATAAGGTGAAGGTGTCATTTGCAGAGTGGAAAATATATGCTTTTCAGAGGGCCCGGCAAGCTGATAAGCGTACTTTTCCACTCAGTGAGGAAGGCAATTGTAAACCACCTCACTCCTCATTTTACTTAGTAAAGCCTCTACAGGTTCAAACCAGCCTTTCGGCTGATGACCTAAACAACAACATGAACACTTTAAAAAATGACAATCAAAATAAAACAAAAAAAAATCGCGTTTTAAATTAAATTTTACTTGAATCTGACTGGATTTTTAAAAAAATGAAATTTAGAATATTTTAGAAATTATTTAGTTATTATCATTTCATAGGTCTATCTGTGACTTTGTACTATGAATAGTGTTAAGATTATTATATTTATTTAATACATTTTCATAAATCAAACAGCGCACAAGCACAACCTTTCTCGTCAAACTGCCCCGGTCAACAGGCCGCCAAATCAAATATGCATTCGCTTATAATTAATTACTTTTTTTTTTTTTTTTTTTTTTTATAAAGGTCGCATCAACTTCTAATTACTTTTTGTTTGATCATATTTTGAACTTTAAAATAAAATATAAATTTGGGTTGTAAATATGTCTTTTGAACTTATTTGATGATCTGCGAAGATATTTCCTTAATTTTTTTTATTTTAAAATTTTAATCAATGTTTTTGTAACTTTATAACACTCTTTTGATTCACATGAAAACTTCCCATCACTAAATTAACAGCTGATTTTTAATTATTATCTGAGTTTATTAAGTTATTTAATTTAATAATTTAGAAATAAGATTTTAATTACAATTTAGCAAGTTTAATAATTTACAAAAAGTAAGAATTTAATTAGAAATATACATAATTATCAATAGCAGTCAGATTATAAACACATAGTTGGTTAAACTATATTAGGGTTATTATCCTTGTATATTTGTAATGCTACACATCTGTTGATAACCTTAACTCTCCCACCTTTCTCAAAAGTGCCATTGCCTGTGTACCATCTGCCTTTAAAAGTGTTCCAAAATATTTATAGTCGAGCACCAATTCAATGACCGCCTTGTCGGTTATATTTCATTCTGACCTTCCAATGACCATGTGTTTAGTTTCTTCAATGTTAATACACCCAGTCTCCACTTGTCGTACACTAGTAACTAACTGATCTCTTGAGGTTTTTGCTAGGCAGGAAAAACCATGTTTAATAACGAAATATTGTTTAGTTTTCTCATACTGAAACTATGCCTACTATGAATGGTAAGCAGTCAGAAACGTTCATTAAATTTTAGGATTATTGAAAATAAATTATGGGTGCGTAAAATAAGGTTCTACAGATTCAAATAAAACTGATAAATTAAAACATAACAAATTACTAATTTACTAATCGGTTTCTCTATTATAACAGAAATTATAACAGATGACTTTAAAACTTGGAAGTATCTGAAACAAGTGTTACAAGTGTAAATATTTTTCTTACACGTAAAAGAAAATATGATTGAAAAGATAGATTCCTAACCCAAATTTATAATTCAGAAGCAATTTTGTGAACATTAGTCTGCGTCTCAACTGTTACAAAATTCATGTCCGCTTACATTTAATCGTCTCTAAGTAGTTTTTGTAAGTTTCTCTTGCCCTATATAAAATGTAAAACAGGGAAGTAATGTTTTCATGTCAAATTTTTGAAATCAAATTTTTTCAGGTCTCCTGAACCAAAAATAAATGTTCAAACCAACTAATTGGCCTGGGTGTGAATAAAATAATTCAAAACCGGGAAAAAGTACGAATTTGAAACTTGGAATTTATGTTGATACTATGAGGAAATACATGGAAACATTTCAACTTCAAATCGGTCAACCGGAAATAATTTTTAGTTCATAAATGAAGTTTTTGACGTCTATACAATTTTATCGTAAACGGCTTTTATAGTTTTGTCTAAAATTTCCTACTTTACTACACTTTTGTGTTCTACAAGCTGGGGTAAGTGACATTTGGGTAAAAATTCAGGCTCTCGTGATAAAAAATTTGGTTTTTAAGATTGCGGCTTTAATATATTATTGTGTTTTAGAGCAATAGGGTGCAAAACCAATATTATAGAAACTTCATAATCTTCAATGGTTTTCCAAGTGTTTTGTACAGAGCTTAGATTAACATCAATTGGTGATTTTTTTATATATTGCTCATCAAAATTAATTCCAACAGAAGTTTTTTGCGTCTTCGTCTCATGGTTAAAATTAATTCGAGTAATATTTGTTTATTGTTTTACATTATCCATTCATGATTAAACATAGGTTATGTTTTTAATTAATTTGCATTTGCAAGAGAAAGTCGTGTGAGTATTTCATACCAGATTTTTTCAATGGTTTTTGGCCGTTGTGTATATTAAACAAAATTTTATATACTGGTATTAAGTTTTATTAAATTATACAAGTGATATTTCAGTACGGAAGAACACAAAATTTTACAATATTATCGAGTCTGCAGTTCGTGATGGTTAAAATATTATTTCGTATTTTCCATGTTGTTTCATTAATTAATTTCTAATCAATTTGTGTAAAAATAAGAGCCTCCGGATACAGAATAAAAGATAAAAATATGTAAAAATAAATAAACAAAATTTTATGCTGTGTTTTACATACACATCTATTTGAAATTGTAAAATAAAATGTTTGCCGTGTAACGTTTTGACAGATTTACTAATAAATATTAATTTGAAGTAAAATACTTTACGTATATTGATTTTGTTTTGCATTTTCTGAACAAAAAAAAATTTTTGTTGAAATTTACGTGCGTCTGTAGATTAAAGAGACCGTGCGCACGAATAAGTGCTTTTGTCATAAAACTGAAAAATGAAAGAGAAAAGTTACGTTTGAAAGCAATATGTTTCAGTTTTCCATTGACTCTCCTCGTCTCTACCAGTGTCCACTGTTCTCTTTTGGGAGGGAAGTTATTAAAACTTCCCTCTCACAGCCGTTTCTATCAAAATTTCTCATCCCTAATAGTTAGTTATCTACAGAAGTTTCATATAAGGTTAAATTTATTATAATGCAGTGAGTGTGAAATACCGTATAGTGAGTTTCCTTTTAAAAGCTTCTCAAAAAGTATTTGTGATTTATTGATCCTACGTCCCTCAATTTATTCGTAGTTAAAAGGAAAGTTTTTTAAATGAAAACTATTAGTGTAAAGTGTATTATTTACATGAGCCGTTTAACTCTTTGATGTTAACTTTTAATCTTTTCCTAAAATTACAATTGATTCAGAACCATATATAGAGATTAAAATTTTAGTTCTACGAAATCCCAGAGAGAGAACCTTTGTTATTTACTCATTTATTCCCTTAAAACATCGGACATCAGGGAGAAATAAAATTAATAATAATTTTCTCACCCTACTAAATATTTTTTAACAAAATCTACGAGGTTTGATAAAACAATAACGGGAGTTTTAGTTTTTCGTAAAAATCTTGTATTTTATCATCAATAGAAATTTTGTCCCCTTCAACGTAATCCTCCTCAGATATAATACACTTATGCTAGCGCTTTTTACAATCTTAGAAGCACTTCTGGAACTTACTTTTTGGTATAGTTGTCAGCTATGAATGGTGGCAAAACGTCGTCCTTTCATGGTTCTGTCGAAACGTTGAAACCTTGGTTCGACGTCATACCCATGCTTCATTATCTGTTATGACCGTTTGCAGAAATTCTGGATCAATGTTGATTCATTCACCAATTCTTGAGCGATATCCACTCGACGTTCTTTTTGTTCGAAATTCAGTAATTTCGGAACGAACTTTGCTGCCATGCGTTTCATGCCCAAAACATCCGAAAAATTGCTTGACATAATCCAAATGACAAACTGATTTCATCAGTAACCTCACTGATAGTGATTCTGCGATCTTTCAGAATCATTTTCCTCACTTCTACGACGCTGTCGTCGGTTATTGATGTGCTATAGGGCGTCCAGGATTGTCGTCATTTTTAAAATTTCATGGCCTTTTTTAAACCACTTGTACAACTCGTAAACTATTGTTTTACTCATAGCAGATTCACCAAAAGCCACTAACAACATTTTGAATATGGTACTACACATGATATTTTTCACACAAAACTTAATGCAAACTCTTTGATCCATTTTTTTTTTTGTAAATTACAAATCGCCGAACGAATGCAAACAAGAGTACTCTTTTCAACTACTATCAATAAACTGTACATTCAAAATGGCTACAAATACGAACATAATTATGTAAGAAACAGATACACCAAAAAGGTAAAGAATTTTGGAAATCGGATTTACAAAACCCGTGAAATTAAAAACTTCCCGTTTTTTCAAACCTCATACAATCCGTTCTTTACAAACCAATAAAAAGATTTTGAAAGAAAAGGTATGCCAAAACCGCTTATTAAAAAATTTATCTAAGGACACTTATGATAAATGGGGTCTTAAACTGAACGGATATCTTACCAAAATTTGATTTTTTTTTGTAACACATATTTTGTAATTTGACAGTCAGTAAACATTAGAGAAAAACAATTTCATTTTTGAAATACATTAAATAGAAAAATTATATATATATATATATATATATATATATATATATATATATATATATATATATAAATTTGTTAACTCTATTTCCGATTAATAAAGTTTTAACTCAATAATTTTTGTTACGAAATGTGTTAAAGTAACCTAAAGAATTTGATCAATCAATAGCTCAATCAAAAGAGTGTATTCAATAATGTATCTAAAAAAAGACAGCTGTTTTGTAAATACCACTGGTACTATAAACTTCCTTGTAAACTTAGAACTCTTATTTTAAGAAACATGAAAGTTTGTAGCCTACCCCTTTTTACTGGTTTACGATAAATTAATGTACTTTGATACACTACATAAAATATCTTTTTTCTTTTAAAGAAAAATAAATTTTTACTTCAAAGTTTTTAAAAATTGTCCTTACGTTGATTGATTGATCCAGTCTAATCTTACAGATAAAATATGTTTGTCGTTTTTTTTAAAAATACAGTTTAAGTTAAAACATCTCATGGAAAATATTTAATAAAATTACAAAATGAGCTGTTATTTTAATTATCAAGATCAACTTCTTGTATGTTTAGTCATTAGTGTTTATTTTTAATGTTGAATATCAAGCTATTAAAGCGGTAAAGTATAATGTATTTGAACTAGTTCGTACGCTGAATTTTTAAACTGACGTTTTTATTATATAACTTTTATCAAACCATGTAGTTAGAAGAATCGGAAATATTTTTTAATTTGTTTCATTATTCATGACTGCAATATTTTTATAATTATGTATATATTTCATATAAAAAGCCATACATGAGATATGAACAATTTAATACAAAAATCTGATAATTCAGGTTAAACGTAGGTAATTCAATTTGTTATTGTTCTGGAGCTTAAATTGTTTCAATTGCAAACGTTATTGGCTACTACATTTTTATTTAAAACATCTTCAAACCCCAATAAGTATAAAATTCAACTAAATTCAGGAGATTTAAATTTATTGCTGCCTATCAATTTTTAAGGCCTTCATTCAAATACCTAAAGTAAAACCTGTGAAATATTATACTAAAGGATTGATTATTCCAACCATTTTTATCTAATTAATCTGTTTTTCTTATCGTTTCCGACTATATGGTTAGACTATATGGTAAGATTCATAAAAAATATGATTATAAAACTTTTGTTATGACATATTCTAGAAAAACGATGAGCTATGTACACATGTACACCCTTGGTCGTGATGAAATCATAAGACCAGCACTACGGACCTTCGTTTGTTGTTTGACTCCAAGCTATTATTAAGTAGCAAGTAGCTTTAATAGCTGCAAAAGCTGGAAGGAATTTAAGACTCATATCTTGGATTAGTCGTGACTTCAAATTTGAGAAGTCAGCACTTAGACTGTATAAGAGCTTCCTGTCCTGTTCTCTATTATTGTTCGACGGTATGGAATTATAGAAGAGACGTCACAGAAAAGGAACTGGAGAGTGTGCAGATAAGACTGATTCATAAGTGGGAATTTAGATCTGGGAGAAAATTTTATGGCTATGAGGATGCTCTCTCATTCTACGGGCTTCAGAGTCTGAGCAAGCGGCGTATAGTGATGGAATTTCTATACATTTACAAAATTCTCCATTCACGAGTTGATGTTCCGGATATCTCGAAGATTTTTCTGAGGGTGCCTTGCACAGCTTTAAGAAGTTTCAGGCTGTTTTCTGGAGCTATAAGAAGTAAAATAGCTCTAATAAATAGATGTATAGCTACAGCAAATGAAACAAATGGAGAGGTAGATCTGTTTCACAGAGATAGTAAAATTTAAGAAAAACTATACAGGATACTGTGAAAGAAGGCTGTAAATATCGCGTGATCTTTACGTCATTTTATGTATTTTTATGTTATTCGTGTCTATGTGGTGTATGTTGGGCCCGGCGGCTGACAGTTTTTATTAAAATTAACAAATTAGTTTATTTATTTATTAATTAATTTTTAATTAAGGTAAGAAAGAATGACAATGTTACGTTTATAACGGTGCAGTATACTGAGGCGATATTCTATTGCTGTTCTACTGTTCCACCTCGCACCCTTGTGACGAGCCATAGTAGTGGGTGGAGACGGCAAAGTGTAGGGGAGTTTCGGTGCCCAAAAAGAATTGATTTAATTAAAAACATAAATGGATGATCCATGAATGTATTTTCATGTTGTTTTTAATTTAAGTAATTTTCTTTCCATATTTGAGTGAGTTAATTAGTTTATAATCACAGTAACAGTGCTCAAAAAACTTTGTTGAAACTCTTGTAAAATTTCTCAAAAATGTATTTTTGACTTTTTAGCATATTTTTTCTTTAACACAATTTATAAAATATTTCCATAAATGTGTTACACTGTCTTAAATAATGTATCTTAGTTTTTTAGAAGGCTACTGTGTGAACGTTATTATTTAAGCGAAAACTGTCTTATGGGTTTCTTAAAAAAATCATACTCAGTTCATTTTCCGTTGTCTTAATTTTAATTTAATTAACTTTTACAATGAATTTATCTTATTATTATTTAAATAACTACCTATTTAAATTAAATTAATTTAAATTATTATTAAATTATTATTTTATTTAAATTATTAAATATTATTAATAATAATTATTTAAATTTTATTATTCACGCAACCATCTACAGCTTTAGTTATTTTTTTTGTCATATAACTTTTTATTTAATGCATAATCTGTTATAAATAACAATAAATGCAACTTATCAATTAGACACAACTCATGAAAAAATTACAACCCACTGGTGTAATTAACAAATTATAACATGAAAACATTTCATACTGTTCTTAATTAATATTTACAATCAAAATTTTATAGTGATTTTTAAATAAATAAACAAAAAATAAAAAATATAAAATAAAAAATAACCAAAACCTCCTTTAATCGGCTTAAACGTCTTAATCGGCGTTTCTCAACAATCATTTCCTTAATCGCTGTAGGATAATCCAAGTACTTGGTCGTAGCTTTTTCTTCAGGTGTTGACTGCCAAGAAGCGGTCTGGATGGCCTCATTAAGGATTTCTACAGAATTTTCAATATCATCTGACGTTTGTAGAGGAATATTAAGTTGGATGTCTGATTGTAATAAGTTACGAAAATTATACCAGTCAGTTCTCCTACTACAAAATTTAAAAGTTTTTCAGAACATAGTACTGTTGTGCTGACCGTGACTAATATAGGCGTATGATCTGAAGACAGATCCTGACTGGACGGTACCTCAAGGCAATTGTGAGAAATACCTTTTGTAACTACAAAGTCCAATAAATCTGGTAACTTACGTCTATCAGTCGGCCAATATGTAGGCTCACCAGAGGATAAAGTGTTAAGGTTATTAAATTGAATTGTTTTGTACAATTCCCTACCTCTTGGATTGATAAGTCTCGAGCCCCAAAACGTATGCTTAGAATTATAATCTCCTCCAGCTAAAAATCGTGCACCCAATGTGTTGAAAAATTCTTGAAATTGATCTTTGCTAATGTTATGCCGAGGCGGGGAGTAAACAGATGTTAAAGTTAAATCTCCAGCCCAGTCTGTAATACAAACGCTTGTAGCCTGAATATGATCTGTTCTATATTTAGGAAGCTCAAAGTGTTTAATCGAACTTCGTATAATATTACAGCTGTTCCTGCATGCGCCCTATTATCGGGATGAGTGGTGACATATACGTTGTAATTTAAAAGTCGCATATAGTGCCGTTCAGTAAAATGGGTTTCTGATACAAGCAACACATCTATTTTATTTTCATTTAAAAATACTTCTATTTCATGACGACGTTGTATCAAACCATTCGCATTAGTTATTACCGCTATAGTTTTTATTGTTTAGGTCATCAGCCAAAAGGCAGGTTTGAAACTGTAGAGGTTTCACTAAGTAAATCGAGGAGTGAGGTGGTATAAAAGTGCCTTCCTCATTGAATGGAAAAGTACGCTTATCAGCATGCCGGGCCCTCTGAAAAGCACATATTTCCCCTCTGCAAACAACACCTTCACTTCATTCACCACAGAGTCTGGCTGTATAATGAAATTCATTACTTTCAAAGGAGACAATTTTGATTAGTGTATTTTGCACCTCTACCTCTTCTGTTCTTAAATGATTCAGTCATTTAATCGGCTGAACATGTGATAAGAAACAGAACTATTTATTTTAGCCCAGCAACGAACTGATTGAGTGTAAATAACCACTGTAGTAGGCTACGCATACTCTTGATTTTAATTCTGTAGACAGTTTTTAGTTAATATTTTATGAATCACCCACCAAATTTCATTATAGAGCTAAGATAGCTTGATAAAATACTCCAATTGTCAAGAAGCTCACAGTGAATTAGTAACTTTTGAAGATAAACATGTAGGATTAATGAAACAGTAGATACGCATAAATAAGATACATTAAAAGTAAAATTATTGAGTTTTGGGACAAACTGTGTTATATAATAGTTCTAGATAATTGTGTTATAATAGTTCTATGCTGTTTGTCTAAATTGAATTTTTGTTAATAGTTTTCTCTAGGAAAGAACTTACCCTTTAGGGTGAAATATTATACTAAAATATTATTCCATTCAGTTTTATATAGTAAATCTTTGTTTGCCTTGTCGCTTGAAAGATTCACTCTTTACTGCCCGAGGACTCAACTCTTCAGCTCAACGCTTCCCAATCAAATTTTTTCTCCAATCTTTTCCACTATATTTTCGTTTCTTCTTTTTCCCTCGTATCTTCTGTTATTTTAGCTACCATCTACCATCTTGTCCTTTATCAACATAGAAATAATTTTGATGTCGAATCAATCCTTAGGCATTTCCTTTCAAAATTCAATACATTACAAAGAAAAAATTCAATTTGAAATAGATATTTAAAATTTTATTTGTATATAAGATTTGTATGGAATGTTTGATAAAACCTAATGTGTTTTTTTTAAATCTTGAGAACTGTAGAAAGTTGTGAAACAAATTTTGTATAACGAACTAAAGAGGTTACTCATATATTTTGTAATGAACAGCAAAGAATTATAGGTATGAATGTATAAATAAATGATAAATTAATTACCCAAAATATTATATTATTCATGATGTGAATTAATCACTTGGCAAATTACAATGAATTTTTCACTGCGTTCAGAACTCTTTTGGTTGAGAATTGTGAATTGTAGACTAATTCAGACATATTTTTACACATATTTTCAGAGCCAGTTTCCGCTGCGTCCGTAGAAGCCTACCGCTGTAACTTTTAAATCATAGGGCTCTGCTCCAAACACAGTTACACCATACAATACCACTGATGTTGCCAATGTTGAGATTAATGTTGGCGGCAGTGGCAACATCAGTGGTATTACATGGTTTACCTGTTGGAGCAGAGCCCTAAGATTTAAAAGTTACAGAGGTAGGCTTCTACGGACGCAGCGGAAACTGGCTCTGAAAATATGTAGTGCTTATAGAACTGTATCTACGGAAGCAGCCCTGGTAATTTCGGGGATGCCTCCATGGGATCTAGTGGCGTGCGGGTGGGAAGAGCAGCGAACTGGTGTTGATAAAGAGGAATGTTGGAGTCGATTACTCAGCAGGCGGCAGAGGAGATGAAGCGAAGCTAGGGTCGGGGAGTGGACAAGAAGGTTCATTCCAAATGTCAAGGTGTGGATAAGGAGGACGTTTGGTGATACCACCCACGAGCTAACGCAGTTTCTAACAGAGCATGGTTGCTTTGGGGCATATTGGAGGAGGTTCAAACTTCATGAAGTACAAAAATGTCATATTTTTTTAAAGATGTCCCTATTTTGGCCTCGACAGAATGGAGACATCTGAGAAGATAGGCATTGCACAGTGGATCTCAGGTACAAATTCTCGCAAGACTTTTCTTGGATTGACTAGTGCACACCTATTTATAGGTTGCTAAGCTTTCCCTTCGAAAACTTTCCAAATAATTAACAAAATACAAAATTAAAGCCTATGATTACGGTTGTTTTATCCGAGGCGCCGAGAAAAACTCATCTCCACTCACTCAGGTTGGGGGTAAGTAGTGCTGGACTCAGTTAAGGCGTCCTCGTCCAGCCTCAAAGAGGCCACAAGCGCCTTCCAACCAAAAACCCGCCGCCTGGCCACCTGATCCGACATCAGCAAAAATCCCTTCACCTCCCTCGGAACTGTTAATAAAATACTACAAGGGAAATGTCAGGTTAAAAAATTTACACGCTGTCAGCGGGGCATGGAAGGAAACCGAAGCCCAATTCTCCTCTCGCTGTCACCGACCAACAATCACTTTCTTACGTTCATTCATCTCTTTCATCACCAGCGAAGGAAATAAAGTGTGCCTAATTTATGAGATTGGGATAGGATTGATGAATAATCGGAGAGGGAGATCCCGCTGATCTTCAGATGTCTCCTCCCTCCGCAGTCTCCCGATCACCCTTCCGTAAACTGAGCGACCAACTTCCAGCTCACCTCATCCCACAGTATCGCTGCCCCTACTCTCTCTGGGCTCCACAGTGCAACCCCTACCTTCTCAGATGTCTCCATTCTTTTGAGACCATGTGATTGCGGTTAGGTCATATATAAAAGAAACATGACATACATCACTGTACAGAAGTATTAAAAATGTTAAAATTTTATTCAAATTTGGTAATTGTTATTTTATTAAGAGATCATAATATAATTAAAAAATTAACTTGGCGCTGATTTTATTTATTTTGCAAATCGTTCGTATAATACTGTACATCTACGAGTATATCTTATCTTTTTTAATTAGGTAGTGTATTCTTAAAAAAAAATATTTCGGATTTCGTGTACAAATAATTTGAAGGGATATATTTTACGCTTTAGTAATTTATGATTCCAAGAATTATAATTTTTATTAAATACATGGCATAGTATATGAAAATAAATTCATCCGGGTTGTTTCTTCCTACTCCACTTTAATTTAATCAATTTAAACAGAAATATTAAATTTTTGTAAATTAATTTTTAAAATAAATTAACAGTAATAAGCTTTTATTTCCTTTTTCATACTTTTCTGATATTTGAAAACCTTAACGTAATTATTATTAGAAAGAATATTCCTGTATTGCTACAAGCAAAGCATTGAAGTGTGTACTGCTGAAAGGCAAGTAATTAGGTTGTTGTTTATTAAAACGGGGGAAGAAACATGCTCAAGATTTCTTGTAGGATTATATTTACTGTTCAAAATTCTCTTTTAATAAAAATCATAAGACGGTGAAAACAAAATTAATTTTGGTTAAGTTAACATTTTCTTCTAATTCTATAATTTTCTAAATTTCCTCTGCATTTATTTATTTTACTTCAGATTTTTTTAATAAAAACAAAAATTACTTTACCTTGTAGCGATTCACAGTTTCAAAAACTGCTCTAAAAGTTTAGTCAAAATCGTTTTATAAAACTCAGAGATAAAGACAAAATTTAAACTAACTGCTGAACTCTTTTATTACATCAGTAAAATCCTCCGCAACTTCGCTGTAGCATTTTGTAATTAAATTTTTACATACAAACAAAACACATATGTTCTTTCAATTTTTCCATTTTTTGCTTTGATAAGAATTAAAAAAGATAAGCATACCAAACAATTTTTAACAAGATTTTTTTAATTATTTTTAATTTGTAAATGATTTTGATTGAATCTATTAGAGGTTTATACCACTTATAGAAAGTTTTCTATGGTTTCTTGTTGCATTAACTAACACGTTTAAAAACACATGTACCTGCAGCATACGTGTTTGCTTAAAACATCTTACTAATAACATTTTGGGCTGTACCGATTATGGAAAATGGTACAGTATGGAACTGTGTAATATAAGTTTCCAGGCTCTAGTCAGAACTCTAGTCTAGATTTTTTTGTTCAGCCGTCGATTTTATTAATGACTAAGCAATTGATAGGTTACATGTTATGTATAAAACTACTTTAACTCTAACTATAATTAAACCTGTAATGACCATCTACATTTTTACAGTGGACCATGTAAAGTGTTAATTTAATCATGGAATGACGGTTTAACACAGGACGTTGAACAACAGAGTCATTCACATAATATTATTTTAAGTGTTTAAAAACTTTCACACTTCGGCCTGTTGATTGCCCAAATTTACGCATCAATGATACTAGGCTTACAGTTGCAGACAAAGTTAGGTAACTTGGTTTAATACTTGACAGACGTCTCACGTAGAAACTACACGTTGCACACGTCAGAGCAATCTCAGATTCATGGTTTCGTATGTTGTATGGCGTCTTAGGTCGCAAGTCCTCGCTACCTCTACACTTAAAACTAATCCTCTAAAAGTCACTAGTACGGCCAATTTGGCTACATGGTGGACCAATTTTTGAGCCAGTCACAATAAAACACTGAAATTCTTCAAAAACACCAGTCAAAAGCACTTAAAGCAGTAACACACGCACCTTTTTACGTAACCAATCATACCCTTCACAAAGACCTGAACATACCAACAGTTCGAAACATTGTAAACGCAACATACAGCAACATAACGCAACATACATTACACACAAAGACAATTGACTACATAAATCCAAATGTCCAATCTCTTTTCTAACGATCTCCCTGTTAACAGACGTCTGAAACGAAGGTGAAATAGGGATCTTCATCATAGTTTATAAATCATTATCATAATGACTATAAATGACTGAAGAAGTAAACATTTTAACAGAATAAAAATTCTGGTATGAAACCCTAACACGGCTTTCTTTTGGCAATGGAGATAATTAACTATATAACCTAACATTAGTAATAAAACATTAGAATTACATAACATTTTGAAATGAAAACCAACCTTAAATTGGCTTAATAATACGGAAAATCACCCTTTCACGCTAAACTAGGCTCTGTAGAGAAAAACGCTTAAAATAAAAGTTGTAGATCATTTACTTTTCTATAAATTTGATTTATGTATTTTTGTCGTAAAGTGGATACTACGGCCGAATTCTTAAAAATCGATTTTTTTACATATTTTAATGAAAAAAAAAACAAATTGCCGCTATACTTAGAAATTAACATATGGTTAATTTCATATTAACATATGAATACACATTAACACCCATTAACACACACACACACACACACAGACACATACTCACACACAGACCAAAAGGGTGTTTTTTTAACACACATTAACATATTGTTAATTGAAATGTTCAAAATAAAAGTTGTAGATTTTTAAATTGTTTACAACGTTCATTTTATACACTTTTGCGCTAAATGCATATTAAGTTTGCAATCTTAAAAAAACATTTTTCTTTTTACAAGGAAACAGCCTTTCCAAGAGTTTCAGTAGACATAACGTTAACCCTATCTTGTAGAGCATAAAAAATTTAGTAAATGAGGTGATTTTTTTAAAAATTGTAGGAGCCGTTTTTGAGAAAATTGCAAAAAAGTTAAAATTCACACGAATACAAAACATCTGTTTCCAGATTGTTACGTTTTTATTTTTGTTCGGTTTTTAGCGTTCGCTTGTTGTTTCTTTTGGTTGCCGATAATTCGTATTTGCTGTGGTGATGTTAATTAACTCACCGTCCGGTGGTGCGATCTACCGCTTTTTCTTCTAACTGCGTTTTGCCATCTCATCGACGTCGCCATTTGCAAGTTGGTACACTCTGTATGGAATTTTCTTTGTGTGCG
This sequence comes from Catonia carolina, assembly GCA_035578175.1. Classification (NCBI taxonomy): domain Eukaryota; kingdom Metazoa; phylum Arthropoda; class Insecta; order Hemiptera; family Achilidae; genus Catonia; species Catonia carolina. The sequence continues at coordinate 252,775,952 of JAQMRL010000001.1, read as the reverse complement.
GTTCGTTCGCAATGTAGTTGTAAATTTTTATTAAAATTTATTAAACCATTTAACTTTGTAACTTTTGAAAAAGTTAATTCATCTTGCCCATAATTATGGTAAGTTTCGATTTTTATATTAGCATTCCGAAAGCTGGAAACTTTTAACGAGTTGCATAAATTTTGTATCTTATACTAACGAATCTATGTTGCAGTTGTTCTTGCAATTTTTATAACTACTAAATTCAATTTTGGTTTATGTAAAACTAAATTTTAACTTATGATAAATTTATTGTAACCGATATAACGTTTTGTAATTTGGTAAATTGTATTTTATTTCGAAAAGTAATAGCTTATTTTAACTGTTTTGAATTTTTTTTAAAAACTTCCTTATTGTTAATTAATTGCAACTCGTATTAAGTTTCTACTTTTAAATTCAGATCTTTGTAATTTTGTTCATTTATATTGCTTAATTTGTGCGTTTGTGCTTTACTTGCGATCGACGTTTTTTTTACTTAATTTTATCACTGGCTCGATCTTTTGTTCAGGGTTCCAATCCTGGGATGGTAATAGCCGTCCAGTGTTTCGTACAATTTCTATAACCACTACATGGGGGTTTGACTCCCGAGAAGGACGAATGGTCACCTGGTCAACATCTTTTAATTTACTTTCAATGTTTCCTGAAATTCTCTGTCATGGAGTTACATGAAATACACTTTGGATGAAAATAACATCTGTAGATCTTCTACCGGTTATCGCACACGTCAGTAATACTGGAAAAATAAAAGTAAACTACAATCGGGTATGTTTTGTCATTTTATTATCATGTGAGGAGTATCCATCTAAATTCAAGTGTTTTAGCGAGGTAACCGATACTTTTTTTGGGAGAAGATCATGCCTCAACTAATATCCATCCTGTTAAGTTCTTGTTCTGGACAGGAAAATTAGTGCAGTTAAAGTGATCTACTTGGACTATTTTCCTACTAAAACTTTGGCAAAACATAATGCAATCAGGAACATTGATTAATAAAATTTAACTTTTCTTTCCACAAAATTTTTCTTAAAATTTATTATTCTTTATTTACATTTTATAAATTAATTTTTTGGATTTAATTTAAGTATTTCTAATATTTAAAATTCTAAAAAGTTCATGATTTAACTTCTGTTTAATTAATTAATATATTTGTAAAAAAAAATTGTATAGTATAACTTAAAATTGTTTCTGCATATTTGTACTTTTACATATATTTATGTGTGTATACAAATGTTGTATACTTATGGAATTTAAGGCAAAAGTAACTATATTTTTTGAATAGGAAGCTGCTAGCATGCTAAACTTGAAAAATACAAGTTTAATTCAGTAATATTTTGGCCACTTCGATATTCTGTATTATTAAATGAGTATATCTTTAAATATTTTAATCTTTTTTACTTGATATAAACTATTATTTGCCTCATGCCTTTTTGGATCTGTTATTATTTTAGATTTTTCAGCTATTTAAGACTGGGTAACTTTGTATAAATTATTGATATTTGCACCAATTATTTTAGATTTTCAGCTATTTAAGACTGGGTAACTTTGTATGAATTATTGATATTTGGACCATATTCTATTTTTATAAAATTAAATTGTTTTACTGCATACTTTTCGAGATTTATTTCATTTTGTGCAACGATTTGCCTGAGTGTTTGTTTTTTTTTGGGGCTTCCTTATTTTTTTATGTTTTGTTAACACCCTCGCCGACCTATCGCTTTGGTTGCCGTATTTGTTATCGGCAGCGATAGGGGTGTTTACAACTACTACTTCCGGTTGAACGATTTTGATGAAAATGTTCGTGTCGGGTCCTCTAGAGGTGTCTAAGTTTTAAGTATCAAGTTCGTACGATGTTCCGTTCATGAGATATTCTGTTCACAAACACATACACACACACCCACATACATGCACGCCAATCACTAAAAACATGTTTTTTGGGTTCAGGGAGTCTGAAAACTTGTAGATCCGTTGAAAACTCGATTTCGAAAAATCGATATGAAAACAATACTTTCCTTCCTACATATTCATATAGGCAATAGAAAGTAAAAATTCACAGTACCTTTCTTATTAAGTTAATTGAGTGGCCAAAGCTTACTAACAAAACGCTGTTTTAACGTTGGCACTAAAAATTGCATTAAACCTATTATTAAGTTACCAGCGATATCACTGAATCATTGATTGTATACGTATCGATCTCTGAATAGAATGACAGCAATGTTACGGTGTTCCTGAATAGATTCTGTAATTTTCAATGTGCTGATAGAATCAATGCCTCTGAATTACTCGTAATAACACAATTACTCGTAACACAAATTCTCGAATTGAATTTAATTTAAATCGTCTGTGTAATAATAATTTGTTAAAACTCTAATAAGATGAATTTTTTTTGGCAATAATTGATTAATTTATTTAATTTAAACTGTTTGTTAAATTAATTTAAATAGGTCTAACTTTATTTATTAATTTGCTTTTTGTTCATTAAATTCTATGTGTTACTTATCATCCACATACGTTCAGTTCGTCAATATAAAATATTTGTTTGACGTATTACCAGTCAGGCTTTTGACAAAGTCTGGCATAACGGTATTTTATTTAAATTGAAAACTGTATTACCGTCTACGTACTATCTTGTAATAAAGTCGTTCCTTTCACATCGTTTTTTACCTTCTCTTGCCCATATTAATATAAAGGAGGGAAAGTATTGTTTTCATGTCGATATTTTGAAATCGAGTTTTCACCGGATCTACACGTTTTCAGACCCCCTGAACCAAAAAACATGTTTTTAGCGATTGGTCTATGTGTGTGTGTGTGTGTGTGTGTGTGTGTGTGCGCGCGCGCGTGTGTGTGTGTGTATGTATGTGTGTGTGTGTGTGTGAACAAAATTTGTCAAGAATGAAACATCGTACGAAGTTGAAACTTCAAACTTAAGTTAGATACCACTAATGCAACTGGCAAAAACATTTTCATCAAAATCGGTTAACTAGAAGTAGTTTATTCGTGCCATTTTTCACTTTTTTACTATTTTCTGAAAAACGGCTCCTACGATTTTTTTTAAAAATCGCCTCATTCACTAAATAATGTTGTTTGCTCTACAAGATAGGGTAGGCGCCATGCCTGCTAAAATTCTTGGAAAGGCTGTTGGAAAAAAAATATTAAAAATATTTTTTAAGATTGCGGCTTTAATATGCATTTTCGCGCAAAAAGTATTTAATAAAAGTTGTACAGACTTTAAAATCCTACAACTTTTATTTCGAACTTTTTTGTATAACGCTTAGTTTAGCAGTAATCAGTGGTTTTATATTTTTTGTTCATGAAAATCTGTAAAAAAAAAAGATTTTTTTTAAATTTCAGCCTTAGTATGCATTTTACGAAAAATGTGTGTGTATAATCAAATTTATAGGAAATTAAAAGATCTGCAACGTTAATGTGGGCATTTTTTCTATAGAGCCTAGTTTTGCGTGAAAGAGTGATTTTCCGTATTTTTAAGCCAAACTGAGGTTGATATTCATTTTCGATCATTCACTCATGAATTAAATAAGGTTATATTTTTTGAGGTTGGTTTTTTGTTTATTTTTAATGTTTTATTACTAATGTCAGGTTATATTGTTAATTATTTCCATTGGCAAGAGAAAGTTTTGTGAGTGTTAAACACCAATTTTTTTCTGTGAAACAAGGTCCGCTGTATCTTCGTATCGTCCCATAAACGCTCGATTCCCCATGAAACAGTTTGTCACCCCTTTTATTCTCCATCAATATATTTGATTTTCCTACCACAAAACACATTATTACTGTAACAATTGCCGACTACAGAGCAGTATTAGCCAGCAAAGCCAGATGTGAAAACGTACACTTAATTCGTCTACATCACATGAACATCATACAACATTGGTGTACTACTTGGAAAGTTGTATTGAATGCTGAAAAATCACACCGCATCGCACTGTCAGAGCAGTTGTGTATTAACTCTTAATAATAAAGAGAACATAACTAACAGCATTTTAACAATATAAACGTGTTTGTATATTGAACGGCTTTTGCAAGCCCCTGATGTTTTTACTTTTAGAAATTTGTTCTTTGTTTTTCTAAAAACTTGCTTTTAAAAATGTCACAAAATTTCTCATGACTTGATGGAAATCTCATGTCATGGCATTTATTCTCAGATGAAAAACTTGTCCTCTAGTTTATTTTCAAAACATACCGATCCCACAAAAAAAACCTTAGTGAAATACTTATTACTGACACTAGACAGAATACTGACATCGAATCCACATACCTGACTTAAAAGACAATCTCTTAACGCGCTGTTAAAACTTCTCTGCAGTATTATTCACCATAAATCTCCCCTTCCAATAACTCAAAAACTCAACTGTTACAAGTTACTTTTTCGTTCTATTTGGACCTAAGGATCAGCTAAAATATCTAACATAAAACGTATTCAGACATTCTAGAACAAAACTTTACGCATCATCATAGGCTATTTAACATACAATAGTAACAAAACATTACACAGAGACCTTATCATCCAAACAGTAAACACAAAACACAAAACAGTACACAAAAACACAAAACATAAACAAAAACGGTTCACAAAACAGTAAAGAAACTATACAGGCGTTTTTATAGAAAACTACGCTATCAAACAAATTTACAAATTCAGTCACTGTTCGCTCCTCACTAACTATAAAACCCACCTACATGAGTGAAAAGACAATGGAATAGAGACCTTTCGTGTATCGTCTTGTGGGATTGCCACTGGGCGACTTCCTCACCCAAATACCAAGACAATTACATAAAACTATTGACATTATAACTACTGCTTGTATTAAAATTATACACAGTTGTAGTTTCTTTTTCTTAAATAAAGTAAAAAAACCAAATAACCATCTTCCAAACAAATAAAGCATAGTCGTATAGTTAAACGAAAAATCTGGTTCAATGTATTTTAAGAAAGATTATTTTCGTCCTTAAATAACGAATTCTGCTGAACGGATTTACCAAACTTTTACTTGGTCGTATTCAGAAATCAAAAACCCGCCAAAACGTTTTAGTGGGAGTTACAGAAGACCTAGAAGAAATTGGAATGACGACTGAAAACTCAACAAATAAACCGAAGAGAAATTAACTTCTAAAGACAAAATGGTTTAAAATGGAAAAAGTGACTAAAGTTGTGCGGTTGACGGACGAAAAACAGAAAGCAACAACGAAAATGTGAATAGGTATAAGCAGAAGAAACGTAACTAATGGTCCAATAAAAAAAAGGACTTAAGTAATCCAGTGTGGTCAAACAAGATAGAAAAATGTAACATTATAATAGTCTAGTGATATTTTAGAAATAATTTTTTTGTGTGAAATTGTGTATTGTATGGTGGTGGAGTATAATAAAAAGAGTAATGGATTGCGATAAATGAAATTTTTGAATAGGAATTCTCGGAAATCGAAACTAGTATAAATGTTTCTTTAATTTTATTCCTTCTACCATGTTCTGGTAAAGCGGAGAAAGTGTTAGTTGGGTCTCATTTGTTTCAGGACTATCAGACTGTAAATATAAAAATAATTAGCGCCTTTATAGTCAGTTACGGGATCGGTTCTGAATTACGTTGTGAACAAAAGTGAAAACCCCGCTGAATATGAAAAGTCATATTCAGGACTCAAAAAATTCGTAAATGAAATTTGGTAAAAGCTGTAACGAGATTTTGCGAATTAACTAAAGAATTGAATTAAAATTTTTATAGGGCTACTATTTTAGTAGCGACGTTGCAAAGTTTAATTCATTTTGACTGTCGTTATAATGAAGGGAATCGTTTATATAGATGCATATCTTAAAAACCGGTCCAAAATATTACAAAATAAGTAAATCTTAATATAATTGTAAAATTTGTTGTTAAGAGTAAATTAGTAATATTGTGTAAATTAATTCACACCGGTCAGGTATTATTAAAATTTGAAAAATCTAGCCGGGAATCAAATTGGAATTATTTTCTTAACTGTCGAGTAAACTATATCAACATTAATGTAATTTTTAACAAGAAAATTATTTTTACCAGTCTCTTATTCTAATGTTGAGGGATGTGGAAATAGTTCACAAGGTTATGACATTTTTATTATCAATGCTTAGAAAGAAGATTAGGTATAAATTTATTGGCTTTTAACAGAAAAGAATGACTAAAATGTAACAGTACGTATTAGAATAATAATAAATTGTTCTTTATCACATCTTATCTGCCTACTGTCGACAACAGATTTTTTGCCAAGTTAACAATGGAGATATTCTTTTGCATTAACATTATATCAAGCACCTACTTCACTGACATACAGAAAAACAGACGTACATACACACACAAACCTTTTTTATCTTTCTTCCCATCACTCACGTAGAAAATTTCTTTCCTATCCCACTCACTGTCATAATGTACGATAAGCTTTCTAAATCCACTCCAATACAGTCAACACGGTTGCAACTTATTTTTCATCTGGATTACTGAATGGAAAATCCATTGCCCAAAAAAATCATGTATTCTTCAAAAAAAGCTATGTAAAGAAGTATCATTGTACAAAATTGCTTTCATCGTTCTTATGTCACATAATATTTATAAGGTTTATTTTTCTTAACAAAAAAGAGAAAATTTCATTGTCAGAAAATATTTCTCACTATAAATCTTTATAAATATCTATAGTTCACTGCGACAAAGTTTCAATTTATAAGCGGTATTCTCTGTGTAAACGTACTGTTAACTTTGTTAAATATTGAATATACCTTTATAATAAATTTTGTATTTGAAAATACTTGTTGGGTGTCTGTTACTGACAACCTGACACAATATATATTCTGATCAAAGAAATTGTAAGTTTCAACAGAATACGTTTCAATAATTTTAAACGATTAATTTTACGTTTTATTCACTGTTATTTGTCGCTCATACATCTTATCCTTTTAAGTGCTAATGGGGCTTTTAGAATCCCATGACAAACTAACCATGACATCCATATTTTAGCGAAAATATTTTTTTAAAGTAACATGTAAGAATATGCAACTAAATGAAACCTCCTTTATTCATAGGGGATATAATTTGTTTTTTAACAGAACAGAATAATTTCGATCAAAAATAATAATTATAATGAAAAGGTATCTCCCCGTGATCCGTGACTAGAATCCCCGTGATGATACTTTTTTCGACACTTTTAATTGAAATATTGTAGGTCTATCTGTTATTTTATTAATACAACAATTTCTAAATGTGAAGCTAATGTTCCAAAACTTGATTTAGGAGGAGCTTGCAGTCATCACACAGTCTTACAGTTGGCCAAGAAGATACCTTGGCCAGAGGCGTTTAAAACGTCTGTGCTGAGTACCTGGTATCACCCTAGTGTACATGTTTTGTACAAGAGCGTTGTCATGTAATTCAAATTCGTCATGCATTGTCTCGTATAGTCGTTTCGCGACATCAAGAATTACGTATTAGATTTGTAAGTCTTTGTGCAACATTGAGTTTGTGACATAAAAGGAGCATTGCGTTATCGTTCGTAGAATATTGTTTTGAATCGCTTGTATACGTTCCGTGTGTGAAGGTTTAACAGATCCCCAAAGTTGAACTCCATATGATATCTTCGAAAATAAACGACCACAGTTCACTGTTTGATACAAATATTATGAAATTAACTATTTATAAACCATGACAATAATTTATTTACTAAATAAATATTTATTTAAATAATAAATATTTTACTAAATAAGTTAGTATTTATTTAAATAACAAATACTAAAATAATAATTCATGCGAGGATTTACAGCCCCAGCCGTATCTCGCTTCCTAAGTACCACCTCTCTCTGTTTCGCCAGTCCGCATAGGAGAGCCGCCGCAAAGACATCGCCTTCTGCACCCCATCCAACCATGTCACTTCCGGCCTACCCCTCCTTCTTCGACCGGCTGGCGTCCACTCCCATATTCTCCTTAGCCACCTACCATCCATTATCCACTGGAAATTTAAATAATTTATTTAAATTTATTTGAATGATACCTAAATATTTTAGTAAATAAAGGTTATTTACTAAATAATAAGTTCTTTGGGTGTCTTCGTTTTAGTCTTCGTATTGTAACACTTTTCCCCAATAAATTGATTGACAATTTTTATGAGATTCAAGCCGTTTTTCGTATGTTAGACTTAATTTAAAAAAATTTTTTACGACTGTTGAAATAACAAATATATATATGTAATGTACAAATGTTATATACAAATATATAAAGTATTTTCATGTAGTAAAAGTTCGACCCGAGGTAAAAACTTAATTGAACACTTTTCATAGTTATATTATGTAGAAGGTTTTTGTTGGATTTCGTACAGGGCCAATTTATGCCACGTAAAAAAATTTTCTAGAGCTTTATTGCAGCTCACATTCTCAGCATTTGATTACTATCCTAGGCTTTAGACAAAATTGGGTAGGTAAATTTCCTCCACCTCGTACATTAAAAATTATTAGAAATGAATTTATAGCTTTTGGAGAGAATGTCTATGGAAATAATTTTAAAAATTGGAAATTAAGTTTTTAATATTAGGTTTATTTTTACTGTAGGCTTTCTGTTTAGTCGTCCACAAAAAGCAAAAGCTTCTGCTTTTGCTTTAAGCGCTTCCCCAAAAAGCAAAATCTTCTGCTTTTGCTTTTTGTGAAAGTGCTTTAAGTCAGTGAATTTTTTTTTAATTCTTGTTTGAATTTGGTTTGATCCATAATGTGTGATAAAATCCATAAAGTGATAGAAAAATCACTTATCCGTCATCTTAGGTTTTCTATTCGCTACTGCCTCCGGTGAATTTTAACGTTATTTCCTGTTTGTTTCCATTAGGTGTTCGTTTTCCTTGTAGAGTCTTCTCCTCTTCGTAAACTATCGTACTGTGTGTCTACCACTTTCGAACCGAATATCTTGTGAAGGAGCTTACTCTTAAACTTCTCTGCTTCTCTTAGACTAGCCTTCCCGGTCATTGCTTCACATACAAACACAAGTTTTATCTTAGTATTACAATGTCTGATCTTGGCTTGTTTAGAGAGTGTTATCTGCTTAAACAGATGATGAGTTCTTGGGACTGCGGCGGCCATTTTTTCTCATCTGCTGTCGTTCACTTACTTTCCGGCGGTCTTCTATTATCTCTCCGAGATACCTTAAAGCTTTCATATTTTACTATTTTTTCGTATTTTATCTTCAACTGAGCTGTTTTGATGTTCGTTACGTGATCAATTTTGTCAATGAAAATCTGTAGTCATGCTTTTTATACCAAATGTAGTACTTTTATGCGAATATAATACTGTATACTTGTATAATATAATACATATAATAAAATTTAAAGTAATATACCTATATGTACATATTTTTCACATTTCAGATGAAATCATCTGATAATATTATTAATGTATTCTGTGCTAACGTTTTTTTTAATTGACAGCAAAAAAAGTTTAAAAATAAAGGACAAAGTAATATTAGAGAGATAAAAGAACTTGATGGAATAATTAGAAGTTGGAAGTGAATGAGGAAAAGAAAAAACCAGGAGAGAATTTTGAGAAAGTGGAAAATTACATACGATGTACGACCCTAATAATTTACAATTACCGAACGAATTTCGTAATAACAGAACGGGTTTTTCTGTAACCTATGTAAGCCTTTTCAAATTAAAAATAAATGAAAATTTTTAGAAAAGGCTCTTCGTGAAGTTATACATCCTAGTATTCTCATTGTGATTTTTGTCTGCCTCAACTTCATACATCATAATTATTTTCTAAGTATTCGAAAGTAAAAAAAAAGTAAATAATGTTTTGAAGACTCTTCCCTGTATATTTTACATTTCATTCCCTGCGCTTAGTCAGTTTTTTACAGAAACTTTCATACAAGTTGATTAGGGGAAAAATCATCAATATATGAAAACTAGCAGAAAAACTTTCACAAAATATTTCCTCTTTCAAAAAATTTGTAACAAAACTATAAATGTGAATATACAGACTTGTACAAACGTTAAGAAATGAAAAAATTTATTGTTAACGGTTTTTTTACAATACTCATGAATACTGTTAGAAATTTTAAAACGTATATTTTGTTTTTAACTGATTACTTCTCTGCCAAATCTATCCTTAAATTTTTTTCAACCTTAAATAGTAGGTATTTATAATATTTTTTTTTCATATAACTTTTTATTTAATGCATAATCTGTTATAAATAACAATAAATGCAACTTATCAATTAGACACAACTCATGAAAAAATTACAACCCACTGGTGTAATTAACAAATTATAACATGAAAACATTTCATACTGTTCTTAATTAATATTTACAATCAAAATTTTATAGTGATTTTTAAATAAATAAACAAAAAATAAATAAATAAATATAAAATAAAAAATAACCAAAACCTCCTTTAAAACGAAAAACAAATAAGAAGTAATAAATAATAAGCACATGATTCCGAATATATGTACACCTAACTTTTCCAATTATAAAATATAATTACAATTATAATATATAATTCTCATTTTTAATGTATATTTCTAGCATATGAGAAGAAGGTAAAATAACAGATATTTTAAAATTCTTTGTTATGTATTTACAATCATTTATACTAATTAAGAAGTAAATATTAAATAATGGTACAAAGTACAGAAATTTACATGAACGATCGTCATCACCACACTCTCGTCATTGATCCACGTGAAGGTATCTTGGCCGATGGCATTCGATCTTCTTTACCGGGTTTCTCGGAATGTACCATAAGCGCATTCTGTCTACAGGTGAAATTGGTGTCTGTCAAATTTTGAGTGCATTGTTTTATACAGTTGTTGCGCTACTGTTGTAATGAGTGGTACACTCAAGTCATAATAAAGCGTGTTGTTTGTTATGTAGAAACGATATTCTGTTATAGTTTAAAAAAATTAATTTGTATTGCTTGAATAAATGTACTATTAATATCGCAAATTTAACAATAGCTTCAATTTTTTATAAAACTTCGCCTTATAAAGAAACTGTAACTAGTAAAAACAGATTTTTTTGTCTGCTGATATTCTTTAGGAAAGCCTATGCTCTAGTGGTAAAAAATGGTGTTTTGAAGATTGCGACCTGAATTTTAGGGCAAAAGCTCATAATAAAAGTTATAGAAAATTAAATAACCTACATTTTGTTATATCATTACATTATTTTACAACGCTTAGTTTTGCGTTAGTTAGCGATTTTCTGTATTTTGCTCACAAAATCGGTACAAAAATGAAAATTTTTAAGATTGCTGTCTTAGTATATATTTTACAGCAGTGTTTATAAGATATAAGTAAGCTGTACGATGTGTGTATAAGTTGCAATAAACAGAAATTTTTTTTTAAATACATAAATTAATATTAGTAACATTATTGTTAAGTCTATAAGTTTTTGGCGGTAACATGCCGACTTCAAAATAGCAATATGTCTTTCAAAATTAATGTCTTTGTTTGTTTTAAAAATCACGTACAAGTAGCGGTGTGGTGTATTGAGCCCTACACGTGGCAAACATATAAGAAAGGACGGAGTAAAACCGTTGAATATTTGTCAAATTTCATTGGTTTTAAAGATTTAAGACAGTGTGCGTGATTGGATAAATTTGAATAAACTGTTTCATTGAAGGTTACTGGGGAGACTCTACTAGTTTTCGACAAGAAGTTAGAGGACTGTATAATCAACCGTTGAATGTAAAGGTTTAGGGTGAACCGCAAGAGTGAAAATTTGTAAAGTGAGTTGAACGTTAAGTGAAAATTCAGGAATAATAATAATAAAAGTGAATAATACTTCTTCGTTAGTAAGATATCATCATAAAGTTTAAATAAATTAACATCAAAATACTACTACAAGATCAATACGTCGGACATACCATCTTAACCAATAAAACATCGCCAAACGAGGACACCATCAGATACACTACATAAAAATGTCATGACGCGGTAATAAATTTTGATTGTAAGCGGTACCGCAAATAGTAAATTTAGCGTCATTATAGTGTAATTTCCACTTAATTAAATACAGCTTTAAATTTGTTTAACTCCATTTTTGTATACTTTTATTTAAATAAATTAGAATTATAAGTAAATAAGCCTATAGACTATTTTTTATTTTATTTAACTCTTCTCAACTTAAGAACTTATTTTTGTCAGAACCTACGGATGATAGAAAAAACCTTTACAAGTAAATGCATAATTACATTTTTTTATATTTTTTTTATACATAATATTTTAATTATTTAGTTACGAAAACGTGGCATTCCCTGATGTGGGGAAGAAATATGAGTCACAGCTGTTCACATACTACAAAGTTACAGGAAATAAAAAAGCACAACTTTTATTTCAAGCATTTTTTCTACTGATCTTAGTGTATCTTCAATTAACGATGCTAAATTTTTAAGTAGCCAAAGTAAATTTTTTAATACTTAAACTTTAATAAGCTTTTTGCAATAAAAAACGAATAGCAGAATTCATATAGGCAATTTACAAATTATCCTTTTAATATTTATTTTCCTACATGATGCTTAGTTTACCGTAAATTATTTTATTACAATTTAAAATGTTTTATTTAAAAAGCCATGAAAATTGCTCATAAATTTCTACATGGTCGGCTGCATTGGGTATAAAATTGAAACATATTACGTTTGTTATTGATTTAATTTGTCGTAGTATTTATTTATTATTGCCTCAATATGAAAAAATATTAAAAACAAAATTGGTAAATTTAGTAGAAGGTTAACACAATAGTTAAACAATTTTCCTTTACGATTATTTTGTTAAGTTACTTACTACTGCATTCTTTATTACTGGAATTAATCCGTTTACTAAGGTACTACAGTATCAATCCCATTTTATTGAGCTAAAATTTTCAGATAAATCTATTTTATATCAGTTAAATCTTAATAATTATTCAAAGTTATTAACAGGGAAAATTAAAATCTCAAAATAAATTAAATTATAATGGAATAATAGATTTGCATATAGATCAGTTATGAAGAACAATCTTTTGGATTAAAACGAACCAAACAAGAATAAATCAGGATTACTTTTTATAGTATGAATAAAAAAAGTGTAGGAGTAATATTAAAATAAATTCTCAACATTCGAATAATTAAATTTATTGATAATAATACCATTACTTTATTTTTTTAAATCCCTAATATGTGTACGTTGCAATCTGTTCAATCCAAGAACAATTACCAACCCCACCACCCAATGAGATGCGGATGATGTGTATAAAGTGTAAAATGAGATGTAGTTTTGTTCAGACTCAGGCTGAAAATTTCTGAAAGAGTATTAATTAAAGCCCAACCAACAAAATACACCGGTAACTACTGTCTAGAATTCAAATTAGTAAATAAATTACCTTTACTACGATTTGAACCAGGAATCTTCACCTCCAAAAATCTGCTGTTAAACAGCTGACTCGCGGTAACGACTTTAGCACTAGACCTATCCGGTGTATTAATACTTGATATATCTAATTAATCTTCAATATCATATTAATTTTTATACCTAATTGACGATGTCAGAAATACGTTTCTATTTAATTAAACCTTATCTTAAAAATTTTAATTTATTAAACCCTTTTGTGACCAACCTGGACATAATAGTGTCTATGTATTAAGCGGAAGCAATTCAAGTAGTAATTTAAAGTCGATCCAGACGTTTGAGTTAAAATTCTTAAGACTTGCTTGTGATTCGTGATTAATATTGTTTTCATGTCGATTTTTGAAATTGAGTTTTCATCGGATTTACACAATTTCAGACCCCCTGAACCCAAAAACAGGTTTTTAGCGATTGGTCTGTGTGTATGTGGGTATGTATGTAAACAGAATATCACAAGAACATCGTACAAACTTGAACTTGAAACTTAAGTCGGATACTACTAACGGATCCGACACAAACATTTTCATCAAAATCGGTCAACCGGAAGTAGTAGTTTATTCGTGTCATTTTTCACTTTTTTGCGATTTTCTCAAAAACCCCTACGAATTTTTTAAAAATCGCCTCATTTACTAAATTTTTTATGGTTTACAAGTAAGGGTAGGCGCCATGTCTGCTTAAATTCTTGGAAAGGCTCTTTCTCGTAGAAAAAAATTAGTTTTTTAAGACAGCAGCTTTAATATGCATTTTAGCGCAAAAATGTATATAATAAAAATTGAAAAGAAATTATAACCCTAAAACATTTTTACAAAAAAAGTTTTGTATAACGCTTACTTTAGCGGTTATTAGTGATTTTCTGTTTTTTTTTTCATGAAAATCTGTAAAAAAATCGAGTTTTTAAGATTTCAGCTTTAGTATGCATTTTACGACAAAAGTCAAATTTACAGTTAATCAAATTCATAGGAAATTAGAAGATCTACTACTTTTATTTGGAGCATTTTTCTCTACGGAGTTTAGTTTTGCGTGAAAGAGTGATGTTCCGTATTTTTAAACCAAACTGAGGTCGATTTACATTTTGCATCATTCACTTATGATTAAAATAAGGTTAGTTTTTTGTTTATATCTAATGTTTAATACTAATGTCTAACACTAATGTTTTATTAATACCTAATGTTTTATTACTAATGTTAGTTTATATTGTTAATTATTTGCATTGGTAGGAGAAAGTTGTTTGAGTAGATCACACCAGATTTTTTTAACCAATTAAACCTTCCACGACGATTTCAAATTCGGGCAGTAAAAAGGTCAACCTCGTCATTCTACAGTAAATTTTACAATCGACTACATAATCACCCCAACCAATTATCCTGTGATATATCTCTAACTATCCAACCGTATGATAAGTGGAAATGAAGCAGAGATCTCTTCATCTGAGTAGCAATTAACACCCACAGTTCTTACCAAAAAATGTACCGAGGAGTACATCTCCTGGCCATAATACCGCCCGTTAAATATATTTTTATAATACAAACAAAAATTGATCCGTTCAGTGTACCACACCCAAAATGAAAGGTAGCAAAGTACCATTTTTAATAGCTAAAATTTTAATATTGTATCACAGTTGAAAATGTTATTGGCACAATCGCTTTTTAAGTAGTAATAGCTGCTAGAAAATATGTCATCCTAATATTTAGTTTAGAACCTAAACTGCATTCAAGCTAATATCGAATATATTCAAGTTCAAAACTACACCAGTTAAAATATGTTTGCTTTTGGAATATAGTTTAAATCAATCGAGTGTTTACGTAAGATAAAGCAGTGAATATACACACAGTTCCTGTTTAAGTTACTGCGGTATATAAACATCTTCAAACATTTTTACTTTCTCTCGCCTATACGAGGTGTGGCTATTAAATAACGAGACTAACGTTGTAAAAAAATGTTATTTTTATTTTATTCATAATCACTTATTGTCACCTTCAATACACACTCCTCCTCTATCCCTACAACGCTCCATACGAATTTTCCATTGTTGGAAGCAGTGCTGGAAGTCATCTGTCAGATCCTTCAGGGCACGTGCCGCTTTCTCTTCTACAGCTTCCACAAACTCAAATCTTCTCCCTTTTAATGCAGATTTCACCTTAGGGAACAGGTAAAAGTCACATGGTGCAAATCTGGTAAATAAGGTGGATTTTCTAACACTGATATGCTGTACTTGGCTAGGAACCTCTTGACAGATAACGCGGAATGAGCTGGTGCACTGTCTTAGTGGAGAACCCATGATTTGTTCTTCCATATTTCGGCGCGTTTTTTCCTTATCTTTGACGTAGTTTAGAAAGTAACTTAAGGTAATAATATTGATTAATTTTTTGACCTTCAGGAACCCAGTGAAGGTACACAATTCCATGGATATCAAAAACAAACAATCATCATTGCTTTAAATTTTGACTTGCTCATTCGAGATTTTTTGGCTCACGGTGAAGTTCGGCTCTTCCAGTGCATAGATTGGCGCTTCGTTTCTGGATCATAAGTAAAAAACCACATTTCATCACATGATATTATCTTATGATATCTTATGATATATTATCTTCTACCTGTTCCGTAAGGTGAAATTTGCATTAAAATGGACAAGATTTGAGTCTGTGGAAGCTGTAAAAGAAAAAGCGGCACGTTTTCTGAAGAATCTGACAGAAGATGACTTCCAGCACTGTTTCCGATAATGGAAAATTTGCATGGAGCGTTGTAGGGATAGAGAAGGAGTGTATATTAAAGGTGACAATAAGTGATATGTATAAAATAAAAATAACAATTTTTACATCAGTCTCGTTTCTTGATAGCCTCACCTCGCATGAATATATAGGAAGGAAAGTATTGTTTTCATGTTGATTTTTTAAAATCGAGTTTTCACCGGATCTACACGTTTTTAAACCCCATGAACCCAAAAAACATGTTTTTAGCAAATGGTCTATGTATGTGTCTGTATGTGTCTGTATGTGCGTGTGTAAACAGAATATCTCAAGAACGGAACATCGTACTTACTTGAAATTTTAAATTTAAGTTAGATACCACTACAGGACCGACACAAACATTTTCATCAAAATCGGTCAACCGGAAGAAGTAGTTTGTCCGTGTAATTGATGTAAACTGTTCGCATGCAATGCAGTTTATCCGACATCTGCTCGACCAGTCGCGTATAATCATGGCAGACGAAGCAGCCAACGTAGCCTTTGTGCTATTGTGCTGTTTATTATTGTGCTTTGTGTTGTTATTAGTATATTGTAAGTTATTATTAGTTATTATTAGTTATTAGTATATTTATTTATTTATAGTTTATCAATATATTAGTGTATTAGTATATTAGTATATTTATAATACTTTGTGCTATGTGCTGTTTATATTATATTCATTCTTGTACTTACCTTAAAGTTATTAGCAATTGCTCCTCAGGAGACAAACTACAGAAGTAGTTTATGGCTTTTTTTATAATTGTAGAACCACTAAGCTCAAGTAATAGTTTAAAACATTCTTTTGACATCCGATAAAAAGATTTGAATTCATATTCATCACAGGAGAGTCCTGGGCACACACATACGCTCCTCTATTACGATTCTTACTTATATAAGGTGATATCCAACAGCTGCGTTTTTCTCTGTTTTTTCTTAGATAACAATAAGCAACGACTACGTCTTCTTCATCACTTGACACTTTTAAAACTGCAGGTGGATTCAAAAAAAAGCCTGAACAGTTGCGTTGAAATCGAGGCGCTTCGATGTGCGAACATACACGACGCGACTCGTTTTTGGTCGAGTCATTTTAATCGCGTCGAGGTCGAGTTTCACCGATGTGAGAGTGGCTTTAGTGTACCGTACATTTTGAAATTCACGGAGAAGCCATATTTTAAAATTAAGTTGGGATTAGGAAAGTAAATTGTTTGGGGGTGGTTATGTTAGGTTAGGATGAGTTATAAGGAAAATTCCATGATAATTAAACAGGTCATTAGGTTGCGTTAGTGAAGCGTTCGCCATTTCCCGTTGCTCTATAATAGCATAACGCAGGCGTACGATGTAGTATTTTCTGTTTGATTAGGTATTAAAATTAGTGTATGCTATTACCGCAAATTCCACTTTACTACATATTTGCTTCGGTATATATTTTAAATATATGTTTTCGAAAATTATTTATGTCATTAGGAGCGCTTGTAGTTTAAATTGCTTTTCAACGTTACAATCTTATATATTAAAATAGGTAAATAATTAAGTGTGAGTTAGTGTATTAATACTAAGAAGAACTTTTTAACGTTTATGAATAAAATATCTATTCTTATAAAAATAATCCTCTTAAACGTGTTCAAAACTGTTTTATGCCTTAATTTAACTTCAGAGTATCTTATTTAAATTATTTATATTTGTTTTCTTGTCAAAATTGATTTTTAATTAAATATTGCATTAAAGTTTCCTCATTACTTTAATGTTCAATGAAGTTAACTTATTTCCAGTTTACTTTTCTATTACATTTTTAGTTACTAAGTAACTGAGTTTTAGATAAAATATTTCCAATTAAGAAAATAGGAAACTGGTTGATATTTTCTGTTTTGTTTTTTACCTAGTAAATCAAAAGGTAAAAATTATACTTGTATTTTGCTGAAGATAATTACACAATTCGAAAAACACCGGTTTTAGTTGTTTTTTTTTTGAATTCGGTTGTTTTTTCCACAAAATTCTAGCGTATACTATTAAATTTAATACATAAACGTATAATACTACTTATAATTAGTACATTCTGATAAATTTCATAAGTCCCTCATCTTTTCGTATTAGAAATGACACAGCATACAGAATTAAAACGAAATTATACAACAGGGGTCATCTATTTGCAATCGTTTCTTATTTAGTAATTAACGATGAAAAACTTCCATCACTTTCCCTTTAATTGAACTGTGGGTATCAGCAACGTCCACCAACAATGCAATCGTACAGTGTCTGGAATCAAAGATCCTTTAAATTTTTACCAACTCCTCTTAGCTCGTTGTTATAGACAAAAGATGACAACAAAATGAAATTTGTCATGTCTGACTTGAACGTTGTCAATTCTCTTTGACCGCAATACGTACAGAAAAAGAATAGACGAGTGGGAAGTGCAGCCAGAGATCAGAGCCAAGAAGACCGGCACTACGGTGACAGAGGAGAGGAAGAGAGCCATGAGTGAGAAGATGCAGATGTCATGGAGAACCCGCAGGAAGAACCGTAGAAGCTTCACGTGATCCATAAGGGTCTACAACGTGTATAATAATAATAATAATAATCTTCTTCTTCTTCAAGTGCCGTCTCCGCGTCGGAGGTTGGCGATCATCATTGCTATTCTAACTTTCGAAACAGGTGCTCGGAACAGTGACGTGGAGTTGAGACCAAACCAATCTCTCAAATTCTTCAGCCAGGACGCCTTCCTTCTGCCCGGCCGGCGCTTTCCTGCTATCTTTCCTTCCATTACCAGCTGAAGAAGTCTGTATTTCCCGTTTCGAAGAACATGGCCGAAGTAATGCAGTTTTCGTCGCTTGATGTCGTATAGCAGTTCCATCTCCTTGCCCATCCGAGTCAGTACGTCCGTGTTTCGTACTCTGTCGGTCCACGATATACGGAGCATGCGGCGGTATAGCCACATCTCAAACACCTCCAGCCTCCTTTTAGAAGTTTCGTTAGTGTCCATCCTTCCTGCCCGTAAAGAAGTACAGGAAGTACGTAGCACCTCAGAATTCGGAGCCTCGTGTTGAGACTAAGATCACGTTGGCACAATAGGTGTTTTAGTTTCGTGAACACTGCTCTGGCTTGCTCGATACGCGCTTTAACTTCCTGACCGTAGTCCCATTTGTCATTTAGGCAGCACCCAAGGTATTTGTACGTGTGCACCCGTTCAATGGCGGAGCCAGCGAGTGTGATTCCTGCGTTGACCTCCTCTTCACCGATCACCATGAACTTGGTTTTACGTATATTCATCCGTAATCCGTATGCATTGCTAATTGTGTTGACGCGTTCCAGCAACACTTGGAGATCTTCCTTGCTATCTGCAATCAGCGCTGTATCGTCGGCATATCTCAGGTTGTTGATGCCCTCTCCATTCACTATAATGCCTTCTCTGAATCCATCCAAAGCTTCCGACAAAATGGCCTCCGAATATAAGTTGAAGAGCATCGGTGAGAGCACGCATCCTTGTCTAACCCCACGGCGGAGTTGCACTTCCTCCGACAGCTCCTCTCCCACTCGCACCTTGGCACATTGGTTCCAATATAGGTTGGCGATAATTCTTATGTCGCGATCGTCAAGGCCCACTCGTTGTAAAATTTCTAGCATCCTGTCGTGTAGTACTTTGTCGAATGCCTTCTCGTAGTCAATGAAGCACAGGAATACGTTCTTGTTCATATCTCGGCATCTCTGAACGAGGACATTCATGGCAAACAAGGCGTCTCTCGTGCCGAAGCCTCCTCGGAATCCAAACTGTGTGTCCGTCATTTGTTCTTCGCGAAGAACAAATAATAATAATAAATGGTTATAAAGTGATGATTCGAAACAAAATTAGGTAACACCTTTAGTTTATGAAAAAACCTGAACGACCATGGCTTGCCCCCTTGTTTTGATTGTAGGTACACCCGTGCTTTTGAATAATAGTTACCATTATCACACTCAAAAATTCCAAACCGAAACTTACTATAAAGACAAAATTAGCAATTGACACTGATAAAATATTATAACTTTTATTTTAGTTAGCTGACAAAAATTGTAAATTAATCTGATTGGTAACGAATGGCGATTTTTACAGTGGAGTTACCCCAGTGGCCGTAATCTCTATATGATTTTTGTTGAAGCTATTCATTTATGTAATTAAGTTAGTAAAATACTTTTCCTTACTATTTGTAATACTCATTCCACTTTCTAACGTTCTTAGATAAATTGGTATGCATGTGTAGGCTAACGTAGAAAAGACATATTAAAGCCAAGCTTCATCAATTTTACATTTAAGTAAAGAATACGTACTGGTCCTCAGGTGAAAATTCAAGGTTATCTTTCTCGTCCAAGTTGACGCTCTATAAATACCAGTTTGGACTTATTATTTAACTCTTGTAAACTACCAGCAATTCGAACATAGAAATAATTTAGCATTTCCAGACGAAAACCATCAAAGAATTTTTTAAAGCTTTCGGGTACGTCTGTAATAGATATATCTACGGTGACATACCAATGAAAATAGTGAAGCAGGAAATAACAATTTATAACAGACAATCAAATACGGCTGCATGATCACGAAGATCACGTCATGATCTACCATACAGATTTGTGTGAAAAGACTGTGGATAATTTGTAAATAAAGCATTCTTGAATGTCGGTGTGAGATTTTTAACTTTCAGTAAACAGTATTAACATAATTACTTATTGTTCTAAATTTAAGAACTGAATGCAATGTCGCAATTTCGTAATTAAAAAAGAAAAGAAAAAAGTATTTTTTAATACACTGTAGAGTATAACTTTACACTATGTTGTAAGCAAACAAGATTTCTTGGCTTCATAACAGAGAAATATTACAATTTTAAAGTATTTTTAATTTCTACTGTACAATATTAATTACTTCTATAACACTTGTATGTTTAGACAAAAAAATTTCAATAGATTTACTACAACAATTACACTACACCCACATTAATAATAATCATCATCATGAATAATCATAAATCATAATTCATAGTCATTAATTAATCATCATTAAGTTTTTTTTAATTCTCATGTGTGTACGTTGCAATCTGTTCAATTCAGAACAATAAGCAACCCCATGACCCAATGAGATGATGATGATGTGTATGATGTGTAAATGAAGTGTAGTCTTGTACAGACCCAAGCCGACCATTCCTGACAGATTATGGTTAATTGAACCCCAACCATCAAAGTACACCGATAACCACTGCCTAGTATTCAAATCCGCATGAAAGAAACTACCTTTACTAGGATTTGAACCAGGAACCTCCGTCTCCGAAAATCAGCTGTTAAACAGCTGTCACGCGGCAACAATTTTACCTCTAGACCAAACCGGTGGGGCAGTATTAATAACAACCTAATAATCATCAATAATACGTTAAACATTTTTTAAATGTTATAATATATTTAGTCAATATCAAATTTTATAACAAAAATGTATGCCTCAGTGACGTTTATTTTAAAATTCCTTGATCGTTCTCTTTTTGATGAGACTAGATAGGTTCTTCAGTTTTCTCACTTTGTCGCACTGTAACGGAAAGTTTTAAATCCCAGAGAAACCGAAGCAAATAACAACAAACAACCAATATAAGTCAAATAAGTTTTTGACCTCTTCGAGGAGCCTCTTATTTTATTCTGTCGTTTGCTACTATTTCTGTTCCTTCTAACAATATTATATATTTTATTGGATGACTCTTCTATCTCTTTTTGAAGCGATGTAATGTTGTTTTCCCTTGAGGTTTATTTTCCAGATATCCTTTATTGTGAACCATGATATATTTGAAACGTATATTTAAGTCATCCTAATGTTTAACTATTACATTTTTTAAACTTATTTTGGAAAGTGACATATTTGAGTGGTTTTCTCATCTTTTGTAACTGCACATTCTGAAAATCGATCTTGAGCTTATACCGTAATTTTTAATCTATTTATTAAATTTACAATTTTAACTTTTGACTGATTGATTTCCAATTTACCTTTATATTTAATTCAGATTCCACTTATCTGTTATTTATAAACTTGATATAGGCCTACATGCTTTAAATCTGCCTTGTTATGATGGTTTTAGAACCCAATTTTAGTTGTTAAATTTTGCATTCTTTTTGACACACATATCAAAAATAGTCATTAGTACTATTTGCAATTACTACACTGTAAATGTTTTATGGACCCATGGGTAGAGCTTTTTAACATTGACTGCATCCAGGTGACTCCAAAATGGATCTAATGTAATATGATAAACTTAAATATAAACAATATGTAGATAATTCATTTCTTACCAATTTCTTTATTTCTTACTTACCGACTTATATTCCATACTACTTACCACTTTAATAAATAAACCTTCTAATTTTTACCCAGTAATACACAATTTGCCTTACCATTTACTCAGAAATGTAATTGTGACACTTATCTCTACGATCCGTATCGGGATCTGGGTAAATTAAATAACTAACACATAAAAGTTCAAAATTACAAGTATTTATTACAACTAAGAATTACAATTAAATAATTGACTACAATCTACAAGTATATTTCAATGAAACTGCCTAATATATAACAAACTAATTAGGATATAATTAACTAATAAAATTAACAACGTAACTAATTTACTTAATACTACTTACAGAAGTGACACAGAATAAATAAAAGTTAAACAATAAAGAGTAATTCACAGTACGCTGGCCTATTTCAAATGAAACCGTTAAGCACTACGCAATGTAAACTTGTGGAAGATAAATCAAATACTGACCCCGATCGTAAACAAACCGGCGCTTAAATAGGTGGACAAATGGAGAGTTCGAGAAAAGACAGAGATTTTCGATATAATAATAAAATACAAAATCCTTTAGACGGCTTCTGGATAAATCTTAAAAACTGTAAACAATAATAAGGATTAAATAAAAGGTAATATTAAAAGGCAAATTTATGTAAACAGGTAACCGTCCGACTCTCACCACACCGAGTGTCAACAAACACCAGGTCTACTTTTACCATAAAAGACCATTTATATTACAAATAGGCCTAGTATTTCTTTAGGTGTTCTTAGAAAACAATATTTATTGCTTTATTACCCTATTACTACTCTGTGACTCTATTACTCATATTTTTTATTTATGTTAACATTTATAAATTCTCGGTTCCTCTGGAGAACTCTCGAATACTCTTTCCTTTTCGATATTGTCACAGTAATTATATTAATAATAAAAAAGTTATTTAGAAATAAATTTTTCTTATTGTTTATTAATATTTGTTATTTCATACAATAATTGTAATTTAAAGGGAACTGGTAAAATAAGAGAACAGACCATAGTTTTAAATTTAATTAATTTCATCTGCAGTAAGTATGATCGTAGTGCTCTTTTAACATTTCTTTTAACTTTTAGTTTCTTTTAGCTTTTAGTGCTTTTTTAACATTTTTGAAATTGAGAATTTTATGCTGAAACTCGGGTGAATACATCCCATTTTCTGTAATTATCATTTTAACAAAGTGTTACTTCGCTTCATAAAACAGGTGATTTTTGCTGTTCTCTAGAACGTTATACCGCAGTGATTCAAGTTATGCCCAACTTAGCTTGAAAACAGAGTAATGGGTTCTACACATACCCCACATTTTCCAATTTTCTTGAAGATTGGACTCAAGTAAGTCCTATTTGCGCTCAATACGTCTTCCAATTTCAAAGAAATTTCTTCATTATATTCAGGATCTTATATTGCCTTGATTTTGCACAGTTTTTTCTCTCTATTATTAAGTTAATTCAATAATGAACGTTATTTTTATTTACAACTTCAAAAAAAATTAATGTTTTATTTTTTAATAATAAATAATACGAAATGTATGGATTTGTTTTTGTTTCAGTGAAAATGGAAGCAGTCGAGGGGGAAAGTGAATCAGAAGCTGTGTGACCATGTCGTCTCTGCCGTAACATTCATTTAGCAGAAAACAAACACAAAAATCAACATCATGTTACCGACAAAAGTTATGTCATATATGAAAAAGGTAACGTACATACTTATATTTTCGTTAATTTCTTAAATGTACTTGTCTTATAAAGAAAATACTATATTTATAATATCGAAGGTAACTAAAATTGTAAATAAAACTGTGTGTAATAAAATTTATTACAGTATTTTGTAAACAGCTAAATTCAAAAAATCGTTACTTTAATGTAAGGACCTCGGGCCAGCCCAATTCGTTTGCTTATAGAAAAATGGTCTTATTTGTTAAGTAACATTCGTTGGGAAAGTGACTTTGTATGGTGACCAGCTGATAGCTATTCGTGAATAAACCTTACTGGACGTCCCTATTCAAACTCATGCCTAATCCACGTCAAAAAAATTAAACAAACAGCAGAAATCAAATTGGGTAGTTCCTCATGAAAAATGGAAGCAAAAAAATCCCTATTTTACTATGCTACTAAGGGGCATTCCCGAGTTTGATTCCCGGCTAGGATCTGAAAATTATTGCCAAAACACATCGTATCAGTTTCTTAACTCACAGTAATCGCTAGTACCAAGCTGTTGATGCGACAAAATAAAAAGTCTTTAAAAATAGTAGGGAACAGCAGTCGCTAATGTCCAGCTGTCAAAAATCTAATATTATACCTTTAGGGTTTTTTAGCTAAATACTGTACAATTGTCACTTTAGTTTACGCAGCAGTCGCAATGCTAAACCGTTCGGGTTTTTCGCCCTAAAAAAAAAAGCTAATGCTAGTGCTAAGCTGATGCAACTGTAATAATATAAACTCAGGGGTTTTGAGCTAAATACAGTACAATTGTTACTTTGTTTTACTGTGGTTAGCAAGGATCGAGTAAAAGTAGTATCTTATTTTCAGGAAGTCTAAAAATGTACGAGTATTTTTGTATTGTAATTTCATTTCGATTTAACTGTTGAATGACAAAGCGTGTAGGTTCCGCTCGACCTACACTGAATTAAATATTGGGGTCAAATAAGTTTATTTTAATAAATAATTTAAATGATTTTTATTTGACGTTTGACTTTAAAATAAAAATTTACAAATGAGATATATTTCAGACTTTAATATAATTTTGTGTAAATGTTGACTGTTCTTGAAAATAAAATAACCTAAATTTATTGCTCATTCTTAAATATAAAAAAAACAATTGACAATTTATAAAAGAAAAAAACAAATGAATGTTGATGTTAATTGAAATTTTTAATTAAATACTGGTTTTAATTTGGAAAAATGTTATATTATTATGAATTTGTAACCCACCGGGTTGGTCTAGAGGTAAAGTCGTCGCCAAAATCAGCTGTTTGACAGCTGATTTTCGGAGACGAAGGTTCCTGGTTCAAATTCTAGTAAAGGTAGTTACATTTATACGGATTTGAATGTTAGACAGTAGTCTAAGGTGTACTTTGATGGTTGGGGTTCAATTAATCATACTCTCTCAGGAATGGTCGGCCTGAGTCTGTACAAGACTACACCTCATTAACACGTCATACACATCATCCTCATCTCATTGGGTCATGGGGTTGCTTATTGTTCTAAATTGAACAGATTGCAACGTGCACATAATTAGGAATTAAAAAAAAAAAATTTTATTTGTGAAAAAAATTATGAAAATTTTTTTTAAATGATCCCACAGCTGTATTTGAAATTAAATTTTGTATATAACCGGATTTCTGATTGTTCAAACTGCGTTCTTACGTTGGTTGTTGAGCGGCGTTTTGAAGGTTTACCGTGCACTGATTTATTAAAGTTTGTAAATAATGTAGTTTGATGTTTTAACGGTTGTTCACTTATTATTTAGATAGATATTGAATTAATGTCTATCGTTTAATTCACTTTTACTTTATTAAGGGGAGTACGACCGCAAAAATCAGAAAAAAAATCGATTTTTTTAAATTTGTTTTTGTTTTTTAATTCCTAATGTGTGTACGTTGCAATCTGTTCAATTCAGAACAATAAGCAACCCCATGACCCAATGAGATGAGGATGATATATGTATGACGTGTAAATGAGGTGTAGTCTTGTCCAAACTCAGGCCGACCATTCCTGAGAGAGTATGGTTAATTGAACCCCAACCATTAAAGTACACCGGTAACCACTGTCTAGTATTCAAATCCGTATAAAAGTAACTACCTTTACTAGGATTTGAACCAGGAACCTTCGTCTCCGAAAATCAGCTGTTAAACAGCTGATTTTAGCGACGACTTTACCTCTAGACCAACCCGGTGGGTTTTTTTTAATTTAGCGTTATTAAATTCTCCATTGAATTCTGTGTAATTTGATGTATCATTTTTATTTGTAGAATGAAAATAACAGAAGTTACAGAGCATTTTACAAAAATATGTCGGTGAGAAAAATTGTTTTTTACGAGAAGATAAAACTGTTTTATGATTCACTGACAAAAATAAGTAATAGCAGACATATTATTATTATTCCTAACCTTATTTTTAATGTTGGCAACAATCAGCTGTTTTGAAATGTTATTTAGAAGGTTGTGTATTATTTGTTTTCTAGTTTATAACCTCAACATTTTTTGGTTAACTTACTGTGTGGAAGTAAACTGTATGATATTGTTAGTTAATTTTTGCGTTGTTTTAATCGTTTAGTTTATTGTAGCTTAGTTTATCAGTAGTGTTCATAATGCCAAGGCAAAAGATTTCTTACAAAACTAAAAGATTCTTCCATGGTAATAAATACAAAAAAAAATAAAACCGTAGTGGCTGATCCTGAACCAAGACCTGACAGTTCTGTTGAAAGTGACATCCGGCATACTCCGAAAAATTATCAAACAAATCCTGAGAAACCAAGAAACACATCAGCTGAAAAACTTTCTTTTAAATGTAATTTTGATACTTCAGGAAATGGTAATTATATTTTTGATTTGTCCATTATTAGTAATGCAATCAAAATTTTTGTGATGTGTAAATTTTGTTTTGGCACAGACTGCATTGAACTTTTTGTCTCGGAAAAGAAAAAGAATGGATTAGCAGTTACTGCTGAGTTGAAGTGTTCAGTTTGTCATAAGACTAGTAAATTCAATACCTCAGCTATATCTAATTGTGGCAAATATGATATAAATGTAAAATTTGTTTACGCGATTGATTTTAATTGTATAAATTTGTAATTTTGTCGGAGCTTTTCTTGCGGTGTTACCTGTATGGCGTCCTAATCCACACAGGAACCTCGAGTCAATGTTACATCTGATTACATTGAAAATAATTTCGATTAGTTTATTAGAAAATGTTGTTAAAAATTTATCATTTGTTTTAATTTAACTTTCTATATATTTATTTATTTGATTTAGTTTAATTCCGAATTTTAAATAATGTTGTTCTGATTATTTACTAAGCACTTATTCCATCAACGTAGTCCTTTCTTGAATTCGTCGTCATCCTCAGTTTTAATACACCTGATTCTTATTTATATTAGCTGAGATTGTTTATAAATGGTATTTTATAATTAAAAAATGTTATGTTTAAAATATCTATAAAAATAGAAGAAGAACAGTCGTAAAATAGTAAAATAATTATTCTTTTATGCAGAAGAAAGGTGCATATTTTGTGTTAGAAAACAAAAATTTGATTTTTTTTCAAGTTCTGAATGTAAGTCTTCTTAAATAAATAACAGAAAATGAAATAATTTAAAATTCTGCACGTATTAATAATATAAGTAGCCTATATTATACAATCCTATGACAACCATTTACAATCAATACAATTTATTTGTTGTCTAATCACCATCACCATCTACACGACCACGATAAATCTCTCTCTCTCTCTCTTGTTTTGTATATATATATATATATATATATATATGTTATGTGTAAGTGTATGCCGTACTCTCCCACTGTTTGGTCTATAATAAATTATTCACCTCTTTCAATTAATCTATCCGGTATACCTTCCTGATAGAGGGTGAATTTTGATTACACATATTATAACCTCAAGTAAATCAATAATAACCCTGTACACGCCTGATATAAATCACAAGAAAATTATTTGAGAGCTTAAATTTTTACTTCACTTTTCACATAGAAAAATTCTTTATTACTTTTAAATATCTTAGATATGTAGTGAAATAATCCAAACAATTTCAAAGCAGAAAGTTGTTTAAACTACTTTTGTTTTTATATGTAGATTATTAAATTTATTTTGGTACATTTATTTAATTCCTTTGTAAGTTTATTAAATTTAAACTAATGGACCGAGAAAATAGGAAAAACGGAAATTAACTTTAACCGAGGTAAAAACGTGATTTCAATTCACAAGCAGTAAAGCAACTAAGTTCTTTACCACAAACAACTATGCATAGTACAAAATAATTTTGTTCTTAAATAAATTCAATTGAAAATAAACAAATAATCGGAATATTTTAAATATCTGAACAATTGAAAATTTTAATATTTTTATAAACAGATGAAAATATAAGTACTAAATGGAATTTATTATTATTACTAATCCTAATCTTTCGATAATCAATTCGAACAGATTGTAATATTGCTGAGTTAAAAATATGATAAAAAATCACATTAGAGTGTGAAAATAATAAATCACAAATAGTTATTCAAATTTGACTCAAATAGATCGTTATTACCGCTATTTTTACTTTTCTTTTGCCCTATATGACATAAAGGTAAGGAATGTCGTTTTTTACTCAAATTTTAAAAATTGAGTTTTCACCGGAAATACACGTTTTCAAACCCCTGAGCTAAAAAAACATGTTTTTACCGATTTCTCAATGTGTGTGTGAACAAAATAATTTCAAAACTGAAAATAATAAGAAGTTAAAATTCGGAACTTAAGTTAGGTACCATTTAAAACCCGGCACAAACATTTTCAATAAAAAATCGATTGACCGAAGGTAGCAATTTAGGCTACTCTTGGGTTTATAATTTTTTGATATTCTTAAAACTGGCTCCTACGATTTTGTTATCAACCCCTCATTTACATTTTTTATGCGCTACAAAATGGGGTATGTCTGCTGAACTTTGACCACCGCGCACGCGGTGGTTTTATTGGAACTGGCGTATGTGTTTTACATGTTTGACATTTTACGGAGTACTTGTATTACCTCAAATTCATTTCATTTTAAACAATTAAGGGTCGTATATAACTTTGGCAGTAGGGTGGTTGATAAGTTTGCATTTTAAATGATAAAGCGTGAACGGATAATATAATTTGAATGAAGTTGATAACACTGATATATCCAGTGAGTTTCTTTAGTAAGGTTTTTAC
This sequence comes from Catonia carolina, assembly GCA_035578175.1. Taxonomy (NCBI): domain Eukaryota; kingdom Metazoa; phylum Arthropoda; class Insecta; order Hemiptera; family Achilidae; genus Catonia; species Catonia carolina. The sequence goes on along the minus strand of JAQMRL010000001.1, from coordinate 252,746,612 downwards.
ATAATTTTTTCAAGGGTAATTACTATGACAATCGTTTAAAAAAATTAAATAAAAAACAAAAATATAATGATGATATTGTATTGCATTACACTGAACTAAATGAAGGCGTAAAATGAATATTAGAAAGTCGAATGTTTATTGATTTCCATTTTTCTAGATAAAAACTAATGTTTATTATATTTAAATTATGTTAGATCTTGCTTAGCACATAATAAATACGTTCTGTTTCATCTTCTTCATTTTTGAAATGATTTACTGTGTTTTAAATTATGGCATTCTGTAATATTTCTACATAATTGTCTGTTCTTTTAAATAACGTCCCATTATATTCTCACTTTTCTCTTTTATTCGCTACATTATTCACGCAGCTTCTCTGTCTGAGTAGAACTCTAACTTTTAGCAACTGTCGCTTCTTGGTAATATTTTATGTGCAGATAGAACAGATTAATACAACGGGAGGCGTAAAGGTCACACTGAAAATTATCAACTCGTCTCTCCCAATTAATCTTTCCGTTGTTCTACCAAATGATCTACCGTAACTGAAAGAATATATTAAACTTTTTGTATTTTTGTCTAACTATTACTTTATTTGATGTATTTTATTAATTGAAATAAAGGAAAATATCATAGATTGGATTTCTTTATCCCGTGATTCTTTAAAGGGTTTCAACTATACAAGATTTCTTTTTTATTCAGTTTAATTAAAGTTATGCAACTGCTTAGGTTGTAAGTGTCTAATAAAACGATTATGGTGCGAAATAAATAAATTTTAACATGTAATAACTTCCAGATCTTATCCTGGAATATCTCTGAACTTTCCGCTTTGAAGTGAGTAATAAAGTCTAGCTCACTAACCACTGAGCCAAGAAATTAAAGTCTTCACATTAAATTTTTATCACGTTTAATACTATCATCACTGGTTTTTAGTAAACTGGTGTAAAAATCTGGTGTGAAACACTCAAACAACTTTCTTTTGCCAATGCAAATAATTAACCTAACATTAGAAATAAACAAAAAAACTAACCTCAGTTAACATAACCTAATTTTAATCATGATGAAAAACGCAAAATGAAAATCAACCTCAGTTTGACTTAAAATACGGAAAATCACTCTTTCACACTAAACTAAGCTCTACAGAGAAAAATGCTCTAAAAAAAGTTGTAGATCTTTCAATTTCCTATAAATTTGATCATATACACTTTTGTCGTAAAATGAATACTAAGGCTGAAATTTTTAAAAAATCACTTTTCTTTTTACACATTTCGTGAAAAAAAAAAACAAAAAATCGCTAATTATCGCTAAACTAAGCGTTATACAAAAAAATATTTTAAATATACTAAGTTTTAGGGTTTTAAATTCTCTACAACTTTTATAAAATACACTTTTCGCTAAAATTCATACTTAACCCGCAATCTGAAAAAAAAACAATTTTTTACGAGAAAACGCCTCCTCAAAAATTTTAGCAGACATAGCGCCTACCCTTCCTTGTAGAGCATACAAAATTTAGTAAATGAGGCGATTTTTAAAAAAATCGTAGTAGCCGTTTTTGATAAAATAGCAAAAAAAGAAAAATGACACGAATAAACTACTACTTCCGGTTGACAGATTTTGATGAAAATGTTCGTGTCGTGTCCGGTAGTAGTATCTAATGTAAGTTTCAATTTTCAAGTTCGTACGATGTTCCGTTCCTGAGATATTCTATTCACACACACACATAGACCAATCGCTAAAAACATGTTTGTTGGGTTCAGGGGGTCTGAAAACGTGTAGAACCGGTGAAAACTCGATTTCAAAAAATTGACATGAAAACAATACTTTCTTTTCTATATATTCTTATAGGCAAGAGAAAGTAAAAATAAGGTTAACATTTTCTAATTAAAAATGTTGACTAAAACTTAAGTACCGATTTATGTGTACGTGACATTTTTACATGGTTGTGAGGATAAGTAATATTAGATGTAATTTAAGTGTTTCTTTATTGCAACAACGACTACGATCTATTCTGGAAGAAAACAACAAGTAGAGTTTGTAATTGCATCTCTCATGTATGAAGAAAGCTCCCAATGGAGGAACTTTGTCATATATCGTATTTAATTTTTTGTTGTCAGTTACTTTAAATTACTTTGTTACTTTTAAATTAAGTCTATAGGATGTCCTCGTTTTAATATTTGTGGTTTATCCGACTTGACCAAAAGTGAGATGATTTGCATGTAATTTTAATTTTCTTTGGTATTTTTTACTGGATGTGTTAATTACGAGTTGAACTGTAGTAATGTGTAAACGTATGTATTATGTTGTTTGCTATATACTAAGGTGATGTTGTGCTAATTCTTAGTAATTTACATCAGAACATTTACAGGATTTCTATGTTGGAATGGCTTGCCGTCTCCCACAACTGGACCTTATAAGTCCATATTGGTTTTATAATAGTGTTGTATGTTGTTTAGGTGAACAGCCGAAAGACTGGTTTGAACCTCTAGAGGTTTACTAAGTAAAAACTAGGAGTGAGGTGGTTTACTATTGGCTTCCTCACCGAGTTGAAAGAGTGTGCTTATCATCATGCCACCCCCTCCGAAAAGCACTTTCTTTCCACCCTGCAAATGACACCTTCACTTTATTCACCACAGAGTCTGGCTGCATAGTGAAATTCATTACTCTCAAAGGAGATAACTCTGAGTAATGTCATTTACACCTTTACCTCTTCTGTTCTTAAATAGTTCAGTTATATAATTGGCTGACTATTAGCTAAGAAACAAAACTTTTTTTGCAGCCCTGGAACCAGCAGATCGAGTGCAATTAATTTAATTGTTAAATAATAGTAATTTATTTTTTTAATGTCAGTATTGTTTGTTTTTCTAGAATCCAATCATTTTTTGAATTCGGTTTTAAGTTAAAATGAGATTTGCCGCCAAAATAAAATATTCGATTGATACTAAACTAGATTTATTTTATTCAAAGTTTTTGGGTTCAATTTTCGGCTTGGAGCTAGAAATATTAAAAACATATTGGTTTTCAAATAATTGTTTCACAGCATTGTCTCTTTAGCAAAAAATATGTGATAATTATTTTTTTTTAAATTCATAGATGTGAATAATATGATTTAAATTATACTAAAGTAGGCTAAAAAAATAAAATGGTACACGTGTGTCAACAAAGAATATAAATATTGAGGAGTAGTAAATAAAAGTTGTCACGTAATTGTGTTTTAAGATGATATGAACAGTTGATAACTGATCATGATTTGGATTTGGAGAGTTCTACATCATAAGCAGAAACTCCACTTGAAAGAAATAGTATTTGCGTTCGATATTTTCATATATACGTTCATATGAAAAGGAAATGTTTTGTTAAAATCAACATACTCAATTGAAAATCTCTTTTCTTTCTGTTATTGAAAAACCTGAAAATACTTCAATAAAAATACTATTTCTAAATTTAAGATTGCTGTAATAACAAAAGAAAACTAAAATCTTATTTGTCATTTTCTGTACATTATACTTTATTGAAATCGGAATTCTGCATTTATTAAAAGTTTGATAGAGTTTGACTTTGTATGGATCTCCATATGTTAGGATCGTATTGTCTAAATGAACAACTTATACTCGTACATTCTCCAGTTGTGTTGTCATGCAAATGACAGCGTAGATCTACCCTTTTGAGTTTTTGGTTGTTTATTTATTGGTTTCCGGGGCTATACCATGTACAAAAAGAGTTACAGATAATTTTATAGAAAGTTTACTCAAATTTAGCTAACTTTCGCGGTACAACACATATTGTTTAGGTCAACAGCTGAAAGGCTGGTTTGAACCTCTAGAGGTTTTACTAAGTAAAAACGAGGAGTAAGGTGGTTTACCATTGCCTTCCTCACTGATTTGAAAGAGTATGCTTATCAGCATGCCAGGCCCTCCGAAAAGCACTCACTTTCCACCCTGCAAATGACAACTTCACTTCATTCACCACAGGGTCTGGCTGCATAGTGAAATTCATTACTCTCAGAGGAGATAACTCTGACCAGTGTCTTTTACACCTCTATCTCTTCTGTTATTAAATAGTTCAGTCATATAAGTGGCTGACTATGTGATAAGAAACAGAACTATTTGTTTTAGCTCTGGACCAAACAGATAGAGTGCAATTAAAATAACACTCCACCTGCCCGTTTTGGGCATGTGCAACACATAAACACTCTTAATTCCAACACTATTAATACAAATAAAACTATTAATATACTAACACAAATACAAAAAACACTATTCATTCCTGAGTTTTGTTAAAAAATTGAAATTTAGATAACTTCCCTCGATAAAGACAATCATATCAATTATAAATAATATTACAGTGTTGAGTATTCTGATATTGCATCATTCTGGAATGAGAGATTGAGAGTTTACTGTTTGAAAATTATTTAATAATATCGAAGAGTACCTGACAAAATTTTTACATTTCTATCTTCAAGTATATCATGATTTTTATACACAACCACAATCACACACTTGAATGTTTATGGTGGTTGTATTGTGGTATCTGTTTGGAACGTTCTGGAACATTCTGTCAGGGAATTTCTAGAAATTAACTTATAAACATGTAAATTGGTGTGTGCTAGTCAAACTAGAATGTTCTTTTACAAAAATTTATACTAGTGTACTGTTGTGACATTAAACTGAAGCTATGGAAACAATTTAATGACTCAGTGCGATGTTAAACCTAAAAACAAAAGTTTACAAAACTTATAATATTTATAATAGCTATGTATGTAGTCAAAAATGTATGTAGTCTACAAATTTAATTAACAATATAGTTAATTTTAGTCAATTTATGAGAGATCTGAATCTCACAACACTCTGCAGTACATATGAAGGAATAAGGTAACTAAAAAGAATATTATAAGATATAAGACACAATATTATTATTTTAACCTGTCAGTGAAGCTCCTATTAAACCAACAAAAAAACCCTTTAATTTTAAATATAGACAGTTGTTTCATTGAAGCAAAGAGAAATGATAAAACTTCAAACAAAACACAAAGCAACTTACAATATCTGAACACAGATTTGTAATAAAAAGTATACCATAATTAAATTACAAAATATGTTCGAGTCTGTTAAATTATTTATAAAGTCTGCCTTTGCTACAAAAGATTAATGTAATGGCAAAAACAATTTCTGTAAGTATGGCAATTAACTTTTTTTTAATAAAAGTTAAATTGTGATCATTATTTTGAAAAATATACGTGGATTATTTAATTAAATCTTTCAGTCCATTAATCTTGGTTTAATATTACACGAAAAATAATTGTATCTTAATACTAGCTAGTTTAACGAATCTTTCTTAAGATCAAACATTTTAAACAGTTATATTTTTTTTTTTAGAAAATCAATACTTTCTGTATAAAATCAGCCATTATTTTTACTGGATAAGCAAAAATTTGATTATCGTTGTATTTTATTTTATATATTTGAAACGCATTTTAAATGAAGATTCTGTTTATCATTTAATACTGAGTCCTACCGAACAGATTGAAAAAATGTTTACATGGTTTTACGAAGAACACTTTTGCGATTTTGCAAAAAATCCGGAAATGAAAATAGGTAAAAGTTTAAATGCGATATTTTGAAGTAAATAACCATACAATTTAATTAAAGTTTTCATGGTGATATTATTCTGGCGGTGGCATTACGAAAGTCAGTTTGTTTTAAGGGGTCGTATATTTAAGTTCTTGTTTCATTTGCCCATAACAAGCAGGTGAAGTGTAAATTATTCGCACTCAGTCAGCTAGTTCCAGGGCTACAAAAAATAGTTCTGTTTCTTATCACATTGATCAACTAAATAATTTTTTTCTACAAGTCTGCCACATTACAATCTGTTCACATGAAATAGAACAATTAGAAATTTTATTAAATGTTAATTAACATGATTAAAATTTCATGAAATTAGTAATAATTAATATTTGAAAAATACAGTGATGATTTTGAAGGAAAAAACTATATCAGTTAGAAAAAGAAATAACAGAACAAACTTCATTAAAACCTGTAACCGAAATCGAAAACACTATGTCTTTTCAGTCTTGAAAACCCGGTATCGATGTTTAGTAGATTTAGAGCAAGGAAGTTTGGATGATGGTTGAGTCTTTCTTCATATTTACGACTGAATTTTGATATAGTTTGTTTTACAGTGTCTATATTAAGATCGGCATAGATATAAGTGTTTTTGATGAACCACGGAATTTACAGGGCCCGCCGCAATAATTTGACTGAAAGCGTTCGAATATGTTTATGTTTGAAGTGCTGGATGTACTCCACAATTGAGCCCCATATGTCCACATGGGTTTTAAAAAGGATTTATGTAAAATAATTTTTGGATCTTTTGACAAAGGAATTTACCAATTAACCAGCGTATTTTATGTACTATCAGCTCAAGGTTTTTTTTATGTTATTATGTGATGTTTCCATGTGAGGCGACGATCTCAATATAGTCCTAAGTATTTTACTTCTGCCAAATAAATGACTAAAGAATGTATGAACAGAAAAGGTAGTGGTGAAAACGACACTAATCAGAGTTATTTTCTCTGAAAGTTATGAATGTCACTTTACTCCCAGACCCAGACAGATGGTGATGAAGTGAAGGTATCATTTGCAGGGCGGAAAGTAGATGCGTTTCAGATGGCTTGGTATGCTGATAAGAATAATCTTTCAGTCAGTGTGGAAAAACCACCTCACTCCGCGTTTTACTTAGTAAACTTAGAACCTGTAGGTTCAAGCCAGCCTTCCGGCTCATGACTTAGACAACTCATTTGTTTTGTAGATAATACAAATCGCACAAATTTTGTAACTTGCACTATTACAAAACACCGTGAAATAAGACTATAAGTGCTAATGTAATTATAAATTTGGTTATTAAAACAAATTAGTATTACGGTGTTAATTACTTCATATTGGTCAGCTGGTACATTTTCATTTTAAAATTTTCAGACCTGGCCGAGAATCAAATATGGACCTTTAGCAAATACTCTTATTATAACGAATAAAATAGGTAACCTCTGTAGTTTTAATTTTGGTTCATTTACATGGTTTTGATTCTATCTGTAAAAATATAATTTACAAGTTGACACCTTTAAAATCCGTTGGATATTCTACAAAAGTACCTAACCATTAAAATAGTTATCATTGTCTAATTAATATCGTGTAGAAATATTTTATTAATGACGGTTCAAAGAAATTTATGATGAATGGGACTCTTATTATAATGAGAACATCAAATTTACAAGTAATCTAAATAATGATTTTGTATTTAATGAAGATAAAGTCTTCGCTGTATTCTCCACCTACCTTTGTCGTTACACAAGTTTCTCTTCGTATGTACTACCTTTGATTAAACTACAGAACTATGGAATTTCATATATAAATTTAGAACTGTTCTACGCCTTTGCTTATTTGCTAACTTTGACGTACTTGATGCGTGGCATTAACTTAAGCTTATACACGAACTTTAAGATAATATTATAACAATTATTGCATTATTATATTGTAAACTGTTGTTCTTCATTTATAATCTAACCACAAATTTTACTTCTCACATTTGAGAACAGTATCATTTTATATTTAGATATTTACTTTCTCTTGCTATGTATTAACAAATAGGGAAGAAAAGTATTGTTTTCATGTCAACTTTTCGAAATCGAGTTTCCGCCTGAGTCTGAACAAAATTACCTAAGCACGGAATATCGTATGAAGTTGAAACTTAGAACTTTACCACTGGTGGCGCAAAGATTTTTATCAAAATCGGTCAACCGTAAGAAGTAGTTTATTCGTCTAATTGTTCACTTATTTGCAATTTTCTCAAAAACGGCTCCTACAATTTCTTTTTAATTGCCTCATGTGCTACAGTGTTTGTGCTACCTGCACCGTAAGTGCACGAAGATAAAATTGACAAAGAGTATGAAAGTGTAGGGAAGGACGGTATTGGAGTACGAGAAAAGTTACCAGAAAGAGAATGAGTACGTGAGTGTTGATAAAGTATGATTGAAAAAGCAGGGGTTAATTTCTACGTTCAATTTTGTTTTTATTTAGATTTAAATTCATTGTTGTTTACTTCAATTTTTTTTTTTAACAATATTATTATTTTTTGTTGCCCATAACAGACAGGTGGAGTGTCAAATTATTTACACTCAATCTGTTAGTTGAAGGGCTAAAATAAATAGTTCTGTTTCTCATCGCATGGTCAGCCAATTAAATGACTGAATCATTTAAGAACAGAAGAGGTAGAGGTGTAAAAGACACTAATCAGAGTTATCTCCTCTGAAAGTAATGAATTTCATTATACAGCCAGACCCTGTGGTGAATGAAGTGAAAGTGTCATTTGCAGAGTGGAAAATATGTGCTTTTCAGAGGGCCCGGCATGCTGATAAGCGTACTTTTCCACTCAGTGAGGAAGGCAATGGTAAACCACCTCACTCCTCGTTTTACTTAGTAAAACCTCTACAGGTTCAAACCAGCCTTTTGGCTGTTGACCTAAACAACAATTATTTTTTGAAAAATTTTAACATTTTTGTATTTTGAATGATACTGTTTTTTTATATTGAGAAATATAAGTAATGTGTAGCGTACGCTGTTCAACATTAGCCAATAGAAGAAAGGTTGCAAAATGATTGGTCAAGGTTAGACTTTCTCGCGCTGTACTCACACTATACCGATGCCCCGCCTATCAACGCCACCAGCCGTGCTACTATTCTTTCATACGTTACACGAAATTCAATTAGATAGGTATACGTTATTAAGTAGTTGTTTGGCTTACAAAAGAAGCCTTACACAAGAAGTTTAAATCAGAATTAAATCAATCAAAGAAAACTTTTAAAACATTAAAAATTATATTTTTAATTACATAACACTAAGACAATATTTTTATTACATAACACATATGTACAATACGTACTGTACCTAACTAAAATAGAGTCAAATTAAAGAACACTTGAGGTTTATTTTTTAATTGTGATAATTAGTTGAGTTATTTGGAAGTTAACTTTTTAGAATATCACTTCTAATTAAAGCGAACTGTAACAATTTTATTTAATTAAAATTATCCTTGTCTCAACCGATCTGATAAATGTTTCTATCGCATTAAGTCCTTCATGAGAGGTCAGTACTTTTTTGGATTTAATATCTTCATTTTGTCTTCATCTTCTTCGACGCCGATGTTACCGTGAATATATTTTTTATAATTTCCGTGATTATCTTGACACTAGACAATATTCGACAACCAGTTAACGATTGCTATAACTATATGTAAGCTACAATACTGAGGCGGCGACTGAACAAAAGCAGATAAATTTATCATAGTCTCATTGCAAATTGGGTAGTGGCTTCAAAATGCTGTTATGACGAATAAAAATGAACACAGTGGTAATAAGTTTAAACGTTTATGTTCGCTAGAATAATTACGATATGAAATCAGAAATATGTTAATTATACATTACTTACATTATAAAAGGAATTAACAATAATACATTTGTTTGTGTTGATGCCTACATAACCCTTGGCTTGTGCGTAGATAAATGATATGAAATGATACACAGCTAAAAAAATTCAAGGGCTAACCAGGAATTGAACCCGGGACCTCCACATTTTAGGCTAACGTGCAACCCCTACGCAACGTATGCAGAAAATTATTACTCTGCTGTCAAAATAGGTTTAAAAAAAGGATTTCAAAACAATTTTGTAATAGTGTCTATTAATAGATCATATTTTTTTAAACTGTACTGCATCTGCAAATTGAAACAAAATAGATTTCCAGTACTCGTAGTATATCGGAAACCGCGGTTTAAAAGAACACGTTATAAACGAAGACCCCTGTGCTTAAAACTTCTATTAGATGAATTCAAATTGTTAAGGTAGATGTAAGGTCTAAAAGCTGTTGGGACCAGCAAATTACAGTAGCTACAATGCGTTCTTGCCATGTTTTCCTCTTTCCCATAAAATGGTAACCGTAACTATATTTGGTAAATAAGTTAATACAGATGACAACAAGGTTGGCAACACAGCTGCACAGTAACTGATTATATTTTGGCCCTCCTCATCGCTCACACTCAGCGCCAACTAACATTAAATTTTGCCACTTAAGGAGTCTACACAATTTCACGCATCCTGATTTTACTGGGTAAACCATATTGGTTTCCCAGATCCATTATATGACCTACCTAAGCTGACTTCAAAATTTTCATCCGATTATAAAGCAGGGAGCTAGCTCTACACTGTGCGACATATTTGATATAATTTGTACAAAATTAGTCTAGGCATATAAGAAAATAATTCAAAAGTTATACAGCATGACAATCCTAAATGAAAAAAAATAATTTTACTTTTTACGAATATTATTTTTTTTTATTTATTTATTTAACGTTTCATCAACTGCAAGGTCATTAGCGACGACGTTGGGGTTTTACGAATACTTTTATTAATTAAACCAGCGAATCAGCTGATATTGGAAACAAGATTAAATTTATCAGAATTATGTTATAAAGCAACATAAATATTATTAATAAATAAATTTTTTTAACTTAATAATGTAAATAACTTCCGATTGTAAATAATAATTTAGAGTAGTATAATAAATGTTTTTGTTATAATTCGTTAATTACACTAGTGGGTTGTAATTTGTTCATGTGTTAATTCTAATTGATAAGTTGCATTTTTTGTTATACAACAGATTATGCATTAAAAAACGTTAATAATGTAAAATCTGTATTGTGAAAAGAACCAATAGGATTCTATTTGTTAAAGTTATATGCATATAAATATAATATGGGAAATAATAATCTGTTTATTAAACAAAAGAGATATACGGACCCCAGAGATAATTAATCAGCTTTCTAGAGTTTAGGATCAAGCTAAAACTTGACACGTACCAGAATACGCTAATTACTACTCGTATAAGCTGTAAAAGTTATTTCTTTGCCTAAAGATTCAGGAGATCGTATAATATGTAAATAATATCATACACTCGAACGTTTTTTTTCTGGCTATTTATGAAACCAGCTTAAGAGTGCCGAATGTCTCGATAAGGAATCATAGCTTTTATTTTATAGATAGCCTTTTATCAATAGAAAGTTAACCCCGATCAATAAATGTATTAAATAGATGCTATAAATGAGGTTACAAGAGAATAAACTTTTTTGAAAAACATTTTTTTTTTTTTTTTTTTTTTTGAATAACTGTAAATCTACGATCTGCTCTCATAGAACAATGAGTAGATGTGTTGTAAGTATAAATCTTGAGTAAGTAATACCCCTTGGTATTACTCTATAAACTTTCCCATTTTGTTGAATTGATCTTGCCAGGAATGTAAAATAAATTACACAATCACAAATTAAAATAAATCTGTAGGGTGTAGTCTGCATAGTCTTCTGTGTGTTCCACTGTTGTCTAGGAGATTGATGGCTTCTGGATTCTGATGATTTTCTAGTCTTGTTTGGTAACTGGTGCAAAATTTCTGTATAGCTTCGTGTACCGTGGGAGTGTTCGTGTCTCTGTGCAATATAGTGTTGGATATGTACCAAGGTGAGTCCATGATGTTTCGAAGTATTTTTGACTGAAACCGTTGAATTATTTCAATGTTACTGTGACTTGCTGTGCCCCAGAGTTATATCCCATATGTCCACACAGGTTTAAGTACAGTTTTATAAATTAACAATTTGTTTTGTGCCGATAATTTGGATTTTCCATTAAGCATCCAATACAGCTGTTGGTATTTAAGATTTAACTGTTTTCGTTTGTTCCATATGTGAGTCCTCCATGTTAGACGCCTGTCCAGGTGGAGGCCAAGATATTTTGCCGTATCGGATTGTGGAATTTGTACGTTGTTAAAAAACACTGGTGAACATGTTTCCCGTTTTAGTGTAAATGTGACGTACAGACTCTTGTGTTCATTTGTTTTCATACGCCACTTTTTTTGCCAATTTTGTACGCTGTCTAAGTGTTGCTGCAAGTTATGAGATGCAATTTGTGCATCTTCGTGTATTGCCTGAATGGCTGTGTCGTCGGCAAATGTTGCCACTGTAGTATTGTCATTTTGTGGAAGATCAGAAGTGTAAATGGTGTACAAAACAGGAGACAGCACGCTTCCTTGAGGAACACCAGCTTCAATTAATTTTAGAGATGATTGTTCGTCCTTATATTCCACTGTAAAGTATCGGTCCTCCAAATAAGATGCAATAATTGAGTAATACTGATGGGGAAGATTTTGTTTAATCTTAAAAAGAAGACCCGCATGCCACACTTTGTCAAAGGCTTGCTTGATGTCAAGAAATGCCGTGGAGCAATATTTCTTTTCTTCAAGTGCTTTGTAGATGTTGTTTACAACTCTGTGAATTTGCTCAATCGTGCCATGACCTTCTCTGAAACCAAACTGTCAATTCGGAATGAGATTTATGGTATCCAGTACTGGGCGTAATCTCTGAAGCAATAATTTTTCAAATACTTTTGAAAGAATTGGCAACAAACTTATTGGTCTGTAAGATGAGATTTCGTGTGGTGGCTTCCCAGGTTTTAGGATAATTATAATTTGAGCAACTTTCCAGTAAGAAGGAAAGTACTCCAGACGTAATATTGCATTAAAAATTATTGTAATCAGCCTAAGGGCCTTGTCAGGAAGTTCTTTCAAAATTTTCCCCGTGATGAGGTCAAAACCTGGTGCTTTATTCGAACTCAAATTTACTTTAATGGTGTGTTTTATTTCAGACAATTTAAATACTTTTATTGGAGGACTCATTTGAAACGGAGAACTAAAAAATTCAAATAATTCTTTTTCATCGTCTGGATTGCATTCAGATTGGAAAGGTTTAAAAACCTCTGATAGGTACTCGGCAACCGCTTCAGCCTTGTCATGATTACTTTTAGCCCAACCAGTTGAAGTTTTAAATGGAGATGTGTGTTGCTTCGGACGTTTAGCTTTCTTCATTTGCTTCCACAAAGAATAGTTTGTCGTGTTGTCAGGAGACAAGAGTTCCAAATATTGTTGTATTGAGTCGTTAGTAAAATTCCGTAACATTCGTTTCAAAGTTTGGGCAGCGTTATTGAAGAGCCTTTTGTCATGCGGGTTCCTAGAGCGTTGCCAATTTCGTAGAAGTCGTCGTTTTTCAGTAATGGCCTGTTTTAAGTAACCTGGTAGATATGCGGTTTGTTTTGAGAGCCTAATAACCGGTGTAGCTTCCCAGCCAGCAGTTTGAATCGTTTTAGTTAGATGTTCTACAGCGCTGTCGATATCGGTCGTGTCTTTTAATCTCAAGCTGCAATCAAGATTTGCTTCCACTAAAGTTCTAAACGAATCCCAATCAGTATGTTTATTGTGTAAGGCTGGAAGAGGTGATTGAGTTTGCAGGTTTTGACTGAGCGAAACGATGACCGGTGAGTGATCGGATGACAGGTCGAAACTTGATTCAATGTTCGCATAAACGTCTGGAATACCTTTCGTCACGAAGAAGTCTAAAAGATCTGGCACTCTGTTTTCATCAGTCGGCCAATACGTGGGCTCACCTGTAGACAAGCATGATAACTGAAGATCTTGAATCACAGTAAGTAGAACTCTTCCTCTTGGAGATGTTAGTCTAGAGCCCCAGTATGTACTTTTGGAATTAAAATCAGCTCCAACTATAAACCGTCTTCCTAAACTGTTGAAAAACGTGACAAGAATTTCAGGAGACAGTCTATATCGTGGCGGTAAATAAGCAGCGGATATGTGAAGTGGACCCATCCAGTCTGTTACCACAACACTACTGGCTTGAATCTCATCCGTTTGATATGGAGGTAACTGGTAGTGAACAATAGTACTCTTAATGAGTAGAGCCGACCCTCCATGTGCTCTTCCATCCGGAGAATTTGTGTTGTATATGTCAAAACCAGGAATTTTAAATGTGTGTTGTTGCGTAAAATGCGTTTCTGAAATCAATATTATGTCCAAGTTCTGGTCTATTATAAAGGCGTGTAGTTCCTGTTTGTGCTGCATGAGTCCGTTGGCGTTCCAAAGTGCAATACGAAATCCCCGTTCCATTAATGCAGTTTTGTCAGAAGTGATGATATGATGTTTAGAATAGTGCGTATGTCTTCAGATAATTTTAATTGGTTCTCTATTTGACGTTCAAGTAACTGTTCCAGTTTTGAAAGTCTTGTGTCCATATAAGTGACATTTGACGGGTATGAAGGTTGTTTGTCTTGAGTTTCAGTGGAGTGAACTTTAGTGGCTTGTGCATAGGATTGAGGTCTGTTTAAAAGGCGAGGGTCCCGAGGAGAAACAGATGGAGGAATTTTTTGAGGAGCAGGTAGTTTATCCCTGTCTGGTGTAGCCTCCGGTCTGGCTTCTGAAGTATTAGTGTCATTTTGGTACGTTGTAATTCGTTTTCTGGGTGAAGGAAATTTTCTCATTTTGATCTCCTTATAAATAGAGCATCCCTTGTAGTTAGCGGGATGCTCACCATTACACAGCACACACTTCGCTTTTGTAGTCCTGTCTTTCTTAGGACACTCCTGAGTCGAATGGTCTTTTGCGCACTTCACCCAGCGAAATGGATGCCGACAATATCCCTTGGAATGACAATATCGTTGGCATCGTTGGCATTGGATTATTTCCTTTTTGTCATAAGGCATTTCAAATTTTATACGCGCGTTCAACAGATACTCAATATCTAGGATGTCTTTATTGTTTTCGTTTTTCAGCATATCAATAAAAAATAAATTTAACGGTTCCTTTATTGTTCTGTGCTTAACGTTATGGATTCTAATTACCCTGTGCCCTTTACTTTCTATGTCAGATTTTAAATAATCGAGATCTACCGTATGGTGCATTCCTCTCAGTACTACTCTAAAATTTCGTTGATTACTAAGTTGAAAAGTATGAAAACTGACTCGTTCTTTTTCCAATAATTTTGCGATTAGCACAAGTTTTAGTGTCGTTAGGTATCAATTTCACTTGGTTCCTATTCTGCAGTTTATAAATGTACTGATCTTTAGCTACGGAATCAATTAAACGTAAAGTGTTATTTATGTCAACAACGTCAATAAAAATCGGCTTCGGTTTCTCTGTAGACGGGTTGTCGTGGTCGTTGATGTCAGTATTTTCAACAAATACTAATTGGTCAAATTTATTGGACAATTCGATAAATTGTTTACTGAAAGTTTTACTTTTATCCGTTAATGCATTACATTTCGTACTGTGATTGGACCTGTTGATGTCTTCATTTTGACGTTTCTTGCCTCGGATGGTTCGCCAATCATTACTGGCGCAGTGAGTGACGTCCCTGTTACGACACAATTCAAACTCGGCATCACTGGGACTAACTGAAACAGCTATTCCGTGATTCGAATAGTCATTCATTATAAAGAAGAAGAAAACGCCAATTCTAGTAAGTTACGCAGAAACAAACACAAAACATAAGAAATAACCTATACTTCTAAAACCTATTTAAAACTTAGGTTATAAATTGTTTGTCGCAAATTAAAATTATCACACCTATCAAAACAAAAACAGTAACTGTTTTTAGTACTTACATTTTTATTTGCTGTCAATAAACATAATTTATCACGCACTTAAAAAACTTGTTTCATTCAGAAACGAAAATAAAATGCAGAGCACAAAAACAACACGTGAAAGTCGAAAAATGGCTGAACCGAAAACAATGAAAAACATATCATCTTTAGAAGGTTATGTATAGATTTAGTGTGGAGATACATTTTTCGTATTTATCTCTTTTCAAAAATACATATTTTATGCGTAAATATTTTATAATATATAACATGAATATGTTGTATATTATGTTCTTTTATTATGCCCATAACAGGCAGGTGGAGTGTCATGGTGTGTCAAAAAGGCAGATGAAGTCTGTGAGCTGGCATGCAAACTAAATGGTTGGACCAGTTTCTCTTACATATTCTTAATGTTTCCAACAGTGACTGAACATTTAACTCGGCGCGGATAGCTTCGTTACGAACTCATCTAACCGGGTACAACCTTTGACTCCCCGCAAAAATCTCATTTCAGCAGCCTGGATACGAGATTTATTCCTCTGTAATGACACTTATGTTTCACTCCCATATGTTACGAGTGGTACAGCCATTGCTCTATAAAATTTCCATTGGGTATCGTTTCTCGTTTTCTTTGCTATTGTCCTACGAATAGAACCGCGCACATCGCTAAATTTTGCCAGTTTTTCACTCACGTCATCATCTTTGTCATAGGAAATCTTGCATCATAAATAAATTAAAATCTCGAAATTGTTCTATAGTTCGGTTGCCCAGTAAAATTTTTGAGCGAACCGGCCATCTTTCCTTGAATGCCATAACCTTTGATTTTTGCGCCGATATTCTCATGCCAAACTCTGCGCTAATGTTGTGCAACTTATAAATGGCACATTGGACCATTTCTTCTGTGTCAAAAATGAATGCCAAAAATAATGCTAAAGTTTTGATAATAATTAATACTAAATATTTTGATTTCGTCTTCAACAGTCGCGATATTTAAATTTTTCTCTAAGTTACTAGTTAATTACCATCGTGACGCAGCAATACTTTTGGCTGAAATCATAGAAGAATTTTAATATTCTAGTTTTTTGCTGTTCCCCTGATCTACATTCAATAACATGTCCCTTGTATTTCTTAAATGAATTTTTAATTCAATTTTTATATTTTTGTTATTAATTTTTATATTTTTGTTTAATTATTCTGTGCACAATAATTACTACCCAGGTAAAACTTTAGAGTTTATTTTACACCAGCGTCAATTATGCCAACTAAAATAAAACTATAAACTGGTGTATGAAATAAAATCTAAATGATATTAAGTAATAATAAGTTATGTCTTTTTGTGTTGTTTAAAATTTATCCAAGTAAGTTAGGAAAATTTAATTAAGTTTGTAAATTAATAGACGACCATCCTTTTCTACTGCCATCCATACTTTTCTTCCTCTATATAAATTTAATTTTATCAGCAGTAAAGTTTATGAAACTGTGTTTTACTGCTAACACAGCTGCTTCACAGATTACATATATAAAATGAAAACTCAGTAACATACGGTTACATTAAGTCACAATCTACGAATCAATAATGGTTTGTATTACCAAATCAAAACCAATGCACCGTAAGGTTTGTGGGATGAATTTTATTGTTACATTTTATTATTGTTCTGTTTATGAGATGATCGTTTTAAAGTTTGGCATAAAAATTGTTTTAACTATCTTATTTTGAATAAAACTTTTCTAACTTTTCCACATAAATTTACGCTGTTAAAATACATGTAGTTCTACAATACAATTCACAGAACCCTTATCTTCTACCTTTTCATCATAACTATAACTATCAGTTGCACTACCATGGCTTAATTAATACAGTTTCTGTTGAAAAATAATGAAAAAAGTTTATTGACAAAATTTCATATTATTAGGTACTCTAGTCACTTATATTGTATCATCGTAGTACTTAAAATTCATGGATAAAAATTGTCGTTTATAACTTAACCAACTATCTAAATTACCAAGCAATCTAAAATTAACAGTTCATAACTATTTCTAAAGCTTATGTGAATGTATATCAGCCAAATATTTAATTACGCAAATTCTATATAAGTTATAACCAAAACTTAAAGATTGCAGTCTACAATATTAAGAGAGATTTGAAGATTAATAGTCTATGCTTCACTATATCGTTGATCGAAGGTCAAGTTTATAATTCAATTGTTGAAGTATTTAAAGAAATCATTAAAATAATCATCATAATAAATCATCAGAATAAATAATTTCTAATTAATATCAAAATATTCTAATTAAAAATTACAATATATTTAACTAAATTTTAAGAAGAAAATATAAGAAATATAAATAATTATTCCAGAAGTCAAAGATTCAAATTTATTAGAGATGAAGTCATAAAACAAAAGAAGGTATAATTTTGAATGAATAATTTAAAATGATTAACTAATAATAAAAATAAATTAGAATAATATCAAGATCCATTTGAATTAATAAACTAAATGAAACAACTTCACGATTTTAAAACAAGCAGATATAACAGAATCTAATAGCTACAATAAACCGATGGCAACAATGTCTCGATGCCCCATTTGATTCCCAATCGATGGATGAAACTCAACTGGTAGACAGATAAAAACGAGAAGTAATATCGTAACTATATACTCTTAACTAATTTTTAAGCTCATTAAATATTAATAATTAATTCAAATATTTTCATATAAATATATTTTCAATACTCCATTAATATTCAACTTAACATAAGTAGAATTATATAAAAAGTGTTATCAATAATAATTATATCAAGTAAAAATCAATTTAATTTTTGTAAAATCATTTTGTTTTTGTTTAATTTCAAAGTTTTGAATTCATTAAAATCATTTTTATTTATTTTTCAAATTTTTGCTTCATTATCATTCAATTAATTTTTTTCTATTTAAGTAACCTATTTAGTATTTATGTAACCTATTTAAGCGTTACAGTCTGTAGACACTCCTTTTATGTGTAAAAATCCGTGCTTAATAATGGTCTACGAATGCTTTACACAAAATGATATTCTCCTGACTACCTGACTCAAAAATGACGACTCTCTAACTGTACGGGTATTTCAAGATGAAATTATTACACAACTTATAGCTATATAACTTTTTATTTCACTGTTTGCAACGTTCCGGAGAAGGGACTTCAAAATAGATTTTTTTAATGTAACAAAAACCCATATTCTAATTATAAATTTTATTGACAGTCTATTTTCAAAGTTCGTTTTGAAGTCCTATTATTGAGTGATGTCTTCTCTAAACTATAATGACAATTAATACTCACTTTTCACCCAATTCTTATTAGAATATCATACAGTTTTGAATAAAATAAGGAAAAACGAGACAACTTTATAATTTCCTATTAGAAATAATTTATGTATTTTCTTAATTTCGATTTTTAATATAAACATTTTCTTGGTCAATAATATGATAATATTATTATAATCTGCCCATAACAGACAGGTGGAGTGTCAAATTATTTGCACTTTGTTAGTTCAAATCAATCTGTAAGTTACATGGCTAAAATAAATAGTTATGTTTCTTATCACATGGTAAGCCAATTAAAAGACTGAATCATTTAAGAACAGAAGAGGCAGAGATGTAAAAGACACCAATCAGAGTTATCTCCTCTGAAGGTAATGAATTTATTATACAGCCAGACCCTGTGGTGAATGAAGTGAAGTTGTCATTTGCAGAGTGGAAAATGTGTGCTTTTCAGAGGGCCCAGCATGCTAAAAAGCATAATTTTTCACTCGGTGAGGAAGGCATGGTAAACCACCTCACTCCTCGTTTTACTTAGTAAAACCTCTACAGGTTCAAACCAGCTTTTAGGCTGATGACCTAAACAACAAAAATATGATAATGATAACATAATTGGATCTAAATTTCTTTACAGTGAATATAACTTTTTTAACATTCTATTTAACGTCAGATCACCTATATATGCAGTGACTTCAAGAAGGTTATTTTACAACGTTAACAATAAACATTATTGAACTACGCCATTTGGGTGTAGGGATTTCATACAGTTTATTAATTTAGAAGCATTAAATTGTCTTTAAAGCATTCATTGGTAAGCAAAATTCTTACCGAAATGTTTACAGCTACGTGCATTCAGTAAAAATGTGTTAAACATTGATTTCAATGTGTCTGTGAGTGCAGCATTGGGGTATTTTTGTAATTAGGTGCCCATGGGTAAGAAATATATGTTTTGTACTGAGTTAGAAGCAACTGATCAGATTGGTTGGTGAACTGCGTTGATTGTTTTGCTGAAACATTTTCTGACAATGTGATAGATAGGTTTTCCAAGTATGATTCAGTTTTTGAAGTCAATTTTAGTTCAAGACGTTGTTGAATGAAATTTTAAAGATTATGGGCGTTGGTTAGGTTAACGATGAATTGGTCAGATTTTTCATTTTTATTAATACCCACACGAGAAATATAATTATTATTGTCGTTCTCAAAACTTTTTTGTCGGTTACAACAGAGTGGAATAGCTACAATTCCTGTAATAGGAAACATTTCTTAAAACACTATATTTGAAGTGTAGCATTATACGGAAGTGAAACGTGGGTGATAGGGGCTGTAGAAAAGAAGAGAATAGAAGCTTTTGAAATGTTATGTTATAGAAAAATGTTAAGATTAAATGGGTGGACAAAATAAGAAATTTAGAGGTTCTTAGGCGAGTGGATGAAAAAAAGTATATGGAAGCATCTTACCAGAAGAAGGGATAGGCTAGTGGGGCATATCTTAAGACATCCAGGTATTGGTCTATCAATAATGGAGGGTAATATTGAGGAAGTGAATTGTAGGGTGAAGCAAAGGTTAGAATATATAAAGCAAATTACAAAAGATGTTACAGGTATGTAGATATGAAACGACTTGCGCAAGATAGAACAGCTTGGAGAACTGCATCAAAACAGTCGAGAGACTGATGACAAAAAAAACTACAATTCAACATAATATGATGTACTTATACTCTACTAAATAAATATTTTCGATCATCTGGTACAAGTTGAAACCAAACGCTTTGTAAGGGAGTAAGTAGAACTGGGAATTCTATTAAAAAAATCCTCAAACTCTTAAATGAAACTAAATAGCTCAGGTTTAGGCCTATTAGTTTAATTAATTAATTAATCCTTTTTTATAAAACTTATTTTTCCGTAAAAGGAATTTACGCAAAATATATGTCTATCTCTAAAATATATAAGCATTTCGAAAGAAGAAAAATTATTTTACGTACATTTTCATAATTCCTTTCCTTTTATTTTGTATTTTAAAACAGTCAGTTAAACTTTATACCAACGCTACATTAATGACAATACGTTTAGTATGGTGGTTTTATACAAAAAAAACAAGCCGACCCGGAGGCATTCGTCACCTTTTGTTAAAATACATACGTATCTGAAAGCTGTTTTATGTTTTTATTCACGGACAAAAAACATGAATTGTGGTATAATTCCTAAAATTAAAAATTATGAAATTGCATTTTCAGTACTAATTTTAACACCATTCTGTCCATTAATGAGTCTATTTTGTCCTTATTTCTTATTTTTCACGTTTCCCTCCTTGACACAGTTCCTGCGTGAAATATAATTTTAATTTTACATGCAATAATAAATAGTTTATTATAACATACTATATAACATACTATTTTCGGTACATTACAGATAAGAAACAAGTAACAACAAAACAAAAATAAGTAATATAACGAAAAAAGATTACAATAATACAAAAAATGGGCTTTTTAGACCAGTTTCCTTAAATTATATTTGTCTGGTATATCTATCCCTGTTTAGGCTAGGTTTAAAATAGTTTAATCAATTTTTAGTCTTCAATTTTTATTACGGTACTGTACATTGAGCTGCACAACTTCCGTATATCATATTTAAATGGCGGTGGGGAATTTTACTTTAAGAAGAGAAGATACCCAGTGGTTCATTCTCCGTATAAAACTTCAGGTATTGTCCGTTATTCAGACCAAGAGGTTTCTACTCCACATTCGCTTTAAATGTCGCACAATTGGGAAGTTCCTTATAACTAGATCACGAGCTAGTTGGTTTGGATGGTCATCTAGTCTTTCATGAAATATACTACACAAGGACGCAGTTAGCTCCTTTACTGTCGTAATTTTGAAAAAAAAATTCAATTTTAATGACTTCGTCAACGTAATCTTTGTTATAATGTCTGGTAGCCCTAAGTAAAAATTTTTGTGTATATTTTTGAAAAAAGAGAATTCAATATGGATGTATTGTAAAGTTAATTTTCTGTTGTAATGATTACATTTTTATAAGTTCTTTTTCTCTCTAAGGTAACTGAGTCTCAGCTCAGTGTGACTAATTTACAGCCATAAAGTTTCATTAGTCTCTAGTCTGTTTTTAAAAATGTCTGGTTGCAAGTCATACCAGCTAGTTTATCCAGAGACGATAAAACAGATAATGTTGCTAAACATAAAAGGGTATTTCATGATCATGCAATTTCCCAAGTTGATTTTTGAATTTATTCGTATAAATGGAAAGAACATCAAAGTAAACTACAAGATTTCAAAAGAAAATACACGTGACATATTAATGTCACAAATTAACTGACAAGCGCTTATAACACTTTTACGAATTGGGCATTTTAGGCTCACGCACAAATACTTACTTTTAAAGACTAATGCAAAGATTTGTTATTTTTTCATCGATTTTAGTATATTGACAAAAAAAAATTATTCATACATTGCCCAGAATTGCGTAATGTAAGAGAATAGAACAACAAAACACAAAATATGAAACTCTGCTAACGGACATCAAGAGAATACATAACGTGGATTTGTACCTCAGAGACTTACAGTTACAGAAGACATTTAATACCAAATTCTGTAATCGTGGTCGTTAATGACTTTACTGTTGATGCGACCTTAAATAAATTAAACATAAAAAAGTTATAAGTTCCAATCCGAACTATGTGTACGTTAGTTGTTAATGTTTTCCACTGTTCATTCCAAATTAACCTTAACTTCGTTTTAAATATTTCTGTAGGTCAAAAAGGGGAAAATTTATCTATTCTGTTGGTGCATAAATATAGGAGGTTTCAATGCGTAGTCAGCTTTGTTGTTTATTTCAAGTGGAAAACAATTCATAGAAGAATTATTTTTTTATTCTCGCAAGTGATTTTTTCAGATGATTTTTTTATATCTTACAACCAAATTGTTTTATAGATTTTTCAAAAACTGCTATTGTTACAACAAAACAAAAGAAATCAAACGTATACTAACGGTGTTTCATTCATAAATCAGGAAAGTTAAATGAGAATCCTTTAGTTAAAAGCAATATTTAATATACTTATCTTTTAAACATGTTGTTTGGGTTGCTAGTCGAAAATTTGGTTTGAACCTGTAGAGACTTTATTTAGTAAAACAAGGAGTGAGGTAGTTTACCATTGCATTTCTCACTAAGTAAAAAAGTAGCCTATGCTAATCAGCATTCCAGGTCCTCCGAAAAGCATCTACTTTCCACCTTGCATCTGACACCTTCACTTCATTCACCACAGGGTTGGGTGTATAATGTAATTCATTACTCTTAGAGGAGATAACTCTGACTTGTGTGTTTTACGCCTCTACCTTTTCTGTTCTTAAATGTTTCAGTCATGGTCATGTTGTGGGTGACCTCTTCTTCTTCATGTAGCATCTCCATTATGAAGGTGTGCTAGCATCATGGCAATCCTGACCTTGGAAACTGCAGCTCTAAATAGGTCGATGGATGACAAATTAAACCACTCTCGCAGGTTCCGTAGCCAGGAGGTTCTTCTTCTTCCAACCGATCGTTTGCCCATAATCTTTCCCTGAATGACAAGATGAAGGATTTCATATTTTGGACCTCTTAAGACATGGCCGAGGTACACCAGCTTTCTCTTCTTGATTTCGATCATCACTTCCATTCCCTTCTGCATCCTCCTTAGGACTTCCATGTTTGTGACTCTCTCTGTCCAAGATATTTTGTACATCCTTCTGTAAACCCACATCTCAAAGGCCTCAAGTCTTCGTTCACATTGCCTATTGGTAGTCCAGGCCTCTGCACCATAGTACAGCACCGGAAAGATGTAACACCTCAGCACACGAATTCTCAAGTCCAGACTCAGATTGTGGTTGCACAGCATCCTTTTCATTTTCACAAATGCAGCCCGGGCTCTCTCTATGCGGATTTTGATCTCAGTAGAGTAATAAAGGTTACTGTTCACCGTCATACCAAGATAGCTGTACTTCATAACTCTTTCCAACTGCTCTCCCTCCACATACAGGTGTTCGTCATGTGGGACCACACTCTTGGTGATGACCATGCACTTTGTCTTCCTTGTGTTGAGGGTGAGACCAAAATGTTGGCTGGCTTCAACAACCTTATTCAGGAGTTCCTGGAGATCCTGCATTGTTTCAGCCAGCAAGACTGTATCATCTCTTTGTGGGTGACCATATGATAAGAAACAGAACTATTTTTGTAGCCCTGGAACTAGGAAATCGAGTGCAAATAATTTAACACTCCACGTGTCTGTTATGGGCAGCTTTTAAACATATTGATTTATTTAATGTACAAATATTACAAATGTTTCCCCTTGAAAGAAATGACTTCTATACAATTGTGTTAATACAAATGCATGAAGAGTCGAAATATGCATTATTTTGTGTGTATTGAAGTAGAATGTTACAATATTGTGTTATAGGAACTTTTTCTTTATTCATTCAATAGACCTATGATGGTTTGTTTCGTGGATGTAAGATTTCTGTAACCTTCCGGCCAACTCCGTCCATCAACTGGTAGAAAGTCGCTTTGACTTAACGTAATTAAATTACACTAGGTGAGCTAGCGATTTATTATGGTAAACGAATGATGTAATATAATAATGAAAGAAGGAGATGAAAAATCTATTTTAACTTTGAAAATATACCCTTTTCATGGTAAAGATACAATAAAATTGGGTGTTCTTTAAACCAAAATTGTTTCCGACTACGAGTACAAATATTTTACACCCACAATAATGTTACTTAGTTACATTTTCTTTGAATATTTTAAAATTTAGGTGATATATTGTTTTTTGGAACAAAAATATTGGTTAATTGTCGTTCTCTAGTGAGTTATTGGTAGATAGATTTTCCAGTATAAAAGCTTCAACTACGACAGTTAAAAATGAATTACTGTGCACAAACTACTGTAATTTATAGAAGCCAGTTACTGCAGCCATTTTACCGAGAGACAAAAAATGTATTCTATTAAATTAGCGTGAGTTGAAATGTTTCACTTAATACCTTTCATCCATGCATACTAACACATTTACATTTAATATTTCAAAACAAAATATTTAGATTTGAAAAATCAGAAAACATTTAAAATTGCGTTTAATAAACGAATAAATGCAGAAAACAAGAAGGTGCTATAATTCATTGTGAATGGTAGAACGTACAATAGATCAAATAAAATTACACAATATAGTACTATATGAATTTACCACCTGTTGTTACATTAGTACTAGGAAGGTGTGCAATACAAATTTCAGTATATTAAGGCTGTTTGCTGTTCCACTTACTGACTGACTTCCATACCTGGCTGCACACCGTTCTATGGGAGGAGACGGGAGGTTGTAGGAGAGTGTGGGAGCTCTGTAAACAGAATCGCTAAAAATACGATATTAACAATAGAGTAAAATGTATAACATACATAGATTTTTACATTTTGTCGTATTATTACAATACTAATCTTATTTGAGTAAAATAATTTGATAGTAAATTTCTAAATTTGATTCAAATATAGTATTTCAGTTAAATTTATATACTGTTTTAGTTTTAATCTTTTTTCGGAAATTTATTTTTTAATTTTTTTAGTTATTAAAAACAAGTTTATTAAGAGATCTAATAGGTGGTGAAATATGTTTACTATTTTTTTTTATTTCAATAATGTTATTTACAATAATTGAGGAGTTAAGTGGATGAAAGTGCTATGTGACATTTTTTTTAAATGTCTTTTTCTTTCTTTTTAGTTTTCATGATTAATGAATATTACATGCATATTTAGTTACTTAGGTGGCACAGAACGGTCTATTTTAACATTTTTAAGGAAATACTAGACGATCAAGGGGGTATGTACCACATAATTTTGTTTTATGTCTTGAATAAAGGGGTAAAGATCGCCTTGTTCCTCTATGTAATTGAAGACATTATCATTTTAGAGTAACAGTTAACTCTAGTAGGTTAATAAACATTAAATGTTATCAATAAAAGCTGTTATTAAAAATTTCTTTAAAAGATTCTGTATGGAAACTTCGTCTTGTATTATTGAAATAGTCTACTTATCATCCATTCTCAAGGAAACAGAACTTTTGTTGTTACAGGAGTTATCTGCAGAGGAAGTTATAAAAAACTCTTATAGAAGAATAATGTTGAAAAGCAAATATTAAAGAATTTTTAAATCCATATAGCTATATAATTTTTCGTGAAGGTACAATTAGTAGGTACCAAAATAAAATCAATCAGTTTGTTAACAAACTCAGAAAGAGTTGGAAGCCTAAGATTTTTTTATTTCATTTTCCTTAAAACTATAATTCTGTAACACCTTCATCCGCTAAAGTCTTCAACTGTACAACGTCATGACCTTATAACTTGTAGATCAGATAGTAATACGGTGTGCAACGTACGTAAAACATGACATGAATGACTCAAGGGAAGATTACAGTCGTAAGCGTGCTGCATCAAAATTTTTATAGCACCTCTACACTCCATCTTCTGCTAGGGTGAGTTACTGGGTAAATATGGTTTCGTATGACTCGATTTTGGTTCCTGAATAATTTCTGTTTTCAAAAGCCTGTAAACATGGTGAATGACATCATAAACATTATGGATTAAGTAAAATGTTATCCAATGTTTCGTGATTTACATACGAGGTGCGTTTGAGAAATTGCGTATGTACTTGGATTGGAAACGTTATAATTTCACGATTACTGAAGATGTAGCAGCACCAAATACCTGATAGCCACATGAAGGCGAAAAAGAGCGTAAATTTAAATATTTCTTAAAGTTATTTTTAAAAATTTCTTTTAAATCATGTTTCGTGCGATGATTAAATTTTGATAATTCGAGTTTTATGAGAAACATTTGTCAAATATTTTAATGGCAGTTTTCTTGAAATTAAAAGTTGATAAAAAAATAAATGCTGTTGTTCAGGTCATCAGCCGTAAGGCTGATTTGAACCTGTAGAGGTTTTACTAAGTAAAACGAGGAGTGAGATGGTTTACATCTGCCTTTATCACTGAATGGAAAAGTACGCTTATCAGCATGCCGGGCCCACTGAAAATATATTATATATTTTCCACTCTCCAAATGACACCTTCATTTCATTCACCACAGGGTCTGGCTGTATAATGAAATTCATTACTTTCACAGGAGATAACTCTGATTAGTGTCTTCTACACCTCTACCTCTTCTTTTCTTAAATGATTCAGTCATTTAATTGGCTAACCATGTGACAAGAAACAGAACTATTTATTTTAGCCCTGCAACGAAGAGATTGAGTACAAATAATTTGACACTCCACCTGTCTGTTATGGGCAAAATATAATTTATATATATATATATATATATATATATAGCCTATATATCATAAAGCAAAAAATTTTAACACATCCTCTTTGTCATTAAAGTTCATTTCGAATAAGATACTTTTGCCTTTTAAATTAATTTGTCAAAACTTACAATATAGAGACTGTTAAATTTAATCGGATTTCTAATGATCCTTTACTTAAAATTTAAGATTCTTTGTAAATATGAATTGTTAGGAATTGAAATTTGAAAATTCCACTTAGTATTCCAATAAAATACCGACTTAGTTACCGAAAGCTATATTCAGAAAATTTCTTAAAATAAAAAAATAATTAGTAATTGCTAAATGAAAAACTTGATTCAGAAAAAGCTTTTAGAAGATTCCTACTAATAAACCCTAAATCTAACATTAAAAGTCTTTTTAAACAGTTCTTACCCGTAATATTATCTTAAAATGAAATAAGCGGGCAACATCTGTAAGTCCTTATCAATACGGTATTTCAGACCGTAGGGGCTGCTGAATATAAATTTATGAGGCATTACGTTCCTTTGAGGATATAACTATGGTTTTCAACTTAGTAAACTTAACTTAAGGTCCTTCTATCGTCTATTGAATATACGAGACACTTTGGTTAACTTAAATAAATACATATTGTCCTTAAGGCCTTCGCTAACTCACAAACATAATTTCATTATAAAAGAAAAACATCAAACCGTTATAATAATTTTTCACTTTTCATCTCTGATCGAAATACATTCAGGAATACATTTTTATTTATTTTTGTATTATTTTTGGTCATGTAGAGAATACTAAAGTATTACAGTGCAGGTCATGTACTACAAATATTATTCAAGAAAGGAAATCATTTCTCGTTTCGATATATTAATATTAATTTATAAACTGATTATGAGAATTAAATTTACTTTTTTGTTTGTTGCAAACTAAAAATTAGTAAGTTACAAAAAAATCATTATCTTTATTTGACTTCACGATTGATTTTATTTGACAGTTGATATACTTTGCGATAGTTTCGTAATACATTATTCTTATCAGATGACAATCAGTAAGTTTGTAGATGTCTGACGTCAAAAATTTACGATCGTATCAGAAACATTCTACTTAGAAATTACTGACCCTCTCAATGCAATGATTGGCGTTCGAAAAACTGTCTCTATACCTCAATCCTGAGTTAACTTCTGAAAAGTAAGGAGCCGCGTATAATAAATTATAAAACACCAGATTTGAATTTAGATGAAATTATTCTGAGCTTATGTAATAATACACCTGTCCAAAAATAAAATATATGTTTTTAATTTAACCACCGTACCCAGATGCATAAATTAAAACCTCCGAATAGTGTTAAGTGAGTTTTACATAAAATATTATCAAAACCACTGTAACCCAAATGTATTTATTTTAAGTATACGCTTATCTGTAAGCTTACCCTGTGCACGCATATAACAAATAGTATTTAATTGCATATAAAATTATATTCATCTAGAGTAAACAAGTCAGACTCGTCAAAACTGAGTGATAAACTGATTGCAAAACACGCAAATTTGTTTATATTACATTATCTACAACGTACTAAAATATACACACGCTATTTAGTACTAATGTTTTTAATAACCTACATTTTATTTTCTATCAATTACAAAAATTCTTTAATTGTTTTTTTAAACTTGGTGCTTTGTAAATGCACAAGAATTTGGCCAGTAAAATACCACTTTTTGTCAAAAATAATAAACTCGTTATTTATAAAATATTATATCGTGATAATTGTGTTTCTAGAAGTTCTTCGATGAGTATTACCTACGCCAAAATGACACTGTGATTCTTCCGGAAATCACATACAGTAACAAAACGATCTTCAGCCTAAGGAGAATCAACGCGGAACACAGAATTTAAAATTTGAGAACGTCAGATCATCAGAAAATGCCTGAAGAGGAATTGTTTTTCTGACAGGATTTGGAAACTCATCCAAAACGAAGTCTACAGAAATTCAGAACCTTTAGCGGACCAGATGAGGGAAAAGATAATTTCTTTCTTTCGACATCTCTTGAGGAGGGTCTTCGCCAGAATCTCCACACAAATCATCAACTATTTCCTAAACAGAAAATTTCTGTCTCACTTGATCAAAGAAATTGAACAGGACATAAATGAAATCCAAATCTCATGTGAGGACTTTAAAAGAAAATCCGGAAATAACCACAAATTTAACAACCAAAGACTTGAACAGAATAGACCGACCAAACTATAGAAAACATGTATTCCAACGAAGAACGCCAAATGAGATCAGAAGGAGTGAAAGAATACTGGAGCAGAAGCAAAGAAAGAAACATAAGGAAAAGTACTCCAGCACAACAAAAATTAAAATAAGATGTTTCTTCTTTAATGAACTTATGTCGTCCTACGTAGCTTTAAAAAAACCGTTTACAGCTTTGATGTTAACTATTTCAGTCCAGTAAAAATGAGACATTTTTGGAATAATTTTAGAGCTAGACAAAAATTTCCTAAAAATACTTCTCTCAGGAATCTTCAAATTATCCGGTTATACTATCTTTTCGCCGTTGTTACTGTAATTCTAAGGATACAATTTGGTTAGTTGAATTTTCATTAATCCACAACTGACAGAACTAGCTTGATTCGATAAAAAATTTCTAAAAAAAGCTTTGTCTTGTTCTGGCAATCTGAAGTATACGGTAACTTTGAATCAGGACATTTCAACACGCTGAAAAACAAGATCCTAGTTACTGAACAAAACTGTGAACTAGTAACCAAAATTCTAGGTGGATCTTAATACGATTACTTTGAAATTAGTGGCTCAAAAACGAGTCAACACTTTCGTCAAACCAACTGTAGTCCTGAAACCAATTTATTTAATTTAGTTTAATGTTAGAACGGGAGTGCCAATTCACAGGTGTATCTATTTAAAACATTTATTAGCAGCACATACTTTATGGATTGAATGATGTTACTGCCAGTCAATCACATGAAAAGTACCGTATTCATTGGCTGAAACAGTTATTCTTATAAACTGCTTACTTTCATCATTACTCAACGAATACAGTATAGGTATTAAGTTTGTATTTATTTTAAACACTACTGCATCTGTTTCGTCCAAGTAGAACAAACAATACAATATTTTCATTCTCGTTCAATTTAAAACATGTTGCAGAATTCTGGTAAAAATTATCGCAATCAAATGAAGATTTAAATAGATAAACCTTGCATATTTTAAGATATCTCATTGTAAATTAGGATAAACCAATGGTACACGAATGTCGAACAAGCATTCGTCCATTTACGATCGTGTTTACATTTTTTTATTCGTAATACTACTGAAGAATATTTATTTACATTTAAATTAAAACGCTTTTCAGAGTAAGAATATCTAAATGTGTGAACAACGTTGTAGCCATTTTTGCTTTACGTTAAAATTAAAATGTGTAAATAGTTGTGGAAATTACTTCCAATTTTATTTAGAGGTATTCGTAGAACTGAAATAATATTTACTGTGGTTTCAAAATCATACAAACTCATTTTTGATTCCATTATAAATTTATTTTATCGCGCTGAAATTTTAATTAGGAAAACGTCATTAAATGGAAAAAACGGAAACGTTTCAGGCGATATTCCGTGGTTACGGCCAAATTGTCATTTTTATGCAAGTTGGAAGCAGTTTGAATCGGCAAAACCAGAGAGTAATACGACAGCAGACATCCTATAGGAGAGAGCAATTTGGTTATGCTTACCTCCCTACCTCTGACCCTGACGTCCGAACCCCCTCTTATCCCTAGTGATCCCAGAAGAGAGACCTGTTGCCTTAGCAACCACCTGCAGACCTACCCCTCCATTCTACCAACTTTATACACAACGCCATCAGGACGTCACCGCTCGACGTTCCAAAGATAGACCCCCACCCCTCCTGTTACGCACTCTATACACTTCCATCTCTCCAACACACACAAGCAAACTCTATATCACTCCTTCAGCTATTATTACATTACTACTTGCAGCAACAATCCCTGGCCGCAGTAAACAAACGACGCTTCTCTAAATGAGCTCGAAAGTAACACTTTAATTAATTCATCCTATAAAAGCTTTTATAATAAGAGTAATTGATTTAAATCTAAAATAATCTTTAACTTGTAATTTCTAACGCAACAATACAAAACAACAAAGGTTAGTTTATTTTCTGATCAAGTGACTCAGATTAAAACGGATTTATCAGAATTTAATCTAAAATAGAATGTGAAGATTTTCACTTCAGTATTTTATTTAAATTTCAACGTTATTTCAGATGGAAAATGTTTTAACGTTTTCATTTTCCTCTCTTTTACTTCAATTCATTCATTGCCAAAATAATTTTCGTTGTTATTCAGAATGTCAATTTAGTCTAAAATATAATCGGTTGTCAAGTTATTTATAAAACTCAGTTATTTTCATAAATTATATATGTAATCGTATTATATAAGTTTGTTATTAGCAAATTAAAGTAACCCATACGCTCCCTACCAAATTATATTATTCATACTAATCTTTTTATTTTTTATATTTAAGATATATTATTTAAGAAATTTAATTTATTTCTAACAATATTCATTTACAAGATTATAAATTACAATTTAAATTCAAATACAAATCAGCGAATAATTATAAAATAACTTAATAAACAAATATACGAATATCACAATATATATAAGAATAAAAAGAAGTACATTTTCAAATAAGCATAAGATTACAAACAAAATTGTATTGAATACGAGTATATAGGCCTATTTTCAAAGATTATGAAATGATAAATTGATATTAAATATACAATTTTAGAAAACAAAACGAAATAATAACTTTACAACTAAAAAGAAAATAATATTTAAATTTTAACGGTAAGTAGCAAAAAATTTGATACTACAGTTAATTTCAGTAGCCTAAACAAACAAAAAAAATTGTAAAAACACAATGACATTGTTATGTGATTCATAGGCCCACTGTAGTAATACATTTTTACGTATGAAAAAATTAGTAAATACATAGTTTAAAAATGTATACAATGATATACATACTGTTTGTTTTTTAATTATACACAGCACCAAAATAAATACACAGAAATAAAATCTTTCAACATTCTAAAAATAATACTAAGTTATCAAAGGACTTAATTTTTACTCATAATTTAAAAGATAACTATTTTTACATTAATCCTTCTCAAAAGTTAAATATTCTTCAGTAACATTGTAATTGTGAAAATTTTTCAATTTACACCATAGCCTCTGTGAATAAACTAACAAGAAGTCAGATTATAGAAAAATAGTAAAATCGGATAGCTAACTACGATAATTCTACCAGTTTTTATAAAATACGGATGCACCGTCATTTCCTAGTTTCTGAGAGAAATTTTGTTTGGAGAACATGTATAAATACATCATTATGACCTCCTCGTTAATAGTAACTTGTATTTTTCATAACTATTAAACTACCTGACAAAGTTATCAAAATTTTAATCTTTAACTTAATAGAGCTGTAGATTTTATCACATTTTGCAATGATTTCGAAAGTCACTGCCGAGCTTCACTATGAATAACTAAGTTATTTTTACTTGAAAAACTTTGTTGAGGCTTAGACATTATTCTTATAAAAATATCGCTACAAAATAAAAAGTGTTAATCATATCACACTCCATTTGATGCTAATCAAAAAAATACTATTTTAATAGACTAAGAATTGAAAATAATATTACTTAGACCTAATGAAATACGATCAACGACGTTAATAATGTAACACAAAAGTTTTAATATTATCTTAAACTAAGCACGTAGGCTTAAAGTAAGATTTACTATTATAGCCTGTAGTAGTCACTGCCGGCTGCTTTAGAACTAGTGTCATGAAAAACTTATTTTCTGTTGGATTCATTGTAAATATTTTCGGAATCTTTTCAACAAACGATGAATGGCACACTACTGGATGACGTCAGACATGAAACATTCCTCTCGCTCTTCCTCCCACAAATACAAGGACCTGACGGCTACGTAATATATTTGAATAAATGGCGTATTTTTACTTCCTTTCAAATCAATGTAAGAATAGGAAAATAAATTTCTATGAACGATTAAAAGTTCAATATCTGGATTTAAAAGATTTTAAAGGCCCTACGAAGCCAAGAAAGTCGCTTATGAAAGAATATCAAGCTGTTTGTACGTGCGCATCTATCTGTGCATGTTTTTAGATTCAAAATTAAAATAGTGTAGATTTCTCAATCGACACTGCAGGAATTTTTTTGGCTTAGACATAAATTCCTGGAGTAATGGGTGTTTTACACCGATACAAATCAAAGAATTATATTTTTGAAATTATATACAGAGGGTCAATTTTTAGCAATTTAGTATTTTACAACTTTTGTTTTAATTTTTTCTTACACCTAGTTTAGTGAAGTTTGGTAATTTTATTTTTTTAAATCGTATTCAGATTAGCCTGTTTCAAAAATATCTATGTTGCATATTACGGTAAAAATATTAAATAGAGCAGAAAATCTGATAATTTTTACGTTATATATTTTCAATGCCTATTTTCTTGCCAGGAAGAATTTCTTTTTAATTCATACTTCAACTAGTTTCGTTTAATATAATACTACGCCACTATTATTTTATGTGAAACAATTTCCACTCCATACTATTGGAAATATCTCGTTTTTTGCTAATCTAGCATTAGTTATTAATATAAATGTACGTTGGCTTGAAGTGGTTAAAAAGAAAAATATTGGTAATCTCTTAGTGCGGTATTCTTAATTACTAATTGCAACTTAAAACAGCTGTTTAGAACCATTTTTAACCTAAATATTTGAGATAAAACAACAAGTAAAAGGTGCATTCGTATAATTTTACTACAAAAGAAAAACGATAAATTATTTTAAGGATTTAAAACATTGCCTGAAAAAAAACCAAGGTAATATTAATCGCAATACTGATATCGGACATGTGACGAGGCAAAGCAGTGACGGACACAAAAAGCGATCCTTTGGAAACCTCATGGAACCAGTAGAGGTGTTGGAAGAGCACAGATACGATGGTTAGATGATTTCAGAGAGATGTCTGGGAGGGGTGGATGAGAATATCTAATTACATGGAATTATAAAAAAAAATTATAAAATACCTTTATCCAGCGTTGGATAAAGAAAACAAGAAAAGAAAACTCAGTGGTATTTTAATCCTGTTACTCAAAACTAAGATTACTGGAAAAGTCTAATTATTTAATGAATTAATACATTACTACATATAAAAATACAATAAGACAATTACAAATAAGGTATATAAGACGTTGAATAAATTTTATAAAGTAGCATACAGATGTAATAATAAGAAACTTCTATCCACAAACACACTTAGCAATAAAATAAATGAAACACTAAATAACAAAAAGGGTGTATATAAAATAAATTGTGGTAATGAGGTATTAAATGGATTAATTTTCAAGTGAGGTATAATGAACATGAAAAAGCACTGGAATGTAACTACATTATATCAAACTGTACCAATCATATATAAAGGAGAAGGAGCATATATTTGGTAAAATAGACAAGCATTTCAATATAATAGAGCAGTGCAATAAAGAAAGCAAAAAAAAGATTGAAAAATATGAGTTGTTCCATATTTATAAACATTTAAAAGATCAAAAGCAGGACATTTTAAATAAACAAATTAAATTCAAGATTGATGAAGTGATAGTAACTGCTGCTGCTATCTGTACTAAATATGAGAAGATATAAATTATAGGAACTTAATTTAAATCAGTTTTATACTTAACATGAAACATCTTCTACGAATTTTATTTTATTTTTTTTTAACGGTATAATATACTCTGATGATGGTGGATCCACCGAAACACATGTACGTGATTAATAAAAAATTAAGGCAGCTTAAAAAAATGTTAGTGAAATTTTTTATATAAAAAGTACTACATATAAATTTTTTATCCGAAATAATCTACTTCTCATTATTTCTGATGACAAGTTTATAGAACAAAATTTTTACATACATTTCCGCTGCAACTGTTTAGTTGTAAGAATTAAATACAGACGTAAAAAATGTTCTTTTTGAAGAGGCTTTAATGAAGTGTATCTTGTATTTCCGTAAAAGAATAAAATGGTCATGATGAGTAGTTGTACGTAAGTGGATAGAAATTGATGTTATCTCAAATGGGTCGTACAAATCGAATGAAAAAGGAATCTGTTTTTTTTTTACTGAAGCTAACTGATATCAACGAAGTAAAGGATTCTTTTGAAACGGTTTCAATTATTGCAATTTCTTGAAAACGTAACATTTTAAAGAATTGTTGGCTACTCTATTAGGTTTTTACCCATCTAAGTAGTACTTATGAAGAGATTTAAAAGAATACGATAGTATTTTGGCGATGGAACTATTTTATACAATTACCCTATAACCATTGATTTTTAGTACTATTTCATACAAACTGTTCGAAATTTATTTAAATTTATACTAGAGTTTATCCCTTACACTTGATTTTTATTTTTAAAATTCAATTTAGATATCAATTACTTATCTGTATTTCATAAAAGTAAATATTCATCATCACCATCATCAAGGATTAGGTTCAATGGCCTGTTCTGGCGTCCATCTCATTTTAGGTCTTCCCAAGCCTCGCTTCCTTCTAGGTTTATATTTCCATCCTCCTAGAGGAAGTCTGTGAGCTGGCAGCAAAGTAAATAGTTTAACCAGTTTCTCTTATATATTCTTAACGTTTCCAACAGTGACGGAACATTTAACTCGGCACGTATAGTTTCGTTACGTACTCTATCTAACCGGGTACAACCTTTAACTCCCCGCAAAAATCTCATTTCAACAACCTGGATACGAGATACATTCCTCTGTTATGACACCCATGTTTCACTCCCATATGTTACGAGTGGTATAGCAATTGTTCTATAAAATTTCATTTGAATGTTCTTTCTCGTTTTCTTTCCTATTGTCCTGCGAATAGAACCGCATACAGCGCTGAATTTCACCAGTTTTTTACTCACGTCATTATCTTTGTCATAGGAACTCTTGCATCCTAAATATTTAAAATCTTGAACTTGTTCAATAGTTCAGTTGTCAATTATAATTTTTGAGCGAACCGACCATCTTCCCTTGAATGCCATAACCTTTGATTTTTGCGCCGATATTCTCATGCCAAACTCTGTGCTAATGTTGTTCAACCTATAAATGGCATATTGGAGCCTTTCTTCTGTGTCAAAAATAATAACAGTGTCATCTGCGTACAGCAATGAAGTTAGGAATAAATTACGTATTACAAAGCTACGTATACAGCGCAGGGCTCGTAACTCGGCCTGGGGAAAACTTTATTACTGACAAGAATCGAAAGTTAGTCTCGGATCAGGACTGGAATATAAGGAAATATTCATACCAGTCGATATACATCACTTAGTTTTTTTTTTTTTTTTGTAAAACTATTACATACTTTTGAAATCGGGAATGAGATCATCCTTTTAATAATTTTCATTTTTCTTTTCCTATTTCATTTCTACGTAATATTATTGGAATATATCGTTTAATAACACTGGTCTGCAAAAAAAAGAAAATTTTTTCCCCTTGGACTTTGATGGGTGATTGTTATGTATCTTGACCCCCCTGAATCCAAATCTGACCTACGTTACTCTCTATCACCCACCGTTTTTGAGGGGGCGCCCCCCTTGAAATTCTCGAAAAAACACCTAAAAGCGGTTATTCCTAATAAAGCGAGGGGCGGGAGGAGGTTGTAAGGAGGTTGGTCATCCTGCCCTCCTTAGAAAATGTTATCTCAGTGCACGTACATTTGTGCATGAAGACCAAAGAGAGAGGGGTGACATCACCATTAGTTCAGAGGTGTAGCAAGGGTGGGTGTCTGCCATGGTGGGAAGCCGGGCGAAGTGATAAGGTTAGCGACGATTAAACATTTTCAGAACATTTTTTACGCTAAGAG
The DNA here is from genome assembly GCA_035578175.1 of Catonia carolina. Taxonomy (NCBI): domain Eukaryota; kingdom Metazoa; phylum Arthropoda; class Insecta; order Hemiptera; family Achilidae; genus Catonia; species Catonia carolina. The sequence goes on along the minus strand of JAQMRL010000001.1, from coordinate 252,709,535 downwards.
CCTCATCTTGTCACACAAGAGGAGCTTAATGATCTCATCCGGGATTTAAATCTCCCAAAAACTAAAGCCCAACTGCTCGGGTCTCAGCTTCAGCAATGGAACCTCTTGGAAAAAGAAGTGAAAAATTCTGTTTCTAGATCCCAACTAACTTCGTTTAAACAATTTGTTTTGGAGGACGGTAACTTAGTGTACTGCAATAATGTAAATGGATTAGTGATTGAACCTAACATGCCAGATGATCCAGAAAATTGGCGCCTATTCATCGACTCATCTCAAACCAGTTTAAAAGCTGTTTTGTTGGCAAATGGTAATGATTTACCCTCAGTTCCGGTTGCTTACGGGGGTCAACGTGAATGAGACATACAAAAATATCAGCCATATCCTTGAAAAAATTGGTTATAAAGATCATCCCCGGAAGCTCTGTGCTGATTTTAAGGTTGTGGCTTTACTTACAGGACTTTAATCGGGATACACCAAACATTGTTGCTTTCTGTGTGAGTGGGATAGTCGAGCCTTGATAAAAATTATACGATTTGAAATTAGCCCTCGTGCGAAAGTTTAGTTTCTGGTCAAAAAACTGTTGCCAATAAGCCTTTAGTCTCGAGTGAAAACATATTTCTGCATCCTTTGCGTATCAAACTCAGTTTGATTAAACAGTTCGTGAAAGCTATCGATAAAACAGGAGACGGATTCCAGTATTTGAAGAGCAAATTTCCATGTTTGAGTGAAGCTAAAATTAAAGAGGGAATTTTTGTTGGTCCACAAATTAGAGAGCCTTTTAAAGATTCAGTGTTCATCAATCACTTAAATTGAAAAGAAAAAAGAGCTTGGGCTGCATTTAAAGACACGTGTGAATATTATTTTTCAGAATCGAACAAAAGTGAAAATTATGTTGAACTCGTCGAAGAATTGCTATCTGCATACGAGTCGATGGGTTGCAACATGTTATTAAAATATTGCACCTTTTACACGCGCATTTGAACTTTTTTCCAGAAAACTTGGGAGAAGTTTACGATGCACGCGGAGTAAGGTTTTGTAACGTCCATGTTGTAATACGTTACTGAGGGTTTTCGTTTCATTTCTGGCGCTGCATTTTGTTTGTGTTAATGCCTAACTTTGTTCACTGTAAGCTGTCGCTATCTGGCGTTTTTCTGTTTATCTATTCTGGCCTGATTTGAATTAATATTTTTCTGTCGACTAATTGTACTATTTTCCTGGTTTAAACGTGCACTCTTGTTTGTGAAGTGAAATGTTACGGTAGTCGTCTATGACCTTTAAGATGTTGCCGATTTGCAAATTTCTTTCTTTTACTTAAAGAATGTTTTTTTATACTTTAATGCTGTATTATGATTGTTACTGAAGTTTAATTGCATTATCTACTGTTTTAAATTATGTTTATCTTTTGTTTTTCTTTAAACTTATTATGATACGTAATTATTTTAGTCTTTTCCGGGTCGGCGTTTAATTATGGTTCAAGTTTTTGGCTTCATAGCCCCAAATTTATTTTGGGTAAGTTCTCTTTTGTTTTGCTGTCGAATATTTCTGGAGATTGCGCTTGTCAATTCTGTTTAACTGTAAATTTTAAATTTTGAATCGAGTTATTTTGGTTTTGGCCTTGTTCGATTCTTGCCTTGTTTTTTTTTGTCTGTTTGTTAGCCTACACCTTTTAACCTTGTGTGGGTTTCCGTTAAAGTGTTAGGGCAATTTAATCTTTTGTACTTACCTTTTGTTTTTTTTACCTTTGACCTATGTTGACCGCAATCTGTAGAAGTATTCTTTGGTCTTTTTCTTTCTTTTGATTTGGTTCATTTTGTTACTTTTGTTTCGAAGTATTACCTTTTTCGCTTTTAACGTTAGTCGGTTTTTGTCCAGGGTTCGACTCTGGGGTTCTATTCTGTGAGATTCTGCTTTGGGAACGTTTCCGTTATGGAAGATCCTACTGTATGAGAAGCCTACTCTAGTTTTGGATAACTGTTTCGGATAGTCTTGGATAGCAGTGCCATTCTGCTTGTTTGGAGCCACCTGGGTTTGATTCTCGACGTTTTCTGTTATATAATTTTTGTTTCTGCAATCTGGTATGTGTCATTAATTATTTTATAAAATGTGTTTTTCGGGTTATATCGACAATTTCTACTTAACTGCGTTTATGCAGGTCAGGTAGGGCTTCCTGTACTGTGCATGTCGCGAAATGAAAATGGTCAACGAATACAAATTAAATTAAATTAAATTAAATTAAATTAAATTAAATTAAATTAAATTAAATTAAATTAATTAAATTAATTAGTTGCCGCCCATACATATCACTATATTGTTTTTCTTATAAAATTTTTTTAATAATTTAAAAGGCTACCATGGTATGCACATATAAATAAAATAGTATCAGTTTTAAGTGAACTTAAAGCGATAGCTATTAAAATTTAGTTATTCATTGAACATTGTATTTTATATTTAAATTTTTTTATTCTTTTTTAAATAATTTTTTGCCTGAAGACAATCCATTTAGGTATTTTGTTTGTTTCAAATTTAATTATGTCTATATAATAATTTTACTGTATTTCCAAACTTCTTGGATTCATTGTGTAATTTTTTGGTATTTTGTGTTTTTCTTAAGTAATTATAATCATATGCAGCAACAACTCTTGTTTTTTTGGCTTCCTTATGTTTTTTGTCCACCCCTGGGCCAACCTATCGATGTGGATAGAGGGGGAGGTGACAGTTTCATCAAGACATTGCACTCTTCGAAAAACTGTTCTCTGGGAAGTGGAACTCAAGTATGTTAGCAGACTACTGCTGGTCACTCTTGCGTAAAACTCCCAGATATCAGTACAAGAGAAAAGCTTCCTCCAAGTAAAACCACTCCTTTAAGTATATGTATTCGATGACAAGTATCTTGAACCAGAAAAATTGTATAAGTAAAAATACACGAAATGTATCAATACGTCAATACTCGCTTATTGTACTCTTTTAGTGTTAGGTAGGCCTTGAAGAACCATAAAACCGTGAAACAACTGCACAATTTCATATCATAGTTACACCAGACTGATAAAAAGTTGAAATTTCCCAAATAAGGGGGAGTGGCCCACCCCCTAAAAATGGTGGATGATGGAGCAAAACGGAGGTCAGATTCGGATTCAGGGGGTCAAAATACATAAAGATCACCTATTAAAGTTCAAGGGGATTTTTTGATGCAGACCAGTGTAATTAGCTATTGTAAATTTTGGCTTATTAATTTTTAATTTAGAATTGGTTTTAAGCGTTAATTGTTAAAAAAGTAACTAGTAACAGCAAATGACAAATAGAGGGATTTATTTATTCATATTACTTTCCCAAAAGAGCAGAGCTTGGAGAAGTACATTAAATAATAAAACGACACACCATGTAATTTATAACATGTACGATGTAAAATACCAATAAAACATAAATATCTCTAGCAGTGCAATAAAACCTAAATATCATCAGTAATTTTCTTTAACACTTTAAGATCTAAATAAAGAATAATACAATCAAAAGAATATAAATATTAATAACGGACAATGAAAAAATTTACAGTTAATAAATTTGTTTGATTTTTGAGCCGAAGATTGCGCGGTTCAAATCTTAGTAAAGATTCTTCTTTAAATTTAAACTACAGTTGCGGTCAACTGAGTTTAAACTAAGATACCCGAGTGTGACGTGACGGCAAACCAAAGATTTTTCCCATGCAAAAACCACAGTCCACGCGCGCTAAAAGAAGTAGTTATTTCCAAAAAAATCTTCATTGAAAAATACTTCTTGCTGTTATGTAAAGAAGAAGTTTTAAAATTGTAATAAATAATTGATAATTACAGAACTCTAAAAATGGTTCTAGCGCGAAACATTTGACTTTCATTTTCTTAAATTTAATTAACAAACATTTACATTTGCAACGATAGAAGCACACATTTACTTGTTCATTTGACTCTTTATTTATCTCGTCATTTTTAAATTATATTGCATTTCAAGTTTTATGTTTTTGTAGGCAATTTCACTGCTGTGTAATATTTTACTACAATGATATTTTATTACGATCATAAATGAAATTAGTGTGATTGGTTGAAGGACAGACGTGTGAAGTAGATATCTTTGAAAACTGGATGACAAATGATCTTATGTGTGTTTCGAATCGTGATAGAATTTAAAATCAGTTGGGCTGGTATATTATTTAATATAGCCATATGAATACAGTCAACAACGATAACAGAGTGGAAGAAAAATGATCATTGATTTTTCAATATGTGTTATAATAAAAAGCAGTAGACATGAATTCCATATTTAAAATATAAATCATTAATGTTTCTCCTAATGGTACTTTAAAATGAATAATAGATAACATAGGATAGAAACCAAATTTAAACTTACAATGCAATAGGATTTCTATATACACATTTTTTTTTGAAGGACGCGTTTAACAGTATGATATGATACAAAAGAAGAAAACATTTTCGACGAGAAAACAGAGACATAATGGGTAGTCACCGGAAGAAAATGGGTGATTCAAGGTTCGTATACCATTTGACAAAGCCAAAAAAAGAGAATACATATTTCAATATTAATATATCTACGAGATACCGAGTAGGCTACAACTAAGGTTACATCATTGCCTTTTGATATTCCACTTTAACAATATTTTCTTTAATAAATTCGTAGAAAAATTATTTAAAGGTACTTTTATTAAAAATTTTGTGAGGTTTACATGTAATATTGCTTGTTACTGTCAACGTTTAAACAATATTACAACCAACAATCGCGCTGAGAAAAATATCGTAATTATGCCTAACATTCCTAAAATCTTTTTCTTCTTTCAATCATGGATTAGTCTCCTACCTGTTCCGAACTCTTTTATAGTATATATTGTATTATTTTGAAATCTTGAGATTTTCAACAAAACAGATACAAAATTACTGCCGGCCGCATTGGCGCACTTGGTAACGTGCTCGCCTTTCATCATGCGGTCCTGGGTTCGAATCCCACTCAGGCATGGCATATTTTCATACGTTACAAAAAATCATTTCAACCTACATCGCATAAAGTTCCACCCCAACGTCGTCGCTAATGACCATTGCAGTTGATGTTGATGCGACGTTAAATAAATAAAAAAAAAGATACAAAATTACTATTCAGATAACTAATTGAAAAAACGTGGTTGTTGGTTAGATACAGAATTTTTATTAAATATTTTTTTTTTAATCCCTAAATATAAAAAAGTTAAGATTAATCTATTTTTTAAGAGTAGTTAAGTGGTATAAATCATTGTTAACGTTCGAAGCGTAAACGACGAACTCGCCGTCTCGTACTCTGTGACTTTCATTCTTCATAAAATACTCTATATGTCCGGTCTTTCATTCCCCCACGCTCTCTCTCTCTCTCTTTCTCTCTCTCTCTCTCTCTCACACACACACACACTCACTCACTCACTCACTCACTCACTCACTCACTCACTCATTCATATACACACTCTCTCTCATTCTCTCTCTTTATGTCTATCTATCCCACCTCTCTCTCAATGTATATAGTATATCTCACTGTTTTAACTGTCATTTGTCAAGTAGAAAGCAACCGCTGACAGTAACTATGATAACACGTAAGTTTATATTCTCAGTGATAACATCATAATACTCACCAACTACTGCGTATTATGGAGGTACTATATTGGAAAATAGATTGTCAGTTCTGACCAATGAAACTCCCATTTCTGCCTCCCACAATCGGTATTTCAACCATTGTTATTGTTTGATCATTACGTTCTTCTTTCAATAAATTTCTATTTAATGGCGCAAACAAACAAAACTACACAGAGTTAATGCCATGTCAACTATTTCTTTTCATGTTTTAACCCTTTCAGTGCCGAAACAATATTTAAAAGTTTGATATAAAGTGTCATTTAATTTGAATAAGTGTGTACAAAAAGTGCCAGCCCTTTTTCGAAAACTTGCAGACGTAAGCCTGCCATTGCCAACCAAAATTTCAACGTTACAGAATATAAAATTCCTGTAAAAAATAATTTTCATTCTGTTCATAAAAAAAAATCGTTCTAACACTAAAAATATTCAAAATAGTTTTTTTAGTTTATTTAAAGTCGCATCGACAGCTTGGTCACTAGCAACTACTGTGGGTTTTGGTACCTTAACGGTGATTTTAACGTGTTAAATTTCTAGACCCTTGCCGGGAATCGAACCCGGGACCTTTCCCTTTGTAGGCTAGCACGCTACTCACTACGCCACGAAGGTGGTTTCAAAATACAATAATAAATTAATTTTTGTTTAAAAGTTTTTTGGAAATGTTTGGTTATTCGGACGTTGGCACTTAATGAAAAACTTACGAACGTCCGGTAAATCGGATGTTGTCACTACGTAAAAAAACATCGACGTCCTGTTTTCCGGACTGTGGTACTGAAAGGGTTAATATTACTTTCAACTAAGTTTGATGTAATTACAATTGAAAAAACCTGAAAATCAGGAGCTTTTCTAATAAGCGGTGTGAAGAAGAGTGAATTTTTCTTTTCTTTTATTTCTTCTTTCTTACGTGAAAAATCGCAGAATAGAAAAATCTAGCCAGATCAGCTTTATCAGTATAATAAGCAATGATATTTTTTTCTATATTTTTTCCTGTAGAAAACAAACATTTTTCTTGTAGGCTTTTACAAACAACGTAGGGTTTCCATACTATTGCACAATTTCTAGATTTGATCACTTTCCTAGATTGAAGTAGTTTCTAGATTAAAAAATGTTTCAATTTAAATGATCAAAATATAAATTTAGTTTCATGAGATTAGATTATACTTAAAGGTTAAGGTTGTAGCATTACAAATGTACAAGGTGATAATAACCATGTGTTTATAAACTGACTGCTATTGATAATTGAATGGATCAACGGAAAAACGTTGCAAGTAACAAAAAAAAAATATTTACAGAAAGTGAAAGATACCATCTGAGCTTAGCTGTACAATGATTTTTCACTGCGTGACGATTTTTCTTAAGAATTTCCGAGGTTTTAGTTACAATTTTACCCGTTAGAATTTACTAATATGATCAAATAGAGGATTTAAATAACGTATTCCCCTGAAACCTCACTTTTGTAAATTTTGTCAGTTGCAACGTTTCTCTGTTGAGACATTCAATTATATAAACATTTATAATTAAATTCTAACATTTTGTAAGATTATTAAACTAGCTAATTGTAATTGAAATCTTATTTCTACATTATTAAATTAAATAACTTAATAATCTCAGCTAATAATTAAAAATCAACGGTTAATTTAGTGATGGGAGTTTTTATGTTTAAATGAATCAAAAGAGTGTTTAAAAGTTACAAAAACCATTTACTAAAATTTTAAAATAAAGAAATAACTGCGCAGATCATCAAATAAGTTTAAAAGACATATTTAAAACTCAAATTTATATTTTATTTGAAAGTTTTAAAAATTATCAAAACAAAAATTAATTAATAATAAGCGAATGCTTATTTGATTTGGTGTCCTGTTGACCGGGGCAGTTTGAAGAGAAAGGTTGTTTTTGTGTGCGGTTTGATTTATGAAAATGTGTTAAGTAAATATAAAGTATAATTGTTATAATTCACAGCATAAAGTCACAGATAGAACTATGAAATAAAATTGAGTGAAAGAACATTATTTAATTGAATTACGGCGAGAAATATATTTAAATACGAACGGAACATTAAACGAAACTCTTAAGGCGACCGACGGACTTCAGAAACGATAAGAGTATAGAACATTAAACCGGTAAACTATTAAATATTAATTCATTAACAGCTGAGATAGACTTCATATATTTTAATAATAATAATAATAATAATAATAACTACATAATATCTAAAATATTCTAAATTTATTTTTTTTTAAAAACCAGTCAGATTCAATTAATTTTATTTAAAACCGATTTTCATTTGTTTTATTTTGATTGTCATTTGTTTTTACGTGTTAATAAAAGTAAATGTAACAATGTTACAAGGTGAGAGATGGTGTTTAAACTATTAATATAAAGCTCTCTCCTATTCCATGATTTTAGAAGTCATGGTAAATTTGGAAATTCTCCCAAAAATACACTTTTAACAAGTTCGATTGTCTGTAGAACTTTTCAAATAGCCAAGTATACATTTGGGTACTTTTCAAAAGTTATTGTCAAATGATAATGTAACTTGTATGTTATAAGAACAGGAGCTTTTGTACTGTCCTTAGAAATTTTAAGTGGAAAGCTTGAAAGATGCTGCTAGATGTGACCCTTCCTACCACGCCTAATTACTTTTATTCGTTCTAGTGATGGTACTACGGTGTATAGTTATAGAGTTAAATTAAAGACAAAAATGAATCCATAAAGGATATTTAATATGCACTCAGAAGTTAGTCATTTTTCCAAAATGTATGAACAAAAATTGATTTGGTTCTGTTTATTAAGCAACATTTCAGTTTTTGTTTTTCAAAAACTAGTAGTAGTTTTAAGACGTAGATATTGTGTGTTCTATCAAACAAAAACTTAACTTGAATAGTTAAACACTGTATGTATAATGGTCCAATGATAAACTTCTCACAGATATCTCGGGTTCGATACTTGGCTAACATCTTGAGATTTTGTAAAAAAAGTTAAACTTAATATATATAAAGTATAGATACATATTTGTACAAATATTTAATAACCAGTGAACCTTTTTTAATTTTATTATTTACTTAGATAAAAATAATGTTCTGAAATGTGAAGTAAGTCTGAGACGATATCTTTTCCACAGAAACCAGCCTAAAATTTCTTCTATAGCTAAACGAAACTAAACTTACAACTAGGTAGGTGACATTTGATAGAAAATCAATAAAACGACGTTCTTTTTTCTTTCCGTTATCTATTGAAAAGGATGTCTCTTGCCGACATCCCCATTACCTTTATATCCCTCAGCTTCCCTCTATCGCATCTTCCTATCATCTGTCCACCACTTTGACTACTTGGACAGTTTAGAGCAGGGGAAACCTCTACATCGTAATAATATACCACTTAATTCTCTTTAGAGCTTTATTTTCTTTCTCTTTACATTATAGAAAAACTTTTGAAGCATTTTTTTATTGAGATTACTGTTAAAAAACATTTTTATGAATTAACTGTAAAAATTCATCGTTGAGTAAGTGCACAGAATATCTTTTAAAGGTCATAGTACAAAAAATTAAAGTTACCTTTTCTGTCTCTGATTGCGTGTCTGTTTAACACAACACTGGAATATGATTTTTACTTTCTCTTGCCTGTATGAATATATACGAAATATATTATTTTTATGTTGATTTTTTGAAATTGAATTTTCACCGGATATACACGCTTTCAGACCCTCTGAACTCAAAAGAAAACATGTTTTTAACGATTGGTCTGTGTGTGTGTGTGTGTGTGTGTGTGTGTGTGTGTGTGTGTGTGTGTGTGTGTGAACAGAATATCTCAAGACCGGAACATCGAAAGAAGTTAGAACTTGAAACTTAAAATAGATACTACTACCGGACCCAACACGAACATTTTCATCAAAATCGGTCAACCGGAAGTTGTAGTTTATTCGCGTCATTTTTCACTTTTTGCGATTTTCTCAAAAACGGCTTTTACAATTTCCTTAAATTTCGCCTCATGTACTAAATTTTTTATGCTCTACAAGATAGGGTAGGTGCCATGTCTGCTGAAATTATTAGAGAGGCTGCTTTCTCATAAAAAAATTTATTTTAAAATTGCGGCTGTAATATGCATTTTAGCGCAAAAATGTAAAAAAAAGTTATAGAGAATTTAAAATTCTATAACTTTTATTTCAAGCATTTTTTTTGTATAACGCTTACTTTAGTGGTAATTAGCGATTTTCTGTGTCTTTTTAACGAAATTGTGTAAAAATCAATTATTTTTAAGATTTCAGCCTTAGTATGCATTTTACAACAAAAGTGTACAAATCAAATTTATAGGGAATTAAAAAGTCTACAACTTTTTTTTAGTGAATTTTTCTCTACAGAGCCTAGTTTAGAGTGAGAGAGTGATTTTCCGTATTTTTAAGCAAACTGAGGTTGATTTTCATTTTGCATCATTCACTCATGATTAAAATAAGGTTATGTTTTTTGAGGTTAGGGTATTTGTTTATTTCTAATGTTTTATTACTAATGTTAGGTTATAGTGTTAATTATTTGCATTGACAAGAGAAAGTTGTGTGAGTGTTTTGCACAAGATTTTTATATACTGTTTTGTAAGCCATACTACAATCACTAGTATTCGGGCACCAAATTTCGGCTTCTCAACTGCTATGTGTTCTCTGTTCTTCTGTATGGTGTTGAGACTTGAACCTTGAAAAGGGCGACTGCACGCCGGCTTTAGGCTTTTGATCTGTGGGTGTATAAAAGGAAATTGAGAATTTTCTGGACGCAGAAAGTCACGAATGTTGACGTTTTGTTGAGAACGAACAGGAGTCAATTGGTCAAATTGTTAAATGCCGTAAGCTGCAGTATTTCGGTCATATAATAAGAAATCAAAAAAGATCCACTGCAGCGAAATCTGCAGGGAAAGATAGAGGGAAGGAGGAGTTTTAATAGAAGAAGAATTTCTAGGCTCGCCAATTTGAGTACCTGGTTCGGTAAGAGCTCCCCGGGATTGTTCCTGATTGCGACTAACAAGGTCAAAATATCCATGATGATCGCCAACATCCGAACCGGATAGATACGACGAGAAGAAGAAGAAAAAGAAGAAGAAGTTGTACTAAAGAAAATAATACTTCTGTGTAAGTAGACAAAATAAAATAATGAGTCAGAGATACATAGACAAATACATGGAGAAACGTACTCGTGAGCTATAATATAAGCTAAGTAGGGAAATTAATTCTGTTTTCCTAGAACACTCCTAGAATGTAATTATAATTTACATATTATAAATATGATTGTTATATAAATTACATAGTAGAATGTAATTATAACTATAAATTAAGCTAAGTAGGGAAATTTATTCTGTTTGTCTAGAACAGTCCTATAATGTAATGTTTTCCTAGAATGTAATCGTCTTCTGAAAGTATTATATTTAACCTTAAAATTGATATATTTATGATAAGTTGAACTTAGCCATGATCCCTACATTGACATTTACATTACATATTTGCATTACCGCTAGACTTGCATGAATATTGCTATGCAATTTTAATCATCTAGTCAAAGCATAAATGACCACAATGAATGTCTACAAGATTAGAACTCAACATGTGGTGTACATAATCTAAAACTCACTATAATATCATATAATGTGGTATAGTATAACAGAAATACAGTAACCACATTTGACAACATAAGCGTATTGTTTAAATATATTTTACCACCTAAACTCTATACAGAGTACAGAAACCATAAAGCTGAATCGTTTTATTTTACGGATATTTATGCGCTCCGCTTTTAACAAAATTAACTAGTTTAATTATATAGGTGTATCCTGGTATTAACCAGGATACACGAATAAATAAATTTGTATGCATAAATAAATTTGTTTATAGCCTAATATGTAATGTACCTTCAGAACGAGAAATAGATTTTAATCAGTTAATAACAAAATTGAAATTTTGAATTTCTATTACTAATATTATCACATCAACTTGATCTAAAGTTCTAAACTCAAGAATCTTATAAATACATAAATGGAATTGTTTGTTTTAAAACTTCCTCAAACGGCAAAAATAGTTTAGAGAAAATATTATTATTGTTGGCTAGCGATTTCTTGAGTATTAGCCAACAATAAATACGTATAGGATATAGCAAAACCGTATAGCTTACGCAAAAGAGTACAAATGTTTCTCGGGAGATATGACGAACTTCACAAAATCTTGTGTGAAACACTCAACAACTTTCTCTTGCCAATGCAAAAAAAGAACAATATAACCTAACATTAGTAACAAAATGTTAGAAATAAACAAAAAAAACTTATTTTTATCATGAGTGAATGAGGCAAAATGAAAATCAATCTCAGTTTGGTTTAAAAATAGGGAAAATCACTTTTTCATGCTAAACTAGGCTCTGAAGAGAAAAATTTTCTAAATAAAAGTTGTAGATCTTTTAATTTCCTATAAATCTGATTATACACTTTTGTCGTAAAATGCATACTAAGACCAAAATCTTAAAAATATCGATTTTTTTACAGATTTTTATGAAAAAACAGAAAATCACTAATTGTCGCTAAACTAAGCGTTATACAAAAAAATGTTTGAAGTAATAGTTGTAGAATTTTAAATTTTCTACAACTTTTATTATACATTTTTGTGCTACAATGCAAGTTAAAGCCGTAATTTTAAAATCAATTTTTTTACAAGAAAACAGCCTCTCCAAGAATTTCAGCAGTCATGGCGCCTACCCTATCTTGTAGAGCATACAAAATTTAGTAAATGAGGCAATTTTTTAAAAAAACGTAGGAGCCATTTTTGAGAAAATTGCAAAAAATTGACAATTGACACAAATAAATTAGGTACTACTTCCGGTTGACCGATTTTGATGAAAATGTTCGTGTCGGATCCGGTAGTAGTATCTAACTTAAGTTTCAAGTTTCAAGTTTGTACGATGTTTCGGTCTTGACACATACACACACACACACACACACACACACACACACACACAGACCAATCGCTTAAAAGATTTTTTTGGGGTTCAGGGGGTCTGAAAACGTGTAGATCCGGTGAGAACTCGATTTCAAAAAATCGACATGAAAACAATACTTTTTTTCCTATATATTTATACAGGCAAGAGAAAGTAAAAAAGAGATATTATTACCATCCAACCGTTTACCATAATGCATAAAATGAAAAGAGTTCTAGGAATAAATTTTTTTGCTGTGATTTTAAATACATTACACTAGTTAAAATCATACATTTTAAAAACAAAACTTAAATTTTACATGATGCAGATTATTTTTACTGGAATTTTTTCAATAATATTTCAATAGGATTTTTTTCATTGCACTGAAAAATATAAAATTACGCTCTAATTTCTACAGAAATTGTATTTTTATTTATTTGTAAACAACCTGTGTATTTATAAAAAGAATACATTGAAACTTTCTATGAATAGTGTTTTGCAATATGTTTGAGTTCGTTCTTATTTATTTAATACACATATATGCATACTTTCTGACAATTGGTTATTTTATGAGAAAAAAATAATAATACAAGGTTTAGTTACATATAAAATATATGATTTTTTATAAACATCACATTTATAATAGAATATATGATGTTTCAATAGTATAATACATCTAAATAAAGTACGCAGGTATTGAATATTGTTATTGAAAATATAGTCGGTGAAGTTTATTCACTATTACCTAATATTTCAAATAGATTGAAATATAACGTGAATGAATGAACGGAGTTGGAGTTTCCTCTACCCTTTTCCTCTTCAAAATAGAGTGGTGGTCGGTAAAGAGAAGTGGTACTACGGAGTGAGTTCCTAAAGCACCTGTGTTCGTCCCCGTAATCAATACAAACTGCTCTCTCGTTTCTGCTCTCTGGTCATCTTGTTTCAGTCCTGTTTCGTGGCCGCCTTTACCTTTGCCTCAAATTGTTTTTTACTGACTTTTTTTTTATGTTGACTATTTATTTTTACTTTCTTTTGCCCATATTAATGCATAGGAAGGAAAGTATTGTTTTCATGTAGATTTTTCGAAATCGAGTTTTCACCGGATCTACACGTTTTCAGACCCCCTGAACCCAAAATAGCATTTTTTTAGCGATTGGTCTGTGTGTGTGTGTGTGTGTGTGTGTGTGTGTGTGTTTGTGTGTGTGTGTGTGTGCGTGTGCGTGTGTGTGTGAACAAAATATCTTAAAAACAGAACACCGTACGAAATTAAAACTTGAAATTAAGGTAAGTACAACTACCAACACGAATATTTTCATCAAAATCGGTCAACCAGAAGTAGTAGTTTATTCGTGTCATTTTTCACTTTTTGCGATTTTCTTAAAAACGGCTCATTAGATTTTTTTAAAAAATCGCTTCATTTACTACATTTCTTATGCTCTATACAATAGGGTAGGCGCCATGTCTCCTGAAGTTCTTATAGAGCTTGCGTTCTCGTAAATTTTTTTTTTTGAGATAGCGACTTTAATATGCATTTCAGTTCAAAACCATAACAAATTTGATTAAACTTTTTTGTCGTGAAATGCATCCTAAGACAAAAATCTTTAAAAAATCTATTTTTTTACACGTTTTCGTGAGAAAAACCAGAAAATCGCTAATTACTGCTTAACTAAACGTTATACAAAAACATGTTTGAAATAAATAATGTAAAATTTTAAATTCTCTACAACTTTCATTATACATTTTTGCGCTTAAATGCATATTAAAGCCGCAATCTTTAAAAATAAACAATTTTTTTACGAGAAAACAGTCTCCCTAATAATTTCAGCAGACATAGCGCCTACCCTATCTTGTAGAGCATAACATTTTTGTAAATTAGGCGATTTTAAAAAAAAAATCGTAGGAGACGTTTTTGAGAAAATCCCAAAAAAGAGAAAAATGTCCGGTAGTAGTATCTAACATAAGTTTTAAGTTTCAATTTTGTACGATGTATCTTTCTTGAGATATTTTGTTCACACACACACACACACACATTAAACGCTAAAAACATGCTCTTTGGGGTTCAAGGGGTCTGAAAACGTGTAGATACGGTGAAAACTCGATTTCAAAAAATCGACATGAAAACAATACTTTCTTTACTATATATTCATACAGGGCAAGAGAAAGTAAAAATTTAAGCTTAATAACTATTCATATTTACATTTTATTAAAACAAATAGTACTTTCTTTATACAAGCACTTTCTTTCTTCCTTTTTAGCACTCTACATAACCAGTTATATTCAAGCGTTATGTTGTAATGTAAGCCGCCTGCTGCATGAGAATTTACTCATAAAAGTTATCGTAGCACATAACCATAGCAATTTATTTAATGTCTTATTCATTTCTTAGATAAGATATTTCTACGTAGATAAGGTATTTACATTGTATATTCTAACAGATTCCATAATGTTTTGATAAAAATTTAAGAATGCAGTCAGAATTTAAATCACCACTATTGTAGTTTAGTTACCTTAACCCTATAGTCGGCAATAACATTTTTTTAGACCGGCAGAGAATTTCTGGCATATGGTCACCGAACCGTAAAGAATCATTAAAAATTTGTTTTAAATGACAAGCCTTATCATGTGACGTATCAAAGTAACAAGAAAACTTAGAAAAATATAATAAATACATTATTGAAATTTTAATCTGACAGTTAGGAATGCTGAAGCTACCTATTTGAAAATAATTTTTAGACAAATATTTTTTTTAAATTTCTAAAAATATTCAAAATAGTTTTTTTTAGTACATTTAAAGTCACATCGACAGCTTAGTCATTAGCACTACTGTGGGTTTTAGTACCGTAACAGTGGTTTTAACGTGCTAAAATTTCAAGACCCTAGCCGGAAATTGAACCGGGGAACTTTCACTTTGTAGGCTAGCACACTAGTCACTACGCTACGGAGGCGTTTCAAAATACATTATTCCGCTAATTTTTTTTTAAGTTTTTTTGGAAATGTTCGGTTATCCGGACGTTGGCAATTTATGCATAACTTACGAAGGTCCGCTTAACCGGATTATATCACTACGTAAAATATATCCACGTCCTGGTTTGCGGACGTTGGTACTGAAATGGTTAACCTGTCATACACACGTAACAAAAACAAGATATAAAATTAAAACACGATTTTATGTGTTAAGTATCCTACCTGGCAGTGAAGTCTAACATGTTATGTCTGTAAAAAACTGACCGTATAGAAGGTAGTCAAAACCTGAATATAGGTTTTGCTATTCCCCAAAACCTTTTGGAGAATAGCAAAACCGTCCCATACTAAGTGTATTCAGGACAACCGTAAAAAAGTTCTTCGTATAATTACATAACACCCGTTTCTTGTTAATACAATTTTGCCTTTCATAACGATTTTCACTTACAATTAAAAAAAACATTCTACCAATTTGCATTCAAAATTTTACCCAAATATAAACCTACCTATACTGGTAATTATAATACTGTACATAATAGTTAACCCTGTGATGAGACAAACGAAACAATCTCACAGAAAATCAATGAGAGAACGGAGATAACTGCTGTTATCTTCATCAAGGAAAAACACATGTTTTTTTATTCAAAATTTCGTTTTTTATTTACTCCTCACTCAATATGCGCTACGTCAGATCCCATTAACGTTAGTTATCACCAGGGCATATATTTCTATTTTTTGCTGAATTAAACAACTCCTCAACCCGATTATTCCCGGTCCAATTATAGTTTTCAATCAGCAGCTTAGGTACTATTGTAACAAAATTTAACAATCTATAAGTTTTAGAATACAAAAGCATAAAAATGGCTTTCTTAATGTTTCAAACATCGTATTATTTTACTGCTAAAACTGCAGTACTTAAGATTAACAATACATCAACGTTTTAGTAAAGGGGTTTTGATGGGCCCATTGTTAGTCAGTCCAAGTGGCTTCAATGTCAGAGTCCCGACTTCGATTCCTGATCAGGTATGGCATTTTTTCATCTTTATACTATTACCTCATTTCAATACAACACACAACTCGAAGCATCATCATCCAATAATAGAACGTTGGTTCCAAAACCTTGCCTGGAATTGAAACCGGAACTTTCAGTTTTAATTCAAACTATCTACAAAACTTTAGATGAGTACAAATAATGGTTTTTTTGAAATTTTGTTTTACGTTATAAATAACTAAAGTAGCAATGATATTTTATTCAATGGTTCTATCACTCATTAACTTTTCCTGTTCCCCTTGGCGACTATATTTACTATCCATTGTTGTGTAGAGAAATTTCTCTCATGTAATAGGAGTTTACTGTGGACGTCTCTTAAAACAGATGTAGCAAATCTCAGATAAATATCATTAGACCTGCTCAAAGCGTATGGTAATATTCTACTCAACTACTGTATAAAGGAGCACCGAGTTGAAATCCGGTGAGACTATGATTTTATTTACTTTCCAACTGAGGTTTATTTGTTTGCTGACATATTCTCGGTACCTAAAATTGATGTATGCATTGCGTAGTAGGCTTTCAGTGTAAATGCTTTGTCCTTGTGAGTCAGCACGATTCTATGGTATCAAATAATTATTTAGGTAAGAGTACACAATTACTTCATTAAACACTAGTACAATATTTACTTTTCTGAGGTACATCATTAATTTATAACCGACATAATTTAAAAGTTAAAAAAGTAAAGATTATATATAGAAGATTATATACCATAAAATAATAAATATTTTGACGTTTACTTCGGGTTCTTTCGAAATCTGGTTATACTAATAAATTTTCAATTTAAATGTATAATAATATAGAAATTACTTACTTATATCATTTTATTACAGTTATAACAGCTAGTACTTAATGACAGAATAAATTTAATACAAAATGTTCTGGAACTTAACCAAGACTTAGCAGTTGATACGGACTTGTTTCTTCCCACCGATCGTTCGTGTATCAACATATTCGTGGGCTTGTTTGTCAAAACCTATTTTGGTTTATTGAGCTTTCTCGGCGAACGGGTGCACCTAGAGCAACTTTAGTTACATATTCTTAAACGTCGTCGAGAGGGGCACAGAAAAAGTTCTATGCATTTTATTTTTTAAGTACTAGGCCCCGTTAAATAATCCAAAATTTATACTCCCCTTCCACAACCAATGAGAAGGACCGATCTTGATTTTGGTTAGCTCAACCGATGCCCAGCCTCTTAGACCTTCCTTCGATTCCCATCTTCTTGCGCGGTGAAAGTTCGTGGGGGCTAAAAGTGCGATGAGGCCAGAACCCCTGCTTACCTCCTACTAGAACCAAACTTAACTAGAAAAGATATGGCCATTTACATTTAAATAATTTATTCGTAGTAAATACCTGATAACTGTTTCAATATGCGAGGTACAAATCACTTTTTAATAACTTTACTTCACAACTGTTTACATAACACTAAGTCACAAAATGAAAAATACTTAACAACCACAAAACCTTCTTGAATTCATATTAGAATAATCTAGAGAAAAACAATAAAATATTCTGGTTTTTACTAAAAAAACAAGACTAGTGGCGTTTGGAAAGCAATAAATTACACTCACACACAAAATCCACTTAGACAAAAATACCAATGCACAACCGGAGTACAAGGTGTGGCTATTAAATAAAGATACTGACGTAAAAATTTTATTTTAACTTTATACATTATCACTAATTGTCACTACATTCCTTCTCTATCCCTACAACGCTACATGCGAATTTTCCAAAGTTGGAAACAGTGCTGAAAGTCATCTTCTGTCAGCTGCTTCAGGGCATGTGCCGCTTTCTCTTTTACAGCTTCCACAGACTCAAATCTTGTCCCTTTTAATGCAGATTTCACCTTAGGGAATAGGTAAAAGTCACATGGTGCAAGATCTGGTGAACAAGGTGGATGTTCTAACACTGAGAGGATGTACTTGGCTAGGAACCTTTTGACAGTTAATGCGGAATGAGCTGGCGCATTGTCTTGGTGGAGAACCCATGATTTGTCCTTCCACATTTGGGGGCGTTTTTCCTTAGTCTTTGACGTAGTTTAGAAAGTACCTCAAGGTAGTAATATTGATTAATTGTTTGACCTTCAGGAACCCAGTGATGGTACACAATCCCATGAATATCAAAAAACAATAATTATTTCTTTAAATTTTGACTTGCTCATTCGAGCGTTTTTGGCTCTTGGTGAAGTTCGGCTCTTCCAGTTTATGGATTGGCGCTCCGTTTCCGAATCATAAGTAAAAAACCACGTTTCATCACATATTATTATCTTCTACCTGTTCCCTAAGGTGAAATCTGCATTAAAAAGGACAAGATTTGAGTCTGAGGAAGCTGTAAAAGAGAAAGCGGCACGTGTCCTGAAGGAGCTGACAGAAGATGACTTCCGGCACTGTTTCCAACAATGGAAAATTAGTATGGAGCGTTGTAGGGATAAAGAAGGAGTGTTTATTGAAGGTGACAATACGTGATTCTGTATAAAATTAAAATAATTTTTTTTACGTCAGTCTCATTATTTAATAGCCACACCTCCTACAGTACAAAATACATAACTTGAAATAGTGAAATGTTGGACACAGAATTACAAATTTGAAAATTTACTGACTTTATTATTTATTTTGTATATGAAGAAAATTGCCACCAACTCGTTAATCAAAAGTAAACTGACTGAATTTGCAGAGAAAATTATTTGAATATCATAAACTTCCTCAAATGAAATAATTTTCAGTTTATCGTTGAGTTAACTTCTGTAAACATTAATTCAACCTTTGAAATAACCTTCGATAAAGTGGTGTTCAAAAGTATATTCAAAGTTAAAGCTTTCGTAAGTGAAATCACGTCAGAGTTAACTAAACATTCCGACTTGTGATACCCCGAACTTTGTTATTGCCCGTTTATATTCGGTCTTCTCAAACGATTTCTTTTATCAAACTGGTATACTGTATGTTTTTAAACATATTTACACTGTGATATTAAAGAGGAAATTTGCTGGGAATATTTCTGTAAAACTTTTAGATAACAACTTATTTATTTCGAAATCTCCATCGCCTTACAAAATAGGATTTCTGAATTACTCTCTGGAGTCTTCTCCTTTATGCTGACAATCTTTGTAACGTAAGGAATTTTATCACTGAAATCGACGCACACTTACAGTGATTTAAAATAAGTGTATAAAATAATCTGGTCCCTAACATTCTGTATCTGTTCATTCCATAGAAATAATTACATATTTTATAACTTGTTTCTACGTACGGCGGAAATAATATACATCTTTTTTTCTAAAATTTAATTCATGCCGCTTTTCCAAAAATACAAAATTGTGGAATAGTGGTAATGTGGAACTTGTAGTACTTGAGATCTTTTTTGTACTTGAGACTTAAATAACAAGAAATTTGGTAATTTAAATTTCAACAATTAATTAATTCTCATTCACAACCAGATAAAATTAGGCCTATAAGCTTTGTGCCCGTAACGAAAGAATAGTTTCATTATGCGACGTATTATGCATAAACCGGTTTTTATCCAATGACTTCGCCACTTTCAAAACGATACTGAGTTACTCTCAAATAAACAGGCGATTTTGTAATAAACGCCTATAAAACCTTATCGAAGGATAAAGAACATAATAAATATAATAATAGTACGCAATATAACATTTTTCTCTATTCTAGAAAAAAAAGAATAGTGGCGTCTGGAAAGCAAAAAAATTTACAGTCAAAACTTAAAAGCCAATCGTACGCAAAAGCCACATAGGCAAATTTTTTTGCGTCCAGGAGAATCCAGGAGGACATGTCAGTTATAACACCTGAAATACTTGTACATATAAGAATCACACAATGTATCAATACTATCAAGAAAGAAATTCTTGTACGCTATAAAATTTAAAATGTCATGTTCCAGCCAGCGTACATCACAATATCTATATATATATATCAATATGACCCTTCCTGGTGTTTAATTAGTGCAGTGGTAGTAAGTTGTAGACTATTCTGAATTGCAAAGCAGAAGATCTCAGTTTCGATTCCCGGACGAGGATTTGAGAATTCGAACTCATGAGGAACCTACTGATACTATCCCACAACCCATGGTTGACGCTAATGACTAAAATCGAATACAACTTTAAATTAACTACAGTAAATTAATAAAATTTAAAGTGATTATTTCAAAACAGGATTACTAAATTGTGTATAATATTCGGATGGGTTGTGGTATATAACCAATCCAGAACAGCTCGATACGTTAATAATGTGTAACTGGTGTCATTAAATTGCTTTACCAAATTCACGCCAATCGAACAATCAGGATAAGCAATTAAAAATTAATGACAATTTAATAGCCATTTCTGATGAAAATGACAATTTGATTCTTTACTTATTTACTGTCCAATTTGCCACCATCATTAAATATTACATAATCAAATTTATTCGTTATGATTTATATAATATTCAATTTTCACTCACAACTTCAAAATTTATGAAAATTTACTATACCGATAATTAATATCTAAACATTCTATAGCATGTAGTAATAAATTTTACTAGTTTAAAAGAACTGTTTTAGAAATTCTGGTGTTGTTTTGGTCAACAGTCAAAAGGCTGGTTTGAACCTCTAGAGGATTTACTACGTAAAAACGAGGAGTGAGGTGGTTTACAATTGCCTTTCTCACTGAGTCAAAAGTATGCTTATCAGCATGCCAGGCTCTCCAGAAACCTTCTACTTTCCACCCTGCAAATGACACCTTCATTTCTTTCACCACAGGGTTTGGCTGTATAGTGAAATTCATTACTCTCAGAGGAGGTAACTCTGATAAGTGTATTTTACAACTCTACCTCTACTGTTCTTAAATCGTTGAGTCATATAATTGGTTGACTATGTGATAAGAAACAAAAATTTTTTTATAGCCCTGGAACCAACAAATCGAGTGCAATTAATTTAACACTCCACCTGCCCTTTATGGGGATTTAGAAGTTCTATCAAATAACAAATCCAGTTATATTCGAAAACTTTTTCATTGATAGTACTTTTCTGGTATCTTTAAATTCAATGGTTCAACGGATAGTAACAGCTTTGTTTACCATGAAGAACTAAACCCAGATAAAGCTACTGTATCTGGATCCCATTCGGCTTTCAATAAGCTGCAATTAACTGAATCTCAATTTCGTTTTAAGTAAAGACTTCAAGAAATGAACGGTATAAAATGATCGTAATAAACAAAAAGCATTACTTATTGGGATTTTTCAATGTCGGTGGTTTTTAGTTAGTAAATTACAATGCTTCTGGAAGATAGTATTAATCTAATCTAATAAAGTACACCTAAATTTTAAAAGTTAATTAAGATACCAATTCAAGTGAAAGAAAGAGTTACTGAAATATAGCAAAGGATGTGTTTTTATCAAAGACAGTATAGAAAGCATTTTGTGACGTTAATAGATCAATAATGTTAATAAATAAATAAATGATCAAGAATGAGGAAACAACTATACAAAAGACACACGAAAAATTTAAATTACACGACAACCCTCTCATACAAAACATGTTTGCTAGGACGAAACCGGGTACTCAGCACAGACTTTTAAAACGCCTCTGGCAGAAGGATCTTCTTTTCCAATCGTAGGACTGTAGTAATGACTGTAAGTTTCAGCAAGTACTTCAAGTTTTGGAACCGTTAGTCCCATATTTAGAAATTGTTATATTATTGTAATAACAAATATTAAATTTTACATAAAAAATTTATTCGAATGAAACATTTTCTGGTGCAAAGGATTTTTAATATTAAATTTAAAGTTTAAATGGTAAGATGTTACACAATATTGTTACATGAGACAGATTCTTAGACTCTGAAAAAAATATCAAAAGGTTGAATTATATCAAACTGGGAATTTAAAAGCCCATGCTAAGAACACACGTACTAACGAGTCAATTTTTCAAAGATTTAATAAGGAAATAAAATTAATTTTCACCACTAAAATACGGAACACAAGTTTTTACGAATAACAAACAATACGGGAAAATACTTTGTTTTATCAGTTATTTTCACACATCATAGGAAATAAACGAAGGCTAACTTTTGTTAGTTTCATCAAAAATTTTCTATATTACGATAATTATTTGACG
This sequence comes from Catonia carolina, assembly GCA_035578175.1. Taxonomy (NCBI): domain Eukaryota; kingdom Metazoa; phylum Arthropoda; class Insecta; order Hemiptera; family Achilidae; genus Catonia; species Catonia carolina. The sequence goes on along the minus strand of JAQMRL010000001.1, from coordinate 252,686,841 downwards.
TATTAAAATTAAGTTATACATTAAAACAATTTTAAATATAAATTCCTTATACTTAACATTTTCAAAAGAAAATTTGTTTGTAGTGTAAAACTTTTAGAGTGGAAAGAAATAATTACACAGCGGATTTTCTCTGTTTACAAATTGCATTCAACAGTTGTTTTACTAGATACATAAATATGAAAGTTGTATAAAAGTTTAATATAACAGCATGAGAATGAAAATTTATGGCTAGAGATCCTCCTTTATAATTTAACTGTATTTTTAATACATTTTAAAAGATATTAAAACTTTATAGTAGTAAATTATATGTTCTTTATGTACTATACTCATAGATATAACACTAGGTTATTCTTGATTAAAATGTGGTAAGGTGTTGGGCTACTAACCAGCAACAGGTGGTCAGATGTGATGACATGTCAAGGAAAGAGGGAACACAACTCTATGCCTTTGTATTTTCCTACATTCTTCCCATTCTACTAATCTTACCAAAGGAACTCCTTACCCGATAGCTTTCTTCATTTTGTCCTTACAGTACATAAATACAATACAGCCTTATAACCCTTTATAATTATAAATCCAATATCAACCTTATTTTCAATGCAAAACTATTGTAATCGTATATTATGAAATCCGCTAAAGAAAAAGAAATAAAACTATTAAAAAGACACTGTTGCTGTTTAGGTCATCAGCCGAAAAGCCGGTTTGAACGTCTAGAGGTTTTACTGAATAAAAATGAGAAGTGAGGTGGTTTACTATTGCCTTCCTCACTGAGTTAAAAGAGTATGCTTATCAGCATGCCAGGCCCTCCGAAAACCACCCACTTTTCACCCTGTAAATGACAACTTCACTTCATTCACCACAGGGTCTGACTGTATAGTATGAAATTTAGTACTTTCAGAGGAAATAACTCTGACTAGTGTCTCTTACACCTCTACCTCTTCTGTTCTTTAATAGTTCAGTCATATGATTGGCTGACTATGTGATAAGAAATAGAATTATTTTTTGTAGCCCTGGAACCAACAGATCGAGTGCAATTATTTTAACACTACACCTGCCCGTTATGCGCATAAAAAAGACACTACTCAACTGATATATGTGTGATTTCTGGAATGATCTAGTCGTTGAGATCCAAGAAGAAAGGGAAATTGATATACTTTTTAGGCTTCATTCTTTTATGTAGGGTCGGTAAAAGTTTTTTTTTATCAAAAATACGGATTTCACGGCAGTTGTCCATATATTCATAAGACGCGGTTAATCACAAACTAACAAATTAACCTTTTATTCAGTACAATCGTGTTACATCACCACTACACTTCGTAAAACATTAAATCTCCGTTATTACTTTCATATTGACAAAGGGCTACAAAATATCAGATATCCAGGGCTACAAAAAAATTTTTGTTTATCACATGGTCAGTCAATTATACGACTGAAGCATTTAAGAACAGAAGAGATAGAGGTGTAAAAGACAATTGTAAGAGTTATCTCCCCTGAAAGTATTGAGTTTCATTATACAGGCAGACCCTGTAATAATTGAAGTGAAGGTGTCATTTGTAGAGTGGAGAGTAGATGCTTTTCGGAGGGCTTGGAATGCTGATAAGCATAGTTTTTCACTCAGTGAGGAAGAAGATGGTAAACCACCTCACTCCTCGTTTTACTTGGTAAAGCCTCTAGAGGTTCAAACCAGTCTTTCGGCTGATAACCTAAAAAAAATTGATAAAGGTCAAAAATAAAAATAAATTCTCAAAGAACGTCTTTTCCAATTAATTATCGTTTAGAAGGTTTCTTTGCACTATTTGTGTTTGTTTCCAATGTCAATAAAACATGTTGATACGTGAAAAATGTTGATACCAAAGTTTTTCCTGTTTTCTTTCCTTCTTTTAAAAAGATATTTAACTAGACTAAAATTTCACATCACAATACTCCGGGTCAGATTACTGTGAGCTTCTGTATATAACATTACTGGGTAATTCAGCTTCTTCTCACTCCTCGTCTTACAGCGTTGCCATCATCTACTTGTTGCCTTGATAATAGATTTCATCGGCGCGAGGTGAGTGAGCAAATACAAGCAATTTAAAAAGTACCAATTAATAAAACTACGTTCCGAATATTATAGGCCCTAATATGAAACAAATTAATTAAATTAAATATATAATTCAAATTTCATTTTCCTACTAAAATATTTCATTACAAAATTTAGTTACAGTTAACAGCTAATTACAGTTAGTTACATTTAATCTAGTTACAGGCTAATTTGTATTATGCTATGTAATTATCACAACAATATTTAAGGGAATGCTTCCTCAATAAGTTGTAATAAATACTCTACTAGAGTTAGTTTCTTCTCCACCTTTATAATTAATCTGAAGAACAAACCTCACCGCTCTGTTAATATCGATCGAATTTGTTCAATTCTGCGCCGTTTATAACCCATACCACGGAAAACATTACTTAAAGTTCGACTTGACCATAAAAAATATTAGTTTCTCTTAGCGGCCTTAATAAATTTACTTATTGCCGGTAAACATTTTTCGTTTTTATAATAATTTATTGTTCGACGATTGCCCTTGTCAAAAGTCTCCAGGCGCCAGATTGGATGTTTACATAATGTTTTGAGCTTTTATTTGTTCAAGCAATAATAGGTAGTATTTTTGTTAGTTAATTATCGTTTTTATTGAGAATTACATTATCTCTCAAAGTTAATGACTTTTCTGAGGGTTCCGTGTTTACGGTTTACAAAATGTTGTGTGTGTGTGTGTGTGTGAGTGTGTGTGTTGTTTAACACAAAATTTTTATGACTTTTAAAACTAAATTTTATAAACGATAATAAATATTTTTATGAAATATCGATCCGGCGATACCGAGACAAACTCCATCAACCTTGAAGCTTATAATTCAGAGTTGCAAGGTACAGTCAAATATAACTCTACAAATAACAGCTAATAGAATGTTGTAAACTATTAAATGAACTTTCTTAAATTTAATTAGAACTTTCGTGTTTATCTCTTAAGTTCTCCTTTTGGTTGCATCACTATTCCGGTAAGATACATCTACATTTACAGATTTAGATATAATTATACAAACAAAACTCAGGGTAATACATAATTTATTATAAGAATCTAAAGCAATAATTTTCTTGTTAATATTTAATTTACTTATAAATTTAATTTATAAATTAACTTATAAATATTAAAATATTTAACTTATAAATATTTAATTTACTTATAAATTAAATATTAACAAGAAAATTATTGCTTTAGATTCTTATAATAAATTATGTATTACCCTGAGTTTTGTTTGTATACTAGACAGTTTAATTTTGAATACTAGACAGTGGTTGCCGGTGTACTTTGATGGTTGGGGTTCAATTAACCATACTTTCTCAGGAGTGGTCGACCTGGGTTTGTACAAGACTACACCTCATTTACACGTCATACATATCATCCTCATCTCATTGGGTCATGGGGTTGCTTATTGTTCTGAATTGAACAGATTGCAACGTACACATATTAGGAATTAAAAAAAAAAAATATTTAATTTGTTTTGGAAAACCGTTAAACAAATGCAGTCGTCCAAACAATTTTAACTCATAAACACACAGAGAGTAACCAGGTTTTTTAATACAACATGACAATGAGTAAAAAGTATTTTTGATAGGATAAAATCTGGTTTAAAACACTCACACTACTTTCTCTTGCCAATGCAAATAATGAACCATATAACCTAACATTAGTAATAAAACACTAGAAATAAACAAAAAACTAACCTTAAAAAACATAACCTAATTTTAATCATGACTGAATGAGGCAAAATGAAAATCAACCTCAGTTTGGCTTAAAAATACGGAAAATTACTCTTTCACGTTAAACTAGGCTCTGTAGAGATAAATGCTTGAATTAAAAGTTGTATATCGTTTAATTTTCTATAAATTTATTTCCACTTTTGTCACAAATTGCATACTAGAACTGAAATCTTAGAAAAATCGATTTATTTTTACACATTTTCATGAAAAAAAAAAACAGAAAATCACTAATTACCCCTAAATTAAGACATAAAATGTTTGAAATAAGAGTTGTAGGTTTTTAAATCATCTACAGTTTTTATTATATACATTTTTGCGCTACAATGCATATTAAAGCCTCATTCTTAAAAAAAACAATTTTATTCTACGAGAGCACACAGCTTCCGAAGAATTTCAGCAGACATGCCACCTGCTCTATCTTGTAGAGAGCATAAAAAATTTAGTAAATGAGGCGATTTTTGAAAAATCGTAGGTGCCGTTTTTGAGAAAATCACAGAAAAGTAAAAAATGACAAAAATAAACTACTACTTCCGGTTGACTGATTTTGATGAAAACGTTCGTGTCGGGTCCTCTAGTAGTACCAAAATTAAGTTTCAAGTTTCAAATTCGTACGATGTTCCGTTCTTGACATATTTTGTTCACACGCGAGAAGAGAAAGCCGTGTGAGTGTTTCACACCAGATTTTTCGTTATCGTTTCCGCTATTCGCGTTGAGCTAAATTTAATATTCGATGTTTATTCCGAATGAAAAAGAATTCAAACGTTCAAGAAATGAACTGCGAAATGAAATAAAAATTCAAACTGTAGTATGTAAGGCGTAGGCCTACATTCAAAATAAATTTTAGACGCTATGGATGCAGATGCTGAGCTAGATCTTGTTAAATGTTGGAAACAATTTAACATAGCTGATTGTGTTTCATGCATTAAATCTTCTCTTGACGAACTGAAGCAGTCTACATTAATTTGTTGCTGGGAAAAGCTATATGACGTTACTGATTTGAGAAATAATTAAACCGAAAGTACAAATTGCGAAAATCTTGTCCGTTGTGATTTATGTGTTTGAGTAGTTAGTTAGATTAGTGATTAGTAACATGTCAATGAAATGTTTTGTACATGATTACAGAATAATGTGCTTTTATTACGTACATAAATACAGTACCTACGAAACATCCAGTTGCTAGTTTTAAAACTTGTAAGTTATGCATGTTTATATAAATATAGTATGTACAATACAGTATGTATTTACTACGTATAGTAAACTACGTACATTGCTTATTAATTTAATTCAATTTCCATATTCCCGGTTTTCGTATGTATTCTGTATTCGCGGTAAATTTTCGGAACCTAACCCCGGCGAATAGGGAGGATAGTTTACTAAAAACAAAATTAACAACTCCTCTTTTTATAATTCTTATCACTCATTCATTGCTGCTTCATTACACTTAAGCCTACACCGAAAGCAGGTTCAAGCGTTTAGCAGGACGAGCATTTGCAAGCAGTATAGTAGCTTTGAGCTGCGCTGTTACCCTGGCCAAACAAAAAGTATTGCAACATTTAAGACTCGACACGCCAGTTCTATTACGGTTTGCAAAATTATTACTATTTAGTGAATCTTCCTTTTTGTTGTTTGAAAAAGTTCGTAATCAGTGACAGTGGACTCACGAAGTAAATTTAAGCCGCCAAAAACTTGGCAAATTTCATACCATATGCAAAGAGTTACGAAATTTCTATAACCGGTATTTTGAAAACTTGATTATGTTTATAGAGAGTTTTAATGATGTAGACTTCTTTCCAGGCTTCTGATGAAACCTTTTTATCTTTGAATAATTTGTTTGATACATCCCACAACATAGCTCTCTCAAAAACCCTTGCGATTGAAAATTCCGTAATGAACGACTTTGTAAATTTATGACTGCACGCTTATTACTAAGCAGTAAAAATCAAACCAATGCTACTTCAAGCAGTAAAACTCAGCAAGCGTAGGAACAGGAGAGCCAGTACTTCTTTTTTTTTGGGCACCTCCATTACACGATACAAGGTGGATTGTTACAGCTCAACTTCTCAATGCTTCTACGTAGCTCTCACTGCTTAATACCGCTTAAAGTCTGGCCGCAGCTTTAGAGTAATCAAAAGTAATACATTTTAGAAATCTGGTGCCAGTAACTTTATATCTAAGTTAAAATTATCTAATAGTTACAATGAAATACATAACACTGAGCACATAAATGGCCTACTAATTATATATGTGCGACTCCTTCGACTTCTAAGTTATTAATTTTCAATAACTGAACGGATAATTCTTAAGCTAAAAATTAATTTACCGCAAATAAAAGTAGGCTATTTTGTAAATTCATTTCATCAATCCAATAATATACGAAATAAATTATTTATTTATAAATAAAAGTTTATTTATTTTTTATAAATAATAATTAGGTATTTTTTTATAATAAAATAAATTATTTATATATTTATTTTTAAAACAATTTACTAGTTTTCAAAATGACTAGCTACTTAAAATAATTTCAAATTCGTTAAAATTTATTTTAACTCATAACTTAAATATTCTATGTCAAAGAATTAACATAGTATTCTTCGACATACGTATGGGTGTAGTAAAGAAGATCGTCACAGGAATACCGAGGAAAGAACTCAACATCTTCTCTATAAACGGCAAGGTATCTCAGAACAGATTGCAGTGGCTGGAGCATATGAGCAGAATGAGGGAGGATAGGATAACTAAGCAAACACTAGGCTATAAACTGAAAAGGAACAGAGAACGGGAGGCCCGAGAAAAGTTAGGCAGATTTGAGAGGTTTGAAACAGGCAGAAATATCTAACCTTGAACGGCATAAGACGAAGAAGAAGAAGGAGAAGAAGAAGAAGACTTAAATATTCTTTGCAAAAAAGTGTTCATAATTTTACATTTCCGGAAAAATATTTATTTGGATTTGAAATACTGATTACAGATTATAGTATTCAATAAACCTAATATCTAATCTCATCTATACGCTATGCTGATACTTTTACAAGACAGTTAAAAGTAATAGAAAAGGAAGTAATAACATTTAATAGAAAGAAAAATCTGTTCGTTTACCTAACAATGTTTTCAATATTATTCATTTCTTCTGAATAAAGCTTAATCTATAGAAAAAAAAGTCAATATTATTTCATTATCTTTTTTCTAGAGTCGTGATGTGAATAAAATATTTTTATACTAAAGGTAAACGACTTTTTTCAAAGTTTCATTACATTCATTCTTATCGTTACAATCTTAATTTTTTTAGTAAAATATATCTGACTCGAGGAAAATTTTATATATGAGTAGATTAGACATTTCTTTAATATATATAATATTAATATTACATGAATAAATATGATAACGACCTGAATATAAATAAATTTTGCAAAATCTGATAACGACCTTACAAAATACAAACAAACGTTACACAAACGTTATACAAACAAACGCTATAAATAAAAGTTGTATGGTTTTTAATTCCCTATAACTTTGTTCGTAACAATTTTGTCGTAAATTCATACTAAAGCAAATTTTGATGGAAAAAAGCAGAAAATCACTAATTACCGCTGAACTAAGCGTTGTACAAAAAAAGTTCGAAATAAAAGTTGTAAGTTATTAAATGTTTCACAACTTTAACGACCTACATATACATACTTTTGCCCTAAAATGCATATAAAGGCCCCAATCTTGAAAAAAAAAATTTTTTTATTCGAGAACACAGCCTTCCAAGAATTTCAGCAGATGTGGCACATATCCTATCTTGAGGAAAAAATATAGTAATTAAGACGATTTTTAAAAAAATTTTAGGAGCAGTTTTTGAGAAAATTGCAAAAATGTGAAAAATCACAATATTTCAAGTTTCATTTTTGTACAATGTTCCGTTCTTGAGATATATATTTCACGCGCGCGCGCGCGCGCACACACACACACACACACACACACACACACATAGGCCAATCGCTAGAAATATGTTTTTTAGGATTCAGAGGTCTGAAAACGTGTAATTCGAAAAATCTGTTTATATGGAGTTATTTTTAAAAGGTCAGAAAATAATAAACTATTTAAAATAGTAAATAATTTAATAATAATAATAATTTAAATATTAATAAATTATAATTAATTAAGAATATTAATTATAATTATATTAAGAAAATTATTAATTATAATTTAATAATTAATAATAATAAATAATTTCAATAGTAAATAATTTAAAAACGTAAACGACTTTTCCTGCTACAAAATTTAATAAAAATTTTATGATTTTGTGTGATTTATTATGAGAACACTGAAAACTTTCATTAAATAGGCCTACTAATTGACGTTAAGCATACTGTATAGGCCTAAGAATAAAACGTACTACTTTCTGTGTAAGTATTAAAAAAACAAAGGAGAAATTTTGTTTTAACGCAGATTTGTTTCTTTGCCAACCGTCATAGAATTAGGTTAGAAGTACCTCGGGACAAAATCTATGAGTTTTACACAGTTTGAACGGAATTTATAGTTTTTATTACAGTAACAAAGTTCAAAGAAGTCAGGTGGATTACTTCAAACTTCAGTTGTTAAAACCCTACGGAAGATTTAGCACTGTAGTTAAGAAGTAAAGCTTTAGTGAACTATTTCAACAACTTAGATCTTTTCTATTTTATCCCGTAACTAATAAAAGTAATACTAACTCTATTGATTCGTATTATTACTTTTTAATTATAAAGGACGATTCAAAATTATAATGCATCTCTCGAGAGTTAATTATATAGCTAAAAAAATGTTAAATGTTCATATAAACATAGATCCGGAAACGCTTCATTACAGAGTTATGGCTGACGAAAGATTTCGCCCGGAATTCAGTTATTGTGGTGAAATGAGACCATACTGAAAAGCAATTCTCAATAATTCAAAATATTTGCAACAAATCTTTGATAAATTTACGTTCATAAAACTTCTATACTATTTTTGAAGGCTGATGCGCTCTGAACGGACGCATTGCCCCCTACCCACTTTATGGCTAGCCAATGACTTGCCAGCAACCTACTGGCAACGTTGCTCAGAAATTTTCTGAGCACTCTCTTCTGGTTCTTTTCTTTGATTTTCCTCCAGTATTCTTTCATTCTAGCAGATCTTCGTTGCCTTTCTGCTACTGAAAAGATCACTTTCCTACTTCCTCTTTTATCTAATTTTCCTTGGAATCTAATGGTTTTATCTTTTAATAGTTTCAGCTGTTCGATTTTATTTTCTAGATCTTCGAAGGTGATACTTCCATATCTTTTTTGATTTCTCTTGACCATATTACTTCTGTCTTTTTCTGGTACAGCTTTTTGATTATTTGGTTTGTAATTTTATCTTTGTTCTGGTGTTCTGATTATATGTCCAAAAAAGGATATTCTCTTTTTCCTAATCGTTTCTATTACCGATTCGGTCTCCTGGTAGACCTGTTCATTTGGTAGTAATCTCCATTCTCCATCTACTGGGTGTCTCTTTCCGATGCAGGTTCTAAGGACCCTACTTGAAGTTTTTGGATTTTATCTATTCTGTTTTTCTATAAAAACAAAAAAATAAAAAATTTTGTAGTTTTAGTTTCATTGTTTTACAGAAACTTTTTCTATAGAAAAATCTTTTTATGTAAACTCATTATTATAATTTTTTTTATAAATTTTAATTAAAATTTAACATAAATTTTTAATTAAGTATTAATATATTCGTATTGATAGCAGGCCTGCAATATTGCTCGTAATAATCAGTGTTACTGTAATCTCTGTATTAATTATTAATGATGATAATATCCAATATAATCATGTTCAATGTCAACATTACATCTAAATCAGATTACATGAAATTAATAATAATGATATAATGATTTTATTAGGTAACTGGATTAAACATTATATCTTAATAGATCGGAGAACATTTACCAAAATCAAATATCGAAAAAAGCACCTTTTTTAAATTACGTTCTATTACGTACGTCTGTTTTTCATATTTATACAGACGATGAAGGGTGATAGATAAAAAATGCTAGACCTGACCGGGAGTTAAACCCACGACCCTTGGCGTAATAGACCTTGCGTTGACCACTAAACTAATGGTCGGCCTACATTTTTTGTACTTTTAATTCTTTTTTCCATCGCGGACAGCCCTTAGAGAACCGCGCAAATATCACCTCATATACCTCCTTCTTTCTTCTCCAGAAGTTCTTCATCCTCTGTTGACTGTTCGGCCCTACTCTCATCAGTCCATAATCTTCTGTTGAGATTCCTCCCTTCACCCACAAGAACCTTCAATCCAAATTTTTTTTCTATATTCTTCTCGATCTACGCAGCCTATTTCTGTAATGTTGAACTTCTTGAGTTTTATTGTTTTATTAAAAAGTAAGTTACTTTAAACAGCTACTCAAACTAATCAATGAATTATGGTAAATTTCTCCCTTGATTTTAAATGAATTTGAATACCCAAAAATGTTTTTAAACATGTCTGGTTGATGGGTCATAATACAAACTCACTAGCACAACCGGTGTTTCTTAACAATTCAGAGTGAATTTCTGCCTATCTCACTAACTGAGCTGGTTAAATCACGCCTGATAACTTTTTATAAATTAATATAATTATATTAGTGGTAGCTTTTTTATGCGAATAGACCACAAATTATCACAAAGTTAACTATACGTTACATCTTCTTGGAAATTTTATAAAATACACTAAAAATATTTATATTCTAAAAATGTTTATTTGCGAACGCGGTGAATATTAAAGACTTATGTTTTTTAGTTTATTTAAAGTCACATCAACTGCTTTGATTATTAGCGATTACTATGGGTTACGGTACGGGATCGGTGAGTTTTTACGTGTAATAATTTTAGACCCTCATCGGGAGTCAAACCCGGGACCTTACGCTTTACAGTACGCAGCGAAGTATAACGCTGTAACTGGAGGCTCATTTTTGGTTTAGCGGTATGAAGATTTGTCCGAAGTATTCAAATCCAAATCGAGCTCAGGTCTCTACGGTGCGCAGTTAAACACGTTCAATGCAGCCTGGTAGACCCAATATCATTCAGCGTGACGGAGAGCAATACTTCAATGATAACTAGTCTGGCGCCATTATATTCGTGTACAAAAATTTAATTAGTTTCGGCCCATACTACTTAATTACTACTTAATTACTTTTATTACTTTCTTAATTACTTACTTTCTATTATTACTTAATTACTACTTAATGTACTACAATTAATTTTGTGTAATTGAGTAATTGTAACGCAATTAATGTCATAAAATTAATTTTTGTAATTTTATTACTATGACTAGAAAACACAGAACAATCATGTAGAAGCTCAAGTTTTCTTACGTGATTATAAGAATGTAGACAAAATAATATAATCAATATCCGTAATTATGAAATATAATATGTACCCTAATAATCAATAATATACAAAACTATTTCATTTAAAATTAATAATATATAAGTAACAAATAAAATTTCACAGAAACTTAAAACAGAGTTGTAAATATATTGGTTTTTAAATTCCGTCAAAAACCTGTGACATTTGTTCAAGAACTGATTGTATACTAGCACAGAAGGAACCTTTTTCTAGGACTGCAACTAAAGGACTGAAATACTATTCACCCTGACATAACGTAGAATGAGGAAATAATAAAACATATAAACTGGTCGCATTTTTGCGTTCGCCAGTCACCTGGTAGTGTTCTTTAAACCGCATAAATGCGTCCGCCGCATAAACATGTTAATCTAATGAGATATACAAGTACTCTATGGAAACGATAGGAATTTTTATCTTATAAATTACTTTAAAGTTTACGGTTAAGAACTTTAGGAAAATCTTTAAATGATAATAGTTCCTGACGCAACAAAATTGTATTAAAATTAAGGAAAAATAATACAATTTATAATAAATTGTTTTAATTCAAATATCTTGTGAATAAATATTTCTTTCTGTTCATATTATCTAATTAGTAACGAATTATCATTTCAATTTTGCTATTCATCCCGCTATTTAGACTGATCAAAATTTCTTAAACCTACACCACGTTTAATTCAAATATCAATTTACATAAATTAATCGGAACTTGAATTTTACTATGCGAAACAGACGTTCAGTGGGAGGTTGCGGTAATTGCACGATGTATAATTGCGTATCAACTCTCACAAACACACACTCACATTTCGTACTATTTCTCTTCTACCAATGAGTAGCTGCTTTTCATCATGTAAATGCTTATGGACTTGATCTTTAATCCATTCTAGTCTCGGATTTATTTGAAATTTACATTGTCGTGCTAGAAATGAATACAAAACTGCAGAAACAATCTACAAGCTGTTCACAGGAAACAATGAATAGATAAGCTGACAATACAAAATTTGACGTGAAAATTATTTGAAAAAATATTCATTTAAATTTCTTCAAAAACATAAATAAAATTATTGCTATAATTAACTGTAACTCACCGGGTTGGTCTAGGGGTAAAGTCATCGCCACTAGTCAGCTGTTTAACGGCTGAATTTCGGAGACGAAAGTTCCTGGTTCAAATCCTCGTAAAGGTAGTAAAATGCTTTATACTTTTTTTTTGTTTTTGTTTGTACTTTTATACGATTTCAAGTACTACTATCGGTTTCATAATCATAGACACCCGAGTTTTGAACCCTTGCACCTCCAAAACTACAAGTCGAATTTCAACATATTTTACATCAAAATTTAGCTCATTTTATTATACCTTGACCTACAATAGTCCTATATTTTTAATGTTGTTTAAAAATTTCCATATCGAGGTTGGAAGACAAAAAGACCTGGTTTTTTTGCTATCGCAACAAATTTCATGTGTTTAGAGGCGTGCAACTAGACAATCATTTGACCGAAAAGTTCGAAATTTGAACACAAGATAGACAATTATTATATTTTTACAGCGTGTACGAAATTTTAAATTCGTACGTTATTTAAATTTTGATTTATTATCAATATTCTGAACCCTTGTTATCTCGGTAACCGCTCGATTGTTAGGCACGGGAAAACTATCCTTTCATTCAGCGTAAAGAACTTATTACAAATTTGTTAATAACATGAAATATTAATTGGCCAATGTTGTGGTAGAATGTTTAAAATTTTGAAAAATAGACTGGGTAATGCGGGGGTGGGCGCTACTATCCATATTACCAGGTTGTGTACTTGACATCCTGTCGGACTGACTACCTGAATAGACAGACTGCGTTGTCAATTCAGGTAGACAGTGTAACACCCCCTCATCGCCGCCGACAACACATACGGAAAACAAATTTAGCGATGGGTTGGTAAAGGGTGTTATCAAAACAATTTAGGAAGCACAAAAACAAACACACAGGAAATCGTTGCATGAATGAAAATAAAATCAATTATAGTAGTAAGTAAAATTTTAATTAATAACAAAATAAGAATAGAATTTAACAACAAGCGGTACAATACACTTCATCCTTAAAAGACACAATAAATTTTATAAATTTTGATGCAGACTAGTTATTTACTGTGGTAAACTTTCCTTTTCAGCAAACCAATAAATATTAATTATAAAGTATAAAATAAAAAAAAATGAGTTCATACAAAAATCAATTAATAATAGCAAATTGTTGGCCAACTTTTTATATTTTTTTCTTTAGAATACTAGTAGCTTTTACAAACCCTTTCATTTATAATTCCTAGAATCTCCCCAAAACAATAAATAAAAGGAATAAAAGCTATTTAACCTTTTATCAAGGGGTAATAATAACCATATTAAAGATTCAAAGTTACTTTAAATTTGTCAAAAAAAAATATTTTTTAAGAAAATGAATGCACCAATTCATAATAAATTTTGATTAAAGTGATTTGATAAGTAGTTAATATTATATTATGCAGATAAAAAAAAATATTTTAATGTTCCTGTTTGCCTGTGGCTATTTCTGAATCGACATGAAAATACATTTTAAACAAGTAATAGCCAAACACATATTATCCTGTCCAACACATGTAAATATCGTAAAGGTTTCGATTTCGTTGAATCTCTTAAAAAAAATATTAAATGCGTCGGTTATCACGAATCACAGTAGGCTGATGTTAGAGAACTTCTCATAAATAAAAAAAACAAAATAGTAACATACCCCATGTCGTTAACACTTAGAGTAGTGATACAGACTCACGAACCAAACTAAGATGATCAATCACGAAGTAATATCCAAACTAGTTTCGGAAGAACGGCAGGCATCAAAAAAAACCAGGAAACATCCATTCAGATTACAGGATACAAGTTGGTTGAAAAAATTGTCATGTTCGAGGATCGAACATTCAAGAATTGGTTTAACTATGAACGGTGGTTGATCATTAAATTGGAGGATTCCATCTACGCACTCCGACCCAGAAGAAAAGATCGGTCTAGTGTCAATAATTAACCAAAATAACCAACGATCTTAACAACAGCACAAACTCATAAGTAATACAAGTAAATTAAAAAACTAGGTTAAGTAATTTAAAGAAAAGAGAATTTCTACGAGCCGAAATACAATTATAAAACTTTAAAAGATCTAGACAAAATACAATTAAGCAATTATTATTGCAAAAATCATTTCCAAATTAGAAAACATAATAACTTTTATAAATAAAATAATCAAAATCAAAATTAGTTTTAGTTGGATAGGACTCGTATCCAGCAATCAGAAGCAAGCCCAGACATAGCGTAGCTTACTTTCACAAAACATGATTTTAAACAGCTCGTAATAAATTCCCAGCTCTCGGAATACTAAGAAATGAAAATTAGCTTACCATTTCAATCAATGGGCAGAAGAAATTACATTTAACTTTTACAAAAGTTACAAATTTAAAATAATACGCAATAACCATTACTACGTATTTAATAGTTCTACATTCACTGAAAGTACATCTGAGAGTGACTAGTCATGCTCGTTGAGAGTCAGCACACCGCGAGGGCTGAACGCAGTTCGCCGTAAAAACTATAGATTTAACTCACCGGACGGTGAGTTAAATCCACATCACCAGAAGAATCTAGTTACCGGCAATCAAAAATAACTAGCTACGCCAGCAAAACAAAAATCAACGTAACAAACTGAAGCCAGTTGTTACAACAGTCAGATTCAGGCATCATGGATATGAATAAAAAATTAACTATAATATTTACAAATGAAGATTATTAATTAAACCAGATTAGTTGTATGAAATCATAATCGTTGGAATTATTTGCTGTTGTCTATAAATTTAATAGCTAAAATGTCTGTTGTAACTGACACTTGACTTTTACTTTGTAGTGTATCTTGAAATTTCTTCCTTAAATTATTCTTATATGTAGGTCCCGGAGAAGATTGCTATTTTTTATGTACCAAGCAGATTCATTTTAGCATTTAAATAGTATTAGTTTTACCAAACTTTTAGTGAAAATTTGTAAGTATATCTTGTGAAAGACAAAAACCAGCGACTTTGCTTTCATACATTCTTCTAATATTTTAATCTTCTTTTCGTTCCCTAAGGATAGATAAATGTGTTGCGATTCACACCGATCAGAAAACATTTTATCACCCAAAAATTTCTTCATTTTCCTACTAAAGAACTAATATATATTTTAATAAATATTTTACCTAAAAAAATACAACGAACATAATCTAATATCAGGTAGATGCAGTAAAATAATTTAAACAATTATGTTTTAGCATTTTGTTAAGTAACAACTAGAAGATGAATAGATAAATGGAAGATGATCGAAGAGAGATTAATTAATCATTTTCACAAGATAGTTGTCATTTAATTTGATGATTAATTGAAATGTGGACGATTTTAATTTGACTGTAATATAGTTTAATTATTAAAGGTTTGCCTATTAATTGTCAAAAATTGACGCATGGTTAGAATTTATCTTCTCTTTTGATTTACTTTTAAAATTGGTACAGTACTATGAGCAGCCTAATCTCCTAACTGGGTGGTTTAGTTAGCAGTATAAAAATGTAGTAAAACAACCAGTGCTGTATTTTCCAATGTAAATACGGTGTATTCTTTGACTTTTGCTTGAATGAATTGTAGTTGTGGATAGCAACTCTGAAGATCTAAATTTTATACATTTTTCTAAAAAATGAATTCCATTTATTTTATGTATGCCCTTATATTTTTCAATTGAATCGAAATGTCTGAGTTCACTTTCTGATTCCCCAAGAGGACTGGAAAATCATCTTATTTTATAGCGCCGTTTAGTTACATGCTACTATCCAGTGGGAGCAGTATCTTAGTTCTTTTGAAAATTAAAAATTCTTTAGCGATTTTCTTCGATTTTTGAATTAATATTATTGTTCGATTCACGAAAGAAAACACCTGTCTTTAAACAGTAATATCTTTTGAACCGTTGTATGTAAAAACATTTACAATACATCAAATTAAAGCTTGTTTTATTATTGGTTACAAGATATACATTTACATTTTCGGAAATAAATGGTGTATTAAATATAACGAGATACGCGTAAAATGTACCTTGTTTTTACCACTTTTCCAGTATACTCAACTTGAAGGCACTATTACTATGTTCACTTGTACTTTAAAATGTATAGGGCTACAAAGTATTATATGTTAATGTACTCCTGTAACTAACAATAAAACAAGTTTAATTTGATGTATTGTAATTGTTTTTACAAACAACGGTTCAAAAGATATTACTGTTTAAAGACAGGTGTTTTCATTCGTGAATCAGACTATAACTTATATTAACAATTCGTCAATTATTATTTTATTTTTTAACTGAATCGTTAATTTTCGGCGTCTTATTGGAATGTGATATACAGGGTGATTCTAAATTATGACGTAATTTAGTACACGACTGTAGAGCTAAAAAATATGAATAAAAGTTCATATAACCATATGTCCGCAAACGCTTCATTAGCATGTTACAGCTAGCAAAAAATTTCGCCACGATTTCAGTTCTTCTGGTGAAATACAGTGATACTGAATTTTTTAGGAGCTACTTTTTGTGACAAATAAGATGGATTTCTATGGACAATTACCTAAAAAATCGAACAAAACCAGTCTGGAAGCTGTAGTGTTAGCACTTTTTGAGGAAAATGATGAAATTAGAAAGAAATTTGCGGAAAAACACAGTCTTCTACGTTTGATGCCAAATAACTTTGTTAAATGACCAATAAACAAATTATTTTTCCCAATGAAAATTGTAGAGAATTTAATTCTGTAAGCTATTATGTAAGCAATGTAAACTAAATGTAAATAAAAGTATAATAAAATTGACTCTTATTTAGTATAATACACAGTAATACTTTGCCTTTTTATGAGAAGTAACGAATAATTCATTAAACAAATATAATATTTTTTTATAAATCCAATTTTTGTAAATCCGCCATATTTGTCAAAATGTAGCCCCAAAAAAATTCACTCTCACTGTATTTTACCAGGGGATTGAAATTGGGGCGAAATTTTTCGCTAGCTGTAACTCGCTAAAAAAAACCGTTTGCGGACATATATATATATATATATATATATATATATATATATATATATATATATATATATATATATAATGTACTTTTTTCTTATTTTTAGCTCTACAATCATGTACTAAATTATTTTATCATAATTTAGAATCACCCTATGCATGTAATTTTGTATTTTCTTCACTAGGTTAATTTTAACACAGAAAGCGAAATAAATCATAAAAGATTACGATAAACGAATCTGATACGTTTATAAATCGCATACACTTAATTAATCTAATCATAGTTGAACAAATTTATAAGTAGAGTCGGTAAGCAAGAGTTTAATAATAAATAGTATATAATTTAGTCCTGACGTACAACTTTTTTAGAGAGACCTATAATATAAAATTGTCATAAATGAAACGATATGGTTTAAATATTAATGCTAGTGATCATAAATTTTTATGAAAAAAACTGAAACTGTAAGTCTAAAAGAGGATTATATCGCATAACAAAATAAAACTCTTCTCTACATAAAGGATTTTCATCAAGTAAAACAAAATCAATGGGATACATTAAAGCAATTATATGAATGATGTATTAATTGAAATATTTTTTAACAGAATTCTCTTCCCTTTGAATAAAATTAACGTCATAAGTAATTTATTTCAGTGGTTAATTCAATAAAAAAGGCATTGACTATCACATTTTCGTTTAACCCCTTCCATCGCTGATCAGTAATTTTATTGTTTGTAATTGATGTCAGGACTACACTTTTAAAAGCTTAAATCACAAAGCAATCCATCGTTTTCCTGAACTGAACCGACATATTATGTATTTTTTTTATTTGTGTCTGATAAAAGTTCAAACTTTTGAAATTGAAAGTTTTAAAATGTTTAAAAATATATTTAATTCTGTAATGATCATTTGAAACTGTGTAACTGGATAGAACGTAAAAATTTTCAAACCTGTAGGTAATAATTTATTCTGCAGTTTGTTAACTGCGCACGCGTTAACTGGTCCACTATTCCGTATGATAATTATATTTCTCCATTGGAATTTGTAGAAATAATAATCAAAATTTTCTGTCCAATTTGGTTATCGAATTTGTCGAAATGATTTTAGAAGGAATCAAAAAATTTATATAAATATGGAATCTATCTGTTAAACTTACCTTAAAAATAATTCATAAATACGTCCAATTTTATGTTATGTAACAAAGTTAAGATTGGTTAAATCATTATTCAATATAATTTAAATACAATTGTTTTAATAACAAAGATAATCCGAATATGATGTACATTTTTCAAATCTTTTAATTTTGTTTAGCTTTATCTTAAATTCAGAACTATACGAACTGCACAACAACTGAATGGAATGTTAGTGGAATAAATTAACATGAAACTTAACAACAAAGAGGAGGGAAATTCAGTGATGTTTCCTCTAATTTAGCAAGTAAAAGTAACAAAAACAAAATTATGTACAATTAGTGCCATAAACAAAAATGAATGATAAATGATAATATAACAATAATAACAACGAAATAGAATAATAATGAGGTAATAATAATAGAGAATAACGAATGAATTAAAGAAAAATTAAAAGATTGTAAATTTGGAGGAACAAAATTGTAATAATTACTGTGTTGAAATAGGAATCAATAAAATGTTTATACATGAAGATCTCGCGGTCATTTTTCTTTTAGTCGTCTTAGGTTGCGTACATACGGAGAGCAACTAGTGACGGCAACGCAACGTAACTGGAGTTGCTCTGAAGAAAGTTGTTAGTCACTGATGACTGGTTCATATTAAGTTCAGTATAATATCAACTTGATTTCGATGTCATCATCAGAGGAAGATGTTCTTCCGTAAGTATTCAGAAAGTATTTTTTGCTGATGTCGGATCAAGTGGCCTGGCGGCAGGTTTTTGGTTGGTAAGGCGGTTGCAGCCTCCGTGGGGCTGGATGAGGACGCCTCAATTGAGTCCAACACTACTTCCTCCATCGTGAGGGAGTGAACATGAGTTTTTCTCGCCACCTCGGATAAAAAAAAGTATTCAGAAAGAAGCCGCAAAAAATTCAGCAAGAAATTTTTGTTGAAAAGACAATTCAATGTACATTCCTATTATGTATTTGAGTACAATTTGGAGGTATTATCGTACAAACACGGGTAGGGGCCTACTGTTTCATGAAAAATTCGAACTCAATATTTTGTTTTTCTGACATAACTTTTTTATAATAGTAAAACAAAAATACATAATAAAAAAAACAAAAACCGTAGGTGTAATAATATAAAAAATACTATTAAAATACACGGTGTACTCTCCGCTCTACAATACTTTCACGGAATACTGCTGGCAACTGACCAACCGAGCGATGAGTTTACAGCATTTTGTGACTCAAGAACTTGAGTTGCTGGATCAATCGCCAGTTGCGTTGCTATCTCTCCACTATGAACATTACGTTAAATTCTGATTGCTGAGGAAAAGAAACACCAGTTTTCGTTGCCTTGTCGTCACTATAGTAAGCTACGTAAAATGAAAGATTAAGCCTTTGTTTGGAACCGTGTATCTCACCAAGTAAAAAACATAAAAGTTTTAGGTACAGCTCGTTTCAAAGCGTGGTTTTTTGTTATTTTATTCGTATAAATTACAAAACACAAGAGTGTATCAGGCATTTTGTGGTGATTTGGAAACAAAATATGTACTCATTTTTCACTTAGTCCATTATTGAGAACATGTAGTACGATCAATTTTAATAAAAAAAGTATGGCGTTTTAGAGGAGTGTTTATTTACTCGTATGTTTTCTAAATTATGTCCGCTAAAATTCAGCCTGTTAGTACGAAGGTTAAAGGAAATAGCGTTTTTTTTTAAATTATTATTTCCGTTCCCGATAGACTATAAAACGGGTAAGTAAGTACATATTTTGTTTCCAAATCGTTAGAAAATACCTATTACAATCCCGTGTTTTGTAATTAATTCGAATAAAATTACAAAAAACCAAGCTTTAAATGTATCGTAAATTTTTATGTTTTTACTTGATGAGATACGCGGTTCCAAACACTGCTTTCATCTTTCATTTTACGTTGCTCTCTGTAAGTACGCGCCCTTACTGGTCGTGTTACTGTTGCGGTAGTATTGCGTAGCCTAAGAATTTAAGTGTTTTCGTGACTCTGTGTAAAATTTTGAAAATTTTGCTTTAAAGTATTTTCAACTATTAAAATTTTAAAATTTGTGTATAGGATATTTCTTGTATGTGTGGTACATCGGTAATTTTCCGTAATCTTTAAATTTGTCAGCGGACCATCCATTTTTTTGTTAAAAGCACAAATTTATCCATGAATTTATTGAGTGCAGTTTCTATTATTATTCATTCATATTCATTAAAACGAGCACACGAACTCTGGAGGCTGAGAGGAAAACCAGATTTTATATTATAATTATACAGTAAAATGCTACAAATGTCTCATAAAACAGTTTAAACTACATGAAGTATACGTCATTAAAATATAATTGGACTTAATATAATGTAATTTGTAATTAGTTTTCTGTATTAAAAGTTAATTAACTACATGAATAAGTTGTATTCCGGTACACTAAATGAATTATGCTCTATATATTTTCTATTCTCATAACATCAGTTAACCTCATTTTAGTAGCATTATCATCATTGATTTGCTTATAACAAATCCATTATACAAAATTAAAGTTAGGTGCAACATAATAGGGGTAGTTCAAATTTCATCTAAGTTTCCGTTTTTTCTCTTTTTCGAATATCGTGAAAAGTAGAAAACCAATTTAAAAATAATTCCCAGCTATTTGTGCATAATTTATTTGTTATTTAATCGGTTATTGCATACATCCTAGGTTGCCTAAATAAGTTTTTTTTACTTTATTTAAGAAAAATAAACTACAACTCTGTAACAGTTTAACACAACCAGCAGTTATAATGTCAATAGTTTTATATAATTGTCTTAATGTGACTTGTGTGAGGTAGTCGCCCAGCGGCAACCCCTCAAGATGATTCACAAAAGGTCTCTATTCCATTGCCTTTTCAGTCTTCTAGGTGCGGTAGGTGAGGAGCAGACAATGACTGAATTTGTGGATTTGTGTGATAGTGTAGTTTGCTATGAAAATGTCTGTATAGTTTTTTTATTGTTTCGATGTTAAGGTCTCTATGTAATGTTTTGTTACTAACGTATGTTGGACAGCCTGTGATGATGCGTAAAGTTTTGTTTCGGAATGTCTGAATACGTTTTATGTTAGATACTTTATCTGATCCGTAGATCACTGAACCGTAGGTCCAAATAGGATGAAGAAGTACCTTGTAACAGTTAAGTTTCTAAGTAATTGGAGGAGATTTATGGTGAATAATTTTGTAGAGAAGTTTTAACCTACATAAGTAATAAATTTATTTTTGGAGCTCTCACCTTAAAAACACAAAAACAAGAAATTGTTAAATCTCAACGTAGATATTTCGTTGAATTATACGAACGTTATAATTTACTGGTGATTTATAAATAGGAATAAATTTGTCAGACACTTACTTGACTTAAAATTTAAAGTTGAAATAATGTGATTTTTTGACTTTCCTTACTGTTTTCAAAAGTTTTGTACGATTATATATTCATTGCTATTTTATTTTTCTGTCAATTTTGTAGAAGTCAGAGATGAATAAATTTTAGACTTCCTTTTGTACCCCATCTAACTTTGGGTAGACATCAAGTAATAATTCTTCACAACTTAAAATAAATTTGTGTATTCTTCCAAATACGCCTTCCCAACGAGTAGGTGTAGCGATCAAGCCAACTAGCTTCTACGTCAAGGGCCCCAGGTTCGATTCCCGGTCAAGTCTGGAATTATCATGTTTTCTTTTTTTGTTACTCTTCATCGTCTGCGTTTATATGATATGCAAAACTCTCATAAGTAAAACCACAGAATATTCTTCCAAAATTCTTCACAACATTGATATTAAATGACCCACCGGGTTGGTCTAGAGGTAAAGTCGCCACCGCGAGTCAGCTGTTTAGCAGCTGATTTTCTGAGACAAAGTTTCTGGTTCAAATCCTAGTAAACATAATACTATTATACGGATTTGAACACCAGACGGTGTTACCGGTGTACTTTAATCGTTGGGGTTCAATTAACCATACTCTCTCATAAATGGTCGGCCTGGGCCTGTATAATACTACACCTTTTTACGCGTCATTCTCGTCTTATTGGGTCATGCGGTTGCTTATTGTTCTGAATTGAACAGATTACAACGTATACGCCTAAAGATTAAAAATATTTATATTTTATGTACGCGTATATCAATCGATATTATCAAATCGATCAAGGGTCAAGATTATCAAGTTTAGGGATAATTTTTGAATGTGTTTTAAAATTGATTACATTGTACATTTCCATGATTCCAGATTGATTTACGTTTTTTAGTTTTAAAATGTATTTAAATGTTTCTTGCTCCGCAATCAAGGTATCAGGTTTAATAGGGTTAATTACCTTTAATGTTCTGCTCATAACAGGCAGGTGGAGTGTCAGATTATTTACACTCAATCTGTTCGTTGCAGGGCTAAAACAAATAGTTCTGTTTCTTATCACATGGTCAGCCAATTAAATTACTGAATCATTTAAGAACAGAAGACGTAGAGGTGTAAAAGTTACTTACCAGAGTTATCTCCTCTGAAAGTAATGAATTTCATTATTTAGCCAGACCCTGTGGTGAATGAAGTAAAGGTGTCATTTGTAGAAAACTCGGCATGCTCATAAGCGTCCTTTTCCATTCAGTGGGGAAGGCAATAATAAACCACTTAACTCCTCGTTTTACTTAGTAAAACCTCTACAAGTTCAAACCAGCCTTTCGGCTGACGACCTAAACAACACCTTTAATGTTAACTGTAAGTATTATCTTAAAAAAAAACAAATTTATACCGGAGATCAATTACATAAACAATACGAAAATTAATTTCAATGTAATTTCTGAAAAGATAGTAAATAATTATTAGTAATAATATTATAATAATTATTAGTAATAATTAGGAAGATGGTTGTTATTATAATGTTTTTAAACCAAACTTCCACGAAGATCAGAAATAAAATAATAAGTTCTATAACGGGAACAAACAGATGTTATACTCCAGTCAGATTTTTATATTTTCTTCTTGTTTCCAGGACAAAATGGATGTGTTTTAGTTCTCTTAAAAATATAATGCATTCTATGTGGTTAAAGTACAAGTACATAAGAAGTACACAATTGAAGATATTGTACGGTATAGTTCGTTGTATTTTGCCAGTTTGATGGCAAAAACGATAATGGATGAGATAGGAGGAATTGTCTGCGAGTCAGGTTTTCTGAACTGAGCAGGGACTGAAGTAGACTGATATGATGAAGGTAAGGGGAGGGGAGGGAAGTTGACTGAGTGAGTAAGTCGAGTAGCATTCGGGCAGAGGGTGGAATCAATAACGGGGTAACTCTGCCTCGGCACTAGGGTATGTGCTCTTCTCGCTCGCTCTAGTAGTACGTACTTTGTGGTGCTAATACGGCCCCCGCAATCGCTCCCCTCTCTTCCGCCTAACTCCACAAAAGTCTTTCGCTTCTCTTATTCCATTTAATTTACCTAATTAATTAATTTAATTAAAATCAACACATAGAAATCTAATTAAGGTATTTTATTGCAAAAACATTGATACAAATGTTTGCAGTTTATTTATTTTAAATAATTACTTTATGTAAACCACTGCCAGTATTTCTATTTCTAATGTATACATGTGAAACCGATTCAATACGCATGCACTGTATTCTAATTCTAAATTTTCACTCTAAAATAATTCTTTTTGTATGTTTATGTTCGTTATTCCACTAATTTTTATACCAAATAATTGAATGATCAGTGATGATAGTTTTGGGGAAAATGTATTCTTTTTTTATCATAATTTTATGTTCATCTGTTGCTAGATTTCAATCGTAATTTACTTGTTACAGATGATAAAAACCGTGGTTCGTAACTCTTCTTCTTCTTACTATCAAGGATTAGGCATAAGGCTGTTCCGAACTCACAAACCATCCTGTACATCTGCACAAACACGAGACATTCCAACCCGTACATCTCGATTAATGCCATCTTCTGCAAGGTCTTCCTACCTCCCTTCTTCCAACTGGAACATATTCAGTCACTTTTATAGGTATTCTCTTCTCTGGCATCCGTTCCAAATGTGGACTTAATTGATTCCGGTACTCCTCCACTTTTTTATCAAGCTAAATACACCCGACTCAGATCTAATTTCCTCGTCATGTATTAGATCCAGCCTCGAGCAGCCCTTCACCCTTCTTAAAAAACCTCATTTCAGCTGCTTGGATTTTACTTTCTTGACGTTTTGTGCTAACCCATGACTCACTTCCATAAAAAGAAGGACTGAGGCTGCCATTACCTTGTAGAACTTTACTACTGCTCTGATCTAGCTTTGTTACTTAGTGTCCTGTTAATGGTACCACAAATAGCTTGAAATTTATTTATTTTGTTTTCGACATCCAAGTCCCTTTCAAAGCTCACATCGCAGCCCAGATAGTTATAGTGCGACACTTGATCTAATACTACATTGTCTAAAACAATCTTCGAAAGAGTGGGGTACTTTCCTCTGAGTGCCATAACCTTTGATTTAGCAACCGAAACTCGTAAATCAACTCGTGATCCGTAACTAAATAACAAAATATTAGACAGCTAATGATATTAAAATGTTAAGTCCAGGCTCTTTCGGGATCTGGTTATTATTAAATGACTAAACTTATAACAAGTTTTAATTAGCAAATTAATTAATTACAATAAATTATTACGATTATAACTACTAGTAAATTACTATTACACAATAACTCACGCTAATAGCAGACTGAATATAATTGAAAAATGTTATTAAAACGACAAACTCAACTTAAGTAAAAATAAAATACTACCATTTACAATAAAATAAATAATTAGTTCTTTACTTACAGTCATATACAGATTTTTAACAATAGTACAGCAATTTGCTGTCACTAACGAATCCTTCTCCCATCAAGCCAGACCAGCTCCTAATAACACAGTTAACAAACACTTTAAGAATTTTTACTCACTGCGTAACCTATTTCCATAAAGACTTCTTTACTTAGCACAGTCCAATTACTAACTGAACGACGGATGAGGAGTCGGTTCTTTTTATAATAACTGATCTTATTATTTCGAGAAAAATGAAGAATAACTAAGAACTAAATATATAGAATAAGGAAATAATATAATAATAGATACGAACTAGTTCCTTTTATTGTGTACTAGAAAAATTAATAATTTATTTAACAAAGATCGGAGTGCTACTGCAGGTTAGAAATGACACCTCTTTAAACTTCATACACACTATTATCAAAACCAATGTCACAATGTTCATTTTTTAACTTTTATATTTTGCAACTGTGCAAAGAAAACTAGCAACAATGATTAGAATGAGTTATTTTACTTTCTCTTGCCTATATGAATATATAGGAAGGAAAGTATTGTTTCATGTCGATTTTTCGAAATCGAGTTTTCACCGAATCTACACGTTTCCAGACCCCCTGAACCCAAAAAACATGTTTTTAGCGATTAGTCTGTGTGTGTGTGTGTGTGTGTGTGTGTGTGTTTGTGTGTGTGTGTGTGTGTGTGTGTGTCTGTGGTTAACAGAATATCTCAAGAACGGACCGTTATACGAACTTGAAACTTGAAACTTAAGTTAGATACTACCGGACCCGACACGAACATTTTCATCAAAAACGGTCAACCGGAAGTAGTAGTTTATTCGTCCCATTTTTCACTTTTTTGCGATTTTCTCAAAAATTGGTCCTACAATTCTTTTTTTTTTTTTTTTTTTTTTTTTTTTTTTTAAATCGCCTCATTTACTTAATTTTTATGCTCTACAAGATAGGGTAGGCGCCATTTCTGATGAAATTTTCAGGGAGGTTGTTCTTGTAAAAAAATTGTTTTTTAAGATTGTGACTTTCATATGCATTGTAGCGCAAAACTGTATGTAAAACAAATCGTAGAGAATTAAAAATCCTACAACTTTCATTTCAAACATTTTTTGTGTAACGCTTAGTTTTACTATAATTAGCGATTTCAGCCTTAGCATGCATTTTTCGACTAAAGTGTATAATAATCTAATTTATAGGAAATTAATAGATCTTCAACTTTTATTCAGAGCATTTTTCTTTACAGCCTAGTTTAGCGTGAAAGAGTGATTTTCCGTATTTTTAAGCCAAACTGAGGTAGATTTTCATTTTGCGTCTTTCACTCAAGATTAAAACAAGGTTATGTTTATTGAGATTAGTGTTTTTGTTAATTTCGAATGTTTTATTACTAATGTTAGGTTATATTGTTAATTATTTTCATTGGCAAGAGAAAGTAGTGTGAGTGTTTTACACCAGATTTTTTTTTAATCGTGTGATAGGCTTACTAGAGGAAATCATCAAAAGTGATACTGCTGAGGAAAATTTATTTATGTTAAATTAAAATTTTTAATTAAATTTGTGCTTCCAGTGTTGTATTAATGGACCATCTCCATTGGCGTTTCAGTTGTCTTTGTGCGATTCCCGATAGAATTACTTGGAAAATTTATGTTGCGTATTAAGGGATTAATATGATTTCTGGAGTCTGTCTCGGAACCTATGATATAGTTTTAGAAATGTATCTTTGACGTACGGGATCGACGTAAATCAACTATAACGTTTTATTAGATACGAAATTTTAGTAATTCGTAATGTCACAGGAGTTTACTTTGGAAACGCTGTATTTGTGAAAGGAACGACGGTGTTGCTGTACCATAGATCTGTCTACCACACATTCTGATCGGTTAAAAGTTATATTAAGAGTTTCGAAGCCATAAGTAATTTTTGATGGCTTGTTAAAAAGTTCGTATAACTGCTTCAGTTAGGCATTTAGTAATTTTTTCAAATGGTTGGCGTGTTTGTTCACATCAACCGCTTATCAAAATACAGCCCGACATACCAAGCATTGTTTGTTTTGCTTGACAAAAAGTATTATGTTTTTGTATTAATTCTAAAATAAAATTGTTTGGACCGTAGGTAAAATTCTACCAACTGGTAATTCTGTCATGGTGAAACATAATTTAATTTTAACCCTCTATTTTTTCTGTTTTTAACTTATTTCATTCTTACTTGAAGGCCTTTCGTAGATCCAAAGTTTGTCGATGAACGGTGCTTTAACAATTTTTAGCAGATGTATTTTAACATACAGCTCTTCAGTAAATTGTGTAGTCTTCAAACATCCGTAAATATTTTATAAAATTTCCTATAAATATTTTAATCTGACAAGTTAAGTTTAAAATGAAAGTTTTAATAAATTATTAGGTATTAATAAATAATAAGAATTTGTAGTAAAACTGAAGCTAATGAAGAAGAAATTCATTTTTTACACCCTTCTTAATGAGAACATAAATCGCTTTGAACAGTGTATAATGAAATGAGTGATAAAAAGGATGCAAGTTAGATATTCAAAAGCACATGGGTATTAATTGAAGTCAATGGTTATTGTGTGGTCTTTGAATGTGAATCTAACAGACAACCACAGACTGTCGGTAAAGTTGAATTTGCTTAATGTTCAATTATATCGCTTCACTAGCAACAGAGACCACCTGTATTTAACAGGTCTGTTTCTGCAAATCTAGTCCAGTGGTTCTAATTATTATTGAGAAGTACGAAAACAGAGTTCAAATGCAAGAGATACATCAAATTAACAGTTTTACTTCATACACACTCACTCCTTTTATTGAATTAAGAGTTCATATTACTCCAGTTTAATGAAAGATTTTTCTAGTCAACGATTTAAAAAATAAATAATATTTCAACCACCATTATCTTTAATAAAACTTTCTTTAATTATTAACAAAATGTCCAGTTATATTAATCTTTATATTCCGACGTGTATATAGGTACCGGGTGTCCATTAAGTCTGGAAACGGCTGAATAACAGAAAAGTGAGCTTGACTAGGTGACCAGAATGACTTTAATTACTTGTTGCGCCAAAAAAACTATTCTAGGTGATATTTGAAATTTTTGTCCGCCATCTTGGATCCGCCATATTGGATTTAACTTTCTTAATTTAAATAGGATGATGGTCATATGATACATGATTTCGATCTAAAATTTTAAAATAAATTCAATGGCGAAAACCGGAAATCGATATCTTTTTTCGTTTTTGAGATATTACCATTCAACTATCCAAATCGGGGCAAAACGGCCATTTCTCCCTCCTCCGTCTTTGAGCCTACATAGGCAATTTAGGTAGCAAGTGAACGACTACACATAAGAGTATTGAAAATGATAAGTTTTTTAATATCTCCACTCGTTCATAAATAGGAAATTAATTCATAAATAGGTTTCAACAAGATGGAGCCCTGCCCATTTTTCTTTTCAGGTTCGTGTTTTGTTGACCGATATTTTCCCAGAAAGATAAATTGGTAGGAGAGGAGCAATTGAATGGCCTCCGAGATCGCCTGATTTGAGTCCATTGGACTACTTCTTGTGGGGATACTTAAAAAACAAAGTTTACAGAACGAAACCTAACAGTCTGCATGAACTCAAACAAAGAATTCTAAATGAATCTTCTGGAATCCCAAGGGAATGCATTAGTAATGCTGTATCTAGTTTTTACGCACGTACATCATATTTTCAATATGTAAGAAGAGGCCACTTTGAACAACTACTCTCAGTCAAGAAACATTTAGTAATTTTATTTTCAATTATGTAACTCATTTTCACAGTTAGTTCCTTATAACACTAACCTTAAACCTTAAACACTAACATTTACAAAAATAACAATAAGTATTAGGCTAACTGGTAACAAATTAAATACTGTAGTTTTATAATGCAATAAATCAGCCGTTAAATTGTTTTTCCGTAGTTCTTAATGACAATAATTTCCTATTTATGAACGAGTGGAGATATTAAAAACCTTATCATTTTCAATACTCTTATGTGTAGTCGTTCACTTGCTACCTAAATTGCCTATGTAGGCTCAAAGACGGAGGAGGGAGAAATGGCCGTTTTGCCCCGATTTGGATAGTTGAATGGTAATATCTCAAAAACGAAAAAAGATATCGATTTCCGGTTTTCGCCATTGAATTTATTTTAAAATTTTAGATCGAAATCATGTATCATATGACCATCATCCTATTTAAATTAAGAAAGTTAAATCCAATATGGCGGATCCAAGATGGCGGACAAAAATTTCAAATATCACCTAGAATAGTTTTTTTGGTGCAACAAGTAATTAAAGTCATTCTGGTCACCTAGTCAAGCTCACTTTTCTGTTATTCAGCCGTTTCCAGACTTAATGGACACCCGGTATATTATAATTATATTCCTAACTTTCGATACTTGCCAGTGATAAATTTTTCCCCAGGTCGAGTTACGAGCCCTGTGCTGGGTAGTCCAGTGTGGGGCTGCCACCTTAGAGCCTCTAGACGGGCCCTGGGTTTCATTTGGAGACCCACCTCCTAGGTTCATTCACCCTCTTCACGGTTGGGAAAATTCCTCCTCTGCCTTCGAGACCGTTGACCATTTTTCAGGGCTCCACCTGCCCTGAATTTTATTTGAGTTGACTCCCTAGACTCTTCCACCCTCCACGCCGTTCAGAATCCTCCATCTCCGCCGTGAAGACCGTTGACCAGTTTTCAAGTCAGTTGATCCGCGGGTACTTATTTGGCTATGCCTTATCCGTACCTGCCTGCATATCTACAGTACGTTCCCTATCAGCCATTGCGACGCGCCGTGTTGGGGTTGAGGCCCCATTTCAGTGATCCATACAAGTTTAAGCTTACCCCCTACTCGATTCAAAGCCAAACCCTAGCATGGGCTGATCGAGCACGGCTTCCCTAGAAGAAAGCGAGGCTTGGGAAGACCTAAAAAGAGATGGATGCCGGAACAGGCCATTGAGCCTAATCCTTGACAGATGATGATTACAAAAATATATTTGAAAATTTCAAAAGTTTATTATTATTAACTGTCATACATATTTGTAATCATTCATTTTGAAAACTATGTTTTTAGAAATCATTTTAAAGCAAAAATGTGAACAACGTAAAGTGACAAATATTTGACTTACCTTTTGAGATGCTTAAATTACTGGCAAATTCTTAAAAGAACTCTCATCAAAATAATTTGATTCATTTTACAAAACATTTTCCCGTAATTAACTGCATTAACTGAAATTAATAAATAAAATAAATGGATTTTGTAAATTTGATAACACGTTTTACTACATAAAATCGAAACTGTACTAAAACAGTTTTATTAAAACGCTTTTTGCTGTCTGACCAATACGAATCAGGTTTTCAGTTTAGATTTTTATTTTTTTCTAAACTCCATTCTTTCACTCTGCTATTTCTTCCTTTTTTCTGTCCTTTGAGATCGTAGTTGTTTTTCTTTCCTCTGAAAATGTAGACTCAGCTATTTTTTCCTAAAAATGTTCCCTATCGTTCAATAGTTCTTTTTAAATATTCAATAGTTTTATATGTTCTTTTCAAATTACTTCAATCTACTCGGTTTAATTAATATATTTTCATAAAAATCAAATATATCATGTATTAATCTATTTCATTCAATCTGAAATTTTCCCATAAAATTTTAATTCTTATATTTTCTAAAAAAATATATAAATTTTTCATAATTTTTTTATAAATTTCTTCTGATTTATTTAGTTTATTCATTCTATTTTCGCAATTTGATCAACGAATTATTTTCAAATATTTTTGTAATTTACTTAGCCCTACTTCTTTTTCTAAAACTTTTTGTAAACTTTCTGCGACATAATTGGCTATAGAAACTACAGTAACCGAACTACAGTTGTATTTCATCTTATTTTGAAATTTTAAATAATGTTTTTATTATAAACAGCTTTTGTAAGATGGCACGTAATTTTAATTTCTTGGCCTAGCTCGTATTGAATTTTTCAAGTATATTTGGTGGAATTATATCTCCTTAATTTTTACGTTTTAGTACTTTCTTTATTTCTTCATTTACTTATTATTATAACTTATATATTATTCTTTATTTTATTATGAGATTTCTATGCTTTCTATTTTATTATTTTCACTGTTTGAGAACCACACTTTTTTCGTATGGGTTTTTATCCAATTTATTGGCGCATTCTTCCGGTTTTTTTTTAACTTTAGTTTTGGTCTTCTTTATTTTGGAAAAATTGTAATATAATCTGCCAAGATTAGTATATTCGTGTTAAAAATTAACATTTTTATGATTTTGTTTGTGATTTATTAATTAAATATACCTAATTTAATATATTACAGTAACAGTACCAATATCGGCCAATCCATAAAGGAAATTTGTATGCGATGCGATTCAGTTAATTTTTACTAAGTTGAAAATTCATGTAAAAGATAAATTAGACAGATTTTTCTTTTAAATCTCTTTCGCTCATATAGTAATTTCAAATAAAATACATCCTCAGTCATTAATTTGTTTAATGTAGCAAAATGAATTTGGAGATCTGTAATTCAAACTACTAGTGCAGCATTTGTATATTAAACGACTAACATACAAGACACTTCTACTCGATAAAGATACACTTTCAGAGTGGCAAGATTAATATTAAGAAAGCGCGGTACACACAAAAATGTACCTTGTATGGAAATTTCAAATGTAGTAAAACTGAAATGGAATTGTACAAAGCAGTGAATGTCTCGAGTTATGTTTGCTTACACCCTCGAGTATTGTAAAACGGAAAGGATAGAAGGTTTAACACAAGGGTTAAGGGTAAATGTTTGAACATTGAACTACATGTTGCATCTAGAGGAGTAAATTTATTTCCTACTAGGTTGTTTCGTAAAACACTTTCCCATTTTCCTTTTTAACCACAGATCAGAGTTCTTAAATTCACTTTCTTAATGTTCTTGGATACTAAAACTTTTGTATAAAATTCATTAAATAAAAATATTAATATTTATTTTTAACAACGTACGATAATAAATAAAAGAAGGTTAAATATGTGCTCATAAGTACTTCTAAATTAAATTTCCTAAAATATCAGTCAATACTTCACCTGCCAAAATTTCTGACTCATATACAATTATACCGGGTGTCCTACGGAATTTAAACCATAGGAAAATAGCATTGATTTTCATTAGTTTGTTATAATTATTTTCTTCCCACGAATAAATGAAGACTTGTTATAGTTAGGAATCATTAGAAAAAGTTTAGACCTTTTAAAAAATATCATTTGACACATTTTAAGCTGTATTTTAGCTTAAATATATAAATACAATTTTTATCAACTTTTCGCATTATCTTTGGAGTAATAGTAACGTTCTGGTCCACAGAAATGTGAAGATAGGTGGGTCGAATCCATCGGCGGTAAAAGTTTTTATTGTTTAAATAATATTGGAAATATTTAAAAAAATTAATTATTTATTTATTTTTTAATTTTGACAATTTATTTTATTATCTAAAATTATTGCAACAATCAGCTGTCTCTAAAAATTAAATGTAAATAAATTTTGACAATTATTCTAAAATTATTTACTAAAACATTTGTTTTTTTGGAAGCAAATTCAGTATTATTGTTAATACTAAATATTTCTTTCAGCAACATTTAATTTTCAGAGACAGCTGATTGTTGCAATAATTTGTAGATGATAAAACAAACCGTTAAAATTAAAAAATAAATAAATACTTTTTTAATATTTCCAATATATTTTGAACAATAAAAAATTTTTACCGCTGATGGAATCGACCCATTTTTATCTTTACATCTGCGGACCAGAACGTTACGATTACTCCAAACATAACAAAGTGAAGAGTTGATAAAATTTACAATACTTAAATGGAAAACGGTTATAAATTTATATATTTCTGTATTTAAGCTAAAATACAGCTTAAAATGTATCAAAATTGATATTTTTCAAAAGGTCTAAACATTTTATAATGATTCCTGACTATGATAAGTCTTAATTTATTCGTGGGAAGAAAATATTAACAAATTAATGAAAATCGATGCAATTTTCCTATGGTTCAAATTCCGTGGGACTATAGTGATACAGAATCTTAGTACCATACATACTACACTACAACATAATAATAGTACTTTACATAATAATAGTACCATAAGTTTTTTTTTGGTTTAACGTCCGACTGTTGTGCAATTGATGACTAATGCAGACGGTGAAGGATGAAATGTTTTTTGTAACGTATGAAAATATGCCGTGCCTGAATGGGATTCGAACCCAATAGTATAGTACTATAGTATGGTAAAGTTTGAAGACTAGTAACATAATCATGAGGATACTTTCTCTTATGCAGTTCTATTGCAACATGTTTGTTTCCAACTTGTTCTGTTTTCTACCAGCGTCTTAATACCTTGTTAGCTAATACCCTCTTGTAAATCGGCTATAAACTTTATTCGTCAATTTACTCTTTTCCTGTCTCCTTCTATTGGTCCTTTTTATACACTTTT
Source organism: Catonia carolina (assembly GCA_035578175.1). Classification (NCBI taxonomy): domain Eukaryota; kingdom Metazoa; phylum Arthropoda; class Insecta; order Hemiptera; family Achilidae; genus Catonia; species Catonia carolina. The sequence goes on along the minus strand of JAQMRL010000001.1, from coordinate 252,653,110 downwards.
AATTAAACCTTCTCTCATTATACTAACCAATTAGCTTTCCTCCGTCAAATGATTGTCAACTAATTTCTCTTATCTTCTATTCTTCATAATAGTTCTGTATCCCTTAATCTGTCGATTCGTTTGATTTTATATAATCATCTACAAACTTTCATTTAAAAAGCCTCAAGTCTTTTTATTTTCCCGTTTGATGCTCATATTTTTCATCCGTAAAGCAGTACGTTCCAAACGAGATATTTTACTAAAACGTTTCATTAAATATAATTCCATCTTGCTAAACAGTAAGTTTTTTTATTAGATCTTTTTTGCCGTCATATTCTTGTTTTATTATTTGTATTTCCTGTCTCCAATTTTCAAGTGTCATGATTCCCAAGTACCACAAATGTAGGCTATTGTTTTACACGTTAAAATTTTCCTTCTTTCGAGTAGGTCTTGAATTTATTTTTTCCTGCTCTTATTACGTTGGTTTCTTTAACGTTCATTTTCAAGCCATATTCTGTAATTACGATTTGTATTTTTAATAACATAGTTAGAATATCTTATGGTATTTCTTAAACAGCACCATGACATATTTAAATTATATATAATTAATTTTCCCCAAAGCTAATTCCTTCTTCTCCTTCTTCTAAATTTTCTTAACCATAATTTCAACAAACATGTTAAACATAGTTGACGAAAGACAAAAACACTGTCTTTTAAAAATTTGGAAATCTTCAATTCTTGTAGCATCACTCTGCTTCACGTATAATTCCTTAATTATCCTTCTTCTTCTTCTGTAAGTGTCCTCTCCGACCGTAGGTTGGCAATTATGATGGCTATTCAGACTTCGGACACCCCAGCTCTTAACAACTCCGCTGAGGTACATAGAACCAGTCGTGAAAATTCTTCTACCAAGAAAGTTTTCTTCTTCCCACATCTCTCTTCCCTTATAGTATCAAGTGAAGCATTTCATATCTTGGTCCACATATAATATAACCCAGACATTCCATTTTCCTTCTTTGTATGGTGCTATTGTCCATAATTCTTTCTAATCCACTCTGTACTGTTTTATTATTTCCCTATTCGACACGGTCAAAACCTTCTACATATCTATGCTGTAGTGATATCCCAATTATTTTCTCCGTATATGTCTCATGGACAATCCTTTTCAAAACATAACACGCGGTCACAGTATAGTAAACAATCTGTTATTAAATGCATGGATTGGTATAAGGAAAGCAAATGATTGCAACAGTGGGTTTCGTGGTTTCTTAGATAATTATTCTCGTTATTTCCTTTATGCTATTTGACATTTGTACAAAATTAAATTGATGGTGCATTAGTAAATCTAATTCATCCTAAATGTATCTTTACTTGGGTTAAAAATAATTAAACTTCTAGTACATTGACACAATGTATTCATTATTTCATAGCGTAATTTAAAACTTTTCAATCCCATAGCATGAAATTCCATTTAAGTTTAGTTTTTGAAACAATTGTTATTACTTTATTGTAAACGCTTGACTTGCCAGTTAATCGATTCAATTTTGTTGATAATTTCCCTACAGCTCTAAACAAAGATATCGAGTTTTTGCCACTTGCAGTCGACACATTTATTATAGTTTCTTTCTCTTGTAACTTTACTTGTTTATCTTTTCTTTAATTATTTTTCATCCCTTATTTTTTTTATTTTGTCAGTTGTACTTTACATATTATCTGGTGTATAATAATATTGAATTTTCTATGTAACTTCTAATATATTGAATTCATAATGGATGAATTTTGCGTTTATGTAGATTTCATCTCCAAAACGAAAATTCTTTCAATATCTTTCTCAATAACTTTTTTATTTATTTTTTACTTAAAGTCCAATTTTTCTGTGAATTAATGTTAGATAATAAATAAAAATGAGCGAAGAAAATGCCAGACCTGTTCAAGAGTCAAACTATAGTCCCTTGGCGTAGAAGCCAGTTATGCTGACCACAATACCAAAAGACCAACGGTCTTTTGGTATTGTGATCTTTTGGACTCAAAGTAACTTTATTTTGTTTTCTGTCATTTAACTCAGTACCTCTGAGTTTATATGTAGAAACGTTTCCACTTTATGCACATATTTTTATACCTGTATTGGATTAAATTCATCTATTTAAATTTTGACTGTTGTTCGGCATTGTTATACAGGTTGATAATTTAACGTAATTTGTGATGATCCTTTTCTGTTTTATCAGCTTATGCGATTTCGGTATATTTTGAGAACTACGTGCATAATTTCTTCAAAAGAAACTAAATAAATAGTTCGGCTTAGAGAAATGACGAGTTATAGATGGAGTTTTACACAGTATATGCATAGAAAGTTAAAAGGAAGTAAAATTCAATTTGAGATATAGAAAATTCGAGTTATAGAAGTTTGATCGTATGATTAGTCAATGAACTAACTTTTTTACTAATGGGTAACGGGCTGATCATTGTTGCAACATGATATTTGATTTCATCTTCCTTAAAAAATTAACAAACTATTAAATCAACACGATCATCCACATATTATGAAAACTCTAAATTTTCGTGACAATTGGTACAAAATAAATTCATAATACATAATAATATTTTAAATTACACTTTATTTGACGTTCGATTCATTGAACTCGGAGATTAATAGTGTTAATTTATTACATAAAACTAATAAACGAAGGTCACATTTAGACGATTCTAAAAATACTTTATCTAAATAAGCAACAGTTTATAAAACATTTTTTGAATAATTTTTTTTTAATAAGCGATTCCGGTTTTAGTAATGCAATTAACAAATTTACACATGACTTATCATTGTGAAAATACAATTTACATATTTAATTACGTATTAACAGATTGAGCGTAAATTGTCTCTTACTAATAACGGGAGTTATTTTAACACTACACGTTTTAATTAATAATCTATTAAAAACTCTCATCAATTCATTTTATTAAAAAAACACGTGTTTACGGCAGGGACCATTTGATTTAAACACCAGTTTTATTATTAATCAGAAATATCGACAATCAGTTAGAAAATGGAACAATTAGTAAATTTGAGAGATTTACATAAGTTGATTGAAATAATCCCTAGTTACCTAGATATACATTTGTTTCATACTCAACAAAATTTACATCAATAATAATTACTAATTTATACTATGCAGTTTACCCATAACAGGCAGGTGGAGTGTTAAACTATTTACACTCGATCTTCTAGTTCCAGGGCTACAAACAATAATTCTGTTTCTTATCACATGGTCAGCCAATCATACGACTGTAGTATTTCAGAACAGAAGAGGTAGAGGTGTAAAAGACACGTCACAGTTATCCTCTCTGAGAGTAATGAATTTCATTATACATACAGCCAGACCCTCTGGTGAATGAAATGAAGGTTTCATTTGCAGGGTGGAAAGTAGATGCTTTTTGAAAGGCCCGGCATGCTGATAAGTATACTTTCTTACTCAGTGAGGAAAGCTGGTAAACCATCTCACTCCTCGCTTTAACTTAGCAAAGCCTTTAGAGGTTCAAACCAGCCTTTCGGCTGATGACCTAAGCAACACTGTACAGTAGTCATAACAGTACTTTGGCTGCTTACTAAGGCGCCTTTCTTGAATCAAATTGAACCTTACCTACACACTCGCTTACTAAGGCGCCTTTCTTCAATCAAATTGAACCTTACCTACACACTCATTACGTGAATAATGTATTTTTGAAGACATATCGTCGTATAAAGAGGAAACTTCAATTTAATGAAGTAAATCCAAATAAAAAAAAGTATAAATATTTATGGGACTGGATTTTAGAAGACCTAAATTAAAAATAAACGACGAAAAATATAATATAAAAATTATATTATAGAGCATTAATTAACGCAGAGTACCTTCAAAAAGAAAAGTCTTTCAAGTGATAGACAAATTAGACACTACAAAATAGTAATATTACCAGAAGCATTTTATGCTACAGAATCGCTGAACTATAACATATTGAAATAAGAAAAAAAATAATGAGATTTTATGAACATCTGTTAAGGGTGAACCAATAAGGACTTACAAAACATATATTTGAAAAGCTGAAAGATTACAGAAATAACTAAGATAGTTCAAAGAAACTGAAAATGGCCTAATATCAATAAATATTTAATAGAAGATGAAAATAAATTCAAAAATTAATCGATTTCTCCAAAGGAAGAAGTTAAGAAATCAAAATGCTGAAGTGAATCCACGAGAGAAAGCATTTTTAGAATTAATAAAGAACAAATTGGAAAAGAAAGACAATTGAAACTCCAAAATAAGAATCGTATAAGAAAGTTAAAAGAAAAACACATGAATGATTATCTTCTCCTGAGTTGGTTGAAACGCACCAAATCTATACTTGAGTTTGTGTGTTGTTGTTTAGGTCATCAGCCAAAAGGCTGGTTTGAACCTGTAGAGGTTTTACTAAGTAAAACGAGGAGTGAGGTGGTTTACAGTTGCCTTCCTCACTGAGTGGAAAAGTACGCTTATCAGCATGCCGGGCCCTCTGAAAAACACATATTTTCCACTCTGCAAACGACACCTTCACTTCATTCACCACAGGGTCTGGCTGTATAATGAAATTCATTACTTTCAGAGGAGATAACTCTGATTAGTGTCTTTTGCACCTCTACCTCTTCTGTTCTTAAATGATTCAGTCATTTAATTGGCTGACCATGTGATAAGAAACAGAACTATTTATTTTAGCCCTGCAACGAACAGATTGAGTGTAAATAATTTGACACTCCACCTGTCCGTCATGGGCAGACTTGAGTTTGTTGCTCTGAATTTAACTGATTTTAGTTAATTAATATAATATTATGTTATCATGTACCAACTCTCACAAGAGTATACTAATATCCCTAGTTGTTTTACATTTATCTCTCAAATACTAGTAGATATTTATTTTTACTATTATATTTATTAAATATGCGATACTATTCCTTATTCCGCTGCTGTAGCCCAGGAGATTCAAATGAAGTGGAATAATTCACACAGTTTTCAAATTTACAATTTTCTAATTTCCAGTTAGAGATCAATGTATAAATACCAGACCTGATTCGTTATTTTTTTTTATTGGAATAGTATTTTTTCAAGAATATTCATGTTTCATTAAAAATGTAAAAAATTCAGTTTTGTGATTTCATTTGAATGTTCAGAAAATTTTATTATTCGTAAAATCATAGTTTTACATAGATTTTAATTAGGATGATTATCGTCCTTTCTTTAAACAAAGTAACAATCCAATATAAAGTACTCGTATATTTAAAAATCCAATAGATATCATTTATACCATCGATGAACAAAAGTAACTTCAGAAGAATCTCTCTCTTTGTAAAATCAAAGTGATAAAAGCGTTTACTTCTTCTCTTTCATCATGGTACTTTGAATTACATAGAAAAAGTATTACAGAGAATGCGTTTAAATGTATTTTACGTATATGCAATCATAAAATGTTTGAACTATTTCTCTCTGTTTTATACTTTTGCGTTATGTACTAAACGTAAAAAACCGTAATAATTTAAATTTTTAACAGAATAAAACATTGTACTGTACTTAATTATGTAGTTACATTTTAGAAAAGAGATTGAAGGATTACAGAAATAATTAATATTTTATCCAACTATCGAATATATAAAATTCTTGATGTTATTTAACGAGGATTCCTCTTGTGTTTAAAAATTGTTGTGTATTTAAAAAATAAAATTTATTACAGCAGAAGTTTTGTTTAGATAAAAAAATCTATATTTAAACATACGAGTATATTGTATTTTTTGTAGTGCAATAACTTAATACACAACATTAATTAAAAAGATAAAAAGTTATATTGTATGATAAATAAATTCGTATATTATTTTTAAATACATAGAATGAATTATTAAAGTGTTAGTGAATTCATACATAACCTAAAACCAGTAAAGTTACTACTTGTTTATAGTTTATAAATTTTATAAAAGTATGATTTAGTACAGACATACTGAATTTTAATTTTATACATGCTGAATTAAAAAAAAGTAATGACTTAATTACACATCTAACTCAGTTATTTTACGTTAAATGTAAAAAAGTGTTTTTTTCTAAGCATAATATTTGTGTTTTATCTCAAATAAGGTTAAAAATCTAGTGTGAAACACTCACAAGACTTTCTCTTGCCAATGCAAATAATGAAAATCGACCTCAGTTTGGTTTAAAAATATAGGAAATCACTCTTTCACGCTAAACTAGGCTCTTTTGAGAAAACAAGCTTTAAATAAAAGTTGTATATCGTTTAATTTTCTACAAATTTTATTATACACTTTTGTCGTGAAATGCATCCTAAGACCAAAAATTTAAAAAAATCTATTTTTTACACGTTTTCGTGAGAAAAACCAGAAAATCGCTAATTACTGCTTAACTAAGTGTTATACAAAAACATGTTTGAAATAAATAATGTAGGATTTTAAATTCTCTACAACTTTTATTATAAATTTTTGTGCTTAAATGCATATTAAAGCCGCAATCTTAAAAAAAACAATTGTTTACAAGAAAACAGCCTCCCAAAGAATTTCGGCTGACATGACGCCTACCCTATCTTGTAAAGCATAAAAAATTTAGTATATGAGGTGATTTTTAAAAAAATCAAAGGAGCCGTTTTTGAGAAAATCGCAAAAAAGTGAAAAAATACACGAATAAACTACTACTTCCGGTGGATCGCTTTTGATGAAAATGTTCGTGTCGGGTCCTCTAATAGTATCTAACTTAAGTTTCAAGTTTCAAGGTTGTACGATGTTCCGTTCTTGAGATATTCTGTTCACACACACACAGACGCACATACAGACCAACCACTAAAAACATGTTTTTTGGATTCACGGGGTCTGAAAACATGTAGATCCGGTGAAAAGTCGATTTTGAAAAATCGACATGAAAACAATACTTTCCTTCCTATATACGTACATAGGACCTAGTATTTTTACTTTCTCTTGCCTATATGAGTATTCTTATAGAGAAAGTAAAAATACGAGAGATACTGTTCTGGGATTTGTTTTATTCGATTTTCTAGTCAAAAAAACCAAATAAAACTATTAAATTTACCCATGGTTCGTACCCTAGTAATCTCAGTATGGCTTCATTTCACTGGGGTAGCTGAAATCCGGGAGAATTATTTTGTTAGTTGTAATTTAATAAGTAAGCGCGTTTTAGGACCTATGTTTATAAAAAGGTTTTTGTTGTATTTTGCTCTCCAAAGATATTAAAGTGCAGTTCTGAATTACTCTGTATATTAATATATGTTTTGAAGTTATAGTTTTGACTTCCGTCCACGAAGCCAGTTTACTGTAAATGTTTTACTACTATATTTTTAACAGTCTAAGACCTGTCTGACAAAGTAATGTGTTTCCTTACGTCATATAAACTAAGAATTTATATGTGAATTAAAATCCTTTTATGTTAAAATTAATAACTTATTTTAAAATAAAATTATAGAGCTTCAAACGTAAAACTCTCAATATTTTTATATTTAGTATTTACCATTTTGCCTCTGTATACTTTCCAATCGGCAATAAATAAACAGGATTAAATTCTTCATAGATTTTAAAAGAATAAATTTATTAAGATGTTTAATAATGTTAAATTTTTCTACAGAGTAAAAAGACAACACTTTTTTAATAAGGCATGTGAACCTATCACATCTTGATAATTTATTGGTTTAATTTTTTTGTTCCGGGCTTATTTCTTCGGCATCTAGGTTCAATTAGTAATTGTAGCTGGTTACAACTTTTTATGCGTGGTTTTAATTGGTTCATAGTGGTTTTACTAGTCTATAACGACGCGTCTGGTTGAAATAAACCACCTTATTTCAACAAAAATCTTCTTTTTATCTTAATTAGTTCATTCTAATTGAGTTATATATCATTAAGAATTGTTGTAGGCCTTTTTTTGTGGAGAAAATATAATTGTGATATATTTTCATTTATTTATCTCAACAATACAATGTAAATTAGTATAGCTCATGTAGCAAAACTTGGGCAATTTAAAATATGTAAACCGCATAACGAAATATGAAGAAGTTTAATTAAAATTATTTCTCTTCCCATTTTGTGCTGAGCAAAAGTATGAAGAAATTAAATAAGTAATTTTCGCTGGGGAATACAACAAACAAACGTTCTAGAATTAAAGTATCCCTAACATTCTAGGATTAAAGTTGTTAGAAAAAGTTAAACGGTAATAATTAAAAGGGAGGTAAGAGTGTAAGTTATATAAAAGTTACTTGTTCTTTTTCTTCATTTTCTTGAGCTTTTGCTTCTTATCTGGATCTATTTATCAGGTCCAGTGGCCCAACCAGCTTTTATTTTTTCGTTGTATGCTCACCACCGTATAACTTCATCTACTTCTACGATACCTTTTTACCCCGAGCTTTCTTCTGCCTTACTCTTCTGTCCACCCCCCACTCTTCTGTACATCCCACCAATCCTTTAAAAGAACTGTTTTTAGTCGTAAGTCTAAAGGAAATGGCTTTTCCGACTTTCCATTTCGGTTATCCACTTGTTTGATTTCCTCTTCATTTCTCCTCTTCAATTCAATATAAGAAAATACGAAATTTTATAAAATAACTTACAATACCTACCTGTATTTTGGGAGTCGATGAAAATATTTTATCTCTCGCTCTCTGGAAATTTATTATTACAATATTTTGTTATTATTACGAGATTTTAACTGGAAAGTTTCGTTTTTATTGAATTTTTGATATAATATTATGATTCAATTTTTGTGAAATGGAATTTCCCTCCCTTCAATATTTAATACTGTTATAAAAACAACATACTGCTACTTTGCTGAAAGTTCCACAAGTCATATTTCTTTAAATTTAACAAACCATCGCCCTTATCTCCGTTTATACCTGTTTACATTCTTTCCATATTTTATCAATATTTTCAAAAACGATGTATACTCTTTCAAAATATTCATCTAGTTTATGAATTTGATTTAATAGAAAATTTGTTTGTATTATATCAGATTCAAATTTATTTTAATTTTTCATTTTTATTTATTTTTTAATCCTTAATGTGTGTGTACGTTTCAATCTGTTCCATTTAGAACAATAAGTAACTCCAAAGAGTGAGAAACTAGCAAAATTCAGCGCAGTATGCGGTTTTATTCGCAGGACAATAGAAAATAAAACGAGACAGGACACTCAAATGAAATTTTATTGAGAAATGGTCGTACCACTCATAACAATGGGAGTGAAACAAGGGTCTCATTACAGAGGAACGCATCTCGTATCCAGGCTGCTGAAATGAAATTTTGTGGGGAGTCAAAAGTTGTACCCGGTTAGATAGAACACGTAACGAAACTATTCGTGCCGAGTTTAGTGTGAAACATTAAGAATATATAAGAGAAACTGTTCCCACCATTTACTTTGCATGCCAGCACACAGACTCCTCTACAAGCATGAAAATATAAACCTAGAGGGAAGCGAGGTTTGGGAAGACCTACAAATTGTAGGATGCCGGAACAGGCCATTGAATCTTATCCTTGACAGATGATGATGATGAAGAAACGTTTAAATAAAATGTTCTCTTAAACTGATTCAGGCGGATCATTCCTGAGAGAGTATGGTTAATTAAACCCCAAACCATCAAAGTACACCGGTAACCACAGTATAGAATTCAAATCCGTATAAAAGTAACTATTTTTACTAGGATTTGAACCACGGAACCTACATCTCCGTATGTCGTTTAGGTCAGCAGCCGAAAGGCTGGTTTGAACCTGTTGAGATTTTACTAAGTAAAAGGAAGAGTGAGGTGGTTTACAATTGCCTTCCTCACTGAGTGGAAAAATAAACTTATCAGCATGCCGAGCCCTCTGAAAAGCACATATTTTCCACTCTGCAAATGACACCTTCACTTCATTCACCACAGGGTGTGGATGCATAATGAAATTCATTACTTTCAGAGGATAAAACCCGGATTAGTGTCTTTTACACCTCTATCTCTTCTGTTCTTAAATGATTCAGACATTTAATTGGCTGACCATATGATACGAAACAGAACTATTTATTTTAGCTCTAAAACAAACAGATTGAGTGTAAATAATTTGACACCCACCTATCTGTTATGGTCATGAATACACTATTAATACGTAAAAACAGTATACTTCTTGTAACACTGCAAAAAGCATTAGGGGAGGAGCACTATGAGTACATAGGAGGTTGTGGAAGGGATACCGAGTGAGAACTCGACCCGCCTAAATCTTTTGTTCTGAGTATAAATGATTTCTTCATTTGAATTCACACTAAATATTTTCCTCATTTTGGTTTGAGGATGGATTTTCCTTGACATTAAGACGTGTTAATAAATAAACACCAATATTTATATTCAACTGATGTTGATGAAAATCTCAATAATGCTGAATTATTGTAATATCAGTATACGGAGCACACACTATGTATCTTCTTTATGAAGGATGTAAACTAGAGTGCAGTAAAGAGATATGCTGTCTATTGTTGTATTGACCACATTGTATTCTCCTTGTGTATTCACTAGAAGCAAACCTTATTATATATATTCCATCCGACTAATGTGTTATTCGTGTTTATAAGCTGGAATCGAGTGCTTCATTAAACTTTTCAAAAAAAGAACATATTGTTATTATTACTTGCTCTACATATGAAAAATTTTGTCTTCACACATATATATATATAATATAATAGTTATTTACTTATTCATTTTCCTATAAAAAATTTGATTCCTGTTGCAGCATTAGAAAAAATCTGGTGTAAAACACTCACACAACATTCTTTTGCCAGTGGAAATAATGAACAAAATTACCTTACATTAGTAATAAAACATTAGAAATAAACGAAAAACTAACCTCAAAAAATATGACCTTATTTTAATCATGAATGAATGACACAAAATGAAAACCAACCGTAAAAACACTCTTTCACGCTAAACTAGGCTCTGTAAAGAAAAATGCTTGAAATAAATTGTAAATCTTTTCATTTCCTATAAATTTTATTATACACTTTTGTTGTAAAATGCATACTAACGCTGAAATCTTAAAAAATTCATTTTTTACAGATTTTCATGAAAAAAAAACATAAAATGACTAATTACTGATAAACTAGGCGTTATACAAAAACATGTTTAAAATAAAAGTTGTAGGATTTTTAATTTTCTATAACTTTAACTACATACATTTTTGCGCTAAAATGCCTATTAAAGCTGCAATCTTAAAAAAAACAATTTTTTTCTACGAGAGAACAGCCTCCCCAACAATTTCACAGACATGGCGCCTACCTTATCTTGTAGAAAATAATAATGTAGTAGATGAGGAAATTTTTTAAAAAATCGTAGAAGCCGTTTTTGAGAAAATTGCAAAAAAGTGAAAAATTACACGAATAAACTGATACTTCCGGTTGACCAATTTATGAAGATGTTCGTGTCAGGTCCTCTAGTAGTATCTAACTTAAGTTTCAAGTGTTAAGTTTGTACGATGTTCCGTTCTTGAGATATTCTGTTCACACACACACACACACACACACACACACACACACACACACACACCCCCCCAATCGCTAAAAACATGTGTTTTGGGTTCAGGGATCTGAAAACGTGAACATCCGTTGAAAAAACGATTACGAAAAATCGACATGTCATTAATACTTTCCTTCTTACGAGTATATTCATATAGGCAATAGAAATTAAAATATAAATAAAATCTCTATAGCTCAGCTGATAGTTTGGTCGCCTGCTAAGCTCAAGCGGGTCGTCTCAGTTACTTGTTAACCTCTAGACTTGGAACAGATTAAATTCAATTTAATAAAGAAAATTTCACCGAGTATTTTAAAATATTTATTTAAATCTTACAATTTCTGAAACGATCACTTAGAGAGAACCTTGAATATCTGATAGCGACGGAAAGTACTGATTTGTGAAAAGTGACTAAACAAATAAAACGAAATAAGCAACCAATTCCCCTTATCAGAAATTTAGATTGAATCTGGGCTAAAACCGAACTTTTGCCGAACACTTAATAAACGTATCCCAGCCGTTTCCGTCTGAACACAGAGCAGTAGATAATGATAAAAATACTTGAAGTACAACCTTCAATCTGTTCACAGAAACGTATATGATGTGATTCAACCAATCAGTGGAGAGAAGGAATTTTGATGTCAGTTCTAAAACTAATATTCTAACATAAGGTTAATATCCTTATAAGGATATAGGTTACTAATCTATACTAATATTATAAAGACAAAGCGTGTTTTTTTGTGCAGGTTAATTTCCAAAACTACTAAACGGATTTTCATGAAATTTTGACAGAATTTTTGTATTTGTATTCACAGCAACATTTTATTTTAAAATTTTAAGAAATGATGACCCGAAGGACCCTAATGAATAATTTCATAAATATGTATGTATGTTTGTGTGTGTATGTGTACATGTGAGTAGGTATAGTTGTTGAAGTAGATGAAGGGGTTTGATGATTTCGAGAGACGTACGCGGGGGAATTTATTAAAACGTTGTATGTATGTGCGTGTGTGTATGTTGGAGTATATATATTTTTTTTTAAATTGATTACACATGTTTCGCGTGCGAAACCGCGCGGGGCAAGCTAGTATCATTACATAGGAGAAGCTTACTAATATATAATTAGTAAGTTACCTTAATAAAGTAAACATAAATAAGAATAATGACATAAAAGGAAGTACCAGTAGCTAATTTTTAGAATGTTTACCAGAGGGCTTTCAAAGTTATAAGGAATGACACAATAAAAGGATTGTATTACCAACTGACATAAAACCTTATTTATGTTAATTACAATAAAGGAAATACCAATAGCTATTTTTTTAAATTTTGTCTTAAGGGCCTTCTTAGTTTCTAAATAAAATTTTGACCCTGTACAAGCAACCTCGGTCCCGAAACTTCAAACAGGTCTGAGTATCGTTTGTACCGAAAAACAGAATTTTTATTATATTCAGTTTAGAATGAAATACATAAAAAATTACATTAGTTTTCTGTTTAGTTTCACACATTTATATAAGGGTTGTTAAAAATAGAGATACTTTTACGATATTTTTTTGGTTATTTTTAATTTTTTAAACAACAGCTGGGTCATTAGTCTTTGAACTAAGGAACGGTAGGTTTGAGTACGTTATAAATTTTCAAACTCTAACCGGAAATCGAACCGATGACATTCCGCTTTGCAGCGTAGCACCCTAAACACTAAGCCACGGTTTATGATAAATATGCAGTGTTAAATATATAGTTTAACTTTATTACAGTACATGATTTATCTGTTATATGTTCTTTATTGTAGCTAATACTTCATAATTTACTCACGGGTAAAATTCAGCAATTGGGATATTTTTTGTCCGATTGTAGATTGCGTTTTGTCACATTTAAATCTCCATTTGTGAAAATTTAGCAAGTTAAAGAGCAGGTACGTGTGTAATCGTACAGTTATTGCAAAATCCATTCTAGTTTAGTTTGGACCCAAACATTACCACCCTACTTAATAATTCTGTCTGAAAATTATATTTATGGGACGATCGTGCGGGATGATTCTCACTTAGTTTTTTAACTGGGTCATTATACAAATTACCAGTTTGTAAAAATTTTCACAATTATGTATAAAATTATTGTATAACCGCACAAAGCAAAAGTAATCCCTAATGAATTTACATAAAAAAATATTTATCACAACATAAAATCTGGTTTTAAACACTTACATGACTTTCTCTTGCCAAAATAAAAAATCTGGTCTGAAACATCCATACAACTTTCTCTTGCCAATGCAAATAATTAACAATATAAGCTAACAATAGTAATAAAACATTAGAAATAAAGAAAAAACTAACTTCAATAAACATAATCTAATTTTAATCATGAGTGAAAGACGTAAAATGAAAATCAACCTCAGTTTTGCTTAAAAATACGGAAAACCACTCTTTCACGCTAAACTAGGCTCTGTAGAGAAAAATGGTCTAATTAAAGTTGTAGATCTCTTAATTTTCTATAAATTTGATTATATACACTTTTGTCGTAAAATGCATGCTAAGGTTGAAATATTAAAATATTAATTTTTTTACACATTTTCGTGAGAAAAAAACAGAAAATTGCTAATTACCGCTAAACTAAGCGTTATACAAAAAATGTTTTAAATAACAATTGCAGGATTTTAATTTATTTAGAAATTTAATTCTCTACAACTTTTATTGTACATTGTTATGCTAAAATGTATATTAAAGCAGCAATCTTAAAAAAACAATTTTTTTACGAGAAAAGCCGCTCTCCAAGAATTTCAGCAGACATGGCGCCTACCCTATCTTGGAGAGCATAAATCTTTTAGTAAATGAGGCGATTTTTTAAAAAAAAATCGTAGGAGCCGTTTTTTATCGCAAAAAAGTGAAAAATGACACGAATAAACTACTACTTACGGTTCACCGATTTTGATGAAAATGTTCATGTTGGGTCCTCTAGTGGTATCTAACTTAAATTTCAAATTTCAAGTTTCAAGTTCGTACGACGTTTCGTTCTTGAGATATTCTGTTCACACACAAACACACACACACACAGACACACACAGACACACAGATATCAATAAAAAAGAAAACACCTACCCTAGAACATGGCTTTTAGTAATAGTTGGGTAGGTCAATTTCCTCCATTTTTGTACATTGTGAATTGTTGTAAATGAATCGCTATTTGGAAGAATGTCTATGGAAATAATTATAAAAAAATATGAAAATGAAGTTTCATTATTATTATTATTATTATTATTATTCACCACAGGGTCTGGCTGTATAACATAATTCATTACTTTCAGAGGAACTCTGACTAGTGTATTTTACACCTCTACCTCTTCTGTTCTTAAATGTTTCAGTATAAAATTGGCTGACCATGTGATAAGAAACAGAACTATTTTTTGTAGCTCTGGGACTAGCATATCGAGTGTAAATCATTCAGCACTTCACCTGCTTGTTATGGGCAAATTCTTACCTGTATCATTACTTAAGTATTTTATTCGTATTATTTTAGAACAATGTTCGTGGGTTATAAAATTCCATTATTAATTCCAAGAACTTGCTTAACTCATAAATGGGTTCAAGTATGTTAAAGTAATCCTCTTTACCATAAGTTTATAATAATGATGATATACAATAATAAGAATATTAAGGTAACGTATAAGAAAAGCTATTTCTGTACCTCCTCCAGATATTCAACGAAGGTAAATGGATCTTTAAGAAAATGTCTTGTGTACAAATAAAAATAGAAATTAACAATAAACTAAAATTAGAAATGAGATTTTAAAAAGAAATTTCTGTAAGATATAAATAATAAGCCTTTTGCAAGTTCTTTGAAAAAAGGAAGAGTTATTTTCATCATATTTCCTTTTTCATCTATAGCCCCCGCAAAATCCCTTTTTACTTTGACTTGAGCAATTTTCTTTTCTCTTTTAACTTTTATTGATATTTTACTCATTTTTCTATATCCTTATCAAATATTTATTAAATTGTGAATACTTTTAAGTTTTTGTAATATATAGTATTTTGGAAAACATACTTTTTATGCAAGATCACAGTCTTCATCATGAGCTTTTTTTTGTATCAAGCAAGTTTCTTGCATCATGTATGTTTTCAACTTGTTCCGTTTCCCACCCGCGTTTTAATTTTTTGATAGCTCATAACACCTTTTAAAACGTGTATAACCTTCATTCTTATACATCCTCACCCTACAGTTAAACATTTCACGCTTTCGTTTTTATAAATCTATATTAAATTACAAGGAACGAGAAATTTTTACAAGGGTGTAAATTGATGTATCACATAAAGAATGAGGAAATCCGGACCCATTTAAATGTCTCTCCTCTCTGTCTCTCTTTGTCTCTCCCTCCCTCCCTCTCCATCTCCTCTCTCTCTCTCTCTCTCTCTCTCTCTCTCTCTCTCTCTCTCTTAGAAACAGTCAGTAAATACAGAGAGAATAGGAGGAACATTTAATACGAATGAGTGAAGATAAATGGGCAAAAGAGGCATTAAGCTACGTAACTGATAGACGAAGAGATCTAGGTAGGCCGCAAAAAAGATGGGCAAAGAAGTAGGAACAGTTTGAAAGACCTAATCCATGATAGGAAAAAGAACAAGAAAATTGTATCGCGTGTTTGTATATTCCAATAATTCAATTTTTCAGTGTAACACTATCATCAAATGTTTTCTTTTTAAATCTTAAGCAGTTATATAAAGTAACAGCTAATGTAGGAAGGAGAGTTTTGGGAAGTTCCGTTTACTAACAGTTCCTTTAACTGTGTTTCACTCGGCCTCACGAATGTCTTCTTCAGATTACAATCATTTTATAAAAATAAATAATTAAAGACAAACAAATTTACTTCATTTTCCGTCCAACTCTATTACATAGAAGGAGCTAAACTATTTTGGAAGTGTTCAATAAGGCTAGTGACATCTCCAGAACTTTTAAAGTCGGTTCAATCTTTAGTTAAAATTTATTTAGTAATATTAATTTTTATAATCTTTATTATTATTATAGAGATAATACGAACCCATCACCTCTTAATTACATCAAACAAGTTCTTATGACATTTCAAAGATTGCAAATTACTAAATTTTTGAGTTGTCATGTCAGCTATTTTTGGAACATTACAATGTCAAAAATGTGATCCACACTCTATCCGAGAAATCGAAACCGGGAACGGGTAAAAAGGCGGTCATAATCCTTAAACTTGAACGTTGCTCATTTTTTGCTAAATTGGTAGACTGAACTAAATTTATATTTTATTCTTATCCTTTGGCATTACGCCGTCGTTTAATAATTTGAAAATATAAGGCTAGACCATTATTATATACTACTGAAGTAAACCATTTTTCAAATATTTGACCCAGTATTTTCTTAACTGTAGTCTACTAATTAGAGGTTTAAAAGGGATGAAAAGTTTTACATTTATCAAGCTTCCCTGTCATAGAGGATTTAGATAAGAGATCCGATTATATTTATTTTATATAAATGTTCAGTACGGTTTCTGTTCCTTGTTTCAAAGTAGAACAAAGCAAACATCAGTCCTTAGGGGAACGTCAGGTATAAAGTTTAACTCTTCGTAGAAATATTACTGTTCCTGTCTTTTGTTTGCAAATATATCTGATATTCAATTCTTATTTAATTTATTTATTTAAGTTAAAATATATTTGCAAACAATTTTTTTCACTTTTCCTTATTTTATTCACAACTCTATAACACTAACAACTTGTGAAAGAGGTGAAAAAGTGAATAACAATTTGGCTTATAGCTTGAAGGAGAATACCTCTCAATAGTAGGATATTGAAGTGAATTTTAAAATAGTCCGTTAATCCAGAATTGATGATGATTAAAATAAAAAGATTTTTCTAAATTTACCAAGAACTATCGTCTATTGAGGTCTCTGCTCCAGAAATTTTACAAATTATTGGAAGAAAAGTTACGTAAAAGTAAATAAAGGTTGTGTTTAAATTTCTTCCTGAAAAGTCATCAATAAAATCGTAGAGAAGTGAGTAGTTTGGTACTGGTAGATCATTTGTAGGACGGCGTTAATTAAAAAAAGAGCGTCTACAATTTTCACGTAATGTTTCAAACGGGAATCTTTGAATTTTGTTCATTACTGTGGGATTTCACGGCAATACTCGTATACTTGGTAATATTATACCAGTATTCAGCTGGGTTTCAAAAATGACTTGATAATTGTTAATATTTTAGCACGATTAAAGTTGCTGTTAAAGTAAGGTGTTTTGTCCGTATTTTAATTTTTTCGTTTGGTAGTTAAATGAGCATTCCATGTCAGTCGTCTAAGTGTAATCAAGATTATCGAACTTTGTTGGATTAAGATAGCTGTTTACCGTGCAGAAAAACAGAGGGGCAGATTCCTTGTCATAAAGTGATTGTGGTATGTATCGTTTAATCGGTGTTAATCTTAATACGCCAGTTAGTAAATTACGTCTCTAAAGGCTTATTCTTACGATGCTAGTAGACTACCAGCTAGAACTAGCGTCGTGGAAACGAATAATTAGCAGCTAATTTAGTTAAAGAGTAGTATTCACAAGCGCGTTAGTGACTTTGAGCACATTTAATTTTACTAGCGCTAGTAGGGGAGAAACCGTCACATGATTGACTAGTGCTACTAAACTAGCTCGGTGTAAACGTTTGGAAACGTTGCTAGTTGCTAGTAAGTTGTACGTACTTTGTACAGCAATACACAACAACAATACTCACATATGTTTTCAGAGCACTGGTAATAATTAACTAGCTCCATGGGAACTGTCACCGACGTGCTAGTAGGTCGCGGTAATACTAGTAGCTAGTAAACAAGCGTCATGGGAAAAGGTCTTAAGGCCAGTAGATGATGTATGTAGTAAAATGTATGGACTGGATCATCTGGTGACGAAAGAATGTCACATTGTGAGCAAAAAAAACTGTGACTTTTAGAAATTGTCAGACGATCAGTTGAACAAGTGCAATTTAAATTCAGTTTAAACAAATTTAATTAAAATAACATTTCAAATACCTCCTTAGTGTAATAGTAGCAAATTTCTAACTTAATACTAGACTACGAAAGTCTATGTTTAAATTCTTGGCTAGCATCTGAAAATTGTAACTTTTTTTAAGCAGTGAAAATTGTAACTCTAAGCAGTGATTTTATATTAAACTAAAACGGGGCTTCTTCTGTAGCGTAGTGGTTAGCGCCTTAATCTACAAATCGAAAATCCCGGGTTCGATTTTCGGTTTGGGTCTGGAAATTAATACTTGTCAAATCCAACCGTTCTACTTGCATAACCAACTACTAATACTACTACTACTACTACTACTACTACTACTACTACTACTACTACTACTACTACTACTACTACTACTACTACTACTACTACTACTACTACTACTACTACTACTACTACTACTACTACTACTACTACTACTACTACTACTACTACTACCACTACTACTACTACTACTACACTACTACTACTACTAGTATTACCAAGGTCACTAACGACCTAGTTTCTGATGTGACTTTGACTTTGTATAGACTAAATAAAACTTAAACAGATTATATTTCTCTTTGTCTGTTAATAAAAAAAGAGATGTTAACGGTGTGGTATTAAACTGTACTTTTTAATCCACATTAAAATTCTCATGACATTTTGTCCTGATTAATTTCAGAAAAAGGAAGGGAAACATGAAGGGAATGTGCAGACTTTATATTATTTTATTTTTCATGTTCTCTGCAATCCTTTTTAAATCATATTTTCAACATGAATTTCAGAACAGAATGCATATCAATACTAAGTCAATAACACTCAGCATTTTTTTTTATTGGTACTTTCTGTTCGCTTAAATAGCGGTATTTTATACCCGCGATTCTTTTCAACCTCCCTCAAAATTAATTAAGTCAATTAATAAGCAGATACGTCTCATCTACTAATTTATTACATGAAATTAATGTTTTAAAGTTTATCAACAGCTTGGTTATTATCGACAGCGGTGGGTTATCAAATTTTACCAGAGGTTTTGACATGTAATAGTTTGCAGACCCTGGCAGGGAATTAAAACCGGGACATCAGCGTTGTAGAGTAGCGCGTTACCACTACTCCACGGAGGCGGCCCAGAATTAAAATTCTGTAGTAAAATATTAATTAGGCTAATCTAAAACACTTTATTTAGATTATAGTCTGATAACTGCACTGTATACATTGTTAAAACAGGTCAAAAATGTTTTAGTAAGTTAGGTCTGATTGTAAAAAAGTTGTGTCGGTATTCCTTACTGTTTGCGTTTTTGTATGTCAGAAGAGAAATCTATAAATGTAAGAAAATGACAATATTAAAAAATAAATTAAAAATAATAACAAAAAAGTAGATAGTTAAATAAATATTTTTTTACTTTCTCTTGCCTATATGAATAAATAGGAAGGAAAGTATTGTTTTCATGTCGGGTTTTTTAAATGGAGTTTTCACCGGATATATACGTTTTCAAACCCCTGAACCCAAAAGACATGTTTTAACGATTGGTCTGTGTATGCGTGTGTGTGAGAACGAACTATCTCAAGATCATCGTACGAAGTTGAAACTTGAAACTTAAGTTAGATACCACTACCAAACCCTAAACGATCATTTTCATTAAAATCAGTCAACCGGAAGTAGTAGTTCATTCGTGTCATGTTTCACTGTTTTGTGATTTTCTCAAAAACGGCTCCTACGATTTTTTTAAAAATTGTAAGCCTCATTTACTAAATTTTTAATGCTCTACAAGATAGTGTAGAAGATATCAGTAGAATAACTGCTGAAATTCTTGGAGAGGCTGTTTTCTCGTATAAACTTTTTTAAGATTGCGGCCTTAATATCCATTTTAGAGCAAATGTATGTAATCAAAGTTGTAGAAAATTTTTTTTTTTTTTTTTGTCTTTAATTTTAAAAATCTAGAACACTATACTATACATTAAAGCACAATCACTAGATTTGATGAGAGTCATTATTAGGCGTGGAAGGAGGGGTCACACCCAGCAGTGTATCCTCCAGGATGACGTAATCATACTATGAGTGAGATGATCTTGATGAAAATGAAACCCAACAGTGACGAACTTAAGAAGATGTGATGTTGAAGATAATGAAATGAAGATAATGGAAGAACGGTAACAGAATGTTATCGAAGAAGATCCCTACACCATAGCCGGCGAAGTCGTCGAAAATTTGGAAAATTTTGAATGGCCATTTGTCGAGCGAGATCGTTTGGATGATTTTGCAATTTATCAAAGAAACTTTGATAAAGTTGTCGTGCAACGTCTTTTACAAAATTTAAATTTTAGAAAATTTAAAAACCTACAATTTTTATTTCAAACATTTCTTTGTATAACGCTTAGTTCAACGGTAATTAGTGATTATATGTTTTTTTTTCATGAAAATCTGTAAAAAAATGGACTTTTCAAGATTTCGGCCGTATACAAATTTGTTTAAGTATTTTTCTCTACAGATCCTAGTTTAGCGTAAAAGAGTGATTTTCCGTATTATTAAGCCAAACTAAGGTTCATTTTCATTTTGCATCATTCACTCATGATTAAAATAAGGTTGTGTTTTTTTTTAATTACTAATGTTAGATTGTATTGTTCAT
Source organism: Catonia carolina (assembly GCA_035578175.1). Classification (NCBI taxonomy): domain Eukaryota; kingdom Metazoa; phylum Arthropoda; class Insecta; order Hemiptera; family Achilidae; genus Catonia; species Catonia carolina. The sequence continues at coordinate 252,631,991 of JAQMRL010000001.1, read as the reverse complement.
TATTTGCACTGGCAAGAGAAAGTTGTGTGAGTGTTTTACACCAGATTTTTTTTATTTAGTATATAATATTAAAATTGTTGATAATATTATTTTGTGGTATTCTATTTGCTGTATCTAACAAGGGTGTAAAAAATGATAATAGATTTGTTTTCCTGTACTGAAACACCTTGTATTATTATTTTTTTATTAATCAATTTAAATGTTTAATAATCCATTAACATTTTGTCTATCTCAACATTTTTTTAATGATGGAAATTTTCCTAAGTCAACAATTTATAGTTAATTTTATGATCAATGAAATGCATAAAATTAATCCTTTCAAACAGGATAGATATTGAAGATGCTTTATTTTTATGGCGGTTTAATGTTTTATAAAAGCTTTAAAAACATTATTTTTATAAAGAATGCTTTTTACATTTTATTGGGAATTTAATACAATTCAATTTCATTTTATATTACAAAATTAATTTATTTCAGTTTCATTTCCTTAGTTGTTGATAGAAATCGTTTCCTCATATAAAACTTCTTTCTCCCCCTCCCTTACACTCTCTTTCTATTTCTTTTCAATGGTATAATCTAACGTTCAATTCCGTTCAAAACTTATACAAATATTGATATCCCAGTCGTTTCTCACCAGTTTTTAATTCCAGTTACCTCCAATATTATTAAACGAATATCCGAATTGCTTTGCTAAAAAGTCGAAGGGGAATAAAGGGTTCAGATTTTCTTCAAAATCATTAGATCATTGATTAAAATTATGAGTGATTTATCAATAACCCAATAAAAAAGTAATGAATATGTCTAATTCTTATTATATTTTAGGCTAGACGTTATTCTCTGAAAAGTGTTTTTGTGATTTCAATACATTTAGTTAAATTGTATTCACTTAAATCCTCTGTTACGGTAGATTCATACACAATAAAAATAAAAGTCTGAACATTTAAGCAAATGTTTTGACTATTAAGAAAACATTAATTTATAAGAGTTTTATTAAACTGGTAAGAACCAATGGCATACAGCTTTAGAAAGCGAGTAGTAACTCCAACTTGAACATCATACAATGTTTTCAATCAAAACTGTTCAGATCTATTACTCAACTCTTGGTATTATAACCAACAAAATAATCCAAAGAAATCTCAACTTTCATAAAACATGTAGCGAGCCAAAACAAATTGACAGGTAGCTGTGTTTATGTTTTGGTGTTAAAGTATAAAATGTAAATAAAAACAGCTGGTTGAAATTAGATATTAAAAAATATTTAAAATTAATATATTTAATAAACAAAAGTCTTGTTGCTAAGCGACTGTGAAAAAGAAGGAGATTTTGTAAAATTATTTCTTCAGTGTGGGGCTGGAAGCCAACGAAGCAGAAAGTCCTACATTCAACTCAATCAAATTTCTTTTGATAATTTAAAACAAAAATGTACGTTAACACAAAAAAAATCTATAAAATATATAAATATAAATAGTGAACTGTTAAAGTATGTTAAATAGTAATACATTTTAAGAAGCAACAAATTAAAAAGTGAAATTGTTAACTAGAAAAGAATGCATTAAATACAGAAAATTAATAATAATAATTCAGTAAAAAATAGTCATCTATCAGAATATTCAGTGTTTCTATTAATTTGTGTTGAATATTATAAATCATCAAATTATCATCATAATCTGGGACATAAATAACATTTAAAAATTGGCATTGCTTTATGTGGAATTATTGGTTCATGTTAAAATAAACGCCCACAAATTGGCATTTTCCTTCTGGGAAAATAATTTCCATAGCAAATTGCCATACCCTTGTGGAGAAACGTAGCAAACAATAGCAGTGCCGACCCTACTCTATGGCGAAACTTGAGTGCTATAAAAGCGAGAGGAGAGTAGATTGCAAGCACCAGAAATGAAATTTCTTTGACATACATATGGGCCAATATTCGGAACGAATAGGCACTAACAGAAGAAGAAGAAGATACATATGGGTTTAGTAGAGAAGATCGTTACAGAAATACCGAAATAAGGAATGGACTCAACATCTTCTCTATAAGCAACAGGTTATCTCAGAATAGAATACAGTGGTTGGAGCATGTGGTCGGAATGATGGAGGATAGGATACCCGAGCAAAAACTCGGCTATAAACCGGAGGGAAAGAAAGAACGAGAGCGGTCGAGAAAGAGATAGACAGATTTGAGAGGTTTGGAACAAGCAAAGATGCCTAATCTTTGAAAGGCAGAAGAAGAAGAAGAAGAAATCTCAACAAATCGTACGCCCATGATGAAATAAAAAGATTTTCGGAGAAGTACTTCCCTTACTCTCCTAGACAACATTTTCACGACGAGACGACTGAAACGTAAACACCCGAAGGACTTATTTTAATCTATTCTTTATTTGTTTTTAAGCGATAACAATTTAAATAAATATAGTTAAAGTAATTTTAGATGAAAATCTTGAACTTTTAATTTTATTTATATCTTCATACATTAAGGTACAAGTTTACTTTTCATGTTATTTTTTCATATTTTCATACCTGTTAATTGTTCCTTGTTGAACAGATCGCAGATTTTACTGCTAAATTTTAAAAAGATTTAATTTTTCTATAGATAGCCTATATTTAAAAGGGTAAAAGAAGAAGGGTTAAAGGGTAAATAAGGGTTAAATTCAAAGCTGAAGATTAAACATACAGATTTTCCAACACCTAGTTATTTTTAAAATTCCTGATTAACGCAGAAAATATTAAAAAAACAGTTGTTATGATTATTCAATTTTTTTATATACTAGTTTTCCTGCATATTTTTAGGCTTTTTTTCATCTTCAATAATAACAGTAATTTTCTGTCAGATTTTTAAAAACCTAATTTCAGTTTTTGTGATCTAGTTTGTCCACATAATTTCATGAAACAAGCATCTGTATTTATTTTGTAAAAAAAAATTTTTTAATCAGGTTATAATCTTTTTAAAGAAAATTTTTACATTATTATATTAGTATTATTTACCAGTATGTGAAAGTTCTTATTTTTGGCATTATGAAATTAATGAATAAATTTACACCATTGTTTTAATACGCAATACGCAACTCATATTTCATCATATTGTCAATAATAACACCATTGTCTCTCTTGAAAATTCCAACTGATTTTGACAAGAGATGACACATATTATTTAATGTGTCAAAACAAAGGAAATGAAGTGACGACGATCGCTTTATTCTATTTAAGAGAAAGAGAAACCTCGCTTACCCTCCCTTCAACTCTCCGTCACTCCTTTCATGAGAAAGAGAACGGGTGAAAGGAATCCATTTCAATGCTTACACTGGAATCCTTTACAAAATTCTGCTTGCATTTGCATATATTTGAACAATTTTCACTTGTGCTGACACTTAAATACTCTTACAAAAGTGCATTGTTACTCTGTATTTAGTTTTCCTACAATGTTTATTTTTATTTTACTTCTTATGTATAAAAAAATTTAATTAAAAATTTTACCGGGTTTGTCTGAAGACAACAGATTTTTTTATTTTCCTGAAACGTATTTATACCTACACTTTTATTAAAAAACCAGTCGTAGAAGAATAAACAAGATTACAAAAACGCTTTTAGTAATAAAAATTGTCTCTACCCTCTGAACCATAAGGTTTAAACTTTTTACTTTCTCTTGGCCTACATAAATATATCGGGACGAAAGTAAACCTATTGTTTTCATGTAGATTTTATGAAATCGAATTTTCATCGGATAAACAAGTTTTCAGACCCCCTGAACCCAAAAAAACATGTTTTAGATATTGGTCGGTGTGTGTGTGTGTGTGTGTGTTCACAAAATATCTCAAGAACGTAACATCGAACGGAGTAAAAAACTGAAACTTAAGTTACCCTCCCTTCAACTCTCTAAAGGACCTGACACGAACTTTTTTATCAAAATTGGTTAACTGGAAGTAGTAATTTATTCATGCAATTTTTCAATCTTTTATGATTTTCTCAAAAACGGCTCCTATTTTTTTTCAAAAATCGCCTCATTTACTACATTTTTTGTGCTCTACAAGATAGAGCAAGTGGTATGTTTGCTAAAATTCTCAGGGGCTGTATTCTCGTCGTAAATATTTTTAGGATTGTAGCCTTAATATGCATTTTAGGGCAAAACGCTATGACATTAAAGTTATAGAAAATTAAAAAGCGTAAAACTTTTATACCAACAATTTTCTCTACAGAGCTTAATTTAGCGTCATTTAGTGATTTTCTGTATTATTCTCATTAAAATTTGTATAAAACGGGATTTTTTTAAATTAATAAACTTACGATTTCTATTTCAAGCATTTTTTTCTATAGTCTAAAGTTAGTCTAAAATCTAAATTCAGTTAGTCTAATATTTCGTTTGTAAGTAAAATTTAGTTTAGTCTAATTTAATTTGTGGTTTTGCTTATTTTTAAATATACTACAAAGGTTGATTTTAATTTAGATTAGATTCACTCATGATTAAAATTAGGATATATTTTTCATTTTTCATTGATTACTTATAATTAAACATAGATTATATTTTTAATTATTTACATTAGCAGGAAAAAGTCGTGTCAGTGTTTTACACCAGATTTTTATTTATATCAAGTAATTTTTAGTTACGGTAGGCTATATTATAATAATTTTCCCTCAGTTTTGTTTAATACCGACAATGGAATAAAAAAATGAATAGTAACAAAATAAAAACTGGAAAATTAATGAAATAAATAAGTTAGGCTACTTAAAAAAATAGTTAAAGAATTTCTTAACAACCAACGAATTTCTGTTTTGAAATAGAAACTTAAGTTACTAAAGCAATAATTGTTCTGATTATTTTAATAGTAAACTGATTTGATCGTCCGAAATTGGTTACCTTTTAACATTAATTTGTTTATTTTACATAATTAGCTCTAATTTTTGGGCTTTTTAAATAGAGAATTTAAAACGACTATTACCTTTTAAATAACGCAAATGGGATTGTAAAAGTTATTTAGGAGAATAGAAGCTTGTTCGAGGGTTAAAGCACCCGAAGACGGACAGAGGAATGAGGTTTATTTGAAATTGTGGTAAATCTTTTGTTTCTTTGTAATTTAACTTCGTCGATGGTGATCAAGATTTTTAGTATGACTTTTTACAACATTCATTATGGTTGTTTGCTCACGTGCAGAAGGTTATAATGTCAATTTTGAATTAAGGGTTTCTTTTAAAACCGGCATTCACTTCAAGGAATCCAATATTCTTTGGTAAAATTATTCTTCATAAAATTACTTCTTTTTAAGTAACTACACTCTTATAAATGACCATGCTTTTATTCTAAGTCAGTTCCGGAAACATTTTATAGGAAATTATCTAGATGTTTGTGGGGTGTTTCCCTTCATTGAGGCTGTAAAATAGGTTTAAACCAAAGATGCCAGAACGTGCTTCCTCGTTTAATAGCTACAATTCTAGACTTCTCTAGTCTTTAGTCACTCGTTTTTGATGACACACATTCAATGTACGTGACTCACGTACTACATTTTATTCTGTAATTTAATGTTTCATAAGAAATAACTTCATCCCGTACTACATAAAGCAGTTAGTTTTGTTTGCATGTAAACTTGCTCCAAATGTTTTCATATAATGTCTTTAAATTGTACCCTGAATCAAATTGTTTAAGGGTAACTAGTGAGAATAAGAATAAGGAAATTTATTTCCCATGTTGCAGGCAGATACATTAACGCATAAAAAATATAACATAGAACATAAAAATAATAAAAGATATTTTTACAGTAAACAATAAAACGATCATACTTAATTCTAAATTAAAATTAAAAACGACTACAAACTAGTTCCACTGCAAGGAAAAATAAGGCCTCCAGGGCAATGCCTGTTTAGAGGTTTCATCAGTAGACTAATATTATTAGCCTGCGGCTGATAAAAAAAAAGAATCACGTATAAATACAAATAGTACAAAATATATATATATTAAATACAAAAAATATATAAAGAATACAAAAATATATGTAAAAAATACAAATAATACAAAAAAATATTTATGATATACTAATTTGGAATTTTCTGAATGGTTTCACTTTGAGCATTTTGAAATAATATTATGACGTGTTCACAACAAGGAAATACTAGCTTGTTTGATTCTTAAAAAGTACATTTTTCTCTATTTAGACATAAATGAAAAAAAAACAAAATTCGAATAAACGTTTACAGAACACATAAATAAAGACACTTAGACCAATTTACTTGAATTCTTCGAAGTATTGGGTTTTCTTTCTCAGGAAATTTAAAGAAATTCAATTTCCTCTCTTCAACAAGACCGTTTATTCCCACATTTTTGTTTCTCTTTGTGTTATTCCTGTAATTTCCCGGTTTTGATATTTATAACTAATAAGAAACATTCAATGTAAAGAAAATTTTTAATATTATTTTAAATGAACAAAAACAGTAATTAGTATTAATGGATGGCAAATTACTACAAAATTCGTATTGTAACTGTCATATCCAAAAATATTAGTTACTCTTAATACTTAAAAAACCGTTTATTATTTTACGTAATCTTACGACGTTTTCAATAATCCAAATTTAAGAATTTGACTTTCTCCACGTGAATAAGTAGAATATGTTTATAAATTCGTTGAGTTTTTAAATATTTAAGAAATAGCACTTATTGAAAATATTTAATCCTCAAAAAATATATACTTTGATTTTTATATAAAAAAATAATATTTCTTTATTCGAAAAAATTGAAAAATATTTAATAAACAAACAATGTTACGTTGGTTTTCGTTATGTAGACTTCATCAAACAGTAAATTTCCGTTGACATTTTCATTTCTCTTTCTCGATTATCTGACTAGTCACTTAATTTCCTGTGAATGCGCGATTAGAAAATTACAAACAGTCTGCAGTAATATACTAAAAACAATGTAAACTAATTTTTATTTTAATTAAATTTTTATTATCATTTACATTTCCGATTAAAAGTTATAAATTGCCTATTTAATAACTACGTATCTTTTTATGGAAAACTCATAAATAACTCCGATTGTGTAGAATTGTACTAAGGGCATAAACAAACATCGTTTTATCGTATAATAACCTGCACGAAAATGGCCGATGGTCGTTGAAGCATTGTTGCTAGATCGCTGCCCGCATATTCATTAAAGTCTGCAAGAATTTTTAGAGGTCTTCCTAAATAGCCGTCTTAAGCTCATTTTTAATCATAAAAATCCGGAAAAAATATTGTGGGTTCTTAATGATGCGTAATTTATTACTACATAAAAGTTATTATTGTGTTGTGATATTTAGGTCAGTTGCGTGGGCACAAAGTTAGGGAACCTAAAATAATAATAATACATTTTATTGACGTTAGCCCAAGTACATAGCAATAGTCAAAGTCAAGTTCATATCATTATAAAGAATTAACAATCATTAAGTAATTAAACAATATATATTTTGCTTCCTACACCCTTGTGTGGAATAATAGGCAATGACAACCGCCATGGTTTTCGCCTTAAAAAAATATATATATATAAATATATATTTTAAGAATTTTTACGAAACATTAACATTAAAATACGTTGTTTTTGTTTCGAAAATATTACTGAAACAGGGCTTTATTTATTAGAAACACCACCAATATACCACAAACACGAATATGATATTAGACGTGGCAACGTTGGAGGGTACGAGGGGGAGAGGAAGCCACTTCGGCTTCGTAATCACCATCAGACCATTTTCATGCGGACTACTCTAGTAATGAAAATATTAATAAACTTAATAGATCATTGTGCTGTATTTCACTTCGGCCTATTGGTTACATTCAATATACAGCTTTAATCTCTGTTGTACGAAAACACTTTTAGAATCAAACAACTTTTACAGGATTCAAAATACCCCATATTATGCGTGACGGTTAATTTGTTAACTCGACCATAGTTGCGGAGAGTGTAGACTGCCAGAAATTACAACAGAAATTAATATCGCATTAATATCGTTTTAATTTAGGTCCATAATAGACAGGTGGAGTGTTAAATTCTTTGCATTTGATCTGCTAGTTTCAGAGCTATAAAAAATAGTTCTGTTTCTTATTACATGGTCAGCCGATTATATAACTTAACTATTAAAGAAGATAAGAGGTAGATATGTAAAAGACACTAGTAAGAGTTATCTCCTCTGGAAGTAATGAATTTCACTATACAGGCCAAACCATGTGGTGAATGAAGTGAAGATATCATTTTCAGGGTGGAAAGTAGGTGCTATTTGGAGGACTTGGCATGCTAATAAGCATACGCTTTCAACTCAGTGAGGAAGGTAATTGTAAACCATCTCACTCCTCATTTTACTCAGTAAAATATCTAAAGGTTCAAACCAGCGTTTTTGCTGTTTACCTAAACAACAACAAACCGTTTTGTAATAATGTGGTATATTGATAATGGAAAAAATATCAGCAGTTTTATGTAGTATTTAGATTTCCTAACAAACACATACTCAAAAACTCTTTCTTAGTTATTGTCTACAATACAAAAGAACCATAATTTTATTTATCGTAAATAAGGAATTAAATTTTCTAGGTATTCCCGCCGTTAAAAAGTCCTGGGTTATCGAAAAATGCACATTTTAAGTAGAGAGCTTTCTATCAATTTTTCAGTTGCCAATTATCACCAATGAGTCAATCAATCTACAGGGAAATAACAATATACATAAATTTTAAAAACATTTTCACAATATAAATTCATGCAATCTATGTATTCGGAAAACGTTAAAAATTATTAAAATTCCACAGACCTTTCAATCAATTTTTACATTCTCTTGCCTATACGAATATATACTATGAAGGAAAGTAGATATTGTTTTCATGTCGATTTTTCGAAATCGAGTTTTCAGATCCCCTGAACCCAAAAAACACGTTTAAGCGATTGGTTTATGTGTGTGTCTGTGTGTATATGTGTGTGAACTGAAGATCTCAAGAACGAAACATGGCACGAAAGTGAAACTTAAAACTTAAGTTAGGTACCTCTAGAGAACAGAACACGATCATCTTCATCAAAATTGGTCAATCGGAAGTAGTAGTTTATTCATGTCATTTTTCACTTTTTTGCGATTTTCTCAAAAGCGGCTTTACGATTTTTTTAAAAATCGCCTCATTTACTACATTTTTATGTTCTACAAGATAGCGTAGGCGCCTTGTCTGCTGAAATTCTTGGAAAGGTTGTTCTCTCTTAAAAAAAATTGTTTTTTTTCTATTGCGGCCTTAATATGTATTTTAGGACAAACGAGAACAGTAAAAGTTGTAGATAATTTAGAAATCTACAACTTTTATTTCAAACATTTCTTTGTATTAGCTACGCTTAGTTTAGCGGTAATTAGTGATTTTCTGTTTTTTTTTATGAAAATCTTCAAAAAAATGTTTTTGAAGATTTCAGCCTTAGTATATATTTTACGACAAAAGTGTATAAAATAAAATATATAGAAAATTAAAAGAAGCACTACTTTTGTTTAATCATTTTTCATGATTTTACAGAGCCTAGTTACTAGGCTCTGTAAAATCTGTAAAATCACACTTTCACGCTAAACTGTTTAGCGTGAAAGTGTGATTTTCAGTATTGTTAAGCCAAACTAAGGTTAACTTCCATTTTGCAGAATTTACTCATGATTAAAATTAGATTACGTTTTTTTAGGTCGGTTTTTTTGTTTATTTTTAATGTTTTATTACTAATATTAGAATATTGTACATTTATTTGCATTGGCAAGAGAAATTCGTGTGTTTCATACCAGATTTTTTTGGATAGGTTAATTTTTTGAGCTTCCATTTCAATTATGGAAAATTCATGCATGACTCCGAATATTAATGAAGAAAAACATTGAGAAAGGCTTAAACAACTATTGTTTATTTCTAGCAATATAAATATTAATATATTTAATAGAATATTGTGTTGTGTTTCACTTACGGAATTACACTCAACATACTTAAGTTCTTTTGTCCGAAAGCGCTTCCATTTCATCAGTTTATCCATGTTAATAATTTTTCTTTACATCCGAGTATTAACCTCAAAATTCCATTTTTAAATTAATTAAATCACGTTACAGCCGTTTCTCGACCGGGAACAGTCTTGAAATAGGCTATCCAATATAGGCAGCCGTCTCCGCAGGAGATAGAGTATTAACCTACTGGTTTAACCAATTATATTCAAGCAACTTTAAAACATATACAGAGCAAATTAAAGAAATTAACTCTTAAACTTCACCTTTTATGCTCTACCCATTTAACTACAATGTTTTAAATTATACTTTCATTCACTTCGGAGGCTGTGCTGATTATAATACTCGTACATTAACAATTTTAAATTCAATAAACAAAAAACAAATAGTTTGCATAATTTTAAATAACAACTTTAATTTATAATTTTAATTAAAAACTGATATTTGGAATTAAAATTTATGTATTTTTCCAAAAAAAATACCTCGGTTTTTCCTCCACTTTATTAATTAATATTGGTCTCTGAAGCAAAAAAATGTATAGTCATTTTATCTATAGAGATACGTCATTTGTTTATATTACATAATACGTTGCCGTGAATCACGTACTGTCGTAACTCGACAAATTTATACATTATTGATAAAAATCAATAACTTACATTAATATCATATATATAATTAAAAAAATACAGTCTTTTGTTGATTATTTAAAGCAATAATTACGGTTTTATTGTAAATAATTGCTGAAATGTAGGGTGGAGAACTAAACGCAAAAATTTTAACTGCTCTCCTAGAAAACCATGATTTTTGAGATACGACGGTTTGTGATGCAGCCGACGATATTACCTAGATTTCATATATTTTTTCAGTGCGTGTAAATAGAAAAAACCGACAGTGACAACTTATTGTTTAATACTTTGTTATTCCACTAATTGAATCGTTCAATGATCACACAACATATTTCTATGAATTAAGTCCCATATTACTTAATAACATACACTTTTTTACTCAATGATAACCTTTGATTTTAATGAAGTTATACGTCTTGTTAAATTATTATTAAAGATTTATTGTGATTTCAAGCGTTATTTTTGTAGTTCAGCGACTGCAATTAAATTAATGAAGTATTATTATTTATCTAAGTTATAGTTCAACAAAATTTAACGAGTTTAGTTGTTTTAAAACATGTTGAAGTAACACCATTATTATTTTCATTTTATTAGCGTAAGAACCGATGTATTTTCATGTAATTATTTTATTTCCATATTTTAATTAAAACATCAGTTCTTTAATGACGTATTTTCAAGCACCCACTAAAATTAAACACAATAAAAATAAATTTTTTCAATTTATTTTGATGTGTGATTCAAACATAGTAGTGTTAAAAACTAAAAAAAATGGTACTTCAGTCGATTACTTGGCTACTACATCAATCCGCATTCGTTAAAATTTGTTATATATTTGAAACTCATTTAGTACGGATAAAGGAAAAGTATGTGATCAGAAACAATGGGAGGGTTTAACATAATATGGAATTAGCCAAATCATATCGTACCGCTGAGTAAGCCTTAGGCTATCTCCTAACTGGAGAAAAATCGCGCAAACGGGCGTCGGCGCGATTGAACGACAACGCGTGTTAAATCGTGCGATGAAAATGGCAGTCCTAAACAAAACGCCTATTCGCGCGACCAAACCTAATCGGTCCGATCAGAACACCTTCGTGCGACCGTTTTCTAAGCTGAAATGACGTCTAAAAACAAAGATGTGGCGTTTTTTTTTTAATTTGTATTGTTCATCACTTCTTGCAGAAGCATTGACGAAAAATGAAAAAAAGCAATGAAATAAAGTCTATCAGAGCCGATCTGAACTCGGCGTGTTCCTATCTGTCTATATATAAAACAATCCAATATATAGTAAAACATTATGCTTGTCCAAGTATAAATTTTGACTTTTTGTAGCTACATGAAATGACTCATTTGTGACAATATTATTTATCAATCATAATGTTGCATGTCGCTTGGTTTTTTTTTAAAGAAAACAGTTGGTAAAGAAAAGAAAAAGTGCATGAAAAAATAGAATTAAGACGCAATTATTGTAGTTACTTGGTTTATCTAACTTCTCAGCCACGCTATCCTACACAAGGTCCGTTTTTACTCGGTTTTTATAACTTTCATTACGTTTATTTCATAAAATTGGATTCATACGCACTAAATTAATCAAAATTTTCTCCAAAATCATCTTCTAAGAACGCTCGATAGCGCTATTAAGAACAAACTTGTTTGTTTTCGAGCGATCAGGCGACTAGGTGACCATTTCTCGTCGCGTTGACTGCACGAAGTCGGTAACCGATTAGGCCACATCCCCTCCGCTTTAAAGGGTTGTTTAGTAAGCGACGGAACGATGTACGCAACGCGATATCAAAACAAACCAAAGCGACCGTTCACTTCCATCGCGGGAGCCCATAAAAGTTCAAATAGGACATCTAACTACATTACTGTACGTTTGATTTTTTCATCGTCCGTTCCAGCAATTATCGCAATCGCCTACTCGCGCAATCCTCCAGCTAGGACATACCCTAAGGTGCGATGTCCATTAGAGCGATACGATACAAGTGATACGATAAGCAACCCGACACTGTATAGCTTACTACGTGGGTTGCTTGAGTAATTCACTAAACCAGTACACACTAGCATGAAATCGATTCGACATTATATTTGATGGCGACAGAGTTTATCGATTGCTACAAGCGATAGTATCAAGCAACTCGTCGGGCAAATCAAGATGACTCAAGAAGAGGACGACTTTGCTGCTATTTCCTTTGTAAAAAGGTGCCTTGTTTTGTTTTGTATTGCTTATCGCTTCTCTTCAGTGGACACAAGAATGCTGCGCCGATAGAAGTCTTACAGGATGATGAAAAATTGCTCACGTGGTATCGCCTACCGCATCACTTCAGTGGGCACTGTGATTTATGAATTGTTCACTCGCGGCTATTAATTTTTACAGGTTTTCAATAAAAACACAAATGCAGTGGCTAATGAGCAATCATCTCCAAAATACGCAGAGACCAATTTAAATCTCTGAACAATACAAGACTTGTATTGTTCAGAGATTTAAATTGGTCTGAAAATGAAAAATCACTAAGTGATTTTCACATTTACAGTGATTTTTCACATTTCATCATTCAAAACTAATTCGTGAAATTGTCTACTTTCTTGAGTTACCTCAATAATTATTTTGTGAACTTAATTTGTTACCAATACTTTAGAAAATATGATTAAGAAGTGAGACCGAAGAGGGTCTACCTTTAAAAAGTTTTAATTTTTGAAAACAAAATCCCTGGTTTTGTAAATCAATTAAATCTGAGCAAAACATAACCTCTTTGTTCATTTCAGAATGTCAGCTCCGCTTGAAACGCGTAGGGCTACGTCGAAAGCGGGTAAGATTTCTGCTATCGGAAGGTGCAAAACCGACAGACATTTACTCAAGAATATTGAAACAGTACAGTGAAAAATGTTTAAAACTCAATAATGTGTACAAGTTGGTGAAATAGTTTAATTCCGGCAGATCAACTTATTCGCAAAAAAAGGCGAGTCAGAATTTCCAAAATTGCTATTTTTTTTAATATTTTGGAACCGTACATTAAATCATTCATGACGTGCTGAAGTTTTGCAAAACGTGTTCGATATGTGTTCCAAGATTCAAGGTTATAAAGACAACTAAAACAAGAAAAACGCTCAAGAAGTTTGCCACATCCTTCTTCCAGTACAGACCTCACCCTTCCGAGTTTCATTTGTTCGGCTTGCTCAAAGAATTTTAGGCGCCAAAGTTCGACGACAACGAAACGGTTAAGAAAAGAATGATTCATGCAGCAAAGTAAAGACTTTTACACTGCGAGAATCAGAAAACTCATAAAATGGTGGAACAATACTATTTTAATATTCCTGGAGACTAAGTTTCATTGTCATTGAATATACCGTTTTTCCTCTAAACCAATTTGTCTCATTGATTATAAAAGTCCGTCGTTAAGTAAAAATACAAAATTAGTAAACAATTAATTTATAACTTAAATAAGTAATAATTAATTAATAATTCAATTTTGGTTTTTTTCAGACTGTCCAGATGGTTACAAATGAAGGTGGACCACCTGGTACAGATCCTAGTGCAGATTCGGGTACACTCAGTAAATTAAGGCAGACCTTATCATCAAGTTTAATGACCGCTCAAGACAGAGGTAAGCTATTATCAAAACTTAATATTTCAAAAATCCTCAAAGAGAAATTAATAATTCAAATAATTTTTTTAATAAAATTTTATTCAACATTTTGAATTTATTAATAAATTGATTCTAACCGTTCCAAAACTTGATTTAGTTGTTGCAGCTTGTAGTCATTATTAATGTCCTATAAAATTGACCATCCTCCAGGAGATTTTTAGCCAGAGGTGTTTTAAACATCTGTCTTATGTACCCTTTATCGCCCAATTGTAAATATTCGTAGACAAAGGTTTGCATGTAATAAAAATTTATTGTGCATAATCTTTATAGTTGTTTCCTGACGTCAGTTACGTACGGTATTTATAATCTTTTGTGTCACAATTTTGTATATTTTTTTATTACGAAATCAAATTAAAAAATGAAATTGTCAAGTAATTTTTTTGTTAAATTTTAGTCCATTACATTTTTTTAGTTTATTTTACGGCCCTGAAAGTATCATAAACTGTGGTACTATGAATTATTACCGAAATTTGGTAACGAATACAGAAACGGCTACGAATGTATTCAAACTCATTAATTTCTAGAAACAGCAGAACAATTTATGAGTGGAATATACACCAAAAATAGTTATACGTATATTTTGCATAAATGTTTTAGTCTATCCAAAATTCCAGAACATCTATAAATGATTTTAAAAAGTTATTTTTAACAGATTAAATCCCCCCCCCCCCCACAATTACTTAATTTCATTAATAGGTCTACTTCATTTTGGACATTTTTAGAACACTTTTGTGCCATTTGCTATAAGAATAATGTCTTTTTACAAAAAACAAAAAGTTGCGCTTTTATAGATTTACGTAGCAGTTTGCCAATTATACCAGCCAATTATTGATATTACAAGCATCTAGTCTTTAATTTCAAATTCAAATTAAAGTAAATTTAAAAAAAAGTGAATTGTATGTTTCATTTAATTAGCCTAATGTTTATGAATAATCAATTTCAAATAAACAAAACTTACTTAATTTGTTGTAATGATAACAAAAAAAATCCAAGTTAGCTAACTCGAGAAAGGAAGTTTTGTTTTCGTTTGTTTTTTTATTTTAAGAAAATGCTAATGTTTTTTCCTTTTAAAACAGGATGTCCATCGCTTTAGTAAAACAGTCCAGAGAGAGCTTAAAGCTTAATACACCAGCCCCTCTATTCTGTCAGCATGCAATATTCATGCTTGAGAAAAAAGAAAGAAAGCAAGAAATTTTTAAGAGTGCTGCTATCCTTTGAAAACAGAGACTTATAGTAATACAGCTCTAGTTACTTTAATGCTTTCATTATTAATGCAACAGTCAACTGAACTGTAATTAACTGTTACGTTTCTCATTTGAGCGCTCCGTTGTGTTACTTTTTTTATTTACTTCAACCTTATTCCCATGTATCTTTTACAGCATTTGTTTAGTTTTTATTTTTATGCTCAAAACAAAATATTTTTCTTTCAATTTATTTATTTTATTATTCTACCAAGAGTATATAGACCTCCCAGTGGTAGGTGTTAAGTATTCAAGTACAGTAGAACTCCAATTTACCGGATTAATTAGGACTGGATCAGGTCCGGTTAATCAAATATCTGGATAATTGGAGTACTACCAAAAAAAGACATTTTTTATGCAAAATTACAAAAACTTACATATGTATGTATATTGCTGAAGAGAGAATACAAACTGACTGAATTGTTTAAAAAAAAAATTTAATTATATCAAATATATATAACGTTTTGTCACCTTGCCCAGTAAGGCAACCCCTTTTTGAACGGAAGGAGCTAATAAACGAAAAATTTGGCACAAAATGTAATTTTTAATTAAAACAAAATAATATTAAATAACAATGGCATTTGCTACATTTTATAATAAAAATATATAAGTTCCGGCATCTGCGTACCCCCATAGAAAAGAATTTCGTAACTAAAATTAATTATTCACAACAAGATTTTAATTAAATTCATTTTTTTATTAATTTGTTTTTAATACAAAATTCTAAAAAAAGATAAACAAATTTAGTATTTTATGGAAATCGAGATTCAAATAACAGAGAAGATGTGAACAACGTTACCATTCGCTGGCTTATACTTTATCCATATATATTTGGCAACATTCTTCCATATCTTTACTCTACTTTACATTTGCCAACTCTTCCAAATGAACACCTCATAATTTCGAGCATGAAAAATATGGAATTATACAATGATCTCAATCACGAACTTGACCTTGATCACTGGACATAAATTAACTACGTCTTAGCATAAGTAAGGCGTAAAACAAAATTTAAAATAAATAACAGAATACAAATAAAAAATCTCTTTCATGAGACAATGCTTCTCATGGCTTGTGGCAATTTTTAAAAAGTTTTACCTTTCACTTAGTGCAAAAACCAAAAGTTATTTCTGTATCTACTCTTCAAGAGAATTGAATAACACTATTTTTTTTTTCAAATTCCAACTTTGATTTCTTGACTTCCAGTTTTGGGCCACATTCAGTCAAAACCGAAACTTCAAACCAAACCCCGGCCCACTAACTTTTTGTCTAGATTATGAATCCGAAACCGTATGTTTCTATATTTTATAATTTCAGACTTTGATTTCTTGACAACCAGTTTTGAGCCTCTTCCAGTCAAAACCAGAACATCAAATTCAATTCAGTCCAACTAATTTTTGTGTAGATTACAAATCCGAAAACCGCTTGTCGCTATTTTTTGTAGTTTCTGATATCTGGGTGTGATGGATGGCCGGACAAAACAGCAGATGACAATTCTTAAAATTGCCACCAATAAAAATTTCAAATTAAATAAAAACAGGTGACAATAAATTCTATTATTATTAGGCTGTAGAAGTTGAGACTACCAAGGACTGATTGCATAAAAAATGTAGAAGTTCTCACGAGAATGAAGAAAGACGCAGAAATCATTTACTCCATCTAATGTAAAAAGCTCCAAAACTTAGGACTAGTCATGAGGAATGAATCCCGAAATTTGTTTTTAAGCCACTTTGGGAGAAAAATATAAGGAAAAATCCTGGTAGAAGAAGGGTGCGTTGCTTTGAAGTTTAAAAACTTGGTATGGAGGAAGCTCAGAAGAGCTATTCTGCCGAGTAATAAATAAAGGAAAAATTGCTATGAAATAAGTAAAAAACACTATGCTACGATGATTGCCAAAATTCAAATAGGCAGCTAAGGAAGAAGAATAAGCTACCTTATTCTTTGTAATATTATAGTACTTGAGTCACAAGTTTGCCTTTGGTTTTAACGAGGGGTAAAGGGAGGAAAGCATCAGTGTATATGCGCAACTGCTTTGGTATCAGTTCACCAACACAACAACACAAACAACACCCAGAGGACATACAGTACTATACCACGAAACCTTTCGTAGATCAACTGTACGAATACAACTTATTGTTACCATAAACAGAAATGTCGGTTTCTCAAAAACATGGTTGAACTATTCACAGTGCTGAACAAAATATATTAATCTAATAATATCTAATGCAGTGTCAAAAAATGTTGTGAAGTTGAAGCTAAACAAAATTACCTTTCCGTGCCTCTTAACAAAAGCTATGAGCGAGTGGCTAACTACTGTAATGTTTATCTTTCCACAATTTGAAATATAAAAAAATACATTAAAGAAGATAATTCTTCATCAACGGTTTTGTTTACGCCAGTAAAAACAGGAAACGGTTCAATAGATTCTAATGAAACTGATAGTGAAGACCACGGTGATAGCGAAGAAGGTGATTTATTGTAGAAGATTTTGTTTCAGTAGAATAATGTAACTGGTAATTGCAGTAAATTAAACATTCTAGTCATGTAATTAAACTATAGGTAATATTACAAGTTAGATTTTTCCTTATAAGGTTTTTGAAGAAAACATTTTCTCGGCAAAAAATCATAGCTTACAAAATGTTTATAGTTATATATTAATTCCATGGTGTGTAGTGAAATGTAGTATCTCACTTTTGAGGTTGGCAGCCTGTCAGATTTTCTCTTCCCTTCCTCACATCCATATGTTAAAGGCATTCTCGTGACAGTATGATATTTATCAGATCTACATCACTGTGCAAGTAAGTGAATCCAACTAAGGAACTACGGATCATCATCAATTAAAATTTGTTATCAATAGTCACTAGAGCTGGAAGTGCATAAAAACAATTTATTTTGCTGCCAAAGGGCAACAAAACCACAAATATTGTATATAGAAGGGTTTTAAAATAATTTAATGAGACCTACATTAGCTGCTGTGAAGCGAAGCGAGCGAGGATTTCTAGTAAATAATATTATCATGCAATACAAATTTATTTATAATATTATTTTATATTGGCCATAGATTTCAATTTTTTAACAAGAGATAAGGTATGAAGACTAATTAATGTTATTTTTATAAGTATAATTTGTAAAATAATAACTTACCTAAATTTTTTAATTATGATTTTTATTTTACCTATTCGGGTTTTAAACCAACTTACCATAGTTGACTCTGGATAGAGATTCTACAAATTTAATAAGGAAAAAATTGAAAGAAGTTAAGTATATTTTTATAGAACGATTACTCTGTAACAGCAGCCATGGTCTACTACACATATTTTCTTGAATCCTCTTAACTCGTTAAACCGACTTTGACTGGCAGTCTTTATAATTTTGCCCGCATATTCATGAATGATGCAACTTCATCTGTTAAAACAATCAACCAACTCTTCAAAATCTTCCTTGCTTACCTCTAACAGTTTAAACCAACCCCATCATTATTTACATCCCTTTTTCTTCATTATATTGCTCTTTAACTTTTTCGCTGCTTTAAAAACTAACTTGCTCCTTAATGTTATAAACCCAAGATAAATGAAAATTTTCTCTTAAAACTCTTTGGTAAGAGTCTACAAATGGCTAAAAATCTCCATCAATTATAATTTAAAATTAACATAAAATTTAGTCTAAGGTTATTTACATTACTGTTGAATTCGTTTACAAGGGTTGGTTGTACAGGAAAGGAAAACAATATTATAAGGTTAAAAAGAGAAAGAGGAAAAGATAAAGAAATTTGGTGTAAAGAAAGAAAAGAAAAATTAAATTCTGGTTCCAGAAAACATAAAAGTACAAGATTTGGCACATATAATTCTATAAAATTCTATTTTTAAAGTTCATAAGAGAGCTCACTGACTCTGAAGTACCGAAAAATATGGTCTAAACTCAATTTAAGGATTAACATAAACTTTGAACTAAGAAAAAACAAAATAATTCTTACCATTCGCTACAATTTTTATTTAAAACCTTTTTTGTGTTGGAAATTCTCAGTGTATTTTATTTTAAAAAACAGGTTTTGTATTTGAGGCCAATAAAGTGGGATCGATATCGAAATAATTAATTAATTAGACAGCCTAACTTCAATGTCTAAAAAAGAGACACATGGCTCAAAGATTTTTAAACATGTAAGCTGTCTTGTTTTCATATGAGTCAGATTATGAGTGTTTCTTACAGAGAACTTAATGCTAAAAACAATGATATTTTTACTTCTTCTTTTGTCGTTATTTATAAAAAAGTTACAGAATTTTTAAAATGAAGTTTAAGAAATACTTGTTTTCGGGAAATTCCAATAAAAGCTGGTTAATATTTTAGTAATGATATTTTTTTATTTTAGTACATCTTACAGAACCGTGCAGCAGATATAAACAGACTTCAGGTTGAAAGTCAGTTAAAAGGATGCGTAATCATGTTTCACTCTACCAGCGCCTTCAGTCAAAACAACCGGCGAC
Organism: Catonia carolina; assembly: GCA_035578175.1. NCBI lineage: Eukaryota > Metazoa > Arthropoda > Insecta > Hemiptera > Achilidae > Catonia > Catonia carolina. The sequence continues at coordinate 252,612,046 of JAQMRL010000001.1, read as the reverse complement.
AGACCGGATATTTTATAATAGGCCTACTGTATAAATTCTTTCTATAATTACATGAGTCACGAGCTTGCCCTTGTTTGCACAGAGGGGTAAAGGGGGAAAATCATCAGTGCGCACGCACGACTGCTTTAATTTCAGTAGATCAAAGATAACAACTTTTACTTTACCCAGAGCATATTTATACAGTATATTACGAAACCTTTTGTAGATTAACTGTGCGAATATAACTAACTGTTTGTTACTGTAAACAGAAATGTTAGTTTCTCGGAAACGTGGGCAGACTATTCACAGTGCTTAATGAAATCTAATATGCAGTGTAATAAAATGCTGTGACGTTAAAGCTAAACAAAAAACCTTTCCCCTGACATGAACCATGAGCGAGTGGCTAACTACTGTGATGTTTCTCTTTCCACAACTCGAAAAATAAAGACGGAGATTGAAGACGTGAAGAAGCTATTCTTCAACAGTTTTGTTGACACCTGTAAAAAAGGAAACGGTTAGGTAAATAGGGTACTAATGAGACTGATAGTGACTGATAGCGCCGGTGACAGCTATAGTAAAGAAGGCGATTCATTCATAGAAAATTTTGTTCCAATGGAATAAGGTAGCTGGTATTTACAGTAAATCAAACATTTCCTGTTATGCAATTAAACTATATGCAATATTACAGGTCACATTTATTTCTTATAAAGTTTATGAAGAAAATATTTTATCGGAATGAACCACAGCTTACAAAATGTATGCAGAAACTGCACGGTAGTGAAATGTATAAGTAGTGTCTCGCTGTTGAGGTTGGAAGCACGGTCAACTTTTCACTTCCTCCCTCACCGCTCATCCATACGCAAAAGGCAATCTCGTGTCTTCAGTATCTATACGTATATTATTTTTAGTATATGTTTTAATTAGTATACAGCAAGTTTCATCTGACAAGCAAAGAACTCGAATGGACCGCGCTAAGTTAAATCACAATTTTAATACATTTATAATTTGACGTGCTGTACAGTTCCATGGGATAGAGTATAGTATAAGTTATTTCTATTAGTATTTAATTTCCTATTGTTTGTCAGACGTCATGTCTTACTTCTGTTAAATTTTGTGCTGAATCCAGTGATGCGAGTTGTGGCGATTAAATAACGAGACTGACGTTGTAAAAAAAATTTATTTTTATTCTATACATAATCACTTATTGTCACCTTCAATATACACTCCTTCTCTATCCCTACAACGCTCCATGCGAGTTTTTCATTTTTGGAAACAGTGCTGGAAGTCATCTTCTGTCAGCTCCTTCAGGACACGTGCCGCTTTCTCTTTTACAGCTTCCACAGACTCAAATCTTGTCCCTTTCAATGCAGATTTCACCTTAGGGAACAGGTAGAAGATAATAACATGTGATGAAACGTGGTTTTTTACTTATGATCCGGAAACGAAGCGCCAATCCATGCACTGGAAGAGCCGAACTTCACCGAGAGCCAAAAAAGCTCGAATGAGCAAGTCAAAATTTAAAGCAATGATGATTGTTGTTTTTATATCCATGGGATTGTGTATCTTCTCTGGGTACCTGAAGGTCAAACAATTAATTAATAAAACTACCCTGAGGTGTTTTCTAAACTACGTCAAATGTGGAAGGACAAATCATGGGTTCTCCATCAAGACAATGCATATCAGTACAGCATATCAGTGTTAGAACATCCACCTTATTCACCAGATCTTGCACCATGTGACTTCTACCTCTGTTTCCTAAGGTGAAATCTGCATTGAAAGGGACAAGATTTGAGTCTGTGGAAGCTGTAAAAGAGAAAGCGACACGTGTCCTGAAGGAGCTGACAGAAGATAACTTCCAGCACTGTTTCCAAAAATGGAAAATTCGCATGGAGCGATGTAGGGATAGAGAAGAAGTGTATATTGAAGGTGACAATAAGTGATTATGTATAAAATTAAAATAAATTTTTTTACAACGTCAGTCTCGTTATTTAATAGCCACACCTTGCATATTTAAATAATTTATATTTGAAATAGTTAAAGTCATGTAGCAGATTTTCTGAGATCGTCAAATGTAAAAATTCACGGACGGACAAAAACTTGAAAAATTTGATTGTAATTTTAACATACAACAAAGATAAAGCATTATAAAATAATGTTTTACTTATTTTAACAAATTGCACTAGTGATTGAAATAATACTAAAGAAACTAATAAAAAAATAAAAAGATAATGATACTGGAAATAAGACTAAACTAAAAAATTTACATTCTGAGAATTTTATTGATTTTCTTGTTAAGAGTGGAGACACCAATCTTGTCTATTTTCTTGGAAAGGTTTCCTACAGAGTTTTTTACTTTTCTCATGTTTTAAGCCAGAACTTTTAGTTTTTCGTTTTTTTTTTAGTTACGTATCCAACAGAGAAAGGATCTTAACTTCACCAATAAGAAATACATTGGTGAAGTTAAGGTCCATTTTCCCTATTTGACATACTGCCTATTTTTGAAAATTTAATCAGGTTTGGAATTCAAAATAAAATAAAATAGAGTTATTTTTATACACAGCAAATTGTCACCGGTTGGCGACATTAAGTGGCGAGTTGAAACTTTTATATTTTGGTGGCCCTGAAAAGGGCCGTTTAAACGGTGGTAGTCTTGGCGAAGCGTCGGTCGTTGTCGTCGTGGAGGTCGGGAGCTGGGCGACACGGCGTGTCGTCGTCCAGCGGAGTTGTCATCTTCTTCCCTCGCAGTAGTACGTCGATGGCTGCTTCGTCGGATCCAGTGGGCGTAAGACTCGGTCGAGAGACCACTGTGGGCATCGCTTGCGGCAGCAGGCGATGACGGTCCGCTCGACGGCTTACGCTGTTGGGTCGGCGAGCGGAAGCATCATCTTCTCTCTTCCGGGGTCGTCGATGAGCCTTCGTTGGAGTCCGGTAGCCGTGTGCCGATGGTAGACGTTTTGTCTGCTGTCTGAATCGGAATTGAATCTCTTGGCTCAGTGCAGCGCTCTTTTTATAGTCGCCGAGAGCGCTGTGGTATTGTGTTGACTTGGCGACAAAGGCCTCTGTTGGTACGCAGCCACAGGCCTACCGCCCATTTCGGAACTTTTGGCGGTTCCCTCTGTCGCTACGTCGGAAGCTTTGTAGCCGGCAGCACAGTACTTAATCAAAGGGAACGACGGTGACAAAATAATAAGTAATATTTTAAACAAAAAAACTGAAAATGTCATTTTTTGATCTACACATATCAGAGTGCGTTTTTCTCAGTGAAGATAAGGTCCCTTTTCCTATGGACGGTCACATAAATATAATTATGTGTAAAATTTTGTTTTCGAACGTTATCTAGTATTTAATTAGACAAAATTTAGCACTCATGAATTTTTTCAAATATCCATTAGGTATTTAATTTTTTTGTCTTTACTACTACTGTCTGTCTACAAATTGATGGCCTCCGGCAAAAAGGAGCAATACACGGAGTGTAAAACCATTTCAGAAAAATCTCTAATTTTTTAACTAACTACAACTTGTCGGAACTGACCTATTTTTATAAAACAAAGTATTTCGCTTGTTTATGTTCTATAAAATTATTTCGAAAAACACACGCTAAAATGAAATAATGTATCACGTAGTAAAAGTTTTGTTTATGAAGAAAAAAACTGTCCTCGTAACTTAAAAAGTAATGATTTTCCGTTAAATTTTATTGCATCATCGTTTTCCATAATTATTACAGAACAACCCTACCAAATATTATGTTAATCCGTGAAATAGTTGTTAAACAGTAAAGATGTAGGTATTTGGGAAATACGGTTATTTCTTCAAAAACAAAATTTTTACTATATTATACGTAGATCATCTCATTAAGCGTGTGTTTTTCGAAATAATTTTATAGAACAAAAAATATGCGAAATATTTTGTTTTATAAAAAATACGTAATTTCCGACAAGTTTCATTTAGGCCTACCTACATGAAAAGAATTAGATGTTATGTTTCCTGAAATGGTTTTACAATCCGCATTTTTCTTCCCTCTGCCGGAGGCCATTAAGTTACAGATAGACAGTAGTTTCATTCAACTCTGGTGTATAAACGATAAATTAACCCAAACAAACCATTTGAAAAATTTTTACAATGTTTTGTAAAGAAAGCAAAAATCCTTTTGGTAGTTATATATGTTATACAACGCCATAAGTTTATGCTCAATATTAAATATTTACATTGTTTTATTTTATTGTTTTTCCAGTTACAAAACTGACACCTTCAGGAAGAACATGTGAGCCTACTGCGTCAACACCTACCGAGTCAACACCATCTAAACCAGAAGAGACTGCACCTACAACACCACCAAAACCTCAGTAAGTTTAATACAAAATTTTTGTTACACACAAATGAAAATTGTATCAGATAAATCCCTTGCGGCATTATCTAGAAGAAAACCAGAGTTCAATCGAGATAACTGTACAGACTTTAAATGTAGTTCACCGTATTAAGAAGTACCTATGAACAAAGGACGTATGTCCGTAAGAAAAAAAAGTTTACCGATTTTCTGTCTATTTTTCGTCTGTTTGATTGAATGAAAAACCAGTTTTTAAAAATGTGTTTGACTATTATTAGCCTATTTGATTTCATTTTCTTCCGAATTAAATTTTCTAAAGTTTTGTTTCAAAAGTGTATGTGTTTATTGCCCATTTAACTAAGTTACTGTACTTCAAAACCTAAAGGAAACATGTTTTTCAAGACCGATTTTTGCTTATTTCGTCAGATATCTCAAAATCTACTTTAGTTACAGGTCTGGGGCCTATTTTATTCAATTTTGCAGCTTATTTTTTATAAAACTTATTCAATTAAAAAACATCATTTAACGCCCTACCAATTTCAGCATGGCTTCATTGGAACGGGGATATTGAAATCCGGGCGATTATTTCGTCAGCTGTAACTTCTTCAGACAATGTGTATTAAATTTTGTGTATGCATCGCTGAACTAAAATCTAACATTCTGATTTTTTATCGGAAAACTATGAAACTACTATTTTCCCTTATTCTTTTGACGTACATATCTTAATAAAATTAAAATAAATGGTGTCATAGCCATAGCAAGTGGTTAGCGTGCTAGCTTAAAAATGCAGAGGATCCCGGGTTAAATTACCGGGACCTTAGGATCATGTAATACTGTAAGTTAAAGTCGAATGTCACAAGTCCATTACCCATTGTAGTTAACAATAACCAAGCTGTTGATGCGTCTAATAATAAAGTCAAAAAATATATTATGGTTATTTACAGTTCCTAATTCATATGGGTCTTATAAAGTGTGCTACCTGCCAAATACTTGTTATTATAATTTACTTATTTACTCTTTAAAAAGAAAAAAGTCCGTCAAAAGCATCACCGTTATGAAACGTTTTGTTTATTAAAAATATTTGGTTCAGAAAATTTTAGTAATATTGTTTTTCAAAATGTTTCTAAGCATGTGCTGCACTCTGTTGTAGGATATTTCAACCAGTTTGTTTTAAAGCTTGGTTACGATGTCTATAAATCATGTTATTCCAGTTGGTTAATGGTTGCAAGCGTGTTTACATTGTTTCGTAAACTGATAGGTTAACTTATGCCGGTAACAGTGTTTTCCGTTGGTTCCAACAGCTCATTGTAAGTTATTGTGCTTAATTATTACAGTTTGTCAACAATCTATTAGGCTGATAACAGTTTGTGTACAAAGGGCTTTAGTTTTTAATTTGTGCGTACCCGACTTTGCAAAGACCCGATTGCGATTCTTGGATTAACAAATCTGGGTAATCTGAAATTATCATGTACGAAGATAGTTATATTGAATTACTGTGTAATATATAAGTAGACTTAAATTTAAAACAACAAGAGACAGAAAGGGTTAGGGGATTTTTTCATTACAAATTGTAAATTTTAAAAAAATCTTGTTCCCAGGGTCAATTTGTGGGATTAATATAATAATAGCTCTTCCAAGGGCTAGTCAGAGATGGAACCCCTTTATTCCACTATGCAGGAGCAGAGAAATACTCTTAAACAATGAATAAATTGATCACCACCATGCAACAATAAGTTAAAATAAGGCTACCATTATGTCAGAGTCAGAAATTTTTCCGTATGTTTAACTGATTACCATAAAGTGGGTACTGAACTAACATGATTTTCTGTTAATTAAAATCCTCATAAAGTAATTAGAACTACAATAACACACATTAATGACATTAAAATCACTTTAATTGTTTAACAGATGTTTTTAAAATCAATATTGTTGAAAACACGAGTTTCAAAATTCATTGATTTTCATTAACATCATGAAATAAAATTTTAATTTATAAGTCCAATTTTTATGCACTATATGACGTAAATGTGAGAAAGTAAAATTTACTTTTCAGGAAAAAAATAATATTCACATAAATAATTCTCTTTAAAACAACTTTTTATGAAGGAATAAAAAGAAATTTATGTACGAATAACATAAAACTGATAAGTAATGAATTCAATTCATTTATGCATCATAAATTTGATATTCCAAAAAAAACATTGTTGTTTTACTGATCTGCAATAGAGGTTTCCTTTTTATGCCTCAATGGAATTTAAAGAAACAGAGTTATAATATTAAAAACGTGAACAGTAAGCCACCTGTTGATCTGAAACATGAATGAAAAAGAAAACAAATCCATAGAAGTTGGTTAAAATAGAAACTAAGTTTGGCTCTATCAACCTAATTTAACCACTCTAAAAAGAGATCAATAACTTAATTATATTTCAAGTGCTAGTATAAAATTGAATATTTTTAAACAACAGATTATATTCAAGACAATAATATCTCATTATTGTGTGCTTTATGTAATTTGTCATCATTCCACTGAAATGTTACTAAGATTTTATTGATTTGATAAGAAAGTATAGTCCAGCCTCTCTTAGTTTGCTCCCAATGTAAACAAATAATGACGTCACTGAGCATGCGCATTATATCAAAATTTGTACACACTGATTAAAAAGTAACAATAAAATACTTTCAAAAGTATTTAAATACAAAATACTTTTAAAAGTATTTTTTTAAATGAAATTGTTAGGCGTACATCATATCATGACTGATGTTTTTAGTACTTTAAGTACTTATAATTAAAAAAATAGTTAACTTAATAGGAATACGACATCCATAAAGTGGTGGACTCTAGCTTGCACCTTGTAGTAGCTGTCTTTGGTTAGGAGCAAACTAACAACGGCTGAACTGTAGTTCTTTTAAAAAATGCAAAATTTCTTTTAGTCGAATATTTTTATTATTAATTATCAATATATTGTATTGTGTTGTTTGGGTCATCAGCCGAAAGGCTGATTTGAACCTCTAGAGGCATTACTAAGTAAAACAAGGAGTGAGGTGATTTAATACCCTTCCTGATGGAGTGGAAAAGTATGCTTATCAGCATGCCAGGCCCTCTGAAAAGCATCTACTTTTCACCTTGCACATGACACCTTCACTTCATTCACCATAGGGTCTGGCTGTACAATGATGAAATTTATTACTCTCAGAGGAGATATTAACTCTCGACTTAATGACAAGAGTCAAAAAACATTACCAAGGAAAACCATGTATTTTACCATGTATTTTTGATGTAGAAGTGTCTTTTATACTTCTACATCTTCTGTTTTTAAATATTTCAGTCATATGACTATATCATAGTCATAGACGATGTGATAAGACAAAGAACTAATTTTGTAGCCCGGGAACTGGCAGATTGAGTGCCAATAATTTAACACTTCACCTGCCTGTTATGGGCTAATATGATATTATTAATTATATATATTATTGTTCAATAGCTAAAATATGCATCGTAACAGTAGCTAAAAAAAAAAATTGTCCTATGAATATTTTTTTGTCAATTAAAACCCATATTTAAAATATTTTAGGTCGAAAGCTGATTTAGGAAAGCCACCATGTAGATCAGGAGCTTGTCGAGTGTGCCTGAAAAGTTTTAAACCAGATGATTATTCAAGAACTTGTTTTGAATGTCAACAAAAAGTCTGTGAAGATTGTGCTTCATATTCTAAACTAGATGAAAATCAAGATGAGGTAAGTAGTTTTCAAAGACTGATTTTTCACTACATAGGAATTACCTAATTGTTTTAAGCTTAAAAACTAAATTGCCATATTTCATTAATGAATTAATGTAACTGTACAATTCGCTTTTTGTTCTAATTTAAGTTTATTGTAATCAGTGTTTGTAAACTAGAAGTGAAGTCAAATATTTTATATTAGTTACAGTTTTAAACTGAACATCAGTCATCTTTTACCTGATAACATTTTAACCAAGAAAGCCAATTCCATACATATTAAAATATTTCCTTTATTATTAAAAGTAAATGTAGCCTCGATATGCCTTGAAATGTAGCTGAGACAGGACAATCAAATGAAATTTTATAGAGCAATGCCTGTACCACTCATAACATATGGGAGTGAAACATGGGTGTCATTACAGAGAAATGAATCTCGTATCCAGAATACTGATTTTTGCGGGGAGTCTAAGGTTGTACCCGGGTAGATAGAGTACATATCAAAACTATACGGGCTGAGTTAAATGTTCAGTCACTGCAGGAAATGTTAAGAACATATAAGAGAAACTTGTCCAACCATTTACTTCACATGCCAACACACAGACTTCCTTTGCGAGTATGGAAATATAAACCTAGAGGGAAGCGAGGCTTGGTAAGACTTAAAAAGAGATGGATGCTGGAACAGGCCATTATGCCTAATCCTTGACAGACGATGATGATGATGAAATGTAGCCTAAAAGAATACAATTTTATTGTATATTTGTCAGTCAAACAATTTAGATAGTTCCTTTTTAAAAACAGTATATTCATGATATTATTTTGTCGCAGAGAAATAATTAGTATAGTAACCTAATCATTTTTTTCCATCGTAAAAATAATTTTATATTTTAACAGTGCAATGAACAAATTTTATTAACGTACCTACCTAACTAAAAAATAATTAGATATAAAAATACATGTTATTTATTGAATTAATTAAAATTAATGAAGGGAGTTCATTATTCTCATTTTAGACAAAGTTGTACAATTGTTGATTCCCGTGATCACTGTATGTTGGTTAATACAATGTCATTTGCCACCATACATGGCTCCCATTTGTATGCAGATGCAATATCTGCTTGTTGGAACATTACTCTATTTCTGCCCATCTCATTGTGTTTAAACTCCAGTCATATAATTCATTATGTATTACAGACTTGTGCAAATTATTGTAATGACTATTCATCAAAAAAGCTGTAATAATTTATTTATTATTTTTACTTTCTTGTGCCCTGAAAGAATATAGGGGGAAGGAAAGTATTGATTTCATTTTAATTTTTCAAAATCGAGTTTTCACCTAAAATACACATTTTCAGGCTCCTGAACCCAAAAAATTATATTTAATTTTTGATTTGTGTGTGCTTGTTTGAACAAAATCTCTCAAGAAAGGAATATCATACAAAGTTGAAACTTAAGTTGGATATCATTAGAGAACTCAACATAAATATTTTCATCAAAATCGGTCAACTGGAAATAGTAATTCATTCATGCAATTTTTTCTTTTTTTGCAATTTTGTCAGTCACTTTTACAATTTTTTTTTAAATTGCTTTATTAACTATATTTTCTGCTCTCAATACAGGGTAAGCACCATGTCTGCTGAAATTCTTGGAAAGGTGCTGCTCTTGTAATAAAAAAATTGTTTTTTTTTTAGCTTGCGGTCTTAATACATTTTAGGACGAAGGTGTACATAATTAGTCATTGGAAATAAAAACACCTACAACTTTTATTTTGATTTTATTTGTTTCTACAACGCTTAGTTTAAAATATTAAGATTGCGGCCTTAGTATGCATTTGACGAAAAACGTTAAAAAAATATAATGGTTATAAAAAATTTAAAAATCTACAACTTTTATTTCAAGGATTTTTTAAAGATGTTAGTTCAGCATCAATTATTGATTTTATGTATGTTTAACTTCTATATAAGTTGGTATTCATTTTGCATCATTCACTCACTGATTAAAATTAGTTATGATTTTTATTTTACATTGTTTACTAATGATTAAACAGAGGTTATAGTTTTCATTATTTGCATTGGCAAGAGAAAGTCGTGTGAGTGTTTTACACCAGATTTTTTTTTTTTTTTTTATATATATTATAACTTCATCTAATATTTTGAAAAACTTTCTGAACTAGTTTTCTATATAGGGAGGCTATATTAAAAATTTTTTTTGCCATCAGTTTCTTGACTGGTTTGATGCAGTTCTCTAAGCAGTCGTATCTTATGCAAACAAGTCGTTTCATATCTACATATAGTCCATTCAAAAGAACATGATAGTATTACTTAAATGGAATAAAGAACAGAGGGAATTTTGTAATGTGCTCATGCATCTGTGCTACCACTTAGAATTAGTAAAAAGTAAATTTTACTTTCAAAAAGGGACTTTTTATTCAGAAAAGTTACCACCATTCAGAAACTTCCTATCATGCTGTTTCGAATGGACTGTACCTCCAACACTCTACATCTATTGTTATTTGTTTTAAATATTCTAACCTTTGCCTCCCCCTACAATTCACTCCCTCAGTATTATCTTCCATTATTGAAGGAGAGTAATATTATTTAAGATTATCAATTGGAATATTAATTAAAAAGTATAGTTTTGAATCCAAACATTTATTAATATTGTTTTTTCTTTTGAGTACGTAGTAATCAAAGTATCCGTAAAAAAACTTGTTCTCAGGTAATTAACAGTTGAAGAATTTTTACAATTTTTTTCTATTTTTATGTACAGAGTACTTGGAGATGCAGTATTTGTCGAAGAAAAATGCAAAGTAGAGCCCAACCAGTCTTAGCACAAGATTCAACAGACAGCCTATTGGATGTGCCTGTTTTAGAAGGTCTAACACGACGCCATTCCGATGTCAAAATTGGATCTAGTGGTGCACCTTCCGGTCCATCGGGTCTTGCTCCTCCAAGATCTCCTGAACTCCGACGACACTCAGATGTTTCTCCAGCCTCCCTTAAAGAACTTGAAAAGGTATATTTATCAGTTTATATTTTCAGATTAATAAAAATATGAAAGATCATGTTTGTCTGTAGTAAATATAAATGTTAATACAACAAAACTTTGGACCTTTGTGACAATCAACCAGTAAAGTCTGTGAGAGTTTGGTCATCTGGTACCTTCTTTAATTATATTTACGTAAGTCACTAAGGTATTCAAGAGTACTACTTAGTATTCCTTAATACTCGTATGTTATCTGTAAAAAAACTTTCTGGAAACCAGTTTAAGCTAAACAATTTTTTTAATTTAAACTTAGGCAGAAGAAGTTAGTACTGTAAAATATAAAATTTGTACATTAAAGTAACAACTTGGTATATTGGTGAGTTATGAATTTTATTAGTAAAATATCTGTGTTCGTATAAACAGAAATTTAAAACTGAAGTACAAATAATTAATATTGTCTCCATTAATTTTTTTTCAATGATAATCAAATGTCTTAAATCTTTCAACTCACCGAAAACGTAACAAAATTACTCCCTGACAATTTGAAATAGTAGCAGACTCACAGTAAATATCAAGATGAATCTATTCCATGTATCTATGAGTATACTGCATGATTAGTGGCAATTTTAAAACCATTTTCCTTTGTCCGTCAATTGGTCATACCCAGATGTCAGAAACTACAAGAGGTCGCGACAAATGTTTTTCAGATTTGTAAACTACATACAAAAGATAGTAGGCTTAAATTGGGTGTGAAGCTCCGGTTTCGACCGTAATTGGCCCAAAAACAGAGGTCAAGAAATCAAAGTCAGAAACTACAAGAGATAGCAAACTGTTTTCGAATTCATAATCTACAAAAAAAACGTGAGTGGGCCTGGATTACGTTTGAAGTTCCAGTTTTGACCAGAAGTTGTCCAAAACTGCAAGTCAAGAAATGAAAGTCAGAATTTGGAAATAAAAACATTGTCATTTGATTCCTCTTAAACAGTTGATACAGAAATCATTAGGTTTGAAATTCCAATTTTGACCAAAGTCAAAAAAACAAAGTCTGTATTTGGAAACAAAAATAGTGTCATTCAATTTCTCTTTAAGAGTAGATACAGGAATCATTGGGTTTGAATTTCTGGTTTCAACCAAAAGCGGTTTAAAACCAGAAGTTAAGAAATCAAAGTTGAAATTTGGAAACAAAAACATCATTCAATTCCTCTTAAAGAGTAGATACAGAAATCACTAATGGTTTTTGCCATAAGTCAAAGGTAAGCCTTTTAAAAGTTGCCATTAGCCATGAGACTAATAATATGAAAGGGGTTTTTACTTTTAGAAATTATAGTTTACTTCATAGTTGAAAAATCTCATGAAATTTGCTTATGTTAGGTGGCTGGAGAAAGACGAGAAGAGATTCGATGGGAACGAGAGCTAGAATGGAGGCATAAACGAGGTAGTGCTGGCGCAGCAGTGAACAGTGGTCCAACAGCTCCACTATCAGGTAGCAACAGTCCATCAGTTGAGCGAAGGATGTTCCCTTCAGAAAATTGGCAAAGACAAGGTTAAATATGAGTTTTACTTATTTAAAAAATAAGATAATTACTCAACTACCTAAATAAAAAATAAATAAATAATAAATTAATATGTCACCGGATGGTGACATTAAGTGGCGAGTTAAAACCTTTAATTTTTGGTGGCCTTGAAAAGGGCCGTTTAAGCGGTGGTCGTCTTGGAGAAGCGTTGGTCGTAGCCGTCGGAACCTGGGTGACATGGAGTGTCGTCGTCCAGTGAAGACGTCATCTTCTTCCCTCGCAGTAGTGGGTCGATGGCTTCTTCGTTGGATCCAATGGGCATAAAGCTCGGTTGAGAGACCACTGTGGGTATCGCTCGCGGCAGCGGGCGATGACTGTCTGGTCGATGGCTTACGCTGTTGAGTCGGCGAGCGGAAGCATCATCTTCTCTCTTGCGGGGTCATCGATGAGCCTTCGTTGGAGTCCAGTAGCTTTGTGCCGATGGTGGACGTCTTGTCTGCTGCCTGGATCTGAATTGAATCTCTTGGCTCAGTGCAGCGCTCTTTTGACAGTTGCCAAGAGCGCTGTGGTATTGGTGTTGACCTTGGCGGCAAAGGCCTCTGTCGGTATGCCGCCACAGGCCTACCGCCCCTTTCGGAACTATTGGCAGTTCCCTTTGTTGCTACGTCAAAAGCTTTGTAGCCGGCAGCATAGTACTCAATCAAAGTAGACAACGGTGACAAATAACCTTCATCTCATTGGGTCATGGGGTTGCTTATTTTCTGAATTGAACAGATTGCAACAAACACTCATAAGGAATTTTTTTTTAAAAATTGTTGATTCGAGTGACTTTTATGACTAATAGCACAGAATAGGCATGTGTCTCGGTGTGTCACTCTGTTGGACTGTGGTCATATTTGTTTCAGTGTAGTTTCAAGGAGTCACGTACGGGTTGCAAAATTTTGTACCGTGCCACACCGCTCTCACACTACTCTGTTGGAATGCCTGGCCTTAAAAAAACATTTACTGCTACTTCCATTATTCTGTTTATAAATGGTAAGCTAAACTTCTAAAATAAATTTATTTTTCTTTTCTTTTTTTCTTTTTATTACATGTTTTTTTATTTCAGAAGATGGTGATCTTCATGATGGTGGGGATGATGAGTGGAGGCGACATGGAGGGTTACAGCCAGATAGAGGAACACCAAATAGACAAACTGCTCGTAGAAAATCAAGAGTTCAAAAACAACACAGTTATGATGATGAAATAAAAGGATCTGGGCAATCAGCAGGTGGCCCTAGTATAGGTGGCCCACAGGGAGATGTTGGATTAGGTATATAAAACAGATATTTACTGTAACATTTATTTAAATAATGTACGTACAAATTAATTATTAATGGATTAAAATTTTCAACCAGTTTTCTTCTGTAGGAAATGCATTATCATATTTTCTTAATCCTTCGCCAAGGAAAACTTGTGTATGCCTAAATCCCACATTTTCAACTTGCATCTAAGCTTTTTTGAATAGATCATAATTTTTTACTCTGCTCAAATTTTAGTAAATTATTGTGTTGTGACAAATTCTTGAGATTACAAGAATTTTGTAATTTCTACCTGGTGCTTCTGAAAACCAATCAGTAATGTTCACAGGTTATCTGAATTCGTTTATTACAATTACTAGACCGAAGAATATAGACTTCATGATAAAAAAGCTTTTAGAAAAAATTACTTTATGTAATGAAGTCTAACAACACAAAAATTACTTGAAGAGTATTTCTACTACTGTATTTTTTATTTGCTAGTTATACAGTAATTTATTAGATTATTTGGAAAATTTTGTTATGATAAATTAATGTAAATAAGTAAATCTCCTTCTCACAACCAAGGATTAGGCTTCTACCTGTTCCAATTTTCAACAGCGAAAAAGTATTGAATTATTGCCATTTCTTTTGTGGCCTCCCAACATCTCTCGTCCCCTCCGGTCTGTATTTCAAAGTGTTGAGGGGCCTCCTTCCCTCAGACATTTTCTCTACATGCTCCCTCTATTGATTTCAATGACCTGCAATCTTCCCAATCAGGGTATAAACATCCAGTTCCGTTCTTATGTCCTTATTTCTTAGATGGTCCCTGCGATTGCAACCCTTTGTTCTTCATAGGAATCATATCTCTGCCACCTGTACTCTACTCTTTTGTGGTCTGGTACTAATCTATGACTCAATTCCACGGAGTAGGACTGGGGCAGCCATCCCCTTGTAAAATTTTATCCGAGTTGTAAATTAGTAAAGCAATATAATGAATTCATAATGACTAAGAAAAAATTAATTTAGATGTTTAAGTTTAGATTAATTAAGTGTTAACTTTTTCTGTGTCTTAGGGATACCAGTACCATTATCAAGAAGAGCATCTGCATATGATGTGTATGCAGCTAGAGCTAATGATCCTGCATCTATAGGAGGGCTTACTATGAACGCAGTTTCTCCTAGAAATGATGTTTCACCTGCCATTGGTCGTAGACCATCATTTCGAGCCCAGCCCCAACCTCCAGATCCTGAAGAACCACCTGGTAATAGTATACATATTTTTATTCTTGTAATAAAACTTGTAGATTAAGACAGTAAAGTTTTACAAACCGCCAACCGGTTTTGAAAATAAAGATCCCACTCATACAGACATTTTGATGTCTGTAGAAAACCAAAATCTTAGAATAGATACCAATTCCTGCTCTACCATGCATTTTTCCACTTATTTCACCCTATAAAAAACCATATAAAGATCGAAGAGATTTGGTGATACAAACTAATAGTAAATTCTTTTGTTTTATTTTTACGGACAGTTTGATATTTATATTCTATTTAATTTTAGGAGTAGGAGTAACTCCACTTTCACCAGAAACAGCAGCAGGATGTCCAACTTTAGGAGTAGGTGTAGATGAAGAAAGAAGAACTAGGCGAAGAGGTTCAATGCTGTAAGTTAAAAAATAAGTTTCATTTATTTTGTTAAGTACCAATTAGAAGAATACAAAGCTCATCCAGAAAGTAAGTACCATTTACTTACATCTGCAGAACGTTGAAGTTGCTTAGCCGTATGGTTGTGGTAAAAACCTATTAAAAATGACAAATAATAAAATTGGAAGAAGTTATGAAATTTTTGTAAATAAAAATGTTTATGACCCACATCATTTTTACGTATTTTATGAATTAGGATTTTAAAATACTCGTACTGGATCCTATTGTAAAAAAAAATTAATTTTTCACTAACCTGTTACAGCTAGCACTATATCGCTTGTTTGTTACCTTTTTTTAAATAATCCTAATTGCTACTGATGTGTTTTGGTGGATCCATTATCATCAGAGTGCATGAAATTGAAACTAACATTTTAAAATTTATAAAAATTTTCAGATGTTCTTCAGACATTCATATAAAAGTTTTAAGTAGAATTAGTAGTTTTATACAAATGACTGAAGAACATTTTCTGAAAATTTTTATAAATTTTAAAACATTTAATTTCAATTTTATGTACTCTGATGACAATAAATCCACCAAAACATATCAGTAGAAATTAGGATTATATAAAAAAAAGGTGAAAAAAGTGATATAGCAGCTGGAATGGGTCTGTGAAAAGTTAAATATTTTTATGATAAGATTGAATTTGCCTTTGCCCATAACATGCAGGTGGAATGTTAAATTATTTGTTCTTGATTTGCTAGTCCAGAGCTACAAAAAAATAGTTCCAACCAGATTGTCAGTACCTAATAAACCAGTGTTTAAAATTTCCTTTATATTTTATCACTGTTGGTCAGAACTCTTGCCCATAACGGACAGATGGAGTGTTAAATTATTTGCACTTGATCTGTTAATTCCAGGACTACAAAGAATAACTCTGTTTCTTTTCATATGGTCCGCCAATTATACGACAAGCATTTAAGAACAGAAGTGATGTTAACAGAAGTGAGAGATGTAAAAGACACTAGTCAGAGTTATCTCCTCTGAGAGTAATGAATTTCATTATACAGCGAGACCCTGCGGTGAATGAAGTGAAGGTGTCATTTATAGGGTGGAAAGTAGATGCTTTTTAGAAGGCCAGACATGCTGTTAAGCATACTTTTCCACTCAGTGTGGAAAGCAATAGTAAACTACCTCACTCCTCATTTTACATAGTAAGACCTTTAGAAGTTCAAACCAGTCTTTTGGCTGATGAGCTAAACATCAACAGGATTGAATATAAGGCTGCAGGATGCATTATAAAAATTTGTTCATGCTCACTGGAATTGAATTAATCATAAAAGAAGATATTATGTTCAAATATCTTGTAAGAAATTGACTTTTCTGAGGAGAAATTTAGAAGGAAGATTAAAATTACAGAATATGCTCGCATCATAAAAATGTTCAAACATTATATTTTGTATTAATCTGTATTTGAATATTTGCTTTAATGTTTGGTTTTATAGGCCAGATATCAATGCAATCACAAGAGCAAGAAGTGAAGGACCAAGGGCTAGCATTAATGTACCTCGAGCTCCTGAAGATCATCTTGTAGATACAGTTCGACGCCAACAATCCGTAACCGATGGTGAAGCGATTAAAATTGTCATACACGATGTTGATTACGATCCAAACCTAAGTCAGTTTCATTTATTTCACTTATTTTTTTATATTTTTGAGTTTAAGAAGAATGAGTTGGCAAATTATTGTACCTGAAGTTTTTATTTTAAGGATCTAGTGTAGTGTTGGGGGTGAGTGTTCGGAGAATGATACTTTGCACCTGATACAAGAATTATCTAGGAAGAGATACTGAGTATGCAGAAGATCTCCGAATACATTATGTATTAGATACAAGTTATCAATTACCAACTAAATAATTTAACAAGGCAATGAAAGATTGAGGGAAATCGGTTGTATTTAATTGTTTTTTCTCGTGCAGGGCCAACGACCACGTGAGGTGACTTTTGATGTTTCTGGAAACTCTTTTTGCATCGCACATTCTCAGCATTGGCTCACTGTAGGCTTTTGTCCTTTCTTCTGTCCACCCGGTGTTATGTTTTTGCTCTTCATGGAATTCGTTAAAGTCTATAATTAGTTGTCTGAATTTGGTTCGGTTATTAATTTTTCTCTGTTTATTCCTGTTTTCTCAATATCCTTTCTGCCATCTTTAAACCATTTATCTGACACCTTAGATCTATTGTTTAGTATCTTAAAAATTTGTTTTGTAAACCAGTTGTCATCAATTTTATAGGTGTCCTTAAAATTTTAGTCTTCTTTTTCTAATCATTTCCATTAATTGTTCATTTTCCTTGTACTTCTCGACCTCATAACCTATATTGTCCTTCTATCTTCAGGCCCATTATCTCAAGGAGAATCTTTCTCTCAAATTTCTCTGCTTCTCTTAGACCAGCCTTCTCGGTCATTCTAATGCACTCTCTCACATACAGACACCCAGGTTTTATCACAGTATTATAATGCCTTATCACAAGTCGTTTTCACCGTAACCAAACCACAACCAACATCCCTCCACAAAATCTAGAACGTGTATCATACTTGTTCTAGTATTATAATGGCTAATCTTGGCTTGTCTTGAGAGTAATTTCTAATTATACACATGGTGAGTCCTTGAAGTGCACCAGCCATCATTCCTTGTCTCTTAATGTTTGTTTCTTTTTTGCTGTTCTTTGATTGTATTATCTCCCCGAGGTACTTGAAGCTATTAACTCTCCCAGTTTTTCCAGGTTGTGTCGTTAACTAACATGGGACTGTTTTGATGTTTGTTATGTATTTAATTTCTCAAAGAAAATCTGTAGTCTTACTTTTTCTGCGGGTTCTTTTAATAATGTTGATTTGTTCTATTGCTATTTCCGTGTTCCTAAAAATAACTGCTAGTTCTGAAAAATCAAGGCAGTTCATCTTTATGTATTCAGTTTGTTTTGCATTAAAGTACGAATTAGAAATGTGTAAATCGGTTCTGAAAGTTCTAGGGTAGAAAGGTTAGACAAAGCATAAGTAAAAAAGCTTCAAACATTAACAGTGTTTTTCACATAACTTGTTATTATTATTATTGTTCTTTGACATATGCTTCATGCCTGTTAAGGACAAATAATACAGTTGATCAGGTATGAAAGTAGGCCAAAGACTGCAATAGAAATTACTGTAGCAGTAGCAGTTGTGTTCCTAATATTCACTTAAACTAGGTCCAAATTATCATCTCCTACAACTCATCTTACTGCTAGTTTCATTTGAACCGAATACCGTTAGAATTCTATCTTTCTTCATTCAATTGGTATTTATGTATTTATATTAGGCATAAAAAGTGTCAGGTACTTTTTATCAGTCATAAAACATTACTTTTTACTTTTTGGTTGCCAGGAGTACTTTGTGTTCCGAACTTATACCCTGACTGAAGACTAGTCTCAAGTGCCCTTGCTCCAACTTTAGTTTATTTAAAGGTGTATTAACTACTGTTATTAGCAACTACTGAAGTTATTAGCCAGGAATTAAAACTGGAACCTTCCACTTTATAGTTCAGCTCTGTACCATTGTGCTACAGAAGCATGTTTCCTCTAACTTAAAGACACCACTATTTTATAACTACTTAAAAGTCAAGTAAATTTCTAGTAAAATTTTTAGAAAAATTCACGTACTTTTATTATTCTTAGTTTGTTGCATATTTTTAATATTTATTACAACTTTTAAAATTATTGTAACAACTTTGTTTTAAATTTTTTTACCGTCGTAGCAAAACCCAAGATTATGGTGCTTCCCAGATTGTCAGTATCTAACAAACCAGCGTTTCAAATTTCCTTTATTTTTTATCATTGTCAGTCACAACTCGTCAAAAAATTATTATGTAGTTCCATCAATTCTTCAAGTGGGGTAATGGAAAAACAGAATTATGTGAAACAAGTTTAAATATGTTATGCAAATACTTAAACAAAGAATAGCTTCTTCTTCTTCTTCATGTAGCATCTCCATTACGAAGGTGTGCTAGCATCATGCAAAGAATAGCAATGAACCAAAATTGTTTTTCATTAAAAATAGTTATTAAAATTAAGTTCATTATGGTTATGTGCCTTGGTCTCAATGATGATTCAAAAACATGTTGAAAATTTCAGGCTCAAGAACAGGGTCCAAAAGAAGAGTAACATTGAAAAAAGATCCAACAGATAAAGCACATAGAAGTAAGTATTTTAAAATTTTTCACATATTTTATATTCAATTTTTACAGATTGTGTAAAACGTGGTCAGGATTACGTAATTACATGCGATCCATCCTAAAAATTATTCTAAGATGTTTGTTATATTAGAACTTTTTTGTCTCTAATTAAATTTTCTGTGTACTAAATAATCAGTGTATTGTTAGTGAAGAAATATAGCTGCAAGTTTCCTGAACATTTCAAGTTATTTTAAAATTTACTAAGCATTATAAGTTTGTATCTATCATTTTTGTCTTAAAAATTTTAGAAGAAATTCAAACCATCATTTGCTAGATGAATATAGATTCATCTTAGAAGTTCATGTTTTTGTTTCTTTCTTAACTGACATGAATGTTATTGCAATGAAGGTAAATTTATCTTAAAGTAACTTTTTCTATTTTTAACCATTAACATTAATTTTACATTTATATACATAAAAACAAAAATATTTTGTGCTCATCTATTTTTATTTCTGAATTGTCTTATTTCATTCATTAAAAAAAAATAATTCCAGTGATTACTGACAGAGTTAAATTTCATTAATAACCACTGTGAGTAGTGGTTTTTAACATTTACACTTTACAGACCCAGGACTGGAATCAAACCGAAGACTTCCTTCTTTGTAATCTAGCATGACACTAAAACATGGATGGATTATTTTACTGTTGATTTTTCGGTTTTTTTTTATCAGCCAACTAAGGACCACGAGATTTCAACTGTATCCTCCACAGGCTTTGATCTTTGTCCAGTACTCCCTCATGCATTGCCCTTGTTGCTCTTTCCTCTCCTCAGATCAGGTCTCTCCTGTGTTTAGCTATGGTTTTTCTTTGAAACCTTTGTGCTTTTGTAGTTTCCTCTGAAGCGCGTCATGTTCCAGGATATCTTGAAATGTAATCCCTTACTCCTTGAGAATTCTGTCTACCATGCCCCTTTTGTTTTCTTATCTTAAAAATACTTGAGGCATTGATCAGACTTTTATCCCATTTGTGTTTAGACCACAGTTATGCCATCTTCTTCTATACACTCCATTGTTTCTAACAGTATGCAAGATTTTCCTCAAAATCCTTCTTTCCTTAACCCTTTCATTGCCAAAGCAATATTTACAAACTTAATCTAAAGTCATTTAATTTGAATAAGGGTGTAAAAAATGTGCCAGCCCTTATTTCAAAAACTTGCAGGCGTAAGCCTGCCATTCCCAACCAAAATTTCAAAGTTACAGAAAAATAAAATTTCCTGTTAAAAATTGATTTTTATTATGTTAATGGAGAAAAGAAATCCTTTTAACACTAAAAATATTCAAAATTTATTTTATTTAAAGTCACATCGACAGCTTTGTCAATAGCAACTACTGTGGATTTTGGTACCTTAACGGTGGTTTTAACATGTTAGAATTTTCAGACCCTAGCTGGTAATCGAACCCAGGACCTTTTGCTTTGCAGGCAGCGCGCTAGTCACTACACCACAGAGGTGATTTCAAAATACAATATTCCATTAATTTTTGTTTAAAAGTTCGGTTATCCGAATGTTGGCACTTTATGCAAAACTTACGGGCATCCGGTAAACCGGATGTTGTCCCTGCATGAAATATATCGATGTCCTGTTTTCCAGATATTGGTACTGAAAGGGTCAATCTGTCATTTATTTGTTGTTTGTTTTTATTATTATTGTTACAGCAAGAGGTTTTGGAATGCGTGTTGTTGGTGGTAAAGCAGGTGCAGATGGGAGACTTTTTGCTTACATTGTGTGGACAGTACCAGGAGGTCCAGCTGAAAAAGGTGGCCTTCAACAAGGTGATAAGGTATGTGTAATTCTTGTTAATTATTTGCAATGATGCAGTGAGATAAGATATGCTGTTAAACATTAAATTCATCATGTAGATGAACTGGAATCACTAATAGATCTGGATGTGTCCATGTAAGACAACTCAGTATAAGAGCATTTCATCTGAGGATGATAGTAATCCACATGACCATAGAACAGGAGTACCAGTTCACAGAGGGATTTGTTTAAACAACAATCAATCTGTAGCACATACTTTATGTTGTTGTTTAGGTCATCAGCCAAAAGGCCGGTTTGAACCTGTAGAGGTTTTACTAAGTAAAACGAGGAGTGAGGTGGTTTACCATGCCTTCCTCACTGAGTGGAAAAGTACGCTTATGCCGGGCCCTCTGAAAAGCACATATTTTCCACTCTACAAATGACACCTTCACTTCATTCACCACAGGGTCTGGCTGTATAATAAAATTCATTACTTTCAGAGGAGGTAACGCTGATTAGTGTCTTTTACACCTCTACCTCTTCTGTTCTTAAATGATTCAGTCATTTAATTGGCTGACCATGTCATAAGAAACAGAACTATTTATTTTAGCCCTGCAATGAACAGATTGAGTGTAAATAATCTGACACTCTGCCTGTCTGTTATGGGCAGACATACTTTATGTACATACTAAATAAATTAAACACTGTGAATACCACCTGAACTGGTTTACTGACAGTCAATCATGTGAACAGTGTTACAATTATTGCCTGAAACAGTTGCTTATGTTAACTGCTTACTTACAACATTCAATGGATTCAGTTAGTGTTATAGTACAAGATGATAGTGTTAAAAGCAAATCACAGTGCAATATTAACTAAATTAAGTGAAATTTAGAGTTAAGTTATAAAACATTAACGGATAGACAATATCATATAAGTATTATGCTTTAAAGTATGAAAAAAATAATGATTGATCTTTTAGACCAACCAAAAATGGAAAATGAACTGAAATTCAGTTTTGATTATATGCTACTGGAATTGAGTTTTTATCCAATAAAATATTCATTCATTCAGAGGTGTAGCCACTAAAACCCAGTTCCCAAGCTGTATCAGCTAGTAAATAACAAAAAAATATCAGTGAATAAGGAGGAAACAACCCCCTACAGCATTACAGCTTTCAGTTTAAAAATCACAAAAATTAGACCTTAAAAATATTTATCATGAAACAGCATATGTACAAAAATTCACAATTAATAGGTTTTTGTTTACAATCTGCAAAAGTACTGAAAGGTAATACTTGGAAATATTTTATACTTTTTGACAAGGTGAAATTTCTATTTCACATAGGAAACCTATGAGAATCAGGTACTATTGAAATATTATATTGAATAAAAAAGTTACTTTTGTTATTGGCAATTTGCTGCAGGAAATTTAAGAAATCTTTCAGTTTAAAAATCACAAAAATTAGACCTTAAAAATATTTATCATGAAACAGCATATGTACAGAAATTCACAATTAATAGGTTTTTGTTTACAATCTGCAAAAGTACTGAAAGGTAATACTTGGTAATATTTTATACTTTTTGACAAGGTGAAATTTCTGTTTCGCATAGGAAACCTATGTGAAACAGGTACTATTGAAATATTATATTGAATAAAAAAGTTACTTTTGTTATTGGCAATTTGCTGCAGGAAATTTAAGAAATCTTTTGTTGTTCAACAAAAATCAATTTTCAGTATAAATTATCTATTTTATCGCTAGATACTAAACATATGAATATATATGTAGAAAGATTATCAGTTAGAATCATGTATCTGTTAACAACCACCTCTGTATGTTTTTACCAAGTACAGAAAACAACAAAATTAAGATTCTTTTGTTTCTTTAAAAGTTTTTTTTCAAATTCTGATTTAGTGAATGTCGTGATTATAGGACGTCATTGTTAAACTGTGTTGTTTATGCTATACTTGTTCACAGGTGCTAGAATGGTGTGGAGTCTCTTTAGTAGATCGTAGTTTTGAAGAAGTGTGTGCAATAATGGACCGCACGGGTGATACAGCTGAATTACTTGTCGAACAAGGAACTGATCTGTATGTAGATTTTTTTTATATACATTTTTCCACAATTAATTTCAACTGAGTTAATACTTATGTTGTTCTTGATAATGTCATGTAGTTTAGACTTCATTTATCACAAAATGGCATAAAAATCTGAATATTAACATATTCAGATTTTCTTTGTTCTTGTTACATTTGGCAATGTTATGTAATATATTGAAGAATTCACAAAATATTAGGTCAAAATTATTTCTCACAACATAGAAGGGATGTTAAGGTAGAACTGCCCTTGTTAGCTATCAATTTTTGTAGCAAATGTTCCATAACAATGTTGTATAACAATTTAATATAGAAAGAGAACAAGATTTATTATAACGGGTGAGGCAGTGAATCGGGTGATTATGAAAACACCGTGAGAAAGTTAAAAAATGTAGTTTAATTAATTTAGAATATACCAAGTAATATACCAGTTAAAAAATGTAGTTTAATTACCGGGTAATTTAGAATATACCAAGTAATACTTACAAATTTACAATTTTTTATAAATTACTTCTTCACATATCCGTTCTTTAAGTTCCTGTACATTTCGAGGCGGTGGAGATTGGAAAACACGTGATTTTAAGTGTCCTCATAGAAAGTAATCACATGCAGAGAGATCTGGCAATCTGGCTGGCCATGAAATGTCTCCATTCTTAGAAATGACGCACTTGGGAAACAAGCATCGCAAAACATTAATTGAAGCCCTGGATGTGTGGCAGGTAGCACAGTCTTGTTGAAAAAACATGTTTTGGTAAGCCGTATTACGAAATAATTCCGGTTGAAGACAGTTCTCCAACATGTTAACATAGCACTGTGTATTCACTGTAACTGCATGTTCATTGTCACCCTCAAACAAATATGGTCCTACGATAGCTGTGTTGATATTCCACACCAAACTGTCACTTTAATACTGTGAAGTGGCTTTGCGTGTATTTTTTGTGGATTTTTGCATGACCAATATCTAAAATTCTGCTTATTTACGAAGCCCGAAAGATGGAAGTGAGCTTCATCGCTCATCCAAAGATTGTTGAGAAGATCTGCGTTGTCATTCATCATGTCCAATAATCAATTACAAAAAGCAAGTCGGGATGCGTGATCAACATTATTCAAAGCGTGCACTAACTGAATTTTAAATGGATGGAACTGTAGATCTTTGTGTAAAATCCTCCTCACACTGCGATTAGAAATGCCAAGTGATATTGCATGCCGTCGAGCTGAACACGTAGGACTCTTAACACAGCCACCTGCACCTTGTCAACGTTTTCTTGTGTACGGATACTTTTTACGCTTCCAGTTCATGTCTTCAGTGTTGAGCCTGTTTCTTCGAAGTTTTTAATCCATATTTTTATTGCATGGGCTGAAGGTGTCAGATCATTACGCAGAATATTGAAATAATTACAAAATGCGCACTGCGCGAACACATAACTATCATTATTTTTATAATAGGCTTTAACAGCATATGCTCGTTGTGCACTGCTCCACGACTCCATTGGAACTAAATTGTAAAACAGACGCTTCAAGATGGCGGTAGTCTCATTCTCCTCGCCAGGAGACTGAGTGCAGTGTTGCCAAATCGCCCAATTCACTGCCTCACCCGTTATATTATAGTTTACTGTCTAATTTCTAAACATGACATGTTTGCTCCTTACAAGTTAATATCATCATCCCCAAGAGGTTATCTGCCCTAAGGCAATTCCTTTGAGTGTCCAACTTGTTCGGTTTTCCACTTAGCTAATATATTTAAATAATTTCATCACAACTTTTATTAATTTTATTATCAGATCAATATTTAAATGACATTGTAATGTTTAATCCAGGTTCACTGGGTCTGATTGTTAATAAATGATAGACAAACTTATTTTTAAACTATTACAACTATTTATTTACAAAATAATAAGTTATTATGCATATAACTTCTGCTAACATACAATTTAACTTTGTACTTATATTAAATTGATTACAAATTGTTATTAAACGTAACTAAAAATTGAGGTCTCATTTACTATCAAAATACTTCATTCTTTACGTACTGGTTGTATTTGGATTTTTACAATTAACTTGTACAACTATTTGTTATCACTAAAGAACTCCTTTCCAAGCACTTCAAACTGGTTTCTATAGTTGACACACACACACTAACTTTTTTCATTATGTAATTTATTCTACATATCAAATTCTTTACTTCACACTGATCGATTGACAACTGGCCTGAAAAAGAAAGCGAGTGCATTTATATGAGTTAGAGTTTCAAGTACAATAAAGAATGTAATGTGTAGTACACAAAAAACTAATAAAATCATGAAACAAATAATAATAAAAGACAAAATAGAAAACAATGAAAACAATGCATGATTGTCCTTATGAAATCTTCTGAAAAGAAGTTTAATTGTACCTTTATTTTTTATAGACGGATGTGTGATCTCTTAGATGAACCAATGCCAGGAGCATCCCGAAAAAATTCAGGAGAAGCCGTTGGATTGCAGCTTGGTGGTATGTATTAATAATTTTGAAGATTTCCTAAATGACTAAAAAGTTATTGCAACAAATAAAAGCTGCACATCTAAAATAATTTTTTAAAAATATACATTTACATACATGTATATTTTTCTAATAATTAACAGCCTTATCCAAGATGTGAGATTTTAATATATTTCTGTATTTTGTGTATACTATCTATTTATAGCTTTATTGATTAATGTTTTCAGTTGAGTCGTTTTAATAATTTGTCCTTTAAATTAGCTATTGTTTTATTGTTTTTATTCTAAAGATGTTAATTGATCGATAAGAAACAGTTAAGATGAATCAGGAAAGTGAACATTTCATGGAGAAAATCAAACATTTACTCGTAGTTTTATTTTATAAGTAAATAGATATGACTTGAACGTTTCACGGAGAAAATCAGTCATTTAGTTGTATTTTATAAGTAATAGATATGACTGTCCTGATCAAAGCTTTTGCACTGTTTACCTTGACCACTCCAAATGAATGCCTGGTCAGCCCCTTTTGTATTTTCTGCAATAGCATAACCTTCCCAACCCCGTTCCAAAAATTTTAATTTCCATATTTATATAATCTACTAAAATGCACTTCATTATTAATTCATTACTATTATTATCATCATATCCTCTTTATCCCTCTTCCAATTTTTTCCCAACCCAACTCCTCTCCTCTCTTTATTGCTAAACCATCTCTCCTCCTTCTCTCTGTAGACTTGCTTCTTTTTCTCTATTCATCTATAACAGAACCCTTCCACTTTAATTTTGTTCTACCCCTTGGTATTTTTTCGCCCAACTCCAACTACAACATTCTTTTACGCAGCTTACGATACTCTGTCCTACTTACATGACCAAACCATCATAATGTTGTCTGTCCAACTCTCCTTGTCAGGCTGACCTTTCCCATTTATTACCTAATTACATTATCTCTCATTTTATTTGTGTTCTTTTCTTTCCTAGCATACTCCTCTTGAACTTAATTTCTGTCGCCTAATTCTACCCTCTTCATTTTACCTATCTGTTTTCGTTACATAAGTCAGTACTGGCACAAAATACGCATTCTTCAATTTTCTTACGATTCATAAAAATTTCTTGATCCCAAACTAGGCTACTTGCACTCTGAAAGAAACCACTAGCTTTCAACACAGTTTCCCTTTTCATATTTTCTGTCTGATTAGAAAACAGTCGTCAAATATGTGAAATCGTTAACTTCTTCCTACGGCACCCTACCATTTAGCATTCTCATGTCCCACTGAATTTTTCACTTCTGATTCCACTTTTTCTCTTCAAATTTTGAAACTGTATTTAATAATCTCTTCATTCCACATCTACAGTGTCCTTTCGAATTCCTCCTTTATCTTTCCCCATATAACCAAGTCATCTGCTAATTTAATACAACAAAAATTCTTATTTCTTTCAGAGACTGAAGGTGATAAATCTCCAGCATCTCCAACTCGTCGGAAACTGCCCAAAACTCCGGTATAGAACTGCTTCATTGTAACACATACCGGTACTCATTTGGTACACTCTTGCATGCAGCAACCATTTATTACAATATTTTTTAAGTAAAATCAAAATTAATTAAGTGATTTATTCAATTTATTATAGTTTTTTAAATTTATAAATTCCCTAATATTTAATTTTTAATTCAAGTAATTAAATTTTTCTGTAATAGATTAATTAATACATTATTTATGTCACATACATATTTTGTTATTATTTTATTATAAATACAATTTCTAACATAATTACTTTTTATTCATTTTTTATTTTATTTTTCAGCATGTATTTCTTAAAGAGTATTATTATAACAAATTGTTTGCACTATTTACATTGTATCTTAATACTATTACATTTTTTTTATTTATTTTGTTGCTCTTTTTCTGGTTTAACAATATTCTGCATGTTATTAAAATTTTTAATAAAAATTTCAATTTTTTTTCTCTTGCTTTATTACTTACATTTAGGTACATTGAAGTACACTTGTCATTAATACAACAATTTTTTTTAAACTTAACAATTTTATTAATAGATTTAGCTATATTCATTTGAAGTTGACACTTTTGTATTTTCTCCTGCATTTTTGTTAATTTAATTTTTCATTTTATTAGTAGTAGGAGATGAATAGATCTTAGACTGAACACATTTTCATAAGAAATTTTTAATATATTGTCAAAAACTCTTCTATTTAATACATCGATATATGAATTTAACAATCTTGAGAAATCTTCTTATGAATCATCTCAACTTTAGCTAACTATTCAATTTTTCAACTTCCATTTTCATTTTATAACAAAATGAATAAGTTTTTTAACAGAGGTTACTAACATAAAACAGTATTTTTGTTTTAGTGAATGTTGCTTTAAAAATTCATACTGAAAACCACTGTATACAAATTACATCATAAACATTGTTAATTAAAAACACCTCGCAGAAAATTATAAACAACTTTTTTTTTACTTTTTTTTTAATTGTGTAATTTATTTAACTATCTTTTCAGTTTTAAAAAAGCTTAAACAAAAAAAATTAAACTTCTGATCTTAATGGTACTTTATTTCTTTTATGATAATTTGGCATAATCTTTCTTTCTTGTTTATTTCCACAATTCATTTTTACCTAAGCTAAAACATTTTTTTTAAGTTTAATAATAAATACCCTGAATTACCTTTGACAAAACATTAGCATAAACACATTTAAATACTTCTAAATATATTATTAAATTTATTTATTTTTCTTTCATAGAGAGGTTGTGAAAATATTTCTTTGGTAACACTTAGATTTTGTGTGTTCTGTTATCTACTTCCCCACACGTTACCATAATTATACCTTAAAATTTCATGTGATTGTTATTACAGTGTAACCCATATTATCAGGATTCATTAAAAATCATTATAAAATTTTAATAAACTATTTAAGAGGTCAGGTTTTCAGGAGGCCATGTATAAAGCCTTGCTGCCTAACCAGTGAATGTGACAATTATAGTTTCTTCAAAAAATAATGTAAAAATTTAATAATAAATACTCTGAATTACCTTTGACAAAACATTAGCATAAACACATTTAAATACTTCTAAATATATTATTAAATTTATTTATTTTTCTTTCATAGAGAGGTTGTGAAAATATTTCTTTGGTAACACTTAGATTTTGTGTGTTCTGTTATCTACTTCCCCACACGTTACCATAATTATACCTTAAAATTTCATGTGATTGTTATTACAGTGTAACCCATATTATCAGGATTCATTAAAAATCATTATAAAATTTTAATAAACTATTTAAGAGGTCAGGTTTTCAGGAGGCCATGTATAAAGCCTTGCTGCCTAACCAGTGAATGTGACAATTATAGTTTCTTCAAAAAATAATGTAAAAATTTCTCAAAATATTTCATTAACATCTAACAGAAGACGAATACAAATTTTAATCATAGCAATACTTAAAAATCCTTTTAGTTAAGTATCAATTAGATTTGAAAATACAAAATATTCTGCTTAAAATATTCTATTTTAATCAAATAGTTGGAGAGTAGAAATGAAACATTTACAGATTTAATGTGTTTTTTGAAATGTTCATACATTTTCAATGACACAACTTTATTCACCTCACTCTTATTTCTTGTCCTAAATATTAACCTAAACAGAAATTTTTTTATCCCTAATGTTTGTACATTGCGGTCTGCATTTGCAATCGAAGAAACAAATTAGTTTAGAAAAGCTAAAGGTTTCACCGAAATTTCACTGAAATGAAAATGTCGTTAAATCTCCGTTAAATAAGTTTATTTTGAAATCTCTTTGCGTAACAAAAAACACATATTTATATTAATTTTTTTCAACTGCGTCAGCAGACTCCAAGAAAGTATCTAATCAAGAACTTTCAATTCAGAATAACAAGCAACCCCATAACCCAATGAGATGAGGATAATGTGTATGATGTGACGCACAAATAAGGTGTAGTTTTGTACAGACCCAGGCCAACCAATCCTGAGAGAGTATGGTTAATTGAACCCCAAACATCAAAGTACACCTATAACCACTGTCTAGTATTAAAATTCATGTAAAAGTAACTACCTTTACTAGGATTTGAACCAGGAATCTTCTTCTCTGAAAATCAGTTGTTAAACAGCTGATTCACAATGACAACTTTACCTGTAGACCAACCTGGTGTGTAAACAGAAAATTAATAGTGTGTAAACAGAAAATTAATAGTTACAATACTTTTATTAAAGTTTTCTATGTTTCATATTTTCCACAAGTGAAATGTTTCAGTTAGTCTGGGGTTGACTATGAAAACTTATGGATTACTCTTCTTTAATTTCACCAGATTTTAACAGATCAATAGGCTACAATATCTTTTTCTGATTTCTAGAATTTTTACCTGAAATTTTACTTAAATGCAAACAGCTACTAATTTACACAACTTCTGCATTTTATTCTTCATCATTTATTTCCATTGTTCATCTTCATTTCATTTTTATTAACAAACAACACTACAGTAAATATATCATTAAAAATTAAACTATTTAAATGGCAAATAAGTTACTTGAAATTCTTAAAAAAACACTTATCAGCTTTTCAAAGAAGAATTTGAAGAATGTCAATGTTTTTTATATATTAAAAAAAATATTTAAAATTTGTTTTTCTGCAAAAGAATTACAAAATAAATATAAAAATGATTCATTTGGTTGCTGTGTTCAATTGTGTTATGTAGATTGTTACCCATTAGATGATTATTTGGGCCAAAATTAGTTATATTTATGTAAGTAAAATAAAACACCACTGCATTCATACTATTGCAACTACTCGTAATACAGGAAATCATAATTCTATTATTTTAATTTATTAAATTATTTTTTATTATCGTTTGTTTGGAAATCGTATGTTTTAATGAATGAGTTACAAATTTCCACTGAAAGTTTTGCAATTGAATTGATCGACATAAAATGTTTAAATTAAGATAATTTTTAAAAGGGTATAAAAAAATTATTTACGTTTGCGTTATTGTGTGTAAAATCACTAAACTATATTTCTATAGTACATTCCATTCTAAATCTGTTCCAAATGTAAAAAAAAATATTTATATTGTAAAAAATAACTTATCGGTCGCCTCTGTAGCATAGTGGTAACCCGCTAGCCTAAAATGCAAAGGTGCCGCGTTCGATTCCCGGCTAGGGTCTGGAAATTTTCACAAGTTAAAACCCAGTATTACGTAACCCACTGTAGTCTCTAATAACCAAGCTGTTGACAAAACTTTAAATAAACTCAAAAAAATTGTTTAAATAAATATCAAAACATATTTTAGTTTATTTCAGATAAAATCAACAGTTTGGTCATTGGTAACTACTTTAGTGTGTAGAATAGTGTGTTTATTCTTCTTTTATTAGAATCTTTCAGATTCTAGAATGTAATCACGTACCTTCCACTTTCTAGCCCTAACCACTATACAATGAAGGCAGCTAACTGATTTTATGGAACCTAATAAGTTGAAATCTCTGATATCTTAAAGGCATGTTATGATGTGATGTCAGATAACCAATTTACTAAGCCTCTTGTCCTCCAAGTTTGTTTAATTTTCATGATGACCTCCTACTGGCTCTCACAACTTTTTCACACTTTTATGTGGTTGTTTGTTGTGAAATTTTATTGTAAATCATAAAAATTAATAATATAACTAAAAAAAATTATAAAAAATATGATGTCAAAGCATTTGGCAGTAAAATAGAAAACTCTGCAGGCGATGTTTTTATTTTAAGATAAGCCTGTTTTTTTCTTGAATTTTATAATTTTTTAGTTTTTATATTTTATTCCTGATTTTTTTTAGTTTACACAACTCACATTGAAGTTAATATACTTTCTGCTTCAAGTTTTCAAA
The DNA here is from genome assembly GCA_035578175.1 of Catonia carolina. NCBI lineage: Eukaryota > Metazoa > Arthropoda > Insecta > Hemiptera > Achilidae > Catonia > Catonia carolina. Next base: position 252,580,148 of record JAQMRL010000001.1, on the reverse strand, counting down.
TATTTTATAATGTATTTTACCCTTAATGTCAAATGTATCATAAAAATACTTTGACATGAAAATTTGTAACTTAAATAAACTCATATCATTAAGACATTCATTCATATAATGATTTATTTCTATTAAAATAATATTATTTTTTAAATAGTAACTTTATTTAGAATTTACTAAAACTACTAAACTACAATTTATTAAACGGAGATGTATTAACTTTTCTTAGAATTATATTTTTTCGATAAACTAATATTATTTATTTAAAACTAAATTTCCATTACGACTGGTAATATTTATTCAAATTCAAATTTATTAAAATTTTCATTGATTTCGAAGTTATTATTTGAAAATTGAATTTAAGGCGTATTAGTAAATACATTTAAAATTATGAATTATGAGATTACAACATTGTAAGATTCCTGTATTCTACAATTTGTATATTTATAGAAATATTTAATACAGTAGTTGCAATAGTCTTAAGTGTTGTCCATGTTTTTCTATGAATGTATTTAAATAAATTATCAGGGTACCATATCCAAAAAAAAATAAAAATGAGAAACCCTATATTTATATATATAAAACCCTTTCTGGCTGTGCTGAATATTTTTTAACCTTATCCTCTACATAAGTGTGTGCAATTTATTCGTTAAATGTTATTATTATTATTATTATTAAATACGTACATATATACATAGATTATTATACTAATAGGTTATAATTTATAAAGAATAAATTCTTTATTGATATAACTTTATACAGCTTGGAGTATAAATTATAAATATAACAGTAATATTGTACATTTTTTTAGAAATATAAAATTGGCGACATGTGGAAATCTTGGTCGGACCTGTTAAATATCTTTAGAATAATTAATCACTACCTTATGTGTTTATTTTTTAATCAATGTACTATATTGTGCTCAATTCTTATTAAAAGGCCTCTTAAACTAATTATACTAGTAAACTTTACCAAAAATATCCCAGATAGTATTTTTTAAACTAAGTATTATTCTTAACTGTAATTTTTTTTAATTTATGGGCACGTAAATGTTGATTTGTATTAAAATTGATGTTGATATAGTAATTTATTAAATCTTAGTTTCAATTAGAAATGTATTTGTGATTGTTAATTACTCACATATGAGACAACACTGTGATGATGATGATGATTCATCTCCATATTACCATTATGACATTCAGCCATGACAAATATCATTTTATAATTTTTGTAATTTTTCTTTTTGTCCCTAATGTATGTACGATGCAATCTGGTTAATGAAGAAAAATAAGCAACCCTATGACCCAATGAAATTAGGGTGATATGTATGATTTGTAAATGAGGTATAGTCTTGTACAGACTCAGGCCGACCATTCCTGAGAAAGTATGGTTAATTGAACCCCAACCATCAAAGTACACACCGGTAACAAACATTTAGTATTCAAATCAGTGTTAAAGTAGCTACCTTTACCAGGATTTGAACCAAGAACCTTCTTCTCCGAAAATAAGCTGTTAAATCGCTGACTCACAACGACGAATTTACCTCTAGACCAACCCGATGAGTCAATTTTTGTAATAACATAAGTTTTATTTATTTTCTAATTTCTGTTAATAATCAATTGGTATCATAGAAAAATTCAAATCTTTGATACGCATACCATCCATTATTACATATTTTGTAATTTAACTGACTTCAAAAAGGAGGATGTTCTCTATTTTTGACATAATGTAAGCTCTTATGTTCTGATAATTATCTCCGGAACTGTTGATTGTTTTTACTGAAAGAAAATAGTTTCTGAACATTAATTTTCTGATTAATTTCTTTGAACTTGTGTAGTGAAATCTATTTTTTATATCATTAAATTTATATATAAAATTTACTCTTGGTAATATTGTTTTTTCTTTTGTAAAATATATTTATTTAAAGTTTCTTCAACATCTTGGTCATTAGCGAATGCTTTAAATTAAGGATTGGTAGGTATGAACATGAAATAATTTTCCTGACTAGCTAGCTGGGAATCAAACTCGGGATGTTAACTTTGCAGTTACACTGGGCCACAGAGGTGGCCTTTATTAATCCTATTATTCTATTATTTTTAATTCTATTATTCTATTTATTCATGAGATTTAGGTAGTTTTGAACATTTTACTGTACATATAAAGTCAATTGACGTGGGAAAGTAAATATATATATATTTTTTTTATTTATTTAAAGTCACATCAACAGCTTTGCCATTAGCAACTACAGTGGGTTATGGAACACGGAGTTGTGACTTGTTATAATTTCCAGACCTTAGCCGGAAATTGAACCCAGAACCTCCACATGGTAGGCCAGCGCGCTACCACTACGCTACAGAGGCGGCCAAAAGTAAATATTTTTGTCTACTTTTTTCAAATATATCCACTTTTACATTGCAGTGAATTTTTAAAAGCCAATTAAAACACCAAGTGAAGTGAAACAGTGTGTTACTTCCTTTAGCAGAATATATAATTCAGGAGAGATATACTGTCTACACAGATAAAAGGTAAACTATTACTCTTCAATTAAAATGTTTTGATTAGGTATAGGCCCTAAACTATGAAAGTAAAAATAGCATAAATATTTCATATGCTTTCATAAATAAAATCTTACTTTGTTCATAACTGCATTACAATTTTTCTTACCCAGAATTTGTTAAGGAGAGTCACAATGCCTATCTAACTTATTTGACCCATATTCTCAGTAGCTAAAGAAGAAATTGGCTTAAAATTTTTACCTCACAATACAGTGTAATATAATGCAACTTTACACGAAAGGATTCCGTAAAATATAATTACTTCAATAGAGAGAAATGTTTTTTCATCATTAACCATGTGAAGTCACCCAAAGTATCAAAAAAACAATCATAATTGGGGTTTATAACAATTCACTAAAATATCCTACCATCAGTAGTTGTATTACAGTACTGTATGAACCTTCAAACATTTTTAAGTCAATAACTTTTATAGCTATAACTTAGATAATAACTTAGAGCATAACTTAGATAATAGGTATTTTATTTTAAATAACATATGTAGGGGAAAACACAATAAAATAAAAAACATTACAAATGTCACAGTTTTTTAAACAGTAAAAATTGGTTCTTCTCTCATATCTACTAGGTATAGATTCCAATTGACTATAATATTACTGTATTTATGTTTATAACAAACAGTGTAGCCACAAGAATACTAGAAATAAAATTTACCTTTATTTACAAAAAAATAATAGGAAAACCAAGAACAAATAATTTTGTCAATAAAGCCTAGTTGTAACATACTCATTACCACCATGATAAGGAATAATTAAATAATCACACAAATTTTTCTAGTGGTGAGAATTTAAATCATCCTAAATCTAAAAGAGCCAACTTTATGAAGAAATTGCTATTTTGTAATTTGTGTTTGGTAATGAACGTACTGTAATTAGTTTGGGGGGCATGCCCCAGACCACATAGAGCGTGCCTAAAAAACTGCGGTTCTGCTACCCTATACTCACCTGCTTTCAAGGTGAACGGATGCCACCGTATGTAATTCCATGTGTGGTAGAGCCATGTACGTCGCACTTTAGCAGCGCAACAAGCTCGACTGCGACTTTTAAACTTTTACACTAGTACTAAGGGGAGAGGGACGCCCAGCGGCTCACGTCTGCACTCACTCGATTGGGTTTGGACTCTTAGCGGTTGTGGTTTCGCCTGCTAGATAGCTTTCTGCGGCTACTAAGCTGATTGAAATCCTTTGGATTAGGTGTAGTCAACCAAGAATTGAAAGATAAATACGCATGTAATTAGTTTGGATAGTGCTGGTTAAGCTGATTGAACTAAGGTGTTGAAGTTTAGGTAGGTAATTAATTTGATAGCCTGTACAAGTAGCATCAGGTAAAGGTTTTAAAACACTTATTCTGTTATAGTTTTATGAGTAACTAAATAAATTATTTTTGTAGTAATTTTATAATATGATTTCAGTATGCTATAAATGTACTAATAACGAATAACCAGTCAGCAAAAATTTATTGTTATTCAGAAACGTAATTTTATAATCAGAATTGTTGAAAAACTATTTTAAATTTGATAATACTTTTTCCAACGTCGTTTAACAAACAAAATTTTGACGCCGATTTAAGTCATTAACATAAAAACTGATTTGATCCTTATAGCGGTTTTACTATTCAAAATGAGAAATTAAGTTTTACTCTTTTGCATACCTTAGTGGATTAAAAATCTGTCATCAGTTATTTATATGGCAGGTCATTAAAAATCACTCAACTTTAACTTTGTAATTAACATGTTTACACTATCTACCATAGATCGGGCATTAATAAAAATAAATTTTGTTCAGGAAAAATAACTGTTCAATATGATTTTTATATTGTATCTTTCCTTCCCCAAACCAATCTTTTCTTGACAGAGCTCAGGAGAAGAGACATAACTGCAGGAAGTTTCAAAGTATAAGAAGGACGAAGCGGAGGAAAATTATAGGCCTATGCATAAATAGGGAATTTTTAATTTCAGCAAGTTTAGTGAAAGAACAGTACTTGTAAGTAAACCAATTATAAGCATCAATCCTTAAAACAGATAACTTAATTAGATGACGTTATCCTAATTACAGTAGTGTGGTGGTGTCATATATTACAATGAAAACATCAGTTCACTCATTTAAAGGTTCTATTTCTATTTATAACTATATCTATTTTTAATAGAATTCAGTCGTTAGTTTTCTTTTAAAAAAATGTTTTATGTTAAAAAGACATGAAAAGCAAGTAATTTTTTTTTAAACTAAACTGGACAAAAGTAAGTTAGTAAAAACTAAATATAATAGTAATTACTGTATAAAAGTTTTACCTCCTGGGTGGGTGGTAGTTTTCAAGAAAATGGGTCTTAAAAATTGACAATTTAATATAGGTGAGATGGATGTGTTCAACTCCCTTTAAACAGAAATGTTTAGCTTACCATGTTAGTAAAGGATTCTTGAATCGTTTATAATAAGTTTCTTTTGTGATAATTAAAAATTGCGTTGTAAATGATCTAACATAAATATTACAATTGATTTGTAAGAAAATACGATACATACACATGCACGCAGTAAAATGCTGAAAGTGGTCTGGAAAGTGATCGTAGTATCTCTCTTTGACAAGGAAATATGTAGCTCTTAATATATCACTCGCTGCTTACGCCCGCTACAAAATGTTCGTGTGCATCCTTGTGTAATACATAACTGTTCTCATGGTCTTAGAAAACTACTATTCTTTTTATATTCCGTAACTCAACTGAGTTGATTAGTTAAAATTTTCATTAATTATACTTTTCCATAAATTGTTACTCAACCTGAAATAGATTCCTCCAAAACAGTAACTGTTACAAATACATTTCTATTAATAATAATAATAATAAAGTATTAAAATGTAAATAATTTATTTACGTAACATTATAAAAATGTGCCTCTTAAAGTTTATGTGGATTATTATTACTAATCCTTGTATATTAACATACAGTAATTAATGTCCATTAGATAATCAAAATAAAATATACAAATAATAATGAAACTAAATAAATAATTATACAATAATGTAAATAATATTACTGTTAAAATATAATTATAAATTATTATATTATACAATCAAACGTAGATTAGGCTCATACATTAAAGTATGAAATTATATGTACATAAATAAAAATGATTCTTGTAAATATTTCTATATAGATATATTATAAAATATGTACTGTGTTCAAATGTTTATTGTAATTATCTAAAACACTATTGTTAGTTACTAATAAATATATTTTAAAAAAGATTTCATCAAATAGGCTGTATACATATTATTTTATACAAAAGAGATATGTATGTTATTCTGTACTTCTACAGATAACTGTATTATAAATTATATATTGATGTTCTAATACTATTTTATAATTGTAATCACATAACCTAGCTTTAAATATTATGTACTAACCTATTTTGCAACAACTTTTCATTGTATACTATTAATTACAGTCAATTTTCAATCATCTATTAACAGGTTACCTATGTAGGTTACGTATATATATTATTACATGTTATATAAGTTAAGAAGCATACTATATATATAAGTTAAGTTAAGTTATAAGTTTATAAGTTAAGTTATATAATTTAAGAAGCATTTGATATAAAGGTGGGTTTACATGGTTCATTTTTTATAATCACCCAGGATGAATCACTCTAAGAGAAATGTAAGATGAGTTCACTTCAAGATTACAGAAAGTAAATTTTACGAGTGGGAATGTATTTAATTTGAAGAAAATACACTCAGGAAATTAAAACGTACATTATAAAGAAAGTTAATAGAAAAATATGTCATTAGTACCCGCACCACTTCTTGCTTGAGTACCTGATTCAGATAGTTTTATTTTTCCACTTGATATAATATGTTCTCACAATTGTGAGTCAGTTCTTTAATCACGTTTTATATCCTTGTGTTTTTTTACAACTATCACATATTATGTTCCATAAAAACTTATAAATTTGGAACAATGTTAAAAGTAAAGTAAAAAGTTCGTTCTTTCCATTTAATAACTATTATGTGTAGAAAACAAAAATAACCACAAAAGTGCAAAAGAACTAGGAGGTAGATCATTTAGCCTTATTGATTCTTGTTTACACATACCATGTTTGTTTCATTCATCCAAGTGAAACAAGGAGAGTGGATGATCACTTTGGATGGTTAGCTGTTTATGCAATTTACTTTCCATTCACTTTGAGTAATTCATCTGGGGTGATTTCCAAAAATGAACTGTGTAAACCTTGCTTTATATATTCTGGTGAACCAAAAAATATAAAACTTCTGACAGTGACAGAATTTATGCTTAATAACAATTTAAACCTCCAACGAAAGTTGAATTTTGAAATAGTCTATCTGCTTTGATTAATAGATTACTGATTTATTAATCTGATCACTCATTTATCAAGATTGGTTCAGCCAATTTGAAGTTATGGGGGCGCAAAAACATTCAAGTCTTGTACCACCGAAATGAATGTATCCTCCCATCTGACATAAATTAGTTAAAAATTATATTTGTGTAGTTTATACATGCCAACTACTAACTATACTATTAACCACAAAATTGTGAGCTTCCTAGTAAACCAAGCAGTTGTGTACCTCCACCTTATCTGCCTTGCAGTGTTGCCACTCCGCCAGTCCTGCCCCTTGCATTGGAATTGCTTCAATCAATCAGTTCAATGTAAGTGTGACACAATGTTTTGTAATATTTGTGGGCTGTTTTTTTTAAGTCATGTTCATTTTAAAAATTTGTTTATTGTATAGGCCTATCGTTTAATTGTTACAATACAGTCTTTCGTTAAAAGATTTTAAAATTTTATTTGTTATTTTTCAGTGTATTAAAAGTATTTTTAGTTGTAAATATGAATGAATTCAGTAATTTTGACGAACAACCCGGTAAATCAACTCGAACAGCAAACGTTGTTATTGAAAGAAAGACCTTAGAAAACAAAGTAAAGAAATAATCAGTAATGTTTGTAAGTTTTTTTGAAATTTGGCTTAAAATCCTGAAGCAAGAACAAAATTAAGTTTCTAATTTTTATGATAATAAGACAATCATGAAAAATAAAAAGTTTGTTCCCACTCTGTCAAATATGGCAACACTGTGTCTAACTGGATCCAGGCTTGCAATTTCATGGTTACTAATATAGTGACCCTACAATTTCTTTCTGTAAGGGACCATTTTAAAAAAAAACTGAATTTTTATACTTGAAATCTTTCAAATTTAGTTTATATTTTTAAAATATGCAATCATTTCTCAACATGCTAAAATCTTAATTTTGACATATCTGTAGGATTCATAGGGTCGATATTGTGTTTAGTAAAAAAATTTAAAAAACTTGAGATTTTTATAACTACAAATTTTACAAACTTTGACAGTGACATTTTAATTCTATTTTTCTATTTTTTTTTTTTTTTGTAGTTTATTTAAAGTCTCATGAACAGCTTTGTTATTACCAACTATTGTTGGGTTGGTACTTTAACTGTGAGTTTTAACGTGTTAAAATCTCCAGACCATAACCAGGAATTGAACCTGGAACCTTCTGCTGTGTAGGCTAGCACATTAATCACTACACCAAGAAGCAATCGTTTTTCTATTTTAGTTGAGCTATAATTGTTGTCGTAACAGCATTTGACCTCGGGCCAAACACGAGATCTATGAAATACCAGACTTAACCGAAACAAGTTAAATTTTGAGTTCACCACAGAGAAGCGCATGTAGTGCATTATGAACATTTGTTCATTAAATATTTAAATTTAACATCACTGTTTGTTTTTTTTTTGCACAACTGGTTTTCTTACAAAGGCATTCCATGCACTTTACAGAAGTTGTGCACATGTTTTCTCGTTATTTGTAATTCTAATTTTACTTATTATTTTTCAATTATACTTGTTATCAAATATTTTTTAGTTGCTCAAAATTGGTTATTAAATTGTTTTGTATTCTCCTGTTGTAGTTTACTTAATGCCCCTTCGCAAGAATGGGGTTGTAGAATATTAAGTTTACTTTAACAGTATGGAGTGAACATTTGGAAAATGTTCTAGTCTCAAGCCAAAAATTAGCATTTAACCTTCAGCTTTCAGTAAAGCTGAGTAAGCTCAGTAAGTCTGTGAGGGAACCTATACATACTTTTTTCTTATACATTTTTGGTTTACAAAAATATGGTAACCATTCGAGGGTAATTTAATTTTTTCTTTAATTACATTTTTGTGTAACATTACATTATTTTTTGAAGTGGATAATTGAGAATTGACTGCTTTTGAATCACATTCTTTTAAATTAATGTTTAGTGCCTTTTAGTATATTTTTCTTTGCTTTTTATGTAACTTACTCTTCACTAACTAAAAATTAACTACAAATCAATTGATACACATATTTGATTTTAAATAAGTGTTGTTAATTAAGTTAATTTGCCATCTTACTTGATATGATCAGCAACAATACATTATTATATAATAATATAAATAAATTATATATTATATGCTTTTTGAAATGCAATAGTTCTATTAAATTGCAGAGAATCTTGTCTCAAAATTTAATGTTGTGATTTTTGCCTCCAAAATTCTACATTTTTTTAATTTATTGAAAGACGTAACAACAGTTTGGTCGTTAGCGACTACTGTCAGTTTTGGTATTGTAACGATGGGTTTTAACGTGTTAAACTTACAGACCCTAGCCAAGAATCAAACCTGGCACATTTTGCTTTGTAGGCTAGTGTACTAGTCACTACGCCACAGAGTGGTCTCTACTTTTCTTGTTGACACTTTTTACTTTGGTATGGTAGTTAAAATAAATTTTAATACTCCTTATTACATTTCACCTAATTTTAAACAGAATATAATTTTTAAATGAAAAAATGATGTTAGCAATGGTGTAAATAAACAATTATATTTATTTTTTATTACATTATCATATTGCTTTTAATCAACTTAAAATAAGATGAAAATTTAAAAGTACATATTTATATACTTAGTAGTGTGAAATATTTGATTTTCTGTCCCTATTTTACATAAAATAACATTTAATGTTTACGACCAAAATATTAACATCTGTGTCAAACATATCATTTATTCAAAATTATCAAAATTTTTATAATACTTAAAAGTCCAAAAGTTCATATCAAAGTTTAAATATAATGTGTTTCATACTGTTTACTGCATTACTTAACATTTTTAATTTCTTTTACAAAAGTAAATAGGTTTTTATCATTGTTAAATTTTTCTAAATTTTGTTTATTGCTGTATATTAGCAGATTTTTATTTGTTAATCACATAGATCGTAAGAAAACACTTTCTGATAAATTTTATTTTAATCAAAATTTATAATTTCATTACAATTATATTATTTCATCTTAAACACTTTTACTACAACATGCATTATATAAATAAGTAATTACAATACATTTCAAATAGAAAAACCGTACTACACATTTTCATATCATTTTAAACTGATGGTACAGTGAAATGTAAAACAATTTATGAATATTACTTTTACATACATTTTTGAATATAAATGAAATAAAAACATTTAATTTTTAGGTACATTTATTAAAAACGGTTTACAAATTTAATAATCTATTCAACTGGTTCAATGTCAAATCATGTGTAACAAGAGGAAATTGAAATATGCCACCATAAAGTTTACATTATTTTTCGTTAAGAAAACAACCAAACTCAGTATTAGTTTGGAAACTGAGTTTTGAAACAATAAAAGTTTTGTGTTTCTGACAGACATTAGATAACTCCAATATTGCCTCAATGTTCCAATTCAAACAGTACCTATCATCTGTCTAAATATATCATACATGTATACATATCATCAAAACTATATATAAAAAATATTCATGAAAAACGATGTTTTTTCTAATTAAATAAAATTTTTGTTTGTTAAGGAGCTAACAAAACAATGACTAGATTTCAAATTTAAACTGAATGAACTATTAGAGTAACTCAAATAAATAAAATCTGGAATAAAATTATTTAAAGTTAAGATAAAAATACAATTAAGGTGGGAATATACAAATTAAAATGTTTAAGTTTATTTCTCAACAATTTTTAAGCTATAAATACTTATAATAACTATAAGTTATATAACTATAAGTACTTAGATTATGCTTAGATGTACTTACATTGTAGATGAGGCGAGGAAAAAAAAGAATATATCTTGCTGAGGTTCATATTTGTTTAACAAGAACAGTATAACGTAGTTTCTCTACTCCAACTCTTCACTGCTTTGGCGTGTCCAGTAGTCTATCATTCTCTGGATTGCTTTCTATGGAAAATGTTCAAGTCACCATGTTTCAAGTGCAAGAGAAGTAAAGACTGATGCAAACAGTCAGCCTACTGTTGTTTATTTGACAGGACTGATTTTTAAAGCTGATAACCTACTATTTACCATAAAATAGTTCACTGCCAGTTGTTAACTCATATGGAATTACTTCGTCATTTTATATAACATTATTTGCTCAGTGCTTGATTGATATTGTCTCATAAGTTTGTATAAGTCATTTTTTTATAACCTGAGTGTACATGTTTAGATAATTTCACTTTTTTCATTGAAAATCCAATAATCTAATGAGTCTATATGATCCAGTAAACATTGGAGCCATAACATGTCTGATTAGAGAGACTACTGTATTTAAAAATGCAATCTGCTTAGTCGTATGCAGTGGTTAATAATTTTTATAAATTTCTCGTCTCATCACTATTGAAGCAGTACTTCATTTGCTCCCCCTGACCTGTGCTTATAACACGTTCAAAAAACTTTAGTGATACTTCATACCACATTTCTCTTTAAGAAATTAAAAATAAATCATCAAATTTTCATATTCCAATACAAAATTTATATCAGTTTTGCAGAATTTTTTTAACATACTCTTGAACAATACTATTGATTTAATTTTAAATAAAAAGACGTAATATTTTAATTTATGTGTTATAAGAAATTTGAAAAACACAAATTACAGATTACAGCTTTTTGTTTACTGATTTTTTCTACTTATGTATTTTATAAAAAGAATTGTTTTTATATAAGAATTTTTATTAAACAAATAATGTTAACACAGAAACTATTTTATATCTTATCTAAGTAAAGGAGTTTTACTGAAAATATTTTCCCAGTATGTATTGTAAAATAAAGAAAATTGTATGGATATAAATAAAATAAAATTTTATTGAATCATTAAAAAATAAAATAATATAAAAATATTAATAAAAATATAAGTAAATTAAATAATATATTGTATTATTTATGTAAAATAGATAATTTAAAAAAGAAAATAATAACTACTCGTACTAAAGTTGTATTGATAATTTTTAAGCAGACTACTTCATTGAAATAAGTGCCTGTACAGCTTTATGATGCTTTTTTCCGAACTATACAACTTGTATTCCAAACTTTCATTATTAATGTCATTATTATTTACAAAGATGCATTTACTACATGTGTAACATTTTAATGATAATGTACCAATTAAATAATTGTAAATTTAATTGCGTAAATTTATTTTTTATTAACTTTAAAAATAAATATAGTGTGTGTTCTATGAAAAAGTATGTGCAATTTCTGTAAAAAAAAATTATAATATTTTCATGATTGTTTAAGGAAAAAATAGTAAATAAATGATAACATTATTTTAGACTGAGGTATATGATTCTACAATCAGTAATTCTACATTTTACAGTTAGTCGTATTCACTTATATTACATGCTTTATGTGAAATGTAGTGATATATTACATGCATAGTTGCTGAATGTTATTTATTTTTTATTAAAGTTAAAAAGTTTTAAGAAAATAAATATGTTACTTTGAAGCCATTAGTTTTACAAATTATTATTCAATTTTTCTTTAAGCTACAGCCCAAATTACATTTTAGCCTTTACAATCCTCCACGTCCACTCATTTTAATATATGACCACCATGTTAATGTTTCGTTTCCAGTTATTTTTACAAATATTCATGTGTAATGTTTAAGGTTTCAAAACAATAATTTTGAAAAGTAGGGATGTTGAAATTTGTTCGAATCACTAACAAAAAGATCAGTAACTGATCTTTATTTTAACTGTTAATGTCTCTTTGTATATTATCTAACCTCATAAAGACCTTCCATATAACTCTCAAGGTCATCAAAGCACAAAAGCTTCACCTTTGGGGAAAGACTAAATACAACAAAAATGAAAATCTTCTTCTTCTTCTGTCCCTCAAGGATTAGGCATCCATGCCTGTTCCGAACCTCTGAAATCTGCCCATCTCTTCCTCAGGCATCCTCAGCCTCTCCTCCTCCGGTTTGAAACCCAGCATCTACTTAGGTATCCTCATTTTGTCCACATGCTCTATCCACTATAATTTATTTTGCAGTACCCTATCATTTATGGAGAAGATGTTAAGCTCTTTCCTTATCTCTGTATTCCTATAATGGTCTTCTCTATTACATCCATATGTTTGCTGTAAAAATTTCACTCTGTCTTTGCTAGCACCCAAGTTTTTCTGGCATAAAGTAGGGTTAGCACTGCTTGTTTTGGTTTTTTAATTTTAAACAAAAATTAAACTTCAGAATAAAAATATTTTTGATGTTTTTATGTTTTGGCATCAATAAAGTGGAAAACTTTTAAAATGGTAAGGAATAGTGTGTACGATTATAGCCAGGAATTGAATCGACAGCTATTAAAACCAAACAAGCATTTTCTTCATTAATTTTCATCCCATCCAGGGACAATGTGCAATCATTTACAGTGTTATAAATATATTTATAGCCTACTATAATCATCATCATCATCATTCTCTTTACCGCTATTCAAAGTTTTTTCAGGTTTGGCCCAACACAATTCCTTTCCACTTCTATCTATCGCTGAACCATCTCTCCATTACTCTCTTGGCTTTGCAGCTTTTTACAAATTTATCCACAACGGAACCCATCCAGAACACTTTTGCTCTATTTCTTAGTATGTATTTTTTTCACCACTAAGTACACTCCTTTTATACAGCCTACCCTCCTCCATCTAACTGACATGACCAAACCAACATAGCTTTGTCTGTCCAAATCATCACATTGTCCATCCTCAACTATTCTTTAATTGCATCATTTTTAATTTGATCTCTCTTGTTTTTCTTAATATAATCCTCTTGAAATTTATTTTTGGCACTTGCGTTTGACTCTCTTTCTCCACCTGTCCATGTGTTTCCGATGCATAAGTATTGTAGTATTGGCACAAAATATGCATTGTGCATAATTTTATTACAACAATGAAAAACTTCTTAATTCTAAATGAGGCTTCTTACACTCTGGAAGAAACCTCTTGCTTTCTGCCCATTTTACTGAACTCCTCTTCTAATTTTCTATGTAATGAGAAAATCCATCCCTAAGTTGGTAAATTCTTTAACTTCCTCCACCACCCTTCCATCCATCTTTATTCCATGTTCCTGTATTCCTTCGTCACATCTTTCCTGCATTAACACTTAACTTTTCCCTCACTGAATTTTGAATTATACCTAACATTCACCTCATTCCACAACTCCAGTGCCATTTCCACCTTCTCCTCTGTCATTGTCGTACAATGCTCCTCTTTCTTTAATATTTTGTTTACGGTTATAATGTATGTTCAGAATTATTAATATATTTTTATATTGTAAGTACATCTCAAATGAAAATAATTGTTTTGTAATGAGAAATTTACTGATCCATTAACAAGTTGCTTCAAGTAACAACATTAACTGCTTCAAGTAGCATTAGCAAGTAGTTGTAATTTATTTATGTTAAATTTTTGAAAAACCTGTAATAGAGTTCTTTTGAACTTAATGGCTTTGAAGTTACATGATGTACTGTAGAGTTATTATATTGTAAACTTATAAATTTCTTTAAAAAGACTTTGTTAGTGTAGATAAACTGTTGGCACAAGAGGCATTATTTAATTATTTATTGTGTTTATTAGAAATTATTATTGATATTGTAATTTTATTTTTATTATGTGTTATTATTATATTAATGGCAGCAGGGGGGAAAATTACGTTTGATTGATTGTATAAATTAAAAATTTAAAGACAAATAAATGACATTATTATTACATGGAACATGTTTACACTGTACTCAAACAATCATTATACCTTTCACATGAGAGTGGAATTGTTTTCCTCGATTATAACAAAATTGTTAGTAAATTTTTTAATTAAACTAAAATGGAAAAATATGGTCGATTAAAAATATATATTTTTGAAATTGTATTTGTATAAATAACCACAGTAATTTATACAATTATTTTACATTAAATCAATTTATCCTTCCATAGATAAAATAATACGTCATAATTTTATCCAAATATGTCCATTTCTGCTAAGTTTTATTATATAATCTGACATTCATGATGCAAATTTCATTTTTTTCACTTAAGTAACACAAAATTTATACATGCTACTGTACAGTATAGAAAGAAACAGTGTTAATAAATTTTGAATGTATATTTTAAAATATAGATTCATCCTGATAAATAAGGAAATATATATGGAATTTAAGGAAGAGTGAAAGTCAAAAAGTTATCGCTGAAAGGTGATGAAGTGGATTGGATGATATAAGAAAAAGTTACATGAAAATTCCCATAGGTATACAATGCCGTTTTTTGAGAATTTATACACTTTCCTTGCGATGAAAGTGTGTAAAGAAATTTAAAATATTTGTGTATCTCCCTGCATGTTTCAAAAATTTATATGATACAATCTTTTATTGATTAATGATCAATAAATATTTGTTTGATCTTATATGTTCTAAAATTTTTACCTCAGTTGTTACCTGAAGGGTTTGTGCTAAACTTGCAGTTGTATCGGCAAGCATTCACACGCTTCCTTCTGTATCACTACTGCTACCCCAAACTGTCATGTTGTAAGGGTCAGAAACTACTACAGGATGCGATCTCATAAACTCCCATTTTTTAAAAATTATTACCTTCTCTAAGAAACCCTTTCAAATTTCCTTTAGAACTTAGTGTAAACGGCCATTGTTGGCCTACTCCAAATATTACAACTATCTTTCCATGACAGAACTCTGGATTATTTCCATTTAAATTTACAAAAGGTATATCTTGGAATAGCATTTTACCACAGGAATTTTTTAGCAATGCCACCTAAGATTTTATTTGAAATTATTCTGGCAGATAAAATTTGAAGTTCATCAAATACCAGTTTGTAATGAAAATAATATTTTGCAGTTTAAACTTTAATTTTTATTGTTTAAGCATATATAAACTAAGTAACACTATTCTAATAATAAATTTAATAGTTGAGTGAAAAATTCCGCAGTGTTATTTAAAAATGACCTCCTACATTATAAAACATCAGGAAAATATAAGTGAAACATAACTTATATTTTAAAGCATTACAAAAATTGCTGAAATGCAGATGTTATTGTTTTAATATAACATTAACATGGAACTTAATGGCATGAAATATTTGTATATTATTATGTTATTGTAAAAAGAAATAACCCACCAATTATGAGGACTGGAAGTGATTAGACTGTTCCACTCTCAACTGATACAAAACCACATCCCAATGGCACAACCTTTTCACTATCACGATACCTACACTATTTTAGTACTTTAATGTCACTTTCATCACGTAATTCTTGTAAATAAGTCTTTTTTCGACTGTATTTCCTTCAAGCATGTTGCTTATTTTATTTATTAGATACATTTTTTATTTATTTTTTTATCGCAGTAAGTTGTTCCACACATTGCACTGTGCTTTGCATAAGAGCTACTTACTTCTAAATATATTAATAATATATATTTCTAAAAAAATATAATTAATAAAAGATATTCAATTTTTCTTGTTAAATTTTAATATTAATCCTGTTTTACATTAATTGATAAATCGTTTGCAATAATTTTTAAAACTTATAGAAATAATGAGACCAACAAACAAATTTATGAATAATATACAGATAGTCGTTTTGCAGCAGTTGTAGTCTAACATAATGCAAAATTACAACACAGTTAGAAATCTAGTTATAAAATTTAGGGATAATTAGGTACATACTTTTGAGATCTATTACAAATTATAACATACCTTCACATTATTCAAAGACAAATTTAGTACCTCTAAGACATTTGCATTTTTACAAAAAACTTTTCATATTTTTTCTACGGTGCTGTGAAATTATTCTTTTGTTAAAAAACTATTAAGAAACTATATTAATTCAATTTTGCCATACATAACCTAAAATATTTTTAGGAAAATATTAAAACCTGGCTGTTATTTTATTAAAATGACCCACCGGGTTGGTCTAGCGGTAAAGTCGTCACCATGCATCAATTGTTTGATGTATGGATTAGAAAGTTCCATGGTTCAAATCCTAGTAAAGATAGTTACTTTTATACAGATTTGAATAGTAGACAGTGGTTACCGAGTACTTTGATGGTTGGGATTAAATTAACTATACTTCTCAGGAATGGTTGGCCTGAGTCTGTACAAGATTACACCTTGTTTTACATCATACATATCATCCTCATCTCATTGGGTCATGGGATTGCTAAATTGAACAAATTTCAATGCATGCACATACGGTTTTTAAAAAAATGATAATATAGAAAGTTATTTCTTTTGTAATGTTTTTCTTGGTTACCAAGAATTTTTCAATAATTGGTAAACAAGTATTAATATTACTGTATTACTATTCAGGATACTGAATCTTACACATAGGTACATAATTGGAGAAGTAGCTCTATTTGATTATCATCTCTTTTTTTTATTGTATTTTTCTATCAATCTTCTTTGTTGTGAAGTTAACCACAACCGACAACTTCTCTACAAGGGGTACAGTATTTTATTTTACATTCATATATTTCATTACATTATTTAGTCAATTTCAGACTATTTTTACAATTATCCTAGAGCTTGAATAATTTGTTAATATAATGCAAATAATGAAGTTCTGATTTTTCATTTATTTATTTTTACTTTCTCTTGCATATATGAATATATAGGAAAGGAAAGTATTGTTTTCATGTCGATTTTTCGAAATCGAGTTTTCACCGGATCTATACGTTTTCAGACCCCCTGAACCCAAAAAACATGTTTTTAGCGATTGGTCTGTGTGTGTGTGTGTGTGTGTGAACAGAATATCTCAAGAACGGAACATCGTACGTACTTGAAACTTGAAACTTAAGTTACATACCACTACCGGACCCGACACGAACATTTTCATCAAAATCGGTCAACCAGAAGTAGAAGTTTATTCGTATAATTTTTCACTTTTTTGCGATTTTCTCAAAAACTGGTCCTACGATTTTTTTAAAAATCGCCTAGTTTACTCAATTTTTTATTCTCTACAAGATAGGGTAGGCGCCATGTTTGCTGAAATTCTGCGTGAGGCTGTTTTTACGTAAAAACATTTTCTTTTTAAGATTGCGGCTTTAATATGCATTTTAGCGCAAAACGTTATATAATAAAAGTTGTAGAGAATGTAAAATTGTACAACTTTTATTTCAAACATTTTTTTGTGCAACGCTTAGTTTAGCAGTAATTAGCGATTTTCTAATTTTTTTCTCACGAAAACGTGTGAAAAATCGATTTTTTTTAAGATTTCGGCCTTAGAATGCATTTTACGACAAAAGCGTATATAATAAAATTTATAGGAAATTAAGAGATCTAAAACTTTGATTTTAAGCATTTTTTTGTACAGTGCCTAGTTTAGCGTGAATGAGCGATTTTCCGTATTTTTAAGCTAAACTGAGGTCGATTTTAATTTTGCGTATTTCACTAATGTTTTTTGAGGTTAGTTTTTTGTTTATTTCTAATGTTTTATTACTAATGTTAGGTTTATTGTTAATTATTTGCACTGGCAAGAGAAATTTGTGTGAGTGTTTCACACCAGATTTTTAGTTTTATTTTAAAGTCAGATCAACATTTTGGTCCTTAGCAACTACTTTGGGTTAAAGAATGATTGGTTTGAACCTGTCACAATTTCCCAGATCCTAGACGGAAATTAAACCTGGGTCATCCACTCATCAGCGTAACAAGCAAACTACTGGGCTATGAAGGCGGCAAGTGCTAATTTTGTATGTCCAAAATAATGATACAAAATAAATATATGATTATTAAATTACCCAAACAATGGTATTGTTGATCCCAGATAAATTTTGGTAATTTTTACTTTCTCTTGCCTATATGAATATATAGGAAGGAAAGTATTGTTTTCATGTCGATTTTTCGAAATCGAGTTTTCACCGGATCTATACGTTTTCAGACCCCCTGAACCCAAAAAACATGTTTTTAGCGATTGGTCTGTGTGTGTGTGCGTGTGAGTGTGTACAAAATATCTCAAGAACAGAACATTGTACGAACTTGAAACTTGAAACTTAAGTTACATACCACTACCGGATCCGACACGAACATTTTCATCAAAATCGGTCAAACGGAAGTAGTAGTTTATTCGTATAATTGTTCACTTTTTTGCGATTTTCTCAAAAACTGGTCCTACGATTTTTTTTAAAAATCGCCTCATTTACTCAATTTTTTATTCTCTACAAGATAGGGTAGGCGCCATGTTTCCTGAAATTCTGGGTGAGGCTGTTTTTACGTAAAAACAGTTTTTTTTAAGATTACGGCTTTAATATGCAATTTAGAGCAAAAATGTATATATTAAAAGTTGTAGAGAATTTAAAAACCTACAACTTTTATTTCAAACATTTTTTTGTATAACGCTTAGTTTAGCAGTAATCAGCAATTTTCTGTTTTTTTCTCACGAAAACGTGAGAAAAATCGATTTTTTTAAGATTTCGGCCTTAGTATGCACTTTATAATAAAGGTGTATACAATAAAAATTATAGAAAATTAAAAGATCTGCAACTTTTATAAAGAACATTTTTCTCTACAGAGCCTAGTTTAGCGTGAAAGAGTGATTTTCCGTATTTTTAAGCCAAACTGAGGTCGATTTTAATTTTGTGTATTTCACTAATGTTTTTTGAGGTTAGTTTGTGTGTTTATTTCTAATGTTTTATTACAAATGTTAGGTTTATTGTTAAATATTTGCATTGGCAAGAGAAAGTTGTGTGAGTGTTTCACACCAGATTTTTCTGTTTATATCTAAATTGATCTGTAAGGCAAAATGCATTAGAAATCAATATGAATTGGAATTAGTCTAATTACTGGCATACACAGTCATACAAGTAATAGATCTCCTTTTTTATTTTTACATCTCATATTTAGAAAACAAACTTAACTCCAGTGTTTATGAATGTATCGTATCTCTAACATAGCTTTCCTTATCTGCAAGAAAATTATTTTGAACACTACTTTTTATTTGTTTATTTTGATTTATTTTGTTTACACTGCTAAAGATGGTAATAGAGTAAATATATACCAAATAAAATATTACAATATTCATCAAATTATGGTTTTTATCAGAATTTTTGTGCATTATAAATCAGAGAAAATCTTTTAACGAAGTAGGTTATTTATTATTTTTAACTTGTGTATTTTGTGTTATATCTTTTAAGTAAGTATTTACTTTGCCTTCATTAAAACAACATTAAATTTTGATGGTTAATTAGACAATCAAAATATTCAATTGTTTTTGACATATCTTATTAACCCTTTGGTAATCTTCTGGATGCTTTTAAAAACAAAAAAATTGAAACTTAAGTATTGAAAAAACTGTAAACATTTTAAAAATTCTTACAATTTTCATAAACCAGTTATTGTTTGTTTTATAGAGTGTTTTTGTAGCAAAACATTCATAATTTTTAGTTTCAAAAGTATTTTATATCAGTTTTTGAGAACATTCCATGTTATTGTTAATGAGGATATTCAGTTTTTTTGCTGTATTATGTATACCTATTAACTTTTACGATCCATTAAGATAAATTGAGTAGAATTAAATTAATACCATCTTGTAATTACTTTTGTCACTAACACTTCAACTTCTAGTTATCCAAATTACCTTCCCTTATTCATAAAAAAATAATACATTAACCTAATACAATTGTCATGTTAAAATATTGTTACATAAAACATTTTTAACACTACAAAAATACATTACTCATTATCTAAAATAAACAAATTTCATATTAAAATAAAGGTGGTTTAAAATTTAAAAACTATTAAATTTTGAATGTAATTTTTTGAATATCTTTTTATGTTTCTTTCTTTTCGATGCTTTTAGACAATATGTAAATTAATGTACAATATTGAAATATTTTTTAAGCGTGTAGCAAAATATTTTATTTCTTAACTGTTGTAATGTTTATAGTATTTTTTTTTTATTTATAGTACTAAGAACTGCAGGTTGAACGGTACTTTAGCATAATACTTGCAATTTATCATTATTATTATTATTATTATAATTATATAATTTTTATTGATGGATAAAATGGATCAATAAAATTGTACACTATATACTTATTTGTGAAAAGAAATTTTAAATTTTCATCAATTTTTGGTATTGGAAATTTTTGTGTAAACTTATAATTTTGTAATTAACTTATTTTCACTATTTGAAAATATTTGAGTGTGACAGACATTAAGAATATTCTTTGAATTTGTGGATTTAGTAGTAAGGATAAATGGGAAATACTAAATTCCTATTTACAATACATATTAGAAGTGGTATGTTTTTGAAACCCGCAATATGTTTTTATATTAATGTATTGCGAATCTTAAGTGGAGATGGGTTAGATTTATGGTTTAAAATAGAGGAGTGACAAATGGGCACCCAGGGTGGTCCAATGGAGGCTTTGTGAAACCAGCAAAAATATTGAAAGGCCACAGATGAGGTAGGCAGATGATGTCAGAGGGATGGCAGGATGGAGTTGGACGGGAGCAGCTCAAGACAGGAAAACATGGAGGAAATATGAAAAGGCGTATATGTAGCTGTATATGGTGTATATGGAGAAAGACTAAATAAGTATGGTCTAACAGCATTTTTTGAAACTCTAATCATTAATATTATTGTCCCAAATTGGAAAGTTTATACAATAATGTTTTTAGGTAAGGGTAAAATATTCTTAAAGAGAAAATTGAATAAATTATTATTTTTTCTGTGTTTAAATGGTTCTTATAAGGCCAAATGATATATTCAAAATCACAATTGTAAACGTGATCAATTCAAATTTCTTGGATTGATCTATGTTTTTCTTTATCATAGGCTTTTTTAAAAATACTACAGCCTAAATCAAGCACCTAAATTAAGCCTTGTAAAGCCCTTAGCCTATTTGATTTCCAAGATTCCCACTGAGATTTAGGGTGTGTCTCTTCATCTCACTTTTATTCCTCATACGCATATCCTGTATGAGTGACCCCATTACTAGCTTAACCCCTGTCAGCATAACTCAAGGCTGTCAAACACAATTTGCCACCATAACATGGGAAGAAACCTTCACAAAAGTGTTTCCATTCTGTATTTTAGTATTATATCTTAGTTTACTCCATACAGTACATGCAAGCGAATTTCAGAAATTACGTAGTTTTAAAATAATTTTGGGTACAGGAAAATTGCTATTACATTTCTGCCTCTGTTCAAACTGCATAAAAGAAGGAATTCATGGAACCAATAAAATTCAGTGGTTTCTTTCGTATAAATTAAAAATTTACTTTTTAAAAAACTGACAGTAATCATGCTTATTCTGGTCTCACTGACCAGAAAAACCACTCTGTCTCCTCCAAGGCCCACCCACACTTATATTTCCCTCAGGTCTGTACCTAAGTGCTTCAAGAGGAATTTTCCTGGAAGTATTCATTGAACATGATCCTTCCATTTCCTGTATCACTGATTTTAGTATTCAGTGTTTTAACTCCCAGCTCTTCATGAATATCTTCGTTACAAAGGCTGTCTAATTTGTAACAACCTTTGACAGCCCAAAGGAGTCTCATTTACAATGCCTGTAGTCTATTTTCTTTTCTTGAACCTTTAGACCAGATTTGAATTCTATAAGCCATTTTGGGAATATCTTATAAAATTTAACTCTGAATCCTTTCTAAACTTTTGTTTCTGATTGGTGTAAATAGTTTCACCTAATGCCTATAAGAATTCATTTAATAGGTTCATTTATATTTAAAAGTTTTCTTTTCCTTTCATGGCCTGTATGGGGCCATTTCAGTCAATTCCATTTGTTTAAGGTTTTCAGATTTTTTCTTTCTCCAGAATTCTTTCGTTCACTTAAATCTTTCATTGTTATCTTTTAGTTGGTAACACATCTAATCCAATGCAACCTTTTCCCGCTTTCTGTGAGATTGTAGAATTGATCCATGTTTGATTGTTTGATTGTACCATGTTTTGACTTTCAAGGGCAAGTCAGCTTAGGTTGGAGCAAGTTCCGAGTTACAACTACAATTATTAGCCACTGAGGAATTTTGATTTAAGTCACAACCAGTAACTATTCGTTCAAACCAAGTAGAGGCACAAACCGAAAATATTTATAAAAGTTTTAGGTTTGGAGATTTACTTTAGATTCCGGAATTACATTTCAGATAATCAAGAGTTTTATTGTACAAAAAATTAGTTTAGTTATTATTAAGTAGACAAAATTTTAAATTTTATTGATCCATTTGCACTTGTATGAAAATGGCCTCTTTTGTCATGACAGCAGTATTACTAAATGTTGGTAGAAACGCTTGTAATCATACGACATGTTGTAATAGATTTTTTTTTATTACGTGTTATGTTATACATCTAAGAAATTATTTCAGTACTATTTATGTAGTTTTGTTTGTAAATTATGCACTTGTAAATAATGCTAATTTATTTGTATTACTTACAGAACTGTCATGAGTATATATTTGTTTATTATCTATTTTATTCATTAGCAGTTAAAAATGATACTTTAACTTAGAGAACTGTTCCACTGCTATTTTTTTAAAAATTGACTACTTATATACTTCTATCTTTTATATAAAATCAGGCATGTAACTTCCAAATTATTGGAAGATGTTTTATGATTTTGTATTATCATTATTATTTTTTAACGAGCATAATCTACGTTTGATTGTTTTAATATTATGTAATTTTGTCTTGGCTTTCATGTGCTGGTAATGATCTCTGTAAATATGTACTCGGAAAAGTAGCATGTTGCATGATTTTTCCATACTTCCTTAATTTTTTTTTATTTTATGTACTTACTTTGCACTATCACATCTTTGTTTTTTAAATAATTTATGTTATTTTTTTACCATTTTTCCTTAACCAAAATTTAATGTGCCAATCCTTTCCATTCATGTATTTTCAATATTTTTTTTATTTAAAATAATGTGTGACATAATTTTATTGAATATTGCCAATTGGCTTTATTGACATTTTTATTTTTAAACATTTCAATGTTGTGTCGCTTTAATAACTGTGACATGATTTTTTTTATTTTTGCCTCTTTTGAAATGAAAGTACTTTGAAACAGTACGCTTTCAATTTTTATGTGTTTAATACATAACTGTACCGGTATGTAAATTTTATTTTTATTCTTCCTATTTCTCTATTTTATACATCTTTACTCTATCTATTTATCTTAATTAGTAAAAAAATTATGTGTGTGTCCGAAAATGAATCTTACT
The DNA here is from genome assembly GCA_035578175.1 of Catonia carolina. Lineage (NCBI taxonomy): Eukaryota > Metazoa > Arthropoda > Insecta > Hemiptera > Achilidae > Catonia > Catonia carolina. Next base: position 252,556,080 of record JAQMRL010000001.1, on the reverse strand, counting down.
AAAAACAAATGTAAGATTAATTTATCAGACCAGATAATAATTAACACCAGTGATCCGAACAATTCAATAATATTCAAATAAACTACTGGAGTATTATTTACTGAACAGTAAATTTTAAAAAAGGAGTAGTGTATGGATAATATTTTACTATCTTATTGGTTATTAACACTATCTGAAAATAGATTTTCCTAACCTGCGCAATAATAGAGATCCTTGATGTTATAAAATTTTTAACAACAAACAATATCAAATGTTTCATCTATTTATTTAGAACTTCACAAATAATTCCAACAAATTATACTCCACCATTAAATTCAAGAAATAAGTACCTATAACCAAATACATTTATTGATACAATAGAAATTAAATATCTCAAGGGAATTATCATTTTCAAAAGTCCATATTTAAAATATATAGGTAATATTAAATTACATTAATTATTTTGTAGTTCAAACTTTAGACCTTATTGTGGTACAAACTAGGTAAATCATAACAAAAATTTGGATATAAATGAATAAGTTAATCTTAAAAAATCGAGCTAACCTCAAGCGTCTGAACTTGATTTTCAAAAAAAATTTAAAGTACTTTTTATCTTCATTAATTCAGAACTGAGCTGAAAGTCAGAAAGCGGTTTTAAACATTAGGACAACTTAATAAAATAAATCCAAAAAAACTCTTTTCCAAAATTCACCTCTAATTTTATGGTTCTGTCAAAGAAACTTTCTTTCTTCTGTGTTACTTTTTGCTTCAACCTATTTGTGCGAAAATTATCTATTTAAATAACATACTTTGCAATAAAGTTCTTTGGCTGATATATCCAACATTCGCATTGTCTATCTGAAGTTTAAATGTGTAGCATGTAATTTTTTAATTAATTTTTACCGATCAAATTATGTTTACACTTCAGTTTTCTTCTGTTGTTTAATTTTTCCAGCTTTCACCAAATATATGTTTAATGTACTAAATCCCATTGTTGTTTCCTATAGTAATTTATTCAGTAAAAGGAATTGACAGACTAACTGAAGGTATTGTGAACCAATCCTATAATGTATTTTCAAAGTACTCGATTTCCAGATCTCTGAGGTAAGTGTTTGTTATGTGTATAAAGATATCTCTGTGTTAGAATTAATAATTACAAGTTTAAGAACGATTCTTTTTTTGATAATAATATACAGTTAACGTATTCTTCCAAACATGCTCCAAATAATGTATAAATTAAAAACATTTTGCTGTAGGAAAACTATTTTGGCGTAGGAAAGCTATTTTACTCATGGTTTTCCCTATTTTTTTAGTCCATGGTTTTTTCGAGCAATAAAAATAAATAAATTTGTTTATTATTTTGTGACCATTTGGCTAAATGGTTGAGAATAAAATATTGTTAAATTTTAATAGTTATTTAAAAAATAGTTATTTTAAAGCTTCCCAAAATATTTTTTACACTAATATTATTACCAATTTTACTTAAAACTGGAAGTCTTATGATCACATATATAAACTACTCTTAAAGATTATAGCACACGATATTGACAAGTACAGAAATAGAAAATACAATTGAAAAAATTTAACATTTACATAATAAATTTTCAGAATGTGTCTTCTTGACATAGAAAATGAGCATATACTTTAAAAATTTATTTTGTAAATAGTATTACATTTTTTCTAAATGTATTAATCTTTATTTTTGTATATATACTATAATGTTATTGAGTAATAATAATAGAGTATAATGTTATTTTTAGATTATTACAGTTAAATTGATTTAATAATTCATTACAGTTGACACTTGTCACAAAACAAGCGTCAATATATACAATAGAACTGAATGAAACCCAAAAGAATTTTCAATTCAAATAAAATATGTAAATACAAAGATAGATTCATAGATAATATTTCATCTTGAATTAAATCAGCTTTTTTTAGCTTTGCCTAATAATTTCTGCTTAAATTATTTAAAACAAGAACTTCAGAAAATATTTACCTTTTGTTTTGTTTCCAATATAAACAGTATCAAACCGACAAGCTTGTTGCTTACTGTATTACTTTTAGTCCATCAAGTGATTTGAATAAACTTTCAATATTATTTTTTATTTTCCACGTTTACAGTAACTTTTACCAAATAATGATTTGTAAATTTTACAATATATATTATATTGTTTCGGTCAAGAGTCGAAAGGCTAGTTTGAACCTCTAGAGGTTTTACTAAGTAAAAACAAGGATTGAGATGGTTTACTATTGCCTTCCACACTGAGTTGAAGGAGTATGCTTATCAGCATGCAAGGCCCTCTGAAAAGCACCCACTTTCCACCCTGCAAATGACACTTTCACTTGATTCACCACAGGGTCTGGCTGTATAGTGAAATTCATTATCCTCAGAGGAGATAAGTGTCTTTTTCACCTCTACCTCTTCTGTTCTTAAACAGTACAGCCATATAATTGGCTGACTATGTGATAGGAAACAGAACTATTTTTTGTAGCCCTGGAACCAATAAATCAAGTGCAATTAATTTAACACTCCACCTGCCTGTTACGGGCATATATACGTATATTGTTAATTACATACCTGTAACATTTTTACGAAATTTTAAAAACTAAGTATCAAGGACTATACAAAATTATTGTTTCGAAAGTTTTGTTCATGAAAACATTTAGTTGAAAAGCACATAAACATGAACCATATACTAGGAACTTATTTAATATTTAGAGTGGTGGTCTAGTTGTGTTAAAAAAATATCAGGAAACTTAATTATGTTTGAAATTTTAGGAACAAATAGCGAGAGAAAAAGCAGTTAGTGGTCGAATACAATTACAAGTGTGGTATCATGATGAAAAGAGTGAGCTGGTTCTTTCTGTCCTTGCTGCTGATGATCTAGCACCACGAGAAGACACTGGTTATGGTACCTTACCAGAAGCTTACGTTCAGTTCCGTCTTTTACCATTTAGGTAAGTAAAAAAAATAATCTGTTAATTACAAAACAATTAAAAGGTGTTTTCTAATGTATAAATACAGTTAACTTACTTGAAATCGTATTAGAAAGTTTAAAAACTTCTGTCGTTGGGTTATATCTTTTTTACAGTACCAAAACCCACTGTAGTCACTAATGACCAAGCTGTTGATGCTACTTTAAATGAACTAAAAAAATATAAAAACTATAAATTACACATTTTTTTACCATCGGTTCTATTATGTTGAAACAACATTTTTAAGTTTTAGCGACTCCATTTTATAACAAAAACAAGTAACATAACAAAGGATTACAATAATGTACAATAGGTTTATAATAATTGAACGATTATATTACATTTTTACATTATTTTACTTGAATTTGTATATTTTTATTTTAAGATTGACTTGAAATATTTTATAAATTTTAGTGTTTTTGTTATAGTAGTAGTGTATAGTATGTAGTGTGTGTCTTTGACACAATTTTTGTGTCTGGTATTAAATAGTCTCCATTCAATGTTCAGGGTAGAAAATTTTTCTAGAATGTGTTGTACAGTAAACTTTGTGTTACAGAGTCTACGGGAATAAAAATAAAGACTAGTAAATATTAGCAAATATTAAAGTTTTAATGAAAAAATATTCATTTTTACTTTCTCTTGCCTTTATGAATACATAGGAAGGAAAGTATTGTTTTCATGTCGATTTTTCGAAATAGATTTTTCACTGGATCTACACATTTTCAGACCCCCTGAACCCAAAAAACATGATTTTAGTGATTGGTGTGTGTGTGAACAAAATATCTCAAGAACGAAACATCATAGGAATTTGAAACTTGAAACTTAGATACCACTAGGGGACCTGACACGAACATTTTCATCGAAATCGGTCAACCAGAAGTAGTAGTTTATTTGTGTAATTTTTCACTTTTTGCAATTTTCTCAAAAACTGCTCCTACGATTTTTTTTTTAAATCGCCTCATTTACTAAATTTTTTTTTCTCTACAAGATAAGGTAGGCGCCATTTCTGCGGAAATTCTTGGGGAGGTTGTTTTCTCGTAAAAAAATTGTTTTTTTAAGATTGCGACTTTAATATGCAATTTAGCGCAAAAATATATATATATATATAATTAAAGTTGTAGAGAATTTAAAAACCTACAACTTTTATTTCAAACATTTTTTTGTACAACGCTTAGTTAAGCGATTTCCTGTTTTTTTCTCACGAAAACGTGTAAAAAATAAATTTTTCTTAAGATTTCAGCCTCAGTATACATTTTACGACAAAAGTGAATAATCAAATTTATAGGAAATTAAAAAACCTACAACTTTTATTTTGACATTTTTCTCTACAGAGCCTAGTTTAGCGTGAATGAGTTTTTCCGTATTTTAAGCCAAACTGAGGTCGATTTTCATTTTGCATCTTTCACTCATGATTAAAATAAGGTTAAGTTTTTGAGGTTAGTTTTTTGTTTACTATTTTTAATGTTTTATTACTAATGTTAGGTTATATTGGTCATTATTTGCATTGGCAAAAGGAAGTCGTGTGAGTGTTTCACACCAGATTTTTCTACTTTTTTACATTATCACCGTGCAAATTTAAGCATTTGTCATTATAATGTATGAGAGTTTTTGTATTCCAGCTTCATATTCCTTCGCCCCCAGTGTATTAAGATATGTAGTCACAATCTTTCAGTTTTTTGCAACAAATTTTTGCTTAATGCAAATGGTCTTTAACAATTTCATGAATAATTGTTTGTGAAACCTTACTGAAATGTTCACAGATTTCATCAAATATAACGCGCCTATCATTCTTCACAAATTCATTAATTGAACCAAGCAGTTCAGTAATCACAGATGGCCGCCCCAAACGCTCGTCATCATGAGTGTTCTCTCTCCCCAAGTTAAGTTATGACATCAGCGCCGAACAGACGACTCGACCATAACATTGTCTCCATAAACCTCCTTCAATTGACGATGTATATTGATTGGTCACATATTCCTTGCGTTGAGAAACATGATCACAGCCCTAACTTCACAACTGGCGACAATCTCTATTTTTTAAACATCATAAACACTAACAGCAACAATACAGTAAATGCGGACAGCAAAGTAACGTTCCACAGGGAAACCAAACACAACTGAGAACATTAGATCCTATCCAGCAGCTACTCTACTCATTAGCGCTTCATACGGCGCAAACGGGTACTCCTTTCTGGATGTCCCTCGTACATGTTGTACAATAAATTTTTTATTCAGTATGTTTTTCTTTGTAAGATCACCCTTCACCTGGAATGTTTTTAGTCTTAACAGGAGTGAGAGCTCTTTAGGGTGGAGATTGGCTCAATGGCGTTATGGATAGATGCAAGAATCAGTAGTAGCCATTCTTTTTCTTCATATAGCGCTCATCCGGTCTGGATGTTAGTGATCAGCATGGCTATATTCAGTCTGTTGGCTGCAATACCAAACAGCTTGCTGAATGTTTTCTTGTATCACATCCTCAGATTCTGCAACTAAGAAATTTTCCTTCATCCTGGGCCACACTTGCCGCGTGTCTTCCCTGAATAATGGATTGAAGTAGGGCGTGTTTGCAGTTTTTTCTCATTATGTGTCCCCAAGGTATCGGAGTTTGCAAATCTTGATGGTATTTAAGAATTCTTTCCTTTTGTTCATTCTTTGAACGACTTTGACATCAGATATTTGGTCCTTCCATGATATCTGCAGGATTCTCTGGTAAAACCACATTTCAAGGCTTCCAAATTTTTAGTGACAGCCTGGTCAAGTGTCCAGGACTCAATGCCATACAGCAAAATGGCAAAGAAGTAACAGCTCAGCAGACGAATTTTAATGCTGAGACACATATAACATTTGAACTTATTGCTTACACTGTTGAAGGCGTATCGTGCTTTTCAAATCCTGAATGAGTACCAAGGTATGTCATTTACCTCACTCTTTCTATTGGTTGGTCATGAATGTACAGGTTAATATAACTAATGTTGTCTTTACTAATGACCATGAACTTGGTTTGGTGCTGTTGATGTTCAGCCCATAGCGCTCACTAGCTGTTACAGTCTTCATCACCAGTCTCTGAAGTCCTCCCAAACCATCAACAAAAACCATTGTGTCATCAACGTAACTTATGTTATTCAGACGCTCACCATTTAACAGGATTCTCTCATCACCGTTCACCAATGCCTCTCTAAAGATCTGCTCCAAGTAGACACTAAATAGAATCGGTGAGAGAATACATCCTTGCCTCACGCCTCTAGCTATTCTCACTTTGTTAGTTCTTTCATCCACCATTCTGAAATGCAAAGAAAATAATAAAAATAATTGTTAAAGTAAAGAGATGTGATGGATTGTTTTTGTTTCAGTGATGATTCGAGTGCTGTTAAAACAGAAGTTGCAGAACCTTCTCAGAACCCTATATGGAATACAACAGTTGAGATAGGAAATATATCTGGTGAACAATTGATGGAAAAAACTGTTGAAGTTACTTTATGGGATTTTCGTCCTGATAAGGAACAGGTTTTTCTAGGTAATTTATTTATTAAGTACAGGTGTAGTATACTAATTTAGAAACAAACTTTACGAGACTGGTGTATCCTATACCTTGAAATTTTAATTTAGACACACATAACTCTAACAATATTTTTGATAACTCTATGAATCGTTTTTTAAATCAAAACTTCACATTTCTTTCTATCTTTTACGTTATTTTTTTAGACTTTCCATTAAATAATTTTTTTAAATAAAATCTATCTGCCTAGCTGAAAAATTAATTAATTAAATTTATTTTCTTCATCATATCCAACAGATTAAAAGAATTATCCATTAAAAGTTAACTCTATAATTGTGGGTTACATCCTGGAAATTTGAAGCAGGAATCTATAAATGTAACTTAGCTGTGTGTACCTGAATTTTAAAATATAGTTTTCCAGACACTGAAAAATAATAAAAGGTTTGGATCGAAAAAATTGATCCAAGGTTTTGTTTGATAGAACAAACAACACACACCACTAAATAATAAAATAGTGTCTGTAGTTTATTATTTGGGTTGTGATGTTTCATACAATGTTAATTATGACATTAAGAAGAATAACAGGTTCTAAGAGTAATGTCCAGTACAATTAAGAGGAGGACATTTGGAATAAGGCAAGTGTAGGAAGCCATTTGAAATTATACAATACTAGCATGGTCCACGCGGCTTTGCACGCAAAATATGTTTAGGGCCTAATCAATTTTTTTTAAATAAATATGTAACAGAAATTGTGTAGCTGCTATATCAACTATATACTGCAAAATGCAAGCACGCAAGTTTACAACGTTTTGATAAATTCCCCTGTACTATCTTCAATAATAGTTTGTGCGCACACAAACATTCACGTATACACACATGCTCTCTCTCTACCTCTTTCTCCCCCACTATCTCTTGCACTCTCCCTTCCATCCCTTTCCTACTCTACCTCTATTCCTCACCCTTTCCCTCACTCACTACTACCTCTCCCCACCTTCTATCACTCCCTCTCCCCCATTTCTCTCTTTCTTCTCCTTTTCTCTCTCCTCCCTTCCCCTCCAATCTTCCCTCCCATCTCTTTCTCTCACGCGCGCACGCATACACACACACTCAGTTTTTTTATAATTTCCCCCGCGTACGTCTCTCTCTCCACTATCAAACTCCTTCATCTACTTTAACAGAAATATATACTTATATGTACACAAACACATATATATTTATGAAAATTTTTGTTAGGGCCCTTAAGATTGTAATTTTTTTAAATTTAAAATAAAATGTTGCTGTGAATACAAATAGTGTCAAAATTTAATGAAAATCTGTTCAGTAGTTTTGGAAATTAGCCTGCACAAAAAACACGCTTTGTCTTGATAATGTTACTAGAGATAATGTCAATCCCTGCACCTTTATATGCCAATGAAATACGGTCCTGAAAAATAAAGATATTCATGTGGTTCAGGCAACAGAAATGGCTTTTCTGTGAAGCTTATGTAGAACAAGAAATGATGATATCTGTGTGGAATTGGGAGTTTCTAGGGTACAGAATATTATACATCTTATCGTGAAGGGTACAGCATTTAGAATGTATGAGAGATCACAGAATTCCCAAGTAAGCACTGCTGTACTCACTTGTTGTTAAACGTGAATAATTACATTTGAGAAAAGCCAGAACAATTAAGGATGCTTGCTTATACTGTAAAGACAAAAGAAGAAGAAATTATTTTAAATTTACGAAAATTGCAATTCATTTTTTTTTTATTCTATAAATAGACAATCATTTCCTACTTTTTACACTTTAAAAATGCCGAATGATAGAATATTGAAACAACTGATCCTCAGGACTTTAACAGGAAGATTACACGAAGATACATCAAAGAGATTAAGAGGGATCTCAATGAAATCGGACCAGCAATTGAAGACGGGTTCGACAAGAAAAAAATAAACAGTACTCTTAAAACACACAGATTTTATTGGGGGAAAAGCAGAAAGACGCACAGTAAAGGTTACAGATGAGATATTGAAACATAGATCAGATCGTCTCAAAAAGTACTGGCAAAACCGATAGGCTAGATCACCACTACGTTATCCGAAAAACACTAGAAATTTTTTGGCTTAGTGGTCCAATGTGGCCTCAAAACCAAAAAACCAAAAAATAGACAATATTTTAAAAGTAAATATAACTTATATGAAAAATTAAATTAACTTTCTCTTTTTATTTTCTATAGGTGAATGTTCACTTGATCTACAGAAAGCACTTGTAGATGATCGACCTGTTTGGTATCGCTTAGAAGATCCTCGCCAATTAAGAAGTGGAGGAAGCACTCGGACTTCTCCTCGTACATCTCTTGCTAATGAATTAACGCAGCGATTGTTGCTTAAAGGGAATCGTTCATTTTCAGGTAAATGGATGTTAAATTATTATACTTTTTACACAGTTTCTAAATTTTGAGATGTCTGTCATTCCTCAAAGCATCAGCGATCTGACCAAGAGGTAAAAGATGAACTGAAAATGATATAGGGAGGGACAGAAGAAATTCTTATTTCCGTTTATTTAGAGTAAATAATTTTACTCAGAAAAGTAACCGGAAATAAAACTTAAACCGTAAGTAAATTCTATTGATTCTAACAGAATCTCATAACATTGGTAAAGCGGGCGCCAGATAAGCTTGCTGGTTTTCTGAAGTGCGCAGAAGTTTATTTTGGTAATGGCATGCTCGGTTGCCTCAGCAAGTGGTGGTGGTCATTGCTGTACTAGCTGTGATCAGAGTCATATCACTTTGGCAACATTATATGTCAGCTAACCTGAAAACATTATGTAATGTGTTGTATGTGGTAGGCGTTAATTGTTGTACACAATGTTTACAACTGGATGTTTTTAACTTTGCTAATAGATGATAATGCATATCGTTTAGAACACGTGATTTAATAGGCAGTTCGGTACTAAGGCACGAAATCTACCCACTAAATCCGAACTGTTTGTGCAGCTACATCGGCAAGATTATTTGTCGTCCGCTCTATGTGTGAATTCATTACTGCGAGTCTAACAGCAGTGATTTTTAAAGCAGAGAGAATACACAATGGAACGTTAGAATCCTTTTTAATGTCCTATATAATATACTTGAGGAAATTTTATTGACAGACATTTTTGTGATGATGTTTTTTAAAACTATATATGTCAGGTTAACAGTGATTACTCCACTGAACAAAAATCAAAAATTAAGTCGCAAAATAATCAGGATACAATAATTAGCTGCTGTACATGCCTATATTTATTCACTTCATGTTCATAAAATATTTTTAATCTGTAAAATTTGTGTACATACAATCTAATATTTTATTTTATTTATGGGATTCTATGACACTGTATTAAAATATTTAGATTCTATTTTTTAATAACGTTGATTTTTGCAATGTTCAATAAGCAATTAAGGACTGTCCCTGCAAACTTCTTGAATATATCTTCAATCATCTTATTCTTCAATCATCATCGTGTAGCTCTATAGCCCTTGGTGGGCTTTGGCTTCCTCCACATTCTTTTCTACTTGTTGTTAGCACCCTTCAGTCTCTCACATCTATCGAAATCAAATCATTCATAACATCATCCATCCATCTCTTTCTAGGACAGCCAATCCTTCTTCTGTTATTGATATATCCTTCCATATTCCTTGTTGACTTCATTCTTTCAATGTGCCCTAATTATCTCAATCTTTGGGCCTTTATTAAACAGACTATGTCCCTGCCTTCCATGAGAGTATTCAATTCATTTTTACTTTCTCTCCAGTTATCTCCTTACTTTACCGCTCCCAATATTCTTAAAATTTTTCTTTCAAATGTTCACAGCATGTTGCAATCTGTTTCGGTTTCTGACATAATCCACGTTTCACAACCTTAGATATCAACTAGGTGCACCAAGCATGTATATTTTCAATTTTGTGTTCCTACTCATTAATTTATTCTTAAAGAATTTAATATCGGCAAAGTATGCTTTATTTCCAGTTGAATACGTTCTCCTTTGAATATACAATATTTTACCGGTTCAATGAATGAACCAATGTCTTGGTGGAGTTTAAAAAACACCATAAATTTCTGCTAAACTAAGCATCAGTTATATATGACTTTTGGTTTGAGCCCTATGAAATTTTGAAATCAACAGCTGTAATTTTTAAATAATCTGTTTTAACAATGTGTTTTCATTTTAGCTCTTTACTATACCTTAAAGTTGTGGCATAAAAGAAACGATTTTAATGCAGATTTTACAGAAAATTGTAACTTAACAAATTAAATGTCGGATTCGAAAAAATTATTATTACTCATGAGCTCAAACTTTGCCTCTGTTCTTGAAGACTGAAACGACAAGTGATTCAGAAGAGACAATGCCAACAGGGTCAAAAGTACTGCCTTTTCTACTGTAACTGCTGACATCATTCCCGACTACGTAATGTTACTATTAATGAGAATCGCACAATGAAAGTATTGGATTAATGTTATTTATTGATTAGTATCTATGTTAGGCATCCCAATTTCTTTTGATTAAAACTTAAATATTATAATAAATTATTATTGTTTGGTTCATTGCAGAAGAGAAGGACAGTGATATTGAAAACGACAGCTGTGGATTTTTACATCCTGACCATGCATATCTAGGTGGTTCACGTCGAGGATCGAGCCAGTCTGAACAATTAGAAGTAGAAACATATCAGTTAAGTAAGGATTTTTCACGATCATTACCTGGATCTCGACGAAGTTCTTTCCAGTCTCCTCAAAATGCAGAAAAAGGTAAAAATTGCTTTGCTTAGGTTAACCCTTTAAAGGTCTTTGGTAGGTATACTTACCAGTGGCAATAAGGTCGATTTTTTGAAGAATAAGCTATGCAGTTGAACCCTATTGGCATTTTATGGTTTTATAGATGTTCTCTGGTAAGTAGGCTATCCAAATATTGAAATTAGCGCAAAGTGACCATTTGCTTTGTGAGTTACACGAATGAGGTAAGGATTCATACCCTGCGTACACTACCGTGTTGTTTTGTTGTTACTTTTGTACAGTGCATCAAAACAAAGAAATATCTTACTGTTCTGGCACTAGAAATACATTATTCAAGTCCCTATAAAACAAAATTTAACATATTAAAACTTGCATATTTTTTCCCGTAGTACTACCCTATAAAGGGTTAATGTTTTGAAAATTGTATTTTTGGACAAAGTTCATTGCTTTTGTGTAAAAAGCCTGAAAGACTAATAAAGTATTTAATTTATTGAAGAATTTATTATAAGCTGTATTTCAAGGAAGTTTTTTTTAAATTCGTTCTATTAAATACAACTCAACATTATTTTAATTTGCTAAATAATTCATGGCGTAATCTGATTATGCTTTACAGAGGCAGAACCACCTCCACCCACTTACAACAAAGAACGTCGTCGCAGCTCAGTATCACATCGTATGCGCGACCCAGATGAAATATATCGTAGTTTAAAAGCAGTTGCAAAAGGTGAAGTGGGCTTACTTGGGCGAAGTCATACATTCAGAGATAAACAAGGCTCAAGACGTAAGTCATATAATTATTTTAAATCAATTACTTTTGAAAAATATCACATCTGAAATTGTCAGTTTATACAGCTAAATAACATAGTATAACTCAAGGGATTTAAAAGCATTTTCAATATTAATTTTTGAACTCGTCAAAAATGTAGAATGTTAATCTTTTGGTCAAGTAATTCTTTGTGTAATTTCTTTTAGACATTCTCAAGTTGCAAATTATATTTATTATTATTATTATTATTATTATATTTGTAAATACTTCAAAATTATTTTATTATAGATTTCTTACAATATTGTTATATATGTTTAATGTACGAAAATAAATTGTCATCCCTGTTTGGCTAATTAATATTTAATACAAAAACCTTTAAGATTATATTAAAAAGTTTGCATTCTTTGCATTAAATATAATGCATGAAAATCTGAGCATGACTGTAGATTTGGAAAGCACAATCTCTGTACAAAATTAATATTGAACCCTACCCTTGTACAAAAATACATTTTATTCAAATTTTATTTACATATTATTATTATTATTATTGTTCAATATTCTCCTGAATGGTATGATAAGTTTGTTATTAATTGAGACCACTATTATTACTAAAATATTTTTCTTTTTATTTAAATGTATCTCATTGTATGTTATTTATATTGATAGTTTTACCATTGTTTATATAAATTTATGGTATGTGTTAAAGTGACTTGATGCTGCATCAAACAATTTTTTAAATATTGAGCACTGTAGTGTTGTTAAAATTTTAAATCACTTAAATTTTTTCTACGGTTTGTCTAACCAGATTTTTTGTACTACTTAATTTTTTTTGCACAACAGAAATATGAAGTACGTCCCAAAAGTGAGTACCATTTTGAAAAAAAAATACTAAAATATTTTTTCAAGCCAATTTTATTATTGAATGAAAAAGTATCCGAGGGGGACCCAAAAGAAACTGGACCGAGAAAGCTCTGCCATTTGAAGATGTAGTAAGAATTCTCCTGCTAGATGGAGCCAGTAAGAGACCTTCAACAAACAACTGCCCAGACGGGGTCAGTTAGTAGGTTAACGTTTTGTCATAGTGTTGTGTTTTTCTTACCGTTGTCGTCTTCAATCTGAGTCATCGTTAAGACACATTTAAAAACACAAAGAGAGTGTTTAAAATTTTGTTTCCTGCGTGAAAAATCGACAATGGAAGCTTACCAAATGCTTCAACAGGCTTTCAAGGAATATGCGATGAGCATATAAAGCTCAAACCACTTTTCGAGTGGTTTGGGTGCTTTAAACTTGGTGAGATGAGTGTTGAAGCCCATATTCATTCTGTGCGTCCTTCAACATCTCGAAACGATGAAAACTTGAAAAATCTGCCAAAAAATCAACGAGGATCGTAGTTTCATGATCGACAAAATTTCAGAAGGGACAGGCATGAGTTGGAGCTTGTGCCAGTGGATATTGACTGAGGATTTGCAAATGAGATACGTTGTCGCTAAATTTGTTCCTCACCATCTCAAATAGGATCAACAAATCATTCGATTGAATTTGAGTCAGGACTTGAAAAACAAGATTGAAAGTCATTTTGACCAACGTCACTACTGGTGATGAGAGTTGGTATTACAGGTATGAACCAGAAGCCAAGCAAGGGTCAAGCCAATCTTTCATTGGCTTGACATTTAAATGACGTCGCAGATGGAACATGACAACAGTAAGATAAACACAACACTACGATCAAACATTTTCCTACAAACTGACGCTGTCTGGACATTTGTTAGTTGAAGGTCTCTACTAACCCCACATAGCGGGAGTACTCTCTACTACATCTAGGAATGGCAGCTCTCTGTCCAGTTATTTTTTGTTCCCCCCCCTCTACCGTAAACTATTTTTCAACATAGTTTCCATCATTGCTTAGACACTTGTTTTAGCGGGTGACCATTTTGTTCAAACCTTCATCAAAAAAAATTCCCACCAGTTATGAGAGTCATAACTCCTCAATGTTTTTCCCGTCATCATCACTTTCAAAGCGCTTATCACCAAGCTCATGTGAACAAAAAATGGTAGTCAGATGGTGCCAGGTCTGGGCTGTACAGCAAGTGATCAAACTGCTACTAACTGAACAGTTGGATGAACCTTTGAGCGTCACCACACACTGCCTACTCTGTGCTTTGTTATGGACATTTGTCTGTCCTTCATTGAACTACCTAACCCTTTTTCACACCATTCCATCACGTGTAGCATTTTCACCTTAAATCTCTATTATCTGACGATGATTTTTTTGGAATTTCTGATGATGAATGCTTTGAACCAGCAGCTTAGTTTCTATGAAGGCTAATTTAAATTTCTGAATATTATTTTGTTTATTTTTACCCTGCAAATTCTAATATAATTCTTAAAATTGCCTAAAATTTACATAAAATGTTTTTAAACGTAAGTTTTGTGTTTTTTTCTGTCAAAGAACTTTTAATGTTCGACTGAACATATTTCTGTCATGCAAAACAAAGTTATGCAAAACGAATCTAAGTTGGATAAGCAGACATATTTAATTCAAAATTTTTAATATTGATAAGATAAAAGCACAGTAGTGTTTGCAATTTAATAATCAAATTATTATGCACTTTTCAGTAACGTAACTGTTCAAAATTTAATTTTTATTTGTAGACTTTTTTAAGGTATGTTTCAGACAGAACAGTATGGGAATGTAAGTAAAATTCAGGTATTAAATAATATTACAGTACACAATCCCAAATAGCTTGGTTAGATAGAAAGCATCATGAGAGACAATTTACAATATTTATTTTGGATTATAGGATTTCATATGATATTTTATTCATAAAAATTTGGTTTTTAGTGATTGAAATGATGTGTTTTAATTATATTTATTAAAATTATATTTCGTCAATGATCTACAGTTGGTATCAAGTCACAAATTGAACCCCGAACCATTTTAACCTATATTTTTTCTTTACACATCTTATACACATCTTTCACCCTAATTTTTCTGTCTCTCTTCTGTCTCTGTCCTTCAGCTGACAAACCGTAACACAAAAGGTAAGAAAAACACAACATATTTACTTCTTGTTTAACATACCATCATTAAACATCATGCTTTTATGCAAAAACATCACATTAGTTAACTGCACATTTTACAGTGTATTGAATTTATTCATTTACAACACATTGCAAGCTTTTAGTGATGTACGTATTGCTCTCATTTAAGTAACTTTTATAAATTTCATACAGACAACATATTTAAAAATTTAAGGAAAAATTTTTAATGATAGATTCCTATTCATAAAATTATTTGTAACAGAACATTTAACAAAGTGCAATTCTACAGATAAACTACCAGAATACAAAACAGGAAGAATGTTGTAAAATAAACAAACTGTCAAGGCAAGTAAAGTATACCACTTGTTTTCTTGCACATATTCAACAAGAAAAATTGTAGTAAGCACACCATGACAATTGAAAATTTATAACAAAAAAATACAAGGACAGGCATAAAATCATGCTTTTAAATATATAGTTAGCACTGTTCGAATATAATTTATTTTTGTTGATTTTTTTATCCCTTTTCCTATTAATGTTTAATCCTTTTGTTTTCTCGTTGACTGAATCAGAAATGTGTTCCATGAAGACCTTGCATTTGGCATAACGAAAAATACTGTTGAAAACACGGCAAGAATGTTTCAATTACCTAATATTATATGTTTCATATTTCAATATTAATTATATATACCTTGAAATAGCATTGTGCAAATCTGTACAATAAAAATTTATTACAATTAACCACAATTTTGTTTTTCACTTACTTTTAATATCATGAATTTGATTATAAAGGTAGTATAGTGTATTGTAACATATCAAAGTATCCTGAATTTTTTTTTATCATTTTCACATGCATGAAGCTTGTTGGCACAATAATTTACACTGAAAGATTTGCAGCATATTCATTTTAAAATTCCTAAAAGTTGATAAATCAGTCAATTAAGTAATTTATTAAGATTTTGATTGTTTGTGGAGTAAAATTAAATAATTTTTTCATTCTGTGGATTTTATAATGAATTAATTGTGTATGTAAAAGAATATTACAGTAAGTGGCACTTACTGCATTCTTTGGTTAATGGTATCAGTTGCTTATTGTAATAAAAAAAAAGAAATGTACTCATAAAACTACATAGTTTTCTTCTGTTAATATGATCATTTCTTTTTATTCAACCACTTATTATGTTCAAGACTGCTCAGAAATGAAATTATAAAAATATTTTACCTGATATGGAATTATTAAAGTAAAGGCTGTTTTAAGTAACAGCTTAATTCTAGGTAATTATTCTGTCTAAAGCAGCAGTTCTCAAAATGTGCGCCGCGGTGCCCTCCAAACATTGCCAGGGGTGCTGTGCCTCGACATACGCAATCATTTCCTCTTAAGCCTTTTCTCCTTCTCTGGGAGTGGAACCACCCGCATAACATACGTGATGACAATGTACAATTTGTCCAATTCTGTTAGTTCATAACAAGGGCGCCACCGGAAATGATCTGTATATCAAGGGAGCCGCGAGTCTACAAAGTTTAAGAACCACTGATCTAAAAACAAGTCAGTGAGAGATCATTAAGGAAGAGTGAAGTGCATAGGTCTTCGGTACAACAAATCACACAGTATCCCCAAATTGGACACATCACCTATTTTTTTGTAGGATTTACATATGGCTCAATGCTGAAACGGTAAGAGTATGATATTATTATAATCTAATGTACCCTATTAATAAAATTTTAAGTTATATGTCTTATAGATATACCCAGAAGTAAAAATCTGGTGTGAACACTCACACGACTTTCTCTTGCGCACGCAAATAATGAACAATATAATCTAACATTAGTAATAATACATTAAAAATAAACAAAAAAACTAACCTCAAAAAACATAACTTATTTTAATCATGAGTAAAAGATGCAAAATAAAACCTAACCTTAGTTTGGCTTAATAATGCGGAAAATCACTCTTTCATGCTTAACTAGGCACTTAGGCTCTAGGTAGAGAAAAATGCTTGGAATAAAAGTTGTAGATCTTTTAATTTCCGATAAATTTGATTATATGCATTTTTGTCGTAAAATGGATACTACGGCCGAAATCTTAAATAATCCGCTTTTTACAGATTTTCATGAAAAAAACAGGAAATTACTAATTTCCGCTAAACTAAGTGTTATACAAAAACTATTTGAAATAAAAGTTGCATCTTTTTAAATTCTCTACAACTTTTACTAGATACATTTTTGCGCTAAAATGCATATTAAAGTCACAATCTTAAGAAAACAGTTTGTTTACGAGAAAACAGCCTTACCATGAATTTCAGCAAACATGGCGCCTACCTTATCTTGTAGAGAATAAAAAAATTTAGTAAATGAGGTGATTTTTAAAAAAATCATAGAAGCCGTTTTTGAGAAAATCTCAAAAAAGTGAAAAATTATACGAATAAACTAATACTTCCAGTTGACCGATTTTGATGAAAATGTTCGTGTCAGGCCCTCTTGTGGTATGTAACTTAAGTTTCAACTTCATACAATGTTCCGTTCTTGAGATATTCTGTTCACACACAGACCAATCGCTAAAAACATGTTTTTTGGGTTCAGGAGGTCTGAAAACGTGTAGATCCAGTGAAAACTCAATTTTGAAAAATCGACAAGAAAACAATACTTTCCTTTCTGTATATTCATATAGGCAAGAGAAAGTAAAAATGTAGGTCTATCTATAAAAGAACCCTCAATTGCAATGGCAATTCAGCTTACTGGTTTGGCCAGTGCTGACTCAATTTTTGGATATTGCAATTGCTGCTTAGTACGATCAAAAATCCAAAGTACGTATCAACATTATTATAATAAGTGGCAATAACTGTATTTACAAATGATACCATTCATTTTAGAATTTATTAATGCTTCTTAAAAAGTTAATTCAAAATGTTCTCTTCATTTACAATAATGTTCTAGACATTTAATTTCTAAGAAGATATTTTTGAAAATGTTTAGATTAACTAGTTACTAAATGTTTAGATTAACTAGATGCAGATGAAACAACAACAAAAATTTCATGTATTAATTAAATATGATTTAATAAAGTTAATATATGCTGCGAATTTTTAGGTAAATTTCATATAATCTCATATTAAGAGTATTTCTCATTTTTTGATTATTTTTCATTATTTCAATACGTTTTTGTCTGTTTTAAATCATTATTTTAAAATATTATGAATGTTTGTAATATTAATTATTATGTACTTCAAATGTTTTATAAGTTAAGGAATTTAACTTGTTTTACAGTTTTTATATTTACCTGCACTGTGTTTACAGTTAAAGCAAATTGATATATTTTTATTGTTTTATTATTATTTCACAGTAGAATTGTTTTAATGTTTGAGGTTTTTGTGTACTCAGTAGAAATTACTTTTGTTCAGAACAATCAATTAATTTTTAATTTAGGTATTTATTTCATTTTGATTGCAAACTTACTTTTTTTTAGAATAGTCTGGATTGTTTACAGAAGAGAAGTTATAATCTGAGTAATCCAACTGAACCAAAAGTCATGGGTGTATATACGAGGTAGGGTCAAAAAGTTCCCGGAATTGGTTATTAAAAATTTATTAAAAATATTTATAACATTCTTACATTATTTCCCTTCAAAATACTCTCCTCCTGCATCTACACATTTATTCCACCGTTCATATAATTGTTGGAAACACTCTTGAAAGCCGTTTTTTGAAAGTTCCTTCAGCCGCTCCGTCGCATTTTCAATCACCTCTGACGAATCAGCAAAACGATGTCCCTTCAATGCCATTTTTAACCTTGGAAACAGGTAGAAATCTGGTGGTGCGAGATCGGGAGAATATGGAGGATGTTCCAGAGTGGTAACATTATTCTTGGCAAGGTATTGTTTCACCATTAGGGATCGATGTGCTGGGGCATTGTCGTGCAACAAATACCAGTCATTCTCTGCCCATTTTTCAGGTCGTTTTCGTCGAATTGCATCTCGTAGCCGTTTTAAGATCTCTGTGTACAATTCTTTATTTACTGTTCTCCCTTCAGAAATAAATTCATAATGAATCACTCCACGGTAATCAAAAAACACCTCCAACATCACCTTACCCCGGCTTCTGTCCAAGCGAAATTTTTGTTTTCTTGGTGAAGTTTTTGACTTCCATTCAGCGGACTGCCGTTTTGTCTGAGGGTCGTAAAGAAAGCACCATGTCTCATCACCTGTAACAATTTTGCGCAGGAAGCTGTCATCTGCATCAGCCATTTCAATCAAGTCCCTGGACATGGTCACTCTCATTTCCTTTTGCTCAGGGGATAACATTTTTGGAACAATGTGCAAGCAAACACGGTGCATGTTCAAGTCATTATGAAGAATGCTGTGAACACTCCCATGTGAAATACCAACTTCAGAGGCAATAGTATTGATGGTTGTTCGCCTGTCCGCACGCACAATTTGTCGAACGCGCTCAACATTGTCGTCTGTAGTGGAAGTGGAAGGCCGCCCAGTCCGAACGTCATCTTCAATTGTTGTGCGACCGTCGCGAAAACGCTTATGCCACTCGTAAACTGCTGTTTTCTTCATCGCAGAATTTCCGTATGCTTTTTTAGCATCTCAAGAGTCTCCGAGGGTGATTTCTCCAGCAACACACAGAATTTAATATTGCCACGCTGCTCTAATGACGACATTGCACAATCCGACGAAAGACAGAAACTACGATCTACAATATTAAACACCGAACGCACGGAACCAACTACAACTGCCTGCTAACCTCAAAAGCACATTCACTACCAGTTATGCCAACCTCACAAACAAAAATTTCCCTTTCAGCTTACAAATACGTGACTGTAAGCGACCATTCCGGGAAATTTTTGACCCTACCTCGTAGACACAAATCCCATTAAGTTCATTAAATTAAATATTAAGACAAAAATTAATATGCCATTTTGATTTTAGTACTATGTGAATTGTTCTTCATTAACAGGAAGTATTACAAATTATTTTTGTGTATTTTGGGTAGATTTGTTTCATACACTTAACAAACCATACAGATCAATAGTTTAATCTACCCCATATTCCCATACAGCTTGGATTTCTGAAATTCTAAGTATTTACAGTTCAGTCCTTATTTTTACAGTAGGTTATTAATCTTAGAAATGTTACTAATAGTTGTTACTCCCTCATTACAGCAAAGTATGAAAGAAATTTCATTACCACTAGGTTTGGTGAAAATTTTTCTCCTGCGTATCGTCAGTATTAATAACAATAATAATAAATACATTTATTTTCTCATTAAAAGTTAAGTTACATGAAAACAAAAGAAACATATTACACAAATTCATAATTACGGTGCGAGAGAAATCAACCTACACAACTGTTGCAGAACCTTGTTCTAGAGTGCTTCCCATAAGAGCAGAAGTCTGTTTTTATGGCATGAAAAGTAAGCGAACTAGTTAAGGATCTTGTGGAATTTGTATTTATCCTGGCTAAGCAACAGCATATTGACCACTTTTTTAAACTTCATGGTGCTTGGCAGATTCCTGATATTGGTCAAATAAGATTGAATAGTTTAGGAGCTAAATAACTCGATTGCCTTTTGTATAATTTGTGAAAGCTCTGTGGAGTGACAAAAAATGCCTGTTTCAATTTATTGTAGTGATGAGTTATTGACAGGATGGTGTTTTTGTTTTTGTCTCCCTGAATGAGAATTCGTAAAAACGCTGTCATGTATCCAGTACTTGAAAATCTTAAAAAGCGCTTCAGATGGAAAGCGTTGGTGTTTTTTGGTTACTTCTTTAAATATTATTTAATGTGATCTTAAAAGCGTCATATACTCCTCCCCAAGCAACAGTGGTGTAGGAAGCATTTATTGAGCAAATGAGTAAACCATTTTTAATGTTTTTACTCAAATGTTTTTAAACAAGTATATAAGTTTTCTTAGACATTAAATTGGCCAACTATAGGTATACTCACCCCAGCGAAGTGCTCGACCTTTTCTTATTTCTAGATATAATGGAATGTGAGCTGTAAATAGTTTGGTTAATGCAGTTGGTATTCGGCCAACAGGTATGCATGGTTAGGTACTGATAGTCCGGAATCCCCTGAGGAGTTAAGCTGAAACAAAGAAATTAGGTCTTCTTACAGCTCATTGTAAGAATATTCGTATCCAGGCAAACTCTTATCTTTCATAGCCCATTTTCAGCATCTATCCAATCTGGTTCACAAAATAGAACTGCAGTGTCATCTGCAAAGCTAAAGATTTCACCATTGAATTCTAAATTACAAAGATGATTCACATAGATAAAGAATAATACTGGACCTAGGAGAGTACCTTGCGGAACATTTTATTCTGTATTAAAGCTACCACTAAAACAGCAGTTCATTCTGACTCCCTGCAATCAGTCAGATAGCTCCGAAAAAGCTTCAATACAATATCTCTGACCCAATATTTATGGAGTCTCTTAACAAGAATTTTATGAGATACCGTATCAAAATTGCTTTCTTGCAATTATTAATAGAAGATAACTGCTGATATTTTTATATCAGAGTCTACCCCTTCCACTACTCTTGTCAAGCCTCAAACCAGAGCAACAAACAAGCTAAGAGCTCTATGGAATTTGAACTGATTTATCTGACAGGATTTTATTCTTCTCACAAAATTCTATCAGTCAACTTTTTATTGTTGCTTCAAAGGTATATGGATTTATGTTAAGTAGGGATACTGATTCACATCACTCTTTGATCTATTTTTGTACACAGAGCAAAACGATTGCTTCCATTAGATGCTTTGGGAGTATGCAGTAATTAGAATTGAGTTTCAGGATTCAGTTCGTTAATTACAGTATTAACTTTTTTGGTTAGCTCATTGAAATGCTGATTAAAATTAAGGAATAAAGGAAAACAATGCCTCTATGTGGATTAAGATCTACAACTGATTATTTTACAATTAGGCTGATAAACTGTGTCAGTCTAAATTAAAATTACCTGGCAGTAATTAGAATTGAGTTTCAGAATTCAATTCGTTAATTACAGTACTAACGTCTTTGGTTAGCTTATTAAAATGCTGATTAAAATTAAGGAATAAAGGAAAATAATCCCTCTACGTGCATTAAGATCTACAACTGATTATTTCACAATTAGGCTGATAAACTGTGTCAGTCTAAATTAAAATTACCTGGATAATATTATTTTAATATAATTTAAATTCTACAAATAAGTAGGCTACAGATGATTCCTTTTCCCTTACTTTTCCCTGATAAATTATGCAGATTAATATTATTTAATAATTACTAACAAGTCTATTAATGAAACGTTTTAGAATATTTTTCCTTGGTCCCCTGCTAGACCCTGATATATTGAAATTACAAAATAACCTAACTTCTAAAAAATTAATAATAGTAGCCTACTAATAATATGCCTTTTTGAACAAAGTCTTACATAAATCATACTAAGAAAAGAATTTACATTTTTATTTACTTTCATGAATACTTTAATATTTTTTAATTAATTTAAATTCAATTTTTAAATGCTATGATAATTTTTTTACCCTAATGTGTGTGTGTTGCAATCTGTTAAATTTTGAACAATAAACAATCCCATGACCTAATGAGATAAAGATGATATGTATGACGTGCAAATGAGTTGTAGTCTTGTACAGATTCAGGCCGTTCATTCCCAAAAGAGTATGGTTATTGAACCCCAACCATCAAAGTACACCGGTAATCACTGTCTAGTATTCAAATCTCTATAAAAGTAAATACCTTTACTAGGATTTTAACCAGGAACCTTCATCTCTGAAAATCAGTTGTTAAATTGCTGGCTTACCACGAAGACTTTACCTCTAGACCAACTCAGTGGGTTATGATAAATTAAAATGAACTTAATAATCATGTTTCATCTTACCCAAATAAATACAAAACAGTTTTGCAAATTATTACGTTCTGTGTTTACTAATTATGCTACAATACGTTTTCTAAATAAAACAATCAGTTGCTTGAGGTTTTATTTTATATTGCTTGTATATATTTCCTGTAATTTCTTAATTTTTACAGGAAGTACTCTCCTCAAACATATAGTTATACTTACAAATAAATTAACAAAATAATAAATATATTAAATTACTTATTTTAAAATTTATGTGATTTTTAACAGGGGGAAAGGATGCAAAGGGGAGGGGGAGAAAAGGATCCGTAGCAGTCATCGAAAAGATAGAGGCCAGTTTTACATGCAGCAGTCCATCTGATGAAGAAGATAAATGGAGGTCATTACAAATATGTTACTAAATAATTTATTTATTTATTAAATTAAAAACATCAAGTTTCTCACAAAAATGACAGTATCATTCTCTAGATTTTTTTTTTTTTTTTATTTATTTAGATACTTCAAATTTTATAGAAATTAAAACTGTCTGTAACCTCTAATGGTATTAAAGATGCCTTACTTTTGACTCACATTGATATCACAAATGGCATGGGCAATGAGGCGGGTTTTAACTTAAAAATTGTCATCCGCAGGGTAAAGTTATTGAGGAGTGCAATGTGATTCATGACTGATAATATGTTTCTACGTTTAATTTCTTTTTGTCTTTTTGTTTATAGATTTGTCTATGAATTTGTGGTCTAGCAATAATATTGAAAATGGTAATGATAATGGTAGAATAGATGAGATTTAATTTAAACCCTGAGTAAGAACATATATGTGGCTAATTGGGGGGTAAAAACCTGTTTAACAGCCATGAACAGATAATTAAGTAATAAAAAGGGTGTGTGTACGAGTGTCATCATCTCTAAAGTAAAGACCGTTTAGTTGTAAAAAATTTATTGAGAAAAAATAAGTAAAAACAAAGTGATATAGAATAAACTACATAACTCACATTAATGCTCTACGTTGTCGCCATATCAATTAAGACATTTGTCATAGTGATTCACAAGCTTCGATATACCCTCGTCATATTCTTCTGCCACTAGTTCATTTAGCCACTGATTCACAGCATCTTTAAGTTCATCGTCACCTGCGAATTGCTTACCACCCAAAAATTTTTTCAATTTGCCAAACAAATTGTAACCTGAAGACACTGAACCTGGACTGTATGGTGGGTGACTGAAAATTTCCCGTCCGAATATTCTCAGTAAATTGAGCATCTTACCTGGCACATGTGGATGTGCATTATTGTGCAAGAGTACGATGCCATTGGCAAGCCATCCACGGCGCCGATTTCGAATGGCACATCATAACTTGTGTAGAGTTTCGCAGTAGTATTCTGCATTTACAGTCCTTCTCCATGGCGTAAAGTCAATCAACGATATGCCAAATCGATCCCAAAAGACCGTGGCCATCAATTTCCTTCCAAACGGCAGTGGCTTGATCTTTGTCGGTTTCGTTGGAGACTGAGGATGACACCATTCACATGACTGCCATTTTCTTTCTGGGGTGTAATAAGAAATCCACGTTTCATCGCCGGTAATTATTGAATTAAGGAATTCATCACCATTTTCTCTGTAGCGCATCAAAAATTTCAATGCAGATCCCATTCGGATTTGTTTGTGACGTTCTGATAACATGTATGGGACCCAACACGCACAAACCTTCTGAAGCCTAAATAGTCACGACCAATAACAGCTCTTAAAACATCAGGGAAACTAAGGTCCAATTCAGATATTGTCACGCGATGATTATTTTTGATTTCTTCATCGACCTTTTTCAACAAGTCCTCGTTGATTATTGAGGGCCTCCCCAAAGGTTCTTCATCATGCACATTAACTCTCGTATTTCTAAACCTTTCAAACATTTTCGAACGTTTCTTTCATTCATTACATTATCACCGTACACAGCAACCAACTGCCTATGAATTTCCACTGGTTTAACGGTTTGATGGTTTAAAAAATGTGTAACTCCACGTATTTCACAATTAGCAGCAACATCAATTATCTGATTCATTTCAAAACGCAATAACACCAAACGTAAATAAAGATACAACAACGCACCAACTGACAAACAACAATGCAGTGTGTATATTACGAGACTGGCCTTCCACCACACAGGTTAGCCAACCTCACAGTGACAAATTTCCCAACAGTCTTTACTTTAGAGATGACCCTCGTAAAATGGAATGTGATTATGAGGATTGTAATAAATATTTTATTGGTAAGACTAATTATAATTTTTAAGTGACATACAACGAACACCAAAAAGCACTAAAATGTAATTACATCATATCAAATTACATTAATCATATAAAAAAAGAAAACCATAAGTTCAGTAAAATAGACAAACATTTCAGCGTAATAGAACCCCATTTAATAACAAAAACAAAAATGAGATCGAAAAATATGAGATATTCCATGTACACAAATATTAAAAGAAACACCGGTAAGACATTTTAGATGAACAGGTTAAATTTTTAAAAGTTAAAAAAATATTGACTGCTTCTGTCATCTGCACATGCTATGAAGTTAAATTTTTGTACCACAGAGGTAAAGTGTGTTAACTCCAATTTTGGTGAAATTGAGTTAAAACTACCTTAAAAATCATTAAGAAATATAGGTATACAATAGTAACTCCTGCTTAACTTGCAATTTTAGAACTTATAATACCTGTATTAAATTCAATTTTGTAGCTGATGTACAAAATTGTTTTGTAAAATCACAATTGAATGTGTTTTACTGATTGTCTTCAAAGTTTGCTTAAATTTTTGTTGTATTTGGTATATTATATTCATCTATTACTAAACAATACTGAGTAAATTTTGAATTTTTTTTTCAAACGTTGTGTGAAAAGTGTTGCTTCTTTATAAAAGTAGTTTTAGCACTAGTATTTCACTAAAGTTTTTTTTTTTATAAAATCACCTTACATTTGAGTAAACACTAATATAGAATGTAAAAAAGTAACAAAACACAGAAAGCGGTTAAAATATTAAGTCCTGTTTAGGTAGGAAGGAGTATAGAAGTTTCAAAGTTATGAAATAATAAATCTATAGATACGAAGCATTTTCTGTAGAAATTGGGTAGAAATTGCAAGTTTCTAACGCATACTGAAATTTTGGTACAGTAATGAAAAAAAAAAATATTTCTACTTTTTGGATCTCCTGAAAAATCACTTAAATGGCGTTAACACTTTTTACTTTTTAGGTCTGCCCAGAACAGACAGGTGGAGTGTCAAATTATTTACACCCAATCTGTTCGTTACAGGGCTAAAATAAATAGTTCTGTTTCTTATCACATGGTCAGCCAATTAAATGACTGAATCATTTAAGGACAGAAGAAGTAGAGGTGTAAAAGACACTAATCAGAGTTATCTCCTCTGAAAGTAATGAATTTCATTATACAGCCAGACCCTATGGTGAATGAAGTGAAGGTGTCATTTGCAGAGTGGAAAATATGTGCTTTTCAGAGGGCCTGGCATGCTGATAAGCGTACTTTTCCACTCAGTGAGGAAGGCAATGGTAAACCACCTCACTCCTCGTTTTACTTAGTAAACCTCTGCAGGTTCAAACCAGCCTTTTGGCTGTTGACCTAAACAACAACACTTTTTAGGTACAGATTTGAATTATTAAAACATTTATATGAATGACTGAAAATACATCTTTTGAAAAAATTAATAATTTTACAATAGGATTTAGTATATGCTGCAGGATACATTATAGAGAATTATTTATTTTGTTTTCAGTTCAAAAGATCAAAAACCTCTTGGACCGGGACAAATCAAACCTCGTGGATACCAGCAAGCAGGTACTGATATTTTACACTGTAATTATATTTTTTTTCAAATCAATGGTCATAAATATTCTATGCCTTGTTTCTGAATAGGCTTTTGCAGTGACCCAAAAAAAGTTGGATGAAGTCAAGAAATTCTGTTAACTTAAGCTTCTAGAGTTTTATTGATTTTCTGTTTATCTGAACAGATTTTGTACATGAATCTTCTGTGGATATGTTTATTGTAGTACCCTTCATTTTTTTAGTACTTTAAAGCATGACCATTGAAAAATATATGAATTTAATGATTTTATTCAGTACGGTAGTTAATTTATAATAAAGTTAAATACATGTACACGGTCCAGAAGTGTGGGAATTATCAAAATGAGATAAAAGGGTGATTGGAGATGAACTTCAGGAGAAGAGTTGTCAGATCTCAAGGTTGGACCTCATGAGGAGTAAAGTATTGTGGGGAAAAATAGGCAGGCCAAACAGTTTTTTTTTTTTTGTTTAACGTCCAACTGTTCTGCAATTACTGCTAATGCAGACAGTGAATTTTGAAATGATTTTTTTGTAACGTATGAAAATATGCCTTGCCTGAATTGGATTCAAACCCAAGGCCAAACAGTGTGTTACTTGAAATAGAAATAGACATTGTTGTAGTATAGACATCTCCATCAGATAAATGAAGACAGTTGGTCCAACGGAGTATGGAATAGGGTCTCCACGTGAGAGGATGAAGTAATGGAGGTGATGACCAGTAGAATCACCTAGTATTTTAATCACCTATTAGAGGGTGACAAACAATTGAAAGGCTTGGTATTTGGGATGTGAAAACCGATAATAATAGCTGTTGTCTCAAAAAAATCTGCATACATCTGTACTAAATTTTTTACCATTAATAGAAAATTATTAAAGCCTAAAAACTACTTAAATTTTAAAAAAATATATTTTGAAGTGATTACACAATTCATATGATTATCATTTACTGTATTACGTTTAAAAAAATCAAACTATCTTATTTTACGTTATTAATCTCTAATGTGTGTACATTACAATTGCTTCAATATAAGAACAATAATTAACCCCGTGACCTAATCAGATGAGGATAATATGTTATGAGGTGTAGTCTTGTACAGACTCAGACTGACCATTTCTGAGAGAGTATAGTTAAGTGAACCCCAATCCATCAAAGTACTTGGTAACCACTGTTTAGTATTCAAATCCATATACAGTAACTACCTTTATTTGAACCATAGAACCTTTGTCTCCAAAAGTTAGCTCACTTAAGGCAACGACTTTACCATTAGACCAACCCAGAGGGTTAAATATTCTAGTAAGTGAAATTGAAATAATCATCTGCTTTATATGCAAAAGTAAACTAATTCTATTCTATTCTCATCGTATAAAAATATTAAATGGAATTATTCATATTTGCAAAAAACACAACACTCAATATTTAATAAATTGCCATTATTAAAATATAGAATTAAAACACTACCAGACCCACTGGGTCTGTCTAGAGGTAAACTCGTCAGAGTGCCTGTTTACCTGTTTAACCTACTGTTTAACAACTGATTTTCAGAGACGAAGGTTCTTGGTTCCTAGTAAACTTTTATATGGATTAGAAAATTAGACAGTGGTTACTGGTGTACTTTGATGGTTGGTGTTCAACCATGCTATTAACTATACTCTCTCAGGATTGCTTGGCCTGGGTCTGTACAAGGCTACACCTTATTTACATGTCATACACATCATCCTCATCTCATTAGGTCATGGGATTGCTTATTGCTCCTGAATTGAATTTATTGAACTGTAATGAATTGTTCAAGAATTACTGTTCAATTCAATGTACACACATTTTGGATAAATATTCACTACTAAACCTAGTGAAGTAACCACCAGCATGTTATTCTAGAGTAGTATTTCATCTTACTCCAAGATGATTCAAAGTATGTCATTTACTTACAGGAACCCAAGCTGAGTTAAAACTTAGTCTTCTAATGACCAAAGGCCAATTGGAAGTTGAAGTTATCTGTGCAAGGGGAATTGAAGGTGAAGCTCCAGGTAAGACCAAACTTTTTCCTTATGAACTGTGCAGCCAAAACAAAAAAGTGATTTAAATAAATAATTGATTAAAAACTTGAGACAAATGTTCATATATTTGACTATCACTTACAGAAAGTAAATATTTCTTATACAAGGGGTGATCAAAAAATTGGTGAATAATTTTATTACAAACAAATTAATCAAATTTCATCAAATTTTAATTAATCTCCTTCAAAGTACTCTCCTTGGCTAGTGATGCACTTATCTCAACTTAATTCCGTGATTGGAAGCATTTCTGGAAGGCTTCTTTCAGAAGGGCCTTCAGCTGCCCTATTTTGGCCTTCTCAATATTGGGAATGGTATCAAAATATTTTCCTTTTAGTACAATTTTTACTTTTGGGAAGAACCAGAAGTCATGATGCTAAATATAGAGTAAGGTGGGGATGTGGACAGACAGGAATGTTTCTTTGACCAAAAACTCATAGATCAGAAACAAGGTGTGGCACAGGGTCATCAGTCAAAAGTCTGGGAACAAATTTTGCACTCACTTGTCTTATTTGCAAATTATTGATTAAAATGCCTTACACCGACCCATACAATATTTTCAATTCTTTGGTAAGCTATCAAATAGTCAATCAGTTGTTTGAATGAACTAGTTTTGCCAATGTTTGCACATTTTAAGTTTTGTCTGTTTTTGAGGTCAAAGAACGTCCTGACTGTTGCTCATCTTCAACCAACTCATTTATGCTTTTATACCACTTGTAAACAGTCTTTAGAGATTTTAAAACTTCATTAGTTTCTTTGGTACTTTTTTGCCATTTAAAACAAAAGTTAATGTCAATGCATTGTTCAAAATCCATGATTTGTGACAGACATGGTAAAGATGACCTCACTCTTCCAGCTCTGGAAGCTGACTAAAGTTGCAACTTATTCAAACTTGACACTGACTATCTCAAAGAATTAAGCTATCATACTTGTTACTTAAAATTAATCTAGTTTCAGCAGTTTGTTCACAATAAAATTATTAAATATAATAATAAATAAAATTATTCACTGTATTTTTTTATCACACTTCATATGCCTTTCTGCCTTTTGTCTTTTATTTGTCATTCTAACATAGTTTTAATTAACTTTCCTCTAATTATGTGCATGTCCTAGCCAATTAACTTTCCTCCATGGAATGGTTGCCATTAAATTTCTTTTCTCTCCCAGTCTTCATAATATTTATACATTCCTCACTTTGATAGTCTATTTAGATTCATCTCCATAACTAAATTTCAGAATCTGCTCTGTTTTATCTTTATTTTTCCCTTAACATCCACATTTTCATACGTAAAGCAATATACTCCAAACATACCATTTTAATAAAATTTCCCTTTTCACTAAAATTGGGATTAAATCATAAATAGCATTCGTAAATTGAATGCCTTACAAGACAAATATGTATCTCTATCATAAAAGATAAAATATTCTAATTCATAATTTTGAAAGAAGTTTTAATAGCATAGGCCAACTGTTGTAACATTTTCAAAAAGAAATTCATTTCAAGTGGTATAAAATAATATCTGCCCATAACAGACAGGTGGAGTGTCAATTTGTTTACACTCAATCTGTTCGTTGCAGGGCTAAAATAAACAGTTCTGTTTCTTATCACATGGTCAGCCAATTAAATTACTGAATCATTTAAGAACACAAGAGGTAGAGGTGTAAAAGACACTAATCAGAGTTATCTCCTCTGAAAGTAATGAATTTCATTATACAGCCAGACCCTGAGGTGAATGAAGTGAAGGTGTCATTGGCAGAGTGGAAAATAAGTGCTTTTCAGAGGCCCGTTTTACTGATAAGCATACTTTTCCACTCAGTGAGGAAGGCAATGGTAAACCACCACACTCCTCGTTTTACTTAGTAAAACCTATACAGGTTCAAATCAGCCTTTTGCCTGATGACCTAAACAACAACAAATTAATATACCTTTCAGAAAACAGTGTTTAATTGAAAAATGAGGTGATAATTTTTAAAGAATATAAACTACTCAAAAACACTAAAAATTTATTTATTTAATTTTTTAAAATATTTTCTCAATTCTACTGATGAAGATTAGTAGTTAAAGGAATATGATAACTTGAATTCTGTGTATAATGAATACAATGTTTTTTTCTTCACAGATACTTATGTCAAAACATATTTGAGAGACGGTGAACGCTGGTTACAAAAACGTAAAACTCGTCCTGTACGTCACAGTCTGGAACCGCAATTTAATCAGACATTAAGATACTCAGCTTGCGATGTTCTTGGAAGGTCATTAGTTGTTATGTTATGGGAAAAACAAAGTGGATTCGAACATAATGTTGGTCTGGGAGGAGCAGAGGTTGCGTTAGATGCATTAAAATTGACTACTCTTACTATCGGATGGTATCCTCTTTTCCCGATTCAGACTCTGGGATCTGATTCAAACGACTCCCCGTGACAGGTCAGACAAAATTTCTCCTTCTGCCTTTTATTGAATAACCCCAAAAACTTAAGTTTCATATTTATTAACGTTGTTAAATATAGTAATGTATATTAATAAATTTACTTATAGCATTACAATGATTATATAACTGATATTAACTAATTTATACTATGGAATTCTAAGTTTGTTTAATTTATTGATATAGTGCCTGTCGTAGGATGGCCTTGTATCTATCCATCATTAATTTGGAAAACAATTTTATGTTTTTGTCAATTAATTACTGTTAAGATACAGGTAACTCTTCTTGTAAACAGTACATCTAACAGGTAAAAATTGTCAATAGTTAATTCATTATCTAATGGAAAAATTGAGTAATTTTTTGAATATTTTAAATAAAATAATTATTTCGTTTTGTGACGTAACTATTCAAAATGAAATAAAGTAGATAAATGGATGTTTTATGAAAAACGTTATCGTAGAATTTTAATTACAAACACTTTGGTAAAAAAATATGACTAGACATCATAGAACTGGAATGTGATATTTCTTGAGATTTAAGACACCTAGATGTAAAGTATTTTTTTAGAACAATTTGGATTAAATTGTTCAGCCAAAAAATTTATTTTTTAAATAAATATTTTTTCTTTTTTAAGGTAGAATACCTCCTTAAGAAATAAAATTTGTTTGACTAACATATTTTCATCCAACTTATATAGATACTTTTAGTCACATGAATGCCTTTTGGGTATGAATGGGCTGTGAGAAAGGGAAATGAAAATCTGACAGTGCTGCCAACCTCAACATTAAGACACTACATTTCACTTCTGTGCAATTACTACATATGTTTTGTAAGCTGTGGTTTATTGCCGAGACAATGTTTTCTTCATAAAACTTATAAGAAAAAAATCTGTCCTGTTTATATTGCCTACACCTTTATTACATTACTAGAAATGTTTGATTTTCTGTAATTACCAGTCAATTTATTCTATTGGAACTAAATCTAGGAATGAATCACCTTGTTTGCTATCGCTATACGTCTTTAGTATCAGTCTCACTAGTATCTAATGAACCATTTCCTTTTTTTTTTTACAAGGTGTCAACAAAACTGTCGAAGAAGAATAGATTCTTCACTGTCCTTAGTTTCCTTCTTTATATTTTGAATTGTGGAAAGAGAAACATCACAGTAGTTAGCTGCTTGTTCATGCCTTTGGTTAAGAGGAATGAAAGACAATTCTGTTCAACTTCAACTTCACAACATTTTATTACACTGCATATTAGATTTTGCTCAGCACTATGAATTGTCCGACCACATTTTTGAGAAACAAACATTTCTGTTTACGGTAACAAACAGTTATATTCCTACAAAAGGTTTAGAGGTATAATGTATGTGATCTCGGTATAGTGTAGTTGTGTTGACTAAACTGATACCAAAGTAGTCTTTCATGCGCATTAATGCTTTCCCCACTTTACCTGTTGTTAAAACCAAAGGCGTTCTCTTGACTCAAGTAACTATATCCTATATCATATGCCATGGTGTATTTAATTCTCCTGGTATATAGAGTTAATATTACAAATTGATTACAGAAGAGCACAATAATCGTACCTTATTTTAGTGCTAATCGTTATTTTATTTTAGACTCTGAAAAAACAGTATTGTATTATTTATGAGTTACTTGTATTCTTAAAAACAGTTAATTGTTTAAATACATATTGATGATCATTTATGTACTAGTAAAAAAATTAATTAGTTAATCCCCAATCTTAAATTATATTTAAGTATATTTTTTACTTATTTCTTAGATTTCTACAATAATATTCTAAAATGAATACTAGAAAACAACGACTCTTGTAAAGAATGTTAGTCAGTTATATATACATGTATATTTTTTATGTAAAAAATAAATTTATATGAAAACAATTTGTTAAATTGAATTTATTCTGTGACCCAATAGAGCAGAAATACTTTACCTCAATATTTGTTAATAAAGTTTTATAATGGATGGTGTAACAAAAACAACAAATTAAAAATAATTTGTTTAGATAAACTTAATTTTTTGTTTGTATAATAATGTAGGATAATATATTTTACTGATTATTGATTAAATTTGTTAATTTTTTGTAGCAATATTGTAGTAATTAGTAAGTTATTTTTATAGCAGTTAATGAAATAATTATTTTCTAATATTATCTGGGTAGTTTAATGACTATCATATCAAAAGTTCCAGGTTTAGTTTGTGATAAGGATTTGGCACTTATCAACTGCTAAACGGTTTTCGGAACACAAACTTAGTTCTTGTTCGGGATATACCATAGAACAAAAATAAATAAAAAAAACACAACATGACTTGATTTATAACAGTTTTTTACAAATCTATTGTAAATATTTTATAAAAGTAAATGAAACATCAAATGCAATTAATTATGTTGTCAATATATTATTATAAACCCACAATTAGTTTACATGATTTTAAATTTTGAATTAAACCTGGTTATAACGAGCCCTTATTTAACGAGTAAATAAAAATAAATTGGTTGATTCAATGTAAACATACGAGTACATACCCGCTGATTACGAGGAAGACTTGGATTAAGTGAGTAAAATTTTGCCTCGTGTGAAAAACTTTTACAAAAGTCGCATATTTTCTAGCTAGTATCTACTTTGACAATCATTCTTAGAACTTTTTTCCTTGTCAGGTAACACTTGTTCCATAACATGTTTGTCATTGTCCAGGAGAGGGTAGTAAAAACAGGTAGTGAATTCCCCTCAAGTATGAGGTCATTCACCCTGTCATACGAACGTTGTACAGTTTACTCCTTTCAGTTCATTCCGTGTTCTTACGTAGTCAGTCTATTGTACTGAACAGTGCATGTATTGTTAATTTGTATTCTACCTAGTGTATTGCAAAGTCAAAACATAAACTGTTATCGGTTGAAGATAAAGTTAACATGTTATGTGAATTAGACAGTGGTGAGAAAAATGTTAAAATTTGCAAAAAATACTCTTTGCCTCCTCCACGGTATAAACACTTATTAAAAATAAAGAACAGTTGATGAAGGCATTCAATCAGTCGAAGAAAGATTGTAAGCGACTTAAAAAGTTTTCAAAAGAGGATTTAGACAAACCATTATAGAAGTGCTGTAAACTACAATGCGATGCTGATTTTTCTGTAAGTGAACCATTGATAAAGGTTCAAGCAGAAATGTTTACTGTCCAGTTTGGTTACACTGATTTTGTTTGTTCTAATGTGTGGCTTAACAGTTTCAAAAACAGGCACAGTATTTATTGGGAAAATTTCAATTAACATATTTATGATGGATAATGAAGTGTTATGTTTTTCTGAAACCCCAATTTTATGAACATCTGGATTTCAGTCAACCCCGACAAGCATGTTCTAACCAGGTTCATTAATAATCTGCCTTATAATTTTTTATCTGAAAATGGTAATTTAGATGTATCAATAAAAAAAATTTACTGTAAAAATTCTAATAATCAAAAATATTTGAACTCCAAAACCAAGTTCTTAAATTAATGACTGTCAATTTTAGGATTGATTTTTTTCTTATTTTGTTAAAGGAAAGAATAATTTCGTAAATTAGGCCTATAATTATTTTTGTACAAATTAATTATTTATTGTATGAATGTGTGTTTGTGTACCATTGTTATTGGTAACTTATTTGAAATACAAAATACAAATAAACATAAAAATCAAATGGTTTATTAAATTTATAATTTTGTAATAATAAAATATTAAAACAAATTATGCTTTACTTTTAAAAAAAACAACCACTTATGTCATAACGATGAAAAGAAATACAGAAAATCTTAGTTTCTAATGAACGCTTGTTTAAACTCCAAAACTAAGTTCTTAAATTATTTATTTATTTTTCTACTTAAACATAAATTATTATTTCATTTAGGCCTAAATATATGATTCTCAAATAGTAAACAAGCTACCTCTAAGAAAAAAGAGCTTTGTTGTCATAATGGAAATCAATTTGTCTTCATTTGGCGGAAAGTATTAATTTAAATTTTTCACCATAGCAATATTTCAAACAAAAATAATATTTGTCACCAAGACAACAAATATTGTTCTTGCATATTTTACGTTTTTTTTAAATTAGTACCTAAGATAGAAATGATAAATTTATATTAAAACTTCAAAAGATCATATTTTATTATATAAATACAGGCAACTCGAGTGAATATATAGTAGAATATATATAGAAGAATATAAAAATATAGTAGAATATAAAATATCAATTGCCTTATAAGAAGTCTAGGTTTTTGTGTTGCCTGTATTTTTTTTTTTTTTTACTTTGGAAACTTCATAAATACCTCATATATCCTATGAGGTCTCAAAAGTAAAAAAAAAATACAGGCAACACAAAAACCTAGACTTCTTATAAGGCAATTGATATTTTATATTCTCCAAAGTTTTTCAGATGTTTATTGTTGTTTAGATCATGCGCCAAAAAAGCTGGTTTGAACCTCTAGAAATTTCACTAAAGAAAACGAGGAGTGAGGTAGTTTACCTTGCCTTCCTCACTTCTGATGTTTATAGGACTATATTGAAATTGGACAATGCCCATTCAAAAAAGCATGATAGTAAGTCTCTGAATGGTGATAGCTTTTCAAAATAAATAGTCCCTTTTCGAAAGTAAAATTTCCTTTTTTTATTATTCTTACAAAATATAATATAAATTTTTGTTCTGCAATTTTGAAAATTATATGGAATTACCTAATTATTTTAATGGCATTTGTTATTGTTGCATTTAGTAGTAACCCATGCATACAAAACACAAGTTAATTAATACATTAATTAACCACGTCAATAATTAATACATTAATTATTAATAAAATAACAATTATCAGTAAGCTCACAAAATCTGCAAAATTATCGCATAATGTCTACATAAAAAAATATCTCTCAATAGAGTCAAAATTCCATCACTACAATACAGTGATTTTACCTGAAATAACATATGCGAGCAAAACACTATTAACCTCCGGAATATAAACTCAGAACACAGAATTTCCATACTGGAGCAACAGATCATTGGAAGGTATATCAATAAGAGGCGTTTATCAGACGGAATTTGGAAACCGATGCACAAAAAGGAAATCTATAGGAACATGGAAACGCTTGTGGATTAAATATGAGAAAAGAGAATTTTCTTTTTTGAACACATCATGCAGACGAATCCCTCTAGAATGTCCAGACAGATCATAGAATACTTTTTAAGTAAAAAGTCCCAACCACACTGGTTTCGCAAAATTAAAGAAGACCTAGAAGAACTTCGAATTTCACTCAGAGTTAAAAACCAAGACAAAAAATTATCATAAACTGAAAAACACGAGACTCAGCAAAAGAAACCAACCAAACATCCAAAAGCGGTGTATTTTGAGAGAGAAAGAAAAAGAAGATCTAATGCAATGAAGAATTATTGGGAGAAAATCAAGAATAAGAACATCAAGAAAATGGATAAGATCCATAAGATGAAATAAAAGTTTTTCCAGACTTGAAGAACTTATGTAGTCCTATGAGGTTTTAAAAAAAACAATTAATTATTAAATTTTATTTTCATTCTCCATTTGTTATTGGAGAAATCATTATTTCATTCCTTTTCTTTCATTAATTATATTATCTTTTAAAATGCTTTCATTCACTAAGAGGGAAAGTTAATGCAAAGAAAATCTCTTAAGTGGTAATACTGATGCATCAGCAAATTACAAAATTCAGGATGAGCAGATTACTAACAGGGAAAGTTATTGCAAAGAAAATCTCTTGTGGTAACACTGACACATAAGCACATTACAAAATTCCTCAGTTCTTTATCCCATTTAAGTAATACTGTCATGCTATTTCGAATGGACTGTACTTAAATTAAAATTAATTTAAACTAACCTTTTAAAATGTGATCAAAATCATCAAATGTGAGCAAATCATCATCGTATAGCTCTACAGCCCTTGGCAAACTTTGGCTTTCTTCTTGGTTTTGTAACAGCTTATTTTTTAGAGAGAAGGGTTGTTAAGTCCATTCCCAACCCCCAACCTGGAGGAGGTAACCCTCTGACAGGGTTACCAAACCTTACCTGTCATTTTAAGGCACCTTTCCACCCTCTTTCATTCTGCTACATAACAACTACCCACATGCCACCATGTATTGCCTGTACATTGAGACAAGGACACATGAAAGCAGAATTTGCTTATTAAAGTTGATCAAATGCATGTGCAGAAGGCTCTGTCTAATTGAAAGTTACAGTAACTGGCATTTAATAGTGGAAAGAATTCAGTATCAGTTTCCCTGGTATTGCTAATTAACACCCTTTGACCTCAGTGTGGTGTAAGTGGTTATTTTAAATATACAAAAACACCTTATATTGTAAATTATTATTTAAAACCATTTTTTCAATATTTTAATTTTTTTTTTTAAATCGGATTATTTTTGACGAATAAAATAGTATTACGATAATAAAATATTGTTGTTGTATTTAAGACATTTTTAATATTTTATAAACATTTTCATACAATACAATGAATGAACAGTAAAATAAGTTAGTTTAAAAAGCGTTAACAATTTTTTATTATATTTATAGACATGTATATTTTATAATAATAAGTACGCTTAAAATATGATTTTAATTGTTTTGAAAATTGTAAATATATATTGTAAATAATAACATTACATTGTACAGTTATCATTTATACACAGTTTTATTATTAAATATATAATATATATCATTATTATGATTATAAGTTCTAAAAAGAAATAAAGTTTTAATATTTTAAAAAATTACATATTATAAAAAATGTAGGATTGTTTAATATTTTCAAAAAATATTTTATTATACTACATTAAAAAAAATTCATTAACTGCTGGTCAGTTTGTGAAAATTTTTATCTTTTAAAATTATTATAAAATATATCAATAATCATAAAGTTTAAAATATTTGATAATCAGTAAATAAAAACATAATTATATGTAGCATTAATGTTAATGAATATTTTCTAATTCGTACTGGAGACAATCTGTTGTAAATATAACAATTTTAAAAGTATTTTCTTCTTAAATTGTTTGTAAATAAATGTAGAATAGTAAATATTTAATATTTTCAGTCAAAAATAAATGTATTACTGTATTAACGTATTTAATAAACTGTAGTAATTAAATTTCATAAACATTAAATGACACCACTATGATTTATAAACAGTTTTTAAATTTTTTAAACATTTTTAAAGAAGAGATTATTGATGAAATTATGCCAACAATTTGGACCGATTTTATACAAATAATGAACGAAATATTAAATACTTTGTTGTAGTATTAAGGAACTGAATCTTAATGTGCAAAGGTAGAATGATTTTTTAGATTTTCCTCATTTTCTCTCTATTTAGGATGTTTACGAGATTAAACGTTTTTAAATGTTTTTACTTAATACTGAACTAAATTCAAGTCCATACTGTTTTGTAGTTTACTTCCTGTTGATAGTTTCAGCAAATATTTTCATTAACATAACAAAAAAGATTGTTTAATGGCCGCCTCTGTAGCTAGTGGTAGCACACTAGCCTACAACGCAGAGGTCCCAGGTTCCATTCCC
Organism: Catonia carolina; assembly: GCA_035578175.1. Taxonomy (NCBI): domain Eukaryota; kingdom Metazoa; phylum Arthropoda; class Insecta; order Hemiptera; family Achilidae; genus Catonia; species Catonia carolina. The sequence continues at coordinate 252,517,298 of JAQMRL010000001.1, read as the reverse complement.
AGCTAGGGTCTGGAAATTTTCACAAATTAAACCCCATGACATAAACCACCATAATTGCTAATACCCTAGCTGTTAATGCAACTTTAAATAAACCAAAAAAACTGATTTTTTATATTTTATACGACATTTAAAAAGTGAGTTTTAAAAGCATAAAGTAAGTATATATCAATAAAATAGTACTTAATTAAAACTTGTTTTAAATAACAATAATATATTCAATAGATAAAATTGCTAAATAATACTCAACTGTAGTAATACAATGATGCAAGTTTCAAGATTACTGTTCCTTGCCATATACTGTACAATAAAAAAATTATTTTTTTACTATTTGACTTAAAGTGAAAGTTACTCCACTAAAATAATGGGATTGAAATTGGAGGGACTATTATAGCAGCATTTTTTGAGTGTACTGGTTGTAGTTAGTTTTTGCAAGTTTGTAACAGCTCTATTTGTCTTTTGCATCCCATATGGCACCCTTATCTAGCCTTCCAATCCTCCACATTCAATTTCCTGGTGTACATGTCACGCCACACTTGACTGCGCCATGATTTTGGAGGCCTACCATGTCTTCTCTTCCCTTGTGGATTCCAATTTGTTATTTTGTTTGGCCACATTCCGTTCTCCATTCTTTGTGCATGACCCAACTATTTGAGATGGCTTTTCTTAACTTCCTCATGGTTTTATTCAGTTTCCCTATGATCTGTTTTATTCTCCATTCCTGACTTGGTCCATCCTAGAGATCTGACAACTTCTATGTAAGTTTGATTACTTACATAGTTGTTTGTTCATGCATTTTTCTTACTTAGTTCAGCATTTCTTATCCAGGCATTATAAAGCAATCAGGAATTGTGAGTTCATTAAGTTATGGAGAAATTAATTTCTCACATGAAATAGAAGGAAAACAAAATGAGAGACCTTGCCATTTTACCATAGTTTAACTACGTACTTTACTTTAAAGTGGTGGTTCTACTGAGTTACTCTGCATCCCGCATCACAAACGCCATGACTGTCTGTTTTGCCAGTCACCCTCTTCCAAGTTTCTTACCTCGATTTCCCACATCACACCACTCTGCCACATTTTTCGAGGCCTCTCTACTTCCCTCGTCATCACCGGACAACTACTAAAAATTTAATTCGAAAAACAAAAATATATTGAATATTAAATAATCATGAAACATGTATTATTGTGAAATTTATTATAAAATTTATCTCATGGATATAACTTCGTTAAGAATAAAAATACAACTTGACGAATAATATTGAAAGTACTGCAAATAATCTTAATTGCTTGCCATAACAATGGAAAAATACAAAATTTGGTTAAAATTCTTGGTTAAGTTATAATATATTATCAAGTCTTTGATTTGTTTTTTTTTTTTTACACGAGTATTATTCGTAAATTTTACAGGTTATAGATAAATAATTTAAATATGTAAATAACTATGATATGTGTATTATTTTACAATGTACAATTATATTAAATGTCATCGTAAATGTGGTGAATAAGTCCTGCATGTCTAAAATAAAAACATGAATAGACTAGCCGATATATATGTTATATCATATGCGCGCTACCATACAAAACCTGTTTTAAAAAAAAGTACAGAAATTACTGTATCTTTATAAGGAATTTAAGAAACGAATCTTTTATTGGTGTACAGTAAAATTAAGTAAGTTTTGTTTTTCGTTATTTTTTGTTAAATAATAAAATAATTAAAACATAAATATTATTGTTATATTTGTTGTCTTGATGTGTAAACTAATTTAAGAAATTCTTCACATCTATTATCCAACATTAACTGGTTCATATTCTTCCAATTGTTTTGTAAAATATATTTCACACAATTGTTCTATACTTATTCTAATAATAATTATTATTACTATTATTATATATTACATATAATAATTAATTATCTTTGTATGATTGTATAAATTTGTATAAACAATATTGTTATACCTTAAACTTTAAACATCTGTGATTTGTGAGAATATTGTATTTTTAAATAAGATTATAAATAATTGTTAATTATAGAAAATTATAATTTAACAGTGTTTTAAAAACATTTATATATTTATATAGAATTATTGTTTTTATTTGAATTAATAAGTTGACGTAGCAGCTATTTTTTAAATCCCAGCTAATTAAACGTAATATTTCGGAAATTTGAATTATGAATTTCCCTAATCTTTTGCAATTCCTTATTCAAAATCATTAAATTTCAAGTAATAGTTGAAGAGCTGAGTAGCTGAAGATGCTAAGTAATTTTTTTCAAAAACATAAGTTTTTTGAGTGATGAAGTATTGCATGCGCATTAGTTTTGTAGAAGACACAGAATGCTTTATCTCTACAAATTAAGGAAATATAAGTGGATAAAGGGACTATTTGCTGATTAGTTTTATGTCTCTCTCTTCTTGAATCACGTCTTCCATTAAATCATTGCCATCTCTTGCACGGCCCTTCCAACATCTCTCCTCCTCTCCAGCCTGTTTTCGAAATGTTTTGGGGATCCTTTCCTCAGGCATTCTCTCCATCCATCGATTTCGATATTCTGCAGTCTTTCCATTCAGGTTGTATCAAGTTCCATTCTTATATCCTCATTTCTTAGCTTTTTTTAAATATTTTTTTTTGGTTTAACGTCTGACTGTTTTACAATTACTGCTAATGCAGACGGTGAAGGATGATATGATTTTTTGTAACGTATGAAAATATGCCATGCCTGAATGGGATTCGAACCCAAGACCGCATGATGAGAGGCGAGCATGTTACCAACTACGCCAATGCGGCCGGCATTTCTTAGTTGGTCCCTACGATTGCAACCCTTTGTTCTCCGCAGGACCTACCTATTCTCTACTCTCTTGTGGTTTTGAACTAATCCACAACTCACTTCTATAGAGTACGACTGAGGTAGCCATCACCTTGTAAAATTTTATCTTAGTTTCTTTCCTTGTTTTCCTGCCTAGGGTTCTACTAATACTTCCGCACACTGCTAGTTTTATGTTTTTTTATGATTAACCCTTCTGCTACAGGAGGCAATCTCAGTTGCCCTGGTAGTAACCAGCTTTAAAAGTCTATAGCAAATGTATTTATGAAGCGATCTGTTTGGTTCATTTATCAAATTACGCGCCTTGAATGGCTCTATAATTTCATATAAAACACAATTCAAATGTATTGATAGCAAGGTTGCAATGATGGTTGTAAGTTGCCATATTACTTATGAAGTCGTCTTATCTTCAAGACAATGTAACTTATGGAATATTTCATCTAGAAGGTTTGTAGAACTACCTACTAAATCAGAATAATGCGTAGATGCTATAAAATCAAACCTTTTCGTCCTACATGCAACTGTTGGCATGGTATGCAGAAATTCTGAGAGTAAACATTGTCTTTCTAAGTCAAAGCTCCCTTGACCTGTTTCATGGCCTATTACAAACTCTATCCTTTTACCACTACTACATAATTATGTAAGTGTATTCGTAACTGTATTATACGTTCAATGTCAATACTATTCACATACTTATTGTGATCAAAAGGGTGGGGAATGGCAGGAATTTGACAATCCAGCACTGTTCGAATACCACTGATTCTGTTCCCACTTTGCACGTTGTAAATTTCAAACTGTATTTGTTAGGGCATTTGTTACTCTAAATTATATTGTAAAACATGGTTTTATTCACGAAATTATCTTCAACAAATTATCTTCTGAACAATTTCATGATAAACTTAAATTTTAGCACATTACAGCCAAAAATATAAAGTAAACTACAAATTTTTACTCGCGAAAATGTTTCACCCACTGTAGCTTGCGAAAAATGCAACCGATTTATGTTTTTAAAATAAAAATAACCATACCGTGTTGTATAAAATGCCTGTAATTTTTTCAAAATTTTCTATCGGTAATGACCTAAGATAAATTTATTTAATTGGGAGCGTGTTTTGACATTTGAACATTTACTATACAATGAAAAACACGCCAAAGCAGAAGGGTTAAAAATGTAAGATCACTTGACACCTTCTACCACTAAGATCTCATTGACATTATCTTTTAATAACTGTAAGCTGTTATGAAATATTTATCTTTAACAGGAAATGGTGTTAAGTATTTCTTTAAAAAATTCTCTTACGAAAAACCCTGTCTAGAAATTTGTAATAGCATTCATCCATTCTCAGGGGTTACTGTGCATGTACAATGTTTTTGTGGATGAAGGTGTTATATGCATAAGAAAGTTATACAAATAGTGACAGAAAGGTAAAGTTTGAAGAAGACACACTGAGGGTGGAAAGTTTTGATCGTCAGGAGTGGGCGGAGGGACAGCCAGTGATACCGGAAGGGGCTACCGTCTGGTATACTGACGGCTCAGTGATGAGCGGAAGAGCGGGATTGGGGGCCGGGGGGGCCGGGGGAAAGATTTCCCTGGCCCTTGGGTGTAACATAACCATCTTCCTAGTTGAATTATTGGCCATTAAGGGCTGTGCGGAGAGGCGTATTGAGAGGCGCCTCAGGGGGTCGCACATTTATATTTTTATGCAGTTGCTAAGTGGTTGGCTGCAAAAGAAGAGCGCTGATGGGTAAGGATGTGTAAACACCTTCTCAGGTAAGTGCACTAGATCCTAGGCAGACCCTGCGCTTTACTTAAAGTGTGGGTCTTGCATAAATAAGGAATAGGGGCAATCACAAAAGATCTTTTAGGTCGCGGTGAGGAGGGGCTGCAGAAGCCTGAACGCCCTGGTTGTAATGTAATGTAATGTAATGTAAAGTTTGAAGAACTTATACAGCACCTTCATCCACGAAGCTCTTTAGTTATACTGTATTTTGTTAGTTTTTCAATTAATTTTAACAAATATTAAAAATACTATTATATTTTATTGTGCCAAATTTTGTAATTTTATTTTATAACAAGTTAAGTTTATACATACTTACTACGTTTTTAACTGAATATATGTTTTAAAAAAAATTTGCAATTTAGGCTTTAATGGTTCATCACTTAAAACTTTTACTTACAGTAAAATAATTTGCTTAAACTAAGCAGTAAAAAATTTTGCAACCTTAACAAACAAAAAAATAATTATTATTAGTACAGTTCAATATTTATCAGAACACTATAAATTTTTAATAACTTTTTGTTATTTCTAACATAAAGCATTAAAAAGTACTAGATATGGACATAATTTTCTTTTAACAAAATTGTAAAAATATAAATTAATAAAAGAAAATTATTTAACTTTTTGAAGTCTAGACACTAACATGGGCAGATTTAGGTCTTGTTATCTGGGGGTGCAAACTCACTGGCAGGTATGAGGTATTTGGATACTAAATTCAAACATCCCAAAAATCTGGGGGTGCGGCGCACCCCCGTAAATCCGTCTTTGGACACTAATGAAATGTAAACGACTTTAACTTTATCAGTTTTTAGAATTTAAAATATTTCAAATTTAATCTCTAAGTATCAAGAAAAACCATTATAATTCTTTTAAATATACAGTACGCTATTAAACACACTATTATTAAAACACACTATTAAATTACGTATAGGTTAACAGTAAAATCACTGAGCTGTGAACGTGCTGTATAAATGAAAAAAATTATATTTGCACACTCAGTAATCTCCATTATTTAATAAATTTGTAAACAAGAAAGAAAGAAACATAAAATTTAATTAATTTAAATTTTAATTATTTTTTTATTTTTTAAACAAAGGTAACCATAAAGCTACAATTTTTTTTAAGAGCATCATTCATGAAGCATGGTAAAATATATAAAATTAAACACAATAAGCAAAAACATAATTTGTATTTCATAAATATTTTTAAAAAACTCTTGAGTGAAATTTTATTATAGTAAAATGGATAACAACATAACTTAAGCTGAATTAAATACACAATTTAATATCAATGACCAAGTTCTACCAGGTTTCCGTTGAACACATTTTTACAATCCAGTCACTTTTAGGCTTCTAATAGTTACAGTGATTTTTCAGAATTGTTAATAATAATATTACATCTCACAAATTTTAAAAAAATTAATGTAATTCAGAAACAGCTGTAATTTAAACAGAACTCAAAAATTAAGTGTATTCTTTAAAAAATAAATACTCTTAAAACATTAATGTTTAAAATTTGTTTGCTTTCATATTCAGTCTTGATTTTGTCAAAAATCATGAGAGATATACAGGTTTCAAACTTACATAATATTGTACACAATCTTGAAATTGTAGCCCTCTTGTAACTAAATACTGACAATAGTCATACTGAGATCTTAAAGATTTTTATTATAAAAATTAAAGCAAACACTTTTATGTGTTGTTTTTTAATGACATTCTCACACATTTATTTAAAAATAAGTTCATACATGACTTTTTGCAGTACTATTTATATTTTTAATTTATTAATTTTATTATTGTAGTGTTTTAAACTTAAATTATTTTTGTTTAATATTTTGAAAAAAAAATTTTAGATGAATTTAGTTCGTTTTATTTGCGAGATGAAATATTATTGAAATTGTTAATCTGTATATTACATTACACTGTACAATCTGAACTAACCAGAATCTGGAGTGTCCATTCTGTTAATACTTGGGTTAGGTAAAGAAACAAATGTATTTGTAGAATGTAATTTAAATTAGTATAATTCTCAGCAGAAATAAGATAAAATGAATTGATCAAAAGCTCATTTGCAAGGATGTTAAAGGTTTAGCGTTCTTCTTCTTCTTCTTCTTCAAGTACCCTATCCTGCGAGAATGTTAGCAACCATCAAAGCCACTTAAGTTTTGTAGAATGTCCAAAAAAAAAGGATAACAACGTACACCAAACCATTTCTGAAGATTCCTCAACCATGACATTCAATGTCAACCCAAACCACGCTTGCCCTGTATCTTTCCCTGAATGATATTCTGCAGCATTCCATATTTCTCACCACTCAGTATTCAATGTTTTATAGTTTTCATAACTTCCGTTGTTTTATTTAACTTCACCAAGAATTCTGTATTCCTTAAGCAATCCATCCGTAGTGTCACAGAAATCATTTATAACGAATCTTGAAAGCCTTGAGGCTTTGTATCTCATTCTGGGTTAGTGAATAAGCCTCCACCCCATACAACAACACCAAGAACACTTAACAGCTGACCAATCTAATTCTAGATGGAGGTTATAAACCCCTACTGCACAAAATTCTAACCATCCTTCTAAATGTGATACAGGTTTCTTCAACTCGGGATCTGATCACCATGTTTAACTGTAAACTTTATTCACTCAGCATCCCAGATACCTAAGGCTGTCTATTATTTCCAAAACAATGTCTTGAATTCTAAAACCAGCTGTCATTTGTTGTTTTTTACCTATCAAAAGTACCTTGGTTTACTAATGTTTATCTCAAGACCAAGCTCTGTGCATTTTTAAAAATGCAAACGACCCTATTCACAATCAATTATAATGCCTCAGTAGAAATCATTATCTTAATATTACTAAATTTCTAACTATTGTCTTATAAACTACTGCTTCTATTGTTAAACACAAATATACATAAGAGAAATGTTTATTACCTTTCATTAATAATATATTTTATTACCAGTTTTTGTATCATTGGTTGGTATCATGCAACATGTCAGCAATTTCATCATCTTGAAAGAATGGATGTTTTCCATGCAAATAATACAGCCAAAAGAAAATTATTTTGTTAATAAATCAAGCTCATCTTTAAAACATTAATAGAAGTTCATAGAAATCATGATTCTGAACTGAAGATATAAGTATATTAATGAATTTAATTTATGCAATTTATAAAATACATATCTTGGCTGTATGATTTGTTTCCTAAATATGATAAATTAATCAGAACTTTCCTATCTAGGACTGAATCTAACCACCTTGGTTAAATGAATTATGCTATAAATAAATAACAAATGTTTTACTATCTTGAAATTTAAATCCAAAATATTCTTTAATCAGTAAAACTTATGTAATCATAATAAAATAACTGTCTACTAAATTATTTGTAAATATACAGATAAGTTTTAAATTTCATCCCAGAAATGTAACATAATTTATTTTATGTTGTAGGTATTTATTTGTTACATTTAATTACATCAAAAAATGTTATAACCGTAAATGAAACAAATCTTTAAATGTTATTAGCTAGTCATAAAAATAAACATTTTAAGCACAAATATTAGACAATCTATGAAATATGATATCAACTGGCTGTGCCCCCATTATTAATATTTATACTGTATGTACTAAACGTTGAAATGTTGTACCCTAATATTGTAAAAAGTACCATATCCCATAATATAGTTGATGTATTTGTCATAATAGATAAAGTTTCTTATAACTGAATTAATTTATATCGGTGATAATATAATTTATTTTTCATTTTTTATGTAATATACATCATTTTTTAAAAACTGTCTGATTTTACAATTTTTTTTTTTAATATATAATAACTACTGTTAGATGAGTCAGTATAAATGATGTAGGGGTACGTCTGAAGTATAAGGAATGTTCAAAAAGTAACGTACTTTATTTTAAAAATGTCTTTGATATAAAATGTGCAAATGAATAAAATAAATGAAATCTACAAAATTTTTACTTTTCTATATAATTTCCAGAATTTGTCCTAAAAGTACAGAAGTTTATTCAATACCTCTGTAGAATTTTTCTGGATAAATTGCATTAAACCTTTTGACAGTTGTATAAAATTTAAATTACAGTATAAATGAAATTTATCAACTTACCTTTGGTTGCTTTTTAAGTTTAAAAAACTTATGCGAGTTTCGGTGGTACCACCTTCTCTGAGCATATTATTAACATTAAAAATTAAAATTCCAAACCGTGTTTCCATTCTGAAACATCCATGGAAACACCACTCTGAATTTTAATTTTTAATTTTAAAAATATGCTCTGAAGAAGGTGGTACCACCGAAACTCGCATAAGTTTTTTAAACTTAAAAAGCAACCAAAGGTAAGGATAAATTTCATTTATATTAATGGTTGGCAGGATGCATTTCAAAATTTTATTTATACAATTCTTTGTAATCAACTAAATTTATTCCTCCAAGATGTTCCTTAACATCCAAATTTTTTAAATGAAAATAGGATGAGAAAAATGTCGTGATTGTGTGGAGGATGGGTCATAGTCTTCCAATGTTATGAATTTAAAACCAAAACTGTTGCTTTTGTGACAAGCCGGAAAATGACACAGCATGAAAGTTTTCCTGGGGGCTTATTTTTGAGTGCATAAGGAATATTTAAGAGCCACTTTGTAACGATTAACATTTTGTAAATATCAGGAGGTTTTCATTTGTTTTGGCCCTAAATAAAGAAATTTCTGAAAACTACGCAGAGATCTTTTTGGATGTAAATTGACAGAGAAACAATCATTATGACGAGCTATCTCTCTGGACAAAATAATCTTATTGAGGCCGACGACTGCTTTTTAATACAACAAAAACCAGATTCCCTCCTTATCAAATAACACCAGAACAATATCAGTGGCAGCAGATAATAAACAACTGTTACTTTTTGAACTAACGTTGCACTTCTACAAATGAAATTTCAAGATTAAAGAGTACAACTGTTATACCAAGATAAGAGTACTTAGAATTAATATGTTTTGTATTTTCATTTCTGTTTTATAATTTTTTGCAAAACCTGAATTAACAGTGAAGAATATTTGAGTATGTCATAAATCACCAAATGTGTAGAATTAGTTAGAAAATTACAGAAGTTATAGATTAAAATTGCATATCATTTATTATTAAGTGAAGGTTCTCTGTTTGATTACATCTGGGATCTAGGAATGTTTTTAAATGATAGCGTTATGAAAAATTTTCAACATATAATGTAATTTAGAAACTAATAATGTACGCAATTGATGCATACATCAGGGGATGAGGTTAAATCTATTTGCATTTTAAGTACTAATGTAATATTAAGTTACTGGTTTATATAACTGAACTTTTTGTAAGTTAATCTTCCAATGTTTGAAGGCCTCACTGCACATAATTACAATACACCACAATAATTAATAATGTTCAGTTTATATTACTCACTCTTTTTCCAAAAACTTAAACATGAACTACAAATCAGTCATGATGAACCTGAGCATAAAACTTTGATGGACAATTTGACTCAAAGTGACTATCCTCGGCATATTAACACTTGTCCAAAAAGAGTAAATAAACATGACGGTGTAGACAGAATATTCTTATTATGATTTATTTTACACTTGGTTTTGTAAATAAAATTGATAAAAATATTTGATATTAGGTTAGGTTTCTAAACATGCAAAAAACGACAGGAGTAAATATTATATTCTTAGTCAATTTAGTTTCCTTTTCTTCCACTAGTGATATTGTTTATTGTACATTATTATTATTATTATTATTATTATTATTATTATTATTATTATTATTATTATAAGACATCAAACTAAATAATTTTTAAATCACTTAAAAAGTGAAATCTGACAGTATCCTAATATATTTCTTTACATTAATATTTTATTACCTCTTTGTGCTTCAGTAATTAACATTGCATCTGTCCCCTTGGAAAATAACTGTTATGCATGAATATATAATTGTTTGCACTAATTTAATGTAAATAATGAATCAACTTTGAATAATATAATTATGTTTTTTTTAAGAAAATATTGAAGTTCATTTATTTTTAGAATGTTTAATCCTGACTTTCATAATAATTTAATTTGTAAAAGTATAATTACTTTATTATTTAAAATACCAATATAAGTGACATTGTGGTCAGCATATTAGACAACAAAGCAGAAGGTCCCAGGTTTGATTCCCAGCTAGGGTCTGGAAATTAACGTTTAAACCCATTGTTTCATAAGCTTAAGTAGTTCCTAAAGACAAAATAAACATGCAAAAAATACAAACGGTATTAAAATTATATTGAGATTTTAATAGACATATAAAATTTGAGTAGGTCTATAACTAATACAATAATTATTTAAAATTTATAAAAATTAAATCTTACGACATAAATTTAAATTGGCCACCTCCGTGGCCAAGTGGTTAGCGTGCTACGCTTCAAAGTGGAAGTCCCAGTTCAATACCCGGCCAGGGTCTAGAAAATTATTACCAGCTCAAACCCACCGTTCCTAACCCCAACGTTATTGCTAATAACCAAGACTTGATGCGACTTAAAATAAACTAAAAAAAAATTTAATTTTATAAGCAATAAAAATTTTCATTACATAGTATTTTTTAAATGGATTAAAAATGAGTCTACAGGGAAAATGAATTCACAATAATGTAATGTGAATTATTAGAAATTGACATGACAGGAGAGGCCACGTATTTCTGCCACAGAAGTAACTTTTCCTTTATCTGATAAAATAGAAAATAATCTATGTATTTCACTCACATTAATCAGAATAAACCACAACAGATGTAGAAAACTGTTATTGTGTTTAAATCACAATAAAACAGGTAAGGGGTTGTAGTTGCAAAAGAGTTTTCTTTTACTTTAACAGGTGGAACCAAATTTCTTTGAATGAAATATTGGTTTAAATATAATTTTATTGTTAATATTTTATTAATGAACAAAAATTTAACAGTATAATGATAACGAAAATTCATAACGGTAAAAATCAAAGTAAAATACAAAGTTGATTCATGATTTATTTTATATCAGATAAGAATTTTATAAAAAAATTTAATTTGATTTAAAAAAATTTAATTAATCAAATAAAATTTTGTTGTTTTCATACTATTTATAGATGTTACCTAACACGTTGACATCAATCAAATTAATGTAATGTGGGCAAGCTATTAAACGCTTAAAAACATTCGTGTGTGTTATTAATACAAATGATGACTCATTTGGATAATATAATATAAAATTAATTATTAGTGTTATATAATAAATGTACTAAATGTGATTGTATAATACTATCTTTACTTCCATTATTTTGTTCTAAACTCTTGGAAGTTTTCTTAACACTTGAGTAAAAATTATTTGTTGTATTATGCAAGGTGACTTTTCCCTAAATTAAGAATGGATTTTAAAACGTAGACATAGTTGTTTCTCTCTCAATGATACTGTCATTGCTATATTTAGTAGTTATTTAATTCAGTTTCGTCACATAAATACACTATGTTATCCTATTTGTTATACTTTTTATTAAATAAAAAAAAATGCTACAGGTAGATTGAGAGTTATTAAAAACCGAGTCACTATTTTCAACTTTAAGATATTATAAATAAGTTTTACACCAGAAAATTTGAAGCTACATGCTTTAATCTGGCCGCCTCCGTAGTGTAGTGGTTAGTGCACTAAACTACTACTCTGAGGTCCTGGGTTTAATTCCCAGCTAGGGTCTGGAAATTTTCACAAGTCAAAATCCACTGTTCTGGGTACACAACCCACCGTAGTCACTATTAACCGTCCTGTTGAAGCGACTTCAAATAAAAAATTGAATAAATAAATAAATTTGAAGCTATTTATTAAATCACTCCTTCTTTATATGACAATACACAAAATGTCTCAATATTTTCTATGAATTTAAAATTTTTCTTTAAATTTATTTATAAATTTTGATAATACCAAAAGAACTATCTAAAATCTTATTGAAAGTTTTGTCCACACCACAAAGGAGAAGATGTTACAATAGAGTTTCTGTCTTTTGATAATACAGTAATGACAATTGTTTTTAAAAAAAAGACCTATTTAAATGTTTATTAGTTGGCTAAGAATTCCCATTTAAAATTGTAATTTATTACATACTCCTTTGTTATTATTTAATTAATAGAAATTTAAATCTCGTAAAGATTTGCTAGTATCAAATTTTTCTATTTGCCTCAACTAGGATTTGAACCAGCAACCTTTGCCTCTAAAAATTAGCCGTTAAACAGCTGACTCATGGTGAAGACTTTACCATTAGACCAACCCGGTGGGATATAAATATAATTATTATACTAACTTACTAATTTTTATAAAATTGATTTGATTTAAATTTTCAAAAACCATTATCAACAAAACATAAAATTATTAGCATGTCACCTTGTGTAATTTTTTTAATATAAGAAGAATCAACGGCCTATTTTTTAAATGAATGTGAATTTTTCTTAAACCATGCAGTAACCCTATTTTAAGTTGTTTTCTAATTAATAGTAATAACAAATAATATAAATAATTATTATATAAAAAAGTGTTATAAATCGTACATATATTAACAGCATGTTATAATAATGTATTGTAATGTTATAAATAAATAGAGCTATGTTAATTCCTTTATAACACATATAAAAAAATATATATTACGTTATCTACTAAAAGAGATAAATTCTGTGATTATAATCAATACTATTATGTAATGATATCAAAATCATCATTAAATAAAGAAACAATGACAATTATTGTATATCAAGTTTTATTTTTTATCAAAAATGTAAGCCAATAAGTCTCAATTGATTTATGAATTCAGTTTGGATCACACCCAATTTTATCCTTTAATTTATGTTTCAAACATAAAACATTCAATGTTGGTGCAACATCCCAAAACTTCTACCAAAAAATCAAGTATGTTTTTTAAACATGCTGACAACTTATTTACCATTACAAAAAGGTATTGAGAGGACTAATAAAGTAATTCACCCAAACTACGGTGATTTGCAAAAATACATTTTATAAAACTTTGATATCACAACCAATAATCAATGGAATCATATGTAGATCTCTCGAGTCAGAATTTAAAAGGCAGGACTTTTTAATGGTATAAGAGGAATTTTCACAGTCATTACTTGTCAATGCGAACATAGTTAAAAATTTTGTACTGCTACGTATTCTCTGTGTAGTTTTAAAGTTTACAATCGTAGAGCCTGACAGAGGCATCGAGCAAAAGGTTGGAAGCATTCAAAATATGATTCTATTGTACAATGTTGAGAGTGTTGTGGATGGACCTTGATACTGTACTGTTTTTACGCCAGTCCGTAGTTTACATTTTGCCCACTGTCAGCGCTGTGATGGGGTTGCTGCTGCCGATAGATAGCGCAGCAGTCACACCTCTCGCAGTACATGTACCAAGTGGCAAGATGGTATCTACCCACCGGCCGATGCGATAGTTGAAGGTGACTAGGCAGTATCGAGTCTACGTGATCGAAGATCGATACGGTGGAATTGATAGCTCAACCGTGAGTCAGTTCTTTCTGTCATTTACACCTCCCTTCCCTACCCCTCGCTTCACCGGCAACTGCTCCTCTTCGGAGGCAGCGGTATAAGGTGCTCGCTGCATCGGCGACTGCTCCTATTTGATTAGGCTGCGGTACAGACAACCCCACTTTGCTTCACCGGCGACTGCTCCTCTTCGGAGGCAGCGGTGAAAGGTGTTCGCTGCGTCGGCTGCTGCTCCTAATCATTTAGGCAGCGGTAAAGATGACCTCCCCCCCCTTCGCTATAAGCATCTGGTTTTTATTTTGAACTACGCCACCAGATGCCCAGCCGGTCCTATGAGCTCTACAAACTGCGCTGCTACAAGCCAGTGGCGACAACCTTATTACAAATGCGAAGATTCTTGAACAGATAAAGAAAAATGAAAAAATATACTCTTTTAAAAACCCAAAAACTTCTTAACTTAAGGCACAATAAAAATAATCGATGTAATAAATAATGACTCAAATAATTACAAAGACACTCCTATTCAGGACAGCAGTTAAAAAATAATTCTAGTTAATATGGTTGCCAACATCTTAAATGGATGGGAACTGTTTATTTATTTAAAATTTTAATCCATATAAAACTCAAAAAGAGGGGCCAAAAAACCTACCCATTCTCTCTCTCTCTCTCTCTCTCTAGTTAACAGCCATAAGGCTGGTTGGCAGCTGCTCTCCATGCTCCTCGGTCATCTGCTTTCCACTTCAACTCGCAATATGAAGCACATCCCATGTCCTCTAGTAACTGCTTCATGTACTCCAATCTGGGTCTTTCCCGCAAATTTCTCCCCTCCACAACTCCTTCGATTATTCTTTTCAACATACTGTCATGTCGGAGTATGTGGCCTATCAGCTGGGCTCTTCTCTGTCTGATCCATTTTAGGAAGCTCCTTCCCTCCCCCGTTCTACTGAAAACTTGTTCGTTCGTCATCATTTCTCTCCAGCTGACCCTCAACATCCTTCTATAGCACCAGGCTTCAAATGCAGTTAATCTTCTCTCTTCCCTCACACCAAGTGTCCAAGCTTCACTCCCGTAAGCTGCAATACTCCACACATATGTCTTCAGCATGCGTTTCCTTACATAAGACTAACATTCCTAGAAGTGAATAAGCTCTTCTTCTTATTAAAAGCATTCTTAGCCTGGGTAATCCTGCTTGCGACATCCCTGTAACTCCTTCCATCATTTGTGATCTTACTGCCCAGGTAATTAAACTCATTCACTTCCTTTATCACCCCATTTCTCAATGTTATCGCTGTGCTGTTTTCTCTGTTTCTGCAACATACCAGAATTTTTGTTTTGTGGGTGTTTATTTGCATGCTGAATTCCTCATCCATTACTGCATCCATCCTATTCAGTATTCTTTGTAGGTCCTCCTCACTTTCTGCCATCACTGCTATGTCATCCGCAAACCTGAGCATATCTATCCTTTCCCCATGAATTGTCACTCCTAGGTTCATTTCTTCTCTCACTCTGTCAATTGCTTTCTGCACGTATAGGTTGAACAAGTATGGTGATAGAGAACACCCTTGTCGCACACCCCTCTGGATGCAGGCAGGTTCCTCCTTTCTTCCACTTCTAACTACTCCCATTTCTCGTTTATATATGTTATAGATGAGTCTTCTGTCTCTAAAGCTGATACCTACTTGGCGTAGGATGTTGAATAACACTTTCCAGTTTACCCTGTCAAATGCCTTTTCAATGTCAACAAAGGCTATGCAAGTACGTTTCCCTTTTTTCATTTGCTTTTCAATCACTTGCCTCAGGGCCAAGATCGCCTTTCTTGACCCCACACCCTTCCTAAAACCAAACTGGTCCTCAGACAATTGTTCATCTATTTGCTTTTCAATCACTTGCCTCAGGGCCAAGATCGCCTTTCTTGACCCCACACCCTTCCTAAAACCAAACTGGTCCTCAGACAATTGTTCATCTATTTGCTTTTCCATCCTTCTGAGTGCCGGCCGCGTTGGCGATGTTGGTAACGTGCTCGCCTCTCATCACGCGGTCTTGGGTTCGAATCCCACTCGGGCATGGCATTTTTTCATACGTTACAAAAATTCATTTCATCCTTCACCGTCTGCATTAGCAGCAATTTGCAAAACAGTCAGACGTTAAACCAAAAAAAAAAAAAAAAAAAAAAAAAAAAAAAAAAAAAAAAACATCCTTCTGAGTAGAATTCTGGTAACTATTTTAGATGCATGGCAAACCAAGCTCAATGTTCGGTACTCTTCACATGATCTTGCATTTGATTTCTTTGGTAAAGGTACTATTATGCATTTCACAAAATCTTCAGGTAACTCCCCAGTCATATAAATATTACATACCAGGTCAAACAGTGCCCTTTTCAACTGTTCTCCAGACTTTTTCAAAAGCTCACCTTGTATATCATCCACTCCTGGAGCCTTTCGTTCTTTGAGGTCTTGCAGTGCTCTTTCAAACTCTTCCATCATAACAGGTGCCTCCATCTCTTCCATTGTCTCCCCTTCCAGATGTAGATCCCTATTGTCTGCACCATATAACTGTTCAAGATATTCTTTCCATCTCTTTGCTATACTTTCTTCGTCATACTTCAATATTCCATCCTTGTCCACAATACTCATTGTTTTCACCTTCCTTGATTCAAAGAACCTCTTTATATCTCTGTATGCCATGTCCATCTGACCTATCTTCACACTATTGTCTATGTGTTCACAAATCTCTCTTAGATGCTCCTCTTTATCTTGTCTAGCTTTTCGAATAATCTTATTCCTCAGACTCCTGTATTTCTTAGAACCTTCCTCATCTTTAGAGTTCTTGTACTTTCTTCTTTCCTTGATCATTTCCACAACCTCTTCACTTATCCATTCCTTCCTGTTTTCTTGTTTCTTTCTTCCTAGTACCACCTCCGCTGATAGTTCAATACTTTTCTTTATTCCACTCCATTTCTGTTCTACCCCTAAGTGCTGTTCGGTTTCTCCAATTACCCTGTTTGTTTCTTTCATATATTTTGTTTGGGTTGACCCATCCTTTAGCCTGGATACATCCCATTGTTTCCTCTCTTTCAGCTTTAATCTCTTAAACTTGAGCTCACAATGCATCATTACCAGATTATGGTCGCTGTTAACATCAGCTCCAGGGTAACTTCTACTATCTTTCACCTGATTCCTGAACCTTTCCCTAACTAATATATAATCTAAGCTCTTCTGATATCACCAGGGGCTTTCCAGGTATATCTCCTCCTGGGATGGTGTTGGAATATAGTATTTGTTACCACCAATTTATGTTGCAAGCAAAACTCCACAAGTCTTTCTCCTCTTGGATTTCTCTGTCCCAATCCATACCTTCCAACTACTTCCCCCTCAGCACCCTCTCCAACTGTTGCATTCCAATCTCCAAGCACAATTAGATTTTCTTCACCTTTTACTTTCTCAATCAATTCACTCAGGTCCTCATAACATCTCTCTAGCACTTCCTCATCCCCATCAGTTGTTGGCATATACACCTGTACTATTACCGTATCCTTTGGTTTAGTTTCAATCCTTACTAAGATCAAACGTTCATTATATTGCACGAATCCTTTCACTCTGTTCCCAAGTTTTTTATTCAACACTATCCCTACTCCGCCATATCCATGCCCATTGTCTGCTGTACCCGAATGGATTATCCTACAATTGCCACTCCAAAAATCTCTAGGCTGCGGCCATCTCATCTCCGCAATACCCAGTATGTCTAATTTCATTCTTTCCATCTCCATTAACAAGTTCTTTAATTTGCCACTCTGCAGTAGCGTTTTTACATTCCACGTTCCAATTCGTCTTCTATTTAGATGTGACTTCTCAAGCTGTCCCCCCCGGAGATCTGAGTGCGGGACTATTTTACCTCCGGAATTTTTGACTTTTGAAGCATTCATCATGAGCTGCTGATTCTAGGGATATCCGATGGATCTTTAATGGAGTGGTTTTCCGTTGCCTTCTCCATTCTATGCCGTTGGCCAACTAGTGGCTCCTCCGCCTTTAAGGACAGTTTCCTGCCCCAAGGGCAAAAGATTGCCCTAAACCTCCACCTGCTCATCCGCCCTCAAATGAGGCCGTTGGCACTTAATAGAGGGGGTCTCCTTATCCCGGGAGATACTCGGTCGCCATATCCTCGTCAGTGGTAACAGGGTACACCGTGCAGCAAGCCTTAGCTGCAACTCGTGAAGGTGAGGTTGACATTTGTATGGAGAGGCTGTTTGAGACGCAATCACATACCTTATACCCCACCTACCCATTATGGGCATTAAACTAAATAGTAACCAGAAAAGAGGTAAGAAATTATAATTTACTTAATTTTTATCAAACAGAATAGAAGATAATGTTAAATGAACAACTATTTATATTTTATGCAATTCATCACTGCCTACCAACAAATTATTTTACACACCTAATCACTTTTTTAGCTACATTATAACATTATAAAAATTTGTGAAATAATCTTTTTTAACATAATACATATTTTATAAAACTCAACTGATATCACTTATTGATTCATTACTATTATATTAATTCAGTTAATTCCCCATAACAGGCAGGCGGAGTGTTAAATTATTTGCACTCGATCTACTAGTTTCAGGGCAACAAAAAATAGTTCTGTATCTTATCATATGGTCAGCAAACTATATGAATGAAGCATTTAAGAACAGAAAAGGTAGAGGTGTAAAAAACACTAGTCGGAGTTATCTCCTCTCAGAGTAATGAAATTTCATTACACAGCCAGACCCTGTGGTGAATGAAGTGAAGGAATCATTTGGAGGGTGTAAAGTAGATGCTTTTTGGAGGGCCTGGTATGCTGATAAGTATAAGCTACTTTTCCACTCATTGAGGAAAACATAGTAAACCACCTTACTCCTCATTTTACTTAGTAAAGCCTCTAGAGGTTCAAACCAGCCTTTCGCCTGATGACCTAAACAACAATTTAGTTAATCAACTAAAAGCTTTTAAAAATTAATCTTAGTAATTCACAGTAAATTTGTCCGGGCAGAAATAAAAATTAAATAATTCTTATCATTCATTTTATTTACGCTTGTTTTCCTGAAAAATACTGTGTACAAAGAAATGCTCTCTAAAACTACTTTTACTATTAGTGAAATTAACTTTTCTTGAAATTAATTTTACCTATAAACTCATAAGAACATTATACATGCAACTCTCCATTATTTGTACTTTTCTCATGTAGAATGGATTCTATGTGAAGTAAATAATAAAACAAAAAAAAGAAAAAATATAGTTTTATAATATTTAACTTTTAAAATTATAAACTTAATAAACAATCTACTTTATGTACAGTATTATTCTAAATTCTACAAATATACACTTAAAAAATATTTACATTAAAAATGAAGGAAATTGGATCAGTCTTGTACTGACACTTTCATGTAAGTAGTCCATATTTAATCCTCTGGTCAAAAGAATTTTAAAAGTCTGCTGTTATTATTTAGCCTTTGAAGATCTTGCAAACTGTACGACCATTGGTTTATCTTTTAAAATAAATCCATTAGTTTCTTTGAGAGCTTTTTGAGCAAGTTCAACACTTTGGAGATTTATAAATGCTTGTCCTTTCATTCGCCCTTCCTGCATCAACCTCACGTCAAACCTGGGAAAAAATAATAAATTATTTTAAAATTTTTTATACAGATAGCATAAAAATAATATTCCTTATGTGTGTACTACAAAGTCAAAGAATATCACAATTCTGACTCTCATAAAATTTTATGAAAGCTCATTTTGAAATGGTTATCTTATTTGGCTTCAACTTTATTTTTATTTACAACTGTACAATTTTTTAAAGCACAACTAGTAAATGTGATGGATTGAATGAGGAATGGCGGAAATGTGACATGAATGTGAATCGATCCAGTGACCGATTTCTTTAAATATTTAAAATAATAAAATTCACAGAAAGGGCTCTGTGAAGGTGGAACCAATAGAACAACCTTTCTTTATAAAATGATATTTCTTTACAAAAAAAATCAACAGTAAATAAACTAAAGGAGCAAGTTACACAAAATACTAGAGTGTGTGATACATCATCAAGTACTTCAATATATAAATATCATAAATAACAACTCCACCATGTCCCACGTCTTCTTTTCTTGCCATGTATAAAGAAGTATAAAAGTAATGTAATGTACATCGCACAACAAATAGACAAAGTTGATTAAATAATGAACTGAAAATCAACACATAATACATCTGTAACTACAGGAAGGTATCTTACGGTTCATAACAGCCTTTCTGCAAATGACCAAACAAGAACAGCTGGATAGCAGACTTCGAAATACCATCCATTAAATGTTTTTTCTTTGAAATAACCTTTAAAACTATCAACATGTAACTTGTGCAATGCTACCTCAGCTTTTAGGAGTGCCTGGTACGGTAGGTACATTACAAACAAAAATAATAGCTTAACAAAATCAGATCAAAGGTTTTGGTGAACGCTCATCAACGATGCACCTGCACTAGAAACCAAATATAAAAAAGCTAGGTGGTGGTACATCATATCTAGAAAAAGCTAGAGTATTCGTTGCATAAAAATCTGGTGTGAAACACTCACACAACTTTCTCTTGCCAATGCAAATAATTTTAACAATACAACCTAACATTAGAAATAAACAAAAAACTAACCTCAATAAACATAACCTAATTTTAATTATGAGTGAAAGACGCAAAATGAAAATCAACCTCAGTTTGGCTTAAAAATACGGAAAATCACTCTTTCAAGCAAAACTAGGCCCTGTAGATAAAAATGCTCTCAGTAAAAGTTGTAGATCTTTTAATTTCCTATAAATTTGATTACCTATATACACTTTTGTCGTAAAATGCATACTAAGGCTGAAATTTTTAAAAAAATATTTTTTTACACGTTTTCTTGAGAAAGAAACAGAAAATCGCTAACTACCACTAAACTATGCATTATACAAAAAAAAAGTGTTGAAAAAAATTGTAGGATTTTTAATTCTCTACAACTTTTATTACATACATTTTTGTGCTAAAATGCATATTAAAGTCACAATCTTAAAAAACCAATTTTTTTACGAGAAAACAAGCTTCCCAAAAATTTCAGCAGACGTGGCACCTACCCTATCTTGTAGAGCATAAAAAATTAAATAAATAAGGTGATTTTTAAAAAAATCGTAGGTGCCGTTTTTGAGAAAATTGCAAAAAAGTGAAAAATGACATAAGTAAACTAACATTTCCGGTTGACCGATTTTGATGAAAATGTTCATGTCGGGTCCTCTAGTGGTAACTCAAGTTTCAAGTTCGTACGATATTCCATTCTTGAGATATTTTGTTCACACACACACACCAATCACTAAAAACATGTTTTTTTGGGTTCAGGGGGTCTGAAAACGTGTAGATCCCGTGAAAACTCAATTTTGAAAAATCGACATGAAAACTATACTTTCCTTCCTGTATATTCATATAGGCAAGAGAAAGTAAAAATGTATTAATAAAATTATTGAGAGGTTTAAATTTCATTTTGATTTTGCTGCTTATGCCAACCCAATGGTGCCAGCTGAAGCGATTACTTCTTTGTACTATAATACCACGGCACGGCCCTGTTCCCGGTGACCAGAAACAGCTAGACTTACCAATATTCTTACTAACCGAAAAATTCTAATAAAGTAAATTTTATTTCTGTAACAATGTACAGAGTAACCATGAAATAATATTATGACAAATTTTTTTATTATTTTAGGATGAACAAAATTTCAATTCTGAAGTTTAAAAATATTTAAAATTTATTATTTTCATAAATTTACAATTTAGACAAATAACTACGAAGTATTCTCTCAACGCGTTTAATTTGACTCATTTTTTAGAGTAGGTCTCTTCTTTGAGTCACAAGCAACCACAACAGAAAGGTAGTTCTGTTACAAAAATTTTTGCTGTTAAACTGAAAAAGTATCTCTACATAAGATTATTTAAAAATAATATTCTATTACCTAAATATTACAAATGTGTTAATGTAGTCTAACTTAGTAAAGATTAAAACAGTTTTAATCATAAAAAACCAGTAGCATCAAATAATAATAATAAAGAATAACGATTCAACAAAAAAATAATACATCTTTAAAAGTACAGTTACAAAACTAGATTTATTAAGCAGATATGAAGTTAAAGCGCAACAAAATTATCAAGGTCAAGTTACTTAATGAATACTTTTATATAATTAAAATTACTAAATGCGCATTAACAAAACGCATACGTACAATAGTGACAAAATAACATGCAAATACCGAAGAATAACAATTAAATATTTAGAACGTCCGTAAAATTTAGAAACACTTAAAGATCATACAACGCAAAGAAATTAAATAAAAGGTCACACTGAATCTAATCGTTTATTGATCAAACTAAGTTTATTATGATTGATTTTGATGCTGCATTTGAAGTGAAATCATAAATCAATCTATATCCTTAATTAAGAAAAACATCATTACAAAGGTACTATTTTATGTAGTCAATAACACAAAAATTTTTTAATAAATAGATTAAAAAATAATATTAAACAAAATATGAAGTGCGTCTGTTTTTATTTGTTGCCCCAGCATTACTGCTATTGCCGTTCAGCACATGCACCGTAGTTGCTCCAAGGCAAGGAGGAGATAACGCTATATTCGATTTGGTATCTGTTGTTTGAACTTTATAATAGTATGAATGATGAACTTAATTGAAAATCCCACCACGAATGAAATTAGATGTCGCTAATTTTCTGGATGCGAAGAACACTAAACCAGTCGACAATTAGAGACAATTTTCGAGGTGTACTGAGAAAAGCAATAAGTGATTCAATAGTAAAGAGATGGGTTCAACAGTTCAATGAAGGATGTGATAAAGTGCATGAAAACAAATCACAAATCAAGTGGGCATCCACTATTGGTCAATGAAGGGTTGATTTGTAGGGTTGAAGAACGCATCAAAAAAAACAGTAAGTTTACATTCTTCATCCCATCAAGACTTTCATCTCATTTAACACCTGAAAACGTTCCTTGGTGGATAAAAATTCAACAACAATGAAAAATTTAAAGGACATGTTACCACATGGTTGACAACACAGGCAGTAATGATCTATCAAGAAGGTAAACAAAAACTTGTGCTACACTATGACAAGTGTCTCTAAAATAGTGGAAACTATGTGGAAAAATAATGAACGAATTGTAGTTTGTTTTACAATAAACAATTTGTCTCTATCTGCACTCATTTTGTTATTTTCATCAAACAGATCTTACTTTCTGAATATTCATTGTACACCAAATACTGTATTTTCACCTCAAGATTATCAGCCATCTAATTTTATCTATCAATATAATTTATACAATCACTAAAGATAGCGTTCTTAAGAGCAACAGACAGGTATAGCATGTCCAAACTGAATTGGGGCATCACCTTGCAATAGCTATTCGAGTACAGGATGTTTCCTAAGACCACAGACTGTTTAAACATTTTATCCTTCTAATCAAGAAAAATAAATCAACAATTCTCTTATTTTATGTCACATTGCTTGAAAGTTATCCTGTACATGTAGCCGAGGGACGAAAAGAAGTATGATCACAACTTTATATCTAAGCGCGCTAATTCAGATTGGTCAAAACCCCACATTACATTTCTATACAACAGGTTGGAAATAAAAATATGAGAGAAGGGATTTAATGTAGCCTACCTACCATACTGCTAAACGATCAGCAGCAAAGTACACTGGTGTGCTCATAAATATTAAAAGAATGCTGGAGGAACAACTTTCAGCTAGAATACTACTATTTATAGTTCAGGTGGTCAAGGAGACAAAGCAAGACCATTGAGCAGATGGGCACTGGTACAGGCTACACAGTATACGAGGGGGTACCCAAAAGAAACCGGAATTATTTTTTAAAACTATTTATTTTTAATTTTTTTACAAAAGAACCTTATCCCCTTCAAAATACTCTCCATTACAACTAATACATTTGTCCCACCGGTACTTCCACTGTTCAAAACATTTTTTGTACTCCTCTTCAGTGATGGCTGCCAGCTCATCCGTCGTTTTTTTCTTGACATCATCAACGTTGTTAAATCGGAGACCTTTCATGCCCCTTTTCATGCGTGGGAACAAGAAAAAATCACACGGAGCCAGATCGGGTGAGTACGGTGCGTGTGGTAGCAAAACCATGCCGTTTTTCGCCAAAAACTGGGTAACCGAGATTGCCGTGTGTGCAGGCGCGTTGTCGTGGTGGAAAAACCAGTCCCCTGTCTGCCACAAATTAGGTCTTTTACGACGAATGCTGTTTTGTAGTCTTCTTAACACTTCAAGATAAAGAGCTTGATTTACCGTCTGGCCTGGTGGAACGAACTCTGAATGGACAATTCCCCTCACATCAAAAAAACAAATCAGCATTGTTTTGATGTTCGATCTGACTTGACGACTTTTTTTTGGTCGGGGTGATAATGAAGTCTTCCATTGACTGGATTGTTGTTTGGTTTCTGGGTCGTACCCATAGCACCAAGACTCGTCACCCGTAATGATCTTTGACATGAAATCTGGATCAGTTTCAAGCTGTTGTTTCAAATCACTACACGTTTCAATTCGACGTTCCTTTTGAGTGTCTGTCAGAACCCGAGGCACAAACTTGGCAGCGACTCTTTTCATTGTCAAGTCTTCTGTTAAAATGGGTTGGACTGAGCTCCAAGATAACCCACTAACCTGTGATATTTGGTCAATGGACTGTCGTCGGTCTGTTCGTACAATTTCTTTCACTTTCACAACATTTTCGTCTGTTCGGGAAGTCGACGGTCGTCCAGAACGAGGTTTGTTCTCAATCGACATGTCGCCATTTTTAAAGCCCAAAAACCACTCGTACACTTGGGTTTTTCCAATAGCGTCGTCTTTGTAAGCTGTGTTCAACATTACAACTGTTTCCGCGGCGTTTTTACCGAGCAAGAAGCAAAATTTCACAGCCGCACGTTGTTCATTAAAACTTGCCATCATGAAAAACGACACGAGCACAAAACAGCACTAGCGAGAACAATCACTGCACGAGAATAGAACAAGCTAGATCAACGAACAAAATGGCATTGAACTGGCAATGAGTAGCGCTACAAGCAGCCTAGTGGCGGGAATTTGTACTGCACAAGCTCCGCCCACAGCAGAGCTATTCCGGATACTTTTGGGTACCCCCTCGTATATATGAGGTGGAGGAAGATGAGAAAAAGAAGATTTATTGGCTAGCTTTGCAATTTTGACAGACAAAGGTACAATACAAGTAGACAGTTTAGACAGGAAAATTCCTTGGAATACAAGCAATAACCTCACTACAAAGAAGAGAGAATTTGAAAAGACTTTATTCCTGATAGAACACTGTAATAATTTTTACGGTTGGTGATCTCTGCTGTCCCACAATTTTAGACCAATCGAACATTTGGCAGAATTGTCAGATTGTACAGATGTTTCAGCTTGACAAACATTATGCATGCATGCGTATTAGAGCTATGTAGTTCACTTGTCTTGCATCTAATGCAGAACAGATTGATTATAGAGCACGTTAACATGCAATACTTTATAATATTATCAGGTGATTGTATGTTTATAGGTTATAATTGTAATTAAAAGACCAAAAAAAATGGGTGGCGAAATATACAACAGAGCTACAAGAGCAAGTGTTGGCAACGATGCTGGCAAGTCATCAGCTATCTATGAAGTGGGTAGGAGGTAATGCGTATGTTCAGAGCTCATCAGCCCTGAAGAGATTAATGAAAAGATCAGTTTAAGTATAGATTATCTTTGATTCCAATGTCAAAAAAACTAAATTAAAACATTCCCATGAATTTAATTTAAAAAAAAATATTATAGACAACAAAAATTGATCAATTCGATTCAAAATTAGCCCAACCCTTTGGTGTAGTAATCAGCACAAACTGGCTCTTATGCCAAGGGTCCCAGGCTTCATTCCCAGTCCGGTCAAAACCACCTACAGTTGAATCGTTCTTAGTTTGCTCCTACTGTCAACAAACAAAAGCCACCTACTACAGGGTGCACGCTACAGTCTGCGACTTTACGAATGTTGTATTCCTATTAAGTAAACTATTTTTTAAATTATAAGTACTTAAAGTACTAAAAACATCAGTCATGATATGATGTAGGCCTAACAATTTCATTTAAAAAAATACTTTTAAAAGTATTTTGTATTTAAATACTTTTGAAAGTATTTTGTTGTTACCGTTTAATCAGCGTGTACACATTTTGATATAATGCGCATGCTCAGTAACGTCATTATTTGTTTACATTAGGAGCAAACTAAGAGAGGCTGGACTGTACTGCATCAGCTGATTGCTGTATCAGCAGATTTCAGCTTCTTTATATTGAACTTAAATCAGTCATTATTTTAACTTTAGAGTTTACCATTTACTTCGGATGTCAGCACACATACTTCTTCTACAAACATGGAAATATAAACCTAAATGGAAGCAAGGCTTGGGAAGACCCAAAAAGAGATGGGTGCTGCTGGAACAGGCCACTAAGGCTAATCCTTGACGGATGATGATGATGATGATTTTAACTTCAATTTTCTACTTGACGGTTCTTTATGCACACCTAAATAATTCTGTTCTCAAAACATTTTTACAACTAACTTAATTATTTTTTCATAAGTTTTTTCACTGTCACCCTTCACATTTGCATTAGCCTTAACAGATGGATGTAAAACAAAAAAAATATTAACTAATAAATTTACTTATTAAACAAGAAGAAAAAAGCAAAAGTAATCTTGGTAAACTACATACATCGTTCCTTGTTCCTCTTGATCAGGAAAATAGTATCTTCTAAAAATATAATGGAGATCCCTTGTCTGAACTTGTTTTGCTAAATTTTTAATGTATAGTCGACACGATGGCGCTCCTGGTTGATAACTATTAAACACTGGTAAAATTCGCTGATCTGTGAAAAATAAATAAATTTATATAAATACAAAATAAACACACATATAGTTTAAACACTGTAAAGTTAGCAGAAAAACTTGATAAAAATTAGGTTCAGGATTTACATTCACATGGTAAACAAATTTGAGTTGGTACAGACAGTTAAAAAAATTAAGAGTCAAACCAAAATGAAGATTGTGATTTTATAGTCAAAATAAAAGAATGAATTAAAACAGACTGACAAGACAAATCATGAAATGAGTGAAATGCAAAAAAAAACATCAACAATTTTTGGTTTAAAAACATAGAGCAATACTTGTCAAATTAACTTAACAAGTTAGACATTATTAATAAGAATATCCAGAAAGGTGCAATTAAAAAACTACTGCAAAAAGAAAAAAACCAAAATTTAAAAACAAGAAAAAACTAGTTTACAGCTCTATATCTATCACTCTCCCCCTCCCCCTCTCTTTCTCCCTCCTCTCTCTCACCCTTTCTCTCTCTCTTCCTCTCTCCCCCTCTGTCCCTCCCTTTCTATTTCTCTCTTACCCTCTCTCTCTCCCTTTTCTCTCTCTCTTTTTCTATCTCTCTCCCTCTCTTTCTCTTCCTCTCTCTCCCCTCTCTTTCTCTCTCCCTCCCTCTCTCTCTCTCTCTTTCTCTCCTATTTCCCTTAGTATCTCGATACTATCCAGAAAAAAGGTGAAGAAGCTGTTCACCTACTTCACCTGAATAGCAAACACTGATAGTTATATAATCTAATCTAAGCTGTAAGCTGTAATGTAATCTAAGTAACTTCTTCAGTTACTGACTGAACAAAGACAACTTATAGATAGTGAGCCCCAAGAATATCTTCTGGGTATGGATGTGCTGCGCACAGTTCACAGTTCTTTGACAGTGCTGCCAACCACAACAGTAAGACACTATATATTACTACCGTGCTATTGCACTGTTATTTAACCACATGTTGCCTTTCAATAAATATACTTCGTTGTGACTGACACTTTTTCCACTTTAAACCCCATTTCCTTTAAAATTTTTCTTAATGTACAAAGTTTCCAACAAAAATTTACCCTTTCTTTCAAAACCGGTAATAACTTTTCATATATCGGCATCACTTTCTTATTGATGACAAAGTGTCATGATTTGATATTGATGACAAAGTGTTTCTTATTTAACAAAATGTCAATAAAACTGTTCATGAAGAATTATGTTTATCCTTGTCTTTGACTTCATTCTTTATATTTCAAATTGTGGAAAGAGAAACATCTCAGTTGTTAGCCACTCGCTCACAGCTTTTGTTATAAGGCACGGAAAGGTATTTTTGTTAAGCTTATACTTCACAGCATTTTATTCCATTGCATAGTAGATTTCATTCAGCACTGTGAACAGTTCGACCGTGTTTTCAAGAAACTGCCATTTTCATTTACGGTAATTTACTCTCTCTCTCTCTCTCTCTCTCTCTCTCTCTCTCTCTCCTATTTCCCTTAGTATCTCGATACTATCCAGAAAAAAGGTGAAGAAGCTGTTCACCTACTTCACCTGAATAGCAAACACTGATAGTTATATAATCTAATCTAAGCTGTAAGCTGTAATGTAATCTAAGTAACTTCTTCAGTTACTGACTGTACAAAGACAACTTACAGATAGTGAGCCCCAAGAATATCTTCTGGGTATGAATGTGCTGCGCACAGTTCACAGTTCTTTGACAGTGCTGCCAACCACAACAGTAAGACACTATATATTACTACCGTGCTATTGCACTGTTATTTAACCACATGTTGCCTTTCAATAAATATACTTCGTTGTGACTGACACTTTTTCCACTTTAAACCCCATTTC
Organism: Catonia carolina; assembly: GCA_035578175.1. NCBI lineage: Eukaryota > Metazoa > Arthropoda > Insecta > Hemiptera > Achilidae > Catonia > Catonia carolina. Next base: position 252,488,391 of record JAQMRL010000001.1, on the reverse strand, counting down.
CTTTAAAATTTTTCTTAATGTACAAAGTTTCCAACAAAAATTTACCCTTTCTTTCAAAACCGGTAATAACTTTTCATATATCGGCATCACTTTCTTATTGATGACAAAGTGTCATGATTTGATATTGATGACAAAGTGTTTCTTATTTAACAAAATGTCAATACAACTGTTCATGAAGAATTATGTTTATCCTTGTCTTTGACTTCATTCTTTATATTTCAAATTGTGGAAAGAGAAACATCTCAGTTGTTAGCCACTCGCTCACAGCTTTTGTTATAAGGCACGGAAAGGTATTTTTGTTAAGCTTATACTTCACAGCATTTTATTCCATTGCATAGTAGATTTCATTCAGCACTGTGAACAGTTCGACCGTGTTTTCAAGAAACTGCCATTTTCATTTACTGTAATTTACTCTCTCTCTCTCTCTCTCTCTCTCTCTCTCTCTCTCTCTCTCCTATTTCCCTTAGTATCTCGATACTATCCAGAAAAAAGGTGAAGAAGCTGTTCACCTACTTCACCTGAATAGCAAACACTGATAGTTATATAATCTAATCTAAGCTGTAAGCTGTAATGTAATCTAAGTAACTTCTTCAGTTACTGACTGAACAAAGACAACTTATAGATAGTGAGCCCCAAGAATATCTTCTGGGTATGGATGTGCTGCGCACAGTTCACAGTTCTTTGACAGTGCTGCCAACCACAACAGTAAGACACTATATATTACTACCGTGCTATTGCACTGTTATTTAACCACATGTTGCCTTTCAATAAATATACTTCGTAGTGACTGACACTTTTTCCACTTTAAACCCCATTTCCTTTAAAATTTTTCTTAATGTACAAAGTTTCCAACAAAAATTTACCCTTTCTTTCAAAACCGGTAATAACTTTTCATATATCGGCATCACTTTCTTATTGATGACAAAGTGTCATGATTTGATATTGATGACAAAGTGTTTCTTATTTAACAAAATGTCAATAAAACTGTTCATGAAGAATTATGTTTATCCTTGTCTTTGACTTCATTCTTTATATTTCAAATTGTGGAAAGAGAAACATCTCAGTTGTTAGCCACTCGCTCACAGCTTTTGTTATAAGGCACGGAAAGGTATTTTTGTTAAGCTTATACTTCACAGCATTTTATTCCATTGCATAGTAGATTTCATTCAGCACTGTGAACAGTTCGACCGTGTTTTCAAGAAACTGCCATTTTCATTTACGGTAACAGTTAACCTACAAAGACTCTGCGATACACTATATGTTCTCTGAGTATAGTTTACGTTGTTGTGGTGACAAACTAATATCAAAGCAGCCGGGCATGCGCACTGTTGCTTTTCCCCTTTTGCTGTTGTTTTTGTTTAGGTCAACAGCCGAAAGGCTGGTTTGAAACTGTAGAGGTTTTACTAAGTAAAACGAGGAGTAGGGTAGTTTACCATTGCCTTCCTCACTGAGTGGAAAAGTATGCTTATCAGCATGTCGGACCCTCTGAAAAGCACATATTTTTCATTCTGTAAATGTCAACTTCACTTCATTCACTACAGGGTCTGGCTGTATAGTGAAATTCATTACTTTCAGAGAAGATAACTCTGACTAGTGTCTTTTACACCTCTACCTCTTCTGTTCTTAAACGATTCAGTCATTTAATTGGCTGATCATGTGATAAGAAACAGAACTATTTATTTTTGCCCTGCAACGAACAGATTGAGTGTAAAAACTTTGACACTCCACCTGTCTGTTATGGGCAGTTTCCCCCTTTACCCCTCATTAAAACCAAAGGCAAACTCATGACTCAAGTAACTATAATAGCCCTACAATGTTACAGATAGGTAAACAGTAGAACTAAACTGGATTTACAAATAAATAATAAACCTTCTTACCTCTTGTAGATATCCTATTTGCACTAAGTTCATGCTCTGTTATACAAGTTCCCACATTTTCTTCTTCTTCTGCAAACGAATTTCCTTTCCTTTCAGACTCGTCTAAACTAACTGCATTTGCCGGTAACTTTTCAAAACCTTCTACTGTATCGGCTGATTTCTGTGTTTCCTCAGCTTCTTGTATTGAAATTAAATCAGGCGTTATTTTGACTTCAATTTTCCTACTTTGTGGTTCTTTATCAGCAACCTCAAATACTTCTTCCGCTTTCAATACACTTTTACTAGTTACTTGTGTAGTATAAGGGACAACAGGTTTTATAAATTTGGGTCGTTTAACTTTCCTTTTTTTGTCTGGAATTTTTCTTTTAGATGGTATAATTTCATTTAATTTTGATTTACTTTCATCATCCCCACTATCCATCTCTGATTCTTCTTCAGATGAAGTTTCTTTTGCATGGACAGTATCTGTTAAAATTCTTTGTGATGGATCAGAATTATCTTCAATTTCCTTCAGAATTTTATTTTCAAGTATATCTGATTTAATTGGGAATGAATCTGTAAACGGGCATGGCAGATTCATTTTATTCATTAAATGTAAGACTTGAGTATAAAATTTTGGTACGGTAGCTAATGCTTTAGCAATATTTTCTATTGTATTTCTTGATGGTGGGGGATACTGATACTTTAAATGAACAGGTGGAGGAATGTTGAAATCTATACCTGTTGTCCAACTGCTCAGACGATACAAAAAGTTTTCATAATATTTACGTGTTTTCTTTTCTTTACTGTCACCAGTGCATACTCTGTAAAAAAAACAAATCATTATTTTCTTGTGTATAAAACTGCACAGTTCTTCATAAAATTTAGTTACATGTAAATAACAAAATTATAAAATAATTCTTAAACAAAATTGTAACAAATATTTCAGTTTAACTACTACCCAATAAAACATTTCAATACTAAGGTAATTACAATAACTATTGTATACCTATACATATACTATTTTATTTTATCAAACATCCTATGTAGGATTTTAAACAGCCGTATTATTTAAAATTGAAATATATATTTCTAACCACCAGAATACGGTAACATAAAACACTTACCAATGTTTATAGCGCTTTCGTATATCTTGTACAAATCTTCAGTAAATTAAAATTTTTTACGTCAAAATTTAAAACTTCCTGCTTCTACAAAGGAATGATTAGGAATGTTTCCTTATCTACCATGGTAGGAGCAGGAAGTTTTAAATTTTTACGTAAACAATTTTAATTTACTGAAGATGTGTACAAGATACACGAAAGCGCTATAAACATTGGTAAGTGTTTTATGTTACCGTATTCTGGTGGTTAGAAATATATATTTCAACTATACATATACATATATAAATAAATCTTTCTTTCTTTGTTCCGTATGTGTTCCTATACCAATTATCTGACTGCAATGTAACTTTGGTGAGTTGTGTCCCCACACATAGTTTCTAAACGAGTGCAACCATTTATAAAAGGTGGCATGCAAGTCGTATCAACAAATGGATTTCATATCATTTAATAGTAGTTCATGTGTTTTCAGTGTATAAATACACACACTTGACAGAATTACCAATCCAAAAAAGTTTAATTTATTAATTAAACAATTCAATTTTAATTTTTTTTATTCATTTCTTTTATTAAAATAATTATTTAATTTATTGAATTATCAATTATTATTATTATTATTACTATTATTATTATTATTCTTGATGAAGATGTCAATTACCTATCTCACTGAACTCTTAAATTCAACTGAATTGCCAAGCATGCCACACTTGTTTTAGCATTAAAAATTGGCGTGCTTATCATTCCACCATGACTTTCCAGTAGTATCTGACTTATAGTGAAAAGGCGATGAACAATATTTTCAAAGCTATAATTTTAAATAAAAAATTTAAAGAAGAATATGTACTGTTGCCATGCATCCCAATGATTCTGACAGACATGCCATTGGGATTCAAATACTTGCAGTTTCTGGTGAGACACACACTTCAACAAAGCACAGGGACAATCGCTACAAGTCTGCAAACTAAATTTGAAAATTCTATGCTTCTCACTTGGACAACTGCATATGACTTGGTCACATGTCGGAAAGCCTAATTTATTCGTCATCGTACCAGACGGAAAAATATTGAGCATACAAGAGGACTTCAATAAACAGAATTAAAACACAAACACTTTCTTTCATTGACAGCCATTGCAACACATGCTAGGTACTAAACAGTCTTCTATAAAATCTGTCAACTGCCACTGATTGATTGTTTTATTCATTGCACAAAAAATTTGTTAAAAAAAATTGATCCCTCTGTAAAAAAAATCCATTACCCATACGTAGATGGTACTTACAAATGAATAAAAAAGAAATGTAAAACATAGGCATTACTACTAAAACTATTTATTACTTACTTTTTAGCATCCTGAACAGAGACATTATTTGTACTAGAAATGTTTTCTCCTCTTGCAAATTCAACTGCCAATAATTGACCTAATAATTCAGTCTGATGTAACTGTTGTAAAGCTGCTTTAGCTACAGAATGTGTCTCAAATCTACAAAATCAAGAATAAGTCATAAAAAGAGTTTTAGTACATAGAAATGTACAAGATACATCCAGAATGTAAGTTCCGTTTTTATCTGTTGCCCCCGCAGTGCTACCGTCGCCACTCAAAGCATTTAGTTGCACTGAGCCAAGGAGAAGTAGATGACGCCATTTTGAGTTTGCAGTTTGTTGTTTACGCTGTAGAGTGCTTTGTTAGAAATGGTGAAGGTGATCAAAAATCCCTCCATGAGTGAAATTAGATCTGTTATTTGTTTGAACCAGTCGTCATTCATCGACAGTTTTGAAGATGTACAGAGAAAATGCGATAAGTAAGGTATGAGCATGAGCATGGGTAAGGAGATGGTTCAATGAAGGATGTGATCAAGTGCATGACGGCATGAAGTGGGCCCATCATCAAATAATGAACACTTGGTTCATGCAGTTGAAGACGCACCATGGATAAAAAATCAGAAGTTTACACTATCTGATCTTTCTCTGCACTTTCTACAAATTTCAAGACCACTTCTTCATGAAACTATTTCTATAAAACTAAACTTTAAAAAACTGTCTTCACATTGGGTGTAAAAATTCTTACAGAGCAATTCAAACAATAGCGTCAAGGCAGTGTACTTGACTTTTTGACATGTTACAACAAAGATTGTGATGATTTTCTAAGATAGTGACCAGGGATGAGACTTAGGTCGCATCTGAAATCCCTGAATCGATGGAATGGAAGCACACTTCATAATCAGTAAAAACTAAAGCCATGCAAATCTTAACATAAGAAAAAATCATGTGCAGTATTTTGGGGTCAACATGACATTCTACTGGTAGATTTGTTACTGCAGGGTGAAACAATAAATGAAAATGTTTACTGAGTCGCTTAGGAAACTGTGTCACAAAAAACAGAATAAGTGCCGAAGAATGCAATGGAATTGTTTTCATTCATGACAATGCCAGAACTCTGTGAACATGACATGACATCTCTTACAGAACTTTGGCTAGAGCCAATTTGGTTACTGACCGTACAGCCCTGACCTCACCCCTACAACTTTGATCTCTTTTTGCACCTGACAATATTTCTTGGTGAACAAAAGTTCAACAACACTGATGAGTTCAAAGAACATGTTACCACATGGTTAACAACACAGGTGGTGACATTCTATGAAGAAGACACACAAAAACGTGTGCCACACTATTAAAAATAGCCATGTGCATTATTGGAAACATAGTCTATGAATATTAGTTTGTTTTGTAACAAACAGTTTGTCTGCATTTGTAATCATTTTGTTATTATAACCAAACGCAACTTATTTCCAGGATGTACCTTAAACAATACACTATTAGATATCTATAAAAAAATTACTACGTTAGGAATTTTTGTACAAATTCCTAATTTTGAATCCATTTTTATAACACACAGTGTCTGTGATAATAGGAACACAGCTGTATAAAGTTTCCCCTGAGACAAAAATTTCATTTTTTCTTTATTCATATTTTAAGCACTGGAGCCAACAGTTACTTAAAATACTTTTGATAAAATATTTTATCAAAACTGAAAACTGAATAAAAACTGCTCCTCAGATTGTAATTAGATTGCACTTTATAAAAACATTTTTCTTTTCTACAGGTGACCAGGAGTTACAGGTTAACATGCATGAGACTTCAGTACTTATCAAACAGGAGACTGTGCATCTGATACAGTGACAAAAATTAACTTTTTTTGTAGATCTCTAATGATTTAAAATTCATGTTTTAATAAACATATCAAATATTTGTAAATGACACATAATTAGAACATTCAACAATATTTCTGATGACCAACTATTTCAGATTGGAAACACTTAGTAACAGATTATAAATAAACCCCTAACAAAGACATGTCTACAGTGAACAGAGGAAAAGTTTCAGAATCATAGAATTAGATCAACTTCATTGTAATCTCGTGGTTTTGAAACAAATAGCAGATGAGTCTGCATAAGTGCTCGATAATCAATTTAAATTAAAACAATAGGTAATAAAATACTTACGTAGCAAATACATTATTTGATTTTGTATTCTTTGAACCAAAAATTTTCACACTCTTGGCTCCAAAATGTTTAAGAAAATCTTCCTTCTCCTCAGGAGTAAGTTCTGAGGGCATATGCCGCACAAGTAAAGTACTAGAGGCAACCATTGTCTTGAAAAACGGATTTATAATTACTCTGAAAATTTAAAAGTTAAAACTACAATCTGAAGATGCCAGTTCCATGCTCAATCATTTTTTTCACAAATAAATTTTGTAAGTATAACAAAGGACGAAAATACACTAGACAACCATAACCTGAAACAGTAACACAAGGTTTGCTGACTTTTTTCCATTCAATAATTCATTACCAACTTGCTTGTGGTGTTCTCAAGCTTTTTGCAATTCAGCCCAAAAATGTTGTAAACTTGCTCAGTGTTATTCAATCAAGCAACAACACTAACATAGCTTCTTGATGATTATGGCAAACCATTATCTTTCTACCACAAAACTACTAGCTCAGCAGTGCACTCCTCTAAGAAGTACATCTAATTTAAGATTTCCATTTTCCAGTCCATGCCGGTGACTAAACCTTATTAAATTAGCAGAACTAATAGATTGGCAAACTACTAATACCCTTTCTGCAATCGTTATTTAATTGATCCATAAATAAATCTGGAGTTCCTTAAATAATCGTTAAAAAATTTAACAAAAATTTGTTAAGATCGACTTTCCATGAATAACAAATACAAATCAAGTTAATAAAGTATTTACCATTTGGTTCCGTTAAAACCTTCGTTCCTAAAACTTAACCTCTAAATACGGAGAAAAATCTGTTGTAAACAAACGATATATCATGAACTGTAAGTCGTAAATGAATCACTTTATAGATGGACTGTCTTTTGCATGCAATTATTGTTAAAACCCCTTGCTTCAGTAAGTTGAGAGACGCGTGTTTTGTTTCTGGCTGGCTGTAAGCTGGCCCCTTTTGAAATTGCATTCTCAACCGATGTTTTAATTTGGCTGGCCGTTACCTGGGCCTCTTTCAAAATCCCATTTTCAACCAGTATTTTAATTTCCTATAGTGGCTTTTTAGCAGCTAACTGACTCCCCAAAATACAACTGTTTAAATGTAACTTCCACTTCCCTCCCCATATATCCTGTTACTACAAAAAGAAAGTCTTACTATGGGAAGTTTTTTTGCGTCCAGGAGACTCCGGGAGGAGTATAGGACTTTTTAAAGGAATGCAAATTATCACATTTTAAGAATTGGGGTAATTTATTCATGAATTTTCTCCCTGCACATGTATGTTTTTGTTGAAATAATTTTGTGGAGTGATTAACCACATAATAATCATTTCTGTTTCTCATGTTATGATTGTGAACATTGAAATTCTGCATAAAATTATTTTGCCTAACACACTTAATCACCTCAAAAATGTAGAGAGAGGAAGCTGTAAGCAATTTAAGCTCCTTAAATAGTGGCCTCCATGAGGTTAGCTGGTTAGCTCCCACCATACACCTACTAGCTTTCTTTTGAATTTTAAAAACCCTATTCATATTACCCATGCTAGAATTACCCCATACTAAGATACCATAACTGATATGAGACAGAATGAGGCCATGATAAGCTGCCATTAGTAATTTTTTATCATTTAATCTGGCAATTTGTTTTAATGCAAATACCCCAGATGATATTTTACTAGAAACTTGATAGGTATAGAAGTCACAAGACAAAAATCTATCTAGAGATACTCCCAGGAACTTCACTGTTTTGACATGCTCTAAACTATTATTATGAATAAATACATCCACTTCTCTATTTTCTTTAACGCTATGTTTGTTTTTGAATTGCAATTTCTGACAATTTTTCCCATTAACTGTTAGTAACATTTGATTCAAGAACTTTTTTTTGCGCCCTGGAGACTCCAGGAGAAATATAGGACATGTCAGCTATAACATCTGAAATACATATAAGTAACACACAATGTATCACTACTATCAAGAAAGAAATTCTTGTACGCTATAAAAAGTTTGATTGGTATAGAAATCCCAAGACAAAGATCTATCTAGAGATACACCCAGGAACTTCACGTTTCTACATGCTCTAAACTATTATTATGAATAAATACATTCACTTCTCTACTTTCTTTAACGTTATGTTTATTTTTAAACTGCAAGTACTGACACTTTTTCCCATTAACTGTTATTAACATTTGATTCAAGAATTGTACTACGGACTCTATGTTAACGTGTGTATTTACTTCAAGAGCATCTACCAGTAAACTGTTACTGATGTATCATCAACAAACAACAAAGCTCTGCTATTAGGTATGACTTCTGGTAGCCTATTAATGTACAATAGAAACAGAATTAGACCTAAAACTGACCCTTGTGGAATGCCGGCTTTGACTACAAGCCTTCCAGACACAACCTTTGTAAGTTCCCCCTAACAACTCTAGTTAACTCCACATACTGTAATCTATTAATAAGGTATGATTGAAACCATTTCAGTTCTACATCCCTAACACTTAATGACTCAAATGTTTTCAATAAAATTTCATGATCATTGTCAATCAAATGTATGTTCAACCCAAAGCCACAAAATATTTTTTTCAAAAATAGCTCCAACAATTTTGGTTATTCCTGCTATGCAATTTTATTTGCACATCAAAAGTTTATGGGCTTCTTTACATTGACAGTACAGTATGGATTTTGACTCGGGGCTCAGGATTACATCCTTTTAAAGTACAATGTCAAAAACAAATTAATGTTTTATAATTCATCTAATTCTTACTCATCTTTTTCATTAGCTTTTTTTGGTTTACATTATACTGTTTTTCAATTACTGCTAATGCAGCCGATGAGAAGAGTAATAGATAAAAATATGCCAGATCTGGCTGGGAATCAAACCCAGGACCCAGTAAGGCTATTTAAATGTAAAACCTATTTATGAGCTATTTAAAAGTAAAAAGGATTGGACAGTAATATTTTGTTGAACCCAATTCTTTTTTACCATTTTAACATAGTTTGACAATAAGCAAAAATTTCTTCTTCAGGATTATGAACATTTTTTTTTTTTTAACTTGCATCCAGGAGACTCCGAAGGGAGTATAGGACATGTCAAATAACTAATATGCTATTGAGTGTACAGAATATAACATGTTTTGAATGTTTCAAATAAAACATTTTGCTAAAAGTAGTATTACTTATTCATATTATATAAATTTGTCTTTTAAACCTCGTACAATTTTGATTTTTATTCATATGAAAGACAAATCTTTCAACTTACAGCTATACTGGTAGGATGTTGCAGTCCCAGTGCGCATGAATCAGGAAGTTGGAGTAAATCCCCACTACAAAATATCAAACAGCTGGCCACATTGGCGCAGTTGGTAACGTGCTTGCCTCTCATCATGCGGTCCTGGGTTCGAATCCCACTCAAGCACGGCATATTTTCATACGTTACAAACAATCATTTCATCCTCCATTCTACAATAGTTACACCCCAATGTCGTCGCTAACGACCGTTGCAGTTGATGCGACGTTAAATTAAAAAAAAAAAATAGCAAACATTCTGTTGCCAAGTCTCTACTACGAAATACTACAATGCTGGGAGTAATGCTTCCTCGCCAAGGTTGACGGTTGGAATGCTCGCACTGCAATTTCCTTACGATATGCCAATAGTAGATGGCAATTTTCACTAACTTCAAGTATAAGACTTTTTTTGTTATCAGTCTCTTGACTGGTTTGATACAGTTCTCCAAGCTGTTCTATCTAGCGCAAGTTGTTTCATATCTACCTATAACACCCTACATCTTTTGTAATTTGCTTTATATATTCTTACCTTTGCCTCCCCCTACAATTCACTCTTTCAATATTACCCTCCATTATTAATACACCAATACTTGGATGTCTTAAGTTATGCCCCACTAGCCTATCCCTTCTTTGGTAAGATGTTTCCACATATTTCTTTTTTCATCCATTTGTCTAAGAACCTCTAATTACTTATTTCGTCCACCTACCTAATCTTTAGCATTTTCCTATAACACCACATTTCAAAAGCTTCTATCCTCGTCCTTTCTACAGCCCCTATCACCCACATTTCACTCCCGTATAATGCTACACTCCAAACATAATGTTTTAAGAAATTTTTCCTAATCTGGAAGTTATTGTTTGTAGTCAGTAAGCTGTTTTTCATTTCAAAGGCTTTTCTAGTTTGAGCAATCCTACTTTTGATATCACTTGTGCTTCTACAATTCTTTGTTACTTTACTCCCTAGATAGCAGGATTCTCCAATTTCCTGTAAGTTTTTGTTGCCTACTTTTAAATTTCCTATTTCTTCTAAACCACATTTACGACTAGCCACATAAAAAAAATAAAAATCAGATTAATAAATACTATTCATCGAGCTTTCTCTTCAAACTGATCAACTTTGATAATTATAAATGTAATAAGACAGTCTTATTGATTCAGAGTGGAAGTTTCTAAGTATTTTGTGAGGTGTTGATAGCAAAAATAAACAATAAATTTAAAAATGGGTAACTAACATTTTATAATCCAGTTATTGTTGTCTGCATAATTATTCAACTTGTAATGGCAAAGGTTTGGCTGCACAGTCGCTAACAAAAAATTTTTGGAAAAAAACCCAAGTACGCTGGTTTAAAATTTTACTATTCCTTACCTGATAGTATAAAAAATGTGGATAAACATATGAAATTTAAGAAAGCACTTAAAAAATATCTGATACAGCATCCAATATATGGATTTGAGGAATTTTTGATTTTTACAATGGTTGATTGTTATTTGTGTAATGATATTATTACTGATTGTGATAAGTTGACTCCATTGTAGCTACTATGTTCCTATTAATTATAAAATGTTACCTACAATTCGAAGAACACCATTCGAAATACTCCGTGTCCTATCAGTTCCAGTAATACGTTTCTTCAAAACTATTCACCCAATTCTCAATATTGGCTGAAACTACAAAAAGCACCAATACTATAAATACTGTTTGGTATACAAACTTACAACCCACTTGCCGTATCTGAATAGTTCTCCACCGATGGTACACATATATCCATTTTTATGACGCACATGTTCACATTCTGATACTTCAAATAAATAATGAATCATTAAGTAACTATTTTTTGTTTTGGGATAAAATATAAACATTTTGCTCAATATTTACCAATTCATCATTGTACAAATGCATATTACTTTTCATGCGTCTGTGAAAGGCTAGACATTAACAATTTTGTCGAACACCAGAAAAATTGCAAAAATTTAAAACCACATGTTTCATGATTTTCTATCGCAAGACGAAATTGCTTGTGAGCCGTGGAATTTAGTTGGGAGGTTCAAAATCAACAACTATAATTGATGCGGTAGGATGTACAAGGCAAGGTAGTGGTACAATAAACAGAAGACTAAAAAGTTCTAAATTTATGGTTTCAACAATAGTTGAACTGAAAGGGCATCAACTACAGTTCATTACACTTATCTTTGAAACTGTTGTAAATTGATTTGCTATTGGCTGGATTGTAGCTACAGAAAAATGCTTTGTGTGGGTCAACCAAATTGCAAGAGAAAAATCCCTAACAACTGAAGAGCTTGGTGCAAGAAGAGGACAACTCCAATTTTTATTATTTTGAGGTTTCCATACATAAATAAATGAAAAAAATCTTTCTTTTTTAGTTCAAGAACAGAACAGTTTCGGTAGAGTTGAACCAATATTTTTTTGTTTTGAGGCAAAAACAAGACAACTCATAAATTTTTTCAATTCCTAAAAATGTCGTAAAATTGGAGCTGTGCCCTTCTTGCACCTCGATCTTTTTGGCATTGTACTTAACCATGATAATTTTTTTTGATATACCATTAAATTACACACACAACACAGAGCACTACAGTAGTATAGTATTGTGCCACAAGCAGGCTTTAACCTAAATATGTTGATATAAAAAGATTCATCATTGGCACCTAGCAATCCAATACAGACAAGCAGCCACATTAGTCTTACTCTTTCGACCGTATGCTCACAATTTGTTCACACCACTTCTAAAGGTAAGTAGAATAAGGTATAGTACAGCTGATAATACTGGAAATCGCCAAAGAAAAGACATCCACTGTAAATCACTTAAAAGTTAAGTTTGACATTATAAAAAAATTAAAACTATGTTGCAATTAGCCAATTACAGTGTAAATGCCTTCGCCTTTTACCAGAAACTTACAATAAAAGTGGCACTCATAGCAAAATAGTGTAGTACAGAAACACTACAGCTATTTTTTCTATATCTCTAACACTAAACTTAGCAGAAATTTTAACCCGGGTACTCCAGTAAAAATATATTTAAAATAGGATAATTACGTATTTTTTTGAAATCAACAGTTAATCTCAATAAATAATTTTTAATGTTTGAAAAAAATTAATACTGAATTTACTAAATAGAAAAAAAATTTGATACATTCTGGTCAAATTTTGTTTAAAATTAAGTCAAATAAATATATTAATATTTGCTTTTACTGACATTATATATATGATAATAACATATTTTTAATATAGTATCATATAATTAAATGCTCTACACTATTTATCCAGAAGTTTCAATTTATAAATAATACAACAAAAGTTCACTAGGCCAAACTTTAAAAAGTATAAAAAAATAACCAGTTTCTTTTATGCATTGATTTTTACAGCACTACCATGGTCTAAATTTACTGCATATGCCACCTCAAAATATCATTTACTGTGTCAAGCACCTACTTCAAAAAACCTATTAGAACCTTAAACCTGATTTATTTATTAAATTCACACAATAAAAAACCTTAATTTGCTGAAACTATACAATTTATTATTAAAATTTATCAAATAATATATTAATAAAAAAGAGATTTTATGTTAAAATAAAATAATATGTAATATTTTAAACAAAATATGTTGAAAAAGAGATGTGTTGATAAAAGCTTCTTTTTTCTTAAGTAGCAAAAATGAAAATAAATAATAAAAACCAGCAATACTAATATATCAATAAATAATGTAATAGACTAGGTAAATTTAAGAAACCAAAAATCATAATAAATTCCGTTTATTAAATTCAAAACTTTAATAATTTAAATTTTTACTTTTTAACAAATATATTAACAAAAAACCATAGGCCTAGTTTCAAAAACTATGTACAATTCACTTCGGTAAAATCCAAAACACAATTTAGCAAAATATGTTCATCATAACACTCAAAACACAAACTAATACTGTATTTTTTAATTGTTCAACATTAAGTATTCCCATTTTTGTAGTCATACATTTTATTACCCAGAAAAATGTTGAAAACAAAATTGTGCTCTATTTAAAAAAACGTTTTCACAGACTTAAAATGTGAGATAATCAGTCGATGTACAATTCATTTGAAACTAGAACAAATTAAACAACTCTGCGTACTTCGAAAAATCGTTTAAGGTAGTAAATCTGTCCAAGAGTCATTGCAACTAAAACTAAGGCTTCAAAAAATGACCATAATACCACACGTGAATTGGTGCTTTCATTAATTGATCGATGAATTCTATCTCGCACACTCATATATTCCTGTTCGTGTTTGACACTTGTTAAAGAAGTTGTAAGTTCTTTAATCATAGATTCCAGTTTATTATTATCGGCTTCACCCTGTTCTTCAGCTTTAGGTGCTTCTCCAATTTCCATGTTAAACATGACAACTTTTGGAGTCATTGTAGACATTTTGTTACTAAAACAGTACGTATATATACCATTAGAATTTGCTGCAAATGTATACTTTCCACTTGTTTCTCTTTCACCCTTGTGAATTACATTTTGGTCTGGTCCAAGAATCCAGAAATCAATATCTAAGAAACCTCCTTCAGATATCTCAAAAGTCAATCCCAACTTGGTTCCAATTTCAGCTCTGTCAAAGAAACATTCTTCGGCATGAGCATCTACAGTTATAAAATAACCCTGAACTGTACTGGCTAAACCAATAACTGAAAATAGTAAATACAAACTTGAATGTGACATGATTACTTCTTCAACTCAAAAATCATATGAGAAAATTACTGACGTGGCTGTACAACTGATGCTTGAAAATTAAGTAACCAATTTTTAATTACTCTCGCCTTGGAACACAGACTTCAACATACACAAATTATGATAATCAAGTAAACTAATATCGGAAATAATATTTTACCACAACTTTTAGATCACGTACTGATATCGTAACCGCATACACACATAACCCTCTTTCCAAGTTTCCATGTCCAACCTGTCATCACTGCTGACAACATACGAATGTAACCTTATTTTAACCATAGAGTATCACAGTAACTAAGAAAAATAAAAAACGAATATTTATTTCTCTACTTGATGTTAGATTAAATTGTTTTACGAGAATATATATCTACCTTTCTAGAGGTAGAAATTTTAATATTAACCTGCATGAAGATAATAATTTGAGAATACTCAAAGAGATAATGCCTACGTGATTGAATGGTAACCACAACCCCACAAAATAACTATTAAAAAAGTTTCATTGCCCCAAGTTAATTGCCGAACCTCAATTAATTTCTTCTCAGTTACTTGAAATTTATGTAATATTTTGACAACTAACATACACCACAATATGATTTAACCTCTATGTCACAAGATTTACATCAGCCGCATCCATTTTCATCGTGTAAAGAGGAATCTCATTGTCGCCATTTTGTTAGTTACTTTGTTGTCAAGTAATTTGTTGAGAAAATATAAGTGGATATTTTACGGTGCTGTAGAATTGTTGGTATCGTGTTGTAATTAAATTTTAAAATTATTTAATTAAAGTTTGGATTAATCTAGACTTACTTTTGCCGTTATTTATCTTAAGTATTCAACAGATTCGTAGCCTTTATAGCGGCTTTTACTTTCTACTATGTAAGTATTCTGTAGTTATTAAAAGTATCATGCGTTAAAATCAGCGTTGCTGGTCGCTGTTGTAAAAATTAAGTAATCCATGAGTTTTTAATCGCATAGCTTATTATAACACGATGAATTACAGTGAACCAGGTTATTTTTCGCTTAATATACCTCCAATAATAAAATGTCAGTTCATTGCATCTTAAATATTATATTTTCTGTTATTTTTGTAATTTATCAATTGTGGGTAACGAACTTAACTGTTGATCTTGGAATGCTTAATGCAGAGAAGCTATTTAAAATTTGTTTTCATGTCTGTACTTCAATGAAGGTATTTGAAGATCACTTAAGTTAACAATCCTCTATTTTGTTCAGTCTGTTATTTTTATTCTTAGAATGCAATTCCCAAAATTTTGGAACATAATAATTAGAGTAGTAATAATAAGAGGCAAATAAAAGTAGTCTAATGACAAATTTAAAATATTTAATATCATAGAAACATAATATCACAAAAATAGACCTGTTTATAGAAACAATACCTTGAATAAAAAGTTAGTTTTGGGACTTTGTTATGAAATGCTTCAAATAATTGGTTTCTTTTCCATTTTCTGTATGCCAGTATTAAATCCGAAATCCCTGTGGGGTTGCACACTTGTTTATTTCTCCCACTCCCTGCCTTACTGAAAATGCTTTAAATAACAATTTGGGGTTTTTTCGTTTTCTGTATGCCACTATCAAATCTGAATTCCCTGAAGGGTTGCACACTTGTTCATTTTTTCCACTCCTTGCCTTACTGAATACTCTTTAGACAAGACACACTCATGCATCCTTCCCAGTCCTAGTAAATAGTACTATGTTACACATTCTGTTGTTTGCTATTACTGCATTACTATTACACTATATTTTTTTAATTATTTACATTGGGTAAAAAAAGTCATGTGAGTGTTTCACACAGACTTTTTTAGTTGCCACATCTTCTAGGATTATGCAGTAACCCCTTTCCTGAAGGAACTCTAAAGCATCTTCCTTTGTCTGAAAATCATTAAGTAACTACAGAATTCATAGACTGATGATGTAGGCTGTGTAATAACTAACTGTGAAATCGGAGTGGAGTTGACATTATGCAGGAATATTGCTAGTCAGATTGGCACACTGGACACAGGAGTGGGAAAATTGTGTAACCTTTCAGGGAATTCGGATTTGATAGTGGCATACTGAAAACTGAAAAGACCCTATAATTTTTCAAGTATTATTGTAAAATTGCAACTAACAGATTTAGCTGTGTTGAAAGTAGGCTACCCAGTGATATTTGGTTTATTTAATGTAGACTACTGTTATCAGGAATTAGAGATTCCTGCTGTAGGAACATGACCATTTTCCTTCTATAGTTCATTCCACTTATCTTTGGAACTGTTGTAATGCTGGATGCATATTATTAGTTACAGAAAATGCGTAGCCCAGCCCATCCCAATTGTGAGAAAAAATAATATATAATTAAAATCATGTTTAAACGTGATAAAGCACTAAATTACAGTTTTAAAACTGCTAAAAAAATTAACTTGTACCGGTAATTTTTACTCTTATTATTACTGGGTCAAAAATATTCACTGTATTTAAATTATTATCTGTATTTGATCTGAAAGCTGTTTTTAAATTTTAAAGACCATTAAAAATGTTAGTATGTTGGAAATTTATATATACTTTCTTATAGAATTTTGTTGTTGATAAGCAAGGAAGAAAGAAATAAGTTAAAAATGGTCCTATTATTGTTCCAAGAATTTGATTGGCAGTTTGGTCTCATGTTATCCTTTAAGAAATTTAAAAACCGTTGGAAACTCTGTAGCCAGTCTTTCAGCTAGATTTTATTTATTCAACTTAGTACTGGCAACAGAATCTTCATGTTTACCAAAACCTTTGGAAAGTGTTGTTACGAATGGGCTTTTCGTACTGAGATTACAAAAATCTAAACAAATGAACTGAATTTAGGATTTACTGTGATTATGATAACTTTGATCAAGCGATTATAACAAATTTTATCTTTCTCTTAGTGCAGTGTGGAAAATTATTATAACATGGCTCTTAAGTTACATAATTGGGTTTATTTTTTAAATGAATTTCAAGTTTGATAATTTTGTGTTATTTTATCTGCTGAATAAAGTGTGATAGTTGTTTTGATATATTTTTTAACTGTGTGTTACATGCCTCAGTTCACTTCTTAAATTTAATTTTTGTGAAATTGATAATTTGTGTCGGCTAACTGGTCATGCCATGTATGTTTATTAGTCAATATAGTATGTTTAAATTTCCCATGTGTTATTAGTGTCTGTAAAATAGTTTTTGTTTTTAATTTGCATGATCATCATGATATTAACAAAGATGGAACAATATTCATACTTTAGCTGGGAATGAAAATAAACTTAATCTATCAAGCTTATTAACATTAAAACAAAAATTGGTAAGATACCACAAAAACCTTAACCAAAAATGGCAGTGTGCTGATCTGTTTCTTTCACTAAACATCATTATAAGTGTTTTTTTTTATATATAGCAATTCAGCTGTTTTAACAGTTTTGACTGAACGAGTTTGATATATATACACTCCTGAAGCTTCCACAGGTTTTTTTGTGTTTTTGCGTACTGTTATAGTAACTATCAGCAAACCGCATATTATTTATCCATTGGTAACCTGCAAAATGGCATAACTTTTGTCTGACTGAAGTTAACTTGCATTTACATTCATTTTAATTAATTTAACTTGTGTTTTCATGCATTTTAATTAATTTTTTCTAATGAAAAAATACTTGTTTATAGTGAAAAAAGTTGTTTGTGTTATACATTAACTTCAGAGCAATAATATAGTCCTAATGTATTCTTTCAATTTCTGAAAGAAGTGATTAATAAGTAATGGGTTCTTATAAAGTTGAAATATTTTTCTGAATATTATATTACTGAAAGTAAGAGAAATTGAATTTGTTGATTAAAAAACCATTTAAGTTACAATTACTTTTCTGATTTTCATTTTAGTGGAAAAAAAATTATAACGAGATTTCAGTAATAGTTTGTATGGTTTATGCCTACAATTGATTAGTATCTATCTATTATGAATATGAGTTTTTTTTAAATTTAATATATACTTACTTTTTTTTTACTATTTCTTTTTTCTTTAATTTCGCTTACCGTGAAAGTGCTCGTAAGAAGTTAACGAAAATAGTAAAAAAGTAATTTTTAAAGAGTTTGTTCAAAAACTCATTGTGTTAATATGGATTTTTCTGCTATGATGCTAACTAATCACTTGGGTAATTATATTTATATTTTGTATTAAAAATAATTAATAAATTGTTAAAGCAACCATTTTAAAATTACTTTTCCAAGTTTCATATTAGTGAAAAACTCAAGAAAACCATTGTTTATTATGAAATTTATGACAACTGATGGTTTAGGTGCATTACTAATTGAATTGTTTAAAACGACTGCTGAAATATAGTCACTTTAGTTAAATTTTTCCACAATAAAGTAGATAAGTGCTCATTCTTAAGGTTTACTTACTGTTATTAATATTAAATCATTGGTATTCTGGTAATATTTATTAAAATTAAGTAGAAAAAATTATTCAGATTTTTAACTCTGTTATACGATTTCGTATAACTGAGCTTGTTGGCCCCTTAGTACACTAGTGTTGCTGTCTGTAGTCTTGGCTCCAATAAACTTTGGTGCACGGTACATTTTAGACCGTGAATAAACTATTCTCTCGTCATAGAAAGTACATTTTGTACCGAATAACATTTAAGGAACTAAATGTTGTAATTTTTTTATTTTAGTCTGTTTTACTATTATATCTACTCGCCATTCTGATGATCTTCATTTAGTTTTAGTTACATAAAATTTTCATTTAAATTTTCAGACTTGTAAGAAACTTCCCGTATTACGTCAATATGTGAATTTAAACGCATAACAAATAATTAGTAATTCAGGCAGTTTGCTTTTTTATGTGGTGACCTAATTGGAACATCTGTTTAGATTAAATAAACCAATGTAATAGCATTAATTATATCACGACGGAATATTAATATGAGCTGTTAAATCAAAAAGTATATTATTTTTATATTTTATCTTTGTTTAATTAAATATTGTTACCTGGAAGGTATCCGATGTAACTTAATTATTACCAGTGTTGCCCTACCGACATTAGTCATATTATGTTTTTAAATTACTAAATTTTAGAACCTGCTGTATAAAAAAATTCTGAAACAGAACTTTCTCTTGCCATTGTAATTAATCAATGATTAATCATGAATAGATTATGCTAAATGAAAAATCAACCTTTGTTAGACTTTTAATTCTGATAAACCAAATATGGGAAATTACAATTTGACACTAGACTTAGCACTATAGAAATAAAAGCTGTAGGTTTTTAATTTTCTATATACATTTTTGCTCTAAAATTTCATTGCATTTTAAGTCCGCTATCATAAAAAATATTACTATGAAAGCACAGCCCCCCATGAATTTCATTGAGAGTATTAGAAATGTAGTAAATGAGGTGATTTTAAACAAAATAGTAATCTTTTAAATAAAACTTTTAATTTTAAAGTAGTTTAAGAAAATATTTTTTTTCATGTGATTTTTGTTAAATTTTATGTTTCTATTAGTTAAGTAATTTTTCAACAATTTTTAAAATAATTTTTAGTTTCACTTACACATGTTTTGGTGGATCCACCGTCATCAGAGTATATTATATCGTTTGAAACTAAATTTTTTTTTTAATCTATAGAAGGTGTTACATCTTCAGTCATCTGTATAAAACTTTTATACAAACTATAATTTACTCTAATGATGGTGGATCCACCGAAATATGTAAGTGTTAAATAAAAAAAATAAAGGCAGCTTAAAAAAGGTTAGTGAAATTTACTATATAAAATAGAATTAATTTCAAGCTGCAGGATGCATTATTAGGATTTATTTTTGAATGAAGATATTATTAAAATGGCATTCAAGTAACAAAAATTGCATGAAAGAAAATATTTCCCCAAACTACATTAAAATTATAAATACCAATAATTTTCTAGTCTCAAAACACATGAATAAACTACTACTTTCGGCTGATTGGTTTTGATAAAAATGTTTGTCGGGTCCCTCATTGCAGTTATTTATCTGGCAACTGTACAATTTTCAGTTTTTGAGATTTTTTTTCACAAACAAATCAATCAGCAAAAACATAAACTCGTAAACATGTTTTATGTAGTAAAGAAACTCCATTTTGAAAAATCTGCTGAAAACAATAATTTTTCCTTTGCTACATTTTATACAGGGTTAGAGAAAGTAAAAACATGATAGCAACTGGCCTGCTGTTATCTGTATATACATATTGTTTTAAGCAACTATGAACAGATAAAAACATTAAATTAATGACTTTTGATCTTGTGTATTGTATCTTATTGCTTCTTCACAAGTACCACAATCTTACTGAAATTTTTCCCCTGAAGAAACATCTTCTTAAAAACATTATGTACTTTATAAAGATATAAGAAAACTAAATTTTTTCTTACGCTCAGCTCTTGCTGCTTCGTCCTTAATTCTTTGGAACTATTGTAAATGATATTTTGATATGGAACTTTCTTTCATGTGAGGAAACCTCACTGAAGACTGAGGGGGCTTGTATGATATATAACCATTTTTTTTTAACTACATTCAGGAAACTACAAAAGAAAGTGTACTATATTGAACATGCCAAGGTAAATCAAGATATTAATGATTATGTTTTTTAATACTTTTAAAGGATATATTCTTTTAAACAGTTACACAAAAATCTTTTATTTAAATCTTGTGTTCGAAATAGTAATAAAAACTGCATTTCGTAACACTTAGAGGATTTAGAGTTCACCTAAGTGATTTCAAGAAGAAGCATGAAAGGACAAAACTGAAAATAAGTATTAACACCTTGGTGTTAAATTTGTTAATTGCCAGAAAGTTTATTTATTTCCCACATTATGTATTAGCGTTTTTCTTGTTATCGTTTAATTTGCTTACAAAAGTGTTTCGTCTATAGTTCATTCCACTTACCTTTAAAATATGTAAACAATCATTCTGCTCTTCTGTTGGATGGATGCATCATTTTAATTACAGAAAATGCTTAGCATGGCTGATCCCAATGGTGAGAGAAAAATTACATGTAGTTTAAATTATTTATAATAAATCAATGAACTACACAAGAAGCGCTGATATAGCTTATTACTTTGTCAGAAGGAGATATTAACATTAAGATTTATGTAACATGACTCATCACTGACGCCTGGCTGTTTGATATAAATTATGATCACACTAATCTTATTCTTCCAATCATACGCTTGTATATGATTTGTTTACATATGTTCCAAAGTTAGATGGAATAACGTACGGTAATTCAAAATTTTCTTAATATTTGTTAAGAATTGTATTAATTATTCAAAGCAATTATTAAAATCCTTTAGAAAGAAACTAATATTGTATTCATAAAATGTTATCAATGAAGCAATTTTTTAGCGTTTTTTAACAATTATAATGATAGAATGTAATAATGTTGTGTTAATTTATCGGTGATCATAAAATTAGTAGTTAAGACTGTTACATTTTTTTTTATCAAAACTATTAGGATTTAATAAATTCAAAGAAAGCAAAACTGAAAATAAGTATTAACACCTTGTTAATAAGTATTAACGCTAATACATTATGTATTAGCGTTTTTCTTATTATCGTTGTACAAATAAGAAAAAACAAAGAAGAAAATTGTTTGAAGACTATACTTTTTAGGTGCTTAAGATTGTAGTTACTGTTTTTCATTTGGAGTACTTGCAAACCTTAGTTGGGAATCCTCAAGGGCTCCTCAGGGTTTTTCTAGTTTCTTAAAAATTTCTAATAGTCTGCTAATGTGAATGGATAGGAGAAAACATTTATAATAATTAAAATTCTTATTGGCTTACATGTTTTCTCCTTCAAATACCACTCGCTTCTAATGAAACATTCAGAAGTACTTGACCTAGAAATTTGACATTAATGATGTAGGGGGGTTGTGCAGAATCAATTTCAATAATGGATTGATAATGTCTATCATTTGTATATAGTATGCTTTTATGTAATCTTCGGCTGTAGTTTCTATTATGTGATGTAATATATGGGTTTTACTTTCTTATTCATGTGTTATATAGTTATGCAATGGACTAAAACTTATCCTAATATCTATTCAGTTTCTTTTATTACACACATTAATCATTTGTCGGTTATATTAGACAAATGTTTAAGTACAGATTTTAAGACAGGTACTATATTTTAATTTAGATTATAAAGTTGATAAGTTTTGTCAAACAACTCATCATATTTGATTTGTATGTAGATTTGATTATTTGTACAGTACGATTAAAAAGTAATTAATATGATAACAGAACTATTTCATTTCATTATTTATCTCAAATTGGCCGAAAAGAAATTCTTTTAAAAATTTTATCTGATTATGACTTGTGAATGATATGTATACTGTTCAGTTAGTGCAGGGCTGTAAATGTGAAATGATTTGTTTTTTTTATTCCTCTCTCAGTTGGGTGTTCTTAACTGGTTTGTGTTTTCAAATGTTTTCTCCGTTTTTGTTAATTAAAAGTGAAGAAGTCAATAATAAAGAGTCAAATAATAAGAACGCAGATACTGTGAAAATCGATGCACAAGATTTTAATAACAAACAATCTTCTCACAATACATACAATGACCAGTACAGGCAACGTCCATTATATAATAATGATAATTATAGGAATAATTACAATTATAATAGGGAAGGATCATATAACAACTATAGAGCAGGAGGTTATTCATCATGGAGTAACGCAAATGACTGGTGGTAATTTGGTTTTTGTTTTTACTTTGTTTTATCCTCATTTTTCCGTCGTATTTGCATTTAAAAAAAATTTTTTTTTTGTAATTGAATTGTTATATATTTTTAATTTTTACAGGAATCGAGATCGGTCCAGATCTAGACGAGGTGGTGTTGGTGGCGGCGGGGTAGGTATGGGTGGAGGTAGTCGATTTGGAGGAAGTGGTTTCGGAGGAGGTCGGGGTGGAGGCGGTTTTCGTGGAAAGCCTGGACCATTAAAACGACCTCGCTGGGAATCTGAAACATTACATGATTTTCGTAAAGATTTTTATGTTCCACATGAAAATGTTAAGAACAGGTTGGTTTTTTGTCAATTTCTAAAACTTTTGTGATTAAAATGAATTGAAGTGTGATTTACAGTGTATTACAGCAGTTAATCAAGGCAGAGCGGTAGAGTCAGATGGAAGAAACCTAACTTCATGTGAAATATGCTACAAATAAAATTAAAGAGGATGTACAGTAACATGTAGCTGTAGTGACTCATTTCTTTTAAAAACTTGTATTAGTACAATATCATACGCTGTTAATTGAATGTTGTTATTCGTATGGGTTAAACATATAAATGGATTTTTTTATTGTATTTTATATCCTAGAAATTAATGAACTAAATCTTTTTTGATCTCTAAAATGATTCTAGATAGTTTGTACAGATTTACAACTTTGCATTCGTCAAATTTATTTACGTATTTGTTAATGTTCACTTACTTGCGACTTTATTGCTGTGAATTATGAAAATATTTATAATAATAATTTACAAAAAGAAATGAAAATAAGTAAATGAATCTACTTAAAAATTTAATTGAGTAAAACAATATTTGTATAAAATCGAATGACGATTCTGTACAGAAAGCATATTTCAGAGAGTACACCTATTTGTGTGGTAGGAGTTAGTAGAAGCAAAGGGGAGTTTCACGTACTGTCAACATTACTGCTGGTGCTGACTTGCATTTCTGATTTAGGCTTATCTTTTGGTAGTGGTTTTGATTGATGTTTGATATAAGTGAACTTCGGATTTGCCTTTGATTGTCAACTTACATGTGCATGATAAATAGAAACAAAGACTACTATTGATGTTTCTTCCATATTTCTAAATATCCTTATTTACTTTGAATTTAAGTTATTTTATGATTGATAATTAATTGTCAGTTTGGTAATAGGTCTAGTTTTGTGTGCATCTGAAATTTTAGTATTACAATAGGTGAACTCAAGCTTGTTGGTTAAATTTTTAAAATATCTTCTTTAAGAAGTTAAATTTTTATTGTTGATTTCACTAAAATGCGATATAATTTGTATTTTGTTGAGGTCTTGTTTTTTAAATTTGTCCTGTGTATTTTAAAAAAAATATATACAAGTAAGGAAATTATATAATTTGTAAGATGTTGACTTTCGATTTGCTTAAATTGGCTAAATTTAATATTAACTGAATTTTTCTTCAATTTAATTTACTGTTGAACATGGCAAAACTGTTTCTTAGTTGGTTTGTTACTTTTGTCTCAACTTACAGGGCTACATAAAGTAATGTTAACATATTGCTTAAAACATTGTTTTTAGAAATAGGCCCCTATTTTGTGGATGAATGAAATTAAAGATTAATTTTGAATTTAAGTTTACATGTGGAGGTACTAAACTGAAATTGAATGTTTCAGATCAATGGATGAAGTGGTATCATACAGGAGAATGCATCAGATGACTCTAAAAGGTGATGAAGTTCCTGACCCAATAATTAATTTTTCAGATGTAAATTTTCCAGAATATGTTGCAGATGAAATAGCGTAAGTCAATTTTCATATTTTGTTTTTTATAATTCAAAATTCTCTTTGTATTATCAGCAATAAACTTGTGATTGTTATCTTGGTTTCATTTTTTCTTGTATTCATGCATTTAAAACTTGCTTATTTGTTTTATAGGCGACAAGGATTTGATACACCAACAGCAATTCAAGGGCAGGGTTGGCCTATCGCTCTGAGCGGTCGAGACATGGTTGGCATTGCTCAGACTGGATCTGGTAAAACATTAGCGGTGAGTGAAAAGAGAAATGTTGAAGTAGGAACTAATTTTTAAAGTGGCTTGCCTTTTTCTTTAACTTATATTGTGGCTGCTAACTTAAAATGGATCCTAGAGACAGTAATGCCTTCTCTCTGATATAAGTGTAGATCATATGATCATTTTTAAATTTTATTTCCAAAATTTTTATAGTTTTTCTTACTACATTCTGTAATCAGTTGTTGCAAACACGCAGGAGTTATAAAAGAAGTCTTAAAAGTTAAGACTAGTATATGACATTAAAATGATAATTTTTAGTTGTTAATTTAACTTCATATAATATTTTTCTTCAAACAAAAAGCTGGTTAAAATCTCCCTCTTGACATTTTACTTTCTTCAAAATGGTTTATATTCCATTGTTTTCTTCATTCAGATTGAAATTATGACTGGATAGAAAAAACAGACCTGGATAGTAATTGTTTCCTACTATGTAACTAACACTTACGCTTCATACATCATAGGGTGATAACTCTATAGTGATATCTAATAATTTACTAGAAAAATGTTTGGTTTGTATTAGCTACATCTTAGGATGTGTCTATTCTTAGGAATGTTGTTCTTGCATTGTTAAATGAAGTAAATATGTGAAACTTTTTTTATAATATATAAATTATATATATATATATATATATATATATATATATGTACAGTAAAATCTCTATATAGCGGAAATCTCTCTTTAGCGGCATTATTTGCCGACCCCGACCCTTTCGTATACTACGATAATGTATTTAACTCTCGTTATAGCGGCACAAAAATCTCTCTATAGCGGCAAAACAATATCTTCAGGATATGGATTTAGACGCCTATGTAGGGGCAGACAATGACTTAGCCACTTCAGCAGATGTTGGCGATGATGCAATAATCGAAAATGTCTTAGCCCAAAACAACGAGCAAGAAAGTGAAGATGACGATGAAATGGAAACAGAAATGTTGTCCCTTCAAGTAAACAGGCACTAGACGCTATTCTTGTTGTTTTCACGTACTGTCATTGCCAATATGTAAATGAAAATTTACAAGTTTTAAACATTGAAAATGAGATTAAAGACATGTTTTATGAATTGAAAACGAAACAAAATTTACAACTTATTTTATGAAATGAAATGTACTTCACAGTTATTGTTTCCTTAATAACAAAAAATATATACTGTACTGTGTATTTTTTTGTGTTTGTGTAGCCTATGTTTTATTAGATTTTAATTGTATGTATGTATGTCTATTACTGTTCAGTGAAAAATGAGTTTCAGTGCTAATTAATTTTAGGCTATCTATTACAGTATGTACTGTATAATGGTTATTGAAAAAAATTCAATACGAAAAGTGAAATTCTATTGTTAAACATTAGTAACACAACATCTAATAAAACCAGTTTGTATCCAAATTTCTTGTTAAGTTAATAACCTACACTTTATGTAATTAATTTAAATATCTCACTGTATTGAAGTAATCTACCGTATTAAACATTCGTCATAAAGTTATCTATTCAGTAGTTTTTCAAAAACTTATTCCATGCACCATTTACATACGTATATAAGTTATTTTGTACAGAAAAATTAGTTCTCCAACTTCCCTCCCACCGTTAATTACTCGCTCTCTCTATAACGGAACTCTCTTTATAGCGGCGGTACCTCATGGTCCCTTCAATTCCGCTATAGAGAGATTTTACTGTATATATATATATTTATTATTTTTTTTTATTTTATTAAATATCCTATGTAGGATTTTTAAACAGCCGTATTATTTAAAATTGAAATATATATTTACTAACCACCAGAATACGGTAACATAAAACACTTACCAATGTTTATAGCGCTTTCGTGTATCTTGTACACATCTTCAGTAAATAAAAATTTATTACAAGTCACAATTTAAAACTTCCTGCTCCTACCATGGTAGATAAGGAATAGTCGATTCTTATATTTAAAACAGTCTTGCCAACTTAATCAGTTGATTGTCGTATTCAGTCTGTGTGTTCATTAATTTTTCCCTGTTATTGTATTTATAAATATAATATCTTTCCAAAATTTCAATTTCATTTTGTTTGTTATTTATTTCTAATATTTCTAGATTATTTTTTATATTCGACATATTATGTTTATTTTTAATCATGTGTTCAGTTACATTGGAGAATTTTCGATTTCCTTTTTTATAGTTAGAATAGTGTTCTGTAAACCGTTTTTTAAAAGATCTGGTGGTTTTACCTATATATATTTCATTACATTCATTACATTTACTTTTATAAATTCCACATGAATTAAATTGATTATTTTCAAATAATAAATAATATAATAGAAACTGATATATATAGGAAACCACATGTTACAAATAACACAATAAACAGATTTTCAAATCACCCATGGATACATAAAATAAACACGTATAATAACATGATACACAGAGCATATATATACACATATAACAATAAAGAAAGATTTAATAAAGAAATAAATTACATTAAAGAAATAGCACGAAACAATGATTACAATAATATTTTCATAAACAGATTAATAAATAAATATTTACATAAAATTAATCAGAAAAAAACACATCTATTACCATTAAACAATAAAGAAGAAATAAACAAAAATGGTAATAAATACATTACATATAATTACATAAATCATAGAATACATAAAATTACCAATATATACGATAAAAATAAATACAAAATAGCATATAAACCCCAGTTTCCTATAAAATTTATTTTACAAAAACATAATATTAAGGCAAAAAATGTAAATGATAAAGAAAAAGAAAATAATCAATTTAATTCATGTGGAATTTATAAAATTAAATGTAATGAATGTAATGAAATATATATAGGTAAAACCACCAGATCTTTTAAAAAACGGTTTACAGAACACTATTCTAACTATAAAAAAGGAAATCGAAAATTCTCCAATGTAACTGAACACATGATTAAAAATAAACATAATATGTCGAATATAAAAAATAATCTAGAAATATTAGAAATAAATAACAAACAAAATGAAATTGAAATTTTGGAAAGATATTATATTTATAAATACAATAACAGGGAAAAATTAATGAACACACAGATTGAATACGACAATCAACTGATTAAGTTGGCAAGACTGTTTTAAATATAAGAATCGACTATTCCTTATCTACCATGGTAGGAGCAGGAAGTTTTAAATTGTGACTTGTAATAAATTTTTATTTACTGAAGATGTGTACAAGATCCACGAAAGCGCTATAAACATTGGTAAGTGTTTTATGTTACCGTATTCTGGTGGTTAGTAAATATATATATATATATATATATATATATATATATATATATATATATATATATATATATATATATATATATATATATAATACCAAAAGCTAGAGTGCAAAACATGAAAAAATTCGACATTTTTTAAAGGACTTAACTTTTTGAGCATACTAACGAGAAATGTTACATGTCTATTAACATTTTCTGTATTCAAAAAGCCCTGTTAAGATGAAGTCTATTCAATGAAATGAATTTGCCAGGTTCACTTGTGATACTTAAAAAATTGTCTGTAAAAAGCCTTAAGTTAAATTTGAATTAGACCATTTATAAATAATGGTTATACAGTTGTTGTATTTGTTACATTTTAGTTTACCTGGATATTTGACACAAGCCATTTAAGGTTTAAGGCCAAACTGTTTGTGTATTGGATGGCATGACTGGCTTCTATGCAGGAGTCCCAGTTTAATGTCTGGTCAGATCTGGCAATATTCCTTCACAATCTGCAAGTGTAAAACAAACAAAAAAATGAAAGTTTAAAAAGTTGTGTAATCTGATTCAGAGAGCTTGACTAAAGTTAAATCTGGACAGTTTGGTTTTATTGGATTTTCATTGGTCTATGTGATTGGAAATTTTCAGAAGCAATGGGAAGTTTCACATACCATCAACATAACCTTATATTATAATTTTATACAATATAGTAGATAGAACATCTTGAAGTTCAGAATAATTCATAGTGTGATTGAATTTTGATAAATATTTCACGTTGATGTGTAATATTTAATAATTTTCAGTAGGTGTAGTGAGTGAACAGAATACTATGTCGCATCATGTGTTTGTTTACTTACTCCTTTAATTTTTTATTTCTAAGTTCTATTTGTTTATTTTAAATGGGTTCACAGTTTCATTATAAAAAAATACATTTGAATTTTTTTATTTGCTTACAGTATATTCTGCCAGCTATTGTTCATATCAATTATCAGCCACAATTGCTTTGTGGTGATGGACCAATTGCATTTTTCATATGTTTTGCAAAACAATTTGCTTCTTTTTCTGACCCCTCCTGCACTGCAGACAATACAGTCTTTAGTTTTCCTGTCATCAAGAGGATAAATAAAATGAAGTTTTCTATTTAATCGCTCCTCTTCTTCCACATCTGATGGCCGGGCTCTTTTTTTTATTAACATTTCTTACTTGTCCCACCAACTGTTTGACTAGCTGCTTCCTGAAGGTTCTTTGCCTAACTTCCTTGTTTTGAGGCTGTTGTGAGTTGAATAAAATGAATGCATTGACAATCGCAGCTTCCAATAGCCAAAAAAAACTTTTCGCCACCATTTGATCGATATATATTGGTCGGCTGTATTGACATCTCCCATAGATTCATTATATATAACAGTTGGCTTGGTCGCACTTTCGACAACGCCTTTTTTCTTTACTCTTCTCACAGTTTCCACAGAGTTGTCCTAATATGTTGAGAGCATTGGCATCTTTCCAAATTAAAAGAGAATATTTGTCATCTTTTCTGTAAGCTTTTATTTCTCCCCATTTCAACTTGAATGGCTGGACAACTACTTTTTTCTTTCTTATAGGTCTTACTTCTGGGGGGTTATATGGTGCTGGAAACCGTACAAACTAAAATTTTAATATGTTGTGAATTGGGGTATGCTCTCTGTTTAGTGGTGCAACCTGCCATAGAAATACTAAACAATTTAAAATAAATTGTGTAGAATGGCCACCTATGCTGGCCGTACGACCTGAGAGGATTGTACTAGTAAAAATGACAAACAGATGATATAGAACATGGCCGTGTCCAGCAGGCCTGGACATTCGAGTTAAGAAGAACTTTCCTAAAATAGCTTTGAGACCACAAAGGGTTATAAAAAAAATACATTTGAATTTTTTTATTTGCTTACAGTATATTCTGCCAGCTATTGTTCATATCAATTTTCAGCCACGATTGCTTCGTGGTGATGGACCAATTGCATTAGTATTAGCTCCAACAAGAGAGTTAGCTCAACAAATTCAACAAGTAGCTACCGATTTTGGTTCGTCCACTTACGTACGGAACACTTGCGTATTCGGTGGTGCTTCAAAAGGACCTCAGGCAAGAGATCTAGAACGAGGCGTTGAAATTGTAATAGCAACACCTGGTCGTTTAATTGATTTCTTAGAACGTGGGACAACTAATCTCAGGAGGTGTACATACTTAGTGTTAGATGAAGCTGATCGAATGCTTGATATGGGTTTCGAACCTCAAATTCGAAAGATTATTGAACAGATTCGGGTAAGTAAATTATTCTTCCTGAAATTTAGTTGATTGTGAAAGGAGTTTAGTTATTAATGAGTTTAGCTTTAGCAATTTAAGTAATTTTTTGGGTTGTACCAATTGCATAACCATAATATGTTTTCCTGAATCCAACAAAAATATTCTGATAATTGTTAATAGTTTTCCTGAAAGTATAAATTTTTATAACAGGATGTTTTTCTCTCAAAAGCCATGGAATATTTAAAGAAAGTTATAGAAATGGTTGTAGTTTCGACAAAAGAATGTTAATTTTAGTCAGTAGAAAGTTGGATTATAGAAAAATATAAAAACGTGATATAGCAGCTGGGACAGGACAGTGAAAAATTAATATTTTTACAACAGGATTGATAAAAGTAAGTTACAGGATTCATAATTAAGATTCATATTATAAGAATCATATTTATTGAGTTTGTAAAAGAAAACAAAATTTTTTGTGTTCTTTACAAATTTAGTGATCTTTGATTTCCTTGTCATCAAAATGTCAAAAAAGTGATATGTCTTGTGCTGTAAATTTAAGTATAAATTTTCTACTTCATCATTCAGCAGAAATGTCTTAAGTTTGTAAAAGTTGATTCTTCTGGAAAATTTTTTGTTTTAGATACCAGATTAAAGGAAATTTAAAGCGTCATATTTTTTACTATTTTGGAAATTTTTAGCATCAATTTAGATCATGTAAATAACGTTTTACAGTAAAGAGATGAAACTTAAATCAGAAAACATCTGCATTAAATTTGAAAATATCTAAAAATATATTTAACGTTTTTACATTGATCATCCAGAAATTTTTTAATGAAATATATAGGATTAATCCCCATGTTATGTCAGATAGGAAAAACTTTTTAACTTCAGGAAATTAATTGTTTCTCTAATTATAGCACATGAAAATTCACAGAAAACCAAAAACCTCCCACTTGGGAACCGTTTGGAAACATCGAAACATATTTCTATTAAATTTTTTTTGCATTACATTTCAAATGTTAAAATATATGTATTATATATAAATTTGGGGAAGTGATTTATTCAAGAAATTTATTTTTCATGAGTGTATATTTTTATGGAATGTTAAAAATGTTACAGCCTGATAGACAAGTACTGATGTGGTCAGCAACTTGGCCAAGAGAAGTTCGCCAATTGGCAGAAGAGTTTTTACATAATTATATCCAATTAAACGTTGGATCATTGCAATTGTCAGCCAACCATAATATTCGTCAGGTCATCGAAGTTTGTGAAGATTTTGAAAAACAAGACAAGTGTGTATTTTCACTTGATTATTTTTTTAAAAATATTTTCTGAGTTTTAAGATAAATATTTAATGACAGTCTTATTAGGGTAAAAAGACTCCACCATTCATAAATGGGCGTAACAGTAAATGCACATTGTGGCTTTCTTCATTGCGTAGTGGTAGCTTGCTAAAATGTGAAGCGGATGGTCCAAGGTTCAATTCCTGGCTAGCGTCTGGAAATTGCTCTTAAACTGTATTTTTTATCTTCTATTACCAACTTCAATAACTAATGGACAAACCTGTTATTAATATTAAAAATAATAGTTAAGCCTATAAACTCTGGCAGTTGGTGTTTTATCAAAATTTGAAAACTTTAAATATTGAACAATTATTAATTTATCCTATACAATATGTGTGTTGGTGTCTTAAAATAAAAAATCTTAATGATATAGGTAAATTGATTGTCTTAAAGTAAAAAATGTTAATATTTATTTTCCTGTTAACTCTATGAAATAGAACATTTTTCCGATAATATAAGTAATCAGTATAACTGAAGTTATTATAATTTCTTTCTGGATCCATCATCAATTTTTAAATAAGTCATCTTAGCAGTTTTTCAAAACATAAGTTACTTCATGATGGTTTTGAATGTTTATTCATAGCACAAAAAAAACCGGAAAAATAAATCATTTGGAGCTATTCAAGGGGGGCCCGAAAGTAACTGGACTGAGAGTGTACTGCCTTTCATACACGTAGTACAGAGTTCTCCCGTTACATGGTGTTAGTAGAGACTTTCAACAACTGCCCAGATGGCGTCAGTTTGTAGGTTAATATTTGATCATAGTATTGTGTTTCTCTTACTTTTGTCATGTTCCACCAGCAATGTCATTAGACGTCCAGCCAATATTTCACTGGCTTGATGCTTGCTTGGTTTCTGGACCGTACCCGTAACACCAACTCTCAAACATTTGCCTGACTTAATCAGTTTGCAGCCTCCAAAAATAATAATTGGGTGCTGTTTTACGGCCGTTTTCTTGGTTTCCAATGAAGTTATGTCGTTCTGGAAATCGTCATCTGTTGACTGATTCTCTTGTAGATTTGGGATTTTTATAGATTTTTAGGCGTAGAAAGAGAAAATATTGAAGCCATTTCTTGTGTCCGTATCATAAAAATTGTGACCCAAAATTTCAAATCACCTGATTAATTCAGGGGAGAGGGTACCTATTATATGTTCTTAATTTTAGTGAATTTTCTTCCAATCCATTGGTTATAGTTTTTTGAATTTTCACATTTTATTTATTTTCAAATAAGTGCCTAGTCACCATTTGGGTGACTTTCATTCTTTTGATAACTTGTAATAGTCGTGATTATTTTTTACCTTTCTGTTTCTATACATTAAATTTGTTTAACTACAATGATCTAACCAACCATTGATATTTTTAACCCCAAACTGTGCAACCTCTCTAATTTTAGCAATAATCCCGCATGTAACATCAGTGTAATTGCTAGTTTCAAAGTATCTTGTAATTTTATGTAAAGACCAATGAATAGTTCATATGACAGCATATGAGATTTTTATTTCTTAAAAGATAGTTTGAAAATTATTTTGTTCTCATGAAGAATCCTTATTTAAAGTATTGAACAATTTTATTTTAATTAGATGAACTTTTTTAATGTAGGATTTATTGGCTAGTAATGTCAAGGAACTTGTTTAGTAATTGAGATGCAATTGAATTTTCCAGTTTAATTTATTCATTAAGAGATTTGTAATTAAATTATCGTGCTGATTTATAAACATATTTGTTATTTCAATATTCCATTTAATGTGATAAAAAAAAATCTGGATATAATTAGTATATACTGGATGTTTACATCCTGAATGGGAAGATTGCAGAATACCGAAATCGATGGGAGGAGCATGTAGAGAGATGTCTGAGGGAAAGATCCCCATCAGTGTTTTGCAATACAGACCAGAGGGGAGGAGAGATGTTGGGATGCCACACAAGAGATGGCAAAAATTCAATAGTTTGTCGCTGTTGTGAGTCAGAACAGGCGGAAGCCTAATCTTTGTGAGAAGAGAAGAAATTAAATTAATAGAATGAATATTTTTCTTTAAATTGGTATTTTTGATTTCTGAGATTATCTTTATATTTCTTTTTTTTCATTTACAGGTTATGTAATTTGTTGCAAGAAATTAGCAGTGAGGAAGAAAAGAAGACTATTATATTTGTAGAAACAAAGAGAGGTGTTGACGAAATCACTAGAGCAATTAATCGATTTGGGTCTGTTTAATGCTTAATTTATTTTTAATGTTATTTTTAGTTGTATATTGAAAGGTTAGCTTTCTTAAGTCAATATCTGGCAAAAGTCCATTTTAATAAGGTAGTTTTGATTAGAGAAAGGAAGGATTTAATATTCATAGTTTTTTAAACATTTTAGCTACTCATTGGCTTATTGGTTAGCGCAACTGGCTTCTACACCGGGGTCCCTAGTTCAATTCCCGGTCAGGTCTGGCATTTTTCCATCACTCATTTTCATTATCATCATTATCCACCATCTGCATTAGTAGAAATTGCAAAACAGTCACACGTTAAATAAAAGAAAATACTCATTGTACATGTCAATACACAAGGATGTTATTTGTTACTATTTTATCATCTTAATTTATTGTAGAATACCTCCATGCATTTTTGAAGTGGCAATCAATGAATTAATTACAAAATATGTATTAATAAATATTAAATATAATATTAAGGCTAGAATTGGGAATTTTTCCACTCAAAGAAAACATAAAATTGTATCGTGCCCAATGGGTCGATCATTTAAATAGAAGCCAGAAAGCCGCTTGCCTAGTATAGCAAGAAGATACAAACCAGTGGAAAGTAGAGATATTGGCAGGCCGAAGAAAAGATGGGTGCCCCAACAGGTAGAAATGCCTAACCCGTGAAGCGAAGAAGAAAGAGAAAATAATTTTCAAATTTTATCAATATTTGGTCATCCATTGTAGCTTACAATATGAATCCGTTTTCATATTGTATGAATGCTGGCTTGGTTGAATGAAGTTTATTTTTATATATTTAGGTGTTAGAATTATTTTATACACAAATATACATACAGTTACTGAATAGTTGAGAAAATTTTTGTCTTTTGCACCAAGGTTTTTCCATGGAGTAGAATACCTTTTCCCTTCTTTACGCTAAGTATGTGTTGTTTAGGTCGTGAGCTGAAAGGCTGTTTTGAATCTCTAAAGGCTTTATAAGTAAAACGAGTAGTGGGATGGTTTACCAGCTCTCACAGAATAGAAAAGTATCTTATCAGCATACCAGGCCCTTTGAAAAGCACGTACCGTCCATCCTGCAAATGACACCTTCATTTTATTCACGACAGGGTCTGGCTGCATAATGAAATTCATTACTCTTAAAGGAGATAACTCTGACTAGTGTCTTTTACACCTCTACCTCTTCTGTTCTTAAATGCTTCAGTCATGTAATTGGCTGACCATGTGATATGATTCAGAAATATATTTTGTAGCCCTGGAACTAGCAGATTGAGCGCAAATAATTCAACACTTCACCTGCCTATTATGGGCATACGCTAAATGTAACTTACAAATTATAATTTATTGCCCATAAAAATGTTTTATTTTATTTGGCAAAAATTTATTTCATGTTATAATTTATTGGTTTTTTTCAGGTGGCCAGCACTTAGCATTCATGGTGATAAATCACAGCAAGACAGAGATTATGTCTTGAATGGTAATTATAAAATTTTTATTTTCTTTTTAACACTTACTATGCTAAAGCCATAGTATTATGACTTTGCAAATCTAGAAATAAATGCGGGAAACATAATAGGATGGCTTTGAATTTTCCAAGCTGTGTAATGTACAAAGATGTAGTATTACGTTTTTTGATGTTTTAGAACACTTATTTCATCATATTAGTTAACTAGCACACTAGATAGCATATGTGTACCATTTTTGTACAGTAATTTTAGAAGTGACAAGGTCATGTTGCCATGGTCTGTATTTTGTTCACCATGGCGTCTACTAGCATAGGCTTTATATAGTGATATTTGTCATTGTTTAGAGGAAAGTAATTGTGATTTATTTGTAATTTATCAGTAATCACTTAGTTTTTATAATAATTGATTAAGTATATTCAGATTTTAACCTTCATAGTATCATCTTTCTTTTTTTGACAAAAACCTAGTTTTTGATTAAATAAATATAAAAAATTACAGTAAAAACAACATTATTATATGACCCAATGATTTCTTCACAAAGAATTGAATATTAAAATGCAAAAAGAATCATATTAGTAACTTAAAATACAAAAATATTGTGCTTTGTCAAAATTTGCAAAAAATGGCCAGCACTAAGTAGTAGGCATCATATCGGAGCACCAGCTTGTTAAGTTTTAAATTGAAATTATATTGTTTCTGTTTTTTGTGTGAAGATGCATTATTTGCGTATCTATTATTTAATTACCTTTTTATGAGGCAATAAAACATTGTAGAACGTAATCTCATGTTTTTCCTCATTTGTAATGCATCTGGATGATTTGTTGCTAAGAAAATTTTTTATGTATGTCAATACTTATCGATGACAAATCTACTCGTAGAGAGCTGGATTTTGTCAGAACCAGCCCATTGGGAGCCGAGACCGAACTCTGCTAAATCTGTTATCCTTTTAAATGTATAGATTTTTTTAGGTCTTAAAATAATTATATGACATGTAGAAGAAGAATGAATAGAAATCGTTCTGTTTCACGCTAAACAAAATCCCTGTTATATTAGTTGGTTACAAGTTGTATTATTCAAGGTAATATTCAAAGTTGATCAGTTAAGAAAAAAAGCAAAACTTCCCGCAAAGAGGAAAAAGTTTTTCATCAGTATTTTCTATTTCCCGTGCCTGGTCAGCTCACGAAGGGGTCAGGCTCTGTGCCCTTTGTGGGACACTGGGAGGGGGGGCCTCAACCCCGACACGGCGCGTCCCAATGGCTGATAGGGAACGTTCCTGTAGATATGCAGGACAGGTGTGAATAAGGTGTAAGAGGAATCATTTACCAAATAAGCACCCGTGGATCAACTGAGGCGGAAAAGCCAACGGCCTTGAAGACGGAGGAGGAGATTTCCCAACGGCAGAGAGGGCGGAAGAGCACAAGGGAGCATACCCTGACAGAAAAACCTGCAAGTTTAGAGGCAGTGAGGTAGCAGCCCTACCACTAATCTACTCTGCGTAACGCTCGTAACGTGACCAGAGGATTTTCTATTACTGGCAAGCTTCAAAAAGCCTCGGATAGGACAGGATTATCGGATAAACATAACGGGAAATGAAGAAAGATTAAGAATTTTGGAATCACGGATACAGTATTGATCTCGACATGGAACGTAAGAGGTGGACTGGCATATAAGGAAGCAGAACTGCTTAAGATACTTCAGGAAAAAAAAATTAATATTGCCATTGTGTCAGAGACCAAGAAGAAGCAGAGAGGTACAAGAGATGTCAATGGGTGGTTGACCATTTATAGTGGTGTGAGCGGAAACGAGAGAGCGAGGGCGGGAGTGGCAGTATATGTGGATAGTAAATGGAGAGAGAAGATAACTTCGTATGATTACGTCAGTGAAAGAATATTGACAATACGTATGAAGACAGATAGAGGAAACATGACAGTAGTGGCCGTATACACACCGGAGGAGGGGAAGCAGGAAGAAACCCAAGTATTTTATGACGATTTACAGAAGGTGGTAAAGAGGTATAACACCTCGGATCAGCTTATAGTCGCGGGAGACTTGAATGCGAGAGTAGGAAATGTTCCGATAGAGGGAGTAGTTGGAATGTTCGGAGAACAAACCATAAATAGGAATGGTATACACTTACGAGAATTTGCGTCTTACAATAAGCTGAAAATCTCAAACACATTTTTTAGAAAGAAAGAGATAAATAAGTTTACATGGAGTGCTAGGGGTTTGAGAACTATTTTTGATTATGTACTGGTGAATGACCGATTAAAAGGAAATGTAAAGGACGCACACGTTTTTAGGGGCTACGATATAAGTTCGCATCATTTCCTGCTGGTGGCTACGATAAATATCACAGCCAGATGGAAGAGGAGGTCCCATGCGGCGGTTTCAGGTGGGAAACAAGTGTTCAAGGTAGACTTGCTACAGCAAGAAAGTGTAAGAACACTATATCAAAATAGACTAGCTGAACAGCTGAAAACCAGGCCAACGAGTGTCGATATTAATGAGGAATGGCGGAGCATCAAGAGAGCGCTGCATGAAGCAGCAAAGGAGGCTTTAGGGATGAGGATCCTCCGAAGAAGGAAGAATAGGTTGAAGTTTTGAAACAAGGATGTGGAACAGGCAGTGAACGAGAAACGACAGGCTTATCTGAAGTATATGCAGTCAAGATCAGAGTGGGATGGACAGACCTACAGAAGAAAGAGGAATAGAGCCAGAACAATTATTAGAAAACTACAAGAAGAGTCTTGGGACAGGTTTGTTGATGTCTTAGAGGAGGATATTCATGGAAAAAAAAGCTTGGCTTATAAGGTCATGAAGGCAATGACAAGGGAAGACAAGGACAGAGCGGATCTGGTCATTATAGATGAGGAGCAGTGGTTAGGCTATTTTAAGATGCTTTGGATGAGCGAGGAGGAGCAGGGGGAGGAGGTTAGAGACGTTGAGGAACCAACAACAGTAGATTATCTTACACTGGAAGAAGTGGAAGTGGCTGTTGCATCACTAAAAAATAGGAAAGCCTGCGGGACAGACGGTGTCAACACTGAACTTCTTAAGTACGGTGGACTCCTCCTCAACTTGAGGCTTTTACAACTGTTTAACAAATGCTGGCTTAAACTGGAAATACCGGAGGAATGGGCGGAATCAGTTGTCATCCCAATCTTTAAAAAAGGAAATAGAGAAGACCCCAATAATTACAGGGGGATTAGTCTACTGTCCACAGCCTACAAAGTTTATGGGAAAATAATCAACGGAAGATTGGCTCCTATCGCAGATGCCATTCTACTTGAAGAACAGCAGGGTTTCCGAAGAGGCCGGACAACTATGGATGGAATATTCACCATTAAGCAGGTTATAGAAAAACGAGTGGAATTTAATCTGGAAACGCACCTAGCTTTTGTTGATATAGAAAAGGCGTTCGACAAAGTTTCCCGTCAGTTGTTATGGCAGATAATGGAAAGGAGAGGCTACCCGCTACACTTAATTCAAGTGGTAAAGAGTATTTATAAAGGGACGAAGATCGTGGTAGCGTTAGGCGATCGATTGACAAGAAGTACACAAATAACTTTAGGTTTAAGACAAGGATGTGGCCTCTCACCAACACTTTTTAATATTTATATAGACGATGCAATACGGCGATGGAAACAAGAAGCTCCGCTAGGCATAAAAATAACCAGAGATTCATATTTTAATACTCTCTTATACGCGGATGATCAGGTGATAATACAAAGCTCGGAAGTGGATCTTCAAAAATCAGTTCTGCTTCTTGATAAAATAGCCAAAGAATATACCATGAAGTTGTCGACAAGCAAAACTAAAGTGATGGCATTCCTTGGGAAAGACCCAATACGATCAAAGATAGTTTTGAACGACAAGACTCTAGAGCAAGTTTCCGAATTCGTTTACTTGGGTTGCAGTATCACATACAAAGACGATAACGAGATATTGCGGAGGGTCAATAAATTTCAGTCGGTTTGTGGTTTCATCAACAGGACCTTCAGGAGGAAATCTCGAAGGGAAACACAATTGCGATTATACGATGTGATGGCGGTGCCGTTGGTGTTGTACGGCAGTGAGTCTTGGGTGCTACGAACAGCTCAGTTAAGAAAGGTAGAGGCTGCAGAAATGAGATTCATGAGGGCAGTGAAGGGATGTTCCTTGAGAGAGCAGATTCGTAGCAGTGAAATAAGGAGAGAATTGGGTAGAGAGGAATCGCTGATTGGAAAAGTGTCAAAGTACAGAGACAGATGGACGAACCACGTCGAGAGAATCCTGCCAGACAGGATTACGGTGAGGGCGGTAAACCATCAACCGGAAGGAAGACGAGGCCTGGGGAGACCCAGAAAGAGATGGCATGAAGCTGGAACAGGCGTTACGCCTAATCCGTAATAGGTAGAAGAAGAAGAAGATTTTCTATTTCCCCAGCTATCACAATTTTTTCCCTATTTCAATGAACCTATTCTCTCCCAAAACTATTATATTATTTATAAGACATGAGGGTATATTTTAAAGTCAAAATGTATGTCATCATTTTTTCCATATTCTAACTT
This sequence comes from Catonia carolina, assembly GCA_035578175.1. NCBI lineage: Eukaryota > Metazoa > Arthropoda > Insecta > Hemiptera > Achilidae > Catonia > Catonia carolina. Next base: position 252,448,045 of record JAQMRL010000001.1, on the reverse strand, counting down.
TACACACATTAGATTTAGAATACCCTGGTATTTACCCAAATTTTTAACACTACAAACACAATGTGTGCTTTTATTGTTAACTTCTGTTCAGTGGAGTCAAAGGTTTTTTTATTGCTGTGTTACTACGAGGAACTAAGTACTTTTATTAAATTTTTGGCGCAAAATATTCTATATTTTCGATTTTCAGCACATAATATAATCTTTACACCTATTTTTTGGGACAGTAATTATTTACAAATTTTTAGTTCACTAATTAACAAAAATTGGGTGGATGTATTTGGAATTGATACCGGTAGATATGAAAAAAAGAGTTGAATTTTTTCAAAATATTAATACTACCTCAAAAATGGGTATGGTTTGATGATTCATGTACCAAAATGTTCATGTGCATGTGCTCTGCAAAAAATTTAAAAAAAAATCTGACAAGAATAATCAAATTATATATTTTGAAGTGATAAGATTTTTATAAAAAAGATAACTGCATGTTCTCTGATAACATCTATCGATGCTATAATGCAACAATATTATGGTTTTTTTATCATTTTATGTCTGGCATTTAGATTCACCATGAATTTTTTTAAGGAAAAATGGCCGAATACTAATTATTCCACCTGCACGATGCGTATATGTAGGTAATTTATAGACTATATAAGCAAGCTGTTTTTAGACAGTTAAAAGGGAAGTGCCAGTTATTTTTAGTAGCAGTCACAATGTTTTGTACTATAAATTCTAAACATTATTATATTGTTAAACTCTCTTTACATTTTTATAAAAGCACAGTAATATATGTAACTATTTATAGAATAAGTTACTTATTGAATTTGTATTATTCATTAAAGCCCAGTAATGAATGTCTCCCAAGACTGGTAAACTAAAATAGAGTAGCAAACTCTTCTTCTGTAATGCTTTTTACGGTTGATGAGCTCTGCTGTTTCATGCGTTTAGACCAATCAGAACGTTTACCTGCGTTGTCAGATTGTATGAATGTTTCGCCCTAACAAACATTACGCGCGCATATGTAAAAGAGCCACAGTAGTTCAGTCGTGTCTTGCAACTCGTACTGAACACATTGATTATGGAGCGCATTAACATACAATACTTAATAATATAATCAGCTGGTTGTCTGTTTATAGGTTATAACTTTTATTGAAAGACCAAAAAAAATGGTTGATGAAATATATAGCAGAGCTACGAGAGCAAGTATTGGCAATGTTGCTGGCAAGTCATTGGCTAGCTATGAAGTGGGTAGGGGGCAATGTGTACATTCAGAGCTCATCAGCTCTGAAAAATAGTATAGTGACAAAGTAATTATGCCATGGTTATTTTAACCAAAGTGCTTCTGATCCAAAGGCAAGCACTTTACTATTATGCTATACTAGACATCAGACCATACCTTGATTAAATGATGATAAAGGTAACACAGTAAAGTAAAACATATCGATGGTGTTCGCTATATGAAAATAATTTCCAACTTTGTTTTTTTGTGTGATATTTGAACACTAAGTTAAAATTTTATGTTCTCTTATATTCATATTTTTGTATGTATGTCAATTACAGAATTCAGATCAGGAAAAGCATTAATTTTGGTCGCAACTGATGTAGCAGCAAGAGGTCTAGGTACGTAATAACCCTTAGTTATCTATCTTAATTGCTGGTTTAATTGTAGAAGTATATATGGTACTTATGCTCGGGAATGTACCGTATAACTGTTGCTCTAACTGAGTGGGAATTGATCCTTGTAAGTCGGCATCGTACCGCATCAACTTGACAAGTAGCCAAGTTTGTGATAATGTGTCAGGCATAGAGGCGGGGCTATCTACCCAGACTGATTGACAAATTTGGAAATGCTGATGCCCTGTCAGTGAATTTTAGTTACATATTATAATATAGTATACACACTTCAGCCTTTTTTTTAATTATCCTCCCTGAAATATTGTATGTTATTACTCATTATCATTGTACTATCATCTACACAGCTTTATGTTATCAGGTGTCATTCTTTGACATCTGGTTGGTGGCCTGCAGAATATTTGAAATGTTAAAAGACTTGTAATACAGTTGAGCCTATTTATAACTAATCATTATTCAGTTTGGACAAGTTTACTTCAAAAATTTATCTGTGTGTGCATATATAATTAAACCCCATTGAGATATGAACTTGTGTGCCCCATTTTATTAGTGTGTTACTGTAGATTCTATTCTTTCTGTCATGAGTAATTTTGGAGTATTCATTGGTAATGTGTACTTTATAGTACCTTTCATTTGCATTGGGTACCATATTCTGAAATACATTTATTTTGTAAGTTATTATTGTGAGGTGCATTTGTGTTAATAAATTGAAGAATGAGTTAAAGATGAGCCATTTCCATCAGAAGTAGAAATTTCAACTTCAGAGAATCTGTCGTGAAAGAATTCTGGTACCCATCAAATCCTACATTGTAGCGTTGGTTGCGGAAGTATATATATACATATATATACATTCGCTTTATGCTATAAGAAAGCATGATTGATTTTAGAAAAAAAAATGTTCATAGATTAAACGATTGTTAATTTAAGTTGAGGACTTCAGTATTGTTGACTCATTGATGAGCTCAAAACTATATGGTCCTAACATTGTAGTATACTTGGAAAACATACTGCAAAAATGTGCATAAGTTAGTTACTGTACACATATTGAACTTTGGTTAGATATTGACATGACTTCATAAAAACTCGGGTTCTTTAACCTGAGTTTAACTGCTATGAAAAGAATACTGTATATATATTTTCTAATGGAAAGTTTTGTATCGTAAAGAACATTTTTTGAATGCTTGAATCTCCTAATTAATAAAATTGGAAAATTCATTGAATAAGACCATAACAGCTCTTTTTAAATTGCAACTATTCACTTAAAATTGAATTTCTACAGTTCACAAGGCAATTAAGTTTAGGTTAGAAGAATCCGGGTTTTAAATAAAAGTGTTTAAATTAATACATTATATATAATATTCTAAACAATACACAGGAAAATGTTTAACAAAGAAAAAAAGAGTACATCTTAATGTTTTGTTAAAATTTGTAGTGTTGAGTTAATACTTTATCACTGACCAAAAGGAACGATCTTGCAAGTTCATTCTTAAGTAGTGTGTATTTTATAGTGTGAATTCATTAGAATTCACACAGTAATTGTTCAACTGTTTTGTAAAGTTTTTTCCGTAATGAAAAATACTTATCCCATGTCCTAGAATGGTTACACGTGGTCCTATCTTAATTCTATTGAGTATGCAAAAATTGTAAATAACCATGTAATATCATCAAAAAGCCAATTTTTAACCTTTGTTACTGGAGTATGGTTGTAGCCAAGAACTTGGAATTTTGAGTCTCTCTTTCTCTCCATATGCCATGTTAGCTCCTCTTATGTTAACTATCTCTATGATATACTTTTCCCAATTTCTTACTAGATGGAACAACTACTTAACACTGTGAATTTACAATATGCAATCTTTTTCAAAATAGCTTAGTTGAATGACATTCGTGTCAAAAGGTAAACATGAAATACAGCATTTTCATCTTTGTGTGCTATCATAGGTTGTAAATGTATGCTGTACACAAACATAACGACTTTTATTTTTAAACAAAATTTTTGGATATTTTTGATTAATCGTAATACGAGTTCTATATTCTAATTGGAAAATGTTATAGAGGTAATGTATAAAAGATTATAAAATAGTTATCTGATAGTTTGAGAAGATATTCTGAACAGAAATTTTTCTAGTGATATTAAGCCTACAAATTATTTTTTAATTGACTAAAACTGTACAGATAGTTAATGGAGTTACAACATTTACGTTTGTTAGGCTTTAAAGTTATTGGTGCTTCCAACGAAACTTTTATATAAGATGTTCCTAAATCCCTGATCAGTCGCACATCACTAAACCCATACGACAAAGCAATTTGTACTATTGAGTGTTCTCTTGCAAAAATTTCATTTTACTTGTTATAAGTTGGCTCGACTGTACCATAATTAAATTATTATTATTATTGTTTTAGAATCCACATATTTATTTTAAGCTTCGTTTTGTTTGCAGACAAATACAACAAATACCTGTGATATTATAAAAATTCCTGATCTGATTTTGTTTTAAAAATGGTTTTTTTAATATATAATTCCGTGCATGTTATTTGTTTTTTTTGTTCTAAGATTATTTTAGAACTATCTCATTAATTGTAAGTATTAAACTGTTTAAATTGTATTTTCAAACAATACTCAAATTTGGACTTGCTTATTAAAAGTGGTTTCATTTGTTCTCAAAGTGAATTGTTAATAATATTTGTACAAGTTTGTTGGTTTCACAGCTGTGATTTTTGTGTGTGGGTTTTCCTGTTTTGTAATTTTGTGTAAGTTAATTTTTAACTTGGTTTAAAAATAACCAAAAGTCAGTCCCAGAGAAAAATTATTTTAAGTAAGGTAGTTCGTTGACCAACCTGATTAAATGTAATCCATTGTTTTATTATCACCTGCTTTATAATGATTCCAATGTTAATTGTACACACTTACTTAGGCCATTGGTTTTCAACAGAAACCAAGATAAAATTACCCTTTATATTGACTGTATTAATCGTTGTGTGTAAAGTTTTTAATGCTTGAAACGGCATTGTTGCTTAAAACTTGTGGTTCCAATTTTAATATTGATGCCATGCATACTACACAAATGGCTAAATAGATCATCTTCAACATCCTCTTTTCCGTCTTGCAGATTCCCTCAGGTCGACTCTACACGACTCCTTTCCACCTCTTATTTTTCTCTGGATTATGTCTCCTCCATTGCTCTCATGGCATCGTATCTTTTCCGATTCATCCATAGCTGAACCCATACAACATATCAACATTCTTGGTCTTTTCCTTCTGCCTCCGACAATAGCATTCTCTTCATCCATCCTTCTGGCATCATATTGTAAACAAATAAAAAAAAACAATTGTTAAATGTCCAATTCTTTTTTTCAGGCTGTCCATCCTCAATGTTCCTTACATCATTTCACACTCATCTTATTTTCTCTTTTCTTAACATACTTAAACCTCATTTCTGCCTCCCCTGCACTCTATTCTCTTCTTTCTTCCACTTGTCCATTTTGGTGCAAGTCGGTTTTGGCACAAAATAAGCATAACACGTAAGTTTTTCATAAAGCATATGAAATAGTTGATCCCAAGCTTGGATTTTCTCTCTTGCTCTGGAGGAAACTATTTCTTTTTGCACCATTGTTTTTAAATCCTTTCTAATTTTTCAATATGATTCTTAATAGAAACTAAACTTTCTAAAAATGTCCTGATATTTTATAGCCTATAAAAATGGTAGTATACCAAGAACTCAACAAGCAGTTTTTCTGTGTAGTTTTTTTTTACAAAATAGGAATGGATTTTTTATATTTGTGTTTAACATTCTGTAGGGTCGGCTCAGTAAAAACCACTTTAAATCGTAATTCCAGATTTAAAAATTGATTTGGTAATTCAATTCAAATAAGTATTTTTATTTAATAAGAATTATTAAAAGTTTACTTCAAGTCCTGTATTAAGAGTTAAATCGTAGGATGTATTTAGTGACAGATAATTGATAAATTATTGTTGTGTTTAAAGGATGCAGGATTTGTTAGTTATCTACATTGTCATAGTAATGGCAAAATAAGGTAACAGTTGTCCATCTGGTTCTCAATGAAATTGATGTTCACTGTCTACTTGGAGATTAAATTGTTACCATATTTCTCTTAAATACATATGTTGTCAGAAATAGATGGTTTTAGAATGTTCACGTTTTATACATGGCAAAAAAATTTTATTGGCAGTTAAAGTACCCTCTGTATGTATGTCAACCATCATGACACAAAGTGGCAATAAAGAATTTTTTAATCGTTTATTTCATAAAGAATCTTTAGTGTTGAATTATGTTTTATATTTTTTATCGTCGTATGTAATTAATGAAGCAGCCAAACAAATATGATTGATATTATTTACACTAATCTACATTGAAATTATACTGATAACATTATAGAGGTTTTCTTGGAAATAAATTCCATTACAGATTTAAAAAGGTAGTGGCATATGGACCGAGTTTTGGTTATAAGGTCATCCTGAGATCACAATCCATTCAGACCTTTATCTTCTAAGAACAAGAAGCCTCTTCGTGAATTGCTAAAATGTTCAATTTTGGTAGTGTGAAACGGCAATATCTGTATTACCGTGATTGTTTGAAAAAAGTGTGGTTGTAAGATGAGGTATTAGTTTTTTGGGAAATTTTAACAGAAGCACCTGTAAACCCAAACATCTTTTCATCGATGCATTTTATTAAATGACAGTGAAATCCAATTTGATTTCAACACAAGTAATCTTCGATGATATAGTTTTTTAATAAAATTTTATTTACCTCGATTTATGAAATGTACTGTCAACTAATGGCAGAAAGAGTATGCCACAATTGTAATTGTTTCCTGAATGATATAATCATTATAACTCTACATATATTTTAACTATCAACAATCATTGATCATCAGTATTCAAAAGTATCAGTAATGTTTTATTACGAAGAGCATTGAGATATGGTAAAACTTTATTATCGTGTACAATCAACATTATCCTAGAAGGTTTTTTTTGATTGCACGGTAATTTTATGTAATTACTGAAGCCTTGTAGTAAAACATCAGTCGAAATAACTGAGTGTTGGAATGCAGTTATGTTATGTTATTCATACATGACATTTTTTTGTAGCTTTTATATTATAAAAGTTACTTATATTGAACAGTTGTTACTAATATGTAAATAAGGTGCTTTAATAAAGAAATTATGTTGATGGCTGGTTATACCATGTAACATCTGCTTTGGAGATAACTTCGATAAACATTCTAAGAAAACAATCTACATACAACTTGAAGATTTTTTTTGTGGGTAATGTAATTTTTCGATAAAGTAATTTTACCAGCTTCAAATCAATTAATATTAGAAAAAAAATCAATGTAGATACTGATAAGTTTTTAAAAAAAATTATTAGGTTTGGAACCCAAAAATTATTTGTAATTGCCCTAATTATAATGTTAGTAATTTTGGAAATACAGTTTATTACACATTCAGCATTACGGATGCATATGTGAATCTTAACAGAAACTTTCCTACCCCCTACGGATTTGTCAAGTTCTATTAAAATATTATATGACTGTTTTCCGGCCAGCAGACAGCTTGGATTGCTTATTTGTCGTCTTTTAGACCCGTAGTAGACCTTCATCCAAGGAAGCATATAATTTTTTTTAGTCAAATTTTTAGTTAGCTCTAGTTTTGAATTTTAGTGTAAATTGGGCTCTTAAATTAACTGTTAATTTTAAATCATTCCCTGCAAGTTTTCACCTTGAAAGTTAAATAGAAATTTAAGGATTTTAATCCTTTTATTGTTTTAAATATTAACATCAGTATAGAAATCTCTTTGTTCTTACATGTGCAAAGTTACCTTAGTTCCCTTAGATCACTTTGAAATAGTTAATAAAAGAATAATAGTTAGTAATTTTTAGCTGCTGCTATTACAAAATTTTATTTTGTGTTTTTAAAACAGTAGGAAAATTTACGTACTGCATGCTGGGAAATAGATGTAGTAATATCTGAATAGGACACATTAATGAGTCCGTAGGCTGGCGGGAAGGTTTGTGTTGGACTTTTTTATGTACTTGTTGTGCTGAATGTGTTAATATAATAGTATTCTTTTTATTGTACTTCATCATTATTGTTGACATTCTCAGTTTTTCATTGATTAGAACTTTGAAGATATTCCAGTGACAAATTTTTAAGTGATCCAACAAAACATCGAAAATATTTCGTATGTTCAGCAAAGTTTATTTGTATTTTTGTAGTACATTTTAGATGTTAGACATAAGTTATGTCATCCACAGTTGATAAAAAATTATGTGGTATTATTTTTGTTACTGCAGGAATGTGTAAAATCATGGAGTTGTATTGTCTGCTAAAAATACGTATAGTGTTATGTCCCTCTTATATGGCGTTACTTGTATTTTATTTGTTCAAATAACATAATTACAAAATGGGCATCAAACGTTTGATATTTGTCAATTTAACCCAGTCTGGTTATGTTTTCCTTGTTTTTTTTGTTTTTTTCAGAGGCACTGAAGCGAGCTGTTGAATGCCTGGCAGTGCCTCTGTTGTTGTATCGATCAAGTTTTGATAACTGTTATCTTTCTATTGTTGCTTTGAAATGCTTGCGTTGCTCCTCCTAGTGCGCTGGCCTGACACTTGATCAAACTGTTGTGCAATTTGTGAATGTACTCTTTCTCGTAGTGTTATTTGAATGAACATACTCTCTCAGTAACCTGTGAAAAGGGAACAACTGTACCGTACCTGTTCTTCCTTCTACGGGACGAAAGGGTTTAACACATTTGCCCCCGACTTGGATCGCATCCCACAGGTAATTATGAGCATCTTGTTTTGTTATTATGTTTTTAATTGTTTTCTCTACTGATTTAAATATATCTCAATTTCAGGATAGTTTTTTTTCAGTTCCAGTTTTAACTTAAGTAAATTTATCGGAATTTTACTGTTCAGATATTATATATTGAGTATTTACTGTGTACTATATATATATATATATATATGTAAAGTCTGTTACTGTTACAGTTTTTCCACAACTTGTATGTCTGTTGGTGGGGATGGGATTCAGAAACTGTTATGCATAAATCTACTGTCCTATTACAACCCATAACCACCACTCCTTCTTTATTAAGACGATGCTGACTTGATTGTCCTTGAGCCCTTCAAAATAGCAGGAGGCCTGCATAATACCTTTTTCATTTTATAAAATTTTTTGTTGTGGACGTTACATGAATTTCACACTGTTCTGCTTATAGATATAAAGGGAAACTGTACTCCTTGAAGAGGCATACAAGTTGTGGAAGACCAGTATTAAATTACAAGGAATTAAGCCATTAAAAAAAACTATTCTTCAGGAATCTCAAATATTTATATGAAATTTTAGAATGGTACCTTTTTTGCGAATGCATCCAAGAGACTCCCAAAGAAAGTATAAGATATGTCAAGAATTTATAAACCTAAATATTAACCCTGTGTTAACTTTATTAGACGTGTCAGTTTTCTTCAGCCAGAGATGAGTGAAAAGAATTCTAAATTATACCTAGTACTTTACATTACTTTTTAGTTTTACCAACCATTTTATTGTTTTGTAGAATTTAGCTGCAAACAGAGGTCCTCGTTCACTACACATATTTCTGAGAAGGTCCAAAAACGAGCTACTATGGTTATACCAGTTAGTTACATACAACTCAAATTGCACATTACCATTTTTGTTACTTATTTCCTTCATGATTTTTCACTTGCTTCTTTGTAGTTTGTCATGTAATAGTGTTTACCCGATAGTACACTATTTTTACCTTTGCATTCACTTATAAATTTATTCATTTTTATAATAGAATATTAAAAAGAGTCTTAAATACTGTAAAATGTCATCGATCAAGTAACCATTCAATATTTTTTAAACTTATGCAAGGATAGTGGTAATTTAATTGAATGTGTACTTTACCTGTGTAAGTGGATTTTGGTTCAAACAGTTTTAGTGTTGTGATTATAGACATCTACACTCTGTATGAAGATTTTTACTTAACGTACATTATCACCTCAAAATTGTAGAGTGCAGGTTCTGTAAGTGATTCAGGCTCCTTAAATAGTGAGTTGCATGTTTAGGTGATTTGCTTCCACCATATATCTATCTGCTAGTTTTCTTCTGAATTCTATAAACTTAATGATAGTTTACTAGATAAGAGGCAGAATTTGAATATACAAGCTTAGATTAGTCATAAGATCTCATACATTCATCATTCGTCATTGCTCTGTTTATGTGGTTAATATGTCTTATTTTACAACCAGTTGACAACAAAGAAAGAATAATTGACCATAAATGCTTTTTGTTATTTTTGGACCGATATAATATAACTGATGACTGAATATCCCTGTTCGTATGTTTTGGATGTTAATCCTCATAATTGGTTCATCTGTTGTACAGACCAGCTGAGAATTGGGGGCATGTTGATTGACAGTATAGTCTGATAAAACCAGTTCTCTTACAAATCTATGAATGTGTTTTTATTATTTGTACTTTTTCACTTAATGTCTAAACAATCTAAGGTGTAAATTTTTATGTAGTACATGCTAAAATGTGTTTTTGTTTTATCACACTCATATTCATCATAAAAAAACCACAGTAAAGTAAATAAGAAATTTATGAAATCACTTAGAAACAATCAACTCATGTCAATTTGATAATTTAACCTCATTACTGACTCAGAAAATAAAATTACGCAAATAATTCAAAGTCAAGGCCCAGTGTTGTACTGTTTATTCTACAGGCAGGTGACCAGCTAAACCGACAGCTGATTAAGAATGCATCTACTACTGTAAATTGAGGCGCTCAGAGGAGAAAGGCGAAGTCAACAAAATCGGAATTTTGTTTTTTTACGGATTCTATACAAAATGACATGGTACTTTTGAATGAATCTGTCAGTTTTTTGTATTTCGCCTTGGTGCTTTTGAAATCAGTACGGAATCAATTAGACGTAGTTATTCCTCGTTTATACCTCGTAGCAGTGCTAGGCTGTCGGAAGAGAAAGGGCGAAGTTGACAATATACTGTCCTTTGTACACTAGAGTGCATCCCAGCTGGCTTATTCACAATCTGTTTTCCTTCAGGTGTAGTCAATAAGATTTAATTAGTAGAACCAGGTTATAAATGTACTGTTACATTATTCAAAATTGAAATCATTTATTTCATCCATTTTATGTTAATATACAATCTGATAAATTTTTTTGAAAATTATAGTGTGTAAACATGCACTGTTTTTGGTTGTATTAAATAAGTTATGGTCAAAATAGGTATAAGATACAGTGTTGCAGTTAGGAAATCATTTAATTAGTCCTGTAAAATAAAATAGTAACAATTCTTGCCCGTGATTTTTGTATGAGCTATTAACACTTTTCGTTTTTATAAATCTGCTGTTAAGTCCACCAAGCCGTTGGACTTGATATAATTAGTATAATTATTCAACTATTTATTTATTGCAGTAATTTCCGGAGAACCAGAGTACAATTTATAGGGGTCGGCACTCACAACCAATCGATTAGGGATTGTAATTAAAACACGAGTTAGAAATTGACTGAACAAAAGGAAAAACACTCATAGGAAAATTTGACCACCTGAACAACCAAATATTATCACGAACATAAATGCCACTTACTTGGTTCAGAATATGATAACGTTGAAGTCCAATGACTGAAGCACATGGTGAAGTCCGGACTGAAGACCGCCGAAATACACTTTATTACATTAACACACAATTTATAAGCAAATAAACACAACAAAATACAAATGACCAAGTACATAAACACACATTAGCACAATACAAGCCTCAACATGAACATGAGCCGATCCCAGCACCAAAGCATGGTGCTAAGCCGAAAATTAGGCCTTGAAATGAAGAGCACATCTGCTTATGACAAGTGGTCCAGAAACGGGAAAGGAAATAGAGCGTAGGTGGAGGGGGAAGAAACATAGAGAGATACAGCATAATAGGGATTAATAGATGAAATTAAGAGCGCCAAGGCGCAAGCATTTGAAATACCGCACTCGGCGACGAAACATTACTTAACCCGGGAGAATATTACTTAACATCTGCATTGTGCATCTTCTGTGAAATCTTGTATATTTCCTATATTGGTTATTTTATTTTTATTATGAGTAATGTTGGGTTTATAAATAACATTGTATACAAAGATTTCAACAGGTAAAAAATAAGTTATTGTAGGATTTTTCCTAATGCTTTTTTTACCCACTGCAAACGCTAGAAAATCATATAAGTGTTGTATATGGCCTATAAAATAATGTTAATATTGTTTTTTGGCACGTTTTAATTTAGATGTGGATGATGTTAAATTTGTGGTGAACTATGATTATCCTGCCAGTTCTGAAGATTATGTACATAGGATTGGTAGAACAGGACGTTCTCAAAAAACTGGAACAGCGTACACATTTTTTACTCCAAACAATGCTAAGCAGGCTAGAGATCTTATATCTGTTCTTGAAGAAGCTAATCAGGAAGTCAATCCAAAATTAATCCAACTAGCTGAGATGGCTCGTAGTGGGGCATTTGGAAAAGGTAAGTGAAACTCATGAATTTTGGTACTTTAAATTATTATTGTTATATTTGTTGGCTGAAGTTTATGCTGGTTTTTCTATTGAGCACAAAATTGGTGGACCTTATATGTTTAATATGGATCGCAATATGTTGATCCGATCTTGGATCACAATATAAATATTGATTGCGTACAGTCAAATATTGATGGTATTTTTGGATTGTAATATGGGTCGCTAGATTTCAAAAAATTTTGAAATCCATCAATACCGCGATACGTATTGGGCGTCTTAAGGTTTACACGGTCCATTTGGCAATGACAACTTGTTTATAGTCGATATTGTAACTTATAAATGTAAGTTTTAGTGGTTAATTTTACTGACTCGTACAGTATATCCACGGTATAAAGAATAAATTTATTTTATATACCGTGAGTATATCGTTTTTTTTTTTAAATTTCTGATTGGTATTATTTATCATGGAGAATATTAAAGAGCGAAAATAATGCTGAGAATTTTCAGTTCTCAAACAATCTTTGTGTAGCGTATTACTGTAATGTAATCACGATATTTTCTTCAGCTGAAATTGATCTTCTTATTGCGGTGTCTGTTTTAGTTAAATATGGGCCAACCTTTTCATGTAGTTTAGTTTTACAAAACACGCATCAGGTATGCGGAAGTAATTTTTATAACCTTCTGTGTCTGTCAACGGAATTTCATTTAACCCTTTCCACTCATATTGTTTGCACTGTGATTCCCATCCACTTTTATTTATTTAATGATTTCTTGATACCCTATTACATTAATCCTATGCATAATGTGTAGTTAGTTTTAAGAGTATGCAATACTTTTGATGTTTATTATTATTTTAATGTTAATAATGATCTATAAAACATACACTGCTGTTGTAAAAACTAACATAAAATAAACTATGTGACTATAAATTGATACCTACAACCTAATTAAAACACGCAAAATAATCTGAATATTATTTTTATATGAATTAGTTACCTTAAACCATTTTTAGTTACCTAAAAACATTAACTGATCTTAAAAATACCGCAAACTAAACAACGCATGCTTACAGTTAAGTTAGTTTGGTATGGCGACATAGATTCAATTAATTCTGTTTATATCGATAATCGGTAGTAGTCAACTATCGAAAACTACGAGAATTAATTTTTAAAACATCCTGTAGAGGCCAGCACATTACAGAAATTTTGTTAAACGCGTTATTTTCATACAAAATCAGCTGTGAAAACTGAGTCGGATGGGGTCCGACATACGAGTGTAATGGTAATACTATCATGTCAGATCAGATCCAACAGTCAAGTTGAAAGTGTTAATAAATTTAAATGCATGTACTTACATTTTTGTAGCCAATCGTTCACCAGCTCTTGCGGTCAACTCTTCTTTTTACCTCGACAGCAATCAAAATGGCTGTACAAGCCTTTCTTTGTTTATGTCCATCGTCATATGTTTAGTTTACTGAGCTGTGTTCCATAGAACAAGAATATTGATTGTGTAGTCTCAAAATATCTAACCATCAATTGAGACCGCAAAAAAATATCGCGATCCATATTGAACATGTAAGTTCTGCCATTGAGAGTTGGAAAATGGAATATTGGACTTCAAAAGTCAAGTCTTCTCTTAAAATTATATAACATTTGTCTGTTATTATTATTATTATTATTATCTGTTTTTTCATGTTATTTGTATAAGTATTATAAATTGAAAAAAATTAATATTAGAAGTTTATGAAAATATAAAAAGCCATCATTATGCTATTTTGGCTTTCTGTCATTAGTAAATGCATTCTCAAACATACTATCCAAAAGAAAGGAAATTACTGTGTGGATCTGCAGCAATAGAAACATAATCGTTAAGAAATCTTAATTGTCAGTTTATGAAAACTTTTAGCAAATTATGATTGAGCATTATTCAATCATTTTTAGATTGTTCCCCTTGTGTGATGTTGATACTGTTAACTTCATTTTTTTTCGGAACTATATCTTTAGACGTTGGATACGCTCTCAATCAGAACTGAAATTTTTGGAAACAAATTGCTTTGACTCAAAATGAGAAAATTAGAAGCATTGTCACTATAAATTATAATTATAATAATATAAGTAATGTCATAAGTATCGCTTTGCAGGTAAAATTACGTTTACTTATATTTCATTTTGTTATTCAAATGGATTTCCTTTAAAAATTAGGTAACTGTCATTTGTTGTGTATTTGTTATTGTAGTAACTAACTTGATAACATTTCTGCAGATTTGAGTCCTACAGATTTGTCCGCTTTCCACATCCTACAGCCCATTGTCTTCTGTTATCTCAGTCACTCTCTGTATCCATATTTCCTGAGAGCAACTGCTTCTTGTATTTTTGAGATGGAAAAGGAATGCTTTTTGCCGGCATCTGTCCATGTCATTCTTTGAATATGTCCATTTCTTACCATACCAATTGTTTGGTCTATATTTTGTTTACTATCATGGCTTCATCTCTCATGTGCTTCCATTCTAGAGATTCTGTATGAGACCATCATAACCAGTTTATCACTGAGGCTACCAGCTTTTGTTTATTTCTTGGAGCTAATTTACCAGCATTTAGCACTTCATGTAATTATGGGCTCTAATATACAGTAAGCGCGCCACCTTATGATCCGCATGAGGAATTTCTACTACAGCATGTAGTGAAAGATTATACTATTCATTTAAAAACCATTTACCATAATGTTTCTGTCATTAAAATTCAATCTTTTCTTATACTATTTCAATTTACTCTAAAATATAGTTAATTTTTTAACGGCATGCAAGTTAATGCTCCTTTACGCAACTCTTCATCACAGTTTTCTGTAACTGTAACACAATTTCAAAAAAAAAATCATTTTAGTTAAGACACATCTGCAAAGCACAAGCACAAAATGTACAACTGTATATTGTGACATCTTCGTGAAAAGCAATAATATGTAGGCCTATAATAAATAAATACGTAGCAATAAAAACGTTAGTAAATTGTTAAACATGATAAACATGTTTATAAATGTTTTACTCGCACACTACTACTCCACCCGCCCCACTTCCTCAGGCGATAGAGATCATGAGCTGGCGCGCATACAGTAGATGTGGTCATTAACTGTTTTGTTCTCATCTATATTTTTCTAGACCAGAGCAGAGCATTTAGTCTTAAAAGAGCAGCTTTACCCTGATTTATGTGGTTCCTGTTATCCCATTTACTCTCTCCCTCAGACGAAATCATAAATAGTTAATTAACAAGCTAATGAAAAATATACCTTGGTAATGTATCAGAAGTTCATGTACATTATGTTTCTCATGTTTATTGTAAGCATAATATTTTCTGTTTGTTGCAGGCCGAAGTAGGTTTGGAAATGGAAGGATGAGTCCTGATAGAGACTACAGAGGTGGTCGTGGACGTGGTGGACGTAGGGGTGGAGGTGTTGGTGGATTTAGGTCTGGTGGTAGAGATTTTGGAAGACCACGGGATGGTGAGAGAAGCTTTGCTCGAAGACCAAGATCCGCAAGTAATGAGAAATTTGGCGCCCGAGATGACTCAGAATCGAGAGAAAGAGGAGGAGCTTTAGGTAGGGACAGAGGTGGTTTTGGTGATAGAGGTGGTCGATTTAATGATAAAAGTGACGCTAATGATAGGAATAGTAATAGAGGTGGTGATTTTGGAGGTAGGAGAAATCCTAGAAGTTTTGATGGTGAAGCGGTAAATAATGATGCTGCCGGCCGTGGTGGTCGTACAAGCAGATTCAGTAACGAGGGACAAGATTTTAATAATGATTTCAATAATTCATTCGATAATAATGATGATGATGCGAAAAGCAATAACAACATGGGCAATAGAAATACAAATAGAGGCTCAGGTAGACCCAGTAGATGGGGAGACTCTAATGACGAAACAGGACCACCAAGAGCGAAGCAGTCCAGGTTTTCTGGGTCATCAGATAACAGTTTCAGTAACCAGAATCAACCGAAACCATTGATGGGACAAAACACGCCAAAACCATTATTCGGCAACCAAAATAGTCAATCGTTTGGCTCACAAAATCAGCAGAATAAAGGACCAGTACCTCTGATGAACATACAAACAGTTTTCAATTCTCCACCTCCTGGTTATCAAAATCAAGGTTATCAACAGCAACAAAACAAACAAGGGTCACAAAACGGTAATAACAATAATAATAATAATAATTATCAAAATAATCAACAACAAGGATCGCAAAACCAGGCACAGTCACAAAATAATTATCAACAACAGCAGCAGCAGCAAGGGCAAGGGCAAGGACAAGGACAAGGACAAGGACAGTATCAGAATTATCAACAATCGCAACAGACAAATTCGCTAAATCCTCCACAAACTATTAATTACATGCAAGCGTACACTCAGTATTATGCGCAGCTACAGCAACAGCAGCAGCAACAACAACAACAACAACAACAACCTCAAACAGCTGCTCAGCCGGCAAGTCTTTTGAATGGTTTTAATTTTGCCTTGCAACCCCCTCCACCTCCTCCACCAAGTAATTCATAATTGGTTTCTTTTTAAATTTCCATGTGTTTAAATGAGATACTTCTCATTAAAGAAACCATTAGATAATTTAACTGCCATAGTTTTTTGAATCACCAGAAGTACATTAAATAGCCGTGATGTTTTGTGTTACTAATATAAGTTGAGTTTTTTTATAACCTATTGTCCAGTAATTTTTTAACTATATTTTAATTATATATTTTGATAGTGCCATGATATGGTGTCGTTTTGGAACACAAGTTTTTAGTAATAGACATAAACAGAAATATTAATTTGTAGTGCAACTGCTGGTATTGATAAAAATTAAACTGTTTTTAAAAGCTGTGTTGGTGTTGAGGGTTTCTATTGTATAAAATGATTGTGTAGTTTTTTATTATTATTATTATTATTATTAATGTACAAAATGGCGAATGTTGGATTACATTTAATAGTATTCTTTGTCCTGTATGATAATTTTTATTTATCAGTTTTAAGTTGCAGTAATAAAGGCTTTTGTGTTTATTTAATTGTTTACATTTTCTGTAATGAAAGTAAGCTACAAAACGCATAATTCCTGGTGAGTACAAGTTCATTTTATGATAATTTATAACAAGTATGTTACAGAATAGGATTTATTTTATTTTTATTTTGTAATATTATCAATGTTTTACACTTACAGATTTTAATTAAAAAAATAAATTAGTTATCTTACGGAATTTTGTAAAATAGAATTTCTGTAAAATTAACTAGTGTTGGTATTTTATTTTTTAATCTAGAATGGTCCCTATATTTAAAATGAGTTTTGTAGCTGCATGGAACTTTTTCTGTATTTACTATTTCATCACTTCAAGAATATTATTTTATTATAGAAATAAAAAAAAATTATAATTGTAACAAATAAAAGAATTTCTTTGGTTTGTTTTTTTTTATTGTTGACAAGAATGTAAACAATATTGTATTGATCCAATAAATAGAATCCAGTTGAAGCCTAAACATTTCAGAAAATTTACTTTACTTCTGCTATATTTTCTACAGAATTATACTTGAAGATCATTTAAAATTATGGCAGTTAAATTGATTAACAGTTATGATATTTTATTACAAACATTATTTAAATTATTCTTATACTTTTTTATTTTATTAGTTTTTTAATATTATTATTATTATTGAAAGAATTAGCGTAAATCTCTGCAGTACTGGTAGTTTTAAATTACCTGAAATGACTTAACAGAATTTGTTTAAAAAAAGTAAATAGTTAATTCATGAATTTTTAACTCGAATCGTTTATGTAAATATTTGTTTGACAAAAGCAGCATAATTGTGCAATTGTATCTTATAGGAAATGGGTGTTCCTATTGTACAAAACGTTCCTTTATTTTTACTTTTAGTTTTGAAATTTATGTTCAGATTTGGGTAATACATTTATTTAATAATTAGTCCAATAAATTATTAAGCAATATGTTAGGTTGTAATAAAGTTCCGGTCAATTTATGCACTGTACTTATTTTTAACAGTTTAATTTCTTGTACAAGATTTTATAAAATTATAAGTTTTATTATTAAAGATGCAATAGCTTTAACAATATTCATGTGCATGAATAGGTATTTTATTTGAGAGTACCTAAAATTTGGACAGGGTCAAAAATTATTATGTTTGGTGTAGGTAGTTAATTACTAACAATTTGAGTATTGGAATTCGGAACTATTTGCCATTATTATTATTATAAAGAGTATCTTTTTAAATAAGGTCCATTTTTAATAAGAAAAGTACTGTAAATATTGTTAAAATGTATTTTTTACATATTCTTTGTAGTTTTGTCTACTTTATTTTCATTTTTGTTCCAACTTTTGTCATACCCCTCACACAAAGTTTTCGGATTTGTGAAATCAGAGAAATCAGCTGCCTGTGAAGAAGACCAATGCATGACTGCAATTTTTACTTCTTCGTTGGCCTTAGAACTGTTGACCACCAAGGAACTCCTTTAAGTACTGAAACAAATGATAATCGTTATTTGTCTGTCCTCTTGAATTTTGATAGCCTATCACTAACCAAATCTTCAAAACTCTGAGAACACCATTCTGGATGTGGTTAATTTGCCTGTCTTTAAACATTTTCAAACTTAACTGCCACTCAGCATTATCACCGTAAACTTCACAAATTTGACAGAATTTCCACTATTCCCAAGTTTTTGTTTCATTCAAGAATTGAATACAGATCATATGTCACAGCCCGCTTTGACT
The DNA here is from genome assembly GCA_035578175.1 of Catonia carolina. NCBI lineage: Eukaryota > Metazoa > Arthropoda > Insecta > Hemiptera > Achilidae > Catonia > Catonia carolina. Next base: position 252,429,110 of record JAQMRL010000001.1, on the reverse strand, counting down.
TTGTGGGTGGCTTTAACTTTCTTAAACATTATTAACTTCTACAGCTCAACTCACAGACAGACGATATGGCTGTAAATGACATCTAAATGCAAGCAGAGACACTAAATGCGCACTGCACCGTTCACAAACGGGCCTAATTTAAAAAAATAATCTTTGTAGTAGTAGTAGTATTATTATTATTAAATGTTGTAATTATATTCAGATGTGGAGTTGTCTGGTTTAATCATTTACTGTTCAATAAATTTTAATACAGTATTCGCTTATACTATTTTTATGGACAGATCCGTTTTACTGTATTAGATCAAAAATGTCTTAGATGGGATACATCACCCGAGAATCAGGTGTGCCAATCGAATAAGCTAAAGAGAACTCAGTTTTATAAACCAGTGTTTTATTTTTGGCATCACTTAAAAGGAAGATAGCGAACTCATCTGTTTAAAAATCATTCCTCGGAAATCATTTAACTGTGGAGATAAAATATTTTCTTTCTCTGATACGTTGTTAAATTAGTTTATTCTACTACTGGAATCAGTGAAGTCAGTAATCTTGCAGTTTTGTAATTTTGAATGCATTTTTGTTAAAAGAAGGCCCTACTCACACTGAGGCAACTGAATTTATCAAAACTATGATGCATTTGTAAGAGTTGATTGGCCTCGATGATTGCGTCTATTTTTTCTATTTTAGAGATGAAAGGCACAGGCTGTCTTTATTTGGTCAAGAGAAATTCAGTGACCTCCACTGCATATCTTTCTATGCAAGGGTTTTGAACTGAAAATAAAAACAAGCGGAATTTGGAGCGTATTAGAGGTTATATCTTAATAGTTTTCTTTGACTTATGGAATTATTGTTAAAGAATTAAATAGTATTACATATTAAACACAGTGACTGTAAGTAATTCAGTCACAAAATTTTTATAATACACATTTTAAAAATCATATAAAACTGCCTAATAAATCACATTGAAAACTTGCATACTGTAATTTTAAAGTGGTAGACAATTTTTTACTCGTAGTTAATAATTCAAATTATATATAAATACGATATATTTTTAATAAATTAACGTACCGTTTTCTGTGATTATATAATTTATAGTAAGATTTTTATTTACATTTTATGTTTAGGTAATATTATTGTTTATACGTGTAGGAGCTTTGTTATTGTTATTAGCCTGTTTATTTAATGTATTTATTTATCAGTTTAAATTAACCATTCATTCATGTTATTATAGTCCTCTATTTCAGTTTTTCAAAAATTGTCATTTTATTATTTATTCCTCTTAACAACGTTAGATGTGTCAAGGTGTCTCATAATTATTTTGATGTTATTATTCATTTAGAATTTAGGAATGTATATTACATTCCATATTGTACTTTTTTTAGGTAATTTCATGTGTTTTATATTCATGTATTTAATTAAATATATTTTAATGTCCAATAAAATTAATTAAAAAATTTTCATTTTTCATTTTTTACTGCAGTAGAACACACCTCAGTAATCTGAACCCAAGGATTCTTAAAATTTTCATTAAAACTCAAAGAAAACTAACAATTACGAATCGGAAACAATGCTCATGTTCATTTCTAACGTAAAAGAAACAAATGAATTTGTATTAAGAAAGAATGCTGCGTCTTGATCATGACAGCAGCTTATATGCCAGTGGCTTCACTGTACTATGTGATGTGAATCACCCTTAATGTAAAAACTTTTCAAAAATTATGTTTAAAATAGAAACTACGTGCATTCACTTGATGACTCCATTGTAAGTACACACATATATTTGAATTGTGTTGCTTGTGGTAGGCAACTTTTAATGAAGGAATGTATAGTCTGTTCGAAATAGCATGATGGTAAGTCTCTGAATTGTGGTAACTTTTCTGAATAAAAAGTCCCTTTTCAAAAGTAAAATTTCCCTTTTAATTATTAATTTCTCTTGCCTATATGAATATATAGGAAAGAAAGTATTGTTTTCATATCGAGTTTTCACCAGATCTACACGTTTTCAGACCCCCTATCGCTAAAACATGTTTTTAGCGATTGGTCTGTATGTGTGTATACAAAATATCAAGAACGGAACATCGTATGAGCTTGAAACTAGAAACTGTAGTTACATACCACTAAAACCGGACCCGACAGGAACATTTTCCTCAAAATCGTTCAACCGAAAGTAGTAGTTTATTCATGTAATTTTTCACTTTTTTGCGATTTTCTTTAAAATCGCCTAGTTTGCTTAATTTTTTATGCTCTACAATATAGAGTAGGCGCCATGTTTGCTGAAATTCTCAGTGAGGCTGTTTTCACATAAAATAATTGTTTTTTTTAAGATTACGGCATTAATATGCATTTTAGCGCAAAAGTTTATGCAATAAAAGTTGTAGAGAATTTAAAATCCTACAAATTTTTTTGTATAACGCTTAGTTTAGCGGTAATTAAGAGATTTTCTGTTTTTTTCTCACGAAAACGTGTGAAAAATTGTTTTTTTTTTAGATTTTGGCCTTAGTATGCATTTTACGACAAAAGTGTATATAGTAAAATTTATAGGAAATTAAAAGATCTACAATTTTTATTTAAAGCATTTTTCTCTACAGAGCCTAGTTTATCGTGAACGAGTGATTTTCCGTATTTTTAAGCCAAACTGAGGTTAGATTTTTGTTTATTTCTAATGTTAGGTTCATTGTTAATTATTTGCATTGGCAAGAGAAAGTTGTGTGAGTGTTTCACACCAGATTTTTATTAGTGTTGTTATTCTAAGTGGTAACACAGATGCATGAGCACATTACAAAATTCCCTCTGTTCTTTATTCCATTTAAATAATACTCATGCTATTTTGAATGGACTGTACTGTAGGTTAGTTAGGACCTGACGCTCGTGAAGAGGAATGCTTCACAGTAACGGCAAGTTTGCTATCTCTTTCTCACCAGCAACGAATAAAACACACTACTAGCATATCTGAAAACATTTTTATTTAACTACAACTCTTCGATTGAACTGAATTGAAATAACCCAACTGAACTTTCTCACAATTTTTAAAATACTGCACAAAGTAAAGTTATATGAACTGAGCCAACTGTGTTTATTACTAACTAGCTAAATAAAGGTTTAAAGATTAACTAAATTGTAGCTACGTAACTAAGTGTATTATTCTATTCAACTTAAGTGATAAATTGTTAACTTTGTTTATTCTTTCAATGTCAACCAAATCGTACACTACTAAGAACGAAATACAGAACCATATTCGTATCTTTGTTATTATTCATTGTTTACTTATTCTGTCATGTTACAAACATGTTTGTGTTTATTTGCACTGGACATTGAAATTGTGACTTGAGATTCAACCCATAACACAAGTAATGTTAGTTGCCTAACTAGATTACCCCTTTATAATTCTCTGTAGGCAACCACCGTTACAACTGTACAATGTAAGTTGCTTAGCAAGTGCGAAGGCGCATATAAAAAAGATGTGCTTTAGTGCTGCAATTATATTAATTTAAAAGAGTATTTCGTACCTGCACATTTATCTACTTTTAATTTTCACCATTTTTTTAACAATACACAAAAATGTGCAGTAGCTCGTAAAAGTGTTAAGGGAATAATACTGCGTGACTGCGAAGAAAAGCCGATTGTTCGTAAACTGCAGTATCACAAATTAATTCCCAATGTTGGCTGACTTACTTTTTCGTTATGCCTTCTTATGGAACCGATGTGAACATCAGTTATTACGGGATCTTTACATTGTGTCAAGAAAGTTGCAGGTATGCCTAACTTCTCGATTGACGGCGTTTCACAAAAAAGTGTTGTGTTGAAATAGATGTACTGTTAAATAAATCAAAAATATTTTATTAATACAAAAAAGCGGGAATGGGAATATTAACTTTCAAAGATTATTTTTTATTCCATTACTCAGCATACGTATTTCTAGTGATGACTCATATGAACTACAACCAATAACATGAACTATAATTTTTATAAAAATATAAAGATATTTTGTTAACATTATGATCACCCATTATGCTATAAGGAAATACGAAGGTAATAAATAAATATTTAAGATTTATTTAACAGTACGTTACCATTTCGGACAACACTTTCGTGTGAAACACCTTCAATGAGAAGTTAGGCATACACGCATCTTTCTTGACACAACTGAAAACAAACGTTAATACGAAATGAAACTACAGTAGTGCGTACAGTTGGCCCAGCATTTATTTTAATCCTGCGCATCGAATAAGCTTTGCTGCGATATAACTTAATTAAATTTAGAATACTAATTGGTAATTCTTACGGTTGATTACCTATAAATTAATAAAAATTCTCAAAAACCGTTATTGCAACTCATTTTCGCAACTGACGGTTGCTTATTGTTAAGGAGTACGATTGTTACTACATGTATAGTTCAGTTCCAGCAATGGTTCGTCCCAACATGATGCCTCGCCCACGTTGACAGATGATCATCTGTCTTAATCTACAGTACGATCTCATAGACTTTTTGTGGTAAATAACCTGTGATAAACTACTTTACTTTATAAATAGCTAACCCGACAGACGGCCACAGTGTTGTCTTATTTTGTACCACTTTATACACCGGTAGTCCCATGGAATTTGAACCTTACGAAAACAGCATTGATTTCCATTAGTTTGTTAATGTTTTCTTCCCACGAATAAATGAAGACATGTTATAATCAGGAATCATTAGAAAATATAATTTTGATAAATTATAAGTTATATTTTAGTTTAAAATACATAAATTTGTTAACCGTTTTCTATTTAAATATTTTAAATTTCATGAATTTGATTGCGTTCTTTTCTGGACTATTGTGTGGAGAGAAGATAATTCCTCGTTCAAATCCATCTGCTACACATTTTTTTATTGTTAAAAAAATATTGGAAATAAATTATAATAATAAATAATATTATGATTTATATTTGTTACTGTACTGTTGTATAAACAATAATATATTAAAAATTATTCCTATACAAAAAATACACCTCAGGTTTGAACCTGAACTCTCGCAACAATGGACTACTACGTTAACGAATTCTCCACAGGGAACATACAGAAGTGTAACGTAAAACTTATGGTATTTAAACAGACACAGTTGCATTTACGTATATTTTTTTAATGATTTTAAGCTGGAATACAGCTTAAAATGTACTGCTTGAGTCTCAGCTCCGAGTAGTTGCGGGATGAAGGGTACGGGTTAGGTACCTTTATTGAATGAGTGACGCATGCTGGGAGAACGATTTTTGTATTATTCTGATACAAAACATTCGTTTTCAAACTTTCCATATTTAATATACTGCAGTAAGTAGGGCATAGGCCTGGACTACGTCAATATAATTTTTAATAATATTATAGTCAAGTTGTTTGTTATGCTGATATACGAAAGTGATGAATTACCGATATAGTAGAAATATATTTGAAATTAAAATGTTATTCTTATTATAATTAAAAGTAATTATCGATGTACGAATGAAATTTATGAATTTTGATAACAGCGTATAAAATAGAAACGACAAGCCATTGCTTTTTTAACACGTGACAAAACAAGGCACTACATAATTCGGCCTTTTGATTACGGTCTAAATGGGTGGGGGAGATATCTTCAGTGATTGTCATCGTAATCAATAAGTTGTTTGTTAGTTGTGTGAATGTAAACATTGGTTTGTTTTTGTTCCGATTTGATCTGAATTACTGGAAATTTATATGAATGGTTAAGCCAGTAAGTAATGCCAAAAAAATCCAGAAAGACTAAGAAAAGTGTTAAAAAGCTTAAGTCAAGTAGTAAACCTGTAGTTAAACATGAAAGCCTTAGTATCGGCAAACATTTAGAAAGATGGACAAACTTAAAAGTAACATTACATTTTTCATCAGATGATGAGTTTCTAGATCATTTATTAAATTTAGCTGAACTTGCTTTAAGGTGGGTCTTAATATGCTGCATTGTAATTTGTTTACTGGTTAGATATTCTTTGTGGTTATGTTTACGTTTAGGGTTTTAATTTGCTTATCAGTTTTATTGGTATATTGTCTTAGTGTTTATTAATTCCCTTGGTGAATGAATTTACTGTAAGAGGAACATTTACTATATATCAGATGTAATTTTAACTTACCTTTTGTCTATACAACTTGATCAAATTTGCCGTTTGATTGTGTTCTTAATGCTTCGTACGTTACCTTGAGAACATACCGGGAAAAGTAACGTTTTTCGATCAAAATCGTAGCTAAAATTAACCTGTCATTCATGTGCAAGTTGCCGAGTTTTGTCAGTACTTAATAATATTTATAAAACACTTGCCTTCTCTCATCTATTTAAATTTTCTTTAAATCTCGCTGGTTTTCTTCCATAATAATCCCCTTTGACATCTCGGTCCTAAAAAAGCTTGCGTAGTTTTTGTTTCTGATCGACTTTTCACAATGAGTAGCCTAAGCAGTAAATTTGTTAACTGTTAAAAGAGTGTATGTTACTCAGTGTTCAATTTTCATACGTAAATTTTATAATTACCTCAAAAAGAATAGTGATTACACCAAAACTATGTGTAGTTTTATACTTTATGTTGTTTTCTGCTTAGTGATATTAAATGGTTTCATTAATTTTTGTTTGATTCCAGTAAATCTCAGGGGACACATGATGAGGTTAATAAGATAGTACAGGATCAGCACAGCAGTAACAAAGATGAAGAAGAATTTGACCTATCAAATAAAGAGAAACCACAGTCTCCACCATGCAAAGAGGAAAAAAGAAATTACAAAAAATCTTTGATTTTCAATAATGTTAAAACAAAACCAGTTGAAGACGTGACTGATACAGATGTTGCACTAGATACCAATGGATTATGTAGCCAAGGTGATAGATTGACATTTTTTCCCTTTTCTGTTCTATATGATTTAAAAATTCAATTTAAAGGAATCTGTTTAACATTTGATCAAATAAGTTTGTCTTGCATGGAAGCACAATCATGCAAAAAATTTTAAACGTAAATTTTGCGTGTAGCAATTGACTAAATATGTAAATTTTAACTCGAGATTTTCAGCCACATCAGACTACAACTTTTTATTGTAGTACTTTTTTATAACAATGTATGCAGCTTATATAATTGATTTAGACGATAAATGAAATTATATTTCTTGAATTCATCAGGCTAGACCAATTCGTCAGTTGGTAGGAAGTCACTTTCAGTTGTTAAATAACCTTAGTTTGGGAACAAACCATGTATGGTGATCAGCTGATAAATGAACAAACACCACTGAGTGTTCTTTTTCAAAATCATGGCAAAACTAAAATTTAGCAACACTTGTTCAAAATGTGTGATGGTTCAGAAGTAAAAACTGTTCTTGATAATAAAACAAAGATCTAGAAAGATGTTTTAGAATTTTGTTGGCCATACAAATTACTAAAACTATGTACAGTTTTGTGGTTTGCTACATAAAGGTATTAATTGGTGAGTCATTTGTAGATTTAACCCACCGGTTTGATCGAGAGGTAAAGTCATCACCAAAATCAGCTGTTTAACTGCTGATTTTCGGAGACGAAGGTTCCGGGTTCAAATCCTAGTAAAGGTAGTTACTTTTATACGGATTTGAATACTAGACAGTGGTTACCGGTGTACTTTGATGGTTGGGGTTTAATTAACCATACTCGCTCAGGAATGGTCGGCCTGGGTCTGTACAAGACTACACCTCATTTAGATGTCATACACATCATCCTCATCTTCAATCATCCTCAAGGGTCATGGGGTTGCTTATTGTTCTAAATTGAACAGATTGCAACGTACACAAATTAGGAATAAAAAAAAAAAATTTGTAGATCGTTATAGAATTTGAAAATAGAAAACTTTGGCATCTAAAGTGGTACCATGCTATTTACATAAATTTTAGGGGGATAATTTTTACCACAGATTTGGGATTACATCTCGCTGTAACGTACCAGATGTGCTATCTGTTTCACTAATGATCAAATTTATTTCCAGTGTCATCTCATTGATATGTAAGCTCTTTCTTTTGCAGTGAACTATTTCCAAAAAAAAAAATATTTCTTGTCTCAGACCCAGTCTGTTATTATACGCCAGGTGTGCTAATCATTTCATTACTTAGTTACTATATTTAAATGATTTAAGTTGGTTTTTTTGCCTATTGAAACCTAAATAACATGTAAATTAACATTTCAGGTGCCGAGATTACAACCACAAATGTTTGTGAAAATACGAGTGATGAAGAGAAAGAAAATGTCGGAGTATTTTGTACGGATAGCCAGGCAAGATTAGCACCTGACTTGAATGGAACTTTGACGACGGATAATGTTACAAAACAAACAGCAGAGGTTGAAGGAATTGAATCTAGTAATAGTAACGATATTCTAAAAGAAAGTGAACAAAATTTAGATTATTTAAAAGTAATAAAAAAGCATAAAAAGAAGCGAACAAATGAGTCACACATTAGTAACTGCATACCATTAGAAACTTTACAAAATAGTTCAAAACATAAAAAGAAGAAACATAGTAAGCATGCTTCTGAATTAAATGGGTAAGAAAAATCATTGGAGCCAAATTTATTACTAGTATTTATATTATAATAAGCTTGATAAATTTACAGTTCAGCCATTCTTAGTTTGCTCCTACTGTCAACAAACAAAAGAGACCTACTACAGGGTGCACGGTAGAGTCTACGACTTTACAGATGTCTTATTTATTTTAAGTTAACTATTTTTTAAATTATAAGCACTTAAAGTACTAAAAACATCAGTCATGATATGATGTAGGCCTAACAATTTCATGTATAAAAATACTTTTAAAAGTATTTTGTATTTAAATACTTTTGTTGTTACTTTTTAATCAGCGTGTACACATTTTGATATAATGCGCATGCTCAGTGACATCATTATTTGTTTACATTAGGAGCAAACTAAGAGAGGCTGGACTATAGGTGGGTGGGAGTTCACTGTGTACGTCATTACTCCCACCAGTCGAGCGAATTCTCCACTCTTACAGCTCCTGTTGACTTGAAACAATACCTTATTTTAAAATTTACTTCGCCCTTTACGCTCAAAAATGTACTTCGCCTATAATATCTAATACACATCAATAGTAATAGTTTATTATACCTATATATTTGCAATATGTGGGTTAAAAAAAAATCAAACTGTTCTATTTTCATGTTTAAAAGTTAACCTATCGTATTTGATTGTACAAGACAACTGCACGTATGTTTTATAACCTGTAAAGTTTATATTTCGTTTGAAAATTAAAACAAGTTGTAAATTATATTTGTTTCACACCCTACGATTAATGTAGATAATATAACTTTTCAAAATAAATATTTCAATTGCGTGGATTCAAAATTACGAAAAAACAAAGTTTGGTATAAACATGTTCATGTGATATAATGTAATAAGTTTGTTGTAACTGTATATAAAAATAAAAATAAAATACGGAAGGCTGTTTATTATTTACGAGTCGCTGAGACATAGAATAAGTATCTCAGGACTGAATCCACACACATGAAAAAGTTGTCATTCCAAAGGCTTATGATTGACAAATTTACTTCAAGCTGTACAGTACCAGCCTCTATAGGTAGTGTTTGTTACATATTTTTACTTTCTCTTGCCTATATGAATATATAGGAAGGAACGTATTGTTTTCATGTTGATTTTTCGAAATAAAGTTTACACCAGATCTACACGTTTTCAGACCTCCTGAACACAAAAAACGTGTTCATAGTGATTGGTCTGTGTGTGTGTGTGTGTAAATAAAATATCTCAAGAACAGAACATTGTACGAACTTGAAACTTAATACTTGAGGTAGACTACTACTACTACTAGGTACTACTAGTACTTGAGGTACTACTAGGGGACCTGATACGAACATTTTCATCAAAGTTGGTCAACTGGAAGTAGTAGTTTATTCGTTTCATTTTTCACTTTTTTGCAATTTTCTCAAAAACGGCTCCTACGATTTTTTAAAAAATTACCTCATTTCCTACGCGCTCATTATTTTTTATGCTCTACAAGATAAGGTAGGCGCCATGTCTGCTGAAATTCTTGGGGAGCCTGTTCTCTCATAGAAAGAAACTGTTTTATTAAGATTGCTGCCTTAACATGCATTTAAGCATAAACATGTATGTAATTACTTGTAGAGAATTTAAAACTCTACAACTTTTATTTCAAACATTTCTTTGTATAATGCTTAGCTTAGCGGTAATTATTGATTTTATGTTTTTTTTTCATGAAAATCTGAAAAATATGAATTCTTTAAGATTTCAACCTTAGTATGCATTTTATGACAAAAGTGTCCACAAATTTTATATCAAGCATTTTTCTCTACAGAGTCTTGTTTAGTATGGAAGAGTGATTTTTTGTATTATTAACCCAAACTAATGTTGGTTTTCATTTTTCACTCGTGATTAAAATAAGGTTGTGTTTTTTAGGTTAGTTTTTTTGTTTATTATTAATGTATGTTATTTTTTTCATTTTATGCATTGTCAAGAGAAAGTCGTGTGAATGTTTCATAGCAGATTTTTTTTTTATTATGATTTTTCAGGAAACTTGAAGGATCCATCAGTATTCCTGATAGTGTTGACACCAAACTGTGTTCACGTGATGCACCATTAACAAGTGAAAATAATTCTTGTTTAATTAAGACTGATGCACCTGAACTATTTAGTTCACCTGTTATATCAAAGACGGAGTTCATTGAGAAAAGTGATGTTAATAAATTTAATGACACTCCCGTTGTTTCTAATAATGTGACGTCAAATATTAGTGATAATGAAAACCATAGAGTTTCAATAACAATTAAATTGTGTTGTGACTGTGATTCGAGACATTTGCAGGATGGTTGTCCTTTGCGTAATCCTAATAAGATTATCCATGATACTGTTAATTTAAATAATTGGCTTAGATCAAGATCACCTGATTCACAGTACAGAGATGAAGAATCACTGTATGAATCTAGACAGGATTTTGCTAGTGTTTCCTTACCTGACTGTCTGGAATTAAAAGAGTTTGATGCAGAACATGGCCTCAGTGTTTTTGCAAAGCAAGCATTACCAGCCTCAACGCAGTTTGGACCTCTCATTGGGCAACCTATTAAAGAAATGGAAATACCTGACGATTTCTCTATGAAAGATATTTGGGAAGTAAGTAAAATTTATTATTTATCTTGACCTGTATACTAGTGATGGGAAATAAAACTATTTTTTGATAACCTGTTACTGAAAATAACAGCCTTCTCGATAACAGGATCGTATAACCTGTTATTAAAATAACACTGTTATCGTCTAGCCTATAATGTAATGTAATACAATAATAGGTAATAGTGTGACACTTGCGGAAATGAAGTGAACTAAATTATTCGCTAACAGGTAGATTTTTTGTACAAAAGTTTATTGGTAAAGAAAATGACAGTCAACACAAATCGTCCGGCGATGATATCATGACTCGCTGGGCGGTTTATTTTGAGTATTGACTTGCTTTAATCTTGCCAACGCCTTAATGGATGCATTACTGCTGACTTCTCGGCTTTGTGTACAATGTATAGCAACTATTGTGCCTTGCTGTGTGTCGGTGAAAGATTCAGCTTGACTAGCCAGCCTTGTTTTCTAAAAACTTGCATTTGGTTTACCATGGTTATATTTGGTTACAGGAAATAGTCTTCTTGTCTTAACTTTGTGTCCATGGGAGATTCAGTGAGATTTGCTGCCTAATATAATGTATTATAACGTAGTTAACCTTAAAAATGGTGTTATTAGACGAAAAGGTTATCAATAGCTTCATTTAGTTTTAACAGTCAGACAAGCGTCATTCAGACGGGCTTTGAATGACAGTGTTATAAAGTAACAGCTTACAGGGTATTTTTAGTAACCTGTTACCACGATAACTGCCTCAATCCAGTAACCATGTTATTAATCCTGTTATGTTAAATAAGCCCCATCACTAATGTATTCTTACTTCAGGATATCACAGTGTTGTGAGTTTGCTAGATTGTAAACTTCTTTTAACGCTATGTTTGTACCCAAACAAGTTAATGTTTCTTAATATTTGTGATTGGTAACCATACTTTTCAAGTCTTACCCATACCTTTTTGAAAACTTTTTTAGTTTCATACCTACTTGAACATGTTGTTTAGGTTATCAGCTGAAAGGCTGGTTTTAACCTCTAGAGCAGTCATCCCCAAACTTTTTTTACCACGCCCCCTTCTGTCTTGAAAAAAACATTTCACGCCCCCTTACACAATTTTACGTTGTAATAAGAAAAAAAACAATTGTATTGTATTGAATAACCATACATTATTTTTTACTTTTATTACATTACAAGTTAAAATTTGAATCAAGCGAGGTAAACAAAATAAATCAGTGAGATGGATGACCTTGCATTTTTTTACATGATCCCTGTTCTTGGTTGATTATTAGAAAGTGCACAACGTAAATCATAGCAACATCAAGTTTGCATAGCATTACTTTTTCCTTTTTGCAACAAGTGCTGAGAACGCTTTTTTGCACCAGTAGGTGCTTGTAAAAGGTAAATACAATGGTAGTATTAGCTATGATATACTGGGGTAAACTTTGTAATAGATGTTAACCTTGACTCATGAAATCCAACAGCATTGGATGTGCAGACGGCAAAGCTACTCGAGGTCCCGCCCCTACTTAACTTGTCTTCACGCCTCTCCACTTTGGGGCCGGCCCATTGGCGTAGTGGTTAGCCCAACTCTCAGAGGAGATAACTCTGACAAGTATCTTTTACACCTCTACTTCTTCTGTTCTTAAATGCTTCAGTCATATTGGCTGACTATGCGGTAAGAAACTGAACTATTTTTTGTAGCCCTGGAACTAGCAAATTGAGTGCAAATAATTTAATACTTCACCTGCCTGTTGTGTGCAATTGTTGTACATGTACAGAATTATTTATACCAGTATTTCTTTTCTGACACCAATAACTTAATGGATTCGAAATTATATGAACAGATCTGTGACATTTTTATTCAGTATATATTCGTAGCACTTTTAATAATATTTATGCTGTGTTAGAGCATTTATGCCCTGGATTGTACTATAAGGCTGTATTTTTCAAACAAGAGCAGTGCTCTCTCTTATTTTGTCGTACATTTTCCTAGTCATGTGCTTGTCTTACAATTTTATAACAGACATGTAATAATATTTCAGATCATTGAGGATGGCAAATGCAATTACATCAGTACACAAGATCCAGAGTATTCTAATTGGATTCGATGGTTACGTCCAGCTCCTGTACGAGAAGCAAGAAATCTAGCACCAATCCAAACAAATTCTCAACTTTATTTTGTCACAACTGTTTCAATTTCTGAAGGGGATGAACTGCTTTACTGGGCTGATCATATTTCTTCTGCATGGTCTAATAAGAAGATGACTAAAACAAGTGATTACAAACACTGTTCTTTGTTTGTTTTTTATGTAATTGTTTTTCTTTTATTTTATTTATTTTTATTACTTATTTTATTTTTAGTTTTATAATTTTGTTATTTTCTTGTGTCGCTAATTTTATATAATATACAGTCTACTCTCTGTATTTGCGCATTTAGTACTCGGAGATTTCATATTCACGGTTCCATTTTTTGTTACCCTTTTCAGTATCACGGTGAGCTAAATTCAATATTCGCGGCTTGTTCCGAATGAAAAAGAATAATTTGGAAAACAATGATAAAATGCATTATAATGATTACGAATGTAAAATATTCTGTACATCATTCCTCAATAACGTGCTATTTTTACGTATATGAAAATCTGATGTGAAACACTCACATGACTTTCTCTTGCCAATGCAAATAATGAACAATATAACCTAACAATAGAAATAAACAAAAACCAACCTCAAAAACCATAACCTTATTTTAATCATGAGTGTAAGATGCAAAATGAAAATCAACATCAGTTAGGCTTAATAATACGAAAATCACTCTTTCACGCTAAACAAGGCTCTGTAGAGCAAATTGTTTAAATAAAAGTTGTAGGTCTTTTAATTTTCTATAAATTTGGTTATACAGGCCTACACTTTTGTCGTAAAATGCATACTAAGGTTGAAATCTTAAAAATTCAGTTTTTTACAGGTTTTCGTGGAATGAAAAAACAGAAAATCGCTAATTACTGCTTAACTAAGTGTTATACAAAAAAATGTTTGAAATAAAAGTTGTAGGACTTTAAATTCTCTAAAACTTTTGTTATAGACATTTTTGCGCTAAAATGCGTAATAAAGTCACAATCTTAAAAAAACTATTTTTTTATGAGAAAACAACCCTTCCTAGAATTTCAGCAGACATGGCGCCTACTCTATCTTGTAGAGCATAAAAATTTTAGTAATTGAGGCAATTTTAAAAAAAATAGTTGCCGTTTTTGAGAAAATTGCAAAAAAATGAAAAATGGCACGAATAATCTACTACTTCCGGTTGACTGATTTTGATGAAAATGTTCATGTTCAGTCCTCTAGTGGTATTAAACTTAAGTTTCAAGTTCGTACGATGTTCTGTTCTTGAGATATTCTGTTCACAAACACACACACACACAGACTAATCGCTTAAAACTTGTTTTTTGGGTTCAGGGGGTCTGAAAACATGTAGATTTGGTGAAAAATCGGCATGAAAACAATTCTTTCCTTCCTATTTATTAATATTGGTAAGAGAAAGTAAAAATATAGTAGACCTACCCACAAAACATCAAGTTGCTGGTTTTAAAACGGCTGGGTTGTTGGCGTAGTGGTTAGCGCAACAGGCTTCTACGTCGGGGTGCCGGGTTCGATTCCCGGTCAGGTCTAGCATTTTTTCATAACTCATTTTCATGTATCATCATTTTTCACCATCTGCTTTAGCAGAAATTGCAAAACAGTCAGAGGTAAAAAAGAAAAATAGTTTTAAAACTAGTAAGTTTCGGATGTTTATTTAAATAACATATTAATATGTCGTATATATAAATATATAGTATGTACAGAACAGTATATATGTTGGTACTACGTATAGGCAATGATTATTAATTTACTTATTCATTTTCCGTATTCACCGTGTTTTTATGCATTCCGTATTCACGGTAATTTTTCAGAACAACCCCCGCGAATATGGAGAGTTTACTGTGTGTAATACATGTTTGTAATTGTTATGGAGTTATTTTTTAGGTGCATTGTAGGTAAATCTTCACCAAGTTTCAGTCATTTAACAGAGTAAACTAAAAATATTGCTTTAAGGGTTGAACACCCTTTTCAACCCCTTACAGGTAAAATTTTGAAATCATTGAGGTGTAATTTTTTTAGTGCCACTATACGTAACATCTCCACCGAGATTCAGCCTTCTAACTCATCTGGAACTTAGTAAATAAAAAATATTGATTTAAAGGTTGGACACCTTTTTCAACTGTTAACGGGTACATTTTGGAAATTGTGAAGGCGTAATTGATTTAGTTGCCCTATTAATAACATCACCAAAATTGAGGCATCTAACTTGTCTAGAACTTAGTAAACAATTGATTTTAGGGTTGAACACCATTTTCATCCCCTAAGGGGTACATTTTGAAAGTGGTTAAGGAGTAATTTTTGTAGTTGAACTATAAGTAATGTCTCCACAAAGTTTCAGCCATCTACCTTGTCCAGAACGTAGTAAATGGAAGATAACAGTTAAAGAGTTGAGCAGATGGTGGAATGTCAAAATCATTTTATGTTTAACTTTTCTCTTTACCCTAAAGGGAAAATTTCAGCTTTCTAGTTGTAGCACAAGTAGGAGAATCAGTAATGAATGTATAGTCAGTCAGTCAGTGAGGGTTTTCCCATTTATATGTACAGATTATAAGTTAATGGCTGTGGAAAAATAACTCATTGCTGCTGTGCTGCTTCCTTTCTTCTATAGACTAGCTGCAATTCCTATAAAAACATGTTTTACATATGTTTACTTAAAAAACTATTTTGAACAATAGTAGTTTACAAGTAAAATATAAGCCAGGAAAATTTTTATTTTCTATACTTTACAAATTATTAATTAATCTAAATTATTATTTTACAAATGAACAGCAAATTGCAATGAAAACATTGTATTACTTCTATCTTATAATCAGGGTTGCGTCCTTAATAAAACACCCGGTTCTTCCTTGGAAAAAACTATTGCTGACACAATATAATGAAACGACTGCTGTCACCACACTAATGCTTGACTGGAACATTTTAACTGTCTTAGGTAGTTGGCCTTGAGTACACAGTTGCCAACATACCGATTGGGGGACAGAAAATTTACCGATGTATTACTTCTATCTTCTTATAATCAGGGTTGCGTCCTTAATAAAACACCCATTATTATCATTATATGTTTTTCTATAGAATATCATTGAATACAAATAATTTGTCAGAAAAATATTGAAAATGGTTCTCTAAATTAAAATAGCGTAATTTTAATATTTTCACACAATTATGAAGGGAAAACTTTAAAAGTTTTAATATTCTTATTCAAAAAAGTAAGTGATAGTTATGTTCCCACTTGTATGATAGAATGATAGAATTCATTTAAATAAATTTTTTATTTTAATAAAGATATTGTATATTAATTTACAGATTGTGGAGGTTGTAATTTAAGGTTCATACATCCAATTTATTATCGACGTCACTGTGCAGTCTTCCACGACCCAAAATTCAGTCTCACAATTCGAAAATATCATTGCAAAGTCTGTGGATTATCTGTATTAGGAAAGGAAAACATCATGAAGCATGCAGCTGACGAACATGACGGCAAAGGTGCTTATCAGTGCCAGTATTGCAAAAAAGTAAGTTTTTTTCTGATATTTATGAATAAATTCGTTAAAATTCATCCTAGTGCTTTAATTTCCTTTTACATATTATTCTACACTATTACAAATTGCAGTCGATCCATCAATATCAAGTAACAAAACATGCAATTGTTTTGATAATTATGTAAAAGCGGTAACAAAGAAATTTGGTGTTTTTGGTAGCAATTTTTAAAGTTGTCATCTATCATTTTGTTTTGTCCATTCGTCCATCACACCCAGATGTCAGAAACTATAAGAGATAGCAACAAACAGTTTTTGGATTCATAATCGACACAAAAAGTTTGTGGGCCTAAATTGGGTTTGAAGTTCTGGTTTTGGCTGGAAGTCAAGAAATCAAAGTTGGAATTTAGTAACAGAAATAGTGTCATTCGATTCCTCTTAAAGAGTAGATACAGAAATCATTTGGTTTGAAGTTCAGGTATTGACCGAAAGTGGCCCAAAACATTGAAGTCAAGAAATCAAAAGTCGGTATTTAGTAACAGAAACAGTGTCATTTGATTCCTCTTAGAGTAGATACAGAAATCATTTTGAAGTTCCAGTATTAACCGAAGTGACCAAAAACTGGAAGTCAAAAAATCAAAGTCGGAATTTGAAAACAAAAATAGTGTCATTCGATTCTTCTTAAAGATGAGGAGATACATCCTCATTGGCTTTTGCGATAAGTCAAAGTTAAGCATTTTTAAAAATTGCCACCAGCCATGAGATGTGTCGTCTCATGAAAGGGATTTTTATATTTATGTTAATTGCTAACTGCAGGATGCATTTTAAAGATTTATTTTAAAATGTATTCTTCAGTGAGGTTAGTTATATGAAATATTAATAGGGTTTAAAAATGTATGTTCTGTGACGAATCCATTACAAAATTAGCTGTATTCTCTAGATAACTTATGTCTGTTCTTTCCTATTAACTGAAAACGTACACCATTTGATAACTGAAAGGAGAAAGATCAAAGCAAAGGCAATGAAATTATGTAAAATGTATTAAAGATAAAGGAATCTTGAGATTGAAGTACGCAAGAGGAAAAATTGCACAGCAACGGGGAAAAGTTGTGAGGATTTGTGTACAATGCCTGCAGAACGGGAGTTGGGGATGATTAGAAGGCTTGTACTTTGTGGTTTAAATTGGAATTTAGTTAAATTTTTGATATGTTATTAATCTAATAGTGTTACCTGAACTGGAGGAGAATTTCTAAAGAGATTGTGTCATTGATTTTCCGCCACTTTTGAACCACAATATTCATAATTCTTAAATCACTAGGGTAATGGTTTTTAATTTATATTAAAATGTAAAAATCTGTATTTTCTTTGATTGCAGTTCTTTCTTAGACTGAATTATTTAGAAATGCACAGAACGTATGGTTGTGCAGCTAATCCACATCGTACTCGACCTCTTTGTGATTATTGTGGTAGAAAATTTTGCCAACCTCAAAAATTAAAAATTCACATAAAACGAATGCATAGTGGTTAGTATATATATTTTTATTGTTGTTTATATCAATGTAATAGTATCTATATATTTAAAACACAAAATCGCTTCCCATGTATTTTAAATGGGAATTCTATTAACTCCTAAAATACAGCATTCTACCGAATGTATTTTTATAAGTTTTACATGGTTTTAAAGAGCATTCTTTCCTGATTTGGTAAAAAGTTCTTAACTTGAAATTCATGCTAATATGAGCTTCATTTTTTTAAATGAAAGAGAGTAAATTTTGTTTACAACATAATGCGGTTCTCGTACATTCACCCTCTCCATAGCTGTATTCCATAAGCATACAGAATATGCGTCATTTCACAACATAGTCAGTAGTTGACAATCATTGTGTTTGCTTTTTTTTAAGTTTTAGTTTAAAACCATTCTTTTCAGGTTAAAACTATTATACTACTATGTTTTATTTGTTATTCACCGTTCTTCTAAGAACAAAGTTTGTTGACAAAAGAAGGCTATTTCCTGTAAGAGTTGCCTTCTGCATGAATATAAACTAGGCCCAAGGGCAAACACTGAAAAAATTTACCTGTACCTTCCACAGCCTTTATTTAGCCTTAACTATATGTGGCATTATCATGAACCCGATCATTCGAAGACAAAATTAAAATCCAAATTATTCCAGCAGGAAGTCAGATAATATTGTTTATAATGAAATTTTCTAATTAAATCACATAAATGCAGGCCACCATTAAAGGTCAGAACAAGAATATAATTTAAATATGAGTGTATAGAATAATTATACCACTCCAGTATTCATTGTGCGAATTTATTCGCACGGGTTCACTAGTTAATTTTGAATAAACATATTTACCAAGAAACTATAGATCATGAGTCACGAGCATGCCTTTTGCGAATGGATGGGCTGTGAGGAAGGAAAGAAAAATCTGACAGAGCTGCCAACCTCAGCAGTGAGACACCATATTTTACTACTGTGTAATTGCACTGTTATCTAACCACATGTTGCTTTTCAATTAATGTACTTCGTTGTGACTGACACTTTTTCCACTGAAACCCCCATTTCTTTTAAAATTTTTCTTAACGTACAAAGTTTCCCACTAAAATTTAGCCTTTCTTTCAAAACCATTAATAACGTTTCACATTTTGGCCACTTTCTTATTGATATAATCGTTTATTTTTTTTACCAGGTGTCAAAAAAACTGTCATTATTGTGATGGGAATTGTTTATTTAGATACATATCTTATTTCACAAATAACGCTGATAAGAAACATTGCGAAGTGAGACTATAAGTGTTAATGTAATTGTGAAATTGGTTGTCAAGAATTAATTAAGTACTTTAATCAGAATTAATTCACACAAAACAGCTAGTATATAACAAGTTAATTTAAGTTTTCAAGATTTTTATTCATTACATGTGCTGTTAACATAATAATTTTTTACTTTTTAAATTGGTTGATTTAGGTTAGTCATTTTTCTAAAGAATATTATGTTCTTTTTTCACAGAAATATCTGAAGTTTTGAAAGAATTCCAATGTAAACGGTGTATGAAGGTATTAGGATCTAGAGCAGCTCTTCAGCGTCATATTAAAGAAGTACATCATAAAGCAATGCTTGGATCATGTACTTGTGATAAATGTGGCAAAATGTTTCAGAATAAATCAAATCTTAAAATACACATGTTGACTCATTCTGGAATCAAACCATTTAAGTATGTCAGTTTAATTGCGTATTATTTTAAGTCTTAAATTATATGTTTATTATCAAATATTCCATCCATTTAGAAAGTAATTATATGCTGCAATATTAGTAGTCTGATGTCTGATACTGGTATAATTTTATATCATCTGATTCCAAACTGAATTCTCTCTGACTAACCCAATGTTATATCCTCTGATCCTTAGACACCTGAATGTCGCTACAAATACAACAGAGCAGCCGAAAGGCTGGTATACCCTCTAGAGGCTTTACTAAGTAAAACAAGGAGTTAGTTGGTTTACCAATGCGTGCCTCATTGAGTGGAAATGTATGCTTATCAGCATGCCAGACCCTCCGAAAAGCATCTACTTTGCACTATGCAAATGATACCTTCATTTCATTTACTACAGGGTCTGGCTGTATAAGAAATTCATTATTCTCAGAGGAGATAACTTTGACTAGTGTCTTTTACACCTCTACCTCTTCTGTTCTTTAATGCTTCAGTCATATAATTGGCTGACGATGTGATAAGAAACGGAACTATCTTCCGTAGCTCTGGAACTAGCAGATCAAGTGCAAATAATTTGACACTCCACCAAATTGTTTGCATTGTGTTTGTGGTAACTACATTAACCAGAGATGGTATAATGAAGGGCTGAGCAGTGAAACAGAGGCGTCCAGTAAGAATTTTGTATATTCTGGCCTGATAAATTACTTCACTCAGTTTATAGCAGTGCATTTCCGTTTATTTAAGGATCGAAGGGAATAAGACGTTCGTCAAGGATTATATATTATTGAAATGACAAAAAAAATGTTAAAGTTAATATTTTTATTAAGTCTTTAATGTATCTTATCCATATATATGTACATTTTATTTTAAAATTCACCAAGTATGTATCACCAGATAGTGACAATAACAAGTGATATTCCATAACCTTCAAAATTTGGTGGCCCTGAAAAGGGCCATTCGGTTGTTGTTCTGCCATGGCATACAAGGTGGTAGCTGATATCCACCAGAGACATCATCTTCTCTTCTTACAGAGTCGGTGACAAGTATTTGTTAAAGTCCAGGAGCTGTTACTCTGTTTGTTGGATTGCACTCACTTTTAAAGTGTAATCAGAGAAAGAGCAGTATTAAATTTTCTCTCCAATTGGAGTGGCGATGTCTTCTCTGATTATTTCCTGTCTATGTCTCTGCTCCACTTCATTTAGTGGAGCTCTGTTGCTCTTAGTCCCACGTGATGTTGTAGTCGAGCAACTGATAGTGCAGAAGAAGAGTCGTTTGTGGCACAAGTACAGGTATAACTAAAAATGTATAAGAACCACTCATGATCGGTCTAGGAATGGGTAGAACAGTAACTACAGGCACCTCTCCAATTGTACCAGTACTTCTAAATATAGCAACACATATTGACAAAACTCTTGTTAGCAATACAAACGTACCAAATAAATAATTAAAGTTGAGAAACCTAAACGATGGGCCATTCAGTATTTAGAAGAACTTGATTTAAAACAAACATGTTGGTTATTGTAAAATAAGCTTTTTAATTGTATTGTGTTTACTGTCGTGGAGAAAAATGTTTCACTGGCTAAGTGAAGACTGTGAACAGTTTTGGGAGACTGAGCAAGGTGTGTCTGCAGAGAGGTACAAGTCTGATGACCACTGTGCATTCTATTTATTCATTCTCCCTATACTGTTTTACCGATAAGAAAACATTAACCCTTAAACTACAGAGTGTTTTGCGTGCTTTTGTAAATGTTCAAATTATCAAAACACGCTCCCAAATAATGTCATTTATCTAATTTCATTACTGATAAAAATTTATAGATGTTTTTTTATGATACGTACGTTATTTTGAGTGTAAAAACATTAAAATTGCTTGAGCTATCCGTTTGCTAGATGGCGCAAACTATTCGTGCGCACAAAAATTTGTAGGTTACTTCATATTATTTGCTGTAACTCACTGAAATCGAAATGTAGCTTAAAATGTTACATAACACATTTTGTAGAAGTCAGTGTCCTGAATAAAATCAAGTTTTACATTACTATTTTGGGTAATTTTTAGCCGAGTAATTGCAGTTTGAAATTTGTAACATTTTCAATGCAGAGTGAGTTGAATTCCTTTGTATGAGAAGAGTAGATTCAGTGCGTTCCCACCACTTCCCAATGTCAATGTTAGGTTATTACACTCATGGAAAATTACATACAGTATACATAAATAAAAATATCAGTGAATAGAACTTATGGGGGGTTAGAGGGGAAAAGCTTAGTATGAGTGGGCAGACAGAAATGAAAAATATTTGCTCCCTCACAAACAACCGCATGCCATCGACCTTTGCTTCATTTAGACTCATGGGCTTGGTTCACCTAAAAGTAGATAGATATGTAATAAGGGAAACAGAAATACCAACTCAAAATATGAAATATTTCCCAAGTTATAGCATATGAAAGAGACGAGACGAAGATGTTAAGTTGGTAATGTTTTCTGCCGGCCGTCGTAGCTTCCACTAATGTTAACCCCGTAATGTTTTATATAGAATAAAATTACATTTCAAGGCACGTAATTTTAAGTATCATGGGCGTTGAAAACTTTATAACTAGGACTGCTACAACTGTCCAAAGCTGGCAACAACTAACAACTTTTATACATTTCTCCTGTAGCCAAAGGGTTAAGAAACTGCTAGTCTTCTCCTTGTCTTCATAATTTTATAATGAATACAATTTTATAAAGTGTTGTAATTTGTTTAACTTAGTATCGAATCTTTTTGATATTAACCAATACATGAAATTATGAATGTAAATTTAAAAGGTTTTGAAAATATGAATCTTGTAATAATTTTTTTTAGTGTTTTCTGATCGTCTCTTTTCTTAAATTTCAGGTGCCAAGAAGAATCATGTTTGGCAGCCTTTACAACAAAACAGTGTTTACAATTTCATTACAAAAAAGTTCACGGATTTACAGAAGGTAGAATGCCAACAATAGAGCGTTCTGTTGCATATACGTTTGATGCATATGCTGGAGAATTAAGACCTGGTAGTGCAGATAGCAACTGTTCCAGTTCTGCTAGTAATACAGGTAATCTAAACTCACTGTTTTATTAAATAGGTTTTGATAGTTTTTTGAAAGTTAAACAATGTGGTGTGAAACACTCACTAGACTTTTTCTTTCTAATGCAAATAATGAACCATATAACCAAACATTAGTAATAAAACATTAAAAATAAATAAAAAAAACTAATCTCAAAAAACTTAATCTTATTTTAATCATGAGTGAATGATGTAAAATGAAAACCAACCTTAGTTTGGCTTACTAGGCTCTGTAGAGAAAAAATGCTTAAAATAAAAGTTGTAGATCTTTTAATTTCCTGTACACTTGATTATATCCATTTTTGTCATTAAATGCATACTAAGGCCGAAATCTTAAAAAAATCATTTTTTTACAGATATTCATGGAAAAAAGCAGTAAATCACTAATTACTGCTAAACTAAGTGGTATACAAAGAAATGTTTAAAATAAAAGTTGTAGGTTTTTAAATGTTCTACAACTATGATTATATACACTTTTGCCGCAAAATGCATATTAAGACCGCAATCTTAAAAACCCATTTTTTTCTACAAGAGCACAGCCTCCCCAAGAATTTCAGCAGACATGGCGCCTACCGTATTATGTAGAGCATATAAAATGTAGTAAATGAAGCGATTTTTAAAAAAATCGTAGGAGCCGTTTTTGAGAAAATTACAAAAAAGTAAAAAATTACAGGAATAAACTACTACTTTCGGTTGACCGATTTTAATGAAATTGTTCATGTCGGGTCCTCTAGTGGTACCTAACTTACGTTTCAAGTTTCAACTTTGTATGCTGTTCTGTTCTTGATAGTTTTTGTTCACCGTAGTTATGGAAGTAGAGGAGGGTTTGTTTTTTATTATGCTACGACTCTCTATTCGCCGAAGAAGAAGATTTTACAGGCAATATTGGGTTCATCCTATTTTAAATTCTCGCCTTCTTAAAGGCCAGTTTCATCAGCTGCATTCTGAGCTACAAGAGGACCCAGTAAAGTTCTTCCTGAAAAATTATAGTGATGTTCTATTCACCGACACCATTTTCAATGCTTGCGTCTGTTTTTTTTTTTTTGTATTATTTATTTATTTATTATTGCTAAAAAGTACAATGAATCTTATCCTATGTTATTTCCTAATACCCGCATAGGTCTAGCCTGTGCGCGGGTATGAGTTGGTTTATTTTATTTATTCTATTATAATAATAGCTTTTTATATCTACACTAAATTTACAAGAAAGAAAGAAACAAAAATTTACAAAAAAAAACATACAACAAAATTTCCTAACGTAAATATACAAAAAAACAGGATAATAGTAAAAATAAATAAAACATCATGTAATGGCAAAGGATGAAGCAGACTTTTGATGACAATGTAACAAAAAAAAAAAATTTTTTTTTTGTTTATTTTTTATTTATATAATTTTTTTTTTTAGCTGACACACGAGAGAGAGCAATTAGTTTGAATACATAGAACTAATTAAATCCTCAGACTGACCTCTCCCTAAATTAATCAGCCAGTTGGTTACTTTTCTTTTGTATATTTGAGGAGTTACGTCAGTCTTTCGGATAGCCTCTGGTTTGTAGTACTAAGCTAGGCGGGAGTCAGTTGCAGAAGTCAGTGGTACCACTAGCGCAGGGTAAAAAACGCGTACCATGCATCACATTGTCATGTAAAGTAGTGGGTGCGACTGCCATAGTGCACAATATTATTTGGCACCGCTGCGTCAGTGTTACGACAGGCGTGCGATTAGTGGTAACTACTTACCACTGCGATAGTCGGCCATCTGAACCAGGCCTAAATGTAATGCCAGTGACATTTAAAAATTCAAATGAAATTTAGAAAATGTTAATAATTAATAATGTGACGTTACAAATAAGGTTAGATAAATATTATTATTATTATGTTAGGTGAAATAAATAATTTTAATGGAACATGGATTAGTGTTTGTAAAAAGAAGGTTAACAAGAAACCTCTGTGATGCCGAAGGTATTTTAAGAAAAAAATAATTTTTAAGAACTTATCATACAAGTATGCTCAGCTCTTTATTGCTTCTAAAATCATAATTTTAAATCTAGTCAAATAATATAACTTTCAGTTTAATGAAAAATTTAAACTTCAAATTTTTAAAGTGCGTACTGGATTACTTTATTAATGGTGTTTTATTTGTTTTAGGAAATAGCAAAGATATGGATGATGTAATACCATCTTCAGGAAGAACAAACTGTGACACTTTTGTAACTTCAACGTCATCTTTACCTGATAAGATTAATAACCATGATTCATTAAAATTTTGTTTTAGTGATAAAAGTTATGGCAATACTAATAGCAATAATAACAAACTCATAGCCAGTAAAGCGAGTAAAAAATGGATGGGTGAAGATAGATCGAATGATTTATTTGAATTCAATGAAGATCCGAAAGATAAAGATGAAAGTATGCGGAAGAATGAACCGGTTTCTATGATATTTCGACATTGTAAACCCGAGTCTTCTAATGCAAGTCTTCTAGTTGAAGCCGCTTTAGATGCGGCTGAAAGAGATATTGAAATGTCTTGCAACTCTGGGAAATTACCTTCTCCAACTCATCACAATAAAATATCTCCTTTATATCCAATTATTCAACCAAATCATTTATCGCCGCAGAATGTTGACATCATAAAATCAGTTACACCTAATCCTCCAATAGATTATCAGTTACATTCGGTTCAAGATATTAGCCCTCCAGTTCATATTCCCAGTCATCCTTTAGATTCTACAGGTTATCCGTCACCAATTTCACCAACTCCGCGTCATACTAGCGGGTATGGTCTTTTATTTCCTGAAAGGACACCTCATTATGAACTTCGGCTCTCTCCAACTAGTGCTCAGATTGATACCTTTCATTTACATCCAGAAGATACAAGATACGATTTACACCATAGGCGACTAGATGTAGACTGTTCAAGTGATGATGGCGATGGAGTACAAAATTTAAGTTTAGGTTTAAAAAACAAATCGTCTTTACAATTAGATTTGTCTTCATCTTATAATAAATATGATCATAATATTGATGACCATACAAATACGTTTGTCGAATCTTCATTAGAAGGTTTAGATATGTCTCGTTCTAGTTTATACCATCATAGTAATTTTGTCTCCATGACTAGGTATCCTCATACAGTTTACGATCAGCGTTCAACTTACTCACATTCAGATGTCCTTAGAGTCGTTAATTTAACTCATAGTGTAGATTTATCACTACCTCGTACTAATCATCTTACGATACCTCCGCACCCAAATAATCAATCATTGATCGAACCAATACGTGTTATTTCACCTCCTAGTTATCAAAATTATCCATTGTCTCAATCACCATACCTTCCAGCTACTAGAGCAACACATTCTCCTACTTACCATCATTATTCTGGGTATTAAGCTCCTAGTACAGGTGCAATAAATCTGAAACCATGTTTACATTAACAATTACTAATTCATTTAAATGTTTTCTATTGTGAAATAATTTTGTTTTCCTTTTTTTCTTTAATTCTTTATTTACAACTGTAAAATTTTACAACAAGCAAATGTGATGAATATGATACTTTTCTAAATGACATGATAGGCATGAGAGGGGTAGGGCCCCCATTGGTGCCTCCCCAAGAATAAAATTTGTATATTAAATTAGCAGGTCTCTACTCCAGCGTCTTTTAAGGCGTCTAGCGGGATTATCAGGTAAATGGAAGGTGGAAAGTGAACGCACCAGTGGGTTCTATTGTTCATATGACTTGTTGTGAAAGGGTTTGTATAGGTTTTCGATGAAATTTTGTACAAATGGTGTTTTCAAATCTGTATGTAAGGTTTTGTTGCTAACGTAAAGGGGTGCTTTTACTATAAGGTGTAATGTTTTTGACTGGAATGCTTGACTTCGTTGCAAGTTAGAGGGTTCGGTTGAACCGTAAATTTGAGATCTGTAGGTCCATATAGGTTTCAAAAAAGAACAATATTTGCGTAATTTTTTTGTCAATGGTAATTTTGATCATTTGTGAAGTAGGGAATATAGAAGTTTAAGTCGGAAATTCAGTAATAAACATTTCTGTTTGATATGTTTGCTCCAAATTAATCATTTATCAAAAGTCAGATCGAGATTCTTGACCGTGTCTGTTTTTGAGAGAGGTTCATTGTCTATGATTTGTATACTGGTGGGCAATCACCATGACAGAGTGTGAAAGTTACGTAAAGGGATTTTGCCGTATTAAATCAAATTTATGATCATAAATAAAAATAAGAATGATTTTGTGAACTTAAGGGAACATGGAATCCGTATCTTCAATCATGCTAACTGATTTTGTGAACTTTTCTTTTTTGTTTTCTAATTTGTGTACGTTGCAATCTGTTCAATTGAGAACAAGAAGCAACCCCATGACCCAATGAGATGAGGATGATGTGTATGACGCGTAAATGAGGTGTAGTCTTGTACAGACCCAGGCCGACCATTCCTGAGAGAGTATGGTTAATTAAACCCCAACCATCAAAGTACATCGGTAACCACTGTCTAGTATTCACGTATAAAAGTAACTACCTTTACTAGGATTTGAACCAGGAACCTTCGTGAACTTAAGGGAACATGGAATCCGTATCTTCAATCATGCTAACATACGGAATATTTTCTCAAAAACTATTAAACCAATCTCTTTCAAATTTTTACATTAGTTTTAATAGATCTTTATACACAACCTTAGTTTTTTGTGTTTAAATATCTGTAACAGAAAATTAAAGAAAAACCGTTTTTGTTCGCTTGTCAAAAATGTCAAAATATGTACCACAAATATTTTTTTAAATAGGTGCATAATTCTGCAATTTTAACCTCAAAAAAACTCAGCATATGTAAAGAGGTCTATTAAAATGATTATAAATTTTACTTAAATCGGTTCTGTAGTTTTGGAGAAAATATTCCTTATGCATCAGAAAAAATAACTTTCAGTAAACGGCAAAAAACTAATTCAGTAAACCCGTTCATGAAACTCACTTGTACTACAAAAATGTAAACAAACTACAGCCATGGCTCAAAACAACAACAATCTAATGGTGCTAACAGTTGAAGCATACAATATTTTACATTTTAAAAAAATCATGAAAATCAATGAATCCGTTCAAAACTTATATGATTTCTTAAAAACACAAACTGTCGAAAGTAAAAACGTGTGCACTATTAAAAAAATTATTTAAACCCAAATTTCAGAAAAAACTATTAAGTGTTGTATATTGATAAATTTTAGAAGACGTGAACTACCTTATGGCGCTAAAAACAAAAACTAAAAATACATTTTTTTTGCTTTCCATGTCCCCTTAACAACAGACAACATTTTCATTGAAAGAGTAGAGATATAGATATTTGGGGACAATAATAAATGATTATATCAATCAAACACCAGAAATAGGAGCACGGATAGAATGATTAAGGCAATCTTTATAAAAATAAAGCATTGTATGTGTAACAGGGATCTAAGTTTAGAAGTCTGAATCTGATTCACACTTCTAAACTTTAGGAGGTGAAATAACACGTATTCATTCGATCAATGATTGATTATCTGTTCTATGGTCTGGAATGGAGGCTTGGACTCTTCAAAAACAAGGATACTTGAAATTCAAACCTGATTTGAGTAGTATACAGAAAGCCTTTACAATTAATAAGAGTAAATATTTTCAGAAGTAGACTCCCCCATTAATAAACTATAATTGACCATTACTTTTAATTAAAATTTACAATGTCTTTGTGCCATGTCATGGAGATTAACCTTTTTAAAAGTGGTTGCTGGTGGCCTTTAGAGGGGTCAGGCCTGATTAAATATGGATTTTAATTATGCTCATTGTCAGTTTCAATTCAGAATAGAATATGCCATGTTAAAAAACTATAATTTCAAATGCTATTTTTAAGAGCGCATCTTAAATACAGCAATTGCAATAATTATTTTTTTTAACAGATGGTAAGTTTAGAAATTTTGGAAGTCGTAGAAAATGTTTGATTCTCAATGTGGGTAGTGCGTGAAAAATTTTGTGAAAATATACTCTAGGTAATCCCATTTGCCATTTCATTATTTGGTTAACCCTTTCAGTACAAACGACCAGAAAACAGTACGCCGATATCTTTTACATGTGTCAACATCTGGTTTACCGGACGTCCGTAAATTATGCATAAAGTGCCAACGTCCGGATAACTGAAGTTTTACAAAAAAAGTTTTAAAAGTTAATGGAATAATGTATTTTGAAACCAACTCCATGGCGTAGTGACTAGCACTCTAGCCTGCAAAGCGAAAGGTTACGGGTTCGATTCCCGGCTAGGGTCTAGAAATTTTAACACGTTAAAACCATCATTAAGGTACCAAAACCCACAGTAGTTGCTAATGATCAAGCTGTCGATGCAACTTTAAATAAACTGAAAAAAACTATTTTGAATAGCTTTAGTGTTAGAACAATTTATTTTTTTATGAATATAATAAAAATTAATTTTTAACAGGAAATTTTATTTTTCTGTAAACGTTGCAATTTTGGTTGGCAATGGCAGGCTTACTCCTGCAAGTTTTCGGAATAAGGGCTGGCACTATTTGTACACCCTTGCTTTAAATCAAACTCTTAAATATTGTTTTGGCACTGGAAGGGTTAAGAGATAACTTCTATTGATATCTACTCAACAATTTTAATAATTAAAAAAAAACAAATGGAGATGATTGGAAGTGTGTGTTTGTAAGTAAATGCTTATTTTGTCTTATGAAATATGAATTTTTTAAACTTTAAAAAAATATTATTGTAGCCCCTAAATACTCTACTATGTAACAATCTTTATTTTATCTATTTTGTTTTAATTTTTTTGATAGTATAATATTTGTACAAATGATTAGTGGCCAAAGAAATTTAATTATTTTTTTGTAAATTTACATATTGTATTGTGTATTTAAATGTTATGAATTATTTATTTTATTGTTAAATGTTTTTATTTCATTGTTTTTGTTATTACTGGTTTTATATTTTAAAATAATATTTGTTTTGTATTTTTGTTGTGGTTGTAACCAAAATGTAGTGGTTTTAGTTACCTAAATCTTTTTCTTCTGTTTTTATTTATTATAATCAAATCATTCAAAATGAAAGATTAAATAACATGTAACATCACTTAAATAGCCCATTAACAATTTCTAACATCTTTTGATGTATATTGTACATTCTGATGTTTTTTGAAGGGACATTGTAGTATTTCCTACGAGATGTGTGTTACAAGGCAGGTGTAGTATCATTGTTTTATACATTTTTTACTAAATAAAAAGTTCTGCAGCACTCTACTTCCACATTACTGTTCATGTTTGTTCACTAGAACTCTTGAAAATTGTAAAAGCTTTGTCAGAATTCTTGCTATGTATACGTTGGTTGCCCAGAGATGAACTTTCAATACTCTTTTTCAGGGCTGATGAGCTCTAAATGTATGTATTGCCCCCTATCCACTTCATAGCTAGCCAATGACTTACCAGCAACGTTACCAATACTTGCTCTCGTAGCTCTGTTATATTTCGTCAGACGTTTTTTGGTCTTTCAATTACAATTATAACATATGAACTTATAATCAGCTGATTATATTATAAAATATTGCATGTTAACGCGCTCTATAATCGATGTGTTCAGTACGAGGTGCAAGACACGAGTGAACTACTGCGGCTTTTATATGCATGCGCACATAATGTTTGTTAGGCTGAAACATTTGTACAATCTGACAACGACGCTGGCAAACGTTCTGATTGGTCTGAACATATAAAACAGCAGAGCTCATCAAATCAACTATGAAAAGCATTATAGATGCGCAGTAGTTATAGTGCACAATCTGACAACGCTGGCGAATGTTTTGATTGGTCTAAACGCGTGGAACAGCAGAGCTCAACAACCATGAAAAGCATTATAGATGCGCAGTAGCTCTAGTGCAAAGCAGAGTGGTGGGGATTTAACAGTAACCAGTAACTGTCATAAGTTGTTGAAATATTAGTCAGTCTGTTTACTAAGGAATTTCGTGATTACTATGAAATTTCTAGATTTCAACTGTTACAAATTTCTAACCTCAAACTAAAGTCAATGCTCAATTAAACAGCCTTTCACTTTAACGGAATAGCCTCTTAAATAAATGGTTTGAAAATTACAAAAATCTAAGGAATCTTAATTTGTGTACACAATTAAAAATTCATTCATTTTTTACTCCACTTTAATCAACCTCTCAAAAGGAATCCAAATTTCTTAATTTTTTGTGTTTATTTTTATTAAATTTGTTATACTATTTTATGTATTTTTTAATTGTGTTCTTTCACTCAGTGTGATGCATTTTAATAACCGTAATTTAAAAAAAAATTGTCATTAGCTTACTATTCAGTAATACTGTATTGGTAAAAGCACTTATAAAATAAAATTAGTGTTTTAGCCGGCGATTTATATTATTTTATTGTACAGTGCATTGCAGCTCTTCCCTTAAGGTAAGTTCTTCTTGAAGATACAGTTTTTTGAAAGTTATGATAAGAATAAGGCTACAAGCAAATTCAATGTTTACTTTAACACATTATATAGAAACATACGTGACAAATTGTGTTGCAACTGAATGACTTTAACAACAACAGACATCGGTATCCCCCAATTAGTCTGTTAAATCAAGCATTGACTGTAATCTAAATTTCTAATCTATAACATTAAACATTTTATAACTGTTTTAGTTTATTTATAGTTCTAGTTGTTAATGTAGTCTTTACTACTAGTCCTGATCAAACATACGAGCAAATGTGTTTTAACTAGAATAATACTTCTTCTTCTTCCACCTTTCAAGGATTAGACATCTCTCCCTGTTCCGAACCTGTCAAATCTGCCCATTTCTTTCTTGGGCGTCCTCATTCTCTCTTTCCCCTGATTCTGTTCACATGCTCTAACCACTGCATTCTGTTCTGAGATACCCTGTTGTTTATAGAGATGTTGAGTTCTTTCCTTATCTCAGTATTTCTGTAATAATACTTGTGAATTAAAATAGCAACAGACAGGCTGACACCTTCACTCCCCTCTGTTTTTGTTTACCTTCTCCGAGCATTAGTGGTCACGCATTCCATAACTCATGTGTCACATTACAATCTTACCTTCACAAACAAAGATTAAAAAAGATTCCTGATTAAAAATTTATTTTACTAAATAAGCTAATATTTTTTAGTTTTTTGGTACAATGACAGTTAAAAAAAATCAAAACACTAAACTTACATCTCTGTATGTTAAATTTTAGAAGACTTAAGCCTATATTATTTAATATGATACATAAAACCTAGTATTTTTAAAGTGTTTTCCTTTTTCATCGCCATTGATGAAAATTTTTGTGTATGTATTTATTTATAAATTTATACCTACATTTGTATCAGTACAGGGAATAGTTATATAATATTTTATTTTGTTGTATATAGAACTTTAGTTTTAAGTTGTTTTTTTATATTGTTTATTTATTGTTAATTTTGTTAATTTTGTTTAGGTACACACATTTTGGATTATTTTTAATGTAGCTTACAACAACTCCACTAATCGTAAATTTTGGAACATCCGAACTGATTTTGAATTTTTTTTATGTATAAAACATGATAATAAAAACTATGTAATTTTGTAATGGGAAAAATATTTCAATAGACTACTAAATATAAAAATTGAGTTTAAATGTAGTTAAAAATATAAAACGAACATAATCACGTTTTTAACACAAGATGTACTTACAATATAAATACCATACTAGTGAAACACGTTTTCTAGTTCATTCACAAATTATAAGAAATTATAAATTTTCACTACTGCCTGGCTGGATAAAATTACTAATTGTTTGCTATAATAATGTTGAAAACCTTGATTGATGCAATATTTCGCCAGCACCTTGTAAACATGACATCTGTGTGTGTAGCATTATTGTGCTGCTCTACATACTACACTGTTCAGTGCTTTTGCTACTTCTGAATGTGAAATAGGTATGTTATATTTTTCATCAATTTTTTTGTGAACCTTCACCGGAGTTTAGTATTGAGGATTTTTTCTTATATTTGGTTTTATGTCTGTTTTGCAATTTCTGCTAATACAGATTGTGTAGAATGATGATACATGAAAATGAGTGATGTAAAAATGCCAGGCATGACTAGGAATCGAACCCGGGATCCCAGTGTAGAAGCCAATTGCGCTAATCACTACGCCAACAGGCTGGCTGTTGAGGAACCTATTTTTTATCTGTAAACTGAAGACCTTTATTTTCATCTGTCACCCATTCATTTACATCAACTTTGTCTGAATTTTCACAGCCAACACCCTTTCTGATACATGCAAAATATTACATTTAGCCATTTTTGGATTATTTTTTTGTTGTGCACATTTTTGGATGATCCGAGCAAGTCCCACACCCTATTAGTTTCAGATTAGTGGGGTTGTTTATATCTCTTTCCATAAATTAAATACCATTTGATTTTTTTAATTTCAGTGAAATGATTGTTTTGATTAATCGTTAAATACAAAACATTATTATAATATTGATTGTGATTTTATTTTGTATTTTAAATTAAGCTGGGTGTTCAAAGTATTTAATAATAATTTTTAAAATCAAATTTGTAAGCAAATTTCATTCTGTAATTTTTTTATTTTTGAATGTTTTGTATTAACAATTTTTATGTAATATTAATGTATAAGCATAATGAATTTCGTGGATTTATAAATTTAATTGTGTGTAACAATAATTAATTCTAAAATAGATACATAATTATGCAATATGTATTTTACATGTGTAATGTTAGATTACTGATTTCGTTTTAATTCTGTGTGTGTCAAATTATGTATTCAGAATAAAATTACTACAGTTTTGTCGAGTCCTAAAAAAAAATTATATTGACAGTCATTAACATCTTTTTAACAAAAAAAGAGGACAGAAGCACATGTCAATATTTCATCTAAATTTGTAAAATGTACAGTAGATACTATTTAATTGCAGTTGGTATTTCTGATATTTTCTTAAAATGAATTTCTTCTTTTTATTTTTATAATAGTGCAAGAATTCAAAAAAAAACTGGAAGTCCAAAACTAAAAATGCCATTCGCTATTTGCATTTTATGAAATAAATTAACTAAATTAATTTATAATACCAAAGATCTGATTATTGAAAATTATTTAAAATGCTTTTTTTCTTATAAAAAAGTTTTGTACATTTGTTTAGGATTACCAAGTAACTAAATAATTTCTTTTATATTTAATATATTTTTGTCTGTTACTAATTTTGATACTAGTCATGTATTTGTTAAAGTTCAGCTTTCCAAATGTGTATTAAAATGTGATAATATTGCTATTTGTGTTTAATATTTTTATTTACATACCTTTTTCATTATTAAGGCTGCATTTCTGATAGGTCCAGTGACTACAGCACTTGAGTACACAACTACAATAATCACATGTCAGCCACTCACTCAAAAGATTTTTGTAATCTGAAAATTTTGGATGGAGTTAGCAACCCCTATTGGATTCCGACCTAAAATTTGAAAAATTACCCACGATGCCAGAGATTTATAACTAGTTCCAAATGAAAATTTACCAAAAAAAAACCATTCTGAAGGTGTAAAATAAAGGAAAACATGAGAACGGCATGCCTCAAAAAGCTGAAATCTGGTTTTTGAATTCTCTCAGCGAAACCGTGGATTAAGGGTAATTTTAGCAACAGGGTTTTGAAGTACTGCAGGAGGGACACAAAAAATATTCTATACACTTTTTCGCTATCAGCAAACCGATGGGTTAAGGCAACGTTAGTTCTTCTTGAAGTACTTTGAAGAGGGCACAAGAAAGGTCACAGTGACCTTTGTGCTATGATGCCTCATTAAAAAGTTAAAAAATTTTGGGCGCTACCCAAAAACTGCCTTTTTTGGTTTCAGACGACACCTGACAAGAAAGGTCCTTATGATTTATGCTCTCCGAGGCCTCCTTATGGGTTAAAATTTCTGTCAGTAAGTCAATTAGGGGCTTGAGCTAAGATGTAAGTGAAATGTATAAAAAGAAAATGTTATTTCCTTTTTAGAAAAGGAATTTTATTAATTTTTCTACATTATTCTGGTCTAGTCCCATCCTGATTAATCTAACATAATGAAATTGAACTGTATTTTAACCTAAAGAGACTGAAATTGATTTTTTCTGGACATAAAAATCAACAAAAGTTTTAATTTGCCTGGACTGAGAACTATGTTGTAAACTGATAAGTGATCCTAAAGGCATGCATGGATATCCACTTGTATTGTGGAACAATACGTGGGTCAAGGTGTTGACTAAGATTCTAAAGATCTGTACATAAAAGTGCAGTTACCATCGGTTTAAGCTGTTTCGATTTTAAATTTAAATCAATCTCTCTTCTTCTAACAGCCCATTTACATTGTAAAAGAAAATACAAAACCTTTATTTTTGTGAGTGTTTAGCAACATAGCTGTTTTTCTGTAAACTCCTAGAACATATTATTATTGTAGTTTTTTCTTGGTATATTGTATTCTGTAATTTTCTCATAATTTAATTAACATTCAACCTTCGGTTCAATCTTTTTTGAGTTTTTCTTAAACTCAGCTAAAATATTAAATAAGTCTTACTAAGATAACCAAGTTAACTTACAACTTGGTTAATTAACCAAGTTGGTTTACTAACATATTAGTTTAGCTGGAACACATCATAGATAGTTTTCATCAATAGTATTTAAGTTTGTAAAAACTATGACAAAGAGATTTATATGAATGTTTTCATACTATGGATACTTAGAGTTCATACTTTCGAGGGTGAACTGCACCAAATTTTCAATTTTGAATAAATTGAGCTAATTCCTTGAGTGTATAACCTTTGTAATGTCTTGATTTACAGAAAGTTATTTATAGTATTTATTTTACTATAACTAAGAGTTGCAACCTGATATATTTTATTGAAATAATTAAGAGAATATTATATTTTTATATTGCACAATTATTACATTTTGAACAAAATTGCGGTCATCCGATTCACCGCTTCTTTCAGATTATCACGGCCGACCGTAGTTTTAAACGTTGCAGCCGCAACAACAGCCATAATGAATAAAACTCGCTTTAATATTATCAAGTAGCTTAAGTATTGGTTAGATGTTAGCTGATATTTATTTTTGAACGCATCAGAACCACAATATAGTAAATTAACTGAAAACTCTTCGTGCTGCGTTTAAGCAGAACACCCTTCGAGTATATTATAATATACTAACTTAAGTATTGGTTAGATATAAGCTGATACTTATTTTTGAACGCATCAGGACCTCAATACAGTAAATTAACTGAAAACTGTTCGTGCTGAGTTTAAGCATATCACCCTTCGAGTATATTATGATATACGTTTTGAACAAAATAATTTAGTATATTATGATATTACCTGTTCATTGATATTATAATGGCCGTGGATTTTAATAACCTTCAATAGCTGCTGTTTCTTTTTTCGGACATTTGGGAAGGTGGTCCTATTGTATTTTAGAATCATTATTTTATAATGGCTGCGAGAAGAATAGCTCAATCAACATTTAACTGGGCAGCTTTAGCCGAAAGAGTTCCAGAAAACCAAAAAGCTCAGTTCTTAGCTTTTAAAACGAAGTCTGACAATTATGCACGAAGGTAAATGTTACGTTTGACCTACAACCCAGTAGTAGTTTATCAGCTTCTAGTATTTTATTTTAGGCGTTTTCTTTCAATTACATTATTATATAATTTTATTTTAAACTTATTTTATGTAAAAAATTTTTAGTTTGATTAAGAACTAAAACCGGTAAGTTCATAAAAGTAATAAAAAACCTTTGCTTCAAGTTCGTGTTGTCATATGATATTTGGTTCTACCGGGTTTGATTACGGTTATAAAAGAATAATTATTTTTGTGTACTGTTTTTGAAGTGGGGAAATGTATTTTTATAAATTTAAACATATCTAAGGCTATTGTAACACTGATACAGGGTAGTGGGTGGGTATTATCAGCACCATATTAGCGTAATTGTTCATTGGCTTCGTTTGGAGAGAAAGATTTCATTGTAATTTTGTAAAATTAGCTACTATATAATTCAGTTGTCATGATAAGCTGTTCAATAGGTTTGATGGGTCAGTAGCCAGGAACTGTATTATTAGCATTTTCATATTTGGTTACACACTCTCAGATTCAAAACTAAAATAATGCTCGTTTCCAATGTTGACCCTACCTTAGTATGCTTTTTTCAGTTGTGTGGTTTCTTCCTCAGCAGTTCCTTCAGTGGTACTTCGAACAGTTTAGGAAGGAACTAAGTGCACAGTTCATAAAAGCTTCTGGTGGCTATTATAATTTGCAGTAATCAGTAATTTTACATGTTTGTATAATAGAATGTAAAATCTTCCTTCTCAGAAATTAGGCTGCTATAACCACACAGTGTTATGAAAGTCTGTTTGTTTAAAATTATTTCTTTGTATTTAAGATATCATATAGTCTTGCACAAGATTAAGGTCCGCAAATTACAATACTTTGCTCATGTGATGAGGAATGAGAAGTATAGAATCCTCCAACTGGTGATGCAAGGAAAAATCGAGGGAAGGAGACAACCCGGCCGTAGGAAGACGTCTTGGATCAAGAACCTCAGAGAGTGGTATGGGAGTAGTACAAGTGAACTGTTTAGAGCAGCCGTCTCCAAGGTGCAGATAGCCATGATGATTGCTAATCTTCGTTAGAAGAATGCAACTACAAGAAGAAGATAGTCTTTGAGTAGGCCTAATAAGAGACTTAATTTTATGTGTGTCCCAATTGTATATTCAGAGGTTATGTTCATTGTCTTGGTTTTTAGTAGATGACGATATTCACCTTTTTACTAGTGATATTTATATCATATTTTAAGTGATACTAAGTTCATGTATATGATCATTTTTCCTGTATAAATTAATTTAATTTTACTTTCTCTTGCTCTGTATGAGCAAGAGAAATATTATACAGGGAAGGGAAGTATTGTTTTTGTCTTGTTTACACCGGATATACATGTTTTCAGGCCCAAGAACCCAAAAAACATATTTTTTAGCAATTTGTCTGCGTGTGTGTGTGAAAAAAACATCAAGAAAAGAATATCGTACAAAGTTGAACCTTGGAACTTAAGTTAGCTAATATAAGGGGACCCAACACGGACATTTATATCAAAATCTGTCAATCAGAAGTAGTAGTTTATTCATGTGATTTTTCACTTTTTTGCAATTATCTCAAAAACAGCTCCTACTAATTTTTTTAAAAATTGCCTCACTACAATTTTATACTCTACAAGACTGGGTCCAGGCGCCATCCCTGTTGAAACTCTTGGGAAGGCTGTGCTCTATTTTTTTAAGATTACAGCCTTAATATGCATTCTAGTGCAAAAGTAAATACAATCAAAGTTTTGGAACATTTAAAAACCTACAACTTTTATTTCTAACAATTTTTTGTGCAACCTTTAGTTTAGCGGCAATTAGTGATTTTCTGTTGGTTTTTTCATTAAAACCAGTAAAACTGGTATATTTTAAGATTGCGGCCTTAGCATGGATTTTTCAACAAAAGTGTATTTAATCAAAGTTATAGAAAGTTTAAAAATCTACAACTTTTATTTAAAGCATTTTTCTATACAGAGCCTAGTTTAGAGGTACTTAATGATTTTCCGTATTTTTAAATCCTGCAGAGGTTGATTTTCATTTTGCATCGTGATTAAAATTAGGTTATATTTTTCATTTAATATTGTTTACTACTTTTAAAGTGGAACCTCTATAAATTTATACTCACCTGGTATTTGTGAAACCAAAAAAACTGATGGCAATGTAGTGATTAAACGTAGGCTGTGTTTCATTATTTACATTGACAAGAGAAAGTCGTGTGAGTATTTCATACCAGATTTTTTATTTTTTAATAAATATTGGCTTCATATTAAATGTTTGTAGGGTGTCCTTGATGGCTGTCATCCCATTTACGTTTTTCTTTGAGGGAAAAGTTTAGGGTCTTTTCAGTTTTCTGTTTGCCACTATCAAATCCGAATTCCCTGAAGGGTTACACAATTCTCTCACTCCTGCGTCTAGCACACCAATCTGACTAGCAATATTCCTGCGCTGTGTCAACTCCACTCCGATTTCACAGTTAGTTACTACACAGTCTGCTATGAATTTTGTAGAGTTACTTAATAATATTCGGACGGAGGAAGATACTGCAGAATTCCTTCAGGAAAAGGGATTATGACATAATCCCTGAAGTTGTGACAACTAAAAAAGTATGTGTGAAACACTCACATGACTTTCTCTTCCCAATGTAAATAATTAAAAAATATAATGTAATAATATAATGGAGCCTAGTAATAGCAAAAATTCAATTAAAAAAAATAACTTAATAGTAATGTAGTAATAGCAAAATAAAAAAATTAAACAATCAAAATATGAAATAAAACAACAGAACATTAATGTTACATATTCATTATAGTACTTGTACTATATTCTGCGACTGGGAAGGACGTGTGTACTGCCCGTCCCCAAGCTTTGTGCAGCTGAGAGGTATTACGTCACTACTACTGTGAGAGATTGCGTTAGTAGTAGTAACGTTTTACTTGTATTATGTTTGTAGTAGTCAAGGGTACTATCCAAACTACATATTGTGCGTCGCCGTCTACAGCGAATAGTCAAAACAACACCCACATATGTCACGCACTAGGCAGCCTACTGCCCAGCGAAGAGCAATGAGATGATTAGTTCAGTGTTATGATGTAACAGCAGTCTGGTACTTCGTCTTTCCCCTTCATCCCGCAGCTGCACAAAGCTTGGGGACGGGCAGTATGCATACAGGAGTGTGTCTGTCAGTATGAGTATAAATAATAAATAAATTTCAGTGAGGCAGGGAGTAAAAGAAATGAACAAGTGTGCAACCGTTCAGGGAATTCGGATTTGATAGTGGCATACAGAAAACAGAAAAGACCCGATGTTTATTTATCTTTATTATATTTGTGTGTTGTAGATAGATATTGCCTAATGTTTTTGTTTTTGCAGAATGGGTGCCAATCCTGAGAAACCCCCAGAAATTGACTGGCAGTATTATGTAAATACAGTACCCATCCCAGGGTTAGTTGAAGAATTCAGAAGTAAATATGATGCTTTCAAAATACCTGTACCAAGTGTAGATGCTCATTATGCTGAGCTCGAGAAAGTCGCTAAAGAAGTTGTAAGTAATGATTTATTTCAAAACTAGACATTACAGTTTAGCCGTTCTTAGTTTGCTCGTACTGTCAACAAACCAAAGCCAGCTACTACAGGGTGCACGCTAGAGTCTGCAACTTTATAGATGTTGTATTCCTATTAAGTTAACTATGTTTTAAATTATAAGTATGAAAGTACTTAAAACATCAGTCATGTTTGAATGAACAGAACTGGAGTGTGAGAACTTAAATGTATGCTCTTTTGCGTATGAGTATTGTAAAATTACCCCTCCCATATATTTTTTATTAGTAATAAATATTGTAAAATGATTCAAAAACGACACGGGTTAATTTTAACAAAGTAGAGGAAATGGAAAAGAAAATATTATAACAAGCCACAGCCACTTCAATGGAAGCAAAATGTCTTTTAATATACCTGTGTATTTTAGAGGAAATGTTTGTGTATGTGTTTAGCCATAATAAACAAAAATTATGAAAAGAGGCCGACAATTTCAAAAAAGCTAATCCCATAAATTTTGATTTCGAACTATTCCGCTTCACTATTATAAATCAGGGTTATAATTTGTTTGTACTATTAGGACAAAAGTTATGAGTCATTGTACTTAACCCTTACACTGCCAGACTGCTTGTACCTATTAGACCAAAGAATGCCAAGCTAAAATCCTGGTATTTTATCAGGTAATTTTGAAAAATTGTTAAAAATTTCAGAATTGACACTGAAGAAAGCTTTCAGTATCATTTTTTACCATAAATTGTGCTCTTTCTGCTCATATAAGTAGTGATGAAAAAAATAGTTTCTATAAATTTAAAGTTAAAAAAATTTATATCAAAAGAAAGGGCTTTCATTTCTTTTAAAACTGCAAAATAACAATAATTATCCGTACCATACAGACACACCGTAACAAAATCGTACGAAAGTCACGCTGATAACAGCTTTACCCAAAACAAACATTGTTATTGGTGTACTCAAAACTATCGATGTTTTTAAGAAACGAAACAATCGTTATGTTCCGCTAATACAAAGAACATTGTTATCTGAGGGATAAGCTTTAGATTGGGGTATAATTTTATTTTTTTGTTTATTTTTGTGGGATTAAAATCTTTTATCTTAGATTTCGTTAAAGATTAAATAGAGGCGTGTGTACTACTATCCTTTAAAATAAAAACACGATCTATTGAGAAATATTAAAAATACAGCGAGATATATGAAGAGCCAATGTTATAGACTCTTGGCAGTATATCAAAAAAATTCAAATCAGCTTTTTGGCAATATAAGGATTAAGAGAGATTATTACAATCCGAAAACTTAAATTTCCCTGAACACATGAATGTGTATCAGTTTACAGAATAAATATCTTATGAGGGAATTTTTGTGTTTTTCATTACTAGTCACTCTTTGTAACCTTCTAGTACAATAAAAAAAACTATACCTTGTAAAGACAAGGAGCGTTTGTGAAATAAAAGATTTGTATTCATTCTTCTTCGGCTTGTTATTTTGTTATTTTTAGACCTACAAAATTGAAAGTAAAACCAAAAGATAAATCTGTTTACCTAAACAAAATGAAGTACTCTTGCATATCTGTAACTTACGTGATGATGGAGATAAATTGATTTGAAATATAGTTTGTGGCACTAAAGTGACCAACTGTTGCAGAGAAATTAAAGATTCCCAACAGAGCCACTGTAACTGACAATATTATATTTTTATTATAGTTTGTAGTATTGTGCAAGATTCTGTTTTTAATTCATGATAGTAATTTTTATTGTTTGTGTATTTTTAGGATCAGGAAATCACCACTATTAAAGCCGAATCTGATGAACGTATAAAATCTTATCAACAAGAACTCAAAACTTTACAAAGCTTGATACCATATGAAAATATGACTTTCGAAGAAATGTACATTCATGCTCCACATATGGGTGCTAATCGCAAAGATTTCTGGCCACATCATTTGGAAGCTAAGAAAGCCGCTGAACATTAAATTAATACCCTCGTAACATATAAAATGAAGTTAGAGTATCGTGTTATTTAATAAACACAATCTATATGTAATAGCAGTTATTTTTACAACTTGTACTGCTATCTATTTGTATTAGATGTGTTAAATATAGTTGTTATTATTATTCAGTTCTTAATAGTTGCCAGTTACTTAACCTACATGATATACTTT
Source organism: Catonia carolina (assembly GCA_035578175.1). Lineage (NCBI taxonomy): Eukaryota > Metazoa > Arthropoda > Insecta > Hemiptera > Achilidae > Catonia > Catonia carolina. Next base: position 252,386,761 of record JAQMRL010000001.1, on the reverse strand, counting down.
TCAGCGCTTAGTTTTTCTGTAAGACATACACTGGATCAGTGATGATTTATGCCTTGTTTGCCCAGAGGTGAACTAAACTTACTATAGTTCAACCATTCTTAGTTTGCTCCTACTGTAAACAAACAAACGCCAGTTACTACAGGGTGCACGCTAGAGTCCACGACTTTACAGATGTCGTATTCCTATTAAGTTAACTATTTTTTAAATTATAAGAACTTAAAGTACTAAAAATATCAATCATGATATGATTTAGGCCTAACAATTTCATTTATAAAAATACTTTTAAAAGTATTTTTTATTAAAAAATTTTAAAAGTATTTTCTATTTAAATACTTTTGAAAGTATTTTGTTGTTACTTTTTAATCAGCGTGTACACATTTTGATATAATGCGCATGCTCAGTGACGGCATTGTTTGTTTACATTAGGAGCAAACTAAGAGAGGCTGGACTGTAGATATGTTGTAGTTCTAGTGCAAAGCTGAATGGTGAGGTTAAACGGTAACCAGTTTGGTATTAAAATTCAAAGAGTATCATGCACTATTGTAATTTGTGATCAATTTAGTCAGTCTGTTAACAAAATAGGGGGTTTTGGTTACAATAAATTTTCTTGTTTTGAACAGTAATAATTTTTTATTCACATTTATACATTTCAGTATTGTTTTATATTCATATACAGGCCTATAGTTCTAGTTATTAATATAATTTTTACTAGGTACTAGTCACATTTAAACAGTGCTTTTTAACTAGATTAGTACTTGTGAATTGAGCATAATAACCACAAACAGGCAGGCACCTTCACTCCTGTTTGTTTGTTTACTTATTCCTAGGTAGTGTTCATTCATTTCATAGCTCATGTGCCAGGTTTGCATCATGTATTTTCTTTGTTTATCCCTAATGTGTGTGCATTGCAAGCTGTTCAATTATGAACAATAAGCAACCCCATGACCCAATGAGATAAGGATGATAAAAATGAGGTGTAGTCTTGAACAGACTCAGGTAGACTATTTGTGAGAGAGTATAATTAATTGAACTCCAACCCTCAAAGTATACTTGTAACGCTGTCTGTTATTCAAATCCGTAAAAAAAATAACATCTTTACCAGGATTTAAACCACGGTACGTTTGTCTCCGAAAATCAGCTGTTAAACAGCTGACTTATGCAAAGACTTCCGCTAGACCAGCCTGGTGGGTTAAATCATGTATGATTTTCTAAAATTATCCTGATTATGTTCATTGTTATTTGTTTTTTAGTTTGTAGCTATTCCTTCTAAACTACAATTATTGAGTGTAAACAATTGTGTAGATAGACATTGGTGCACCTACAAGGCGTATAAATTTTAATGTGTATCTACAGTTCAGCCGCTCTTAGTTTGCTCCTACTGTCAACAAACAAAAGCCACCTACTACAGGGTGCACGCTAGAGTCTTTGACTTTACGGATGTTGTATTCCTATTAAGTTAACTATTTTTTAAATTATAAGTACTTAAAGTTCTTACAACATCAGTCATGATATGATGTAGGCCTAACAATTTCATTTATAAAAATACTTTTAAAAGTATTTTATATTAAAATACTTTTGAAAGTATTTTGTCGTTACATTTTAATCAGCGTGTACACATTTTGATATAATGCGCATGTTCAGTGATGTCATTATTTGTTTACATTAGGAGCAAACTAAGAGAGGCTGGACTGTAGACTGTTTCATTTACATGTATAACTTGTTTGAATGGTGTTTAAAGCCTCTATTTATTTGAGCCCTGCCTGTCAATTTGTAAAATGTCCTTTCAAGTGGTAAATTACTCAGCAAATGACTTCTGTATGGTGACCAGCTTATGAGCAACTATGGATAAAACAGTGGATATTTCTGTATAATTGAAATATTTTTCATGAGTAGGAATCTACACATGCAAGAAATGAAAAAAAGTTGTAAACAAATTAAATTTGCATGAAAAATTTACTACTCATGCGAGAAATAAGAAAAATCTGGTGTGAAACACTCTCACAACTTTCTCTTGCCAATGCAAAAAATAAACATTAATCTTAACATTAGAAATAAACAAAAAACATAACCTAACTTCAATCATGAATGAAAGAAGCAAAATGAAAATCAACCTCAGTTTGGCTTAAAAATACGGAAAAACACTCTTTCACGTTAAACTAGGCTCTGTAGAGAAAAATGCTTAAAATAAAAGTTGTAGATCTTTTAATTTCCTATAAAATGAATTATATACTTTTTTGTCGTCAAATGCATTCTAAGGCCTAAATCTTAAAAAAACCAATTTTTCACACGTTTTTGTGAGAAACAAAAAATCGCTAATTACTGCTAAACTAAGCTTTATACAAAAAAAATGTTTGAAGTAAAAGTTGTAGAATTTTTAATTCTCTACAACTTTTATTATATAAAATTTTGCGCTTAAATGCAAATTAAAGCCACAATCTTAAAAAAAATATTTTTTTACGTGAAAACACCCTCACCAAGAATTTCAGCAAACATGACGCCTACCCTATTTTGCAGAGAATAAAAAATTGAGAAAATCAGGCGATTTTTAAAAAAATCGTAGGACCAGTTTTTGAGAAAATCGCAAAAAAGTGAAAAATTATACGAATAAACTACTACTTCCGGTTGACCGATTTTGATGAAAATGTTCGTGTCGGGTCCAGTAGTGGTATGTAACTTGAGTTTCAAGTTCGTACGATGTTCCGTTCTTGAGATATTCTGTTCACACACACACACACACAGACCAATCGCTAAGAACATGTTTTTTGGGTTCAGGGGGTCTGAAAACGTGCAGATCCGGTGAAAACTCGATTTCGAAAAATCGACATGAAAACAATACTTTCCTTCCTATATATTCATATAGGCAAGAGAAAGTAAAAATGTAATCAAATTGAGTTCGCATCAAAAATATGTATTGATTATTATTTTAAATCTAGCAAGTATTTTTTGTTCTTCTGTTGCGATTGTGGACTTTCAATTCTATTGAAAGGAATTTTACTTTGTTCATTATCACCTTAAACTTCTCCATGAGATAAGGTTTGTTTCCTTCCTACATCTAATTACTTTCATCTGAATATTAAAAACTTCTCTATATTACCTTGTATCAATGTAGTTTTCCTAAGTACACCTGGACAATAAATTTTTCTACAGATTTTCTCTCCATTAAAATCTAAAGAAAGATTTATTTAGTGACTTCGTAGAATTACAATTGTGTCCACAAGAAACAGAAATGATAACTGTGTTGTTAATTACATCAATAAATTTTACCATATCTTTAAAAAATTATCCTAATCTGCATTTGTTTAAAAAACTGAAATATTACTTTATCAGCAAGACATTTTACAATGTACAAAAATTTTTTATTAAATAATTTAAAAAATAGCATCCAAAAAATTTTAGTTTACCTCTAAATCTGGGTATGTTGCAATTTGTTCAATTTAAGAACAGTAAGCAACCCCATTACCCAATGAGATGGGGATGATATAAATGAGGTCCCTGCCTAATGTCAAAATTTTCTTTGTAGGTAAGGTTATGTATAACACTTAATTCAGGTTTGTCTAAGTATATTTATAATAAATAAATGATAAACTTATAACAAATAATTATGAACAAGATATTAAATTACAGACTGTACTATTTTTCAGGGCTGATGAGCTCTGAACGTACGCATTGCCAGCTAGCCAATGACTTGCCAGCAACTTTGCCAATACTTACTCTCATAGCTCTATTATATCTTTAGTCAGCCATTTTTTTTGGTCTTTTATTAACAATTATAACCTAAGAACATAGAATCTGCTGATTATATTTTAAAGTATTGCATGTTAACGCGCTCTATAATTGATGTGTTCAGTACGAGATGCAAGAGACAATTGAATTACAGCAGCTTTCACATGCATGCACGCGTAATGTTTGTCATGCTGGATTATTAATGCAATCTGACAACGCTGGCAAACATTCTGATTGTTCTAAACACGTGGAACAGCAGGGCTCATCCACCGTGAAAAGCACATAATACATAATGTTATTTAAACTAAATTTAATCAAAAAGAAGGATTTACAGAGTAATTACCATATTTACCAGTGTATAAGACACACTTTCTCCTTCAGTAACTCATAAAAAAATAGGGTGCTTCTTGTACAATGGATGGGAATTTTCTGTTTTATTACAATATAGCATTAAAAAAAATCTGGTGTGAAACACTCACACAACTTCCTCTTGACAATGCTTTTTTTACGTCCGACTGTTCTGCAATTACCGCTAATGCAGACGGTGAAAGATGAAATGATTTTTTTTTGCAACGTATGAAAATATGCCATGTCTGAATGGGATTCGTACCCAAATAATTTTAACAATATAACATAGCATTAGTAATAAAACATTAGAAATAAACAAAAAACTAACTTCAATAAACATAACCTAATTTTAATCATGAGTGAAAGACGCAAAATGAAAATCAACCTGAGTTCGGCTTAAAAATACGGAAAATCACTCTTTCACGCTAAACTAGGCTCTGTAGAGAAAAATTTCCTAAATAAAAGTTGTAGATCTTTTAATTTCCTATAAATTTTTTCATATACTCTTTTGTTGTAAAATGCATGCTAAGGCGATCATCTAGCTGCAACGCTAAAAACAAGTTTTTTGGGTTCAGGGGTCTAAAATCATGAAGATCCGGTGAAAAATCGACATGAAAACAATACTTTCCTTCCTATATTCATATAGGTAAGAGAAAGTAAAATTCAAAATACTCTACCGAGTGTTGTTACCATTATAACGCTATTCAACTGCATAACCTTATTTAGTAAAGTGTTTCTGTTGTAAAAATTGCTAACATACCATAATCAGAGGACATAATTTTGTCTGTTTACAGTGAGTCAATAATCAAATTCAGTATACGTTGAAGTTACTAATAGTCTCATCACTGTCTGGTTAGTCGTTTCAAATGAAATGCCATTTGCTTTCTGTGTCTGAAATAGGTACTAACTGTTTTACCCTCTTCATGAATGAAATAAATGATGTCACGGAGACAAGAAATGACACCAGGGGGAAAACTTAAACATTCTTCCATAACTCGGGTCTGTGAATGGGTTTTGACTTAAAAATTGTTGTAAATTCTTTCAAGAAGTGCGGCATCAGCAATTCTTTGAATGGCAGTAAAGATGATTTATTGTTTGAGAACAGCTCAAATTCTTTAAGTGGCAATGACTCCGATCAAGACTGATGTGCATCATAATCTATGCTTATATAATAAAGAAGAAACGTCTGTTTGTTCATTTGTTTGAATGAGGTAATCTCAGAAACTACTGAACTGATTTTAAAATATCTTTCATTGTTGCATAGCTTAGAGCTTCCTGATCAATATAGGCTATTTTGCAACTTTAAGTAACTTTAATTAAGTGAGTTAAGCATCTTAAACTGTGACGATGTCACATGTTTTAGTATAACGAGTGTATAGCACTTTTATTTTTTTTAAGTCCTCTGGATGGTGTATTTTTTGGGCTAGAAACACGATTCAACTAATATATTTCATAGAAAAACGTGAAGTATAACATTAGATTCCAAAATTATTAAAAATTCGGAAATATTCAAAATTTTTATTTTTGTACTGTATTTCATATATTTGTTTTTATTCGACAGATAGTGAGCGAGTCTTATATTTCCAATTACTCTGCATACCGCACCCACGTATTACTGTCTCTTATCTCAGCCATATATAAACTGTCTCTTTTCCATCGGTATTCTTCTGTTGTTTAGGTCAACAGCCGAAAGGCTGGTTTGAACCTCTAGAGGTTTTACTAAGTAAAACGAGGAGTGAGGTGGTTTACCATTGCCTTCCTCACTGAATGGAAAAGTATGCTTATCAGCATGCCGGGCCCTCTGAAAAGCATATATTTTCCACTCTGTAAATGACACCTTCACTTCATTCGCCACAGGGTCTGGCTGTACAATGAAATTCATTACTTTCAGAGCAGATAACTCTGATTAGTGTCACAGTACACCTCTACCTCTTCTGTTCTTAAATGATTCAGTCATTTAATTGGCTGACCATGTGATAAGAAACAGAACTATTTATTTTAGCCCTGCAACGAACAGATTGAGTGTAAATAATTTGACACTCCACCTGTCTGTTATGGGCATGGTATTCTTCTATGCATTCTATTCAATTCTGTTAAATCGCAGGGACAAACATTTAAAATGATGGGCATCGATTTGAGACAGAGTGCTTCCTTCACTCATGGACAACTTTATGTCGGACTTACTAGAGCTGAAAGTGCAGAAAAACAATTTATTTTGCTGCCACAGGGCAACGAAACCACAAAATATTGTATATAGAGAGGTTTTAAAAATAATTTAATGAGGCCTACATTAGCTGCTGTGAAGCGAAGCGAGCGGGTGTTGCTAGTACTGTATAAGCTAGAATTTTCTATTTTAGTTAACCCTATGAGTAATATTGGTGTAGCTTAAAAAGTATTAGCTACTGTTACATACTACCGTTTTTCCTCGATTCTAAGACACACCTTTTTTCACAATTTGATACCTCAAAAAGTGAGGTGCTTCTTACATTCACTTTATATCCCAGTATATTAACTACGTATGAGACATTTACTATGCATGATAAGATAAAACAAATTATCTTTTAAAAAACTAAAATAAAACTTTATAAATAATTAATTCTGATTTATAGAATAAATTTCACTAACCTTTTTTTAAGCTGCCTTAACTTTTATTTTCACTTACATATGTTTTGGTGGATATACCATCATCAGAGTATATAATATAAAAATCTGTAGACGATGTAACATCTACAGATTTTAAAAAATTTTTAGTTTCAATGATATTATATACTTTGATGATGGTGGATCCACCAAAACACATGTAAGTGAAAATAAAAGTAAAAGGTTAGTGTAATTTATTATAAATTATCGGAATTTGTAGAAGTGACATGCACACAAACATGATCTTTGATTTTTAAATGCAGCTTGTCAATTTCCAGCGCCATGTTATTAACTTACGAACTGAAAATACTTACACTCTTGATCAGATAGGTAATACAGATGAAACTCATCTATTTTGATAAGCCTAGTAACTACATTGTCGATGTGAAAGGTACCAAAAAAGTACAATAAAAAACTACTGGGTACAAGAAACTGAGAATAACTATTATGCTATGCATAACAGCCGATGGAAATAAACTTTCTTCTTATTTAACATTCAATCAAAAAAGTTAATTCAAGAAAGTTATTATTTCTATTAATATTATGTTACAATTCTGTTTCATCTCCCATTTTAGGAAATAAAATTTCACTTTATATTAGAAATAAGATTTTTTTCTAGATTTCATTTTTTTCTAAAAATGTTATTGCCAAAATAAGCAGCGTCTAAGAATTGAGGTTATAATAAAGATTTAAGCATGGTGTTGATCTCTTTCATGTAGCAGTCATTAAGTATTGATCTTTTTAAATTACTTATTTAGCAATACAAATACATGTTTATTGTATTTTTTTTAAATAGTTAACTTGTGAAAAGAAAATTCTCATTCCCTTTCATAAAAGTAAAAATATATAATTTACGAATGAAGGTCTCTGGACATTAAACCCAAACAAAGATATAGATACATGACATGTATCTATAGCTATCTTGAGCTAGGAGCTGGGAGCTCAAGCAATACACAATGTGTATTGCTTGAGTCCCAGCTCCGTGTAGTTGAAAGGAATGCAGTGCGTTGTTATAGTAGTGGGAGAATGAATGAGTTAGTAGTGTTTCACAGCTGGTGCATTTGTAGCGGTAGCATGTACTAACTAGACTAAGAAATTATTCTTATCATCCGGCTCATTAATTTAACAAATACCTACCGGGTTATTAACTTAGTCGGATTCATAATATTTAACTTGCTAATTTTTATCAAAATATATAAATGAATAAATGTTATAAGTACAAAAAAATACGTTAAATACGGAAAGTTTGATAACAAGTGTTTTGTATGAGAGTAATACAACAATCGTTCTCCCAGCATGTGTCACTCATTCATTATACCTCACCCGTACCCTTCATCCCGCAACTACACGGAGCTTGGAACTGCACAATAGATGACAATGTAAATTTGATAGTTGTGTTATGGGAAGAATGACAAATTCTTCTTTTCCATGTATCCATTCATCATGGTATTCCAGTAGATCCAGTTTAGTAGTCCTGTATCTGGAGACAATTCAACATAAATCTTTACAGAAGTATCTATCAGTGATATATCACAACAGTTTAATTTTACTTTTGATGGTGATCAAGTAGATAGGTATTAAGTTAATGAATACTTTATTGTAAATAAGGGAGTCAGACAGGGATGCCCATTGTCAACAGTTCTTTTTAAAGTTTTTATAGAGTTTGTTCTTCAGAACTGGACTAAAAAGTGTGCTAGGATGGATGTCCACATTAGTAGTGAAAGTGATTACACTCTTTTGTTGACTGAAGATGAATATCTTGTAGAATATATGACTTGAAAATTGATCAAAGAGTATAAGTGGACACTGGATCATAACACTGAGATAACTCAATAAATTTGGTTGTTGGAGGGTCAGGAAATACTATCCAAACCGACAAAGGAGTTATTGAATTGGTGCACTTGTATAATCAATGCCTTGGCACTGTTTCAACACCAGATGGAACACAAAACAATAATATTTTGGAAAAAGTTAGCAAAGGCAGAACCATCACCAGAATTTTACATTTGTGGAGTAATCACATATCTTATGGCATTAAAAAGAGAATCTTCCAATCTTTTGTTGAAAGCTTCTTCATTTACGTCTCAGAGATTTATTCTCCAATGAAGAATTAAAAGCAGAATAGCAATTACAAAAATCAGTTTCTGGAGAAGTTGTCAGTTAACTGTGTTTGATCAAGCTATGAATTAAAGAGATTTTAGAGAAGGTAACCAAGGAAGGTTTATTAATTAATAAAATTGAAATGCAACTAATCTGGTAGTCATCTGCGAAGAATGGAGGAGGATGGGGTACCACAGAGAGTTTGGCAATGTGTTCCAGTTAGACAAGTGAGGTGATCCAGAAAGGAGTGGACAGATGGTGTTATGCAAGCTATGGAAAGGATGGGTCTAATTTATGAGAGAACATGTTTAATAGAAATGAATGCCATTTTGGGTTGCAGTGTATGGCCAAGTGCTGTAGAACAACCACAATAATAAATAAATATTAAGTGCTTTTAATGGTAATGGTATGTTCAATTCTGTAGATGTTAAATACTCCTACAAAAATGATTAAATGCAGAACTAGATCAAATAAAGATATTTTATAAGCATAAACTGGTAAGTTTCACTTAATGTCTTTAGGTATGACCTTTAAAAATGAATTCTTAGTTACTATTGCAACTTACTGGGAATTCTGGACTCAAAAATCTTGCAGGATGATGGTCTACCTCAAAATAAGACCAAAAAACCAACACCAATAAATCTAATAATAATAACTATAATAACTCTAATAATTAAATTACCAAATTATATACAAATAATTTCACGGTTTTGTATAGAAAATTAATCATCGTGCGTTTTAATATATATTTTCTTAGTCATAAACGGTACATAGTGGTATGAACCAGTAATATTGAATATGTCATATTTGCCGCCAACTTTGTGACAGATGATGGACTTAATTTCAGATGATTTTTTTATTTAAACATACATTTCAATTTATACTTTGAAACTAAATTACTGCAATTGTTTACAAAAATACCAATTCAAATTCTATTAAAAAGTAAAAATAAAATTAAATACGGCCGGACTCACACACGGTCTGAATCAGTATCACAACTTACTAATTCTTGTCACCGTATTAATAATATTGCCACCATCTTATTTTGTAAATATTTTTCTTTTTTAATATCATATCTTTTAATAATTTTAATAAGGTTTAATAATACTAAAATAATAATTAAAACATTATAATATCCATAAGTTTTGTCAGGTTTGTGTGGCGCATTCTGTACGTCGCATTGAAATTAAAAATACTGGTACATCATTGGTTGTGTTTTGGACAGGCACATGCGCAGTTTTTGTACAATTCTTGCCACATTTCATCTGGTTTTTGCTCCTGGCTCTTCCCATCTGCCATTTTCTCTTTGTTTGCCGGTTATCACACTGAAGGTAAAATCTTAACTTTTCTTATTTATTTTCTTTGTACAGTTGATTAATTATTGTTCTTCGGTGAAATTATTATTAATTCTGTTGTTGATATTATTTAATTGTTTCAGTTTTTGCATTAAAACGTAAAATTTTGTATTTTTCCAGGGCATAGTGAGGTAGATAAGAGCAGATCAGTTTTTCATCAAAGAACTTGTTCGCTGCTGTACTATGTACAGCAATAACTACAATCAGAGTAATGCGTAAGTATCATATTATTGAATATTATGGAATTTGAGTGTTGTTTTATTGTGAGGAAAGTAGTTTACCGCAGTTTGTGGTTGATAAATTGCAATTTATTGGTTGACCTGATTTTTCCTATTTCCACCATCTTGTGCATATTTAGCGACTGCCCATATAAATGTCATTTCCACGTAACGTTGTCTGTGCCAGTTGGGCGATGGGATTTTAAAAACTGTGGCAATATAAATATCTTAATAGTTTTATTTAACCTTTACAGTTTTGTTTTGATATGTCAAACAAATTAGGGCGAGCAGGAATGTTCATGTATTGCAATATCTGGTTTTGCAGTAGGCGTCGAAGATTATGATTGCAGATTAGAACATTTACGTGACAACTGCACATTTGTTACGTAAAAGTTTTATGTACCAATAAAATTACCGAATTGTTAAATGCATCCGAAATAAGCATATTGCTTTGTCATACTGTAGCCGTGATTTACAACTATGCATTGCTCATTAATAATAATAGTGATCTTATCGCCTGTCATTGTAGTTAGTTTTTCTAGATATGAAAATTAAATATAAATGAAACCTTTATTATTAATATTTATTAGTGGGAATACAAAATTTATGTATTCAATAGTTTTTATTAAGTGGTTATTCTAAAAACATAAGATAATGCTTGGTAAACACAGTAATACTCATTTGTATTGTGAAAAGCCTTTTTTTAAAGCAAGGAGTTTAGTCTGTAGTTAAAAGTTAAACATAAACAAATTTTCCATCAATATTTTGTATGCAATAGGAATAAATGAATATAGAATACAATTTGATTGAACTGAATAGATGCAGTCTACTTGGCTTAAAAGTAGGCCAAGTATAACTTCAAATAGCTAATGATTTATTGAATATTTTCAATAAAAAATTTAACATACAAATTTAGTAAAACATTATTTGGGAATTAGTAATTTTTGAGAAGTATTATGGGTAAATTATTTTGTAAAGTTTTTTTTCAGGAATTTTTTTGATTCCATGAAACTTTATGACTAGGCCTAATACTTCACAAAACACAGTAATGAATTATGTTTAGTTTAAAGGCAGTGACTAAAAGTATTCAGGGAAGGGGTAGAGTTGGCACATTACTTTAAGTTATTGTGATGGTAGGTTATAAAATCAGTTTAGTTATTAAACTAAACTCTGAATTTAAATTTATGAACTATTAATATGAGATTTTATAATATTATGAAAGCAGTTTGAGATAGGTTTTTTTTAATTTGAGCAATTAACACTGCCCTGCTTGCTGAACTGGGCACTGTTGTGAATAAATGTGTTCCATTAACTCAAAAATATGCACCTAATCTTGTCTTTTATTGTAATTTTATACATATATTTCAAATGTTATTCACATGAGGTTTTATGGGATTTAATTATTGAATGTGTTTTTATTAAGAAATCATTGGAAATCAATGTCTTCGATTTGATATAAATCTCTTCTTTTTTTTAAACTGAGTTTGTCTTTATAAGCATTACCATTGTTTATTATGCAAATATTCATTAATTCTGGCTTTGGTTAGTTTTTAAATTCTTCAATTATTTTTTTTTTATAAATCTTGAGGTTATTTTAAAATGGTGTTGCAATAACACAATATAATCGTTATGTTTAACCCTTATAACACCAGAAAGCCAATTTTAATTTTTAACGAAAGATTGCCAAGAGCCAATGATAAAGGCCCTTCATATATCGCATCATATTGTCAATATTTCTCAATAGATCGTGTTCGTATTTTAAAGGATAGTTAATGCGTCTGTCTTACGATGTACTGTGTGTTAGCTGAAAATATCTATTGTTACGTTTCTTACAGATATTGATAGTTTTGAGTACACCAACAGCAATGTTAGTTTTGGTTACAGCTGCTCTCTGTGTGTCTTTCGTATGATTCTGTTATGGTGCGTTTTGTAGTATGGTACGGATAATAATTGTTATTTTATAATTATGGCTGGTATTATTACTGATTATGATTATTGTTATTTGTAAGGGGTAAAACTGTAACAGAATTAGTGTTAGTGGCCTGTATAATAGCTAGGTAAAAATTGCTTCAACTTCGCATATTTTAGTTGATCATGAAATAGATACGATGTTAGGTAACTTGGGAGTCAGGTGAATTTTCTTTGGAGTCTGAACATGATAACAATTATATATAAACATTAGTGGTGATTGTGGAAGTAATGATTGACACTTCACTGGATTGATAGCCGGCCGCGTTGGCGATGTTGGTAACGTGCTCGCCTCTCATCACGCGGTCTTGGGTTCGAATCCCACTCGGGCATGGCATTTTTTCATACGTTACAAAAAAAAATCATTTCATCCTTCACTGTCTGCATTAGCAGCAATTTGCAAAACAGTCAGACGTTAAACCAAAAAAAAAAAAAACCGATTGAGGTTATGCCATGTCAGAATCCTAAATACACGAATATTATTAAATGTAATATTTCTTTATCAAAATTTGCATTGTTCTGAAAAAAAAGATAGTTTTTTCTTTTCATATGAATGAAAACAAAATCATAAAATATAGATTTCTCCCAACAATTTTGAAAAAGAACATTTTTTATTTACAGTTCAAATTTTGTTTTAACTTAATATTAATTGAAACTATTTAAACTTTTTTTCTATTACTACTTATATGAGCAGTATTTAAGGTTGAAAATTATACTTACAACTTTTTCCCAGGTGCCAATTCTGAAATTTTTCAAATTTAACTGGTAAAATAACAGGGTTTTAACTTGGAATTCTTTGGATTAGTAGGTACAGGCAAGCTGGCAGTGTGTAAGGGTTAAACAAACATGAAATTTCTTTAATGTTAATTCCTCTTTAGATACTTGGCCATTGAGAACATTAGCAGACAAAAAATGGTACCTGAACTCACACCAATACCAATCGTGAAGATTTCACAAACGCTGTGTACTATGTTGACCTGGACTGCGCTTATCCTTTACCTTCCTGTGCATTATATTTTTCAATATTCTATATTTCTGTCCTCGCACACATGACCAAAGTACTCCCAACTTAATAAGTACACTTAAAAAACATACAGTATAACTGTTACCATAAACTGAAATGTTGGTTTCTTGAAAAGTCAGTGTTGAACAAAATCTAATGCAATGTAATAAAATGCTGTGAAGTTAAAGCTAAACAAAAATACCTTTCTGTACCTCTTAACATAAGTTGTGTGTGAGCGGCTAACTACTGTGATGTTTCTCTTTCCACAGTTTAAATTATAAAGAAGGGAAGTTAAAAGACTGTGAAGAAGATAATTCTTCTTCAACAGTTATTTTTGACTCCTGGTAAAAAAAGGAAACTGTTATATCAATAAGAAAGTGATGGTGATATGTGAAATGTTAATACTGGTTTTGAAAGAAAGGCTAAAATTTTATTGGAAATTTTTGTATGTTAAGAAATTTTTTTAAGGAAATTGCGTTTGAGTGAAAAAAGTGTCAGTTATAACAAAGTATGTTAATTGAAAGGCAATATATGGTTAACAAACTATCCAATTGCACGGTAGTAAAATGTAGTGTCACTGTTTAGGTTGGGAGCACTGCCAGATTTCTCTCCCCTTCCGCACAGCTCATACATAAGCAAAAGGCATTCTTGTGACTCGCTATCTACTCAAGGGCATAAATCATAAATTTTTGTCAGTTGTAGTATAATGATTGAAAAGTGTTAGTTTTATACATAATTTTTTTTTAAATAAATCTTTATAATGCATCCTGCAGTTTGAAATATTTCTATTTCATATAATGAATTAATATAATAATTTCACTAACCTTCTTTTTAAACTGCGTCACCTTTATTTTTTTCCTACTTACACGTGTTTCGGTGGATCCACCATCATCAGAGTAAATAAAAAGTTGAAACTAAAAATTTTTTTCATTTATTTAAAATTTATAGAAGATGATACATCTTCAGTCACTTGTATAAAACTGATTTAAAATTAATTTATTTTAATTTATCCCTTCTCATATTTACTGTAGATAGCAGCAGCAGTCAATATCACTTCATCATTCCTAAATTTTATCTGTTCATTCAAAATGTCCTGCTTTTGCTCTTTTAAATATTTATAAATATGGAACATCACATATTTTTCACTACATTATATCTAACTATACCAATCATATAAAAGAAGAAAAACATAAATTTGGTAAAGTAGATGAACATTTCAATATAATAGAACAATGTAATACAAAGAATAAAAATAAAATTGAAAAATATGAGATGTTCCATATTTATAAATATTTAAAAGAGCAAAAGCAGGACATTTTGAATGAACAGATAAAATTTAGGAATGATGAAGTGATATTGACTGCTGCTGCTATCTACAGTAAATATGAGAAGGGATAAATTAAAATAAATTAATTTTAAATAAATAAAAAAAATTTTTAGTTTCAACTTTTTATTTACTCTGATGATGGTGGATCCACCGAAACACGTGTAAGTAGGAAAAAAATAAAGGTGACGCAGTTTAAAAAGAAGGTTAGTGAAATTATTATATTAATTCATTATATGAAATAGAAATAATTTTTTTATTTTGTTTTTTCCCCAGATACCGAGGAAATGGCGGTGATGTACAGTTTCCACAACAATATAAAAACAGATATTGGGTAAACCAGAATCCCAATCAACATCATGATTATTCAAATGGAGTCGTTCATGTCAACAGTCCTGTCAATAAAGTTCACAAAGTTAAAGGGAAGCAGCCAGGTGATACTCTTAAAAAACCTCACTGGGATGTATCCGCTTTGTTGCCCTTCGAAAAAGATTTTTATGAACCACATGAAGATGTGGCTAAAAGGTAATTAATTATTGATTCATTGCTGTAGTTTAAGTTTGTGAATGCCACAAATTAATGTTAGTGAAAGTGAAAGGGACTTGCTGTTAATTATTTGATTTTTTAAGGGTTTGGCTCTACTCCATGATAAAATGTGCAGGTGATTTTTAAACTAAAACTAGCACATTTTACGTTATTAATGAAATTCTCACGATTTCCTTATTCTTGCATTATTAACTAATAAAGAAATAAACATAGTTTAGTAATGCTTATCAAAAAAATCTAAGTATTGATATTTTGTTACTTAGCATTTTTAATGGTCAAAGAGGTTTGTCAATATTGAAAAACAAAAAGTAATTAAATTTGTTATTTTACTTTGAATAATTAGTTTGTCACCAACTGTAAATTATTTTATTTTAAATATATTTAAAAACTGTTATAACAAATCGGACATAATTTTATTTGATATCAGATTTAAAATTACAGATTAAATTTTTTTACAAAAACCCTTTTTACTTGCCCGATATGAATAGAGATAGGAAAGGAAAGTATCATTTTCATGTCGATTTTTGGAAATAAGCTTTCGTCGGATATACATGATTTGAGGTTTCATTAACCCAAAAAAAATATGTTTTTAGCAATTGGTGTGTTGTGTCTGTCTGTGTGTGTACAACGTATCTCAAGAACGGAATAGCGTACTAAGTTGAAACTTGGGAACTTAAATTAGATATAAATTGACCTGACACGATAATTTTTGTCAAAATCGGTCAACCAGAAGTAGTTTATTAAATTACCTCATTTATTACATTTTTTATGTTCTACAAGATGGGGTACACACCATATCTGCAGAAATTCTTCGGGCTGTGCTCTCGTAATGTTTTTTTTAGATTGCGGCTTTAATATGCATTTTGATGCGAAGTTGGAGAACATTTAAAAATTTCAAACATTTATTTTATATAACGCTTTGTTTAATGTTGATTAGTGATTTTCTGTATTTATTCATCAAAATCTTGAAACAAATATTTTTTAAGATAGTGCATTTTATAACAAAATGTATATAATCATGCAGGAAATAAAATAGCTGCAATTTTTATTTAAACATTTTTCTCTACTGAGCCTAGTTCAGCGACAGTTACTGATTTTCTGTATTTTTAAGTTCTACATAGGTTGATTTTTATTTAGTGTCACTCACTCATGATTATAATTACGTTATGTTTTTCATTTTACATAGTAAAATTGTCCATTATTTACAATTGGCAAGAGAAAGCTATGTGTGTTTCACACCAGATATTCTATCTTCATGTGTTTTAACACAAAAATACATTTATATTTTTGCATAGTGTTTATAAGCTTGTACGAGTGGACATTAGAAGTAAAATGCTCAGTATGTTTTTGCTGTAAATCACTACTGAATGTGTGGGCAATCATTAAAAAATAAGACCAATTACACGGGAGAGCAATAATTGCTTCCCTTTTAGTCTGCATTTTATTATATAGGCTTAATTCGACAGAAAGTTAGTCTCTGATTGTAAACCACAATTTATGAATTATATTAAACTAAATAATTTTGTGTTTGTAATCCAAAGAACAGTTTAGTACAGGCCTTCAAAGTTATGTAAGCGTATGCGCAGTAGACGGATTTAGTTAAGGTACGATTAAGGGAGAAATAATGTTGTGAGTAATGCAGCAGTAGAGGGGGGAATTCACAGCCGACTCGCTGGAATGCATAACGTACCGTACCGTAGGTATATATGGTCTAGGCCTACGGGAGCCTCTTTTTCCTAAAAGAGCGACCTCCAACATGGTGGAAGGGTTGACGTTTCCTTAGGGGATTTTCACAAATGTCCACCGACCACAGACAATTAGACAAAATAGTCAACCGTTCGAGCTACAATCTGTTCTCTGCGACAGCTTCAGTAGAATGAGACAATTCATGCATGCATCGAACGTATGTCATCCCTTCTACAGCTGGCAGTATTCTCCCCACTCACTTCTCATTTCTGCGCGAACTACGCTTACAAAACATTGACAGATTGTACATGGTGTAATTTGGTTGGGGTTAGTCATTTTGGAAAACGGTTGTGTTTAAGTGGTTGAAGGACTTAAAATTTTTGGCTACTCGTGAATAGTTTTTTTTTAAACCCTATAATATATGTTGTTGAAAATCAAATTAAAGTATTATTTAGATGTTCCATTGTAATGTAATTTCATAAATTATTTCATGCGAGTGATAACTGAAGTTTATATAAAAATTTTTTTATTTTTTGCAGATCTGATCAAGACGTAACTGACTTTAGAAGTAGAATGGAAATCACAGTAAAGGGTAATAATGTTCCAAATCCAAGTCAGTTTTTTAAAGAAGGAAATTTTCCACCTCATTTGATGGATGTAATAATGAAGCAAGGTTTTATGGAGCCAACTGCCATTCAGGCCCAAGGCTGGCCAATTGCATTAAGTGGTCGTGATTTAGTTGGCATTGCTCAAACCGGATCTGGAAAGAC
This sequence comes from Catonia carolina, assembly GCA_035578175.1. Classification (NCBI taxonomy): domain Eukaryota; kingdom Metazoa; phylum Arthropoda; class Insecta; order Hemiptera; family Achilidae; genus Catonia; species Catonia carolina. The sequence continues at coordinate 252,369,080 of JAQMRL010000001.1, read as the reverse complement.
TTTAGCAGTAAGTATTTGTGTTCATTAAAATTCAATTCTAAATTTACCTGTAGGTAAAATAACATTCTTAAATATTTTTTTGGCATTATTTGTAATTAAACTTTGCCTTGTTAATTATGATCAGTTATCATTTTTATTCTGTAATTCTCAGCTTGGAAATTGTAATTTTGAAACTTAAAGCGGCATTATTTTGAATAATAGTAAGATTTTTCAAGCTCATGATTAGGAAAAATGATTGCATTGTGTTTATTTTATTATTTTAAGAATGACTAACATTTTTTCTGCCTTAGTATTTTTTAGTATTAAAGATATTTTATTTTTTAGTATATATTATTATTTGTGTGTTGGTTATAAATTTTTATGTAAATCTTTTCAGTACATTCTGCCCGCTGCTGTGCATATTAAGAATCAAAACCGGTTAAACAGGGGAGAAGGGCCGATCGTACTCATCCTTGCGCCTACTAGAGAACTTGCCCAGCAAATACAAAGTGTTGCCCAAGATTTTGGTGCAACATCATCAATCAGAAACACTTGCATTTTTGGTGGTGCTCCGAAGGGACCACAGGCCAGGGATCTTGAACGAGGTGTTGAAATTGTTATTGCAACTCCAGGCCGTCTAATTGATTTCTTGGAAAGAGGTACAACAAATTTAAAGCGATGCACTTATCTTGTTTTGGATGAAGCTGATAGGATGTTGGATATGGGTTTTGAACCACAGATCAGAAAAATTATTGAGCAGATTCGGGTATGTAATAATTTTTGTGTTTTCTAATTAATTAATGGGAAAAAAAACAAGTAAACTAATTATTCATTTGAGTGCCTTGGAATTATCTGTACTAATATAATAAAGAAGAAACGTCTGTTTGTTTGTTTGTATGAGGTAATCTCAGAAACTACTGAACTGATTTTAAAAAATCTTTCATTGTTGCATAGCTTAAAGCTTCCTGATCAATATAGGCTATTTTACAACTTTTAAGTAACTTTAATTAAGTGAGTTAAGCAACTTAACCTGTGATGATGTCGCATATTTTAGATTATCGGGTGCACAGCACTTATATTTTTTCTAAGTCCTCTGGATGGTGTATTTTTTGGGCTAGAAGCACGATTTAATTTTTATATTTGATAGAAAAACGTGAAGACATTGGATTCCAAAAACATTAAAAATTCGGAAATATTCAAAATTTTTATTTTTGCACTGTATTTCATATATTTGTTTTCATTTGACAGGTAGTGAATGAGTCATAGTTATATTTCCAATTATTTTGTGTATCGCACCCACGTATTACTGTCTCGTATCTCAACCATATACCAGCTGTCTCTTTCTTTTCCATCGGTATTCTTCTATGCATTCTATTCAATTCTGTTAAATTGCAGGGAGAAACATTTAAAACAATGGGCTTAGATTTGAGTCGAGAGTGCTTACTTCACTCGTGGATAACTTTATGTCGGACTTTCTAGAGCTGAAAGTGCAGAAAAACAATTTATTTTGCTGCCACTGGGCAACAAAACCACAAATATTGTAGAGGTTTTAAAATTTTAATGAGGCCTACATTAGCTGCTGTGAAGTGAAGCGAGTGGAGGTTTCTAGTATTCGATACAAGAATGAGATTGTCCACCCATGTTTATTACTTGAAATTAAAAAATCCATAAATTTATTTTCCCTTTCATAAATAAAATACTGTCTGAAAATAACCTTAGAAATATTGTCTTGTTATGATCCTTGCAGCAGATTGGAATCATCCCATTAGGTGCGGTCTGTTACTAATGGCAACTCAGAAAGCTGTGGATCCAAAGTGTCTTGAGTTTAGAGCGGCAATTCCATTCAGACCTGTTGGATGTTGTGTTCCGTATATTTGACCTACAACTATTTACGAGGAACCTGTTACTTTTTGTAAAAATTAAAATTCATCGGACAAATAATATGCCAAAATTTGTGCAGTCATATTGGTTATCAAATCTTTAGATTGAATAAGACTTTATACCACTGCAGCATATTATTTAACCTCAATGATGTCTTCATATAGTCTTTGCTATGAATAAGGAGTTTTTAAGTGTTGGGCCAAAAATACATACTTATGTTTATCTAAGTTATAGTGATATTATTAAAGTAACATACAGGTTTGTTGTGTTATTTTTAAACCACTTGCCTAAATATTCATGTAATAAAATGCATTTTTATTTTTGTATTGTACCATGTTTACTATATATAATTTGTTTAAGTTAATTTGTTGGCCACTTAACATAAAATGTGGATTCAGAATAGCAACTATTCTTGCCGTCTGTCATTCTTGGTATGCTTATTCATTTTGTAATACCACCCTGAAAGTAAAAATGGCATTTTTGTAATTTTCAGCCTGATAGGCAAGTTCTGATGTGGTCTGCTACATGGCCTAAAGAAGTTCAAGCTCTGGCTGAAGACTTTTTAAATGATTACGTTCAGATCAACATTGGATCATTGGAATTAGCTGCTAACCACAACATCAGACAAATAATTGATGTTTGTCAGGACACAGAAAAGGAACAAAAGTTAATGAAGCTTCTACGAGATATTGGAAAAGAACGTGGTTTTAAGGCGATCATATTTGTTGAAACTAAGAAGAAAGTGGATGATATTACAAAATCAATTAAAAAAGAAGGGTAAGTTAATCACTATTCTTGATTGTAGTTTTTCTTTTAATTGAAACTTAAAAATTCTATCTATTAACTAGTCTTTCACTGAGAAGTGACTCGAGTGAAGCAGCTAGCACACAAAATGGGGGTTTTAAATTTGTGCTTTGACAATTTATATTGTTGTATACATTAATATTGTTGTATTACATTGTGGTATGGTATTTATTATAAGCCTTTTTCAATCTTAAGAAGTCACAAGAGTCTTTCAAAATACCTGGTAGTGAGTGAGCTTTTAAAGTAGCTAATAAACTAGTAACTTTTAGATGAATTGGGGAGAAGGTTCTCTAGTGTTTTTGGTGAATATCAATTATATTTATATAATTATTGTTTTATCAAATTTCTGTGTTTTAAAACTGAAAAAGTAATTTATTTATTCAGTGTGGATTTTTGCACACTTGACAGATATGAGTAATAAATGCAACATTTTTAGTTTAGAAACTAAAGAGTGTTTTTAATCAAAATTGAATATTGATAAAATATGATATGTTGCATAAAAGTAGTAAGTATAAACAGATTGTTTTGGATTTTTTCTTGGTTTGGAAACTACTTACGAGTGATTTAATCAAAACTAATTGTTAAAAAACATGACAATTATTCATGATTCTTAAAATAAAAATAACATTTTTTTTTTTTAGATGGCAAGCTATTAGTATTCATGGAGATAAGTCACAACAAGAACGAGATTATGTACTTTCTGGTAAGCATTTTCAGTAATAATTTTTGGTTGATTGTTCATTGAAATAATCGGTGAGATCATAAAAAGCATTCCAAAGTACATGCTGAACTTTTCAAGCATATTATTGGTCTTAAGAAAGGTATAAAAAGAATTTTATTGACAGAAATTCTCACTTAAGTATTTTCTTTAGGTTTGAAGATTATGAAGCATACATGTGTATTCAATTTTCAATTGTTTATCTTCTGAATTATATGTGCAATTGTAAAGTGTTATGGAATTTACTATTGCTGCATGTTTTTTACTTTATTGGATGACTGTCTACATAAGTGTGGGCTTGTGCATAAGTAATGAAATAAGGCGATAAAAAGTTGAAAAATGTCAGTCCAGTGGATTTAAACTTAAAATGTTAAATATAGAAGCCAAGTCATTGAAGGCGTAACATAATATATTACCAAACGCTATAATTAACAATGCATACTTGCAATACAGTACTTAGTTATTTATTTTTATTTTTAAATAGAAATTATAAAACTATTTTATTGTTGTAGAATTCAGAAGCGGAAAATCTGCAATTCTAGTTGCAACTGATGTAGCAGCTCGTGGTTTGGGTAAGTAAATCAATTTTCTTGTACTTGATTAGTATGTCTAAATTTAATTGATTATAGTTCCAAAGAAAGAATTGGATTTTTATTAAGATGTGTGTACCAAATTATAAAATATTAGCGAATAGTATGAAAATAAAATGGCCTACTTATAGTTTTAAAAAAAATAGGTTGTAGTACTCCAGAACTTTTATTTTTGGGCTTGTTTACTGAATAAAAATTATCAGGTGCATGGGAAAGCTCTGTCCTCATTCACCGTGTAACTAGTTATGATGAAAACATTATACTAAAAACGTTGTCTGTATTGGTGAAAATACACTCACTACGTAAATTCGAAATTTAAAATAACATTTCATGTAAGATAGATATAGGCTGTATATGAAACTACAATTTTAATGTAATAAGCAATCAAACAACCACTTCTCAACAGAATGATTTATTTTTGTTATATGTATAATGTTTGAAGAAATGTAAGATAATGATGCCGCACTGCTACCCACTCCATTGCGGTGTTCTCAAGGTCATTAAAACTCAAGAACTGTACAGCAATATGGACATTAGGCCAATGAATGTAGGCTTAATTAACTTAATCATAGCGAGGGCGCACGCTATAACAAGAAGAGACTGTTCAACCACTTTTTCCTCACTGTCGGCCCTCGATTTATTTTGCTAGTATTCTACTGGGTTTTTGTATTTTTGGTAAAATTTTAGATTTTTACTTGACAGGTTATGTGTTTGTTAACAGATGTTGAAGATGTAAAATACGTTATTAATTTTGATTATCCCAACACATCAGAAGATTATATTCATCGTATTGGTCGCACTGGTCGTTGTCAGCAAGCTGGTACAGCTTACACATTTTTCACTCCAAACAACCAACGACAGGCTAAAGAACTGATCTCTGTTCTTACTGAAGCCAATCAAGACATAAATCCAAAACTCAGTGAATTGGCTGCATTAGCAAAGAACACCTTTAACAGTATGTATTTATTTTTACTTACAAGTTTTATTTACAACTGGAATTTTTTGTGGTCTGTCTATTTTGAATTTCATTAACGATGATTATTTAACAGTTAATTTTTTAATTTAGTTAATATTTTTTTAGTACATGTTGTTTTGAACCAAGCTATCACAAATGTTTGTTGCATACAGTCTTGTATTTTTGGTACTACTACATTCGTTGTTTAGATCAACAACCGAAAGGCTGGTTTGAACCTAGATGTTTTACTAAATAAAACAAGAAGAGGGTGGTTTACCACTGCCTTCCTTACCGCGTTAAAAGAGTATGCTTATCAGCATGCCAGGCCCTTTGAAAAGCACCTACTTTTTACCGTGCAAATGACACCTTCACTTCATTTACCACAGGGTCTGGCTGTATGATGAAATTTATTATTCTCAGAGGAGATAACTCTTGACAAGTGTCTTTTACATCTCTACCTCTTCTGTTCTTAAATAGTTCAGTCATATAATAAGTTGATTACGTGATAAGAAACAGAACTATTTTTTGTAGTTATGGAAACTGCAGATCGAGTGCAATTAATTTAGAACTCCACCTGCTCGTTATGGGCATCTACTTCATTCATGAAACATATTTTCTATTCTTGGACCAAACTGTGATTTTGAATAATAATCGCGAAAACTGGACTGTTATATAACATAGTCTTTTAAAGTTTTGGTTCAAATTGTAATTGCATAAAAAATGTTACAGTCTGCAGCCATGCTATAGTAATGTCAGTAACTGAAAACAATTTAAATTTTCTGTACTGTTCGTAAATCGCGTTCATTTTAATTTAACTGTTTATTTATATAAATATGCTGATGTAAAATGAACTTAACTTAATTTGAACCTGATTCAAAAAAATGGATCTTCAAAACACCATATACTGTTAGAAATATGCACTTTCCAATGGTGCCCAAATCAAGTTTCTATTAAAAGCTATAATTAGAGTAATTTTAATAAGAGACTTTAAACTACACATATACATCTGCTAGGGCCCATATACAGGAATGATGTGTCAAAGAGTCGACAGTTATAATTTGTGTTGAATGGATGATATAGAGAAGTGGTACAATAAGTAATTATTTTGTAAAGGTGTCTGTTGAGTTGGTTTTTACTAACAAAATAATTTAAAAAAAAAAATAATTTTGCTGTTTGGTAAATTATTACTTGTTTTCTGAAGATATCCTTTGTAAATTTCCTGCGCCTGATTTCTCTGAAGTGATTTTTATTTAATTATATATTATGTTAATGATGTGTAATTAATTAAAATATTATTTTAATTGAAGTTCAACATGGTAGATTCTAGTTCATTTCACAGGGAAAAGAAATGAAATTATGTATATGGTCTAAAACCAGTAATACTTTTTACCTCAAAATATTAGTGTTAAACGTTTTGCCATATTACTTGGTGGTTTTAAAGAAAAATATATATAGTCAAACTTCGATATAATGAAATAGAAAATCCTGGGGAAAAAATTGTTATATCAAAGTAACAAGAATTTCCAAGCTAATTTTTATTTTAAAAAAAATTTTCCCGTTGTATGATAAATTAAATACCATTAATTTTCTTAATAGACATGTCTTAACTAGTAAATTAATTTTTTTGTAGATCATGTTTTACGTAATTACGGTTAATAATAGTACAAAATATATGTATTGATTTCAAGTAGGAACTTACCTACCTTGTTCATAGATCTTGGTTGTAATTAAAAGCACGTGAAACTCATTTGTAGCTTAATACTGTATTTTAATTTTTAGTATATATTTCTTCAAAACACTAACATAAAAGATAAATACACTAATTTTAACTAAATCATTTATAAAAACACTAATTCTAAATGCATTCGTTAGTTTTTGATATTGACAGCTATTGGTTTGAATATTTAATTACTGTATTTTAAATGTTAATTTACACCTTGAAAAAGTAAGTAATTTTCCGTTGTTTCTTGTGTTTGAATAAAGCAATACGTTCAAAAAAAGTTTCACATTTATTTAAATTTTCAAAAATACTGTTAGGCACTTCACCCTTGAGCTGTAGCCCAAGCCTAATTATGGTAAATGACTGTAAAATCTCATACTTGGTAGGTTTTCTCTCCTCTTGCTGGTCTTCGCAGTTTTCATCATCCCGGTTAGCTGACTTACAACACCATAAAGTATGTTGTCATCGTTCAGAAAATCACTAACAGTAATCTGTTCATCAACCATGATTAAATTCTCTAGAGTAACTGTTACTGACGTTTCCAGTTGACAGAATCAAAACAATCTATCTTAAACTGACAGAGAAATCATAATACAACGTGTCGCTTAGTACTTACTGTATAATACTATTTTGTTATATCAAGGTACTTATTTGTTAAATCGAGGTAAGTTTACATATAGTAAATTATAATGTCATAGTGCAGTAAAACAATTCATACAATCAAGGTTTTCGTTATATCAAAGTTTGACTGTACTTTAATTAATATAATATGGCTGTTGAAAATACCGGCATAGGATGTTTGATACAATATGTATGTAAGAGTCCTGAATTTCTTATTAAAATAAAATTTTCTTTTGTAGGTTTTTAAATGTATTTGATTGATTTGTTTCAGATCGTAATCGATGGAATAAGAACAAGGAGACTAATCCTGGATCCCCGCGTTCTCCAACAGGCAACAATACTTGGAACCAGAATGTTCAAGAATTCAAAGAATTTAAACCGAATCAGTCAAACAGATATCAAAATGTTCAGTCAAATGGCCAAGGACAACCACAAATGTATTACCAGAACCATTACCAGGGACAGCAGAATGGATATCAAGGAGGTTATAATGGTTACAACGGTGGTAGGGTTTATAATCATTCGCAGAGACCTCAGTATACTGGGCCACCTCAAAATTCATACGAACAGTCTGGGTGCAGTGGAGGAAGTAGCCCGCAACAGGGTTACCAGAATGGAGTTTACAATCAGTCACGAAATTACAACGGTGGTCACAATCAGGTTGTCCGAAACAACAACATGGGTGGTAATAATAACGGTTATCAAAATCAGCGGTATACTAGGCAACAAAGCTACAGTGAAAACAATGGAGCCGGTGGTGTCTATTCAGTTCCCCCACCATTCATGGTGCCTTCGAATACAGATGCAGGTGTGCAGTCTATTATCAACCATAAGTTCTTCCAACCAAGCCGTCCCCCTCCACAAGCAAACCCATGCGCTTATCAAAATGGTTACACATACCCCCAGCAAATGCCTCCATACACATATAATATGCAAGCTGTTCAACAGTAAATGATATTGCTTTTTTCTTTTTTGTTTTTCATTATTTATGCTAACATTATACAGTAATTAACTTTTATTCGTTTGCATTATTATTATAATCATTTTTCCATTATATCTTTTGCGTGAATCTTCTATTCTTTTTATTAATTATTAATAGGTGGTTTTTTTTTTATAAAAGTAGTTAGAGGACGTTGTGTGATCTTTATTTTTTTGTTGGTTGATTTTTTTTTATTAATTTTTGGCAATACATATTAATGTTTGGAGTAATCATCTTTATTCTCATTATACGATATCGGTGTTTGGGGTTTTTGCACCAGGGTCTATTTGTACCCTGTCATCAAAATTTATATATAACCAAATAACATTTTAGTCACGTGTTTGTATGTGGTATTACAAAATTTAATCACAACCACATTCCAACATATTACTATTATAATTATTAATGATAATGTTATAAAATGATATATTTCTCATATTTGACTTGTATGATATAGTATGTAATAATGATATAATTAATTGTTTGTAGAATTTAATAAAATTTTGTTCTGTATCCTGTTGAAATGCACGAAACATTCAGAAGGGGGAGGGTTGGGACCTAAATATCATGTTTTGTTTTATTATACTTTTTTGTTTTCTTTTTACATGTTGAAAGTGTGAAATGTTATTTTTTTTTATGCGAGAATGGTGCTGGAATGGAAGATTTTTGTTGTGCTATATGATTATTAATATATGGCATCTTATCTGCCAGATGCAATCTGGTGTGATATATTTATGTATTCTTTGTTTTTTTTTATGAATATATATGATAAATAATGTTATGTAAATAATATTATAGTTAAAAGGATGTTTGTACCTCTTGTTAATTTTGTAGCTGCAAATTGAGGATGCATAAACGTTTTTGTACTTTATTCCTTCCAGTGCCGATGAAGTGTCTGATAATTTTTTATATTATAATACTATGTATGTATACAGTATTGTTTTTGCCGATTACTATTTAGTCGTAAGTGAAATCGCTTTATTGTTAATAACGAAAGGGGTTTCTAAATCGATCTAAACAAATATATCGTAACAAAATAAAAAAGAATATATGTTCCTTGCCCTCTATATATTATGATCTGTCAACCCTCAAGGGTCGTGTACATAGTTAGTTCAATAATTAATTAATTATTATTAATATTTGTAATAATAATTATTATGTGTAAATTTATATTAAGTTAGTTGTGAACGATTTATAAATAAATTTCGTTCTAAACGAGAATTGACCTCAATTATTATAATTACACTTGAAAACTGTGATATGTAGAGATAATTTTAACTTGTTAAGAATTGAATGTCCAAGAGAAAGGTGAGGTTAGAACCAACCAATACGTACACTAACAAATTAACTATATATATTATAAATAACAAACATACCCCTGCAGTATTTTGATACAAATTTAATGGCGCGATTTTTTGATCTTTTTTGTATATTTATGTGTCTAAATACTGTAAAATGTGATATTTTCTCTCAAAGACTGATATTAATTATATTCTTGCTAAGTAATCGATTAATTAGAATATTTTTTTATTAATTGGTAATAAATTGGTAACTTCTGCCTTGATTTATATCTAATAATAAAAAATAGCAGGAGTTTTTATAAATAAAATAAGAAATAATTAAATTTTATAAAATCGTGTGCGATCTTTATATTGTTTTGTTTATTGTTTTTTTTTTATTATTAAACAAATTATTTAAATAAGTATGAGCGAATATTTGTTTATTGTTATTAAATGTTTGTTTTTTTTTTTGTTTGCTCATATTCCAGTCATTTTGTTGTTAAAATACAAATGAATGCTTTAACTTAGGTAAATTGAATTAGATGTTTATATATATATTATTATACGTTCGTGTAGTTAGAATAAGTATAAAATGGTTCATTTTGATCTTGGAGATATAGAAAATCTTTGGATCTCCACCAGCCTTTCTCATTGGAAACAAAGACGGTGTTCGAAATGGCATCATAGTTAATTCGTATATATAATTAAATATTTTAAGTGCAATCGCAGTAATTATAAAAGTGTAATTTATACATATAGATAACGAAAATAATAGGTTTTTTTCAGGCTGTTATTTAATAAAGTACTAAAAATGTTTTAATTATATAGTCTTCTTTGTTAATAGGAGAAGATATATATATTTATTATTATTAATAAATTTGCAAGTAGCAGTGTTTTAACAATTGCTGTTTGTTATTTGATTTTTTCTACCATGACAAAAATAATTATATATATACAATATATATATGTAGCTTTAATTAATATAAATCGAATCGGTTTGCGACCCTTGTGAATGTGATAGATGCTTTTCTTTATTATTAATTTTTTTGTTAGAAGTACAAAAGTGTAAATATTTTACACCATTATTTTTTTAAATATGTAATGGTGTGGTTATTTTTTACTTATGTTTATATGATGATCACAATAATTAAGGTTTAATTGTTGTGATGTTTAAAACAAGTGTACCAACGTTGTGAGAGGAATTTTTTGAGTGAAATAATTGAAAAACTGAGATGAGTTAACTAGACTCTTCTGTGAGTTTCCTTAAGAGTGCATTTCGTAATATGTGTAACAGTATTATTAAAGTTATTATAATTAGAAATAGAAAATATTGTTTATGCTATGCCTTTATTTTGAGAATTCCTGTATTTTTATTTTTTTTATTCAAAATAATTTTATTTGTTAATAAAGTTCGTCATAACATATCTTTTTTAATGATATACTCATTGAATTTGAACAATTTTTTTGTCTTAATATTTTTTAATAAGACTGTTATACTTCATAAAAATTTAAAAATTTGTTTCTCATATCAAGAATACAGAAATATAATTGCACATTAAATTTTTCAAATTTCTAAATGTATTTTAAAAAATTAATTTTTTAGTGTAGTTTCTTATATTTATTTAATGTTCATTAATATTCTATAAAAACATTATATGAATTTTTATTTTTTAATACTGAAATTTCAAAATTTTGAATAAATTTCTATTTTGTGAAAACAAAAAATGTTATTTATTTTATATTAATATTAGTAGTTCAAATTAATTTTTGTTTTGTATTAAAAATATTAAATATTCTATTTTGAAACGCCAAAGAAAATTTTGATTAAAATTGTATTGAAGAATAAAATTTTTATGATGCAGTCACGATTTGTCATTTGTTATTTCCCCTAAAATGTTGAAGATAAGTTTCGGCTACTTCATTGATTCAGCTGCTATTTTGAAGGAAAATAAAGGTCTTAAAGTTCATATATTGCATTACATGAGTCTTTATGCCTAATCTCATGATAGTAATTGACTAGCCGCTAGCAAATAGTGTAATGAGAATGAACAACTAGCAGCTAGTTACTTAAAATATGTTTGATTTTACTTGTGCTATTGCGGAGAAAATGTCACGTGATGGACTAGTGCTAAAGTTCAGAAATGTTGCTATAGGCATACCGTAAGGAAATTGCAGTGCAAGTGTCATCTTTGTTGGGGAAGCATTGCTCCCACCATTGTAATATTTTGCAGTAAGGACTCTGCAACATAGAAAATGAAATTAACATAGTGGGGATTTACTTCTGACCAACTTCTTGACGCATGTGCACTGCAAAATCCTCTGCTGGTTCAGCTATAGTTGCTAGTAAACTGTTCTTTGTACAGCAATACACAACACAGTTCCCATATGTCTTCAGATTGCTGGAATTAACTAGCTCTGTGAGGTACATGCCGTAGTAGCTGCTAGTAAACTAACATCATGGGAGTAGACATTTATCATCCATTTTAGTTGATGACAAGCACTTAAGATTCTGCTTAGATCAGGTGAGTTTTGGGCCTTCAATACTTAATCCACTCATTAATAAAAACAACTGTTTTACCAATTATGAATGAACTCTGCCACGTGAAAAATAGAAAAAATGTGGTGTTAAACACACACACTACTGTCTCTTACCAATGCGAATAATTACCACTATAACCTAACCACAAAAAACATAACCCTATTTAGTAATGAGTGAGATATAAAATCAACCTCAGTTTGACTAAGAAATACGGAAAATCGCTCTTTCACGCTAACTAGGCTCTGTAGAGAAAAATGCTTCAAGTAAAAGTTGTAGATCTTGTAATTTCCTATAAATTTTATTATATACACTTTTGTCGTAAAATGCATACTAAGGCTGAAATCTTAAAAAAATTGATTTTTTACATGTTTTTGTGAGCGAAAAAAACAGAAAATCGCTAATTACCGCTAAACAAAGAGTTATACAAAAATGTTTAAAATAAAAGTTGTAGGATTTTAAATTCGCTACAACTTTAATTAAACATTTTTGCTCTAAAATGCATAGTTAAGCCACAATCTTAAAAACAATTTTTTTACGTGAAAGCCTCCCCAAGAATTTCAGCATACATGACGCCTACCTTATCTTGTAAAGCGTAAAAAATTTAGTAAATGAGGTGATGTTTAAAAACAATTGTAGGACCTATTTTTGAGAAAATCGCAAAAAAGTGAAAAATTACACGAATTAACTACTACTTCCGATTGATAGATTTTGATAAAAATGTTAGTGTTGGGTCCTCTAGTGGTACCTAACTTAAGTTTAAAGTTGGAATGATGTTCCATTCTTGAGATATTCTGTTCACAAACACACACAGACCAATCACTAAAAACATGTTTTTTGTGTTCAGGGGGTCTGAAAACTAGCAGATCCGGTGAAAAATCAACATGAAAATAATACTTACTTTTTATATATTCATATAGGCAAGAGAAGTAAAAAAAATACTTGAGAGCTGATATCTTGTTATAATCTTCATTTCAGGACAGAGTAAATGTTTCTGAAGCACTATTGCAAAAAATATGAAAGCAGAATAAACCTGAGAGGCATCAGCCATCAACATAATAAAAATCTGGTGTGAAACACTCGCACAACTTTCTCTTGCCAATGCAAATGATTGACAATAAACCTAATATTATTAATAAAACATTAGAAATAAAAACTAACTTTAATAACATAACCTAATTTTAATCATGAGTGAAAGACGCAAAATGAAAATCCACCTCAGTTTAGCTTAAAAATACGGAAAATCACTTTCACGCTAAACTAGGCTCTATAGAGAAAAATGCTTAAAATAAAAGTTGTAGATCTTTTAATTTGCTATAAATTTAATTATATACACTTTTGTCGTAAAATGCATTTTAAGACCGAAATCTTAAAAAAATCGATTTTTCACACGTTTTCGTGAGAAAACAGAAAATTGCTAATTACTGCTAAACTAAGCGTTGTAAAAAAAAATGTTTGAAATTAAAGTTGTAGCATTTTAAATTCTCTACAACTTAAATTGTATACATTTTTGCGGTAAAATGCATAATAAAACCGCAATCTTAAAAAAACAATTTATTTATGTGAAAACAGCCTCACCAAGAATTTCAGCAAACAAAACGCCTACCCTATCTTGTAGAGAATAAAAAAATGAAGTAAATCAGGCGATTTTTAAAAAAAATTGTAGGACCAGTTTTTGAGAAAATCGCAAAAAAGTGAAAAATTACGCGAATAAACTACTACTTCCGGTTGACCAATTTTGATGAAAATGTTCGTGTCGGGTCTGGTAGTGATATGTAACTTAAGTTTCAAGTTCGTATGTTGTTCTGTTCTTGAGATATTCTGTTCACACACATGCAGACCAATCGCTAAAAACATGTTTTTTGGGTTCAGGGGGTCTGAAAACGTATAGATCCGGTGAAAACTCGATTTTGAAAAATAGACATGAAAACAATACTTTCCTTCCTATATATTCATATAGCCAAGAGAAAGTAAAAATGGTATTTATGGGGAGCTTCTGTCCCTATTAAAATATGAAACTGATTAATGTACAATACTTGAAAAAAGTTTTTGTGTAATTTTCCTATCATTTGCATTATTTTTGGTCATGGATTGTTTAAAATTGTAAATTATCTACTGATTAGGAATTTCTTATTACTATTTTTTTTTTTTTTTTTTTTTTTTGGTTTTACGTCCGACTGTTTTGCAAATTGCTGCTAATGCAGACGGTGAAGGGTGAAATGAATTTTTGTAACGTATGAAAAAATGCCATGCCCGAGTGGGATTCGAACCCAAGACCGCGTGATGAGAGGCGAGCACGTTTCTTATTACTAGTGTACAGTTCTTGCCTGAGTAAGAAATTAGTGCTATAACTAAAAAAAAAGAATATTTGATACATTTTTAACTTATTGACTTCCATAGTCATTAGTATGATCTTGGCAACTGTACTTGGAAATGAGATATTCCAGAATGCCAGGAATGTGCTTTTTAATGGTTACAACTTTTTGCACTACATATAAGTTGCTATTTTACCGTGATTTGAATTAATGGAGTCTCCTCTGATTGTGATCTCCATTTTTCAGTCAGGTACTTTTGTTAAGTCTGAATTGTTATGCTAATTAATACATACCTCTTAATTATTTTCCTGCCAGCCGCATTGGCGTAGTTGGTAACATACTCGCCTCTCATCATGCGATCTTGCGTTCTAATCCCATTCAGGCACAGCATATTTTCATATGTTTCAAAAATCGTTTCATCCTTCACAGTCTGCTTTAGCAGTAATTGCAGAACAGTCTGATGTTAAACCAAAAAAAAAAAATTGATTATTTTCCGATTATAATGCCATATTTTTCATTTTTTATAGAACTGCTCTGCAATTTTTTCAGTTCAACTGTTTTAGAATTTTATTTATATACAGTCGATGCTTGATCTAACGAACTAACCCGCTAAATAAATAAAACTGTTTGAAAATTACAAAAATCTAAGTTATGTCAACTATTGCGAAGAAAAATTACCTATAGCAATAAATGTTTGTTTTTTTAATCAATGTGATGCAATTTAAAAAAAAATCACCATTTGCTTACTATTCAGTGTAAGTAACACTGTAGGCCTATTACTAACACTGTATTGGCAAAATCAGTGTTAGCCGGCGTTCTATATTATTTTATTGTACGATGCTTTGCAGTTCTTCCTTCAAGATATAGTTTTTTAAAGTTATAAGAATAAGGCTATAAGCAAGTTCAATGTTTACTTCAACACATTATAGAAACATAAGTGACCGATTGTGTTATAAATGAACGATTTTCAATTTAACAGACATCAGTATCCTCAATTAGTCTGCTAAATTAAGCATTGGCTGTATAGTGTTCGAGTCACGAGTTTGCCTTTGGTTTTAACAAGCAAGCAATCAGTGCACATGCGCGACTGCTTCGGTATCTGATCGCCAACACAAAAATGTAAACTATACTTAGAGGACATACAGCATATTGCGGAACCTTTTGTATGTTGAACTGTTTGTTACCATAAACGGAAATGGCGGTTTCTCAAAAATACGGTACAACTGTTCACAGTGCGAAATCTATATATAATATGCAATATAATAAAATGTTGTGAAGATGAAGCTAAACAAAAATACCTTTATGTGCCTCTTAACAAAAGCCTTGAGCGAGCAGCTAAGTACTATGATGTTTCTCTTTCCCTCGTATAAAGAAAGAAAGGCTAAATTTTAATTGGAAACGTACGTTAAGAAAATTTTTAAAGGTAATGGGTTTTAATTGGAAAAAGTATCAGTCACAACGAAGTATTACTTAAAAGGCAACATGTAATTAACAAACGATACAATTGCACTGTAGTAAAATATAGTGTCTCACTGTTGAGGTGGGGGGAACTGTCAGATTTATCTTCCTTTCCTCACAGCCCATCCATAAGCAAAAGGCATTCTCACTATCTATGTGTACTAAATGAGCCATTTTTTGCTTGTGTGCCAGCTCTACACAATTGTACGAATTATCAGCAATAATTAGAGATGTAAAATTTTTGTTAATAAATTATGCAATTTTTAACATTATCAAAATCTACAAATACCTGAAATTTATAGAACAAAAATACGCTAAAACTGTTAAAATGTTATTACACCAGGAATCAGTTATATAAAGTTAGTACTACAAGATATTTCTGTCAATATCATGGCAGGTTTCGTGAGCTGTGTTTCCAACTTTTTTTTTATCCAAGGCAGTGAGAAAAAATCATGTTCAATCCCTCACGATGGGGGAAGTAGTTTTGGACTCAATTAAGATGTCCTCGTCCAGCCCCAAGGCCACTGCAACCGCCTAACAACCAAAAACCCGTCGCCTGGCCACTTGACCTGATATCAGCAAAGAACCCTGCAACTCCCTCGGAACTGTTTATATTAAACTGCAAGGGAAATTGGTGAAAAAAATTTACACAATGTCGGTGGGGTGTGGAAGGGAACTGTAGCCTAACTCCCTCTCACTGTCACTGACCAACACTCACTCTCTCTTTCATTCATCTCTTTCATCACCAGCTCAGGAAATTAGTGTGCCTACTTTCTGAGATCGGGACAGGATTGATTTACTGTGGAAGAGGGTGATCCCGCTGATCTCCAGATGTCTCCTTCCTTCGCAGTCTCCTCATCCCGCAGTATCGCTGCCCCTATTCTCTCTGGGATCCACTGTGCAACGCTTATCTTCTCAGATGTCTCCATTCTTTCGAGGCCAAAATATGGACATCTTTAAAAAATATACTTTAGCCCCCGTTCACCGTTATGACCTGGTTCGCCCTTTTGGCTGGAGGACCTTGATCACCTCGTAAACCTGGAGGACCTTGTAATGGACTCTTCCTCTTTAATGTTGCACAATCGCCACTTCATTAAGTTTGAACCTCATCAAATATGCCCCAAAGCAAATATGCCCTGTTAACAACTGTGTCAGTTTGTGGCTGGTATCACCAAATGTCCTTATCCGCACCTCAACATTCGGAATGAACCTCCTTGTGCACTCCCCAACCCTAGCTTCGTTCTATCTCCTCTGCCACCTGCTGAGTAATTGATTCCAACATTCTTTTTTATTAGCAGCAGCTCCCTGCTCTTCCCTCCTGCACGCCACTAGATCCCACGGAGGCATCCATGAAATCACCAGGGCTGCCTCCGTAGATACAGTTGTGTTTTACAACTTCAATTTCAAAAACCTTTATGGCAAGGACAATGTGGGAATTCATGGCAGCCAACATGTTAAATTTATCAATGCAAGTAAGTTTGAAAATTGTGTTGTTGAGCATTAGATTCATTGGGCTGACAGTTTAGAATTTTAATGTTTAGGTAGACCAGGGACGTTAAAAAACAAATTTTGTTTTTGTTATCGAGACCATACACAGCTAAGAACCACCTTGTTTAACCACTGTGTTATATTTTTCATGGGGAGTAAAAATGAATTTGAACAGGGATCCCAGTGGAACTTTGTGTGTATAATAGCCACAGATACTGAAGTCACGAGATTGCCTTCTGCGAATGGATGTGCTGTGAGGAAGGAAAGTGAAAATTTGGCAGTACTGCCAACCTCAACAGTGAGACACTACTGGTACATTTCACTACCGTGCAGTTTCTACATACATTTTGTAAGCTGTGGTTTATTCTGAGAACGTGTTTTATTCATAAACCTTATCAAAAATAAATGTGACCTGTAATATTGCCCATAGCTTAATTAAATGACTAGAAATGTTTTATTTACTGTGATTACCAGCTACCTTATTCCATTGGAACAAAATTTTCTATGAATGAATATGCCTTCTTTACTATTGCTGTCACCGGCATCTTCACTATCAGTCTCACTACTATCTACCTAACAGTTTCCTATTTTTACCAGGGGCCAACAAAACTGTTGAAGAATAGCTTCTTCACATCTTTTTTCAACAGCTGAACGAAAATTCTCACTGTGTTTATATTATACTGACTAAATAGTCACTATTATACTGACTAAATAGGTGGTCAGGATCATTTGATTTACCAATGTATGAACTGCTATTAAAAATTAATGCTTATAAATACTCAAGATTTTTAAAATTTTTTTATTAAATTTTAAGATAAACATTTACTTTAAATAGGATTATTAGGACTTCACTCGCTCATGGCTTTTGTTAAGAGGCAGGGGAAAGTTTTTTGTTTAGCTTTAAGTTCACAGCATTTTATTACACTGCATATTAGATTTCGTTCAGCACTGTGAAAAGTCTGCCCACGTTTGAGAAACTAACATTTCTGTTCTAACAAACGGTTATATCCATTTAGTTAACCTACAAAAGGTTCCATAATGTACTGTGTTTGCTCTGGGTATAGTATAAGTTATGTTTGTTGTAATGAAATTAACGCAGTTGCGCATATTCACTGATGCTTTTCCCCCTTTACCCCTTGGGCAAACTCATGACTCAAGTAACTATATATATATATATATATCGCCGGCCGCATTGGCGCAGTTGGTAACGTGCTCGCCTCTCATCATGCGGTCTTGGGTTCGAATCCCATTCAGGCATGGCATTTTTTCATACGTTACAAAATATCATTTCATCCTTCATCGTGTGCATTAGCAGTAATTGCAGAACAGTTGGACGTTAAACCAAAAAAAAAAAAGTAACTATATCACCTGGTCACCGCAAATTTTCTCACCTAAATTGTGATTTAGAACAATTTTTTCCTTTTTCAAATTGTTAATTGGATACCTATTTATTAACTATTAAGATGGGTTTCAGCATGTTGAAAGTTTCCAGACTCAAACCAGCTTCACTGGGGTAATCCAGAAAATTATATATTTGAACGGTGAGTTTTTATTAACTGCTAGACTTGTGGAAAATAAATGTAACTTAACAAAATCGCTGGTTTTTAGAAGGGTTGATTTTATTAAGAAGTCATATTTAACCACACATGGTCAGGGTCATTTGATTTACTCAATGTTTGAACTGCTATTAAAAATTAATGCTTATAAGCACTCAAGATTTTTAAATTTTTTAATGATTAATTCGTTAAACAAAACCATCACAGATTTATGAATATCTGACAAATGATCTCAAACACTAAAAAACAACTTTTCAGAAATTGCATTCAAAGTTTAAATTGCGGCCGTTTTGTTGTAAATGACTTTCTAATTGAGTACTTTGAGATTGTTATAGTTTTTAATGTTCTGTTTATGACTACATAAGTCAAAAATTTCTAAAAAAACTTGTTAAAACCCTAAAAACTCTGTTAAACCATTTTGCCTTAATGGGAAAAAATCCAAAAAAAATAAGTGAAACTATGGCAGTTAGGTGTACCCACTGTTTACAGCCATTTCATTAATTGCATCAAACGCAGTCTGTATTGGCAAAAAGCTGTAAAATCCATTTACCCCTTTTTGCCTTAGCATGAATAGAAGAATAGATAACCTTAGGCTGTATGAATATACAGCCTAAGGTTGGACATAATCTGAAACTAACACCAAAACAAAATCTCATTGTGTATGAGCAGCAAAACGGTGTATTAAGTTCATACACCTTTTTGCCTTATGGAATGACTGTTCACGAACAGCAGTAAACATAATGTAAAATATGGGGACCTTTTCCGTTATTTCACAGTTTACTAAAGTAAAAGGTATTAATCGCACATACATCATACTCCATTTTATAGCAATGGGTTTTTTTAGTGTTTTCAGAAAGGAAAAATGGTGCAAAGAATAATTCATACATCTTGGTGCCAATCTTTAATTACCAATTTATTAACACATACACCATTTTGCCTCTAAAATTTCTCAAAATAGACGTACATACAGCTTTTTGCCATCATTGTATCTTGAAAACTATAACTCGTACAGACTTGGAAATAGAATTTTTGAAAAAAGTGCAAATATTACCTTAGAATCGTACATAAAAAACCGATTTTTTCACTTACACCCTTTTGCCAAAACACGGGAGTGATAGCCTACATTTTATTAGGCCAGCTGAGTAGGCACTAAGAACATGGTCCTCAATGTATAGATACTATTTAATTCACATCTGATTACCTTAAAAGTTGTGCTGTAGTGTAAATAAAACAACTTTATATCACATAATATATAAATAAAAAATTTAGTGTTGGAATTGTAAAGGTTGTATGTGACAAAATTGCAACTAAAATAAAACACAAATTTTGTTTTCTAAATGAAGCCTTTTATTTTTTGTAAAATTTACTTTGTACCTAAATGAAACTATTCTTTTCATTAAATTCTGAGTAAATAAATATGATTTCAAAATCCCCATGAATATTGATTTCTAAAAAAATGTAATTCTTAAATGAGACCATAAAGTTCAAGAAGACGAAATTTTCTCAAAAGAAAAATAATTATTAATTAAATAAGTTTACTACTTCGTTCAGAATAGTGTTTTCGCTATTTTTCAAGGTGATACCACATTAGACTGTGGTAAAACTCCTACCGTAAATAATTGATTTAACTCGTTAGAAAAACGATGCATTCGTTTGCCTACTTTCAGGGCTTGATTTAATTTATTACAATCAATATGTTCAAACGCCCGCATTATTTCATCAGCTGATTTTTCGTGCAGCCAATGCCTCCTAGGAGAGAAGAATGTTTCATTGTGAAAGAATGGTAATATATAATAATATGCAAAAATTCACAGTCACTGGAAGGACTTCTGCTAATTAGAAGGATTTTATAAAAGAACATAAATAATAAGTGTATTATGAATAAATTATTATATGATTAAATTATGAAATATATTAGGTAGTGCTGCTATCTAGTGGTTGCACTGAATCGCTTATTTCCTCTTCACATCGAGTTGCGATTCTAGAATTTAGTTCTTTCCGGTTCTTCAGTCCATCTGATACAGTCGGAAGCCTTTGGTAAGTGCTTCTTTCTTCGTTTTTACTTGATTTCTTTCTCACATATACGATGTTAAGTAAGTAATAGGTGAAATTTAATGTCGTATTTATATGATTTACAAATATTTTTTGTGGTATACTTAGTTTTTGCTGACATATTAGGAAAATATTTGTTGACTTGTTTCAGGTTCCATTGCCATAAAGAGCAGATTAATAACCGGATCAAACGTTTTAAAACCTGAAGTTTTAGCAATGTAAGTACTAAATTAAACTACTTGTGGTTGATTGTGTGAATCTAAATTTATTAATTCATTAGATTTTTGTCACATTGTGTAATTGCATGTATCTTAAGAAAAATCAATGGCTCGGGTTTGATTACGTCAGCGTGCAGTGTTGCACATTGCGTACCATAATTAATTGCTTAATGGAGATCTCATTTCATTTCTTTCGATCCGTTAAATGTGTTTTTTTTTTTGTTATTAACGTTAATATTAATTAAAGTAGGGTTTAATTCTCGTGGAGAAAGTCGTTTACATCAACTGTTAAGCCATATCTTTTGTTGTATTAAAAACGGATGCTGGTTTTTCAGCGTTCATTTAATCGGCTGGTATTATTTTTCCCTATGTTTTAAAGTCTATTTCTGAATTTCTAAAAGGGGGATTTTTGTAAATGTAATAGTTTTTTCTGAAAATTGTCCTAATAAGGTTCTAGTAGATTTTAATGAATACGTTCTTTTTTTTGCGAAAATGATGGGTGGGTAATGGGTCCACGTTTTACTCTTATAGATTCCAGTATGTTTTGATTAATTAAACCAGTTATTGATGTTTAAAACTTGAAAGAAAAGGTGTATATAATATTACTAAACGTGATTTTGTTAAAAGTGCACTGAAACTATACCATGAGTTGTACATTTTTTCGTATAAATTTTCTAATTGTTATATGTATTTTGGTTTTGTTTCTTAAAATTTGCATGTTGTAAGCACCATACTATTGTGAAAGAACAATATTTTGTTTGTAAAGCAGTCAGAAGTTAGTAATTAGAAATTTGAACAACAAAATTTAATTATTAATGTGGTTCAGTTTTTTATTGGCTTAAGTACTGCCAGCAGCTGTGTGTGTGTAATTGTCTATTGTTAATGCTATGTGTAGGTTTTGTGCAAGGATACTTCTTGAAAAGTGTCAATGTTGAGATTTTAGATTACTGATTTAGTCAGAAAGGATTTTTTTTATTATTTTGTAGGTTTAACTATTAACAGCAGCACTATTTTATATTGCTACGTAACTAATTGACTAGAATTTTATTTAAGAGTGCATTGATCTAATCTTCTATTAGTTATCTGCATGTAGTTTATTTAAAATCAAACAGATAAAGGCCGAGCCAATTGCTATGAGCACTGGACTATGCGTGCGCATACTTGACTTTGACCCCACCTACCCCTCTGACTAACAGTAGGATGTACAGTCAGTGTTGTTGAAAATTGACAACACTTACAGTATTTTATAGGCATGCTGTTCCATTGTTGATAATATACGCTGCACTATTGCAGTACATACAAGACTATACTAATGCAGACGCATGTTTTGCCCAGCGCTCTCCTTACGACAATCAGGCTATCCATTGCAATTATCTTAATTCTCCTTGGAACTGGTTACTGAATCTTAACTGTTACTTATTTTCTCTGGTGGGCCAAAATATTATTAAAATATTTCACTTTTTATGCAGCAGATGTTTGTGATTTCACCACATGTTGTTCTTCATTTTAATTGTGTTAACGTTAGTTTGGTTATCATTGCATTTCATTTTAATCACTATTTTATTGTTTGAATGTAGTGGTATATATTTGTAGAGTTTTGTAATTGCCTGGTTCATTTGTATGCACAATTTCTTTAGGCCTATATGAAGACAGAATTGCACCTTCCGCTCTTATCTGTATTTTTTACTTTATATTCCTAAATCAATTTTTATATTATTTGTTTCATAATATATATAAAAATAGATGAAATTTATCGTTTTTTTATTGATTGGTATTATTTTCAATTCAAAGAAAAGTTGTAAACCCCCATTTTTCTAAATCCGGTCATTTTTTATCTATTATTTTTTTTGTTGGTAAATTTACTTCTAAAAAAATTGCTACTGCAGAACATTTGAATTGAAAACTGGTTGAAACTATAGATTGTTGTGAACAAAATGAATCAAATTGAATAAATTTTTAATGAATAAATTTGCAACATTGTAATACAGTAATTTTTATGATTGCACTTTAAGCATGGAAAAATTGACCCACCTAGTAGCAGCACTTAAAGATTTTAAGCACTCATCAGTTTTGACAAATTGAATAATATGAGGTGAAATTTTTTTTATTATATCTTTACAGGTCTTACAATAAAGGAAATACTAGAATGTTTAACGGTAATGGAAGTCGAGGCTTCAATAAAGGCAGTTCTATGAACGGCAATAGAAATGGTTTTGGAAAACCAAAGGGATTTGTTAATGGAGGTCAGCCAGGTGGAGCTTTGCAGAGACCAGAATGGGAGAAAATGCAGTTGCATCCATTTGAAAAGAATTTCTATGTTCCACACCCAAGTGTTGTCAGGAGGTAAGCAGTTTTGATGTAATTTTTCTATTGAATTGTTATTCCTCTGAACTTGGTATGTTGCTACAGTTTTTATAGTAGTGGTATGCTTTATAGAGGTAAAGTAATGAGAAACTAATGCCTTCGGTGTTTGTATTTTTTGTATACAAATTCCATACTCTTAAGTTTCTAACAAGTTATTAAATTGAAATTGTATTCCAATTCAAAAAGTTTTGTGAGAATTGTCTTTAATAAGCAAGTTGTAATAATAGTATAACATTTTTTAAATTGTTTTAAATGTTATTTTTAATAGTTTATAAAATTTAAATTGTGACAGGATAAACTAAATAGGAAATACCTAACTGTATTTTTTAATTTTAAATTCTACTCTAATGAGTATGGACAATTTAGTAAAGTTTTAATTTCTTGTGAATGACAAAATTTTAGTTTCCGTTTTGTTAGTATTAGTGATTTTCAATAAACTAAGCATTTCAAAATTGATACGTTAATAAATTTGACATTGGGCTCTGAATAAAATTGAGCAAATGCTCATGGGGGTTTAATCAAAAGAGGTTACAGTAAGAATCTGCTTTTTCTATTTTCTATTAATAACTTAATATTTTGCTCTTTAATTTTTAAGGCTTAAATGTTTTATTTTGTTAAGAATGGTCTTTTATCAGATAATACATTTTTACACAATCATGTTTTACCTATTCTCCTGGATTTGTGTTTTGAGCATTTTCAGGAGGACAAGGTTAACATATCATTTTATTGGAAGATTAGCTTTAAAGAAAAAATTGAAGCAATGGCACTTTGCTCCGTTTCATTAAGGGGAGCACTATACCTCCTATCTACATGTTAATCGACTGTTTTTAGGTACACGTTTCTAAGAAACCGTTGGGAGTTAAGGCATTCATTTTTTGTGCCTTTTCTATGATACCTTTTTAAGCTCTGGTACTAGAATTATTATTGAGCTAGCAATACCATTTTGAGCAACTTTTTTTAAAAAATGCAAAAATTATGTAATATTTTGTAGAATTTTTTTATTTTATTTCAAAGTTATTGATAATAGTGCAATGATTCTAGTACCATAAGTCAATATTATACTGGTGGAACATGCTCAAAAAATTTCAACTTTCCAAGTCAAATAGTTTTGAGAAAATTGTACTTGTTTTGGGAAAAAATGAATTTGCGGGAAATGAGCTGTAATATTTTACTTATCCTAAAATCAGCGTGCACCATAGTATTAGACTGTTATTAGATCCTCACCAGACTGTTCTTTCTCTTCAAATAATTTCCTGTTTTCTAGTCTTGCTTCTTTTGACACACTTTCCATTGCCTTCTCAGCTTTCTGTATTCTTTGATTATATCGCAAATCTTAATTGTTCTCATAGATTAACTCAATTAAATGAAAATCTGGCCATGACATTACTTAACAAAAATCTGCATAACTTCTGTAAATTTTATATACTGTATTAATTTTTATATGTAATCCCAAAGAAAAAAAATACAGAAGGCAATAGTGCCAAAATTAAAAAATTAATTTTTTTTTAAAATTTCGATGCATAGTGCTTCCCTTATTATGGCAGATTTGTGTGAATTATTTGAGCTGTAACTGTGTAGTTATTTCACATTCTGATAAGAACAAAATTTGGATCTTCTCTGTTATATGCCTACCACGATTAACTCCAGTTCCCCTTGTGCCATAGTTCTCCCACTGCTGAATGAAGGTTCACACTACACAGCAAGTGTTCTTCTCACACACGGTCAATATGTGAGTTTATGCACGCACACAACCACTGAGCATAAATGAAACATTTCTGCTGTTTTATTAGTTTCTGAGAAAATTGCAAAAAGTGAAAAATGACACGAATAAACTACTACTTTCGGTTGACCGATTTTGATGAAAATGTTCGTGTCGGGTTCGGTAGTAGTATCTAACTTAGTTTCAAGTTCGTACGATGTTCCGTTCTTGAGATAATCCATTCATACGAATGGATTATCTCTTGGGTTCAGGGGGTCTGAAAATGCGTAGATCCGGTGAAAACTCTATTTCGAAAAATCAACATGAAAACAATACTTCATTATATTTCTATATATTCATATCCGCAAGAGATAGTAAAAATATAGGACTGTAATAGGTCAACGCAGAATGAAATGAGCTAAATTTTCATGTCAAGTACTCGTATGTTGAAATACGGCTAAACATTTTGGAGATGCAACAATTCAAACTCAGGTATATATAATTAGGAAACGATAGTACCTAGTTAAATTGTGCAATTTTTTTGTTCAAATTAAAATCACTTTAGTACAAGGGAAACTAAGAGTTAATAGTGGTAGGCATATAACAGAGAAGATCCCAAATTTTATAGTTTATATAAGTTGTGCTAAAGTGAGTTAATATATTGATTGCATAATTTAAGTGTTGGCAGGTTTTAAATATCCAGATTATATGGCAAGTATTTTTAGTACTGGGTTCCTCTTAACTTGGTATTTCTCCACAGATCTCATTGTGGCGGTATGCTTTAAAGAGGTAAATTAAATAGATAAGGAATTATGCCTTCGGTGTCTGTATACTTTATTAAACAGATCCCATACTCAATGTTCCTTACACGAATATAAGTTTTAATGTGTAAATTAATAATTTTTAAAGATATTTAAAATTTCACCAAGAAAAAATTCTAATTTTTAAATATTTGTATTTCAGACCATTAACAGAAGTACAACAGTACAGAGACAGTAAAGAAATTACAGTTAAGGGAAGAGCTCCAAATCCAATTCAGTTTTTTGAAGAAGCAAGCTTTCCAGATTATGTTATGGATCAAGTAAAGTAAGTAAAAGTTACTGTGATTTTTACATTAATTTTACTAGAAGTTACTTTATTTTTTGTTATTTCTATCTACCAACTTGTATCCCATTCTGTAAGTGTTTTATGTTTAGTTCTACGTTAATAGTTAATGAATTAGTTAAATTTTTAATCTGAAAATTATGCTATATAGGTAGTGTGATTAGTGAGAAGGCATTTTAATTTCTTCAATGTTTACATTAAAATAACTTATTAGTTTTGTGTTGTTGTTTAGGTCATCAGCCGAAAGGCTGGTTTGAACCTATAGAGGTTTCACTAAGTAAAACGAGGAGTGAGGTGGTTTACCTATGCCTTCCTCACTGAATGGAAAAGTACGCTTATCAGCATGCCGGGCCCTCTGAAAACACATATTTTCCACTCTGCAAATGATACATTCACTTCATTCACCACAGGGTCTGGCTGTATAATGTAATTCATTTCTTTCAGAGAAGATAACTCTGATTAGTGTCTTTTACACCTCTATCTCTTTTGTTCTTAAATGATTCAGTCATTCAATTGACTTACCATGTGATAAGAAACAACTAATTATTTTAGCCCTGCAATGAACAGATCGAGTGTAAAAAATTTTACACTCCACCTGTCTGTAATGGGCATATTAGTTTTGTATGAAATATAAATTAAGTTTATTGTATAATATGGTACTTTTCCATTATGTGGGCGCTATTCCGATTTCCATGGATTTTTTTCACTTGTATGCTACACAAATGAACAGAATGTTCAAATTATATAATTTAGTTATTTTATAAATGAAAACTAGTGATGTATTTGTCGTTGTTTAAAACAACGAATTATGGAGAGTGTACTAAAGGCGCTTGCATAATGGAACTAATGCTGTACACACTTCCATTATACAAGCACTACTGTTTTTAATATTGATTGAATAGCGTTAATTAGTCTATAACGTAATTTCAATTCACCAGCAAGGTTAATCATGATCTGGAACTAATGCCCAACCTTGTCTGTCATGTGAAAAGTCATTTCGTGAGCTCTATCAAAAATTCAATGTGGTGGCAGTATGGAAGTATGTTCCTGTAAAAAATTTTACTGCAACTTTTGCTTTTGCAGGAAGATTCCAAATTGAGCCACAGTTCCCTATCTTCTATTGATTCGCTAAAAAACAAGTTCAATGTATAGAAAATAATCAGTGCACTATAGACAATACTGCTATTGTATGTAAAGTAGTAAACAGGTTATTTCAATAGTACTGTCCTTAATTTTAATTATTAAATTATAAATGTAATTTGATAACAATGAAATGCACACCGGTAGATTAGGCGGTAGGCAAGTTGCGCTCTGATAATGTGGCTCTGATAACTAAGAAATGTCAGGTGTCATTTGGTGGTTATATGGACCCACAATTTTACCGTAATAAAATATTTATAACCAGGTAATTGAACGGGAAAAAATCTGAAATAGGATTGGCATCCACAATAAAAGAATAGAGTGCCTATATTATATATAAGCGAATTGAGCATGGATGCTCATTGTCATTAGTTCATAAATTTTGTTATTCAGAACTGTTTCTGTTTGCAATTATTGTTTTATTATTAACACGTTCAATGCAGCCCGGTAGAAGCAAAGTGATTGCTGTGACGGAGCAATACTTTGGCTGAACGCATTATATTCATAAACCGAAATTTAGTTATTTTGGCCACCCTAAATACTTACAATTAATTTTGCATAATTTAGTAACGCAAGTAATGTCATTAAATAAATTTTTATGATATTACTGTGGCTAGAAAACGGAAAAATTATGTAAATGCTTAAGTTTTCTAACGTGATTATAAGAATGTAGATGAAATAATATAATCAATAATCTATGAGAAGTATATGTAGCCTAATAATCAATAATATATCAAAATACATTGAAAACTAACAATTTAGTATAAGTAACTAATAAAAATTGCACGGAAAGCTTCAAACTGAGTTGTAAATACATAGGCTTCTTAAATTCCGTAAAAAACCCGTGACATCAGTCATACTGGCATAGAATGAAAGTTTTTTCTAGGACTGCCCAACAATAGAATTGCTACTAATTCATTCATAATATTCACCCTGACTGAATGCAGAAAAAAGAGATAATAAAACATAGACTGGCCGCATATTTGCTTTCTTTAGTCATCTGGTAGTGTTTGATAAACCACATAAATGCGCCCACTGCCATTGAACGTGTTAATATGTTTTATTGTTGTGGGTTGTTTTCCAATTTGAAGTTCGTTATAGCAAGGACCGACTGTAGTAAAAAATTATTTTGTTTTCCATGTAGATGCATTCATTTTATCAATTAACAAGTAAAGTGTTATTTAAATAGTAGTTAGATTAATTTGAATGTGTGATTTTGTTTTAGGAGGCAAGGATTTGATTTTCCAACTCCAATTCAAGCTCAAGGTTGGCCAATTGCTATGAGTGGACAAAATATGGTTGGGATTGCGAAGACCGGTTCTGGTAAAACTTTGGCATATATGCTGCCAGCTACAGTACACATTAATAACCAAGAAGCTTTGAAAAGAGGTGACGGTCCTATTGTTTTGGTGTTGGCCCCTACAAGAGAATTGGCTCAACAAATTCAACAAGTTGCTTTTGAATTTGGTTCTTCAACTTACGTCAGAAGTACATGTATTTTTGGCGGAGCACCCAAAGGACCTCAAGCTAGAGATTTGGAACGCGGTGTTGAAATTGTCATTGCTACACCTGGAAGATTAATAGATTTTCTTGAACGTGGTACTACAAATCTAAGGCGATGCACTTACTTGGTATTGGATGAAGCTGATCGTATGCTTGATATGGGATTTGAACCCCAGATACGAAAGATTGTTGAACAAATTAGAGTAAGTAAAGTTCAATGTTTATTATTTTTATTTAATATTGGGTGTGAATAGATTTGTTGAGTTGCTTTGTGTTATGAACTCAGGCTGCCCTTCCAGGATGATGTAGTTTCAATGAATTTTATATGATATAACTATTTATTTTGTCCTCTAAGAAGATCTGAGAAGGTTTGACCTCAACATTTAGATCCAGAAATATAACAAGAAATAATTTAGCATATTCACCTGTGTATTACAAAAAAAATTTTTTTGCAGCCTGACCGTCAAGTCTTAATGTGGTCAGCAACTTGGCCAAAGGAAGTGAGAAAACTTGCTGAAGATTTTCTTAGAGATTACATTCAAATCAATATTGGGTCATTGCAGTTGTCAGCAAATCACAATATCCAACAGATTGTTGAAGTTTGCCAAGAAACTGAGAAAGAAGACAAGTAAGTACTATTATTTTTATTTCGTTTTTATTAATATTCAATTTAGGTATTTGAAATCTCTTTCTATAAATATTTAAAAGGATGGGTTATCTAAAATCATTCATATAGGAAATTTAAGGTGTGCCTTGGATTTTTTAACCAGTTTATCCTTCTATGATGATGAGACAAAAATGATTGTATTATATGATATAAACAGTATTTACCTATCCTCTAAGAAGATCTGAGAAGGTTATTTTTCTTTAAATTCTTATGAATGAAATATAACTGTATTCCATTTACATGAAACTATTACTCTAATTGTATAAATAAAATTTATCGCCTTACCTTTGGTTGCTTACTTAACTTTAATAAACTTAAGTTTATGCACGTTTCGGTGGTACCATAATATTCGAAGCATATTATTAAAATTTAGAACGGTTTCCATTCAGTCATTTAGATTAAAACTGGTTTGAATTTCATTCCTGTTATTGTTTATACTTGTTACTATAGATGGCAGCAGTTTCTTTAAATTGTCATCTTTAAAATTTAATTGTTCATTAATTATTTTATCTTTATTTAAATTTATGTGGTTGTATATTTGAAATATTTCATTTTTTTGTATTTTAATTTACTATCATATGTACATTTATCTAATATATACAAACCTTCCTTGTATTTTTCCAAAAATACGTCATGAGTCTTACACATGTTTTGGATTTTTAGATTCTATTTTATTATATTTGTATGCTCTCTCATGTTCTTTAAAAATTCTGGTATAAAAATTACGAGTTGTCATTCCGATATAGAACAATTTGCGATTCTTATTTCCACATTTTATCTTATATATCCCTTTATTTTCAAATTTGTCATTTTCATAATTTATTTTACTAATTAATTTTTTATTACTAACTTTATATGCAATTCTGTAGTGTATTTTTAATGGTTTTTAATATTTTTATCTTATTATTAATTAATTTATTGTAAGTTATGGTGATGAATTGTTTATTCATTGTTCCATTTAAATCTTGAAGTGTTTTACTATATTTGTTAAATTTCTAAAATTTATTTACTCTAATTGTGCTTAAATTAATACCTTTTATATCAATTTACAAATCTTTCTTTTCATTGATGTCTGTCACATGGCGAGCAAATTATGATTAAATAGTGATTGTAAGAGCTCTACTTAAATAGTTCAGGGAAAGTATTTATTATTTTATGTGTAAGGCTATTACTTGTAGTGTTTAAAATAATAGTGTGGTTCTGTTTCAGGTTAATAGAATTGCTTCGTGATATATCTTCAGAACCAGAAAACAAGACAATGATTTTTGCTGAAACCAAGAAGAAAGTTGAATACATTGCCAAGGGCATTAGGCGCGCAGGGTAAGTTGCTGTATACTGTAATGGATCATAAATATTTTTTATTGGGTTCTGATCTCTCTGCATTAGCCTTTGTGGATAAGTAAAATGATAGGTTTGTGAAAATTGCCGGACGTGTATAGAAATTGATCCTGGCATCTAATATTTAAATTACGTATATTTCAATGTTCAAATTATTGTACATGTGATGCAGTTTTTAATTTAAAATGTTTAATAATCATGCTTTAGTGGTAGATTTCTGATATATTATACTTTGATTGCGTGTTTTTGAACTTATGCTGAAAGATGTGCAGTGAACCCAAAATTTTTGAAAGGCTAAAAGTGCGAGGCTAGATTTTACATATCAATAAAATTGTAGGAGAAATTAATATTTCAGTATTAAGGATAATGCAATTTTTTTTATGCATCTTGCAGCTCAAGAAAGCGTGTCTTGACATCCACAAGCTGCGTTAATTGAGTTCAGATGGCCTGTTTCTTTTAAGGGGGGAAGAAGATACCATCAATTTGAAAAAAAACTTAAAAAAATTTTTTCTTTTCTTTAGCTTATTTGGTTCTGCAATCTTTCCAGAGAAAGAATACATATTTATTTTGTCTCAATTAATTACATAAAAAAAGAAACAAATTGAAATATGACTATGTCAATACACAGTTTTCTTCTTGGTAAAAATTAAGGCATATTGAACATTTTATATCTCAGCAAGGGAAAAAGATAATATCGTGACATTTTTTTTGTTTGATAGTTTGCGCTTTTCTCTCTGTAGTTAACTTTTTAGCCACCCAAACCAGTACTGTGTAATGGAGTACAGTGGCTCTGATCGTTTATGGTACGTTTTGTGTGTTTACGTGATAATTTTTAATACACAGTGTTTCACAGGAAATTTGTTTTTTCAAGTCAAGTCAAATGTTTGTTGGAAACAACTTTAGTTGTAGAGTCCCTAGAAACATAATGTTTTTTTGGTTTTGTTCAGAATTTTGTTCTCTGACATAGTGCATGGAAGTCTTTCATGGATTCCAGTTTTTTTAAACTTTTTTTTATGTAATGATTGCAAAAATCTATTAATTTTAATTTTTTGTTTATATTATTTTTTCTGTAAATACCAAAGTATAACTGATGCACCTGATCACAGAGCTTGTTTTTAGCTTTCATTCAAAAAAAAAAAGAAGTAAATCACATAAGTGGTTCAAAAGATATTTTATTTCCAGTACATGCCTTATTTTTCAACCCCACCACCCTTTTGGCGGCCAGAGGATGAAATTACCAAAAGGTTAACTCAGTTACCAGGGAAGAAATTTTTTTTTGGTATTTTCCCTCCTTAATTTGACTTAAGTTCATACAGAAATGTTACAATAGTTAATAATAAAGTTAAATTTTCGTGCTTGTGAATGGTAAAAATTGTATGTTTGTTCTATGTTACAGATGGAATGCATTGTCCATTCATGGTGATAAAACACAACAGGAACGTGATTATGTATTAAGAGGTTTGTATTTTAAGACTTTAATGAATACTTAAACCTCCTATATATGTATATATATATATATATATATATATATATATATATAACTAGCAACTGCCCTTTCACTAAGTTTCATGGCAAACTAAACTTAAAGCTTTTAACTTTATATAAAGTATTACGCAACTTTACAAGCTTAAAACTATATCATGACTTGTACCAATAAAACCAGTTAATACTGGAAAGTGTAATATCATTAATATCAGTATGAAGTCACCAAGTTGAAGGGGAGTGGTATGTATGATAAAGAATATAACTGAATATATGTTGCAAGAAAGTGAAAGTAAAATCTACTGTAATAAAGAGAGATTAATATCTTATGATATTTTAAAGGTTTACCTAACTTTATAGGAACGGAACATTAGTACAGTGGTTCTATGAGACATTATTTTCTTACATGGTTTTGTAAATATTGTTTTAAAAAAAGAAAGTTATGTTGTATTATAAGCCAGTGCTGCACTATTGTAAGTGTTACTTGACTGCAAGATACAATGTATTACAGGATATGTCTAAAGAAAGAGACTTTGTCTAGTAAAAGAATTTTGTCTTCTTGGGCATCAATACACAGCTACCAATGCCATTTCCTTTCTGAAAAGGCCCCCTGGAAGTCAGCTGCTGTTGTAACCTCTTTCAGAGACTTGACAGCATGTTAGATGGTGGTTCTATATTGAGCTTTTAAGTGAAGGAAAATGTCTGCCAGCCTTACATTGGGGCTGTACAATGGGTGCGCAACGTTACAACCCCTTTAAGGACCAGGTAGCAGATGTGGGCCTCAACACTGGCATTAATTTTGCACCAACTTTCCTCATGTTCAAATTTTTAGAAATAGTCTTGTGACCCTGTTGTCTGGCACATGTCGAGGTTTTTGGCAATTAATTTTACACTTGAATGATAGTCCGAGTCCTGGAGATTTTTTACTTTGCCCACATTTTTGTTCAGAGTAATTCGTTAAAGGGCGATCTGATAGTTTTATGTCTTCAATGGTCTCCTATCCGTTCATGAACTGTGTACCACTGAAAACCTGAGCTCTTGACAGGGTGTCATCTTTGTTAGCCTCCGTAATAAAGGCAAGCGTCTGTAGTGGTTTTGCTCAGGTACAGCGCAAAAATTTATTTATTTTTGTTTTCTGCTGTGACCAAAAACTCAAAAACAGCTTTTGTGCTGTGCATGATCCTTACTGCATCAGAGCTCAGATGCAACTTCCGCTCAGTGGGTTGCTTAGCTTAGCTTAGACCCCCCATTACAAATCCTGTCATGCGGTGGTCAGCCGTTACTTAAGGACAAACCCTTTGTATAAGACATGTTAGAATATAGTTGATGGAAGAACTATTTTACCAAACTGTTGAGAAAAGAGGATTTAATTTTACAACACTATTTTTTTTTTTTTATCTATAAAACTACGTAATGCATGTGGGGGTAGTTTCTTTGTGATAACTTGTGTAAATTAATGTTATGTATTGTAATAAAATTAGTGTAAACATGTACTCATAAAACATATTGTTGATTCTGAAGTACTGCTGCTATTATGAAGTATTGTTACTTTCATATTGAAAGACAGAAGTTTTGCTGTCGTATTTACTTCTAAAATTTCTATCGACTCTAAATTTTGGGGTTGCTTTTCTTTGGCTTTAATGACAAAATAACTGACCTATTAAACACTACTAATATGGCTGAAAGTATTGTTCTTTTGGTAGATATTTTTTTTCTTGATAAATAGTTTTGGTAGTTATAAATACTAGTCTTTATATAGCTTAAGTATTTCACAAACTATCAAAATTACCAATGGCACAAAAATTAAGCATATATTGTTCTCTTTTGAAACCCATTTGGACCTACGGGTCCCAAATTTACGGTTCAACCAAACCCTCTAACATGCAACGAATTCAAGCATTCCAGTCAAAAACATTACGCCTTATAGCAAATGGACCTCTTTACGTTCGCAACAAAACCGTACATACAGATTTGAAAACACCACTTGGAACAAAATTCCATCGAATACCTATACAAACGCTTTCATGACAAGTCGCACAAACACGAGAACCCCCTGGTGTGTTCACTTTCCACCGTCCATTTACCTGATAATCCCCCTAGGCGCGTTAAAAGATGCTGGAGCAGAGACCTTGGTAATTTGATATACAAATTTTATTCTTGGGGAGGCACCAATGGGGGCCCTACCCGTCTCATGCCTATCATGTCATTTACATTATCATCATAATCATCACATTTGCTTGTAAAATTTTACAGTTGTAAATAAAGAATTAGAGGAAAAAATCTAGTGTGACACTCGCACAACTTTCTCTTGCCAATGTAAATAATGAACAATAAACCTTAACATTAGTAATAAAACAAATAAACAAAAAACTAACTTCAATAAACATAACCTAATTTTAATCATGAGTGAAAGACGCAAAATGAAAATCAATCTCAGTTTGGTTTAAATATACGGAAAATCACTCTTTCACGCTTAACTAGGCTCTGTAGAGAAAAATGCTATAAATAAAAGTTGTGTAGATCGTTTAATTTCCTATAAATTTTATTATATTACACTTATGTCGTAAAATGCGTACTAAGGCCGAAATATTAAAACAATCGATTTTTCACACGTTTTCGTGAGAAAAAAAACAACAGAAAATCGCTAATTACCGCTTGACTAAGCGTTATACAAAAAAATGTTAGAAATAAAAGTTGTAGAATTTTAAATTCTCTACAACTTTTATTATATACATTTTTACGCTGAAATGCATATTAAAGCCGCAATCTTAAAAAAACAATTTTTACACGGAAACAGCCTCGCCAAGAATTTCAGCACAAATGGCGCCTACCCTATCTTGTAGAGCATAAAAAATTTAGTAAACCAGGCAATTTAAAAAAAAAATCGGACCAGTTTTTGAGAAAATCGCAAAAAAGTGAAAAATTACACGAATGAACTACTACTTCCGGTTGACCGATTTTGATGAAAATGTTCGTGTCTGGTCCGGTTGTGGTATGTAACTTAAGTTTCAACTTTGTACGATGTTCCGTTCTTGAGATATTCTGTTCACACACAGACCAGTTGCTAAAAACATGTTTTTTTGGGTTCAGGCGATCTGAAAACTAGTAGATCCGGTGAAAAATTGACATGAAAACAATACTATCCTTCCTATATATTCATATAGGCAAGAGAAAGTTGAAAGTACTTGAGCTTCTGACCAATATATCACTGTGTATTGTGAAGTATGTTATTTTTTTATTAATTAAGATAGTTTTATTTTTTTTAAAATTGTTGTAAGTTAATATGTCTTTAAAACTTGGTTGTTTTCATTTTCAGAGTTCCGAAAGGGTAGATCAACAATTATGGTGGCAACAGATGTTGCTGCCCGTGGTTTGGGTAAGTTTAAAACACATTTTAGTTGTAGTGCGGGCTGGCTTCACTGGGGAGAGACTGGTTGATACGCGAATGTTGTACTATAAGCTGAGCTGTACTTGTTAGTGAGCTGTGTTGCCATAATAAATGAGTAATTTTTATTGTCAAGAAATTTTGTTTAGGCTTTGTTAGCCGTAAGTGAATTTCTTTTTATCAGTTTGTTCAAGTTGTAAAATTGTATTCACTCATTTAAAAGGCGAGAAATTTCTGTTTTGTAAACATGGGCATACATTACCGAAATGAACTAAATATTTTAAAATATTGATATATTAGCAGCACATTTAAATTAGATAGGTCTTTTAAGTAGCGTCGAAAGTAGATAATTTTGGGGGTGTTAGAAGTTATCTTTATGTATCATTCTTTTAGCTACCCAAAGTTTTTTTTTTGTTAGTGAAATTTTCAGGGTCTTATCAGTTTAAAAATATTTACAATGATTAAATGTTTGTAAATTGAAATATGTTTTCACATGAGTATTGTGTCTAAAATTGTAATAATATTAGTTTCAACTCCAGTTGATTTATTAAGATGAAAGATTGTTCTTGTGTGCAATTAAAAAATACAATAATGCAAATATGTTGGCCCACAGCCTCTAGATTTATTCATTCGTTAATTTGGTTTTTAACTTAAAATTATACAGTTTTTTAATAATTTTGTTTTATATGTATTGAATGTGTAAACATTTATATTATCTCTTGATCTTTCAGTATGTTTGAATTGATTTGAAAAATTATATCTTATAATTTAACAGTTCATTGATTTTTTGTTTCCGTTAATAAAATCAGTTTCAATAGAATGGAGCTTGTCTTCAGAAATTTTAATAACTAGATTCTACTATTTCCAATTCGGTGAATGTATTTGTTCAGTAAAACAAAGTGAATCAAGATTTCAAATATTTATCGCTCTATCTATAGTTTATCTGTACTAGGCATTCCTTTCTGGTTGTCCATTTCTACTTTTGGCTCTATAATAAATTTTTATGTAGGAAATTATCGTTTTAGTAATGTTTTATGTATGCTTATGTCTATTGTAATTGAAAGTTTTCAACAGTTCATTAGCAGTTAGGTGTACAAAGTGGAATTGACAAAAACATCGTGTATTCTCCTTATTTACCCTTAAATTCTGCAAAAAATTTCCTGTTTTCTCATTTTCCAAGTCCCAAAACCTCAAAAACCCCCTCCCTATTAATCCTGTACTGTTTTATTCAGTTGTCATTGTGCGTTGTTTCGTATAAAATAATCAGTCTTCCCTTGTTGTGTTATGTTTCAGAGGCACAAACTAAGAAAGTGCCTCTGCTCGTTGCACGCTCTGAAGTTAACTTGAAGACATGCTGGAGCGTGGAGCGAGATTGAAAGCCCAGACGATATTTGGACACAGTCAAGTAATTATATCATATCTGGGCGAAAATGAACATAATTTAAGCCAGCATCCGCATTTTGATGAGCCTTGTGGAATGGACCACGAGGATATTTAACCAAGTTAACACCTCTCAGGTTTCTATTTTTATTTTTTTTTAATTACATTTCTATTTATAAGTTTAAAGTTTATTCCTAAAATAAATTTGTTGGTTAACAAATTGTAGGAATTTAGAAATTGAAAACGATTTAAGGTATGTAGTGTTTAATAGTAAAGTTGTTTAATTTGCAATCCTACAAATAATTTTGTAAGAATGGCGGTTGTATAAATAAACTTGACTTGGTTTTTATAGGATTAGTAACGTAATTTGATTATTTTTGGTTGGTGTCAACTCAATTGAGTACACAAAATTAATAATAATATTATTATTATTTACAGCATTAAGAAAGTTATACTGCACTAATTGTGTTCAAAATGTTGATAAAAAAAACAATTTCGTGAAAGAAATTTATATTGATGTTTTTACTGTTAACATTATTTTAGTATGTTGTATTTAGTATTTGTAGTATAAATTATTCTCGCTTAAATATTTTCTCGTAAGGAGGTTTTTTTTTGATGAACTGTGACAAAAAACTCATGTTTACAGATGGTTATGAATCCAGTTACACCACAAGTTTTTGTAACTACTAAATTTATAATTCCCAGTAGGGGCGATGTAAAATCTTGTTTTAATTCAAAATTAATTTAAATTAACTTGCATTCTGTTTAACTGCTCTGTAATTCTTTTGAGGGAAACTTTAGTTCAACATTTTTTGCGAGTATTATAAATTATTTTATTACTGAAATCTGTAGACGAGTGGTTAGGCATTGTAAATGAGAGTTGCTAA
The DNA here is from genome assembly GCA_035578175.1 of Catonia carolina. NCBI lineage: Eukaryota > Metazoa > Arthropoda > Insecta > Hemiptera > Achilidae > Catonia > Catonia carolina. Next base: position 252,330,981 of record JAQMRL010000001.1, on the reverse strand, counting down.
TATCACACAAACCTACTAATCTTGCTTTGATCAGTTAAATGACATACGAGTGTAATATTCATAATTTTTATATCTGATACATTATTAATCACTTGACAAACATATCAGCAAAATAATACACAGTATTGTAAAATGAACTAATTTTTTATTAAAAATTTCTACAATTTTTTTTTTTTTCAGGTAATTAGTAATTCTAATAGGTATTTGTTTTTAATAAATTTAATGAAATTTTATAGACAGGGAGCTTAGCTATGGAAGTTACTGATTGGTTTGGAGTGTTAATACGAACTGTGAGTGCTAGAGAAGTGTCGTTTCGTTTCCTTTTGCTGCTGACTCACTTTCTCCAGCACCCATGGTTCTGAGTTTTGCTTGTAACCTACTGAATGGTAAGAGGATCCTCGCACAACGGTACGTGTTACTTAAGCAATGACACAACCTAACAGCCATCTTCGTAGCTCAGCATTAGTATTATTACAGAATTTTTTATAATTACTTACAATAATAAAATTATTTTACTGATATATGAATATTTTTGTGTGAAATGTATTTGTTAATGGAATATGAAAAATGTAATTAATTGTGTTGATGAATGTGGACTACTACAAAGAATTAGTTGTTTTTGTTTTACTTTACCGATGGACAAATCTTAATAATTAAATAATTTTCTGATATAAAGGATTTTAAAAAAAGTATTCACACTGTTCGAAAAAGGATTGTAAAATACTAATTCACACTGTTTGAAAAAGGATTTTGAAAAACTAATTCATGCTGTTTGTTTTTTAAATTGGACGTTATTAAAAAATGTTGTCTTGCTTTTGCAATATTTTTTATTTAGATATAATTAAATAGGATAAGTCTTTTTAAAGAGTATAAAAATGTTTTATTTTAAAATATTTTTTACTTCAACTAAGTTAAATTCCTTTTTTTTTTTAAAAAAAGAAGGTTACTACTGTATAATAAATTATTTCTTTTTTCACCTGGATGTTACATAACTTGCTGAGAAATTATAAATAGGTCAATATACAGAATATTTCTGTAATTCTGCTAAGTTTACATTTATTTGCATAACTAATTTATGTTAAATCATGAATGTGCTGAACATATTAATACTCATCCTCTTTAATTAAAATCAGAATAATTAATTAATTCATGTAGTAATAGAATTTGTTTTACAATAAATGAGCGGTAAAATTAATAATTGTCTGTATTTTTAGATGTTGAAGATGTGAAATACGTTATAAATTTTGATTATCCAAACTCAAGTGAAGATTACATCCATAGAATTGGCAGAACAGGAAGATCTGATCAGACAGGTACATCGTATACGTTCTTCACACATGGCAATGCTAAACAGGCAAGAGATCTTGTAAATGTGTTGGTAGAAGCCAAACAAGAAGTCAATCCAAAATTGCAAGAGTTCGCACGAAGAAATGGTGGTGGTGGAGGAGGTTGGGGACGTGGTGAGTATAAAAAATTTTATGCATTAGAATAATTATGTCATTTGTTTTACTTCTTTATTCATAAAGAACTCTTTTATTATGACTGTTTGGTTCTGCATCCCTGTAACATAATTATTAAGCCTTTTACTAAAAATCTCCCGAAATGCAGCCCGCATTTTAAATCAAAATAACCCTAGGAGGACCAAGACAGTTGACCCGGGGTCTTAAGACTGAAAGGAATGAATGGGGTGAAACAAGGTGTAAGATAAATGCAATGGATGGAAAAGGGTGTAATACATACGGAAAGGAAATATTCACTTTTACAATGAACTTATAACCACAAACAAAAGTGACCTTTTACTTGTTAAGTACTGATGAATAGCATCCAGTAGATGAACACACGGTGAACACATTTCGATGAGCAATCATTGCGTAAATATATTAATTAATACAACACATTTACCGAAGAAAACCTCGGGAATACGAAGTGTCCGTGGTGAAAGTCAGGACACAAGTGAGTTAAGAACGAAGGAAATGTGTATCGTGATTGGGGAGATTGGTCGATAAGTAGATCGAATATGTAGATAGACAACTAATAAATGGCGCGCAGGTCCAAATTAGGAAATCAGCACATTGCAACAAAATTATGAACTGACCCGGGTACATCGGCATTAACAATTACATTTAATAACGTGGAACTTCCATTTAAAATTAATGATTAAGTGATCAACATCTTGAAATTTTTATTTCAATGTATTCAGCAACTTGTTTTTTTGTAAGCTTTTATTTAAATGAGTACTTAATTTATATTTCATAATGTTGTGTATTCAACAACTTATTAATGGACTTACGTACGCTAGCTGCTACTTTCATGCATCACTACCTGTTAATGTGCATATCAAGAATAAAATAAGGCTTGCTTGGTGGTTAGCGTACTGTACTGCAAAGTGGAGCTCCTGGGTTTGATTCCCAGTTAGGGTCTGATAGATTATTATGGTTTGCTATTGCAGAATTTTTTTTCATTCCTTTGGCTAAATAAGTAATTTTTTAAAAATAAAATTCAATAGTTTGTTTTTTTAGTAATAAATTAATAAATCCTTTCCAATCAATAATTAATTGCTAATTTAAGACAATAAATTTTCTTCATACAAGTTTTGTTTGAGACATTTTTATTGCAAGTTCAAAAACTGAATATCTGGGAGTTGTGCAGTTAACAGTATTATAGAATTTGTAGAAATAATGGTGTAGTTCTTCTGATGTTAAATTATAATAAAACTAAAATTTGTATATTTTGTTCTCTTCATTGTTATAACGGCAATTGTGTTAATTTCAGGTGGAAACAGATGGAATAGTAGAGGACAAGAAAACAGAGGTTATGGTGGAAAACCTGTGCATAAAAGATATCAAAGTAAGTGTTTTTGTTATATATAAGTAACTTGCAGCATATTTTGTAGCTTGAGTAAAACCCCAAATTTATGTCGTAATTGATTATCCAAGGTTATAACAAGTCAGGTTTACTTTCTGCAAGCCTTAATGAAGTAGGTTACAGTGTTATGGCTTTTACCATAATTTTTATAAATGCGACATATTTACCTACAAACAGCATTGTAGATACTAACTTCTAAGTAAAATCATGGTAGAATACATGTAAAATGTTTTGTTCAGATGATTCAAGAAACTTTAATGGAATAATCTATAAAATAATAGCCAAAAGTCTACGTACTCTAAAACCTTTTTCAAATCTATTAACATATTTCTCCAGTTTATATGTAAGGGGTAAGAAAGGTTGCGGTCTTAATTTAAGGACCATTCCTTTTTTTGAAGTAATTCAGTGCAAAATTTTCTGTTCGAACTGATTTTGAGTCATGGGTTATCGGTGTGTGGTAGTTAACATTTTTCCTAGAGGAGGTGATTTAATCAAGATAATGTATCTTTTAGATCATTACTGCCCATTTATGATATAAGAAAATTTTTTAAAGATAATATATTGCAACAACTATTTTTGTACATTAATATTGTTGCAACTATTCAGTACAATGAAACTTGTTGCAAGCATTCAGTACAATGAAACTTGTTCCTGCAACACTGAGTATCATAATTAGTTTCAAAGTTAATTTGAACACATTTCTGGCGATATCTTGAGATATTTTAATCTGGGATTGTCCCTATGTTTGTATGACACATTTGGACAAAATTCTATTTACATTTGTAATTGGCTTCAGATTTTTAATTCTAGTGATAGTATAGTATCAAATTGAGATTGGTTTTATAAATGTTTGTAATTTAACCCTTTTACTACCCAACAAAAAAATAAACACTTGCTTCAATACTCAGGCATTTTCTTGTATTTTGCTGTGGTCCTTGCATTGAAACCGACAAGTCCTACACTGACTTTTTTTGTATGTTTTAAATAATTTCTAAGAGGAAGATGCTGATAACTATTTGCTAGAACTTAATTTACAAAAATAATGAAAATCTAAACTAAAGCATACTTTAAACCTTTTTAGATAGTTAACAAAAAAATATTTTTGCTAAACAAGATACATCGCCTAAAAGAGTGATTAACTTTGTACTAGACTGCAAAATTTCATTATTGCCCTTCTACAAATAAAGTTTTTACAATTGTTTATGTATTTTGTGACACAACATAAGGTTCAATTATGCATGTGCGCGTTTTAAAAAAACTAGCCTTTGAAACAATAATAATACTAATAAAATGCACAAAAAAATAATTATTAAGTAAAATGAAATCCAAATTATCACCAAAAAGTTTGTCGTCAACATCAGAAATGTTGTCAAGCTCAGTAAGTTCAATACGCATGAAGATGTCTTATAACTTGTCAGCATCCTCTTGTGCGTCAAAAATAATTTTTTCATTCAAATTATTAAAACAATTACATTACGCATACACTTAAAATAGTACTCATATATCATAAAATAAACCAGGGAACTCAACTATAAACAAACAGTACTTTAGGTTGGTTATGAAAAAAGACATATGGCAAATGGCTAATCAGCTGTGATATTTTATGAAATAAAACAAAAAATGTGTGACGTCTATGAACTGTCCGTGAAACTACATCTTTTACGAATCTTGAGAGACTAAATATATACCAAAATGCGTTTAAAATAATGGTGTGTTTTTGATAAATCGGTCGATGATACAGAGAAGTTACACTTGGGGCTACATACCATGTCCGATGTATTAGACATGGGTAGTCAAAGAGATAAAGTGCAAAGAATTGTTATCTTGGAAGTTCATAGGCCAAGGATCTGCTGAAGTTTTAATGTTAAGATAATACTGAATTATAAAACATACTTCTATTCTCAGGAAGTGTGTTTTTCAAAATGTATATTTATGATATATTGTTTATTTATCATTTATTTATGTATTTGTAAACTTCTTTAGTATACAATTATTTAGTTTAATTACATTATAGTCAACTGTGTATACTAATATGATTAAAAATGTTAACCCAGATAGAGTTATAATTATGTTTTTTCTCTTTTTCAGATTACAATAATTAAAACAACATTGAGTAACTTAAGAAAATTACAAAGTTAATAACTTATATTAACACAAGTCTTCTTTTTTACTCGTGTAATTTGTATATTGCATAACAGTATTTATGTGAAAATTAAAATTTTTTAATTTTAATAAAGTAATCTAGAAAACTCCAGCAATTTCTATTGATTCAACATGTTATGTTTAATGGAAGGGATATTCTCTTTAAATACTTCAAAGAATGTTGTGTTTTATGACATTTATCAGCACAAGTTGATAGAATTACTTCTTGGTTTTAATCAGTACAGAAGGTACAATGGTTTTAACTGTATATATTTTTTATTGTTTAAATTGAAAACATTTGGTTCTTAAGCTATTATAAATCAGATAAAAGATTTATTGTAATAATTTTGGAGCAGACAAAAAATTCTGCCAGACCAATTCAAAATTATAGGGTTGGTTCATTTTTATAATTTTTATTTTTTTGAAGAATTACAGGTTTTTTTTTAGTTTGCAAGTGTAAATATATAACATTGCGCAGTACTTACTAAATTAGTTTTTTTTAACAAACATCTAACAATTTATGTATGTAATTTATCAAATTTATCATAAGAGAAAATTTGAAAAATCATTAATTTTTTATTTTAGTAGCATTTAATTTAAGTAAATCAGTATTAATATCATTCCTTTTTAATATTTTGTGTGAATGTAGAATCTTTACTTATTTTCATTCAAACTACTTTTTAGCCTCATGGGTTATGTAGCTGCAGAAGCTGCTCCTTATTAAAATGAGTAAATTGCTGCCAAGTAATGTACCAAATACTTCCTTATAAACTTGCAAACTTATTTATATTCAGTTAATGGAACTGTGATTACTGTAGTCTAATAAAATATTTATTTTAGTTTTGTATTTATTTCGTATATTTCATATTTCAATATGTATGAAGGTGCGAATTTTGAGTGCCTATGTGCTCTCTGAATGTCGGCTACAGATTGTCTTTTAAAGATAGTAACTAGCGAAGTAGAATCTTCTATGAAGACAGATTATTCTGAAATATGTGATATATATTTTTAAGTATGTTTTGTACTATTCATCTGTTGTTAGTGAGCTTCTTGTTTGTAATTAATTGTTCCTCTTAATGTAAATACACTTTTATATCACAAAATAAATGAAACTGTTAATTTCTTATCTGAGATGAGGAATGTGCTACCAATTTGTAGGTTTTTTTATTTTACCCTAATTTCATAACCACTTGTAACTTTTTAGTGTTCATGTTGAAAATCCAATTCAGTGAAAACTGCATTAAAATTAATCAATAATTCTATGGTATTCAATCAAAAATACTGTTGAAAATTGGTCGAAATAAATTAGTAGTATTCCTGATATACTAATTTGAGCTCTGGATGTAACATTGTTGACAGAGAAAGGAAAGAATTGTGAATTTTCTTCAAAATTTTTACCTAAAAAATTTTGACCATGAATTGCTCAGTAAGGATTTCCTATACTCTTCAGTTTTCACTAGTTTGGATGCAAACATGTAAGATCCCTTAGTAATTATATTTGTAGAGTGGACGCCAAACAAGCTTACAGTTTTCTGAAGTGCGCTGAAGGTTTATTTTGGTAATGGCGCGATCGGTTGCCTCAGCGAGTGGTGGGGGATAGTGCTGTGTACTAGCTGTGATCAGAGTCACGTCACTCTCGATGTTATCTATCAGCTAACCTAAAAACATAAGTCTGTAATGTGTTGTTTGTAGTTGGCGTTAATTGTATACAATGTTTTTTTAATGTCGCTACCGGATGATAATTTTCATCGTTAAGCGGCTATAAGTTAATAAGCTGTTCGTTAATTAAACACCAAATCTACAGACTGAATCCAAACTGTTCGCGCAGCTACCACCGGCAAGCTTATTTGGTGTCCGCTCTATAGGGTTGTTTTATATTCACTGTTGTAAACAATATTTGTTTGCTTTGGTGACTGGTATGTTAATACAGTTTGTGTAAGAAAGTTTTGTCCTTTGCCAGGAAACCTAAAATTGCATATTCCTCTTCTACAGTTAAACCACAGTCAAGAAGCTTACTGGTAAATGTGAATGATTTAAACTACGTTGGCGCTGCAAGGTGCCAGCAACCTGAGTTTGAAGAATTTGTACATCTCTTTAAATTACAACTTCCAATTTTTTTTAGGCTTTATATTAACACGTTCAGCACGGATGCCACCTTAAGGCGGCAAATCGAGGTTCATTCCAGAGACGAATGCCGCCTTAAGGCGGCATATACTATACCACATTTCTATAGCTTTTTTTAAATCGCCGGTGTACTGGCAGTGTTAGTAAAGGTGTTCAGGGGTTGAGATCTATTCTACGAGCGCCACTGTGAAGATCATCTTTCGTTACCAACTGCCGGGAATTTTTGACAAATTTTTAAAATTGTAGTCTATTCGAACGTCCTAGTGCCGTGTAATTTTATTGTTTTATTTAATTATATCAATTATTCTACAAATTTCTTCGTTCCCAGTGACTTCTTTTTACAAATAAAAGATAAAACTAATACATTTTTACGTAAAAATAGTTTAATTATTACTCAAAAGAAATTTCTGTTACTTTCTGAACTCGCGATTTCTATGCACTGTGTTTCTTTTGCAGGCCTACTGTACGTTATATAATAAACTGTACTATTATAATTACGGTCATAAAATAATTTTGTACGAGTAAAAGTACTTTTATTAGTAATTTTTCCATATTGCCATGGTCTCACTAAAAATTATTCATCACCTTATACGCTTAGCGTCATAACAAAAAATTATAGTGAATTAGTTGTACCATCAACAAAAAAACTAAATGTTTTACCTTTTGGGTAATAAGTAAGCTAAATACTTTTAAGTATATATGTTCCAATATAATTATTGAGTATTCTGTGGACACAAATTATCAAAATAAAAATAGTGTAATTTGTTTGCACAAAAACACTGTGCGTACTTATGGCCTGTTTCTCAATTGTAACGTAATTTAGTCAACAAACGTTGGAATAAAATGTTTAGCCCTTCAGGGCCAGGAAAATATTGTGAGTTTTGACCGAATGCCAGTAGTTTTCCATTTGTATTCTTAAAAATGTCAGCCTTTTGTGTGATTTCTAGCATTGTGTGTGTGCGCGCGCGCGTCCATAAGTTGACTTTATTTGTGGTATCTTAACAATTTACTTTATTACAACTGTATTACTTATTTATTTACTGTATTTTCTTTTATTTAATTTTTTGAATTATATATTATTCATTATCAAACATAATTGTATTTTTCTATTTTACACACGACAATAATTTTCATTTATTTAATAATTTATAAGTATTAATTTTTCTAATAACTAAAAAATGAATTTCAAATATAAATTTCGTAGAAACAACAAACGCGTATAATACCGTACTATATTTACCTGGTGAGTAGATGAGCAAATAAGTAAGATTGTTTCAGGGACGAATGCCTGGTATTTTTTCACTGCAATGGCGGGTCGGCAGAGCGAAGCATCCGTGATTCCAGCCGCCGTGCTGAACATGTTAATAGATGCAATCCCAAAATAACTTAAGATTTCATACCAAAAACAAGTAAATCTAAAGTGTGTACTTAATCTTTTAAATTAAGCCACCTGGTTATTATTTGGTTACCAGTGTACTTTGATGGTTGGGGCTTAATTTACCATAATTTCTCTGGAATTGTTGGCTTGAGTCGACAAGACCATATTTACTTGTCATGGATAATTGTCATTTCATCGGATTATTTATTTATTTAAAATTTTAATCCGTACAAAACTCATAAAGCATATAGGAGAAGTTTGTTTCAAAACATTCATCTCTAAAAAAACACATTTTCACTGCAGCATAGGAGAAGTTTGTATCAAAACATTCATCTCTAAAAAAACCATTAAAAAACACATGTTCACTGCAGCCCTGGTAGAAGCGAGGTCATTCGCCATGACTGAGCTATGTTTCAATCATAAACTGGCTCGATACATTTTCGTGGTCTTGGCACACAGAAAGTGCACGAGGCTCACAGTGCATTATAGCCTCTGATCCTCTTTACAATTGCATTTTTTTTGTGTAATTTTATCCGTACTTTTATTTTATAGTGTTTATTTATACACGTTTGTGTTTTAATATAGGTAAATGTATTTTGTTTGTAATTTTAAAAATGCATACATAGAAGTATAAATAAAAAAAAAAGTTGTAAAAGCATGGACAATATTTGTTCATACTAATTTGTTTATTTCAAAAACAAATAAATGATTTGAATGGGCTATTTGTTGTAAATTTCCATTATTTTCGTTTTATTGATTGTATGAATTTTATTGCGAATAACTTATATAAACATTTGTTAAAACTAGTATTTTTGTACTTTACTATTCTATAGTTAATTTTACTTTCTATTTCACTTTCATTGTATTGGTGAAAGGATATTTTTTCGAAGGAGATGAAATATGTTTCGTTGGCAAGTTGCGGCTAACTACAAACAAATTTGTTGTGCCAATGTAATTTTTAAATATAAAATTTTAAATTGTGCATATTTTGTAGGTACTCTTAGCTGAATAACTTTGACGTGGTCAAAGGTTTTTGAAAAGCTGAAAGTAGGTGGTATTATGGTACACACAGATACCAGTTCCTGTAACAGCTTTACAATTTTCACTTTGTTTTCCAACACAATTTTATTACCCTTTCAGTTCCCTCAGCAGTAGTCATTCTGTGGACAGGTAAAAATGTAATTCCAAAAATGGGGTCACCTAAGAAAAAGAGTTGAATATGCCGATCGGAATACTAATTTAGCCGGCCGCGTTGGCGATGTTTGTAACGTGCTCGCCTCTCATCATGCGGTCTTGGGTTCGAATCCCACTCGGGCATGGCATATTTTCATATGTTACAAAAAATTCATTTCATTCTTCACAGTCTGCATTAGCAGCAATTTGCAAAACAGTCTGACGTTAAACCAAAAAAAAAAAAAAAAAAAAATTTAGGTAAATGAACCTGTTGCTTTGTGTGACTGTGCACACCTCTATAAGCCCCTAAAATTATAAGTAAGTTACTGAATAATAAGTAGCCTGAAATTATGATATAATATATCTATAATCAATTTTTTAATTATCATGTTCACTGCGGCTGTGGCTGAACCGTATTTCAATTTTAACACGTTCACTGCGGCGCGGGAAGAGCGTGGTTCTTCCCTGTGACTGAGGTCGATTTCAAGGCTAAACTGGCTTGACACAATTCTGCGTCCGCAGTTATACGAGAGAGTAAAATTCTCTGACTACGTCATAGCCTGTATCGTTCTGATATTTGATATAGGCTACCTTTTTAAATTTTATTCATTATTACTTTGCTTTTGTCCCGTATTATGAAAAATATTTTAAATAAATTACACAACAAATTAATTAAAAATAATTTAAAAAAACTGAAATAGCTCAAGTTTGCAGTGACTTATTTTAAAACAAACTAAAATAATTATTGAATAAATGATTTTTAATTTTTAATAATAAACGTGGCCTACTTTATTTTTGGAAAATAATACCGTATTGTTCCGAATACAAGCCGCAGTTTTTTTTCAAAAAATCGGTTCCATAATTTGACTTGCGGCTTGCATTCGCGCTTTAATAAAATTAATGGTTTCTTAAAATAAGAAGTAGGCCTAGGTATGACGAGAGAGACACACTTATTGGGAGGGGGGGTTGACGAATCGTCATCCATCGACAGAAATACGGTAAGTGATGTGTACAACTGGTTGTTTGATAAATCATATTGTAAAAAAGGGCATTGACCTGTTCACGCATTCTCACTCGCCCACACATCGTGCTACCCCTAACAGCAACATTTCTTCATAAGTCCTCTCTTTACGTTGTGCGTGTGCATTCGTTTTGATCAGTTTGTGTTACAGTATAAAGTTTGGAAGCAGTTTTCTTTTTACTAAATTTTGTTTATCCGATCATTTGTTTTTTGTTAAGTTCTTTTTATTTACCTATACTTCGCCATGAGTGATGTTGTAGAGGTTAAGGGTACTTCATCTATACAAATACCCAAAATCAGCGTAGGACTTACGATGCTAATTTCAAATTAATAGTAATTAACTACGCGGAAAAGACATCCAACAGAGAAGCCGGAAGAAAATATAGGGTGGATGAATCATGTGTTCGGCATTAGACAAAAAATAAAAAACAACTCTTAAATGCTAATCCTGCAAGGAAGGCTTTCACTGGACCAAAAGTTGGTCGTTTTACAGAAGTAGACAAAAGGGTCTGTCAGTACGTGACTTCTCTAAGACAGCAAGGGCTTCCTGTAACGCGACAAAATTTACAAATGAAAGCATTGGAAATATCTGGAGAATTACTAAATATCCAAGACTTCAAGGCAAGTTTCAGCTTGATGAGAAGAATGATGCGACGAAACGGGTTCACATTGAGACGTCGAACATCAATTGCTCAAAAACTGCCTACTGATTTTGAAGAGAAACTCATCGAATATCAGCGTTTCATTATTGGTCTACGAAAGCAGTACAATCACTTACTAAGTCAGATTGGAAATGCTGACGAAATGCCTGTTTATTTCGACATGACTACAAATTTTACAGTTGAAAAAAAGGAGCCAAGTCCGTAACTGTAAAGTCATCTGGTAAAGAAAAGCTTCGTGTAACTGTAATGCTTGCAGTCTTAGCCGATGGAAGTAAGGTTCCACCTTACGTTATACTACGCAGGAAAACAATGCCGAAAGAAAACTTACCACAGGGTGTAATTTTCCGCTGCAGTGAGAAAGGTTGGATGACCATTGAACTGATTATAGACTGGTTAAAAAGTGTATGGAATCGTCGACCAGGAGCTTTATTGAAACGTCGTGGTATGTTAGTGCTAGATGCATTTCGTGGCCACACAACCGATGAAGTGAAAACTTTTTTTACAAAATGAAATGAACACTGATCTTGTTGTCATTCCCGGGGGAATGACCAGTCAATTACAGGTGTTAGATGTCGTAAATAAACAGTTTAAAGACAGCCTACGACGTTTGTATAATGACTGGTTGGTCGCAGGAGATCACGCCTTAACTCCAACTGGCAAAATAAAAAAACCATCAATCGCGCAACTCGGCTACTGGATCAAGATTGCGTGGGACAACATTCCAGCTGATTTTATTATAAGAGGATTTAAAAAGTGTTGTGTTTCAAATAACATGGATGGATCAGAAGATAATGTCATTTGGGAAGACGATGAATGGAATGTTACTAAAAATTCATCACATAAGAGTGATAGTGAAAGTAATGCAGCCAGTGATTCAGACGATTGATACACATAGGTATTATTATATAATTACACCAATAATTTAATTTACCTAGTTAAAATAATAAATAGTAGTAAGTGTATTTGTTTAAGATAAGTACGGTAATTTTTTCTTATAAAATAAAACATTCTCAAAATTTAATAAAGTACTTGAAATCTTTTTTCCCTAGTTTTGATCGTGATTTTTCCGATGCGGCTTAAATTCGGGTGCGGCTTGTATTCGGAATAATACGGTAATAATATTAATAGTAAATAAGAATAATGACACTAACCTAATGATTAACTTACGTAATAAACAATAATAATAATACACGTCCAATAAGCCTAATAAATAATAATGGTAATACAGTACATAATTAATTTAAAATAATAGTATTCACAATAAAATAAAATTGTACTTGAAATTATTCACACAATAAATACAATTATTATTGACAACTCATTTGTGCATTATAACTGCACTTCACTTAGGCTTATGATATTCAGCGAAGCCTCATTCAAACATAAAGCGAGTTGACTCGGACACTGCTCACAATAATACATTGTGTCTTTTCTAATTTTTTTTTCAGTACACACACGGCAACGTTTATGTACATTTATAGTCTTCCCTGATTCTGTCTTTTGGTTTTTTTTAGGTAGGTGATTTAGTATCGTCTGTTGTAGTGCGGTCTGTCGTGGTACGGTACGGGTAGAAGGGTTGTTAACAATTGCAGGGCGGTATGACGGAAGGACAAGTGATTTTATGACGGATAATCTAAATAAATATAATGAAATTTTGGAGGTGGGAAACTAATATTTAAACGAACTAATAATCTTACTAATAATAATAACTAAACTAATAATAATAACTAAATTTATAATTAATTAAATAATAATACACAAGGAGATGCGAACTGAATCGGAAAAGTACGTGATTTTAAAATTCCACTAAAAAAAGCAGGTAGTCCCTGGTCAAGAACTGATCACGCACTGGCTTAGAACGAACTTTTTTCAAACCACTGAACAATAATACAAAGACTTCTCACCCATGCTGAGCCGAGAAAGAAGTAAAGTAAAACCATATAGTCGGGACGCAGAGTTGCGTCCGCAGTCACCTGGGAGTGTTCAGTTGGACGCAGAATTGCGTCCGCAGCAGTGAACGTGTTAAACTCCCCTGCCACATTTATATGTTCCCCGCACATAGAAAGCGCACTAGTCCACGGCGCATCATATCCTCATTCTCTCTACAATTAGAATTTCTCGTGTGTATTTTCATTCAATACTTTAATTTTGTATTAATGTAGATAAATGTATTTATTTGTAATTTTAAAAGTACACACATGAAAGTATAAATACTGAACAAATGTAAAAGTCTGAATGTACTTCGCTTTTATCACGTAAAACTATGAGAAAAAATTAAAAACTTATAGGAATAATAGGATAATAATAGTTCATTATGGCACTCTTAGCTCAATAACTTCGGTGTGGCTGAAGGTTTTTGAAAAGTTGAAAGTAAGTGTTATTACGGTACAGACAGATATTGGTACCTGTGACGGCTTTATGATTTTCACTTGTTTTCAGCAGTATTTTATTACCCTTTCAGTTCCCACTGAACTGTTACATTCCGTGAACAGGTAACAATACAATTCCAAATATGGGGTCACCTAATAAAAGAATTGAATAAGCCTACTAGTATACTATTATAAGTAAATGACCCTGCCGCTTTGTGTGACTGCACGCCTCATAGGCTCCTAAAATTATAAGTACTAATAAAATATTTCTACAACCAATTTTTAAATGAAGCAAACATTAAAATAAAGATTAATACCTACTAGTTTCTTTAAAAAAAGTTAACTTAAGGTCTGTATGTACGAAAAAGTAGGCCTACTTAAAAAGCATTTAGGTATTACATTCGTATACACATGTTTATTTATTTAGTTACATTTTTGCTACACTTAATTTTCACTAGGTGTATAGTAAATGTTGCGTAATTGTAACAAAAGTAATGTAATGAAATAACTTTTTATAGCATTACTACAACTAGAAAAAGAAAATCCATGCAAAAAATTAGGTTTTCTTGTAATAAGAGTATAGATGAAATAATCACTAAAACTGAATAGAAAAAAATAATATAATAAAATAAATACAGAACAGTAATAAATAAAAATACTTATTTATAACTATATGTCACTAATAACAAATTAAACAAGCCCGTAAGACTCTAAACTTAGAAGAAAATATATCAGTTTTTAAAATTCCGCCAAATAAACCGGTGACGTTTGTTCAAAAGCTGAAGGTATACTGGCATAAAATGAACCTTTTTCTACGGCTGAACAATAAAAGAAATAAAATTTATTCTAGCTGAACGCAGAAGGAAGAGATTATAAAACTGTATAGACGGACCACATTTTTGTGGCAGCCGCGCTGAGCGTGTTAACCACTAACTTTTTTTATAAAATTAAGTACTTAACAGTTTCTTTAAAAAAGTAAACTTTAGGTTTGTTTGTACGAAAAAATAGGCCTACTTATTTTGAACCACAGTATACAGTTTACTTTTGTACAATAATTACATTTTACCTTTATACAATGATTTTATATTTAAATACCTACATAAGCTTGTTCACTCGTATACTATAAGGTAATGTAAAGGTACACACATTTTTACTTAACACTGCAGATTAAATTCTCATGATATTATTTTTACAAAATAATAATTAAATAAAATGCCTGATGGTAAGCACAAATTATACAAAAATGTTAAGTTATATATTGGATGTTTTGTTCTTTCTGTTAAATTAAATAAATTTGACAACTTAATGCTTAAAAAATATAAAAACATTCCGTATTTTTAAATATTTAAAGCATTTATTACATTCTTATACAAATATTTATTTACTTAGTTAAATTTTTATCACACTTGAAATTTACTACAGTAAATTTTGCGTAATAGTAATTGAAGTAATGTAATGAAATAACATTTTATAATATTACTATAGCTAGAAAAAAGAAAATTCTTTTAAATGCTGAAGTTTTCTTAAATGATAATAAGAGAGTAGATAAAAAAATCAGTAAAACTCATTAATAAAAAATTACTTTCTCTTGCCAATGCAAATAATTGACATAACCTAACATTAGTAATAAAACAACCCCAATAAACATAACCTAATTTTAATCATGAGTGAAAACGCAAAATTAAAATAAACTTCCGTTTGGCTTAAAAAGACGGAAAACCACTCATTCATGCTAAACTAGGCTCTAGATAAAAATTGTGAAATAAAATTTGTAGATCATTTAATTTCCTATAAATTTGATTATACTTTTTTGTTGTAAAATGCATAATATTGCTGAAATCTTTAAAAAAAATTTTTTTTACACAATTTCGTGAGAACAAAACAGGAAATAGCTAATTACTGCTAAACTAAGCATTATACAAAAAAATTTGAAATAAAAATTGTAGAATTTCAAATTCTCTACAACTTTTACTAGATACACTTTTGCGCTAAAATGCATATTAAAGTCGTAATCTTAAAAAAACAATTTTTTTACAAGAAAACAGCCTTACCAAGAATTTCAGCAGACATGGCGCCTACCCTATCTTGTAGAGCATAAAAAATGTAGTAAATGAGGCGATTGTAAAAAAATCTAAGAAGCCGTTTTTCAGAAACTCGCAAAAAAGTGAAAAATTACACTAATAAACTACTACTTCCAGTTGACCAATTTTGATGAAAATGTCCGTGTTGGGTCCTCTAGTAGTATCTAACTCAAGTTTCAAGTTAGTACAATGTTCCGTTCTTTAGATATTCTGTTCACACACACAGACCAATCTCTAAAAACATGTTTTTTTGGGTTCAGGGGGTCTGAAAACTTAGATCCAGTGAAAACTCGATTTTGAAAAATCAACATGAAAACTATACTTTCCTTCCTATGTATTCATATAGGCAAGAGAAAATAAAACTATAATCAATAACATAAAAAACAATTATTTATCACTAAAAACGAATAAAATAGCCTGTAAAACTTCTAACTTAGTTGTAAATATACCAGTTTTTTTTTAAATTCCTCCAAAAACAACCGGTGGTGTTTATTAAAAAACTGAAGGTATAGTGTCAAAGAATGAACCTTTTTTTACAGCTGAACAATATTAGAAATACGATTCACCCTGGCTAAACCTAGAAAGCTCATCATATGCGGTCTTTGGTTCGAATCATATTCAGGCAAGGCATATTTTCATACATTACAAAAATCATTTCATCCTTTACCGTCTGCATTAGCAGTAATTGCAGAAGTCAGATTTTAAACCAAAATAAAAGAACGTAGTAAGAAGAGATTATTAAACGTTATATGGACCACATTTTTGTGGCACCCACACCCTCGGAGTGTTCAATATCAATCCACACTGAACATGTTAGAAGCATTAAATAGAAACATGACATAAAACAGTCAACATCAGTGGCATACTATATAAAATACAAGTTTAGACTCCATCGTTTATAAATTTCTGGATTGTATAATACGACTAATCAATCAGGTAAGACTAACTCATTCTTAAATCGTTTTGGAAGATGGGACATCAGTTTCGATCCAGTTTGTCTTTGATCATGGGGTAGCTTATTGTGCTAAATTGAACAGACTGTAACATACACATTTTGCTTTTTCAAATTGTAGAGATGCGTGAGCTTGGTTGCTGCAGTTGCATTGACAGCAAAAATGCAGTTGACTGGTTCAACTTGTGTATTGCAGTTAATTCTAGTTATCCGTACTGGATAAGCCCCTATGTCTGTCTGTTTTTGATAAATCCTACCAGTCGCAGGAAGAATGTGTTCAGTACAGATAAAACTTATGGTTTAATTTTATTGTATCCTAAATTGTATGGTTTATTACTATCCTAACATGAGAAGATACTGAAAGTTCAGATGCATAATTTCTCACCACAATACCCACTAATAAAAGTGTTAAAAATTCACCATTCGGTTGGTTGTAGCTTATTATTGATGTCAATAAAACCAGGAAAAGGTAGTAGAGTTGTTAAAACTGTTTTAGTTCAACTAACCTCAGCCTTGTCAGTTGAGAACTGCTAAAAAAGTTTGTATGATTAGCAGTTGGTCGGCAGTATACTACTGTACCAATTTAAACCATAAATATTACCAGAACGGGGCTATTAAATTTGGTGACGCAAAAATTATTTATTACCTATTTATTTAGTCATGATTTATGGAGTGTGCATCATTTATTGTGAACTTCAATAACGAACATTACTATAACAGGGTTATTTTGTTCTTGTCTTCCAGACATGCTGTGTATTCAGACAAGTAAAAATGATAAGGTGTGAAACATTAATTTCTCGAGCCAATGTTAATAATATAAACCTATGTTAAATCACGAGTAATGTAAAAACAACCTGATTTTTAATAACTTAAGTGAATGACACTAAAGAAAACTCAACCTCTGTCGGACTTGCACCGTAAATCGCTAATCGATTTAAACTCTTATTTGTGAAGAAAAAAGCATGAAATGAAAGTTTTTCGTTTTTAATTTAATATAACTGATTATATTATACTTTTGTCGTAAAATACATAGGAAATAAGGCCGAAATCTTTTAAAAAAATATATTTTTTCCGATGGGAAAAATACAGAAAATCATTAATAAACGCTTAATTATAGCATTGTAGAAAAATACTTCGGTGTATTCTATATGGAGGTAACTTGTGCGGCCAAAATTGAAAAAATTGTCGCCTCAGCTGAAAAACCACAGTTTTCTTGTAATTCTAAAAACTTGCAACTTCTTACAAACTTGTTTCACAGGCAATAAAATAAATTTTACATAAAACAGGAGTAACATCACATTTAGGCACGGCATCTTTTCATACGTTACAAAAAAAATCATTTCATCCTTCACCGTCTGCATTAGCAGTAATTGCAGAACAGTCGGACGTAAAACCAAAAAAAAAAAAAAAAAAATCAGATTAAAAATAGGTTGTAAGGGGCCACAAATAATCTATCACACAAACATCGAAATATGAATTTAAACTTAAAGCAATGCAGAGGTAAAGAATAGAAGTTGTTTTATTCTCATTCGAAAGCATTTAGAGTCAGAAAATTGACTATCAATGGGGAAACGGGGAATTGCAACAGTAAAGTCGGTCACAGTGTGAGAATTTTATGCAAGAACAGCCGCTGTGCTATGACGTCATCAATTGAAATAATGGTTTGTTAAAAAAAAAAAAACAGTTTTCATCAGTTGGCCTAGTTAGGCCTTAGAAGTCATATGTGATCATCGCTCGTTAAAGTTCGTGTTAACCTCTAAAATCTGAAATCATGTTACTTGTTCACTTGAACGTTAAGTGTTGGAAACGTGGGTGGTGAGTTTTAATTTGAAGTGTTATTACGATTTCTATGTTCATTACTCTACAAATGCAAAGTCTAGGTGTCTCTTTCTCAAGAATTTTTAAACCGGTGGTAATCAAAAAATGTCGGCAAATAGGAAAGCAAATGTTCAGCAAGTATCTTTTGATTACAAATATAAGTGTATCACTGGCGTTATCTGGAACCGGGGATATTCTTGAACAGTGTTATGAAATTAATTCTAAAAAGATTGAGGGTTGGGATACAGTGAGAACCAGAAACATGGCGACTTCAGGAATGGTTGTTGGGGTTATTTGCCATTACTGGTACAAATTCTTAGATAAGAAGTTGCCAGGAAGGACTATAAAAGTGGTTTGTCAAAAGGTATTATTTGATCAGATTATATTCTCACCTGTATATATTAGTGGATTTTTAATTACTATGGGAATTTTGGAAAAGTCCAGTAGTGACCGAATAAAACAAGAAGTTATATATAAGGGTTGGCGATTGTATGTAGCAGAATGGATTATTTGGCCTCCAGCTCAAGTAATTAATTTCTATTTTCTTCCCAATCGATTCAGGGTATTGTATGATAACACAATATCATTAGGGTATGATGTATACACATCTTATGTAAAACATGATGATGATGATGATGAGGAATGTGATATTAGTACTAGGGTTAGTGAAATTTCAGAAAAATAAAATGATGTGCCTTCATTTAAAATAATGTGTTGGTGTCATTTATTGATATACACCTTTTCTCTTACCGTGGCTGAATATAATAATAATAATAATATTTATTTATTTATTCCACTTTATACAAATGCAAAATTATATCTATCTACTAGGAATAAATAACCACCAACTCAAGTAAACGGTGGTTATATATATAAAAAAAAACAAACTACATAAAAACAAGTTTACAAATCGAATGTCGTCATCCACTACAAATGACAATTCAAATTGTAGCGGCAGCTACAGCGCATGTTAACTATATTTTTTAACAACAATATTAACTAAGCCGTCAGTCTTCAGAGCAGATATTCACCTGTACATGACTAACACTAAAATCAGTTATTATTGTTATATTGTTTACCAAGATCAGTAAATTCCTACAAAGACTGAATAGCTTATGCTTCTTATGCTTATTAATTGTTGTGAAACTGTTAACCAATTCAGAAATGAAGTTTTTTGAAATTAGTAAATTTAATGGGGAATTTAAGACTGCAAGGATATTTTCATATGTAGTCATATTAGGTACAGTATTTCTCAGTGTAGTCATTGAGGTATTACGAATCAGATCACATAATTTATTGAAACCAGTTGTGTCATATGTTGTATAACTTACTCAAGATTTTTTTTCTTTGTTTATTTAATGTCGCGTCAACTACTGTGGTCATTGACGATAACGTTGGGTTGTAACTGTGAATGATGAAATGATTTTTGTAACATATGAAAATGCCAAGTCTGAGTGGGATTCAAACCCAAGACCGCATGATGAGAGGCGAGCACATTACCAACTACGCCAATGCGGCCGGCACTTAAGAATTTAATATTACACTTTTGAAGGTTTTTAATTACAGCTGCATACTTATTAACAATTAATTAATAAATTTTAATAATATTTTGAAGCTAAATACTCTTGCTGTCATTACTGAAATGCACTTTTTTGTTTTTAAAAGATTCATGCTACTTAAAGTTGAGGGCATTAGAGTCTTACAAAAATATATTTATAGTTACTGAAGTCACAAGATTGCCTTTGGCTAATAGATGGTCTGTGAGGAAGTGAAGTGAAACTTTGGCACTGCTGCCAACCTCAACAGTGAGCTACTACTTGATCTCTTATATTTCAAGCATTTTCTTCTAAGAGCCTAGTTTAGCGTCAATTAGTGTTTTTTTTGTATTTTTAAGTTGAACAGAGGCTGATTTTCATTTTGTGTCATTTACTCATGATTAAAATTAGGTTTTGTTTTTCATTTCACCTTGTTTACTAATGATGAAACATAGTATTATCACGGTAAATAGAAGAGATAAATAGAGATCTCTTCTATTTACCGTAGGTTATATGTTTTATTATTTATATTGGCAAGAGAAAGTCATGTGAGTGTTTCACACAATATCTTTATACAGTAAAATCTCTCTATTGCGGAACTCTATATTGCGGAAATCTCTCTTTAGCGGCATTATTTGCCGACCCCGACCCTTTCGTATACTCCGGTAATGTATTTAGCTCTCGTTATAGCGGCACAAAAAATCTCTCTATAGCGGCTAAACAATATCTTCAGGATATAGATTTAGACGCCTATGTAGGGGCAGACAATGATTTAGCCACTTCATCACTTAGCTACTTCACTTTGCAGTAATCGAAAATGTCATAGCCCAAAACAACGAGGAAGAAAGTAAGGATGACGATGAAATGGAAACAGAAATGGTGCCCCTTCAAGTAAACAGGCACTAGACGCTATTCTTGTTGTTTCCACGTACTGTCATTGCCAATATGTAAATGAAAATTTACAAGTTTTAAACATTGAAAATGAGATTGAAGACATGTTTTATGAATTGAAAACGAAACAAAATTTAAAACTTATTTTACGAAATGAAATGTACTTCGCAGTCATTGTTTCCTTAATAACGAAAAAATATATACTGTACTGTGTACTTTTTTGTATTTGTGTAGCCTATGTTTTAGGAGATTTTAATTGTATGTATCCAATGTTTATTACTGTTCAGTGAAAAACGAGTTTCAGTGCTAATTAATTTTAGGCTATCTATTACGGTATGTACTGTATGAATGATTAGTCTATTGAAAAAAGTTCAATACGTAAAGTTAAATTCTATTGTTAAACATTAGTAACACAACATCTAATAAAACCAGTTTGTATCCAAATTTCTTGTTAAGTTAATAACCTACACTTTATGTAATTAATTTAAATATCTCACTGTATTGAAGTAATCTACTGTATTAAACATTCGTCATAAAGTTATCTATTCAGTAGTTTTTCAAAAACTTATTCCATGCACCATTTACATACGGATATAAGTTATTTTGTACAGAAAAATTAGTACTCTAACTTCCCTCCCACCGTTAATTACTCACTCTCTCTATAACGGAACTCTCTTTATAGCGGCGGTACCTCATGGTCCCTTCAATTCCGCTATAGAGAGATTTCACTGTATACAGCATTCTAATAGTGTACTGTTGATAAGTATATCTCAATAAGGAATACACATACAGTGTGCGCAGGATGGCTGGGTAACTCTACTTGTCTTACCACTACAAACAAAAACACAATTTCTCAAGACTGATGGTCAAAAACAGCAGCTGGTGTGAGGCTTTCATCTACAGTTGTTGCAGTAAACTAATTATTACAATGCACTGCTTATTCTATCTACACGTTCACTGATTGGCCAATAAACAGCCTGTAGACTCAAGGAGAAATGGGGAGTGTGGTAGTATTATTTCTGTGGAATATAAAAAGCAGGTTCTCATGTCATATTATTTATGATCATTTATACTGGCAGACTAAACAATTTTTTTCATAATAACAGTAGTAAGTTACTTATGGTTTCTTATAGCAACCTCACGTACAATAACAGAAGAATTGAAATGCCTTTTCACTCCTCAGAGGCATACTAGCGGTTTTGAACTTTTTTATTTTTTATGTGGACAAATCAAATTATCTATCTGTTCTCTGATCTAGTGGCCTTGCAGGGATTCAGTTAATGATTTTTTTTTTATGTAACTGGCAAAGTTAGTCCAACAAGTGTGGTGCCAGCAAAGGTATAAGTACATTGATTTAAGTGAGAGCGTTTAGGCATAGTGCGGGGCAATGTAGTAAGCAATGGTCCACTGTTGCATGTCTAAAATCATGCAGCTGTACTTATATTATTGCAGCCTGCCATCCACCGCAATTAGTTGTACAGTATTCAGATGAACTAATGTCCCATAGTCGTTAGAGTGGGAGAATGCATAACGCTCTCACTCGCACAAGCCATACACGCCGTTCCAATAACATTGTCTTCAATTTTACTCATTGTTGTGAGCAAGCGTTTATGCATGCAGTAAACTAACAAGCAAGATAACGACTAGTATGTTTTCAGATTTAGATTATAACGGTAAAGACCTCAGAGCGCATGCGTAATTATGCCATATATCTCCCTCTCACTCACTCGGCTATGGGACATTAGTTCGTCTGGTACCTATATTTACATTGTGACAAGTGGAGCTGTTTATGCTAGTGTGGAGTGTCATCACCAGTGGCAGTGCTACCAACCCCTCGCTTCGCTGAGCTGACACTTGACAATAGTAGTTCCTGTCTGCACAAAGTCCTTACAGGTTTTTAAAAGCTCCATCTACCACTTTAGCATGGTTAATTGGATGCACTGACCAACACGTTTATTTTTTTATTTCATCAAATAGCAATATATCAGCAAACATGCTTCCATTGTGAGAGGCTAGCTCACACTGATAGCAATTCTGGAGATTACATGTTGGCAACGATTCCCCCCACCCAATGTCCAGCAAGATAGTGCGGTTTGCCATTGAGCTTAAAATTTATTGCGGCTCGTCATAGTGCATAAACAAGGCCTAAGTCAATAGTAGCCTACTTTTATCTATTTAAAATACAAAATAAGACGGTACAATAAATTCCACCAGTTCAACATAATGTTAAATTCTTACACTTTCCTGCATAAACTAAGACTTGAGTTGGTTATTTCACAAATACATTTCATCATAAAAAGAGTTGAATACTAGTTTTTTAATTTTGACAGTATTTGGTCAAGCCAACTCTGAAAATTTAGAATTCAACTGCCTCTAATATTTTATTTTGAGATAAAGACATATCTTATAATTTCAACCATTCGACACAGCTGTATGCAAACCCAGTGTATGATGATCATTCACAAAATCATGCAAGTGATTTTATGATTCATTATAATATATTACCAGCAGAAAAAGTTACAACTCAGAAAAATACACTTATGTAATTGTGACTCCTTATAAATTAATAGGTTTTATTTTCTGATCTTTTGGTAAGAACTGAAATTAAGGAGTACAGATTTCAATTCATGGGTTTTTCATTCACTTTAACTACACGATTATTAAAGTAATAATCTTTGCCCATATTGATTATATAAATTAAATATGTATGAGTGAAAATCTTTAAATGGCAAAATAAATAGTGGCAAAAATTCAGAACACATACCGTAAAATATTATATGCCGTTTTAAAACAAAAAAAAAATTGTTTTATTACCGACATAAATAGCTATCTATCTTGTGTATGAAAACACAATTTCATGTGTGAAAGCTGAAACTCCAAAATTTAATAATGATTAATCAAAAAATTTTATGTATTTCTGTAATTTTGGATTTAAATAAATCTTTGAAATGCATCCTGTAATCAGTTCGAATGTACAGATACTTAAATATTTTTTACTAACCTTTTGTAGCTGCCTCAATTTTCCTTGAGTTTTATACAAATTACTGAAGAAACTATTTATTAAAATTTGAATAAATTAATTTTAAATTTTTGTGTTTTTTATAAACTCTGATGATGGTGGATCTATTAAAACATGTAAGTTTATTTTAATGAAATCATAAAGGAAAATCAAGGTAGCTACAAAAGATCAATAACTTTTTTTATAGAATTTATACATTATAATGATATGTATTAGCAACAGTTGAGGAACACAAATGTTGTGACAGCCTAAGAGTGGTATGATATGAAATGGGTTATGGATAAGGATATGAAATGAAACTGATTTTAAGTTTTTGCAAAGGAAACTGAAATTGATCAAAAAATTGAAATGACAACACTAAAATCATTATTAAATTCTTAATATATGGGTGTATAAGATAAAAAATAAAGTAACTTAAAACAGACCTACTGATCTGTTTAATTTTAGATTGTCACAGAGTAAAAATTATTTTGCTTTACAGAACCAGATACTATTAATAAAACTGAAGACTAGACTACATCTCTGAAAACTTAAAAATTAGTATCAATATTTGGTATAAACAGTTTAAGCTGCTGATTAGGTATTCGGAAATGAGAATAAGTCTTTCAACATTAACAGAAACATACCTTTTTATTAGTAAAAATAATTATAAAATCCCTTGATAAAATATAAAAATAAGACCAATAACAAATATCCGAAACCCTTTACGAATTAAAAATAGTGTAGTACTTCTAAAATGCCACTAAGTTTTATTTTATGTTACCTAGATTGGATTTGTAGTTTGGAGTTACGACATGTTTATACTAAAAATTAAAAACGTAGCCTATATTACTAAAAACCAAAAATCTGTTTCTACATCTCCAAGACTAAAATATACACTGATCTTCGTTAAAAATACCAAATACAAATATACTTAAAAAATATCAGTAGTCATTATATGAACAGAAAACCAGTAACAGTAAATGTTTACCGAGGACACATTGCATGACGTCCACCATCGACTGGTACATTAGCACCTGTAATAAAACTGGCTTGATCACTAGCTAAAAAAGTAATTGTTTGGGCAACTTCGTCTGGTTCACCAGGTCTTCCTAGGGCATGCGTTTCCTTACTACGTTCTAAAAATTTTTTGTAAGCTTCTTCATCTAGACCACCTCTTTTCTGCAATTCTGTTACCACAACCCCTGGATTTACACTATTCACACGCACTTGTTTAGAACTTAACTCCAATGCTAAACATCTTGTAAACTGATCTACTGCTGATTTTGACATGTTATAAGCAAGTACTCCTGGAAAAGATCGCAGACCGTTCACACTTGAAACGTTTACAATAGTTCCTTTCGTCTTAATTATGTGAGGCACTGCTAACATGGTTAAATGATACATAGAGCGAACATTAATGTTAAAAACTCGGTCAAATTGCTGTAATGATGTATTTTCAATGCTTCCAGTTTCTAAAACGCCGGCATTATTGACCAATACATCTAACTTAGAAAAGTGTTGGATTGTTGTTTCTACAATACTTTTCGTAGCCTGCTCATCTGTTAGTTCTGCGATTATTGTGATAGGAGGCACTTTACCGACCGACTCGCACTTTTTGACAACTTCATCTAGGTTTTGTTTATTTCTACCACAAAGAGCCAAACTAGCACCAAGTGAAGCAAACTTAATCGCTGTTGCAGCTCCGATTCCAGAACTTGCACCGGTAATAAGCACAACTTTACCCACAAAACTCATTTTAGCTAATCTTACGACCTCACCAACTTAACCTCAATCTCAATACTAATGTTATCAGTAAACAGCATTTTGACAGATAAAAAACAAGCCCTGAATTATGCTGTGACGTCACGCATTGCGGCCAATTTTATCTGCCTGTATACGTTCGAATATCTATATACAAAATAAGCGTTATTATAAAAAAAGCGTTTATTCAAAGGTATAGGAACAAATATTCAAAGATATTCACATAATATAAGGCTATTCATCAAACTTAGATAATACAGCAATTACAATAAAATATTGAATTTAAGTTATAAAGTGGATACTTTTAGTATAATACAGAATGCTCAGAGTGGATAACAATTTTATTAAATGTTTAATATCACAACTTGAAACATTTTTATGAATTTTCATATACATTTTGATTGATAATAGGAGGTGGGTGGGAGAGATGCGTAAAAATTTTCCCTGTTGATACCACGGGGAGATGGTCGATATTTATTATCTCTGTGGTCGACCGTGCATTCGACCGCTATGCGAAAATTTGTACACTCCTACATTGTTCCATCCTATAAATGGTACAACAACCGCGTTTTAATTACGACCATTTTTATAAAAGTCATGAACCTGAAGTAAAAATTATTACCATATTTTACAATTTGAGTATACTATAATACAAAGTATAGAATACTCAAAAAGAACTACATAGGTACTCTAAATTAATAGCCAAAGGATTTAAAAATTGAATAGCCAAAGCCAAAATTGCGTGTAGGGAGTTAACACTTAACAGTATTCCATACAAAACGTTGCTGCTTTTTTTATTATATAAATGTATATTATATAAATATATGTATTATTAAAATAACATATATTTTTTTATACATTATAACTATAAATTTAAATACTTGTGTTTTTATATAAAAACAAGAAGTAATTTAATGTCCGTGTGATGCTGCGATCTGGTGGAAACTTACAAACTAGACATGAGAAATTTGGATAGCGTAAAAATGCGTAAGTGCAATGAGAGTGAATGAGGTTATGTTTACTCTCTAAATGAGGTCTATGTAGCGTTTTATGAGTTCGTTATTATTTTAAATTAAATATAGGTGAAAATATGTTTGTTGCGAGGTTAGGCAGACAATCGTTTCTAAATGCATCTGCTTTAGTTGGAAGATGTTCAAATATAAGATGTTTGACTACCAGTAATGCATCTGTAACTGAGGATGTTCCTACCGGTACTGCAGCTGTTCTAGGTGAGGGATAGGAGCAAACTATTTTTGAACCAATAGATTAGACAGTTATTTCTTCATTTCCACAGTATAAATCAAAGTTGTAATTATTATATTAAATTTTTACAGTATATGCCAAGGTTGTAACTTTGTAGTTCATTCCACTTTGGGACTGTTGTAATCGCTCTGCTTAGTTACTGGCTGGATTCATAATTTTAATTGCAAAAAATGCTTAGCGCGGGCCATCTCAATGGCGAGCGAACAATCGCATCTAATTGAAATCGCATTTAACAATGATAATTATTATGATAAAAGCACTAGTTACTCAAACGAGGCACCAAAGAAGCCTAATACGGTGCCAGAAGCAGACACACATAAATATGTTGATATAATCATGATTTGACACTAGTTTGGCTGTCTGATTAAATGTCAGTCACATTGATCTCATTCTTCCAGCTCTACGCTTGTATGATTTATTTACACCAGTTCCAAAGTTAAGGAGACTAAAGTACTGTGGAATAGTAGGCCTACTGCTTTGTTAATTTCTGAACGTTTACATTTGAAATCTCTGAAATTATCAACATTTGTGGTTTCTTGGCTGTGATTTGAACGCAGCTTTTTCAAACTTGGTGGATATTGTTGATCAGCAGTTTGGTAAAAGAAAAACTCACATCTTTCACTTATTTAATTTCTATTTGAGATACATTTTTCCAAGTGCGTTTCAATGCAGTCATTACTTATTTGTTCCAAAGACTGATATGTAACTGTGGCTATGTGGCTTCCTCTGACACGTAATTTGGTCAGACACAGGTAATATTGTTTTGTAATATTGTATCGTAACCTTTTATATCACAGCAAAGCATATAGTGCCCTTTGTTTTTATATTAGTTCAAGAATATATTTTTGTTTGTCTACTGTTATTTCTTGTTTCAATCTCTTTGTAAGTAAAGTACTCATGGTAATATATTTGCTTAGATGTATTATTCTATGTTCTTAAATTTGTTAAACATTTTATGCAACATTTGAATTATATTTTTGGATTACATTCGTTCCTTAATTATGATTGGTTTAAACTGTTCTCAGATCCGGCAATTGCAGTTCCATCAGAAAAATCAGTTCCATTAATTACCCATCGCGATCTTAAATTCGTACCAAAATTTGAGAAACCCCGGCAGGCATGGGTGGAAAATTTCGATACAGTTCAAGAACAAAAATTAGGTTTGTTAGATCTACATCCCAGAGTATTTGGAGAAATGCCTCGTACTGATGTTATTTACGAAAATGTTCAATGGCAAAGAAAATATGGATTTGTTGTAAGTAGTCAATTTTTATAAAAATATTTATTTTGTACTGAAATGAAAAATTGCCCTTTAGAATAATGAATTAAAAGAAATAATTGTTTCTGGTGTTGGTATTTTAATGAACTTCTCTTAACTTTTTTCTTTAAATCAGACAGTCACTCTCAACAATGGATGAACAAATTATAGATGATTTCACTTGTTTATGTAGGCCTTGGTATCTGATATTGTGATGTTCTTGTCTCTGCAACTAGTCAATGATTTTATTTTATTTCTGTCTAGAAATTTAGGCTGATTAGTCTGTTATTCAAGTTATAGAGAAATTGGCTCACCTTATTTCAATGAAGTTTGTGTAAGATAATAAGAGATTTAGGCTAAAATAATTAATACATCTCTTAAACAATTTTAATTTGAAACTGAGAATTGTCTTTAAATGGCTAATCTTTTTCTAAACAGGCTATTTTGAAAGTAATAAAAAAATTATTATCAGACTCTTCTAGGGAATGTTCTGTACAAACTAATACTGAGTGCGTAGTATGAAAAAAAACCGTAGGCATATTTGCAATGGAAAAAATATGGTATGAAACACTCGCACGACGTTATCTTGCCAATGCAAATAATGAACAATGTAACCTAACATTAGTAATAAAAGATTAGAAATAAACAAAAAACTAACCTTATTTTAATCATGAGTGAAAGACGCAAAATGAAAATCAACCTCACTTTGGTTTAGAAATACAGAAAATCTCTCTTTCATGTTAAACTAGGCTCTGTAGAGAAAAAATGGTGAAATAAAAGTCGTAGATCTTTTAATTTTTTATAAATTTGATTATACACTTTTGTCGTAAAGCGCGTACTAAGGCTGAAGTCTTAAAAAATCGAATTTTTTACACATTTTTGTGGGAAAAAAAACAGAAAATCGCTAATTACCGCTAAACTTAGCGTTATATAAAAAAATGTTTGGAAATTAAGTTGTAGGGTTTTAAATTCTCTACAACTTTTGTTACATACATTTTTGTGCTGAAATTATATAAAATAATAGCATAATTGAAGTTGCAGTCTTAAAACAACAGTTTTTTACAAAAAAACAACCTCCTCAAGTATTTCAGCAGATATGGCACCTACTCTTGTCTTGTAGAGCATTAAAAATTTAGTAAATGAGGCGATTTTAAAAAATCAGTTTTGAGGAAATCAAAAACTGACCAGTTTTTGAGAAAAATGCGAAAAAGTGAAAAATTACACAAATAAACTACTACTTCCGGTTGACCAATTTTGATTAAAATGTTCGTGTCGGGTCCAGTATTAGTATTTAACTTAAGTTTCAAGTTTCAACTTCATAAGATGTTCCATTCTTGAGATATTCTGTTCACGCACACACAAACACACGCACACACACACGCGCGCGCGCACGCACGCACGCATGCACACATTGAAAACTCAATTTCAAAAAATCGACTTAAAAACAATACTTTCCTTCCTATATATCATATAAATATGTTATGTATTATTAATCTGTTATTTCATTGTAAGATCAATCACTAGTTGTAGTCATATAAATGGTAAATTAGTTACATGTAATACAATTTTAGGTTTATGGGAAAAAACTATAATAGAAATTTTTCTGTTTTTTTCAGGATTACAGACATAGTAAAGTACGATCTGAAGTGCGTGGAGGTGGTAGAAAACCGTGGCCACAAAAAGGTTTGGGTAGGGCTCGCCATGGAAGCATTCGTTCACCTTTATTTAAAGGTGGTGGGTGTGTACATGGACCACGATCTCCTACTCCATCATTTTTTATGTTACCGTTTTACACAAGGGTCCTTGGTTTGACATCAACTCTTTCCATAAAATTAGCCCAGGTAGGTCCAGTAACATTTTGCTGTATTTTGTATTTGTTCACGGGAAATTCTATGATAATAGTAAAAGTAATTTTTATTGTTATTTTCAGGATGACTTACATGTAGTTGACTCTTTAGATATTCCTACAGATGATCCATCGTATTTGGAGCAACTTATATCAGAGCGTTGTTGGGGGATGTCAGCACTTATTATTGATGAGTAAGTTATTTGTTTTTACTTTCTCTTGCCCTATATGCTCTGCAAGATAGGGTAAGTGGCATATCTTCTGAAATTATTGGGGAGGCTATGCTCTCGTAAAAAAATATACTTTTTAAGATTGCAGTCGTAATATATGTATTTTAGGGCAAAAGTGTATATAATTGAAGTTGTAAAACATTTACAAACCTACAGTTTTTATTTTAACATTTTTTGTACAATGCTTAGTGGCAATTAGTGATTTTCTGATTTTTTTCATGAAAATCTTTAAAAAAATGCAACTTTTTAAGGTTGGGGTCTTAGTATGCATTTTACGACAAAAATTTGTTTATTTGAACTTCTTATAAGAATGATTTTCCAATTACTTAGGAAATAAAAATATTTATAACTTTTATTTCAAACACTTTTTGTAAAACGCTTAATTTAGTGAGAATTAGTGATTTCTTTTCTTTTTTTCATCAAAATCAGTAAAAAAATGGGATTTTTTAAGATTGCGAGATTGGTGTGCATTTTTCGACAAACGTGTATATAGTTAAATTTATAGGAAATTAAAAAACGTACAATTTTTATTTTAAGAATTTTTCTCTTCAGTGCATAGTTTAGAGGCAATTACTGATTTTCTGTATTTTTAAGTTCTACAGAAATTGATTTTCATTTTGTATCATTCATTTATGACTAAAATTATGTTTTTCATTTTACATTTTTACTCTTGATTAAACATTGGTTATATTGTTCATTATATATGTTGGCAAAAGAAAGTCATGTGAGTGTTTCATACCAGATATTTGTTTCTGATATAATAAGTTATAAGCCAACCCAATTGCTGTGAACGCTGGGCTATGCATGCCCGTACTTGACTTCGACCCTGCATACCCCTTCGATCTACAGTTAGATGTACAGTCAGGGTGTTGTTGAAAATTGACAACAACCATAGTATTTTGTAGGCGTAGGTACGCTGTTTAATAATTTCATTGTTAGTACTGTATGTAAACAGCACGTAGGTCTGTTTAAAACAAACGTTTAAATATTAAATATAATGATATTTATATTATATATTAATACATATAATAAATTCATAGACTTAATAACAAAACATTTCCCTTATAGATTTGATTCATTTAAGTTAAGTTTCAGGTTTCCCGCTGTATGTTCCATGTAAATTCACTTTCAATGCCCAAATAAGTATGCTTGAACAAAACAAATAAGGGACCACGTTCTGTAATAATTTTCATATTTTTTCTGCATTAATAGTTTATCTGTTTTTTATTTTGTTTAGTACTGATATAATGCCCAGAAATATCACTGCTGCTGCAAGTGAGATTAAGCACATAAACCTGATGCCAGTTTATGGTAAGTACATACCTTTCATCACTTCTCTATAGTAAATGCGGTTACATTTATTGCTTAGTTCACAGAGTCAAGTTATTTTGACTCCATCTTATATTTGGATTGGTTTTGACAAAATTTTTAAAACTGGAAGTAAGGCAGTACTGAGTAACGTTAAGTCATAAAAAAGAAATGCTGGTTTCACTTCTTGCTCCACTAAAAAGTTAGCATAATATTCTGCTTGTGCCATATCATTTTTGGCCAGCTGTTTGTGGAGTGGTTTGTGCAACTGGCTTCTACGGTGGGACTCTGGATTCGATTCCCTATCAGGTCTAGTTTTTTTATCATGATTTAAATCTATCACCTTATATTGCCGGATTTGCCTTAATGTGCAAGAAAAAAGATGTTATTTTAAAATTCATTGTGTATACACATCCTTTGGTGTAATCGACTGATTGCAAAATTGATTAAAATTATAATAGAAGTTAATACTCACAGGGGAAGACCTTATTTACAATATGCAATGCTTTTCTGGAAAGTAAGTTCCATTTTTTCTGATGCCACCGCATACAGTGACAACTGTTGTTATTACTCCATGCATGCGCACTAATTTCGCTGGTTCATTACTTCCAGACTGACTCTATAAAAATATTCTTTTGTTTTTTGTTTTCTGTGATCGTTTTCATTGTTTAACCTTTTCAGTGCCGAAACAATATTTAAAAGTGTGATCTAAAGCCATTTAATTTGAATAAGGGTGTACAAAAAGTGGCACCCCTTATTTCAAAAACTTGCGGGCGTAAGCCTGCCATCGGCAACCAAAATTTTAACGTTACTGAAAAATTTCCTGTTAAAAATTAATTTTTTCTATGTTCATAAAAAAAAACCTTTCTAATACTAAAAATGTTCAAAATAGTTTTTTGTAGTTTATTTAAAGTGGCATCGACAGCTTTGTCTTTAACAACTACCGTGGGTTTTGGTACTTTAACGGTGGTTTTAACATGTTAAAATTTCCAGATCCTAGTTGGGAATTGAACCCGGAACCTTTCCCTTTGCAGGTTAGTGCGCTAGTCACTACACCACGGGGGCGGTTTCAAAATACACATTATTCCATTAGATTTTGTTTAAAATTTTTTTTGTAAATGTTCGGTTATCCAGACCTTGGGACTTTATGCATAACTTACAGACATTCGGTAAACCGGATGTTGTCACTACGTAAAAATACATCGACGTTCTGTTTTCCGGACGTTGGTACTGAAAGGGTTAAAACACTTTATGAACCTACTGACTGTGAGACTGACTGGTTTTTGAATGTAAGGAACATGGTGCCAGCCAAAATTTATCTTTAAGTAATGACGATTTATGGTGAAAATGGTATGATTGATGGAGTGGTGTGAAAGTGGGTTAGGCAGTTCAATGAAGGAAGAAAACATGTCCATGATGAAGCATCAGGCAGGTGGCTTTTGTTATGAATGATGACTTAGTTAGAAAAGTGGTTGAGAAAATTTATGTGAACAGATGGTTCATGATGTCAGCGATTTTAGATAACATATGTTCCTGCACATGAAGTGAAAGCTTTGTGATAAGTGCTTTGAAAGCATTGACAATGCAAAAAGCGATGTGGAGTTATGACGATCATCACTGACGGGATGTCTCTTTGAGGAAGGTTTGGATAAAATTGTCACCTGCTATGATCAGTGTCTGAACATTAGTGCAGACTAGGGTGAAAAATAATTTAAAGTATGCTCTTTCATTTAATAATAAAATTTGCTTGGAAATAGTGTCGTGGTTTTTCAAAATGGTATTTACTCTTTGGTCACACTTGGTGTTAGACAGTCCTCAAAAATACAAACTTTGTGGTATTTGAAGAGGATAAAAGATGTCAAAGCTGCTGTTAACCAGTTTCAATAGATGCTATATCTAAAAGAGTATGCAACTATTTTGTACTGTTTTGTTTTGTTAGAAACAAACTTTTCTGTTTTCAGTAGTTTATGTTACATCTTTAAAATAATGTGATTTCAAAAGTGGTTTTTATAGTCTTAATATTGTGTTGTTGATTTTGCAGGTCTTAATGTTTATAGTATGTTGAAACATGAAACACTAATTCTTACAATAGCTGCAGTCGAGAAACTCGAAGAACGATTACTATTTCATCTAAATCGCACAGATAGTCGTAAGAAGATGAAACCATTTAAGTTAAATCAAGTTTAAAGATTTTATTTACCGTATATGTTACTTTTTCTTTTGTTATACACTATTTAAATATAGATATTATTAACTTGTACAATTTGTTAATCATTTTAAATCCTTGTTTGTTCACATCATTTAGTTTTGTAAGATAATTATTTTGTCAATATATCTTTGTCCTTTATATTTTGATTTCGTTAACATAGCCTGTAATATTCATTTTTATATTTTGACTGTAGTATAATGTATTTTGTTTTTTTCAGTCAATTAAGTCAAAAGTATGATTATAAACCAGAAAGTGTTGCGATTCAGATGTACTATAAAACAAATATTGTAAGAAATTAATTTCAGTTATCTGTAAACTATACTAACAATTATAACAAGAAAACTATGTCTATAAACACAAAAATCAGGCATTACAGGACAGTAGTGTTACCAGAAATATTATATGGGTGTGAAACATTATGGGATCCGACAGTCAAGTATGGAGGAGGAAGAATGGAGACAACTGAGAGGAAGATTGTTAGGAACTGTATAGGGAAATGGAACATCCAAGAGGGAAAATACCACAACATCTCCAATGCAGAAGTGTACCAGAGGATAGACCCACTGATGGACATCATGAGAAGGAGGAGGATATCTTTCCTGGGGCACATCCTAAGAATGCCCGAGACAAGACTATTAAAAAGGCTAACAGAATTTTACTGGAAGAGGAAAACCCAACCCAAGTGGCTCAGAATGGTTGTGGACGACATGAGGGAGCTGAATATAGAGAGAAAGGATTTGGAGGAGAAGTCTGGAAATTATGACCTACTGAGAGACGGAAAGATAAAATTCAAGAGAACGGAAACCAACAGGAAAAAAATTGTGATATCCGAAGCGGAGAGGAAGAGTAGATCTGACCGAATGAAGAACTACCACGCGAGGTTAAGGGTGAAAAGGAACAATAAATGAACTTACAGTGGTCCCCTGGGGCCGTACAAGCTAAAAAAAAAGAAAAAAACTAACAATTATATATTTGTTTAGTTTTCTTATATTTGCTCATTTAATATATATCTGTATAAATTCTTTTGAAAATTTTTGTATTGAGCTAAAAATAATTGAAGTTATCTCTTAAGTTTTGTAGATTTGTTTCAAAAAGTTAAAATATGAATATGCAGTATTTGTAATCTGTAAACAATAGAAATGAAAAATTCAAAATAATATTTTTTGTGATTTTATAACATAATTAATTGGTGTATCATAATTCAAACAGTTATGTTTTGTATTTAAATGGGAATAATTTCCATATTACTTAACCATTTCTCAACAGTTTACAGCACTAGATATGAAGTATTTAATATTTATATATTTATGAATAAAAAAAACTTTTTTAACCTGGAGAAATATTAGAAATAGTTTTGAAATTATGTGAATGTCTATTTTACAATATTTTGGATATCAAAATATAATAGTAATTTTACTATTTTTTAAAATTATATTGTTTTCCAGGAGTGGGTTTACATATTTTGTCATCATCATCAATCAGCCCAACTGCTGGACATAAACCTCCCTCATTGCCATTCACTTTGTCCTGTTTTGAGTTCTCCGCATCCAGTTGCAGTTGCCAGCCACTCTCTGGACATTATCAGTCCAATGTGTAGTTCTTCCTCTGCATAATATGTTTGCTTCTAGTCTCTATTCATTCCCATCTTTTCTCCAGGCCTCATGACCTGCCCTATTCTATTTTTAATGGGGCACTGTGTAACAACATTAATGGCATCTGTTTTTTGACGTAGATCTTTGTTACTAATATGATCCTGTAATGACATACCAGTCATCAGTCTTTTCATCCTTTTTTGTGTCATGTTAAGTCCTTTGTGTCTATATTTCTTTGCTTCCTAGCAGATCCAGTGGTCAAGATTTCAGCACCATATGTCATAACTGGCAGCACACGTTGGTTGAAAACTTTTGTTTTTAAACAGATCAGCAGGCAACTTTTGAAGTTCTCCCTGAGACTTCTATTGACCACCCAGGAAAGAGTTATTCTTCTCTTCAGTTCACTCATGCGCTCTTTGGTTCGAATCCCATTCAGGCATGGCATATTTTCGTACGTTACAAAAATCATTTTATCCTTCACCGTCTGCATTAGCAGTAATTGCAGAACAGTCGGACGTTAAACAAAAAAAAAAAAAAAATTCAGTTCACACAGTTAGTTGTCACTGTTAATCTGAATTTTGTGCCCGAGATAAAAGTATTTACTCATTGTTGCCAATAGTAATTTGCTTTTTTCGAACTGCTGAAATTCATCACAAATTTAGTTCTAGAGAAATCTACTTTCAAGCCTACATTGGCTTGAAGTATTAGTTTAAAATTGCCAAGGTTATCAGACAGCAAAACCACATCACCTTTCTTTACATTTTCATACAGCTTGTATTTAATTGCCTTTTTCTTATTTTCCCAAGTATTCAAAATATAAGGAAGGGATTAGCTGTATATTATATTAACTGTCCATTTTCTGTAAAATAAAAAGCTGGGGGTTGTGATGCAAAAAGTTGAATCAGGCAAGCAGATGTCCGTCCAAACAGCTACTTTTAAAATCTGTTAAAATATTACTGGTAGTGGCTAACTTAAGACAAACTTCTCCACAATGCTCATAGGGTCGGTCTGAATGCCTGTACAATATTCGCTAACACTGCTTGATTAATAATAATAATAAAAGTAAGTAATAAGATAATAAAACTGCTGATTAATAAGATAATCAGGTAGATGAAAGTAATAAGGTAAAAGATGGCACTGACTGGTGTCATCTGGCCCTGGCAAGACACTCAGTTTTACACTGACCAATGTCATCCATCCACATTGTTTTAAGAAATTTTATAATAATACTGACTTTTTAAATTAATGCACCAAATTGGTGGTTCTATTTGTTCAATATTGAAATTATATGGAAGTACTTGTAAAATAATACTTACGGTAACAAACGTCCCAAAACCTAATGTGTATACTCCATAAGGTCTGATTGCCACAGGTTTCTGCGATTGAGCTACCATGAATAAATACAATTTTTGAAACCAGATTGGTTTATCGTACCAGTTATAATTAATTAGCGTTCTTTCAAGTATTTCGCCCTAGTTAAAGACAAATGACATTTTGTTGTATTGTTATAAAGTTAACTACGTATTTAATATAACCTAGCCGATGAAATAAAATTCTGAACTGCAAACTGATAAAGGAATTACATAATTTTGTTTCTTTAGTGTGTTTCAACAGGCTGGTCTGAAATCCTTAAAGTTTTACTAAGTAGAATGAGAGAGGTGATTTACCTTTGCATTCCTCACCAGATCGAAATGTAGCGTCATAAAGGAATGCCGTGCTACTGCACCTTTACTTCATTTACCTGAGGTGGTTGTATATAACAACAATAGATTTTTTTCAGAGGGGATAACTTTAAAATTAATGTTGATTTTTATGTCTACTCCTTCTGTTCTTAAATGGATTTATTTATATTTTATTATGAAAGAAGAAACAGAACTATATATTTTTTTTTTGTTCTGAACCCAGTAGGTAAAAATGTGCAATAAGTGTAACAGTCCAACTATAAACAGCAAGCATAAAAATTAAAATATTTTATACAATATTGTAAAATATTGCTTAACCATCACGCATAGTTAGATATAAATCTACACCAATGGGATATCCTGTTAGTGTGGTGGTCGGGACAATTAACTTCTTTGCCAGGGGTCCTGGATGTGATTCCTGGTCAGATCTAAAAATTTTCCATTTTTATATAAAAATATGCACTAGCCAAGGCTTTGCCATTATCACCCAATCAAAAAATTATTTTAATTTTGATAATATCTGTGGATATGTTGATGTAGACCCTTTTAAAGATCATTATATGGTCTGCAGATCACCCAGTGGTTTTATTTGTTTCAAAGTACATTTTATTTTGTTAAGTCTATTAATTAAAGGCCAGCATTTTGGTCAGAATAACTGGTTTTTATGCCAGGGGTCTTGGGTTCGATTTGTGGTCAGGCTGGCATTTTTCATTTTTGTGTCATCTGATATCGTTACCTACGACGCACTAGGCAAGGTTTATGTAGTATATATCACCCAATAAGAAAAATGCATGTCTAATTAATAATTATAACTAATTTTCAGTTAATACTTTTTAATTACATTGTTATTAATTTGCTTTCACTTGTCTTTTGGTGTGATTGTCAGCAAAACTGGCTGTAGTGTCAAGTATTCCAGTTTTTATTCTTGGTCTGTCTTCCTGATCTTCACATACTGTTTTAAAATAGTTAATGCTTGGTAGTTAATGCTGTATTTTGGATTATATACTTTCAGTGATATTAATCATGTACTATTTTATATTGGGTGCCAAAAATAAATCCTTATAATGCATCCTGCAGCTTGAAATTAATTCTATTTTATATAATAAATGTATACAATAAATTTCACTAACCTTTTTAAGCTGCCTTGATTTCTATTATCCGCTACTTACATGTGTTTCGGTGGAACCACCATCATCAGAGTACACATTGACTAGTTGTAATTTTTAAGTGAGTTATAATGAACATGAAGAAGCACTGAAGTGTAACTACATTATATCGAATTATACCAATCATATAAAGGAGGAAAAACATTAATTTGGTAAAATAGACAAGAATTTCAATGTAATAGAACAGTGTTATAAAGAAAATAAAAGTAAGATTGAAAAATATGAGATGTTTTATATTTATAAACATTTAAGAGAGCAAAAGCAGGACATTTTAAATGAACAAATTAAATTTCAGGCCGGGTGTATATGGGAGTGCAGGTGGCACAATGCGTTTGAGACGGACACGTTCAGGGCAGGGCAAGTAGAGTAGACCTTTCTCCCAGCGTATACTGGAGATGCAGGACAGGTGAATAGTTTTTCAGGTTTAGAAATTAGTTCATGTTTGGCCATTTAGCGCGATAGATCATTTTAGTGAGATTGATAGGTTAGTATTGGATTCATCCGATTCTAGAATAGAAAAATTAAATTTACTGTATTGTATTTCAAAGCGAAGGAAGAAAAGTTTGTGGCAAAGTGATTTTTATGAAAAAAAATGTAAAATGCTGGGCAAGTTCACGTTAACTCAAGCATTCAATGATGCAGATTCAAGAATTACATTAGGTTTACAACGAAACAGTTTTTCATGTCATCAGGATGATTGAAATCATACAAAATGATTTCAGTACGCACAAGTTCAATTAACTTCTCTTCAACCAACATTTTTCCTGCTCAATACGTGCACTAAAACTGTGTCTTATCTACAAATTGTGGTTGTTCGACACACACATTGCTGTGCCACACATTTTGCCTCCCTATATATGGTACGCTACAGGGAACAATGGCTGCACAGTTTTTGCTCCTGCCCTGCCTGTCCTGAATTGCACCACCTGCACTTTAGTATATGACCGGCTTTAGAATGATGGAAGTGACATTGAGAGCTGCTGCCATCTGTAATAAATATGAGAAAGGATAGCTTAGAATAACTCAATTTTAATTCAGTTTTATATAGATGGCTGAAGATATATCTTCTACAGATTTTAAATAAAAAATTGGTGCTACTATAGTACGTGGCCTACCGCATTATGTTTAATGAAATTTGTATTTCTTGATATGGGCGCACTGTCCCCTAGCACTTTTTTTTATTCCTAATTTGTGTACATTGCAATCTGTTCAATTCAGAACAATAAGCAACCCCATGACCCAATGAGAGGATGATGTGTATGGCGTGTAAATGAGGTGCAGTCTTGTACAGACCCAGGCTGACCATTCCTGGGAGAGTATGGTTAATCAAACCCCAATCATCAAAGTACACCGGTAACCACTGTCTAATATTTAAATCCGTATAAAAGTAACTACCTTTACTAGGATTTGAACCAGGAACCTTTGTCTCTGAAAATCAGCTGTTAAGCAGCTGACTTGCGGTGATGACTTTACCTCTCGACCAACCCGGTGGGTTTTTTTTTTTTTTTTTTTTTTTGTTGGTTGTGGCTGTGATCAGTCACTTGTCGACTGACCTCATGCCAATAACTGTGCTTCTTTGTCCATATATATTACACATTTATGATTTAACGTTTATAACCACAAATAACGTTTTATAACGTTTATAACACAACCGTCGCGACTAGTGTCTCCCAGTCAGTGAGAGGCATCACGCGAATAGTTGACATAGATTCGCTCCCTTACCGGAGGGCAGACAAGGACACAGTCCCTTGCCTAACCCAATCGGTTCTCCTTTCGCTCGAAAAGCCATCCCCTCAATGGCGCCGCCCCCGGGTTCAAGCTTGAACCCGGTGGGTTCAAGCACTTTTGGCACGTAAATATTTACATATTTTACAGGTTATGTGAACTACAAAATGTGAACATTAGGTTTTAAAAAATATTTACATATTTTACAGGTTATATGAACTACATTACATGTTCATACATGTTCGTACATGGTTATGTAAACATTTGATTACCTGCATTCAACAGTTAACTATCCGCGAAGTTATGTAAATTCATAAACAAGAGCCAATACACAAGCAATTGAGAGATCGTGGTTGGACGCAATAGTAAACATTCTTGAAAAAAAAGAGGCGTTCCGAAAGAATTATTTCATTCACACCTCGACCATTTATCATGGAAAATTATGAGAAAAGTAGAACGTGATTTGTTTAGTGCTTTTCTCAGTGACATTCACAGTGTGTACCATGTGCAGGCTGACTAAAAATAACTGGGAATCCTTATCTTCTAATTAATTATAGTATTATGTGCTATTGTAAATTTTGTATGTAATATTATAATAATTAAAAAAGTATATTATTATAATTATCGTATGTAATTTGCCCTTTTTTCTTTATATCACATAACCTGTAAAATATGTAAATATTTACGCGCCAAAAGTGCTGGTGGACAGTGCTACCACATCAAGAAATACAAATTTCACCAAACATAACACGGTAGGCCACATACTATAGTAGCACCAAATATTTTAGTTTCAAATGATATTGTGTACTCAGATGATGGTGGATCCACTGAAACACATGTAAGTAGCAGATAGTAGAAATCGAAGCAGCTTAAAAAGGTTTGTGAAATTTATTATATAAAATATATTGAGTATGTAATAATATTAACATTATGTAGGGATAATATATATTTAAGTATTTTTTTTTAAATTACTCACTTCATTTGTTATGTACTGTCCTTCAGAACATGTTAACAGAAGCCAAAAGTCAGCTAAAATAAGGTTTACAAATTCAGCCATAGCAGACATTTTAGGTTTCACCTGGAAAAATTATGGGTTTATTCTTTTAACAAAAAATGAAAATAATATTTAAAAAAATAATCATAAAGTTATAAATTTTTAAAATTACTTTATTCATATTGAAAAATTAATTATTTTTTTATTGTTTTGTGTTAAATTGTGCACAAAAAATGTAGATTACATACCTCCACTGTACAATATAAACATAAAGTTATATTAATCGATATAAATAGAAGAATATTTGTTAGTACACATTTTATGGCATTTTCTAAAATTTTCATCTTCCTGAAATAGAAATAAATGTTATAGGATCATGAAAATGAATTTAATACATAGTAGAAACCTTTAAGATTCTTGCATTTCTCTTAAAACGGACAAAACTTTCCAACTGCTTGGTATGTTCAGAATTTTTTATTAGGTAGTACCAACACCTTTCTATTGTGATAAGGTGCTGGGTTTTTGGGTACTCCTATGGAAAATTTTTTTCAAGACTAATGCTGAAAAAAATGCATTTAGGTCAATTTTGAACCTGTTTTATAAGCCGTCATCTTTGAGTGCAGACTACATCTATGAAGATTGGCTACAACAGTAGTAAACCACTCTCTACTATGAACTTTTCTCAAAAGAGTGCCATGTATGTCCAGTCTCCAATATTCTTCAACCATGAATATTTCCTTCATCTAGATGTGCACCTATTTTCAACTTATGTTTGATTTTTTACAAGAAATAGTTCTGTTTCTTATCACATGGTCAGCCAATTATGTGACTGAAGCATTTAAGAACAGAAGAGGGAGAGGTGTAAAATACACTAGTCACAGTTATCTCCTCTTTTATTAGCATATACAGCCAGACCCTGTGGTGAAAGAAGTCATTTGCAGGTTGGAAAGTAGATGCTTTTCAGAGGGCCTGGCATGCTGATAAGCATATTTTTCCACTAAGTGAGGAAGGCAATTGTAAACCACTTTGTTCTTTGTTTTACTTAGTAAAGCCTTTAGAGGTTAAAACCAGCCTTTCGGCTGATGACCTAAACAACAATAGTGATAAAGGTGGGTGTCTTCCTTTTTTACTTTCTCTTGCCTATGTGAATATATAAGGAGTTTTGTTTTCATGTTGATTTTTTGAAATAGAGTTTTCACCGGATCTACACGTTTTCAGAACTCCTGAATCCA
Organism: Catonia carolina; assembly: GCA_035578175.1. Classification (NCBI taxonomy): domain Eukaryota; kingdom Metazoa; phylum Arthropoda; class Insecta; order Hemiptera; family Achilidae; genus Catonia; species Catonia carolina. Next base: position 252,288,703 of record JAQMRL010000001.1, on the reverse strand, counting down.
AAAACATTTTTTTAGCGATTGGTCTGTATGTGTGCGTGTGTGTGTGTGTGTGTGTGTGTATGTGAACAAAATATCTCAAGAACGAAACATCGTACAAACTTGAAACTTGAAACTTAAGTTAGATACTACTACCGCACCCGACACAAACATTTTCTTCAAAATCAGTCAACTGGAAGTAATAGTTTATTCGTGTCATTTTTCACTTTTTTGCGATATTCTCAAAAACGGCTCCTACAATTTTTTTGAAATCGTCTCATTTAGTAAATTTTTTATGCTCTACAAGTTAGGGTAGGCACCATATCTGCTGAAATTCTTGGAAAGGCTGGTTTCTCGTAAAAAAAATTGTTTTTTTTTAAGATTGTAGCTTTAATATGCATGTTAGCGCAAAAATGTGTAATAAAAGTTGTAGAGAATTTAAAATCCTACAACTTTTATTTCAAACATTTGTTTTGCATAATGCTTAGTTTAGCAATATTGAGTAATTTTTTTTTTTTTTACTGAAAATCGGTAAAAAAATCAATTTTTTATGAACTCAGCCTTATTATCCATTTTACGACAAAAGTGTAAAAAAATTTATAGGAAATTCAAAGAGCATTTTTCTGTAGAGAGCTTAGTTTAGCAGGAAAGAGTGATTTTCCGTATTTTTAAGCCAAACTGAGGTTCATTTTCATTTTGCATCTTTCACTCATGATTAAAATTAGGTTATGTTTATTGAGGTTAGTTTTTTGTTTATTTCTAATGTTTTATTACTAATGTTAGGTTTATTGTCAATTATTTGCATTGGCAAGAGAAAGTTATGTGTTTCACACCAGATATTTTATACCTGCAAATATGTGCATGATGAATCACTGATTGAGATAGTTTATTCTTTAGTGTTTGATATTCAATCAATTTGTTGATTTGTTTCATTCTAAAGTACCCTTGTGAATTCTTAGCTATATCAGTTGGTTTAACAGTTTTATCGAACTCATTAATAGTAGCACATAACATTTTTATCTCAGTATTTATAGTTGTAAATGTTGCTAGTACTATTCCAAATACGATGCATCCATGCAGTGGTATATATATTACCAAAAATATTTGTAAAATATAAATAATGATGAAAAATTGTATTTTTTGGTATTTAAAAGGAAATTTAAATGGTAAAGGAAGTCTTAAATCTGTTATTGAAATGTTTCTTCCACCTTTTGTAATAATTTGTTTAATGTTAATTACAATAGACACCAAACTAAACCTCATGATTATAACCACTGAAAGGAAAATTATCATAGTTGTGACTAACTTCTTTTTCTTTATTTCATTCTCTTGTAGTATTTTTTTCTTAATTAATGTTGAATTGTCTGCATTCAGTTCAGCTGTATTCATTTTTAACAAATAATGGAATTGTTTTGCTTGAGCTATTAAATTAAAGTGAATACATATCATGGAGAACATAGCCAAAGTTAAAGAAGTACTTTCATAACGCTCAAATAAGTTTTCCTTCCAATAACTATAAGTAGTTATGATGCTATTAACTGATATAAAAACAGCAATCATTGTGCTAATTATTTGCATCGTTGTTATGTCCCCATTTTCTTTCAACCCCAATGATTCAAGTAGCTGTTTTATTTTTAGTTCAGTTTCAGACATTTTATCTGGAACAAAATCCATATCAAACAAAACTTAATATGAGATTTTTGAATGGTAAATTGACTAATTTATCTTAACTACTGATGATTGTGTATGTATGAAAACATATTGTTGTACTTCTAATTTAATCAGTTATTTGTTTGTTGTTTTAGCATGTACAACAAGTCTATGTCAACAGAAAAATTGTTAAAACTACTCACAGTTTTATTTGTTGGAATGATATATACGAGGTAGGGTCAAAAAGTTCTCGGAATGGTCTTGTACAGTCAAGCATTTGTAGGAAGGGAAATTTTTGTTTGGGAGGTTGGCTTCACTACTAGGGAAGGTGCTGTGCCGTTCAGCAGGCTGTTGGAGTTGGTTTCCTGCATGCAGTGTATGATATTTTAGACATAAATTTTTCTTTCGTCGGATTATGAAATACCATCATTAGAGCAGCTTGCCAATATCAAATTCTGTGTGTTGCTAGAGAAATCACCCTTGGAGACTCTTGAGATGCTGAAGAAAGCATACGGAAATGATGTGATGAAGAAAACGGTAGTTCACGAGTGGTACAAGCGTTTTCGTGACAGTTGCACAACAATTGAAGATGATATTCAGACTGGGCTTCCTTCCACTTACACCACAGATGCAAATATTGGACATGTTCAACTACTTGTGCATGCGGACAAGCGAATGAATTTATTCCTGAAGGGAAAACAGTCAACAAAGAATTGTACACAGAGATCTCATTACGATTACGAGATGCAATTGGACCAAAACAACTTGAAAAATGAGCTGGGAATGATTGATTTTTGTTGCATGACAATGCCCTGTCACATCGATCCCTAATGGTGAAACAATACCTTCCAAAGAATAGTGTTACCACTCTGGAACACCCTCCATATTCTCCTGATCTTGCACCACCGGATTTGTACCTGTTTCCACAGCTGAAAATGACATTGAAGGAACGTTGTTTTGCTGATTTGTCAGAGGTAATGGGAAATGCAACGAAGCAGCTGATGAAACTTTCAAAAAAGGCTTACAGGAGTGTTTCCAACAATTGTATGAACGGTGGAATAAGTGTGTAGATGCAGGAGGAGAGTATTTTGAAGGAAAAATAAAAACGTACAAGAGCGCGCGCGCATGTGTGTGAACAGAATATCTCAAGAACAGAATACCTTATGAAGTTGAAACTTGGAACTTATGTTAGGTTACTTTGGGCATAAGGGGACCCGACAAGAACAGTTTAATCAAAATCTTTGACTGAAAGTAGTAGTTTATTCGTACAATTTTTAATTCTTGTGTAATTTTTCTCAAAAACAGCTCCTACGATTTTGCTTAAAATCATCTCATTTACTACATTTTTGAGCTCTAATAGATGGGGTAAGTGACATGTCTATTAAAATTAAATAGGGGGGGGGGAGTGGGCTGTGCTCTTATGGTATAATTTTTCTTTAAATTTTAGCCTTAAAATATGCATTATGGCCTTAAATATCTATTTAGAGGAAGTGAGTATAATCAAAGTTTTAGAATATTAAAAAACCTACAACTTATATTTCAAGTGTTTTTTCGTACAGTGCTTAGTTTAGCATCAATTACTGATTTTCCTTATTTTTCTCATTGAAATCAGTAAAAAAATGGGTTACCTATTTTAAGACTGCACCCTTAATTTATGTATTTTAGGTAAAAAGTATGTACTGCACACTTTTGCCCTAAAATGCGAGTCTTGTGAGTTTTTTTACACCCGATTTGTAATTTTAAAAGAGAGTACCCCATGCTGGACAAAATTTTAATTGTTGTTTTAAAGTTTCTATCTACTTTGTACAATGTGTTTTGTAGTTTCAATTTACAATTTTCCATCTAGGGTATTATTAATACTATTACTTATATACTGATTTATACTTATACTTATTACTTACTTATTTATACTTATATACTTATTACTATTACTTATAAATTAGTACATTTTACCTTACCATTTATTTTACCAGGAGTTCCCATCTTTAAAAATAATAAATTCTTGTTTAAAAAATTTGATTATCTTATATTTTATGTTTTGTATAGATTTTTGTTACTCACTGATGTGTTTTCTGTGTAAAATTCATAGATAAAAATTTAGGATTTTAAAATAAATATTCAAAAACAAAAGATGTAGTTTCACCATAAAAAATTAACATACCTAAAAACCTACATGAATGCACAATATCATGTTATTTTTTTTGTAGTAGATCTATATTTAATAAAATGATTGTTTAAAAAATTCGTACGCTAATAATTGTGGATTCACTGAAATAAGTCAAATAATAAGAAATGAACAATGTATTAAAGCAACATTACAAGGATAAAGGTTAATGATGACCAATAATATTTATTAGAATTAAAATGATTGTTTAGTTTGATAATGTATATTATTATTCTCATTTACGAGACTTTCTCCTGTTTTATTTAATGGTACTTAACCAACATCAAAGTCACAAAAAAGTTTAATATATTAATTTTAATATTAGAACATTTGTCTCAATTATAGTCTCTGTTATTCTCTTAGTTGAAATTTTTCGATTACATTTTTATGAACCTATAGAAGTATTTTGTATTTTATTAATAAAATACATTTAACTTGTCAGATAAATAATAAATTGCATAATTTTCTCTGGAGAGAAAGGTCATATTTATGATATCTTTGTGGGAGGGGGGATATGTAGTGGTCTTTGGGTTCATTATGAACAAAATTGGTCTATGAGTTGTTGATATAAATTAAACACACAGAATTATTTATTAAATAAAAATTTACTACACAACATAAAATAATAAAATGATTACAATAAAATAATTTTTACTTAGAATCATTAATTAAATAAAAATTTACTACACAACATAAAATAATAAAAGGATTGCAATAAAATAATTTTTTTACTTTCTCTTGCCTATATGAATATATAGGAAGGAAAGTATTGTTTTCATGTCGATTTTTCGAAATCGAGTTTTCACTGGATCTATACGTTTTCAGACCCCCTGAACCCAAAAAACATGTTTTTAGCGATTGGTCTGTGTGTGTGTGTGTGTGTGTGTATACAAAATATCTCAAGAACGGAACATCGTACGAACTTGAAACTTGAAACTTAAGTTACATACCACTACCGTACCCGACACGAACATTTTCATCAAAATCGGTCAACCGGAAGTAGTAGTTTATTCGTATAATTTTTCACTTTTTTGCAATTTTCTCAAAAACTGGTTCTACGATTTTTTTTAAAATCGCCTCATTTACTCAATTTTTTATTCTCTAAAAGATAGGTTAGGCGGCATGTTTGCTGAAATTCTTGGTGAGGGTGTTTTTACGTAAAAAAAGTGTTTTTTTAAGATTACGGCTTTAATATTAATTTTAGAGCAAAAATGTATATAATAAAAGTTGTTGAGAATGTAAAATTCTACAACTTTTATTTCAAATATTTTTTTTGTATAACGCTTAGTTTAGCGGTAATTAGCGATTTTCTGTTTTTTTCTCACGAAAACGTGTGAAAAATCGATTTTTTTAAGATTTCGGTTTTAGTAAGCATTTTACGACAAAAGTGTATATAATAAAATTTATAGAAAATAAAAAGATCTACAACTTTTATTTAAAGCATTTTTTTCTACAGAGCCTAGTTTAGTGTGAAAGAGTGATTTTCCGTATTTTTAAGCCAAACTGAGTTCGATTTTCATTTTGCGTCATTCACTCATGATTAAAATTAGGTTATGTTTGTTGAGGTTAGTTTTTTGTTTATTTCTTATGTTTTGTTACTAATGTTAGGTTTATTGTTAATTATTTGCACTGGCAAGAGAAAGGTGTGTTAGTGTTTTACACCAGATTTTTTTATAATGATTTCATTTAGTTACTGTGATCATTGTATGAAAGGTTAACAAAAGATAATTTTTTATTCATCTTAATATTTTATTTCGTTAGTATTTAATTTAATCCTCAAAAAAAGGCAATAAGAATTAATTAAAAACGAAAATACAATTTTACATCACTATGTATAAATGCAAAAGGTCTCATTGACTGACTCATTCATTCACTCCCTCATCATTGATTTTTCTTATCCAATCACGTAAAGAGCTGAAATTCAGGATATTTGTTCCTTAGGGTTTGAAAAAACAACTAAAACATTTTCATTTTGAACACTTGTACTTAAGGTGTAAAAAAGGAGTAACAACCCTAGAGTAATACATATTATTTCTCTACCTTCCTGAAGAGCTACACTTATGAAAATTGCCATGGATATTTGGGAAGTACTACCTAGGAATAGTAAAGGATTTTTACAACTTGTTCCTGAGAGATGGAAAGGGGATAACTTAAGCATTAAACATCATATTTATGTCTTTCCAAAATGCTAGTACCATTTTTAAAGTAGTTACAACATATTCTTGATGTAATACGAAGGAATAATAAAGTATTTAAATTTCAATAACATGGTCCTAAAGAATGAAATGGGGCTTTACTAACCTAAATAATCAATACTTAATTTAGTATTTTAATTAATTATTGACAACATTTCTGTGCCTTCTCAGAGAGTTACAATTCTGGAAATCTTCGTGGATTCTGTTCGTGACATCTATACAAAAATAATTTCGTGAATTTTATTCAATGTACCTAAAAGGGGAAAACCAACTCCTGCCTTACACTGTGAACATTGATCTTTGGTCTTCCCAAAGAACTCTCATAATCAGTATGCTGATTTCTAAGGATTACTTAGGCAATGTAAAGCAGTTTACATTTGACTATATGTGTCTAAGGAGTGAAAATGGTTGGTCTACCCTTGATATTTCTATCTACAAGGGGTAAAAATGGGAGCAACAAACCTACAGAAATGTTATTCTACATTTTACAAATAAATATTATTGTATACCTTCTAATAGTAATCAAAATTTTTATTCACCTAGTGATGTTTGCAAATCAAATTTTTTAAAACAACCCCCCAAGGGTAGAAATAAGTTTGCTCACAGCGCTGGCACAATTGTTCATTTCTCTTCTTAACCTACCCTGTCCGACCGGAGGTTGGCATTCATAATGGTTATTCGGACTTTGAACACCATAGCTCTGAACAGCTTCGCTGAGGTACAACGAAACCAGTTGCGAAGATTCTTCAACTAAGAAATTGTTCTTCCCACATCTCTCTTTCCCTGAATCTTGCCTTGTATTATCAAGCAAAGCATTTCATGTCTTGTTCTACACATAATATGACCCAGATATTCCATTTTCCTTTTTTGAATGGGGTAAACAAGCTCCTTTTCTGATCCCATTCTCCGCAAGACTGTCTCGTTGGGTACTTTATCTGTCCAGAGTAATTGTTCATTAGGCCTGTATAAAAAAAAAACTAGTATTTTGTAAAATAATTTATGCATAGCAGTTAAAGTTAAATAAGCGTGTTTTCAGAGTACCAATTTTTTTTTAGTTTATTTAAAGTCGCATCAATGGCTCATTCATTAGCGACTACGGTGGGATTTGTACCGGTAGGTTTTAACTTGTGAAAATTTCTAGACCCTGGCTGGGAATCGAACCCGGGACCTCCGCATGGTAGGCTACCATGCTATCACTATGCTACAGAGATGGCCTCTAAGATTTATGTAATTAATATTTTATGTTGTTCATGGAAGATAACCTAGAAACAATTAGTAACTTCGTTCATATGTAATTAATAAAAATCATGAATAAAAATATATAAAAAATATTTGAACAAGAATCAAAATTTTTATTACATTATCAATTTATAATACTTTTATACATTCTGTTTTCTTATAATTCACAAAAAATTAACAATTTTTTATTTATCTATCAATATTGGATTATATCAGGATCATTGTAATAGCACATTCACATTTATAAATACAATCATTACATTATAGATTGTTCAGTTACATAATAATTTGACATCAACAGCAACAATTATAACAATAACAGTATATTTAAGATTTTTTTAATAATTACATTTCTTTTAGGAATTTAAATAATTAAAATTTACTTTATAGTTTGTTATTGGATTTATTTACAGGACTACAAATGCTTAGTATAGTATAATTGGGAATATTTATAATATGATAAAATTCAGTTTTAAGTAATAGTTCAGTACACGATAAATTTTTCAATTTTTCATGATACATTTTTACTTTCTCTTGCCTATATGAATACATAGGAAGGAAAGTATTGTTTTCATGTCGATTTTTGAAATCGAGTTTTCACCGGATCTACACGTTTTCAGACCCCCCCTGAACCCAAAAAACATGTTTTAGCAATTGGTCTGTGTGTGTATGTGTGTGAACAGAATATATCAAGAACGGAACATCGTACGAACTTGGAACTTAAGTTAGATACCACTAGAGGAACCGACATGAACATTTTCATCAAAATTGGTCAACTGGAAGTAGTAGTTTATTCGTGTAATTTTTCACTTTTCTCAAAAATGGGCCCTACAATTTTTTTTAAAACCACCTCGTTTACTAAATTTTTTATGCTTTACAAGATAGGGTGGCGTCATGTCTGCTGAAATTCTTGGAGTGGCTGTTTTCACATAAAAAAATTGTTTTTTTTAAGATTGCGGCTTTAATATGCACTTTAGCGCAAAAATGTATATATAATAAAAGTTGTAGAGAATTTAAAAACCTACAACCTTTATTTCAAACATTTTTTTTATAACCTGTAGTTTAGCGGTAATTAGCGATTTTTTGGTTTCTTCTCACGAAAACGTGTAAAAAAATCAATATTTTAAAGGATTGGCCTTACTATGCATTTTATGACAAAAGTGTATAATCAGATTTATAAAAAATTAAAAGATCTACAACCTTTATTTAGCGCATTTTTCTCTACAGAGCCTAGTCTAGCGGGAAAGAGTGATTTTCCGTATTTTTAAGCCAAACTGAGGTTGATTTTCATTTTGTGTCTTTCACTCATGATTATAATTAGTTTATTGAGGTTAGTTCTTTTGTTTATTTTTAATGTTTTATTACTATTGTTAGGTTATATTGTTAATTATTTGCATTGGCAAGAGAAAGTTGTGTGAGTGTTTCACACCAGATTTTTTATAATATATGGAAAACAGATGTAATCAAAATCATACAGTTCTTAAATTTAAAAATAATGAATTACAAAATTACATATTACATATTTTGTATTTTAAAGAAAAGTTAAATTACCTGGATCATCAACTTTGATCTAAACCTAATCTAATTAGGTAGGTTAAATTAAGTTTTACAGAAAATGTAAAGCTTTTCTGATAGCTTGAGTCAGCCACATGAATGGTGCAGGAGTCTGTTTACCTACACTACAAAATAGCTTTGTAGATACACAACAGTTCCACGTTGTAGGCCCAATTCAGGAATAAACAAGTCTTCATCATAATCAAATAACTCTATGTATACTGAACGGGACGAAGTGAGGGGCTTATCTCATTCACGTTGCAGCCAACTCGAGCTATCAGATAAGGTCTATTTATAATTTTATGCTAACAAGAATAGTTTTATTGACATTAGAATAAAAATATTATGTTGTTTAGGTCATCAGTGAAAGGGTGGTTTGAACCTCTAGAGGCTTTACTAAGTAAAACAAGCAGTGAGGTGGTTTATATTTCCTTCCTCACTGAGTTGAAAAGTATGCTTACCAGCATGCCAGGCCCTCTGAAAAGCTCATATTTTCCACTCTGCAAATGACAAGATCGCTTCACCACAGAGTCTGGCTATATAATAAAATTCATTATCAGAGGAGATAGTTCTGATTAGTGTCTTTTACACCTCTACCTCTTCTGTTATTAAATGATTCACTCATTTAATTAGCTGACCTTGTGATAAGAAACAGAACTATTTTTTTAGCCCTGCAACTAACAGATTGAGTGCAATTAATTTTACTCTCAACCTGCCTGTTATGGGCTGAAAAATAATATAATAATAATAAATAATGAAAATATAAATAATAAATAAGTAACTATTTTAAAAACAACAAAAATATTCTTCAGGTGTAGTCCTGCATATCAAACGATTTACATTATTATTACCAAACTAGAAAAAAATTTAGGACTTTTTAGGGTAGGTACTTAAGTGTTTAGTTAACAGAATGACAAACCTTGGGAAGCAGTTCATTTAATAAAAATAAAGAAAAATAAACAAAACACTTCATAAGAAGGTATATGAAAAAAATGTTCTGCCGCACTTCATTTTCTATCAGCCTTTTTTTTATAAAACAGATTACCTCAAAAATGAATCAAAACATTTTGATAAAATTTGGCACTTATGTTTGAACTAATTTATATGGGAAAAGAATAACTATGGAAATATTTATTTATGTTTAAAAATTTATAAGTTAAAATAATAGTGTTTTTATACCCAAATGTTTTGTACATTTATGCTAATGCAGACAATAAATATGAAAGATGAAAATGAGTGATAACAAAATGACTGATGTGTCTGCTAATCGAACCCATGACTCTTGGTGCAGAAGCCAGTACCAAATAACCAAGTTGAGTCTATATTTTAAAGTTTGAGTCTCTTTTACTTCCTTCACTTAAGCCAAATATTAAAAAGAGAATTTGAGAAATAATCACGATCAAGATAATGTCTTTTTTCTTTTTGAAATGTACATGATTATAATACATGAAATGTGACCAACTACTGCCTTCCTGTTTCTCATTGCAGTTGAAAAGAGATCATTTGTTGGCTAAAATCTAATACCACTTATCTGGTGATTTTCAGGTTCTGAGTTTTAGAATCTTAGAAATTTTAGATATGTGTAAGATGTGTAAATGAAATTTTTAGTCTTGCACAGACTCAGGCTGACCATTCCTGAGAGAATATGGTTAATACTCCAACCTAATACCCCAACCATCAACGTAGATTGGTAACCATTGTCTATTATTTAAATCTATATAATATTATTTATGGATTATATTATAATATAATACCTTTACTAGGATTTGAACCAAGGATCCTTTGTCTCCAAAAATCACCTGTTAAACAGCTGACTTTAGCGATGACTCTACTGCTAGACCAACTCGATGGGTTAAGTAACAACAATCGAGTAAGAAAATTTGCATGGTGAGAGCCAGATATGAATAACCTCTATGAGATTCTCCTTTTAAGTTCGTTTCTACTCTATGTCAAAAATCAGAAATAAAATTGGGTGTTGTCTATAGTAAAGTTCCTGATAAAAAATAAAAAGCTAAGAAAATTTAATTTAATGTAAGTTTGTGTGAGAATTATAAGGAATACTTCAAACTGCTGTCTTGTTAATAACAAAAATGTTTTAAAAATATACTTTACAATACTAATAGCAGCTATGGTTAAGAAACTGTATAAATTGAAAATCTTTAGACAACACCAAAATTATGAGTGAGTTGTTATCTTTGGTAGTAGAAATTTTGAATGTTCAGAAAAATTTTTGAAAAGTTTTTAGAAAGTACAAAAAGACAGACTGAATGAAAACAAAATGACATCAGACATTTGTTTAAACTAACTCTTTTGATTGTTTTAAGAAACTGAAATACATCTAAAAATGTGTCAACTACGTATTGGACTACAGTTGTAGGCTATATATCTATTTAACAATATTTAACATAATAATATAGGTATTTTACTATAAGTTATTCAAATAAAAATAGTTGTCATTGACTATTCTATTATTAACTTACATTGTATAACTTTTCATAGACATATTATTACAGATTACGAATTACAAAAAGTATGTTTAACAAGATTAAAAAAAATTATAAGTTTATTTTATTTGTACTTAGAGTTTACACAACATTTATAAAACACTTAGTTTGTATTACAATAATCACAGTCTAAGGTTTTCATTTACCTGTCTATCTATGTACACTAGGATTATTTCACACATTTATACAATTTATTTTATATAATATGTAATTTATACCAGAGTATTTAACTTAAATATTTATGATTTTACCATTTCACAAACAAAAATAGAACATAAAATGTATCTACACAACATACTTTTTTAAAAATACGAGTAAAACCAAAAATTAAAATTAAACAAAGAAATTGTTCTCACAGTCTGGTCCAAAGTAAGATAGTTTATAGAGAGAGGAAAAAGTAACTTTGGCACAGTCAAATATATCTAAAACTGTTTTTTATTCTGAATTGTTTTAAAACATGGCTACAAAATCTATCTGAAACAGTGGTATAACAACAAAACATGTTTTTATTCAGTTTGTTTCAAAAATATTTCATACTATTTCAATACTAATATTTCGTTTCTATTGATAATATTCCCAAAATAGGTAATACTGGAGGAAATATATTATCGGTTCTTTTTAGAGTCAAATTGCTCTGCTCCCTCACACTGTCAAAAACACAATAAACTGCCAGGCCACAATTTTAAGGTTTCAGAAAGCCATTCTGAGAGTTTAATAACTTTATATACATTGTGACATACAAAGGCCACAATGTTAAAAACCCCTACTTTTACCATCTTTATAAGAAAATACAGAAAATCACTAATTGACTAAGCGCTGTAGAAAAAAGTATTTGAAATAAAAGTTGAGATTTTTAAATTTTCTACAACTTTGATTGTGTACACTTTTTACCTAAAATGCATATTAAGGCCACAATCTTAAAACCATTTCCACAACTGGAACACAAAAAGTGTAGAAAATGAACAAATTTTAAAGGAAATCGTAGGAGTCATTTTTGACATGAATAAACCGCAACTTCTGGTTGATTGTTTTTGAAGAAAATGTTCATGTTGGGTCCCCTTGTGGTACCTAACTTAAGTTCCCAAGTTTCAACTTTGTACACTATTCCGTTCTTGAGATGTTTATGCATAATAGATCAACAAAATCCATGGTAATAAGTAGGGCACTGAAGAGGATGATGGTAAGCCTGAGAGGGTAGGTCAAGTCTTTTAGGAATCTTGGATCCCTGGTAACAAAAGATATGAGGTGTGCCAAAGAGGTAAAGGTGAGGATAGCAATGTCCGAGTATGCATTTGGAAAAGACGGATTTTGTGCAGTGAGCTTAATTTGGAACTGCGGAAGAGATTGGCAAAATGCTTTGTTTGGGGTGTGGCCATGTATGTATGGAGTGGAGATGTGGACTTTGAGGAGGGAGGATGAGAAGGGGTTGGAGGCCCTGGAAATGTGAATATGGAGAAGATTAGTTGGATGGAAAAGTTAGTAATGAGGAGGTGCTTCAGAGTGTGGGGGAGAAGAGGGGGACTGCTGGAAATGGTGAGATTGAGGAAACACAGGTGGCAGGGTCACTGGTTGAGAAGGGAGTGTCTGATTGCAGATTTTCTGGAGGGACCAGTTAATGGAAGGAAGGCAAGAGGGCGCAAACGTTACACGATGCTTGATGATGTAAAACCAAGAAGAAGGTAAGAGGAGGTGAAGTGGTTGGCTGAGAAAGGCAGAGATGGAGGACTGAATGTAAAACCCTGCTGTGAAGCAGAACACGAATGACAATTAAATGTTCATCATCTCTTGTTGTTTGTCGTCAATCAGTGATTTTTCGTATTTTAAGGCCAACAGAGGTTAATTTTCATTGTGTCATTGACTAATAATTAAACATTTATATTTTTCATTTTAAATTGTTTGCTGATGATTAAACATCAGTTATATATTTCATTATTTACATTGGAAAGAGAAAGTTGTGTGATTGTCTCACCCCTAATTTTTTCAATGAAGAACATTTCTAAGTTTTCATTCCTATCCAAAATTCAATCCTTGTCATTAAATCTGTAACTAATTTCATTCAAATCTACAAATTGTCTTTCACTTTTTTAGTTTATTGCTGAAAATCCAATTAAAAAAACTTGCACGAGATTTTGAATACTATTACTTATAACAGGAACTTTAAGCAAGATTTTTCATAGAAGTGAAATAATAAATGAAGAGTGAATTTTCTGGAAATCTGTTTTCTTGCTCAACATGGCCTTTATAAAACCTTCAAAACAATTTAAATAACTATGTGTCCCACATTTTTAGGTAATGAAATAAATTTGAACAACATTGGAAGACAAATTTTTTTATAACTAACATTGTTATGTGTGACAGTATACTGTTAGAAAATCAAAAAATTATTTACATAGTCATTCACTTAAGTGCTGATATATTGACTGCAAAGTATCCTGTTCATTTGGGCTTTATGATCGTTTAAAAGCACAAAAATATCTCATCTTTTAGCCCTCAAAATTTTCCTATACATGTTACACGTACATATACACTAAGCTAATCAATTCGTTTTAAGTTTTTTCTCAAAAAAAGCTCTGAAAATGTTGATACATGTTTCAGCAGTGATGTTAGCAATAAAGAAAATTATAATCGTTGCTTAGCTAGACTATTATTAATTTACTACAACATTAATTTTTTATTGAAACACATGAAAAAATTCTGTTTTTGAATTAAACTTCCAATATAATAAATATTGGTTTAAAATATTATTTGTCTGATTTGGTGGTAGTCCACCTGGTAGAAACAATTTTAAATGTAATTTTGATATAATTTTATCTTAATTTTATAAGCTGTGTCAATGACTTTTTAAAGTTTGTTTTCTATTCGGCTGTAAAAATAGTCATAATTTTAAATTTAAAAGTACTGAAAAACCATTTAAATATATGTACTTTAAAAATGTAAAGCCTAGGCTCATGATACATTTATCACCTTGTACAAGGGATATACCTAAAGTAAGGACCGTTAAGTCAAAAAAGAAAATATCTTTTACTAATTTTCAATTGTTCAAATTAACTAATTAATTGTTTTAATTCATTAAATAGTTTTTAATTGTTTTAATTATTTCAAACAAACCAACTTCACATTTCTACGTAGTATTCATTCACTTCTAAGCACTTTTCGTAACACTGCACCAGCTTCTTTAATCCCTTGGCATAGAAATTTGCCACCAGGGAATTGAGCCAGTTTACAATGGTAGTCTTGAGTTCCTTGTTGTATTCAAACCTAGCCACTATTTTAACTTCAAGAAGAAAACATATTTGCGAGGTACAAGGAGAGAACTGTTTGGGGGATGATTAAAACATTTCTGACCAAAATCTTGAATCTTCTTGTTGGTTCAGATGACAGTTTTGTGTGCCGATGATTTTGGATTGTGTGTCTCAGTTTGTTGAGCATTTCACAGTACAAGTCACCTGCAATTGTTGTCCCATGTTCCATTAAATCAGTGAAATGAATGTCTTTTCACCTCAGAAAATGGTAACCATCATTTTCCGACTTAGGTAAGAAGATTGCTTGAATGTTTTGATTTTGGAGAAGTTGAATGGCACAATTGTATAGGCTGTTGTTTTGTTTCTGCATTGTTGTAGGGTATTTATGTCCTGTTGCTTGTAACAATATGGGAAAACAGCGGCGAACTTCTATGCAGAGGGTTAGAGTAGCTAGTGCAGCATTATGAAAAATACTTAGACATGAACAGGGTTGTGCAGAAAAATAAAGTAAGTTATTCGAAACTGAAACTGTCAATAAAAAATGTTTATAACAAATTTATTTTTTATGACTGAACGGTCTTTACTTAATAAAATATCTCAGAATTCAGTTAACGGCCAGACAACCAGCACTAGGCCATGCACAGCATGAGCGTAACTGCAAATATTGTTATAATTCAACAATACAGTTTTTGTTTCTTTAGAGAAAAATACAATAAATTTCTGTTATAAAAATATGTAGTTTATAAAAATATCATTTTTAATGAGATAATAAAATACTGCATAAAATATTATTTTTGTTTATAAAACTATCAAGTGTGGTAATTTGAATTCAAATATACTTATTTATGATTCAATGTTGATCTCACTGGTTTGTATACTATCATCACCGTTCACCTGTTTTGTGTTTGAGGTTGAATTATGAATTATTAATTCAATTTCAGTTTTTGGCCAACTTTCATAATTTAAATTAAGACTTCTCGCTCGAGCTTTGGAATGTAGTACATCACTACTGGCATCTTCCAATGACCGACATTTTTCAACAATATTTGATTCTTGTACTTTTAATTGTTGAATAACTTGCTTTGGCAATACTGGGATTTGACTTCTTCTTCTATTAAATGTTGAATCATCACTGCAACCTACCGAACTACTTTTTCTTCTGTCTTCTAAAGCATTTAAACTACAAGTTGGTACGATTCTGTGTGGGAACCTAGGTGAACCTCTTGCTTTTTCTCTAAAATTAAGAACTGGTTGTGAATGTTGATGCTGTATTGAAAATGAAACTCTTTGTGATAAAGATGGTACAGACTGTGCTTGACTTTTTGGATTGCGTTCATCTGAAATTTCCTCGCTGTCAGATTGAATGGAATCATCATCATTGGATGATTTACAAAGTGCCGCTAATGAAAATTTTCTAAAACTTCTAGAATCAGATTCATTACCAGATAAATTTTCATTACACTTATCCTTGCTGATGCCCAGTCTACTTGTATTGCAGGACGATTCAGGACTCTCTGAACCACTTTTACTTGCTGGGACAAGGCCCGAAAAGTAACCCATATGAACTTTCAATGCGGCAGCAATTCCGCTTGTTGCTGCCGTGGCTGATGATGATGATGACTTTCGATTTGTTGGTTTTGAATGCAACATACTTCGAAGTTTTCTAAAAACTGAAATTTTTGAGGGTTCATTAAATGATATTGAAATTGAACCTTGTCTTCGATAATATTCATCCTCTTCATCTGTATGAGGTTTTGTTTGGACACTATTTTCATCTAATTTTGGTTCAGAGCTAAACGTAACTCCACGTCGCATCGGTGCAACACAATGTTCTGCAGATGGCCAACTTGCTCTAGGTATTACTGGAGGTAATACAGACAGTAACAGCAATGGAAGACCACCTCCCACACTGGGTGATTTTCCTCTTGCATGGGGAAGAACAGGGATCATATTTGAATCATCAATTGGAGTTCTGTCATTCTGAAATAAAATTATACACATAATGGTTAAATCAGTTTTTAAAGAAAATTATCATGACAAACAGAAAAATTTCACATTATAGTTGCAGTTCATGAGAAAAACTATATTGTGAACGAATACTTATGCTAATTTCCTTAGTGATTTTTTATTTGTGGGTTGCAATTCAACTAAAAATTTTAATAATTTAAAGTTAATCTAACAGCTAGGAAAAACTAAATAATTTATTTTGTATTATAAAACATGCTTTGCTGTTGGAGTTTTTTTATTTTCTGGCTGTGTGAAGGAAGGATTGTGTTTTTTGTGATTGATATAAATTATGATTTTGTGGTAGTATGGGTGAATCATTTGTTCATCCGAGTTTGAAAAATACTGTTTTAGGCAAACCATTAGGTTTGCATCGATGGACATTAGTCCATGGGTGCAGTTGTTTTTTAAGTCAACAGCCGAAAGGCTGGTTTGAACCTCTAGAGGTTTTACTGAGTAAAAACAAGGAGTGAGGTGGTTTACTGTTGCCTTCCTCCATGTATGCAGTATAAGCAGAATTTTTAGTTTTTCCTTTTTTTTTAATATTCATATTGTGTAAGTCTGTAATAAAATGTCAGAAAATGTATTGAATAAGAGTCTTTTTCTTATCTTCACAGAATAAGTTGTCTGTTCTGTTCTGCCATTAAAATGTTTTTTATTTTCATTGAAGAAACAATTAAACCATTCCCATCATTATTGAGGTATTTTAAATCTTCTTACATGGCAAGGTTTGTATTCCAAAACCGGTTTTGGAATTCTTTGAAGATGCTCCATCCGTTCATTGCTAACAACTAATTCTTTTGTTGCTTGTAACGAGTGGTTGTAATATTAATTAATGAACATGAGAAAGGTGGAATAATTAATGTACAAATATTTAGTGGTTACTTACCCTGTAAGATGAATGAGAACTTGTTGGGGATGTTGGGTTATTTGATAGCTGACGTTCTAAACGTGAAATCTCCGTGTCCAAAGATACTAAATCTCTTCTGTAAACTCTATTTTGTACTTCAACGCGATAGTAAACTTCCCTTTTGTCATCCATTATAAACCTAGAAAATTTTAAATAATTTAATATTTCATATGACAAGCCCAACAAAGGTTAAAGTTGGAACTAAAAGCGCTTTTGAATAAAATCTGCAGGTAATTTAATTCTGATAAAATTAGTGTGAATAAAATCATTTAATGCTAACAGAAGTTTTATTTATTTGGCTTCATTATAAAAGAGAAGAGCGATATTGTATCAAAGGTACCATAATTTAACATAGTCTCTTGTATAATGCTTAAAATTGGTAATAGAAATTAAGTATTGTTGTTTTGAAAAAAAATCATAACTACACTGTTCTTACACTCATTTTACAGGTTTACTCAAATTCATCAAAACTCCTGTGCAGTTTAGCATCTAAGATATGGTAGACTAGCCCAAAGTTACTCAATCTGAAAGATAAATGGTCATTGCAGTGAGCATGTTTAGATAGAAAATGCTGTTGTAAAGTTGGGAATTTTCATAGAATCTGATTTTGTAGAAAATTAATTCACTTCTAAAAATTTCAGTCTTAACCTTGTGTGTTATAAATGAAGGATTCTGAAGTCAAATGTCCGCTATCATAACTGAAGAAACTGTTGAGAATAAAATGTTGTGATAATTTGCATTCCTTTAAAAGAAATCTGAAAAATTACTTGATTGGTGAAAATTTTTATAGCGTTCAAGAATTTCTTTCTAAATAATAGTAGTAGAACAATGTGTGATTGTAATCTGTATTTCAGGTGTTATAACTTCTTGACATGTCCTATATTCCCATGGGAGTCTCCTGGATGCATTAAAAAATAAAAATTTTAATTTTTTGTCATCAGTCTCCTGACTGGTTTGACGCAGTTCTCCAAGCTGTTCTATCTTGTGCAAGTCGTTTCACATCTACATACCTTTAACACCCTACATTTTTTGTAATTTGCTTTATATATTCTAACCTTTGCCTCCCCCTTTAGTTCACTCCCTCAATATTACCCTCCATTATGGATAAACTAGTACCTGGATGTTTTAAGATATGCCCCACTAGCCTATCCCTTCTTCTGGTAAAAATAAAATAAAAAAATAAAGTCTGAATAATTTTAAACAGTAGCAGTTTAATTTGACGGCAGTCCATGAATTTTTTAATCATTTGTTTAATGTAACTAGTCAAACTAAGTAAATTTGTTTACATAGTATTGTACATTAGGTTCCTTGTTAAAAAATCGTAATTATAAATGCATTAACAATAAATTGTCATTTTAGAAAGGGAACATGTCCAAAATTACAAATTTTTTATTATTGGCGTTTATGGTTAATAAAGGGGTATTTCTAGATATTCCATATTGAAAGGGTACACAATACTAAAGTCAATCAAACTTGTTTTAAAGTTGTTAATATCAACATTAAACTGTTTTTTGCCTCTCCTAAAAAATGAAGATTTTTAGCAAAGACCGTTTCTAAAATGACTTATTCGTTAATGCATTCTGTGGAAAATTTTATTTATTTATTTAATTTTATTTTATAATTAAAGAATCAGACATATTTAATCATACCTCCGTGTATTAAATTCAATCTTAAGTCCCATGCTCTGCATTATAGGATCTGTTGTGCAATCATTATGTGACAATATTGTATGTATCTTTGGCAGAAATAATAGGCACAAAGATGATGTAGTTGATACTAGAATAAGTATAGTGATTGTCAAAAATGCAAGCGTCGCGCGTTCCGATATCAAATTTGCCAAAACTACAACAAGGGCACTTGTGATTACAACACTGTACACACTCATTCCAATATAATGTGAATCATTTAAAGCTGGTATCTTCACATGCCTGTAAAATATATAAATAGACAATTTTAGTAAATATACAACACTCAGGAAGAAGAAAATACTTTCAGGTTTCATTTGAAACTCATGAAAGCAGATCACTTTACACATCTGAAGTGCAGAAAGAGGAAGCATTTCTTAGAGTTCCTAATAATACTAAAAGTTATTAACTGATACAACCAAAATTTGGATTGAGGTGTATTACATTTGTGATCTCACATTTAACAAACTTTTAATATTGATACATTGCAGTAGTGTGAGCATGATAAATACATAACTTTTGATAATCTTCTTGTAACTGTAATATAAAATTCAATAATTTTTATAATCTCTAATGGTGTATGTAATCTGTTCAATTTAAAAACAATGAACAACCTATGACTTTAAGATATTTGGATAATGTGTAAATGATGTGTGGTCTTGTACAAACTCAGGCTGATCATTCCTGAGATAATATGGTTCATTTAACCCCAAGCATCAAAGTAAACCGGTAACCACTGTCTAGTATTCAAACCTGTATAAATGTAATTGCCCTTAATGGGATTTGAACCATGAAACCTTCAGCTTCAAAAATCATCTGTAAAACAGCTGACTTAAACGCCGACAACTTTAGCACTAGACCAACACGGTAGGTCATTATTTAGGAAATAAAAAAATAAATTCTTTTAGTTAAATAATTGTTTGTTTGTTTGTTTACTAGTATTTTTCATTTTTTCTATTCCTAGAAAATTACATTTACGTCCCCTACCTAAATATAATTAAATGTAGTTTCCGTATGGAGAATATTAATGAAAAATACAACTCATTTTTCATTTTCTTGTTTTACCCTTACTTTATTGAATTGCATCATTTTTGAAAAACACTAACTATGGATTTAATCTTATTGAATGCTTACCTTGTCTCCCAAGCCATATATACACCCACTATTAATAGAAGTCCTTTATATACATAAAGTGCACCTAACCAGCTATGTGTAAATTGTGAACCACATACCTCTACCTAAAACAAAATAACAAAGAATATTATAAATATAACTACAGTTACGAGTATTAAAATCAGTACTTATGTCAGTACTCTGTTAAATGCACAAAGGTGTAAAGTACAACTTTCTCCAAAATGTGTGCTTTGCACTACATGATAGGCAGAATGATTTATTTTATAGTGCACATTTATTGAAACTAATGTATTGCATAACTGGCTCATTCAAATTTGTGCCAAGGAAATTATTTCAAAAATAGTTGAATAGTACACAAAGTGTGCTTTCTCTTTTTAGAATAGCTTTCAATTAAAACTTGGGGGAAAAATATTTATTATTTTATTTATACCTACACTGATTAAATAATAATACAGGC
The DNA here is from genome assembly GCA_035578175.1 of Catonia carolina. Taxonomy (NCBI): domain Eukaryota; kingdom Metazoa; phylum Arthropoda; class Insecta; order Hemiptera; family Achilidae; genus Catonia; species Catonia carolina. Next base: position 252,267,989 of record JAQMRL010000001.1, on the reverse strand, counting down.
CAAAAATGGAATCACTGGAAAATTACCATTCGATGCAAGATTGTGGTAAGTGAAGTTTGAATTGGTGTGGATGTTGTTAAATATTTAAACTTCTTGGAAAACTCCTGTTTAGCTGGTAGGAGTAAATAATTTGCTTAAGTTCTTACTTCTCATCACTAATAAATATTATTATTACAACTTTTCATTAGAAATTGGTGAAAATCTTTTTATTTATTTTATTAACAAATTTTAAAAGTCTGTTCTGAAAAAGGGGTTTTTTTGCGCCTAAAGCGTATGTTCACTAAACCATCGAATATAGAGTCTGTATGTACTTAAAAGAAAGTTAACCTAATGTAAGTTGTATTTGAATGAATGTGCTTACATGGAGTTGTTTGTCTTTTAATGCACAATAATCCTGAAACCCTATTTATATAAAACATTCCATAAACTTGACATCCCAGTATCTGTCTACAAGAACACTAGATAACATATTTGGTTACCTTATGGATATAAATAATTTTAATATTACATTGGTATATTGTATTACTAATACAGTGGAAGTGTCTTGCCTAGGGTTCTGTTGTGGGACATTCCATTGCTTGTACTTTTGACTTTATATTGTTAATTCAAGGCAGAGTTCAAGACAGAGTGGTGATCAGGAAGCTGAAATCTTTGATTTGGTTATCGAAAATCAGGATAAGGATGAAAACGATGATATGGGGCGGTAGTGAAACAGATTGTTATTAATGCTTCAGAATGCTGACAAATAAGCGAACAGAATGAGGTGCATTTAAAAGCTCTGGAGTTGGAATTTTTTATGAAGAGCTTGTGGGGTCTCCGGTTGGATCATGTACAAAATGAAGTGGTGAGGGGAATAGCGGATGTGCAGAACACTGTGGTGGGAAGAATAGAGAGAGAGTTGGCAGTTGATTTGTTACAGGCATGTGCAATGGATGAATGAAGATAGGTGCCTCAAGTATCTTTGAATTATTTTCCGGTGATGAGGAGGAAAAAGGGAGGCCTCAGAAAACGTGGTGGGGTGGTGTGATGCGGGCAATGGAGGACAGAAACTTGGAGGACAGTGACTGGCGTGATAGGTGGTCATGGCATTTGAGATGCGGGTTGCGGAGTAACTCTGTAGGACCCCGCTTTAAAGTAAAATAAGTATTGTTAATTAAATATAACTTTTAAATTTACAAATTTTTATTTTAATCATAAATATTTAAACACAATCTGTACTTATTATTTTAAACAAAAGAAATTACCTGAGGTTGATACACAACACTTCGGTCAGTTGAACTAATCTCAAGTGTTAAATTCCTAAGATGTCGTTGCATTGGATCAAAAACAACCCACAATGTAACTATTAGTCCATCTATTAGTAATAACACACATATAAGTGATATTAGTTGAGTGTCTTGTAATAACTGGAAATAAATGAAAAGAAAAATATTTAATTTGTTATATTTATAACAATAATTTAAGATAATATTAGAAATGGTAAAACTTTTATATTAAATACATTTTGTCCTTTGACATCTAGTTCAGCATCTTTCACAAAAATTACAACCTTACGTGCATTTCACAACAAAATTGTGCATAATAAACACTGACACTAAAGAAAATAAAAAACTGTTTCAACTTAAGCATGTTGTAATTTTTTGACTCAGTTCAACAATAAGTTAAGATTCCTTTTTTAATAAATTTATGTATGAAGGAATTTATATGAAGGGTAGTTTATATTAGGCATTTCTTTTCATTTAATTTAAAACTGGGTAAAATTAACAACTACGGTGGGATATGTAACTATGTTTTAACTTGTGAAAATTTCCAAATCCTGGCTGGTAATCAAACCTGGGATCTCTGTGTGGTAGGCTAGGATGCTACGCTATGAAGGCAGCCATTACTTTTATTGGAAACTGTAATATGGTTTTAAAATTCTTTGAAAATGATCTTTTTTTTCTTCTGCCTTTCAAGGATTAGGCATCTCTGCCTGTTCCGAACCTCTCAAATCTGCCCATCTCTTTCTCGAACGTCCTTGTTTTCTCCTGCCCTCCGGCTTATAGCCCAGTGTCTGCTTAGGTATCTTATTCTCCCACATTCTGTTTACATGCTCTAACCACTGCATTCTGTTCTGAGATACCTTGTCGTTTATAGAGAAGATGTTGAGTTCTTTCCTTATCTCGGTATTCCTGACGATCTTTTCTACTACACCCATACATACATATGTCGAAGAAATTTTATTTCAGATAGTTGTAATCTACTCTCCTCTCGTTTGGATAGCACCCAAGTTTCACTGCCATAGAGTATGGTCAGCACTGCTAATGTTTTATAAAATCTCACCCTTGTGTTTTTGCTGGTGCTATTTTTTAAAGTGCCGTGGATAGTTCCGCATATTTGCTGAAATCGGTGCATCTTATTGTAAGCATCATTATCCTGTTGGTATGTAACGTTGCAACCTAATTACTGAAAGTAGGATATCTGTTCCAAAATATTATTATCTATAACAATTTTGCTTCTGACTGGCTCCTTCCCCCTGAATGCCATTACCTTTGTCTTCTTTGTCGAAACTGTCAACTTATACTACTTATACAACTTATAAGTTGAAAATGATGTACAAATTATTTTTCAATGTATATACTAGTACAGTTATTTTGGAACTGTACTTGTAAGTCTAGTGCCGCAGCTGTCTAATATCATTGTACCACGGCTGTATACACAGTTAGTTCCTAATTCTGCTAATTAAATACTTTGCTTGGGTTAATAGCAATACTTTCTTAGTGAGGTGTGGATGCACCCATGAACACAAGATCTCACATGTTTCTTTTATTAAACTATGTGTAATGTAAAGGAATATATTTCTTGAAATTGGTAACACAGGTGTGTTATAGTTTTTAGGTAGCTAGATTGATTTGTCTATTATTTAAAATTATAGCTTTCGTAATGTTTGAAACCAATATCATTATTTGTAAACTAATCTTAACAGAACCATTGTTTCGCAAGGCAAACTTCAATCTAAATCCAAATTGGTGCAGATATTTATAGTGATGTATTTGTTCATTAACTACATAAACCATTTTTCATGGAATTTGCTGTATTATATTAGTGAGAAGCTGCTTTCAATGAAGTTTCTCTATCATCAGAGTTTCTAGATGTGAGTTCTATGCAGAATAGAACACCATTATCTAACAAAAGCATTAGAAAAACTTTGCTAATAGAATTTACCTTATTCTTTACTACACCACTTGAACTTCTTGTGAATATTCTATGTACTCGATACGTTTTTGTGAACATTGATCCAAAAGCCAAAGAGAAACCAGCTGATAATAAATATACTCGTGCCTGAAAATAAAAAATTAAATTTATTCACAAATTTTTTTTTTGAATATTTTGATTGAAAATTTCAACAGTATGTACTATCAGAAAACAATACACTTAATGTGTAACAAATAATATGAGACAAAACAACAAAGAATGATTCCCAGTCTTTGTGAACAGATTCCATTGATAACTTGTGGTTTACTGTATTTACATAAGAGTATTTTTTAACTGTTTTTGTACATAATTTAAAAAAATATGTTGTGTTAGAGAATATACCTATTTAATCTCATTTTTGAGCATTAGACTAGATTTCCAGGTGAAAACAGTGAAGTTCTTGAATTAGTGAATGTTAGTTTTGTGTTGTAATCTTGAAAAACATTTGTTGTAAAAGAACTGCACTGTCTTGAACACAAGGAATATTGAAATCAGAATTTAGGTGACTGTCATTTTTCATGTAATACAGACCTTTTCATAAAGACATAGAATTTCTGATTGAAGAGCCTATTAAAGATGTTGAATATCTAAATTTAATAATTTTATTAGATTTACTTCACTTAACTCACATAACTTTACAAAATGTAATTTTGGCAAACCTATGGGTCAGTTCATTTAAATCAGCTGGTTTATTATTTAGCTACTTAGACAGGGTTGGTAAAGTTATTAGTTGGCAGATAGACAGATACACAGGAAATAGGCTTTCTCAAATTCTACCTGTTTTTTTACGTGCAATTCAAAAACAATAATAAGACGAATTATCAGGGGAGGTTGTTCAAAATAAAACAGATATAGTAATTGAATGAAAACCTAACTGTAGTAAAAATCAACTCTGTAGAGACGTTTTACAATGACTACTTATTGTTATCGTTACCATGTCTTGTCCATCTCATTATATCAGTTTTAGTTGTTGATTGTGGCCCCTTATTTCTGTGTACGGGAGTTTGAGCATAAGAGTGGTGTATATGTGTGTCCTAATGGAGGGTTACAATTCAGACATGGCTAGTTGGGAGTGGGACTGCTTGTATGTATAGCAAAAAATTCTATAAAACTCTCTACTACAATATAGCATTAATGAAAATTGACTATTGTAAAAGCCATTTAACATTTAGTTACACCAAACTTAAACACTACAAATCAGTCCTTAGATCTCAAGTGATGTACGGAAGTGAAACTCTTTTCAGCATCGACGATGGTGGAATTAAAGAGAAACTTAGAAAAGTCGAGAGAAGAATCTTAAGGACTTGTATCAACAAAATACTCCAAATTGATGGAATACAGGCTTTTACCCAATGAACAAGTCTACAAAGATATAGAAACATTCACAATTGCAATGAGAAAAAAGTGAATTTTCTTCCTGGGACACATACTGTAAATTTCAGCAACACGCCTTCTAAGAAGAATCACTGAAAAACTACTTACTGCTAAATCTGAAAAGCTATAGTAACCTGGCTTACAGAAATTCAAAACGACATGAAAGAACTCGACCTAACCATGGAGGATCTAATGCAACGTACACCTTGGTATAAACACCAAATGGGAAATCACAAATTTTGATTTACCACCACAACATTCAAATGCACAATTGGGGTTTGTTCAGATAAACGAAAATAAGATCTGAAAATATGAAAAAGTTTTGGAACAGCAAAAAGAAGAAATAGAAGAAGAACCATCCAAAATGGCTAATGTGATCCTATGTGGTCATAAGAGAAAAAACAGCCATTTAAGTATAGAGGTGATATAAACAAACACGATGGACTGACGGTGGCATTACTCAGACCAGCCTATGTGATCATCCAGCCAACATCATTTCCCTGTTTTGACTCTATAAATACTATTGGGCCTAAACATCCAGTATACATAATGCAATGTTTTTATAGTTCAGTTTGAGTTCTCATGTGGTTTCAAAAAAAATGTTAAAAATAGTGCTAGGAACGATAAAGTATGGTATATGGTATATTATGGTATATATGGTATGGTATATGGTATATGGTATGGTATAGATAAAGTATGGTTGCACTAAGCAATCTGGGTCGAGTTCTAGCCAAAGAGAGAGAACTGTATTGTTGGCACTTACTTATAGATAAAATGACTTTTACTTTATGTATCTTGTTGTTTAGATATTCAGTCGAAAGGCTGGTTTGAACCTCTGGAGGCTTTACTACTTAAAAGAAGGAGTGAGGTGGTTTACCTTGCCTTCCTCACTGAGTGAAAAAGTATGCTTATCAGCATGCTAGCACTCTGAAGAGCATCTACTTTCTACCCTACAAATGACACCTTCACTTCATTCACCGCAGGGTCTGGCTGTGTAATGAAATTCATTACTATCAGAGGAGATAACTCTGACTAGTGTCTTTTACATCTTTACTTCTATTGTTCTTAAATGTGTCAGTCATATATTTGGCTGACCATGCGATAAGAAACAGAACTATTTTTTGTCGCCCTGGCAGATGAGTGCAAATAATTTAACACTCCACCTGCCTGTTATGGGCATACAATATATGTATCTAGATCTAAAAAAAGCAACTTTTATGGAAAATCAATTATATACATATTAAAAATCAAATCCAAACTGCCATATTCATTTTAATACAAAATATATACTGACTTGAAATCAGTTTTCATTAATAATTTAAAAAACTTCCTTGTTTAGCTTGTGTGGGAAAATTAAGAATATTCAATTCGTTTTTATACTAAATTATTTTTACAAGAATAATTTTTAATGGGTGTAATACCATTGGTAATGAGTACTTCCCTTTTGATAAATTTATTCAGATCGTTGGTATCACTGATGATAAAATTTTCACAAACTATTTTAAGATGAAAATTATGAAATACTCATAATATTACTTGAATAAAAATACTTACGGTACAAACAGTTGGGAAAGCTGTTTTGGATGGTAACGTTGCATGATCAAGCCCAAGAAGTATCACAGCTGTGTAGACAAGAATACAACCAACCACTGCCATATTGTTTAGACGTGGGCTTGATAATTTTATGTACCTGAAAATAAAACAGATTTGAGTATTGTCATAAATGTTATTAAAATGTTATAAAATTTCGTCTGGCTTTGGAAAAGATGTAACTCAGGAGTCGGTGTGTATATTTATTGCTGAAGGATTATTCCTTACCAATGGATTTTTTTCACACTACATTTATTCTGTTTGGTGAGACGGGAGTTGGCCATGCGGACGATGTGGCCACAGAAAGCCAGTCTGAAGAACATCATGAGAGGTTCAATGTACCGGTACACCTCATCATCCTCCTGAGGGGATACTTGAAATCCTGGTTGAACTTGGGTCCCAGAATCTTTCTGACTATGCATCTTTCTTGGGTAGCCAGATTGGACTTTAATCCTGACGGGTTATGTTCAGGGTCTCCGCCCCATATAAGGCTGCTGGTCAGATTACTGTGTTGAAGTGCCTGATCTTGGCAGCTCTGGATAGGGACTTCTTATTATAGGTGGACTGCGTGATTTAATATGCAGTCTCAAGTTTAGCTATTCGACTTTGGAAGGCTTTGACCTCACCGTTAGCCAGGTCAATCCATTCTCCGAGGTATTTGAAGGTCTTGACTCAGTTTACTCGGCCGATCTGTGATGGAAGAATATCTGTGACCTGCTCAGTTAATATTCCAACCACTATCTACTTCAATATATTAAGAAATATAAAGTAAAATATATATAAAAGAAATCTTTATAATGGATCGTACGGCTTGAAATCAATTTTATTTTGTATAATATAAATTTTACTTCTATTTCATATAATGAATTAATATAATAATTTCACTAACCTTCTTTTTAAACTGCGTCACCTTTATTTTATTCCTACTTAAACGTGTTTCGGTGGATCCACCATCATCAGAGTAAATGAAAAATTGAAACTAAAAATTTTTTTTCATTTATTTAAAATTTACAGAGATTTTTTTAAAATTCAAAAGAGCAAAAGCAGGACATTTTGAATGAACAGATAAAATTTAGGAATGATGAAGTGATATTGACTGCTGCTGCTATCTACAGTAAATATGAGAAGGGATAAATTAAAATAAATTAATTTTAAATCAGTTTTATACAAGTGACTGAGGATCTTCTGTAAATTTTCTGTAAATTCTTCTGTAAATCTTCTGTAAATTTTAAATAAATGAAAAAAAATTTTTAGTTTCAATTTTTCATTTACTCTGATGATGGTGGATCCACCGAAACACGTGTAAGTAGGAATAAAATAAAGGTGACGCAGTTTAAAAAGAAGGTTAGTGAAATTATTATATTAATTCATTATATGAAATAGAAATATTTCAAACTGCAGGATGCATTATAAAGATTTATTTTTGAATATAAATTTTACTAACCTTTTCAGCTACCTTGATCCGTACTACCTACTTACACATGTTTTGGTGGATCCACCACCATCAGAGTACACAAAATATCATATGAAACTTTAAATATTTTTTTTTAAAAACCTACAGAAGATATCACATCTTCAGTCATCTGTATCAAACTCCATATGTTTTATGTAGATGACTGAAGAAGCAATATCTTTTGTAGGTTGTCAAATAAAAAATTTTAAAATTTCACATGATATTTTGTGTACTCTGACGATGGTAGATTCACCGAAACATGTGTAAGTGGATAGTAAGGATCAAGTCAGCTGAAAAGGTTAGTAAAATTTGTATTTTATAAAATAAAATACACTGCAAGTTTTTTTAAACTGAAAGAAAATTAATTTCTTTCTTTACTGCTATACTTACTTTAGTCGTCGAAAATGTAGATTAAATGCAAGAAATACAATTGCCAGTGTAATGCCAACAGATGCGAGGCAAGAAATGAGTAGGAAGGCAGCATGGTGTATTGTAACTATTCTTAGTTTAAAGACACGTTTTGCGATCGGTACATGGCCACCTCTCCATAAAATATTTACACATGATGGACATGTAAAATTTAAAATATCTAGTGATGGATCATATAATGCTACACTTACTGCTTGCCCACCTGTAAATTAATAATTGAGTTAAATACACAAACTACACTATTTCAGTAAAAAAAACACAAACAGAATCTGTAATATAGGGTGGAAGTCGCCCAAACTCTAATGAAATGTGCTATTTTAAATGTTCTAATTCCTGATTTATTTTAAATAAACTTTATGTATAAAGGTATTCTTATAAAACATTCTATACAGGTATTTTTAACAGTCATATTATATTGATAATCAAAATATATATTATTTCTTTAAACCACAAGTAAAACGGTAAACAGTAAACACTTACCAATTAAAGAGCTTTTGTGCATAAAATGTACATCTTCAGTAAATTTTCATGTTGTCTAAAATTTAAAACATCCTACTTCTACCATGTTAGATAAGGATTCCTTATCTACTATGGTGAAAGTAGGATGTTTTAAATTTTAAATAACATGAAAAATGACTGAAGATGTGCATTTTATGCGGGAAAGCGCTATAATTGGTAAGTGTTTACTATTTACTGTATTACTGGTGGTTTAAAGAAATAATATATATTTTGATTATATTTATAGATTCATGCAAGGATTTACAGCCCCAGTCGTATCTCGCTTCCTAAGCACTCTTTGTCTTGCTAGTCACGATCGAAAGTTGTCGCAAAGACATTGCCTCCTGCACACTATTCAACCTGTCATCTCTGGCCTACCCCTCTTTCTTCTACTGGCTGGTGTCCACTCCCATACCCTGTTTGGCCACCTACCATCCTTCATCCTCTGCAAATGGCCAAACCAGTTTAATTGCTTCTGGGATGTGGTATCCATGATATTTCCTTGAATGCCAATTCTTCTCCTAATTTCGGAATCTATCGATGTGCGACAAACCACTCCAAAAATCCATCTTCACCACTTTTAGGTGATCCTTCTGTCTGAATAAACTTTATATTTCATTATTTCTTACACTGAGAAGTTCACTCGTCTGAGAGCTGATGAATAAGCCAGCCATATGTTGGTACCCTGTTTCCTAGGTCATTCATGAATGTATCATATAAGAAATCTCTCCTAGTAAAGTTGTAAAGGAAAGGATAGTGACTCCATCCTGTACAATATGAGTAAGACTTTGCTTTCAGGTATCTTAACAGAGGTAAATCTTCATCTTATCATCAAAAATAATTATTTTTTGTCAGTTTAAAAAATACTATTTAGTTAAAAAAATCATTCAGTTCTTTGTTAACTATACCACCAGAAATCAGTTCTACAAGCAACACGAACATAACAATATGATAAAAACGCTTGAATTCCTCTAATGTGTCAATCATCGTAATTCCAAAATTTAGAAATATGTGGAAAAGTAAAAAATAAATTTAGAAAACAATATATTCTTTTGGTTCATTTCTATCCATGTTTAGTAGCGTTGTTAAAAATCATTTTTATCGTATTATGTTATTAATTATAATTCTGTAAATTAATGTTTTATGTTGGTAGTATTGGGGTGGTTATGTAGTAACAGCGGGAAAAGAGTTGGGGGTGCGCCTCGTGTCTGCGAAAGGTTATGATGTCTGTGTATGCGGTGATAAGTATTTGCGATTATTAATAAATTTTGGTAATATATATACAAGTGTTTCATTGCTTTTGATCTCAGTCATCCTTGTGAATTAATAAATTGTATGTGTTTGCATATGTATTGTGGTGTTTTAGAAAAACACCTCTTACAGTGTCGAAAATTTAATTGTCTATAATCTGAACCATTAAAAATGTGGAAGTTACAACGGCTTTATTGTTTTACATAATGTTGTAAACTTGGTTATTGTTAAAGACATTTGGAATGAAAATGGAGATAAAGATGAAAGTGGTCAAAAGAGGACAACTATGGCGGTCCTGCATTCACTGAATCATTTATTTCCATAAAGATTGTCATGTCATGGTTTGAAAAACAGCCAGAAAGTACCCAGACTCATGTCTTCTGTAAAGAATTAAACCTTGAAGAACTAGAGGCTACAGATGAAAGCGGAGCACAGTAACCTAGATCACAGCACAGAGCCAATTGACTTTCGTTAATCGTAACCTGCGTTGTCACATTGTGGTCCCGCTGTGGATGACAGCCTAATAAAAGCTGAAGTTCAGTCGACTAGTGTGACTTTGGAAAGGGGCAACCTCATATCCGACCTTAGCTGCTATTGGCTAGATCTCATCTGCAGTCTTTAGTTCATTGGGGTATAAGTATGTACCTGCAAAGAAGAGAACTTCTAAACTGATTCAACTTAAAATTAGTGACCTTTTTCAAGTGAATTCTAAAATGGTACAAAATTAATCTGCTTTGTTGTTTACTTGTGATTTGCATTAGCTTGAATTTATTTTTTTAGTCATTGTAGTTTTATTAGTAAACATCTCTCTTTAAGTTCAATAACCTTTAACAAAAGTTCACTCTTATTTCCATAATACAGTATGTGAATAAAGTATAATGTATATTACGTAATAATTTTTATTAGCTCTCGTTTTTTTAAGTATTACATGTAATGGCAATATATTGTTATTAAAATTTGTTGAAAATCCAAATAATGATTAGATAATCTGAACTGTCTGTGATCCTAGTTAGTTTGGATTTTCAATGCTCTGCTATAGTTGCTACGGATTACATATTTCAAGGAGCTCTTTCCAAAGCTTCCAAGAAGCCTTTTACCAAGAATTAAAACCTGGACCTTTGGCCTAACTGGAAAATACACAATTGACTGAATCACTAAATAATTTTTCTATTTTTATTGTTACCTTCAACTATAATTTTACCACTCACCTTGTATTTGGTAAAAAGCAGTCATTCCAACTCTATCTGCTCCATTAAATTCAACAGGTCCCTGAAAGAGAAAATAGTAATTTATATTACAAATAATTTGTATTACTAATACAAACTCTGAAACTTCAGAAGAGATGTTTCAACTTACAAAAATTTTCTTCTAAGACTATTATTACTAGCTAGGATTATTGTCATATCCATGTATGAAATGATCTCTCAGCTTCCTTCCTTCCTTCAATACACAACCTAAAAAAGATAATGATTTTATGTATGACAGGAACCATATTATAGAATTAGCATGTTAATATTATCACAAAAACTAATTCAATGCATTTTATATTAGACAATGAAAAGTCATATATATGTATTTTATATTCATGCGAGGATTTTCACCCGTATCTCGCTTCCTAAGCACCACCTCTCTCTATCTCGCTGGTCCCCATCCGAGAGCCACCGCAAAGACATTGTCTCCTGCACCCCATCCAACCATGTCACTTTCGCCCTACTCCTTCTTCTTCTACCAGCTGGCGTCCACTCCCATACCCTTATTGGTCACCTACCATCCTCCATCCTCTGCAAATGGTCAAACCATTTTAACTGCTTCTGGGATATAATACCCATGATATTTTCTTGAACGCCTAGTTTCCTAGTTTCAGAATTCAGAATTCAATCGATCCGCGACACACCATAGCTCCACCTCCAGAAATCCATCTCCACCACTTTTAGGCAATCCTTCTGTCTCTTTGTCAATACCCACACTTCCATAGCAAAGGGACATGAACTCTCCAGGATAGCATGATAAATATTTATCTTTGCCTCCTTCCATATTTTATCATTCCAAAGGACAGAATTTAAATGCCCTATAACCCTCCACCCTTGCGAAATCTTGCTGTTTACTTCCACTGCACTTGTTTCGCTCCTATCAAAGATGTCTCCCAGGTATTTAAAATTTTCACAGCTTTTCACTACACCCATACCCAGCTGAATATCATTTCCTGGCTCACCAACAGTAAGGTGTTCAGTCTTGTTTACATTTATACTGAGGCCACATCTTTCATACTCTTCTTGCAACTTCCTCGTCGGATGAAAAGTCATAACTAGCTTAATTTGTTGTCGGTCTATAGTTTATGTTATCAAATAATGATGATGCAAAACATTACAATGGAGTAATAGCTACAGTAGAAAAACATAGGCCTAAATGTGTTAAAAACTATAAATGCAAGTATCAGATAGAGTGATTCTTATTCAACTCCAATCAAAATCATTCATCACAAATATAATTCAGGTTTATTCCTCAACATCTACTAACCACGAAAAGGATCAAAAATTATTTTACCTATACCTTAATGTTGGCTTACTTCTTCTTCATCAGGTGCCATCTCCGCTTCGAAGGTTGGCATTCATCAGAGCGATTTTTATCTTTGATGTCACAGCCCTAAACAATTCGTTGTTGCTGCAACCATACCAATCTCTTAGGTTTTTCAGCCAGGATTTTCGTCTTCTTCCCAAGGATCTCTTTCCTTGGATTTTCCCCTGGACAATCACTTGTAATATTTTATATTTTTCTCCCCTCATGACATGCCCTATACAATAGTTTTCTTTTCTTCACTGTTAATAGTACTTCTCTTTCTTTATGCATACGTCTCAACACCTCCACATTCGTCATCTTTTCCACCCATGAAAGCTGGAAAAGTATACTATTACAATATTATATGAGGATTGTATTATGCCAATCATATGTAGTAAAACCTCATGGCCCAGTAGTTAGTGCTACGTTATTGAAAATTCTAAGTTTAAACCCACGTTAGCATGTAAAGTTTTCCCACTAATCTATTCATAGAACATTGTTTGGATTGCAATAAGCTAAAATTTTTTCCCATAACAGCAGGTGGAGCGTTACATTATTTGCTCTTGATCTGCTGACCCCAGGGCCACAAAAATAGTTCTGTTTCTTGTCACATGGTCAGCCAATTATATGACTGAAGCATTTAAGAACAGAAGAGGTAGAGGCGTAAAAGACACTAGTCATAGTTATCTCCTAAGAACATATAGAATTTCATCATTATACAACCAGACTCTGTGGTAAATGAAGTGAATGTGTCATTTGCAGGGTGGAAAGTAGATGTTTTTCAGAGGGCCTGCAAGCTGATAGCATACTTTTCCACTCAGTGAGGAAGGCAAAGTAAACCACCTCACCCCTCAATTTACTTAGTAAAGCCTCTGAGGTTCAAACCAGTCTTTCGGCTGATGACCTAAACAACACAAGCTAAAATTAACTAACAACAATTAACAAGCTAAATTTGAACTTAATTTAAAAAAAAATAGTCAATAATATCTTTTCTACAGTAAATCGTGCATCAAAAAGGTTCAACAGCTATAAAAAAAGTTTTATTCTTCTATTCCAATTAAAATAAATGACAGAAACAGCAATGTACGTAACAATATAGATTTAATTGATATAAGTCATCTTCTCATGTCCTCTGAAAGTATACCATAATTATAAGATTAATTTTATTAAACATAGTACAAAATATTTACCGAGACTCCAATAAAGCTCAGGTGGCCCAATCTGCAGAAGAAACACTGAGCCATATCCGCTCTTGAGTAGTCGTACATTGTTAACTGGTGACCAGCCCCACGCAGTGCCAATGCAATTGCCCATACTGCATCATATGTTTGATGTGCAAATTGGCTGATAGGGCGTGGAAGAGAATTCAGAAAGCCGTCGTTATTCTGAAATAAAATTGTATTCGATTATAAATAATTAATAATATAACTAAATAAAAAATTTGCTTATGCTTTTACATAAAAGTTCAAAATATTGAAACGTAACAAAATCTTTAAGTTTATCTGTAATGATTTTGTGAGATACCACATCAGTAGTTGCTAATTTTTTTAGGCGTCTACAGCTATTGCAGTCTACCTTTCTCTAACTAGATCCTCCCTAGATTCATCCTTATTCTTGCAGATTTTTACTGTTCATAAATACACCTTCGGCATTGTGTAAATAATTCAATATTGTACTCTAATATTAACACCAACAATGAGCCTACAAATGAGATGATGACTAACAGATGCACTACTGTATAATAAGGTAATTTGGTGTCTTTAAGATACATCTATATGAACTTATCATCCCCATACCATACCACTTTTGGAACTGAAGAATTTAACAATGATGGATTTTCCAGTCCTGAGCTAAGATTGATCTGCAATTTTTGGGTCCAAATGAAAAAAGAAACAGCAAATTATCTACAAAAACATTTTTTTAACATCCTCTCATATTAATTATTATTTAATTCTTTCCCCATTTAAGAATTTTGATATATTCCAAATAATGATCATTAATTTAACCTAAAATTCAATTTGAAAATTGTGGGAGAAATAGATACAGTTAAATTCACCGTTAGAAAATTTTATCAGAAGTAATTTATGGTAAAAAATTGTACAGCAAAATTTAATTAATTCATTCTGTTGTTGTGTACAAAAAAATGAAAGCAACAATTATCATACTGAAGATATCTTTTTCATTCTGTAATGAAAATTATATGCAAATTGCAAATATATCTTTGAACAAAAAAAAGAAATATATAGTGAAAACAATGAACAAATTGAGTATACTTACTAAACCAGATATTGAAGGATTTTCACCAACAATTCCATTGTAACTTGAGACAAGTATTAGACCTTCAACTGCATCAGATAATTGTGTTGGTGAACAACCCTTATGTGGTTCCTGCCACCATGCACCAGTGGGTTCACCTGCCTGACCCTGAAGTATCCATACATAGTCAGATCCATACATTCCTAACCTATGGGCCTATTAAAACAAATAAAAATGGTTAAGTTGTAATTATATTTATGCCATGTTTTATGAGAAGTAAGTTACATTACAAAAGTATTTAGAAAGACGAGGTAAGACTAAATGTACATAGAATCAGTCCACAAAAGTGATTGTCAACAAGAATTTTTGATTCCAAAAAGCTGAAAAAATACAATAAGATGGTTGGGTAGTATACAAGTTTAAGGAAGAAAGAAGAAAGTGCCTCAGTAGTGTGGAGCTGGTGTCTAAAATGAATGAGAAAAACCCAGAGAGAGTTGTATAAGGGATAAGAAAATTGGAGGTGACTGGAACTGAATCAGATAAAAAGTGAACTTTATGTAAGATAAGTAAATATTCTTATAACATTGACACATAGAGTAAGTGGTAAAAAAAACAAAGTACTCATTACATTTTGAATATGTATGTTAGCCACTGTATACGAGAAGAATATAAGATCAATTTTGTTCAATTCATAGTTTGAACTAAATATTGCTACATAATTTGTTGCAAGTACCCTTTCTACGGCAGTGCCGTACTTTACACAATTCACATGTTACGATGGAATAGAAGTTTGGTTATATAAGGGCAACTTTCCCTAACAAAGTCTGAACATCAGTTTAAATTACTTATTTATAACATCTTTAGATGAGGTCAGCATTGTGGGAACAGTGGAGTTTAAATTGTTGAACTGGCATGAACACATGAGGAGGTTGCCTGCAGGTAGAGCGAACGCCAATTAATAAGCTTGCCGGTTTTCTGAAGTGCGCAGAAGGTCTATTTTGGTAATGGCGCGCTCGGTTGCCTCAGCGAGTGGCGGGGGTCAGTGCTGTACCAGCTGTGATCAGAGCCACGTCACTCTCGCAACATTATATATCAGTTAACCTGAAAACATTAGTCTGTAATGTATTGTATGTGGTAGGCGTTAATTGTTGTATATAATGTTTACAATTGAATGTTTTTAACGTTGCTAATAGATGATGATTTGCATGGTTTAGCGCCTGTGATTTAATAGGCAGTTCGGTGTTAAGACACGAAATCTACAGACTAAATCCAAATTGTTCGCGCAGCTTCACCGGCAAGCTGATTTGGCGTTCACTCTAGATGGCCGCAGGTGATAAGGAGGTGGATACAGGAGACGAAGCGAGGGAGAGGGAAACTGAGGGTGTCCTGGTGGGAGAGTGTCCCACCGGCCGATGAAATTTTGGAACTTGAGTGAGGCTGACTGGCAGAAAGAATTGAATGGAGGGTAGGTTGCGAGAGATTTAGGAGGGTGTACTATATTGTAGTCCCTCACAGTAATTTTAGTAAAAAAATTGTTTAGGGAACACCGGTTAAGCGAGTGATTCGGTATAGTGAACAGGTGACAGTAATAAATGAACAAATACCACTGGTTGTTCTTGTTAATATTGTCTTTTCTTTCCAAAAATTCAATACACCACAACGATAATTCCGATAGTTAATAAAATAGTTTTCGATAACGAAATAAGCGCTTAAAAAAATAGTTCACCTGTCATAAAAATTTTAATAACAAAAAAAACAACAGAATAATTAAATGTAAAGTCAATAGTAACCCTAGAGAATTTTAAAAATGTGGATAAATTTGTAGCCTATATAATATTAATATATATTTTTTATCATTGATTTAAGAAAACTATAAATGGTTTTATTGTTACTAACATAATTTATATAAACGTTTCAGCAATTTCTTGAGTAACTGTGATGAATTTTTAACCTAATGTGGAAAACATTTCGGCCAGAAATTAAGTCTCGGATTTTTGAATTGGAATTCGACTGAGTAACAGATGAGAAGGTTTATAATTTTATAAAACTTGTGTAATACTAATCTACTAGTCCAAGAAGATGTAGCATACTGTATTTTTTTCAAATTAATTACCACATTTTATTTCTTTTGCTGTTCACATACAGTAAACATTATTTGTTTGGTATCGGTTTATTTTTACTCGTATCTTAGGCTATTTGCAGACGTGTGCCAATTCAGCTTGTACGAGTACGTAATATAATGAAGTAAAAATTGCTTTATTAATATATTCGTACCTTTTACTCTAAACAGAAAACTATTATAGTTTTATTACTAGATTTCTTTTTTCATATTATACTTTTTAATAAGTTTTCGTTTATATGTACTTTTTGTATTTTAACCTGAAAGAGTAGCAGCTGACTGCTATTCGTTACGTTT
The DNA here is from genome assembly GCA_035578175.1 of Catonia carolina. Taxonomy (NCBI): domain Eukaryota; kingdom Metazoa; phylum Arthropoda; class Insecta; order Hemiptera; family Achilidae; genus Catonia; species Catonia carolina. The sequence continues at coordinate 252,250,932 of JAQMRL010000001.1, read as the reverse complement.
TCCAATATTCTGCCTAAAATAACAATATTGAGTTTGAAAACCAAATACAGTCTTTGATACTCTATTGAATTCAAATAGGAAAACCTTACTTCCATATGTTCTTTTTGCTTCGGAATAATATGTATAAAATACTTACACATGAATTCATGCTATAAGTATTCAAAATGGTAACAGTTGTTCCAATCTCATAAAACCTTACGGAAGGCCGTGTTAAACATTTTACTGCATTTCCTCAAACTTTCTTTATTATGGTGTATTTTTAAATAAAAAAATATTGCAGAAAAATATTAATGGGGCATAACAAAAACCCATGATAATGTTTTTCGCAAATCTGCATTGCATTATTTTGGTCGTGGTCAGCTAGCTTATTTACCAGGGGTCCCGGGTTCAATTCCTGGTCAGTTCTGAAATTTCTTCATATTTATGTCTCTTCATACCTACGCACAAGGTGACGGTTACATGAGTATAGGATTTATCACGCAATAAAGAAATTGAACAAAACGTAACAAAAAACCTGTTAACATTTTGAATAATTTTAACTACCGTATATACTGGAAATTTGTAAGTAGAAATTAAACAAAGCGAATCATAATGAACATTACGTTTTATTTTAAAATGAAGGGATAATTAATTATATTAAAAAGGTTTTAGGATTTGTGAATTTTTCTAATTTTTCATACCAACTGCCCTAAATTCATTTATTAAAAAACGACATTTTATTCACAAGAGCTCAGCTCCCGCCAGATTTATCCGACGTAACTCACATTTACTGATCACGTTTCATGTACCGAATTTATTTGTGTAATTCACTTCCCCTTTTTTCACCTAAACATTTTTATCTAAATGTGCATGATTTATGCAAGGAAACTATTTTTACGAAGATTTATTATCAAACTAAAAAGTTATATAACTAGGTTCTGTTTAGTGGAAGTGGATACGAAGATTTCCTATGCTTTATTCAGTAGTGTTAAAAATACATTTCCTTTTTATATTTTGTGAAGATGACTAGATTACGGGTAATAAAATAAAAATTCATAGGATCTTCATACATTGTAGGTACTCTTTAAATAAAAATGTTTTTATTAGGGTAAGCCAACAGCGAAGAAATCCGACGATACGAGTTCATCCAACTGAACGTTTTTAGACTACACTTTTCACTTGTAAACAGTTAACTTAATTCTTACAATAATTTTAAGTAATTTTTTTGTCAAATTTTGTGTTGTCAATTTATCCGTGTGAACATATAGTAGATTTTTTCTCAGTCGTAAAGAAAGTGTAGCAAAAACTAAAACGTTTCTTTTTTGGGGTAATTAGCAAACTTCCGCAGTGATATTGCAAAATAAGTGTATGTTTATCACTTCTGTTGAAGGTTTCATTCTCATGAAACCTAAAGAAGGCTAGAGTAATCTCAAAATTTTTATTGTTTTCAATTAGGATTTAAAAAAAAAATAGTTTCATCAGCTTTGTTTTGGCGGTTATCTTATACTGAGCTAGTCTGTGAGATTAATCCAGTATTAAATTCATTACTTCCACTTCAAAAAGACTTGTACCAACATATCTGCGAGACTTTTCTCCTAAGATCTTGAAAATAAATTTGGCTTAAATTTTTAATCAAAAAAATTATTATATATTAATTTTGGTGCGTGAATTCTATTAAATTAGTACGCGTATTTCAGTAGTAAAGGAATAAAAAATTTAATAGATGCAGAGTAAGTTGATTAAGTTCTTGAATTTTTGTTCGGAGTAAAAGTACAGTGTTATTTTGGAGCTTCAACGTCATTTATCAGAACGTCATTTCTAAGATACTTCAGGGGATTTGAACCTACAGAAAAAAATGCAAATTATTATTATTTTTCGTAAAGAGTTTTATGGAGCATTAAAAAATGAAACTCGAATAATTAATTAGTTTTCAAGTTTACGGTGTTATTTCCTAATTTTATAACGCGAAAAAGTTGAAGTCGGAAAGTTTAAATTTCTCAAATCTATCTGTCCTATAAAATATAATGTCCTCTTAAAATGTACTTCATCAATATGATTACAAAATAATAAGATTTTATGAATCAGCCCATAACAGGGAGGTGGAATGTTAAATTATTTGCACTCGATCTGCTAGTTCCAGAGCTACAAAAATAATTCTGTTTCTTATCACATGGTCAGCCAGTTATATGACTGAACCATTTAAGAACAGAAGAAATGTAAAAGACACTAGTCAAAGTTATCTTCTCTGAGAGTAATGAATTTCATTGTACAGCCAGACGTTGTGTGAATGAAGTGAAAGTATCATTTTTAGGGTGGAAAGTAGATGCTTTTTAGAGGACCTGTTCCACTTAGTGAGGAAGGCAATGGTAAACCAGCCTTTCGGCTGATGACCTAGACAACAAGTACATGAATGATATATTTTTTGATTGAAAATAAATTACATTTCGTTTTGAGACTTTTGACTTGATATTTTAACAGTAATCTATTTTAGTTTACTAATGCTTCGAAAAATTAAGGGTAAAGGATGTAAATCTTGACTACAATTTAAATTGCTGGAGCTTAACAAACTTGTAAACAGACGAGTCATATTGGTTGTGTGACTTCAAATAATGTTTGCAGATAAAAAAAACTGAAATGTACATTTGATTAGTTCCGTACAAAATGCAGCTAGACGATTAAATACACCAATATTATCCAAGCTTTGAAAATAGATTCCCTGTTTATATTTGTATGCAGTGCACCTACAGTGTGCTTGTCGTACGTTACAACTATCTGAACCATTCTATTTTAACAGGCTATGTACTTGTAAAAGTAAATACCCATTGTGTTGAGTCCAAACGAGTTTCCGATTTGTACTTACCATTAAATAAAGGTTGTTACTGACGGTTAGTTAAAATTTTAATTCGATTAGTTTGGACGATTTTGATTGGAGAAAGAGCTTATTGCCTTAGGGCCTATGTAATCACATTAATAAATAAAAACACGTGTTTACTTTTTCAAAAGTTTCTCAAAAATCTTCTACTAATCCACATTGTATTCTTATTTATCTGGAACACTTTATTACATTTAATTTTAATAAGGCAGCAATGCGAAACTGGACTTAAAAAATGTACCGATTTTAATACGGGTTTTAACAGAAAGTCACTTAAATCGGTGCTAGATTAAATGTTGAATAATTATCTACAAAAGTTGTATTAATTTTAGTTTTCTTTAAATTTTTTAGATACATTTTCCTCGAAAATTCATTTAAATACAGTAGTTTTGGAAGAACAGTCTGTTATATTTTGTTTTATCCAGAAAATTGTAAACTTTAGCTAAACTAAGCGTTAAAAAGATTTTTTAAACTTTACTTTGTTAATTTGCATTATGCTGAAAATAATAATAATTTCAAAAATAAAAATAAAAAATGTTGCAGTGAAGCAATAATTTTGAAAAAGAAAACTGCTTGTGCGAAGATAAGACCTGCTGAATGTTTTCCCAGAAATATTTGGGTTTTCTTAATGCGTCCGGAAAATTTAAAAAATTATTAAAACTGGTAAAAGCCACTTTAGAAGAATTTTATATTTAAAATATTTTCTTAGAGTTCGGTAAAATTGTAAGGTAATTGTGTCCTTAATTTCGGGCTACGTGGAAAATTCTAAAAATTCCTGGCAGGTTAAATAGAAAAACGTTAGTTTTTAGGTTCACAAAAAACTTTTTTTGAATTTTCGGGGCCATGAGGCAAGGTCATTTGAAATGTTGTTATTGCTTTATTTCCCTAACATCCGAGAATATTTACAATCAGTTTAAAAACAAAAACTATAAGTAAATAGCATGAACAGGTTCACATGACGAAGACAATACCCAATGGTATTGGTTCGGAAACGAAAAAAAATTAAGTATAATTTTAAAAATATTAACAAGATAAAATATGAATAAAATTAATAGAAAAGGTAACCAAATTGGTTTTTAACAATCGCAATTTTTGGTGCTCTGTATTAAAGATAGACCAACTAGAAATTAAACACTTTCAGCAGTTTAAAAAAATGATCCCGGCTGTAACATTTTTTAATATTTTGCCAATTTGGAACTTTAAAATGAAAGTGGAGTGCCTTTTTATTTCTTTACTCTTGCAGCGATAAAAATAAATAAGCGCAACCTAACCTACTGCGTGTATTTTAATTCTGTTACGGAAAAATTAATTCCAGCCGGGTGAGAAAAAATTCGTAAAGATGAATTTTCGGATTTTTACATTATTCATTTCTTTTAGATGTTAACGCTACTTTATTTTCAAAGGATAGAAAAATATACTAAAAAAAGGAAAACTTCATATAAAAAGTTTTAAGTAGTTTAGCAGTAAGCTATTTAAACTTAACAAATGTTTATTATTCTGGTAGTTTACTATTATCTCAAATTATTTTGTAAAGATATTCTTGATCACTAATTTCATGAAATTCTTTTTCATATTTTCCTTGTTTATTTTCAATAGCGTCTTTATAGTTATTCAATGGACTATATTATATAAATTATTAATAATGTAATGTTTAACCTATGCTTTCTTACGTAGACGCGTCAATATTGAGACACGCGACTAAAATTTTATGAGATCTTTCAAAAATATATTTAAAGAATTTCAATTATTCCCGAAAAGTAGCTTATTTACTGATTCTACGTAGCAATTTTCCAGACAGCCTAAAAGAGTAAACAGATTTTGATACTGTGTTTTGAAATTTAAATTTATAAATTCAATTTTATTAGATAAACTTATTTCAATCATATCTCCAAGTGTATTTTGTACTGTATTTATTGAAAAAATAGAATTTTAGGGAACTATCGATAATTTTCTAGAACTACTTAACAGTTCTCTATAATTTTTGTATATAATATAAGATTTTTTTTATGTAATGTTAAAAAGAATCGATTCGGGGTTTATCCCACTTAAAGTGTAAAAATTAAAACAAAATAAAACTTAACAGCTCTCTCGTACCTTGTATTCAAGATATGGCCAAAAAACATTATTACAACTTTAAAAAAAATCTTCATAGCATAATCACGTGAATCTATCAATTTGGTATTTCTACAATAGGCCTAAATTAATAATATAAAATAATAATAATTGATACGAAATTTCCCAACCATACGACGTCTACTGCGAATAAGGAGCAAAGATATAACATAATAATGCAATTTTTTTGACAATTATAAACACAATTTACAGTTATCAAAATTAATTATTTTTCAAAATTTAAATCAACAGAAAAGCCGCAGGGTTCTTTCATTTTTGCATGTCATTGAATTTTTTTTTTTGTTATTCACAATGGTTAAAACATTAGGTTATAGTGCAACTTTTCTGTTGTAGTTGTTTTAAGTCAACAGCTGAAATTCTGGTTTGAACCTCTAGAGGTTTAGTAAGTGAAGACGAGGAGTGAGTTGGTTGACAATTGCCTTCCTCATCGAGTTTAAAAAGTATGCTTATCATCATGCCAGGCCTTCCGAAAAGTACTTACTTTCCACCCTGCAAATGAAACCTTCACTTCATTCACCAGTTTGGCTGTATAGTGAAATTCATTACTTTCCGAGGAGGTAACTATGAGCAGTGTATTTTACACCTCTATCTCTTCTGTTCTTAAATAGTTCAGTCATATAATTGGCTGACTATGTGATAATAAACAGAACTATTTTTTTGTAGCTTTGAAATCAATAGATCCAGTGCAATTAATTTAACACTCCACCTGCCCGTTATGGGCATAACTTTTTGTATTTTTAACATAAATGATTTTTTAAGTTTTATATTTTTCGGCTTTTTCTATCTGTGAGTCTACTAATTAACCCAAAACCCCCGGTACATATTGGATGGAATAGTTTGTTTATTGCAGATTTAACTGTATTCTGGTTTAACGTCCGACTGTTTGTCATAAACGAAGGCTATGTACCGAACTCAATTAATTTAAAATAGAGACTGAAAAAAACCGGGAACAAAAAGTACAGAAGAGACTTCAGTTAGGTACCTTAAATCGCCACGCTATAGTTCCGACTAAAGACATGACAGCACAACGGTAGTACCAACATCAATGCTAAGGCAGCGGTCAGAGTGAATGCGTAGTCTGACAACTTAAATAGGTAGTGCATATTGTACGTAGTCGTCAGAGTGAGGTCGTGGTCACAGTAGATGGATGCAGTCGTACGACTTCGTCATTAATTTACAAAGTAACATAATTAATTTAAATACAATCACAGTGGATCAGTGTAGTAAACGCGTGCAGTCAGGGCAGTTTGTTTAAAAAAATTAACTTAATAGTGACTAATCAGAAAATACGAGAATCATGGAAAAATATAAACAATGAAGTTTATCATAATACGTTTATTTAACTTGAAATGAATTGACTAGATATGATACAGGAGAATTAAAACAGGCTATTTTAAATTAAATCGGGCGTGAAACACTCACACAACTTTCTCTTGCTAATGCAAATGATTAACAATAAACCTGACATTAGTAATAAAACATTAAAAATACACGAAAAATTAACCTCAATAAACATAACCTAATTTTAATCATGAGTGAAAGACGCAAAATAAAATCAACCTTAGTTTGGCTTAAAAATACGGAAATCACTCTTTCACGCTAAACTAGGCTCTATAGAGAAAAACGCTTTAAACAAAAGTTGTAGATCTTTTAATTTTATATAAATTTGATTATATACACTTTTGTCGTAAAATGAATACTAAGACCGTAATCTTAAAAAAACAAGTTTTTTACGTGAAAACAGATTTGCCAAGAATTTCAGTGATCATGGCACCTATCTTATCTTGTAGAGCATAAAAAAATTAGTAAACCAGGCGATTTAAAAAAAATCATAGGACCTGTTTTTGAGAAAATCGCAAAAAGTGAAAAATTACACGAATAAACTACTACTTCCGGTTGACCGATTTTGATGAAAATGTTCGTGTCGGTATGTAACTTAAGTTATTAGTTTCAAGTTCGTACGATATTTCGTTCTTGAGATATTCTGTATACACACACACAGACCAATCGCTAAAAACATGTTTTTTGGATTCAGGGGGTCTGAAAACGTGTAGATCCGGTGAAAACTCGATTTCAAAAAATCGACATGAAAACAATACTTTCCTTTCTATATATTCATATAGGCAAGAGAAAGAAAAAATAGGAGTAATCAAAATTATGTTTGTAGCTACTTTTTTGTTTATAACTGATATAGAAGTTTATTTTTTATAAAATGTTTACTTTGAATAGTAGCCAGTTTCCAAACGTAAGCAATCACAGTTATGTCAAAAGAATGAACTATTATATTATACAATGCAAATTCAAATATAATGGGAAAGCAACGTACGATGAAGTGCTTCATTTTATGCAAACATGAGGATTAAAAATAATCCTGAGGGATAAGGATTTTTAGATAGTAATATGTTAATACTGTGGGGAGAACTTACATACTGTTCAAAAGACTTGATATTAAAAATAAGATATTAATTGGGAAAAAATATTTTTAATATACTGACTCGTATTATTAGAATTTTATTGATGTAATTAAAAACTTAATTAAATTTCAAATAATATGAATAATTAAATAAAATAACTAAAAATCTCTTTCAACATTCTATTTATGTAAATACAGCAATTATTACAACGGTATGTAAATGGATTTAATGGTTCAATTAAAGTACTCTCGACGTTTTCTTTATTGCGTATAAAATAATGGAAACACATCATCACAGCGTAAAACGAGACAACAATGTTTAAATGTTCAGCAAACAGTACAAGTGCATATTATATCAGATAGAGAGCGTATGCATTTGACAGAGGAAATATCTATTAATTAATTATTCAGTTATGTTAAATTATAAGACTAGTGTAAAAAAAACACGAGCTTTTAGATTTTGTCGTACAGATTATTTATGTAATTATTAAAGTGTATTGAGTTAAAAAACTGTAAGTATCTCCAGATATCCTGAATTTAGTAACTTTTAACTTTCTCTTGACTATAAAAATATATAGGAAAAAAGTATTGTTTTCATGTCGATTTTTCGAAATCGAGTTTTCACCGGATCTGCACGTTTTCAGACCCCCTTAACCTAAAAAACATGTTTTTAGCAATTGGTCTGTGTGTGTGTGACCAAAAATATCTCAAGAACCGAACATCGTACGAACTTGAAACTTAAGTTAGATACCACTAGAGGACCCGACACAAACATTTTCATCAAAATCAGTCAACCGGAAATAGTAGTTTATTCGTGTCATTTTTCACTTTTTTGCGATTTTCTCAAAAACGGCTCCTATGATTTTTTTTAAAAATCGCCTCATTTACTTAATTTTTTATGCTGTACATGATAGGGTAGGCGCCATGTCTGCTGAAATTCTTGGAGAGGCTGTCTTCTCGTAAAAAAATTGGTTTTTTTTATTGCGGCTTTAATACGCATTTTAGCGCAAAAATTATATAGAATAGGAATTGTAGAGAATTTAAAAACCTACAACTTTTATTCCAAACATTTTTTTGGTATAACGGTTTGTTTAGCGGTAATTAGCGATTTTCTGCTTTTTTCTCACGAAAATGTGTAAAAATAATCTATTTTTTTAAAAGATTTTTGCCTTAGCATACATTTTAAGACAAAATATATACATAATTAAATTTGTAGGAAATTGAAAGATCTACAAATTTTATTTAAAGCATTTTTCTCTACAGTGCCTAGTTTAGCGTGAAAGAGTAATTTTCCGTATTTTTAAGCCAAACTGAGGTCGATTTTCATTTCGTCTTTCACTCATGATTAAAACAAGGTTATGTTTTTTGAGGTTATTTTTTTGTTTATTTCTAATGTTTCATTACTAATGTTAGGTTTTATTGTTCATTATTTGTATTGGCAAGAGAAAGTCGTGTGAGTGTTTCACACCAGATTTTTTTTTTGTTGGGTGTTGATGCCTACATAAGCTTTCGTATGTGCGTAGGTAATGGCATGAAGTAATTAAGGATGAAAAAATGCCAGACCTGACCGAGAACCGAACCCAAGACTCCTGATATATAGATTAAGTTAATTACACCAACGGGCCAGCCTTAATAATAGTTTTAAACGTAAGTTTATTCTCATACCGAATTAAGATAAAAATAAAAATTCTTTTCATAAGACGTTCTCATTGCTGGTGGAAATTTTAAAAAAGCTTAACTCTGACTTTTATATAAAAACCATAGTGACCTTTATATCTAGTTTAAGAGGAATCGAATGACAATATTTTTGTTTTAAAATTCCGACTTTGTTTGTTGACTTCAGGTTTTGGGCCACTTCCGGTCAAAACCGGAACTTCATATCCAATGGAGGCCTTTAACTTTTTGTGTAGATTACGAATCCAAAAACCATTTGTTGCTATTATAACATAACTAAATTACTCCTCTCAGTTCCTCCACGAGGGTATGCCAAATTGTAAAAATACTTTTGTTAACACAAACAGCAATCAACTAAATCTCAATTAAGTTATGAATCTATTCAACGTATTATCAATCAATTAATAAATCTGAAATAACTTTCTCAAAATATACACATAAAATACGAATAAAACAATTTAGTTGAGTATATCATTTTAGAAAAACCATTTTTAATGAACGAATGAGGGACCCGCCCGTTCGGTTTGGCCTCTTGTCCCCCATTAAAATAATTTACAATTCTATTTTCTTCTTCTTAGTTGCCTAGTAACCAAATAAATAATTATTTTAAAATATTTTTGTTAATGTAAATTGAATAATTTTTAAAGTATTTATTTTAATCAGCTGGAGATGTTTATTTTTATTTCAATAGACTCAAAAATAAACAACTCCAGGTGTCCAGTAAATTTGTCATATTACACTATCTCTTGTAGTTTGTGACATCTGGTTGTGACGGACGGACAAAACAAAATGATAGATTACAGTTTTAAAAATTGCCTCCAATCAAATTTAGAAGTTATGTGAGTGTACAGTGCTAAATATAAGATTAATAAAAGGAAATAATCTAATGTTTTTTATTTTTAGGCCGCAATGGACCACTAAGCCAAGCAATTTCTAGTGTTCTTCGGATAACTGCATGATAGTCAATTACAATATCATGGACAGAATTGCGGCAATAGATCCATTTTGCCAGAGCCGAGCATCGTATAGGTCAGCCATTCTTAAGTCTTTCAAGATGTAAGTTTCCAAGCAATTCCACATTATGTGTGTGTGTGTTAAATTTTTTATTTATTTTTTTTTGTTTTTGTTTTGGACCTCTATCATGATTGTTAATCAGTAAATTATTTGTAAAATCTTAGTATATAATACTGTTTTAGTTATATTTAATTCCGTTTGCATTATTGACTATTTTTGATTGTATTTTTCTATCCTTTTATTTGCTTTTTACTTTTGTATTGTCTTTTGCTCTGTAATGAAATATTGTTTCTATAATTGGGCCGTGTTCGGCCTGTTGCAAACAATTAAATGAAATAAATAAATAAATAACGTATTGGTCTAGCCTTTCGGTTTTGCCAGTATTTTTTGAAACGGTCCGATCTTTGTAACCTCCACCGTACGTCTTTCAGCTTTCCTCAATAAAATTTTTGTGTTTTGAGATTACTGTTTATTTTTTTCTTGTCAAATGCGTCTTCAATTGCCAGTAAAATTTCTTTGAGATCTTCTAAATCTCTTCGATGTATCTCCCGTAATCTTCCTGTTCAAGTTCCTGAGGATCAGCTGTTTCAATATTCTATCATTAGGCATTCTTAAAGTGGAAAAAGTAGGAAATCCTCCTTTTCTTTATCACGCTAATAATCGGATCAATTTTCTTATAAACAGTTTCATTAGAAGGAATTCGCCAAACCCCATTTTTTTGATAATTCTTGTTATGGCAGGTTCTGATAATTCTGCGTTCTGTTTTAAGAAGTTGGTCAGTTTTAGCTTCATTCTTGATTTGGAAAATAGTTTCACCGGCATAAAGCGCCTCTGGGAGAACAACTGTTTTATTCTAATACTATAATTCAAAAATAATATGTTTACATTTCTGACCTAATACGTTTATTACTAATTCGTTTATTAAGAAATATAGATTATTTATGTAAGAAATATCTTGACATTCACGGTATTGAAAGAATTCCAGTATTGTGATTCGAAGACTCTGAATCACACTATGAGTTAAATTTATTGGTCTTGAACCGCAGTTCTAGGATATTTAAACGTTAAATTTTTATGTACTTTTCAGGAAAATGAAACGTACGGGAAATGTTCTAAGTGTTTTTAAATAAATTTTATTTTAATTTAAAAAAAATTGAGTACACTGTAAATTATAGTGAGAACCATATAATTAAACACTTTGTTGGCGTCTACTCTGTCTGCTTTGCTGGATTATATAAACTTATTGTGACAATATCGAAAAGGAAAGATATTTGAAAGTTTTCTAGGGAAACCGAGAATTTATAAATGTTAACGTAAATATATAAATCGTAATTTAAAGGAGTAATAAATAGGTTTCCAAGAAAAAGTTATTAGGTTTTTATAACCTTTCTTTTTTATAGACCTTCCTTTTTTGTATGTCTATTGTGAAAGAGTTGAGTTGGGTACCTATTTAGATAATTGGCCTTTTTGTAACAACTTCTATTTAATCCTAATTTGTTTACATTTGTTAAGATTTATCCAGAAGCCGTCAGAAGGATTTTGTATTTTACTATTATATCGAAAATTTTTGTCTTTTCTCGAACTCTCTATTAGCCCACCTATATAAGCGCAGGTTTGTTTACGGTCTTGTCAGTCACGATTTATCTGTGTTTGAGTGAGCGGATCGCGTAGTTTATAACGGTTACGTTAGAGGAGGTCAACGTTACTGTGTATTTTTTAACGTTTATTCTGTAAAATTTTTGTCAGTAATAGCCTATTAAGTAAATTGGTTAAGTTATTTATTGTATCAGTTAATTATAATTAGTTTGTTATTTATCAAGTAATTTAATTGTAATATACTTGTAGATTTTAGTCACTTATTTAATTGTAATTTTTAGTTGTAATAAATAATTATGATTTTAAACTTCAATGTTAATTATTTAATTTACCCAGATCCCGCGAAACGGACCTCAGATATAAGTGTCATATAATTGTATACATATAGGCTACACGTAGGTGTGATTATGATAATATTGTGTTTAAATAAATACTTCAGATTTTGCACTAAAGAAATAATAAATTGTTTTAACAATAAAAATACATTAATATTTCATTTCATTTTACTCAAAAAACAAACAATTTGAATGTAAGTGCAAAATACTTTGTAGGTAAAAACTCTAAATTCTCTTTGCTTAGAATCGTATTTGCATTCTCTGAATACGGCAGATAACGAAGTTGTAGAGGATAACCTAATTTTGGTTGGTCTGATGTTATTGGACTTGAGTTTGAAACAATTAGATTACTTTATCTTTTTAGAAGTTGCTTTAACAACAAAGGTCATTAGCAACTACTTTCGATTTAGAACATTTTAACGGAGTGGTAAGATTGGATTACATTTAACCCTGGCTGAGAGTCGAATGTGACTTGTGGTTTAGTTCTAAAGATCTCATCAAGTTAGCCATCGAGTTGATCGTTTAATGCGCTTAAATTTAATCTTACTGGTATCTCAAAACATTTATTTTTTTACAAAATATCTTCTTCGAACTGATGCAACATTTCAGAAAAAACTACTACAAAGAAATTTTGCCTTTTTTCACGAAAGGAATAGTGGAATATATATTTAAGATTTTTATTTTTGATAACTGAAATTATTTAAAAATTTTATTCATTTATTCGTATTTTGGAAACATACGAGGTCTGTAAATTAAGTAATGAGACTGGCAACGGAGCGTTCGATCTGGCAACACTGGAGGCGCCGGGCTTGGAGGGGACAGGGGAACTTGTGATCCGCCCTCAGTACAAGTTTGAACTCGCTCGAGTCATTTGGTTGTCCATAGCGATTTTTTCTATTACGTTCTAAAATGAGTGACATCAATTTCGAGCAACGGTGTGTTATCATGTTTTGCTTCAGACTTGGAAACAGTGCAACGGAAACTCTTGCTAAACTTCAGCAGGCCTAAGGAAGATGGTGTTTTGTCAAGAGCCCAGGTTTTTCGGTGGTTTAAGGGATTTTCAGAAGGGAGAGAGTCGATTGAAGATGAACCACGAAGCGGAAGGCTTTCATCTTCAAGAACCGATGAAAATGTCGACAGAATCCAGGATCTTGTGCGTTCAGATCGTCGGTTGACAGTCAGAATGATCGGGGAAGAGTTAAATGTGACTCATATCACCGTTCATCAGATTTTTACCAATGAACTGGAATGAGAAAAATCTGCGCAAAAATGGTTCCAAAAAACCTTTCTCTCCTTGTCACACAGCAATGTCAATAAACAAGTTTTTGGCCAGTAAAAATATTCCTGTGGCTCCTTAGCCTCCTTATTTGCCTGATTAAGTCCCTGTGACTTTTTTCTCTTCCCGAAGTTAAAAAATCACCTCAAGGGAACTCATTTTGGGACAGTCGAAAACATTCAAACGGCTGGAACCGACTAGCTGAAGGCTATTCCAGTATCGGAGTTCCAGCACTGCTATGAGGAGTGGAAGAACCGTCTCCAGCGCTGTGTGCCTTCAGAAAGAAGTTACTTTGAGAGTGACAATATAATATTGTAATTCTATTTGAATAAAAACATTTAAAAAAATCAGTCTCATTACTTTATTTACAGACCTCGTAGAATGTAATATATCATTGAATGTGTATAAAGAAAGGAAATATTTATTAATTAAAATTTCATACCTATAAAACAAAATACTCTTAGCATAATTATCATAATTGTAAACATAAATAGGTAAAATAAATCTAATTGTTAATTAAACATCCAATTTAATCTCTACAAAGCAAATGTATAATTGAAGTACATCATTTATTCATAATTATATAAACTTAATTGACATTTAATTAACTAATTAAAATTTTATCATCCTATTGTCTGGATTAATTTAACTTTTCTATTCGTTAATTTTGTTATTAGATGTAACCGAAAATTATTTTAATTGGGATTCGATTTTAATAAACAGAGTCTGTACATGATGTCTGTCTGTATAAAGGTTATTTAACTATCAGCTAAATTAATTGCTTGGCATATCAATCGGTTGTTCATTCCACTGTGAACAACAGTTTAAATTTAATTTACAATGAGAATTTAGGATTTACAAATTTCATTAATATGTTATTTGTAATGACGGTTGATAGATTAAAGGGAGGTTCTAACATCAGTATTTGTCATCATGATTCCGAGTGATTTGCGTTTTTAATGTCAGAACTGGGCGTGTGTACACATTCGTTTACCATTTCCTTTTTCAGATCATTAACTTCATCGTTAAGCAATTTACGATGTGAAAATTTCTTGTTTTTTATGTAATTGACATGTGTTAACTAATCATAAAATATTAATTTTACTCCATTTTTTTAATATTGAACGGAAGCCTCCTTTAAATTTCTGTTTCCCTCTCTTGGATGCTGTATCCAGTTAAATCCCACCATGTCTTCTTCCCATAAATAAATTAATACATAAATAAACTTTATCGTCACATGGAGTAAAATACATTATATTTATGACAGGTCAAAAAAAATTGGGAAGGTTACATTATTCGTCGTATCTGTGATGTCCTCATCTTGTTCCTGTCCACGATCTCCATATCTTAATTACACTATTCAATTTACTGTCCGTATGTCTTTCATTCCGGCAAATATATTAGTGTTTGAAAAATTGATTACTGTTTGTGGTTTTGTAGCATTGACATTGTCGTTTCCCTACTTTGAGGCGTATATGAATACCGCCGTAAAGGAATGGTCAATAAAATGTATGGTTATAGGTGTAGACGTAGAGAAAAAATATCTGCATACTTTTCAATTTGCAGACGATTATAGTACAGGGTTATTCTAAATGATGGACCCAATTTTATAAATTCGTATTTATTTAAGCGTAAATTCAAAATTAACAATGAATACACAATTAGAAAGAGAAAGTTTCAAAGTTCTTTTTACACACTTATAAAATGTTCAATGTGTCCCCCTTGTGCTGCACGGCAAACATCTAAACGAAAGCCGAACTCACCCTACATACGAGAAAGTGTATCTCCTGTTATTGAGTGCACCGCAGCTGTGATACGGTTCCGCAGATCGGCTCCTTGAATTGGGCGGTGGTAGTTGCAGAAATGGTCGCTAGAGTTCTCGCACTAATGGGCTGCCAGCCGCCATTGCATTGGAACATGAAAGAGACTTGCCAAAGATAAATGTGTTCTGGCCTTATCTCGTACAAAGGTTTACCGGATAATTTTTTTCGTGGAAAGAACTGTGACTGGAATGACATACCTGGACATGCTGGAACAATGGCTGTTCCAAGTTATGGAAGATTCACAGGACTTCATTTTCCAACAAGATGGAGCTCCGCCCCTTTGCCACCTCGATGTTCAAGACTTTTGGAATCAGTCCCTTCTTCTACGCTGGATAGGACGCAGGGGAAATCAAGACCTGACTCTACACTACTGGCCATCGAGATCTCCTGATCTCACCCCATGTGACTATTTCTTATGGGGTTGATGTCAAGGAAGCAGTTTACATCCCACTTCTACCAATAATTCTAACCGATCTGCGGAACTGTATCACTGCTGCGGTGCACTCAGTAACAGGAGATTTGCTTTCTCGTATGTAGGGCGAGTTTGGCTTTCGTTTAGATGTTTTCCGTGCAGCACAAGGGGGACACATTGAACATTTTATAAGTGTGTAAAAAAAACTTTGAAACTTCCTCTTTCTAATTGTAATATTAATTGTTCATTTTGAATTTATGCCTAAATAAATATGATTTTATAAAATTGGGTCCATCATTTAGAATAACCCTGTATGTTCATTGAGCTTGTGCAGTACGGCCAAACAACCGCGCGTGCGTAAATGAAAGAGGCAGGTTCACATAACGGACATGAACGAGAAAAAAGTGCCTATAAACGTAAACAAACGTATACCTATATTGGTATAGCGTAAAAAAATATTACTACTCATGTGTCATAAAAATGATATTTATGTTATAAAATAATTATTTTACCTTTTTTGATCTTGAAATCCAAAGAACTGTTTTCTTTTCATTAAACCACTTAATTATTCCTAATAAACAAAGTAAATTGAACACATTTTGTTTTTTGCAAATTTAATAAATTCATAAATTTAACGATGTGAAACTTTGGTAACTGCTAAAGAAATTATTACTATATGTAACTGCGTAAAGAAAATTATCTTATAAAAATAATGAAAATTTTAGTAGTGCTTATTTTTTGTTATTAAAAAATTACGTTAAAAATACCCATATTACCCCCAGTTACCGTATACTTAGCTCGTAGAACTAGAAAATTATTTAAATTTTGTTAAAACAAAAAGTTAAACTTAATGTCAAACATTGAAAAAATATAGGTTCTTAAAAATATTTAAAATTGACAACTGTAAAATACCGAATAACGAATAATAACTTATTACAAATAATCGGAGCGGGTGCGTACACCGTGCATCACTGAACAAGTAGCATTTGAACTGGTGCCACTGTGAACAGGCAAGATTACAGCACGTATAATTGAGGAGAATTCCTGGAATAGACACCCACACAAACGAAATGTTTACATATAGCTACCGCACACGCTCGGCGAATACAGTGTAGGTAGTTATAGAGACGGACAAGTTTGATATTTAAGTTATATGATAAGAATATTGACGGAGGTTCTAGAGAAATGGGGTCAAAAAGTTAAAAACTCAAAAATGAATTATCTTCAGATTGGAGTAGTTAGATGAAATCTGCAAAAAGGAGGACACAGAGAGGGGTTTGTGTTGCATGATGTAGGGCAGTGCTGAGTAACAGGAGAACAGCGAAAAGGAGATTATAAGCAGAGTGGTATAGGTAAGGGCAGTGACAAAAATAATAATTTCCGTTCTGTCACCAAACAAAAAACTCGGATAGGAAAGAAACGGAAAAGTCATAACAGTAAAACATTTTGGCGTACGGTGCAGAAAACAGTAAAAATGTGATTAAAGCCGTGCAGATAGATCTCTGGAGAAGAAGATGTCTGATCTCGAGATTGGATCGTATAAGAAATGAAGCAATCTGAGAAAAGGAAGAAGGACATACGATCTGTTAGATAAGTAGGAACAATACACTGGTGTGGTATGGATACCTGGATCGGATGAATAAATATGGTTGCCCAAAAGAGTGTAGAACTGGACCCCAAAGGAGAGAAACGGAAAGACAAAACACATCTTAGTTAAAAACCCTGCGAAACCGATGTCTTCGCTGATCTGTAGAACTATTTAGCGCAACAGTATCAAAAATAAGAATTGCTGTTATAGTAGGAGAATTCACTCAAAGAAGAAGATCTAAATACAAATTTTCACGTTTTCTTTAGACGTGAGCGCTGTTATAACTACTCGTATAAAGGTAGCGTTTACATTTATTTAATGTACATTTTTTTATTCTGTATGTACGTTGCAATCTGTTCAATTTATGAACAATAAACAACCCCATGACCCAATGAGATGAGGATGATACATGACGTATAAATGAGATATAGTCTTGTACAGAATCAGGCCGACCATTCCTGAGAGAGTATGGTTAATTGAACTCCAACCATCAAAGTACACCGTAAAGTAGATTTATCTAGTACTACTCCAATCCGTGTAAAAGTAACTAACTTTACTACAACTTCAAAAAATACGGAACCTTCGTCTCCAAAAATCAGCTGTTGAACAACTGATTTCGGTGACGACTTTACAGACAGACCAACCCGGTGAGTTAATGTACATAACAGAAAAATCTCCGACAAAAACTTTCTTCAGTCTAAATTTAAAAATGCAACTGCTTGATTATAAACGACTAACGTGGATTATGGTATATGACCAGTGAATTTAACATGTAATTATTTTTACGATTTTGGCCGGGATTCAAATCCAGAATATTCTATTTTGCAGTTTAGCGAGTCTAGCGTTTCAATCCACTGCACTACGGAGAAGTCCAAAATGCAAATTTGTATTTCATGGAGAAAAAAATCAGTTCATTTAATGTTTGAGAAAACAGATAGAACACCTTGTAAAATGGTAGGCCCTACAAGTAATTTATTGGCAGAATATTTCTTAAGCCATTGAAGCAATTTATTATCTTTTGATCCCATGTTTCGTAAATTAACTGTTTTAGATTTTATATTTTAGAAACGAGTAAAGAAATTGGTTTTGTATGATGCAGTAGCCGTAAATCTAAGCAATACGATTTTTTATTGGATGATTTAATAAAAATTCGAAATTCTCTCATTTGATTATGCATTAAAAGAATATCAGACAATAGCAGTAATTATAAACGCGATTTGACTTATTGAAATCCACTGTGGGGAGAATTTTTAATTTTGTTGATTTACATGATAAGAACTCTTTTGATAATTGAATTACTAAAGCTGATTTATACTATTCATAAAGCAAAAATATTATAAACGTCAGGTTAGAATAAGGTATAATTTTAATTTAGATGGGCCTAGGAACGGAAAACCCGATTAAATTATTACTTTGATTATAAAAGTAAAATCAGGGCAAAGCTCACGCTGCTTTTTGTTTTTTCCTGTTACCCGACTCACCATCTGCTGAATGTTTTGTTTACAGTTTGTACACACTGACACAGCACAGGTCCGAAAGTATAATTTAGTATATAATGTGGCACATGAAAACTACGAAATGCGTGAACAATGAAACTAGTAGAAGTTGACCTGAAACGGAGGGGAGAGATGTCGCCTACCTGTCTGTTGTTGTTCACAATTACTCAATTCAAAATTACTATTCTAGTTAAAAAGCATTGGTTGATATGTTTCAGTGAAACTTAATATAAAAATTACGTTAACAACTAGAATAATGCAAAAAAGTTCTGGAACGTATATTGTAAATAGATAGCTCTTATTAAAGATTTATAACAGAAATGTTTACTGACTAGCTTCCGATACCAAACTGGTTACTACTTCGTTTTACATACACTAGAACCACTGTACATCTAGAAAGCAGAGTCCACATCTCACCATACAAGGTATACACACAGTTTAAAATAACGAATACAGCAACACCACGTAAAACTAAAGTACGTAAACAATATTGGTGTGGCTCATCGGTAAGATTTCTTAGAGTGGGCATAAGAAGTAAGCTAAGTGGAATATAATGCTATCTTGGTCACAATGCAGCCAACTTGGTCTAATTGAAAAAGTTCCAAATGAAAAATTCTTGGAAGAGTGAATTTGTCAGCAATGCTGGAAGACCTTTGGAGGAAAGATAGTATTTGTAGTACGGCCATACGAGGAGATGCCAGAGGATGAAATTGTCAGGATAGGTTTGAGAGTGGATTCCAGCCTACAGGCGAAAATGTGAAAGGGTTATTGGAATGTTGGTGCTCCTGAAGACATGGAAAAACGTACTATGAATGAAAGCATTACAGCATGGAGATTTGGGTACGAAAGATGACTGAGGTGGCTGTATAGGCCTACTATAAAAAAAATATTGTCATTTAATTGAAATAAAAAAGTAAAGTTAATTATTACCATCTATTTCGTGTGATATATTACTAATAATAACACTTAAACAGAATAAATAAGTACTTATTTGTGGGTTAAAGTTTAAATTAGAATTTCATTTTGATTATAGCTGCATAATTTAAAGCAAAGAACAGATTCGCATTTCTGTGTGTCAGCTAAAGTTGAACAAGTAGCAGTGTAATTAATTTGTATAATCCAGAACCTTGTTTTTGAGGGTTTAAATGAAGTTTATTTGTGTTGGAAAACATTTTTGATTATTAAGAGAATTTTGAAATAATTATGGACAAAAGATTTGTTTCGTTGCAGTTTTACCTGTAACACGAACCAATATAACTCTGGTCTTCCGTTGCAATAATTTTTTCATAAAAAACCTGGAAATCGTTTTAAAATGCAGTGGTATGGAATACAATAAATTATTTTTTCATCTATATGATATTTTACATGGAGTTATAAAAGTGATATAAGTCTCACCAACAAGAATAATCTTAAAAAAGAATACAAGAAAACAAGGTTTAACGGATTTAAACAACCTGATAAAGTTAACCTTTCTAAAATTTAATTATTTTAAGAATAAATAGAGGATTCTTAATCTGAAGAACTGATCATAATAGGGCCTATTGTTTGAGAACTTTTTAGTCGACTCTTATCTGGTTCTATGTAAGAAAATGCAAGTTATGCAAATGAAATATATGCTCTATAGCTTATTATATATTTTTTTATCTCACTGTCTTATTCTAAATTCAATTTTAAATAAAATTATCCTACTAAATGTTTTATTGTGAAAAATCTGGTGTGAAACACTCACACGACTTTCTCTTGCCAATGCAAATAATTAACAATATTACCTACCATAAGTAATAAAACATTAGAAATAAACAAAAAACCTAACCTTATTTTAATCATGAGTGAAAGACGCAAAATAAAAAACAACCTCATTTTAACTTAAAAATACGGAAAATCACTCTTTCACGCTAAACTAGACTCTATAGAGAAAAATGCTCTAAATAAAAGTTGTAGATCTTTTAATTTCCTATAAATTTTATTGTACACTTTTGTCGTAAAATTATACTAAGGCTGAAATCTTAAAAAATCGATTTTTACACGTTTTCGTGAGAAGAAACAGAAAATCGCTAATTACCGCTAAACTAAGCATTATATAAAAAAAGTTTGAAATAAAAGTTGTAGGATTTTAAATTCTCCCCAACTTTTATTCTAAACATTTTTGCGCTGAAATTCATATTAAAGTCGGAATCTTAAAAAAAACATTTTTTTACCTGAAAACAGCCTTTCCAAGAATTTCAGCAGAAATGGCGCCTACCTTATCTTGTAGAGCATAAACAATATAGTGAATGAGGCGTTTTAAAAAAAAATCGTAGGAGCCGTTTTTGAGAAAATCACAAAAAGTTAAAAATGACACGAATAAACTACTACTTCCGGTAGACTGTTTTTGAAGAAAATGTTCGTGTCGGGTCCGGCAGTAGTATCTAACTTCAGTTTCAAGTTTCAAGTTTGTACGATGTTCCATTCTTAAGATACTCTGTTCACACTCACACGTACACACACACAGACCAATCGCTAAAAACATTTTTTTTTGGGTTCAGGGGTCTGATCCGGTGAAAACTCGATTTCGAAAAATTGACATGAAAACAATACTTCCTTCCTATATATTCATATAGCCAAGAGATCCACATCATCGGGATCTATTCAACGGTGCCGCTGCTAGGTGTAAACTGCTACTCGATGATCAACGGTGTAGTAAATGGGAGGACTACCTTCATCGAGTAGCGGACGACGGAAGACCATGGGAGGCTACACGTCGTTTGTTGTCGACCCAGAGGAAGTCGCATCCTCTGATGACACCTAATGGTTTGACATACTCTCCGCAGGCGATTGCTGACACTTTCGCTTCGCATTTTGAACGACATTTTGTTGCCCCTCCGCCCGTTCATCATGACCAGGATGAACTCATTCATGATGAAGTCAACTCAACACTCTCTGACCCTACGCCCTGTAACTTACAGCCCTTCACGGAGGATGATGTCACCTCTGTAATTTCCTCGATTAATCCGCGTAAGGCCCCTGGTCCTGATAATGTCTCTGGATACGCCATCCTGAATTCCCCGCCAGATCTAAAGCTTCATCTTTTGGCAATTTTCAATGCAGTGTTGGCGCTGCAACATTTCCCCTCTTCGTGGAAGGTTTCCAAAGTCATTACTATTCTGAAACCCCACAAACGTCCGACTGATCCCGAAAGTTATAGACCAATTTCCCTTTTGCCGATCCTGTCCAAATTATTCGAAAGGCTTCTTCTCCCGCGCCTGCGTCCTGTTGTTGAATCTGTTCTTCCCCCCGAGCAATTTGGTTTTCGTCAAGGACACTCCACAACTACCCAACTCCTCCGCATCGTCACGGCACTTGTGGATGCCAGAAATTCTTACTGTGACACGACGGCTGTGCTGCTTGATTTTCGGGCTGCATTTGACCGCGTCTGGCATATGGGCCTCCTTTACAAACTGGCACAATTGTTTCCCCCGTCAACTGTCCGATTACTCCATTCCTATCTTACTGGAAGACAATTCCAAGTCTCTGTCACTATTCCTCAGTTCCACATGGCCATGTCCCCACTCACCCCTTCGTCCGCGGGTGTACCTCAGGGCTCGGTCCTTAGGCCCATCCTCTATCTTATGTACACCTTCGATTTTCCTGTCCGTGATTCAATCCAATTCGGACTGTTTGCCGATGATGCTATTCTGTACCGTCACGGCAGATGCCTCCGCCTCAATTGCCGCGCGCTTCAAACTCAGCTTCTAGACATCACTAGCTGGTGTCGTGTCTGGAGACTATCACTTAACCCCACAAAATGCGAAGCAATCCACTTTACACTAAAACGCAATGTTCCTCCACCTCTAGGATTGGAAGGGGAACTCCTCCCATGGCAGAACAGCGTGAGATATCTAGGGGTTGACCTAGATAAACGACTGACACTTCGACAGCACATTGACAGCAAGCTTAGCAAGGGTAGGGCCTTGTTCGCTTTACTCATCCCTTTGTTCCTCTCTCCTGCATACTCCTCAAAACTGAAACTTCTGATGTACTCCTCTATCCTACGTCCTTTCCTTTTGTACGGGTCACCGGTATGGTGGCCCTTTCTCTCCAAGTCCAACAAAAGACGTACTTCAGCGTACCAGAACAAAGTCCTCCGGTGCATCACACAGTTCCACTATCTTATATCCAATCGCATCATACACGAACACCTTCTCTTCCCTTCTATGGAGGACTTTATTTACAATACCTCGAAACGGCTACACGACGCTGGGAAAACTGACGGACCCCAGATCATTCAGGACTTGTACCGACGTCCACATCCATCTGAAGTCTCTATGCCATTACCATTCCACGACTTTATCTAAATTCCAGTATGACCCACTTAACAAAATTTAGAGTTGCCACATTTTTATTCCGCCCTGTATTCCTCTTATTTGCCCATGCCCCTTCTACTTGTATGACTCACTCCCCCCAGTTGGTAGTTGTCCCCATGTTCCAATGCATAATCACTCCACTACGGTGAAAAGAGCCGCCATTTTAAATTAGTAAACACTCAGAAAATAAAAAGGCCGGTGATTATGCCAAACTCTACCCTTTCCGTCTCCCCTGATATCATAAACAAACCCCTACCTTAAATTATACCTTTAGTCCACGTTCAGTAAAATGCATGCCTTCCCCTCACCAAGATAATAGGACTCCCACAAAACTGAAAAAGGCCACTGAAATATAAAATAAAATAAAAGAGCCGCTCTTAAACCCACTTGTCCCTTACTTTAAATTTTCCACAGGTAACTTCTAAAAACGAATTACCTCCTTTTAAGTCCCAGTTCCAATGTCCCACGAACCAGAATCCTATTTCCTATTTAAACTATAAAATTCCCCCTAAATTTTTTGAGGTTGCAATTATTCTGTTATATTGTTCCCCGAGCGACCAGGTGTTCCTTAACACGATGTCGCCATCATAGGGCTTCTTGGCCCTCTCAACCAGGATTCAGGATTCAGGATTCAGATTTCCAAGAGAAAGTAAAAATTGGTCGCGATTTTTGAAAAAAATTCAGGGTTTTTGAGATATTTGTATTAGAATGACGGGAGTAAATACAATATATACTACTTGAACAGCTAATTAAAGCTTATTAAGCAAAGTGGTTGCTAATTTAGCTTTTTGAATCGCTGAATTGTTAAGGTTGTAATGAATAAACAACATTCTGAAAGTTTCAGTTTTTCAAAATTGATGTACTTATTTCTTTTTGTTATTTAGCCGTACTGTATTAGTAATTTTATACATTAGTTTACCCTTCCAAATTTTAATATAACAATAAATTAAGTATTTGATCTTTGTGACTACAGTAGGTTGTTAATATTATGCACACAAGTGTGGTATTTATACAGAATAGGAATATTTCAAAACGTAGCAGGAAATCAAATCAGGGAGAAGCAAATAAAGTTACAACTTTTTTCTTTACTAAAAGTCGTATGAACAGGTTGATCTGTTATGGATTATAAAACTGTTATGGTGGGTTTCAACTTGTTAAAATTTTTAAGGTTTAAAGGGAATCGAACCTTGGACATTCCACTTTTTTATAACAACACGCTTATTATTAAGATACGAAAAGCGGGCACTTATTTTCTTTGCAAATATGTGGAATTGAAATTCAAAATACTTGTCTCAAACGCTCAGTGGTGGATTAAGAAAGCTGCACTTTACTGAACCAAAGCTGAAAGTATCTGTTCGATTCCCGACTAAAATCTGAAAGTCTTGCCCATAACGGGCAGGTGGATTGTTAAATTGATTGCACTCGATCTACTGGTTCCAGGGCTACAAAAAATAATTCTGTTTCTTATCACATAGTCAGCCAATTATACGACTGAACTATTTAAGAACAGAAGAGGAAGAGGTGTAAGACACTACTCAGAGTCGTCTCCTCTGAGAGTAATGAATTTCACTATACAGCCAGACCCTGTGGTGAATGAAGTCAAGTTGTCATTTGCAGGGTGGAAAGTGGGTGCTTTTCGGAGGGCCTGGCATGCTGATAAGCATACTATTTCAACTCGGTGATGAAGGCAATAGTAAACCACCTCACTCCTCGTTTTTACTTAGTAAAACCTCTAGATGTTCAAACCAGCCTTTTGGCTGTTGACCTAAACAACAACAATCTGGAAGTAATCGATTATTTTTACAACGTTAAAGTATTGCAAATTCAAAGTAGTCGCTTATAATCGTAGTAATTGCGTCTCTTAACTAAAAAAAATAAAATTTTAAAATTATACATTAAAATACAGCTGAAAAACATTGGTCGAATTGGGTTACTTTTTAAAATAAACAAATCCCTATAAAAGCTAAATTAAATTTGTATCTGTTATATATTCCACTATTTTTTTAGTAAATTAGAATACATTTACATACTACTATTAAACGGGAAAACTAAGAAAAAACATAACACACACACGAAAAAACTAAATTTTCCATAGCGAATGTCCAGTAACACTTGGTGCTTACAATTCATAAAGGAATATTTCAGTGTGGGGTTATTTAATCTTTTACAGATTTGAATTTATTTACTTACATTACATAATATTGAACTATACCCATAATTTTTTTCTTAATTTTAATAATAGAGTATTCTAATCCACAAATTTGTGTAATATTTTATTTTATTAAAGCTATAATAAAAACAGCTTAGGTTATATTTTCGTAACCGAGGTTAACCTTGCAAGAACGGTAGTCGTACGACTATAAAAGTTAAGTTCAGTTGCCCATGTTAAGAAGGGCATCATTTCTTCAGACCACCTAACTTAACCATCCAATTTCCTGAGAAAGCCCTTTACCTCTTACCCCTTCTTTCTCTTGCACATCCGTCCTCTTTCGCTAAGTGAACTGATATGGGTGCGATTACACTACAATCTCACAACCTCAACACTACACTTACTAAGATGGTTTATCTTTCTTCGGCTTTTTAGGAATATACCGTTATTCTACTATATTGAAAAAAAAACTAATTTGTTTGAATGTACCAAAGAAAAGTTTTAAAGATTTGTTTTTCTAATAGGCCATTTTATTCTTTCTTTTTTATTTTCAAACATTGTTGAAAACTAAAACCAAAAAGAGAAAAACAACAAAGAAAATAGAATCGCGTAGGTTGGTTTAATTTTACCAGGGTATCCTTCTGTCAATAAAGGTGTATTTCTTTTAACTTAAAATTGGTTTTTTGTACTTAACAGTTTGTGAAGATGTGATTGAATTTTCTTCTTACTCTTTTTATCGAACTATTTTTGGTCTATAAAATACCACAACTGGTGTTAAAAATAAAATATTTCAAATACCGAATAAATAAAAAGATATTTTCCCATAAATGTTATGAATAGAATACATCCATAAAAATTTTTATGTAGGCCTAACTGGGAAAAATAAATTGAAATTATGAAAAAGGCTTTTTGGATTTCAGTTTTAAGGGGAGCACTATACCTCCTATCTAACCCATGTAAAATTCACCTCTTTTTAGGTACACGTTTATAAGAAACCGTTAGGAATTAGGGCTTTAAGTTTTTGGTGGCTTTTCTATGACATCTTTTTAAGCTCTGGTACTAGAATTATCAATATAGAGATAGCGATACCATTTCGAGAATATTTTCTGAAAAATGCAAAAGCAATTTAATTATTTTTTGTATAAGTTTTTATTTTATTTAGAATTTAGTAATAATACTGCAATGATTATAGTACCATATGCCACAATTATACTGGAAAACATGCTTAAAAAATTTCAACCTTCAAAGTCAAATAGTTTTTGAGAAAACTGTACCTTTTTGGAAAAAAGTGAATTTGCGGGAAATTAGCTGTAAAGTTTTACTTATCCTAAAATCGGTCTGCACCATAATGTTGATCCTCACCAGACTGTTCTTTTTCCTCAAATGATTTCCTGTGTTTTTCTCCTGTCTTGCTTCTTTTGACACACTTTCCATGGTCTTCTCAGCTTTCTGTGTTCTTTGAATATCGCAACTCTTAATTGTTTCCACAGATTAACTCAATTAAAAGAAATTCTGGTCAAAACATTACTTAACAAAAATCTGCATAGCTTCCTTAATTTCTATCGTACAGTTATAATTTTTATATGTAATTACACAAAAAAAATACAGAAGGCAATGGGTCAAAATTGAAAAAATCGATTTTTCGATTTTCGAGGTATAGTGCTCCCCTTAAGATACATTCATGAAGTAGAAAATGTAAATGGAATATTCGAAATTATTCTCATTACCAACTTTTAAAGCTTTATTCTTTACATGTTTTTGTTTACTCAGGTTATTTTAACTTAGGTAAATTTTTAGAAACAATCACACAACTTTTTCTTGCCAATGCAAATAATAAACAATATAGGCCTAACCTAATATTAGTAATAAAACATTAAAAAAACAAAAATATTAATTTTAAAAACATTTTAATCATGAGTGAAGGATGCAAAATGAAAATCAACCTTAGTTTGGCTAATAATAAGGAAAATCACTCTTTTTACGCTAACTAGGCTCTGTAGGGAAAAATACTTGAAAGAAAAGGTGAAGATCTTTTAATTTTCTATAAATTTGATTATACACTTTTGTCGTAAAATGCCAATGAAAGATGTAATATCTTACATTAATCACTAATTACCGCTAAACTAAGCGTTGTACAAAGAAATGTTTAAATAAAAGTTGTAGGATTTTATATTCTGTACAACTTTTATTATACACCTTTGCTAAAATGCATATTAGGGCTGCAATCTTAAAAAAACAATTTTTTGCGAGAAAACCGCCTCCACAAAAATTTCAGCAGCCATGGCGGCTACCCTATCTTATATAGCATAAAAATTTAGTAAATGAGGCGTTTTTACAAAAAATCGTAGGAGCCGTTTTTTGAGAAAATCGCAAAATAGTGAGAAATGACAAGAATAAACTACTGCTTCGGGTTGATCAATTTTGATGAAAACATTTGTGTCGGTTCCTTTAAAGTATCTAACTTTAGTTTCAAGTTTCTACTTTGTGCGACGTTTCGTTCTTGAGATATTTTGTTCACACACACACACACACACACACACACACACACACATGCACAGACCAACCGCTAAAAATATATTTTTTTGGGTTCAGGGGGTTGAAAACGTGTATATGAGGTGAAAATTCGATTTCGCAAAGTCGACTTGAAAGCAATACTTTTCTTTCTATAGCCTATATTCATATATAGGCAAGAGAAAGTTATAAGTTATATGTTTCATTACAATTTTCACTGGGAAGAGAAAGTTTTGTGAATTTTCCACCCCAAATTTTTTAATTATAATTTGTTTTTGGTTTTACGTCTCTAGGGTTACCGGGTTCGATTTCCTGTTGCTGTCTGGCATTTTTCCATCATTAGTTTTCATCTGTCAAACTTTATTATCTTCTGTTGCGTCAATGTGCAATGATGATTAGGACAAGTATTACGCAAGAAGACAATTTATATTCTTAAAATTTATTTGATACTTGTATTTGAAATCCGATTAGTCGTAGAAGGTGATGAATATAGGCAAATAACATACGACTAGGACAGTTAACAGAATAAATCTGTGACGATCGATAGAGGGAAATAGTCTTTACCATGGAACAGCTAGTAACTTCCGGTCATTGGTATTTTGTCGGTGCGTTATCAAATGTTATAAATCTGCCAGACAAAAATGTAAAAATACATTAATTTACTACCAACATAGCACTTAAATGAAAGTTGTTTAGATAAATGTTTACTTACTGCACAAAATATTTTTGGAGCAACTTTCGCTGAGAAACTTCCAATTATAATTCTTGTATCTAAATCCTGTAAATAAAAATACTTTATGTTAGAAAAGATTTATGATTGGATCTGATTATTATTATAATAATTTTAAGTTGTCGAGATAAATTGAAATCTATTCAATTTACTCATTAATGTAAATATTTAAAATATCTGTGCTGTAAATTTAAGCTTATAGCCAGCAATAACATTTTACTAGACCGGCAGAGAATTTATAGCTTATGGGTCACCGAACCATAAAGAAATCATTAAAAATTTGCTATAAATCACAAACCTTATCACGTGACGTATCAAAATAACAAGAAAACTTTGAAAAATAGAATTAATACATTATTGAAATTTTAATCTGACAGTTAGGGATGCTGAAGCTATTTGAAAATAATTTTTAAACAAATATTTTTCTAAAATTTCAGATGACACTACTGTTTAAAACTTTCTTATGCTCTACTTTCAAAATTCATTACATACGAATTGTTACTTACAATATTTATTTCAAAATAAAACAAAAAAAGATTCTATGTTCAAAACTGAAGAAAATTTATACAAAAGGACATCATGTGAACCAAGAAATAACCAAATTCAGCTCTAGGATAGCGTGGTTTCAACAGACACACAGGCAGAATATGCAGCTAAAACTATTGTATTATAGTAATGACTAAACTATTGTACAAACCAGCAACGCTGTCTGTAGATGAATTTAAAACTAAAACGACAACATTACAATGCTATGAAGCAAATCCGATTTTGCGATGCGACCGGTTCAAGAAGCGATCACATAGTCTCAAAATCGACGATTGCCGGCTCTAGGGTTAAAAAAAATTAATAAACATTTAAAAAAATTTAAACCCTTTTTTGAGATTATTTGAGAAATATGGCAGATGCCATCTATCTATTTCTTCATCTTACAGATCATAATTTTTTAGAATTCATTGTTTCACACGTTTTGGCAGTAGCTTTTGTTCTGACATACATTTCAAGAACTAGAGTTGAAGAAAAGTTCTTAATACGAGGCACCTGCAGTAACTTTTCATTTGATAAAGCTATGAAAACCAATGACAAAAGTATAGTTCCGATTACTATTTAAGTTTTATTTACTTTAGAATACACAGTAGTGATAAAAATATCTTAAATTTGGGAACCCATCAGAATTCAGTAACATAAAATGTTACTTTTTCGTTTCATTGCATTGAATCAATAAAACACCGAATGAAAAAAAAACATAATACTAATACGAGGTGTGATCAAAAAATACGGTGAATAATTTTATTACGAACAAAGTAATAAGCTTACATAAAATTTGAGTTAATCTCCTTCAAAGTACTCTCCTTGGTTAGCAATGCACTTATCTGAATATTTTCAATGTCTATATCTTCCTTAAAACTAATGTCACATCCCAGATAGTTATATTGTAACACCTGTTCCAGTATTGTATCATCAACCACTATTTTAGATCTAGTAGGGAACTTGCCAGTGAATGCTATTACTTTAGATTTTGATAGAGACATTTTTAAATTGTATAACTTGCATAAATGATTTGAGACGTGTATTGATTTCTTGAGCTCATCCTCAATTTCTTGTACTACCCACAAATCATCCGCAAATAATAGTGCATTCAGGCAAGTGTCATCACTAATCTTAATGCTTGAACCTACTCTACATTTCTATTGTGTCAAAACGTGGTCAATATAGATATTAAATAAAGCAGGTGATAAACTACATCCTTGTCTTACTTCCTGATTTATATCCATTTCTTCAAGCACACACTAAAATAGTTTAACTGGGAAATGAGTGATAAAAGCAGAAAATATGTATTTATAGTAGGAATATACGGATAAATCAGTTTTTAAGATTGGAGATTTAAACGATTAGAGAAAATATTATTTACAGGTGTCGCGCTGCATATAGAGAGTGTTTTTGATCTAAATTATTTTTAATTGTTAAAC
Organism: Catonia carolina; assembly: GCA_035578175.1. Taxonomy (NCBI): domain Eukaryota; kingdom Metazoa; phylum Arthropoda; class Insecta; order Hemiptera; family Achilidae; genus Catonia; species Catonia carolina. The sequence continues at coordinate 252,220,621 of JAQMRL010000001.1, read as the reverse complement.
ATACTGTTTACAAGCCGATTGAGGGTAAACAGTACTGTTGGTTGGGTTTGAGAGTAATCTAAATACTACAATAGGAACAATTCTGTTCCTAGTAATTGCTTATATCAGACCACCAGTCAATAATAAGGATACGAGGTTTGATAAAAAAATAATGGGAATTTTTTAATTTCGCGGGTTTTGTAAATCCGATTTCCAAAATTTTCTTTACTTTGTTGGTATACCTATTTCTAACATATGTTCGCATTTGCAGCCATTTTGAATGTACAGTTTACTGTTAGTAGTTGAAAAGAGTAGGTACACTTGTTTGCATTCGCTCGGCGATTTGTTACTTCCGAAAAAATGTGTCAAAGAATTTGCATTAAATTTTGTGTGAAAACTTATTTTAAGTGTAGTACCACATTCGAAATGTTGACAGTGGCTTTTGGTGAATTTTCTATGAGTAAAACCAGAGTTTACAAGTGGTACAAACGGTTCAAAAATAGCTGTGAAAATGACGACCGCCCTGGACGCCCTAGCGCATCAATAACCGAAGACAGCGTCGTAGAAGTGAGGAAAATGATTCTAAAAAATCGCAGAATCGCTATCAGAGAGGTTGCTGATGAGGTCAGTGTATCATTTGGATCAGATCAAGCAATTTTTTTCGGATATTGTGGGTATGAAACGCGTGGCAGCAAAGTCGTTTCGAAATGACTGAATTTCGAACAAAACGACCGTCGAGTGGATATCGCCCAAGAATCGGTGAATGAAGTCAATAATGATCCAGAATTTCTACAAACTGTCATAACAGGTTACGAAACATGAGTATATCGAAATGACGTCGAAACCTGCTTTCGACGTTCCAAGAGAACTATGAAAGGACGACGTTTTGGCATCATTGATGGTATAAAAACAGAATCACTAAAAAAGTTGAAAGCTATACCAAAAAGTGAGTTCCCGAAGTTCTTCCAAGATTGGAAAAAAACTGGTACAAGTGTTTTGTATCTGAGGAGGATTACTTTGAATGGGACAAAATTGATATAGATGAATAAATACATTTTTTTAAAGAAAAAACTAAAATTCCCGTTATTTTTTTTATCAAACCTCGTATAACGCAACAAGAATAATAAACTTTTATGCTCAGTTTATATTTATGTATCAGTTCTAGGTACTAAAAGTATCAGGTATATTGTATTAGTACCATTCAGGACTTGAACTAAGTTACAGAAGAATCCTGTGCTGAATCAAGACTAGAATCATCAAAGACAACAATTTTTTTGCCTTCCTGTTAAGGAGATAAAGATGATAAGTATGTAGGCTACGTAGCGGTTACTTAAATACCAATTACAACAATTCACTAAGTTGCCAAAATTCAATTACAAAAAAAAAATTACAAAATTACAAAATTCAATTTTAGTAAAAAGTTCACAAATTTTGCAGAAGTAATGATTCTTATGACATAAATATTACACTTACTCTAAGATGTTTCAGTTGGTCCATTAAATTTGATTCCGAAAACGTTACTGTTGCTAAACACGATATATTCGCTTCTTCCAACTCCGTCACCAAATCATTTATTGCCTGTTTTTGATCAAACAAATTAATTATCACATTTTTATTCAAAAGTTTCTTCAAACTTTTAATTAACTTATTTTATTTAAGGTCACATTAACAACGTGGATATAATAATCACATTATACATACTCAATACATAGTAAAAATCATAAAAAAAATATAGTCAAACGAAAAATCTTTTGACTATAAAAATTGCAAATTATCTGAGAAAGAGAAACTGGTAAAAAGGTGATATTAAAGTAATATTTTATTATATCAGTTATCTGTGATTTTTTCCTTTTATTAAACATAATTATTAAGGTGATTTAATCTATAAATTTTTAAAACATTGTGTTTTGGTCAACAGTCGAAAGGCTGGTTTGAACCTCTAGAGGTTATACTAAGTAAAAACGAGGAGTGAGGTAGTTTACTATTGCCTTTCTCACCAAGTTGAAAGAGTATGCTTATCAGCATGCTAGGCTCTCCGAAAAACACTTACTTTCCACCCTGCAAATGACACCTTCACTTCATTCACCACAGGGTCTGACTGTATAGTGAAATTCATTACTCTCAGAGGAGATAACTCTGACTAGTATCTTTTACACCTCTACCTCTTTTGTTCTTGAATAGTTCAGTCATAATTGGCTGACTATGTGATAAGAAGCAGAACTATTTTTTGTAGCCCTGGAACCAACAGATCGAGTGCAATTAATTTAACACTCCACCTGCCTGTTATGGGCAATTTAAAACATTAATTTTGTCAATTTCAAGGCATTTAACGTGAAAGTCCTGTCGAGTATCGTTCTCCTCAAAAGTGGCAAAGCGATGTGAAATAGGTTATAAAATAAATTTACTGGTTATACAGAGCTGATTAGTTGTAGATTTCATTAAATAAAATTAAAAAATTAAAATTATATAGTAAACAAAATGGAAATAAAACATAACAAAAAAATTTAGAAAAACAATAGAAATAATAATGTAAATAATCGAAGTACCTAACTGCATTAAACCTTACATTATGATTAATATTAAATGTGATGAAAAATTTAGTCAAAAAGAAACTCAAGGTAGTCAAGTAGTTAAATTACATAAATGAGATTTATACACTGAAATTTAAGAAATTTTAGGTTGCTAAAATTTCGCGCGTATGTTTGATGTTTGCGGTAAGTGGTTGAAGGTATTTCATTTTCTTCATTAAGATCAGATTAAACAGTAACGTGTAAGCTAACAGTACTGAACTATTTAATTACACAAATTTTTCTGTTTATAGGCCTACTCGTATTATATTTGAGATTGCTAGACCTAAATCAGGCTTACAAAACATTACAGTAAACCAATTAAGAAAATAAAATCAAGAGTATATAAGGAAATACATGCTTAATAAGATTACATATAACAATACTTTAATATATTCATAAATTATCTAGTAGGCCCTATGGTAATACATAATTATTATTGCGAATTACGTTGACTGGACAATGCTAGACGGCTTTTGTGTGGGAGTAGCCTTCAGGTTTTTGACAGTAATTTATTGCTCTCGAACTAGTGTCTAGCTTACTCTTACGGGGTTAGGTTCTGTTACGTTTGTTACTAATTATTTCTCTAGATTATTATAATTATTCTATTGTGTATTTATTTATTTGGAATATCCTTTATGTTCTTTAGCTTTCTAGATAAATCTATAGTTTATTTTACAAAGCCGCTACCTTTTTATCAGTCATTTAGTGCTTCAGACAGTGTGAAGTGAAGTGGTTATAAATCGGTTTGTGCATCGCGTATTGAAACAGTTCTCTGTGGCGAGGAATAGTGTACAATCGTAATCAGTTTATAAGTAAGAATTAATTATTTGGTTAGAAATGGCCATATTTATTTTTAGTTAAGTTAGTAAGTCTTGGTTAAGTTTTAGAACATTTTGTATAACATTAAGTAGACATTGTAATTTCCTAGTTGTGATAGTTAAAGTAAGTAATTAATTTGCGAATAAATATTTTAAAGGAAGTTCTTTTATAAAAAAAACCCAGATCCTGAAAGAAACCGGAATTAATTTTACATATTAATAATTCTAGTTTATAAATAGATTATATTATTAGATTAGAATCCGCAACGGCAATAACCGACAACTTATATTAAAAGTAATTAATCCCTGAATATTGGTAGCATTTAATATTTACCAGTGAATAGACATCTTCGTTTTGGCTTAAAGCTGTTACAGTGTCCCATCTGAAACGCCTGACAAATGCAATCCTGGCCGGATTATGACTTGAATCCGGAGCTGCTGTTCTATAAAATAATGGAAATTCCCTTCGATCACTTAATACTGGAGAAGTTGAGCCAAACGAGACCTGAAAAAAATTAGTTTTCAGATTTAAAATATTACAAAGTAGTAAATTTAACTATTACATAATCGGGGAAAATAATTTATTTTTCGTTTGGCAGGCTTAAAAAGATAAAATATATGGTACAGTAAACTATACTTACATTCTAACAATCTTTGCCATATTGACAATATTTTTGTATTTTAAACAATTTTGATGCTACATCTCCTGGAAAATTGTGAAATTAACCTTGTTTCAAAAGTTATAGAAATGTAAAAATTTGTATCGTGTAAAACTTTTATGAAAAATGAGAAAACCAATTTTTCCCGTGAATTTAATAATAATGTCAGAGAATACAATTTTCGCTAAACTGAGTTTTTGAAAGAAATAGAGCGTTAAAAATGCAATAGTCGTATCCTCTAAATGATGTAAAAGTAATTTGGGGGGGGGGGGAATTGTTAGTCTTGAAAGAGTTACGTTAAAATTGAGTTAGGAAACATCACTGGGTGAATGTAATTAATAATATTAGAACTAAAATATGTGTTCTGAGTTTTAAAACTATATCTCTTTCGGAAAGTATAAAAATAATATTTATTTTGTAGGGTAGGTTTTACCCTTTAGGCGATAATGGACGTAATTTGATTACGTCCATTATTATTGACAAAATAGGCATGCAAATTTTAAAAATAGCAGTTTTTCGGGAAGGAGTAAAAAACTGGCAAAATTCAGCGCTGCCTGCGGTTCTATTCGCAGGACAATAGGACAGAAAACCAGAAAGGACACCCAAATGAAATTTTATAGAGCAATGGCTGTACCACTCATAACATATGGGAGTGAAACATGGGTGTCATTACAGAGAAATGAATCTTGTATCCACGCTGCTGAAATGAGATTTTTGCAGGAAGTCAAAGGTTGTACCCGGTTAGATAGAGTACGTAACGAAGCTATCCGCGCCGAGTTAAATGTTCAGTCACTGTTGAAAACGTTAAGACTGTATAAGAGAAACTGGTCCAACAATTTACTTCGCATGCCAGCTCACAGACTTCCTCTGCGAGCATGGAAATATAAACCTAGAGAGAAGCGAGGCTTGGGAAGACCTAAAAAGAGATGGATGCCGGAACAGGCCATGGAGCCTAATCCTTGACAGATGATGATGATGAATGTATGAAAATAATATTTATTATGTTAGGGTTGTCACCCCATTTTTACTCATCACGCACAAGTGATTAAAATATAAATACCCGAGTTTTTCTGTTCTGCCCCTAAGGAACAAATGTACCTAATTCAGTTCTATTTGTTAGGTGATCTGAAAGTTATAAAATGAGTGACTGAGTGAGTAACTGGCTCAGTCAGTGAGGGCTTTCGCATTATGTAGCTGTACTTTTGATCTAAATCAACTTGGTGTGCCGTACGTCTAAGTACAAGTTTTCCTAGAAATATCATTAGTGTCGTTGACAAAATATTTTGAAACGAGAAAAGTTAGAAAAAATATTAGAGAATTTTTTTTATAGAGAATTGGTTTTTAAAATGTTCAAAGTAAAACACCCATCAACTAATCCAAAAAAAACTTGGTAAATAAACGTAATTTTTTTTTATTTCACAAAATTTTAGATTTATTTATAATTTTAAAATGAGGCAGAAAACCCAAGAGGAGTCGTTACTAATTAAAATTATTTTAATTTAATTAGGACAATAAACTGGATCTTCAAAACTGTAAATAATAAAATTATTAATCCTTGTGTTAGTAAGTATTCATCTACCTGTTCATTATGAATTTCAAATCTTTGAGATAATTTAAATTATTGCTCTATAAACCTGGGTAGTTATTAATTAATGAGATTCAATACGTTAATTATGAATTAAATAAAAGATAATTGGACATTAAACTATATTATAATCATGGACAAATAAATCATAATTTTATAAAATGACCTTTATTAAACTATACGTTACTAAAATACATTTAATATAGTAGAGATATCATAAAACTTTTCTTGTTAATACCTAATTTGTGTAAGTTGCAATCTGTCCAATTAATGAACAATAAGTATAACACTTGATAACGTGTAGCCTTCTACAGACTCAGGCCGACAATTTCTGAAAGAGTATGGTTAATTGAACCCCAACCATCAAAGTACACCGGTAAAATAATCTAGTATTCAAATTCGTATAAAAGTAAATTACCTTTACTAGGATTTGAACCAGGAACCTTCGTCTCTAAGAACCACTTGACTCGTGACGATGACTTTAACGCTAGACCAACCCGGTGGGTTATATTATAAAATAAAGTAAGTATTTTCACTTTTTTATCAGGTTAATTTATTTTAATTGTTCAACAGCGTTTGTCTTACGAAACTTAATCAATTAAAGCCAATCAAACTCAATAGTTCTAGGTGTGTAACCCATTATTTAACGTTACTGTTGTTAGGGATTTCCTATTAATGTACAAAGGAGTTTCCCACTTCTGTCGTACTATGATACCTAAAATCTAATTTTCGTCAATGACAGAAGTTCTAATTAGTTACAACGCGAATAATAGGTTTCTTTGAATTGATGGATTATATCTTGTTACATAATAATAGATACGTTTAGAATAAAAAGTAAATGAGAAGCACAGTTTATTAACAATGATCTCTAAACATTAAACCTGATCTTCGGTTTTTACAAATTTGGTGTTATAATATATTATTTTTTTATCCCTAATGTGTGTACGTTGCAATTTGTTCAATTCAAAACAATAAGCAACCGCATGACCCAATGAGATGAGGATGATGTGTATGACGTATAAATGAGGTGTAGTCTTGTACAGACCCAGGCCGACCATTCCTGAGAGAGTATAGTTATTGAACCCCAACCATCAAAGTACCAGTAACCACTGTCTAGTATTCGAATCCGTATAGAAGTAACTACTTTTTACGGTAGGATTTTAACCAGGAACCTTTATCTCCGAAAATCAGCTGTTAAAGAGCAGACTCGTGGCGACGACTTTACCTCTAGACCAACCCGGTAGGTCCGGTTTTGTAATATATAACAGAATTTTTGTTTTCAATAAACCGTTGTATTCGTGTTTTATTAATCTGACGACACATTTTCATCGACTGAAAGGACTTTGAAACTAACGAAAATAAAATGAATTCATTTCCTTATTTAACCCTTTCAGTACCAACGTCCGGAAAAATAATGTAATAATGGAATGTCATAATGGAATAATGTATTTTTAAACCGCCTCCGTGGCGTGGTGACTAGTGCGCTAGTCTACAAAGCGAAAGATCCCTGGTTCAATTCCCGGCTAGGGACTGAAAATTTTAACACCGTTAATGTACCAAAACCCACCGTAGTTGCTAATGACCAGTCTGTCGATGCGACTTTTAATAAACTAAAAAAACTATTTTGAATGTTTTTAGTGCTAAAAAGATTTCTTTTTTTTATGAACACAATAAAAATTAATTTTTAACAGGACATTTTATTTTTCGGTAATTATGAAATTTTGGTCTGCAATGGCAGGCTCACGCCTGCAAGTTTTCAAAATAAGAGTAAGCACTGTTTATACACTCTTATTCCAATTAAATGGCACTTTAGATGAAACTTTTAAATATTGTTTCGGTACTGAAAGGGTTAATGAAGAAATAAACCTTTTATTTGTATAAATTTGTTGAAAATACTTTCAAATCTCTTTTTTGGAATAAAAACATTACTCAATCTTATATAACATTCTTGTAGTTATAAATTTTTAGTATGTGCCAAAAATATTATACTTATTCTTCTTCTTAGGCAATAGAATACTGAATTCGGACTAAACCTGTTAGTAACTTTAGTCACGAAATAGTCAATGGCTACATTATTGTACAAACTACCGGTAAAAGTTTAGGATGGTAGGCGAATGTTCATTACGACTGCACTTCTCAGAAGAGTTTGTGGGTTCATGTTTGTCTACTCTCAATTATTAATAAGCCATAAACTTTGTCAACGTTCAGTCACATTGTTTTTTCAATTTTTCCTTCAATGATATCACACGAAAGCATAATTAGGAATACCTAAGGGAGGTAGGTTTTTTCTTCCTATCTACTATGGTTTTTTTACTGCCGATTAACATTCCTACATCTTGAAAAATGGCTCATTTAAAGCATTCCGTGTACAGTCTATGAAATGTAGAGAATCCTGATACATTTCGAAGGTTTGCAATGAGAGTAATACGATTAAGTATGTTAATCGTTACGATTAAATGTTTTATTGATTAAATGTTACGATTAAGTATGAAACAAAAAATTTGTCTTAAAATTGTAGAAATAGCCTAATTAACAAGATATACTGCCCATAGCAGACAGGTGGAGTGTCAAATTATTTACACTCAATTTGTTCGTTGCAGGGCTAAAATCAATAGTTCTGTTTCTTATCACATGGTCAGCCAATTAAATGACTGAATCATTTAAGAACAAAAGAGGTAGAGGTGTAAAAGACACTTATAGAGTTATCTCCTCTGAAAGTAATGAATTTCATTATACAGCCAGACCCTGTGGTAAATAAAGTGAAGATGTCATTTGCAGAATGGAAAATATGTGCTTTTCAGAGGGCCCGGCATGCTGATAATCATACTTTTCCATTCAGTGAGGAAGGCATAGGTTAACCACGTCACTCCTCGTTTTACTTAGTAAAACCTCTATAGGTTCAAACCAGCCTTTGGGCTGATGACCTAAACAACAACAACATCAACATATCTGTTTCTTGTTGATCGCTAAAAATATTCTAATTGCACTAATCGCTCAATACCGTAAAAAGATCCTTAAAAGATCCGTAAAAAGATTTTACAAAATAATGTACGTATGGCATATGGACCACTAGACCAGTGGTAAAGTCGTCGCCGTCAGTCAGCTGTTTAACATCTGGTTTCGGAGACAAAGTTTCCGTAATTCACATCCTAAAATAAAAGGAAAGATAAAAGGAATCCTAAAATGAAGGTAGTTATTTTTATACGGATTTGAATACTAGACACTTTTTACTGGTGTACTTTGATGGTTGCAGTTCAATCGACCATACTCTTTCAGGAATGCCCGGCCTGATTCCGTGGCCGGCCCTTTGGCGTAGTGGTTAGCGCAACTGGCTTCTATGTCGGGGTTCCGTGTTCGATTCCCGGTCAGATCTGGCATTTTTTTATCACTCATATTTCATGTATCGTCATTCTCCACCGTCTGCATTAGCAGAATTTCCAAAACAGTCAGACGTAAAACCAAAAAAAAGACCTGATTCCGTACAAGACTCCTCATTTACACCTCATTTACACGTCATACATATCATTCTCAACTCAATCGGTCATGGGGTTGCTTGTTATTTATAAATCGAACTGGTTGCAACATACACATATAAACAAAATAATTAAGTATTTATTAAGAAATTAATCTACTAGGTACATTAAACTATTACGGTTACAACTACTAGTTAATTACAATTAAACTAACATAATAGTTGACTAAATTCATTGCAAAATGTTATTAAAAAGTTAAAACTTAAACTACAATAAATTAAAAAAATTTAAAGATAATAAATAGTCGCTTACAATCACTATATAATTATTTACTTACAAACCAGAACAATTGCACAATACTGATCGTTACAAAGATCTGCTAACAAATAGTACCGCCATTTTGTACAAAAATGGTCTGAAAAAACAACACTGGCTTTACTTCACCAATATCCAAACAAACACTAATTTGTACAAAAGAGCTGGGCTACTTTTATATATAAGAAAACACACAAAAATAATCTAGAAAAGTCACGAAATAATAATAGAAGAACAAAATAGACATTTTCTATCCTATACTATGAAATCCAGATAATGTTTAACTGAAAGAAAGAACATAATAAAAACGTTTTCTACTTGTTCCAGAGGGACAATTGAATGTAATTAGTAACTTTTAACATTATAAACGGTGGTTTGTATCCTACAATGTTTATTTTTCGGATATGGGGATTGAATATCACTAGGATCAACTTTGAAGTCAGTTTTTGTTTTCTTCTCCATCTGTTGTTTCTTCCTTTTCCAAATGTTTTTCATTCTTGCAGAAGCAGCGTTCTTCCTTTTAACCGATCATTTAATTTAAGCGCTCTTTTCTGCTTCTCTTGGAATTTCGATGAGTATTTTTTTGATCTACTTCTCTGGTGTTAATTAATTAAATAATTGTGCCTTGTAACGGCATCAATTTCTAGCTTACACATTTTTAATATTACAATAAAATAATGTATTTAAATATTTATTTTCCACTTAAGTAGGCAAAAAATTATGGTTTTCAAAGGAACTTTTTCAAAAAATAATTCTCACCTTCCTAACAATATAAATTAAGATACTACTAACTCAGTTGGTGTAGAATATCCTGAAAAGTAACCACAAAACAAAATTGACAGGATAACTCCAATAGTTTTTGAGAAAATGTTCCTTACATTAACATAATGGAGATAGACATTCCTGGTACCTACCTTTAAGACATCCAGGTATTCTCGATCAGTAATGGAGGGTAACATTGAGGGACTGAATTGCAGGGGGAGGCGAAGTTTAGAGTACTTAAAGCTAATTACAAAAGGTGTAAGGCGTTGCAGGTATCTAGATATGAAGCGACTTGCGCAAGATAGATAGCTTGGAAAATTACACTAAACCAATCGAGAGACTGATGACAAAAAAAATGTAACTTTAAAGACAGAAATATTAAAAACACATCAAATGAGCAAGTATATAAAAACAAAGAATCGTTCACAAATCTTATTAAAAGAAAGAGATTTACCTTTGTAGGTTAGTAATTGAGGATCTCATTAAAATATAGTTATAAAAATATTCTGAACATACTCTGAAACAATAAAATGTCTTGTTCATGGATAAAGGTAATAAGAATGGTACGGAGGAACTTAACATAACTTTGGAAAACTCGAAAAATAAAACCATTTTAGAGAATTTAAAAAGCAATATAAGTTAAGGATTACAACAAATAAAAAAGGTATATTCAGAGGCAAAAAGAAAGATTAGATAAAATGAAAGAATTTTGTAGAAAGAAAAATCTGAAATACCTTAACATGATTGACTGAAGTAGTCCCATGTATGCCGTAAAAGTAATAAAAAAGATACGTATTTTGTAAAGTACAAATAAATTTAAACTATCGTAATTTTATAACTCTGTAATTTGTTATAGAACTCACAATAATTAAGATATAACAATGTTAACTTTACCATATTGTCATTATTTTATTAACTCCTAACTAACTATTCTAACCTGATGTAAACAATACTTTCAAAATAACGATGACCATTAGATTTTAGGCTGGTTTCATATTACGTTCATTACCTGATGATTTTAATGGTATATCTCACAAGTTTTCCTTTAGATTACAAAATGTTCGTAATTTTAAGGTTAGCCACGTACGTAGTTCGAGTAAGATTGACTTTTTGAGTCAAAAATCTATTCCTAGTTTTGTTCAGCAGAGGTATTATCTCATCTGTTTATTTAGTCGCATCACGAAGAGGTTAAGCGAATTGTTTCCATCTAACCTTCGACATTTTTGAAGATTGACTTAAGATATGCCTCATTAGTCGAACCCTTCTTCTGGTAAGACGTTTCAATATACTTCTTCTTTCATCCACTCGTGTAAGAACCTCTAAATTACTTACTATAATATTATAATTATTATTATTATATTATAATGTTACCCACCTAATCTTTAACATTTTTGGTTTTGTTTAAGCAAGTTATAATAAAATTATACTCCTTTCCATCTTTAAGAGATTTTCTAATTCCCTAGTGTTCGTAGTTTTGTGAACGAATCCACTGGCATTTTTGACACCCAGTTTTATTATAATCTGACCACCAGTCTGTATTATAATGATTTTTTCGGTTTCATAATAATCCACGTGTGAAGAATTTTAAATAAAAAATCTATAGTTTTCCTATTGTTTTAAATAAAACAACAAATTTAAATGTAATTTATCAATTAATTAACAAAAAAAAAGTAAAAAACAGCCCTAAGTGATGAAGTTTCTGTTTTGTGTAAAAGTTTTAGTCTCTTAAATAACGTATCGCTTTGAATACTGTATAAGATAAGAAATAATTCTCAAGTGTAGAAAACTTTTTTCTAAAAGCTCAATCGATTGGTGGTAAGTGAAAGGTTTATTCGTTTCATTTTGAGTAAATTTTTGGTCATCAATAAAATACTCATGGTAAGCATTACCCCAAACATTTTGCCTAAATATTATCAACTTTCGTTTTTCATGAGTTTTGAGAGTGGTAGAGTGAGAAGTATTTTCTTCATTCATTTTTGGGTGACGATATTTTTTATAAAAGTGTTCTTTTTTGGCAATTAGTTTAACACTTTCGGTACCAACGTCCGGAAATCAGGACGTCAATATATTATACGTAGTGACAACATCCGGTTTACTGGACGCCCGTAAGTTATGCATAAAGTGCCAACGTCCGAATAACCGAACATTTCCAAAAACCTTTTAAAGAAAAATTAATGGAATAATGTATTTTGAAACCGACTCCGTGGCGTAGTGACTAGCGTGCTAGCCTTCAAAGCGAAAGGTCCCAGGCTAGGGTCTGGAAATTTTAACACGTTAAACCACTGTTAAGGTACCAAAACTCACAGTTGCTATTGACCAAGTTTCGATCCAACTTTAAATAAACTTAAAAAAACTATTTTGAATATATCTAGTATTAAAACGATTAGTTTTTTTATGAACAAAATAAAAATTAATTTTTAACAGGAAATTTTATTTTTCTGTAACGTTGAAATTTTGGTTGGCTATGGCAGGCTTACGCCTGCAAGTTTCCGAAATAAGGGCTAACACTCTTTTACACCCTGATTCAGAATAAATGGCTTTATGTCAAACTTTTAAATATTATTTCGGCACTGAAAGAGTTAAAAATGTAATTATAAACTTTAAGAAAAGATTATAAAAATTTTATAATCACGTCATTAGAAAAAGAATATAAAACACTCGGTTGTGTGTTTAAGAAATTCTAAATTGTGAACAAAAAATAAAGCTAAACTTTACTGAACTGTGCATTAATATCTTGAAACATAAAGTAGGTGTAATTGAAGCTGAAAATGATGATGACCGTGATTGAGATGAAATTATCCCGATTATATGAGTTGACGATGATTAGTAGAAGTAGAAAAAAAATTAAATGAGTTAAATGGTTAACAAAATCGTAAACGTAAGTCTAATGTTTTAAAACGTTTCAGTCTGTGAGTATCTTCGCTGTTGTCGAGGAGGTTAATTTCATAAGGAGGTTTGATTCTCTTATAACCTTTTTTTATATTTCTCACTACGTTGTTTAACTTCTTCTTTTATGAAGGGGAGGCTTAGATCGTTGTGCAATGTTTCATTGGTTACGTACCATAGGGTTTAGTCTCAGATATTTGGATTGAAAGAGTTGTGTATTTCTATATTTTTGATGAGCCAGGTGTACCCCATAGCTAAACGTAAGTTCAAACTGGTTTGAGTATCATTTTATATAAAAGAACTTTATTTACAAGAGAAAGTTGAGATTTACTATCTAAGAGCCAGAGCAATTGACGTAACTTTAGCCCAAGTTGTTTTCGTTTCGTACATATATGACTTTTCCACGTGAGCCTTCGATCTAAATGTAAACTCAGATATTTAACTTTTGTGATGAATAAAATAACTTTTATTGTCAAAAAACTTTAAATTTACTTTTTATTTTGTTTCAAAACAATAAGCGTATTGTAGTATGCTAAATACAAATTTATGTATACCTAGCCTATATATACTCGTATAAATGAGATGCTGAATATTATAATTTAAAACATTTGGTGTGAAACACTCACACAACTTTTTCTTGCCAATGCAAATAATTAACAATATAACCTAATGCTAGTGATAAAACATTAGAAATAAACAAAAAACTAACCTCAAAAAACATAATCTTATTTTAATCATGAGTGAATGGTGAAAAATGAAAATCATCCTCCGTTTGGCTTAAAAATACGGAAAATCACTCTTTCATGCTAAACTAGGCTCTGTAGAGAAAATTCTGTAAATAAAGTTGTAATTCTTTTAATTTCCTATAAAATTTATTATATTCACTTTTATCGTAAAATGGATACTAAGGCTGAAATCTCAAAAAATCCATTTTTTACACGTTTTCGAGAAAAAAAAACAGAAAATCACAAATCACCGCTAAACTAAGCGTAATAGTCCTACAAAGAAATATTTTGAACAAAAGTTATAGATTTTTAAATTGTCTACAACTGTTATTATATACACTTTTGCGCTAAAACGCATTTAAAGACCGTAGTCTTAAAAAATCCATTTTTTTCTACGAGAGAACAGTCTCACCAAGAATTTCAGCAGACATGGCGCCTATTTATTTTGTAGGGTATAAACAATTTAGTAAATGAGACGATTTAAAAACAATCGTAGGAGCCGTTTTAGTATCTAACTTAAGTTTCAATTTTCAAGTTCGTACGATGTTCCGTTCTTGAGATATTTTGTACACACTCACACACACACACACATATACACACACGTGTGTGTGCATTGAACAGAGTGTTCAATGCGTAATCGTGTAACTTGACTTGATGCCTTCGAAGCTTCAAATGAGGCTGAGGGTTTTCAAAAATATGTTTTCTGATGTGAAAGTTTCGTTGGAGGTTGTTGAGACCAGATTTGGTTCCAGTGTTGTTTAATTTGGTTGTGCAGATGTCTCCTGATACCTGAATGAGATGAGAGATGTTTATTTATTAGTAGGATCTTTAATGCCTCTTTGGCGGCCGTGTATGCTGTCTCATTTTTGTTTATACCGCAATGCGACGTATAAAAAAACATTTTCAAGCTGCACTGTTTGAAGCAACGTTGTCTTCATTCCACAACTCAATATTATACGCAGTAAACATTATTCTATATGAAATATTCCATGAAAATATCTCAGCGTATAATGATTTGAGGAATTAAATAAATAAAGTTAAATTTATAAAATAATATCGATTTGACTATCTAAGGTTGTAAATCTATTCTAACATTTACAAGAAATTATTCATGATAAAGCTTTAATTAGTTGCAGGTTGAATTTAATTAGTCCCTGATGTTGAAATGACTAATGAAAAGATATTCATCTTTGTAGAAACCATAACCTTTACTTTGATAACTATATTCATACATTTTAGTAGTATCTATAACTGTATTATTCCCATGAGGAATTACCCCTCCATATGTTGGCTTGATGGAGTGCTTAAGGATATTATACTATACCTTATAACTTATTCTATTGAGGCAATGAAATTCATTTCATTTTGAGAGATTCTTCATCGAATATCTATTACAAGCAATCTAGAATGCTGACGCAATTTCTTGCTAAAATTATAACTCAATTAATTGCTCAAAACAGGCAGGTTGAGTGTTAAATTATTTGCACTTGACCTGCTAGTTCCAGGGCTACAAAATAGTTCTGTTTCTTAACATAAGGTCAGTCAATTATATGACTGAAGCATTTAAGAACAGAAGTAGAGGTGTAAAAGACACCTCTAGAGTTATCTCATCTGAAAGTAATGAATTTCATTATACAGCCAGATCCTATATTAAATGAAGTGAAGGTGTCATTTGCAGGTTGGAAAGTAGTTTCTTTTTAGAGGGTCTGGTTTGCTGATAAGCATACTTTTCCCCTTTAGCAAGGAAGGCCATGGTAAACTACCTCACTTTTCGGTTTAGTTAGTAAAGCCTCTAAAGTAGAAGTTCTCAACCCTTTTTTTGGTCACGGCACACCATTCTATGTGCTCGCGGCGCAGTAATGTACAAGTTACCTATCAATCCTTTTTATTACTGCTAAATTACTTCAATGAGATTATTGAAGTAATTCAATTTTTAAATAGTGTAATGAATTTCTAAGATTTTGTCTCCAAAATCTTCTCAATTCATTTACAATCCCGTTTTTCTGATTTTTGTGCCGGATTTATTTTATTTTAAGGGTTATGTATTTTTTTTCTTCTTTAAATCTAATTATTTTATTCATTTATTTCTAGTTGGTTTTAGTTCACTAGATTTTTATTCCGTATTTAAATTTACGTTTTTAATTCTTAGGCTCACGTCCGGTGTCCGATTTCATTTTTGTCGTTACTTCTTTATTTGTTCAGTTACTCACACGTGTAATTTATATCTCTCTCTCTTTCTATCTTACACGTTTGATTCTCTCTCTCACTCCCACTGTTACCGTCGTTTTATTTTCCATATAATTTTCCTCGTTTAAATTCTTGGTATTTCCGATATATCGGCATTTTTCGCCGCCTCGAACGCTTCCATTCGTGAACGTTAGGGGAATGACCTTTTTTTTTACGTTTGTGTGCGTTGAGTTTTTACGCTTTGTCTTGGACAAGATGTCGAACCGATAACATCAAATTTTACAGGTAAATTATTTTTCTTTCCCAATATGGGAAAATTACCTAAATTTAAATTTAAGTACCATGTTTAATAATTTTTCAGGTTTTAACTTAAACAATTTTTTTTTAAATCTATTTTTTTTAAAATTTAAATTCATAATGTTTCTTAATATTATTATGGTGTTTTAAATATCCTATTTATAGACTAAATAAATCTCTTTAAAATGTTTTATTAATTTTAAGTAAAAAAAAAAAAACTTAATAAGTTCAGTATATTTTTCTTCTTTTAAATTTTTTTTTAAATCTTAAATATGACAAATTTTCTTTTAAACTCTTGTTCAACGACCACTGAGTTACTTAAATTTTTCTAAGTAATTCTTTTACTAAATTTCATCTTGCAATTCATTTTTTTTAATGTCTTAATTTTATTTAGTTTTTTCCCCGAAAAATAAATTCATTACTATATTTATTTTTCTTCACCTTAAATCATTTATTAAACTCTTCCCAAGAGATTTTTTTCCCCGTTTCAGTCCAAGGACTTTAAAAATAGTTTTTCTTAAATATTCCTATTAATTTATTATTCATATTAAGTATTTTCCTATTGTTAAATCAAGTTTTGTTAAAATTAATTTATTCCAAGTTTTTTTTTAAACTGTATTGTTATTTAACTAATTATTTTTTCAAATTTTAAATGAATTAACCGTTTTACTTAAAAATCATAATTTTATTTATTTTATTTAGTTTTTAGTTATTCATTAATAAATTATTTTAGCTGCTCATTAATTTTTTTTATTATTTTCTTTCTGTGTCAAATGTCATTGCGTCTAGACCTGTGTGGTTCTTTAACCAAACCTTCGCAGTACTAAAAGCGAGTTTTTACCATCAATTGAGCTACGTTATTCAAATCGCTGGGTTGCCAATTAATCCCTGAATTCAATTTCAGTTTCTGGTTGGATTCTAAAATTGGTTGGTGGAGCCCCCGAAAATCAATGTTTCAATGTTTTGTAGTTTGGACTGTTTTTTTTCCTCTTCGTCTTATGGTTTTGATGTGGACCGCCCTTGGAGTTGCCCGGTGGCAACTACAATGGTGTTCGTCCACTCCGAATTTCGGTGAAGGGAAAACGCTGTCTACGCTACTGAACTTTGCAGCTGCCAATGTATTTCTTACTTAATATGGTAGAGGCGCCGTGTTGTGTCCTCATTTTTTACCACAAAATGGTGGAGTAGCGCCGTGATTTTTGATTCAATGACAAGACACATGATTTTAAAAAAAAATTTTTTGTTAGTTACATTTAATACCTACATTGCTAAGTTAAGTTACATGTTAATTTTAATTTATTGAATTTTTTTAATTATTGTAGCTTAAGCGTTTTTCAGGTTAAGAATAATTAAGGATGTTTCTGTAAGTAACAAATACTGTATTTTTTTTCTCTTACTTGTCTTCCATTCAGAGATTTCGTTTACAATTTTATGCCTTTGTCCAAAGATAAATTTTGTTGTATTTTTATAAGGAGTTTCCCTGCACTCGACCCTTCGTTTGTTTACATCGGGCAGTTTTTAGACCTTAGTCTTCCTAAACCTGTTCTATGTTCTTTGTTCTATCCCCTTCTATTTGAAACTTTTGGTTTCACATTAGTCAGTCTGGTGCAATATTGCGTTTCTATTCAGTATTGGTACGTCTTATGTCTGACGCAGGTTGGTTTAATTCGTTTTCTGTATTTTTTTCTTTTGTTTGTTCATCTTTCGTTATTTCACCTATTGCCTTGCAGCTACGATCAGTTTTTAACCATAGGACCATACTTGTTTTATTGTTTGTTCAATCTAGGTTTTATTGTATCTGATTTTCAGGCCTTTCCAATGCACTTTTTTCATTGAATGTCTTCTAAGTTACACTAGGTTTTCCTATCTTTTTCTGTAATCTCCTAATAAATACTATAACTGCGTTTTAAAATTAATTTTTGTATTGTGTTGCACATATTTACTTATTTGTTAATAAAATTTGACATATTTTCAGGTGGTAATATAATTTTTTTGCTGTCGTTATTATTACAGTTAAGCTATTTCTATGCGTAAATAGCTGTTTACAGCAAAACAAGTTCTGTACTATTATTCAATGATTTGTCTATGCAATCTAATATTTACAGAACAATTTGTGTGGAAAATTAATTATAAAGTTTTTCGTCACGACTGGATGTTTCTTAATTCAATAAAATAACTAATTTATAAAATTATGATAATTTTTACAGCGGTTTATTACCGAATTATTGCTCAATTTCAGGTGCTTTTTATAAATCACTAGATTATGTACCTACGTTAAATTTGGGTGCTTTTTTTTAAACAATTTCACTTTATGCAAAATTTTTAGTTGCCGTCATTGGCGAATTTGTCTAACTCATATTTAGGCAGTAAATTTTTCAAAATACTTTTAATTAGTATTAATAATTTTATGTCATAAAACTCAAACTAATATATGTTTTTCTTGTTTTTGCATAATATACCAGGGTAATTGCCTGAGAGAAAGCAGAGATCATTCTTAAGAATACTAAGTCAACACAGTTTTTTTATTGCATTACCAGAACAGCTGTTTCATTCGGACAAGACAGTTCAATCAACTCTACTACCTATATTCTACAGGAATCTTTGTACTAAGTATTATTAGTAAAACAATCGCAAGTATAAACAATTCATTTTACACTCATAATTTTTATATTCAGTTTTAATGATTACTATGTGTTTATTTTTCTATGTAATTTAAGCCTAACGTTACCGATTTTAAATAATCTGTTTTCATTTTTATATACTTTAATACATAACTTCTTATGTACTTAGATTTATTTACGCGTTATCTCGCTTCTGGTTACATGTTATTCACTTCATATGGTCATTTTATTAGTTTTTCTATAATGTACTTTTACGGGTTTTAATTTTCGCGTTTTTTTTCACAATTTCTTCTCACAAATGTTGACTTCTTTGTTTTCAAGTATTACAGCTGTTATTATCTTTCCAATCCATATTTCACCTTAGTTTTTTCTGACTTTTTAATTTTTGCTCTTCTCTGTTCATTTTATTCAGTCACTATTTTCCTCCTGTAATATGTTTATAATTCTTTTTCTTCATGCCTATTTTTATTTTGTAGGATTTATTATGTCTGTCTATCTGTTATCTTACAGAAATTGTCTATCTACTTGATTACTTTATTTATCCAGTGTTTAATAAACATGAAATAGGTAGCTTCTTAAGAACTGTAATATGAATTAATTTTTCAAATTAATTTTGGATTTAAATTGAATTTTACATGATTTGATGATACATTTGCATAGTGCTGATCGCGCTGGATTTTATTAATCTAAATTTTATTTAAAATGAAAGTTCAATCACCTTCACACTTTATAAATATAACTACTGTTGCTACAAATTTAATATTACATTTTATTCATTATCATTTAAAACTTACGTATGGATTTGTTATGTTAAACAGTTCTTAATGAGTGACGATTTCATGATTATTTTCCTGTCATTTTGAATTTTATTTGGGTTTTTAAACGTAATTTAGATTTTAGGGTATTAGATGATATATTTACCTATATTTCAGTTGGGTTATAACTATCCTAAGTTCATAGAATTATTTCTAGTTTTTTTTAATATTCATGACTACTCGACTCTGGGTTTCTTGATCTGTGGTTTCTATTCTTATTATACATTAGATTTTACAATTAATTTTTGATGCATATTTTACTTCTATAATTACCAATGCTTCCGTTATATTCTCATCATTTTAACATTCTGATTCAATTAACATTAGATTTTACAACGATTTTCATTTTTGGATTATGTGATTTTATTTTATTGTCATTATTTATTCATTACAGACTTCTATTCTTAATGTCTCGATTTAGTGACCAGTTTTCACTAGGCATTCGATTATACTGTAGTTACATTTTTATCTTTTATTTTGATGCTTGAATTTTATTTATAGGTTTACCTTTTATAAGATGTTTCTTTTATTATTTACTTCATTTTGTTCTCAATCCGTCATCGTACTTCAACAAGTTTTTACCTATATTTCCCAATTTTCTTCACAGACAGTTAGTTTCTGAAGTACTTTCCATTTTATTCTTATTTAATGTTAGGTAGCCTTCAGTATGTTTCATTAGTGTTAGCTGTTTTTCATTCATTTTTACCAGTTTACTTTCATTTCACATATTTTTACTTAAGTTACTTTTCTTCCATGAGTTCTCACACTTCGGAAAGCTCCTAGGGACGCCCTAATTTTTGGTTCGTGCCCCAATGGTCTAGCCACCCATAGGCCCCTTACCCTGTCCTTGTGTCTTTCCAATGTCTACCATTTGCCCTACCTTGATTGAATACTGGGCCCTATTCTTTGCCTACCTTCTCGGGTTGGGATTCCGAGAAGCGAGGTGTTTATCCCACTGATGGGATTTTGTATCCAATCAAGATTGTATGTGATGGATGAATGCAAATGAATGTTGGCTGTCTCTGATTGTGTGATTGCGTGTGTGTTTGTGAGCGTTTGAATCAGGGGGCAATCGTAGTGCATTTTTCCTTCTATCTTTTTTTTGTTGTTTCTCCAAATTTTTGCCCGACGTGTGTCCGTTCTTCTTGTTTTTTGGATTTCTTTGCTCTGTTTTCTGCCCATTTTTGTCCGGAGTTAACTTTCCGTTGATTCATGAAACTTGTTTCCAAATTTTCAGGTATTTTCCAAATTTTCACACCACATACAATGTCCTGTTAGGATTTTCTTTGCTATCCCTAGATTTTTTTCAATAATTAGAATGAGGTACGACTTGTTTGAAGACATGTTAGCTTTTTATTAGGTTTCATACCTTTGTAAACACCTTGTATACTAACTTTGTTCATTTTGTTTATTTTATTTTTTCCTTATATCCATGCCCTTACTTTCCCTATTAATTTGTTTTTAGAATTTGTCGTGAGTTTATCCCATTCCATTCCTTCTACTTCTAAATACATTCATTTTACATTGCTGTTCTCAGATTTTACTACAACATAATTAGATTTAAGTTAGTGATAAGATTATTTTCAGCCTTCATTTTAGTTTTTAAGCCACTCCAACGATGGATGATTTTATTATTTTATTATTTATGAATCTCAAGTACAAGGAAGTCACGGTTTCTGGCATCCGCCAGAAAGGAACCTTGTGCCCTCTGTGTCTAGGATCTGGCTAGACATAGTTACATTAGTGCATCACCTTCAGCGCAATGTTTTTAATCTTCAGCAGTCACCCGTTAAATAATTGATGTTATATTATATGAATGATTATTATTGAATATTAGGTTAAGGAATTATGATTTTATGAATTACGAGTTATAATACAAGCATTTTAGTTATAAGTATATTACTGTTTTTATATTTTCTCATCTCAAACTTCAAGTACAAGGAAGTCATGGTTTCTGGCATCGCTGGAAAGGAGCCTTGTGCCCTCTATGCCTAGGTTCTGGCTAGGTGTAGTAATGTATGTGCTATTCAGTCAGTACTAAGTTTTCAGTTGATTTCATTTTCTACTTTAGACTTTAAGACGATATATTTATTCAGCAAGAACTTTAGTTTGTAAGACAGTATTTACTCAAGAAGAGTTTTAGTTTTTAAGCGATGAAATAAATATTAATAGATTAGTTAGACTATCGATTGATGCTTCCTGTTTAAGGAGAACATAGTAGATTTTTATTACAAAATAGTTCACAGTCTACAGATAATTTTTTGTTTTGCACATTACAATGGGATAATTTTTCTAAACTAGTATGTAAATGTACTCCTCACGACTTATCATCTTATATACTTATAATCTTATAAACTTATAATCACTTGTCATTATACATATATTTATTTATAATCATTAATTATTTATTCATGTATTTAATAATTATTTCCCTCTACGATGATTTTTTACTACAACAAAGCTTGTTAGGAACACATATTAACAAATATATTATTTTTGTAAGCTTAATTTGCCTTTAACTTGTCAACAGATGGAGACTTTTCCTGAGTACTCCCAGAATCACCGCAGATCAAGTGAGTCATACACCATTAGTCATTAAGAGAGCCGACAAACGCAGTGACCGATTACATTTTCCAACTACCAGCATCCTACTAAGTTCCTGTCAGCTATGATCATCCGTCAGAGATCATCAACCTACAGTTACCAGGTTTACCTACGTACAAGAGGGCAATTCTACCGAAAGCGGGATTTTTTGATGAAGAAATAAAATTTTATAAACTTTTATTTATTAAGTTAAAATCTATTTTGTCTGAATTATACATATATTTACTACTTGTCTATAAACGGGGGCCCATCTTTTTGCATTTTTAGCTGAATTATTCATACTTTTTCTGTCACACATTATTCAAAATCTCACGACCGTCACAGAACTTTTTTATAGTTTTCTTATGAATTTTATTAAAATTATTGTACTTTCAGGAAGTCAGTTTTTATTAATAATATTAAATGAAAGTAATTAAGTAAAATCCCACGTTATTTAAGTTATATTTAACAATTTTATGTTCAAAGAAAACTTTGCTTTAGTTATCAGTCTTAATTTTGTATCTCTTTTTTTTTAAAAAAACCCTTAAATGGATGTTAACATTAAAAATTTGAGAAAATTCTAAGATTGTACCTTTTCATAGACGTGTAGGGAAACCATATTCATAAAAATGGTTTTCCATTTAATTGCACCAATAATATTTTTGTAGTGTGACGGACGTGAGTTGCATGTGACGGTTGTGAGTAGGCTGTGATGGTTGTGAGTTTTGTGTGACAATTGTGAGTTTAAAACTGTGTAACACTTTTTAGGTGGAATGCATTAAAAAAATTAAATTTGGTTCACGAACTAAAGGCACTTTTAAGAAATTCAAACCATATATTTAAACTATTCCTAACTTTATCTTATTAACGAAACCAACATTACTTAAAACGTTAATTCACGTTATTGTAAAAACTCGTCATCATAAAACGTAAATATATCCACTATGTTCTTATGGGTAGAATAAACCTTGAACAATTTTGTTCTGGTGACCAGAAGAAATGTCTTCTGCCAGCGGAAAAGTAAACTTTCCAGCCACAGTTTTCCTCAAAACTTTTATCTTTTTGTATTTTGTTTATCTTTTTGTATTTTTTGTATTTTTGTATTCAGAGATGGATCTTCCGATTTCCTTCATCTCTGGCGATGTTTTTGTTTCAACTTGTTTGCCTTCTTCGTGGCATTTTCAAGTTTTTTCTTTAAGTTCTTTATTTTATTTTTTTTACTGCTCCCTATCTTTTCGCAGTTCCTTTTTCTTTTTCTTTCCCTATAATCTATTCGTGCGACTCTTTCCACTTAATTGATTAAATTATAGTTTTGTTGTAAATTTACGTCAACAGGCGTTATCTGGTGAAAATGGAGGTGAATCTAAAAATGTCTCCAAATTTTTTGTTTCCGTAATTTTTGTGCATGCTTATGGTACAGTTTTCTCCACTAGCTCTCTGTTTTCTTATTCCTCTTTCGTTTAAATCGTTAATACGTTTTATTTTTTCCTCACTTCTTTTCCTACTCCGTTCTCTCTTTTCTCTGCTGCTTTCGTCTGTTCATACTTAACCGGATTACTTCTTATTCTTTCGTGATCCCTTCTTTTTCTTTCGGCTGCTGCCTTTCATAGCGTTTCTCTGGAGATGTGTTCATAATAATTATATCCGCAACGTTGTTTATCAAACTTTTTATTACTACTTTCTTTTACAGTTTATACTTTTGAAACGAAAGCTGTAGAGTTAAAACCAAACAACGTAAAATTTTAAAAGTAAAAATATATTTTTTTTATGAAATCGATAATTTAATTTAAAATTAGTTAATAAATGAGCAATTTTAAAAATGGAAAAACTATCGGTTTAGCGCAGTACCTAACGTGCTGGTCTACTTAGCTAAGGATCCCAAATTGAATTCGCACTCAACATCTGGAATTTTTTAATATGGTTTAAAAAATAATAATAATAATCCTGTGTTAAAAATTAAATTAAAACCCACTGTCACAGTATTAAAACCTCGTTGTCACTAATGACCTCGATGTAAGTGTGATATTGAAAACATTTAGCCTAAGCCATTCAACCTGGACAAACCTAGATTTTTTTTTACTAGGAATGTTAAATAGTATAATTGTACAGGTCGTATAGACAGTTTATAGTTTAAAAGTATAGTACCAGTATTGTTTTCAGATTTATAGTATTTTTTTGTTCAGGTTTAGGTTTAAACACACATTAGATTTAAAATTTTTATTCGAAACGCTTAAAATTGTTTATATTACCAAGAAATACAAAAACATATCTAAAGAAATTATCTTATAAACATACTGCATAAGTAAGTAACCAAAATGTATAGTAATTCTCAAGACCGTCACAGTCTTCTCACGACCGTCACATTTTGTGTTTGAGGAAGAAGTGACGGTCGTGAGTGTGACGGTCGTGAGAATTTACTACTGAATTGTTTGTGTTTAATTCACAGCACCTTAAACTAAAACCGGTTTCTTATTTTTTGATATTACTCTAATAGTAAATACATTAACTTGACTTAAATGTTTGGTTTTTAAATTACTTATAACTTTTTTAAGCGTGACGGTCGAGAGAAAATTATGTAAAAAAACTGTTTATGCGTACCTTTGAAAGGGAATTGTGATGAAAATAAAAGTTTTTTTTCTATAACGTACGATCGCACTAACAAACAAGCACAACACAACTGTATAAACACGGTGTGCATCATGTAAGTGTTATTTCGGCATTCTAGTAGCTAAAAGTTAACAAAAAACTAGCTTGTGACGGTCGTGAGGTGAAAGTCAGTTACAGCCATGTCACACGAAATTTCGGAAAAGTTAATTTGTTTAAAACTTACTCCCAATCGCATATTTCAAGCAGTATTGTTGCGCATAACATAAAACGCATCGCTTATTTTTATTTTTAAATTTTACTGTTAAAAAACTACTACTGTTGTAGTAGATGGGCGGCTGGTTACGCGTGACGGTCGTGAGTTTTGGTATGTAAAATAGTCCATAACTTTAAAAAAATATTATATATATATTTTATTCTGCATGAATCGAAATAGTAACTACTGCAACATAATATAATAGAGAAGAGTTGAGTATTTACATCTTCATACTTCACAAAATTGTTTAGTTACAGGAAAATCCCGCTTTCGGTAGAATCACCCAAGAATACATTTTTACAAAATCAATGACCAAACTTCTTTTTACATAATACAGTTAAATGTTCGCGAAAATTTATTGAAACAATATTTATTACAGTGAAAATAATCAGTGTAACAAAGACCTATCACACGAAAACAACTATTTTAAAGACTATTACATAATATTTTTTTTAAATTAAACAATCATTTTCTCATATAAACATTGATCGCAAAAGAACTTTTACAATCACAAAAAAAATTAGTGTTAATAAGAAGATTTCTCGTAAATAAACATTTATTACAACAGTTACTTTTGTCATACAACAAATTTTGTTTTACGCGTTGTCATGGACAAACAATTATTACAAGTGGTAATTTTAACATTCAATAATTATATTAGAAAAATATTTTTCCTTTGGACTTTTAACTTAAAAATATTACAATTAAAAAAATCTTTTTCGTAAACTTTCAAGTATACAACAACGATCACTGCGACACGGCGAATTTATTATATTATCTTTTCATAAGCTAGTATTTAAGTTAGAATTAAGTTACATATATATTTAAAACACCAATTAACATATTGATATTTTATTCATATCAAGCTAAATCTTATATTTTACTCTTCCGTCCATGTTTTTAACTCATAAATGCTATTTTACAATTATATCTCATTCTCTGCTCATATGGTAGATGCTCAAGTGACCTATTCTTTTGTACTAATAGTAAATACCAACTTATAACATTTTTATAATAACTGCCATACTCATTTAACTTCAACTATGTTGATGAAATTACAAAATTAATTAACTTATAAAACTTTCATTTGATCCATAAAATAATTTGCACAATTTAAAATAAACTATTATTAAAGTTAATAAATCATTACAGATAAATATAGTACTATACAAAATACTTTTATCTGGTTACAATGTGTTTCTAAAAACATTAATTAGGTTATTTTAATTTCCATTTCAAAAGACAAATTTTCTTTTTGTAAAATAGTACACTCCATCCATTCTTATTCTCATACGACCTATTCACACGGGTTTTCCTTCCAAAAATTATCATACTCATCAAAATTTCCCTTTTGCTTCCTCATGCTCTTTATCCAACTTCCAATAATGTACTTTATAACACACATACCATACCTATTCTTGACACAATTATTTCTAAAGCATCCATATCCCTAATTTAATCAATTCCTAGGTCATACCCAAGTATTCCTGTATATTTTTCATAAGAATTTTTCACCCACTTTACTCAACCATCAGCTGTCTTTTCAACAAGAGGACCAATGGACTTCCAGCGTATCGTACTAGTCTACAATGCGGCATCTGAATGCAACAGTTCACAATCCTCAAGATTTTTTCAACTAACAAAAATATCATGATTTTAAAGATATCATCTTTTGACTTCAAGCTAATGAAACGCAGAAGAACTCACAATCTTTTCCATTATGAAGAATTTCTTGTATTTTATTGATCGTATTCTCGTATCAATTTAAAAACGTCGTTACAACAAATTCAAGAATGCTATTTTTCATAACACATTTCAACAAAGATTTTACCTAAAGAAATTCTATTACCAGATCTTCAAGAATTACCGCTTCGACTTCAAATTTACAATACATTGGTTGTTCCTGTACATCAAAGCCAATTGTATCAACATTTAAAATAAACAACATAGAACTGTTATGAGAACATACCGACACTTTCTGCTTACGGACTCATCACATATCCAGTTCGACAATATAAACTTCCAACATTACAATTTGGTTCGATAATACAACATTCCAACTAGAAGAAACTTCAATCCAAGAACTTGAACAATTTTCCATCTTCAACTACAATTCAGCCATTTTGATGTCCACCTACAAGAGGTCACATGTTCAGTACAATTCCTTTCTTTCCCATAGCTTTCCTAATACAAATTAGTCATCGTCCAATTGATATTATTCCTAATTTTTCTTTTTACCAATTACCGATAATTCCTCTAACATACATTTTTCCATCCCAACTATTCCATACATTTTATTAATTCCTGCCCTTAAAATTCTCTTACACCTACCCTAACACCAAATCCTTGGGGTGCTATTGTTAATCAAATTTATTTTACTATTATGTTTATGTATATATGTTTAGGTATAATAACACATACATTTTAAAATTCATACACTAATTTCAAATTCACATTGTTCAGGAAAATGTTTTAGTAATTTTTGCAATCAAACTAACAAATAATCAAGTAATTATAATCTATTCTAATAAATTAAGACTTGATTCAATTCTTTAAAAAAAATATATACAAACACACCAGTTATACTTACAAAATAAAATTAATGATATATGATTATAATTCAAATTAATTAATACTATATGATAGAGTAATTTAAATCAAATTTTAAACAAACACATAATCATATCAATTTAATTATATGCTATTTTATCAACGTTCATTGAATGTAAAGATTGCTTGACCATTTTCTGCAGAAAACGAGATATTTTTCTTCTTGTCATCAACGCCACTACCTTTGATTTCTTCAGATCTAGTTTTCTTCCTTTTTCTTCCTAAGGGGGGGGAGTGTAATGAATTTCTAAGATTTTGTCTCCAAAATCTTCTCAATTCATTTACAATCCCGTTTTTCTGATTTTTGTGCCGGATTTATTTTATTTTAAGGGTTATGTATTTTTTTTCTTCTTTAAATCTTATTATTTTATTCATTTATTTCTAGTTGGTTTTAGTTCACTAGATTTTTATTCCGTATTTAAATTTACGTTTTTAATTCTTAGGCTCACGTCCGGTGTCCGATTTCATTTTTGTCGTTACTTCTTTATTTGTTCAGTTACTCACACGTGTAATTTATATCTCTCTCTCTTTCTATCTTACACGTTTGATTCTCTCTCTCACTCCCACTGTTACCGTCGTTTTATTTTCCATATAATTTTCCTCGTTTAAATTCTTGGTATTTCCGATATATCGGCATTTTTCGCCGCCTCGAACGCTTCCATTCGTGAACGTTAGGGGAATGACCTTTTTTTTTACGTTTGTGTGCGTTGAGTTTTTACGCTTTGTCTTGGACAAGATGTCGAACCGATAACATCAAATTTTACAGGTAAATTATTTTTCTTTCCCAATATGGGAAAATTACCTAAATTTAAATTTAAGTACCATGTTTAATAATTTTTCAGGTTTTAACTTAAACAATTTTTTTTTAAATCTATTTTTTTTAAAATTTAAATTCATAATGTTTCTTAATATTATTATGGTGTTTTAAATATCCTATTTATAGACTAAATAAATCTCTTTAAAATGTTTTATTAATTTTAAGTAAAAAAAAAAAAACTTAATAAGTTCAGTATATTTTTCTTCTTTTAAATTTTTTTTTAAATCTTAAATATGACAAATTTTCTTTTAAACTCTTGTTCAACGACCACTGAGTTACTTAAATTTTTCTAAGTAATTCTTTTACTAAATTTCATCTTGCAATTCATTTTTTTTAATGTCTTAATTTTATTTAGTTTTTTCCCCGAAAAATAAATTCATTACTATATTTATTTTTCTTCACCTTAAATCATTTATTAAACTCTTCCCAAGAGATTTTTTTCCCCGTTTCAGTCCAAGGACTTTAAAAATAGTTTTTCTTAAATATTCCTATTAATTTATTATTCATATTAAGTATTTTCCTATTGTTAAATCAAGTTTTGTTAAAATTAATTTATTCCAAGTTTTTTTTTAAACTGTATTGTTATTTAACTAATTATTTTTTCAAATTTTAAATGAATTAACCGTTTTACTTAAAAATCATAATTTTATTTATTTTATTTAGTTTTTAGTTATTCATTAATAAATTATTTTAGCTGCTCATTAATTTTTTTTATTATTTTCTTTCTGTGTCAAATGTCATTGCGTCTAGACCTGTGTGGTTCTTTAACCAAACCTTCGCAGTACTAAAAGCGAGTTTTTACCATCAATTGAGCTACGTTATTCAAATCGCTGGGTTGCCAATTAATCCCTGAATTCAATTTCAGTTTCTGGTTGGATTCTAAAATTGGTTGGTGGAGCCCCCGAAAATCAATGTTTCAATGTTTTGTAGTTTGGACTGTTTTTTTTCCTCTTCGTCTTATGGTTTTGATGTGGACCGCCCTTGGAGTTGCCCGGTGGCAACTACAATGGTGTTCGTCCACTCCGAATTTCGGTGAAGGGAAAACGCTGTCTACGCTACTGAACTTTGCAGCTGCCAATGTATTTCTTACTTAATATGGTAGAGGCGCCGTGTTGTGTCCTCATTTTTTACTACAATAGAATTCAGTAATTTCAAATAATTTTTACACAATAATACAAAATTTACCTAGTGTTTTCCTCTTCTTCTTCTTCTTCTTCAGCTTTTCCCTTCCTCAGGGGTCGCTGTTCCTTATTCTTCTCCTCCACTCTCTCCGATCCACCACATCCTCCTCGCTCAGGCCCTTCTCCCTCAGGTCGTCCGCCACGGCGTCTCTCCATCTTCTCCGGGGTCTCCCCCTCCCTCTCACTCCATCCACCACCAATCCCTCCACAACCCTCCCCCACATACTCCTCCTCCCTACGCACCAAATGTCCATACCAATGCAGTCTTCGTTCCTGAACCTTCTTGGACACTTCTGTCACTCCCACAGACTCCCTTATTACTTCATTCCGTATCCTATCTTTCCTAGTCTTTCCCTGCATCCACCTCAACATCTTCATTTCCGCAACCTCCAACTTGTTTCCCTGTCTCTTCTTCATAGGCCAAGTTTCACTACCCTATAACAATGCCGGTCTAATCACTGTCTTATATATCTTTCCCTTCATTTTTGTCCCAATCCTTCTGTCACACAATACACCTGTCGTTCGCCTCCAGTTATTCCATCCAGCTTGTATTCTATGGTTAATTTCCTCCTCCAGTCCTCCACTCTCGGTTAGGCATGAACCAAGGTACTTGAAACACTTTACCCTTCTCACCACTTCATTCAGCAAACTCACCCCTCCACTCTTATCCTCACCTCCAAACCATAGGTATTCAGTCTTTTCCCTGCTGATCCTCAGGCCTCCCTCCTCTAATACCTCTCTCCAACTTTCCAGTTTCCTCTCCACTATATCCCTGGTTTCTCCCACTAGCACAATGTCATCCGCAAAAAGCATTGTCCAGGGTGCCTGCTCTCTCACCCCTTCAGTAAGTGTATCCATAACCAAGTTGAATAGGTGTGGGCTTAAAGCAGAGCCTTGATGCAGACCCACAGTCACTGGAAAACTTTCTGTTACTCCCACACAGGTTCTTACTCTGGTGCCCACTCCATCATATATGTCCTTCACCAATCTTACATACCTCTCAGACACCCCCTTCATCCTCATGCATCTCCATAGTTCCTCTCTTGGGACGGTATCATAGGCCTTCTCAAGGTCTATAAATACCAGGTGCAGGTCCCTTTTCTTCTCACCATATTTCTCCAGCAATTGTCTTAAGGCAAAAAGTGCATCAGTCGTGTTTCTTTCCGGCATAAACCCATACTGTTCCTCACCCATCACCGTCTCCTCCCTCACTCTTTTGTCTACTATTCTCTCCCATAACTTTAGTGTGTGTGACATTAACTTAATCCCTCTGTAATTTTTGCATTCTTGGATATCACCTTTCTCTTTATATATTGGTATTACAACACTCTCTCTCTCTCCATGCTTTTGGCATCCTTTCCTCTCTGTATATTCTGCCCATCAAGTCCCACAGCATCTCCACTCCTTCCTTTCCCAAGGCCTTCCATGCTTCCACTGGTATGCCATCTGGTCCCACTGCTTTACCATTTTTCATTTTTTTCAAAGCGTCTAAGACTTCCCCCCTTCCAATTTCCTCCTGATTTGGGGTTCCATCCCCTCTGTTCCCTGTGTAGCGTTCTTCATTCAGTAACTGGCAAAAGTAATCCTTCCATCTGTTCTTTATCTCTTCATCCGTTCTCAACACCACTCCATCTGAGCTCTTAACCTGTCGTACATGCGTAAAATCCTTTGATGATTTATCCCTTGCCTTAGCAATACTATACAGCCTTTTTAGTGTTTTCTTATGAATTTATTTTAAAATTAAAATAAATTATGTAAAAAGTACTCTTGTGTACTGTGAAATGTTTCATCAATCGAGTATGTTTTTAGTTAAAGCGCATACAGATTTCCACAACTTTTAAGCTTGTGTTATTTTATTGATGCATTTACTATCTACATAAGTAGGTTTATATTTAAAAAAATCTTGTATTGTGATTAGTAACAAAATAATCAAAATATTTCTTGTATTGTGGTTGTGAACATTTAAATTCTGTAAGAAGTTATTTTGCTTTACATAAATTTTCACTTCAGAAATGTGCAAAAAAAGAACTATAAGCAATAGAGGCTTCTTAAATAATAGTATGCATGAGCTTAGATGGTTTTCCCCCGCCATACATCTTTTTGCTCTTATCAGAATTTTAAAATCTCTTTCCATAAAACTTCGTGAAGAATCACCCCACAATATTGTAGTTTACGGATATAAGATAGAATTGTACCATGTTAACCTGATGTTAGCAATCTTTTATCATTTCATCTGGCAATTTTTTTAAATAGAGATACCTCCCAGAGTTACTACCGTTAATTTAACTTAAGTCTACTACCGGACCAGACACGAACATTTTCATCAAAATCGGTCAACCGGAAGTAGTAGTTTATTCGTGTCATTTTTCACTTTTTTGCGATTTTCTCAAAAACGGCTCCTACGATTTTTTAAAAATTGCCTCATTTACTAAATTTTTTATGCTGTACAAGATAGGGTAGGCGCCATGTCTGCTGAAATTCTTGGAAAAGCTGTTTTCTTGTAAGAATTTTTTTTTAAAGATTACGGCTTTAATATGCATTTTAGCGCATAAATGTATAAAAAAAGTTGTAGAGAATTTAAAATCCTACAACATTTGTTTCAAACATTTTTTTGTATAACGCTTAGTTTAGCGGTAATTAGCGATATTCTGTTCTTTTCCACAAAAATGTGTAAAAAGAAATCGATTTTTCTAAGATTTCAGCCTTAGAATCCATTTTATGATAAAAGTGAATATAATCAAATTTATAGGAAATTAAAACATGTACAACTTTTATTTAGCGCAGTTTTCTCTCCAGAGCCTAGTTTAGCTTGAAAAGTGATTTTCCATATTTTTAAGCCAAACTAAAATTGATTTTTATTTTGCATCATTCACTCATGATTAAAACATGGTTATATTTTCGAGGTTAGTTTTTTATTTATTTCTAATATTTTATTACTAATATTAGGTTACTTTGTTAATTATTTACATTGGCAAGAGAAAGTTGTGTGAGTGTTTCACGCCAGATTTTTTTTACATACTTTTTTATTGAGTCTTCTAGGAAATAAGTTAGTAGAAATATCGTTTTGTACCTTTGAATCTGACTTTAACGAGATCAATCAGAAACGTTTTAAATACCCTTCATTATTACACAATAATACTAATCCATTAATCCTTATACGATGTCTAAATATTTTTGTAAAGAAATTAAAAAGACCCAAAACAGGAGACAAAAAGTAGAACCGCCATTTCAAAAAATAAAGTAAAAACTTTATTCGAAAAATAAAAGTTATAAATTAGAAATATTCATTGTCACGTACTCATTCAGGAAGTTCTTTCAATAGAATAATAAAGCCAATCAATAATAATTTTTATACTGATGAACTTTTATCAACTATTCAGTAAAAAAATTTAAATAAATCCAATAATAAAAGATTTTGAGAGAAGAAAACTCCATTATACTCAATGTATTGGAATTTCACTAAGAGTGCTTGGGCATCAGCCTACTATATTTAATGCGTGAACTTTTTTTACTTTATCTTGCTTTATCTATAAAATTGTAATTTCGTCTGTACAATTTTTCAAAATGCCCCAAATTTTATTTCTACGCCAGATCTACCAAGTGAACACCGAAAATAAGTTCAGCTGAATTTTTGTCTGTTTGTTTGTATGTTACGGCATCACGCAAGAACCGCTGAACCAAATTCAATGAATTTCGATGTTTAGGTTCTGGACATAATCAAAATAAAAATAGGCTATAATTTTTTTTAATATCACAAAGGGTTGGGCGAGTTCAAAGGGCGGGGTAAACAAAAAACTATGAATATCTCCGTTAAAAGTCAATGTATCAAAAAATGTTATACGTGCGTTCGGAAAGTCGCTGTGCACTGGAATTGTGACTATGGATTTATGAAAATATGTATAAAGAAATGACTAAGCATTTTGGAAAAAAATTTATTCAATACCTTAATTACATTGTTAAACCGTGATTACATTGTTTATAGAAGGTGTTCGAAATGACCTCCATTGGCATCAATACAGCATTGCACTCGTTTCATTTTGTTTGCAAACACCTTTCGCAACTGAAGAACAGTGATTCCTTGAATGTATGCCGTTATTGCGGCTTTAAGTTCGTCAATCGTGTGTGGTCTGTTCCGATACACAGTTTGTTTCGCCGCACCCCATAAAAAGAAATCGGGGGGAGTCAGATCAGGAGATCTTGCAGGCCACAAATTCTTTGAAATTATTCGTTCACCAAACACGTTGCATAACGTTTTATACAGTTGCGAAAGGTGTTTGCAAACAAAATGAAACGAGTGCAATGCTGTATTGATGCCAATGGAGGTCATTTCGAACACCTTCTATAAACAATGTAATCACGGTTTAACAATGTAATTAAGGTATTGAATAAATTTTTTTCCCTAGTCTTCAGGCGCTGAAGTATCGCCCTCGAGGAAGGAGATGTTTGGGGCGTCCAAGAAAGAGATGGTGTGATGTTGGAACAGGCGATTGGCCTAATCCGTAAAGGAGATGATGATGATGATGATGATGAATAAATTTTTTTCCAAAATGCTTAGTCATTTCTTTATACATATTTTCATAAATCCATAGTCACAATTCCAGTGCACAGCGACTTTCCGAACGCACGAATAGAAATTACGAAACGTTTAAAGATAAATAAACCCAGATTGTGTAAAGTTTTTCATTTTCATGCGTAATAACGGAGATATTACCATTAAAAAATAAAACAAACGTATCAATATTTTTAGAATATTAACACACAAAATAAACAGAACATTAAACATAAACCTCTTATTCATTCAGTCCGTTACCTACCTACCCATTACCCTATACCCTATACACCCATTTTAGGTCATATTGTCAAAAATGAATCAGTCTTCTTAATAGTGGTCACCATCGTGGTGTTCCTATTGTGATTTACCTTTAATTTATTATGAAAATAAAAATCTGGTGTGAAACACTCACACAACTTTCTCTTGCCAATGCAAATGATTAATAATATACCTAACATTATTAATAAAATATTAGAAATAAACAAAAACTAACCTCAAAAACATAACCTTATTTTAATCACGAGTGAATGACGCAAAATGACAATCGAACTCAGTTTGGCTTAAAAATACGGAAAATCACGCTTTCACGCTAAACTAGGCTCTGTAGAGAAAAATGCTCTAAACAAAAGTTGTAGATCTTTTAATTTTCTATAACTTTTATTATATATACTTTTGTCGTAAAATGCATACTAAGACCGAAATGTTAAAAAAATCGATTTTTCTCACGTTTTCGTGAGAAAAAAACAGAAAATCGCAAATTACCGCTAAACTAAGCGTTATACAAAAAAATGTTTGAAACAGAAGTTGTAGGTTTTTAAATTCTCTACAACTTTTATAATATAAGTTTTTGCGCTGAAATTTATATTAAAGCCGTAATCTTAAAAAAACAACGTTTTTACGTGAAAACAGCCTCACCGAGAATTTCAGCAAACATGGCGCCTACCCTATCTTGTAGAGAATAAAAAATTGAGTAAAATAGGCGATTTTTAAAAAAATCGTAGGACCAGTTTTTGAGAAAATCGCAAAAAACTGAAAAATTATACGAATAAACTACTACTTCCGGTTGACCGATTTTGATGAAAATGTTCGTGTCGCGTCCGGTAGTGGTATGTAACTTAAGTTTCAAGTTTCAAGTTCGTACGATGTTCCGTTCTTGAGATATTCTGTTCACACACACACACACAGACACACAGACACACAGACACACAGACACACACACAGACACACAGACACACACACAGACCAATCGCTAAAAACATGTTTTTTGGGTTCAGGGGGTCTGAAAACGTATAGATCCGGTGAAAACTCGATTTCGAAAAATCGACATGAAAACAATACTTTCCTTCCTATATATTCATATAGGCAAGAGAAAGTAATAAAGCGCTGCATATCTTAATTTAAAAACACTAAATCTCGCTTTAATTTTACGTTCAACTATGGTTTTTTTCATTAATAATAATGCTGACGTTGAAAGGAAGTAGATAACAATGAATAATAAAAGAATATCAGACCTGACAGGGATCGAACTCGGTACCCCAACTGACCGTCCACGGCACCAAGAAAACCGTTTGAAGAACGGTACTTTAGCTAGTATATACATATAGGGAAGGAAAGTATTGTTTTCATGTTAAGTTTTCACCGGAAATACGGGTTTTCAGGCCCCCTGAACCCAGAAACATGTATCTAGTGATTCGTCTGTGTGTGTGTGTGTGCGCGCGCGCGCGCGCGTGTGTGTGTGTGTGTGTGAACAAAATATCTCAAGAACGGAATATCGTACAAAGTTGAAACCTGGAACGTAAGTTAGGTTTATGAATTTTTAATACAGTTTTATCATAGTTGTTTTTGCTTAGTCACTTTTTTTGATCATTAAGTTATAGACGTAAGACGTTCGAAATGATATCACTACTGTTAGTAATTCGACAATAATACAGTACGTATAATAATGATGTGATGGCAACAACTTGTAAGTTGCCGCCACTTTAGAAAAGAACTAGTGTTTAGGTGAACAGACTAACCCCCACAATTCTTACAGCCGACTCAAGCCAGTACACAAGCTCTATCATCAAACTAGTCCAGCAAATCAATGATGTCTGTACAATTGTAAAAGTACAATATTGTACAAACAGTGGAAGTTATGGTAATTCCTGATTACTGTAACGTCCATTACTAAAGTAAAAATCAATAAATAATGTAAGGGAAAACCCCTATTGTTAGATTATGTTACATTAGAATAGTAGTTAGACAATAAGTTGTAAATATAGCCAACGGTCACATCTGATATTGTTTCGACGGATATGTTTCTTCCTCTGTGTTTTTGGACCTTTCGTCCACCTCACAACTTTCAGCCAACCATTGGGGTAGTTCTCCTTCCCATTGGCCCTCCAGGTTGGTTGAACGGTTGGTGGGAGAGGGAGGCTTGTCAACCAGAGGTTTCTGGTTCGAACCCAGGAAATTCACAATCAGTTCCCTTGGGATTTCTGTTTTACTAAAAGTAAAACAGAGGAGTTGTTAAACGGAGCAGAATTTGAAGAAGATACTAGGTAAACGAGGAGTGACCGACCAGGAGAACGAAGAGAAGAAGAAGAAAGGGGACACATTTAATTCGAGGTAAATTCATTCGTATATATTAAGGGTTTTTAATTTCTTGTTTTTATATTAAAGTCCTTTTATATTAAGTTTTTAATATGTGATTGTGTAATTTATTCTACATTCCTGGTAAGAACAATACAAAAAAATAGGAAATTTTACAGAGTAATACCAAGGGGTATTACTTACTCATGATTTATACTTACAACATATACGAGGTGTGTTCAAAAAGTAACGGAATTTTTAAATTTCGCGGGTTTGGATAGTCCGATTGTAAAATTTTTTTTTTATTATGTTGGTACACATGCCCCTGACGTACGATAAAATTTTCAACAATATTCAATGCTTAGTTCTTAAGTGGAAGCCGCTAAGGTTAGACGTGTTTTTCGAGCACGGCTATTTTTGTTTGTTTAAAAAAATGGATCAAAGAATTTTTATTAAATTTTGCGTGAAAAATGAAATAAAGTGTGTGAAATGTTAACAAAGGCATATGATGAGTCTGCTATGAGTAAAACAAGGATTTACGAGTGGTATAAGCGTTTCCAAGATGGCCGCGAAAACGTTGAAGATGACGAACGACCCGGACGTCCAAGCACATCAACAACCGATGAAAACGTGAAAAAAGTGAAAGAAATGTTTATGAACGATCGCCGAATCACAATCAGAGAAGTCAGTGATGATGTTGGCATATCGATTGGCTCATGCCATGACATTTTTTTGGGATGTTTTGGGTATGAAACGTATAGCAGCAAAATTTGTTCCAAAATTGTTGAATTTCGAACAAAAACAGTGGCAAATGGAAGTTGCTCAGGAGTCACTAAATGAAATCGACAACGATGCGGATCTACTCAAACGTGTTTTAACAGGTGACGAAACATGGGTTTACGGATACGATGTCGAAACTAAGGCTCAATCGTCCCAGTGGAGGCATTCCGGATCGCCAAGACCGAAAAAGGTTCGACAAGTGCGGTCGAATGTGAAGGTTATGCTCACTGTGTTCTTCGATTTTAATGGCATAGTGCATCATGAATTCTTGCCACAAGGTCAAACAATCTTAAAGGAGTACTACCTACAAGTTCAACGCCGTTTGCGTGAAGCAATCCGAAAAAAAACGCCCGGATTTGTGGCAAAACAATTCATGGCTTTTGCACCACGATAATGCACCTGCTCACACTTCATTGCTTGTTCGTGAATTTTTGGCCAAAATCAAAACTGTAACGATGCCTCAGCCTCCATATTCGCCAGACATGGCTCCATGTGACTTTTTTCTATTTCCAAAAATAAAGAGAACATTAAAAAGCCGTCGTTTTACAAGCATAGATGACATTAAAAGCGAATCGGTGAAAGAGCTAAAAGCTATCACAAAGATCGAGTTTCAAAAGTGTTTCGAGGATTGGAAAAAGCGTTGGCACAAGTATATTGCATGCGAAGGGGACTACTTTGAAGGCGACAATATTGATGTAGATGAATAAATAAATATTTTTTTCAAAAAACTAAAATTCCCGTTATTTTTTGAACAAATCTCGTATACTTATTGTTCTATGAGAGCAGATCGTAGATTTACAGTTATACAAAAAAAAGGTCTCTATATTTTAAAATACGAGGGTAGGCTGATAAGTAATGCACACATGCTTGTAGAAGACGAACAAAAAGAAATAGCAAGATGGGGTAAATAACAAATTAAAGTACAAATCTTAACCTACCAAATTATCTATTTATTTTTCAATATAGTCACCGTTAAGCATTACACATTTCTCCCAACGTTTAACAAGTTTTTTCATTCCGTCACTGAAAAATTCTTCCGACTTTCCTCGAACCCAGGACGCAATAGCTGCCTTCACCTCATTGTCCGAGCTGTAATGATTACCCTTAAGGTCTCTCTTCAGTAGAGGAAAAAAATAAAAATCGCAAGGCGCAAGGTCGGGAGAATACGGAGGGTGTAAAATTGGTTGAAACTTCAGGTTTCTCAGAGCCTCTCCAGTTGCACGCGAAGTGTGTGGACGAGCATTGTCGTGTTGCAAAATTATTGGCGCCAGGTTGCCTCTAACACGACAAACTCGACGTCGGAGGTGTTTCAGAGTCTGTATATACTGAGCAGAATTTACCGTTGCCCCTCGTTCCAGATAATCAGTCACATAAACTCGGCGAGCATCCCAAAACACAGTCAAAAGAATTTTTTTTGCGGACGGTTGTGTTTTGAACTTTTTCACAACAGGAGAATGTGGATGACGATATTCAGCGCTCTGCCTTTTTTCTTCGGGATCGTAATGATGAACCCATGACTCGTCCCCCGTCACAATATTCAAAAGAAAGTCGTCTCCTTCGTCACGGTAGCGCTTCAAAAGTTGTTCACAGCATTCCAATCGACGCTGTTTATTCTCGTCTGTCAGACGGCGTGGTACCCATCGTGCACAGATTTTACGGTATCCCAATTGTTCAATAATGAAGCCAACACGTTCCTTAGATATTCCAATTTGGTTTGCGATACGCTGTTGAGTGATTCG
The DNA here is from genome assembly GCA_035578175.1 of Catonia carolina. Lineage (NCBI taxonomy): Eukaryota > Metazoa > Arthropoda > Insecta > Hemiptera > Achilidae > Catonia > Catonia carolina. The sequence continues at coordinate 252,181,236 of JAQMRL010000001.1, read as the reverse complement.
CCGGTCATTTTGAATCAAATCATCGATGAGTTTGCGACGATTATCGTCTGAGGCAGTGATTGGTCGTCCACTGCGTGTTTTGTCAACAATTAAGGCTTTTCCAGGTTGGCAATCACGAAATTTTATTACCCAACGATTCACAGTAGACCTATCAACAGTATCGTCACAATAAACAGCCTTTAAACGACGATAAATCTCACTAGGATTCACTTTCTCAGCAGTTAAAAATTCGATAACAGCGCGTTGTTTAATTCTCGTTGACATAGCACCAGAACACGACGCCATACTTCCACTACTCAAAACAAACTGAATGAAAGCAACGCCTTCAAACTGCGCAGGCTTGTAGAGGAGAAATAGTACTTCCACATGCCACCAGGCGCGCTACTGAAGTTTATTTAGTTGTCTTCTACAAGCATGTGTGCATTACTTATCAGCCTACCCTCGTAAGTTAGGGTAATTTAAGGATTGTTTTATTAAATAGTTAGTTAATTTAGTTAGTAGTTTATTATTCATTAAATATTTACTTTAAGTAAGGAGATATAGTTTTTTTATTTATTTTCTCATGCTCTGCTGACAGAGCTGGCGCCAACAATTTTTTTTATTATTCTTTAGTTCATACTAAAGTATTTTCCCACCGTTTGAATTTGAAGGTGGTGCATGCCAAATATACGTAAATATCTTGCAATAGCACCATGTGAGTATTTTACAAAAATGTTTAAGGATGTATTTCTTTTTTAGAACGTGCGGTATAAAGGCTAGTATATTTTTATGCAGTTATTGCGTTTAAATACATTAAATATTGTATGGAAATAGAAAATCTCAAAAAAAATTAATTAAAAAATTGTATTTGTGCACAATAAATTGGGGTCCAAATCAGTATACACCTTTAGAATATAGACTAACTACTACAACAAAAACTCTATTTTGTTTCTTACTTTTCTTATTTCTGTGTGTGAAACATTAATTTTCTCCGCTTATCTTTTCTATGCAAGCTCACGAATGAGTTAAACGACAGGTTTTGTCCATTATAGAAATTTTCTAAATGTGGTTGTTGAGTTTTATATTAAATTATTATTGATTGAAATAAATCTTTAATTTTAACACCGTTCTATAAGCTCTGATTTAATCTCATTTAATTTTCATTAAAATGTTTGTTGGCGCTGAAGTAGCAAAGTAGGGAATTCCTTTTCACAAGCAATTATCTTAATTATAATATAATTAATTAGAGCAGAATTTCAACAGCTCTTGCTTGGTTATAATTATGTTTGTTCTTTACATCTACCTATTTTAATTAAATTTTTAAAATTTTGTGAACTATACTGACATTTTAATAGGTATTGATATTACAGTGTTATTAAGTATTAGACTACGTAATCTCAGTAAAGAAATTTAGCCTTCTCACTTTTGGAAGTTTTAGTTAAAAATGTCTAAAATATTTATGTCACTTAGATAACTAATTATTATTCAAAATTTAATATAGATTTTTCAATTTATTAGACTCGAACTGTTAGTTGGAGGGGCTAAAATAAATAGTTAAGTTTCTTATCACATGGTCAGCCAATTAAATGACTGAATCATTTGAGAGCAGAAGAGGCAGATGTGTAAAAGACACTAATAAGAATTATCGCTTCTGAAAATTATGAATTTCATTATACTGCCAGACCCTGTGGTGAATGAAGTGAAGGTGTCATTAGCAGAGTGGAAAATATGTGCTTTTCAGATGGCCCGGCATGCTGATAAGCGTACTTATTCACTCAGTGAGGAAGGCACTCTTAAACCACCTCACTCTTCGTTTTACGTATTAAAAACTCTACAGCTTCAAACCAGCCTATCGGCTGATAACCTAAACAACACAAATTTATCAGCCGGATTTAATTTTTTATCCCTTTTTATGATAAAAAAATTAACGGATTCAAACATATTCGTTGGAATCTGTTTAATTTAAGAATAATAAGCAATCCCATGACCTAATGAGATGAAAATGAATATGTATGTCGTATATATGAAGTGTAGTCATGTACAGACTCAGACCGACAATTCCAGAGATCTTATGGTTATAATACTCGACTAAATGTTATGTAGTAGTAGTAAGCATTAGTCACAATATTGTGACAATATATAAAACGAAAGTGTGCGAGAATTCTCGAGAAGGACCGTGATTTTTAAAATGTTATTGTAAATGATAAAAGTTAATAAATGGAGTTTCCAAGAAATGGTTAGAAATATTATGTAGTATATGAAAGGTTAATACAGGTCTACTGTTGCAATGGCTATTGTGTAAGGGTCGGTGTACCTATTTAGATAATTGGGCTTTTTTTTGTAACCCCTTTTATTCAATCCTAATTTTTTTTGTCTTTAATTTTATCAATCTAGAACACTATACTATACAATAAAGCACAACCACTAGATTTGATGAAAGTTATTATTAGGCGTGGAAGGAGGGGTCACACCCAGCAGTGTATCCTCTAGGATGACGTAATCATGCTATGATGGAGATGATCTTGATGGAAATGAAAATGAAAGCCCAACGGTGAAAAGATTAAGAAGATGTGATGTTGATGGTGAAGATAATGATAGGATGTTACCGAAGAAGATCCCTACACCAAAGACGGCGAAGACGTCGAAAATTTAGAGAATTTTGAATGGCCATTTGGGGAGCGAGGTCGTTTGGATGATTTTGCAATTTATCAAAGAAACTTTGATAAAGTTGTCGTGCAACATCTTTTACGTAGGGAATACGAAGGTCAGAATGAAGAGTGTCGTTTATCACGTACCAAGGTGCTCCAGTGGCAAGCCTTAATTATTTAGACTGAAAAACTTGTATTTTGTTTAAATTGGTTCTAGCAGCACCACCAAAAATCTGGATTCCGTACAGCCAAAGAGGTTTCAGCAAAGTCTTATAAATGGTAATTTTTTGTTTTAGTGGTAGACGAGAACGCGGTTTAACTAGGTGGAACAAACATCTGAGGCGATTGTTTAGCAATAAGCGTTTGCTTTTCAGATGTTCATTCCACGTGAGCCGCCTGTCTAACCATAATGCCAAGTACTTCACTTTGTTTCCAGTTGGTATGTTGACCCCACCCAGGGTTACTGGCGGACAGCTGCCTCTAATCATAATTTGTTTACTTTTTTGTTACGATTTATCCAGAAGCCGACAGAAAGATTTTGTATTTTTACCATTATATCAAAAATCTTTGTTCTTCTCAAATTTCCATAGCTTACCTAAGTATATAACCGCAACCGGTTTGGTTAGTCTTGATCAGTCTTTCACTCAGTGAGCGAATTGCGTAGTGCGCAACAGCACGTTTAGAGAGCGTCAACGTTACTGTGAATTGTCTAACGTTTATTTTGTATCATTTGTAAGTAGTATTTAGTTAATTACGTGCGAATTATGTTCATTTATGGTCATTCTTCTTCTTCTTCTTCAGCTTTTCCCTTCCTCAGGGGTCGCTGTTCCGTACTCTTCTCCTCCACTCCCTCCGATCCACCACATCCTCCTCGCTCAGGCCCTTCTCCCTCAAGTCGTCCGCCACGGCGTCTCTCCATCTTCTCCGGGGTCTCCCCCTCCCTCTCACTCCATCCACCACCAATCCATCCACAACCCTCCCCACATACTCCTCCTCCCTACGCATCAAATGTCCATACCACTGCAGCCTTCGTTCCTGAACCTTCTTGGACACTTCTATCACTCCCACAGACTCCCTTACCACCTCATTCCGTATCCTATCTTTCCTAGTCTTTCCCTGCATCCACCTCAACATCCTCATTTCCGCAACCTCCAACTTGTTTCCCTGTCTCCTCGTCATAGGCCAAGTCTCACTACCATATAACAATGCCGGTCTAATCACTGTCTTATATATCTTTCCCTTCATTTTTGTCCCAATCCTTCTGTCACACAATACACCTGTCATTCGCCTCCAGTTATTCCATCCAGCTTGTATTCTATGGTTAATTTCCTCCTCCAGTCCTCCACTCTCGGTGAGGCATGAACCAAGGTACTTGAAACACTTAACCCTTCTCACCACTTCATTCAGCAAACACACCCCTCCACTCTTATCCTCACCTCCAAACCATAGGTATTCAGTCTTTTCCCTGCTGATCCTCAGGCCTCCCTCCTCCAATACCTCTCTCCAACTTTCCAGTTTCCTCTCCACTATATCCCTGGTTTTCATTTATGGTCATTATTTATTGCAATTATTAATTGAACCAGCACAATTCGCGCGGCTTCCCACGCGAAACATGTGTAGGCCTAATAAATTTTATTAAAATACAAATGTAACAGAAATTGTGTAACTGCTAGTCGACTGTATACTCCAACGCACACACACACACACATACATGTTTATAAAAATCTTTATTAGGGCCCTTAGGGTTATATTTTTTGAAAATTAAAAAATAAAATGTTGCTGTCAATATAAATACAAATATGCTGTCAAAATTTCATGAAAATCCATTGAGTAGTTTTGGGAATTAACCTGCACAAAAAAAACACGCTTTGTTTTTATGATATTAGTATAGATTGTAGTAGTTGTAATTTATTTGTACATTTGAGACACTTTATTAATTGTAATTTTTAATTTGTTATAAATACTTAAAATTTTAAACTATAGTGTGTTAATTATTTAATTTACCCAGATCCCGAAACGGACCTTAGAGATAAGTGTCACAATATAAATAATAGTTTAACATCAGTATTTTTATATCAATATTTTTTTGACAAAAAAATAAGAAAAAGAAGTTTTTATGTAACCAACAATGATCTTATTTGTGGTCCAGAGTTCTTTGTTATAGTTTTCTTTCAATTTATAAACTACAAACCTGTAACGCTTCATATATCAGGGTGCTGATAGTTTTGTAATAATAGTTTTGCAATAGAATTTATAACCAAGATATTTATTTTAGCAATAAAACCATGTTCTATACAACTTTACAGCATTACTGACCATAAAACCTGATGCAAAACTCACAAAAATGTTCAATATTATAATTTTATGAGAATTTTTTTTATTACTCAATATAATAAATGTTTTTCGATTTGTACGGACATGTATATATATAAAGGTCTTATGAGATACTTCTCGTAAATTTATATTACATAATATAATGAAAATATTGTAAAAGATATAAAATTTTTAATAAAAAAATGAAGAATATACATAAAATTCAGCGCAGTTCATTCATTGGTTAGGTACAAATAATTTTAAAAGCTTATAACTAGTTTATATTATCTGTTTAGTTTAATAGGAAGGTAGAATTCAATACAGTTTGTGTTTTGAAAAGCCGCATAAAATTTAGATGTTATTATAATGTCATAAGGTGTACAAATTTTTTTAATCAAAATTTACTGTGACGTTCAGCGAAAATGAGTTTGATGGTTCAAGTTTTAAATTAATAAACTTTAACATTTTTTATTACAAAAAATATTTTTGAGTCAAACTTTTAAATGCACGCAAAGTTTTTTAATTAAATATTTTTTTAAAGTGTATTTTAAACGATATCATGACGAATTATGGCAGGTAGGAAATTTAGTCGATTATTAAATAGAAATTGACAAATTAGATAATAAATTTCAATTCTCATAGATTAACAAGTTCATCTAATGTTGCCTTTTCACAAACGCAGTCGAAGATTCTTTAAATTGGTACCGACTCCGTACGGAATGTTTTTATAGAGTTCATTTTGCATAGATAGATAAATTATTATAGAAGTAATGCAACAAAATAAAAAATCTGCTGTGAAACACCCACACACTTTCTCTTGCCAATGCAAATAATTAACAATATAATCTAACAATAGTAATAAGACATTACAAATAAACAAAAAACCTAACCTCAATAGACATAACCTAATTTAATCATGAGTGAATGAAGCAAAATCAAAATCACCCTCAGTTTGGCTTAAAAATACGGAAAATCACTCTTTCACGATAAACTAGACTTTGTAGAGAAAAATGTTCTAGATAAAAGTTGCAGATCTTTTAATTTCCTATAAATTTGATTACACACAGTTGTTGTAAAATGCATACTAAAAATGAAATCTTAAAAAATAGGATTTTTACACATTTTCGTGAAAAAAACCGAAAATTGCTAATTACCACTAAACTAAGCATTTTAAAAAATAGGTTTTAAATAAAAGTTGTAGGATTTTAATTCTCTACAACTTTTATTATACAAATTTTTGCGCAAAAATGCATATTAAAGACGCAATCTTAAAAAAAAAACATTTTTTTCTATGAGAGCACAGCCTCCCCAAGAATTTCAGCAGACATGGCACATACCCTCTTACAGAGCATAAAAACTGTAGTAAATGAGGCGATTTTGAGAAAATCGCAAAGAAGTGAAAAATGACACGATTAAACTACTACCTCCGGTTGACCGATTTTGATGAAAATGTTCGTGTAGGGTCCGGTAGTAGTACCTAACTTGACGTTGTTCACTTGATATTTATACTGCCGGTTGCCTAACTGACGCCGGCTATTGGTTAATGAACGGCGCTTACATAACAATAATTCCTTTCTTTCCTTCTAAAAAATTAACAGATTTTCATGATCTATGTCATTAAAAATAACTCGCACTGTATATTACGCTAGGGGTAATACAACGAAGACTGGTGTTAGAAGAATGCATAATGACCTTGGTTATGCGTTCAATCAACAGCTGTCACGTGATCCATTTGTTTACTGCGTGTCTCCAGACTCTGTGAATAGACTATAGAGGTTCAAACCCAGCCTTTCGTCTGATGACCCAAACAACAATATGAGAATAAATCAAGTTGAATTAACACAAAATTATGATAAAAACCCTTGATTACAATATGAGATTTATGTTGTTTTCTTTTAGCATTTAAGGGCGGCTTGTTGGCGTAGTGGTTAGCGCAACTGGCTTCTACTCCGGGGTCCAGGGTTCGATTCCTGGTCAGGTCTGGAATTGTTTCATCACTCATTTTCATTATCATCATTATCCACTGTCTGCATTAGCAGAAATTGCAGAACAGTCAGACGTAAAACAAAGAGAAAAAAAATTTAGCAATTAATTAAAATTATCTCAAATTTTAGAAACTTTTATTACCTTTCAATTATCTTCAGGTCTCAAATAGATCTGCTGTACAATACCTACTACTGTATCGTAAATGTTATTTATATTAAAATAACAAGGATGACGAGGAGAATGGGCTTTAGAATAATACTGTAAATTTAAGTAAGAATGGGTCAATTCGATTATATTCTGTTAATATTTATGCATATAGTTTGTATTGTTCTGAATGTAGTCGTATAATAGGAATACATAAATTTGACGCTTTATATTATTGTATCTGAGGTTTTGTAGTCATTGTTCCCGTATCAGCGTAAAATTTCTGATGATATTTAATACAAATTAAAATGTTCATCTAGTCTGTTAATTAGACTATAAGAAAGTATATTTTACTATAAAATGAAATGTAACGTAAAAGTAACTTTTGCCATTACGTTATAGGTAAATTTCCGATAACGTAGTATGTAATTCCTTACTATACTTAAATAAGCGATAATGTTTTTGTAATAGCGGAGAGTAGATTCACATAATGGATAAACTTTCATAAAATAAGGGATTAACTACCCTTAAGCGAATTTTTTAAAATATCTTACTAGACGGCTACATACTAGTACAAGTTACTTACTACTTTGTTGTGTAGGTCAACAGCCGAAAGGCTGCTTTGAACGTCTACAGGCTTTACTAAGTAAAACTAGGAGTGAGGTGGTTTACCATCCTTCCTCACCGAGTACAAACGTAGCCTATGCTTATCAGCATGCCAAGCCCTCCGATAAGCATCTACTTTGCACTCTGCAAATAACACTTTCACTTCATTCACCACAGGGTCTGGCTGTATAATGAAAATCATTACTTTCGGCGGAAATAACTCTGACTAGTGTCTTTTACACATCTACCTCTTCTGTTCTTAAATTGTCCACTCATATAATTGGCTGACCACGTGATAAGAAACAGAACTATTTCTTTTGGCTCTGGTACTAGGTGACTGTGTGAAAATAATTTAACACTCCACCTGCCTGTTATGGGCATACTTACTACTTACTAGATACTTAATAACTATTAAGTAATTACTTTTAATAGTACTAACTTACTATTTAACTTACTACTACTTTTAATAGTAATAACTATTAAGTAGTTAGTAACTACTAACTAGAGTTTAGTACAAGTGAAAGTACAAAGAAAAATGTAAGATTAATGGAAACGATTTGAAAAAGAAGGCTAAAATTTTATGGAAACCTGTATAGAATAAATGACAACCGGTTGACAAAAGAAGTTTCTAACACACAAAACAATAGATCTAAGGTGTCAGAAAAATGATGAAGTTAGAAAGGATATTGTGAAAAAACTTGAATAAACCGAGAAAACTTAATGAACCAAACCAAATTACGGACTTTAAGGGTTTCCATGAAGAGCAAACACGGACATCAAGTAGAGAGAAGAAAGGAGAAAAGCCTAAAGTGAGCAAATGCTGAAAATTTGGGCTGGAAAAAGAGGTTCCAAAAACATTTAAATTCACCTCAAATGGTCTAAAATTGGCCCTATAAGAAGAAAAATGGGCTACATTTCTGAAGATCAGCATGAGTGTTCTGTAAGTGATACAAAAAGTAAAGTAATATAATTTCAACATTTTGAATCAAAGAATTAAAAACGGAGTTCACTACGGTAAAGCATTAATATTATTTTTTTACTTAGTACTATGATTTCGTTTAAATTAAGCGAGGTAATTAGCTCTATCTTCCCCATGTTAATTTAAGGAACATTTTCTAAGGAAAACTATAGATAGAATCTCAAAACTTTTTTATTTTAAAGATCTTAATCTTGGCAACATTTTCAGGAGGTTTTTCAATAATAGCTTTTTGAAAAAATACATTTTTAAAAATAAATGTATCTGTTTTTACCAAATTTTTGGTCTTACAAGCAAAGGATTTTTACAACAGGTAAAAATATGACAAAACCTTCTGCCTTAAATATGAAGCTTCAATGAGTAAAACAAAAAAAAAAATGAGTAGATACCTTTAATAGTTTTTCTTGAGAAATTTTCCTTTTTACTGAAAAAAAAAACTTTTTCTTTCAGGAAACGCATTTAAAAACAAGACTATGAAAACTTTTGCTTTGTAAAAGTCAAACATTATTCTAGCTAACATAAAAAAATCATAAAAAGTTAAGTAATGTCAGAAATGCATAAATTTGGTATTAAATTAAACTTAAAAATGTGTAGATTTGAAGGAGATAAAAATTTAAAATATCGATTATTTTTGCACTTTTGGTCTAATGACCTCTCTTAAGGCGTCAGAAAATTAAGTTATGTGTATTAATATATAAAAATTTTTAAATAACGGGGCGTGACTTGCACTGTGATGTTCGCGACCTAATTTTAATGCAATCTCTTTTAAGAGTATATAACTATAAGTTCACTCGTAGCGCAAGCACAATTGGTGCTTACTTCATAATTGAACATGCTTTGAAACGGATTTAATGAAATCTGTTGTTTTAGAACGAAATGCCTTTAAAAAATGAGTGTTTAAAAATCTATAATACTTAAAATTTTGTAACAAATACCAATCAAAAGGTTATAATTGATTTAAAATACAGAAATTTTCTTACCTGAACCATATTCCAATATGGTACTACTTTAGCTAGACTCTCGGTAACCTCTGAGCACGCTGAACCTAACAATATTGGCATTCGTGTCCAGGGCCTGGTGTATAATGCATGGAAAAATCGGTCTACCCCTATTCCTGGATCACACTGTAAAACAAACACAAAAAAATAACGTAAAAAGACAAAGAAAAACACTGACTAAAATAACTTTTTTGTAAAATTTTTATTTAACATTTAGAATTTGTTACTACAAAATATAAAGGGATTCCAGGCAACGATGAAGCAGATCGTTGGCCAAGAGTGCTGTTCACTTGCTAGAACACTTCCATCCAGTCTCTCATTTTGACCTAAAGGCACACTTCAACAGAAAATTATTTGATTCCTGGAACAATAGGTGAACCCAGATGCCACCTGCGAGAATCCACGTGGTACGAAAAACGTTGCGAGAATTTCCTCTACCCGAATTCCATAATCGAAGGGAACAGGTTGTCATCTGCCGATTGCGGATTGGGCAGTCACTCATATCACACCAGCATCTGTTCATAAAATCAAAGCCGATAGTGTGTCCTTTCTGTGACGGAAATGCAACGGTTTCGCATACCGTTTCAGAATGACAGGAACTTCAAAGCGCCCATTTTCTTGTTGGTGTTTCTACAATATTTCAAGACAATGTTATATCTAAAGAAAGTTGTGAAAAAGTTCTAAAATTTCTGCGTTGTTGCTATAGAAGACAAAATCTAATACTAATTTTCTTTTTCTTATGTTTTAATTTATGCAATTATTGTTGTTACTATTATTATTATTATTATTTGTGTAATTCCTACTGTGGTGGATAATAACCATTAGCAGTTTATGCGACCTTCATAAATAAAAAAAATTAACAATTAAAAACTTTTACAAAACGTGATTTACTTGTTGGTCACCTCATATCAATTAATTAAATAAACACTTTACCCGGGTTCACTCTTAAATTTTTTTGTTGTCACGGTAGGGATACTAATTCCAATTTACAGAACTTTAGTTCTCTGGGATGGCATAGAAATAATATTTATTGCTTTAGAATAGTTACTCCATTTCTACCTCTTAAGAGAAAACTAGTTAAAATACGAACTCTTCACTTATGCTTGTAATCGAAAAAAACTGCTTTAGTTTTGCTGTTAAATGTTATATAACATTTTTTGATACATTGACTTTTAACAGAGTTATTCGTAGTTTTTTGTTTACTGCCCCTTATTAACTCCCCCATCCCTTTGTGATATAAAACAAATTTATAGTCTATTTTCATTTCGATTATGTCCAGAACCTAAATACCGAAATTCATTGAATTTGGTTCAGCGGCTCTTACGTGATGCCGTAACATACAAACAGGCAAATCGACAAACAGACAGACAAAAATTCAGCTGAACTTATTTTCGGTGTTTACTAAATAGATCTGGCGTAGAAACAAAAATTTGGGGTATTTTGAAAAATTGTACAGACAAAATCACAATTTTATTTATATAGATGAGTATTATGTTACGTGATGAGAGTTTAATTGTTTAATTTTAGACGTATGGTAAAAAAATAAGTAAATTTTCTTGGAAAACCTATTGGGTTGAAGGCGGGTTTATTCTCGGGACTGTAATCAATGTTTTAAAAATTGCATTCATAGGTGCATTTTATGGAAATAATTCATAAACAAATATAAAGAAAAAACTTCTGTGTTTAACATTCTTTTGTACGATAAATCCTGATTTAAACAAAACATTTTTAATTTGCATAAACATTCACGAACAACTTTTTAAATAATTTCCGCATTGTTGACTACACTGAAATAACTACAGTTAAACTTTTTATAAAGCGTATTATTTACGATTTTGCAATGAATAAAGTAATTGAATTAAATAGGTTAAACCATTACCCATAAAATTTAGATTTGTGGAATTTTTGCATTAAAGTTGAATGGTTTGTTCTATCGTTTCCAATGAATAAGTATCAAAAAATGATAATAAACAATAAGTTTATTGTAACAAGCCAATCATCTATATTCATTATAATCACATTGCATATTCAATTCATGGTTGATGCACGAATTTGCGAAATGTAATTGTATCAATAAAGAACTTGCATGATAAAATAATGATTTGTGTGTTACCACCTGTTATCAATATCATTAACAATTAATAAAAATGCACGGTTTTATATAATAAAGCTTCCTATTGTTTTTTAAATTTACCGTGTTTTATAAATACCTATCGATACCATTTTATATTGTCTTTTCAATATGCTTATTAATTAATTATTCCGATATTTCAGTAAATTATTAATATAAAATTTATATTCCTTTCATTTGCATCGAAGAGAAATGAATTGGAAATAGAATTTAAATATTACGTTATTTTTATATTTTATTTAAAGTCGCATGAATATCTTGATAATTAGCGACTACTTTGGGTTTATAAATGGTGGATTTTAACGTCCAAAAATGTTATAGACCGTAGAACCGAACCCAGGACCTTCTGCTTTACAACGTAGCACGCTAACTGCTCAGCGCAGTTTATTGAACTTAAAAATTTTCGGTGACTATGATTTATATCATAAACATTTATTATGCAATAAATAGGAATTCAAAAGGAGAATAGATTGAAATATGCTGTTAATTTTAGTAGCCCGTCGGTGTTGTGGTCAGCACAACTTGCTTCTATTCCAAGGGTTCCAAGTTCAATTCCCGGACAAATCTGAAATGTTTAATCCATATATGTAAGTGCGGTAGACATAAAAAATAACATTACCCCTTGTTGTTGTTTAGGTCATCAGCCAAAAAGCTGGTTTGAACCTGTCAAGGTTTTACTAAGTAAAATGAGAAGTGAGGTGGTTTACTATTTCCTTCCTCACTGAATGAAAAAGTACGCTTATCAGCATGCCGGGCCTTCTACAGAGCACATATTTTCCACACTGCAAATGTCACCTTCGCTTCATTCACCACAGGGTCTAGGTGTGTAATGAAATTCATTACTTTCAGAGGAGATAACTCTGATTAGTGTCTTTTACACCTCTACCACTTCTGTTCTCAAATGATTCAGTCATTTAATTGGCTGATCATGTGATAAGAAACAGAACTATTTATTTTAGCCCTGCAACGAACAGATTGAGTGTAAATAATTTAACACTCCACCTGTCTGTTATGGGCATATTAACCCTTATAATGCCTTATGGGTTATTAACTCTCAAAATGCCAAAAAGCCGATTGAGCCGATTTGAATTTTTACGATACTGCCAAGAGTCGATGACATCGGCTCTTCATATATCGCGCTGTATTTTGAATATTTCTCAATAGATCGAGTTCATATTTTAAAGGATAGTAACGGGAGTTTTATTAAGGACGCAACCCTGATTATAAGAAGATAAAAGTAATACATCGGTAAATTTTCTCTCCCCCAATCGGTATATTGGCAACAGTGTACTAAAGGCCAACTACCAAGAACAGTTAAAATGTTCCAGTCAAGCATTAGTGTGGTAACAGCAGTCGTTTCGTTATATTGTGTCAACAATGGTTTTTTCCAAGGAAGAACGCGTGTTTATTGTAGAGACTTACATAGCGAGTAAATCTTACAAATGTGCGCAAGATAAGTTTCAGTTGAAATTTCCTCGTTCTGCCGTTCCGAATAAATCGTCAATATTGCATTTGATAAATAATAAATTCCGTAGAACTGGGAGTGTACTCGATGAGAAACCACCTGGCCAACCAACAAAGTTAACCGCGGAAGTTCTCGAACTTTCTTTCGAGGAAGTTCTTAAGATGTTTCGTTTTTGTGATATTTTATTCTCACACACAGACCAATCGCTAAAAACATGTTTTATTTTTGGGTTCAGGGGAATCTGAAAACGTGTAGATTCGGTGAAAACTCGATTTTGAAAAATTGACATGAAATACTTTCCTTCCTATAACATTCATATAGGCAAGAGAAAATAAAAATATGAAAGATTTTAATCGTTATAAATAGTATTTTAATAGTTATGACATGTAATTTTTTCTTATACTTCGATCTTTTCCCAGTATTATTTATTATGTAATTAACAATAAAATTAACATGGAAAATATTATTCATGAGAAAATTAAAATAAATGTTAAGGTATTACAAAACATCCAAAGAAACATTTTGGAGTTTTATGAAGTAAATTTTTTCTTAAGAATAATAGGGCGAAGAGGAAACAGGTGATTTAATTAGAAAAAGCCATTACCAGAAAAATTATTCGCTTTACAAAAGAAATAAGCGGTTGACATAAAAGTTTTTGAAGTTTTAATTATCTAAAAGGAATTCCTTAGCCATATTTTTATTAAATTTATTCGCTTGCTATAATTACAATAATTATTTAAGTTTAATTGTCCAGTCATTTGGAGTAGGCCTATTATAACATTATTTCGTAATAAAAAAAGTGCGTTGCCTTCTGGCGATTTCGTACCCTACTTCGGTTACTTTATTGGCTTTGATCTAAATAAAATACTATTTTTCCTTCATTAAAACACGTTTATTTTATCATTAAAGGTTATAAAAAATTTGGACATCTTGTTCGCTTGCAGCGTAACTCCTCTTTAATGATATGCGTTAATATAATTGCAAATAATGCATCTAAAATTATTTTCAAGGCAAAGAAATTTAAAATTTCAACATCTTTTTGTACTAAATTAATACCAGTAATTTCTGCGGTATCTTATCACCACCCTGTTACTGAATTAAGCATTTGAATTATGGATTTGGCAACTGAATACAAGCTGGTGTTACAGAAATTAATCTTTACATCTGCCAGATAAAATTGATACATACCAGCAGAATAAAAATAATTGGTACAGATTATTAAACAGCTTTCATAGTAGACTAGTCAACCAAAACATTAAAATAAGTACATATTAAACATTAAACATATAGTTTCATAAGAAGTGGCTGTAAACGACGGTTGGCTGGATTGTGGGGAGCACTGTAGATGTTTGATTTGGTAGACTGTTTGTTCCACCAAAAACAACTAAAATCAAATGCCTAGGAGGCTGAATACTGTGGTATATGGCTCATTAACGTGTCGTTAAAAGAAGTGAAAACTTCTTTTTTCTAATTTTTGATGAAGTTTAATTGCTCCCAACATAAACATTGTTGTTGTTTAGGTCAACAGCTGAAAGGCTGGTTTGAACCTCTAGTGCTTTTACTAAGTAAAAACGAGGAGTGAGGTGGTTTACTATTGCCTTCCTCATTGAGTTGAAAGAGTGTGCTTATCAGCATACCAGTCCTCCGAAAAAAACCCACTTTCCACCCTGCGAATGACACTTTCACTTCTCATTCACTACAGGGTCTGGCTGTATAGTGAAATTCATTACTCTCAGAAGAGATATCTCTGACTATTAACTTTTGCATACCGATTCTGTTCTTAAAGAGTTCCGTCATATAATTGGCTGACTATGTGAGAAGACGTGTTGTAGCCCTGGAACCAAAAAAATCGAGTGAAATTAATTTAACACTCCATCTGCCCGTTATGGGCAATAAACATAAACATAGGCTATTTAAAATTTTTATGTGTATCACCGGTCAACATTCCGCTTAGCTGAATATTATTCTACAGGTATCTTTTCATACAATTTTTTAAGTTAAGTAATACATTAGTTTCTAATTTTGCACTTAATATCTCTACATATAAAGAAATCTAATATTAAACGTTTTCTTCAAATTAAAGTTTTTGTTGTACATGTCACTTGAATTTTAATTAAACCTACCATGTAGGGCTCACTAAACATTGGATGGTTGTGACTTTGCGAGGAGTTAAAATTATCTCTGTTATAAAAAATCTTTTCGTATGGAAAGATATAACTTAAAAAATATTTATGTATTTTTTTTTTTAAATCAGATTTATTGTACAATATTATATAATATGGTTGGGGCTAATTAATATACATGTGTGATTTCGCAACAAGCACACTAAGCCCAAATCAGAATTTTGGAGTGTTTCTTTGTTTTTTAGCTGTTACCACATAACTAATAAACTGTACTGATAATTGTGTTTAACCGATTGAAAAATTACTGACTCGAATATTATAAAGGTTTTATTGTTAAATTTATACGCTTCTAAAAGTTAAATCTATGTTATGTATTTTCGCGATTAGACTACCGTTGTGTGTACAGTGAAGAGAGAGCTGAATATTATTATTGATTGGTGAACTGACCCCATGAGTTGTAGTAGCATGTAGTCTAGCATGACCACATAAATATTATGTTGTGTAAACACACAGTAGCCTGTATTGTTAATATAAATTGGTTTAATTTTATTTCTAGAAGTATAATTTTAAGTATTATATCAAGAAAAATTAAATTATTTGTCGCATAGAATAAAATATCACTTTAACTAGCAACCTGTTAATCTTTTATTCAATTATCCAAACATTGAGGAACCTGGGATCGGTTAAATAATCATTAATTCGTTTTTTCTCTTCACGGGTTGGGCATTTATACCTGTTCCGGCACCCATCTTTTCTTTGGCCTACCAATATCACTACTTCCTACTGGTTTATATCTTCTCGCAACACTAGGCAAGCGGCTTTCTGACATTCTATTTAAATGATCGACCCATTAGGAACGATACAATTCTTTTCGTTGAGTGGAAAAATTTCCAATTATTGATATCTTCATTTCTGATCCTGTCTAGTCTTGTACAACCCTTGACAGACCTTAAGGAAACCCGGTTCTCAAAAAAAAAAAAAAAAAAAAAAATTCACCATTTTTTTGTTTGTCCATTTAATTCTACTGGATTTTCTGAGTAAACTGATGTACAATAACGGACCTTTTGATAAGGTTTTATGTTTTTTATTAATTTTTAAATTAACACAATTACTGTTTTTCAGGGACCTAACTAATGAACTAACTAGGCTAATGAAAAGTTGTAAGACTCTTTAATTCTTTGGCGGTAACATTTCATGAAGAACTTATTGGAAAGTTCGTTCATAGGTACTACAAATCCTTCAATCGTCAACGTGATTGAGTCTTAAAGTAGCCATTGTTGCTGCTTAGGTCAACATCCGATAGGCTGGTTTGAACCTCTAGAGGTTTTGCTAAGTAAAAAACGTGGAGTGAGGTGGTTCACAATTGCCTTCCTTTCTGAGTTGAAAGAGTATGCTTATCAGCATGCCAGGCTCACCGAAAAGCACCCACTTTCCACTCTGCAAATCACACTTTCACTTCATTCACCACAGGGTCTGGCTGTATAGTGAAATTCATTACTCTCAAAGGAGATAACTCTGACTAGTGTCTTTTACATCTCTACCTACTCTGTTCAGTAATATAATTGGCTGACTGTGTGATAAGAAACAGAACTATTTTTTTTAGCCCTGGAACCAGCAGTTCGAGTGCAATTTATTTAACACTCCACCTGCCCATTATGGACATAAATGGGCATAAGGTAGCCATAAGTATACGTAACTTTTAGTAACAAAATATTTTTTTCTATACTCACTTGCCTTTTTTTTATGGCCTATCGGAGGTTGGAAAAACGACCCTTGTAAATTAAAAAATTAAAAATAAGGAGAATCAATTCATTCTCCGAAGGCTTCACCTTGTCGCTCGTACCGTGAATTTCTTTTTACCAAAACTATTCTTCTCGTGTTTATTTATCTACTGGATTTAATACCTTTTATTAACGATTACAAATAGTTTTTGTTTCATTGGCCTTCCCTTTCCTCTTTTACCCTGTGTATTACAACAAGTCTTGGGTCTGAACAGTGTTTCTCTGTTCCTAATACTGCCCGGTACTAATACTACTGACACAAAGTACTTGATATATTTAGTACCAATGCACAAATAATGAAAGTGGGCGAAGAAAGACTATTCTTTTATTTCAATAAATTTATCTTTAAATACAAGAAAAACAGCAAGTTTAATTTCCGTATACAAGCAATTTATCTATAAAGATAATTACATTTTCAATTAACCGCTCAACGTCGATTTTTGAAATAATATGACGTTAATAGGTGGTACTCTGTGACACCGTTCTTGTATTTTATTTGGTTTGATTGAAATCCAAACATCTGTTTAAGACGTGCAAAGAACTACTTCACTTGCTCTGTATTGTTTCTCGTATATTATTCGTAATGCATTGTGTTATGTAAGCTCATTCTATTAAGACAGTTTATGGATTTTCCGAGCTATTTATTTCAAATTATTGTTTTGTTTACAATGAATAGTGCTAGAACAATACCAAATAATTGAATTTTACGGAATAAATTTAAAATAATGTGCAAAAATGATTTTATGATAATGTACATAGGTTAAAATAAAGCTATTCCTGTATTCTGTAATGGGTATTCTGTAATTCACGAGATTGCCTTTTGCGTATGGATGGGCTGTGAGGAAGGAAAGTGAAAATTTGACAGTGCTGCCAACCTCAACAGTGAGACACTACTAGTACATTTCAATACCGTGCAATTTCTACATACATTTTGTAAGCTATGGTTTATTCCGAGAAAATGTTTTCTTCATAAACCTTATGGGAAATAAATGTGACTTGTAATATTGCCTATAGTTTAATTACATGACTAGAAATGTTCGATTTCCTGTAATTACCAGCTACCTTATTCCATTGGAACAAAATTTTCTACGAATGAATCTCCTTCTTTACTATCGCTGTTACCGGCGTCTTCACTATCAGTGTCACTAGTATCTACCTAACCGTTTCCTTTTATATCAATTATCAACAAAACTGTTGAAGAATAGCTTCTTCACGTCTTTAATTTCCTTCTTTATTTTTCAAATTGTGGAAAGAGAAACATCACAGTAGTTAGCCACTTGCTCATGGCTTTTGTTAAGAGGCAGGGAAAGCTATATTTGTTTAGCTTCAACTTCGCAGCATTTTATTACACTGCATATTAGATTTCGTTCAGCACTGTGATTAGTCTGCCCACGTTTTCGAGAAACTAACATTTCTGTTTACGGTAACAAACAGTTATATTCGTATAGTTAACCTACAAAAGGTTCCGCGATATACTGTATATGCTCTGGGTATAGTGTAATTGTTGTGTTTGTTGTATTGAAATTAAAACAGTTGCGCATGCGCACTGTTGCTTTCCTCCCTTTACCACTCGTTGCAAACAAAGGCAAACTCGTGACTTAAGTAACTTTACAATCTAATCGGATAGTTTCTATGACCTAATGCCCTTATGACCTTATTACTTATTAGTACACTATTTGTTCACTGTAACTATATTGTGAATGTGTTATCCATTTTAATGACAAAATTTATTAACTAACTAGGTATTAGACAAAATAAGTTTAAAATCTCGCTTTAATAAGTTTGCTGATAGGGTGAGAAAGTATTGTGACACTTATCTCTACGTTCCGTTTCGGGATCTGGGTAAATTAAATAATTAAAGTTAAATTAACACTACAATTAATTAAAGTAATTAAAGTAAATTAAATTAAATTAATTAAAGTAAAGTTAGTTAAAGTAAATTAACACTCTAAAGTTTGAATTACAAGTTTACTACAACTAAAAATACAATTAAATAAGTGACTAAAATATACAAGTAATTTACAACTAAATTACTCAATAAATGGCAAACTAATTACAATTAACTTAGTCTATAAATAACTTAACCAATTTACTAAATACTAAGTACAAAAACGATACAAAATAATTAAAATTTTAACAATAGAAAGTAATTTACAGTAACGTTGACCTTTTCTAACAAACTGGTACAATTCACTCACTGGTTCACAGACAAAACGGAACTGAACTTGACCGTAAACAAACTGGCTGCTTATATAGGTGGACTAATGGAGATTTCAAGAAAGACAGAGAATTTCGACATAACAATAAAAATACAAAATCCTTCTGACTGCTTCTGAATGAATCTTAACAACTGTAAACAAATTAGGATTGAATAGAAGGTGTTTTTCTGCCCATAACAGGCAGATAAAGTGTTTTATTATTTGCACTCTGTCTGCTAGTTCCAGGGCTACAAAAAATAGTCCTGTTTCTTATCACGTGGTAGCTAATTAAATGACTAAACTATTTAACAACACAAGAGGTAGAGGTGTAAAAGACACTAGTCAGAGTTATCTCCTCTGAAAGTAATGAATTTCATTATACAGCCAGATCCTGTGGTGAATGAAGTGAAAGTGTCATTCGCAGGGTGCAAAGTAGTTGCTTTTCGAAAGGCCTAGCAAGCTGATAAGCATAGGCCACTTTTGTACTTAGTGAGGAAGGCAAATGGTAAACCACCTCACTCCTCCTTTTACTTAGTAAAACCTCTAGAACTTCAAACCATCCTTTCGGCTGTTGACCAACAACAGAAGGTGTTACGAAAAGGCCAATTATCTAAATAGGTACTCGCTTTTTCACAATACTCATACAACAAAAGCCAGGCCTACCTTTACTATAAAAACCGTTTATAACTATTTCTTAGAAACGTACGAGTATTATTACTCCACTACTCTACTATTACTTATATTAACGTTAACATTTTAAACTCTCGGTCTTTCTATGAAATTCTCGAATACTCTTTCCTTTTCGAAATCGTCACAGTATTATGGTTTAAAAGTTTTTTATACCCAAATTTTAACCTGAGTTTAACCGTTCTTGATCGTTACAAGTAAAGTAGAAATTTTTGAAAAAATAACTTCCTGTCATTTTGGATACATGCCAATTTTTATTTGTCCTAAAAATTTATTTCTCAGACTGAGTTATTTTTAGAAAAGACTAGAAGACAAAGGTTTTCTTCTTCTTCTCTCCCAAGAGTTATATTTGAATATAATCTTCTGCTCCCACACAAGGATTAGGTATTAACCTGTTCCGGCCTCAAGACGTTCCTCGATCTTTCTAGGGTGTTGCAATTTTATCGACCGACTGGTCTGTAATATCTTGCCATCTTTTGAATGGGCTCCTTCACCATTTGTTTTCTTAAAGTTGATTCCAATCGTCTCTGAGATTCTCAACACTACTCTTTGTAGACTGCTGTAATCTCAGTTCTTTATGGATTTGCACGTTACGCAGCTTATCTCCTTTTTAAACAGTCAATCTACAAGCTGTACTTAAATTTAGAATATTTAGTAGATAAGTTCTTCTGTATTGTCTCTTAAATGAAGTAGTCCCCATGCCAGAAACACTTTTTAAAGTCGTTATTTAGTAAAACTTGATTTTATTATGAATTGCTGATAAAATTAGTGAAGTTTAAAATTTAATGTAAGATTAATTTTAGTGTTGTTGTTTAGGTCAAGATCCGGAAGGGTGGTTTGAACCTCTAGAGGTTTTACTAAGTAAAAACGAGGAGTGAGGTGGTTTACTATTGCCTTCCTCACTGAGTTCAAAGAGTATGCTTATCTGCATGTCAGGCCCTCTGAAAAGCACCCACTTTCCACTCTACGAATGATACCTTCACTTCATTCACCACAGGGCCTGACTGTATAGTGAAATTCATTACTCTCAGAGGAGAAAGCTTCGACTAGTGTCTTTTACACCTTTACTTCTTCTGTTCTTAAATAGTTCAGTCATATAATTGGCTGACTATGTGATAAGAAACAGAACTATTTTTTTTAGCCCTGGAACCAACAGATCGAGTGCAATTTATTTAACACTCCACCTGCCCATTATGGGCATAAATGGGCATAAGGTAGCCATAAGTATACGTAACTTTTAGTAACAAAACATTTTTTTCTATACTCACTTGCCTTTTTTTTATGGCCTATCGGAGGTTGGAAAAACGACCCTTGTAAATTAAAAAATTAAAAATAAGGAGAATCAATTCATTCTCCGAAGGCTTCACCTTGTCGCTCGTACCGTGAATTTCATTTTACCAAAACTATTCTTCTTGTGTTTATTTATCTACTGGATTTAATACCTTTTATTAACGATTACAAATAGTTTTTGTTTCATTGGCTTTCCCTTTCCTCTTTTACCCTGTGTATTACAACTAGTCTTGGGTCAAAACAGGGTTTCTCTGCTTCTAATTTGTAATTAATTTAACACTTCACCTGCCCGTTATGGGAAAAGTAATTTTAGTATGGTGAGTATTTGTGTAAGTTGGATATTTGCATTTTGATCATCTTAATTTTTATCATGTAATAATAAATCATGAGATGATATTTGGAGTGCATTCTTTATTACACTGAGTACCGTACCTGGAAATTTCTTCTTTAACTGTCACAATGTTCAGGTTCCTATGTAATGTTCTGTTTAGTATGTAACAAGGTGCACCAGTGACTGAGCGTAAAAATGTATTCTGAAACCATTGCAGTACGTTGATACTGGAATCTTTAGTGGGACTACATAACAGTATTCGATAAGCCCATACTGGTTTGAATATAGTTTTATTAACATGAAGCTTGTTGTTCAGCAATAATTTTGAATTTTATTAAATTAACCAGTATTGCCGTTTAAATTGAAGCATTTACTTTAACCTAGTCTCTTAAAGTAATTTATTACCCAAAGAAAGGAGTTAACCTCTTTTTGCGAGTTTGCTAAAACTCTGGCCGTCTTTCACAACCCATATGCCAACCTTCTCTATCCGTCCAATCCTCCTCACTCAAACTCTTGGCATACATGTCACGCCACACTTACTTGACCATACCATGATTCCGGAGGCCTACGGTAGCAGTACAACTGAATATAATTTAATATCGATATAATTATCAAAGTTATTTATATGACTATTAATTTAATTTACTATTTTTATTTAGAATGCACTTCAATAATTTCACGACAGTTATAAAATATTTAAAGTTATTTTTGTATGTTAAAATTTTCTTACTTAATTATTATTTTTGTTATTAACTGTTGATTTATTAAGAAAAAGACAATACTGGGACTTGAATTTATGAATGCTAAGCATCAACAAGAGATTAGTTTTTTTTTAATCTTTAAGGTCTAAGACCATATCTGTGTTAAATAATAAATCAGTCATCTCAGAAAGCCCATAAAGTCAAAATTTTACCTTTTTTGCTTTAGTACAGTTTTGGATTGATTGAATATATGTAAATACTTCATTTCTTACAGAAATCACATTAGCCCAGCTTTCTTTTACTAATATATTGCTCAGAGCGCATCCTTATTCTATAAGGCTTATCCTAAAGCCTTTTTCCAGTTAAAAATAAAATTGGTGACATTTTGAAAGTGAAGTCCATTTAGAAAAAGAAACACACATTACATACATACATTTTAGTACATTTTAGAAAAAGAAAGTTTCTATGCAAAAATATTTTTATGGGGACAACTAATTTTTTTTAAAGTCAAGAATTTCAATTTTTATTGTAATGAAAAGATTCCTCAAGTAGCAAATGTAAACTAGTGTAATAAGTAAATAAATATGGTAACATAACACAATTTTCTCGTGGTTGTTTAAAAACGTATTTCGTACAAAAAGAACATAATTCAGCATTTTACTCAAGTTTACTTACAGAACAACATAACTCAGAAGTTAGATTTTTTGAAATATGTGCTTTCTGAAATGATCGATAAATCTATATTATATCATTGAATTTATTATTTTATAATTGCATTAAACGAACGGATACCAAACTTGAGTTAGCCAACCGCATTGGCGTAGTTGGTAACGTGCTCATCTCTCATCATGCTGTCGTGGGTTCGAATCCCACTCAGATACGTCACATTTTCATAACAAAAAAAAAAAAATTCATCCTCACACAGTTACACTCCAACTTTTTCGCTAATGACCGTTGCAGTTGATGCGACGTTAAATAAAAAAAAACGAGTTAAGTAATAAAATTGTTTTAAATGTATTAATCATTTATTTTCTCGAAGAACACCTTTTCAGAATCTTAAATAGTAATTAATTAACAACAAAGGTGTAAATTATCTCATCTTCTGCGCCTTAGTGGATTCCAATTTATTAATTTTTTTGATCATCTTTCGTTTCCCATCCTTTGTAGGTAACTCAACCATTTCAGATGTTTTTCTTCACTATCTCTATTGTTGTGTTTAGTTCCCTATGATTTATCTTATTTTTTCATTCCTGACCCGATCCATCCTACATATTTTACAACTCCTACCTAAGTAATCCATCTTCTCTGCATTTATCTTCTGCTTATTCCTCTTTGTCATCCCTTATGTCTCCGAGTTGCGCAGGAGAAATCTTTGAACCTCTGTCTGATAAAAAGTTTAGATGTATCAGACAGTGAATTTTGATAACACTTCAATCTGTTAATTTTTTGTGGTTTTAAGTCTGACTTTTGCTATTTCTGCTAATGCAGAAGGTGGAGAATGATGTATGAAAATGAGTGATGAAAAAATACCAGACCTGACCAGGAATCGAACCCGGCCAATAATTTGTGAAGACGACGTACGAGTAACGAACTCGGAGAACTTTTTACTCGCAGAACAGACCAAGTTTTTTTATTACAACTCTAACGTGAAATTTGCGAGCCTAGTATAAAAGTTTAATATAAAATAAAAATGCTTCAATTCTCACGAAAATTGAAAAGGGTTATCCAAATATATTTTCATTTTAATGCGTTCAAAGAAACCAGTGTTAATAAATACAACCGTCGTAAAAATGATAGGATTATTACTAAACTTTTCTACCCTTGTACTATTTAATATTTCTATATTTTATATACTATATTTCTATTAAGTAAATATTTCCTTTGTATTTCTTCCTATAATACAAAATACGCTTTTTAAATAAAAATAATTATAAATATTTCAAAACTAATGGTGAACAGTTTTAAAATAAATATTAACAAAAGAATATTGTTTGAAATGTCAAAAAATTAAAAAGAAGAACGATAAAAAAATAATGAAAAGTAAATGTGGTTACTAACGACTACTATTGATGATGTGACCGGAATAAGCAAAAATAAAATTCGTAAAAATAATAAAAAATGATAAATTACTATTTTCAAAGGTGAATTTTAAAGTTGGTCACAGAAATCAGTTCAAGTTACTACAGTTGTGTTCAGGTTGTGGTTAGGGAACTAAACAAATAACGGTTGATATATTAATTAATTTTTTTCATATTTTAAACATAATTTAGAACGAATTTGCGTGAAAGTTTCTCAGTTTGCTTTTGTAAATATAACACTGCAGTGTTTGAAATATTAATAATTATATTTTAACAATATTTTTATGTTTATTTTTTTAAGTAAAAGTGATATATAGGTTTCAATGTTGAAAAGAACTGTACAAGGAAAATGAATGACCAATTGAAACGTTTAGAAAAAAAAATTAAATTTAATGGGCACCTGTAGAATGGATGATAAAACAAATATTTAAGACACTAAACAATATACCAAATGTGTCGGATAAATGGTTCAAAGAATTCAGAAAGAATATTAAGAAAACCGGTATAAACTGAGAAAACTTAATGAACCGAATCAAATTTAGACGACTAATTACGGACTTTAAGGGTTTTCATGAAGAGCAAAAGCAGAACACCGGGTGAACAGAAGAAAGGAGAAAAGCCTACAGTGCGCGAATGCTGAGAATATGGGCTGGAAAAAGAGCTTTTAGAAACGTCTTAAGTCATCTCATGTGGTCTAAAATCGAGCCTATACGAGAAGAAAAAGTAATATTATATCAAAATGTATTCTGTAGTCATTTAGGGTCAGTGGAGACTATAACAAGTAACTCCGTGTATATTTCGAAGCACTTTCATCTGGCTGTCTTCTCAGTATTCTTTCATGTCTCAACTTTCCCCTTCTTTAATAAATAGGTCATTTTGCTTTTCGTCGTGGAAGCCCATAAATTTCGTAAACTGTAATCTACAATTTTTTTGGTCAAACTAAATTAGTCTGTTTTTTCAATCTTTTTAAGGTTTTAGTGATTTTCTAAAATTATTTGTTAAAAGCCAACAATCAAGTACAATCTTTGGAGTAATGTTTCTATCGTTGAAACATGAGCGATATTGAAAAACGTTGTAGTGTAAATATCGTAATTCCCTAAAAACATCATTTTCATGTGCCACATTCATATTTATAAACTTTTCGTAGAAATAGTCACATCGGTAGAAATTATTTGATAACTAGATTCTAATTCAATAGTAATGAACAAGTCCTTCGATTCAGTTAGCCAATCTTTTTTATGAATAATAGAACTTTCCAGCTACCTTTTAGAGTCACCATTAAAAATTAAGGAATGTTACACCGTTTATTTCATTAAAATAAAAATGTCGTAATTAATTAGTTTAAAACAAACGTTAAACTTAAACTTCTATATTCCCTACTTCACAAACGATCAAAATTACCAATGGCACAAAAATTACGCATATATTGTTCTCTTTTGAAACCTATTTGGACCTACGGATCCCAAATCTACGGTTCAACCAAACCCTCTAACTTGCAACGAATTCAAGCATTCCAGTCAAAAACATTACGCCTAATAGCAAAAGCACCTCTTTACGTTAGCAACAAAACCTTACATACAGATTTGAAAACACCACTTGTACAAAATTCCATTGAATACCTATACAAACGCTTTCACGACAAGTCACACGAACACGAGAACCCCCTGGTGCGTTCACTTTCCTCCGTCCATTTACCTGATAATCCTCCTAGACGCCTTAAAGGACGCTGGAGTAGAGACATGCTAATTCGATATACAAATTTAATTCTTGGGGAGGCACCAATGGGGGCCCTACCCCTCTCATGCCTATCATGTCATTTACATAATCACGATAATCATCACATTTGCTTGTTGTAACATTTTACAGTTGTAAATAAAAAAGAAAAAAAACAAACTTTTTAAGATTCAATGCCAGTGGTCTCAGGTTCAATTCCTGGAGATATTTTTATTGTTACATATGTGAGCTTCATCATTCAAAAAAATTAAATTATAATTTTTTTAACAAATGGATTATAAAAATTTGTAGAAATTGAGTAAACTTTGAATAAAAATGAGTAGGTACGCTTGAGTAAAGACTGGTGAGAAATTGTTGTTTATGAAATTTATTTATTTGTAATAACAATAGGCTATTAATAAGTATTGTAAAATGCAATGTTAATATTTAGTAAATATTTCGAATTCTGAATTTAATTACACAATCTATACAGTATAATCAACTTTTTTCCACGTACTGCACACAACTAAAAATAATGTAGGTTTCTTATATTTACTCAGTTTCTTTCTGCGACCTTTTCTTTATATCAACAACTATTTTTCTTTCTTTCTTGGGTACGTTTCTTAAATTGTTTTCCATTCTTCACAATTTCATTCTGTGTTAACTGTCTACACGCTCTACTTTATTCAGTTTAATCTTATACTTTCAATTTTCCACAATTTTTATAAAAATCTTCTTGTTTAATCTTCTGGAATGATATTTCAGTAAACAAGACCTTTTTTTCTTAAAATCTTCTCCTATTTTGTTATATTGGTCGTTACATTTTATTGAATTACATTAATAAAATTTACTGATACCAATAATTTTTTATTTGATAATTTAGAGTTTAACTTTTTTTAATAAATGTTAAGGGTAAATGTAAGACAAAGAACGGCTTATATACGTATTCATGAAAATGGATTAGTGAAACGAAAATGTTAAAGGAAGTTAAATTCTGTTGCTCTTTGTTCGCCTAATAAAATGTTTTAATACCCTATACTCTCTTTTAAAGTAAAAGCCGAAATGTCTCACTTTCCATTAGTAACAGATCCTTTGTTCTCATGTTGATTTGAACTACACTACCCTCAGTTCCAGAATTCACCTTAGTACAGTAAAAAAACAGAAAACAACTTTTTAGTCTTAAATATTATGTGGCAATTTTTTCGGATAATTTTATTCGGGATGTAGGGTACCAATAGGTTGTTATGTCGATTGTCAAGATTGTAAAGTACTAATTTTTGTATAAACATCTGGTGTAAAACACTCACACAACTTTCTCTTGCCAGTGCAAATAATTAACAATAAAATCTAGTATTAGTAATAAAACATTAGAAATAAACAAAAAACTAACCTCAAAAAACATAAACTTATTTTAATCATGATGCAAAATGAAAATAAATCTCAGTTCGGCTTAAAAATACGGAAAATCACTCTTTCACGCTAAACTAGGCTCTGTAGAGAAAAATTCTCTAAATAAAGTTGTAGATCTTTTAATTGCTTATAAATTTTATTGTGTATACTTTTGTCGTAAAATGCATATAAGGCTGAAATCTTAAAAAATTGATTTTTTTACTTATTTTCGTGAATAACACCAGAAAATCTCTAACTATCGCTAAACTAAGCGTTATAAAAAGAAATATTAGATATAAAAGTTGTAGGATTTTAAATTCTCTACAATTTTTATTTATATATTTTTGTGCTAAAATGCATATTAAAGCCGCGATCTTAAAGAAACAATTTTTTTACGTGAAAACAGCCTCTCCAAGAATTTCAGCAGCCATGGTGCCTACCCTATCCTTGTAGAGTATAAAAAATGTAGTAAATGAGGCGATTTTACAAAAAAATCGTAGGAGCCGTTTTTGAGAAAAATGCAAAAAAGTGAAATGACACGAATAAACTACTACTTCCAGTTGACCGTTTTGATGAAAATGTTCGTGTCGGATCCCTCTAGTAGTCCCTAACTTAAGTTTCAAGTTTCAAGTTCGTACGATGTTCTCTTTTTGAGATATATTTTAAACACACACACACACACGCACACACACACATCACTACAAACATGTTTTTTTTGGTTCAGGGGGTCTAAAAACGTGTATATCCAGTGAAAACTTTATTTCAAAAAATCGACATGAAAACATTACTGTACTTCCTATCATACAGGCAAAAGAAAATACAAAATTTTGTCTTAAACTTTACATAATATTAACTTTATAATTGGTAGTGGTTTTTATATTTTTAAATATGTTATACATGTTAATCAATTAGGAGTTCTTTTTGGTGTTTATAGTCGTGACTAAACTAAATTCATGTACCCTATACTTATCAGAGAAAATAAGTGATGTACCCTGTTAGATTTTCTGTTTATACTCTGACATTCTCACAACTTGTTTCTTATTAAAACTAGTAGTCGTAGACAAACGTGCAAATTATTTTCAGGTGAACTTTGTTTTAAAGTTATTAAAGTTACTTAATTAGAAATTACAATATGTTCAGAAAGTTTTCCATCAGTAAAGTATTTATATTTTATATTTTAATTATAATTTAATAATAAATAAATAAATAAATTTTATTCTTACGAACAGTAATATATGTTATGGCCACCTCCGTGGGGTAGTAAAGGCGCTAGCCTACCAAGCGGAAGGTCTTTGGTTCGATTCCCGGCTAACGTCTGAAATTTATTACGTACCAAAACTCAATGTTTTATACCGCTAAGTTATCGCTAATAACCAAGATGCTGATGCACTTTAAAATAAATTAAAAAAATATACTGAATAATAACGTTCTTACAATCTATTTACGCGTAAATAAAATTGCGATTTTGTCTGTACAATTTTTTAAAATTTCCCAAATTTTGTTTCTACACCAGATCTATCAAGTAACCACCGAAAATAAGTTCAGCTGACTGTTCGTCTGTTTGTATGTTACGGCATCACGCAAGAACTGCTGAACAAAATTCGATGAATTTCGGTATTTAGGTTCTGGACATAATCGAAATGAAAAAAGGTTGTACATTTTTTTAATATCACAATTTTTTTTTTATGGTTTAACGTCTGACTGTTTTGCAAATTGCTGCTAATGCAGACGTGAAGGATGAAATGAATTTTTTGTAACGTATGAAAAAATGCCATGCCCGAGTGGGATTCGAACCCAAGACCGCGTGATGAGAGGCGAGCACGTTACCAACATCGCCAACGCGGCCGGCTTAATATCACAAAGGGATGGGGGAGTTCAGAGGGATGGGTAAACAAAAAACTATGAGTATCTCCGTTAAAAGTCAATGTATAAAAAATTATTATATAATCGAAATTACGAAACGTTTGAAGACAAATAAATTTGATCATGTTAAGTTTTTCATTTTCATGCATAATTACGGAGATATTATCAATTATGAAAAAAATAAACCTATCATAAAAAATACGAACATACAAAATTAACAGAGCAATAAACATAGGCCTACGCGCCGGTGAAACCCGTATTCATTCAGTCAGTTACCTGCCTACCCATTCCACCAGTACCCTATACACCCATTCTCGGTCACATTGTCAAATTAAATCAGTATTTTTAATTTATTGTTTGCTAGTTAAACATCGTGGTGTTCCTATTGTGGTTTGCTTTTCATTTATTATGAAAATAATAAAGCGCTGCATGTTCTTAATTTAAAAATACCCAGATCTCGCTTTTATTTACCGTCCAACTATGTTTTTTCATTAATAATAATGCTGACGTTGAAGGGAGGTACGAGTAGATAACAGCGAATGATTAAAGAATATCATACCTGACAGGGATCGAACTCGGTACCCCAACCGATCATCTACGGCACTACGAAAACCGTTCGAAGAACGCGTACTGAAGCTAGTGAAAATATAAAACACACTCGATAATGTGTTTTAAAAAAGACTGAAATCTGAACAAGAAACAGAACTATATTTGACTGAACTGTTCATTAATAGGGTGTTATCTGATAAACGCCCCACACTGTTAGCACGCCTACAAAACCTGCAAATGCAATGTGCAACACAACACACCATTGCGGGTAGGCAGGGGGTATTTATATACTTCAAATACATTGATGATGTTAATGAATGAATCAGTCGTTTCATTAAGCCCATAAGACAACATTTTTCCATTGTTGTTTTTTATAATTTTTGGGCTGATTGAATGTAAACACACTTTTCCTATTAAAAGTTGGATAAGTCTGGCTTTCTTCATAATATGATGTAATACTAAGAAAAGGTATTGAAAGGTTTGCTTTCAATTGAAGAAATCGAAAATAGATTTTGTTGCTAAGACATTTTTATTAAAAACATATGCATTATATAATTATAGTACAAATAAAAAACAAAATAAACTATAAAATTTGCAAAACAAAAGAATTTATTTAAAAATAGAAACTAAAATCGAAACCGGTAAACAAGCTCACAAAACTATATGTTACCTGGAGTTACCATTTTTTCTATAGCTTCCCTTCCTACTTCCAATAGCCAAATGGTTACTGCTTTTTTATACCTTATGATGTCCGGCATATTTTTAATTTGTAAAAGTAGCAGATTAAGTAGTTTGGGCGCTAAATAGCAGAAATGCCTATGGTATAAAGTTTTTCAGGCCTTGTGTAATATTATAGGATTAAAAACTATTACGTTCTTTGAATATAGGCTTACTAATTAAAAAAAAATGTGGTTGGCCTTAACTTTTAATTAATATCGACTTAATAATATTGCTCATTTTAACAATTTCAAGATTTTATTAAAATGAGTTAAGAAATTATGAAAAAGTTATTGTATAAAACGTAAAAGTTACCAAAAAGTTTTAGACCACACAATATTCTTTTGAACAGTAAGAGTAGAATTGAAAATGTTTTACATTTTGAACGTTAATATTCTGATTATTAAAAGGCGTTCAAAATATTTTAATTATTTTCTATTACAATACAGTAAAAATTTAATTAAAATTAAATCGTACAGAACGTTTCTTTTTTTGGTTTAAATTCAAACGGTGCAGAATCATATTAAACTTATCTGCTTGTTTCATTTAAAAAGAACCTTAAAGGAGGTATCTTTCACCAACTTTCCGTTTTAATTATTGCTTACAATAAAACATTTTTCTTCGTGTACCTGTTTTCTATTGGTTGTATTTTCTATATTTTTTGCACGAATAAAGTTATTATATCCTAGATATGTTCTTATTCTTTATATAAAAAGTAGGCATTTTAACGAATATTTCAGGTTCTTTTGGAGTCTGGTTGTTAAGAAATGAAAATCAATTTTCCTTTTAAACTATAACAATTGAGTAGGTGTCCGGAAGATGGGCCTATGTTACATTTTGTAAATTTCACAGGAGAGCATGTTTAAGTCGGAGCAAAATGAAATTATTGTTATTCAACATAGGCCCTTATTCCATCTAACGAATAATGAAATCACTTAGTTTTTACCTGTGTGAAAAAACCCGTATTTTTTCAAATACATCGTCATTTTTCAACAACTATTTCACGGGTTAACATAATATATGGCTGGTAAAATATAACAGAAAATAATTACTTTTTAAATTAAAAGGACAGTTCTTTCTTCAGAAACAAATTTTTTACTACATTACGCGTACATGTTCTCATTAAACGTGTTTTTCGAAATAATATTATAGAACAAAAACATGCGAAATACTTTCTTTTATAAAAATACGTCAGATCCGACAAGTTTTGGTTACTTAAAGAAATTAGAAATATTTTCTGAAATGGTTTTACAATCTTCATGTTGCTCCTATCTGCCGGAGGCCATAAGTTATAGACAGATAGTAAATAAAACCGAATAACTATAAAAATGACATAATAAATGCAATAGAACTATACCTTTTATAGAGGAATAAACAATTGGTCAGTCACTACCAGCAGGTAATAAGCCAGACCTGGCATACAATAGCCATTACAAAATATTTTAAGGTCATTTTTTAATGACTTTTATATTTTGTTTAATATCAGGAAAATTATTACATAAAATATTATTTTACATGAATTAAAAGTAAGTACAACACCAGACTAAATAACTGAAACATAATAGAAAAGTCTTCATCTACTCGTACCATCAAAGGAGCACATTATATTTATGAAAGTGCATTTTCTTTTAATTTAAAGTAAACTCTTCTTAGATGAACTTCTATACAAAATTATTAAAATTATATTCTTACAAAATTAGTTTGTTACAAAAAAGATTATCTTAGTTTTACTTATTTCTAAACTCAAACGTTTGAGAATAAAAACATTGTCTTTCTAAACTCGAAAAGAAGCACAGGAAAATACATCAATCCTGATGTACTCACTTAATTCTCTTGACGTAAATTTTAGAAAAAACGAGGGTGTATAGTTTATTCTGAAATCATTTTATATGACTTAGCCTAATTTAGTAAAAATTAAATTTTAAGTAGATATTTTTTTAATTCAATAATATTTTACTAAGAACACTATTAATAATTACAAGTGCGTATTAGTACTAACATTTAAACCTAACGATCTATGTCTACTCCGAAACCTGAAAACTCGAAAGAAATGACTACGGTGTACAGGGACCGTACGTAAAACAATTTATGAAACGAGCTTTCAATTTGGACCTGAAATTCGAAGATATATCGCTGGACAATATTCTCTGTACAATTTAATTTCTATAGACATACATTAAATAATAATAACTCTACATTACAATAAATAAAGTTTATATTATATACAAGCATTATTCCGGTTATTTTTATTATTATTATCATTTTTGATTTTGGTTTTACGTATGACTGTTTTGCAGTTGCTGCTAATACAGACGGTGAGAAGAATGATGGATGAAGATGAGTGATAAAAATGCCAGACCTGACCGGGAATCGAACCCGGGGCCCCGGCGTAGAAGCCAGTTGCACTAACCACTATGCCAACGGGCCGGCCGGTTAAAAAAATAAGACACTTAAAAATAGACCTAAGGTGTCGGGTAAATTGTTTAAAGAGGTCAGAAAATATATTGAGAAAACCGGAATAAACGTAGAAAAGTTAATGAAACGAACCAAATTCAGACAACGGGGACTTTAAGAGCTTCCACGAAGAGCAAACACAGGACACTTTATGAACAGAACAAAGGAGAAAAGCCTATGTACAGTGAATAAATACTAAGAATCAGGGCTGGAGAAAGAGCTTCCAGAAACGTTTAAAGTAGTATCACGTGGTTTAAAATTGGCCCAAAAATTTAATGAGGAAAAAATACAAGCATTAACCCAAAACTTTCAAAATAAATGAAATTTTAGATAGATTTCCTACAAAATAATTTTGCATTGAATGATAATACTAAAATAAAGTTGCATAAATGAATAAGAAATAGGATCGACGTTTAGTCAGAAAGAAAGCAAGGAAAATCATTTACTTCTACACGAAGAATATTTTAATAAAAAAGATATGAATGAAAAATTACTGTTCTGTTGTGAATTATTAAATAAAATCATTTAAATTTAGCTAGCATATTTGGTGGAAAAAACTTTTCAGTCATTTGGTAAATGTATTTACTTTTTAGACTCATTGAACACTTAAGTTAAATATATTCATAAATCGCAAAAATAATATTACAGTTTCGTCATTGTTAAAAACTTTAAACTTGAATTGTGTTATAGTACTTGTACAATTTGTTTTTAAAATAATGATTTTATAATAAAGTATTCTATTACCAAGCGGAAACACTTACTCATAAAAAAAAATAAATAAAATAAGTTTTAAAACAAGAAAGAAAGAAAATCATTTGGAAAATAATTGGACGTCAACAAAGACAGAATATGAATTAAACAACTATCATTAGAAATCTACAAACCGACAAAAACGATTACAGACACTTTCAAACACAGGAGAGCTTACTCTCCTGTGCTTTTACGAATAAAACACTTTACGAACAAGAATAGAATCAAAAAACAAATCAACTTCAAAAACGCCAGCCAAATTAAAACAAAATGGATAACTGAAACAGAAAAATACCTTAAACTACTGAACATCACAGAAAGCATCTTGAACAATTGGAAAACATAAATTTAAACAGGGTAGCACAGTGAAAAAGAAAGGAAATGGGCAGAGCAACGAAAGAGAGAACATGATGAACACATAAAGAGGATTTTCAAGGAATGACGAAAGGCCAGGAGAACAGAAGAAAAACATGAAAGCACAAAAGTTCCTACGTCTTCTTAAACAGAGACCAAACGTGAATAATTATAATAAAGTATTCTATGAAAAGTGACATATGTCAGTGAAATTTGTCAATTACCTGAAGGAAAGTCATTTCTAGAATTCAAATACGTTAGCAAGACAAGTCACGAGGTTATCTACGACAGCCAGCAATGAACACACGTTAATGAAATTCTTATTATATTTCTCAAGCCTTTTGTAAACCAACGTAAATTAAAATTACATAGAAAATAACAATTACATAAATAATTTTACATTAGAAATTTATGAAAATAAAATTCCGTAGCTCATTGGTTAGAGTGATTGATTGCACTGTAAACTGCAAAGTAGACGGTTCTGGGATCGATTTCTAGCAAGGGTCTGAAAATTATTATACGATAAAAGCCCCCGATTCGGTTATAAAATAATATTGTGGCTAATACACCAAAGCATATCTTAAATGGAATGGATTAGATCATGAGAAAGGATTAATTCATAAAAACGAATAAGAACAAAAGGAAAGTGTTGTGTAGCAGCCCGAGTGGTTTAGAAGAAATGGGAAATTTAAAAGTAGGAAGCGAAAACATACAGGAAGTTGGGGAATTCTGCTATCTAGGGAGTAAAATAACCAAGGAGAAGCTCAAGTGATATCAAAAGTAGAATTGCTCAAGCTATAAAAGCCTTTGAAATGAAAAAAAAACAGCTTACTGACTACAAACAATGATTTACAAATTAGGAAAAATTTCTTACAACAATATGTTTGGAGTGTAGCATTATACGGGAGTGAAATGTGGGTGATAGAGGCTGTAGAAAGGAAGAGGATAGAAGCTTTTGAAATGTGGTGTTATAGGAAAATGTTAAAGATTAGGTGGGTGGACAAAATAAGTAATTTAGAGGTTCTTAGACGAGTGGATGAAAAAAAAGTATATGGAAACATCTTACCAGAAGAAGGGATAGGCTAGTGGGGCATATCTTAAGACATCCAGGTATTGGTCTATCAATAATGGAGAATAATATTGAGGGAGTGAATTGTAGGGGGAGGCAAAGGTTAGAATATATAAAGCAAATTACAAAATATGTAGGGTGTTACTGGTATGTACGAGGGTAGGCTGATAAGTAATGCACACATGCTTGTAGAAGACGAACAAAAAGAAATAGCAAGATGGGGTAAATAACAAATTAAAGTACAAATCTTAACCTACCAAATTATCTATTTATTTTTCAATATAGTCACCGTTAAGCATTACACATTTCTCCCAACGTTTAACAAGTTTTTTCATTCCGTCACTGAAAAATTCTTCCGACTTTCCTCGAACCCAGGACGCAATAGCTGCCTTCACCTCATTGTCCGAGCTGTAATGATTACCCTTAAGGTCTCTCTTCAGTAGAGGAAAAAAATAAAAATCGCAAGGCGCAAGGTCGGGAGAATACGGAGGGTGTAAAATTGGTTGAAACTTCAGGTTTCTCAGAGCCTCTCCAGTTGCACGCGAAGTGTGTGGACGAGCATTGTCGTGTTGCAAAATTATTGGCGCCAGGTTGCCTCTAACACGACAAACTCGACGTCGGAGGTGTTTCAGAGTCTGTATATACTGAGCAGAATTTACCGTTGCCCCTCGTTCCAGATAATCAGTCACATAAACTCGGCGAGCATCCCAAAACACAGTCAAAAGAATTTTTTTTGCGGACGGTTGTGTTTTGAACTTTTTCACAACAGGAGAATGTGGATGACGATATTCAGCGCTCTGCCTTTTTTCTTCGGGATCGTAATGATGAACCCATGACTCGTCCCCCGTCACAATATTCAAAAGAAAGTCGTCTCCTTCGTCACGGTAGCGCTTCAAAAGTTGTTCACAGCATTCCAATCGACGCTGTTTATTCTCGTCTGTCAGACGGCGTGGTACCCATCGTGCACAGATTTTACGGTATCCCAATTGTTCAATAATGAAGCCAACACGTTCCTTAGATATTCCAATTTGGTTTGCGATACGCTGTTGAGTGATTCGCCGGTCATTTTGAATCAAATCATCGATGAGTTTGCGACGATTATCGTCTGAGGCAGTGATTGGTCGTCCACTGCGTGTTTTGTCAACAATTAAGGCTTTTCCAGGTTGGCAATCACGAAATTTTATTACCCAACGATTCACAGTAGACCTATCAACAGTATCGTCACAATAAACAGCCTTTAAACGACGATAAATCTCACTAGGATTCACTTTCTCAGCAGTTAAAAATTCGATAACAGCGCGTTGTTTAATTCTCGTTGACATAGCACCAGAACACGACGCCATACTTCCACTACTCAAAACAAACTGAATGAAAGCAACGCCTTCAAACTGCGCAGGCTTGTAGAGGAGAAATAGTACTTCCACATGCCACCAGGCGCGCTACTGAAGTTTATTTAGTTGTCTTCTACAAGCATGTGTGCATTACTTATCAGCCTACCCTCGTAGATATGAAACGACTCGCGCAAGATACTGCATCAAACCAGTCGAGAGACTGATGAAAAAACCCAAAGCAGTTGATCATACTTTGAATAGCCCAAAAATGTTAAGGAAACATTGTTTTTGTTTAAAACCTGGTCTTCACGACGGTTGAACATTGATGAATTTGACTTTTGTATTGGTTTTTTAATTTTAAGTCTCATCAACAACAGGTTGGCCTACGTTAGGTCATGGATTTGAAACGGTGGGTTGTGACTTCTAATAATTTTCGACTCTAGCTGGGAATCGGACATGGGATCTTTCATTTCGTAGATTAGCGCGGTAACCACTATACCACCAAGACGGCCAGTATTTTTTTCTATATTAAACAATATCATCAATTGCTTGACTTAATAAATGATGTTTTCTAGTAATTAAAAAGTGAAAATTAACGTGTTGAAATTTTTATAAATTTTAGCTGTTCAATGTCATAGTCATTTTATGGTTATGTAGTCTACCCCAAAAAAATACCTGGAAAATGTCACTATTTTGTTCAATGAAGTCGAGAAACTTCCCTTTCCGCAACGCATAAAAGATTATTAGTTAAATTATAATTTGACTCAGGCATTCAGTTCTGGAATAACGTATTCCTAAACTCATTGCTCTACGCAGACGATACTGTTATTACTTTTGACACGGAAGAAGGCATGAGAATATTATTGATATATTATTAATATTTTTGAATATCATCTCAAAAATCAAAGATTATGACATTCAAGGGAAGATGGGTGGTTCGCTCAAAAGTTATACTTCGCAACCGAACTATAGAACAAGTTTGAGATTTTAAATATTTAGGTTGCAGGATTTCCTATGACAAATATAATAACGTGATTGAAAAACTGAAAAAATTCAGCGCTGTATGCGTTT
Source organism: Catonia carolina (assembly GCA_035578175.1). NCBI lineage: Eukaryota > Metazoa > Arthropoda > Insecta > Hemiptera > Achilidae > Catonia > Catonia carolina. Next base: position 252,143,541 of record JAQMRL010000001.1, on the reverse strand, counting down.
CTATTCGCAGGAAAATGGGAAAGAAAACACGACAGGACACCCAAATGAAATATTATAGAGGAATGGTTATACCACTCATAACATATGGGAGTAAAACATAGGTGTTATTACAGAGGAATAAATCTCGTATCTAGGCTGCTGAAATGAAATTTTTGCGGGAGTCAAAGGTTGCACCCGGTTAGATAGAGAACGTAACGCGCCGAGTTAAATGTTCAGTCACTGTGTCAAACGTTAAGAATATATAAGAGAAACTGGTCCAAGGGTTTACTTTGCATGCAAGCACACAGACTTCCTCTGCGAGCATGGAAACATATACCTAGAGGGAAGCGAGGCTTGGTAAGACCTAAAAAGAGATGGATGCCGGAACAAGCTATTGGTCTAGCCCTTGACAGGTATGGATGATAAAAGGTTATTATGTTATACGTAATGTGAATTACTTAAAACTGGTATTAGGTAATATTTTCTTATCTAATACAACCTGTTTAACGATATTAAATTTTTGAAATAAATTAAAATATATAAAATAAGACAATGTTTGTAAGCAAAACGGACTGATTGATTGTTTGATGAAAGCTCTTTAAACGTATATCTCTATTCCATTAAAAATCGAATGCGTGGTGAATTGGCTTCGCATAAAAGTAAGTGGAGAACTGTAGAAACTCCCGTGAGAGTTTTGGGAGAGTAAGACCCATTTTACGGAATTACTTCTCAATCCAGCTGGGTTTGGCGCAGCAATGCAATCAATTCAAGCAATTACCAGTTGTTGATAATTTGAAACTAGACTACTCGTACATTTACACACACATCACGCAACGTATGAAAAGTGTACATTCCAATAGTAGCTACCATTAATTGCAATATCCAATCTATTTTTTTTTCACTTCAATATCCTTTTTTAGTTTTTTTAATTTCATGTCTCTACTTTACACCATAAATTTTCGTAGGCTACGGAAAAATGTTATTAATCCTAGCCTTCAATACATTCTAAATTTCTTGTGAGAATTTATCACCGCTTTATTTTAAGGTCAGCGTATCGATTTATTACCTAACAAATTTTTACCTCATCCATTATATAAAACTATTGGTAGGATCAGATTATTTAGCTGTTCTACTTCTAACGGCATAAGGTACACAAAAATTAATTAACCCTTAAATTTCAAAATGTCGATTTAAAAATCTGATAGATATATTAGAGAAATAATTATCTAGTTTCTCAATGAGTACAAATATTTACTAGTAGTATAAATATTTACTAAATGTAAATATTTAACGGGAGAGTCTGACCAAAATAAAAACTTTTTTCATTTAAGAAGAAGGAAGCTTCTTCTCTTCTTCTTCATTATTATCAGCCCATAATATCTAGTGTTGGATATCGGCCTCCTCTGTCTGCCTCCACAATCCCCTGCTCTGCTTCATTCCTGCCCAATTAATCCGGCCACCAGTTTTAAGTCATCTCACTATAGTTTTTGTTGATGACCTCTATTCCTCTTTCCCATCCAGAGCCTCCACTGCTGACTTACCTTATTCCATCGATCATCCGTCAGTCTTTCCATCGATCTTTATGTTTTTGCCAAGCTCTATATACATACCCTTCGTAAAGAACAATCTTTGTGGAGTATATGAAAGAATAGCAAGTACGTACTGATTAAAAAATGTTCTTAGTAAAAGGGAATTTTCTTCAAGATTTTTACGAAAGAATTTTCCGAAAGCACACTAAGCTGATATTATGCGCCTCTCTATTTCAGTGGGTTGGCTTGTTTTTCAACATTTAATGACTTGCCCGTGATAAATGTACTAATTCATCTATTTATTTTTATTTACTATTTATTTTTTAAAATAGTCATCAACTGTCGTAAGAGGTGAAAAGATTATATATTTTATTAATTCATCAGAGACACAAAGGTAAATGTTTTATTTAATTTTCATAATTTTATATGACTACCACAACCCTTTTAATACGTGAAGAGTGAAAATGTAGTGCTTTATAAAACTCTCAAATTGATATTACCCCAATAAAATTGATCCAAACACAGGAAACAAGAGCAAAACAATGTCTAATAACAGCTGCATTGACAGTAGATACGCTTTCTAAGATAATTTTTATTAATTTTCAATTTTTTCACAAAAACTTTATTGCTTATTCAACTGTTAATGTTAATGAAAATTTTTCTGGTGTGAGTTGTTGTTCAAGTGCATTGATACTGAATGTCTACAAATTGATGCCTCCCGCAGAGCGGAGCAATATGCGGATTGTAAAACCATTTCAGAAAACATACATCTAATGTTTTTTAAGTAACTGAAACTTGTCAAAAATGACGTATTTTTACAAAACAAAGTATTTCGCATGTTTTTTGTTCTACAAAATATTTCGTAAATACACGCTTAATGAGATGATGTATAATTTAGTAAAAGTTTTGTTTTTGAAGAAAACAACGGCCAATTTAAAGAATTCTTAAATATCTCAAATTCCGAAAAAAGATATTAAGTGAATGCAGCAGAATTTTGTTAATAAAATCATGAACGTTACCTCAACTATTAATACTTCAAATATTAGTTTTTAAAGATATTTACAGTTTGTATAGGAACAAATAAATCACACCATTTTATTTCAGAACAATTTGTAATACATATTTAATCAAAAAATTAAATTGAATACAACCTAAAAACTTTGCTGGAAAAGGAATCTTTTCCTGTTCTTCAACGCATACTCTCCCCTTATAAGTTCCAAAGTTTTACTGGAAACTGAAATAATCATCATGAAAGAATATTCTGTTCTAAATAAAATAATGATGCGGAAAGAGAAAGTTAAAGTATTGTAGCCTGAAATGAATTTTTGGCCAAAGTAGCCAGGAAAACTCACGTTTCTCAGTAACATATGATCTCATCTTTTATAGGCGTCCTGTAATATTTCTTTTATTATTGTCGAAAGGTAATTTATTGATATAGTCATTCCGATTTGTTTTGTATAGGGTGATTCAAATTCAACGAGAATCTCTTCTATAGCCTATTCTACGAGTATTTATTCCATTCTATTCTGTTCGGAGCTGATTCTACTGCTAAAAATATGGTTAAAATTTATAAATAGTTAGATCCGAAAACGGTACGTTAGCGAGTTACCTCGGTCAATGAGGCCATACTAAAAATTTCAGGTTTTAATTAAATGGAAAACTTCGTGAAATCGTATGGGTTTGTAACGTGACAATGTGAATAAAACAGATTGGAGCGCTGTATCTACTGTAGTTTTAAAGGTATTTTACATAAAACACAACAATTACATATCGAGAAAACACTTTTTTGGCTGAACCTAAAATATCTTTATCAAATGTTATAAATTCATTAATTTCTTAATTTAATAGAATATTAAATTTTTGAGAAAATTGATGAAAATGAAGTAAGATACAAATCAAAGATACTAAAATTAGAATTTTATTAATAACAAAACTAGACCAAATTGTTAAACAAAAATTACTGTTTTTCAGCAAATTAAATAACGTTTTTCATAGGTTCCAAGTAGTAGGCCTAGCTTATCAACTTTTTAATTTAATTCAGTAAAAAATTATAATGAAAAATACAATTTTAGTTAATAGAAGTTGAACCTTTCATTTATATTTCATTTTTTCAAAATTTAATATTCTGGCAGTTGAATTAAAAATTTAAATGATTTTGTTAAGAAATTAACAAAGTTATTTTATAATTAAACCTAAAAAGGTTTTATTTACGAGCCCTAATTTTTGTGGTTCGTCCTACTACGCGCTTGACTGAAATACTACCATTTTAGTTGTTATTATTTTTATAAAAATTTATAATAATTTTCAAAATCTACGTATTATTCCTTGAAAAATGAGTCCAAACACGGTGTTATTGTCAATTGTGACAATCCTAACCATTTCCGATGTTATATTTCATTCTGACTGCTGTTGTTCAATAACATTATAATAAATGAATAAATTATATATAATAAATTAAACTTTTATTATTATAATTATTATAAATGCAACAATTAATAACATAATAAAAAAATAGTGTTTCCCGTGAAAAAATATCTGTGCTGCGGTATTTTACTACAGATCTGTATTTAAATTTTAGGCATCATTATAGTAGCGTTTAACTTTTGAGTTTTACTTTGTGCAATTTTTGTGGTAATGGAAATTGTACATTACACAAACTGTGGGTTATAAAAAGATAATCTTAAGCAGTTGAATAAAGAATTTTTTTTGTGGAGGAACAATATATGCGTTCTAAAACTAAAACTTTAAATTGGCTCAAATGTTGTATGTCCAAGCACATCTTTATTACAATGATAATTGTTTTTCCTTGTGTTTATTTTAAGAATATATTTCCATTACCACGAAAATTGCGCAAAGTAAAACACAAAAGTTTAATGCTACTGTAATGATTCCCAAAATTTAAATGCAGATCTGTGGTAAAATACTGCAGCACAGATATTGTGTCACCAACTATTTTTTTATTATGCTTTTAATAGTTGTCTTTTTATGGTCATAATTTTTAATATTGTCATATTATTGTCACAATTAACAATGACACCGTGTTTGGACTCATTTTTCAAGGAATAATACGTAGATTTTGAAAATTATTGTATAATTTTTATAAAAATAATAAAAACTAAAATTGTAGTATTTCAGTCAAGCGCGTAGTAGGTGACTCAATGCTGAACAATTTAGAAAGGTGGTAGGGCAGGCTATGGCAGGTAAGGGGTTGCTGCGTGTATGTGTAAGGGTCGGTTTATGGTCTAGGTTTCACGGAGCTGTGGACAAATTATATCTTTATAAAAGTTCTCTTTTTATTTTTTGTATAGAGTCAGCCCCTGAGAGATTTCCGTTGAATTTTGAATTACTTTCGTATGTACTTTTGAGTAGTAGAATGTCAGTGAATCAAAATAGAAAACAATGTGATCTGAATTCTAATAATTATGCATTTTTCTATGACGTATTATTTTCAAAGTGCCGTTGTGTCATTGACCTACAAACAATGATAGCGTGTAAGATGGCAAATGGTGCTCAGCAAAGGGATTTTAAAATGATGATATGGCATCAAACCTGTATCAATAGTCATTGTCAATAAAGACGTTGGTACTACAGATTAACGGATTATAGGGGAAATGATGATGCACATCGGTGTAAGTAGAAGGGGTAGTAGGTTGTATAATACAATAATGTGGTTGTTAAGTACGAGTAGGAGGGTAGTTTAGGACGGTTGAATACAGAGGACATTGGGAGACTGACGAAGAGGGCGAACAACGATGGCAAATACCTGACAGGTGAATTGTCCAACACAACTACTACATTCCTCTTCTCCATCTACATTACTTACTGTGTACCCCCTTTATCTCATCAAGGGTACCAACTCCCACATCCTATTATCATCTCTGTCTTCGTCTAACATAATATCAACCCACTTTACACTACTGCCAACCTAACAAACCTTCCAGACCTCTTCAAGTCATTGCTTTGTTCGAAACTTCTGGCTCCTTGCCCCGTACACAATTACTTGTCCTTTTTGCACTCATGTTCCCTTACAAACTTGCTTGAATTGTACCACTTATATTTTACGCTAACGATGCTAGAGAATACCATAAGTGTAATATTTTCACGCATTGTCTCACGTCGTTACAACTTAATAACTTAAAGAAACCAAGCAATGAGAGGCAGACAAATGTATTTGTTGGCAAAATAAAAACCGTGTAATTTAACCTTTAATTAAAACATATGAAAATGTAGTATGCAATCTATTTTTTAAATATATTATGCAATTTGTGTCTGAACAATGAATTACAATCAAAAAATGTGCTGAGGTGACAATGATAATGGTAATGGTAATGATAATGGTGGTGATAATGGTGGTGGTGGTGGGATAGAGCGTCTTGGTTTTATTTTACTAATGGAATTCTGAATCAATGTATACTAGTTTACATCTCAAATGTATCCTTTTTACAACCACGTACATTTAAAAAAATCTATTCGGTAGAACACTGTAATACAAGGGACAAAAAGAATCTTCATTTAATATACATTGGACCAGATTTTGTGGCTTATATGATGATAATGAATGTTAATTATTAACGTGCTCATAATTTCATCTGTTGATGAAAATATTACGTCTACTATTGTTCTATGAAAGATTAAGATTTTTATTATTTTTATTTAATTTAAAGTCGCATCAACAGCTTGGTTATTAGTGACTACGGTGTGTTATGTAACTGTTATGGTGGGTTTTGACATGTTATGATTTCCAAACCCTAACCGGGAATCGAATACGGGACCTCCAATTTGTAGGCTATCGCGCTATCACTACGCTATGGAGGCGGCATAGAGTAAAATTTTAAAACAATAACCAATAACTATAAATATATATAACTTAATCTAATATTCTGTGTATTTTCAATCTTGTAAAACCGTTATCGGTAGGGTTATTGTAGGGTATTGTACTTATTGTTAAGCAGATTTATAGACAGAAAATTCAGGCGATGGTTGAGTTTTATTTTATATTTAGAACTGAATTTTGGTATTGCTAGTTTAACACTGTCGATGTTATGATCAGGATAGATTTAGATGTTTTTGGCACATCACGGAATTTGTAGGGCTCGATACTGTCACCTTCTCGACTTTTGCATCGCCAGTGCGCAGATACCATATGTTGCCACTTGGTACATGCACTGTGAGAGGTATGACCGCTGGCGCAATCTATCGGCAGCAGCAACCCCATCACAGCGCCAACAGTGGGCAAAATACGAACTACGGACCGGCGTACAAGTGATACAGCATCAAATAATATTAAAACAAAAATATTTCTGGTTTTCATAGAAACGTAAATACACCATTTTAAAGCAAGAATTTCAAACTACATTATAGAACAAAAAACCAAAAATAGCTTTTTTCAATTTTCTCAATCCGTACTCCTCTCGTACTTAAGTTGTTTCTGTTTTATTATTACTACACCGAAAAATTAAATTCTTGCTTGAAACACTTTCAATGAGTTTTTAATTTTTTTATTGTACATTCTATTCTTCAATAAGAACTATAAATTTATATAATTTCCAAAACCAAATAAAATTGTAAATGTAATACATTCACAGCCATTTACTACTGTAAAAGAAACCAGTAATAACTGTTACCCTCATTAGAAATTCATGAATAAGTGGATTTAAAAAGGGGAGCAAACATTGAAAAAATCTCAGTTATTATTTTCAAAGTAGAATTATCTTTTCTTTTTCACTTGTTTTAATTTTTTATCCATGTGCACCTGTATAAACATCGATAGTTTCTCATAAATATATTCAAAAATAATCCTTATATTTTAGTTATTTTTATCGTTCTTAAACACGCAATAAATTACTATTATTTCATGATTAAATATGCTAAAGCAAATCCTTTTATCTAAATTTTAAAGGATACTTTTAAAATTTATGTTTGTGTATTCATGTATTTTTCAAAAATTTGAAAGTTTCTTTTTGACAATTTTTGATGATACTTATCATATATTAAGTAAGTCTACCCGGAATCATACATGAAGGAGTTCCTCACGACAATTCTAGTCAGACAGAAGAAGCTGTAGTTTACTGTTGCTTTCAGCTTTTTGGTTGGCAGACTGAGTGCCCCAGACTACCGTCTGCCAGGGTGGAATGGGCAGTCCTTCCAGTTCCGTTCATCATGAGACGGCCATGGTGCTGATGAGCGGTCACATGATTACTACAGGCCACACAACGTGAATGTATGGATAGGACACTAGCCTTCTATCCCGGCCGGTTCTCTTAAGCCTTTTGTAAAAGGGATTAAGGGTTCTCCTTCCAGTAGACGACAAAAGCTTTTTATAGCCATTATCTTATTTGCCCATAACACGCATTTGGAGAGTTAAATTATTTGCACTCGATCTGCTAATTCCAGGGCTACAAAAATAGTTCTGTTTCTTATCATATGGTCAGTCAATTATATGGCCGAAGCATTTAAGAATATAAGAGGTAGAGGTGTAAAAGACACTAGTCAGAATCATCTCCTTTGATAGAAATGAATTTAATTATAAAGCCAGACCCTGTGGTGAATGAAGTGAAGGTGTCATTTACAGGGTGGAAAGTAGATGCTTTTCAGAGGGCCTGGCATGTTGATAAGCATACTTTTCCACTCAGTGAGGAATACCATGGTAAACCACCTCACTCCTTGTTTTACTTAGTAAAGACTCTAACGGTTCAAACCAGCCTTTCGGCTGATGACCTAAACAACAACACATATATTATCACTTTTAACTGTCGTACCTTGATTCAATTAACTTAAATTTATGTTTTACTGAATGAGAAAACGATTAAAAATTTATCCGTAAATCAATTTTCAGAATAAAATGTACAAAAGAATAAGACGGATTTAAAGCACTAATCATTCCACCTGTCTCAATTCATCACCACATACATCGTGTAGTGCCCATTAATTGTTCAGTCGACTAAGAGCTCTTTGTTAAAGGTAAATGCTATGGCTTTTCCTGACAGCTTTACTACTTCTCACATCTCTACCGTTTGCTCACATTTTCAGCTGCCACATACAGAAAGTTAAGTATTACGTAGCATGTCCGAACACTTATTCTTTACAATATTCGGAAAAAATATTTTCCCGAAATTGAAAAATGAGTTTTGCGTTAATTATTACAAAGCTATTTATAAAGTTATTATTACACAACTTGATATACATTTTTTGATTTGTTAAACCCGGGTAATTTTTATTTTTAAATGTTTCGCGACAAGGAAAAGTACACCGAAACGTATTACTTTAAGCACATAAATATTAAATGCCTATTTATTTAACTTTCAATCGACTTGATCATTTGTTTAAAGGTTGTTTTTGTATAAATCCGATTTTGCTCGATAAAAATAGTAGAAAATCGGATGTAAAACAGGGCCATTAAAGTTATAGTTTGGGTTAAAACGAGTGAGTACGTAACGCAGTGCGATAGTAGAATTTCTTCGTATACAGCGATATGGTATGTACAATTGTTTGATTTTGCAAGTAAAACTTAATTAATTATTTTGATATTAAATAACAATATTTTCTTTTTAGTTAAATTTAGTTTGTCGTAAGTTTTTAATAACATTTTGTAACGAATTTAATTTACTTTTAAGTTAAGTTGTTTAATTGTAATTTACAAGTTGTGTAACCGTAGTAATTTATTGCATTTCATTAATTTGTTAATAAATGCTTTTTATAACGTCCTCATAATAGGGTCCTAGCTTAATAGGATCCCTTAAACAACCCAGGACCCTTTCCGAGCTAAAGAGTTTTATAGACACCTAAAGTACATTTTAGTGATCTCTAAAACAATTTACCACCCTTTTCTGAGCTAGATAAATCCTTAACTAGTTTATTAAACCCCTAGGATACATTTTAGCGCTCTCTAAAACAATCTAACACCCTTTCCGAGTCAGACAAAACCAGTTTTGTAAACCGCTATGGTTTTGTAATCTCTAAAACAATCTAACACCTTTTTCCGAGCCAGACAAATCATACTATCCTACTAACATTGAAAATTACATCAGTGATTAAAAGAAAATAAGAAATAGTTAGGTAAATAATTTATTAGAGATTTTATGTGGACATTTAAGAATTTTAAGAACGTTATCAATATTCATTTTGATATTGCAAATGATATACTGTAATAACTTGAACATCACGGTAAACATATAGTTTTTGTTTTCTACAATATTATTGGATTGCAATATAATGAGAATACTGTAATTACATAAATTCACTAAAATTAGCATATCGAAATTTGTTACGGATTTTTAATGAACAAACACCACAAATGGAATATCATTATTCGTAGAACTACAACCACGATTTCCACATCAATACCAAACACCACAATTAAATAATTATTATTCATTTACCTGTTGTTGTAAATACTTATATTCATGTATGCATTGATATTGGATACCGATTTACAACTAAATATAGTCTGATTTATAGCTAACTAATGGTATGTAATACAAATGTTACCAGGGGCTGTATTTTAATATACTCTGTGTATGCAGCTGTTATCTTATAGTAATCTAATATGAACCGAATCCAAAACAACTATGAAACGAAGTTACAAGAGTGTAAAACTATTATTCTGCTTAACAAGTTACAAGGGAATAACTAACTATACTATTACGAGTACAACCATAACTCATACCACAATCTAAAAATAATAAACTTAGAATAACCACATGCATTACGCGAGTGTATTAATTACACTTCAATGTAGTTTAATCAGAGTCTATATTTCATACTGAAAAAAATCTGGAGTGAAACACTCACACGACTTTTTATTGCCAATGTAAATAACGAAAAGTATAATCTATGTTTAATCATTAGTAAACAATGTAAAAGGAAAAATATGACCTAATATAATTAAGAGTGAAAGACACGAAATAACATCCACCTCCGTTCGATTTAAAAATACGGGAAACCACTAATTGACGCTAAACTAGGCTCTGTAGTGTTGGCTCCTTTGATTAGGTACTATGCACTGGGGCAATAAAGCTTCCGACATACCGACAGAAGCAAGCCGCCAATAGTTCCGACAGGGGCGGTAGGTCTGTCTCGGCAGTGCGGAGGGCTAGTAACCGCCCCTTACGCGCTCTGGTGACTATGTAAGAGCGCTCCACAGAGCCTGATAGTCATTCCATTCTACTCTACAGCTTTGACCAGACTTCATCCATCGTCACACGGTTACGAAAATCCATCGACGACCCCGCAAGAGAGAAGATGGTGCTTCCGCTCGAAACCGTACCTGAAATCGTAACCGCCGTCAACCGAGACCGTCATCGCCCGCTACCGCGAGTGACGCTCACAGCGGTCCCTTGCGCCCACCGAGTACCGACGAAGCAACCATCAACGCACAACTGCGAGGGAAGAAGATGATGTCTCCGCTGGACAGCGACACGCCGTGTCGCCCACCTTCTCAACCTACACAACGACTACCACCGACTCTTCCCGCCTAGACGACCACCGCTTACATGGCTCTTTTCAGATCCCTAATCATTTAAGGTTTCCCCACACCGATTATTGTCACCATCCGGTGACAGTAGAAAACATTTCTTGAAATAGAAGTTGTTATTTTTTTTATTTCCTTAGAGAGTGTTCCAATTATCGTGGACTGAGTGTTACAGCTTCAACCGGTAGATTGTATGGACGAATACTAAGAGATAGAATTGAAAAGGAAATAGTAGATCAGGAAGAACAAAGTGGATTCCGAGCAGGAAGGTCCTGTATTGATAATATATTCTGCTTGAAACAACTGATTGAAAAAACAATTGGACATGGCAGTGAACTCCATATAGCCTTCATTGATTTGAAGAAGGCTTATGACAGTGTACCAATAAACAGATTATGGGAAGCCATGGAGAGAAGTGGAATAAACAATACATACATCAACGCAGTAAAAAAGATGTATGAAGATAATATGAGTTGCGTGAAAAGTCGAGAAGGGGTGTCAAGCATGTTTCTTGTCAACAAAGGTTTGAGACAGGGGTGTTGTATATCTCCTACCCTGTTTAAGATATACATGAATGCGGCACTGGAAAAATGGTGTAGAAAATGTAGGAATATGGGAGTCCAGTTGGGAAGAGACTACATTCATACACTTTTGTTTGCTGACGACCAGGTTGTTCTAGCTGGGGATGAAGAAGATTTGGAATACATGTTGCGAAAATTAATGGAGGAGTATGATAAATGGGGGCTAGAGGTGAACACGGAAAAGACGCAGTACTTGGTTATTGGAAGAGATGGAAGAGACCTTAATGTAAACGGAAGCATCATTAAGAATGTTGAAGAGTATAAATATTTAGGAGTGACGTTTACAAAAAATGGAAGGGACGAAGAAGACATAGCTAATAAAATTGTGAAAGGAAAGGCATTAACTGGTCAACTGAACTCAATTCTGTGGAGTCTCAACATAAGAAAAGACATAAAGAAACGAATATTTTCAGCAATAGTGGAAGGTACGGTGACATATGGGGCAGAGGTGTGGACCATTACACAAAACATGAAAAATAGAATCAGTACAGTGGAGAACAGATATTGGAGAAGATGTTGCAGATTGACGTTACGAGATAGGGTAACGAATATAAGAGTAAGAGAGATAATGGGCATTGAAGACTCAATAATAGACCGTATTGAGAGAAAACAACTGCACTGGTATGGTCACATGCGAAGAATGAGCAACGTACGAATCCCACTGAAGGCGTGGAACTGGAGACCGCAGCGAAATAGAAAAAGAGGAAGACCGAGAGGGAGATGGATGGAAGGTATTGACAGAGCCATGGGAAGAAGAAACATGGAGGAGGAGTCATGGCAAGACAGGCAAAAATGGCGTTTTGACTGCGACAAACGACCCATAGTGTTGTAAATAGTCGCCACTATATATATATTTTTTTATTTCCTATAACTTTTGTTATGTACACTTTTGACGTTAAATACATAATTAGAAGAGAGTGGTAAAGTAAAAATATGCCAAAAGGATCAGTAGAAGGCGAAAGGAAAAGAGGAAGTCGAAGAATAAAGCTTATAAATGATGTAGAAAGATTTACAAGTTATCAAAAAATTAAGTCGCGTTGGCTGAAAACAGAACATGTTGGAGACAAATATGATGCAAGGGGCCTACCGAAGGGTAGATAACCTTATAATGATGATTTTTGTAACAGAAATAATTGTATATACTGTAGTACACAGTCTATCAATGTGATATAAGTAGTCTCCAAAATATTTAGGTAAAAATCAAGTATTTTCATAATTGGAGACAATTAAAAGCTTAAATTAAGAATATTTTACTCAAACCAGCACTGAAAGTTGTGTTTAAAAAAAATATATATATATATATATATATTAAAGTACGTTAAATTGCTAAAGGTTTATAAATTTAAAAAAAAAATCAGTTGGTTCCAACAATTTTCCTATTTATAGTATATTTTTTATGATCAGTGCTTAGTTAAGCGTCAATTTAAGATTCTTTTGAAAATTATATTAAAATACATTTATTCCTCTTCGAGTAAAATTCCCGATAATAAATGTTTCCTTTAAACGTTATATAAAATAGGCTATAATAATATATACATGGCATATTAATAATACAATCATAAAAAATAATTGTAGCTGACACTTGCACACTAATTTGCATAATATTACTAATTTATTTTTAACTACCATTTTCATAATTACATTTACGCTTTTAATTTTAATTCGCGATGTTCTGTATCAGTGTTATAATGAAATAAGATATGCATCTAAAAAAAATTCCTGTCACCATAATGATCCTTAAAAACAAACTGAGCTTCGTAACGTTGCCACCAGAATAATAGCACCATGAAACTTTAATTAGGTTAATTTTTTATTTACTTGGCAGGATCTCGGTACGTCTTTTCTAGATTTTAATTTTCAGTTTCATAGCAGGATTCTAAAAGTGTCCTCTTTACAACTATGTAAAAACTTTTAAATCTGTTCCGTAGAACTCTGTATTTAAGAACAAACAGAATCTCCATTGAAAATAAATTTGACCAGAATTTTTGTTTTAAATATATATATAATTTAAATAACTTACACGTAACCTAAATACAATGGACATAAATATCTACATTTTTGACTTTATATAATTTTAAAACTCCGCCACTGCCGGTCGCAAGCCCGGGACCCATCTCACAAGTGATGGGGAAGGAGGAGCGGGAGGAGTAACAACCTCGTTAAAAAACCAGGGTCCATCTGGCTCCGGATGGTAGCACCCTGTCATAGGGCCCCGCCTGGGGTACAGGTGAAGATGGTCAACGGCCTCGATGGCTGAAGAGGAAGAATTTCCCAAAGGCGGAGAGGGCGGAAGAACCTAGAGCGTCATCTCGAACGAACTGATCTGCATGCTTGGAGGCAGTGAGGTGGCAGCCCCACCACTAAGTTTAACCTGCGCAGCGCCCGTAACGCGGCCAGGGGATACTTAAATTACTGGCAGACATCACAAAAAGAATATCCGGACTGGAAATTTGGCTAATATTAATCGGAAACGAACAAATTATAAGATTTTTGGAATAAAGGACATTATCTCAGTGGCTGCATGGAATATACGTGGGGGGGATGAGTGGTAAGGAACCGGAATTGCTGAGAGTATTGGAGGAACGAAAAATTAATATTGCGGTGATAACAGAGACTAAAGAGAAGCTGAAAGGAACTCGGGATATTGGTGACTGGATAAATATATACAGTGAGGTGCCACAGAGAAAGCGAGCAAAGGCAGGGGTAGCAATCTATGTAGATAATAAATGGAAGAACGAAATAATAAGTTACACATGGATTTCTGAAAGAATTGTAACTTTGAGACTGAAAGTGGTAAGAGGAAAGATGCCGGTGATTGCAGTCTATGCCCCGGAGGAAGGTAGGATGGAAGAGTCAGAAGAATTTTATGATCAGCTACAGAGGGAAATAAATAAATACAACAAGTCAGACTACTTGATTATAGCTGGAGATTTGAATGCAAGAGTGGGCAATAACCCCATACCAGAAATTGTTGGGACATTCGGAGAAACTACACAGAATACAAATGGAAGTACTCTCAGAGATTTTGCTGCATTTAATGGTTTGAAAATAACTAATACATTTTTCAGGAAAAAAGAAATCCACAAATACACTTGGTCCAGTAGAGGCTTGGCCAGTAGAGGCCTTAATAGATTATATTCTGGTAAATAAGAAATTGAAGAATGATGTGAGAGATACAAGGGTTTTTCGGGGTTACGATGTTGGTTCTGACCATTTTTTTGCTGGTTTCACAAATAAATATTTTAGCAAAATGGAAGAAGAAACGGAGGAATACAGATCAGACTAGTCACATGAAAGGATATAAAGTATATTTGCTACAAGATGAGAGTGTACGAAGATTGTATCAAGATAGGCTGATGGAGAAATTGGTGAGATGGGATACGTGTCGGTCAGTTGATCAGGAATGGAAGAATATTAAAAACTCTATAATGGAAGCGGCAGGGGAAGCTTTAGGAACCCAAAAGATATGCCGCAGGAAGAGGAAGGTGAGAATCTGGAATGATCAACTAGAAAGAGCAGTAATGGATAAAAAACAAGCGTACCATACCTTCTTGCAGTTGAGAACTGATCTTGCGAAAGAGGAGTACAATATAAAAAGAAATAGAGTAAAAAGTTTGGTCAGAAAGACACAAGAAGAATCTTGGGATAGTTTTGTAACCACTTTAGAATTGGACGTTCATGGAAGACAAAGTCTAGTATATAAAGTGATGAGAACGCTAGTTTCAGAGGAGAAAGACAGAGCAGAGTTGAACATTATTAAGGAAGATAAATGGTTACAATACTTGGTTGATCTCTGGAGTGAGTCTGGACAGGAAAGCTCGGCAGAGGCTACAGGAGAGGGTTTCTGTAGAAGACAAGTTGACCCAATTTCATATAAAGAATTGAAGGATGCTCTCGGGATGTTGAAGAATCGTAAAGCATGCGGTTAAGATGGAATAAATCCAGAACTTTTGAAATATGGTGGCACGTTATTGGAGTTAAAACTATTACATCTGTTGAATGAATGCTGGCTCCAAGTCGTGATTCCTAGTGAATGGACACAGTCGTTAGTACTCCCAGTTTTTAAGAAAGGTGATCGGTCTCAATGTGACAATTACAGAGGGATCAGTCTCCTGAATAGTATGTATAAGGTATATGCTAAAATAGTAAATGGAAGACTGGCTCCAATTGCGGACTGCATTATAGGAGAGGAGCAGAATGGATTTAGGAAGGGCAGAACGACCATAGATGGAGTTTTCTCATTAAAACAGATATTTGAGAAAAGAGTTGAGTTTGATAAGGAAACACATGTGGCCTTTGTAGACTATGATAAGGCTTTTGACAGAGTGAACAGAGCCAAACTATGGCAAATAATGGAAAAGAGAGGTTACCCGCAGCATATAACAGATGTAATTGCTAATATGTATAAGAGTACAGCAATAGCAGTAAAACTAAATAACAGGACAACAGGTTTTAAA
Source organism: Catonia carolina (assembly GCA_035578175.1). Lineage (NCBI taxonomy): Eukaryota > Metazoa > Arthropoda > Insecta > Hemiptera > Achilidae > Catonia > Catonia carolina. The sequence continues at coordinate 252,127,526 of JAQMRL010000001.1, read as the reverse complement.
AATATTAACCGGGGGGTACGACAAGGTTGTGGCCTCTCACCAACTCTTTTTAACATTTACATGGATGATATTTGTAGGCAGTGGAAACAGTATGCAAATGAAGGTCTTGAGTTGAGTAGCAGCTTCTTTGTTAACACTTTACTATACGCGGATGATCAAGTAATCATTCAAGAATCGGAAGACGAATTGCAGCGTTCTATAAATATTCTTAGTAATATATGTAAAGATTATAACATGGCCGTGTCAGTCAGGAAAACCAAGGTGATGGGCTTTCAGGGTAAGGTTCCAATAAGAACTAAAATAGTCCTGCAAGATAAAGTATTGGAACAAGTGTCACGTTTCTCGTACCTTGGGGTGGACATAACATATAGCTATGATTAGGAAATAAATAATGGAATAAGTAGATTCCAACTGGTTTGTGGCTACATCAACAGGACATTTAAACATCGGGCCAGGAAAGACACACAGCTTAGAATGTATGATGTGATGGCTGTGCCGATCCTATTATATGGTTGTGAGACCTGGGTGCCAAGAAAGAGAGACTTAAGTCGAATTGCAGCAGCTGAGATGAGATACATGAGGGCGGTGAAAGGTTGCAGTCGGAGAGACCATATTAGAAATAGTGACATCTTGCAAGAACTAGAAAGAAAGGAGTCAGTCTTGGATAAAATGTGGATATATAGACAGAGGTGGCAGCAACATGTATACAGAATGACTCCTGAAAGGACCCCTTTCCAAGCCCTAAATTACAAACCAGATGGTGTAAGAAGCTTGGGAAGGCCAAGAAAAAGATGGTGTGATGTGGGAACAGGCAATTTGCCTAATCCGTAAAGTAGAAGAAGAAGAAGAAGAGATATAATTTTAAATTTTCCATTGGAATAGTAGAAATAATCTGTGAAAACGTTTGTCTTGAGTGGTTCTCTACAGGTGAGTGAAGAAAGATTGACGAAAAAGAAGGATAAACCAAGATCAGAGCGATAGATACGAATAAGAAGATCAGCTGAATCGAGAAACAGACGAATAGTGAAATGGGGATCGGATACAAAAAATAGATCATTGGAAGCTTGAACAAAAGGAAGACGAAATATATTGGGTACATTAAAAACAATGATTCCATTGTAATTATTTTTGATGGCATAATGGGTAACAGAGCCAAGAAACCAAAGCGTAGAAATGTTAATGAAAGGTATGAAATTCAATAAGTACATAGACATGAAAATAATGGTTACTGAATGGACCTCATATTGGCAACGACAAGGTGGAGTATAATTGTATAATTCAAATACTTCAATTAAAGAGTTCAATTTATAATTTAAATTTTTGTTATAAATATAGTATATGCCAATAACGGGCAGGTGAAGTGTTAAATTAATTGGACTCGATTTGTTGATTCCAGGGCTACAAAAAATAGTTCTGCTTCTTATCACATAGTCACCAATTATATGACTGAACTATTTAAGAATAGAAAAGGTAGAGATGTAAAAGACACTAATCAGAGTTATCTCCTCTGAGAAATGAATTTCATCATTGTACAGCCAGACCCTGTGATGAATGAAGTGAAGGTGTCACTTACAGAGTGGAAAGTGGGTGCTTTTCGGAGGGCCTGGCATGCTGATAAGCTTGCTCTTTCAACTTAGTGAGGAAGGCAATAGTAAACCACCTTACTCCTCATTTTTACTTAGTAAAACCTCTAAAGATTCAAACCAGCCTTTAGGCTGATAACCTAAACAAACAAATATAGTATAAAAACTGGTTAAAAAAATGGGATAAAATTACTGGTAGAAGTTATTAAAAAAGTTACGCTTCTTTGGTGTAGCTCACCATTTTATAGAAATATTATACATATTATAGAAATAACAGAAATAAGAAAAATGTTTTTATTTTTTTCCAATTCAGTAAATTAAATTTGACAAAATCAATTAAATAACGTATTGCAAAAGTTATTAATTTTTTATTTCAAATATAGTTGTTAAACAAATAGATTTTATCTTCAAGTAAACCGTCCAATGAAATAACTGGAAAACCTACATTGAAAATGTAATATTTTTATTGAAAATGGAGGTATATTGAAAATGTTCATAAAATGACTCTAGAGCGTCAATACAAGATAAATTCCAAACAATAATTAAAAATAATATTTATAGGCTGACTTAAAAACAATAGAACTAATTGGAAAATTTCCTCATTATATATTTTTTCTGAAACGTTCATGAAAAAAACTATATTTTTTTACGTTACGGCCACTTTGGAACGCGTTAATACAGATTTGTTGGATGTCGCTTGTTGTTGTTTTAGATTTTCCCAACATTTGTTCATCCTTTCGAACTGTTGTTTCCTTTCTTCTTCTGTTATAGTTCTTGGTCCGCGTGGTCTAAATTCTCGTACCTGGAAATAACCAAAGTTGTTGATTTGATTGCTATATGTTTGCCTATCTTGTCCTTCTGTTGTTTCTATTTTTATTTATTTTAGATCTTTCGCTGTTCATCAGACAAACCGGTTTGATTTTCTTGTTAAGGAAGTGATTCATTAGGAGCTCCGGTATTCTTGTGTTTTGCATTCTGAATATATGCCCAAAAAATTTGCTCTTTTCCTGATTGTCTCACATTCTTTCTTAATTTTTGCGATGATATTAAAAACAGCATAGCATTTTAAGTAATATTCATTTTTTCGCTTGTATTTGGTCTTAATATTTTTCTTAGAATTATCCTTTTTTTTCTATTACACATGTGATTTTTTATTATATATCTGTTGTTGTTTAGGTCATCAGCCGAAAGGCTGGTTTGAACCTGTAGAGGTTTTACTTAGTAAAACGAGGAGTGAGGTGGTTTACAATTCCGTTCCTCTCGGAGTGGACAAGTACGCTTATCAGCATGCCGGGCCCTCTGAAAAGCACATATTTTCTATTCTGCAAATGACACCTACACTTAATTCACCACAGGGTCTGGCTGTATAATGAAATTCATTACTTTCAGAGGAGATAACTCTGATTAAGTGCTTTTACACCTCTACCTCTAGCTCTACCTCTTCTGTTCTTAAATGATTTAATCATTTAATTGTCTGACCATGTGATAGGAAACAGAACTATTTATTCTAGCCCTGCAACAAACAGATTGAGTGTAAATTAATTTGACGTTCCATCTGTCTGTTATGGGCAGAATTATATATCTATAAAAGTTAAATTGAGAATTTATCTGTAAAATTTTACAGAGTGCCCCAAATTTTGCTTTTACGTTGGATCTACCATGTAAACACTGATAAGTGCACATACATTTTTTCCTGTTTATCTGGTTTTTGTAACTGCATCACGCAAACAATACCAAACGGAATTCAACAAATCTCAGTATTTAGGTTCCGCACATGATCGAGGTGAAAATAGGATATGCTGTTCTTAATATCGCCTAGGGTGGGAGTTCAGAGGGAGGAGTAAAAAAAATGATGAATATATCCGCTGTCAATCATCGCGCAATATCAAAAGGTGGGTGTCATAATTAAAAACCGGTTGAAGACAAATAATAATTTTTTTATGTAAAATTTCTGAAAATGTTAATAAAGAAGTTTTCTTTTGCTGTTAAACGATCCTTATAATTATATTTTTGGAAGGACGAATTTCATTGCTGTTTTTTTTTCAGTAAAATCACCATCAACTTTAGCTTTAACTGTCTCCAATTTTGAAAAAAATTGATTTTCATTTAAGTATTAAGGTGACCATTTATACAGGTAATAACCTTGAAAGGTGATCACCTTGAAAGGTATACTGACTATTTAGGTTTACACAAAAATCGTCGCCATAAGGTTATTTACTGTTCACCCTTCTCTCCGTTCACTCTTGCACCTTTTTTCTTCAAAATTTAACCAGTAAAAGTAAATAATAACATTTCTAAATGACCACCTTCGTAGTCCAGTGGTTTGCAAGCTACACTGAATATTCGAGGCCTTGGTTTCGATTCCTGGCTAGAGTCTGAAAAATTATTACATGTTTAAACCCACCGTTCCTTAAACCAAAGTATCATCAGTATAAGTAATCTTCAATTAAAAAAAACTAAATAGGTCAATCTAAAAGTTTTTCAATTATAGCCTGAATATTTGATCAAATAGCTAAATATAGAATTTAAATTTCTCTATAAACGTTGTAAGGGAACAAAGATGAACTAATGTAAGTTTAGTTAAAATAAGAAAGATAGAAATTAAAAGTTTAAAAAAAGAATTATCCTTTCTTTTGAACGAATCGTTTTGTTGATGTTCTTATTTTAAAATTGATTTCATTAAAAAGAAGTTACAAGTTGTTGAAATTCTTTTATTTCATTATTCTTTTCAACTTTATATTAAGTACAATTTAAATACCTCAATTCTTTTGCATTGTTTTTTTGTTCAGAAAATTTCAATATTCTACTTTACAATGTACAGCTTTTGTATCTCAGAGAACTTGCATTATTGCTGAATATTTTACAATTATTCTTTTGTTTCAAAATACCTAATAATATTTCAAATGAAAATTAATTTTTCTTTCAAGTGACAGTGTTGTAATTATTAGAAAAGTAATCAAGTTCTTTGTTGAGCAAACGTTTATTACCTGTATGGTTTCTAGTAATTATTTTTATTTTTCATTTTCTGCTGACAGCGGTTAGGTTTTTAATATTAAAACATTCTTTAATTGTTGAGCACGCTCTAGGCTTGTGTCTGACATATAACGCTGAAATTGAAAACTTACTCCTACTTGTGTTTTTCAGTAGCTGGTAACTTTCGTATTTCTAATTTTCTTTTAACTAGGATTAGGTAGTACAAACGTTTAACTAGTCGGAATGGTGGTTTTTCCATTGGATCAGTTCTGGTGGACTTAATAACAGAACGGCGTAAACATTGTACCTCCAGCTAACATCTCACATTCAATTCGTTACGAAATTACTGCATCAGTCACACAATTTGATGCTGTAAGCTAGATTTTAATAATTAAACCAGCTAGTTGGTCTAGAGATAAAGTCGCTGCCGCGAGTCAGCCGTTCAAAAGCTGATTTTTAGAGACGAAGGTTCCTGGTTCAAATCCTAGAAAATGTAGTTACTTTTTTACGGATTTGTATACTAGACGGTGGTTACCGGTGTAATTTGATGGTTGGGGTTAAATTAACCATTCTCAGGAATGGTCGCCCTGAGTCTGTACAAGACTACACCTCATTTGTACGTCAAACATATCATCCTCATTTCATTAGGTCATGGGGTTGCTTATTACCCATAAATTGAACAAATTGCAACGTACAAACGTTGGGATTAAAAAAAAAAGTAGTTTTAATTACAGATTTTGTCAAAAATAATCATTTTCCTAGAAAAATTTCAAGTTTGTCATTCAAAAATACGAGTATTTGTGCTATGGTAACATTTATAAAAGCTGTTTTCAATTAATCTTGTTCATATATTTTGTAATTTCTAATAATTTAATCACCCTATTTCAGGCATGTACTAGCCATCGCCTCCATTAATCCACTAAACATCCATTGCTTTGCAGGGCGTAGGCCTACTCTTTCCCTTCTTTTCCTTGGGGTTCAGTTCTATATTTTAACTAGGCTGTCTGCAATCATATGATCCAGGTACCCATACCATAACAGTGTCTTTTTCCCATTTCATCTAACACATTCTTTGGCCTTCCTACTCTTTCCCGGATTCCTTAATTTCTCATGTGGTCTAATCTCAAGATCCGACAACTTCTCCAGAAATCCATTTGCACGACTGCAATCATCCTTTTACTGCTGTCTGTACAGTTTGTCAAAACGCTTTATCGTATGACATTTCCAATCATTTCGTTTCTTCCGATCGGAATTTTCTTCGATCACAAAACGGAATTTAACATTTGTGTCACTGTCTATCCCTGTGACGCTCTGCTTATTGGCTCCTCTTGGCTGTGACCCCATTACTCAGCAACACACCAATGTTCTTGTACTCGTCACAATCTCTTTCTTTTGTCCTCCTATTTGTAGATCTCGTTCCACTACTCCAACCAATACTAGATACTTAGTCTTTGAGTAGTTAAATTTCACGCCCAATTTCTCTAGAGCCTTCGTCAGTATTCTCAGTATAACCTATGTCAAACTCGTTACTTGCTAAACCTCACTTGATCGTTTGCGAAAAGAAGGATATGCAGATATTGCCTATGTAGTTTATGCCCATAGGTGTTCACTGTATCGTCCGTTCCAGTTAAGATGCATTTATTTACACCTTGAAAAAGTAGGAAAAGACATTTCTGACGAAGTCTTCATGTAAGGTCGAAAGTGGCAGAAAGAAGTCCTTGCAATTTTTTTGCAGATTTCTGGCCCTGATAAAACTGTTTCGCAGTCTCCATGTACGTTCTTTGGACTTGTTTTTCTAAGATTTTCTAAGAAAGTTTTCTTTTCTAAAAAAGCCTCTGTCCTGGCACTATACCCAGCTAGTGTCTTGAGATTATTTGAAGTCAAAACCCACTATTCCAGTACTACAACCCACGGTAGTCGCTAATGCAACTAAACCTCAACTAACTAAAGACTGCGGATGAGATCTAGCCAATAACATTCGAGGTCGGGTGTGTGGTTGCCCTTTCGCTAAATCACACTCTGTTCCACATAACTCCAGCTGACCTTTTGTTAGACTGTCATCCACAGCGGGACTACAACGTGACAACGCAGGATACGATTAACGAACGTCAAATTGGCTCCGTGCTGTGATCTAAGTCGCTGTGCTCCGCCTTCATCTGCAGTCTCTAGTTCGTTAAGCTATCAGCTGTTGATGTTTATATAAAAAAAATGAAATTTGAAATTTTACAAACTTTTTAGTCAGGATTGCAAAGTACTGTAATGGCAACAGCATAGTGCGTAAACTGAATTACATAAAACTCAGATATTAGACTCCGGCTTCTACGCCAAGGTTTGGGTTCGATTCCCGGTCAGTTCTGGCATTTTTTATCACTCATTTTCATCAATCACCTTTCTCATCGTCTGCATTAGCAGTAATTGGAAAACAGTCGGACGTAAAACCAAAAAATTAAAAAGTTAGGATACCCTTTCCGTTCAAGAAGAAATTAAGATCTTAAGCTTTAAATGTAAAAAAAATTTACGATACAATGCGACTAAAACGAAAAACCCACCAACCTTTTTAAAAATATATACAAGTACAATGTAGGAAAATTTTCAACTATTTAAAGATTGAAATAATTCGTAGATTTGCTTACAAAAATATGATGAAACAAAAGAATTGAAATAGCTATCAAATTTTGAATCTTTCCGACTAAAATTAATATTTATATAAATTTAAAGTTTGTTTAAATATATATACAGATTAGGAATTAGTTGTGTTGTAGGACTTATAGTAATTCACTTAAATTATAATTCCCGTAACTCTAGTATTGTTTCACCAAGTGCAACAGAATCAAATATCCGTGGCAATTAACTACTCGACTGTAGATCAATGCAATCACAACATCCAGCTAATTGAGCTACCAAAGCACCACTGGTGTGAAACGATATCGAATTCAGTTCATTACAGTATCATTCCTGATGGAATCAAAACGTTCATTTTGTATTCATATCTCATATTTTACATTCATACCGCTCGCTTATAACAGAGGACTATAATATTTAAGGAACTTTGACTTAAAATACATGTTTCAAAGTAACATACTTCGTTAATAAATGCTTAAATTTTATTTTGGAGATTAAATTACTTATTTTTTGATATAAGTTCAGGGAATATTAATTAAGTTTTACGGACAATTATTTGGTCCAATATTTGTAATTATATAAAAAAGAAATCAAATTATTTTTAGGATTCGGTGAAAATAGATAAAATCCTTAGAGGACTGAATCGTATATACATAAACTTTGTAGGTTTCTTTGTCTTTTCCTTTTTTATATTAATTTAAAGTCTCAACAGACCTCTCATTAGTAAACACAATGGATTATGCAACAGTTGGATTGAACATGTTATATTTTTTGGACCCTAGTTGGGAAGTTAACTCAGGACCTTCCATTTTACAGCCTAGGACGGTAACCACTGCGCCATGTACGTAGATGGCCAGTTAATATATAGATTTTCTATTTTAGTTAAGATTTTTGCTCATAATAGGCAAGTAGAGTGTTAAATTATTTGTACTCAAACTACCAGTTCCAGGGCTACAAAAAATAGTTCTGTTTCTTATCACATGGTCAGTCAGTTATACGACTGAAGCATTTAAGAACGGAAGAGGTAGAGATGTTGTAGAATAGCAGTCTATGTTTCAGTACGTCGTTGGTCTAAGATCTAATTCAATTAATCAATTGTTGTAAATTCAAGAAGTAATTTAAAAATAATCATGCATAATAATCAAAATTGAACAATTTCTAATTTAAAATTTAAATATTCTAAGCAGTAATTAAAAATACCAAGATGAATTATAAGAAAAAAATAAAACATTCAAAAAATTAATTCCAGAAACCAAATATCTCAAATTAAAGCAAGAAAACAAAACATAGTATAATTTTAATTAAATAATTTGAAACAATAAGAAAATAAGTAAAGGAAAATATTAAATTATCAGGAGTCAAATTAATTATGGAATGAAACATAATATTATTATTGAATATGAAAATAGAATTTAAGTAATAATTTTTCAAAACAATAAAATCAAATGCAATAATGAATCAACGCCCCATTTGATTCCCGGTCAATGGCTGGACAAGAAGCAGAAGCAAAACTCAGAGGATAATTTCAATTTGTAACTATAAAATTAATTATATGAGCTCATAGCTAGTATATATTAAAACATTAAATAATAGATATTGCAATATATAATTATAATAATTAATAATCAATTAAAATATTTAGATTTATATCACAGTGTCATCACTAAATCAATCAATCAATCAATCAATCATTAAAACTAGAATTGTAACACATTATTTGTCAATTTTTTTTCAATTTTTTAACTTATTCGTATCATTAAATCAATTTTCAACAATTCATTTTGCATTTTAATTTCATTTCATTACAGTGTAAAAGACTTTAGTCAGAATTATTTCCTCTGAGAGAAATTAATTTAATTATACCGCCAGACCCTGTGGTGAATGAAGTGAAGGTGTCATTTGTACGGTGGAAAGTACATGCTTTTCAGAGGGCTGGGCATGCTGGTAAGCATACTTTTCTACTCAGTGGGGACGGCAAACCACCTCACTTCTCGTTTTATTTAGTAAAGCCTCTAGAGGTTCAAATTAGCCTTTCGGCTGAAGACCTAAACAAAAACAGTTAAGATTTGGTATTTGAGACTTCTAAGTCCTCAGTAATCATGAATTACAACTTTTGCAATCTATGAACACATTGTATTGTTGTAGGTGCACCTTGAAGCGTATCTAAAGAAAAGTTAGTTAATGAATTATAATCCATTGTGTACGTAACGACACCATTCATATTTTTTCTGGTTGTACATTGGACTCTACATTTACTACTGTAAAATATTTGTAGAAATCAAAAGTAAATAATCTATTAACTGTTATTTTTTCTTTTCTACTTACTCATTTATAGATTAAACGCGTTGCCTACTTAATTATTTACAGATCGAAAGTCAGTTTACGATAAGCCTCATGGCTACATCTTTAAAACATCTGTAAGGTTCAGTTTGAACGGTACTTGATTCAGTACGCACAGAGTTTGGTGAATTAATTTGTAATTTTATCAATAAATTTATCTAAAAATATTTTTCAGTCAACTAAAAAGAAGAAACAAATCTTACGCAGTATAATCCTCTGGGCAAATTAAATGTTTAAATAATAAAATGAATTCAAATTACAATAAATTAATAAAATTTCCGCATTAAATTAGCTGTTAAATTTCTTTATCAATGAAGTATGACAATTTAAATTGTAAATTTTTATCAACGATTAAACACGTACAATAGTGGCCAGTTTATAACACATTATTCGTGTTACAAAAATGTAAAAGTTTTCTTGGTTTTTGATGATATAAAAGTTTGTCGTGAAAAGTTTAGTGAGAACTCGATAAACCTTCCCTAGAGTCCTTTTCCAACATTAAGACCTAAAAATTTACTGGCATTCAAAGTTGTGAACTCTTTCGTTTCCCATTGTTTTCTTTTTGTTTTCCTGTTTTACCATACTATTTTCCGGAATGACGATTCTGTGTGATTAGGAGAAATGAAGCAATCATTTCAAATAAATATAAAAGTAACCGTGTTATTTTTGGTTGAAACTAAATTAAATTAATGTAAAAACTTATATTCCAGGTTTGTTCTGCATCTGATAATTATTAAATAACAAAATTTCCTTTTAAACTTCCAAGTATTTATTAATAACCATAAATTAAGTAGGTAATAGTAAATTACATCCAAGTAAACTAAATTTATTACAAAATTTTATTGAAACCCTAAACTATTATTAACTAAATATAAAATTTAGCCTTTTAAAATCAAATAAAATTTATTAAGTAATTAGTTTCTTACTGACAATTGTATTGTGCAGAATCATAACAATAGTACACCACTTGCCTGTCATGAAATTATTTCAATAGTGACACACAAAACTGGATCGTAATGTTTCATTTGTAACTGTTAAAGGCAACACAACAACTGACTCCTGACGATAAGAATGGCCGCTTTATATAATCGACTGAATTTCTAGAAGAATAAATAATGAACAGAATAGTAATAACACGAATAATAAATTAGAGTAATCCAAAAATAAATAATATATACAAGAACAATACAACTGAACTCATACCTTCCATCATGTGCTAGAATTCAACAAATGAATAAAAGGAGCAGCTGTTCTGAAGGGCAATAAATTGCACCGGTCAAAATCCATACAAGAGCTATTGTTGTCAAAACATATTACCCCATCATACAATTTCCGAGCCCATACATTGTCCGTATGCCATAATATATAAACTGTAGTAATATTGGCATTTATTATGAAACTATATTTGTGTAAGAAACAATGAAAATAAAAAATTGTAGATCGATCATATTTTTTAAAGATTTCTTAACAGTGAGAATAAAATATTCAAAAATGAAACTAAAAATATCTGAACTATTGTCGACCTGAACAGCGTCTATCTGTGTGTTTTGGTTTGTGTACATCTGAGATAAAAATAAATGAGCTCTATAATTTGACTAGTCCATTGTAATATACCAAATTTACTGAACATCTGGAGTTGTTTATTTTTTGAGTCTATTAAAATGATAAACATCTCCAGCTGATTATTATTTAAGAATTATTTAAAATTATTTCACATTGACAAAATTATTTTAATAAAAAGTTATTTATTCCAGTTGCTAGGCGACTAGAAAAGAATAAGATGGATTTTATACAAAAATTTTTCAGTGAGGGACAAGATGGCGAACTAAACGGGTGGTCCCTCATTCATCCATTCATCCATTCATATATTTTATTTTATTATGATTGACTTGTCATTATTTATGAATGCGCTAGCTAAGCAATAGATATGCGTGCAGGCTCGTAAAATAATTAAGAAATATAAATAATAATGACCATGTGAAAGTGAGTAAGTGATGAAATGTTGTATGCAGCAACCTTATATTAATTATTCATTAATATCTAAACTTCCATTAAAGAAGTACAAAAGCCTAGAAGAAATTGTGTGTCTTTTTATTTTTGTTGTGATTATTATTATTTTTCAAGGATTTTAATTACGTAACAGAAAGGATGATGAAGGTAAATGTTTTAACCATACAATATAATTTAACTATCTTTTAAAAATTGGCATACCCTCGTAGAGGAATTTATTACACAACAAATTTGGCGAATTTTATCGTGGGGAATATTCAGTTCTCTTACAAATTGTCGATTCCTTATGAAGAGATATTTAGTAGACTTCAAATTGTGAATCCCTCGTGGAGAATATTCAGTTTTTTACAAATTGGCCATCCCTCGTGGGGAATATTTAGTTCTCTTCACCATAAACTTTGATTGAGCTCAACCTGGAAAATTAAGGTTTCTAAAATTTAATAATTAAGTCACTAAATTATTACCCTTTTTCTGAAGGTTTGCTTCTGGTGAGTTGAAGTGTCTAGCTTGTTGTTTAGGTCAACAGCCAAAAGGCTGGTTTGAACCTCCAGAGGTTTTACTGAGTAAAAACGAGGATTGAGGTGTTACTATTGACTTCCTCACTGAGTTGGAAGAGTATGCTTATCACCATGCCAGGCCCTCCGAAAAGCACCCACTTTCCGCCTTGAAAATGACACCTTCACTTCTTTCACCACAAAGTCTGGCTGTATAGTGAAATTCATTACTCTCAGAGTAAAGTGTCTAGCGTATTAGTGAATAAAATAACATCGATCCAATACATTTGTGCCATTCTCACTAATAGTTACATGTATAGTCTGGACTGATGTTTGAAATGAAAACTCGAATTCGAAGATATCACATATAAACTTTCCTTACTGTATATCCCATATAGGGCAAGAAAAGGTATAAAATAGAACAGTATTCACGATGTAACCGACTTGAATTAATGAAGAGATCACTATTTCTTAACGTATGAGAATGTCAGGTGGTAATTTTACGAAGCTGGTTTCCCAATTAGGAATCTATCTGTTCAAAGCAATTTCCTGTCAGCTGACTGATTTGACATGCTTAAACATCAAACCAATCTGAGAGCGTAATCGTACCTGTATTTTTTCTATCCAGAAAGATCAATATGTTATTCTTCTTCTTAACGTGCCTGTCCGGTTCGAACGTTGGCTACCATCATAGCTATCTTGGTCCTGTCCTCTGCAATGCGGAAAAGTTGGGCTGAGCTTTGTCCATACCAGTCTCTCAGATTAGCAAGCCAGGATATTCCTCTTCGGCCTGGCCGTCTTCCACCATCCAATCTACCCTGCAGGATGCGCTGCAACAGTTCATATCTACCGTGGTTCCTCATAATATGACCAAGGTATTCCAACTTGGGACACTTTGTGATGTTTATTACCTCCGGTTTCTTGCTCATTCGGCGCAGTACCTCGGTGTTGGTCACCCTGTCCGTCCATGGTATCTTAAACATTCTTCTGTACAACCAAAGTTCAAAGGCTTCAAGTTTAGCAGTGGTTGCCTTCGTCAACGTCCAAGTCTCCACTCCATACAGAAGCACGGAAAACACGTAACATCGTAAGAGCCGCAACTTAGTGCCCATAGTGAGATCATGACTCCTAAACGCCGAACTCATTGCGTGAAACACAATCCTTGCCTTACCAATACGGCACTTGATCTCTTGTACGTTATCCCAGGCTTCATTAATAATAGTGCCCAAATATGGATACTTCTCCACGCGCTCAATTCTTTCGTGTTTTATATATAGGTTTACACCAGTCATCAGTCCCCTGCTAATTACCATTAATTTGGTTTTGACGATGTTGATGTCCAGGCCATATTTCTCACTCACTTCTGTTATTCTGTTCATTAGTTTTTGCAGTCCCTCTATTGTATTAGCGAACACAATTGTGTCATCTGCATATCGTAGATTATTTAGTTTGACACCATTTACTGAGATACCCTCTTCTATATCCTGCAGGGCCTCCTTGAAGATGTGCTCTGAATAGAGGTTAAAAAGTATTGGCGAGAGAATACAGCCCTGCCTAACCCCACGGCGTACCGACCCTAATCCCGTCTCGGCACCTCAAACGCTCAGTGTTAACAAGTACTGTGCTTGAAACCGTCCCTCCCGGAGAACCGTACAATATATTATTGATAAATATTGTATAATATGTTATATTATACAATATTTACAAATTTACAATATTGAGTTGATTTATTACAATAATATTTCACTTGTATTTATGTTGACGTAGCACCAATAAACATACATTTGTAGTAATTGCATGTATATACATTTATTCGCAAATAAATGTTTGACTTTCGCATCGTTTAGCAATAGATACTGTAACTTTTCAACGTTGTACTGTTATGTTCTCCTAATAGCAAATAAAATGTTTTCTCCGCTTCGTGTGATCCGTAAATTAAAATGAGGATACGTTCATTCCCTTTCTGTTTCTTTCCTCGTTCGTTAAAGCGCTGATCCGGAGAGGAAATAGTTTATTTGAGAACGAATCACTGAATTTAAAGTTTCATACATGTGGCTAATATATTTTATAAATATATAAAATCCGTTAGACTAAATAAATTTTGAATAAATAGGTTTTTTAATGAAGCAGTCTCTTTATTTGTTAATAATAATTTAAATGGATTACAGATATTAAATTTTAGTAATAGCAGTACCATTTTATTCATAGAGTTATTTATTTTAATTTATTTTACGTGTTATTCGTTTACTTCGTTATAAATTCAGGATTCTATTTTGAGAACTTTATCAATTACAGCAATATAACTAAAAGCATGTTTGGTTACATTAAATGTTTGTTGAAAACTAATAAAAATTATAGTACGGTAAACTAATATATAAATTTATTACAATTATAAGAATTAAATTTTTATTTCTGTTGAAAGAAATTTTAACTTAGTTCCAGTACTAAATTAAAATTACTATAGTTGGTTAAAATTTTATAAAAATTAACTCACTTCATGGCAACTAAACCGAGTTAAACTTCTCACACAATCCTATACATTGAAAGTAAAATCATAGCTGTACAAATTAAACCAATTAGTACTTTAAACTGAATTTTCTTGATACCAGTATGAATCAAAGAAGGGGGAAATACGACCTAAGAATAACTGAATGTTTTTTACATGAAAAGTAAGTAAATCTATTTCTTAAAACAATAGTATATACTCTGATTTCTGAAAGATTTTCACAAATTTCTGTGCACAAATATATATTGGATGTGACGTTATTTTTTCGATATCTGTCTTGTAAATAATTTTCAAATATTTATAAAAAAGGAAAAGTAAGGTTTCATGTTATATTGTAAGAGGTTATGGTACCTAAGAAGGGGGAAATACGACCTAAGAATAACTGAATATTTTTTACATGAAAAGTAAGTAAAATCTATTTCTTAAAACAATAGTATTGATTTCTGAAAGATTTTCACAATTTCCATGCACAGATAGATATTGGATGTGACATTATTTTTTCGATATCTGTCTTTTAAATAATTTTCAAATATTTATAAATAAAGAAAAGTAAGGTTTCATGTTATATTGTAAGAGGTTATGGTACCGCACCTGATACCTGACTGCGTGATACAATACCTTACATAAAATAGTCCCAGGGCTACAAAAAATAGTTCTGTTTTTTATCACATGGTTATTTGATTAAAGCATTTAAGAACAGAATATGTGGAGGTGAAAAAGACACTAGAGTTATCTCCTCTAAGAGTAATGAATTTCATTATACAGTCAGACCCTGTGATGATTGAAGTGAAAGTGTCCACAAGGGTGGAAAGTAGATGCTTTTCAAAAGATAGTGATTTATTTATCAACAGAATTTTGATTTTTATTTGTAGGGATACACTCTTACCAATATTATAAAATAATAATCAGAAGAAAACTTAAAATTTTAGTGTGGGTTTATAAAAACAAATAGAAATCCTAAATTGAGTTGTGCGATTATTACTTGAATTTCGTAATAATTCTGTTTTTTGTGAATTCTGTTTTTCTGTAATATCGACAGTTACGCTAAATTTCGGTGTTTTGAGTAAATATTTTCTGTCAGTATTGCAGCGTTATAGATTATAGAAAAATGGTCTATTGACGTAACACAATTTTTCGAGTTGTGCCATTCATGTTGTTGATGAGCGAAACAAACAAACAAAAAAACGAACGAACGAACAAAAACACATACAAACAGATGAACGAACGAATGAAAAACAAACAAACCACCAAACAAACAAACAAACAAACAAACAAACAAACAAACAAACGAATAAATAAACGTTACTTCTTTATAATGTTAGAATAGATACTAGTGGGCATATATGTTACGTTTGCTGGTATAAGTAATTATTAAATGTATTAGAAAATGTGTTACGAAATTGTGAAAAATTAAAATACATTCTACCAAGCAATGAATCTTTGATGGTGTAGTTAAACCAATAATTCAAATATACAGAGAAAACAATCTAGCCGGTTTACTCAACCAAGGAAGTCTAACATTCGACAAAAGAAAATTAGGTAGGGCTATTGATGTGGCAGCTGGGTGGAAACGGATTTCAGCTGTGATTGAGCTGCAGGTTATTCCGCGCTCTGGGAAAGCTGGCATTGACATGGATACTCGATACGATTACTAAGGAACAGATAGTCTGATGTGGTTTACGTATACACACAAAGCGCGCGCACACACGTAAACATACATTACATAAATAACTAATTCTTTGAGTAAGCTCAACCATATCAAGCTAATTTTAGACGAAAAATGGTTAAGTTTGATTTGTTTTTCCGCATAGGGTCATTTTTGATTAACTTAAAGCTCATAAATTAGACCCTTCTTAAAACTTTTTCGCAGCTCACGTTTTCAGCATTCTTTCACTGTAAGATCTCCTTTTTTCTATCCATCCGGTGTTCTATTTTTGTTTTTCCGGAAGACCTTTAAGTCAGTAATCAGTTGTCAAAATTCGATTTAGTCCATTGTAGATACGATTTTTTTAGAATTTTTAGAACAATTTTGCTCTGATTAGATAAGGAGTAAGGTAACTTTTCGCCACGTTGCTCTTCATCTAAACTAATTAAGGAAAGGTAAGAATATAGTTTTCGAACAGACAACGGTTTTTTATCTGATACAAACATTTGTATCGTGTAGTGATACATCTTCTGTGTTTCCGGCATTCATTGTTTTTTTTGAAGTGCCTCATCATTAAAACAAAAACAAACGCATCAATGATATGATTTTACATTAGGACTATGTATTTCTATAGGTACCTTCTCGTTTCAATCACAGTATTAAGAATAAAGTTAACTTTTTTCGCATACCCCATTATAGTCACTGAGAAGGTCGATTTTCACTTTTATATTATCGCCGCCTGCCCTTCCAATATTAGCGTCTACACACAGTCCCTACTACCTGCCTGATGCAGAGCCTACAGCCTCTCCCCACCACCTTGTTGACTCGACCGTGAACAACGTCCCTTTTCAGGGCCACCAATTTTACAGACAAGGTTTCGCCTCGTGTCGTCGGCCTCGGTCGGCGACAATATAAATTGTTTCTTACTTACCACTTCATTTGTCTTCAATATCTCTTTTTGACAGTCAGTTACGATATTTGGGATCAGTCGTAGAGAAATAATGTTGGGTAAAACAAGAACCTAGTTCTACAAGAATTATTTTATTTTCATAAAATTCGTTATATCAATGTTATTAAAACGAGATTGATTTGATCGATTATTCATTTTAATTATAGATTAATTTTACGATTATTCTCTGCCCTGTGTATTTCTAGATCCGTGTACAATCATATATTAAGGAATTAGAAACATTTGAGATGTGGTTACATCACAAGATATTAAGGTCATCCTGGATTGATGCAGTAACTTAGTATAAGATCATACGAAGTATACGCAAAGAAACAAAGAATACTAAATACCGGAAACTTCAGTACTTCAAACACATAATGCGCTGCAAAGCATATTCTGTGATGTATATTTCAAGGAGGGTTTTAAGATGAAGATCCTGGCTAAAAACACTTGAGACGCTAGTCATAATAAAAAGTATTCCTGACATATCTTGAGTCACTGGCAACAAGATGAAGATTCCTTTAATGGTAGCCTATATCCGAAACGGATATAGGCTACCAAAAACTTTTTAAATAACTTTTAAAATAACTTTTTTCATGTAGTAGTAACCGTATTTCAGTAACTATAGTGGAGAGATGACTTGAATGCTAGTATGAGACGAAGTTGGTTGGGTACGGGGAAGCTAGCGCCGCCCACAAGCTATGTCATTCTTGCTATGACAACCCACCGCTGTACTAGTCAAACTGCTAACATTCAACTTCAGTCCTTTTTGAACATCAACCTGCCAGTGTATTGTTGCTATTCACTGACAAAATATTCAGTTTCAATGCGTCTTGAGTGTCATTGCTTATTAGTGCTATTAGTATTAACAATTTAAGCACTTCTTTTAGTTTTTAAAAAGTATCTAATAATTTTTCAATTAATCATGGAAGCAGTGCGAAAGCGAAAGAAGGCACAGACAATTTAGAGTGAAGCTAGAAAAGTGATAAGATGCGTTATTAAACAGTGTGATGACGAACCTCAAGTATGTAAATTCCCTTAGTATGTAGTCAAAGTAACTTTTGCGGGCACAAATTATGTAGGTGTTTCTATTAGAAGCGTCACGAAAATATGGAAAGAAAGCTTTGAAGCTAGTGAATCTTCTTTAAGCATTCCTGGTAAGGAGAGGCCGTGGTCGGAAGAGAGAAACTTTTATTTGCTTTTGAAGTTTATAAATTTGAAAGTCTGTTTGTGTATAAGTTTCTCAATACTTACGTAGGCCTGTACATCTTTTGTAATATTATTACATTACTCTTTTATTATTTCATTAAACAACGGATATTAAAACTAATGATTTATTATTAGGCCTATTATTATGCATAATTTTGTTACGGCCCATTCCCGTGATGGTTCATAAGAAACACACCATTAATGTGTGTTTCTTATGTGGGCTATGTTTTACTACACGGCGTACTTATTAATAACTGCCTAACACACTGCGGTTGTCGTGTTAAGAAAAGTAGTATGGGCGTTGCTGCTACCATTACACGCTGCATTCCTTAGCCTCGCATTCAAGTTATCTCGCCACTATACAGACTATATAATATAAATCCGCCAATTCAATAATGGAAGACTCTAGTATTATGCAATGGACTATATGAGGAGCGTTACTTCAAAACGGAACATGTCTATAAATTTTCAAAAATGAGTTAAAGGTAGCAGCACAATCTGTCTAATGTTTTACATAAGTTCAAGTAGTTGTTTGTATCAAAATGCGTTAATATCTCATGTTTTCATGTTGATGAATTCGGGAGTTGTTTCAAACTGCAACTTGTCCATTCGTGTGATTGAGTCGAAGTGAAACTTGTCCACTTCTGTAAAGAACAGCCTGTTACATCAAGCATAACATTATACATCCTGGCAGTTATATGTTATGATCAATTTTTATGCGATTAGTTCTTCATTTTCAGTGTGTTTTGTTTTATACAATTCGAGTTCGTTAAGCGATTATGGAGTCATCAGTGGACGTTGGGCCTAATAATAAAGGCTGTAGGAAGAAAATGCGTACAGGTACAAAACGTGGAAGAGAAAAAAATATAAATTCTAAAAGTATTTCTTACGCGCGGACATTCCTTTCTCCCTGCGGAAAGGTTTTTTTGAAAAGTTTTGAACGAGAACCCAGAAAGCATTCAGAGATAATTCACGTTTAAGTGAGTACATAGAATTACATAACAAATTTGAAACTGTTAGGCAACTGAGAAAAGAATGGGTTGTGTATGATATGAAGTCGCTGACTTCAGTTTTTAGGAAACTTCTAGGTATTAGTAACATGAAAAGAATCACTTTTAAAAGTAAAACATTGAAAACTGGCAAAATTGTATTAAGATTGAAAATGGGACAAAGTTACTGAATGAATTTGGGACAACAGTACATTACGCTATTAAAAAAAAGGTAAAAAAACCACGCAGCATCCCACATTCACCTGATCTTCCACTTTCCCGTTCATTAACTGCACATAAGAAAATAGATGTTGATAACCTTCTAAAAAAGCGATTTAGAGACAATCGGCAAGATGATGAACTTCTAAAATGGTACAAAGAACAGATTCTCCCGGGTATTGAAGCTGCTGATGCCATCGATGAAGAATTAGTCTGTGATTGCATTAAAGATGACATTCCACAATTGATATTATAAAAAGTATCGTTGTGTAAAATATAATGTACTCCGACTTTTAACAAAAAAGATTTCTACGAGAATTTTTGTGTATTATTTTTATTGGAAAGCCAACTTGATACGCACTGAAAACTGTTTCAAAATGCAACTTGTCCACACTTTTGAAACAAAATGCAACTTGTCAATTCTAAAACGCCCCAAAAAATTGTACGAAGATATTTCCTTTTTTACTGAGTATTGTGAATAAGGTAGAAGAGGTGCACAATATGTGCCAAGACTATTTTCAATTAAATATAGAAATAATGTGCTGGAAGTTGTTTGCGATTTCTGAGAAATAAAGCATTTTGGACTGGTATTTCGAAGCAATGCTCCTCATTATATTTTATCATATTTTTCATGAATTCTTGATCAGGAATATAGAAAAATCTGTATTTTAGTATTCTTAAAAATTAAAACTTTCTTCTTTCATTATATGTCAGTCTCAAGCTTTACAAAATTTACATTGTAATCAAATATTTAAAATATTACAAAAAAATATTTTTCAGGAATTTAAAAAAAAATTTCTACATAACTTTTTTACTGGAATAGTCTAAAAATTATCTAACATAAATCGTTATTATGGTAATTCATAACTATATTTATTGCTTTGTTTATTACTTTGATAAATATAGTATGTGAATATTAATTAACTTTTTAAACTATATATCTAAATTTTTGCCAGTTTCTGGTAGAGATATCAAAACTGTCAAAAGAAAAATTTAGTTTTCTTTTAAATTTTGTTTTGAATGATGTAGTAAGATAAAGCTTGATGATGATGTAAAGCTCTACAAAGATGTTTTGTACTTTATTAAAGGAAACGTTGAAAATTTGATAAAATACGTTAATTTAAATAACAATGTAAACGTGTTTATACCGACAAGAACAAAACAGATAAACTTACTTCCATAGAATGTCATGTACTTTAAATTATTTGTATAACCACGACAGCAGTGAATTTAATCAAGCGTGAGTCGCTGCACAGATTTACTGAAATGCTAAAATAGTTCTGATTTTCTCCAACAGGGAAATTGCGATTATAAGTTAGGGGAAGTTTATGCAAATTCTGTTCAAGTCAATTAAATGATATAATATTAGTGTTTAATGAACTGAAGGCTTAATCCAATTTGGATGTAAATATTTGTTTTGTATTCATATACAAGTTACATGAGAACAATTACAATTAATATAAAATTCTGATAAAAATTATTTTTGTTAGTTATAGCCGATATTACAATTTAAAACAGCATTTTTCACATTTAGAAATACTTTTTTTTATTAAGTGGCGGAAAAGATTTTATCTAAATATAGATTATGATAGAAAATTAGGCTGCACAACTGAAGGTTCTGGGTTCAATTTTGTCAAAATTTGGAATTTTCGTTCGTTTAAGTTTACCGTAACTATTTCGTAATCAATAAGATTACTTTAGCATATTTTAAGCACTTATTAACTCGTTTATTATAGGCTTGTCACTTCTAATCACATTTAATCTCAATTTAAGGAGATTTAAGAAAGTATTGATTGTTACGAAGTCGTGTAGGTTAACTCATAGGATGAAGATAAGGACTACAATAATCCGATCTTAGTAGATGGCATACATAAAAGGAAGTGGTGTAAGAAAAAGAGGTTAGGTTAAAGAGTTCAGGAAGAGGTGTATGCGTGCTCACAACTTGCTAACCAAGCAATACTTATAACTTGAAGTGCCTTTCCACAATCTTCATCTTACATTTAACTCTCTGTAGTACCTCACTTGCTAATAAATTCTGTTCATCATATCCTTCGAAATCAACTTAGCTGGGTAATTTTCCTTATCTTTGTAACAGTTCTATCATCTAAGTGATACAACGGTAAAGCAACAGGCCTTTGACAAACTTAGTTTTCTAACTTTATAAACTACAGTACATGCATTGAAAATAAAATAAGTTATAGAGGTCTGTCACTCGATTATGTTTTGTAGTGTATTCAAGATGGAAATGACTTTTCACCTGAAATTTGAAACTTTAGAACTACACTATAGCACATGAATAAACCAACTGATTTACGGTAGAATGTTTACTTTTATTTTTTTTTCATATAACTTTTTTTTCAATGCATAATCTGTTGTACCTGTTGTAAATTACAACCCACTGGTGTAATTAACAAATTATAACATTAAAACATACTGCATACTAATTATTATTTACAATCAAAATTAGACAGTTTAAAAAAACACATAAAAATAAAATAACCAAAACCTCCTTTAAAACGATAAAAACAGAATGAGAAGTAATAAATAATAAGCACATGATTCCAAAATATATGTACACCGAACTTTACTGGAGATAGTTAAAAATTTTCATTCAGTTATTTCAACATTCACACTCAAACACGCCAGTCATCTACAGAATATTAACATTATACTCGTATTACCGTATTTCATCAATTCTAAGACGCCATCGATTCTAAGACGCACCACATTTTTAGCTACGTCAAAACAGGAAAAACGTAGAAAATAGACTTAAAAAAGTAAAATACAACTTTGGAAAAGTAAAATAAATACAAATATAAAAGTACGAAGTTAGATAACTATAACGGTATATTTACTTACTTGAAATTTTTACAAAACAGTACAAACAATATTCACATCACACTATAAACAAAATATAGTAGTCCTAGTTTAATGAAAAAATAAATGAAAATGTGTATATAAAATGAAGAAAATATTAAAATTTTAAAATATGTGTATATAAAACGAAAAATATATTAGTTGATGAAATGTTAAGTTGATTTTGTGATATTTTTTCTGGTAGGTTTTATGTTGGCTGGTAACCTAACTATTTTAATCACTATCACAAATCTCACTGGCTACATCACTATCTTCAGAGTCGGAACTTGCATCACTTTTTGAACAATTATTTTCCCATAGAATGTCGTCTTCCTAACCGTCCAGCGCATTGGTTATACAGCATTTCTTGAAGGATTGTTGCACTATGACATCTGGTATTTTTCGCCAAGCAGCGGAGATCCACTCTGCAACTTTTGAAACAGGGGCTTTTTTTATCTTGCCAAAAGGTGTCAAAGGCAAATTGTCAGAAAACAACCAAGCTTCATATTCTTGCTTTACGTACTCTTTAAATGGTTTGTTAACTGACACGTCAGGCCAATACCGACTAGGCTACAAGTGACAAAATTCCCCACTTGCTTTGTCTGAAACAGGTCAATGAACGCATACGTATACATATGTATTGTTTACGTATACCTGCTACGGAATTTCTTACTTTCGAACAGTAACCGGATTTTTCCCAAGTACTTCACATTTAATGTAATATACGATAGACCCGTATTAGAATTTTTTGAATTCGTGTTTCATCACAAATTCTAAGACGCCATCGAATCTAAGACGCATCACATTTTTGGGAACGGAAAAAATTAAAAAAATGTGCGTCTTAGAATCGATGAAATACGGTATTTACAATGTAAAATCAGAATCGCCCTGGGAGATCCAGTACTGTAGCACGTTTTAGTCTATAAACATCATTGCTGTTGTCTAAGAGATTCAGTCCTAACTGATTTACGTGGTTGTTTAGACGTTTGATGTATTTACAACTGAAACTTCGTATTTCTTCTCGTACCGTCTGCACATCCATATCACGATGTATATCGGCGTGGGTAATATACCATGGTGCATTTAGTATGGTTCGCAGAGCTTTTGATTGAAACCGTTGCAGAATATTGAAGTGTGAAGTCGATGCTGTGCCCCATAACTGAACCCCGTAAGTCCAAACCGGCTATTATATGAAAACTTATTTCTTGGTTTTTAAAGTTGACTAGCTAATAATATTTTAATAATATTAAAAACCCTATAAAAATTATTTTCTTTTGAAAATTACAAACTGAACTTGCACTGTGAGATGTGTTATTATTGTAATCGCTCATCGTCTCTTACTTGCGGTACAATCGATGTGCTAGCCTAGTAATTAAAAGTCACGCATGATTTAATTTCATTCATGTTTTCATTTACGCTTAGTGTTGTAATATGTTATAAGAAATAGATAGAGTTTGACATTTCTTAAAAAACAAAATACTTTTGTTTATCTTAAGTTTGTAACGTTCCACCTTTTTTGTTTATTTCTGTTACATTTAAATACTATATCGGGTGTCCCACGAAGAGGTTGCTATTTCGAATTAATATGCCGGACGTATCGCACACTCTAAAGTCTGGAAATTTTACAGCTATAATAAATAGATATGTAAAAAAGTACCCTTGAGTTTCATTTCCTTATGATTAATCAAAATAAAATGACGGAAAGCAATTTTATTTGCATACCATTTCAAATTGGTGATTTGTTACAATGTTACTTAAGTAATAAAATGAAAGAAATATGAAAGTGATAAATTATTAATGGACACAATTGGTTTCATTAACCTTTATTCAAATTGATGTCCATCAATAACTATGCCTGATAGCAACGAAACAAAAATGAGTCATTATTTCATTGAAAAAGTTTCAATGGAATATTTACGTAATATGGAGCTTCTTAGTTTATTGCTTAGAACTACAATTTTGTAATTTTTATTATGCATAATTTACAATAAAAAAATTAGTTATTGAAGGTATACAAATTATAGCTTATCAATTTTTCCTAAAATATCACGAATTTCGCTAGTCTATCTCAAATACTGATCAATATGCTTTCTATAAATTTTGAGCAGTTGTAAAAGACTCGTCGTAAACGCAATAACATCTATTAATCTTTCAAAAAATGTTCAAACTGATAAAATCATTTATGATAAAAAGATAGGAAAGATAAAGGTTAGGTATTTTTACAAAGTTTATTATTCAAAGGTAATTAGTATTTCTCATAATAGTTCATAAGGTAGTTGATAAAATATTTAGTAGGTTTGTACCATGTAAAACAACACTTTCACGCTCGTTTACCCTCTATTCTTTAGTTTCACCCCTACATTTTTAATTACTACGAACTCGGTTCTATTTTCAAAACTAATGAATTCTTTTATCTCAAGGCTGCTAAAGATGTTTTTATATTTTATATTATGGTTTCCTGAGAGAAAAAGGTAGATGGAACGCTACATTGAAGCTTAAATTAGGGTTAAAATTTAATTAGAAATATACTGTTTGAATTTACACACATTTCCATCGTCGCACTCATAATAAAATAGTGTTGGAATTTTCAATAGTCGTTTGATGTATAATGTTCTATTTTGATAATTATGTACCTACATAATTTAATTCAGTTGTAAAGTAAAATATATTAACAGAAAATCTACGCCGAGAATAGTTTTTAATTGATCTTGCCTATATGAATATACCTATAGGAAGGAAAGTATTATTTTCATGTTGATTTTTCGAAATAGAGTTTTCACCGGATCTACACGTTTTCAGACACCCTGAACCAAAAAAAACCTATATTTAGTAATTGGTCTGTGGGTAAACAGACCAATGTGTGTGTGTGTGTGTGTGTGTGTGTGTGTGTGTGTATGTGTGTGTGTGTGTGTGTGTGTGTGTGTGTGTGTGTGTGTGTGAAAAGAATATCTCAAGAACGGAACATCGTACGAAGTTGAAACTTAAAACTTAAGTTACATACTACTAACGGACCCGACACGAACATTTTCATTACAATCGTTCACTCGGAAGTAGTAATTTACTTGTGTCATTTTTCACTTTTTTACGATTTTCTCAAAAACTTAAATCGCCTCATTTACTAAATTTTTTATGCTCTACAAGGTAGGGTAGACGCCACGTCTGCTGAAATTCTTGGGGAAGCTGTACTCTCGTAGAAAAAATTATTTTTTAAGATTGCAGCTTTAATTTGCATTTCACCGCAAAAATGTATTACTGGATTTATTAGAATTACTTATCTACTATTATTTTAGGGATATTATTACAGCATAAGGATCGTACTGTATGAAAAACAGGATATTTTAATGCTACGATAATTAATCATTTTTCCCAAATAAGAAAGGACAGTACTGTAATATGAGACGCCTACACAGACACACAACAAACAGTACACGCATTAACAACACTCAAACGTAAACATAAACATAACTTCACAGCATCAACATCAACATACCAGATGATCTCATTTACAGAAGTGACAGATGTGAGAAGAAAAAAAAAAATAAATAAAAAGAAAATTTTATTAAAAGAATAAAATTGAATTGTTGGCTCCATTCCTTTTTAAAACTTTTAAGGAGAAAGGTGGTTTGTACAATTTTTATAGTAAAAAACAATTTTACGAATTTATTAATTTCAAAGGATTATATTTAAATTAAAACATTAATTTTAGAAGATTTTGATAAAAGATTCAACTATTTTAAAGAATTTTAAGAATTTTAATTGTTTTTAAGTATTTAAAAAAAATTTACCAAGGATTTTTTTTTAAATAAAAGAAGTTGAATTTTTGAGAATAAAACTTTTTGGAGTTTTTATTTATGAACCTGGGACAACAAAATGGTGCCGTGACCAGGATATCAAAATAATTAAGAGATAATTTCAAGATAATTTCAAGATAATTTCAAGAAAATAAAATATCAACAAATAAATTCAACAACAAGATTTGGAGGAATAACACAGCAAGAAAAGAGGACGAACCTGGGACAACAAAATGGTGCCGTGACCAGGATAAGCGCCGATATGATATGGCGCGCCGATATAATGCTATGCGCCACCCCAATCCGTTTTCGGTGGGAGATAAAGTTTTGCTTAAAACTCACCCCGTAAGTTCGAAAAGGAAAAATGTTTGTGCAAAAATGGCATACAGATGGTCTGAACCTTTTTATATCATTGGCTTCTCTACTCCAGTTACAGCCTTACTTCGTAAGACTATTGGAGGGGAAATAACTAAAGAACATATTTCTAACCTTAAAAAGGTTACATAATTTACTCAAAGAAATAAAATTTATTTAGGTGATGTCTGTCGCGATACTCGAGCTTGAGATGATTGTAACAAAACAAAAACTATGCTGTTTGCATGCTGTATGAATGTATTATTGAAAGGGGCCCCGAATGAATGAATTTTACCGTCTCAGGCCGACAACTGCTTCATACTCACCTTCTCTTTTTACATTTAAGCACCCACCCTCTTTTTTTTGCTTGTCCATACCTTGTGTTTATGCATACTCTCCTGGGGGGGGGGGAAGATTGTAATATGAGACGCCTACACAGACACACAACAAACAGTACACGCATTAACAACACTCAAACGTAAACATAAACATAACTTCACAGCATCAACATCAACATACCAGATGATCTCATTTACAGAAGTGACAGATGTGAGAAGAAAAAAAAAAAAAAGAAAAAGAAAATTTTATTAAAAGAATAAAATTGAATTGTTGGCTCCATTCCTTTTTAAAACTTTTAAGGAGAAAGGTGGTTTGTACAATTTTTATAGTAAAAAACAATTTTACGAATTTATTAATTTCAAAGGATTATATTTAAATTAAAACATTAATTTTAGAAGATTTTGATAAAAGATTCAACTATTTTAAAGAATTTTAAGAATTTTAATTGTTTTTAAGTATTTTAAAAAAATTTACCAAGGATTTTTTTTTAAATAAAAGAAGTTGAATTTTTGAGAATAAAACTTTTTGGAGTTTTTATTTATGAACCTGGGACAGTACACAGGTAATAAAATGAATGAAATAGTGTCATATGAAGAGTGACTGCCAGGTAGAAGATATACAAATAGGCCTACGGGTTTTATTTTATACCTTTAAATGAAAATATTTTTACATTTAAGTATTTTTTACATCTAGATCGAAGACTCACGTGGAGAAGTCATATATGGGCGAAACGAAAGCAACTTGGACTGAAGTTACGTCAATTATTCTGGCTCTTAGGCAGTAGGTCTCAACTCTCCCTTGAAAATAAAGTACTCGTATACAAAGTAATACTCAAACCAATTTGGACGTATGGGTTAGAGCTATGGGGTACAGCTAGTTCATCAAATATAGAAATACTGCAGCGCTTTCAATCAAAATGCCTGAGACTGATCACAGCAGCCCCATGGTACGTAACAAATGAAATACTACACAATGACCTAAACCTGCCCTTCATAAAAGAAGAAATTAAACAACATAGCGAAAAACATTTACAAAAACTAGAAGACCATCAGAATCCATTAGCGATTAGCCTCCTTGACAACAGCGAAGATACTTACAGACTGAAACGCTTTAAACCATTGGACTTACCTCTACGATTTTGTTAGTCATTTAAATGTTTTTTCATCTTTTCTACTTCAATTCCTAATCATCAGCATCTCATAATTGGCGTCGTTTTCATCTCTACCATCATCATTGTCATCTCTAACTTCAACACTTTGTGTTTCGGGATGTTGATTTACGGTTCATCAAGTTTGATTTTGTATAGATATATTTTTTTTTGTTTCTTCACAGTTCGGTCTTTTTCAAACACACTACTGAGTGTCGTTTGTGTTTTAATTCTAAGGACATTACTCAGATTTTCTCATATTTGCTTAAAGTTACTGTATTTATTGACTGATTGCAAAAGAAAAACTATACTGTTAAAAAAAAAAACATTTAAGTGTCTGTTGAAATTAGATTTAATGCTAAAACGGTTTAAGTTTTATTTGTGTGAGATGAACTTTACACTGGTGTCAATTGAATGACCGGTTAGAGTGAATTTAATTTGTTTACCTTTGTTTGAAATTCTATGTACAAATGAATACTGCAGTTTGTAAGCTTAAAAAGGGATAAAGTAGACGACGAAATAGTCAGTAATTGCTTTTTTTGTACCGATGGATTTTTACAATTACGTTCAATGGATATCTCTACATTCAGCTAAACATTTTAACACTTTAATCATAGTTTTTCAGTTTGAAAAGCCGCATCAATGGTTAGTTATTAGCAACTTTAGTAGATTACGGACTAGTATCTTCAGAAATGAAGGTTTTAAAATTTTTCAGAGCCTGAAATCGAACCCGAGACTTTCCTCTTTGTAGTAATGCTTAATCTGGCTCTTTAAAACCATTGCGCCCTAGATAAATAAATAAATATCATAGTCACGTGAAATAATATATATTATAATTTATATATTGTTGTATATTAGTTGTATAATAGTTTGTATCCTGCATAGTGTTTTAGTGAGCTGAGGGAATTTTTTTTGTAGATAATAGTGTAATTTTTCTAACTTAGGAATAATAATATTGGTTTTTAGTAAGTTAAATATTAATTATTTAGAATTGTAAATTTTATAACTAGATAAGTTTCAGTAAGCTGTGTAATAAAAATTGTTAAAAATATTTTTAGTAATAATTACTGATCAATAATTTATATATAATAATGTACAACTCATTCCCGCGCACAGGCTCGTCCTATGCGGGAATTAGTAAATATGTTATGTAAATGTATTTTGTATTTAATAAAAAAATTCATAATTCAATTTAGATTTGTTGATTTAAAGTCGAAAAATTCGAAGTCAAAAATGGGAAGTTTATACTACTGCACAGAAATAGCAATTCGACTATGAATCCGCTTGGAGTAGCCAAGGAAAACTGTGCGAAAACTTAGAATAGGACAGCCAAAATACTAAAAGTAATTCGTACAAATTATTCCTGATGGTTTCCATAGTACATATTCACAAGTCAACTATAGGTAATTATCCGTTAAAGAGTTGGCATTTTCATAAAAAAAAACAAACATAAGAAATAATTATACAAAGAACAATACAAATTATTTATGTAAATAACCCATCAAAAATTAAGTATAATTTGATACACTTTTTAAACATGAATTTGAATAAGTTTGAAGATATACTAATAGATTTTTGATGTTAGATTTAAATTTACAAACGAAAAGATTGAGATAGCCGTATGTGTGGCCAAAATCCTGTAAAGGATATATACATTGGAAGAAAAATATCACTAATTACTTGACAATACCAATAAATACAAGTATGTAAAGTTGCGTTTAGATAACAAGACAGTAAAGCTGTCAGGTAGATTGTTAAAATTTCCTTTACTCCTGCTAAATTACAAGCATCAGGAGAAATAAGCTTTTTATATGAAGTTTATGAGAAAACTGCCCATAACAGACAGGTGGAGTGTCAAATTATTTACACTTAATCTGTTCGTTGCAGGGCTAAAACAAATAGTTCCCACATGGTCAGCCAATTATATGACTGAATCATTTAAGAACAGAAGAGGTGAAGGTGTAAAAGACACTAATCAGAGTTATCTCCTCTGTAAGTAATGAATTTCATTATACAGCCAGACGCTGTGGTGAATGAAGTGAAGGTGTCATTTGCAGAGTGGAAAATATGTGCTTTTCAGAGGACCCGGCATGGTGATAAGCGTACTTTTCCATTCAGTGAGGAAGGCATGGTAAACCACCTCACTCCTCGTTTCACTTAGTGAAACCTCTACAGGTTCAAACCAGCCTTTTGTCTGATGACCTAAACAACAACATCTGACAAACATGGAGAACTAATTGATTACTCTTTATCGTCAAAATAATTAGTTATTTAATTTAAAAAATGTATTAATTATACAAGCAAAATTAATTACGTGAATAGTTTAAATATTTGGCAGCGAATGGTATACGTATTGGGTTATTGGAGGTAAAATATAAAGATGAGGAGTGCTAGAGGATTTTACCAGATTGGACAATTTTTATCCTAGGATATATAGTTGTTCTAAAGAAATTTAGAAATCCATTGAAGGACGTTACCTTATACCAATTCAAAAATGTCTTGGTGAACACTGAACAATTACTGGATCAGGTAAAGTGCAATCTAAGCGATGGAAAAAAAAATTAAAAAAACATGCTGAAGACAAGAAGGGACCATATACGAAGTATTGTAATAAAAAATACAGTGGATACAGAAAGTGTTCTGGATAAAATTGAGGGACTAAGCTGATGTGATCTGGTCAGGGCAAAAGATTGACTGATCCGGGATTAGCATTGAAATTGTTGTGCCGGAATGTGATGGGGAAGAGACAAAAGGGAAGACCCAGGAAATGGTATTGTGATAAAGTGTGGGAGGATGTTGCATAGAGTGGTGGGTGCGGATAAACCACGGATGGGTAGGTGGTAGTGAGCTAGGACAAATGACGGTTATGATCCATCGATTGACCCAGACTACAGGATTAGGGAAGATAACGGATAAAAATGTGTTTGTATTATAGTAGAAAGCTATCACGTAAGAAACGCTATATTTTCAATTTATACTTTAAAATTTAAAAGTTTTTCATTCCGATCTAATTGGAACAGTAATTACATTCAGTTGACTAAAAATCTATTACTAAATATTTTATACAAAATAATTCTATTTAGCAAATCAAATACGCGGGATAAACTTATCAGGAGGATTTTAGCGACTTAACGCTCAAACCGTGAAAATTTACCCAAAACCAATTAAATAATTATATGGTCCAGAGAACGCACGTCAAACAGATTACTTAAAATAACTTATCTACTTTTTCAGTCACACTATTTAAAGTTTACTTCTACTATTTTAGAAATCCAGGGAGCTATATTAAGTGAGAATAAAAAGAATTTATGAAATACCAATATCATTATTTTCATTAACTACCTCATTTGTATTTTCAAAATTACTCTCTTCTTTTCACTTAAAATCTAATAATTACTTCTCGCTTAGCTTCCAAGATTTATATAACAATTTCTGAGACACTATCAACTCAATGAGATCCTCTAAAACCCTTAAATAAGGTTTAGAATAAAATACTAACTGTAGTATTTTGAAAGAGGAATTTGATGCTTTTAAGTCTGTTCACTCATTTGAAGGGGAAATGAGAAAATGAACTGTTTGATATAGCTATTTCAAAGAGGCAAACTAATTCTGGAAAGGTTCTTTGCAAATTCTGCATTTCAGGCGAAAATGAAACGCATTAACCTATATTTAAGCTGTATTAAACCATCTACTGTTTCTTCTTGACGTTATTTTTTCACTTATTTTTATTCTCCTTTCATTTTCTTTCTCAGGTTATTTTTTCATAGTTTTTTTCTTTTTAGGTTACATTGTTTTGGGACATCTTATCAGGTTTTCTAAACCTTCTTTCTTTATAAGTTTCCTTTTACTTTT
Organism: Catonia carolina; assembly: GCA_035578175.1. Taxonomy (NCBI): domain Eukaryota; kingdom Metazoa; phylum Arthropoda; class Insecta; order Hemiptera; family Achilidae; genus Catonia; species Catonia carolina. The sequence continues at coordinate 252,095,648 of JAQMRL010000001.1, read as the reverse complement.
AGAAGTGAATTGGAAGTTATAGAATTTGAAATTTAGATAAATTATATCTACAAACATTTTTGGTTAAGACTATTTTTACTAAAAAATATTACAGTTTATTTTTATCAAAAAGTTATGATGAAAATATAGGCAAATATATGATAAAAGTAGTCGTGTTTTTCAATGAGGGCGAGCTGAGAAGCTATAAAATTGTGTAAAATATTCAAGAAGTAAATGCGGTATAAATTTGTATCATCATCAATTTTTGATAACATGAAACAGAATGTAGCTTAATATGATCGTCTTATCAGAAAGTGAATTCTTTTTATTTCTCATAAGGTTATACTTTTATTAAAATTTCAGGTAACCATAAATATTTTCAGCGTTATTAAGTGCAGCTATCGAATTTAGTATGTGGTACCAATTCGCACAAATTTATAATATATTAATTTTTTTACGATGTTTTCTCACAATATAAACATAGTAGAATTTTATGTAGCAGGTCAGCTCTATAATGTGTACGAGGAGTGATAAAAAATACGGTGGAAAATTTTATTACGAATAAAGTAATAAGCTTACATCAAATTTGAATTAATCTCCTTCAAAGTACTCTCCTTGGTTAGCCATGCCGGTATTTGAACGTTAATTCTACGATTGGAAGCATTTTTGGAAGGGTTCTTTTGGAAGAACATCAGCTGCTCCGTCTTGGCTCTCTCAAAGTCGGGAATAGTGACAAAACTTTTTGCTTTTAGCACGGTTTTTATTTTTGGGAAGAGCCATAATTCGCATGGCTATAAAGTGGGAGAGTGGCATATGTGAACAAACAGGAATTTTTATCGACCAATAACTCACGGATCAGAAGTGAGGTGTGACACGGGCGTCATCGTCAGTCAGAAGTCTGGGATCAAATTTTGCACATACTCGTCTTATTTGTAAGTATGGATTAAAATAATTTGCACGGACCCGTACGATTTTCAGTTCTTCAGTAAGCTTTCGAATTGTTAATCGCTTTTTTGAACAAACCAGTTTTGCCACTTTTTGCACGTTTCGTCTGTTTTTGTGATCAAAAGACGTCCCGATCGTTGCTCTTCAACCAACCCATTTCCGCTTTTAAACCGCTCATACCACTTTTAAATAGTCTTCAGAGTTGAGTCACCACATTATTCCCATTCACTAATTTTAAGATCTCATGAGCATTTTCAGCAATTTTTTTCGACTTGAAAGGAAACTTAATGCCACCTCATTGTTTAAAATTCATGATGCGTGATAAACAGGACCTCACTGTTCTGGCTCTGGAAGCCGACAGATAAGTCACAACTTGTTTAAACTTGACACTGACTATCCCAGAATCAGACTATGGGAAATATTACTTAAAATTGATTTAGTGCCAGGAATTTGTTCGTAATAAAATTATTTACCGAATTTTTTGTGAAGAAATTTTTTTTGTGAAGGATGAAATGAATTTTTCGTAACGTATGAAAAAATGCCATGCCCGAGTGGGATTCGAATCCAAGACCGCGTGATAAGAGGCGAGCACGTTACCAACATCGCCAACGCGGCCGGCAAACGATAGTTTAACGGAACCGAAAAATTACTTCCTTTTTTATGGCTTATTAAAATCTAGACATTGATTTCAAGATTGAATTTTGGAACTACTAAATACTTTGATAAAATTACCTAAACTTGAAATCCCATATTGCTGTAAAAAGTATTGAAAAAAATAAAAAGTACGAGTAGTTTCTGGAAATTTTTTTATTATGATTTTTAAAGAACAGAAATATCAAAGGAACAATAGAAACAATACTAACAAAAATAATAATAATAACAGTAATACTAACAGTAAGACACTACAATACCGTGATACTTCCTGAAGTCCTGTATGCGAGTGAAACCCTGTTTGGTCCAACAAGAATAGGCGAAAAGGACAAAATCGAGAAAGTGGAGAGGCAAATAGCAAGAAGGTGTATTGGAAAATGGTCCCTTCAAGATGGTAGTTTCTATATTGTACCAAACAAGGAAGTATATGAAACAATTGAGCCTTTAACCAGTATCATCAGGAAAAAAGGATATCCTTCCTGGGACATATATTGAGAATGGAGGATACAAGATTACTAAGAAGGATGACTGAGTTTTTCTGGCAAAAGAAGATGACACCAAACTGGATAAAGGAAGTCAAAAAGGATATGGAGGAACTAAACATCACAATAGCTGACCTCAAAACTAAGTCAGGGAGCTACAGGACATACAAACAGCGATCGGTTAAATTTAGGGAACAAATGAGGGTCAGGAAAGCCATGGTGATTTCGGACGCTGAGAGACTGAGAAGATCCGAAACATTGAAGAATTATTGGCGAAGAAGAGGAGAAGTACGGGAGCGACAACTGCGGGGGCGTTTTGGTGGAACATCTGAAAGAGCTAGACGTTGAAAGATTATAAATAACGCTAGATTGCGGCCTAAATATGTTTAAGTTTCTTAAGTGGTCCTTTGTGGCCGTAAAATAAAAATAATAATAACAGTAATACCATTTTACGTATTTGTTTCTTTTCAAGGTAATTAAATTATGTAATACTTTGTTAAGCTGACTAACAATTTCTCGATTCGTGGGAAAACACCTTTTTACTTTCTATGGAGAATATTTTCCATTCTTTACCTTATTCGTCGAATATAACGTACATAATTTTTTGAGTGAAAGAAATATTAACTTTTTACTTTCCCTTGCCTATATGAATATAGGAATGAAAGTATTGTTTTCATATCGATTTTTCGAAATTGAGTTTTCACTGTATCTAGTCGTTTTCAGGCCCCCTGAACCCCAAAACATGTTTTTAGCGATTGGTCTGTGTTTGTGTGTGTGTGTGTGGGTTTGTGAACAAAATATCTCAAGAACGGAACACCGTACGAAGTTTAAACATGAAACTTAAGTTAGGCACCACTAGAGGACCCGACACAAACTTTTCATTAAAATCGGTCAACCGAAAGTAGTAGTTCATTCGAGTAATTTTTCACTTTTTTGCGATTTTATCAAAAACGGCTCCTACGATTTTTTTAAAAATTACCTCAATCACTACCTATATTTTTTATATTCTGCAAGATAGGGTAGGCGGCATATCACTGAAATTCTTGAGGAGGCTGTTCTCTCGTGCAGAAAAGACGGGTTTTAAAGATTGCGGCCTTAATATTTGCCCTTAATATTTACATTTTAGGGCAAAAGTGTACGTAAATTAAGTGTAAAAAGTATCAAAATTGTAGAAAATTTAAAAATGTAAATTTTTATTTCTAACATTTCTTTGTATAACGTTTAGTTTAGCGGTAATTTAGTGATTTTCTGTTTTTTTTTCATTAAAATCTGTATAAAAATCAATTTTTTTAAGAATTCGGCCATAGTGTGTATTTTAGGACAAAAGTGCATATAATCAAATTTATAAGAAAATTGAAAAATCTACAACTTTAAAATTTAAGAATTTTTCTCTACAGAGCCTAGTTTGGTGTGAAAGAGTGATTTTTCCGTATTATTAAGCCAAACTAAGTTTGATTTTCATTTTGCATCATTTATTCATGATTAAAATTATTTTTGTTTATTTCTAACGTTTTATTACTTATGTTAGGTTATATTGTTCATTAATTGCATTGGCAAGAGAAAGTTGTGTGAGTGTTTCACACCAGATATTTTTTTAGTTAAGCATTTAAGAAATTTAGTTCATAATTTAGTGCGGGTCACTTGTTAACCGAAGGTATTTAATTTACAAAAAAGCTTACTGAAGCAATAAAGCTGCTTACTAAAGAAAATTTATCGGCACAGGCAAAAAACATTTTACAGCATGAAATTACTAATAAATTGAGCTTGTCCTATCACTTCTACTTTTACTTGGTTCTCTTTTTCCATTGGTGTTTTTTTTTATTTGTCTTTATTTATCCTTAATCCGTAGTCTTGTTAGCTGGAAGATAAGAAAACATAAAAACTAATGTTTAAAAAAGATAGGATGATTTACTGTTAGAAGGAGGGTATTTAAGGCTTATTTAGTAGAATTAACGACTTAATCGTGAAAACTGGAAAGAATTTTTGACACAACAGGATCTTTTGTAATTTTTCTGACAATATTTTTTCAAAACAATTATGTTTTTTTCTTATTATCATTACAGTTTACAATATAAGGGAAACACCAACGCAGAACTTGACTGCAAATTTCCGGCTATGCCCTGGAACAATTATGCAGATTTCCTACTTATTAAGAAACTAGAGCATTCACTGAATTAGAATAAATAATCCTTTTAGATTTTTTTGTTTTCTGTTGCGTTATTTGAGGTTTTATAAAGGCGTCTGTTATGCCCATAACAGACCGGTGGAGTTTCAAATTATTTATACTCAATTTGATCGTTGCAGGGCTAAAATAAATAGGCCTAGTTCTGTTTCTTATCACACGGTCAGCCAATAAAATGACTGAATCATTTAAGAACAGAAGAGGTAGAGGTGTAAAAAACACTAATTAGAGATATCTCCTCTGAAAGTAATGAATTTCATTATACAGCCAGACCCTGTGGTGAATGAAGTGAAGGTGTCATTTTCAGAGTGGAAAATAAGTGCTTTTCAGAGGGCCCGGCATATTGATAAGCGTACGTTTCCACTCCGTGAGGAAGACATGGTAAACCACCTCACTCCTCGTTTTACTTAGAAAAACCTCTACAGGTTCAAATCAGCCTTTCGGCTGATGACGTAAACAACAACAACAAAGGCGTCTGTATTAAAATAACGAAAGCGTCGCACTCTATTTGAAATGAATTGAATTTTAAGTAGCCTATTATAGAATTTTCTTTGGACAGTTTTGTAACCATGAATATATTTCCAAAATATGTACAAGACAATTAAAAATTACTTTATTTATTTACTTCTCCGAAAAACTATATTGAAGAGTGATAATGTATGATTATTTAACAAAATTATGAGTAGAAGAAATCTTGATAACTTATACCAACTACTTATTCAATTTATTTCAATTATATTTAAGAGTTTCATTACGACTGAACCAAAAATCGTGGCTTTTGTATCCTATATTGTAATGATAAAATTATATTATTAATAGATTAAAGAAGAAAGTTTCCCTGAGCATGCACATATTATTTTTTCCTTTTTTGTTACTTTTATTTGAGATTTTCAACCACATACAGTATAGGCCTAATACCATAAGTTGTTATATGCATAATATACACACAAATAATATGAAAGAAAACCAAAACAACGATACATGATGGTATATTAAGGGGAGACGTAAAGGGTTATCCTTTCAACGTTAAATTTACCATCTTCATGTTTCTTTTTTCCCAAAAACCATTAAAGATGCAGATTTCAAATGTTTACCACAGATTCTTTAGTTAATTTAGTGCACGTAATATAAATAAGCAATAATTATATCCCATTTCTTGTAACCCAAAAAAAAAATCAAAATTAAATCATTATTTCACATTTTTTTTTATTGAAAAAACATTATATCTGAGAAATATGGTACAGTACAGCAGCAGGGCCGTTGAATCAGGGAGAATCCCTTATTGCATCCTTTTTCAACGCCGTTGAATTCCTTATTCAACAGGCCTGGTACAGCAGACTGTATTTATTTATTCTTTTATCTAACTACAAAGAACATGTGGTAAAAATTTAAAAGCTGTATTTTATATAGTTTCTAAGAAAAAGGAACTTAAATCTTGAAACCGTGATTTAAGGAAAATCATGACAATAATAATCAGCAAACAAACTAGGTTATGATAAACAAATACCATGTGATTTTATTCCAATTATAACATAAATAAAAATCCCTATTATAACAAAAATTTTTAACAACAATAATTTTTTTTTCGGCTTCAACTTTATTTTAATTTACAACTGTACAATTTTTTAAAGAACAGCTAGTAAATGAGATAGAATGGATGATGAATGGCGGGAATGTGATGTGAATGAGAATCGATCCAATGACCGATTTCGGCGTGAAATTTTACAAGGAATGTGGTGCCAAAATTTTTCAATGATAATTATTTATAAACTATGATGGATAATTGTTTTATATGAAATAATTTTTTGTTTTTATGAAATGGAGCAGGCATGTCGAGTTAAATTGAAATGTTTTTATTATGGTGGTCAGAGAAGATCCCTATTCCACCTTCGTTTCAGTCGTCTGTTAACAAGAAAATCGTTAGTTGAAAGAGATTAGACATTTGGATTTATGTGGTCAATTGTCTTTGTGTGTAGCCTAATGAGTTGTATGTTGCGTTTACAATGTCTCCAACCGTTGGTATTTTCAGGTCTTTGTGAAGGGTATGAATGATGACGTAAAAAGGTGCGTTTGTTATACAACAATAATTATTTTCAGAATTTCAAAAAGTCTATAATTTTAAAGTTGGAAGACAAAGTTCGTATCTTTAGGTCGTGCAGCCTAATATAAAATTTTTTAAATCTAATTTCTATTCATCAGATTCTTAAAATTTTTATATCAATTTAAAAATAAAAATGCATAGAATAACACATATTTTTCCCGCGAAAGCGATTTTTTGTTCAATTTTTTCCTTTCCGACTCCCCTTTTAACGTCAAAAGAAGCGGATTCGTTGTTAAAAAATAATACGATATCATACTCTAATCGCCACAATTCACTAGTGCCATCCTATTTATGTATTGGTTTCTAAGCTAGCTTTCTAAAAGGTTCAAAACCTAGATACGTAAAAAAGATATTACAAAAAATATATAAAATAGAGTACACCTTAATAAACTCCAATGGGTAAGCCAGTCCTGTATTAATACAAGATGTTGTGGTGCCAAACTAGAAGCTCCATCTACGTTCTTTTCCTTGCCGTATCATCAGCGTACGTCACTGAAATGGATCTGTTCAAGATAGTCGTATGACTATTTTGTGAAGACGGAAAAAAATGGGAATATTGTAGCCTTTGAGGTATTACTGCTTTAATTTTGTGCAGTTCACAATAAATGTTATAGTATTTATTTTAAAATTTCTACTTTTTAAAAACAATTTTACAACTAAATGGTACATCTTACGTATAGTTTCTTAGATTGAATAAAAAGCTAATATTTATCTTATTGTTTAAATTCGATTTACAATTGCTGAAAAGGGTTAGGGGAAGGGTTTTAGTACGATTACCGTACTATTAATTTTTATTGGAGCTTATAACAGAAGTAAATAGAAGAGCAAAATTAGTACTAATATTTTCTTGACCTCACTTCTCAAAACATAAGCTAAATTAATTTTTTAGTAAAATATGAGTACCGCATTATTTTAATAATATTAAAGTGTAATGAAAAATTATTTAAAACGAAACTTACCTTCGTGTCATTTGTAAGTAGTTTCAATGTATAATTTCCAAGAATATTTCTTTCATTTACATGTTTTACGGCCAATCTTGCTGCTTCTAATTCACTTTTACCTTCAGGTCTATCTTTCTCATGAGTTGTCAGTTCAAATAGACCAAGAATTGTGATTTCACTATTTTGAGTTTCCTTTAATAAATTAATAGATATATTTTTCTGCGATTCAAAAGATTCTGCTGGTTTTGAATGCACCGTTTTAAAAAAATAACCATTTAAATTTTCATAGTCGTTGAAATGACGCGTGTGTGTTGTAACACTTTTATCGTTAGTATTTCTTACATTATTAAAATCACAATCGCATGTTGTTAATTCATTTAAATTGGTTGAAATCTGTGATAATGATAACTGTGATAAATTTGAGGCGGTAACAGGAATGGGTGTTAGGAGGTGGAGGAGAACAAGGAAAATGAATTGTTTGAAGTTCGGCTTCAGACTCCTCATTCCTCTGTCACATCCCTATCTGCACGCCCGCTCATCTGAAACAAAGATAATACAATACTTATTTTATATTGTTTTAAAATTTCAAAACATATTTAACCAAATATTACTGAATTTATTCCATAAATTAACTTATTACGTTCCTTGTTGCACACAATAAAATTCTTGTGTTTTATTATCGTCCCTGGTACCGTAGACGATTAGTTCTTCTATCAATGCAAAAATACTGTTGAATTTATCATGCCAGGAATTTCTTAATTTTTATTTAATTAGAATTAAGAACTAGAGAACACTTATAAATTCCCATCAAAATAAACCAGATTTATTATTGGTAATTACTACTAATTATTAGTGGGCGCATGCATGTGACGCAAAAGAACAATGTAGTATTCAGTACACTATAATGTTTGCCCCAAACTGTTAGTCGGTTATCGTAACTGCTCCAAGTACGGAGGCATCGTTATGACGATTACTCAATACACTTCTTGGTTGAAGTTGCATCGAATATATTAAGAGATTGGCTATTGTCAGGACAGGAATTTTCTGGGTTGAAGTTCCAGTAAATTTAATGTTCTGCCACTGCGTCATTGCACTGAATATATTAATAAAGTTGCACTGAATATATTTGAGATTGGCTATTGTCAGGACAGGAATTTTCTGTTTTGAAGTCCCGGTGAATTTAATGTTCTGCCACTGCGTCATTGCACTGAATATATTAAAAGATTGGCTATTCTAAGAACAGGAATTTTCTGTGTTGAAGTCCCGGTGAATTTTATGTTCTGCCACTGCGTCATTGAAGCGATTAAGATTTATTTTAATAGGTTAGAAAATGAACTGAATCACCTAAATTACTTATAAGGTATTAACTTGAATTGAGTCTAGTTCTCGAATAAGGAAAGAATTATAGTACGAGTATTCTATTTGATCCCCAGACAATTTATATCAACCACTGTGATTTCATTTCATTTTGAATCCTTCTCTAAGAGCATTTGACATTTCTTGAAACAAATCGGTTAAAATAGATTTTAAACCCATTTCAACCATTTACTCATTCTAACCATAAATTCTAATTACGTAAGAAATGATGCTCACGTAATACTTATCATTTATTTATTTTTTCTTAATGTGGCAAACATAGTTTATATTTTTTAAATAAGGCTAGACGATAAAATAAATTCTCTTAAATAGATAAAAATAGATTGAGTTTATTAGTATTCTAAAGGTTTTTATAGGTTAGTACAGATACAAATTCAGTGAGACTATTACCAAAATACTGTAACGCGTATTGCAGGTACTTTCAGGATCTGGTTACTAATAAATGACAAAACCTCATTTTAAATTTAGTATAGAAATTAATTAATTAGAAAATATGTTACAGTTAAACTCCAAGTTAATTACAATAATTAAAATACTTAACCTAAATAGTAGACTCAAATTATTACAAAATGCTATTTAAAACTTAAGACGAACTAAACTTAACTTAAAAGAAAATAATTATGGCCATTTAGACTAAAAATAATTTATTATTCTATAGTAAAAGTAGTAAATTAATGAATATTATAGTATATTTATTATTAAATTGATAATTTTTAACAACGTTGATTTTTATAACAAGAGAAACTCGAAAAAGTCAGGAATTAAATAATATTTATTTTTACTCAAGAATCCGGTATCCGAATACAATCAAACATATTTAAAAAAAAAATTAAAATTGTCTTCCGTAAAGAAATATTTGGTGGAAATTTTGAAAATGTCATGTTTAATTTTTTTAAATGCTGAAAGATATGGCTAGAATATAGCCTGGTATCAGAGAGAATTATAGTACCTAGAGAGCTGTACCGGCAGTAAAAAAGTTATAATTACATACATATATTTGAATTGTGTATTGCAGTGTAATTAAATAAAAACTTACAGTTAAAAATAACTGCGTTTAATTCAAGAAATTCATCCCCCCCAATGTGTGTACGTTGCAATCTGTTCAATTCAGAACAATAAGAAACCTCACGACCCGATGAGATGAGGATGATGTGTAAATAAGGTATAGTCTTGTACAGACCCAGGCCGACCATTCCTGAGAAAGTACGGTTATTGAACCCCAACCATCAAAGTACACCAGTAACCCACTGTCTAATATTCATATCCGTATAAAAGTAACTACGTTTACTAGGATTTGAACCAGGAATTTTCGTCTCCGAAAATCAGCTGTTAAACAGCTGACTCGCGGCTATGACTTTACCAGTGGTTCTCAACCTTTCAGGAACTGTGCCCCCCTTAAACAATGATGTGAGGTCACGCCCCCCTCCATCACCACTATAAGTGGTCAAAACAAGTTGTAGTCTACAACTGGAATATAAAACAAAAGCCTGATCTCAGTGTTACCAGAGTAGAACAATTACTGTGTATTGCAATAATCGAGTGCTAGACTCTGCTATAGTACAATGTACAAAAACGTACGATAATTTTGAAAATATACATGCCACTACAAAATTGAGTGAATTATAGTTTGACTTATTCATTTATTTTTTAAAATACTCTTACGCCTCCCTTGAAATTATTCTACGCTCCAGGGGGTTGCGCCCTCAAGGTTAAGAACTACTGCTCTAGACCAACCCGATAGGTCCTAAAAAATAAATTAAGAAAAGTTTCAAAAAGGCTTCCTATATACACTTTGAGAAAAACGCTGATTGGTAAACTTTTAAGGAGACGGTTTAAAATGTTATTACACGTTAGTCTCCTTGTTGTAAAATATGGTTCAGAGTATTGGATCCTGAGTGCTCAGGAATAAAGGCTGCTGATGAGATTATTAAAGCTTTAAGAAGGGATTTAATTATTGGTTTATAAAATAAATGTCGATATTAGATCAGGGGCAACTTAATATATCAAAGGTAACGTCAACTATTACAAGCAATAATGGTATAGTCATTTGTTGCGGATACCAGATGATCAAATACCCGAACAGGTGTTGACTTACAAACCAATCGGACAACGTTTTATTGGATGACTTTAAAAGAGTTGAGCATCACAATTTTTTTAAGAAATAGAAGATTACCAAGCAATTATTTAATACATTATTTTCTTTAGCTTATTAAAAAAATAAATGAATTCTAGTAATTAAGTAACACACATATAAAGTATAATGCTTTGACTATGAAAACATTATAATCCTAATTTGCAATAACTTTTTCATCGTCCGAAGTATTTCAATTGATGATTTATTTACTAAATTCTTACGAACAAGTAATTGTATAGTAGTTAAATACACTCAGAACAAATTAAGGATCATCAACCTAGAATAAGACTACGGCACACATATATTAAATATAAAATAAATTTTGTTAGTAGTATGCGTGTGGAAAATGGTCGGTGGTACCTTTGTTATTCGGTAGTATTCTGTCTAGACCACATTCAAGAATATTAATTTTTGCAATGCATTGTAAGGGATGAATTACAATTGCGTGACAGAAGCTATTTTCCTGTCATGTCTACAATCATCTCTAAACACAATCATAAGCATGCAAAAGTACAATCCTCAATTCAATTATTTCAAAAGTAATGGAGATAAAAACAAATTATCGAACATATATCACGATTCAATCAGTATTTTTATCATAAAATTATATTCTTTATTTCAGATAAAATATTAATCATTAAAAATAGAAGGAAGAAGAATGTAGTACGAAAATGAAATGTGTGTGCTAAACAAGCATAGTATTTTGGCACGATGGTTAATCGATTATCGCTTTTGCTAACACAGGAAAACGGCGAGTTCACTGCTCGAGTTATGGGATTATATTTCCTACAATCTCGAATAACTAAAACAGGTGATCGTATTTTATAAAAATTCATTAAACATTCAAATTTCTTTATTTTTATTATAACTTTTATAACGTTATCTAATCACAGAAACAAAGCTTTAGAATATAAGTAGATTTTTATTGTTATGTATTGCGATTATATGCTTAGGCAAATGAGTAATTTATTTTCTACCTAAACTGCTATTTATAATTTATTACTACAGAGAAAATTTCTAAACTATTTTAAAGAACATATTATATTCACTACACTTTTTTGTGAATTATATTAAAAAATGGCCTTAAGGGATTTTATTTTCCTTCAATTAATTTTAATTATTTCCTAAGTACACCATTTTTTAGGCCTAATTGTTTACGGGTTACTTATTTCTGAACCAAATTATGAATATAAGCTTTGTTTTGATATATAATTTTTTTATTGTTAGTTGATTTTATATCAGCTCAATTGATATTTTAATTAAATACGAAAATATGAATTTTAAGTAAAATTAAACAAATTATTTTTGATATTGATGCCGGCGTATAAGATTGCACTTGTATATGCAACCCACAAAATGTGTGTACTACTGTACCTAAAAACAACAGTTAAAGGAAACAGCTGATATAAATTTAGATAATAATGTCATAGTTGTTATTGACAGTATGGTGATGTGTAAAAAAATCAGCTGTCAGCATTTCTATATTAATAATATGTTATTAGAATGGCATGACTATTGCACCGCGTACCTCACCCGGCCAACACTATCTCTCTCTAGCAGAAATGCAATCTTATACGTCGGCAATAATATCAATTTTCGTTCAAGAAAATTCACAGAATTTATAATCTTCTGGTTTTTTCCAATAAAACCCAAAAATGTTGACCAGTTTTAAATGCACAAATTAATATATCTAAGTATAACATTTTAAAAATAAATTGGGGTAAAATTTAAATGCACGAATTTCATAACTTTTATTGTACTGTCATTATAAGCTTAGTATAACACCTTTTATATATTCATTAATTTATTAACTTCAGAAAAAATTATGTCTGCAACGAAACACCATGTACAGACTTTAATATTGAAAGAGTGCACGAAACACTAGAAAACTTATAAAATTATTTCATGGCAATTTCACTATCACACAAATTCACAATTTCTATTACTGTCCACACCTTACCTCAGAAAAACTTTCAACCTACTTGGAATAATGAAAAGATCATCATCATCATCATCATCTGTCAAAGATTATGCTTAATAACCTGTTCCAGCATCCAACTCTTTTTAGGTCTTCCCAAGCCTTGCTTCCCTCTAGGTTTATATTTCCATGCTCGCAGATGAAGTCTGTGAGCTGGTATGCGTAGTAAATGGTTGGATCAGTTTCTGTTATATATTCTTAACGTTTCCAACAGTTATTGAACATTTAACTCGGCGCGTATAGCTTCGTTACGTACTCAACCTTTGACTCCCCGCAAAAATCTCATTTCAGCAGCCTGGATAAAAGATTCATTCCTCTGTAATGACACCCATGTTTCACTCCTATATGTTATGAGTGGAACAGCCATTGATCTATAAAATTTCATTTCATTGGGTGGGGGGACAAAAAGCTCTTGACTAAAAGAATAAGCGAGTTGACTGGAGGGGTTAAAAATACATTCAGGGGTCGAATGCAAACTCGAGGAGTTACCATTCGGAGCAACTTCCTCACACGAGCGATAACAAGACAGTTTATTAATACTCTTGAGATGCTCACTGCTGGTTGTGTTAAATATTTCGTAGTTACAGATTTTTATCAAAAATAAAATAAATATGTTTTTTAACTTATTGAGTTGTACTTCTTAAACAATCTGGTGTGAAACACTCACACGGCATTTTCTTACCACTGTAAATAATGAAAAATAGAAATTATCTTTAATCATTAGTATATAATTCAAAATGAGAACCACCTTATTTTATTCATGAGTGAATGACACAAAATGAAAATCAACCTCTGTAGCACTTAAGAATATGGAAATCACTAAGTGACACTAAACTAGGCTCTATAGAAGAAAATGTTTGAAATAAAAGTAGTAGACGGTTTTATTTTCTTATAGCTTTGATTGTATAAACTTTTATGTAAAATGAAATGCTGCTATTTTAAAAAATTCATGTTTTACCAATTTTGGTGAGTAAAATACAAAAAAATCACTAATAGATGCTAAACTAAGCGTTGCAGAAAAAATGTTTGAAATATAATTGAAGGGTTTTTAATGTTCTACAACTTTTAATTCCATACACTTTTACCCTACAAAGCATATTAAGGCTGCAATCTTAAACACACATTTGACCATGAGAGCACCGCCTCCATGAACTTTATGGTGCTTACTCTATCTGGTAGAGCATAAAAATGTAGTAAATGACGCGATTTTTAGAAATATTTTAAGAGCCGTTTTGATAAATTGCAAAAAATGAAAAATTTCTCGAATAACCTACCACTTCCGTACACACACATAAACTCAAAGACTAATCGTTAAAACTCGTTTTTTAAGCCCAGGGGGCATGAAAACTTGTTATTCCGGTGAAAACTCGGTTCTTATCGACAGTAAATTGTTTTACTTTTATATAAAAATGAAAACAATACTTTATATGGCTAGATAAAGTTAAAAATACATGAAATTGTTATATTTTAAACAGAATCTGAGATGTGATTATCCAATTACCTTCAAAACACAGAACTTTGCGGTTAGGAGTTTTATTATCTGATTAATGTAGTTTATTAACCTCATTTTTCGCTCAAAGGGATCATTGTTGCCGCCTAATTGTAGGCCATATAGGGAAATAAATTGTTGAATCTGCTCCATGTGTAATTCGAGAGAGGAGGAGGATGTTCTTCATTTCATAGATATGTGTTCTATTCTGCCAGAAATTAGAAGTCGTTGGTTGGGAAAAAGGCTTTTGGATAAAAACGGAGTTATAGAACAGTTAAATGGGGCTAACTAGCTTGTCTTAGTTAATTATGTAAAGAAGGTATTTAGGTACAGGCAATGTCTGATTAATGAATTTAATTTTTAAGATAGTTTTAATTTTTTTATACTTTATTTTTCTCTGCTTATGCTGTTGTTTTATTTTTCTCTGTACTTTTTTTGCATTTGGGGTTATAATGTTATATGTTGTTTAGGTCATCAGCCGAAAGGCTGGTTTGAACCTGTAGAGGTTTTACTAAGTAGAACGAGGAGTGAGGTGGTTTACCATTGCCTTCCTCATTGAGTGGAAAAGTACGCTTACCAGCATGCCGGGCCCTCTGAAAAGCACTTATTTTCCACTCTGCAAATGACACCTTCACTTCATTCACCACAGGGTCTGGCTGTATAATGAAATTAATTACTTTCAGAGGAGATATCTCTGATTAGTATCGTTTACACCTCTACCTTTTCTGTTCTTAAATGATTCAGTCATTTAATTGGCTGACCATGTGGTAAGAAACAGAACTATTTATTTTAGCCCTGCAAAATGTTATATATAGACTAAATTATAATAGTGTAAGTGCAAGGTTTCAGATACTTCTATGTACATTTTTATTTTTTATTTTTACTTTTTCTTAAAACTTGGATTATTATTTTATTATTAATGGTGTTTATTTATTTATTGGTTTAGAATAATATTATTGATGGCTAAACCTCTTAACCTGGCAGACAATCATTGGTCATGCTCGTTTGTGCGGAGTTAATAATATGTGACTTTGGGGATGTTATATGTTTTAATTAACACATTTCTGTAATTTTTTTGAGGAACAGATGTATGACTTGGTATTATTTATAAAATAAACACACTATTATTATTATTAGTTTGTAAGAATTCTCACATTTTGGATTTAGTTGTGTGTCGTATCAATTATTTTTCTGTTAAATTAATCTAGTATGACTTTTCTTGTTACAATTCCAGAAGCTCTATGGTGAGCCCCACAACTGACGTTTTTCCTGACCCACGAACAAGGTTATTCCGTATACTATCCGATTCTTTCACTGTACGTTTTCTGTGCACAAGTTTTGTTAAAATTGTAGTAGGCTAATTTTTTACACTGAAAAAATAACAAAAATGAGTTTATTTGACTGAATTCTAGGATTCTAGTATTTCTTTTATTGTTTAAACTAAGACCGTTATTTTAATGATAAAACCATTGTCTTATTCGATAAAAATGTCTTGGTATTTCCAGACATTTTGGCTTTATAAGGTTCATGTTTAAATTTCTAAATAATCGTGTCTCGTCGTAACGTATTGTGGTGCAAAACCTTTGAAAATATACCTGTAAGGCTACTGAAGAATATTACATACTTTGAAGTAAATAATCTGATTTGAAATCGAAGGTACTCAAAGTAAACAAGTTATCGCTTGATCACAAATTTTAGCAGGTAATAGTGAACAAATTATTAGCTGTAAATGTTGAATTATACCGGGTGATTCAAAACTATACGGCAATCTCTTGGGATCTCATTCTATAGCTAAAAATAAGAAAAAAGTTCATATAAACATATGCCTGAAAACGCTTAGTTAGCGAGTTACGGCTAGCGAAAAAAAATATTATAGAAATATTAACTAATATGTAGGTTGGGAGTAACAGCTGATCATTATCAGCTGTTACTCCCAACTATTTTATGCAGTTAAAAGTGCGTTTTATGTGCGTCTGTTTCGATTTTAAATAAAGCGAAATTTCAATATCTATTATTCATTTTTTCCTGAGTAATTCTCATGAACCTTTTCAGAATTAAATTTTCTACAAATTTATTTAAGAAAAAATACACCTTTATTAAACATTTATGGAAGTAATCTTACGTAAAAAACAAAAATGTGTTATTTCTTTGCACCAATTCTTGTGTTTTATGTAAGATATCTTTGAAAGTATTGCATTTACAGCTCTGGAACCTATTTTATTCAATTTTTCAGATTAAAAAACATAAGAAACAATTGTATTTGTATCTTTGTAACTACCTTTAACATTTTTATACGGCCTTACTTCACCGAGGGTACAGAGTTCTATATGAAATTTTTCGCTCGCTAACAAAGCGTTTTCAGGCATATGTTTATCTGAACTTTTTTTCTTATTTTTAGCTATAGAATGAGATCCCAAGAGATTACCGTATAGTTTTGAATCACCCTATATACAAAAGGAAAGATTGAAAATTACGAACTGGGGTCAATGATAAATTGTAACTCAAAAACTAAGTGAATTATTACTTTAAGATAACTTTTTTACACATATCATCTCAGTAAAAATTTTAAAACGATGAAAGATAAATATGTTAAAAACTAACGTAATAATTCAAGGTTGTTTAAAATTTATGTATCCAGGAAATAACATTTTTATGATCTATGGCAGTTTTGTGATTAATACATTCTTAAAGAGATGAAGTTTAATAAAGATGTCATGTAAGGAAAGAAGAAGTTGCTTAGTGATAAGACTGAAGTAAAAATTTTTAATAAGATAGTATTCCGTAGTTGATGAACTTAAACTGGATGAACCAGTAAGGAACGCAGCGTAAGGCACAAGGGATTCTAAGGGAGTAAAGCTGTCATAAGTTTGTTCTAATTTCATAGTTGTTGTAATATAATAACAAAACCATGATATAATCTACTTGACTAACTTGCTTTCCCTGTAGTAATTCATTCGCCTTCATATTTTAAACTGAATTAAGGAAGTAAAAATTAAAAATTTACACACAGTACGTCGGAGTATAAGTAAAACTTAGAGCCTGCTGTTACACATCTTCACACTTATCAAAATTAGGTTCCTAAGAATTTTCTCCCTTTTACGGTTACATTTTTACATAAGAAAATAAAATTCTGGTGTGAAACATACAACTTTTTCTTGCCAATGCAAATAATAATTAACAATATAACCTAACATTAGTAATAAAACATAAGAAATAAACAAAAGCTAACCTCAATAAACAACCTAATTTTAATCACGAGTGAAAGACGCAAAATGAAAATCAATCACAGTTTTGCTTAAAAATACGAAATATCACTCTTTCACGCTAACCTAGGATCTGTAGAGAAAAATGCTGTGAATAAAAGTTGCAGATCTTTTAATTTCCTATAAATTTGATTATATACTTTTGTCGTAAAATGCATACTAAGGCTAAAATCTTAAAAATATCGATTTTTAAAACATTTTCGTGTAAAAAAACAGAAAATCGCTAATTAGCGATAAACTAAGCGTTACACAAAACATATTTGAAATAAAAGTTGTAGGTTTTTTAAGTTGTCTACAACTTTTAGTATATATATTTTTGCGGTGAAATGGATATTAAAGCCGCAATCTTAAAAAAAACAATGTTTTTACGAGAAAACAGCCTACCTAAGAATTTCCTCAGACATGGCGCCTACCTTGTCGTGTACAGCATAAAAATTTAGTAAATGAGACGATTTAAAAAGAAATCATAGAGCCGTTTTTGAAAAAATCGCAAAAAAGTGAAGAATTACACGATTAAACTACTACTTCCGGTTGACCGTCGATGAAAATGTTCGTGTCGGGTCCTCTAGTGGTACCTAACTTAAGTTTCAAGTTTCAAGTTCGTACAATGTTCCGTTCTTGAGACATTGTTCACACACACGCACACCCACAAACACACACAGACCAATTGCTAAAAACATGTTTTATGGGTTCAAAGGGTCTGAAAACGTATAGATCCACTAAAACTCGATTTCGAAAGTATAAATCGATTACGAAAACAATATTTTCCTTCATATATATTCATATAGGCAAGAGAAAGTAAAAAATAAAGTATTTACCAGTTTAATTTTAATTTTCAGCTTAATTTCTTATAAATTATTTAGCAGACACACAATAAAATTAACCTTAATCTAAAAAGTTCATTGAACTCTGTTTAGGTGTTTAAGTGCAAGTGTTGGTAGGCACACTAATTTCCTGAGCTGGTGATAAAAGAGATGAATGAAAGTGAGAGAGTGAGTGTTGGTCGGTGACAGCGAGAGGGGAATTAGGCTACGGTTCCCTTCCACGCTCCACTGACAGTATGTAAATATTTTTAACCCGACATTTCCCTTGTAGTATTATATGAACAGTTCCGAGGGAGGTGGAGGTTTGTTTGCTGATGTCGGATCAAGTGGCCAGGCGGCGGGGTTTTTGTTGGTAAGGCGGTTACGGCCTCTTTTGGGATGGACGAGGACGCCTCAATTAAGTCCAACACTACTTCCCCCATCGTGAGGGAGTGAACATGAGTTTTTCTCGCCGCCTCGAATAAAAAAAATGTGTTGGAATGTAATGAAATATTACGGGATTATATTTATTTCATTTGAAATATATTTTTATAATAGTATTAAGTTGACAAAATGTTCTGTGGTACAACAATTTTCTGTAATTTTATACATTGCTAATTAAATTTCGGTTTTTTTTCAAAGAATATTTAGTAGTGAGGAGGAAAACTATAAATTTTTAGAAAAATATTTCTTGAAGTAGATGTGATTTTACTCTGCTTTATAGTTTGTGAGATTATAGGATTTGGATTCAGTATATAATTTCATATTATGATAACCTTTTGTGTATACAACTGTAATACTCACACTTGGTAAAATAGGTATTATGAGTGGAGTAAATGTGTGGAAATAGCGAGCAACTTCTTATGCGGTGTATGGTATACTGCGGTAGCATTATTGAAGAAGATAAGCTGTTTACTTTACCTTCTCCTGCTTACTATTGCAAAATTCCTACGGGAATTTTACTACAAAACTGTTGGAATCTACACCATTTACATTATCGGATTCCTCGCTTTGTTGCACTTTACCATGAATATGTGTAAAACGGATTTATCTTACTTCCTCATCATCCATTCTAAATCCAACTTTATTTTTAACTTCTTTGATAAGATTTTGTGTATAACAGAGGTAATACATGTGCGAAATATGAAACTTCTGCATAAATCTTTTGCTTTTTAGTAGGAGATAAAAATATGATGAGATTACGGTTGTGAGGAAAGATACCATAATAATTCTCTTCCAGTTTACGCCTTTCGCACATATTTGTTCAGAATA
Organism: Catonia carolina; assembly: GCA_035578175.1. Classification (NCBI taxonomy): domain Eukaryota; kingdom Metazoa; phylum Arthropoda; class Insecta; order Hemiptera; family Achilidae; genus Catonia; species Catonia carolina. The sequence continues at coordinate 252,076,051 of JAQMRL010000001.1, read as the reverse complement.
TCCTCAAGAATTCATGTAGAAATAAATTCAATTAGTCTTTTGATTGTGCTAAATTTATTACTTTAAATTTAGAACATTCTAATTGTGTAATAACATGAAGTACTTCCAGATCAGACGTAACATAGCCCAAAGTAATAATATGGGCAAAGACAGATCAGGAACTTTCAGTTTGCTGTCACTATAGCAACACTTTACTTTCATTTTGGTTTTTACTAACTGAATATTACCATCTGTTCATTTTATTTGAATTAATATGGTAAACATTTTTTATTTCTTTATTAATTTTGCAACTGTAGAAGAACAACCAGCAAAAACGTTCACAACTAAATTAACAAAAAAAAAAACCAACCGCGTTAATGTCTTTGAGGAGGACACCTCCCAGCGATAGCTCTCCAGATAACGATAAAATGTTCATTTAAATGATTTGTTTTCTACGTAATAATGTTACAGTTCTGCCCACCAAATCCGAGTGCATTCTTTCCCGTTAATTAACAAGAAAGACTGCCTTCGGGTTTGGTGGACAGAACTATAACATTATTATGTATAGAGTTAAACAGGTCTGCCAGGAGACCGAATCGGCAATAGAAACGATGAGGAAAAAGAGAATATCCTTCTTTGAACATATATTCTTCAGAATACCCAAAGATAGAATCAGAAACCAAGCAGGCAGAAAACTCTACCAGAAAAAGACAGAAGTAATAAGGTTAAGAGAAATCAAGAAAGATATGGAAGAATTAGGCATCAACTTCCAAGATCTAGAAAATAAAACTGAACAGCTGAAAATATTAAAAGATAAAAATATTAGATTCCAAGGAAACGTAGATAAAGAGGAAGCAGGAAAGTGATCTTTTCTGCCAGAATGAAAGAATACTAGAGAAAAATCAAAGAAAAGAACCAGAAGAGAGTGCCCAGAAATTGACTCAAGTGAACCACTGCGATCTCAAAAAAAATGTTACAGTTGCGTTAATGTACATATTGTGTCGTTGACGTAAGGAACGCGTAAGTCATCGTATAGTGTTTTTTTTGGATACGTAACTCGGGCAATTAGTAATTAGTCGTAAACATTTACTTTGAAAACGTATTTGTGAAATTACTGATGGCTTTGCTGCACCATAAATTTGACTACCATATTTCCAGATCGGTTAAGCATCGCCTTGTACGTCAAGAATTTTGAAAACGTGGGTAGTTTTGACACCTTGGCTAATAGCCTGTACAATTATTTTAGTCTGTTATTTAGTAGTTGCCGCGTTCTGTTGACGTGCTTGTTTCACGTCAACCAAAAATTAACGGAACTCAAAGATCTAGCGGTCTTTAACTGTAATAATTACGGAAAAATGAAATAGGGTACAACAATAATAAGTAGGCCTAATATACAAAGAATGTAACTCTAAGGTTTATAAGGCTAGTCTAAAAATTTAAATCGTTGAGTTAAATTATTTTCTAATAAATTAATTGATAGCTAGTAAATTTTAAAAGTCGCGTAGTCTAACCAAATATTTAACACTGAAATCTGAAAATATTTGTCTTTAAGTTGAGATCTCCAAAAATAATTTTAATTGCTTACGTACCTGGTATGTTCAAAATGTTTCTTATAGTTTTGACTGGCATTGTTCTAGTTGTTTTGATGTCGGAATTGTAGATTTACCACAACGTTTTATTCCATATGTCTTTCAAACATTTGCTTACTTTTCAACAAAACACCAGTACTATTGTATAATCTAGGACAGTCATGGGCAAAAGTATGGCCCTCATGCCAAATGCGGCCACCAGGCTGGTTTAATTCAGCTCGTTACATGGTTCTGAATCACTGCCTCCTAAATCTCTTCAAGAGTTTAAAATTATTGAACAAGACTTGGATATTTTCAGTGTGACATTTAATGTGAACTGTGAATCAGTAAAACCAGAATTGTAGTTTGAACGTATTGAGGTCCAACTGTAGCACAAAATCAAAGCAGTTTCAAAAGTAGAGTTCAACAAAGCCCTATCAAAATCAAGATTCCCACATTTCAGATCTCAAAGCTCAGAAAATTACTATCTTGTTTTCATCATCCTACATCTGCGAACAGCGTTTTTCACAATAAAGCTTAGCAAAAATAGGTTAGAAACATGTTGACAGACTACCATTTAGCTTCGCTTTTCAGAATCAGCTCATCCCAGTTTCAACCAGATTTTAAAGAAATTTTGGAAGCACAGTAACCGTTTTACTTGTCACATACTCTTTCATACTTATCTATTAGTCAATAATCCAGTTTTGTAAATTTTTATTATGAGTTTTCTACCATTCATTATAGCATAGGCCTAAGTTTTGTAATAATAAATAAATGAGAAATGAAAAAGTAAAGTATAATCTATCTATAAACATGGGATTTTTGTTTTTATTTTCATATCCCTATGTGTGTACGTTGCAATCTGTTTAATTCAGAACAATAAGCAACCCCATGATCCAATGAGATGAGGATGAAGTGTATGACGTGTCAATGAAGTGTAGTCTTGTACAGACCCAGGCCGACTATTCCTGAGAGAGTATAGTTAATTGAACCTCAACCAACAAAGTACACCGGTAACTACTATCTAGGATTCAAATCCGTATAAAACCTTTTTTTGTAATCCTACCTTTTTTGTAACCTTTTTTTTGTAATCCTACCTTTACTAGGATTTGAAGCAGAAACCTTGGTCTCTGAAAATCAGCTGTTAAACAGCTGACTCGCGGCGACGACTTACCTCTAGACCAACCCGGTGGGTCTAAACAATGTTTTTTGTTGGCCCACCTAGCGTATTTTGTATTATATCTGTCTCTCGCCCACAAAAGTTTGCCCAAACCTGAGCTAGGCGGTCGGTTAAAACTTCGATACAGAAAGGGTCTATTTAAGAGTAATTAATTATATTATTTATGAAATAAAATGCAATAAATTTAATAACTAAGAACTGAAATTCTGTATAACTTTTATGAATTTGTAGAAGATAAGTTTTATAAATAAATTGTGCTCAATCTTCTAGAAGTCATCATAAGTTATGTCATACCGCTAAAAGATGATTTACTTTGAAAAACATAGAATAAAACGTAATCAGATTGACGTCAAGTTGGGCCAATGATACTAGGTTCCTTGAAAAACCATGCGTCTTTCCCTAGTCAACAAGTTGATTTTATATAAAACCACTATGGACGTGCAGAATTGAACTGTGGGGATCATCAAATTCATCTAACATTGCAATCTTGCAGCATCTGTAATCAAAAATACTTCGAATTATTACCCACTTCTTTTGGTTCATAACCAATGGTGTAATTAACCATGAATTACAAATAAATACTGTTACAGATGAAATACGCCGAGATGAAAATTACTAAGATAAACTTGAATGTAATCAAACTCCTTTGACAATTAACCTTTTGGATAATAGAGAAAAATAGTACAGACTCAAACGTATAAAAATTTGAATTTACAATGCAGGTGAATTAATAATTAACAGTAACAAAATTTAATTTTTTTTGATTAACCTACAAATTTTTTTTGAACTTTGTATTTTCCACAGGAACAAAATTGAAGTCGATTTTTATAGTGGAGGTATACTAGAAATTTCCATCAGGTTTTTTCAAAATGATATACCATTTTCTTGTAGTCAATTAATTTATATTTGATACTAAATAGCTTACCCAAAACTTAGTTAGATTTTCATTCATAAACTAATTTATCGTAAAAATACCACAGAAAACGAAGTCTCCTCAATCAATAAATTTTGATGCAATCATAATGAAATAGGTAAAGCATAATAGGTTTAATATTTAACAAACTACACGTAGCCTTCTAAAATAAATCTTTATACCTGATCCTTTCAAATTGACCCAAAAACATTGCGTCACCTTCTTATTTGTAAAATGCCTTTAGAACTTTCCGAAACGTTGCCTAACGAACCGAATATTTTTTATATCAAATCTTAAAAGATCTACGTAATGTTAACTGCAAAAGAATTTTGCTGTACGCTCATAAAAGAAGAAAATGTAGGGGATTTTCCAAAAAGAAAAACGTAGGTAATAAGTTTTGATTTTAACAATTCTTTTTTATTGTGTTTTCCTTTACATATATTTTTTATTACCCACGTAAGTATATTTATTTCTTTGGTTGTATTTTTTCTAAAAGTAAAAATTGTATTCTGATTTCCTTATCATTTGATAATTTTTACCATACGTGGCATTTATGTATGTTTAGTGCATGGATTCAAAATACGTTTAAATATTTATGTTAGTAACATCTAATATGCAATTCGTTAATTACTGTCCAAACAATAATTATTTTTGTTTAAATTAACCTTCTCATTTGTAGTTGTTTTAAGTAACAGGAACAAATAAAAAAATATGTACCTTTAAAACAAGCAAAAAAAAAAAAAAATAAACAATAAAAAAGTAGTAACCATTTGGCTAATGGAAGTAGGGAGAGAAGTCATAGAAACAATGGTTACTCCAGAAAACATAATATAATTTTGTGAGCTCGTCTACCGGTTTCGATAAACATTTTCTATTTTTAAATGAATTCTTTAGTTTTGCATAATATTTTATTATTAGTTTTTCTACTTTATGTAAGAAGGAAAGTATTGTTTTCATGTTGACTTTTCGTAATCGAGTTTTTACCGGATCTACACGTTTTCAGACCCCCTGAACCCAAAAACCATGTTTTTAGCGATTGGTCTGTGTGTGTGTAAACAGAATATCTTAATAACGGAACATCGTACGAACTTGAAACTTGAAAATTAAGTTAGATACCACTAGAGGACCCGACACGAACATTTTCATCAAAATCGGTCAACCGGAAGTAGTAGTTTATTCGCGTTATTTTTCACTTTTTTGCAATTTTCTCCAAAAAAGCTCCTACAATTTTTCTTAAAAATCGCTCATTTACTAAATTTTTGTGCTCTACAAGATAGGGTAGGCGCCATGTCTGCTGAAATTCTCGGGGAGCGTTAGGGATTTATTTACGAAACAGAATGAGAAATCAAATAATCAGAAACAAAATAAATGTTTCGATTATCATGAAAGGTACACATTGCACCCCTTAAGTAGAGGGGGTTTGAGATTTGATGAAAGATACCAGTGATAGATGAGGACACAGGGTTATCCAATAGAAACCTGGTGGAACCAACAGAGGTGTTGAAAGACCGCAGATGAGGTAAGCGAATGGTATCAGATGAGGACACCTCACGACAGGGAACCACGGAGAAAATTGAGAGAGGCTTGTATTGGATGGGAAAAAATAGAGAAGAAAATTTTGGAAAACTTTGAAAATCGCTAATCGCTCTATGTGTAATTGAATCGATCATTTCAGAAAGCCCATAAGTTAAAAAAGTAAATTTTGAAAAAATAAAAATCTAGTAGTTTACTATGTTTCAATAAAAAAAAAACAATATTAAAAAATATAATTTGTTCAGAGGGCTACCAAAAAAAAATTGTGCGCCTTTAATAAATGTATACTTTTGTCTTTTTAAAGATAAGACACTCATTTAAAAGAAAAGTTGAAAATTTTAACTTGCGGTGTTTCTAAAATAAATTGGAGTAAAATGTTAACTAAGTTGTTTTCGGTAAAATGCGTTGTTAGGCCAGAAGAAAATTATGTTATACAATAGTATTTAATTATTTATCTCACTAGTCTACATTAGTGACTTCAAATAGTTTTTTGCAATAATAAAAATTGAAATTCATAACTTAAAATTCATAACATAAAGAAAGAAAAATGTTGGTTTTCACGACTATTTACGTTCTTCGTCATCGTCACAAACGGTAGTTTTTCTCCCTCAAAAAGATTTGCATAAAAACTTTGTCTAGCCTCTTCTACTAGAGAGTAGAGCTTAAGCTTCAAAAATCATCCACTTTCATTTCTTAATTAGAAGAAAGCACTTTATATCACTTAGGATATGCCTTTTCTAAGTGTTATATTACTATGTTAAGGAAAGTCAGATTTATGTGATTTTTGTAGAGATGGTGTGTTTACATTCAGTTAGTCCTAAAATACACTAAAAAACAAGTGCAAAATGTTGACTCTTGGGCTTTATGAAATGACTCATTCAATTAGACAAATTTGTAACGTGTTTGAATGTAACAAAATGTCTTGTGCCACTTGATAGTAAATAAACAATCTGTTTACGAATGCCCACAATTAAAGCCCCCTGCTTGGTCCCCTTAAAGCAGTAGTTTTAAAAGTCGTATCAATTACCATCCCTATTGATTCTGGTGGGAACATGTCATATTCCATACATTCCAGACGATAAATTGTGTGTATAATGTAATAAAAAAATATACTACACGTAGCAGTTTTTTTTGTTTGAAGAGCAGAGTGTAATAACAAGATCATAGCTAGTAATAAACGTAACTGTGACCCTGTATCTAATCTTTTTTCCAGTTAGCTACGAGTCGACGAGGTAAAACAACTTCGGTTGCGACGGCAGTTATTTGATTGTAAAAGCAGCGCTTCCGTAAATCAAATTTCGAATTTTTTTCTCTCCATAAAACCGTGATTGCTTTATCTAAACTGTAAAAACTAAAATAATAAATTGCTGCTGGTATTTTATTTTCTTCTGTATTCCTAAAAAATTAGTATTTATTTCGAAGGGTGTTTTTGAAGTTTTATTAAATAAGCAAAGAGATATTTCTATATTTATTTTCCATTAATTTTCAAAACCAATATCCGTTGCTTTAAAATATTTAATTTTTTCTACATTCACTAAAAGTTATTGATGTTTAATGAATGACTAAATTGAATTATGTAAATAAAAATATGGTGTGAAACACATGACTTGATCTTGTTTGTATGTAATGACGATTGTCATTGACGATGACGATTGAATGGGCTACGAATAACCTCGGGCGCAATATTACTATTCTGTAATATTTTTGTGATTCGTTTAAACCACGTATAGGTCACCTTAGGTAATCGTTTAGTGTCCTAAAATTTAATTGCTATTTTAAATCTCCCTTGCTGTAATAACTTAATTTTTGTATAACTAAATAACTACGATTAAATTTAACCAGTAATTTAAGTAATGGGGTAAAAGATTTAATGGCATCTGGCTACAAAACCGTAAACATTTTAGTTCTTTTAATACTTTTACTTTGTCTCTAAAATTATTATTAATATTAGTATGGATATTAGTACATCGGATCGCTAAGTGTACCTCTCAGCGTTGTAAGTGTTGTTAAGTTTAGAATTTCATAGCTGAATTTATTAAAGTTAAACTGTTTGCATAACAATGTTTGAAACTTTTGGAATACTAATAGCTAAATATTAATTAATAGTTTTGAATATTTTATGAGCTTAATCGCTTAAAAATGTTTCTGTGAAGTTTGTTAGTTTCAGTAATCAGAACTTGGAAACTTATTTTTGCATGAGTATTACCCGGAAAGTATTTTATTTAAAAGTGACCTTACCGCGTCTCGATAGCGTATTCGGTTGTTCGGTCAAAATTTCCGGGTTAGATTACTCACTAGGACTCTAATTAAGTAATTTTTTAAGTACATTTTCTCATTAATTTTTTGTTTTCTCCTGTAATTTACTGCCCGAAAATAAAAAATTTGAATTAATGAATAACTAGAAAAACAATAACTACAAGAACAATGATAACCAATGATATACTCTAAGAAAGTAAGTAAAAATCTGATGAAAAAGACTCGCACGACTTTCTCTTGACAATATAAATAATGGAAAATTTGATCTAATTAAACCTAACTACTATAATTTCTATAAAGATTCTGTGAAGATTTTAATCAATATTAATGCTGATATTCCCAGAAAAAGCCTTACCCAATTAAATGTAATATTGCAAGTTACGAGTACTTCAATATTTTTACTTTCTCTCGCCAATATGTATATATAAAAAGGAAAGTATTGTTTTCATGTCGATTTTTCGAAATCGAGTTTTCACCGGATATACACGTATACAGACCCCTGAACCCAAAAAATATGTTTTTAGCGATTGGTCTATGAGTGTGTGTCTATGTATGAATGTGTGTGTGAACAGAATATCTCAAGAACGAAACATCGAACAAACTTGAAACTTATGTTAGGTGCTAAAGAGGACCCGACACAAAAATTTTCATTAAAAGCGGTCCACTGGAAGTAGTAGTTTATTTGTGTATTTTTCACTTTTTTGTGGTATTCTCCAAAACGGCTCATACGAATTTTTTAAAAACCATCTCATTTACTATATTTCTTATACTCTACAGGATACGGTAGACTACCTATATGTCTAACGCAAAAGTGTATGTAAAAAAGTTGTAGAAAATTTAAAAACCTACAACTTTTATTTTGAGCATTTTTCAGAGTTCATTCATTTTTTGAGCGTCAAAGAGTGATTTTTCGTATTATTAAGCCAAACTAAGGTTGATTTTCATTTTGCATCATTCACTCATGATTAAAACAAGGTTAGTTTTTTTCATTTCTAATATTTTATTACTAATGTTAGGTTTGGCAAGAGAAAAATGTGTGAGTTTCACACCAGATTTTTTCTTTTATGGCCAGCATAGGACCACTGTAGTCATTTATGTAAAGGCTCATGGGAGGATTTTTATCTTCAGCCTGTAGTTTTACATTCTCTAAAATCTTGCTTGTCTCTCTTTGTCCGAAAACACGTTTGTATATTAATTTGTTGCCTTGTTTGTTTGTATTTTTGAGAATTTTTAATCTGGATTTGATCGCCAAGCGTAATTTTTTTTCTTGTCTTCTGTCATTATTTTATACAGCAATTTAGAGTTTTGTGGTACCACATATTTTTAATGATTTTCTTTTGTGACGTTCTGATTAAATGCCGTATGAAGGTTTTTTTTAAATCAAACTTACTTTGGGTTTTACGGTTCTGTAAATCCCTTCGTGGACGGATACCCTTTATTTTCATGCTTGTTGTGGTAGCTCTACTTCATTTTACTATAATTCAAAACCTCTTTTTCTGACTTTATTGAAACCATCCATCTAAAGAATTTTTAGACCTAATTATATTGGTCTCTGTAAAGAGGAACGTTGGGAATATTGGAAATCTATAAATATAACTTGAGGTAGTTAAATTATTGGAGTTTATTCAGCTTATTTTTTATAATTATAAGACCGAAGTAAAATTTTCTAAAAGTTATTATAGGTTATACGACTTATTTGAAAATGTAAAGAAAATTAAAAAAAAACGTAATTCTTATCTTCATTTCCGTTATTTCATTTATATTACTTTTAGAAAATATTTATGTTTTCAATAACTAAAATATTTACATTTCGAATGAAACACAAAATAATTTATTTTTCAATTCAACGAGAGGTATTACACGTACATAAATCCTTTCCTTATTTCAAAATATTGAAAGGAAATCGTAAAGAAATGAGCAAATGATAAGAAAACTGGAAAATGAGAATAAAGTAGTGAAAAGCCGAAGAGGGAGACTAGTGAAGAATACCACCCTCTAGGCTTATCCGTTGCTGATTGAATTCAAGAAATGAAAAAAATACGTATCAAGCCGTGTAATGCTTTTCTACATTGAGACGATTCGACACATCATGATCTGTGACCTGATATTAAGCTTAAAATAAAGATTATGAAAAGGACAGAGTAAACTAATAACGCAGTGTTATTGTTATCTTTATTTTTAATATTGTAGAGATTCCGTTTTATTTTACAAAAGTAATATTAGGCCTAATACAGATATAACTTATTGAGACCAAATGGCACAAATCTGTAAGAATAAAGAGTTTAAAATCTATAATTTACGTAAATTACACGTACTAAAATTTACGTATCTTGCCAATTGAAAACTTTTTTTCAAATTTTAATATTTTTTATAAAAAATGTGGCAACAGAGGTACTGAAAACTTAAATCACAGAACTAGAGGTTCAAGCCAACAACTTTTTGTAAGACCGAAAGTTAATAAATCCTTTTCTGCTAAAAACTTTGTTTATTTAGGTTCGAAGTGTTTTAATCTGTTGCCTATTAAAATTAAAAACAGCTTAAACATGCTAATATTTTCAAAACAGGTTAAAAATTGCTTTGCTTTGCGTTAAAAATTACCGTTGCTGACTTGCAGTGCTTGCTATTCAGTACATGTAGGAATTCACTGATCTTGATAAATAATATAACAATAATAACTAATTTTAGTGTTAGTTATGTTCAGGTGAATATCTTATCTGAAGACTAACGGCTTGGTTAATGTTTGGTGTTAAAAATAATATAGTTAACATGCACTGTAGCTGCCGCTACAATTTGGATTGTCTTTTGTAGTGGATGACGACATCGATTTGTAAATAATTTGTAAACTTGTTCTTATGTATTTTGTTTTTTTATATAACCACTGTTTACTTGAGTTGGTGGTTATTTATTCCTAGTAGATAAGATATAATTTTGTATTTGTATAAAGTGGAATACATAAATATTATTATTATTATTATTACTTATAAATGAAATAACGCTTATTAACAGATTCCCTGACTCACTTACTCACTCATTAGTGATTACCTAATTTCCCGGTCACAAAGAAAGTTGAAATTTTGTACATGTGTTTCTCAGGAGTTGGACAGAACATTAAAAAAATGTACATTTCCACCACTAAGGGTGTCTACTTAAATGATATACGTATTATTTCTATACTTCTCTGAAGAATTATATTTTTGCACTAAAGAGGTAACTAGCGTTAACTCCAATTTTGGCAAAATTGAGTTAAAACTGCTTTTAAAATCAGAAAAAATGCTCTAATGCTTCAATTTTATAGTTGATGTAAAAGAGTTTTTGTAAAATCCTTATTGAATGTGTTTTACTGACAGTAGTAAATTTTGCTTGAAGTGTGAGGTGTTTTATTCGTCTGTTACTAAACAGTAGGGTATTGTTAAATTTTGAATCAAACGCTTTGTATAAAATGCTGCTTTTTTATAAAAGTAGTGTCAGCACTAGGTATTTCACTTAAGTTTTTTTCAACTTATTGTACATTGGAGTCAACACTAATGTCAAACCGTAAAAAGGCGACAAAACACAGAAAGCCGTTAAGGTTTTAAGTCCTGTTTAGGTGGGAAGGAGTTTAGAAGTTGACAAAGTTATGAAATAATAAATTTGAAGATAAAAAGCATTTTCTGTAAAAACTGGGCGTAAATTTTAAGTATCTAACATCTACTGAAATTTTGTTACAATAATGAAAAGATAATACTGCTACGTATTGCCACTATTTTTCTTTTGAAAAATCACCAAAATAGAGTTAACACCTTTTACTTCTAATGTACAGATTTATACTAGCATTCCCCGTCGCGGCTTTGCACGCGAGACATATGTACTCAATTTTTTAAAATACGAAATTTTAAAATACGAAATTTTAAAAAAATGTAAGAACTGTGTAGCTGCTACACACACACACACACAATGTTTTGATAAATTCCTCCACGTACATCTCTCCACATCATCAAACCCCTTAAACAATAAGTACTCATATGTACACACACACATACATATACATATTTAAGAAAATCTTCAGGAGGGCCCTCAGGGTTATCATTTTTGAAAGTTATAAAAAATTGTTGCTGTGAATATAAATATGAATAGTGCCGTCAAAATTTTATGAAAATCCGTTTAGTTGTTTTGGAAATTAACTTGAAGACAAAAAACACGCTTTGTCTTTGTAATACAGTAGACTATAGATATAGATAAATTGGCGTTTGTATTCTGAGAGAAATTGCTAGGAGAATAAATATTTTTACTTTAACCAGTGTTTTTTAAATGGTTAATAGGGTAGTAATATCATTAAATTTATAAATATTATTTCTATATTTTCTGGAAAAAACCCTTAATTTAAAAATTAGCATTAATATTGTTAAAGCAATGACCTGAAAAAGTAAAATGTGACTCTAAACCGGAAAAACGGAAATAAAAACCCACTAACAAGATAAACCTATTTATTTATAATGCACTTCTTTGAGTTTAACATGTCCAAACAAAAATTCGTGGGAAGTATTTGAAAAGTTTACAGAAATATTATGTATTATTAATGGCATTCATTTTATCCAGTGGAAAAACGAAAACATGTTTTACTCACAGCTAAGCTAACGTTGTCTCTTGGCTTTAGTCTTTTAAATTCGTGGCGAGTGTCTGAATGGGAGATTGATTTGGCTGCTTCTGTTTAACGCACTAACTCATACGTTTTAGCTTTTTGGAGTACGGTACTTATATATGTCATGTATTTTGAAACATAATACTTACCTCAGATTAAATATTATTTACTAGTTGTTCTTTTGTAGGTAGATATGTGTAGCATTTTGACAATTGTCCCTCATATTGTTATAAAAAATTATGAGTGTGAAACACTCACAACACTTTCTCTTGCCAATGAAAATAATGAACAATATAACTTAACATTAGTAATAAACAAAAAAACCGAACCTCAAAAAATATAAGTATTTGAATCAGGAGTGAAAGACACAAAATGAAAATCAACCTCAGTTTGGCTTAAAAATACGAAAACTTACTCTTTCACGCTAAACTAGGCTCTGCAGAGAAAAATGCTTAAAGGAAAAGTTGTATAAACTAAGCGTTTTACAAAAAAAAATTGAATTAAAAGTTGCAGGATTTTAAATTCTCTACAACTTTTATTATATACATTTTGCGCTAAAATGCATGTTAAAGCCGCAATCTTAAAAAAAAAATTTTTTACAAGGGAACAGCCTCCCCAAGAATTTCAGCAGACATAGCGCCTACATTATGCTCTTGTAGAGCATAAAAATGTAGTAAATGAGGCAATTTTAAAAACAATTGTAGGAGCCGATTTTGAGAAAATGGCAAAAAAGTGAAAAATGACACGAATAAACTACTACTTCCGGTTAACCAATTTTGATGAAAATGTTCGTGTCGGGTCCGGTAGTAGTATATTAAGTTTAAAGTTTCAAGCCGTACGATGTTCCGTTCTTGAGATATTCTGTTCACACACACACAGACAGACACACAGACCAATCGCTAAAAACACGTGTTTTGGGTTTAGGGGGTCTGAAAACATGTAGATCAAGTGAAAACTCGATTTCAAAAAATCGACATGAAAAAAATACTTTCCTTCATTCATATACGCAAGAGAAAGTAAAAATAGTTGTAGTGGCTAAACTTTTAAGGTGAGGCAAATAGCGAATACATTAACACAATATTTTTGCCTAAATAACCGTCAAAAATTACTCAATGATGTTCTTGTGAAACCAGAAATTTTATTATTTTTTTTTTTTGATTTTGATTTCTGTATCCATATAAAATATTAACTGTAGTTAAATAAAGAACTAATAGAAATTTTTATTTTTATTTTATCTGGGTAGTTTCTGGAAAATTTAAGTGGAAATGTACTTAGGCTAGTCGTATTTTATAGACAAAGTCAGAAAATATCTTAGTTAAATTTTAACACTGAAGCCGCACGTATGTGCAAAACTAAAGCGAATCGACCTAAATTTAAAGTTGTACAAATTAATCGGCAGGAAATACGCTTTTTAATTTTACAAGAATTTTTAAGGCTCTGTTTAAACCGATTTTATAGAATGGAATCCGATTATGGGGTAACAGATGCCTGATTGCAAAATAGTATACATGTTGCAGAACGATTCTTATCAAATTTTTTGTTTGTTGCCAAGGCACCGTAATATTTCACGAATGGAATCATACATAAAGTCATTCTAACTGTAAAAGAAAAAATTCTAAAATTAGTAAATATCGGTATGAAAAGACTAAAAACATACCAGAATTTTTTGCTATTGATTTATTGGATAAACGAAAACGAAACACTGCAAACAAAACGCAAAAAATCTCAGATATCCATGCTTAATGGAAGCTTGTTGGGTGGCTTAATAAATATTGAAATGCAAGTTAAACACACATGTATACCGGGTGTTCCACGGAATTTTAACCATAGGTAAATACCATTGATTTTCATTAATTTGTTAATATTTTCTTCCCAAGAATAAATAAAGACTTGTTATAATCAGAAATCATTAGCAAATTACCTTTTAAAAAATATTAATTTTGATACATTTTAAGCTGTATTTTAGCTAAAAATACAGAAATACATAAATTTGTAACCATTTTCTATTTAAGTATTGTAAATTTTATCAACTGGTCTTATTGTATGTTTAGAGTTATGGTAACGTTCTGATGTAGATATGTAAATACAGGTGGGTCGAATCCATCTGCGGTAAAATTTTTTTATTGTTAAAAAATATTGGAAATATTGTAACCAATTAATTATTTGTATATTTTTAAATTTTGAGAATTTTGTTTTATCGTCTGAAATTATTGCAACAATCAGCTGTCTCTGAAAATTAAATGTTGCTGAAGGAAATATTAGGGATTTAAAATAATACAGAATTTGCTTCCAAAAAACAAAAAAAGTAAATAATTTTAAATGCTAAAACAAATTGTGAAAATTAAAAAATAAATGAATAATTAATTTTTTTAATATTTACAATATTTTTAACAATAAAAAAATTATATCGCAGATGGATTCGACCCACCTATCTGTATAGATCTACACCAGAACGTAACCATTACTCCAAATATACAATGTGGCCGGCCGCATTGGCGTAGTTGGTGACGTGCTCGCCTCTAATCATGCGGCCCTAGGTTCAAATCCCACTCAAGCACGGCATATTTTAAAACGTTACAAAAAAAATTCATCCTCCACAGTTACACCCCAACGTCGTCACTAATGACTTTGCAGTTGATGCGACGTTAAATAAATAAAAAATTAAAAATACATACAACGCGAGAAGTTGAAAATATTTACAGTACTTAATAGAAAATGGTTGAAAATATCTGTATTTCTGTATTTAAGCTAAAATACAGCTTAAAATGTATCAAAATTGATATTTTTTAAAAGGTCTAAACATTTTCTTATGATTCCTGATTGTAAATGCATTGTACATAGTTCCCGAATGGATAAACCGACTTTGATTTAGTTTTTTCGTTTGAAAGGTGACTTGATCAAAAGTGTTCTTAACCATGATTCATCAAAATCGGTTAACCGGAAGTAGTAGTTTATTCGTGAAAATTTTTACTTTTTTGCAATTTTCTCAAAAACTGCTCCTACGATTATTTTTTAAAATAGCCTGATTTACATAATTTATGCTCTACAAGACAGGTTATACCCTATGTCTGCTAAAATTCTTGGGAGCATGTGATCTCGTTGAAAAATTGTTTTTTTTTTAAGATTGTGGCTTTAATAATTATGCATTTTAGGGCAAAAATGTACATACTCAAAGTTGTAGAACATTAGAAAACCTACGATGTTTATGCCAAAAAATTTTGTACAACGCTTATTAATATTACTCTGTGTTTCTTCCATTATCCACAGATAAATCGTTTTACTAACTTCAACTAATATGAGTTTGAGTGATTTTATTTACAGTTATACTTTTGAAATTGACTGTAATAATAACAATAGTAAAATAATTACATTTTCTGAAGTACAGAAAATGAGTTGTATTACTGTATTTAGTTTAACTGCACTACTGTGCGCTGAAATAGAATTAAATTTCAGTCACAAAACAAACTTCCTCTCCGTTAACAGTAATAACATTGCCGGAGGATTCAGATTGTAGACTGTTCTCCCACTCTTAATTCGGTTCTTCTAATACTATATCCGATTTTATTGTCTCCATAATTACAATTTGCTGCTTAATGTAAATCATAAAAAATTAAAAGCAAACAAACTCGTTTAAAATGTTAGATTAACTGAAACAATAAACGGATCTTTTGTTGTGCGTGGTAATTCTACAAATGCGTACAAATGTAGATGTTATATTCAGTTAACTGAAAACAATTATTTGACTTTATGTGATACTCTTAAACTTACTATTAACAACCCCCGCATTCATTCATATTTAACATAAACCACATAATTTTCAGAAGGGCGTTGAAAATTATACATCAACTTTGAATGAATTTAATTCGGGAACAAAACATTGTTAAACTGATAAGTTAGTGAAAATTTCACATTTTGGAGGTTTGTTCTTCGAATTGAATGGTATATAATGGTAATTCTTTGAATTTAACTACAGTTTTGTACCTCCGCTTCGTTATAATTAGTAACATAATATATTCAACTCTGTTTTGTCTTATTTTAAAATTTGTTGTTTACGTGGATTCGATATTAAGTAGAATGGGTGGAAACGGTAATAATTCTCTTTAAAATTTTTTGTCAGTACTTTATGTTACTCTGTTTTTACATTTTTGCTTTTTCCTAGTATAGTGAATACGAGCTTAAATAAAACGGGCGGAAACGGCAGTAATTCTCTTGCAAATTTTTCGTCAGTACTACATGTTACTCGGTTTCTACTTTTTCACTATGTATCTACAGTATGGTGTATCTTCACCATTTATGAATCCCTGAACTCAAAAATTTTTTTACATATCTAATGATATTCATGTGTGTTTCTGTTATTAGTCGATTAATACTGGAACAAAAAATACTGAACTAATTAACCTGAAACGTGAAACTAAATTTTTTCAACCAACCCCAGTAGAACTTATGGGTTTGGGTAAGTAGGCCAAAAATTATGAGTAGGGTACTTTACGTACTTTCCTTCTTAAGTACCTTACAGCTTCAGAATATTCAGACAACTAGGTTCACCAAATTCTTCCCTGTCCAAAGTCATTATTTTCACCACCCGCAGTTTTTTAACTCTCTTCCTACTTAGACTATAAAAAATCTGGTGTGAAACATCACAAAACTTTCTCTTGCATATGCAAATAATGAACAATATAACCTAATATTAGTAATAAAACATTAAAAATAAAAATAAAATTAATCTCAAAAAACATAACCTCATTTTAATCATGAGGGTGTCACCGGATGGCGACATTTAGTGGCGCATTGAAACCTTTACTTTTTGGTGGCCCTTAAAACAACCGTTTATGTGTGTGTCCGCTGGAACGAACAGAGTTGGTTGATGGCCCTGAAAAAGGGCCGGTTTAAACCCTAACGAATTGGTCCTGAGAAGGACCGTTGTGCTGGTCTCGAAGGAGACCGGTGTAGGCAGCGCGTGGCTGCGGCGGCGACGGCTGCTGCAAATCCCAGAGCATCTTCCTTCTTTATCTCTTGGATGTAGTTGGTCGATATTCGTCGGAGATGTAGAGCGCAATCGTTGTGACGGTCGAGGAGCTGGGCGACACGGCGTATCGTCGTGAAAACGAGATTACGAGAGCACAGCCTCCCCAAGAATTTCCGCAGACATGGCGTTGACCCTATCTTGTACGAGTACTTTATGCTCGTAGAGCATAAATAATGTAGTAAATGAGGCAATTTCTACAAAAATAGCAGGAGCCGTTTTTGAGAAAATCGCAAAAAGTGAAAAATTACACGAATAAACTACTACTTCCGGTTGACTGATTTTGATGAAAATGTTCGTGTCGGGTTCTCTAGTAGCACCTAACTTAAGTTTCAAGTTTCAACTTTGTTTGATGTTCCGTTCTTGAGATATTTAGCGATTGGTCTGTGTGTGTGTGTGTGTGTGTGTGTGTGCGCAAACACACACACACACACACACACACACACACACACACACAGACCAATCGCTAAAGACGTGGTTTTTGGGTTCGAGGTAATGTAAACTTGTATATCCGGTGAAAACTCAATTTCAAAAAATCGATATGAGAACAATTAGACTACTTTCCTTCCTATAAATTCACATAGGCAAGAGAAAGTAAAAATGTACCAACAAAAACATTAACAATTTTAAATGTAGTCGTAGAATTTTCAATTTTCTTAAATTTTTCTACGTGCAATATTTTTGTCCTTATAACTTACGTAACCATTCTAAAAGCGACGTTTTTGTTTCAGAGGTAATGAAACGGGAACATCATTTGAATTCCAGCTATGGGGTCATTTACGATTATGGTAGTTTTTGTGTCCCGTAGATAGTAAACATGATAATAATTAGAAAAGGGTGTTTTTTAATCTGAAAGTTGATTGTTAATCTCTTCTATCAATGTTTTAAAATAAAGAATAATTATATTTGTTCATACTAAAATTTATTAAATTTGGGAGCTAATACTTTTAAAAGCGTATCTCATTTCTTTTCTATCATAGAGGAATTTAAGTACAGTATTTGTCAAGTTATATTACGTTAAGTTTTTTGTTTGTAATCTAAGATAAATTTTATTCCTTGAAGTCTCTAAAAGAAGTAAGTCACATTTTTTCTGCTCTCTTTTAAGTTAATTTAGGGAGACTGACTGAGCAAACTTTGACAGCTGTGCACCATTAGTGGAAAATGAGTTTAAAAGCTCTTCTGATACCCGATGAACAAAAGAGAAAAGAAGGGAACTAAATATTCATTGGATTTTTCATCCTAATTTAAATTCTTATAGTAATAAAACGTTTATTAACACGTTTCAACTTAGTAACATTTTAATTTTGGTTTTAATTATTAATTTGATAAATTGTTTTGATTTATTTCTTACTGGCAAGAAAAATTTTTAAACTCGCTAAATATATTGTTTAAACTTAATTAAATAATAATTAAATTTTTAAATAATAACGCGTATAATTAATTACGCTTTTTAAATGTACTGGAGAAGTCTTTTAGGAGTTTTATGATACGCTTGTATATTATTTTTGTTAAATTTGCGAACTTTAATTTTTTGAACTGAAACTTTTGTTTCTAAAGTTGTAAATTAAAGTTGACCTACCAACTCCTAAATTCTTCTGCCAATCTTTTTGGGTGTTTGTTATTCTCTGCTCTTGCCAATTTTACGAAGATAGTGTTTCATATTAATTATCCTAGACCAACAACAGTTCATTCTACCTATCTTTTAACCTGTTGTAAACAATCGCTCTACTCTGCTAAGAGAAGAGCTCACATTTTCGCAGACCACGTTTGAAGCGTTTCCGTCAATTTCCTTTAAAAGAAGTAAAAATATAGATAAAGATATAGAAGGATAATTGTCATCTGCTTTTCAAATGGCTTTACCATTTAAAATTTTTAGTCCAAACGAAGTAAAATTGTCATAAAAAAGGAAATCAATCCTCGGAAAGCTAAATTTGATCTAATTACGGGAAAAGTATTAAAAGAGCAATAAAAAAGTGAGTTATTTGTATCACTGCTATATTTAATGCAGTTATGTATGTATTAGTCATTTTCATAAACAGTAGAAAATAGCTCAGGTTATACGTAGTGATTTTTTAGTCCTTTTACCCAAATTGTTAATGACTGGTATTTTTTTTCTACGGGAGGGTAATATTGTTTTGTGACACAAAGTTGGCAGCGCTACTCAACTGGTATAGATACGGCAGTGTGAGTTAATTATCCTTGAGCTGTGTAAAATGTTTTGCCGTTCCGGTCGTGTTACGAACAGAATATCTTTTACCCTAGAACAACGGGTTTTCATTCTTGAACAATATTTTGCTACGAAATCGTACTATAGTGTAAAATAATGATTTCAAATTAAATTAGTTAGTGTTTCTCTACCACAGAGGTTCCCAAACTGTGTGCCGCGGCATGCCGCGAGGCCGGCCAAGTGAGCCGTGGAACTCAAGGAAAATAAATTAAATTAAATTTAAACGATCCAACAAAAGAATGCCTAGCCAATGACTATAAGTAAGTATGCATAAGTATGATATAAGTACGTTTATATCAAGTACTTAAGTTTAATCAATGGCATAAAGTAATAGGTGTGTCGCGGCTATTGGCCGTTTTTTTGTAGTGTGCTGCGAGAAAAAAAGTTTGGGAAACACTGCTCGACCAGATAAAATGTCAATTTCTAGACTAACCAATTTCGAGAGACAGGTAGTGTTTGTGACGTAATTTTGTCAAAAGAGTTGGTCGACTCTACGTTTTCTGTCAAAGCTTGCGTCAAGCTTTTGACAAGATATGACAGCTGGTTTACAACATAAATTGAATAAACTGTTACCACATGTTTTATCGTTGTGCTTTAATTCATAATAATTGATTGTGGATTATTTGAATCCACATGATGTGTTCTTTTTTTAGCTGCTCGGTTTATCGACTTGCCAGTCGGTAATTACATTTAATTGAGATTGTGTGTGCGACTAGAATATCTGAGAACAACGTTCTGCGATACCGAAGGCAGTGGCTGTGATATTTCCTATTGTAGTGGTTAAAATATTTCATCATTAGAATGAGCTGACAAACCTTACATTTCCTATAGAAAAATTTTGTAAGATATAAATTATAAGAAAACTACTCACATTTTTTGAACAAGTAACTAAACAATAACTTGTGTCTTAGCCTCACCAACTTTAAAACCTGCAAAACTCTGTAAAAATATCTAGTAATTCACCATAACTGGAGAGAGATCAAACACGTCCATATCTTTGAAAACCGGAAGTTATAAATATTGTACGCACATTAGGGATAAAAAATGAAATAATAGTAAATAATATTATAATAAATTAATTTTTATGAATTTTAGTTATAAAGTAAAAGTGTTTTAATATTTCCGGATTTACTTAAATTTATTCCAATGCATACGAGGTGTGGCTATTAAATAACGAGACTGACGTTGTAAAAAAACTTTATTTTAATTTTATACATAATCACTTACTGTCACCTTCAATATACACTCCTTCTCTATCCCTACAACGCACCATGCGAATTTTCCATTGTTGGAAACAGTGCTGGAAGTCATCTTCTGTCAGCTCCTTCAGGACACGTGCCGCTTTCTCTTTTACAGCTTCCACATACTCAAATCTTGTCCCTTTTAATGCAGATTTCACCTTGGGAACAAGTAGAAAATAATAAAATGTGCTGAAACGTGGCTTTTTTACTTATGATCCGGAAACGAAGCGCCAATTCATGCACTAGAAGAGCCGAACTTCACCGAGACCCAAAAAAGCTCGAATGAGCAAGTCAAAATTTAAAGCAATGATGATTGTTTTTTTTATATCCATGGGATCGTGTACCTTCACTGGGTTCCTGAAGGTCAAACAATTAATCAATATACTACCTTGAGGTACTTTCTAAACTACGTAAAAGAGTAAGGTAAAACCACCCCGAAATGTGGAAGGAAAAATCATGGGTTCTCCACCAAGACAATGTGCCGGCTCATTTCGCGTTATCTGTCAAGAGGTTCCTAGCCCCAAGTACAGCATCTCAGTGTTAGAACATCCACCTTATTCACCAGATCTTGCACCATGTGACTTCTACCTGTTTCCTAAGGTGAAATCTGCATTAAAAGGGACAAGATTTGAGTCTGTGGAAGCTGTAAAAGAGAAAGCGGCACGTATCCTGAAAAAGTTGACAGAAGATGACTTCCAGCAATGTTTCCAACAATGGAAAATTCGCTTGGAGCGTTGTAGGGATAGAAAAGGAATGTATATTGAAGGTAACAATAAGTGATTATGTATAAAATAAAAATAAATTGTTTTACAACGTCAGTCTCGTTATTTAATAGCCGCACCTCGTATTTAAATTGTCTGAAATTTTAAACTGATTTACATACACAAACACAATTTATTTTTAGAATTTTTGTTGTCCTCTGAAAGAACAATAACGAATTTATATTTTTATTTTACTTCTCAGGAGCTAACTAAGTTATTCTTCGTTATGTTTCAGCACAACTCTTACATCTTTATCTAAGTAAATACAATTTATATCTTACTTCTCGGATCCTTCAGTTAATGATGTTTCTATTTGTCTTAACTCTGTATAAATACGTTCCGTAATGTTATTTTTAACTTCTTTTACAATATTATTTACACTTCACCAAAATTTATCTCACACACAAGATGAACGTCTTTTGATCAAGAAATAAGAATTAAATTATATTTATGACAAACTTAAAATATCTTGTGAAATCCATATTTTAAAGTGGATTTACTGCTTAACCGAAAGCTTCAAATGGATTTCTTAGTAGATTGTGAAAAATGTCCATAACAAATTTCTCATAGTTTCATATGTCACTTTGTATATTTATACTAATTTACATAGAGTTAACGCAGTTACAAACTTTTCAATTAAAAAATAAATTGAATGTTTACGAGCTGTACGTAATTACAATCAATAAATTTGCTTACTAGCATTGCTAGTAAGAAACATTGTCAAAAATATGTCCACTGGACTGTTTGACGAGTTTTACAGACACCCAAAAAACTCATTTGTAATTTATCAGTGGGACAATTTTGAAATTTAGGATGACTATCAAATTCATGCAAAAGAGATATTTTACGTTGACAGCTTTAACACTATCAACTACTTCAATTTTTTAAGTAAGCTATATTAATCAAAATATAATTTTTTATTTGACCGTCTAAATTGAAACTTTTGTAAAAATAGAAGCCTCTTTCTATTATTTCTGAGCAAACCTCCCCCTCTAACGAATTTTGAATTTCTGTTGGACAACATGGCTTTCTTAACCTTATTAAAGCAAAAGCTTTAAATATCTTATTTTTAAGTATGAATACATTTTTTGTCATCAGTCTCTCGACTGGTTTGATGCACTTTTTCAAGCCGTTCTATCTTGCGGAAGTCGTTTCATATCTACATACCTTTAACACCCTACATATTTTGTAATTTGCTTTAAATATTCTAACCTTTGCCACCCCTACAATTCACTCCCTCAATATTACCCTCCATTATTGATAGACCAATACCTGGTTGTCTTAAGATATGCCCCACTAGCCTATCCCTTCTTCTGGTAAGATACTTCCATATACTTATTTTTTTCATCCCCTCACCTAAGAACCTCTAAATTACTTATTTTGTCCCCCCACCTAATCTTTATTTTTCCTTTAACACCACATTTCAAAAGCTTCTTTTGGTATAAATGAAAACAAAATCAAAAAATATTAAAACTTCTCCGAACACTTTTGAAAATAAAAATTATTTATTTATAGTTCAAAATGGTTTTTAACTTCAAATTTATTGAAACTATTTAAACTTTTTTCCGTTACTATTTATAAATGAGCAGAAAGAGAAAAATTTAAGGCAAAAAATGATACTAAAAGCTTTCTCTTGTGTTAATTCTGAAGTTTTTAACAATTTTTTAAACTTTCCTGGTAAAATAACGGGATTTTAGCTTGGAATTCATTGGAGCAGTAGGTACAGGTAGCTTGACAGCGAAAATATCCGTTAAAAATTGTACGTAATTTGATAGGTCAACACATTTTGAACATAAATTAATAGACTTTTGGTATAAATTTAATTCAACAAGCAACACTAAGAAAAACCTTAAGATGTTGCAAAAATTTCCAACAAAATTTGCTTTTTATTAAATTTGCTATAACGTACGAAAGTGTTTAAAGTAAAAGTATACATGAAGGTACATGTAAAACGTGATATTATTTTAAATTTTGCAATAACAGAGAAATACAGAACCACTAGAACTTACTTACGAACGAATACACGTATGAGCTGTTAGTTGATGGTGTTCTAAGATACAAATAATGGCAGGTGTGTATTTTGTTTAACTAAACGTGGTCGGTTTTGCGATACGTCGTTCACTTTGCTCTAACGATGGTCGATTCTAGGGTGGTTGAGTGTACGTACATATATATCAGGTAACCAACGTAAGGGATGTAAAATAGATGTTAGGGGTTGTTTAGATTTAGTTGGATGGATAAAGTCGGTGTAAGGGTAGTGCTGTGGGAAAGGCAGAAGCAAAGCACGTAGTAAGGAATGGTAACAATAATGTGACTTGTATTGCATACTAAATTGATCTTAAAACATTCATTTACACAGCCCCACACACACACACACAAAATACACATCACACTACATACAAATACATGTATCGGATAGACTTGAACATTTTATAAAGTTCTCTTTGACCTTTTCATTTAAAACATTCATTGCGTTGCTTTTACTTTCCTTCAATAATTATCCTGTTACTTCTTACCGAATTCTTTAACTAAACTAAGAGCCATTATTGTTTTCATTAGTCGGTATATCAGACAAACAAATTTTGTGACATTCGAGTAACAAAATTTTGTTAATTAAAAATTGTTGAAAACTAGCGTTCATGAAAAATGGTTTGGAACAGTTTGAAGTCGATTAAATGCAATTTTTCTTCAATTCCTAATGTGTGTACGTTGCAATCTGTTCAATTCAGAACAATAAGCAACCCCATGACCCAATGAGATGAAGATTATAAGTATGACGTGTAAATGACGTGTAAATGAGGTGTAGTCAGGCCGACAATTTCTGAGAGAGTATGGTTAATTGAACCCGAACCATCAAAGTACACCGGTAATCACTGTCTAGTATTCAAATCCGTATAAAAGTATTATTGTGCCGGCGTATAAGATGGCACTTATAATATGCAACCCGCAGAATGTATGTACTACAGTACCTAAAAATATCAATTAAAGGAAACAGCTGCTCTACGTACGCATCGCCCCCTACTCACTTTATAGTTAGCCAATGACTTGCCAGCAACGTTGCCAATATTTACGCTTGTAGCTCTGTTAAATATTTCGTCAGCCATTTGTTTGGTCTTTCAATACAATTATAATCTATGAATATACAATCAACTGATTATATTATAAAGTATTTCATGTTAACGTGCTCTATAATCGATGTGTTCAGTACGAGATGCAAGACACGATTGAACTATTGCGGCTCACATACGCATGCGTATGCAATGTTTGTCAGGTACAATCTGACAAAGCTAGCAAACTTTCTGATTGGTCTAAACGCGTAGAACAGTACAGCTCATCAACCGTAAAAAGCATATTAGTTGTTATTGACAGTGTGATGACATGTAAAAAATCAGCTGTCTGCATTACTATACTAATACTATGTTATTAGAAAGGCATGACTATTGCACTGCGTACCTCACCCGGCCATCACTATCTCTCTTTAGCAGAAATGCAGTCTTATACGCCGGCAATAAGAACTATCTTTACTAGGATTTGAACCAGGAACCTTCGTCTCCGAAAATCAGCTGTACAACAGCTGACACGCAGCGACGACTTTACCTTTTGACCAACCCGGTGGGTCAGAATGCAATTTAATTGGTTTATTTTAGTCAGATAATGAAGTCAAATACTTGGTCTACATTTCGTTCGTAGACAAAATTGGAAGACATATCAAAACGAAAAGAAATTAATGAGACATCATTTTTCGCAAATTATATTGGCTATTAAAGCGTCATTCAAATGTATCACAGTCAATAGTAAGATCATTTACGAATAAGACCATTTACAAATTGGTCATTAAACAAACATGAATACATGATATTACTATCTGGGATAGGTACTGTGAGCATAACAAATATTGATATTTCATAACGATTTCGAATAAGGTTATACCAGCTATATTTAACATAACGTGGTATTTCCGAAATTAATTTATGTTTCAAGATCATCTCTTCACTATTAGTAAAGGGATAAGTTCTAAAATAAGTGAAATTACTTTCAACATATGGAAGAACATCCAAACCATTTAGCCTTGGAATCCTTGACAATAGCTTCAGAGTCAATAAAAGATAAAAAGAATTGATTTTCTGGATTTAAGAGAAAAATTCTTACTGTCTTATGTCGATCGATGTATATAACATATTTTGAAATATTCACTTTATATAAATACATTAAATTATGAGTATGTAATATGTGTGCGGGGAAGCAAGTGTGTGTGTATGATTATTTGTTCTGTTGTTTTCGTTCTTCGTTAACGTTTAAGTTATTAACCAGGGGTTAAGTAACCAAAAATATCAGTTTTAACTTATTCAATTGCCCATAACGGGCAGGTGGAGTGTTAAATTAATTGCACTTGATCTGTTGGTTCCAGGGCTACAAAAAAAGTTCTCTTTCTTATCACATAGTCAGCCAATTATTATATGAATAAACTATTTCAGGGGAGACTGTATGATGGTTTTGACTGAAAATTTTGATTTTCGGTTTTTTATGTTTTTCAATAGTTTAGACCTAGATCTACCACAAAAACATTATTATTTTAATGAAAAAAAAATAATAATGATTTATTTTAATAAAAATAACATAATTATTTTAATGAAAAAAATTTAAGTTTTTACAGGTTTATCCTAAAAAATTAACAAGTCGCCATAAGCAAATATTTTTCATATTTTTATATTGCTCGTTTTAGTGCAAACAGAATTTTAGTTTTTTTTAAACATCTGTTTCACTATTTTTAACATTCTCCGCTGTTAGTGCAGCTTTCTAACCAACTATTGATGGGAAATTAATTTTTTGTGTACATTTTGTGTTTTATTTGTGCCTTTTCTCGTAAATTTAGATTTTTAACACTTAGGTACGTTTTTCTCAGAAACCATTTAACCTGCCAGGCTGAAATTTTTACCAGCTAATTATCATGTACATGCACATTCACCATTACTTTCTCAGCTGCTCAAAAAATTAGTAATATATGTAAAATTGTAGAAAAAAATTGTAAAAGTTTTATGTTTTTGGTTTTTTTTTTTTGAAAACTTTATGGTCTTTATATTATTTTTGCGTTGAAAAAAGTTTTGCATAAATAACCGACAAAAATTTGGACATACATGAGGAGTTAATATGATCAGAAATAATTGTTAAAATTGTTGCAGGATATACTCGTACAATGATGGGGAAACAACAAATTGAATAAGGTGCTTAATTCATGTTTCTCATTAACTTTTGTACTTCATTTTGCTATCCTGATAATACGGAAAAAGTGGTAGTCCGAGAAAAAGATGTTGAAAGTGGAAAAGGATTTTACTTGATCTCTAAACGAAGAAATCTGTTGAAGTGAACAAAATTAAAAAAAAATATGACAAAAACCGAAAATACGAGGTGGGAACATAAATATATGCCAGATTATACGCAGATTATTGGAAAAATTATGTACGTACGTAAGTCATGTATACGTTTTTCTAAAGATATCACGAAAACATCCATACCATTCGTTCATTTTATAATAAATAAAACTCAATACAAATTGTCATTTAACAAACATAATTAAAATATTTTTTAACCAATAATTTCTTAAACATTCAAAACAAAATATAAATTAATTTTCTAAAACGTAATAAAATCAAGATACAAAATAAAATGAAAGTTCATTAAAAGAAATATTTTTCGTTTGGAAATGAAATGAAAAAGAAAATTAAAGAAAATGTTTGTATTTGACGTTTTCCTACTAATCTGTCATCGCTCCATTCAGGACAACGTGTTACAATGAACGTGTAGACTTAAAACCTTTTACAAGATGTAACCAACACAGTTTATAAGAAATTAGATAAAATTTTTAGTTTTTATAGTTAAATAAAAGTGTTGAACAGTTTAATAAAAGTTATTGATGTTATTATTACTGGAAATACCCATTAAAATTACTATCTCACATACAGTTAGAGCAAATCATGTTCCTTTATTTCCTTGGTTTGATTACCTGTCTGGTCTGGGATACATTAAAAATGTCTTTTCTTTCTTACGCTCAGATATAAAATGTATGACACCAAATGTCTAAATTCAATAATAATAATAATAATATTGAAACTTAATTTCCAAATGAAAAAAAAATTATTTCCAGACACATTTCTTCCAAACGTTATAATCTGTTTACTACAATTTACAGTGTACGAGTTGGAGTAAATTAATTGACTTACATTATTATGGCTAAAAGCCGTGTCCTGGGATAGGTGGGTAATTAATGAAGAGAATATGTACAGATGCTACTGACCCAATCAAATTCTACTTACTGAAAGCAATTGTACAAATTCAGTCCGTGGAGTGAATGAGTTGTTGTTGGTTTCCTGGAGAAAGATTTAAGTAAGTTTTAAAAAGTCTTCAATCTAGATGCGAAGCCGAATTTCTATATATATATATATATATAATAAGGAAAAAGTAATAAACAACATATCTTGCCGTTTCACTTAATAAACCTTTAGTGTTTAATGAATCACAAATGTGGAAACAAGAGTAGCTATTTTGACTTAGGTTAGTTTCTTTATACAAAATTAGTTTTATAACTTATATTTTTATTAAATATTTATTTCTTCGGTTTTTCTTACATGGAATGGAAATTCGGAGGTTTAGAGCTGCAAAACTTAAAGCGATTAAAGATTTTGGATGTTACTGATAGAAAAACATCTCTATCTCATACAGATATTAGGAGACACCTACATAACCAAATCAAACAACACTGGAATCAAATCTGGTCTCAAAATCCTCTAACGAAACTTCACATCAGAAAACTTATTTTTGAAAACCCACAGTCTCACTTGGAGCTTTGAAGGCATCAAGTACTACTTATACGATTACGCATTGGACACTCTACACTTACACACAAACACTTACTGAAAAAAGATGAAGCACAACATTGTTTACATTGGAACACGCCACTTTCAATCAAACACATCATCACAGTAAATCAAACGACGCATTCCACACGAACACTATTTAAAATTAACAATAATTTAGCACTCAATTTGGTAGACAAAGTAGCGGTTCAAAACACAATAAATTTTTTAAATTTTCACGAAATTTCAGGTTTGATATATTTGTAAAATCATATTTTATTTTTCATTGTGTCATTCTATTTTTTGTAATTATGTTGTCTAAATTTTCATTGAACCTAACTAATTTTTCTTTCTGTTTTTATTGATGACCTTATTGTGTTTGTTATATATTTTGTGTCTTCTTTGAAAATTTCGTCTTACATGTATTTATATGTAACGTGGTCGCTAATAACCTTGTAGTCGATGCACTTTAAATAAATAAGTAAATATTAAATAAAGATTTTGGATGTGTTCGATGGGTAGTATGAAAAAAGAATGAAAAGCGGTTACAGAATGCTCATTCAGTGGGATAGTTTTTTTAAATTATTAAGCACACAACGTTGGCGCACTTTTTTTTCTTATGACAGTTATCAATATTGATAACTGTTACTTTGAAGGAGTAGTTACACCAGGTTATATTAGAGGTCAAAATCGAAGGTTAGCGAGGTACCATGATTTTAAAATGAAAGATTGGAAGAACGAGGTATCCTGGTTGAGAAACGCAGAGAATTTGACTGAAATTACAATTATTGAGAAGCTGTTCCTATAAGCAAAGACTGGGAAAGAATACACCACCAACTTTAAGGTAATCTGATATAAAAAGGAAAGAGATGTATAATCAGGTATGTTTAATTTTTTTTTTTTGGTTTAAGAAGTTGAGCTTAGTTATGTAAAAAGAAGAGTACAAGTAAACAATCCCGCTTATATTTGAATCTCTCCCTACCTAATTTTATCCTCCAGTTCAAAATAATCACATTGAAGACATCCACAAGCGAATTTGAATGCGTCACGTTAAATGTTTTTTTAAAATATTAAATACTTCTCTTGTTTAACAGCTAGTTACGTGAACTGTACAGCTATTATGAGCAACAATATTAATCACCATTCTGTAACGTTGCAATATTATATAAATTTAATTTTTCACTGTGGTAATCTATTGAAAAGTAATCTGAATGAACGAAATTCAAACCCCTTTCTGTTCACAGCTCGTTAGGAAAATTGTCCATCCGTGTGATATAACAATCATCCAATTCGTCAGACGAATACAGTTAAGTATTTAGGCCTTACACATACATGGAACTATCACACTCGATGCAAATGAATTTCAAAAAGTCACATATCAGAAACTTCATACTCTCTTCTCGCCCGAGGATCACACTTACCTATTAAACAAAAAGTAATTTGTTACGATTACCTGATTTGGCCAATGTAGGTGTACGGAGCTTTGATCCATGGATCAGCGAAAAACTCAATATAATAGGATACAAACTTGTATGTTTAGTGACAAAAAACCTTCTTACTTAACGAAATTATATTATAACCTCCATATAGACAAATTTCTGCCCATAACAGACAGGTGGAGTGTCAACTTATTTACACTCAATCTGTTCGTTGCAGGGCTAAAATAAATAGTTCCGTTTCTTATCACAAGGTCAGCCTATTAAATGACTGAATCATTTAAGAACAGAAGAGGTAGAGGTGTAAAATATACTAATCAGAGTTATCTCCCCCTGAAAGTAATGAATTTTATTATACAGCCAGACCCTGTAGTGAATGAAGTGAAGGTGTCATTCGCAGAGTGGAAAATATGTGCTTTTCAGAGAGCCCGGCATGCTGATAAGCGTAGGTACTTTTTCACTCAGTGAGAAAGGCATGGTAAACCACCTGACTTTTCATTTTACTTAGTAAAACGTCTACATGTCCAAACCAGCCTTTCGGCTGATGACCTAAACAACAATATACAAATTTACAAGCCCATTAAAGAAATTTTACACTCATTTCCTTTGAAAATGTACAAACTTTTCATACCCATACCACAAATTCCACAAAAAGATTAGAGAGCTGTTGGAGTAGGGATCTAATATTGACGAGGGCAATTTTCTCAACCCAGTTGATAACAGAAAATTAAAAAATACGTAAAACTTCATAAATACTGCAGGTTGTATTAAGAGCAGTTGTAGTTTTCTCTAAGTAAAGGAAAAAAGTTAAAGATTTTCTAGGCTGGACTAGTTGCACTATTTACTTTATTTCGATGCACTTTATTTCTTTGTTAGGTTCCTTGTTTTAAAGTGACAGTAATTATTATTATTCAACTGTCGTTCTTTAAAAAGAAACTGCAATAGTATTTTCAATAGTACTGTCACGTCTTTGTAAACTAAAGTAATTAGGAATTTGATAAGTTATTTTAATTAATTACTAAAGAAACAGTAATAATGACTAAGGTAAAAACGGACATCTTATTTCCTTAATTTATAATTAACAATTAATTTGTTCCTATCAACAACCTGTAGTGTATTATAACATCTAAAATAATTGGAAAAACTTTTCATTCAATTCATTAACTAAATTGGAAAATATGTCAGAAGTTGTTACATTGAATGTACCAGTTGCCTCCTCTTTAATTCGAATAAAAAGTCAAGGCCAATTTTTCTTTGATAAACTTTTGAAAACCTCATCAGGGCAGTAAGAAATAGAAGGTTGAACATATTACTTAGCATTATTAAGAGTAGAAAATTGGAACAATATATAGAAACTTGAGCGAGATTGTTTGTTCACACAGTGAAAACTTTAAACTGAATTAAAACTTTATTCATCACTTCCAGTCTTCAACAGTTGAAAGGTGAAAAACTTTTCAAAAACACCAAAAATGTGAAACAGAATGATCTTTTCAGGTTTCAGTCTTCTTTCATTTTGTAAATACTCGGGCGTTGTTTACTTGTGTGGGGGATATATATTTTATAAAGTTTGTCCTGTGTCGACCTGGTGTTACAGATTAATTTTCATCGTTAACGTTTCAAACTGTAGAAACTAAGAAAAAATATAAAATAAGCTGTACAAAAACCATTTAATCATTTTTAAAAAAGTTTACTTTAGTCTAAGAAATTAATTAACTATAAAAATTCTATCAAAACAGTTGAACTCAAAATTTAACTTTTAGTAAATTTTTTTATTTATTTTAGTTTATTTAAAGTCGCATCAACAGCTTGGTTATTAGCAACTACGGTGGATTATGGAACAATGGGTTTTAACTTGAGAAAATTTTCAGACCATAGCCGGGTTTTGAACCCGGGACCTCGGCGTTGTAGGCTAGCGCACTACCACTACGCTTCGGAGACGGCCCTTTTTACTTTCTTTTGTCTGTGGAATATATACGAGGGTAGGCTGATAAGTAATGCACACATGCTTGTAGAAGACGAACAAAAAGAAATAGCAAGATGGGGTAAATAACAAATTAAAGTACAAATCTTAACCTACCAAATTATCTATTTATTTTTCAATATAGTCACCGTTAAGCATTACACATTTCTCCCAACGTTTAACAAGTTTTTTCATTCCGTCACTGAAAAATTCTTCCGACTTTCCTCGAACCCAGGACGCAATAGCTGCCTTCACCTCATTGTCCGAGCTGTAATGATTACCCTTAAGGTCTCTCTTCAGTAGAGGAAAAAAATAAAAATCGCAAGGCGCAAGGTCGGGAGAATACGGAGGGTGTAAAATTGGTTGAAACTTCAGGTTTCTCAGAGCCTCTCCAGTTGCACGCGAAGTGTGTGGACGAGCATTGTCGTGTTGCAAAATTATTGGCGCCAGGTTGCCTCTAACACGACAAACTCGACGTCGGAGGTGTTTCAGAGTCTGTATATACTGAGCAGAATTTACCGTTGCCCCTCGTTCCAGATAATCAGTCACATAAACTCGGCGAGCATCCCAAAACACAGTCAAAAGAATTTTTTTTGCGGACGGTTGTGTTTTGAACTTTTTCACAACAGGAGAATGTGGATGACGATATTCAGCGCTCTGCCTTTTTTCTTCGGGATCGTAATGATGAACCCATGACTCGTCCCCCGTTACAATATTCAAAAGAAAGTCGTCTCCTTCGTCACGGTAGCGCTTCAAAAGTTGTTCACAGCATTCCAATCGACGCTGTTTATTCTCGTCTGTCAGACGGCGTGGTACCCATCGTGCACAGATTTTACGGTATCCCAATTGTTCAATAATGAAGCCAACACGTTCCTTAGATATTCCAATTTGGTTTGCGATACGCTGTTGAGTGATTCGCCGGTCATTTTGAATCAAATCATCGATGAGTTTGCGACGATTATCGTCTGAGGCAGTGATTGGTCGTCCACTGCGTGTTTTGTCAACAATTAAGGCTTTTCCAGGTTGGCAATCACGAAATTTTATTACCCA
Organism: Catonia carolina; assembly: GCA_035578175.1. Taxonomy (NCBI): domain Eukaryota; kingdom Metazoa; phylum Arthropoda; class Insecta; order Hemiptera; family Achilidae; genus Catonia; species Catonia carolina. Next base: position 252,043,455 of record JAQMRL010000001.1, on the reverse strand, counting down.
ACGATTCACAGTAGACCTATCAACAGTATCGTCACAATAAACAGCCTTTAAACGACGATAAATCTCACTAGGATTCACTTTCTCAGCAGTTAAAAATTCGATAACAGCGCGTTGTTTAATTCTCGTTGACATAGCACCAGAACACGACGCCATACTTCCACTACTCAAAACAAACTGAATGAAAGCAACGCCTTCAAACTGCGCAGGCTTGTAGAGGAGAAATAGTACTTCCACATGCCACCAGGCGCGCTACTGAAGTTTATTTAGTTGTCTTCTACAAGCATGTGTGCATTACTTATCAGCCTACCCTCGTAGGAAGAAAAGTATTGTTTTCATGTCGATTTTTCAAAATCGAGTTTCCACCGGGGATCTACACGTTTTTAGACCCGCTGAACCCAAAAAACATGTTTTTAGCGATTGGTCTGTGTGTGTGTGTGTGTGTGTGTGTGTGTAAGTGTGTGTGCGCGCGCGCGTGCGTGTGCAGTGCATCTGTGCCTGGGTGTGTGTGTGTGTGTGAACAGAATATTTCAAGAACGGAACATCACACGAGCTTTAAACTTGAAACTTAAGTTAGATACTACTAGAGGATCCGACACGAACATTTTTATCAAAATCGTTTAACCGGAAGTAGTAGTTTATTCGTACCATTTTTCACTTTTTTGCAATTTTCACAAAAACGGATCGTACGATGCTTTTTTAAAATCGCCTCATTTACTAAAAAAACCGAGGTGAAAATATACAGGCCTATTGTATGGATTTCAATTTTGCTCATCGTTCATTACTTTGTTTTTTCTATTCTTATGATTCATATCTACGGATGTTACAAATTTCCTCTGTTGGAATTGCGAGATGGAATATTAGCAAAATTTCAAATTAAACTATAATAAAATGATTCTACAATTTTCGCTGAAATTATTTGACTGTTCTCTCTTGATATAGTAACACAGAAAAAATACTCGGAATATATATTCTTGTCATCAAAAATAAATGGAAAAAAGGCAAGTTAATCCTAAAATGCTTACAAAACTGGACGGATTTTTTTATTGTATAAAAGAAGTGCAAATTTCTATGAACACTCAACAAATTCATCCAATTATAACAAGTAAACACATATACAACGTCACGATAATTTTTAACAAATTCATTTCTCTACCATTCTACAAAATTCATTCAATCGTTATTTTCAAACGAATGATACATTTTAATAAGCATTACGGTTTTTTAAAATTTTTCATTAATATTTAATTCTGTTCTTTGTTTATGTAATGAATTCATCCAGTCGACCTTTTTATAGAAATTGTAAAATATTAATTATTAGCAATGAATTTACTGAAACAAGTACATCATTTTGTAATTTATTTCAAAAGTGTTATTGTAATAGTAATAGTGATATTAGTTTATCTCGCGGTATGTTTTTGTAGGATTTACTGCAACGATTGTTTTTTTTTTAATTTTTTTTTGGAGTAAATATAGTGCGAATAAATAATATAATTATTTATATAAATAAAATAAAATAAAATAATATTTTAGCTAGATATAAAAACGAACTTAATTAAGACGATTAGCTCAGATGCTTCACCATACAACCATCCCAGAAGGCTAAAGAGACCTTGGAACAAAGAATTGTTGTTACCCTAAAATATAAAAAAAACAAAAAATTCAGATGACATTAATATTACTAATATGTCTATACACTGATTCAGAATTCCATTGGTAAAATAACAACCAAGAAACTCCATAAATGGGTGGTCTGCTTCCACCAGTCGTTCATATTGGGTATCATTTGTACTATTGTAACCTCTAGCACATTTTGTTATTGTAATTCATTGTACAGACACAAATAAATAACATGTTAAAAATCTGCTGTGAAACACTCACAAAACTTTCTCTTACCAATGCAAACAATTAACAATTTAACCTAACATTAGTAATAAAACATTAGAAATAAACAAAAAACTAACCTCAAAAAACATAACCTTATTTATACATGAGTGAATGATGCACAATGAAAATCAACCTCAGTTTGGCTTAAAAATACGGAAAATCACTCGTTCACGCTAAACTAGGCTCTGTAGAGAAAAATGCTGTAAATAAAAGTTGTAGATTTTGTAATTTTCTATTAATTTGATTATATAGGCCTACACTTTTCGTAAAATGAATACTGAGACTGAAATCTTAAAAATCGACTTTTTACAGATTTTCCTGAAAAAAAAACAGAAAATTACTAGTTACCGCTAAACTAAGCGTTATACAAAACAGATTTGAAATAAAAGTTGTAGGATTTTTTAATTTTCTACAACTTTTATTATACACATTTTAAGGCTAAAATGCATACTATAGTCGTAATCTAAGAAAAAAAAACAATTTTTTACGAGAAAACTGCCTTTCCAAGAAATTCAGCACACATAGCGAAACTTTAAATTCAGAGGAATTGGAAATTTTGATGGATGAGATAGAAAACTATAAAGCTATTTTCGCTTACCATCTAATGATTTACGTTTAATAGTTACATGCTCAATCCATGTAAGCTGTCTGTCTATATGTAGATCGAGATACCGAATTCTGTCGGCTTGAGGTAGAGGAGAGTTATACAAGAAAAGTCTCGGACAGGTCTACCGTCTCAAGGTAAACGTAACGTGTTTTGTTTTGTCCGATTTAATTTTGATTCCCCACTTCGTAAACCACGATTCTAATTTAAACACGTGATTTTGTAAATTTAGTGAAATATTGTTGACCGTTTTATCCGAGGAAAGTACAACTGTGTCATCGGCAAAAGAAGCAGTGAGTGTATGTGGATCAGTTGGAATATTGGAAGTGTATGTTAAATAATAATGGGGAGAGTATAAAACATTTTGGGACTCCGGCCTCAGCAGGCTTTAAATCTGACCGTTCGTTGCCGAGAATTAAATAATAAAAATTATAATAATAAGAAAGTTAAATAATCAAGAATTAAATATGAAGATGTGGGATATTGCTTTACATAAATTACAGACTGGTGTCTTTTATTTTTTTAATTGAACGTTATCGATATTTTATGTAATTTTGTTTCTTGTTTGTAAATCCTACTCTTTAATTTTCTTATTCATAAAATGTATACACAAGTAAATAGAACACATTTACAGCCTTTTCTGTGCGAAATAATGAAGTCTTGTCATATTAAAGAAAATTAGTTTCAAAATGACTTGTTTACAATTTTGATGTTATCAACGCATGGATTATTCGAATGGTGATGACTTTGTATGTAAATGTTAGTATTGATTCGACAGGTGCATTTTACTGCTTCACCCAAATTTCCCTTACAATTTCCGAAACTTCATTACGTTTTCTATTTTCTTTTTGTTCTTTAAATTTTATTTTTCTGTCAATGTTTTGTGTACTGAGGTTATTTCTTTATATATTTTTTGCTAATACCGATTCTCACATGTTGGATTGTAAGATCCACGTTAAAAAATTCCCTTGATGGTTTTAATTCCTATAAAATTTACAGAATATTCTAAATTAATTTAGGAACTAATTAAAACCAAGGTAGTTAATTTTTAATACAGCGCTCAAAGGTAAGTGTCTATGCTAAAATAAACAACACGCGTTAAAGGAAACAGAATTGTATTCGGAAAACAAATGGACTGAACATATCAGAGTTTTACAGAAGTGTATAGAAGATGGATGTTATACAACTAACAAGAATAATTTTTGTGGCCACTAGAAAAACCTAAGTTGACTAATAAGTAGGTTAGAGAATTTGGTAGGATCATGAAGAAATGACGATAAAAAAGTATTTATTCGAAAAAAGTACATTATAGATCATGTATGGGCTTATAACTAATGACAAAATCAGATAACGGAAGAAATTAAAAGTGAAGAAAAGCTTGTAGAGAAAAATTTCTGACAATGTGGGCTTTCAAGAATAGCTTCCAGAAATACTTCAAGTTCTTTAGATGCACTAAACGACATTAAGTATTTAATTAAATATAAATGTTAAAGTTAAACGGCTGGGTTAAGTATGATAAAATTGAGATTATTAATTAATTAATAACAATAAAATAAATTTGTAAATGGCATTCGTTTCGGGCATTTAATGGTTTAAATTTCAAGATTACAGTTGTTAGTAAAACAAACTTTATTATGTAAAATTTTTGTATATTATTAACATAAACACGGGGAAGTTAAAAAAGACAAAGTAAATACAGAAATTCCGGTAACATTTATGGATGAACAATAATTTGTATCCTTTTTCAATTTCTCGATTCGTTTTTTTAATTCAGTGCTCGAGTTTTAGTTTCTTTTAAAAATTGATATAACAGTAGTTGATGACTGTATTTTATGACAAAATTTTATGTCTTCAAAGCGAATGAATGTGTAAGTAGAGCAGGAAATTTGTTTGTAAAACGTCCTACAACAGAACAACTACAAATAGGCTTTGCTACAAAATCGACCAATATCTAGGCTATCCTTTGTATACCGGTGTAAAAATAACGTGAAAATATAGCAGCTACACTAGAAGTAATACACACACAGACAGAATTGGTTGGAGGCAGAATTTACAAAAAAGCTTGTGTAGTAGTTTGGTTCATCGGCTATAAAAATCAATAACGTCAGTGGTAGAGATTTCAAAGATAACTCTCGCGTAATCGCTAATTTTTATGTAGGCACAGTACTTTTGCGAAAATTCTGATTGATGTTACACGTCACTTTACTAAGAAATACAGTTGTTGTTGTTGTTTAGGTTATCAGCCGAAAGGCTGGTTTGAACCTGTAGAGGTTTTACTAAGTAAAATGAGGAGTGAGGTGGTTTACCATGTCTTCCTCACAGAATGGGAAAGTATGCCTATCAGCATGCCGGGCCCTCCTGATAGCACATATTTTCCACTCTGTAAATGACACCTTCACTTCATTCACTACAGGGTCTGGCTGTATAATGAAATTCATTATTTTTAGAGGAGATAACTCTGATTAGTGTCTTTTACATCTCAACCTTTTTCTTTTCTTAAATAATTCAGTCATTTAATAGGCTGACCATGTGATAAGGAACAGAGCTAGTTATTTTAGCCCTGCACCGAACAGATTGAGTGTAAACAATTTGACACTCCACCTGTCTGTTATGGGCAGAATGATATACACTGTTGATTCTAAATTGTGGTAAAATAATTTAGTACATGATTGTAGAGCTTAAAAAAAGTACATTTAAACATATCTCCGCAAACGCTTTATTAGCTATTTACAGCTAGCGAAACATTTCGCCCCAATTTCAGTTCCGCTGGTGAAATACAGTGATACTGAATTCTTTGCTACCTTTTGCGATAAATATAATGAATTTATATGGCAAAATACCTAAAAAATCGAATAAAACCAATCTGGAAGCTGTAGTGTTAGCAGTTTTTGAGAAAAAGGATGAAATATGCAAAAAATCTTATTAGAAAACACTGTCTTCTACATTTGATGCCCAATAACTTTGTTAAATGACCAATAAACAAATAATTTTTTCCAGTGAAAATTGTGGAGAATTTAATCCTGAAAGCAATAATATAAGCAGTTTAAACTAAATGTAAATAAAAGTTTAATAAAATGGACTCTTATGTATTATACAGGAATACTTTGCCGTTTTATGAGAAGAGAACGAATAACTCATTAAGAAAAACATAATATTTTTTATGAAAAGTTTTTTTTAATATGAAATAAACATATCTAAATGACATTAAAATCGTACCAAAAGACTAAATATGATGTTCAAAATGACTTCCGTTGTTCACAATGCACGCGTTCAGGCATCTTTTATGACGGGTGAGGCAGTGAATCGGGCGATTATAAAAACACCTTGAGGAAGTTAAAAAATGTAGTTTAATTAATTTAGAATATACCAAGTAATACTTACATATTTACAATTTTTTATCAATATTACTTGAAAATCATAGCATAAAGATGTCCTCCATTTTGTCGCACAATTCCTGAACTCGTGCACGAAGGTTATTCATCACATTTCGTAATGTGGCTGTAGGAATTCGTGCCACTTCTTCACGTATCCGTTCTTTAAGTTCCCGTTCATTTCGAGGCGGTGGAGATTGGAAAACACGTGATTTTAAGTGTCCTTATAGAAAGTAATCACATGCAGAGAGATCTGGTGATCTGGCTGGTCATGAAATGTCTCCGTTCTTAGAAATGACGCGATGACAAGCGTCGCAAAACATTAATTGCAGCCCTGGATGTGTGGCAGGTAGCACCGTCTTGTTGAAAAAAACATGTTTTGGTAAGCCAGATTACGAAATAATTCCGGTTGAAGACAGTTCTCCAACATGTTAACATAGCGCTGTGTATTCACGGTAACTACACGTTCATTGTCATCCTCAAAAAAATATGGTCCTACGATAGCCTGTGTTGGTATTGTACACTAAACTGTCACTTTAATACTGTGAAACGGCTTTTCGTGTGACCAATATCTAAAATTCTGCTTATTTACGAAGCCCGAAAGATGGAAGTGAGCTTCATCACCCATCCAAAGATTGTTGAGAAGATCTGCGTTGTCATTCATCATGTCCAATAATCGATTATAAAAAGCAAGTCGGGATGCGTGATCAACATTATTCAAAACGTGCACTAACTGAATTTCAAACAGATGGAACTGTAGATCTTTGTGTAAAATCCTCCTCACACTGCGATTAGAAATGCCGAGTGATATTGCATGCCGTCGAGCTGAACGCGTAGGACTTCTTAACACAACCGCCTGCACCTTGTCAACGTTTTCTGGTGTACGGACACTTTTACGCTTCCAGTTCGTGCCTTCAGTGTTGAGCCTGTTTCTTCGAAATTTTTAACCCATATTTTTATTACATAGGCTGAATGTATCGGATCATTACGCGGAATATTGAAATAATTATGAAATGCGCGCTGCGCGAACACGTAACTATCATTATTTTTATAATACGCTTTAACACCGTACGCTCCTTGTGCACCGCTCCACGACCCCATTAGCACTAAATGGTAAAACAGACGCTTCAAGATGTGGTAGTCTCATTCTTTTAGCCACACTACATGAGACTGTATGCAGTGTTGCCAAATCGTCCGATTCACTGCCTCTACATCCCATTTATTTAACTCTACAATCATGTACTAATTTATTTTACATAATTTAGAAACACCCTGTATACTTCTCCTCCTAACTTTTATTAGAAAGATGTACAATAAGCTGTATAGCTGGCGTTATGGTTAATAAGTAGTTTGAAACAAGGTGAAAGGGATATGAGTTTTATTAGGAAACACAAATTTTTAACTCTTAAATAATGTACTAAAATCAAAGAAGAAATACTGAATTATACCAAACATCCATTTTAAATTTTGGGGTATTAGGGATTTCATAAAGTGAGTTTTGTTTATCGTTAGAGAAAGAATTGTTTTATCTTCTTAAGTTAGCTCCCAAACCTGCTTCCCTAAACTTATAAAAGTATACGGAACGACGATGTGGCAATATCAAGTGTGCCAAACATGGTTAAACAATTCAACTTTTTTTTAGCTGAACCAAACAGATAAATATAAAATTATTCTTATAAATATCTTAAATTTTTACTTTCTTTTGCCTATATGAATATATAGGAAGGAAAGTATTGTTTTCATATCTATTTATCGAAATCGAGTTTTCACCGGATCTACACGTTTTCAGACCCCATGAACCCAAAAAACATGCTTTTAGCGATTGGTCTGTGTGTAGGTGTGAACAAAATATCTCAAGAAAGGAATATCGTACGAACTTGAAACTTGAAACTTAAGTTAGATTCCACTAGAGGACCCGACACGAACATTTTCATCAAAATCGGTTAACCGGAAGTAGTAGTTTATTCGTGTCATTTTTCACTTTTTAGCGATTTCTCAAAACCGGCTCCTACAACTGTTTTAAAAATCGCCTCATTTACTCAATTTTTTATGCTATACAAGATAAAGTAGACGCCATGTATGCTGAAACTCTTGGAAAGGCTGTTTTCTCGTTAAAAAATTGTTTTTTTAAGATTGCGACTTTAATATGCATTTTAGCGCAAAAATGTAATTCAAAATTATAGACAATTTTAAATTCCATAACTTTTATTTCAAACATTTTTTATATAACGCTTAGTTTAGCGGTAATAAGCAATTTTCTGTTTTTGTTCCACGAAAACATGTAAAAATTGATTTTTTAGATTTCAACCTTTGTATGCATTTTACGACAAAAGTGTCAACCTTATCAACCTTATAAAACATTAAAATCTACAACTTTTATTTTGAACATTTTTCTCTACAGAGCCTAGTTTAGCGTGAAAGAGTGATTTTCCGTATTTTTTTAGCCAAACTGAGGTTGATTTTCATTTTGCGTCTTTCACTCATGATTAAAATTAGGTTATGTTTGTTGAGGTTAGTGTTTTGTTTAATTATAATATTAGGTTATATTGGTAATTATTTGCATTGGCAAGAGAAAATTGTGTTAGTGTTTCACACCTGATTTTTTTTATCGAGATAATGAATTACCGTATGTAAACATGAAAATATTTTGAATTCAATAGCTAGAAATCATATTTTATTCCTTTTACATTTTTTCTATAATGAATATTAGAAAACTCATTTTATCTCTGTGTACTCTTAGTTAAAGAAAAATAACTTTTGTTGAAAATGCACTAAATGAAGTTTACAAGCTGTGAGGCAAATTGTGGGTTTAAAAGAAGGTGAATTGTTGATATAATGGCAAAGACACCAGATGAGGACGTCTTAATGTCTCCCAGTGGGAATGAACCTCAAAGTAGGAATGTAGGGGGGATTAGAAACGGGGTAGAGATGCCATAATTCTTACAGCGTTCTGAAAAATCCTCCCCTGCATCATCACCATCATCTTATCACCTGTCAGGTGGTGGAATAAAATAGTTCATCTTTTCTAGCCCTTTTTTGCTACCTTTTTACTTTTTCTCATTTCCAACCCTTCTTCGTCTTCTTCATAATATTGCTGCTTTGTGTGCCTGTCTTCATTTTTGACTAATGATGCTTAACTCCTTAACATCTTACATAGTCTTAGATGGTTTAACTTTGTGCGACTATTGTCATCCTGCGACTTATATTTCTTTTATTTAACATGCTGGATTTTTAAGAAAGAAAGTTTCAAGACAATTTTAAAGGGTGGGTTAACTTATGAAAATCTTTACAAAAGAAACTGAAAAATTGTTCCAGAGATTCCAAATGTAATATAAAATTTTAATGATATTTTTGCAGCTGTGTTTTCGGTGTGGTATACCAAACTTGGTCATACACATTTTTGTATTTATTGTTTGTTTTTCTCTATTTAGGAAATTTACAATCTGTTGGAAACAATCAGTAAATGTGATAACACAAAATTTGGAAAAAATAACATGGTAAATAAACGTGAGTGGAGACACAGTCCAGTTGACAGAACTCCAACGTGAATAGATAAGTGTAGCATTAAGTTTAAGTACGTTTTAGCATAAGTGTAGTGTGGTATACTTATTTATCGCCACACAAAAGATGCCAAATTTGTGAAAGAACTTTACTTAAAAATGATTGAAAAGATAATAAACTTGGTAAACATCCCGTTTATTGTAAACTTTTAAAATTATCCATCACAATAGTTACGACATTCTTGTCATTGTAATCCTATGAAAATATATTTATTATGTCCCTTACGGGAATACCGACAACTGAAATGAACAATTCACTTTTACTTGGAGAATAGTATAATATTTTAATCCCAATAACTATTTTTTTTATTACTGAATGAAATAACAACAGTCTGTTTACATAAACAGCAATCAACTAAATCTGAATCAAGTTATGAATCTATTCATCGTATTATCAATCTATTAGTAAATCTGAAATAACTTTCTCAAAATATATACATAAAATAGAAATAAAACAATTTAATTGAGTATATCATTTTAGAAAAACCACTTTTAATGCATGAATGAGGGGCGCCTACCTATTCAGTTCGCGATCTTGCCCCTCACTGAAATATATTTTATACAAAATTTATCTTGTTCTTCTCTAGTCGCCTAGCAACTGAAATAAATAACTTTTATTAAAATAATTTTGTCAATATGAAATAATTTTAAATAATTCTTAAATAATAATCAGCTGGAGTTTGTTTATACTTTAATAGACTCAAAAAATAAACAACTCCAGGTGCCCAGTAAATTCGGTACGTTACAAATATCCCCGCAATTCAATTTTGAAAACAAAAAGAAATTTTTATGATAATCTAAATTTTGAATTTGTTTGATAAATTTAATTCCAAAATGTTTTAAAAATTGTTACTAAGCGACCTTACAATTCCATTGATCAAATAAACTATAAACTATAAGCTATAAACAAACTATAACCAACTATAAACAAACTATAACCAACTATAAACAAACTATAACCCTATAACACCTAAACTATAACCTATAAACAAACTATAACCAACTATAAACAAACTAATAAATAGGAACTGTGGACTACCAAATATACATATACATAAATAAATAAAAGTTCAAATAAACATTGTACACACACAACAAACCTCATACATACATAACAAACCTCCACCTTCATCACGACCGTCACTTTTTATATTACAAAGCACATTTTTTAATATAATTTCATATTCTATTTCCTCTATTAGTCCAGGTATCTGCTTAACTTTTACGGTACTTCTTTTTTCCTTGTTTTGTACATCACTCCTGGCTGAATGGATGTTTCCCTTCCCCGTCACATCAGAATCATAATTTGAACCGCTGCTGGTACCATCCTGTGCTGATTTTTCTTCATCATCCTCTGCTTCATCCAAAGTTGACACCCTTCGATTTACACCACTTCTCTCTCCTTCCGGCAATCTTAAAACATTCTGACTGGCACTGGCACAACTACCCGTTTCTACTACAACATTATCTTCATCTGGTTTAATATTTTCAGTTAATATTTTATCGTCTTTACTACTTACTGATCCACTTTTTAATATACTTTTCTTTGTTTTTACTACATTATTATCTTCATCTGGTTTAATATTTTCATTTAGCATTTCATTATTTTTAAAAACTTGTCCTATTCTATCTATTCTATTACTTAAATCCCTACCGAGTTTACTCATTATATCTTCAAATCTCCTAGTTTGCTCCTCAGCCTGCTCTTCAGATCTCCTAGCTTGCTCTTGCAACAGGTTCAAAATAAGCTGCATGTTATCATCTGACTTATCTATATTCATATTATTATTGTTATTGCTATTATTATTCATATTTACTCTTCTTATTATTCACGTTATTCCAATCCAAAGATTGTGGATATTTCCCCACATTAGGATGACAAATTTGTGGTAATACTTAAATATTCCCCACGAGGGATTCGCCAAATTTGTGGTATACTTATTTATCGCCACACAAAAGATGCCAAATTTGTGAAAGAACTTTACTTAAAAATGATTGAAAAGATAATAAACTTGGTAAACATCCCGTTTATTGTAAACTTTTAAAATTATCCATCACAATAGTTACGACATTCTTGTCATTGTAATCCTATGAAAATATATTTATTATGTCCCTTACGGGAATACCGACAACTGAAATGAACAATTCACTTTTACTTGGAGAATAGTATAATATTTTAATCCCAATAACTATTTTTTTTATTACTGAATGAAATAACAACAGTCTGTTTACATAAACAGCAATCAACTAAATCTGAATCAAGTTATGAATCTATTCATCGTATTATCAATCTATTAGTAAATCTGAAATAACTTTCTCAAAATATATACATAAAATAGAAATAAAACAATTTAATTGAGTATATCATTTTAGAAAAACCACTTTTAATGCATGAATGAGGGGCGCCTACCTATTCAGTTCGCGATCTTGCCCCTCACTGAAATATATTTTATACAAAATTTATCTTGTTCTTCTCTAGTCGCCTAGCAACTGAAATAAATAACTTTTATTAAAATAATTTTGTCAATATGAAATAATTTTAAATAATTCTTAAATAATAATCAGCTGGAGTTTGTTTATACTTTAATAGACTCAAAAAATAAACAACTCCAGGTGCCCAGTAAATTCGGTACGTTACAGTAGCATTTAGAACATTGTAGTGGATAGTCAATTACAGTACTACGTTAATTGATGTGGTCCCGGCTCCATTGACATTTTAGACGTTTTATTGGATTGTTTGGGAGAGTCTGCGTAACCACTCTTGAGGTCAATGGGTTATGATGGTTCACAAGTTTCTTCCTAAATTTTGTATAGAGTTTTAATATTATTATTTTGTATTTATTGTTAAAATTATTTCTTATATTTTAATAAAAATGTAACTTAATATAGAATAATTAATAAAAGGCATATACTTATATACAATAGTGTAAATTTAAATGTAACGGATATTTTATAATAGTAGTAAAAGAATAATGTATTGTTTTAAGTAATTTCATAACAGGGTTTTATCAACAGAAAAGGAAGAATAGTATAAACTTTTAGAATCGACAAGTGGTGGAAAGGAGAGAGTTAGGCATAGAAAGAAAGGATGAATTATATTGAAAAATCAATTGGTTAAGAACATGCAAGAATAATTAAGTGATTGGCTAATTTAAATTTAACTTATCTCTTCTTCTTCGTACTCACAAGGATTAAGCCTTCTTGTCCTGTTCCGACTCACAACCCTTGTTACTGCTTTTTTCCTTTAATTTGTCAGCACTATTACCATGTCTTGCGTGGTCTGCCAACATCTCTCTTTCCATGAGGTTGATATTTTAAAATCTTCAATGGTATTCTTCCCGCTGGGATTCTCTGAATATGTTCTCTCCATTGTCGACGGTATTCAACAACCTTTTCATTCAAATTGTAGACATTTAATTCTGAGCGTATGTCTTTATTTCTTGTTTGATCTCTACGCTCGCATCCCTTAATTTTGCGAAGGAATCTCATTTCCACCACCTATACTCTACTCTCCAATAATTTTGTAGTGACCCACGGCTCACTTCCGTACAAGAGAAATGGGGTAGCCATCACTTTATAAAATTTTATTTGTGTTTTCTTCCTCGCTTTTTTGCTTAAGGTCCTACTTATAGTCCCACATGTTGATTGAAACTTTCCTACTTTCTTTTCAATGTCTATATCTTCCTTAAAACTAATGTCACATCCCAGGTAGTTATATTTTTACACTTGTTCCAGTATTGTATCATCATTTTTACGTATCTTTTTAAGGATATATTGAGTAACGCTAGCAAAGCTGGTCATGGCAAGTACAGTACCAGACAATTCATTGCAGTGAGTAGATGTACAAGTTGATCAGTAGGCCTATAGCTTAACGAACTAGAGACCACAGATGAAGGCGGAGTACAGTAACCTAGATCACAGCACAGAGCAAATTAACTTTCGTTAATCGTATCCTGCGTTGTCACGTTGTGATCCCGCTGCGGATGACAGCCTAAAAAAATGTAGCTGGAGTTTGATGGAACAGAGTGTGACTTAGCGAAGGGGCAACCTCCCACTCGACTTTGGCTGTTATTGGCTAGATCTCATCTGCAGTCTTTAGTTCGTTGGGGTATAGATACAAGCGGAAGTATTTTTTATTAAGACGAAAGTATATTGTCGTGTCTTTTTTAATAATTATATATTGTGTGATAAATATAAAATATAAATAACTAAAATAATCATTCTAGACTCATGTTAATAGTTATCAGATAGCAAATTCTAATGGACATTCTACAAGGACTTACATAGTTAACACAGTAAGATAGTTTTCTCCATGTGAAAATTTCAACAAAAATTTAACTGTTTAAACAGCGAAGAGATTATGATCGACTGAAGTGGCTGCAGAGATCTTCATTAGACATCACATTTTATAACATTTTAACAGGTATTTTAATAGAAATAATGATTTGTAAAATGGTACTATTCACTGAACTAAACACACAGTGTGTATAATTATGTTTAATGTTTTATTTTAATACTTTTAATTTTTGCTTAATAAAAATCAAATTAATTAATATAGATATGCCTTTCATTAAAATTATCAGTATTCTTGTTAAGCAGTTCAACAATCTAGATTTATTAAATAAATTTCAAATTTAAAAGTATTCCTTATTTTCTAAAAAAATACTTATTACGTGACGTATATATGGGTATTCTGAAATAAATTATCAATTAATTAAATTAATAAAGCAAGGATGTTAATAAAAGTCGTGGTTTGTAGCAATCTATTAATTAGCTGAGATAGAGGATTGGATTTCGTGAGTTCTTTAATATTTCCTGTTGAACATTTTTTCATTATTATGGAAAACAAGCTAAGAAAGAATAAACAATATTTTTTTGCTGTCATATTATTATATTGAGTTTGGTACCATTTGCGAAATAATATTTGAAATTACTAATATCAAAACCAATCACAATTCGAAGCAATGCTGAACATTATATAATAACAAGGAACGGGTAAGTATGATAATGGTTTGATGCAAAATTGATGAAAATTTAGTTTGAACATCGGGTACCCATTGACAACCGAGAATAAGGACGTAATGCAACATTTGGTAACGCCCTACGTTCAGAATCATCTCATATTAATTAAATTCAACAAATCTGCAGTTCACGTCGGTTAATAACCTACAATTAGGCAATAACTTATTAATTATTAAAGTGGTTATTATGATTGACAGTTTAACTTCATTGAAATAATTTTAACAATACAGTAAGACCTCGACTCGAGGGATGCGTTCCGCAAAATCATCGCGTAACTTGAATTGTTCGGTTTAACCTTAAAATATTCGCTAATTTTCCGTTGTGTTGATTCACTAAACACAGTCGTTCCTTTTATGTTCTTACCGTCTGCATTAGCAGAAATTGCAAAACAGTCAGACGTAAAAAAAATTATGTTTTTCGTTTTTTCACCCTTTTTGTATACTTTAACATCTAACTTTTCCTCTAAAGTAACCGCTTTTTGTTTGTTAACCTTTATTTGAACTCAAAGTAACCGCACTGTACGAAATGTAACAACAAAAACAAGAAAATAAAAGACCTGCAAATTGTAGCACAATTAAAATTACGATTAAATCTGCGCAACTTACATGAGCGATATTTTTGACGCAATAAACAGTATCAATGTTTAGAACAAAAGCAAATCAAGATAAAATAAAATTCCAAGTAAAAATGGGGGGTTGAATTTACAGTAAATGATTTAAAGGGATATCAAGAAAATACAAACAAGTCATTAACTACAAAAGAATAAAATTACTTGTAAAAACAAGAAGAATACAGGAAGGGGTTTATTCAGTTGAAGAAAGATAAAACAGATTTGAACAAACAAAAAAATACTGAGAACAAAAATTAAAGAACCCCCAAAAGAAAGTAAAGACAACCTAAATTGACTAAAGTGATCCAATTTGGTCATAAAAGTATATACCTGTTTACAAAATGAGGCTATTGCAATTTCCAACATAAATACAAAGAAAACTATTCTTAATGCAATATTTTACCAAATATTTAAAATATAAAGTTTATACTTCAATAGACAAAATTAAGCAAGGTACATCAAAATTATATTCCATTACCTAATTTTAACAACATATTTATTTTACATAATAAAGTTCTTCACAGTCTTTAATTAGGATAATTTGAAGAATTTGCCAGTTGTATTTTGT
Source organism: Catonia carolina (assembly GCA_035578175.1). Taxonomy (NCBI): domain Eukaryota; kingdom Metazoa; phylum Arthropoda; class Insecta; order Hemiptera; family Achilidae; genus Catonia; species Catonia carolina. The sequence goes on along the minus strand of JAQMRL010000001.1, from coordinate 252,027,836 downwards.
ACTGTATTTAACCATTTTAAATCAACAAAAGTTGCAAAGCGATAATTAAAAGATAATTAACTAGAAAAGGGATCTCACATGAAGCATGGTTTGGGAATTGTCACGAGGTGATTTCCTCAATTAAGACTAATCAAGATGTATATCAACTTAATTACTCGTAACAATTTCTGCTTGGGAAACTAAACGTTTTTAATTATTACCAACTAAAATTTGTAACTTCATTACGACACATTTGAAAATACAATATCAATTTAAGTGAAAATTGTGACAAATCAGCAAGTAATTAATAAAATTTATACAATGTGTTTTACATCAAACGTTTACAACATTTAGCGTTATTTCAATTAATTTATTTTGGTAACGTTACGGAAAAGGAAGAAGTATCCTGGATTAAAAAAGGATCGTAATTTAAAAACTCCAATATAGTTTAAACGCTTTATGTTCAATAAAATGATAAATCGGCTTAAAAATCTATTACCAAAGCAATTAGAAAAGTTAGATGTATCGTAAACTTATTAGTACCGACAAACTGCTATTTTACGCTTCATCTGAACTGAAAGTTACTCGTTTTTTTCAAGCATCATCACGATAAAAATGTCAACTTGTCAACATTTCTTGTAATAAAACTGAAGTACTAATTACTTTAACGAGTCTCACAGACGGAGTAAATTATTTGCATTGACAGCCATTGTTATTTTCTTTGTAAAGTCACAAAAGTTCGAAAATATAAAATAAAATATCTTGATAGTTGTTGATAGCTTATTTAATAAGATGATATTGTATTATTTTTTTGAAAAATTGTCATAAAAACAATTTAACATTCATAACTTGGTCGTTACTACTCAACAGCTGAGTTTGATAGTCCCAGATTGATTCCACTAATATACTTGAGTATTGAAAAATTTAAAGTCCAAATACAGACATCTCCCGAAAAATTGTAGAGAATTAAGTTCAATGGCTATGTCCACACTCGTGCGTTGTCGCATGCGATGTCACATGCATTGATTGGTTAGACTTAGATTGTTTTATTTTGAAACTAGTAGGAAATGTAACAATTTACGCATAATGTGTAAGCCTACTCAGATTTTAGCCGGTTTTCCGTTAATGTGGTTTTTAAACGTCCGTCCAGGTTACTCCGCCCAGGTTTTTCATAAAAGAACGGCGTTTAAGTACGTTGAAGATGAGAGTTTCCTCTATATGAACATTTTTTTAAATGTCTGATGTTCCATTTTAAAATACCGGCCATTTAAAAAAAATGTATTTTGGCTTCACATAAAGATATGGAAATTATTTTTGAACTGAACCATGCATTTTTACAGCAGTATTGTGGCATGTATTGTATTTTGCATTTGTAATAAGAAATAGATATCTAGTGTTAATAAAAAATTCTATTAGCCTCTAAACTTCTTAAGATGAAACTGAGCTCTATATCGATATCTGTTCCAAATATAGTCGTTTAGAAAAACAAACTTCTGTGTTTTTCCTGCTGCAACTCATTCCGTAGGTCATTTTGAATTATTTTTTAAAATTTTTATATCCCTCATGTTTGTACGTTGCGATCTGTTCAATTTAGAACAACAAGCAACCCCATGACCCAATGAGATGAGGATGTGTATAACAATGATGATAAATGTATGACTTGTAAATGAGGTGTAGTCTTGTACAGACTCAGGTCAACCATTCTTGAGAGAGTATGGTTAATTGAACCCCAACCATCAAAGTACACCGGTAACCACTGTCTAGAATTAAAATCTGTATAAAAGTAACTACCTTTACTAGGATTTGAACCAGGAACCTCCGTTTCCGCTGATTTTGGCGACGACTTTACCGCTAGACCAACCCGATGGGTCAAATTATTTTACGAGCTTTTTATTAAAAAAAAAAAAATAATAAACGCTTTGCTTGACATAATACTGTTGTGAAAATGCATGGTTCAATCCAAAGTTCATTTCCCTACCTTTACGTGGAGCCAAAAAAACACTTTTAAAAAATGGCCGGCATATTAAAACGGAACATGAGATTTAACTTTCAAAATATTCATATTATAGAAAAAACTCTGGTCTTCAGCGTACTTAAACGCCGATTTTTATGAAAAGCCTGGACGGAGTAACGGAAGTTTAAAAACCACATTAACGGAAAACTGGCTAACAACTGAGTCCTTTTTGCGTAAATTGCTGGAGGTATCTCCGATTAATATCTAAATAAAACAATCTAAATCAAACAATTATGTGCAATAATTAATAGAACATAACCAACAAATTATTTAAAAAAATGATAGACTTGTTATTATAACAGCTGTTCTTCTATGAGTTGTCTTTCCCCTGAATCCTGAATCCTGAATCCTGGTTGAGAGGGCTAAGAAGCCCTATGATGGCGACATCGTGTTAAGGAACACCTGGTCGCTCGGGGAACAATATAACAGAATAATTGCAACCTCAAGAAATTTAGGGGGAATTTTATAGTTTAAATAGGAAATAGGATTCTGGTTCGTGGGACATTGGAACTGGGACTTGAAAGGAGGTAATTTATTTTTAGAAGTTATTTGTGGAAAATTTAAATTAAGGGGACAAGTGGGTTTAAGAGCGGCTCTTTTATTTTATTTTATTTTTCAGTGGCCTTTTCTCAGTTTTGTGGGAGGCCTAATATTTTGGTGAGGGGAAGGCATGCATTTTACTGAACGTGGACTAAAGGTATAATTTAAGGTAGGGGTTAGTTTATGATTTCAGGGGAGACGGAAAGGGTAGAGTTTGGCATAATCACCGGCCTTTTTATCTTCTGAGTGTTTATTAATTTCAATTGCGGCTCTTTTCACCGTAGTGGAGTGATTATGCATAGGAACATGGGGACAACTACCAACTGGGGGGAGTGAGTCATACAAGTAGGAGGGGCATGGGTAAATAAGAGGAATACAGGGCAGAATAAAAATGTGGCAACTCTAAATTTTGTTAAGTGGGTCATTCTAAAATTTAGATAAAGTCGTGGAATGGTAATGGGATAGAGACTTCAGGTGGGTGTAGGCGTCGGTACAAGTCCTGAATGATCTGGGGTCCGTCAGTTTTCCCAGCGTCGTGTAGCCGTTTCGAGGTATTGTAAATAAAGTCCTCCATAGAAGGGAAGAGAAGGTGTTCGTGTATGATGCGATTGGATATAAGATAGTGGAACTGTGTGATGCACCGGAGGACTTTGTTCTGGTATGCTGAAGTACGTCTTTTGTTGGACTTGGAGAGAAAGGGCCACCATACCGGTGACCCGTACAAAAGGAAAGGACGTAGGATAGAGGAGTACATCAGAAGTTTCAGTTTTGAGGAGTATGCAGGAGAGAGGAACAAAGGGATGAGTAAAGCGAACAAGGCCCTACCCTTGCTAAGCTTGCTGTCAATGTGCTGTCGAAGTGTCAATCGTTTATCTAGGTCAACCCCTAGATATTTCACGCTGTTCTGCCATGGGAGGAGTTCCCCTTCCAATCGTAGAGGCGGAGGAACATTGCGTTTTAGTGTAAAGTGGATTGCTTCGCATTTTGTGGGGTTAAGTGATAGTCTCCAGACACGACACCAGCTAGTGATGTCTAGAAGCTGAGTTTGAAGCGCGCGGCAATTGAGGCGGAGGCATCTGCCGTGACGGTACAGGATAGCATCATCGGCAAACAGTCCGAATTGGATTGAATCACGGACAGGAAAATCGAAGGTGTACATAAGATAGAGGATGGGCCCAAGGACCGAGCCCTGAGGTACACCCGCGGACGAAGGGGTGAGTGGGGACATGGCCATGTGGAACTGAGGAATAGTGACAGAGACTTGGAATTGTCTTCCAGTAAGATAGGAATGGAGTAATCGGACAGTTGAGGGGGGAAAGAATTGTGCCAGTTTGTAAAGGAGGCCCATATGCCAGACGCGGTCAAATGCAGCCCGAAAATCAAGCAGTACAGCCGTCGTGTCACAGTAAGAATTTCTGGCATCCACAAGTGCCGTGACGATGCGGAGGAGTTGGGTAGTTGTGGAGTGTCCTTGACGAAAACCAAATTGCTCGGGGGGAAGAACAGATTCAACAACAGGTCGCAGGCGTGGGAGAAGAAGCCTTTCGAATAATTTTGACAGGATCGGCAAAAGGGAAATTGGTCTATAACTTTCGGGATCAGTTGGACGTTTGTGGGGTTTCAGAATAGTAATGACTTTGGAAACCTTCCACGAAGAGGGGAAATGTTGCAGCGCCAACACTGCATTGAAAATTGTCAAAAGATGAAGCTTTAGATCTGGCGGGGAATTCAGGATGGCGTATCCAGAGACATTATCGGGACCAGGGGCCTTACGCGGATTAATCGAGGAAATTACAGAGGTGACATCATCCTCCGTGAAGGGCTGTAAGTTACAGGGCGTAGGGTCAGAGAGCGTTGAGTTGACTTCATCATGAATGAGTTCATCCTGGTCATGATGAACGGGCGGAGGGGCAACAAAATGTCGTTCAAAATGCGAAGCGAAAGTGTGTCTTTCCCCAGTTTCGTCAAAATTAAAAAAAAAAAAATTTTGGTTCAATTTTTTTATAAATTTTTTATTGCTAACTCCATCTAGCGCAATTAATTTACAACTTCTTCTCCGGAAACTCACATCCATTGCTGTTATTTTGCTTTTCAACCTTAGTAGAAAATTTCAAACCGCTGAGGCATAAATGGGAGAGTTTTCAAAAAAATCCATAGGTTCTCTTTTTGTGTGACAAGTTGACACATTTGACAAATTCGACAAAGGTAATGGCATTCAGGAGGAAGGAGCTAGTCTGAAGCAAAATTGTTATAGATAATAATATTTTAGAATAGATATCCCACTTTCAGTATCTTGGTTGCAAACATTACATACCAACAGGATAAAGATGCTTACAATAAGATTCACCGATTTTAGAAAATATTCAGAACTCGTCAAAATTAAAAAAAATTTTGGTTCAATTTTTTTATAAATTTTTTATTGCTAACTCCATCTAGCGCAATTAATTTACAACTTCTTCTCCGGAAACTCACATCCATTGCTGTTATTTTGCTTTTCAACCTTAGTAGAAAATTTCAAACCGCTGAGGCATAAATGGGAGAGTTTTCAAAAAAATCCATAGGTTCTCTTTTTGTGTGACAAGTTGACACATTTAATAGCACCAACAAAAACACGAGGGTGAGATTTTACAAACCAATAACAGTGCCGACCCTAATTTATGGCAGTGAAACTTGGATGCTATCAAAGCGAGAGAAGAGTAGATTGCAAGCATCTGAAATAAAATTTCTTCGACATACGTATGGGTGTAGTAGAGAAGATCGTTACAGGAATACCGAGATAAGGAAAGAACTCAACATCTTCTCTATAAACGACAGGGTATCTCAGTGCAGAATGCAGTGGTTAGAGAATGTGAAGAGAGTGAGAGAGGATAGGATACCTAAGCCGACACTGGGTTATAAGCCGGAGGGCAGGAGAGAACGAGGATGCCCGGGAAATAAATGGGCAGATTTGAGAGATTCAAAACAGGCAGAGATACCTAATCCTTGAAAGACAGAAGAAGAAGAAGTTATGTGATTATTCCAAAAAACAGAACGTAAAATTATGGTGATCGCTCTACCTTTGCCAAATTTTTCTAAATATTATTGTCTGGTGACCATGTGACATTAAAAGTGTGTGTGGTAATATATTAGTCATACGCCAATTCTATGAACCCCCCCCCGCTGTTGGTTTGTGTACGTATATCCCTGATCTCAATAACGAAATATTAGAAACATTATTAGAAAACAATATTAGAAACATTTCGAAATTATTTAAAATGAAACCAAGATTCCATAACCCATTGTAATCACTAATGGCCAAGATATGACTTTAAAGAAAACTGAAATAATAGACTATAAAAATAACGGCACCTTTATAACATCTAATAGCGTATAAAACTTAATTTGTATTAAAATTTCTCAAAGTTTTTCTGATAAGATTAAACGTTGATATTCTTTTGTCCACAGCATAAATCAGGTACTACGTGGAATAAATAAAATCAACCATGTTAAATTGTGGTCTGCACGATAAAGTTGCAAAATTAGCATATTTCAATAATTTAATCTCTGGAGGCTAAAATTGTTCGGAAACAGACAATGTAAACTTTCATTCTCTGAAACTTATTGATAAATTACGTCAGAATATTGAATAGGCCTTATATTTCTCATTCAGAAAACCATTTCTACAATAATTTATCAAAGTAAAACGCCTATTTGATTTAACTTGTGAAAAAACAAAAACAGCACAACGATTCATAGGTAATTTTATATCTCAATCAGAACAGAATTCCCAAGCAGATTTTTTTATACATTTTACCAAATAGTTCAATGTTATTAAAATATAAATTAAATTCACTGACAAATTTCATCATGAGAAGTAACAGTAAGATAACAAGTAGAGTAACGAGGAAAAATTTGAGTGATAGTCGGCATAGCACAGTGCTAGACGCTTTTAAAAATTAGGTTGCAATTTGTTATATAAATTAAAAATATAAAAAGTTTTCATGTTATCTTTCTGTTGAGAAATATAACTGCAAACATAATCTAAAAAATAAATTAATACAATAAGTAAACAACGACTTTATCAATTAGAAGTTAAAAATGAAACAGAATGAAATACCATCAAGGAAAGTGTCAAGTAGTTATCCATAATCCGAGCTAAATGGTTTGCCTTTGGAAACAGAAGATCAGAGTTTATCTAAAGTAAATTTTTAAGTTTAGAATTTTTTCATTAACTTTGTATTTTAATTAGTTAGCGTATTAACTAACATTTACATTGTACATAATGTGCACAGACGACAGAATCTTTTGTCAAATTAGTGGTAGTCAATTGTTCGAAAATAGCTTTTTAAACAAAGATACTACGAAATTATTTTTGTACTTAATCAAAAAAAAATAAGTGCTTTTGAGGATAACAATACTAAATCTTGTTACATATCTGAAGACAGTGGGACGTATCAAGTAACAACCGCATTTTGATGAAGTTCATCCTGGAGTGGAAACTGGTGTCAAAACAAACTAAAATCTTTACCCGTTAAGTTCGCAATAATAAAAGATACTTGGCCTACAGAATGCAAAACTATTAACGTTATACCCCAGAAAAAAAATTGAAATTTACTTTGACGCACGATTACTTACAGAAAATACATATGACAACAAAAAGTATTAACAAAAAGTATTAACTGATTATACAAACTTCAGTGTGGACATAACCATAAAACTGTGTCTGTAAAATGGTGACTACTACCATCTAAATTAGAAAGAAATTACAAGTTTTCTCCTCTGTAAATCATCAATACACAAACCATAATAAACCATGGAAAAACATTTTTATACATTAGTAGAATTGAATAGGGACTGCTTTCAACTTCATCCAACTTCATCATTTTCCAATGCTGAAATTCGAAGATTCTCCGCATTATTATTGAACCCTCATCAAAGTGTATCTTCACTAGGAAAAATAAACAGTTTTATAACAATGTTAATTAAAATTATTGTTATAGACAAGTTGAAAAAGAAAAGAAAATTATCAAGACAAAGTCAATTCTTTAGCAATATTTCATGGGCGGCTATTCGAAACCAAAAGGTCTATTGTTTAGTGCCAAAGATTTTTTGTCAACCGTAAGTCCTCCGTTCTATAAGCGTGTCCATCGTAGAATCTTTGTGTTCTTTTCTGATCGTCTCAATTAAGGGGTCTGAACTATTAATAGTTACCTTGTATCTCGCCAGTGTTAAATTTACTATTTTCAGGTACATTTTTCATAGGATTGGTAAAAGATAGGAAAATACAACTTTACACACTTAATCGTTATCAAGTTTCTCTAGCGACTGACATTTTTTCAATTTAATCTGTTGAAGCAGAAAATTGAAAACAAAATAATGAATAACATAAAACTTTTACAAATTTTTTTTCTACGATTTTTGTATAGACTAGTTATAATTTTTGGAGCATCTGAAGAACTCATAAAAGTGCGGCTATGTGTGTATGTACCAGATAAATAGCTGGTAAAAATTTCTGCCTTCTAGGTTTAATGGTTTCCGAGAAAAATATACTTAAATTTTATAATTTAAATATACGGGAACAGGAAAAAATAAAAAGGCACAATTCAAAAACAAGGTGTACACAAACAAGTAAATTTCCCATCAACAGTTGGTTAGAAATCTGAACCAACAGCTGAGAATATTTTAAAAAATAACGCAGATATTTTAAAAAAACTAAAATTTCCTTTGCTCTAAAACGCTCAGTATAAAATTATGAAAAATATTCGTTTTTGGTGACATGATAATTTTTCTGGGTAAACCTGCTAAAAACTTAATATTTTCATTAAAATAATGTTTTGATGTAATTTAGTGGTTTTCTGGTAGATCTAGGTCTGAACTATTGAAAAATATAAAAATCCAAAAATTGAAATTTTCAGTAAAATCATCGAACAGTCTCACCTTAACTGTTAGTTTTTCTTGTACAGTTGTTCTTCTCATCCACACATCCTGTACTGTCCGTCTACTATACATTTTCTTGGGTAAGATATTTTTCTCAAATTTCTCTGTTTTTCTTACACCAGCCTTTCCGATCATTCTAAGGCACTCGTTCGCAAAAAGACACAAATTTTATTATAGTATTATAATCTCTGCTTTTGGTTTGTCTTAAGAGTACTTTCTTCTTATACACGTGGTGAGTTCCTCAGAGTGCACTGAATATCTTCTCTCATCTGCTTTAGTTCATTTACTTTTCGCTGGCCCTCTGTATTATCTCCTTGAGGTAACTTGAAGCTTTAATCAACTTTTTCAATTCTTTTGCATTGTGTTTAAATGACACCTAACACATCATGACAAATTAACACATCATGTAAGATTTTGGACTAAGTGCAAAAAAAATAATTTTCTTTAATGAGGTTCATTCAAAGTTCATTTCTGTTACTGTTATTCGTTGTGCCATAATTTTAAGCAATATTTAATATTTTTCAACAATAAATTAGAGTTGCAAATTTTAATTATGGTAATTTAATGAAAAAATAAGATAAATTAGTTTTAAAAACACAAAGTGTTATTTAACCCTTAGTAGGTCTTTGGTAAGTATACTTACAACTGGCAATATGGCCGATTTTATTTAAAAATAAGTTAAGCAGTTGAACCTTATTGGCATTTTATGTTGTTATAGATGTTCCCTGGTAAGTAAGCTACCGACATTTTGAAATTAGCGCGCAGCGACCATTTCCTTCGTGAGTTGCACGAAATGTGGTAAGGATTCATACCAGCGTACGCTACCGCTTTGTTTTGTTGTTACTTTTGTACAGTGCTTAGAAAATTTTAGTTTTTACGGGAAAGCAAGCATTCATGCTAATAAAAAATTGAGATAAGTTATTCTACACATTTTTTTGTTATATAGTACAACAAGTTAATTAAATAAGCATTCTTACCACTAAACATTATGTGATTTCCATTTCAATAAACGTTCCTTAGTAAGTATACTTACCAAGGCTTAACATTAAAACATAGAAATATCTTACTGATCTGGCACTAGAAATACATTGTTTGATTGCCTTTACTGCTAAATTTAACACTTTACAATATACCTATACATTTTCTCCCGTTGTACTGCCCTAGAAAGGGTTAACAAAAACGGAAGGGTTACTTACAGTATTAAATAAAAATTTTCCATATTTAGTTCATACATAAAGGAAAAAATTAAAAGTTAATGATTATTATGTAATTTATAATGAATTATTAATTCAGTAACAAGTACAGCCACCTCTTGCCTTAATTACAGCTAGCATCTAACATGATATTCCTTGAATCCAGTTTTGGATTTCTTCCTAGTCGATTTTCTTTCATTGTTATTTCGCCACATGGCACAGCTGTAGAAGATTCGCTACATTACGTTGACGAAATCTCTTTTAAGCATAACCTAAACGTGCTCAATAGGATTTAAGTCAGGGCTGTTGACTGGCCAGATCATTCGGTTTATACCTACTTCAAGATACTGTGAAACCATTTAAAATCTTTTAAAGTAATGCGTTAATTCTGTCCACGCCCGAATTTAGTTAGCGATTTAAGTTACTTATCTTACTTACTTTTCTCTAGTCAAAAGTGCTATGAAGAGTACTTTATAAGTCACAGCGAAAAGGAAAATTCTGCAGTCATATTTTCCATCCGTTCTATCTCCCTTTTATGCAGTGGATGTATTAATGCCGTTTTCAACACATACAGTATCTTCTCAGTTATCTAGATCTTTACCTAAAATTGTTTACTATTAAAGGTAAAATTAAATTTTAATTTAATAAAAAAATATAATTTTAACAGTAATATATAATTACTAAAACATTCTATTACAAATTGAGATAAAGAAGGGTTCACCAACAACCGAATTTCACTAGAAGTAAAAGAGGGTTTTACATCGGTAAGGAAAATTTTAAAATTCCCACAATGCATTACGGTACGTATGAAGAGATTTAAATTTGCATGATTCTCAGAGGGAGTTGAACAAGTAGCAAATTGAAATGGGAGCGGACGTGGGAAAAGTTTTATACTCGTATATGTACCAGTAAAATATAGGGATGTTTGAGAAGTGATGGGTTTTGTGGCGTAGCACGTTACGAAACGTTACAATGTGTTGCCCAGCTGGAACTCTACAATTCCAATCTACTTTTCGTAAGTCATACAAGCGTAATTTATTAGCCGTGGAAGAGAATGGAATAGAAATAGCGGGGAAAAAGAGCTTAAGAGAAAATCCCTCGCATTGTCCTTACACCTACCAAAAAGGTAATTTAACTCGATTACATAATGCACACAAGGTAATTTAGAAAGATAAATCCTTACCGTACACGTATAAGTAAACTCTGAAAATAATAACTACAAAAACAATTACCGAAAATTTATATTTAGGGTTTTATAAATAGTTTCACTTGAAATAATTCTGAACAATTTGAAATTAATGAAAAGGTATGGTTTAAAGTATATGTTATAGTTAACTGCGAATGAACCTACTACAAATAACACTTTTCATGAAAATTCTATCAGTCATGACTGGTAAAATTAAAACAGATATTATTTGTTTTAGAATATTAACATTTTATATAACCGCCTTTTGTAAGGGTTTTGTTTATTACACTTCAAATTTACTGCTTGCTCATTAGATAATATAGCGAGTAATAGACAATATAACAAAATAATTTAAAATTTACATTTTTAAATTCTTGTCGGGAATCGAACCCGCGATATCTTTTTTGCAGTCTAGTAATCTATCGTTACTCCACAAAGCGACTGTTTAAAATAAGTGTGTTGTTAAGGGCACGCGGAATGTCTATCTCCGTAATGCTAATGTAAGGAACATTTTCTCAAAAACTAAATTACAGTTATCCTGTCCAATTCTGTTGTGGTTACTTTTCAAAGTGTTCTACACCTAAAGAATTAGTAGCATCTTTATGTATTGTTAGGAAGGTAAGAAAATGTTTTTGAAATTACCATTTTTGAAAATCATAAACTTTTGCCTATTTAAGTAGAAATTAAATATTCAAACACATTGTTTTACTGTAATAATAACTCAATACATTGCAATTGTGGTATAAAGGGCTATACAAAAATGTCATTAAAATCCGTTCACAGTTGGCTGAGGAAATGTTCCTTATGTGTCAAAAATTACTATTTACGGGAAACAAGCAGATACTAAAAGAGAACACATTGTAAATATCTTACTGCAAAATTGTTACAATTGGGACGTCAATAGAAAAAAACACTAAAACTAACTACATATGCCTATAAGCTTATATGTAAATTTATGCAGTGATTGGAAATGATACCACACCTACAGCGTGGAAAGAAACAACAACAACAACAACAACAACAACAATAATAATAATAATAATAATAATAATAATAATAAAAATAAATAATAATAATAATAATAATAATTTATTCCCATAATATTACACATTACATAAAAAATAAATTACGATAATACTAAATTTCTTACAGTAAACTACTATCCTATTACGCTAGAGTTGTTGGAAATTATCCCATCCAACTATGGACAAAACCATGTACTAGGATGGGTTGGACACTTTTAAATAAATATCAAAAAACTAAAGTATTAACTATTAGCAAGAGCATTCAAAATCTATTATACTTACTTACTACATAAACTTAACTAACTTAACCAATACTTTGCTATTTACTAAGATCTCGATTGTATCAATTATGATACATTAGATTTTAATAATAATTTTAAACTTACACTAATTTTAATAAAATGAAGAAAATTTAATACAACCTAAAATGTATTATGACATTTAAAAACATTAAGAAAGTAAATATATTAATAAAAAATTTGTAAATTTTTGTGCGAATTTGTAAATTTGTTTTTTGTTTTGTTTGTTTTTGTTTGAAATTAATTTGTGTAAGTGTATTATTTTTAATGTAATAATACAGCCAATATAATCATTCTTTTGGCTTCATGGTATTTACAAAAGTGTTGCGATGAATTACAAAAGTAGAAAGTCACTATTTCGATTCCTGGTTATCTATTGTAATTTGTAAAAACATTAAATCCATTGATACTCTGATTCTTATCGCTGTAATTACTAATGATTAATAAGTTAAACCAACTTAATAAATTAAAAACTTTATTGAATTTATTACTGTTTTAGAATAACCGGGGAGGCTGGTCTAAAAGAAGCAGAGAAATGTGTGAGAAAGATCATCCACAAGATAATCGGTCCGAAGATAGCGCATGAGAAAAACTAGGAAAACTAAGAATGGAAAATATACTAGGAAAACAAACAGTTACAAAACTGTTTGTCATTGTCAAAATGGTTTAGAAGTAAGAAAGGATGTAGAGAATACTGGAATAACCAGAGAAAACATAATGGATCAAACCAAATTCAGACAACTGATTACTGATTTTAAAGCCTTCTATGAAGAGCAAAAGCAGAGTAAACATAAGAACAGAGAAAAACCTACAGTGAAGGAATTCTGAGTTTATGGGCTACAGAAAGAGCTTTCAGAAGCGTCTAAAGTAACATGGTCTAAAATACGGAAAAAATGTCTGCTTTCAAATTTAAATATTTGCAACCGCTGAAACACTATGAAGAAAGTTATTTCGTAATGTAGAATACTATTTGGAATTTAAAAAAATAAAGAATACTTCAAAAATTCAACGTATTCACGCTAAAATTTTGCGTGGTGCCAAAATTTTACGACACGAAACAGCAAAAAAATATCTGAACTATAAAGAAGTCGGTACAAGTAAGAAAGAAGATAACGTCATTTAAAATGTAAAATATGCGCATATATTTCTTTAGTTTATCATAGTAAAATGTCTCCCATTATTGAAATACATGTGCAGTGTATTTATGTATACAAAATATTTTCCATTTTCAGGTCTTTCACTTTACGGCAGGGGTGAATTTGATAAATAATTCCTTTTCATAAAATTTTTTTAAGTCGCCTGTAATTCTAGGTCGTTAAAAAAACAATAGAGGAGAAATATATTTACCGTGAACCCTCTGTTACAAACTAAACGGAAGTGGAAAGGTAGTTATTTTATTTCCCTCTTATGTAAATTGTGAATACCTTTTTATTCCATTGTTAGTTAAATTTGTAGAACATAAAATATTGCTTAAATTCATAAATCAACAAAATTATTTCTCGATCCAATAAATCCAAGTTTTTACATATTTAAATTAAAACAGTTCATTCTCTGCATTCCGAAAGTTTAGATCTATCGCTTCAATCATAAGTTTTTTAAGTAACGGTGCTTTCTATATTTACTTCTAGTGTTAGTCTAGTGTTTTCCATTGTCTTAATACAATGATTGTAGGTCTATAAATACTTCCTAACAATTTGTATGGTTTAGAAGAGATGGAAAATTTAAAATTAGGCAACGAAAACCTACAGGAAGTTGGGGAATTCTGCTATCTAGGGAGTAAAATAACAAAGGATGATAGAAAAACAAGTGATATCAAAAGTAGTATTGCTCAAGCTAGAAAAGCCTTTGAAATGAAAAACAGCTTACTGACTACAAACATTTACTTAAAGATTAAGATAAATTTCTTAAAACACTATGTTTGGAGTGTAGCATTATACGGGAGTGAAATGTGGGTGATAGGGGCTGTAGAAAGAAAGAGGATAGAAGCTTTCGAAATGTGGTTTAAAAAAATGTTAAAGATTAGGTGGGTGGACAAAATACGTAATTTAGAGGTTCTTAGACGAGTGGATGAAAAAGAAGTATATGGAAGCATCTTACCAGAAGAAGAGATAGGCTAGTGGGACATATCTTAAGACGTCCAGGTATTGGTTTATCAATAATGGAGGGTAATATTGAGTGAGTGAATTGTAGGGGGAGCCAAAGGTTAGAATATATAAAGTAAATTACAAAAGATGTAGGGTGTTACAGGTATGTAGGTATGAAACGACTTGCCCAAGATAGAACAGCTTGGAGAACTGCATCAAACCAGTCGAGAGACTGATGACAAAAAAAGCAATTTGTAAAGGTATCTGTCTTCATTGTTCAGTTTTTGAAAGTAGTAAATACAGAAATATAAGTTGAATATTTTTTAATGAAGATTTCCCCCAGTTTCATCTAATATTTTTTTTTTCATTATTCAAATTTATATAATTCAATAAAATAATTTTTGTCAATCTGTACTAATGACATAAATTAAATAACTTGAAATTATTTCATATTTAATGTTTTAGTGACGTTCATATATTTACGTTTTAGAGAACTACAGACAAAAATAAACTTAAAAGCTAATTATTTGTTCAAAATTTAAAATTACCTTATTGTGTTACCTCACATCTGGTAAAATTTTAAAATTTATATTTTGAGACAATGCATCAAAGGTTTTTACACACACTCGTTATACTTATCTGGCCCTATTCAAAAAATGTAATATTCGAGACAAATTTCCGACTTCTCATTTCTTTTTTGTTGAACTTTATCAGAGCAACTCCAAGAAAACATCCTTCAATTTGCGATTAGGTATTATGACAGTTTTTAAATTTATTTGGGAACAGCTGATTCATACATTTCGTTACTGAAAGCAAATATTTAATTTATATAAAATTAATTATTTTCTAAATTTCAATTTAAATAGTATAAAAACGGACCTACCAGGAATCGCACAAAAACGACTGAAACGCCGATGTAGTAGAGACATGATACATTAACGCAACTGTAACATTATCGCGTACATAAAAATATAATTTAAACGATTGCATTTATCGTTATCTGGAGCGCTATCGCTGGGTGGTGTCCTCCTCAAAGTCATTAACGCGGTTGGATTTTTTTTTAATTAATTTATTTTTTGGTAATTTAGTTGTGAACGTTTTTGCTAGTTGTTCTTCTTGTTACAGTTGCAAAATAAATAAAGTAAAAAAAATAGTATAAAATTATAAATCACAGTATTTAATTTTTTATTTCATTAATAGTAAAACAGAATTGTTTTTTTCAAAATCTTATTAATATTTCATTTTATTATATATTTTTTCCAAAGACATGTAGTTTTGGAGTTGTAATTGCCACAATTTGTTTTCAATCCTAATGTGTATACGTTGAAATCTGTTCAATTCAGAACAATAAGCAACCCCATGACCCAATGAGATGAGGATGATATGTATGTGTGTAAATGAGGTGTAGTCTTGTACAGACCCAAGCCGACCATTCCTGCAACAATTAAAAATAAATTTGTCGTGGACCAACCATCGTACAGTAAAGATGGAATTTGATAATACTTCACTTAAACAAATCTTAATTTGTGTACGCGTCTTCAGGGTTGGATTGGTCTTGTCAATAAATTAGACGGCTTTTATTTCTTTTGCAATATGAAAGGCTTTTTAAGTTGTTACTTATATAAATCATAAGACTGGATTAGAATTAAACAATTGTTCAAATCAGTATTTTAAGTTTATAAATTATAGACTTACTTTTTTATGCATGGTACATTATGATGATGTATGATTAAAATATATGATAAGAACCTCTATGTTATAGAGTTAGACAAATGGAGCTGTTCCATTATTTTGACATTTTACGAGTTCTTGTAAGATTTACTTTTTCACAGAATCGACCTTTGCGTAAAGGTCATTGAGTTATGATGTTCCTCTTCTAAAATTGTTAAGTGTAGATAGAATAAATTATTACCCTGTTTTAAACAAGCGTAATTTATATTTGATATCCGAAATTATTTTTCTAAAAATTGTTTCTATCTATTAATTTATTTAAGAAAGTACAGCACTACCTTGTTTATCTGGAAGTCCTGATAAACTGGACCAATCTTGATCGGAAAATAAAATTTTCATAAATTTGTTTTATCAGTCTGGATAAGTAGATTATAAACTGTATAATCCGTACAGTAATTTATACTTGTTAAAGTTGAAATATTCTGTACAGTTACATGTATGTATTGTACTGTTAAAGTATTAATGCCTCGAGCTATCGAGCTAAAAACCAAAAGCCCGTTACTGTATTTGTTTGGTGACACATCGCAAGACAACACCATGACGTACTTAAGAGCAGCAGCCCAACATCTCACCAGTTAAATTTACGACGGTAAAACGATTACGAAATTGTGCTGCCTTTTAACACCATACAAATTCAAAGCAAATCAAAATAAATAATTTCTTTGTAAAGAAAATTTAACTCTTGTAAATATTTGTATATAAACATAGTGCAGTGTATTGCTAGAGTCCCAGCTCCGTGTAGTTGGAAGGAATGCAGTGCGTTGTTATAGTAGTGAGATAATGAATGAGTTAGTAGTATTTTACAGCTGATGCATTTGTAATGGTAGTGTGTACTAACTACTCTAAAAACATATTCTTATCATCCGGTGCATTAATTTCACAAATACCTACCAGGTTATTAACTTGGTCGGATTCATAATATTTAACTTGCTAATTTATATCAAAATATGTAAATAAATAAATGTAACAAATACAGACAAATATGTTAAATACGGAAAGTTTGAAAACGAATGTTTGGTATCAGAGTAATACAACAATCGTTTTCCCAGCTACGTCACTCATTCATTATACCTCACCCGTGCCCTTCACCCCAAAACTACACGGAGCTTGGACCCGCACAATATCTCTATCCAAAGAAATACAAATAAAATATAAGTGTTCAATTAAATTTTGTTTTTCTTTGATTTTCAATTGTTTCTGTTTCATCTGAATTTTCGGTATTTCGGTCCCAATTAGTTCAGATAAACGAGGCAAAACTGTACTTAGGTACCGAATTTAAAGTAACTTCATTGATTTAATAATTTTAAGTTCGAAAATTTGTCCTTAAAGTTAAGGGGAGACTGTATGATGGGTTTGGCTGAAATTTTCCTTTACCGGTTTTTTATATTTTTCAATAGTTTAGACCTAGATCTACAAAAAACCATTAAAAATATTTTAATGAAAAAATTAAGTTTTTATCAGATTTACCCAGAATATTATTATCATGTTGAAAAAAAACTATTATTACTCCCCACAAGGGTATGACAAATTTGAAGCGTAGAAATATTCAAATAATAACTCTTTATCAAACTTAACAATCTTTACTTTATTTCATATATATTTTCATAATTACGACAATTTGTACCGTAATGAATAAATATTCTTTAAATGTATATCTATTTTTATAATTATTAATGAATGAATATTTCAATATTTTAATTTGTTACGTATCTTAATTAATCTGCTTTCACAATCTTTGAACAATTAAAATATTTCTTTCAATTCTTCTATTAGACGAATGTCTTCATCAATGTTTTTATACATCTGCCATTGAAAAGCTACCAGATAATCACTATTATTATAAAGTTGAATAGTTTGTGTCTCTTTTAATAACATGAACGTTGGTGGATAAACTATTTTATCTTCTAATATATATTTTTATTTTTATTTTTTAAGAACGAATGTGGGACCTACTAGCTGGCTTGATATTCAGCCCCACACTAAAATAATTTACAATTTTTATTTTCTTCTTCTTAGTTGCCTAGTAACCATATTTTGTTAATGAAAATTAAATAATTTTTAAATATTTTATCTTAATCAGCTGGAATTATTTATATTTATTTCAATAGACTCAAATATAAACAACTCCAGATGTCTATTAAATTTGTCTTATTACAATGTCACCAATAGCTACATAATTTTCATAATTTTATATTGCTCGTTTTAGTGCAAATTTTATAAAATGTTTTTAAAAATATTTGCATCATTATTTTTAATATTCTCAGCTGGTTCAGCTTTCTAACGAACTTTTAATAAATTTACATGATTATGTACATTTGTTTTTGAATCGTGCCTTTTTGTATTTTTTTGCCGTTCCCGTAAATTTAGATATTTAACACTTAGATACATTTTTTTCAGTATTCATTTAACTTTGATGAAAGTTACCCTAGTTATTCAATATGTATGTCCACATGCAAACGTAAAAAAATTGTAAAATTTTTATGTTACTCTTTTATTTTTTTTAAATTTTATGGTTCAATAGATATAATTGAAAAAAATTCCAGTAGCTAGAGAAATCCTGAGCCTACAAATGCGTAAAGTTTCATTTCTTTATCTTTTACTAATTTTGTGAAAAATGTACCTAAAACTAGCAAACTTAACATTGGCGGAATAAAAACACCAGTCTCCCCTTAAAGGAAAATTTGCAGCCCATCTCTTGCTTATAGTTACGACTTACTTGCTACTGCGAGCAAAATAATATACATCGGTGGAAAGAAATGTTGGTTGACAGAAAAAGACTTGGATCCTGTAACAGGTCTACGTGGCCTAAAATCGTAGTGGATAATGATGATGTTGAAAAATTTTCTATAATATTCAAAATACTCTCAGTATTTACTTCATTTAAATATTTTATTTTTTTTCTAAACATAGCAGTTATTTTAATTACGACGGAAATGAATTAATTTGTCTAACAGTTACACTTTTATAATTCAGTTATATTAATTAAGAGTGTAATTTTATAATCACGAAACAAAGAAAAACTTTAATGAATTTTTAATATTCTAAAAGAGACGGTCAAATTAACTTACAGGAATTTATGTTACATCTCAAATGAGGTTTTGCATAAGACGTAGAGATAAACATGATTGTACAAAGCAATTTTACTTGTTCATATTACAACGATGTTCATTATAATTTTCTTTGAAACTACACAAAATAAAATAACTAATCACTTAAATAAAAATGACAATATATAATGTAATTTAAATTATTTTTCTTAACTAAACATAAGTAATAATCTAATAAAAATAAAACGTATGATTTTTAATTTATTATTGTTTACTTTTATTCATACTATACAAAATTGCAGTACTATAATTTCTTTGTTGAGTTTATAAACGGATGAAAACCGTCGTCGCACTGTTAGCTGGGTTCAAAGTGAACTGTCATACACAGCTGTTACTTTATATTATGTACAACACAAAAGGGTAATTTTAATTTTAAATATTTGAAAATGTCAATATTGATATAGGTGTTAAATATATTGACTTTTTTTATCAGTCATCTATACTTCATATTTAGTTCCTCTTTGTTTATCTGATTTTTAATTAATTATTCATATTAAAACATTCTCTGAAATAAACTTTTAACGTTCATTTTGTTAGAAAAATCAACTTTTGAGTGGAAAAAAATCAGCAGTCGCGGGAGTGACAGACAGAAGTGACTATTTAATTAATTATTTACGTTACAAATCATACAAAAAGATTTTTCTAGATTAATTGATGGTAATTATTTCCATGATAATTGTTAATAGCCGAGCGTGACGTGATGGATACCAAATATTTTTCCCTTGCAGAAAAACACAGTCCAGACACACGAAAAGAAGTAGTTAGTTCTTAAATTTCACTAAATGAATTTCTACCCATAACAGACAGGTGGAGTGTCAAATTATTTACACTCAATCTATTCGTTGTAGGGCTAAAATAAATAGTTCTGTTTCTTATCACATGGTCAGCCAATTAAATGACTGAATCATTTAAGGACAGAAGAGGTAGATGTGTAAAAGACACTAATCAAAGTTATCTCCTTTGAAAGTAATGGATTTCATTATACAGCCAGACCCTGTGGTGAATGAAGTAAAGGTGTCATTTGCAGAGTAGAAAATATGTGCTTTTCAGGGAGCCTGGCATGCTGAGCGTACTTTTCTACTCAGTGAGAAAGACATTGTTAAACCACCTCACTCCTTGTTTTACTTAGTAAAATCTCTACAGGTTCAAACCAGCCTTTTGGCTGATGACCTACACAACAAATGAATTTATTGTGAACGATAACAATTACATAGTTTTTCGTTACTTTTAATCCTATCAACAGCTAAATCATTAGAGACTACTTTAGGTTAAGCAGCAGTGTGTGAACATGTAGGTATAATAATTTTCCTGCCCTAGCCAGGAATCAAATCCGGGACGTTCCGTGTATTAAGCTAGTCCTATAACCACTAGGCCACAAAAGTGTTCAATTTCACAATGTTATTGAGACATTTACAGTTATTCCAAGTAAAACGAGATTCTTGTCCTATTTTATCTACAGAATATTTATGTGTAAGTTCATTGAATTAGTTGATTAGTTATAGGAATTATAACTATTGATTAATGATCATAATTTAATTTTTTCTCATATCCGGTATACTTTTATATTATTTGGGTAATGCTTGTATGGATAATAAAGAAGAGTTTTTAAGTTTCAGAAAAA
Organism: Catonia carolina; assembly: GCA_035578175.1. Taxonomy (NCBI): domain Eukaryota; kingdom Metazoa; phylum Arthropoda; class Insecta; order Hemiptera; family Achilidae; genus Catonia; species Catonia carolina. The sequence goes on along the minus strand of JAQMRL010000001.1, from coordinate 252,007,141 downwards.
TAGTATAAGGTGTATGGAGGGAGGCAACCACTTCACCTCACGTAGGAGAAGCTTAAATTGCTTACGATTCATCACTTTACATTTACGAGGTGATATATATTAGGGAAGATAACTTTGCATAGAACCTTAATGTCAACAATCACAGCACATTAGACAGAAACTATTACTATGTTACCTAATTACAATGCTAAATAATTGTTTGAACAAAGTCTACCGATATAGTAAGAAAATACATCAATAAATAATCACAATTTTTTTAAAAAATGTGGTAATTTACATTTATTTAAAAGAAAAACATGAAAAATACTTGATTTATGAAAGAATTTATAGTATACAAGAATTCATTTTTAAGTAATATTCTATTAGTTTTTTTGACTTTATTAGGAAAATTCACAACTGTAGCTGCATAAAAACAACGAGTGAATGAGAATTAACAGGCCAGAGATAAGCTTTATAAATAAGAAGTTTAAGATGTAGTGGTAATTTAGACCATTTAGAAAGTAAAATAATTTTCGTCTGTCGTCTAAAATTTTCTGGCATGCTGAGAAGCATACACTTTGACTCAGTGACGAAGGCAAGAGTAAACCACCTCACTCTCCGTTCCGTTCAAAACCTCTAGCTAGAGATTCAAACCAGCCTTTCGGCTGATGACCTAAACAACAACCTAGGAAAAGTAAACATTGGAATGAAATCTGGTAAACCAGTAAATCAGTTTATTTAATGCACCCTTCCGAGACTAATGAAATATAAAATATAAGAAACAATTAAGGTCATTTACTTTTAAAAAGTAGTTATCCTTTACGATTGAATGTAAACGGTTTTATTTATTTATAAAAAGAGTGGATAATATGTTCATCCAAATGAAACAACTGAACAATTGCTTTATACAGGTCTTGTTGAACTTCTCTTGAGATTTTATTCCTATTACCTTATCGATTTGCCTGTAACAGGTAGGTGGAGTGTTAAATTATCTGCACTCGATCTGCTAGTTCCAGGGCTACAAAAAATGTATGTTTATTATCATATGGTCAGACAATTATATGACTGAACCATTTAAGAACAGAAGAGGTAGAGGTGTAAAAGACACTAGTCAGAGTTATCTCCTCTGAGAGTAATGAACTTCACTATACAGCCAGACTCTGTGGTGAATGAAGTGAAGATATCATTTGCAGGGTGGAAAGTAGGTGCTTTTTGGAGGATCTGGCATGCTGATAAGCATAAAATTTCAACTCAGTAAGGAAGGCAATGGTAAACAACCTCACTCCTTGTTTTACTCTGTAGAGTTTCTAGAGGTTCAAACCAGCCTTTCAGCTGATGACCTAATCAACAACAGTCAATGTAGCCTCAGGGCAAAAGAAGAATGATCCGATCACTTCGTATTCACTCGATACACACAAATTTTGTGGTGACTAAACAACAACAACCTAGCAAAAGGAACCATTGGAATAAAATCTGATAAAACAGTAAACCAGTTTATTTAATGCACCCTTCCGAGACTAATGAAATAAAAAACATAAGAAACAATTAAGGTCGTTTACTTTTTAAAAAGTAGTTATCATTTACGACTGAATGTAAACGTTTTTATTTATTTTTAAAAAGAGTGGACATGTTCATCATCCGAATGAAAGACTGAACAATTTGTTTTATACAGCTCCTCTTGAATTTCTCTGGGGATTTTGTTCCTATTAGCTTTTCGATGGTGACTAGACACACCCTATCTTTTATATCTACTCGTTACCTAAAGGGATATGATGTTACTTGTAAATAAATACAAGATAACTGTCTTTGAGGTTTGCGTTTATAAATTGTTAATAAATTGAAAAAGAAACTCAGTTATTCCTAAAGGATGTCTATGATTGTTTTCTTTCTTTATCAATTAATTTTATCTTTATTTTTAATAAAAGATCAAAAAATTCAATGCTTTGAATGTCTTAAAAATACAAAAGGGAGGAAATTAATTTTCTATTATTTTTCTTGTTCAACCCAAAGCAAAACCTCTATTCAAATTCCATTTTAAATGATGTTATTTTATGTTAATACGTAGAACTGAAGTAAATTAATTTACATTTTCATGACTTTATTATGTTAATAATTTATTTTATTATTAAACAACGTTAAAGAATTACCTAAAGATATATTTTTCTTTTATTTACCTCACGGTAGATGAAAAACGAATTTTAATTACCACTGCGCGTTAAATCCAAAAGAAAATCAATCATAAAATCTATTTTTCCGTACTGAATGACGTGTTAAAGAGGGCAGAAATCGGCACTAGAATTAAAAAATTAGCATAACTCTGTTTTTGTGAATTTATCCAAACGTGAAATAATTTTTATGCGGTTTCTTGTTGCATAAAATTGACAAGTTAGAGTGAAACGCAAAGCTACTCATGTAAAATTTAATAAAATAATCGGGAGATAATAAAAAAATATAATTAAGATAACTTTAAAAATCTGGTGTGAAACACTCGCAAAACTTTCTCTTGCCGATATAAATAATTAACAATATAACCTAACATTAGGAATAAACAAAAAAACTAGCCTCAAAAAACAAAACCTTATTTTAATCACGAGTGATTGATACAAAATGAAAACCAACCTTTGGCTTAATACGGGAAATCACTTTTTGATGCTAAACTAGGCTCTGTAGAGAAAAATGCGTAAAATAAAAGTTGTAGATCTTTTAATTTCCTATAAATTTAATAATACGTATTTTTGTCGTAAAATGGATACTAAGGCCGAAATCTTAAAAAATTCATTTTTTACAGATTTTTATGAAAAGAACAGAAAATCACTTATTACCGCTGAAATAAACGTTATACAAAACAATGTTTGAAATAAAAGTTGTAGGTTTTAAAATTTTCTATAACTATAATGATACATTTTTGTTCTAAAAGGCATATTTAGGCCGCAATCTTTAAAAAACCATTTTTCTCTACGAGAGCAAAGCCTGCCCAAGAATTTCAGCAGACATGACGCTTACTCTATCTTGTAGAGCATAAAAAATGTATTAAATAAGGTGACTTTAAAAAGAAATCGTAGGAGCCGTTTTTGAAAAAATCGCAAAAAAGTAAAAAATGACACGAATAAACTACTATTTCAGTTTGACCGATTTTGATGAAAATTTTCATTTCAAATCCGGTAGTAGTATCTAACTTATGTTTCAAGTTCGTTCAATGTTCCTTTCTTGAGATATTTTGTTCGCACACACACACGCGCGCGCAGACCAATCGTTAAAAACATGTTTTTGGGTTCAGGGGGTCTGAAAACGTGTATACCCGGTGAAAACTCGATTTCGAAAAATCGACCTGAAAACAATACTGTCCTTCCTGTATATTCATACACCTAAGAGAAAGTATAAATTAAATCCTGAAAGAACCCGGGACAAACTTTATAATCTTATGCTTATATTTTTTTTTAATTTTTATAAAATAAGCTCATGAATTAGTGGAGGTAGACTAATACTAAACACATAGCATACAATCAATGCAGTAGGTGATTAAGTTTGAACAGGATAAACAATATTAAGCCGTTGCTGCAGCTATAGTATCTGTACCTACTTAATGTATTCATAACGTATGAGATTATTATGGAAGGGTAGTTATTTGGTTATGTGTTTTGTCGTTAGGATTATGTTATTAGATATAATCAATATACTATTTTACCTAAGTAAATTCAATTTATGGATCTTCAGGGATGCGTATATTTTACTAAATGACTACAATACAGAGAAAATTAAATTCACTCTATTAATAATACAGGATTTTATAATTTAGCTAATCAAATATCGGGTTTCTCAAATATAAACAATCATATAAATTTCTCTTATGTAAAAGAGATCAGAATAGAGAAACTGATTCAAATATAGAACAATATATATACCGGGTGTCCCACGAAGAGGTTGCTATTTTTGAATTTAATATGCCGGATGTATCGCACACTACAGACTGGAAACTTTACAGTTATAATAAATAGACATGTAAAAAAATTACCTTCGAGTTCCATTTGCTTATAATTAATCAAAACAAAATGGCGAAATAAGAAAATAATATCAAAAATGAACTTGTGGATAAAATCACTTTTATTTACAATATATTCCCTACTTCACAAACGATCAAAATTACCAATGGCACAAAAATTACGCATATATATTGTTCTCTTTTGAAACCTATGTGGACCTACGGGTCCCAAATTTACGGTTCAACCAAACCCTCTAACTTGCAACGAATTCAAGCATTCCAGTCAAAAACATTACGCCTTATAGCAAATGCACCTCTTTACGTTAGCAACAAAACCTTACATACAGATTTGAAAACACCACTTGTACAAAATTCCATTGAATACCTATACAAACGCTTTCACGACAAGTCACACGAACACGAGAACCCCCTGGTGCGTTCACTTTCCTCCGTCCATTTACCTGATAATCCCCCTAGATGCCTTAAAAGACGCTGGAGTAGAGACCTGCTAATTTGATATACAAATTTCATTCTTAGGGAGGCACCAATGGGGGCCCTACCCCTCTCATGCCTATCATGTCGTTTACATTATTATGATAATCATCACATTTGCTTGTCGTAACATTTTACAATTTTAAATAAAGAATTAAAGAGAAAAAGAAATATTTACAATAGGATTCCGATAGAAAAGAACAGCTGTTTTTTCCATTCAAAATCAATCAGCATATTTATTGATCATTTCGAATAAAGTTTAATGAAAAAAATTGTGTTCATTATTAATTTATCACTTTCTTTAATTTTATTACTTAAGTAACATTGTAACAAATCACCAATTTGAAACGGTTATGCAAATAAAATTACTTTCCGACATTTTGTTATGATTAATCATAAGCAAATGAAACTCGAGGGTACTTTTCTACATACTATCTATATATTATAACTGTAGTTTCCAGTCTGTAGAGTGTGTGATACGTCCGGCATATTAATTCAAAAATAGCAACCTCTTCGTGGGACAACCGGTAAAATACAACATAGTTAAGTTTATTGTCAACTACCTTGAATTTACTCAGTTTTTTATATAAACAATTTTTACATTCTATATAGGCTAGTATTTGACTTAACGGAAAGGGCTATAAAAAAAACTTTTTCAGAACGTATTTTTTTAAAGGCTCATAAGACTACATAAGTTATTCAAGTTTGGAAAATCTTTAATTTCGTCTTATGGATCTTATCCATTTTCTTGATGTTCTTATTCTTGATTTTCTTCCAATAATTCTTCTTGCGTTAGGCCTATATTTTCTTTTCCTTTCTTCCTCAGAATACATCGCTTTTGGACGTTTGCTTGGTTTCTTTTGTTGGAGTCTCATGTTTTTCAGTTTATGTTAATTTTTTATCTTGGTTTTTAACTCTTCAAGTGAAATCTGAAGTTCTTCTAGGTCTTCTTCAATTTCACGAAACCATTGCTATTCGGACATTTTACTTAAAAAGTATTCAATGATCTGTCTGGACATTCTAGAGGGATTCGTCCGCATGATGTATCCGTAAAAGATTCTCTTTTTTCTTATTTGAACCTCAAGCGGTTTTGAGTTCCTATAGATTTCTTCTTCCTGCATCGGTTCCCAAATTCCGTCTGATAAACGCCTCTTATTGTACACCTTCCAATGACCCGTCGCTCCAGTTTAGAAATTGCGTGTTTGGTTAAATAGTGTTTCGCTCGCATACGTTATTGCAGGTAAAATCACCGTATTGTAGTGACGCAATTTTGACTCTATTGAGTGACATTTTATACTGTAGATATTATTCGATAATTTTGCAGTTTTTGTGAGCTTACTGATTCTTTCTTTCCAATTTTCTTTCTCATTGTTATTTTTGGTGATTATTTCTCCTAAATATTAATATTTTTCTTTCACTTTATAACGTCAGTGAATAACGTCTTTATAATAACAGAAAACATAAACGATTTGTGCAAATAGAGTACAAAAAATACTGTTTTACTTAAATTTGGTTTTGTGTTTTGCTACTCAATTCATTTTGTTCTAACAATATTAGTGTATTATACGAGTGTTATACTTACATTTTGTTGATGTATAAACCTGTCTTACGAAGAAGTAATAAGTATAAATCAAGTTCTTACCTGTAACAGAAGTAAAAAAAATTACTGACTAATAAGTTAATAATAAGTATTTTATATAAGATATTAAAATTTGCTTTGAGTACTAAACTGGCTTAAACTTAGTATTACCAAACATGAGATACATAACTTATCTCTGATTCGGATGTTCCGCATTTCTAATGTATCTGATGTTCCGCATTTTTAAGTCACATATTGTTACGATATTATGCTTAGATTTTTAATAACTGTACAATTCTAAACGTTCAATTTTGATCTCCAAATCCCCAGGATAAGCCACCGTCTAGTCTCTTTCGAAGTGTTTAATTAAACACTGTAAAACAATAAACTTCATATCAGTAATTTACTAAATATCTGAACAGAAAAACAAAAGTATTGTGAACTTATCTCTAAAGTTCGTTTCGGGATCTGGGTAAGTTAAATAATTAACACACTAAAGTTCGAAATTACAAGTATTTATTACAACTAAGAATTACAATTAATGAAGTGAATAAATTCTACAAGTAAATTACAATTAAATTACTTAATAAATAAAATACTAATTTATAATTAACTAATACAATAAATAACTTATTACTTATTGCAAGAAAAAACCAATTTACTAAATACTAGGCCTACTTACAAAAGATACAAAAATTACATTAAAAAATATAGCCTACAATAATTCACAGTAATGTCGACCTTTTCTGACGATAAGGTATGCACTATGGAATTCGCTCACTCGATAAAAGACAAAACGTAAAATAAAACTAAACCGTAAAAAAAACCGGCGCTTGTATAGGTGGGATAATGGAGAGTTTGAGTACCTAAAAACAGAGATTTTCGATATGATAATAAAATACAAAATCATTCTGACGCTTCTGGATAAATATTTACAACTGTAAACAGATTAGGATTGAATAAAAGGTGTTATAAAAAGGTCAATTATCTAAACAAGGTACCCTTATTGCTTTCACAATACCCGTACAACAATAAACATGTACTACCTGTACTATAAAACACCATTTACGTATATTATACATAATATTTCTAACTATTTCTCAGGAAACTCTATTTATTACTCATATTATTTACGTTAACATTTTTAAACTCTCGGTCATTCTCAAACTGTCTTTTCTTTTTCGATATTGTCACAGTATTTAAATTTTTACCACCTAAGGGTTTTAACTACCCTAAAGTAGTGATACGTATAATTTATAAATTTATTAAAATGGTACAGTATAAAAAATTGGTAAGTATGTTCTACAAGAAACCCGTAGATAGAGTAAATTTACATTTACATTTGAATATCGATTACCTGCTCTTAAAAAGTAAAAATACGTAACTACCCCAAATAAAAAAAAAATTCCATACCGTCCCTTAAAGGCCTGTAATTCTGAAATAAAGCAATATGATTCTTAAAATAATCTCTAAGAAAAGAGTGTGGGTTAAAGCCAGGAAAATAGGAAAATTATATAATGCACCTTTTCGAGGCCCCTTTCGCGGCGCCTTTCGAGGGAGTTTAATTGCTACTGAATCATAAATTAATTGGAAAAATAATGTTTTGTATCAATTTCTTAATATAAGGCTCACTAATTTTAATGCTGTTCTTTTTAAATCTTATAAATTTGTTTGCTCGTGGTAGAGTATAATTGTATAAAATAGATAAGTTTGTATGTAGAAGTCGTGTAGTAGGCTTATACCTACTCCCAAAATTATACGTATGAGATTTTAAAGTTTAAGAAATTCATGAACTAACTTAAGTTACATTTAGAGTTTCACTAAAGATTAAAACTTAATCTAAACATTACAAACTTGGAATTAATAATGTAAATGCAGTTCTTGCAATAAAGTTAATGTTGGTGACTTACGTTATTTAAAATATATGTGTTTTGTTTTCTATTCATCTACATAGAACGTACATGTAATTAAAAATTCTTCCTCTATTATTTGACATTCAAGTACATTACATAATTTATCCACTGACTAAAAGCCTATACAACTTCTACTTGTAGCAAAAGCTTGTTAAATTTTATTTGACATTCATAAACTTCGTCGTTCGTTATCCTAAGTTAAGTGTCTCATTAAATGAAAGTAAACATAAATATTCAAATATGGACATAAATTAAAACAATTTTCATTTTTTACATAAAGAACCAACGTTCTGATTCAAGAATGAGAATTTGTAATCTGGTTATGTTTATTCCGGATGTTTCGGAATCTGCTTATTTATAAATAACATAATTTCCTTTGTTTTTACAAATTAATTCTTAAATAGAAATAAATATGGCCATTTTAGTACAAGTAATTATTTAACTGTTACTAAGAGCTCGGTAGCAGTTGTACATTAACTTCTCATAACGAAAAAACTGCTTCAAAACGTGACGCTTTAAGAGGACACGGGAGTCCTATACTTAACCATACTTACTTAAGGAACATTTTCTCAGCTTGTACTGTTTGGAACATTGCGGATTGTTTTTACAATATTATACTTTTATAAATATAGATTTTGAATGTAACAATTTTATAATATTTTGATTTTTAACAAAGATAAAAATTAAATTCCTCTCACCTTTTAGATCTATGAAATTCTGAAACATTTATAGCTGTAAAATTTTTCAGAAAACTTTTTACAGAAGTTATTCATAAAAACTATGCATCCTTATGAAGGTTAACTACCCTGAAGGATATCATTAAAATTGGTTGAGTGGTTGCTGAGAAAATGTTTTTTTTTTGGCTAAAAATGAATTTTTTGGAAATGACAAAAAACAAACTGACAGGCAAGATCCTAGACGTGGCTATACTCACAAAACTCGGTGACCGTCTTGTTAACTACTGGGGCACTACAGAGAAGTTCTAAACAATTCAAAACAAAAATCATCACCGTAACTTAGTTCTAACCGAATTTACAGCAAAAAAAAAAAAAATAGATTTAATGTCACAAACACAGGAGAAAAGCCTATTTGCAGCACACATTTTAAAAGAAAATATTAAAAGTAGAACGGTGTGCCGTAGAACAACAGTAAATATTCAAATCAATCACAAGTTTTTGAAATATTATAAAATGTAAAACACCAAAAAGTCCAAAAATAACATTTTTGGACTCCCGACTCCCCTTAAGTACAAACGTCTTTAACTAACTCACTTCACAACCTGCTCACCCAACATTGACTCCCTCTGCACAAAGAGCAGCTTCGGCTTTTTAAATAAAACAATCACAGAATATTTTCGATGGATAAAGAATGTGATAGAATCTAAAGAAATAAATATACATTCTACTCTATACTAGATGACAAGTAACGGTGGTGCCAGAAAGCAATTAATTACAGTGATAAAATGCAAAAGTTACTTACACAGAAACGTTACCTGGTTCACTATTGTCCAGCCTGCTGATGTAAAATTAAGCTATAAACACAATATAGAAGATTATGTTATATGGTAGGAATGTTGTTACAGATAATTAATTATTAGTTATTACTTATATCTCAGAATTTCGCTATTAATTAATTACCGAAAAGTAAATTTAATTTTCAGTTAGTTCAATTAAAAATTTAATTTTTTATTAATAGTTTTTTTAGCTTTCTTTTTAATTCATGCATCTGTTATTATGATGTGAAGAAAAATAATTTCTTTACAACTTTTTACCTCTACTGTTTCAACTTGATTTTGTATTAAAATTCTCCACCAAATTTAGTATTCGGTAATAAAACATAAACATTTTCTAGGTTTCTGTGATTCCATAGGTAATTAAAAATTTTGGGAAGTAATTTCATGAAATTTAATGACTTCATTTATAATGCTGATTTCAATTACTGGATTCGGACTTTTTCACCCAAGTTGGTTTTCTAAAAGCGAGTTATAGTTTCTTTTTCATTTATTCATGTTAATTTTCTTTGTTTCCTAGAAAAGGTTAAACAACTTAATTTAAATATTTACCTCCATTTAAAAATAAAAGAAAAATTTAATTTTTATTAAAGTACATTTCGTAAATATGTTTCAAACATTAGTGTTTAACTAGAAGTTTTGTGTTAAAAATTTCCTCACTAACAATGATACGTTTATTTATGTGTGTTGTTAATTCGCTTAAAAAAATAAAAGAATATAAAGTTAAATTTATTCAAGATACCAATATAATTTTATCCAAAGGTGTACAAGTGAGTTCAATAATATTTCGCATCATGAAAGGAGTGAGGTACGATAAAACAAATCACAAACAACAGATTCATATTTTAACACAAATAATTTAATAACAATTCTTAATCACTAGCAAACAAATTACATTAATTAACATGAATTACAAAATTAAAATCATGTACATTATTTAATATGATAATAAAAAATTTTTGTACAGTTGTTACTGCTGAAAATACCTGTACATAATATGCTGCTATTCGATGTCGTGTCCCATTTTTAGTTATTTAATAAAACGAAATTGAATAAAGTTACAAATTAATACAGCACATTATTATATGAAAATATTTATGTATACTGATACTTAAAATCACAACATAACTCGCAACCGACTTTAAGTTTTACATAATTATATTGTATGACTGTTAATTTAGTCAAGCGAAAGAAAATATATCCAGACTCCTTCAGATCAGGAAATGCAGTGATCGCGTACCCCAGCCAACATCTAATTCTCCCAACTACCAAATCCGACATGTTTAATTATCACAGCCAATCAAAAAATAAATTATTTTCCTACTTCAAATAAATTAAAAATTTGACTTTAACTGTTGGATTTTTCTAGAAGCGTCGTTATCTCCCTCTCTGTTTCACATTCTCTCTCTCCCCTGCTAAAATACGTTATTTATGTTATGACTTTATAAAAATTCGTTATATATTATTACTTTTATAATTAATTGTTTATATACTGTTGTCGATTTTACTGTTTAATTTATTACATCCTATTTTTACTATAAAATTAATTTTAACTTACAATACTAACATGATTTTGTTTTTATTATGAATCTGTTCTTTGTTAAATTATTACTATTATTGAATAAATAATAGAAAAATTATGTGGTATTACTAAAATATCACATTACAACTGTTACGTTACAATCCATTCATTTTATTTTAAAAACAAGTAACTAATATGGAAAATAGAAAGAAAACTAAAGGAAATCTAACATTAGCCTCTGATATTTACAAAAAACAAAAGTAAATAAACTAAGTACAAATAACTCCAAATAAATACAAATAACTACTACAAATTTTGATTTTGTATCAATAAGGCAAGTAAAAAATTGAATCATCCTTAAATATTGAGTTTAACTATTGCCCCTTTTAACTTATTTTATTTAGTAATCTAAATTGATAATACAGTTTAAAAATTTCAATATTTATCAACAGAATTAATTTTTCTGAAAACATTAATTTTTATGTTGAGAAAAGTTTAATTAAATTACTACAACAAAAATTGCACAATACTATATAAATTCATAAGCATGGTATTGATAAAAATAACATTTTGAGTTCAATAAATATTTAGTCAAACAGTTTATTCTTTCTAAATGAAGTACAGTACTGTGTTTTGTGTATTTACGTAGTGAATAGAAAAAAATCCCTTCCATTTACTTAAATAAAAGAATATTTAGCATGGATTATACAAAGAATAAAAACCATACAAATTCGAATTTAATCTATGAAAACCAAAAGTAAAATAAAATTTTGTTCACGGTTAGAAAAAATTGTACTTTTTTGAACAAAAACTAAAATTCTACGGAAATAATAAAATTTTATGTTCTTTCCCTGTAAAAAGAAAATTGTTCTGCTTGAAAATACTTAACGAAAAATGTTAGAAATATTCATTTCAATTCTTTTTGTTTTTACCAAATTACCATTTTATATTGTTGCCACTATCTTATTTTGTTTTGTAAAAACTCTCTAGTAAAATTTTATGTCATAAGTTTTAGAATTAACAAGGAAATAAGAAAATGATTTCAAAGTTTGAGTGAATAAAAGCTGTACTAAATTTTTTTGTGTGGCTTACTTGTTATTAATACAAAAAGCTATTAAATGAAAATGGAAAAACAATCTTATCTAACTTTAGAATAAATAAAATACAAAAACCCGTTTACATACGTGAAAAATATCTAAATTGAAAAACAGACTAGTTGACACAGATAATTTTTATACAAATTCAGGGTAAGCAGATAAGAACATTTATCAGGAATTTGTTTGTTAAAGTTTGTAAATGACATGGCACTTTGTTCAAACACTTCATGCACAGTTAAAATCTATTGACTATGAAAACCAAATAATTTGTGTGAATTCGATTATTGTTATTAAATTATCCCATAAGCTATGTCTACACTCGTGCGATGTCACATGCTACATCGCATGCGCTTAGAGGCATGCCATTTCACCTGTCCGCACTAGTTTGAAGAGCTTTACCTCAAAAAACCATAACGAATATTTTTGAACACTACACTAAATTAAAGCCTGTTCTTTCCTGCGTTGATTGGTTTGACTTAGATTATTTTATTTTGAAACTAGTCGGAGATGCAGCAATTTACGCATAAAGAGTACTCAGATTTTAGCCGGTTTTCGGTTAATGTGGTTTTAAAACATCCGTTATTCCGTCCAGGCTTTGCATAAAAGAACGGATATACGTACGTTGAAGATCAGAGTTTCCTCTATATGAACATTTAAAAATAGAAGTCTGATGTTCCATTTTAAAATGCAGGACATTTTTTTAAGGTGTATTTTGGCTTCACGTAAACATAGGGAAATGATTTTTGGACTGAACCATGCAATTTTACAGCAATATTGTGCCATATATTGTATTTTGAATTTGATATTAGAAATAGACATGCGTTGTTAATGAAAAATCTATTAGCCTCTAAACTTCTTGAGAGGAAACTGAGCTCTATAGCGGTATCCGCTCCGAGTATAGTCGTTTAGAAGTATAAGTATTATATTTTATATTTGTATAAGTATTATACAAACTTTTGTGTTTTTCCTGCTGCAACTCATTCCGTAGCTCACTTTGAATTATGTAACGATGTTTTTATTAAAAAAATAAACGCTTTGTTTGACATAATACTGTTGTAAAAATGTTCGTGGAGCAAAAAAGCACTTTTCTAAAAAATGGCCGGCATATTAAAACGGAACATGAGATTTAACTTTTAAAATATTCATATTATAGAAAAAACTCTGATCTTTAACGTACTTACAAGCCGATTTTTATTTAAAGCCTGGACGGAGTAACGGACGTTTAAAAACCACATTAACGGAAAACCATTTAAAAACTGAGTACTTTTTTACGTAAATTGCTGGAGTTATCTCCGATTAATATCTAAATAAAACTATCTAAATCAAACCAATCATAGCAGGGAAGAACAGGCTTTAATTTAGTGTATTGTTCAAAAATATTCGTTGAGTGTTTTTTTTTTGAGATAAAGCTCTTCAAATGAAAGCGAGAAGGTGGTATGCCTCTAAGCGCATGCGATGTAGCATGCTACATCGTAAGTCGAATTACATCTTAAAAAAGAAAGCGCACGAGTATGGATATACCTATTCTCTACTTTCAGTCGCAACCAAAATCGAAATTTAACTCACTGAAACCATTTTTTTTGCCTTTACGGTCAGAATCTTCACGAGAAATGGGAGAAATGGGAGAATCGGGGAGTCGTTATAAAATGTTCTCTTTTGTTAAGTCGGATCGTCAGTTTTATTTCAGTAACCGGTCTAGGTTTATATCTTTAATCACGTAAAAATTGTATATAATTTTGTTAATTAAAAGTGTACGTACTACAAAATATTTAATCGCGGACTATCTGGTTAAAAGGTCTACCTAAAAAAAACTTACGTTTTGTAATGAAATTAAGTAGGCCTAAAAAAAAACTCTTTACTGGTTAAATTAAATGTATTTTAAAATTGTGGATTTTGTTAAATCCTTAATAATAATAATTATTATTTAAAAAATTTACGCATATCCTCTAAAATAAAAGTGAGGGGTTGAAAAGCAGGCAATAGTTTCATAAATTATAATTTTCGTGTACTATAGCCAATTTACATGATGGAGTTGATGTTTAATTGAAAAAAAAAGCATATTTTATAGAAATATGTTGCACTATGTTGGTAGGCGTTTCCAGCTTTTGATTGACAACAAACTATTTTCGTAAAAATCCATCCTGAAGTCGGTTTGAACTTACGGGATTCAGTTATAGGGCACAGCATCAACCTCAAACATTGAGATTTTGCAACGGTTTCAATCGGAAGCTCTGCAGACCATACTAAATGCACCGTGGTTTATTACTAACACCGACATTCATCGTGATTTGGATGTGCAGACAGTACGAGAAGAAATAAGAAGTTTAAGTTGTAAATACATCAAACGTCTGAACAACCACGTAAATCACTTGGTACTGAATCTCTTAGACAACAGCAATGATGTTCATAGACTAAAACGTGCTACAATACTGGATCTTCAAGGGCGATTCTGATAATGTGATTTTAAATCGTACATAATAAAATTTTAATATTCTGTAGATGATTGGCGTGTTTGAGTCTGAATATTGTAAATAACTGAATGAACATTTTAAATTATCTTCAGTAAAGTTCGGTGTACATATATTTCGGAAACATGTGCTCATATTACTTCTTATTTTGTTTTTTTATATGGAGTTTTTTTAGGTTTTTAAATTTTTTTGAATTTATTGTTATACAAAAGATTATGCATTAAATAAAAGTTGTACGAAAAAAATGTTGCAGTATGTCCTTTAAAATAATTTTGTTTATGAAATTCCTTAACAATAGCAAAACATAATATAATATATTCTTATAGTCACGTTCGTCTCATTCATTCAACCGTTTACTCTTATGATTTGTTTACACCAAATTCATAGGAATGAACTATAATTACATAATAGGTAACTAACTAATATGTAGGCCTATTGATCTTTTGGATAATCTGATGTGAGATTTCTACTAATCGGGCTAATGATAAACTGTTAATAAATTCAAGATAAATAACAAATATAAAATTAATTTTCTTCCAGAAGTTTCATAATGCATATTAATTTAACGGAGAAGGAAAATGTAATTCGTATATTTTAATAAATAACGTAGTTGTACGTTACAGATGTAGAGGTAGAAGAATGAAAAATTTGTAAAACGGTTGCTTTAGAAAAGGATAGACAATGAGAGAAGAGAACCGACGTAAGTTATATAAGAGATATGGTTTGCAAATTGCTATTAAAACACCGTTTGTTTTAAGACCAACAACGTGCACTTAATAGTACTGTGTAATTAAAGAGTAATCCAACATGGACTTAACGCGTTTTATAAATTAAAAAATGTATTTTCGTTTCTCTTGCTTTTATATTTATTTTCTCTGAGCTAAAACATACCGCACCGGTACGTTAATTGCTGAGTGACGTCTTGCTTTTACACTAAGTTACGTTGTGATGTATTTTTATGTTTGTAAATATGAATATTTTTAGTGGAAATTGTTTATTTTATTTATCTATTAAAGGTCGTATCGACTACTACGTCATTAGCGACCACGTTACATACATGAAAACATAACGAGATCATCAATTAAAACAAGAATGAAAATTTAGACAATTATAATTAAAAACTAAATAAAAATACAATGACGCAATGAAAAAGATGATAGGTGATTTTATAATTAATCTATATTAACTCTAAAATTTTGTGGAGTTCAAAAATTTTTGTTATTTTTGGCTTTAATTTTTATTACTTTACTGTACATTGAGCTGCACAACTTTCGTGTATGATATTTAAATGGCGTTGGGGAATTTCACTTTAAGGAGAAGAGGTACCCAGTGGTAGGCCTACAATCTCCGTTTAAAACTTCGGGCATTGTCCGTTATTCAGACCAAGAGGTCTCTACTCCATTTTCGCTTTAAACGTTGCACAGTTGGGAATTTCCTTGTAGCTAGATCACGGGCTAGTTGGTTTGGATGGTCATCTAGTCTTTCGTGAAACGTACTATACATGGACGCGGTTAGCTTCTTTACTGTCGGAATTTTTATATCGTCGTGGAGGGTTTTATTGTTTACATAAAAAGGAGCGCCAGAAGGAATCTTAAGAATTTTGATTGAAAGGCCAGGATCGACTTTAAATTACTTTCTGCCGCTACTACAAAAAGCTGAATACCATAAGTCTAGATTGGTCTTAAAAGGGATTTGTATTTTAAAATCTTGGAGTGGAGGTTCAATCTTGATCGAGGATTATTATGCAGATGAGTAGTTTCTGGCGGCGGTTAAGTTCTAAACGTTTCGTACGCAAATGATACTTCCACGTTAGTCACCTGTCAAGCCATAAGCCAAGATATCGCACCACCCTGGCCTGTGGGATATGAATGTTATTCAGCATCACGGGTAGACAAGTTTGACTGCTATTGTTTTTAACTGCTTTTCTCTACCAAATTCAGTTTTAAATTATATTACTTAGAGACCTTAACATCGAAACGGTAGACGAAACAGTAAAGAAATTATACAGACGTTTTAATAGCAAACTACACTATCGCACAAATCCACAAATTCAGTCATTGTCCGTTCCTCACCTACCACACAACCCACCTAGAAGACTGGAAAGGCAATGGAATAGAGATCTTTTGTAAATCGCCTTGAGGGGTTGCCGCTGGGCGACTACCTCACAAAAGTCACATCAAGACAATTATATAAAACTATTGACATTATAACTGCTGGTTGTGTTACACAGTGGTAGTTTATTTTTCTTAATAAAGTTAAAAACAAATTGTCGTGGTTAATTTATTTTACTCAGATAGGTAAACAAACATAATACAGTGGAGCGTCAGTTATCCGAACTAGAGCGGTTCTAACAATCAAACACATCGGATAATTAAATTTGCTATATAGTCTACAGTAATTTGATACACTGTACCATAACAATGTGATATACCCTAAATTTTAAATAGGTTAATAAAGGCTAACATAAACTTTAGTTTAAACAAAAAACACTAATTATGGTTTTTTATTGTATTTATTGCAAATGTAGAGAGAGTATGCCTACTAACGATTATAATAACAAACGAAAAAATACAGGATTTCAAAACTGAAAATATTAACGAAATTAACTACGGAAAAATCTCAATGAAATATTTTTATCGCCTTGTAGGATATTTTTGTCGACGATCCATCAAGGACAGAGTTCTAAACAGTCTCCTTGTTCACAAGTTGAACAAGGAACCTTTTGTAGTTTAAATTTTCCA
Organism: Catonia carolina; assembly: GCA_035578175.1. Taxonomy (NCBI): domain Eukaryota; kingdom Metazoa; phylum Arthropoda; class Insecta; order Hemiptera; family Achilidae; genus Catonia; species Catonia carolina. The sequence goes on along the minus strand of JAQMRL010000001.1, from coordinate 251,989,861 downwards.
TTGAATTGTACGTATTTTTTAATAGGTTATGTCCGTATTTTGGTAGTGAATATATATATTTTTGCTATCGATAGTGGTTCGGATAATTGACAGTTGAGATGACTGACGTTCGAATAATTGACGCGCTCCTATGTATTATGAAATAGTTATTTAAGGACGTAGGTTCACTACGATCACAAAGTTTTAAAGCCTTTAAATGGTTCTAGGAAGTGAATTTTACAAATTTGATTGCTGAAAGAAAGTAGAGTCTAATGATTGTATAAACTACGAATTAAGTTGAAATTTGGTTTTTCCTAGGGCCAAATGGAAAATTCTTCGTCAAACCGTGTATTGTTCCTGCTTTGAACATAAATTCGCCAATATATTGATCTTCCATGGCGATTCTGACAGTGTGATTTTAAATTGTAAACAATATAATGTTAATATTCTGTAGATGACTGGCGTGTTTGTGTGTGAATGTTGCAAATAACTGAATGAGCATTTTTAATTATCTCCAGTGAAGTTCGGTGTACACATATTTTGGAATCATATGCTTATTATTTATTACTTCCCATTTTGTTTTTTTAGTTTTAAAGGAGGTTTTGGTTATTTTTTAATTTTTATTTATTTTTTAAAAAACACTATCTAATTTTGATTGTAAATAATAATTAAGAACAGTATAATATGTTTTAATGTTATAATTTGTTAATTACACCAGTGGGTTGTAATTTTTTCATGGGTTAAATCTAATCAAAAGTTCCATTTATTGTTATACAACAGATTATGCATTAAAAAAAAGTTATATAAAAAACTTTATTGTAGCAGCGCACGCTTGTGACAAAACTGTCTTTGATGTAAATGATTGCCGGCAAACGGCGAACTTATGATAAAATAAGTATAATTGTAATGAATCAAGTCGGCTTCAAAAATGTGAACATGCGAGGTATTGTTTTTGTTTTAACGTCTGACTGTTCTGCAATTACTGCTAATGCAGAGGGCGAAGAATAAAATGACTTTTGTAACGTATGAAAATATGCCGTGCCTGAATGGGATTCGAACCCAAGACCGCATGATGAGAGGCGAGCACATGAGAGGTAAAAAACACTGTTTTGACTTGTGGAAGCTAACGTAAAGCTTAGCTGAGTTTATTACTCTCTTTTCTATCGAGGTAGAAAAAAACTGGGTTGCTTTTTTACAACGATTTCAGAATATGACTTAAATCTTTTACCACAGCCTTTAATTGTTAAAACTGTCCGTTTTACCATTTTAGCTTACGTGTAGTAGGCCTACTCGCAACAGATTCAGAAAAAATACACATAAACAAATTTCGGTAGGCTGGCATAACGTAATTATATTTATCAACACAATTAATTTAGGTTCTTCTGTAGAAGTATCTTTTCAAGGACTATTCAATACATTGAGTATAGAATTTTTATTTTTTGAGTCGTGACAAAAATTGAAACGGTCTTTCATAAAAACGTAAAAATATTTTCGAACGCATTCATCTGCGTAAAACAGAACTCACGATCGGAAAAGCCGAGAAAGTTCTACTGTATACAGAAACAACTTAATTTAAATTAATACCAGACTGACCCAGACAAATTTTTGTTTAAAAAAAAGGTTTAACAACTCCGTTTTTATTTTTGGTTTTACGTTTGACTGTTTTGGAATAACTGCTAATGCAGGCAGTGATAAGGATGATAGATGATGATGAATAAAAAAAATTAACAACTCCAGTTTTTACACTTGGGTAGGTTAAATTTTTTAATATAGCTGGTTTCATCCAAAATTTTAGGTTCACCTTAATTCAATTTTTTCCCTAACTGCTAAATTACAATATGTTCATTTTATTTTTGAACAATAAATAACTAATATGACAAAAGTTTAAAAAAGGGACTGTCAAGTAAATTTTAATGCATAAAACGTTTTATAACTCATAAAAACATACTTTTCTTATGGTAGTATGGGCACTTACCTAATTTATAAATTTCAATTTTCTTTTGAATTTTCTTCTTTTCATGCAATTTAAGGATAAATTTTCGAAATACATTACAACGTACAACCTACATTAATAATGGTTGGGAAAGAACAGAATCAATTTTCTTGTGTAGTGTTTCACTACGTACAAACACAAGCACAAACACGATTAAGCTACATCCTTTCGTGCACGTACAATGAAACCGAAAGAGAATGAAAAATCGTGAACAACGTTTGTTATTTAATACTATTGACGATGGTGCACGTATCTTCAACAACTCAGCAAAAACCCAAATAACATATCTTGAAATTCAAATTGATGACGTTTTTGTTTGTTAAATTAAATGGAAATGGGTTACAAACCTACATAAAGATAAGAAAATGACAGTAATTATTTAAAGTTATACCATGTAACTTTCAAATTATTATTATTTGTATGAAAATTTCCTAGAAACCCACCAGTAAAATGGGTTTTATATGCACTACAACAAATAGTATCTTGCATTAAACTACAATTCAAGCTAAAAATGGAAAAGATTTCATTTCAGTATTAAAAATAAAAGCTATAGGCCTACCTCTTTTCTTATCATTAGAACCCAGATAACATTTGCATAATCCCAAAGGCCCTTGATTTTCTCTGCGTTATATCTGTTGTACTTCAATTTTCAATGCTGCATCTCTTGGCTTGATTAACTCTCATGATACAGAAATCAGGCGAAATAATCTCGGATTCTATTACTTATAATATGAGCGGGGTTTAAAATAGAATAAATCAAATGCGCCAGGCATATCTATTTAAACTAAATTATTTTTACTTTTTCTTACCTGTATGAATTTATAGGAAGGAAAGCATTGTTTTCATGTCGATTTTTCGAAATTGAGTTTTTACCGGTTATACACATTTTCAGACCAACTGAACCCAAAAACCTGTTTTTAGCAATTGGTGTGTGTGTATGTGTGTGTGAACAAAATATCTCAAGAACGGAACATCGTACAAAGTTGAAACTTGAAACTAAAGTTAAAACTTACTACCGGACCCGACACGAACATTTTCATCAAAATCGGTCAACCAGAAGTAGTAGTTTATTCGTGTAATTTTTCACTATATTGCTATTTTCTCAAAAACTACTTCTACGATTTTTTTAAAAATTCACCTCATTTACTACATTTTTATGCTTTACAAGATAGGGTAGGCGCCATGTATACTGAAATTCTTGGAGAGGCTGTTTTCACGTAAAAATTGTTTTATTTAAGATTACGGCTTTTATATGCATTTTAGCGGAAAATGTATAAAACTTGTAGAGAATTACAATCGTACTACTTTTATTTTAAACATTTTTTTGTATAACGCTTAGTTTAGCGGTAATTAGTGATTTTCTGTTTTTTTTCATGAAAATCTGTAAAGAAATTCATCTTTTAAGATTTCGGCCGGAGTATCTATTTTACGACAAAAATGCATGTAGGCCCTAATAAAATTTATAGGAATTAAAAGATCTGCAACTTTTGTTGTAAGTAGATGTACCTTATTATTCAGTCAAACTATGGTTGGTTTTCATTTTGCATCATACAGTCATGATGAAAATAAGGTTATGTTTTGAGGTTATTTGTTTGTTTATTTATAAAATTAGGTTATATTCTTTATTGTTTGCATTGGCAAAAGAAAGTCGTGTGAATGTTTCACACCATATTTTTTATTTTACAATAAAATTTATTACATATCAATATCGCTTCTTAATAGAAAGAAATAGGCTCATTTAAAATTAAAATTAAATTTTAATGTTAATAACTAGTTTAACACATCATCCTCATCTCATTGAGTGATGGGGTTGCTCATTGTTCTGTGAGCAGATCGCAACGTACATACATTAGAGATAAAAAAAGGTAATTATCAACTTTTTGTTGGGAAGTTATAAGCGACAACATTAAAATGATTAGAAGATGTCAGTAAACTATCCAGTTGTCATTTTAAAGACAAAACTTCACAACAAGAACAATCAAATAAAAATACTTAGATAACGACAAAAACTTATAATTGACCTATATAAAATTTTTCTACGTGATAAGAACAGTAATAAATTGCAAGTGCACGATGGGTGAATCCTCCAAGACTTTTGACACCGACGGTTCTTTTATTCTTCAAATTTACTTATTTTTACTAATTTATTGTTAATTTCTCAATTCACCGTTAAGTAACACAACTAGATAAGTTCTATTCTGTTACTTCGTGGTCCCCCGACGTGAGGCATCAATCCTAAAGGGCAATACATTTTTCATTTGTTTTACTTTTTAAAATTTTTAATTTAATTTTTATTTTATGCTTTTTAAGCTAACTAGTAGAATTTTTTACAGATTTTAATGAAAAAAAAAACAAAACAGAAAATCACTAATTGTTGCTAAACTAAGCGTTGTACGAAATAATGTTTGAAATAAAAGTTGCAAGTTTTTAAATGAACCACAATTTTGATTTTACATTTTTACTATTGCCCTAAAATTCATATTACGGGCGTAATCTTTAAAAAAAAATTCAACGAGAGCACAGGCTCCCAAAGAATTTCAGCAGACATGGCTCATACCCTATCGTGTAGAGCATAAAAAATGTAATAAATGGGTGATTTAAAAAAAATCGTAGGAGCCGCTTTTTAAAAACATGCAAAAAAGTAAAAAATGGCACATATAAACTTTACTTCCGGTTGACCGATTGTGATGAATCATCTAAAAACACTCTCGATAACTCTCTGTGTTTCTGGGCCTTTCTTCCACCTACCAACTTTCAGCCAATAATGGGGTAGTTCTCCTTCCCGTTGGCCCAATAGGTTGGTTGAACGGTTGGTGGGAGAGGGGGATAACCAGAGTTTTCCTGGTTCAGACTCAGGAAATTTACAATCAGTTCCCTTCGGACTTTAAAGTGGAACAGAGGAGTTTGTTAAGAAGGGCAGTTATTGAAGAAGTAAGTAGGAGAACGAGGAGAAGAAGAAGAAGGGTAAATATATTTTAGGTAAAACATTTTGTATTTATTGAGGGTTTGTTAAGTTTTTTTGTTTTTATATTAAAGTCGCGGCAAAGTAAAGGTTGGCTATATTTTTTTAAATAAGTTAAGGATTATTTTGTTAGTAGTTAGTAGCAAATTCATTAAATATTTAGTTTCAAGCAAGGAGATATAGTCTTATTTATTTATTACTTTCTCTTGCCTATATGAATATATAGGAAGGAAAGTATTGTTTTCATGTCGATTTTTCGAAATCGAGTTTTCACCGGATCTATACGTTTTCAGACCCCCTGAACCCAAAAAACATGTTTTTAGCGATTGGTCTGTGTGTGTGTGTGTGTGTGTGTGAACAGAATATCTCAAGAACGGAACATCGTACGAACTTGAAACTTGAAACTTAAGTTACATATCACTACCGGACCCGACACGAACATTTTCATCAAAATCGGTCAACCGGAAGTAGTAGTTTATTCGTATAATTTTTCACTTTTTTGCGATTTTCTCAAAAACTAGTCCTACGATTTTTTTAAAAATCAACTGGTTTACTACATTTTTTATGCTCTACAATATAGGGTAGGCGCCATGTTTGCTGAAATTCTGCTTGAGGCTGTTTTTACGTAAAAACATTTTCTTTTTAAGATTGCGGCTTTAATATGCATTTTAGCGCAAAACGTTATATAATAAAAGTTGTAGAGAATGTAAAATTCTACAACTGTTATTTCAAACATTTTTTTTGTATAACGCTTAGTTTAGCGGTAATTTGCGATTTTCTGTTTTTTTTTTCTCACGAAAACGTGAGAAAAATCGATTTTTTTAACATTTCGGTCTTAGTATGCATTTTACGACAAAAGTGTATATAATTAAATTTATAGAAAATTAAAAGATCTACAACTTTTGTTTAAAGCATTTTTCTCTACAGAGCCTAGTTTAGCGTGAAAGCGTGATTTTCCGTATTTTTAAGCCAAACTGAGTTCGATTGTCATTTTGCGTCATTCACTCATGATTAAAATAAGGTTATGTTTTTGAGGTTAGTTTTTGTTTATTTCTAATATTTTATTAATAATGTTAGGTTTATTATTAATTATTTGCATTGGCAAGAGAAAGTTGTGTGAGTGTTTCACACCAGATTTTTTTCTCATGCTTTGCTGATGGAGCTGGCGCCCAATTTCCTATTATTTTTTAGTTCATATTCAAGTTTTTCACCGATAAAGTCGAAGGTGGTGCATGCTGAAAGCATTTAATTGAAAATCACTAATTATTTATGTGATTTGAATGCGTTTAAAGATTAATACAATTTTCGAATATTATTTTAAGAACTATTTTATGTAATATAAAATTTGAATCAATCTTAATTATGATTGTGGGTAACAAATTAAACCCTTATTATAACAACATAATATATCTAATCAGATAAATGGCTTAAACATAGCTAATATATATTTTCTGACAAGGATGCGTATTATCTTGTGATAAAGTGTTACGATGGCACGTAATAAATTTACTAGAAACATCCCGAACGGTACAAATATTTCCCACATCTCATAGCCATTGAATTTCAGAACCTGCAACAGAAATTATAGAGTAGGTATGGGCCTACTAACGAACGGTATGTTTCAGTAAATTACTGGCTCTCTCACACTTCTATTCCAAATTTTCCGCTTTTTGATTTAATTTCTCTCCTTTTACAGTTTAGGTTGCCTAAGCTATTAACAATAATTATTTACAATGATTCTTTTAAACTGATTAAAATCAAATACAGTAAACCTACCAAAATGTTCATGTCTTTTATGTCTACTTTATTTATCGGCATTTTCTATTTACATAATGGCGTTATTTCCTTCTTTTGAAGTAAATTCTGTTAAAGTTTATTCAGTAGATAGATAACTCAGTTTATATGATCATGTATAAATTGTTTATTGATATCAATTTCTCCTGCAAAATGAAATTACTCAAATGCTTATCACTAAACTTTATTGGTAACATACTATATGATTTTTACTTTCTCTTGCCTGTATGGATGTATAGGAAGGAAAGTATTGTTTTTATGTGGATTTTTTGAAATCGAGTTTTTACCGGATATACACTTTTTCAGACCCCCTGAACCCAAAACAATGTTTTTATCGATTGGTCTGTGTGTGCGTGTGTGTATTTGTGTTTGTGTGTATGAACAAAATAACTCATGAACGGAACATCGTACAAAGTTTAAACTTGAAACTGAAGTTAAGTACCACTAGAGAACTCGACACGAACATTTTCACCAAAATCGGTCAACCGGAAGTAGTAGTTTATTCGAGTCATTTTTCACTTTTTTGGGATTTTCTCAAAAACGGCTCCTACGATTTTTTAAAAATACTACATTTTTTATGTTCTACAAGATAGGGCACGCGCCATGTCTGCTCAAATTCTTGGGAAGGCTGTTCTCACGTAGAAAAAAAAGTTTTTTAAGATTCCAGCCTTAATATACATTTTAGAGCAAAAATGTATAAGTAAAAGTTATAGACAATTTAAAAATCTACACCTTTTATTTCGTACATTTTTTTGTATAACGCTTCGTTTAGTGGTAATTAGCGATTTTCTGGTTTTTTTTTATTGAAAATCTGTAAAAAAATGAATTTTTTAAAATTTTGACATTACTATTCATTTTACGACAAAAGTGTATAAAGTCAAATTTATATAATATTAAAAGATCTAAAACGTTTATTATAATAGTGCCAAATAAATAAATGATTCAAGTGAAGAAAGCTGTGTAGTATCATTTCTATTTTAGTTATAGAAAATTAAACGATCTTTAACTTTTATTTAAAGCATTTTTTCTCTACAGAGCCTAGTTTACCGTCAATGAGTGATTTTTCGTATTAAGCCAAACTAAGGTTGATTTTCATTTTTCATCATTCACTCACGATTCAAATAAGGTTATGTATTTTAGGTTATTTTATTGTTTATTTCTAATGGTTTTTATTTGTTTTTTTGTTTTGGGGGGCTCCCAAACTCCCCTACTCCCCGCCGTCTCCACCCACTACTATGGCTGGTCGCAAGGATGCGAGGTGGTACAGTAGAACAGCAATAGAATATCACCTCAGTATACTGCACCAATATAACTTAATCTAGTCATTCTTTCTTCACTAGAAAACAGTCAACCGCCGAGCTTAACATACACCACATAGACACAAATAACATAAAAATACATAAAATAACATAAAGATCACGCAGTATTTACAGCCTTCAATCACAGTATCCTGTATAGTTTTTCTTTCATTTTACCATCTCTGTGAAACAGATCTACCTCTCCATTTATTTCATTGGCTGTGGCTATACATCTATTCATCTATTATTTTATTACTAATTTTATTTAATAATCTAATTTTATTTACTATCTAATTTTATTTACTATCTAATTTTATTACTAATATTAGGTTATATTGTTCATTATTTGCATTGGCAAGAGAAAGGCTTGTGGGTCTTTTACACCAGATGTTTGTATTAATTTTACAACGAGTCACGCCAATTTTTGACTTGAGAATAGTGTATTAAACTGTGAATATAATTACAGTAGCAAGTTTTATAGTGTTACTGAACTTTGATTAATAGGAAATTCAAATGACGCGTTTTGTTAAAATCTGTTACATAAATTTGAATTTAAAATAATACAATAACCTATGATATTGGGCATGAAATGTGTAACAATGGTTATTGTATAACTGTTGAATATTTTTTTTGTTTTATAAGATAAATGAAATATTATAAAATTTAATAATTTTTTATTTTTCAGAATTTTTTCCTGGAAACTTGATTACGTTGGAATAATTTTCAATTATTTTTAAACGAATATTTTGCTGAGAAATAATTTTGAATAATACGGAAAATAGCTTATAAGTTTTTCTGGTATTTCCCGGAGGATTTCACTTTATAAAGGGAGTGAAATCAAATGGAAAATGGGTTAGTTATGCATGAGATTTCTGTGTAGATCACACAAAACATGTCATACTTATTACAAAACATTTCCTCTTTTCTGTTTAATATATCATTCTGTCCCCAACAACAACGTATATTATTACAAACATTTAATATATTTTCATTAAAAATTCTCTTAAACGCATTAACGAATTGTCGTACGTGTTTTAACTGTCTAATATAACTCTTATCACTGTCTTCATTGTTTATTTAATTTTCCAAGCTCTGTATTTCACAGGTTTTTGTTTCAATATTTATAATTGTTTTTTTATTAGTATAACGTCTTTGGTTTGTTGCTTTCTCAAACAAATTATCTTTTTTCAATCTTAAGAAAATTTCATTTTCTACTGTAATAAAATATTTAAATTATCGTATTACACATTACAGAAATATGTTGTTCCAACGATACTCAATGGCAGTGAAGCATTAGTTATCGGTGGAAAAGATTAAAGCACTAGCCGGTGGCTAAAATTGATTGGGTGAAACAGGTAAGATAATTTATGAGGGTGAATTTGACACTCAATTTAATTAAAAGAGTTGAAATGAAAGTTCAATCTGTTTTTGTCCGTACAAAACAGTTCTGTTTGAATTGGAAAATTTTTACTTTCTCTTGCCTATATGAATACTTAGGAAGAAAGGTATTGTTTTCATATCGATATTTCGAAATCGAGATTTCACCGGATCTACACACTTTCAGACCTCCTGGACCCAAAAAACATAATATATTTAGCGATTGTTCCGCGCGTGTGTGTCTGTGTGTTAGAACAAAATATATCAAGAACGAAACATCGTACGAAGTCGAAACTTGAAACTTAAGTTAGATACTACTACCAGACCCGACACGAACATTGTCAACAAAATCGGCCAACCGGAAGTAGTAGTTTATTCGTGTCATTTTTCACTTGTTTGCGATTTTCTCAAAAACGGCTCCTACGGTTTTTTTAAAAATCGCCTGATTTACTAAATATTTATGCTCTACAAGACTGGTAGGCGCCGTGTATGCTGAAATTCTTGATAAGGCTGTTTTCTGGTAAAAAATTGTTTTTATAAGATTGCGGCTTTAATATGCATTATTTTTTTTTTTTCTCTTTAATCTTTTATTTACAACTGTAAAATGATACAACAAGCAAATGTGATGATTATCGTGATTATGTAAATGACATGATAGGCATGAGAGGGGCAGGGCCCCCATTGGTGCCTCCCCAAGAATGAAATTTGTATATCAAATTAGCATGTCTCTACTCCAGCGTCTTTTAAGGCGTCTAGGAGGATTATCAGGTAAATGGACGGAGGAAAGTGAACGCACCAGGGGGTTCTCGTGTTCGTGTGACTTGTCGTGAAAGCGTTTGTATAGGTATTCAATGGAATTTTGTACAAGTGGTGTTTTCAAATCTGTATGTAAGGTTTTGTTGCTAACGTAAAGAGGTGCTTTTGCTATTAGGCGTAATGTTTTTGACTGGAATGCTTGAATTCGTTGCAAGTTAGAGGGTTTGGTTGAACCGTAGATTTGGGATCCGTAGGTCCAAATAGGTTTCAAAAGAGAACAATATATGCGTAATTTTTGTGCCATTGGTAATTTTGATCGTTTGTGAAGCAGGGAATATAGAAGTTTAAGTCGGGAATTCAGTAATAAACGTTGCCGTTTGATATGTGTGCTCCAAGTTAGTCGTTTATCAAAAGTCAGACCGAGATACTTGACCGTATCTGTTTTTGTGAGAGGTTCATTGTCTATGTATACTGGTGGGCAATCACCATGACGGAGTGTGAAAGTTACGTGAAAGGATTTTGTCGTATTAAGTTTTATTTTCCATGTTTTACACCATTCGTGTATAAGATTGAGATGATGTTGGAGTGTTAGTGAAGCGTGTATAGAGTTTTGGTCTCGGGCTAATATCGCTGTGTCGTCAGCGTAGGTAGCAGTGAGGGTCTGGGGTAGGGTCGGTAGGTCTGAAGTGTATACAGAATAGAGAAGTGGGGCTAAAATTGAGCCCTGAGGCACGCCGGCTAAGACAATAAAGAAATTTGAGTAGGATGATCCTAAACGAATTCTAAAGAATCTGTCAGATAGGAAGGAATTTATGATAAGGTAGTAGGTAAATGGTAGTATTTCTTTCAGTTTGTGTAAGAGACCTGTATGCCAAACTCTGTCAAAAGCTTGAGCGACATCTAGGAAACCTGCGGACACATACATCTTTTGTTCCATAGACGAAGCTATGTAATCAGTCACCCTGTGCAGTTGTTGTGTAGTGGAGTGTTGAGTGCGGAATCCGAATTGATATGGAGGTAGTATATCATGAACTAGCGGAAGAATGCGCTTGTAAAGGAGTTTTTCGAAAATTTTTGAAGGTACTGAGAGGAGGCTTATTGGTCGGTAGGAGGAAGGTAAATGAAAAGGTTTGTTCGGTTTTTGTATCATTACTATTTCTGCATACTTCCACTGAGTGGGGAAATGTGTCGTGCGCAATATACTATTGAAGATTGTAGTAAGGAGAACGAGCGCTTTCCGCGGTAAATGTTTAAGTATTTCAGCTGTTATTAAATCATATCCCGGTGACTTCTTACGAGGTAATCTCGAAATTTCAGATTTTACTTCGGAGGGGTGAAAGTATTTCGGCGGGAGGGATAATTGAAGCGGTTCATCTAGTGACTGAGTAACGCGTTGGTGATGTACAGATTGGATGTCATTATGGGGAGTGAATGTTTCAGAAAGATGTCTACCAAAGCATTCAGCTTTGTCGTCATCAGTTATTAGCCAGGGCCCGTCACCCACCCTAAGGGGCATCGATGTCGTGTGATGCCGTAGTAGGCGTTTTGTGCTGCGCCAGAGACTACCATCCTTCTCGTTCAGAGTTCCAGTATAATTTTCGTATAAGCGGGTGTTGTGTGTTTGAATTTGCTGTTTCAGCTCGTTTGTCAGCCGGTTTAAGCGACGTTTATCAGATGGTAGGCGAGTTCTCTGCCAAGTGTTACGGGCGCGGCGTTTTTCACGAATAAGTTCTCTGATATGCATTATAGCGCAAAAATGTTTACCTATAATAAAAGTTGCGGAGAATTTAAAATTCTATGCATTTTATCCCAAACTTTTTTTTTATAACGCTTAGTTTAGCGGTAATTAGCGATTTTCTGTTTTTTTCACGAAAATTTGTAAATAAATCGATTTTTTAGATTTCAGCCTTAGTATGAATTTTATGACAAAAGTATATAATCAAATTTATAGGAAATTAAAAGATCTACAATATTTTTCAGAGAATTTTCCTCTACAGAACCTAGTTTAGCGTGAAAGAGAGATTTTCCGTATTTTTAAGCCAAACTAAGGTTGATTTTCATTTTGCATCAATCACTCATGATTGAAATTAGGATACGTTTATTGAGGTTAGTTTTTGTTTTTCTAATGTTTATTACTAATGTTTGTTGTTAGATTATATTGTTTCAATTGCCACCAAAATTGTTCACCCATGCTGAAATTAAACAACTTCCGCTAAAAAAGTCTCCAGGTTATGACTTTATTACTGCAGAGGTCCTCCGAGAGCTGCCTAAGAAAGGAGTAGTTTTCCTTACATATTTATGCAATTCTGTGTTACGAACAACAAAGTTTCCTGCTCAGTCAAAATGATACTTAAACCAGGAAAGCCACCAGATAACCCAACCTCCTATTTTCCGATTAGCCTATTGCAATTGTTTGCTCCAAAATTTTCGAAAAACTACTTCTGAAATGGCTACTGCCATTAACTGATCACATAATTCCTAATCATCAGTTTGGCTTCCGTACGAACCATTCTATAATTCACCAACTGCATAGAGTGGTGAATTATGTCGCAGAAGCTTTTTAATGTAAAGAGTATGCCGCAGGTGTTTTTCTCGATATAAGCAAAGCCTTTGATCGGGTTTGGCACAGCGGCCTGCTCGCTAAATTAAGAGTTCTTCCTTTCTACTACTACTTAATAATTCAGTCCTTTTTGATGGAACGTTTCTTCTATGTCTCTAAAAAAAATGCTGATTCTCATTACTGCCCACTACTAGCTGATGTACCTCAGGGAACTATCTTGGCACCACTTTTATATTCTATTTACACTTCCGATGTACCGTTCCATTCACATACACTCCTTCGTACGCACACACCTCGTACCATAAACACACTGTGACCATACACACACTTTGTACGCGGATGATACTGTAATATTGTACTCTGCCGATAACGCCGCTTAAGTATCGTATGTCCTACACATACGATAGCATATCCTAACAGCATATTCTCGCCTAGAATCATGGCTTACCATATGGCGGACCAATGTCAACACTACAAAAACGTGTCATGTTATATTATTTACCCTGCGTAAACGAGTCTGTCCTCCTTTGTATATTTATGACACCCAACTTCACACTTCTGAATCTATCCGTTATCTAGGTTTATATCTAGATAAGAGTCTCGCGTGGAATGTACACGTGAATAAAACGAGAAAGGCACTCCAGGACAGGTTCAAACAGTTGTACAGACTTCTTTCATGCAAATCCAAGTTACCAACTACATCCAAATTAATAATTTACAACTCCTACCTTCGACCAATATGGAGCTATGCCGATCAGCTTTACTGCTGTGCAAAACCATCGGTATTAGAAAAAAATTCAGCGTTTCCAATCAAAGCTTTTACGGAGGATAGTTAACGCCCCCTTTTGTGTAACCAATAAAACGCTACACTCAGACCTAAACGTACCCTACATAAATGACGTTTTCTTAAAACTCTATACAAAATTTTGGAAGAAACTCGTGAACCACCATAACCCATTGATATTAAATCTGGGTACGCAGACTCTCCCTAACAATCTAATAAGACGTCTAAAACGTCGATGGAGCCGGGACCTCATCAATTAACGCGGTACTGTAATTGACTATCCGTTACAGTGTTCTAAATGCTGAACTTAATGCTTTACTTATCTATTCACGTCAGAGTTCTGTCACTGGACTGTGTCTCCACTCACGTTTATTTACCATGTTAATTCTTTCCAAATTTTGCGTTATCACATTCACTGATTGTTTCCAACAGATTGAGAATTTCCTAAATAGATATAAAAAAAAGATTATATTGTTAATTATTTGCACTGGCAAGAGAAAGTAGTGTGAGTGTTTCACACCAGAATTTTGTTAAAAGAATATATCTTTTGACAGGATTTCACTTCAAGCTTTAAGATATGGATCTGCTTGCTGAATAGATGTGGGGCGTCCTTTGAAGAGCGAATGCTAGTGGGAGCGGGATGGTCAGGATGCTTATACCAAGGACTAAAAGAAAAGAAGTTATTAAAAACCACGATAGCGATTAGAGAATTAAGACATCAACTCTAGTCTCTAAATTTGTTGAAAAATATTGGTGTTGATGATAAAAACAGCTTGAATTTGAACTTTGATTCCTGTGATGAACGTTCGTGGTTGGGTATCAGCACGTTCCTTAAAAAAGTAGTATTTTCCAAACCGGTTTATTTAACTTTTTATAACAACTTTCTTGCCCATAACAGACTGGTGGAGTGTTAAATTATTTGCACTCAATCTGCTAGTTCTAGTGCTACAAAAAATAGTTCTATTTCTTATCACTTGGTCAGCCAATTACATTACTGAAGCATTTTAGTACAGGAGAGGTAGAGGTGTAAAATACACTGGTCAGAGTTATCTCCTCTTAGAGTAATGAATTTCATTGTACGGCCAGACCCTGTGGTGAATGAAGTAAAGGTGTCATTTGTAGGGTGAAAAGCAGATGCTTTCCAGAGGGCCTGGTATGCTGATAAGCATAAAACAACATTCTGTAAGCTAATTTACTGGGCTGGCCAAAAGGCAAAAAATCTGGTGTTATCTTCGATTAATGACATAGTTGTTTCCCCAGTTTTTCAGAATTCTAACATTAAGGTACGGAGATTACCATCTTAAGTGCTTAAAATGGAAATTCATGTATAAATTTTACGTTTATAGGTATAGTGGCATGGCACGTCAGCCAGTGACACGTTGATTCCGTTCTAAACAATTTTGGCAAGTCAAATTAGGCTGTTATTGTTTAGTTCATTAGCCGAAAGGCTGGTTCGTACCTGTAGAGGTTTAACTAAGTAAAACGAAGAGTGAGGTTGTTTACAATTGCCTTCCTCACTGAGTGAAAAAGTACGCTTATCAGCGTGCCGGGCCCTCTGAAAAGCACATATTTTCCACTCTGCAAATGACACTTTCACTTCATTCACCACAGGGTCTGGCTGTATAATGAAATTCATTACTTTCAGAGGAGATAACTCTGATTACTGTCTCTTACACCTCTACCTCTTCTGTTCCTAAATGATTCAGTCATTTAATTGGCTGACCATGTGATAAGAAACAGAACTATTTATTTTAGCCCTGTAACGAACAGATTGAGTGTAAATAATTTGAAACTCCGCTTGTCTGTTATGGGCAGGAATTAGGCTATTATTAAAAATTTTTGGTCACTTTATTATATTAAAATTGTAAAAATTCACGCTTCTCCAAAAAATTCACGGTTTTCAGAAAATATTTTAAAAATTTATGAAATTTTTTTAATTCACGTTTCTTTAAAAATATACTCCGTTCTTTGAAAAATATTTCAATAAATTGCAGTCAAGGGCGTAAAAACCAGTATACATAAAATTGTTTAAATAATAGTTGACATTCCTAACTCTTTAATTAGTTATTATTTTTCTATCAAAACATGAGTACATTGATAAATTAATTAAAATCATTTAATATTTAATACCTAGTGTGAGCTTAATAAAAAATTCATAATCAATTTAGAATTCGATCCATTAGTGAATTTGAACAAATAAATTAACATTGCAATGAATGAATTATTAATGGTAATTATTGGAACCTAATATGAATAATATTACACAACTAGATATCAACTGATACCTGAATTTGTGGTCAACTAATATCGTTTCACCGTTAAAATTACATTAGGAATAATATAATTAGTTTATTGATACATTTGAAAGATCTCTCTTCACCATAAGAAAAACTTCTTCAGAATCGTTCCCTCTCCAACTAAAACTTGAACTTGCTATAATAATCGTTTATTTATAATAAATCACCTGAATAAAAGTAAAAGAAAAATTTAATTTGAAATATCTTTTGATTTCCGCCTCACTGGGTCAGTTAGCGCGAGTTTAACCACTAAAGGGAAATTTCAGTTTCGATTCTGGTAACGGTCTAAAAATATTAACAAGTGTAATACTGTTGACGGGTCCGTTGGTGTAGTGACCAGTGCAACTTGCTTCTATTTCAAAGGTCCCGGGTTCGTTTCCTAATCAGGTCTGGTATTTTTTACCAGCATGTCATCTCACATCATTATTTACCCACAAGCCATCATCCCCAAAACGAAGACATCATCGCTAAAACAGATTCTGCAATCAGTGTGGTCAATACACTGCTCACTGGGTGGTAAATAAACTGTTTATACGAAATTTAGATCCTGACACCATATTAAAAGAAAAGATTTCTAACAGCAACAAGACCCATTCGGCAAATGACGGTCTCTCAGGACAAACCACACTTCATAGTTCACAGAGAGAACTACAACGGCCCATACCTGTCATCGGTCATAACCAACAAAATTATATGCACAGCTACTACCAAGCAGTGTGAACCAGGTTATCTGTATTGGAAACCCATCAAACTTCCATACAATTTTGCAATGACATCAACGATCTAGTGAGGTTATGTGAAGAGGATTTTTTGTTTTTTGGGTTTACTTCTAACTGTTTTGCAATTGCTGCTGATGCAGACGGTGAGAAGGGTGATACATGAAGGTGAGTGATGAAAAATGCCAGACCTGACCGGTAATCGAACCCGGAACCCGGGCGTAGAAGCCGGTTGCGCTAAGCATTCAGGGCCGTTGAATAAGGGATCCCTTATTCAACGTTATTGGTCTTGTAACCACTACGCCAACGGGCCGGCTTGGATGTGGAAGGATCCTATGACTTCTACCGCCTAAAAATATTGGTGCCAAAACAAATATATCATTTGCCTTAAAAGTTACCGCCTAAAAATATTGGTGCCAAAACAAATGTATAATTTGCCTTTAAAAGTAAACAAAAACAAATTACTCACGCTAATATATCAAATAAAATAAGCAATTAGTAAGTCATAATAGTAAGTTGTATGGCATATAATACAACATAACGCGACTCATTGTTATTTTTGTTTATTGTTCTACACTTGTCCAGTAATCTTATTTCTTGTATGGTGTATTGCTAATTTTTTGTTATAAATTTAAAAGGAAGTTTGCTTTTTAAAATAACCAAATACTAAAGAACCTGGAATAAAACTCACAAAATTTATTTATTTTACCTATTTATTTACTTACATTAGAAAACTTTTACATGATCTGAATAATAACATTTCAGTTTATCGAATCCATTCTTGTAATTTGGACTTTCTCATTAAGTTTTACTAATTATTAACAGAACCTGGCAGAATTTTTATTTATTTGCTCAGTGCACAACTGAACCACTAATTAACGTTTATTGCTATATAAAAACTTTGTAATTTCTCTTTCATTTAAAATTTGGAGCCACCAGGAGAATTTTGTGATTTTCAATTAGAAATAAATATTTATATTATACCAATGTAAATGTGGGAGACTGAAGAAATCGATGATGAAACATTGATCAGTTGTAGAAACAATAGAAAACCTTTATAGATAAACCTTATCATTCATGTGATAAAATTACGAAAATGGAAAATTTTGGTAATTTATTAAAAGTCACAGACATATTACTGGGAGTATCTGGATGTAGATATGACATATTTGGGTATGTCCACTACTGGAATTAATTTTGTATAATCATTTCCCTTTGCAACTATCATAATAACGTAGGAGTAATAAATCAGGGCAACTCTTGTTAACAATTGTTGTCAGCTGCAAAGTCAAGATTACTTGTTACATCATCCTCCCTCTTCTATTCTACTCTAGATTTTCCGCCTTACTTTCATTTTCCCTCTTTCATAGCATTTCCTTATTCAACTCTTTTTGTTCCATGTGCACTTACTCTTTCTCACGGTTTTTCTTCTTACATTATGTGACTTTTCTATTCATATACGTGCCGCTATCCCTTCTTTCTCTTCTTTATTTCTTCTTTCATTTAGCCATTATAACTTCTTTGTTTTTTTTATGCAACGTCCATAAATACTTGTACTACTCTCACACTAATGAGAATAGTCGTGAGCCTACTCCCAGACAAATTAGTGTTATCTTCATTTTAAAAGTGTTGCTGGTTCTTACAATGTAGAACAATTGCCATACTAAATTTTGGTCTAAACATTTTCTACATTTTAATAAAATAACTTTGAAAAGTGAAATTAAAATTTACTTCTTGAGTACTACTTGATATTGATGTACGATGCAAAGTCTATGCTTAGCGGAGATTTGGTCTTCAGTGCCAACGGTCAACGCAATTTTATGGTGTTCAAAATCATAACATGTTTAGAAAGTCATGACAATAACTTTCTACAGATCTCTCTGCGGTTATTTTTCCTAAGTTGTTTGATAAATTCAGTTATAAAAACCTATTTTCCTATGTTTTTGGTGAAATGGAGGTTTAACTTTTAGAGGTTTCTTGGAGGTTTAACAGCGAAAAATGTCAAACTTCAGGCCTTCGAATTATGGATAAAGCAATGTGTATTAAGGATATCTCGGACCAAGAAAAGAGCTACTGATGTTTTACATCTTATGCACAAATAACGAGAATTGATTATTATAATAAAGAGATGAAAACTGTAATAGTTCAGATGTGTTATATGTGGAACTAAATACCATTTGCTGCAGTTTGTATAGTGAAGAATATCATGAGATTGAAGTACAGGAAGTCGTTTGGTTAAAATACCTGCGACAATTTTTTTCAAAGTAAGAATTGCTATTATAATAGCTAACTTCCGATGGAAAAAGATATTCAAAGAAGTAGTATACAAAAATTAGCAGGCGCATAAAAAAAGTTTAATACGCTCACGGTTAATACTTTTCCCGTTTAATACACGGTTTTTATGAAGTCTCTCTTCTTCTTCTTCTTCTTCTTACACTCAAGGATTAGGCTTTTGCCTGTTCCGACTCACATCAGCTTATTAACATTTATATCATTTAAATTACTATATTGTATCATTCAACTTGCATTGAGTCTTATTTTATTTCCCTTTATTACTGCCATCTTTTCCGCGGTCTACCAACATCCCTTTTACCTACGGGGTGGTAATTTAAGATATTTAGAGGGAATCTTTCTGCTGGCATCCGTTTAACATGCTCCTTCCACTGATTGCGGTATTGTAACACTCTTTCATTCAGGCTGTACACATTCAGCTCTTTCCGAATATCATCGTTCCTTATGTGGTCCCGTCTGTCACAGCCCTTTATCCTGCGTAGGAATCTCATTTCTGCCGCCTGCACTCTACTCTCTAGTGGTTTTGTAGTGACCCATGATTCACTTCCGTAGAGGAGGACCGGAGCAGCCATCACTTTATAAAACTTCATGGTAGTTTCTTTCCTCGCTTTTTTCCCCAGGGTTCTGCTGATATTACCACATATTGATTGGAATTTCCCTATCTTCTTCTCAATATCTAAATCATCTTTAAAACTGATATTGCAGCCGAGGTAGCAGTATTGTGATACTTGTTCCAACACTTTGTCATCCACCACAATTTTTGATCTAGTGGGAAACTTGCCAGTGAATGCCATTATTTTTGTTTTTTCTTTAGAGATTCTAAAATTATACTCTTTACATAAATTGTTCAGGACATGGATTGATTTTTGGAGGCTATCTTCGTTTTCTTGAATAATCCACAAGTCATCTGCAAATAGTAATGCGTTCAGGTATTTTTCATTATTCAACTTGATACCTAAGTCTACTCTGCATTTCCATTTCCTGAAAATGTGGTCTATATAAATGTTGAATAAAGTGGGTGATAAGCTGCACCCTTGTCGTACTCCTTGGTTAATTGTCATCTCCTCAAGTCTCTTTTTACCTGTATTTATGACTATTTGCGTGTTATGGTAAAGTGTTTTTATTGCATTAATGAGGTGAAGTGGATATCCTCTTTCACATAGAATATTCCAAAGGTGTCTTCTATCCACTCTATCGAAAGCTTTTTCAAAGTCAACAAAAGCCATATGGGTTTCAAGATTGTATTCTCGTCTTTTTTCTATAATCCTTTTGACTGAAAAAACATTATCTGAGCATGATCTTCCTATTCTGAATCCATTCTGTTCCTCATTCAGAATTGCTTCAGCAATATTTTTCACCCGGCAATTAATGATTTTGGAATAGATCTTATATCCAACATTGAGAAGACTGATACCTCGGTAGTTCCTACAGTCATTCCGCTTTCCTTTCTTAAAAAGAGATATAACTTCTGCCTTTTTCCATTCTTCTGGAATTTCATGTCTCCTCCAACATTTATTTAAGAGGTGCAAAAACCTTAATTCAAAAAACATGCCTCCATATTTAAAGAGCTCTCCATTTAAACCATCCAATCCAGCAGCTTTCCTATTTCTAATACTCCTTAGAGAGTGTTGTAATTCTTCAATTGTTATTGAGTCTACTGAATTATTGGCAGATGGTTCAAAGGGACATCCGATTCCAGCATCTTCAGAATGCCACAACTCCTTATAGTGTTTTTCCCACTCAACATCTGAAATAATGTTTAATGGAGCATTATCTCTCTCGACTCTATTGATGGATCTCATTATCTTAAAAGCGCATTGTTGCCTCCCATGGATATCTTTCTCTATAACATTTACAAACCTGTCCCATGAGTCCCGTTGAGCTTTCCTTACTACTTG
Source organism: Catonia carolina (assembly GCA_035578175.1). Lineage (NCBI taxonomy): Eukaryota > Metazoa > Arthropoda > Insecta > Hemiptera > Achilidae > Catonia > Catonia carolina. Next base: position 251,969,155 of record JAQMRL010000001.1, on the reverse strand, counting down.
TCTGGCAAAGTTACGTTTCCTTTTGTAATCTTCTCTTGCTTGACGAGTTTTCTTTTGCAACAGAGTGAGATATGAACTTTGTTTTTCTCTGATAGCATCCTCTATGTCAGGATTCCAAATTCGTAAACGATTTCTACCTCTTGTCTTTATCTTTTTCCCAAGTGCTTCAGTTGCTGCTTTTTTCATACATGATTTAATATTATACCATTCTGTTTCAATATCATCTGCCGTTGGAACTATCATCAGGGATTCTTGTAATCTTTTTTGATAGAGATCTCGTATGCTATCTTCCTGTAAAAGATTTATTTTAAAGACTTCTTCCCTCTGAGCTTTACTTCTCCTGATATTCCTCCATTTTTTCAAAATTAGAACTTTGCTTATCACAAGATAGTGGTCGCTGTAGATGTCGCTTATGAAGTCTCTATAGAAGGTAATTATGAAAACACTATGTATTTATATATACCATTTTAATACACTCCGTTTCCTTCTATATCGGTACGTATAATTCGCTTTATATCGATTCATTGAATTCTGTAAAATAATATTGTAATAATGTAGTTTTCATCATTTTCAGTATAAGAATCCAGGTAATATAAAAAAAAGGGTAACTGCAACTATCTCGACAACAAAGCTTACGTCCCTACTTATCATCAGTAAGGTCAATGAAATCTTACAACCATGTCGTATTTAGTCAATCCAGTTTCCTTTTTTCATTTTACTTTAAAGAATTAATAACAACTGCAGATGAAACAGGAAATCGTTAATCGTGATAGTATTTAATGGATTTTACTATGGTATGAAAACAGTACCAATTTATTTTTAATATTAATAGTGTTTGTCACGTCAATAGTGAATATAAATGGTGTTCAATATGTTAATGAATCGCTGAGTATTATTTTCTAAACGTAAGCTAAGTATATTTTATCCTGACGATTTCTTTTTATAATTACTATATTTATTAGAATAAAAACACTGGTAATAAAGAGAGATGTTTATTTAATTCGACGTGGGTACCTACGTTGATAGAATATATAGTTCACAAGCAGCAAAATTACATGATTAATAACTGCATACTTACACGATCTGGTACCGTTGATGTGTAAAAATAACTTTTCATTAAATAAGTCAACTCTTCTTGTTTCCGGGCTAAGACGTTCTTTCATTTAATATGCTCAGAAGGTGAAATCCCTTAATAATCGTATGGCACGGATTTTACTGTTTTAAAAAAAAATAAAAACCTCTTCTGAATAAGTTTTCGAAAAATAATATTTCTTCTTCTTCTTAACAAGTAAAAGGCCCAGAGCTACGTCACTCAATGAAATTGGTCTTTCCACCTATTCTTTGGTCGATCCAGATCCCTTTTACCCCTAGGCTGATACTCTTCACTTTGTCGTGGGAGCCTCGTTCCCTACAAAAAACTCATATGATCCCACCGATTCTGTCTGTATTCCCGCATCATCTCTTGCACCGATCGAAGGACCAACTCCCGCCGAATATCATCATTCCTTCTTATTTTACATCTGGTGCAGTCAGCCACCGATCTCATAAACCACTTTTCCGCTCCCTGGAGTCTCATCTCATGTGCACAAGTAAGTCCCCATGTCTCGCTATCATACAAACAGCCTTTTTTGACTGGAATGAATTATTATCTTGTATTACAAAAACTCATATTAATAAAAAGTATTTTATGCATGACCAAAATACTGTTGTGTAGAAAGTAGGCTACTCGTATTTTGAAATAATATATAAAATGTGGTTTTTTTAGCTTCTACGACTAATTGGGATCACTTTAGCCCAATTTCTGGGTCGGTCCATTCTGTAATCGCTTAATATTCTAATCCCCAAAGTGTGTAAGTTGTTTCATTCTTGCTTCTTTCCTTTTTGCCCACATCTTTTTGAAGCGTTCCGAACTTTGGCATTCTCGTCCGAACACAGCCTGCAGGATTCCTTTCTAATTTTACGCTCAAATGTTATCATGCTAGTTTTAATTAGTTGAATATTGTTTATTAATATGAGTTTTTGTAAATCAAGAAAATATTTCATTACAGTAAAAAAATTGAAAGAAAATAAATAAAAAGCTTAACTTTGAATGGGAAAGACTTAGTCTAATTCATTTCAAAATCGATGTATCAATTTAACTTGGGACATTATGAATGGAATTGGAACGTGTAAAATTGTTTTATTGAATAGACTGTTTTATTTTGTAACGTTACAATAATTGTTAAAATTCAATTTGAATTGTCTGTCCAGTACGTTAGTTGCTGCGTTCAGTCAACTTAGGTCCATTTTACATGAATTTTTATGGTCCATTGAGCGCAAACAATGCAACACATTTATGCGCTATTTGTATTCTAATATAAACGAAACAGCCTTCTGGATTAGAATGGTTACTACAAATTGGTTAAAAGCACACAACAAGCGGCTGTTTTATATAGGCTTACTTTATATTTTGCAACTTCAGTCTACTAAAATGCAGTAAAATTTAATTACATCTCCAAAATTTAATCCTGGTACTTTATTTCAGTCGATAACTTTTACGACTGAAATATGAAATAATTTGGGCAATATAATTAAAGTAGTTGCCATTATACGTATTCATATATAAAGACTGAAGAAGTAGGGAGATGAAAAAGTTTTTATTATTGCCTTTTAACTGCTTTACATGATAAGTAATCTTTTAATAATTATTATTATAGTATTTTAATTACAAGAAATAATAATCCAAAAATATTAGCCGAGTGCAAGCAGCGGAGATGAAATTTTCACGTAGAAGCCTCCGATTTCAAAAAGACATTATCTGAAAAATTTTGATAAAACAAACCGTAGGTGTTTCTAGTGTTGTGCAGCAGCAGGAGTGGTTTATAAAAGAAGGAAAATTTAAAAATAGAATTCTGCTATTTAGGTAGTAAAATAGCAAAGGATGGTAGAAGCATAAGTGATGTCAAAAGTAGGATTGCTCAAGGGAAAAAGTCTTTGAAATGAAAAAAACAGCTTCGACTACAAACATTGACTTACAGATTAGGAAAAATTTCTTAAAAAACTATGTTTGGAGTGTAGTATTATACGGGAGTAAAACGTGGGTGATAGGGACTGTAAAAAGGAAGGGGATAGAAGCTTTTAAAATGTGATGTTATAGGAAAATGTTAAAGATTAGGTGGGTGGACAAAATTAGTAATTTAGAGGTTCTTAGGCGAGTGAATGATAAAAAAAATATATGGAGCAACTTAACAAAAGAAGGGATAGGCTAGTGGGACATATCTTAAGACATCCAGGTATTGGTCTATCAATAATGGAGGGTAATATTGAGGAAGTGAATTGTAGTGGGAGGCAAAGGTTAGAATATATAAAGCAAATTACAAAAGATGTAGGGTGTTACAGGTATGTTACGACTTGTGCAAGATTAGCTTGGAGAACTTCATCAAACCAGTTGAGATACTGATGACAAAAAAGATGTGTCTAGGCTTAATGAGAGAGTAACTAAACATCGTTATAATTTATTTGACCAATGTTTGTGCGTTGAATGGAAGGAAGTTGACTTTCGAGTAGAATCATATATGTTCTTGGTTGTACCCAAGAGATTGAACGACTACAGAAGAGATTGGCAAACCATTTAGTAGCCGCGACAGGCTGAACAGCCTAACTCTTGAAGTAGAGGTACTAGGTAAAGATCAATTTTAAAACTATATAAAATAAAAAAAAATGTAAGAATCATTCAGAAGAGAAAGAACATTTCAACAAAAGCGTTTCCTGTCATTTTTATTTTAATAACGAATTCTTTATTCTCTTCTTAAGTGTTTTGTAGACACATAAGAACAACAGACACTAAAACTCTAAACAAAATGCCGGTTTGTTAACTATTCCTACGAAGTGAAATCTGTTAATGTACACGTCTTTAAAATTTGAAACATTTTAATTTTAGTGGTGTAGGTTAAATCCAAATCCTAGCTGGTAATTGGATCACGACCTTCAACTAACGGCTAAACACTAAGCCTTACGTACTTAAAATTTGTCAAGGTAAAACCTTGACACAAATAATTCAAATTATATTTTTGAGACGGTTAGGGCTTTTAGAACATACTAAGAAATGGTTAACATCTTTGGAAGGTTTTTTGTAAGTGCACATCCCCAAAATTCTTTCAATGTTAAATTTTCTTCTTTATTCAGTCCATCTCGTTTCTGCTTTGAATTTTAAAAAATACCCTAAAATTTATATCATGATTTTAATATAATAAAAATATCCAGTTGTTTCTTGACGTTTGTTTTTAGCTGCTTACGCAGTATGGAATAACCCAAAATACACCTCGAAATTTAATTTCTTCACTATGTAATTTTTGCCTGTGGTTAGCCGTTATTGTCATTAGGCAGATGGATATTTCCTGAAAATAGTTCAAAAAGTTGACAATATATAAGGCATATCGTTAGCTCCCATTTAAATAAAATTACTGCGGGCCGAATTCCCAATGCGATAGAATTGTACAATCTGAGATGAATACGAAACTTGTGAAGCCCAAGGAAAAATGTTAATACCGCTATACAAAAAAGCAGAGAAGGAGGAAAAGAAGGCCAAGGACAAGGAGAAGGACAAGTAGAAGAACGGGGAGGAGAAGGAGGATAGAAGGAGAACAATAAAAAGAATAAGAAGAAGAAAAAGGAAAAGAAGAAGATGCTTTAATATAAAAAATAAATTTTATTTACTTATTTATGTATAGGGATACTGATGAATTAAGGAAACAATAAAGAAATACTACACTGTTTATTAATGTATGCGTCAGACAAATCAAAAAGTAACTTAGGAACTAGTTTCAACTACTTTTTAGATAATGTAGTTTAGTTATTCGGTTTGTCGACACTAAAATAGTTGAGTAAGTAAAACTAATTTCCTCAAACTTAGTAAAGTTCTAACGCTCTCGTGGTTTAATATAATCGATTATGTTATAAACTAATGTTAGAAATTCACGTTGAAATTCTCAGTCAAAGCTGTTAGTGGTTTTCACATTAGATGACATAATTCTTTACAATCTATGAAACGTATTTTGCTGTTAGATTTTAATATATTGTAAAGTACGTTCACTAATTTTGACGATTACTATTCAAAATTATCACAATTTTTTATTTTACTATTCTTATGGAACACAACCTAAATGAACTTAACATTTCAGTTTCATTACAGTAAGCTCAGATAGTTGTAACTGATTCGATTTAACTAAAACATTTAACAAGATGTTTCAAGTTAAAATCTTTGTTCTTTTATGGGGAAAAGTTACAAAAAGTTGTCTATTCTATCAGCTTCAATCAAATATTTGAGTAAAATACTCATTATTTAATTACAAAGAATATTCTTAGAAAATTTTCTGATTTTCAATTAACAGTTTAGAAAGGTTCTTTATAAGAACGTTCCTCATTGACTCAGTCAGCAAAATGTTTGGTAGGTCAAAGACATCGCATTCCCAACTTAATCTGGAATATTTCTAACTTTATAGGTTTATATACGTATTACTATTAATTTTAATGTAAATTAATATTTTAATCCAATTTTAATAATTGATCCAATTTTATTAATGGGACTAACCGTTACTATTATTATAAATAAGTAGTGTTTGTTCATTTATATCAGGTAATCGCAGGAACTACTAATACGATTTCAAAAATTCTTTCCCAGTTGGAAAGATTCCTGATAACATAGGTTGCAAGGCATTTCATAATCTTCTTATTTTGTAAACAATTACGATTGATAAAATGAAGTTACCATTTTATTTTTTTCGAGTTATCAGGTCGTTTGAGTTAGTTTCTCACCTGTTAGTATTATACCATATAATTATATAAATGTACAATGTATTATATTATGAAGTCAGGTATCAGGTACGGTACAGTATCATCCAATAAGTACTAGCCTTTACGCTATCTTTTTCAAAAAAATTTACGCAACATATTTGTATCCTAGAAATAATGCACACCTGTTTTTACATAGAAAATTCTGTAAAACTTTCAAAAAATAACGAGATCGTACTATCTTTTTACGTGATAAATTTTACCTGATTGGTGGGAATTTCTAAAATTGTGATCTACATTTTCCTTAAACCGTCCGTCCGTCACATCCAGATGTCAGAAACTACAAAAGATAGCAAAAAATGGTTTCTGGAATCGTAATCTATTCAAAAAGTAAGTGGGCCTGAATTGGGTTCCTGTTTTGACCGGAAGTAACCCAAAACCGGAAGTCAAGAAATCAAAGTCTGAATTTGGAAACAATAATCGTATCACTCGATTGCTCTTAAAGAACAGATAAAGAAATCATTGGGTTTGAAGTTCCGGTTTTGACAGTAAGTGGCCCAAAACTGAAAGTCAAGAAATCAAAGTAAGAACTTTGAAACAAAAACAGTGTCATTCGATTCATCTTAAAGAGTATATACTGAAATTACTAATGGCTTTTGCCAGAAGTCAAAGGTTACTTATGAGAGAACCTTTGACTTATGGGAGAAATGAATATTTTTCTTAAAATACATATTCAGTTATTCTCAGGTTGCATATCTTCCCTTCCATTGTTGATATTCCAGTTTCCAGTACTAATTGGTTTTACTTGTACGGAATGATTTGAGTTTCACCGTGAACTTTTTTTTTTTTTTTTTTTTTTTTTTTTTTGTTTAACGTCCGACTGTTCTGCAATTACTGCTAATGCAGACGGTGAAGGATGAAATGATTTTTTTGTAACGTATGAAAAGATGCCGTGCCTGAATGGGATTCGAACCCAAGACCGCATGATGAGAGGCGAGCACGTTACCAACTGCGCCAATGCGGCCGTGAACGTTATGCACACCGTGAACGTTTGTGTGAAAAAGGTAAATGGTCTAGTTTAGTATGCTACGAAGCGCAGGGAGTGAGGAGATTACTAAGTAAGCAATAAATAAAGCAAACGAAAAACATTGAAAATTGACAAAAATGTAAAACACGTGTAATAAAAAAATTGGATATAAAAATTCAGTTCGTAAGCTAAAATATGCCGCTCGCTGTTACTGTATTTATAACCTTTTTTATTTTCAGTTTCGTTTTTCAATTTCTGGTGCTATATTTTCAAGTAGTGTAATTTTGAAATTATTTCCGCAACATGTGTGTAACAGTTCCCGTTACCAGAAGGGAAGCGGATGGGATTTTGAATGGAAATCCTTTACTACCGTATGAAGTCCATTTCACACGTTGTGGAAAAATTTGGTCTAAATGTTTAATAGCAAATACTAAAAATAACACTTTTTACTTTTTTTACGCTATCTTGATAGTATATATAATGACAAAGTATTGCGGTCGAGAAAACTTTCTAATACCTGGGTTTTTAACGTTCTTCCCGTTTTATTACCTACTGAAGTCCAATAAACTAAGTGGCTTTTAGAAAGATTCTTGTCTTGTCAGTGTGAGTGTGATTCTACATACGAACGTGTATTTAATTCGCTCTGAAGCCAAAACTACTCCACAAATAATTTAGGATGAAACCGATATTGAAAGTTCCGGGTTTTTAACAAAACACCAAAGAGTTGAAATGCACAATGAAGTTTTAAAATTACTTAAGGTAAGTTACTTTTATGCTAAATACAAATTTCTATATAAGTCAATGTTAACTTTACGCCACATTTCGGAACGCTCGTAAAACATTGAACTTTAATTTCTTTTGCAAAACCGTCTTTTTTACAGTTTATTTTATACTCCATGGTCATAAAATTTCATAAATATTTTATTCAAAATGTTCTAACGAGTCTATATTCTGGTAAAAAAGAATCACTAAAAACTTTTGTTTCCCAAAATGTTTTGTATTTTTTAATTTGCCTGCGTAAGGAACTGGAATATGTATAACATTATGAACAAACACTAAAAATGTGGCTACATTATTTTATTAAATTAATTAATATATTAATTGTATTAATATTATATATTTTTTGTCATCAGTCTCTCGACTGGCTTGATGCAGTTCTCCAAGCTGTTCTACCTTGCGCAAGACGTTTCATATCTACATACCTGTAACACCCTACATCTTTTGTAATTTGATTTATATCTTCTAACCTTTGCCTCCCCCTATAATTTACTCCCTCAATATTACCCTCCATTATTGATAGCCCAATACCTGGATGTCTTAAGATATGCCCCACTAGCCTATCCCTTCTTCTGGTAAGATGCTTCCATATACTTCTTTTTTCATCCACTCGCCTAAGAACCTCTAAACTACTTATTTTGTCCACCCACCTAATCTTTAAAATTTTCCTATAACACCACATTTTAAAAGCTTCTATTCTCTTCTTTTCTACTGCCCCCATCACTACGTTTCACTTCCGTATAATGCACACACTCCAAATATAATGTTTTAAGAAATGTTTCCTAATCTGTATTAATGTTTGTAGTCAGTATTAATATATAATTTATTAATTCTGAGAAATCTAAAAACTTTATATAGGTAATTTTCAGATCACCAGCAAATAGTAAATGGGCTCATTAATAAAACAGCATATTTTTTTAAAAATTAACAATAAAATTCTATATTTAATGTAACATGACTTTTGTCCCTTATAAAAAACAAGTATTTTAAACAATTTGAAGATAAAAAAGAAGTAAAATAGTTGGTAAATATTTAAAAAATATACAGATTCTTGAATATTTATTAGAAGTAATGGGTTACTGAAATAAGTATTATCTAAACTCTGTACTTTCTAAAACTCATAATTATTAACTTCCTTAAGATATAAATAACATTTAAAAATAATGTTTCTTATAAAAGTTTAGTTAGTGAATAAAAACTTTGAAAAATTGGAAAGAAAACTGTTTAATGTCCTAATTAGACAAAGTATATTAGAAAGTTTCATATCTGAGTATCAAAACTTTGTTAAATAAACATACAAATAAGTTTTAAGTAATTTCAAGTTTAAATTTAACTAATAATGAACAAACAAAATAAATGACAAACTAAATTTGTAAATTAGGAGAAAAATATACGTTTTTTTATATGAATTTTAATATTACGTGTTTTATTCTATGGGTCGTTTAACAGAAATCCGGAAAAATTAATGGGTTTTATTGCCAATGTTTTTCCTCTTTTATAAACCACAGTTCTGTTTGACCAATTTTATTTTACAGTTCACTTGTTAATCCCAATGCTGACGATTCATTCCATTTAAATAAATTTAACAGATGAAATATTTAGTATCTGAACTGTTGAGGCTTTTATATTGTATTTATATAAACCGAAATTTGGTCATTGAATCGGTACACGAGTATAAATATCTTGGCACAATTTCTAAGTCAGGTGGTACACCAGAAAAATATATTTTGGGAATATTGGCAGAGGTATAACCGTCACCACCAGAATGTTACATTCTAATTTGTGGAGTAATCACATATCTTGTGACACTAATAAGAAAATCTTCCGTTATTTTGTTAATAGCTCCTCGATTATTGGCTCAGAGGTTTAGTACTCTCTAGCTAAAATTTTAAAACAGATTAACAGCTATGAAAATGAGTTTCTGTAGAAAAAATTGTCTGTTAACTGTACTAGAACGATTTAGGAATTAACAGGTTTTAAAGAGATTTGATGAAAATATTTTATTAATTTATAAAACTGAAGAGAGGTTACTTATCTCGTACGGTCATCTGCGAAGAATGGAGGAAACAGATTGCCACAAAAGAGATGAAGGTGTGTTTAATAGAAATTAATATCATTTTGAGTTGCAGTAATTGGCCTAATGGTGTAAAACATTTTGCTTCAATAATAATAGTTCATTTATAAAGTGTCATCAATATCTTGGTCATTAGCAATTACTACAGGTTATGAAAGAATATAGTTTTTTTTTTAACTTCCGATTGTTCTGAAAATTACTGCTAATGCAGACAGTGAGTGGAATGGTAGATGAAGATGAGTGATGAAAAAATGCCAGACCTGACCGGGAATCGAACCCGGGGCCCCGGCGTAGAAACCAGTTACGCTAACCACTACGTCACGGGCCGGCCAACATATAGTAGTGTGTTATAATTTCCACACTTTGACCGGGTATCAAACCCGTAATCTTCCACTTTACAGCCTGCACGGTAACCATTTCGCCACGGTGGTGGCAGTTTTCTTTTTGTTCTTACATTCTCGCAGTCTATCTCTAGTGAGAAAGAAAGCACCGCCATGTAATATAATTTTCGATATGGAGATTGCAAATGATCTTTACGACTCATCACAATCTGAAGCCAAAAATGTGGATTTAACAGAATGTCCACCGTTGTATAAGTGCACCCTATGTTGCAAAAATTATACTCTAGGAATTGTTCTGGTACAAACAAAATGTTTCAATTTGTTTCATTTCCGCTTTTATTTGGCTGTTTCAGAAATGACATCTATTTTGTAAATGAACGAAAATTTAAATCGTTAAAAAATTAATCTCAATGAAACCTACGTTAACAAAAGTAATTACAGTGTACTTTATCATTATATATACAGGAGTATGTGTTTTGAAATACATCGCTAATGGCTGTCTTTGTCAACTGATAGATTATATTGATACAAGTAATTTACCCTCAAACAAGGGTGAGTGTTTTACCAACAGTATAAACACAATCTACCATCTTTATCCCTCTTGTTTTTCAGTTTTTATAAACAAGAAAAATACAGTGTATACCCCGTTATAAAACAACGACAAAATAAACATTGTGCTAAAAATTTAACCTAGTTATTATTAAAAATTTTTAATTACTTAAAATATTTAAAAAATTAAATAAAAATAAATTTAGAAATAGTATATTATAATTTTTTGTCAAATTATATTATAAACAAGTTACACTTACCCCGCGATTTGGGTAATTAAAAAAAATAAGTTAGGTCCTGTAGAGGGTGCTACACCCATCCAAACTTTTGAAATTTTCAAGATACAAAAATGATTTTAACGGCATGTTGTTTAGCGATAAATATTACATAAGAAAGTAGTAATCCGAAACTTCGGTTTGCAACCCTACCCAAAAGGGGGGTAAACTGTTTGTATTTCCTAAATGGTGGTAAATGACGTTTCCGCTGGTCGTCAAGTCGCTGCACCGACCATTACTTACTTCAGTTTCTTCCACATTCACATACAAAAGTGCTACCGTTGTTTAGGTCCGCAGCCGAAAGGCTGGTTTAAACCTGTAGAGGTTTTACTAAGTAAAACCAGAAGTGAGGTGGTTTACCTTTGCCTTCCTCACTGAGTAGAAAAGTACATTACTTCAGTTTTCACGGATGCAACCACGCGGTTCCCTACAGCAACAACCAAACGGCTTTTTCATGACCATTAATCCAATGAAGTTACAAAACGCCATCGATTGTCACTTTCTGGTGAAAACCTATTTCGTTTTTTGTTAAGTAGATTTTTTTTCAAAGTCTCAAGTTGATACTCACGTTATTTTTATTATAAAAGCTTTAACCCTATTTTTTATCTCCATAGCAGTCGAATTTCAATTAATCATCTCGGCAAGTCTTTACCTCTGAAAGGAGAACCTGATTTCCATGTAAAATGTAAAAATAATAATTCAATACGTATGAATTAATAATGTAGTGTATTACGTTTTCGAAAGCACTGTAAAAATTTATGAACAATCAATAAAAAACTGAAGCCGAGTACACTTTTTGAAATGAATAAAAACTAGACAATCACTTAACGGTTTTTTCGGTTTTGGACGAAAACTGCCATTGATACATTTTGTACGCAATTAATACGTCAATAAAGGATATTTCTACTGAATAATCAAATTGGAAATGCGGTTTTTAAAATTAAGTACAATAGATTGTAGAGATTTTACCCATGTAAACTCTTTAAAAAAATTTACTCTCATCAATCATTTTTAATTTTTAGGGAGCTTATCGTGTAACGCTTTGTATATGAATACTAAGCACCTTTTTAAAACAAAGTTGTTTACGCTTATTGGATGACATCCCTTTGGACGTTATAATATTCTACTGATAATTATATTTTGCAAGTATTTCAAATTCCTTCACGTGTTTAAAAATGATAAAGTTGAATTCTTTTTGAACTTCAATAATTTTTGTATCTCATTTTTAATCCTTTAATTAACGACTTTAACATTTAAAAAATTTTTCTATTGAAAAAATATGTAATATAGACTGACGTCACGAAATTACCTTTTGCGTATGGATGGGCTCTGTGGAATGGAAGTGAAATATTTGCAATACTGCCAACCTCAACAGTGAGACACTACTCGTAGGCTACATTTCACTGCTGTGCAGTTTCTACATAGGTTTTGTAAGCTATGGTTTATTCAGAGAAAATGTTTTCTTCATAAGCCTTTTATACGAAATAAATGTGACCTGCAATATTGCCTATTGCTTAATTACATGGCTAGATATGTTTGATTTACTGTAATTACCAGCTACCTTACTCCATTGAAACAAAATTTTCTATCGCCTTCTTTAGTATCTGTGAGAAACTTCACAGAAATCAGCCACTCGCTGATGGCTTTTGTTAAGAGGCAGGGAAATGCATTTTTGTTAAGGTATAACTTCACAGCATTTTATTACACTGCAGATTAGATTTTGTTCAGCAGTATGAATATTCTGCCTTCGTTTTCGAGAAACTAACATTTCTTTTTAGGGTAACAAATAGTTATATTCGTACAGTTAAACTATAAAAGATTCCGCGATATACTGTATAAATGCTCTGGGTATAGTAAAAGTTGTTGTGTTTGTTGTACTGAAATTAAAACAGTTGCGCATGTGCACTGATGCTTTCCCCCTTTACCCTTCATTGCAAACAAGGCCAAACTCGTGACTTTTGCTCATAGTTGGATGGGATAATTTCCACCACCTCTAGCGTAATAGGATAGTTGTTTACTGTAAGAAATTTTGTATTATCGTAATTTATTTTTTATGTAATGAGTAATATTATAGGAATAAATAAATTATTGTTAATTTTTATTATTATTATTATTAGCGTATTCTCCCTTAAAGGAAGGCGATAAGCAAACTGAATCATTTTTTTTCTTGTTGTTCTTTTTGTCCACCCAGTACTCTCGCATCCGTTTTGAGAAAGCCTGTTTCCTTTCTTCTGACCACTTTGGCCTGTGCTGCTTCTGCTTTGGCTGCTCTGGCTCTATCTCCCATCTGTCCACCTTGTTCCTAAATATGTTCCTATCTGCGATGTCTTGTTCTGTTATTTTCGCTTTCCTGAGATCTTTATAGATTTCACTTATCCACGGTGGCATTTTTTTGAGAGACGTTGTATACTCCAATATTTTTCTTGTTAGCCTGTTTTCTGGTAACCGCTTTATGTGTCCAAAGAATTTCATACGTCTCTTTCTAATGTCAGCTTCTACATTTGAGAACTTTTCTACGGTCTGGTTTGGTTGCAATCTGAACCCGTTTTCCGTTTGCCTAGCACCAAGGATCTTTCGGATTATTTTCCTTTCTTCTTTTTTTATGTCTTCCAGCTTTATTATTATTATTATTATTATTATTATTATTATTATTATTATTATTAATATTAACAACCTTGAAATTATTTTGAATAAACGTCACATTATTATACCGTTCATATGAATTCGATATATTGATCCATAAATTCAATTTATTGTTTTAGAATGCCTGCCGTATTAAAATCATTCAAAGGAAAAACGGTTAAGGGAAAACTATGTATGTGGTCCACACCAGATTTATTTTCATGAATAAACCGAATAAAGATTCAAATCAGCTTTAGATTTTTAAATACACTAATGAGTGTTTCTGGATTCAGAAACAGCTTCGAAGGGAGAAGTCTCTTGGGATGCGATGTAGTAACATCAAAACATTCTTAAACATTCATGTCGAGTTCTCTAATCCTTTGCTCTCAGTCTTTCCTTGTCCCTCTTCACACTTTTTAAGTCTCTCTGACTTTCTTTATCCAATTTTTCTATGACAGGAAGAACACATCTTCTTTCTTACAATTTCATTTCCCATTAATGTATTGACAGCAAATAATATCGGTTCCTTATATTTTCAGTGATTTTTACCACGTCTTCTTTGCACAATCGATTAGTTTTGTGGTTTTGTAATGCATAAAACATTTCACGTTCCATCATTTTTCTAAAGATATACTGTAACTTGAATTTCACACATCTAAGATCTTTGACCCACTCTGATATCATTGGTTATTTCGCAATCTTCAAAAGAGTTCCAAGTAATGTTTTATGAAGTTATTTCTAAACAGATTTTCGTGAGATAAATTTCTAAGAAACTTATATTGTTAAGAAAAAACAATTTTTAAGCATATTGAAAGAAAACAGATTCATATAATTTCACCAACGATTTAAAATCATTTATATTTTTCTGGATTTAAACCAATGTTCTTAAATAGTAAAATAGGGTATTTGAAATTGGTGCATGATGGTTGTTACTGTTTAAGTCAACAGCCAAAAGTCTGGTTTGAAACTAAATGATTTATTTAGTAAGTAAAACGAGGAAAGATTTAGTATATCTTGTCATATTCAGTTGTCACATCAGTGTTTCAAGGCTTTCAAAAAGCGCTTAATTTTTTCCTGAAAAGGACACCACCATTAATTTTATCATGAGTCCGGCTGTAAAAGGAAATGTTTTATTAAAAATTTATAATTGTGAATAACAGCATTTGTTTCTTACATCTACATTTTAAATATGTCAGTCATTTATTTGTTTGAACATGTAAGAAGAAACAGAACTATTTTTATAACCTTAGAACTAAAAGGTCAAATGTAAAAAAGGTATCACTCCGCCTGCCTGTGAGAGTATATTTCACGGTTAACAGTTAAGTTAATGAATATATTTGAAACTACTGTAGTTTGACCTTGTTGATATTAATCGAAACAAAAATTATACCTGCTGCCCTTTTATTAACTATTTTATCAAAGTAATCCATCTTCAGAGGGAAAATACAGAGCATACGCTAAAATTATACCGATGATCATCTTAACGGTTCTCAAAAAGATATATAATTTAATCTTTTTATATATTTTTCTTTTGCTTTAATTATTATAAATTAATCGAGATAAATGCAATGTGTAAATCCAGTATACACTGTTTTCAGATATCGGATGTACAATTAACTTAAGATTACATTTGTGGGTCGAATACATTCTATTACATTAGAAACGCGTTGGGGTTAATTAGATTTTTTTTTGTTTTGAATTTATAAGTATGTCGGATAATTGAATATCTATTTAAATTTTATAAGTGTGCCAATGACCATCTTCCTTTTATTCACCACACTGTCTGGTTGTCTAGTGAAATCAATTGGTTTTAGAACAGTTAACTCCGATTGGTGCCATTTGAATCACGACCGCATCTGTTTTTTAATAAGCACGAGACATCTGAAAATATTTAGCCCCAGTCCAAGTATGATCTGCTTAACTGGAACAAACTGAACTTGAGCTTTAAAATTTGTTTAACAATTCACCGGTAGATTGTTACATCCTTAGGCTGCCATAATTTTCATTTTTTAGTCAGAAGAACAAAAAAAAGCAATTAATCTTAATCATTTTGGTATTTTCATTGTTTATTAAGCCATAATTTTTTAAAATATTTTAATTAAATTAAATTACTTTGTTTTTGTTGATGAAAATATTAAGTATAGCTACAATAAATACAGTATGTATCTACCTGAGACATCGAACGTGATGTTTACAGGAAGGTACGATTACTCGGCACTGTTCCTCTGTTATCAGAAGTCTGAGCAACTTTTTTCACACACAGCACATTGTATATACAGTCAAACGTTTGTACTGAACAGTTATTTAGCTCTGAGGATTTTAATTGAACAAACTATCCAAGTTCGTAACATATCGTGCAAAATTTTCTTAGATTACAGTATTTATAAAATAATAAAATAGTCGTGAGAGACGAAAGTAGAAACATACATTATATTTTTCTAATGTTATTATTGGATAATATTTGTTATTGCAAACCATTTATAGGCCCTATATATTTTTTTATAAAAGAATAACAGCTTAATTAGTTGTAAGCACAATTAAAATCCTTTTGTAATTAATCTCCTTAATAGCAAGGCATACACATGGTGAAACGTGTTTACATATTGGATTTACCTCCTAGATTTCGGAAACCTATTAACTAGTTATGAATTCTACTCTTCAGCAAGGTTTTCAATCTTATCGTTTAAAGTTAAAGGCAATTCCGGGTATTAAGTACAGACGTTTAAAACGCCTCTGGCCAAGGGATCTTCTTGGCCAATGGTAGGACTGTGTGATGACTACAAGCTCCAGAAAGTAATTTTCATGTTTTGGAACCTTAGCGTCATATTCAGAAATTGTTATAACTCGTAACAGGTACTAGATTTTCAATAAAAAGTTTAAGTTATAGTTTAAAGTTAAATAGTTTAAAAAAGTTGCGTACAGTTTAATTTAGAATTAAGTTTTTTAAAAGCAGTACCGCGTTGTTTTTGTCCAAAAAGTGGTAATTGTATTTACTAATCTCTCATTTTTCATGTTTGCTTTACGTTTGTACTTGTACTTAAGAATGTTTGCAAAATAGATAAACCCTCGAGACAAAAAATAGGATGTCATAAGAACGTTTATCACTGTTTATTTAATTTTTAATTGTATATTATTAATGTGAACTTAATTTGAAGTTTTAGATTATAGTGATGCCTAAATCAGACTTAAAAAAAGTTATCCTTTAATTCCACATCTGGAAAACAAAAGTTCTTTGCTTAAGTAGAAGACACTATAGTATTAAGATATTTTATTGGTCCTGTTACTTTTTCTTTCTTTAACAGATTTAGAGTTAATATATGACTTCAAGAGATTCTGTCCGAAAAGGATTTTTGTGTTGGGTCTTTGCTACGCTTAAGTAAAGCCACTGAGGATACAAAGCGAGGTTTTCTCTACGGAGTAAAACTCTATACTGTGTCGAATTGAATCAAATCTTGATCTATTTCCCGCTTTCTTTCTATTTACTCTTGTAATGTGAGATAATAAAATTGGTTCAATATTATCATAATTTATTTGTTACTATTTTTACTTTGACATTACAGTACTTACGGATTCTATTCTATTTCAGTGGTAGATATATTAATATATTTTACGTAGTCTATATTTAAAAAAAACCGAGAAAATATAGCTTCTTAAAGGAAGACAAGCTAAAAAAGTTTATCTCTATGTACTTCGAAGATAATCTACAATCTGTTCCATAAATTTTTTTTTAATCATAATCTTTTTTTGATTATAGTTGGCACGCACTTAACATTTACACTACGAAAATAAAATTGATTACCACAATGGTGCAGTGGCAGAATTCTAAACTGGAACTTGAAAGTTTCTGGATTAAATTTCATCAGGTGACGTCTAGAAGGTTTACACGACGGACTCATTGCAATATTGTTGCTTAACCAATGTCATTACCTAGCAATCGATGTGTTTTTAAATAAAAAATATATAGGTCCTACACGAATAATATAATATGCAATATTAATCAACAAAATATAATCTTCTCTACATGGCATAGGCCACGTGGCCTGTTCCGGCATAAATATATTTCTTTTTGCTTTAAAAACTGTAAATCAAATTATAATTAGAATAAAATTTCTTCCAGGATTGTAGAGGGCTTTCCATACCTCTTCTTTCTCATACCTGTATCCATTAACCCGACTCAGAATTCTATTTTTCTTCATTCTTTGAAGGTGTTCATTCATTTATTACTAGAATAATTAATTCTTTCATCTATTCTTGTTTGAAATTCTTTTGTTTTATTGAAATTTCGGATTCCGTTCTTCCTTGTGTACAACTGTAACCTCTGGAAATTTCATTTTCGACTAAAATGTTGGACTACATTTCGTTATTAGGTTAATTTTTTTAAATTTATTTATTTAACGTCGCATCAACTGCAAGGTCATTAGCGACGATGTTTGGGTGTAACTGTGCGTAATGAGGATGAAATGAATTTTTGTAACGTATGAAAATATGCCGTGCCTGAGTGGGATTCGCATGATGAGAGGCGAGCACGTTACCAACCCGCCAATGCGGCCGGCTATTAGGTTTATTTATTTAACTAGTAGACAAAATTTCGAAGTTAATAAAGCTAGTTTTCTTATTATGTTTTTCATGTTATCATTTCCAGATTTTAGCCAAGTATCGAAGCCCGGATCTTATACTTTATAGTAGGCCTGCAGATCTTTTAAACGCTCAAACCACTGCTACAAGGGGAGGAAAAATTAATTTATTAATAAAGAAGAAAATGTTTGCAAAAACTTCCGTAACGTTTAAACAACAAATGTATATGAATATTCATTTCTTTTGAAACATGATTAATATTTTCACTGATACTTTTTCAAAATTTCGGTGTTAATTATGTAAAATTAATGAATCCGGCTTTTGAAAATAAATATATTACATGGTATAAGAAGATTCTCTGAATTTTGAGTTAGCGTAGGTCAAAAAATATGTTCATTATGAATAATTTAATATACAAGAAGATTTTCTGTAGATAAATTTAACTGGAATAAGATTTTGACGTGTATAAATTAATGCAATATTGAATTGGAAAAGTAGGTACATAATAATGTTACGTAAATGAAGGCGGCACGGGGTTTGTACGCTTTACGCCAAACCCATTCATGGGGTTCTTGTATACTGAAGACGTTAAATCCCTCTCTTTATACAAAATAGGAAATATGAGCTCAAAATGAATCATTAAAGGGGTTGCAAAACAATTGGGTTTGTCGTACAAATTAGTTTACTTAATGATGTAATAACTTGTACGAAAATGTTTTATACTCGGCCTGTATACTTCAATTATTTTTTAATTGCACAAAAATATTATTTTCACTCTTTAATTGAAATATTAATTTTAAACAATTTTTTTTCCTGAAACGAATTACATCCGTATAATCAGCGGAGATTATTTAGCTAAAATATAGATACTCCAACATTTTGAATAGGCTTCTAAAGATAAATTTTTACTTTATTTATAACTGCGCGGTTTTGCACAACCAGTAGTTATGCATACAATAAAAAAATATATCGTTTTAATCATTACAGTGGGTGTTAAAAGAGGACACCACTCTTTAATAGGACTCCTGCAGTTAAACTAAAATTGGCCTATTCATAATGTAATAATTAACACTATTTAATTAATAGTAATAATAATAAAAAAAGTTTTGTTAATAAGTGATCGTATAATTTAGAGGCAAATTTAGCTAAATTTTTATTTACTTTTTTAATATTTAATTTGGTCTAAGATATTAAACTAAGTTACCCCAAAGACTCTGCATCAACTCTTGCTGAGCCGATACTGATTACTTGGTAAATGCGGAGAACAATAAGGTACTGCAGTGCCACCATGTGGGAAACAATCGGAGTGATTTAGCGATAAATAACGTAATTCGAAATAAAAAAACCTATGCCTTGGGGTTAAATGAGTTTCAGATAACATGTATACTTTAAATTCAAAATTAATTAAAAAAAAATGAGCAGCGTAATTCTAAGGTACATTATAATATACCCTCGGGTTGTCTCAACACCTGGTAAAGTTCCTTTCTTGGTTTCTCGGCTTAACAATCAAATACATTAGCTAAAGGCCAAGCCAATTGCTGTGAACACTGGGCACGTATACTTGACTTCAACCCTGCGTACCCTCCGATCTACAGTTAGATGTACAGTCAGTGCTATTAAAAATTGACAACACCAATTGACAACACAATTGTATTTTTTAGGCATGCTGTTGTATTGCTGATTACATACGCTGCACTATACATCCAAGACTACACTAAGTACATTACTACACTAAGCTACACTGTACATACTAGACTATACTAATGTAGACGCACATTTTGCCAGCGCGCTCTCCTTACAAAAGTCAGGCTATACTACGAGTTGAAGGCGACCAATTAAAAAAAATATTGGAGGTAAAATAAACGTTAGTTTCCAAACTTTAGAAAAATTTGAAACTGGGACGTTCCGTTTTGAAGTATAACACGCAACCACTTCCAATGTTGGTAGCACAATAATAAATTATTTGTGTGATTCTTGTTTGCTCTAAAAAGTAAAAAAATAAAATTTTATTATATTTTTAAATACCTTTATATTAATGATTCTTCAAAGTAAAGTTGAAAATATCATTTAAGATAAACCAAACAAAATACCTTTCGAAGCATAGGTTTTTTTAAATTAAAGTTAAAGCTCATGATCAGCTGCCTCTGTAGCTCAGGGGTTAGCTGTTAAGACAGCGGAGATTCCGCGTTCAATTTCTGGCGAAGATCTGAAGAATTATTTCAAGTTCATACCCATCGTTCCATAACACAAAGTAGTCGCTTACAACCAATATATTGATGCAACTTAAAAAAACCAAAATAAACTTTACCAATGTAATTTTAACAAAATGCAACATGGCAATCTGTTCTTAAATTTAGAACAATAAGTTAAGATTTTATTTTTCCAGTTGTTTTTCCATTTAGTCAAGTCCTACCCGAAGCTACAATTTAAGGCTTTGGAATGACATAATTTTACGAGGGAGGGACACCTAACCTCCAGAGATTCAGTTATCAGAGTCGGATTACCCCATCCGAAACGTCTCCATTGCACTAAACTAAGGAACAAAGCTCTAAAACATACTTTGATGAGATTTTCTGATGTTATGGCAGTTCCAATAATTTTGTATGGCAGCAAAACTTTGGCTCTTACTGGGAGAAAGAAACAGATTTGATGCTGCAGAGATGTGTTTTCTACGAAGGGTCAAGGTTTTTACTAAGGAAACAGAATTCAAAATTGCGATATAAGGAAAGAGCTGCTGACTATAAGTGTAAATGACAGAATTTGCTAATGTCACAATAAAGGAAAAACATCTTAAATGAATATAGAATGAAAGAAGATAGTATTCCAAAATGGAATCTGAAAACTGGAATCTAACGGAAAGATACGTTTGAAAAGACCTTTACAATGCTGGTACGAATTTATTTTATTTATACAGCTTTCTGATAACGATGGCATATTGATGCAGACTAGACTAAGCGCGACCTATGCCATGAAGAGAAAAAGAAGAAATTAAGTTGTTAAAATTAATTAAAAGTATAAAACTCTCACTTCCAGGAATGCTTGATTCACAAATATACGGAAAATTAATTGTTCAGTTTATATAAACCCCGTTTACTGTATCGTTCACTATATAACAATAAAACATGCAACGTCCAATATAAGCCACAGCTGCAGACGAAGAGCAACGACAATAAACTATTTTCAGTATAATATTATATTACAGAATTCAAAATTGTGATATAAGGAAAGAGTTGCTCTATGTAAGTGAGTAAGTAAGTAAGTAAGTAAGTAAGTAGGCTTAGCAAGTAAGTAAGTAAGTAGGCTTAGTAAGTAAGTAAGGGAGTAAGTAAGTGAGCAAGTAAGTAGGTAAGTAAGTAAGTAAGTAAGTGAGCAAGTAAGTAAGTAAGTAAATAAGTAAGTAAGAGCTGACTGTAAGTGTAAGAGAGAGAATCTGCTAAGTAAGTTAGCGAGCAAGTAAGTGAGTAAGTAAGTAAGAGCTGACTGAAAGTGTAAATGAGATAATCTGCTAATTAAGTAAGTAATTAAGTAGATAAATAAGTAAGTAAGTAAGTAGGTAGGTAAGTAAGTGAGTAAGTAAGCAAGTAAGTAAGTGAGCAAGTAAGTAAGTAAGTAAGTAAAAGAGCTGAATGTAAAAGTAATAGAGAGAATCTGCTAAGTAAGTAAGTAAGTAAGTAAGTAAGCGAGCAAGTAAGTGAGTAAGTAAGTAAGTAAGTAAAAGCTGATATAAGTGTAAATGAGAGAATCTGCTAAGTAAGTAAGCGAGCAAGTAAGTGAGTAAGTAAGTAAGTAAGTAAGTAAGTAAGTAAGTAAGGGCTGACTGTAAGGGTAAATGAGAGAATCTGCTATTATCGCAATAAATGGGATAAACATCCTAAATGAATCAAGAGTAAAAGGAGATAGAAATCCAATATAATATATAATAATATGATAAAATAATATTATACTATATTAATTATATATATATATATATATATATATACAGGTATATATTTATTTATTTAAATTATTTCAAATATGTTGCCCTGTTGTAACTTAAAAACTTTAATTACACTTTATTTTTTAATTAATTTTTTTTTAAATCCATTCTATTATCAACTTTGAAGATACATGAAGTTTAGGCGTATCATGTTTTATATGAGTAATTTCATTAAAAACGATGAAGATATTTCCAAAAGGAAACAAAAAAGTAAAACAGCATTAAAAGTGTAATGAACCACATAGATTATACGTGTTACATATTATATATATTTATTAAATTGATCTAAGCAATAAAACATCTTTTAAAACGTATAACCCAAGATGAATTTTAAATTATAACAGAAAATAGGTGCTTCAAATTATTTTTATATACGTAGTTATTTTATGTAGATTTATTTGACTGTATGAATATGTATGTTATGTACTACATTATAAGTAAGAGGTCAATAAGGAGAGGTTGATATTATTGTATCGGTCGGTCTTGGCTTGGCTTTTGTAAAAATATCCTTTCAAATGTATCCAATCGTAAAAGAGACTTTCGGATATCCTGATTTCAGAATATAATTTCAATCCAACCAAAGAGGAAGAATGAAAATATATTTTATGGAAAAATACAGCTACGGAATTCCGACAGTAACAGTTATACCCTATTATAACAATATTCTATGACTACAAGGTATCTTTCAAATAATCGAAAAAATATTTTACTATTCATATCCAGGTATTATTTTTTATTCAAATGAAGTATAATGTTTTATCCTTATTTTGCAACTATATACCTATTAAAAGTAGGTTACTTCCTGAATATATATCTAAAGGTTTCTTTACTTATCTATAATTGTACTTATCCAAACAATTTGAGATATAAATACATTTGGTAACACAGTTTTATAAAAATTAGAAAAAGATATGTAATGAAACACCTCAGGGAATTCTAAGCGACCTAAAATTTCGATTTCTTACGTTAAACGTGGTAAAGAGATTTTTTTTACTGAAACACCCGCTATAAGGCTGAAAAGAGATTTGAAATATGGATTCACAAGCGATAGAACATAATCACATATGCCTCTTCATAACAAAGTAACAATCCATAATAGATTTTTAAAACCTTGGACAAGAGACGATATTCGTAAAGTGTCTTATATTCTTCGGATGCCTATCCAAATGTTGGCGACATCAAAGAAATTTTCATTTTGTTCCATTGTGGAATAGCTCTTTTGAACTTTTTCTGTACAAAGTTCTCAGGTTTCGAAGACACGACACCCTTTTTCTGCCAGTCCTCTATTTACAAATATTTTCCCTTGGAGAATGGCTTGAAGTAATGAATATCTGGATTCATACCCCATAAAAAATCCCAAGTACTGGAGCTTTCTACGTTTAATGTTGTCAATGATTTTCACGTCTTTCTTCATTCTTCTGAGAATTTCTATATGTGTCATCCGATCAGTTCACAGAACTTTCAATATTTGCCTATACAGCTACATCTCAAATGCCTCCAGTTTTCTTTGTGATGGCTTCATCCACGGTCCAGAATTCTACACCATATAGGTGAACAGAGAAGATGTAACATCTTGATTGTCTCATTTTTCTTTTAAGAATAAGTTGTGTATATTGAGTATGAGATCCATTTTATTAAACACTGGTCTTACCTAGCCTATCGACAATTTATTTTTGTGTATTGAACCATTCCTTTTTTATCATGGTTTTCAAGTAACAATACTGTTTGACTTTCTCTATCTGGATCTGGTTAATAAAACGGTGAGCTCCACTTACATGCTCTTGATTAATAATCATGAACTTTGTCTTCAATACATTAATGCTGAGTCCAAATCGTTGACTACACTCCACCATCCTGTCCATCAATTTTTTAAACATTACAGGCTATCAGCCAGTACCATGATGTCGTCAGCATATCTAATGTTATATATTTTATCAGTTAAGCAAGATGCCCTCTTCCATTCCTGCAGGGTTCCATAAAAGATTTCCTTCGAGTACAAATTGAATATTAAAGGTAAATGAATACAGCCTTACTCCTCGCAATAACTTCACATCATCTATGGACAGGTTGTTTAAAAAAAGAAATGAACTTAGAAAGATTAGAATAAAAAATTAAAACATCTTGAATCGAACTAGGAACAGGTAACGATTATGTTAAAAAATTTAAGAGCTTCTATGATAAATAGAAACAAGACAACACATGACATTATATAGAAAAACCTTGCAATTAAAAGATTCTGAGTTAAAGTTACTTGACTTGATTTATGGTTCTAAAACAATAAAAGAAGTAAAATATGAACCTATTACTATTACATACAATCTTACAATTTTATAAGAATCAATGTCAAAGCTACCTTCCGTGTGATACATATTTGAAAAGATTATTTACATAATAAATGATAGCACTTTTAAAGTTACATGCAGCTTTTTTCGATCGGCCAACGTCAGAATACTTTCTGAAATATGTCAACTGCAGAACAGTCATCTCTCGTCGATACAACAGTTTTACTTTACAAAGACACAAGCAAATATCTGTTCTTCAATATTACTAAAATAACTTAGCTTTTCTTTGAATTTGACAGAAAATAAAAATAATAATAATAACATTTTAGACAATACTATAATGGTATTTACAACAAATGCAAATCTTGGTGTTATATTTAGATAAAATTACTTTCAGTTTTAAAAAATGTAAAATGTTACATTGTATTCTTCAATCATTTGTTCTTAGTAACTTACTGCTCCTAGCAATATTTACGAGACATGTTCATAAAAAAGGGCTGTTTGGTCATTAAAAACAGTTGTTAGAAAAATTCTTATTGACGGTTTTAGTTCATACACACCTTACTTCACTTTTCTACCAAGTCGTTATATTGTTTTGAGGGAGCCTTTACATCGTTAGGTTTTGCCCAATTGGATGTACTAAAAGTCAAGATCCAAGTCTTACAGCAGCTTAAGTTTTTTGTCTAAGGTGTGCCTTTTGACTAAAATATAGGATTTCAAGTTAATCACCTATGAAAATTCAGGTCCAAATACTTCACAGAAGTAGCTGTTGGTACAGGTTGAATCGAAGAGAAACACTCTTGGACTTGTCGTATTTTCATAGTTAAAAATATTTTGCAAAAATTATAATTTGTAAGATCTCGTTCAGATCGAAGTATATGGGCGTGGCTTTGTAAATAAAACAAGTCGGAATTACCATTCGTTTAGGGAAAATTCCAATAGCGTTGCTTCTTCGCTTGTGTGGTTGAGCCTCATTGTTGATGATTGCGTAATGAATTAATGCATATTTCATTCATGGACTAGCCAAGAATTCATAAAATTTAATTTTTTAACAGAATAATCAAGAATTTATATTTACACTATAATAATAATAATAATAATTTGCACAATAGTGCGATCATGCACTATTGTGAATAAGAATCTTTAGAAGAGAAACTCAATTTAGAAATCGGTAATTCATGCTGTGAATCGCTATAAAATCACTCAGTAAAGTACACAAAGCTCTATTCAATTTAGAATCAGATTATTCGTAAAGTTTAGCTGTTATCAAGATAATCTTTATTTATGGCTTATTTACTTTTAATGAATTTAAGTTTTATCTCCTTCATTTTATCTGCAATTAACTTAATAATATTAGTGAATTATTTTAAATCCTTTAACTGTAGCTGAGTTTTTGTTTAATTTTATATTCGGAACGAAGTTTGTAATTCATTTTCAGTTTACATTAATATAAGATAAATTAAACATAAAATACTTTTGTATCATAAAAAAATTACAAATATTTTAAACAGATTGTGACATACGCACATTAAAGTTTAAAAACTTTCTTCTCTCTCTATTTAAAAAATTCACAATCTGTTGGAAACAATCAGTAAATGTGATAACACAAAATTTGGAACAAAAATAAAATGATAAATAAACGTGAGCGGAGACACAGTCCAGTGACAGAACTCCGACGTGAATAGATAAGTGTAGCATTAAGTGCAGCAATTAGAACACTATAATGGATAGTCAATTACAGTACTACGTTAATTGATGAGGTCCCGGCTCCATCGACGTTTTAGATATCTTATTAGATTGTTTGGAAGAGTCTGCGTAGCCAGATTTGAGATCAATGGGTTATGGTGGTTCACGAGTTTCTTCCTAAATTTTGTATAGAGTTTTAAGAAAACGTCATTTATGTAGGGTACGTTTAGGTCTGAGTGTAGCGTTTTATTGGTTACATAATAGGGGACGTTAACTATCCTCCGTAAAAGCTTTGATTGGAAACGCTGAATTTTTGCTTATACCGATGATTTTGCACAGCAGTAAAGATTAAGTCTAATTTTATTAAAGTATTCAAAAAATTGTACACAGTCATAAATTAAATCTAAAGAAATACCTAGTAAAAACTATACTTCATACAAATTCAGCTTTATATAACTTTACTAGAAAAGGAATTAACCAATTTTAATGTAATTGTTGAAAAGGAATCTTAAATTATTGTTGGACTGTGTCAAAAACTACTACATACTGTAGTTAAGTTATAATATTTTAAATTTTCTTTAGTGTCAGTATTTATTATGCTTAATTTTGTTGTAAAATGGACTTAAAGCTGTAATTCTTGTCAAAAATGCTGATCTAGATGTCAGAAAGTATTTAAATACATTGTTTGAAATCGAGGTTTCACCAGAAAATACTTGTTTCAGGTCCCCTTAACAAACAAATTATGTTTTTAGCGATTGGTCTGCTGTGTGTGTGAGAAAAATATTCCAAGAACGGAATACCGTACAAAGTTGAAAAAACTTGGAACTTAAGTTAGGTACTACAGGAAGATCCGATACGAATATTTGCATCAAAATTCGTAAACTGGAAGAAGTAGTTTATTCGTGTAATTTTCTCAAAAACGGCTCCGCGTTTTTGAAATTGCCTCATTTACTGAAGTTTTTGTGTTCGACAGTATAGGGTAAGCACCATGTCTGCTGAAATTCTTGGGAGCGGTGCTCTCATGGTAAATTTTATTTTTTTAAAGATTGCAGCCTTTATTTGCTTTTTAGGGCAAAAGTGTAGATAATGAAGTTGTAGAAATTTAAAAACTTACAACTTTTATTTTAAGACATTTTTTTTACAATGCCTAGCTTCAAGTAGTGATTTTCTGTGTTTTGCTCATGAAAATCGGTACAAAAAAAAGATTTCTTAAGATTACGGCCTTAGTTTCAATTTTGCGACAAAAATTTATACAAAGTTATGAAAAATTAAAAACCTAGAACTTTCATTTCAAGAATTTTCTTTTACAGAGCCTAGTTTAACGTCAATTAGTGATTTTCCGTATTTTTAAGCCCTACAGTGGTTTATTTTAATTTTACGTTATTCACTCATGCTAAAAATTATATTGTTTTTCATTTTACACTGCTCACTAATGATTGAATATAGATTATGTTTTTCAGTACTTGCATTGTAAATAATGAAAGAAGTGAGTGTTTAACATCGCAGTTTTAAGGCTTTGATTCTTAAGGTCATTATGCTGAAAGGATTACTCTTTTTGTAAATTACAGCCCTATACAATTTTTTAATTGATTGAATTTCAAATACTTCTAATGTAGAATTATTTTTCAAAGGCAGTCTAGGAACAAAAAAGTTGTTAATTTTAATTAATAGTTACTTGATCATCGTTAATGCACTGAAAATGTAAGTTCGATTATTTTGTAGTTATATCAAATTCTTTTTAACTCTTAGGTGATCAGCTTCATTAAAATATGGTAAAAGTCCTTAGATTTTTAAAACGAATTTTTTTAAATATTTCGTAATATAGTGTATTAAAGCTAAAGTATTTAGCTATTAAAGTTTAACAAAATATTTTTATTTTAGCAAATAGATTATACGTAATAAATTGTTCTTTAAGTAAACAATTCAACTATCTCCTTCATACCAAGAATATAATTAAAAGTTTGTCCTCTCCTAGAATTAAAAACTTATATTTTATCATACATTATCTATTTTAATTTAGGTAATTGATATAAGAACTTTGTGGCCAATGACGCTTGAATTAAGAATGTGACAGGTAATTTTCTTTTAGATTACTTTGGTTGTATTGCAAACTTTTTAGGGTCAGTAATTTGTTGAACTATAAATGGATCTATTAGACGGCTCCCTCCCACGAAGTGGTTGTTTTTAGCTACAATAGATTGAATGAAAAAAGTTATCTAGAATACTAGAAATTATTGCTCTAGTAAAAATAATGTAACTTCTTTATTATTTTTAGACTGCCCAATAATGAAATGTTGTGGACTTTTTGCAACACACACGGCGCTGTGTACTGTACAGCGTACAGTATGTTTTTAGTGGGTACAGAATCTACTGTCGGTTTCATAATCATTGACACCCGAGTTTGAACACTTGCTACTCCAAAACTATGAGTTGGATTTTAACATATTTTACATAAAAATTAAGCTCATTTTATTTTGCGTTGACCTATAATAAACCTATATTTTTAGTATTAATACACTACAGGATATCAGAATACAAAAGGTGTATCAAGATAGAGATAGATGGAGGCATATCGTCCACTCAAATCCTACCCGGCCTGCTGGAAGGATACCCAGATGATGATGATGATGATTTTTAATATTATTTAAAAATGCCATACCGAAATTGGAAGACAATAAGACCCGGTTTTTTCGCTATCGCAACAAATTTCATGCGTTTAGAGACATGTAACTCGATAACTATTTGACCAAAAAGTCTTAAATTTTAACACAACATAGACAACTATGTTGTTACAGCGTGTACGAAATTTCAAATGTATCTGTCATTTAAATTTTTTATTTATTAACAATATTCTGAACCCTTGCTATCTCGGTAACCGCTCGATCGTTCGGCATGGGCAAACTATCGTTTTATTCAGTATAAAACAAATAGTACAGATATGTTAATAACAAGAAATGCTGGTTGGCCAATGTTGTGGTAGAATTACTAAAATTTAGAAAAATAGACTCGGCCATGCGGTGGGTGGACGCTACTATCAGGTATTCAGTCCGACAGTATATCACGTACACATGGACGGCAGCGCCCACCCACCGCATTACCCAGTCTATTTTTCAAAATTTAAAAAATTCTACCACAACATTGGCCGATCAATATTTCATGTTATTAACATATTTGTCCAACGTTTTTAGGCTGAATAAAACGATAGTTTGCCCGTGCCGAACGATCGAGTGGTTACCGAGATAGCAAAGGCTCAGAATATTGTTAATAAATCAAAATTTAAATAATGTACGAATTTGAAATTTCGTGCACGCTGTAAAAATATAATTGTCTGTGTTGTATTAAAATTTAAAACTTTTCGGTCAAATAATTATTGAGTTACACGCCTCTAAATGCATTAAATTTGTTGCGGTAGCAAAAATCCGGGTCTTTTTGTCTTCCAACCTCAATATGGCAATGTTTCAACAACATTAAAAATATAAATTTATTAAAGGTCAACAGAAGATAAAATGAGCTAAATTTTTATGTAAAATATGTTAAAGTTCAACTTATAGTTTTAGAGATGCAAGGTTTCAAACTTGGGTGCCTATGATTATGCAACTGATAGTAGGTCCTGTTTCACTAATCTACCTGCAACTCTACAAACTTCACTTTTCAATCTGTAAATTTTTTGGCGTTCCACAAAAAAAATTATTGGATAATTTATGTAATACAAAATTTAAGAGTCTTAAATTTTTTATTGTAAATTAAAAAATCACTCTTTAAAATCGTATGTTAAACTGCATATTTGAGATTGTAAGATTCTGGTCCATGGTAGTTTTTATGTGCGAAACCTAAAAGAGTTGGTTACAGTGTTACAATTAATTCTTTCTTTATAATAGTATAAAAAATAATAATAATAATTATTATTATATGAACTTTATTTACAAAAGACAAATAGTTTGAATTGACAAATAACTAAGACAGTAAAGTAATTAATAAGTCAATTACAAATTGATACAATTTTTTTCACACAATTAATACCGTCCCAATTATCATTTCTTTCTAATTCATTAAGCTTGCCCGAGGCCGTCATCTGAGTTGAAAGTCTAATTATAATTTACTAAAATGCACAAGTAAATAAGCCTAAACATTTTTAAATAAATAATTTCCTTATGAACACACTGCCCTGTATTATTATAAACCATTTATCTGATAAGAATTTACATAAACGGATTCTTTAATTACAAAATAGAACTAAAAATATATTTCATGAATAAAAACATAACTAAATTCGCTATTTTAAAAAAAAAGTAAAAAAATAAATAAAACATGTACTTTAAAAAAATACGCAACGTGGCCGCTAATAAAAAAGAACCAATATAATTAATGGTTCTGTAGTGCCAAATAATATTTTCACTTCATGTACTAAGCCTCTTGAACCATATGCCTATTACTCTTATTAAACACAAATATGCGCGCGCGCGCACTCACACACCAATTTAATCAAACTAAATTCTTAATATAACTGATTTCTATAAACCATTTATTTATCCCGGGCATTTTTAATCTTCACCATAGATTACCATTCCAAACTAAAAACGCGCGCGCAGTCATAAACTCACACACACACACACACACACACACACGCGCGCGTGCACACACACACTGGTAACACTGATACAATTAATTCTTTTTTTATACTTACTTTCATATGGGATATATTTGCTCACCATGACGTCAATGTTCACTAGAAAATGTGAATGAATTTAGTATGTCTGCCAAGAAATGAACTAACAAAATCAGTTGTTATACTACTGAGTTTGAAAGAATCTTTTAGGTTGGCTAAAGGCTAAATAAAATACGTTAGATTATGTAATTTGGCATTTAATGTGATTCACTTTTGGTAATATAAATGAATCCTTCTTATTTAACCAATAAGACGAAGTTGATCACTAACAACTATTCAAAAAGTACAACTTTGCATTGGCTTGGAAATGGATTTTAGTAACAATTAATAAGAATTTACAGGATGGCTAAATCGACAAATTGTCGCATGGTGTATAATGTTCACGGTAATATTTTTGAAAATGATTCAAGATTTAGTCTGTTGTGCTGATAATATCGAAATAATGAGTGTAGAGTTTCTATAAAGGCTTCTGACTAAAACCACAGGTTTGAATTTTCAGTGTAAATTTTTTACAAACTTTTTTTGTCAATTTTGTCGATATTTATAAGCGATAGCGAATAAAATCCAATTAATATGTTTTTGTCTTAGATTATTAGAATAGTTATTTATCGTTGCGTTTTATTTTAATCAGTCATTAGATCATTACTTATCGCCAACAATTGAGCACTCTGGAACTATTCAAAATGGAGGAATCAAATGCAGGCACTTTAAAAATTACGGAGGAACGTGTTGACTCAGTAGGCTACTTGCAAATTTTATAAAATGCCAAGTCAAGAGCTCAGAGTTGCAGAATAGTTAGATAGGACCTTGGCCCTTGATGTAAAATTAAAATGTCTTTTAATATTAATTAAAACTCTCTAAAAAAATGGATTTTTTGGTTGTTCGAATTTTACTAGTTAATTACATTTTTATAAAATGCAAATATTAAAAATTCACATATAAAAATATTATTAAAAAAAATTAAAAATAAACTAACTAAAAATGTATTTATCAATGGAAGAAACATTTATAAATTTTTTAAAATCTCAAATATTATATTATTCACTATTGATTTTAAGTAGTATCGAATAAACAGAAGAACTGTGAAGAAACTAATATTGAAATACTGACAGGCTTCTTTCCTTAGAATATAAATGTCAGAAATATCTTTTTTAGAAGAAGTTCCTTTTATTGTTTCATTTTTATCAAAATACTTTTCTTTGTGAAAACCGGAAAGTATATTTTAGTGAAACCACTTCTCCAATTTTACATATGCCAACGTACTGTCATCATCATTCTTGATAAAATATCGTTATAAAATTTCCGGGAAATATAATCAAGGATTTAAAAATAACTTTATTTTATTGTCATATTTAATAATAAAATATTTGAAGCAATAAGTTAGGTAATATTAATTATAAAATATGTAACAAATTTAATTACGCCAGTGACTATTTCTACTATATTACTATTTTATTAGGTATGTCTCCAACTTTGAAATGAATTTTTTTTAAATTCTATGCTAAACCTATATCTCTCGTATTTTGTGAAAAATGGTGACGAATATATTTTCTTTTGGATACTTATTGAAAATATAGTATCTGTTATTACGATTTTATAACAATTTCTTTGCCCATAACAAACAGGTGAAGTGGCAAATTATTTACACTCAATGTGTTAGTTGCAAAGCTAAAATAAATAGTTCCGTTTCTTATCACATGGTCAGCGAATTAAATGACTGAATCATTTAATAACAGAAGACGTAGAGGTGTAAAAGACACTAATCAGATTTATCTCCTCTGAAAGAAATGAATTTCATTATACAGCCAGACCATGTGGTGAATGAAGTGAAAGTTTCATTTGCAGAGTGGAACATATGTGCTTTTTTGTCCGGCATGCTGATAAGCTTACTTTTCAATTCAGTGAAGAAGGCAATGGTAAACCACCTCACTCCTCGTTTTACTTAGTAAAACCTCTACAGGTTCAAACCAGCCTTTCGGCTGATGACCTAAACAACAACATTACAGTAGAACATATAAGGGTATTTTAGTGAAGTAGACTTTTATTAAATCAAACGTCGAATTCAGTTAGCTTTTTATTACTGTAGAATATTTTAGTAATCACGTAAATATTGTAACTATTGAACAGAAAACAATTTAGGTCTAATGATGTATTTTTGACTGATTTCTAAATGTTACGTATTTTGAAAAGAACATAAATAAATGTAGGAAGTTTACAAGATAATCTGTTAATAATTATGTTATAATTTACTAAGGATTAGTTATTTGTTAATTTAAAGAGAATTTGAATTGTAGGATGATTTGTGGGGAAAGTTAAACTAGGAAATTCTCTACCGTATTTTAGTGTTTGACCCAAACAAACTTTATAAACTGTAAGATAAAGGGAACATCATCCGGTCTTTAGTGAACTACTAAAGGAAGAGATGCTACATAATACATTTCGTATTAAAGATAAGCAAGAACAACTAATTTATTTATGAAAAAAGAACAAAATAAAAATTGAAATCTTCTTTCGATTTCAAAATGAAAAAGTTAAAGATATTACTTAAATCCGCTTTGCTGTCTGAACCAGAACGTTTTCGTTCACTCTCAGTAATCCACGAAAATAATAATAATATATATATGGCATTATCGCTCACTCTCCATTTTCCTAAAGTTCATTTTGGTCTCCAACTCCAATCTACTGCTCAATTATACTCACCGTACGGTTTGTGCGGGGTTCATTAGCATCAAGAATACACAGAGCATTATAGTACACGTTCCATATCTTGTTAATTGCTCCAGCGTGAGTACATAATTATATATTAATTTATGTTTAGTCTACACACAGTTCGCTTACCGTGTTTAATTATGTATTAATTAAATTTACAAGATTATAGATTACTCGCAACATGTATACCTAATTTGTTTTAAAATTTTGTTTTGTAATACTGCTTGTATTTTAACATTTAAAATTTATTTTAATTATTTAAACTGACCCACTGGGTTGGTCCAGAGGTAAAATCGTCGCCGCGAGTCAGCTGTTTGACAGCTAATTTTTGGAGATGAAGGTTCCTGGTTCAAATCCTAGCAAAGGTAGTTACCTACTTTTATACGGATTTGAATACTAGACAGTCGTTACTGGTATACTTTTATGGTTGGGGTTTAATTAACCATACTCTCTCAGGAATGGTTGGCCTGAGTCTGTAGCTCATTTACAAGTCATACACTTCATCCTCATCTCATTGGGTCACGGGGTTGCTTATTGTTCTGAATTTAACAAATTGCAACGTACACATTAGGGATTAAAAAAACATTATTCAAATTTACTGGATAATTAACAAAGTAATTTTGTTTTACTTTTTAGCTTTATTATATAATCAGGAACTGTTAAATTATTATTATTATTATTATTATTATTATTATTATTGGATTTCATTAAATTATCACTAAACTGCAGCCCGAATTCGTGTGATTGCCCTACTGTATCCCAAACAAGTTTTATGAAATATTTAGGTTTAATAGTTTATGAGAAACTTCTTAACAGTTACACGTCTCATAATAGTGGTAATAATAGGATTGTGATAGTTTAGGATCGAGAGCAGTACGGTAGGCGGGATGAAAAGGAAATAATCTCTTTCCCTAGGTCATATAATACCTTATTTTAAAAAAGTTTTGTTTTTCTTGGACCTAAGTTTTTTTTAGACTGCCTGGTAAGGTAAGGAGCTCTGGAACTCTTAGAAAATTTAAATTTAAGACATTGCAGTAGTTATTTGTTTCAACAAATGAACAAACAGAAGTACTGTACGTGCTTATAAGCTAACTGATGGTCGCGAGCCGTTGATTTAGTTTATTTTTACTACATCCTGGACGATCCAAAAGGGAGTATAATAGGACATATCAACTTAAAACTGATAAACCTAACAAAATTTTATTAATATGTTAAATCCATTACTTATCAATAATATTTTATTACTCCTACTGACTTGCGGATAAAAAATTTATTCAAGGATGGTGGGCAACCGTATGAGGGTCATAGCAGAGGCACTTGAGTGCGAAATTTGTTCCTTGACTTTTGACGCCCTTCCCACACCTCACTTTTTGATGCAGAGTTTTCGGCTAAAAAAAGATTTCTGTCTGTCCAAATCCGCCTTACTCTCTAGATTTAGCACCATGCAATTTCTGGCCCTTCCCAAAAATAAAAAACTGTGCTGAAAGGTAAACATTTTGACAACTATCCCGACATTGAGAGAGTCTCGACAGAACAGCTAAAGGTCCTTCTGAAAGAAGCATACCAGAAATGTTTCTCATAATGGAATCAACATTCAGATAAGCGCGTTACTAGCCAAGGAAAGTACTTTGAAGGAGATTAATTCAAATTTGATGTAAGCTTATTACTTTGTTCGTAATAAAATCGTATTTTTTGATCACACCTCGTATGTTTATTAAATGTTTAAAATAAATTATATTTATAATTTTTATTTGTTTTAAAATTCTTCTTTTAAATCAAATTTTGTTCGAAGAAAATTGAAACTGAATATTACGAATAAACGTAAAAAAGAAGAACACAGTGTTTTTCAAACTAATTTTTAAAGATGTAACGCTAGAATACGTAATGTAAATTTGCTGCTTTTCAAGTTCCTTTGTAAGTTTTATTCAGACGTAACTTTTAGTATAATACTAACAGAAAACATAAGGTCTACTGAATGAAGCACATCCCTTTCATCCTTTGTTAAAGGTCATGCTGTGAGACTTGAACTAGATCACACTAATACAAATTTCTTTGAAAATGTAGAGAAGACTATAAAATAAAGGGACTGTTTATTTCCTACCTGTGGAACGTTCGTCCTCCTATTCTACTGAGACAAATCCCTGGAGGTCATATTTATTGCAAGCGTATTTTTAAGTTTAATATCTCAGCATAAATAGTACAAGACAGAAAGGTATATGAAAAGTACAATAAATGAAATAAACGGTAGATATATTATACTTTACGCAGATAAAGAGCGCGAGTATTTTTCTGCATTTAAAAATCATACATTTTACTTTTTATTAGCAATACCCTGCTCGCTGCACTTTACGGTTAACAAAACTTGGAGTGTTTAACTTCTCACACAACCTTACAAGATGAAAACTAAATCACGCCGTAGAAATAAAAGCAATGAGTACTGAAAACCGATGGTTGATTTTGTTGACATCAGTATGAATCAACCGTGGAAACTTCCAACTTGAAAATTCATATCTCCCGTTATCACCGTCTCCTATTACCCTGTTTATTACTTTTTTAAATTGAATTTTTATGATTAGAAGTCGATTAAACATATTTTTAATCGTATAATTTCTTAGTTTTTGTTTTAGAACATAAATTATTTTCTATGGTTTTGTTTAATGACATTCAGACTAAAACAGCCTACTCGGGGATAAAATATATTATAATAACTTATGTAGAGCTAGAAAAGCAGACGTTTATGTTAATATAACTAGAAAGCTGGAAAAAGTAAAGGTAAAGGATTCTAAGGCATTCTGGAATGCTGTTAAGTTGTTTGGAATTAAATATTTTAGGTGTTCAGGCATTATCAGGCCTGAAGTCTGGATGTCGCATTTTCAAAGCTTGCGTATGTCGAGCAGGTAGATCGACCTAGTGATGTATGCGGCACTCTATAATACAGAGGATCTGTTTGATAAAAATATAGATTGGCGGGAGTTGCAAGGAGTTATGCTCGAAACTAAAGATGACAAGGCACCTGGAACCGATCGTATTCCTGCAAAATTCTATAAGAAGAATGATCCAAATGAGCTTTTTGATAACATTTTAAGCATTTTTAATTATATACTAAAAAGAGAAGAAATACCACAAAATTTTAGAGATACTGTTGTATACTCTATTCTTAAAAACTATGATGCCACAAACGTTCAAAATTACAGAGGTATTTCTCTGGTGCGCGCGCGCGCGTGGCCATTCATTTTTAATTATGAAAGACCGATGAAACTTGTTGCATTGTATTTGCTGCTGAAGCATAATTAATTGTCCAAATAGAGATAATGCCAAAGTAGTACTAACTATTAATAAATAAGCATTTTATTTTCATTATAAATCAGTTTTCTTGTTTTAGGTACTGAACCCGGCAGCCGACCAGGATGGTCATGCCGTATCATGCCGAGCGTGATATTTTTTTAGTTATTAGTACATTTCATTGTAAAATAAATTATGTTTTTTATTACTTTTGTTTATTTATGTTAAATTGCTGTAAAATTAAAAAGTACTTTTTTCTTATTTGTAAAATAAAGACGCTATTATTATTGATTTCTATTAAAGTGCATGTTTAAAAAATTATAAATCAGTTCGGATTATCCAAATTTTTGTTTTACCGGTATTCGAATTAGCACGGCTGTTGAGTACCTTTTATAATGCGGCCTTCGTAGACGTTAATATTGCAATTATTGTGATGGCTAAAGCTAGTATCAGTTTAATTTTCTGAAAAGTAAGTCTTAAGCTGATTTCAATGACTGACTTTAGTGGTTATTTCAAAAGTAGTTATTCAAATTTCAGTTACTTTGATATTATTTTTGTCTTCTACAGGAATGATATGTCTCAAAGAAGTTTTTATTTTACATTTTTTGTAACTTTTAATGTATTAGGTATTTCTAACTAACTGGGCTGAGTTGCCCAGATAGTGAAACCTGAGTTATCTGTCAATTATGCATTTAATTGCTAAAGCGATAGTTATTTATTGTATTAGCGATTACAATCTGGAAATAACCCGACTTTATAATGATATGGGATATTTACCTAAATTTTTATATAAATACTTAAATAACATTGTCTTTTATCGATATTTTTTTATCATGCTCAAAAAAAGTAGTCAAATATGACACATCCATGCATATTTCGTTGAATATTGAATCCGGTGGACGATGCCATTAACCTCAAGAAACTTATCCTTTCACGGATAAATATTTTGTGTTTAAGTATCTGTATTCATCAAAACCATCAGTCATAGCTAAACTTCAACGGTTTCAATCAAAATTTCTTCGTACGCTAATTAACGCTCCATTTTTTGTGTCAAATCACACACTTCATTCGGACGTAAAAATCCAATTTGTTTATGGCACCATACACGAAATTTATCAACGCTTTAGATTAAAATTACTTAACAACTCAAACCCTTTGATTTGCGAACGAAGTTCTCTACATTTACCAGGCAATACATATCATCGGTTCAGCAGGAGGTGGAGCAGAGACTTGGGTTAAATTTATTCAATACAGTTCAAATTTAATAACATTAAAAACAACATACAAAATAAAATCTTACTATTATAAATTAAATAATCGTAATGATTAAATTGTGAAAAGGCTAACTGTAGTAATTAACTACGGAAGTCCTACTAAAGAGTGGTGTCCTCCTTTAACGCGTAACGTCATTTTAAAAAATATATATATTTATATTATATGCATATTTGCTGGTTGTGCAAAACCGCACAGTTGTAAATAAAAATGAATAAAGTGAAAAAAAGTATTCAGATTCCGCTATCACACGAGCAACTAGGAAAGAGTATAATTTGTCATACCTTATTTTCTTCTATGGACGCTAATTACTTTTAAAAGGAAACTAATGTTTTTTATTTTAAGATTGCTTCCCGTCACGTCAAAATTAGTTGAGCAAATCAGCTAATTTAATTTACTGATATAAATCTATACAAGTATTTTTTGTAAGAAGATTTTTTTTGTAATTAAAATTTAATTTAACCAGTTCTTTAACTGGTACAACATTCAATTAGTTAATTACAAGAAAATAATATAAAGATTCAGAGAGATGTAAATTTCTGTTTTTCGCAGTCAAGAGAAATAACAAAAAATTTATTATTGGAAATATAGTTATATTTTCTACTAATAAGGATGTAGTAAAAGACGATATTAAATCCAGATAGAAAAAGACTGAAGGTACTAAATAAGCAAAGAGCTATTAAAAAGCGGAGACAAAATGTAAGTGAAAAGAGAACTACAGAGTTATAAAGATCTCAGAGAGATGAGTTATTAGTTGCTACTGCATTAAATTGTACCTTTTTTATTAAAGATCAGTTGTATACTAATAAAAACTCCATTATCCCAAGTAAATTAATTTTTGAATTAAAATTGTCAAAGGGATTTGACTAATGTATAGCTAAAAAGGGTGAAAAGTATATTAGGGCTCTAATTAAATGATAAATAGGAAATACATAAATCTGTAACACCATGCAAAAACAACAGAATTGTATTCTAAGACTTAATTGAATAAAATTTCAGCACGTTTGCCAAGAAATAGAATTGAATTGATTGTCTACAGCAAGATGTCACCTGATTTTGTTTTTAATGAAATCTCTTGTAGATGTTTTTAAATAGAATTCTTTTATGTTCCAACTGATGCAATTATCAAATAATTCAATTATCAAATTTTTCGTGTATATCAAATAAGAAAATATAGTATTTTTCTATTGTGACACTTATTTCTAAAGTCCGTTTCGGGATCTGGGTAAATTATATAATTAACACACTAAAGTTTAAAAATTACAAGTATTTATTACAACTAAAAATTACAATTAAATAAGTTATTAAAATCTAAAAGTAAATTACAATTAAATTGAATAACAAACTTATTATAATAACTAGTACCAATAAATAAACTTAACCAATCTACTAAATGAATCGGTCATTTCAGAAAGCCCATAAGTCAAAAAAGTAAATTTTGGAAAAATTAAAAAACTGGTAATTCACTACGTTTCAATAAAAAACAACATTAAAAAATATGATTTTTTCAGATGGCTGTCTTCTTTAAAAAAAATGTGTACATTCGTCTTAAAAGCCACGTATACATTCATTAAAGATAAGCCACTCATTTTAAAAAAAGTTAAAAACTTTGACTTCAGGTTCTTCTAAAATAAATGGGAGTAAAATATTAACTTCCGTTGTTTTCTGTAAAATGCGTTGTTATACCAGAAGAAAATTGTGTTGTACAAAATAGTATTAATTTATTTATTTCACTAATTTACATTTATTAATGACTTAAAATAGCTTTG
The DNA here is from genome assembly GCA_035578175.1 of Catonia carolina. Taxonomy (NCBI): domain Eukaryota; kingdom Metazoa; phylum Arthropoda; class Insecta; order Hemiptera; family Achilidae; genus Catonia; species Catonia carolina. The sequence goes on along the minus strand of JAQMRL010000001.1, from coordinate 251,929,504 downwards.
TGCAATAATAAAAATTGAAATTCGTAACTTAACAAAGAAAAAGAAATGTCGGTTTTTAGGACTATTTACGTTCTTCGTCGTCGTCACAAACGGTAGTTATCTCCCTTAAAAATTTTTTTGCGTAGAAACTTTGTATAGCCTCTTCCTCTAAAGTGTAGAGCTTAAACTACAAAAATCATCCACTTTCATTTCTGAATTAGAAGTAAGCACTTTATATCACTTAGGATAGGCTGTTTCTACGTGTTATATTACGACTTACGGTACACCAGACTTATGTGATTTTTATAGGGTTGATGTGTTTAAATTCAGTTAGTTAAAATACACTAAAGAAAAAATTTAAAATTTTGACTTATGGGCTTTTTGAAATGACTGATTCGAATACTACTTACAAAAGATACAGAAATAACGTTTAACAATACACAATAATTCACAGTAACGTCGACCTTTTCAAACGCACTGTTACAAGTCACTCACTGGTTTGCAGACAAAAAACGGAACTGACGACCGTAAACAAACTGGCTGCTTATATCAGTGGGCTAAAGGTGATTTCGAGAAATACAGAAAATTTCGAAATAAAAATAAAAATACAAAATCCTACTGACGGCTTCTGGATAAATCTTAACAACTATAAACACATTAGGATTGAATAGGTGTCACAAAAAGGCCAATTATCTAAATAGGTACCCACTTTTACGCAAAAGCCAGGCCTACCTGTACTATAAAAACCGTTTATAGTACCCATACTATTTCTTGGAACCTCTATTCATTACTCTTACTATTTACGTAACTTTTTAAACTCTCGGTCTTTCTCTAAAATTCTCGAATACTCTTTTTATCGATATTGCCACAGTATATTACTTTCTCTTGCCTATATGAATATATAGGAAGGAAAGTATTGTTTTCATGTCGATTTTTAGAAATCGAGTTTTCACCGGATCTATACGTTTTCAGACCCCCTGAACCCAAAAAACATGTTTTTAGCGATTGGTCTGTGTGTGTGTCTGTGTGTGTGTATACAAAATATCTCAAGAACGAAACATTGTACGAACTTGAAACTTGAAACTTAAGTTACGTACCACTACCGAACCCGACACGAACATTTTCATCAAAATCGGTCAACCGGAAGTAGTAGTTTATTCGTATAATTTTTCACTTTTTTGCGATTTTCTCAAAAACTGGTCCTACGATTTTTTTAAAAATCGCCTATTTTACTCAATTTTTTTATGCTCTACAAGATAGGGTAGGCGTCATGTTCGCTGAAATTCTTGGTGAGGCTGTTTTTACGTAAAAACAAAGTTTTTTTAAGATTACGGCTTAATTATGCATTTTAGCGCAAAAACGTATATAATAAAAGTTGTAGAAAATGTAAAATTCTACAACTGTTATTTCAAATATTTTTTTGTATAACGCTTAATTTAGCTGTAATTTGCGATTTTCTGTTTTTTCTCACGAAAACGTGAGAAAAATCGATTTTTTTTAACATTTCGGCCTTAGTATGCATTTTACGACAAAAGTGTATATGATTAAAAATATAGAAAATTAAAAGATCTACAACTTTTATTTACAGCATTTTTCTCTACAGAGCCTAGTTTAGTGTGAAAGAGTGATTTTCCGTATTTCTAAGCCAAACTGAGGTTGATTTTCATTTTGCGTCTTCCACTCATGATTAAAATTAGGTTATTTTTATTGAGGTTAGTTTTTTGTTTATTTCTTATGTTTTATTACTAATGTTAGGTTTATTGTTAATTATTTGCACTGGCAAGAGAAAGTTGTGTGAGTGTTTCACACCAGATTTTTTTAATTAGTTATCAGATTTAAACATTTAACTTAAAAACAATATTTTAAAATTTGGTTGTCGTAGTGTATAAATGAAAAGTTTTTGTTGTAACTTAAATAAGCAAACAATTTTTACTTAAACAGTATATTGAACAGAAAAATTATAAATATTCATAGTTTCTTGTTTATTCGAAATGAATAATGTAATAAGATATGCGGCAAACTGAATTTATTTCCACTCAAGGTAAGATTTTCATAAGAAATTAGCTTCTAACGGTTTAAAATATGTATTAGAGGTCTAATATAAAATTGTTAGATTTACCTACGTATTATCAAAATAAATTTGCTGTATTAGACATATTTGCTATAATCGTATTATCACATTTTATGGTAATAGTCCATATTGATATATTGTATTTAGTTAAATTTTTAAATAAAAAAACTCTTATGTAAAGAAACGTATTTGGAGCAGTACGCTAGTCAGAAGCCTGGATTTGAAAATTCATTTCAGAATTACATGACCCTAAAATATTATGGTTTTTTTACAGTTATTTGTGTCCATATCTACCTATTTGTTCATGCAAAACCTTAGACTTATCAATTTGGCTGTTATTCATGCATTCTTCATAATAATTCATTAAATAAAAATTAAGGTAATTAATCGAATGATCGTAAAGCAATGCTAAAATTCTTCTTCTTCTTCTGTTAGTGCCTATTCGTTCCGAATATTGGCCATCAGTCTGACTATGGCTATCTACAGCCATCCTGAAAAGTTCTGTTGTAGACTTGGAGAACCAGGTACGCAGGTTCTTCAGCCATGACATTCTTCTTCTTCCTGGTCCTCTTCTGCCATAGATCTTTCCTTGGAGAACGGATTTCAGCAAGCCGTATTTTTCTTCATTCCTCTTGACATGGCCGAAATATGCAAGCTTCCTGCTCTTGATGGTGTTCATCAATGCTAAAATTGATATTCATAAATGTTTGTGTAAGAGCTGTTGCTACCTAAACGCATGTCTAACATTTTCTTTTTTAAGATAGTTTTGCTTTAGAAACTTCACAAATTAGATAAATTTCTTTAAAAATATCATTAACGTTTGTTTTTTTATCTGTTGTCCAATTCAGTAAACTGATTTCAATAATCATCTTTTCGTTAAGGTGGGATGTGCCGGTTGATGGATTGTAAAAAACTTTCCGGTAACTTTCTAAGTAAAAGCTTTGATAAAAAATATCCTGCCCATAACAGGCAGTTGGAGTGTTAAATTAATTGCACTCGACCTGTTGATTCCAGGGCTACAAAAAATAGTTCTGTTTCTTATTAGTCAGCCAATTATATGACTGAACTATTTAAGAACAGAAGAGGTAGAGGTGTAAAAGACACTAGTCAGAGCTCTTCTGATAGTAATGAATTTAACTACAGCCAGACCCTGTGGTGAATGAAGTGAAGGTGTCATTTGCAGGGTGGAAAGTGGTTGTTTTTTGGAGTGCCTGGCATGCTGATAAGCATACTTTCCCATTCAGTGAGAAAGGCAGGAGTAAACCACCTCACTCTTCGTTTTTACTTAGTAAAACCACTAGAGGTTCAAACCAGCCATTCAGCTGTTGACCTAAACATAAAAAATATCCATGTATATCTTTATTAACAGAAAGTGCTTTTTTACAAAACATAAAAGAATTTCAAAATATTAAATTCATTCTATGAAAACAGTGGGGTTGTTGAAGACGTGTCATGCCAAAAATGTTTGATTTCATTTCTTTTCAGTTTAATTTTATTGGAATTTGCGGATTCTGAAGTAGCTAATAAAAATTGAAGAAGTTCTTTCAATTTAACGTCTTCTCCGAGAAATGAAATTAGATTTTGACGATCAAGTTTTTTGTAATGTTTATTGATAAAAATTAATAACACCTAGTTCTAAAATTTTAATATAGGAAAATCTTACAGATATTTTTGATAAAACGTATTTGAATATCTGATCTTATTAGTACAGCATACTAAATATACTAAGTTCAAAATTCCAAAGCTGGTATATTAAATAGATGGATTTTTTTATTAATTATTACTTTATATTTTTACTCAACTCATTTAAATTTTTCTACTTCTACTACTAATCATCAACATGTCATTGTTGTTGTTTAGGTCAACAGCAGAAAGGCTGGTTTGAACCTCCAGAGGTTTTACTAAGTAAAACGAAGAGTGAGATGGTTTGTCATTGCCTTCCTCACTGAGTACGAAAGCAGCCTATGCTTATCAGCATGCTTGGTCTTCCGTAAAGCATCTACTCTGCACCCTACAAATGACACGTTCACTTATTTCATCACAGGGTCTGGCTGTATAATGAAATTCATTACTTTTAGAGGAGATAACTCTGACTATTATCCGTATCAAAACCATAAAGACTCGAGTTTGAAAGCTAGTTGTCGGAAAACGGCTAATCGAATATTAATGTACTTTACATAAAAATTTAGCTTTATTAAATGTACGTTGATTTTTAGTTATGTTTTTGCCGCTTGACCAAAAATAGTACCCGTTTTTTTACCTTAATTTCCCGAAGCCCTACTTTGAAGTCGTGTAAAATCAGAACGGATGGTCCGATTTTGCCAAATTTCAGGAGAGTGCATAATAGTTATTTCTAAAGGGCTCTATAAAATCCAAAATTCAAAACTCAATTCTTTAACAAGCTGTCGTTAATTTTCCAAAGTAACTTTTTCTTTGAAACCCGAAACCCGAACAACTCACTAATTATGTCATTATGTTAGTCATTTCATCTGTAGTCAAATTGTGAATATTATTAAAATAAAAATTTGTTCGTTGACGTTACAGGAATTTTTCAAAATGTTTATTTGTTTTTTTAAAAACTTAACGCTAAGCGGGTGAAAATACTCGTTCTACCCTTGAGGGAAGGTTCGAACGTCACGAAGCGTTGCTGAACTTCATCCCTAGTTCCACCAAATCTATTTTACTGGAAATGATTAAAGTTATTATTTATTAAGTAGGAAATATTTTTTGAACATAAATAACAGAAGTAGGGCTTCAGAAAATTAAGGCAAAAAACGGGTACTTTTTTTGTTCAAAACGCAATAACACAACTTAAAACTGTTTCAAAAAATTTATTTTGTGAAGTAATCACATAACATGTGGCACTAAGAAGAGAATTTTCTATTCTCTTATTGAAAGCTCCTCCATATATCGATCAGAGGTTTGGATTCTCCAACTAAGATTTAAAAAAAGAATATCCACTATGGAATTTAATTTTTGGAGAAGTTTTCAGTTCATTGTTCTAGATCGGGAATAAAGAATTTCAAAGAACGTGGACACAACATTTTTTTATTAACCCATAAAATAGAAGAAAGATAATTTATCTGGCATGGTCATCTGTGAAGAGTGAAGGAGAACCGGTTGCTAAAAAAGATTTATTTAGCTATGACTTTCAGTAAGACGGAGGAAGCGAGAACGAGCTAGAATAAATGGTGTATAGAAAAGAGGAATGTAAGGAATCAAAATGTGTAGGCTACAATAGAAATGAATGGGGTTTTGGGTTGCGGTAAATAGCCTAGTGTTTTACAATAACGTCTAAAATAATAAAAAAATAACTGTTTTAAGGTCTAAACCAATACTCAATATAGTATATAGTAAAAATAAAGTGGTTCAAATAAAGAAAAAACAAGTGGAACATTTTTCTATACTATCAATCTACTGTTTCAAAATTATATTACATAAAAATCCATAAGAAAAATAAACATTTATTTTGTATTTGAAGACAGAACAGTAGAAACTACGTTTACTATACCTGAAACTACTATACGTAATAAGATTTTTTCAAAATATATCTTTAAAATCATACTTAAAATTTTCTAAAGAGTAAAAGAATTTACACAATATTTATTTTGGTTTAGCAGTAAATAATTTTCTCTAAAATTTTGCACATATGGACCAAATGTTATGGTAATTCTGGAGGCACGAATCATTTGAATTACTGAATTGGAGCGATTACTTGATTACTAGATTACTTGGAGCGATGGATATGATTTTTAAAAATAGAACATGGGAAATGATTAATAAGATAGATACAAAAATAATTTTAAAGTACCGGTATTGCAATTAAAGCTAAATAATTTTATTTGAGATTCTATTAATGTTTTCTTAAATTATAAAAGCTTTAACGGGAGCTATATTATCAATTTGAATTTACCATGGCCTTTAATTATCAGGTGATTAGTAAGTTAAAAGTTTGTGTAAAGTCGAATAATTATTTATTTCAAGATTTCTTGCTTATTTTACAATAGAGATAGACTCTATATTTTTTTCTTTATTCAGGTAAAAAACAGTTTAGATTAAATTTCGTGAAATATATTTTGAAAGTACTACATATTTTCTTTAATAAGTTTACATTTATTTTTATCTTTATAACAAAATAATTATCTTATAATTAAACATTAAAATAATTTCTGTATTTAATTTAATTAGAATAATTTATTAACAACTGTAAGCATGTTAATGTTAGTAAAGTTTGCAATTATGACAGAAATGTTATAGAGAAAGACTCTAGAGTAAAATATTACTAACAATATGATCTCATTTTGAAATTCAACGTTAATATACAAATTAAGAGCTTAATATAAAATTAACTTTGTTGAAGAACTTTAAAGCAAATATTTTAACTAATTAATAATATTATTAGTAGTAATACTTACAATTTTAGTTACTACTAAACTATTTACTCATAACACGAACTTAAATGTACAATTCCTAAAATTTATGAGAAATTATATTTTTTGATAAATATAAAAATCCAGCGGAATATTATTTTAGAAACGCAATTTATAAAATTTCACAGAAACATTTAATCACAGCTGATTTGAAATTCAGGCCTACATAACTTAGATGATTGAATACATGTCAAGAAAGTCAAGCTGTTTCTGGTAGCGGTTTCTGGTTGGTGCAGTTCGTATCATAACCTGTCACATCTGCTAATACATTAGAAACTAAACTTTACAGGACTTACGGAAAACTTAACTTATAAAGTTGTAGCATTTTATATACAGATTAAAGAAAGAACAATGTAGGCCTAATGCAATTTCAGTTATCAGATAATAAGAAAATAAATATTTTATTGCCTTAAAATAACTTAATAACCTATATATTAACATAACTTTATCACAAATAAATTGGAAAAATTTTATTTCAAACAAACTCATGTAAACAACACATGAGGATGACCGTTCACTGAATTTAATAAAATTTTAATAAAAATTGAAAACAAGCATAGGAAATTAATTTCAATGAACTTCCTTTAAAATACAAGTATAAATTTTAATCCAAATTTTTAAATACTTACTTTAATCCCTGAACCCACTAAATAGGTTGATCTTAATTAAGTATGTCGTATCGAATGTGAGGAACCTTACCGACTACCATCTCCATAATTTTCATTTGGTTGATTTGCAAACCAAGAGCCTCTCCTTCTAAAAATTCTATCCATTAAGCCCTGAAAACCCCATTTCCGAATCAGTAAAAATGACTATCTTCTGCATATCAATAAGGTAAGTATCAACCTATTTTTATTAGTAAAATTGATTCGGGAATCGAACCTGAAGTACTCTATTACTATTGCTAAAGCTATTTCATATTGTATATATATAATTTTATTAAATATTATTTCCTTTGTCTGTATGTTCTAAATGACAGTAAGAACAGCGAAAAAAATTACGTTTAACACACACCTCAAGTATTACATCAAGACGTCTTTCATCTCACTCGGAGACATCTTCAGGATGAACATCTTACGTTATTACACATATTTACAAATTACACAAAAATTATAACACATAAGATTGAAGACCACGTCAATAATTACAATGTACCGTTGCAACTTTATTACTTACGACTATCCGGCCGAAACTTGGTCGAAAATTGACGTCGTCTTTGATTATTTGTTATACATGTGTTATTTGTGTTTATATATGATAACGTGAGATGTTAATCCTGAAGATGTCTCCTAGTGGGAAGAAAGATGTCTTGATGTCTCTGAGGTGAGTTTTGTGCATAATTTTTGTTTGGCTGTTTTTTCTGTTAATATACATACAAAATATATTATTATAACAGCTTAGTGACTACAATATTGATTTTCAGGAAAAATTTCTTAAAACACTATGTTTGGGGGTGTAAAATTATACGGAAGTGAAACGTGGGTGATAGAGGCTGTAGAAAGATAGTGGATAGAAGTTGAATGTGGTGTTATAGGAAAATGTTAAAAATTATGTGAGTGGACAAAATAAGTAGTCTAGGGGTTCTTAGACGAGTGAGTGAAGAAGAAGTACAAGGAACGATGTCACCAGAAAAAGGATAGGCTAGTAGGGCATATCTATAAATAATAAAAGGTGCTCTATCAATAATGAAAGGTAATATTGAGGGAGTGAATTTGTAGAAGACGGGAAAGGTTAGAATGTATAAAACAAATTATAAAATATGCAGAGTGTTGTAGGTATATAGATATAAAATGACTTGCGCAAAAGATAGAAAAACTTGGAGAACTGCACCAAACTAGTCGAGAGATTGATGACAAAGAAATAAATCTGTATATGATTAAATTTAGTTCTGTTTATACATTGTGACACTTATCTCTAAGGTCCGCTTTGGGATCTGGGTAAATTTAATAATTAACGCACTATTGTTAGTTTAAAATTACAAGTATTTATTACAACTAAAAATTGCAATTAAATAAGTTATTAAAATCTACAAGTAAATTACAATTCAATTATTTATAATGAATAACAAACTAATAACACGAAAACAACTTAACCAATTAACTAAATACTACTTACAAAAGATACAGAAATAATGTTTAACAATACATAGTAATTCACAGTAACGTCAACGTTTTCAAACGCACTGTTACTGGTTCACAGTTTAAAACAGAACTGACTGAAACTGTACTACTCGCGTTGCTTATATAGATGGGTCAATGGAAATTTCGAGAAAGACAGAGAGAGAATTTTGACATAACAATAAAAATGCAAAATCCTTTGACGGCTTCTGGATAAATATTATCAACTGAAAACAAATTAGAATTGAGTAGAAGGTGTTACAAAAAGGCCAATTATCTAAATAGGTACCCTAAACGACTCACAATAGTCGTACAAAAAAAGCCAGGCCTACCTTTACTATAAAAAACGTTTATAACGATTTCTTAGAAACCAATTATTACTCTATTACTAGGTATTCTTATTTACGTTAACATTTTCAAAGTCTCGGCCCTTCCAAAATTCTCGATTACTCTTTCCTTTTCGATATTGTCACAAAATGATTTTTTTCGTTGAAGTTTCAAAGTGTAGTACATCTTTACTGACCGAATCGAATTACTGTAATGGCTTTTGTTTTTGTATGACAAGTAAATTTGGTCATCAATTCAGTGAAAAATGAAAAGGTTTTAATCTGCGATTCAATTAAATATATTTTATACACCTGTGACGGTTACATGTCAGTTTTCTATCCAATGTAATTCCTAAAAAAGATTATGTAAAATAAAACGTATATAAAAATGTATGCTTTTTATTATAGGGAACAAATGCAACACATATTTCAATAGTGACGGCAGAATTAAACTTATAAACCGTAGAATTGTAACTACTCTAAAAGACCAATGTAAACTGTATTTACAGTTAATAGGGTTAAATCAATTCAAGGAGGAATAATATCGTTTCTATACCTGTGTAAATTCCATAGGTTTTGGAAGTTCCTTAATTTGAAAACTCGGTTAACTACCTTTCATTGTGCGTATTCAATTGAAATACGCTAGACCATGTTAAATGGAAACTTTATCGGATACTAATGAGAGAGTGCAAATATACAAATACTGTACGAGGCACCTACGTATTGGTCGCTGAAATTTAACTGGGAGAACAGATGGCAAATTTCCCAGTTTATCCCTGATATTTTCTGCACGAATTTACCCGCAAATTACACCGACAGAATCTATTAACTGTAACGAATCGTTTATGGATATTATGTGTTCTATTTTTTCCATCAATTTTAATTTTTGCAGATAAAATTTCGTTGATTATAGTCATACGAAAGGTACTGAAGAACGACTGAAGTAAAAATGTTATTATTTTTACTGAAGCTTGTCAGTCCATTGCGCATTATATTAATGTATTGTGACAATATCAAAAATGAAAGAGTGTTCGAAAATGACCGACAGTTTAAAAATGTTAACGTAAAAAATAAGGACATTTGGTGATACCACCTACGAGCTGACGCAGTTGCTAACAGGGCATGGTGGCTTTGAGTAATATTTGACGAGGTTCAAACTTCATGAAGTACCGAAATGTCGACTGTGCGACAGTGAAGAGGTGGAGTCCATTGCGCATGTTTTTGAAAGATGTCCCTATTTTGGCTTCGACAGAATGGAGGCATCTGAGAAGACAGGCGTTGCACAGTGGATCCCAGAGGGAGTAGGGGAAGCAATGCTGCGGGATGAGGAGAGGTGGAAGTTGGTCGCTCAGTTTGCGGGTGGTCGGGAGACTGCGGAGGAAGGAGACATCTAGAGATTAGCGGGATCACCCTATTTCACAGTAAATCAATCCCATCCCGATTTCCTTAACTGGTGATGAAATAGATGAATGAAAGTGAGAGAGTGAGTGTTGGTCAGTGACAGCGAGAGGGAATTAGGCTACAGTTCCCTTCCACGCCCCGCTGACAGTATGTTAATTTTTTTAACCTGACATTTACCTTGTATACATAAACAGTTTATTATGTATAAGCAGTTCTGAGGTTGGTGGAGGGTTTTTGCTGATGACGGATCAAGTGGCCAGGTGGTTGGTTTTTGGTTGGTAGGCGGTTGCGGCCTCCTTGGGGCTAGACGAGGACGCCTCAATTGAGTCCAACACTACTTCCCCATCGTAAGGGAGTGAATATGAGTTTTTCTCGCCGCTTCGCATAGAAAAAACGTAAATAATAAGAGTAATAAATAAGGTTTTCCGAGAAATAGTTAGAAATATTATGTGTAATATAAATGGTCTTTTATAGTACAGGTTTATTGTTGTACGGGTATTGTGAGAGTACCTATTTAGATAATTGGCCTTTTTGTAACACCTTCTATTCAATCCTAATTTGTTTACAGTTGTTAAGATTTATCCAGAAGCCGTCAGAAGGATTTTGTATTTTATTATTATATCCAAAATCTCTATCTTTTCTCGAACTCTTTATTAGCCACCTGTATAAGCGCTGGTTTGTTTACGATCTAGTTTTAGGCTTGATTTGTCTGTGTTTGAGTGAGCGAATCGCGTTGTAATTAACGGTTACGTTAAAGGTCAACGTTACTTTGTATTGTTTAACGTTTATTCTGTATAATTTTTGTAATATTAAGTAAATAGTTAAGTAATTTATTGTATTAGTTAATTACCTATAATTAGTTTGTTATTTATTAAATAATTTAATTGTAATATAATTGTAGATTTTAGTAACTTATTTAATTCTAATTCTTAGTTGAATAAATACTTGTAATTTTAAATTTTAGTGTGTTAATTATTTAATTTACTCTGTTCCCGAAACGAACCTTAGAGATAAATGCCATAGTATTATTAAATTTAGGAATTATTCATTATGTGCATAGATTAATACGTTAAACAGATATTTACAGAGAAAACAGCTAGATGTAAAGTATAATAATTTAAACTTTAAAATTTTTTATTTGCTCACCTTATTTTTTATATAAGCTGCTATTACTATTTATATTAAAATAAACTAAGAGCTTTTGGTTTTTACCATAATCAGAGTATACACAATGAAAATAAACCCATAACTTAAACACCGGTCTCTTACTTGTATAAAGTTTAATTGAACACCGGCTTATTATTACAGTTCATAACAGCTGTTGTGTTTAACAACCTCCTTCTTTAAAATACAAGTATTTATTTAAAATATCTTTTGAATTGAATTTTATTTTGTGAGCACAAATTAAATGAAATTTTTCTACTGCTTTGATAAAAGATTTATTTTCAATATTACATTCTTCTAGTATTTTTTTTTTCAAAAGATCCAAATAAGCGGTCCGCCTTCGCAAATATGGTCTGCATAATTGAAATTTAAATTACCAAATTTGTATGCTCACAGACGGTCTTCAAACTTCTTTTTGAAATTAACTGTTATCATGCCAATTTTATATATTTTACAATTTTGTGCTCCACATACAATTTGATATGCCTTTACTTTTATCTTTTTGTGTTTTATTACAGTTTACAGATGTATTAGAATATTGGTTTAATAATTTATTATTCGTCTTAAATTAAGGATACCCGGAACGGAGAAAATTTAAAATTTTCACATATCCGGTTTTTTTACATTATTGAAATTCAGAGTTTTCTCCATCCAATGATATGTAATTTGTTGTGTTTTTACAGTTTTTATTCCCCCCCCCAAATAATTTAAAATATGCTGAACCCTTACGTTTTTTTCTAAACGTTGCTAACTTGTATAAACATCTCTATTTTTTAAAAGATAAATTTATAATCTTTTTTATTTTGTACGATAGTTTTTCTACGCTATGGAGGTTGTTTCAAAATACATTATTCCATTAATTTTTGTTTAAATGTTTTTTTTTAAATGTTCCGTAATCCAGACGTTGGCACTTTATGCATAACTTATACGGATGTCCGGTAAACCAAATGTTATAACTACGTAAAATATATGGACGTCCTGTTTTCCGGACGTTGGTACTGAAAGGGTTAAAGTCTAATATCATGGTTACAAATATTTATATTGTACGCATATTATCTGTTTGTGCAAAACCGCACCGTTGTAAATAAACACAAATTAAGCAAAAAAATGTAGTTGTTTTATGTGTAAATTCAATTCTCTCAAATTCCATTAATTTTGGAACTAAAATAAAACAATATGAATTAGGTTTTTAAACTTTTTATGATTGATTTTTGAATTTTTTTCATTGAACTTGAAAGAGAACTTAACTACGTAAGAATTTATGTTTCAAATGCAATAACAAGTATCCTTTATTCTATATCTTCAACGTACAACTTCGGTAAAACCAAAATAGAAGGTTGGTAAAGGTTTTGGTTATTGGTAGCTTTAAAGAGAAGCCGTGAACGACGTGAAGATAAAGCTGAAGTGAGTTGTTTGCTTCGGTTATACAATGTTATCTGTTCTTACATCAACTTTGTGGAGTTTCATATGAAATCGTTTCGTTACTTTCCAATTTTCTTTCCTCTTAGTAATAGTAACAGATATGAACGTCTTGAAAATTTTATTGCTGAGATAAATCATTAAACTGTGAAAATCTTATAAAATTGTACTTTAGTTTTATTTGTTATTTTATTAAAATTAATATAAATCTCTTTTTATTACTTACAATTCTCTTTCTGTAAAGAAGAACATTCCCAGTATTACTCTTCGAATTTAAGTCTCATACATCATGATTGTGCCCATAACGGGCAGGTGGAGTGTTAAATTAATTGCACTCGATCTGTTGGTTCCAGGGCTACCAAAAATAGTTCTGTTTCTTATCACATAGTCAGCCAATTGTGTGACTGAACTAGTTAAGAACAGAAGAGGAAGAGGTGTGAAATACACTAGTCAGTGATTTATCTCCTCTGAGAGTAATGAATTTCACAGTACAGCCAGACCCTGTGGTGAATGAAGTGAAGGTGTTATTTGCAGAGTAGAAAGTGGGTGCTTTTCGGCGGGTCTGGCATGCTGATAAACATACTCTTTCAACTCAGTGAGAAAGGCATTAGTGAACCTTCTCAATCTTTCAATCCTTGTTTTTACTTAGTAAAACCTCTGAAGGTTCAAACCAGCCTTTCGGCTGTTGACCTAAACAACACGTCATGATCAATTCACATGAAGTATTACATGAGGTCGCTTTTATAATCTCGGTATCCAGGCGAACAATGTCAAAATATACTTTGGTGTAACACTGGACGCTATTATCCTCTAGAAAACATTTGTAATAACGAAAAGGGATAAACCCCGGCTAAGGTAATAAGAAACTCTACAGGCTGCTGGGGAGAAGATCTCCGTTTATCAGTCGATAACAAACCCCTGCTTTCCAGACAGTAGTCTGTATAAACTTTAGTGGTTCTGGAAAGGGTTGTTTTTTGGTTTTGAAACGGGTTAGTTGAAAACATTATAGCTTTGATTCTAAAATTAACTATTATATTAGTCTCGAGAAGAAACTTGCGTAGTACCGCAGCCATGGAATTATTATAAAGCCCATGGCGGTTGTGAGACCGGTAACACAGTGTTTAAGTCCCAGGAACGATGGTGGCAGCTTCAGAATTAAAAAACAATATTGATAATCAAGGTAACATTCCACCAACCCTGTGAAGGAGGGCTGGCTGACTTAATTACAAAGCAAAAAGTCCGGATTTAGTTCCCGATTAATCAGAAAAAGTTTTGTATCTTTTAACCCACTAATAATATTAAATTAACTTACCCACTGTACTTCCTAATGTTTAAAATGCTGAGCAGATTTAATAAATAAAAGAACGGTCATAAAAGGAATATTTTTTCTTCTTCTTTTTAGGATTTCATTGGAGTAAATAAAAGCAAAGTAAAGGAGATTATTTCTGGGAGTTTCTCTTCCTAGCCCAATACTCCTTGATTCTTTCTAAACTCTGGAATCGTCTGTAATGTTGTAATTACTCCTTTTCGGAATTTTGACTGTTATAATTTTTTATCTTGTTATTACGGGTAGCTTTTTATTCCTTGTTCAAAATCTTTTCCTTCGTAATTTATAGTTCCTTAAGATCCTCTTCCACTTCTTGTGGTTAAGTATTTTTAACTTTATATTTGGTTAGTTGGTAGGTTAGCAGTTTCTAGGTTAGTTTTTCTTTTGAAAGTTTTATGACTATGTAAGGCTAATATTTTCGTCCTCATGATGTTTAGTAGGATTTGTTCTCTTCATATATGAAATTATTAGAACGAAATTTATTTATTTCATCAAATATGTCTTTCGTCATCCAAACTTCCTGGCTTTAAATCTACTAAACAACATTGATACCGACTTTTCAAGACTGAAAAGACATAGTGTTTTCAATTTAGGTTATAGGTTTTAATAAACATTGTTGCAGGTATTATCATTTTTTTCTGATACACTTCAAAATCATCATTGTATTTGTCAAATATTCATAATTACTAATTACAATTTAATCAACAAATGAAATTGTAATCATATTAATTAACATTTTTCAAAATTACTAATTGTTTTATTTCATGTGAACAGATTGTAATGTGGAAGACTTGTAAAAAAAAATTATTTATTGTTAATAACTGTTCTCAGAATTTTTCTTTCCTCTCTGGGCATTCTTCCGTTCCGTTAACATATTCTTATTAATTTTATTAAAGAGTTTTTACTTATTTTTTTTATAAATTTATTTTAAAATAGCAAATAATAAACACATTAATTGAATAAAAAATTGTAAATAGTTAGGCATGTTTGGATAATATAATAGGTACAAGTAGTATTAGAGAACGAATAAATGCACACATATTTTTAAATATGTTAAAAACTACGCAAAACCGATTTGTAATGGAATATTTAATCAATAACACATGCAGAGAATTTTCAGATTGAGTCTAGATAATATTAATTCAAAATCTATATAATATGGTCTTTCAAACAGTTGCAGTTTCAGCAATTTTGAATATGCAGTTATTAGTAATTTTATGAAATTATGCAGAATCAACAGAAAACCGTGTGGTAAAAGCAATGTCAACTCAGCTAATACAAAACTGTGCAAACCAATGCATTGGACATGACAACTCTCTAGCAAAAATTACAATTTGTATAGTGAGTAGATATGATAGTACAAACATATACATTTAATTATTTTATGACAGTTCATCACATGTCAGACAGCATGTAATGTCAGTTTAATTACGAGAACCTTTTTTATTCGGTTTTTGTTATTTATATACCAGTAGTTCATTTATTAAAAAACAGTTATTTGATTGTTGTTTTTTCTGTGTTTCTTTCTTGGTGTTTATTTGAACATAGACTCATTGGTGTAATATTCATGAATTCCTTTCTCACAAGTATAAGACAACAGCCTGGTATGTCATATATCCTTGAAGTATTTCTTTTCAACATTTCATCTGTCGCTCTGAACTTCTAACTTTTGATCTGTATTCACCAACCCCTTAAATTTCCTTAAATCCAAACTCTGCACATGACGATACCGTTTATCTCTCTTTTTATCATTTAAGGGCTGAAGATAACCGTGATTGGCTAGTTCACGTAAAGGTTTGAATCTAAATTGAGTAGGGGCTGACGGTATTGTGTCACTGGGATAGGAGCCTTAACTCCAATACAGCAAGTTCCAATGGTCGATACGTTAAGTTCCAACAGATATGAATAAGAGGAAATTCATTGAACATCTTAAGTCCAGCCGTCCTTAGTTTGCTCCTACTGCCAACAAATAATGACGTCGCTGAGCATGCGCATTATTTAAAATTATATTCACGCTGATTAAAAAGCAACTTCAAAATAATTTTAAATGTATCTAAATACAAAATACTCGTACTATTAAAAGTATTTTAGTATATTTATAAATAAAACTGTTACAATATCAAATCATGACTGATGTTAAAATACTGAACAATAAATTTATAAAAACAGTATACTTTATTTCCATTCTTTTTTGTAAATAAACGTGGTTAAAAGTTATATGTATTACCTCTGATCTGTATGACGAAATAAGAGAACTTTAAAAGTAAACGTTTTTATTTTAATTATCTGTTATCTAATATTAATCTAATCACTCGTTACTTTACATTGAATTTGATGATGACTAATCCAAACCCATAATCTCTATCCACATTTTTTAAATAATGAGCCTCCCACATCATCAAAAATATCGTGCGCGGTAAATTACGGCCCAAACTTGCCGAATTTCAAAAGAGCAACTTTTGAAAAATTTTACAATCTTTAGGTTCTAAATATTTACGAAGAAATGTAAAACATTGTTACTGAAAAAGAGTTAAACTAAATTTGAGTTACTCGACGAAGAATGTTAAAAATGTAAGTAGCTCTTTATAGTTTAATAAATAAACTACATTATGAACACTAAATTTTAAAAATTTAGTCAATAAAATTAATACAATTTAAAACATAGTAAACTTAATAGGAATACAACATCCATAAAGTCATGAACTTTAGCGTACACCCGGTAGTATCTGCCTTTGGTTTGTTGACTGTAGGAGCAACGTAAGGACGTCTGAACTATACTAAATAAGCACCCATGGATCAAATGAGGTGAATAAGATCTTGGTCAACGGTCTTGACGGTGACGGAGGTAGGTTTCCCAATAGCGGATAGAACGAAAAAGCGTAGGATGTGATTGCCGAATGAAACTCAGAGCAATTTCAGATTCATTAAGGTGGTAGGTCTTACACTAAACTGTTCTTACTCAAAATTTCCATAAGTACCTCTTTCGGAAAATTTAAATACAATTTCAATCGTCCAAAATACGTATGAAAATCAGACCAAAATTAAAGACAAAAATAGGTTTTGCTCGTGTTTTAACTTAAAAGTAACTATTAACTATTGACTGGACTGGTCCAAAGGCCATCGTGAGTTTCTCTGCATTTATAAGTAAGTAATTTATAAGTTCTGTCGTAATTGTAAATTGTTATTTATTTTAACTAGTTAAATTGATTATTGGTAACAATTAATGAAAATTAAAAAAAAAGTTTAAAATACTTTTTAAACATATATTTTACAATAAAATTTAGTGGTGATCTGAAAGTAAAAATATTACGTCTCGTGTATTTTAAACATAACTTAAGTTACCACACCTGCACAGTTGCGGTAAAGTTAAATGTAAATATAAATATTACAAAGCAGCAGTAAATAATAAGGCGAAGGGCTGTTGTGAAGCCTGTGTTGTAAAATATTATTTTACGACCACAGCAGTAGGAATCATAACACTTCATACTACTGTATTGTATAAAGTATTTCAAACTTACGAAGGCGCTAAAGACTAAATATGTTACAATTGCCAGTTTCATTCATTCAATCCACCCATAGTAGTTACAATATACTATAGTACCTTACAAAAACAAGCTTGGCCGATAAAATTGTAATATTTAATTTTTAAGCTCAACTTTACAAAGAAGTTATAAAAATAATATGGCGACAATATCTAAGAGGAAAGTGTTGTTCCAGAATTCTTTAGCAGGACTGAGTTTTTAGAAGTGTTAATGTAATTAATAATAGTTATTAAATCGGGTTATTTTCAAAAAATGGTTAGAAATATACTGTATAAATGGTTAGTATAGATCTATTGTTGTGACGGCTACCTGAGAAGTCAGTGTATCAAATTAGCTCTTTTTTTTAATAATTAGTTTTTTTGTAATGGTACTGCATTGTGATTCAACTGTAATGAGTTTACCTTTTGTTAAGATTCATCCAGAATCCGACAGAAACATTTTTTATTTTTATTTTTTGTAGAATTTCTGTAAGCTAGGTAGGCCTATAACGGACACACAGATATGGGGTTGCCCACAACAGACAGGTGGAGTGTTAAATTATTTGCACTCAATCTGTTAGTTGCAGGGCTAAAGTAAATAGTTCTGTTTCTTATCACATAGTCAGCCAATTAAATGACTCATTCATTTAATAACAGAAGAAGCAGAGGTGTAAAAGACACTAACCAGAGTTATCTCCTCTGAAAGTAATGAATTTCATTATACAGCCAGACCCTGTGGTGAATGAAGTGAAGGTGTTATTTGCAGAGTGAAAAATATGTGCTTTTCAGAGGGCCCGGCATGCTGATAAGCATACTTTTCCACACAGCGAGAAAGACGAGGTAAACCTCCTCACTCCTCGTTTTACTTAGTAAAACCATTGCAGGTACAAACCAGCCTGATGACATAAACAGCAGGTAGGCCCATATAAGGTTTAGCAGCCGTCTTGAAGTCAGTGAGTCTTGACCTGTCATCAGCGAGTGAATTGTGTACCACATAAGTTAACAGGTACGTTGGAGAAGGTGTAACGTGTGCTGTGTCGTTTAACGTTTACAGTGTATTGTATAATTGGTTGTACTCGTAAATAGGATTTAGTTTAAGTAAATGCAAGATGATCAAGTTACTAGTTAAGTTCATTTAAAGTCATTAATTTATTTATAATTAGTTTATTATTTGTTATAAGTATTTTAATTGTAATTTATTTCTAAATTTAAATTATATTATTAATTATAATTTATAGAGCGTAATAAATACTTTTTTTAATAATTATAAAGATAGTTTGTTAATAATTTATATTACCCAGATCCCGGAACAGACCTTAGCAATATGTGTCACATCACAATATGTCCTTCTTGGTTTGAAATACACAAATTATATTTGTTAATCGGTAGAACGTCTAAATGATGCAACAATCCGCCGATAAAATCCTTTGTTGTTTTAGACATTAGCAAAAAGGCTGGTTTGAATCTGTACAGGTTTTACTAAATAAAACGAGGAGTGAGGAGGTTTACCATTGTCTTCCTCACTGAGTGGAAAAGTATGCTTATCAGCATGCCGGGCTCTCTGAAAAGCACATATTTTCCACTCTGCAAATGACACCTTCACTTTATTTACCCCTAGGGTCTGGCTGTATAATGAAATTCATTACTTTCAGAGGAGATAACTCTGGTTAGTGTATTTTACACGTCTGCCTCTTCTGTTCTTAAATGATTCAGTAATTTAATTGGCTGACTATGCGATTAGAAACAGAACTACTTATTTTAGCCCTGCAACTAACAGATTGAGTTCAAATAATTTGACAATCCACCTGTCTGCCATGGGAAGTTTTTAAATTATGGGCATTTTAAGTTCTTTTAAAAAATACTTCAAAAAGGTTACAAACAATTTCAGGGTGCCATAATTTTTCCTGTTTAAATTAAATGAAAGATTTCCATGAAATAATTCGTCACTAAAGGGAAGGCTAGCCATTTTCTATGAAACCAATATATTACTAATAATAATTACAAATACTTAAACGTAAATAATTTTGTAAATTTCTGTGTTTCAGAATTTATTGCTTTATACCAAGTAAACGATAAGGAAACTGATCATGTAATGCAGGACAACAATATATAATAGGGTCTATCTCCTAAATATTTATATTGTGTTGCTTAGCTCAACAGCCGAAAGGCTAGTTTGAACCTCTAGAGGTTTTACTAAGTAAAAACAAGGAGTGATGTGGTTTACCATTGCCTTCCTCACTGAGTTGAAAGAGTATGCTTATCAGCATGCCAGGCCTTCCGAAAAGCACACACTTTCCACCCAGCAAATGACACCTTCACTTTATTCACCACAGGTCTGGCTTTATAGTGAAATTCATTACTCTCAGAGGAGATAACTCTGACTAGTGTCTTTTACACCTCTACCTCTTTTGATCTTAAATAGTTCAGTCATGTGATTGTCTGACTATGTAATAAGAAACAGAACAATTTTTTGTAGCCCTGCAACCAACAGATCGTTGGTATGCTGATAAGCATGCTCTTTCAGTGAGAAAGGCAATAATAAACCACCTCACTCCTCGTTTGTAGTTAGTAAAACCTGTAGACGTTTAAACCAGCCTTTCGGCTGTACACCTAAACAACAACAGTATTTAACTTCGATCTGTTAATATGAATTTTGTTTAAACTGAATTATAACGAGCAAGTAATTTCCAATGGGGATGATTGGAAAAAACTGTTCAGCAAATTCTATACCACATTTTTTTTAATATAGCCTATAGAAGCTAAATTTAAATGAAAAATAATCTGAGAAACAATATCATGTCTTAAAGGCACCAAATGAATTAACTTTTTTTATTTATATATCGGGAATTAATTCACATAATTACAATTTTTTCCATTAGTTTCTTTTATATTATTAGTCTATGCATAGTACAGAGATTCAGACTTTTCCCTGAAAAATCAATATCTCTGGTACTCTGACAGAAAAAAGTGTAATTAAAAAGTAACAATGGAACAACAATAAAAAGTTAGAATATATTCTTTCCTGAACTTTAAACTTTGTTTTGTTAAAAGTATTGTCTGTTAAGTTTTCCTTATTATAATTCTAAGTGAGTCTCTCGGATCTGGAATACTTGTTTTAACTTGATACTATTTTGAAATTACTTATAATACATACAGTATGTAAGCAGTTACAAAACACAAATTGAATTTTCTTATTCAATTTATTTATATTCTCACATACCCGATATGTTTTCTGGAAAAAAATATATTTATTTTCGTTGGTAAAAAAATTGAAATTTATGTGTTTATTGTTCCATATTATTTCGTATTAAGATGTATTCATTTACAATAATAACATTTTTCCGATAAATTAATCGGAAAAAAGTAATGTAGAATATTTATTTTACATATATATACAATATTTACAAAGAAATACATTAGTTTGAAACGTAAAAAATTGGAGTTAAAATTTCATAAATGTTTTCGATACTGGACAGAAAATCCTCTCTCTTTAAAAAAGCAAAATGTTATTTTATAAAGTTTTTCTCAGCTGTGTCTGTTAGTACGGCCTGCAGCTATTAAGAACCGCTAGTAATAGCAACATAAATATTATTCAAAAGTTGCAGAATAAGGTGTTGCAAAATTTGGCAAATGCTCCAAGGTATGCAAAAACACAAAAGTTTACGAGTTCTTAAATATTCCTCTTACTAAAAAAGAAAATAAGAGAATAAAGTTAAAATATGAAGACGATACTAATATATACGAGTATAAATAATCGGTTTAAATTCATTATGTAAAGGTCAGACCAACAGACGTCTAACACGCTATCACATCTTAGATTTTCGTGAAGAATTATAAACAAATAAAATATGTACTTTACAAGTTAAAATTTGTAATTGTTCAAAATACAACTAAAAATTTTCAAGATAGTATAAGTAATTAATGTTAAATTGTAAATAATATTTCTTAATTTCTTTTAAGGGAGGACTTTAATGTGAGTCCTCTTTTTTGCTTTATAAAGCAACATTTTATAATATACTTATAGTAGCTTCTTACCGATTGTAAATGATTAATATTAAATGGAAGATAAAAAGTTAATCATAACAGAGTGTTTTTGTTTTAGCAAACTGTTACGTTTTGAGTTTTATTTCCGGCTAAGGCCTGAAAGTACTCACAACGTTCAAACTCAGTTACTGTCCAATGTCTACTGTGGTATGAACCCAAAAGTTGATTTCTTTTTTTGGGTGTTTTCATCCGACTGTTTCGCAAAAATTAATTCTAATGCAGATGATGAAAATTATGTGATAGATGAAAATGAGTGATGATAAAATGCCAGACCAGACCGGTAATCAAACCTGGGACCCCGATGTAGAAGCTAGTTACGTTTGTCACTGAACCACAGCTTGGCATTAGTTGTAACATTAAATAAATAAATACATAATATTGTTTATACTGTTTATTAACTGTATTATTTAAACTTGTAATTGTAACAAACAATCAGTAAAAATGTAATATCACAGAAAGAATGAAGAAAAAAAATTACTTCGAAAAGAATTATAATCAGTAGTAAGACTTCTAATAACAATTCCCACGACGACTAGCAGATAGTTGACTAGCATCTAGCAAAATAGCGTAATGGGAACGAACAACTAGTAGCTAGTTTAGTTAATTCGCTAGAATTCACTAGCGCGCTAGACTTTGAACCTGTTAGATTTTACCGGCGCTAGTAGGGGAGAAAAGGTCACGTTACTAGCGCTAATAAACTAGCTCGGTATGAACGTTTGAAAGGTGCTAGTAAGTTCTACTTTTTACAGCAATACATAGAACAAAACACGTAATTGTATGTCTTCAGATCACTGGTATTAATAAACTAGCTCCGAGGGAACCGTCACCAAAGCGCTAGTACGTCCTGTTAGTAGTAGCAGGAAGTAAACTAGCATCGTGGGAAAAGGCCATTACTGAAACTAGAACTATCTATTAATAGTATAAAAGGACAAATATGTTTCTACTTTATCGTCTTACGAGCCGACACCTGTTCGGTTTTGAGCCTGGTTTCGTATAAAAAGACTGATCTTCTTTTTCCTCATTAAAATATTACTGTGTCTTGTTTATTCTGTCAAATTATGTCACATGTATCACTGATAACCAACTGTCTTTCCATCCTTTTAAAGGGCTACCCTTAGATCTTTTGGTTTCCGGTATTTGTAGTTTAGGTTAATTTTTCAGACGCTTTGGATTCATACGACTATAAATGATTTCTCAGAAACATTCGATGTGATCTTATTCATCTTGTAAACCAAGTTCTTCTCAGATATTTTCGCTTCTTATCCGAGTTCTAACTGAAACTTCTTTCATATTTCTCAATATATTAATTTCAATTGTTCACATCATTATTTTAATTTTAGTGGTATCTGTTACTGTCTTGGACCCTTACATACAAATTGGTCTAATTGGCTTTATAAGCTCTGGTTTATGTTTTGTTCAAACATAAATTTGTTTTTCCGAATTATTTGATTGTTGCTTCTTTTGTCTGTATTATGACTTCTTTCAGCTTTCCATCACGTGATAAATTTTCTTCTAGGTAATTAAAAGATCTAAAAAAGTTGGTGTTAGCAGAAAGTTTCTGCTTGAAATGCCTCCAAAAAGTGATAGAAAATATCGTTTATTTTGTTGGGTGATTTAAGCCATTAAAATGCTTTTAGTGGACCGTACCATAGGGAATTCGCCATAATCTATAAATTTATTGATTGAAAGCTTTGTAACAATTGTGGTGGAGAGGTTAATTGAAAATATGACAACCAGTGGAGGTGAAGAGAAGTTCTTTTACTGCAACAAATTTGAATAAAGTGCAGGTATACCTAATAGGGCTACCTAATTACAACTTTTTAATTATTTTTCATTTCTTTAATATTTTATTATTTCAATTAATTTGTATTAATTAGTTTTATTTATTTTTAATTACGGTGCATTTATTTAGATCAGTAAATAAATGTAGCTGGACTAAAAATCTAAAGGTTTTAATAACTAAGTTTCAATGTTTACCGAAATTTATCGTACTAATTATTCACAATTAGAGCTCAAAAGGTTAAAGTTCAACCAGTGTCTAAAGCAAACAATTTATTAGTCGTTAGCGTTTGTTGTTAGTTAGTGGTAGTTTGTAGTCTACTGGTCAAACTAAAGTGTTCAACTCATCTACTGCAAGTTTCAGTTATATACCTGTATAATACCAGAGATTTATTTGTGGTTCGCGCGGGTACGTTGCTGGTCTTAGTGGGGTTCTTAGTTAAGATGCTGTAGTAACCCAGGTTCCTTACTTATTAAAATATTTTTGTTTAAAATAGTTGTAAGAATCTTCTTATTTAATTATTTTAGTTTCTTTAACTTACATTAGCTGCTCGGTCATTATCAACTAGAATGAATTAAGTATTTTAACGAGTGAAAACCTCACCGGAAATCAAACCCCTTGCTTAGCTGTTTAGAGAAATCTAGTGCTCTAAACCAAAGCGCAGGCGCAACCGTTATTCCTTATGTAAGTTTTCCTTAGAATTTTTATTAAAATCCAATAGACTAACCAACTTTACGTCATCAAATGGAATAGATATTATTATGATCTAAGTAGGAAATAACACCATAATTCCTATATTAATATTGAACCTAGCTCCACCATTGCCCCCCCCCGTCTATGGATAACAACTATGGACACCTTATCCCGCATTAGATAAATGGATAATTACTACCCCTAGGTCAGTCCCTGCTACTAAGAGGCTAAACTACAACGAGTGGGTACAGGTAGAGGCCCACAAAGCTCCCTCTCTCCTCAGCAGTCATGTTGACCGGATTCCCCAGATCACGTTATGTGAGTAATCACCGAGGCCTAACGCCATACCTCAAGAGGGCCCTGCATGATTATCTACGGTCACAAGCACTTTACAGACAACTGCATCATTTCACCCTAAATTCCATGTTTAACTAACAAGCTCAAGCATTACGTTTGGTGAACTGTAGGATCTAACGTACTAGCTAATAAAATAACATTGGTCAAATACGTTTGTCAGTCTCATCAATACTTATACTATATAGTCGGGAACGATGTCAGCGGCTACAGTAGTACAGGTGATATTTTTGACCCAACGCAACTCGTCTTTTCTAAGCCGCCCGTCCATTCAGTCCTTAAGGATAGGAACAAAGCTTGAGCGCTTCAATTATAATATAGGGCAGCGTCACCGCCGTTTTATGGAATACGCTTTCTGCAGTCTGGAGTATACCCGCCTTTAGTTCCTTCAGTAGAAAGTACTACTAAATACCTCTTCATCCTTCAATCAAAAATCTCTACAACCCATTAAATTACCTTTAATATCTATTTTTAAAGTATTTTAACATATTTTTAACAATTAATCAAAAGCGCGTGCGTAAATACACGGGTGTACAATCCCAGGTGAATGTGAAGTAAAATTAGTAAAGTTTTTAAATATTTTAATATTTTATATATTGGCCCCCTGTAGAAATTATTCTATTTAATCACCTATTATCAATTTGTATTGGAGTGTGAATCACTCTGTTTTAGTTATATTTTAATGTGGCTTTTTTATCATTACTAAAAATATTATGTTTTGTACATCGACAACTATATGTACCTACATAAGCTTAATGAAACTGCAGGAACTGTAGGGAAGTAACAAATTAATGTACGTTTATATTGTTTGTAAATATAAAGAAAAGAATGTAAATATGTAAATACTTACATTTTATGGACACGGTGAATGATTGCCTTGTTATATTAAAATTGATTCAGTGAAGTGACTGAAAGAGCGTTTTTAAAGTGTTTTGTTTTATTTTGTAAATTATAAATAGCAGCAGATAACAAGTTGGTTGTGATGGTCTCTGGCAGACGGCTAAGGCCATTGCCATTTGTGTATAATATAAACATTATCAAGAACAGGTTAAAATGAAAATGTATTTTCTTGATTTTTCCTTATCTTTGATTTCAGTTTAAATTGTATTATTTAAATGTATTACTTATGTTTACTTTATATAAGTGAAATAAAGCTTACATTATTATTATTACTTGTAATATCCCTTAGGTAATCGCCAAGCCACACACTCAGCGTCCCAAAAAAAACGATAAAAATCAAGTAAATATCAAGAAAACAAACAAAGATTTTAGAACAATTTTTAGAGTTAATCATGTTTTAAAATTAAGCTGTTTAAAGATTCAAAAATAATCCTGGATAATTGTTAAAATTATCCAAATGAATACAATACCATTAAAATAATTAATATTCAAATATATTTGAATTACAAAACAGTACAAATTATTTTATTTTTTGGGAATAATTTAAATGATTAATTATTTCTGTTAAGTCTGGCTGTTCATCCTAATAACGACCGACTAACAATAATTTGTTATGAATATTTATGCTGTTGTGACGTGACCAG
The DNA here is from genome assembly GCA_035578175.1 of Catonia carolina. Taxonomy (NCBI): domain Eukaryota; kingdom Metazoa; phylum Arthropoda; class Insecta; order Hemiptera; family Achilidae; genus Catonia; species Catonia carolina. Next base: position 251,903,335 of record JAQMRL010000001.1, on the reverse strand, counting down.
TGATTGGATTTAAACGAAACAGGATATTATCGGAACAAACATCATACCAAATCCTATTAATTCACAAATCGAACCGTTCATATTGAATGTACTGGTAACCTAAAATTTAAAAAAAACCTTCAATCTTTTTACTTGAAAATATAAAAAACCTTCAATCTTTTTACTTGAAAATATAAAAATCGTACCGACAGATTTTGTTGACCACCTTGGGGGTTTAGTTAGTAATCAATTCAACTGCTATGTACCAAACATTTCCCGGATCGATTATCAACAGGGGTTTTAATCGGAACCATGGTTATTCTACTGTAAAACATTCAACATCTAAATTAGCCGCTGATGAACTTAATACAACAGTAAATTAAACAATAAACTTAGTTCTGAATTTCATCGATTCTACTAATATTGTTTCGTGTTGTTTAGTTCAACAGCCGAAAGGCTGGTTTGAACCTCTAGAGGTTTTACTAAGTAAAAACGAGGGGTTAGGTGGTTTACTATTGCCTTTTTCACTGAATTGAAAGAGTATGCTTATCAGCATGCCAGGCTCTCTGAAAAGTATCTACTTTCCACCCTGTAAATGACACCTTCACTTCATTCACCACAGGGTTTGGCTGTATAGTGAAATTGATTGCTCTCAGAGGAGATAACTCCGACTAGTGTCTTTCATACCTCTACTTCTTCTTAAATAGTTTAGTCTTCTAATACTGACTGATAAGACAAGACAATATATATAAGATATATATAAGACAAGATATATACGAGGGGGTACCCAAAAGAAACCGGAATTATTTTTTAAAACTATTTATTTTTAGTTTTTTTACAAAAGAACCTTATCCCCTTCAAAATACTCTCCATTACAACTAATACATTTGTCCCACCGGTGCTTCCACTGTTCAAAACATTTTTTGTACTCCTCTTCAGTGATGGCTGCCAGCTCATCCGTCGTTTTTTTCTTGACATCATCAACGTTGTTAAATCGGAGACCTTTCATGCCCCTTTTCATGCGTGGGAACAAGAAAAAATCACACGGAGCCAGATCGGGTGAGTACGGTGCGTGTGGTAGCAAAACCATGCCGTTTTTCGCCAAAAACTGGGTAACCGAGATTGCCGTGTGTGCAGGCGCGTTGTCGTGGTGGGAAAACCAGTCCCCTGTCTGCCACAAATTAGGTCTTTTACGACGAATGCTGTTTCGTAGTCTTCTTAACACTTAAAGATAAAAAGTCAATGGTCTGTCGTCGGTCTGTTCGTACAATTTCTTTCACTTTCACAACATTTTCGTCTGTTCGGGAAGTCGACGGTCGTCTAGAACGAGGTTTGTTCTCAATCGATATGTCGCCATTTTTAAAGCGCAAAAACCACTCGTACACTTGGGTTTTTCCAATAGCGTCGTCTTTGTAAGCTGTGTTCAACATTACAACTGTTTCCGCGGCGTTTTTACCGAGCAAGAAGCAAAATTTCACAGCCGCACGTTGTTCATTAAAACTTGCCATCATGAAAAACGACACGAGCACAAAACAGCACTAGCGAGAACAATCACTGCACGAGAACAGAACAAGCTAGATCAACGAACAAAATGGCATTGAACTGGCAATGAGTAGCGCTACAAGCAGCCTAGTGGCGAGAATTTGTACTGCACAAGCTCCGCCCACAGCAGAGCTATTCCGGATACTTTTGGGTACCCCCTCGTATATAAGACTGACTATGTGATAAGAAATAGAATTATTTTTTGTAGCCCCGGAACCAACAGATCGATTGCAATTAATTTAACACTCCACCTGTCCGTTATGGGCAAAAATATTGTGTAAAAAGTTCAATTGCGTACTAATAACCTTGGGAATCGATGCTCTAAAACTCCTTAACATGTTAAAATCTTCAAAGTATCAATTTGGCTATATTACCTTTGTTTGTTTTGTATGATTCTTGGTATTTATGTCAACATAAACAAAACTCGTAAGCAAACCAAAATAAAAATCATTAAAAAACCTATTACGAATAAAAACAAATTTTAATTAGATTCCCAGATAACAAAATTTCGTTTAAATAGGTATTTATATCAAATAATAGGCCCTAGTATAAATTTAATTTTATAGACATACCTAACCGGTCGTCTGTCAAGCTGAGTATCTTTTTAGATTCACTATATATTTAATATTAAAAAATATTTTCAAATAGAATCAAAATTAACCAGGCAACAAATATAAACTACCGGACATCTCATTAAAGTTCTGTAGAGAAAACATCCAAAAACCAAAGTTTACATCCTCGGCATTAAAAAATATTCACCGGTTTGGTCTAGCCTCTTCAATCCTGAGGTCCTCAAATGAGAACCTTTGTTTTTGTCGATTAATTTTATTTTAATCACACACAGCTGATTTTGAAACCTGGCTACCTTAAATATGGATAATCCCTAGTTAAGGTTTGAGAAAACCATGATTTTTAAATGAAGTTAATTGTGCTAAAAATACAATAAATCGATAAAAACAAATGTCCTCATATGAGGACCTCAGGATTGAAGTAAAATCAGGACAGAGGTAGAATCGTCGCCGCGAGTCAGCTGTTTAACAGCTGATTTTTGGAGACGAAGGTTCCTGGTTCAAATCTTAATAAATGTAGTCACTTTCATACGGACTTGAATACTAGGCAGTGGTTACCGGTGTACTTTGATGGTCTGGGTACAATAACCATACTCTCATAGGTATGGTCGGCCTGCATGTGTACAAGACTACATTTCATTTACACGTCATACTTGACATTCTCATCTCATTGTGTCATTGAGTTGCTTGTTGTTTTGAATTGAACAAACTGCCTACACACATGAACGTACACACATTAGGAATTTAAAAAAAATAAAAAACATACTAATTTTTTAAAAAAGGGAAAATTGTAATTATTCGTAGAAACTTCGACTGGGTAACTTCAAAGTGAAATAAAATGTTGCGAATAGTGCAGTTATTAATTAAACAAGTTATGTCCAGGCAGACCTGAGACGATATTTGTAAATGGAGAGTTTTTCTTCTAGGAGCAAACGAGAATAATTTTCAAAAAGATGGTAAAGAAGCTTGAACCTGTTAATGATTGCCTGTCTATGTTATACGTCGTCATGTGTAACTCCTTGTTTTATTTTAAAATTTCTGAGCTGTTAATGAAAATGGCCGGACGTGTTCCTGAACTAGAAGAAAAAGTAACGTTTTCAGATTTATTACCATTTACCTTAAGAAAATTTGCGTAATATTCAATTATATTTTATGAAAACCAGCATTTTCAACTTAAGATATATATTTTGAATAAACCTTGTTTTCATGTCAGTGGTAATGGAAAGATAAGAAAAAAGAACTTGACGATATTGGAACATTTTTATTTTACTGCCGGTAAATTATACGACGTAGTTATGTATTCGACGCAGTAAATTGAATAATATTGTGAGGCTTCTAAATAAATAACTTTCCTTAAAAATGTTTTACTATTTTTAATAGTTTTTAACAGATACGGTCAAGTATCTCGGTCTGACTTTTGATAAACGACTAACTTGGAGCACATATATCAAACGGAAACGTTTATTACTGAATTCCCGACTTAAACTTCTATATTCCCTACTTCACAAATGATCAAAATTACCAATGGCATAAAAATTACGCATATATTGTTCTCTTTTGAAACCTATTTGGACCTACGGATCCCAAATCTACGGTTCAACCAAACCCTCTAACTTGCAACGAATTCAAGCATTCCAGTCAAAAACATTACGCCTTATAGCAAAAGCACCTCTTTACGTTAGCAATAAAACCTTACATACAGATTTGAAAACACCACTTGTACAAAATTCCATTGAATACCTATACAAACGCTTTCACGACAAGTCACACGAACACGAGAACCCCCTGGTGCGTTCACTTTCCTCCGTCCATTTACCTGATAATCCTCCTAGACGCCTTAAAAGACGATGGAGTAGAGACATGCTAATTTTATATACAAATTTCATTCTTAGGGAGGCACCAATGGGGGCCCTACCCCTCTCATGCCTATCATGTCATTTACATAATCACGATAATCATCACATTTGCTTGTTGTAACATTTTACAGTTGTAAATAAAAAATTAAAGAGAAAAAAAACTATTTTTTTATATTACTCTAAACTCTTGAGCTATGATTAATTACTTAAAATTGAAACAAAGTTCTGAACCAAGATGAAACAGCCCATTTAAAAGATGTTAACGCACGATATTTTATGAAACTTTCAATAAGATACAAGTTTTTGTAAATGTACAAATTTTTTTGAATGTAGGGGAAGTACAATGATGTGCAAGTTAGTACTTTGAAAAATCAGTTAATTAAAAATTCGTTATTATTTAAGACGGGAAATTTGGCCTAGTTTTGTTTTATTAAAAATTGTCCGATATTAAACATTTTTTAACCTAAAATTATTTGACAGGATTTATATAAGTGCTATTTTAAAGTAAAAATTTTAAGTGTCCGCAAACTGAACCAATGTTCTTTATTTATAATAAATAACCAATATAGCCTTTATTTAGTAAATTTTAAAAACCAATACTCTAAAACGAATATTCTAGGGTTCAATATTTTTTTTAAATAGAACATCACAAATTTTTACTTAATGATTCTCGTAAAATAAAGTATTTTATACCAAACTCTTGTCTTTTCTCATATTTGTTAATACTTTGTTTATAAACGTTTTGCATTTTTGTGTTCCCAATTTAATTTAAGTTGTTATCTGAAATTAATAGTTCAAAGCAAACCGATTTTTACGATCGTAGAGCAATTCTTACGAGATTCCTCAAGAGTGCTAAATTCGCCGATTTTTTTTTTGAATGCCGTAAATGTTCTATTATGGTTAAAAATTTAAAACCTTGAAAGTCATTTTAGGAAAAATGTTATAATTACATGATTTTTTAATTAAATAAATTAACAAAAATACTACCTCAAAATTTAGAACACTAATTCAAATTAACTTAATACTTACTGATTTGGTTTCTTTGTAGGTTTATGTCCGAATGTTGCGCACATTATGAGTGAGGAAAAAATGTTAGACCTGACTGGGAATCAAACCAAGAACTCTTGACGTAGAAAGGAGTTGTGCCGACCGCTACACCAACAGTTTTTTTCAATTAAGAATCATCCGTGATGAGCATCATAAACGATAAGTTATATGAAAAATGAATTTATTATTTTAAAATAATTTGAATAGGAATACGTACTGACTAATGAGGATCAGAGGGATGTGGTTGCCTGCGGAACGAAATGAATAAACACAAATTGAGGAAAATTGAAACGATAAAACACGAGGCTATTACAATTTCAATTTATTTGTGTAGTTGATGTAACTACACGTTAAAATTTTTAATAAAATTATCAGTTTATGGTGGTATCTACCATTTAAATATCAGGGAGTTAAGCTTTCTGTTTATACAAACGAACATCGGAATAGGCCATCTGAAACAACTCATATTGTATTACGGTATGTAATAAAGTTGCGTTGTAAATCAACTTCATTTTGAAATTCGAAATTACTTTTTAATGAACTAAAACTCAACTGCAAATGTTTCCACTGCACAGTATTTTCAGTGAATAAAGTAATTCATGTTGTATAACTTTGAAAATGTAAACCCCTTCATTTACGAGTTATAATAATTTATATGAGTTAAAGTAGGCGTGATTATTTCTTTAAGAAAAATTATTGCGTAGAAGGGCATTAAAATATATTCTCAAAAGAAAGAAAATAAGAGTAAAGAAACTGTTAGTACTTTTAAAATAAAATATGAAAATACGTTCATGATTTATAAAGTATTCATTCAAAAACGGGTTTTTTATTACTAGGTACTTAATTTGTTTTATCACGGTTGTTTTGTAAACGGGAAATAATCAGATACAAAAGAAAATGTCCGTAAATAATGATTTCATTACTACATAAACCTTTATGTTTATCTGATTCGTAGATTTGTAAAAATTGATTAGCATAAACTCAGTAGGCTACCTATACTTTCTCGGAAAGAGAAAATGCTATAGATATTTTATTTTACGACCAATTTTTCATGAAAGGAAATCGAAGAAGTGTTCTTTTTTTGTCATCAGTCTCTCGACTGGTTTGATGTAGTTCTCCAAGCTGTTCTGTTTTGCGCAAGTCGTTTCATATCTACATACCTGTAACATCCTACATCTTTTGTAATTTGCTTTATATATTCTAACCTTTGCTTTATATATTCTTTAATTATTCTAACCTTTGCCTCCCCCTACAATTCTTTCCCTCAATATTACCCTCCATTATTGATAGACCAATACCTGGATGTCTTAAGATATGCCCCACCAGCCTTTCCCTTCTGGTAAGATGCTTTCATATACTTCTTTTTTCATTCACTCGCCTAAGAACCTCTAAATTACTTATTTTGTCCACCCACCTAATCTTTAGCATTTTCCTATAACACCACACTTCAAAAGGTTCTATTATCTTCCTTTCTACAGCCCCTATTACCCACGTTTCAATCCCGTATAATGCTACACTCGAAACGTAGTGTTTTAAGAAATTTTTCCTAATCTGTAAGTCAATGTTTGTAGTCAGTAAGCTGTTTCTCATATCAAAGGCTTTTCTAGCTTGAGCAATTCTACTTTTGATGTCACTACTTGTGCTTCTACCATCCTCTGTTATTTTACTCCCTAGATAGCAGAATTCCCCAACTTTCTGTATGTTTTCGTTGCCTACTTTTAAATTTACCATTTTTTCTAAACCACTCTTGCTGCTGCACAACATTTTCGTTTTGTTTTTATTAATTTTCATGAAGTAATCCTTTCTCATGATCTCATCCATTCCATTCAAGATATCCTCTAGTTCTTTCTTTGTCTCGGCTAATACTACTATATCATCAGCGAATCTCAGCAGTTTGATTGTTTCTGCTTGAATTTTTATTCCTGCGTCAAATTTTTCCTTCACTTCATTTATAGCCTCTTCTATACACAAGTTAAAAACTAGTGGTTACAATGACATTCTTGTCGAACACCTTATTTTTGCACCTTAGTGTTCCTCATGAAAAACAATGAAAATTAATAAAAAAAGTTATTTATTCTATAAAAAACCAGAAATGGTTTTTGTATTAATTTAGTCTGGTTTTGTTATAAATCAAAATCAAAATACAATATCATGTAAGGTATTTATTTTTTACTTTGGACCACCATTAATGGTACGTTAGAGAAAACACACATTGCATTATTGTGTTGTGGAAGTTTGTTTCTGTTTACTTTTACACACTTTTTATATACAATTGCGCATGAAAAATTGGCTATATTTGTCAAAAATATTAGTTGAAGTTTTGATTTTGCTACTTCGTTCATTGTTTGCTATTTCCTGTTTAAAAACTTAAAACAACTGGTTTATGGAGAATCAACTTGGGAATCGAAACCAGCTTTAAAAACAATTCATTTTCAAAATTGCAATTTTCCATGATTCATTTAAGGTAAAAATGCGATAAGGAGGAGGTAACGAAAATTTAGAATAGTAGACACCCAGTACATATACAAAATTTCAGAGTCCAAATTCAATAGAAATTTGCCAAAATTAAAATGAATGCTGAAGCAGTGGAAAAATGAATCGATTCAATTTTATTACTTTAGGAATTTTACACCAACAAAAGTTATAGAATATAAATTTTATATGGAAAGCCCAAAACAAAATTAAATATCTACAGCAAAGTAGATACTTGGTTCACCAAGTAGTAAGGCGTATAATAACGGCAAGAAGTGATTAGAAAAAGGCTGATATATTTGAAAAACATTTAAAACAAGCTTTCCAGCCGTATCTATCAAAAGATAAATAAAGAAAAGAAAAAATCTTAATTTTTTTGAAATTTTGTCTATTATTTAAAATTAAAATTCTTATTCTTTATTACTAAAATCGTATGTAGAACTTAGATGTTTGTAAGTGGAATTGCAAAACAAATTTTCTCAACTACATGAAATTAAATAAGGTGTACCGCAAGGAAGTGTTCTTGAACCGTTTTTGTAGTTTTTGTCCACATCTGACTTGCTGACAACTCCAAACACGACCATAGCGACTTTTGCCGATGTCACGACTGTTCTTGCTATTCATAAAGACCCAACAATTACATCGAAAGTTTTACGAAATTCCTTACATCTTTTGAGAAATGATTAATCTTTGTGTTATATTTTATTCTACAGCTGACTGACTAATTTGATGATCAAACTTAAATAAAATTTTGAAACGTAATATTGATAAAATTCAATCATCCATTACATTGATTGTTTTCTTCTAATGAAAATTTTTATGAATTTTTATAATTTTGTTCGATTATTATTGTTCGATTCTTATCTTTTTAAAACTTATTTTCCTCTTTCCGTTACTTCTTAAGCTTCAATTAACACAAAATTCAATAAGTTCCATTCATTAGAATTCTTTCAATTGCTGTTAACTGTTGTAGCAATTTTCACTAATGAAACTTCGTTATTTGTTATGAAGACCTTTGATAACTATTTAGGAAAGATTTCTGATCGCAAGATTCAATAGAATGTTTCAACTTCATTTAATTTTTCACGTCTAAGTAAAATCGTAGGTCTCTATTGAATAACATTTATTATTTTTCGTATTTACTTCTTTTACAGCTTGGGGGCTGAAAAAATTCCTTCCCTTCTTTATTTTTAATTTGCAACTGTCAGGTACAAACGTGTACTAAAAATGAGCTTACAACTTTACACCTAATTTAGTTATGATAAGTTACCTGATTTACTTCACTTAAGTATTGTAATTCTTACTTTTTACTTTGGCATGATTCTATCTATATTATAGGTTGTGAACATATTTCGAACACAGGAAATTTGATTTTAAGTGATCTTTGTTTAAATTACCCTCACAAACAACAAAGTAATGTTTAGAAGGATATCCGTTTCTGTGTATACGTGTTATTTGTGTCTTCTTAATTTCTTTTACAAATTGTTCTAATAATAAAAATTAGATTTCCTCAATTAACCCCATGGATGTGTTTCTCAAGAGTGACAGCAAGCTTGAAAAAACTTCCTCAAAAGGAGTGATTCGTATCATCGGTGGACGGATCCACCGATGATTTAGATAGGCCTCAAATGGAAAGAAAACCGAGAAGATAGAAAACAGACAGGAAAAAAGAAAGAGTTGACAAGTATGAGTTTTTAGCTGGGATCTGACGGTGCAACCCGAGCGGACACCGGAGAAAGATGAAATCACCCGAAGGATCTTAACTACTACGGGTGGCGATACTAAGTCTCCAAATTAACATTTACAGAAAATGTGTTACCTAGAACTCAGCCAAGTAATTTGCAGAACACAATAACTGAGCTTTTCAAAAGATCCAAAATACCTAATTTCGAAGTAACATTAAGAAAGCATCACCTAACCATAGTGATGCCAGTGGCCAGCACACCTTTCTAAGGGTCCCGAGTTTCATTTCAAAAAATGGCATTATGACAGATCATGTAGACAGTATCAGGTACAAAAAGAGCACACATTTAACCAACGGAGGCATCAATTTGTGTAATAAAATTGGCAAGCTGCATTTCACCGTGGCTTTGCACTGTTGAACAATGTACGGCACATTTAAGGCCTTTTTAGAAGAAATACTACCGTCCAACTTTCAAAAACAGATCCCGGAACCCAGTGCCGCTCCATTGAGCCCTCATTGACTAAATAAAATTATAAATTCTTATAAAAATGTATGAAGCGCATTACTTAGAATTAACACTTGTTCTAGTCGATCCGTAATTTGTATAGGAAATTAAAAAATGTAGTATTTGTAGCAGCAGGTCAACGAGAAAGTTAAAGTGGTTTGCCAAAATCTAATTAAAAAATTTAACATGTATATTGTATTGTGAGAAATTTTATGTATTTTAATGTTAATTACAATGTTAAAAGTAATAATACAATTTATTCCTTTTAGGAAGAAATAAAATTACATTGCGTTCTATTTTATACTCTTAGTATACTAAATGCTATAATTTACGTTTAGCAAAATACTAACACATATGCAACCTTTATGAGCATTTCATATTACAACATTTCAGTTACACGTTTGTTTCTAACATGGTTTAAAATTGCGAATTTCAAGCACCTACTCTAAAAGCTTCATTTCCATTCCTTTGACCCTTTGTTCCCATCAGAAATAATTCATGATCGTTGCACGTGAACTGTATTTATGCCAGTACAAAGTAATATTTGATGTGTATCTATTACAAATGAAATCACTAGTGAACTGCAAATAATTTGAAATTCATTTGTAGGCAGAGTGGTTAAATTCTAAATCAACTTAAAAATTCATAAGTAATTGGGTAGTTTTAATAAAATTATTTAAATTTTAACGAGTTTCATGAGGTGACTCTAAACAGTTTGTTGTTCTTTGTCAAAACACAAATTTTTTATCAAACTTTAAGGTTCAAACGATTTTTTAAAATAAACACATACATTTAAAAAAATTAACGTTTATTTTCAATCTGAAACGTTTAACGTTATCTCTAATAAATCTTAATTTCGGTCTTACCTGACTTTATATTGTCTGACAACTTTTTTGCGGTTAATTTTACACGTAACCTTTACGATGAAACGAGAATCATGTTTACCAGTACCATTTTGCAACAACATAATTCCACATTCAGATGACGTGAGATACTTAGGTATTTATCTAGACAGGCGATTGACGTGAAGAAAACATACATGGACCAAACGGAAACTAGTTGGACTTAAATTACGGCAACTGTATTGGCTTGTTGGGAGGCGGTCACAGTTGTCTTTGGAAAATAAAGTTACACTGTACAAGGTGATGATAAAACCAGTTTGGAGTTATGTAATTGAACTTTGGGGCACAGCAAGTATGTCTAATATAGAAATACAAGATTACAGAGATTCCAATCGAAGTTTCTTCGACTAATATGCTACGCACCTTGGTATATGCCTAATAAAGTACTCCCGCATACCTACGGTGACAGAAGAAAATAGCAATCGGAGTAAAAAGTGTTTAAACAAGTTCGACATTCATTCTAATAATTTGGCTCTAAAGCTTCTCGACGGGAATATTGAAAATCAAAGATTCAAAAAGGTAAGAATGTTAGATCTTCCATTCCAGTTCACCTAATCAAAACCGTTTAACCACTCTTAAAGATAACAATCACAAAATTATATTACGAATTATTTATATTACGAATGATATTATTAAAACGACAACTACGTCTTTTTCAGTATAATGAAAAGTTGCACATTGCCAGGACCCAAGAATAAACCCTTTGTCACTTACAACAAAACAATCACACGGACGCAACGCTGCTGAGTGCTGTCTTCTTCGAGATATTCCAAAATTAAAACATTTACTGAACGGTTTTGTTAAACTGTTTGTAAACAATTATTAATTATTAACAAAAAAAAACTTTACATGTATCGTGTAATATAAAGTAGGGTTTACCCAGAAAAAATTAAAAAACGAAAAAAAAACAGATTAGGCTTTTAACTTTAAAAATAAATCATTGTCCATTTGTTTTAAATATTTTGGTTGATTTACATGCGTAACCAGTTCGTAAGTTTAGTAAGAATTAAAAAATACATTCTGAACTTTTTTTTAATTTTATTTATAAAGGTCGCATCAACGGCTAATGGTTATTAGCGACCACAATAAGAATTATACTAATTACAATAAAAACAATGACAATTTCATAAATTAAAACATAAGAAAGAGAAAATTAGTAGGCATATCAGATCTTGTCTTCAATAGCAACATAACGTCGAAATTTTAAAGCTTTGGCACAACTGTCTTTACACCTAACAATGTCGTGAAATATTGCAGAAATACCAAGAAGAGTACGGAGGCCTTAAAGCTCTCTACATTTTGAAACGATACGTGAAACCGTTGCTTTTGCGTCGCAGAAAAGGCACGCTGTCGGCGTAGATTTTATGAGCAGGAGTTGATGTGATATAAGTGCCCAATCCGCAATCGACAGATGACAACAACCTGTTCCCTGCGAATCTGAATTTTATATAGTAATGTTGAATATTCAAAATTTTGTGCTTTCTAAACCTACATGTGGTTAAACCATTGCAAGATTACTTTTTGTTAGTTTCATTATATTTGTAAATGTGAAATGAAAGAGAATTTAACTTCAGAATGATTAAATTAGTTTTGATAGAGTTGTTATTTCGTTTTATTTTACGCCCACATGGGATCACTCGAATAAATCCATACAAAATTTAGTCTTCAGAGTATTAGATCGAGCTTTTGAACCTCTTCGTCTGTTCCCAAAACTTTCTCATTCTCTCAGACCTGGCAACCCTTTGTTCGTCAGTAATGGTGTATTGTTGTCTTTAAATTGTTTGAGTTTAATCAGTAGATGGAGTTTTGAATGTAAAACAAAAAATTATTTATAAGTTGTTAAAACTAAATGTTTTGATGTCTTTGTTCTCGAATAATAAAATTTTGATTTTTATTATTTTACTTTATAAAGTTTTTTTTTAAATTAAAAATTATTGTAAATTTTAACATAATATAATATGATAACACAGTAAAGAAACCTCGGTCTATATTTTTACTGGAGTATGAAGTGACATTCACATAGTTCTATTTGCACACACATTAAACTAGCTTAAAACGTTTCTGTACAAAAACAGAACAATTTACAGTTTTGTAATACTTTTTAGCTGTATTTATTATTTATTCATTTAGTTATCATTTATTTGTATTTTTATTCATTTAGTAGTATCATTTATTTATTATTATTTATATAGTATTTATTTATTTTGAGCGCTCTTAAAATATTTCATCTCGACATTTTAAAATAAAAAGCAACAAAATTTTTAATTCTTGTTGCGGACATTTCTTTTAAAAATACATATTACAGTTGTTCACGAGTATCAAATATCAGGTACATAATGATTTATGGTACACAATGAAATAGATTTCTCTGTTTTCTGTTGTATTTTTCAGTCAGCCATAATCTGGTAAGTTTTATTTAATCCGGCAACTAGGTGAACGTATAATAGAGGGAAAATATAGGCATGCTATATATTTTTTTATCAATACGTTTTGAAAACAAACCATCATTCAGGAAAATTTCAATGTTCTGTTATAAAAAAGGAACCATGAACAAAGCGGTATTTGGAATTCTATACAAACAAACATAATGTGTATAGAAAGGGTTTCCATATGTTCAATTCATTGGGAAATTGTTGCAATATCACGAAATCACAATACAAGCTATAGTATTCACCTGCATTATATTGTACTCAACGCATAGCTTTCGTCATTATTGTAAAAGTAATAAAGCTACAAGTATTTCAAAATTAGAAAACTTTCTCACTTCTTCAGGTCTGATAAAGATCTAAAATTCAATTTTTTAAATTATTTCTTTTTCTAATCGTGGTCTAAATGTTTTAAATCAATTACCATTTTTAAAAGTTTTTTTTTAATATATAGTTAACACGTTTGTCATAATTACGTATTATTTAATCCCAGATATTACGAAATTATGTCTGAAAAATTAGATCAATAAAATGGAGTTGTTACACTAACTTTGGGTTTCATTTTATCTACTGAGGTGACACATTAAAGCGACACACTTCGATTACTATCAGGTAAGCTTCTTCGTACCCAAATCTTATCAGTGTACACCTGATAAAGATAAAAATAATTTAATTTGAAACTGTAATTTGTTTAATATAGCCTATTTAATGTTATTTTCTTACAGAACGTACAATTTGGAGTACAACGTCTTTTACGTAGGGAATACGAAGGTTAGAATGAAGGGTGTTGTTTCTCACGTACCAAGGTGCTCCAGTGAGTGGCAAGCCTTAAATATCTTTGATTGAAATACCTGTATTTTGTTTAAATTGCTTCGAGCAGCAGCACCAAAAATTTGGATTCTGTACATCCAGAGTGGTTTTAGAATGGTTTCCAGAGTGGCCTTGTATATGGTTAATTGTTTGCTTCAGTAGTAAACGAGAGCGCGATTTAACTAGGTGGAACAAACATCTAAAGCGATTATTTAGTAATAAGCGTTTGCTCTTGAGGTGTTCATTCCACGTGAGTCGCCTGTCTAACCACAATCTTAGGTACTTCACTTTGTTACCAGTTGGTATGTTGACCCTACCTAGGGTTATCGGTGCACAGCTGTCTCTACGAAGGGTAAAGGTGACTTGAACGGACTTTTCAGGATTAACCTTCATCCTCCACTTCTTAAGCCATTTATCAAACTTCAATAAACTAAAATCTTTTTATTAGTATACTATTAGTAAAAATACAAATAGAACGCAGTATTATTTAATTTCAGATTTATTCTACCAATAGTAGTTAATAGTTCTCAAATTCGTAACTCCTAAATTAAAATATTTTCAATTATGTTAAAAAAAAATATTGATATTTTCACGAATTTACATATTTATGTGTCTAAAGTTGTGAATAATGTGGCAACAGATTGCATTGCACAGTTTTTTGTTCTAATAGACTACTGCTCATATTCTATTTTTGCTACAATGTTTAATTCTGATGAGATCAAGATAACCCTTTAGGGAAACGCAATTAAAACGTTTTTGTTCTCTTTTTGACTTCATCACTTTAACGAAATTAATATTAATTTTAAATAAACTTTAATAAGTTGATAATTTTTTTCACAAAACAAATTTAACTTTTGTAATTATCGTAGTAATTTTAATAAGAGATTAAATTAATTGTTTTTACAACTATGATATATATATATATATATATTTTTTTTAAGTCAAATGGGATGGAATCTAAAACAATTTTCGGTTTAGTTTAGTACTATAAAATGAAATATATTTTCATAGTTTTGATTTAATTTTATTCATTAAAATTTTTTTACTATAAAAGTTTATCTTAAAATTTTCCTTCAGGAATTTAATTTTTTCACGGAATGTAGAATTTGTACTTAGTATCTAGTTTAGAACACTGTTTGTATATTCAAGTATATATCTTATACATAGAACATGTATAGAACAAGACTGTATTTATTTTTTTACTTTCTCTTGCCTATATGACTATATAGGAAGGAAAGTATTGTTATAATGTCGATTTTCTGAAATCGAGTTTTCGCCGGATATACACGTTTTCAGACCCCTGAACACAAAAAACATGTTTTTAGCAATTGGTCTGTGTGTGTGTGTGTGTGTGTGTGTGTGTGTGTGTGTGTGTGTGTTAACAAAATATCTCAAGAACGGAACATTGTACAAAGTTGAAACTTAAAACTTAAGTTAGATACCATTACAGGACCAGACCGAAAATTTTCATCAAATCGGTCTACCGGAAGTAGTAGTTTATCCGTATAATTTTTCGCTTTTTTGCGATTTTCTCAAAATCGGCTCCTACGGTTTTTAAAAATCGCCTCAATTACTATATTTTTTATACTCTATAAAATAGGGTAGGCGCCATGCCTATTTTATTTCAAACATTTTCTTTGTATAACGCTTAGTTTAGCTGTAATTTGTTATTTTCTGGTTTTTCTTTCATAAAAATTTGTAAATAATTAATTTTTTTAAGATTTCAGCCTCGGTATAGGCTACATTTTATGACAAAAAAAAATGTATATATGCAATAAAATTTATAGAAAATTAAACGATCTACAACTTTTATTTCGAAAATTTTTCTCTACAGAGTCTAGTTTAGCGCGAAAGAGTGATTTTTCGTATTATTCAGCCAATCTAAGATTGGTTTTCATTTTGCATCATTCACTTACGACTACAATAAGTTTATGTTGTTTTTGTTTATTTCTAATATATTATTACTAATGTTAGATTATATTTGTTCATTATTTGCATTGGCAAGAGAAAGTCGTGTGAGTGTTTACACTAGATTTTGGTTTTTTTGGCGCACTGTTAACAACCATGCAATTTGATCACTGCCGGTTGTTTTGGCTACAGTCAGCATAATTTTGAACGAGCATGCCATTGATGTATTTTCATGAATGACTATTGGTAGAGCCTCATTAAGCAATCCTCATCCTATCATTGTTACTTAACAATTTAACACCAACTCCTGACTGACTAGCCGAAAGAACAAAATAAATTTTGAGAGCTATCAAGCTTGTTATAAGATAAAGAAGTTGAGCTGATGTTGAAGTTGAGGCGAAGTTGAAATGATAAAGTTGAGCTGTTAAGCTCGTTATAAAATGTATGTTCAAATTTTTTTGGCCTGCAAGATTATTATTTTAGCAATAGAAAATGGTTTTATTCTGTAACTGATTTTTAAAAAAAATTAAGGTTTTTGATACCGTTTCTTTATTCAATAGAATAAAAATATGCATATTCACAAAGAAGTCTGTTATTTTAGTTTAGAATGAAAAAAATCTGGTGGGAAATACTCACAAGACTTTCTCTTACCAATGTAAATAATGAACAATATAATCTAACATTATTGATAAACAAAGAAACTAATCTCAAAAAACATAACCTAATTTTAATCATAAGTGAAGGATGCAAAATGAAACCCAAATTTAGTTTTGGTTTAATAATACGGGAAATCACTCTTTCACGCTAAACTAAGCTCTTTAGAGAAAAATACTCGAAATAAAAGTTGTAGATCTTTTTATTTCCTATAACTTTTATTATGCATTTTTCTCGTAAAATAGATACTGGGGGCGAAATCTTAAAAAAATAATTTTTTTACGGATTTTGATGAAAAAAAAAACTGAAAATCACTAATTACCGCTCAACTATGCGTTATATGCGTAAATGTTAGAAATAAAAGTTGTAGATTTTTAAATTGTCAACTACTCTTGTGCCCTAAAATGCATACTAAGGTCATAATCTTAAAAATACCATTTTTTTTACGAGGCAGCCTTTCCAAGAATTTCAGCAGATATGGCGCCTATAATGTAGAACAAAAAATGTAGTAAATGAGGCGATTTATAAAAATCGTGGGAAACGTTTTTGTGAAAATCGCAAAAAAGTAAAAAATGACACGAAAAAACTACTACTTCCGGTTGACAGATTTGAAAATTTTCTTGTCGGGTCCTCACACACACACACACACATACACACACACACACGCACACACACACACACACACACACAGGCCAATCGCTAAAACATGTTTTTGGGTTCAGGGGGTCTGTAAACGTGTAGAAAACTCGATTTCGAAAAATCGACCTGAAAACAATTTCTTCCTTCCTATATATTCATAGTGTAGGCAAGAGAAAGTAAAAATGAATTAAACCTCAAATTTTATTCGGAATACTGATTGGTTAACTAGTTCTTGTACACAATTTTTGTAACAATTTTCCTTATTATGAAACATTTTTATAAGAAAATAATGAAAGTCTTTTTTAACAAAAACTATTACCTTCGAATCAATTATTGGTCATTTTGTGATAAATATCAGTTTACGAAATTAAGTTACAATGGTCTTAGAAGTTGAACATCTTCACAAGAATGAAAACTGTTGGTATTTCCTATTAATTTAAAATTCCTGATTCCATGAAACAACCTAGAAACAACATTTTGTTTTCTTTGCTTTTTTTCTTTGAAGAAAGGCGTTCAAAAAACCAAATAAAAGAAAAAACTATTCTGAGAGCAACATTGTGGTTGGGTAAATAAGCTGAAAGGTCAGTTGAATGGACGTGGTTAAAGGATTCTTTGGAAATTACTAACCCTTGATTTTCATAATTTATACGATTGGATTCTAGTAACCCAGTTTATTTCTTTTCTCTCCAAAAAAAATTCAACATTTAAAAACAGTGGATTACATTTGTACAGAAATTGGTCATTTTTACGTTATTCTCTTTGCCTTTAAATGATTTGTAATTTCATGGTTTGGTTTTCTCATTTGATATAATCATATACCGGGTGTCCCACGGAATTTGAGCCACTGGAAAATAGCATTGACTTTCATTATTTTTTTAATGTTTTCTTCCCACGAATAAATTAAGAATTATTATAATCAGGAATCATTAGAAAATGTTTACAAAATGTCAACATGGATACATTTTAAGCTGTATTTCAGCTAAATCATTTAAAAAAATTAAAATATAAGTTACGTAAATGCAATGGTATCTTTTTAAATACAGTAAGTTCTAAAAAATATTTCTACCATCTTTGTGTAGTGATGGTAAACCATCACTGCTGTTTCTGATGGTTTTTCCATCATTGAGAGAGCTCAGGTTCAAATCTCAAATGATATGTTTTTTGTTGAATAATTTTTTATTTATAGTACAATAACAGAAATAATTCTTTTCATCTATCAATTTTTATATTATATTTTTATTCCCAATATATTTTAACAATAGAAATTTTTTCCTGGAGATGGATTCGAACCACTAATAACCATCTCTCCACACTACTATGCTAACCATTAGTCCACATAGACAAGCCAGCTGAATCATAAAATTTACAATACTGTAATAGAAAACCGTTTACAAATTTACGTATTTTAGGCTAAAATACAGATTAAAATTTAATAAAATTGATATGTTTTAAAGGTCTAGGCATTTTCATTCTTGATTATAACAAGTCTTCATTTATTCGTGGGGAAAAATCATTAACAAACTAATGAAATTAATGAAAATTAATGATATTTCCTTCTGGTTCAAACTCTTGGGACACTCAGTGTTTTGCAGGATTATTCTAACTCATTGATTTTTCTTAATGATTTTTGATATAAATTCTATTATTTTAATATAGATTCTTTGATTATTGAAATATATGTTAAAAATTCATGAGGCTGAGATTGAATCCCTTTACGGCTCTGCAAAAACAGATAGTTAAACTGACTAGGACTGTATGATGAATGAAAATTTATATTGTATCTAAAATATTAAGACTTATCATGTATTCACAAAATTTATTAACGTGATGTAAATGGTGAAGTCAAAACACATCTTTGTTATCTTCGTTATCAAAACTTTTTACCAATTAAAGCAGTATAAGTTTGCTAAAAGGTATTTACCTTCCACCTTGCAAATGACACCTTCAATTTATTCACCTTGGCTGTGTAATTAAATCTATTACTTCAGAGGAGATAATTCTAATTACGTTTCAAATTTTCCAGACTACCATGCTGCGAAATTTTGATTCAATTGATAAAATTATTTCTTTAGATTTCATCCAAGTGGAGCGTCATTTAGGGTGCCGAGCTCTAAGAGATTTAGAAATGATATAATTTTTATTAAATACATTTTTTTTGTTTAACCAGGTATTCTTTTGTTTATATGTGTTAAGGTAAGTACAGTATAAATTTTAGATTCGATTTTTTCTCATTGAGCTGTAGTTATATTTAAAACTCTCTGTCCAATTAAGTTACATTTCTATACACTATTTCACGATCAGAATCCAGAACAACTCTTATGAGAACCCGCTGTGTTATCAGGCGTACGAAAAAATCAGGCACAGCCAATAAATTAACTTTCCTTCGCTGACACCATCCGAAGGTCACGGGCAAAAATATTTAAGAGTTTCGCTTACCGCGCTCTAACAAGCTCATTTTCAATAAAAACATATACTTATATTTACTTGTTTACTTATATTTTTCTCTGTTCTGTTCTCTGACTTTGTAAGAAGTAAAGAACTATTACTTATAATCCTGGAACTATAAGATCATGTATACTTAAGTCAACCCGTCGTTAAGGGGTAACATTAATGTAGGCTAATCATGTTGCATAACTACAGAACCACTCAAAATTGTTGGCAACTACAAATAGTATAGTTCTATACTATCATATCGGTCTATCTAATATCTCACATACTAACACCTAAATCCTATTGTATATAACACCTTCTATTATTGTTTGTAATATCCTTGTATTACTTGAATTAACATCTATTGTAATATTATGTAACAGCTCCTATTGTATTTCAAGTTATAGTTACAGGACAGCAGATGTTACAAGCTTATATTAATGACTGAAATTAAATAGGTTTAAAATACCAGATTAACTTAACAAAATATAAATAATAGAGTTCGATTTCAATAACGCGAGTATCTTTTAAATTTATATACGAGTTATAGAAGGGATATCAAAATTTACACACTTTTTAGTGTAAACATATACTGTAAAGATACAGACACCATTTCTTAAAATATTTTAGAATATATTTTTGCTTTCATACGTTCTCTTGCCCTGCATATAAGTATATAGGGAAGGAAGTATCGTTTTTATGTTGATTTTTTAAAATTAAGTTTTCACCGGAAATACACGTATTCATACCCCCTTGAGCCTAAAAAACGTGTTTTTAGCGATTGCTCTGTTTGAGTGAGTGATGTATGTGTGAATAATATATCTCAAGACCGGAATATTGTGTAAACTTGAAACGTAGAAAGTAATTAGGTTCCGTTAGGAAATTTTTAACGAACATTTTTATCAGAATTGGTCAACTGGAAGTAGTAAGTTGGTATATTTGTGCGATTTATGCTTTTTAAAATTTTATAAAAAATAGCTACTAAGATTTTTTTAATAAATTTTTTATTCTCTACAAAAAAGGGTAAGCGCCATGTCTGCTGAAGTTCTTCGGGAGGCTTGTACTTTCTTGGTTTAAACTAGTTCTTTTAAAATTGCGGTCTTAATATGCATTTTAGGGTAAATTGAATGTAGTCAAAGTTCTAGGAAATCAAAAAACCTGAAACATTTATTTTAAATATTATTTTTTACAATGCTTAGTTTGGTGTCAATAGTTAGTGATTTTCTGTATAATGCTCATCAAAATCGGTAAAAAGGGACTTTTTAAGATTGGGTCCTTAAGGCCATTTCACAATGACGTAGTGTCGATTGAGCGACGTTTTCATAAGATAAGAAAACTCAACATACAGACCGACCAGATCGAAAGCAACGTTCTAAAGCTACGTTTTCAATTAATCATTTTATTTACTCAGTAATTGTTAATAACATGTGGTCAAATGAATACTGCACGTAACCTTTTGATCTTTTAACTTTATTTTCAATTGGGAACTATACTACGAAAGCATGTAACCACCAATTGTGATGATACATACAGAAACAAAATGACATTAATAACATCATTAACTGATCAACTTCCGGCCAGATGATTTGGTTGTGATTCCAGTTTCCTTTGGTCAGTTGCATAATTTATGTGTTGACATCTTGTTGAGTTTTTGCGTAGATTGACCTAAATAATTTCAGTTCTAAACTTTGCAGGATTTAAATGTTTCAATAGTTTTTAGAGCCTTATAATAATGGATTCCATACGTCCAAATTGGTTTGAGAATGATTAATATCGTTTAGATTAAGTGTTAACGTTTATCTAGTATAAATAAAAACTTTTTAAGTAATGATATATGTTTAATCTCTTTGGAAAAGAGAAAGAAGAATGCCTACCAATCAAATTGTACAAGAATTTTATTCTGTGTGTGTGTGTTAGACGTTTTATTAAAATGTAAAGTTCCCATGGGATTCTCCAAGATCTACAATTTTAATATTACTAGCATCCCAATTTATGTACAATATTAATATACACCATTATTTTATTTTACAATGTCAGGTACAAATATATTATATAGTTTCTTATTAAGATTGATGTATCTGTTTTACTACAAAAAAAATTGTGCTTAGTTTTCTACCCATCAATATGCAATTTTAATATTTTAATCTACTTTCCATTGCTTTAAAACTGCGTTCTTTAAATTGTTTATCAAAATAAAAAGTATTTAAAGTACTTCCTTCGTAATTTTTGCGTGATCATCGAGTAAGAAGTTCTATAGGCCTACGTAGTGGAATATTTCTTCTGATCAAGAATCTAAACGATTATTTTTGTTGCCAGAGAAAGTAAAATATTTACCAAAGAATCGAATCCAACCAAAATAAAACAATTGGAATATTAAAAGATCATAAATTACAATTTAAATACAAATACAAGTTTTAATAGATCAGTGAATGATCATAAAAGAACTTAACAAACAAAATAAATACCCTGGATTTACACACAGAATAATACATTTCTAAATAAACCATCACAATATAAATGAAAATACAAAATAGTACATTTTCAATTAAGCATAAGATTACAAAGAAAATTTTTATTGAATTAACATTATATTTCCAAAGATTATAAAATGATAAATTGAAATTAAATAAATAATTTTAGAAAACAAAACAAAATAATAACTTAATAACTAATAAGAAATTTTTAAATGTTAACGGTAAGAAGCAAAAAAACTGATACCTACAGTTAATTTCAGCAAACAAACACAAAAATATGGAATGTGTATGCTATTCACACATTGCACTCATCAGATCAAT
The DNA here is from genome assembly GCA_035578175.1 of Catonia carolina. Taxonomy (NCBI): domain Eukaryota; kingdom Metazoa; phylum Arthropoda; class Insecta; order Hemiptera; family Achilidae; genus Catonia; species Catonia carolina. The sequence continues at coordinate 251,881,117 of JAQMRL010000001.1, read as the reverse complement.
CTCAGACTCACGGTTTCGTGTGTTGTATGGCGTCTTAGGTCGCAAGTCCTCGCTACCTCTACACTTAAAAGTTATCCTATCCTCTATAAATCACTAGTACGGCCAATTTTGCTATATGGTGGACCAATTTTTGGAGCTATTGGTGTTATAATATAACACTGAATATTCTTCAAAGACATCAGTCAAAAGCACTTAGAGCAATAGCAAACACACCTTTTTACGTAACTAATCATACAACTTCACAAAGACCTGAAAATACCAACGGTTCGAGACATTGTCAACCCAACATACAACTCATTACACACAAAGTCAATTGGCCAACTAACGATCTTCCTGTTAACAGACGACTGAAACGAAGGTGGAATAGGGATCTTCTCCGACCACCATAAAAACAAAGTCAATTTAACTTGTCATGCCTGTGTCATTTCATAAAAACAAAATATCATTTCGTATAAAAAAAATTATCCATCATAGTTTATAAATCATTATCATTGAAAAATATTGGCACCATATTCCTTGCAAAATTTCACGCCGAAATCGGTCACTGGATCGATTCACATTCCCGCCATTACTCATTCATTCCATCTAATTTAGTAGTTGTGGTTTAAAAAAAAGTGTTCAGTTGTAAATAAAAAAAAGTTGAAGCCAAAAAAATATATGGTATTGTATTGTATTGGTCCCCGGGGTATTATTTTGTTTGTTAAGTTTTTTTTTGAATGAATGAATTTTTTTATTAAATACAAAATACATTTACATTAACATATATACTAATTCCCGCATAGGACGAGCCTGTGCGCGGGAATGAGTTGTACATTATTATATATAAATTATAGGCTATCAGTAATTATTACTAAAAATATTTTTAACAATTATTATTACAAAGATTACTGAAACTTATCTAGTTATAAAATTTACAATTCCAAATAATTAAAATTTACTAAAAACCAATATTAGTATTCCTAAGTTAGAAAAATTACACTATTATCTCCAAAAAAAATCCTCTCAACTCACTAAAACACTATGCAATGTACAAACATTTATTTATTATTATACATCATCGTTAATTAATTATTTTTAGGGATCACACCTTAATTTAAAAAAAAATACATTTATAAATACAGAAAAAATACTGGCAAAATTCTGTTTGAAATTTAAGTTTACAATACCCATTACAAAATTTACTTTCAACCGAATAAAATTTACAAGTAGTAAAATAAGTTATTTTATAATCATATTTATATGGAAGACGAATTTAAATAATCTGTATTTGGAATATAGAATGCTGAATAATTCTTGATTAAGTAAGTGTGTGAGTTAGTCAAATCAGTCAGTTAAGGCTTTCGCATTTATTATTAGTAATTTAACTAAATTATTTGTTAAAGCCAAAATCTTGTCTAGTGAGAAACTAAATGCAGATTCTAGTTCACTAGTAGACAATGCAATAGTAATATATTCAGTTATTAAAATTTTTATGTGCTTTCTTTAGCTATCGTGCACTATATGTTTTATTATTTTACTTATCTTGAATTTTATGTGCGGTAGCTGTAAAATGAGCTGAATAATTTTCGTAACGTATGAAAAGTGATGCATCACTAGTGTATGAATCTGAAGTGGAGTACAAGAAAATATTAGTTTATTTATGCCTTGAGATGATGTAACATTATTCCAACACAGGAATTTAATCTAGAGATACTGCTTTATTTTTCTGCAAAGAGCTCCAACAGGTAGTTGAAGTATAATCTTTAAATTGTGAGCTTATTTTTCTACAGAGTAATCTAGTTTATCATGGATTTTATAAATAAAATTATTTAACAACTTTAGCAACAAATGAACTTTAGATCATTGTAAAACTCATGTAAGAAAGAAATTCAGTTACAAATTCATTTTTAGAGCAAAACTTATTACAAGATTTTTTTGACGGTTGTGCCTATTGTCTGTCTACAACTTGATGGCATCCCGCAGAGGGGAGCAATATGCAAATTGTAAAACAATTTCAGAAAACATGTATTTAATTTTTATACATCCAATTAAAATAATTCTTTCACTAAAAGTTAATTGAAAATTTTATATTTATTTTATTTCCTGCATGTCTACAGTTATGTTTAAAGACTGAAAAGATTCTCGCATGTTGACTTTTTGACATTTTTATGTCATGTTTCGCAATTTTACAAAATTTAGTTATGAATACCTCGTAACTTAAAAAGTAATGATTTTCTGTTAAATTTTATTCATCATCGCTTTCCATAATTGTTGTTGTTTAGCTCCTCAGCCAAAAGGCTGGTTTGAACCTGTAGAATTTTAACTAAGTAAAACGAGGAGTTAAATGGTTTACCATTGCCTTTCTCACTGAGTGGAAAAGTATGCTTATCAGCCTGCCGGGCCCTCTGAAAAGCACATATTTTCCACTCTGCAAATGACACTTTCACTTCATTTACCATAGGGTCTGGCTGTATAATAAAATTCATTACTTTCAGAGGAGATAACTCTGATTGGTGTCTTTTATACCTCTGCCTCTTCTGCTTTTAAATGATTCAGTCATGTAATTGGCTGACCTCGTGATAAGAAACAGAACTATTTATTTTAGCCCTGCAACAAACAAATTGAGTGTAAATAATTTGACACTCCACTTGTCTGTTACGGGCAATTTTCCATAATTATTACAAAACAAACCTGCCAAATATTATGTTAATCCGTAAAATAGTTGTTGAACCGTAACGACGTATTTGAAAAAATACGGTGTATTCTTTAAAAACAAAAGTTTTATTAAATTATACATTATCTCATTAAGCGTGTTTTTAGAAATAATTTTATAGAACAAAAACATGCGAAATACTTTGTTTTTAAAAATACGTCATATCCAACAAGTTTTAGTTATTCAAAAAAATTAGAAATATTTTGTGACATGGTTTTACAATCCGCATATTGCTCCTCTCTGCCCGAGGCCATCAAGTTATAGACAGACAATATATAATAAGCCGTATGCATATGTAAAGAGTGAGGTGAAATATAGATGAGACTGTCAGACCTGACCGGGAAACGAGATTTCTTCCGTAAAAGCCAGTTGCACTGACCACTTCACCAGCGGGCCAGCCAGGACATCGCATAGACCCCAGTTTTAATATATGCATAATATTTTGATGGAAAGGGGAACAGTCAAAAATATTTTGATAAAAATATTAATTTTTGGAAGGTAGGCATACAGTTATTTTTAGTCACAACCTGCTTACCCTTAGGCTAGCATATTTTTGCAGATAAAATCGATAATAATTTGTGCCGAAGCGTGAGGAACGACAATCAAATTTGTTGTTTTGTTCTTAAGAGATGAATGGACGCTCTTCACTGTTAATTTACATTGCACTGGTAGTGTATTGAATGGTATATTTAACATGAATTACGATACTGAAAGTACGAGTTTATTATTGGGTTATTTCACGAAAAATCTTTTAATATTTTTGCAGGAGGACCAACCGATATCATTAGTGTCCTGGACTCACTAGAAGATACAATTTATAGGAACCGTTTCTGAATTCATTTCAGCTTGAAAATAATTTTTTAAAATTATTTTTACAATCTTTCATTGTTAACATTACTAATACAATACAAAATATTAATATTGCCTTATAAAAATACACAATATTACTTTTTTTGTAACAGTGTATTTTTTTTACAATCAATTTATAAATACAAAAACTTTAAGCAAAGACGAGAAAATCTGAGTAATGTGCTTAGAATTAAAATAAAAACCACACTCAGTAGTGTGTTCCAACAAGACTAAATATGAAGACAATTATGTAATATATATATATATATATGTATAAATGTACAAAACTAAACTTGATGAACTGTGAATCACCATTTTTAAACAAAAAGTTGTTGTAGCTGGAGATGATGACGATGATAGAGATGACAACGATGCCTATTATAAGATGACGATGATTAGTAGTTGAAGTCAAAAAAAAAGTTTAAATGATTAACAAAATCGTAGAGGTAAGTCTTGTGTTTTAAAACGTTTCAGTCTGTGAGTATCGCTAATGGATTCTGATGGTCTTCTAGTTTTTGTTAACGTTTTTCACTATATTGTTTAATTTTTTCTTTTATGAAGGGCAGGTTTAGGTCATTGTGTAGTATTTCATTGGTTACGTACAATGGGGCTGCATTGATTAGTCTCAGGCATTATGATTGGAAGCGCTGCAGTATTTCTATATTTGATGAACTAGCTGTAACCCATAGCTCTAACCCATAAGTCCAAACTGGTTTTAGTATTACTTAAAATAAAATATTTTATAATCTAAAAATATACGTAAATACTACAATTTTTTTTAATATTGTTTACAAGTATTTAACTGTCAAATTACAAATTCACATGCAATTTTAATACCAATTAAAAATTATGCTATGTAAATAATAATTTACAAAACATGCAGTAAATTATGTAACTTTACAAAGGCTACAAGAAACATTAAACAGAAAATAATAATCCTTTTAGATGGTTAACCTTAGTGAAAGAGAAATTCTCCACTTGTAACCAGAAGTGTTTCATGAAAAGTTTTATATATTTATGAAAAAATTTAAAGAAAAATATTGAAAGTGACCACCCCACAGGCCTTGTTTTGCATACAATTTTAAGTTATTGAATTCTTCATGTACAAAATATAAGTATGTTGTAACATTTTGACAATGAAATAGTGTAATATAATGAAGAGCAAAACTAATTACAAGATGTTTTTGGTGATGATTCTATACAAGCCGTATGTATATGTAAAGACGTGAGGTGAAAATATATAAATGGTAAAGTGCCAAACCAGACCAAGAATCAAAACGAAATTCCTGTACGCGTTTTATCGTAAATAAAACGCTTGGATTTTTATTAAAATTTTGTAATAAATTTAGTCTATTATTACGTTAAAAGGTTTAGCTAATTGTAATTTACTAGCGGTTATACCGTTATAATTTCTTTTATATAATTTGTTAATAAATGCTTCTTGTTCTTTAGGTGAACAGCCGAAAGGCTGGTTTGAACCTCTAGAGGTTTTACTAAGTAAAATAGAAGAGTGAGGTGGTTTACACTTGGCTTCCTCAATGAATTGAAAGAGTATGCTATCAGCATGCCAGGCCTTCCGAAAAGCATCCACTTTCTACTCTGCAAATGAGACCTTAATTTCATTGACCATAGGGTCTGGCTGTATAGTGAAATTCATTACTATCAGAAGAGATTACTCTGACTAGTATCTTTTACACCTATATCTCTTCTGTTCTTTAATAGTTCAGTCATATAATTAGCTGACTGTATGATAACAAACAGAACTATCTTTTGTAGCCCTGGAACCAGCAGATTGAGTGCAATTAATTTAACACTCCACTTGCCCGTCATGGAGATAAATGCTTATCATAAGAAGTCTAAAAGAAAGTTTTGTTATCTTTTTTCCTAATTTAGTAAATTATTAAGATAATGGGTTTAGCTGATTGTATTATTTTTCAAATTATAATTTTTAAGCATAAAAATTTTTACCAAATAGTTTTATTACATTTTTGTTTTAACGAAAATGAATAATTTATTTATATATAAATTATATTTTGACAATAATAGCTTTTGTATGAATTATTGTAGTACGGTATGTTAACTGCTGGGCGAATGACTAGTCTCTCTTTATTCTATTCGTTGAATTTTCTATAGTCGTTTGCACGTTCAGTTGACACAACGGAGCAATATATAACAATGTATTTCTTATAGCCTAAGGCTCTGACTGCTACTACCAAGTACACAACATCGGCTTTGTAGATCAATCACGGCTATCATAACCAAAAACATTCCCCTCCTCCGCGCCCCATCCATAACAAACTAATTATTATGTAGAGTAGTCTGTATGACTATTAATTAATAATTAACACTAAGAGTTTATACTCAACTTCATATGCGGATTCCAAAGTGAAATATTTTTTCGATATCTGTACTGGGAAATATTTTTCATATTTATAATAACCAATTGCGTCATTTGTTTACATTTATTACGGAGTGATTAGAAAAACTGGCGAGGGAATGTGGAGAAGACCTACTAATTTAGGTCTGCAGTCAAATAGATAAGACATTCATTTTAACCTCCCCTAATTGAAGAAAATTTTTTCACAGTTTTTTTTAATTATTTTTACATTTCATTAGATACATAATATATAATTTTTTTCTGTCAAGCAAAGCTTGAATTGTATTTTACCTTAAAAAATACGTGTTCTACAGAGGTTAAAATATTTAATTATATACGCGCGCAGGTGCCTTTAATTGATGTTTTTAGTTGCGCTAATAGCAGTGACGATTACCATTAGATCCATTGTGTCAACTGAACGTGCAAACGACCATAGCATATAACGCTTTAAATAGGTGTATTGTGTTTTATTAACTTGTTTTTTTTAAATGTTCTCTTTCTTTTTCTAAATTCTATGATTGCGTTCATAAAAGGCCGCTAGCTTGTTGTGGATCAGTTGTAAAGCAATTACTGATGTGAGAAGTCAGTGCTAAAGTTAGGAACCAGTTTTGGGTGTTATTTATTGAAAAAGGTTTGTTAGTGTCACCAACTAGCTGCACTATTGATAAAAACTATATGCAACTGTAAGTAAAGAATTAAATTATATCATGTTCTCTTAAATGGTCATGTTTTCTTTTTAATTAAGTGTAAGTCTTACGTTTTTCTTAACATTTTGTAATGAATTTAGTCTGCTATTAATTTGAAGGTTTAATAGTAATTTACTAGTGGTTATAGAAGAGGTAGAGGTATAAAAGACACTAATCAGAGTTATCTCCTCTGAAAGTAATGAATTTCATTTTACAGCCAGACCTTGTGGTGAATGAGTGAAGGTGTCATTTGCAGAGTGGAAAATATGTGCTTTTTAGAGGGCCCGGCATGCTGATAATCGTACTTTTCCACTCAGTGAGGAAGGCAAGTGTAAACCAGCTCACTCCTCGTTTTACTTAGTAAAACCTCTACAGGTTCAAACCAGCCTTTCGGCTGATGACCTAAACAACATATCCGTAATAATTTATTTTATTTGTTAATAAATTCTTAATATATATATAAATATATGTCTAAAAGAAATTTTGTTATCTATTAATGACCAGAACCCGGAAGGACCCGGAACAAACGTTACAATATTTTCGTAATTGCAATTTTTAATTCTGGTTAATAAAACGCTTGTTTTCGTACTCGGGCAATACACTAAAAAAATCATGAAAAAAGCTAAATACTAAAACACATCAATACTGAATAACACTTAAAGTATGAACAAAAGGATTTTTTTATTGCTTGCTACCAATTAGAATTTTTTACTCAATTTTATCGTGTTGCTTATATACACTTAAATAAAAGTATAACAATTTTTCATTATTTTAAATAGGCCTAATAAAAATATAAATTGTTATAAATGGCTTAAATTTCTCTCCGTTTAATTTCTCAAATAAAAACCGTTTGATAAAATACATTTTTAAACACCAACATTTTTACAAAATAGTTTTATAACATTTTTGTTTTAACGAAGATGAATAATTTATTTAAATATATTTCACTTTCATTTTTTACTGAGTGCTTCTAAATGGAAGGTTGGTTTATCTCTATGTTTTTAAACTTAATAATAATAAAAACTTCCCTAAGATAGTGCAAACCCGCAAACCACAGTTTTTTTTATTCATGACCCTGTTCTAAGCTTTTATACTCTTTCATAAATGTGGAATATTTCCAGAAAGATTTTCAAGATTTTTCTTATATTATTTTGTAAGATACAATAATAAATTTATTACATCCATGAACGACATTTTTTAAAGATAAATTAAAAACTTTATACCATGAAGTTTAATGAAATAATTTATTAGAAAATTTTTCAACATATATATAGATATATAGCAAGTATTTACACAAATATTTAAAATTTACCTGAACACAATTACCTTGGCCGCCTCCGTAGCGTAGTGGTAGTTTGCTAGCTTACAACGCGGAGGTCCCGGCTTCGAATCCCGGCTAGGGTTTGAAAATTATAACGTGTCAAAACCCACCGTAACGATTACACAACTCACCGTAGTATCGCTAATAACCAGGCAACTGATGAAACTTTAAAATAACTAAAAAAAAAAAAACAATAACCTACTACAAATTTTTGTATATTTTAGTTTACGTGGATTTAATATAATCAAGGAAAATAAAAATACTTTTATATTTTAGTTATTTTTGAGGCCTCTTAAACTATTGTCAATTAAAATCTGCAATGCAGTATCATTTCATTACTAAAAATAAAATAAAAATATATGTGGTCCTCTTTATGGTGTAGTGATTAACGTATCAGGCTGCAAAGAGAAAGGTCTGGGGTTCGATTACCGGCTAGAGTGTGGAAGAACTCGTTAAAACTTACCATTGCATATTCCACTTTGTTACTGTTTCGACATTAATGAAACGGAAATGTTAATTTTAATACATATTTTGAATCTTTTATATTTTACAAAATCTTAAAAAGTAATTTAATTGGTTTTAGCTAATTTTTACTTTCTCTTGCCTATATGAATATATAGATAGGAAAGTACTATTTTCATGTTAATAGCTAAAAACATGTTTTTAGCGATTTTTGTTTGTGTGTGGACAAAATATCTCAAGAACGGAAGATCGTACGAAGTTGAAACTTGAAACTTACGTTAGGACCTACTAGAGGACTCGACACGAACATTTTCATCAAAATTGGTCAACCGGAAGTAGTAGTTTATTCGTGTCATTTTTAACTTTTTTGAGATTTTCTCAAAAACGGCTCCTACGATTTTTTTAAAAACCGCCTCATTTACTACAATATTTATTCTTTACAAGAAAGGGTGGACGCCATGTCTGTTGAAATTCTTGGGGAGGCTGTCCTTTCGTAGAAAAAATGGTTACTTTAAGATTGCGGCTTTAATATACATTTTAGCTTAAAATTGTATATAAAAAACGTTGTAGAAAATTTAAAGATATATAACTTTTATTTAAAGCATTTTTCTTTACAGAGCCTAGTTTAGCGTGAAAGTGTGATTTTCCGTGTTATTAAGCCAAACTAAGGTTGGTTTTCATTTTGCATCATTCACTCTCGATTAAAATTAGGATAATGTTTTTTGAGGTTGTTTAGTTATTTTTTTTTATGTTTTGCTACTTATATTAGGTTATATTATTCATTATTGGCATTGGCAAGAGAAAGTTGTGTGAGTGTTTAATTTAAGTCAACATAGTGAATGGTTATTAGTGATTGCTTTGGGTTCAGGAACAGTGAGTTTGACCTTATTAATAATTTTCCAACCCTGGCCGGGAATTTAACCCAGTACTTCGATTTACTGCGTAACAAGCTAACTACTGAGCCATGGAGGTGGCCTTTTAGCTAAATTGGTGTTGAGTATAATTTGATTTATGTATGTTACTGAAAAAATTATTTGTTTAATTATTTATTTTGTATTAAACAAATTATTTGTTTAAAACTGACATTTTAACTTTGAAATTGAAGAAAAACTGTTTCGTTATTTACTTATAACATGAAATTTGATAAAAGAAATAATTATAATTGTGTTCAAAATGTTCTTTTATATCTGTTTCAAATAATTCAAGTTTTTGCATTTATTTTCAGGAACTTAGTGAGACTATTATACAAAAGCATAAAATAATAAGCATCCGAATTATAACGAGCACGATATTTGTATTTAAATATTGATAGGCCTGTAAGTAAACAAATTGAAGCGTAAGTAAAACTTAATTTTAAATTTTCTAATATTATTACCAACCTAATTGTTTTTACTTTATTAAAATTTTTATATCAGCAGCTTGGTCATTAGCAAAATGTTATAAGTTATGTGGAATAGTTATGATGGGTTTTAATTTTCAGTCCCTAGCGGGAAATCGAACCTAGGCTTTCAAATTTGAAGTCTAGAACGCTAAATAGTACGCTACGGAGGCAGTCAAACATATTTTATGTTTGAATGGTCAGTCATTTGCAATTGTAATAGCTGTGTGAATAATATTAAGAATTTGCATTATGTAAAATTTTGAGCTTAAAATCGAGATTCAAGCCCGGGACCGACGGTTTTGCAGTCAGCGCGTTTCCATCTAGACGGTAGCTTTCTAAAACACACAGTTTTTACAATAAATTATATTTTTTTATTCATGAAATTTTATCCAAGACATGAATCCGATTGGTGACCTTAATGTATTACTAGCTACAATTCAAAGTAAAGATTTTCTAAAACAAATTTTTCAGAAACATATCTGTACCTAATTAAATATTTAAAAAAAAATCGAAATTTAACAAGTGCAACAGAATGAAATTCAATTTAAAATTCCTAAATTTTTAAATATCTCATTTTCAAGAAAAATTGTTAAAAGTTTTTTTTTAGTTCACAAAAAGACGAAACAATATATTTTTAAATTTAAATTCGTCGTTACTTGGCTTTCATAAAATTTAAATGAAATAATAACATTTTATAAAGTTGTGTTTTAACAAAATAAAATTAAATATTATACCTGCATTTATGTTGGAACTTCTCGCTCTTTCCAACAACCCTCATTCCTTGTAGTTTTATCTCGTTTGTGAAACATAAAAAAATTGTTTTTGTTCTACTTTTACTTAAAAAACTGTATCCGAGAATAAATTTGTAGAAAGTAATACAAAATTGGATTATACTAGTTTTTAGAAATTTCTCTCATTCATAAAAAATATAATAAATTCATAGTAAATCCAGAATAAGTAAAATAACGTATGATTTGTTCAAATGTGCTATACATCTTAAAAAGTAGTTTCATATTTGTTGGTATCCATTTTTATGTGTTTTTTAATAATTAAATGTTTTATTATATTAAGAGAATACCGAATATTATGTGTGATAAAATATTTTTCCATATTATTAAAAAAATTATATAAAAGTTATTCAATAAATTAATACTTAAAATGTTTACTTTTAAAAAGTATATACTATTTTTTATTTTCAAATAAAACAAAGGGAGAAACTTACTTTTTAATCCTGTTTGTTTTTTGGAAAAAATCAGGATGAGATAGAATAGTAATAGCTAATAGCTTTCCAGGAAAGTTTCTGTAAAATTTCACAGAACTATTCACGAAGAAGACGCGCGTCAAACTGAGCGGGCATCGATATGAAAAGGGTTGTTTCTGGAGCGCCGGCGTCGAGTAAACCCCGTTTGCTTTGTACATGTTACGCGTCATGGTACATACAAGTAACATACTAACACCGCTCATTTCTTCGTTATCCAATACTACAACCGTTATCCCGGGTCCTGATTCTACCCATGCAAATGATAGACACAATTTAACCTATGTCTCTATCTGTCTGTCTGGTACGTGGTATACGTGTATGTACCAAATTACACCGCAGCCAAGAGAATATGTAAATTGCTTTATACGCCCTTCAGTTTCTATCTTTCCACCTTATTGTTTGTTCATTCATTCGTGAACTTGCGTCAATTATTTATCTTGGTGTGATTAAACGTATCTGTAGAACATGGTTTCACTTACATATGAATAATATATGCTTTGTGAAAGACGTTACCGATACAAGACCTAGAATTTTGATTTCAACTGTAGTTCTTCATTCGGAACTATAAAGTACAATACAAACAGAGTATGGATTGATTACTTAATATATTTATTTTGATGGTACCTAAACTGAGAGTTTCTTTACAACGTTGGAAAATTTTATAAAAATATTTATCTAATTAGTAGTTTAATAAAAATATTACTACATATTATAAAAAATATTACGGAAAATTTTATAAAATATTTATTTTTAATAAATAGTTTAATAAAAATATTATGATTAGATATAAAAATGTAATGAATTATGATTTTTTTTTATCGGTGAAAAATTTGTAAAGATTTGTACTATTTTATTTTATTTTGTTGAGGTTGTATCATTTTTTTTATAATTTTTTTTAATTACAATAAATTTCATTATATTGCTTTTTTATTGTATCAGCTTATTACCATCTAGTTAAAATGCAGAAGAGTTAACATTGTTTTGTTGCAGTGAGCATTTTTAATTATTTTCTTTTCTAATTTAATGTTATACTTATCTACATGTTTAATATTCTATGATTTAAATGTTCGAAAGTTTCATTATATAAATGCATATCTATAAATATTGTTTGGTACAGTAATGTAATCCTATAGAAAAAAACAATTTTTGTAACGAATATTAAAATTATTATTATTATTATTTATTATTATTATTATTATTATTATTATTATTATTATTATTATTATTATTATTATTATTATTATTATTATTATTATTATTATTATTATTATTATTATATTAACGAATATTACTTACTATTATCAATACTAATATTGACAAATTATTATTATTTTTATACACTATCATGTATAATAATTGCAGTGGGGATTTAAAGTCAATTAAGTTAAGCACAAATAAGTTCATTTCGGTGATGCCTCCATGGGATCTAGTTGCACGCGGAAGGGATGAGCAGCGAGCTGGCGTTGATAAAGGGGAATGTTGGAATCGATTACTCAGCAGGTGGCAGAGGAGATGGAGTGAAGTTAGGGTCGGGGAGTGGACAAGGAGGTTCATTCCGAATGTCGAGGTGTAGATAAGAAGGACATTTGGTGATACCACCCATGAATTAACGCAGTTATTAACAGGGCATGGTTGCTTTGGGGCATATTTGACGAAGTTCAAACTAAGTGAAATGCCAAAATTTCAACTGTTCGAAAGTGAAGAGGAGGAATTCATGGTGAATATCTTAGAAAGATGTCCCTATTTTGGGCTCCAAAGAATGAAGATATTTGAGAAGATAGGGGTTGTACTGTGGAGGCCAGAGAGGTAAGAGCAGCGATGCTGCGGGATGAGGAGAGCTGGAAGTTGGTCGCTCAGTTTGCAGAGAGGGTGATCGGAAGACTGCGGAGGGAGGAGACATCTGAAGATCAGCGGGATCGTCCTCTCTCATCGTAAATCAATCCTGTCCCAAACTCATAAAGTAGGCACAAATTAGTTCTTGAGCTGGCGATTAAAAAGATGAATGAAAGTGAGAGAGTGAGTGTTGGTCAGTAACAGCGAGAGAGGAATTAGACTACGGTTCCCTTCCACGCCCCGCTGACAGTGTGTAAATTTTTTTACCCGACATTTCCCCAGTAGTATTATATAAACAGTTCCGGGGGAGGTGGAGGGTTCTTTGCTGATGTCGGATCAAGTAGCCAGGCGGCGGGTTTTTGGTTAGTAGGCAGTTGCGGCCTATTTGGGGCTGGACGAGGACGCCTCAATTGAGTTCAATACTACTTCCCCCCATCGTGAGGGGAGTGAACATGAGTTTTTCTCGCCGCCTCGGATACAAAAAAAGGTAAGCAAAGAATAAATTTTGTAAGCTAGTTATCAATTAATAATTTTAATTATTATTTATGATTTACTCAATAAACTCCTCTTGCTACTGGATAAATGGTAAGAGATATAAATAAATTAAATAAAAAATTACATTTTTAACGTATGAATAAAAAAAAACAAAAATGTTAAATATTAAGTCCTAATGCACGGTTACGCATTGGTTATTCTTAACCACTGCACACAAAAATTATGTTAAAAGATCTACCACCACAAAGTACGCATTGCACTACACCGTCACGATCATACTTCACAAAGGTCTGTTCTTACGACGCTAGTTTACCAGCTGCTAGTACTAGCAGCTTGTTAGTAACTAGCACGTATTCCCAAACGTTTACACAGAGCTAGTTTACTAGTGTACTTTTCACTGTAATCAAGATTTATCAATTTAAACACAAACAATCTCTTTGATTGGACTGAACACTAGCCCAAAAATGAAGGTTACCTTACATAAATAAAAAAAACGATAAATATGTAGACCTGAATTATATTAAAAAGAGCAAAAACCTTTCTTAAAAATAGCTTCAATCCTTTTCTTCTAATCTTAATAAGTTTATATCTGTACATCTTTGTAGTAGCAAGAACAAGGTGATGATTATACAAATAATGGAGCTTCTTTTTTTTCTAACGATATTAGTTCTTTATTTTATTCATTGAATTTTTAACATCATCTCAATAGTTTAAATGACAAAACCTTAGAACAGAAACATTCGTTTATTTACTTGGGATGTGACTTCTTTTGGGTACAATCACGAGATGCAAAATTAAATTGGAAAAGTTTCCAAGGCTTATACACTTTGAAGAAAACGTTAGTAAGTTAAGTACGGAAAGATGCCGATTTAAAGTTTTGTCACACCTTCTGCCATTTTTTATGGTTTAGTGTGTTGAACCTTGATTGCTCAGCAGATATCAAGAATTTAGACTGCTGAGACGAGATTGATAAAACCTTTTGCAGGGTATCATTTACTGGATTAGAAAAGAAATGAAGATATTAGGCAAATAAAGAAATAAAGAAAAATATTCATAAGATCTCAGCTTCTCATATATTATCATATTTATAATATCTACAGGATTTATATATAATATTAAATGTATTGTATAGTAATGTATTGTATGTTTTGATGTTGTTTCTTCGAGTACAGTAGAGAGAATAAATGCTAAGTGCAGACCGTTCGTTGGAAGACTTCGTACTATTATATAAAATTTATATTGTTCAACATTACTTAAGTTGTAAACTAAAAGTTCTTCTTTCTTTCACGATTTCTTTCTTTACTTAAAATATATACAGTGAGATAAAAAGATTTGCTGTCAAACACGAAGCTCGTCAACATGGCCACTTTAATCCTGAAGCCATTTTACTTCTTAATGAATATTTTCCTAAAAGTTTTAAGAGGAAGAAACCCTTCCAACTAGTGTAATAGTGCAGTGTATTGTGTTAAAGCAGATTAGTGTGAAGTGCTAAAAGTTGTGAATAGTTTTATATGTTAGTGTTAAGGTATAAAACATTTTTGAATGGATTACATCATTTAACACATTAAGTGCTAGAGACTCGCTCGCCTAGCGGGTCATGGGCAGGTGTTAACGGCATGCTGCCGACTCACCTAGCGGGTTCTGTTTTATTAGAATTTTAAGTAATTCCGGAGGGACGCCACCTGTCAGATATCAGTGTCTTGCTATTATATAGCCCTCAGAAAGTCTTTTTCTTTGTAACCGTGCAGTTCGTTAATGAATTTTCGTCATACGATCTTCTACCTTCGTACAGTATAGCTATACTCCTTCAGTATTTTTAACGGGTTTTCACGGTTCAGTTGAAGCCGTGAATTTAGTCTCTTTGCAGGTATCAATTCAAAATAAAAAAATAAATTATTTGTAGTTTAACATTTTAAAAGAAATTATGCGTAAATTGTAACGGTAAATGGAAAAATTCAAACAAGAAATACATTTATTATAACAAGCGAAAATAAACGTGCAAAAACATTGAATTGTTTACTTTTTTGTTATTAGCAAACATAAATCCATGAATAGGTCGTAAATAAAATAAACCTATAAAAACGTTATTAACATAAGTTGTAGGCCCCCTACATAAAGCAAGCGGAGAACACGCTGCACGAGTAATCAGCCCAAAGGGGGAGATACCTCATAATTTCTCAGCATTGAATGTATTAAGTATTTAGTTTTTTAAGACAATATGAACAAAAAATTAATGGTTGATCTTTCAGACCAGTTTTAATTTATTTAAAAAAAACTGATAATATATATATATATTAGTATTTATAATTCAAAATCTTTTAGAAATTCTTAACGAAAGACACAGATTTCTGTCCGGGCATTTCCGTGACAACTAAACTTAACAAAATAAATATTTAAATATTGCTGTTTAAAACAAAGCACTAACTTACAATATTTCATTGCTCTAAACAATTTTGTATTTGTACAAATTATAAACAATTAGCCAGTATTGAACTTTGGCTATATTTACATGCATTTGGCAACGATGAACATCTAGTTGTCTACTGAAAATGTATTCGTGGTAACTAAAACTATGTTTTAAGCTTTCCACCCTTGTAACTGCATACAACTCTACACCACCACATGTTTTGTGGTTTACGGAACAAATGGTACTAAAACCACTAACGTAGCATTTAAAACAAATAGAATTTTAGGGTGGTCGGTCGATTTTCATCAACAAACATTTTTGAAATTTCATTACATGGAAATTTTGAGGTAATATTAATAATAATAACGAAAATTTAGTATTGTTGTGCCTTTTTTAGGGAGGTTATTGATTTTTTAAACTGAAAAATTTCTGTTTTACCCTAGTGCTAAAATTTTAAAGCTGAAATCACAAAAATAGAAATAATCATTATATCATGTCATGCTTTCATTACTAAATTTTTTTAGCTATTTTTTAATGTATAAAATATTTTAATTTAAAAATTATGTGGTTACAACTTTTCCAAGCTTCTATTTGTTGTCGGTAACTGTACACTACTGATGAACATTCAGTAAGATAGCTATTTTTGCTTTATTTTTGACTTGGAGTAGACGTGACTTTGAACAGGGTTCCCCAGTGGAGTTTGTTCATGTCTCAGCTGGCCATCATAAAAGTTGCTTGCTGAGCCGGTGTTGTTTAATAATTAATAGCAATTTTCTACCAACTGACTAACTTAGCTGGCACAAAGGCCATAAAGTATATTTACTTTCTCGTGGTCTATATGAAATATAGATAAGGAAAAACTCTATTAGGCATATAGGTTACCTGACCTATATAGGTAAGGTTAGGAAAGTATTGTTTTCATGTTGATTTTCAAAAATCGAGTACTCACTGGAAATACACGTTTACAGGTCCCCTAAGGTCCAAAAACGAGTTTTTAACGAATGGTTTTTGAGTGTGTAAAACAAGAACTCAATATTGACAAAATTTTACAAAGTTAAAATATGGAACTTAAGTTAAGTATTCAACGAAGGGACCCGACAGGTATATTTTCATCAAAATAAATCAACCGGAAATAGAAGTTTATTCAAGCAATTTTTCACTTTTTTGCAGTTTTCTCAAATATGAGTTCCATTATTTTGTTTAAAACTGCCTCATTTACCACGTTTTGTGCTATGTAAAATTGGGTAATCGTTAAGTCTTCTGAAATTCGTGAGGCTGTGCTCTAGAGAAAAAAAATGGTTTCTTTAAAATTGTGGCCTTAATATGGCACATTTTACAGAAAAATTATGAACAATAAATGTTATAAAAAATCAACTGAAACTTACAACAAATAAAATCTTATAACTTTGATTAAAGTAGGTTTTTCTGCTGTGCTTAGTTCTTTTTAGCGTCAATTTTATTAATGATATACCATATCTTTCTCATGAAAATCAAAGTCCAACAGAGATTGATTTTCATTTGGGGTCATTCACCCATGGTACCACTAAGTTACATTTTTCATCATTACATTGCAAGAAAGTTGTGTGTTTTACACTAGATTTATTAGAAATATTATTAATTTTTATGAAAAAACAGTTCCCGATGAAAATTAACAAAAAAAAAATTAAAAACATTACCGCCTCCGTAGCTCAGTGGTTAGCATTCTACGCTATTGTAGAAGGTCCCGGATTTCATCCCCGGCTAGGGTATGGAAAATTATTACTCGTTCCAATCCACCGTTCTTTAACCCAATAATGACCACGCAGTTTATGAGATTTTAAATAAATTATAAAAAGCCATTAAAAAATGACAGACTATAGATTTATACCAAAACATTAAAAATAAGATTGAAAACTTTGATGTTAAATTTTCTGCAGTATTTTGACCAGCATAATTTCTTAACTAGACAGTAAAAAACTAACGTCAAAGAAAATGAGGCAATTATTGATATATTCTCTAAATTAAACGATGATTACAGATAATATAATTCTTAAACTCAAACTTCACTTAGTTAAAATTAATTAAGGAAATATAAATGTACGATCATCATTACACTTAACCTGTTTTCTTAAAATCCTAGGATTTCTCCAAACCAGCAAAAACAACCCAACGCCATCCTATTTATTCCCAAACGTAAATAATATTTACTGCTTTTTGTTCAAGTACCACAACATTTTTCTCCCGTGCCGCTCGTTAAATCAAATTATTTGCACTTTTAATGAATGCGATAACGTACACTTCTACCAATTTTGTTTGCATCCCGTACTAACCTACATACCCTATTTTTTTCTAAATGAAATTAAAATATTAATTTAAATGTGCAATAATAATTATTATTATATATTTTAAACATATCATATTCTACCTTCAACGTCTGAAAAGACGTTTGAAAATTTACAGAAATATAACCTCTGTTTGTGTTATCTAGTTAATTCTTTTTTTATTTGTGTTAAAATTTAATTGTTGTTATTCTAACATAACAACTATAATAACATATAACTTAACAATAATAATAACATTTTAGTAGCTGACTGAACCTAACAGGCCGATAAATAAGGAAAAGTTGATAAATTTTTATTGCTTCTAATGTTTTGTAATCTTTCCAATTTGTGTAACACATTTTATTTAATAATTTCCGAAGGTTATTTTTTTATTATTAGTTTTTAAAATATATAATTCCAAAGAATTCAAAATCAATGCTAAATAATTAAAATAATAAATATAAGACTCAACAATTTTTAAATATAGGTTTGTTTGTTTCTACAAAATTTTGTTCACCGTAAAAAGTGCATCTCAGCTATCTGGATTTGTGCATTGTAATCGGGGCCTTTGTCTTTTTAATCAAGCGTCTTGTTGACTGAGCCACCAATGATGTTGTCTTTAGGTCATTAGCCGAAAGGCTGGTTCGAACCTCTAGAGCAGTGTTTCTCAACCAGTGGGTCGCAGGACATATCTGTGGGTTTCGTGAGATACGGTAGAAAAATGAAAAACAGTTATTGCTATAGTTATTTATTTAAAAAGAGACGCAAACATTGTACATTACTTTTACAACTTTCCAATTATTTTAACGTGAAACTTAGGGCTTAATTGGATTTAACCAATTTTTGAATATCTGTATTTATTTTTGTAACATACAAAATAATGTAATTTTCCAGTGTCAAACGATTTATTGATTTGATTTTAAAATTTACCATTATGGAAAATCCGTGTCCATAAGGATGTGGCAAATGGTATGAAATTTTTTTAACGCTGCTCGGACAGTTCTCGGTATTAATTTTTAATACTTATCTAAAATTAATCGGATGGCTGGCGCCCGTTTCCCGCTTTCATTTTTATATAACCTAATGTAAAACAATTCCAATACTGTAAATTTCAGTAGATGCTGTACTAGAAATCGAATCACTCCGTTGTTTAAATTTATTTATTTATTCTTAACCAATTGTTATGGACAATGCTACCATTCGATAAGAAAAGAAAAAAATCCTAATCGATCTTCTAAAAATGTGGGATTTAGATTCTTTGAGCGAAATTCAGGTAAACAAACTTGTAAATTTGGAGCATGATTCAAGTAGTGAGCACGAGAATGATAATATGTCGTCTGATGAAGTTTTGTTGGGTGTAAAAGAATTACAATAAGGTAACCTGTTGCAGTACTTTGTTTACAATTAATAAACTTAAACCTAGTTACAAATAAATGTTTACAATAATAAGATGTAATATAGTAAAAGAGTGTAGATTAAATTATTATAATATTAACAATTGTAAATTTCCTGTGTAACGAACATAAAATTTTACGTTCTCTGAACGTAACACTTGAGTGGCATTTTCTAAAAGCTAGAATACAGATAGAATAATTTATTATATAAGCGTAAAATATTTCGTATTTCCAAGTGTAATTTATATCGCTGTTTGTGCTGCCTTAATAAAATAGTTTAAATACACAAGTATGTAGAATTTATTTTCAAGTGCTAGCTAATGTATTTTAAGGAAAGATGACGAGTAGCGTACTTTTATAAGATGTGATCTTAGGTAAATAGAAACACAATACTAATAATGATCTCTGCTTTACTCTGTCTGAAAAATATAATATTTTCTGTAGCTGCAGATTTACTTTGATTAGTGTGTTTTAATGTTTAGTTTGTTTTCTCCGTTTTGTTCAACACTTCAAAAAAAAATATGAAGTGTTTTGTAAACATTTATTAAATTTTTTTAATTACCTTGTTTTGAGCATAAAAATTGTGTTTTTACCAATTTTTTCTTGTCGAACTAATGATTACAATTTAAACACGCTTGAAAATATAAGATAACGACATGAAGTAGCAATTTTACCGTTGAACTATAATAAAGTTGATATTGGAAAAAATATAGGTAAGTAGGCCTACCTAATTTAGAAACAATAATAACAATGCAATTTTAACAACACCTTGCATAAATAATAGAATAAAAACCCGATTGGTTTTATACGATAGTCCAAAGAAGAAAGCTTTTATCTATAGTTTTAACCCTTTCAGGGCAGAAAAAATATTAAAACGTTTGATCTGAAGCCATTTAATTTGAATAAGGGTGGCAAAATGTGCCAGCCCTTATTTCGAAAACTTGCAGCCGTAAGTCTGTCATTGCTAACCAAGATTTCAACGTTATAAAAAAGAATTTCCTGTTAAAAATTTACTTTTATGTTCATAAAAAAAATAGTTCTAACCCTAAAAATATTCAAAGTAATTTTTGTTTAGGTTTTCTAGTTTATTTAAAGTCGTATCGACAGCTTATTATAGCAGCTTATTATAGTAGTTGCAATAGCAACTACTGTTGATTTTGGTACTGTAATGGTGGTTTTAACGTGTTAAAATTTCCTAGCCGGGAATTGAACCCGGGACCTTTCGCTTCACAGGCTAGCGCGCTAGTCACTACGCCACGGAGGCGGTTTCAAAATACATTATTCCACTAATTTTTCTTCAAGAGTTTTTTTTGCAAATATTCGGTTATCCGGACGTTTAAACTTTATGCATAACTTTCGAACGTCCGGTAAACCGGATGATGTCACTACGTAAAATATATCGACTTCCAGTTTTCCGGACGTTTGTACTGAAAGGGTTGAACAAATTAATAATATTTTTCTAAATTACAGTAGTTTTCTTGTGAGACTTAAGACATATTAAGCCTTGTAAGGTTAGTGACATTTCCGGCTTTTTTTTAGGTTGAATTTTCTTCTTTATTTTAAGCATCCTCTGTCTTCTTGTAGTCTACTGTTCTTGCAAGACCTGAAACATGGTAATCATTAGGTTGTTATTCGGTTTAGTATGGTTTTACGTTTTAGTTGAATCTTTTTAAGGTCCGCCTTGACTTCTCTAATAACTTGTGTAAGATGTACTATTTTATCTGTCACCTTGACTATTAAAAATAATCGGGTGTGAAACAATCACACGACCTTCTCTTGACATTGTAAATAATGTACAATATAACCTACGTTTAATCATAAGTAAACCACGTAACATGAAAAATATAACCTAATTTTAATCATGACTGAATGAAAATCACCCTGTGTTAGACTTCAAAATACGGAAAATCACTAATTTAGGCTAAACTAGGCATTGTAGAAAAAATACTTGTAAAAGTTGTAGGTGTTGTTATGCATAACTTTCGAACGTCCGGTAAACCGGACATATTCTCCATAACCGGTTAACCGGACGTATTCTCTATTACTTTAAACATATACACATTTGTTGTAAAATGCATACTAAGGCCGCTAACTTAAAAAAATCCTATTTTTACCGATTTTTATGAGCAAAAACAGAAAATCACAAATTGACGCTGAAGTAATCGTTGTAGAAAAATTTTTTTTAATTAAAGTTACAGGTCTTTTAATTTCTTAAAACTTTGATTATAATACGTTTTTTGCTCTAAAATGCATATTAAGGCCGTGATCTTAAAAAACATTTTTATCACAAAGCACAGCCCTCACGAATTTCAGCAGATATGGCCATTATCCTACCATGTAAAGCATAAAATGTAGTAAATGAGATTTTTAAAAATTCATAGGCGCCGTTTTTGAGAAAATTGCACAAAAAAGAAAAATCTCACGAAAAACTACTACTTCCGGTTGACCGATTTTTATGGAAATGTTTGTGTCGGGCCCGCTTGTAGTAGGCCTACCTAATTTAAGTCTGTAGTTTCAACTTCGTGCACTATTCCATCCTTGAGATATTTTTTGTACATAGGCCAATAGCTAAAAATATGTTTTTTGGGTTTCGGGGGCCTGAAAACGTGTACTTCTGGTAAAAACTTTATATTGAAAAATCAGTATGAATACAACACTTTCCTTCCCTTTATATTCATGTAGGGCAAGATATAGTAAAAAGGTTTTGTCATATCATTTTTGGAGTATTTTTTTTTTTTTTTGTTTAACGTCCGACTGTTCTGCAATTACTGCTAATGCAGACGGTGAAGGATGAAATGATTTTGGAGTATAGATTCTTTAAGATGGAGTACGGTGCTGCTTACTCTGAGCTGCACAAAATTGACGCCGGAGTACTCCAAATGGCAATACTATCCCAATTTCTGTATAGCGTATTTGCATCAGATATGCGTATTTTGGACACATCGGTAACTGCGACGTATGCTGACAACACGGAAATTCTTGTACGGGAAAAATCGCGGATGAGGCTTCCAGGTTGGCGAAGCGACATCTAACGGGTATTTTATTAAGGACGCAACCCTGATTATAAGAAGATAGAAGTAATACATCGGTAAATTTTCTCTCCCCCAATCGTTATGTTGGCAACAGTGTACTCAAGGCAACTCTAAGACAGTTAAAATGTTCCAGTCAAGCATTAGTGGGGTGACAGCAGTCGTTTCGTTATATTGTGTCAGCAATGGTTTTTTCCAAGGAAAAGATTGTGGCTTTTAACATAGGGTTGCGTTCTTAATAAAACACCCATTTTAATAATAATTTAGATTAATTAATAATTTTTAAAGTACGGAAAATGAAAATGTGCCGTGGATTGTGGCTTTTAACGTCGGGTTGCGTGGAGGATTCTTAAAAAAACACCCTACGGGTGTTTTATCAAGAATCCTCCACGGTGATTTCAAAATTCCGACAGTGAAGAAGCTAACTGCATTCTTGTATAGTACATTTTACGAAAGACTAGATGACTTATCTAAACCAACTAGCCCGTGATCTAGCTACAAGAAACATCCCAACTGTGCGACGTCTAAAGCGGAAATGGAGCAGAGAACTCTTGGTCTGAGTAACGGACAATACCAATACCTGTAGTAATAAACGGAGAATGTACCTCTGGGTACATCTTCTCCTTAAAGTGAAATTCAGCACTGCCATTTAATTACCATACACTGAAGTTGAGCATCTCAATGTACAGTACCGTAATAAAAATTAAAGACAAAGAAAGTCACTTATTATCAATTTTTACAAATAAAAATATATTATTCAGAAAAACAACCAGATGTAACTATCTTACAATGTGAGAAAAAACTACCTTACTTCTTGCAGATGAAAATTCAGTTACTTATAGTTTCTTCACTGTACCTTTTTTAAGTGACAATGTATGCAAAGTAAAGTACCTTTCAACTAAATTTATGTGTCTACAATCCCAGCACGAGAAAGCAAACTGATTACTACATTGTTAAACACAACACTAAATTGATTTAACAAGAATCTATTAATGCAGAGAAAATACATTAATAAATTACCACGACCTTTAAAAAATTGTGGTAATCCTTATCTATTTAAAAACTAAAAGAAATAATTGATGGATGGTTTCATCAATCATTTTTTAGTTTTATGAAAGTAAATTAATTTCTAAGTGAACGCTAAAGTATATCGTGTATTATTGGATGAAAATTATGAAAATGACATGCTTATTGAAGCAAGTAAGTAGTAGTAATAAAAATGTAATTACTAACTTATTATGTGAAACGAGTTGGTAAATAACGAATTCGACATAGCGTTAATAAAAACCGACTAACAAGTTTTATCTTAACATCATGACCTTTATTCATATTTCTTTCCGCGAGTCTCCTATATTATATAGTAATTTGAAAGAAAACATCTGTGGAATTTCAGTGTTCATTTTCTAATCGTTTGTCTCTCAATCAATGTTTTACTAGTGTAGTTTTTATCCTCCTCGAAACAAGTACTGTCCACCGACAATCCTGTGGCCCATTTCTGTAGTATGATAGTAAATACTATAGTTTTTATTTATAATTGCACTAGAACAAAGACACTTTAAAATTAATAGCTACTTCTTTAAGGAAACTAATGAATTATTTACTTGAAGTTTTACTTCCTTTCTTCATTAAATTAAAAAAATCAATGAATCAATAGAGTTTCCCGTATATTTTAAATGAAAACTGAATAAACAATCCACCTGAAGAAACAATCAAAGACCGATGGAGTACAGAAAATCAAGAGAATAATTGAAGGAACGTGTATTAACAAAGTACCAGAAATACAGGCAACGGTGGATCGAACAAAGTTGTGTGCAAGGAGTAGTATCTAATACTGATATCATGCGTAAGAGAAGACTAAGATTCTTTGAACACATTAAGTAGATGCAAAATTTGAGGATTCTGAAACAACTACCACAGTATACAATCTCGACTCAAAAAAAAACCAAGATTGGATCCAGAAGGATCAGGGAAAAATAGAGGATATGAAGTACATTGGCCTTGCGTAATAGTAGACAACATGGACAAGAACAAAATAAGAGGAAAGATCCAAAGAAACCACCCACATCACACTCACAAGAAGGGAACTCATAACATGACAATTTGGGTCACCAGAAAGAGCCCAAAGATCAGAACGTATGAGAAATCCTGGGAGGACCGCACGGCCGGATCAGTCCTTTCGAAGAGATTCGGATAATGGACTGACTAAAGTGATCCTATACGGTCATAAAATATAATAATAATAATACATCCCTTTCATGAGACGACGCGTCTCATGGCTAATGGAAAGTTTTAAAAAGGTTTTCTCTTTGACCAATGGCAAAAACCATTAGTGATTTTTGTATATACTCTTTGTGAGGAATCAAATGAAACAACTTTTGTTCCCCAATTCCGTCTTTAATTTCTTGACTTCCGGTTTTGGGCCACTTCCAGTTGATATCGGAATTTCAAACCCAATGATTTCTGTATCTACTCTTTAGGAGGAATCGAATGATACTATTTAACTTTACCTTTGAATCGAATGACACTATTTCTGTTTCCAAATTCCGAGTTTATTATCTTGATTTCCGGTTTTGGACCACCTCCGGTCAAAACCAAAACTTCAAACTCAAAGATTTTGGTATCTACTCTTCAAGAGGAATCAAATGACACCATTTTTGTTTCCCAATTCCGACTTTGATCTTCTAACTTTCGGTTTTGGGCCAATTCTAGTCAAACCGTTACTTTAAACCCAATCTAGACCCAATAACTTTTTGTGTAGATCACGTATCCGAAAACCATTTGTTAGTATCTCTTTTCACTTTTACCTTGTAATGTACCAAATTTACTGAACATCTGGAATTGTTTATTTTTTGAGTTTATTAAAATGATAAACATCTCCAGCTGATTATTATTTAAGAATTATTTAAAATTATTTCATATTGACAAAATTATTTTAATAAAAAGTTATTTGTTTCAGTTGCTAGGCGACTAGAGAAGAATAAGATAAATTTTGTACAAAATTATTTTCAGTGAGGGACAAGATGGCGAAGCGAATAGGTAGGCGTCCCTCATTCATCCATTAAAAATAGTTAATATCGAGAGGAATATTTAGTTTTTTTTTTACAAATTGTCAATCCCTCATGGGGAATATTTTAGTTCTTTACAAATTGTCACCCTAATGTGGGGAAGTATCCATGACTTTGGATTAGAGATGATAGAAATAAATATGAATGATAATAACAATAATAATAATAATAATAATCAATATATTAACATGTTACAACAACTCATGTTGTTAGTAAAAAATTTAAACAGCAAATTTGATGAATCAATAGAAAATTTAATCAATAAAGTGGATAGATTAACAATAGATATATTAGTAAATAGTAAAGATGATAAAATATTGACTGAAAATATTAAACCAGATGAAGATAATGATGTAGTAGAAACAAAGAAAAGTATATTAAAAAATGGATCAGTAAGTAGTAAGGATGATAAAATGTTGACTGAAAGTATTAAGACAGATGAAGATGATGTTGTGGTGGAAACGGGTAGTTGTGCCAGTGCCAGTCAGAATGTTTTAAGATTGCCGGAAGGAGAGAGAAGTGGTGTAAATCGAAGGGTGTCAACTTTGGATGAAGCAGAGGATGATGAAGAAATACCAGCACAGGTTGGTACCAGCAGCGGTTCAAATTATGATTCTGATGTGACGGGGAAGGGAAGCAGCCATTCAGCCAGGAGTGATGTGCAAAACAAGGAAAAAAGAAGTACCGTAAAAGTTAAACAGATACCTGGATTAATAGAGGAAATAGAATATGAAATTGTATTAAAAAATGTACTTTATAATATAAAAAGTGACGGACGGGATGAAGGAGGAGGTTTGTTGTATATGTATGTGTATGATGTTTATTTGAACTTTTATTTATTTTATGTGTATGTATATTTGGTAGTTCACAGTCCCTATTTATCAGTTTATTAAGTTTTGTTCTATTAATCTTTTGTTTAATCACAATAAGTGTAAAAAATTTTTGATGAACATTATGTTTGGTTATAGTTTGTTTATAGTTTGTTTATGGTTTGTTTATAGTTTGTTTATAGTTTGTTTGTAGCTTATAGTTTATAGTTTATTTGATTAATAGAATTGTAAGGTCGCTTAGTAACAATTTTTAAAACATTTTGGAATTAAATTTATCAAACAAATTCAAAATTTAGATTATCATAAAAATTTCTTTTTGTTTTCAAAATTGAATTGTGGGGATATTTGTAATGTACCAAATTTACTGAACATCTGGAATTGTTTATTTTTTGAGTTTATTAAAATGATAAACATCTCCAGCTGATTATTATTTAAGAATTATTTAAAATTATTTCATATTGACAAAATTATTTTAATAAAAAGTTATTTATTTCAGTTGCTAGGCGACTAGAGAAGAATAAGATAAATTTTGTACAAAATTATTTTCAGTGAGGGACAAGATGGCGAAGCGAATATGTAGGCGTCCCTCATTCATCCATTAAAAATAGTTAATATCGAGAGGAATATTTAGTTTTTTTTTTACAAATTGTCAATCCCTCATGGGGAATATTTTAGTTCTTTACAACCTTTTATATTTAACTTTCGGTTTTGGGCCACTTACGGTCGAAACCAAAACTTCAAACCCAATTTAGGACCTTTGCATTTTTTGTTGATAACGAATCCAAAAACCGTTTGTTGCTATATCTTGTGGTTTCTGACATCTGGGCGTGACTGACGGACGGACAAAACAAAATGATAGATGACAATATAAAAAATTGCTACCAATAATATATAAAACTTTTTTCCGTAGATATTGAACTATCTAAAACGTAATACGTCATGAAATTATGTGGTAATAACTGTTGGGCTGGATATAATCCAATTGAACATCATTTGTAAACATATATAATGTATTAAGGACTCGTAGTTGATAATTACCGTCAAAACAAGAGTAGAATTTATAGAAATTAATAATTATTATAATATTGACTGAGGAGGTAACTACTTAAGTGTAATTCGGTTAATGCAATCCATTTTAATGACAATGTGCACAAACTTCTCTCATCAACTGTTCCAAATTTCATTCGGTTATCCCCACTGAGTATTGCCGAATATGGTTCAGCCTTGTTACAACTTGCTACATTTAGTTGACTACTTACCATATGTAATAGACATCAATTTCCTATTGACCTAATTCAGTTGCTTATAAAATTATAACCTTTCTTGAATATAGTCATTGAAGAATAATTTTCACTCTATAATACATCCCTTATAGCTTCAAATTATTATTATCATTTATTTACAACTACCATTCAAAATTAGCTTTAAATCTTTAATCCATTTTTTTGTATCAAATCACACACTTCACTCGGACCTAAAAATCCCATTTATTAATGACACTGTACGCAAAATGTATCAACGCTTTAGATTAAAGTTACTTAACAACTCCAACCCATTGATTCGTGAACTAAGTTCTCCACATTTACCAGGCAATCCATATCGTCGGCTCAGCAGGAGGTGGAGCAGAGACTTGCGTTAACTTCACTCAATACAGTTCAAACTTAATAATGCTTAAATACAACATACGAAATAATTAAACTTACTATTATAAATTAAATAATCTTAATGAT
Source organism: Catonia carolina (assembly GCA_035578175.1). Lineage (NCBI taxonomy): Eukaryota > Metazoa > Arthropoda > Insecta > Hemiptera > Achilidae > Catonia > Catonia carolina. Next base: position 251,853,005 of record JAQMRL010000001.1, on the reverse strand, counting down.
TAAATTGTGAAAAAAACTAACTGTAGTAATTAACTGCGGGAGTCCTACTAAAGAGTGGTGTCCTCCTTTAACGTGTAACGTCATTTGTAAATATGTATATATAATATTATATGCATATTTGCTGATTGCGCAAAACCAAACAGTTGAAATTAAAAAGAAATAAAGTGAAAAAAATCTGGTGTGAAACACTCATACGACTTTCTCTTGTCAATGCAAATAATGAACAATAACCCCTAATATTAGAAATGAATAATAAAACTAACCTCAAAAAACATAACCTAATTTTAAAGATGAGTGAATGATGCAAAATGAAAATCAACCCCAGTTTGGCTTAAAAATACGGAAAATCACTCTTTCACGTTAAATTAGGCTCTGTAGAGAAAAATGCTCTAAATTAAAGTTGTATATCTTTAAATTTCCTATAAATTTGATTATATACACTTTTGCCGTAAAGACTGAAATCTTAAAAATCGATTATTTTACAGATTTTCTTAAAAAAAAACAGAAAATTTCTAATTACCGCTAAACCAAGCGTTATACAAAAAATGGTTAGAATAAAAGTTTTGGGTTTTTAAATTTCTTACAACTTTTACTATGTACATTTTTGCGCTAAAATGTAGGAAATTAAAGCCGCAATCTTAAAAAAAACAATGTTTTTACGAGAAAACAGCCTTTCCAAGAATTTCAGCAGACATGGCGCCTACCCTATCTTGTAGAGTATAAAAAATATAGTAAATAAGGTGATTTAAAAAAAACGTAGGAGAAGTTTTTGAGAAAATCGCAGAAAAGTGTAAAACACACGAATAAACTACTACTTCCGGTTTACCGATTTTGATGGAAATGTTTGTGTCGGGTCCTCTAGTGGTATCTAATATAAGTTTTAAGTTCGTGCGATGCTCCGTTCTTGAGATATTCGGTTCACACACACCCACACAGACCATTCGCTAGAAACATGTTTTTTGGGTTCAGGGGATCTGAAAACGTGTATATCCGGTGAAAACTCGATTTCGGAAAATCAACATGAAAACAATATTTTCCTTTCTATATATTCATATAGGCAAGAGAAAGTAAAAATGGGGCATATGGTTCTATACATAAAAACGAATTTAAATGTTGTATGTTAGATTATTGATACAAGAAAAATAAAAGGAAATTGTAAAAATCATAATGGGAACAAGTATATAATACATTTTCCAATTGGCTAAATATGTAAATTTACAAATAAAATTCCATCAAGAAACAAAAATTAATTTCATCATAGTTATCTGGATACCTGCTTGAACTCTATATCCATCTTTGGCTAATTAAGTTTACACAACCGAGTGCACCCGATTTAAGCCAGACAAGAAGTATAAAAGACGACGGGAAGATGAAGTAAGATCAAGAGGGGGAAGTATACGTTGGTTAGGAAGAGAAATAATCGGCTTTTCTTGATGACTTTGGATCGAAACAACTACTCCATCTTGTACAACCCCAACCAACCCTTAAACGTAACTGCCACGGTACATCCACAACACCCACTTGACAAACTGCTGACTGTATACTTGAAAAAAACAATAGCATGTATACCCATGTCAAAATGAAATAGCTGTTCTATAATAACTAACTTAACATAGTAACACAGTTGTTGAGTGCGCCGACATATTCTGGCCCACAAATACGTTTTATTTTCAAATGTCTTCAAACGACACCTGATAATTCATATTGAAATAAAAGTGTTCCTATTCATTTCTATTTATATTTACAATATACAATTTTCTAATACATTGTACATATGAATTAAAAAAAAATTATTTCACTTCAATCACATAAATATATTAAAACAATAATAAATCACCGACTGACAGAAAACTAGCACTTTCAAAACGAAAACGTTCACGCTAGCGCAGCAACCACCATGTCAAAAATATACCACGACATAATCTAATTTTAATTTTATTTATTAAGCATTTTCATATTATTTATTTATTTAACGTCGCATCGACTACAAGGTCATTAGCGACCACATTACATGTAAATACATGTAGTACAATTTTTTTTAAAGGAGACACAAAATATATATAACAGATACAAAGTAACACAATAAGGTCATCAATAAAAAAACAGAATAAAAAATTAGTTAGGTTCAATGAAAATTTAGATAACACAAAAATAATAAATAGAATGTCACAGTGAAAAATAACATATACAATCTTACAATTTTATCAAATTTGAAATTTTGTGAAAGTTCAAAAAGTTTATTGTGTTTTAACCACTCTTTTGTCTACCAAATTGAGTGCTAAATTATTGTTAATTTTAAATAGTGTTAATGTGGAGTTCGTAGTTTGGCAGTCTGTGATGATGTGTTTGAAAGTGGCGTGTTGCAATTTGTACAATGTTGTGCTTCATCTTTTTTCAGTAAGTGTGTAAGTGTATAGTGTTCAATGTGTAATCGTGTTACTAGTACTTGATGACTTCGAAGCTCCATGTAAGGGGTTACCAGAAATATATTTTTGATGTTGTGAAGTTTTGTTGGATAATGTTGAGACCAGATTTGGTTCCAGTGTTGTTTGATTTGATTATTTAGGTGTCTCCTGATATCTGTATGAGACGAGAGATGTTTTTTCTATCAGTGGGATCTTTAACGCCTCTTTAGCGGCGGTGTCCACTGCCTCATTTCTGTGTATACCACAATGCGACATTAATAAATGCGATTTTCATATTAATTTTGTTAATTTTACGGTCCCTATATTATTGTACAATAATTTACAAATCCCGTTATATTTTTTTTCTGTGATGACATTTTATATTCATTAACACTTCTCTATTACAGTGCAACTCCGGTTAACCGGATTAGTATGGGCAGACTCTAATCCGGCAGAAATTCGGATAAGACAGAATGTTAATATCATGTAAACCAAAAATAGTTTAAAAAGTTGTGTGCGGTTAATCAGGGTCCGGTTAACCGGGGTTTGACTGTATTTTTATTTTCGTTCAAAAAAATTCACGTATTTTTGTTTTGTTCAACAAAAATACAAAAAGAAAGCCTAGCAAATGTTCATATTAATAATTTTGATATCTACAATGTTTGAAAAGACAAAAAGTATGGAAGGAAAATCACTGTTATTTTACCACTGTTGTTGGAATAACCCGAGGTGGTATTTACCTTAAAACAAAATATACTTACTCAACAATGATTTTCGTTAAATAACTATGTTGTTTCATAACTCTACACTTCAAACTTAATAATGTACTTCATGAATACAACGGTGTACTTCAAACACATAACTTAAATTTCGTATCAAAATCACCTTGATATTTTAAAAGTTATTTGACGCAGTTCCTTTAAGAAGAAAATTTGTTACTCTCGAAACATTATCTTATTTATTTTTGTAGCGCGTAGAAAGAAAAGAAAAGGAAGTATTTTATCTTTTTGAATTAGTAAGAGCTTGCATTACTCCATATCCTTCCTGGATTTGCTTCATTCTCGTCTGGGCCATAACTTTTGGATCAAGACTTCCTTTTAACAGCAGGTCCAATTTTGTAACTTAAATAAGGTTTCTTTTCACCTGAAAATGTAGAACATAACTAGAGATAAAACTGTAATGATACTGAAAAACGCTCTTTTAAAGTATTCAAAAGATTTAAAGACTACTCTTTCTTTCACAAGGGAAAATATAATTTTTTTCTACGTACATAATTTATAATGTTAACTATTGTATTCGCTCTGATAATTTACTATAGTTTTTTTAAAGCTGTTAAAATTTTATCAGTTATTTTACGGCAAGTTATAAAGCAAATACTTTTTCATGTAAGAAGCACAAGAACAATTTTAATAATTAAGTTTTATTTATGTTACTCGATTTTTTGCTGATAATGTTCATCCTGATAGTGAAAACGTTAATGTACACTTTTTCGCTGCTATAATATACTACACTTTTGCTTCTATAATTTGACCCACCGGGTTGGTCTAGAGGTAAAGACGTCGCCGCGAGTTAGCTGTTTAACAGCTGATTTTCGGATACGAAGGTTCCTGGTTCAAATCCTAGTAAAGGTAGTTAGTTACTTTTATACGAATTTGAATACTAGACAGTGATTACAGATGTACTTTGATGGTTGGAGTTCAATTAACCATACTCTCTCAGGAATAGTCGGCCTGGGTCTGTACAAGAGTACACCTCATTTGCACGTCATACACATCATCTTAAGTAACTCAGGTTGGGCAAACGACTTTTTATGGTGACCAGCTGACAGCTAACCGTGAACAAACTGTACTGGGGTCCCTGTCCAAACTTATGCCTAATTCACGTCAAATAATACAACAAAGCAGCAATAAAATTGGGTAGTTGTCAATAATGTACAGTTCCCGATAACAAATAAAAAAGCTAAAAAAAAATAATAATAATATACAATTATAAATCTCCGCGAAATAATGAAAAATCATGTTACGTTTTCGAATACTGTTGTTAATATGTAACCGTCAGTATAAAAATTATTTCCGTATCATTACTGGTAGCCGAAATAACAACTTTTTTTAAAACGGCCGCCATTTTAAAAACAGTCGTCCAAGAATAAAACAAAAGTATGCATTACACGTAGAAACCTTTATTTTATAATAAAGGGTGTTTTTTTTTAACTTTAAAATGAAATAAAACACAGAATAATTGAACAATTGACGTGAAATTGGTTTTATTTTAAAGATAATTATTTGCCATTTTTATTTTAAAATAATTTGCAGCATGTAGCCGCCGCGGCTGGCTCGGACGTGGTCCAATCGAGACGTCCAATTTGTGACCACTTTTTGCAGCATTTGGGGCCGTATATTGGTAATAACGCGGCGAATGTTGCCTTCCAAGTCGTCAATTGTCTGTGGCTTAATGGCATAGACTAGCGACTTCACATACCCCCACAGAAAATAGTCCAGCGGTGTTAGATCGCACGACCTTGGAGGCCAATTTACAGGTCCAAAACGTGAAATTATGCGTTCACCAAACGTGTCCTTCAGTAAATCGATTGTGGCACGCGCTGTGTGACATGTTGCACCATCTTGTTGAAACCACAGCTCTCAAACATTAAGGCGATTCAATTCAAGAACAAAAAAGTCATTGATCATGGCTCTGTAGCGGTCACCATTGACTGTAACATTCTGCCCGGCATCATTTTGAAGAAGTAAGGACCAATGACTCCACCAGCCCATAAAGCACACCAAACAGTCACTTTTTCTGGATGTAAAGGCTTCTCAGCAATATATTGAGGATTACCTTCACTCCAAATGCGGCAGTTTTGTTTATTCACGTACCCATTCAACCAAAAATGGGCTTCATCACAGAACAAAATTTTCATGTGAAAATCTGGATCAACAGCGATAAGTTTCACGAACCGAACCATGATTTTCAAAATAAATCTGCACAATTTGCAGGCGTTGTTCAGGCGTCAGTCTATTGATTATAAAATGGCAAACCAAACTGAACATAAATTACGAAACAGTGTTCAAAATGACCGCCATGGAAATCAGTATTGCCAACTTAAAGTTCTATACCTCTAAAAAAAACACCCGTTACTTAGTAGCCATATACATTTTAATGCACCTGTAAACAATGTAATAGTACCTTAAAGTTGGGTATACTGGAAAAAAATTAAAATAATTAAAGGCACAAGCAGTACACAACTTTTATTTTTATAATTGTTTACAATAAATTTTGTTGAATTTTAACTAATGATGAAATTTTTTTTTTTTTTTTTAACTTTAATAACTTTATTTGCAACTATATACTACGATACAACGAGCAAATTAGATGACAGTAAACAAAGGATGACAAGGAAAAAAAAAAAAATAAAAATAAATAAATGAAAAAGAACAGTGATACCCATTGGTATATGTTCTATGAAATAAAGTTCATGATACATGAATGATAAATAACATCATAAGAAAAAAAAGAAGAAAGAAAAATAAAATAAATCACTTTATAGAAGATCTCTGGCCCATTGACGTTTCAACCTGCGCTGCGGATTTCCTGGTTGTGATGCATCCGATAGTTTGGTGATTAATTCGTTGGGGTGATCATGCAATTTTCTGTAAAAAACACTGTAGCTGGACTTAACTACTACACTTATGAACGGAATATTAAGGTCGTCATGTAGAATTTTGTTGTTGACATAAAAAGGTGCGCAGGTGATTAAACGTAGGCATTTTGACTGAAAGGCTTGTAATTTTTGTAGATTGCTCGGTTTAGCTGTGCCATAAATTTGTAGTCCATAGGTCCATATTGGTTTGAGATAAACTTTGTATAGTAATAGTTTAGATTTTAGAGTCAGTGAAGAGCCGCGTCCAAGAAGTCGAAATAGTTCTTTCAATTTGGAGTTCAAAGTCAGTCTTTTGGTTTTTATATGAGTCGCCCAGGTGAATCTCTTGTCAAGGTGAAGTCCAAGGTATTTAACTTTTTGTCGTTGTGGTATCGGTTTATTGTCGAGGAATAGTTGAGGACATTCGCCTTTCCGGAGAGAAAAGGTGACATGCACTGATTTTGAAGCGTTGAATTGGATCCTCCAGATTTTTAACCAATAATTTAAAAAGTTAATGTGACTTTGTAAATTATTACTTGCATAATTATTATTATGATGAAAATTAAATAAATATTATGGAATGTTTCCCACTTTGTTCCTCATGATAAAAAATATTTAATGTTTCAGCAGATAAAAGTTTCATTAAAATTTAAACCGTTATTCCATTAGTTAGAATTATTGGAAAGAAACCAAAAGTCGGAGTGGTTTTTGTTTTTTACGAGATACTGTAGTTCTTTTTTATCCATTTTAATATGAAATATTCACATCCTTTGATAGTTTTCCTTTGCATTTAGCAAAGTTTTATAAAATATTATTCATAATTTTTTTAAGTCGTGTATCTTTCTTGGTTTTATAAGCAACAATATTTCAATTTAAATCTCTTTGAATATTTATCCTTCTGTACATTTACAAGTATAAACACAAATAAATTTATTATGCTTTTAACTTGCATTGTTTAGTAATGTTAGCTATATTATATAGCCTACCAGTGGATAAATTCCATCAAATTACCTAAATGTTAGTAGGAAGGTACTTATGAATGGAATTCCATCGAGAATTACCATCTTAATTTAATCACCTCACAAGAGCATTATCTAAACATTTATTAGTTAATTACATGGTCTTCACACATCATTAGAAATGTTTATGTAAATTTTAACATTTTTATTTCTAAACTTGCAACTTCTTATGGTGTATGTACCTTATATAAATACAAATTTGTTTTGTTGTGTTACAAATTAGTGAAAAATATTTCATGCCTGAAATTCAGCTATTCTTTTTAGTATACAACAATCCCGCTTTGGATAATCCAAACCGATTTCTAATTTTTAATATTCTTTTTACGAATAAAACGAAATTTGAAACAAGCAAAGTAATTTTATAATGTACAAAATTTAACTGGTTTCTTAACATAAAAATTCAATTTAAAGACTGATGAATAGTGCTACCGAGAATAAAAAAATGAACATAACCAATTTCCTAATACAAGATGTCTACTTATCTTCTATTATATAAAAGGACAACCATGTCCAGGGTGATTCATTTATAGATCAACGCACAGCCGAAACTACTGACGCTACTGCCATCTATTAATTCCAATCATATCCACCGCTGTACCTTTTTTATCCTTCCTCAAGTTTTTGATGACTCTCCATGCTTCCTTTGCTTTTGTGCCCCCTATATGTTGTTCCACTTTGTTACATGTATTCTCCCACTCATTATTTTTAGCATATCGGGTCATTAATTTTACTTCTTTACGTTTTTGTTGGTATGCTCTTCTATCACAGCTGTTTTTTGTCATAAGCCAAATATTATATAATCTTTTCTTTTCTTTTATCAGTTCATCCAAATCTTCTGTCCACCATGAATCCTTTCCCTGCCACTTGTATTTCCTTTCCTGTCCACGTGCTTCAAAAGCGGCTTTGTGAATTGCGTCTTTCAATTTGATATATTCCTGTTCTGCTGTACCTGTTGTGCTGTCAGGTAATTTAGACAAAAGTCTTAACTTGTAAAGAAAACTGACTGAATCGATATTCAGGCTGTCCAGTGCATATTTCATCTGAGTTAACTTACTCGACTTGTCCTCATATTTTTTGTCTTTTACCCGGCTATGTATTCTTCTATGCAACAGGTACAGTGTCATTTTTAACAGATGGTGATCAGTTCCACATTCTCCACCTCTGTAGACTCTTACATCTTGGATATTCATTAAAGTGGCTTGCTTCACTATGGCATAATCTATAATGGATCTCAACTGTCTAGTCGGCTGGTTCCATGTGAACTTATGTATTTCTCGATGTTGAAAAAAACCATTTAATATTTTCAGGCCAAATGTCTGACATGTTTCTATAAGGCGAGTCCCATTATTGTTACAGATTTCCTCTCCAAAACTTCCAACTACCGAGTCATTCATTTTCCTTCCTGTCCTAGCATTAAAATCACCTAGCAGGATTACTTCTTTTCGGTAACTTATGTTGGTTAGTGTGTCAGTTAGCTTATCCTCAAAATCATCTTTTATTGCATTGTTCGAATCATCTGTAGGGGCATAAACTGCTATAAGAATAATTTCGTGGCCCCATATATCCAGTTCTAATTTCATTAGTCTTTTGTCAATTTCCTCCCATGTTCTAACATAAGCTCTCAGTCTTCTGTGTATGGCTATAGCAACACCTGCTCGTGCCCTGCTACTCTTTGGGACTCCACTGAAATAAAGTATATACTCGCCCATGTCTTCAAAACCGTTTCCTTTTTTCTTAGTTTCAGTAAGCGCGGCAATATCAATCTGGTATTTCTTTAGTTCTTCAGCTATTTCTCTTTTTTTCGTATTTATACCCTGTATATTCCATGTTGCAAAAATCATTTTCCGTTTTCTTATCCGTTTTTTTTTCGTATCCATTTTATTTTGTTTTTCCGTTTTTCCTGTCCGATTCCGAGGCCAATTTATGGGATTTTTTGCTAGGTAAAGTTTTAACAGATGATGGGTCGCAGGCCCAACGCTCTAACCCCCAACCTGGAGGACCAGGGCCGTTTGTTTGGAGTTGCCTTCTCCTAGGCACTTGCTTTCACTGCAGCTTTCAGAGTGTAGCCTACCCTGGATTTTGTTTGGGTTTACTCCCTAGGCTCTTCCGCCCTCTCCGCCGTTGGGATTTCTCCTCATCCGCCTTCGAGACCGTTGACCGGTTTTCACCTAGTAACCCTAGGCAGGGGCCCTCACAGGGTGCTACCATCCGGAGCCAGATGGACCCTGGTTTTTTCACGAGGTGTATCTCCTCCCGCTCCTCCTTCCCTATCACTTGCACGATAAGGCCCCGGGCTTGCGACCGGCAATGGCGGAGTTAACATTTTATCAGTAAGTGTATTATCGTCAATGTAGTATCGTTGCACAAATAACAGGTCGGTGCATCAGTCTTTTGAAGAAGGTATTTGTGTGTGAGACTAGAATGCCCAATTCTTAGGCGTGTTATAAGTACTTGATTTTGTCTGCTACTTTGTGGTATTAATACGTCATGTGTGTTTTCCCTGAAGTCGTGTAGTTTACTGCGATGTCCTTTCCATTCATCGTTCCACACTCCTTGTGTCGTCTTGAGAACAAATTTTGACAAATCAACATGTGAGACAGCATGATCATGAAACACTTCTTTTATGGCTTTTTTGGCGGCATTGTCTGCCTTCTCGTTTCCTGATATACCAACGTGTGCTGGGGTCCATACAAATTCAATTGTGTTATTAATTTTTGTCTTCTCTTCTTATAGTGCATCTCCTATCGGAGGTTTGCTATCATCACAGCAATCCGGACCTTGTCGACTGCAGCTCTGAACAGTTGAACACTGCCACAGTTAAACCAATCCCTCAGGTTCTTTAGCCAGGACACACGGCGTCTTCCGATGCTCCGCCCTCCACTAATCTTTCCCTGGACTATCAGTTGAAGAAGCTTGTATTTCTGTCCTCTCATTATATGACCCAGATATTGAAGCTTTCTTCTTTTTATGGTGTTAATGATTTCGCATTTCTTCTGCATCCGGATCAGCACTTCGGCATTACTAACTTTATCCGTCCAGGGAATACGCCACATTCTACGGTAACACCACATCTCGAATGCTTGTAGTTTGTCGATGTGGTTCTTCTTGAGGGTCCATGCTTCAACCCCATACAAGAGCGTGGAAAAAACGTAACAACGCAGCATCCTCATCTTAAATTCCATGTTGATATCCCGACTTGCAAATAACTTCCTCATCCTTACAAATGTTGATCTGGCTATCTCTATCCTCGTTCTTATTTCTCTTGTTTGGTCACCCGATTGTTCTATCCATGTTCCCAAATATCTATATGCCGATACATTCGCTATTGGGGTGCCTGCCACTGTCAGGTTCACATGGTTCAGATCTTGAGGGAATTTTGTAATTACCATTAACTTGGTCTTCTTAAAGTTAATTTTTAGCCCATATTCATTACATCGATCATTTAATTTTTCTAATAGGTGTTGTGTGTCTTCAAGGTTGCTCGTTAACAAGACGGTATCATCAGCATACCTCATATTATTAATTACTTCTCCATTTAGTACTATTCCCACCAACTCATCTTCTAGGGTTTCCCTAAAAATAGCTTCACTATAGAGGTTAAATAGAAGCGGTGATAGGATGCAACCCTGTCTCACACCACGACGAATCTCCATTTCTTCTGTTGGTTGGTTTTCTACCATTGTTTTGGCTTTTTGGCCCCAATATAGGTTATTAATTATTCTAACGTCGTCGGAGTCGATGTTTTTGCTGATGAGCAGCTGATGTAACCTGTTATATTTCACCTTGTCAAAGGCTTTCTCGAAATCGATGTAACATGCATACACCTCTTGGTTTATATCCAGACAGCGCTGAAAAAGAACGTTAATCCCGAACAGCGCCTCTCGTGTACCAAGTCCTTCGCGGAATCCAAATTGTGTGTTGCTTATGTCTTCCTCCAGTCTTCTGTAAATTCTTTTGTGAATGATCCTTAAGAACAACTTCAAGGTGTGGCTCATAAGTGCGATGGTCCTGTAATCTGAGCATTCTCTTGGATTTGGTTTCTTAGGTATGAGCACAAATGTGGATGACATCCATTGTTTAGGAATTTCTCCCTTTTCATAAATGCGGTTAAAGAGGCCCAGAAGAATATCAATCACATCATCGTCAAAGAGTTTGATAAGCTCTATGGGTATCCGATCCGGACCAACAGCCTTACCGGGTTTCATAGTTTCCAAGGCATATACTAGGAATATACTATTTCCGATCTTAATATTTTCAAGTGCACATTACTTGATTCTAAGATTGGTTTTGGAGGTCTTTCTTCATCGAACAGTTCTGACAGGTATGTTTTCCACCTTTCAAGTTTGTCCCCCACGTCAGTTATTATACACCCATTTATATCCTTGATAGTATTACCAGCTGCCTTGATCCTGTTACATCCAGCCATTTCCTTTATCCTTTTGTGCATGTGAAAGCTGTCAAATTTCTTTTCTAGTACCTCTATTTCCGCACATTCAGCTGCTAGGTATTCCTCTTTTGCCTCCCTTATTTTTCTCCGTACTGCCCCATTCAGTGTCCCGTACTCATCTTTGTTGCCTTTGCTCTTTCTCCTTTCCTCCATAAGATCCAGAATTTCCGATGTCATCCAGGGCTTTTTCTTGGCTCTTTTGCTTCTTAGATGGTTTTCAGCTATTGTTTCTAACTCTATTTGCACTTGGTTCCACCTTACATCCACATTAACTTCATCAGATGCACCAATATCTCTCATACATTTGTTAACCTCTTTCCTAACTGTGTCATGGATTGTAGAGTTCTTAAGGAGTTTTGGGTCTATATAGTTGTTTAAACGTTTTGTTATCCTTTTCATCCTTATACTGAGCTTGGCTATAACTGGGTTGTGGTCGGAATTAATGTCAGCACCTGGGTAGGTTTTTGCAGCTTTGACTGAGTTCTTATAACGATTGTTAACGAGGATGTAATCTATTTGGTTTCTAACTCTATTTCCTGGGTTATCCTTAGGTGATTTCCAGGTGTACAATCTACGATCTGGTAGTTTAAAAAACGTATTTGCTATCATAAGATCTCTAACTTGACAGAACTCTACCAGCCGATCCCCCCTACTATTCCTTTCTCCCAGGCCAAAACTCCCTGTGTGTGCTTCGACTTTTTCTTTGCCTACTTTGGCGTTGAAATCTCCCATAACCACTGTGATATCATTAGTCTTTATGCTTCTAAAGATATCATCAAGCTCAGCATAAAATTCTTCAACTTCATCGTCCTCTTTATCCGCTGTTGGTGCATACACCTGAATTATGTTCATAATTCCCGTATGTGTTTTAAGTTGAAGCATCATGACTCTGTCTGAGCAAGGTGCAAAATTCAAAACCGACCCTGTAAACTTTCTATTCACAAACACTCCAACTCCATACAAATGCTTTGGGTCACTATTCCCAGAGTAATAGAAAGTGCCGTTTCCCATTGCGCATTTGCCACTCCCCGGCCATCTCACATCACTAACCCCCAAAAAATCCACATTCAGTCTCAACATTTCCTTCACAATGTTGTCTAGTTTTCCTGGGGCAAAAACACTTCTTGCATTTCACGTTCCAATCTTCATATTTTTCACTGCTGCTTTCATAAACTTGTTTGCCACTGTTCCCCCCGGAGATCCGATTGGGGAACTATTAACTCCGGAACATTTCGTTTTGAACTTTGCCATGATTGCTGTGTACGATTGTACTAGGGATATCATATTGATCTTTAATACCCTGGTTTCCCGTTGCCTTGGGTATCCTTATGCCGTTGATTACCTTAGTAATTCCTCCGCCTTTGAGGCCGATTTTCAACCTCAGGACAAAAGAGTGCCCTTTCCTTAACTTGTTCATCCGCCCATAGCCGTTGACAAGTTGAAGGTGGATCGCTTATTCCGGCAATCATTCAGTCGTCAGAGCCTCGTCAGTTATCTAGCAGGGAGCACCGGATAACGTTAGTTATCGCACGAGCAGGTGAGGTTGACATTTGGGCTGTCATTATTAGAACTTCGCCCCTTACTCCCCAATTAATTTTTGTATTTAACACTAAAAGCCTAACTATTTCTTGAATTATCGGTTCTTTAGTATTTGAATTAGAAATGCTTTCTAGAACACTTTTAGAATCGGTAAAAATTACAAATTTGGAATTTCGGGATTGAGATACAATTTCCAGAGTTTTATAAATAGCATAGGCTTCACAAAAGAATATAGAAGATACGTTATTAATTTTGTAAAGAATCTCTAAATCAGGAAACACGATTCCACAGCCACAACCTTCAGTTGTAAGTGAACCGTCTGTGTAAACACTCATGTAGTCTTTGAATCTGGCAGTTATTTTTTGAAACAGAGGCCTGAAGACAGCAGAGTGGCAGTTTTGTTTTCCAAGAACACTAAAACTTAAATCAGGTGTTGGAAGTTTTAGGAGCCATGGTGGTTCATCGGGTTGACAAACTTCAAAAACATTTGGAAGACGTATATTTAACTCTTTGAGGTAGATGTCCACGCGATCACCTAAAGCTTTCGGGTATCTTGCTCTTTTTCTGGTAGATGTTTGGTTACCAAACATCTAGTGCAATATCTATGGATATTGCACTATATACTGGGTTCATCGGTGTTGTAGATATTTTAACTGCAAATTTGATACATAAGTATTTTCTGCGATATGACAACGGTATGTCATTGCTTTCGGCATTGATACTTACCACCGGGCTGGTCCTGAACGCACCCAGAGCCATACGCAAACTTGTTGTATGAATAGAGTTTAAAGAATTTTTTACTGCTTTTTGTGCAGAGTCATAAACAATCGAACCATAATCTAATTTGTTTCTAATTAAAGCCCTGTAAGTATTTAAAATTATACGTTTATCAGCTCCCCAACTGCATGACGAAAGTAATTTAATTACATTCATTCGTTGTAAACAGTCGGCTTTAAGTTTTTTAATGTGAGAAACCCACGTAAGTTTCTCGTCAAATACCATACCTAGTATTCTAATTTCATTTTTCTGTTTAATTTCATGGTTACCTACAAAAAGCTGTGTATGTTCATCCGATGAGTGTTTTCGGGAGAAAATAATATAATCTGATTTAGTCAGTGAAATATTGAATCCGTTATTCAACGCCCATTTCTGTATATCACTCAGCGTTTTCTGTAAACAGTGTTGAGTTGTTTGGACGATTTTGCCTCTAATAGTAACAGTCACATCATCTGCAAATATGTAGCATTTTACTGGCGGTGATATTAATTTAGTTATATCATTTATAGCAACAAGAAATAAAGTTACACTCAAAACGGATCCTTGAGGAACACCATTTTCTACAACAAATTTTCTCGACAGACTTCCATTTGCCTTGACCATTATGACCCTGTTTTGTAAAAAAATTGAAATGAAGTTTAGGATCGGTCCATTAACACCAATTTCACTTAATATCTTTACAATTCTGTACTTCCAAACCATACCGTATGCATTTTCCATATCCAATGCAACTGCAATTAGGTGTTCACCAGATTCAAAAGCATTACATATGTCGGTTTGTAGATTAACAAGATGATCTAAAGTAGATCTATTTTTTTCTGAATCCACTTTGAAATTTAGACAGAAAGCTAATGTTGTCTAAGTACCAAACTAGCCGATTATTTAATATCCTTTCTAGAAGTTTACATAATGTGGAAGTTAATGCAATCGGTCGATAACTCTCTGCTTTACTATGATCTTTATTTGGTTTAGGAACTGGAACTACAATAGCTTCCCTCCAAATGGCCGGAAAGAGATCGTGTGATAAGATTCTGTTATAAATGTCTAATAGAAATAGTATGGTATTATTAGGTAAATTCTTCAAAAATATATTAAAAATACCGTCAGGTCCAGGACTTGAATTACGTAATTTTGAAATGACATTTTGGATCTCGCTGTAAAGAATAGTAGAATTAAGAGGATCATTTAAGGTGTTGGCTCCATCGTCAGTGACTTCGTTAATATTGAGTTCAGTATTATTTTTAATTTCTAAAAATTTCGCATTATATTTAGCATCACTGGAACTTTGAGCAAAGGTGTTGGCTAATAAATTGGCAATCTCATCTGGATGTGTGATTATTTTACGGTTACTATTTACAAGACATGAAATATTAGTAGAACATTTAATACCTCTTATTTGTTTTATTTTATTCCACGATTCAACGGAGTTTGAGCTGGTCATTGAGGAGATGAAATCACTCCATGACTTACGTTTCTTTAATTTAAACAATGTTCTCGTATACGACCTACACTTTTTATACTCAGTAAAATTTATCTGAGTTGGGTGGCGTTTATATTTATTGAACGATTTCTTGAATTTTTGTAGAGACTCCTTGCATTCATCATCCCACCATGGGACTTGCCTTTTACGGATTTTGCCTGAAGTTTTCGGTAAATTTTTAACTGCTGCTTCTAAAATTATACTAGTAAAACAACTAATTTCATCATCTATTGTTCTTTCTTCTTGTGTATGAGAGGTGGGCATAAATATTTCCTCAATTGTTAATGATATGTCATGTCGGAATTTTTCCCAATTGGCCTTACCAAAAATCCATTTCTGATTAATCGTATCAAATGTATCTCTAGATCCAATGTCAATAATGATCGGAAAGTGGTCACTACCATACAATTCGGACTCAATTCTCCATTCAAGCTGATGAGCAACTGACGCACTGCAAAGAGTAAGATCTATTGCACTAAAAACTTTATAACTGCTGTTGAAATGAGTAGGTTTCTTCTTATTTAAAAGAACCACATCAGTATCTTCCAATAATTGTTCAATAATATTTCCTCTGGCGTCATTTTTATGAGAACCCCAAGCATAGTTGTGAGAGTTAAAATCTCCGGCGATTAAAAACGGTTTTGGTAGTTGATGGATTAAATTATACAACTCGGTGGATGAGAGCTTGTACTGGTTAGGTAAGTAGATGTTACAAATTGTAATGGAACCTATTGGAAGAAGAACAGATACAGCGACGGCTTCGATGTTAGAATTTAATTTAATTTCAGAAGTTTTGAATTTTTTATGAATATACATGGCCACACCTCCACTATGTAATAAAATACACAATTTATAAATCTTCAATCAAAATGATTATTATTTTATTTTATCATACATACTCTTTTAGATCTCAAATCCAACTCATCATTTTTTTACAATAATTTCTTCTCCTTTCTTCTTCTTAGTTGCCTAGCAGCGAGATTTTGTTTGTATTAAATTTTTTTATTAATGTTAAATAATTTTGAATATTTAATTTAAATCAGCTGGATTTATTTATATTCAAACTTAATAAACCAAAATAAACAGAGCCAGCTGTCATTGATTTATTTGTATCTTTACAAATTAGTTTTTTTTATTTCCTTTAACCAAAAAATTATAATTTAAATTTTGAATTTGTTTTATAAATTTAAATGTCATAAAATGTAGCCAAAATGTTTTAAATATGTCCTGCTAAGCAACTTTACAATATTTTACTACTCAAACAAATATTAATAAAACACAACTTAACAGATTATATTAACAGATAAGTAACAGAATAATTAAGTAATAAAGAAACAGGAACACAACGTAATACAATCAAACATATATACATAAATTTTTATATGTACATAGACTGCTATGCTACATTTTCCCCTTCTTCCGGATAAAATAAAATTTAATCTTTTAAATTTTATTTTGGAAATTTTAAAGTTCAAAATAAGGAAATTTTAATCAGATCTGAAACTTTGCTTTCACATCAAATAAGTTAACTATTATTCTACATAAATAACAAAATAAATAACAAAATAATAAATGTCATACATTGATTTCAACTAAACAAACTGTATTATTAACAAAATAATTATCTTTCTGACTACAATGATATCCTGCTTAAAATTCTTAGACCTCAAACATTTTTTTGATCTGGATTAGCTCCTTCATCATCACTTAGCTCACATTTTTGAATAATGTTCACTTTTGGATCTAAGTCTCTTCTGTTTCTAAAATTTTGATCTCTATTCTGGTTATCAACTCTATGCATGTTTGACCTATCATTTGTTCTTTCATTATACCTATTAAATGGTCTATTAGATCTTCTGTCTATAAACTTGTTAGCTTGATTATTATTCTTAAATCTATCATTCCTATTCTCATACTGTCTATTATTATTATATTGACTAAACCTATTCATGTTATTATTTCTGTTATAGTATGGTAAATTTTTATTATTACCATTATCTAATCTATCTGTGTTCTCACATTCCTGAGATTTCTTGAAACTATCGTTCCTATAACTACCATTATTATCATTATTCTTAAATCTAAACATATTCTCTTTATTATAACTTATCTGGTTGTTATGACTTGTACTCCTGAAATCATCAAATTGCTGTAGAATTAATAACATACTGCTGTATGTATCAATTCTTTGTACCAAAACCGCTGCATGAATTTTATCATTGAAATGTTTAGATAATACAACAATTCTCTCACTCTCACTCAAATTATCTAGTGTGTACTTAGCTAAGTTATATTTGTTCTGGAAGTACTGCACCATATTTAATTTTCCATTCGGATTATACTGTCCTGTTTGTAAATCTAACCTAATCCTACGTTTCACAAATTCATTCCAGAAAACAGTCTTAAACTCTGCTTCAAACATGTCCCATGATTCTAAATCTTCAAATACAGTTCGATACCATGTTTGTACATGTCCTATGAAACACATACTAAGTATATTTTTAATTGTCCTCCAAGATCCTGTTTTATAATATTGTTCACCATACAAATTTAGATATCCCTTTATTTTATCAAGTTCCATTAATGGATTGTTTGAGTTTCCATTAAATTTTGGAATTTCTTGCTTTCTAAACATATTGCTAAATTGGTTCACATCACTATTTTGTCCAATAACTTTATCACTAACACTATTATGTACTGTTGTTTTTAACTGATCTACTTCTTTGTTTAAGGTTTTGTTTAGGTTACTAACCTTCCTATCTATATCGTCCTTAAAATCAATCATTCGACTTTCATGTTTGCAATCGAGTAACTCTAATTTATTCTCGATATTCCCTATCTGTTCATTAATATTTGTTTTAATATGACCAAACTGATCTTCTATTCTATCGTCTATGCTTCTATTCATATTTTCCAATTGTTCATCTAAACTACACTTAAATTCTAACCTCATACTATCTAGTTTAACGTTCTGCAATTCAATATTCTCCTTAACCTGCTCTTTAAATTCTTCTATCTGTTTATTCTGATCTATTATCCTCTGTTCCTGACTATCCATTTTAGCCACTAAATTCATTTCCATATTCCTAATTTGTTTAGTTTGTTCATCCATATTTTGCTTTTGTTCGTCTATATCAACTTTTAATCCTCTTATTTCCTGTTTTTGTTCATTCATTTTTAAACTTAAATCACTAACCATTTCCAATAACTTCTCCATGTCAGTCTTCTCTTTAGGCTTAATAACCTTTTCTACCTCACTATCAGGTTCGCCTTCTGATTTACTTTTTTTATTCCTTAACTCATAGGTCGCCATTTTGATCTCTTTTAAAATATGTTATTTAATTCCGCGATATTAATAAAAAAAAACACTTTGATATGGTCCTAACAATACTAGTCGTTCACTTTGACCTAATTGTCAGCCGCTACGTTGGGCGCCAAAAATGTAATAAAATACACAATTTATAAATCTTCAATCAAAATGATTATTATTTTATTTTATCATACATACTCTTTTAGATCTCAAATCCAACTCATCATTTTTTTACAATAATTTCTTCTCCTTTCTTCTTCTTAGTTGCCTAGCAGCGAGATTTTGTTTGTATTAAATTTTTTTATTAATGTTAAATAATTTTGAATATTTAATTTAAATCAGCTGGATTTATTTATATTCAAACTTAATAAACCAAAATAAACAGAGCCAGCTGTCATTGATTTATTTGTATCTTTACAAATTAGTTTTTTTTATTTCCTTTAACCAAAAAATTATAATTTAAATTTTGAATTTGTTTTATAAATTTAAATGTCATAAAATGTAGCCAAAATGTTTTAAATATGTCCTGCTAAGCAACTTTACAATATTTTACTACTCAAACAAATATTAATAAAACACAACTTAACAGATTATATTAACAGATAAGTAACAGAATAATTAAGTAATAAAGAAACAGGAACACAACGTAATACAATCAAACATATATACATAAATTTTTATATGTACATAGACTGCTATGCTACAACTAGCGTGTAGAACATTTACTCTATTTCTATAAAAGATAGAATAATTATTAGAAATAGGTGCAAATAGATCGTCTTTAAAATTTGTCTCTTGCAGACAGATTGCAATCGGATTATGTTTATTAATAAGCAGTTGGAGAAACTCTTTTTGCTGGTAAAAACCATTGATATTCCATTGAAAGATGGAATATGTAGAATTATAACTTCCTGTCATTTTAGAACATAAAACTTAAGTGATTAAATAAAAACAATTTTTGAAAATCGAGAAATATACGGTATATTCCAACAATTACGACGAATCACAGTCTAGCAAAGATAGTAGATTACTGTCACCTTCTAAGTTGGCACTTTTTACTGGAATTTCCATACTTGAGTTATTAGATCCATCTATCGCTGATTTTAGTGCCTTTTGTAATTTAGTAAATTTAGTTTTAAGGGATCTTCCGTTTAAAGAAGGATAAGTATCATTAAGAAGAATCAAAACTTTAGATAGGTCAGAGGTATATTCCTTTATAATGCCTACAGGATTGGAGGAACCTTAAGTCCTTTCAAGGAGGCTCTTTAATTGCATGTAGTCAAGAACGTAGGGGTTGTCTTTGCTACTGAGAATGTCCTTCAGAGGACTTAACTGGTCTTCTATTACTTTAGAAAAGTTATCACCCTTCTCCTTTTTAATCTTCTTTTTCATCGGTCTAGTTAGGGTATACCCTTCTTCTGTCGATGAATCGATATTCGACGAGTTATCTAAACACTCCTCATTATTAATGGCAGTAGAGCCCTCAGACGACAACGGCCTTTTATGTATTTTGGCTTCAGTCATACTAGATTTACCAGGAGCAGGAAGCCCAGGAAATTCAACATCAAACTTAGTATGTTGCTTACTAGTGTCGTTTGATTTTTGTGTACCGGTAACACTGGTATCAAAATTACCATCGGATTGAAAATTGTTAGTGGATTTATGATTTCCGTTAACAGTAGGAACCTCATTGTCCTCAACCTCATTTAAACTACCAACATTTTTAACATGACCAACATCCCTATCGCTTACTAAATTCTCATCTTCACGATTGAGGTCACTGACTTTGTCATTTATGATTGAAGTACAATCTTTAGCCTGATGCCCCGGTTGTTTACAGACAAAACAGGAAATAGAGTCAGATGATAGATAAATCCAATAGGATGTATCATCATATACAATCTTCATAGAGTCAGGTAATTTTCCAAAATCTTCCGGGTGGATATACACCTGACGTCTGAAACTCATGATGTGGCTATAGCCGGGTTCAGATATCCCCGCTTTCAGGAAAGAAATTTTAGACGCTAGTCTTATATTAAGTCTAGAAAGTTTATCTTCCAGTATATTATGAGGAATTACTGGACACACATTTGATAAAATAATCCTTTTGTGCGTTGTAATTAACGGCCGAATAAGCAATTTGTTGTTCTTCAGTGAAATTACTGTGTGGTCTGCTACAAGACTGTTTACTATATCTGAGCAAGATACATACAAATTCTGTTCATCGAGATGCGAGAAACAAACCTAATGTTCTCGGGTTTCACTAATAAACCGACTGCCTGGATGTACTCCTTTACTGGTATTCCGTCGATTGCATCTAAAATTATGGCTTGAGCCTTCGTTGGAAAATTATTCGTTTTTACGCTATTTGCGTAAGAAGCTTGTTGACTGTTTAATTTACTGTTTTTTTTCCATTGAATTACTACTATTATTTAACAATGAACCTCTGTACTCAGAAGCCATTTTAAATATTTTCCGTAACCTAGGCTAGCTTAGGTTAGGTTATCAACAATGACAACAATGCCGACAAAAAACAAACAAAAGATAAAACAAAATGAAATAAAATAATTACCTATCACTTAAGTGTAATCGGTATACTCGCAGACAAGTAATTAATAGTTTTAAATAGAAAAATACTTGTATATTTTGTCCATAACATAAACAGCACAACATTTGTTTACAAACACCAAACCGGAAGTCCTAATCTATGTTTTACTTTTGTCACTCCGGATGTTGTACTGTACATAGTGTTTAATCTTTTAACCTAACACTGGATTTACATTTTAGACAGAATTAATTCCAGAATTGTTGTAATTAGCATAATAGCCTAAGTGTTATGTTTTTTTATGCTTTATAGTATTATTACTTATTATGCAAGATACGAATGTTATTGCTTAAGTCACACAATGTATTTGACTGACATTGTAAAAATGATTTTTGCAACCGAACAATTAAAATTTAATTTAAAAAAAGTTTGTCTCAACCAATTCAGTAAAATGCATAGGATAAAGTTATTTTCTTAAATTTAACTTAAGTTTAAATAAAACAACAGTTATTTATGTAAATTCAGGAAATATGCTAATCTCTCTCTTTTTCATTTTTTCACCATAAGGGTCGATTCACACACATTCGTCACGTCACGTCTCAGTTCCGTCATTCCGAGTAGTTCAGTCACAGAAAAATATTCTTTCTTGAAAAATTAATGACATTGTCTACACTGAGCACCGGCACCGTCCCGAATCCGGTGCGTTAGTCTTGTCGCCGTCACGGAACCGTCAAAACGATATTTTTTTCTCGACGATATTTTGTTTTTACGGACGTGTTTGTCTCTGTAAAATGACCGAATGGAGTTTGACGGAAGAAAAACTGACGTACATGTGGGAATACTGTCATCATTTTTGACTTCGAGTGGCCGTGCCGGTTCCGTTTCGGAATGGTGACGCGATTGGTGTGTGTGAATTGTTTTTTATACGTAATTCCAAAAAATTATACTTGTGACTTAGCAAATAGGTTATTAGCAGATTATAAATCAGTTATAAGCAAATTAAAATACAGAATCATAGCCTTAAAATTGCATGGGCGAAGCCACGACGCTATCTATTATATAAAAAGAGATATCCTGATTTATAGATCATTTTAAGTTTTATAAACTGTTGCTAAGAAAGGATTTTGCAAAATTTTTATTTTAAATGGTAGAATTCGCAAAAATACCTTCCCATAAGAAATACAGAGAGTATACTTAAACAGTTGATTCTTTGTTTACGTTTGCGTGGGCGAAGCCACGCGGGACCCGCTAGTATAATATGATTCGCTTACTGGTGAAACATTTTTTCTCTTGTTCATGAGCAATAAAATTACAAGTATTTATAAATTTTGACTACTGCTTGGCTCCAAAAAATCACAAGTTGTTTGCTGTCGTTATACCGAAAACGTTGACGATGACGCAACATTGCTGGTGCCAAATTAACACGATGTCTGCATGTGTGTCATTGTGCTGATCTATACGTACTGCAGTGCTCATTATTACACACAGTTAACCCACACCATTCCAATAATTTCTGCATAATAATAAATTTAATATTTTTGTGTTATTTTTTGTTCTCATGCAAATTGTTGTGGGTAATCCGAACGGGTTCTGGCCCCAATGAGTTCGGATTAGCAGGGTTGTTGTGTAAATCGTAGATAAAAATTTACCATCATCCCTTAAAATAAAGGTGGAGCTTGAAAAGCAACCACTAGTATTGCAGAGGTTATAACTTGGTTATATTTAGGCTAATTTACTTGAAATTCTAGTTTAATAAAAAAAATAATTAAATTCTATTTATTCTAATAATTAAATTCACCGTGTATTTGCTTATAGTTTGAGTATTTTTACATTCAATTGATGTTTCGAATTTGTATAAATACAGCAAAAATTTTGATCAAAACAAATTAATATTAAGAAATATTTTGAAACCATATTAACTTTTACTCATAAACGGGTCTAGAGAACTGAATTCAGAATGATTTGGAAGAAAACCATTTGGAAATTGGTTGTGTGCATCAAAAGTTATGATTCCTAAAAATTGTTTTTAAATTACTAATTCTTGAACAAGATAGTATCAAAGTCAAAACAGTAGACAATCACATTAAATAAATATTATAAATTTTGTTGATATTGCTTTCGTTTTGATTTATGGAACTAAAATAAATTATATTGCTAAAATACATACACATTTTTATTCAAAATGATTTACTGTACAAAAATAGTTAAAAGAAAAAACTTTTACCTCCTTACTCTCACGTTGATCACTTAAATGGTAGCATATGTAATAAGCTTAAATATGCAAGGCCAGAGTGAAGACTTTTAGGCATTTTAGCTTATCTAGAACAACGTTAAAGTAACTGTTTACAAATTAGTAGGCCTTTAATTAAAATACCAGACGTTTCGACATTAATGTAATACCTCTTCTAAAAAATGTTTACGTTTGTAGTTTTCATAAAACTAATTAGGCCTACTGCATTTCTTTACTTACGTATTTAACTAACTAATTGATTCATATTGAAAATGTGAAAACTATTTTAAGAAAAGGCAATGAACTTAATCTGAAACAATTTGTTTAGTACTAGATTACTACAAAATGATTACTTCAGACAGACTGATAAGGGAGTCTGCTAATTTTTTATAACCTAACTTAAAATTTCTAGAAGTATAAAAGATATAAAGAAATTTCTGTGTAAATAAATACACAAAAAATGACTTAAAATAATTTACAAATAACAAAATAGACATATTAAAAATATAACTAGGTTTACGTAATAATTCAAATAATGGGAGGTAAAACAAGGTCGACTTTTCAGACATTCTTTTGTGGGTGGATAAAAAAAACCAAGCCATACGATAAGTGGGCGCACACAATTATGTTAAATTTTTAACATTTCAACAAAAAATTAGCAGCAGTGAATCAACTGAAAGTCCCTCCCTTAATTCTTGTCTTCAATGAAGAAACCAATAAACGAAGATTTGGAAAATGATGGAGAAGCAATAGTCAAGGTCATTAAATACCCCCAACCAATTTAAATCAAATAATTCGTACGTTTTACATCGTACTAAGTAGCCGCTAGTCAGAACCTGTACGGAAATAAATTAACACCACCTCTTAAAATTTTCAAAGAAGGAACGCACCGGTGAAATACCATTATCAATCCGAAATATTGTCCATATGTCAAAGTTCTATTCAAAATCTGTCCAGCTATAGAACGTACAAATTGGAAAAAAAAATTATTTCGCAAAAAAATATTGTTCGAGCTAGCCCAATCAATAAGCTGGTATAAAATCGTTTTGTAATGTTAAGTGACAACGATTTTATAAGCAACGTAGAATGATTATCAGTTTAAATCTCCAAGTAAAGAAACAGCACTGGACATCATTTTCCAAGTTAAGTAGGTCTATACTCACCTTAAAAATATAACAATGTAACGAACAAATAGGGTGTTTTTGTTAATTAAAAATATTTCTCTACGTAAAACTTAAAATATGAAACTTATATTTTGGAATTTGAAATGCACTGTCTCTCTTGTGATGGAGTTTTCTGACGCATATTGTGACTGACATATTATGAAGTTCCGGATCTAGTTAACCCCAAATAAAAAAAAACTCCCTTATAATCTATAAATAATACGAGTATTTATTTACAAACTAATTATTAAACTTATAAAAACTACAGATTTCGCTAACCTACTTAACTTAAAAAAAGACTAAATTTAATACAGAATTTTCTAAAACTTAACCAAGACTTGAAAGAAATTTAAATAAAAAAAAATAACTTTATGACCATGATTAACACTCACAACACTAGAAAATTTTACGCAATTTGCCAGGTACAAAGAAGCTGTTCATTATGCAACGTTTTTAAAATACTTCACAACTTTTACACGAGACTGACTAACTAAGTAAAAGATAGCCGCTTTATGCATAAAAACAAATCATCGAGAGTTCTTGAAATATAAAGGAAATAACAGAAAAATCAATAAGATTGAAGGTGCTAGAGAGGCATTTAATTAGTGTCAACACTCACACAACACACAAGCACCTGATAGTCAAAACAAATTTGTCCAGCCTGCCTGCGTGTATCACAATATAATAAGAAAAAAATTATACATTAAGAGTACGAAATTTGGACAAAAAATAACGGGAATTTTAGTTTTTCTTAAAAAATGTATTAATTCAACTAAATATCAATGTTGTCCTCTTCAAAGTAATTCTCCTCAGATACAATACTCTTGTGCCAGCGGTTTTTTCAATCTTAGAAGAACTTCTAGAACTCACTTTTTGGTATAGCTTTCAGTTTCTTTAGTGATTCTTTTTTTACGCCATCAATGTTGGCAAAACGTCATCCTTTCATGGTTCTATTGAAACGTCGAAAGCAGGTTTTGACGTCATACCCATATACCCATGTTTCGTAACCTGTTATGACCGTTTGTTGAAATTCTGGATCATTATTGACTTCATTCACCAATTCTCGGGCGATATCCACTCGACGTTCTTTTTGTTCGAAATTCAATAATTTCGGAACGAAATTTGGTGCAAAATTTGGTTTTATACCCAAAACATCCAAAAAGATTACTTGATTTAATCCAAATAATATACTGACCTCATCAGCAACCTCTCTGATAGTGATTCTGCGATCTTCCAGAATCATTTTCTGAGAATCACTTCTACGACGTTGTCACCGGTTATTGATGTGCTAGGGCGTCCAGGGCGGTCGCCATTTTCAACGTTTTCACGGCCATTTTTGAACAGTTTGTACTATTTGTAAAGTCTTGTTTTACACATAACAGTTTTACCAAAAGCCACTGTCAACATTTCGAATGTAAAAATGCACTTGATATCATTTTTACTACACGTGATATTATTTTTCACTCACAATTTAATGCAAACTCTTTGATAAGTTTTTCCGGAAGTAACAAATCGCCGAGCGAATGCAAACACGTGTATTCTTTTCAACTACTAACAATAAACTATGCTTTCAAAATGGCTGCAAATGCGGACATTATGTTAAAAAGAGATGAACAAACGAGATAAAAATAAATTTTTGACATCGGATTAACAAAACCCGCGAAATTAGGAAATTCCCGTTATTTGTTTATCAAACCTCGTACAATTAATTCGAGTTTTATTTTCTTTGGAATAAAATTATTTAGTCTATACTAAATTATAAATTTTATAAATTATAATAAATTTTGCTCGTGTTACTTGGACTACAGATTTTTAGAATAAATTGTAAAAACGTATTACAAGAGATTTTAACAATAAATTATTGTAAAAACGTATTACTACATATTATTTTAACAATAAATGTAAAAACAAATTGAAATAACTTTAAACGTATAAGGTATAAATTTCTAGAAGCAAATTCTGTAACAAGATTAGGTTATACATAAAAAACTGATAAGAAAACTGTTAAGAAAACAGAATACACGAAGAATAGAACTACATTGACCTTGAAACCTGTAAATACGAGTATCTGTAACTTTTTGCTTTTAAAGGTGATAAACTTTTTTCCTTAAATTTCCTATTCAGGACATAACCTTACTGAGTCGTTACTGTTACTTTTGTTAAATTAAAAAGTCTTAGTTATTTTTAAAAATACTGTTATATTAATGGCATGTCTCCAAGTAAAATCTTATTTAAAAACTAATTGTTAAAAGACGGCTCCGTGGCGTCATGGTTAGTGTGCTGGGTTACAAAGCTGAAGGTACTAGATTTGATTTGTAGAAATAGTTTGGAAAATTTTTAAATGTTAAAATCCACTAATACCGTACTAAAACTCATTGCAGTCGCTAATATTCTGTTTTATTTTGCACTTTATTAAGCAGTTGATGGGAATGTAATTTTATAAAAAGTTATAATGGTAGCAAATCAAACTTTTTGAAACCTTTTACGGTAGTATATATTGCCAAGGTTATTTGCGACTACTTTGAGTTTTTAATACTTTAATGGTGTAAAAATTGTAGTATTGACTAGAGAAGAAATATTTTAAATATGCACATTGTATGAAAAGCAGAAGGCAGGTGTTCAAATTTACGATAAATTCGAGTTATTTATTAAAATTGACTGTAATTTATACGCTTTGAAACTGCTGTCGAACTGAAAGATTAAAATCAGAAACGTAATGAAAATTAATGACAAGAAAATATCAGGAGATAAGAAAATTTTGTAAGAAGAATTTTTGAAATAAAAATCCATTTTTACTTAACTAAACAGTTTCAAAATTTAATATCATCTTTAGTTTTTCTGAAAAAACTTTAATATATTATTCAATTTTAGAGAACAAACAATAAATTTTATAACAGAATTTTCGATTGAAATATTAAAAAATTATTTCCAGTAATGTTTTTACAATTTTATTACGTTTAAAGTGAATAGTAAATTAAATAATAAAAGTATTTTTGAATTGAATACATTACTGTGTGATATTGTACGGATATCGTGTAAAATAAAAGCGAACCCATTTGTATTGTAAGTTCAGTATTAAAATAATATTAAATAAACAATGCTGTGTTACAAAAATATGAAATACAATAATAACAATAGAGTAAAACCATATATGAAATCTAAAATGGAAAACATGTTTCCATCGTTTTCTCTCCGTACAGAACATAGTTGTATTATTATACGTAGAGGTCACACTGAACTGTAAAAGGAAAGTTTTGTTGACTCTGTATTTTCATTCAACTGCAGACGTATGTTAGTTAATGTGAACAAACTTACGCCTTCAGCATTAATTTTTATGAAATTTTTAGCAAAAAGAAAATTCATATTTTTCCTTTAAATCTACTTTCTTTCGATTTTATTAGTAGTAAATACAACCAATATTATTTTTACTTTGATGAATTACGTAATATTTAATTTTCAGCATTACCATATAAAACTTTCAATCCCGCACTCTCTGTACTTTACAGTAAAGTAAACTTTTTAAAGGTTGATTATGACTACATGTATGATATTTAAAAAAATCTGGTGAAACATTCACACGACTTTTTCTTGCCAATGTAAGTAATGAAAACTATAACCTAACATTAGTAAACAATGTAAAATGAAATATGGCCGCATCCGTGATGTAGTGAATAGCGCACTAGCTTACAAAGCGGAGGTCCCGGGTTCGATACCTAGGGTCTGGAAATTATCAAGTGTCAAAACCCATCATTACAGTTTCTTAACCCACTGTAGTCGCTAATGATCAAGCTGTTGATGCGACTTTGGTTAGCTGTGGGAGCTAACCAGCTAACCTCATGCAGGCCACTATTTAAGGAGCTTAAATTGCTTAAAGTTCCTTCTCTCTACATTTTTGAGGTGATTATATATGTTAGGCAAAATAATTTTATGCAGAATTTCAATGTTCATAAGCTTAACACGAGAAACAGAAATGATTCTTATGTGGCTAATCACTCCAAAAATTGTTTGAACAAAAACCTACTTATGCAGGGAGAAAATTTATGAATAAATTACCCCAATTTTTAAAATGTTGTGAAAATTTGCATTCCTTTAAAAAAAATCCGGAAAAGTACTTAATCGGTGAAACTTTTTAAAGCGTACAAGAATTTCTTTCTTGATAGTAGTGATACATTGTGTGATTCTTATATGTATTTCAGGGGTTATAACTGACATGTTCTGTACTCCTCCTGGAGTCTCCTGGACGCAAAAAACTTAAATAAACAAAAAACTGAAAAACATAACCTAATTCTAATCATGAGTGAATGATGCAAAATGAAAACCAACTTTAATTTAGCTTGTTTATTGGGTTCAGGGGGTCTGAAAACGCGCACATATCCAATGGAAACTCGATTTCAAAAAATCAACATGAAAACAATACTTTTCTTCCCTATATATTCATACAGAGCAAGACAAAGTAAAAATTGAAATGTCAAAATTGTAAGTTTTATTTAATTTAAAATTATTAGCTAAAGGATGTTTTAATATTTAAAATTTATAAATGTAATAAATAAAATAAATTGCAATTACACAAATAAATATATTAAGAAGAACATGTATGCATTGTTAACATTTTTAGTAGTGCTTGAACCAGGAAGAAAGAAGGGTATCAAGCACCCCACACCACCATAAAAAATCAATAATCAAGGAATGCTTTGAGTAAATATCAAAGAATTTAAGTTGTAGTGAAATGCTACAACCTAAAGCGTTAAACTTCTCACGCAATCGGACACGTTAAAAGCCAAATCACGTCTGTACAAGAATGAAATCTATTAGTAGTTGGTGTCCCATCCATAAAATATTGTATTATTAAAATTAAATTAATATTTTTGTTGTTATGCATATTGAATGGTTAGTCTAGTGTACTGATTTGTATTAGATTGGGATAAATAATGTCAAGATCATGGTAGAAATTTCCAGATTAAATAAATGATAAGTGATTACAAATGTGTAACGGTTGAGAGAGAGAGAAAGTGCTGAAAAAGATAAATATATAAATAAATAAAAGCTTAAGAAAGCCTAAAAAAGCTCTTAAAAAGCTTCTTCTTCTTCTTAACGTGCCTGTCCGGTTCGAACGTTGGCTACCATCATAGCTATCTTGGTCCTGTCCTCTGCAATGCGGAAAAGTTGGGCTGAGCTTTGTCCATACCAGTCTCTCAGGTTAGCAAGCCAGGATATTCTTCTTCGGCCTGGCCACCTTTCACCATGCAATCTACCCTGCAGGATGCGCTGCAACAGTTCATATCTACCGTGGTTCCTCATAATATGTATATATATTAAAAAGCTTAAAAGCAATAAATAAAAACTTCGAGAGATTTCTGGAAGTTTTGTTGAAACGAGAAAGAAGTGAGATGGAAAATAATTCTGATTTCTGATTGGCTAATTAGTGTGTGACGTAAATGAGATAATCTGTGATTTTGGAAAAGT
This sequence comes from Catonia carolina, assembly GCA_035578175.1. Taxonomy (NCBI): domain Eukaryota; kingdom Metazoa; phylum Arthropoda; class Insecta; order Hemiptera; family Achilidae; genus Catonia; species Catonia carolina. The sequence goes on along the minus strand of JAQMRL010000001.1, from coordinate 251,822,990 downwards.
ATAAAAGGGAATAGGAGTCGAACAGAGTGTTTGGAAAGTGACAAGTGAACATAATGTAGTCTGCGGTAGTTTGGGTGTAATCAGTAACAAGTGTATTTTTAACTTGGAGAAACCTATGTATCATTATGGACAACAATAATAATTATGATTTACGTATTTAAAATTATGGTACAGGTATTTCTAATAATTTTTGTAACACGGAACTGTACATAAATTTAAAATTATTGTAATATTTTTTTTGTTGTTTATTAGAGTCATATTTACTTAATTTAACATATGTGAATATTATTTTTATTTTCCAGTAGTTCCATTATTAATATCAATAACATATTAATATTAATATATTAATATAATTAATATCATTAACATATCCAATCAAGAATTCAGTACATTTGAATAAAAACGAAACAAATAACTTAAAATTAATAAGTATTTTAAAAGTAAAATTCATTATAGCATTAATAAATTTAATGAAAAATATAACCATAGTACAATCTAAGTTACCCCTTGTGGGGATAGTACACTGGAAACATGAATTTTCTTAACATCAGTATGAATCTCCAGTGGAAGAGGAGAAATACGACCTAAAAATGACTAATTACCAGTGAAAAGAATGGGTATGTAAAATCTACTTCTTACAATTAAAAAAAAAAAAAAAAAAAAAAAAATCTGGTGTGAAACATTCACACGACTTTATCTTGCCAATGCAATAACTAAACATAAGCTATGTTTAAACATTAGTAAACAATTTAATCTGAAAAAAATATATTTAAAACATACGGATCTCAGACATTTGGAACAGTATTAAAAAGAAACACCTAGAAAATCAGGCCTTTCAGTCAAAATTTTTAAGGATCGATTGGTGCTTCATTTTATGTGTCAAACATAAAAATATTTAAGATCTGAAAATTCCAATTATAAAGGACATACCAATAATATGTTGGCTACACACGAATATTTGACTATTTTGACAGACGCCAAAGAAAAATTATCTAAAAAACATTAATCATTAAGAATGTATTTACGGATTTACGACTACTTCAAAAACCGTGGGATAGAGAAGTTAACATAAGTAGCTTTAACTTCACTTTTTCAGAATATTCGAATCTTACCAATTTAAATTCATTTAAATTGAAACTTATAAATGTGAGGAATTCTTCAATGAAAGCCTCTACCCATATCAAGTCAATAAGGTACAAGTTCAAATCTAGAGGTTGTCCTGGTTATTGTAGGACTAAAGCAAACAATTTCTGCAGAAATTTATTTAAAAAAAGTAATAGTCTACATAAATTAATGTAACAACCTATGTTATTTCAATCTACATAAAAATTCAAAGTGAATGACATCACTCATAATTTTTTACCTAGGGCCCTTAATCTCGTATTATATAGGGTGATTCAAAAAGAGCGCCGGTTTTGATATATCAAATTAAGAGATTTATTTTATTGAAAAACTGAAAATAAATACATCAACAAGTTCATCTTACCTTCCGATTTCATGTGTGAAAAATGATGTCATGCATGTGTCCTCCTCTACTGCGCTGGCACGCATCAACTCTGTCCATGAAATTGGATATTACTGCACGACAAGTTTCGACTTCCATTTTCCCGATAACCCGTCGAATTTCCTCCTTCAAGTCATTGATGTTTCGGGGTTTATTGGCATACACCAATGACTTCAGATGACCCCAAAGATGAAAGTCACAAGGCGTCAAGTCACACGACCTTGGTGGCCATTGATGGTCGGAATTACGAGAAATGATGCGATCCTGGAACCGTTCACGGAGCAACAACATTGTTTCTCGTGCAGCAACTGAATTTTATACGGGTGATATTGGAGATCGTACCGAAGAATTCTCCGTACAGAAGAACATCGTAAACCCAATTGTTGAGAACGGCGACGTATTGATTTTGCTGGGCTAACAGCCACACTGTCACGAACCAACGCAACGTTCTGCTCAGTTCGGCCAGAACGACGACGTCCAGAACTTTTATGGTCGACCGTTGAACCCGTCTCAAAAAACTTTTTCATGAGCCTGCGAACTGTTGATTCATTCGGTGCTTCATTACGTCCTAGAGTACCGCGAAGTCGCCTGACAGTAGCCGCATAACTCTCTCCACTCTGGTAAAATGTTTTGACGATTAACACTCGTTGTGCAATAGTAAACTTCTCCATGGTTAGACACAGACTGCGAGAGTACTACACTGCGAACAAGAGAAACTACAACTGAATCGTCAATCGGAATGTTCTCCGAAATAGAAATGAGGTCTAACAATGTTGCCAACCGATAAACAAAAATTTACCAGCCGTTTAAAAACCGGCGCTCTTTTTGAATCACGCTATATTTTCTAGACCTAATAAAAAATCTGGTGTGAAGCACTCACACGACTTTTTCTTGTCAATGCGAGTAATTAATAATATAACCTAACATTAGTAATAAAACATTAGAAATAAACAAAAATTTAATCTCAATAAACATAACCTAATTTTCATCCTGAGTGAAAGACGCAAAATGAAATCAAACTCAGTTTGGCTTAAAAATATGGAAAATCACTCTTTCACGCTAAACTAGGCTCTCTAGAGAAAAGTGCACTAAATAAAAGTTGTAGAACTTTTAATTTTCCATAAATTTGATTATACACTTTTGTTGTGAAATGCATATTAAGGCTGAAATCTTTACAAAAAATAAATTATTTTTATACATTTTCGTAAAAAAACACCAGAAAATCGCTAATTACCACTAAACTAAGTTAATACAAAACAAGTTTGAAATAAAAGTTGTAGGATTTTAAATTCTCTACAACTTTTAATACATACATTTTTGCGCTAAAATGCATATTAAAGCCGCAATCTTGAAAAAACAATTTTTTTACGAGAAAACAGCCTTCCTAAGAATTTCAGCAGACATGGCGCCTACCTTATCTTGTAGAGCATAAAAAATTTAGTAAAAATCTGGCAAAAAACACGCAGAAGCCGTTTTTGAGAAAATTGTAAAAAAGTGAAAAATGACACGACTACTTCCGGTTGACCAATTTTGATGAAAATGTTCGTGTCAGGTCCACTGTGGAATCTAACTTAAGTTTCAAGTTTCAACTTCGTACGATGTTCCGTTCTTGAGATATTCTGTTCACACACACACACACACACACACACACAGACCAATCGCTAAAAACATGTTTTTTTGGTTCAGGGGGTCTGAAAACGCGTAGATCCGGTGGAAAACTCGATTTCGAAAAATTGACATGAAAACAATACTTTCTATCCTATATATATTCATGTAGGCAAGAGAGGGTAAAAATATAAGTTAATTTAATCCTCTTAGTATAATATGAACAGTTGAAGTTTCTTTTGTTAGGATTAATTTGATAAAAAAACGTTATGTACCATGGGTAAATAATAAATGTAAAAATAAAACTTTAGAAGAATATCGGTTAGTTTCACTGTTAAGCGGGAGATCACTCGAACATGCGGTCTGCCAAATTCACCAAAATAGATAGCCTGGTTGTCTCAATTAAACATTTTATGCGTCACTTTTTTAAATTCGCAACTTCAGAGAATGTAAAGCTGTGGTTAGTTACAGTAGGCCTATATCAACGGATATACGTTTAAATTACTTTCTATTATTATTTTATGTTAAATAATAATAATATTTTTGAAGAGGTAAAATCAATTAATATTCGTGTAGAATAGTTTAAATTACAGCCCCTAATTTTTTTATTACAAACAAGTTGAAGTAGGTAATATTATCTAAGAAATGTTATCCATTAGATACCACAAGTGATGCTACTAAAAAGGAAGTTGTGAGATGTCTGCCAACGTATGCGCATCTTAACGCAGGTCTACCGTAATGTCATTGACCTCTTGAATTATAAAAATAATAGAACGTAATGTATTAATTTATCTTTGTTAAACTTGGCATTATTTTTACATACGACTGCCAATTTCTTGGATGCTACATTAATCTAAATACTAACATTTTTTATATTTGTCACGTTTGAATTTTTAGTTCCTCATTTTAATTTAATCGTGAAGTATAATAACATCCAAAACGGCGAAAAAGACAGTTAGTGCTACAAAATTTTACTTGTAATAGGTACGTCAACTTAATAAAAAATTGTTTTAATAAATAAAATAACATCAAAAATTATTTTTTGTGTTAAAACAAACAACATACAGGCCCCCTATGTAGCGTAACGCGCTAGCCTACAACGCAGAGGTTCCGGGTTCGATTCCCTGATAAGGGTCTGGAAATTTTCACAAGCTAAAACCCACTGTTACATAACACACCGTAATCACCAATAACCGAGCTGTTATTGCAACTTTAAATAAGCTACAAAAGAAATAACACATCCTAAATTTATCTCTAAATTCTACCAGCTTATACAGTATTGGTGTTAATACCAGAACAAAAACGTGGTTTTTATGAACTGGTAAAATTTAGTTACTGGTATATTATTTTTTCGTTCTTTACACGTTTTATTTGTAATTAAGCTAAAACGTCCCATTAGATTGTATAATTTATTCACCGTAAAAATATGAGGTAAAATATATTTACTGTAAAAGATATCGTATACGAAAAATGCATCTTTATAAATTAAAAATTAACTCTCGGTTTTTCCTAATAATAAAACGTACATTTTTTATTTTTAATAATGGGTATATAATAATGTAAGAAAAAATGGGAACAGACGATATCTTTCCTGAATTTGTTGCTTTAGATAAAACACAAAAAACAGAAAAACCTCCACTCGTGCTTGTACACACGTATACGCATACAGACACACACACACAACTGCAGCCTTTTACATCTTAGGTCGAAGAGCTTCCCTTCCTTTTTACGATACAAAAAAATTGTGGTAACATGCATGTTTTTGTCAACTTGTATCATTTGAACTTTCTTTTGCTTTTTTATAAATATAAGAAAAGTAGGGAACCCTACTGGGAAATTATTTTGAAAGTACTGACAAAGGGGATAATACACTTTGTTCTTCTTAAATATTGGTATAATATTGATCATTTTCAGATTAAGTCTAATTACTCCTGAAATAATTAAAAATTTTGGGAACTAATTTAAAATTTCCTTTAATTAAGGAAAATTCAATACATTTAAGTTCAATACTAACTGAATCTTTACAGAAGTTATTTCTTCAAAATTTTTAAATGAACTGGAATCTTGTGACAAATTTTTGCTAGAAACAAACTTGCAACCCAATTTTAAATAAATTTTTCTTTCATGATTAGTTTTATACACACGAATAAAGTTTTGTTTATAAATTTTCTAATTCAGTCAATGTCTAATATCTTGAGAACAAAAATAATTTCCAAACTCTAGCCGGGAATTTAACCGGGACCTTTGCTTAGTAGGCTAGCGGGCTTATCACTACGCCCCGGAGGCGGCCAGTATGCCTTCATTCGGGCTAATCTTGCTTGCCGAACTTCCTCTGAAACGATCGGTTTCTTGCTTACTTTTATTTTTTATTTTCTCGTAAATATTACAGAGATCAAAGATCGATGGATGTTTGACTTTAGTTTTTCACTCTCTCTACCACACTAGATACTTATTATTCAAATACGTATAATGAACAGATTATCTGTACAAAATATTTAAAAAATATATTTTTAGAGAATAACACAAACTTAAATTCCTATTAGGTACAGTATCAACTCTTTCTCTTTAATGTAAACCGCTTGCGGGTTCAATTTTCTATCGTCACGGGAAAACCGAAAAAAAGTTTCTGTCCTTACCCATTTGTTTTGTTTCTCTTTTCCCGGTTAAGAAATGTATACTTTTTCTCAGTTTGGAAGTTCAACTTTTGTTAAAGAGTGAAGTAACGACAATTACTACTTAACTAACTTACTTAAAAACCGAGATAGGATGTTTCATGAATCAGTAAAACTAATCAAAAAATTTCTATATACCTCCTATTAGTCAAAAAAATATATTGCTAATAGAAAGATGTCCCGGGAAAATAGACTACCAGTTACCGAACAGTTCAACAAAAATAACATTTAAATACATTAAAAATATTGCTTAGTTCAGTTTGGTATAGTTAGTTACAACCTACAAAAATAAAATTAATTTAATTAATTAATTTTTAGGATGTAAAATATATATCCTTTTAATAATTCTAACTAGTTTTAGAATTTTTTCTTGTTCATTTTGAAAGATTTTCTCTTAAAATAAACTCTTATAATATAATAAAATGTTTGGAACTACTTAAGTCGTTTACTTGAACTACTTTTCATGTACTCCAAAGACATTTTTGTTACCTGGCTGTCAAACTGTATAACATGCTTTCCCAAATTATAAAAGTGTACAGAACATCATGAAATTCAAAGCTGAGTTAAATTTTTTTTTATCGGTAGGCAGTATAGGAAGGAAACATTAAACCCTTAAATCGGTGAGCTCGCATTCTGATGTTTTGATTTTGGATGACCTGGTATTTAGAAAAGTGAAACTGAATTGAACTATCTTAGGACATGAGAAACGATAGCTGGGTAGGTTAATTTCCCACCTCGTTCATAAATTTTATAGTAGATATATATATATTTAAAATTAGAATGGTTTGTAATATGTACGATACTTGTTTATTGCGTAATGTAAAGTTATTCACATCAAAAAAGAGTTTTACAAGATTTTGGCTGTTCCAGTATTCCTGTACAGAAGTAAGGGCTGGGTACTTTAGAGAAAGGATGAACGTCAGATCTAGGCAGCGGAAATGCGTTTCTTGAGGAGAGTTTAGACTCGTAGTTTGATGGATCACATTATAAGAATAAGGAAATCCGGGCCCATTTAAATGTCTCCTCTCTCTTAGAGACAGTCAGTTAATACAGATAAATGGGAGAAAGATTTGACATAAATGAGTGAGGATAGATGGGCGAAAGAAGCATTAAACTACACACCTGATTGACGAATAGGTGTGAGTAGGCAGCGAAAAAATACGGGCAAAGAAGTCGGAACAGATCGGAAAGCTTAATCTATGACAGGAAGAAGAAGAAAAGAGTTGATTGTTGGGAAATAAATTCTTATATAAAATACATCTCTATAATATTTTAATTATATTCTTTTATTCCATATTTGAAATTTTTAATTATTTATTATTCCAGTTATATCTGAATTGCTTTTTAATAATAAAATTACATACGGTTTTTGCTTTGTTTTTCTTAGAATGTACAACAAGTACCAATAAAAACAATGTCAAATTGCATCTACTGAAAATCTTTGTTTTTTATCTGTTTAGAATATTTGTTGATAGAAGAACATCCAAACAAAGTAAGACGTAACTTAACCTATGTCATTTCTTAATGCAGTAGTTCTTATAGGCCTATCCTATACTTTCCAAAACAAACAGTATTTTGTTTTATTTGTTTTATAGGATGAAGCCAAAAATTTGAACTGGTATTTCCTTACGCAGGTAGCCAATATGAATTACAGAGATTTATTGAATATCTAAAACTAATTTAGACTTTTACCGATAAAATTATTTTTTATACAAAAAATCTTGATAATATTAGCACAAACAAATTTCAAGAACTATGGACTTTAGCTAGATTAGGATTTTATGTAGTGTTCCTGCCTTCGGCTACAGATTAGTGTGACTTATGTACGAGGGACGTCTAACAATTAACGAGGCGAATCGTTGAAAAGAAAAACCTGTTCATTCAGTGGCAAAATAAAATTTACTTTAATTTTCAGTATATTCTCCAAGAAAATTTATACTCTTGTCGCACCGTTCTGTGAACTTTCTTATTCCCGCAGGGTAGAAGTCTTTACCTTGCTGTTTGAACCTTCGTGTACCGTTTTCTTTGACCCCTTCGTTGTCATCAAAATGTTTATGGCATAAAAAGTCATCCAGTGAGCTTAACAAATGAAAATCGGACGAGTTGAGGTCTGGGCTGTAAGGAAAATGTGACAATACCTTCCAACCTAACTTCTCGTGGGTCAATGGAAATTTCGAGAAAGACAGAGAGAGAGTTTTAACATAACAATAAAAATACAAAATTTTAATGACGGCTTCTGGATAAATCTTAACAACTGTAAACAAATTAGGATTGAATAAAAGGTGTTACAAAAAGGCCAATTATCGAAATAGCTTCCTGCTTTTTTACAGTACCTGTACAACAAAAGCCAATCCTACCTGTACTATAAAAACCTTTACGTTAACACTTTTAAATTCTCGGTCTTTCTTTAAAATTTTCGAATACTCTTTCCTTTTAGTTATTGTCACAATATGTTATGTACGTAGTTTAAATTTCGTCTAATAAGTTATGGAGACGTAATTTTGACTTAGTTATTTTTTACTGTATTTTGTTTTCTTAATAATGTAACCGTAACCAAGGAGATCGTACTCCAAAATATCATCAAGTGTAGATGAATTATAGGCCTATAAGTGTATTCGAAAAAAAGGGAATGAATGGTGTGGCTAGATTCTAAATAAAAATAAAACGTAGAGCTTGTTTTTATAATTTTTATTTACAAGCATTTGTATCACGTACTTGATAGCCTATATAAATTGAAGCTACAATGAAACAGGCTGTTTTCAAAGAAACGGTCATCATAAAATTTCCCAGACCTTATCAGGGAATCAAACGAGGAAGTATGTTCTTGCAATGAGTCAATGAGTACACTACCGACTGATTCACTAAAGCAGTATCTTTTGAAATTCGTTCAAAACTTAAATTTAATTATAGTGATATACGACGTAGACAAAATAGTAAGCAGAATAATGTATTCGTAAATATTTGGATTCGACGAACTTATTAATAGTAACGAATGTTTAATAGCGTGTATAAAATTAATATTCAATTTTGTTTGCATGTAAAATTAACTTGTTTACATGTTTACGTACCTAATGGATTAGTGGGAGTCCAGGACTGCGAATCTATATTTAGATATTAAGGTCGTTGCCGTCTGTTTACCACTGAAAGAATTAACTCAGTGTTTTAAAGTAATTTAGGCGATTCGTCACTTTATTAATCATAAAAATAAACAAAATTTATTTTTAATTTTGTTTAGTTTCTTTTTACATAAATTTCTGAGATGTTTAAGGTACTTACTCTATTGAGTTTATAACATTCTAAAGGCCTAATAATAGTACGTTACCTTTAGAACGTTCCCGGAAATCAAACACAATCATTTAGATCTAAATCCATCACTTCAAAATTGTATCACCAAGGGTTATCGTCACATTGAATTGGAACTAAATAGTTTTACTATTATGTTTTAAATTTCAAATTTAATCCCAGACTTAAACTTTCAAAAGTTTAAGAAATTATTTTGCCATCATCGAATGTGATAATAAGAAATACATGTTTTAGCTTACAAAATTTAATGTCATTTATTTACATATATAACAAATAGTTTTAGTTAAAAAACGTTATTGTTATTAGATTTTGTTTTTATGTTATTGTTTTTAGCGCAAAAATGTACCATAAAAGTTGTAGAGAATTTAAATTACTACAACTTTTATTTCAAACATTCTGTTGTATAACGCTTAGTTTAGCGGTAATTAGCGATTTTCTGTTTTTTTTCTCACGAAAACGTGTAAAAAATCGATTTTTTTCGTTTTTAGCCTTAGCATTCATTTTACGACAAAAGAGTATACCTTATCAAATATATAGGAAATTAAAATATCTACAACTTTTTTTAAGAATTCTTCTCTACAGAGCCTAGTTTAGCGTGAAAGGGTAATTTTCCGTATTTTTAAGCCAAACTGAGGTTGACTTTCATTTTTTGTCTTTCAGTCATGATTAAAATTAGGTTATGTTTATTGAGGTTAGTTCGTTGTTTATTCTTAATATTTTACTACTAATTTTCGGTTATATTGTTCAATATTTGCATTGGTAAGAGAAAGTTGTGTGAGTGTTTCACACCAGATATTTATAAAAACTATTCTATTCCAAGAAGAATTGACCAATCTCAATAATATATCAATCTATATAATTTATCAATCTCAATAATATAATATTTGTTTTGTAATATTTGTTTTTTACCTAGTTCAAGGGAGTATCTTATTTTACCTACAAAATCCAGTCTCTTACGAAAAGTCTTGCACAAAATGACTGGTAGCATAAGTAGTGCCATGAAGGGTTTTGATCTCTATCAGGATTTCTCATCTTCTTACATTGACCTTGATATTTAAATAGTCTACAATAAATTTATTATCAATTGTAATAAAACACAATAAATGACATTTATCGATCGATTTGATCTTAATTTTAATTAACATAAATGATAAAATAACTCTATATAGAATTAGGAAAGATTCCAAACCAAATACAAACTGAGCCTAAGAGTTTTAAATTTGGCATTGATTTGCATTTGGCACTGTTTTACTCCGATATAATTGGCACGTTTACGACAAAGTAAAAGAAAAGGTAATGCTTTTTTGTTTTAATTTGTTAATGGCAAAGAAATGAGTAGTAATTCTCGTTTAACAAAATCTTCACAGATTTCAGTAGTCATAGTCGTATAATTAATGTATGGAACTGTAAAAAAGTCACATGAAGTCTTTCTTAATTTACCGTTGTGTACTATATCTCATACTTTATACTCACATCTAATTATATAAATTTCTATAAATAACATGTCGCGGATTTTTTGCGAACTAGTTCGGAGAAAAAGTGAGTGAGATTTGTACATGCGCAATTCCTTACGTGGATGAATGTTTAAATTTATAACTAACATTTTTAGTTTACTGAAATTAAGTGAAAGTAATGTTGGTTTATTTGCGTAGGTTTTATTTTATATCATTAACAGTTATATTAAAAAATAGTCATAAATTTTAATTAATCTTGTAAACATGTAATAACAATAGATTGTTTCTGTGAACATTGAACTCTAAGAAAACGTGAGTGATATTATATTATTAATAAAAACATTACACGTTTATTCAGGTAAGATTAAAGAATAATCTTTAAAAGTTTATAACATTTTGTCTAGCTGAACCAGGAATTTGATTACCTTGATGTAACAGTAGTAAAATTCAAGATTATAAGGCCGAATGTCCCGGATTCGCTTCCTGGCTTAGATTAATTTTAGATTTAGATTAGATTTTTATCATAAATTATTATACTTTTATTTTTTGTGAAGATTAATAAATTTTGGTTTGTGGGGTGTGCATTTCTTCTTTGTAAATACAGAGTGGCTTCGTGGTGTGAGTAATAATGATTACCTGCTGATAACAATGAATCAGTTGATTTATAATTTAATAAATTTATAAAAAGAGGGTTAAAATTTATTTATTTCTTGTAATTAAGGTAGGGGTTTTTGTTTTAGTGTTTTCAACCTGGCAGACGGCCTATAGGTCATGTCATTAGTGAATACAGTAGTAAATTTATTTATTTTCTTTCTTTTATCTATTTCTTTATAGTTAATGTATAAGATTAAGTGTATTTTGTAAGGTAAATATTTGTAATACTGACAGTATAATAAAATTCACTATTATAATTATAATAATAATAATTATTATTAAATTATTGTACGTTAAAAGTAATTTTGAATGAATCTAGCAGTTGATATGTTCCCAACAAAGTTAGACAATAACTAAAGTTTTAAATTCATCAGATGAATAACAAAGTCTTTTTTGGTTTTGAAAATATACATAATAAAATCATTTTATATAATCGAATCACTTAAATATTCTTTACATCGCTGAATTATTATACAAACATCTGATTTTAGTAGTTGAATATTTTGAGCAGTTATTTATATTATAAAGAAATAGGACTATATGTACATTTTTTTACTTTTTCTTGACTTAAATGAATGTATGGAAAAGGAACGTATTATTTTCATGTGTATGTATTTCACGTATTTCACGCGCGCGCGCGCGCGTGTGTGTGTGTGTGTGTGTGTGTGTGTGTGTGTGGGAATAAAATATCATAAGAACGGAATATTGTCCGAAATTGAAACTTGAAACTTAAGTTAGGTACCACTAGAGGACCCGACGCGGATCTTCATCAAAGTCTATCAACCGGAAGTAGTAGTTTACTCGTGCGATATTTTACTTTTTGCAATTTTCTCAAAAAACGGTTTCGACAGTTTTTTTTTAAATTGCCTCATTTAAAAAATTTTTTATGTTCTACAAGATAGGTTACAAGAATAGGTTAAGCGGCATGTCTGCTGAAAATCTTGGGGGCTTGTGCTCTCATGATAAAACATGGGGTTTTTAAGATAGCAAGATAGCAAGAAAAGATAAAATGTTCCTGTTGAAAATTTGTGAATCAGTTTTAAGTCGCTGTATGAAGTGTAGCTATAGAGAACCATGGACATTTTGAAAACCTGATATAACATTTTCAACGTAATATATATGTACAGTTCATATAATAAATTTGTGTTTTTTGTCTATAGGTTTCTTACTCCATTAACCTTTTTTCCGATTTCCGTAAATATTCGGAAACCGACATATCGGCCACTCTGTATTGTAATGGTATATAATGAGAGCACTAAAATCATTAGATAATGAAGAAGCAAAGATCCTAACAGACTAATGATAGACCTATTTATATTTCGAGGTTTTCTGAACAAAAAAATATAATTCTTTTATACGTAAAATAATAACATAAAGTTGTAAATTAATTTCAAGACTAATAAACTTATTGTTACGACTAAAGATTGGTTTTATTGCTGGTGGAACAAACATTTTTATTAATTGCTGGCAAATAGATAGGTATAATTATTAAGGTAGTGTATTAATGTAGTCGTCAAAACACAAGTCAATTGTTTTATACAAAACAATGTTATCTTATTTTATAGTGCAGTAAATGACGGATAGCTAGCTTTTATACTTTTGATATGAGTATTCCATTAACATGCTGTTTTAGTATTTAAGCCTATTTAAATATAATTTCATTACTATGAAAGTGAAGTAGGTATTGCAATGCGTTGAAAGTTCCCGCTTTGATTCTTAACTAAGATCTAGAAAACATTTAACGGTTTTTTTTATTAATTGTATGAAGGGATATAATAATTATGCTACATACGAGATGCTCGTAATACCAAAATTCAACGAAGTTATTTAAGAATCTACTACGTAAAGCATTCTAAGTGTATGGAAGAAATGTTAAAACATTTTCATAATTAAATATGATAATTTCATATCTGTATAAATGAAAAATCCCTCATTGTGATCTATGTCATTTTTTACATGTAAGTTAACCGCACTCACTCACTATTGTTGTTTGTAATGTGTTTGAAAAGTTCTGTAACATACTGTTTGGAACCTCTTCTAGAAGGCTAGCTTAGCAATTTACATAAATAGGTGTGCATTAGTGATTCTTTGATGAGTCCTTTTCGAGAACTTGTGCCGTAAAGTTGAATAAAGTCTGTAGTCATTCAGAGTATTTTGTTATTTTTAGTTTTTTCCTCCTATTTGAATATATACGAAGGAAAGTAAGTATGTTTTTCATGACTATTTTTTAAATCATGTTTTTGCCGGAAATACACGTTTGTATGCCCCCCTGAACCCAAAAAAAATGTTTTTGACGATTGGTGTGGTGTGTGTGTTTATAAAAAAATATCTCAAGAACGGAAAACGGTACGAAGTTAAAACTTGAAACTTAACCCTTTCACTGCCGGGCCGAACACCCTTCGGAGTCAGGAGTGTTTTTCCAGTGCCGGCTCCGTGTTTGCTTCGGGCCTCCCTAGCGTGCTCTCGTATCTCTTTTTAAAAGCCGGCAGTGAACGTATCGTTACTATTTTGACCTCGGCACACGGCAAACATTTTATTCTTATTTTTTAGTAAATCACTGGTTTTGCAAAAATCTTGCACTTTGTACCTATGTATATTTAGAGTAAATACAATAAAAAAGTAAAACATAAATCGGCACATGAAATCATGTAACGAAAATAACGGTGGCAGCGAAAGGGTTAAAGATTTAGCTAGGTACCTTAAAGACAAGTAAGGCACCGCAACAGGACCAGACACAAACATTTTCATCAAAATTGGTTAAATTTTAAAGAAGTAGTAGTTTATTCATGCAATTTTTCTCAAAAATGGTCAAACAATTTGTTTTTAAATCTCTTCATTTACTGAATTGTTATGTTCCACATGATGGGGTAACTGTCTGCTGAAATTCTTGACGGCCTGTCCTCTCTTTGTATTTTTTTATGATTACTTATTAAACCAATACCTATTATTTTTGTATTCCTTTCCAAAAGACTTCCGTTCGAAATCAGCATGCATTTTCTGTAATTTTGATACATGCACCTAAGAGGTAAAAAATATTTATTGATTGTAAATAAATAAATATTATTTCTGTACATTCTTAAATAGATGTAATATTAAAACCAGTATTTTTTATTCTTGACATTATACCTGGAAGAAGGAAAGTGTGTAATGAATTCAAAAATCCGGAAAAAGAAATAGACAAGTTTGTTTAATACATCCTCTTAGACTTGAAATGTCTAACGCCATCAAAATTCTGAAAGGTTTATTAAGAATTATATTATTAATCTTTACCAAACTCCATCTACAAAATTAAAGAAAACATTTCTTAGTACAAATCCTTCAGACCGACAGTATTCCTTGCGGCATAATAATTCATGAATTCTCGTAAGATTCCCTTCCTCATTATTTTGATGAACACCATTCAGTATTTCAACTCAGCATTGATAAGCTCATTTATTTTATCCTCAACAAATTATCGTTCACATGGTGTTATTGTTTAGATAGTATATGATGATATTTAACCTTAATATGTCCTTCTTGATTCATTTATTACAATAAATTAGTGCTAAGTGTCTTACAGCTGTTTCTATAAATTACGAGATAAATTATTATTTTTCTTTTAATTTTATTTTTAAATGTGAAACCGGACAAGACTGGTGTATTTATTAGTCTAATAACTACACGAGAATGCCCATTATCTAAATTAACAGAAACAAACTTAGATTCGGATAGTCAGAAATTCGGATAATTGAATAAATTAACAAATGCTAATACGCCTATTTTATGTCTAATTTTTATAGGTTAATTTTTCATAAAACACTTAAAAATAAAAAAATTCGAAAAATCAGATCGTTTAAACGTAAGTTTAATTAAAATCTTATCTATAGTGTAATTATGTAATAATGCACCTTAGTCTAAGATCAATAAAAATGAAAAAAGTAGAAGATCTACGTGCGTATAGTCTAATGTAATACAAAAAAATATGATAAATACTGTACGCAATAAAATAATTGACTTAGAGATCAGGTTTTAAAAATAAATAAATCAGTTCTAACATTTGTAATAATACAAAAACTTTTAATTTACAGTCAATGTTGATTACGTAGATACAGTAACATATCTGTAAAAAGTCTTTTTGAAAAGTCTGTAACAAAACATTTTTTTAATGCTGACTTTCGCTTACGCGCTCCGAATATAGTAAATAGTCTTCTTGTCGCTCAAACACACAAATCACCGTTCATGGAGATAATAGAAAATTAATAGACGAAACCTCGGTTGGGAATAAAAAAATGGTAAGCCAACTGTGTATTTTTTGTGCTGTGCTACACTTTCTTATAAAAGTAAAATAAATATTATTGTTTATAATGAACCCGATATTTTATCCGTGCGATTTTTCACTTTTTGTGAATTTTTTCTAAAACGGCTCCTATTTTTTTCTTAAATAGCTTAGTACACTACACTTTTATACTCTACATCTACAAGATAGGATAAGTACTATGTTTGCTGAAATTTTTGGGTGCTGCAACACTTAGTTTCGCGTCAATTAGTAATTGATTTTCTGTATTTTTGCTATAGGTAAAAATTAAGACTTTTTGAGATTGTGGCTTTAGTATGCATTTTACGACAAATTTATAATATAAAAGTAATAGAAATTTTAAAATTCTACAACTTTCATATAAAACATGTTCTACAGAGCCTAGTTTAGTGTCAGTTTGTGATTTTTCATATTTTTAAAATGTTACAGTTGATTGTCATTGACCGTCACTCACTCATGATTAAATTTATTACAGGTTATATTTGGAATAATTTTCATTGGCAAGAGAAACTCTTGCGAGAGTTTCACACTAGATTTGTTTAAAATGAAATTAATAAAACGTGGCATTATACATATTTTGATGGTTATTCAAACAGACTGCACTACTACTACTAGTTAATTATTATTCAGGTTAATTAATTATAATTCAGAATACTTTATTAAGGGCGTTTACTATTTACTCGAATCAATGATTCGTAAATCAAGAACTATGAAAAGTACATTTATAAACGAATTTTAAAGTGTTTATGAAATATATTTAATGTTTTGCAGAATTGCTGTAGGCCAGTGTTGGCGACATTGTATGTACAAAAATTTCACTAATGTATATTGTAACTACTGTACATAGTATAGGAAAATCATCGGCTTACAACGTTTCCCGCTACAAAATGATAGTTCTCCGAGTTAAACATAGTAGCGCCACTCTTAAGACAAAGCAGTGAAAATTTTCCAAAAAAAACATGCTTTTACGAAATGTTAGTCTATCAATCAATACAATTTGTTCACCCTTAACTCATTCGTAGGCCTATATTTTTTCAATTTTAAGATCCTAAAATTTTTGGATGTTCAGAGACGTATTAAAAATTAACTCTTCCTTTTACAAAAATTCATATATGACTCTTTTAAATTTTTTAATTTTCAACTTGTTACGAAGTTTTCTTCGATTGTTAAGCCTGTTACGGCAAATAAATGTTGTAAAATTTTTGTTCAAAGAATTTTTGAACCATTTTACCATAGTTCAGTATTTGCGGTAAGTTACATAGTTTTTAACAAGAGACAAAGAAATGTGATATGTTCATCGTTAAAAATTCGTAGATAAGTAGACGAAATTTTTATATTTACAACCAACCTACTTTTTATCATATGATGACGGCTTATACTATCTTATCTTGAATTTTCTTTTGAGCAACCCGACTTAAAAGTATTGTAATATTTATTTTTCTATATAACTACATAACACTCACCTATTTAAAACAATATAAAAATTATCTGACTTTAAATAATACAATTATTTTAATATTTTATTCATATTTTTCTCTGTAGGATACGATATTTTTGTACTTATACGTTGGCAGTAACAATCAATATACCCCCACTAAAATGAAAGCACATGTCCTGGACGAGATGATAGACTCGACCTGTCGTTACTGCAGTTAAGTTATTTAAATTATAGGTGTTCTGTAAATATGTAGTATTTTTCCTTAATATAAATAATTACTTCAAGTTATTCCTTGTATATTTTACTTAAGACTGCCAAGATATCTCTCCACTTTGAAACTGGTAATAATCTATTTTATATTAAGCAATGAAAAATTAATAGTAAAACATTTTGGATCCTTTAATTGTAAGAATTAAATTCATACGAATTTCATAATGGTTAAAGAACTTAATGTAGGTCAGTAACTATGCATGTTGAGTAAATTTCCGTAATAAATTTAATGGTTTATTGACAGGTTAAAATTAAGCAATGGAGTAATAGATTAATTAGGTGGAGTCTTATGTTAAGTCCCAGACATTATTTTGTTAAATTTATTGTATCTACACACGTTTATTGATGGTTTTTTATATATTGACCCATTACTACGTACTAATGTTTTAGATGACATATTTTAGTAGATTTAGTTTTATGAATTTTGTGAACGATATTTAATTTGTATATTTTCATTGTAGTGAGCAAATATTTTAACAGTAAAAATAAAATCATAACTCCAACAGATAACAAAAAATTGGAAGATGTATTTGAATAAATGTGTGTGTGTGTGTGTGTGTGTGTGTGTGTGTGTGTGTGTGTGTGTGTGTGTGTGTGTGCGTGTGTGTGTGTGAGTGTGTGTGTGTGTGTGTGTGTGTGTGTATGTGTTTGAACCGTCATAACAAAAAACTACCATACCAAATTGAACTAAATTAACTTTGAGAACTATGGTATTCTCGCTGGAATTCTCAAAGGTATTTGGAGTTAACCTAGTATAGTCACGAAAATAAAAATAATTAAATTTGTTCCAAAATTTTGAAATGGTATTTAAAATTAGGCCAATCTCAAAAACTACTATAAAACGAATTTACAAACATCTCTAAGAGAGCATTCGTAACAGGGTTGGCTTGCTTTGCGGAAATCCAAAATTAGAACCTGAAGCTCAGTAACCTTTAGTTACGTATTTTACCGGCAATTTTCTTATTCTTGATTTAAAATTGTTTAGTTTGTGCGGTAGGTTACATTGTTAATTTCCGAAATCCACTTTAATGAAGTGGTTTTCAGAAATTAATATTAATTCTTGACTCCAAGTTTTACCACATAAAATTGCAACCGTTGTAACAAATATATTTATCATTAAAAGCTTTTTAATTCTAGTTTTATTTGCCCATAACGGGCAGGTGGAGTGTTAAATTAATTGCACTCGATCTGTTGTTTCCAGGACTACAAAACTGTTTCTAATCTTATATTCAGCCAATTACGACTGAACTATTTAAGAACAGAAGAGGTAGAGGTGCAAAAGACACTAGTCAGAGTTATCTCCTCTGAGAGTAATGAATTTCACTATAGGCCTACCAGACTTTGTGGTGAATGAAGTGAAGGTGTCATTTGTATGGTGGAAAGTGGGTGGTTTTCGGAGGGCCTGGCATGCAGATAAGCATACTCTTTCAACTCGGTGAGGAAGGCAATTGTAAACCACCTCATTCCTTGTCTTTTACTAAGTAAAATCTCTAGAGGTTCAAACCAGCCTTTTGGCTGTTGACCTAAACAAAAATATGCTATTAGTTCCAGTTATCGTAAAATGCAGTCTACTATCAAGTAGCAAAATTCAGTAACAATGTTGCTCAGAACCACTTCGTAAAAGATTCACAAGCGTTTTCAGTTTTCTATTAAAATTTTTCGTAAATTCAGAATTGATCTGTGCGTTTATAAGGTTACATGAATGCCAAATCCAGTTTAATTAAATGAATTCTTTTGTTTCTTATTATAGTGCAGTATTATCGTAAAAATTTTAAACTGACAAAATGTTCCTTGAAAATGTTTTTATTTTTAGCTGAAACTACAATATAGTGAGACAAGCGTCGGCAATCTGCATTTTGCTGATCATGGCAATTCTTCCTAGTTTTGTTTATAGGCTTTTTAAAGTATTTTAATAATAATAATGTCGGTAATTTACTTCAGCCATCTCTGGCTCTCAGTAGGTTACATCAATGAATTTTTTTATTCGCATTTAGATCTCTCAAGGACACAGAAAATAACTTCACTCTTGATGATTTCCTTAATTTTTTTCTAGCCAATATTCTTTGATTCTTTCGCTATATGACCTTTCATGACATTCAATCCATTTTAAATTTTAAAAAATGTTAAAGTTATAAATTTTTAGTCATAAAATTATTATTAAGCTATTGTACAGCACTAGGCCATTTACTGTACCCAAAACGCTATTCGTTTAGAGTGAGCACATCTTCATCTCTTAGATTTCTCACCCTTCAGCTCTTATAATACCATTTGTACACCCCTTTCTGGGTCGTCCTCGCTTTCTCCGTCTAGCTGGGAACCATAGCCAAATCTTTTGTGAAAACATCTCGACCACCATTTTTTGCAGATGACTGAATCGGATGAGTTGACATATAATTTTTTAAATCAATAAAGTTTTTTGTCAACTTTCTTTCAGGTTGACTCCCATGAGACACTTATCCGTCTCACACCAGATCTGTAGAATTTACTTTTGAGACTGATCCGTCTCTCACGTAATAGTGTTTTTAATAGAATCGTGGGACGGATTGGATGCTCGTTTGCACTAAATCACATTCTGAGCTGTTAGAAATTAGTTCAGAAAACATTTCCTCAGTCATAGTTTGTGATTTACTTGATCCGATCGAGTCAAAAATGAGTCGGTGAAACTTGACAGCTTATTATTACTATTACATAATATTGACTATTATTATAGTTTATTTTTGCATTGTTAATAAAGTTTTAATAATATTGCATAATGAAAAATAATTTTATCTTTTAATTTTTTATAGTTTTCATATTACAATATTTTTTTTTATTGTAAAAGTTGACTCTGGTTGGTGCCTCTAAGTAGACAACTGGTAGTCAAGTTTACCACTCGCCGAACAACTGCTTGATAGAGAGACGCATCATCGATATTTATGTAGTTTTATTGGTAAATACCCCAAAGTTAATTATATATAAAATACAGATAATATTTTATAAAAATACTAGTAAAATTTCAGTAAGACACACATCAGCCTTTTACAGTAAAATGATTTTTTTTACTCTTGAGTACCTGATCAGCCTCTCACAAAAAAAAAAACAGCGTCAACAAAATTAAGCCTTACAATATCCTAGACTTGAAAGAAAATTGATTAAAAAAAGCAAAGGACCATAAATAAAAAAGGACCAAAAATAAACCATAAAATAGGTACAATGGGTTTTTTTAACAAAATTGCAAAAATTGCCTTGGGAGTCAACCTGTTAAAATCTCTTCATTCCCAACTCGATCTAGCTCCCGTCACTTGATAACTTCCTGGGAAACTAATATCCATACCTGTTATTCTGCTTTCAAATCTTGGTTGAAGAGTCCAAACCTCTTAGTCATAAACAGAGAAACTTTCAACATAAGAGCAAAAATTCTTTTCATAGTGCCAAAATACATGGTTACTCTAAAAAACAGGATATAACATTTTGATGATGCCCTACAGAAGTAGGCCTACCGTACCAATGCCCTATCTATATGACGTTTTACCTCTGCTAATTTTTACCAAAATATCATCATTGTCTGTTCTACCATCGCTAAAATTTTATATTTCAGATTAACCTTTGTGCGACTGATAGGTTTTAGAATATTAACTCTTCAAACACTAATTCTGAGATCGCGCCGATAGACTTGGCTTTTTTTAGCCTTCATTTATCCAGAAAATCTGAAATTTTCATGAGACATTAAAACAACTTTGAGAAATGTTTTTTAAACGAAACTCCGTTTGTTTACGCCAGTTACAGCAAATTTACGAAAAAAATTATTGTAATTTATGCAACGTCGCGCGTTTTTGTCAAAATTTGGCAATAAATATTTTTTATTTATTTTTAGTTCGGTACTATAGATAAAAATGTCTAGCGAAAAATTTGATATATCAAACGCCCTCGCTTAACACACTATGACGAATTTCGGACCATTTATTCCCTTTTACAGGTCATATTCAAATCTACCGGTTTTGCTATATAAGCAAAATTGAACATTATACCTACCTTTACCATTCAAGCTTTTAAACGTGGTTATAACTCCATTTTTAAATGAGATACGGCCTTTACACGGTTTTCTTTAAAAAACCCGGAATTGAGTGGTATCCCGACATTCGCAAATCAATTGATAAAATTTTCTACTAACCTGATTGTGTTCCTAAATAGCTTACTTTCTTTCGAATACATTCAGCTACAATTTAACTTTAATGTTTACTGGTGTGCGCGTACATTGAGCTTCACTATTACACTAACTGTTAAGTACTTACACACTCGTCATCTAACAAAAATATATGGGCTATCCTTCTGTTAAGGGTTAATAAAATACAGGACAAACATTTATATTCATTTATTCTAAAATCTAATTTATTAATTCATTTTAATTTATATCAATTGCCTAGTTATACTCAACAATAATAGCAATAATAGTAACTAACGGGACATTATTTTTCATGAGGTTCTGTGTAATGATTTTCTTAATATCTGCTTGGAAGTGGAACACTCAAAATACAGGCATGTGGTACAAACTTAATTGAGTCACGTTTTGGGTTAAATGCAAATTTTATCTAATTAGACTGAGTAAAAAACAATTTAGTTCCTAGAAATAAATATTTCAAATGCTTGAAAATCAATTAAATTTTATTAATTGGAACTAAAATAAAACTAATGTTAACCTTACAATAATACTCCTACTATGTTTTAAATTTTCCACGTTCAATAATTATTTTAGTTTGCTTATCTCATGTAGCTTACATGCTGACACAATCTAATTCATTTTCTTAGAAGTGAAAGTCTCAAATTTTTTTGGCAAGTCTTTGTAAACTGTAGGTCATAGATGCGCAGACAAGATTCGCGACGAATTAGCGTTAACCTAAAAGCTCCTCCTCTCATGCAGTTAGCCTTAACCTTTGATGCATCTGTTGTATAGAAGTTGTATTTAGTGCCAATACTTCTTTAAGCCTGTTTTTTGCTCAGCAAATTTATCTTTAAATTAAAAAGGAAAGTACGGCAGTCTCAGTTCTTACAATTTTGTCTTAATTTTATAATAACTTAATTATTATATATTTGCTTTAAAGCAAATTGTCAACTGTTTTTCTTAGTTCCAAAAATTTAATTTTTGGGCTTCCGTTTGTTTCTCAAATGACCGATTCATTTATTGTTTTAGCCCACCGGCTTGGTCTAGGGGTAACATCGTCGCTGCTAGTCAGCTGTTGAACAACTGATTTTCGGATTACTGTTCAGTGGTTACCGGTGTACTTTGATGGTTGGGTTTCAATTAACCATACTCTCTCAGGAATGGTCGACCTGAGTCTGTACAAGACTACACCTCATTTACACGTCACACATATCATCCTCATCTCATTGGGTCATGGGGTTGCTTATTGTTCTAAATTGAACAGATTGCAACGTTTACACATGAGGAATAAAAACAAAAAATTTTGTTTTAAATTTATCATAATTCGAAAAGACAAAACGTAATACAAACTATTCTACAAGTATTGATAATAAAATAAATTTTCTTTTCAAAATAAAATAATTTCCGGTACTAATTTCGCCTTTTGTGACAATAATATTGATCTGTTAGATAAAATCAATACGCGCGACCAACTGCGTAATTTTAAAAAGCGCGACCGCTCCCGGGTTAAGTAAAAATGTTACAGTTCATTAACATCATCCGTTCTACAAGGTAGATTACAGATGACAATGTCAAAGTACAAAAATGTGAATAAACAATATAGCATGGCTGAAAGGTTAGGCTAAAGGAATAGGTGTGGCAATTATCAAGGTAAGGGACAAAGAGCGGTTACATTAATATCTAATCTTTCCGTAGCTTTTCTTATATAGTAAATGTTCAAATTTTCAAAACATTATTTTCATTAGTATATTACAAAGTATTTGAAAATATTCTTTGAATTAGGGAAAATTTTATTTTTACAAGAATGGATAATTCTTATTTCATAAAATAACAAAGATTTCCCAAGCGAATAAATTTGCGCAATTTATCGTCATCCTTTGAAAATGAAATCCTGCCTTAAGATAAAAATGTTTACGTTTGACTTTTGTTAAAATATTTTCTTTATTTTTACAGATTGTTTTGAGAAATCATCATGTGTGATAAACTGGGCGACGTACTTTTCACAAATGCTTCAAGTGAACAAATAAAAATGAATAAATCAACAGCGACAAATGCTTGCACATCTTGGTTAATGGATAATTTATTTCTTCTGTACACAATATCGGGAGTAATATTCGGAATTGCTGCTGGTAAGTTTTTTTCAGATTACTAATGTAATTAATTTATTGTTTTTATTGTAAAATGACTGAATAAAACATTGTTTCTTCAGAAACTTTGAAAATTAGTTATAATTAGATAATGAGTTGTGCAGTCTTATCACGTTTACATTTACAATAAACAATAAATAATTTACTTTTAAAACTCTAAAAAGAATTAACCTAAAAATTCCCGTGTAAAAATTTATTTGGTTTAAGCTCGAAAAGTAATTTTTTAACTTCTATGTCTTACATTTACTTATTTTACTTTATTTATTTTTATTTAAAACTGTGCTGTTTTACACAACCAGCAAATGTGCTCATAATATACAATTTCAAAAATGCGTTACACGTTAAAGAAGGACACCACTCATTAGCAGGACTCCCGCAGTTAATTGCTACTCAGCCTTTCACAATTTTATCATTAAGAGTATTCAGTTAATAATAGTAATTTTAATTATTTTTTAAAATGAGTTTATTAAGCATGATTAGATTTGAACTGTATTGAATGAAGTTAACCGAAGTCTCTGCTCCACCTCCTAAGCCGACAATAAGGATTGCCTAAAACATAAATGTGGAGAACTTAGTTTACGAATCAATGGATTGGAGTTGTAAAATAATTTTAATTTAAAGCGTTGATACATTTCGTGTATGGCGTCAACAATAAATGGGATTTTTAGGTCCGAGTAAAGTGTGTGATTTGATACAAAAAATGGAGCGTTAACTAGCGTACGAAGCAATTTTGACTGAAACCGTTGAAGTTTAGCTATGACTGATGGTTTTGATGAACCATAGATTTGACAACCATACATCCACATTGGCTTAAGTAAAGTTTTATATAACAGCAATTTTAGAGGAATTGGCAATTTTGATCGATGAGATAGAAGGCCTTCTATGAAACAAGTTGTTTTCGCCTAGCATCTAATGCTTTACGTTTAATGCTTACATGCTCATTACATGTAAGCCGTCCGTCTATATGTAGACCGAGATACCGAATGTTGTCGGCTTCAGGAAGAGGAGAGTCATACAATAAAACTCTCGGACAGGTCTGCCGTCTCAAGGTAAACGTAACGTGTTTTGTTTTGTCCGAATTAATTTTGATTTTCCACTTCGTAAAACACGATTCTAATTTAAATAAATGATTTTGTTAATTTAGTGAAACGTTGTTGGCCGTTTTATTCGAGGAAAGTACAACTGTGTCATCGGGAAGAGAAGCAGTGAGTGTATGTGGATTAGTTGGAATATCGGCAATGTAAATGTTAAATAATAATGGGGAGAGTATAGAACCTTGTGGGACTCCGGCGTCAGCCGGTTACATTTACTTAAACAATAGTTTTTATGCTACAGTATAGATGGTGCCATTTTATGTGGTATGTCCGCCTGGCCCTCACCATTCAATTCCCGGACAGGTCTGGCATTTTCCATCAATCATATTTATCCATCGCCCTTCTCATCTTCTGCATTATCATTTCCAAAGAGTCGGACGTAAAAAAAACCATTTTTTGGGATAATACTGCTAATATCTGCCCATAACAGACAGATGGAGTGTCATATTATTTGTACTCAATCTGTTCGTTGCAGGGCTAAAATAAACAGTTCTGTTTCTTATCACATGGTCATCCAATTAAATGACTGAATCATTTAAGAACAGAAGACGTAGAGGTGTAAAAGACACTAATCAGAGTTATCTTCTCTGAAAGTAATGAATTTCATTATATGAAATAGAAAGTAATGAATTCCATTATACAGCCGGACCCTGTGGTGAATGAAGTGAAGGTGTCATTTGCAGAGCGGAAAATATGTCCTTTTCAGAGGGCTCGGCATAAGCGTACTTTTCCATTCAGTGAGGAAGGCAAGGTAAACCACCTCACTCCTCGTTTTAATTAGTGAAACCTCTACAGATTCAAACCAGTCTTTCGGCTGATGACCTAAAGAACAACAACTGCTAATATCCGTCTCGCCTAAAGTCTATAGTCTGTTTATTGGCCTAACTTTTCTTGTAATTTATCGGTACAAATAATGGCACCTTCTGTCAACTGAATTTACTACATCAAACAAAACTATTTTAATCACATTCAATATTAATACTCACAGTAATTATTATACTGCAATGATTCAATGAGAAGAGATTTTTAAATAAATGCATATGTCATTATATTCATATACAGTATTTTATAAACAGGTTTCTATTTATATTTTTTAACAGATATAGAAACAAATTAATTGACACGCACTAATGCAGTAATTTGAATGAATCATTTCTTCAGTCTGTCTTTTTCGTTGTACGTATTAAAATTGTAACTTGCAACGACTGTAGACATCTCCCATTCTCCACAAGCCATGTGAAATAGCACTATCTATGCATTTAAACTTTAAACGATTTAATATCATCCAAACAATTAATTTAAACGAGCTTTTAATTTTGGCTGTGATTCATCATTTTAATCCATAAAAATTCATCTGGCTTTAGAAATATGTTGTATCACATTTTTCTATACCTAACATAGATCTATTTAAAGTATTAAAGACCATCAAAATCTAGTTATTTATGAATAACAGAACATTCTTTAAAACTTTATATGAAATATTTATTTACAAATTAATCACTTATATTAATTATTGCAGTTAGAACTACTAGAAAATTACAATAAACTGCTTAACTTAATTACAGAATAAATTTACCTAAGTAGAAATATGGTCATTTACAATCAAATAAATAATAAATTCTTATTTACTTACTGAATGCGATTGCTCACAGTTGTTACGACGAATCTGTTTCAATACCGAACGCTCGAACCGGGTTTTAAACACTTCATTAACTTCTTACATTACTAACTGCTTTACAAATTGTTTACTTCTCACTCCCCCATAAGAGGGTCGTCAGTATACAACCTACCTCAGAGTTTCTAAAAAAGTAAAGAATACAACAGAATAATACAGAAATATTAATAACATAATCGAAAAATAAGTAACAACAAAAAGAACATAATATACCCAACTGAATCGTACCTTTCTATACTAGAAAAATCAACAAAAGAATTTTAAAGATTAGTCTGCACTTGGCAGGTAATGAAATTACACGGTAATACAAAACATAACAGACAACACAATAGCCGTCAAGCAGGCGAAATTTTACAGTATTTTATTATCAGTATTGATTAGAATTATTCACGGTGATAGAACATATGAGCTTAAAAAAGAAAGAAAACTTTTTAATAACAAATACATTTTTGTGAAAAGTTATCTGTGGTCTTTTTAAGTGTTTAATTTGAATAGCGATATATATTGAATTTACATTTCCCAGTACATACTTCAACCAAATTAATAGGCTATATTTTTCGGAATATTGTCCCATGCACACAAATTAACAAAATCTAATTAATTTTAAGGTCTTCCAATAAGTTTTGTAGAAATATAATAAATATTTTGTAATCTTATTTTACACCGTTTAAAATACTCTACCTTTAATATGTTTTTAACTTTGCTTTTTATTCCCAAAACGGGCAGGTGGAGTGTTATTTTAATTGCACTCTATCTGTTTGGTCCAGGGCTAAAAAAAATAGTTCTGTTTCTTATCACAGAGTCAGCCACTTATATGACTGAACTATTTAAGAACAGAAGAGGTAGAGGTGTAAATGACACTAGTCAGAGTTATCTCCTCTGAGAGTAATGAATTTCACTATGCAGCCAGACCCTGTGGTGAATGAAGCATACTCTTTCAACTCAGTGAGGAAGGCAATGGTAAACCACCTTACTCCTCATTTTTACTTAGTAAAACCTCTAGAGGTTCAAAGCAGCCTTTTGGCTGTTGACCTAAACAACAACAACTTTGCTTTAGAGTCAGTTTGTTGTTATGGAAATTTTATTCTATTGTATTGACCAACTGGCCTATTTATTACCCTTAGAGGTCGTAAAAACCGACATGCGATAAAATGTTTGTTTTATTTATCATTCAAACCTATTTATACAAAGAAGCTATTAATTTAGTTGCATTGCAATCTGATTGGCTTCATAGAAACAATGGGCAAATTATTCTTATTATCCTTGATAATAAATCGAGTCAATTGTGCAAATTTTTTTCTTTATCTAATGCAGCTGGACATCTGTTGTAAAATATGATCACGGTTTCTAATCAAAGTTATTGATCACTTACATATCACTTTAAATGAGACGTAAGTCTATTTCATGAACATTAGTAACCAATAATCTTATGCGGTCCAGACGTTCCCGAATTAAAGATCTAATAGATTACAATAATAACTTATAATCACATAGAAATTTTTTACATTAACAAATGTATTTATCTCTACCCTAAATTGAGATGGGTTATTTTACGTCAACAAATTTTGTTAATTTAACTCATTAGTTCTTATTAAAGATATAACTTAGGATTTTATATTTTATACGATCCTATAACAGGATCATTGTCCATAACAGGAAGGTGTAGTGTTAAGTTATTTCCACTCAATCTTCTAGTTCCAGGGCTATAAAAATTAGTTCTGTTTCTTATCGTATGGTCAGCCAGTTATATATGACTAGCATTAAACAACAGAAGAGGTAGAGGTATAAAAAACACTAGTCAGAGTTATCTCCTCTGAGAGTAATGAATTTCACTATACACCCAGACCCTGGGTGAATGAAGTGAAGGTGTCATTTGCAGGGTGGAAAGTAGATACTTTACAGAGGGTCGGGCATGCTGATGAGCATACTTTTCAACTAAATGAGGTAGGCACTGGTAAACCACCTCACTCCTCGTTTTACTTAGTAAAGCCTCTATCTAGATGTCAAACCAGCCTTTTGGCTGATGACCTAAACAACAAGCGATCCCATAAAATTCATCAATCTAATTTACAAGTGAACCCCAAGAGTAACAGTGACTCTTGTTTTAATTAACTATAACCATTTGTTTAAAATCCGCTTTGAAAAATTAATATTCATTCCGGCTTTACCAAAAAATTATCGACATTGTTTTCTGAACTACCTTATGTCAAGCCCATCAAAAAAAAAACTTCTCATGATAATGAATGCCCCACATTACGTAATAAATTGAATATTGCATTCCGGTTTTAAAATCCCTTTTGTAACGGAAGCTACTAAGATCAAAAATTTGAAATTTACAAGAAAATCAAATTTAACAGAGCACCCAATTCTTTAATACAGAATAATGCCAAGACGAAATTTAACACGCTGCCGCTTACGAAAACAATGTAGTAGAAATCTACTGATCTAAGTTAAAAAAAAAAATTGTAATGGTTAAACAATTTCCATATAATATTTTTTATTGTATACAGATTTTATAAAACTTTACAATTTAACTTTTGTAATTTATTTTATTTTGCGTTTTTATTGTTCATGTAAATATTTTTTTACCTAAAGATTTAATTTATCATACACCATTATCTGTTAAAATTGTTAATTTCTACACTACTTTTTGTTCTATGTACTGTGTTTTATTCTTGTTATATGTAATTATTTCCTATGTATTTTCTCTAATTTTATCAATTTTCTATTTATTGATTAAAAATTTTTTGTTTCTTTCACGTCATTTATTTATTCAAAACAAAATAGTTTAACTTTGGGATGGTTATAGTATAATATTGTATAGTTTCTGAATAAAAGTTAAAAAAACCTCATGTTAACGAAAATTTTGAATTATTTTATCTGAATCTCAATAACAAAATTCGTCCCCAAATAATTCTAACACGGCTATCACCAAAATATATTTTATTGTAGGACAGTAAAAATGTTTTAGGATAGTTTGTTGATCAACTTCCTACTATTATTCCATCTTCAGTTTTTTTTGGTAAGGTACACAAACGTTTATTGTCAAAACATTTTCACGCAATGTGGAAGGAGAATTCTTCGACTGACTTCTGTATTCTGGAATGTAGGCCCAATACTCGAGAACATTAAAAAACGTCTGTAGATTTCATTATTTTTTCGCTTTTACATTTTAATAACAAATAAATAATTAAAATAAAGAATAAATATCTTCCTGAACATATTTCTTATTTAAAGACTATTATGTGTAATAAACAAATGTGCAATTTATTGTCAAGTAGCTTATACAATAAGATTTTCTTGCATTAGAAAAGAATGTTAAAACTGATAATATTAAGTTCATTTTAAAGCTGGCAAATGTCACTTTCTCTTTTTGCTTGTGCAACAGTTATGAACAGTCATAATGCAACACATACTTTATGGCTTCAAACGCAAATACGTCTTCGTAATACTGTTTATGCACTTTTTCAATCATCTTATTTAATTAGAAATAGATCTATTTTCAATATTAATATCTGTAGGAAATAGAGAAGTTATATAATATAAAAATTGTTTCTTTTTTCAGGTTTTATACTCCGTCCTATGGAATTGGATCCTGATACAGTATTATTAATATCATACCCTGGCGAAATTTTTATGAGGGTTTTAAAACTCATGATATTACCCTTTGTAATATCTTGTCTTATAACAGGTACATTGTAAATAATTTAGGAGTAAATGTTGCAAGTAATTTAATTAAATATATTTTTAGAAAATTTTTACAAAGTACTTTATCT
This sequence comes from Catonia carolina, assembly GCA_035578175.1. Classification (NCBI taxonomy): domain Eukaryota; kingdom Metazoa; phylum Arthropoda; class Insecta; order Hemiptera; family Achilidae; genus Catonia; species Catonia carolina. The sequence goes on along the minus strand of JAQMRL010000001.1, from coordinate 251,792,966 downwards.
AAATAATATTATATTACAAATTTATGGCAATAGAATTTATGATTAGCTACCATTGAGACTTATGATTTTCAAAATAAATTTATTTATTTAAAATTTTAAAATTAAAGACACACTTGCTATTGATTTGGTAAATAATTTTTTGTCAATTTTTAGATATATCACTAATTTTCTATCACTATCAATAATTAACCTTGTCATTACATTTATGACCAGCTGGACTATGAATCGGAGAGTAAAATGTAGAGTAGAAGTGATTTACACAACTTTTCTTAGTACAAGTTCATTATTTTGCAATGTCAATTTGAGCTTAAAGTTACAGGAGACCATGTAGTTGGTTTTGTCATATAAAACAGAAATTTGAACCCTTAGGCTGAACACAGATCGGTTAGTCAAGACAAGACAAGACGCGAATGGTCAAGTCAACACGAAACACCTTTAGGCAAGACATGTTTAGTCATAACGATTTAACACACACCGGTTATTCAAGACAAGACAAAATACACACATCAGTTTTCATTATATCAGTTTATTGTCAGTCTTAGTCAAGAACAATAGGGCAGGCAGTGAAGCTGTAATAGGTGCGTTTATGATTTGGGAGTGGATACGTAAGCAAGAGGTAGGACATAGAAGATTTTTAGTTCATCCATATAATAGGAAGTGGGAAGAAGAAAGTACATTGAAGAATTTAATTCTTGAACTGAAATATGATAGCGATAAGTTTTACAGTTTTACATGGTTAATGTTGGAGAAATTTGACTGTCTACGGGGACTTCTACAAGATAGAATGGCAAAAAAGGATACCAATTACAGAAGATGCATATCTACAGAAGTGTGATTGTTAATCCTTCAATTTGTTGTTGACTGGTGTTCCTTCAATTTTGTATTGTATAATATTTCTCTATCCTGCACCAGCAAAACAAACTTTTCTTCAATTGCCATAGTTAAGAACGTGTACTACTCTACAATAACAATTTTATTATTACAACAATAGAGTAAGTAACAATTTTAATAAAGTAAAAAACTGAAAATCACAAGAATATACTAGATACTGAACGCTGCCGCTGTCTAAAGGTATCTGATAGGAATACTGCATGAAGACATGTTTAGACGTGACTAATTGAAATGTCTAATTGTTGTGCGTTGGACCATTAACTTCAACATGCACTACAGTGACTAAACAAGTCGTATCTTGTCTTATCTTGTCTTGACTAACCGGTCTGCATCCAGCCCTAAAGTTGCTAACATCAGTTTGCGCTGAAGCTTTTGAGATGTGGGTTCACATAAGAATACTTGGTGTCCCATGGATAGCATGAAGAACAATGAGGAGCTATTGCAGAATCCTCATGTAGTAAGGGAGCTTTTTATTAAATTGTTAAATGCAGAAAATTGGTAAATTTGGGACATATTCTTTAAGGTGATCGTTATCAGCTTCTCCAGCTTATATTGAAAGAAAAGATTGAAGGTCAGTATGGTAATGGTAAGCCACAGATTATCTGGTTAAAGAACATTTGATTGAACCAGAAATTCCAGTGTTGAGGAGTTGTTTCGTCTAATAAAGAAATAGGGAAGAGTTCACTGTGGTGATAGCCAATGTTAGGGAGATTTGACATAGGACATGTAGAGAGAGATCCATATCAGAACACAATCTCCTTTGTCACCCCTTCGGCACTATTGATTGAATTGCAAATGTTTTTGTTCAAACCCTTACAAACAAATGTGCTGAATTTCAGGTCTGTATGTGATTGAGTAGTTGAAGAAATTAGTAATGAGTGAGCTAATGATTCATGGAGGAGTTTCACATTCATGTATACAGATTTTCATATTTATCATTTATAATATTACAGGTACAGCAACATTAAACATTGGTAAAAATGGCGGTATAGCAGTTAGGACAATTACATATTTTGTAACAACTTCAGCAATAAACGTTGTTTTGGGTATGGTGCTTGTTCTGATGATACACCCTGGGGATCCAGGTGTTCGAAGCAACGCATCACAACCTATTGATGTTAATAGAGTTAGTGTGATCGATGGATTCCTTGATATGGGAAGGTATGTAAATTTTAACTAGAGTAACTTAATGTCTTATTTTTTTGTAGCATAAATGTTGGGTAGTATGCAATATAACAAAGCCAATATGTTGGTTTACCGTAAATGAAATTTATATAATAGTAGGAAATTCAAGAATTTATTCTTCATTAGACTATAATAATTTCTCATAAGCTGAAGGTCCAGGGTTCAATTCCAACTTACAGTCTCAAGTAATTAATATTATTACAAAGTTGATCTGCTCCAAATTCAAAACAGTCACTACTTTCCTGTAACTGTACAGTTGTTGAATTTTGTTGTAACTGGACCAAGCGAAAAATCTAATTACTAGTAACATGTTCTGTTTTGGTATGAGAGTGATAGAAAGAGATGCCATTAAAACGCCAATGTACACTTTTAGCACTTATTAATGTTATATAGTGTACTTTCAAATTAACACATCAGATGTCATAATATTATCGATATACCATATGACTTTGCGCACAATTAGATCCTAATTCTGCAGATTAAATATAATACTTCACTCTTGGTTTAGTTCAGTTGTACATTAAATTTGTAATTTATAGTATATTTTTAGTTTTATACTTAATTATTTATCAAGATACAGTTTGACTCATAGTTTTTTTTTATTTAGTACATAACATGAAATAAAATTTCCTGTTTTTAAAATTGTCTAGATGTTTTTCTCAAAAAGTGTGCAGGCGGTAATAATATCAGAATATTAGGCCGATGTTATACGTATATATTTATGTAATTTGTAGTAAATTTTGAAAATAAAATTTTTAATCTTTTTAAATCTGTTAAGTATAGTGCTAGGCTTGGCCATGTCAAATTTAATTATTAACAAGTTAACCTGTTTTTAAGACACAAATGTCTTCTTAAAAAACACAATATTGATGGCCAGAGGTAACAAATCGAAATAGGGTTTATGTCCATGTAAAATTTTATATTCGTTTTCATGTCTAGAATCAGTTCTTGAAGTTTGGTAACTCATTGCGATACACTGTTTTTGAACAAAGTGCTTAAAGCACAACATTTATGCATTTCTTAGGAGGTTGCATATTCTTTATAGTCATATTCATAATAGCTGACAAAAACATCCTTAAAAGAGATTTTTGGAACACTTTTATGACTTTCAATGCTTGCCAGTGATAAAGTTTTCCTCGAGTTACAAGCTCCTGCACTGGGTAGTCCAGTGATAGGGCTGTCACCTAAGAGCTTCTAGATGGGCCCTGGGTTTCATTTGGAGATCCACCTCCTAGGTTTGTTGGTCCGCCCTCTCCATCATTGAGAAAATTCCTCCTCTGCCATCAAGACTGTTGACTAAAGGGCTCCACCTGCCCTGGATTTTATTTGGATTGACTTCCTAGGCTCTTCCCCCTCCACGCTGTTCGGAATCCTCCATTTCTGCTGTGAAGACCGTTGACCACTTTTCACCTCAGTTGATCCGCGGGTACTTATTCAGCTATGTCTTATTCGTATCTGCCTGTATATATACAGGGCATTCCTTATCAGCCATTCAGTCACGCCGTGTTTAGGTTGAGACCCCTCCATCTCAGTGTCCCATGCAATGTCAAGCTAAAGCCCCTACTCGATTCAAAGCTTAACCCTCGCATGAGCTGACCGAGTACCAAGTTAAATGTTCAGCCATTCTGAAACGTTAAGAATATATAAGAGAAACTGGTCTAACCATTTACTTCGCATGCCAGCACACAGACTTCATCTACGAGCATGGAAATATAAGCCTAGAGGAAAGCGAGGCTTGGGAAGACCTAAAATGAGATGAATGCCGGAACAGACCATTGAGCCTAATCCTTGACAGATGATTACGACTTTTATGACAAATTAAAATTTTTAACACAAGCACATATAAAAAATTCAGTTTATGCATTCTATATTTGCTGTACTTATAGTAATCTTGAATAAGAATAAGAACTTTAAACTCTTCAATGATCCGTAATTCCTTGGATCATTAGATAGCCCAAAAAGTTAAAAAGTTAAGCTGTGGATACAAATTTTATAAATCAAATTCCTTCATGAATCAGTTTTATGAGGCTCTGGGTTTACATGTCTTTCCCTTGAAAAGCTAGGATCAGAAAATAAGTTTACTGTTTTCTTTCACCCTTGAAAGTACAAATTTTTTTTGTTACTAGGAGTTTCAACACTTTTTGTAATTAACTACTATTATTGAACCAATTGACGTAATTAATCGTTAGTAACAAAGTTTTTGTGTAATATGCACCTTAACATTGGTATAAGATCACGATTTCTGAGATGCTATGTGTTTTCGACTCTTCTGTACGGAGTGGAAGCTTGGACCCTAACCGATGCAACATCTAGACGACTCGAGGCCTTCGAACTGTGATGCTACCGCCGAATGCTCAGGATATCGTACACCTACCATGTCACAAACAACACCGTCTTGCAACGTATGCAAAAAGCCATGGAAATCCTGCCAAACATAAAAGTCAGGAAGATGGCTTATTTAGGGCATGTGTTGAGAAACAGAAAATATCAGCTAATTCAACTTATATTGCAAGGCAAGATTGAAGGTAGTCGATCTCAAGGCCGTCGGCGGACGTCGTGGCTGAAGAACATCAGGCAATGGACAGGAATGACGAGCGTACAATTATTCAGAGCAGCTGTAAATAAAGTCATGTGGACTAATATGATTGCCAACATCCACAGAGGATAGGCACCAACAGAAGAAGAACAAAGTTTTACATAATTATATAGTTTAATTTAAAAGAGGTAGAAAAAGATTGGTTGTGTAATAATTACAGTGTACATTTGACACTTATTGCTGGTATGCTGATATGTTCTGACATATGAAGTAAATGAGCTGTCGTAGTATCTATCGTTGCAGCACATGACTGCACACAAAGAGTTATTTTCTAATTCTTTCGATTAATTACTTCACTTGATTTTATTATACAATAGGTTATAGAGTAATGGTGGGTTTTAACATTTCAAAAATTTCTATATTCTGCTCAGGAATGAAACCCAGAACCTTCAGCTTCGCTTTCTAACAATCCACCACTGTTCCACAAAAGTAGCCATATTAAATATTTTTTTCAGTCTGTTTGTGAGTGTTGCATACCAAATTCGTTTTTAATAAAATCATTGGAACATTTTCTACTAGAAATTATCTATTTTTTATGAGAGATGTACTTTTACTGCTCACTGTAAAACATTTGTTAAAATACTGTTTGTCCTGAGATACAAATGCTAAAATTTTTCATATTTTAGTAATTTGTTATGAACTAATTAAAGAATACAAGATTATAGTTTGTTAAAATTAGTTAAATTTACTACAGTTGTTTATCTAACTAAGTTGTTTTTAACGTGGTTTTTTTAATAAATGAGTGTTATTTTAAAGTTAATTGATTTTTTATTATGATGTTAATTTTAAGTTTCAAAAATAAAATTACTTAAGTATGAAATTCTTTTCTTTTTTAGTCGCCTGTATGTAAATTTAAACCGTAAGAACATTGACAATAAATTAACTTAAATTTTACTGAGAAATTTATCATAGTCAATCCATATAATATTATTACTTATCTACTTAAAAGAAACTAGAAATAATACAATTATAGTTAGAATAGATACGTAGTTATTTTTAATGCTTAACAAATTTATTACCAAAATCTAAATAATTTTAATTGACAGCTAAATAAATATATCAAACAACATTTAATAAATTTGTTGTCGGTAATAAATTTGTTGTATGTAGTGACTTGAGTTGAATCAATGTGGGAAAACATTGAAAGAAGGCTTTGCCTTCATCTGGAGCAACCTGGTGTCTTTGTTCCAGAAACCTTGTGCCTGACAATATATTCCAAGCTGCATTTGAACAGGTGAGTTTCTTGTACCTACTAAGTGACCAATTCATTATGATTTGTCATTTTTTATTCTATTTAAACTAGCATGTGTAATTTATCCTAAATTACTAAGGATTTATCTTCTACATTTTTAAACTGGATATCTTAATTTATAATATCATTTTAATGGGTTTTTAATTAACTTCCTTTATTTTTGTAGAGTATCCAGTGCATGCAAAAGTTGTTTTCTCTTATCTTAATGCACTCTACAGTATTATTATATTGTTAAACCCTTAACTTCACTCTTAAAGACATAATCCTAACTAAAAATATTTCTTTGTAGATTACGTAAAATTTTGGCTTAAAACTTTGGAAAATAATAAAAATAATCATTCCTTTTTATAATCAATTGCAAATATTTAATCACTATTTTAATATGATTGTTAAATATTCTTCATATTTTCACAGAAATCATTATTATTTTGTTATTTCATTAACTATTGCATTGCTCCTTTTATTTTTCGGTTGTAAAACATAACCTAAATGATCTCAAATAATCTTGCACTTGTCCAGTTATACGCAATCATGTAGTATTATTTCCCTGAAATTAAAGTAGGAACCTGAAAGCTTTTGAAAAGTCTTTTTGAAGAATAGTGTGTGATTATTGGACTGATAGACTTACCAATATGAAAGTTTGCAATAGAATGAATAATATCTAGGAAATATTGGTAAATAAAGAGAAAAAGTGAGTACTTAAAGGGACATTGTGGAAGGCAATAAGTATTCTCTAATCCACCTGAAAATACAGAAAAAGATCAAGGGAAGAAGGGAAATATCATGATGAAATAACTTAGGGAAGTGGTATTGCTGCTCTTCAGTAGACCTCTTCAGGAATGCTGTAGACCAGATACTATGGCAATATCAATGTTTATAAATTCAACACAACCAAGTCTGGATTAACAACAGCTTCTCCTACAAATGTATTTCAATTAAAATAAGCTAGTCCCTATTATTGAGGATATCATTGACTCAGAATGTCACCAACATAGAAGTCTTGTGGAGGATGAATAAAATCCTGGGATTAGTCACTATCGTAAAATGTTGTAAACTGCTGTAACTCGGGCACATTGTGAGGAATCAAAAAATATATATGAACTGCTACATCACAATCTGCAAAGAAAAATAGAAAGAAAAAGAAATCTTCGCAGAAGAATAATTTCCTGGCTAGCCAATTTGAGAGCCTGGTTTAGTAAGAGCTCAGTGAAATTGTTCCGAATACTAATCAACGTCAGAATAGCCATGATGATCGCAATTTTTGAAATCGATAGGCCTATGAAAAAGAAGAAGAAGAATAAGCTAGTCTCTTGTCTTTTGTGTTTCACTAATAGTCTCTAAATCATAAAAAATGTATACGCTCTCTAATAAGGCCTTGTAAATCAAAGACACTTTAACTTGTTTGGCTTTTGAATTTTTGAATTGACTCTTAATAGTTTAACATTCATTAAACAAGTAGTGTTATAGTGACTGAAAATTAAAAAAAAAAATGAAATTATTCAGTAATTTTTTTTAAGGTAGGATTAATGAGTATTATCAGTATTAGTAGTATCCACAAATTTGAGTAGTCAAAATATAAAATGTTCACAAATCCTGTTACAGATATTTTTTGCTTGTTTGACCTCACTGGATCACTTTAGTCGATTCTTTGAATGGTCTTCTTTGGCTCTCATTAGCTTTGTTTCCTCTGCCAACACTTCTTCATATTTCCTATTCTTGCTTTCTGCTGTTTGTCCATCAACCACACAACTCTAGTCACTTCGTCCATTTGAAACCCCTTTGTGTTCAGCAGGTTGTATTTATCTTCTGTTTATTCATTGTGACCTCAGTCATCAGTCCAAATTTCTTCCAGGTCCTCCATAACTCCTGCTATATATCTTCCTCCAGATTTCACAATCATCCCTCTGGTTATAATTTTTGTTTTACTATCCTGCTCTCTGGCATTCTCAGAATGTCATAGTAATGAAAAATTTTCTGCTTTTCCATAAGAATGATAATAATTGGTTCTGTGGAATTATAGACGTTTTGTTGTGAAAATTCTCCACAAACAATCCTTTTTGTATTTTTTTATTAATGTAGGTTCTGATAATTTCTCTGCTCAGTCTTAAAAGTCCATTTCTGTCTTAAAAGTCTTTTCATTTCTGATTCCAATTACTGTTTCACTTGGATAAAGTGCTTCTGGTAAAATTACTGTTCCATAATGTTTAATTTTGGCATTAATAGACTTTTTTTTTATATGTGAATTTAGTTGAAACATTATTATAGATATACATCATTATTATAAATATAATTTATTAATTAAAGAAACGTATATAAAAAATTTGAAATGGTTGCTCGTTATCAAATTTTATAACAATTTTAATATTTTTGTCTGACTGAATTAATAATAATACTCTGTTTGAGCCATCAATATTATTAATTTTGTTAGGTGTCCTTCTCATTAATTAGTGAGTTGTTACTGATTTAGAATATGACATTTTTTTCTTTTTGAAGTGTAAAATTGTAATAATTTTTGTTAGTGAATTCCTAACTTTATAATTTTAAATTTGTGTACATTATTACACAATTAAATCAATATTTTTCTCACATTTACAGGTACGGTAAAAAAAAAAAAACATTAGAATACGGTTTTCAAGGTCATATTCTATTTATATGGAATAAACCTTAAAAGTTAAATTAATTTACTTATTTCAGTCTTAAAAAGTTGTAGAAAAGCCAACTTAAGTTGTCTTAACCCTATCAAATTTTTTTTGTTATTCATTTTTATAATTACTTTTTCTAAATGTTATATTTTTATAATATAAATCAAGTTTAACATTTTTAGATTTTAACTAAATTGTTTATTAGTAAATGCCAAAGTTTGCATTTAAACGTATCAATATTTATGAACACTCAGTGCCTATGAATGAAATAGTTGGCTAGAACAAGTATAGAAGTTTTTGGCTAGACAGGCACAAATGTAGTAAAATACATTTCACTTGACAGGGAAATGTTATACGTGTCTGTCAGTTACTTAGTAAGTCTGTCAGTAAGATATTCAGTCTGTTTATTTTTTTAGCACTTTAAGTTCTATTTCTTTTAAATCTATAACTTAATATTTTATCTGCGTCATCCAGGTGTATTGATCAATTGTTTTAAAAGAAGATATTAAAAAAGAAATATTACAAAAGTCGTGTTTTTTTTATATAGATTATCTACTTTGTTTAATTACATAAATGATACTTTTAGTAATAATTTGAAGTTTATTTTTCCCTATTCTTATAACTTGTTAGCTGCTGAAAAATCTGATAAGTTTCATGTTAGGTACAACATAAGAAACCTGTAATTAATGTATGTTTTTTTGTAATCTCATTATTAAATTTCAGTTTTCCTTTTAAGGTAGGAGTCTAAAAAATATTTTTTTTGAGAAAGATATGTTTTGAATAAAAATTTCATTGGTGCTACTATTCTGGTGGCAATGTTCCTAAGTTCTGTCTGTTTTGAAGGGTTGTTATGATTATGGGGATTTTTTGTTAGGTGCATATGTTATACCATAAGTAACACTGAGACAAAATATCATGAAATAAGACTACAAGTGTTAATGTAATTGTTAAAATGGTTTTTAAGAAATTGCTGATATTGTACAAATTAAATTTTCAAGGATCAGCTAATATATAACATTTATTTGAACTTTCTGTCAATAAAAAGTAAGAGATTAACATAAAGGGGTGCAATAGTTCTTCCAGAACATGACCAATAAGAATTAATATTACATGAACCATAATGTGTTTTGATATTATAGTGCTATTCACAAAAGAAAACACCTGTCTTTAAACAGCAATATCTTTTGATCGGTTGTATGTAAAAACAATTATGATACATCAAAATAAAGCTTGTTTTATTGTTGGTTACAGGATATATATTTACATTTTTGGAAATAAATAGTGTATTAAATATAACGAATTACACATGAAAAGTACCCTGTTTTTAACCACTTTTCCAGCGTACCCAACTTCAAGGTACTATTACGTCTTAGTTCACGCGTACTTTAAAATGTATAGGGCTACAAAGTATTATATTGGTTAATGTAATCATAATCAACAATAAAACAAGCTTTAATTTGATGTACCTATTGTAATTGTTTTTACACACAACAGTTCAAAAGATATTGCTGCTTAAAGACAGGAGTTTACTTTTCTGAATTGAACTACAATATGCAACAAGAATTAATATTTAATTCATAGTTATTATGTAAAAGAGTTCAGTATGTACTGCAATTACTAAATATTTTATTTTAAATTTAAACATGACTTATTTTTATTGTTTCAGACCTATACAGAATATGTTCCTGTCAAATTTAAAGCTTTAAATGATGATGTATCAAATGATACTGATATTGGTTTAAATAATATTAACACAACAAATAAAAGTACTCAGAAGATGACACGACAATTACAATTTAGGTAAAATTTGTTTGTTTCATAAGCTAGTATTGGTGTACAAAAATAAAGTTTTAATATAATTTATCTCATCATATTCAGTTTTTTTTATAATCACTAAAAATTACTGTCCTAGTTTAAGTGTAGCTGACATTTCACCATGTTTATCGATTTACTGTTTTTTTTTTTTCAGACCAATTAGAAGGAAACCTTTACTCACTATAATTTTACTGTCAGTGAATATAATGGGATCTTTCATAGATCTAAGTTACTGAAAATTATGTTGGAAAGTATTTCAGCTTCCTTTATCCTTAATGTCTACTTACACGTGTTTCGGTGGATCCACCATCATCGAGTTCCTACACAAAATATAATTTGGAACTTTAAAATTTTTATTTAAAACCTACAGAAGACATTGCATCTTCAGTCATCTATATAAAACTGTTCAGTTATTCTAATCTATCCCTTCTCTTATTTATTAGGTTTAGATTAGAATAATTGAACAGTTAATATACGCCTGAAGATGTAATATCTTCTGTAGGTTTTAAATAAAAATTTTACAGTTTCAAAAGTAATATTTTGTGTACTCTGATAACGGTGGATACACCGAAACTCAAGTAGCTAAGCTAGTAAGGATAAAGCCAGCTGAAAAGGTTAGTGAAATTTATAATATAGAATAGAATTAATTTCAAGCTGCAGGATGCATTATAAAGATTTATTTTTGAATGAAGTATTTCAGTTGTAGTATATCTAAGTATAGGTAGAACAGTTCCGTAACAACTCTGAGATTTGTGTTGGGTCTGGCAAACGAACTTAAAAAGTGATTAGTGTAGGGGACAGGGGTGTAGTGTTGTGCTTACTGTATTTGCATCAGTCATATTGCAGTTAGAATTTTACCAAATAAAACAAGAACAGATGTCTATGTTTCATTTTGTTGTACTTTATTTCAGCCATTAATAATCAGTTCATTTGTATTATCTTAAGTGAAGTATTTTATGGAAGTTACTTATTTAATAAGTTATAGTTAAACATTTATAATTTAACTGAGTTACAGCTATAGACTCGCTTTCAACTTTCTCATTTACATTGTGCAGAGTTGTAATGGAAGTGTACTACCTATAGTATTTCTGTTCAGTTTGATTAAATGAACTCTCACAAAAATGTGTATTAGATTTATTTAAATTGATTAATTAACAAAAGGAATGAAATAATAAAATTGAAAATTCTAAACAAAGAAAAAATGCTTCAAAGACCAACCGTCCCATTCAATTACTAAAATATTAACAGTGACCAAGGGACAAAGGAGAATCCTTCCCTCAGGCATTCTCTCTATGTGTTCCCTCCATCAATTTAGATATTCTGCAATCTTCCCATTCAGGTTGTAAACATTCATAAGTTTTAGGATACTAATTATCGAGTCTTTCTGTGGGAGATCGTTCTCCAGCTTTATTTGGCAGTTGAATTAGATATTGCTTTAAGCTCAAAGATATAGGAGGTAAGATTCTTCTCCTTCATGCAGTCTACATATTGGGTCATTATTAAACGTCTCAACGTTATGTAGATGTATCCTACAGAGACAGTGCCTTGTTAACAGGCCCACAGCCACTGTAGGCTGTTTCCTGCTTGGAATAAGTACTTCACAAGCAAGAATATGGGGTATGATGCCCATAATTAGACGCAGTAGTTACCTACTGTGTCTCTGTCCACTAGATTGGTTGTAATACCTCTGGGTGTAATGCATTGATCTGATTCTCTCGGAAACGGCCCCATGTATTAATAATTTGATAAATCCCAGATCCAGATGAGGTCTAGTTTGCTAAACCAAACCATTGTATAGACCTTAGTCAAGCAGGTGTATCTGCCCTTTCAGTGCCCACAATCTCTTTGCGATTCCACACTCACACCAAGATAACTCTTGTGTTCACCCAATCATGTTCAAGAATTTTACATAGTTTCCTCTTATTACTCCAGGTAAATCCCTGAACAACTTTGTTTTTTTATTCAGTCTTTATTAACTTAACCTTCTTATTCTACTCACTAAATTTGACACTTTTGTGTTTATATTATAATGTGTAGGCCTATTTTAATATGGCCAGTTTTTACTATATGATTATTAAAATAATACCTCATATAAATAATTCTTAAGATATTTGGTGTAATTATATTCTTTCTTTATTTTTCAGAAATGGTACTAACACACTTGGAATTATATTTTTTTGTGTAATATTTGGCTCAGTCTTGGGTACACTCGGGCCTCAGAAACATGTAGTTGTTGATTTCTTTAGTGTTATTTACCAGGTACTACTGAAAATGCTGATGGGTGCAATTTGGTAAGAAATATTTTTAATTCACCTCTATGTTATTATCAACCCAGAACATAACTGGACTATTTGCAATATTACTACACCATTTATATTTCAAGATAAATTAAGGACATTTGTGTATAAATTTTTATTATTATTCTATAATATTTTTATTACTATTAAATTTATTTTTATTATTCAAGGTACCATAGCGTACAAACTATACCTTGATGAAAATATTTAATAAAATTTGCATTAATTGGTAATTTGAATATCAATAACTTTAATTTGAAAGAAGTTAAAAAACTATTTTTTTTAAAAATTGAAGGAAAAAATGAATGACTGCGCATTTTTTAAAATGGATATTTGACTGCTAAATATTATTGATTAATGTAGTCATATAGTTTAATGGAAGAAAGTGCTAAATAAAAATTTCATTTTAAAAAATTCTATCTAAGTGTTATGGGGCTCCCATATTTTTGTGAACTGTCTGGTTTCTTTCATTTAAGAAATTACATATATCCCTTCATGAAAATTTATACTTCACAATTTTAAAAAATCTTCATCTTTACTTTTCTTACATTGTGTCATTTTCTTGTGGGTTTGACACCTTCACGTGCTAAAAACCTGAATTGCACACTAGATTGGCCAGCCGCATTGGCGTAGTTGGTAACGTGCTCACTTCTCATCATGTGGTCGTGGGTTCAAATCCCATTCAGGCACAGAATATTTTCATACATTACAAAAAATTCATTTCATCCTTCACCGTCTGCATTAGCAGTCATAGCAGAACAATTGGCCATTAAACCGGGGAAAAAAGCACAATGGATTTTTTGAGAATTGATCAACTGTATCTCAATAATACAAGACTTTGTCAGTAAAAAATATATTTAAAAACTTAATTACACCTTTTCATGATGAAGATAAATACTTGTTACTACTGTTAACTGTTATTATGAGGGATGTCTAAAAATTAACAAGACAAATATTAATGAAGAGAAAAATGGTTCATTCAATGAAAATGAAACTTTATGAGGATCAAATTGGCAACCTTGGGAACAGTGTTAATCAGGTGTTTGATAAAAATTAATTTAAACATTACCTCTTCTGTTCATTTTAAAATGTGAACTTCGCTTAAAAAATATAGGTTGGAAAAGCAACTTTCAGTGATAAGATTTTTTCTATCCGAAGATGCAATGGTGAAAAGCGTTTATATTGCAGTAACATGTACATATAAGGGATGGAACAGTTTAAGTTAGGCTAAACAAATATCACTGACCTTCAGTGCTCTGTAAGTCTCAACTACCACACTGAAAATTACATATATAGCCTAATCTAATTTGCAAAGACAGGTGAGTAAAAATTTCTCAGGTTGGTAGTTCGTGTAAAATTGTCGGAACTACACATTCAGTCATCCATGATGTGCTTAATTTTCGCAAATTGTGTTTGAGATCAGTTCCAAGATAGTTGACCCCGCATCACTCAGGGAACAAGAGGAACATTGAGAAGTTGGGTTGGGAGGTGTTGTTACATCCTCCTTACAGCTTAAACCTCGTCCTGGTCCATCTGATTTTCATTTGTTCAGGCTTCAAAGACTTTATGTGACAAGAAGTTTGATGACAACAAAGTTATAGATGTAGTAGAAATATATTTTAATATTGCTGAACAGAGTTGTCATTTAGTTCACACCAACATTCTTCCTCATAAAAATGATTCCAGTGTGCTCTTATTCTACAATTGTATGTAAATTAAATAGATTTATCTTAATATCATTAAATATTCCTTTATTTTGATCCAGGTTTACACCACTGGGAGTTGGAAGTATAATATGCGCTAAAATAATAACTATAGCAGATCTTGCGCATACAATGGTGCAGTTGAGTTGGTTTATACTCACAATGGCTATTGGTGTATTTTTTTACCAACTTGTCATTTTGCAATTCATATATTACATATTTTTGAAGAAAAATCCTTATACATATTACTGGACATTTGGCCCCAGTATTATTACTGCATTTGCTACTGCTTCAAAGTAAGTATTTCATTGTGATAAACAAAACTTATTTTATTCAGATTACAATGTTTTTTTGTTTTTTTTACTACAGTGTGGGAAAGTAAAAAGTAATTGTCTTGTAAAACTGTTTTAATTTGCGTAATTTGATTACTATTAATCCTTGCATTCTTAAATACTTTACTTTTTTATTTTAAACTTATTTTGAAATAATCTAAACAATACAATCCTTATTTTACATTAAGATAAGATCTAAAAACTAAATTTTAGTAGGTGCAAAAAATCTGACAGGCTACCAAAAATTCATAATTCTAGGTTTTTTCTGTAATGTTCTATGGGAAAGAGATTCAACCCTGGAATGAAAAGTTATTCAAGGGAAAACTGAGGTGAAAATTTGTCACCAGCAACTAAATAAATAGCCTAATATAGTGTTAATCAAATAGTGATGAAACTGCTAATGATATTTGCACTCATAGTTCAGTTAGTGATTTAATGAGTAGGATTAGGTATTTCTTTATGATCCAGTGAATCTTCTTATTTGCAAAATATTTTTTTTTACAACATGTATAATGAACAGTTTTACACGTCCAATATTAATTAGACCATAAAAATTGGTGAGAGACCAGCATCTTGTTTTTTGGCTCTATTGTTGCAAAAGGTCACATGTTGTAACTACATTTTTTTAAATTCTTGTTTATTTCATTCTAGGGTTTATAAAAATTAGTTATATAGTGGCTTACTGATACTCTGTTCTATAAAACGAATAAAAATAAATTTTTGGATTGAATAGTGGTTGCAATTACTATTTATTACTTTATAATGTATTGCTCATTGAAAGACAGGAAGCTACAGAAAAATACATGTTAGTCATGTGACATTCCCCCACTGCATCAATTTTAATAAGAAGTATTTTAATAATTGTAAAACTTATCAGCCTTTCCATTCTACAATAAAAACTTAAAATTAAGAACCATTCATAATTCACAAATGATGGAACGTATACATAAAGTTCATTGATACAAATTTAATTTCTATATGTAAAATTTTTACATAATATAAGAAAATGTTGTTCATTTGTCATTATGATTTATTTTAGAGCTGCAGCATTACCAATAACATTTCGTTTAATGGATGAAAATGTAAAAGCAGATCATAGAATAACAAGATTTGTATTACCCATTGGTACTTTAAATATGGATGGAACTGCATTATTTCTAACAGTAGGAACTGCATTTATAGCTCAAATTAATAATATACCACTAGGTGTTAATGAGATTTTGACATTAGGGTAAGTACATAAATAATTAACAATGATGTAACTTATTAAACATTTTAAATGTTTTGAATTGTTTTGTTTTAATTTCTTCTTCATCGTCTTACAATCAAGGATGAGGCTAAGGCTCCTGCCTGTTCTGACTCACTAAAGCGACAAAACTATTGTATTGCCATTTCTTGCATGGCCTCCCAACATCTCTTCTCCCCTTTGGTATGTACTACAAAACATTGAGGGAGATCTTCCCTCAGGCATTCTTTCTACATGCTCCCTCCATCGATTTCAATATTCTGCGATCTGTGATTCAGGTTGTAAACATCCATTTCTATTCTTTTGTCCATATTTGACACATAATGACACCTCGAATAAAAAGTCCTGCATGCTAGAAATCAGTAAAGTAGAAGCTCTAATACCGAGCTCAACCTGTGCAGCGTTTGTAATGCAGCCAGGTGATTTATTAACTTACTTACAAACTCACAAACAGCCTCAGATTCAGGATAAGTTTGTTTTCAATTTTAAAGAAATTCTCTAGTAACAAAACTTCTCGTATTTTGGTAACAAAACACTTCTATGGTATAATTTCTTTCAATACCCAGCACTTGCTAAAAGGTAATGGTTTATAATTATTATATTAGGCTTAAGTTTACAATTATTACATAACTACATGGAAAAGCCCTCCCTTGCTTGCTCACGCCTTACAGTTACCCTAATCTAATGACTTAAATTACGACACATACAAGGTGTGGCTATTAAATAATGAGACTGACGTAAAAAAATTGATTTTTATTTTATACATAATCACTTATTGTCACCTTCAATATACACTCCTTCTTTATCCCATCAATACTCCATGCAAATTTTCCATGGTTGGAAACAGTGCTGGAAGTCATCTTCTGTCAGCTCCTTCAGGACACGTGCCGCTCAAAAATGTTTGAAATGAAGCTCGCAAAAATGTTTGTACTGACACTTTGTACGCGATTGAAACTGACCAAAATTTTTGGAAACGATAATAACATGTGATGAAACATGGTTTTTTACTTATGATCCGGAACCGAAGCGCCAATCCATGCACTGGATGAGCTGAACTTCACTAAGAGCCAAAAAAGCTCGAATGAGCAAGTCAAAATTTAAAGCAATGATGATTGTTTTTATTTTTGATATCCATGGGATTGTGTACCTTCACTGGGTTCCTGAAGGTCAAACAATTAATCAATATTACTACCTTGACGTACGTTCTAAACTATGTCAAAGAGTAAGGAAATAACGCCCCGAAAGATGGAAGGACAAATCATGGGTTCTCCACCAAGACAATGCGCCAGCTCATTCCGCGTTGTCTGTCAAGTGGTTCCTAGCTAAGTACAGTATTTCAGAGTTAGAACATCCACCTTACTCACCAGATTTTGCACCATGTGACTTCTACCTGTTCCCTAAGGTGAAATCTGCATTAAAAGGAACAAGATTTGAGTCTGTGGAAGCTGTAAAAGAGAAAGTGGCACGTGTCCTGAAGGAGCTGACAGAATGTGACTTCCAACAATGGAAAATCCATGGAGTGTTGTAGGGATAGAGAAAAAGTGTATATTGTAGATGACAATAAGTGATTATGCATAAAATAAAAATAAAATTTTTTTATAACGTCAGTCTCGTTATTTAATAGCCACACCTCGTATATTAGCTTGTTGGGAAACAAAAATAAATTATTCATTGGAATACAACATTATACTTTAAAAGGTGATGATGAAATATGTTTGAGGTTATGGAATATCCCGTTCCTGAACCATTGAAAATTAATTTTAAATGAGAATTTTTTTTGAGGAATTCCAAATTTAATAATACTATCTTCTATAATATTTGTTTTTAGTTAAGTATATTTTAAGTATCTAGATAATATTAAATGGTTTCTTAAAAATTTTATTATTTCTTACAGATTCTCATGTATAGCAGCTAGTATGTCATCAACAGCTATACCAAGTGCAGCACTTGTATTAGTACTGATGCTCTGTAGTACTGTGAATGCACCTCCTGAAGATGTTTCATTATTATTTGCTGTAGATTGGTTTGTGTAAGTTTCTCAGTGTATTTAACTACTATATCTGGGAGATCAGAATACCTGTGTTAAATTACTCAAAATTTGTAATAATTAACACATTCAGTGCGGAGTCAATATAAGTGACAATTACCAATTACCATTGTATTAATAAAGATGAAATGTGGCTTCACTGAATGACGGACATGGTAGGACTACCATGCAGAGGTTTTTGTGACTGACGGATGAGGTAGGACTACCTCATGGATTTATCAAAAAAATCATTTGAGTTTTTCATCAGTAGGGTTAGTAAATCTGATTTTGAAGAAGCATAGTTTAGTAATGTTAGTTAAAATGTATTGAGTTGAGTGTGGAAGCCATTCTTCCCACTCTGTTTTGGTTTAGTGAACTATCAAACCTTGGTGCCACTTTTTTTAAAAATTGGACACATAATATGATGTAATATATCAAATTGGGTTATCAAGCGACAGAGAGTTTATAAAAGGACTGCCGTGGCATCCGTACCACATTGTCACTCATGTAAATCCTTACATGGTAAGTATACCACACCAGCACAGAATGTATTAATATTATATGCCACACAAAAATAGTAAAAATTTAAATTTGCTACTTTGTAAAATTTAAATTTTGTTAGGCTGCAGCCTAAATTTGATGTAAAGAGGAGGATTCATAAAACTCCTAAATCAGCTGTTTGGGTTGACTGAATATTATCATAAAAATAGTCTTAACCGTTGAACACTTATATTCACAACTAGCTGCTTGTCCCGGCTTCACATGGGTATAATTTTGTTTTATTTCAGTAATTTTTAAATTAGAGCTATGAATAAAATCAAAAATAAGATTTTATGATTTGGAAAATTTTTAAATAACTTACTAATAATAGATTTATTTGTTCAAAATCTTTAAACATTTAAGGGTTGGATTTAACCCCTTAATGTTACATTTTGGAAATTGTTAAAGAATAACTTTTTCAGGTTTACTATCGGTACCACCACCATCTACCTCGTTTGGAACTTAATAACAAAAAAATATTTAAGAATGATTTTGAGCAAATATGATTTCAGATAAATTTATCCCTTTTAAAAAAGTTTGAATTGTATTACTCCAATTATTTGAACTATAAGACATATGAAATGTAATCCAGTATACAGAAATCTTAATACAGTAAAACCTCTCTAATTCGTCACTCTCTAATTCATCACCTTCTATAATTCGTCAGCCCTCCCCAGTTCATTATAGGAAAATATTTCTGCAGAGTTTGATATTTTCCGAAAATGAAACGCAGGTTCAAGAATTTTGGAAAAAGTATACAATCGAAGATGCTGTATATAACATATCACAAGCATGGCATAACATTTCGAAAACAACACTTAAGTCTTGTTGGAACAATCTGTGGGCTGACCGAGAAGAAACTAGTAGCATCCGTTCTTACAATGAAACAAACAATGTCTTATCAGAATTAAAAGAAGTGTGCCAGAGTATACCTGTGACTAAAAATATTACCGGCGAGGAATTAGTTGAATGGATAGAGCAAGATGCTAACGAACTTGGGTATGAGATTTTAAGTGACAAAGAAATTGTGGCCTACGTTCAGAACAAAGATTCACCTGTTGAGGAAGATAGCAACGAAGAATATGTTTCAAGCCCTGAAATATTGGTACGAATCGAGAAATAGAAGGAATGCTGACGAAGTGCATCGAATGGTATGAGAGACAGAAAGAAGCAGAGTTATCAAAATTAATTGTAATATGACAAATTCGCCAGTTGGCTGTGGAAAAAGAAAAGAACTCGTTGGTAGAAAAGAAGATAACCCACTTTTTCAAGAAATAAATTTGGCATTTTACATACATACATACATACATATTAGTGTAATTAAGTAACGTTTTCTAAATTTTAATGTGATTTTTTTTATTGTGTTTATCGTTAATGTAAGTTTCATTTATGTAATTCGACTTCTATGGAACTAATATACGTACGAGTATGTTATTTATTAACCGTTCATAGCAAATTCCATAATTCGTCACTTTCTGTATTTCGTCACTCCTTCGGTCCCGAACGAGACGAATTAGAGAGGTCCCACTGTAATTAGTATCTTATAAACAAGGATATTTTGTGAAATGAAATATGAGAATTACTTTAATTTTACTTTTGTTTATCTTTATTATGATTTTATGAAATATTTAGATGGTATGAAAATTTTTAAAATTGTTATTTTAATAAAAATAAATCTTATGTATGTATTTCCCATTCACTCTAAGGCAGTATCAAAATAAGTGAATACATCACTCACTCTTAAGTCAAATTTTTGTTTCAACTGAAACAACACCATATTTTTGTTAACGTGCTGAAATCCATACTATTGTGCTATGAATTAATTCATAATTTTTCAAAATCTGAAATGCAGTCTGTTAATTATCACTGTAATCACTTGTTCATGTTTTCTGCATTCCAACTGGAACAACCAGACATTTTAATACTTACATTTGTTTTTAAAAGCTGAGCGGTACTGAAATATTCACCATTAGCGCAGATAAATCTCATTGAATCGTTTTCAAAAATGCATTTTTTTTATTTTCTAATACTGATCCAGATATTTGGTGATCCAAATGACTAAGTTTGTATGAATGGATTCTGTACATAGGACTAACACAAATAAAATTATTTTTTATTTTTTTTTATTTTCAGCGACAGGATGCGAACTACCAATAACTTATTAGGAGATGTATATGCTTGTGCTGTAGTTGAAGAACTTTCTAGAGAGGATTTAGATGCTGCACCAGTTGATGTAAGTGCATCCTACAAAATCCTTCCATTCTAATTACTTACACTCCAGAATTTGCTTCTCTAATTTGCTTCTTCTGTGTTTTTGCAATATCTAATCTGCGTTAATATTAATCTATGTTTTTGCATATATATGCTTATAATATAAAATTAAACATTCATGTTTAAAAGCTTGTACTAATAAAGGTGTCATGATTTAACAACCTGCATCCAAGACAAACATGTAATTATCTGGCCTTAAAAATATTTAGTATTTCTGTATTCCTTTTTATAAAGTTTTTATTTTTAACTTCTTGTAAATATATTTTCTGCGTTACAGTATTGCTTAAATCTAGTATAATTTTCATTGTTGCGAGATTCCTACAAATGCCATTAAACTCGTTGTAGAGAATGGTATTTAGTATAACCTCTCTCAAAGTTGAAGAATGGTCTTATTCTCCTTAAAAGAGCCAAACCTTCAATTAATTTGATTATCTCACCCAATACATTAGTTCTACCCATAAATTTACTTTGTGCTGTCAAGTTTTGATGATTCCACGAGTATAAATAAATTTGTAACTTATGAAAATCTCTAAAAACGTGTGTTCATCAATCCAATTTATTAATATTTTATTGATCAACTGGTTAAACAATAAATATCACTAAAGATTGTAATGAAACCTTAAGAGAATGGAAATGGAATGGAGAGAATCGAGAATCGGATAAACCCAATGATAGCGAGTGATTTCTGTTGTGAACGTAAGTTAGGAACTTTTTGTAAGAACAATAAAGTGCATGAAGAATGCAGTAATGTAGGAGAATGATATAGGTTGATATTTGTAAAATGTTGTATGTAGCTAAGGAATACAGAAACTGATGACATTTTAAAAAGCTATTATTAATTAGATGGTTTGTTACTAAGCCGGCTAAAATATTCACTGTTGGAAAGTAATGGTGGTTTGATTATAAAAAATAAAAATTTGTTAGAAACATTTTTTTGCTGGTGGTTTTTAGTTTCCCACAAACCAACTTCACTTTTTATTATTTTGTGATCGCTGTTCACTTCTAAGCATTTTTCATAATGCTGTGCCAGCTTCTTTAACTCCTCTGCACAGACATTGGTCGCCTGGGAATTGAACCAGTTGACAACAACAGTTTTCAGTTCCTCTGATATTTAGTTTCGCGCATTGTTGTAGACATTGAGACATATCTTACACCAATACAGAAACAAAGCAATAGAGAGTGCAATGGTGCCACTCAACTCTACTAAAACACAAAACAAATCAAGCAATCTCCTTTTTCAAGTCAGAAACTGATGCCTGCTATTTACTGGGATGAAAAGCTGTTCATTTGGTTGATTTTATGGATTGTCAGTCACCAATTCCAGCTGATGTGTAGACTTACTGTGAAATGCTCATTAAACTGAGACGTGCAATCCAAAATCTACAGGGCAGAAAACTATTGTCTGGAAGAGCCTTCTTCCATAACAACATATGTCCTCGAACCGCTGCCCTAACCAAGAAGAAGATTCAAGATTTCGGTTGGAAATTTTTTGATCACTTGCTCTACAGTCCCAACCTTGCACATAAAAGAGAGGTAGACTATTTAAAGACAACGAGGAACTCAAGACATTGTCAACTGAATCTATTTCTTAAGTGGTGAACTTCTATGGAGAGGGGTTAAAGAAGCTCACATAATATTAAAGTGCTTAGGCGTAAATGGCAACTATGTAACAAAATGTAGTTTAGTAGAAAACTAAAACCGTCAATAAAAAAATATTCTAGAAGTGTTTTTTTTTTAATGACCGAACAGCCTTTACTGTATGAATAAGCCTCATATCTGTCTAAATAAGTTAATGTAATTTTTTTAAAAACCTATCAATTAACTTAATTCATGGAATAGTGGTAGCATGCTGTACAACAAAGAAGATCCTAGGTTCGATTTTTGGTGCTGAAAATTATTAACATGCTAAAACTGACTTACTGTCCTACAAACCACCATTTTCACGGAAGACCAGTTTGTTGGTGATATTTAAATTAAACTAAAAAATATAATGCATGAATTTGACAATGGCTTATTTAAATACTAATAATCAGGATAAAAATATTTCAAAAACAATAATCTCCAGATCAAAAAATAACAATTTGATTTATTACAAAGTTGCTAGAATAAAAAGTTTTGGTCAGGCATATACTGGAAGGGAATCCCAAAGCACAGACAAGACAGGCACACAAAGGAAAGAACAAGAAGAAGGGAAATTTTTCCCAGGGATACTGAAAATGCAAAGCAAGGAGTGCAGATTTGTTAATATTTGAGTAATGAGCATGATGGACCAAACAAAATGATTTATCTGAATTTTCTGATGGGAATAATGAAATAGAATAGTTAATGTTACTAAACTGTATTAGAAAATAAATGGAAAAAGAGCTATGGTTAAGTAATTTCATGGAAAATACTAAAATACATGGTGAGTTTAAGTTAACTGAAGAGTTTACTAGGAATTGCACTAGATTTACTACAGTACAGATTAATTTGCACATATTCACTCAATTGAAGGAGCCACTTTGTGGGAAGAATAGAACTGTCAAGAGCTATAAATATACAGGAAAATTGAAAGATTTTTGGTAAGCTGTACAAATTCCTGCTTGACATATGCATCAACTCTATGCCTCGAGTACAAACTGTTATGTTCAGTACAAGCACATTTTGATTCCATACCTATATCATGCTCCTGGAAATAATAGTTATACTGCTTTCATTTTTATCTTGTCTTACATGCCAACTGCACTCCATTGTATATTCTGCCTAAGAGTCCAATTCAAGCCACTTTACAAGCAACAAAAATCTTACTGCATGAAAATCTGTTTCATATGTAATAGAAAGAAGTAAATGTCGCATGTTTTAATGGTAAAGGCTTTTTGTTTTAAGTAATATGAACTGAATTTTTTAGATTTATTTGCATGAAGCTAATATCTAATTATTGTTCTTTTGAAAAAAGCATGCAGTTTTTAACAAAACCTAAAGCCGTAAACACGTTTTTTGAACAAAAAAATATAATATTAATGTGTTTCTTTAACTGTTATTACACCAGCAGGCCATCAACAGAAGAGACTTTTGAGACATACAGATACCAAAACTTTATTAGTAAGATGGAAATTTGTTTTATTAACAAAACCTGCTATTACATTGAATGTTTCTAAATGAACCAGGAATGATTTTATTATATATTATTTTGTCAATGGGTCAATTTTTCCCTTTAACTTTTTCCCAATTTATTGGATCACCGGGTCCATTTTCTTCTGTCGTCTTCCATCTCAACTTTTGATCTACATTTTCCTAACTCAACTTCGGACTGAAAAATTATATTTTTTGACTCAAATAAACCTCGTAGATTGTAAATGTTTGTAAAATTACTTAATTAAAAATAATTCATTCACTAAACACAAATATTCCTTTGTTATTTTTATTAATTTCCAACCTCCCATTTAGTGACCTACATGAAATATGTGTATCAGTTGCTGGAGTTTATCAGTCAATTCCTCCACTGAGTTATAATACTGTAATCATTTTCACTCAGTAGTAGTTCACTGGAATGCGAGGTGAATAAAAAGGATCCAGCATGTTTCCTTGAACTATACTAGCATTGATCATTTTGGCTACAAAATACAGTGAGCCAGATTAATATTTATTTGAGCTTGTAATATTATAGCAATTTACTACATTACCTAAAGAGGCTAACCCCAATTATCTAATGGAAGACTACGGCATTGATCCTAATCCACATTCTGCCATGCCAGTTATAAGCTTGTTATCAGTTACTTTAACTTTCTATAGGGCATCTTTTTCCATAAAAACATACACATCATTGCTAATACAAAATATAAAAATGACTAAATTATTAATTTTCACTGACCTGTACTACTATTTTTATTGCTGCTTTAAGTAATAAAAAATAAAAAATTTCATTGCTTTATTACACAATTTTATAGAAATGATTGAAGATGTAACATGACATCTTCAAGAGGGGTTTTAAAACTTTACAGCTTGTAAAAAACCTTTAATTTATTATTTCATGTGCTTGCTGTGAAGTATTTTATTTATAATTATGGATTTGATTTATGCCATGAGGAAATACACAAAGAACACTGGTAACGATAAATTACAAACTAAGACTTAATTAAAACTTAGCTTCAGAAATGCATTATGACATGAACCCAATTTAATCTACAACTACAAACAAAAATTTATACATTTCAATTACATGGCTACAAATAATAGCTTAGTACAGATATGGAACATTATTAAACATACGACTGGGTTCATGTAGAGTGGACACTAAATAACCTTGCCGGTGTAGCTACGCGAAAAGTTTGGATTCAGTAGGTAGATTTCATGTCTTAGTACTGAACTTCCTATTAAATCATATGATCTAAATGATGTAAATTGTCGTCTATCAGTTACGTTAAAAATATTCAATTGTAAACATTGTATACAACAATTAACGCCTACGTTATACAATACATTACAGACTAAATGTTTTCAGATTAGCTGATATATAACGTTGGGAAAGTGACGTGACTCTGATCATAGTTAGTACAGCACTGACCCCACCATTCGTTGAGGCAAGTGAGCGCGCCATTACCAAAATAAACCTTTTGCGCACTTCAGAAAACCGGCAAGTTTATTTGGCATCCGCTCTACGAGAGCTTTTCAGAAACAAACTTACATGTTAGAATCAAAAGAACCTGAATGAAAGGGCATTTTTTATAACTTAGAATTTGAAAGCGACATTGTTTAGCTATTTTCAACATAATCTCCAAAATTAAGACACTTATCATAACGGTAGACCAGCTTGTAAATTCCATTGACATAGAATGTTGCCACTTGAAAATTCAATTATGTTCACCTACATGCAGTTCTTCATCATCGTCGTAGCGCTGTGTAGTGAGCCAGGTCTTTATTTGTTGAAATTAGTGAAAATCACTCTGAGCAAGGTCCAGCTGTACAGTGGACGACCGAACAGCGCCCATTTGAAATCATCCAAGAGCCGTTGACTTCAATCAACATCTCTTGGATGGATTCCACACATGAAAACCTGGCTCATAATGCAACGCTTCAATGATGACAAGGAACTCCATGTAGGCATTGGTGCAGGGTTGAAGTCTCAGGTGTCAACATTCTATGAAGATGGAATTAACAAGCCAGTGTACTGTTATAAGTGTCATAAATTATACAGAGATTATGTTGAAAAATATCTGAACAATGTGTCTTTCAAATGTAAATAATAGAAAATGTTTCCTTTGATTAGGATTTCTTTATTCTAAAGCATGAGTTACTTTCTAAATATCTTTCATATTTATAACACAAATGATGGGCCTAATAAAAGTAATATGCATTACAAAAATAAACTAATGGTATCTATAAATAAAATATAACATTGGTTTAAGAATTATCATGGTTTATAAGCAAGGATCATTGTTCTTGTATCGACTCTATTAAAGTATAACCTATACATATGCATGGAAACCAGTAGGTTACTCACAAAGTACAATAAATACTAGAACAACGGGGATTACAGCAACATCCTGTCAAATTCTTATACTTATCCAACAGAATTTAGTTATTTTCCTGTTTCATTCAATATACTCATTCTGGAATAACTACACCAAAGCTGCACTATATGGTGTATTGGTCAACGCAATTGGCTTATAAGCCAGAAGTCTCAGGTTCAATACCAGTCAGGTCTGGCCATCACTCTTTTGTATATTTCACCTCTTTCTTCTCATCTGCATTAGCAGTGATTACAAGGCAGTTGGGCATAAAACAAAATAAAAATATTCTCAAATATAGGTATTTTGATTTTGTATTTTTAGTTTGAAACAAAGTATATTTCTTAATCCAAGTTCTCCATGTGATAGGATAAGATAATGTTTTATATGAAGCATATACCTTTACTATTATTTTTATTGTGTAGGTAAAGTAGGTTTCACCCCTCTGAAGAGAGTTTTCCGAATATTCGGCTCAAATAAAATGTTATTTTTAACTATTATATATAAATTAATCCTTTGTCTTGCAGGAAGAAACAGACAAATCACATTTCAATGAAGCGAATACAATTGGTGCATCGCAGACTAGTGATAATTCTATTGTGATAGAACCGAAGAATGGCCTACTAGCTTCACCTTAGATATTATAAAATTATTATAGGGTTTTTTAGAACATAGGTTATATATTTTTTATTTTACACTACTTAATATAAAAGAAGACTGCATCAGTGTTATTTATTATAGCTAAATATTAAGAATAGAAGGTAGTAATCAACTTAATACTATTATTGAAATTTGGTGAATTACTGTGCGTACTCTATGTAAAGAAAAAGTAACAGCTGGTGTGCACCTCATTATTTTACTTTTGATAAATGTACAGACTTGGTCAATATTTAATGAGTAGGTAACTTTTATAAGTGAGAGAATCTATCACTTCTAGAAAGTACACCAATTAAATATTCATTTAGTAAGGTGTGCTTAAGTTCAATTTAGTTTTGTTGTTTTCACCTAATGTAGATGTTTTTACATTGCTTTAAAGAAAAACCAGTACCTTCAATGTTCTTTTACCTTAAAAGAAGGTAATAAAAGTATTTGGTTGGAGGATCACTAGCAGTAAAAATTCTATGAAGTAGAAATTATAGTTATTTTTCATAATAAGTAGCAGTAGTGGTTTAATTCATCTAATTGCCTGTGTTAATCAATGTTAAGTCCACTTCGTTTTTGAAAAAATCCTGTATTGTTATCAGAAATGTGATTCTGTAGCACAAAGCTGGATTAGGGTTCTGGCTGTTGTAGGTCAGGGTTTATTTGCCACCCTGTAGCATTTGCTTATATCCAATAAATAATAAATAACTTCTATTCAGACAATTTTTTTTTAATTTCATAATTTATAATGGTAGTATGGTGGTGCAAGACACCCTTCTTTCCTCCCTGTTCAAGCACCACTAAATTTTATGTTCTTGTTCTTTAATGTTCTTAACATATTTTTTAAAATGAAATTAAAATATATTAAATTTAAAAAATAAATTTACTATTTGTGTGTACTTATATTTTCTAAAGTTTCAAATATTAAACATGTGATCATTATCAACATCCTTTACAACCCCCACTGGTATACTCATTTTGGCTGCATAAAACTTATTTGTTTTAAAATTAACAGAAAAAATAACTTAAGATTGGTTTTTTTATTGTATCTAACAGCAGTATAATATCACAACAACATGAACAGTGTTAAAACGATGTATGAAGAAAACATCTTCCTATTGATGAATTCTTGGTAATGAAACTAATGATATTCCTTTCAATAAACTAACAAGTCAATTACAGTTTAAACTTGTATTTTTAAAATAACTTTACTATATGAGATATTTTAAAAATGCATTTATAATGCCTTCATGCAAAAGATTCGTGGGTTTTTTATTATATAAATAGTGATACAAGGGAGTTTACCCGGTACTAAGAAATATTAAATCATATTACTAAATAAAAGACATTCATTGAAAAGTTGAAAATAGGCTAAAAATAATTTCTATTCTTAAGGACCGATTGGTACAAAAGTTTTTTTTCTGAAATTTGCAGACCTTTAAAAATTTACCACCCTAGGCTGCAGCCTACTTAACAAGAGAACTAGAGTATAATATTAAAAAGTATAAATTGAACTAGAGTTTAACAGTAAAACATGAAATTTCTCTTGAGTCTTGATTTTCGTTTTATTTAACTAATAATATGAGTAGCATCTCTCATACAAAATGAAGGTGGAAAAGAACTAGTACGAGAGACATTCTGAAAGTAAAGAACGTTATTCTTTATTTTGAAATTTTTTTATTGTAGTCAAACAAAACTGTTTTTACAACATACCTGATACTTAAACTGTTTTTCTATGTAATCGCCTTACAAATTTAAACACGTGTCATTCTGTTTCATCAATTTTGCAATGCCCCCAAGTTGTTTAACCACTCACTACTTCTTTCAGTTCGTTATCACTTCCCCGCCCAAAAAGTTCTTCAGTTTGGTAAACAGATGAAAGTCACTCAGGGCTATAAGGTGGATGATCAAAAAGATCCCATCAAAATTGCTGCAGCAAGTTCTTTGTCAATGCTGTAGAATATGGTCGAGCATTTTTGTGCAGAAGCACAACGCTGCTAGATAACAATCTGCGCAAACTTAATGCACCATTTTCGAACTGAAGCTTTGTTTATCACATTACCATAAACCTCCATTATTTGTCTGTAAATTTTGATTGGTTGCGCTCCTTTAACATTCAAAAAGCATATTACACTATGAACCTCACATATGGCGGGATCGTTAATTTGTCACACATTTTAAAGGCTTACAAATAAATCAATACACGACTGTTTCGGCTCGCTGTTAGCACCAGATTGGTCCAAGGTGAGGTGGTGGGGGAACTGCGCAGCTCGTCAGATCAAAAAATTCTTTACTCTCTGAATGACCCTTGTAATATTACATACCAACACAAGATTTGTTTATTAAGAAGTTAATATACTCTGGTATCAATATAATTTTGAACTGTGTGTACTTACAGACATATGGCTTTTTTGTACAAGTTATTATGAATTAAAACTATGATCGTAGATAATAATTGTAGGTGTTTCATAATATGTTGTGGTTGCTCTGATTAACATGAAACACTACTCATTTTCTCAATAAAATGTAAAATTTTTATATATCGAAGGACTAGTAACTACCCAAAGTATTAATGACTCGTTTACTTGACAAGGTTAAATTTCCAATAATGAGGTGTTGGTGCTAAACTAAAACTGACAGTAGTGTCCTAGGTGGCGAGATAATAATTAAAATTTAAGATATATTGAATGTTCTAATGTTAGAATTTGTAAGTTATATTTTAAGATCGTGTAAAAATTTAATTGGCTACTTTGTACAAAAGTCATAAGATCTGCATACGTAGCAAGAATGTGTGCAGTAGTTTCCTAATACCTCATCTTATCAAAAATAAGATTATAATAAGATTTCACTTATGTAGTAAGATTTTACTATTTCATATATGCATCTTACTTATGTAACTCATGATGAATGATGAATTTTTAAAGCCGCCTACACACTTTCATTTAAATGCGCATTGATACTGCTAAATAAATGTAGGGCTACATTTAAATGAGAAAAATAATGCACATTTTGAATGAGCAAAATGCGGATTCAAAAAGTGCATTGTTTTTCTCATTTTATTAAATTTACATTTCACTCATTACATGTTAACTATCCAATTTTAAAACACAAACAAATGCAACAAATTTATAATTGCACTAAAAAAACAACCAACTATCATCAGGTTTACCAACATATGATCTAATATGAACAAAATAAAAATTATTCAATTTAAAAAAATCTATCAAATTGCTAAATAGTTTTATTAAAAATATTATTGAGTAATTTATCAACTTAATGCTTCATTCAATATACTATATTTAATATTAATTAGAAAAATATTTGAAATTTAACTATAAATGTGCATTTACATGAATAGATTAATGAATTGAAATGCGCATTCAAAATGTGTAACTTTGTTCATGTCAAAACATGACAATGTGCATGAGTGAAATGCACATGCGACATGAATTCACTTCATTTTCCTCTTCATGTCTGACGTTACTCATTACAAATGCCCTTTTAAAATGATCGTGTGTTGCAAGCTTTAAAAATATGTTTAATATTTAGGTAATGATATTATATTTATCTCTGTTTTTTATGTAAAATATGAAATGCAAAATTTTAGTTCACAGTTTTATCATTGTGATCCCAGAGGCTCTCAGGTTTTTATCTTCAAAAATAAAATTTCCATTCCTAATCCTTGCCAATTGACTTCATCAGTCTTCCTAGCCTGTTTTTTCTATCTTAGTTACTGCAAAAAATAAATTCTTTAGTTCATATTTCCTAAGTTGAGGAATGAAGTAAACAAACCAGGGTGCGTGGAGCAGTATGAAATGGGTGTACAAAAAAGTATGTGACAGCTACTGTGCGCTGCTGCAGTTCTGATCGTAAAATACAGAAATATTGGTTTATTATTCGGTATGATTTTGAAACAGTATGTGCTGTCAGCCATAGTTATAAAATTTAACACTAAACCACTAACACTCATAAAACACTAATCTTAAAAGAAGAAGTAATTATTTAAACAACATTACGCACAACGACAGAATCAATAAAAAAAAACTTGTATCGAGAGCAGTTTGCAACATAAGAGTTAAAATAACGCTGAAGTTTCATAACACCAATGTTATAGTTTTAAACATAATATTGAAAATTTATTTTAGAAATGTCATAAATCATCAAGTATAGCTATTGTTATACTACATCGTATGTGATTTACAGAATTGCAATAACTCATCATGCGTTTTGATTCACCCATTACATTGTACAGCAAATGAAGATCATATAATATATCTTTGTGTATTTACTTGCACTTACACACAGAAGTTTTGTTTACTTCATGTCTCAACTTTTGAAAGATGTACTGTACAAAATTTTTACTTTAAAATAAATAAACAAATAATAATAATTACATTATTCAATTTTTTAGACTAATTCAAAAACCGCATCCCAATTCATCTAAAGTAATGCCAAATTTTTAAAATAATCAATTTGATTATCCTCAACTATTATGCTTAAATACTTATCATATTTAAATATGTATTGTTAATTGCTTAAAATTCTGTTGTGGAAATAAATGATAAGTTGTCTCTGTTAAATGAACTCTCTGATTGATATATCTTTATCCTTAAACAAAATAGTTGTTTATTAAAAGACAGTTTTTGTTTGAAAAATGACATGGTCTGAATTATTAGTTTGTTTAGAAAGTTACTTTTTGCAATTTTTAGAAACTTAAATGCAATTTTTATGGTTAACAAAGTAAAGTTTACTTCAAAATACTATTAAATGTCTTCTCTTTATTAGTTTTAATATTGTGTGTTATGGTTTAATTTTTTTTCTAATTGACAATCAATTCTCACTTGCTCACTCAGAAAAATATCAAGAGATTCAAACTCAACATTCAGATTTAGAAGCAAGTTCAATGCATGTTTTATCATGTACATAATATTTTTTCATCTAATTTTGAAATGCTTTCCCACTTCATAATTTTGATTCTTTAATACAATAATAACTTTTATAATTTTAAAAGCCGTTACATTAAAAATTACCACATTGTGGTTATAATTGTAATGATATTCACCATGGAGTGGGAGGCTTTGCCCCTAATTTTATATAACAGCATCGGTTTTTTGAAATTGTGTGTTTCAATTTCTTAATCAACTTTAAATAACTTTTTTTTAAAACTTTAACACTAATCAAAAATTATCATTGAGATAACTTTTTTTTGGGACCAGTTACATTATTTTGTTATTTTTTCAGAGCATTTTTTATACAATTTTAAATAATGGATCAATTCATTATTATTTTTATGACATAATGTGTATTAACTAAATGCAGTTTATTTTATAAGTTTACTATTTCACTTTACAAAAAAAAACAGTATGTAATTTTTATAAAAGTAACAAAACTTTTTTGTACAGTATTTTGATATATTTTTTTTTAAATAAAATTCATTTTATGATAAATTGATAACATAAATAATGATACTAAAATAATAACTTATCATAGCATGTAATTATCTTAAAGGTAACATTTTTTTATGTTACTTTTAAGGTAGTAGTTCTAGATTTAATGTAAACAACCGTATTTAAAAAAATTAAAAAATTATTTTTAAATTTTTTACAGTTGTGAATTAGCTAGAAGTAGGCAATGTGTAACTGGAATTTAGTTCCAAAATGTAGGATAAATTTTCGAAAATACTACTCCATATGGACTTACCGCGAACCTGAACCACTTAATATATAGGCAATAATAATCATACACGGTAATTGTAATACAAAAATTAATTATATTCCTTGTAAATATATTTTTCTGTTGTTTTTGAGTTACATAGCCATACAATGGAAAACTGAAAAAAGCTTTAAACATGATGTAAGTGCAGTTACGTAGATTTTAAGTAAAGGTTTCATTTTTTTAAATAGTTTTAGATTAGTTTATTGATAATTGGTGATAGATTTTATTAATAATATTTTTTTTTATTATTAAAATAATTATTTATAATAATTTGCCCATATATTGCATAATATTGTTAATTTTAATCATTTAATCAGGGTACAAAATAATATTTGATTAATTTTATAGTTTTGTGACTATTACTGTAAATTTAATAATAATTATTGTATTAGTTAAATTTGTGTGAAAAATCTGTGATCAGAATTTTCATTGTTAATTAAAAATAAAATTTTATAAAAAGTTACAAATAAAGTACATATATTTTTTGAAACTTAATTTCTGTAATTGATTTTCATTTATATTATTTTACCTTCAATTTTAGTACGGTAAGTTATTTGTAGGATCTCGTATAGAATATAGTGTTTATACAGTAAAATTTCGCTAATTCGGACTTCATTATTTCGGAATTTGGGGTAATTTGAACCGTCAACTAGGTACTAGGTATGGGTCATCAATCAGTGTCCTTGGAACAAACTTTTGTACAGTAAGCAAGTGAATTTGATCTTGTGGGGCTAGAAGATGAAACTTTTAGAGGAGCTTTCAGTTCTGAGGAAGTCCAGGAAATAAAGCAATGGTTGGGAATGATGTAGATGAATTTGGAGCAGAATATTTGAATGGAGATGAAATGGTAACCCAGTTACAAAGAGATCACAAAGAGAAAGATATTGAAAATGAAGATGGTAGTGACGACGAAATTAACATTAAAAAAATTAACCATTCTGTAGTTTCGCAACATCTGGACAAACTAACACAATTTGTGGACAGCAATAATGACTTTCAAAAGTTTTATTTAACGTTAAAAGAAATAAAGCAAGTTATTAAAAACAATACAATCAGAAAAGTAAATCTGACAAGTTTGATCGACCATCTACTAGTGGAAGTAAATAACTTGCTGTAAAATCAGTGAAAATTGTAATTACAATAATGTAGGCTACTTTAAACTGTTTATATTTTCATGTACATTACTATAAAGGGGCTACTGAATTATTTTTGCATTTGGTAATAGCAGTGTTTGTTTTGTAGATTAACCCTTCATTATGTTTCATGTTTGGACACTATTAAATTTTATTTTATTTACAATAAATATTATAATTAAATTTTAAATGGAATAAATGTGTTATAAAGTTATTTTTTCCTCCTTTTCCAATAATCTATTTATTAAGAGTGAAATCACAAATTTAACCACTACATTGTACGTTCTAGCTATACTGTAGCAGTATTGTAAGTCAAAAACTATCCTAATTGGGAATTTTACTAATTCGGACTCATCTTCTCCTCATATATTCCGAATAAGTGAAGTTTTACTGTATTAACATAATACAGAGTAATGAAACTAAAAAATACAATCAAAATTTTGTTTAATAGAAGTATTCAATACATAATTGATTCACATTATATAATGTTAACATTTTTTTTCTATTTTTTTATAATCCCTAATGTGTGTACGTTTCAATCTGTTCAATTCAGAATAATAAGCAACCCATGATCCAATGAGATGAGGATGATATTTATGATGTGTAAATGAGGTGTAGTCTTGTACAGACTCAGGTCGGCCATTCCTGAGAGAGTATGGTTAATTGAACCCCAACCATCAAAGTACACCGGTAACCTCCGTCTAGCATTCAAATCCGTATATAAGTAACTACCTTTACTAGGATTTGAACCAGGAACCTTCATCTCCGAAAATCAGCTGTTGAACAGCTGATTTTGGTGACAACTTTACCTCTAGACCAACCCGGTGGGTTGTTAACATTTAACATATTATTTGTGAAACGAGCTGGGATTATGGCTTAATATTTAAGTTTATAAAAGGAATTGGAAGGGGTGGGATTTGTTTTATGAAAGATTACCAATTATTTGGATCCACCTTCTGATTAGTCAAATTTTAAAAGCGAATTCTTGCCATAATGATAAAAATGATGTAAAATGATGATTAATGATGTAAAATTAATCATATTAATTTCAGTATTCTCAACTTTTCTATTGGTTTTGAGGTAGTTACTCTTTTTATTTTCATACCTAAGTTTTACATGAATCATTATGAACATTGAGTATTCTTAATGGTATTGAAGAATGACTTGTTATTTTTATTGAACTGATAAAGCATAAATTACTGTTTAATCATTGTCTGATGCATAACAGTAAAATTACTATACCATGCTTTCATTCATTGTTTGAATGATTACTTAAATGTCACCTACAATTACATATACAAGGAAAGTCCTATTTATCTGAAATATCAAATGGTATTATACAATATTATGCTTATTTTGTACTAAATGTATAAAAGTTATTTACATTTAGTCTTTTTCTGTAACATTACTAATAAAAATAATATTGTACTTCATCCATCGTACAAGAAGAAGAAGAAATCTTTGCAAAAATTTGGCTGGGATCATTGATGTACAGGCCATTTTTTAAAATTAGCGTAAAAGTACTGTATAATATGCCTCAACAAGAAATCATAGGCTTTTTGGTAATCATCATCATCATCATCTCCTTTACGGATTAGGCCAATCGCCTGTTCCAACATCACACCATCTCTTTCTTGGACGCCCCAAACATCTCCTTCCTCGAGGGCGATACTTCAGCGCCTGAAGACTAGCTTTATCAGGTGACATCCTAAGTACATGTTCCTGCCACCTATTTCTGTACCTCCACATTTTATCAATGATTGTTTCGTCTCTCTTCAGTTCTTCTCGAATCACGCTACTTCTAATGTGTTCTCTCCGGCTACACCCCTTCACAGATCTCAAAAATCTCATTTCAGCTGCCTCCAATCGACTTAAATCTCTCTTCTTTGGTGCCCAGGTCTCACTTCCATACAGTAAAATCGGCACCGCCATTACATCGTAGAGCCTCAACTGTGTATCTTTCCTGGTTCGATTCTTAAAAGTCCTATTGATATAACCACAGACATGCTGAAACTTGCTTATTCTAGTGCTTATCTCTCTATCAACGTCATACGTTATATCAACTCCTAAATAAGTGAAGTGTGCTACCTGCTCCAACACTCTATCATTTAATACAATTTTTGACCTTATGGGGTCCTTCCCAATAAAAGCCATTATTTTGGTCTTACTAGCTTTTTGGTAATGTTATCAAAAAGAGTTAGCCTTGACAAGTAGTTGTATTGTCACTATAAATGAGGTTAATGCAGTGACGGATTTCCCACTAGGCACACTAGGCCAGTGCCTAGGGGCGGCACGCCTCAGGGGCGGCACGACCTGACAGGTGCCGCTAAAATAATAAGAGATAGATTGTTGGGCAACAGAAACAATGCTGTTGATGAATTGAAGCAGCTTTTTCTGTCTCTCGGTGTTTTTAATAACACCTGTATTTTTAGTTTGTTATAGTATAAACCTTTTAAAATGTGATTAAAATCTAATTAAGTATCTTTTGCTGATTTTATCAACACCCATTTATGAACTCGTTAGATTTACTTTTTTTTAAATTGAGTAATAACTTTGGCACAGA
Source organism: Catonia carolina (assembly GCA_035578175.1). Taxonomy (NCBI): domain Eukaryota; kingdom Metazoa; phylum Arthropoda; class Insecta; order Hemiptera; family Achilidae; genus Catonia; species Catonia carolina. Next base: position 251,756,631 of record JAQMRL010000001.1, on the reverse strand, counting down.
TGTGGCATGTTTCAAAAGGGCGGCAGTCAGAATAGTGCCTAGGGGCAAAAAATTTATAAATCCGTCACTGGGTTAATGAAGAAATTGAGGTTTTTGAAAAACATAATAACCTCAGGAAGAGATTAAGTAAATGTCATGTAAGAAGATAAATCTGCTTGTGTTTTCATGATTATATGTTTTGAGTCCAAATAAGCGTTATGTTGTTTATATAGTATGGATATAATGTATATTATATATATACTCAGGATTTGCGAGACATAAATTCTTTACATATCATAAGAAAATGATTTATAGCATACAAAGGTTGTTTGCCATTCTGTTGTACCATATAGTTGATGAGTCAACCTCAAAAAATTTTTGAAGAAAAGATCTTCAAGCTTCCAAAATGATGCGAAAAATCATAAATAAATTTATATCACAAATGTACAGTATATAATTACTCACCCTTAAATATTGTAATTATATGAATGAAATTTAAATACCAGTTTAAAAATTTACAGTGTAAATAAAATTTATCTTTACCTTACCTTTGATTGCCTTTTTAGTTTAAAAAACTTACACGCATTTCAGTAGTACTATTTTCTTCAAAGCAATATTAACTAAATTTAAAATTTAGAATAGTGTTTCCATTCAATCTATGACTGAATGTCATGAAACTAGTTTTATTTGATATAACTGAATGGAAACACCATTTTAAATTTTAATTTTAATTAATAATGCTTTGAAAAAGGTAATTTCACTGAAACACGCGTAAGTTTTTTAAACTAAAAGGCAACCAAAGGTAAGATAAAAATTTTCATTTATACTGTAATTTATATTAAATGGTTGGCAGGATGCATTTCAAAAATTTGTTTCTGAACCAGTTAAATACATTCAGTTCAAACAATCTACTCTACGCTTTTCATTTCATGAAAGGAGGCGTAATCAGAGCTGACTAGGGCTTCAACCAAGAACCTGTGATTGAGATACAAGAGCTCAGCTACTGAGGATTAGGTACAAAAAATCAAACCAACTGTGTTCAAAGAAACCAAACTACACCAGATGCAAAAGAATGGTCTGATCAAGGCTATGGTGAAGAAACAAAAATTGATCTTTCATGAATACCGGAATTGATTTTCTGATTTGTAAACAAATATACAATTTTCAATTTATAATATTATTTATTTATTTTCTAATCATTCCATTGTGTACTATAAAAATAATTATAATACTACAAAAAAGAACACAGAAAAGATCACAAGGATATTGTGTTTCTTCCAGCCTGTATTATTCTTCACATTCAACGACTGTTTCATCTTTACAGCATATTGGACTCCGATTTGCATTTCTTGTGCTGGCCCACCTCTCTTCATCACATAGACGGAAATAAACAGCAACCTGTAAGAAAATATAAAAAAATACAATTATTTTCATACAGATTTTCCTGAATATCTTTCTTAAAAATTTTTTATTAAATCACGCTTTATTTATATTTTTCATTAGATATGTTTTTTACCACTTGTTATTTATTTTATTTTTTGGAGTTCTGGAGGAAATTTAATTTTTTTACTCTTACTATAGCACATTTTTGTGTACCTTGAAGTTTAGAATAAACATTTATTCCAAGAAATGGTTTTTCTGTAGCTCTTTCAACCTTATTTGAATGGTTGCTCAACATAAATCTGCTGTTCCAATTCTCCTCCTCGAGATTCCTTCCTTTCATGCCCTGGTTTGTCTCATCCCTGAAAGATATTCTAAGTCCTTTTTTGGCTCCCTGTAAAACTCCATTCTGTTACTTTGGCAATCCATCTGTCTGTAGATATTTGAATCTCTCCTAACATGCTTGTACCATATGAATTTTTCTTTCAGTGCATGTAAGAATATCTTCCTGAACTGACATTTTACTTATATCTTATCGTCTCATTCTGAAGTTTCTCCCTCTTTGATTCCCAGCTGCAACTTCTCCAGTATTCTATATTCATGGCTGTTATTTTACTTTGACCCTTCATTGTAATGATGCAATTCTCATCTCCATAGGTCATAAAACTCTTGGTGATTGTGTTGAAAATTCTTTTCTTGATGGTTTTTGTAATGCGTGTATCCTTCGTAACATTCCTTTCAGTTGCCTAAAGCATGTTTTTGTTTCACCCAATGTATTTTGCATTTTCTCAGAGACAGTTTCTTCTTTAAAAATAATAAAAACCCAATTATTTAAATTGTTTGGAGATTTTATTGTAGTACTTTTAGAGATTTTGAGATCTAGTGTTTCTTACAAATTTGTTATAAGGTATTCCATTTTACCAAAATTGGTTTCTAAACTGTTCTTTGTTAATTCTCTTTGTCCTGAGCCCTTAGCACTCGGTCATCAGCAAGGCTTAAGGTATAAATTTATTAACTAGAAAATATTTAAAAAATTCAAGATTTTGCTTGTTTTAAATATGTTTCTTTATTTCAAAAATAAATCTTTATAATGCACCCTGTACCTTGAAAACAATTCTATTTTATATAATATCAATTTCACTAAACTTTTCACCTGCCTTGATCCTTACTATCTACTTACACATGTTTCCGTGGATCCACCTTCATCAGAGTACACAAAAAATCATGTGAAACTTTAAATTTTTAAATTTAAAAACCTATAGAAGATATGCATTTTCAATCATCTATATATTTTTTATATAGATGACTGCAGGTGCAATATCTTCTGTAGGTTTTAAAATAAATTTTTTGAAAGTTTCACATGATTTTTTGAGTACTCTGATGAAGGTGGATCCACGGAAACATGTGTAAGTAGATAGTAAGGATCTGATGAAGGTGAATCCACCAAAACCGATAGTCAGAATCAAGACAGCTAAAAAGTTACGTGAAATTGATATTACATAAAATATAGTTTCTTTACTTGTATAAAATGCCCCATAAAGCATATTTTGCTGTAAATTTTATATTTGTCTGAATTTCTTTTAATGGTGAATCATATTAGACTCACTTTTTTAATTTTATAATACATAACAGCAAAATAGAAAAAAATTACATGTAAAAGAAAAACATTGTGTTACCAGGTAATCTTTTCCATACTTTCTTACAGCAGAACAAGAAATTTACCCCGTTTATGTGATATGTTTTTTCATCTAAATGTTACTGAACTCAGTTTATTTTGTTCTAATAAATTCATGCCATTTTTAAGTTCTAAATTTCTTTTAATATGTCAATTTCTAAAAAAAACTTGAATTTGAATTTATAAGCAGGAAGCTTACTTTAAAATTAAAGCTATTGTAAACAATTTAACATATGTTACCCTCAAATTTTTTGTGTCCCTTTTGGTAACTTGGCATAGAGCTCTTGCTGCATTGTCCTTAGAAGCTGCAAACTGTAATAAAATAAAAATATTGAAATAAAATTATAAGGTTGTATGTGTAACTTATTACTAATAATAATTTAAATTAAATTTAAATAAATAATTTAAATTTATTTGGACTAATCATCATCGATGGAAAAGCATTTGTTAAGATTTTTTTGTGGATTATGGGCAACAAATTGGTATAAAGTTTCGACTTTACCATTTTATTTAAAGTATGGACTGATGAGTTAAATCGAATAAATATTTTTTCTTTATTATTAGTTTAATATCATCATTGTGTACCTTGCTGATGATCTTTTACAAATCTAGAACCTGGAAGTTTTACTGATTAAATCAAGGAGTTTAATAGTTTCGACTGTCTTCCTAATTAAAGTAAAAATTAAGATTTCAAATTAGTGCAAAAGATTATCTGAAAAGCTGATAACTGCAGTAAACGATAGTCTTCTTCTCACAATGAAAGACTAGGCTTCCGCCTGTTCCAACCCACAACAGCGTAAAACTACTGAATTATTGCCATCTTTTGTGTGGCCTCCCACAATCTCTCCTCCCCACCGGTTGTAGCAATCAGCTGTTATGTTAGTTTACAATTATTTATTTAGAAGAGCTGATTTCTACATTTCATTAGTACAGGCAAATATTTAATTTATATAACATTTATTTTTTCCAAATTTCAATTTAACTAATAAAAAAACCCACATTATTTTTTTTATTAACTATTAATTAACCAAAAGTAGCAAAACAAAATTATTTTTCAAAATTTATTTAATATTTTATTTTACAAAGACATGTTTTGATTCCAAAGTTGTAATTTACAACAATATAAAAAAAAAATGTCTTAAACCAACCATCAAACAAAACACATGAGTTTTTTGTTTTATTTCACGTATTAGTATAATTTAATTTTCATCAAAAATATATATGTTAGCGGGATTATTTAAAAAAGTCTACAGAACCGTTTACTGGTCTGTACAGCAAAACACTGAGGAGGATTTTTCCCTCAGGCATTCTCTCTACATGCTCCCTCTATTAATTACAATATTCTGTATTCTTCCCATTCAGGTTGTAAACATCCAGTTCCGTTCTTACGTAAAGGATAAGTAAAGGGTAGTATATAAAAGTAAAGATTTATAAAGTAAGGAAAGTATATAAGTAAAGGATAGTTATCTACCATAATAAATTTGTTGTAGTGTCTGACTCAATAATGAAAGAATAATGACCATTACCTTCAGAATAGATCACTCTGATTAGTATCAATCAGAAATCTACTTTCTCTGTTTTTAAATCCATTATTTTTTTAGAACATTTGTTTGGAATCAGTGAGACAATACAATATTGTTATAGTACTGCAACTGATGGGTATTTTTATTGGGTCCCTTCTACGATCAGAGGTTGATAATCATGACAGCAGTTCTTACTTTTAACACTACTGCCCTAAATACTCATAGTTCCACGGAGGAACTATGATACCAGTCTTGCAAATTTTTTAACTAAGATTCTCTTTGTTTTAATACACTCCTCTCTACTGCTGTTTCTCCCTGTATAATTAACTAGAGTAGATGATATATCTCTACATACATAAAGTAATGGAAATTTCATACATAATTTCCATCACTTTATTACTTTATGGTTAATCAATTCTCTAGCTCTTTATAGGCCTGATGTAAAACTTTTTGAATTGTTCTTTTTCTCTATCCATAATAACTGGAAGGCCAGAAATTAATTAATTCCTCATTTATTAAGTGTCCCTGCTTCATTCCATATACAAGAACAGATAAGACGTAGCATCTCAAATTTGATTTGGAATTCCATACGTGGATTCCTTTAACCTAACAAATGCTTCATATGTTTACACAGGCTGCCTTCTCAATTCCCATTCCTGGTATTACAATTAGGTAAACAGGAAATACAAAAATATTTTTTTTATATATCTATACTTTTTTGTCAGCTTATATTTAGGTTATATCCACAAACAACATGCAGAAATTAGGGGTGACGAGAGTACAAACAAAATGATGAATGAGGGAAGTTATTTACATATTAATAACAATGAGCTTCTCATTCAAAAATCCGTACTAAAATACAAAATTTATCTGAACACACAAGAAAGTATTTTTACTTGTAAAACTACAAATAAACTAAAAAATTGTAAGATTTATCATTCAGAATGCATTAAAAATTCATCTGTTTTTATTGTGTCTAAATCCAATATGTTTACTTACAAGTGCGACACAAATACGTAAACAACTTCTAGCACCATTGATATTATGTGGAATTGGTATTTGTGGATCACTAATTAATAAAGGTTCATCTTCAGCTGGATCGTCTTCAATTCGAAACATTGCGCAGAAACAGTTTCCATCAAATTCTTCTGAACTGAAATAGTGATTAAAAGATAATATTGCAATAGATGCAACAACAATTTAAATATTTTATAATTCATAATTTTTGTGTGGTATTTCATTACAATTAATTTGAATTTTATATTTCACATAATAACTGTTAAACACATTATTCTTTATAGACTAGGTATGTTCTTATTTTTCCTAAACTTTACGTCTAGACTTGAGTAATTCCTATTATTTTTTGTAAGAAAATTTGACAGAGCTAGCCCAAAGTAAAATAGCTTTAAAAACTGCCAATAAAACACTTGTATGTCCAGCAAAACCATTGTCATGTAAATAAAATACCATTTCTTTTAAGTTTTGAAAGTCATTAATCATCATCATAAACAATACAGATTGGGCCTTTCCACCTGTTCCAACTTCAAACTTAAGAGTAGTCTGCTATTTTATGAAGTAATTGAGATCAGGGCTGTAGCTAAATGGTGGCGAGATATGCCCCCACTAAGTATGCAGGTACAAAGAGGGCACAAAATTAGCCATGAAAAATTCCCCTTTTTTAGACTGGTGCAATTTATTAAGCAATAAAAATTCCATGTTAATGGAAAGAATCTTTCAAAAATTTAAAAATTTTTAAAAATTACTGCAAGTGAACTATCTGTAATATTATGCTGATTTTTTAAAAACAAAATCCAGCCATGTACGTAAAAATCTAGCTTGTAAGTGCAATGCAGGTTTAGGTTTCCTTTGATAATAACAGTGTTTTCATATTAAAATAATAAACAATTTTCCAAATTGTAAAATAAAAGAATTTTGGAAAAAGTAAAAAACTTGGCTCGAAAAGCATTTAACTCAACCGTTTTGCACCTTAATTTTAAAAATTTCTGGGGAGCACCCCTGGACTCCCCACTGTCTGGGGTACTCCTTACCCCCCAGACCCCCAGGCCTTGCTATGACTGTGGTTGGGATGCCCATCTTTTATAAGGTCTTCCTATACCACATTATCTGATTGGGTTATAAGTAAATACCTCTATGGGTGTTTGATCATCTGGCTTCCACAACAAATGACTGAGCCACTTGCCTGTATTTTTGAACTGATATTCAGTCAATCATGTACAAACAAAAGAACTTCATTTTTTTAGCTTTTATTTGTTATCGGCAACTGTACACTATTGACACCTACCTAATTTTATCGCTGCTTTTCGCTGTATTTTTGAAGTGGATTAGGCATGAATTTGAACAGGAACCCCCAGTAGAGTTTTCTCATAAATGGCTGTTAGTTGATCACCATACAAAGTCGCTTGCCCAACTAGTGTTACTTAACAGATAATAGCGACTTTCTACCAGCTGACTGACTGGGCTGGCCCGGAGGCCTTCAAAAGTTAAGGTGTTTCATGAAATTATACATTCTATTTGTTTTTTTTTTTTACAAAGTTAACTAATACTCTGTTTTTCAATGGACTTATGGACTTTATTAATGTTTTAGTTACTGACAATTAATGATGGTTGTGTTCCTTTTTTTATTCCGTTTACCTGATACAAATATTGTTTTAGAACGGTTCAATATAGAACAAAAGCAGTGTACTATGCTTTTGTAAAAATTCATAATTACCTATCAAGTATCAACTCATTTAAAAGATCCACCATTACACTTTGTAAAATAAACGCAAATAGTTTCTGATAAAAAAAATTATAAAATATAATACTGATAAATTATTTAATATCTACTAAAATGAGTTTTGAAGAACTGGGCTTAACTATCCCTTTCGGGTGTACATCCTCGGGTATCAAGTAAGTTTTTGGTAGCCTACTGAAATATTTTCTTTCCAATGAAATTACAAAATCTACTTATCTTTGTACAACTTTTGATAATATAGGATCAATGGGTTTCCATTATGTTAAAACTTTTTAGATGCTGTCCAGGAATTGACCCGGAGCCTTTTGCTTTGAAATGCAGTACCTATATCTAACACTTATTCACTGGGTCAAACAGGCTGCCTATTAATTGTTTTATTTTGTTGTACCTACGGCATTTAATTATATTTATTGTAATTTACATAACTCACGCAAAAAACTTGGTTGTTAAATTAAATAAAAATTTAGGTTTTGCGTTGTAAGAAAAATAAAACTTTTTTAATGAAATGCCTAGAAAAACAATTACATTTTTATAACTAGCCTTACTGTTATAAATTCTTATAATTAATGCCATAACGTAAATTTTTAATTAAAAGAAAAATTCAATGATTTTTTTTAATTCAAAGAAAACCTAAGAAAATTTAAAATGTTTAACAATAATAAAATTTTATGTAATTTATTGTATAGCCAACATTAATAATAAAATTACTTTACATAAATTTTTATTACATGATTTTGAAAATTCAATTATTATTAATTTTTATTTTTAATCGTGTAATTAAGATAATTAATTCATTTAATGTAACTGCGTTGTTGAATTATTAATTACGGTAAATTTGATGTGTTTTATTTTTAAAATTACTAATAATGTGTATTAAAATTTATTGGGTAAATTACGCTATAAAATTAAGAAAATTAATATTTAATTTACTTACTTTTTATTACTTTTTATTCCATGTAATAAAAACATGAACATTATGACAAATATAAATGTTGCCATATTTTTAGGAACCATTATATAACTAATGATATTTCTGAAAAAAAAAATCAAACTGCGTATTAGATTTTATAAATTGGTGACGGTTTTCGGGTACGGTAAACAGTTGGTTGTAAGGAAATTGAGGAAGGAAGAGGGAACTACTTAAATACGCTATTTTGTGTGTGACCAGCTTCTAATTCAGAGTCCAAACATTATTTTACAGAAAGGGGTTTATAATTTGAGTAAATTATTTCAAGATTATAACTTTGAAATCTCTACACTCCACAGACAAAATCAATGACGTTCTGTCGGCGAGGGGGGGGCTGAATCCCGAACGAATAAAGATATAATGTCAATGGATGACTGATATACCAGGTACAACATTTTAAGTAACTTAAGATGAGAATAAACTAGCTAGAAGTGGAGATATTTAAGTTAGGAATAAGCTAATTCGTTTTCAGTGTATCTGTGGGACACTAACAAGATTATTGGGTAAAAGAGTTCTCTAAGATACCTAGAGAAATCAGACATTTGAATTTTAACCACTCGCTCCTACATATTTCAAAAATCACTGTCAGAAAGACAGGAGGGTATAATCATAAACGGGAAGGTCATAAACAACTAAAGATACGTGGATGATACAGTTATGTTGGGGGATCCAGTCATGAGTATTTGTAGAACATGAGCAACAGTACTATTGAGGGGTGTATGAGAGCTTTACAGCTGAACTTCAAAAATACCAAGGTCCTTGCAATTAGTAAGCATCAGACAATGAGGGCTTATTACTGTGAAGGGTACAAAACTTAAATAAATTTGTCAAGTTAGTTTCCTATTTGTATGTTAAATAATGAAGGAGATTGTCTAAGGGATAACAGATCATAAATGAAAGAAGCTCTTATAGCATTCAGGAAAATGGGCATAGTGTTAAGTCTAAAGACCTTTTCATTTCCTTATGAGTAACTTATTTCGCTGATATATGTTTTCAATTTCGTTGTATGGTGTTGAGGTACAACATGAACAATAATGCTACGAAACGGCTTGAGATGAGATATGGTGTAACGGAAATATTTATCAAATTAAGTCACAGATTTAATAGCTAGAAGATTATTTTAGAGATCAGGTTACCCCTGCGATTATTTTCTGTACTATTGCGAAAATACATATAGTTAAACGACAAAAAAATCGTTTGAAATATCTGGTATAATTCTAAAATATTTCATAATAACAGAAATATAGGTAAAGCTTAATAAAAAAATAAAAAAGATGGCTGAGTCCTTGCAGACGCACTCAGGAAAAGTTGTTGGATATCGAGGTTTACATCTTTTGAGAAATGAAGCAATCTGGGAAAAGGTAGGAAAGCCAAAAAGTATGTTAGAGGAAAGAAACAAGACACTATTGAGGTATGGACATTTGCTTCGTATGAACGACGTTGGTGAGCTAGCAGAATACCACTTTTTCTTTTTCTAGTACGGAACCTTCTCTCCAGAGAGAAGGAAAAGAGGTCGAGCAGTAAAGCAATGTGTTAGCGAAGTAATGGAAGCGATGACTAGAAAAGGTCTGACGGAGGGTGATTGGCTGAACAGAGATGGTTGACGATTGGGATGCGAAAAATTACAATAAAAGCTACAGAAAGTTTCAAAAAAAGAATAATGTGAAACTTGCATAAATAATGTTAATAAATAAATAGGTCTACTAAATAAAACAATTATTGTTATTTGATAACATGCGTAATTATAGATTTAGTTTCGTACGATGATTGAGACCAACCTTCAGCTTTGTAGTCGACCAAATCAACTCTGCGCCAATGACATGATTTTTTTATCTATGATTTGAAACAACAACAAAATTGTACAGAACCTTATCGGTGGTCCAGTCAGCAAAATACTAGACTGGAAATCCAAAAGTTCTGGGTTTGACTTACAATCTAGAAGGTTTGACGATCTACAAGATTTTCACATTGTAATACTCGTATAAAACTCCATAATTCAATGTAATCGCTAATTATCAAGGATATAAAGAAATTTTAAAAAGTAAGCAGATTTCATTGTTGGTGTAGTCGTTACCATATTCAGTTGTTGAACCGAAGTTGAAATCCCGGCCAGGTTACGAGATTACCCGAACAATATTACCTCAAAACCATCCAAACTTAATATAGTTGCTAATTACCTCGGCCGTTAATATACTTCTAAATATTTAAATACTATTAGTACAAGAAAACAAACGGAAGTAAAAATTGTTTACATACCTTAATTCCAAAAAAATACCGGAACTCAATATCGTCAAAATAATAAAAATTAAAGTTTAATCAAGCATTAATATTGCAATAAAAGTGTGAGATGCAACTTATAGTGCCTACATAAAAGTGCATACAATTCACTTTTTATTCTACAGTTTATTTAATCACGTGGTTAGGTTTAACAATTTAAATTTCAGTGCAGAAGTTTATGGCTGTTGGTTTTCTGGCAGAATTTTTAAAACATTTTTTGTTTACTTATTTAATTACTGAATTTACAACAGTGCTTATTAATTTTAGAAGTACTTTTTTAATTCATGTTTACTTAATTGCATCGATTTTATTGTGTTAAGTTATGATTATAAAAAAATTAACAGTATTAAATCTGATACTTTTACAAAAGAAAATGAGACGCACTAATTTCCTCATAAATCATTACGATCATTGTAATAAACCATAAAACCTAGAATAATAACAAAATCCTTTTTATGAAAAACTTGTGAATAACGTGGTATTTTTTTATACCTAAATAAGTTAGTTAAGTGACACCTTAAACAAAAACAAGTTGCAAAGATAGGATTCCACATATCCGTTGAAAACAAAATTTGGTATGAAACACTCACAAGACTTTCTCTTGCCAATGTAAACATTTAGCATTATGTTAAATCATTAGTAAACATTGTAAAATGAAACATATATTAACCTAATTTTAATCATGAGTAAATGATGCAATATGAAAATCAACCTCTGTTTGACTTAAAAATATGGGAAATCACAAGTTGACGCTAAACTAGGCAAACTTAAAAAAAACACTTTACCACGAGAGCACAGACCCCCCCCCCCCCCAACAGCAGATATGACACTTACCCTATCTTGTAGAGCATTAAAAATGTAGTAAATTAGGCGATTTAAAAAAAATCGTAGGAGCAGTTTTTGAGAAAATCGCAATAAAGTTAAAAATTGCACGAATAAGCTACTTCTTCTGGTTGACCAATTTTGATGAAAATGTTCGTCGGGTTCTGTATTGGTACCTAAGTTTCAAGTTTCAACTTTGTACGATGTTTCGTTCTTGAGTTATTTTGTTCACACGCAGATGAAAACAAGTTTTTTTATTGGTTCAGGGGGCTGAAAACATGTATATCCGGTGTAAATTCAATTTCTGAAAATCAACATGAAAATAATACTTTCCTTCCCTATATACGAGAATTTATACAGGGCAAAAGAAAGTAATATAACTAAAAAGTAAAGAAATAGACAAATTTAAAATAGTCAAATATCTAGGGGAATAGGTTTCAGAAGAGCTTGATGATAAAAATTCCAAAAGAGAAATTAAATATAGCATAGGCTTTTAAGTTAGAAAGAACAGAAAAAAATAGCAAGGAAGGGCTCAATCACTGAAACTGTAAAAACATGGAAATATGGGGCAAGGAATCACCCAAATAAAGAGAAATATACAAATTAAAAAATTCCGAATCATATTGGATGAAATAAAAATGAGAATATTAAGTAAGATTTCATCTGGTAAGATTGAAAAAAGAAAGATTTACAAAAAAAAATATTTAAAAAACTGAAAGAATATAAAAACAAAAAAATATCAAGATAGATTAAATAAACAAAAAAAGATCTAATGACACTAAACATAGATAAAGATGTAATACAAGATAATAATATTGAAGATTGCCCATAACAGACAGGTGGAATGTTAATTTATTTGCATTCGATCTATTAGTTCAGGGCTACAAGAAATAGTTCTGTTTCTTATCACATGGATAGCCAATTATATGACTGAAGCATTTAAGAACAGAAGAGGTAGAGGTGTAAAAGACACTAGTCAGAGTTATCTCCTCTGAGAGTAATGAATTTCATTACACAGCCAGACCCTGTGATGAATGAAGTGAAGGTGTCATTTGCAGGGTGGAAAGTGAATGCATTTCAGAGGGCTTGGCATGCTGATAAGCACACTTTTCCGCTCAGTGAGGAAGATAAAAGTAAACCACCTCACTCTTTATTTTACTTAGTAAAGCCTCTAGAACCTAAAATTTTAAGCCAGCCTTTCGGCTGATGACCTAAACAACAACATTGGAGAATATAAAGGTATTCAAAGGAAAGTTAAGAAAGACAGCATACCGAAGTGGAGCCATGAAAAAAAGAATAAAAGGATGTTCTAAATTGAAGAAGAAACGGAAAGACTCAATCTGCAAAACAGAAAACTCGACCAAGAAAATTAAAAAAGTAACACAAACATGATTTTTATCTTAGTCCTAAGTCAACTGAAACGACAAAAATAATAATTTTATGTATTCAGTTTTATAAAAAATTAAACACTACAAAACAGTCATACAATCACAAGTTACATATGGCAGCGAAACATTAGCAAAAGTGACCAAGACAAAAACAATAGACAATGTCCTAAAACTCGAAAGACGAATTCTAAGAACCTGCATAGGAAAGAAAAACAAAGTAGATTGGCAATGGAGAATTCTAACAAACGAACAAGTCTATAAAGAAAACGAACCCATAATAGATACAATAAGGAAGAAAAGGATATCTTTTTGGGTATCTTATCAGAACACCTAAAGACAGAATTTTAAACAAGATGATTAGAAAACTCTTTCCAATGGTAAAATCAGGAGCATGGATCCGAAATCTCAAAGAAGACATGATTGAACTCGGATTAACTTTCGATGATTTAGAAAACAAAACAGAAATATTAAAAATCTTAAGAAATAAGGAAAGTAGATTTAAATCAAAATCAGATGGAAGAACAAACCCAAGCAGGAAGAAACCGGTCGGTTCAGAGGAAGTTCGGCAAGCAAGATCAGCCCGAATGAAGACATACTGGCAGAACATCAAGCTAAAGAATATGAAAAGGAAGAAACTTTCTAAATTTGACTAAAGTCCAGGTTGTACAACTCTGAAAACCAGAGAGAGACAATTCAGAAACAATTTTATCCTTAATAAGATATCGTTTTAATACTTTAATACAGTAAAACCTCGTTTATCTGGACTAATTGGGTCAAAAGGCAATCCGGAAAATCGGAAATCCGGGTTATAAGTTTTAATAAGCAAAACAGATCTTAAATAAGTAGACTTACCGTTTATTACGATAAAAACTATGTTTTCCGCCAAAATTACGTAGAATCGTTTAAAATACATTAAAAAATAATTTTTCACATAATTTCTTAACAAAGAACAGCTATTTTCTATTAACTGTCTTCTGTTTCAAATGTATAAGGTGTTTGAATGAAACACGGTCATACAAACGCTTATCGTTAATAGTTCAGCTGGTGTAACAATCAATAAAGCTTTCTTAAACGCGTCGAAAAACATTTTATCAATATAATTTTTTGTATAATCTATGCAGGAACTGTATGCATTTAATCAATATAAAAAGCGAATGTTTGCGTACTTAAATTCTTGGTGTTATCGTTAAAAATTATTATACACGTGTACATTAAAATAAAAAAGACTACAAATCTGATCCGGATTATCCGAAAACCCGGATCCACGAGGCCCGGATAAAATGATGTTTTACTTTACTTCAATTAAGCCACTCAATATACTAATTTAGATCTACCTGCCTACCTAAAAATACGAAAGAAACTATTTAATAGTTTCTTTCGTATTTTTATAATACATATTTTATAATATATTTGTAATAATATTATCTTTTTATACGTAATATAATTTGGATAATACACCTAAGGCACCTGGCAAGTTGGTTAAGGAAGTCAGTAAGGACTTAGAAAATATCAGAATAAATCCAAAAAACAAATCTATTTTCGATTACAAAATAACGGACGTTAAGGGCTTCCACAAAGAACAGATTATAAAGCATTGAATGAATATAAACTACTGTAAAAAAACTGCTGTGAATTTAAGCAGAAAAAATGTTAAAAAATGATTAAAATTTACATGATATCTACAAAATTCCTAACCGATAAAAAAATTTAAGAGACTACTAAAAACGAATTTAATTTTACCTTCTCTCATTTACCATAATTAGAATCTTACTTCAAACCGAAAGTATTTTTTCCTTTAGCTTTTCATCATGTACACAACGTTCCTTTTAAAAGTTACCCAGTTTTCCTATCTTTCGCTTCCTATATTTATCTTTACCTTGAAATTTAGATAAATTGCAGGTCCATTCATCTTCTTACAGGTCTACGTTTGCTTTTCTTATCCACGTACATTCATTTCACCGTTAATTAATTTATTAAACATATTTAATTTTAAAAAATCTGGTGTGAAACACTCACACAACTTTCTCTTGCCAATGCAAATAATTAACAATATAACCTAACATTAGTAATAAAACATTAGAAATAAACAAAAAACTAACCTCAATAAACATAACCTAATTTTAATCATGAGTGAAAGACGCAAAATGAAAATCAACCTCAGTTTGGCTTAAAAATACGGAAAATTACTTTTTCACGCTAAACTAGGCGCTGTAGAGAAAAATGCGTACTATAAATAAAAGTGACAGACTTTTACTTTCCGATAAATTTAATATTATAAGTACACTTTTGCCGTTAACTGCATACTTAGGCTGAAATCTTTAAAAAATGTTTTTTTACACGTTTTTGTGAGAAAAAAAGAAAACGCTAATTACCGTTAAACAAAAAAGCGTTATACAAAAATGTTGGAAATAAAAGTAGTAGGATTTTTAATTCTCTACAACTTTTATTATATACATTTTTTGCGCTTAAACGCATATTAAAGCCGCAATCTTAAAAAACAAATTTTTTACGAGAAAACAGCCTTCCCAAGAATTTCAGTAGATATGGCGCCTACCCTATCTTTTAGAGCATTAAAAATGTAGTAAATGACGCGATTTAAAAAATATCGTAGGAGCCATTTATGAGAAAGTCGCAAAAAGTGAAAAATTACATGAATAAACTACTTCCGGTAAACCGATTTGATGAAAATGTTCGTGTCGGATTGAGTATCTAACTTAAGTTTCAAGTTTCAAGTTCGTACGATGTTCCGTTCTTGAGATATTCTGTTCACACACATACACAGACCAATCGCTAAAAACATGTTTTTTGGGTTCAGGGGTCTGAAAACGTGTAGATCCGGTAAAAACTTCATTTCGAAAAATCGGTATGAAAACAATACTTTCCTTCCTATATATTTATATAGGCAAGAGAAAGTAAAAATATGTAATTATTAGTGTTTAAATATGATAGTTACCTACCAAATAATGTAATCTTTAAATTATCCCGAATTTTTTAATTTTTTAAATGCTGCTAAATTCCTCGAAAGGAAAATCAAAACTAAAATTGTAATAAAATGTTTATATGACAATGGCATAACTATATTAATACTCATTACATCATAGTAGTAAGTAATAATGAATTGTCAAATGAAATACAAACTGAAGTATTTTGTTTCATTTTATGTACAAATAACAAATGAAATACTTTATTAGTGATCCATATTGGTTAATAATTAATATATTTGTCATTCTGGTGTTCTAAGAATTTTTAAAATATTTTAATTACTCCGTTATATCGATAAAAATACCAATCATGTTTTTCTTGTATAGGTACGATGATAATGATTAGATAATGTAGCATTTAGTCACTGTGATAAAATGATCTACAATCTAATGAATTTTATTAAGTTTTCACATTTTGATTTAACGCGAAAGTCTACCATCAAAAATTTCTTTGTTATGATGAAAATTAATGGAAAACTATTTTCTGCCTAACTAACCATTTAACTTACTACATTGTTGCATTCTTTTTAATAAAACTAATTAATTAACTACTTTGTAGCATTCTTTTTAGTAAATCCTGAATAAATATTATTTCAAAAATTTACCCTCTACCCTAAAATAAATCAGGGATTAAAAAGCAGCCACTTGTTTTAAAGGCATAACTTGGGTGAACTCTGGCTAATTTACATGAAATTGAAGAAAAAGCACCATTCTAGAGCACCGAGTACTTAAGTGGAATATTTATTTTTTATTCAATTTTTCTTTTGAGCTCTGCTGCCAATACCTACCTATAAAAAACTTTACGTAATTTATTTTTATTTTTTATTATTATTCATACTAGTAAAATTATTCTTAGCCTTAATTTTGATTCCATAGTCGATCTAATTAAAATTGACATAACTGTTATTGATGATGATATACTTTGAGTAATTACATTTTTTATTGTTTGGTTTCTGATTTTATAACTTTTTCTTATACGTGGGTTGAATGAGATAAAGTTAATTTTTATTGTTTCAAAAATTTCAAAACGCGGAATTACCGTTTGCATACAAGGAGCTATAAAGAACAAAATTCTGAGAGGTTTTAAAAACATTTTAGAAATGATCAGGTAAGAAGTTATGATTTCTAAAAAATGGTTGTACATCTAAATTCTTGAACAAAAAATTAATAAAATCTAATAAATTGATATTTTTACAAAAATAAATTGTTCATTTTGCTATGATATTTTCCTTTTTTGATTTATTTACTGCTGTAAAACAAATTTTATTAAAAAAAATTAATTTTAGGTAAAAATATAGTAACGAATTCTCTTTCTTATGTTGAAGATTAAAAGGAAGATGGAGCAGAGATCTTCTTTAATTTTTGCTGCATTGTGTAACACTTAGTTGAAAAAGATAAATATGTCTAGTGAAAAATATTAGATGTAATTTTTGTATTTGTTTTTAAAATGCTTTATTATGATATAAACTTTTTATTGTTTTAATTTTTTCATACTTAAGTATATTTTTCAGTAATTGTTATTCCAAATTTAACATTGCTGAATGTTGTATTTTATATTCGTGCCTGTTCGCGTTAATGTTAATGTAATATCAATGCTCCCTTTTTTTGGTTGTTCCCTGTAGTACAGTTAAAGATTCAAAATAAAAGTAAAAATAGTGCACGTTCCAAAGGGACAAAGTCCTGTCAAGGTGAATGCAATTGATAAAATCATAATAAAGAAAATTTAATTAAAATCACATGATATTAGTCGAATGTGCCATAAATTCTAATTATTAGTAAACCTCATAAAAAAATATTGCGTGGAAAAAAATGACTTCAATCGTAAAAAATCAGTATAAAATTGATATAGGTTATATTTTATTATACGGAAAAATACCGGTGATTAATCAATAATATTAATTTGCATGTTAGGCCCACTTGATTTTTTTATTGTCGGGAACTGTTTCCTGTTAACAAGGACCAAATTTTCCTTGCTAACACTAATTTTTTCCATGGTTTCTCTGTTAGATTAACTTAATTTTAACAGGGGCATTCACTGGTTAATTCTCGTGGCTATCTATCAGCTGAACAAATTAAGTTACTCACCTGACCGAAGAAACTTATTTAAATAATAATGATAATGGAACTTAGATACTACAACACAGTTATTGTCCCCGAAGCACTACATGCATCGAAAACTACATCGATTTACGGACAAAATGAAAGAAAAACAAGAACGAAAAATCCTTAGAAAAATATTTGGCCACGCAACAAAGACTGAGTACGGATCCATAACCAGAAATCTACAAACAAGTAGAAATAATTACAGAGACGTTCAGAAAACGGGAGAAAGATTTAATAGAGGGTAGGCGGCGCCATGTCTGCTGAAACTCTTGGGGAGGTTGTGCTCTCGTTAAAAAAATGTTTGTTTTAAGATTGCGGCTTTAATATGCATTTTAGCGTAAAAATGTATATAATAAAAGTTGTAGAGAATTTAAAATTCTTCAACGATTATTTAAACATTTTGTTTTGTACAACGCTTAGTTTAGAGGTAAACGATTTTCTGTTTTTTTCACGAAAATGTGTAAAAAATCGATTTTTAAGATTTCAGCCGTAGTATGCATTTTACGACAAAAGTATAATAATCAAATTTATAGGAAATTAAAGATCTACAACTTTTATTTAGAGTTTTTCTCTGCAGTTTAGCGTGAAAGAGTGATTTTCCGTATTTTAAAGCGAAACTGAGGTTGATTTTAATTTTTTATCATTAAATTATGATTAAAATAAGGTTATGTTTTTTGAGGTTAGTTTTTTTGTTTATTTCTAATGTTTTATGACTAATATTAGATTATATTATTCATTATTTGAATTGGCAAAAGAAAGTTGTGTGAGTGTTTCACACCAGATTTTTTAAATAGTCTTCAAATTTTAGCGCGTATTAAGCAGGATTGAATACGTATTAAGCGGAAACATATACACGTGTTTTACTTTATTAATCAGGGGACTTCACGAAAACCGCGTTTTAAGCAGAAAATCGTTTTAGCCGTGAGCGTATTAAACGGATACTACTGTATATACTAGGTTGAGAACTACCTCCTTTTTAGGAAGCCTGACAAACTTATAAATTGTATATATAGATTACAGTATTTTTAAAGCTATTGGAAATACAATGGTTATATATTAATAACAAATACTTGGTTCATTATTTGTCCAGCAATACCTGGTTCAAATAAATCTTCTTGCTGTTAGCCTAAACAACGCCAATCTTTAACATCCAATAATTGAATGTTAATAATTGAATTTCATTGAAGTAAGCTTACATAATTAAATAAATGTAGTCTAAACAAATAAATCAAATAAAACCAATACAACAACGTTTATTAATCAATAATTCTGAATAACAATTTTCTTACACAGTTAATATTTCTGTACGACCTTATGTTCCTAATACTACGATGAATCTAATAATTATTTTATTGTTTGATTCCTTATCTTAAGCTGCACTGTATCGTGTATCAATCAATAGGCGTAAAATTTTAATTTTCTGGTCGTACATAATGAACTTATGTATGACAATAATTTAAAACCAACCATACAAACTTTACTTATAAATATCGATCGAAAAGTAACTTAACAATATAAGTATAAAGATATTACTTTATTTTTTTTATTCTCTCATTATCACGGATCAATAACAATCAAAATTTTTAAAAGTTCAAGATTAGTTAAGATTTATGAACTCGGGTTATTTTGTTTTGTAATTTAGCACTCTGCTCCACAGAAGTAACTGTTACGAATTTAAATATCGTTTTTGGGTTAATAATTTTGAAGCCTTTAGATAATGAAATGGACTGCCCATTATGACAGAATGGAGTGTTAAATTATTTGCACTTGATCTGCTAGTTTCAGGGGCTACAAAAAATATTTCTTTTTTTTATCATATGGTTTTCCTTATTACATGACTCAAGTATTTAACCCTTACAGTGCCAGGAGACTATTGCGAATTCCTACCGAAAAATTCCAGCCTACTTTTGTGCGATTTGTAGCATTTTATATATCTATTCATAACATGGCTATTTTTCAAGGTATCTTAATGACTTTTTTGTTTTGTTCATAATGAATTAATCTTGTATGACATTCAACTTGGAACAAATTTCTTACACATTAAAAATAAAATGATACGTAGTCATTTTTTTGTGGAAATTTCCTTTTTAATTTAAATAACCACCCTAAAAAATTATGTTACTCAATTTCACTTATATAATTTTAAAGACAATTTTATTTAATTATG
The DNA here is from genome assembly GCA_035578175.1 of Catonia carolina. NCBI lineage: Eukaryota > Metazoa > Arthropoda > Insecta > Hemiptera > Achilidae > Catonia > Catonia carolina. Next base: position 251,736,614 of record JAQMRL010000001.1, on the reverse strand, counting down.
AAAAAATTACAAAACATCGTTTATGTATAGTAAAAAATAAAAATACTGCAATAAAAGTTTTAAAAATCCAATTTTTAGTTGTTTTAATCAAGTACATTCATAAAAAACTCTACATGTATTTTTTAAATCTACATTTTTCTTACCGATTATTTTGATACGTTGTTTTTAAAAATTAAGTGAAAACAAATTCTATGAATTTTTTTAATCAACTTATTAATAAAAGGACGACGCCGGAATTTTTTTGGTAAAACTGCTGACGTCCTAATAATAGGACGCTGGCTTTGTAGGGTCTAAGAATAGAGGAGGTAGAGGTGTAAAAGACACTTGTCAGAGTTATCTCCTCTGAGAGTAATGAATTTCATCACTATACAGTTGCCCTGCGGTAAATGACGTGAAGGTGTCATTTACAGGGTGGAATGTAGATGCTGATAAGCATACTTTTCTACTCAGTGAAGAATGCAATCGTAAACCACCTCACTCTTCGTTTTATTTAGTAAAGCTTCTAGAGGTTCAAACAAGTCTTTCTGCTGATACCTAAACAACAACAATAAAATGAATATCTCTTACTTCTTTCTTTCTCCACCAAAATGTAATCGAATAACAATCGGTCGTTTACCTACTAAGTCATATAAAATATGGACATGATACCAAGCTTTTCATCTTCACCGCCTGTCACTGGAGGGCTTGGACATCACTCAGTACCTTTATATAAGGTTCCTGAAAGTGAATCTTGTTCTGTAGAAAAGAGTACTGATTGTAGAAGCGAATTCACTATAATAAGCACGATAAATTTAGGCGGGTGGGAGTTTGCTGTGTACTTCTCCACTTCCTCACATCGTCACTCCCACCAATCGAGCGATTTCTCCTCTCTTACTGCTCTTATTGACTTGAAAAGTATATCTTATTTTAAAGTTTACTTCATCCTTTACGCTCAAAAAATATACTCCACCTATAATATCAAATACACATCAAGTGATAAATTTATTACATTTGCTACGTATGTGTTAAAAAAAAATTTGAATTAAAATATGAAAAATTTCTAAACTGTTCAATTTTCGTGTTTAATAATTAGCTTATCGTATTTGATTATACAGAAACTACTGCACGTATATTTTATTACCTGTAAAGTTTATATTTCGTAAGAAAATTAAAACAAGATGTAAATTACATTACAATTCTATTTGTACTTTATTTATGTGAATAATACATTATCAAACTGCAGTAAATAAATACAATAAATAACAATAACAGTAAATGAAAAAGTACAGTGAATAAACTTCTTTTATTTAATCTAACACATAAAAGCAGTGTACTTATTGTGACACTGCAAATAACGTAAGGGGAGTATTATGAGTACGTAGGAGGTTGTGGAAGGGATACACGAGCGAAAATTCAACCCGCCTAAATCTTTCGTTCTTAGTATAGTTCATCCCCACTGATAGTGATAAGCCAAATGAGAAATAATAGGGATCGTTCCTTATCAGAAGATTCGTCATAAATATGGAGATGAATCCTGTCACTGTCACCTATCTAATAATGTCACAGCAGTAAGATTCGTTATTATAAAATAATAAGATATAGAATTTTGAACGAGAAAAGACTTTATTCAACTTTAAACCACAGTTCTCCACCAATACCCTACATGGATTGACTAATGCGCACTTGTTTTTTGATTAACAAGCTATCACTGTAGAATTTTCCTAACAGATTGTAGTTTTAAACTGTTGATATTAATAATTACATTTTTGGTTTTTTTGTACCCAAGCATTATACTAAAATAACAAACACCGTCCAACTTATTAATTATTGTACATTAAAAAGTTAGCACTTGTACTAACGAAAATCTGGTGTGGAACTCTCACCATGCAAATAATTAATAATATAACGTAAAATTAGAAATAAACAAAAAATCTATCCTCAATAACCTTATTTTAATCATGAGTGAATGATGCAAAATGAAAATCAACCTCAGTTTGGCTTAAAAATAAGGGGAAAATCACTCTTTCACGCTTAACTAGGCTCTGTAGAGAAAAATTCTCTAAATAAAAGTTGTAGATCTTTTAATTCCCTATACATTTGAATATATACCTACACTTTTATCGTAAAATGCAAACTAAGGCTAAAATCTTTAAAAAAAATCGATTTTTTACAGATTTTTATTAACAAAAACAGAAAATAGCTAATAATTACCGCTAAACTATGCGTTATAAAAAAATGTTAAAAATAAATGTTAAAAATGTAAAAACGTTAAAAAAATGAAATAAAAGTTGTAGGATTTTAAATTCTCTACAACTTTTATTATATATTATACATTTTTGCGCTAAAATGCATATTAAAGACGCAATCTTAAAAAACAATTTTTTACGTGAAAACAGCCTCTCCAAGAATTTCAGCAGATATGTCGCCTACCCTATCTTGTAAAGCATAAAAAAATTAGTAAACGAGGCGTTTTTAAAAAAAACGTAGGACCCATTTTTGAGAAAATCGCAAAAAAGTGAAAAATGACACGAATAAACTACTACTTCCGGTTGACCGATTTTGATGAAAATTGTCATGGGTCCAGTAGGAGTATCTAACTTAAATTTCAAGTTTCAAGTTCGTACGATGTTCCGTTCTTGAGATATTTTGTTCACATACACACACACACACACACAAACACAAACAAATCAATCGCTAAAAACATGTTTTATGGGTTCAGGGGATCAGAAAACGTGTATATGCAGTGAAAACTCAATTTCGAAAAATTGACTAAAAAACAATACTTTCTTTTCCTATATAGGCAAGAGAAAGTAAAAATTAACTAATTTGACAGAATAATTTGAACATAATTTTACTGATATATTTGATCATAAAATTTGAATAAGTTTGAGCAAAAATTGATAAACATATTTTAACATTAAATTAAATTTTAAATAATAGGAATAATGAAAATAACTTAATATTCTTGTAATAGAAAATTTACAATAAAAGATTAATTGGCCGTCTCCGTAGGGTAGTGGTTAGCGCATTAGCCTACCACGCGGAGGTCCCGCGTTTGATTCCCGGCCAGCGTCTGGAAATTTTCACAAATAAAATCCCCACAGTTTCAATCACATAATCCACCGTAGTTGCTAATAACCAAACAGTTGATGCGATTTTAAATAAATAAATAATAAAAAATATAAGTTGTATTACTGTCTCTTGCCTATATGAATATACGAGAAACGTATTGTTTTCATGTCGATTTTTCGAAATCGAGTTTTCACCGGATCTACACAATTTCAGACCCCCTGAACCCAAAAAACATGTTTTTAGCGATTGCTCTGTGTGTGTGTGAACAGAATATCTCAAGAACAGAACATCGTACGAATTTGAAACTTAAAACTTAAGTTAGATACCACTAGAGGACCCGACACGAAAATTTTCATCAAAATCGGTTAAAACCGAAAGTAGAAGTTTATTCGTGTCATTTTTCACTTTTTTTGCAATATTCTAAAAAACGACTATACGATTTTTTTTAAAAATCGCCTCATTTACTAAATTTTTTATGCTGTATAAGATAGGGTAGGCGCCATGCCTGCTGAAATTCTTGAGAAGGGTATTTTCTCATAAAAAATTGTTTTATTTTAAGATGGCGGCTTTAATATGCATTTAAGCGCAAAAATGTACATATTAAAGTTGTAGAGAATTTAAAAACCTACAACTTTTATTTCAAACATTTTCTTGTATAATGCTTAGTTTAGCGGTAATTAGCGATTTTCTGTTTATTTTCTCACGAAAACGTGCAAAAAATCGAGTTTTCTAAGATTTCATCCTTAGTATGCATTTTACGACAAATATGTGTAATGAAATTTATATAAAATTAAAAGATCTACAACTTTAAGTTAAAACATTTTTCTCTACAGAGCCTAGTTTAGCGTGAAAGAGTGATTTTCCGTATTTTTAAGCTAAACTGCGGTTGATATTCATTTTTCGTTTTTCACTGATGATTAAAATATTATGGTTTTTGAAGTTAGGTTTCTGTTTATTTCTAATGTTTTTATTACTAATTTTACGTTATATTGTTAATTATTTGAATTGGCAAGAGAAAGTCGTGTGTCTCACGAGATTTTTTTTATATTACATTAGACAGAGAACATCCCTCAAACTTACTATGAGCACCCGCACTCTAACAAAAACGTTGAACCCAACTTCTCAGAAATTGATTTCAGCAGATATTAATGAATTATATTATAATGTAATTATATTTTAGCAGGAAATGTTGTATCATTGAAATTATTATTTGAAATTGTATAATTGAAATTAGCTTTTTGTATAATTGAAATAAACTTTTCCAACAATATCTATCTGTCCCTTCTCTCAACTTACTTTAAACAATGTTTTCTGAAGCTATGGGTATTCTTCTAGCTGTAGATATAAAACGAATTGCGAAATATTTATATATATAATTTTGTTTCTAACGGGTAGTTACCCAATATAACCATAAATCAGGCTCTTGGATCCCTTTGCACTTGTCGGAAACAAGATATAATTTTATACCAGTTTCCTATGCATCTTGTTCACTATTCGTTTTATTGCATTATAGCCTACATTATCTGAAATCAAATGGTATGGCTAAACGGGGATGTACAGAAGGTAAAAAATATGACTATAACGGTGATGAAAGAATTAAATTCTTACAATAATATTGTTACCCCTATAATATTCTTCCTTTTTAGTAATTAATAATCAACATCTTTCTTTTCCCTTTTCCTTCATCCCCTCAAACTCCCCTCAATCACCCCCTTTCCACCCACTCTCTCACACTCTCTATCGTTCTATAGTGATATACAAGTACAACAATACGGTCATTCTAAAAAAATAATTCACTGACAATACAAAAGTTATCCTTTAAGGGTTCATCCTAAAAGGGATAGGCCTATGTGCTACAACAGTACACAAAAATTATTGTATTTTTATGAAATACCTATGTAAGGCTTTTCCTTTTTGGAAATTAAGCCTATTTCCCCTTTTCCAGCTTTAAAAATAATGCCGTTGAAAGAATGTAAACGTTGCATATGTTGCATGTTGCTCAGGTTCAAGGCTAGTAGACCAGTTAAAATATTGAACAAAGAAAAGAAGAAAGACGAAAAAATTTTAATACTTCTCATTTACGATGCGAATCGGATGTCTTTTCTTTCGTTCTCAATGACTAGGCGTGTCCTAACAATTTTAGGGCAGTTTAAAGTGTGACAGGTGGGCTCTGAAACATTTAAAACTCCTAAATTATACATATGCGTATTTGGTAGCTATATTCTTCTTCTTTTTCTTTGTATTTGAGGGGCCTGAACTGATTTACGAGCACTACGGGAATAGTTTCACGGAACGGTGAAATAACCAGCGCTGGACCTGTATTACTACAAATCATAAAAAACGAACTAGATCAAGAAACTCTTATATTTTCAGCAATATTAACTATTAAGAAACCTTATAAAAATAATCCAGTCAGTAACTCACATGTTTAGCTCTGATTTTTGTTCTTGATCCTACGGCCCGCAGCCCGCTTTAAAACGTTGTTCTTAAATTTAGTGAAACGAAATACATACTATTTGATAGTAAAAAGCATAAACCAGCACAGTATTGTTGTACCAAACAAAACAATATGATACTGACATTGAGGTTACCCACACAATTTTGTTTATTACCTAAAATATTTCATTATATTTCTATAAAAATTACTTAACACGAGAAATTTTATTAAAACTTTCGTCTTTATCGGTCGTACTTTTATTTTGTGAGTATACTTTTTTGTTAATGAAAACTATTTAATCTAAATATCGTGCGCGGTTTACCGACAGTCACCTGGAATCAACTTTAAGAATAGCAACTACAGTCGAACTTTTAATCTAGAATTGAATTTCAGTCCCCTTTAACCTTCCTATGCATTTACCATTTAAAAAGTCATCTATACTCGAATTCCGCCATTTCTCTACGTCGAACTAATTATTTCGTTTCTTTTGACAAAATTTGTATATAGTTCTCAAAATAGCGGTTTTGGTCTTTTGAAAAATGAAGGTACAGTGCTGCTTCATTCATTTATAAGAGAATATGTTCAACCATAAAAGGGTACAGACCTTCAATGTAATCTGGTTGCCTTTGTATAGGCCTAACAGGCGTAAACCAAAAAATTCTTTGAATTGACGAATCTTTGGTCGACCACAGAAAAATAGAACCAAAGTCAGGACGTTGAGCATTTTTAATCAGGTGAACCAGAATGGAAGATCTAATATTCTCGCCTTTTTGAGTCTTTGATTTTCAATATTGTCTTCGAGAAGATATATAGCCAAATGATTAGAATGAATGTCTAACTTGTTCAAATACTTTTTACTCCGACTGCTAATTTCTTCTCTCACCATAGGTATGCCCAGGTTATGGTGGAGTACTTCATTAGGCACATACCAAGGTGCACAGCATATTAGTCGAAGAAACTTCGATTGGAATCTCTGTAATATTAATGTAAAAATATTAAGCTAGTAAGCTAACAGTTTCAACAGTTATTCTAATAATAAATTAAATGCTATGGATTTAGAATTATTGCGATTTCTAAAAAATTGGGCGATATAAAAAATATTTTCCACTGAAAATTTGTCACTTAAAAGAAAATGTTTTATATTTTTAAATTTTCAATATAAATTTATAATTCTAATACCATAACATCTACAAAACGTGAAGAATAATATTCAAAAATTTCAGCTCTGTAGCTTAAATATTTTCTGATAAAATTGGTCATAAATATAAGTATTTTTAACGTAGGAAATCATAGGCTGGTTACTACCCCCTTAAATTCCAGAATATATGAATGGCATTTTAAAAATTTCGTGGCATTTTGAAAACTAAAAAATTCAATAAAATAATTTTTAACCTGCTTCTGGTCACGTAGACTTATTTTACGACACCTTACATAGGCTTAATCAAGTAATTAAATCATACATTAAGAATTTTTTACAGGTTATTACCATAAAAATTTATGATAATTATAAAATATGTATTAATCAGTGAAATCACATGTATGATTAATATTAATCATAAGTTCTAATCAAAGCTGGTGGTACCACCTGAGAAAGAAGAGGGGGCATTTACTATATAAGGCAGACCTATTCGCCATTGAATTATACAGTGGTGACTGGGTGGATAATAGACACGGAGCTCGTATTGGACATTTAGCTGGGGATTATCTACCTTCCGGTCTTTCATCCGATTTGTGAAGTTTTTGTAAGTAGGCCTACTATTTTATTTATACTTCATTCGGACTTTGCTATCATACAAAATTAATTAATTTAATAAAAATAATTTTTAAATAAATACTAAATAATATTACCTTTTAACTTAAGAATTATTAAAAATTAAATTAATTTTTAATCAACTTAAGAGATTTTTATAATTCTTTATAAAAATAAATTCTCTCAAAATACGGTTTTGGTTGTAAAAATTTCACTTTTATTTAATTTTATAATAATAATAATAATAATAATAATAATAAAAGTTCTTTAAATAAATAAATAAATATTTAAACTAGTAAGCACTTGTTCCCGTTAATGATTTCTTACAACTTAATTTTAACAACGAATTTTTCTCTTCATTTCTTGAACATTAGGTATGAAATATTTAAAATTAAATTTAAATAATGCAATTCCCGGTTGATGTTTAAAAATTTATAACATACTGATACTAAAAACCCACTGACTTAAAAAATATTTAATATTTTTGTTTTCTTATAATATTAATCATGTTTTGGTAAAAGACTTAAGGTATTGTCGTCGATAAAATATGTTTTTGTTAGATTTGTTTTATATGTACTTTAATCTTTAGCGACTAATATTAATGATGGAATTTAATATTCGAGTGATAACAAAATAATTTAAATGTATACAATTTTTTTAGTAGCCAGCTAAGATACAAACGCTAAGCCACCGAAATAGCCATTTTTTACTACCTACAGCCACTTTTTGGCAATATACGCCTACTCTTTACAGGATACGTTCCTTTTGAAAACTTTATAATGAATAACTTATAATAAATTTTATGATAAATTAACGTGGTAAGATAGTCACTAGCAGACGCCTTTTTGTATGTCTTTTAAATTGTGAAAAACGTTGGAACATAATTCCAGATTAGCTTGTTAGATTGAAAAGATTCTTTCTCAAACAAATATTGATATTATATAATTTATTTATTTTTATTTATTTATTTATTTATTTAACGTCACATCAACTGCAACGGTCATTAGCGACGACGTAGGGGTGTAACTTTATGCAATGTAGGATGAAATGATTTTTTGTAAAGTATGAAAATATGCCGTGCCTTAGTAAGATTCGAACCCAGGACTGGATGATGAGAGGCGAGCACATATACAATTTATTGTTTTGGTTACATTATAATATATTGTTAACAATTACATTTTAGGTTCTGATCATTTTTTATTCTTTCGATCTTTCGGTATTTATCAACTTAAACCTACACAAAATAAATGAACTACTGTGTCCTGTACTATTTACGATTCAAATTCTTCATTTATCTCTCTTTCTACACTATATTATTTTCCCATAATTCATAGATTTGACTTCGTTTTACCAATTAAAAAATGAAATGCCTTATTTATAACCTAAGTAATTCCCGTAATTTAGAAATTAAAGACATTAAATTGTTTTACACATTTCTTTAATAATAATTGTTCTCTTTTTAAATTTTAGTTAGGTATCTGTAGTTGTTTAGATCTTTAAACTCTCTGTGCCATGTAGGGACAATTCTTTACAGTATATTTTTTGTACATTAATAGGCCTACCATAGGTTTCATGATATAAAAACAATCGGTTGAATGATATTTTCTTTATCTCAACTTTGTTTTTTTTAGAAAGCCTCTATGCAGTTTACAATTTTGTTCATTTCTTATTAATTTATGTGCTACTAAAAATTTAATGAACATTCTAAAAATTACTTTTTCCAGTTCCGTATTGGAAGAAACAGCACAATGGATATGTGCCATCTTGGAATAAAGTTGGCGTTAATTTTTCTCGTTTATCAATGGAAATCTGTTCAATCAGCAAGCTTCATGACTTTCCCCGAACCCGCCGTCCCTAAAACTAGCAACGGGTAAGTTGAATTTTTTCAGTTTAATTATCTAATTTTATGATAAAGTAGGTTAAGTTTTTTGGGATGTGTAGTGAAAATTGCCACTGTGACAGAAAGAGTTATCACATTAAAATGTAAGAAATTTAACTTCCTTCAGTCATCTTCTTGCGATGAGGTGGTTTTCTCCGACCGTATAACTTAATGTTTTTCTTGAATTTTAAAAGCACTTTCTGTATTGTCCAGCGAAGCGTTACCCCGCCATAGTATTTTGCTGTACAGTTTATATTAAAAAATTATTTACATTGTTATAGAATTTGTGTTTTAACCACAATTAGGCTATAATTAATTAAACAGTTTTAAACAACATAATCTTATCTTACTAGTATTTAAAGAGGACTGTTTCTATTTATGTTTGCAAAAATCTCAAGAAACACCAAACCGATCATCGCCAAATTTTGATGCGTATTAGTTTATAAGTTGTGTGGAGTTCCATATGGAGTGCATGCAATAAGGAGCCAGGAGTCCAGCTAGACAGGAAGAGGCAAACCCTGACAAGATAATTATTCATATTTTACCCATAACAAACATTTAGAGTTACCTAATGTTTCCCATACCAATCAAACTTTCTTGAGGTTGATACTTGGCTATTAATAGAGTTATTCACTTGATTATAAAAACAGTACCTACGTAAGATACCTGGTTCAAGTAAAATTTTTGAAATTATTCTACATATCAAATTTTTATTTCATTAGAATGAGTTATATGATTTATAAACATAATTTTTTCAAAGAAAACTACTACAAACTTTTACTGTATTGCAAATACAACTAATTTACAACTTGAATGAATTTTCTGCATGATTGATACACCTATTATTAATTTGTATGTATTTAATGTTAACCTATTTTTCTTTATCTAGTTGTGTAATAAAAATTAAATATGTATTTTTTTTAGAACTTATGTATTAAATTATGGAGCCTGTTTCTGTGGAATTGAAAATCATGATTCGAAAGAGCTTACAGCACGACCAAAAGCACATTTTCGAACAGAACTATTCATTGAATGTAATCCAAAAGGTATAAATACATGCCAAAACAGATGCAAAAATGAGGTAAAATATTTTTTATTTTATAATATTTTTTAAGAAAAGTATTCCTCTTAGTTCCTTAAAGTTCTCTGGATGGTTTTACTTTATGTAGGTTATTGGGCCTATGATGAAGCTATCTAAGGGAAATGTTGATATTTACTGCCATTTACATCAACTGGGGTTGTAGTTTTCTTCTATTTTTTGTCCAGCATAAGTTATTTAGCTGCCACCCTTTCAGACATTCAAGGTGCTATAAAACCCATAGGGATTAAAATCACTGGCTAACCATTGTGACAGTGAATAAACAAAAGAACAAGTCCTCAGTCACTCAAAAAAAATGTTCATTGACCCAGTAACCCACTGGAATTGGTTACCTAACTTTTCACTGGGTTGCATGGCTTAACAGGTGCATCTCTTGCAAGTTCAGTAATGCAATTAAAGAGCAGGAGGCTAAAAGATCTCTTGAATGGTTTCTTACATAATACCTATTATGTGATGTAGATGGTAGACATCATTAGGCATACACATCATTCCCCATAAGTCCATTTAGAAAAAGAAGATTAACTAATACATTTGTTGTGTTGATCAATAAGGTCAGAAACTTCTTCCAGTAACTGATTAGCAAAAGAAATCTTTGTTAATTACCGGACGGATGCCAGCTGGTAGAAGAAGGAGGGGTAGGCCGGAAGTGACATGGTTAAATGGCGTACAGGAGGCGATGGTTTTGCGATGGGGACCGGCGTGACAAAAAGAGGTGGTGCTTAGGAAGCGAGATACAACTGGGGCTGTAAATCCTCACTTGAATATATATATTTTTTTAATATATATTTCTAAGACAAGCAGGAATTTGATTGATTGAGAAAAATGTGTACTAATGAAGATTAATACTGTCTTTATTACATTATTTCAATGAGTCGTGTAACATTGCAAAAATAGAATTCTGATAAAAAGGCACTGCTTCTATTCAGGGAGCTATGTAAGGCATCTTTGGAATACTATTTTATCAATTCCAGATTAATTTTTGAAGTATAATCTCCAATATTGTATGCTATTCAACAAGATTCTTATATGATATAAGACAGGATGTCAATAGGTGATCAAAAAATTAAGTTCACAGAAGATACTGTAGTTCTTTACAACTTTGTAAAATGAAAAATTTTATAGGACTAATAACATTTTGAAATCTATTAAGAACAGTAAACTGAACAAAACGTAAAAAGTCTGTTAAATCACAACTTTGAACTGCAGTATCAGAAAGTCAACCAGAGGAGTTTCATATCGCAATATACTCTATTTCAATAGAGTTTTTATATTTCAACTAATTCAGATTTACAGATATATATGTGAGTGGGCCTCCGATGTTTCTTGCATCTGGTGGGCACCCAAGAACGCCCACTGTTACATTAGACTGAGTGACCAAACCATGTGTTGGCCACATTACAGATCACACTGCACCAATATCGAGCATGGACCCAGACAATTGAGCACCCAAAACATAAAGGTACTTGAGTGCCCTGAACCATGACTACTTGCTTTCAGTAGGATGGCAGTGCCGCCGGTGGTGGCGTATGCGTAACTGGAGGTGGATAGGAGCAAACTCCTCCACACCTAAGAACTCATGCAGGCAACAATAATGTCTCACAGAAACCTCATTTGTCCTCTAGAACAAACCATGCTAACTTAATGAATGAAGTCGTTAAAATCACAGCCACTAAGAGTCTATCTCATTTCATTTCATTCCATTTTTGAAATAGTTAAATGCATCATTATGAGAAGGGCCGTTGCCTTCTTCAATAAATTTGTTTTCTTTGTCTTCTGATTCTATATGTTGAAAATTAATTACAATTTCCTCGTCTGATAATATTTGGAAACTGGGATCATCTTTGTCATAGTCTAACCACTCAGTCACGTTTCCCAAATGGCATCCGAATAACCAGTGGTCTAGTTGATAGATTCAAATAATTGACGTCCCACTGTATATCAATAGAAAACAGAAGAATGAGGAGGATTGAGAAAAGAGTGGAAAAATGATGTTATAAGTATACAAAGAAGTAAGGTCTGTGAATAAAGATATGTTCAATGAGAATAAATAGGGTATTGGGTTGCTTCAAATGGCTAGTACCGTATAACAAGTGCTAAAATAATAATAATTAGTCTTACTTTCTAAAAATACAGTAAAAAGAAGTACAGAAAGTTAATTATTAATAATTTTGTATTTTATTTTTTATTTTCAGTCTGAAACACTGGTATCACTCTTATGTTTGAAATCCGGACATTTAGAATCGACAAAGGTAATAAATTTTTTTACACTTTAATAATTATTTTAATAGTAATCTAATGAATGTATTATTGTATTATTAGTTGCAGTACAATGTCAATATTTTATAGCCTAATTAATTTAATTCATTACTCATTTACTGCATTTAATCCATTGTAATGTAATTACAAACAGTTCTGTGACTTGGCTTCTTAGTGTCAGACTTTTAAAAATGTTCTGCTTCTATCGCTTCTTGTATGTGATGTAATTATCTCAATAATACTCTACTGTCATTACAACAAGGTCAGTTTCATGATAGGATTTCTAGCTACTAAAAATATAAAAAGCCTTTTAATATGAAAATTTATAAGTAACAACTAACTTGCATTTTATTCAGTAAATTAAATTTAAAATTTTCAAATTGGTAAATTAATTTTGATGTCTTTTGTTTAATGGAAATCATTAATTTGTAAAAACAAACGGAAGGAAAACACAATTATTGTACCAAACTAAATATTTTATTATGGAATTTTTAAAAAATGTACAAACAAGTAACAGAATAAAAAAAATAGTACATTCAGAAATTTAGTAGAATTTATTTGAATATTCTACTTACTAAGCTGTAACAAGATTTAATTAATGTAGTATTAAAGGGTACAGGAAACATTATAAATGTTTGCAGAGCTGAAATGAATGGTATTTAACCAAATCAAGTTAAATATTTAGCAGTTACACATGATAAAAATATAGCCTGATAAAATCACAATAAACTAAAGCAACAAACACTGTCAAATAAAACAAAACTTTTCTATAGCTTTATTAGAAAACATTCTCATTTACCAATAAGACACAAAATTCCTGTCTAAATACCTGTTATTGCCTATTTAGAAATATGCTTGTCAAATATGGTTCTACAGTTTCCAGAAATTTAAATCGCTTGAAAGCAGTGCAGTCTAGAAACTTCATACGGTTGCTTACTTCACTTGATGCATACGAAACAATAGTTTATTCAGTGACCTTCAAATGCCTTATCTAATTAAAGAACAATACAAACAATTCCATAGAAAAATTGAAAGTATAAAAATGATAATCAACAAAATGCATAAAATACACTCATATCATATTTCACTGAAGAAGTTAAAGAGAAAATGGAGCAGACATTCACTACAGGATTTTTTTTAATCCTAATGAGCATACGTTGCCGTCTGTTCAATTTAAGAACAATAACCAACTCTATGATCCAAAGAGATGAGGATGATGTTTATGACATGTAAATGAGCTGTAGTATTAAACAGACCCAGGCCAACGATTCCTGAGAGAGTATGGTTAATCGTACCCCAACCATCAAAGTACACCAGTAACTACTGTCTAGTATTCAAATCCATATAAAAGTAACTACCTTTACAAGGTTTTGAACCAGGAACCCTCGTCTCTGAAAATTAGCTGTTAAACAACTAACTCATGACGAAAACTTTACCTCTAGACCAACCCTGCGGGTTTACCGCAGGATTAACAAATAAAAATACTACATAAAAATAAATTATACTATTGAATACACTATGTAAGAATGCATTACTTTAAAGTAAACACTTAAAGTATATACCTATAAATTAAAACACTCATACACACTCAAAAGCCATGTTTTTTTTTAACTTTTGAGACCTCATAGGATCACTCTAATTCAAGATTTGGTCTGTTTCAGTGTTGGGTTTCTTTGAAAAGCGCGTTCTCCTAAGCATGGCTTTCTTTCGTTTGGCCCACATTTTCTTAAAACGTTCCGATCTCTGTTTCCAGTCTTTGTCGGTAAACACCCTGTTGCACTCAAAAACTCTTCTGGTTTTTGGTTCGAATTAAAGCCATGTTTATATAATAATATAATGATTTGAATCATCTCATGGATTATCTGCTTCCTTATGCCATTCATGCTATACTCTTGTCTTGTCAATAAGCACATTCATCATCGTAACATTTAATAGAACCAAAGATGTTAAAAAATATATACATTAAATTAAAATTAACCACAAAATTCTTTGCTAAATATTAAGGTTTTTAGGATTTTGGTATAGCAGATAAAGAACATTTAGATGTCTTTGTTGATCTTTTAAAAAATCTTAGGATAAATTTAATTCTTCTATAGTATGTATCCCAACAAATCCGTTTAAACATTAATGACTTTTCCATATAATTGAACTTTGGTGAAATATTATTATATACACTTAGCCCTATTATGTAATACTATTTTATATAATAAATTTCACTAACCTTTTTTAAGCTGCCTTTATTTTTTATTAATCACTGACATGTGTTTCGGTGGATCCACAATCATTAGAGTATATTATACCATTTGAAACTAAAAAATTTTATAAATTTATAGAAGATGTTACATCTTCAATCATTTGTACGATATGTTTTATACAGTTTTATACAAATGACTGAAAATGTAACACCTTCTATAAATTTTTAAAAATTGTTTGTTTCAAACGTTAAATATACTCTGATAATGGTGGATCCACCAAAACACGTGTAAGTGATTAATAAAAAATAAAGGCGGCTTAAAAAAGGTTAGTAAAATTTATTATAAAAAATAGTATTGATTTCAAGCTGCAGGATGCATTATAAGGATTTATTATTATACAATAATATGGGAAATTCAAGGAGGATATCGCCACAACTCAAAATCAAAGAATAAATAATTTTTTCGGAAAATAAATTTCTCCAATGCATTGTAACAAAATTCATTGATTTTATTTATTATTTTTATTTGTATATTACCCCTTTACAGATTAATTACTTTCCATTTACATTGTAGCCCCCACTGGTAGATACAAGTTGTTTACAAGTGACGACTTATAAGAATCTAAAGAAAATCAGCTATTGGTGTTTTCTGTCTGGCTACCTGACAGTGCTGGCCTCTTTGAGAAGCTATTCACTGGACCAAATTAACTTGACAATTATTTCTAATAGATCCACTCAGCTGCCAAATGTTAAATTGTGAATGATAGTCATTTTAATTTCTTTAACATTTGTTATATAATCTGTAATTTCTTCTTTCTAGTTAAACTATACAAAGGGGAAACCTTAAGGATTGAGGTATTCCCTTCAACCAAATAGTTTTGAAATAGCATACGTGTTTTAGAAAGGAAGGCAGAAAAAGAGCAAAATGTATCCAAACAGGACTTGACAGTTTTGAAAAATTTTTAAGAGTTTAACATTCCTGCTGTATTTTTCACTTTAAGAGTGTCTACGCCAAATGTGACATCTAGGACAGCTTGTCTGATTGTCCATTACAGGCACATAGCCAGGATTTTAATTTGGGGTGGCTGAGTCTGTAGATTTGTATTAGTTTTATGTCTGACTGTTATGCAAATAAAGACTAGTGAAGGGGAATAGATAAAAATGAGCGATGAAAAAATACCAGGCCTGACTGGGAATTGAACCCTGGACATCTGGCATGTTAGTCTGGTGCAAAATTTGCATTTCCATTCCCTTTTTGCAAGCCCCCTCCCTAGCTACATGCCTGCCGTTTTGGATGTCGGCATAAAGACAATATTTTATTTGCTTATTTACATCATGAATTAGACCTAATTTTTTTCCACACCGTAATCTATTTAATATGAATATACGAACGAGGTGTGATCAAAAAATACAGTGAATAATTTTATTACAAACAAAGTAATAAGCTTACATGAAATTTGAATTAACCTCCTTCAAAGTACATTTCTGGTAAGCTTCTTTCAGAAGGGCCTTTAGCTGCTCTGTCAAGGCCCTCTCAGTGTCGGGAATGGTATCAAAATGTTTTCTTTTCAGCACAGTTTTTATTTTTGGGAAGGGCCAGGAGTCGCATGGTGCTAAATCTGAAGAGTAAGGCGAATATATACAGACGGGAATCTAATTTTAGCCGAAAACTCTGGATCAAAAAGTGAGTTGTGGCAAGGGTATCAAGAGTCGGGTAACGAATTTCACACTCTCTTGTCTCATTTGCAAATAATCGATTAAAATGCTTTGTTGTGACTCGTATGAGATGTTCAGTTCTTTAGTAAGCTCGTGAATGGTCAATCTGATGTTTGAACAAACCAGTTTTACCACTTTTTGCATGTTTCCGTCTGTTTTTGAGGTCGAAGGATATCCCAACCATTCCTCATCTTCAATAGGTTCATTTCTGCTTTTAAATCGCTTATAACACCTTGCTAAGAGTCTTCAGATTATCATATTATCGCCATACACTAATTTTAACATTTCATGAGCTTCTATGGCACTTTTTTGGAACTTAAAACAAAATTAATGTTAACGCGACGTCCAAAATCCATGATGCATGACAGACACGGTAAACATAACATCACTCTTCCAGCTCTGGAAGCCAACTGACAAGTTGCAACTTGTTCAAGCTTGATACTGATTATCTCAAAGAACCAGGTTATTGAACTTTGTACTTCAAATGGACGTAGTGCCTGCTGTTCATTTGCAGTAAAATCATTCACAATATTTTTGATCACACCTCGTAAATACATGGTAGTTGTTGTGTTGTCAGTACTCAATGTTGTTTTTCAGCCCAGATCGTTAGCTTGTCACCTTACTAAATCATTTACCCTACCAGTGGAGCTGGTAATTTATAATAACTGTAATAACTGTAACGTACTAATAACTTATGCAAGTAATTTTGGGTTACTGATTTACATTGATTTTTATTTGTATTGGTTAACCATAAGTTCTTGATCTTGTTTATTATTTCTGATACTTCCATTTGAAATTTTATTTATTTATATAATATATTGTAAGATTGACCTTCTAACTTCCAAGTCCCAGCTGGCAATTGAACCCAGGACCTTCCATTTTTTAGTGCTACCAAGCACTCTATTCACTTGGGCTGCAGAGGCCAACTTAAAATTCTTATTTGCAATAATAATATAAAATATTATATTAAAATTTTGTTATGTAATAACATAATGTTAATACTCCACTAAAGGTTTTAACAATCTCATCTCAGCAGCCTCTATTCTTGATATCTACTGAGATCAGTAGGGTCCTAAACTCTGAACCATATAGTAGAACAGTCTTACCGAATGTGTGAAAATTTTAAAACAGTCTCCTTCTGTAATTTGCCGACCAGAGTTTTCCTCAATGCGTATATTAGCCTTTGAAAATGTTTGTATTCTAAGTAATATTGTTTTACTGATACATTCTACAACAATTTACTTGTTTCTTTCAGGGACATCTCTTTTACAATTTCTGTGCTGCTCCAAAGTGGGAAAGAGTAGGAGTTAACACACCACAACCATTTTGCTGTCATAATAATTTACCTAGCAATTGTGCCACACTACCTAAATTTAACAATACTGTGCAAGTACCTCAAACAACACCGCACCCAACTGTTGAAGTCAAAGAGGTTGAGGAAGGAACACCAGTTACTGAAAATCAGCCAAAAGAAAATGCAACTCTTACCCCTTCAGAAGAGCAATCCAGAAGAAATGCAGGGGAAGAAAAACCACTTACTGAACATCACCTAAACACAAATACAACTCATTATCTCAGTGAGAATTTAAGAAAGAGTTCAAGTGAAAATAAACCATTTACTGAACATCACCTAAACTCAAATACAACTCATTACCTCAGTGAGCATTTAAGAAAGAGTTCAACTGAAGATAAACCACTTACTGAACATCACCTAAACACAAATACAACTCATTACCTCAGTGAGCATTTAAGAAAGAGTTCAAATGAAGATAAACCATTTACTGAACATCACTTAAAAACAAATGCAACACATAACCTCTCTTTCAGAAGGAATTCAATTAAAAATGCTGCAGAAGTAAAAACAGTTACTAACCTTGAAAAACCTGCAACTTCAAAAACAATTTTGGAATCTACAACAGAAAAACTGAACGTTACTTCACTCAAGAACGAAAGTATTAACATAAATAAAACAAATGCAACGGCTTTAAACACAACCGAACCAGTAATTAATAATACTACACTCCCTGCTACAAAAACAGAAGCAACAGTTTCAATCCAGAATAAAACAGCAAGTAATAACATAACAAAACCTACATCATCTGTAGAAATCAGTGGTCACAGTAATGAATCAAAAACTACAAAACTGGAAGCTGCCACAAATACTTCTAAAAGTATAAATTCTAACGTCACTGTGTCTAAATCTGTCAGTCCACCAATTAATACTTCTGGTGTAATTAACAATAAAAATGCCACGGCCAAAGATATCAAAAACGTGACATTAACTCACAGACATGCATCGTCAACCACTAATGAAAATGTAACTGTCACTAACAAAACCGCTGTAACAACTGTAACCCCTGCAGTAAATTCTACTCCAACTATTCAAGAAACTAGCAAGGGAATTAGCACTCAAGCTAACGTACATAATACAGTAAATGCCACTTCAACATTGAAAGAAACTAACGCTACAAATGGAAAGGCAACTAATTTTACTTCCAGCTCTTCTGCTATTAATACTACACTTGCTGCAACTAATGCTACACATGCTGTTACTAATACTGCACTTGCTGTAAATAAGACCACTAATGCTACTGCTGTTAAAGAAGTTAAAAATGAAAACACTACTCAAATTAAAGTACCAACTTTACATCAACGTAGCTCACACCATAAAATGTTAATTGATTATAACAATGAAACCGTGGTACAGGCAAATATTTTGAATAATTCTAGTTCTCCAAACAATGGCAGTAAAAATGGAACAAACACCCAAACTACAGGAGCTCTCAATGAAATTAAAAATAAAATAGCATCGCCAACTGTTGCATCAGTTAATGCTACAGAAAATTCTACTACAAATATTAAAAAAGAATCTTCAACCGATCCCATTGCTCTGACAACCAATAAAGCATCAGAAAATAATTCTGTTGCTCTTAAGAAAACTGAAATCGTAAATGGAACTGCTGGAAAAACAAATCCAACACGTGGAGTTAGATCTATGCTTTATCCTTCAACCAATAATTCAGATGAAGGAATTTCTGCAGCAAATCCTGATCATTCAAAAGTTAATTTAGAACTGTTGTATTCTCGATATCTTGAAATTCCTTTAACATCACGTAAATCTTACGCAAATACCAGTGAAACTAACGACACGAAACCCTCTCCTCGAACTGCTACTGCTCCGAATATCATGGAACATCCTGAATATGCATCAGAAAATTTTGCTTCTCGAACCTTGAAATCATTAGACGGAAAAAATACTGTCCCTAACAATCCAAAAATTAATGCCACACTTTCTGCAAATAATACATCAACCACAATTTCAACTACTAAAGCTGTTAATGAATCATCTTTTCGTATCCAAGAAATCCAAACACAAAAAAGTACTCCAACTGCAACACTAAAAGAAATTTCAAATAAAACTCAAACTGTTACACCAAATGTAATACTAAAAGAAGTTTTAAATAAGACTCAAACTGTTACACCAAGTTCAAATATATCTGCCATCAACAACTTGTCAGCAATTAAAAATACTGCTGTTAAAAGTGAAGTAAACGGAACAGTTATTAATGGTTCAGGCAGCAGAAACAGTTTATCTGATCATCTATCTAAACGAGATATTTCTCTTGAACAATCAGGGAAAACAGATCATTCCAGATCAGTAAAATCCATTCAGAAAGAGGATATTCAAACTGGTTCACAGTTTTCAGACCCTTTCATTGCATCAACTAAAGGAACAGCATCAGAACAAGTGGCTCAAACCAATGAATTTAATACAAGTACCCCTGCAACTACAGTAAATAAATTTAAAACTAAATTACCCACAAAGAAATGGGAGACAGAAAATTCATATGGAAACTGGAAACTTGATACTGGAGCTGCTCGAAATAAGGAATCCACTACTACACCAATCACTGCAAACAAAGAATTTGGAAATGGAACAAATTCTCTAATGAATATACCTTACCCAAATAATCCTAGACCTGGTAACAGAACCCGTGAACCAAAAATACCACGTCCACTATTACAGAATGAAGGCATCAAAGCAATTCCAACTGCAACAACTACTGCAGCTACTGCTCCCATTAATCTGTCTGAGAAGCCTACATTGTTGTCTGCTAATATTCCAAAAATAAACTATCATCCTTCGATGATGCAAAATTTTTTTCATCCTCAGAACAAACCACAAGGTTCTCTGAGACAACTTGAATAATAAACAAGTTTAGTTATTTGCAAAAGATTTTATGATGCATTTACTTAATTACTTAAAGATTACTCGTTATATCTTAGAATTTCTTTATAATGTATGTTAATAATTACTATATAACTATTTTATTTTATGTTTGAATTTATTTCATTTTAATATTTTTCAAGTATATATTTAATAAGCGTTTTAATAAATATATTATATGTATATGCTCTTTTAGTATAATAAAGTTTGTTTGATGTTTATTTTGGTTTTTTTTTGGTTTTTTTTTTTGGTTTTGTGACTGTTTTGCAATTTCTGCTAACGCAGATGTTGGAGAGTGATGATTATGAAAATGAGTGATGAAAAAATGCCAGACCTGACCAGAAATCGAACCCGGGACCCCAGGGTAGAAGCCAGTTGAGCTAACCACTGCACCAACAGTTTGATGTCTAATAATATTAATTTTATTAATCCTTATAATATTTTATATATATGAGGTGTGGCTATTAAATAACGAGACTGATGTTGTAAAAAATTTTATTTTTATTTTATACATAATCACTAATTGTCACCTTCAATATACACTCCTTCTCTACCCGTACAACGCTCCATGTGAATTTTCCATTGCTGGAAACAGTGCTGGAAGTCATCTTCTGTCAGCTCCTTCAGGACACGTGCCGCTTTCTCTTTTACAGCTTCCACAGACTCAAATCTTGTCCCTTTTAATGCATATTTCACCTTAGGGAACTGGTCGAAGATAATAACATGTGATGAAACATGCTCTTTTTACTTATGATCCGGAAACAAAGTGCCAATCCATGCGCTGGAAGAGCCAAACTTCACTGAGAGCCAAAAAAGCTCGAATGAGCAAGTCAAAATTTAAAGCAATGGTGATTCTTTTTTTATATACATGGGATTGTGTACCTTCACTGGGTTCCTGAAGGTCAAACAATTAATCAATATTACTACCTTGAGATACTTTCTAAACTACATCAAAGAGTAAGGAAAAACGCCCCGAAATGTGGAAGGACAAATCGTGGGTTCTCTACCAAGACAATGCACCAGCTCATTCCATGTAATCCGTCAAGAGGTTTCTAGCCAAGTATAGCATCTCAGTGTTAGAACATCCACCTATTTACTAGATCTTGCACCATGTGATTTCTACCTTTTCCCTAAGGTGAAATCTGCATTAAAAGGGACAATATTTGAGTCTGTGGAAGCTGTAAAAGAGAAAGCGGCATGTATCCTGAAGGAGCTGACAGACGATGACTTCCAGCACTGTTTCCAACAATGGAAAATTCGCATGGAGCGTTGTACGGGTAGAGAAGGAGTGTATATTGAAGGTGACAATAAATGGTTATGTATAAAATAAAAATAAAATTTTTTACAACGTCTGTCTTGTCATTCAATAGCCACACCTCGTACACACATACTAAGGGAAAAGGCAGTATCTGCACTGTAGTAGTTACTGCCTTCTTTCTTAGTATGCTACAGATACTGCTTAGTAGAATTTGATACTGAATTCATTTACTGCTTTGTATATCATTGTCGATTAGTCATAAAAGTTCATCGGTTTTAAAAGTTTAAGGTTGCACCACCTTAAATATTGACCTGTGGACAAATTCTTAAATATGGATTTAAAAAAGAATAATAAAAAAATATTTGGCGCCAGCTCTAGCAGTACTTAGAGCATGAGAAAATTAAATAAATAAAACTATGTTTCTATGCATTCAACTTAAACACTTAATGCATCAATTACTAACAAACTTAATGTTAAATTACCTTAACCTATTTTAAATATAGCCAACCTTTTTCTGCCGGGACTTTAATAAAACACAAAACTTAAAAACCCCTTAATAATTTACAAAATGAATTTACCTCAAACTAAATATCTCTCCTCTTTCTTCTTCTTCTCCTCGTTCTCCTGGTCACCTCATCAAATAATTTCTCCTTCTTAACCAACTGTTCCAAGCTGAATTTCCAATTGAACTGATTTCGGTCTCTGATATCCAAAATCAGGAAACCTCTGGTTGACAAGCCTCCCTCTCTTACCAACCCTTTCCAACCAACCAGGTATGTTTACTAAGCAAAAAACCAGTATCTGCACTATTTCTTTAGTATTTATATAATTATTACTACTGCTTAGTATTAAAGCAGTATCTGCTTTTTTAATTGTTGTAACTAACTTTTTATAATTTTTAACTTAAAAAAAGTTAAAAAGCTTCCCTTTTTACCATATATCAGAAAATTATGATCTTACATTAATAAATTGTGTTACAGCTGTTGAAAATACTTTAAAGGCATTTTCTCACACTTCAGCTTTTTACACTTACTGCCTTCTTTCTTAGTAGGGCAGAAATATCATGATTAATTTCTTTCCAGCCCAGTGTTCAAAATTTAATAGTATACGTTACATTTCCTTACAAATTATTCATAAAATGTTGATTAATAAAAGATAATTTGCAAACCTTTTTTTAGTTATCACTATAAGAAACCTATTGCAAGATACAATAATGTTACTTGTAGTGAATTGAAAAGTATTATTTTTTTATTTTTTTAATTGTTTGTTTAACGTCGCATCAACTACAGTGGTAATTAGTGACAACGTTGGGTTGTAACTGTGAAGGATGAAATTATTTTCGTAACGTATGAAAATGCCGTTCCTAAGTGGGATTCGAAAGTATTATTGTTTATTATTAAAACAACATAATAAAAATAAAAGAATCAATTTATTAACATGGTAGACTACAGATTTTGTCGTATTTAAAGGAAATGTCTGAAGCATTTAAAAACAGAAGAGTTGGAGATGTGAAAGACTCTAGTCGGATTTATCTCCTCTAAGAGTAATTTAATTTCATCATACTGCCAAAACCTGTGGTGAATGAAGTAAAAGTGCCATTTCCAGGATGGAAAGAAGATCCGTTTCAGTCTTTGGTTTAAGAATTAATGTTTTGAAAAAAAAAATTTTTTAATTTCTAAGCAAAATATATAAACAAAATTATTTTGCTTATTTTATTAAATAGAGAACTACTCATGACAAATTGATGAAAGAGGTTCCATGGCAGCAATTAAAATACTAAAAAAAAACCCTGTAAAAAATTTACCCAGGTACTTTCTCAGAAAACTGGTCATTTTTGAAAAAATTTAATTTTTCAGAAAACATGAAACCAACAGATACAAACATACAACTTACATTCGATTACATTAGGTACCTAGAAGCCTCCAGTCATACATCATTCTCCCCTGAATTATCCTGCAGTAGTTTTCCTTTTTCGGTTCATACTTCTTTAGAAACATTTTTTTATTTTAATTAATAATTATATTTTATTTTAGTTTTTCTAATGCGGCCCTTGTTCAGCATGCATAATGCTTCTGTACTGTGTCCATTCTCAACCCCTAAATGTTTAAGTATATATTTTAACCTAACAATATTTCCACAATTAAAATCTTGCAAACATATTTTTTGGAACATTCATACAATAATCCTGAAGGACTCATTTACATTTTGGATATTTTAGTGATTACACTTCTTCAGCAGTTCAGAATCAGCTAAATCTCTGCATACATCTTAGAGAACTTTCTGAAACACCACCAAATACATTAACCACCAAATAGGTTGATGGAAAAAATCATATTTACCATAAAAAATGTATAAAAAAACAATGTCCAGTAACAAGTTTTTAAGTAAATTAAAAGTTTTGTTTACGTAGTAAATTAAACAGTAAATAAAAAATTGTAAAGGTAGCACACTAGCCTACTACGTAGAGGCCAGTTGCACTAATTACTACACAAATGGGCCGAAATGAATTTTAACTTTACTATGAATTTATTTGTTTTCTTTTTCAGAAAATAAATTTTTTCTAAAGCAATTTTTGTGAAGTGGCAATTTTTAAAAATGCTTGCCTTTGAACTATGGCAAAAACTATTAATGATTTCTGTATTAACTCTGTAAGAGGAATCAAATGACACTATTTTTGTTTCCAATTTCTGACTTCGATTTTTTGACTTCTGCTTTTGGGTCACTTCCAGTCAAAACCAAAACTTCAAACCCAATTTAAGCCCACTAACTTTTTGTTACGTCCATAACAGGCAGGTGGAGTGATAATTTATTTACACTTGATTTGCTAGTTCTAGGGCTACAAAAATAATTCTGTTTCTTATCAATTGGTCAACTAATTATATGACTGAACTATCTAAGAAAAGAAGAGGTAGAGGTGTAAAAGACACTAGTCAGAGTTATCGCCTCTGAAAGTAATGAATTTCATTATACAGCCAGACCCTGTGGTGAATGAAGTGAAGGTGTCATTTGCAAGGTACAGAGTAGATGCTTTTCAAAGGGCCTAGTATGCTGATAAGCATAGGCTACTTTTGTACTTAGTGAGGGCATTGGTAAACCACCTCACTCATTTTTTTACTTAGTAAAACATATAGAGGTTAAAACCACTGTTGACCTAAACAACAACAACTTTTTGTGTAGATTATAAAAAAACAATGTCCAGTAACAAGTTTTTAACCTGACATCTGGGTGTGATGGACAAACGAAATTGATAGAGGACAATAAATTTTAAAATTTACCACTAACAATAACAGCTGCTATAAAAGGTTAGTGAAAATTTTAAATTGTTTTGTATTACTGTATGTGATAAATTAATTTTACACCATATTTACTTTCTGTTTGAAATTGGAGCATTTTGAAAGATAAATTGCCTTCGGATGTTCTTTTATAGGTAGAAAGACTTACTAGTGACAATTGGATACAACAAAAAATTAATCAGCAATAATTTATATACTACTATAAATAAATTATTTTAAAGTTACAATAATTAACATTATTTTGGGCCACCTCCATAGCGTAGCGGTTAGCGCATTGGCCTGCCACATGGAGGTCCCAGGTTTGATTCCTAGCCAGCATCTGGAAATTTTCATGTGTGAAATCCGACGGTTAATGTTACATAATCCACCATAGTCGCTAATAAACAAGCATTTGACGCGACTTTAAATAAATAAATTTTTAAAAAAATATTATTTTGATGTATGGATCATAAAGTGTGATAATAGTTAAACCAAAAAACTCACAATTTATGAAGTTAACAAAATTAAACCGTGCTGTTTTTTTCTTTACTGAAAAACTTGAGTTTTTGAGATAAGACCTAGCACCAAACTCATAGAAATATTGTTTTTACCAGTTTCAATGCAATAAAAATCAGGCTGCCTCCATAGCATAGTGGTTAGCGTGCTAGCCTACAATGCAGAGGTCCTGGGTTCAATTCCCAGCTAGGGTCTGGAAATTTTCACAAGTCAAAACCCACTGTTCCAGTTGCATTACCTATCATAGTTGCTAATAACCAACCTGTTGATGCATTTTAAATAAACAAATAAAAAACATTTACAACAAAAGTGCAATTTTATTAAATCATAGCAAATCATTGTTATTTACTATATCTAATAAGAAGACTATGACCTTAGGCAGTATAATTCGTAGTCTATTAGGTCATTCCATGCACAGTCAGGTCTTAGGTCAAGATAAAAGGTTTTTATAACTTAAATATATTGGTTTCATATAATTTTATTAAACCATTGTTTACGTAATACTAATAAATAAAATAATTTGTCAGTTTATCTGAGTTTTTTTTTAATAGTATTTCATTAATCATTTTCCATTTTCATGCAGAAGTTCAATAAACATCATTTTGCTAAGATCACAAGTAAATTACAAAAATTTTAGATATTTATGGTGAATCTATTCCTATTGGCATATTTTTAGACTTTAATTGGGTACACCAGATTATTCCATGGGTATCTTATGGATTTCAGTCTTGTCCCATCAAGTGGCAGATGTAATTATCAGGGAGTGCTGAAAAACTTTACCACTTCAAATTGTCAGTCTGAATAAATTCAGAATATTCTTGGTAATGATAAATCCAAATTAGTGTTCGCCCCTTAAATTCCTTTGAGCTTTTCGGTTAAGAGAGCAATGTGTGGATATACAATAAAATATTTTATTTATGTTCTTTCAAAAAACTAAAGGAACATAGACATTGTTAGTTAATAAGTGTATTATAATAAGTTATAAGTTATTGTATTGTTTATATAAGTTATTGTATTGGTTATTGGTTATTATAAGTGTATTGTTAATAAGTGTCAGTTGGAAACATTATAAATTATTATGATTTAGATCTTGTTTCTTTTAGTTATTGTTTTACAAATTGTTCAATTCTAGGTCATTTAACAGTAATTAAAATGAGGGGCATGGGGAAGAAACAAGGAATGTCACAAAAATCAAAAATTGAGATTTTGGCGCTATTTGGGAGGTGTATGTAAACTTTTTCAAGGGTGTATTATAAAAGCAAAATAAAGCAGGAACATTAAGAGAAATATGCCTTTTAAGAATAGCAGTAGGGGAAAGAACTTGCCCTTTTAAAAAGGAATGTCCAATAAATATTTCTGAAAGTTATAATTTTTGTGTAAGTTTATTGAGTATGCAGTTTTACATTCTCAAGTAACATAATAATCTCAAAATGTAATTTCAGTAATAATCTCAATAAGATTTTTAGAATTGACCATACATAATACTGATTTTTCACTTTTTTTTTATTGATATTTTGTTCTAATAACAGCAATACATTGAACCTCATAATAATTTTTCATTTTAATTATAGTTTTAAAGTGATCAAAAATTGATATTTAACGAGGCAATAGTTTTAAAAAAATGTCTTAATTTTATCAAATAAACATAAAAGAATTGTTCATAATTCTGTAAAGGTCGTGTATGTTTCCTTTTATTTTCAGACCTCCTTCCAATAAGTAATGCAAAATACCAGGAAAAATTTTGTGGTGAAACATCAAAAAATTATTATTTAGGTTGTTTACCTTATGAATCATGAGTAATGAAAACATTTAAAAAAAATGGAAATACCACCTTGTTTTATTATCTTTTAATATAATATTTTGTACTTTGTAATTTTTTATTATTAATGATTTATATAAATTTATTTGTAGCTACCGAATAAAAGTAAGGTTATAAATATTAAAATTTTAGAAGTTAGTTTAAATATTTTTTTATAATAAAATACAGCTATTAAAATTTTGAAAATAATTTTCTGAAAAACTTTAACTAAAAACTTTCCTGAAAAAATTTGTTTTTTGTGACTCTCTTTGTTTCTTCCCTTACCCCTCTATTTTTATTGAAAGATTACTCATTACAATTTTAAACCTGCTCAGTGAATAAACTCTGATAAACTCTTTTTATTCAGTGAATAAACTGAATAAAAACCTTGTCGTAAAAGAGTAAATGTTTTTGAGATGTGGCTATTAAATAACGATACTGACGTGGTAAAAAATTTTATTTTTTATTTCATACATAATCACTTATTATCATCTTCAATATGCACTCCTTCTCTATCCCTACAACGCTCCATGCAAATTTTCCATCGTTGTAAACAGTGCTGGAAGTCATCTTCTGTCAGTTCCTTCAAGATACGTGCCGCTTTCTCTTTTACAGCTTCCACAGATTCAAATCTTGTCCCTTGTAATGCAAATTTCACCTTAGGGAACAGGTAGAAGATAATAACATGTGATGAAACGTGGTTTTTTACTTATGATCCGAGAACGAAGCGCCAATGCATGCACTGCAAGAGCCGAACTTCACTGAGAGCCAAAAAAGCTCAAATTAGCAAGTCAAAATTTAAAGCAATGATGATTCTTTTTTTATATCCATGGGTTCCTGAAGGTCAAACAATTAATCAATATAATTATATCAATATAATACTTTGAGGTACTTTCTAAACTACATGAAAGAGTTAGGAAAAAACGCTCCAAAATGTCGAAGGACAAATCATGGGTTCTCCACCAAAACAATGCGCCCGCTCATTCCTCATTGTCTGTCAAGAGGTTCCTAGCCAAGTACAGCATCTCAATGTTAGAACATCCACCTTATTCACCAGATCTTGCACCATGTGACTTCTACCTGTTCCCTAAGGTAAAATCTGCATTAAAAGGGACAAGATTTGAATCTGTAGAAGCTGTAAAAGAGAAAGCGGCACGTGTCCTGAAAGAACTGACAGAAGATGACTTCCAGCACTATTTCCAACAATGGAAAATTTGTATGGAGGGTTGTAGGGATAGAGAAGGAGTGCATATTGAAGATGACAATAAGGTGATTATGTATAAAATAAAAATAAAATTTTTTACAACGTCAGTCTCGTTATTTAATAGCCTTACCTCGTATAACTAACTGGGTGCTACTATCCGGAGCCAGATAGACTCAGCTTTTTTAGCGAGGTTGTTACTCCTCCTGCTCCTCCTTCCTTATCAATTCCAAGATGAGGCCCCAGGCTTGCAACCGGCGGCACTAAAAACACCGTTGGCGGAGGCACACTGGTATGCTCCAGAAGGGAAAAGGGATATCGGTAGACCTAAGGGAAGATGGAGATAGATGATATAGTTTGTGAGTTCGGAACAGGCTGCAGCTTAATCCTTGTCTGGAAGAAGAAGGAGAGAAGAGAAGGCTTTATACACTATATTAAGGACTTCCACATTGGTAATTCCAATAGTCCAACGATTCACTGTATTTTTCAATAACTCATTATTGAATATTCTTTGGAATTTATTAATACATTATATTAATAATAAATTCCAAAGAATATCCAATAATTAAAACAGATTCTTGAAAAATTAATAAAACAGCTGTTCTTGTTTCTACACTGTTCCACACAACAATAAAATTATAAAGAATGAAGTTTTGTTTCCATTTTAAACAAAGAATAAATCATAAGACACACGTAATAAGGTTCTTCTTAACCACCTTAGTATTAAACATTCCTGAGAATTTCAAAGAAAAGACATCTAACGTAAATCTGCCTTTTAATGAAATAGAAAAACATCACCATAAATTTACTTCAAGTTTGATAAAGTAGGGAACAAGTCATAAACAAAACATAAAATGATTTATGTCGGTTACTTTATTTTCATAAAAAATGCTTATCAAAATGTAATTATATTCTTTTAAAGCCACAGTCTACTATATTTCATTGAATTAAAAATAAAACTGAAAATCTTCACAAGCTGAGTATCGTGTCATCTTTCTTCATAACTGAAACTCAGAAATATTTAAGTATATACAAAATTTGAAAATTTTTGGAATGAATAAAATTTCAGATTAATAAAAATAATTCCAAATCATCTGTACTTGAATATTGGCAGATGTTTTTCTATGTACATGTATTTAGAATATGTTAAACTAGTTGCATTTAACATTAAGACTATTAATACAGGCTTATATAGGCTGATATGACCTTGATAAATAAAATTATTGATAGTTAATGTAAATTAAACTATCACAGTCCCCAACAAATTTTCACAACACCATGAGCAAACTCATAAAAATTGTAAGCTGATTTCCATTGAGCTCATTATGCTGATGATAATTTACAATAATGCCTGATATATACTACGCGTACAATCCTCACAATTAAATTAATTATAGTTATTAAATTAACTTATTTTTTTTATACAAGTATTAGTTATGTGACTAGTTTTGTTATTAGTGAACACATTTTAAAAATAACATCATAGAATTTCAAATCGATATATATATCATTAAAAATCAAAGGCATTTATCAACGTATGAACTTTTGCAGTTGAGAGTTATCTCAAAAAAGATAAATGATATTAAAAAAATTATAAAAAGTATTATAAAATATTTTAATTATCAGAATGAAACACTCTTTAAAATGGTTTTAACAAGTTTAATCAAACTTCCTCATTAACTTAGGTAATAAAGACATAATTAAGCTAAAAATGATAGAATACAATTTATTACATGGCACTGAAGAAATTTTTGAAGAGCTCTGATTTATTTTTTTAAAATATATGTTACTTTAATTTACATCTCTGAAATGGGGTAAAAATGGAAGTAAAACAATTATTAAAGTTCAAAGTACAATGAAATTAAAATTGTTTCCTTTTATGCAATACAATAATATTTTCTGTAAAAACAATTGCATTACAAAGGATCAAGGAAAAATATTTACAGGAAAAATATAATTAATAAGCATATTTTTGTTTTGTAGAAATTCTGTAAGATGTAGGAGTACAAAAATGATATTTAAAATCTTATCTATACTTTAGATACTACTTTGAAAATACCTTAAGTTAAAGTAATTTCCAGGTAGTGTAGGTGAAAAATCTGGTAGTGTAGGTGATGAATGCACCCAAAATGTAAATTATTAACTTAAAAAGTTACAGTTACATAGGATATGTTAGATATCACCTGAAGTTTTGAAATACCATAAATATGCATTAGACGAACAAACGTATATCACTTTCTTCTCCTTCATCTACATCTTCTAATTGTTCCCAGTAATTCCTAATCTTCTCTATTATACCCTGAGATTGATTCCAGATTTTAATTAATCTCTATAATATTTGTAGGCATGTTAACAATCTTATCTTCTTGATTTTTTCTAATAATATTTTTATTAAACACTTTTTTTAACAATTCTAAAATAGATTGGTTTGCTTTAATCTATTTAGTACATTTCAACTAAAAAAATTGAAATCTGAATTCTTAAATACTTTAAAAAATTGAATAATATTACTATTACCCATACGCAAGTGTTGTAAAATATGAGTTCAACGAAGCTAGATTAGTTGTTTTCATTTATCAATGATTGTTTTACTTAATGAGGAATAAGATATTACTCAGTTCTTCATAATACCTCATTTTTTCTATTATTTAGGCTCTCATTAAAGCAAATCTAGTCAAGGCTGGGAAGACTGTTTCTGGGAAATTTTCTTCTTTGCCCACTCTTTTACTCTTTTATTCTTTTAGATCTCTGGAATCTCTGATCCTCTTTTATGGTGTACTTTCTTTGAGTTGGAGTTTTGATTTTTAATTTTTTAGAGTCGTTTTCTCCTCCCTGTTTAAAATTTGTTCTTCCATTATTTCTAGCTCCTCAAGGTCTTTCTCTATTTCCCGTACCAATATTTTTAACTTTATTTCTCGGTTGGTAAGTTAATAGTTTCTTGGTCAGTCTTTCTTCAGGTAGCCTTACTAGATGACTATAATTTTTTTTGTTTTTTTTTTTTTGTTTAACATCCGACTGTTCTGCAGTTACTGCTAATGCAGACGGTGAAGAATGGAATGATTTTTTTGTAACGTATGAAAATATGTCGTGTCTGAATGGGATTCGAACCCAAGACCGCATGATGAGAGGCGAGTACGTTACCATCTGTTCCAATACGGCCGACAGATGCCTATAAAAGGCTAATCTTTTTTTGAGACTATAAAAGGCTAATCTTTTTTCCTCATAATGTTTAGTAAGGGTTTGTTCTCCTTGTGTATCATTTCATTAGGAAGAAGTTTGTGTTTTCCATCCTCTTTTCCATAATGTTTTATTTTATTAATTTAATTTTTTTAATCCCTAATGTCATCCCTCCAATGGTAAACTCGCGAATGTGCAATTTTGCGAATGTGCGTTTCTTAGTGCATGCTGATTTGTAAAACCCAATGCATGTTGTAGTTAACTCATGAGTATGTATCTTGTTTGGTTAGGGAGATAAAGCCTTTGTAAAGTTACAAAAATACATGAAGTGTGTTAAAGAAGAAAGCATTGAATTTGTTTTTTGCTCTCCTGTAAAACTGAGAATTTGCACATTCGCTAGTTCACCATTGGATGGACGATGTGTGTACTTTGCAATCTGTTCAATTTGATCAATTTAAGAACAATAATCACCCCATGACCCAATGAAATGAGGATGACATGATGTGTAAATCAAGTGTAGTCTTGTACAGACTCAAGCTGACTATTCTAAGAGTATACGGTTAACGAACCCCAACGATCAAACTACACTGGTAACCATTGTTTAGTATTAAAATCTGTATAAAAGTAACATCATACTTTTACTAGATTTATAACCCTATTAAAACAGTAAAAATTATTGTTTAAAGTTGTTGTAATATACAACATATTGTAATGTAATTCACAAAATTCAAAAATTTATGGAAAACCTATTTCGGGATAATCAACTTAGTGTTGGTTCCATTCCAGACAAACAACTGTAGCAGAATAATAGTAAGAAATCAACAATATTATTATATTTTTGAGTAAGGTCATCCAGTTGATCAATATTATTTTTGTAATATAATAAAGAGGTCAAATTTTTACTGTAGTTTTTTTAGCTAAAATAACTATTTAACCTCCTTTAATATAGTATTAATTTGTTTCTTATTCACTATTTAAAAATTTTTAAATTATTTATTGTAAAATAGCAACCTCATTCTGCTAGCAAACAATCTCCAAGAATCAAAAAAGCAGATAAAACACTACAAACTATAGCACAAAAAATTGGCCTAAGAATATCCTTTGAAAAGACAAAAATAATGTTAAACAATCCCCCACTTGCAAATAAAATCACAATAGATGCAAGGAAATCAAAATTGTCAACAAATTAAAAAATTTGGAGAAATTATCACATACAACCTGGATGAAAAACCAGTTTGTAGCAACAGAATCAATGAACTAACAATTGCACAAAAACTCATTAAAAACAGGTACAATAAGAAATGTCTCTCCATAGTTACCAAACTGACACCCTACAAAATTGTGATCCAACCAGAAATAACATACAGAAGCAAAACTCTGTTTAAAACAACTAACTCCAAGGCTGTAGACAAAATCTTGAATATCGAGAGAAGGATAAAAAGATCTTGCATAAAAATTATCAGAAACATGCACACTGGAGAATTCTCCCTTATGAAACAGTGTATAAAGAGATAAAACCTGTATCCAGCACAATCAGGAAAAAACAAATTTCCTTCTTCAGACATTTAATTAGAACACCTCGAAACAGACTATCAAGACAAATTAAAGAAAAACTCTGGTAGAGTAAAAGTAACATTAAATGGATCACAGAAATTAAGGAAGATTTGAAAGAACTTGGAATAACAATAAAAGATTACAAAAAAAGAGACAAAATCAAAGAATTAAAAAAATAACTATGTTACAACCAAGAATAAATAGTCAACAAGTAGGAAGGTTGATGTCAGTGTGAGAAAAACAGGCAAGATCTGAAAGGATGAAGAAATATTGGGAAAACAGGAGACTGAAAGACCATTCTTGCGGTTGACTTAAGTGGTCCCATGCTGGCCATAAAAGTTTTTTTAGCTTTTATTTGTTGTCGGGAACTGTACTTTACTGACAACCACCCAATTTAATCACTGCTTTTCGCTGTTTTTTTTTTGACGTGATTTGGCGTGAATTTTTTTGAACAGGGACCCCCAGTGGAGTTTGTTCAGGAATGGCTGTCAGCTGGTCACCATACAAAGTCGCTTGCCCAACTAGTGTTACTTAACAAATAATAGCGACTAAAAAAGAAAGAAATAGCGACAAATTTTTTCTTTTATTAAAAGTTTTATCAACTGCTTGGTTGTTAGCCACTAAAGTGGTTAATTACTGATGGGTTTAACATATACTATTCCAGACCTTAGCCGGGAATCGAACCTGGGACATTCCACTTAGAAGTACGTTAACCTCTGCGCCACGAAGATGGCCAGTTTATTAATAATTTTTTTTTAACAGAACAAATCCGGTGTTCAGTTAACATATTATTAAATAAAAGATTGAGAACCACGTGTTTTTAACTCCTTTGTTGTGATGTACAATTTGTAGATTGATGTGCAGATGGAAGTACAGTATTAAATGTAGTTGCAGAATCTATCAACAGGAGCGCTGCATCTTCTATACTTCACGATACTTGGCTCGTTTCGTACAATAACATAGCACGCACAGTAGTGGCCAGCGACCCGAAGCGGTTGAGTTCATATTTGTGATTAGTTCTTTGTTTACATTAGAAGAATGGTCTTGACTATAAAATAGTGTATTATAAAACAGTTCTAACGGATCACGATTTTATTATTTTTACGTTATTTGTAAATACGCTACTATTTATTTTTTGGGTGCAGTATCTAGGTAGGAAAATTTTAAATGTATTATTTTATTTAAAAAATAAACTGTACCTGCACTATCTTTAGACTACCTAACACTATTCAAAGAAAATTATCTCCATTTCATTTATTCATTAAAGTATAATAAATCATAATTATTAATTCGGTGTAATATATTTTAATTTTAGCTTTAAATTACTTAGTTCATAAATTTATCACGTACTAAAGTAAAAATAACTCATCTGTGGGTAAGCTAAAAATAACTACAACTGCAAGTCTTTTAAACTTGTTTTTTCTGTTACATTGACGTTAGGGGATACTCATTTTGGTTTAATAATTTTAATGTGAATGTGCGTAGTTTAAGTGATAAGCTAACAAATTTTTCTTATACTAATTTTAAAAACTACAGATGTAGAAGTGGTACCGGTGTATCGTGCGTTACCGGTTTCTCCCTGTACGATTAAGTTGCACATCTTCTGCAGTGACAGTTCTGTCAGTCATCGTTAGTAAGTTGTTTATTCATCATGGTTAAGTGGATTGGTAATTTAGTTTTGTCACTGTTAAATTATATATTCTGGAATCTCCAAATAAGTTTAACGTATTACTAACGGCTGAATTAACTGTCAATTTCATTCTAGATAATATTGTGATAATTTCCATCAACCGGTACCAGTTCTGGTCAACAAGGTTCACTATTTACTGAATTACCGGAATTGCTGCATCAATTTTTTTTATTACCTATTTAACTTATTTTCTTTCTGACATAATAGATACAAATATTTTTTTTAAATGTATATGATTGACCAAATTCAGTTGTGAAATTTTCTTAGGAAAACATTTATCTAGTAGTATATCTTAAAGATTAGTAAAACTGTTATCATTATTATGTTGACGTGTAACGTTGACAAAACTGCTGCCTTAAGTGGTGGAACGGGTTTTTGGCAACATTTGTTGTATAATTTTGTATACAGTAGATTCTCGATTTACCGGTCTTGCATTTACCGTGCCTTGGATTTAATGTCACTCATTTGAGAAAAATATTTTAGAATTAAGCAAAATACCTGGTAATTCCACAAAATATTAGTTAAATTCATTAACAATGAACAATGGATTACTTCCGTTCTTATTCAGTAACGTGTCTATATTATGATTAATGTACTATTGTTAAGTACTAATGAAGTACCAGGGGCGGTTCCAGGGCTGATTTTCGGGGGGGGGGCTATCTTGTTTTTATGTAGCTCTTACTACATAATTTGTAATACATAGTTTGTAATTGAGTCATTGAAAAGTCCTCTTTTATGCTGTATTGCTGTAACCACAATTTTAATTCATAGAGAAATTTTCAAGGTGCTGACTGGATGCGAGTGGCTTTTGACTACTGACACTGATTGTTATCTTAATACTATATAAAAATAGATACTTTCTGTTTGACTCATTTTTGTACTAAAATAATTATTGTTAATTGTAGGTACGAGTATTGGGATTCAGTTTTGTTAGAAATAATAGCTTATAGAAAATATTAAACTAAGTTTTCCTAGTATTTCGGTAGGGGGGGCCATGGCCCCCATGGCCCCTTCCCTGAAACCGCCCCTGTGAAGTACATAGGTTTACTTTACATATTTATAATACATAAATTTCCCACCCCTTTATTGAAGGTTCGGATTTAAAGTCACTTTGATTTAATGTCGGTTTCCGAACATATTTAGCACGATAAATAAAGGTCCCACTGCATCTACTTTACGTCATGATGGCTCTTAATTTTTTACTGATCAAATAAGGACTCTAATACTTCGATGACTATTTTTTACCGAACTTTGCTAATCCACTTCCCAATTTTAATCGTATCCACAGCAGCTGGAAATATGACGGACTATTTTATTAAACCATACCCATAAATTACTCAGTGAAAAATTGTTCTAGTCCTCTGAAACTTTCCGCTTTCATCCAGAAGATAGGTAGTATTGAACTATACCGGTATGCCTCATCATATGCCCAGAAATTCTTGTTTTTTTGCTTGACCGTGCCTGACTGTATCGGTCTAGATATTTGACTTTGATAACACAAGATCATTGATAATACGATTCACCTAAGAAGTTATAAACATACGCCTAAATTTAAACTTTTCAGTACCAACGTCCGGAAAACTGCAGGTCGATATATTTTACGTAGTGACAACATCCGGTTTACCGGACGTACGTAAGTTATGCATAAAGTGTCAACGTCCGTATAACCGAACATTTACAAAAAAAATTTTTAACAAAAATTAATGGAATAATGTATTTTGAAACCGCCTCCGTGGCGTGGTGACTAGCGCGCTACCCTAGTCACCTACCAAAGCGAAAGGTATCGGGTTCGATTCCCGGCTAGGGTCTGGAAATTTTGACACGTTAAAACCACCTTTAAGGTACCAAAACCCACAGTAGTTGCTTATGACCAAGCTGTCGATGCGACTTTAAATAACTTAAAAAAAACTTTTGAATAGTATTTTTATTGTTAAAACGATATTTTTTTTATGAACATAGGGCCTAATAAAAATTAATTTTTAACAGGAAATTTTATTTTTCTTTAACGTTGAAATTTTAGTTGGCAAAGGCAGGCTTACGCCTGCAAGTTTTCGAAATAAGGGCTGGCACTTTTTGTACACGCTTATTCAAATTAATTGGCTTTAGATCAAACTGATAAATATTCTTTCGGTACTGAAAGGGTTAAAGGTACCTTCCAATCAGGACATATTTTTCTTGAAAATCATAACTATTTTCGTTTTAATCTTCCAGATTAATGATAATTCAACTATTACTTTTTGCAATTTTTTGCAATAGGGAAACACTCTGAAGTGTTTCGGCTCTGCGTCATTGGTGTTGAATACGTTGGGTTTCAACGACTTTTGATCCAGTCACTCTGATGGCAATTGGGAATTATGAGCGGGGGTGGGGTAACAGGGTTTGTGTAAATTATTTTTTACAATTCCCATTTTTAGGCGGTTAAAATGAAATAATTAATATCAAATTTTCCCCAAATAGTTGGTGGATAGCAGCAATCCCTCGCACTCCCCCAAATCACCGAAAATTCTTAAGAAGTACATTTATTGAAAATTAATCAAGTAAATTAAAACACTGAATTTTCTGTAAGTTTAATTTTTATGCAAACATTTATTAGAAACTCTAATGATTGGGTCTGGGAAAGGTTTTGAGTGGAATGTAAAATAATCAAAATATTAACGTTTGCTATCGTAGAGGAAATTAAATAAATTTACCAAGAACTGTGTCATGTAACACTACGAACGTGTCAGTGCTAAATGCAGTAGTATGTTTTCTTCTACATCGAATAGAAGTGAGAGAACATACAGTTAAGAACATGCAGCTAAAATATTAGCTCCGTTTATGTCTTTAGAATACGAATCTGAACAAAATAGATCTATTTACAAATACATTTTTAAACGTGTATATCCGCTATGCAGGCTTACAGCGATAATTTACACATCAAAATTACTACCTTACAAACCTGTTAGATTACAATATACTTATACTATTTTATATAGGTACTTAATCAATTTTTCTTTTTCCATTTCTGTCAGAACAGGTTCGTAATCTGTAGCTCTTCTGACAAGTCTTCCTAACAGGAGGCGCCATAGTTGAGAAAAATCTTGTAACTATTAAATGAAGAAACTATTTATTAAAGCATTCAAATTATTTAGATTGATATTGTGATTATTAATAAGTGACCACAATGTTTTGTCTATTATCCACAATGATGAGTTTTTATCTGATAACTGGCGTAAAAAAATAAATATTTTCGGATTTTTATAAACCAGGGATCTTTCATTGTAAGGTAAAGCACGCTGCTACTTCCACGGAGGCCACAAAAGAATTACTTATTGATTTACTTATCTACAGAAATTAACATCACATAAATTCATTCATTATTAAAAAATAACAAGATATCAAACTCTGAACGACAATAAAATTTTATTAAACTCACAAATTCTTCCATATAGGTTGATAAGCTAGCTTACTATAAGATTCCAAACAGTTAACAACTAGAATTTTCCAGACCCTTCTAACAAGTTAAATACAAACAACAACATAAAAATTAAAGTGTGTGAGTGCACACATAAAATTATATAATATAAATAAATAAAATCCATAAATATACACAAGAATTGTACGAGATTAGACAGGATCAGAAATGAAATATAAGACAAGAATTACGAGTCTTCCACTCAACGATAAAATAAAATTGTATCTTGCCCAATGGGTCAATCATTTAAATAGAATGCCAGAAAGCCGCTTGCCTAGTATAGCTAGAAGATAGAAACCAGTGGAAAGTAGAGTTATTGGCAGGCTGAAGAAAATATGGGTGCTGGAACAGGTGGAGCAGGTATGTCTAACACGTGAAGAGAAGAAGATACACGAAATAGCATGATATAAGTTAAAATGAAAAATCATTAGATTGGATATTAGTTTATGTACTTCACATCAACTGCTTGCCCCTAGAAACTAGAGTGGGTTGGGTTGTACATCAGACCGTAGCTAAGAATCGAACACGAGACCTTCCGCCTAGTAACCCTGCACACTAAACTTCGTCATTAAATTGCTAAACAGAGGCAGCCATTACCAGATTTTATTTTCCGATTTTTACTAGTTTTTGTGTTTATATTTTGATTTATGTAGAACTGCGCATTCACTAAAACATAACAAATGAACATTAAAAATACGTAGCCTATAACACTGTGTAATAACCATTTTGTTTTTTTATTAACTGTTCATAAAATTATTAAAGAATATTTTCCTCTTTATTAGTATTCGTTAATGAATTTAGAAGAGAACACTATTATCAAATTATTAATTTGATTAAGCTTTCAGAGAAAACAAACTCCAAATTTCTTTTTTATCGTAATCAAAGACCTTCGTCATAAAATGAAATATTTTAAAATGCATTTGATTTTAAACAATAACATTTTTCAATTTTATTACATTCATTTTACAAAAATAAAAATTTATAGATATCTTTTTTATTTTTTTTATGTCTTTAAGACTTAAAGTTCTACTTAAATTATAAATAAATTTAAGTATCGCATGTTCGTTATCTCTGTATCGTTACATGACATTTCCATTTCAATGATTCATTTTGTCTTTTGTATTGTATTGCACTATCAAATATATTTTTGATATAAAATCGAAATCTTTTAATTCTTAAGTACATCTATCTCATTTCTTTACGCGTACTTCAGATAGGCTATTTGTTACCAAAACGTAAAGTACTGAGATAGTTTACGTAAGTATACGATTTAGGCTTCTTAATAAATTACCTTAAGAAAATGTAAATTGATTTTTATTATTCTACATCGATACTTTGTTTAGAGTTGAAAATAATTTAAATTTAAGATGTGAAATGTATGAAGATGTACAAATATAAACTTTAACAAGTGTAACATTATACGT
Source organism: Catonia carolina (assembly GCA_035578175.1). Taxonomy (NCBI): domain Eukaryota; kingdom Metazoa; phylum Arthropoda; class Insecta; order Hemiptera; family Achilidae; genus Catonia; species Catonia carolina. Next base: position 251,696,660 of record JAQMRL010000001.1, on the reverse strand, counting down.
TCATTTTTGTATCTTTAAATAAAAATTCCGTTTTAATTGAGCATAAAGCAAAGCTGCCATTCTTCTATTCAACTTTAAAAATCTGGTGTGAAACACTCACACGACATTATCCTGCCAATGTAAATAATGAACAATATAACCTAATTTTAATCATGAATGAATGACGCTAAATGAAAATCTACCTCTGTAAAACTTAAATATAACAGAACATCACTAATTGACGCTCAACTAGGTCTGTAGAATAATATTCTTGAAAAATAAAAGTAGTAGGTTTTAAATTTCCTGTTGTTGTTTAGGTCATCGCTGGTTTGAACCTTTAGATGCTTTACAAAGTAAAACGAAGAGTGAGGTGGTTTACAACAGCCTTCCTCACTGAGTGGAAAAGTAGCCTATGCTTATTAGCATGCTGGGCCCTCTGAAAAGCATCTAATATTCATCTTGGAAATGACACCTTTACTTCATTCACCAGAGAATCTGGCTGTACAATGAAATTCATTACTTTCAGCGGAGATAACTCTGACTAGTGTCTTTTACACCTCTACCTTTTCTGTTCATAAATGCTTTAGTCATAAAATTAGCTGACCATGATGAGAAAAAAAACTATTTTATTTTTCGCACTGGTACTAGCAGATCGAGTGCAAATAATTTAAAACTCCACTAGCCTGTTATGGGTAGTTTCCTATAATATTGATTTTACACTTTTTTTGTAAAATTAATACTAAGGCCACAATTTTAAAAAATCCTGTTTTTCACCGACTTTGATGAGAAAATACAGAAAATTACTAATTGATGCTAAACTAAGCATTGTAAAACATGTTTGGAATAAAAGTTGTAAATTTTTTTGTAATTTTTTACAATTTTAGTTCTTACACTTGTACTATAAATGCATTTTAAGGCCGCAATCTAAAAAAAAAACATTTTTTACTACAAGAGCACAAGACTCTCCAAGAACAAGCATGGCGCTTACCCTATTCTGCAGATCATAAAAAATGTAGTAAACAAGGCGATTTAAAGAAAAATCGTAGGAGTCGTTTTTGAGAACATTGCAAAAAGTGAAAAATCGCAGGGATAAATGATTACTTTCGGTTGACCGATTTTGATGAAAATGTTCGTGTCGGGTCCTCTAGTAGTACATAACTTACGTTTCAAGTTCCAACTTCGTATACAGTTCAGTTATTGAGATATATTTTGTTCACACACAGGCCAACTGCTACCGAGGGGCTGAAAATGTGTATTTCTGGTTTTCCTTCCCTATGTATTCATATAGGACAACAAAAAAGTAAAAATATTATTCCAATAATGGCTTAAATTGAGGTTCTTTGGCTTAAATTGAGGTGCATACACCGGTAGCCTCAGTCTCAAGGTGGGTTGAGTACAGCGTGACAAAAGTGATAATTTAAAATTATTGCTATACTATTAAAATATCCAAAATTACATTTTACCAAGTACGGATTTATTTGACTTAACGAAAAAATTTTCCCTCTAACAAAATTGATTTATTATAAAATTTGTTTTTTTTTATCTAAAAGATAGTCTGTTCTGCAGGTAGCTGTAATGTAGAGTGGAAAAATATTAAGTTGTAAACTACTTTCAAGAGTAAGGCGAAAACATTCACTCTAAAGAGAAAACTACTGCTCCGATTATGCTAAAATTAAGAAATCTCAAACCTCAAGGTGTTTGACATTAGTTGCGTACTTAAATCAAGGTGTGTTACTTAAATTGAAAATATAAAATTTTAAACTTAAAAACTTAAATCTTAAACACTTAAATCAAGGTGTGTTACTTAAATTGAAAATATAAAATTTTAAACTTTCTGAAAAATCTGGTGTGAAACACACTCGCGACTGTCTCCTGCCAATGCCAATAATTAACAATATAACCTACCATTTATAATAAAACATTAGAAATAAACAAAAAAACTTACTTCAAAAAACTTAATCTAATTTTAATCATGAGTGAATGATGCAAAATGAAAACCAACCTTAGTTTGGCTTAATAATACGGAAAATCACTCTTTGACGTTAAACTAGGCTCTCTAGAGAAAAATGCTTCAAATGAAAGTTGTAGATCTTTTAATTTCCTATTAATTTTATTATACACTTTTGTCGTAAATCGCATAGCGTAATGAAGCCGAAATCTTAAAAAGTTCATTTTTCACAGATTTTTATGAAAAAAAACGCAGAAAATCACTAATTACTGTAAAAATAAGCGTTATACAAAGAAATGTTTGAAATAAAAGTTGTCGATTTTTTAATTGTCTACAACTTTTATTATATACACACTTTTGCGCTAAAATGCATATTAAGGCCGCAATCTTAAAAAAAAAACCATTTATTATTCATTTCATTTAGTTTCGTTTCATTTTTTCTTTGGGAGAGAACAATCCCCCCAAGAATTTCAGCAGACATGGCGCCTATTCTATCTTGTAGAGCATAAAAAATGTAGTAAATGAGGCGTTTTTGAAAAAATTCGTATGAGCCGTTTATAAGAAAATCGCAAAAGTGAAAAATGACACGAACAAACTACTACTTCCGGTTGACCGATTTTGATGAAAATGTTCGTGATGGGTCCTCTGGTAGTACCTAACTTAAGTTTCAAGTATTAACTTCGTATGTTTGTGAAATATTTTTTTCACACACACTTAATCAGTGATCAATCGTTTAAAACATTGTTTTTAGGTTCAAGAGTCCGGAAACGTGTATATCCGGTGAACACTCGATTTCGAAAAATCAACATGAAAACAATATTTTCTTTCCTATATATTTATATAGGCAAGAGAAAGTAAAAAAGGGCTTTGATGAGCTTGATAAAATTTCAGTTATCTATTACACTCGTTAAAGTAATTAAGCCTAATTTAATTTTCAATTTGTGCGGTGGCGATAAAATTTAGTTTGCAAGTAACTTTTTGTGGATGAGTTTTAAGATCAGTTAGGTAATGAATAAAACGCAATATTGCCGTAGTTACGTTGGTTTACTTTTTTTTAATAAGTTCTAATACGTAACTTTCTTTTATTATTGCTTTGTTGTGAGATCAGATGCACATGTCTGGTATTATTATGTACTGTTTTGTATGCTTTGTAAACCACGATGTGTGGTTTTTATTTATTTAAAACATCCTCTTCAATTGAAAATACCATTGTTTCGTTTAGAAAACATTATTATAGTCGTGATGCGATAAAGATATCTAAAATATTTTCCTTCCGATTAATTTAAACTGTATTAATAATATGTATGTACTTTATATTTATGAAAAAATGAAATATCCTTTTTGAGTTATTTTTCGTTATTTTATGGAAACAATAAGGACATTTAAAGAGAAGCTTTATATTCAAGGATATTCCTGTAAAAATTCTGTGCTTGAAGGTTTAAAAATTGTATGGTAATTATAGAAAGCATTATGTTAAAATGGTAGATTTAAGTACGCTACGGTATTTGTTTACACTCTTTAAAAATGTAAGTTAGTATTACATTGTAATAATGCTTAAAGCGTAACAATTTGATTATCAAATAACATAAGCATGGAAATTCGTGTTGTCGTGAAGTTTTCTGTTACCAATTTACAAACTTTATGAAAACATCATTTTGACGGATTAGATTATGGATGAATTGATGCACATACAACAATATTCTTCTTAAAGTTACTTCTAACGGAAATTAAATGAAAATTTCAATCTTGAACATCGCTGCTCGAAATATGTCTACAGATGACCTGTACCATTTTCTTAAACTTTTCACCCGTGAGGTTCTTCTTCCCGGATTTCTCTTCCCCGATATTTTACTGTACGTAATCCAATGGAGCAGGCCTCAACATTCTTTGGGAAAGTTAAAATAACTACAAAATGAGATTTCGAGTGATATTGATTCCTAAGCATCAATGCTTATGTTTTTGTCACAAACTTACTACAGTAAAATCTATCTATTGCGGAACTCTATATTGCGGAAATCTCTCTTTAGCGGCATTATTTGCCGACCCCGACCCTTTCGTATACTCCGGTAATGTATTTAGCTCTCGTTATAGCGGCACAAAAATCTCTCTATAGCGGCTAAACAACATCTTCAGGATATAGATTTAGACGCCTATCTAGGGGCAGACAATGATTTAGCCACTTCATCACTTAGCTACTTCACTTTGCAGTAATCGAAAATGTCTTAGCCCAAAACAACGAGCAAGAAAATGAAGATGACGATGAAATGGAAACAGAAATGTTGTCCCTTCAAGTAAACAGGCACTAGACGCTATTCTTGTTGTTTACACGTACTGTCATTGCCAATATGTAAATGAAAATTTACAAGTTTTAAACATTGAAAATGAGATTGAAGACATGTTTTATGAATTGAAAACGAAACAAAATTTACAACTTATTTTACGAAATGAAATGTACTTCACAGTCATTGTTTCCTTAATAACGTAAAAATATTTATTGTACTGTGTATTTTTTTGTGTTTGTGTAGCCTATGTTTTAGGAGATTTTAATTGTATGTATCCTATGTTTATTACTGTTCAGTGAAAAACGAGTTTCAGTGCTAATTAATTTTAGGGTATCTATTACGGTATGTAATGTATGAATGATTATTGAAAAAAGTTCAATACAAAAAGTGAAAATTTTTGTTAAACATTAGTAACACAACATCTAATAAAACCAGTTTGTATCCAAATTTTTGTTAATTTAATAACCTACACTTTAGGTAATTAATTTAAATATCTCACTGTATTGAAGTAATCTACTGTATTAAACATTCGTCATAAAGTTATCTATTCAGTATTTTTCAAAAACTTATTCCATGCACTATTTACATACGTATATAAGTTATTTTGTACAGAAAAATTAGTAATCCAACTTCCCTCCCACCGTTAATTACTCGCTCTCTCTATAACGGAACTCTCTTTATAGCGGCGGTACCTCATGGTCCCTCCAATTCCGCTATAGAGAGATTTTACTGTATAAAATATAGTTTATTTTAATTATTACTCTCTCAAACCCTACATATATGGGCTAAAAAAAATTTTTTTGTGTCAAATTTACGAAATAGAGTTTTCACCAGAAATTCACGTTTTCAGGCCCCCTTAACTCAAAAAACCATGTTTGACCGATTGGTCTGTGTGTAAACAAAATTATTCAAAACCGGGAAATCCTAAGGAGTTTAAACTTGGAACTTTGTTAACATCAGGACACATCACACAAAGCGTAGGCCTTCACAAAGATGTGTCACGAACATGTTTGTCAAAATCGGCCAACCGGAAGTAGTAATTTATTTGTGCGATTTTTCACTTTTTATTTCAAGTATTTTTTTGCCGATTTTAGGTTAGCATCAATTAGTGATTTTCCGTATTTTGCTAATTGAAATCGGTCTTCAAAATGGGAACTTTAACACTGCTAAAATAGGCCTATATTTTTACCTACTCTCAAAAATCAAAAATAGAGAAAAAATATTGTTTTCATATCGACTTTTTCGAAATCGAGTTTTCACCTGAAATACACATTTACAGGTTCCTTGAACCCAAAATACACGTTTTTTACCGATTGGTCTGCCGATATTTGTGAACAAAATATCTCAAGACCGTGATATCGTACGAAGTCGAAACTTGAAATTTCAGTTAGGTACTATGAGAATACCCATCACAAACATTTTCATCAAAATTTTTCAACCGGAAGTGGTAGTTTGTTTTTGCGATTTTTCAGTTTTTTATGGTTTTCTCCAAAACGGCTTCTCGATTTTAATTGAAATGTTTTGTGCTTTACATGATGAATTAATCAGCATGCCTGAGAAATTCTTGAGGGGGCTGTGCTCCCGTGGTTATTTTTATAAAAGATTTAATATGCATTTAGGGCAAAAGCGTACATGATCAGAGTCTATAACAAATTTATAAACCTACCAGTTTTATTACAAGACTTTGTTTTCAAATAGCTCAGTTTAGCATAGATTATGTATCTTTTTTCAGTTTTTCTTATTGAAATCGTAAAAATGGTTTTCAAAATGGGATTTTTCGTGACATATTTTTATGTAAAATAAATTTTTTATAATAATGTTTTTCATAAAACTAGATCAAGGAATATCTCGTTCTGAATTTACAGTATTTGTGAATTTCGTATTTTGCAAGCTTCTGAAATGAAATTTCTTCGGCATACGTAGTCTATGGGTGTAGTAGAGAAGATTGTTACAGGCATACCGAAATAAATACATCTTCTCTATAAAGGGCGGGGTATCTCAGAACAGAATGCAGTGGTTGGAGCATATGAGCAGAATGAGGGAGGATAGTATAGCTAAGCAAATACTAGGCTATAAACCGGTGGGAAAGAGAGATCGAGGACGCCTGAGAAAGAGATGGGCAGATTTGAGAGGCTCGGAACAGGCAGAAGTGTCTAATCCTTCAAATACAGAAGAAGATAAATTTGGTAAAGGTACAGATAATAAAGATTTTTACAAATTAAAAACTCTACAATTTATTATCTATTCGAACATGATTCTTCTATCCTACTTCGTTCTGTGGCTGTTAGTTACTAATTTTACTTGATCCATTTTACATTGGCAAGAGAATGTCAACTGTATTATATCATAAAGTTTGTCTAACTGGATTGAATTACTGTAACTCGTATTTGCAATATGCAATATGAAATAAAAGATCTTTAAATGTGTGTTTAAAGTTTTAACAACGCACTAATTATTTTAATTACTATTTTATAGTTGATTTAAACTACCATCAAATACTTTGGTAATTCGTAACTGGTAGCATAATTTATGTGTTTAAGCAAGTATAGCACACTCTCGCTAATCCGAACCTTTCAGTAATCCAAGCTATCCAAAAAATTCTTTTTATGCACCGATGATGATTTTTCATGGTACTTGTTTTTGATGTCTTGATACGGTAATCAGACGCCGAAATCGTAAACATAACTGTAGAATAATGATGATGACGGAAAACTACTGGAAAATAAAATAAACCATGAAGTGGCAGTTGCAAGTTTCAATTAGTGTGTAGAGTAGGCTAAGGAGACCTATGAGCCGTTTCATAAAATACTATTGCTTATGCAGCTTCGAGACGAACCATTCGAACAAAGTTTGACTTCCAAAAAACACAAAAAAATAAGTGACGTTTTTGTGAATAAATAAAGAATAGTGAAAAGTACGTATTTATTATTTAATTAGGTTGTTGCAACATAAACAACTGTACTAATTTTTTAATTAACTTACTGTATGTAAACATTTTTTTAATTGTTAATTTATTCCTTTTAATGTGACTTTTTTTGTGGAAAAAAACAAGAAAGGTCAGTTTATTGTACGTATATAATTATTAAATTAGTTAAATCTAACATAAAGAATTGTACGTATTACTCATTAAACATGAATATTACCTTTTAGACAAAAATTCTCTAATCTGAACTTTTCGGTAATCCGAACAGTCGCAATTTTTTTTTAGTTCGGATTGGCGAGATTGTACTGTATATATTCTTAAAGCCTTAATTAGGTTTTCGTATTAGGTAACAATCAGAATCGGGTGCAAAAGAGAACACATTGCAAGCTGAAACAGAAGGAAGGTGACATGTATCAAATACATCGATTTTGGTATACGAATGTTTTTGATGATGAGATGCTGATATAAGAAAGGATAGGAAAAAATGAGAGACTGGAATTTCAAAGGGTTATACAAAATGAAATTCAATAGTGCGTAGACACGGAAAGAATGGTTACTGAAAGGAACCATCTTGGTTACAACAATACCTTAAGAATATGAATGTATAAATCAGAATAAATAGTTTTTTAGATAAACATATTTTATTTACAAGGTTAAACTAAAATTAATACCTTAAAAATTACTACCTTGAAATATTTGAGTTGAAATACATTACTCATTTTGGTTAAAAGAAGTTGGAATAAACAAAATAATTAGGTATTATTCATAAATTAAATAATGTTTATGAATTGAAGAGCTAAGTTTACGTAGGTGTAGCCTACTGTGACAAAATTATAGACTTGAGAACAATGCAATAATTGTAGTTCTAAGGCTTCCGTTTTTTGTGAAATGTCTAGTTTCTTTCATTTTGGACATAAATAATTATTACCTCTAAAAATTCTATGTTGTGTTATTACAAGTTCTTCAAAACTTACTCATCAGTATGACTTTCTATGTAAGTTTTGTATATATATAAAACTTACATTTACTGAAAATCTTTATTGTACATTATTATCTTCTGAAGATAGATGAACAGTGTTTCAATTAAGAACTGCATAAAATTTTTCTTACGATAATTTCATTAAAAGTAATCCAATTTACCTTTTACTGTTGTAGATACAAACCTCTATAACTACAGTTAACTCTTAATCATTTAAAAGAAAATAGCAATGAGATTCAAGCGTATTCTGGTGGAAAAAGGTGATCTTATCACCTTTATCGACTAAAATAACAAATTCAGTTAAGTCATAGATATCTATTATCCACTAGTATTTCCGTAAACTGTCTTCTTCTTATAGTACTCATCCTCTTCGGATGCTAGCGATCAGCATGGCTGCATTCACTAAATTGGCTGCAATTCTGAACAACTCGCTAAAAGTTTTCCTGTATCACGCCCTCAGGTTCTGAAACCAAAAAATTCTCCTTCGCCCCGAACCGCACTTGCCGTGTACCTTCCTTTGAATGATGGTTTGAAGTCGAACATATCTACTGCTATTTCTCATTATGTGTCCAAGGTATTGGAGCTTGCGAAACTTGATGGTAAACTGTAGATATAGAATAGTCTATACCATATACATAACTAAACATGCACATAACACTTTCAGTAACCACAGATCTCAGTTTTGATAAATATTATGTAGCATCTTTATCAATTTAGCTCATCAAAATTGTAAAAAATAGAATTTTATTATTATATTCAGAAAAATATATACAGTATTTAAGTAATATTATTTGATTTTTTTTGAATTAATTACGCCAAAGTATGTTTCGTAAATAAATTGAACGCATTTAGGTTAAAATAACAATCGGTTATTCATTAAAATGCATACGAATTCAGTGCGTGCTTAGCATTGCGAGGAATAAATTTTCTCTCCCCATTTTAATGCTATTGAATAGTATTTAAAATTTAAATTACTTCAATGTCATTTGAATTTTTTAATTAAATTTTCCTCGATTTACGCTTGTTTAATTTCAATAGTATAAATGCGTGACCTGTTAACTTTTCGATTATTAGTGAAATATAAATTCGTTTCTATAAAACAAAACAGGTTTGTTACTGTCGAAATACCATTGAAATTACGTATTCATTACTTTAATAAAACTCTTAATCAATAATAATTAGTCAGCAGTTTCCTCGGAGTTTGTGATACGTTTGAATGGAAACAATTTTTCGCAGACCCGTAGAATTTAAGATACAGAACATGTTTTGTATCTTCCACTCATGAATTTGTGGCAAATTAGTTGAACAAGGAACTGGATTTTGGCCAGTGTGCTTTTTTATGAGTATCAATAGTTGTCATTAATTGTTTTCCTGACCAGCGGCTACTTTTTGATTTTTAGTACAGAGTAGAAGGGTTTAATATGCCATTATGTCTATTGTTATTTATTTACCGATTATTCGATTGTGTTTTTGTATACATTTATTTTTATGGATTATTGTTTGACCTTGCAGTAGGATAATTATTTTTATATGAAGTCGCTAACCTCTTGTGAGTCAATCAGTTTGTAAACAGTTGTGAAGAAGTTAGTAACGTGTAAATAATTGAAATAAGTTTGTGTTAAATGAAGTGAAGTAGTTAAGAACCGGTTTGTCGCGTTGGAAATAGATTCTTCGTGTGATTGAGCTTTTTACTTTTTCATGTACAAACCGTGAGGTTAAACGGGCACTCGCCGGGCCGAGCCTAGCTGCTACTAGTATAACTAAAAATCTCGTCCGTGTTGATGAATATAACTCACTACGTAAATTGAAAATTGAAAATAACATTTCATGAAATATAGATACAGGTTAGGCCTATATATAAAATTACCATTTAAATGAAATAAGCAAACAACGATTTCTCAACGGAAAGATTTATTTTTGTTGTGACTTATGTGTGTACAATGTTTGTAGAAATGTACGATAATCACTCCGCACTGCTACCCACTCTAGCGCGGTGTCCTCAAGGTCAGAGTTACCATTAAAACTCAAGAACTGTACTAAATGAAATATTGGTAAGGAAAGTTATGTTTTCGTGTCAGTTATATATAAAAGATTTTATTCGACTTTACAATACAAGTTCTCGATTAAGACTCGTGATAAATTGAAATCTAAAGGGTGCTCAGCTAGCTCTCTCTTCTTCTTAACGTGCCCTCTACGACCGGAGGTTGGCAATTATGATGGTTATTTGAACTTTGGACACCGCAGCACTGAACTGCTTCGCTGAGGTACAACGAAACCAGTCGCGAAGATTTTTCAAGCAAGAAATTCTTCTTCTTCCCACATCTCTCTTCCCCTTAATCGTGTGTTGTATTATTAAGCATAGCATTTCATATCTTGGTCCACGCATAACATGACCCAGATATTCCATTTTCCTTTTTTGGATGATGTAAACATGCTCCTTTTCTGTTCCCATTCTCCGCAAGACTGTCTCGTTGGGTACTTTATCTGTCCAGGATATTTTTAGCATGCGCCTGTACAACAAAAGCTCAAACGCATCTATTCTCTTGATATTCGTCTTCTTTAATGTTCAAGCTTCCGCGCCATATAACACTGTTGAGAAGATGTAACATCGAACCATCCTCAATCTCAGGTCAAGGCTCAAGGATTTAGCTTTCTAGAGAGCTCTAAACAGATGTGCAAGAACGTTCCAAACAGTTAATACAATATAAACAACATTTAAAAATTGAAGTGCGGTTGTATTATAAAATATGCCAAGTCAAACGCTTCTTCTTCCATTCCTGCTTTTGTTTTCATTTCAGTTTAACTTTTACAATCTTCAGTCGGAATGTTTCACCAAGTATTATTGTACTTTTGGGGCGTGTATTACGTCCAATTTTATGCAATATTGTACACTTATACATAATATACTATTATTTTAATATACAGCTTATTCTAAATTCAGAAGATTCTACTAACAATATTTGGGGAGGCACCAATGGGGGTACTACCTTTTATATGCCTAACATATCATGTAAAACATTCACTGTCATATTCAATTACGCTATTCTCACAATAAATTAAACCAATAAAGAAAATAAATTACAATTATATTATGCAAGAGTTTAGATTCAAGTAATAATAAAAATAGCACTGCAAATTTTTTTAAATTTATAACCTGTAAAATTTAATATTTATGTTAATAAAATAATATTAGTGATTTCATGTCAGTTCTAACGTATAATGTTTTTGAATAGACTAATTTTTATATGTGTAACAAACAGTTTTCTATGACAAATGATATCTACATAATTTTTTTAAAATTTATTTAACGTCGCATCAACTACAACGGTCATTAGCGACGACGTTGGGGTGTAACTATTGTATAGTACAATGGAGGATAAAATTATTTTTTGTAACGTAAGAAAATATGCCGTGCCTGAATGGGATTCGAACCCAGGACCGCATGATAAAAGGCGAGCACGTTACCAACTGCGCCAATGCGGCCGGCTACATAATTTTGTTTCGTTAAAAATATTCAATAAATGTTATTACTACAAAAAACATCAAGCCGTTTAATCGAAGTCCTATTCACCGAATCAAGTTTTGTTTAGCGGAGAAAATGTCGACAATTGGGGGCATTTAAGGAATGAGTAATATTTCTGCTTAAAATTTAAAAAATATTTTATGCATTAAAAAATTCGTTATTCTTCAGAGATGACTAATAATACAGAATAATAGAGTTAGTTGTTATTCTAATTTCTACAACTAACTTTTTACTCAGTTAAAACACTTATATCTGTTCATTCTGTATTCTAGATTACGTTATTTTTATTGTTCTGAACAATAAATAAATAACAAATATGTCATTATCATTATCAGAAACAATATGGATAAGGCCTCCTGGCCTGTTCCAGCTTCAAACTTAATAGTCTGCTATTTCATGAAGAAGTTGGAATGTCCATCTCTTCCGTGGTCATCCAATACCACGTTGTACGGTTGACTAGTAGACACCTGTTTCGGTGTTCGATCATCTGTTATCCTCAACAAATAGCTTTTTTGCTTGTATTTTCAAATAGTTGATATCACCTTTGGCACACCAAGTTTATGTCTTATATCTTTATTTAATTTATCGTCTAGCAAACGATATCCTGCTAAAGATTTTAACAATCTCATCTCAGCTGCCTCAATTTTTTATATCTGCTGAGCAGTCAGGGTATAACTCTCTGGACCGTACAGTAGACAGACAGAACAAGAGTGTGATAACATTTTACAACAGTCTCGTTTCGTACTTTCCCAACCAGTATTTTCCTCACAGTGTATGTCAGCCTTTGAAAATTCGCTAGTTGATTTTCGTACTTCATTATGCACATAAAATACGTCACATCCCAAGTAAAAAAGCGGATGCACCTGTTGTAAAGTCGTGATATTTAAATCTACTTTGCTTCTAAAACAATCAGTACCTCTAAAACCTACCACCTTTCTCTTCTTCAAAGAACGTAAAAACAACAAACATATTTTTTTTTTGTCATCAGTCTCTTGACTGGTTTGATGCAGTTCTCCAACCTGTTCTATCTTGCGCAAGTCGTTTCATATCTACATACCTGTAACACCCTACATCTTTTGTAATTTGCTTTATATATTCTAATCTTTGCCTCCCTCTACAATTTACTCCCTCAATGTTACCCTCCATTATTGATAGCCCAATACCTGGATGTCTTAGGATGTGCCCCACTAGCCTATCCCTTCTTTTGGTAAGATGCTTCCATATACTTCTTTTTTCATCCACTCGCCTAAGAACCTCTAAATTACTTATTTTGTCCACCCACCTAATCTTTAACATTTTCCTATAACACCACATTTCAAAAGCTTCTATCCTCTTCCGTTCTACAGCCCCTATCACCCACGTTTCACTTCCGTATAATGCTACACTCCAAACATAATGTTTTAAGAAATTTTTCCTAATATGTAAATCAATGTTTGTAGTCAGTAAGCTGTTTTTCATTTCAAAGGCTTTTCTAGCTTGAGCAATTCTACTCTTGATATCACTCGTGCTTCTACCATCCTTTGTTATTTTACTCCCTAGATAGCAGAATTCCCCAACTTCCTGTATGTTTTCGTTGCCTACTTTTAAATTTCCCATCTCTTCTAAACCACTCTTGCTGCTGCACAACACTTTCGTTTTGTTCTTATTAATTTTCAGGAAATAATCCTTCCTCAAGATCTCATCCATTCCATTTAAGGCATCCTCTAGTTCATTCTTTGCCTCGGCTAATACTACTATATCATCGGCGAATCTCAACATTTTTATTGTTTCTCTTTGAATTTTTATTCCTACGTCAAATTTCTCCTTCACTTCATTTATAGCCTCCTCTATATACAAGTTAAAAAGTAGTGGTGACAAAGAACAACCTTGTCGTACACCTTTTCTTACAGCAGCCTCTTTTTCGTACCCCTCGATTCTCAAAACAGCCGTTTGATTCTTATACAGACTGTAGATAACTTTCCTTTCTTTGTATTTAATTCCTAGCCTTTTCAAAGTTTTAAAAATTTTACTCCAGTCCAGATTGTCAAATGCTTTCTCTAAATCTACAAATGCCATAAAAGTAGTTTTATTTTTCTGTATCCTTTTCTCAATAATCAGTCTCAGAGCCAATATTGCATCTCGAGTTCCCATTCTCCTTCTAAATCCAAATTGGTCATCGTCCAATACTTCTTCTACTCGGTGTTCTATTCTCCTGTATATAATTCTTGTCAGTATCTTAGATGCATGGTATGTTAGGCTGATGGTTCTGTAATGTTCACACTTCTCCGCGCCTGACTTTTTTGGTATTGGAATCATAATATTTTTTTTAAAGTCCGATGGTACCTCTCCACTCTCATACATTCTGCACACAAGTTTGTATAATTTGTTTTGAGCAACTTTGCCACATCGTAATAATAATTCCGAAGGTATGTTATCTATTCCTGGTGTCTTATTCATATTCATATCCTTAAGTGCCCGATCGAATTCTTCTCGTAGTATAGGGTCCCCTTTTTGATCTTCTTCAACATCAGTTTCTTGTTCTATCGCATCATATTCTAATTCTTTTCCCATGTAGAGTTGATTTACGTATTCCTTCCATCTTTCAGCTCTCTCTTGGCCATTCAACAATGGTTTACCACCTGCGCTTTGTAAATTAACAGCTTTCATCTTTCGTTCTCCAAAGTTTTCTCTTATTTTTCTATAAGCTGCGTCCACTTTACCAACAGCCATTTTACTTTCAATGTCCGTACATTTCGCTCTGATCCACTCTTCCTTCGCTTTCTTACACCTTTTGTTTATGGTATTTCTCAAGTAGCAATATTGCCTTTTACCTCTCTCGTCCTTTGCGTTTTTATATTTTCTTCGCTCATCCATCAGTTCTAAAATATCATTAGTAATCCACGGTTTCCTACCTCTTCTTTTAGTATGTCCTAACCATTCTTCCGCTGCTTTCACTACCACCTCCTTGAAGTTTATCCACTCCTCCTCTACATTTCCTGTGTCATTACCTCTTTCTTCTATCCCTTTTTGAATACTCTCCTGGAAACCTACCTGGTTGTCTTGTTCTCTTAGTTTGTCTACATCCCACCTAGCATTTCCCTGTCCCTTCTTCAGTTTTTTAAGTTTAAGCCTGCTATCCATTACTACTAAGTTATGATCACTCCCTATGTCTGCACCTGGATAGGCTTTACAGTTCATAATCTGGTTTCTGAATCTTTGTCTAACCATTATGTAATCTATTTGGTATCTTCCCTTGTCACCTGGCATCATCCAAGTGTATAACCTCCTTTTGTGATTCTTAAAAAGTGTATTGCCTATCACTAAATTATATTTGGAGCAGAAATCTACCAGCCGACTCCCTCTGTCATTTCTCTTCCCTAGACCATATTCTCCGACTATCTTTCCTTCTTTTCCTTCTCCAACTACTGCATTCCAGTCTCCCATAACTATCAAATTTTCATCACCCTTGACATATTTTATTACTTCATCTAATTCCTCATATACTTGTTCTATTTCTTCCTCTCTGTGTGAAGACGTAGGCATGTAGACCTGCACTATATGGTAGACTTTGGTTTCGTATCTACTCTAACCATGATAATCCTATCACTACACTGCTTATAGTAAGTCACTCTGTCCAATTTTTTTATTCATTACTAGACCCACTCCGCCCTGCCCTCCGATGGCTTTAGTGTTAATAACCCTATAATCCCCGGACCAAAAGTCTTGATCATCATCCCAGCGTACCTCACCAATGCCTACAATATCTAACTTCAACCTATCCATTTCCCTTTTTAAATTCTCTAACCTACCAGTTTGTTTTAAACTCCTAACATTCCATGTTCCAACTCGCAGAATTTCAGAAACTTTTATTTTTTTGATGAAGTCCCCTCTGATAGTCCTCGCCCGGAGATCCGAATGGAGGACTAGTTTATCTCCGGAATGTTTTATCAGAGAGGACGCCATCATAAATTTTTCATATTTTGAAGTTCTCGAAGTTCTTGAAGATCTGCATATACTGAGTAAGCCTAACCAGAATCATACATGAAGGAGTTTCCTTACGATAATTCTAGTCAGACAGAAAAAGCTGTAGTTTACTGTTGCTTTCAGCTTTTTGTTTGGCAGACTGAGTGCCCCAAGCCACCGTCTGCCAGGGTGGAATGGGCAGGCCTTCCAGTTCCGTTCACCATGAGCCGGTTATCGTGCTGATGAGCGGTCACATGGTTACTAACAGGCCACACAACGTGAATGTATGGATAGGACACTAGCCTTCTATCCCGGCTGGTTCCCTTAAGCCTTTTGTAAAAGGAATTAAGGGGTCTCCTTCCAGTTGACGACAGAAGCCCTTTATAGCCCAACAAACATATAAGCAACCTAATTAAAAGAATGCGTACGTTACACCTACCTGATATTTCCAAGAGGACGGTGAAAAGAAAATTGTGCAAAAATCTACAGGATTAACATTTATTTAAACACATTATGAAAATAATATAAAAAAAATTTTTACTACTGTACGCACATAAAAATGTAAAGAACTCATGGATGATCAGCTTCTCCATGTTATGGATGTTTCATTTTGTCAAATTTTTCATTAAATTTGTAATTATTTTACTTAAACAGAAACAAATAAAAAGTGTATGTTCAAAACTATATTCCAATTTTTTTAATGGGTTGCTTACATTTTTTTATTGTCGTGTCATAAGTAGCCTATTATATTTCATCTGTTGTCTTTTGTTGTTGATGGAAGTGTAAACAGTTAAATGGAAAATCAATAAGTTGACTTATTATTAAGAGCGCTGTACAATATTAAGAATTAATTAATCAATTAGTTTTATTATAAGTACCTAATGTTTGCCTATCGTGGTCAAGGTTTCACGAATCTTTCCTCCGGTTCTTTTTTGCGTTCTGTGCAGAATTTCCATTTCCTACCCCAAAATTTGACTTGTGGTATAATTTTATAGTATATTATTTTACAAAGAAATAAAAATTAATTAATTTAGTCCTATATGTTTAAAAAATCTGGTGTGAAACACCTACACGACTTTCTCTTGCCTATACAAATAATGAACAATATAATCTAACATTAGTAATAAAACATTAGAAATAAAGAACAACTAGCCTTAAAAAATTATCAGTGCATTGAGTAACAGTTTATCTATGAACAAATATCAAATAGCGCACATGTAATCTGTAGTAGCTGTTGGAGTCTACAAATTCAAGCCTAATACGTTTGAATTTGTTTAATAATATTCGTCGGCACATGGTTTTTTATCTAGTTTTATATTGAATATATTACTTCACTGTTTTTATTCAATTATTCATATTTGAGAACATAATTCCTTAAAAAAATATATAAATATTGACCACGTTAGTCATACACTCAATTTCAGACTTATGGTCCCGAGTTCAGATCCCGACTATTTATAAAGGATTGCACTAACGTCATACAATTCAAATAATCTCAACACGTTGTATGATAACAGCAGATAGCATGATAAAACCTCCAAAAAATAAGTTTAATAACATTAATGCAATAATTTTGTCAGAAGTTAAAAATAAATTTTGTATGGCCTTTAGTAAATGTTCAATTAAAAAATTATTCTTCAAAGCAACTGAGGTTGAAGGTCAATGAAAAAGGAGAAGTATCTCTAGATTCATATTATATTTATAATGTTTTATTTGGAAGCGTCAGTTTAATAATAAATGCGGTTGTTTTTATTCGTAGAATTATTTATATGTTAAGATAGTGTGCTGAAACTTTTGTTTTTAATGTCTGAAATTACAGTCGAACTTCTGTAACCCGAATCCTCAAGGGTGGGGGGGATTCGAGTTATGGAAAAGTTACAACAAAGCAGTTACCTATTAAAAAAACTGGTGTGAAACACTCACACAACTTTCTCTTGCCAATGCAAATAATTACTAATATAACTCTAACATTAGTAATAAAACATTAGAAATTAACTTCAATAGCTAACTTCAAAAAACATAATCTTATTTTAATCATGAGTGAAAGACGCAAAATGAAAATCAACCTCAGTTTGGCTTAAAAATAAGGTAAATCACTCTTTCACGCTAAACTAGCTCTGTAGAGAAAAATGGTGTAACTAAAAGTTGTAGATCGTTTAATTTCCTTATAAATTTGATTATATACTACACTTTTGTCGTAAAAATCATACTAATGCTGAAATCTTAAAAAATATATTTTTTACAAGTTTTCGTGAGAAAAAACAGAAAATCGCTAATTACCGTTAAACTAAGCGTTATACAAAAAAATGTTTGATATAGAAGTTGTAGGATTTTCAATTCTCTACATCTTTTATTATAAATTTTTGCGCTAAAATGCATATTATTAAAGCTGCAATCTGAAAAAAATATTTTTTTACGTGAAAACAGCTTCTCCAAGAATTTCAGCAGACATGACGCCTACCCTATCCTGTAAAGCATAAAAAATTTAGTAACAGGCGATTTTTAAAAAAATCGTAGGACCTGTTTTTGAGAAAATCGCAAAAAGTGAAAAATTACACGATAAACTACTACTTCCGGTTGACCGATTTTGATCAAAATGTTCGTGTCGGGTCCAGTAGTAGTAGGCTATCTAACGTATATTCTCCTATATATTCATATAGGCATGAAAAAGTAAAAATAACAAAAACAGAACATTTCACATAGGCTAGTTAAGTAGCTTACAATATGTTAAATATGTAGGCCTACTCCACATGCGTAATTTTGTAATACAGTAGGCCTACGTTGTATTTAAAAACCAACAAAGACTTAAAAAATAACTTAACTATAAAATAAATGCTGGCCATTTACAATAAAATAATTTATTAATTCTAACTTAGCTATTGGGTACAGTGTTAAGTACTGTACATTATTGGACACAGTTCCAAAGTTACGCTATTTTAAGTACGCAGTACATACTGAATATTGTACATTGTACCGACAGACTATGTTTCTATTGTTCTGTGGTCGACCAAAGATTCGTTGACTCAAAAATAAATCATTGTTATGGTTTACGCCTGTTAGGCCTATACAAAGGCAACCAGATGACTTTGAGGGTCTGTACCCTTTTATGGTGGAACATTTCCTCTTAAAATGACAGTAGCAGCACTGTAGACTACCTACATTTTTCAAAAGACCAAAAACGCTATTTTGATATATTCATATATTTTTGTCAAAAGAAATGAAATAAATAGTTCGACCTAGAGAAATTGCGAAATTCGAATTATAGATGGATTTTTAAATGGTAAATGCATGGAAGGTTTAAAAGAACTAAAATTTAAATTCGAGATATAGAAAATTCGAGTTATAGAAGTTTGTAATGCGTTCATAAATGTAAAATTTTAATTGAAGGTTAAAGTTTTTAATTTTTTTATAGACAAGTCGCAATAGCAAAGTAACGAAAATTGAGAAATTTAATAGCTTTTATTTTATTTTTTTTTTTTTTTTTTTGTAACAGTGTATTTCTTTTACAATCAGTTTATAAACACAAAAACTTTAAGCAAAGACGAAAAAATCTGAGTAATGTGCTTAGAATTAAAATAAAAACCACACTCAGTAGTGTGTTCCAACAAGACTAAATGTGAAGAAAAATATATATGTATATATGTACAAAACTAAACTTGATGAATTGTAAATCAACGTCTTGAAACACAAAGTTGTTGAAGCTGGAGATTATGATGATTATGATGATGATAGAGATGATAACGATACATATTATGAGATGACGATAATTAGTAGTTGAAGTAGAAAAGAAAAAAAGTTTAAATGATTAACAAAATCGTAGAGGTAAGTCTAGTGTTTTAAAAAGTTTCAGTGTGTGAGTATCTTCGCTGTTGTCGAGGAGGCTAATCGCTAATGGATTCTGATGGTCCTCTATTTTTTGTAAATGTTTTTCGCTATGTTGTTTAATATCTTCTTTTATGTAGGGCAGGTTTAGGTCATTGTGCAGTATTTCATAGGTTACGTACCATGGGGCTGCATTGATTAGTCTCAGGCATTTTGATTGGAAGCGCTGCAGTATTTCTATATTTGATGAACTAGTTGTACCCCATAGCTCTAACCCGTAAGTCCAAACTGGTTTTAGTATTAAATTGTACACGAGTACTTTATTTTCAAGGGAGAGTTGAGATTTACTGCCTAAGAGCCAGAACAATTGACGTAACTTCAGCCCAAGTTGCTTTCGTTTCGTCCATATATGGCTTCTCCGCGTGAGTCTTTGATCTAGATGCAAACCCAAATATTTATAGTAACTTCCTCCTTCTGTGAGATTACTGTACCGTTCAAGCTGACCACTGGACATGTTTGTTTCTTTGATGTAAAAGTTACGTGCGTTGACTTATCCTCATTAATCTTCACTCTCCATTTCTTACACCATTCCAGAATGTTGTCACGATGGGTTTGTAACTTCTCCGCTCAAAATGCTGCCTTGAGGAACGTCGGAATTTATTAAGCAGAAATTGGAAAAGTCATTATCATATTAAACTTGGAAGAAACGATTTGAAGATAGTTTTTAAAAATCAAGAAGTAAGGGTATTCTAATTTCATTTTAATTTTGTATAACAGACCTAGATGCTAAACTTTGTTGAACGCCTGTTGAATATCCAAGAACACAGCTGAAGTAAATTTTCAATTCTAAGCTCTCCTGAATAAGTTTGACTAGTCTGTGGACTTGTTCTACAGCCGAGTGTCGTTCTCGAAACCCGAATTGATGATCTGGAATCAGTTTATACTCTTCTATAATAGGTTTTAAACGACTTAACAACATTTTCTCAAATACTTCAGAGGAAACGAGCTCAAGCATAATTTAGCTAGGAGAAACGAGAGATCATTCACGCATAACGAAGGAGTGCTGGGAAATAAAGATAAGGAATGCCAAAAGCTGAAGCTATTTATCGTAGTCCTGTGGAAAGTACACAGTTCACATTACAAAAAAAAAACTGTTTCCTTTACAACTCCGATTTTCTTGTTTCACGTAAGATTTCCTAAATTAATCGTTTAATCAAAAGTATAATGTGTCCAAAGACTTTTTTATTTATTAGCGGATACGCGTACGCACAATGACATGGGTGTACAGTACATGCATTTTATATTACCTAACAAATTAATTTATTGTTCGAGTTTTTCAAATCTGTTTTATTCATCAAATTTTTTAATGAAGGTCACCATTGAGCAATAAAAATATTAATTGATTTTTTACACCAAAATTTATACATGTTATTTTGAAAATTAGATCATCTGATAAATAAAATTAAGTCGGATATCATCTGTTTCTTCCTTTCTCATTAATTTTTGTGAATATTTTGCAATCGGTTTTTAGGATATAACGTCAACAACCCAGCCATATTAATGTGGGAATTTCAAATAGCCAGTATAATAATTATAATATAAATAAATGTAATTAATTATTTCAAAATTAATTTTAATTAAGTCTAACGGAAACGACTCAAAATGCTGCTTAGGCCATCAGCCGAAAGACTGGTTTGAACCTGTAGAGGTTTTACTAAGTAAAACGAGGAGCGAGGTGGTGTATTGCTTTCTTCACTGAGTGGAAAAGTATGGTTATCAGCACGCCAGTCCTCTGAAAAGTATCTACTTTCCACTCTGAAAATGACACATTCGGTTTATTCTCCGCAGGGTCCGGCTGTATAATGAAACTCATTACTTTCAGAAAATATAACTCTGACTAGTGTCTTTTACACTTCTACCTCTTCTGTTCTTGAATGCTTCAGTCATATAATTGGCTGACCATGTGATAAGAAGCAGAACTATTTTTTGTACCCCTGGTACTAACAGATAGGGTAAAAATTATTTAACACTCCACTTGCTTATTATGTACGCGGACTAAAAATAATAGTAATAATATTCTTAAGTGATATGTAAAAATTATTACGTATTAATGTTACGTGATAATGTTGAATTTTATGTACTTTTTATTAACTTAGTTGTTTATTGTTCTTGCTTTTGAATGAAAGGATGTAATTGTACTTTTTTCTGATTAGTTAGTTACAAATTATGTATTTTATTATGCACACATACACTTGCATTTGTATACAACATAAGAGAAGGAACCACCTAATTGGTCAAGAAGAATATTCACCCTGAAGAGGTCGGTTGATTTTTTCCATTCGTTAAATTTAATCACTCTATTTTTAATGATTAATTTAAAAAAATTAGAGATAATTAATGACTTTTTTAATTTATTTAATGTTTATAAATTTTAAATTAATAAATTTTAAATTATTTATTTATTCAATTTGGTGAAATATATTCTGTACAACAGTGTGAGTTTGTATACTGTGGACAATTTGAACTGGCACGATTCTTGCTCTACGTGTACACACAGTGTATAAAGTATAATTATAATTAATTTATTTATTATTAATTAATAATTTAATTATTATTATTATTATTAATTTATTAATTATTTATTAATTAATGTATAATTAATTAGTATAAGTATAATTATTCATAACCTATTCTTTCAACAAGGTCTACAAATATTTAATGTACGCAAATGCCTACAACCTTTCTTCAATGTACAAATATACAAATAATTATTTCATTTTAAAATATTCATGTATTAATTTGTCCCAGTAAAAATTAAATTATAAATTACAAGAACTAAACTGCAAAAACTCACTAAAGTATACTATACAGACGCACACAACTAACTAAACAAATTGGTCTGATTATAATAAATAATGAACAGTAAATCATATATAAAAATAAATTAGTCACATCGTTACGTCTGACAGATTATTAATAACAACAGTGAAAACAAAGCGTAGTGACCGTGCGTGAGTCGCACATTACAGTAGCGATTGTATACTTTTGTAACTGAACCGTCGTTGCATGGCGAGTGGCGAAGAGTGGAGTAGATAAACCCCGAAGCTGCTTGTGCCAATTCGAATTGTTCAAGGTATACGAGTATTTTGTATAACAGTGTACTTTGTCTTGGTGTCATCATCAGCCAAGCCGGGTGTAGTAAACTTCTAGATGACCTGTGTGAGAATAAAAACTCCGGTATCTTATCATTTTTTATTACTTTTCTCACTAATTTTAATTAGGTCATTACGCACTAATATGTCAAACAAAATTAGTATATAGTTTACTCATTATTTACGTATTGTAATTTTCAATAATTTGAAATTCATTCTAAGGAGTTCATTTTCATTTTGCGTCTCTTACTCATGTTTAAAATTAGGTTATGTTTTTCATTTTATATTTTTCTTTATATCAACAGTCTCTCGACTGGATTGATGGAGTCTTCCAAGTTGTACTATCTTGCGCAAGTCGTTTCATATCTACATACCTGGAACACCCTACAACTTTTGTAATTTGCTTTAAATATTCTTACCTTTCCCTACCCCTACAATTCACTCCCTCAATATTACCCTCCATTGTTAATAGAGCAATACCTAGATATCTTAAAAGATATACCCTACTAACCTATCCCTTCATCTGGTAATATATTTCCATAAATTTCTTCTTTCATCCACTCGCCTAATAAACTCTAAATTACTTACTTATTTTGTCCCTTTAACACTTTCCTACAACCCCAGATTTTAAAATCTTCTGTCCCCTTTCTTTCTTAAGTCCCTATCTACCACTTTTCACTCCCCTACGATGCTTAAATTGTTGACTATTAATTAATACAGATTATATTATGTTTTATTATTATACATTGGCAAAAAAGTCGTGTGAGTGTTTCACTACAGATTTGTAATTTAGTTTTTCTCCTCCTTTTGTTTTTACATCTTCCGTATTCTTTGAGTTTCTGTAATTATTCGTGTTCTTGTTTTTCTTCTGCCTTAACTTTCCTCAACACGCTATTGCTTTTTTATCTCGAATTCGAGTTTTCATAATTAAATTTCTACGCCGTTGTATCATAGTCTTTAGCTATTTATTTCGCTTTTCTTAAATTTCTTAACAACAAAAGTTACTGGTTTTAGGTGGTCTCAAATCATTACACATTTCATTAGTTTGGCCTCTATTACGTCTATTACTCTGAACTCTATTCCTGTTTTATAATGCCACGTGTAGAGATATATAGTGCAATGGATTCGTAGTAACTGTATTAGTATTAAGCAATTTATACTTCCAATAAAACCTTATTAGGCTCTATTAAAGTTTATCTATTAATTCAAATGAATTAAAATTCTATTAGAAGACTACAACTTTAAAAAATAAACTTTTCTCTAGCGTAAAAGCAGGGTCAATTTAACATTAATAAAGTTATAAACTAGATAGGAAATCAAAAATAATAAAACATTGGGAACAATCAAGGGAAATACAGCAATTATTAGCGAGCTTGTCTTAACAATGAGGTGCACAAAAACAATGGCTGACAAAATGGAAAACTCAAATACGTTTTTTACAACTAAAGATTAGTCAAAAAATATTCGATAATCTATAAAAAAAAGTTTAAATCTGTTAGATTAGAAAAGTGAGAAATATTTTAGAAGTAAAAATTGAAGTTTAAAACTAATTCAGAAATAAAATACTTAATGTGAAAGGTTTTCTGGATAAAAATGTAGCGAACCATGCCTTAAATTAACTTGGAACGAGAAACGCAATAAGCGTGCAAACGAACGAATGAAATATTGCTAGGCAAGTAGAAAATTACGGAAGAAAGCAAAATAAAAAAAGTAGTTGCGTGGTCTTTAATCGACCCAATCGAAGGAAAAAATAAATATTAGTCCTTGCCACCTCTGTAACGTAGTAGTAGCAGCACAACACGGAGGTCCTGTGTTCGATTTCCGACTAGGGTCCGAAAATTTTCAAAAGTTTCATAACCCACCGTAGTCACTAATAACCGAGCTGTTGATGTTATTAAAAAAAAAATAGTCCAATCTTCGTAACTGAAAGTTGCAGAAACATTGGTATGCCACTTTCAAAAATTGGTAAGCGCACAATCGTGGGCTTAAATTTAGGAGCCTGTAATGGTGAAGAGATTTTCACTTACAGTTTAAATTATCCTACTTTTACGCCACCGAGGTAGGTTTACGTCCGACTGTTTTGCAATTATTACCACTGTTAATGCAGACGATGAGAAAGGTGATAGATGAAAAATGCCAGAACGGATGGTAAATTGAACCCCTGGTGTAAATACTAGTCGCGTTAATCAAGACACCATAAGTCGGGCGGTGTAGTTATCGCTTTTATTTTAGTTATTAAATTACTTTATTTTCTGTAAGCTGTGTACATTTCACTTACTTGTAGTAGGTTATCGTTATGAGTGGCTTTGAATCTTAATTAATCTTTATTGACGTGAGACTAACGATCTGGTAAGCTCGAATTGATAACTCTCTAACAATAGCACTAAAAAACAAAATAATAATGATATAAATAAACAAAATAATAATAAAAACTAAAAACAAAATAATGTTATCCCTGAGGACCTTTTTTCTCGGGCGTCGGCTGAAACCCCCGGGAAAAATGCGAAATTTAAAGTATCTCTTTTCGAAAGCTCAGAGGATGCGCGCGAATATTTCAAACTTTTTAACGAAGTTTCGTAGCGCAAAGGCCACTGCGACCATTTTTGTTCCCCTCCCGAAGTACGTTAAGACCATACATATAAAGTTGCCCTTAACCCGCCGGTTCACTGGAAAAACTCAAAAAACAAAAATTCGGCTTTTTCGGGGTTGCAGTTTTTAGGTTTTTCTTTGTAACACCACGAAGACGGGTTTCATTGACACATTTTTATTAGGACCACATTACACTAACTCCCGGAATCACGGGTGACTTTTCAAATTTTAGATCGGGGTCCTACGGGGTTTGGTACCCTTATTTAAAAATTATTAAATTTTTAAATTTTTATAAATTAAAAAATCTGTTAACGGTATGTTGTTTGGAATTAAAAAATGCATAAAAATATGATAATCCGAAAATTTTAAAGTTGCACCCTCTTTTTTGCAGTAGGGTTTGTATTTTTTTATCTTCTAAACGGTGCATCGTAAAAATAAATTGTATACAATATTTTTTGTACCCCTTTTAATGTACTTCAAAACCATATAGCTTTCGTTGTTCTCAACTTGCCGGTTCGGTGAGAAAACTCAAAAAACAAAATTTCGCCTTTTTTGGGGTTGCAATTTTTAAGTTTTCTTTTGTAACACCATCAAAACGGGTTTCTTCGGCAAACTTTTGGTAGGAACACATTACACGTACCCCCCGCTTACGGAAAATTTTTCAAATTTTAAATCGGGATTCTACGAGGGTTGCTACCTTTATCCAAAAATAATGAAAATTTTAAATTTTTAGAACATAAAAAATCTGTTAACGGCATGTTGTTTGGCGTTCAAAATTACACAAAAATTTGATAACCCGAAAATTCTCAATCAGCACCCTCTAGCCTGCGGTACGGGTTGTATTTTTTTATCTCCTAAACGGTGCATCGTAGAGAAAAATTGTATAGAATATTTTTTGTACCCCTTGCAAAGTACTTTAAAACCATATAGCTATTGTTGCCCTTAACTTGCCGGTTTGGTGAGAAAACTCAAAAAACAAAATTTCGGCTTTTTGGGGTTGGCCGTTTTCATATTGTTCTTTCTTTACACCTTCAAAATGGGTTATTTCGTAAAATGTATATTTATACACAGTTACACGCACCTGTAGGATCACGGGTAATGTTCCAAATTTTAAATCGGGGTCCTACGGGGGTCGCTACCCTTATCCAAAAGATATGAAATATTTCAAATTTTAGAATACAAAAAGTCTTTTAACTGCATGTTTTTTGGCGTTAAAGTTACATAAAAATTTGGTAACCCGAAAATGTCCCTCTTCCCTGGGGTTGGGGTTGTATTTCTTTATCTCTTAAACGGTGAATAAAGGGACAAAATGCATCAACCTGTTTTGCGCACCACAAAAAGTAATTCAAGATTATATAACCAAAGTTGCCCTTAACACACCGGTTCGCTGAGTAAACTAGAAAAACCAAATTTCGGATTTTTGGGGCTTGCGTTTTCAGGATTTCCTATTTTTACACCTTCAAAACAGTGTTTTGTGGAACATTTTATTAGCAAAACGTTACAGGTACTATAGCATCACGGGTATTTTTTTAAATTTCAGATCGGGGTCCAGGGGGGTTACTACTCCTATCCAAAAATTATGAAATTTCTAAATTTTTAGAATACAAAATATATGTTAACGGCATGTTTTTGACGTTCAAAATTAAATAAAAATTTGGTAACGCGAAAACTTGGAGGTTCAACCCCCTTACGTCTGGTAGGGGGTAGTAATTTTTACCTCCTGCACGGTGCTTCGTAGAGAAAAAGTGTATAGAATCGTTTTTGTGCCTCTCCCAAAGTACTTCAAGGCCATGTAGCTAAAGTTTTTATTAACCTACCTCTTCCCTGAGAAAACTCAAAATACTAGCATTGCGGCTTTTAGGGCTTGCCGTTTTCACGTTTTTCTTTCTTTACACCTTCACAACGGTTTTTTCGCAAAAGTTTATTAACAAAACGTTACACATACCTCTAGAGTCACGAAGAATTTAGGTCGGGGTCGTATGGTGATTACTACCCCAACAAAAATTTTAAAATTTTCGGAATACAAATAATCTTTTAACGATATGTTATTTAGCGAAGAAAATTACATAAAAATTTGGTAACCCAAAAATTTTCAGGTCGCATGAGAAAACGAAAAACTCAAAGTATCCTACATTCAAACCACAACATTTGAAGTTGAAATTTTGAAACTTTAAACATTAATCTAAACCTTCAAATTTTAAATTTTGAAACTTTAAACTTTCATATCTTGAAATTTCTAAATATTGTGATCCACCCAGCCCCTCTGGCGGCCGAACTTCATCTTGTGGCAAATGATTCTGATCCACTTATGAATTCTGATCCACCTACCCCTCTGAGGTCGAGACACGGAAGCGGCGCGAAGCGCCGCTGGAGTGGCGAGTTATTATTATTACACCAGGTTTTATGGTGACGTGTACTTTCCGATGGAAGCCAAAACCGGTGTACTTTCCGATGAATTCCAGGTAGAAGAATTTGACCCATGTACTTTTCGACGATTTTATGCCCCCGTAATATTTTATCAAAAAATACCCCAGTTAATCGTACATTTGGCAACGTTTAAATAAATAAAACCATCGACCGGATATGCGTTTAATTAGTTAAAGGTTTCAATTTGTAGGTCACTTATCCTTATTGTTCTTGGAACATGTTTTCATTTTCACATTTAAAATACAATATTACATCTTGGGGATCTCTGGGTAGAGCAGATACCGTCGTCAGAATGCAGAAATTGGCTGTAGGGCCATCCTAGGAGCTAAAAGACGTGATTCTTGTAAACGTTTCTATGCATTTACATTTATGAGAATGCATTATTTCTGAAGAAGAATGAGCATTTATTATTGAAAAATAAAGATATCCATTCGTACACGACTAGGCATAAAAATTATTTAAGAATTGTCCAACATAAAAGTAGCAGATAAGAAAAAGCAACGTACTATGCCTCCGTCGAAATTTATAACAACCTACCAAACCATTTGAAAGATCTTTTATTACACAGTTTTAAAATTAAACTCAGTTTCTGATAGAAAAACGATTTTTATAATGTTAACCATTTTTTAATATCAAATGAAATCAATCCATGAAAAACAGAGTTCAATTTTCTCGTCCGAGTGTACATTTTCACAGTAAGTTTTTTGGGAATTTTTAACGCCATCGAATTTATTTTATTAAATGAAATAACTAAATTTGGTATATTAAAATAACGATTTAACTAAGGATTTACAGTGTTGCCAGTTAAATAAATATATACTTTACACTGCACATTAATAATAATGATTAATGATTAATGATACTCGTCGTAAAGTACACGGGTCAATATCCTCTACCTGAGTATCATCGGAAAGTACACTCAACCGGTTCGATTCCTTGTCAGGTTTGACATTTTTTCATCCTTTATCTTTATCTATCATATGCATTAGCAGTAATTGGAAAACAGTCAGACGTATAACAAAAAAAAACATAATTCTACTGTACATGAAAAAATTTTCTGCCATAACAGACAGGTAGAGTCTCAAATTATTTACACTCAATCTGTTCGTTGCAGGGCTAAAATAAATAGTTCTGTTTCTTATCACATGGTTAGCCAATTAAATGACTGAATCATTTAAGAACAGAAGAGGTAGAGGTGTAAAAGACACTAATCAGAGTTGTCTCCTCTAAAAGTAATGAATTTCATTATACAGCCAGACCCTGTGGTGAATGAAGTGAAGCTGTCGTTTGCAAAGTGGAAATATGAGCTTTTTAGAGGGCCCGGCATGCTGATAAGCGTACTTTTCCACTCAGTGAGGATGGCAATGTAAACCACCTCACTCCTCGTTTTACTTACTAAAACCTCTACTGGTTCAAACCAGTCTTTCGCCTGATGACCTAAACAACAACAACACGAAAAAATTTACTGTAGGTATCACGATTAAAAAGCAATACATTGCATGATCTTGTGAGCAGATATTTTTCACGATATTTTTCTGAATGATTAATAATTTTTTATAATAAAAGTCCTTTCTTGATTCTACGTTAAGGCATTGAAGGTCGTATTGACCCTAACAAAATTAATTTTATTCAATATGATATTCATTTTTTAAGCAAAACGATAAAAAACAGATTTTACACTATTGTTGAATTCTTAAAGAATAAAATATAATTATTTTTAAAAATTAACATTTTCGAAATAATTTATTCCAATGGAAAATACACGGTATACCAAGTTACTTAAACGTACGGAAATAATTTAGTTTGTTTTTACATTAGCAGCCTATTTATCTCAGAGATAGTTCATTCAAGGTTGTTAATAATACGAATATTTTCTCAAATAATTTACATCATACATTGTTTCGTTTCTATTATCTGAAATATGTGTGCTAAAGTACATAGTTAAGAATAATTAAAAAATCTGGTGTGAAACTCACACAACTTCCTCTTGCCAATGCAAATAATGAACAATATAACCTAATATAAGTAAAATACATTAGAAATAAACGAAAAACAAAAACCAACCTTAAAAAACAACCTTATTTTAATCATGAGTGAATGATGCAAAATGAAAATCAACCTCAGTTTGGCTTAAAAATACGGAAAAGCACTCTTTCACGCTAAACTAGTCTCTGTAGAGAAAAATGCGTGAAATAAAAGTTGTAGATCTTTTAATTTCCTATAAATTTGATTATATTCACTTTTGTCGTAAAATGCATACTAACCCTGAAATCTTAAAAAAATCATTCTTTACAGATTTTCATGATAAAAAGAATCACTAATTACTGCTAAACTAAGCGTTACGTATACAAAAATATGTTTGAAATAAAAGTTGTAGGATTTTTAATATTCTTCAACTTTTTTTCTACGTTTTTACGCTAAAACGTCTTATATAAGACGTTTTATATAAGACGGCTGCCCTGTCTTATATAAGACAGGGCAGCCGAACCGTAACATGTAACATGTATACGGTGCTGCCACCTAACGTCAATCGGAGGAGGAGGACATTTTCCGAGATCCGATATAAAAAAACATACTAAATCGGGTCCCGCGGCATTAAAATTATTGAAAATAAATGTTTGCAGTTTGTTTTTAATACTGAAATGAAGACTAAATGTCGTTTAAAGTGAAACAATGTTATACTAAAGCATTGGAAACATGTTTT
Organism: Catonia carolina; assembly: GCA_035578175.1. Lineage (NCBI taxonomy): Eukaryota > Metazoa > Arthropoda > Insecta > Hemiptera > Achilidae > Catonia > Catonia carolina. The sequence continues at coordinate 251,666,390 of JAQMRL010000001.1, read as the reverse complement.
GATCAATAATTAAAAGAATAAAGATAAATGTGAAATTCGATCAAAGTTGTTAGCGCTAAATAAGCAGTTCGCTTGCGCCGGCTGCGAAAACTCTTACCGGGCGCATTTCAAGCGAAATGCTTAATAAACACTTAATAATTTTCTCAAAATAACTTTTAAAATAATAAAACAACTCATTTCATTATAAGTCAATAAAAAAATCGATATAAATATTGTTCCAGCTGAACTGTTATAAATTGTTGCATAAAAATCAGTAATACTGGTCATTACTCCGACGGGACGGCCAAACCACTTATGTACCAGATTACTTACACGAGGAGAGAGAGAATGATAAAGTGAGTAAGTAAGAGTGAAGGAGGGGGAGATGTACTTTCAAGAATTATTTTTTTGGCTTCAGAGGGTCTTGGACGTGAAAATCTGTTGAAATCAGTCCATAAAATTTTTTTATTGTAATACTATCTAATTAGGTACGACGGAATCTAGTTGAAAATAAAATAACCATTGCATTCCAATTTTTATTGGTTGTATCATTCGTAATTCTTATGTCATTGGTTATTATTCCCTATTAGTTACGCCCATTAATTTCCCATTGGTTACGCCCCAACTTGCTGCACAGATTTATGTTACGGCTTACATCACATAATAAGGGCTAATGTAATATTGTTAACAAAATAGCAGTTCTTATAATATCATTTAAGATGTAATTTATCGTTTGGCTCATATTTAAATACACTAATCTACAAATATTGACAAACCATTATTTCCTGTCTATTGATTACATAATATTATTAAATTTCTAATTATGTTAATCTGTACTATACAATATCATACTGTTATGTTATTAAGGTATTTATAGCACGGTCAAAGCCCAAAATATTACCACTTCAATTATTGGCCTTGGAATTTGGCTGTGATCCAAACAATGTTAATGTTTAACTTTACCAAACAATATTTCTATTCATTGTTTATTGTACATTTAAGGGGAGGCGAGTCTTTACATAATTTTGAAAATATAACACCAAATATATACAAACTTTGTCTGTTTGTTAATGTTAAATAAATTATTAGTTGTTAATTTTTTTGGAAATAAGTAACAGCTAATTCTTAAGAGTAGAAATAATTATTGTTCTATTAGGAAATTTACTTTATACACGCGTAAAATGCTCGTATAACATCAATGTTTTTTTGCAGCCTCGTGTATGCTTAATCTAGCAATTGTTAAAATTATTATGATTTTTTTTCTTATTTTAAGATTTGTGAGTTTGACCTATGACATGCCCACTTTAAAAAAAATTATGAAGGAATATATAAAAAACATGACATTGTATGCGCTGGTACAGAAATAAATTCATTTTGTTAGTTTAATTAATTAGAAGTCTTGTCAGTTGTTGTGAAGGAATATAATATGTAAAAAAACAATTTCGGTTGGTTTGAGCGTGTTAAAATTTCAATTACTCTAATTATTCAAACCGGAGCTTTTTGTTATATTCTAGTAAACTACCAATACGTCTCTGAGGCGTTAGACTCTCCCCTTAAGAGGAATCCAACTGACAATAAAATTATTTGTAACTTTGATCTGTTTTTTAACATAAAATAGAATTTTGAATTTAAAATCCTTACTGTCATACAAAACATATAATATACTAGGGCGATACCGAGGACTCAGCACAGACGTTTAAAACGCCTCCGGCCAAGGGATCTTCTTGCCCAATTGTAGGTCTGTAGTGATGACTGCAAGCTCCAGCAAGTAATTCAAGTTTTGAAACCTTTAGAGTCATATGTAGAAATTGTTATATTATTGTAATAACAGATCCAAAATTTTCAATGAAAGTGTCAAAAAACCTTTCTGAAATCTTCCTCCGTTCTTAAAAAAAAAAAAAAAAACAATTGGATAAAGGTTAGTACGCTCGGTAACAAATTACATCTATTTAAACTTCATACAATAGCTGCTTTTGTCAAAACATAATTTTATAAAAACCCAGCCGATATTTCACAATATATTTGTGTATTTTTTAACTCTTAAAAATATAATTAGCGTATTATGGGGTTGATGGTAATTAGTAATTTTCCTGAATAAGTAGCCTACTGTGAATAAATGTGTAAATTTTATACACAGTGTTCGTACTGTGTTAATTTCCTATGAACAGTGGTAATTAGTGATTTTCCTGAATAAGTTTTGTGAATAAATGTGTACATTTTATACACAGTGTTCGTTTTGTGTTAATTTCTTATGAACAGTATAAATAAAAAAGGAAAAAAATAATGTTAAAATTTTAACTTTTTTGAAGTGTTGAGGTCAGCGACTTCCTCGTAACTCGTTATTAGGCCTACTATTATCTGATATTTATTTCTTTAACATTATTACACCTACGGCATAAAAAAGTAGTATATTTATTGATTTAATTTTATTGATACAGTAGATAAATTTGTTTAATGATTAATTACAATGTATCTCAATTTATAAAATGTACAATGTATTCTACTTAGGCCTACTAAAGTGTAGATTAGATTCAATTAACGTCGTCCTGCCGGTTCTACTGTTTAATTTTGTAGAGGCCTGCTTTAATGGAATAGACTTACAAATATTTACTTGACACTTAAGAATTATTTATTTAAATACGGTATTTTAGTTCAGAAAACATAATTTTATTTACTTTGTAAAATTATATCTAACGTTTTACAACACTATTCAGAAAGCTTGAAAGAAATTCTTTGTGACAATGTTCTTGATATAAGGATTACTTTCAGCTTACTCTATTGTTCATCTCTAAATTCTTGTTACACAGGTACTTATGCTTTTTTTAACAGTGTATTTCTTTTGCAATCAGTTTTTTTTACAAATAAAATTATAAACTTTAAGCAAAGATGAAAAAATCTAATTAATTTCTTTAGAATTAAAATATAGCTAAACCACTCAGTTGTTTTTCAAATAAGACTAAACTGTGAAGAAAAAATATATAAAACTATACTAAATTGATGAACTGTGAATCAACATCTTGAAACAAAGTTGTTGAAGTTAAAGATAATGATGACCATGATAGAGATGATAATGATGCCTGGTGTTATAACATGCTTAGTGTTCCTTTTTGTGCATTTGTGAAGTGATCTTGTATGTATTGCAAAATGCCTTTTTACAAAATATCCAAAATGTTAACACAAGAAACAAAATTTATTAATATTTTGCTAATCACAACACTAAATTTTCTGAACAAAAACCTGCTAGTGCAGGTAGAAAATACTACATAATTAAATTAGGTACCAAAAGTTTTAAAAAGTTGTTGCGATATATAATTGTTGAAAATAAAGCTAAAATGATACTAGTTTGATGAAAAATTTTACAGTGTAAAAGATAGTTTCTTCCATTTTTTATACAGAATAATTTCAAAGTAAACGTTGAAGGTAAATTGTGTAATATTTGGTAAAAAAATATTGAAGACACACTCATGAAGTAAGTAAATTGTGATAATAAAAGGGTAATGAATGAATTATTAGATAATCAATTTAAAATAGTGTTGATATTTTAGGTTTATCAGTTTTCTCCGGACGTGTCCTATATTCCATTTTGGAGTCTTTTGGATGCAGTTTAAAAAAAGTGAAAGAAAGTCTACTGATTCTATAAGAATTTTAACCAGTGATTTACCTGAGCTGTCTTGTCACGCATTCTATACGCTTTCGTACAAACAAGGTATAGATAGTTACTTCATCTACGCAATCATCTTCTGGAATTAAGGCGGATTGCTTCCACTAAAACACACGTATTTTTTTAATCACTTATATTACAAATTTAATAAAAATAAAAAATGAACCGATTTGACGATATTAACTACTTAATTGAATTATAAGTATTTAATAACGGGACTTATTGTGAAGAAGAGATGAAGAAGATTACTAGATATTTGTTCCCTTTGAATTTAGACGCATCTCGCCACAAAAGTTTAAACTTTAAAAAGTTAGCTAAAGTTAAAAGAAGTGATCAAAATTTGAGATTATTTTAAATAACTAGAATAATAAACTTAAGTTTATACTTCAAGAGATCATTAACGTCAATCACAAAATAACTAACAACGACAAAACAATAGTTCTTCTGTGGATTCCTTCCCACCTAGGTATCAAAAGGAACGAGACAGCCGATCGAGCAGCCAAACGCGCCACTACATGCTCCAATAGGATAAACAAGTCTTCCCATCAAGATCTGCAGAAAATGTTCAGACACAAATTTGAAATAATTTGGAACGAGTGGTGGAAGACTTTAAGGACTAACCTACACACAGTACGGACTGACATTCGAGACTTACAACCAGAAATTTTTAAAAACAGACTTGACCAAGTGACTCTTACACGACTACGAATTGGTCACACTAAACTGACACACAATCACCTCATGACGAAACAAGACTCTGTTTACTGCAGACACTGCAACACGAAATTAACTGTCAGACATATTCTTGTGGAATGCCCTACCTTAAACACTATACGGAGGCAATTTCACTTACCGGACAACTACAAAGACAGCGTTAATCACACACAGTACACAAAGACACTGGACTTTATACAATTTTTAAATATTCAAAGACAATTTTAATGCAAATAAAAGTGCAATTCATACAAAATAATTTATAATTTAAAAGAGTAAGATTCAATTGTAAAAGTGTAAATTTTATTTAACTCAAAAACATCGTTGTAAACCTAAAGTGTTATAATCTTATGTCATGTAATTAGTGTTTTTTATGTAATGGGGTCGCTAAAAACTTAGAATGTTGATGCGACCATAATAAACCAATTATAAAAAAAAAACTTAAGTTTAAAAAAGTATTTTCTTACAAGTTGCATTGACAGCTTGACTACTATTATTAATTACTGTTATTCAACAATGTCAGGCGGTTTCAACGCATTTAAAAACTTCCGGTTCTTAGCCGAATATCGTACGCAGAATTTTATACTTTGCAGTAAAGCGCAGTCCAACAATTGTTTTGTTTCGCTACACAAATAACCAGAATTAAGGGCACTTGTAACCGCCTTTCTTCCCAATGTTAAATTTCATGATTTTGTGACCCATTATCTCAGCAACTATTATAGATACATGGCTGAAATTTTACCAGTATGTTACCCAGTCTATGATCTTACTTTAAGACTAGAATTACGTATTTTTTTGTTTTAATAATTTGTTTTTTAATTTGGTAGACAAAATTTTTCATAAAAAATCGAATAATTATTTTTTAACTTAGTATTTTTTAATAAAACCTGATAATTCTAGTAGTGTAATTAGATTATTATTATTTATTAAATATGTACAAAACATTCAGCAACATAGCCTATCTCTAATGGTTCCTCAGATATGGGTAATTTTAATAACAAAAACAAATTTTCAGAAATACTCATTTAAAGTTTTTATTGAAAAATTATTTAGTTTACCTAATTTTAAAATAGTCCAACTCCATATTCAGGGTCATTATTTTCATCCATTTGATCTTACCTCTCTTCTTTTAACACTTTTGATTGATTGCCTACCCTTTTTCATTTTAATTTATTATATTATATATTTTACATATTATTGAAAATATTCAATTGTAGAATAAAGGAAGATTGATTAATAAATTCGACAAAACCTTTCACAAACACAATTTTTTTTTAAAATAACTAAAAAGCGTTCACACATCGTTTTAGTCTTAAATTGTTCGGAAAATGTCAAATATTAGTTGGCTTTAAATAAACTGAAAATCATATTTTTAAAATTTACTGGTTACACGTGCCCTTAAACATTTTTTATCGATTCAAAAATTAATTACACTAAACTTTACTTAAGCGTTGTTATACTAAAAGTTAGTTACTTATGAAGTAATATTTTCTGAAAATACCTCTACTCATAATGGTTTGGTGGGTTCGTCCCACAACAGTACTAACCAGTCCAGTTCATGATGCTCCTGATAGACAGTGTTCTTATTTCCAAGTCGTTGGTCTTTACGTTGGTTTGTAGCCCTGAATTATCATTCCGAGAATAGCTCAGAAGATCCTTTTTATCTCGAAGAAATATGAATGTAAGAATCCCCTTTAGATGCATTAAAACACTGTGCTTTCTGATAAAAGTTAATCCATTGTAAGTATGTATCTATTCTTTTAACTAAACGTAAAAATATTTTACAACACTAAATTTTCAAATACGTATATATAATTATAACGGTTTATAATAGTATAAACTTATCATAAATTTTTAAAAGTGTAAGCCCTAATTAAATTTTAATAACTTGCTAAATTGGGATAAATCAATCAAATCAATTTAAGTTTTCTCTTAAATACATTATTCTATTATACACGTATTACGTGATTTTGATAACAAACAGTCTTGAAGGTCATTATGTTTTATAAGTTTACTGCAAGAGACTTCGTTACAACGGCTAGTAAATAAAGTAAGCCCTCTATAATCAGGTTCAAGGAACTGCAATAATTATTCAGTATAGAGAAAAACTGCAGCTTACTTAGTGAAATTATTTTTTTTTTCAATACAAACCGCTAAAATACTCGTAGCATACTTCACGTCATATTATTACCAATGAACAAGCCAAGGCTTTTATTGGCATCATCACCCAATAGAAAATCTGGTGTGGAACACTCACACGACTTTCTTTTTCCAATGAAAATTATGGACATTATAATCTAACATTAGTAATAAAACATTAGAAATAAACAAAAAACTAACCTCAATAAACATAACCTAATTTTAATCATGAGTAAATGATGCAAAATTAAAATCAACCTCAGTTTGGCCAAATACGGAAAATCACTCTTTTAAGCTAAACTAGGCTCTGTAGAGAAAAATGCTCGTAATAAAAGTTTGTAGATCTTTTAATTACCTATTAATTTGATTTACACATTTTTGTCGTAAAATGTATACATAGGCTACTAAGGCTAAAATCTTTAAAAATCCATTTTTTGCAAATTTTCATGAAAAAAAGAATCACTAATTACCGCTAAACTAATGGTTAAACAAAAAAATGTTTCAAATAAAAGTTATAAATTTTTACATTTTCTACAACTTGTAGACTATTATATACACTTTTGCGCTAAAATGCATAATACGGCTGAAATCTAAAAAAACTGTTTTCTCTACAAATGAACAGCCTCCCCAAGTATTTCACCAGACATGGCGCCTACCCTTTCTTGTAGAGCATAAACAAAGTAGTAAGTGAGGCAATTTTAAAAATAATCGTAGGAGCCGTTTTTGAGATAATCGCAAAAAGTGAACAATGACACGAATAAAATACTACTTCCGGTTGACCGATTTTAATGAAAATGTTTTTGTCAACATTGTACTTCTAACATTGTACTAGTGAACATTGAACTTCGTACAATGTTCCGTTCTTGAGATATTTTGTTCACACTCACAGATCAATCGCTAAAAACATGATTTTTGGGCTCGGGGGGTCTGAAATCGTGTAGATCCGGTGAAAACTCGATTTCAAAAAATCGACATGTAAACAATACTTTCCTTCCTATATATTCATATAGGCAAGAGAAAGTAAAAGTGGGCTTTTTAATTTCTACAGTAGGTCTATTTGGAAAATTTGTATGTTTGTAAGATGATCATTGAGGAATTGGTTTCTAAGTGTGTACGGCAACCAAATCAAAGTTTTCAAAAATGTGTTTGAGTTTTATCAGTCCAAAAGTGCTACGTTTTTTTTAAAACTGTAACTTTTGTGTATAATTAGTTGCAGACGATAAATTAAATTAAATCATAATTTTTTCATCAATTAAAACTATTTCATTAGAATATTATATTAAATGTTTATGGGAAACTATTTTTTACAAAATTTATTTGAATATTTTATGATCTGAAATTTCCAAAAATAGTCGAGTGTCAATTCAGTTGAATATTTATCTACAATGAACGAAGTAATCAACAAATATACTAAAAATATATACAAATTTTTTTTACTATTTTTGTTGTTTATATAATAGAATATTTTACAACTTTTTCCCTAGATACTGAAAAGAAAATTAAAATTTGTAAAAGAAGTAGGTCGATTGTCTGGTAGTTTTAGCGAAACGAAATCGAGAGACTACTTCAACTAGAAAATAAACAGAAACAATAATTATTTTCGTAACTATTTTTTTAAAAAAAAAAAAAAAAAAAATTTTTTTTTAAAATTAAGAACGTATAATGTTTGACAACAGGGTTATAATTTATTTGTATTTTAATTGTACAGATTCAACGTGAAAAATAGCGTCTAAAAAACTGAAGTAGACTTTGTATGCAAAAAAATTGATCAAATTTTCAGATGTGCGTTGTGTTTTCTGAACTCAATGATTTTACCCTCGAACACACCTGAATTTAAATTATTCCAGGGAACACATAACCTACGCGCATGCTTATTTGCTATGTTGTTAATTCAATAACATTTTCTCCAAAATTTCAAGTTTTATTTTAGTTTAAGGTTTAAACTGATAAAAGTACAAACCATGTAACAATAAATTGAATTTTGTTTTGTGTGACATAATGGAATAAAATAAAATACAATTTAAATTTTAATGTCAACAGCCATAACAATTTAATTAATGATATTGTTTATTTTTATGTGTTTCAGTGTTATCTGAGAATCATTCGCTTTAAGATGAATTTGTAGTGAAAACATATTATTAATGAATAATTACAATTTTTTACGAATAAATTTGACATCAAGATGACAACTCCTACTTTGTATAATAAGACTGTCACCATAGAATTTGAAAAATTATCATACTTTGCATCTTCTAGCAGTAAAAAATGTAAGTATAAATTGTCCAATTACGTATGTAGATAGATAAAACAATATCTGTTAAGTCATTTATTACAGCCGTTAAGCTTCTAGGAATTAGTTGCCTGTGTATTCAAATATTGATCATAAAGTTCTAGGTTTAATTACAGGGTAGGTTCTGCAAATCTATTCACCATTAATACCGAATGTTGTATAGTCCGTTTTTTGTTAGTTGAGTCCTGTTGTAGACAAACTGCGTGTGTGTTAGTCCCTGTAAATACACAACACACCAACACGCGTGGCCTTGGGTGAACTCTGCAAACTAACCGGTGATCTAAAAAAAAAAACACCTAGGCCCTACTCATTACATTTTGTCAATTCAATCGTCAGTGGTATAATGTATAAGCCTAATAATAAAATTATAATGGTTTTGTCATTTTTATACACAAATTATTTTCATTTCACATGATTTTATCTGTTATTTATAGATTGGTGTAATCAGAACAAAATAAATCTTGAAGTATATGAGTCAGTCACATTTTGGAATACGTGGTGTGATATCTTCATGAGTTAGAGTGCGATTTGATGTAAAATTCTATTTATTTGCATCAATTTTCGTATTTTCTCTTAGTTTTTGGGTGTTAGTGCGTGATTGTGCGACAACAGATGTGTTGACGATGGCGGACGACCTTCTTCTTCAGGAAGTAATATTAAACATAAAAATCGGAAACCTTTACGAAGCGGAGAAAAGACAATTGCAATTAATGTTTTCAATTAGTTTGCTAATACATATCCTAACCTAGAAATTAAAGAGATAGAACCACTTACTGCTGAATTTACAGGTGTATCTTGTTCAAGTGTTCACAGAGTACGCAAAGAATTTTAACAGAGTGATTTTTTAAAAACCTCAGTTAAAAAAAGAAAACGTAAAACGCCTGCTTTAAACATATTTGATATCAACAAAACTGCTTTAAGACTTATTATTCATCAATTTTCCTTAAGAAATGAGTTACCTAATTTAAACAAGATTTTGTCGGTTGCCATAATGGTCCTGATTTACCCAACATTAGTCGGTGTACTCTTCATAAACCAATTCTATCTATGGGGGTTTCAATTCAATAGATTTTCGTGTAAAATTATGCAACGGCATGAAAGGTACGAGCGAACGTAGTGTAAGCAAACACTGTTTTTTGAACACTGTTTTGTTCGTTCCATTCGCCCGGTGACTTGTTTACGCTAGGACTCAACTAAGAAAAAACGTGTGTTAAAGAGGTGTTTAAAAACGTGTGTTGAAAAAAGTGTGTTTATAGTAGTTCGAAAACTATCTTGGTCAATATTACTAGGCTATATATGCCAATTTACAATGCGGATGGAGGTCAGGTTACAGAAGTAAACAAAACGATACGTCCAATAGATGTTCTGCAGCGTTGTCAATGCTCTTTACATGCCGGTATCCGTTGTTGGTTAAATTCCTATTCCATATATTTTAGTTTCATCCTAAAAGTATACTGACTTGACAATATTATCCATCAACTTTGTTATTACAAGGAATATAATTAAATACATTGGGTCAAATACAATTTTTTTATCAAACATACGACGGGAGTTTCAGTTTATAAATACTGATTATAATAAAGTATTTGCGTAGCAGGCTAAAACGTAATATCTTATAAACACTATAAAAATATTACTAGAGTGGACGCCAAATAAGCTTGCCGGTGTAGCTGCGCGAACAGTTCGGATTCAATCGATAGATTTCGTGTCTTAGTATCGAACCGCCTATTATATCACTTGTTCTAAACGATGCAAATTATCATCTTTTAAAGACGTTTAAAAACATTCAATTGTATACACTAATTAACGCGTACTACATACAACACATTACAGACTAATGTTTTCAGGTTAGCTGATACATAACGTTGCGAGAGCGATGTGACTCTGATCACAGCTGGTAAAGCACTGACCCCCACCACTCGCTGAGGCACACGCCGAGCGCGCCATTACCAAAATAAATCTTCTGCGCATTTCAGAAAATCGGCAAGCTAATTTGGCGTCCCCTCTATTTACTCATGATTAATAATTTATTTACTGGAAACATAAATACCATTATTTATCGACTCTTATTTTCAGTAAAACTGTTAACTTAAACATTTATACCCAAGTCGCTCATTTTTTAACCTTGGCTGAAGGATGTTCAGTGAACCAGAATCTCAGTCCGAGGCTATACGTGCGGGGCTGGATTCCACAAAATAATGAAATGGTATAAGACTAATACGTAATGTAAAATAGTGGTGGTAATTTAGAACTTTTCGAGCATTTCATGGCTCATGAACACCCGTCAGACGTCTACAATTTGATCTGTTTAAGTGGAGTCGGGAGAAAATTTTACTTTTTGAATTTTTTTGTTTTATAAATTTTATAATATTTCAAAATCTTATGATTAATTTGATGTATTTACTATTGTTGTACAATGTAACTTTCTATTTTTAATGTTTTTTTTTTTTAATTTGTGCTGCAAATAGACTTTTCTTCAGTATTTGTGACATTAAGTAGAATTTTATGGTTAGAACTAAGCTAGCGTGATGATTTTTGTTTTAAATTGTTTAGAATTTCCCTATAGCGCCTCAGTAGTTATCAAGACAGTCACAGAATTTTGTGAGTATGTCCACATCTAGGACCTTGCTTGTTTCAATACTAGTGGCTGACACTACTTCATGTAGTGACTGATGGCCCATTTTTGCTAGGTTCCGTCGAATCCTGCAGATAAATTTCTATTTCCGTTGTTACAGTCAATCTTTTTTCAAGCACAGCCTCCTCAATAGGCCAAGTTTGCTAATACAATCTTAGTGACTATGAAGCTGGGATGCACTAATGTAAGTTAAATTGTGTAATCCGAAAAATTAACTTTTTACCACTAAAAGAACATTTTCTCAGCAACCACTCAACCAATTTTGATGAAATTTTCAGGGTAGTTAATCATAAGGATGAATTGTTTCTATGAATAACAAGCATAAAAAATGTTTTCTAAATTATTTTACAGCTGGCTATAAATGTTTCAAAATTTCATAGATCTGAAAGGTGAGCCGAATTTAATTTTTTTTCTTGTTGAAAATCAAAATATTATAAAACTGTATATTCAAAATGTATATAAAAGCATAATAATTTTGTAAGAAAAAATGCATAATGTTCTAAACTGTACAAGCTGAGAAAATGTTCCTTAAGTAAGTATGGTGAATTATAGGAGTTCCGTGTCCCCTGAGGTACTGGAATGAATTGGTTTTGGTTTCAAAACATTACTCCTTTTAAAAAATTAAATAATACATTTTTTCCTGAATTTTTGAACATCCTGATGTTAAGCGGTAACGTTGAGAGCGAAGCGTTAGCGAAAGATTTGTCAACTGCGCTTTCTATCGCTATAAATTAGCATTATACGTGGTCATTAAAGATGCTCTGTAATTTGGTGAAAGGTATCACGATACTAATTAGTTTAAAAAAAAGTAATGAATAACATACCTTTTCAATTGATAGTCTAGAAATAAATAAAAATTTAGCTACTTTAAAAATTGATTGTGAAGTGTAGCGACAATTTAAAAAAAGAACTTAAGTTTTGATTTTAGAAAAAATTATCACAGATGCAGAAAAAAATTGGTATAAAAATTAGTAAGTAAGTTCTCAATTGTATTTAAATAAGTCCTTCAAATAATACACATTTTAGTACTTCACCGTAGACACTATATCAGTTTATTTCAGATAATGTCATTTCACATACCTCTCAAAGTTCTTCTGTTGTTGTTTTCTACACGTTATTCAACAATTATAGTTATTTTCTTATCGTCTGTCAACTCATATTCGATTGTCAACTACGTTGATAAATCAATATTTCTAAATTTTTATTTATGATTAAAAACGTAGGCTATGTCTGACTTATTTAACAAAATTGAAAGTAATGGGATATTTATTTATAAGAAAATAAAATAATCAAATTAAAATGTTAGTAATTTTACCTTGACCTAGAAAAATTATACATTAATTTTAAATTATCGATAAATAATTAGACTTCTCTTAATGTCCCATTTGTTCAACCTCTAAATTCAAAAAGGCGGCCGAAAAGTTATTGTCAACCCTTTAAAAATTTATTTTATCTAGACTATACAAACTCAAAAAATTACTTTAAACGTCAGAATCGGATCTTATTAAGACAATTTTAACTTTTAAGTTACCTGAAGTAGTTTTTTAAATAAAATTAAAAAATCTGTACCCAATTTGTCTAATTAATCAAAGAATATATTTTTGGAAAGTGCATTTTTAGACGATAAAAACAGATTAGGTTTCTGGACCAGCCTTGTCATTCTATAGCTTGTAGTTACTTTGAGCTTTTAATTTAACCCCTTTGGGAAAGCTAGGCATTGAAAAATGGCTAGTCAACGGCCACACTTCGAAGTATTTTTGTGAATTTTTTGATTTATAAATTTTACAGAAGAAAGTTTAATTTTATTTCTTTAGAAAAAAATATTGTATTTTGTTTGAAGTTCCGGCATAAACCTATATAAAAAATAAATTTTTACACTAACTTTGGTTCCCTCACGATTTTTCGGGCTTCTTTTGTTTTCTTTTATTTAATTTCTTTTTAGGATATTGCATCATTTTAAGAGACTTCCACAGGGAGTATAGGACATGCGAAAAACTTATGTCTAAATATTAACAAAATGTTAAATAAATATACAAAAGTATTCCCTGAATAACACATTAAACGATTTACATGTTACTTATTTCAATAAGTATAGTATTTTTAATATTTGCCCAATAACAATTAGTTTTCTTCAGCATTCGCTTGAACATTTATGTATTGTTAAAACAAAACAAAATATTTAAAAATGAATTCTTTTACACTGTGAAATGTCTCATCGATCGGTAGTATTTATTAAATAAATGATTTGTTGATGTCTTCTTACTTAAGATCAATTTTATTTAAATAATCTAGTGTTGTGGTTAGTAAATTTGCAATCGTTCTTTGTAAACATTAAAATTAACCGCAGTCTGTCAAGAAAAACTACAATGCATCATATGGTTTAAAATCTTGAACTTTTTGAATGTAACAATCCGGTGTAAGCTGAATTAGATGATTCTCTTGATCCAGTACGATGCGTCGGGCTTGTTGGTGCGAGGCCATGAAAACAAGTTCACTCTCCGTCTCATATCAGAGGTCACCGCCTTCTCCGTTTGAATTATCTTGCACTTAAATGGAAACCGCGATGTCAGCTGCAGTAAGTGATTCCACCCGAAAGATGGTGTGGTGAAGCCTCTTTGAGGTAGTTCATTAAATCAAGGTGGCACCTCAATCCCTTGTCAGAGAATGTTATTTTCTTCGTTTAGCTTACTCGTTCATTATATTGCTAATAATTATATTCTTATATTATATAAGATGTATATACATATATTAATTATCTTATTTTATATAATATATTCTTATATTTACCTATCTTCGTTTAGCTATATTCTGTAGATGTCTTACAGATTTAAGAGGAGACTGTACTTTGTATCCAGCCAATGTTAAATTTGCTATTTTTAGGTATACATTTTTCATGAGATTGATAAAAGATAGGGAAATGAAACTTTACTTACTTATAGTTGTTGGGTGTCTCTAGCTTCTGACATTTTTTCAATTTAATCTGTTGAACCATAAAATAAAAAAAAATAACGAATAACATACATTTTTTGCATATTACTAAATTTTGGAGCATTTAAGGAAGTCATAAAAATTCCGGTATATAGCCTATGCATTAATACAATATAAGTAATTAACTGGTAAAAATTTCAGCCTGGTACGTTTAATGGTGTTTTATAAAAATGGACCTGAGTGTTAAACATCTAAATTTACGGTAAAAGGTAAAAAACAAAATATACCTACACAAACAAGTAAATATCCCATAAAATTTTGGTCAGTAACTGTACTTACAGCTGAAAATATTAAAAACAGTGATACAGGTATTTGAAAAAAATTCAATTCCTTTTGCACTAAAACTAGTAGTATAAAATTATGAAATAGGCCTAGGTATATTCATTCTTGGTGACTTGATTTTTCTGGATGAAAAGATATAAACTTAATTTTTTCATTAAAATAATTTTTTGGCGTATTTTAGTGTTTTTCTGGTTGATCTAGGTCTAAACTACCTATTGAAAAACATAAAAAACCGAAAATCTTCTGTCAAAACCATCTCACAGTCTCCCCTTAAGTGAAAACTGCGATGCATACTAAAATAACTGATTTAACGCAAACGATTAATACTAGATCTCGTGGGGGTAGGTTATGACAATAAAACGGTTTTTTGATCTCATTACAAATGGCCCCACCTCCTTAGTTCGAATAATCGTGAGCATTTTTTGATTTACGTACACATTTAACAACAGTAATTTATTTGTAATTCTTTAATAAGCCTCTTCTTGTTTATTTTAAACTCGATCTCAACATAATGTTTCCCACATTTAAGGATCTGCTAACCGAATAATTTAAATTGATTGCAGTCCTGTCATTCCAGAGCATTTTGATTTATAACGGACTTTCCTTCGTACGAAATTAAACAACTATTCACAATGACCTACAAGTTCGTTACGTATTCAACACAAAAAAATATATACTAGCCATATCAATTTTTCTATAGAAAATCAGCAAGACATAAAAACGAACCAATCAGAACGATTAGCTCAGTAAAATTACCGAGCAACTTTTCTCGAAGGTTAAAGAGAGCTGAGAATAGAGATTTGCTGTTCTCTTCAAAAATCAGATGGTTAATGTGTATGATATAAACACTATAAAAAACCTTAACGAACTAGAGACTGCCGATGAAAGCGGAGCATAGTGACCTAGATCACAGCACAGAGCCAATTGACTTTCGTTAATCGTATCCTGCGTTGTTACATTGTGATCCCGCTGTAAATGTCAGCCTAACAAAAAGTCAGCTGGAGTTCGGTGGAACAGAGTGTGACTTAGCGAAGGGGCAACCTCACGTCCGACCTTGGCTGTTATTGGCTAGATCTCATCTTCAGTCTTTAGTTCGTTGGGGTATAATGCAAAATTAAATTAGGAGACAACAAACCATCGATAGATGGTTGCTCTTCTTGTCATTTGTAACTTCGTCACCAGCAGTTCTTTTGTTATTGTAAACCAATATACAGGCACAAAATTTGTTCCTGTATTTAATCAGGCTAATTTTTCGAATATCCCATTTTAGAGAGTACGTTTAATCAACTTCTTAGCCCATGCTTCTTTCATCTTTCTTGAATGGTGCTCTTTATCCTCTTGAGTCCGTTTTCTCCCTCTTTTGCAAGTGGGGTTTTCTTCTCCTGAAACCTTATTTCTGTATTGTGTTCCTGAATGGAAAATTATCTTGTTTTTATAAGTGTTAAGTAAGTTGAAAATCTGCTTTGTTAGTCTGGTCGATATTTTAATTTAGTTTTCCATCCTGTATATGAGGATTATATGAGGATTAGTATATGAGGATATTCTTATTTTTATGATTACGTTTGTTATTTTTTTTATTTTGGAATAAAGTTCTTGGTTTCATATTTGCTTTTACTCTGATCCTGTGTTGATTTTAAGACCTAATATTTTCCTTAAAATTCTTAATTCTATTTTCCCTAATTTCTCTATTATACATTTAATATTTTTTAGTTACATCAACATCTTGTTTATTATCGAATACTTTCGGTTAAGGAACAATGGGTTTTAACATGTTACAGTTTCCGAAACCTAGCCGAAAATAAAATTTGTGACCATCCACTTGGCTGTCCAGGACGTTAACCAGTCCACCAACGAGGTGGTTGAGACTTATTTTCCTTTCAGTTTGGACATGTCTTAGTAACAAAATTACATATAAAAGTTGATCTTGGTTTTTTTTACCTCACGACGTCTCTCGACTTTTCTTTAGCCATCCAGAAAAAACCGCGATGCGTCCGGTTAGTTAAAAAGATATGTTTTATTTTCAACAATTTTTTTTTTTTATTCCTAATGTGTACGTTGCAATCTGTTCAATTTAGAACAATAAGCAACCCCATGACCCAATGAGATGAGGATGATGTGTATGACGTGTAAATGAGGTGTAGTCTTGTACAGACCCAGGCCGACCATTCCTGAGAAAGTATGGTTAATTAAACCCCAACCATTAAAGTACACCCGTAACCACTGTCTAGTATTCAAATCCGTATAAAAGTAACTACCTTTACTAGGATTTGAACCAAGAACCTTCGTCTCCGAAAATCAGCTGTTTGATTTTGGCGACGACTTTACCTCTAGACCAACCCGGTGGGTAAACAATCTTATCAACAATCAACAATCTTATGTTTAAAATATTGAATATGCAACCTCTGTGACCTAGTAGTTATCGTATTACGCTGCAAAGCGGAGGTCTCGGATTCGATTCCCGATCACGTTCTGGAAAAATATTATATTTTCAACCTACAACAAATTAGTCGGTAATGACCCAGATGTTGATAGGACTTTAAAAAAAACTAAATTTAACTTCATAATCGACCAATGCGGTATAAGCTGGATTATAATATTAATTACAAAAATCGATTTATTATTTAACTGCAATAATTTCTCGCCATAGTGATGTTAAAATAATAAAAAGATTTGTAAATTTCTTTATTTAAATAAATATTTAAAAAATTTAACGATTATTTAAATAAAAATTTGAATAACGGAAAATGAATCACGCTAAATTGTGATAATGAAACATTTAAGTGATGTATGGAAATGTTGGTGTATAGTTAGAGCTGAACTGTTTTGCTACCGTTTCAGTTTTTCCGTGAATCAATAATTCAGATGAAAATAGGATTGCTTGTTTTAGTTCCCAACTTGTTATTTTGTGTGCCAACAGAACGTAAGGTAATTTAAAGTTGAGATTGAAACTGAACGTCCCAAGGGTAATACCTACAGGCCCTATACTCTGAATTCATTCCTCTCCATTTAGTTATTTTTATGGGTCACGCTATCTAGCGGAAAAAGGAATACAGAAATAATTACTTGAGTTTTTATATCTGAAGGAAATATGATTTTCGTAGAATTATTATTAATAAATATTTATAATAAAACCAAATCGAATTTAATCTTTTTTTATTTTTTATTAAAAATATGTTTTTTAACTCAAACTATGACAGTATTATTTTCTGTATTGAAGAACAATGTTCGAAATTAATTTCACGCAATACGCACATGACCAATCAGAGCCCGACTTGTATCCCACCGTAGTAAAATAAACGTCTGTGACGCAGAAGCTGCGAAACTAAGTAGATTTCCTTTGTGCATTTTTGCGTTTAGTTTACTTAAAAATTTTATCAGAAGTTTAGACATTAGTGATTGTAGTTACACGATACAGTATCGGTGATATTTTGGATGTAATAATTCTCCAGGTCCTTACCGGGATTCAAATCCAAAACCTTTTGATGTGCAGTTCAATTTAACCTTACGTGTTGTGCCACTGCACCCACAAGCAGCTACTGTACCTACTGATATGGCTCTCTCTCACCCCTCCCCTCCCTCTTTATCACTGTCCCTATACCTCTCTACACCACTCTCTCTCTCTCTCTCTCTCTCTCTCTTAATTTTGCTTCTCGCCTCTCCTAATAAACAAGGCGTCAAAAATTGTGCTTTCCGCCCAATTTAGAGAAAATTATACAGAAAATCTTAAAAATCTTTGTTCCTCTGCGTCGTATACAAAACGTGGGCTTAAAATATATAAATTTAAAAAAATATTTCAACGACTCATGTAAAAATTCTTTGTTCACACTAATATATAAATATCGTGCATTTAACGAAAATATCAATGATCTTAAAAAATTCCATTTTTTGCCGATTTTGATAAGCAAAATACAGAAAAACACCAGTTAATGCTAACTAAGCGTTGTAGAAAAAAATGTTTGTAATCAAATTTGTAGGTTTTTTAATTTCCTACAATTTTAATTGTAATACACTTCTTCCCTAAAATCCATATTAAAGTCGCAATTCTAAAAACAAACTATTTTTTACCACGAAAGTTCAGCCCCCCATAAAATTCAGCAGACTTGGGGTTACCCTATCTTGTAGATCACAAAAAAATTAGTAAATGAGGCAATTTTTTAAAAAAATATCAAAAAATTGCATAAAAGTGAAAAATTGCACGAACATACTACTTCTTGTTGACCGACTTTCATGAAAATATTCGTGTCAGATTTCCTTGTGATACGTAACTTACGTTCCAAGTTTTTACTTCGTGTAATATCTGTTCTTGAGATATTTTGTTCACATACACATAGACCAATCACTGAAAATATGTTGTTTTTTGGGGGGTTCAGCGAGCCTTAAAACGTGTATTTCTAGTGAAAATTCGACATAAAAACATATATATGGAAATAGAAAGTAAAACTTTTTTAAAAACAAATAACTTGAAAAGTCTGATGATCAATGCTTACATAACCGCGGTCCAATTTTTACTTTCTCTTATAATAGTGTATGAAAGGAAATAAGATGTGTAAAGAGAACCGTATGAAGAAACAATTATTTTAATAATATTATTTAGTCCAACTATATTTTTACTTTCAACATTTTATGTTTCTTATTTTATATGCAATACCCGTTAATGTAATATATAATAATACGCAATTAAAAAGTTAAGAACTTACACTATTATATTAGTTAACATGGTACTGTTACTATTGTAAATATTACCGGCCTGATAATGAATAAAACTTCACGAGATTACTTAACAGCTATTAACGATGTAAAAAGTGATGACCTTGTACTTGTGCCTTACATGAAATTAGTAACCCATATTAAATCGCTCTACACATCAAGTGAGTTAATGAAGCAACCAAGAGCTTCTGACTGTCATGGGTATTTATAATATAAGCGTAGTTTGATTACATTAGATTATTATTTCGAAAGTGTGTTAAATATTCAGGATATGTCAGTGTAATACGCTTATTATTGTCTTGAGTATAACTTAAGGTCAAGTTAAACAAAGAGACAGTCATTGTTAGTACTCATGCACTTGTTTGATCGGGTGTAGTCACTTTTCTAATCCATAGTAAATTGCCTTTTCTTACCCACGTGCGGATATTTCAGCTAAGTCTATTGATATATTTACCATATTATAAATCCTTTATTATTATATTCTTAATACCCTCTCTGTTTATTCTACGAGAAAGTATTTTTATATTGAATTTTTTCTTCAATATATATATTTATTTTTTTTTTTTTACCTTTTTAGTTTATTTAAAGTTGCAGTACAACTTGGTCATTTTGTGACAAAGATGGGTCATGCAACTGAAACGATCTGTTTGGTTTTCATTTGTAATAATTTTCAGACCCTAGTCGGGAATCGGGAACTTTCGCTTTGTGGACTAATACGCTAACCACTTAGGTATTTTGTTTAAATTAACATTTTGTAATGTTCAATTATCATATTCTTTTTGTAAAGCAACCTATCAAATATTTAATAAATTTAAAATATATATACTTCTCTTAATTTTTTTCGAGCTAATTTTATCATGTAGAAGGTTATTTTAATACTTTATTTATTAACTTAACAAATTGAACAAGGAGTACAACTACACTTAATTTGTTTAAATGAAGCTGTATAGTCATTGCCAGAAATAAATATCACTACCATTTTTAATACAGTAGTATTTTATTCACAATGCTTTGTTATTGTAACGATTTGTTTAGACAAAAAAAGTTAAATTAACTAACTGGAATATTATTAAATGCACTGAACTAAAGAATTTATTATCATGTATTTTGTTTTATAACCACACAATATTTCTGTGGTTTTAGTTTACGTGTGTTGATTCTGTAGTTTTGGTTTACCGCAACTTCAAATTTGAGCAGGGAGACTCTTACGTGTTCACGGTTGGCTAGCTGTCACCCTTACCAGAATACGAGTATTTTACCTTACCGGTTTATTTTTTATATTGTCTACCGACTTACCAACTGGGCTGATCAAGAGATTTTAATTTTTTAAATTCATATTTTTTTGAAGCAAAATAGATTTTAAGATTATAATAAAAACTTAACTCTTCTATGATTCAAACATTAGAAGGAATGACTTTTCAAGGTGGTCACTCATCATACACCAGTGATGCTAAAGTTATTAGAGCCTGTAAACTAATAACAGATTAGGTAGTATTTTTTTAAAAGTATTTCCAAGGGCAGTTGAAAGGCCATCCTGTAATACCAGTCATCAATCAGTTGGAAGAATTTAATTGAAGTTAATCAATAATTTTCACTACACTATTTTTACTTTAGTAGATGATTAGTCCATTTATTGTACGTACGTACAATAAAGCGATTCCTAACTTAGCTAAAATTAACCATAGGGAAAGTGTTCCCAGTTTGTTTTCAAATTCGATTTTACAGCTTTCTTTATTTTGAAATATGGTAATTTATTACTATTACTGAAATTTTCTGCTGTCTTTTACTAATGTTCTTGGCTTGTGTTGGTTTTAATTTAAACTCTCTCTAAATTAAAGACAAGTCTCTTTACTAAGTAGCTCTTTCAATCGCAGTAATTTAACTTCTGGTTGACTACACTGGTCCGAAGGCTTCAACATTGATCTTAAAAGGTTTTTGATAAAATCTTTAGCAATTTCCAGTAAGTAATAATCACCAATTTACTCCATAGTAATGTTAGAAATAATTACCTATGGTAATCATGTCGTTAGATTTACTTTTTGCACTTTATTAATTAAAATTTAAAACTGTGCAGCTCCTCACAACCGGTAAATATTTTCATAGCTTATTTTGTATTACTTTAACAGTTTTGAAAGGAATATCATTTAGCAAGACCATTTAAATACTACAACAAGTGTGTGTTGCATGCGAGTAAGTGCCTTAGAATGATCTGGAAGGCTAGTCTAAGAGAAGCAGAGAAATTTGAGAGAAAGATTCTCCACTAGATAATAGGCTCGAAGATAATAGACGGGCAATATAGATTATGAGATCGAGAAGAACAGTACAAGAAAAATGAACGATTAATGGAAACAATTAGAAAAAGAAGACTAAAATTTTACGGTCACCTATATAGAATGGATTAACACAGGTTAAAAAAACAAATGTTTAAGAAACTAAACAATAGACCTAAGGTGTTGAATTCAGCCGCTTCAATGACGTAGTTTCCATAACAAAAACTTGTTTATACATATTCCATTGCACGGCCAAAATACAATTCCAATAAACTAATTTAATTTTGCGTAAATATTACTACATTAACTGAAGCTGTTAAATTACATTAAGTTTTTAATTACTTAACGTGACCTTGGTTAAAACAAAAAGTTGGTTGGTAATTTATTTTGTAAATAAATTAAAATAAATTATTAAATAAATAATTTCCTTCTGAATTCAATAGGAAAAATTATGTTAAAAATTGAATACGATATAATTCATTAATTAAAATTTTATTGTAATGTACAATTATAAATATAATACTAATTTATAGGGGTATTAAATTTTAATTTTAAAAAGTTAAGCCATAAATAACATGAAAATTGTTAATGAGATGATTGTATCTAGTTTTTGTTAGTACAGAAATATATACGTATATTACTTATAAATTAGTATATACTTAACATTAACCTCGCGCTTTTGGATGGGCTTAATCTTCGATCTTAATTTATTTCAGAAAACATTTTTAAACTGAGTACTTATTTTATAATAAGTGAAATATTTTAGGTATACAAAACTTTAAGGAAAAATGATAATAATGTATAGATTTAACATTGTAAGTAAAAATGCAACATTCAACAGTATGAACTTAAAATAAATATAAAATAAAAAGCTTAGTAGTTAATTAAATTTTGATCTTGATAACAAGATGTGACGAAGGTGATTACGATGATTAAGATGACTGTGTTGATTATTAATTAAGTGAATCAAGAAGGTAAATCTAGCATTTGAAACGCTTTATTCTGTAAATGTTTTCTCTATTATCAAGAAGATTAATTACAATTGGATTTTTATATTTTTTTTTAATTTATACAGTTGTTTTTTAGTACCGCTTTTGATTTCATTAAACCAAAGTCGGAATTTAGAAACAAAAATACTATCAATAAATTCCTCTTAAAGAGTGGATACAGAAATCTGTAATGATTTTTACCATAAGTCAAAGATAAGCCTTTTTAAATATTGCTACCAGCCATGAGACGCATCGTATATATGGCGATAATATATGGTTTCTCCAGGTGAGCCTTCAGTTCAAATGCATACCTACCTAAGTATTTAATATAAGGAAGAAGAAGAAGAATATGAATTCAAAACTATTATAGAAAAATTATAAATTGAGCTAACAATGCGACACAAAATAACAATAAAAATAAATAAATACTAGCGTAGTTTTTTTATAATAAATAAATAAAGTTTACTTAAATTACTAATTCAGGTAAGTACTAACAAAATATGAACACAAACAGATTTATAAAAAAATAATTGGAACAATAGAAAATTCACTGCACCTAGCTAACTCCTTCCAACTGATTTTCAAAAAAAATTTTAATTATTTTTCTCATAACTCGCGTATTTACGAATAATTTTCTAAAAAAAAAAATTCGAAAGAAAATATTGTATAAATTATGGCCTGCAATAATATATTTCTCATACTTTTTACTTCATTTAACAAAAATTGAGTGTCCCAAAACTGACGTTTAAACATGAGGTAGGCTATGCCCCTTTTGGAACTTTAATAACTATGGACTGTAGCTTACTTTTAAGGTACTAATATGATTCTAACTGGATCTTACTAGTTTAGAATTGATTCAGTCATCCTTTCGTAACGCTAACAAACAGAAAACCCCTCTGGTTTCTGCTAGTTAATCATTTCCTTTGTTTTCAATAACGGGTTAAATAGAAAACAAAGTACGGATAAGGATTTAAGTAATTAACATATTCTTCAACATATTTGATCAAATTTATTTAATCGAGTAATCAAATTTAGTGAGTTAAACACATTAATGTAAAGTGTTTACTGAACTAATTAACTAACTACTATTTATTTTCTAATTTGTTGGCAAAAGTGGTACACACTGGCAACCAGAGCGAAATGTATTTTGTCTTAAAACTAGATATCCTTGAAAAAAAGTCAAAACTTTGTTATTTGAAAGCGATTTGTTAAAAGAAAATTAACTTCTCTTTTTAAAGTAGATATATTACTTAGTCTATATCTACTGCTAAGGTCATTCTCAATTATTGTTACCGTATAACAAATGAGCAGTGTAATAGGCCTAATGAAATTTTAGATGCGCACCGTAACTGGGAACTCACTCGTGGACCTTAGAGCTGAATTTTACTGTACGCTAATCTGGTATTTTCATATTTCTTAATTTTTAAACGCCTGTAAGTATCTGTTGGGAGTATTTTATGCTAAGGTCATCAGCTAAAAGGCTGGTTTGAGCCAAAAGGCTCTAGAGGCTTTGCTAAGTAAAGCAAGGAGTGAGGTAGTTTACAATTACCTTCCTCACTGAGTAAAAGAAATGGTTATCAGCATGCCAGGCCCTCTGAAAAGCATCTGCTTTCCTCTCTCCAAATGACACCTTCACTTCATTTACCACAGGGTTCTATAACGAAATTCATTACGCTCAGAGGATATAACTCGAACTAGTGTCTTCTACACCACTACCTCTTCTGTGCTTAAATGCTTCAGTCATATAATTGGCTGACCATGTGATAAGAAACAGAACTATTTTTTTGTAGCCGTGGAACTAGTAGAACGAGTGCAAATATTTTAACACTTCATCTGTTTGTTATGGGCACAGAGTATTTTATAGTAAACCATAATGTAGGCTGCATGTATTCGTTTAAAATATGATTGGTTTGTGAGGGTAAATGAAAAATATTGTTTATTCAAAAAACATTCGTGACCTAAATCACTTAAAGGAAATAATTAATGAAGCATTGACAAGCGTAACAGAAGATGTGTTAACTAATATTTGGTCAAAAACTGAGTATCGAGTGGACATTTTCTGAGTGACCAATAGTGCACTATTAAAATGTATTAGTTATGTAAAAAAAAAAAATATTTGAGACGACGAATTCGGTAGATAAACAACGTCGGTTGGTAAGTACTTCTGTTTTCATTCAATCCATATTCAAAACACCGCCATTCTTTTATGAAGACCCTATAAAAAGTATTGCATAAGAGCAGTGTTATTTTAACCTGTAGGTCCCCCCCCCCAGAGGGTCAAAACACGAAACGTGGGGAAAAATTATTGGTATAGTTATTGTTTTTAAAGAGACGCAAAAATTGTACATTACTTTTACAACACATTTAGATGGTATCAAAGAATGGCTCCACATATGGAAGATCAAACTGAACGTTTCCAAATCACAACAGGTAACTTTCACACTTCGGCCTGTTGATTGCCCAAATTTACGCATCGACGATACTAGGCTTACAGTTACAGACAAAGTTAGGTACTACCTCGGTTTAATACTTGACAGACGTCTCACGTGGAAACCACACGTTGCACACATCAGAACAATCTCAGACTCACGGTTTCGTTGTATGGCGTCTTAGGTCGCAAGTCCTCGCTACCTCTACACTTAAAAGTCATTCTCTATAAATCACTAGTACGGCCAATTTGGTTATATGGTGGACCAATGTTTGAAGCCTGTCACAATAAACACTGAATATTCTTCAAAGACATCAGTCAAAAGCACTTAGAGCTCAAACGCACCTTTTTACGTAACCAATCATACCCTTCACAAAGACCTGAAAATACTAACGGTTCGAGACATTGTAAACGCAATATAGGCTACAACTCATTACACACAAAGAAAATTGACCACGTAAATCCAAATGTCCAGTCTCTTTCAACTAACGATCTCCCTGTTAACAGACGACTGAAACGAAGGTGGAATAAGAATAGGAATCTTCTTCGACCTCCATAAAAAAAATCAATTTAACTTGTCATGCCTGTGTCATTTCATAAAAACAAAAAAATCATTTCATATAAAAAATAACATCCATCATAGTATATAAATCATTATCATTGAAAAATATTGGCGGCACCACATTCCTTGCAAAATTCCACGCCAAAATCGGTCACTGGATCGATTCACATTTACGTCACATTCCCGCCATTGCTCATTCATTCCATCTCATTTACTAGTTGTGCTTTTAAAAAAATGTACAGTTGTAAATAAAAATATAGTTGAAGCCAAAAAAATGAAAAAAAACTTTTACAACTTTTTCGGACTCGATTAACGCGAACTTGGGATTGTTTGAAATAAATTAATTTTTGAATGTTTGGATTTATTTTTGTAACACACAAAACGATGTCATTTTCTAGTGGCAAACGATTTCTTGATTTGGGTTTCAAATTCACCATTATGGAAAATCCTTTTTCACAGTTGTAGGATGTGGCAAATGGTTTCCAAATTTTCAACGCTACTCTAGATAGTTCTGGGTATTCTTTTGTAATACTCATCCAAAATTTATCGGCACAAGCATTATTGAAAGTTAATTTCATTGCCTAATCTTTTGATAACTGTATCAGATCATCATGAAGACGAACACTTGGCTCAGAATTTTGTACAGCTTGGTCATTAAATGGACTGACTCCCACAAATATCCACTCATATCCTTAACTAAAAAACTACCTAATTTTTTTTTTTTAAATACTATGTTTGGAGTGTAATATTATACGGGAGTGAAACGAGGGTGCTAGGGTCTGTAGAAAGGAAGAGGATAGAACCTTTGGAAATGTGGTGGTACAGGAAAATGTAAAAGATTAGGTGGGTGGACAAAATAAGTAATTTAGAAGTTCTTAGGCGAGTGGATGAAAAAAATAAGTATATAGAAGCATTTACCAAAAGAAGGGATAGGCTAGTGGGGCGTATCTTAAGACATCCAGGTATTGGTCTATCAATAATGGAGGGTAATATTGAGGGAGTAAATTGTAGGGGGAGGCAAAGGTTAGAATATATAAAGAAAATCACAAAAGACGTAGGGTGTTACAGGTACGTAAATATGAAATGACTTGCGCATGATAGTTGAACAGCTTGGAGAACTGCAACAAACCAGTCGAGAGACTGATGACAAAAAAAAGTCAGAATTCAAACGGTTTAGTTTTTCTGTTCACACACTAAGGAGAAAAGTAGTTGGTCGGAAAGTTAAAGAATTAATAAGTGAATAAATCTGTCAATAAGGGAAGGATTTCACATTTGTTTATTTTATAAACACAAAACTGTTTCGGATTATGTTATAAAATTAGAGTATACCTAAGTGTGTTGTTCTTTGAAGCATACTAAAGATGTTTGTGCCCTCTGTTTAATTAAAGATGATTTTAATGATAATTTTATTCATCCCTGTTAGCCTCAATATCTGTAAACAAGAATTCACATCAAAATCATTTCGTTTCACAGAAGTTTTATGTATATTTTTTTATTATAAACAAACAGGTGGTAAAATTTGAAAGTTTTAGTTACAAAAAAAGATATTTTTAAAGGATCTTACCTTGATCTTTGCCTCGATTTGTAGATTACATTAACACTGTTAACACAATCAATTTGACCTTGCCAGTTTAATGTTTAATAACAACATACTATTTTAACAATATACCTGTCTTCAAATGTGATTACAGTTCATAAATTTTATGACTTTTGCGTGCTTGACTTTATTGTATGAAAAAATGTATTTATTATTTATTTCCATTTTTAAAGATAAATCAATAAACAGAAATTTCTAGCAAATAAATTTTATTTATTTTTTGTTGTATAATATTGTGATGAAATGAGTAACGGTGTTTATGAATCTATAAAAATGATTTCTATTAAGACAAAATTAATAGTTTAATTCATTCGGAAAGACTCCATTTTTTATTTTAATCTAGATTCAATGAAGAAATTTTCGAACTACTTCGACACTATTCCTTTCACGCATCACATGAAGGAGATCGTTTTATAGAAAACTGTTTGAATTTCACAACTTTCAGGTTTTAGTTTTTATTCGGTTGGTGTCTCATAAGATGGTGCCAATAATTCGTTAGAATGGTATCCAGAACCAGTAACCAGAAACCATAAAATTAGACCCTGCTCTTTTACGATCCTAGAATTGTGATGTATATGTGGTAACTAGTGAATGAATTTTGTTTCGTCATACAATATTATAATTATTTAAAGTGGGGAATTTTTGGCGCCTTTTTACAGACTAAAAAATTTGAATGTAGCCTAATCAAAAAAATTACAATAACTTTCTTGGTATATTTTTTATATTTAATTGTATTTCTAAATTCTTTTCTTATTTGTCACCACCATCAGAACAATTATAAATTTATATTAAGTTACTATTAGCGTAATTCACATGGCTAATCTTATGAATTTACGTATTAAAATACTTTTCATATGATTCACATTTTTACATAAAGCGTCCACGTTCGTGGTGTAATAGTTACCATTAAAGAGAAAGATTTAAGATTCTATTCCAGAGTAGTGTCTGGATTTAAACACCTTTAAACCCTCCTTTTCATATCCTACAGAAGTACTAAATACTGGGTAAAACCTGCATGTCTACGCGATTGAATGCGTTAAAATGACCGAAAAAGCTGATAATTGAAAGCTGATAAAGTGAAGCAGATAATTTTGCGAGATCCTCCGGAAGAAAATTGGTTCGAAGCTAGTACACGGAGTACAGGTTATGAGGACGAGAAGTGTATTAATTGTAAACCAGAAAAACGAACGGTTAATAGAAACTATTATAAAACGAAGATTAAAATTCTACGGACATCTGTATAGAATGGATGGCAAAGGGTTTACAAAACAAATATTTAAAACAATAAAAATTTTTACCTAAGGTGTCGAATAAATGGTTCAAAGAAGTAAGAAAGGATGTAGAGAATACTAGAAATATAATCGCTTTTAGTTCTTTTTAATAGATCAACCAGCTCCAATCTAGATTCAGAAAAGGATGCCCGATGTCAGATAAATTAATAAAAATAAAGTACCGTGCGTAATGACAGACAACAGCTCAGCTAAAATTCTGTTATTAAGTTCATTCAACTGCAATTTAATCCTACGAAAGGTCTCTCTGTTTAAAATTACGTTATTCAAAAACAAAACAACTTTGAGTGTGTGCTTTATCATTTGTTTAGCTGGTAGACTGCAAAGTTTATATTACAAAATGTATACCTTGTTATAAACAATAAGTGCAGTTTAGATTATAAAGTATTCCAGTTTAGTTGAGACATTTATAAAATTTAAATAGATTTAAATTCTTTAGCGTTTATATACTAATATTATAATTGACCTGTTTTGCTTTTTGGTGTATGATGTGGAATGAAATTTAATTTATCTCTTTATTCGAGCCAAAGTTTATTATATGAATCTCAAGTATATTTTTGACATCAAATACAATGCACACGATAAAATATTGTGTGATAAAAATAACTTGTATTAAATTAAGATACCCAGAATAAAAAATTTTCATAGATATGCAAATAAAAATTAAGAATTGATAACGAAGGAAAATTTTTATAAATTTAGAAATAATAATGTAATTAGTATAATTTAAGAATGAAGAGTTAAAATATGTAGTAAATCAAAAATTTTAACTTTGTATTAAGAAAATTTTAACATTTCCCTTTTATATTTTAGTATAAATGCGAAAATCATCACAAATTCTATAACTTTCTTATCGCCTAGAGAGCTAAAATTCGGCATATTTATTCCGTATGGGTTGAATAGAATAACTGAAGTATTTGCCTTCCGACCAGTTGCTCTTATTGGGAACGAAGAGGTGACTGAATACCCTATAGAAATACGTATTACTTCCACACTTTCCTGAAGAGACGTTTTGAAAATTGGAGTACGTATTTTCTTAGCGATACCTAAGAAAAATTTATTTGAACTACAATCACTTGCGCGTAAGTGTTAAAAAGTTGGTAACTACGCTACAAAAATTATTATTATTATCCTGTATCGAAAGAGATACAGTTTTAAAATTCATTTCCATATTATAATATTAACTCATACTCACACACTGCTACACTAATACATGTAAACACGGACTACTAATACACTGATGTTTTCAAACCCAATTTTAACGCAACCCCTCCGAGGTTAGCAATAAGCTAAGAGGCAATTACTTATATATTTATAAATTAATTATAGCTTACATGTTTTTTGACTCTGAACCTCCGATTTTGAGCAACTTTTAACTTGTTAATTTGTACCACTGTGGCACGCAATGTCACTTTAGCCGACATAATTTTCTATTTCTCTTGGTCGTATTGTTTTTTTTTTTTTTTTTTTTTTTTGTTAAACATCTGGATGAAGAATATGTTGAGTTATATTAAGAAATTAACCGTTGTGAATCGCTAAACCATAAACTACCATTTTTAAATTTGGAAAATATTTTAAATTCAAAAGTATAATAGGTTATTTGTTGACAGTGTGGAAATTTCAAGTACAAACGTAACCCATAAAATGAGTAAATTTTGTCTATACAATGTATAATCATTTTATATCATGTATTTTAAAAACAAGTTAAGTGGTTTTTAGCAATATTTTGTACTCGTGTCTTTCACTAAAATAAATTGGCTTCCCATTTTTTAAATATTCCTTATCATTGTTGTTTAGGTCATCAGCCGAAAGGCTGGTTTGAACCTGTAGAGGTTTTACTAAGTAAAACGAGGAGTGAGGTGGTTTACCAGTGCCTTCCTCACTGAGTGGAAAAGTACACTTATCAGCATGCCAGGCTATCTGAAAAGCACATATTTTCCACTCTGCAAATGACACCTTCACTTCATTCACCACAGGGTCTGGCTGTATAACAAAATTCATTACTTTCAGAGGAGACAATTCTGATTAGTGCCTTTTGCACCTCTACCTCTTCTGTTCTTAAATGATTCAGTCATTTAATTGGCTGACCATGTGATAAGAAACAGAACTATTTATTTTAGCCCTGCAACGAACAGATTTAGTGTAAATAATTTGACACTCCACCTGTCTGTTATGGGCAGATCCTTTTCATTATAAATCAAAAATGATAATATAGAATTAAAAGAATATGAAATATTTCAAGACAATCGGATCATTACTTAATAAATACGATTTTGTAATTTCATGTCGATTAAATTATGTTTGGGACAAGTTGCTGACAACAGAGTTTTTTCCCGATTAAATACATTTCCCTCAATTTCTTATTAAATTAATTTTACAATGTTTTCCAACCTCTACTTCATTTTGCATTCTGTAAAAAAGTGAACAGCAAAATAATACAAACTAGATTACTATCGACAGTTGCAATCTGCAGGCGAATTGAATTTGGGCGTGATCATCAGAACAGATAAAAAAACCAATGACCATTACTTTATTTCCTGACGACTGTCGGTATTAAAGCTGTTATTTTTAGACGCACGTGATCTAATAAACTAAATAACAACTAATAATCAACCAGAAGTCATGTACTAAAAAAATAAAAATATCTGGTGTGAAACACACACAACTTTCTCTTGTCAATGCAAATAATAACAATGTAACCTAACATTAGTAATAAAACATTAGAAATAAACAAAAAAACTAACCTCAATAAATATAACCTTATTTTAATCATGAGTGAAAAACCCAAAATGAAAATCAACCTCAGTTTGGCTTCAAAATACGGAAAATCACTCTTTCACGCTAACCTAGGCTCTGTAGAGAAAAATGCTATAAATAAAAGTAGTAGATCTTTTAATTTCCTATAAATTTAATTATAACTACACTTTTGTCATAAAATCCATACTAAGGCTGAAATATATTTTAAAAAATCGATATTTTACACGTTTTTGTGAGAAAAAACAGAACATCGCTAATTACCGCTAAACTAAACGTTACACAAAAAATTTTTTGAAGTAAATTTTGTAGGATTTTAAATTCTCTACAACTTTAATTATACATTTTTGCGCTAATATGCATATTAAAACCGCAATCTTAAAAATCAATGTTTTTATGCGAAAACAGCCCCTCCAAGAATTTCAGCAGATATGGTGTCTACCCTATCTTGTAGAGCATAAAAAATTTAGTAAGTGAGAAGATTTTAAAAAAAATCGTAGCAGCCGTTTTTAAGAAAATCGCAAAAAAGTGAAAAATTACACGATTAAACTACTACTTCCGGTTGATTGATTTTGATGAAAATGTTCGTGTCGGGTCCTGTAGTGGTACGTAACTTCAGTTTCAAGTTTTAACTTCGTACGATATTCCGTTCTTGATATACTCTGTTCACTCACACACAGTGTGACCGAATCGCTAAAAACGTGTTTTTCGGGTTCAGAGGGTCTGAAAACGTGTTGATCCGGTGATAAATCGACATGAAAACAATATTTTCCTTCCTAAATATTCATATAAGCAAGAGAAAGTAAAAATCATACAATTTTTATATTTGTTTTGAGTAAAATATAGACAAAGATAAGTACACGCCTAATTCGATTAATTAATTTATATGTTTATAAATTCTATTTTACGGACGCCTCAGATATTTCGGTTAGTAATAATTACGTTGATTTTAAAACGTTTCTTTTTTTTAATAATTTCATCATTCACCGTCTGCATTAGCAGTAATTGCAGAACAGTCGGACGTTAAACAAAAAAAAACAAAAAAAAATTTATTGTTTATTTAATAAATCATATTTGTGTTGATGTTTAGGCTTTTGTGATGGATCAAACAAAAGATTATAATGATTATCATTCGAATACGCTAACTGATTCATCGAGATAAAATTATTGTTTTCACCATAAAAATTGTTTTAGAGCAGTTTATTGCAATTTAATGTGCCATTGACTTTTGCAAACGTGTTAATATAATAATGTATTTCCTACTTATTCAAGCACGTATCGTGTGATTATACATTAAAAAGTTAAGTTTAATTAAGCACGTTTAATTAGCTTCTTCAATAATTAAATACAGGAAGTATTAGTGTACATTTTAATGTTTTAAAAATTATTATCAATCCATTATTAAAATTAAATTCTTTCTGATTCATTTAGTACGCGTACTTCATGTAATCAATTTTATACGGATAAAAATACCATCCTTTTTTCATTCTTCTATTTATAATTAGACAACACGTCTGCTTCGGCTTCATGTTATCTTTTTCCAAATCTCCCCAAACTTTTACCAACTGGGTGGTACCGTAGAACCTTCAACGGAACCTTGTTCTGCCCTACTAAGAAAGAAAGCTACTACTTTTTTGCTTAATAAACTTAGTCTACCTGGTTGGTTGGACGGGGTTGGTAGGAGAGGGAGGCTTGTCAACCAGAGGTTTCCTGATTTTGGATATCGGAGACCAAAATCAGTTCAATTGGGAATTCAGCTTGGACCAGTTGTTTAAGAAGGAAAAATTATTTGATGAGGTGACCAGGAGAAGGAGGAGAAAAAGAAAGAGGAGAGACATTTAGTTTGATGCCAGAAACTACGAGAGATAGCGACAAACAGTTTTCGGATTCGTAATGTACACAAAAAGTTAGTGGGCCTTAATTGGGTTTGAAGTTCTGGTTCCGACCGGAAGTGGCCCTAAAGCAGAAATCAAGAAATCAAAGTTGGAATTTGGAAACAAAAATTGTTTTATTCCATTCCTATTAAAGAGTAGATAAAGAATCCATTGGGTTTGAAGTTCCGGCTTCGACCGAAAGTGCCCCAAAACCGGAAATCAAGAAATGAATGTCAGAAACTACTAGAGATATCAACAAACGGTTTTCGGATTCGTAAGCTACACAAAAAGCTAGTGATCTCGGATTGGGTTTGAAGTTTCGGTTTTCACTAGAAGTGGCCCAAAACCGGAAGTCAGGAAATCAAAATAGGAATTTGGAAACAAAAATATGTCAATCGATTCTTCTTAAAAAGTAGATACAGAAATCATTGGGTTTGAAGTTCCGCTTTCAACCGTAAGTGGCCCAAAACCGGAAGTCAAGAAATCGCCTTCGGAATTTGGAAACAAAAATATGTCATTCAATTCCTCTTAAATTGTAGATACAGAAATCACTAATGGTTTTAGGTCATAAGTCAAAAGTAAGCCTTTTTAAAAATTGCCACCAGCCATGAGACGCGTCGTCTCATGAAAGGGATTTTTTTGTAATACCTTAGATCAATATAAAATGGGAAAACTAATACTAAGTATACTAATACTAAGTATACTAATACTAAGTATTAATACTAAACTAATACTAAGTACACTAATATAGAAATGAAGAAAAACTAATACTAATATAAAATGGGAAAACTAATACTAAGTATACTAATACTAAGTATTAATACTAAACTAATACTAAGTATACTAATATAGAAATGAAGAAAAACTAGTCTACTTTTATTATCAAATATTAATAGCTGTAATTTAATGTTATGACGTATGCTGTTCGTAATAAAGTGTACTAATAAAGATCAGGTTCTCAAAAAAATAAATAAATAAGTCGGGTTAACCTCTATGTAATTAACAATAATTTTATGGTTGTTAACTATATATCTATTACATAAAAATATATTATTTATATATTATATTATATTAAGGAATTATAATTAAGAATCATATTATATTTTATTATTTTATTAAACATTATTTATATTTATATTATATTACATATTTTATGTTTATGTATATACTATGTTAAAAATTTAATTCTGCATTTAGTGTTTATAAAATGTACTACATGTTCGGCTTAACGATGAACACTAAAAAAGTCGGGTATAATAATTGACAGGTTAATTTTGGAATATTTTTTACGGGTTTTTAGAAATATAAATACATTTACCTAAAAATTGAAACAATAAAGCAATTTTAAAGGCGATTCAAATAATTAGACTTTTTTAATAATAAATTTGAGTGAATTCATACAAATTCTTTCTTTTAATTACCATAAAATTTATAAGTTTAGTTGAAATTTTAAAACAAATGGTTTTTTTTAATGTTTTTTGCGTTTTTTTTCTTTTCAGCTGGTCAGCAACCAATATTGGACAATGTTAATGGTAGATTCCGTCCTGGTTACTTGGCAGCAATACTTGGACCTTCTGGTGCAGGAAAAACTTCATTGCTCAATGTACTCTCTGGTTTTAAGTAAGTCACATTTTAGTTTTTTCCAAAATTTTCAGTTAAACTTTCATAAAATTTTTCATGAAAGTCCTCCTTTGTTAATACAGTATAATTTCTATCAGTAGCCTTCAACTGTAGATAAGTTGCTCCCCCTTCCTTCTCCTTACAGGAACTGAAACAGTGACCTATCTCTGTAATGCTTGTTTTACTATCTGACATACTTTTCTATAATATTGTTTTTTTTAAGCAAAAGTTCATCACTCCACAGTATTAAACAGTATGCGTTAATTATTTAAAAGATTATCTGTATAAAAAAAACGGCAAAACTGAAGAGAGGCTTGAAAAATTCTTTTGGTTAATCTAAACCTTGGAAAATATTATTTCATTTTCATTTTGTCGTAACTGTGGCTCAGTGGTTAAGGTGCCACACTTGAAATCTGAGATCCCAGGTTCGATTCCCGGCCCGAATGTAAAAAATTATTACAAGTTCAAGCTTAGCCGGCCGCATTGGCGCAGTTGGTAACGTGCTCGCCTCTCATCATGCGGTCTTGGGTTCGAATCCCATTCAGGCATGGCATTTTTTCATACGTTACAAAATATCGTTTCATCCTTCACCGTCTGCATTAGCAGTAATTGCAGAACAGTCGGACGTTAAACCAAAAAAAAAAAAAAAAAAAAAAAAAAAGTTCAAGCTTACC
Source organism: Catonia carolina (assembly GCA_035578175.1). Lineage (NCBI taxonomy): Eukaryota > Metazoa > Arthropoda > Insecta > Hemiptera > Achilidae > Catonia > Catonia carolina. The sequence continues at coordinate 251,630,938 of JAQMRL010000001.1, read as the reverse complement.
ATTCCTCAAATCAAAGTAGTCGCTAATAACCAAGATGTTGATAATATTTAAAATAAACTAAAAAAATCATAAAAAATTTGTTTTGTGAAAATGTTCAAATTGTGTCTTTCATGTTGTTCAGGTTATCAGCCGAAAGGCTGATTTTGACCTCTAGAGGCTTTACTAAGTAAAACGAAGAGCGAGGTGGTTTACAATACCTTTCTGACCGAGTACATCAGTAGCCTATGCTTATGAGCATGCCAGCCCCTCTGAAAAAAATCTACTTTACACCCTGCAAATGCCACTTTCACTTCATTCACCACAGGGTTTGGCTGTGTAATGAAATTCATTACTCTCGGAGGAGATAACTGTGACTAGTGTCTTTTACACTTCTACTTCTTTTATTCTTAATGATTCAGTCATATAATTGGGTGACCTCGCGGCAAGAAACAGAACTATTTTTGTCGCCCTGTGACTAGCAGATTGAGTGCAAATAGTTCAACACTTGATTTGCCTGTTATGGGCAATAGTGTCTTTTATTATCTTTCCATAACATAAGAAGTGTCTTTCCACTTTCTTGAAGTGGAATAAATGAAAGTTTTTACTTTCAGCTGCACTAAGTTACAAATCTACCTAATGAACTTACTGTGGAAAATATTTTTAACGAGACATTCTACTCGTTAATACTGTATACTAAATGTTTAAAATGAATTTTGTAGAAAAAGAATGTTTTCTCAATACAGAGTGAAAAACAGGTCTAATAAAATATTGTATATTATATTTTGCTACAGTTGAATGTCAAATAGAATGGTAATGTTGTAGTTTTGATTAATTTTTTTATATATTAATTATTTTTGTGTTTTGACAGAGGAAATGGTTCCAGTGTTAAAGGTAAAATATTAGTTAATGGCAGACAAAGAATACTGCAAGAGTTTAGAAAGCAATCATGTTACATAAGACAAGAAGTGGCTATGCATCAACTTCTCACTGTAAAAGAGACATTTCAAATCGCAGCCTGTTTCAAACTCTCTAGAAAAACAAGTGCAGCTCAACGAGATAGAATGGTTTGTATAAAATCACAATAATATATAGGTATCAAAATTAAATTTATATGATTAAAAGTGCCAACCCACCGGTTTGGTCTAGCGGTAGAATCGTTGCCAAAATCAGCTGTATAACTGCTGATTTTCGGGGAGGAAAGTTCCGTGGTTCAAATCCTAGTAAAGGTGATCCTGGTAAAAGTTTACTTTATACAGATTTGAATACTAGTCATTGGTTAACAGAGTACTTTAATGGTTGGAGTTCATTTAACCATACTCTCTCAGGAATGGTCGGAATTTTCTATTATCGATGTGTTCAGTACGAGATACAAGACATGAGTGAACTACTGCAGCTCTTATATGCATACGCGCATAATGTTTTCAAGCTGATACATTCATACAATCCGACAATGCTGGCAAACATTCTGATTGGTCGAAACAAGTGGAACAGCAGAGCTTATCAGCCGTGAAAAGCATTAGGCCTATAGTCAGAATTATCTCCTCTGAGAATAATCAATTTCATTATACAGCCAGACCCAGTGGTGGATGAAGTGAAGATGTAATTTGCAGGGTGGAAAGTTGATGCTTTTAAGAGGGCCTGGCATGCTGATAAGCATACTTTTCAATTCTCAGTGATGAAGGCAATTGTAACCACCTCACCTTTTATTTTACTTAGCAAAATCTCTAGAGGCTTAATCCAGCCTTTCGGTTCATTACCTAAACAACACAAGGAAATAATAATACTTCATGTTTTTAGCCTTAATAATTGGTCTTATGTTCTAATTTGATCTACATTAATAACAAAATATTTCTGTTTCAGGTAAATGATGTTGCTGAAATATTAGGGCTTCAATCAGTTATGAATTCTCAGGTTATATTTTTATCCGGTGGGGAGAAGAAACGTGTTTCAATTGGAGTAGAACTGATGAATAACCCACCAGTAATGTTTTTTGATGAACCAACAAGGTACGCATTACTAGTTGTCATGGTAAATGTACTCTTGATTCTTAAGTAGCAGGCTATAATTTAGTTTCAGAAATAATTTTTTAACCAGTGTATCACTTGTATGACTTTTTGTTCAAACTTAAGGAACAAAAATCAAAACTTGGGTAATGATGTATCAATTCAAATTACTTCAAACCTACCATACAAAATTATACAAAATTGTATACAAAAAAAAATTATAATCTACAACTTGTAGATTATAAAAAGTTGTAGATTACAAAAAAATTGTGTACAAAAAAGTATACAAAATTGATCATAACGTTATAATATAAATTCAAAGATATTAAAAATTTTGTAGAGAATAAATCAACATAAGACTCAAGATATAAGTGCAACAAGATATTTTTCTGAAAACTATTTCAATAGTTTCACAATATTTTACCATAGGAGCTTCTCTTAAATTGTTAATCTACAGATAATTTTGTGTTTCTGACAAAATGAATGAAGTTGTCACTTGAAAGTAAATTATCTAGCTGACCTTCAATAAATGAAATAAACAGAAATCTTGTTGCATCCATTGAAGATAATTTTGACTAATTGCTAATGATATTTCTTTTGATCTAATGATATTTCAAGCAATTATTATTCATGAGTGTTTATTATAGTAATTCTTCATCTTAGAATCAATTTTCCTAAAATAAAATTGTGTACTTATGTAAATTTTAGATAATACGTTGTAGATTATAATGCAGATTATATATTGTAGGCTGTGCATTAGTTGGGTAGGTTGATTTCCCCTGCACCATAATTATAATTATGGTGTCATGTATAGTAATTATTGTATTATATAACAATGTTTCTTTTATTTTTTTATGTAATCTGTTAAATGGGAAATAAAATATATTTATTATTAGACTATCCCAGAAATTACCAGATTTGCTAAACAGTACAAACAAAAATTAATTTTTTTAGAACTTTGCTATTTATAGTTTACTAATTTGATTCAAAATAATATTGGTTATAACGTGATGCCACAAAAATTAGTTAATGCAACACTACTAATACAGTGATGCAAGATGGCTGGCCCTTCAATTGGTGCAATTGACTTCTAAGCCTGGGGTCTCAAGTTCAATTTCCGTTCAGATCTGGCATTTTTTTCTTCCGTCATCTTACACCATACACATTAGCCTTCATCTGAACAGCTTCAAATAAAATAAAAAAAAACCGCCATTAAAATTACTGCTTTCTTGTTTAGCATTCTTTTAAAATATGTTTGTATCTTGCCGCAGTAAAATTTACTTTTCATTACTATAGTAAATTATTCCATCCTAGTATATAGTTTTGTCCATAGTTGGATGGGATAACTCCCACCATCTCTAGCCTAATAGGATAGTAGTTTACTATAAGAAATTTTGTATTATCATAATTTATATTTTATGTAATGTGTAATATCATGGGAATAAATAAATTATTATTATTAAATGTGAAAAAGAATAGTTATCATGTAAAAATCTGACACCTACCTGAAGTTTTATGTGATCTTTAAATAATCTATGTTGATGATCTTTTAATCTAACTTTAATGATCTTTCAACCCAAGAAAAGTACTTTACAGAAGAAGTATAAGTGGTTTTGTACATTCAAAAGTATAAAATTATAATCATTTTAAGCGGAAACTTATAAACTAAGATTTTCTTATCCAACTTACATATATTCAAGTTCAACAGATAATACAAACGATAATTTAAATCTTACTAAAAACACTTATGAGACATTATGATTATGTAATTGCATCTACTACTGGTTTAAACCAAACAGTTTTAGGCTGGGTTACGGTACAGTATCAATGTGTTCTAATTTCCTGCAATTTTTGTAGATCCTGACTAGGAACTGAACCAAAGACTGTTCACTTTGTTGTTTGTAATCTAGGTCTTTTAAGCCACTGTACCGTGATGGTGGCTTTTCTCACTTTATTATATTTGACCCGTAACAGGCAGGTGGAGTGTTAAATTATTTGTACTCGATCTGCTAGTTCCAGGGCTACAAAAAATAGTTCTGTTTCTTATCACATAATCAGCCAATTATATGACTGAAGCATTTAAGAACAGAAGAGGTAGACGTTTAAAAGACACTAGTTAGGAGTTATCTCCTTTGAGAGTAATGAATTATTTCATTATACAGCCGGACCCTGTGGTGAATGAAGTGAAGATGTCATTTGCAGGGTGGAAAATATGTGCTTTTCAGAGGGCCTGGTATGCTGATTAGCATACTTTTCCACTTGGCGAGTAAGGCAATGGTGAAACACCCTCGTTTTACTTAGTAGTTCAGGTTAGTTTAACTTAGTCGTAGTAGAGGTTTAAACTAGTGTTTCAGCTGATGACCTAGACAACAACCTTATATTTCAATCCATTTTATAATTGTCTTTCTCTTTTATATTTCAGTGGTTTAGATAGTTCTTCATCATATATAGTTATGAAACATTTGAATTCTTTGGCTGCAAAAGGTCGAACAGTATTAGTTGTTATACATCAACCAAGCTCAAGAATTTTTGAACTTATTGATGATATATATTTACTTTCAAAAGGTAGCTGTCTTTATAATGGACCTTCTAAATATTTAGTAGAAACATTAGCAGCTTCCAATTTTCATTGTCCAATGTACTACAATAGATCTGATTTTGGTAAGTAAATATTATATTATACCTTGGACAATTTGAATTGGCACAAGCATCTTCGATGTTTATCTACTCCACTCTTCGCCCCTCACCATGCAACGACATTACAGTCACAAAAGTAAACAATCACTACTGTAATGTGCGACTCACGCACAGTCACTGCGCTTTGTTTTCACTGTTATTAGTAATAATCAGTCAGACATAATGATGTGACTAATTGTTTTCATATATTATTTTCCGTTCATTATATATTCAGACAAATTTGTTTAGAGTAGCGTGCGTCTGTAGAGTATAGTTTAGTGAGTTTTTGCAGTTTAGTTCTTGTAATTTATAATTTAAATTTTTACTGGGACAAATTAAATACATATTTTAAAATGAAATAATTATTTACAAACTGAAATAAGGTTGTAGCCATTTGCATACATTAAAATTTGTAGACCTTGTTAAAAGAATAGGGTATGGATATACTTTACGTGGAACTATGTGTACACTTAGAGCAAGAGTTGTGCCAGTTTGAATTGTTCACAGTACACAATCATATTTTGTGTTATATGTATTGGTGGCAAATTTTTAAATTATTATCTATCATTTTGTTTCGTTCGTCTGTTCATTACACCCAGATATCAAAAACCACGAGAGATAGCAACCAACTGTTTCTGGATTCATAATCTACACAAAAAGTTAGTGAGCTTGCATTGGGTTTGAAGTTTCGGTTTTGATTGGAATTGGCCCAAAACCGGATGTTAAGAAATCAAATAGGAATTTGGAAACAAAAATAGTTTCATTTGATTCCTCTTATGAGTAGATACAAAAATGATTGGGTTTAAAATTCCCGTTTTGATTGGAAGTGGCTCAAAACCTAAAGTCAAAAATTCAAAGGTGGAATTTGGAAACAAAAATACAGTACAGTCTCGCTAACTCTGCGAACAAATAAAAACCGCGACTGTTCGAACTACTGAAAAGTTTGGATTTGCAAATTTTTGTCTAAAAGGCAATATTCAAGTTTCAAATGAGTAAAATAAAAATATTTATGTATGAAAAACTAATTTAATAATAATATACACACACTAAACTGATGTTACTTGTTTTTTCCACTAAAAGAAATTTTTAAAAAAGTCAATAAAAAAATGTTAAATACAGCACATACACTAAGTTTATTAAAATATGTACAGTTCTTTATGTTGCAATAACCTAATTCAGTTATAAAATACGCACTTTCCACTTACCTTTATTTTTTCTCAAAAGTTACTTATTTTCCTCTGTTTCTTGGAAGCCAAAATTTGTTTGAATGCTTTATCTCAAAGCTACATAAGCAATAATATTTTATAAAATGGCTTATCAGTTTCCTTGGCCCATTCTATACACTTATTAAAACTTGCAACTGCCACTTCATGGTTGATTTTATTTTCCGGTAGTTTTTTGTCATTATCAACATTCTACAGTCGTCAAATTTGCAATTTCGGCATTTGGTTACCGTATTAAGACATTCAAAAAATAATTGTACCATAGGAAATCATCTTCGCTACAAAAAACAAATTATTTTCGAATTACTGGTTCGACTGGTTCCTACTTTGCAAACAATCTTAACAACCTATTCTAGACTAATCACAAACTCTATTATATTATTAAGTAAAAGAATTAAAGAAGTTTAAGAATAGTTAGTGAATAAACTTATATATCTAATTGAATGTTTTTAATTCATTGTCAGAGACCTCAATTTTCATCATCAGTCTTATGTATCATGGAATGAGAGTCCTCAAAGCTGTATTTATTTATTAATGTAGACAAGAAAAGGCATTAAGAAAGCTGTGACCCCAAGTAGCGTCTTGTTTCTCCTTTCTTAAAAGCACGTTGCTAGCCAGGTCTTTCCCTTTATGACTGATTTTTGTTTGAGTAATTTATTCCTATAAAAAATATATTAAACATTTTAATTGAAAAAATTTATTGTTAATTAAAATAATAAAATTTTTACTTAATATTTATTTGTTTCAGCAATCGAAGTTGCATGCAATGAGCGAGAAGGTAATCTAGAATCTCTTAAAATTGAGGCAGATAATCAATTTAAGCAAAGAAAAGGTGAATTCTATTGTGACAGCCCAGAGTCTCTCTGTAATCCTTCTGAAGATACTTGTGAACATAGTAAGTTAATCCAGTGTATCATTCTCAGTAATTAGTTGATTTCTTCATCAGTTCTTATAGGATGTTACTTAGCAAAGATTTTAAATCACTGATAGTGTATACTAACATAAAATTAAAGGAAACATTATTTAATCTAGCTCATTTAAAATGTCAGTTTATAATTATGAAGTTACTATATAAATTTTCATTCTTAAATGCATTATTAACTTATCAAAGAAAATGCAGATTATAATTAAGTGAATGGTAAAAATACTTCAACTGAGCATTTTCAAGATAAAATCATTCAAGATAAAATAAAAAATGAAATTTTTTCAGACTGATGGAAAAAGTATATCAAAAAATACCTGAGAGTCAATCTATTTTCAAGCAATAGATTTTAGCTCTAAAAAGAAATGGAATCTTGGCAAACTATGTCACAAGTAGGCAAATTCATTTTAAGAAACATACAAAAATTTATTTGACCAAGCCTGTGTCTTTAAAGAGAATTTTTTTTTAAATAACATTATTTGCAATCAGTTTTTTAAAAATAAACTATAAACAAATCTTTTGTTTTACAAATCACAAGTTAAGGCCTCATTGCCCTGAGTACCCCTCATTATATCAATTATTCATATGTTAAAAGAGAAAATTACTATGTACAAAGATATTTACATTTTACAATATGGAATGCTTTCCACAATAATTTTATGTACATTTAAACTCTTTCAGACAAGTCCAAAACATGGTAACGTTTTAGGCGTCTAACTTCTTCTGCATTGTTTAGAAAATCTATGGCTAATTCGTTTTGTTATAGCCTGAAGAACCTTACAAAGAAATAAAAATCGTTTTATAAAATTAATCAAGAATTAGAGGTTTAATGTTCTTAAATTTGTATACTTGGTCGTTTTGACCCTTCTCCATTATTCTAGGTTAAAGAATTACAATTAATTTTATTTTGTTTTTCATCTTGTAAATATAGCATTGTAAACTAACACAAAATTAGATTTCACTACTTTTGCTTGATATAATGAGGAATGACGCACCCATTAAAGCATTCCCTCAATTCAAATAAGTTTCAATTTAGATGCATAAATTATAAATTCAAATAAGTTTAAATTTCCCTCAATTCAAATAAGTTTCAATTTAGATGCATAAATTATAAATTAGTCTTGATGAGATCAGACTAAAATTATATGTTACAAAATAGAGTTAGTAGATTGAGGTTGAAGCTTTCAATGTAAAAGGTCTCTACTCCACAATTTTCAGTCATTGTAAATTTGGGAATTTCCTCACTCATAAATTTTGAACGACTTCATTTGGGTATCTGCAAAAATTGTCAATTAGTCAACCAATATTTTTACCAATATTTTTGACTAACAATTCTTGAGCGTAATTTAATGAACTATTTAATAATTATGAATTACTGTGCTTGATACCTGAGATGTAGTTAGAAGGAAATTGGTATTGAAACAACATGCATTTGTTTTCGTTACATGATTCATAATAATTTTATTATTTTATTTTTTTCTCTAATCTACCAGCTGGTCAGCGTTACTGTATTTATTTTGTTGTTAAACTTTTATTTGTTTGAGTATTACTATATATTATCTATTGTATGTATTATATACGTTGTACCTCTTGTAATTTAAAAGAAATTGTAGCAACTCTATTTGTATGGGGCAAGTCCCCAAAGACAAATTAATTAATTTTTTTTTTCAGTGGCAATGTTAATTAATGAAGATGAAAGTGTTTTAAAAAATTGTGATGATGACCATATAAAAAAAGGTTCTGTGATACATCATTATCCTATATCTAGATTACAACAATTTTATTTACTTTTTAAAAGATGTTTACTATGTACAGGGAGAAATTATGTAAGTTACATGAATATTAATTTACATTAACATAATAATTATGTTATTATTAATTATGTTATTAACAATAATAATACATAATTATTATGTATTATTATTGTTCTACCATTTATTAATTGTATATTTTGTAGGGATGAACAGACTTTGTAATATCCATTATCAGACTTTTCAGCAACTATTAATTTTACCTTGTACTTATAAAAAAGGTAATCAAATTTCCAAATGTATCTTTAATTTATTCAGTAAGTTTAATATATACGCAGATCTGGACAATACAGAGATTTTTCTGGAACTAGTAAAAACTATAGTTTTAATTATCAGGTTCTCTAAAGAACTTGGCAATTCTTGATTAAGAGGTAAATCTATAATATATTTGAATTGTGAAAAACCCCTGAAGATTCACAAAAAATTTATTAGGTGATGTGGACCTATTAGATATTGCTGAAGAGGGTGCAGTGACGCACTTCCAACTCCTTTCATCCCCTTGAATCTTCCTACTTTGGCATATGATGTTGTGGGGAAATTTAATTGAAACCTACAGTTTATTAAATGGTTTCTACTCAAATCCAATGTAATTAACTGTGTCTAAACTCGTGTACTTTCAATGTTCAATTCAACATGCATCAACGCATGCCTCATTGCATGTGCTTAGAGGCATGTTATTCACCTTTCCACACTTGTTTGAAAAGCTCTATCTCCATAAAAACCTAATGGAAAATTTTGAACACTACTGCAAATTGAAGCCTACTTTTTTCTGCATTAATTGGTTTGATTTAGATTATTTTATTTGTAAATTAGTCGGAGATACCTACACCAATTAACGCAAAAAGTATTCAGTTTTTAGTCGGTTTTCCGTTAATGTAGTTTTTAAACGTCTGTTACTCCATCCAGGCTTCTCATAAAAATCTGCGTTTAAGTGAGTTGACGATCAGTTTTTTTCTATAATATGAATATTTTGAAAGTGAAGTCTAATGTTCCGTTTTAATAAGCCGGCCATTTTTTTTAAAGTGCTATTTTGGCTTCACGTAAAGATAGGGAAATGATTTTTGGACTAAACCATGCATTTTTACAGCAGTGTCATGCCATGTATCGTATTTTTCATTTATAATTAGAAATAAAACAGAAATAGATACGTGGTGTTTATAGAAAATTCTATTAGCCCCTAAACTTATTGAGAGGAAACTGAGCTCTACAGCAGTATCTGCTCCGAGTATAGTCGCTTAGAAAAATGTAGGTCTACTTCTGTATTTTTCCTGCTGCAACTCATTCCGTGGCTCATTTTCAATTACTTAACGATTTTTGTATTATAAAAAAATAAAAGCTTTGCTTGATATAGGTAATACTGTTGTGAAAATGCATGGTTCAGTCCAAAAATCATTTCCCTACCTTTACGTGGAGCCACTTTTAAAAAAAAAAATGGCTGGCATATTAAAATGGAACATGAGGTTTCACTTTTAAAATATTCATATTATAGAAAAAACTCTGATCTTCAACTCACTTAAACACCGATTTTAACGAAAAGCCTGGATGAAGTAATGAACATTTAAAAACCACATTAACGAAAAACCTACTAAAAACTGAGTACTTTTGTGTTAATCGCTGTAGGTATCTCCAACTAATTTATTAATAAAATAATCTAAATCAAACCAATCAACGCAGAAAAAAAACAGGCTTTAATTTGGAGTAGTGTTCAAAATTTTCCATTAGGGTTTTTTAGAGATAGAACTCTTCAAACACAACAGACTTCTTCCATTGTGTACACTATAAAACATTATAAAACACAATGCCGGCCGCATTGGCGCAGTTGGTAACGTGCTCGCCTCTCATCATGCGGTCCTGGGTTCGAATCCCACTCAGGCAAGGCATATTTTCCTATGTTACAAAAAAATCATTTCATCCTACATTGCATAAAGTTCCACCCCAACTTCGTCGCTAATGACCATTGCAGTTGATGCAACGTTAAATAAATAAAAAAAAAAAAAACACTAATTTGAACGAGTCATGCCATAGCGCATGCCTCTACGCAAGAGACACATGCATCAAGGCATGCCTTATTGCTTGTTAAAACGCAAGTTGAAAATGAAAGCGCAAGAGTGCGGACATATCTATTGTTCATCTTGGAACTTGACAGTAATCAGAGCCATGAACCTACTATAATGGAGGACAGCTTTAGTAAAATCACATAATTTAATTTTTTCTCAATGCATGTGGTCATTCTTTTTAACAGGCTTTTCAATAATGTTCCCAGTGTACGTTCATTAAGAGTGTCTTAAAAAAATGTGCAGATGAATCATTGAAGAACTTAAATGTATCATATTCATGTTAAAATTTTATAGCATAATGAAAGTGTTTTACTTCTGTTGATTATGTACAACTATCTGAATAATTTAGGTAGAAAATGTATTCACATAATTTTGGTCCTGGAAACTTTTTCCAGTTTTGTAAAAACATTTGTACCCTGTGATATAAAACATCGTAGAGATGAGATACTTGACAGAAGTACTAGTTTTAACTTTCATTCAAGTATACATTACTTTTAGAAAATTTAATTAATGACAAGATTATAATCGTTTATAATTATATAAATTTTGTATTGTAGTGATAAAGATTTCATTTTTACCTCAAGGTTTCTTGCCCACATTAAAAATAAACATATTGTAAAGAAATTTTTGAATGTACTACACCATTTAAATAAATATTTTTAAAAATTTCTCCATGATGCAGGGGTTTGAAACTCATAATTGTGCAAGTTAATAGTAAATTACAACTAAGTTAATTCCCAGACAGTGTTTAAAAGATTGTATCATGTTAAAAACCCACTTGGGTATTACCTATATTAAAATTAATGTAATGGCTAATGACCATTGTTGGTGAACTAAAAAACAATATTTAAAAAATTTATTAATTTTTGTTTTAGTTTCATGTTTGACTGTTTTTCTGATTGATTAGTAGTAATGTTATTCTTCTTCTTCTTCTTCTTCTGCCTTTCAAGGATTAGGCATCTCTGTCTGTTCCGAACCTCTCAAATCTGCCCATCTCCTTCTCGGGTGTCCTCGTTCTCTCCTGCCCTCTGGCTTATAGCCCAGTGTCTGCTTAGGTTTCCTATCCTCCTACATTCTGTTTACATGCCCTAACCACTACATTATGTTCTGAGATACCTTGTCGTGTATAAAGAAGATGTTGAGTTCTTTCCTTATCTCGGTATTCCTGTCACGATCTTCTCTACTACACGACAGTGTCTGTTCGATATATATGTATATCGAAGAAATTTCATTTCAGATGCTTGTAATCTACTCTGCTCTCGCTTTGATAGCACCTAAGCTTCACTGCCATAGAGTAGAATCAGCACTGCTAATGTTTTATAAATTCTCACCCTCGTGTTTTTGCTGGTGCTATTTTTTAAACTGCGGTGGATAGTTCCACATATTTGCTGAAATCGGTAATAATATTATTAATAATAATAATAATAATATTGTAAGCATCTTTATCCTGTTGGTCTGTAATGTTGCAACCTAGATACTGATAGTGGGAGATCTGTTCCAAAATATTAGTATCTTTAACAATTTTGCTTCTGACTGGCTCCTTCCCCTTGAATGCCATTACCTTTGTCTTCTTCGTCGAAACTGTCAACTTATATTCTTTGCAGAGTTTGTTCAACATGAAAAGTGCTCTCTGCTTAATTAGTTATTGCTTACTGCTGCAAATTAATGTTATTGCAGTTTAAAATAAACTATATAATATTCAGTTTAAAATATTATTTTAAATTTTATAATTTTATTAATTTGTTTGAATAATTTTTCAGCAATTAGCTCATATTAGAGTAGCCATGCACATCTTGGTTGCTATACTTCTAGGATTTTTATATTACGATTTTGGAGATGATGGTGATAAGGTTATTGGAAATTTTTCTTTTGTTTTCTTCATAGTATTATTCATATTTTTTGCTAGTGCGATGCCAACTGTTTTAACATGTAAGTATTTTTTATATTATATGGTCACTATTTAGTTATTGATTTAATTTATTATTATTAAGATAATTTTGTGAAATTTAAAATCATATTCTCCTTTCAGTAGCACAAGTGTTATTCAGTGAAAACGAATCAGCTTGGGACACAGATGAAACCAGAATATTGTTCAGTTTTTACTTTTTCTTGCCTATATGAATATATAGGAAGGAAAGTATTATTTTCATGTCAATTTTTCCAAAAAAAATTTTTTTTTAGTTTTCACCTGATCTACACATTTTCAGACCCCCTGAACCCAAAAACATGTTTTTAGCGATTGGTGTGTGTGCGTCCAAAATATCTCAAGAACGAAACATCATACGAACGAAAAATTTTTGTGGTTGAAAATTTCGCTCACCTCAATGCAAAGAATTATCAAGCGATATTGTTGTAATTATATTCAAAAGGCGCATACGTATTATATGAATCAACTGTAACATTTTCAGAATTTTTCATCCGTAGTGACGTTAGATAAAACAGTTGTTTTGAGAGCGCGTTTTGATTTTTGCAATTCTGTTTAACGAGTTACAGTCTGTTTCCAAAGGGTTAATATGAATTTTAGGGCGAAGTTTATTATAATTAAAGTTGTAGGAACTTAGAAAAACTACAATTTTTATTTCAATCATTTATTTCTACAATGTTTATCAATTAGTATTTTCTGTATTTTGCTCATCAAAATTGGTAAAAAAAATGGAGATTTTAAAATATTGTTCCTTCATATTCATTTTACGACAGAAGTGTATGCAATCAAAGAAGTAGTTTTTATTTCCTATTGGAAATAGAAAAATCTACTTCACTTTTACATCAAGCATTTTATTTACAGTGCCTAGTTTAGTATCAATTGGGATTTCCCATATTTTTAAGTTTTACAGAGGTTGATTTTCATTTTGCGTCATTCACTCACGATTAAAATTAGGTTTTGGATCATTTTACATTGTTAACTAAAGATTAAATATAGGTATATTTTCATTATTTAAAAAGGCAAGAGAAAGTCGTGTGAGTGTTTTATACCTGATTTCTTAGCATATATTTCATTTTTTGGTAAATTTTATATCAAACAAGCACCTAATTTGACTACTGTTTATTAATATTATTATAATAACTTGTTCAGTAACGTGCCCAACTTAAAGTCTGATATGATTCCCTTCTCCGGAAACCCTCCCAAACTAGATAGTCAGTTATGCAATACCAACCTATTTTGTTTTCTTTATTCGATTAAAACATTGATGACCAAGCAATTGCAACGATTTGAAAAGAAAAGTATTGGAATTTATAACACCCATTAAATTTAAATTAATGTCAGGATTCAAAATTGGTTGATAAATGAGTAGATATCTTTAAATAGGCTAAATGAGATACAATTAGGCCAACTGTATGCATTGACGTTTTAATATTGCAACTGAAGATGGATACATGATATCTGAACGGACCTATTACTGAATTTTTTAGTCAGGTGATAGTCATCTATTGTGTTTATATTACATAATCAGGCTCAATATATCTTTTAAAAATCTCTGAATTTTTAATGTAAAAATTACTTTCTTTCTCTGTTTCAGTTCCTCTTGAAGCAAATGTATTTCTACAAGAACATTTAAACAACTGGTATTCTGTAACTGTGTATTATTTTGCCAAAGTTCTTGCAGATCTTCCATTGCAGGTATATCATAAATAATCACAAAAAATGTTTAGAGCTTCATAATTTAAGGTTTTATTTGTGATTTTACTTAAAAATTACAACACATTTGTTCTTATTGTTTGTTTATTTGAGACATGTTCTTTCTCAACACATAGTTTTTGTTGATCTTTAACCTAGTATAATTTTATTAGTTTAAAAACAATTGACTTGACAACATAAAACTAATACTACCTAAAGATGTGACACCAATATATCACTGTATAATTAAAGGTTTATAATTCCTTTATAATTCTGATTAAACACAACTTCAAATCGCCAGAGTTTGGGGTAACACATTAGGCATATTATGAAAAAGCTTTTTCAAAAAACAAATGAAAAAAAAAATTTCATAATTCAACACACTCTACAGAAAATTATTGGCGCTTAAATTTTTTAATTAGAATTATTGTTTTATGTGAACAGAATTACTGTTTTATGTGAACTGAAGCAATCTATGGAGCACTGTAGGCCAGTTCATAAATATAGTTACACTGTTCTCACAATGTTGTCAACAAACCTTGTGAATCTGAATAAATTTATCTTTAAAACGTTGAAACTGTTCATGAAAATCTGGGTAAATAGTAAACTAAATTCATTAAAAAAACCAATCATATCCTAGTTTTGTGATGCAATGTTATCTGTTTTAAAACTTTAAGCTTGAAATCCTGAAATTAATGGGAATGTAATTCTTTTAATTAGTACAAAATTAATAAGAAACTCTTGCTCTAATATCATTTTCAAATAAAATCATGACTGCCTCGATGGCATAGTGATTAGCGTGTTAACCTACAAAGTAAAAGGTCCCGGGTTCGATTCCCGGCTAGGATCTGGAAATTTTAACACATAAAACCCATTGCTACAGTACCAAAACCCACAGTACAAGCTAATAACCAAGCTCAACGCGACCTTAAATAAACTTAAAAAAAATAATAAAATAAAATCAAGTAGACCTAATGGCCTTCTTTAGTGGCTCAATGGATAGCTTATTGGAGTGTTAATGGTACAAGTCCTAGATTAAGCTCATGTCTAGAGTCTGATTGTAAATCAATTTTGTTATGTTCTCTGAGTATTTCAATGAGAGTGTTCACGTATGATTTTTTTAACTGTTTCAGATTATATGTCCGACATTATTTTTAATGATCAGTTACAGTTTAACTGGTCAACCCTTGGAATTTAATAGAATGTTCATGCTGTGGTTGGTGTGTGTCCTTATTGCAATATTAGGACAAACATTAGGCAATACTTTTGGTGCTATATTAGATGTTCAGGTAACAACAGTTATTATTATTATTATTATTAGTCGTAAAGCTCCTGAAGTGGAAGACGCTAAGTAAATCTGGTTTGTTTTTGGGATTTCTTGTCGTAGGCCACACAGTTGCAGTGCAGACCACACAGTTTATACTGTGCTCTTTTTCTCACTTTTGTCATCTGCTATAATGTATCTGTAAGGGATGAAAGGTACACTTTGTGTCTCTCTTATGTTAGGGAAGTATTTTTACCATGTTTTCTATAGATTTACATGTTTGCTGTTTCCTGGTATGACTCTCCAGTCATTTTATGTCACCTTTTGCAATGAACATAATTATGTAAATGAACTTTTCCTCCTCCTCCTACTTCTTCTTCTTCTTCTGCCCTTCAAGAATTAGCCCTGCCTGTTCCGAACCTCTAAAATCTGCCCTTCTCTTCCTTGGTCGTCCTCGATCTCTCCTTCCCTTCAGTTTGCAACCCAAAATCCGCTTAAGTTTCCTATTCTCACTCATCTTGTCCATATGCTCTATCCACTTTAATTTATTTTATAGTACCCTATCCTATCATTAATGGAGAAGATGTTAAGCTCTTTCCTTATCTCTGCACTCCTATAACAATCTTCTCCACTATATCCATATCTTTGCCGTAAAATTTCATTTCAGATACCTGCAATCTGCTGTCCTCTGTCTTTGCTAGCACCCAAGTTTCACTGCCATAAAGTACATAAAGTAGGGATGGCACTGCAATTGTTTTATAAAATCTCAACCTTATATCCCTACATAAACATAAAATTATGAAATAAAACAAAATCTGTATTTGAGATAGTTCAGCAGATAAACTCTCGCAGTGAATGTGTTAACCAATCATTGTTTGAAGTTATTGTGTAATTACAAACCATAAATAATGATGTTACAGTATTTTCTCGATTCTAAGGTGCACCTGTTTTCACAATTTGATACCTCGAAAAGCGAGGTGCGTCTTACAATCGAGGGTGTCTTGCAGTCACATACACTGATTATCAGCACTCTAAACTATGTATGAGACATCTACTATGCATTATAAGATAAAATTATCTTTTGAATTAACATAAAATAAAACTTTATAAATAATTATTAGAATTTGTAGAAGCAACTCGCTCACAAATGTAATATTTGATTTTGAAACACAGCTTGTGAATTTCCAGCACCATATTATTAACTTAAAAACTGAAAACTCTACTCTCTTGATCAGATAGGTAATGCAGACGAAACTCCAGCCTATTTCAATATGCCTAGAAACTACATGGTCAATGTAAAAGGTGCCAAAGAAGTACAATAAAAAAATTCTAGGTACGAGAAACTGGGAATAATAGTTATGTTATGCATAACAGCCGATGGAAAGAAACTTCCTCCTTATTTGACACTCAATCAAAAAAGTGAATTCAAGAAAGTTATTATTTCCATCAGTATTGTGTTATATTTAATTCTGTTTCATCGCCAATTTCTGGCAATAAAATTTCACTTTATATTAGAAGTAAGAGTTTAATTATTTTTCTGCCGGTTGCATTGACGTAGTTGGTAACCTGCTCGCTTCTCATCATGCAGTTTTGGGTTTGAATCCCATTCAGGCATGGCATATTTTCATATGTTACAAAAATCATTTCATCCTTCACCATCTGCATTAGCAGTAATTGCAGAACGGTTGGACGTTAAACCAAAAAAAAATATATATATATTTTTCTAGATTTTATTTTTTCCAAAATTTGTACTGCCAAAAAAAACTGCGTCTTAGATTCGAGGGTGTCTTAGGATCGAGGATATTATGGTATACTAATTTTTTATTTCAATTAATTTTGTTACAGTTTGCTGTATTTGTTGTGCCTGCATCGTCAATCCCTATGTTCCTATTATCTGGTTACTTTCAACGGCCAAAAGACTTATCTTCTGTTTTTCGTTCATTGAGTTATATAAGTTATTTTAAATATGCATTTGAAGCAGCTTTATTATCATTGTTTGGTTATAACAGAGAACGATTAAAATGTAGTGAACCATATTGTCATTACAGATCTACCTCAAAATTTCTTGCCGACACTGGTGTTCAAGATTTTTGTTACTGGGAGAGATTAAGTGCTTTAGTCGGTTGGATAATAGGTTTACAATTATTACTTTATTTTACTTTAAAATGGAAAGTATATAAATCAAAAAGATAATTGTTTATTTAAATCTAGTTAGTCAAACAGTGAAGTGCTGAACTTATGAATTTTTAGCGGTTATTCCCTTTTTTAATTTGTCCCACTAACATATTTTTCTGATTTAAATTAAACTATTATGTGAAATAAAAACTCATGTTGGCCGCCTCTGTAGCTTAGTGGTTAGCGCGCTAGCCTACAATGCGGAGGTCCCGGGTTTAATTCCTGGCTAGGGTCTGGAAATTTTAATGCATTAAAACCCACCGATACAATATCAAAACCTTCAGTAGTCGCTAATGGCCTAGCTGTTGATGCAACTCTAAATAATAAACTAAAAAAACTCATTTGTCCTGTTTGATGGTTAGTTTAAAACAAACTTTATTTTTACATTGTTGTAAATTACAACTTTGGAATCTTAATGTAAAATAAAATAAAATAAAATATTAAATACATTCTGTAAAATAATTTTGTGTTACTACTTTTGGTTACTTAATGGTTAATCAAAAAAATAAATATTGTGGGTTTTGACTAGTTAAATTTAAATTTCAAAAAAGTTATACTATAAATTAAATATTTGCCTGTACTAATAAAATGTAGAAATCAGCTGTTCTAAATAAATAATACTAACACAACAGCTGATTGCTACAAATTCATTTGGACCATGGCAAATTTAGGTGTACTATATAACTAAGTTATCTTAGCGTGATTTCTGCGCAGGTAGTAGGGATGGATGGTATTGGAGTGGTGGAGAAGTTGAGTGAGAGAGATTGAGTACCTGAGAGAGATAGCATTATGAGTAATAATATTGTATTGAAAATACTAGTGAAGCGAAACGTATACTCTTCAATGTTAACAGACCGAAGGTTGAAATGTGACTGACGTGGGCTAGGCTATTAGTTCGCTTTGTACCCCCACTACAACGATGCCTCGCCTACTAACGCCACGAGATGTACTATTGCGCATTCATACATCACGCTAAGATAACTTAGATCCAGTATACAGAGGTATAGGTATCAGGTGAACTAATGTCCCATAGCCAAGCAAGTGAGAGGGAGATATGTGGCATAACTACCCATGCGCTCAAAGGTCTTTACCGTTATAATCCAAATCTGAAAACATACTACAGTCTACAGTCGTTATCTTGCTTGTTAGTTTACTGCATGGATAAACGCTTCCTCACAACAATGAGTAAAATTAAAGACAATGTTATTGGAAAGGTGCGTATGGGTTGTGCGAGTGAGAGCGTTATGCATTCTCACACTCCCACGGCTAGGGGACATTAGTTCATCTAAATACTGTATCTAAATTTGCCTACAATATGAGTCATTTATAGCTTGAGTCCCAGCTCTGTGTAGTTGGAAGGAATACAATGCGTTGTTATAGTAGAGGGAGAATGAATGAGTTAGTAGTATTTCACAGTGACGCATTTGTAGTGGTAGCATGTATTAACTAGACTAAAAAAATATTCTTATCATCCGGCGCGTTAATTTAACAAATACCTACGGGGTTTATTAGCTTGGTCGGATTCATAATATTTAACTTGCTAATTTATATCAAAATATGTAAATAAATAAATGTAATAAATACAAACAAATATTTTAAATACGGAAAGTTTGAAAACGAATGTTTTGTATAAGAGTAATACAACAATCGTATACCCAGCATGCATCACCCACACCCTTCACCCCGCAACTACATGGAGCATGACCCGACCTATACTTTTAACAGTATTACAGTAAAAATAGTACAAATTGTATTTTTAAATAAGTAAATCAATGTTTTTCAAATTGTTTTTGTCACTGTGAAGATGTCTGAATTGTGTGGTTCATATCAGCACTTTTGTTTTGACTATGTTACTATTTTATTGTATAAGGGTATTGTTAATATTTTTTACACCATGAACAAATAAAATTTGGTACTATTTATCATATATTTATAGCAGGCATTATTATTATTATATCTATAATTTATAAAGTACAAGAGTTTTTATTTAACAGTGTTAGACGTATATACGTAGACAATTTTTAATAATAAGAATTAAATATTTATTTTTGTATTGATCAAGTAATTAGGTTATGTTGTACGTATCATATATTGTAATTAGTATTTTACCATTAAGACAGTATTTTAAATTGTTGATTAAATAAATTGTGGTACAATTAGTTGCATTTGTTATTTCTATTAAATTAAGTGAAGTTGAATTAGATTTGTATTAAATAAAGTAATACCAAATTATTGGTGGGTGATTATTTAGTTCATCCAAGTGGCGTTTTCCAGTAATACACCACAACAATCTGAACAGACTTTTTTTGTAGAGAATATTTGGAGTTATTATTTTATTCTCACCACCGTTAATAATGTGGTAATTAGGATTAACTACTCAGTTCCAAAGGTACAAGGGTTTCTACTACATTCTGAAACCACTTGATGTCACACTGTCCACAACAGTGACTTACCCAACACTCCTTGATGTCTCTAAGCATTAAATGATCATCAACACACCTTTCTTTTCCATTCCCCTACTTGGTCATTGAAAGCTTTTGCACTGGTTGTCGTGTATGATACTTACATTAATGGACAGTACAAAAATGGCAATATTTTGTCAAATGCTGCACATTAATTACTTTGCTGGTATCAATAGCTGTAGCAGTTTTATACAAGTGACTGAAGATGTATGATCTTCTATAGATTTTTAATAAATAATGTTTTTAGTTTCAATTATATGTTATTTACTCTGATGATGGTGGATCCACCGAAACACGTGTAAGTGAAAATTAAAATAAAGGTGACGCAGTTTAAAAAGAAGGTTAGTGAAATTATTGTATTAATTCATTATATGAAATAGAAATAGCTGTAGCTTTACATGATATATGGTGCCATTAAACTCATATATTGTAATTAGGTCAGGTTTAATGGCACCATATATCATGTAAAGCCATAGCTTTACATGATATATGGTGCCATTAAACCATAATGTTGCTTTTGCTACATGTTGCCATCTAAAGCTACAGATATGTCAGTTTTATAATTACGTTTAATAGCTGCAGTAACAGTCTGTTTTATGTTATATTCTACAACTGTTTCAACTGTGGATTCTAATTTCTCAATTATATTTCAGCAACTTCAGATCAAATTCCTCCGTTATTTGTACTATAATCAGAACCTTATCTACTCCTTTGCAATTCTATATAACGCTTTACTGGCACCTTCCAAATGCAAACACTGGAAAATAGGCGTCGATTAGCTTCACTAATGTATTTGAAACAATTATTGTGTGGTAAATAAATGATCCTTATACGCTTAGAAAAATCCCTTTTCGCCTCCCAAGTTTTTATGACCATTCAAAAAATATGTTTTATCACAAATCTTCCTCCACTAATTATGCAGCTTATTTGCAGGTTAACTGTATGATAGTTAATTATAATATCATAGACAGAATTGTGACAATAGATCCATTTTGTCAGAGCCAAGCATCGTATAGGTCAGCCATTCTTAAGTCTTTCAAGATGTAAGTTTCAAGCAATTCCACATTATGTGTGTATGTTAATTTTTTTTTCTTGTTTTGTTTTGGACCTCTATCATGATTATTGATCAGTAAATTATTTGTAAAATCTGTGTGTATAATACTGTTTTAGGTATATTTAATTCTGTTTGCATTATTGACTATTTTTGTTAGTATTTTTCTCTCCTTTTTTTGTATTGTCTTTTGCTCTGTAATGAAATATTGTTTCTGTAATTGGGCCGTAGTCAGCCTGTTGCAAACAATTAAATTAAATAAATATTATCAAATTGGTTGATGGATTTTAAAGATTCCTTATAATTATAGAGAATATATTTCTTCTGGTTGCCAAACTTTTTCTCTTAGACAATAAGATACTCTTTTAATATTTGTGTTAAATAAATACAGGGTTTTACTTTTTAAGAAGTACAAAAACTGCTTACTTTTGTATACAGTCTGCAAGATAGTAATAAATAATTGGCAAGCCCAACTCTCTGCTAATAACATGAGAGACTATTTACTCCTGTTGTAGTATTTACATTTTTGTATTTTCTATGAAAATTTTAATTAGAGTAGGTTTATTTTAATTACCGTAATGATTATAATTATCATTGACAGATTTATTATTTGATTCACTTTCATTACAGTAGAACCTCTAGTGAACTTTGATGAAACAATACAACTACAGTATTTGCTGCAATTTATAGTGTTTTCTGTATTATAATAAAATTTAGAACAATATTTTTTTAATTTGCATATTTAAATAACATACCGTATTAACAAAAAAAGTGAAAAACTTACATACCTATATTTTATGGTTTAACTAAAAAAATGTTCATCTAAAAATTAAAAACTAAACAATTTACTAACACACACAATGCTGTTGACACAATAACTCGTCCGATTGGACTGGAAGTTTCAGTGCAGAACTCTAGTTCTGCACTGAAACTGTATTTGACAACATGAACTCCCAACCCCAAAAATAATTGGAGTTTAAATTTCTAGGAAGTGAGCTGGTTTAGGCGGGACATTTGACAGTGACAATTTGTAGGGTAGGGTTTTCTGAATAATGGCTGACCATTTTTACTAGCTAATAAAATTGTAGCAGATATCATTGGCTGAACTTGACTACTACTTATATCTGTTTTCAACAGCGGTTTTATTTATACGTATTAATTGCTACACCAGTTGCCAAGTTTCCGAAGGTTGAGTTTTAAGCTTCTTCTGTACAAACTTAACCTTTAGTTACTATACCTGAAAATAGTTACACTTTTACTATCCATAAGTACAAGTATGACAGATCTCCAATGGCTATTGTTTATTAAAAATAATATTAAATGAAGGTAATTTCTTTTTATTGTTTATAGTTTTCAATTGTTACTTTTAACTTGCATTTCTGCTTAAATGCAAGTTTTTATTACGTAAAATCTAATTAATTTATTAATTCCGAAAAAACATTTTTGTCAAAATCACAATTTAAAATTTTTAAAACTCTTGTCACAAAAATTATGATGCATTTTGGTTATTCCAATGTCATTTGAATGTAGTCAATGCTCGATTTAACGGATTAGCCTCATAAATAAATAAAACGGTTTGAAAATTACAAAAATCTAAGGAATGTTAATATTTTTTGTGAAGAAACCCTAACATAACAGTTTTTGATACATGTAACTAATTATGTACGCACGATAGATAGTTTTGAAGTGTTGGCATCACTGCTATGAGTGTAGGCCTAAACATCTGCATTTTTCCCGCTCATAAGCGCTTCAAGTAAGGTATAAGTAAGTAGTAAGGTAAGTAGTAAGTTCTTTCAGAAAGGTATAGTTTTTTTAAAGTTATGATATGAGTAAGGCTATAAGCAAATCCAATGTTTACTTTAACACATTATAGAAACATATGTTACCTATAGTGTTATAAATGAATGACTTTCAATTTAACTGACTTTCACAACATAGTGTTTTCAGTATCAGTATTTCACAAAGTGTTGGTGTTGTACAGTATCTTACAATAATTTGTAAGAATGCCATAATCTTGATAAAAATTAAATTTCAATTTTTTTCTTCAGCCATGAATGGTTTCTCACCGCTTCCTCAGCAAGTATACAGGCATTGAACAGGTAATATGTTCTTGTGTTATTCATTAGATACTGAATTTTAAGACTGTTCTTCACTGGTTTGTTTAACACAGCGACCACAAAATAAATAACATTTTTTCTACTCAAATATACTCACCAAGACTAGCATTTCTGTAAATTCTCTATAAACTGATTAAAAAATTTTGAATTCGCTGTATCAGTATCAGTTATTTTTCTTTCTCCTCTGTTGACTGTTATCAAATCTTAAATCTAACAAAATAAATAAAATCTGTCTTATAATATAATAATAAAGCAATAACTTTGTATATTAGTTCCATCTGTGGCAAAGATATTAAACACGGATTCATTTCCAATCTTGAACACTGCCACGTACATAAGTCCAAACCCCATAGTTCAATCTGGTCGATCTCATGGACACAAGACAAATTTTGTTTGGAATAGTTTGGCTTCATTTTCTTAATTTTTTAATCTGTCCATGTTATAATTTTACCTTTTATAACTTCAGAGAAAGTAATTCCCAAACACCTGAATGTCTGGATTGTTGCTGATAGCTTTGACAAAAATCTTTCAGACCAGGCAAATGGGTAATAATATTAAATGACAACGTTCAGACTGGAATTTATTTATGTTTATTATATATCCTGAAAAGATGTACAGAACCCAGAATTATCAGAACCTGCCTTATCAAGATTTATCAAAAAATTGGGCTATGGCAAATTCCTTCTAATGAAACTGTTTATTAGGAAATTGATCCGATATTAGCGTAATGAAGGAAAGGAGGATTTCCTACTTTTTTCACAGTTTAAGAATGCTGAATGATAGAATATTGAAACAACTGATCCCCAGGAACTTGAACAGGAAGATTAAGGGAAGATACATCAAAGAGATTAAGAGGGATCTCAATGAAATTGGACTGGCAATTGAAGACATGCTTGACAAGAAAAAAAATAAACAGTGCCCTCATTTTGTTGGGGAAAAGCAGAAAGACGCACGGTGGAGGTCACAGATGAGATACAGACACAAAGATAGGATTGTCTCAAAAAGTACTGGCAAAACCAAAAGGCTAGACCAATACGTTATCCGAAGAACACTAAAAATTGATTGGCTTAGTGGTCCAATGTGGCCTTAAAATCATCATAAAAAAATATCCTGAACCTTTGAATCTGATAAAGGTAGAACCCTTGAAATATTTTTGTCATAAGTAATGAGGCTGGTTTGAACCTCCTAAGTTTCTAATAAATAAAATACAGTGGTTTACTTACTTGAACTCATTGTTTCCCTTATTCAGATGCTAATTTTTTTTTAAAAAATAAATCGCAAATTTTTATAACAAATATTTTATTTGAAAAACATGTAACAGAAAATACTAATTACTATACAATAAAAAAAATATTTTGCATGGAGATGAAAGATGTGCTTTTAAATTTACAAATATTACATGAATATTTTGTACATCTTTTAATTTAATTACAAAACCTTATTCGTACATCTGAGTCCAGTGCAAAATAAATTGGCAAACCTTAAAAATACAAGTATAAATTTTATTAGGTATTTATTATTAACAATACAATAATACTGATAAATCAAATTATTAAAATTGAACAATAGTTTACTTAATTTTTTACTGATATAAAATTGTTTTAACTTTTTGAATGAAATTTTATTTAGAGTTTTAGAAATGATTTCCAATTTAAATATTACATATTGAGTGTAATATTAATTTTTAAAGATTAACTTGCAATTTTATAATATTTTGTCACTTAGTTGTAACCACTTTTTTATTAATTATGACTTAACATAATAATAGTTTTCATGTGCTCTAAAATTGAAAATTACATAATTTTTTGTGAAATTAGAGTGGCTAAATTTTTAAACAGTTTTATAATAAAAATTTTATCAATACATAACAGATTATTTGTAATACTAACATGTAAAAAGTTAATTAAGTATAGTTTATGCTCTGTTTCAGGTACATCGGACAAATAATTAATTCTTGAATGTTTAAAATTGTTCATGTTTTATTATCATGAACATTCATATAAATCCATTTAAATAAATAAGTAACTAAATTTGTCAAAAGTTTAAAAAAGCAATAATTTGGATATTTGGAGTGAAAATTTTGAAAACAAAAATAAGTTATTTTCTTGAAAGTTTAATCGTTCGTAATTATATTTTGTTTTCTTCAATAATGACTTTTTTAAGGAAACGTTTTACTCAAAATTAGTCATTTGTGTATGAAGACAAGTTTGTTTTATGACATAGTATTTAAATATGATAAAATCTCATTACAAGACTTAATTTTGCATTAAAATATATATTTTTATGTCTATCACAACCGAGGAAAATTTTACTAACAAGTAAACAGTTATCAGTTATTTAAACACTGTTTAAGTAAATTTATTTAAATTATATTTTAAATATTTTATTATATAGTTAAACTTAAATAAATTGTTTTGTACCTTTTATTTATTTGCAATAACCCGTAAAATTTAAATTGACAGAAAAAATTTGGTATATTTTACTTCATTTAAAACCTTTTAAAACATTTAAATCTTCAGTAGTAAATTTAACAAATGAATGAATAATTACTGCAGTTTTTTTACTTTAGCTGATTTCTATACAATTTTTACAAACACTTTTTTTTGCCCTTTAATCTAAATACATTATTGAATATTGCACCTGAAAATTATTAGCCTAATAAGTTTTATCCATCTACACACAAAAATACTTACAACAATTATAAGAACCTTACAAATAAAATCATAATCTTTTTCAATGTTTAAGAGAAAGTTAATTATCCATAAATCTAACTCCATCATTATAGGTTAAGTAAACTAGAAACTGATAAAAATTTTATAATTTAGTGTTTTTTAAAAAATCGTTATTGAAAATTTTTAACCTTTAATTTCTTAATGTTATCTTTGGTCCATTAGTAATGTGTTTAATATCTTGGTTGAGTAACTTGTAACATTTGAAGATTTTAAACTAACAGCTGTTGTTGAAAACATGTAGAGTTCATCTACATAAAGCCCAAAAATGTAGTCAGAAACATTGTTCACTAGTTTCTTTCTCGCATTTTACAAATATATATATATATATATAAGTGAGAATGTTTACAAAATTTACTTTCAATCATTCATGATAATAAAATAATCTTGATCTTGTCCATAAAATGACTGGTACTTGCATGCACATAACTAAACAATAGTCAGTGAAATATTTTTTGTAAATGTTTTTGTTTCCCTGATTTCATTATGGAATTTTTTAATGATCTTAATTAAATTGTAGTAATTCACTGTTTTTGGTTTACTTGACTTAAAATTTCCAAAAATGTTCATTAATTACACATATTTTTTTTTTTTTTTTACAAAACCTCAAAAATGGTCATACTTCATCTACTGAATTTATTTTTTTAATCTATTTACAAAGATGAAAACAAATAGAAAAAATACAAAAGATGATAGATTTTTAAAGGAATAAAAAACCTTTTAATATTCTGTAGTGTGCATACAATTCTATTTTAAGAAATGATGATAGTAACTTTAAAGGTTATGTATCTCTTTGTTATTAATGAATTTAATATTATTTCACATTATTTTTTAGAAACATTCGATTCATATAAACCTGAGTTAAGAAAATCTAATTCGTTGTACAAACAGATCATACCTATTAATTAAATCCTCCTCATAAATAATTTAATAAAATTTAACAACACAAATAAATAACAATAACAAAATACTTAAAAAAATTTAATTTGTTGGATTTTATTGTACCAATTTTTCGAATTTGTTTGGTGATTGATACAAAGGTTGACTTTCGTATCTGTAGTAATCATTATGATTAGATTTAGTCTTATCGATGTCAATAAACTCTGCATCAGGATCAATCAGTACAAGCCCTTGTGCAACATGTTGATCAGAGACGTAATCATTAACTAATGTATCGTGGCTTAAGTCATATTGAACAGGTTTAAAAGAATCTGTTGGTTCAAGTAATTCCACTTCGTTTGATGTTTCAACTTCGTTTAAATGATCAGATGGTACATTTTCGATGTTTTCCAATGAATCCCATTCCGTGAATCGAATCTAAGGATTAGGACAGAGGAAAATAGGCCACATATAAAAGCGTGCAACATAATTTTCAGTGTGTAAACATAAATTATAAATTACAAGACAAATAAGCACACATAATAAAAGTCAAGACACATTTAATAATTAACGGGACAAATTAATGAACCAAAAATAAAAACATTCAATGACAATGAAACTTTTTGAGGGTCAGGTTATGAACCTTTTGAACACTGTTAATCAGCTGTTCAATAATAATTAATTTGAACATAACATCTTTAGTTAATTTCAAAATCCCAGCTCTGATTCGAATGTCTATGTCAGAAGAGCAACATTCACTGATAAGAGTTTTGCTATCCAAAGTTGTAAAACTGATGGAAATTACTAAAGAATTTTGAAACAATATTAAATAAGTATATGTAAAAGAATTTAAATTGCAGTAAATGTATCTTCAGTGGAAACATCCGGAGTAGCCGAACAATATTGAAAAATTCAAAACTTCATGTCAGCCGTTAAAGTAATTTTTAAAGTCTTCTGGAACTCGCAAGGCCCAATTTTTTACAACTATTTAGAAGAACAATATACGATAAGCAATGAGTACTATTCTACCATGTTCCAACAGAGACTGAGATCTGCTGTATAGAAAACTGTAAGGACACTCTCTCAAACGGTGTGATTCTTTTGCAAAACAACATGTGCCCCCCCCTGCCAAGCTTAGCGACTGAGAGAAATGCTTAATTAGTTGGGTTGGGAGGTGTTGCCACATCCTCCTTACAGCCCAGACCTTGCCTCATTTGATTTTCATTTATTCAGCCAGCTCAAAGACTTTTTATACTGCAAGAGGTTCGACAACAAAGAAGCAGTCAAAAAATTGGTTCATAAATTGTTTAACAGTAAGGTAGAGATTTCTACACTGTAGAATCAGAAAGCTCACAGAATGGTGTGACAAATGTCTAAATGTTGTTGATCATGTTGAAAAGTAATATAAGTTTCATTGTTGTTGAATAAATTGTTATTTCTCTACATCAGTTTGTCTCGTTAATTATTGAACGCTCCTCGTAACTTATAAGTTTCAGCTATAGATCTTCAAAAAATAATGTTAAACATAGAAAGATTGGTAACAACAGAAGATAATACATGTAAAAGATATTCTGGTAGGAAGAAAACATAAATCGTCATAACCAATTTTTCAAATTTAGTTGGAAAAAATTAGCCACTGGAAAAATAAATTACAAAATTTTTGTTGGAATTCACTGTTGTGAATACTTTACCCGTGAATAAAGCAAATAATAGCCTTGGATGAGGCCTAGTGCTCAAATTTGTTGTACTTCCAAATATATTTTCTATTGACAGTGTGTTTGAAATGTTATTACAACCTAGAATGTACATGAACATCTCATGCTTAATATTATAGAGGTAATTAGAGTTGATTACAGGAAATTGTATGTCTTAATCATAAATTGTCCCTCCTTAGAAACCATTATTTCATCATGGATTTAGTCTCATTAAAATCAGCAATCTTTAAAAATGTTTTTTAATTTCAGTAATCAGAGGAACTCACTAGAGTTTTTAAAAGTCATTTACTCCTCAAAAAAACACTTGTACAAAAAAATGTGTAGGTTTTATTTTTTATTTGGGAAATTCAGTATATGTTCCAAAATTGACTGGATGGTAACCTTAGCTAAACATGAAGGCTAATGCCATTTTTTTTTCTATCATTTTGAGGTCTGCATGAGATCAAAAAGCCATGTAGGGAATTTCACAGGAACAAATAAGTAAGATGGTTGTAAACAAGTTTTCATGATAAAACTACAGCCCAGATTTATTTATTAACTGTTTATGTACGGTACTTTTGTACCTTCACAATATGCAATATTTTGAGTGAAAAACTCATAATACTTCATAGAACATTTGCAATTTGGATGTGTTAACATAAATAAATGACTGCCAAGGTAAGTGATCACATGAAAATAGATAAACAGAGGTTTTGTTAATACCTCAATCAGTGTACTAAAAACTGTAATTACAGATACTGCATTTCTCTGTCCAGAAACAACCAGCTACTAACACCTCCAGTAAATTAAATTATTCTAATTAGCATAAAACTCACTGAGTTGGTCTAGAGGTAAAGTCATCACAAATCAACTGTTTAACAGCTGATTTTCATAGATGAAGGTTCCTGGTTCAAATCCTAGTAAAGGTAGATACTTTTATAAGGATTTGATTACTAGACAGTGGTTACCAGAGTACTTTGATGGTTGGGGTTCAATTAACCATACTCTCCTAAAAATGGTCAGCCTGGGTTTGTACAAGACTACACCTCATTTACACAACATACACATCACCTTCATCTCATGGGTCATGGGACATGACATCTCAGGGGTCATCAAACCGATTGTAACATACACATAACAGGGATAAATTTTTTTTTAAATAGCATGAAGTAATAAAATAAATGTAATCTTTCATCTATAAAAACAAAAATGGGATTGTATCTAAAATATGCAGTTTACCAGTACATGAAACACAAAATGGAAATTATATACATGCATAAATGCACACAAACATTTAAGTAGACAGTCTATTTTTCATATAATTTGCCCAGCACACCGAAGTATCAGTATAATTTTATTATCTACCGCACGAACAGGGAAGTATTACATTTGAATAATCAGAACTGGCTCTGCCAGATAGATCTCTTCATTTTTCAGCTTTTAGATAAACACAAACAACCATACACTAACCTAACGTAATAGGTCTTCCATTTCTCTAAGTTCAACTCACTGAATGATAAGAGTGAGCAGTTCAGGTGATCGACTGACTTTCTACACACCAGTCCAAATGTAGTTTATTATAGTGATATCATTCATTCCATTAAATATTCGTCATAAATACAATATTGTTTATTAAACACAGCCATTAACCAGTTCTCATATTCAAATACAACATACATTACTATCATCTCTGGATGAATGAATTATAGGTTTATGTGCTTTCTTCTGGTCTAATACTTTTATGAATAGAATTTTCTATAAAACTGTGGGTACTTGTGGAACAGTGCAAGTTCAACTTGTTCAGGGTACACCTATAAAGTCAACACCCATAGTTATAAAAAAAACTGACATTAATGCAAGCTTGAACATAACAGCTGACATTACTAAACTTACAGCTTACTTATTAAACTTACTTATTAGATTTCTCTGACGAATATTAAGTAATAAAAATATTCCTCACTATCATTGTTTATTTCCTTTATTATGCTGCATTATAAACTCTTGTAAATTGATTTAGTTGTGTTCCTAATAATTATAATTGATAGATGGTATGAGTTATATTTGATTATAATGATATGTAAATATTCAATTTCTTTTATTTTTCATTCTGATTATTTTGTGAAGCACTGAATTTATTAGACAATTTAATTGTTATAATAGAATAGATATGAATACTTTTCAGATCAAAGTGGTTCAATTAAACTTATCTTGATATATTTTGATCATTTCACCCTTCACCGTCTGCATTAGCAGTAATTGCAGAACAGTCGGACGTTAAACCAAAAAAAAAAAAAAAAAAAAAAAAAAAAAAAAAAAAAAATTGATATATTTTATTCATTAGTATTATTTTTATTTACTTTTGTCTAGAGGTAAAATTGTTGCTGCGAGTCAGCTGTTTAACAGCTGATTTTCGAAGATGAAGATTCCTGGTTCAACAACTCCTAGTAAAAGTAAAGGTTAAATCCTAGTAAAATTTTGTATGGATTTGAATACTAGAGAGTGGTTATTGGTGAACTTTTATGGTTGGGGTTCAATTAACCATACTCTCTCAGGAATAGTTGGCCTGGGTCTGTAGAAGACTACACCTCACTTACACATCATATACGTCATCATCATCTCATTGGGTCATGGGATTGCTTACTGTTCTGAATGGAACAGATTCCAACGCACACATTAAGAATAAAAAAGTATCATCTTTATTTTTGCTGAATGTAATTTTTAAAAGTTACAAGAAAAAACAAAAGGCAGTCATATTATAGTGCTGATGGAAGAAAAGTATTAGCAAAATGGAATTTATAAAATTGAATGTCTTTTAAATATGATTGATAATTAAAGAGGTAGCAATAATGATCGACTAGAGTGTGTATTTTGCCCGTGTAAACGACTTTGACTTAACTAATAAATCGAGTAAAGTGACAAATATAAGAGTCCCAGGAAAGCTCACATTCCAGTGATTTCGTTGTAGTGTTGTAATTAACCCACTGATGACACAAAACTATTTTCTATTGCATTATTCTAGTCAAATCCTAGTAGAAGTGAAACCTTTTTTGGGGGGTTTTAGTATTTTTCCTGTAATTACTGGAGTAGATAAGTACATAATTGGCTTTGTATTAGTTGTAGCAATCAGGATTAGTTGACTTGATGCTGAACAAAGCTATTCTTTATTTATATATGTAGGCCTACATACAATTCTGATTATAATATAAAACAATATTCAAAACACTGAATACTTGAAACACATAATATTATCTCAAAATAAGATGTTTTTATTGGTTTTTTTTTAGTTTATTTAAATTCAATTCAACAGCTTGGTTATTAGTGACTAAGGTGGGCTATGTATCTAGAAAAGTGGGTTTTGAACTTGTGAAAATTTCCAGACCCTAGTTGGGAATCAAACCAGGGACATCCACGTGTAGGCTAGCGCACTAACCACTATGCTAAAGAGGCAGCCAACTTTATTACTTTTCAGCCGCAAGTTTCATTTAAAACAAGAAGTTTGGAATATTTATTAATATGAATTCTGTTAGTTAAATAATTTTTATTTTGGTTACAAACTTCTTATCTATCATAATTGGTATACATAACTTAAAATAAGAACAAGTAATATTAAACAATTAAATGAAAGTAAGCTTGAATATTAAAATTAGTTTTTTTTTTGTTCACGAATTGACCTGCTATGGATCACGTTATCACGTTATATTAAAATTAGTTTATTTTAAATCAAAAGGTTTTTATCTGTTTTACAGTTTAGAAATTACTGCCAAAACTAAAAGCCGTGTTATGAATTTATGAGTAGTAAGCTACTTAGCATGGTGATTTTTTTTTTAAATTTTAAAGCTAAATTAAAATAAGATCATTATTTGTCTACAACTTTACTAAGAAAAAAATTATGTTAAACAATATTTTAAAACATATTCTTCTTTTCAGCTACATGAATTCCTAATGTATTTAATATTTTCAAGTGTATACTTTATTCCTTTCAGAGCCCAAACAATGTTTAAAAGTTTGATCCTAAAATGCCATATAATTTGTACCATAAGAATGTACAAAAAGTGCCAGCCCTTATTTCGACAACTTGCAGACGTAAACCAGCCATTGGCAAGCAAAATTTTAACATAACATAAAAATAAAATTTCCAGTTAAAAATTAATTTTTATTGTATTCATAAAGAAAATTGTTCTGGTAACAAAAAATATTCAAAATACTTTTATTTTAGTTTATTTAAAATCGCATCGACAGCTTGGTCATTAGCGACTATTGTGGGTTTTGATTCTGTAACGGTGGTTTAATGTGTTAAAATTTCCAGACGCTAGCCGGTAATTGATTTGGGGACCTTTCACTTTGTCAGGTAGCGCATGGAGCCGGTCTCAAAATACATTATTCCATTAATTTTTGTTTAAAAAAATTTTTTTTGTTGACGTTCGGTTATCCAGACGTTGGCACTGAAAGGGTTAAGACAGTGAAGAAGAAGAAAAAACTTCAATATCTTGGACATGTGATAATCTAAATATAACATCTTACAAAATTATTCATCCAAGGGAAGATAAAGGGCAAACAGAACATTGGCAGACGTCGACATCTTGGTTAAAAAACCTAAGAGACTGGTTTGGTTGCAGTAATACAAAACTGTTCCATGCAGCAGAGAATTAGGGCCGCATAATGATGATGATTTCCAATCTCTGATAGGAGACAAACTTTAAGAAGAAGAATATACTTATGTAACCAAATCCAAGGTGTTAAATTTAAATATTGAAGGAATAAGGAAAACAAATAAACCTAAGAAATGGTAGTAAAAAGAATCTGAAAGATGACAATAAGAGTAGGGTTATGTAAATTTCTATTAAACATGGTAAATTTTTTTATTTCATATCCAACTGTTATGCGCATGATAGATGAAGAAAACCAGATCTGATCAGAAATTGAACCCAGGATCACTGCCCCTAAAAGCCAGTTGTACTGACCACTATATTAACAGGCCAATCGTTACCATTTGTAATATTATTATCTACTGTTTCTTAGAGTGCAGAATTTGTTAATAAGGTTGACTACATCTCTGTTAAGTCACACTCCATGATGAACCACCTTCAAAGTATTGTTTATTCGCACATTTGTCCAGTTGCTAATATCTTTCAACTGTGTATAATATGTGTATGAAAAGAAGAAGAAAAGACAGTCTGATCATATTATTAATTTTAAATTATAATATGATCAGTATACTACAAGTACCTAAGTATAGTTTTTATATGGAGTAATAATTTTTTTACAAAATTATAATAGTCTAGATCTTTATGGTTTATGAAGTTGTAATAAATGAAGACGTTTCCTTAGTTTATATCTTTCTATGAGTGGATATAATTTAAGTATTTAGCTATTAGATATAATAATAGCTATTTCTAGAGACTTTTTCTACACATACATACATCCCCACTCACAACTAGTGTCTGAATTGTTTCCTTCCACTAGGACACACATATACATTTTATAGAACAGATATGCTCATGCACCAATACAAAGAAATAAGTTGTTGAAGTCAACAACTACAAGGTATGTCGTGGGATGGGCCAGGCAAGAAAGTAGTACAAAAAGTAAGAGCTGTACAAATCTCTGTTGAGTTGTTTTCTATCATAATATTCATATTTTGAATATTGACTAGTTAATCCCTCATTAATAGGTAGCTAAGCTACCCTTTTAAAATGTTCCAGAATGTTCCAAACAGTTAACACAATACACACAACTACATAAACATTCAAGCGTGTGAGTACAATTGTATAAAAAATGACACACACATAAAAAATATCACACTTAACCATGCCGTTCAATCTGGGACATACTTTTTAATGATTAACTTAAATTATTGTCATGTTTCTTTTTAGTTTTTTTTTTAAATTACTATTTCTTAAACATAAATGAATAAGTAGCAGTAATTATACGAACAAATGTTGTAAATCTGAAATAAACATTAATCTTTGACAAGAACAAGTTATAATGTAAATGTTAGTCCTTTTATACATGAGTTCAATAACACATAAAACAGAAAAACATTATAATTTTTTTGTAAGAAAAATAAAAACATAAAGGTAAGAAATATATTATTTACATGACATACAAAACACATACTTAAAAAATGTTAAGTTTGTTAATTTTATGAAAGCTATTATTGTACAGCATGCATAAAACCAAACAAAAATATTAATTAAAAATGGAAAAAACCAAAACCCAAATACAGTTCACATGTGTTAACCCAACAAAACACAATGTGTTAAAAGAACAAGATAATGAAGCAAAGGATTAGGTATTAAAAAATAAAAATAAAACCAATAAATTATTAATGTTTTATTACAACACCAATAAAAATAATACATAATTATAAGTAATTAATGTATTCTAAAGCTTTTTAACATGGTTAATTTTTTAATTAATTTTTATAAAAATAATAAGTAATTATTTATTTTACAAAAATATGTAATGTAATGTATAAAATTAAAAAAAAACGTATCAGGTATACAATTTCAGTTCAAGACAAAACATACTAGATACTCGAAAAGTGAAAATAGTCACAGAAAAAAACTTGTTTTGCCAAAATTGTACAAATCACTTAGTCTATATACAACAAGTTACAGCTTTCAGTAATACAAAAACCGTCAAGTCCTAATAAAGTTTACAATGTAATGAGTTAGTTTCAAAAGTTTTGTTTCAGTTAGGTAATGTTAAATGAAGAAAACAATGTTATATTAATTTCTATACAAAATAATAATTTCATTTTTCATTTGCATTTCTGTCTGATTTAGTTAAAATATGAGTAGTTTCATAATGAATGTGATGATGTTAGAATAAAAAAAATAAATGTAAAAGAAGGTAATGTGATGCTTTAAAATTGATATTTACAGCAGGTATTAATAATAATTATTGATTTAATTAGATAAGTTTATGCCTTATTAAGATCTTCGACTTCTGAACCTACCTTTCCTTCATTTGGGATTTCATTATTATCTTCATTTTTAGATGGATTTATTTTTGTTGATGTTTGTGGTTCATCAACTCCTCCACTTTGAGTTGAATCAGTTACTTCAAGCTCAGTTTCAGTTCCTGTAGTTGTATGAGCTGGTTTAAGTTGAATGGTCTTTATACGGAAAACTGAACCATGATCATCATCTCCACTTCGAACGACTGTTTCGTTTACAACATATGTTTGTCCATCGATAACCTGAAATCAAATTTGCATATTAGGTCAGTGATTCATTTTTAATACAACTCTAGGTCAAAATAAACTGTAGACTTTTGATGGTGAAAGGAAACTCTGAAAAAGGACTAATATTTCTTGAAATGATATTTTGAACATGTTTGATTTTACTAGCGCTAGCAGGGGAGAAAAGATCACATGATTGACTAGTGCTAGTAAACTAGATTGGTGTAAACATTTGAAAACATTGCTAGCGTAGCACTAATACAGGAAAAAAGTCACATGATTGACTAGCTCGGTGTGAATATTTAGAAACGTTGCTAGTTGCTAGTAAGCTGTACTTTGTACAGCAATACACGACACAACTCACATTTATGTTTTCAGAGCACTGGCAATAACTAACTAGCTCCATGGAAACTATCACTATTGTGCTAGTAGGTCCTGATAGTACTAGCAGCTAATAAACTAGTGTCGTGGTAATAGGTCTTTACTAGTGAAAAGATCTGCTTCCATTTTTTAAATTTTCAAGTCAAAACACCTTGAGAAATATCAAAGATATATCTTCTGTAGACATACAGTCCATTCAAAATAGCATGACAGTATACTTAAATGGAGGGAAATTTGTAATTTGTAACGTGCTTATGTGTCAGTGTTACCACTTAAGAGATTTTTCTTTGTGTTAACTTTCCCTGTTAGTGAATGAAAGCATTTTAAAAAATAAATTAATAATGGAAATGAAAAAAATGATTTTTCCAATAACATGGAAACTGGAAATCAAAATTATTAATTAATTATTATTTAATTATATTAATTAATCACATCTTTTGTAATGAATGCAACAATAACAAATGACAGTAAAATAATTAATTTTGCATGATTTTCAATATTGCAAAAACAAAGATTTATATTAAATTTGACCCACCGGGTTGGTCTAGAGGTAAAGTTGTCATCGCGAGTCAGCTGTTTAACAGCTGATTTTCAGAGATAACGTTTCCTGGTTCAAATCCTAGTAAAGGTTTATACAGATGCTTTTATATTTTTATACGGATTTCAATACCAGACAGTGGTTATAGGTGTACTTTGATGGTTGGGGTTCAATTAACCTTACTCTCCCAGGAATGGTCAGCCTGGGTCTATACAAGACTACATATCATACACATCATCTTCTCATTGGGTCATGGGGTTGCTTATTGTTCTAAATTGAACAGATTGCAAAGTACACACATACAGAATTATTGTGTTAGAATAAATAAAAGGGAAATTTTACTTTCAGAAAGGGACTTTTTATTTTGAAAAGTTACCACCATCAGAGACTTACTATCATGCTATTTCAAATAAACTGTACTTTGCCTATACAAATTAAACAAATAAAAATTCACTAATTTGAGCAAGAAGATGGTTGGTTGATATTTCAATGATTAAGTGCACAGAGGTGTTCAGTGCAACTTTTACAAAATATGTGTTCTTTGCACTACTTGTTAGCCAAAATGCTATATTTTATAGTGAACTCTTGTTGTAGGTGATATCGTTCATAATGACTAAGTTTAATTATTCACATTTGTTCCAAGTTAATGACTTCTCAAAAAATGAAGAGCATTTTTTGTTTATGAAGTAGCATACAATACGTATACTCTCACATCTTAGAACTTTATAGTACCTACATAAGTTTTACACAAAAAATTTGTTATTTTATTTATCCCTGCACCACTTACAATAATGATACAGGCTAAAAATTAAGTAACCGAAAAATAGCTATTATTTGCAAGATCGTGATAAGTAAAATCTTCAATTAACACAAATATCCGAAAATTACTTGGAAAGCTCCTGTTTTTGGTTGGTAGTAAATAATTTCCTTAAATTCTTATTTCTCATTATTAAAAATATAATGCAATAAATTATTAAAATTCTTATTATTATTAATTTGTGATATTTTTGATACATTTAATAACATATTGTAAAAATACTGCTCTCGACAAAAACGTTTTGCACTTAGTACTTCTGTGCAATAATTTTCAGTTTAAAATACCGACATTCTTTAAAATTATTCACACATATACAAATTTCCCTTCCTACAAGTCGTTTCAACATTCGTTATTTTGTTTATTGACTACTCACCAAAATGAAGAGACAGTTTGTAACTCAAGAAGCCTTGGCTCAAAACTTGTAGTCTACAAAAAGTTTTGTACTATGTTATATGGTTTTGTTCAATAACAATTTGTCCACTTTTGAGCGAAACATAATCTTAACCCTCATTGATACAATATGTATATATCCGTTGTAAAAATTAATAAAATTTAATACATAATTAATTAGTAAATTACTCATACACCTTAAAAGACAAGCAGAAAAACCATTTGTTTATGAATTTTCCATTTACAATCTAGATGGAAACTTATACTGTCATAATTATAGTAAACTGAAATATTTAATATAATATAAATTTCACTAACCCTTTCAGCTGCCTTGATCCTTACTACCTACTTACAAGTGTTTCAGTAGATCCACTATCACATAGTACACAAAAATCATGTAAAAGTTTAAAATTTGCTATTTAAAAAGCTACAGAAGGTATTGCAACTTCAGCCATCTATATAAAACTGTTCAGTTGTTCAGAACAACTGAATAACTGAATAGTTTTGTATAGATGACTAAAGATGCAGTATCTTGTGTAGGTTTTCAAATAAAGAATTTTAAACTTTCACATGATATTTTAAGTATTCTGATGATGGTGGATCCACCGAAACACGTGTAAATAGTTAGTAAGGATCAAGGGAGCTGAAAGGATTAGTGAAATTTATATTATATGAAATGGAATTGATTTCAAGTTATAGAATGCATTATAAAGATTATTTTTTAACCGAAATAATTATAGATGTTTAACAACAAACCTGAGTCTTAGAGGTACTTTTATTCTGTGCATTGCTAAAGTCCAACCCTGAACCAATTGAAAATATATTTGGATATTCAGAACCACTAGCTACTCCTTTTTCATCACTGGTGTCTGGAATACGTTTGAGAATTTCACTCATTTCTAGTTTTAAACGAGCAATCATTGCTGAAAATAAAAATGAAACAAATATTAACGTGTACAAACATTAAAAATTTTATAATTTTGATATAATTAACAAGAAAATAAAATCAACGATAATTATATTATAATAATATAAGTTATTCAATTTAAATATTCCTGAGTCTATCAATAAAAATTACGTAGGACTTTGTAGATAAAAACACAAAAAATTTTATATTTACAGAAAAATTAGTAATATTCAAAAGAGTCAAAAGCCTAACATTGCCAATAAACTTACTACGAGTATTTTAAGAAAGAATTGTCAATATAAATTTATATTGGGTCGTCAAGAAAGGTCGCATCCATTTCAAAAAATTACAGTTTAAAAACTAGAAGAAATAAAGTCTAAATTGTTTTTTGTTGGTATAACTGAACTGCAAGTTGAACAAATTGAACTGGAAAACAACTTCAACAACTAAACATAATTTGGCTACAAAATGGTGCACCTCCTCATTTCAGTCTTTCAGTACACCAGGCCCTCAATTAAAGGTTCCCTGACCGACGGATCGGTAGGCCCGGTTTCTGTGCCAACGTCCGGAAAACAGGACGTTGATATCTTTTACGTAGCTATAACATCTGGTTTACCGGATGTCCGTAAGTTATGCATAATGTGCCAACATCCGAATAACCAAACATTTCCAAAAAAACTTTTAAACAAAAATTAATGGAACAATGTACTTTGAAACCGCCTCCGTGGCATACTGACTAGCTGGCTAGCCTACAAAGTGAAAGGTCCCGAGTTCGATTCTCAGCTAGGGTCTGGAAATTTAGACACGTTAAAACCACCGTTAAGTTACCAAAACCCACAGTAATTGCTAATGGCCAAGCTGTCGGTGCCACTTTAAATAAACTAAAAAAACAATTTTGAATATTTTTAGTGTTAGAACAATTTCTTTTTTTATGAACAGAACAAAAAATAATTTTTAAGGGCATTTTAGTTTTGTGTAACATTGAAATTTTGGTCGGCAATGGCAGGCTTACACCTGCAAGTTTTCGAAATAAGGGCTGGCACTTTTAGTACACCATTATTCAAATTAAATGGCACTTTAGATCAAACTGTTAAATATTGTTTCAGTACTGAAAGGGTTAACCCCACTTGATTCTTTCTTCTGGGGTTATGTTAAAAACCACATCTACAGTGAGAAGATTCAAAAGTGAATCATTTATGGCAATGAATTGCTACTGCTGTTGCTTTGGCCACGCTGATATGACACAGCGCACCTGAACAGAGGTCCACTATTGCTTAGATGTGTGCAGAACAGCCAATGGTGCTCATAATATGAGCACCATTGGTATATTAATAAGTTTGTATATTATACAAACTTATTTAGGTATGTAAAAATTTATAATATTCTCTGTTTACAACAAAAAAAGTTATGACTTTATCTCCAGTAGTTTTTAAACTGTAATTTTTTTAAATGGATGCAACCTTTCTTGATGACCCGGTATAGAAAAACTTGAACTGCTGAAGAAAATTTTAAAGATGTTATTGACTTACCTTGCATGTTAGCCATCATTTCTGCTACACTTGGTGAATAGTAGTATGGATTATCTGACACTTCAAAAATTGATGGAGGTCCTCTGCCATCAATATCAGTTTCTTCACTATCACTGGTTGTTGCAGTTCCATCTTCTATTTCACGGTTCCTTCGGTCTTGTTCAAATGGTGATGCAAAGAAATCGGATCTTGGAATACCAACAAGAGTCACTGAAATAAAAATTAAAATAATTTATACCCAAATTAATCTTTTTGATATTTTTCTAGTCCCCTTGATCACTCTGGTAAACATCCTACAGCAATTATTTGTAGGTTAGATTTGTTAGAGTCGCATGTGATTTGTGCAGTGGGCTTACAGGGAAAATACCCAAGCTACCTATTTCAACCATATCTAACCATGTAGTTATAAACACATGGACCAAGATAATAGTTTTTTATTATGGGCCGACAGAAATATAAATCGAGTTATACAATGTATGATTGTAGTAAAGTACAATAAATCTCCAGAAGGAAGATCATATAACCAAGCGGTAAAGGGCAGGCCATGCTGCCAAAATTAATGGAAACTGGTGCCCCAAGATAATCTACTCAATGGATAGAGCAGAATTAGCTCAAAAGAAAGGCACACCAGTGCTAAGAGAGATGATTTAATTGAAAGGATAGGCGAAATATGGTGCACTAGAGCTAGGAACCAGAAACGGTGACACAATATTTTAAAAAAGTTATAATTGACATCTAGGTTAATGTTGCACAAAAAGAAGACTGACAAACTTAACAGGAAAGTAAGAGTAAATATACAATTTTTTTAGTTATTAATTGTATTTTGGGATGGTTAATTTATTAGATGAAAAAAATCCTGAATTTATTTAGGAAATACTACTAAGATGTATTAAGTAGTTATA
This sequence comes from Catonia carolina, assembly GCA_035578175.1. Taxonomy (NCBI): domain Eukaryota; kingdom Metazoa; phylum Arthropoda; class Insecta; order Hemiptera; family Achilidae; genus Catonia; species Catonia carolina. The sequence continues at coordinate 251,589,630 of JAQMRL010000001.1, read as the reverse complement.
CTTAAAATTATTATTGTATTTGTAAAGATTATCTTTGTACACAGGTAGTTTTTATATAGTATTTCATTATTTACTGGTAATTTGTTATAAATAAGTTATTTTATTTAATGTTTTCACCAAACAGTACCAACAAAGCTTTAATAATTATCATTATTAGGCCTATTGTTTTATTATTTAAAATATTTGTCCATTGTTGGATTATCAAAACTGCCAGACTCATGAATTTAAGTTTATAATGCTTGGTAATAATAAGCAAGTAGGTCCTATTCCATTACTAATGCTGTACTAAACTCCAAAAGCCATTTTGCTATACAAGTAAAGTTAAACGACTTGCGTGAAATTATTATTCTAGCCATTTTAATTCTTTAATAATACGTTTGGGTCTTTTTTGTTATTCCTCCCTCAGCAAAATTTGTCACATTTTGTGGATATTTCGTATGTACCGTAATGTTACAGTATTTTTAACGATAAAAACGGAAAAAATATTTTAAAAACTCCTGCACCAATATTCTTCAACTTAAGGTTAAATATAGGTTGGGTAAATACATTGCTTTTTCTCAATATTGTTACTGTATGTAATAATGAAATATAAACTCATTAAGTACATAACATCATTAAATAAATTAATCATTAAATTAAATATTATTAAATAATTTAGTAACTTTCAATAAACAGTTTAAAGTTAACTTGAAAAAGAAAAAACAACTTCAACGTTAACTTGAAATATTGATAAATGATTTTTTTAAATTTTCCCCGTTTTATCGTTAAAAATACTACAAGATTATTACAGCTGCATACGAAATATCCACAAAATGTGACAAACTATGCTGGGGAGAGGGGGACATAACAGAAACATTCCATACGTTTTATTAAAAAATGAACAGTAAACTGGTATTGAAGAAAATAATTAAACAAGCTTGTTTTCATCGAAGTTAAAACATAGGTAGCCAACTATTCCATAACCGGACACGCTCACAAACCATTTGTTTACTATTGCAAACGGTTAATTCATTAAAATACATTTTGGTAAACACATAATACTTAAAACTACAACCATTTGGCTACTTAAGGGTATCTTTACCAATCTGTACAAATTTTAAACTATTTTTTTAAAAGGTGTTTGCAAAGAAGAGCAGAGTAGATTTGGTAGTAACTGGATAAACAAAAATAATCACTGTTGACCTTCCAAAACAGCATTCATTCTGCCTGTAACCGCGCGTTCTGACGAGTCGCGTACCAGTGTCGAATCTAGTGTAATATCGCCCTTGACTATACGTGTTACATCCGTTCCCAGTATGACTATGTCCGAACGTGTGACTCATAACAAGTTAACTTAACAAACAAGTGAATCAAGATAGTCATGAATCACCTTAGTTTTGCAGTAGGAGGACAGGTTTAAAATGTATAACATAATCTAATGTAACAATAATAGTAAGCCCTCTTTGCCAAAACGTAACTAAAAGAATTAGAAAGAAGTAATAGTATGAATTTCATACTACCTCCCATATACGCACACACAAATATACACACACGCGTGCGCTCACAGACACAATCGCTTAAAATGTTTTTTTTTTTTGGGTTCAGAGGGATTGAAAACGTGTATTTCCGGTGAAAACTCGATTTCAAAAAATGGACAAAAACAATTTTTTCTTTCCCTTTATCTATAGCTACTAATATTATAAAAACAGCGTGTTTTTTTCGTGCAGGCTAATTTCCAAAACTACTGAACGGATTTTCATGAAATTTTGACAGCACATTTGATATATTCACAGCAATATTTTATTATAAAATTTTCAAAAATGATAACCCTAATGGCCCTAATGAAAATTTTCATAAATATGCATGTGTGTGTGTATGCGCGCGCTAGTTGGAATATTTTGTCAACTAGCAGTTAAAAAATTTCTGTTTACAATATTACATATTTATTTATAAAAAATTGATTAGGCCTACACATGTTTCGCGTGCGAAGCCGCGCGGGGTATGTTAGTGTTCTTATAAAGCAAGAGAAAGTAAACATAACTGAAACAATGATGTAAATACAGACAAAATAAAGAAAAACTATATACAATTTTACATCAGTAGTTAAGTGCTAGGCAGTGCTGCACACTGGAAAGCTAAAAATCCTGGGTTCGATTTTCACTAGGATTTTGAAATTATTAGGCCTACATAATTAAACCCATCGATTCCGTACCAAAACGTAGTATCTAAATTTGAATAATGTTAAGTTACATTGTTGTGTACTCTCGAAACAGGAACTATCTTATATTATAGTACAGGCCTAATAATGACAGAGTTTATGAACAATTTTGTTAACTTTTAAAAAAAACTTTGGTTCCGCATGAAGTAATATTACAGTATGCAGTATTACAATTTTATTTTTCTTGATTACAGTAAAACATAATATTTATGTAAAACGGCCGTAGATGTATAAAACATGACTGATGATCATCTCTCTAAAAAGGTCGCACAATTATTGTAATATTTATTTACTAATTGACCAAAATGTTATATTTAGTGTAAAGTTCAAATCGTTAACTTTATTTTGAACACACTCAATTTGATTGCTGTTCCAAAATATTCTACCCTACAAAAGTTACAGGCATGATAAAATTTCAAGTCTCGTTTTCTCAAAACATAACTTTATAATATATACCCTTTTTACATCGACCTGTTCAATTTTAACTATTTGTAGCCTGCCGGCCGCATTGGCGTAGTTGGTAACATGCTCGCCTCTCATCATGCGGTCTTGGGTTCGAATCCTATTCAGGCACGGCATATTTTCATACGTTACAAAAATCATTTCATCCTTCACCGTCTGCATTAGCAGTAAATTGCAGAAAAGTCGGACGTTAAACAAAAAAAAATCTATTTGTAGCCTACGTTATAAACTCAAGATCTCATGAATTAAGAAAGCTTTCTTCGTTTTCATAAAAATATTTATATAGTAACTCGAGTCACGAGTTTGCGTTTAAACTGACTAACACTTCATTTGTTTGTGAAGGTCCCGGGTTCGAATCCCGGCTACGGTTTGGAAACTTTAACATATTAAAACCTAACGTTACACTCCTAAAATCCACTGTAGTCGCTAATGACCAAGCTGTCGATGTGATTTTAAATCAACTATTCAAAAAATTATATATTTGTGTGTTCTGTAATAATTATTTACAAAGTGATTCAATACTGGATTTTAAAGGGGACTTTTTGAACTTCATAATTTTAGGGTAAGTAGTTTATAGTATATATTACGCTTGAATAGTTAAGGCCAACATAAAAACACTTTTACGAGCATTTTGTTACAACATAGGAGGGCGTTTCCGACACATAACCTCACGTACAATGGTTCTTTGAATTAATGTAAATAATAACGTTAAAAATTTTATCACGCTACGGTCGTATCCACCGTTGTGTGTACCGAGACGATGAAAATCACTACATGTACATCTTTTTACACTTCCATTCCTCATAGAAGGTCAATATTATAAAAAAAAACTTAGAAAAACTATATTGGATCAATTACGCAGTTCAGTTAGATTCGTTCAACCATCACATGATTGTAATTAAAACTTTAAATTAATAGTAATTTACCCCATTGTCTTTGATTAAATTACTGCGGTGCTGAAGAAAAACGTTGTGAAGTAATTTAGTTGGATTACTAGCCAACTACTAGGTACTGGTTTGCGAGGAATAATTGCTTTCAAAGGCCTAAACTGAAAAGATATAATTAGATAAATAATTGGGCCTATCTATTATCGTGTCATCGTGCCGATACAAATTGAACATCGAGTAAAAGAAGACATTATACGAGGTGTGGCTATTAAATAACGAGACTGACGTTGTAAAAAATTTTATTTTTATTTTATACATAATCACTTACTGTCACCTTCAATATACACTCCTTCTCCATCCCTACAACGGTACATGCGAATTTTCCATTGTTGGAAACAGTGCTGGAAGTCATTTTCTGTCAACTCCTTCAGGACACGTGCCGCTTTCTCTTTTACAGCTTCCACAGACTCAAATCTCGTACCTTGCAGATTTCACCTTAGGGAACAAGTAGAAGATAATAACATCTGATGAAACGTGGTTTTTTACTTATGATCCGGAAACGAAGCGCCAATCCATGCACTGGAAGAGCCGAACTTCACCGAATGCCAAGAACATCGAATGAGCAAGTCAAAATTTAAAGCAATGATGATTGTTTTTTTTTTATATCCATGAGATTGTGTACCTTCACTGAGTACCTGAAGGTCAAACAATTAATCAATATAACTACCTTGAGGTACTTTCTAAACTACGTCAAAGAGTAAGGAAAAAACGCCCCGAAATGTGGAAGGACAAATTATGGGCCACCAAGACAATGCGCCAGCTCATTCCGCGTTATCTGCCAAGAGGTTCCCAGCCAAGTACAGCATCTCAGTGTTAGAAAATCCACCTTATTCACCAGATCTTGTACCATGTAACTTCTACCTGTACCCTAAGGTGAAATCTGCATTAAAAGGGACAAGATTTGAGTCTGTGGAAGCTGTAAAAGAGAAAGCGGCACATGTCCTGAAGGAGCTGACAGAATATGACTTCCAGCACTGTTTCCAACAATGGAAAATTCGCATGGAGCGTTGTAGGGATAGAGAAGAAGTGTATTTTGAAGGTGACAATAAGTGATTATGTATAAAATTAAAATTAAACTTTTTACAAAGTCAGTCTCGTTATTTAATAGCCAAACCTCGTATTACGAAAATAAACCAACGGTCCTCAATTATAGTTAGACGGGTACTTTCTCCATCCTTCTTATTTATTTCTTCGATAAAATTTTAACAAAATTCAGTTGGTGGTTAACTATCTTAGATCATCGGTGAACACGACTTGTTTCAAACGACTACCTATTATGTTTATTTTCTTGTCTTTAGCTAGAAATTGATTTTGTAGTACAGATCCGGGTCTCTGGTTATCATCGTCAGGATTTCGCCGTATGCCAACATTTGTTCAGTGAGGCAGGCTTTCATAATATCAGAATTTTTGACTCTTATGAACAATTAAAAGTCATTGTGAATATCTTTGCAGAAAGTTCGTCACGGGAATGCCTTTTGCGTATGGATAGGCAGTGAGGAAGGGAAGAGAAATCTACAAGTGCTGCCAACTTCAACAGTGTGACTCTATATTTTACTACCGTGCAATTGCACTGTTTGTTAACCACTTGTTGCCTTTCAATTTCCCATTCAATTTCTTTCCCATTTCTTTAAAATTCTTTTACGTACAAAGTTTCCAACTAAAATTTAGCCTTTCTTTCAAAGCGGGTAATAACGTTTCATATTTCGACATCACTTTCTTATTGATATAACCATTTCCTTTTTTACCAGGTGTCAAAAAAAACTGTTGATGAAGAATAACTACGTCACTGTCTTTTACTTCCTTCTTTTTATTTCAAATTGCGGAAAGGGAAACATCACATCGCTCTCTCACGGCCTTCGTTAAGAGGCACGGAAAGGTATTTTTGTTTAGCTTCAACTTCACAGCATTTTCCTCACAAACGGCTCCTACAATGTTTTTTTTTTAAATCGCCTTATTTACTTAATTTTTTATAAACTCTACAAGATAGGGTAGGCGCTATATCTGCTGAAATTCTTGTGGAGGTTGTTTGCTCGTAAAAAATTGTTTTTTTTTTAAGATTACGACTTTAATATGCATTTTAGTGCAAAAATATATAATAAAAGTTGTAGAGAATTTAAAATCCTATAACTTTTATTTCAAACATTTTTTTGTATACGTAACGCTTAGTTTAGCGGTAATTAGCTATCTTCTGTCTTTTTTCTCACGAAAACTTGTAAAAAAAATCGATTTTTTTAAAGATTTCAGTCTTAGTAGGGCCTGAAACGACAAAATTGTTTATAATCAAATTTATAGGAAATTAAACAATCTACAACTTTTATTTCGAGTATTTTTCTCTACAGAGCCTAGTTTAGCGTGAAAGAGTGATTTTCCGTATTTTGAAGTCTAAGTGAGGTTGATGTCATTTTTGAAGTTGCGTCTTTCAATCATGTTTAAAATAAGGTTATGTTTTTGAGGTTAGGTTTTTTGTTTATTTTTAATGTTTTATTATTAATGTTAGGTTATAATAATGTTCATTATGTTCATTATTTGCATTGGCAAGAGAAAGTCGTGGAAGTGTTTCACACCAAATTTTATTATTATTATTATTATTATTATTATTATTATTATTATTATTATTATTATTATTATTATTATTATTATTATTATTATTATTATTAAAATTATTGTGAACCACTGATCAAAGTTGTGATGGTACTTTCCTTGGTTCTTCCAAATAAATACCGCACAATAACTTTTGCTTACCGTGGATTAGTTTACCATTCTTGTTTATAAAAAAAATTTCAATTATTGTTTAATAAATACGTATAGAAGTAGTATTTATAGCCTGTATTAATTATTCTGTAACTAAGCCAGTAACTATTAGTAATGTAATTACATGTTTTATTGGTTGTAAATTAAATGTATTAATCAACAGTTTCTACTCATAAAAAAAAATTAAGTTGTTCTTTTTATATAACATTGGTCTTAAATAATTATTTTAAACTTTATTGTTGGCGTATTCGACGAAGAGAATAAAGAGGAAGCAACTTGTTCGTGTGCTTCTTTTCTTTTTAAAATAACTTATTATTTTGTTTATCTTGAATGCATTTACAAGAGTGAAATCTTGTGTAAACTGTGTTGTTTAGATACCAAACAGTTTCCTGCGCTTCTGCTAATAGTAATAAATAATACAAATACGCATTAACCTTGAATTGACCTAACCTAATCGCTGATGAGTCTTGTAAAAGTTGTGATGCACCTAACTAACTTATTGAACACTCAAACCAGTTAAAAATAACAAATTTATTAAAGAGTAAAACCATGTTAATTTTATGACAGTTTTTATAGCTATTACAGCATTTCTTCTTTTTAATAGATCCTTTAATATCTTACAGTTTTCCGCCATATTATTTTTAAACGTTATCCCATTATAAATTAACCATCTTGATAACCTTGATTACTTTTAACAAGAATAACTTAAACTTAATATTTTTCTTATATATAACAAAATTCTTGTACATAAAAGTTCAAGTTTCCCTTTGAACCATTACCATTAAGGCGAAAATAATAATACATTATTTCCAAAAAAATACAATTTTTATCTTAACATTTTATATTAGGCCCCTAATTTTTATAAACAAATATTCCGAAATGATTAATTTTACTTTCTCTTGCCTATATGAATATATAGGAAGGAAAGTATTGTTTTCATGTCGATTTTTAGAAATCGAGTTTTCACCGGATCTATACGTTTTCAGACCCCTGAACCCAAAAAACATGTTTTAGCGATTGGTCTGTGTGTGTGTGTGTGTGTGTGTGTATGTGTGTGTGCGCGTGTGTGTGCGCGCGCGCGTGTGTGTGTATGTGTATGTGTGGGTGTGTGTGTGTGTGTGTGTGTGTGTGTGTGTGTGTGTGTGTGTGTGTGTGTGTGTGTGTGTGTGTACAAAATATCTCAAGAACGGAACGTCGTACGAACTTGAAACTTGAAACTTAAGTTACATACCCGTACCGAACCCGATACGAACATTTTCATCAAAATCGGTCAACCGGAAGTAGTAGTTTATTCGTGTAATTTTTCACTTTTTTGCGATTTTCTCAAAAACTGGTCCTACGATTTTTTTTAAAATCGCCTGGTTTATTCAATTTTTTTATTTTCTACAAGATAGGGTAGGTGTCATGTTTGCTGAAATTCTGGGTGAGGCTGTTTTTACGTAAAAACAAAGTTTTTTTAAGATTACGGCTTTAATATGCAATTTAGCGAAAAAATTTATATAATAAAAATTGTAGCGAATTTAAAAACCTACAACTTTTATTCCAAACATTTTTTTGTATAACGCTTAGTTTAGCAGTAATAAGCAATTTTGTTTTTTTTCTCACAAAAACGTGAGAAAAATCAATTTTTTTAAGATTTCGGCTTTAGTATGCATTTTAAAATAAAAGTGTATAAAATAAAATTTATAGAAAATTAAAAGATCTGCAACTTTTATTTAGAGCATTTTTATCTACAGAGCCTAGTTTAGCGTGAAAGAGTGATTTTCTGTATTTTTAAGCCAAACTGAGGTTGATTTTCATTTTGCGTCTTTCACTCATGATTAAAATTAGGTTATGTTTATTGAGGTTAGTTTTTTGTTTATTTCTAATGTTTTATTACTAATATTAGGTTTATTGTTAATTATTTCAATTGGCAAGAGAAAGTTGTGTGAGTGTTTCACACCAGATGTTTTAAAGAAGTATACACAAGCACCCATTAATTCGAACTAATTGGGATCAGAACCTGTTTTACTTACTAAAGCTTCTAGAGGTTCAAACCAGCCTTTCAGATGATGATCTAAACAACAATACATAGAGAATCTTTATTGTTGAACTATCGATAAATTATTACCTATATCCAAAGAAAACAAACGGATAAGATTACGGAATAAATCAACGCAATATAAGAAGTAATGTCTCAATGGAAAAACAAAGAAAGTTAAAAAAATCAATAAAAATAACAGTAGTGAAACTATTTCCTAACATAAAACCTTTAAAAATTATAATATTAGAAACTATTATAAATTACTTCCTCTTACATTATTTAAATAAATTATAAACTTAAACCGATCTCCTTTTCTGGAAGAGAAATTTTAGGATATTATAATTAGGCTAAAATTTGGATAAGTTAGTTTTAAATTTTACAATTTCAAATTTTATCCATTTGTGTAAAGAAGTTATAATGATAGATGAGAAAGTATGTTTAAAGATATTTAGTAAATGCATTGTATGTAATTTAAAATATTTTAGCACAACACGTGCGAGCACATTCATGACCTACTAATTAAAGATAGTTTTTTTATGACTATTAAATTAACGTCGTTTCCAAACATTCATTATTTACGTTAAAGCGTGCATAATTTATGCGTTGTGTGTGTATGTGTTATTGTGAGTTCTTTCCTGTACCATACTTTTGTGATTTGGTTCATTATCATACACACAATAATTTCTGTACAAATACAAGAATAAGTTTGATAATAAGCATAAATCTTGCTTAATGTATACAGGAAATTTCAAGGTTATTCTCTTGGTAAAGTAAATAATATTATATTGTTTCACAGACAAAAAAAAGAACAAAATTAGGATAAATAACCTAAAAGACAATAAAATTATTAGTATTATTATTTAGAAAAATATTTAGATATCTTGCTTACTTTAAAAATGAATATGGTAATTTTTGTCGCATTTTAATAAAGAACATAAAGTATGTGCACGTATGTACTTCAATATAAATTCATGGTTTTAAGGGAATGAATTTGTAAAATTTACAAAAGTTTCGCTTATAATTATAAGTAGTTAGTAGATTACTATTTTTCTCATCGTTTATTTAGGCTAAGTTGAAGGATCTCCTTTTAGAAAAGGAAAGAAAATTCATAAACACTATTGGGTATTTTTGTTCAAATCACGCCAAAAAGTTAAACATAATACAAATTGAATGTCCTTAGCAGGGAAGTGGAGTGTAAGTTATTTGAACTCGATCTGCTAGTTCCAGAGTCACAAAAATAGTTCTGTTTCTTATCACATGGTCAGCCAACTGTAAGACTGAAGCATTTAAGAACAGAAGATGTAGAGGTGTGAAAGACACTTCAGAGTTATCTCCTCTGAGAGTAATAAATTTCATTATACAGCCAGACCCGGTGGTGAATGAAATGAAGGTATCATTTGCAGGGCGGAAGTATATGCTTTTCAGAGGGTCTGGAATGCTGATAAGCGTACTTTCTCACTCAGTGAGGACGGCAATTCTAAACCAACTCACTCCTTGTTTTGTTTTGTAAAACCTCTAGAGGTTCAAACCAGCCTTTCGGCTGACGATCTAAACAACAATTAAATTTGGTGGTCGTTTAAAATAAAAACAGTTCCGATTACATAAATTGAAAATAAACATTTTTCAGACCCTCCCCATCCCCCCAGGTCAGCCCGGACAGTCAGCTTGTGGAGAAAAAATTGTATTTTTAAGTTACACTAGTTAGGCAAATGATTAGGTCACATACATAGGGCTTAATAAAACAATCATTCATGGTAAAACCCTGATCAAAACACCCCAAAATAAACAAATGAAACCATTTCATGTAACTAAATACAAGAAAGCATACAATAAAAGAATACAAAATGTAAAGATTGTAATATGACATGGATTTTTATAAGCCCCGTGTTTAACACAAAATAATATTTTAAAATGAAATTATACCACAATATTCTGATTTTCCTCTTTAAAGTGATAGAAGAAGGAACACAACAGTGATTTTATTTATAACTTACATTAACAGTATTGGTGTGGAATTTGATTCAATGTTTCTTAGACTAACGGTTTTCCTTCGAAAAGAGCTGTACTAATAATTTAGTGCGTAATATTTGAAGTAAATTAAATTGATGAAATGCATCTACACCTCAGCTTACAAAACGAACTAACTGATGAACATAAGAATTATATGTTGGGCTATTACTGTAAGATTAATTTAAAATTAATAATTTAGAGATAAACAAGGCCCGGAATAAATTACTAGTATAGGATTCATTTACTCGCTCAAATAGTTTTAATTGAAAAAATTTGTGTAATTGTTTAAAATAAATCTGTTCATCAACCAGTTTTCCGTTTCTTATAAATTATAAATGTATTAACTACCATTAATATTGATATTCAAAGTATTACAAGAAAAATGTAAATTAATGTAAATATTTGTTTTATTTTAATAACTACGGAAAGTGTGTAGAAAATTTGAGAGGGAATCAACTTAGAACTCCTCGTCACCCGTACAGTGCACAACTAATTAACGATAAAATTAATGACTTATTTGAATTTTATGATTAATTAAAAATCTAATTAAATCATGTAAAATTTAAATAGTATATAACTTGTTTTTCAAATTCCTCCATAATTACGTAATGGTTTTAGAAAATCATTAAATACTAGAATCTCATTTTACTTGGTTAACTGGCTGGTGTTCATATTTTGCTCGAAGAATGAAGATCCAGAATTGCATGAAGTCTGTTGGAGTAAATGAAACCGGTTTTAATTACCAGTTGACTGTTTCTCGTTCGCTGTAAATACACTTTCTTGTTTGAAGTGCAACAAATATTGTGAACGTTGTTATGAAGGTGAAGAATTTACATCATTTCATTTTTTACAGGCCTATAGTTTACTATTATAATAAAATCTGTACCTTCATAGTTACTAAAATGATTAAATCGTACAGTATACTTTAAAGTTTATAAAAAACGCTCCAAAAAGTTTTACATAATAAGATACCAAACAAAATAATACAGTGCCTAAAAGGGAAGCTAAACTCTAAGACGTGATTCTACAGATAAAAAAAGAAAAAATATTCATATAAACATATGTTTTGAAACGCTCCGTTAGCGATTTATCGCCGGAGATTTCACCTAAATTCAGTTAACACAGTGAAATCAGGCCATTTTAATTTTTTAAAGGCTTGAATTATGAAAAGAACTCGGTGGTATCTTATGGTTTTTACCATTAATAAATCCCATCAAACAGATCCCAGAACAGAAACTCTCATTGTTTTTAGATATCTAACTTAAAACATAAAAATTAGGGGTCGATAAACACATTTTAGGTTTAACATAAAATAATCGTGTACCGACTAACTACCGAATAAGTTTTTTACTTAGTTTAATTCAGCCAGTAGAAAATAAAATTCTGAGAAAAATTAAGTACTAAGTAAAAAGGTATGTAAATTAAGTCAGTAAAAAATAAATACAAGATATTGAAATGTAACTTACTAATAAAAAACCAGACTAAATTGGTACTAAAAAATTACTGTGTTTCATCAACATGAAATAATTTTTTCAGAGGTTGGCAATAATAGCTTCTGAATTTTATTAAAATTTAAATTTAAAAACAATGAAGAATAAAGTTTAAAAATTAAAGATATTACTCATTTCTTGCAAAGTAGCTTGAAATGGCCTCCGTTTTCTTCAATGCATAACTTCGCTTGACGAAGTCTTTCTTTTTAAGTATCAAACGATTCATAGCAGTAGAAATAGTCTAATCTTAACAGTTTCTGAAAGTACCGAAGCGGTTGAAATTAACACAAATCCATTTATCAAAAAAACCAAGTGCCAGAATATGTAAAAAAAAAAATAGCTCACTAATCTTCAAACTATTTACCACAGAAAAATGGTAAGTTAGCTCACTGTTAACTGCCTTTTTTTAAATTTAAATTTCTCACGAAGCACTCCTTCATTTCTTTCCTAAATTTAATTTTATTCTGTTTTGTTAAAATTTGTGGGTAGCAGGTTTGGGAGCCAAGTGAGAGGATTGTCGCTCACACAGGGCGTTTCTCGATTTGTCTGGAAGAATAGGTGTTAATTTCTTGCGTTGTACTTACGGATTCTATTTAAAATGTTCGATTTACTTTTATGTAGCTTTCTCAAGATCTCGCTTAAATGAGGGCCAACGAAATACACTACTTTTTTGATATACTATCCGATTATTTACTTCATTATAATCTATTAAATTTACCAATAACAAGCAGATGGAGTGTTAAATTATTTGCACTCAATCTGGTAGTTTCAGGGCTACAAAAATAGCTCTGTTTCTTATCACATAGTCAGCCAATTATATCTGAACTATTTAAGGACAGAAAAGGTAGAGGTGTAAATAACACTAGTCAAAGTTATCCCCTCTGAGAGTAATGAATTTCATTATACAGCCAGACCATGTGGTGAATGAAGTGAAGGTGTCATTTTTAGGGTGGAAAGTAAGTTCTTTTCGAAGGGCCTGGTATGCTGATAAGCATAATTTTTCAACTCAGTAAGGAATGAAAAAGTAAACCACCTCACTCCTCGTTTTTACTTAAAAAAAACCTCTAAAGCAAAGGTTCGCAAAGTGGGGGTCGCACCCCAAGGGAGGCGTGAAAACAAGTCTAGGGGGCGCGGAACCTCACGATGAAGAATAAAGTTTAAAAAATTAAAGATATTACTCATTTCTTGCAAAGTAGCTTGAAATGGCCTCCGTTTTCTTCAATGCATAACTTCGCTTGACGAAGTCTTTCTTTTTAAGTATCAAACGATTCATAGCAGTAGAAATAGTCTAATCTTAACAGTTTCTGAAAGTACCGAAGCGGTTGAAATTAACACAAATCCAATTATCAAAAAAACCAAGTGCCATCGGAACGTCGGAACGTCTATTTACCTTTTTTTTAAGCACAAATTTGTGGAAAAAAGCGTTTTCAGCGCTTATTGTAATAAATTCGAAGTATCGCGGTAAACTTGATGTTGCTAATGATTTACGTTGTGCACTTTTTAATAGTACGGAATCATGTAGAAAAAAAAATGGCAAGGTCATCCATCTCGTTGATTTATTCTGTCTCTTAATTGTTCAATTTAAATTGCAACTTATAATGTTTTAAAAGTAGGCCTAATAAAAAATAAAATGTTAAAATGTATGGTATTGTACCTACTTTTTTTTATTACCACATAAAATTGTGAAGGGGCGTGGGAAGTTTTCTTCCTGTCAAAAAGGGGCGTGGTAAAAAATAGTTTGGGGACCGCTGCTACAAAGGTTCAAACCAGCCTTTCGGCTGATGACCTAAGCAACACACAATAACAATTTATTAAATATTCTGTAAAGAAATAATTAATTAATGATCGATCATCTACTTTAATAGAATGTAAATTATAAATACCAGGTCAGTATTCAATGATTTACTTCTTAATAATCGAACTTTGTACTCCGCATTTGATGTAGGCTAGTAAAATATTCTAGAAACTGTGATTACAGTATATTTTATGTTGTCTGAACTATAGTAAGTTATATAAACTCTTAACAAAATAAAATAAACTATTAATAAATTAAAATTTTCCAATTAATTGATGAACAAACACAACACGTAGAACATAAATATTTTGTTAACTGAAGGTCTAACTTTAGTTTTGATGAATAGATAAAAATTAATGATGTATTACATTTTAAAAAACATTCTTATGAAGGAATACTGCCAGAAAATACACACACAATAATTTTAGACGTGTGTAGACCAATTTTAACTATTGTATTATTATTTTTATAAAATTAATATGATGTTTATTTGAAAGTAGGTTAAGTTAAGCTATTAATACAACGTCGTTAAAAATGTATATTAGCATAACTGAAGAAAATAACAATTCTTTGAAAAGTAATTTCAGAAACAAAATTTATGATCTCGGTTTAATTAGTCCTGCTAAATAGGTTCAGTAGTGCACCAACAGCAACTTGGGTATCGACTGCTGAACTTTCAAAACAGTAATGAACAAACAGTTTTATAAATGGTATTTTAGAGTTTTTTTTTAATTCTGCTGCTTTTGTAGGTGAAATTCCTCAACAATAATTATGTTTTATGATTTGGAAAGTTATTTCTTACACAAGAATATCTTTAATTTATCAATAAAACTTCATTGCACTATTTTCTTTTTTTCTTTGCTTTTGATGCCTAACAATAGACCACATTAATCAATGTTGGAAGATCTTTTAGATCAATTTCTGGAGACTTTAGATTTAAATAGTCTCTTTTTTTACCCAGTAATCTTTAAGGCGTTGAAATCTTTGTCGTCGAATTTCGTCTGAAACGACTCTTACTACAGGGTTTTTGGTTTTGTTTATTTCGTAGAATCTGATGTTTAAGTTCGTAAGATTTTTTTTCTCCTTTTTTATCAATAGATCTTGTTCCGTTATGTTCAGTTCTTTCATGTCTTTTTTCGTCTCTTCTAACCATCTGGCTTGTTTTTTATATCCGTTTAGTTTGTTTAGCAATTGCTTAATTATTCTGGTGTCTAGCATCCTGAGGCTAGACATGTAGACAGAGATGTCCGTAGTAAGAAATTTGTTTTTTGCACATGAAGTCAGTGATAGGTTCTATTTCTTTTTTGGTAAAAACACGTAAATTTCGTCTTTTCGTGTTTTTGTTTATAATTTTGTTCGTAGAATTCTTCGTACTATCTTTTGAGTTTCGTTAAGCCTGTTTTTTACTCTGAAAAATGTTAAGGTTTCGCAACAATAAGCTGCCTCAGGTTGAACTATGGTTTTATAGTGTCTAATTTGGATTGTATGGATGCATTCTTCTTTTCGTTGGTATTCTTGGTTAATTGTACTGTCATTGATCTTTTAATTACTTAAAAAAATTTATTAACAATAACAAATACAAGAATGTGGAGTATTTAACACCTAACATCAATTTTATTTAGGTGAGGATTTCATAATCTAACGCCGTTGACAAAAACCTATGTTTAATAAACATATTTTTTAATTTTATTTATGCAATCAGTTTATAAAATGAAACAGAATAAAAATGTTATTATACATTTAATTACAATGCGTACTCACATGTTTGCAGTACATTAAGTCAGAGAAATCAAAACGAAGGTATGTAGAATACGGATAAATTAATTATTCTCCACAATCCAAATCCCCTTAATTAATTATAAAAGTCTGTTACCGTTAAACTAATCAAATGTTATTATTGCTACAAACATTTATTTTTAAAATTTTGTTTGTAATCAAGAAAGGCATAATTTAAATAAACTCCGAATTTGATAACTACTATCATTTGATATGTTTAGGCATGTTATTGAACAAGTACAACCAGGATGTTTGTTAATATTATTTTAGTTAGTTGATCACCGTACAAACACTAAGTTACTAACACTAAGTTAATTCGGTGTAACTTTCTACCAGCTGATTGACTTATAGCACCATAAATAAAATATTATTTAAATTATGTATTTTATAGTAATTAACACAGCTCCAGTAGCTACTGTAGTAATCTGAAACTGATTTATCCTCGCATCCATTTTATTTCACATTTGAGTAATACGCTTTAAAAATTGTTTTTACACTCAATTTTGAGACTATTTGTTAAGTAAATTAACCGGAAATATTTAATTAATTCTATATTTGACATTTTTTAATAGTAAAAAAAATGGTTAAATTATGTAAAACTTTACAGAACTTTAGTGTAATACTTAATGAACTTAGCAATATATAACAAACAAAGTAAGAGTGTTACTGTTTTGAACCTGGCTAGGTTCTCAAAATCTTTACACAACTTTGAAATCCACGGTTATTCCGATGTTGATAGTATAAATTAATATAAGAAAGACTGTATGAAGTTCCGGTTAATATATAAAAACAAGTAAGATGCAATTAATCTTTTAATATCAGTAGCATAAGTCAATTTGGCACGTTTCAAACAAATTATAAAGTATAATTAGATCCTAAGTATACCGTAAATTAATGAACTAAAAACAATTTTTATGAACACTATAATTTCTCTACTTGATAAGTTAGAAAGTTAAAATAAAGTTGAAGTATTGATGTGTAGTTAATCCAGTAATTAAGTGAAAGAATGAGGTTACTAGATAAGGGAAGGTTTAAAACGATTTCAAAGTTTATATTGTAACTTTCTTTTGCAGTTATGCTGTTAAGGAATAATTAAACTATATAACCTAATTACGGAACACCGTAAGGTACTTTATTTGTTAAAATAATATTAATTGTAGAGTTGTAGAAACACAGGTAGCTCAGTTTCTTCTATCGCGTTCAATCAAGGGAATAATTAAAACATTTGAGAATAAACTTAAAATCAATAAAATTGGTAAATCAGAGTTAACACTATAAAAAATAATATGATTAATTTATGATTCGACCCGATTGATCTAATGACTAAGTGTCTCCGCAAGTCAGCTGATTTTTGAAAGGTTATACAGTCGAACTTCTGTATCTCGAAAGTTTATAACTCGAAGTTTCTATACCTCGAATTGAATTTCAGTCCTCTTCAACCTTCCCTGCATTTACCATGTAAAAAGTCGTCTACAACTCTAATTCCGCCATTTCTCTAATTCGAACTATTTATTACGTTTCTTTTGACAAAATTTGTACTTAGTTCTCAAAATAGCGGTTTTGGTCTTTTGAGAAATGTAGGTACAGTGTTGCTTCTTTCATAAATTATACGAGGAAAATTTCCTCGTATAATTACCTACTGGTACTGCTGTCAGCTGGTCACCATACGAAGTCGCTTACTCAACCGGTTTTACTTAACAAATCATAGCGATTTCTACCAGCTGACTGACTGGGCACGTTATTTAAATATTATTTAAATATTTTTATAAATACAATATTATAATCTCAATTATACAAGCATTAACGTAAAATAAAGAGAAAGCCTAAATCAATGATAATGTTATAATAATAGTACATTCTATTTACATTTTTATAATACGACATGTTAAAACAGCCCTGAAATTTATCAATACCATTTTACATTAACATACTACCCCCATACCGTTTTGCTTCGCATTCATAAAATATTTGATCTTAAAATAAATATTATGTTTTGAAAATTGTTTTATTTTTTTATTTTTTTGGTCCGACTGTTCTCCAATTACTGCTAATGCAGACGGTGAAGGATGAAATGATATTTGTAACGTATGAAAATATGCCGTGCCTGAATGGGATTCGAACCCATTGTTTTGAAAATTGTTTAAAGAAACAAATTTTTTAATTTATACATAGACTTGTATAGACTTTTATTATGCTCGGTAGACAACTGAAAACGTAATAACTGCAATATTTAACTGGTGCAATGAATACACCGGTTTTTAATACATTTTTAAAGGAGATGACAAATCTTCAAAATAAGAATCTGACAAAGAAATAAATTTAAAATTTTTAATATTGTTACTGAATGTAATAATGAAATATAAACTCATTGAGTACATTACATCATAAGATAAAGTAATCATTATATTTAACTTAACATACCAATTTAAAAAAATTATTAAATAATATAATAAGCTTTCAATAAATAGTTTCGGTTAACTTGAAAAATAAAAAAACTTAAACGTTAACTGAAAAAATATTAATATATGATTTTTTAAAATATTTTTCCCGTTTTTATCGTTAAAAACACAGTAAGATTACCGACATACGAAATATCCACAAAATGTGACAAATTATGTTGTGGGGAGGGGGAATAACAGAGAAGACCCAAAATTTTTGTTAAAACTTATTTTTCGTTAGATTTGGTTTGAGAAATGTAAATTTGGAAAAAATCTTATTTAACGTAGAAAATACCTTAAAATTTAACGGGAAAACCCTTTTTGCACAAAATGATAAATTGACGAACACTAAGAGTCAGGTCTGAAGAAAAAGTTAAATAAGAAGACAATGGTAATTCAGATTTTCATTAATTCTTTTTATGAGAATTTTAGCCCAAACTAAGTTATAAAATTAAGGCAATAAGATTTTTCATGATCTTTCCATCTTCTTTCTTTAGAAGCGGATTTTTTAAAAATCCTGTTTAAGCAAGTATAAACCACTTAAATCGAGCGTACGTGCTGAATTTCAAGCATTTAAGTCTTGTGGTTCAGGAGATTTAAAAATGAAAGAATTTAATTAAACAGTTAAATCATTACTCGTATAAACATTGAATTCAATCGTAGGTTGCACAATGGCTCAATTCACACATTTTTTAGCACACACACACACGCGCGCGCGCGCGCGCGCACAGACACACACACACACACACACACACATAGTTATCAGTTTGGGAGATACAAATACATCTTATTAAATAATAAGCTGATTTTCGGACACGAAGGTTACTGGTTCAAATCCTAGTAAAGGCAGTTACTTTTATACGGATATGAAAACTAGATAGTGGTTACCAGTGTACTTTGTTGGTTGGGGTTCGATTAACCATACTCTCTCAGGAATGGTCGGCTTGGGTCTGTACAAAATTACACCTCATTACACGTCATACACATCATCCACATCTCATTGGGTCACGGAGTTGCTTAATGTTCTGAATTGAATACATTTCAACGTGCACACAGTAAGGTTAATAAAATAATAATAACGCCATAATACCAAAGAGAAATAAATTATTACTCATAATCTAACCCACTAAATTTTGAAGCGGTCAGAATGTTTTATTATTTATTATTAACAATTTACTTACAATATAATGGAATACGATAATGGTTTCGAAGATAGTAGAGGGGCAATATAGGTTTCGGGGACGAGAAGCTGTACAAAATTCATGAAAATGATTAGAAAAATAAGACTAAAATTTTACAAACACCTGTATAGAATCGAAAACAAACGGTTGAAAAAACAGATTTTAAAAACAGTAAATATTAGATTTAAGTTGTCGGGTAAATGGTTCAAAGAAGTCAGAAAGGATATTGTGAAAACCGAGAAACTTTATGAACCGAGTCAAATTTAGACAACCAATTACGAACTTTACGGGCTTTCAAGAAGAAGAAAAACAGAACGTCGGATTGAGAGAAGAAAGGAGAAAATCTTATAACACTGAGAATGTTGACTCCAAAAAGACCTTCTAGAAATGTCTAAAGTCACCTCACGTAGTCTAAAATTGGCTGTATAGGAAAAAATTACTTTCTTGCAATATATTTCTATCTAACTTAATTTATCCCTATTTTATAGTTACTAATACAATCATTTCAACATTTACAATATTCACAATAAAGAGGAACATACAAAAACTAAACTGCAAAATTTATTATAAAATAAAAAGGTTTATTATTATTTTGGAAACATAAAAGACTAATCGAATATTAACAAAACCTTATGGGAAGCAAATTCAAAACTTTATTTGGTAATAGGCCTACGTTTATTTATAGCCTACTACCATAATCAAAAAAATTATTTCTAAGGTTTTAATTATAAAATCTAATAAATAAATTTTTGTGGTGGTTAGAAGTGATCAAAATTTTTGTTTAACGACTTATACAGGTTATTACATGATAACAAATCTAAAATATTTTGCAAGTTTATTGAAATTTGTAATTATATACAATTTCTACCAAGTAATGATACAAAAATATTTAATACGCAAAATACTTCATGCAGAAATAAATTTGAATAATAATTTTCTAATTGAAATTATTTTCCCACGCTACATACCTCTTTGAGGATAGCCGTTAATAACAACGACTGAAAGGAAAACAACCAACAATGATGCTAAACACTTCATTTTGTTGAATACGTTAACGTTAGCTGGCTGATACACACAACTCACAAGTAAACACAATACTGGCTTTAAAACGCGCCGGCAAATTCTAATATACCAGGGTCGGTATGTGACATCATATACAAGTTCAGCCAATAAGAAAACAGCATACAAATTACGTCATTATTCTTGTTCATCCTTTTTTTGTATTAGATCATTTACAAATAAAATTGTACACAAGTCTCACTAAATGTTTTGGTTTTCCTTTCTTCACTCAGTTTATTATTATTATTATTATTATTATTATTATTATTATTATTATTAATACTATTATCTAGTCATGTGACAGTAAAGTTCTAATGAATATTAATCATTTTAGTTTTTAGAATCAACATTGATCGCCTATTTTATAATCGAATTCATCCTCTGTGTATAACCCTACTTTATTTTATAATTGCGTATGAAAATACTGATGCATGGTATGCTGATAATAATTGTTCTATTTCTTCAAATCAAAGTGAATATATTTTTGTTTTGTGAATATTACGAATCATATAACTTAATTAAAATTATGTAAGTTTATTTAGATTATGTAAATTTTACATAAAAATGTTGTTCTACAATTTGCCACCGATAATCCAAACTTTAGAAATCGTACCGTCAAAAATCTGAATTTAAATTTAAATTTAATATCGTTGGTGAAGATTGTTTACCTGCTAACTTCACTTTTAGGCCAATATCTGATTTTGGTATCACTGAAGAAAGGGAAATTAAGTCTACATACTAGAAAAACGACCAAATCCAATGAGTATTAAAACGTACTTTGTTGTGTCAATATTTTCTGCAATCTTCATAGGGACTATATGGGTTTCATTTAGTTTTTAGCCCTCCTCAAGTATGTAACAAGTATTTTGATTCGAAGGAGGGAGTTGAATTTGAAGATTGTGTTTTTGTTTTACGTCCAGCTGTTAAAGCAGATTAAGGCTAGTAAAGGGCGATAGATGAAAACAGCGAAAGAAAAACTGCCAGACCTGACTGGAAATCTAACCCGGGTTCCATGGGTTATTAGTTTGGTATGAAATTTGGATTTCCCATTCGGGGGGGGGGAGGTCTTTTCCGTTTTCTGTATGCCACTATCAAATCCGAATTCCCTGAAGAGTTACACAATTCTCCCACTCCTGCATCTAGCGCGCCAATCTGACTAGCAATATACCTGCATGATGTCAACTCCACTCCGACTTCACAGTTAGCTAATGCACAGACTACTATGAATTTTGTAGAGTTACTTAATATTCGGACTGAGGAAGATGCTGCAGAGTTCCTTCAGGAAAAGGTGTTATTGTATAATCCCAGAAGATGTGACAACTAAAAAAGTATGTGTGAAACACTCACACGATTTTCTCTTCCCGATGTAAATAATTAAAAAATATAACGTAATAGTAATGTAGTAATAGCAAAATAAAACAATCAAAATAAGAAATACAACAACAGATGTGTAACATAGTACATAATACTTGGACTGGGAAGGACGTGTGTAAGCGTGCGTGAATCTGTCTGTCTAAATTTTAGTATTCAGTAAGGCATGGAGTGGAAGAAATGAACAAGTGTGCAACCCTTCAGGGAATTCGGATTTGATAGTGGCATACAGAAAACGGAAAAGACCTGGGGGCTGAAGTTCCTTAAGCCCCTGGCTCTCCTGTAAAGTTTCAGATAGCGGAGCTAGGTTTTGACCAACGATATTTAAATTATACATCAGGACTAATTATAAAAACTAAGCAAAGGAATTTGGGGACGCCAATAAACTGAATAGAAATACAGCCGACATGCACTATAGGTTAACTGAAATTATCTTTAAGGGATAGATAAAAGAATTGGCTGCTTTAAGATGCTGCACATAACCATTGAACAGCCCTTTGAGTCCACTACTGGATATTGTCCTTCCTTATTGCCATCAAATCTGCCATATTTTGAGATTTCCACAAGCAGTTGCTAGTCATTCTCATGACATCATTTTTGTCTTACTCTGTATCGCTTGTCTGCTCTCCATTCAAGAAGTCTCTTGTCTACCTCCCAACCGTCATCCAAACCACATATCCTGCCCAATTCCATTTTAAAACAACAGAAAAAAATAAATCTGTGTAACAACAGATTACGTTACTAATATGATCCGGAAATAACAAGCCAAGAATCGATCTTTCCATTTTTCATTGTTTCACTTTAAGTTCCTAACATTTGCATCTACTGGTTGAATCCAATACATTCTGGTACAAAATTTACCAAAAAAAAAAATATCTAAGGCTTTTTTGTTTTTGTAATTATTAATTTTTATTCCTACTGAAACAGTTCTGAGTAAAATTTTTTTCTGAACATCTTGTAGTTAGTTGTAAATATTTATCTATTTTCTGAACTGAAGTTCAAAATTCGTTTAATACAGTTAAACAAATATTTTTCAACTAACAGGTTGTTCTTCTTGGAAGTTGTGGTACATGAAAACAACTGATATCCATCAATTTTGTATTATATTTCTATATCCAAATAATTAGATCAAACAGGGTTGAAATCTGATTGTTTCAGATAACAAACGATAGATATACTGTATTAACAGTATTCGTTTTTTAATCTCAAAAGAATTTTTTGAGTGAAGATGCCTACGTAAGCCTCAGCTTGTGCGTAGGTAATCATATGAGGGTGATGAACAGATGAAAAAATTCCAGACCTGACCGAGAATCGAACTTAGGACCCCCGGCATAAACGCCAGTTAGGCTGACCATTATACCAACGGGCCGGGAAAATTTTATAATAATATGGTATGCATAAGTACATATATTGGGCGACCTAATATAACATAAAAAGTTTTGCGTTTAATATCCAGTACTACGTTCGATAAAACATATTACTGGTTAAAACCATTCACTGGTTTGGTAAAATAACACGCCTTAACGCCTATGGACTTAACATGAATCAACTTTTTAATAAAAAAAATATAATATTAGCTGTTATCTATGAATGCAAAATACCACTGAACCACTGACTCATTTAATCACTCTACTCACTAATCACGATATTTCCAGAACTGCAACGCCTATGTATTTGAAATTTGGTAGACCTAGGTTCCATTAGGGTGTTGGTATTCATTAAAAAAGAATTTTGAAACATTCAAGTTGTTGTTGTTTAGGTCATCAGCCATAAGGCTGGTTTGAACCTGTAGAGGTTTTACTAAGTAAAACGAGGAGTGAGGTGGTTTACACTTGCCTCCCTCACTGAGGTGAAAAAGAATGCTTATCAGCATGCCGGGCCATCTCAAACGCCATCTGAAAATGACACTTTCACTTCATTCACCACAGGGTCTGTCTTTATATTAAAATTCAATATTTTTAGAGGAGATAACTCTGATTAGTGTCTTTTACACCTCTACCTCTTCTGTTCTTAAATGATTCAGTCACTTAATTGGCTGACCATATGATAAAAAACAGAACTATTTATTTTAGCCCTGCAACTAACAGATTGAGTGTAAATAATTTGATACTCCAACTCTCTGTTATTGACAAATTCAAATTGTAAAGAATAAAAAATAGAAAAATTCATAACATGATGGATATCACACAATTCAGTTCGCAGAAGCAAATTTGGTTGCCTAGTGAGTTGTGTAAAAGTAAGTATTAATAAAAATTATATTGTTTAGGTCAACAGCCGAAAGGCTGTTTTGAACCTCTAGAGGTTTTACTAAGTAAAAACGAGGAGTAAGGTGGTTTACTAATGCCTTCCTCACTGAGTTGAAAGAGTATGCTTATCAGCATGCCCTCCGAAAAGCACCCACTTTCCACCCTGAAAATGACACCTTCACTTCATTCACCACAGAGACTGGCTGTATAGTTAAATTCATTACTCTCATAGGAGATAACTCTGACTAGTGTCTTTTACACCTCTACCTCTTCTGTTCTTAAATAGTTCAGTCATATAATTGGCTGACTATGTGATAAGAAACAGAACTATTTTTTGTAGCCCTGGAACCAACAGATCAAGTGCAATTAATTTAACACTCCACCTGCTCGTTATGGGTATTAATAAAAATTATATTGTTCCGAAATACTTCAATAAAAAATGTTGTAAAATTAGTCAGCAATTCAAAATAGCAGTGAATATTATTT
Organism: Catonia carolina; assembly: GCA_035578175.1. Classification (NCBI taxonomy): domain Eukaryota; kingdom Metazoa; phylum Arthropoda; class Insecta; order Hemiptera; family Achilidae; genus Catonia; species Catonia carolina. Next base: position 251,565,398 of record JAQMRL010000001.1, on the reverse strand, counting down.
GATATTAAGTTATAAATAGATTAACGGGTAGTACCTTAAAAAGTTTTTCTCAAGGTTTATCGCTACTTTTTTTTTAGTAAATTATCCTGAACCACATTAATAACTTTTTTGTTTTAAATCAATGAATAAATATAAACGAAAGTAATGTTACGGAGAAACCAACATAACTTTTGTGAAAATTTCAAATTTTTAAACTTTTATGTCTCAATAAGAATTGACATAGACCTTTGTTTCTAAAATTACTTTGTTTCAAAAATCATGACTCACGGCCTACTAAACCAATTTCAACGATTTGGCATAAAAATTACTCCGAATTTTCTGTTCTCGATGGCCTCCTCTTTACAAAATTTACTACTGTATTGGGAACTTTCTTAAAAAAATGTTTATTGTTTTTTTCAAGGAAATGTTTTCTTTTGTTTAAAGATCTTTTTAAAAGTGAAAAAAATTAAATATCAAGGAAGTTCTACAGCCATACATGATGTTCTTGAATGGGAACTTTCCTTTAATACCAATTTCGTATAAATTAGCTAACGTAGGCTACACCAAAATTGTGATTTTCGAAACTAACGGCTGCTTTTCAACCTCCATACTTACTTGATTTTAAGGGAAGATTGGAAAATTTTTAATAATTTTTATCCAGGTTTCAGTTTAAATAATATAAGTTTTTTTACTAAAGGCATTTTTTTAAAGATTTTATAACATACGTAGGTATATTTAAGAAATCTATTGTGACAAAATAGTTTTAATAAAATAATCTGCTTAGATTATAATAAAAACATTATTTGTTTATTGTTTTATTTTGAATAATCCTTAAACAAAACAAATCGAATTTATCTTCTAGACACTGAGTGATAACAGGTCATTTAGGAAAAATTAAATCCGATAAAAGGATTATTCGTATATCTTAGACTCATGTGGTAGTTATGACTTGATAATATTACCTGCACGATTTCTGTGAAACCAAAAGATTGAACATGATAAACATATTTACCTGTAAACCATACAGTTAAGTTATCTTTAAGATTATAGATCTATTTGTAAACGTAATAGTTGTGAGTGATTAAGACACAATTAAAACGAATTCTTTTATATATTAAAAATAACTAAATAATAACGACCAATTCGTTAGTGTAACGATCAGTGTAACTGGCAGTACTATACCAGGGGTTCTGGGTTCGATTTCCGCGCATGTGTGGCATTTTTTCATTTGTACCCATGTCGTCATTATCTATGCATAAGCCTTCTTATGTAGACACCATCACCTAATAAAAAAACTTATACATGATTACCTACAAAAATATTAACTATACTATTTTTCAGGGCTGAGGAGCTGTGAACGTACGCATTGCCCCCTAACCACTTCATAGCTAGCCAATGACTTGCCAGCAACGTTGCCAATACTTGCTCTCGTAGCTCAGTTATAGAAATTTTATAGAATTTTGTCAGCCATTTTTTTTGGTGTTTCAATAACATTATAACCTATGAACATACATATATTATAAAATATTGCATGTTAGCACGCTCTGAAATCGATGTGTTCAGTACGAGATGGAAGACACGAGTGAACTACTGTGACTCTTATACGCATGTGCGCGTAATGTTTGTCAAGCTGATACATTTGTACAATCTGACAACGCTGGCAAACGTTCTGATTGGTCTAAACGCGTGGAACAGCAGAGATCATCGACCGTGAAAAGCATTGTAATATAACTTTATTTTCTTTTTCTTTGTATCTTAGGCGGCGAGAAAAACTCATGTTCACTTCCTCACGAGGGGAAGTAGTGTTGGACTGAATTCAGGCGTTCTCGTCCAGTCGTAAGGAGGCCGCAACCGTCAAACCAAAACCCGCCGCCTGGCCACTTCATCCGACATCAACAAAAACCCTTCATCTACCTCGGAACTGTTAATGTCGGGTTAAAATTTACACATTGTCAACGAGGCGTGAAAGGCACCGTAGCGTAACCCCCCCCCCCATTTCATGACCAGCACAGTAAATAAGTGTATTTTTTTTTAGATTGAGACAGGATTCATTTACGGTGGGTTAGGGTGATCCCGCTGGACTCCAGATGTCTCCACCTTCCGCAATCTCTCGATTACCCTCTCTGGAAACTAAGCGACCAAGTTAAGTTACACATGTAACTTAACAACGGTTTACGTACCAATTTGCTGAGCCATATAGAAACCTACAATATTTTTACTTTTAATTTTGTTTTCCTTTGTAACATTTCTTTGGAAACTTACTATGTTACATCTGAGGAATCTAAAAGTGGAACCAAAGGGGATACTTTGCCATGTAAAACAAGAAGATTTATTAATGATAATTTCCATTTATACTTAGCCCGTTTGTTTCAAATTTATTATTTTATTTTTACCTTTATCTACATCGACTTTTTCTTCCACGGAAAAAATTTAAAAGTTTTCAAATTTACATTTAATGGATCCACAGAAAATGAGTCATGTAATTTAATATTTCTTTGACAAAAACTTAACTATAAGGCTCACTACCGGTAGTGAAATGGTCTCTATATTTGCAAAACTAAACGAATGACCGCGTCAAATTCATCCAAAACCTTTATGCTACCACTCGCAAATGTAATTGGGTCTAAAACTTGACACGAGTTTGAGACTTGGTTATATCGGTAGCGGGTTGAGACTTCAAAATCTTCATCAACTTTTGAAAAAGTATTATGTGAGGTATTGTAGCTACTTATGCCGTTTATTTATTTATTTTTTTATTTATGTAGTTGTTAGCTGTCGTATTGGCGTGAAGTGGTTAGACGCGGAAAAAATGCGGAAGTTTTCTCGGTTGTGTACATATCATACATTCCTTAAATATTCTTATAAAGTATTTTGAAAACATATTATGATAACATGTTTTTCAATAAACACGCAGTTATCAATGCGCAGCTGACAGCTTAGTATAAAGATTTGGTTTGGTTTTGAAAATTTGTGCGTTAATTACTCTTCATATTCACTGATGAAGTAGATGTTACCAAAGGGCTAAATTAATAAATGAATATTATTGTCGACTAAAATAATCTTAATTATTTATGGCTTGTCAAATATTCTGGATTGGGAATGAAAAAATAATACTACAACACAATACCAAAAATTAAATCATTATTGTATTAAATTGTACAAAATAATAACGTATGAATAGTTTTAACCTTCGTTTTAACCTATATAAAATTTAAAAATTTACAATAGGATACTCACAATACGAGTACGAGTTCTTTTAACGCATTTTTTATTTAAAACGCTACCTGATTTTCTTTTCTTTTTTGACAGTATTTTTTCTTAAGTATATACAGAGTGTATTTAAACTGCACGGCAATCTCTCGGAAACTGATTCTGTAGCTAAAAATAAGAAAAATGTTTCCGATAAACATGGGTCCGAAAACCATTTTTTTAGCGAGTTATGGCTAGCTAAAGATTTCGTCCGGATTTCAGTTCCTCCCGTGAAATAACACGTCACTGAAACTCTGGAAACCCAAATTTAGCGGTAATTTTATGTTTCTTATGGTTTTTAATCTGAAAAATTCAATAAAACTAGTCCTAAAACTGTAATCTTTACGGTTTTTGAGAAAAATGGTAAAAACCGCAAAAATCGAAGCTGAAAATGACACTTTTCTAGGTTTGGCAGCAAATAACTTAAGAAAATTCGTGACAAACCCATACATTTTTGTATCAACATTTGTAGAGAATTTAATTCTGAGAAAAGTAATACAAAAATTATTAACCAAAAAGAATTTAAAGAAATATTAATTTAATCGATGAAAGGATTCAATTATAATATTGTCTGATTAAGAGAGACAAGTGGTTAATCTCCACTTGATGTAATCTTTATTACTTTCTCTTGCCTATATGAATATATAGGAAGGAAAGTATTGTTTTCATGTCGATTTTTAGAAATCGAGTTTTCACCGGATCTATACGTTTTCAGACCCCCTGAACCCAAAAAACATGTTTTTAGCGATTGGTCTGTGTGTGTGTCTGTGTGTCTGTGTGTGTGTCTGTGTGTGTGTGTGTGAACAGAATATCTCCAGAACGGAACATCGTACGAACTTGAAACTTGAAACTTAAGTTACATACCACTACCGGACGCGACACGAACATTTTCATCAAAATCGGTCAACCGGAAGTAGTAGTTTATTCGTATAATTTTTCAGTTTTTTGCGATTTTCTCAAAAACTGGTCCTACGATTTTTTTTAAAATCGCCTATTTTACTCAATTTTTTATTCTCTACAAGATAGGGTAGGCGCCATGTCTGCTGAAATTCTCGGTGAGGCTGTTTTCACGTAAAAACGTTGTTTTTTTAAGATTACGGCTTTAATATAAATTTTAGCGCAAAAACTTATATAATAAAAGTTGTAGAGAATTTAAAAACCTACAACTTCTGTTTCAAACATTTTTTTGTATAACGCTTAGTTTAGCGGTAATTTGCGATTTTCTGTTTTTTTTCTCACGAAAACGTGAGAAAAATCGATTTTTTTAACATTTCGGTCTTAGTATGCATTTTACGACAAAAGTGTATATAATAAAAGTTATAGAAAATTAAAAGATCTACAACTTTTGTTTAGAGAATTTTTCTCTACAGAGCCTAGTTTAGCGTGAAAGTGTGATTTTCCGTTTTTTTAAGCCAAATTGAGTTCGATTTTCATTTTGCGTCTTCCACTCATGATTAAAATAAGGTTATGTTTTTGAGGTTAGTTGTTGTTTATTTTTAATATTTTATTAATAATGTTAGGTTTATTATTAATTATTTGCATTGGCAAGAGAAAGTTGTGTGAGTGTTTCACACCAGATTTTTACATTATGATATAATTGAAGGTAGGACAACTTTCAGCCATAGTGTCGGGCCACTGATTATAAGAAATAAAGTATTTCTGAGGATAGCACTGGGTGAAGACTCCATGAACTTCTCAACCATTTTTTGTGCCAGTTTAGGTTTAAAATATTAGAAAATTATACATTAAATCTGTAAAACTAAAATTTATTAAGGTAAATAAAAAAATTAACTTATCGAAGCAGAAAAAACTAGAAAGACAGTACAGTAGCTAGCCTGTTACATAAAGTTTTCATGTATGCGACTGTAGAACAAGATTTTTTGAATTTTCGCACATGAATTTTACAATTTACTTCCAGCGAGGATTATTAGGGGCTGATAATCCGCGGGCAAATTGTTTGCTTATAAGAGTATTCAGCCAAAAGCAATGACTCTGATTTATCTACGCTTGGTCCAATCTTTATTATAGTATCTTATGTTACTTGGATGGAGGACAGCTTTAAAACATAGTATTGAGCCTCTGATTGTAAAGAATGAAGTATTTCTGAGGATAGTACTTAGTGAAGACTCCATGTAGGCCTATGTACAGTATGTAATTATGCTCAAAGTCAAATACTTTTTCTGTATAGTATTTTCCATTTACATATATTTTTGTGGTTTTCCTGATGAAAGGAAACAAAATTTTAATTTTGTCTGATTAAGAGAGGGCTATTCAGCCAAAAGCAATATATCTGATTTATCTGCACTTGTGTCGATCATTATTACAGTATGTTTTACTTGGATGGAGGACAGCTTTCATCCATAGATTCGGGGCCGCTGGAGATAGTACTGAGTAAAGACTCCATCCATGCTCTCAACAACTTTTTGTGCAGCTTTCTGTTTATAACATTAGAAAATTTTACGAGTCAATTAACTTATACATTAAATCTCCAATACTACATTTTATGAAGGTAAATAAATAGATTAATTTATTGAGGCAGAAAGAAACTAAAAAGACAATGCAGTAGCTAGCCTGTTACATGAAGTTTAAATTAAGGTATACGAGTATAAGACTGTAGTACAAGATATTTTGATTTTTTTGTACCTGAATTTTACTATTTATTTCTAGGGAGAACTATTAGGGGCTGATAATCCTCGGGCAAATTTTGTGCTCGTAAGAGTGCCTCTAGACCTAGAAGGTTTACTAGTAAAAACGAGAAGCGAGGTAGTTTACAATTGCCTTCCTCACCGAGTTGAAAGAGTATCCTTATCATCATGTCAGGCCCTCCGAAAAGTACCTACTTTTCACCCTGCAAATGACACCTTCACTTCATTCACCACAGGGTCTGACAGTATAGTGAAATTCATTACTCTCAGAGGAGATAACTCTAACTAGTTTACTCGTCTGTTCTTAAATAGTTCATTCATATAATTGGCTGAATATCTGATAAGAAGCAGAACTATTTTTTGTAGGCCTGGAACCAGCAGATCGAGTGCAATTAATTTAACACTCCAGCACCAGATATGGGCAAAATTTCTCTTTAGATATGATTAAAACTATTTTTTAAAAACAAAGAAGTTGAATTTCAGAAAATTAAATACTGTAATTTCTACTACAGGATTTTAAACAGTTTTGTAACCTTTACCTAAATAAAATAACTCACAACAATGGCAACTGTACATAAAAAAACTACATCAAAACATGCCCTACTATAGTTTTCGTGTTGGCCTACTACGAGGTATATAGGCCTACATTGTACATAGGCCTTACCTCGTATATAGGCCTACATTGCACTCTGTGTAAAGTATACGCCCAATAACCTACCATTATTGTGCCTAACGTGTAGTTTGTGTCATTAAAATAACAATTTGAAGTTTATAGTACATGGTTATTGAATTTGTTTATAAAATAATCACTGAGAATTGTTTACAATTTATTATTTAACATGCTATAGGTAAACTAATAATTATTATCGTAATATGTAATTAAAATAACAATATCATTATTATGCAAATTTCAATCCATATAACTTTTCACGCGTTTGTTTATTATTTTTCTTATAACCAAACAAGATTTTTTTGTGTTTAATTCTTTCTATTTTAAGTATTTATAATTCCATTTATTTTATAATCTATTTAGTATTAATTTTGTTCTTGACGTTATTTATTACTATTGCATAAGATAATGTAAAACTTTGTAATAAATGAGAATGTTTCTTACTTTATTTTATTATTATTGTTATAGCGGCTATTCTACAACACTACCACTTTACCACCACCCAAAGAGGGATTTTTCCTTAAATCTTTGCAATAAGGTTCGTCTTAATCTTCAAAGTATGTAAACTTCCACAATGTTGGGGTGATTCTAAATGTTTTTGTAAAAAATAAAATTCTATTATTCCGTCTAGTATTCTTGACATGCTTAAACCATAGCGTAAACTTTAAATTTTTGATTGATATCTCCAGATTTTTGAAGTCACTTTAGTTATTTTCCAATAGATTATAAATAGGCTACAAAATGGATTTTCAACTAGAAATTTTGTGGGAAATTTAGAGTTTTGATTTCTTACTCGTAAATTTGGTAATGTTTAGGCCTATTTCTTGTATTTAGTTATTTTTTTGGTTTAGCGTCCAGATGTCATTGACATCAAAACTATTGCACACAATGAAGGGTGACAGATAAAATGAGTGATGAAAGAATGCCATGAGTGACCGGGAATATAACTCAGAAGCCTTAACGTAGAATCCAGTTGTGCTGACCATTACATCAATGGATGGTTAATAAAATTTAATATTTAGATGATACGTAAAAATCTTAATAATTTTTTGAGTAACTATAAGTGTAAAAGGTCAACTCATAAGGTAAATAGCAGCTACATTGTGCTCGAAATGTTTTGTGAACTTAACGTTGGATTACTTTTAAACCCTAGCCACGATTTGAAACAGGGAATAAATGAAACCTTAAAGACGATTTTATACATAAGGTGACTATTGATAATAAAAAATATGTTATCTATCGATTGAACCATTACAATATTAAAAAATGTTGCAAGCACAATAAAGATTAGATCTATCATGAACTGAACAATAATAATTCAATAATTACCGGGATTTCCACAGTGCATATTGTATTTCTTTCTTTTTCTGTCTCTCTCACACGTATATCATTTTGCCTTTTCCATGGTTTTACGCAGCATTGTATTTTAAAAATGAATTATCTGTTCAAAACTACACATATTGTGAACTAACCGATAACATAAATCTGTTTTTAAAATCTTTAAAAAAGGACACGGAAAGCGGAGAATTCCGTAAAATTCCTAAAAAAAGTGAGACTTAGAATATCAAGATGAAATAAAATACATCTTCTATTTATAATAAAGTTTGTAACGTTATAATTTTATATCTACACAGTAGATCCTTTATATTTTTACTTAAAAAGCAGAAAATTATGAAACGCATGAATGGAAAATGGAAAGTTATATTTTAGGCTACACGTTCAATAGTCCGAATGTAATGTAATAATCCGTCTGATAGACCGGTCTCGATGAATTTATATAGATAATTGATATTTTAGTAAATTTCCATAAAAACCGAGTGCCCCACGATGAAATTGTTATTTTTGAATTAATATGCCGGACGTATCGTACACACTACAGACTGGAAACTTTAAATTTATAATAAATAAATATGTAAAAAAGTACCCTCAAGTTTTATTTGCTTATGATTAATCTAAACAAAATGGCGGAATAAGAAAAATGAACAATAATCTTGTGGATAAAACCACTCATTTTTACAAAAGGATTCAGATAGAAAAAAACAGTTGTTTTTGCTATCAGCGCGTAGCTACGAGTATTGATGAACATCAGTTCGAATAAAGGTTAATGAAACAAAATTGTGTTCATTAATAATTTATCACTTTCATATTTCTTTCATTTTGTTATTTAAGTAACATTGTAACAAATCACCAAAATGAAATTGTTACGCAAAAAAATTACTTTCTACCATTTTGTTTTAATTAATCATAAGCAAATGAAACTCAAGGGTACTTTTTTTACATATCTATTTATTATAACTGTAAAGTTTCAGTCTGTAGAGTGGCGATACGTCCAGTATATTAATTCAAAAACAGCAACCTCTTCGTGGGACACCCGGTATATTATTTAAGAAAATCGTACTAACTGAATTAAGTAATAAAAAAATTATTTTGTATTTGCAAGTACGTTATTTCAGTTAGATTCAGAAGGATTTTTAAATGTTGCAGTATCAGAATTCTTCAGTCTACTTTTTATAAGTTTATCAACAAATGATAATCATTTGTGTGATAATAATTTATCAACAAATGGGGACTGGATATTAATTTTTAGAAAACTAAGTATGTGGTAATTGAAGGATCAGGATACTATATAAAAACCGACAAAGGGGTGCACGGCTATAATATTGTTAAAAAAGTTAAAAAAGGTAGATGTAGGGTTGTCATCACGACGTTCCATCTTATTTTTAGAGTAATTATTATTATTAAAAAATTATTATTATTATTATTATTATTAGAGTATATGTATATTTATAATACTTTTTTTGTTTCTGATACTGCGCTAGTATTATGTATTCTGTGCTGAAGTTGTGTATGAAGGAATAGTTAAATTTAAAGGAGGTAGTTAAGGCTAAATTTTGTTTTCATTTTTTCTCTATAATAATGTAAGTAAATTGGTAGAGGTTTTTTTGTCATAAGCTATTTTATTAATGCTATTTCATAACTTTGCTGATGTTTTATTATCACTTATTAACATTTCAGTTTTGTTATCATAAGTTTTAATTTTTATTTACGTTTGTATTCTGTCTGTTTATTTTAATTATTTTTATTTTAAATTTTATACTAGGTAACGTGTTTTTTAATGTTATTTTGATCATTTTCTCTTTTGAGTGACTTATTTTTTTTATATAATAAGTGATGTAGTATTGGTATTAACTGTTTTTTCTTTTTTTATCAGTGCTATTATTGTTTTATTGTAGTTTTGTTGTGTGCTACGCATTTTTTGTGATTAGAGTAATCCTCCTCCAAGCACGGACTTTGCTCTTTTGGAGGAGTAATAAAGGAAATAAATAAATAAATAATTATATGGTGTGGTACTAAGAAGAGAATCTTCCATTCTTTTGTTGAAAGCTCTTTGATTTATGGCTCAAAGGTTTAGTCCAACAAAGATTTAAAAACAGATTAACAGCTATGGAATGAATTTCTGGAGAAGCTGTCAGTTGGCTCTGCTATACTGAATAAAGAATGAAGAGGCTGGATTGATTGACAAAATTGAAGAAAGACGCCTCATTTGGTATGAAAGAGTACCTACGAAGAATAGATGAGGAGATGTTCCAGAAGATTTGACTATGGTTTCCAATTAGGCAGAAGAAGGGAATATGGCCCAGAAAGGAATGGACAGTTGGTGTTATCAGAGCAATAGAGAGAAGGTATCTAAGAGATGAAGATACGTTCAAAAGAAATAAATGGCGTTTCTGGTGGTGGCAAATGGCATAGTACTGTAAAACAATCGCTACAATATACATAGAAAAACCAGCAGAATACTGCATTTTTACAAACAAGAGAATTAATAAAAAATTGTTTTATCCATTTCTATTAGTGTTTTGTATTGAATTTCCTAAGTACCACTGAAAATATTTCCTGTTTTTGTGTAAACAATAAGCCGATTAATTATACTGTATTGACATTTTATTTGGTATAATAGTCTATTTATTAAAGAAAACTTGTTGCAGACACTTAAAACTGCCACAAGAAACCATCCGTTAAACGTAAACTTTTCTAGTTTCTTTAATAACTTGATAACCTTGAAAGAACTTTATACTATAATTGCGATAAATTCATAAGTAATTACATAATTATTCCATGAGATGTAACGAATAGGTTTTTATAAAAGGAAGAATAGAACGATTGTCTCGAGCAAAACTGATTTACCTGAATAAAAATAAAATATAGGAGTATTATACTTTAATTTCGGAATAAGTATATCATAAATTTTAAAACAACTTGATTACAAAGTTTTTATATAAATTTGTAAATGAAAATATAACTTTATGTCGATCAAAGTTACTGTTAATAAAATGTATTGTTTTACAAATTAGAAATCTAAAAAATATTTAATAATATTTGATTTCTAATTTGCCAACCAGAATAACCCTCAAAAAATTACTTCATCTTTTATTTAAAAATTATGTGGAAGCATCTTACCAGAAGAAAGGATAGGCTAGTGGGGCATGTCTTAAGACATCCAGGTATTGGTCTATCAATAATGGAGGGTATTATTGAGGGAATTGAGGGGTGAATTTTAAGGGGAGGCAAAGGTTAGAATATATAAAGCAAATTATAAAAGATGTAGGGTGTTACAGGTACGCAGAGATGAAACGACTTGCGCAAGATAGAATAGCTTGGAGAACGGCATCAAACCAGTCGAGAGACTGAAGACAAAAAGATTTTAGTGAACACAATTATGGTTATCTGGAGAGCTATCACTGGGTGGTGACCTCCTCCTTGGAGAACTAAGCCATTAACGCGGTTGGTTTTTATTTATTTTGTAATTTTGTTACAAACTTTATGCTGGTTGTATTTATACAGTTGAAAAATATATGAAGTAAAAAAAGATCTGAGATATCAAACATTTCCTGCTAAAAAATTCACATTAAATTGCACACATAAAATACAAGTGCTTTTATGAAATTGTCTATTTTGTAATTGAAACACTCCATTGATAATTCAAGTAATATTTCATTTTTTAGTTTTTTTATAAATATTTTTTTTTTGTATAGACCTTTTAAGAGCGCACTAGTTATGTAATTAAATTTATTTTCCCTTAAGCTGTTTTGGGAGCTGTCGCCTCCTTGCGTGGTACTCCCTCATCCTCCTACTCACCACCTGTCTCTCCTCCTCTGTCCAGATTCTAGTCTTGGACTCAGCAGAATGGAAATTCCCGAAAGTCTTAATCTTGTGCCTAAAAATTTCTCTGTTCATAATGTCGTTGCCCGAGATGTCCAACGTTATGAGGTCTTCCTCCACTTCCTTCAACCATCTGTCTCTGGTTTTAAGTCCTTCCTGGCTTCTGATCAACTTGTAGGTCTCATTTTCTATATCCCTAAACCTCATTAGATGTCCGTAATATTGCAGTCGTCTTTTCCGACACTTTGTTGCCAAGGGTTCCCCCAGAAAATTCATTATTACTTCGTTTGATCGTTTTTTATGTACGTTAGTGTCCGGGTCATAGACTGTTCCCAATATTGTCTGGGCAAATCTTCTGTGTACCTTGTCCAGCTTTGCAAGTTCTCCCTTTCTGTAACATGTCAGAGTCTCAGCCGCGTACAAAACCTGTGGGAGGACCACCGTGTTTAAGTGTCTTAACTTGGTGTTGCGGGAGATACACTTTTTGTTGTAAAATCCTTTCATCTGTACATACGCCATCTCTAATTTTCCAATTCTTCTCCGTAATGCCAGGGCATCCGATCCATTTTGTTGGATGATTTCGCTCAGATAATTAAAATTGTCAACTCTGCTCAATCTGCCAAAATCAGTTTTAAGTGACCTTGGGCTGTCTTTATCATTAGACATGAAAACGGACTTTTCAAAAGAGATATTCAGACCCGTTCCCCCCGCTACCCTTTTAAGCGTGTCTATCTGAAAAATCGCTTGATCTCTGGTTTCTGCAACCAAAGCCAAGTCATCTGCAAAAGCCAGTACATCGATCGCGAATCTAGTGGCCAAACTTTTCCCTCCATAGACGGTTCCCTTTATCTTATTCCTCTTGTTGTATTCTTGGCATTTTTTCCTCCACTCAGTTATTACTTTGTGCAGGACACAGTTAAAGAATATGGGAGACAATCCATCTCCTTGCCTAACTCCCGTCTTGACTTCAAAAGGTTCTGAGAGTACTCCCATAAACCTTGCTCTAGAAAAGGTTCCAGTTAGTGTTAGTTTTAGTAAGTTTCTAATTTTATTATCCACTCCGAATTCTTGGAGTATTTTCATTAAGACGTCTCTGTCTATGGAGTCGTAAGCCTTGGCAAAAACGACGAAACTAATGTAGTACTTTTTCTGTCTGGCTGCTGCTCTTCTGCATATTAATTTAAGACTTAGGATCTTCTCAGATCCGCACCTTCCCTTTCTGAAGCCTGCCTGATAATCGCCGATTACGTGATCCACTTGGGGTTCCAATCTCTTAAGAAGAATTTTAGAGAAGATTTTGTAGGTAATGTCCAAAATGGAGATTCCTCTATAATTATTTATGTCCAATTTGTATGTGATTTTGTAGGTAATGTCCAAAATGGAGATTCCTCTATAATTATTTATGTCCAATTTATAAATATTATATTAGACCTATACAAATTAAGTCATCTATAAAGGTCATTAACGAATGATTTAATTTTTTTTAATTACAGCAAACCCCCTCCCCTACGAGAAAACTTCGCTCAACTTACATCCCCAACGGTAGATGAAAGTCATGTGTGTTTTCAATTTCATTTTGGCTTTATTTTAGAATGTTTTTCATTAGACTTCTGATTTATTTTCAGAACCTAGACAGCAATCAAATTTAAGACCTTGGCTTAAAAAAATATGCTTAACTGAATTGGTTTAACCAAAATGTACTATTGAGGCATTTTAATGTATTTTTTATACATTAATATTACCTCTTTGACATTTCTGTCATACAGCTGATAGAAAAGTGCTAAGATTTATTAAGTAACACCTGTAGGGCGAGCGATTTTTTTATAGTAACCACCTAACAGCCTCCTCATGAATAAATACCGCTGGGTATAGCTGTTTTAATTCAATCCAAAAACAAGTCAGAATTACCTTGAAAAAAATTTGGATGGTTTTCTATAAAAGCTGTTCACAAACGTTTTTGGCGACGGATCCGTTTTTAAACACTAAATATTTTTCGGAGCCCTAAAATAAGAAAAACCTGGTTTTATATTCACTCTTTAATTGTTATCATTTAATTTAGTGAAACTCATACAAAAATAGATACTTTATACACTACTGACCTCTACAACAATATACAAAACAATACACAATAATACAATACGAGTATACCTACCAAAATAACATTGTACATATCATATTTGTCGTTTTTCATTATAGCATAATATTGTAGATTTATTATGTTGCTTGTCCCCTTATTTTGGCTATTATGCACTGAGAAAAGAATAACTTTTATTAAACCAACAATTATATGATATTTATAAGACTTTTTTCAAAGTGTGTGACAAGACTTGATGTACTTTGTTCTTTACGTTGATATTATTTTGGTGGAGGCGCTGCGAAGCCAGGGCTTCGCGGAGCACACTTTGAGTAACGTTAGTCTACAATATAGAGTTTTCGATAACAAACAAATAAATGTGTTGCAACATTTTATTAAGTATTAAAATTCTGTTATTAAAAATATGTGAACAAATGATAATCTTAACGAAAATTTAATGATATTAATAATTACTTAATAAATAAGGTTTTTAAAAATATATAGGGCAGATAATTTTTGTTACACCTATCATTGAATGTTAATTGAAACATCACAATCGATACATGCTTGTAATCTTTGGCACACATACGCCGCAAAATCGATAGAGGTATCGATTCAAATCTGCAGGAATACATATTTAATTTTATATGAAATTTCCTGTTATGTACAGGATAATTTTGTCCATAATTGATGAAATCTTACCGTTTTACGATAATAATCGAATTTTGGTAAATTATTGTTATATTATTTTAGTTGTAAAATTTATGATAAATACAAAAGATTACAAGTCACTGACTTTCGAAGAATGATCTATATAATTATTATTACGTCCTTTGTTTTATTCCAGACAGTTAAAAATGCACAATTTTTTACACTTTTTCTATAAACTTGTTAACCGCAATATTGCCATGAAATTTTTTTTATCTATTTGAACTTATTAATGTTCTTTGCTCGTACATTTTTGTGGTTTAGAACTGACTCATAGTCATGTTTTTACAAGATTATAACTTACGTTTGTTTTTATTGTGTTATAAATTACTCATTATGACAGCAATTATTTGAAATAATTAAGTTAAAAACTATTAATCACTACAGGGAAATAAACATTGTGAATCATGAAAACATATATTATGTACTTTTAACTAAGTTTTCCTTACATTGAAATGTACCGTGTGCAGTTAATAACGTAATAAACGTAACGCAATATGTAAGAAAGTTCCTTATTTCATGAGTATGAACAATGATTTTTTTGTAATTAAAAATCTTATTAACAACTTGGTCATTACAAACTCACATGGTTAATGGGTTATTAACGTGTTAAAATTTTCAAATCCTAGCCGGAAATCTAATCCTGGAATTTTTTAGTCCGGCAAGTTAATTATTAAAATTATTGAGAATCGCTAAGAACTTTGTTTTAATTACAATAATGTACTGAGACTATAAATTGGTGGGTTATTTTACAGAGAAGAAACAAAATTATGGTTTTAACCATTATTAATTACACTGGAGAAAATAATTGCTGTAACATTCATTTATTAACCTCGGACAAAGATAATTAATGATGACTTCTAAGAAACTGAAAAGTGTAATATTGTCTAATTATCTGTCTCGAGATCTCAGTAG
Organism: Catonia carolina; assembly: GCA_035578175.1. Classification (NCBI taxonomy): domain Eukaryota; kingdom Metazoa; phylum Arthropoda; class Insecta; order Hemiptera; family Achilidae; genus Catonia; species Catonia carolina. Next base: position 251,549,998 of record JAQMRL010000001.1, on the reverse strand, counting down.
GCTGAATTAGGACTCTTGGTTAGAGTTTAGAACTACCCCGGCGTTATATAACCCTACTCCTACTTTGAATGTAAAAACCAAAATCAACTTTATGATCTTAATTTGACTATAATGATCTAAATAAATTCCATTCGTACATGACCCATCAAAATTTTAATACGTAGGCAACAGTTCTACAAAAAATTATGTAGACAACAACTACAACTCGTTTATTCAGGATTTGGTTCAAAGAAATGTTCAGGAGTGAGAAGACTGAAAATACAGTTAAGTAGTGATCTTCTGTGGATGTAATCATACTACAAAAATTCAAATATTTACATGAAAACTTATCACACAATCATATACAAACTAACACTTCCATATCAAGCACAACTCCTGTAAACCTTCTTGTAGCATAGATTTTAAATTCAACAATGTAATTAACTGAGAATTAAATTTCTTTCAGTTATATTGTTCTTTATATTCCGGTCCTGATCCGAGGCTAACTTTCGATGCTTGCCAGTAATAAAGTTTTTCCCAAGCCGAGTTACGAGCTCTGCGCTGGATAGTCCAATGGCGGGGCTACCACCTTAGAGCTTTTAGACGGACCCTTGGTTTCATTTGGAGACCCATCTCCTAGGTTTGTCCGCCCTCTCCACCGTTGGGAAAATTCCTCCCCCACATTCGAGACCGTTTACCATTTTTCCGGGCTCAATTGCTCTGGATTTTATTTGGGTTGACTCCCTAGGCTCTTCCTCCCTCCACGCTATTAGGAATCCTCCATCTCCGCCGTGAAGACCGTTGACCAGTTTTCACCTTAGTTGATCTGCAGGTACTTATTTGACTATACCTTATTCGTACCTGCCTGCATATCTACAGGACGTTCCCTGTCAGCCATTGGGATGCGCCGTGCCGGGGTAGAAGCCCCCTTCTCAGTATCTCATACAAGGTTCAGCTTAACCCCTACTCGATTCAAAGCAAAACCCTCACATGAGCTGACCGAGCACAGTCAGATTTTAAATATTTAGGATGCAAGATTTCCTATGACAGACATAATGACGTGAGTGAAAAACTAGCAAAATTCAGCGCTGTCTGCGGTTCTACTCGCAGGACAATAGGAAAGAAAACGAGAAAGGACACCCAAATGAAATTTTATAAAGCAATGTCTGTACCACTCATAACACATGGAGTGAAACATGGGTATCATTACAGAAGAATGAATCTTGTATCCAGGCTGGTGAAATGAGATTTTTGCGGGGAGTCTAAGGTTGTACCCAGGTAGATAAAGTACGTAACGAAGCCATCCGCGCCGAGTTAAATTTTCAGTAACTGTTGGAAACGTTAAGAATATATAAGAGAAACTGGTCCAACCATTTATTTCGCATGCCAGCTCACAGACTTCCTCTGCGAGCATAGAAATATAAAACTAGAGGGAAACGAGGCTTGGGAAGACCTAAAAAGAGATGGATGCCGGAACAGGCCTTTGAGCCTAAACCGTGACAGATGAAGATGGTTATTAAATTTCTTTATTCATGAGTTCATATCATATTTGTTATATTTTCTTTAAGCGTTTAGCTAAATTATTTAGTAGTTGTACAGAATTGTATAGTTCCAAATTTAAAAAACGATGAAAATATTACCTAAATAGTTAATGCAATTTAACCTTAGAAAAATTTATAAATAATTAACAGTAAGCTTATACATCGCTATTTTTGAATTTTCTTAGAAACTAGAATACAAAATAATTAGCAGTAAAGTAAATCGATATGATAGGCCTATATTACAAATTTCATAAGAAAGTAAGATTATTTTTTGATTATTTATTTGTTTACTTGTGATTAGGAGGTCAAATGCACTGGGAAATACCAGATATTGTTCAGTGGGTCACAAATATAAAAATGTATTCAACAAATTATGAAGTTTATCAATATTCTCTGTATTATTAATGTATTCTTTAATAATGAGAATGTATCATGCAATCTTCCCAATCATTATTTATATAAAACGCAAAATCTGCACCAATGTAATTTAAATGGCGATTCTGTTTTCCTTAAATACTGAGTTCTAAAAACGGATTTTTTTTTAAATTACATGGTTTTAAAGAAGACACACATTCGGGATTCTTCAAAAATTCGAAAATTGATTGGTAAAAACCGAAACAAGATTTTGTGAAATAAATAACAAAATAATTGATAAAAGTTTCGATGGTGCTGCTATTCTGATGATGTTTCGGAGTGTTGTTACGGTGACGAGAATTGTTTATTTAGTATTTACTGTATTGTATCATATTTCATTAATAACATTGATATAAAACATCGAGGAAAACTACTATAGGAAAGTATTAATATAATTGTAAAATTTGCTATTAAGAATAAATTAGGTAGTAGGCCAATTATTGAATAATTCGCAAGAATAAACTAGTAATATTTTTATTTTTTTATTTTTTAAAAGCCTCGTAGGACTACATAAGTTCTATAAGCTTGGAAAATCTTTAATTTCGTCTTATGGATCATATCCATTTTCTTTATGTTCTTATTCTTGATTTTTTCGCAATAATTTTTCCTGGCATTAGATTTTTTTTTCTTCCTCAGAATACACCGCTTTTGGACGTTTGGTTGGTTTCTTTTACTGGAGTCTCGTGTTTTTCAGTCTATGATAATTTTTGTCTTTGTTTTTAACTCTTCAAGTGAGATTTAAAGTTCTTCTACGTCTTCTTTAATTTCGGTAGTAATATAAACACTCAATATAATAATAATACTCAAAAAAACTTTTTAAAACCCTGTTTTTTTCGTAAACTAAATTTTCCAAGTTACGAACCTTATGTATTTAAAATTCACTCAAGATTTTATAATTGTATTAATTGTGTTTCATGAATCCATCTCATAAATTTATGTCTCCCGTGATTTCAACAAACACGTAATAGTTAATACTAATACTTTCTTACAAGTGACCTTCTACATCTTGGCAAAGTTATCGGTTAAATTTATTTTTATTATAATTTTTTAAGGCTATTGTTCATTATGATAATTAAGAATTTGAAGAGCAGTATTGTATAGGCAGTTAAAAAATAAAAATAAAATATAAACGTGACCTTTAATAATTATTTATTTGTCAGTGTGGGAATTTTAATGTTTTCATTCGGATTTTCCTCAGAACTTTCTATTTATAACCCAGCATCTGTTTTGTATTATAAATTATACGTGCCTATCACCAAATTTCAAAAATTATTTACATTAGGTTATTGTTGTTCAGGTCATCAGCCGAAAAACTGGTGAAATTCACGTAGTAAAAATGTTAAAAAAAGAAAGGTTTTCTTTCATTAAAAACATACTGTGTCACAATGGATATAGCGTCACGATCAGAAGATAATTTTCACAATATAGGAATCAAAGTTGCATAAAGAACTTTACTTTAATGCGTCTAATACGAATAACAATAGAATATTGAGAATACCATGAATGCAGAACGTCACCAACGTAGAAGTCTTACGGAGCATAAATAGAGCTTTAGAATTAGTCAACATGGTCAAATGTCATAAATTTCAGTACCTCAGACACACCATGAGGAACACAAAATAGATACAACGCATTCTACAAGGAAAATAGAAGGACAACGAAAAATTTTGGCAAAAGAAAAATTTTCAGGCTGTCCAATTTGAGGACCTGGTTTGGAAAGAGGTACGCAGAATTGCTCCGGATAGAAACCAATGCTATTCGCCAACATTCGAAAAGTGTAGGCATGACAAGAAGAAGACTACAAATAATTTTTTGGTGTTACAAAATATCTTGTGTTGTCATGAAATGGAAATTTCCCAACGGCAAAGCCCGCACACTATGTCCCTACTATAAAATATTTTCCAGCATATTTTTTATCTTACTTTTGGATTTTGTGTTATTTGTGGTAATGACAGTGCCTGTACTTTTAAATTTTTTTACGTACAAGGACGTATTTATAAAATACTGTTGTTTAGGTAATCAGCCGAAAGGTTGGTTTGAATCTCTAGCTAGAGGCTTTACTAACTAAAACGAGGAGTGAGGTGGTTTACCAATGCCTTACTCACTGAAGAAAAAGTGAGGGCTGGGCATGCTGAAAAGCATGCCCAGCCCTTTGAAAAGTACCTACTTGCCACCCTGCAAATGACATCTTCACTTCATTTACCACAGAGTCTAGCTGTATAATGAAATTCATTACTCTAAGAGGAAATCATTCTGACTAGTATCTTTTACATCTCTATCTCTTCTGTTCTTAAATGCCTTAGTCATATAATTTGCTGACCATGTGATAAGAAATAGAACTATGTCCCTACTATAAAATATTTTCCAGCATATTTTTTGTCTTACTCTTAGATTTTTTGATATTTCTGGTAATGACAGTGCCTGTTTTTTGTAGCCCTGAAACTAGCAGATCGAGTGAAAATAGTTTAATACTCCATCTGCTTGTTATGGGCATTATAAAATACTAAGAGGCTGTTAAGACTGTCCAATATAATTGTTGGGCAGTCGACATGTAAGTTAAAGATCTTATTTTTACTTCTAACTAAGGATCTAGAAAATCCATAGAAAAATCTGTTGTAAAACACTCACACGACTTTCTCTTGTCAATGCCAATAATGAACACCATAACCTAATATTAGTAGTAAAACATTAGAAAAAAAAAATTAACCTATCTAAAAAAACATAACCTAATTTTAATCGTGAGTGAATGATGCAAAATGAAACCCAATCTTACTTTGGCTTATTAATACGGAAAATCACTCTTTCAAGCTAAACTAGGCTCCGTAGAAAAAAATGCTCGATTAAAATTTTAATTCCCTATAAATTTAATTATATGCATTTTGTCGTAAAATGGATACTAAGGCCGAATCTTAAAAAATCTATTTGTGTTTTACAGAGTTTAATGAAAAAAAAAAACAGAAAATCACTAATTACCGCTAAACTAATTATTAGGCTACACAAGAAAATGTTTGAAATAAAAGTTGTAGATTTTTAAATTGTCTACAACTTTTTTATACACTTTTCCGCTAAAATTCATAATAGGGCTGCAATCTTAGAAAAACCATTCTTTCTACGAGGAAAGCCTCTCCAAGAATTTCAGCAGACATAGCGCCTACCCTATCTGGTAGAGCAGAATTAATGTAGTAAATAAATCGATTTTTAAAAAATCGTAGGAGCTATTTTTGAGAAAATCCCAAAAAAGTTAATAATTACACGAATAAAATACTACTTCCGGTTGACAGATTTTGATGAAAATGTTCGTGTCGGGTCCTCTAGTGGTGTCAAACTAAAGTTTCAAGTTTCAACTTCGTGCGATGTCCGTTCTTGAGATATTCTGTTCACACTCAGACCAATCGATAAAAACATGTTTTTGGCTCAGGGTGGCCTGAAAACGTGTAGATCCGGTAAAAACTCGATTTCGAAAAGTCGACATGAAAACAATACTTTCCTTTCTATATATTCATGTAGGCAAAAGAAAGTAAAACTTTACATAGCTATTACTTTTACCTCTTCTAAAACCCATCGTATTCTTTAATGGTGTTCTTTTATGAACTTCTTACGTTGTAACGATTTACAAATCAAACCAAAAATAAATTTAGTTCAAAAGGTTTATAGTAAGTATGTTTCATTTATGTTTTATTAATTATGATACAGTTTAGGCTGCATCATAACCTTCAAATTAAATAACGCGTACATAATAGTTATTTTGTACGTGGACATATTAATACAATAGACAAAATATCGGGGTAATGATCATGTAAATATTGAAATTTTATCTAAATATTTTATATCTTAAATTTTATTTATAGTCAAATTTTGTGACGTAACAATCCATCACGGCCATATTTTTGTGATATTTTCTTTTAAATAAGGTCAATATACCTTAAACATGAGTTTGCAGTATAAATAAAGTCGACGTGACCTTTGTCAGTTCATTTTTTCGATTGTTCTTTGTCACTGGTTGTCTTTCTTTATTTTTCTTAATCTTATTTGGAAAATTGATTATTTTTTGCTGTTTTTAGATTCTTCTAAACTAAATTCTCACTTTTAAAAGAAATCATGATGCGAACAAAACAAAGTTCTTATAAATAATCTTTTGCTTTTTTTGTATATTTTTAGGTCAATATGTTTTTTAAAGTTTCGTAATATATTGTTCTTAATTAATTAAATTTTTTAAGATAAATTACTTTTCATTGACAAAGAGATTTTATTAACGGCCGATAATAAAATTCTACTCTTTGATGATTCGTTATTGAAACTATACTACATCCAAGTGTCACTTGAGACCGTGGGAAAGATAGGCGATTCTAATTTAACATTGGTTGTATACAAGATGTGGCTATTAAATAACGAGACTGACGTTGTAAAAAATTTTATTTTTATTTGATACATAATCACTTATTGTCACGTTCATACATTCCTTCTCTATCCCTACAACGCTCCATGCGAATTTTCCATAGTTGGAAACAGCGCTGGAAGTCATCTTCTGTCAGCTCCTTTAGGACACGTGCCGCTCAAAAATGTTTGAAATAAAGCTCTCAAAAATGTTTGTACTGACACTTTGTACGCAATTGAAAATGACCCAATTTTTTTGGAAACCATAATAACATGTGATGAAACGTGGTTTTTTTACTTATGATCCGGAAACAAAGCGCCAATCCATGCACTGGAAGAGCCGAACCGAGAGCCAAGAACATCGAATGAGCAAGTCAAAATTTAAAGCAATGATGATTATTTTTTTTTTATATCCATGGGATTGTGTACCTTCACTGGGTTCCTAAAGGTCAAATAAATTAATCAATTTTACTACCTTGAGGTACTTTCTAGAGTACGCCAAAGAGTAAGGAAAAACCGCCCCGGAATGTGGAAGGACAAATCATGGGTTCTCCACCAAGACAATGTGCCAGCTCATTCCGCGTTATCAGTCAAGAGGTTCCTAGCCAAGTACAGCATCTCAGTGTTAGAACATTCACCTTATTCACCAGATTTTGCACCACATGACTTCTACCTGTTCCCTAAGGTGAAATCTGCATTAAAAGGGACAAGATTTGAGCCTGTGGAAGCTGCAAAAGAGAAAGCGGCACGTGTCCTGAAGGAGCTGACAGAATATGACTTCCAGCACTGTTTCCAACAATGGAAAATTCGCATGAAGCGTTGTAAGGATAGAGAGGAGTTTATATTGAAGGTGACAATAAGTGATTACGTATAAAATTAAAATAAATTTATTACAACGTCAGTCTCCTTATTTAATAGCCACACCTCGTAGAGCAATCTATCTCCGCAACTATCTCTCCTACAAGCATACGTAGTACGTATTTAATTAATACATAACGTATAAGTTTTAGCTGTAATTGTAATTCAAACTAAAGTTAAAATGACAAGTGACTATTATTTAAAGAGCAATGTTCGGCCCCAATATTCGATAAAAAGACGCAGTATTTAAAATTAGAAAGAAAAAATATACTTCAAAATACGAGTTGTAAATAGTTACATTTATAGAATACAAATTTATAGAACAACTATAGAATTTTATATGCCTATGGCGATGAAATGGATACATATAGATTTTGAAAGAATAAAAAAATGTTTAATTTAATGTTAGCTTTTCATGACATGTAATGGTTTTACCAACAAAATGCTGTACATTACCCTATAAATAGTTATATTCAATTGTGTTTAGGTCATCAGCCAAAAGGCTGGTTTGAACCTGTAGAGGTTTTACTAAGTAAAATGAGGAGTGAGGTGGTTTACCATTGCCTTCCTCACTGAGTAGAAAAGTATGCTTATCAGCATGCCGGGCCCTCTGAAAAGCACATATTTTCCACTCTGCAAATGACACCTTCACTTCATTCACCACAGGGTCTGGCTGTATAGTGAAATTCATTACTTTCAGAGGAGGTAACTCTGACTAGTGTCTTTAACACCTCTACCTCTTCTGTTCTTAAATAATTCAGTCATTTAATTGGCTGACCATGTGATAAGAAACAGAACTATTTATTTTAGCCCTGCAACGAACAGAGTGAGTGTAAATAATTTGACACTCCACCTGTCCGTTATGGGCAGTATATTCAATTACAAATGTAATAACAATTCTGTCACATAATTATATATTTCAGATAATAATGTAAACCTTTTTTAATCGCAAACGTAATTTGTTTCAATATCGTAAGTATAATATAACCTACATTAAGATCAACTTCTTTTTCATAGCGTGAGTCAATGTTTTTAACACAGTACTTAACAGCGCTTGGTCATATAAGCAATGGTATCTTCCGACTGTTGGACAGAGTATAGGAAGAATATGTCCACCAACAAAACAAATTTAATTTTCAGAATGAAACCATCTTGTATATTTTGTAGTTACAATACGTTGGATGCGTAAATCCTGCGTATTTTCCATGATAATCCAGCGTCATCCTCTCATGATAAAAATTAGGTTATGATATTTATTAGGTAGCTTAAGTATTAATGGCAACAGAAAATCGTTGGGTATATTTCACACTAGCTATTTTACTTGTAGCTTGCATTACGTATATTTAGCACTTTTATTTTTTAGTTCATAGTACGACAATTAGCCTACGTTTAATATCTTAAAAATATGTTTATAAATTGTATGACTTTTGTATATTTTGTAGTTAGGTTTATATACGGTAAATGTTTTAAAATGTGGTAATAATTTTTCTGTTTTTTTTACGACGTTCATGATTTACTATTGGTAGACTATTACTTTACCTTAGCAACTGAACGAGCTATAATTTATCGTCCAAAAAATAATTGCTAGCTAGTGGATTCTTTTTTACTTTCTCTTGCCTATAAGAGTATATAGAAAGGAAGTATTGTTTTCATGCCGATTTTTCAAAAACGAGTTTTCACCGGATCTACACGTTTTCAAACCCACTGAACCCAAAAACCACAATTTTAGAGATTGGTATTTTTACTTATATTTTTATTTATTGGTATTTACGTATTTTTATTTATTGGTATTTTGTATTATTAAGTCAAACTGAGGTTGATTTTCATTTTGCATCATTCACTCATGATTATAATAAGGTTATGTTTCTTGAGGTCAGTTTTTGTTTATTTCTATTGTTTCATTATTAATGTTAGGTTATATTGTTAATTATTTGCATTGGCAAGAGAAAGTTATGTAAGTATTTCACACCCGATTTTTATTTTTATAAGTTCATATTTTTAAAATACTTTTTATCTAAAGTATCACATAAATTACAATATAAATAATAACAATGCTTACCTACTCTAATTCCTGTATTATTTTGTTATTATTATTATTATTATTATTATTATTATTATTATTAGTTTAACTCTGTGGAATCATATTTTATTTAATATTTTTCCTTCGCTATTTTTTTATAATTACTATTTAATTGGTTAGGTATTAAAGATGGCACGTTTCTTATTGTTCATAATTTTTATATCTTTTATTGAAAGCGCACTTAAGTTTACCAGGTTTTCCACGTAATGTCGATCGTATGATTTCATTTGAGGAAAACTCTTTCAGTATTAAGATGTATTGGATGTTTTCATTAATAATGGATTGATGCTCTTTTTAAATTTAGTCAAGTAGTCTACCTTGTTTTTGGGTATTTTCTGTTATCTCCTTCCAGCATAAGTTGTCTCATTTTGTGGATATTTAGTATTAAATCTTACAGTATATTTAACGATAAAAACGGGAAAAATATTTTTTTAAATCCTACACAAATATTCTTCTAGTTAAGGTTAAATATAGTAGGTAGAGTAAATACATTGTTCGGTAATAATGAAATATAGGCCTAAACTCGTTTCAGTACGTGATGTCATTTAATAAATTAATTTAACGTAATTAAATTAAATATTATTAAATAATTTAATAACTTTCAATAAATAGTTTAACGTTAACTTGAAAAAACGAAAAAACCTTTAACGTTAACTTGAAAAATATTGATATATTTTTAAATATTTTCCCGTTTTTATCGTTAAAAGTACTGTAAGATTACCTACATACGAAATACCCACAAAATGTGACAAATTATTCTGGGGGGGGGGAATGAATAACAGAAAGGACGCTTGTATTTTTCTAAGTTTTAATGTAAGTTTCATCAACGGCTTGGTTCCGTGGGATAACGAACCCTGAACGTTTGAACTGCCGTAGCTAAACCTTTTGTTTATTATTGTAGATTATAAACGACTTAACTTGCAATGATTTTACTACTTATTCGAGTCAACATTGTGGTTCCGTAGCGGTAAAGTGCTAGACTGCAAAGCGGAAAGTCTCTAGTCAACTGCCAGCTAGAATTTGGAAATATTTAGTGTGTTAAACCCACCGTTATTTCTTTCGAATACAATGTAGTCGCTAATTAACCTTCTTTCCTTCTCCTTCTCCTTCTTCTCCTCCTCCTCCTCCTCCTTCTTCTTCTCCTTCTTCTTCTTTTTCTCCTTCTTCTTCTTCTTCTTCTTTTTCATCCACCACCTCCTCCTCCTCCTTCCCAGTACAGGCTATCTAGCCAGTTCCAGCATCAGTTTTATTTAATCTCATTAGAAAATTTATTAACTTATTCTCATAATTTTTGAGTTCTTCCCAATCTTCTTCCTTTAGGCACATTTTCCAGAAACTTGTTTTGGAATTTGACCTCCCTTCATTGTTTCGGGATGCTCCTTCCACTTATTGCTACAATAACTAATTCTCTCGTTTACGCTTATCATCTACAACTTTTGCTTATACCGTAATATCAAATTGTTGTTGTTTAGGTCATCAGCCAAAAGGCTGGTTTGAACCTGTAGAGGTTTTACTAAGTAAAACGAGGAATGAGGTGGTTTACCATTGCCTTCCTCACTGAGTGGAAAAGTACGCTTATCAGCATGCCCGGCCCTCTGAAAAGCACATATTTTCCACTCTGCAAATGACACCTTCACTTCATTCACCACAGGGTGTGGCTGTATAATGAAATTCATTACTTTCAGAGGAGATAACTCTGATTAGTGTCTTTTACACCTCTACCTCTTCTGCTCTTAAATGATTCAGTCATTCAATTGGCTGACCATGTGATATGAAACAGAACTATTTATTTTAGCCCTGCAACAAACAGATTGAGTGTAAATAATTTGACACTCCACCTGTCTGTTATGGGCAGAATATCAAATTATCACCTCCTTAGTATAACCCTTGACCCTCCGTAAAAAAAAAACTCATCTCCAATGTTCCCAATAAGAATCTAAAATTTCGCCGTAAGAATCCAAATTTTACTACTATACAAAATAGTCGGATGGAGGTCCAAGGCTGGTAAACGGAACTGGTGAAGAGGTCGATGTCGTACAAATATCACCATTAGATGCAAATTATAATCCGAACTGTTATATTTGGCCTATTTGTTTATACTTGGGCTACCCTACCAGAAAATCCTACTTCCATGAGTCCTCGATTCGACATCTGGGTGCATGGCGGCATGCGAGTTCTTGCTATGTAGCAGGATGGAAGAAGGTGAAAGGCGAATTCTGGGTGCCCATTAACAGAGACTTTTCGACTATATTCCGATTCACAAAAGAAATCACCTGTCTTTAAATAGCAATATCTTTTGAACCGTTGTATGTAAAAAAATTACAGTACATCAAATTAAAGCTTGTTTTATTGTTAGTTACACGATTAAATTAGTAGGCCTATAATAATACTTTGTAGTCATATACATTTTAAAATACGCGTGAACAAAGTAATAGTACCTTGAAGTTGGTTATACTGGAAAAGTAGTTAAAAACAGGGTACTTTTTATGCGTAATGCGTTATATTTAATACATTATTAATTTCCAAAAATTTTAATGTACGAGTAAACCCTGTAACTAACAATAAAACAACCTTTAATTTGACTTATTGTAATTGTTTTTACATACAACGGTTCAAAAAATATTACTGTTTAGAGTTAAGACAGGTGTTTTCTTTCGTGAATCTGACTTTAGGGTACAGTAAAAGCTCCCTCTGTTAGAGAATTGAGTAAATGGATTGGTATACCACTTTCATAAATAAGTCACTCCAAAACTTCAAAGTGTAGCCTAAAAAGAACTAGACTAAATAATGCTTATCCCTAGATATATTTAAAAATCCTTCCTGTATAACTTATTATGCAAAACCTTCATTTGCCATGGATTAATATGTTTGTTTTTTGTTCCTTTACAATAATTAATTTCCCTTGTGTGAGAGAACATATTTTGTTTTACTATAAAAGTGAGTATTTATCATCGTTATACACACTATGTAATGCTGCTTATATTATTACATTACATGGTGTACAATATTTATTGTTATTTATGTCTGTGTATGCGTATACAATCGTTGACAAATTTGTTGACTAATGAATAAATTCTGTCTATAAAACAACGTAGGTATCTAATTGCCTGAGTATGCAAGTATACAATTGCATTGCGTGTATTATTTAAATTTTCTTGGAAAACTATGAAACAAAAGAAGCCATAAATTATTTATTCCCACATTTAATAATCGATTTTGCATCTCGATAAAGAATTTGATCGAGTTGATAGTTGCCAACTTTCTCAAAGGACAATCCACCTGAAGAAAAAATAAGAAGAAGAAGAGAAACAAGAAGAATGAAGGGGAAAAATGCCTAGAACAAATAAAAAGTGGAAAGAACCGGAAAAACAATAAACCAGTTTATTTAATGCACTTATTTCAGGTTATCAATAATCCCACGCACTTTTTTTTTTTATTTATATGAAATGAAATAAATTAATTTTTAATTTATTTGTCCAAACCCACTGGGTTGGTCTAGAGGTAAAGTCGTCCCCGCGCGTCAGCTGTTCAACAGCTGATTTTCGGAGACGAAGCTACCTGGTTCAAATCCTAATAAAGGTAGTTACCTTTATACGGATTTGAATACTAGATAGTGGATACTGATGTACTTTGATGGTTGGGGTTCAATTAACTGTACTCTCTCAGGAATGGTCGACCTGGGTCTGAACAAGACTACACCTCATTTACACGCCATACACATCATCGTCATTTCATTGGGTCATGGGGTTGCTTATTGTTCTGAATTGAACAGATTGCAACGTACACAAATTAGGAATAACAAAAAAGTAAAAATATAAAAGAAAAAAAGAGAAAAGGTTTTCCTGATAGTTGACCAGTTCGAAGTAGAACTTCGTAGTTCAAGAATCTTCGAAATCAGGATCTTCGAATCGTTTATTCGACGGATAAAAATCAAGCGGCCTTGATAATAGCCAACTTTTTCAAAGGACAGGCCACCTGAAGAAATAATAAAAAGGGAAGAGAAACAAGAAGGAAGAACAAATAAAAAGTGGAGTGAACCGGAAAAAACAATAAACCAGTTTATTTAATGCACTTATTTGAGGTTATCAATAATCCCACGTACATTTGTTTTTTATTAATATGAAAAGAAATAAATTATTTTTTAATATATTTGTTCTTTTAGTTACTTTTCCCTATTACCTAAGGAAATATTTTCTGATCTGTACCAACTGAAAATTTGTTCTGAAAACATATTTTTAATACAGTGTTACATAAAAACTTCCGTTCGTAATGTTTTTATTATAAATATCTACCAATCAGTAAGGCGGGTCTTTATGTTGTTTGGTAGTATCTGAACAACCACAAAGTTATGAAATACAATTCATTACGATGACTACCTACATACAATATTATGCATAATCTGTGACGGCATGATTTTTTTTACGATGAAAGAGAAACGGTCATAATTTTATAGTAAAATCGTCATTGTTTCTGGCGATACTTGTTGATTATGATACAGATGCGTAAAAAAATACTATAATTAGATAAGCTTCTTGTAGGAGGACTGTAATATACTGTTGAATTATACACCTACGGATTCTCAGCCTTGCGTGTCAAATAAATGAATATTATTTTAGTTTTAAAAATAAACAATTTCATAAGAACATTATCGTAGGTGTTTTAAAAATTACCTTATTTGACCATATGAATATACTCAGAAATTTAAATTCTTATAAACTGATTACTGTATTTTTTTTAATGTGAAGAATCAGCAATGGCTAGAGCCTAAAAACACAATAAACTTAAGAATTAGCTAAAAATCCGGTTGTGAAACACTCACACAACATTTTCTTTCCAATGTAAATAATAAATAATGTAACCTATGTCTAATCATGAGTAAACAATGTAATATCTTCTTCTTCTTCTTCTTCTGACATCCACGGCATAGGCATGTCTGCCTATTCCGGTCTATAAGATTGCCTCCTTCTGTTAATTTTTAATTTTGTCGATTACTTTTTAATTTTTTAATTTCTAGTTTTGTTCCCATCTTTTCCTAGGCCTTCCAATATCTCTTCTTCCTGTTGGTTTATATTTCAGAGCCTGAAAGGGGATTCTATCAGATGGCATTCTTTCCAGATGTTCTCTCCATTTGATTCGATACTTCTCCATCATCCCGTTCAATGACTCCACCTTTAGTTCATTTCGAATATCTTCATTTCGCAAAAGATTAAATCTTGTACAGCCTTTAACACTCCTTAGAAAGCGCATTTCTGCCGCCTGAATTCTGCTTGCTTCCTTTTTACCGAGAACCCATGCTTCACTTCCATACAACAATATTGGGATGGCCATGGTCTGGTAGAATTTCAGTTTCGTTTCTCTCCTTGCTTTGTTCTTCAAGCTCCTATGGATTGTTCCGCAAAGATATTGGAATTTATTTATTTTATTCGAAACATCTATGTCTTTCTCATAGGTGAGTGTACAGCCCAAGTATGTAAAAGCAGAAACTTGCTCCAAAACTGAATCTCTAACCACTACCTTCGTTCGAACCGGCCATTTCCCTTTGAAAGCCACCACTTTAGTTTTTGCCGCTGAGATACGAAGGTCATACTCTTCACATACTTTAGTCAGTTGGTATATGGAGTATTGCAGGTCGTCTTCTGTTTCCTGGATCAGGATTTGGTCATCTGCAAATAGAAGTGTATTTATAAAACACTCACGTCCAATCATTATTCGTGCATTTACCTTCTCCTTCCTTTTCCCTAAAACTTCATCTACATATAAATTATATAGTGTTGGAGAGAGGCTACATCCCTGTCTTAATCCTTTGTTTATCAATATTTCATCTGAGAGTGTTCTTGATGTTTTAATAGCTATTGATGATGATAAATATAAGCTCTTGATAACTTCAATCAATTGTCTTGGTATGCCATAATTTCTTAGAACCTGCCACATTTTCTTTCTACAGATAGAGTCAAATGCTTTCTCGATGTCTACAAAGGCGAGGTGGGTTTCCAAATTAAATTCACGCCTTTTTTCTATCATTTGTTGAACTGTAAATACATTATCCATGCAGGACCTTCCAATCCGAAAACCACATTGCACATCCGAGATCAAGTTTTCTACTATAATTCGTAATCTGCGGTTTATTATTCTACTGTAGAGTCTGTATCCAGTATTCAAAATGCTTATTCCTCTATAATTATTGCACTTTGTTTTGTCGCCTTTTTTGAAAATAGACATTACAACTGCAACATTCCAACTCTTGGGAATCACTCGCCTCGTCCAACACATATTGAAAAAGTGTATTAATCTGAGGTTTAAAAATATTCCTCCACACTTAAATAATTCAGCATTGATACTCTCAAGTCCCGTTGCCTTTCTATTTTTTAATTCTTTCAACGCCATATTCAATTCATCCAGTGTCAACAAATCTAACCCATCTATCTCATCCTGTTGCAATGCTTCGACAAATTTGTCTTGTTCTTGTTGCGGGTCCCGCCATAACTTTCTATAATGATCCACCCAATCTTTCTCTTCAATAGGATTTATTTGCAGAGTGTTCTTGTTTTCTGAATTTAGGTGTCTCATGATTTTGTAAGCCATGGTCTGTCGTCCATGAATGTCATCTTCAATTCGACTAACAAATGTCTCCCAGGAATCTCTACAAGCTCTACGCACCACTGCCTTTGCGAAATTTCTCTTTTGTTTATAATCTCTTTCATTTTCATCTGACGGATTCTGTAAGTATTTCAAGTATGATTCATGTTTTGTGGCTACAGCCTCTTCAATTTCTTGGTTCCATATTTTCATCCCTTTCTGTTTCCTGAATTTGTTACGAGTGCCTAAAGCTTCATTTGCTGCTGAAAACATTGCATCTTTTATATTATTCCATTCTTCATCGACATTTTCACTGGTGGGTGAATTTCCAAGATACTGATTCAGTCTATTCTGGTATAAAATCTTGATACCCTCATCTTGGAGTAAATGTATTTTAAAACTCGATCTTGCTTAGCCTTTTGAGTACATTTCATCCTCCTCCAAGGAGCAATTATCTGTATCTTTGATATCAACAAAAAGTGATCAGATCCTACATCACTGCCTCTGAACACTGTAGTATCCCTTACCAATGGACCAAGTCGATTATTCACCAAAACCAAATCAATGATAGAACGGCTTCCTCTGGCATTCCAGGTGTATTTATGGATGTCTCTTTTCTTGAAAAATGAGTTAGTTATCTTGAAACCATTATAAGTGGCAAAATCAAGCAATTCTCTACCATTGTTATTCAAGATGTTTTCCCCATGTATTCCCAAGACTTGAGGTATTGGATGATTTCCAGTGCGTGCGTTGAAATCCCCAGCAACAATCAAATGGTCTTTTTTATAATCATTGACGGTTTTCTGTAAAATTTCATAAAATTTTTCAGTTTCTTCTTTTTTACCTTCCTCTGGTGCATACACGCCAACAACTGTCAAATTCCCTCGATGTATTTTGAACTGTGCTACTATTATTCTCTCATTTATCATTTTATAGTTTTTCAATTTATTCATCCATTTCTCATCCACCATCAGAGCTATTCTTTTACTTGCTTTCTCATTCCTTTTAACCCCACTGTATATGAGTGAATATTTCTCCAACCCCATCGTTCCTTGAAGTTTCTTTTTTGTTTCCGGAATTAGAGCTACATTTACTTTCTTTTTTTCCAATTCCGTACCTAATAAAGCTTCTTTTCCATGAAGTCCTCTAACATTCCACACTGCTAAATTCAAATTATCAATTATTCCAAATCGTTTTTCTTTTAAGCATTTCCTTTTTAAATTTCCTGAGTTTCCTGTCCGATTTCCGAGGCTATCTGTAAGACTGTGAGTTTGCTGATTTTTATGCAAGTAGGATACCACCCTACTGTGCAACCCCCAACCTGGAGGGCCAGAGAATTTGTGTAAAGTTTACCATCTCCTAGACAAATTGCCTTCTCCATGACTTAAAGAGCTTTGTCTACCCTTGATTTCTATTCGGGGTTTTCTCCCCTATGCTCTTCCGCTCTCTCTATCGTTGGGAATTTCTTCCTTCTCCGCCTTTGAGACCGTTGGCCAGTTGTCACCTAGTAACCCTAGGCAGGGGCCCTATAACAGGGTGCTACCATCCGGAGCCAGATGGACCCTGGTTTTTTACGAGGTTGTTACTCCTCCCACTCCTCATTCCCCATCTCTTGCTAGATGAGTCCCGGGCTTGTGACCGGCAATGGCTGAGTTGCAATGTAATATGAAAAACAAAATTTAATTTTAATCATGAGTGAATGACAAAAAATTAAAATCAACCCTTGCTCGACTTAAAAATACGGAAAATCACTAATTGACGCTAAATGAAGATCTGTAGAAATAAATGTTTAAAATAAAAGTTGTAGATTTTTTTATTTTCTATAAGTTTACTTATATACATATACTTTTGTCGTGAAATGCATACTAAGATCCCAATTTTAAAACAACTAATTTTTTTACCAATTTTGATGCGCAAAATACAGAAAATCATTAAATGACGCTAATCAAAGCGTTGCAGAAAACAACGTTTGAAGTTGTAGGGTTTTTAAATTTTATATGACTTTAATTATATTATGCACTTTTACCCTAAATTGCATATTAAGGCCGCAATCTTTAAAAAAACATTTTGTATCATGAGAGCACAGCCTCCCCAAGAATTTCAGCAGAAATTATGCTTACCCTTCCTTGTAAAGAATAAAAAAATGTAGTAAATGAGACAATACTATATATTTACTAAAAAATATATAATATGTAGTAAATGACATGAATTTTAAAAATACATAGAAATTTTTTTTTGAGAAAATTGCAAAAAGTGAAAAATTGAACGAATAAACTATTAGTCTACTTCCGGTTGACCGATTTTGATGAAAATTTTTGTGTCAGAACCCCAATGATACCTAACTTAAGTTCCATGTTTCAACTTCGTAGAATATTCCGTTCTTGAAATATTTTGTTCCTACACCCACTCATACACACACACGCGCACGCGCACGCGCACGCACACACACACACACACACACACACACACATCAATCACTAAAAACATGTTTTTAGAGTTTAACTGCCTGAAAAATTGTATTTCCGTCGAAAACTCGTATTTGAAAATCTTTATGAAAACAATATAGGTATTCTTACCTATGTATTCATATGGGACAAGATGAAGTAAATATAAACAGCTAGATTAATGTAATTGGAGCTTCCAGAACTAAGAAAAGACAAGATCGATACATGAATTTTCACAGAAAAGATAAATGTTTGGAATTATATACCACTAAATTTTACAAAGGAGACCTACCTTGTATAAGAATTACAAGTATTTTGGTTTTCATAACTCAAAAATAAAAATACTTAATTTGTCATTAATTTACTTAAAAATAACCATATATTTAAAAATCATAAGAAACATTTAAAGATTGTCAAGATAACTTGTAAATGGTGTGTATGTAAATTGAAGTCATAAAATTACTTCTGTAAGCCTACACTTCAATTCGCTTAGGTAATTAGAAGTAATGACAGTATTTACTGTAATGCAAGATTTATTACTTTAGAATTGCACTAGCCTGTTTTATATTTATAAAGTGGAATAATAATTGTGATACAATTTTAAATTAGACAGTTCATCTCAATGTCAGCTCAATTTTTATTTTTATTTTATTTGTTCCAATCTTTAATTGCTTTTAATGTTTCGGAAATCAACGTTCTGAATGTCGTCAATTGATACAGCTGGTATGTGAAAAGCTTTTCAGTTAATTAAGTAAATGTGATGAAAACTTTTTGTGTACGAATTAAGAATATAGCCTACATTAATACCAACTACGTCAATTGTCTTCGATAAGATCTGAGATTCTGATCTTCTCTATAAATTGAAACCATTTCTATGTGTCACAATGTATTATATTGTAAGAAAATTCTTAAAAAGTAGATTTTTTTCTAGTCGACAGGGTTCTGCTAATTTTGATTCTACGAAAATTTCAGGAATTGACTAAACAATAGACCTAAGGTGTCAAATAAATGGTTTAAAAAAGTCAGAAAGGATATTGAGAAAACCAGAATAAAGCGAGAAAACTTAATGAACCGAAACAAATTCAAACATTTAAGTACGGACTTTAAGGGCTTTTATGAAGAGCAGAAACAAAACATCGGATGGAGAGAAGAAAGGAGAAAATCCTGTTGTTATAGAATACTAAGAAAGTGTGCTGCAAAACGAGCTTCTAAAACCTTCTAAAGTCACCTCACGTGGTCTAAAATTGGCTTTTTACGTAAAAAATTAAATAGTTACGGATTTTTATTATTGTATGAAATAAATGAATTAACATTTTTTCATCCGACTACCCTGATTAAATATATCTGAATATACGTTATCTTCTCAATTAAATCCTTGCTAAAGAAGTGGTGTAAAGCCACAGCAATATCTTCTGTCGTAACCTATTTTGTAACGATGTTATTAAAAGTTTTATGAAACCACCAGAACCTATTCTAAGTCGCGTGCTGAAACGAGATTTTGAAAACAAACAGGTAAATGAGATGTCCTTTATATCTATTTCTTTTTTGTTTTTTATTATAGTTGTAATTAGAATTATTTATTTAAAATATAGGCAAGAGAAAGTAAAAAAAGAATTCTGTAATAAAATATTAATACAAAAAATTTGTTTCTGGTTTTCTTGTACCATTAAAATAATAAATATTATAAAAAAAGTATCTTATGCTTTAACTATCCATATTTAACAAAGAAAGTAAAATTTTTTAAAAGTTGTTTATATTTTTTATCAAAATTAGGCTTCTAATTTTATGACTACTTCTCCAAATACTGCGGTGGTGCCTTGTAGTGACATCACAAGTAGTTCATTTCTTTCTAGAAAGACTACTTATGTTTAAATTATTTTCAGTAAGCAAGTTTGTAAAATAATTACAAAATGTTTATGCAATTGGTTGATGCATGTCATATGTATAAGGTATTTCTTTTCCGAGACAATAATAAAAACGAATAATGTTAAAGGGTAAAAAAAATATTAAATATATCAAAAGACTTGATGTAATCATAAGAAAATTGTTTTAAGTTTTCAAGGTCTCAATTGTGTATATTTATGTAGTCTATGTACGATGGTCTGGTTTAATAATACAGATAATCTAGATGATGTAATAAAATATAATAAAATTGTAGCTATTTAGTTATAAGTAAATGCTTTGATAGTTTATTATTATTATTTACCTTGATATATCTTTACTACGCATGGTTTGTTTATCAAGTAAAGGAATGTACGAATAGTAAAGGAATGTGTTCTCAAGAGCAGTGGCAATGGCTGAAAGATAGACGCTGTTTCGGATTTAGTATCGCTTTAGTATTGTACAATGGAATGTATTTTTAATAATAACTAAACCACTGCTTGAATGGATATAGTTTCTTATAAAAATTACGTACATTTATTTGATTTCTCGGTGGTTTCCCCAGTTTTACCGCAGATTTTCTTAATCTCGAGAGACCCTTATACAAAGTGAGTCCTTTTTATATTCTTTTGCTCTATATAAATGTATAAGGAAGAAAAGTTTTTCATGTCGATTTTCCATATTGAATTTTTACGGGAATACACGTTTTCAGGCCCTCTGAACCCTAAAGCCATGTTTTTAGCGAATGGTGTGTGTGTGTGTGTGTGTGCGTGCGTGCGTGTGTGTGTGTGTGTGTGTGTGTGTGTGTGTGTGTGTGTGTGTGTAAACAAAATGTCTGAAGAACGGAATATTGTACGAAGTTAAAAAATGCTACTTAAAAATTAGACTAAAAGGGGACCCGGCATGAACATTTTCATCAAAATCGGTCAACCGAAATTAGTACCTAATTTACACGTGTAATGTTTTACTTTTTTACGATTTTCTCAAAAACGGTTTCTACAATTTTTTTATAATCGCTTCATTTACTATATTTTTATGCTTTACAAGATAATGCAACCGCCTCAAGAATTTCAGCAGTGTCTACTGAAATTTTTGAGAGATTGTGCTCGCATGGTAAAAATTAGTATTTTTTTTAAATTTTAACCTTAATATTCATTTCAGTGCAAAAATGTATGAATTAAAGTTGTAGGAAACTAAAAACCCTACAACGTTTATTAAATATTTGTTTTATACAATGCTTAGTTTAGCGTCAATTAGTTTTTACTATTTTGTTCTGTTATAGATTTAAATATATTGTTTTAAATAGTATTTTATAAATATAAATACATTTTAAATAACCCATGCAGCTATTTCACTTGATGTTTTTCAGCTATGAACAACGATTGGAGAAATAAGAAAAGTATATTATAATATGTTTTCTAATGTAAGTAACGTATTTTATATTCTGCAGAGGTTATTTGACAGACCTTCATTAATAACATATGAAAGAATTATACGTAAATAGTCCTAGACAATTTATGGTAACTTACCAAATCAAATTTTATTTCAATGCTGTATTATAAAATTAAAATAATTTAAATAAATCAAGATGAAGCACTAATGTATTTACGTATAATTAACTAAGTTATTTCAATATTTAAGACAATATTTTCTTTAATCTGCAATAATATTTAAAAAAACTTGGTTACAATACTTCATTAGAAGTCATAACAGCCAAACGTTTATTCTACTTTATTTATTCTTAATTGTACTATACAGTATTAGGTTTTACTGATTCAAATTTTTCTAGCTTTTCATTTTACTATACAGGTGGATTTATTATCATTCATTTAAAATTCACCGGTTGTTTTACTCGTAATGTGTGAAAATAAAATCTTTTCATATGTAAAACTATTTCTAACAGTTTATCAAACATGCAAATACGTTTGGCATTCAGGATCAATTTTAGTTATTAGAATGAGAATTATTCAAAAATTAATTTTACTTTTTACAGGTAATTTCATAACAATATTATTTAGTATTGATATTTTTTACTAATTGTTTGACGTAGTGAAATTTAGATTTGCAGTAGATAATAATAAAAATTTAATTACCTTACATAATTAAAAATTTAAGTCAGAAATATTATACGGTATTTTTTGTTAAAACATAGTCTACAACATGTGTAATTAATTTTTTTTGTTCATGGTTAATTTTTTATTACTCTAGTTCTAAGAATGTACCACGTAAAATAGCATTAAATTTTCGCCGTAACATATATTATTTTTTGTTTTTAGCTTTTATTTTTTATCGAGAACTGTGCTTTATTGACAACCACCCAATTTTATCGCTGCTTTTCGCTGTATTTTTTTGACGTGATTCGGCATGAATTTTTTGAACAGGGACTCCCAGTGAAGTTTGTTCAGGCAAAGTTTATCAGCTGGTCACCATAAAATGTCGCTTGCCCAACTAGTGTTGCTTAACAAATAATAGCGACTTTCTACCAGCTGACTGGGCCCGAAGGCCAACATGCATAATTAAAAACATTTTTCGGTTCGTTTAAAATCTTGTATAATATTCTCTGCCAAGTTTTTTATCTGATTGGTTTTGTAAGGTTGAATCTGAAAAGTAAATTTTTTTTGCACTTATTTACATAATTTTTTTCATAATCAGACCCTCCAAAAATCCTTGACAGAAATTATACATAAATAAACTCACATTTGTTTAAAGGCGAGTTAAGATAGTTTACTTCATACCTAAAAAAGGCGTTGATTATTTTTGTGTCCACAACAGTATTATTTTTTTAGAAACTGTTGTAATAAATAAATGTAAAAAATATTTTCGTCCTAATTCTCATCTGTCTTAATTATTTATAATAAATATTTGTCTAACTTTACTAAATAAAGGAACATTTCCACAACTTTTTTTATAGAGCTGCTTCTCTCATTTTAACTTAAGAATGAGTCCCCAAATAATGAAAATTAATTCTGGATTAGCCTATATATTTAGTATCGTGTGTGTATTCTGTTAAATATCAAATTCAATGCGACATTGAAATTCGAGGACGTCTAAGACATTCCGAGTCGAGGAACTAAAAAATCTGCTAAAAAGGTTAGATTTTTTTGTAATTATTATTATGGTTGTAGTTTTGGTCACCATAAATTTAAGGTCGTATCGCCATAATATCGATCAAACACCAAAAATAAGAGTACGGATGGTAACGATATGGATGGAATGACCTTCATAAAAATGAAGAATTTGTTAGGCAATGTAACAGAGACCAGATATCTAAGAATCTTATCAGATTCGTTAGATATTAGATCTTTTGTGTGGAGTGAATTCTTGAGCTACAAGATATTGACAAAAGAAGGCGTTCGAGTTATGGATATATCGACTAGTGCTAAGCATGTCATGGATAGAGAAAAAACGAACGAGGAAGTTTTACATCATACACATTAAAAAATGATAAATTTATTAACACGATAATAGACCAAACCTGAAATATTCTGGACATGTATGTGTGGAGAAAAATGGCATCTGCTATAGGTTGATTATACAGGAAAATAATAGTGGAGAGGAACGCAAGAAAGACGAAGAATATTTTGGTTAATTATCGGGAGAATGGTATCAAGAAGATGGGAAATGATGGCTACCCCAGTCATACTCTACAAAAGTGAGTCGTGTGTTAGTACAAAACCACAAGAGTAGAGTGTAGGCGGCAGAGATGCGATTCCTATACTCTATTTCACGTTCAGAATGCAGTACAGCTCTTATGAGAACCCGTTGTGTTATCAGGCGTACGGAAAACATCTGCCACAGCCAATACAATAACTCTCCTCCACCGACACCATCTGAAGGTCACGGCCAAAAATATTTGAAGTTTCACTTACCACGCTCTTACAAGCTCATTTTTAATAAAACAATTATGAAAAAAATACTTTCGCTTCCTAATGAATCCTATTTTATTACGCTGTAAATGTTATTATTATACTCTAAAATTTAGATAAGAGATCTTAGGTACGTACAAGAGAAAGGGGTATGACGTTTCTCTCATTCTCATCCTCACTGTCGAGCCAGGGGAGTTTTATTACCATTTTTAGACCTTTTTGAGATACTAACGACTGTTATTCAAACAAGATTTAAATATTTACCAAGATTTAAACAATAACTATTCTTTACATTAAAATAATTAAAAAAGACAATAAAATTAATAAATAATTCCAGTACTTTAATAATTTGTCGGTACCTAATCTTTAAAACAATGCAAATATGAAGTATGTTTTTGTATTATGTAAATGAATAGGAACTTGTAAATTAAAACGTGTTGTGGCGCTTACGATTTTACGAGGAAGTCTTACATCATACACATTAAAAAACGATACATTTATTAACACGATAATAGACCAAACCTGAAATATTCTGGACATGTATGTGTGGAGAAAAATGACATCTGCTATAGGTTGATTATACAGGAAAAATAGTAGTGGAGAAGAACGCAGGAAGACGAAGAATATCTTGGCTAATTACCGGGAGAATGGTTTCAAGGAGATGAGAGGTGATAGCTTTTCCAGTACATTGCTTATGGACTTCCCGTACTGCATTCTGAACGTGAAACCAACTGTAGGGAGAGCACAGGGCTGCAATCGTAGCGATCAACTTGCAAATGAGGATATAAAACCGGACCTGATAACGGACAACGGATGTTGGGAGGCGACACAAGAGATTGCAATGATACAATAGAGTTTTGCGGCTGTTGTCAGTGGGAACATGTAGAATAGCAGTTTATGTTCCAGTATATCGTTGATCGAAGATCTAATTCAATTAATCAATTGATGTAAATTCAAGAAGTCATTTAAAAATAATAACAATTTCTAATTTAAAATTTAAATATTCTAAACAGTAATTAAAAATATCAAGATGAATTATAAGAAGAAAATAAAACATTTAAAAAATTAATTCCAGAAACTAAATATCTCAAATTAAAGCAAGAAAACAAAAGATAGTACAGTTTTAATTAAATAATTTTAAATAATAATAATAAAATAAGTAAAGAAGAATATTAAAGTATCAAGAATCTAATTAATAATAAAACCAAACAAACTAAATTTGATTATTTTAAAATATGAAGAAAAGATTTAAATAAAATTTATTCCTGACTATAAAACCAATTGCAACAATGACTCGACGCCCCATTTAATCCCGGTCAATGAATGGACAAGAAGCAAGAGCAAGACTCCGAGGATAATCTCAATTAGTAACTATAAAACTAATCAATTTTAGCTCATAGCTATTATATATTAACTTTCAGTAATAGATATTGCAATACATAATTATAATCATTACTAATAAATTAAAATACTTAATTTTATATCATAGTGTCATCACTGAATAAGATCAAGCTTTTAATAATTTTGCAACACATTGAATTTGTCAATTATTCTTTTCAATTTTCGTTTTTCATTAAATCAATTAATTTATTTTCAATTTCAAATTTGCATTTAATTTATTTAATTTAAATATAATTCCATTTCTTTACAAACAGGAGGATGCTAATCCTTGATTGTAAGAAGAAGAAGAAGAAGAAGAAGAAGAAGAAGGTTGGTATCATTTCTCCTCTGAAAAACTATTTAGGTTAATGTCAAAAGTAGGAATTGTTGTTATGATCGCCAATCTCCAGTAGAAAAAAGCATCCAAAGTAAGATTGTCATTAGTTTCATAGAATTGTAAAGAAAACTAAATAATTACTATATTCTTACTATTCAACATTTGTAAATAATTGGAAACTTGCTAAAAAAGTGTTTAATTAGCGTTAGATAATAATTATAGTAGGCTACTAAAAACTCAATGCATTACCATGAATTAAAGTATGTTGTTACCAGTTGAGACCTAAAATTTACATAAGTGATATCAATTAAAATTGATTAAAAGAATACATATTGCATAGTAGTACATAATGAAGCTAGTTACATCCTTTTCCTTTCGTATGCAAGAGAGATAATGTTCAGACGTCAAGGAATATGCCTAAAGTTAAGAAACAAAGGCCAAAATTTAACAGTCTGGATTAAACCGGAACAGAATTTGATTCACCGCCAACAACAGTGGTATATAAATTCTTATACTACACAATTAACCACAATTAACATACGAAAGCATTCTTTAAAACTTTAAAACATGAAACGATGTTCCCTTTTTTTACATTTTTTGTTACATTAAAGAAACAAAACAAAATCAAACGTGAGTCTATTGGTATTAAGTTGATAATTTTTGACAAATATTGTGACCAGAATTTTGATAAGGATATCCTCTCAAATTAGTGGCCTTACAAGGTATTAAATGTCTACTCTTTTAAAAACTAATTTAAAAAATATTTTTATCTTAAAAATATGAATTTCATGTGAACAATGTGTAAAAGTAGGTACGAATATTAGATTGTTCAAGACTGAAAAGCTGAAGGTTGCAGTTTTGATTCCCGGCTGGAAATTTATTAATACTACAACTCTAATAGATCAAGCATTTGATGAATTTTTTAATAGTAAAACTAATAAAGTGAATCTGTAAAATTAAATTTTTAAATTGTATTCACCGGTCTTAAATGAGTTTGTTAATACCAAGTTTGTTAATACGTATGGAATTCATTTAAATATTAACAAAAATTTGATGTGAAACAATCACACAATTTTCTCTTGCCAATACCAGTAATGAACAATATAACCTAACAGTAGTAATGAAACATTATAAATAAACAAAAAACTAACCTAAAAAAACATAACCATATATTTTAATCATGAGCGATTTTTTTTGGTCTAACGTCCGACTGTTTTGCAATTACTGCTAATGCAGACGGTGAGAAGGGTGATAGATGAAAATAAGTGACGAAAAAATGCCAGACCTGACCGAGAATCGAACCCAGGACTTCGGCGTAGAAGCCAGTTGTGCTAAACACTACGCCAACGGACCGGCCTCAACGAATGATGCAAAATGAAAATCAACCTTAGTTTGGCTTAGTACGGAAAATCACTGTTGCACGCTAAACTAGGCTCTTTGGAGAAAAATGCTTAAAGCAAAAGTTGTAGATCTACTCATTTTTATAAATTTTATTGTATGCACTTTTGTCATAACCTGCATGTCATTAAAAAATACATTTTTTAGGTAAAGATTTTTATGAACAAAACAGAAAATTGCTAATTACCTCTAACCTAAGTGTTATAAAAAGAAATGTTTGGAATAAAAGTTGTCGGTTTTTAAACTTTTTACAACTTTGAATATTACACTTTTGCCCTAAAATGCATATTAAGGGCGTGATCTTAAAAAAACTTTTTTTTTTACAAGAGATCAGCTTCCCGAAGAATTTTAGCGGACATGGCGCCTACCCTATCTTGTAGAGAATGAAAAATGTAGTAAATGAGGCGATTTTTAAAAAATCTGTAGTAGCTGTTTTTGAGAAAATCGCAAAAAGTTAAAAATTACGCGAATAAACTATTATACTTCTGGTTGACCGATTTTTTGAAAATATTTGTGTCGGGTTCACTAGTACTTAACTTAACTTAAGTTTTAAGCTTCAACTTCGTACAGTGTACCGTTCTTGAGATATTTTGTTGACACACGCACACACACACACACACACAATGACCAATCGCTAAAAACATGGTTTTTGGGTTCAGGGGGTCTGAAAACGTGTATATCCGGTGAAAACTCGACTTCGAAAAATCGAATGAAAACAATACTTTCCTTGCTATATATTCATATAGGCAAAAGAAAGTAAAAAACTGAATAAGTGTAAAATTTTAATGATTACTTTTTCGTGGTCTTACCATCTTACATACTCATACGTGGTTCGTTAAATTTTCTACGTTGTCCTATTAGCTTACATTTAAACACTCGTTTGGCCGTAAGGTAATTGATATTCCCAAGAAATGATTATTTGTGTCTGTCTTGTAGCTCTTTAGTAAGCATCACTTCTAATAAATTCAGTTATTACCTAAAATATTAATTGCATTTGTGATCTAGTAATCAACAACTGGCTAGAGATTAAAACATCCTTATCTTAGAACCCTTGATCTCTCTTTGACATTTAGAATTCAATAATGTTCTGAACAGTAGCTACACTACACCGATAAAATTTAAATGGATTGTTTGAAATTAATTTTTTGGTAATGTTTAAGAATTTTAAATTAACAAAACCCACCGGGTTGGTTAAGAGCTAAAGTCGTGACTGCGAGTCAGATGTTTAACATCTGATTTTCGGAGACGAAGGTTCCTGGTTCGAATCCCAGTAAAGGTAGTTACTTTTATGCGGATTTGAGTGCTAGACAGTAGTTACCGGTGTACTTTGATGGTTGGGGTTCAATTAACCATACCCTATCAGGAATGGTCGACCTGGGTCTGTACAAGACTACACTTTATTAACACGTCATATAGATACTGAAGTCACGAGATTACCTTTTGCGTATGGATTGGCTGTGAGGAAGGGAAGTGAAAATTGACATCGCTGCCAACCTCAACAGTGAGACACTACTCGAACATTTCACTACCGTGCAGTTTCAACACAAATTTTGTAAGCTGTGGTTTATTCCGAGAAAATGTTTTCTTCATAAACCTTATAAGAAATAAATGTGACCTATAGTATTGCCTACAGCTTAATTACATGACTAGAAACGTTTGATTTACTGTAATTACTAGCTATCTTATTCCACTGGAACAAAATTTTCTACGAATGAATCGCCTTCTTTATTATCGCTGTCTTTGGTGTCTTCACTATCAGTCTCACTAGTGTCTACCTAACCGTTTCCTTTTTTTACTAGGTATCAACAAAATGTTGAATAGCTTCTTCCCGTCCTTAATTTCCTTCTTTATTTTTCGAATTGTGGAAAGAGAAACATCACAGTAGTTAGCCACTCGCTCATGGCTTTTGTTAAGAGACAGGGAAAGTTAGTTTTGTTTAGCTTCAACTTCACAGCATTTTATTACACAGCATATTAAATTTCGTTCAGCACTAAGAATAGTCTACCCACGTTTTCGAGGTTTACGGTAACAAACATTATATTTGTACAGTTAACCTACTAAAGGTTCCGCGATATACTGTATATGCTCTGGGTATAGTATAAGTTGTTGTGCTTATTGTACTGAAATTAAAGCTATCGCGTATGCGCACTGATGCTTTCCTCCTTTGTCTTTCGTTGCAAACAAGGGCGAACTCGTGACTCAGGTAACTGTACACATCATCTTCATCTCATTGTGTCATGAGGTTGCTTATTGTTCTAAATTGAACAGATTGCAACGTACACACATAAGGGATTAAAAAAATTAACACTTTTGAAAAAAAATTAGAAGTTACGTATATTCGTAAAATCTTCGTTAAATAATTTCAGTCACAAAACAGGCGGTATTTTAAGTTGTTTCAATTGTAATTAATAACCTACCTACTTAATGTTATTTAATTGTTAGAGATTAGTTAATTCAGTACAGGAAAAAGGAGGATTTATTCTGAGGTCATATTATACAAAATGAAAATTCTGCGGGTCGTAAGGTCTACTGTAATAACAATAAAATAATCATACTATTATGTACACCCCTATCATTTTACACGCCTTCCTACAAGTATAATGTAAATGGCTATGTATTTTCAAAACAAGAGGAACTTAATAAATCAAGAACAAGTTATAATTACATTATCATTAACTCATTAATTGTGGTCGCAGATTCGTCCATGATAATGGTCTTGAAAAATTATTCCAAATAGACCTTCAAATAACTTTGAACTGCAGTAAAGGTTTATTAACTTTTGTTTTATTACATCAGAATATTTATTTATTTTTACATTTTTATGTTTTTATTTTTAATTTTTAAGTATAGTTTCCTATCAGTTAATCTTAAAAACGTTGTTTCTTTTGTAATATTTGCATAATTTGTTTTTCTTTACCTGAAGCAATTCGCAGAATAAAATTAAATCACCATATATAAACATCATAGAATATTTTGAATCTATGAACAACGTAAGATAATTGTGGTGTATTACAAGTTTCTAGGTTGGTTTTCATCTTGTCAGTCTACAACTAAATTTTATAATGATGTAGCATACTTTATTTGGTTATTCTCATACCGTGTCTTGATTGTTTTCCTGGTACTTTTTAAAAGCTCTAGTCATCTAATAAATATTTACAATAGTTTTTCTTTAACCGAACAAAAATTATATCAATTACAAAATATTACAGTAAACTTTTGAATTACTGGGTTTTTCAAATTTTTCGTTGTTTTTGAATTAGTAAAAGTTAATTTCTTTACTTGATATACATTGTAATAAGAATAAAAATCTGGTGTGAAACACACACAATTTTTCCTTGTCAATGCATATAATGAACAATATAACCTAACATTAGTAATAAACATTAGAAATAAACAAATAAACTAACCTCAAAAAACATAACATAATTTTAATCATGAGTGAATGATGCAAAATGAAAATCAAACCTTAGTTTGGCTTAATAATACCGAAAATCACGACGCTAAATCTCTTCGACGCTAAACAAGGCTCTGTAGAGAAAAATGCATGAAATAAAAGTTATAGATCTTTGAACTTTCTATAAATTTTATACTTACACTTTTGTTACAAAATGCCTACTAAGGCCGAAATCTTAAAAGAATCATTATTTTACCGATTTTCATAAAAAAAATCACTAATTACTGCTAAACTAAGCGTTACACAAATAAAATTATGAAATAAAAGTTGTAGATTTTTAAATTGTCTACAACTTTTATTATATACACTTTTACGATAAAATGCATATTAGGGCAATCTTACAAAAACCTTTTTTTTCTACGAGAGAAGAATTTCAGCAGACATGGCTACCCTATCTTGTAGAGCAGAATTAATGTAGTAAATGAGGCGATTTTTAAAAAATCGTAGGAGCTATTTGTGAGAAAATTGCAAAAAAGTGAAAAATGACACGAATAAACTACTGCTTCCGGTAAACAGATTTTGATAAATATGTTCGTGTCAGATCCTGTAGTGGTGTTTAACTTAAGTTTCAAGTTTCAACTTCGTGGGATGTTCCGTTCTTGAGATATTCTGTTAATACACAGGCGCGCGCGCACACACACACACACACACACACACAGAACAATCGCTAAAAACATGCTTTTGGGTTCAGGGGGGTCTGAAAACGTGTATATCCGGTGAAAACTCGATTTAGAAAAATCGACGTGAAAACAATACTTTCCTTTTTATATATTAATATAGGCAAGAGAAAGTAATACTAGGCTACTCGTTATACTCGAATTTGTAAATTTAGCGTTGAGTTACGTGACCTTGGTTATTTCAAATTTTGCACACGAAGTAGAAAACTACTTCTGAATTTCTCTGGTATGTGTAGTCTACTACATAATTATTTCTTGGATAATCAAAAGATCATTTTGTTAAGATTGTAGGAAGAGGTTTATAGATAATATATACATCAATAAATTACTTTGACAAAATAGTGTAGGAAGATAGTTTCTTTATTTTATCGTGGTGACGAACTACGAAAATCACAGTTTGTATATTGTCGATTCAAAATAAATAATACTCAGTTCAATCATGTTTATATTTCCTTATACAGAAATAAATACTGATCATAAAAAATTGTCTACTTTAAAATTGTTTGAAATTGGCAAAAAGTTTTATTTATTTATTAATTATTTCTTGAATGTAGAATAATACAAAAATTAATAGTTTAACATGAACATTTTACATTTTTTCAAACATGACTTAAACGATTGACAATGTCACAGATTTAAAATATTAAGCATCTTTCGATTTGAAATCCGTTAAAAAAAAACCTTCAACTAACAAACTCTACGCAATTCCTTTCCACCAATTACCGAAGTACTTCCAATAAGAAATTATCGCGAAAAAATTGTTGTTAGACAAAGTAAAAGTTGTTAGACAAAGTATACTATTTTTAATAACTAATACAAAAGTGATTTAGTGTTATGATGTTTAACGAAATTATTTGTAATTTATCTACATATTCTGTGTTAAGAGTCAGCCGAGCCTAAGCCCTAGGAGAAATCCGATGTTGATGGGCGGTTACGATTACTGTAGCGGTGAGCGCGGCCGCCTGTTGCGGGGGCGAAAGGAATTTTTTTTTAAATAACATTATTTGCAATCAGTTTCATAAAAATAAACTATAAACAAATCTTTTGAATTTACAAATCACACGTTGAGATCTCATTACCCTGAGTACCTCTCATTATATCAATTATTCATAATGGTAAAAGAGAAAATTACTATGTACAAAGTTATTTACATTTTACAATATGGAATACTTTTCACAATAATTTTATGTACATTTAAACTCTTTCAGACAAGTCCAAAACATGGTAACGTTTCAGGCGCCTAACTTCTACTGCATTGTTTAGAAGATTTATGGCTAATTCGTTTTCGTGACTTGCCTAATATTTTCTATTAAAACGCCTGACCTCATCCATTACATCAGAAAGGTTGCAATAATGTTGTATTTCTGCATTCCTTGCAAACCATGGTGCTCTTGTTATAGCCCGAAGAACCTTATTCTGGAACCTTTGAATTACTTCTATGTTACTTCTGCAGGTAGTTCCCCAAAGTTGAACACCGTAAAACCAAACTGGTTTAAGTAACTTTTGTAAAGCAGCAACTTGTGCTCAAGAGAGAGTTAAGAGTTCCCGCCAATCAACCAGTACATCCTTTTGTATTTTAGATTTAATTCATTCCTCTTCATTTTCACATGGGTTTCCGAGTTAAATAATTTTAAGCGCAAATTATTATTAAAATAAACGTAACCTACGTTTGAATTAGAAAAGTATTGTTTACAACCATAACTAAAGTTTTTTTCTATCCACCTTGTTAAGGTCTACATATATGATTAAATACGTGAAAAATTTGTTACGACCCAAACTTCTAATTAACTTGTTTAAAATACCAATTACATATTTTTAATCTTTAAAGGTAATCCTTAAGTGTAACAAATGGTAGTGAAAACTTAAAAAAAATCATACTCAAAATATGTTTAACTAATTAGTTTATATATATATATTAGTTTAGTACACATAATTATTTTTAATGAATTATTAATTTTTTAGATGTATTAAACGATATAAAATTTCAATCAGGAATGGGGACAAGGATCATTGAATTCCTAATACGAAATAGCTACACTCCAGTGGTAAAGAATGTTTATTTAATTTCTTTCTCAGAAGGGAGGATCACAAAAAACTTATGAAATCATTGTGTTTTCAACATAAAAGTTTTAAAATATTTTTCAACTTTCTGTGATTTAAAAAATTTGAGCTAGCATGAAAATTATTGATGACTAAAATAATAGTGTAGTTCTTGTCATTGACGAGTCAACTAACAGAGGGTAGATTGGAAGAAGACAAACCTTCTGATCCCGCACGCTGATTCTTAATAATTTTCCTCTACAACTTTATAACATAAGCGTAATGTTATAAATGAATTCCAACCAATTTCCTTAAAATTGAAGAACACCCTAATGCATTGGAATTGTACATAAAATTTAACTAATAAAATAATTACTACTTTGAGGCTTTTAGCAGAAAAAAGTTAAAAACAATAGATTTAACACGAATTGAGGTCAATTGTACCTTTAAATTCACATGAAATAACTTTCTTGAATATCTGTTTTAAAATTAGATTCAACCTTGTGCTTTTCTTTTTTTCTTTTGAAACCGCAGTGAATCTCACTTGTCAGCTTGGACACTCTCTTCTGGTTTTTTCTTTGCTTTTCCTCCAGTATTCTTTCATTCTGGCAGATCTTCTTTGCTTTTCTGCTTCCGAAAAGATCACTTTCCTGCTTCCTCTTTTATGTAGGTACCTTTCCTTGGAATCTAATATTTTTATCTCTTAATAATTTCAACTGTTCAGTTTTATTTTCTAGATCTTCGAAGGTGATGCCTAATTCTTAATTTTATTTGTTGTTCTTGGTTTTTCGTTTGTTTCTTGTGTTATTTTCAGATGCTCCGATTCATCTGTGTCTTTTAAGAGACTGCCCACCAAATCCGAGTGCAGTCTTTCCCGTTCATTTACAAGTGGTGGATTATTCCTTAAGAGACTTTCCATATTGTGGCTGTCAAAGATATCGACCTTAGAGAGAATAAATTCTCGAGTTACAACTTTGGATGTTATCCAAAGAGGCGATAGTGAGGTATGAGTATTGGTGATAGTGATTTTGTGAAAGTAATTCCGTTTTAGTTCACTTAACTTTGCCTTAATTCAATTAAGCTATCCACCCGAACCAAGTGGAGGCGCGCACCTGTTTTCATGTTTTAATAGTTGTTGTTTTCTAAGGTTTTGGTTTTAGAAAAAGGTGCTGGAATTAATATCGGCCCAACCTTGTCTTTATTAGAAATGAAGAAGTAAAAATTTGATTTTGGTGTTTTAAATTGATCTACTCATGATTTTTTAATTTTGTACCGAGTTAATATTTTCTTTGGTAAGCAAAATCCATGAAATATTACTCCAGTTAATCATCCTAGGAAATATTGGACAGAAAAGAAACATAGAAAAGGCAGTAAAAAAACATTAAAAAGTACTTTCTTAGTAATTCGACTTTGATTATTTTAATTTAAAGCTAGTTTTTTATAAATTTTTTATTATGTTCCAAAATGACTGAAAACGTGAAATTGTTCAAAGTCAAGAGTGAGATTGTTCAACGTATTCATACAAAATTGTGAAATGAAATATTAACCTACCGGTTATTTTGAACGCTTTGTTTATGTTTTTTGGCAAGATATCTTAAAATACCGAAAATAATTATTTTTAGTAAATTTCGTGAATATGGTATTACGTAAATCTATGATATCATTAGTGAAGAAAAATTACATACATTTTTAAAATAAAACATCTGGATTACTGAAATGATTTCCTAAGAAATTCATTCGTTACTTATGAATTGTTTTTTCTTTCGAAGTTTAAATTATACAAAAATAAATCTACTGTATATCTGAACTTGAAAATTAAATTACTT
Source organism: Catonia carolina (assembly GCA_035578175.1). Classification (NCBI taxonomy): domain Eukaryota; kingdom Metazoa; phylum Arthropoda; class Insecta; order Hemiptera; family Achilidae; genus Catonia; species Catonia carolina. The sequence continues at coordinate 251,514,873 of JAQMRL010000001.1, read as the reverse complement.
TTCTCAGAAATTTAACTAACTCGTTCTACTATTATAAAAAATGAATCAAAACCAACATAATAATAGTAGCTATTCACTAGTGACGTCAGCCTTGACAGTGACCGACCGACCGTATGTCCTTTCCACAACATTCAAGATTTAGATTATTATTTTTAAACTGTTTAGTCACTCTCAATTGTAAAGTATTTCATTCATAATTCTACCTGCTAGGTATATTTATTTATACTATTTAATTCATTTCGTTTTTAAAACCTACGCTTAAAAATAATACGAATTACAGTACATAATTCTGTTAGCTTATTCGATATTCAAATTTATTTCTGTCTTGGTGTACTTAATAAAATCATAACAATTACGTAACCTAAAAACAATTTGAATTCAATTCTAAATCTATACAAATAAAATTGTGATTTTGCTGCACAATTTTTCAAAATACCCCACATTTTGTTTCTACGCCAGATCTACTAACTCTGTAGCCCGGAGGTAAAGGGCACTATGTCACAAAAAGTGAATTTTACGGGAAAAGCAAAGAAGTTATAAGTTTCATTCTTTTTCTTCTCCTTTTTCTACGTAGTCTATTTTGAAACTTCTTTATGATGGTTATTATGATAAATTTATGCCCTTTTAACGTGGATATATTACATTCTTGATTTTCCAAACCGTTAAAAAGAAAATGGTCATAGTGCCTTTTAACTCAATTTTTTTAAATTATTAGGCCTAACCATTACTTTTGTTTGTATTACGTAAAAGCACTATGTCCAATTTTCCGGAAAAATTAGTCGAAACAATGGTATTAAACAGACTTTTTAGAGCTGTATAGCAAAATGATGTTATTGTACAAAAACATGGTTTTGTATAAATCTTATTGTAAAAATTACAATATAAAAAATATTACTGTTATGATAAACGATAATTTGTATACGTGTAAGAAACAAAAATGATGTTATAATAATCCTAATAAATCGTATAAAAGTAAACCTTATAACCTATCATAAAATCATAAGTATCAATAAAATTTTTGTAAAATACTGTATTGGGAAAATGAAGATTTTTTTGAACATGATTAAAAAATAAAAACTGTATGAAAAATTAATTTAAAAGCTGGTAATATTGAAAAACCTATGAAGTAATATCAGTATCTATTGTAATGTATTATGATCTATAAAAAAAAATAGTTTTTGTAAAATGGTTTTTAGGACAGTTTAATATTTTTAATCATTTTCATCAACTTCTTTAACTACTGGAAAATTTGGTGCATTATTTTCATTGTTCAGATTCTTAAAAAATCATTCCATGAAATAGGTAGCAACTGTAAGAGTGCCAAAAGGTCATTGTATTTAACTGTTGAAATTACGTTTGGCGTTACCGACTTTATGTAAAGTTCTTCTGGGAATTCAATCGTTTGATCTCTCATCCTTATAAAATTTACTTCTTTAAATTCATTATCAGCTGAAAATGAATCTTTCACGAATAGAATATCAATACTATCCTGTCTTACTTCCAGGTGGCAACGTTGTGACATTTTACGCAGCTTCTTCTGGCAACAAAAGGAGCTTCTATAGTGTTTTATTTACTTAGTAAATAGAATTTTTCTCTGCTTATCTGTTTATCTGTTTGTCAGTTTGTATGTTTCGGCATCACGCAAGAACCGCTGAACTAAATTCAATGAATTTCGGTATTTAGGTTCTGGAAATAATCGAAATGAAAATAGGTTATAAATTTTTTAACATCATAAGGGGATGGGAGATTTCAGAGTGAGAACAAAACATTATGAAATTCTCCGTCTATGTATCAAACATTTTATACAAAATGTGTCTAAACTACACGGCAATCTCGGAAACTGATTCTACAGCTAAAAATGAGAAAAAAGTTTCCAATAAACATGGGTCCGAAAACCATTCTTTAGCGAGTTATGGCTATCGAAAGATTTCGTCCGGATTTCAGTTCCTCCCGTGAAATAACACGTCACTGAAACTCTATAAACCCAAATTTAGCGGTAATGTTATGGTTTCTTTTTTATTTTAGCCTGTTAAATTCAATAAAACTAGCCACAAAACTGTATTCTTGGCGGTTTTTGAGAAAAATGGTAAAAACAGCAAAAAAACTGAAGATTAAAATGACACTTTTCTTGGTTTGACAGCAAATAACTTAAGAAAATTGGTGATAAACCCATAAATTTTTGTATGAGAATTCGTAGAGAATTTAATTCTGAGAAAAGTAATACAGAAATTATTAACAAAAAACAAAAAGAATTTAAAGAAATATTAAAAATTCTACGTGTAGTGTTACAGTATGTACTGCACTGTTAATGCATTAGTACCTCGAGGTTAAAATCACACGCATGTTACTGTATTTGCTTGGTGAATCATCGTTGGACATCATGACGAACTTAAAGCATCACCCTGGCACTATCGGCTGAACATATGATAGTGAAACGACTGCGCGATCATGCTGCTTTAAAACGCCATACAAAAGTAAATTGCCCATAACAGGCAGGTTGACTGTTAAATTATTTGTACTCAATCTGCTAGTTTCAGGGCTATAAAAAATATTTCTGTTTCTTATCACATGGTCAGCAAATTACATGACTGAACCATTTAAGAACAGAAGAGGTAGAAGTGTAAAAGACTCTAGTCAGAGTTACCTCCTCTAAGAGTAAAGAATTTCAGTGTACAGTTAGACCATGTGATGAATGAAGTGAAGGTGTCATTTGCAGGGTAGAAATTAGATGCTTTTCAGAAGACCCAGCATGCTGATAAGTATACTTTTCCACCTACTGAGGAAGGGAATTGTAAACCACCTCACTCCTCGTTTTACTTAGTAAAGCCTCTAGCTAGAGGTTCAAATGAGCGTTTCGGCGGATGACCTAAACAATATCACAAAAGTAAAGTAAAGAAAAATAAATTATTTTTTTTGTAAGTTTTCCCATCACATTTTGTTTTATCGATTTCATTTAGTTTCCGGTATCCGGATCGCTTCCGGTCACAATTAGTCCAGATAAACAAGATAGTACTGTATTAGTTCATCTAAGAAATGCCAACATTTTCGAACTTACATGAAGAGAAATATGATAAAAGACACAAGAATGAATCATGAGTAAGCTACGTGTCTAATTGTCACCTGTAAGTAACTTTTATATGAATAACTGGTATACTATTTTAGAACAATGTTATAGATGTTATAAATGACTTTTGATGTATATTATTACGTAAATTGTAATGAACACTATTTCATGAATTTCTATTTAAACAAATCTAATAATAACAGACTGGCACAATTACATTTCATGACTGAAATTACTTCCATAGCAATTAAATACCTGCAACATAAACTATATGTCATTAAGTATGAACTGACATTATAACATTCTTTATCCTGTTCTCATGTATTGTTAATAAAAATTACCATTATTATTTTTTCATAATAGTTTAATCAACGTTCGTTCGTAACAATGCAGTGCCCTATTTACACACTTTATAAATATTAAATTTTATGAGAATACAATGTTAATGTCAAATATTTTTTTAGACCTAACGTTAAATTTTAAGGCTCAAATCCATTGAAAAACCCATGGCTTAAATTATGGAAAACAAAAATTAAATGTGATGACTTGATCTTTTAACGTAGACGGAAACATATACAATTATTTACATTAATAATATTCCACTATGCTCATAACAGGCATAGTGGAAGTGTTAAATTATTTGCACTCGATCTGCTAGTTCCCGGACTACAAAAAAACAGTTCCGTTTCTTATCATATGGTCAGCCAATTATATAACTGGAGCCTTTAAAAACAGAAAAGGTATAGGTGTAAAAGAAACCAGCATAGTGGACCCGTGCGAATTAATTCGCACAGGGTTTTTGGGTTTTCAAATCCCTATTATTAAATAAATGATTTAACTTAACAACAAACTCAACTGTTTTCAGAAGAACGGTGAGTAACGACTAAAGCAACTTAGTGGAATCTAATATAATCCTAATCTATATAATCATTCAGTAGTACGATAGTTTCGTCCTGACAAGAACAGTTTTCAACTGAAACTTTAAATGAAACAACGTTTACACAATGTCTAGTACCGACTGAGTGAGTTTTGAGGAGGAGAAGAGAGATAACACATATCCTGTATGCTTATGGAATATGGCTATGGAGGGGGTAAAATTATGGGAAACCGCATTACATTACTTTGTATTACCGCTACGTTGTAAACGAAATTTACTCATATTAATTTTGTAAAATGAAGCTCATATTAGCATAAGCATAAGTTTAGAACTTTTGGGAAAATCAGGAAAGAATACTCTTTAAAACCATGTAAAAATTTTAAAAATCGGTTCGGTAGAACTCTGTATTTAAAATTCCATTTAAGTATATTGGAAGCTATTTTGCGTTTTAAATATAGTTATCTCCTCTAAGAGTAATGAATTTCATTATACAGCCAGACTCTATGGTGAATGAAGTAAATATGTCATTTTCCGGGTGGAAAGTAAATGCTTTTCAGAGGGCCTGGCATGCTGATCAGCATAATTTTCCACTCAGTGAGGAAGGTAATGGTAAACCACCTTACTCCTCGTTTTACTCAGTAAAGTCTTTAGAGATTCAAACCACCATTTCGGCTGATGAGGCGGAATGCAATATTCTGCTGCTACACAAAACTCAAACGCGCAATCTAGGCTTATAAATACATGGAAGAGTCATATGGAACACAAGCATTACAATCTCAAAACACGTTTTTATCAACTGAAACGCTTACTCGATAGATTTGAGTTCTAAACTAAGCACATCATATGGATGAACAAATTACAGATAGATTACAGATAAATTACAGAACAAGATTAATCTATAGTTGATTTCACGTTCAGAATGCAGTATGAAAAGTCGATAAGCAATGTATTTCATATGGGAGCGCCACTACACTAAGTAAGTTGGTAACGTGCTTGCCTCTCATCATGCGGTCTTGGGTTCAAATCCCATTCAGGCACGGCATATTTTCATAAGTTACAAAAAAAATCATTTCTTCCTTCACCGTCTGCATTAGCAGTAATTGCAGAACAGTCAGACGTTAAAAAAAACTAAGTTAAAATATCGACTCCGCGCCACAACAGGTTCTCATTTACTAACTCCTATTGAATAACGTAATACGAAACCATACTTGATAATTTTGAATAGTTTTAAAGATCAGGTACGGACAATTATTATAGTAATGGAATTGTTTATCAATTTTATTGTCTTTTTTAATGAGAGAAACGTCATACCCCTTTCTCTTATACGTACCCACGGTCTCTTATCTAAATATCAAAGTATAATAATAACATTTACAGCGTAAAAAAAGGATTCATTAGGAAGCGAAAGTATTTTTGTCAGGATTTTTTGATTAAAAATGAGCTTGTTAGAGTGTGGTAAGCGAAACTCTAAATATTTTTGGCTGTGACCTTCGGATGGTGTCGGAGGAGGAGAGTTATTGGATTGGCTGTGGCTGATGTTTTTCGTACGCCTGATAACACAACGGGTTCTCATAAAAGCTGTACTGCATTCTGAACGTGAAATAGAGTATAGACTTGTGGAATTCAACTTTGGGGATCTGCCAAACTTTCACACACGAAATGTACTCTACAGACGATACAAAACAAGACTTAAATTGCGACAATGTAGTGTCATTTTTAATGATACAAACCAAATGATGTAAAAAAAACCTACAAATACGTACGTAACTGACGTCGTGAAACAACGACATATTCACGAGAAAATTGAAATACAGTAACATGCAAACCGTCTCGTACCAAACATTTACACTAGGGAATATTAAATACTCATCATAAACGTTTAAAACGCCTCTGCTAGGAATCTTCTAGGAGAGGGCTAATTACAGGACTGTAGTTGCTACAAATAAATTACATTTTTGAATTTTATTTATCATCTTAAGTAATAATTTTGATAAATAATATCTTGTTCTGACAGAGTCTAAATGCTCAAAAAAATGTTATAAAAAATTTATGTATTTTAATCTGAAGTGAAAGACTATTTCTGCATTATGTTTTTTGCAAAAGGTTTACCGATACCGGATATTCGACTAGACATATTTACCTTCTATAATATTTTATTCTTCTTTCGTACACGTATAATTCATGTTTAGAATTTACTATCAGCAAAACTCTTGTATCTGTTATTGTATTTTTCATTAAGGTCTTTACATAGGTTTCTCTATAGATTTGTTTTTACAAATAATACCTTACTTCCTTAAAACTTTATATGCGTTTAAAGTACAGTGGGGCGTCGGTTATACGAACTAATTAAGACCAGAGCAGTTCTGATAACCAAATAGTTCGGATAGTTAAATACACTAAATACCGTAATTTAATACACTGTACCACAACAGTGTAATATAACCTTACACTAATTGTATTTATTGAAAATATAGAGTACTAAATATTAACAAGTGAAAAAATACAGAATTTCAAAACTGAATAAATTAACGAATAAACTACGTACATACATAAGTACGTAAGTACATAACGAGGAAATTAGATCCGAGTTAGGTGTGTTTAGCTTGAATGAAAAAGTGGAGGAGTACCGGAATCAATGGAGGCAACATTTGGAACGGATGCCAGAGGAGAGAATACCTTTAAAAGTGACGGAATATGTTCCAGTTGGAAGAAGGGAGGTGGGAAGACATCGAAGAAGATGGCAGTAGTCGAGATGTACGGGTTGGAATGTCTCGTGTTTGTGTAGACGTACAGGATGGTTTGTAGTTCGGAACAGGCTTATGCCTAATCCTTGATAGTAAAAAGAAGATAAACTACGTTAGGAAATATTTTTTAATGCACTTATGCATACTATATAGTAATAATTTTTTTTTTTAATTGACTTTTCTCTTGAACTAAGACTGAACTTATTATTGTAGCAGCAATATTTCTCATTCTTTTTAGTAACAATGCTTCAGCAGCACTAAATTCAGGCTGTTTTTCACCATATCATTGCAGTTTTCAGGGCAGAAAAGTGAGTAAATATGTATTTTTTCCATCGATAATGGTTCGGATAATTGACAGTTCGGATGACTGACGTTCGGATAATTGATGCTCTAGTGTATTACAATTTGAATAATACCGGTAATCTAATTACACCAGACTTTACTATTTCTTTTTAGAATTCCGACTTCATCAGTAAACTGCTGCAGATCACAAAATCAGATCTCCGGGGCTGAATTTTTTTTTCATTATTTAAAACACATAGTCCACAGATAAAACTAATATTTCAGTATAATACAGTCCATTCGAAATATCATGATAGTAAGTCTCTGAATGTGGTAACTTTTCTGAATAAAAATTCCCCTTTCGAAAGAAAAATTCTCCTTTTAATTATTATTACGAAACGTAATATAAATCTTTGTTTTGCAATTTTTAAAATATATGTAATTTTCTTCATAATTATTTTACCAGCATTTTTATTGCTGGCATTCAGTAATCCATGCATTCAATACACACATTTAATGCATTAATTAATGCAATGCCACAGTTACTTCTTGACTGAGATTAGATAAAAATTATTTCATTTGTTTAGTTATGTAATAAATTTGATTTCTATTTTCCATGTGTTATTGGAATATCACTATATTTTTCTTTTGTCTTTTAAACCGCTTTCACTCACAAACAGGGAAAGTTAACACAAAACCAATTTTTTTACGAGAAAACAGCCTTTTCAAGAATTCCAGCAAACATGGCGCCTAACCTATCTTGTAGAGCATAAAAAATTTAGTGAATGAGGCGATTTTACAAAACATCGTAGGAGCCGTTTTTGAGAAAATTGCAAAAAGTGAAAAATGACACAAAAAACTAATACTTCTGGTTAACCGATTTTGATGAAAATATTCGTATTGGGTCCTATAGTAGTAGGCTTTCCTAACTTAATTTTCAAGTTTCAACTTCCTATGATACTCCGTTCTTGAGATATTTTTGATCACACACACACAGACACACACACACACCAATCGCAAAAACATGTTTTTTGGTTCAGGGTGTCAGAAAACGTGTAGGATATATCCGGTGAAAACTCAAATTCGAAAAATCGACTTGGAAACAATACTTCCTTCCTATAAATTCATTCATATAGACAAGAGAAAGTAAAACGACGATTTTAATTAGACCCAGTGGAATTTGTTCATGTTAGCTAGTATTTTGGTCACCATACACAGTTTCTCGGTTACACGGTGTTTCTTGACAATTAATAGAAAAATTTTACAGCTCATTTTTTGGCCTTACATGATAATAATTGAAAGTTAGGCGTTCATATTTTTGCTGAAAGGAAAACTGAGTCAATAAAACCAACAGATATTCACGTTAATAAAATTTCAGAATAGTTAAAAGAAGACACGAACTTCAATTTAACCATCATGCCATTTTGTTATGGGAAAGTACTAATGTTAATAAACAATAGTAGAAAAAAACCTTTAGAATAAGGTAACCCTAATTAAGGTAAACAATTGTTATTAATTTACGATTTATGCATGCATAAATTTTACAATTTCTTGTTCATTCAATAGCTGCAGGAGGTTATATTTTTTATTGGATGTATCAACTCAGGGCCAAAGTTCAAAAATATCACTGAACAATGTGATTACGTATGGTTAGATTAATTGTATTTTTTTAACAGGAAGTTTTATTATAAAAAGAAATGTTATTTTCTTTTAAAACTGTTGAAAAATATCATAGGTATTGCATTATTTTTAATCAATTTTTTTGCCCATAACGGGCAGGTGGTGTTAAATTAATTGCACTCGATCTGTTGGTCCCAGGGCTACAAAAAATAGTTCTGTTTCTTATCACATAGTCAGCCAATTATATGACTGAACTATTTAAGAACAGAAGTAGTAGATGTGTAAAAGACACTAGTCACAGTTATATCCTCTGAGAGTAATAAATTTCACTATACCCTGTGGTGAATGAAGTGAAGGTGTCATTTTCAGGGTGAAAAGTAGATGCTTTTCGGAAGGCCTGGCATGCTGATAAGTATACTCTTTCAACTCAGAGAGAAAGGCAATAGTAAACCACCTTAATCCTCAATTTTACTTAGTAAAACTCTAGAGGTTCAAACGAGCCTTTCGGCTGTTAACATAACACAAATTTTTTATGCATTATTTCTAATATTAAAGTCAAAATTTTGTTTCATTGTAATAAGATCGTAATAAATTATTTCCAATTAGAAATAATGTTTAACAGGTGATTTCTGAAGACGAAGGTTCTTGGTTCAAATCCTAGTAAAGATAGTTACTTTTATACAGATTTGGTTACTGGACAGTGGTTAGATGTATCCTTTGATGTTGGGGTTCAATTATACATACTTTCTCTGGAATGGTCGCCCTGAATCTATATAAGATTACCCTCAATACACGTGGTACATAATATCATTCTCATTTCACTGGATCATAGGGCTGCTTGTTGTTCTTGATGTTCTAAATTGAACAGATTGCAATGTAGGCCTACACGCATTAGGAATTCATTTCGTACTTCAGTATGTGGTTTTTTTACTTTCTCTTGCCTATATGAATATATAGGAAGGAAAGTATTGTTTTCATGTCGATTTTTCGAAATCGAGTTTTCACCGGATCTATACGTTTTCAGACCCCCTGAATCCAAAAAACATGTTTTTAGCGATTGGTCTGTGTGTGTGTCTGTGTGTGTGTGTGTGTGTGTGTCTGTGTGTGAACAGAATATCTCAAGAACGGAACATCGTACGAACTTGAAACTTGAAACTTAAGTTACATACCACTACCGGACGCGACACGAACATTTTCATCAAAATCGGTCAACCGGAAGTAGTAGTTTATTCGTATAATTTTTCAGTTTTTTGCAATTTTCTCAAAAACTGGTCCTACGATTTTTTTTAAAATCGCCTATTTTACTCAATTTTTTATTCTCTACAAGATAGGGTAGGCGCCATGTTTGCTGAAATTCTCGGTGAGGCTGTTTTCACGTAAAAACGTTGTTTTTTTAAGATTACGGCTTTAATATAAATTTTAGCGCAAAAACTTATATAATAAAAATTGTAGAGAATTTAAAAACCTACAACTTTTGTTTCAAACATTTTTTTGTATAACGCTTAGTTTAGCGGTAATTTGCGATTTTCTGTTTTTTTTCTCACGAAAACGTGAGAAAAATCGATTTTTTTAACATTTCGGTCTTAGTATGCATTTTACGACAAAAGTGTATATAATTAAATTTATAGAAAAATAAAAGATCTATAACTTTTGTTTAGAGCATTTTTCTCTACAGAGCCTAGTTTAGCGTGAAAGCGTGATTTTCCGTATTTTTAAGCCAAACTGAGTTCGATTGTCATTTTGCGTCATTCATTCATGATTAAAATAAGGTTATGTTTTTGAGGTTAGTTTTTGTTCATTTCTAATGTTTTAATACTAATGTTAGGTTTATTGTTAATTATTTGCATTGGCAAGAGAAAGTTGTGTGAGTGTTTCACACCAGATTTTTTATTTTCTTTTGCCCTATATGAAATATATTTAGGGAAGCTATTTTCTCGTATCAAATTTTCGAAATCTAGTTTTCACCAGAAATACACGTTTTCTTGTTTCCTGAGCCCAAAAATTACACTTTTACCTTTTGGTCTGTAAGTGTTTGAACAGATTAACTCAAAAACAAACGAAAATCGTACGAAATTGAAACTTTAAACTTATAATACCACGAGTACAACTGACAATAACGTTCACCAAAACAAATCAACCACAAGTAGCAGTGAATTCGTGCATTTTTCAATTTTTGCAATTTTTTCAAAATGGCTCCTACGATTCCGGTTTAAATCGTGTCATTTTCTACATTTTTTGTGCTCCACAAAATAGGGTAAACAGTAGTTAGAGGACATTTTTTTGCTCTCGTGGTGAATTTTAAATTTTTGATGTTCTTGTGTTCAAAAAATTATTTTCTAAGAGTTCGACTTTAATGTAAAAATCTTAGAGCCAAAGTGTATATAAATGGAGTAATAAAAAATTTATAAATCTTTAGCTTTCGTTTCAAGCATTTTTCTAAAGAGTTTACGAGATACTTTAGAGTTTAAGAGATACTTTAGTATCAATTAGTGATTTTCTATATTTTTCTCATTGAAATCTGTAAATACGGAAATTTTTTTGTGAAATGACTAAATATTTTTTTATATAAACTAGATCAAGATACGTGTTGCTCAGAATTTACTATTATGAATTTGGTTAATGTACAGATAATACAGTCAGTGTTTTGGAAAACTGAAAATTGTACAACAATTATTCGAACATTATTCATATCTTAGTATTGTGGCAATTAGCAATATAACATTTATACTGCTCTACAAAATTTTTCCTTTTTTAGATTCGCAAGAAAAAGTCGTGTTAGTGTTTTACAACGGTGTTTTGACGTAACTTTGGTCTGAGTTTATTTTATATAATTTATGTTCACCTAAGATCCAATTTTGGTTTGGTATAGAAGCAATGCAGCTTTTGTACATACCTTTTTTATAGACAATTCCTTTGTTTTATGATTTCCCTAATTATTTTGTTGATTTTTTATGTTTACTTTCCTCAACATTGTATTAAGAAGCTACACAATTATTTATAAATAAAATAATAAACCTTACACGGAATACAAATAAAAAGTAATTATTTACATTAATAATGTGTAATAAATAAATTTAATTCAATAAACTTATATTTTGATGTTACTTCATTACTTAATTCCTAGAACTGATTAAAACATGCTGCCACGTCATCTATCGCCAGTTGCATTAAAATCATTGCATGGTTCATTAGCAATTCAAAGAAATAGCAAGTGTACTGAAAGAAAATAAACTAAGCCTATTATTTTCAATTGAAGGAACTGTCTTTTTAATTTATATAATTTTGTTTCATTTACATTTCATGGCATTATAATAGTTGGTGACACAATAAATTCAAGACTAGTGTATAAATTCACATGTAGGCACTCGCATATCAAGACAGAATAACTACTTATGACTTAAATTATATATTTTCTTTTCCGCATTTCTGTTAAACGTAAAACAAACAACATAAAGTAAATAATCATGCTCATTGAACCAGGTGCTTGATTGATTGAAAAACCCTTGATTGATTATTGTAAGGTTACGAAAATGTTGCCTCAGAATTTATTATTAGGAGTCAACCTAATTTAATTCTTGTTTAGACTTTGCAACAGAAAGTAATCGTATAATATTGTCATAGTAATTTCCTTAAAAAAATATTTAGCCTAAGAATCATTTAACACTATTTAATAACCAGCAGCACCCCTCTCTCCCCCGATCACTGCGCTTTACGGCCAACTGAACTTAAAACGTTTAACTTCTCACACGACCTTACGTGTTAAAAGCTAAATCACGACTGTAAGAATAAAACCAATTAGTACACAAATAAAACAGAATTTTTTTTTTGAAATCAGTATGAATCACCAGAAGTGGAAGGGGAGAAATATGATCTGAGAATCAGTGACTGCATTATAAGAAATAGTAGGTAAAAACTAACTTATCTCTTTGAACAAAATGGTACGATTTTGGAAAGTTTAACATAACTTACTGTATAAAAATCGGAAGTGACTTTGTTTGGCTATCTATCGGGTAGATAATTTTGAGAAACGGGAAGAGTAAATGACTTTCCCATAGATGACATAGATATTGTTTAGCTCTAGATAATTTTTTTTTTTGTTTTACGTCCAACTGTTTTGCAATTGCTGTTAATGCAGACAATGAGAAGTGTAATGGATGAGAAAATTCCCGACCTGATCAGAAACTGATCCCGGCATCCCTGGCGTAGAAGCCAGTCGCGCTAACCACTACAACAAGTTGACCACTGACAGATAAAACCCAAACAACTAACTAAATTTATAAAATAAGTCTTCATTTTTCCAATCACAGATTCTTTCAAATACTAAAAGGTATGTGATGTTGTATTGCTTATATTACTCACAAAGATATATTGTCTGTCTGTAACTTGATGGCCTCCGGCAGAGAGGAGCAATATGCGGATTGTAAAACCATTTCACAAAAAATTTCTAATTTTTTTAACCCACTAAACCTTATCAGAAATGACGTATTTACCAAAGTATTTCGCATGTTTTTGTTCTATAAAATTACTTAGGATAGCACGGTTAATGAGATAATGTACAATGTAGTAAAAGTTTTGTTTTTGAAGAAAAAACTGTCCTCTTGACTTAAAAAGTAATGATTTTCTGTTGCATTTTATTGCATCATTGTTTGCCATAAATATTACAGAACAAACCTGCCAAATATTATGATAATCCGTGAAATTGTTGTTAAACAATGACGATGTATTTAAAAAAATACGAAGTTTTCTTCAAAAACAAAACTTTTACTAAATTATACTATCTCATTAAGCGTGTGTTTTAGAAATAATTTTATAGAACAAAAACATGTGAAATACTTTGTTTTATAAAAATACGTCATTTTCGACAAGTTTCAGTTATAAGTAGGCCCACATAACAACCGGGATGTGCAACGTCGTAGCTTTAGTATACTACCATGAACAAAAACATTTATCGCAACTCGATGTACCCTTCCGTACACCGCTCTTCGTCCTCCTCCACGCTCTCTCGCTCTATCTGTTTCCAAGAATTGAAAAGAAGCAATACGCACACCACAGACAACACACACGCACTGCGCAAATATGTTAAACTCAGCTTTTCTTTTGTTATTGTTATACTTTTATTTTTTATTTTTTGATGAAATAATATTTTTACTGTTTGTACGAATTTTCTAATTCATATACATTTTTTGCCTAATACATATACAGATACAATTATATTTTTACTGTTACTATTAATTTTATTTTCTAAAGAAATGGGAAGGACGGGAGTCGTAGGATTATTAATCTAAATTAATAACTAATATATTACTAATACTAATTACCCTAATACTTATAACTAATAATACTAATTAAAACTAATTAATAAGAAAGTTATCTAAATAAATTAATTAATTAATTAACAAAATTTGTAAAAAACGTAAGCTATGTCACCGCCACCCCTTCTAATTAATCATTTACTTTGTTGCCGGCCTTAAATACTTCTTCCGGCCTTTGTCGGCGCGGTAGGCCCTTTAGCGGCGCACCGACAAACCTTTCGGCTCCGCACCGACACAGGCCTTTGTCGTCAAGGCCAAGCCAGTAGCCGCCCTCTACCACAGCGCTCTCAGCAACTATATAAAAAGCGCTGCACTTACCCGAACGATTCAATTCCGATCAAGACTCCGAGGGATTCACTTCGAACCAGACAGCAGACAAGACGTCCACCACGGCACACGGCTGCCGGACTCCAGCGAAGACTAATCGACGACCCCGCAAGAGAGAAGATGATGCTTCCGCTCGCCGACCCGTCACCGTAAGCCGTCGACCGGACCGTCATCGCCCGCTGACGCGAGCGATGCCTGCAGCGGTCCCTCGACCGAGCATTACGCCCACCGGACCCGACGAAGCAGCCTTCGACGCACTACTGCGAGGGAAGAAGATGACGTCTCCGCTGGACGACGACACGCCGTGTCGCCCAGCTTCTCGACCGCCACGACGACTACGACTGACGCCTCTCCAAGACGACCACCGCTTAAACGGCCCTTTTAAGGACCAACAGACAAGTAAGGTTTGCCACTTAATGTCGCCATCCGGTGAAAGCTACAATTTAACTGAAATTATACAAAAATAACTACTATTGGTACAAGAATCTAAACGGCAGAAAGGAAAGAGAGAGACGCAACTACAACGATCAACAGCTATATTAGGATAGCACTGACAAGACAGTGACAACAACAATGGAAGGCGGAATGTGTTATTAGCGGGGCAGAGACAATGTTTTCAGGAACGCACGAAACTGCAGTCATAAAATACCTCTACTCCTTTCTTTCCCCTTGTTTGTAACGGTCATTCAGCCCGGTTGTTACATGGGCGCAGCTATACTAAAAATATTAGATATATGTTTTCTGAAATGGTTTTACAAACCGCATACTGCTCTCTTCTGCCGGAGGCCATGAAGTTACAGACAGACAGTAGGTAAGCTTCCCAACAGTGAAAGAATTTTTGAAATTAGTTGGGTAGTTTCTGGAATTACCTTGTACGAACGAACAAACAAACGGTACTTCTTTATTTGTGTAGATTTACCACAATAAAGCTTTATAATATTTTATTAATTTGTAGTCTAATAATGAGTCTGCTACTTTATAGAAAAGGAGTTGATGTATTACTGCTACATCATTCAGATAGACTACATCCAATGCAAACATCACCTGTTTCCGTCAGCTGAGTATGTAAATTCCAAAGCAATTTTAACATTAATTAAAAATATTTTATGTTATTCGTTTTATAGGCTATAAGGAAAATTATATAATTGAAGGCTACGTATCAAAATCTTCATTTCAAAATACAAAATATTTGTATACATATTTCCAATAAAATAGACTTGCATGGTCGTTTCATCACGTTTGATTGAACAATTTCCTGAGTTATTATATAAATAAGTAAAATAAAATGGATGTAATGTAATTATTACATCCTGTTTTATTTATCCACCTTTATCTACCTGTAACGTAGATAAAATTAACATATTTTAATACATTTATTTAGTAATAAGCATCATTTTCCTTAAATTTTTACAATCAGATAACGAGTTCCATGTTTATCAGCTAATGTAATCAGGGTTTTCCATTTATCGTGAAATATCTTTACGGATTGTTTACTGCTAGGATAAATAGATGCACTTAGGTTACTGAGTACTGACTTTTAGATGAATTATTTAGAACTCAGTGAAATTTTTGTGGATTTTATTTACCGACTAAAGTAACCAAGAAGACTGAATTGGGAAGTTATAATGTGGTTTCCATACTTGCACTTCTCGTTGAATAGGAATCATGATTTTTAGTAAATAATTAGAAATGAATATAAATAAATGAAATGAATGATTATACTACTAAATGAAATGTTACTGAAAGGAATTTTATCTGCTTAAGGTTCAGGACAAGAAATAGCAGTTGTGGTGCTCAGTGTTGAACTGGATCAGACGTCGATAGGATATAAGATTACAAAGAAAAACTGAGGTGTGGGCATCCGGTAGTTGTGGATGAGATTCGAAATGCACGCTAGGGCACAGAGGCCAAACCTGAAATAAAGAGAATAAAGAGAATGACTGAGGAGAATGTAGCAAGGGGAGAGTTGGCGAGAAGGATAGGTAGACGATAGCAGGGTATTAAAAAAACGGCCAGGAATAGGAACTCCACAAACTGTCTACATTCTGGCCAATAGAAGAGATTGTTAAGGAATGTCAAAGTTTTCCATCAGCAGGTAAATAAAAAAATAAGTTAATGTAACCCTTTTAGTACTAACGTTCGGAAAACAGGACGTCGATATATTTTACGTAGTGACATCAAGTTTACCGGACGTCCGTAAGTTATGCATAAAGTGCCAACGTCCGGATAACCTAAAAAAACAACTTTTAAACATTAATGGAATATTGTATTTTGAAACAGCCTCCGTGGCGTAGTGACTACCGCGCTAGTTTGTAAAACGAAAGTCCCGGGTTCGATTCCCGGCTAGGGTCTGAAAATTTTAACACGTTAAAACCACCGTTAAGGTACCAAAACCCACAGTAATTTCTAAAGACCAAGCGTCGATGCGATTTAAAAAAATATTTTGAATATTTTTAGTGTTAAAACGGTTTCTTTTTTTTATGAACATGATAAAAATTAATTTTTAACAGGAAATTTTAGTTTTCTGTAACATTGAAATTTGGGTTGGCAATGGCAGGCTTACAAGTTTTCAACTTGCCTGGAAGTTTTCAGAACAAGGCTGGCACTTTTTTGTACACCCTTATTCAAATTAAATGGCTTTAGATCAAACTTTTAAATATTGTTTCGGCACTGAAAGGGTTAAGAGATAATAACTCTGTAGATTATCTGACACAAAATGATGATATTAGAGCTTCTCCAGAAACAACAACAGCAGCTGTTTTCTTTGAATGTGACCCTACCCACCAATTGCAGTTTTTCCCAATATCCAACAAATTTGCATGACATACATACTAGTAGTACTTTTGCCACTAAGTAAGAAAAAAATTGAGTGACAAATCTAAAAATCTGAGCTTAATATTTCCCCAAAAGTCATACAGCCCAAACAAAGCCTTGTTTTCTCCAGCCTGCTGCCTGCAATTTTTTAATTATTTCTGATATAACATAAACATCAATTTCTGAGATTAACTTACTACTTCACCTCACAAGAATTGTCCCAGATATGCCAGTTGCTCCCTAATGAACCTAATCTTTCCATTTATTTTCCAATTATGACAAAATAATTTACATTCCAATAGCACTCTTAATTTATAAATTAACTGTAAAATATTCTAACATCCTTTACTAGGTTTGAAAAATATAAATTACTGGCAGAAAGAAATTAGATCACATGTTAGTACATAAACTATTTTCCTGAATTAAGAAAATTTTTCACAGATTTATAGAAAATTTAACATTCCAGTTACTATTAATCTGAAAAATTTTAATAAGTTTTGTAAATTTTGAATGAAATTTACATCTTTATGCACTCTCTAAACCCATTGCAGCCACTCATGACTTATGTATTGATGAAAAACTATAGTCTATAATAATATTTGTTATAGCGTTAAACTTAACAGCTGATTTTCAGAGACAAAGGTTCCTGGTTCAAATCCTAGTAAAGGTAGTTATTTTTATACAGGTATGAATGATAGACAGTGGTTCTGGTGTACTTCAATGGTTGGGGTTCCATTAACCATACTCTCAGGAATGGTCAGCCTGAGTCTGTACAAGGCTACACATCATACAAATCATTCTCATCTCATTGGTTCATGGGGTTGCTTATTGTTCTGAATTGAACAGATTGCTATGTACACACACTAGGGATTAAAAAAAACAAAAATTGTGTTAAATTGTTTGGGATTCCCCGTCTCCACTGTCTTCTAACATTCCAGTTTCACTCAGATGTCTCACACTCATAAATTCTCTGATTCCTCGATCCCAGTTCGTTCTCGTTTTTCCTCTTCTTCTCTTATGCTGTGTTTATTACCTGTAGTTGTAAAGGCAGTCTTAATCTATGTTAAACGCATTGGCTAATATTTTAAACTTTCCAATTTATAAGTTTTTGCTGACAATAACATTAAAAATGCTGATCATATTATTAATTTAGCAGTTGAATTATGATTTATTTTCATTTTATTATTATTTAATCAATATTTCTTAGTGCTAAAATAATATGAGTAAAAGCTTAATAAATATTAAAGCTAGAAATATTAACGTTAAATAAAAGAAAGGACAAATAAGGGTGATATTATCTAATTATCTACGACAATTTTTTATTTCACTGAAATTAAAAAAATAGATCAAGGTTGGTTTATTTATATTTGTTATTAATATAATTACATTTTTTACTTTCTTGTATGTTTTGCAATCTGGGTTATATTATCAGTATGTATTGAGCATTAAACATTCAAACTGACAAATAGCGCAGAATACAAAAAACATACATATTTTTGTCAAGGAATTTTATTTTTTGTTGAATAAGTTGACTGGTTCAAAGATCTGGAATTGAATATAAAAACCAAAAAAATCCTGTGAAAAATAGCAATTGTTTTGTAACAATTTGGTCTGGTTATGTTTTTAATAAAAGTTGAATTTTTATTATTTGTTTTCATATTTTTACTTACTTAAACTACATCACATTAAATACAAACTGTCATGTCGATTTCAAGTAAATTGAATAATTGAAGAGGTGTTCTCCATGGAAATTTAAATAATGTCTCCTGTTCTCTTTTTTTCATTTAGTTTTGAATCACATTATTATCAACAACAGAAGCTGTTATTCGGTTTTAACAGCCGGGTTATCTTATCAAAAATATTTATTAGATCTCTACTGTCTTCCTTTCCAAACCATAAGACATTGAACATCTAGAACAATAATTACATCATATGTTCGTACAATGGATAGGAGCGGCCGGCCTGTGGTGTAGTTGTCAGTACAACTGGCTTCTACCCCAGGGGTCCCGGGTTTGATTCCCAGTCAGATCTGGCATTTTTTTTATCACTGATTTCCATTTATCACCCTTCATCGTTTGTACTGGCATTAATGTGCAAAACAGCTGGATGTAAAAAAATAAGTATACCCCTTCTTAGCAGCCATACTACTTTTAACACAACAAGCACAGTTATAATATCTCGGTACCTTTTTTTATAGCTTCTAGGCTATGTTAATGCCAGTCTGTCAACTGGTAGAAAATTGTTTATTTTATAAAAATCTAGTAACATTGGTTTTAAGAGCGACTTTGTGTGGTGGCCAGCTGACAGTCAAATAAAAACAAACACAACTATTATACCAAGTGATTCAAAATTTGATGGCAGTCTCTCAGAAGCTGATGGTAAGTAGAGCTAAAATTAAAAGAAAACTAGCAAAATCACAGAGTGAAAAAAAACTATTGTTTTGTAACAATTTGGTCTGATTATATTATTAATAAAAGTTGAATTTCAATTCTATGTTGCAATTTTTTTACTTACTTAAATTACATCAGTTTTCTCAGAATTTAACAGATTCCAAACGCAGACACATTAGGGTTTTAAAAGAAATTTATATTTACTAACTCTAAGGCAAAATTTATCCATAGATAACCTTCGTAAAATGAAATATTACCAATATATCTAATCGCATTCTTAATTTCTTTATTAATTTTGTATTTTTTTCTGTTTTTACGTATTATTTCTTTACTTAATTCATATTTTGATGGCTCAGAATGATTCATTATGAATTAACAGAATTATAATAAATAAAACATTATTGTTGAGGCACAATTTATCAAGGAGATAAGAATTTCTCAAAAAAAAGATAAATATGTTCATTGCGTAATGGATTACTCAACAGTGATGAAAATTTATATTAAGTAAATATAAAAGTCCTCCCTGACTCACTCACTCATGACTGACTTCCTACCTTCCCACCGACCAATAACTTAGGGAACAGAAAGTCAGTACAGTTCTTTAGGGGTTGAACAGAAAAATTAAAGTATTTACATTTCGATCCCTACCCTCTAAGACGTAAAACGGTGTGATAATTTAAAAGCATTAATTATTATCTCTTCACCTTCCCAAAAAGCTACAGTTCTGAAAAAAAGTATATTCCTGTACTACGTATATTGCTGACAGCCACTTTCATTCATCCAGTGATGTTTGCAAACCCAATTTTAAATCAACCTCTCCCAGGCAAGCAATAATCCACTATGCAATATGGGCACAATTTCTTCTTTTTCATTATCCAATATTGGATAAACACCTCTCCTGTTTCCCTCTACGATTCCCAATTCTGCAACCTTCCTGCTCAACTAAATCTGGTTACAAGTTTCAAGTTGTCTCTTCACTGTATTAGTGGACCTCTCTCTCTTTCACAGCCTGGGCCTCCAATGGTAATAATAATAATTTTTTTTGGCCAGCCCATTGGCATAGTGGATAGCATAACGGCTTCTATGCTGGGGTCCTGGGTTCAATTCCCAGTCAGGTCTGGTATTTTTTCATTACTCATTTTCATATATCATCTTTCTCCATCGTCTGCATTAATTGCACTATTTGCAATAATCATTTCAATGATGCAAAAATCAATCAAGCAATGCAAAAATCATTTCAATTGCACTAATTGCATTAATCTGCAGAAATTGCAGAACAGTCAGAGGTAAAATGAAAAAAATCCACTTCTAAATCTCTTTGTTCAATTGATCATCCAACCGTCTCTGATCCAGCCCATTGCCATTTTAGTGATACAACATGCTCTTTTAAGTCTATATATTTAGTTTTCTCCCAAATATCCTCAATTCTCACTCTGTTTTCAGTTTTATATTTAGTATCAATCTTTCCATGGATCTTTGTGATGGCAGGCTCCATCATGTATTTTTTAAAGAACTATGTTTGTGCAGTATACAAGAGGATACGAAGTACACACTTGTTAAAAATGGAACTTCTTAATCTTAACACATGTACTGCGAGCATGTACCTGCCGAACTACTTCAGACATGGATTGTTTTATTGGTGGCAATTTTTATAATTATTGTCATCTGTCATTTTCCTAGGTCCATTCATCACATCCAGATGTCAGAAACTACAAGTTATAGCAAGAAACAGTTTTCAGATTCATAACCTACACAAAAAGTTAGTGGGCCTGGATTGTGTTTAAAGTTTTGGTTTTGACCGGAAGTGGTCCAAAACTGGAAGTCAAGAAATAAAAGTTGGAATTTAGAAACAAAAATAGATTCCTCTTAAAGAGTAGATACAGAAATCACTATTGGTTTCTTTTCTGTAGATCGAAGGTAAGCCTTTTCCTTTCTTACCAAAGCTAAGTGGGCTTGATCTCACAATTTCTGTAGAAAAAATGACCACAGCCAAGAGACACATTGTCTCATGAAAGAGAATTTTTCATAATTATGTTCATTTACATAATTCATTTCAAAAGATGACAGAAAATAGCTGGAGAGTCACACCAGGAAACTGGAAAAGCATAAATCTATAGAAAACATTATAAAAATACTTCCGTATCATACCGTGCGTTCGGAAAGTCGCTGTGCACTGGAATTGTGACTATGGATTTATGAAAATATGTATAAAGAAATGACTAAGCATTTTGGAAAAAAATTTATTCAATACCTTAATTACATTGTTAAACCGTGATTACATTGTTTATAGAAGGTGTTCGAAATGACCTCCATTGGCATCAATACAGCATTGCACTCGTTTCATTTTGTTTGCAAACACCTTTCGCAACTGAAGAACAGTGATTCCTTGAATGTATGCCGTTATTGCGGCTTTAAGTTCGTCAATCGTGTGTGGTCTGTTCCGATACACAGTTTGTTTCGCCGCACCCCATAAAAAGAAATCGGGGGGAGTCAGATCAGGAGATCTTGCAGGCCACAAATTCTTTGAAATTATTCGTTCACCAAACACGTTGCGCAGGAAAGCCATTGAGACGTTAGATGTATGTGCTGTTGCCCCGTCTTGTTGGAACCAACCATTATTCATTTCCACTTGTGTTATTTGATGCGTAAAGTTCTCTAAAATATCAGAACAATAACGTAAAAATTTTTTTCCAAAATGCTTAGTCATTTCTTTATACATATTTTCATAAATCCATAGTCACAATTCCAGTGCACAGCGACTTTCCGAACGCACGGTATAAGAGATTCAAAGTATACCTTTTGTCCCTTACAGATACATTGTAGCTGATGACAGAAAGTGTAATAAGAGCACAGTATATACTGTAGTCTGTATGCCGAGTAGCATCCCCACCACAGTATTATACTGTGCTCCATACTGAGTGTTTAAGGGATTTTCTGATTCTTCAGGAAATTAATGGAGGGTTTAAAACAAAATAAAATATTTTAAAAAAATGCTTATTTTGTTATTAACTTTTTTATTTCAATCACATTAATGAACTATTATTTAATTAACATAAAGATATCAAAATTAAATTTAAAATATTAATTAGACTTAATACCTAAATGAAATGATTTTTTTAAATTTCCTAATTCACTTCAGAATAACAATACCCAGATATTTTAAATTATACTCGTATTAGTAAAAATAATTAATGTTTGTACCTACAACAATTGAGCTTAGTAATAAAGATCTATTAATGTTAATAATACATATTTTGAATGACAAATACTTTTCAGTTATTATATAGTTACATTCCATGGTTTGAATGACTCCTTTGCAGGCTCGGGAAACTGAAAAAAAATCATAACCAGAATTATTATTTTATCATCTATTTTGTAATATCTTTTCTTAACTTTAAAAAGCTAACATTTTATTTATAAAGTTTATTTTTTAGGAATGAGTTAGTGACATTAATTAAATTTTTTTCAAGAACTCAATTTAAAATAAATTACTCAAAAAAGTTAAGGATTTTCACTTATTATTAAATATTTCCAGCAGTAGTTTTCTTTTAGTTAGCTTTTGGTCGTTTTTTCCCAAAACTTCAACATGCTTTCATTCATAACTTTTCTTTTTCTCCTGAAAAGTTATGCGTCATCTCTTTAGTCTACTCTGACTTGACTTCTGCAGGAATTTTTAACCCAGTTTCTTTACTTATAGATTGTGTTTTATTGGAATAGTCATTTTCTGTAAACCCTAATTTTTCCATTTCCTGTTGTTTATAATTAAAGTTAATTTTGCGATAAAATTCACTGCAAATGTACATTTATATACTTAATCCATTGTTCTTAATTCTCTTTTTATAACAAATGAATCGCAATCCTCTTTTTATAATTGATTTTTCTATCATTTTTTTGTCCTTCTTTGATATTAACTTTCCTTCCCCTGATTGTATCACACTTGATTCATAAATTTTTTTGAGATTTTTCCCTGTTTTCAGAAGTTCTTGCATTGAACCTTTCATTGTTAGACCTGTGTCAGTTGCTAAGAAAATCACTGTTTTTAAAACAGAGTTGTAATGTCACAATTTTCAGTTTGTAGATATTTTTTGTCATGAAGAAAAGTTTCTAATTTCCTTATTTTATCTATCATCAATTGTTTACTCTTGTTTCAGTTTCCAAAAAATTCTCCTAAATATTTAAATAATGGATAATGAATATAAGTCATCGGTATTTTTTGTTTTGAGCAATTTTGGTAAGATTTTTTGTTATGAAAAACTGTTTGTTTTCTCAAAAGATATTTTTAAACCAAATTTTCTGCAGTCTCTTTTAATTTTTATATTTGTTAAATTCTTCAACATCCATCATGTTTCAAAAATGAAATATTTATAATATGTAGGAATTGAAAATATTCAATTCCTACATATTATAAATATTTCATTTTTTCTTTCATAGTTTATTTAAAGCCGCATCAACGGCTTTGTCATTAGTAACTACAATGGGTTTTGACTTGTAATAATTTCAAGACCCTAGCCAGGAATCAAACATGGGACCTTCACTTTTGTAGGCTAGTGCACTACACTACAGAGGCAGACATTATAAAAATTTAATGAAACAAAATTTGACAATAATTTATCTGGGGGTTAACAACAGAAATAAATAAATAATTACAATATTATCACTTACTGCCTCTGTTATTGTGTCAACACAGGCCATTCGTATTCTTGCACAAGTAGCAGGAGAATCAAACCGGAAGTACTCTGTAAGTCCTCGTTCCTCTCTAGTTTCTTTTACAGCCTCATAAATAGCAAAAAATATTGATGAAGCCAAAAACAGTGGTGGTTCGCCAACTGCCTGTAAAGTTTAAGAAGTAACATTAGTATAAAATGAATATACCATGTAAGTATATTAATGAAGGTCTTTCAATGTGAATATCTTGAACTTGATTTATTTATTGTTATAAAATCTGTGATCATGACCAAATATATTTTATACTGTGCTTGGCTGCAAAGCCAAATGTTCCAAGTTTCATTCTCTGAAAATATTTACAAAAATTAAGTAACCGATGCAACTTTAAAATTTTTAAAAACTTCTGTAATAAAAATATATCTTCTACAGTCACAATCACTACTAAATCTTAGCTGTCTAACAGTGCTATCAGATACTATGTTTCTGATTTTAACCCTGTCAGTAACAAATAAAAACTTGACATATTAAACACCACTGTTTCATAAAAAATTTACAAGTATGATGTTCTTTTACCATTAATATTTTATAGTTAATGGAACCTTATTTTTTCAAAAGTAATGGGATTTCCATTGGTGAATTTCAAAAGTATCAAGTTATTTCAAAGTACAGGAAGACATGGCATTCTTTTGTACTCAGACATGTATGCTGTAGATAAAAATGCATATTATAAAACAACTGCCAGTAATTACTGATCTAGACCACCTACGTTACCTGTAAATTTGGATTCAATTTTTTTCCACTGATATCATTAATCAGTTAAATTTCCAAACAAAGATACTATTAATATATTTAATTTTTATAGATTTGTTTGAAGTATTACCTTTGATGAATATATGGCCCGAGGATTTGGAGCTCCTTTTAATAAAGAGACATTAAATTCAGAAGGAATATCAGCAAATCCTGGAATTTTATATGTTCCAGGACCACGAGTATAGGGTAATCCTTCGGGTGAATGCATCATTTCTTCAATAGTAAAAAGTCCATACCCTTGCATGAATGCTCCTTCAATTTGTCCAATATCAATCGCTGGATTCAAACTCTCACCCAAATCCATTACAATGTCAGTGCGGCGAACCTGAACAAAATTTATTATATTTAAATCATATTCTACAGATAAGATATTGATGAATTTTTTAATAAGAAAATAATTCTGTAAGACTCTGAAAGTCAATTCACATATTCTAGGGTAACCAAGAATTCTGAATAGCTAGGATTGTCCCAATTATTTACCTCGCCACAAACAATTGTTTCAGGACGCTTTACAGTCCTGGAATATAGTTTTAAAAATATATTTTAAGAAATTTTTGTATTTTTTAAAGAAAATTTGCTCAATCACACCAAGCAGACTGGCAACATCAGTAGCTAAGTAGCTATACAACTTGTTAATTGACTTGCAAAATGGACTGTGTAGAATTTTACGACTAAATCTTCAAGAAAAAAAGACATGATCAAGTTGGCTGGAAGCAGTGAAAAATACACTTTTCTCTAATGATAAGCATCTACAAGCACACAGTAATTTTCAAAATGTAAGTTTATTTTCTCTAGTTATAAAATCTATAATTAATGTGCTTTGGGTTACAATAGAATACTAACACTTTCAGGAATGGGTATTGAGAAGTTATTAGCTGTGACAAGCTGTTTATGCCAATTCCGAGGCCTGACAGCTCTCATGCGCCTCCGTCACTGTATGACTTTTATTTAAATTCATAACAAAGAAATATTTAATATGATCTTTTTTTGTTAAAACAAAGGTTTATGATGATTAATTAATAGTAAAAACCCCAATTATAAAACAAAAACTGTTTAAAACTGTATCAATTACAAATGAACAAACATTTTTAAAATTGAAAAAATAATTGAGTCAATATCTGAAACAATCTTCACTACAGTACAGTGAACATTTCTCTGAACAACTGTACAGTAAAAAGAAACTCTGACGAGCTGACTGCAAAGAAATAACACGTGCAGAAATATAAAAAAACAATGACATGTGAGAGGCATCAGCTGTCACACAAGAGAGGTTTATTTAATGCCCGAGAGGCATCAGCTGTCACACAGTAGAGTTTCATTTGACACCTGAGAGGTGTCAGCCGTCTCCAACGTGTTAATGCGATTAAATAGGAAGGTAGAAGTAACCGTAAATCATAATAATTATGCTTTTAATAACTTTTTACTAGTAGATTTTAAATACAATGGTTATAAATAGTATCATTGTTTTATGTTAATTACACTGTTAGTAACGAGTAACAGTTTCTTAAGTAAATATTGAGGAAGTTTTACATCAAATCCCTGAGAATATCACATAGATATTCCTTTACAATTTGCATCCAATAACATAAGTCCTTAAAAAACTTTTATATTCTGCTGTTCAGAAGGCCTCAAAATCCACTTTCAAACCCCAAAATTTCTAAACCAGACCCACTCAGCCATAAGATGTATTCCAAACCATCCAGACTCTAGACCCCTGGAGTTTGCAGTGACCCAGATTTCTTCAGGAATGATTTGGTCACCCTATATACTCTACATAATTATTTATATTGTACATTAATTTAATAACAATTAATTAATTAAATTAGTTAATAAGGGTTTAGTTTATTGTAAAAACTGAGTAATGTACAATCCAAGTAACCACTTGTTTAAATTTTTAAACAAAAAAATTACTTTCTCAAGTAACAAAGTTTATATTATTGACTACCAAAAGGTGGTTAATTTCATAATAATAATAATAATAATAATATAATTAAACTAAAACTAAAAGAATTATCATTCAAGAGTTACTCAGATGGATTATTACTACTCTTATAACAGTTTAAGTTTAAGTTTTTAAGGTTCTATGGTTGATTATTAAAAAATAGTATTAAACCTTTTCTAAATTAATCAGTATTATTTTGAACAGTGCAAAGCGAAGTTGTTAAAAAAATTTTTGTGCATCACGTATTGAAGTAGTTTCTTCATGACAAGAAAATAGTGTACAACTTGTTATCAGGTTTCAAGTAAAAATCATTTATGTATTTGATTGTAAATGGCCATAATCTTTTAAGTTAAATTTTGTTTTCAAACATTTTGTATTACATTAAGTATGTTATTAAGTTAAGTAGTTTAAGATAATTTTCTAGTTAATAATTGTAATAATTGAGTTGTAGTGTTGTTGTTGTTGTTGAACAACATCCTGAAAGAGAGAAATAAACCTGAAAATAACACGTATCAAAGGAATTACATGTTTTTAACACTGAAGCTACTTTCTTTTAGAATATAGGTTATGAATGGTATAAAAGATTACGAAATAGATGGTTTTCACAAAAATACAACACAATTTTATAAAATTCTGCAAAACTAAACAATATTAAACTTGCTTTCAATTATCCATGTAAGCTTCATCTTCACATACCCGTTTTAAACTAGTACTAAAATCTATGTTATAAAAATGAAAAGTTAGTTACTTGATGGTCTCCTGTGAGGCAGTCAATTTCAACTTCAGAACACGCTACTCCATATGTAAAGTAATTAAATGCAGTGCCACAATTTTTGTTGAAGTCGTAGCCTATATTAGGAGTCCTAAAAGTAATAACACAAACTGATTAATGAGTAAAAAATATCACTAAATTTAAGATATGAGATATGACAGAAATAAAAAAAAATCCCTATCATGAGTCTAATAGACGGTAGCAATTTTTAAAAAGGCTTACCTTTGACTTATGGCAAAAACCATTAGTAATTTCTGTATCTACTCTTTAAGAGTAATCAAATGACAGTATTTTTGTTTTCTAATTCTGACCGATTTCTTGACTTCCGATTTTGGGCCACTTCCTGTCGAAACCAGAACTTCAAACCCAGCTATGCGCACTAACTTTTTGTGTAGATTACAAATCTGAAAACCATTTGTTGCTATCTCTTGTAGTTTCTGACTTTGACTTCTTAACTTCCAGTTTTGGGTCACTTCCGGTCAAAACTGGAACTTCAAACCCAGTTTAGGCCAACTAACTTTTTGTGTACATTACAAATCCGAAAACCATTTGTTGCTATCTCTTGTAGTTTCTGACATCTGAATGTGATGGATAGATGGACAAAACAAAATGATAGATGACAATTAAAAAAATTGCCACCAATTCAGTTTGTTATAATACCTAAATTGTATTTGAATTTATTAAGTTATAGAGCAGATGCCAAATAAGCTTGCTGGAGTAGCTGCACGAACAGTTCAGATTCAGTAGGTAGATTTTCTGTCTTAGTACCGAACTGCCTATTAAAACATAGGCGCTAAAAGAGGTAAATTATCATCTATTAGCGACATTAAAAAGATTCAATTGTAAACATTGTATACAACAATAAATGCCTACCACATACAACACATTACAGACTAAAGTTTTCAGGTTAGCTGATATATAACATTGCGAGAGCGACGTGATTCTGATCACAGCTGGTACAGCACTGACCCCCACCATTTGCTGAGGCAACCGAGCACGCCATTACCAAAATAAACCTTCTGCACACTTCAGAAAACCAGCAAGCTTATTTGGCGTCTGCTCTATATACTGCTTAAAGAGTTTATTATTATCTATATTTATGCACTACTAGAAATCACTTCTACAAGGCACAAAAAAATGGTTTTTAAAATCTTTGTTTCAATGTTCCTATAATAAAAAATAAATAAAATAGGAACTTTATATAATAAAACCTCATAAATAGAAGAGAATAAAACAAAGAAAAATGCAATTTATTTCAAGTCTTTATAAAATCGCAAAAGCATTAATTTAAAAATCATAAATCTTGTACATATTTCCATTAGAACTTCTTTTATTTCCATTAGTTAAGCATATTGCAGGCTAATACAGATGGTAAAGAAAGGTAATAATAATGAAAATTTGTGATGAAAGAATACCAGATTTAACCAAAAATCAATCCAAAACTTTTGGCGTAGAAGCCAGTTGTGATGACTACTACACTAATTTTTCTGCTGGAAGCTGAAATGGACTACTAATGAATAAGGGTTTCCGAATTAAAATGAAATCACAATCTAGTATCTGCCACCAAAAAGATTGAAACAACATTTTTTTACAAGTCGAGAGTAAGTAGGCTATTGTAATTCTAATTTTGCATAATTCTTTTAATACATTAATGTCTCATCATCACTGAATATATGAAAATAGTAGTAAAAAAATAAAGTGTAGAAAAATAAAATGTTTAAGAGGTAACTAAGTATTATACAATATTACTTACTTATAAAAGCCTGCTGCAGAAAGACAAACTCTGTCAAGAAAAGCTTTCTTTACCCAATCTTGCCATGTACCATTAGGATTTGCTTCTTTGTATGGTTTCAATCTTTCTATTAATGTGTTACATCCATTCTGTAATATAAAAGTATATCAAACATCTAAAAATAACTTTGGTTAACTTAAAATAATAATTTGTATGTTTTTACATGATTACATTTAACTTTTTAATACTACGTATTCAAAAAAGTTTAAAACAATTAAAACTTAAACTAAATGAGTTAAGTTTAGAAAAGATATTCTCAAATGTAATGAACTCACTACTTTAAACTGAGCTTTCTTGATCAATTTAGAAATGAAAAAAATTTGTTTCCCACCTGTAATACATTTAACAGAATGCAGAAAGACGATCTCCTACAAAAAAAATTTGAAAACCTAAAAAAATATATGCTGATTGTACTTCTTACTACAAATAAAGTTAATTTTTTTCATACTTTTTTTAGAATTTAATGAATTTTCTTTTTTGATATTTCTTTACAGCATACTCTAGCTGTTCATCATATCCTGTAAGACAGCGCTGTGTATCCTGCCAATCATTCTCTTCCAGATCTTTCTTCCTCAAGAACCAACTTCTACATTCATCCATTTTCTGGTTTGTCACCCTCTCCTCCCTTTCTGATCGTTCCCATTTAGGCATTTTACCAGTCTATCTGTGTTTGTCCATTAACTGAACAATCTTCTTTTCTTGATTTCTTGATAGGCCGGCCAATTAGCGTATTGGTTAGTGCAAGTGGATTCTACGGCGGGGTCCCGGGTTCGATTTCCAGTCAGGTCTGGCATTTTTTTATCACTCATCTTCACGTACCGTCCTTCTCACCATCTGCATTAGCAGCAATTGTAAAACAGTCAGACGTAAAACAAAAGAAATTAAAAAAAACTGTCACTAACAACTGCTCTTTTTATTATCTTTTCATTTTAAATGGTTCAGCTTTGATGACCAACAATTTCACCTATGAAAATCCATCTGAACAACCACGATTCTTAGCCTGTTTTATTATATTGCCATAAACAAAACAATATAAATGCCAAAAACTCTGGCATTTGGATTTTCTTTTCTGGTTTAACGTCCGACTGTTTTGCAATTACTGCTAATGCAAAATGAGTGATGAAAAAATGCTAGACCTGACTGGGAATCAAACCCGGGACCCTGGTATAGAAGCCAGTTGCGCTAACCACTACGCCAACAGACGGCCAGAGATTTGGAGAGTAATTATTACTCTCCTATGGCTTTTTAAAAGAAACTATTCAAAACCTTCAGAATATCTCTCCAACAAGTCATACCCCAATAATTTACATGTTATTTAAATTATATGGTTTACACTAACAGTAGATTTAAATTACAATTGGAAAACAACACACAGTTTTTTTAATAAAATATATTTTTGCTATTTTATTTAAATGAATGTAAACTGGCATGTTGGCATGCAAAGTAAAAGTGCATGGGAGCACACAGACTTTCTCTATGAGCATGGAAATATAAACCTAGAGGAAAGCGAGGCTTGAAAAGACCTAAAAAGAGATGAATCCATGACGATTCTGATGAATCCATGATGATAATGATGAATGTCAATTACCAAAATGGCCATTCCATTTAAATCTGATCCACTACTTGCAGCAGTCGCTGACGTATTTGGTACTTTATCAGTAGCTGTCTCTGATATGTGAATAAGATCAACTGGTATCCCAAGTGCTTTACTGGCGACCTAAAAACACATAAATACAGTATAGCTATTAGATTATTATCACTAATTTACTTGAAAGAAGTTATCAAAACATTAAGAAATCTTAAAGTTTGAGATATAAGCCTAATATTCCAGACCCAAATTATATAAAAGGGCTCTTTTTTCAACCTTTAATAGGCCATAAATAAAAGAGGAGAGAATATACAAAAAATGTTTAGTTACCAAAGGTTATATACACTTAAGGTAACTTTTTGACATAATCACCTCGACGATGGAGGCATTTGTCATACCTGTGAACAGGCTTTCCAATACCTTCTTCTTTAAAATATTGCTACTAATAAGTTTAAATGAGTGTTGACATTGTCTTGAAGCTTTGCATTGTGTTTCTTGAGAAGTTCATCGTGCCAAAAGCAGATATAAACATAAATTATGTAGATGTACCATGATTCGTCACTGACACCAGGACTATCCAGTTCACACTTCAGTCATTTTAGTAGTTTCATTCTTTCAATTGTACACTCACATGGTTTCTTTACAACAATTCCACAAAGTTGTGTAGAATAAGGTATAATTAATATGCTCATACTTCAAACTTAAAGTTATATCTCATACAAAACTGCCCATAACAGACAGGTGGAGTGTTAATGATTTACACTCAATCTGCTAGTTCCAGGGCTACAAAAATAGTTCTAATTCTTATCACATGGTCTACCAATTAAATGACTAAAGCATTAAAGAACAGAACCGGTAGAGGTCTGTTATCTCCTCTGAAAGTATGAATTTCATTATGCAGGCAGACCCTGGGGTGAATGAAGTGAAGGTGTAATTTGCAGGGTGAAAAATATGTGCTTTTCAGAGGGCCTGGCATGCTGATAAGCATACATTTCAAACTCAGTGAGGAAGGTAGTTATAACGTACCTTACTGAGCTCTTTTACTCAGTAAAACCTCTAGAGGTTGAAACCAGCTTTTCGACTGATAACCTAAGCAACAACAACTAACACAAAAAGAAAAAAATTAATCCAGTGATTTAAAGACAAATATTTTTGAAGAAGTACTTTTTTAAGCCCTTTTTAAAAGTATGAGCTCTATTGCTTTGATTAATTTTTAGATAATATTATATAATTTTGTTCTGATAAATTAAGACTTGTTTTTGCAGAATACGAACCAATTAATTTCTTGTACAAGTAGAAAAATGAAAAGAAAAACATAATACAAAAAATATTTAGTTATGCAAACTGAAAAGTAGAAATTAAATTTATCAACAAATTACCTGTAACATTTTTGTATGTAATCCTTGTCCCATTTCAGTTCCACCATGAGATATTAATACTGAGCCATCTGAATAAATAAGAACTAATGCTCCAGCCTGGTTCAAGAAAAGTGTATTAAATGATATTCCAAATTTTGTAGGGACAGCAGCTATACCTCTCTTTCGCCAACGATTCTTGCTGTAATTTCATAAACATTAATAAAATATGAATTTTAATAGAAATAATTATGCAGAATTATGCCATCTATGGAGTATAATAACAAAGGATGGTAGAAGCTAAAGTGATATCAAAAGTACGATTGCTAAAGCTAGAAAACCCTTTGAAATGAAAAACAGCTTACTGACTACAAACATTGATTTACAGATTATGAAAAATTTCTTAAAACACTATGTTTGGAGTGTAGCATTATAAGGGAGTAAAACGTGGGTGATAGGGACTGTAGAAAGGACGAGGATAGAGCTTTTGAAATGAGGTGCTATAGGAAAATTTTAAAGATTAGGTGAGTGGACAAAATAAGTAATTTAGAGGTTCTTAGACGAGTGGATGAAAGAAGAAATAAATATATGAAAACATCTTACCAGAAGAAGGGATATGCTAGTGGGGAATATCTTATGATATCCAGGTATTGCTGTATCAATAATGGAACGTAATATTGAGGGAGTGAATTGTAGGGGGAGGCAAAGGTTAGAATATTTGAAGAAAATTACAAAAGATGTAGGTGTTACAGGTATGTAGATATGAAACGACTTGTGCAAGATAGAACTGCTTGGAGAACTGCATCAAACCAGTCGAGACTGATGACAAAAAATTATTATTATTATAGAAATAAAACTCCTATTTGAATATTAAAGTGGAATAGTATTTAAAAAAGGAAACAAATCAAACAAAGGAAATCAAACAAACGAAACATCCACTTTTCTAGTTTATAAACAAAAAAAACATCCAGTTTTCTAGTTCTCATCTAATTTTTATTTTATTTTTCCATTTATTAAAAATTTAAACCACATCTTAAATCTATAATATTTTTATGCGAAAAGAAAATACACAAACCTGTTAAATTCTTCAACAGCCTTCTGGCGATTTTTGTAATCAAAATTCACAAGACATTCATTCCAACACCGTTCCAGTGTACAATAATTTAATGGCTGATTGAAAGGAGTCATTTGTCCTTCCTTGTACAAATTCAGCTCAACTAACTGAAAAAAATTGTGTAATAAAAATATTAACTAAAAATGTATATAATTTCAAATGAAATACATTTGATAATGTATTATATATGTAATGGAAGTTTCATTAAAATCAATAGAACCAATTTTGAAAAATTCTTTTTTAGGTTTTTTTTTGCTGCTGTGTAAATCTAAATTTTTGAGCTATGTGATGCCTTGCCGAATCCCACAGGAAAATTTAGTATCACTAAATTTCAAGTTCAACCAAATCAGATGAGTATTTTTTTTTACATTTTGAGACCACATTAGACCACTAAGCCAATCACTTTCTAGTGTTCTTTGGAGAACGTATTGGTCTAGCACTTCGGTTTTGCCAGTACTTTTTGAGATGGTCTGATCTTTGTTTCCGTATCTCATCTATAACCTCCACCGTGCATCTTTCTGCTTTTCCCCAATAAAATCTGTGCGTTTTGAAAGTACCATTCACCTTTTTCTTGTCAAACGTGTCTTCAATTGCCAGTCCAATTTCATTAAGATCCCTCTTAATCTCTTCGATGTATCTTCCCGTAATCTTCCTGTTCAAGTTCCTGAGGATCAGTTGTTTCAATATTCTATCATTCGGCATTCTTAAAATGTGGAAAAAGGACAAAATCCTCCTTTTCTTCATCTTGCTAATAATCGGATCAATTTCCTTATAAACAGTTTCATTAAAAGGAATTCACCATACCCCATTTTTTTTATAATTCTTGTTAAGGCAGGTTCTGATAATTCTGCGTTCTGTTTTAAGAAGTTGGTTGGTTTTAGCTTCATTCTTAATTTGGAAAATAGCTTCACTGGCATACAGCACCTCTGGAAATTTTTTGTTTTAAAAACCTATAATAAATACCAGAAATTACAACATATTACTAGTGACACAGGATGGATCCACACAACAGGTTATCTCTCATAAAATAAACTCCTCCATTTCTTTTATAAATTTACTTCTTGAGCTATAAATAAATCCTGTTCACTACAAATAAATGTGAAGTACTGAATACTAATAATTATAGGCTAATTAAATAAGAAAATATTTAATTTAATTTTATCAATAATCAGAATAATAATGATGTAATAATATCAAAAAGCAATATGCTAAAACACACACACACACACACAGGTTTTCCCCGGGTACGTTCCGAGGTCAAAAGTCCGAACCACACGTTCCGAGGACATCATTAATTAATCAGTTTTTCTGGAAAATATATGCATCACTGTGTTGTAAAAATTTTTTTATGCGTCCCGAATAGTCAAATTTTGAGCTATCGCAACTTTTTAAGTTTTTTGAAACTACCATACCATCTGAGGACCATAACATTTAGTCATCGAAGTGAGGACACACACAAAAAACCGTTAAAAATGATTTTCATTCACTATTTGAGGACCATAGTATTTAGCCATCGAAGTGAGGACACACACCAAAAAACCGTTAAAAATGATTTTCATTCACTATCTGAGGACCATAGTATTTGGCCATCTAAGTGAGGACACACACCAAAAACCGTTAAAAATGATTTTCATTCACTATCTGAGGACCATAGTATTTAGCCATCGCAGTGAGGACACACACCAAAAAGCCGTTAAAAATGATTTTCATTCACTATCTGAGGACCATAGTATTTAGCCATCGAAGTGAGGACACACACCAAAAAACCGTTAAAATGATTTTCATTCACTGTTAGAGGACCTTGTACTTCTTCCATCTCACCGAGGACACACACGAATTGCATTCCCGGCTACAAACCGAGGACCATAGTATTTAGCCATCGAAGTGAAGACACACACCGAAAATCTGTTAAAAATAATTTTCATTCACTATTTGAGGACCTTGTATTTCTTCCATCTCACCGAGGACACACGCAAATTGCCATTATAAAATTGCCTCCAGGCTACAAACCGTGGACCATAGTTCTACATCATTGTTTTGAGTAGGCCTACTTTAATTGTAGCAACCCACACATCGGTATTTGGTAGCTATCAGAGAAAGAAGATGTGTAATGACCTTCCCGCGAATTTTAATTGTAATTTTTTAATACAAGCATTCGCGACTGTGTTTCATCCAACGTACATAAGTCTACTACATTCGTGTATAGCCCTCTGATGTTTGCCCTTCGTTACAGAATTTTATTTTCATTTCATGTTACATCTTTTAAAGGACATAAAACTAGGAACCACAAGATTTAAAAGACAAAATCTGTTAAACTCTCTATTAACTTAATTAATGTACTTAAAAGAAAATACATGTATTAAAATAAATTAATTAGTTACTGTTTATTTTTATCAAGTAAACATTTTTAACAACTATAAATTTTCATACATCAAAAAAGTAACAGTTGCCATAAAAAATAACCACGTCACAATAGATGTTCAAAATACAAGCATCCAGCCGTTTTCTCATGGACTGGTAAACTCTTTCTAAGATCCCAGGTGTCTCACGTATCCTCTGAATCCCATTAATAATCCTTGTGAGCAACTCTTCTTTGGTATCCACAGGCGAGTCGTAGACAAGCGACTTTAAATGTCCTCATGAGAAAAGTCTAGAGGATTGAGGTCAGGTGACCTTGCAGGCCATGCTACTAGGGCTCCTCGTCCAATCCATCTGTTAGGGTATGCTTCATTTAGAAATTCTTTAACTCGTAATATGTAATGAGCCGGAGCCCCATCCTGTATAAACCTCATTTTGTTGCGTGTGTTTAGAGGCACATCTTCGAGTAACTCGTGCAGATTATTAATCAATAAATGTAAATAATTTTCGCCATTGAGCGTAGCAGGTAAAAAATGGATAAAAATTTTGTCACCCAGAATAGCAGCCCATACGTTTACAGAAAACTGATATTGGTGACGGTTCTCTGAAATAGCACGTGAGTTTTCAATTGGCCACATGTGAGTATTGTGGATGTTAACAATAGCCAATCTTGAAAATTTTGCTTCATCAGTAAAAAAAATGTTGCTTAAGAAATTTGGACTGGTGCACCTTTCGATAAGGCATTGGCATAGCTGAACACGGGGAAAGTAATCTTTAGGCATAAGAGCCTGAATCTTTTGATAGTGACAGGAATGCAACTGCTGCTCATGCAAAACCTTTCAGACAATTGAATGACTAACACCGAAATCCATAGCTAGCTCTCTTACTTCTTCCAGGATGATTCTCTATTTCATCCAATTCGGCTGTACACGTTGTACGTGGCCATCCTGATCTACCAACTTTTTTTGGTTGTAAGGTCTCTCTTAACCTTCTATGAATGGAAGAAAACATTTTGTGAGACGGTAACTGTCTATTAAGAAAATGTTCCTGATAGAGGCGTCTAGCCTCTAGACTGTTGCAACGTGCGGGACCGTACATTAAATGCATATCTGCCATCTCACTTTTAGTGTAAATAATATTTATATTACCCGCCATGGTGAATGAGATGTTTTCTGCATCAAAAATTAACTGCAACAGCACACTAACTTGTATTACAGTACAGATATTTACTTAATGAGGAATGGAAAAATAACTGCTTGTAATATTTATTTAGATTATTTACAACAATGTATTTTTTGTTATATCATATGTTTTAAATAAAACATATGATTTATTTTCTTAAATCATGTTTTAATACAAGTGTTTTCTTTTAAGTATTACATTAATTTTTTTTTGACTTTAAACTTTATTTTTATTCACACTGTACAGAACTTAACAACTAGTGAATGAGATGAAAGGTTTATGATAGTGGAGCCAGCCCAATGGCCAATTTCGACAACATTAATTAAGTTAGTAGAGAGTTCAACAGATTTTGTCTATTTATCATGCGTTTTTTTTATTTAATTAAAAAATAATTTTTTTTAAAATAACGTTTGTCTATTATTGACTTATTTACATCATTCTCTTCGGATTTAAATTCTCTACAAGTTTTGTATAAGAATTTCTTGAGTTTATTACCCATTTAACAAAGTTCATCTGCTTCAAACCTAAAAGAAACTTGTTTTTCGGGACCAAGTTTTGCGTATTTCATCAGATATCTTAAAAATTACTGCAGCTACAGGTCTGAAACCTGTTTTGTTCAATTTTTCTGTTCATTTTACATACGATACGGTAAAATTTATGCCTAATTTAACGCCCAACAAATATCTATAGGGCTTCGTTTCAACGGGGTAACTGAAATTCTGACGAAATCTTTCACCCTGTATAACTCGGTAACTGATGATTTTTGGACCTACGTTAATTTGAACTTTTTTTCTTCTTTTGTTGTGGTGAATCACGCCTTGAATTCTTGGACCTTTTTCAGAACGCCCTGTATATGTGTGTGTGCGCGCGCGCGCGCGTTTTTGGAGTATACAGTCGACTAGCAGCTAATTTTTGTTACAATTTGTTATTTACATTATTGCTATTTTATTTACAGTTATATTTTGTTATTGTACATTAGGCCTAAACATGTTTCCCGTGCGAAGCCGCGCGGGGTATGTATGCTAGTTAATAATATTAATATTTAATAATTTGTAGGGTTCTTAATAATAATTTTATTATACCTATTGAACTGGTATAGAAATTATGTAACTTTTACGTTTCACTTCAAAATAAGTCTTTGTACCATAATTCATATTAAACTTTACGTACTATTATTTAGTTTATTTCAATTCACAATAAACTTTGTAGTTTGGCAAAACAGAATGTCTCTAATCATTTAAGAATGTGGGTTGCAGAAGGAAAATAAGCTGATCTTACGCAATGGGACAACTGTAAATATCCGCTAAACTCTAAACGAACCGTATATTTTACTTCCTTTCTGTAGAAGCTAAATTACATTATGTTTTATTAATTATAAATTAAAACCAAATAAGGCAACAATGTTTTAGTAAGTACTAATCAAAGCGATTTAGGGTGCTACAATTAATTAAAGTACTTTAAAATCCGTACTATGTACGCTTTGATTAGTACTTATACGCCGTAGAATAGTTTAATCACAAATTTAGGAATCGTTTGAATCACAAAAAAAAACAATAGGTAGAGCAATAAACAATATGGTAAGTTTACAATTATAATACCGATAAAACAAAAGGGAAATGCAAATGCGCCAACAGTTCCCACTATTCTGAATGAAGTGATTTGCAAAGACAGAACATTATGCTTCTCCTGTATACATTACAGACTAACAGTATTGTACGAAACTTGGCATCAGTGTACTGCTAATACACACAAGGCTACATTGTACGGTTGTAACAGACGGTTCAACTGAGGACTTATTTTGAATTTTTTGTTAACTTTGAGAATGGCTCGAGAGTCCTCGGTTATGCGGTTTAGAACAAGAACTTGTGTGTTTGGTGTGTATGACTCTCAAGTGTCAGCGCTACGTGGGAGACACACTTGGAACTAACTGTCCCTGCACACCATACTAACAGGGGACATTTTTTTTTTCTTAAAAATATATACTTTTCTGAATCGTAGGAGGTCGTAGAAGCCGAATTTCAACGTTTTACGTTCCGAGGACCATGTGGGTGTCCTCAGTCCGTTTTTAGTCCTCAGTACGTCAATGAAAATCAATACCAATGTCCCCCAATAGCCCTATTGCCAAACACACACACACACACACACACACACACACACATATATTTATAATACATAATATAATATACACATAATATACATACAATATATTACATAATATGCAGCCCATACACTAGCTTCCAGCTTGGTCTTGGATCTACAATTTCAGAGATGGTCTTCAGTACCAGCCACGTGTAAAGCTTACATTATTCTAACTTAACAGCTAAGTGCATTGTTAGCTCTGTATGGGTCTACCTATGTGCTACATAGCCTTTTGTACTGCAAAAATCACATCTAGTTAGAGGTGGTCAGGTGAGCGTCTGAGACTAGATCACCCTACCTTTTGAAATTCTACACGAAATAATCACAAAACACAGTTTTGTGTTATGTACCATTAAATGCAACATTTATTATGTTATATTTTTAGGTATGAGATATTTATGGTCCATCTCAGATTACATAGATCCCCTTAAATATCTGCCATTACATCTTGCCCAATACATTAGTTTACAAGTGCAACATTCCAAATATTAGTTTTAAGCATAAAGTTATAATAAGAATAATACATAGATAATAACACTGGAGTAGTAAGAAATTTTCTCAGGAATACAAGCATCCACACTCAACTGTAAAGTACAAAGTATACAAAAATAATAAATATACGCTTTACATACCTCTAATACACTCTTATTTAAATATTTTGCCATTTGTCTAATCATGACTTCTGCAAAAAACATTCCTTGAGGACCACCAAAACCACGGAATGCAGTATTTGAAACAGTATTTGTGCGACAAACATATCCATAACATGTGAGATTTGGCACATAATAACAGTTTTCCATATGAAGCATAGCACGCTCCATAACCTACAAAAAGATAAAAATTAAATGTATTATATACACGAATATTAATTAAAAACGAATTAATTACCTGTAAAATTAAAGAGAATTATAAAATTATAAATATGTTTTCAAAAAAATATGAAATATACTTACTGCCTCAGATAAGTCAAGTGAATTTCCAGCATTAGCATAAAGAGACATTTCTAATCCTGTAATTTTTCCAGAACTTTCAAAAGATACTTTGTAAGTACCCAAAAATGGATGCCGTTGGCCTGTTATTAGAATATCTTCATCTCTATCTAACATACAACGCACAGGACGGCTTAATCTGTAATGATTAAAATTAGTTACTATATGTGTAATATAACATCGAAATATTACAATACAAATTCAGAATAAGGTAAGAATAATTTAATGAAACAATAATAATATAATCCCTAAACAACAAAAATACAGTTCAATGAATTTCATAATGTATATAGTAAAGGTTCCAACTTACTTGCTAGCAATATAGGCTAAAGGAAGAGCAATAGTTACACTTCTTGATTCTTTACCACCAAATCCACCACCCATTCTTTTAACTTTAACAACAATTCTGTTGCTTGGTATACCGAGCATATGAGCTACAGCATGCTGAAAATTACAAACAAAGGATAGATTAAATTTCTTTTGGATTAGTAATCATAGTTTTAAAAAAATAGAAGAAACACTTCAAAACACAGATTTTTTTTATTAACTTAATGTTTCCTTTTTGGCATACGCTGGTCGTTTACTCGCTCCAAGTGACCTAGTCATTGTATTCATTGAAACTTGATGAATTCTCTTGTCCTGGTTTAATAAGAACACTTGCTTTGCTTTGATGTAGTTTAATTTTGTACACTTTCATGATTAAAGCTTTTCACTAAATGGTACAAAAAGTTAACTAATTTATATGTACCTACAAAACTACTCTAATGCCACATAAAATTCAATGGTTCAAATTTATCAATTTTGTAGTAAGAATAATATAAAGACCTTGTGATATTCAGTAATTTATAAAGAACCTTATATACAAGACACACACACAAATAGATAAAATAGTATAATATAAATATTATACTGACCTGAATGTCTGTTGGATGCTGAGTAGAACAAATTAATTCCATTTCATTATCTTCCAATTTAGGATTAGCAATACATGCTTGCGTTTCAAGATAAAAATGTTCTTGACCACCCATTCTGACTTCACCAGTCAGTATATGTTCAGCAGAAGCAAACGCACTCTCTGTATCTCCTCTAGAAATAATTTTGGCGTCTTTTGCATAGTATGATTTCTCTCTAATCGCATCCTGTTAACAATTATAAATTTCTGTCATAAGAATTTGAAAGGTAATAATAATTTCATATTGATATTAAAAGAATTTAAGACAAAATAGACAAAGTCGTAAAGAAGACATCATCAAATATATAAAATACTTAAAATTTACACTTACTTCTATTGTAATAATAGCAGGATGTATGTCTTCATATTCAATTTTTACAAGTTTTGCTGCTCTTTGTGCAATTAATTGAGTATCGGCAACAACTGCTCCAATTATCTGACCAACTGCTGTAACCTAACAATAGAAAGATAAAAGGATTATGGTAATATAAAATACGGAGATACTGTCACATACAATTAAGTACATTTTTACAAATAACAAGTTATATGTAAGTGGATTACAAAACCAAATAAATACTTTTAGAAGAGACGAAAGCAAAATCCAGGCTGCTGAAATATAATGTCTGAGATTGACTGCAGAATCTCTGAGAATTAATTAGATTCCCAATAAAAGTTCATGAGCTTAATTGAAACAGCAATCTGTTCTTTACCTTTTCAATACTGCAATTTGAAATGGAGAGAACATGTTGAAAGGGTTACTTCTGGCAGAATTTCACTTTAAGATATGGACTACCTGGTCAAAGAGAATTGTGCTATCTTTTGAAGATGATAGAGAGAATGCAGACAGAACCAAAACAGGTAGAATGCAAATATTATGGAATGAAGAAGAAGAAGAAGAAAGTAGTTAATACAAAAGTCCACAAATCCAAAATGAGAAAAACCATAAATTCTCAGAATGAAGTTGAGAAGTTAAACCTACACATAATGGTAATTGACTGACTTGTTTCTTGACTGTAATGATCAAGAAACAAGTTACCCAGTGAACCATTATTAAAATTCAACAATTTAAAAATTATTATAGCAAAAATGACTTTTTAGAGATTTATAAGTACATAAAAACGAGTTTGAAAACACGTCTTTCTGGACAGAAGAAAGCGACACATTTAAGGTAAACAAGAAATCCACTCATAAGACTGCTCGCTTGAATACAAAATGGTCGTCTTATAAAATTTGTCTTCACATTCAGAATCAAACTGGGATTTTCCGACAGTGCCATACCACAGATTCTGAGGGTACTGACAAGGGTCTCTGATAAGGGTTGCAGTGGTTGGAATCATTGGCATAACTAGGACTTGGCTTTGGGGGGATGGATCTGATTGAAGGGCATGCCACACTGAACCCCAAAAAATGGGGGATCCAGGGGCCCTCCCTCGGAAAATGAAATTTGTCAAATTACAACAAACCTTTTAATAAAGTTTTACTAGAAAACTATATTAATCAAAAGTATCTTGACTTTTTTAGAATAAAAAAACAATGCAGTAAATCCTGCCTTCTGATAAAAATGTAGCAATTTTTACTAAGTATTTGTAATATTTAATACGTTCAGGTATCTACTAATAGGAGTAGTCCTATTATTTTTACAAACATAGGTCACTAGTACCTTAAGAATTTTAAGATGAATAAATGATTAACCTAAAATAAGGAACAATAATAATACACAAAATTTTGCTTTACGAGGGGGTACCCAAAAGTATCCGGAATAGCTCTGCTGTGGGCGGAGCTTGTGCAGTACAAATTCCCGCCACTAGGCTGCTTGTAGCGCTACTCATTGCCAGTTCAATGCCATTTTGTTCGTTGATCTAGCTTGTTCTGTTCTCGTGCAGTGATTGTTCTCGCTAGTGCTGTTTTGTGCTCGTGTTGTTTTTCATGATGGCAAGTTTTAATGAACAACGTGCGGCTGTGAAATTTTGCTTCTTGCTCGGTAAAAACGCCACGGAAACAGTTGTAATGTTGAACACAGCTTACAAAGACGACGCTATTGGAAAAACCCAAGTGTACGAGTGGTTTTTGCGCTTTAAAAATGGCGACATGTCGATTGAGAACAAACCTCGTTCTGGACGACCGTCAACTTCCCGAACAGACGAAAATGTTGTGAAAGTGAAAGAAATTGTACGAACAGACCGACGACAGACCATTGACCAAATATCACAGGTTAGTGGGTTATCTTGGAGCTCAGTCCAACGCATTTTAACAGAAGACTTGACAATGAAAAGAGTCGCTGCCAAGTTTGTGCCTCGGGTTCTGACAGACACTCAAAAGGAACGTCGAATTGAAACGTGTAGTGATTTGAAACAACAGCTTGAAACTGATCCAGATTTCATGTCAAAGATCATTACGGGTGACGGGTCTTGGTGATATGGGTACGACCCAGTAACCAAACAACAATCCAGTCAATGGAAGACTTCATTATCACCCCGACCAAAAAAAAGTCGTCAAGTCAGATCAAACATCAAAACAATGCTGATTTGTTTTTTTGATGTGAGGGGAATTGTCCATTCAGAGTTCGTTCCACCAGGCCAGACGGTAAATCAAGCTTTTTATCTTGAAGTGTTAAGAAGACTACGAAACAGCATTCGTCGTAAAAGACCTAATTTGTGGCAGACAGGGGACTGGTTTTTCCACCACGACAACGCACCTGCACACACGGCAATCTCGGTTACCCAGTTTTTGGCGAAAAACGGCATGGTTTTGCTACCACACGCACCGTACTCACCCGATCTGGCTCCGTGTGATTTTTTCTTGTTCCCACGCATGAAAAGGGGCATGAAAGGTCTCCGATTTAACAACGTTGATGATGTCAAGAAAAAAACGACGGATGAGCTGGCAGCCATCACTGAAGAGGAGTACAAAAAATGTTTTGAACAGTGGAAGCACCCGTGGGACAAATGTATTAGTTGTAATGGAAAGTATTTTGAAGGGGATAAGGTTCTTTTGTAAAAAAATTAAAAATAAATAGTTTTAAAAAATAATTCCGGTTTCTTTTGGGTACCCCCTCGTATAACACAAATGTACTTTAGAAGAATACGGCTGCATTTAATATTTGTTACAGAAAGTTACAAGTAACAAGTAAAAAAAACCAAGTTGGATTCCTGTTACACTTTGTACCTCAAGCAATTTTGTGTGGGTGCAATGCATTTTTTTGGGTACAATTTTTGTTATACCTACATATATAGTATATAATATGAAATGCTAAGCATATAATATATGCTATGTAAATTATATTATAATGTAAAATTGAGATTACAATTAAAAATTTAGCTGACACTTTTAAAAAACAATGGAAGACTTTCAAACATTTTATAATAGTATTTATTATTGTAAATACTATTGTATATTAATACATAATTATTACATAATTTTAACCTTGTGTTACTATAAAGCCAAAT
Source organism: Catonia carolina (assembly GCA_035578175.1). Taxonomy (NCBI): domain Eukaryota; kingdom Metazoa; phylum Arthropoda; class Insecta; order Hemiptera; family Achilidae; genus Catonia; species Catonia carolina. Next base: position 251,470,339 of record JAQMRL010000001.1, on the reverse strand, counting down.
TTTCTTGCCTGTCATAGTTTAATTTTCTACAATTCTGTAATAAAAGCTTTACACTGACTGGAAAAATGAAATCCACAATTTCTCATCCTACTGTGCAATCTTAGGAATAACAATTTTGATATTATACCTTTACCACTAAGTTGGTATTTCCTTACAAAATGAAACATTTGACTTCCTTGTAAAATATTATGGTTTTTAAGAGATAAAACTTAATTTCTTGCATGACAAACTTCAATATAAAATTTATTTAGTAAACTGTATAATTTTGTCTTCTGTTTTTAAATCAATGTTGTTAAAATAAACATACTCCAATTTTCTGATAGAATACATACCACTTTATCAGCAAAAACCATTTCATCAGGAGTGATATGGCCATAATAATTATGTTTTTCATCAATATCTTTTGCAGAGAAGAAACCTGCAACACCTTCTACAGCTAAAGCTTGAGAAGCATCTATTGACACTAAACGAGCATGTGCATGTGTACTGGTAACTAGTGACATGTATAATTCTCCTTCTAATCTTGGCATGTCATCGCAGTACTTTGCTTCTCCTAAAGTAACAAAAATAAATAATTTTTATGAAAATTGAAGTCACCTTACTGCAGTTTATTCTGCAGAGAGTTAGTGGCACAATAATTAACTACCAGGTAGAGCATATTACGTCATTTTCCACAAGCAATAAGTAATTTTTTATAAACTGGTAGCAGCATTATATAAAATTCCTTTGTTTATTGTACCAGTACTAATTTTTTAGGGTTTATCTTTTGTTAATCTCCATGTAGTAGTGTTTAGCAGTGTTTAAAGAATTATATTTTATTTATAATATAAATGTCACTAACCTTTTCAGCTACCTTAACACTTACTTATCTCAAAATATCAAGTGAAAAATTTTAAAAAAATTTATTTATTTAAAAACCTACAGAAGATTTTTCATCTTCAGTCATCTATATCACTTCATCATTCTTAAATTTGATTTTTGTTCAATTCCCTGATTTTTTTTCTTTTAAGTGTTTATAAGGTTTATAACTTTTGTTTTTTGGTTCATTTGAGCATTTGCTTTTGGTTTATTTTTGCACATAGTGTTGTGGAGTACTGATTTAACTGTACAGTTTATCTTTATAGAGAAGATCCATTCCCATCGTTGTTTGTCGGATGTGTCTGAGATTGGAGTTGAAAAAAATTACACAAATTGAACAGATAATTTCACACATACCAAAAAATATGGGTGCTACTGTAGTATGTGACCTACCGCGTTATGTTTAGTGACGTTTGTATTTGTTGTTGTGGTAGCACTGTCCACTAGCACTTTTCGCAATACATACTTTTACAATAAAAGGATAATTTAAAGAACAAAGGATGAAAAAAGGATAATTAACGATAATTTACACTAGCAAATAATAATATAATATAATACGAAAAGGATATTAAATATTAAATATTTTATAACATACGTTTGCCCTGTGTCGATTAGGTTGTGCTGCCTCAAAAAAGCCACAGCTGTTTCTTCATTAGCAATTACTTCTATAAAAATCTTTTAACAACAGTTTATGTCTAGTTAACACATAACCTAACTGCACCTAAGACATAACCTTAATTTAAAGTATGTGATTCTTTACAAACGAAAAGTGCTAGTGGACAGTGCTTCCACATCAACATATACAAACATTACTAAACATAACGTGGTAGGCTGCATACTACAGTTGCACCCATATTTTTTTGTATGTGTTGAAATTATCTGTTCAATTTGTGTAATTTTTTTTCAACTCCTAAACAAAATGCGGTAGGCCGCATACTGCAGTAGCACCATAATATAAACATGAAAAGTAGAAAAATTTCTGAAACTCATGCAATCTTCCATTTTTTAAGTGTCTAAAAGATTACTCCTGCCATCAAATAATTTGCGAAAAGACCATATTTTTGACGTATTTAATTGCACTTATTGCTATTATTAATTGTCCATAAAAGAGGTAGGAAAATTCTAGAGAATACAACTTCCTGACATAATTTTTTGCTGCAGACTGTTCATTGTAATTCATAATAATGTTCATTATCTATTGATAGCCTATTATTATGGTAAAATACTGCATTTTGGTTTTATTTTTACTGAATACGGTTAAAAAGTTAATATTTAATTGTATAGTGACTATACAAAGAGGGATAATTATATACAATTAACAAAACATTTTGCCAGGTACAATGGACTGGACCCTGCCCCAGTGGTGTCTGTTATATGATAGTTTACTATAACACTGTTTTTTATCAGATTATTTTGAAAAAAATAAACATCAATGCACAATAATTTTGTGTTAAAAAATAAAAAAAATATTCAGTCTCTTTTAATGTTTTCACAACAATACACCATATAATATACATTTTTTTCACCAGTTATCAATTTTTTGAAAGATAGTTACTCGAGTAAACACAATCATAGATTTAATTACCTGAAGCTTGTTTAAATGCAGATTGATGTACAACTGGTCTTCCAATCAGATCAGCTTTCTCTTGTGTTTCAGGTACCTGAAAATTTAAAATAGGTATAAGTACAGTTTTGGTGAAAACAATGAAGTTTATTTTAATTTATATATTTATTTGTTATGGTTGTTTCAACACCTAGGTCATTGGTAACCACATTAAAAATACAAAGTTTAAATAACTTGTTACACAAGAAAAACATAGGTTAGAAGAAAGCAACCTTACAAAATTACAATGATAAAAATTAATAGTAAACCGTACAAATATATAAAAGTAATGGGAAATTATACAAAAAAGTAAAATATTATTAGATATAACAAAGGGATAGATGATTACAAATTCATTTTTGGTGATAGCAATGGTTCATAAAAATGTGAAATAATTTTTGTGTCATGAAGTATTTTATTCCAAGGGCATTAAGAAAATTTAGAATGTGTTTTAGTGAAATAGTTCAGGTGAAGTTAGTTTCAAATTAATCACAGATGCAAAATTATTTGTGTAAATGTTGAGTATTTGTACATTATGATAATTGTGATTTGAGAATCACAGTAATGAGATGTTGGCAGAGGATCTTTACTAATAAAATTTCGATGTGACAGATTGAAGTTTTCTATCCTTAACTGTGTAAATATAATTTGATACCTTCAATTCAGGACGTGGGCGTCAAATTCTACATACAGTACTTAATAATAAAATTTATTTTTTTATCCCTAATGTGTGTACATTGCAATCTGTTCAATTAAGAGCAATAAGAAACTTCACGGCCCAATGAGATGAGGATATGTATGACAAGTAAATGAGGTGTTGCCTTGTACAGATTCAGGCTGACATTCTTGAGAGAGTATGGTTAATTGAATCCCAACCATCAAAGTACATTGGTAACCATAGTTTATTATATTAATCCATATAAAAACACCTTAATTAGGATTTGAACCACAGAACCTTTGTTTTTGAAAAACAAATGTTTTAAAGAAACTGTTACTTCCTTAAGATACAAGAAATATGTAAAATAAGTTTACAAGGCAGAGGTAATTAGGGAACAATGGGGTTTCCTTAAAAATAACAGGAAACTTCATAAAATGTCCCTTATCTATTGTATATTTTACTGTAAACAAGGTGGCTCAATGTTAACCCTCATCTGGTGACCCTGGGTCTGGGAGACCCAAGGGAATTTTCATTTTGTTCTGTTGGCTACCTGCGTCCGGTTTTCCCCTCCCACTTCTCAGTAGTTTCAAGTTAGTGCATTCTGAGCAACTGTCAGTGGTTGTCAAGGTCATTGTGTTCTGTGCGTGTTTGTTATTAAAAATTAAAACTCGGCTTGGGTATCCCAGACCCAGGGTCACCAATTACGTGACAATTTTGTAGAAGTAGTGTTTTTACAAAATGGCCTCTTTTTTACGTAATATTTGTGTAAATGACCCAGATTTTTCTGATACCGTTAGGGACATGTTTGAAGATAGTGATAGTGATTTGGGGTTTGATGACAGTGATGCTGACCCTGATTTTGAGGTTAGTGACCATAGTTCAGATTCCGAAATATCTATTGGCGATGATGAAGATGATCTAAATGCTTGTGCAGATGAACACGGTACCAATGCTAATCCTAATTCATCAATCAATGTACCTTCTAATTATAATTATTGGTATGGTCGTGGAAAGAGTAAATTTAAATGGTCTAAAACAGCTCCTGGGCATACCAGAACTCGTGCTCAAAACATAATACCTAGAATGCATTTTCCAGGAATTATTGGACCAGCCAAAAGACTTGGCAATCAATGTTCTGAAATTCAATCATGGGAATGTCTTGTGACCGATGACATGTTGAATCAGGTAGTCATTCACACTAATGAAAAGTTGCATGAAATCAGAATAAAATTCAAAACACCTGAGAAAGTTGAGCTTCAAAAAACTGACATTGTAGAAATGAGGGCTCTAATTGGTCTTTTGTTTTTCTCTGGTATTTTCAAGTCAAATCACGAAGATTTAGAGTCTCTTTATGCCACTGATGGCACAGGCCGAGATATATTTAGGGCTACAATGTCTCTTAAGCGTTTTTTAACTTTGTTAGCCTGTTTGAGATTTGATAATAAACTTGATAGACATACAAGAGTCACTGATGATAAGGCAGCTGCAATCTCGTGGCTTTTCAATAGACTGGTTGAGAACTCTCAAATAAACTATTCTCCATATGAGTATGTATGTGTTGATGAAATGCTTGTATCATTTCGTGGGCGTTGTCGGTTTAAAATGTATATGCCGAAAAAGCCAGCTAAGTATGGCATCAAAGTTATGATCTTAGCAGATGCTAGGACACATTACTTTTTTAACGGCTATATATATACAGGGAAAAATTCTGATGGAGTTGGACTATCGCAAGATGAGAAAAAATTGTTGGTTCCAACACAAGCAGTTCTTCGTTTGATTAAACCAATTGAAAATTCTAAGAGGAATGTTACTGGCGATAACTGGTTCTCATCTGTACAGTTGGTGAGAGAGATGGACAAAAGAGATCTTACTTATGTGGGGACGGTAAGAAAAAACAAAGCAGAGATCCCATTGGAATTTCTTCCAAACAGGAGTAGGGAAGTTGAGTCATCTGAATATGGGTTTACTAACGACATGACCTTAGTTTCTTTTGTACCCACCAAAAATCGGGCTGTTATCTTACTATCATCCATGCACCACAATGCCCAGACTGATGAGGAAACCAAAAAACCCGAAATAATACAGTTTTACAATAGTACTAAAGGAGGTGTCGATTCATTGGACCAAAAGTGTGCAGGGTATAGCACCAATAGGAGGACAAAAAGATGGCCAACTGCTTTGTTCTACGCAATTCTAAATATTTCCTCTGTCAATGCTTTCGTCATTCACTATTCCTTTCGGGATAATGAAAAGCAGCCACGTTTACAGTTCCAAAAAAAACTGAGTATGAGTCTTGTAGAACCTCACATGAGAAGACGACTGAACAATAAGTTTGTTCCTAGAGAGCTTAGGAAATTGATTGGAGGAATTTTGAAGGAAGAAGTGCCAAGAGAAGAAGTGAGGGCTGGTGAAAAAAGAAAAAGATATGCGCTGTGTCCAAAGGGAAAAGACAGGAAAACTAAATTCATTTGCAAATCCTGCAACAAATCTTATTGTTTAGAGTGCAGAGCAAGTTTGTGTGCTGACTGTGAAGTTCAAAACTGAAAAGTGTTCAATGAAAGTACAGCCTAAAAAGACAATATTTGAAGATGCGCAAAATTTTTATGTATGATTAAATTTTTGATCTGTGACTTTTTTTAGAGACTACACATCTACGGTAATAATAATCAGTTGCTTAAAAAATCTTAATACTAAAGGCGAAAAAATATTATAAAAAAGTATTCCGCTATGTTTTTTACTCAAAAATTTTGTTTATAGTTCTTTAAAAATTTTATATAAAATTTATTAATTAAAATTTTGATTTGATGTTTTTTTCTTTTCACAAACATTAGTACCCAAAACCATAGGAAAAATTTAAAATTGATTATCTTTTATACTATATGTAAAAAAAAAAAACTATACTGGGTCTGACAGACCCAACGTCACCAGATACGTGACAAAAATAGGGTGTCACCAGTTCAGGGTTATCACCTGGAAACCATTGAGAGAAACATTGTCTAACGAAAAGTCGGTTTTTTAAATTTCATCCATCATTTCACTTTACTAAGTTATTACAACCTTATCCTTGATCTTGATCTTTGAAATCAAAATAAATAATTGATACTTTCTTGCAAGATTTGATTCAGCTGTTTTGAAATTTCCATAAACAAATTGTAAACAAGTAAACACTTTACCACCTAAACTTATACACCATCTGCCTTTCATTTTCAGTTAAAATAATATAAAAATATTTCAAGAGAATATTAAGTATTATTTTGACCTTATGTAGCAATTCTCCATAACATTCAAAATAATTGTGAAAAAAATGGTCAATATACAAAATTTGATTTAATTGCTAATAATAAAAAGTTAATAAAAATATTGTCCTTACCATCTGATAATACTGTGCACTCTTAGGAATAACACTTTTAAATGTATCTTTACCACTAAGTTGATCTTCCCTTACAAAATCAGACATTTGAGTTCCTTGTAATAATTTATGGTTTTCAAGTGATAAGACTTTATTTCTTGCATGACAAACTTCAATATAAAACTTCATTAGTAAACTGTAAAATAAAATATATTAAAATTGTTAGAGCAGAATTTATTATCAATACATATTAAAGGATTTTTACTTTCTCTTGCCTATATGTATATATAGGAAGGAAAGTATTGTTTTCATGTCGATTTTTCAAAATCGAGTTTTCACCGGATCTACATGTTTTCAGACCCCCTGAACCCAAAAAACATGTTTTTAGCGATTGGTCTGTGTGTGTGTGTGTGTGTGTGTGTGTGTGTGTGTGTGTGTGTACAAAATATCTCAAGAACGGAACATCGTATGAACTTCAGACTTGAAACTTAAGTTACATACCACTACCGAACCCGACAGGAATGTAGAGAATTTTAAATTCTATAACTTTTATTTCAAACATTTTTTTGTATAACGCTTAGTTTAGCGGTAATTAGCGATGTTCTGTTTTTTCTCTCGAAAACGTGTGAAAAATCGATTTTTTTAAGATTTCGGCCTTAGTATGCATTTTATGACAAAAGTGTATATAATTGAATTTATAAAAAATTAAAAGATCTACAACTTTTATTCAAAGCATTTTTCTTTGCAGACTAGTTTAGTGTGAAAGAGTGATTTTCCGTATTTTTAAGCCAAACTGAGTTCGATTTTCATTTTGCGTCTTTCACTCATGATTAAAATAAGGTTATGTTTATTGAGGTTAGTCTGTCATTTATTTCTAATGTTTTATTACTAATGTTAGGTTATATTGTTTAAATTATTTGCATTGGCTAGAGAAAGTTGTGTGAGTGTTTCACACCAGATTTTTTTGTATTCATTATTCACATTCAGTATTCATTTTTTATCATTAATGGGATTTATTGATAGAATTGTTTTTTACAGTTCTGAAAAAGTCAGAATGGAATTCTAGATGTAATTTGAAATAAGATTAAACATGTTAGCGAATAAAAGATACCATTCCAGTATTCATATTGTCTCCAGATGATGACAGTAAGCGGCATGGGGAAACCTTAATATTGTTTTGGCCCCTGAAAAGGACTGTTTAAGCAGTGGTCGTCCAGACAGGAATAATCGGTCGTAGTGGTTGTGGCGATCAAGGAGGTGGGTGACACAGCGTCTCGTCATCCAGCAGAGAGGTCAACTTCTTCCCTCACAGTAGTGCATTGATTGTTCTTTGTCAAAATCCAGTAGCTGTGTGCCGATGGTGGATGTCTGGTCGAAGAGTGGAATGGAGCGACGATTTGGGACTGTGGACTGCTCTTATATAGGGTGATTCAAAAAGAGCGCCGGTTTTGATATATCAAATTAAGAGATTTATTTTATTGAAAAACTGAAAATAAATACATCAACAAGTTCATCTTACCTTCCGATTTCATGTATGAAAAATGATGTCATGCATGTGTCCTCCTCTACTGCGCTGGCACGCATCAACTCTGTCCATGAAATTGGATATTACTGCACGACAAGTTTCGACTTCCATTTGCCCGATAACCCGTCGAATTTCCTCCTTCAAGTCATTGATGTTTCGGGGTTTATTGGCATACACCAATGACTTCAGATGACCCCAAAGAGGAAAGTCACAAGGCGTCAAGTCACACGACCTTAGTAGCCATTGATGGTCGGAATTACGAGAAATGATGCGATCCTGGAACCGTTCACGGAGCAACAACATTGTTTCTCGTGCAGCGTGACAGGTGGCACCATCCTGCTGAAACCACAACTCGTCAATGTCCATTCCATCCAAATGACGCCACAAAAACTCCCTAATTTGCTGGGTTAACAGCCACACTGTCACGAACCAACGCAACGTTCTGCTCAGTTTGACCAGAGCGACGACGTCCAGAACTTTTAAGGTCGACTGTTGAACCCGTCTCAAAAAACATTTTCATGAGCCTGCGAACTGTTAATTCATTCGGTGCTTCATTACGTCCTAGAGTACCGCGAAGTCGCCTGACAGTAGCCGCATAACTCTCTCCATTCTGGTAAAATGTTTTGACGATTAACACTCGTTGCGCAATAGTAAACTTCTCCATGGTTAGACACAGACTGCGAGAGTACTACACTGCGAACAAGAGAAACTACAACTGAATCGTCAATCGGAATGTTCTCCAAAATAGAAATGTGGTCAAACAATGTTGCCAACCGATAAACAAAAATTTACCAGCCGTTTAAAAACCGGTGCTCTATTTGAATCACCCTTTATAATAACCAGAGCACTGTAGTAGGGGTGGTTACTAGTCCTCTGCAGTGCCGACACAGACCTATCGCTACTATCAGAACTATTGTCAGCTTCCCTTTGTCGGTATGTCAGAAGCTCTGTCGACCCGAAGCACACTATCTAATCAAAGGGGGCGATGGTAACAATCACATAGGTTATCAGGGGTAACTGATTGAAATATAGCATGATTTGCATTTTTATTTATCCTCCTGAGACCTGACAGTATAGTAAACTACACTATGTAATTGCATTGATTGCGACCCAGCAGTTTTATTCATGGTGCCTGGCTTGAGACCTAGGGTACAGTACACTATACCAGACATATTGCACTGTTTGGGTCCTGATAAGAAAATTTACGGTGCTTTGGTTGAGACCGATGGTATAGTGTAGCCTATTATACCTTGATTTCACTGGCATTTCACATACGTATTATCAATTAAATTTGACATTTTAGCAGTACACTCCATCTATTGGATCTTTGTTGTACTACAAATGATGTTTTCTTTGTATTCTGTTTATCCCTATCAAAATGGCGGACAATGCTTCTACAAGTGGAAAAAATTTCTCAGGACTCGATCCTTGCACCATACAGGTATAGTATACTACACTTACGGGTCTCTACCAATACACATCACTACTGATATGTCAGGACTCAACCAAAGCAACCGTCAAGTATAGTGTACTATACTGTTGGGTCTCAGTAAATGCACCCAAAAAAATACGTCAGGTCCCAAAAAGTTAAACTTGAATGAATAATAATTCAAAACTGAAAATTATATAATTATTTAGATTACACTACTGTGTTAAACAAATAATCATTATTTTTTATTTCTATCAATTAAACTTTAGAGAAAAAGTAATTGGTAGTATTACCTAAGAGTAAGTGACTGCCGATATTGTATCATTCCACCAGGTGCACCAGCAGCCAAAGGAAGTTCTCTCATTAATTCTTGAAAACAATTCTCCAGTAATGTTTTGTTCCATTTTCTGCAATTAAAGAATAAACATTTACACAGTTTCATGGACAAGGAGGAAAGTAATACACCAGGATAATTTAAGGAACAATTTTCAACAAAAAACCCCTCTTTAAACTGATAGATAACTGTTACTGTTATTTTGTTCTTGTTTCAGTGTAAGAAACAAATGTAACAATATTCTTATAACCATTATTTTTTGATTACAATACAAAACAATTTTTTATTGTACATATCACTGCTGCAAAAGACAAGACCTAAACGAGGTTAAAGTTTTATAAGATGATGGCAGTTCCAGTCTTGACATACGGCAGTGAAGCATGGGTGATGAAGAAAAGGAAGGAAAGAAACATCCAAACTGCCAAAATAAAATTCTTCAGGTCTTTCAAGGGTTGCACAACACTAGATAGGATCAGAAATGAAGATATAAGGCAAGAATTGGGAATTTTTCCATTCAATGAAAAAATAAAATTGTATCATGCCCAATGGGTCAATCATTTAAATAGAATGCCAGAAAGCCGCTTGCCTAGTGTAGCGAGAAGCTACAAACCAGTGGGAAGTAGAGATATTAGCAGGCCAAAGACAAGATGGGTGCCGGAACAGGTAGGAATGCCTAACTGGTAAAAAGAAAAAGAAGAAGAACATATCAATGCAAAGATTCTGGTCAGTGGTCCTGTAGAACTTTCCTTCTGTGGTACTCCCAATAAAAGAATAATAAATTTATTAACTTCTTTATCTATCCCTTTTGCTGGTCAACATCAGATCTACTTTAAAACTTCCAAATTCCCTTTTGTCCATTATCAACATTCTCAACTCTCCACAATCCATGCCCCTTGTCTATTTTTTTCACTGTTACAATGGTTGGAAATTGATCTTTTCCTGAAGGTTCTATACCACCTTGAACGTCTTAGGAAGTAGCAGTGAAATGCATATGTGCAGTGAACGAAAGAAGGAGAAAACCTAAAATCTAGTCAGTCTAGACAGCTGTATGGAGGTAGCCCCTCTACTAAATAGCTTCATCTTAGGGCCAACAACCCACAAGAAGTGAAATCTTTGAACCGAAACAGAGAACTAAAAGGAAAGTGCATGATGAAAATCAGGAAAAGTATTAGAATTGAAAATATAATTTTAAAGTACAAAATACTCAACAGTTAATCAACAAATTTTTTCACAAAAATTGGATATGAGAAATAGAGACCTCATTCAAAACTGTAATGAGATGGAGGTTAAAGCCTTATGGCTTTACTCGTTATCATTTTGTTAATTAACAATTTTTTGAGTATAGAGTTAAACATTACAAAACACACATTACACAAAAATCTATGATGCAATTTTAATAATTAAACTGTTATTAAAACTGCTAAAAAGTATAATGAACACAAATTATAAAATATTTTTAAGTACTACATAATAAAAACTGCACAATATATTATTAATGTACATACTTTCCAATACTTAATTCTCCAGTTTTTGTCGTGATCACAGTAGTTGGTGCCATACCCCCATAAGCTAATACAAAATTAACTACATTATCATCATCATCCAGAGTTAAATTAAATGCAGCATTTACAATAGCAATATCATCTTCCCTTCTCTTTGATTGTTTGTAAGCTCTAAAATACTGGTTCTGAAAACAAAAATAAAAAAAAATAATGTACAACAGATAGGTTATTTACTTTTTATTATTAAAGTATTCTTATAAAACAATTTTTGTTTTTTTTTAATGTTTAAGGTGCATTGGGTACTCTTGTGTACTTTTCTAACAACAAAAAATACAAAGCAAATTACAATTACACACATATAGTTACTCTAAAAACCTTTTTCCTCTTATTTTTAAATTTTACAGGTTGTAATTACTTCATTCATTTTTCACAGAACACATTTTACATTACATATGCATCAAGAAATCTCTTTTGTAACTACCATAAATTTTTTATTCTTACTTGTCACAGGAGAAAAGTCAAGTAGGGTGCTCTAACTAGATTTTCTATTCATTATTGGGCTCTAATTAATTCTGATATATTTTTGGTTTTTTTCTGGCAAGCGTACATGTATTTAGCACACAAGAACAAAGGAGACAATCCACCTAAAAGCTACAATTAAAGAAATATCCTATGTTACTATATCTGCTTGAGATATCTGAAGAACCACAAAAACTGACTCACCCACTCATTCACTGACTCACTAACATTTTTGTGGTATTTGTATTTGTGGTACTATGCTTATTTGTAATAATATTATTTCCTTGAATTTAACCTGTATAAAAGAATAAGATAAGGAAAAGTATTTCCAAAATATAGTACTCCTATTTTTACACTCACACCTTGCAATGTCATCGAAGATCATTAGCTAATACATGAACAGAATGGTTAGTTTTAAGTAAAAATAGAAATAATCATTAACCCCAGTTGGTTTAACATAAAATAATTTCCTTATATTGAAACTCATTGATTATTTAGTTACTATCTTAATCACCTACCTTCTGTGAATGAGGAATTTCAATATGTGTTAAAATTTCCTCAGGTTTGACAATGTTTCTTCTATAACCTGTCAAAAATGTTTCATCCATATGAACAATTCTTTTACCATGGTCTGAAAAATTACAAACATATAAATTGATAAACTCAAAGAAAAGTTATATTTCTTTTAAAGGGTAATATAAATAAAGCATAAAGATCTAGACTTTTAAACATTTTACAAGATAGATGCAAGCAACAAAGATGTACACCTTTGCTTATGATGAAAGCTGAGTAAATATTAAATATTCTGAACTAGGTTTCCTGTGGGCTCCTTTGTTAAGGTATATTGATTTGCCAAAGAACATTACAATAAAACATTCATGCAATATTTTATAGATTATGACAAATGGTAACCCTTACCTTCACTTAATAAATGGAGTTTGCACTTATTTGCCATAAATATTGGATTTAAATCTGATATAGGACTACCCGTCATTATATTTCCACCGACAACCTAAACATAAAATGACATTAATTTTAATAAACTGTACTGTAAAATATAAATTTAATTGTTCATAACAGGTAGATTAATAAAAGAAATTAAATGCCTATTTATAATTTTCTGTTTTAATAAATACAATAAACTAGCCTATATTCCATTTAAACCAATGGTTCCCAAAGCGGGGAGCGTGCCCCCGCAAGGGAGGCATGAAAACAAGATAAGAGGGCACAGGATCTCGAGATAGCTTTGCCACCCCCATATCCAGAGCTGTTGCAATCCACGAGTCGAGTTTGATTATCTATTACAAATTATACCCCAGTACATCACAGCAAGCACTGTGATTATATTTACCTTTTTCAAGCCCCTATTTGTGCAAAAAAGTGTTTTCAGCACTTGTTGCAATAAAGACAAAGAATTGGGCCAACTTGATGTTGCTAATGATTTATGATGTGCACTTTCTAATAATCAACCAGGAATATAGAATCTTGTAAAAACATGCAAGGTCATCCATCTCACTGATTTATTCTGTTTCTTACTCATTCAATTTAAATTGCAACTTGTAATGTCATAAAAACAATAGTAAATAAAAGGTTATTCAATATAATACTTGATCTTTTTGTTATTACCACATAAAGTTGTGTAAGAGAGTGTGGGAAGTTTTCTTCTAAACAGAAGGGGCGTGGTACAAAAGGTTTTGGAATCACTGTTTTAAACAATCACATTTTGGCCATGTACTTGATTATTAGAGATTAACTTCTTTTTCTTGCTATCAAGTCTCCTGCCTGTTCCTAACTCACTTTTATATATTTTACTATTTTCAGCGATTAGCTATGTATTTTGATTAATTTAATTCTTACAGATTTATCACACATTCTATTATTTAGCTACTGCCATTTTCCTTGTGGCCTTCCAATGTCTCTTCGCCCATGTGATCTAAAGTTCTTCACTTTCAATGGTATTCTCTCTTCTGGTATTATCTTTACATGTTGTCTCCACTTACAACAATTAACGTTTATTCTTTCATACAAGCTATATATTTTTATTATAGCTTAATTTATAACAATATATAGCTAGAGCTTAACATTCTACTTAATGACTTCCACCATCGTTTCCCATGATTGTCACTTACCTACGACTGAGTAAAGCATAAAATATACTTTATTTTAACAATGATTAGAAGTTCATTTTTAAAGGATCATTTGAACAAAATTTTAGTAAATTACGGCTCTCTTATAGCCAATGAAGTGATGCGCTTGGTATCTCTTCAATTCTCTTGATTCAATCTCCTTGATATATTTCAATTTGAAAAATTCCAGTAGAAACAGAATGAAATCATAGTAACATTGCTAAAACCATTAACAATAAAATAAAGGCTAGATAAAGTATGTTTAAAAAAATTTTGTTTTTTTTTACATGCTACGAATGAAAATTTGAATACTTACACCAACATTTCTGATCTGTTTACCAGCAAACCAATGTAACATATCATTTACTTCTTTGAACACAGCAGTTTTCTCAACTAAAATTTAAAAAAATAAAATAATAAAAATATAAATTTACGACTTTTGAATTACCAATAATAACTATAACTATACCTCTATAACTATATCTATAACAGACAGGTGGAGTGTCAAATTATTTACACTCAATCTGTTTGTTGCAGGGCTAAAATAAATAGTTATGTTTCTTATCACATGGTCAGTCAATTAAATGACTGGATCATTTAAGAACAGAAGAGGTAGAGGTGTAAAAGACACTAATCAGAGCTATCTTCTCTGAAAGTAATGAATTTCATTGTACAGCCAGACCCTGTGGTGAATGAAGTGAAGGTGTCATTTACAGAGTGGAAAATATGTGCTTTTCAGAGGGCCCGGCATGCTGATAAGCGTATTTTTCCACTCAGTAAGGAAGGCAATGGTAAACCACCTCACTCCTCGTTTTACTTAGTAAAACCTCTAGAGGTTCAAACCAGCCTTTTGGCTGTTGACCTAAACAACAACAACAACTATACCTAAATAATATTTTTTCTTTTTTTAATCCCTAATATGTGCACGTTGCCCACTGTTCAATTTAAAAACAATAAGCAACCTTCAGACCCAAAGATATGAGGATGTTATATAATGTATAAATGAGGTGTAGTCATGTACAGATTCAGGCCAATCATTCCTGAGAGAATATGGTTAATTGAAGCCCAACCATCAAAGTACACCAGTAATCACTGTATAGAATTCAAATCCATTTAAAAGTAACTACCTTTTCTAGGATTTGAACCACAGAACCTTCGTCTCCCGAAAATTAGCTGATAAACAGCTGAATTGTGGCGACGACTTTACCGCAAGATCAATTCAGTGGTTTAAATAAATTATAATTATGGACTTTACAAAATGATCAATATGTACTTGATAACTGTATTTAATACTAGTATTACTTTTGATAGATGAAATATTATTTTAAAAAATTTAATGATGAAGAGAAAAACTTACCAGGCATGTCTGTAATACGCTTTTGAAGTTCACTGTGCAAATCTGATAAAGTAACAGAAGCTCCAACTTTAACTGCATTATCTATGTCAATAACTTCTATCAACTCTGGAATTTGATTTGGATGAATAAGTACTGGATATAAAAAGTTTTTAAACTTAACCTCAACACCTGTAGTAGTAACAGAAACAGAACATCTTGTAAACAAAGTAAGCATGTGTGGATATATTTCTATATAGTATAATTTAAAAATAAATAAATCTGTTTACAACAAAAGAATATAAAACTACAGTTAATACTAAAATACATTTTCTTTACCTTTTATAATTTACTAGGAACTATAATGACTCAAACACCAGCTAGGCATTGTGTTTCATCTATGAGGTTTGTGTGTCAGTGAGATTTATTGTCTTCCAGGCTCCACCTCGCTTGCTGTCTTTCCAGTAAAGGGTAGAGTTCTGATAGTTCTATTATGTTTATTGTTTTTTTATTTCTCTACCTTGTTCTATTATGTTCTTTGTATATTTTATCTTTCAAGAAAGCTCTGCTATTTGTATATATATAAAAGCTGTTACACTTTTGTAAGTGTTTTTTATCAACAAGTTGTGAAATGTGTTAATTAAAAATTAGTTTGTACACATATTGAAACAAGTTCTTTGTAATAGGCAAATATTGGGCAATTGTTATTAGATAATAAGGATTAATTATTTATTTGATAGTAAATTACCATATTTCATTTTCGTTAAATTTAGTTTAAGTCTTGGTTAATTTTTAACATATATTTTGTAATCAATTTTGTCTGTTAAGAAGTTAAGTTGTTTATTATAATTTCCTAGTTGTTATAAGTAACTGTAATAAAATATGATTATCAATAAATATTTGATATAAATTTAAAAGGAAGTTTTGTCATTTACACAAAATAGATTGCAAAAGAACTTAAAATAAAGGGTACAAAACAATATTACCACCCACCCAGCTTGTTTGTTAGTTTTTTTGTACTTCAATTTGAACATGGATATCCAATTAACAAAACAATTTCACAAAAGTTAATCATTCTGCACTTTTTCTTTAGTTTTTTAAAGTCCCATCAATATCTTGGTTATTAACCACTACGGTGGGTTATCTAACTTTAACAGAAGTTTTGACTCGTAATAATGCCCAGATCCTAGCCAGGAATTAAACCCAGAACCTCTGCGTTTTAGGCTAGTGTGCTACATCTACGCTACGGAGGCGGCCATTCTGCATTTGGTTTTAGATTTGTAATCTCATCCATCTTTAGGTAAAGATATGAATTTTTGCTTAACTGCCTCTAGACTTATATGATAACATAGAAAATTAACATTATAAAATGTTACTGAAACAAAAATTCACTGATTTGAATTTCTGTAGTTTAAAGTATCATATAACAGCTGTTTTTAATTAGATAAAAAATAATTGTTTTATCCCTGTCACTTACCAACTTCAGTATTTCCATTAACAATCTTAGCACCAGGAAATAATTTCTTCAAATTTAACATTTTTTCTAAGGTAGTTGGCCTATGCCATGTAACTCGAGGTCCTTTTAACACCAGATTCTGATTGTCTAATTTTCTTGACAACTATAAAACAGAAAAAATAAATAGAGTTCAAAATGGAGACTCAATAATCTTTAATATTTAACAATTTATAAATAGTGTTGATTCTCTTATTCAGGATAACTAGGTGGAGAATTGTGATCATTTAAACATTAAAATTTTAATTACATTTAATAATAACAATTAATGTTTAAGAACTGAATGTTAAATTTAAATATAACCGATGGTTTCTCCTTCCAAAACTTCCATTTTAGGCTAAGATACAGTAAGGTTGCCTTTTTCAAGGCATTTATACTTTCTGCCAAGTACTTTCCTACACGATACTGTTAGGACCACACAAAGCTACGATGGTTTGGATGGGTCAGTACATTGAAGGATAGTAGGTTGTTTAAAAAGATTCTTTACTTAGAGGTGGAATGAATAAGACCAGGGAGAACACAAAAGTGATATGCATGGGTATAGTTACAGCTGAACTATGAAAAAGATGCGATACCAAGAAAGCAAAGGAAGAGAGGTAGTTCATTGATACAGAAAAGTGGGAAGGAGTAGTGTTAAGATTTACCCAAAGAAACTTTGAAGAGGGATGACAATGATGATGACCAATGCATATTAAATCATCAATTGATCATAGAGAATTTTTCTTATCATAAAAGAAATTGAAGGTACATAATAAAACTTTTACCAATTCATTGAGTTCAGAAATATTTTCTTTTGTTTGTAACTTATTATCAACATACTGTGCTTCAATTACCATAAATATTCTAACTAACATAACATGATATAAAAATATTCAAACCATTATTAAAATTACTATAAAAATAAAAACATGTGAGTACACAATATTTTTCAGTGTACCTTCACAATATAGATCTCATTGTTTCAAATTTCATTTGCCTAAAATCATTAATTTCAATTCACTTTGATACTAGTTTTTTGGCAGATCACCCATATATTCTTTATAATAAGTAACATGTTTACAAAATATTTTATACAAAATAATTAACTAACCTGAAGCTCAGAAGGAAATATAGGTTCTTGACTGGAATCGTATGGTAGAAATTCACTTGGATCAAATAATGCAGCAGGTCGATTAACATCTTGAGATGTTCCTGTTCCATTAGCAAGCCCGTTTACATTTACCTCTGTTCCACCATTACAAATACTTTTCTTATTTTGATTTTTGCAACATTTTTCACCCATACCACACACACCATTGCTTAGCCCATTCATTCTTTGTACTTTCTCCCATTCTTCTGTGAATGTTCGATATCCTTCAATAATTGGACGATAACCTGTGCACCTACATAAGTTGCCTGAAACATAAAAACATATTAATGGAAAGTGAAGTGTAAAGTCTACTCAAGGTAGAGAACTATCCCTGAAATGTTTATATTTGTTTATTTCAAGTCACAGTACCCCTTCATTATTAGTATTTAGGATAATTTCTAATCCCCTGTAGGCTACTCCATCTAAATTAATTGACAACAGATATCATAATACAAAGTGTTGTAGGGCTGGGAGGTTAAATCTGCATTTAGATGGTATATTGACTGACTGTATAAGATTAATGAAACAGTATTTCATTTCATTAAGACGTCAGCTCTAAAAAGCTATTATATTATAACATCATTCCATATTCATTCACCGAACAGACCTCTCTTTTGTACAAGTTTCAGGAGACTAGGAACTATTAGACTCACCAAGTCTTTCTGCAAAAGATTAACCTCCAAGTTTATTTCCCCTCAGATTGAACGCATCCTATCAGTTAATGCTTAACAGTCAAAGACAATTATTATGGTAGGCAGATTCTTCCTCCTCTCTATACAGCTACACACAGGATCACCCATGGTAACCATGTTATATAGATGTTTTCTAAGGTGAGAGTGCCCCACTAGCAAACCACCCTAAGCTGCTACCTGTACAGATCAATTACAACACTTCCCGAGTAAGAATATGGGATATGACACCCATCATTTTTTTTCATTACTTGACTAAATAATTTTTTTTAATTTTCACTAAATAAAAAATGTTTTTTCATTAATGTAACTTAGTCTAACAGTTAGGTTCCAGCACAGCTGGTGTTGCACATCCCATATTAAAAATCTTGATGTATTTACTCACCTTGAAAAGCAACTTCGATATCTTTCATGGATGGTCTTTGAGAGGCTGGTGTAGATCGTAATAAAGTATACATTGACATGACGATACCAGGTGTACAGAAACCACATTGAGAACCATGAGCAAGTGCGATTCTTTGTTGTACCGGATGAAGTCGAGTTTGTGTGCTACCTATACCTTCTACGGTTGTTACAGCCAAACCATGCATTGAGCACACTGGCGCTAGACAAGCATTCACCGCATAATGACTGTATAATATTAGTTGAGGTTATTTCACAAATTTAAAATGTTAAAATCTAATTTGACAAACAAAAATTACATCATGAATATGTCTACCTGTTTATAATTAGAAAATTGTTTACAATATCTTGTCTGTACACCAAAAAAAGAAGAGAAATTGTTTTAAAATTCAACTAAACTTAAAAAAATTAACCTAAAAATTTACAAAATTTTGTTATTCCATACAGGTGGTCGACCCAGAAACTTCATAAGGACAATCAAAAAATTTTATTACATAGTAAAAAAATTAAATTGCTATTGATTCATTCTAATTGCATTGTCTTGTATTGTTTTCTAGACGGAATTTAATTTAATTAAATTTTTCAAGTTCTAGTAACACAACAAATTTAATTTGTAGAAATTTAAATTCTTCTCTCAAGTTACCTTTTAAATTGTTCATTAAAGTCAAGATAACTGTACCATCAATAGCAATTTTAGAGGCGATATTCAAAATATTTTGAAATTTCATCTTCTAGCAATCAATTTAAAATACAAAATATAATTGTATATCAATTAAAAAATTTTAACATGTTTTGAAACTCAACATACCTACTTTATAATTATACTGGGTGTCCCGCAAAGAGGTTGCTATTTTTGAATTGATATGACGGACGTATCACACATTCTACGGATTGGAAACTTTACAGTTGTAATAATTAAATATGTAAAAAAGTACCATCAAGTTTCATTTGCTTATGATTAATCAAAACAAAATGACAAATTAGAAAATAATATCAAAAATGAACAATAATCTTGTGGATAAAACCACTTAAACAAGCTGATTGAAGAGGAACTGTTGTTGACACTACAGTATTAAAAAAACCGCTTATGACTCATTTTTGTTTTGTTGCTATCAGTGCATAGCTATTGATGGACGTCAGTTCAAATAAAGGTTAATGATACAAATTGTGTTCATTAACAATCACTTTTATACTTCTTTCATTTTATTACTACTTAAGTAACATTGTAACAAATCACCAATTTGAAATGGTTATGCAAATTTTTTCTTTTTTTTTTGGTTTAACATCCGACTGTTCTGCAATTACTGCAAATGCAGACGGTGAAGGATGAAACAATTTTTGTAACATATAAAAATATGCCGTGCCTGAATGGGATTCAAACCCAAATAAATGGGTTATGCAAATAAAATTACTTTCCACCATTTTGTTTTGATTAATCATAAACAAATGAAACTCGAGGGTACTTTTTTACATATCTTTTTATTATAACTGTAAAGTTTCCAGTCTGTAGAAAGTGCGATAAGTCCGACATATTAATTCAAAAATAGCAACCTCTTCGTGGGACACCTGGTATATTAGATAATGATAGTTCTTAAATTATGATATCTGTTCACTCCAATTATTACATGGTCAAAGAAACTAGATACATAAACTAGAGCTCTAATATGAAGAGGATGCTGAACACCTTATTCAGACTTCATTGTAAGTTTACTCTTACAAAAAAGAAGGATCACTGGCACAGAAGCAGATTGTAAATTGAGGTACACAATATTTTTCCAGTCTTACGAAGACATGTAACAAAACCTCTAACATTATGACTAATTCAGTCTAATGTAGATTAATAATTTTAAGCCTTTGAGGTCACATTAAGCAGTTTCTTCATGTTTGGCTGTCAGTTGGTCACCATGTCAAGTTAGCTAGACTAGGACACCATAGTGTCATGGTGATAGCTGACAACCTAAACAAAAATTACCACCAAGGATCATGCTCTAATCCATGTATACACCTACCACATAAAACCAGCTGAAATATTTAATTAAAACTTTACTTACTAATATAAAAAATAAAATAAAAAATACAATGTTGACTAAGTTTTATCATTATAATATTAACACTAACAAATCAGAAGAAAACTAACCTATAAATAAATCATGAATATTGTTTTAAAAGGATACATTATTTTCCGTTTAGCGCTGTTGAATTTTGACACCATTACAGTACAAGCACCACATCCTCCTTCTGCGCACCCCAGTTTGGTTCCACATAGTCTTACTGATTTTTATTGCTTAAGGAAAAGTATATGTATGAAGAAAATTAACTAACAGCTTTTAAAACTATTACCAAATCATCAGTACAAAAAAATTGACAGAACAAATTTTTATTTGCCTACAGAATGTAACCCAATTATAATGGCAGTTTTTACTCTCTAATGCAAATTTTTAGAACTTTAGTACGAATTCATTTAGAATATTGTGAAAGGTCAGAAACCAATATCACAATCTAGACTTTTAATTAAATTAATCTTAATTACTTTAACCTTAATCTTACTTTGATCTTAAACCTTTACTTACTTTCTTACTTTGAATCTTATATTATTACTTGGCACAAAATTACATTTAACAGGATGGAAAATTGTATGGTAAATTACATAAAACAATTACATTGTTTTATTAATATTTATGACTTTATTAATACTTTTATTAATATTTGTGACAGCACATTGTATAAACCAACAACAGGGCCATCAATTGACTATTCCAAGTCCAATTGGATCATTTGCCCGGCAAGAAGGCAGTATGATATACTTATTCAGTATAATATATTATTCTTTAGTTAGATATAAACTACAGAGTGATTTTTTTAGTCTTGTCACCCAATTGTTAATGTCTGGTAATTTTTTTCTAAGAAAGGGAAATTTTGTTTTGTGACAAGAAGTTGGTAACCCTGCTCAACTGTTATAGATACAGCAGTGTGAGTTGATTCTCCTTGAGTTGGGTAAAATTTTGAGCCGTTGCCAGTCATGTTACGAACAGAATGTATTTTACCCAATTATAAGTTATTGCTGAATTCAAGATAGCGATTGTAGAATGGCTGGATTATTTTAAAGCCAATCAGAAGCAATAAAATAATATTTTTGTTTCCTTGGACACTTCTACAGTATACTTTAAAATTTAATTTTTGATCACATACCACTGAAATTCAGTAACAGAATTTTTACACACCCTATGTACAGTATGCATTATAGTCCACTAACAATTTAAATTTCCCATTAATAGTTAAAAATGTATGTTACATTAAAAGGATACATTTATTTCTCAGATAATAAAGTAAAGTCCATTCGGGATCAACATTATCATCTACAACCTGCAACAGGACAAGTGAAAACATGTAAATTAGCAAACATCTGTAATTAAAATTTAGGCTAACTTTAAAAAAAACCAATAGCATCTCAACTTCCTTTATTAGCTATTAAAGTTAGGATTGTAGATACAAGTTCTTCGCGTGAAGATAGTCAGCTGTTTACATTCAGTCTCATTCAGTGGGGAAGCATGGGTGCTTACTGAAACAACACGTACTGAAGCTTTTTGCGATTTGCATTCCTAGACAGTTTTGAAGATCGACTAGATGGATGGGACAGGCCTGGGATAGAATAAACAATAATAATAACCACACCTCCAGTAGGTGCTACAAACACCAGTTGAATGCAAATTCATTCAGAGGCAATCGGAGTTCAGAGGACTGAGGTTCTTCTACTTATATGACAATAACAGTTTTAGTAACTCTAACTAAACAAATAACTATAGTATAGTTATAGCCAAATGATATGAGGATTGTTTAATAATTTAATAAAACAAAATTGGTGTAGAGATAAACTGTTTTATTCAGTGACAATGAAACTTACACTACTTTTCAACACAGCATCCAGCAAAATTTAAACACTTGTCCCACCGTTCTGAGAGCTTAGTTACTCGCAGCACAGAAGTCTTTATAAGACTTATATACCTTGTTGTATTATGAACCATTCATGCAGTAGGGTCTACTTTTTTTTGACCGCATCGATGTCGTCAAACTTCTTGCCACACAAAAAGTCTGAGCAAACCGAACAAATGAAAATCGAACGGGTCGAAATCTGGGCAAAAAAAAATCTGGGAAATCTGGGAAGGATGTGGCAACACCTCCCAACCCAACTTTTTGAGCGTTTCGCTCGTTCTCTGAATGGTGTGGGTGGAGGGGTTGTTGTCATGCAAGAGAATCAAAACTCTTGAGAGGGCGCCCTTAAGTTTTTGCCAAATTGCAGTTCTCACTTTCTGTCGGAACATAATTAGAATAGTACTCACTGTTCACGGTACTTTGTTCTAAATGGTAATAAAATATTGGACCTCGGACCCAGAAAACTGTCAAAATCACTTAACTGGCTTACACGCGTAAGCTTTGAAGATTTCTTTTACTTTCTCTTGCCTATATGAATAAATAGCAAGGAAAGTATTGTTTTCATGTCAATTTTTCGAAATCGTGTTTTCACCGGATACACGTTTTCAGACCCCCTGAACCAAAAAAACAAGTTTTTACCGATTGGTCTACGAGTCTGTGTGTGTGTGTGTGTGTGTACAGAATATCACAAGAACGGAACATCATACGAACTTGAAACTTAAGTTATATACCAATAAAGGACCCGACACGAACATTTTCATAAAAATCGGTCAACCAGAAGTAGTAGTTTATTTGTGTAATTTTTCACTTTTGCGATTTTCTCAAAAACGGCTCCTACGATATTTTTAAAAATCAACTACCATTACTATATGCAACTTAAATATGCATTTTGACGCAAAAATGTATACAATAAAAGTTGTAGAGAATTTAAAATCCTACAACTTTAATTCTGACACTTTTTTATACAACGCTTAGTTTAGCGGTAATTAGCGATTTTCTGTTTTTTTTTCTCACAAAAACGTGTGTATATAATCGATTTTTTAAGATTTCAGCCTTAGTATGCATTTTACGGTAAAAGTGTATAATAAAATTTATAGGAAATTAAAGGATCTACAACTCTTATTTAGAGCATTTTTCTCTATAGAGCCTAGTTTAGCGTAAAAGAATGATTTTCCGTACTTTTAAGCCAAACAGGTTGATTTTCATTTTGCGTCTTTGTCTCATGATTAAAATTAGGTTATGTTTATTGAGGTTAGTTTTTTGTTTATTTTTAATGTTTTATTACTAATGTTAGATTATATTGTTCACTGTTTGCATTGGCAAGAGAAAGTTGTCTGAGTGTTTCACAACAGATTTTTTTTTTTGGTGGACGAATCCGAATGTTTCTACTCAAGTCATGTTACTGCGGTTAAACATTTTTTACCAAACTGTTTGAACATTCTTGAATAAATTTTCGCCGCTTTTACACCTACTGATAGCAAAACTCTTATCAATTGAACCTTTTCTTCCGGCGTACACATTTCAAGCGGAACTGACATTTTAAAATGAACAAAAGAAGTTATGTTTATATTATTTATGATCAAACTTGATTTAATCAGTGTTTCCACAGTTGTTAACTTTCCTCACTAATGTGTGTGTGTGTTGCAATCTGTTCAATTAAGAAAATAAGTAACCCAATGACACAATGATATGAGAATGATACGTATGACGAAATATATAAATGAGGTGTAGTCTTGTAACAGACTCAGGCCAACCATTCCTAAAGGGTATCGTTCATTGAATCCGAACTCCTAAAGTACACTGTTAATCACTGTCTACAGTTAAAATCTGTATAAAACTAACTACCTTTACTAGGATCTGAACTACGGAACCTTCTTTTCCGAAAATCAGCTGTTTAACACCTGACTCGCAGTGACGACTTTACCACGATAACATAGTCGCTGGGTTGAGTTGTTAACTTGACTCGAAACATTTCTTTAGCTATGAGTGAACCGTTTTCTCTACACATTAATTTGTCTCAATTATTGAGTGTCCTTCGTACAAATTAATACTGTCAATACAAATTATTACAATATTGTTAATATTTCATGACGAAGAAATATCTGCGGTAACATTGAAGTCGTCAGTCACAACTGCAGTAATAATTTTTAAACTATGTTATATTTAGCACAGTGTTACATAACACTTGGACCTAAAATCAGGATTTATCATTACGTACTTTCAACATATCTTACAATTAAAACATTTTTATTCAAAACTTGTTTCACAAGGTTACTATGTAGATTCCCTCTGCAATGTAGTCTCACGGACCGCTGTATAACCTGGCTCAACTCCAGCATAAACCAACCGTTACATAAGTTCATCATTTCCAAAAAAATGCAAAAAAAATGTTCGCGTTCAGGCCTATTTATTTTGCACAGGAATTATTTTACCCACGTTGCTACTTTTGACATTTGTTCAAAATTTTTGAGAAAGAATAAACTTTCAAAGAATCAAAAGACCTGATAATTGATTTTGATCAGTACAGAAACACTACCATTGAAACATCATTTGTATAAATGAGGTTCTAAAAAATAACTGATTTCTGTACTTCATGAATGCCCGTTAACAGCTCGGCTCAAAATTGACTGATAAACTAGTCACGGACTGAACCCTTTTTACATAAATGGACACAATACCTGTAAAATATAAGGTTTAACTATAATATCAGATAATTATACAAGCGTAATAATATCTAATTATCTCTTAATTATACATAACATAATGAATTTAAACTTACTTACATAATGCATTAACCTAAACGCCGTATTTATTATTTCCCAACACAAAACTATCATTGCTAACGTCGTGGGTCAAACCCTCACTGATTAGATGACAGTTTGTTAAAATTAATTTTAATTGATTTCGGTTTGTGAAATTTTGGTTTGGAATTCCTGTTCAAAAGTGAATATCTAGTCTATTAAACTAACAAGGGTTTCTCTTTCCCAGTTTGGTCCAAGCTCTCACTAGATTGATCCCGGTTAATCCAAGTGCAGATTTTCAATCACTCAAAGTTACTATTTCCAAAAATTTGATTAGTTTACGAAGAAGATAAAGAATAAAATTGTTTTCTTACAACCCAGTTTTTAGAAGAGTTACCGCAACTCCGCTGGGCTTAATCATTTTGAGACCTCCATAATGCTCAAAATCAAAAAATCAATACATAAAGTACCAATTTTTTTAAAAGTTTTTGAAAACTACATCACCCAATAACCTACTAATTCTTGAAATACGTCTTGCAAAAGTCTTATTCGTTTTGGACGAAAATAATTTTAATTAAGAAATTTTAATTTTAATTAAAATTTAATTAAGTTAAGTGACAGTAGTTACTTGAATGCACTCTTATTTGTGGATGACGTGTGGATTGTGCAGGAGACAGAAGATGCTCTTCAACGGGCGGTCCATGTGTTGCACAAACTTTGTAAAGATTGTGGCTTAAAAATTTCTATTGATAAAACCAAATTAATGGCAAATATCCTGTCGTTCAAAAATAGTTGTGGATAGTACCGGTATGGAGAGAGTACTACTATCTCACTTTCGTTATTTAGGGTGGGCTTTGATTCTGATTTGGATATAGAGCAGAAATTGAGCCAATTCCAGACGATATGAGAGACTATAAGCAGAATTTTGGATAGTAGAGCGAGAAAGGTCACACAACTTAAGTTCTATGAAGTTATAGCAGCTCCTGTTATTCTGTACGGAAGTGAGGCATGGACAACAACAAAACCCCTAGAGCGGAGAATCCAGACGGCAGAGATGAGATTTCTGCAAAGAACTAAGGGGTGTACACGCTTGGAAAGAAAAAGGCATGAGAAAATAATGTCAGAATTGGGTATTTATAACTTGAACGAAGGTAAAAGATTATCGCCAAGTTGGAGACAGCACACGGAAAGGATGTCAGATCATAGGATACCTAAGCAAGCGTAATGATATGCTCCAGAAGAAGAAGAGCATACATTTACATCTTCTTCTTCCTTGGTTGGAAGAAGAAGATATAAATAATTTACAATTTTTACAATATCTAAAAATCTTCAGCTATTCGCTGACCCATTCAGAATTATTATAAGATGTATAAAACTAAAATGTTAACTACCGAATAATTGTTTCAATACATTGTAAAAATACAACCAAAATATTTCAATTCACAATGTTTATTCAGGATTATGCCTACTCTCTACCGTTCGGTAACCTTCTTTCCAGAATCACCATCAAAAACTAGGAGAGTAAGGTAGCTTCCATTTTTCCGTTTCTTCATATTTTATTATGCCCATCACGGGCAGATGGAGTGTTGAATTAATTGCAATCGATCTGCTGGTTCCAGGAGAAAAAAATAGTTCTGTTTCATATCACATGGTCAGCCAATTATTTATATAACTGAACTATTTAAGAACAGAAGAGGTAGATGTGTAAAAGACACTAATCAGAGTTTTCACCTCTGAGAGTAATGAATTTCATTGTACAACCAGAGCCTGTGGTGATTAAGTGAAGGTGTCATCTGCAGGATGGAAAGTAGGTGCTTTTCGGAGGGCCTGGTATGGTGATAAACATACTCTTTCAACTCAGTGAGGAAGGCAATAGTGTACCATCTCAATTCTTCTTTTTACTTAGTGAAACCTGTAGAGGTTCAAACCAGTTTTCGGCTGATGACCTAAACAACAATATTTTATTAAGTAGTCTGAATTTTTTATTTTTTTTATGATCTGTTTGGATCTTGTATGATCATGTTATTTATGTAAGTAGTCTAATATTAGTTTCTGGCCATATGTTTCCTAATTGTTAGCCTACTGATACTTTATTTGCGTTGATTTCCTACATCTTTTTTTGGGCCCATATGAATTCACTCCCTTTTTAGTTACAGACAAGCGCTCTATTGAGTATAAAAATATAAATAATAAATTTATTTATATTTATTTATAAGTATTCAATACTAAATTAACTTAGTTTTACTAGTTAACTTAGTTTTTTTAATTATTTCGACGATTAGACCTACTAGTTTCTCATTTATAACTCTCACTTTATTAACTACAACGATAAAACCTACCACTGTAAGATTTGCAACCTCAATTTTATCGCAACCTGTCTGAGCTAGGAATAAGTCTCCGCACTGTGTAGGCGCAATTACTGGTATTTGTTAGCCTAAACTTTTAATAGAATCTTTAATTAAATGAATAAAACAAACTGCACCAGAAGAATTCATTAATTACCATAAGTAAAAGATCATGAGCCTACTAATATGAGGCCTCTTTCAGGATCAAAGCTTTACTTTATTTCGATTACATAACAGCAGGCCTACAGTGTTACGTAATGCTGCACAGTATGAACAGGCGTTATCGTAGTAGGTAGAAGATTTGTATAGTAGCAAAGTACAAATTTAGGATAATCACTCTTTTTTCAGGCACTTAGGACATTATTTGATTCTGCCGCTATTAAAGTCATAATCGTAATATCAAATGCAAAGATACCTTGGGTTGGTGTTATAACAAGAAAAATCTTGATTTAAAATTAATGTATAAATACATAAATTACGAAAAAAAAGTAGTATTAGTTTTACACTGAAATTTAGGTTAATAATTGTCAAAATATATACCGTATCTTTGATTTTAAGGCGCCCTCGAATCTAAGACGTAGCTTATTTTGGCAGTACAAATTTCGGAAAAAAATAAAATCCAGAAAAATCATCAAAATCTTTTTTCTAATATAAAGTAAAATTTTATTATCTGAAATGGACGATGTAACACGATAAAGATAGAAATAGGCTAATAACTTTCTTGAATTCACTTTTTTGATTGAGTATCAAATAAGGAGGAAGTTTGTTTCCATCGGCTGTTAAACCTATTATCGCAGTTTCTCGTACCCAGTAGTTTTCTATTGTACTTCTTTGGCACCTTTCACATCGACCGTTTTATAGTTTCTAGGCATATCGAAATAGAATGGAGTTTCGTCTGCATTACCTATCTGATCAAGAGTGTCGATATTCTCAGATCGTAAGTTAAGAACATGGCGCTGCAAATTCACAAGCTGCGTTTCAAAATCAAAAATTACGTTTGTGTGCGTGAAGCTTCTTCGAATTCCGATAATTATTTTTAAAGTTCTTTTTTTATTTTATTATAAAAGATAATTTATTTTATCTTATCATTGATAGTAGATGTCTCATACGTAGTTAAGAGTACTAATATACCGGTCCAAAGATAATAAACAAATGTGACTGCAAGACACCCTCGGATGTAAGACGCACGTCGCTTTTTCAGGTATCAAATTGTGAAAAAGGTTCGTCTTAGAATCGAAGAAATACGGTATCTAACTATTTTATAAAATAGAATGACTATTTCCAATTATCTGTTATCCAAAATAATAATCACTATTATCCAAAAATGAAAATATTATAAGTAGGCTACCAAGATAAATGTTTTAAAACACCTTTAAGAGTGTTCCAAATATAAATGAAAAATTGACCTACAGCCTACAGGTGCCTAATAGGTCTGGTTCTTATTTTTAATCGTAAAAAATAAAATTATACGCTTAAAAACGAATTAAAAGAATTTGAATATTCCTTCAAAGTTTTAACTGATAAGAAAAGTTACAGAAAAATTGTTATTCTGAAGAGGAAAACAGGAGTATTCATATGTTTTCTAAGTAGACGACGTCCCACATTAAACTTGTAGTTCAAAACTTGTTAGCCATTTGACAAATTAGGTAGTAATAAATAAAAGTTGTTTGTGTTTTTGTACTTTAAACCATGAAACATGTTTTTCAAGGCCTATTTTTGCGAATTTCTTCAGTATCTCAAAATCTACTGTGAATACAGGTCTGAGAAATATTAATTCAATTTTTCATAAATCCTATTCAAAAAGACATTTTAATCCACTCCCGCCCTACAAATTTCAGTACGTCTTTATTGGAACGGATGAACTCCAGGTGATTTTTTCGCCAGCTGTAACTTGCTAACGAACCGTTTTCAGAACGATGTTTATTTCAAAACATAGTTTTTATAATTTTCTCATTAGTTTCACCAGAGGAACAAGCTCGAAAAGTTTCTCCGTTTCTCCGTGGTACACTCTGTATAACTAGAAATAAACTATAATATAGTTTAACATGTTTGTTAATAGTAGCACAACATAGCAGTTTAACACATGTTTGTTTATAGGTTACATGAGATTTCTCATGCTACAAATGATCAATCATATTGAATTTCACCCTTCACATTTTATTAGACTGAAAAATAAATAAATAAATAAGTCAGATAAATTAAAAATTTGAAAAATATTCACAAAACATATATCACAGATAAAACAATCTATTCACCAAAGAAACTTGTACTCTACTATAAGAAAACCAATGTTAAAAATACCAAAATAAAACCTTCTATTAAAACAATTAACTTTATATTCCATTCGTAATCTCATTCACAATAACAGACGGTATTGATGAAATTTTTTTTAAATTGGTCAATAGGATTTTTACAATAGGCCTAATTTAAATCACGTTTTTCGTTTTGAATACTTTTATAGAAAGATAGAGGAAAAACTTAATATTTTCACAACTTAATTTACTGAACAAAATACAAAAAATTTAATTAAGTTCGTAAATTTTCAGTACCTTTTCCTTGTCACTCAACATTTTGTTATGTCGGTAAATTGTTTATCAGAACAACACCAGTAAAAAAGAGGAGTTTCCCTGAAACTAACTAAAATTAAATTGATTCGTATTCCCATTTGAGTAGGCTACATGAAATTATCTTGTTTAAAATTTTAATGAATTTAGATTTGTATTCACGACAAAGCAACAGACAAAATCATCCATATCATGTGGTGGACCCCAACTACATAAAGATTTGATTCAAATTTCATCGTGAATCATTTTTACAAACAATACTGTTACGACAGATTTCGGAAACTTTGAGCGTTTTGAGTAAATTTTTTGTTTGTTGGCTGATTTGTCAGTTACCTAATCGGTTACTTATGATTGAACTAATTTTGATGAGGTTAATTTGCTAACAGTTAGTAGGCTAAAAAAACTCAAAGTAGGTTCTTAGTAGATATGCTTTACAGTTCTGAACGACCAAAATGAGGTTAAAAGAAAAATTGATATAAATAATGTTCTTCCAAAATTGTTAACGTAATGAATTTTAGAGCAAAAGTTTTTAAAATAAAAAAATAATAATAGAGAAGCTAAATTCGCTGAACAATGATTTAGAAAGCGCTACATTATACTGAACTTCAAAGAGAATTCGGGGTTTGATTCCCAGCCAAAATTTGAGAACTTTTAACTCCTCATAACCTAATAGTTGTTTTGTAAACCTCAGTAATCGCTAAAAACCAAACAGTTGAAGTGATTTTAAAGAAATTTAGAAATATGTGTATATACAGGGTGATTCGCGAAGATATGCAGAAACTTTGGGAGCCCATTGTACCTGTAAAAATAATGAAAAAAAAACATGGGTCCGGAAATGCTACGTTACCGAGTTACGGTTAGCGAAAGATTTCACCCGGATTTCAGCTCACCAGGTGAAATGAGGTCTTCCTGAAATTCTGGTAAGGTAGATTAAGGGGCAAATTCAATCGTTTCTTATGGTTTTTGACCTGATAAATGGAATAAAACAAGTCCCAGAACTTTACGTAAAATAGTTTTTGAGAAAAATAATGTCAAATGCAAAAAATGGAGTGAAAAAAACACATTTTTTCATCTTTGTTTTTCCGGTTAATTTTACTTTGTACTGTTATGAATAAAAATTAATTTAATCAAACATCTATTCGCTTTCTGTGTACTTTATTTGCACCGGTTTGTTCAGAATAAAATTTTCTACATATTTTATTCAAAAATTTTAACTGTTTCTTGGTGAAATAACAAAGTTATTCTTGCCCAAAGATAAAAAAAATGTGTTTTCATTTCATTTTTTGCATTTGTCACTGGTTTTCTTAAAAAAAATTTAACTTACAGTTCTGGGACCTGTTTTATTTAATTTATCAGATCAAAAACCCTAAGAAATGATTGAATTTGCCCCGTAATCATCTTACCAGAATTTCAGGAAGACCTCATTTCACCTGGTGAGCTGAAATCCGGGCGAAACTTTCGTTAGCCGTAACTCGGAAACGAAGCATTTCCGGACCCACGTTTATATAAACTTTTTTCATTATTTTTACATGTACAATGAGCTCCTAAAGTTTCTGCATATCTTCGTGAATCACCCTGTATAAAATAATAAAGCAACAACTTTATTATTCACGGTTTTCATTATTATCAGTAAAAAAATCAGTCTACGTATTTATAACGTTATAAACAACTGATGTAACAATACAATTGTCCTTTCGTAAATAATAAATTTTTTAACAGATTATGTAAAACAAAAAATAAAATTATGTAAACAATAATAGGAGTTTATTGAAAAACCTCCTAGCATCTTCAATGAAACGTAACATAGAAAAAACAGATAAACTCCTCTACAAATGGAAATACGTACATAAATTAAATATACAACGATAAATAAATGACGAAAAAGATTTGAAACGTAACAATAATACGTATCGCAAAACGTCAATAATCTGTAAAGACCTTGGATAGAAAAAATTAAAATTATCTTTAAAAACAAAGTTGCCATACTCTTATATTTAATGAAATAATAAATCGAATTAAAAGTTTTTAAATCTCGTAATAAAGTTATTAATTATGTAAAAAAATGTAGGTTTTAAAGAGTCATCAGAGGTCAGGCATTAGAAATCAAAAGAGTAAGATGATTCAAGAATCGGCAAAAACATAAATGTTCATCATCAAGTGCGAAAATATAGTGAGAAATAACAATAATTGCGATAATGGAATGATTATAGTGATTAGTAAATCACCCGTGGTTAAACTTTCATTTCATCACGAATGATTAAATTATTTTGCGTTTGCCCCCGTAACACATTTTAAAAATAGTTGTTTAGGTCATCAGCCGAAAGGCTGGTTTGAACCTCTAGAGGCTTTACTAAGTAAAACGAGAAGTTAGGTGGTTTACAATTGGCTTCCTTACTGAGTGGAGAAGTAGCATATTCTTATCAGCATGCCAGGCCCTCCGAAAAGCATCTACTTTCCACCCTGCAAATGACACCTTCAATTCATTCACCACAGGGTCTGGCTGTATAATGAAATTCATTACTCTCAGCGGAGATAACTCTGACTACTATTTTTCAAAGCTGATGTGCTATAAACGTACCCCTTGCCACCCCCACTTCATAGCTAGCCAATGACTTGCCAGCAACATTGCCGATACTTGCTCTCGTAGTCCTGTTATATATTTCGTCAGCCATTGTTTTGGTCTTTCAATAACAATTATAACCTATGAACATACAATCAGCTGATTATATTATAAAGTATTGTATGTTAACGCGTTCATTGTCACGCCGTTTTAGAAGAATTACTGCAACGCCAGTTAACGACCCTTCAAAGGGTCCATTAAAGACCCTTTTAAAGACTTTTAGTGTCCTTTAAAGGGACCCAGTTAAAGGGTTAACTGACTACTGGTGTTATTTTATGATAAGATTTTACAATTTTTAATTTCGGATGGAATTATACCATTTAGAAAAATCTACGATTCTGTGGGTTTTCCGTGACTAATTTGGAAATTCAGTATTTTTACAGAGTCGTAGAAAACTAAAATGCCCCGGCCTGGTCTGTTTTAAGTTCTTGCCGTAAAAACCGCCACCAAAAAATTTAAAATCGCTAAATTTTTCAAGGCTAATTCACTATCTTTTATTGGTTTATTTAAATTATTCAATCGTTAAGTGACCTCATTTTTTAGAATCTATGTCAAAAATTAGGAAAGCAAAATAATTTAAGAAATTATCTTGCCTTTATTTTTTTACGATCTGGTTGACCTTTATAAAATAATGTTTTTTCTTGTTAGTTATTTGTCTTGCCCATAATAAGTCGGTGGAGTGTTAAGTTAATTGCACTTGATCTGTTGGTTCCAGGACTACAAAAAAATGGTTCTGTTTCGTATCACACAGTCAGCCATTTATATGACTGAATCATTTACAGAAGAGGTAGACGTGCAAAAGACACTAGTCACAGTTATCTCCTCTAAAAGTAATGAATTTCACTATTCAGCCAGACCCTGTGGTGAATGAAGTGAAGGTGTCAATTACAGGGTGGAAAGTGGGTGTTTTTCGGAGGACCTGGCATGCTATAAGTATATTCTTTTAACTCAGTGAGGAATGCAACAGTAAACAACCTCACTCCTCGTTTTTAGTTAGTAAAACCTCTAGAAGTTTAAACCAGCCTTTTGGCTGTTGACCTTTAACAACAACAAGTAATTTGTCATAACATTTGGTTTTTTTAATCCCTAATGTGTGTAGGTGCGTTACAATCTGTTCAATTTAAGAAAATAAGCAACCCCATGAGCCCATGAGATGAGGATGATGTGTGTGATGTGTAATAAGGTGTAGTCTTGTACAGACTCAGACCGATTCCTGAGAGCTATGGTTATTTTAATCCCAACCATCAAAGTACATTGGTAACGATTGTCTAGTATTCAAGTTCATATAAAAGTACCTTTACTAGTGTCACCGTCGCCCCCTTTGACTAGATACTGTGCTGCCGGCTATCAAAGCTTCCGACGTTGCGACAGAGGGAGCCGCCAATAGTTCCGAGAGGGGTGGTAGGCTTGTAGCGGCGTACCGACAGAGGCCTTTGTCATCAAGGCCATACCAATAACC
This sequence comes from Catonia carolina, assembly GCA_035578175.1. Taxonomy (NCBI): domain Eukaryota; kingdom Metazoa; phylum Arthropoda; class Insecta; order Hemiptera; family Achilidae; genus Catonia; species Catonia carolina. Next base: position 251,435,711 of record JAQMRL010000001.1, on the reverse strand, counting down.
GCCCCCTACCACAGCGCTCTCGGCAACTATAAAAAGAGCGGTACACTAAGCCGAGAAATTCAATTCCAATCCAGACAGCATCGACAAGACATCCACCATCGCCACACGGCTACAGGACTCCAGCGAAGACTAATCGACGACCCCGCAAGAGAGAAGCTGATGCTTCCGCTCGCCGACCCGTCACCGTAAGCCGTCGACCGGACCGTCATTGCCCGCTGGCGCGAGCGATGCCCACAGCGGTCCCTCGACTTAGCCTTACGCCCACCGGACCCGACGAGCAGCCATCGACGTACTTCTGCGAGGGAAGAAGATGACGTCTCCACTAGACGACGACACGCCGTGTCGCCCAGCCTCCGACCGCCACGATGACTACGACCGACGCTTCCCATCAAGACGACCACCGCTTAAACGGCCCTTTCCAGGGTTACCAAAATGCAAAGGTTTCAACTCGCCACTTAATGTCGCCATCCGTTGACACTAAGATTTGAACCAAAAACCTTCGTCTCAAAAATCAGCTGTTGAACAGCTAATTCGCGGCAGCGATTTTACCATTAGCCCAACGCGGAGGGATATTTTGATTTTCAATGCCATATTTTTCCCCGTATGAATTAACCTGTATTTTGAGTTTCTGACAAAGTAGACTATTTTGATTACTATTTTGTTAATTCGAATACATTATTGTTTTGAATAGTAATTATATTATTATCGAATGTATACATTTTTTTTTTAATAATGAGACCCTAAAAAATGTAACCAACCCAAGTGATATTCATAGCCATGGGGCCGTCAATATTGATATCTATTATCGTTAACCCAATGAAACTAGATTACTAGTTTACTAGACTACTTTTATAGTAAATTAAAACATTAAGAAAAAAACATATTTGTATATGAATTAACTTTTTCTTAAGTATGATGTAATTATTTAGAAACAAAAATCGTACAATGTCATTGCCGTATCAACTAAAGGAAAATAATCAATCGAAGAGTTAACAGGCAGTTGCAATATTATTTATTTGATAAGAAAGAACGTGAATAAATAAAATTGAACAATGACTACATACACTTTATGTTTTATAGAGATGATGTAAATTACGCAACAAACAAGTTTATGATAAAATAAAGAATACTTTTTTCCAAAAATGCTTGCATACTCAAAAAATTAAAAACACCGCTATTTAAGATGTATTTTGTACTTGCTCGAATGAAAAATTTCCAAATATAAAATTTCAAAATTTATAAAAATTACATAGCCCACAATTAGGCCTATGCGAAGTTATTTAATGGTAATTTTTGCAATTACCAGAGTCAGTGTTACCGTACCACCTCTTCTAGAACTTTCATTACGTAACTTGGTAGCCTATAATATAGGCTAATTTAATTGAACCAGTAGTCTTCGACAAAGAGCAATTACTACTGCTCTCTAAAAATCAGTTCTTTCAACACGTACAGAAAATTCAGTTCGCCTCATATTTTCACCGATAAGACAAATTCCTAAAATCTAAGTTTCCGTGGAAAAGTCAAATATAATATTTACAATGGTTTGGTCAATTAGAGCGAAAAGTTGAACAATGTATGCCAGAAAAGATTATGAAGGCTCAAATCTATGGTACGAGGGAAAGAGGTCGACTTAAGATAAGATGGCTTGATGATGTAAGAAGTTTGGGCGTGAAGTAAATTCTGTTCATGTATGATGAGAGATAAAACGTGGCCGTTGAAGGCCACGGTTAACATCGGTCAGTTGAAGATTAAAAACAAAACTGTATAATTATTACGTATATTGTTTCTGCATTATGCTTATATTTCAAGCCTATCCACCTATTTTAATTGGGTAAGTACCTACAATAAGAGAGTACTTACAAATAAGCACACGGTACTTACTTTATGTCAGGCACGTGTTATCAAGCCAACATATGAAAACTGTTCAGCAGAATTTATAACCTTGATAAACTTATTTTGTATTTGTTTGGCTAAAAAAGTTTACGTAATTTGTAACACAAAATGATAAATTAGGCTAGGTTACCACATGTACAATGAGTAAACAATAACAAATTATCAAGTAGGTTCCAAATAAATTATTAATAAGATAAAATGAAGTCAGATAATGCACAGCAAATAAAATACATCTGAAAACAAATTACATTCGAATAAATATACTTTTATTTTATTCATTAATTTATGTTTATTACTTTTAATATAGCTAACTTAGCTATACAGAAATTTTGTAATTTCTGTGGGAAATTGCATGGTGCACGTCAACTTTTGGATGTTACTGTATTTTCGAATACAATTTATTAGTCGAGTTAAGGCAGAAAATTGCTTAAATTGCAAAAATTTGTAATTTACCAAATGATTTTGAAGACATGATAAACAATTTTGAAATCAGTTACAAATTCTTTATATTAGTTTTACCTGAAGACGTTTTATGGGTTGTTTTTGTTGAAGGTTTGCCACTGGCGATCTGTAGTATCTAGCTACAACAAGTAATGCACCACCTTCAACTTTACCGGTGGACAAATACTTTAATATGAACTAAAATTTCCCATAACAGACAGGTGGAGCGTCAAATTATTTACACTCAATCTGTTAGTTGCAGGGCTAAAATAAATAGTTCTGTTTCTTATCACATGGTCAGCCAATTAAATGACTGAATAATTTAAAAACAGATGAGGCAGAGGTGTGAAAGACACTAATCAGAGTTATCTTCTCTGAAAGTAATGAATTTCATTATACAGCCAGACCCTTTGGTAAATGAAGTGAAGGTGTCATTTGCAGAGTGGGAAATATGTACTTTTCAGAGGGCCCGGCATGCTGATAAGCGTGCTTTTCCACTTAGTGAGGAAGGCAAATTTAAACCCCCTCACTCCTCGTTTTACTTAGTGAAACTTCTGCAGGTTCAAACCAGCCTTTTGACTGATGACCTAAACAACAATGAACTAAAAAAATAATAAAATAGTTGAGCGCCACCTCTACCAGCAGAGCATGAGAAAAATAAAAGATATCTCTTTGCTTTAAACTAATATTTAATGAATAATAAACTAATGCAACTACTAACAAAATAATCCTTAACCTATTTAAAATATAGCCAACCTTTACTCTGCCGCAATTTTAATACAAAAACCAAAAAACTTAACAAACTCTTAATAAATACGAAATGAATTTACCTCAAATATGTTTCCCTTTTTTCTTCTTCTTCTCGTTCTCCTACTCACTTCTTCAAAAACTGATTCTTCTTAACAAACTCCTCTGTTACACTCTTAAGTTCCAAGGGAACTGATTTTAATTTCCTGGATCCGAACCAGGAAACCACTGGTTAACAAGCCTTCCTCTCCCACCAACCTGATGGGCCAACGGGAAGGAGAACCACCCCAATGACTGGCTGAAAGTTGGTAAGTGGAAGAAAGGTCCAAAAACACAGAGGGAGAAATATACCCGTCTAAAGAATATCAGATGGTTGACCGTTGGCTATATTTACAACCTATTGTCTAAACTACTATTCTAATGTAACTTATTCTAACAATGGGGATTTTCCCCTTACATTATTTATTGGGTTGTTACTGAGTAATGTAATTAAGAACTTAGCCATAACTTCCATTATTTGTACAATTGTTTCTTTACACGGTACAGTGGTCATTCAAAAAATTAGGCTACTCGTATTATAGTCTCGTATTCTCTTGTATAGCCTATACTAAACTCGTATATAGTCATTGAAAAAACAAAGATCTGCTACCTAATCGACGCACAACTCAAGATTCAGGGTGATTCTACAATTATTCTCTTAGTTACAGTAGACAGTCTGGAATGATAAATTATCAACGGCTGTATTCATTATTTATTGTACAAGCATTATTTTTGAACCGCGTGCCTCATCTCTCCTAAGCCATTAATTCCTCAAGATCAGAGGCAAACCTTAGCAACAGTGTGGAATCTACTCAGTGATTAAACTAATGGTACCACGATAACAAAACTCATTTAGCGTTATATAGTTATCTGTTGTACAGGTCAACAGCCGAAAGGCTGGTTTGAACCTGTAGAAGTTTTACTAAGTAAAACGAGGAGTGAGGTGGTTTACAATTGCCTTCCTCACTGAGTGGAAAAGTACGCTTATCAGCATGCCGGGCCCTCTGAAAAGCACATATTTTCCACTCTGCAAATTACACCTTCACTTCATTCACCACATGGTCTGGCTGTATAATGAAATTCATTACTTTCAGAGAAGACAACTGATTAGTGTCTTTTGCATCTCTACCTCTTCTGTATTAAATGATTCAGTGTTCTTGATTCTGTTCTTAAATGATTCAGTGATTTAATTGGCTGGCCATGTGATAAGAAACAGAACTATTTATTTTAGCCCGGCAACGAATAGATTGAGATTGTTATATCTAATGGGTGGTAATAAATCCGTCGATAACTTGACAAACAATCCGAACCGGGATGTTTCTTTAGTTTCACCAGTTTTCACAACACTATTCATAGAACACAGTGTAAGGCCACGCGAAACAGGCCCAGATAATGTGTTTCTTTTATAAAATATTATAGGCCTAATAATCTGCATATTTTAATATTCTCCTGACAATTATAACGTTGAAGAGAACCCAATGAAGCCCCAAGTCCTAAATGATTTGCGTTACCAAGGTCTTGCCGTAATCCACAAATTTTCGGGGCAATAAATTAGAATAATTACATTTTAATTTCTAGATTACTCTAAAAAAACAACACAACAATTATAAATGCTCCCAGCACCCAGTGATAGTAGTTGTATAACGAGATGTCTGGTGACTCCATCTCTGAAATCCGTTTTGTTGTTAATCCTTAATACTTGAACGTTGCAATCTGTTTAATTCAGAACAATAAGCAACCCCATGACCCAATGAGATGAATATGATGTATATGACGTGTAAATAAAGTGTACTCTTGTACCTAAGAGAACCATTCCTGCGAGAGTATGGTTAATTGAACCCCAGCCGTCAAAGTACACAGGTAACCACTGTCTGGTATTCAAATCCGTATAAAAGTAACTACCTTTACTAGGATTTGAATCAGAAACCTTCGTCTCCGAAAATCAACTGTTAAACAGCTGATTCGTGGTGACAACTTTACCTCTAGACCAACCCGGTGTGTCAAAAAACAATTTAAACCGGGAAAATTATTCAAAATACTTAGCAAAAACGAACTCCTGCTGACCTTCCTGTGTTACAACTAACGCTGTTGATTGTTTAGTGTTATTTATGTTGTATTGTTGTATTTATGTTGTTTATGTTATAAGTTATTTATGTTGTATTAAATCCAAACATAATATTGTTTAAAAGGGGATAATTGATCCTCAGCTGAGTTGGTTATGTCATATTAAACATAAACAATTCCAAATTTGTGGTGAGCTTCAGAACTTAAGTTTTCATGTGCATATTTGCACACTAATTTGATAAATATGTGCTTCCGTAGTATAGTGGTAGTACGGTAACCTACAATTCAGAGGTCCCGGGTTCGATTCCCGGCTAGAATCTGTAAACAAGTCACAACCCACCATTCCAGTTACATAACCCACCACAATCACTAATAACCAAGCTGTTGATGCGACTTAAAATAAACTAAAACATCTGGTGTGAACACTCACACGACTTTCTCTTGCCAATGTCAATAACCTGTTTAATCATAAGTAAACAGTATAAAATTAAAAAAAAAAAAAATTAATAATAAATCATAAGTGAATAACGCAAAATGAAAATCAACCTCTTTACGACTCAAAAATACGAAAAATGAATAACTTAAGTCGGTAGAAAAATCCTTAGTTATAGGTCTTTTAATTTCCTACAACTTTGATTATACGCTTATGCCCTAAAATGCATATTAAGGACGCTATCTTAAAAAAAAATACCACAAGAGCACAGCACTCACGATTTTTAGCAGACGCGGTGCTTACCCTATCTTGTAGATCAAATATGTAGTAAATGAGGCAATTTTTAAAAATAATTGCCAAAAACATCGCACGACTAAACTAGCCTACTTCCGGTTGGCCGATTTTGACGGAAATGTTTGTGTCGGGTCCCTTTAAGTTTAAAATATTTAAGTTCCCAGTAACACTTTCTACACTATTCCGTTCTTGAAATATTTGATTCACACACAGACCAACTACTTATAAAATGGTTTTTGGGTTCATTGGGTCTGAAAATTATGTGCATTCCGGTGAAAACTGTACTTGGAAAAATCGACATGAAAACAATACTTTCCTTCCTTTATAGCTTATACAAAGCTATATTCGTATAGGGCAAGCGAAAGTAAAAGAATATGATAAATTGTTTCTGGCGTTTCGGATGTACACATTACCCTATTTGTTGCCATGGCAACGGACTTTCTTTACAACGTGTTTAAAATGAGCTGTAAACGCACGAAGCACGCATGCATTTTTTTATAAAACACTTCCTACATTTTCAGCATTTTAGAAATAACTCATTAAGGAATACAATTATTTAAACGAAAACATTGTAAATAAGACAACTTTGTACGAACAATGAAATTTACACATAAAATAAAACTATAATTCAATAACCAACATTGCAATAAATTGAAAAGCATGGAGTATTTAAACCTGTTACATAACAATTTGTTTGTTGGTCACGGTCAATAATTACATTAACATTCATTCATTTTAGTATACCAATAAAAGTTAATAGTTATTAATAAGTGATAACTTACTTTCTTGCCGTTTACAAAAAATACCAAAGTAGAATAATTTTCTATGTACGGTTCACCCATCACTAATAACACATAAGTTACGATTATATAACGAAACAATGACGACACGAGACTTCAACACGCTTATTGAACAAGTTGTTTACCGAGCGAAAGAAAGAAGCTGTATAAAAAAGATAAGTCTAGTAATGCCAACTTAACGCAGTTAAACTCCCTCTTAATTCTCTCAATTCCCTTAATTAATTTATCTCGTGTATTTATTTACTCTTGTTCAATTTACGCAAGTGGTGAGACCAACGTGGCTCTGTTATAGTTAGGCCTACTTCTCGAAGATCGAAATTTTAAGAAAATCAAACTGTTAAAAGAATCAAGATGTTCCAGATTAAAATCGCTCGTACAAAGTTTTTTGCTGTTTTTTGTCAAGTTTAATAATTTTACCTAAGGTCATTAAGTTGTTCAAGTTGGCAAATAAAGTTTAATATTAGGTAGTAGGTAACTTATTTATTTTTCTATAAAGCTTACGTTTTACGTAGCACAGGCCAATAAATTAATTTTTCTTTTGCAACAAACAATATTCTTTTTACCTTATTTTAGATTTTTTTTTAAATCGTTTTCGCCTTACACGACAAGCACCAAGAGTGTTTAATTGGGTCGTGATGCCACACGATACTTATGTCTACCAGTAATAGACAAACTACACTACAATAGATATAACTATGTTGTAGGATGTCAATAAAAATGTCAACAGTCTGTCATGGGGCGCCAGTTTTTTTATTTACCAGTCCGGTGCATTTTATGAAAACCGCGATTTACTTTAGGCCTACCATAAATCCGATTCAACCAAAGACGATGCTAAGACTCTCTTCGGGAGATTGCATTAACATGATGGAGTCTTTTAGAGGGCTGCTTCTCCTTCCTCCCCGTTTATCGTTTGCACATTAATGCTAATGCATAAAATGAAGGTTAACAGATAAAATTGACTGATAAAAATATACCAGACCTCACAGTATATAACTCAGGCATGAAAGGCAGTTGCGCTAACCACTATATCCACCTCCTTTGATCACACCAATCACCACGCCCACCAGCAGCCAACGCAATTGATTGGTTGGTTCTTCAGCAACTAAAAAAAAATAGATGGCGTATTAGTGCTTTCTCAGAGAGCAACACTAGTATCATTTAAAGTCTTGTATTTACCGGCAAATTTATAGGAAACAAATAAACGCGTTTAAATTAAAATTGGGTGCAATTTTAGCACGTACGCCTCTAAGTAAACAGATTTTTTGACATGTTTTCAAGAAAATGGTAAATACACAGGAACGTATTTTCATAGTCTACTTTACTGTCTCAAAATTTACCTGCAAGCCGTTTAATGAAACAACTTCTACGTACACATGCAAGTATTAAACAAAACAACACACGAGTTCATTAAAAAATATATATTCATTAGTATTTCATAAAGAAAATGGGTGAATTTTGTTATCTTGTTTTCTCACATCCTTACGTTCTTGAACACCCTAATTTTCTTGACGTTGGACATCAAGAAAAAGTTTGAAAACATTCGATTCTTCAAAAACAGAGACCTGAACGTTCTTCCTGAATCCTGAATCCTGGTTGAGAGGGCTGAGAAGCCCTATGATGGCGACATCGTGTTAAGGAACACCTGGTCGCTCGGGGAACAATTTTACCGAATAATTGCAACCTCATGAAATTTAGGGGGAATTTTATAGTTTAAAATTAGGAAATAGGATTCTGGCTCTTGCGGGATTGGGACTGGGACTTCAAAGGAGGTAATGTATTTTAAGAAGTTACTCGTGGATGAAAATTTATATTAAGGGACAAGTGGGTTTAAGAGCGGCTCTTTTCTTTTTTTTGTTTTTCAGTGGCCTTTTTCAGTTATGTGGGAGTTTTATTGTCTTGAGGAGGGGAAGGCACGCACCGTACTTAACGTGGACAAATGGTACAATTTTAGGTAGGGGTTAGTTTATGATTTTAGGGGAGACGAAAAGGGTAGAGTTTGGCATAATCACCGGCCTTTTATTTTCTAAGTGTTTAATAATTTAAAATGGCGGCTCTTTTCACCGTAGTGGAGTGATTATGCATAGGAACATGGGGACTACTACCAACTGGGGGGCGTGAGTCATACAAGTAGATGAAGGGGCATGGGTATATAAGAGGAATACAGGGCGGAATAAAAATGTGGCAACTCAAAATTTTGATAAGTGGTTCATACTGGAATTTAGATAAAGTCGTGGAATGGTAATGGCATAAAGACTTCGGGCGGATGTGGGCGTCGGTACAAGTCCTGAATGATCTGGGGTCCGTCAGTTTTCCCGGCGTCGTGGAGCCGTTTCGAGGTATTGTAAATAAAGTCCTCCATAGAGGGGAAGAGAAGGTGTTCGTGTACGATGCGATTGGAGATAAGATAGTGAAACTTTGTGATGCAACGGAGGACTTTGTTCTGGTATGCTGAAGTACGTTTTTTGTTGGTCTTGGAGAGAAAGGGCCACCATACCGGCGACCCGTACAAAAGGAAAGGACGTAGAATGGAAGAGTACATCAGAAGTTTCAGTTTTGAGGAGTATGCAGTAGAAATGAACAAAGGGACGAGTAAAGCGAACAGGGCCCTACCCTTGCTAAGCTTGTTGTCAATGTGCTGCCGAAGTGTCAGTCGTTTATCTAGGTCAACCCCTAGATATCTGACGCTGTTCTGCCATGGGAGGAGTTCCCCTTCCAATCGTAGAGGCGGAGGAACGTTGCGTTTTAATGTAAAATGGATTGCTTCGCATTTGGTGGGGTTAAGTGACAGTCTCCAGACACGACACCAGCTCGTGACGTCTAAAAGTTGAGTTTGAAGCGCGCGGCAATTGAGGCGGAGGCATCTGCCGTGACGGTACAGAATAGCGTCATCGGCAAACAGTCCGAATTGGATTGAATCACGGACAGGGAAATCGAAGGTGTACATAAGATAGAGGATGGGCCCAAGGACCGAGCCCTGAGGTACACCCGCGGACGAAGGGGTGAGTGGGGACATGACCATGTGGAACTGAGGAATAGTGACAGAGACTTGGAATTGTCTCCCAATAAGGTAGGAATGAAGTAAGCGTACAGTTGAGGGGGGGGGAAAATTGTGCCAGCTTGTAAAGGAGGCCCACATGCCAGACGCGGTCAAATGCAGCCCTAAAATCGAGCAGCACAGCCGTCGTGTCGCAGTGGGAATTTCTGGCATCCACAAGTGCCGTGACGATGCGGAGGAGTTGGGTAGTTGTGGAGTGTCCTTGACGAAAACCAAATTGCTCAGGAGGAAGAAGCTTTAGATCTGGCGGGGAATTCAGGATGGCGTATCCAGAGACATTATCAGGACCAGGGGCCTTGCGCGGGTTGATCGAGGAAATTACAGAGGTGACATCATCCTCTGTGAAGGGCTGCATGTGACAGGGTGTAGGGTCAGAAAGCGTTAAGTTGACTTCGTCATTAATGAGTTCATCCTGGTCATGATGAACGGGCGGAGGGGCAACAAAATGTCGTTCAAAATGCGAAGCGAAAGTGTCAGCAATCGCCTGCGCAGAATAAGTCAAACCATTAGGTGTCATCAGAGGATGCGACTTCCTCTGGGTCGACAACAAACGACGTGTAGCCTCCCATGGTCTTCCGTCGTCAGCTACTCGATGAAGGTAGTCCTCCCACTGACTACACCGGAGACCATCGAGTAGCAGTTTGCACCTGGCGGCGGCACCGTTGAATAGATCCCGATGATGTGGATCTCTGGTGCGCTGCCAGAGCCGTCGAAAGCGACGTCTATCGGCGATTGCTGCTTTAACAGCAGTTGGAAGTGACGACCTAGTGCGAGGCGGGCGTGGGTGTGAGTTCTGGGCAATAGAATCGGAAAGTATCGAAGTGAGGGAATCAAGATGGGACTCAAGCTCAGTTACTGTGGTAATAGTAGGCGGTTCAGGCGGGAGTACGGAGGCAACTGAGGCATAGAAAGAACGCCAGCAGACCTTCAGAGAAGGAGGCGGGACCGGAATACGAGCAGTCGAGGACGTGAAAGTAAACAGAACCGGGAGGTGATCAGAATTCAATTCGGGCAATACATCGATGTCAGGGGCGGAGGCGAGATCGAGAGAAATAGCATAGTCAAGGATATCAGGAAAGTGATGAGTGACTGGGGGCACCCTAGTCGGGGTGTCAGGCACATGGAGCGCTAACGATAAAGGAGACTGCTCGAGGAAGGATAGGAGTTCGGTACCAGCAAGGTTCGTTGTTCGGCAGCCGAGGTCCGTGTGTTTGCTGTTCCAATCACCAGCTGCAAACACAGGTTGACGTTGGTCGAAGAGCGTAGCAAGGGCTGCAGGGTGGAAATGGGCAGTCGGGGGGCGGTAAACCGAAATGAAAGTAATCAGACGCGAGAAGAGAGGCACCGAAACAGCGGCATGTTCAAGTGAAGGAATAGGGGCCGTGTCAAGTAAGTTATGAACATGTCTTTTATGTATTAGAATAGCTACCCCCCCCCCTGCCGGGGCGACAGCGCCAGGGCGGTCGACACGATACACAATGTAGGGGGATAGGCGAAAGCGAGTAGTAGGTAGAAGTTTAGTTTCCTGTAGAAGAGCAATGTCAATGTCGTAATCCGTCAGTACCCGTAGTAGATCGTTACGTTTGCGAAGGATGCCATTGCTATTCCATGACATAATGCGAAAACGCATTACAAGAGAAGGGAGGGCAGAGATGAGGCAAAGACAGAGAAAGCTTCAGAGGCGGAGCTAATGGATGCGAGTTGAGGAAGAATGTTAGCCACCCAAGCGAGAAACTTAGGGGAGGTTAGGAACTGGACAATCTTAGTAAAATCGAATGTAGTGCTGTCCTGAGGAGGGACTTTTTTAGCCGGGAGTGGCGGAAACTCCCTTTTCGAAAAGACCGGCTTGGATGGCACTGAGTGGTGGGACCACTCAGATGAACGTTCTTACATATTTGACTCAATAAAACAATACTATCAACGTTTTCACAGAAAATTAGCTAGACATAAAAATGAACTAATAAGATTAGCTCAGTTACTTTACCGAACAATCCTCCCAGAAGGCTAACGAGAACTTGTAACAGAGATTTGTTGTTACCTTAATAGAAAAACAATTCAGATGACTGTATAAATACAACTGATATAAATACACTAATTCAGAATTCCATTAGTAAAATAAAAACCAAGAATCTCTATCAATGGGTGGTCTGCTTCCTCAAGTCGTTCATATTGGGTATCATTTTGTATTATTGTCACCTTCAAGCACAGCTGTTATTGTAATTCATTGTACAGACACAAATAAAATAATATGTTGAAAAAAAAATTATTAAAATCATTATACCTCAACGAACTAAAGATTGCAGATGAGATCTAGCCAATAACAGCCAAGGTCGGGTGTGAGGTTGTTCCTTCGGTAAGTCACACTCTGTTTCACTGAACTACAGCTGACTTTTTGATAGGCTGTCATCCATAGCGGGACCACAATGTTATTACGCAGGATACGATTAACGAAAGTCAATTGGCTTGTGCTGTGATTTAGTTTATTATGCTCCGCCTTAATATGCAGTCTATGGTTCGTTAAGGTATAATATACCAAATACTGCGGTGGAAGCTAATTCATTTCAAATGACCTACCATTAGGGGCTGTCTCTTACCGGTAGGTCATGGCCAAAGACGGTGTCTCGGCCGCATGTCATTGGGAACAGCTTCCTTTGTTTGAACAGTTAGGCGCAAAATGAAAATCGCGATTTGGGTGTAGCAATGTGATACTCATAATCGACAATGATGCGGTAAGGTCTTGTTTTGTTGGTCAACAAAAAGACCCTTGTTGAAAAAACGTGGTTTATGGAGAAATGCTGCATCGCCCAAAAGTGCATTTGATTTTCGCCCCGAAGAAAAACAGCTAAAAAATTCGAGGTGGGAATATTACACACTACGACTGAAACTGCAGTTTTTTCCAATCAACCTCAAGTAATTTTGTTCAAGTCGCATCAAAATTTCGGTTGTTAGCAAATAATTTATGTTAAGGAACTGTGGTTTTGTACCTTTGAGTATTCTACAGCTAGTATATTGTATTCGTAGTTATACAATGTACTAGTACTAAAGTTATACAGTTTAATGCACAACGAACGATGCTTTACCTTGCCTATATACAAAGATTTATACAAATTATTATTTCCCAGACCCTAGCCCAGCGAGAATCGAAAACGGGACCTTCCGCTTAGCACACTAGCTAACCACTGCACCACAGAGTTGACGGTGATAAATTTTGAAATTAGCGGTTGGAAAATGTCGCTAATTCATATCAGCCGGTTAACTAATATCACGACTATCGTTCGACTCGATTAATCGATATGTTTCTGCTGTCTACCGGCGGCATTTAGCACGAGAGAAAGAATTATAACCTCACTTACTGTGATAACCTATCCAAATGGAAGAAAATGTTTTGTGTTCGTGAAGCAGAATAGTTTTACTTATGAGTAATATTAATTGTCACTATTGTTAACTTATATTATTACAAACAAGAATCATTTAGCTTTTAACCTGAAAGATGAGTGATGACGAAGAAACGAAGAAGGTATGCAGTCATATTTGTCATTTTCACTACTTGTATTTCTTTTGTTGAAAGATTGTCTTATCACTAACAGAAACCATATAGAATTTTCGGTTCAAAATTGTTAGTTCTAGTGATGGTAACTTTAAGAAGTTAGAATTGTTCATGAAAGTAATACATTACTTCAATTATAACCTTGAGTTAAAGTAGAGGATGTAATTGTTCTGTAGTTACATTTTACAAATGGTTAATGCAAAGACTGGATTTTCTTGTCTCATAGATTATTTTTGTGGGACAAGTTTAACTCCTACGGTAAGGTACGAGTCGGATCTGACCCGAGCACTGGTTTTTCTAGTATTTCTCTTCATCTCCCTCTTTAATATGGTTGTAAGGTCAAGGAACCCTTTAGGAAGGTGTTGAGCCTTTCTAAAGTGTTCATAGTCTAATTTTGATCACGCATACTTTACCTGGCATTTTATTTATTCTGTTTTCAGGGTGTCTATTTGTTTGGACAAGATGTGACTCAGATACCCTGTTTTCGAAATACCTTTTTGTATTCAATTAGTACTGGCCTGGGGGTTGGGCTTGTTTGTTTCATGTTTACTAGTAAAGTTTCAAAGGCCGTAAATTATGGATATGGATCGTTTCTTTTTACTACTTTATCATATTGGTAAGTCATATACAGGTAAATCATTTTTTTATCCCTGATTTGTCTACGTTGCAATCTGTTCAATTCAAAACAATATGCAACTTCATGACCAATGAGATAATTTGTATGATGTGTAGTCTTGTGCTGGCTCAATCCAACCATTCCTGAGAGAGTATGGTTAATTGAACCCCAACCATCAAAGTATAGCCTGATTTTCGTGAGGAGAGCACTTGGCAAAACGTGTATCCGCATTATACTTAGAACAAAATATTTAGGCGGGTCGAGTTTTTGCTCGTGTATCCCTTCCACAACCTCCTATGTACTCATAATACTACTCTTACGCTCTTTACAGTGTCACAATAAGTACACTGTTTTTTACATGTTAGGATAAATAAAAGTAGTTTTTTCACTGAATTTTTATTTATTGTTTTCATTTACTGCAGTTGGATAATATATTATTAATATAAATAAAGTATAAATGGAGTTGTAATGTAATTTACATCTTGTTTAAAACATATGTGCAGAAGTCCTGTACAATCAAATACGATAAGCTAATTTTTAAACACGAAAATAGAACAGTTTGAATTTATTTTTAAATTTGATTTTTTTTTTTTTAACGCATGTGTCGCAAATATAATAAATTTATCACTTGATGTGTATTAGATATTATAGGTGGAGAACATTTTTTGAGCGTAATTGGTGAAGTAAACTTTAAAATTAGGTATAATTTTCTAGTCAATAGGAGCAGTAAGAGAGGAGAAATTGCTCAACAAGTGGGAGTGGCGAGGTGAGGAAGTGGTGAAGTACACAGCAAACTCCCACCCACCTAAATTTATCGTGCTTATTATAGTATAGTCTTGTATGTACTGCAATAGCGCAGCATATGTAATGAACAATGGAACAGCATGGCTACAAAATACAATGGGTGTTATCAATTTTCAACGACACTCTGACTGTACATCATACTGTTGGTTGGAGGGGTATGTGGGGTCGAAGTCAAGTATGCGCATACGTAGTCTAGTGCTCACAGCAAAAAAAAAAACAAAAATTCGCTTGGCCTTTACACAGGTATACTGTTCGCCAATTACGGTGGCATGTAGGGAGGGTAGCGAGACAGAGAGAGAGAATGTGTTGCGTCACTGTTCCCCTCAACTCATTTCAATCAGTGCACGGTGTTCAAGCGTAATAGTGACAATACGTGATACGGTAGGGCACTCTGCCCGCCAGTTTCGTTCACTACACTCTAACAAGCTCATTTTTCATCAAAAAATTCTGAAAAAATTACTTTTGCTTCCTAATGAATCTTATTTTATTACACTATATTTTTTTTATTATACTCTGATATTTAGGTAAGATACGCTCGTACAAAGTTAGACATTTAAATCTCATCGCATTTTTTGCGTATCATGTAGGCTAATATAACTTCTTTTCCAGGACGACATAATATGTGTTTTATTTTGTTATAAATTATAAAATTTTATCTGTAATTTGATATTTGTTGGGAAGAAACAGAAATAATAAACGAGCGTGAAAAAATATCTTTTTGAAAGGAAGTCAAAGATAGATCATCGTGTCTGGTGTCTCCTTCATGTTAGCATTCCGCACAAACAGAACACGAGTAGTGAGTACTACTTTAGAGGCAGCCTGTATCAGGCTACGACGCTGTGGTAGGGGAGCTACTTACTGCACATGTGCAGCCCACACGCCATCGTAGTTAGTTATAGTTATAACCACTGTCTATTGTTCAAATCTGTACAAAAGTAACTGTTTTAAAAATCATAATTATGTTTTAACAAGTGACTTACATTTTTGAAATTAATACTTCTGTGAAAAAACATTGGTTTTAAACTGTCAACTATGTTGAAATACAGTATGCAGTCAGCCTAACTGCTTGAGTCATTAGCCAACAAATGAATTTAAGTGTTAGTGCTTTTACCAGAATGTGTTAATATTCATATAATCTTAAAATCTGGTGTGTAACACGCACACAACTTTGTCTTGCCAATGCAAACAATTAACAATAAACCTAACATTATAAATAAACAAGAAACTAACCTCAATAAACATAACCTAATTTTAATTATGAGTGAAAGACGCAAAATGAAAATAAACCCCAGTTTGGATTTAAAATGCAGAAAATAATTTTTTCACACTTAACTAGGCTCTGTAGAGAAAAATGCTTTAAATAAAAGTTGTAGATCTTTTAATTTCCTAGAAATTTGATTATACTTATTTGACATAAAATGCATAAGGCTAAAATCTTTAAAAAAATTGATTTTTTTTACACGATTTTGTGAGAAAAAAAAATTGCTAATTACCGCTAAACAAAGCGTTATACAAAAAAATATTTGAAATAAAAGTTTAGAATTTTAAATTCTCTACAACTTTTTCTAGTTACAGTTTTGCGCTAAAATGCATATTAAAGCAGCAATCTTAAAAAAAACAATTTGTTTACGAGAAACAACCTCACCAAGAATTTCAGCAGAAATGGCGCTACCTTATCTTGTAGAGAATAAAAAATTTAGTAAATGAGGCGATTTTTTAAAAAATCATAGGAGCCATTTTTGAGAAAATCGCAAATAAGTGAAAAATTACACGAATAAACTATTACTTCTGGTTGACCAATTTTGATGAAAATATGTGTCGAGTCCTCTAGTGGTATCTAAATTTAAGTTTCAAGTTCGTACGATGTTCCATTCTTGAGATAGTTTGTTCACACACACACACACACACACACAGACCAATCACTAAAAACATGGTTTTTGGGTTCAGGGAATCTAAAAACGTGTTGATCCGAAAAAACTCGATTTTGAAAAATCGACATGCAATCAATACTTTCCTTCCTATATATTCATATAGGCAAGAGAAAGTAAAAATGTAATTTTCTAGTTTTCATTACAAATATGATATACAACTGTTGTTTCCAATTTTTGTATTAAAGAGTGTTTGATATTCCAATAGATTTAAGTATGGTTGTTTTGGTTTTACAGGTTTTCATGTAGGTATACTTACTCCCAACGAAATTTTGAATTACAGCGGACACAACAGTTATTAAAACAAAAACTTCTACTTGAGGGTACTGAAGCTGATGTCACAACTCCTAAAGAAATAACAGGAACAGATATTTTGCAAGAAGAAATAGATAGAATGAAACAATAATGTAGTTAATTTTATAGTTAGTTGTTAATAAATATATTTATACGAGGTAGGGTCAAAAAGTTCCCGGAATTGGTTATTAAAAATTTATTAAAAATATTTATAACATTCTTACATTATTTCCCTTCAAAATACTCTCCTCCTGCATCTACACATTTATTCCACCGTTCATATAATTGTTGGAAACACTCTTGAAAGCCGTTTTTTGAAAGTTCCTTCAGCTGCTCCGTCGCATTTTCAATCACCTCTGACGAATCAGCAAAACGATGTCCCTTCAATGCCATTTTTAACCTTGGAAACAGGTAGAAATCTGGTGGTGCGAGATCGGGAGAATATGGAGGATGTTCCAGAGTGGTAACATTATTCTTGGCAAGGTATTGTTTCACCATTAGGGATCGATGTGCTGGGGCATTGTCGTGCAACAAATACCAGTCATTCTCTGCCCATTTTTCAGGTCGTTTTCGTCGAATTGCATCTCGTAGCCGTTTTAAGATCTCTGTGTACAATTCTTTATTTACTGTTCTCCCTTCAGGAATAAATTCATAATGAATCACTCCACGGTAATCAAAAAACACCTCCAACATCACCTTACCCCGGCTTCTGTCCAAGCGAAATTTTTGTTTTCTTGGTGAAGTTTTTGACTTCCATTCAGCGGACTGCCGTTTTGTCTGAGGGTCGTAAAGAAAGCACCATGTCTCATCACCTGTAACAATTTTGCGCAGGAAGCTGTCATCTGCATCAGCCATTTCAATCAAGTCCCTGGACATGGTCACTCTCATTTCCTTTTGCTCAGGGGATAACATTTTTGGAACAATGTGCAAGCAAACACGGTGCATGTTCAAGTCATTATGAAGAATGCTGTGAACACTCCCATGTGAAATACCAACTTCAGAGGCAATAGTATTGATGGTTGTTCGCCTGTCCGCACGCACAATTTGTCGAACGCGCTCAACATTGTCGTCTGTAGTGGAAGTGGAAGGCCGCCCAGTCCGAACGTCATCTTCAATTGTTGTGCGACCGTCGCAAAAACGCTTATGCCACTCGTAAACTGCTGTTTTCTTCATCGCAGAATTTCCGTATGCTTTTTTTAGCATCTCAAGAGTCTCCGAGGGTGATTTCTCCAGCAACACACAGAATTTAATATTGCCACGCTGCTCTAATGACGACATTGCACAATCCGACGAAAGACAGAAACTACGATCTACAATATTAAACACCGAACGCACGGAACCAACTACAACTGCCTGCTAACCTCAAAAGCACATTCACTACCAGTTATGCCAACCTCACAAACAAAAATTTCCCTTTCAGCTTACAAATACGTGACTGTAAGCGACCATTCCGGGAAATTTTTGACCCTACCTCGTATACCATCATTTGCTTATATTGGTTACTTTTCTAAAAGTTTTTAATTCTAAAGCTGCATCCAGACATCTATCATAACATATTTAGATTACTGGCAGCGCAACACCGTAACATCACTTGTTGATTTTCTAGTGTCGCATCAAAGAAAGACGTTACGCATGCTCTGTTTATGACTGGAACGGACTGCATAAGAAGTTTCCAATATGCAACATGGATTGAAGTGTAATTCTAAAATTTATTGAGTTGTACCGCAGTAAAGTAATTTTGTGGGACCCAAAACAACCCCACTATTACAACAAAATTTTTAAAAATGATTGTTGGAAAGACTGGCTTTAAACTTAAAAATTATAGAGGAAGATTGTAAAAAACACAATCAGCAGTCTATTATTGTCATTGAGGCGAGGGAAAGTGAAAATAAAGAAAACTCAAAAGTATAAGATCAGATGAGTATTTAATAAATTATATATTATTATTCGATCTTATTTAAACAATAAAAATTATATCACTACGTGAGGGGAGTTATGAAAATATTTGACTTGCTTTTATGTACCAGTCGTACCAAAACAGAAGTGTGTACACTGCCCACTTTCTATAAAGTAGACCATGTACTGTAAATAGTAGCACCTCATCAACAATTTTGATGTGTATTTACATCCTGTACTTAAATTTTAAGCAAATTAATGTCATCGTTTAATACTTGGGAGTATTCATGACCACTTTTTGTAATAAATGGTTAGCTACATTTTCATTATGAACCTACTATGCAATGAATGATTTCATCACAGAATATTAAGTACATTACAGTTCACAATTTCTTTTCATTTATTATGTATTTAAAAATTATAAGGCATCTAGGCCAGCCCAGCCCATCAGTTCATGCAAAAAATTCAAAATAATGCTAAAGATAGTTTAGCATCAAAAGATAGTTTAGGTGGTTGTTTAAAATTTAACAGTTTCGTTTAATACTTGGGAGTATTCATGACCACTTTTTGTAATAAATGGTTAGCTACATTTTCATTATGAACCTACTATACAATGAATGATTTCATCACAGAATATTAAGTACATTACAGTTCACAATTTCTTTTCATTTATTATGTATTTAAAAATTATAAGGCATCTAGGCCAGCCCAGCCCATCAGTTCATGCAAAAAATTCAAAATAATGCTAAAGATAGTTTAGCATCAAAAGATAGTTTAGGTGGTTGTTTAAAATTTAACAGTTTCCAATAATGAAAGAAAAATATAATTTTCTATCTACAATACCATTCCTGTAACTAATCCTATTGAAGTACTGAATTAATTGGTAAAATTAAGAACAAATTGTGTGAACAATAAATGTCCAATGAGACAATGGCAGCTGATACACACGAACACATTTATATTGGATGAATAAGTGTGAAGTGTACAATGCTGCTAACAATTAATGTTAATAAAGAAAGAATTGTACAAATATCTAGATCAATTCAGAATTTTTACTTGTTAACCAACAGAAAAATATATACTTATTAGAGTAGATGCCAAATAAGCTTGCTGGTGTAGCTGCGCAAACAGTTCGGATTCAGTTGGTAGATTTCGTGTCTTAGCACCAAACTGCCTATTAAATCATATGTTCTAAACGATGTAAATTCTCATCTATTAGCGACATTAAAAACATTCAATTGTAAACATTGAACAACAACAAATTAACGCCTATCTTATACAACACATTACGGACTAATGTTTTCAGGTTAGCTGATATATATATAATGGAGCAAGAGCAACACACTGCTAGTACAGCACAGCACTGACCCCCACCACTCGCTGAGGCAATCGATCGCACCATTACCAAAATAAACCTTCTGCACACTTCAGAAAACCGGCAAGCTTATTTGGTATCCGCTCAACAACAGCAAGAAGGAAAACGAACAATGGATTGGTTTTTTTTATCTTCCCTTTATTAACATTTTTTACATAAGAACTGAATATCATCTACCAACTTAAATTACAATAACATATGAATATTTTAAAGATCAATGGTATGATGTTATTAATTTACTAAAAATATTTATGATCATTAATTTTACAAAATGTTTTAAACTTATTCTTTAACAGTACAAGAACAACAAAATTATTTAAGCCTAAGTCAATTACTGCTTAACTACTAAAAAAATTACAATTTTCTTTAAATTAAACTAAATTTAAAAAAAATCATGAATATGTGACACAAACATCCTTCATCTTTAAATTTATAATCTAATTGTTTGTGCACAAAAGAACACAAAATTTATACCAGATTTTATTACAAAATAAGTAGCCATTTGTAAGTGGAAGATATAGACAGAAATAAAAGAAGATATAGACAGATATAGAAAATAAATGTTTTAATTACAAAAACACAATAGATTCATATTTTACAATATAAGATTAATGTACAAACAATATAATACAAAAATTATAAAAGCACAAGATTTAAACCACAAACCAAACATACAGTTAAAAATAAAGAAACATGTTTATTTCTATAGTCAGTTACGAAAAAAAAATAATTAAAAATCACGTTTAACTTTCTAGACTTTATTTTTACACAATAAACTAATAGAAGCAAATTGGAAATGGATTTATGCTAGTGTATTATCAACAAACAGTTTGTAACACGATGAACAGATGAGGTTTAGCACAATTGCACACTTTTCAGAAATATAAAATTAACAATAATTGTTGGATAAGTTATCCAATATATAAATATATACAGTCAGACCTCTATTTATCGAACTTCTGTACATCAAAAGATCTCTGTATCGAAGTATTTCCTGAGTCCCTTGAAATTTTAATGGAAAAATGTTTCTGTATATCGAAAACAAATTCTATATATCGTACTTAATTTTATTGAAAATATAGAAAGAACTCCATATAGCCCTCCCATCACACACAAGTGAATCCGAAACATTGAGAGAGAGCAACCTGACAATACAGTACGTTGACCACTGTGGTCACATTACAAGAGTAGTGTGATACTTTTATACTAGGTATGATTAAAAATATGTAAATACGATGATATGGACGAAGCAGTTTTCAAATGGGTAAAAATGTTACCAGATAAAAAAACATGACTAAGCAAAAGAGAAAAATTATTCTTTCTGTGGACAATTGCCCTGCACATCAGTCTTTACAATAAAACAAACTTTATTGTAAACAAATATTGTTTTATATGCAATATGGTTACGGTCAAGTAATCTCACAATATAAATAGCAGTCATAATGAGGAAAAAAGAAAATTTCGCTTTAAGTTTCTATATTTATATATATCAAATTTTTAATAAGGAACCTACAATTTTGATATATGGAGGTCCGACTGTATATGTATTTATTGCAGTATGTGATAGATTTATGTAATGCATAAAAATTCCAGTACTAAATAAAAAAGATCTTTATCAAACAAATGATTCAGAAAATGTGCAAAATGATATTAATATAACACTTAATAATAATCAAGTTAAAATTTTAATTAAAATTAAATGGAGTGTGAGCCATATCATTGTGAGCTTCATTGTCTAGCATTACTAACAGCTTAATCTTGCCTCTCATCATCCAGTGTTGCCAAATAATTAAAATAATAAATAAGTAAAAATAATGTAAAGTTACGTCACAATAATCATACAAAGTTAACTACTATGAATTGAAAACCAAAAACAGAATTTTAATAAATCAGTAACATATTGTCATTTTAATGTGCTCGTGTACAAGTAGCAGTGCACAATGTACACCATGCGCATAGATACCACCATGTGCTACATGTACACCATGTAGCAATGCTCTTGTACAAATAGTATACAAGTAGCAAATATAAAATGCAAACTGACAATACGTGGTAAATTCCATTGACCTTCATGCTCCCAATGATATGGCACAATATAACTGTATCAGAAGTATAAAATTACATGAAGCCTTTCAAATAAAAATTATGTTTTTAAATTGCCTAATTTTAAAAATTGGAATGTATTCTAAATGAGCAAATATATAATGATACAAAAAAATTGAATTATAACTTCTAAAAAAATAACAATCTGCATTTAATAGGCATACCTTTTTATACATAAAACAAAAAGTTAAAAATTGGTTTAACAGTTACACTTAAGTTAATATTACCATTATTATTTTGTAGATAAACCATTAGATATATATAAAATAGTGAACCCGTTCCAATAACACTAACTGTTTACAAAACAAAAATTATTCTTAGTACAATACCCTGTATTCCATTATTGTCTTCTAAAAATTATATTTATTACAGTAACACTCCTGTTAACTGATCACCCTTCAACGAATTCTTTGGATAAGATGAACTTGTAACCTAAAAGATTAACTTTTGTAAACAATGGTTAAATTCGTTTATTTAATCACTCAACACAGATTGATAATATATGGCATTATATATTTTGAACAAAACAAAAATGGCAAAAAATATTATGTATTATTTATTCCTTTACTTCATAAGTTTAACCGATTTACATGTGTCAAAATAATGCACAATAATTATATTTCAATTCAATTCTAAGCTTGAATTTGCCTTCAGAAATTATAATTCTATTTATAACCTACATAAATTTATACGGTGAGAAAGTATTTAAAAATTGACTAACTGTGACTAAAGAGTAACAATTTTTTTACATGATAATGTTGCAGATATTTATAAATGTAGGTAACATTATTTAATGTACAATTATTTACAAGGTCATGATCATCAGTAAACAGAGTGTTTCATGTACAGCTACATAAAGAAAAATACATCTGGCTTAATTGAATACCTATCAATCCAAACAGTTTGTTAATAAGAAGCCTACTGTTCAAGTAAACGATAGTTTAAAATTACTAAAAAGTACATGAATTAACTAATTCTACACCTTTTACAAGACTAAATTGCGATTTGTCAGCTAGCTGTATATTTATCACTTGTTACATTCTACTCACTCGTCTCCTTGTCATAGTTTCCACGGAAGATGCTTGTGATACAGGCTAAAAACAAAAAAGTAATATAAAACATCTGTTTAACAGATTAATAAAGTTAAGTAACATTAATGAATAAAATGTAATTGAATTGTTTAGAGAATCCACCTACAGTAACTAAGATTATATCAAGACATACCTAAACTGATACCAAAACATCATTGAAATGTGAAAAGCAATTTCATTTTACAAGTTTACTACAATTGAAAGTGTCTTAGATTATTAAACACAAAAGTTAAAACAAATATTTGTTTTTTCATAAATAGTAGTTGGATACAACAAAACAAATATAACATAATCCCAATTACCAGCGACAGGACTACAGGCACTGATAATCAAAATCTCCAACAATCTGTACCATAAAAAATAAAATGAAATAGAAATTCTTGTTTTTTAGGTTCCAGATGTTGGCCACCATGTTAACAATCTGAACCCTTAAAACCACTGCTTCTTGAAACAGCTTTGTTGTAGTTTTCGAGTACCACATTCTCAGATTTATCAACCAGAAAATATATCTTCTCCCTACACTACATTGTCTAGCTATTCTTCGTTACAATACAGATTGCAAGGATTGAATAAAAAAATACTACTACAATATAATACAAAAATATTTAACCTAAGTATCAATAAGCACTAACAAGAAAATTAAAATAAAATTGTTAATTTATTTTATTCATAAACAGAGTATACTTTTTTATCCTCTTAACCCCTTATCAGTTAATTTTTTAAACCCAAAGTAATTTTGCTTAATTTTTTCCCACTGAATAATTATTTGTGATTATTTATTAAATTTTTTGTTTATTTTTTATTATATGAAATTTTTGTAAGTATATTTAAGAAAATTGACTGTCCAAAAACTATTATTGTAATTATTTTAACACTAATAAAACAAAAAATGAAACTAATACTAGCATGCGGCAAACAAAGGACAACATAAGCTAGGTTATATGACTGCAATAACAACAACTAGTTGCCTAGGAACTGTTACTAAATATGGAAAGATTGACATTAAACAAAAACGTTTTAGAGTCAAACGGATTAAACAAAAACGCTATTTGAGTCAAACAGATTAAAACAAAACTACAAAAAACTAGTACCCATGCCGGCTGTAGGCAACAAATATTATACATTTTAACGCAAAATTAAGTTCATGTTTTGACAGAAACATAATATTCCGTCACTGGCACTTGTCATACATAATACCGACATAATATTTTGTTACAAAGCTTTACAGGGTTAATATGCACCAACAAAACGTCTGTATTAAACTATGTATAGTATAAACAAGCCTTTGATTTAGTAGTTATTACTTATTTTTTTATATAATTTATCAAGTTTATTTTTCTTTACTTTTAACATTTTCTTTTTAACAGAAAATGAATCTTATGCAACATTTATTTATTTGTCATACAGGAGTGAATCATTCTGACTCTCTAGGTATTCCAACAAAATATCAACATAACAATCCACAAGGTAGACTATTAACATCAATGAAAGAGTAGCTGTGCATGTGTTCTCCACATCAGTGTGTGCAGTACTGCAAAGCCCTGAGGATATCCTTTTACTGAAATTACTTTCAAAACAATTTTTTCCCTTCGACTGTGAAACAATACACTACTATAATAAAGTTGCCCCTTTTTTATAGTGCAGTGAGAAATTGTACCTTTCTGGTGCAATATTTAAAAAGAATGTCTGGAAAGTAAGTACTATTTCATTCTAATGCTGTCGCAGCTCTACTGTTAGCACTCCGTGCATACTAATTTCCCTATTTCATTAGCTCAGCGCTGACGCCATTACAGTTGGATTAGTCTTGTGTTTTGTTTACTGTGGTCGTTAACATTGTTTAAAACAATCAATGAACCCACAGATTGTGAGATTTGTTTTGTAATTCAGTTTTTGAATGCAAGGAACATTAAGGCAGTCGAAATTCATTGGCAAATTACAGACATTTACGAAGAAAGTGCAATGAGTGATTGAATGGTGTGAAACTGGGTTAGGAAATCAATAAAGGATGAATAATGTCCACAGTGTACCACATGTGGTTGCCTTCTGTTGCTCAGGAGAGTGGATTTCGACAAGTTTCAAGAACTGTTTTGCATGAGACTGTAGAAAATGAATCATGGGTTATCACAAGCTGTGTTCCCGCTGGGTTTCAAAAACATTCACAGATGTGCACATATCAAAGTGATTTGACAATGCTGACATTTCTTACCCAGTACATTTGACTACATGGTCCTTGACCTTGTAGTCTGACTACCAATTGTTCCTGCACATGAAACACAAGCTTGATGATAAGCACTTTGAATGTGATGATGCAAAAAGCGGTGTAAATTGATGGCCATCTTCACTAGTGGGTTTCTTTGAGAAAGGTTCAGATAAGCTGGTTACCTGCTATCAGAAGTGCCTGAACAATGGTGGAAACTATGTTGAAAAATAGTTTAAGGTATGATCTTTCATGCAAAAATAAAATTGTCAAAAAATTGTCTTGAAAAAATACGTCGGTATTTTTTTTTTTGAAAATGATACTTACTTTCCAAACACAACCTGTAACATTTTGTATACAAAAATAGTTTTACACTACTAGTACTATCAATAATCTGCTTCACCGATAACTGGGAATCTACTGTAAGGTTTTAAGAAGTTTCTCATGTCAAAAGTCAAAAACAATATTTTCTTCTTGTTTTGTGCGTCTACCACAACCAAATTCAGAATAAAACAGAACTACAATTAAGACAATTTTTGAAACTCTATATAAAGGTGTAAGTAATAAAATTTCAATTGGTATTTTAAAAAACTTCAATGTAATAAAATCACTTAATTACATCAACATGTGTGTATTAAAGACCAGTATGATAACCAAAACTATTGTAATAAAATATACTAACTCATTTAGTAACAATTAATACTAAATTAGTCAGGATGACTTGTTTTATTAAAATCGTATTGGTTTTCATACTGTCACCGGATGGCGACATTAAGTGGCAAACCTTATCTGTTTGGTAGCCCTGAAAAGGGCCATTTATGTGTGTGTCCGCCTCGGCGGACAGAGGTGTTTGATGACCCTGAAAAGGGCCGGTGTAAACCTTAATGAGTTGGTCCTGAGAAGGACCGTTGTGCTGGTCTCGAAGGAGACCGGTGTAGGCAGCGCGTGGATGCGATGAGAGCCGTGGCTCAGGTTGATGGCCCTGAGAAGGGCCGGTTAAAACCTTAATAAATTGGTCCTGAGAAGGACGGTTATGCTGGTTTTGAAAGAGACCAGCATAGGCAGCACGTGGCTGTGACAACAGCCGTGGCTCAAGTCAATGGCCCTGAGAAGGGCCGGTTAAAACCTTAATAAATTGGTCCTGAGAAGAACCGTTGTGCTGGTCTTGAAGGAGACCAGCGTAAGCAGCGCGTGGCTGCTGCAACTCCCAGAGCATCTTCCTTCTTTATCTCGTGGATGTAGTCGGTCGATTTTCGTCAGATATGTAGAGCGTAATGACAAGCGGCTCAGTGCACTGCGCTTATATAGCTACTGACAGCGCTGTGGTAGGGGGCGGTTTTTTGCTTGGCCTTGGCAACAAAGACCTCTGTCAAAACGCAGCCGAAAGGTTTGTCGGTGCGCCACTAAAGGGTTTGTCGGAACACCGCCAAAGGGCCTACCGCACCGACAAAGGCCGGAAGAATTATTGAAGGCCGGCAACACAGTAAATGATTAATTAGAAGGGGTAGCAATGACAATACTAACAGACAACTTTGTCTTAATGTACCGTAACAGGATTTCTGCATTACCACTGTGAACAAACTAACACCTATCAATCAAAAAAATAACTATACGTGATTACAAGTCTATTATCAGGGAAAGTTTTTAAATAATTCTGGCAAAAGTAAGTCACGATTCTTTCGTTGGCCCACTGGTGCAGATGTCAGTGTAAATGGCATCTTTGTCACTGGTCTTGGGATCGATTTTTGGTTAGGTATGGTATTTTTCATCAATCAGTTTTATCTACCACCCTTCACGCATACAGCCGAATGTAAAAAAAGTCACACTTTACTGTCTGCATTAACCTTAATGTGCATTAATGACCAAATGTATAACAAAACAATTTTTTTAAATATATTCTCAATCTGTTGTTAAAAATTAGTTTCATACTATACTTCTATACGAAAGTAGTAAATAAAAAAATTGTAAACAAATGTTTAAAATTAAAATTGCATAAATAATGAAAGCAACAGAATAAACCGAATAACTACAAATATCTATCAATAAAAGCAAAAATTACTGACACAGTAAACAAATTTTTATTCATTTGTATTCACGTCAAAAATATCACAATGTAACAATATAAAACTGTATTATTGAATAGTAAACAAATTAAAAGAAATAATTTATATTTTAATATCTGCTGTAATTGAAATTTTGGTTGCTTTTTCAAAAGGGATTTTGAAATGTCTTGTAAAATAATTATTAGACAAATTTTCTTCATCACAATGATTATTTTGAGAATTTGTATGACAACTGCAGGTGCATGAACAACATCCCAACTGTTCAACAGATTGAGAAATACTTTCATTTTAAATTTACTAGAGTAATTAGTTCAATTAAAACTACATTAAAGTGGTAATACTGTATGGTGTTAAGAGACTGTTAGAAGGATAAAAGAGAAACTTATGTCCATTGCCTTCTCCATTATATTTATAGAAAGTATTTTATTTCAGAACATATTACATATATATGAATATATATTATGCCAAAGCATTAAGACTAGGGACATACTTTTCTTGATTCAACCCAACAATCAAACTTTACTTAAAAAATACAAAAAATTATGTAAACACAAATGAGATTTCTTAAGAATACATGATTGTTGAGCTATAAACTAGCTGCGATTTAGAAAATGTCATGAAACAGCATAAAAAAATCAATTTTATCAAATGAATAGCTTACTAAACCTACAAGAACTTGTCCTAATTCATTTAACAAAGTAACAAACAAGCCATTTTACTATATCTGGTAAGAAATGAAATATTACTTATGAAAAACCTACCTTATAGCTAAAACGTTATCAAATTTTAAAAATAAGATAAATACGCAAAAATAATAAGTTTGTTCTAGGCTTTTCATAGAAATAAAAGGAAACAATAAGTATATAAAATAGATATTACAAATTTAATGTAGGCCCTAACAGCTGAATAGTTATTTTTAGCAAAGAATTTAAGTTATTGAAATTGTAAGTGTTCAATTTGTTTTAGTTAACTTACAACCCAAATCAAACCACTTGGCCTCTGAGATGCACACATCGGCTGTGTGAGAAAGAGCTACTTATAGAGATGCAAATACTGTGACACACTCGGTACAGTCTGATTGAACATTTTAACTTAAGTATCAGAGAATTTATATTATTCGTTGCATTAAACTAAACTCAGGAAAATAAATATTAATATTTACTAGAAACCAACGTAATATTTGAGATGATATTAAACTAGAACTTATGACACTCCAAGCTAACTACTCACGCTGAAGGAATATTCTAAATAACATTGTTGCTGCCGAGATATTCGGCTTATAATTGGAGTGCGGACTGTACCGGCCAGCTCCCTAGTCATTCAAGGTCAGACTAGACTACTGCACATCCATCATTGAGAGCCCACATGGTTTGAGTTGGGTTATAAAGCATCATACACACTATTATTTCTCCTGATGACCAAGTGGTGTAGACTGAAAGATGAACAGGATGTGGAACATAAAAGTCCAAATTTTATCAAAGAGTATGACCAGTTGGAACTGGAGATTAACATTCAGAAACAGTTGTTAGATGGCCCGGAGAAATTGAACAAACCAACAAGGTCAATGAATTGATACATAATGGTCAAAAGCTTCTCCCTCCATTTACATTCTCAGAGGTTTAAACTATTCAAAAAAATATTTAAAAGCAGAATAACAGCTATGGAAATTAGTTTTTAAAGAATAATTTGTCAGGTGATTTTGCTATTGAGAAAAGAATAAAGAAATTTTAAAGAAAGTAAACAAGAAATTTTTATTTATTGATAGGATCAAAGAAAGACAACTCATCTGGTGTGATCATCAGTGATGAATGGAGGAGAATAGATTAATACAGAAGATTTCCAGCTAGATACAGGAAATAAGGGCAAACCAGTACTGTGTGAGGAAACCCAGCTTGGGGCGTGACTTTGTGTACGCCGTACTCGGCGGAAGGTGAAGTCATATATTTCTGAAAACATGAGTCGTACTTCAATGTTCTTTTAAAAACTGTGAACACACGCTGTTCACGTTCGAGTAAATTATAAACTGATTACGTCATATGTCACGCATATAAATATAAACAAAACAAGAATTGATAACAACATTAGAACATTCATGTTATCCGATTTTATAACTGTGAGTAATATTTAATTATACTTTAACATCATTTGCAGTGTCAATATCGTAGGCCTATAATTCCTTTCTCTCGCATTTTCATAGTAGTGTTTCTAAAAGTGAATGTTTACATTTGTTTTGTGTTACTATAACTACAAGTACTTACGTACAAGTATTACGTATCAATTGCATGGTCCTTTTTTTAATTCACTTTTCAAACAAAATGTTAATCGCAAGTTCAGTAGTTTTATAATTAAAGCGCCGACCGGATCAATTTGCACAATTTTTTCAGTTAATATAGACCTAAATCAAATTTAAATAGGGCTACTTTATGTAAACAGGTATTTAATTTTCTTTGTTTGCAATTGACCACACATATTAATCAATTTGTTGTAACAAAAAATAACTCAGAAAAGGTATTAAAATAAATAAATGCATTAGTTGACAGTGACATGTTTGCGTAAATGCTTAGGCATTCGTATTATGTGGAGTCAATGTTTTCAAACAGACTAGTACGGTGATGGCCCCCATACACAGAGCTGGAGTTCCAGACACTATAAGTACAGGAAGGATTGTAATCTAAAAGCTATGGAGAAGGGGTTGTAAGAGATAAAGGTATTAAATGAATGCTATTTGTTGCAGTAAAAGCCCTAGTTCTGCAGAACAACAGCTGTAATAATAATAAATAATTATAATTATAATAAAGACGCATTAATAGAGACTGCAGTGGGTTTAATGGGTTCAAATTTCCAGATAATAAACTGGATTCAAACCCAGGACCTTCTGTTACTGAAATCTAGCAGAATGCCACAATGACGTAGAGGTGGCAAAAAGTTTTCTTTTTATCTACTGTTAAACTTAAGTTACAATATAAATGAAATTTATCAACTTACTTTTGGTTGCTTATTTAAGTTTAAAAAACTTACGCGCATTTCGGTGGTACCACCTTCTTCAGAGCATATTATTAAAATAAAAATTTAGAACGATGTTTCCATTCAGTGAATTAAAATTTAATTCAGTCATTTAGATTTAGAAAACTTACGTGCATTTCGGTGGTACCACCTTCTTCAGAGCATATTATTAAAATTAAAAATTAAAATTTAATTCAGTCATTTAGATTAAAACTTTAATCTAAATGACTGAATGGAAACACCGTTCTAATTTAAGTAAGTTTTTTAAACTTAAATAAGCAGCTAAAGGTAAGGTGATAAATTTCATTTATACTGTAATTTTATATTAATAGTTGGCAGGATGCATTTCAAAAATTTATTTATAAATGATTAACAACATTTGTTTATTAATTATAATAAAATAACAAACAAAACACATCCAGAACCAAAAACTTGACAGAAATGAAACAAACACTTCAGAAAAAAATTAACATTCATGTTATAGTGTATTATAACTACAATGAAGTATTTCTTTATCTAATAAATGCCAAACCGATCAAGAAACTAGACCGAATATGTTACAGCCAAGAGCATGCCAAATAATCTTACCCTTGGATGAGGATCCTGGCCCAACATTTTTTCACGAATATTCCAACGTAACCCTGAATGTGTATCTTCACCAGGAATTTTATTTTGTTGCCACAGTTGTTGATATTTGTGATACAAAGCTACTGGATCGCAACGATTACTGCGAACGCCTGGCTGTGGTCCATGAGACTGATATTTCCAAGGGCGTATAACTGAAAAGTAATCATTTATTAGCACAATTATAATAATATCATGTACTTTATTTGAAATCAGAATACATTATATAACCATTTAAATTGGTTTTTTTTTTGACATATTATAGGCTTGAAAACTGAACAGATTCGCTAGATATACTAAATGGTTAGAAGTCTGCCATAAAGTCTTACCAAATTTGGGTAATTTAACTTTAAAAACAGATTTCTATAAGCTGTTAGAATAAAAGTGATTTGAGACCAATAATATTAATTATAAAAAAAAACATTAAAAACGATAATAGATTCTACAATCCTTAAAAATGCACCTAGCAGCTTGTAATTAATTCAAATGAGCAAAGACAGGATATTTTAAATGTACAAATTAAATTTTAAAATGTTATTAATGGCTATTGTCATCTGAACAGAAATGAAAAGGAAGATAGTTTTGAACGATTAAAATCTGTACCAAAGAGGTAAAGAGTGTTAACTCCAATTTTAGAAAAATTGAGTTAAAACTGCCTTTTAAATCAGAAAGAAATGCTCTAATCCTTCAATTTTGTAGTTGATATAAAAAAGTTTTTGTAAAATCGTTATTGAATGTGTTTTGCTGATAATCAAGTAAATTTTGCTTGAATTTGTTGTTTTATTCGTCTGTTACTAAACAGTTAATTTGGCTACGGTTAAATTTTTAAATATTTTCAAGCGTTGTGTATAAAATTCTGCTTCTTTATAACAGTAGTGTTAGCACTAGGTATTCCACTTAAGGTTTTTTTCAACTTAATGTACATTCGAGTTAACACTAATGTAAAACGTGAAAAAGTGACAAAACAAAGAAAACCGTTAAGGTTTTAAGTCTTGTTTGGGTGGGAAGGAGTTGACAAAGTTATGAAAAATAAATTTGTAGATAACAAACGGTTTCTGTAGAAACTGGATGTAAATTTAAAGTTTCTAACATCTACTGAAATTTTGTTACAATAATGAAAAGACAGTATTGCTACTTATTGGCTCTTCTGAAAAATTACCAAATTGGAGTTAACACCTTTTACTTCTCAGGTACAGAAATATTTTATACAAGTGACCTACTATATAGCATCTTCTGACAAAGTTTTAATAAATTAGTTTCAATCTTTGGGTTTTTAAGTACTCTGATGAAGAATTCACCAAGAATTGGATGTATAATAAAAGACAAAAGGGAAATTAAAGAAGCGACAACAAAGAAGGTGAGTAAAATATTATATATTTTTACATTTGAATCCTGTGTTGGCTCTGCCCTCCCAGATATAATCCTCGAATTATATATTTTCACTTTCTCTTGCCTATATGAATATAGGAAGGAAAGTACTGTTTTCATGTCGATTTTTAGAAATCGAGTTTTCATCGGATCTATACGTTTTCAGACCCCCTGAACCCAAAAAACATGTTTTTAGCGATTGGTCTGGGTGTGTGTGTGTGTATACAAAATATCTCAAGAACGGAACGTCGTACGAACTTGAAACTTAAGTTACATACCCTTACCGGACCCAACACGAACATTTTCAAAATCGGTCAACCGGAAGTAGTAGTTTATTCGTGTAATTTTTCACTTTTTTGTGATTTTCTCAAAAACTGGTCCTACGATTTTTTTAAAAATCGCCTGGTTTACTAAATTTTTAATTCTCTACAAGATAGGATAGGCATCATGTGTGGTGAAATTCTTGGTGAGGGTGTTTTCTCGTAAAAACGTTGTTTTTTTAAGATTACAGCTTTAATATGCATTTTAGCGCAAAACTTTATATAATAAAAATTGTAGAGAATTTAAAATCCTACAACTTTTATTTCAAACAATTTTTTGTATAACGCTTAGTTTAGCGGTAATTTGCGATTTTCTGTTTTTTTCTCATGAAAATGTGTGAAAAATTGATTTTTTTAAGATTTCGGCCTTAGTATGCATTTTACGACGAAAGTGTATATAATTAAATTTATAGAAAATTAAAAGATCTACAACTTTTATTTTGAGAATTTTTCTCTACAGAGCCTAGTTTAGAGAGAAAGAGTGATTTTCCGTATTTCTAAGCCAAACTGAGGTTGATTTTCATTTTGCGTCTTTCACTCATGATTAAAATTAGGTTATGTTTATTGAGGTTAGTTTTTTGTTTATTTCTTATGTTTTATTACTAATGTTAGGTTTATTGTTAATTATTTGCACTGGCAAGAGAAAGTTGTGTGAGTGTTTCACACCAGATTTTTACTGTAGTATTAATGAACAATAAATTAAATAAAAAAGAAACTGTTAGAAATAAAAGTTAACAGTCTCTAGATCTGTAAAACTAAATAAAAATCCAAATATTTAAAAAAAATTCAGTATATAAAATTCGCCAGTATTTTAACGTTAATAGATTATGCACATTAGTTGTAATGGCAACAACATATAAGGTCATTTTGACCTTACAATACAAGCTTGTAAAAGTTACACAACTGGGGCCTGTTGGTGTACTAGTCAGCAATGCATCAAAAGAGCCGCCAAATACACACAAAAAAATTAAAGGCCACACTGATTACGCAAAAAATTTAAACACAAAAGAGCTGCCAATCCCCTCTTTTTACCCATCCCACTAATTTTACTAACTTGCCACATCCCAACACATTTTTTAAAATTCCCTCTATTTAAAAAAAAAAATTCCCCAAATACGTGAGACTGCCCATTCCCCCCCTCCAAACCCAAATCCTATTTACCTAAATTTGATATTCCCCTGAATTCCCCGAGGTTACATTAGTTCCGTAATTTTGTTCCACGAGCAACCAGGTGTTTCATAACACAATGTCGCCAACATAGGGCTTCTTGGCCCTCTCAACCTGGATTCTGGTTTTTATGCCTGGGTCCCACGTTCAATTCCCAACCATGTCTGTAACTCCTTTGTCACTCATTTTCACCTACCACACTTCCTTCACCACCTGCATAATAGTTGAACATTAAAAAAAAATAGTTTAATACTTACATGAACTTGAACGTGTGGGTAAAATATTTTCTTTGGCTGAACTTGGTCGAGCTGATGATTTTTTAGGCTTGTGACCATCAATAGATTCAGATTTAGGCCTTAAAATTTTTTGATACTGCTTGGAATCTGTAACATCACTACTACCTTGACTAGTACCTTGGCTATTGGTGAAATCATCTAAACATACAACCATGCAGCTAATGTAAAACTATTCAAACACTAACACAATAAAACAAAATAAACATAAACATCAAAAATTGGTTAATACACTGCCTTAAAAAAAACAATTATTCAAAATTTCTTTAAAAATCTAAAATGTAGTTCTTAATGAGTTTTATGGATGTATAAGGACAAAATAATTTTTACTAAACCAAGCTGTCATGTCATGATAAACTAACTTCATGAATCTTAAGGCACAGACCTAACATTTTGAATGATTACCATATTTTATTTCACATCGCAATTTGAATATTGTTTACTAACAGCTTGTATAAGTAAAAATTTGTTAACGAATACAAAAATAAATAAATATGATAAATCCTACAGATATTTACGTTCCTGACAATTAATAGACAGATTAAGTGAAATAAAATTAAACAAGTATATGCCTACACCCAAGAAGAAAAAATTATGATGGAATAAACAGGATTTGAATACATAAGTATAAACTCCGTACATTTACATCTTACAGACTCAGCATATGATGGAATACACTGCTATAATGATATTGTCGCAAAAAACATTTACAGTAACATAAAAAAGAAAATTTCATCTACCTAAAGCAAGTAAATAATTGTCCTGTAAAAAAATTACATACAAAGTATTCCATGACTTTGTTTAAAGTCAAAAATTCATAGGATTAATAATAACTCATAAAATAAATAAAAACTTCAAAAACACTAGAGGCAAACTAACGCACTCTGCCATATTAATCACACCATTTCATTTAGTGTAAATTTATATATTTACATAAATTTTAATTTTCATATTTTTATACATTTGTTTAATTAAAGTGAAACTATTTTATAATAAAATTAAAATAAAGATTATAGATCTTATGTGCTGTACAGACTACAAAACTTTGTTCTAAAATTATTTTTATAATTACTTCTGTCTAGACGCAAGTCAATATTGGGTTTTCGACGCATATTACTCTTAGCCATTTCAGAAGTCAATGGAGAAACTACATGACGAGTATGAGGTGGTCTTAAATGATTACCATCATCCTCATCAAAATTTTCATCTGAATCATCTGAATCTTCATCATCATTTTGATATCTTGGATCACCAGCTTTTATTTTACCTTCTGCTACTCTCTGGTCATATTTTATCAACTTCTTCAAGTCTGTGAACATATGAAAACAAAAATGTAATATCAAGATTTCCTCAGTCATAATATTGCACATGTATATGTTTTAAGGAGCTGGTTAGTATAATTACAAGTAGGCCTACACATTTAATAGAATATTTCCCTCACGTGAATTATTTTGAGCTGCATCAAAAGTCTGTTGCATAATAATTGATTCGCAAGAGGAGAATTACAAACATAAGAAAAACCAATTTGAAATATCACTGCACTAAAAGAAATTATATTGCCACTTAAAAAATTTTGTGAAGAGACACTAAAATAGCATAACATAGTAAAATTATGATGTTTCCTGCTCACAATTTTAGTTTAGATGCTGACAAACTGTTTCTTTTTGACATCCTAGATGTACAGACAACCAGAACACAATTTTTAATCTTTTTATAAAATTGATCATTGTAGAATATAGATAAGTAAATTTACTTACCTTTTATGAATTCCTTTAACTGATCAGCAGTTATATTTGTGTAACCAAGTTCATGAAGATGGTCAAGTACTTCTCTAGGGTTAAAATCAAGACCACTTGACATTCTGATCTACCACTGCTGAAATATGTAAAGGGATCAATACTGGAATTCAATACAATGTATCTTTATCCCTTTACAATATTCTTTATCACATCATGTTCAGACCCTATAAACAAAATAAACTGAAATTAACAGAACCATTTATTAAATCCATACTACTAGCTATGCTATCCATATATACTAATAATTTTACTATTACTAATATCTGAGAAGCTTATTACAAACTGTAAAATGTCTTACACACAGATTAGCCTACTATGGTAATAATTGGTTTATCTTCAATATTTTTCAAATAGGGTCATGAAGATTATCACCAATAATATTCACAACCTTTCTCCAATAAAACACACAACTTTCACTGAGACTTTTATGATACATAATTGCAACACTTTGCTTGGTCATCTGTAAAGTTTTATAAAACAAGTCTTAAACTGCATAACACTGATGGTTTATCTCGCTGGTCTTAAGTAAGGAATAAATCTTATATACACCACAATCAGGCTTGTATCCCGAAGGGGCATTTGCCCCTAAATACTTTTTAAGAAATAATAAAAATTCTTTGATAATTAAAAAAAATTGTAGGTCTAATAACATTAAGTAAATTATATTTTCACTAAACATATACAATGGAAAAAATGGTATGTTTTAAAAAGACGCAGGTGTACATTATAAGATATATCAGTTGTTGATGCTATTATGTACATACCGATGAAAAAAATTAAAGAAGTCATAACAATATTTATCGCTGGAAATTCCTAATTACATTTATTTCCTTTTCAAACTGAACTACATTGAAATAAAAATGTTAAAATTTAGCCATTTATTAAAGTGATACATGCTCCGATTCTGTTTTACACAGTGAATACAGAATGTGGCTGTACCAGCCACATTCAACAATTAAATTTTAGCAATGATTTAAAGATGCTGGATGTTTTAGAAAATTATAACGAGATATATTTTCCAAATATTCATAATTTGTTGAAAATTCTTGCAACAATGCCTGTGAATACTGTAGCGTAGAGAAATCTGCATAAAGTGAGAAAAAAAGGCATCGAACTGGTCTAGTGGTAAAGTAGTCGTCGTGAATCCAGTTGATTTTCAGAGACGAAGGTTCCTGGTTTGAATCCTAGTAAAGGTAGTTACTTTTATACAAATTTGAATACTAGACAACAGTGGTTACCTGTGTACCTTGATGGTTAGGGTACAATTAAACATACTCTCTGAATCTGTACAAGACTACAACTCAATTACAAGTCATACAAATCACCCTCATCTCATTGGGTCATGTGGTTGCTTATTTTTTTAAAATTGAACAGATTACAGCGTACACACGTAAGGATAAAAAAAAGAAAAGGGAAATGTTTTCAATTTGTACATACATACATACATGTATAAAAGCATGTGTGTGTGATTTTGAACATATTTTATTATACCCCCCAAAATTTCTGGATCAGTGTTTGACAATGATTCGTGGTTTTAAGCTTTCCAAATATTCCTGTAGTTGAACAATTGTGTTAAACTGATATTAACACAAGTTCTAATTAATTCATCATAAGACAATTTAACAAATAATCTCTCTTAATGACACAAATTAAAGGAAGATATTGGAAGGTTACAAATTACAATAGAAGATTTAAAACACAAGACAGATGCATTGAAGATATTGAATGACGAATGCGTTATACTACAGCCGGGAAGGAACAAGCAACGATTGGGAAGAGTGGTTCCAGAGGAGGAAAGAAAATTGCGCTCGGAAAGGATGAAAAATATTGGGCGGAAAAGAAAAGGAAGAAAGAAGGAAAGACTTTAAATGTAAAATGACTAAAGTGGTCCTTTGTAGGCCATAAAATATTAATAATAATAATAATAATAATGACACAAATAGCTCAAAAGTAAATAAATTCTCACCAGCTCAGCAAAAGGGCAAATTGTCTTGCTAAAAAGTTCACAATTCTTTTCAGTTCCAAGTTTGAGGTTTTAAGAAAAACATTTAAAAATTTTAAAGCAGGATCAGGTAAGGATCATCACTAAGTGACAAGTTGTATCATAGAAATATTAAACATAAATAAAACCGTCACACTGGGTCCTTTGCCACGTTAAAACACGGTAACACTAAAAACTAAAGAAATGCACACGTTGAGGCGTTACGAAAAGTAAACATACTTCTGGTGTATTTTTATAGTACAATATTATTTGTTTGCCCTACTTAACTAACCGTTAATTCAGACATACTATCTTAATTTAAAACAATATAATTATGCTCCATATCACATCCACAACAGGCAGTAGTGAAACATTAAATACGAATGTTCGGTGAAAACATGTAAGCAAATTGTATACTACTACGTAACCTGCAAAACTCCAGTAGTTGCACGCAACTACTGGAATTATTATATTAAACTTCCATTAAAATATCAAACGAATCACTTTTAAAGAGATTGGTATAAAAAACCGTACATAAAACATCAAAAACCAAAATTAATATCATAAAGACCAAAATAGTTTTGTTTTACGTACGGATAAAAATAGTACTCATCAATACTACATAAAATCAAAATATCATACTAGTCACACAAGAGATATTAATTTCAAGATAAAATCAGTTACCATAATAATAATACAGACTGTACAACTGTTATAAATAGAAATTTTTCAAATGTTTATGTAAACACAACAACCAATATTTTCTTTAGCTTACCAAAAAACACGAATGAAATTATTTTAAATTTGCTTCGAGACCGTTGTAAAAGCAATGCCTAATTTTTATTGACAGGGTTGCCAACTGTCTAAAAACTAACTACTAATTTTTTCGTGAAAATTATAAAAAAACATTTTATTTCTTTCACTATGAACATACGTTTGTAAAACATTTTCGTTCTGCCTTTCTATTCAGAACTTCCTTTTTAATAGCTACGTAAGATGTAATCTTTAATAAGCGTGCCCTCCCTGATTGTATGTAGCCTTATACTGTACTAAAAGGTTGTTATTTATACCTATTTTGAGCCTATTTTTATACCTATTTTGTTTACGTCGGTTTTTGTAAACATTCGTAGTTTATATTATTATATTATTTGTGGTTTGTGTATTATTTATATTGACTTGTGCATTATTTATTACATGTAATTTGTGTATTATTTATATTGACTTGTGCGTTATTTGTTATACAGACTTCTTTCGTGTATTGCCTATTTAATTGTGTGTCTACTATTTAATTTGTGTGTTTACTATATTTGTGTACTTTGTACGTGTCACATAGTTACGTGTCGCTTGTGTGCTGGTAAGGTTTTAAAGACCCGGGTAGATAAGGTTTTAACGACCCGGGTCTAGCCGCAACAAGCACCCTACTTGTGTACGTCCAAGCAGAGGAACTCTCGAAAAGCTGGACCCGTCTCCGCTAGGCGCCGTGTGGGAGATGGCGGCGCCAACTGCCACTTCGCCTCAACCAGCCTCAACATCAACTGGGACACCCGCCCCTTCATCAACGTCAGCATCGATGGAGGTACATGAGGAAGAATCTGGATTCACCACCGTCCAACGAAAGCGTGTCCGGACGGACTCAGGTGGCATGTTACAAAATTCTACTCCTATTGCAACCTCACCCACAGAAACGACCCCCCGTAGGAACAAAGTTCCTCCGTTCGTATTCCGCGCCCCTGCCAACTGGGCTGCACTTACAAAAATTCTCAACACTCACCTTTCGGAGTCATACAAGGTCACGACACGTGGCAACTCCTACTCCTTGTTCACGAAGCACATTGGGGACTTCCAAAAGTGCAAGACTGTCCTCCTTTCGGAGGGCATAAACTTCCACACATATTATACGAATGAGCCTGATGAGGTCAAGGTGGCAATCAAAGGGTTACACTCTTCGTTTCAACCCGAAGAGGTAAAACTGTTCCTCGCTGAGCGTGGTTTCGAGGTGAACCACTGCCAGAACATAACTGGCCGAGCTGGCAGGCCAATTAACGTATTCCTCGTTAAGTTGCGCAAATCACCTCGCTTCGAGGACATATACAAGGTCGATACGATCTTTAACATTGAAGTGACCGTGGAGGCCTTCCGCCCACGGCCGGGTCTGCCACAATGTTTTAAATGTCAACGATACGGACACTCGTCCGTCAATTGCAACCATGAGTTGCGCTGCGTCAAGTGCGGCGGAAAGCACGACGCCGCTCAATGCGAAGGAAAGTTAATTGAACAGCCTCGTTGCTGTAATTGCAATGGCCAGCACCCTGCTAGTTACCGGGGGTGCCCATTGCACGTCCGGCTCCTTGCCGAGAGGCGCAAAGCTGCCGCCCAGACGACGGCCGCCCCCTCATCAGCTCCGTCTACCGCCAAGACCCAGGCGTCACAATCCCAGCCTTCTTCCTCTTCTTCCCCTCCTACTCAGAGGAG
This sequence comes from Catonia carolina, assembly GCA_035578175.1. Classification (NCBI taxonomy): domain Eukaryota; kingdom Metazoa; phylum Arthropoda; class Insecta; order Hemiptera; family Achilidae; genus Catonia; species Catonia carolina. The sequence goes on along the minus strand of JAQMRL010000001.1, from coordinate 251,395,004 downwards.
CTACAATAAGACGATCTACAAGAAGGCTCCTGTGCACAGGGCCACACCCAAGACTCAGTTTCCGACTTCTGAGTGGTCCCACCACTCAGTGCCATCCAAGCCGGTCTTTTCGGAAAGGGAGTTTCCGCCACTCCCGGCTAAAAAAAGTCCCTCAGGACAGCACTACATTCGATTTTACTAAGATTGTCCAGTTCCTAACCTCCCCTAAGTTTCTCGCTTGGGTGGCTAACATTCTTCCTCAACTCGGATCCATTAGCTCCGCCTCTGAAGCTTTCTCTGTCTTTGCCTCATCTCTGCCTTCCCTTCTCTTGTAATGCGTTTTCGCATTATGTCATGGAATGGCAATGGCATCCTTCGCAAACGTAACGATCTACTACGGGTACTGACGGATTACGACATTGACATTGCTCTTCTACAGGAAACTAAACTTCTACCTACTACTCGCTTTCGCCTATCCCCCTACATTGTGTATCGTGTCGACCGCCCTGGCGCTGTCGCCCCGGCAGGGGGGGTAGCTATTCTAATACATAAAAGACATGTTCATAACTTACTTGACACGGCCCCTATTCCTTCACTTGAACATGTCGCTGTTTCGGTGCCTCTCTTCTCGCGTCTGGTTACTTTCATTTCGGTTTACCGCCCCCCGACTGCCCATTTCCACCCTGCAGCCCTTGCTACGCTCTTCGACCAACGTCAACCTGTGTTTGCAGCTGGTGATTGGAACAGCAAACACACGGACCTCGGCTGCCGAACAACGAACCTTGCTGGTACCGAACTCCTATCCTTCCTCGAGCAGTCTCCTTTATCGTTAGCGCTCCATGTGCCTGACACCCCGACTAGGGTGCCCCCAGTCACTCATCACTTTCCTGATATCCTTGACTATGCTATTTCTCTCGATCTCGCCTCCGCCCCTGACATCGATGTATTGCCCGAATTGAATTCTGATCACCTCCCGGTTCTGTTTACTTTCACGTCCTCGACTGCTCGTATTCCGGTCCCGCCTCCTTCTCTGAAGGTCTGCTGGCGTTCTTTCTATGCCTCAGTTGCCTCCGTACTCCCGCCTGAACCCCCTACTATTACCACAGTAACTGAGCTTGAGTCCCATCTTGATTCCCTCACTTCGATACTTTCCGATTCTATTGCCCAGAACTCGCACCCACGCCCGCCTCGCACTAGGTCGTCACTTCCAACTGCTGTTAAAGCAGCAATCGCCGATAGACGTCGCTTTCGACGGCTCTGGCAGCGCACCAGAGATCCACATCATCGGGATCTATTCAACGGTGCCGCCGCCAGGTGCAAACTGCTACTCGATGGTCTCCGGTGTAGTCAGTGGGAGGACTACCTTCATCGAGTAGCTGACGACGGAAGAACATGGGAGGCTACACGTCGTTTGTTGTCGACCCAGAGGAAGTCGCATCCTCTGATGACACCTAATGGTTTGACTTATTCTGCGCAGGCGATTGCTGACACTTTCGCTTCGCATTTTGAACGACATTTTGTTGCCCCTCCGCCCGTTCATCATGACCAGGATGAACTCATTAATGACGAAGTCAACTTAACGCTTTCTGACCCTACACCCTGTCACATACAGCCCTTCACAGAGGATGATGTCACCTCTGTAATTTCCTCGATCAACCCGCGTAAGGCCCCTGGTCCTGATAATGTCTCTGGATACGCCATCCTGAATTCCCCGCCAGATCTAAAGCTTCATCTTTTGGCAATTTTCAATGCAGTGTTGGCGCTGCAGCATTTCCCCTCTTCGTGGAAGGTTTCCAAAATCATTACTATTCTGAAGCCCCACAAACCTCCGACTGATCCCGAAAGTTATAGGCCAATTTCCCTTTTACCGATCCTGTCCAAATTATTCGAAAGGCTTCTTCTCCCACGCCTGCGTCCTGTTGTTGATTCTGTTCTTCCTCCTGAGCAATTTGGTTTTCGTCAAGGACACTCCACAACTACCCAACTCCTCCGCATCGTCACGGCACTTGTGGATGCCAGAAATTCCCACTGCGACACGACGGCTGTGCTGCTCGATTTTAGGGCTGCATTTGACCGCGTCTGGCATGTGGGCCTCCTTTACAAGCTGGCACAATTTTTCCCCCCCTCAACTGTACGCTTACTTCATTCCTACCTTATTGGGAGACAATTCCAAGTCTCTGTCACTATTCCTCAGTTCCACATGGTCATGTCCCCACTCACCCCTTCGTCCGCGGGTGTACCTCAGGGCTCGGTCCTTGGGCCCATCCTCTATCTTATGTACACCTTCGATTTCCCTGTCCGTGATTCAATCCAATTCGGACTGTTTGCCGATGACGCTATTCTGTACCGTCACGGCAGATGCCTCCGCCTCAATTGCCGCGCGCTTCAAACTCAACTTTTAGACGTCACGAGCTGGTGTCGTGTCTGGAGACTGTCACTTAACCCCACCAAATGCGAAGCAATCCATTTTACATTAAAACGCAACGTTCCTCCGCCTCTACGATTGGAAGGGGAACTCCTCCCATGGCAGAACAGCGTCAGATATCTAGGGGTTAACCTAGATAAACGACTGACACTTCGGCAGCACATTGACAACAAGCTTAGCAAGGGTAGGGCCCTGTTCGCTTTACTCGTCCCTTTGTTCATTTCTACTGCATACTCCTCAAAACTGAAACTTCTGATGTACTCCTCCATTCTACGTCCTTTCCTTTTGTACGGGTCGCCGGTATGGTGGCCCTTTCTCTCCAAGACCAACAAAAAACGTACTTCAGCATACCAGAACAAAGTCCTCCGTTGCATCACAAAGTTTCACTATCTTATCTCCAATCGCATCGTACACGAACACCTTCTCTTCCCCTCTATGGAGGACTTTATTTACAATACCTCGAAACGGCTCCACGACGCCGGGAAAACTGACGGACCCCAGATCATTCAGGACTTGTACCGACGCCCACATCCGCCCGAAGTCTTTATGCCATTACCATTCCATGACTTTATCTAAATTCCAGTATGACCCACTTATCAAAATTTTGAGTTGCCACATTTTTATTCCGCCCTGTATTCCTCTTATATACCCATGCCCCTTCATCTACTTGTATGACTCACGCCCCCAGTTGGTAGTAGTCCCCATGTTCCTATGCATAATCACTCCACTACGGTGAAAAGAGCCGCCATTTTAAATTATTAAACACTTAGAAAATAAAAGGCCGGTGATTATGCCAAACTCTACCCTTTCCGTCTCCCCTAAAATCATAAACTAACCCCTACCTAAAATTGTACCATTTGTCCACGTTAAGTACGGTGCGTGCCTTCCCCTCCTCAAGACAATAAAACTCCCACATAACTGAAAAAGGCCACTGAAAAACAAAAAAAAAGAAAAGAGCCGCTCTTAAACCCACTTGTCCCTTAATATAAATTTTCATCCACGAGTAACTTCTTAAAATACATTACCTCCTTTGAAGTCCCAGTCCCAATCCCGCAAGAGCCAGAATCCTATTTCCTAATTTTAAACTATAAAATTCCCCCTAAATTTCATGAGGTTGCAATTATTCGGTAAAATTGTTCCCCGAGCGACCAGGTGTTCCTTAACACGATGTCGCCATCATAGGGCTTCTCAGCCCTCTCAACCAGGATTCAGGATTCAGGAGACAGAGAATTTTGTCTCAAACTCATACATTTGATTGCAAATAAATACAATATTAGGCTACATCATTCAGATTCGTAGCGCATAATATACAATGTCGGCCTTTTTTTACTGCCTACAGGATTAAAAACTACTGGAGTTAAAAATAAAGTAGGAGTTGAACCTTAACTTGTTAACAGATCTTAACAGGCGTTTTGCTAACACTTAAACGTAAAAAAAGCGTTTTGTTCAGTTAAGGATTTGGTTTGATGGTTTAGTTATCACGAGGTTCCTTCGTTGGGTGTTTGAGAGAAGTCAAGAACACGGTGGGCAATGTTAGGTACGTTAGGTACATCTTCACAAACCTGCAAACTCTTCTTCCACCGAACCTAATAGTGTACGTATTATATGTAATTATTACTTTATGTATGTAATCTGTGGTACGTATGCAGGGCTAGCGAGTGGTCAGTGATATTTCCTTCAAGAAAGGATGGCTGTCAGTTGGTGGTCGCTGAATCATACAGTAAAATTTCGTAGCCCCTTATAGTAAACTGTTAAAGTAAAATAAACATAATAAAACCGAATCAGGCACCTGATGACCGATTATAAATCTGCTACTAAAGACTAGAAATTATGATTTCATACACGCAATAAAAATATTTTTTGATGTCTCTGTAAACAACTATTACAAACATCAGCCCTTATGGTTACGTCATCAGCTCGGCATTTGGCTCTTGAGTTTCATTATTCAGTTGCATGCTGTACAGTTGCTTCGTTTGAGGTTATCTCTACACGGAGTCATTTCGTTAAACTGTCTTGTTTCCATATTTTATTTCAGTATACAAATTTACATCATCTATCATAATTTTACACTATGGCTGAAGCAATGCGACAATCTGTAGCCAGTATGCTAAAAGGGATCGAAAGGTAATAAATATATTTGCCGAGATTTTAATTTTCTAGGCGGTTAGTGTTTTCATAAATGTAAAGACAATATTTCTGTAACGACACTGTTTTTGTAGAATATTTAGGATCACTGAGTTTTGTGTTTGTAAAGATAATTTTGGTGCTTTACGTTACCTCAAATCTGCAGTGTTGCTATAAAATTATTTTGAAGAACGTAATAATGCTAGATCGTTGCCCAATAATTATATAATTTATAATTACCAGTTATATTAGTTTTAAACAGTTTTACTTAAGTGTTAATCGTATTGTTTCTTGGTAGTAATGAGCACCCATAAAAGTGACTCGGGTTTTTAATGCAGTTACAGCTATATTATTAAAAAATTTGCATTGTAATTATTTAAATTCCTTATTTATTTCAGATATAATCCTGACAACATCAAGACTTTAGAGAGATACGTTGAAATACAATCGCAAGAGAACGCATATGATCTAGAAGCTAATTTGGCTGTTTTAAAACTATACCAAATAAATCAAAACTACAACCTTGATGTTACTTGCCAAATTTTATTAAAGGCTCTCACTAATTTTCCTCACACTGATTTTGTTTTATGCAAGTGTCTGCTCAGTGAACAGCTTGTAAGTACTAAAAGCATGAAATCAATTAAAATTTATAAATAAAACAGAGGTTGACTACACTGACTTGGTAATTACCTAATTTGTGGTCTTTTCACTAAGATTCTAATAAGTTACATCTTTTATTTACAATAAAATTGTAAAATAAATCACATTGAGACATTGGAGTATACATGGGGATCAAGCACAAGATTTGTATCGTAATTGGTTTTCTGGCCTATGAAATTGATTAAGTTTAAGTTTGATTGTACTTCCAGTATAGCTAACACTACTGCTAATATCAAAAATCTGGTGTGAAACTCTCACACGACTTTCTCTTTCCAATGCAAATAGTGAGAACAATATAACTTAGTATTAGTAATAAAACTCTTAAGTTTGATTGTACTTCCAATATCGCTAACACTACTGCTAATATCAAAAATCTGGTGTGAAACACTCACACGACTTTCTCTTTCCAATGCAAATAATGAACCTATTATGTAATGAATACTAGGTAATGAATATTACGTAGTATTAGGAATAAACAAAAAAACATAACCTAATTTTAATTGTGAGTAAATGACATAAAATGAAAATTTACCTTAGTTTGGCTTAATAACACAGAAAATCACTCTTTGATGCTAAAGTAGGCTCTGTAGAGAAAAATCCTTGTAATAAAAAGTTGTAGATCTTTTAACCCTAGAAAGCTAATGTATCGTAAAATTTACGACTGATGGTGTATTTAAAAAATTAAAAAATGTTTTAGGCGAATATACTTATTTTTATTAAATACAATTAAAAGTGCATACCTTAAAATAATGTTTTATGCTTTAAAAGGTTTTCAAAGTTCTTCAGCACACTCAACACAACACTTTGTACGATGCTCGGCTCAAATCGGCTTGTTGCACGCATACCACTACACAGACGTCATTCTCCTCTTGGCAGATGGACATTTCTTGCACCTTGTTCAGAATGACCAACTTGAGGTTTTGGCAATGGTACACCCAATATATCTGCTATGGATTGCCGGAGTTGCCTTCGTAAATTTGGGGTTTCCAAACGTACTCCTTACCACGGTGCCACTAGTTCATGATGAAGTTCTTTTGCAAAATCTCGTTTTGACTTTGGTTGCTGACCCAGGTTAACAATGTTGTGGACATAAATAACAAGAATTCACCAATAGGATGTTTATCATACGGAAAAACATAGACACAGACTGGTCACCTTCTGGTTTTTCGGCTACATGACATTTGGCTGCACATCTGGTCAAAGGAGTCCACAGCCCCTTTAGTTGCATTCTGTGTTTCAATAATGTGGGTTTTTTTGAAACAGGATTAACAGTAGGTTTTTCATGGGCAGTAGATAGCAGCAGCACAACTTTATTGTTCTTAACTTTGTAAGAAACCATACTTTTATGTCATCAAAACAGAACATACTAGTACAAATGGCTCTACTCCTAGTATTTGTCATTTCTATTTTATTTCTATTCTGTTTGTCGTATTCATTTTTTATTCAATAAAACTACTATTTACAATCACTAAAAACTAACTTTGTACAGAAAAAAATCATAAAAAATACTAACTAAAAAAACATAACATGTATACGGTAAGGCTAATGAGTTGTAAAATTTATGAGCGGTATTCACAAAAACGAACTGACAGACTGCACTGATTGCAGATGAAAGCACGACTGGACGGATTATTATGATAACCGTAATGGATGTCTCTTGCTTGCCGCTTCAGGGGGAAGGAACTTAAAAACTGATTCGCGCTCGTAGGAAATACGATACATTAGCTTTCTAGGGTTAATTCCCTATAAATTTGAGTAATACACTTTTATCGTAAAATGCATACCAAGGCCGTAATCTTAAAAAACCCATTTTTTCACAGATTTTATGAAAAAAAAAGAAGAAAATCAGTAAAATCCCGCAAAACTAAGCTTTATACAAATGTACAACTTTTATTGTACATTTGTACAATAAAAATTGTAGGATTTTAAATTTTCTACAATTTTGATTATATACACTTACCCTAAAATGCATATTAAGGCCGCAGTCTTAAACAAACTATTTTTTCCCTATGAGAGTACAGCCTCCCCAAGAATTTCAGGAGATATGGCACGTACCCTATCTTGTAGAGCATAATAAATGTAGTAAATGAGGTGATTTTAAAAAAAATTGTAGGAGCCGTTTTTGAGAAAAATCGCAAAAAAAGTGAAAAATTACACATAAAGTACTACTTCCGATTGACCAATTTTGATGAAAATGTTAGTCGGGTCCTCTAGTGGTATCTAACTTAAGTTTAAGTTTCAACTTTGTACGATGTTCCATTCTTGAGATATTTTGTTCACACACACACACACACGGACCAATCACTAAAAATGTTTCTTTTTTTGGGTTCAGGGATCTAAAAACATGTATATCAGGTGAAAACGTAATTTCAAAAAATTGACATGAAAACAATACTTAACTTCGTATGTATTTATATAGGCAAGAAAAAGTAAAAATGTGTTTTCAAATATATAAAAGAAAATTTTCATTATTTTTTCATGATTCAAGATTTTTAGGGTGTCTGTGGTAAGGTTATTAGCCCTAGTAGTTCATTACCTTAAATAACTTGTTAAACATTTATTGAACTTTTAAGCTTGCCCATAGAGTAATAAAGAATAGAGGGGGAACTGAGATAGGCGGAATGAAACGGAGTTTGTCGTCTGCTAGTGTTATATGCTGACAAACATAGAGTGCGTTTTGGCGTCGCTTTAAAATTTGAAACCTAGGCGTCATACAGAGCAAGCGTTGTTAGATCAAATTGTACGTTAGTAATGGCGGATGAGACCATTGTTGTTTGGAGATTATTTTTAGTTACAATGAAATTTTATTAGGTTAAAAAAGTGTTTTCATCGCAGAGGTATACTTAACGTCATTTCTTCTGTTTTCCAAGAGACGAAAACCTGTAAGTATTAATATGATAAGTAAATACGTGTAGGCCAAAATACATCTTGTTTGTTTATAGGTTAAGCACATTTACTACTAGCGAATTAGTAAATAATGAAATATATGAATTGCCTATTTTAATTATTGTACACATTATCTAGTGATTAAGTTTGCCTGGTATAATAATTAGGTTATTAATTAAATTATTAATAACTAATACTTAATTAGTATTAGGTTATTAATAATTAGGTTAGAGATATAGGTTAGGTCATGTGCCATTTTACTGGTTAGCTTTCTTTTTAATTGATGTGATGTGAAACTACTATAACTATTGTTACATCAGGCAAACTTAAGCACCGCATTTATGTAATAAATAATAATTTAAAAGTAGAAGGCAATTTATACATTTAATGTTTCCTCAATCTTTTAACGGTTAACCGAAACACAAACAAGATTTATTTTGGCCTACACGTATTTACTTATCATGTTAATACTTACAGGTTTTTTGCTTTCGGAAAACAGAAGAAATCACGTCCCCTAACCCTCTGCGAAAAAAAACCACGTCTTTAAGTAACAAAATTTCATTTCATTAATTATAACTAATCTCAACCCACTGTTTCATGACCCACGGTAATCGCCGATAACCAAACTGTTGATGCGACTTTTAAAAAAAATTAGTTCCCAAAAATTTTAATTAAAGAACAAAAAGTAAAATGAAATAAAATATAAATATTGTATAGGATAATAGGCCAAAATTCAAATCTCCCTCATATGCGCTACTAGCGCATTCTACAGGCGTAAAATTCAAATCTCCCTCGTATGCGCTACTAGCGCATTCTATAAACATTAAAATTTGGAACGGGAACTACTGTAGCAGACGAAAAACGTTAAACCACTTTTTAACATGGCAGTTCCCCCTCTATTCTTTATTACTCTATGAGCTTGCCTTAGCTGAACGTAGTATCATTGTATTTGTCACTTTGTAGAAATTTTACCAGCAGCGAACATTGACTGTTCTGATAATTGAAACTGAGGTATGGTTTTACTTGAAATGTGATATCACATTTCAAGTAAAACCATACCTCAGTTCAATATTATTACATTACTGATTTATATAGTAGGTAGTGTGCAAATACAATTCAAAGAATGTTACTTTGTAGAGGAAGTAGCACATTGTTGTTTTTAGCTGCACACTTTTTGATGAGGTAAAAATCTTTCAGGATTTTTTGGCTACAGATCATGTAGTTGAATCGTAACTTATTTTTATAAGTATCATTTTTAAAAAAATCAAATTTGCTTACAATTTTTTTTTATTAATTGTTAACACTGAGTCCTGAGCTTGACTGGTGTAAACAGTCTGGGTGACCAGAATCCAGTTATACCCCGTGTCTCAGATAAAATTCCATTATTAGCGTCTCAGGCTATACTCATCGTTAGGGTTAATAGAACAGTACTTTGGTTTGTTTTGAACAACTCACTTCAATTATACTGCAGTCTGTTGGATATTTTTGAAACTAGATATTGTTTACCGAACACATGTTCTGTTGTCAATAAGTTAGGTTATAGCTATGGTCATCCCCGTTGTAGCCTGTCTCGTGTCGTGGTATTTTCCTACATTTTTTGAATAATTTGTTAAAATGAATCCCAAATGCTTATAAATAACTGTACATGATAGTTCTTGTTTACTATGTTGTTCCATTTTAATGTAAAGTGTTATTTTATCAGCCTGTTTTGTTTTTGGCTTCACCACACCGGTATGTAGGCTTAATACTGGAAGTCATTTTTTTTTTTCTAGGTGCAGATAGTGTTGGGTTATATTATAGAACGTAGTTTTTTTTACAAAATGAATCGCTTATATGACATTATTGTTAGTTACGATCCTAAAACAATAATTCTAATAAACGTGCTTTTGTCAGATTGTGATTCTGACAATTTTTTTCAACAATTTCAAGACCAACTTTTCTAGTAAGTCAATCAGAAATGTATTAATTATATATTATTAAACTACAATTTTTGTTCTTTCAAACAATGTATTACTTATCTTCTTATCTTTGAAATGAATAAAGTAATATTTTTTTAAAATACCAATAAATCACACAGGATTCTGGGCTCGTGACATACATAACCCTTCAGGACACAAAGTACTAATTTCTTAAAAATTGAAAATGATTCATTTTTCTTGAACAGTATAATTAAGTTAATCAGTGTGGCTTGTTAGTAAATTACTTATAATACTGTAATAATGGTCTACGTATTATTTTATTATTTCAGTGCAAGCATGATCAAATACAAAATATAATAAAGTTGGCAAATTTATTGGAGCGATGTGAATTTCAACTTTTCTGGGAAGAAGTATCAAATGTATCTGGATTATGTTCACAAATTATTGGATTCCACGATTCTATTAGGAAATTTGTGTGTCATGTTGTTGGCATTACTTTTCAAACAATTCAGCCTTCATTACTGGCAAAATTGTTAGGCAGAGTTGATGGTAAGTTAACTTTTACATTACCATAAATTATTGTATCAGTAGTTTCTCATTTTCTCCAGACAAGATTATTTATTATTATTATTATTTCTTTATTATACATATCTATCTGGGTGATTCAGGAGGAAGAGGCAATACTTTGACAACTGATTCTTGAGCTAAAAATAAGAAAAAAAAACTATTTATATAAACAGGTCCAGAAGCCAACTTATTGCTACGAAACTATTTCTAATTTCAAAACTTGAATGAGAGAAATGCTTGGGATAGAAAGAAGAATCCTTAGGACTTGCATAAACAAAAAAAAAGGAAATTCAACGATATCTGGATCTTAATGTCTAATTCTGAACTCTACCATAAAATCGAGCCAATTACTGATATCATGTGGAAGAAATGAATTTCTTTCTTCAGGCATTTACTTAGAGAATACCAGACAATTTAGTAACTAAACAACTCATTTCTGTAATTAATTCGTGGAAAAATTCTCCGAGGTGGTTGGCCGAAGTAAAGCAAGATATGCAAGAACTTAACATTAAATAATTTTCAGAATTTGCTGTAGGTGGATGTTAAGGTTATAAAGTGCTTACCGAAAGTTATACAGAAAAAAGATTGTATATTTACTTTTTCATTAAATAATTTTCATGTAAAGTACAAAGTTTTAAAGGTATAAAAACTCTGTTAATGTTTAACATAGATGTTTGACTAAGTGTATGTATTGTTTTGACAAAATGTAGTAGTTAAATATAAATTTGCTAAAACAGTTGAAAAGTTAGGGATGTTTATCATAATTATTTATAAATGAGTAATTTACCACAATTTTTTTTTTTTTTTTAGATCTTACGCTTAGGCAGTGGGTTCAGAAATATGGATGGAATGAACAACCTAATGGATTAATATTTATTGCAAATCAGGATGAAAACATCAAAACTAAAAATATTACTGAAAAAATTGATTTTGACAACATTGCTGGAATAATGGCTGCATGTCGTTGAACATGTGTTGTAATTTCATAATAAAAAAATTAATTTGATTTTTTACTTCCAAAAATGTACTTGTTTTTTAATTAACCTGGTTCCATTAATTTTTATATTAACAGTTAAATTTTTTAGGTATATATTGAAATTTTTAATCTGAAGTTTTATAATACAAATGACTTAATTATACACCTAGACATTTTTTTAATATGCTGTATTTAGTTTCAATTTTAAAACATTCATGTACTCTGATGATGGTGGATCTATCATAACTTGTATATTAGTTAAAAGATAAAAATCATACAATTATAATTAAAAATCTGGTGTGAAACACTCACACAACTTTCTCTTGCCAGTGCAAATAATTAACAATAAACAAAAAACTAACCTTAATAAACATAATCTAATTTTAATCATATATGAAAGACGAAAAATGAAAATCGATCTGAGTTTGCCTTAAAAATACAGAAAATCACTCTTTCACCTAAACTAAGATCTGTACAAAGCATTGCTTTAAATAAAAGTTGTAGATCTTTTAATTTTCTATCAATTCCATTATATACACTTTTGTCATAAAATGCATACTAAGGCCGAAACGTTAATAAAATCGATTTTTCTCACGTTTTCGTGAGAAAAAAACAGAAAATCGCTAATTACTGCTAAACTAAGCGTTATACAGAAAAATGTTTGAAATAAAAGTTGTAGAATTTTAAATTCTCTACAACTTTTATTGTATAAATTTTTGCTCTAAATTGCATACTAAAGCCGTGATCTTAAAAAAACTATGTTTTTACGTGAAAACAGAGCCTCACCCAGAATTTCAGCAAACATGACGCCTACCCTATCTTGTAGAGCATAAAAATTGAGTAAACCAGGCGATTTTTAAAAAAAATCGTAGGACCAGTTTTTGAGAAAATCGCAAAAAAATGAAAAATTACACGAATAAACTACTACTTCCGGTTGACCGATTTTGATGAAAATGTCCGTGTCGGGTCCGGTAGTGATATGTAACTTAGGTTTCAAGTTCGTACAATGTTCCGTTCTTGAGATATTCTGTATACACACACACACAGACCAATTGCTAAAAACATGTTTTTTGGGTTCAGGGGGTCTGAAAACGTATAGATCCGGTGAAAACTCGATTTCTAAAAATCGACATGAAAACAATACTTTCCTTCCTATATATTCATATAGGCAAGAGAAAGTAAAAAATAATACTAATTTAAGTTTATGTGCATTGAAAAATTAAATTTAGTACCAAACAGGTTCTATTTCTAACTTTGTACGCTTTTGGTCTATTGGTATTATCAAGGAAAAATTAGTGTTTTCTTTAAAAGGGAAACGAATCGAAAATGCATTTATCTTCGTTAAGGGGAATTGAACAATATATTTTTTCAACAACTTTATTTTTTGTTTTTTTTGAAACTTGGTCAATTCTGATAATTTTGGTTCAAAATTCACAGCTATATACCTTAACATTTTTTTGAAAATTGTATTGCATGGCTGAAATAGAGACGAATGTGAACACAGCTATAACTCGATGACCTTCCGCAGAGGGGAACAATATGCAGATTGTAAAACCATTTCAGAAAACATATATCTAATTTTTTTTAAGTAACTGAAACTTTTTGGAAATGACATTTTTATAAAACTATTTCGCATATTTTTGCTCTATAAAATTATTTTGAAAAACACCGAATTTATTTCAAATACATTGTCTTTGTTTAACAACCATTTCACGGATCAACATAATATTTGGCAGGTTTGTTCTGCAATAGTTATAGAAAATGATGATGCAATAAAATTGAACAGAAAATCATAACTATTTAAGTTACAGGTATTTTCATAAATTAATTTTTTTAAATTGTGGAATACGACAAAAAGTCATCATGCGAGAAACTTTTCAGTCTTTAAAGATACCTGCACACATGTAGGAAATTGAATGAAGAGAAAATTTTCAATTAATTTTTAGTAAAGGAATTATTTCAATAAGATGAATCATATAGGAGTCACAAGGATAAAAAGAAAACACTACTTTTATTGTCCTGACGTAAAATATAGGAAGAAGACAATAATGTTTACAAGCGCTGCCTTGAAGAGTTCAAATCGGGAAAACTCTTCAGTCATTTGAAAAAGTGCACACATAAAGCGAACGGAATTATTAACAGTGCTTAAGTATATTTTCTGTAAAAACAAAAATGATATTGCGTATCGCAATTTTACAAAATTTATTGATGAAAATACCTTGTAATTTAAAAAGTAATGATTTTCTGTTCAATTTGATTGTATCATCATTTTCCATAACTATTATAGAATAAACCTGTCAAATATTATGTTAATATGTGAAATAGTTGTTGAACAATGACGTTGTTTTTGAAAAATACAGGTTTTTCTTCAAAAACAAAACTTTTACTAAATTATACATTATCTCATTAAGCATGTCTTTTACTAAATAATTTTATAGAACAAAAAACATGCAAAATACTTTGTTTTATATTAATATCATAACCAACATATCCTCTTATCCAACAAGTTTTGAAATTTAAAAAAATAGAAATGTTTTCTGAAATTGTTTTACAATCTCAATCATATTGCTCCTCTCTGCCGGAGTCCATCAAGTTATGGACAGACAGTACCAACGTAATAAATCTGTGGTAACATATTAAATATGGAAAGTGAAAAATCTGACAGCCTTGCAGTTGCAGGGAAGCTCACATTTCTGTGATTCCGATTATAAAATACTTTTTACTAAGGCTTGGTAAAAAAACAAAAATTTACAAAAAATACTATATATATATTTATAAAAATAAATTACAATATTTTGTGTGCAACATAATTTAACCCCAAGAAAAAATTGTATATAATTTATTATACATAATAGGCCTAACAATTATAAATATAATTCAACTATACAAAAATTTTATTTTTATATTCTACCATATAATATTATAAAATAATGCACAATATTATATCAAATTAAAACGATGATCAAATACATAAAAAATTAACTGTATCTGTTTATAGTGTTTTATATTAACAAATAACTTGAAAACATTTACATGTATTTAAAAGAACTAAATGATTTTAAATTACATTATATTGTAACTAGTCAACAATTTTTTACACTTAGAAAATATGCACAAATATAGACCAATAAATTTATTATACCTCAAAATCAGATTTAAAAATGTTAACCAATATGGTTTTGAGTATAAAAAGACAATATAGCCACCAGATTTACAAGATAATAAAAAATTTAAGTTCTAGAAGTTTTTAAGGCATATTGTTACTCAAGAGAACATTTTTATACAGTTTTGTGATAAAATAATAGATGACATTGAACAATTATGAGTATAAATACAGTACACACCTACTAAAATGAACTAAAAGAGTTAACTCTTTGTTAGGCAATGTTGTTACCTTTCAAAGCAGTAACTCTGATCACCATTGTTGTGACATCAATAACTGTACCAGTCGACAAGTTCAGCTCATGGTGAAAGACTACACAGGTGTGTTCATCTCACTGCTACATTTAGTCCAATCCAGGAAAATAATCATATACTTTACATTAGACTTGAGTGATGTAAATTAAGGTTTTTAAAAGAAGAGAACAAAATCACCAAAAATGACGTACCAGAGTGGTTGAAAGTTGGTGATAGCAATCCTGAGTACAGAATTACGAAGATTAAATAATTGAAGAAGTCCTTTTGTGGAATGAAAGTGATTGTGAGGATGATGCAGTAAGAAAAGAGGAAGACACAAAAAACCAAGTCTTTCCAGAGTTTGTGGCACTGTTGATATGGAATTTCATACATTGACTAATCTGAAGATAAAATGTGCAGGCCACATACAAAAGTTAATGATGGTTTAATAAAATATTAAAGAAACAAAATCAGTGCACTAAACAACTAATAATAGATAATTTGTTCTTTCCATCAACTTCACACCAGTTTCTTATTTATTCCAATCTTCCAAAATGGGCCTATATTACAGTAGGGAACTGACTTGTTTGCTAGCGGAATGAAGGGAAAGGGGGACTGGCGACAGTAAAACATGATATTGTCATAGCAACGGTTGCTTTAAATCCTCATGGTGACGTGTGCACTGTACATTCTGAAAATATTTACTCTCATATTTTTCAGTTGTTACTGTGAGACCATTTACTGTAGTGGTGTTAATTATGCTCGCAGCTCGTAAATTTATTAATCTAGTTATTGTATGTAATCTAATATTGTTATACGTGGCCTGTTTATAAACAAACTGATATAAAATATAACACTCGGTAGTAAAATATTAAAAACTAATATATTTTTTTATTATATTAGGCTATTATAATAAACTTTTAGAATATTATTAGTTTAAAATCCAATAAAATATTTTGGTACAACAGTAGTTATTCAAAATGGTTTTATAACTAATATTTTTTAGAACAGCGCGTACTAATTGTATTATTACTACTACTAAGTTATGGGAGTTTTAATATGGAATCGTACAAACAATTCTCTCCAACCAAATTCCTTACGCTAGCAATCAAGTGAGCTCCCATCTATATGTAATACAAGAAAGTTCTGAACTCCTAATTCGATAAAACAGATATTGGCAACCACGAAGTAGTCCATTACAGTGGGCGCCTACTGTATTTATTAACACGTATTTTCTCCTTAATATTTTAATATTCTTGTAGACATGTATGAGGAGGTTCATTTGTAAGTGATGTAATTAATATAATATACAAAAACAATAAATAAAAATCTATCTAGGTACAACAGGATTGTTAAAAACATCTATTTACCATTTTATTCATTGCACAATTGAACATAGAAGTTCACATGTAATAACAAGCAAGATTAAGAAAAACAGGAGTCAGTCTGAACCACGGGTACTATTCTAGACGGTAGCGGTCATGCGCAGCTATTGTGAGATATAATACGAGTGATGGTGTAGTCTGGTCCCCAACAACTCGGCCGGTGCGTAGTGACTGTAAGATTACAGCATTGTTTTTTATAAATATAGCCGTTCAGGTATGTTTACACAGGATATCGATTTTCATTTTAATAATTCTTCATCTGCGGCCTGAAGTTTTTCCCAAAGTAATTTGTTTCCTTCTTTTTATTTGGCATTTTTATGTTTTAAGAGATCTGTTTCCTCTGACTGCGCAACATTCTAATTTGGTGGTTCTTCATTAAAACAAGGCCTACCTTCCTCTATGGCTATCCCTTCGTTTTGTGAACTGCCTGTGATGTAATTGGATGATGAGTTTAAAATATCACAAACTTCCTTACGACCACATAGTTTCTTTGGTCGATTTTTACATTCACTACAAGTCAGATTAACCGGATGTAGAACGGCACTAACAAATCGATAAATTTAAAAGTGGGACTTAATTCGTCTTTAGGACACGTTTTAATGGAAGATGTAGCAAATCTGACTTTGAATCGCGTACATAATCAGATTCGTCAAAATATATTGAACACACATGACCACTATCAACAGAAAATGAATCGGCCCGCTTGCAAGCATTTATCCACTTAAATCTATTTTCACTTGCCTTTAGAAAACAGTGAAACATAATGCCTAACTCCTTTTGGAGTCTCATGATTAGAACACCCAGCAATCGCACAACACACCATTATTAAAGACTAGTGAAGTATTACAGACCGTATTAAGACTAGTAAACATCACAGACAGTCACCATAGACATCGTGCGTTGGTTGTCGCTGGTGACCAGTTAACATCAGCTTGTCACTGCACATATTGTTGATGATCCCTACCATCTAGTAAAGTAACTGTGGTCTGAATGAAAAAACTAGTTAAGTAGACTAAACTGAACTGTTTTATTTTATTGTCAAATTAACAAGAAATCCTGTCTCATTTTAAGTATGATTTTTTTTGATTTCACAACTGAGCCATGAAAAATTGAGGTTATGAAATTACCTTTGTTTAAACTGAGAGCTAAAACTAATTATTAAAGTCTGGAAAATTCATGAACATATATATACTTTATATTTTCACAAAAAGTGCAACTTTAACTGAAAACCACTTTTCCACTACTTGATGAAAACTAATGCAGCTTTAATAAAGCATTCATCAATGTCAATACTGTTCTACAACAACTTGATTAAACATAATGATATTACATACTTATTAAGATATCAAACAAAGTAATATTAAAAATTAGCATAGTTTGCTATTCGATTTTAAAGCACTAAATTAATTAAATCAGTCTGACAAAAGTTAATGATGAATAAAATAATTTTATGTATAACACCCTGCTATATTAACGGATGAGCTTAATTAATATTAGCAAATAATTATCAATAATAATAATAGTAATATTACACAACATAGATATTAATTAGTATTAAACAATATCGTTTATACAATAAAAAGTTAAAGAATCCAGTCTCATATTTGCTCATAAATTTTCATTGTTTTAACACACTTGTGAGGCACTTTAAATCTGAAAAAAAATTAATTTTTTTTTTAAATTTATAGATACAGTAAACAACCCCATTATTTATTATATGTGCAATAATTGTTTTGTGAATGATGTGAACGTGTCACTTGCAGAGTGGAAAGTAGATGCTTTTCAGAGGGCCTGGCATGCTGATAACTATATTTTTCAACTCAGGAAGGAAAGCTTAGGTAAACCACCTCACTCCTCGTTTTACTTAGTAAAACCTCTACAGGTTCGAATCAGCCTTTCAGCTGATGACCTAAACAACAATTGTGTAGTGTTACTTTTAAATTAGGTGTATATACATCCCATTTAGATTTCATGGATTCAGATGCATATTCTCTGAGAACACTGGGTACATTTGTGACCAGCTGAATTTTGTCAACTGTCTGTTGAAAAAGGGTAACTGAACTTGCACCATATCAGTCAAGAAGATTCTTCAACCATGAAGTATTATGTTCATGGTGTCTGTGCTTACCCTCTTATCTTTCCCTGCACAGTATTTTGCAGCACTATTTTTGCCTTGCATCACATAACCACAGCACTCCATTTACTTATGTTTCACCATAATCATAATTTTGAATTCCATATTCAACCTCATCAGACTTCTGTGTTTTTTACTCTATCCATCCACAATATCTTCTTATAGTATTTAACATAATTATTCAACAATTATGAACCAATTATTCAACATAAATGAGGTAGTACTATATGATTACTGAAACTAATAGAATTCAAACAAAATACTTACAGTGTTTTATTTACATATAATGATTACTAATTCCTTTTTCAAATGTTTCTTCCTCAGAATCACTGTGAATTATACTAATATCATTATCACAATCATTATTATCCTCACAAGAAGTGCTACTGTTATCATCTTGTGAATCGTTCTCGCTGCTCTCCGGAGCCAAACCTATTAATTTCTTAATTGGTAATGGCAAATCTGGCATCATTGAAAATTGTTTGTAGATTGCTTCTGCTGTATTTAATGTAGAATTTAAATCAATTTTCAGCGACAGGTCGTTGATATGCTAAAAAACAAAAGAAAACAATTCATCAAGCTGATAAAATATTAAAAACTTAGAAAATTTACAAAATCTAAGAAGAAATAATCATTCGAAACAAAGATGAGTATATAGTCGCCTCCGTAGTGCAGTGGCAGTGCGCTACTAGCCTACAACATGGAGGTCCCAGGTTCGTTTTCTGGCTATGGTCTGGAAATTTTCACAAGTTAAAAACAATTGTTAAATAACCCATCATAGTCGCTAATGACTAAGGTGTTGATACAACTTTACAAAAACTAGAAAAAAATGAGTAGGCCAACAATAGCAATTAGGCTGGCTAGAATTATCTCAAATCATTGCAAAAATTAACAAAATAAAAAACTGATTATAGTTAGTATTTGGGGCAAACTGTGGTTTGATAAGGTATTTGTTAAGTGAATGTTTGAAAACATTGACACAACTTAAGTAGCTTCGAACTGAGTAAATTGGTTAACTGATAACCTTATTAAAAGCATTAATTATTTTCAACAAACAGTTTTAACATACTTTGTTATTAAGTATAATTTATTACATCTAAATAAAAAACACACTTTTGTGTCACTAATTAGCTTCTATATTTGTAATTTCATTTAACTTTCGGTATTGCGTACCTTCAAAGACAATTAAATTTATTACACATATATAATAATTATATTCTATCCCATGAACCGTGCACCACGTCAAAACATAAATGTATTAAAATTGTGATTGAACTTAGCGCGATCCATTCGAGTTACAAAAAATGTTCTTTGCTCATCAGATGAAACTTGCTATATACTAATTGAAACATATAAAGTACAAAATACGACAGTACCAGTAGAAAAAAATTCATATAGTAGGCCTATTATAATACAACCGGTCTGTTTCTAGTTGTTTTGACTGAAGACATTGGTAGAGTGAAACATGATTATGCATCTCATTTACTGACTTTCAACCCGCAGTCTGTTTATATCTGCTGCACGGTTCTGTAGGATGTACTATAATAAAGTTATAAAAACAAACCTTCAGTATTTCTGTAAATCCATAACTATTTTCAATTAAAATATCTTTTTCTGCATCAAGTATTGCAAGACTTATAAGGAGATGGAAATTAGGGCAAGGTAAGTCAGTCCAAAGAACCTGAAAAAAAAAATAGAAATTTATAACACCGATCTTGCATGATAAAATTAGGTAATAGAAGTAACAAACAATATAATGCATTTTTTAGCTGATGAGTCTTATCATAAAATTTTAAGTCTAAATCTAAAATTCGTCCATAGAGTGAAGACAAAGAAAGCAGGTTGCCTGCTTTCTTATTGCCAGTGTCAACTGGCGCTGATTGGCACGTAAAATGTTGCCATGCGATTGAATGAGTATGCACATAATAAAAGCAGGAATATGCGTATCAGCACGAGCTGCCAACACCGACAAGTTTACCAGAATGAATCTAGCGTTATTTTCGTGCAGATTCAGTCATGCTACGAACACCAATGATGGACAAGTCGTTAATTGCCACGGTGTTTGTTCTAACTCCCATATGGAATAAAAGAAATAAATTACATAGTTATAGAAATGTTCTACTTAAATTAGTTCACAATTGAAAGTTCCTAATGTGATTCTGGTATATTGAAAAAAATTATTTATGTCATTCTTTAGCTCTGTAAACAAAATGATGATATTAGCCACGTAATTTTTGATCATGATTTACAGCATGAGGACTTGTAACTTTATTTTTTAATTTAAAGACAAACTTTTGAAAATTAATATCATTACACTATGAGCTAGATATGGCGACTGGTAATTTTACCACCTTCTACGTGTATTTGTTATGGCCATGAACCAGCGCAAATTGGTGCCTATCAACACAGGTACCTACCTGCAGGGAATTTGAAAACAGATACCTGCTTTCAATGTGTCTTCACCCATAACTAAGAACAATATTTTTTAACAAACAGGTTTTATAGATTTCTTGTATTTTCATGAGAAGAAATAATCATCCAGTGGGAAAAAATATATATAGTCCATATTATAAAATACATTTTGTAAATTTATTAAAACTATTTGAAAGTAGGAATCTCATAACAGTTTTAAATTCAAATGGAAAAACCATTCAGAAAAAAACACTTTTAGAGCTTTTAAAGCTGCATGATGTTGTCTTTTTAATATTAGAATATCAAATGACTTGTATATTACAACTGTATTTCTGATCTACATAATTTTAATAAATAGCAATAAATAATTTTGGAGAAAATTAAACATAACAATTAATACTAACCTCCCACAACGTCATAATGTCATCATTGCTAAATTCTCGCTTGAACAAAACAAGAAGCCATCGGAAGCAGAAAAACATATTTGCAGAGTCGTGATGATCAAGATACTGAGCAAGCTTTTGGTCAGCAGCAGAGACAAGACCAAAAAGAGCAGATAGCTGAGTTTTCATACCAGCCTGGTCTAGGTCAAAGTTGGAACTCTGTAAAACAGAAAGAAAATAAAAATAAATTCTGAGTAAAGGTTGTTACAGCTGTAGCTCTTATTGGTTGACACAGGCTAGTCATTTTCTTATTCTGACCAGAATGGCAGGGCATCCGGCGGCTGTTGGGTTTTGTTCTGGCGGGGAGACTGAGATGGCCTTTGTCCCTGCCTTGGGGGAGAAGCAATTGCTGACCAGGTGATCTCATCTACACCGTTACCTAAAAAATAGGCGGTCACCAACAGAGGCGAACACCTGTTACTGCTGCATCGAGGAAGAGCAATCGCTGGTGAAGCGAAGGAAGGGGTTGGTTGTAGAGAGCAAAAGTAAACTTATGCTGGGTGTTCTAATCTACCTCTCTGTCGACCTTCTTGTGAAGAAGATTGAAACTGAACTGACTATCCAGCCAAGTCCACCGTATGCCTTACCTACTCGTAGTCGTACAAGCGCTATGACAAGTTTTCTGTCTAAACTATTTCGTGGCAGCAGATGCGACCACCCACAGCTCTTGCAATCCCTACAGCGGCCATACCACTAATGACAGACCAGAATAGAAATAGTACAATATTAAGCTGTAGCAGTCTTCAATTATTTTTTTTTTATAATGTAGAATAATTTTTTAAATAAATTATCACAGCTTAAAATATGACCAAATTTTTAAATACATACTCCCAAAAATGAATTTGTATACATGTGATAAGAATTAATTCATATCAGCATCAATAACTTGAGAATATTGGCCACTAAATTTCTGAGTTATGCAATTTAACAAATATTCAACATATTAATATTATTACAAAAGTTTATTCTAAAGTGTGAGAAATTTAATCTGGGATCAAGATCCTATATATTATAACAAAAAATGAAATACATATTTTTCTAAACCACCAGAATATGGTAACAGTAAACACTTACTAATATTTATAGTATTTTCGTGTATCTTTGACACATCTGCAGTAATGTATTTTAAAATTCACACAATCAACATTTAAAACTTCTAATTTTTTTAAAAACTTATTTGTTTGAAGTCACAACAACTGCTTGGTCATTAGCAAATACAGTGGAATATGGAACTGTAACTGTGGGATTAGACTTGTGAAAATTTCCAGACCCTGGCGGAATTGAACCCGGGACCTCCGCATGGTACACTAACGTGCTAACCACTATGCTACGAAGGTGGCCACTTTTAAATTTTGATTGTGTCCATTTTAAAATACATTACTGAAGATGTGAGCAAGATACACGAAAACGCTATAAACATTGGTAAGTATTTGCTGTTACTATATTCTGGTGGTTTAGAAAAATACATAGGGCCTATATCAATTTTAAATTATACAGCTGTTGATAATACCTGCATAGGATGTTTGATAAATAAAAGAATATTATGTATAATGTATATTTTGTGCCAATACCTAACAGAATCATGAACATGGACAGGTGGATAAAAAGCAGAGAATGGAGTGCAGATGAAGTTCATTCAGAACTTAGAGGAAATTAAAATCAAGAAAAGTATGCTAGGGAAGATAACAAAAAACAGAACAAGAAATTATATAATCAAGGAACTATTGGGAATAGATGCCCTGTTTAAAAGAATGCTGTATTTCAAAAAAGGAAAAAATACCAAGAGTAAAGTTAATGGATTCTGTTATAGCTGAATCAAGAAAAAGATGCGATTCTAAGAGAACTATTGAGAAGGGATAGAAAGGAGCTGTATTGGGCCTCCCTGAGGATAACAAAAAACAGAACAAGAAATGATATAATCAGGGAACAATGGGAAAAGACGCCCTGGTTAAAATAATGCTTTATTTCGAAAAGGAAAAAATACCAAGAGTAAAGTTGATGGATTCTGTTATAGTTGAATCAAGAAAAAGATGCGATTCTACGAGAACTATTGAGAAGGGATAGAAAGGAGCTGTATTGGGCCTCCCTGAGGATAACAAAAAACAGAACAAGAAATGATATAATCAGGGAACAATGGGAAAAGACGCCCTGGTTAAAAGAATGCTGTATTTCGAAAAGGAAAAAATACCAAGAGTAAAGTTGATGGATTCTGTTATAGTTGAATCGAGAAAAAGATGCGATTCTAAGAGAGCTATTGAGAAGGGATAGAAAGGAGCTGCACTGAGCCTCCCAGAGGAAATGTGGAAGAAATATGAAGAGAATAATGACAATGAATATTGTAATAAAATTAAATAAGTAAAATACTTAAATAATCTGTGCAATATATACTGGGAAGTTATTAGTTTTGAATTATTATTCTTACCCATAAAAAATACTTATAAAATTATAAAATAAATCAAAAAGTACATTACTTACTACTCTATCCATAAATCCAACAAAACACCAGAAAGCATCAACTTCATTTGACATTAAAATTAATATTGGTGACAACAAATCGCTCATTCCTTGAACATAACCAAGATCAAAATTGTACATAATATATGTCATTAATATATCATTTAATAATAAAAGGTTCGGATTGTTTTCACCAGCGAAGAAATCCATTGTTCGATCAGTTCTATTCACATCTTTCTCTGTAACATAAAAAAATCATACTTTAAAATGGCTGCCTTTCAAATTATCAAGTTCTCAGCTCACTGTTATTCTACAAACTTATTCTGTTAAAATAAATTTTCAAATTTTGCCCACCTCAACTAAGAACATTAGATAGATAGGTCTAAAATCTTATACCGTTTTCACTTAAATTTGGAACTGGTGTAAACAAATCATGAGTGTACAGTTGAAAAAAATAAGACCAATGTGACTAACTCCTACATCAGACAGCCAGGTGCCAGTGATAAGTCATGTTATAGCAACAAATTTTTGTGTTTCTGTCTGCTTCTAGCACAGTAATACTTAGATGCTTCTTGTTTGTAGTTCTGTGCTTTATTCTTCCTCGTACAAAGTTATGTTTTGTGGTTAACTGCATTTTGTAAAATAAGTCATTTATATATAAAATCTCAGACTGTTATTATTTTTGCATTGCAGTACATTAATTACTTTTAAATTCTAAAAACATTTTCGTATTTTGTCAGGCTACTACTTAATAAGAATGGAACTGTTGAAAAGCATAATCAGTGAAATCCGTTGAAAAGTTGTGAAAGACAAAACAGTTAGAAATATATTTGTTTTTTTTTTTAAAGAAAGTAATAAAGGTGTTTCCACATTCAATTTAGCAAATATGACCGCAGCTAATATAGCCATTGGTAAAAAAAAGCAGTGTTAGTGTTTTTAATACTTTGAAAAAATTTAAATAAAAAATATTATTTTGACAACTACTGTACAGACAAAGTACAGCAAAACTGATGGACAAAATAGATTAATATGATTTCAATTAGATGCGAATATACTCCGGTTATTAGGATGGTCCCTGCTAAGCATTTTCTAAAACTACAATTACTCATCCAGCCAATAGTAGAGCAGAGTGTTAGCTTATAAAAATTCCAA
This sequence comes from Catonia carolina, assembly GCA_035578175.1. NCBI lineage: Eukaryota > Metazoa > Arthropoda > Insecta > Hemiptera > Achilidae > Catonia > Catonia carolina. The sequence goes on along the minus strand of JAQMRL010000001.1, from coordinate 251,370,092 downwards.
AGATAAATTGAATAAACTAAAGGGTTTAATTCCCAGCTTGGGTCTAGAACAGTCCCACAACTTACCATAGATGCTAATAACTTATCACTTAGCAAAAATGATCTTAAGCTGAAATGAATAGTACCAGGGAGAAGCTAAAAATACGAAGTTATCTACATTTGTTAACAAAAAGTTCAAACACCATTTTTATTTCCCATTATCCTGTTCTTTTCTACAATCTATTTTACCTATGTACTGTAATAGTGTCAATTTTCAAAACTGGTCCTACAATATAATAAAAGCACTGAGGCAAGGAATTATTAACACTAAAATGCTTTTCACTGTTGATGAGCTCTGCTGTTCAACGCATTTAGACCAATCAGAACGTTTGCCAGCACAGTCAGGTTGTACGAATGTATCATCCTGACAAACATTACGCACGCATGCATATAAAAGCCGCAGTAGTTCACTTGTGTCTTGTATCTAGAACTGAACACATTGATTATAGAATGTGTTAACATGCAATACATTATAATATAATCAGCTGGTTGTATGTTCATAGGTTATAATTGTTATTGAAAAACCAAAAAAATGGCTGATGAAATATATAACAAGAGCTACGAGAGCAAGTATTGGCAACACTGCTAGTAAGAGATGGACTAGCTATGAAGTGGGTAGGGGGCAATACGTATGTTCAGAGCTCATCAACGTAGAAAAATAATATAGTTTAGAATTATCTCTTCTGAAAGTAATGGATATCATTTAAATAGTTGATCTGATATAATATGCCAAAAGATCTTTGTGATAAATGAAAAACAGCAAAAAAAGTAAATTTTCCAGGTCTGGCAAACTGATATAAGCTAACACAATTTTAAATCTAGTGAGGAAAGCAAAGATGAAACTTTTAACCCGGTATAGCTTCAGTGACCACTATAATGTACAAAAAATTAACTTTAATATGCAGAAACTAAAAACTAAATACACATTATCCCTATTATCTATTTCCAGAATGATACAACTGATGCGCCTTGAAAAAAATTATGTTAAAACTGTTGATATTCTTCAAACAAGTATAATTTGTAAAACTTACCAATAAGACTTTTTCTGTCCCTATAATCTGCAAAGTTGTCTTCTTGACTTTGCGACATAGTTCGCCATTGTAATTTCATTCTGAAATAGTCTTCAGCCTTTTTCTTCTGTATTTCTTGCCGTTCTGTGGCTGTTGAATCCCATGGAAAATATCCCAGTAAAAATTTCCAAACAATAAATCGCAATGGACGACATATTCCCTACAATGAAAATATTAAAAATAAATATACCTGAAAAATATATGATAATTTATAATCAAACAAGTTGTATTCAAAACAAAAATTAAGTTGGAGCATTTTAGAACATTGACCAATAAGACTGTATTTAAATATATTTTGAATCGCAGTGAAATGTTTCCAAATCCACAATATTGACTTATTTATAAGAGAGGTGTTCAAACTCAACATAATTTATTTTACATAAAAAGTAAAAATGAACAAAATACATAAAATCTATATACTTTTCTATTCAATTTTCAAAATGTGACAAGCATTTTTCCCCATCGGTACATAAGTTTGTCAAATGCTTTTCTCCGTACAGTTTTCTGTTTGAATCGCATAAAAATGTTTTGACAGTTTTTGACTTTATCGTCGATAAAACAAATTCCTCCAACTTTCCAAACAAATGAAAATTGGATGGGGCAAGGTCAGGACTGTATGGAGGATGTGTCATAATTTCCCAATGGAATGATTTCAAAGGTGAGACTTGCCGAAAGTCACTTTGAAACAGTGTTGACAACAGTTCTTCTTGGGCATACATTTACAAGAACAACGTAATTATGATGAGCTGACTTTTGGACTAAATGATCCTACTGAAAAATATGAAAACTCTTACAATGCAGAACGAAACAGATTTTTCTGCCACCTCTTGATAAATGACACCAAAGTACTAGTGGTTGCAGACCAAATATGAAACCTATACATCATACTCACTCCTTTGAAAATTATTTCCTTTATTCTCTGTGGGTTAGTAATTCTTCCTTCATCGTCCATTGCTTCTTTCCACTGATCCATTGTAAGTGGTGGGCCACGAATGATGCCTTCTGGTCGTTTTGGCAAATTAGTTGGTACTCCTATTACCTGATAGCCCTCTACTTCAACTCCACCTTCTTGTAATTCATGAAGACTGTTTACTAATTCAGCAGCCATCTCCTCAGGTGGCCTTTGCTCTGGCTGACGGTACACTGCAAATAATATTCAATATTATTTAATTTCATAAATTAATTGTATGAAAAATTACAACTCGTTATTCAACATACTTATTATGTTGTTTACAGGTGTGAAAGCAAACTGTAATAAAAATAATAAATAAAAGTTGAATCTATTATTAACAACACTTTAAACCCATAACTTCATTATTTTACAGACAAATAAATCAACTCTTTGAAATCCAAGATGTGTTCTCTGTGTTCATCTGACAATTTATAAATCTTACAGCTAATCTGTCTGAGAAATAAAATTAAAAGAAAGACTAAATTGTAACCTAATATCAGATGATTTAAGAAAATGTTTACAGAGAGGACAGAACTACAGATCGTAACATTCAAAATTTCTGAAAAAATACTGAAGAATGCAGTTCGGTGAAGGCTGGCGTAAAGTAACCATTTAAACATCAAAAGAGATATTGAAGATTTTTACAGAAATGTTATTACTACTGAAATTTCTAAGAAAATTACTTACATATTGTATCAGTAAGTTTAGAGAATGTTTCAAGTGTAGTTTCATAAGGTCTTTGTTTTAAATTGCTGACAAATCGCCAAACAGCATCGGTAGGATTATCAGGAAACAAATTTAATTCAGCAAATGAATGTGTGAGTGGCTGTGATTCATTTCTATCATCCGTAACAATAAATAAATTTTTGCGACGTTTTGATCTGAAATGAAAAAAAATTTTGTAACATTCAAAATTAAACTTTGATATTCACAAAAATATTAAACATGAACACAAAGAGCAATGCATGTGGATAGATAACATCAGATAAAGTCAACCTTTTTTTTTGTTTAGGACCATTTCAGATGAAATTAAGTAACTTTAATAGTTTCTACAATATTTTATTATAGTGATTCCAGAAGGCTTTAATTAATTTATTCAGACTGGTGTAGCTTCCCCAGACTTCAAAGCCCTGTTTGTCACACAAAGTGATTGTTTTATAGGTGAAAAACCTTGTAGGTTATCATCACCTGTTTCTCCGCTACAAAATGGCCCAGATAAGTACGTTTTTAAAATAAAATAACAGACTTTATCACTTTTTATTTGGTACTAATACCACAAGCAGAAATGCTAACACAACACATACCTAATCCTAATATCATATAATTAAAACACATAAATGTGCACATACACATTGCTATGATTGCTATGATCTGGACTGTAAAGCGAGCCACTAAAAGAGAAACCACCAAATACAACACAAGATAAACCTAAAAGAAGTTTCTATTTTTTATTTACTAACTCAGTAAACATGAACCAGTACAGCACTAAGTTCATTTTCTGCTCAAAGAGGGAAAATTTTCTCATTTATCATAAGTCAATAAATAATTCTAGCTTCCTAAACACTATCAATGAAAACATTGGTCATTACAATTATGCCTTAATACCAGTAACATTTACCTCTAAAAACAATTACAACATTACTATACCTTCTAGTTTTCAAACAAGCACGTAAAATATAAGTAAAATCTTGTATTGTTCCATATTGAAATACAAATGCATGAGAGCTGCCATCTCTTAACAAGAAAGTTAATTCTCTTTTACGTTTATTAACAATATAACTTTTAATTTCTCTCATTTCAATATTTACAGGATGCATTCGAAAATCACCACCTGTTAACAAAGAAAAGTACAGTTTTTCAATTTTAATTTATTTTTAGATACACAATGTTTTCTTAGCAACCCCTTTAACACATGTTGAATTAATTATTACAATTAATAGATAATAAAAAAGTTGTACCTAAAGATGTACCTACATAAATATTTAAGCATACTATTTTTACTACTTAAGGATACAATTTATAGTAGAAACAAAATTTGTACTTTTAATGTATTTAGACAACAATTTTTAAATTTACAATCTAACTTTGTTGTTGTTTAGGTCACCAGCCGAAAGGCTGGTTTGAACCTGTAAAGGTTTTACTAAGTAAAACGAGGAGTGAGGTGGTTTACCATTGCCTTCCTCACTGAGTAGAAAAGTACGCTTATCAGCATGCCGGGCCCTCTGAAAAGCACATATTTTCCACCCTGCAAATGACACCTTCACTTCATTCACTACAGGGTCTGGCTGTATAATGAAATTCATTACTTTCAGAGGAGATAACTCTGATTAGTGTCTTTTACACCTCTACCTCTTCCATTCTTAAATAATTCAGTCATTTAATTGGCTGACCATGTGATAAGAAACAGAACTATTTATTTTAGCCCTGCAACGAACAGATTGAGTGTAAATTACTTGACACTACCTGTCTGTTATGGGCAGGAATCTAACTTTATGCAAATCATAATGAAAATCAAAAGTAAAATGAAAGAAATAGGCAGCCTTTGCAGTTGCTTCATCTAACTAAAATTATAAAGTTAATAACAAGCAAAATATAAGTTAGAAAAGAACATTTACAAATTATTAATAACCATATGATTTAGGAGAGATGTAAAATATTTTATGTTAGATATTTCATTTGTTCAAATCTCAAGTATGGGTTGGAAACATTAATCTAAATCACGGATTTGATATAATTTTTTTTGTTTCCTCAATTCTATCCAGTAAAATTTAATGCTAGGTGGTTCTGGTTATTGTTTAACTTCAGCTGGTATTAGAGGCTTAGCTCTCTTATCCCTACCATTATGGTACCGATGGTAAAGTCGTTTAATTCAGAGTTTCTTATAACTTTGAATGAACTTAAAAATTTCAATAAGTGCTCAAGTGGGTCAAATACCTTTTAAATTGGACAAGGAAACTATATTAACTATTATATTGTACATAATTAAAAGTAAAACTTCTTGAAACTGATACAGTGATCTTGATTACTTTTACTACAGCTACAATTTTTTTATGGTTACATAAATGGTTAATTTATTTTAACTGGTAGCAAAAAAACCATACATTTTGCCGATTGTAGTTAATAAATCACTTTATCGTTTTCTTAGAAAAAAACACATTTAAAAACCACTCATGTTCTTTAAACAAAATTTTTAATACACTGTTACATGTATATGAAAAATTTCACAAAAATATATAATTAAAATTTCAAGTGAAATTACATAACTAAAAAAAAATTGATTTTATCACATTAAAGTACTTGTCACCTGTTTAATAAAAAATTATATAAAAATATTTATAAACTTCCATGAAAAATTACAGCCATTTGAGTGGACCTGTGCATTGACATAAAAATTTCACAAGCTGCAATTTTGAAGTGGAATAACATAATTTTACAAGTCTCCAATATTGATTTAACCTCATTTTTGGAATTCTCATGAAATTTTAAGTAAGTAGGGTGAATTTCATAACTTAATAGCTAATGCAGTAAACCTTTGATTCTTCAATACTCTGTATATACTTCTGTGGCGTGGAAGCATGACGTGGTGTAAGTAGCAATCCAGCAGGCAGGTGAGCCCCTTCCACTCTCTTCGTCACCTTACCCTTTCGTTGTCCTTGAGTATGAAGAGCACATCAGTTGGTTTGAATTCATTAAAATTGTGAAATTTTCATACTAAAAAAATTATGTTTTTAATGCTTCCTGTATATATATGCCATATACTTTAGTTAGTTCGACATTTTGATATTTCGACAACCTCTTAGATCCACAAAGTTTCTAACTATTGCAGTTCCACTACATAATAGTAACTTGACTCAAGTTTCAAGTGAGAAGTGACTTTTATCCCTATAGGCGCGACTTGACTTCAGCAAACTTTTTTTTTGAGATGAGTATAAAAAATAACAAAAGCAATTTAAAAAAAAATTAAAAGTATGGAACCAACAAATGAATCTAATGAAGAATCCACCACATTACTGAACAGTCAATGATCAGGTTTTAATGTCAATGCAGATTAAGTTTACGAAGATCATTTTTAAATTCAAAATGTTTGTCTTATTATTTAGAGTCAATTTTATTATTTTGTACTTAAAATAAAAATACTGAAACAATTTAAGTAGCTAGTTTACCTCCACTCAGTGTCCGAGTTCGTTGATTTACAGTATTTACCATGGCCCATTCTTCTTGTTCTGGGCAATCTGAAACCTCTGACACAGCAATCGGTTTCCATTCTATCCGTTTTACATGGTTACTCTAGAAAATATTACAAAAACTAAATAGAGATAAATTTAAATAGAAAGTTAATTCACCGTAGAAAGTTGTATACACCAGGTCTACAAAAAGCTCTCTGTAAATGACTAAAATATTAACACTATTATAAACTCAAAATTAAAAAAAAAACATGTAAAAACAATAGATCTGGTCACAGATTTTTCAGAGAGTATTGCTAGAGTCCCAGCTCTGTGTAGTTGGAAGGAATGCAGTGTGTTGTTATAGTAATGGGAGAATGAATGAGTTAGTAGCGTTTCACAGCTGATGCATTTGTAGTGGTAGTGTGTACCAACTAGACTAAAAAAATATTTTTATCATCTGGTGCATTAATTTAACAAATACCTATCGGGTTATTAACTTGGTCGGATTCATAACATTTAACTTACCAATTTATATCAAAATATGTAAATAAATCAATGTAATAAATACAAACAAATATATTAAATACGGAAAGTTTGATAAGAAGTGTTTTGTATGAGAGTAATACAACAATCGTTCTCCCAGCATGCGTCACTCATTCATTATACCTCACCCGTACCCTTCACCCCGCAACTACACGGAGGTTGGAGCCGCACAATAATACGGTTTGCTATCGAATTTTAGTTGTCTGATTCTAGAGATTAGAGTATGATGATACTTCACAAACTTGAGGATTTTTCTTAAAACCTTAGAAGTACCCACTGCAAGTTTCAGTCAATATAAAAACTGCTTTCAGACCAACTTCAATATCATCATTGTATCTACTGTAGGTAAATTGTCATCAACAACTATAAGATATGTTCAAACCTTTTTCAAATAAAAATTTATTTTTATAAATATTCAAAAACTTGGCTGAGTTCTTTTCAAAGTAGTCCCCCTCAGACTCTGCTTTTTGTTGCAGAAGAATGGAATTCAAAAATAATACCCAGCAATTTCTTCATGGCAAGACTGTCAATTGTTCTATCTTCATAATATGAAACTGGTGAAAATCCATCTCAAAGTAAAAGTAACTAACCAAACAAAAGATTTATAATTTCAGTAAAATTTGTATTAAAACATGTACTTACATACTGGTTAACAGTGAGAGTTCCATTACAGTTTGAATCATCGTTGTAATTAGCATTCTTTAGAACAACACCGTGGTGACTAAAGACTTCCTGAAACAAACAATTTAAAATACATTAAGCAAGTCTAATCTATTATATGTAATTAAATAGCTAAGCGATATTAAGAAATGCTTATTTCTGGAGTTCCAACAGTTGATTTTTACAAGTTTTAAAGAGATAAAATTCTTATGCCATCCAGATCTGTCAAGAACTTAAAACTAGGACCATCTATTTAATTCCAGAAGAACAAAATTTAATTAAATTTTCAATGGTGTCACTATTCTGGCACCAATAATGTAAAGTTTAAACTCCCACACAAACAGCTCCTAAGCAGCCTACATCTAATGTAATTATAGTGAAACTTCTCTAAACAACTGATATTTTGAAATACCCATTTTGATAATTTACGAGAGGTCGTATATTTATTTAGTAACCTTCCTAAGTGAACAGCCCTCTTCCGAACCAATCATTGCCATGACTACATTATATTTTTGTTATGACCAGTAATATTTACGGTTTAAATTGACCGACTACCCAGAATTTTGTAACAGTTCGGAATAGATCAGAAGATGAATATCATTACACTTTTATCACAGCAAAATCTGTGATCAAAAATCTCTGTTATCAAAAACAAAAATCTGTTTTAAAAATAATGATATCAATCAGGAATTACTGTGCAAATTTATTTGCAAGGATCATCTAGTTTTCTTTTTAAAAGAATTTATGCTAAACTGCTAAACATGTGGTAAATACTCAATTGTATAGTCTAAAATTGTTCCAACTAATGTAATAACTAATAACTCCAGGAGTTGATGCAACAGTAAATATCTAAAAGAAAATCTTGTGTGAAACATTCACTTGCCAATGAAAATAATTTAACATATAAACTATGTTAAATCATGAGTAAACAATGTAAAATGATAAATACAATCTAATTTTATAATGACTGAACTAGCAATTGAAAATCAACCTCAGTAGGACTTTAAAATATAGAACATCACTGATGTTAAATTAGGCTAGAAAAAAAATGTTGAGATAAAAGTTGTAGGTTTTTAAATTTTCTATATCTTTTTATACACAGTTATCGTAAAATACATTCTAAGGACGCAATCTTAAAAAATTCCATATTTTACCGATTTTAATAAGCAAATGCAGAAAATCACTAATTGACACTAAACAAATCGTCATACAAAAAAAGTTTGAAATAAAAGTAGGTTTTTTAAATTTCCTACTGCTTTTTTTCTAAAATGTATGTTGAGCTGCAATCTTCAAAAAATTTCAGCAAGAGCACAGCCCCCCCCCCCAAGACTTTTACTTGGCATGTTGCTTATCCTAAATATCTTGTAGAGCATAAAAATGCAGTAAATGATGTGATTTAAAAAAAATCAAAGGAGTCATTTTAGAGAAAATTGTACGAATAAACTACTACTTTCGGTTGACCAATTTTGATGAAAATATTTGTGACGGGTCCCCTTGTGGTACCCAATTTAAGTTCCAAGTTTAAAATTTGTACGCTATTCTGTTCTTCATACATACCAGGCAGACCAATTGCTATTAACATATTATTTGAGTTAAGAGGAGCTGAAAACACGAATTTCCGGTGAAAACTCAATTTCGAAAAATTGACTTGAAAACAATACTTTCCTTCCCGGTACATTCGTGTAGAGCAAAAGAAAGTAAACTTTAAACTCCTAGGAACAATCACAGAAGTGAGCAGCACTTTATAAGTTGACTGAAAATTAAGGAAACATAATAATCTGTTTTAATTCTGAGCTATAATAATAAAACTATTACTTCGTTTTGTTACAAAATTTAAATATTCACTAATACTACTTCAGTATGTTAAGAGTGATAACAATGTTGATAAACAGATCAATGCGCTGCTGAATGATGTACAACATAGAAAATGGCAGATAAAAAAATACATTTTTAAATCACATAAAAATACACTGTATACTTGAAAGGCTGAACACGGTTTAGCTGAAGTTTAAATAAACAAATTTTTACTTTCTCTTGATTATATGAATACATAGGAAGAAAGGAAAGTATTGTTTTCATGTCGATTTTTCGAAATCGAGTTTTCACCAGATCTACACGTTTTCAGATCCCCTGAACCCAAAAAACATGTTTTTAGCGATTGGTCTGTGTGAACAGAATATCTCAAGAACGGAAAATCGTACAAAATTGAAACTTGAGTTTGATACTACTAATTGGACCCGACACAAAACACTTTCATCAAAATTGGTCAACCGGAAGTAGTAGTTTATTTGTGTCATTTTTCACTTTTTTGCGATTTTCTCAAAAACGGCTTATACAATTTGTTTTAAAAATCACCTCATTTACTACATTTTTATGCTCTACAAGATAGGGTAGGGGCCATGTCTGATGAAATTCTTGGAGAGGCTGTTTTCTCGCAAAAAAATAGTTTTTTTAAGATTGGAGCTTTAATACGCATTTTAGCACAAAAATGTATTTAACAAAAGTTGTAGAGAATTTATAATCCCACAACTTTTATTTCAAGCATTTTTTTGTATAACACTTAGTTTAGTAGTAATTAGCGATTTTCTATTTTTTTATCACGAAAACGTGTAAAAAAAATAGATTGTTTTAAGATTTCAGCCTTAGCATGATTACATAACATTTTACGACAAAAGTGTATAAATCAAATTTATAAGAAATAAAAGATCTACAACTTTTATTTACAGCATTTTTATCTACAGCTTAGTTTAGCATGAAAGTGTGATTTTCCGTTTTTTTAATAATTTTAATTTAAAAAATAAATTAATCATGAAATGTTATATATGCTACTTTTAAAGAAATTTTTCCTTAATTTTTATTTAGTTATAAACAAGAAAAACAATATGAATAATTATGTATATTAATTATTAAAAAATGACAAATTAATATCATGTGATTATAGAATGAAAAGATTAACAGTGCGCCAAACAAACTGAATAAAGGCAAATAATAAAAGCAATTACTACTGTTCGTTTGAACTCTCAGGCTATTTTTAAAAAAAATTCTTGTCTATTAATGTCAAATATTATTTTTAGACCTCAATCATAATTTTATTCTGCTTTAACAAATTAAAACTAACTGATAACTGCACGACCATTTACTTTTTTGATAAAATTGAAAAAAATGTAAATAATTTGTGTTGACAAAACAAAATTAAATATGGAACTAAATTTTTTGATGTGAATCAGTGATTTATGACCAGAACATGCGATTTTCATCAAATTTGTTTAACCCTTTCAGTGCTGAACAAAATTTAAAAGTTTGATGTAAAGTGCCAGCCCTTATTTCGAAAACTGCCATTGCCGACCAAAATTTCAAAGTTACAGAACAATAAAATTTCCTGTTAAAAATGTATTTTTATTGTTTTCATAAAAAAGAAATTGTTAAACACTAAAAATATTCAAAATAGTTTTTTTAGTTTATTTATAATCCCATCGAAAGCTTGGTCATTAGCAATTACTGTAGGTTTTGGTAACTTACCAGTGGTTTTAACGAGTTAAAATTTCAAGACCCTAGCCGGGAATCGAACCCTACCCGGGACCTTTCGCTCTAGTTACTATGGCACGAAGGCAGTTTCAAAATATATTATTCCATTAATTTTTGTTTAAAATTTTTTTTGGAAATGTTCAGTTATCTGGATGTTGGCACTTTATGCATAATTTACGGACGTCCAATAAACCAGATGTTATCACTAGTCCTCGAAACGATATGCACTTTGTTGACCCAAAATATGCATGCAAATTTGCCAGAAAAAGAGAAAATATGCACCAAAAAAGTTTAAATATGCAAAAATAAAAAAAGTTATTTTTAGTAATTTTGTTTAATTAATTCAACCTTGTAATACATTATATTTATAAAATGTTTTAAATAATGAATACGCTAATCTAATCATAATTTAACCACTTTAACCGTAATCATCACATTTAAAAAAATTGAAGTTGTAAATAAATAAATAATGTTAATTGCATAAAATAATCAAAGTTTTTTCCAAAGTTTCCTCTTAGTAGCTCCGTCTTTTGTCAGACAGGACGTTGTTCATTGCTGAAAAGGAGCATTCAACATCACATGAAACAAATTGATAGGAATTTCAGAGCTGAAATTGCTAGGGGGTCACTCATTTGCATTTCCATTTCATCCGCAAGCTCTCCCTTCAAAATTCTTGCACCCTGAGCTCCTGAGCTCCCTTCCATCCTGGGTTTCCCTTCAACACAGAGTCCAATTTGTTCCTCAACTTTTCGCCGACAGGTCCTCTCCATTCTTTACTTTTTTCTTTTAACCTATCAATGAGGTCGACTGAATCACATAGGTTCATTCCTTTTGATTCTAATGCTGTAATTAAATCGGGAATGAATCCAAATTTGGAATGAACATAAGCAAGTTGTTGAACCACTGAAGACCTGGTTAGTGCAGCATAAGCTTGAGCTATTGCTTGGTTCTCTGATTCATCAAAACTTCCAATTATTTCCTTCACTTTTTCATGGTGTTCAGCAAAGTAATTGGCTGCAGATATCCAAGTACCCCATCTTGTGATTATAGGTTGAGTGGGAGAGGAACGTTAGGATAAGCATTCTTGAATGCCCTTATTCTGCTCGGTGCCTTCACAAATACTTTTGTTTTTTTACAAGTTTTCTGGAAATTTGTCTAAAATATGCAAAAATACCACAAAAATGCAAAAGGGTCCGAAATATGCACAAGTATTCAAAATAAAATTGGGGTTTTTTGGTCGCAAATCATTCAAAAACATTTAAAACGGATTATAAACTAATTTTAGAACTTAAAAAAAGATATGCAAAATCCGAGCACTAGTTATCACTAAGTAAAAGATATCGACGTCCTGTTTTCCGGATGGTGGTACTGAAAGGGTTAAACTTTATAAATTAATTTTTTTACCCTAATAAGTGTACGTTGCAATCTATTCAATTTTGAACAATAAGCAATCCCATGACCCAATCAGATGAGGATGATATGTACATGACGTGTACTCTTGTGTACAGTCCGGCTGATCAAAAAGTACGGTTAACCCTTGGGCGACTGATAGGTTTCAGAATAGTGACTCTTCGAACACTAATTCCAAGATTGCGCCGATAGACTTGGCTCTTTTATACAAAAAAATTTGAAATTTTTATGTTGTTTTAAATTTACAATTTGTTTTATCTTCAACAATCTAGATATTGCAACAATCAGCTGTCTCTGAAAATTAAATGTTGCTGAAGAAAATATTTAGGTATTTAAAATAATACTGAATTTGCTTCCAAAAAAAATTTTAAGTAAATAATTTTAGACGATAAAACAAATTGTCAAAATTAAAAAATAAATAATTAATTTTTTTTAATACTTCCAATATTTTTTGAACAATAAAAATTTTTTACCACTGATGTATTAGACCCACCTATCTTTATATCAGGACCAGAACATTAACATTATTCCAAACATAACAATGCAAAAAGTTGGTAAAATTTCCAATGCTTATAAATGTAAAACGGTTACAAATTTATGTATTTCTGTATTTAAGCTAAAATACAGCTTAAAATGTATCAAAATTGATATTTTTTAAAAGATCTAAACATTTTTTAATGATTCCTGACAATGACACGTCTTCATTTATTCATGGGAAGAAAATATGGACCTATTCCGTTATTTCACATTATCAAAAGATCGTGTGAACGCACCTTTACTGTTCGACCCAGCAATTGTCAGCACGTGCTTAGTACCATTCAACCGACCAGCAATTTGCCTGTTTCTTTTATTTTCGGTTGGTTTTTCCTTTATTCTTTTACAAGTTTTATAAATTATTTACAAGCTTTATTTCACAAATTACAAAACGATTGAGATCAAACAATCACAAAACTTAAAAATTTTAAAACACACAAAAGAACACAAATTTATTCAAAATTACATCGTCGCACCATTAAGATGTGTACTCTGCAAAAACTGTAAATAAAGAGAATGATTGTTCGATAATCCAACTTCATATTAGCGAGAAATGTATCGCTTCTTAGAAGTTTACTAATTCTGCAGATTGCTTTATTACACACCGATTCTGCCCAATAATGATCAGTATCATATCGTGTCCATTTAAACAAATGCGCGGATTATGCAATATTCCTTTCTCTTGAAGGAAACGTATAGCTCTTTCCTTATAGAAATAATAGAAGCCAATTTCAAAAGATTCATTATGAATTCAACAGAACACGTACAAAGCAAACAAGCAACTAATGTGTTTTAATAAACATCCAAAAAAATATCTACAATTAATTACAGTGAGTGGGAGTCATCAGTAATAATAGTAAAGATGCGTTTACACGAGACGACTTTAGGTTTACAGATGATGTGAGGTAAAATAACGGAATAGGTCTGAAAAGATTAACAAACTAATGAAAATCAATGCTATTTCTCTAAGGTTCAAGTTTTGTGGGACAACTTGTATAAAAATGCATCTAGAGGATGTAATTAAGTAAAAACGAATAGGCCTACAATAATAGAAGAGCCCTCCATATATATATTTTCAGATATATTTTATGCCCTTCGAATGGGTTCATAGATCTAGTAAATGATATAAGTTAAATTATAATCATTATAACACTCTTGTGAAATAATATTTATTATAATTTAATCTACTCTTATTTTTAGGAAACGATATTTCCAAATACACCTAGGGAGCTGGTTAAAGAAAATTTAGTTTTTCAATACTAACCTAATAAGAGTAGTTTTGCTCTAGATTAAATAATCCAGACTAATGGACACAAGCACAAAGATGTCAAAACATGTTTGACACAGAAAAATTTTGAAATTTGTCACATTCACCGAAATTTATAAATATTATCATTAATGTATTATGTAAGCAACTAATAAAAAAATGGTATATTCTGTCACAGGAATGAAAATTATGACTGTTCCTCGTAAACTTGAGATGTCTGTCACATACTTTTACTTAATGGTTAAGTTCAATTGCAATTACATAAAACACAGTTTGCATATTACATAAGAGACCAGAAATTTTATGCATTGAACATAGTGAATTTAAATTAGTATAATACACAACGAGCAAGTGATACGTAATGGTGGAGAGTACTGTTTTATTCCCTTAGTTTCAGACAACAAAAAATATTATCATACAAGAGTTATCTAGTAATCTAGTAATAGACAACATATACAGCACACAAAAAGAATCGCTCAAGAGATAAACATATTATTAACAGTTGTTTATACAAAAAATTTTACTAGAAAGATATTCTGCACAAGGCAAAGCTAAAGAAAACAAATTTATGTAGCCTAGTCATATTATTTTATACAGAAACAATATTGGATATTTATGCTAAATTTTCTAGTAAATAGTTATACACGACTGAAAATAAATACCAAAAATTATTCTAAGAATCTACATTCGTTACATTATAATCACAGAAACAACCGCCAGAATAAGTAAAGAAGGTAATTACATTTCATGAGCCTAAACAAATAGATAGGCTTTTACAATAAAAACAAACAATATCAGCACAAAAATAATCATAAATATAAAATCCCGTTTTAATAATATTAAATTTGCAAATCTAACAGTTTATATTTTTCAAATGACAAATAATTACATCAAATAAGTATTAAAAACCTTCAATTTAAATAAAAACATTACCGTTCCTGCTTCGCAACCATTGTGCTTTCTTGAAGGCGAAGTTTTATCGTGATCCATTACACCGAGATATTGTCACTAAAATACACTACCAACTTTTAAAGATGCCTATAATAACTAAATGATTTGTACATTTACCGGGCATTAATATTAAACAATTCTACCTACTAACTAGCATTGTTCTGTCATATCAAAATATTATCAAACACGAACGTGCGTAAACTTCGCTAATTCATATAAACAAATTGCTTGCACAATATCAGCTGATTTTGAAATGATAAAGCTGACTCAGCTTTCAAGAATCATGTGACCAACGTTAGTCTACGCATTAATGAATTGATACTTTTGGAATCTTTATTCAGAAAATAATATCCGGACAATATTTCATAGATTTAAATTACTATTTTGTTTTGTTGTTTCTCAAGAATAAATTTTTACCTAAAACTGAAATAAATCTTCTTATTCTCCTTCATTAAATACATTACTGCTCACTTGGCGCGTTGAATACGAAATCTTACAGTCTATGACAGGATCCTAACGATTTTTGGTTTACAAGGAAATGCACGGGAAGTAGATTAGTCCACGAAAAGAATATTATTTTCATTATGCTCAGCACCCACAGCATAGAATTTTAATTTACATTTTGAGCTTAGAATTATGAAATATATCTTTGTATTAAACAAAGGACATTGTTGTGAGGCATATGGCCTTGCATCATGTTTTTGTAACTTAGTTAATTTATTCACAACTGTAAAAAGTACAACCAGTGAATGTGATTGTGTTATTTACAAAGAAACTGGCATTATGACATTAAGGAGATCACTACTCAGTAGTAACAACGATGGATGGCCTTACATGTTAAAATATTTGTATGATGGACTTGTGAAACATTGAGCTCTTGAAGAGGCTACTGGCTGCCCAGAAAGAAAAATTATGTAACTAGGAAAATTTAGGTCATAATTTTTTAGTCAGTAAGTTTTGATATATTATTTCCTTTCAAGACTTTCATTCTAGTTAAAAATATTATTGAGGTCGCCATGTTCAAAAGCATTTTATACTTTCTGCTGTCTTTCCTTGCTCACTGCTATTGGAATGTTGTTCTCTTCCACCTCTGCACATAAGGGAATTATTGGCTTTTTTTTAGGAAACAAAATCACCATGACACAGCCCTTCTCGGCATTGCAGCTATTGCAAGGAGCACTTCAGTTCTCCTAAACACCTCAGGCTCTGCCACTGACTGCCCACAGCTGCTTATTTAGGTTACCCTTTATTTACAGTAGATAAGCCATTTAATGGCCTTTCTCCTATCTGTGACCTGGGGACACAGCCTGTCACCTCATTTAAGGCTCCCAGTCCTCAGGACAGGGGTTGATCAGAGTAGTCTGAAACAAGGAAGTATACTAGCCCTCTCCTGTTTATAATAATGGATGGAATACAGAAGAGTGAAAAAGAAGATCAAGGAAAATACTGGGAGCTTATAGTTTGAAGATGATTTTGGTAGTAGTATGGGAAAAGACAGAAGAGGAGGTAGAAAGAGAGCACTGGATTTGTGGAATAAATAGCTTGTTAAAAGTCGTTTGAAATTCAGTGAAGAAAGAACAAAGTGCTGGTGCAGATATGAAGAAGTAAGGCAGGCACATAAGGCTAGTAGGGAGCTGGAAGAATTAAAAATTCTTACATTTGAGGACTGTTTTCTCATCAGATTGGAAAAAGAGTTAGGTAGAAGAGTGCAGACAGCAAGTGGTTCTTTCAAAAATGTTAAGAGGCTTAGTCTGGGCTCAAGAAGTTCATATGCATTGTAAAAAGTTACGTATGATGCAACGCCAAAAGAGCAATGGAAGAGAGATGGTTGAGGGATACAAAAAGGTGGAGATGAATCATGTTGGGCCCGACCCAAGGAAACTTGGAAGTGAGAATAAAGAGCATGATGGTAAATTTTGATATAAAAAATTCACAACGTAGAAGTAAAGAAAATAACACTAAATTCAACATAAAACAGAAGTTTAATTATTAAAAACGTTATTTCGAAATTCCTGTCACACATAAATGTGGTGGTGTCAAATGTAAAACATGCAAAAAATCTGATATTTTTTAAATGGATTTTCTGATAAAAACACTTTTTTACTTTTTGGGACTTCTAAGGGAGGGGCTACCTTCAAAATATAAATTTTTTTCACTAGTTTTGTTTAAATATTATTCTGAACAAAATTACAAGATTTATTTATTAATAAGAGTTTTACGTCAACAAATACAATTAAATAAAACCAACGTCATAGGAAACAAACAATTTTTTTTGAGAAAATCTTGACTTTTTAACTTATTTTTGTTCAACAGTTGGAATACATTAATACAGCTTGTTTCATTAAAAAGCCTGCTTTATTCACATCTTCTTCTTCAGGTGCCTATTCGTGCCCAATATTGGTAACCTCATTGCAATTCTCACTTAGTTTATTCCACTGTGAAATAGCTCTTCTGAGCTTTTTCCAAAGTTTTCAGATCACGACATCCTTCTTCTGCCAGATTCTCTTTTTCTATATTATGTTTTCCACTGCAGAAAGGCTAGTAGTAACGGATATCTGATTCATTTTGCATGATTTGTCCCAAATATTGGAGCTTCTTACACTTGATGGTGGAAATGATTTTCACATCTTCACTCTCCTGAGAACTTCTATATTAGGCATCCTATATTAGTCAATGGGATCCTCAACATTTGACTATACAGCCACATCTCAAATGCCTTCAGTTTCCTTGCGATGGCAAGCTAAGTCCAGGACTCTACAGCATGCAGGAAGATAGAGAAGACATAACATCTGAGTTGCCTCATTTTTGATGCTAGAGAAAGATCGTGGCTTTTGAAAATAGCACCATTTTATTAAATACTTACTGCCTTGGCAATACATAATTTTATTTCCTGTGTATTCTTCCGTTGCACATTTATCATGGTTTCCAGGTAACAATACTGTTGTACTCTCTCTTGTCTGGGTCTGGTTAATAAAAGGTAAGCTCCATGGTAATAATTCTCATGAACTTCGTTTTTAGAACATTTATACAGTCAAACTCTGCTGACTTCACTGTGCTATCCTGTCCATTGATTGTTGTTATCCTTCCAGGCTGTCAGCCACAGTACCATGGTGTCATCACCAGATCTAATGTTATTTATCCTGACTCTATTAACCAAGATGCCTTTTTTACACCATGCAGGGATTCATTAAATATTTCCTTAGAATACAAGTTGAATATTAAAGGTAAAAAATGCAGCCCTGTCTCACTTCATGCAATGACTTCACATCATCATCTTCTATCCTCCATCATTCTCATACAAGCAATCTGGTTCCAATTAGTTATCAAAATTATACTAAGATCTTTTCATGTAAACCTCCACCCTTTAGTATGCTAATCATTTTGTCATGTTAAACACAATCAAAGGCTTTCTCATAGTTAACTAGACATGCAAACGCTCCATTTATTTATTTAAATTTTATTATTCTCAATAAGTTATGTAAATACAACACCAATATAGAAGATGCAAAACTAGACGTAAGAAATGTACTACTGTTTTGAATATTTAAATTTTCTTTTATCAAAATTTTTGCTACTGTTAGAATTTTATTTAATTTGAATATAAAGGGAATTATTAGAAAATTTTATCTTCTTGAAAATGGTATAACAATGTTCATTAAATAATTTTCCTAATCTGCTACCTCCTAGGTTCAATATTTGACCACAAATGGTATATCAGACAAAATCATTGAAAAAGATAAAATTTTCTACATTTATTGGCCGGTCCATTTGCAATTTCTTCAACCAAGATTACTTCTTTTATTAAAAACTTCCACCTATAGAGTGGAAGGCCCGGGTGTGATTCCAGGCTAAGGTTGAAAATTTTAACAAGTTAAAACCATCGTTACAGTACCAAAACCCACAGTAGTCGCTAATGATCAAGCTGTCGATGTAACTTAAAAAAACGTATCAACAACAAAAAACAGCTGTGTAGAAAATATACACAAAAGTAAATATGTACAAATTCTGTAACTTAAATAGTGTTTGGGATGTTATACTTTAAACCAGGGGTTCCCAGTCTTTTTGTTTTCATAAATCTAGGCATACCACTACCTTAACCCATGATAGATTACGTTAGGGGTCTCACAGTGATGAGGCATGGCAGCAGGGAGGGAGGGGTGTACAATCTCACTACACTGCAGACTGCCTACTCTGCACAAAAAACAACTACTTATAAATTAATTTTAATAAACCTATCTACTGTGAACCCATTTCTTCTTATCTTGTACAAATTTTGATTTTTGGCTCTTTTTAATATGTTCTCTCACTATCATAATAGTTTCAAATTTTGATTTAAAGAAGTGAGATATTAATTTTAATAAGGGTTTTGTCTTATTGTTCGTATACCACTTGATACGTTCTTCCATGCCATCGCCTGGGAACTACTGCTGTAAACTATATCATGAGCATAGCAGACAGACATAAAAAAAAATAAATCCTCAATCCCCCCAAACAAACTTTAATTGCAAGCCTGGTCTTCGCTGGCCAACGGTTCGAGTGCTCATCCCACAGTAGTTGAGAATAATCAAAGTAGTCATTGATAAGACTTTAAATGAATTAAGAACAAAAATTTAAGGTTTTCTTTTAAAACCCACAT
Organism: Catonia carolina; assembly: GCA_035578175.1. Taxonomy (NCBI): domain Eukaryota; kingdom Metazoa; phylum Arthropoda; class Insecta; order Hemiptera; family Achilidae; genus Catonia; species Catonia carolina. The sequence continues at coordinate 251,350,340 of JAQMRL010000001.1, read as the reverse complement.
TGAAATATTTCAACTCTTGTTCATTTACAGTTTAGCACAGCTAACTTAATAAAATTACAACTATTGTCACAAAATACTTTAACCATTTATTAGACTTGAAACTTCGATTAAAATTAACAGGAAAACTTGTTTCTTAAATAATTAATTACACTCAGAATACAGTACTACAATACATATTTTTATTTTTTTATAATTATAACAACTAACACAATATGTTACAAAATATAAACAATAAAAATTATTTAAATACAAAATAACTTTTGTTTTCATAAAACTTAAATAAAAAATTAATTAATAAACTACTTTTAATTAGTTAATAATAATAGTACTTTATTACTAATGTAATGTTTACGATGCTGCTTTACGAGAAATTTCTTCTGTATCACTATCACTTGATTCATCTACAATCTGTTTTTGTTTCTGAAAAAAATTAATAAAATATTACACAAAAATAAATTAACACGTCAAATACTATTTGATGATCTTGTCCTATTGAACTTGGATCACTGACTGATCAGTTGTAAATTCAAAATAATGTAAATATCTTATATGAACTAGGTGATAGTAAATAATACTTGTTGGTTAGAGGCTTTGACCCTTTTTTTACTGAGCCAAGTCAACTGAAAATCACATAGGTTTTTATCAATCAACTTTTTTTTAAGTTTTACCCACACAAATTTAGATATACAAGGGCAAGTCAAAAAGAAAAGGGAAATTTGGATTTCCCTCTGAATTATACGTATGGAAGCACTGATTGTTCTGCTAAAACTCGTAACATCTAGTAGCTGTTCATTGCAAGTATTGTTTAATTGTTAGCTACTTGTGATGAGTTTAATAGTCTGTTTAAAATGAGTTCTCCTTTGTCTGATTGCACCAAGGAAGAAATGCGAGCAGTGATACATTTCCTCAATTCAAAAAGTGTGAAACCAGCAGAGATTATTCGTCGAATGCAGCAGCAATATGGAGAGAGTTGTCTGAGTGGAAGCAAGATTTACGAATGGATTGATCGCTTTAAAAGTGGTAAGATTTCTGTGTGTGATGAACAGCGGCCTGTTAGGCCTTCCACTACAAAGACTACTGACAATATTAAAGCGGTGAAACAAATGATTCTCGATAATCAACGAACTACAGTTGATGACATTGCAAGTGAGTTGAATGTAAGCGATGGTTCAGCATATTCAATCACCCATGATTTTTTACTTTCGAAAAGTTTATGCTTGCTGGCTTCCACGTCAATTGACCAGCACGTTCAAAGACAATCGTTTTAAACTTTCCCCGAAGCATTTGGAATGTTACGAAGAAAAAGGAGACTCATTTCTTAAATGAATAAGAACCGTTGATGAGACATGGGTCCATCACCATCATCATTTTGGCCCATTAAACAGGAGTTGTTATCGATCTGATGAAGAGGCCATTGTAGCAGGGTAAAATTATCTGAACACCAGGCTGAAAACCTTCTTCCAGAAAGGAATTAAAATGCTCGTTAGAATATGGACTAAGTGCATAGAAGTAGGAGAGGATTATGTTGAAAAGTAATGCTAGTATCATTTATGTAACTACAATAAATACATAGATTCTTTCAATTTCACTTTACTTTTTAACTTATCCTATTATAACTACCGTGTTAATCCGGATGTCCAGATTATCCTGACAACACGGCCAGGCATTTGAATAACACAGCAATCTACAGATAGATACAGCACTGTCTGGGTACAGTAATTGTACACTTACATTCATAGTGAAAAGTTACAGTATGTACTGTTAAAGCATTGGTGCCTTGATCTAAAGATTGGATGCATGTTACTGTATTTGCTTAGTGAAATCATTGCTGCACATAAAGACATACTTGGAGCAGCAGCTCAAATCCACACCAGGTGAACTTATAATGGTAAAACAACTGTACCTTATACTACCTTTAAATGCCATACAAAAGTAAAGCAAAGACAAAATAATTGATTTCTTTGTAAAGAAAAATTGAAGACTTCAAATATTTGTAAATAAACATATTGTAAGTTAGATTCTGTCCAAAGTTTCCTCATAAAATTTTGTTTTTATAGATTTCCTATTGTTTATGGTTTATCAGGATTTTTGATTTTCCAGATTACTTCCAGTCTTAATTAGTTCGGATAAATGAGGTTTCAGAGTGTAAGACATCAGCTCTAGAATAAGAAAATAGTATGGAAGGCCAAGAAGATGATGTTCAAAATGTACTATGTACCAATAGTGATGCATATATTATATGAATATTATGCATTGCAATAGTGTAATAGTGACTCAAAGACTTATAGTACAATAGTGACTTAGCATTAGAGACACAATCTATTTTTTTGTTTTTTTTTGTTTAACATCCGACTGTTCTGCAATTACTGTTAATGCAGAGCGTGAAGGATGAATGATTTTTGTAACATATGAAAATATGCCGTGCCTGAATGGGATTCGAACCCAAGACCGCATGATGAGAGGCGAGCACGTTACCAACTACACCAATGAAGACTAAATAAAAAAGAGAATGGAGCAGATTGCAGGCAGTAGAGATGAAATTTCTCAGAAGTATAACACAAAACACTAGGATGGGTAAGGTAAAGAATGAGGATATTAGAGAGGAGATTGGGATGTTGGGTGGAGAATAAGATTGAGGTGGCTAGGAAATGTGAAGAGAATGGATGCCAACAGGATACCAAGAGTATGGGAAGAAATAAAAGAAGACTGTGAAAGACCGAGAGGATGCATATGCAAATAATGGCTGAAGTAAAGACACTCTTGCAGAGGAGGGGCTTTGGGTAGGAGGAAGTGTGTGGTGAGGCTTAGTCAACACCTTGACCTATGTATCGAGGAACAGGAGTTGGTATGTATGTATAATCGAAATCATATTCTATGATTAAAACCATTGATGAAGCAGGAATGGTTTGGAACATTAGAATAAAGTTAAAAAGTCCTGATTTTGACTTCCAACTAGTGTGAGAAATTTTAAACACTAAAACCAAATATATTTTTCTGTACCCCCAGTAGTCACTAATGACTAAGCAGCAGAAGTAAATTAAACTAAAATATTTAAGAATGGCCAAATTTTAAATACTTATACATTTGTAACACAGGTTTTTTAAGTAGCCTACAAATTAAAACCATTTATTCTCGCTATTAAATTAGAAAACTGTATATTAAAAATAAAATAAATAAAAATTACCGATGACTTCTGAATAGTGTAAGGAAATTCTTTCCCTTTTGCTAGAAGGCTCTGTTTCAGTCTATTAAGTGCTGTATAATTAATGTCATCTATTGAAATTTCTTTTAAACTTTCTTCAACTATTGCTAAAGCCTTTTCAGGTTCCTCTTTTTTGACTGAAACGAAAGAATAATAAATATTAACCATAACCTAATAATCTCTTATGTCTTAAACACAAACACTTCAGAATCTCACTTCTGATTCTTAACAATGCAACAAAAATAATCTACGTAAATTAACCATACAATTTGGCTTAAGAGTTTGTAGACAAAGATAGACTCTACTTAATTGGATTGGATTACCATAAATCTATAATAATTACACTTAATAATGAATGATTTGTTACCATTGTATTTTTTTTATCATCAGTCTCTTGACTGATTTGATGCAGTTCCCTAAGCTGTTCTATCTTGCGCAAGTCGTTTCATATCTACATACTTGTAACACCCTACATCTTTTGTAATTTGCTTTATATATTCTAATCTTTGCCTCCCTCTACAATTTACTCCCTCAATATTACCCTCCATTATTGATAGCCCAATACCTGGATGTCTTAAGATATGCCCCACTAGCCTATCCCTTCTTTTGGTAAGATGCTTCTATACACTTCTTTTTTCATTTACTCGCCTAAGAACCTCTAAATTACTTATTTTGTCCACCCACCTAATCTTCATTTTCCTATAACACCACATTTCAAAAGCTTCTATCCTCTTCTTTTTTACAGCCCCTATTACCCACGTTTCATTTCTGTATAATGCTATATACCCACGTTTCACACCATATAACACCAAATTTCAAAAGCTTCTATCCTCTTCTTTTCTACAACCCCCATTACCCACGTTTCACTTCCGTATAATGCCATATACCACAACATCAATATACCATTGTATAGTGAAGTTGAAAGAGTGTATAACCGTTTTGGAGTTTGTCTACAAACTCTCAATATGCAATGGTAACAAATTATTAATTTATTAAGCGAAATTGTTAAAGATTAATGGTAACCCAATCCAATTAAGTAGAGTCTATCTCTGTCCAATGAATAATTAAATCACATTAATGGTAAGTTGGTGCAGTCAACTGCCCGACCGACTTTCATCATCATTTTCATCTGCCATTCTACACGGCTATTAGCATTATTAAAACAGGTAAATATAAAACAAAACAAAAATCTGGTGTGAAACACTCACACAAATTTCTCTAGCCAATGTAAATACTAAAACATACAACTTATGTTTAAACATTAGTAAACAATGTAAAATGAAAAACAACCAAATTTTTATTATGAGTGAATAACGCAAAATGAAAATCAATCTACTTTAATCCTTTTGTTACTAAGATTGTGTGGTGTCCCTGAAAGGTTGATTCTCAAGCAATATCTCATCAGCAAAATGAATATAAAGATGTTTCAATTAGTCCTGTGATCATATTTCTTATTTCCTTTTTGTAGTCATAAAATTGACTAAAAATACAGAAAATCACTGATTGACGCTAAACTAAGCGTTGTAGAAAAACACGTTTGAAATAAAAGTTGTACGTTTTCTGATTTCCTACAATTTTTATTATATACTTTTGCCCTAAACTGCACATAAAGGCCACAATCTTAAATAAATCATTTTTCACCACTACAGCATAGGCACCCCAAGAATTTCACCAGACATGGTTCTTATTCTATTTTGTAGAGCTTAAAAAATTTAGTAAATGACGCGACTTTTTTGAGAGAACTGCAAAAAGTAAAAAATTCCATGAATGAACTAACTACCCACTATCCATGGTCCGATTTTGATGAACATACTCAAGTAGGGTACCCCTAGTGGTATCTAATTTAAATTTCAACTTTCAATTCCACATGATAATCTGTCCTTGTGCTCATAACACACAGGTTTAGTGTTAAATTATTTGTACTCTATCTGCTATTCCAGGGCTACAAAATATAGTTCTGTTTCTTATCACATGGTCAGCCAATGATATCACTTAAGCATTTAAGAAAAGAAGAGATAGAGGTTTAATAAACACTAATCAAAGTTATCTCCTCTGAGAGTAATGAATTTCATTTTACTGCCAGACCCAGTGGTGAAGGTTCACTTGCAGGGAGCCAAGTAGATGCTTTTCAGAGGGCCTGGCATGCTGATAAGCATACTTTTACACTTGGTAAGGAAATGCTGATAAGCATACTTTTACACTTGGTAAGGCACTTATAAACCACCTCACTCCTTCCTTTACTTAATAAAGCTTATAAAGGTTCAAAATACCCTTTTGGCTGATCACTAAAACAACAACATTCTGTCCTTAAGATATTTTCTCACTCGCACAAATCAATTGCTAAAAACTTTTGACTTGAAAACATTACTTTGCTTCCCTACTTCTTCATATAGGGCAAAAGAAAGTAAAAAGCATGAGACAACAAGATCTCTGCAAATACACATATGGATACTTTATTCTATTTAATCCACACTAAAATGTTTCTAACAGAATAAATTTAAATGGAATTAGATTGTTGAGCCTTCAAACAAAACCAAAGCACCAGGACCAAGGTTTCTGTTGGAACTTAAGATTAGTGAAATTTATAATATATAAAAAAAGAACTAATTAAAATTTTAATACAAACATACCTAATATATCAATTTTTGCGCTGAGTACAATACCAATATGATTATTTGTTACATATTCCCAACTCTTTACATATGTTAACAAGTTATCTATTCTATTTTCATCCAAAACCTTTCTAGCATTATTATGGATATATCTAAATATAAGCCTTGGTGATGATTTTAAATATTTATTGAAAATTACTTCAGCCTTTTTGTCTTCATTTTTTGTCAAGTAATACATCCACAACATGTTAATAGGTCCAACTATATTTTTTTCTGAAAATGAGTTTATTAACTTTTCAACTCTTGGAAGCAGATCCGGTTGTGAGTCTAATATCGCTAGCACACCACCATTAGGAAAACTTTTAGTAATATCTTCTAATTCTGCCGGTGTCGAAGCATTTTTAATATTTTCTTCTAAATTACTTAATAGTTCTTCTGTTTTACCTGCTTCAATTGCACAATTACAGTATAAATTTTTATACTTAGTCATGTTCTTTTGTTCCTAAAAATATAAAAAGTACAATAATTAAAACAGAATTTTTCAAATGTAATGATCTGTTTTGAGACTAACCATCTACCATACATAAATTTTTAACAGATATCATCTGTTTAAAATGCGTAGGCCCTTAGTAATACATAATGTGATAATATCGAAAAGGAAGGAGTGTTCGAGAATAACCGAGAGTTTAAAAATGTTAATGTGACTAATAGGATTTTCCAAGAAATAGTTAGAAATATTATGTGTAATATAAATGGTCTTTTATAGCAAAGGTAGCTATTTTTGATACAAAAATAGCTACCTTTTTGTTGTACAGGTATTGTGAAAGAGTTGAGTCGGGTACCGATTTAGATAATTGGCCTTTTTATAACACCTTCTATTCAATCCTAATTTGTTTACAGTTGTAAAAATTTATCTAGAAGCTGTCAGAAAGCTTTTGTATTTTATTATTATATAGAAAATCTCTTTCTTTTCTCAAACTCTCCATTAGCCCACCTATATAAGCACCAGTTTGTTTACGATCCAGTCAGTCTCGATTTATGTGCGTTTGAGAGAGCGAATCGCATAGTGCTTAACAGTTACATTAGCAAAGATCAACATTATTGTTTATTGTTTAACGTTTATTCTGTATAATTTTTGTAAGTAATACTAAGTAAATTGGTTAAGTTACTTATAATTAGTTTATTTATTAAATAATTTAACTGTAATATACTTGTAGATTTTCGTTACTTATTTACTAGTTTCCAAGCTGCACGCAAAACTTGATGGCGTATCGCTGTTTAAGCAAACGCTTCATCATACCGTGTTACAAAGTCGAAAAACACACTTCATGCAGAGAAATATCTTCTTGTTCAGACAATTCAGAGCAAATTGGCGACCGACTGCGTTGGAAGGGCAGACTCCCCATCACATTTCCTGGCTGGGATGGATAGTCGTGTCACAATAAAACCATGCGCATTAGTTTCATAATAGACCCTGTACATGTTCACAGTTCAAAAAGCAGTACGCTGAGTAGCACCTCAGTGTATGGACTAACACGACAACACAGATCGATTAAGGATCTGGTTCAACTCAACTAATTTTGGTTATTACTTACATCAGACAGATAATTTCCAAAGTCTTCGAAAGCATTAAGATCACCAGTTTTTGCTAAAGACTTAACAAAATAATATAATTTAAACCGGGGAATTTGTATTCCGTCACTCAATAACTCTTTCACTAAACTAGCTGATTCTTTAACTCCAATAGTGTTCATTGCTAATTCTATTAAACCTGTAACTTCAGTTGGATATAAAGTTGCATTAGCTTTTCTCAATCTGAAATCAATTTCCACAAGCCATTAATAATTATGCCATTAATTTAGGTTATACACTTTTAACTACAATTACTCCTAGTTTATTCTTAACACGCTCACTTACACACACACGCACGCACAAACAAACTAAAAACAAAGCTAAAACTTTTTTAGGTTCAGAGGGTTTGAAAACGTGTACATCCGGTGAAAACTAAATTTTGAAAAATCAACATGAAAATAATACTTTTCTTCCTATATACTTATATAGGGCAAGAGAAAATAAAAAAAAACAAGAATTTCATTATTATAACAGCAATTAAATAATTTCTATTTAAACTCGTTATTAATTCATTTACTAGGAATATACCTTTATTTAATTAAAAATTTGAAACATGAAACATTCTTTGGTAATATCTATTTGAATATACAAACCATTCACAAACCAATACAACCGTACAGTATTGGTAGAACATTCTTACAAAATAAGATACAAATCAAGTACATAAATGTAATTTGTTACATCGATCAACAAGTCAAAATCTTTGTATAACAAGAATTCATAAATAAAAAAGAAATTTTTCACACATTAAAGTAAATAGATCCTGCTTTAATATAATCCATTCTTTTTCATATGTACAGATAATAATGCCGGCCTGTTGGTGCAGTGGTTAGCACAACTGGCTTTTACTGAGCATTCTAGTACAATAAAAAAATTGATTAATCTAAAGGACAATTCAAGAATTTAAATCAGTACTCCAAAAAAAAAACAAAAATGATTATGAATCTTTCTGACTTCCATTTAATTACAGGGAGACAGTACTTTGTATCCCGCCAATGTTAAATTTGCTATTTTAGCTACATTTTTCATAGGATTGGTAAAAGATAGGAAAATGAAACTTTACAGACTACAGGTGTCTGGTTTCTTCTCGAGCTACTGAAATTTTTTCAATTTAATCTTTGGAACATACCATTTTTTTAAAAATTATGAATAACATAAAATTTTTACAAATTGTTTTCCACGTGTTTTGCGTATTACTAACTTTTGGAGCACCCGAGGAAGTAATGAAAATGTCGGTATATGTGGCTAGACAAAATAATTAACTGGTAAAAATTTAAGCCTGGTAGGTTTATTGGTTTCTGAAAAAAATGTACCTTAGTGTTAAAAATCTGAATTTACGGGAAAAGGTAAGAAACAAGAAGGCACAAACCAAAAACAATATGTACCCAAGTAAATTTCCCATCAACAGTTGTTTAGAAAACTGAACCAACAGCTGAGATTATTAAAAACCGAGATGCAGATATTTAAAAAACTAAAATTCTCTTTGCACTAAAACGAGCAGTATAACATTATGATGAAAAAATATTCGTTCTTCGTAACATGATAATTTTTCTGTGTAAACCTGATAAAACTTAATTTTTTCATAAAAAAAAAATTTTTTTGACGTAATTTAATGTTTTTCTGTTAGATCGAGGCCTAAACTACTGAAAAACATAAAAAACCAAAAATTGAAATTTTGAGTTAAAACCATTGTGCAATCTCTCCTTAATACAAATCATAGTTAAACTTTAAAAAGAACAGTTTTAAAACTAATTTTATGATTAGATAAATAAATAGAATACACATTATTATATAATAAAAACTTCAGGATTGATAACAAGCACTTACAAAAATATCTTTTATCAAAGTTCTAAAATGTAAATACTACTTGAATCAATTAAATTCAACCTTATAAGAAAAACTCTTAATTTCTTTTTACAATACATTAAGACATAAAAATATTTAAGTGATTCAAATCAGTCAAACCAGAAGGTATACACTAATCAATAAAAACATTTGTACTAAGAACTTACAGTTTGTATTCTGCTACTGCATCAGAATAACGTTTATCAGATACTGATCTTTGTAAATTACGATGATGTTTTGATGCAGGAACTGTGTCTGAAAAAAGACAGTTACTTACTGTTTAAAATTGTGATTGTAAACTCTTAATTTAGATATATCATTTTTTAAAGTAACAAAAATTACAATAATTTAAAAAAAAAATTACAATTATTTCAAGTGCAATTTGCAATACGACAGACAAAACATTCATTAATTAAAACACTTCAAAAAGTACAAATAATTTATTTTACAACATAGTAAAACAAACTGTGGGAAATTTAAAATTATAATTCACTTACCATCAATTGTTTTCTCGGTAATTACTTTAGGCGATTCTGGAATAGCGAAAGGTACTGGTTCATCTTTATTTTTCAAAAATGTTCCCAATTCATGAAGAAATTCATCTGTTGGTTGAACATCTTCTTCCTGCATTTGTGTCCATAGTCCAACTGCTTTATCAACATCATCAGCTTTAACTAAAATGAGAAAATTATATAATATTTTCTATTTGTATTAAAAACACAAAATTAAGGTTAATTACATTAAACTTATGATCGGACCACATCTTCCGATCATACGTTCCTGATTTTTTACTTTCTCTTGCCTATATAAACATATAGGAAAGAAAGTATTGTTTTCATGTCGATTTTTCAAAATCAAGTTTTCACCCGATTTACACGTTTTCAGACCACCAGAACCCAAAAAAAACATGTTTTTAGCGATTGGTCTCTCTCTGTGTGTGTGTGTGTGTGAACAAAATACCTCAAGAACGGAACATTGTACGAACTTGAAACTTAAGTTAGATACCACTAGAGGACCAAAGTGGATTTTTTAATATTTCAGTCGTAGTATGCATTTTACAACAAAAATGTCTATAATCAAATTTATAGGAAATTAAAAGATCTTTTATTTAAAGCATTTTTTTCTAGAGCCTAGTTTAGCGTGAAAGAGTGGTTTTCCATATTTTTAAGCCAAACTGAGGTTGGTTTTCATTTTGCATCATTCACTCATGATTAAAATTAGGTATGTTTTTTGAGGTTAATTCTTTTGTTTATTGCTAATGTTTTATTACTAATTAGGTTATATTGGTCATAATTTGCATTGAGAAGAGAAAGTCGTGTGAGTGTTCCACACAAGATTTTTACTTTTAGTTAACACAAGCTATTTAAATGCTTTATCAATTTTGGCTCAATCAGAAAAGTGAACTTTGGATTTTAAGTTAGCAGGCGATAGGCCTACAGTTGCATATACTAACACTGTATTCTAACAAGAATTTTATATGTCATAATCTAAATAAATTTCTGAAACAAATATTTACATTTTATCAAATAATCAGTTTTAGAAAAATGATGATTGCCAAAGAAATATATACTTACTTATAAACTATAATTATTTACGTTACAAATTAGCATCACAGCAGCAGAATTTATATTAATGTAGTGGTTTTTTTATGTTTTTATAAAAAAATCTTTTAATATTTAACTTTTTACTGCTTCTTTTGCTTCGTTTTTACAAGTACTTTCGCAGTTCGCACCGCTTCTTCAGAAAATAACATATAGCTTCTATAAAATGTTTATGAAGATTACATCTTCCTTTGTCAGAGGTTTTAATCAAATTGATTATAAAATGGAAAATGTTATTACGAGAAGAAGCTGTGCTCACCAAGAAAGTACTCTTCACGGTAATGTCATGTAAAAAACATTACATTAATAACTTATGAAACCTTGAGATGTTTGGAAATATGACAAGAAAATTCACTTTTTTTACACCTTTAATAATGGTGAGTTAACTTAAACACAATACAACGGAAGAGGTTGTAAAAAGGAATCAACCCACAAAAAAATGGATCAGAAAAATCGATGGAAGTCTTTGCAAATGACCACAGTTTCTCTTTAAAAATTAAAATAGTACATTCAAAAGCAAACAAAAATTCACTTGGAATAACAATTTCAATTACATCCCAATAGGCTTCAATCATACCACAAGTAAGAAATAATAAAACATAATACAAAAATGAAACTTACTGTACGATAAAAGAAGTTGGTAATACAATGAACAACGATCAACACTTGAAATATCTTTTGTTGCTTTAATAAGACCTTCCAATGGTTCAACAAGTCCTTCATTCTGATAACGCTCTCCGGCATAACTTAATCTGTCAGATCTAACTCTAAGTCCCGGTGTCTGTAAGATAAGTAACAAATGTTCATAAATATTTCTAACTTTACAAAAAATGGTAACTTACAAGGGGGAGACCCAAAAGTAATGAGACTTTCTTTATAGCCTTTTTATTTACCAATATTTTTACACCAAAATTTGATCACTTTCAAAGTAGTCACCATTAGATAGTATGCACTTGTCCATTCTTTTATTTCACTGTTCAAAACAATTTTTAAACTCACTGATTGGGATGTCTCTTAAGCCCTCTAGTGATTTTTGTTTCACTTCTTCCACAGTCCCAAAACGTTCCAATTTCATAACCGTTTTCAGTCTAGGGAACAGAAAGTGTCACTCGGAGGCAGGTCAAGTGAACAATCAGAGTCATTTCATTCTTGCTCAGAAACTGCTCCACAGGCAACGCAATGTGAGCAGAAATATGACACAAGTTTGGCTGTAAGCCTGCCCTCACACCAGTGAAACACGACTTCGACGTGATTAAAGTGACAAGACTTCGTCAAGACTGAAAAACGAGTCATGTCACAAACGTTTGCATATCAAGATGTGACCTCGACGCAACTGTTCAAGCTTTTCTTCGAATCCCCCTGCAGTTCGCAAAAGTCAAGTGATAAAAACGACATAGTCATTGCTTATTACTATCTCAGAAGAAAACAGAAAAACCAACACAGCTGTTGGATATCATCGTATATAGGTAATAATCGTAATAGAGGAGCATATGTGCGTGCCCAGGATCTCTCCTGTGATGAATACAAATGTAACTCTTTTTATCAGATGTCAAAATGAAGTTTCCTACTATTACTTGAGCTTGTTGGTCCTAGAATTATAAAAAAAGACACAAACTACAGGATTTGTTTGTCTCCTGAAGAGCAATTGCTTTTCAACTTCCAGCACTAAGGCTACTTCAGCTGCTTCATCTGCAATGATTATGCGACTAGTCGAGCAGGTGTTGGACAAACTAAGTCGGATGCAACCAGTTTGATCGAGGTTGTGTTGAGGTCATACTGGTGGGAGAGGGAACATATAAATACACAGGCTAGGACTCATATGAGATGTCAAGTTGAGGTCGTGTTGCAGTTGAGTATCACTGGTGGGAGAAAACCTTAACTCTCCTCATGTGCAAATCCTCTGAATTGAACTCCATGACATTTTAGTGCCATCAGATAGTTCATTAATTATTTGGCAACAATCTTCATGGAGAAAGTGTTGATTTTTTAAACATTTCCATTGGTCCTTGAGGTTAACGGACGCCCAGAACGAGGTTGGTCTTCAATTGACATTTTCCCCCTTTTGAACTGCTAAAACCAGTAGTAGACCCAAGCTTTACTCAATGCAACTCTCTTGTAAGCTATTTGGAGCATTACAAGAGTTTCCGCAGCTGTTTTCCCAAAACGAAACAAAATTTTACTGCCACTCTTGAGCATCTGCCATTTCACATTTTCACCGAAAGCGAAAATCTTGTTTCACTTAAAAATTGACTACAGATTAGTGATGGGCTTTACTTAGCATAACAGGATTAATAACACGGTTACTGGATTGAGCCAGTTATCATGAAAACAAGTTACTAAAAACACCCTGTTCGATGTTACTTTATGAAATCGTGATTCAAAGCCGTTTAACAACTGATGTACGAATGACACTTGTCTGACTGTTAAAACTTAAATGAAGTTATCAATAACCTTTTCATCTAATAACACCACTTTTAAGTTTAACTATTTTATAATACTGTTATTAATACAAATACAAGGTGGCAAATCTCACTGAATCTCTCACGGATACAAAGTTAAGACAAACAACACTACTTCTTGTAACCAAATACAACCACGGTAAACCAAACACAATTTTTCACGAGTACAAGGGTGGCCAGTTGCACTGAATCTTTAACGGACACTCAGCAAAAGGCACTATAGTTACTATACATTGTACACCGATCTGAGAAGTCAGCAGCCATGCCATCATAAAGGTGTCGGCAGGATTAAAGCAAGTCAATACTCAAAACAAACCGTCCAGCGAGTCATGATGTTGCCACCGGATGCTTTGTTTTGGTTACCATTTTCTGTACCAATAAAGAAGTCTTAGTACAGAAAATCTACCCGTTGGTGAATAAATTAGTTTACTTCTTTTCCGCATGTGTCGTGCTTATTATTCATCTACATTGTATTGTAGGCAGGACGACAAGTGTTAATTTAGTAACAGGTTAAAAAAACGCTGTTACCAAGGAGGCTGTTATTTTTAGGAACATGTTATCAAAAAATAGCTTTATTTCCCTATCACTACAACAGACGAACAGGTGGACTCACAGTGATGAAGCTTCGTGTACCGACTCAGGAGTTTCCTCTACAAAACCTCACCGAGAACTCATTTCCCCACCATCACTCCCTTCCACAGCCTGAATCTTGTTACTTTTTGGTCCCATCTTGTACACTAGATATTAAAACACAAATATGGTACCAGATTGCATAAATTTTCTACCTGTACATGCAATATTGTATTTATATGAAATATTTTTTAAAACAAGTATTTTCTAAAATCAGGAGGCGAACTTGATTCGAAATGAAAGGAGCAATTAATTAAAATGCTGTTTTAAAAGTGATAAATTCATAATTTTTGTTAACTAAGCAATGAACAAAAAATATAAGGTACAAAAGTTTTAACAATTAGAATTTTCTATAATAAATGTACAAACATTTTTTTACAAGACAAATTAATCAATAAATTCTAACTAAACGAATAAACGATACATTATAACATACTGCTAATTCAAAACAGTAACCGACGTCCACATAAGTGCAAAAGGAAAATAATTTTAAATTATTTTCCTTTTCACTATACTTTTCCTACTACTCCTTTCAACTAAAATATAATTACAATGGGCTGACTTCAAGATACAAACAAAACTTATAAGCACTAGAAAAAGTAAAAATTATTTTATTTACCTCGAGAATTTTTCTTGCTTGTCTGATCCGGCCACATTCAACAAAAGCAATAATTAAATCATGTAAACTGTTAATTTCTCCATGAACAATTGTACTTAAATCAGTTAAACGTTGTAATTCATTTGCGTCTTCATTCTGTATTAATTTACATGCCAATTCATTTTTAAATGGTGTTGATCGATGATGTTGACAACACCATTCAAATACTTCCATTGCTCCTTTTAAATCATCCCTTTAAAAAAATGAAATGAAACACTATTAATAAATTTATGGTACCTACTTTTCACAATATTGTTTTTTTAATTTCTAATATGTGTACGTTGCAATCTGTTTAATTCAGAACAATAAGCAACCCCATGACCCAATGAGATGAGGATGATATGTGTGACGTGTAAATGAGATGTAGTCTTGTACACACTCAGGCCGACCATTCCTGAGAGAGTTTGGTTAATTAAATTGGCATTGGAACCAATGCCAATGCCTTATCATTATTAAGGGTCAACTGTGTCACTGAAGTACTTGCTTATCTTTTTATTTTCTCTAGCCCAATATGAAATATAGTTAAGGAGAGCAATTATATTTTCATGCTGATTTTTCAAAATTGAGTTTTCACCAGAAATACAAATTTTCAGGTTTCTTAAACCCAAAACAAAAACATGTTTCTACCAATTCGTCCACGTGTGTGTGTGTGTGTGTGTGTGTGTGTGTGTGTGTGTGTGTGTGTGTGTGTGTGAACATAATAACTCAAGAACAGAAAATTTTATGAAGTTTAAATTTAAAACGTAAGTTGGGTACAATAAGAGGACCCAACACGAACATTTTCGTAATTTGGTTAACCAAAAGTAAAATTAATTGTGCAATTTTCTCGAAAATACTGTAGCTCCTACAGTTTTGTTGAAATCATTTTATTTAACCCTTTCAGTGCCATGGCCGATTCAATCAGCCACGATTGCTTGTGCGTAAATTGCCATGGCCGATCAAATCGGCCGCCAGTTTCAAACCACTGTAGTACTCTCAGTTCTCAACAGATTGTGCTGTTTTTACTCTTAAACGAAAGAGCAGTTATTGCTGTACATGACCGTATATTTTTAGCCTCTTTGGATGTACGGTGACGATTTTACAAGCGATCTAACAGGCCGGTGTTCTCGTGTTGTGTCGAGTCCGTTGTTGACATTTTATAACAGCGTGTATAACCTCTACTGTTGTATTTTGTGTTTAGTTTTGCAACTATTTGTGTTAGTGATTGGTTTATTTCTTTATAATGTCGGAAGATAAATTATATTTTGGTCTTGACGATGATGAAATTTGCGAGTTAGCTTTGTGTACAGGCTCTGAAAGTGAACCTATGTTAGAAACTATACAATTGTAATTTTTTATAAATACTCAAATTTTCTGTCGCGTCATGCTGAACTAATATCCTCAATAAGTATGTTTGTAGTGACAATTTATAAACAAATTCAATACGGTTTTGTTCAAAATTAAATGGGCTACATGATAGATGTGCCAACTTGTGTAAAAAATATAATTATTAACTAGTTATTTTGTGTGAAAGTGTAAAAAACAATTTTCTTCGGTTGCTTGTACTGAATTAAAATTTTTTTTTAATTTTTCAAAAAAGACGAGCATTAGTTTTGATCATGTGTATGCAATTCTTCATCTATTTTCAAGGTAAGACCAAAATTTCAAGTCTCTAGAATTATTACTTTATCTGTAATCTAATTAAACAAATATGCTTGGTTTGTAGATCAAAAGTGGCTTGGCATTTTATGCACAACCATGGTGAAAGAGGGTGGCACTGAAAGGGTTAATACAGCTATAATCCTCTATAACAGTGATTCTCAACCTTTTTTGCTCTGCAACCCCCAAATAGTTAAAATAAATAAAATTATTATTTCATGATCCCCCTTGATAATAAAAATAAGCCTCACTATTAATAATGAAATTGTGACTGTAATTATAAATGTAAAATGTTTTTTTTAATATTATATAATCAAAGTGCACTAATTTTATGTCTAAGAAAAATACAGACAGTAAAAAAAAGGAAAAAACTATAGCTATTATTTTATATTGCTGCGTTTATACTTTTATAAGAGCGACGTGTATGAACATGCATGTATGATGTGCACATACATGAGCAATTTACAAGTTCCAACTTGATGAATACGTGCTCTTTGTAATTTAATCTCCTTCTATAATACTCACTGTGAGAGAATGTTTGAACATGCATATGGTAAATTATTTTTTATCATAAAACAATTAAATAATTTCATTATTGTTTCGTGACCCCGCTATAACATCACCATGACCCCCAGGTTGAGAATCACTGCTCTATAAGATGCGGTAAGTGGCATGTCTGCTGAAATTTGTGGGGGAAGGCTGTTCTTAGGTGGTAAAAAATAGAATTGTTAACATTGTGGCCTTCATGTGCATTTTAGCACAAAAATGTATATAATCAAAGTCATAGAAAATTAAAAACTCTAGAAATTTAGTTCAAGCGGTTTACTGTACAGAGCATCGTTTAGCATCAATCAACAAATTTCCAATTTTTGCTTATTGAAATCGGTAAGAAATTGTTTTTTTTTAAGATTGTGGTCTTATATGCATTTTAGGGCAAATCAGTAGTATTACAGTTACAGATAATTTAAAAAAAAACGTACAACTTTTATTTTCAGTGTTTTTTCTACGGATTAGCATCAACTAGTGACTTCCCATATTTTGCTCATCAAAATTACAAGTCTAACAAAGATTGATTTTCATTTAGTGTTATTCAATCATAATTAAAATTATGTTTTTCATCATTTACATTGGCAAATGAAAGTCACATAAGTGTTTCACAGAAAATTTTAAATTTACAAAATTGTATTTTTCTACAAAGTACATGTATATTTTAAATAAAATAAAATATTTTAACTTACTTAACTAAATGTGCTTTAACCAACGGTCCTAACAAAGCATTATTTGGTTCAATAAATTTGTTTTCAACCATGACATCAAATAGTTTTCTGACTCCTTCTGTGTCACCTTTTTCTGCCAGTGTGTTTAACAGCCGCCAACAGGCAGATGAATAAATGAATGGACGATCTTTTGATTTCTCTTTTTCAATATGGTCATCATCCCTGATTTGATTCTGAAGGAATTTTATAGCATCTGCAATCAGAAAACTTAATTAACGCTATAATACAAACCGTATTGCAAAGACATACTTCACTGAAATACTGAGATTAATATATTTAAACCGATAAAAATGAAATCAATGAGTATCAAAATTTTTATTTAGCATTTTCACATTATGCTAGAAAAATTCTGTTCAAATTTTTATTAACAATATCAACCTGAAGAACTTTACAATCAATAATTTGAAACAAATACATAAAGATTGTTCTACACAGATAAGTTCTACAGAGCTTGATTTTCATTTTGCACCATTTACTCTTTATTAAACTTAGGTTATATTGTTCATTATCTACATGGGCAAGAGAAAGTTATCTTGAGTGTTTCACATCAGATTTTTATGTTTAAGTAAATTAAAAGCATTTATTCATTATAAAATTACAAACTTTTTATTCTAAAACTTATTTATACATAAAACATATATTAAAAATTTTAGAAACCAGTTTGGATTATCCAAAATTTTGGATTAGCACTGGTGCTGCTGTGAATTAAGTTAATTTTAACAATTCCCCATTAAAATTATAGAACAGAAATGTGACACTAAGCAGAAACTATAAAGTAAAGAACCCTACAAAATAGATACAATTAAAGATAAAACAACTAACCATCCAATCTGTCTGCTTGAACTAAAGCAGTCGCTAACTTGACTGTTTTTAAAGCATCTAATTTCACATCAGGTTCAAGTTTCAATAA
The DNA here is from genome assembly GCA_035578175.1 of Catonia carolina. NCBI lineage: Eukaryota > Metazoa > Arthropoda > Insecta > Hemiptera > Achilidae > Catonia > Catonia carolina. Next base: position 251,331,876 of record JAQMRL010000001.1, on the reverse strand, counting down.
CGCATCATATTGATTAAGAGCAGATTCTAAGTCATTCAGTTGTAGATATAAGTCAATTAACAGAGCATGAGTTCCACTAGTCACTAAACCCTCAGCATCCAATTCCTAAAACAACACAAACAAAGTATGATTATTGTATATATCGTATGAATGTGAACTTGCATATAACAGCCAACATTGCTTATTAAGGTAGCAGTGTAGAGTGATTGGTCTGAGGGAGATTAATTGATAAAAATACTACCACTAATAAAATTTTTCTCCATTACTGCAACATTAAAAAAATTTCCACATTCTTCCTTTAGAAGCAAGTTTTTTCTAAAATTGTTAATCGAGAACCTGCAACCCATAAAGAACTTGCGTACCAAATTTTAAATTTCTAGGGCATGTGGTTTAAGAAATTTCCTGATGAGTGAATGGATTTCGCAAGTTCTTTGTATATGGATATATTTATAAATTGTTTCATTCAAAAATAAATCTTTATAATACTTCCTGCAGCTTGAAATTAATTATTTTTTATGTACTATGAATTTTACTAACAAGGCAGCTGAAAAGGTTAAGGAAATTCATAAATTTTTTATGCCCACAAAATTCATAAATTTTTTACCCACATTATCTGTACTTCATTTAGATTTCAACCATGATTAAGTTAATTTAATTTGTAACTCAATTTTAACACAGCAAAAATGTTGCAATGATTGTTCCAATAAAATTAATCTTAAATTATTCAGATGATTAACTCATTTCGGAGGATGCCAAAATTAATACACTTATAATTTATGGCAATTCAAGTATTGGTAATATAAAAGTAATAATTAACAAAATCTACCTGCACTTTAAAATCTATAGAAAGAAATATTAAACATTTCACCTGATAAAAAGCTTTGGCTTTATCAAGTTCTTTATTTTGACAAAACAATAAAAAGAGTTGTTTTTTAATATTCGGAGCAGGATCGCCTTTAGCCTTAAATTTTTCAATAAGATTTCTCAAAGATTCTTCATTCTGAAAAAGAAAAGAAAAGTTTAAAGTATCAAGACAAAATTCTACAACCAGCTCATAACACTTTTAAATAATATAAATAAACAATTAAAACACTAATTTGAATTGAAATGAAGTGAGTGGACTCCTAAAAACTTTGCAGCAACTTGTGAATTAAAATCTTGAAGCTGAAGGTTTACCATGAAAAACTCCAAAAACTAGTTTGTTGTTATTTAAACAAAAATAAATACAATAGAACCTTGTTAACCTGGATCAGTTTTGGAAAAAAATATTATATTACTTTAATTCAGCAAAGTAAATGAAGAATTTTTCACAGATGATAAATCGCTATTCTCAGTAGGCACAATACACAAACTCACCTGCTAATGGGCGAGTTTATTGCACTCACCACAATTGCTGTTGCTACCCAGAAAACTGGTGACTCAATGCTCTCCTTCCCTTCTTTGTGGAAAGAAACTTTGATAAATTCATGAAAAACATTGTGGCCAGGTGTATATGACTTACCAGGAAACAATAAAATTGAAGAAAAAACAAGTACAGAATAAGATTTTATAGAATTTAAAAAAAATTGATGGCTGCTGTTCCAGTACTAAAATTGGTTCCAAATTGACAATGATGGGAGGTTATAAAGCAATCACAGAGGAAGAAATTATTGGATCATACAGTGTTACAGAAAATGAAAATGAAGTGGATTCACACAGTGCTGATGAACCAGGTGTAGCAAACATGGATAAATTGATGGTTTATTTAGAGTCAAATTGAAACATTGCCAAACGAGCTTCTAATGCCAAAGGGGATGCATAATGGCGCTGCTTGTACATGAAACCTGAAACTGAGGCAGGAAAAACTCACTGCCTTTTTTACATTGACTAGTTTGTAACTATATTGTGTACAGTGTAAAATACATACAGTATTATGTGTTTTCAGATGACACTGTGCAGATAATAATTTTTAAACTACATTAAAAATATTTTTGATATGTACAAATTCCTTTCAATAGTTTTCTCTCATTCACTGGATAATGCGGATTTTAGTTCCCCATCCCCAGTTGATCTGGATTAACGAGGTTCTATTGTACCATTAAAAAACTGAAAATCATGTGTTTTTCAAAAACTTATTAAAATTATTACCAATAAGAATAGTTTCAATATTAACAGTTTACAAAAGAGATTTAAGAACGGACAAAAAAATTAAATTTGTTGTAACAATACACAACCTTTTCTGATGATACAAAATTACTATTTATTGAAGCACTCTTATTTCCAGCTCAAATAACTTTACAAATTCATTTATTTCAATTGTATCTAAGGAATTATAATGTGAAATAACTTTCTATTGCTGTATTCATTTCAAGTAAATCTGATCAAAGTCCGTTACAATTTTGATGAGACTGCCACAGTCTGACCAATTTTTTATTTAGGTCTACCTTGCCAACTGCAGAAATTTAAGATATGGAAATCGCAAAAATCATAGAACTAATTTGTTAATTTCAGTAAGGTTTGAGCAATAAAATATCACAAGTTTCAAACTATGGTAGGCCTGTGTACAAAAGTTAAAAGTTTTTTGAATTTTGTAGCGTGGCGCTATCATGAGTTGCTTTCAGCCTGAACACGGCCGTAAACATGTCCAGCGATCATCAACTTTCTTCAGAAAAACTTTGGTATTGTCGCCGACTGCCACACAAATATCGGCATCTACACACGGTCCCGGAGCCTGCCGCTGGGAGTGCTACCATCGCGCAGCAAGCAGTGCCTCCCCTCCAACATGAAGTGGACTCACTGGAGGGGTATTTAAACAGCTGCACTGGCCTGCGACAGGCAGTCACCATCCAGCCCCTGACCAGGAAAGAACACCAAACAAGAAGGAGAAGAACAACCAAGCCGAGACCAGATGCAACCATCTCTGGTCAATGCTACCGGTGGTGAACGTCACATTCCAGCACCGGTCAGCCGAAGGAAGCCCGCGCGTGCTCACTGGCACCACGGTAAAGAGTGGGTCCAGTGCAGGCCCGGAGGGAACCACCTCGACCTACCCAACACTGCAAGGCTCTGGGGGCCACCACTGTCATGTTGCAGTGGGGACCCAACAGCCGCTGAGGGAAGGCTAGGCCTGAACCTGGTAGCCGAGCAGTCACCCTTCGAACACCGCACTGCACATGCCAGCCACCTACAACAACCCTTTTCAGGGCCACCTCCAACACAACCCAAACCGCTAACAACAACGATCCTCTTCAGGACCCTCAACTGAGTACACTTTTTTCAGGGCGGCTTTTTTCAGGGCCACCCATTTTGCAATGCGAGGTTTCGCCAAGTGTCATCAGCCCCTGTCGGTGACAGTATATTGTCATGTGACATCACTAGTTGCTTTCAGCATGCACACAACCTAAATGTAAAAAAAATTACATCACACACACGAATAAGACCTGCAAACAAAAAAAATTATTCTCCACAGAGCTCGCAGTCCTCAAAAAATGAGTTGGGAGTCAGGACACGGATCGCCGTTCACCAGTTGGTGATTACGATTCTGTTGTCATACACAACAAATACGAGTAATTATGGTGTTTTAGGTAACTTTTAACTACTAATCTGAATTTATGGCAGTTGAACAGAAAAAATATAACAAATAGATTCACCTACAGCAATCTGAAAGTAAATATGCACTGTAGTACTTCTTATCGGCATCCTAAAGCTCGCCAGTAAATATAGCATTCCTTCAGCCGAGTTACGAACCCCGCGTGAAGTAAAATCAGTGGTGGGATTGCCACCTTAGAGCACCTGGACTTCATTCGGAATCCCATATCCTAGATTCTTCCGCCCTCCTCGCTGTTCGAAAAATGTTCCTCTTCCACCATCAAGACAGTTGACCATCTTTCACCTGTATCCTAGGCAGGGGCCCTATAACTGGGTGCTACTATCTGGAGCCAGATAGCCCCAAGTTTTTTAATGAGGTTGTTATTCCTCCTGCCTCATCTTCACTAGATAAGGCCTCGGGCTTGCAACCGGTGGCATTAAACAACACCGTTGGAAAAGTACTAGGCGGTTACAAAAATAGAACATTTAAAGGAAGGGCTCGGAAAAAACACACTTGAGGCTGTATGATGTAATGGCACTGCCTCTTTTGTTGTACGGTAGTACAATATTGGTCCTAAGGAAATCTGAGGGTAGGAAGTTGGAAGCAGCTGAGATGCGGTTTTTTGAGATTGATGAGAGATGCAACACTTAGGGATTGCATCAAGAGTGAGACAATCCGGCATGATTTGGTTGGAACAGAAACTGTGAGGCAGAGGATTGAACAATACAGGGACAGATGGTTCCAACACGTAAACTACATGCCAGATCTATACTCGCTGCTGGCCTTTCCATTCATAAGGAGTACGGTCATTGAGTAGACCACGAAGAAGATGGATAGAAGCTGGAACAGGCAATGTTCCTAATTCGTAAAGGAGAAGAAGTATTTACTAGGTTCTAAACAAAAAGAAAAGGATACAAACCTTTGGCAAAAATCTCCTGACACTAGTACGTCTTTCTAATGGAGTTGGAATTAAATCAGCTGATACCAATTTACTTAATAATGTAGAAACTTCTGATGTTAATAAATCTGTCCCAGATAACTGTGATTGAATTTGTTCAGCAGCTGAATTGCTTACGCCCAGGCCAAAATCGATCATTTTCTGAAATTCAAGAAATAACCTTGCAAGAATTAAAAACGTAAAATGCAGCACACTATTTTAACAGTAAATCTTTATAATGCATCCTGCAGCCTGTATTCAATCCTGTTGTAAAAATATTTTTCACACAGCTGTTCATGCTATCTACTTGTTTATCTACCTTTTTTACTTTCTCTTGCCTATATAGATATATAGATATATATAGGAAGGAAAGTATTGTTTTCATGTCGATTTTTTGAAATCGAGTTTTCACTGGATCTACACGTTTTCAGACCCCCTCAACCCAAAAACCATGTTTTTAGCCATTGGTCTATATCTGTCTGTCTGTCTGTAAATGCGTATGAGAACAGAATATCTCAAGAACGGAACATCGTACGAACTTCAAACTTCAAACTTAAGTTACATACCACTACCAGACCCGACACGAACATTTTCATCAAAATCTGTCAACCGGAAGTAGTAGTTTATTCGTGCAATTTTTCACTTTCTTGCGATTTTCTCAAAAACTGGTCCTACGATTTTTTTTAAAATCACCTGATTTATTCAATTTTTTATGCTCTACAAGATAGGGTAGGCACCATGTTTGCTGAAATTCATGGTGAGGCTGTTTTCATGTAAAAAAATTGTTTTTTTAAGATTACGGCTTAAATATGGATTTTAGCGCAAAAATTATATAATAAAAGTTGTAGAAAATTTAAAATCTTACAACTTTTATTTCAAACATTTTTTTGTATAACGCTTTGTTTAGCGGTAATTAGTGATTTTCTGTTTTTTTTCTCACGAAAATTAGTGAAAAATCAATTTTTTAAGAATATGGCCTTAGTATGCATTTTACGACAAAAGTGTATGCAATCAAATTCATAGAAAATTAAAAGATACAACTTTTATTTAGATAATTTTTCTCTACAGAGCCTAGTTTAGCGTGAAACGAGTGACTTTCTGTATTTTTAAGCCAAACTGAGGTTGATTTTCATTTTGCGTATTACACTCATGATTAAAATAAGGTTATGTTTTTTGAGGTTAGTTTTTTGTTTATTTCTAATGTTTTATTACTAATGTCAGGTTATATTGGTATTATTTTTATTGGCAAGAGAAAGTTGTGTGAGCATTTCACACCAGATTTTTTACATGATTTGTCTAATTTAATATGATGTAATCACATTTCAGTGTTTTTTGGTGTTCATTATATCGCACTTGAAAACTACTTTATCACACTAATACAATATTTATTACAATTCTCATTACCACATTCCACTTTATATAAATATACCCTTTTTATTACTTAATGGTCTATTCATCCCAGGGTTAAACAGGTTTGTGGGTAACAGTTTTTTATCGATGCATCCGTATGATATTTAAAAAATCTGTTCAATGTTTTTTATAACCTGTTTGTAACTATCTTTTTTATACTCAAATGAGAGATATGGTTTCTGCTTTTCAACACTTTTTTTCTACAGTGGTTCTTAACCCTTAATTTATAATTTACAAATCAATGTAAAAGTTAAATTGTTTTTGTTCCCGTTAAAATTTTGACATTTAGTATGTTTTAATTCATTTTAGAGTTTGTGCATCAAATTTTTAACCGTATCATGAAAATCTGCAGACTCTTTTTAGTAAGTCTGAATGTTTTCATTACTAAATATTAAAAATTGTATATTTGGTGGTAGTTTTTAAAAAAATGCTCATATTTTTGTTAAAATCGGTCTGTGCATTTTCACATACTTATCAGTAGAAGTCTTACATGCCTTAGGGTTAAGTCAGCTTTCGAATAGGTTTTGTTTTAATTTTATTCATTATTTTGTTTATTTCCTTCATAGTATCCATTTTAATACGCTATAAATTTTATTATTTTACAATTTCATTTTTCAACAGTTTAGTAGAAAGTAGGATTATTAAAAAATAAATAAAAAAACAAATGCTATAGCAGCTATAACAGGTGAATTATATGAAGTACATGAAAACACTATAAACATTGGTAAGTGTTTAACAATTACCGTATTGCTGGTGGTTTGAAAATATATACTTCAATTTCAACTTCAGTTATATATGCTTTTGTCACAAAATGCAAACTATGGCTGCAATCTTAAAAATAATTGCTATGTGTGGCAAAAGAACAATAACTGTTAATCTATGTACAGTATTCAGATGAACTAATGTCCCCTAGCCGTGGGAGTGAGACAATGCATAACGCTCTCACTCGCACAAGTCATACGCGCCGTTCCAATAACATTGTCTTTAATTTTACTCATTGTTGTGAGCAAGCGTTTATGCATGCAGTAAACTAACAAGCAAGAAAACGACTGTAGTATGTTTTCAGATTTGGATTATAACGGTAAAGACCTTTGAGTGCATGCGTAGTTATGCCACATATCTCCCTCTCACTCGCTCGGCTATGGGACATTAGTTCGTCTGATACCTATAAAAGTAATTAAAATAAAATATATTACCTGAAGTAATTCAGTTAAGTTAAATGGCTTTTGCCTAGAGACAACAGTCTGTAATATCCTCCCAACAAATTCTCTGTCATCAAAACCAACATCTTCCTCTTCTTCCCCTTCTTGTTGACTATTTCTGCCTTGAACTAATGCATTAATTATGTTCACAAATGAATCAGTATCATTTGTATTTAGATACGCTGTTACAAGAACTCGTCTTGGTGCAGCACTGCTATAATTTGCTTGATACGTGGTAGCTAAAACAGAAGATACAACAAAATGTAATTAACTTATTTATAGATTACATTAACTAATTTTATAACCAAAATAATAAATTACAAAGATTTATTGGCTTTAAATGTTATTACCGAAATCAACTACACAGTCAACAATTGAAATGTTGTTTGAAAACTAATGACTGTTTCTCATAGATTTTTGTATGCTGGTTTCAGGGAAAATAGTCAAAAAATCAATCACGTACCATTTTTTCACAATATTAATTTGTTTTAGTATTGTAAAAATGAATAAATAAATATATTTAATTTCTAAATCGTGGAATAAAAAATGTAGCCAAATTAATTTTGTTGATATTTTATCACTAGTTAGTTTATTAGATTGGTTATTAGGAAAAAGGCTTTACTCCATACTTTTCTGAATACCACGCAGGGTATTATTAGAACTTGGGACCAAAAATATAATACGGAAAAATTTGGTTGATCCACTGAAAGTACTCCTACCTTCACTTAACATTAAACTCTGATCGATGAAACAATTCATAAACGCTTTAAAAAAATATCAAATGAAGTAGATTGTTAACTCAAAAGTTTCCACAACACTGTCACAGGCCAAAGTGAAAGAAAGTGTTTTTACTAGTCCAGACATTCGTAAACTTTTAAACGATAAAGTCTTTCAACCAAAATGGAAGACATTGAAATCAAGAAGCATGGAAATCATTTGAAGAAGTTGTAAAGAAATTTTGTGGGAACAATAAGGACCCAAATTTTAACTGCGTAGTGGAAAAAATGCTAAAGAAAATTCCAAGATTTGGGTTGTTCATGATTTTATAATTTACCAAGGCCGTATAATTAACCCTTTCGTTGATATGGACTAGATATATAGGAAAAGTACACTTTGAATTTGGCACTGCGCAGTTTTGTATTTGTAGTTTTAAACCATATAGAGTAAAACATAATTTTGTTTATTGAAATGACAAATATTTTGGTCTACAAAGTTCCCTTTAATGTTGAACCTGTCTCTTGTAGGTAGCGTGTTTCAGAGTTTATGCTGCATAACAGTGTTATCACCTAAGAGACAAGTTACAAACCAAAACTTCAAACCCAATTTAAGCCCACTAATTTTTTGTGTAGATTATGAATCCAAAAAAGTTTGTAGCTATCTCTTGTAGTTTCTGACTTCTGATTTTTTGATTTCCGGTTTTGGGCCACTTCTGGTTGAAACCGGAACTTCAAACCCAATTCAGACCAATTAACTCTTGGTGTAGATTACGAACCCAAAAAACCGTTTGTTGCTACCTCTTGCAGTTTCTGACATCTGGGTGTGATGGACGGACAAAACTATAGACAACAATTTAAAACAATTGCCACCAATTACTAGTTTTAATGTAAACTGAAAAAAATACAGAGATAATAATAGTTGATGAAAACATACCAATTTCAGCAGCCTGTTTGATATTATTCTTTGAAAGTAGATGAAAGACTAATGCTGAAGCAGATGCCCCCACTGATGTACCATTGGACTGCAAATCACCAATTAATCTGGTCACATTGTCAACGTGATCACCGGGTACTAAGTACGGTATAACATAATCTTTCAAAGTTTCTCTACTAGGTGACACTCTGAATTCAGACATCTGTTTTATGACATCAAGTACACCTGTAAAAGAGCAAACAAATCATATTTTCATTCAATAATATCAAAATGCAAAAAAATAACCAACAATATAATATTTAATAAGCACAATATTAAATACGAAAGCTAAGTTTTCACTAATCTTAACTCTTTTCATCTTACTACTTTTTTCATTTATTCTCATTTTTTGCACTGAAACCACCGTTTCCAACTTGGAGTCTTAAGACACTGTTCACCAAACCTTAGAAAAAATGACTTACATTAAATAAATAAACCAAATCAACATTCAGTGATTTCATATATCAAAGACCAACAAAAGTTGTCAAACTCAAATGTGCAAAGCAGTTAGGTTTAAATCCTACTTTTTTTATCACAACTCTGATGGGAGTTCCAGATTACAAAATATACTGATTATAGTAAAATGTTTGTTCTAGAAGATCAAAATTTAATACAGTATTTAATCTAAAAATTAATCTAACAAAAAAAACTTGATTAATTTATTCACTGGAAAAGTAAATTCAATATTTTACTGATTGTTTTTAAAGAGTACCTAAACTTTATTTTATAAAATAAATTTATTATATAAAATAGAATTGATTTCAAGCTCCAGGATACATTATAAGGATTTATTTTGAATAAATATAAACCATTAACTAATGTGCTGGTAAGTATCTATTATTCGGAATTATTAACATTTATGAATTACTGAATACGTTAATAGTAGTAAAATAAGTGTGTTTTTGTATTAAATTGAAAATTATTTTTTGTTTTAAAGTTTTTCTAAATGTTAAATTAAGGTAATACACACACTTTATTATTATTATAAAAAAACACCAATAACACAATATATGCTTCTCACCTGATTAAAAAAGCCAATAGGTTCTTGTAGATATCATGTATCAATCGTCAGTTGCAACACAAAAACATAAATTCATCATGCAAGCTGGAAAAAGTAAGCATGCACTGATGTTTTTGCATGGCAACTGAAAATGGATACATGATACCAAGGACCTACAGACTCTTTTAATTACACGAGAATTATCTATTGAGCATGTGGCAGTTTTTTTTTATTATATATAATTCTAAAAATACATAGAAAAATGTTTAACAAAATTTTATTATAATTATTAAGCAATTGTAATTATCTCTCAAAGTAATGTAATAAATTGGTTTTGGTTCAAAATATTAGCTGGTACATTACACGCTCTGTTTCTGTTGGCTATTACTACTATACTCTCCTCTGCCCATAACAGACAGGTGGAGTGTCAAATTAATTACACTCAATCTGTTAGTTGCAGGGCTAAAATAAATAGTTCTGTTTCTTGTCACATGGTCAGCCAATTAAATGACTGAATCATTTAAGAACAGAAGAGGTAGAGGTGTAAAAGATACTAATCCGAGTTATCTCCTCTGAAAGTAATGAATTTCATTATACAGCCAGACCCTGTGGTGAATGAAGTGAAGGTGTTATTTGCAGAGTGGAAAATATGTGCTTTTCAGAGGGCCCGGCATGCTGATAAGTGTACTTTTCCATTCAGTGAGTAAGGCAATAGTAAACCACCTCACTCCTTGTTTTACTTAGTATAACCTCTACAGGTTCAAACCAGCCTTTCGGCTGATGACCTAAACAACAACTCTATCCTATGAAACTGTGCTGCATTTCAAAATAAAATGAATTAAAATTGTGATTGAACTTAGTGATTCATTCGAGTTACAAAAGAATGTTCTTTTTGCTTTCCAGATAAAACTCGCTATATACTAATTGAAACATACACTAAAAACAAAATATGACAGTACCAGTAAAAAGAATTCATCGAGTACTAATATAAAACATTCGGCCTGTCGCTGGTTGTTTTGACTGAAGGCGTTGGTACAGTGAAACTTGACTACACATCCTTCTTACTGACTTTCATCGCGTAGTCTGTTTATATCTGCTGCATGGTTCTGTGGGATACACTATAACTACTATTACTACTACTAATACACAGTCATTACCGCTGCACTGACATTTGGCAAGAAGTATAGTTTTCATAGAAAATAGAAATGGTAAAATTAAGAAACGGCGAAGATTAAATTTACTGGTAAAATATTATCTCATTAGGATAATAAATTTACAGTAAATAAAAATACTGTAACCATCAGAAAATTGTGTTTTCACTAATTAGGCCCTGTTTATGCAAGCGACAACAGTCTCCGGAATTCGTTAATGCTTAGTGTTAAATAGGACTGTTTATTATGCAAGTGATGGTGATTCTTCTTCCATGCTGGATTCTACAAACTGTCACCTGCACCAACGAATTGCAAAGACAGATGTGTAGCGGGCGGATCCAATATGCATTTAGTTAGTTAGGACCATTTTATTTACTCGACGACAACAGCGTGTCGCTCACAGGTATACCACCTGTGCCCAGCTTTCAGTTTGTTTTTGTATTTGTTACAATGTCAACGATAACAAGAGATAGACTCTGAATGGTTAATTGATGAGGTGAGGATAAGGCCATGTTTGTGAGATACGACCTTTGAAGAATACTTTTTTCTTTAAATACACTTAGTATAAGCATAGACTAACACACATAGATTTATGCACACTGTGATTTCATATGGCACAACAGATACCCCCTCTATAGTCTCCGAGTGGATGCGATAAAGTTATCGCTGTACATTTATTTCATGTCGCCTGTTGCAGCGACATGAAATAAATATCACAGAGACAGTTATTGCATGCGTAAACGGGGCCTTATATTTCCCCACACAAAAAATATACAGCATTTTGTATAAAGTTAAAAAAAATGTATATACAAACCAAGTCTATTTTCTTCTCCTTTCTTGACCATCAATGGCCAAAAATAATGATTACGTATTGGATAGAAATTATCTCGCATTGCTTTAAATAAATCTAACGCCAAACCAGTATTGCCCGTTTGTAAGGCAACTTCAGTGGCAATTAGTAGACCACGTGAGTTTAAACCACTGTCTTTTAGTTGATCACAAATGTCCAAGATGCTTTCAACAGGCTGTAAAATAAAATTTTTAAAAATACAGAATACTCAATTATAATGTAAATAATTATTACTTATTTAAAACTTATTAAAAACTATAAGCTGAATTTTAAAAAAAATGCGATAAACAGTCTATCAAACAAGTGATAATTAGTGAATCTTTCTTATTTTTCATGATTCAACACAAAAAACACATAAAAGGACAAAAACTATCTCTCACATTATTTTCAGAAACTAATATCAGCAGGTATAGAGAAAAACAAAATAACAACCAACACTCGATGATAAACAAAATTAAGATAAAGTGTAATTTCAAATTTCAAAACATCTCTTAGATAGTCTCAAGAAAAGTAAGAATCGTTTTAATGACATCTAATTTATAATTAAGATATTTCAGCAACTACAGCAACTAAAAGCATAATTAGTAAAAATAAGTTTAAATTCACTAAAGGAGATGCACTCAGACAAATCCTACAGCAAACTGGTATATGTCAAAGACTTACCAAGAGCTGGTGATGTTAGATCTTGTTACTATCAACTACAGTCATTTTAGATTATTTCAAATAACTTTACATGTACTTGAAATTTTTTTAAACAGTCAAACTTACATTTTATTACAATCTTTTAAAAATCCTACCTGACAATACACAAAGATTTTGACAGGCCCTGCCCCTTAACATGCTGAAGAAGGTGACAACACTTAATTCCTGAAGATTGAGATATAAATGTATCAATCAATACATTATGGAGTTTTTATATCTATGTAGCTCTATTAAAACTTTCACTGCCGAATGTTTAAGTAGGATGTTACCCCTGTGGTAACGGGAAAACCTGCCGTAAGAGTTGTAGACTTTATACACACAACTGTTGTGTGTTCAGTAGCAAACATGTTAAGGAAAGTTTTTAAACAATCCACTGGAGATTATTGTAATCGTGGAGATTTTCTGAAAACCTTAATTGTATATTGAGTAAATATAAGCCACATATAATATAGGTAACACAGAAAAACGGGAAATTTTTAGGAGCGAAGTGGGGGCATCACTTTGGAAGGGGGACCGTGAGCAGTAAACAACCATGCCATTCAGTAATAATGGAGGAGTGAAATGGCAGATAGTGTCCTTTCACTATAAAAATTTTCTACAAAACAATGACAGTTTGAAGGTGTGTAGAGGCAGTTCTATCGCTTTTTCAACCTAGGGGTCATGGTCACGCCTTCGAAACACGCGATGAAAATTTGGATTCAAAGAGATTCGACCTGCTCTGAAAAAACCAACAGGACAGCTAAGAAATGTTCTGACTGAACAGAATATTGAAACAGTACACGTTTTAGTCTTACAGAGCCCTTGGCATTCAATTTAAAGCAAGCAGCTGCACTCATAGTGTCCCCAGAGAGAATTTGCCGAATGCTTCGTTTTGATTTAAATTTTCATCTGTACAAGCTGGAAATTGGGCAAAAACTGAAGGTGAACGATCACCAGCTGCAATTAAAATTCTGTCAGCAAATTACGACAAACAGACGAGGACAATGAATTTTCGAACAAGCTGTGGATGTCAGTTGAGGCCCATTTACACCTTATGGGTTATGAGAATAAACAAAACTACTGTTGCTGGGGCAGATAGCAACCCTAAAGAAGTTCATGAATGCCCTTTACATGCCAGCAAGGTCGTGGTATCCCAGTTGAGATGTTGGAGCGATCAATGGCGAACCTGAACAACAGATTATAAGAATGTAAACATAGACAAGAATGCCATCTGCAGGACATAATTTTCAGAAATTGATAATTTGGATTGGTGTTTCCTAAAAAAAGCAAGTTGTGGTGGTTCAATTACTGTCAATAATTTTTTGTTGTTGTTGAATGTATTCTATTTTTATTTGTTTGCTAAAAGTTCCCGTTTTTCTGTGTCACCTAGTATATTTACTGTAATTAATAATGTAAACTATCATGTTTCTAGATGATGAAAGACGTCAATATCAAGTCAAAATAAATAGAAGACGAAATTTTGCCATCTGGAAATCATCTATCAAATGGTATGAGAGTAGTAAAAAAGAAGCGACAATACAATCAACATCGGCTGAAACAGAACTTACCCTATTTGATTTAACAAGTTGTCTGATAAAAAATCCACCAGTTGCTGCAACTTGTCCATCATGTTTCAAAGGAGGCTGCATTGTCTGAAGAACCTTATAAGCAATATTTTCTTTACCATGAGTTGTGAGGCGCAACACAACATTGCTAGCATCTTGATTATAACCAACTGTTCGTGGTACTTGTGTTAAAACCTACAAACAGATAAAATAAATTGACTTATGCAAAATAACACTAATCCCTTACCATTCATGTTCTTGATATTCACGGTTCCTTTTTTAACTGTCAACTTATTAAAAAAATGTGAAATATAACATTGTATTCTAAGTGTTCAACGCAATATTCACTGAGACATATTAAATAAATTGTTGTATTCTACACACAGATAAAACACGCAGTGTTATTAAATGAAAGAATTTGATAACACTGTGTAAATACCACGTGGGCAGAACATCACTCAAAAAATTTAAGATGCTATGAACACACTTCAGCGTGAATGCAGATGGACTTGTCCACAAATCTCAGTAGAACTCAGTAAAAGTTGCAGTTGCCGTTACAATATGGAGGTGAGTAGGCTATTTTATATTATGAGGAGCATTACACATTAGTCCAGTGTTTTTACACTGTCCTGTATCTTCAGTTGATGTGTCTGTTGCTTTAGTAAAGCACAATTTGTTTTCTCGCTTCAAGTTACATATAAAAAGTCAATATGTACTGAAAAGAAAAAGCCAACTAAAACAAGTCTTACCTTTAATTTAAGTAAGTAAACTTCTTGACTGACCTAAAAGTGGTGAAAGTGCATGGCAAGGTGTTTTAGAGTAAATGAATCAATGTGTTTAGTACTACATTCATTTAAATTTGAATTCTGCGCCGGTTGTTAGCACGCGGTTTTCTCCTATCTCTTTGCAACCTGTTGCAACGTCATTCCTTGCTTCCTTCCGCCATCCTCTCTCTTGTACAAGCCTTTGTTATAGCTGCCCGATGTTCCAAGCCGTTATCTTCATCCGATACCATCCAAGCCGATTCCCGCATTATGAATAACTAGAGTGTATTATAGTATTGTTTGTGCATTATGTGTTGTGTTTCTTCAAGCTGTTGAACTGTTTAAGCCGATTTTTACACGTTATAAGCCGTTTTCCGCCAAGCTGTTCTCACCTCGTGTTGACGCCGTTGACCGCATGTCTACGTATAAACTGTCTGCTGTATTTGTGTTGTTATCAATAAACGTAAGTACAATTCAATGCTATTTGCTCACTGGTTATCTCATTTTCTGTGTTCTTATTTCTTTAATGTGTTCCTTCCTGTATTTTCACCGATATACGCTAGATTCATGGCGTCGAACATGAATTGGGGCTTAAGTGTCCATCAAGTATTCTGAGGACAAAACTGAAAGTCTTAGTTTACAATCCGTTTACCGCTTTACACAATGGTTCATTATATTTAAAAAAAGGCTGAAAACATTTGGAAGCGTAAAAAAAGCAAAATTTACACCTCTATGTTGCAATCATACCACTGAAAAAATTGATTTTAATTTTTCTATTTGATGACCACAACCCCTCTATTCCCGTATAGGTTGTTTTTACTATTCACAGTAGGTTGGCAAAATATAACACCCACGAATATTGAGGAATTACTGTACAGGGTGATTATAAATGAAATAACAGTTTCAATAGCTTATACAAAATTTATTTTTGAAAAGTTAAGGTAATTACTTACATGATTATATAGAAGAAATCATTAAGTTTTTATTGAAAATATTTACAATGTTCAATGTGTGCACCATTTGTAACTCGACAGATATCAACATGGTAGTCGAATTCTTCCCACACACGATTAAGCATATGACGGTCAACTGTGGCAAGAGCATTTGCAATACGTTGATTTAGATCAATGATATCTACAGGAAACGGTGGTACAAAAATTTTGTCTTTTACATAACCTTATAAAAAAAAGTCGCAAGGCGTTAAGTCAGGACTGTGAGGTGGCCATGGCGTAAACACAATGTTTTCTTCACTTGCACGGTCAATCCATCATCTAGGAAGACGTTCATCAAGATAATTTCTGACTTGTAAGAACCTGTATTACTTGCCAGTGAGGCGAAGCTTCATCTTGTACAAAAATGAAGTTATCACTATCTTCCTGGAGTTGAGGCATTAACCATTTGTTTAACATGTCCAGATAAATTACTCCAGCTACTGACACTTCGTGAAAGAAGAACAGCCCGTAAACCTTTCCACAAGATAATGCGCAAAAGACGTTTACTTTAGGGGAATCGCGTAAAGTTATTTTTGGGTTTTCTGCGCCCCATATTCTAACATTATGTCTATTAACTTTTCCATTAATGTGAAAATTACATTCACCTCTGAAAATTAGGCAATTAAAGAATGCGTCAGCATTTTCAACACAATGTTGCATATCCAGACAAAAATTTTTACGTACGACTTTATCACTGGTATTTAAACTTTGTACTAACTGCAATTTATAAGGTGTCATTTTCAAACGTTTCCGCAGAATTTTCCACTCAGTCGGTTGAGGAATTTGCAATTCTAAACTTGCTGATCTAGTCGATTTTCCTGGACTTCGTACATAAACATCACGAACACTATCAATTTGTTCTTCTGTAACAGAAGGTCTTTCAGTACTCTTCCTTTATACAGACATCCACTGTTTTCAAAATGTTTATACCAGTCATGGATTGATTGCTTTGGTGGTGGTGGTTTACCGTATCTTGTTCTGAAATGACGTTGCACAACTATAACCGAGTTTGTTTTGGCTAATTCAAGAACACAATAAGCTTTCTCCACTTGAGTAGCGGCCATTTTACTAGACTGGTCGTTGTAACAGCAGCCAACAACAAAATGGTAGCAACAATTGTACCAACATAAACTTTGAAAAATTCCCTACAAACCTATATCATTTACTATATTCAAATACACCAGTTTGATGTTTAAAAAGCTGTCGAAAGTGTCTATTTCATTTATAATCACCCTGTATATACATTATATAAGTTTTATTAATGTTTTGCCAAAAAAATGAAATTTATTTATTAGTTAAATTTTTCTTTTAGTTTTTTCCATTTAATCTTGCATTAAATATTTTAATATACAAATTTTAACAAGACGATTGATTAGAAAGTTTAAAATTTGATAATAAACAAGTGAAGGACGATAACACATGAAAGATTTATTAGGATGCTAGAATCTGATAAGACAAATTCCTAATATCCGTCATCAAGAAAATAGATCAACTATGGTGAACATCTAAGGTAAAGCGAAACTTGTAATTCAATTCAGAATTTAAAAAAAAAACACACATACACATGAATGATTCAATTTTACTTACAGAGTCAACAAGAGCATCATGATTATTCACCGCCAATGTAAAAACAATTTCTAAATAATCTCTGTCGGTGAGGAAAATTTCTTTCTCTCGACATTCATCGAAAACCGACTGTAATGCTTCAGCATCACCCACACTTGCGTAGCCACACAATAATGCTGCATATGTATCAGAGTTTGGTTCTAAATTAGCCTGTCCCATAACTCCTAAGATGCCTCGAGCACTTTGCATATCACTGAAACAGAATTCAATAAGTCCATTACACACCGTTTACTGTATAAGTACGCTTTTAAAAATTTAATCATGTTTCACAAAAAAGAAACAGGCTTAAGCTTCAACAATTTAGAGTCTTATCAGATGGAACAAAACTATGAGAGTGTATTAAAAAGATTTCTGTCAGTCCACATCCGCCGTACTCTCCAGATTTAGCACCATGTGACTTCTGGCTCTGCCCAAAAATAAAAACCAAGCTGAAAGGTAAATGTTTCGACAGCTGAAGACCCTTCCGAAATAAACCTTCCAGAAATTTTTTAATCATGGAATCAACATTAAGACAAGTGCATCGCTACCTAAGGTGAGTACTTTGAAGGATACAATTCAAATTTGATGTAAGTATTACCTTGTTCGTAATAAAATTATTCGCCTTATTTTTTGATCACACCTTGTAATTCTGCATATCTAAACGGCCTACAAAACTAGTTAAATTAATGTTAGGTTCTACGCAAGCAGTATGGATTATAACTTTGTTTAATTTTATAATAATAATGTTACTGTACGGGAAAACTCACAAGAGCAAAACAGTGAGGTCTTCATGAAAGAATTGATCATGAGTAATCCAAAATGAGATCATGAGAGTGTAGTTCAAAAAGGCCAAATAAGACAAAAAAAAAATTGTTACAATGTATAAAGGCCATAGGACAATTCCCACAATGCTAGTACCAGCGTCGTGAGAACGAACAACTAGCAGCTAGTTTAGGTTAAAAGCTAGTATTCACTAGCATGCTAGTGATTTTACTAGAGCTAGTAGGAGAGTAAAGGTCACATGATTGACTAGTGCTAGTAAACTAGCTCATTGTAAACATTTGGACATGTCACTAGAATAGCGCTAGTAAGGGAGAAAAGGTCATGTGATTGATAAGTGTTTGTAAACTAGCTCGGTGTGAATGTTTATAGCATGTGTATTGCAATACATAACACAACGCAGATATGTTTTCAGAGCACTGGCAATAATTAACTAGCTCCGTGGGAACTGTCACAAACACATTTGTAAACTAGCATCATGGGAATAGGTCTTGAGTGTGGTTACATGTACTAGCTACTAAATTTATCAAATTCATTAAATTACAATCAGAAAACAGGTTACAACTTAAACAATAATAAAGATAATTTAAATCTAACCCAGCTTTTGAATGTCCAAGAATCAGAGCATTAAAAACACCTTCACTAATAGGCATTTGCTTTTCTCTCATAAATTCCAGTATTTGAGTGGCACCTTCAATATCGCCTTTTTGACAATAACCAGCAATTAAACGTTGGTATGTCACTCGGTTTGGTTCGATACCCTTCCGTTCCAACTCGGCTAGAAATTCAGTTGGTGAAAATTTATGTTCATTTTCAAGGTAGACTCGCAACAATGCATTGTAATGACTGATGTCCATGGGAATACCTGGAAAACAATATTCTAAATTAATATTGACAAACTGAAAAAAAGGAAGAATGTATAAATATTAAAGTTAACCACAAAATAACTAGAGAAATTAGTAAGAATATTACTAGAAAGGAAAAAGACAATAGCCTTTCTGAGATAGCAATAAAAATATTTTATTTTTATTTCCTGGGCTATTAAATACAATAAATTATGAATCAATTAAGAGTAATTATTTACCAAGTTTTTCAAGAATCTGCCACACATTGTTTACAAGCTTAGTTCTGAATTCTGGTGTTTCATCAGGAACTAGATTTCCACAGCATCTGATAACCATAAGTGATTGTGTACTCGTTGCTGACCCTGCAATGAAAAATGGAATTATTGTTTTAAAAAAATGAATATAAATCTTTTATACAATTTACAGTAAAAAATCTGGTGTGAAACACTCACACAATTTTCTCTTGACAATGCAAATAATTAACAATAAACCTAAAATTAGTAATAAAACATTAGAAATAAACAGAACAACTAACCTCAAAAACATAACCTTATTTTAATCATGAGTGAAAGATGCAAAATGAAAATCAAGCTCAGTTTGGCTTAAAAATACGGAAAATCACTCTTTTACGCTAAACTAGGCTCTGTAGAGAAAAACGCTTAAATTAAAAGTTGTAGATCTTTTTATTTCCTATAAAATTAATTATATACACTTTTGTCGTAAAATGCATACTCAGGCCGAAATATTAAAAAAATAAATTTTTAACACGTTTTCGTGAGAAAAAAACAGAAAATCGCTAATTACTGCTAAACTAAGCGTTATACAAAAAAATGTTTGAAATTAAAGTTGTAGCTTTTTAAATTCTCTACAACTTTTATTATATAAATTTTTGCGCTAAAATTTATATTTAAGCCGTAATCTTAAAAAAACAATTTCTTTACGTGAAAACAGCCTCATCAAGAATTTCAGCAAACATGGCGCCTACCCTATCTTGTAGAGAATAAAAAATTGAATAGACGATTTTAAAAAAAAATCATAGGACCAGTTCTGAGAAAATCGCAAAAAAGTGAAAAATTACAGGAATAAACTACTACTTCCGGTTGACCGATTTTGATGAAAATGTTCATGTCAGGTCCGGTAGTGGTATGTAGCTTAAGTTCTAAGTTTCAAGTTTGTACCATGTTCCGTTCTTGAGATATTCTGTTCACACACCCCACACCAATCGCTAAAAACATGTTTTTTGGGTTCAGGGGTCTGAAAACGTGTAGATCCAGTAAAAACTCGATTTCGAAAAATCGACATGAAAACAATACTTTCCTTCCTATATATTTATATAGGCAAGTAGAGATGTGGGCCGAGTAAATACCCAGTGGGAAGGTAAATATAAATAGGGTATTTACCCAGTGGTCGTTTAAATACCCAAAATGAGGGTATTTTCAGTTATTGAGCTTTTTATTACACTTTTTTAATTGTTGATGAAGTGTTGGACGAACAGGGACTGAAACACAGCTATTTGATGTCTTAAATTGAAATCAGGAACAATATTCATCCTTCAAAACTAAACTAAAGGAAAATTGACGTGCGGGTATTTATATGTTTTGGCACTGTAACACCGTAACCTTTCTGTATTGGTTCTTAAAGAGTGTTTTTCTTAAACTAAAGTAATATATTGGATAACATATTGTTGTTGTTTAGTTTTTAAAGTTTTTAATACATAGGCCTACCAAGGTATTGAGAAGGTCGAGTTTCATTAGGGTACCGACCGGTACTGAAAATGAGCAACAAAGACATAGGAGGGAAAAGTGCTTGCTATTTTTGTAGTAAGAGTAGGCTATATGTATATAATTGAAAGATGTGTACTTCAGAACTCAATAAGTAACAAAATATTTAATAGAAAGGACATTAATTATAAAAAAATGCTTATAATAGGATCAAAATCAATAGAAGCCTCAAGGTCAAACTTCAATTAAGTCATATGGTTCATATAAACATATGTTTAACTGCATTAATTTATAAAGTGACCTTGAAGCTTCTATTGATTTTGCTCTTACTATAGTAGAAGTGCTTGAGTTTATTCTTTTAAATTTAAACATAAAAAAATAAATATTAATTTTTTAATCTGGCTTTAATCCACTATAAATGCATGTCAGGAATTTTTTTTAGTATGTGGACTCTATAATGGGTGAATATGTATTGAAAGGAACATGTGTGCTAGCTGATGTTGCTGTGAGGATTTTAGGCGCTCCAGTTACATCTGCTGCTACTGAAAGAACGTTTAGCACATTCAGCTGGATCCACTGTAAGAAAAGAAACCGACTTACAACTGAAAGGGCTGGACAGATAGCTTACTTGTCACACAACTGGAATCTGCTAAACAAAACTCCAAAATCAAAAAAAGAAAAGAGACCAAGGAAACAAAGTGGGTACAGTGAAACAGAAATTGAAATCAAAAATAATGATCAAATGCAAGTTTCCTGTAGTGATGATAGCGAGAACGAGGGCAGCGATGATGGCCACATTTCGCTCTCGGATGAAGAGTACCTCTCTGAGCGTGAAGAAGACTCAAATTAGAAAAAATGTTGTTAGGCTAATTTATGATATTTTGTTTTTTTACATCAAAAGGTGTTGTAATTCTTCTGATGTAGGCTTACATTACTTTGAATTTCTTTAGTAAATGATAAAAACTATTCTAAACAAAATTTGATTTTGATTTGACCCAAGTTGTACTTCTACTACTCAACTGATATTTTTCATTGTAAAACATAAACATTGTGTTGAAAACGGTATATTGCACCTTTTGTAGAACTTTGCCAATGCTCTAAATTAATTTCCACTAATTGTTATCTCATTGTTTGCAAAAAGGCCTAGTTCAGTTGTAACTCTGAGTTTTCAGGTTATAAATATTGAATTGTATCTTCTTATCCAATTAATCATAATTAAATTAAATTGTTATTAACTGTCTAATCTTATTATATTTCTAGAAAGTTAATAAAGAATAGGCCTAGTTTGCATATTGGTACCTTTTTTAGGGTTCAACTTTCTGCGACACATGATTTTTAATGTAATATCAAAAATACCCGGGTATTTACCCAAATTGGGTATTTACCCCGATTTATAAGTACCTGGGTATTTCACATCCCTATAGGAAAGAGAAAGTAAAAAAAAAAATAATTAGGTTACATCATTCTAAAAGAAAAATATTTGTTAAAGTTCTTGAATCCACACACTAATAGCATACATATAAATCTATAGATCTAAGAATAATTCATATTAATTCCAGGAGATACAAAACTTATGTAATCTATGATTTGATGTGAAATAAAGGTACTCTTCCATTATGTAGATGCCAATCCTATTTCATCCTTCACCATCAGCATCAGCAGTAAATGCAGAACAGTCAGACATTAAAAAAATCTCATTTTAATTATTTTCCCATTTAACTTAATTGCCAGGTTATTAATGTGAAAGTGAATGGAATAAGGATACCGAGTATTTATAAACAGAAAAAACTTTTAAATGTTAATAAATTTTGAATTTCATTGATTTATTACGGCAAAACCATGCATCCACAAAACTGTTAAATGACCCTTGCCATTTCTCCGTTATTTGGGCCCATGTTATCAGATCACAACTTGTCAATCGTCTTATCACTCCCGGAGTATATTTCATTGTTATGTAATTGTGTACATAATTTGATAAAATCAAAAACGGTATTTAAGTAACCAGTTTACTACTTTACGTACGATAGAAGTATTAGAGTACAAGCAGTATTGTTTGTAGTGTATTGATATTTTCTGGGCATTAACTTGTTTTTTCACGAGTCGATAGACATGGAACAGTGGAATGACAATTTTAAATTTTCTCGTGTGTGAAGAAGTAGTGAAATTTTTCCAGGAACAGGGCTTAATCCCACAACATTGAGCCTGAGAGAAAGCTTACGAAATGACTTTTTACGTGATGGACATGATTGAGCATTAGTTCCCAATGGGTACCTTAACCTTACTGGTGAATTCAAGTTAGGTTACAGGCTAATCTACTGTAACTCAATCGACACTAAGATCGGTGGCGCTCATATAATGGAGGAGTGTATAGGGCGTTAATTCCATTATGTGGGCACCATTAATACACTCAATAATTCTACGGTTTTCAGCTGTGAAAAATGTTAATGCTTAATAATATGTTAACAGCTTACTGACTACAAACATTGACTTACAGTTAGGAAAAATTTCTTAAAACACTATATTTGGAGTGTAGTATTATACAGGAGTGAATCGTGGGTGATAGGAGCTGTAGAAAGGAAGAGGATAGAAGCTTTTGACATGTGGTGTTATAAGAAAATTTAAAGATTAGATGGGTGGACAAAATAAGTAATTTAGAGGTTCTTCAGTGAGTGGATGAAAAAAGAAGTATATGGAAGCATCTTACCAGAAGAAGGGATAGGCTAGGCATATCTTAAAACATCCAGGTATTGGTCTATCAATAATGGAGGGTAATATTGAAGGAGTGAATTGTAGGGAGAGGCAAAGGTTAGAATATATAAAGCAAATTACAAAACATGTAGGGTGTTACAGGTATTTAGATATGAAATGACTTGTGCAATATAGAAAACTTGGAGAACTGCATCAAACCAGTCGAGAGACTGATAACAAAAAATATATATATGTTATTATCTTTTTCATTTGTAAAATCACCAAACTATATTATCTAATTGTTCCTTTCATTTGTATAGTGTAAAAGTGGAAGAAATTAGCGGAACTTGGAAACGGAATTGAAATACCGGAGTAAATACTATGTATGAAATGAAACCTACTACTAAAAAACTATAAACAATATCGAATAGCTTACAATTTCTTTTCGTAAACACTTATAACGAACTTATGACTTTACAACGAAACGCACCGAACTAACCAAAACATAACCTTTTACGCAACATTGGAGAGTACGATGTAAACAAATAACATAGAGTCATCTAACCTATAGAAAGGAACCTTTACTAGCACTAATATTAAAGTTACGAATATAAGATAAACTACTTTTAATGTTACGGCGAGATATTTCGACAGAAAACAGAATAAATCGAGACAAATTCAGTTGCGAGTTATCTCGTCAGGGGCACTTTTCTACAACATTTACGTTGCGAGATATCTCGTCATAAACCGTTAAGGGGTTAAAACTTTACATCACACCCAAAGTACATAAAATTAAATTTTAATTACATAAAATTTGTTTTTCAAAAATTAAATACCCAGACCAAAATACCTTTTGGAAAATCAGAAAAATAGACTCAATTCGATCACTACAAGAATGATAAAAATCTACGAGTTAGAACTACAGAAATAAGCATGTGTTACAATAGTTTAGTAATTTTAATACAAAGATGATACAAACAGATTAAGCTGCCTGCATAAAGGAAGATTGTTAAATTTCCAATAAAGTTAAATTGTTATAGTACTTCTTTATACAATTTAGATCAGCTATCAGAATCCTTTAGAGGGAAGATAAGTGGCAGAAACTTACTAGATGATTTTATCTCTTCTATGACATCTTCTAGCTCCCTTCGAGATATACGACCCATTCTTCGGGCATCTTCATCTAACCTTCGTATTGAACGATCAATTGGACTGTCATTCTGTCGGAATGATGCAGTCGCAGCTGCTGCTGTAGCATAGTTCCTAAAAAGAATTTTAATATTATATTCATATTAAGCAAAATTTACTTTTTAATACTTCATCATAGTGCAGCAGGGAAATCCCTGCCATGGCTGACTTTTTGTTAAATTCATTTCAGGCTGTACCCTTTGCCTATCCTCCACACCCAGTCACTAATATAACACAATATGGTGGTGAAATAACATAGTTGTTATACATGGTTAGTTCAATCACACATTTCTTAGTTTAAAGCAGATATTCGCTGTCTATTCATGCAAAAATCTTTTTCTACTTATACAGAGTGATTCAAAACTATACGTAATTTCTTGGGATCTCATTCTATAGCTAAAAATAAGAAAAAAAGTTCATATAAACATGTACCTGAAAACGCTTAGTTAGTTAGTTACGGCTAGCAAAAAATTTCACCAAGAACCCTGTACCCTCGGTGAAGTAAGGCAGTATAAAAATGTTCAAGGTAGTTACAAAGATACAAATACGATTGTTTCTTATGGTTTTTAATCTGAAAAATTGAATAAAATTGGTTTCAGAGCTGTAAATGCAATACTTTCAGAGATATCTTATATAAAACACAAGAATTAATGCAAAGAAATAACACATTTTTGTGTTTAACGTAAGATTACTTCCATAAATGGTAAATAAAGGTGTATTTTTTCTTAAATAAATTTGTAGAAAATTTAATTCTGAAAAGATTCATGTGAATTACTCAGGAAAAAATGAATAATAGATATTGAAATTTTGCTTTATTTAAAATCAAAACAGACGCACATAAAACACACATTCTTAACTGCATAACATATTAGGTTGGGAGTAACAGCTGATCATTATCAGCTGTTACTCCCAACCTACATATTAGTTAATATTTTATGCAGTTAAAAATGTGCGTATGTTTTGACTTTAAATAAAGCGAAATTTCAATATCTATACTCATTTTTTTCCTGAGTAATTTACATGAATCTTTTCAGAATTAAATTTTCTATAAATTTATTTTAGAAAAAATACACCTTTTTTTACCATTTATGGAAGTAATCTTACATTAAACACAAAAATGTGTTATTTCTTTGCATCAATTCTTGTGTTTTATGTAAGATATCTCTGAAAGTATTGCATTTACAGCTCTGTAAACCAATTTTATTCAATTTTTCAGATTAAGAAACATAAGAAACAATCGTATTTGTATCTTTGTAACTACCTTGAACATTTTTATACGCCCTTACTTCACCGAGGGTACAGAGTTCTAGGTTAAATTTTTCGCTGGCCGTAACTCGCTAACTAAGCGTTTTCAGGCATATGTTTATATGAACTTTTTTCTTATTTTTAGCTATAGAATGAGATCCCAAGAGATTGCCGTATAGTTTTGAATCACCCTATATATAAACAAAAGGTGAGGATTCGCAATCCATACATGTCATAGAGATATTGTGTAGATAACAATAGCAAAATGTAACAGGTAAAAGTAAAATATGTTCATATTTTTTGGGAAAATTAATATAGGTGGAGAATTCCCGCCTACATGTTACAATTCTTATACGTACAATGGATTGTTAATTATTAATGTTTAGTTTATAGAAAAGTAACCTTTCTGTTCAATTCAAAGAATTGGATAATTTTTAAATACTCATTATATAAAATGGATTCTGCTCTGATCCTAACTAAACCCTTAAATAATATTATTGGATTGTTTGTCTATTGGAAATATTTATTCTTGTGTATTCTGTCAAATTTTTTAAGAGATTTCACAGGGCTAGTTTGACCTCAAACTTAACCTTTACAGAGTTAGGGATATATTTCAACATTTTTAGGCCTACTGTTTGGTCTTTAATAATATGTTATCTCCCAGCCAAAGTAAATAGATAAATAAATACAATTTTTAAATGACAGTATAATTTGCCCAAATACCCAAAATTGCTTTTGTTCATAAATATATTTTTTTATTTTCTTGCTATGGTAAATTAACATACATTACATACAAGTTAATACTTGGTATAAAGACTGAGAAGATTTAGTTGTTGTCCAGAATTAAAAAAGGAGAGTAACCAGGCTTTAGCATGGAGTTACCAAGTAAAACTGAGACGAATCCTTGACCAAGACCCTTGTATATTATTTATATTATTGAAAACCATATAAACAACCTACTCCCTACATTTTTGATAATTATGAATAATTTTGTCTAACAATGTATTGGTATAAAATATCAAAAGTTATTTCGCTCCATTATTCAATGGCTACATCCCAACTCAAAATGTTTTCAAATATAATAAATAAATTATACAAAATTAACTTTACTAATAAATACAAAAATCCCTTTCTCCTTCAGGTGAAAGAACCTTATCAAAAGAGAAAAAGTTAAAAGAAAGCGTAAAATTAATGTTTTATCAGTTGCAACTTATGGATCCAATAAGGAACCATGTAAGAAATTTACAAAATATAATATACCAAATAATAAAAAAAAGCATTATTATATAAATCTAAATGGGTATTCCGGTTCTAAATGAGGTAATTCATTGGTCATTTAGTCATTTCCACTTTGTCAAGAATTTAAAAAAAATTATTACAGTAAGGTTAAAAAGCAGAATGGGCTATCACAACCTAACCTAAAATACGATCACGTACTAAAGAACGTGAAGTCTTAATAAAAAAAAAATACACAAACAATTAAGCTTATTTTTTAATTATTACAGACAGCGAAATAGAGTATACAAAATTAACAAACAGTTATAATATGTACTACAAAAATAACTTAAAAGTACAGAAATAGAAATAAAGGTTAGATATTCCTTACTGGGAAACAAAGTTTTGGCGTTTTATAAACAACCCATCAACATTTCTTGAATTATTTAATACTATATTTCTTGCTAAACTTCCAATATATCGTACAAATTTAGATGTACGTAGCATAGACATTTTAAAAATTGGTTATAACATCAAAAACGAAAAACACACCGGCCACAAAATAACTACCGAGTAGGAAACGGAAAGCACGAGATCAATGTAACACATGTTTTTATCTTATACATGCAGCAGTGGACAAGCGCGCCTCTGTATGAATGTACAAAAACGTTACGTAATTTTGATTGAGTAATGATTATTTTCAAATGGGACAATTTTCTCGATAAGAATTATAATATGTATTTTATATTAGTACCATTTTGTTATCAAATTAACTAGCAGAATGCAGGAATTTGTATTAAATTTTAATTCAAGTGTCTGAAGGAATTTAGGACATCTCCAGTCAATATTATAAACGACTGGTTGCTTTACAAGGATGCACTTCTGTAAGAGCATGTTGAAGGTATAAATTCCTTCTAGTTAAAACAAATAAGTTAACAGTATTTTTACTAGTTAAATCAGCATTTTATTTTATTTTTTTTATACAGTTTATTTCCCAGCTGTACAATTAAATTTAAAACATTTAGTAGATGAGTTATTCTATGTTCACTTGAATGAAGTAATCCCCCTGCAGAGAAACTTCATAATATTTTTTATTTTATTATAGAGGGTATTTTGTTTAAAGTTGCACAACAGCTTGGTCATTAGCAACTACAGTGATGGGTTAGGTAAATGGAATGTAGTACTCTCTAAACTTTAGCTGGAAATTGAACCCCAGACCTCCGTTTAGTAGGCTAGCACACTAACCACTACATAATTAGAGTTACTGATAATAAGTGAAGTGTTAAATTTTATTGTACTCATTAGTGTAAGGAGATGACTATTTGTTTAATATGAATCAAGACAATATTGTGCTTTGATTTATGGCAAGGTAATTAGAGTGTGATTCTAATCTTCTTTGATATTAAGAACCATATCTGTAAATTTCTTCTTTAACTGTCACAATGTTTAGGTTCCTCTGTAATGTTCTGTTTGGTATGTACCTGTGATTGAACTTAACACCTTGTTTTGAAACCACTGCAGTATGTTGAAATTGAAATCTTTAGTAGCCCCCTCCCAAACTGTATCCGTAAGTCCATATTGGTTTGAATAAACCTTTATAGACATGAAGCTTGTTGTTCAGTAAAACTTTTGAATTTTGATTAATAAACCAGCAGTGCTGTTTTAAATGTTATGTCTTATTATTTTCTTTTAGACTGTACACGGGATTTCCATGTTAAATGCCAGTCAGGGTGTAATCCAATATATTTAGCACTGTCTGACCTGAAGAACTTGTCTGCCATTCAAAAAACTGGAGGGCAAGTGGTTTTTTGTTAACATGAATGTTATATGAGTGCTTTTTGTTTCATTTATCTTCATCCTCCATTGTCATTGCCAGACATATGTTGAGACATTATGTTGACTTGGTCTTGTAATTTTTGTGTCACTGTTTCTGAGTAACTTGCTTGTTACTTGTACTGCTGTATCGTCAGCAAAAGTTACTAGTACACTGCCATGAAGCACACTAGCTAGAATTGGATGCATACCTATTTCTGCTGTTTCAAATTTAAGTAAAGTGTCCGTTGGTTGAAAAAGATTTTAATACCAAATAAAGTGGAATAGCACTTGTTTTAACTCAACGAGCAAGCTGGTATGCCAAATTTTATCAAGAGCTTGTACAATCTCTAAAATGCTGTAGAGCAGAATTTTCTTTTCCTAAAAGTTAAGTTCATGTTAACAATCCTGTTTATTTGTTCTATAGTGGAATATCCTGGTTGTAATCCAAATTGATAGTTCGGTATAAAGATTTTTTACTTTCTTTTGCCTATATGAATGTATAGGAAGGAAAGTATTGTTTTCATGTCAATTTTTCAAAATCGAGTTTCCACCAGATCTACATGTTTTCAGACCCCCTGAACCCAAAAAACATGTTTTTAGCGATTGGCGTGTGTGTGTGTGTGTGTGTGCGAACAGAATATTTCAAGAACGGAACATCGTACAAACTTGAAATTTAAGTTAGGTACTACTACCGAGCCCGACATGAACATTTTCATTAAAATTGGTCAACCGGAAGTAGTAGTTTATTCGTGTCATTTTTCACTTTTTTGCGATTTTCTCAAAAACGACTCCTATGATTTTTTTTTAAAATCGCTTCATTGACTAAATTTTGTATGCTTCACAAGATAGGGTAGGCGCCATGTTTACTGAAATTCTTGGGGAGGCTGTTTTCTCGTAAAAAATTGTTTTTTAAGATTGCAGCTTTATTATGCATTTTATTGTAAAAATGTATATGATAAAAGCTGTAGAGAACTTAAAATCCTACAACTTTTATTTCCGACATTTTATTGTGTGTAGCTAGTTTATCGGTAATTAGCGATCTTGTTTTTTTTTCACGAAAATGTGTAAAAAATAGATTCTTTTACAATTTCAGCCTTAGTATGAATTTTACAACAAAAATATATAATCAAATTTATAGGAAATTAAAAGATTTACAACTTTTATTTACAGCATTTTTCTCTACAGAGCCTAATTTAGTGTGAAAGAGTGATTTTCCGCATTTTTAAGCCAAACTGAGGTTGATTTTCATTTTGTGTCCTTCACTCATGATCAAAATTAGGTTATGTTTATTGAGGTTAGTTTTTTTTTGTTTCTAATGTTTTATTACCAATATTAGGTTGTATTGTTAATTATGTGCATTGGCCAGAGAAAGTTGAGTGAGTGTTCCACACCAGATTTTTCTTCTACTATATGACACTACCTGTTCAATATAATTCTCTTTAACAACTTCAATAATAATGTCAGTTAACTGATTGGCCAACAAGACTTAATTATAATGAATAGGTTTTCTAGGTTTAAAAATAACTATCATTTGTGAAATTTTCTTAACACCTGGAAAGCATCCAACTCTTAAAATAGTATTAAGAAGAATTAAGAAAAATCTCAGCGCTTTTTCTAGCAACTTCTAAGAATTCTACTAGTAATGAGGTCAAAACCCAAAATTTTTGAATTTGATTGTTAATAATATTTTTGACTTCTGAAAGTAAAACAGATTTAAGTGGTGAGCCATTTGAAATGGTGCTTCAAGGTATATAATTATACCATAATTTTCCACACTTGAATTTATTTGATAATAATTTGTTCCAGATGAGTTGCAAATAGTTCTGAATCAGAATAAACAGAAACATATGCACATTCAATTTTTAGCAATATAGTTTTGACTACTTGTAATTTAGTTTTTGTCTAGTCCTTTCACATTTTGTCTGATATCTATATTAGCATTATTATATTTTTCTAAACATCTCAATGTTTTGTAAAGGAAACTATGTTAACACCTACTGTTATTTAGGTCAACAGCTGAAAGGCTAGTTTGAACCTCTAGAGGTTTTACTAAGTAAAAACAAGGAGTGAGGTGGTTTCACTGAGTTGAAAGAGTATGCTTATCAGCATGTCAGGCCCTCCAAAAAGGACCCACAAATGACACCTTCACTTCATTCACCACAGGGTCTGGCTGTATAGTGAAATTCATTGCTCTCAGAGGAGATAAGTCTGACTAGTGTCTTTTACACCTCTACCTCTTCTGTTTTTAAATAGTTCAGTCATATAATTGGCTGACTATGTGATAAGAAACAGAATTCATTCCGGGTCATGTTATGCGTGGACTAAGATATGAAATACTTCGCTTGATAATACAAAGCAAGATTCAGGGGAAGAGAGATGTGGAAGAAGAATTTCTTGGTTAAAGAATCTTTGCGACTGGTTTCCTCAGCGGAGCTGTTTAGAGCTGTGGTATCCAAAGTCCAAATAGCCATCATGATTGCCAACCCACAGTCGGAGAGGGCACATTAAGAAGATTACCCAGAGCCTAAAAAAATAGCTTGTTATTTTTTGTGAGACCCACCACTACATACTCAGATCAGACATTGGCCTTGGGGGTCTATGTAACAGGAAACCACAGCTCAAGAGTTTATACAAAGCAAGACAAGAAGAAAGGTGGTTTAGTTCTGCCTTCTCTGTGAGGTTAAAAAGATGACTGCTTATATGTATACCAGATCACATACAAAATATTACTTTTTCACCCTTCAACTGACTTATTTAACATGTTGCCTGGTAGTGTAATAAAATGTATTCTTTTCTTTCATAATATATTATGTGAATCACAGACAATATAACAAGGATATAGAAAAGAACCACTGGTAATAAAAGAAAATTTTAGGAGTACACACTTGGATTTTTTAAATAATTTTTATTCAGGTTTTAGAATTAAAAACAAATAAAATTAATATAAAAGAAACTATTTATTAACAACCTATTTTTGTAACTTACACAACAAAATAATTTAAAATGGTATTAAATAAAAACATGAAACTTTTTTATATATTTATAAACACGTAATGTTGTAAATATCGCAAAAATAGATGACTTCACTGTTCGCTTTTTAATCTATTATTTGTATTTATAACAATTTTTTTTAATTTACATTATTTATAATATATATGATTCTTAACCTGTTAATCTATATTTATCTAGTTCTCCTGGAGACATATTATTTCTGAATGACATTGCTCTGATTTCCCACCTAAAAATAAATAAAAGAATGAAAAAAAATTACAACAAAAGACAAATAAAGCAGCTACAATAACTTACTAGTGTTATAAATTTTTTAATGATGCTTGACCAATAAGAGGAAAGCCTCAGATTTAAATCAATTAAGGATTTAGAATATCATACCACACCAAAGTTGTCTAACGCCTTATACCCCAATGTAGCTGATAATGAGCAAATTAAAGATAAATAATTTGTGTCTGTTACAGTCTTTCATAAGCCGGATCATTTTTTTTAAAGCAACATGATATTGGCAGTGTTCTGGAAACAATTAGTTTGATTCTACAAGTGGTACAGTCGTCTATAGTTAGCTGTTGCCAGGAATTTTTAGATAAATTTTATACATGACTGTTCAGACATCACACAGTAATTATAAATTGTAATATGAATAGAATTTGCACATCTGGAATTAGTCAAGCTGGGAATTGAACCACTCAGGACGTTTTGGATTTAGAAAATTAATATTGAAAAAGGCAAAACTAATATACCATCTCAGAGTAAGAATTTTTTATTATAATTGCATTAGAAGTTGTATTTTTTATAAATACCTTTCATTATCATTAAAAAAATAATATATTCACTCTGATTTGCTAATTCTTTAATAACTACAGTAGAACTTTGATAGTTTGACACTTTGTGGACTTAGAGGTTGCTGTAGAATCGAAATGGCAAACTAACCAAAGCATATGGCATATTGTAAATAGGAAGCATTAAAAAGACGATTTTAGTATGAAAATTGCACAATTTTAATGAATACAAACAAACTGACGTGCCCTTCAGTACAATACTGTACTCAAGGACAACAGACGGGTAGGGGGAAGAGGAGAAAGTGGAAAGGGCTGACCTGCAGCCAGATCGTCACTTACACTACATCATGTCGCCTTGCCATGAGCCGTGTTGAAGTATACAGAGTGTAAAAGAATTCAAAGTTTACTGTATTAACTTTGCTTTAGGAATTTAAGAATAAAAAGAATGTATTACAGAATGCATAATTCATTGAGGTTAATATAGATCTACTATTTCAGAACAACATAAAATAGGCCTTCCCAAAGATTTAAAAACAGAATCTATTCAAATCTGTGGTGATCAAGATAAAATTTTTGTTACAATCTGTTTTTGTTACAAATACTCTAATCAGAAATAATCAATGTAATCAGAAATCTGATAAAAAAAGTGGTGCAAGTTAGAATGTAATTATAAAAAATGAAAATTTGATTGACCACTCTGGAGGCAGAAATTAATTTTCTCATTACAGGAAAAAGGGAAAATTAACAGTTTAAACTCAAAATCCCTTTCATGAGATGACGCGTCTCATGGCTCGTGGAAATTTTTAAAAACCTTTGACTTATGGCAATAACCATTAGTGATTTCTGTATCTACTATTTTAAGAGAAATCGAATGACAATATTTTTGTTTCCAAATTCCAACTTTGATTACTTGACTTCTGGTTTTGGGCCACTTTCAGTCGAAACTGGAACTTCAAACCCAATTCAGGCCAATTAACTTTTTGTATAGATTACAAATCCGAAAACAATTTTATTGCTATCTCTTTGTAGTTTCTGACTTTGATTTATTGACTTCTGGTTTTGGACCACTTCCAGCCGAAAACGGAACTTTTAACCCAATTTAGATCCACTGGATCTTCAACTTCATGTGTAGATGATGAATCTGAAAACCGTTTGCTGCTATCTCTTGTAGTTTCTGACATATGGCTGTGACGGACAAAGGAAAATGATAGATGACAATTTTACAAATTGCCACCAATAACTGATTGAATCGTAATTTACTTACTTAATATCTTCAGGCAAAAAATTTTCCATTAACAGGTTGTTAGGTCCATAATGCATCACAACAGTCATCAAACAAAGTCGTTTCAATGAAGGGTCTAAAACAGAAAAAAAGATAACATACAGAAAGATGTTTCCATAAAAAAAATACCTTCAAAGAAAACTAAAATTCATCTAAAAATAGCAATCCATCAATAACAAGATTTATGGTTGGTAAACACATAATCTGCCCATAACAGACAGGTGGAGTGTCAAATTATTTACACTCAATCTGTTAGTTGCAGGGCTAAAATAAATAGTTCTATTTCTAATCACATGGTCAGCCAATTAAATGACTGAATCATTTAAGAACAGAAGAGGTAGAGGTGTAAAAGACACTAGTCAGAGTTATCTCATCTGGAAGTAATGAATTTCACTATACAGCCAGACCCTGTGGTGAATGAAGTGAAGGTGTCATTTGCAGAGTGGAAAATATGTGCTTTTCAGAGGGCCCGGCATGCTGATAAGTGTACTTTTCCACTCAGTGAGGAAGTCATTGGTAAACCACCTCACTCCTCGTTTTACTTAGCAAAACCTCAATCCAGCCTTTCGGCTGATGACCTAAACAACAACAAGCACATAATATTTGAAAGATAACATGAGAATGCTATGCACAACCATACAAAAACTTATTGCCTAACAATAAAAATTATACAAGTAATTTAAGGTTATTAAAAGCTGATAAAGAAATATAGTCTAAATGCAAGACTTACTGAAATCAAGTACATGAAGATCATCATGATCCATCAATTTAACATCATTCGGATCAACAACATCATCAATACAAGACGAACTATCAGGCGCAGGACTGCAATAAACAACAAAAAATTATTAATTAAAAAATATACCAAGAAAAAATAGAAACTTGAAATAAATGGGTTTTTAACAGTGCTCTAGTATTAGTCTGTACTTAAGTTTTACTGCGAAGTTTCAATTTTCAATTAACAATACAAGTTAATTTTTTAAATTTCATATTAACTGTAAATATATTTTTCAAAGTTGATGAGCGTTGAATGTATGCATTGCCCCCTACCCACTTCATAGCTACCCAATGACTTGCCAGCAACGTTGCCAATACTTGCTCTCGTAGCTCTTTTCATCAGCTATTTTTTTGGTTTTCAAATAAAAATTATAACCTATGAATATACAATCAGTTGATTATATTATAAAGTTGCGCATGTTAATGCACTCTATAATCGACATGTTCAATACGAGATGCAATACATGAGTGAAATACAGTGACTCTTATACGCATTCGCACGTAATGTTTGTCAGGCTGATACATTTGTATAACCTGACAACGCTGGTACACGTTCTGATTGGTCCAAATGCATGGAACAGCAGAGCTCATCAATAGTGAAAAGCATTATAATTAATAGTCTTAATTTGGCAACACAATCCCAGCTTAATATTAGGCAATCATTTACTGGCTAGCGCACTTATTCTATAAATTTCTTTTGTATTTTAGTAGTTTTTATATAAAAACTGTACCTTGTACTTTACAATTTGTGATTTTATTTTATTAAGAAGTAATTTAAAATTAACAAATGAATAAGTAAAAGTTTACAAGTTGAATTCAGATTAGGATTTAAAACTAGGGTAAATACAAGATTCCACAAAAAAATTATATGACGAGATACTGATGGACTACCGCACCCTAGCAGGTATCTACTGAGGGTTTACAAAATGAACAATAAGCAATTTAAACTGTCTCCCAAATGGCAAACAGTAATACAATAACATCTGAACAGTATACAAGTCCATACGCTGGTGGGATGGTTTGTGTTGGACTCATATACACATCAGTGGCGCTGAATGAGTTAACACAACTCGCTACTTTTTAAGTAAGAAAATTAATTTTACAGTAACATAGTTTATATTCAATAAAATATGTTTACTATAAATAATATATAATAAATAAATGTATTAAAATAAAATAAAATACACGTTGAGCACCATGGACGCATACATGGCGTCCAGCAGTACCTCATCTGCTGGGCCGAGAGTGCCATGTTTGAGTCCTTCACAGTATAATTTTTCTGGCGTCCTTACATCATTGGTACTTCAGTTGCGCTCTTTGCATTTTAGTGGCGTGTAAATTGAAGTACAGTAAATGTGTATCAATACGTCATTTAAGTCTTTTGTTAACCTAAGTGTTTATAACGGCTGATGAAGAAATTGGTGGCCCGCCCAACAAAACTGGATATGATTAACAAAGAAAATATTGTCAGATGATGAATTAAGGGCAATATTAATAAGCGACAATAATAATAAGATTTTGATGAGGATAGCGACTCAGATTATTGTTGGGAGGATAGAAATGATGAATCAGTTCATGCTGATAATGAAGGTCTGAGTGAATTGGGTAGTGCAGGTGCTAAAAATGTCAAAATTCAAGAAAACGGTAAAAAAATAAAATCAATAGGTCTACAAATTAACATCTTGAACCGCCAGTTGCATGGGCCATGGACCTGAAAAATATTATCTTTTTCGGTGATCATGGCCTACGTATAGATGTACCACATGAGCGTAAGCTGATCGATTGTTTTAAATTTATTTGCTGATGATATATTTTATGAACTGATTTATAAACAAATCTTTATGCTGATAATTTGAAACAAGCATCTTATTACATAAAAACAAATGAGCCCAAAATCACGTATGTCATGGAAAGAACTAACAAAAAATGAATTGAAAGTGTTTTTGTAACTAGT
Organism: Catonia carolina; assembly: GCA_035578175.1. Lineage (NCBI taxonomy): Eukaryota > Metazoa > Arthropoda > Insecta > Hemiptera > Achilidae > Catonia > Catonia carolina. The sequence continues at coordinate 251,295,161 of JAQMRL010000001.1, read as the reverse complement.
TATTCACTAAACTAGAGAATATAAAATTAAATAGATATAGGGTACTATGCATTATCATCTACATAGTTATTAACTTCTCTAATAAACACAAAACAAATAAAACATTCATTATTTATTAGTCCAAAACCTTTCTACCACTATACTAGGCTAAAGTTTTATTAGAAAAAGCACACATACAGTATAATGTTTAAAAAATTTTAAACCACATCCCGCGCCGTTCCTGCTAACTGCTATCAAAACTATCATTTATTATAAATACGATTTCTATGAAGAAGAATGTTTCACAAGATGTCATAAGGTAATAATATTCCTCTTTATCGATTTTACCAAGGATCTTTTGTAATATAACTTACAGTTTTGTCGTATATACATTTTTGATTAATACGCTAAAAATAGAACAGCAACAAAACTGAAAATGCATGTGCTAGTCGTGTATAAATAACAACAAACACCGGTTCCTCAGTCGGATAATTCAATCGCAGGGTCACAGGTGCCACATATGCGGCATTTTTTTTGCTGTAAAATTACAAAATATAATCCCTATTAAGGATAAATCACATTATTTAACCTAACTATTAACCCTAGAAGCGGTAACTGTTGATCTGAGCGACAGTTGTGCTGTTGAATACATGTCGATGTCGATTTGGTCGACAGATGCACCCACTCTTTTTTTTAACCAGCAGGTTGTCCAACCTAGGTTATATAACTAATCATATGAAAGTATTTCATTTGATCTATTTAGTTTCACAGTTTTCCGGTAGTTTCGTTCTCTCGTTCATTCGTGCGAGTCTGAAAGTTGTAGTTTCGTAATGTCGTGTTTCACTGTAATGGCGATCTGTTTGTTATGATAGATGTGTTGTTGTTTTATGTTATTAGTGTGTTTTAATTAGTTTTACAGTAAGTTTATTAAATATCGTGAATTATCTGTGATATTATTTTAGTGTGTGTTCAGGTTATAAATAAAACCTATGAAAATAAATGTGTACTCTGTAAATGTTGACATTGCATAAACATAACCTAGATCTTTTCTCTACAGACCTTACCATTTTTTCACATATTATAATAACGAAAACAGATAAACTGATAATTCAAAAAAGTAATTATTCTAGAAAGATTGCTCTAAAAATGTACATTTCCATTTTTACACATTTGTTTAGATAAATCTGTCACGTAGCTAAAAACACAAAACATATTTCTCAAATTGTTATTATAAATATTTTATTAGTCCTGGTTATTTGGGAAAAAATATTATCAGAAAACAAAAGTAATAGTCAGGTAGAGCTATCTTTTCTGTTTAATTTGGTATATAATACATACCTGATATCTGAAATACAAAAACAATACCAAATTGTTTTCGTAAGCATGTTGTTTTTGTTAAAAATGCTTGACACTAAGTTAAACCTATTACCGCTTCTAGGGTTAATAAAAAATAGGTTGGCCTTTCAAAGTCTTCAAGTCATTTCTAGGTAGCACTCAATGTGTTAATAAACTTTCAAAAATAACATGCCAAAAATTCAGCAGTAATTTTTTCAACAAGTAATTTGAACCAAAAATAAATACGTTTTACTTACCTAGTACCACCAAATAAATACACTCGGTCACCAAGAACAATACAAGATTGCCTTCGCCTTTTGTTAGGAACTTGGCCATGTGTTTTAACAGATTCCCATACTCTACTATTTGGTTCAAACCTATGAAGATCATTGAAATGTTCATCTCTAAGACTATTGTAACCACCAAATATGTAAAGGTAACCACCATGATAAACTGTAATGAAAGTATTTACTACATTAGTAACTCATATTACTTACAGAAGACCACATAATTTGTAATGTTATATCTATTATCTTTCTAACATTAAAGAAAATTAATGTTTTGAATTACCGTATATCCTCGATTCTAAGACGCCCTCGAATTTAAGCCGCAGCTTATTTTGGCAGTACAAATTTAAGAAAAAAAATATGGAATTCACCAAAATCTTATTTCTAATATAGTGAAATTTTATTACCTAAAATGGGCGGTGAAAGAGAATTAAATGTAACTCGATATTACAGAAGTAATAACTTTCTTCATTTGAGTATCAAATAAGTTGGAAGTTTGTTTCCATCGGCTGTAATGCATAACATAACTGTTATTCGCAGTTTCTCGTACCCAGTAGTTTTCTATTGTACTTCTTTGGCACCTTTTACATCGACCGTGTAGTTTCTAGGCATATCGAAATAGACTGGAGTTTCATCTGTATTACCTATCTGATCAAGAGTGTCGATATTTTCAGTTTGTGAGTTAATAAAATGGCGCTGGAAATTCATGAGCTGTTTCAAAATCAAAGACTGCATTTGTTTGCGTGTCACTTCTACGAACTCCGATAATTATTTATAATGTTTTATTTAATTTGAATTGTAAAAGATAATTTTTATTTTATCTTACCATGCATAGTAATGTCTCATACGTAATTTAGTAAGCTAATATACGAGTTCAAAGATAGTAAGTGAATACGACTGCAAGACAACCTCGAATGTAAGACGCACCTCACTTTTTGAGGTATCAAATTGTGAAAAAAGGTGCGTCTTAGAATCGAGGAAATACGGTATATGTAAAAAAAATCTAGTGTGAAACACTTACATGACTTTCTCTTGCCAATGTAAATCATGAACAATATAATCTATGTTTAATCATTATATAAACAATGTAAAATGAAAATCAACCTCTGTTTGACTTCAAAATACGGAAATCTCTGATTAATGCTAAACTCTGTAGAAAATAATGCTTGAAATAGAAGTTGTAGATTTTATTATTCTCATGAAAACTTTAATTACATACAAAGTTGTCGTAAAATGCATACTAAGGCTGCAATACTAAAAATGCCATTTATTTACAGATTTTAATGAGAAAAACACAGAAAATCATTAATTGAGCTAAATTAAGCGTTATAGAAAAAAATGGTTGAAATAAAATTTATAGATTTTAAAATGTTCTATAATTTTGATTATGTACATTTTCCCCCAGATGATTTTAAGGCACCAATCTTAAAAAAACATTTTTTTTACAAAAGCACAGCCTCCCCAAGAATTCCAAGACACGGGGGCTTACCCTAGCTTGTAGGGCATGAACAATGTAGTAAATGGGGCGGTTTTAAAAATTGCACAAACAAACTACTACTTCCAGTTGACCGATTTTGATGAAAATGTTCGTGTCGGGTCCCGTAGTGGAATCTAACATAAATTTTTAAAGATTCAACTTTGTACGATATTCCATACTTGAGATATTTTGTTCACACACGTACACAAATAACTAAAATCATGTTTTTTTTGGGTTTAGGAGGCCTGAAAATGTGTACATACGGTGAAATTCGATTTCTAAAAATTGACATGAAAACAATACTTTCCTTCTCTACATACTTTATACAGGGTAACAAGGGAAAGTAATACACGTAAGAATACTTACAAGCTGAATGACTTCTTCTTCCGATAGGTATACTTCCACACGTAATTGGTCTATACCATTTTAAAGTTTCTGTATCTAAATATGAAATATCATGACAGTAGAACTCCATCTGCGAGTGATGAGGGCCATAAAAATCCCCTCTACCTCCAAATATATACATTCTTGTACCAATTGCTGTGGCAGAATGAAAATCTCTATATGACGGTGGCACACCCTGTAAAAGAATTTATTAATTATGGAAGATTTAAGAAGACTGCATTAAATCTAAAATAATACATTTGATCTACATAATTTTTATACTATAGTTTCTTAAACAGATATACAGTCCTCTCTCTTTATAACGATATTCAAAAGTATGAGCCATTTTTTGAGAAAATTGGAAAGAGTGAAATGTTTTACTTGTCTTGCAGTTACATGAATAAACTACTACTTCTGGTTGACCGATTTTAATAAAAATGTTCATGTTGGGTCTCCTCATGGTACCTAACATAAGTTCCATGTTTAAACTTATACAATTTTCCATTATTGAGTTTTTGCACTCGCACACAACTTGGTAAAAAGATGGTTTTTTGGAGTTCAGGAGACCTGCAAACATGTACTGCCAAAGAAAACTTGATTTCAAAAAATTGACAACAATACTTTACTTCCTTATATTCTATATAGGTCACGCAAAAGTTTACCTAAAACAAATAAGTGAGAAAAAGTCATGAGCTGGATGAGGTGATATGAATAGCTTTGGACAGGAGAGAATTTAATACTTGCCTGGATAATACAATGCAGTAAGGCACACAAAGATTAACAACAAAGAAGAAGAAACTGGATTATTCTCAAAGTACCTTTGTGATTAGGTATGTCCACTTCATGGTTTTGAAATCAAGTGAATAAACTTCTTGTGAAAACCTATCGATTCCTTCTTCATATCCACCAAATATATACATGATATCTGAATTGTTTGAGTGAACTACACATGCAGAATGGCCATCTCGTGCACCAGGAAACGAACCAGATGTTTTAGGACACGACCAAAGCTCAGTTTCTGAAATCACATTAAAAACATTTATGTTTACGAACCTCCAATAGTTTTTACTGCTTCCTCACTTTCACAGCCCACTGATGTAGGTCTCCCAAACAGCTCCCTTCAGATCTCTGGCTTCCATAACCATTATTCCTTACTTTTCAGGGCAAGCTCTTCTTCTTCTTCTTCCAGCATCTCGATAGAAAAATAAAGGTCCTTGTGGCCACTAATCAGTTCTGAACTTGCATGTGGATGCCTTGGTTCTATTCTCTTAATAAATTGATGCAATGGTGTCATGAGATCTGGTTTATTGCTTTTGTTTTTTTATTAGTGGCAATTTTTTAAATTATCATTTAGCATTTTCCTAAGCCTGTCCATCACAACCAAATGTCAGAAACAACCAGAGATAGCAACAAATGGTATTTGGGTTCATAATCTACGCAAAATGTTAGTGGGCCTGGATTGAGCTTGAAGTTCCGGTTTCGACCAGAAGTGGCCCAAAACCAGAAGTCAATAAATCAAAGTCGGAAAATGTAAACAAAAATAGTGTTATTAGATTCCTCTTAAAGAGTAGCTTTCTTACGAAAGCTACGTTGGCTTGATCCCATTAAGAGGAAGGATAACTCAAGAGTTAAGTAAACACGCAATGTAACTTCTCAGGCCGACTTCTTTCCATTAGAAAAAAATTGTCACCCTACAAGATATGTAACCTCATGAAAGGGATTTTTACTTTCTGGAGACCATATCAACTATGTGATCATTAAAACTTTAACCCTGTAGAACATTTCCACGTTCTGTGCGGAAAAGGTAATATTACCTCATCTCAGTGAATACGAGTGACGGACCAGGTAATATTACCTGATGCATTCTCTTCGGTAGCTTGCTGTCTAACCAGTTCGTTTATTTTGTTAAACATTCCTATCTTCATATATTTCTTATGAAACAAAACAGTTTTGAAATGTTGAATACAGTAATCCCTCGTTATCTGCGGGGGTTACGTTCCAGAGGGTTACCGCGGTTTTACTAACCGCGGATAATGATACCTTATATGAACGAAAAGATGGGGGTTAGGTTCTAAAGGTAAAGTCCTGTAGTCGTTTTAAGTGTTTAATAGTTTTAGGAACATTTTACCATTATTGTAATCTATGAATATTTAAAAAATACAGTAATGTACGCATAAAAAATTTAAGTTGCTTTAAAATAGTTAGTTATGGCTCTTTGCTTCTTCTTCTTTTCAAACTCCTTGTGGACTTCTTCGTATGTTATAATCAGCTCCTGAGTCCTCTTTTGAATTGAAGGGCCCTTTCCATGACTGGATCCGTCTCCAACACGTGGTCAGCCAATGCGTTGCCATACTGAAGATCTCGTTGATGATTGTGAAGAAATGCTTGGCTTCGTTTCAGGATCGTCGAACATACAAAACGTACGTACGAAAAAGTTAGACTGACACATGGAGGAAAACGTACGAAGAAATTACAGTATGGTGGCTGGGTGTACATATCGTGGTGAGGGTGGAGTGTTACTGGCGAGGCCCGGTACCCGGTGACTGGCTCACTACGTACAGTATGCGGAAATCTAGCTTGGCTCATGGTGGCCATTGTCATACTAGTGTGTTACTCAACATGATATGGATGCCAAAACATTTATTCAAACACATGTTTTCAGTATTGTATGACTTCCAAACCAAGTACAGTGAGAAAACGTACGTACTTTAAGGTTTTAGGCCCACGGACAAAGTCTGCGGATGCTAAACCCGCGGATACCAAGGAATTACTGTATATCTTTCCGTTTGCAGATGCAGGTTATTGAAGGTCAACCCTAAAGCTCCATAGTTTGGCTTATACCTCAAAGTCTACCATTCCTCTTTTTGGAAAAACCAACTTAATAAATCATCTAGGAATTTCTCCCACTATTAATATTGATAAAGATAATTTCATGCCTGCCTACAAGGCGTAATATTTACAGAATTTATTTCATTTGGTTATTCTTTTTCGACAGTTTCCCCACGATTTTTGTGCTGTTCTGTGTATGTAACAATTTTTAACGTAAATAGAACAAAGTGAAACGTTTTATTTAACTATATTTTTATGTGGATCTTAATTTTATACTATTAAAACTACTTTAAGTTAATACTATTGGCCTGTTATATCATAAAATTGTTTTATTTTTTATCACTTATTGAAAATTAATACAATTATTGTATTTTTTTATAAATACAAAATATAATTATATTATATATGTATTTAAACAGATCAATTTCATATTTATTTATTGTATAAACAAATACTGACAAAAATACATAGGTACATTAATACTTGAAAGAAGGTCACATGAATTATGTCAAACACCTTCTGATACTTACTATTTTATAAATTTCATAAAATTTTGAAGAATTATTGATCTTTCAGAATTAAATAAAAACTTCAATGCATTTTTGTAGAGGTAATGTCTCCTTCTCAGTAAGTTTGATTGGATTCGTACGAGTATTGCGTGGGTGAATACCCAATTCCAATTCCCCTTATGGAGTAGGTGATATTACCTCCACTCCAAAAACTCAACAAATATTAATATTTTTTTTGAAATATTGATGACTACATCATTATTTACAGCAAAAAAACAATTTCTAATCATTAATAAAACAAATTTAAAACATTCTGTCAGTAGGTTGTATACCAAACTCGATATCCGCATTGAATGATTTAAGAGAGCTTGACATACCAATCATCCATAAAAAATATATCTTCAATCCCAATCTTATACAAAACAGGATAACTAAAGCGACAGCCAAGCCTACGAAACTAAAACTGAGTAAAAATGATGAGAAGAGACAGAATTAAATCATCAATGTACAGCTGTTATGTAAAACTGACACAGAGATCCAGCTATATTTCTACCTACAGTCGTTAGTCTTGTTATATGCCACACTTTTGAACAAGCGAACACAAAAAATGTGCTCAGGACTACAATTTACTTTGTTTCTAGCAGATTTTAATCCTTAACCATAACAATTTAACAACTGCAATTCGAAAAGCATCTTAATTATACTCTTTAAAAAATATACACAAACCTGGATCGAAACAATATAACATGTTATCAGCAGCTTCATCATTTCTGCCTCCCCATATATATATTTTATCTTTGTATACAACAGCTGTATGACCATAGCGTTGATATGGTGCAACATCGTACTGCTTTTCTCCTTTTCTTGGGAGTGCTAACGTCTTCCATCTTAAGCTAACTGTAACAGAAAATTCAATATTAAAATATTACAAGTAAATGTTAAAAATACATCCTACAGTCTGGCGAATGAAGGGGATGATCAAAGATGGTGATGAAATTTTTGCCCGAAACTCGCGAACAATCAACGCTGGATGTGCAGGTTCGTGGTAAAGGATATATCCATCGCCTTGAGTCAAATTTTCAGTTACGATTGTGTGTACCATTGATTTATATGAATTAAGTTCATCAGCGATCGGTGAGGAGAAAAGGCTGCACACGATCAATGTTTACATCAACACAGGAAGTTGAAGGTTGTCCCGGCCTTGCATCATCCTCGCATCTTCTCAGCTATTTTTGAATTGTTTAATCCACTTAATAACGGATGTTTTCTTTAGAGCATTGTCACTGTAAACAGCCCTCAACAAATCGGTAATTTCTTGAAAGCTTTTCCCGAGCTTCACTAAAAACTTGATGTTGAGTCGTTGCTTTTCATTCATTTCATCAAATACCATTTTGATGAAAAGTAAAAACAAGTACAACTGGCACAGTACAGACAGCTTGACAATCAGGCAAGTTTTGATGGTTCATTACGTCTCAGACTACATGCAAGATACTGAACGAGGCTTTACATCGGATCATAGCTGCCATATTTCATCAGTTTGTGTATTTATTAGACAGACCTCATTTCCCTTTCTATTTTCCTACTTTGAACACATGTTCTGTTTCCCAATAAGTGAGGTTATAGCTATGGTCGTCCATGTTGTAACCCATCTCGTGTCGTGTTATTTTCCTACATTTTGTAAATAATTTATATTTGAAATTAACCCCAAATGCAGTATAAATAACTGTAAATGATCATTCTTGTTTATTAGGTTATTCTATTTTACCGTGAAGTGTTGTTTTATCGGCGTGTTTTGTTTTTGGCTACACGATACCAGTATGTAGGCCTAATACTGGAAGTCACTTTTATTTTTCTAGGTGCAGATAGTTTTGTGTAATATTATTAGAACTTAGTTGTTTTAAAAAATTAATCACTTATATGAAAACATTGTAGTTCCTAGTGTTAGTTATGATCTTAAAACAATAAATCTAGTAAAAGAACTTTAGTCAGATTGTGATTCTGAATTATTTTTTTTGGGCAATTTTTTCAACAAATTCAAGACTTCATAACTTTTCTAGTAAGTCAATTAGAAATGTATTACTTACATATTATTGAACTACAATTTTTGGTCTTTCAATCAATGTATTACTTATCCTATTTATCTTTGAAATGATTAAAGTAATGATTTTTTAAAAAATACCAATAAATCGCCCAGGAATCTAGGCTCCTGACATACATACTCTTCAGAATACAAAGTATTAACGTAAACGTCACGTAAGCAATCGTCTATAAAGAGTTTTTTAAAAAGTAGTCTAAATCTATACTAATATAATAAAGAAGAATGTCTGTTTGTTTGTATGAGGTAATCTCAGAAACTACTGAACTGATTTTAAAAATCTTTAATTGTTGCATAGCTTAGAGCTTCCTGATCAATAAAGGCTATTTTGCAACTTTAAGTAACTTTAATTAAGTGAGTTAAGCAACTTAAACTGTGACATTGTGGCATGTTTTAGTTTATCAGGTGCATAGCACTTTTATTTTTTCATAGTCCTCTGGATAGAGTATGTTTTGGGCTAGAAGCACGATTCAACTTTTATATTTCATAGAAAAACACGAAGAATAACATTCAAAAACATTACAAATTTGGAAATATTCAAAATTTTTATTTTTTACTGTATTTCATATATTTGTTTTCATTCGACAGGTAGTAAATGAGTCATATATTTCCAATTACTCTGCGTACCGCACCCACGTATTATTGTCTCTTATCTCAGTCATATATCAACTGTCTCTTTCTTTTCCATCGGTATTCTTCTATGCATTCTATTCAATTCTGTTAAATCGCAGGGACAAACATTTAAAATGATGGGCATCGATTTGAGACAAGAGTGCTTCCTTCTTTCATGGACAACTTTACGTCAGACTTTCTAGAGCTGGAAGAGCAGAAAACAATATATTTTGCTGCCACAGGGCAACAAAACCACAAATATTGTAGAGGTTTTAAAATTTTAATGAGGCCTACATTAGCTGCTGTGAAGCGAAGCGAGGGTTGCTAGTCTTTTAATAAGTAGCCCTACTGCCAAACATTTTACAAAATTATGATAAATAATCTTTGTATTTTACTTATTAGGCCCTATTTTTACAAAATCGTTGATAGTATTTATGTAAGCCAACCTACTCTTACTTGTTATTTTCACCAACAGTATTTAAAATCTTAAAATTTTTAACATAATTTTTGCAAAACTATCATATTTTATTTAATTTTATAAATCCAACATGTGTAGTCTTATTAATTTAAATTATATTGTGGTGCCAGATTATACGACATTTTGCTAATCTGACCATCTCCTGGTCCTGTTTTTGTCGGATAATCGAAACAAATATATTACCGTATTTTTCGGACGATAAGACACATCGGACGATAAGACGCACCCTTGTTTTTCGAGGCATAAATTATCAAAAAATTATTTTGACTGATTTAAATTAGTTTAAAGGTAAACTACAGGTTACAGGTCCCATACAGGTAAATGTGGTTTCTTTCTTTGAAAAATAGCAATTACAGAAGATACAATATATAGTTATTTTAGTCATAAATTTACAAAAAAAAACATGGATATAGAAACTGTAAGTACGTAAATTACTAGTATTGTATATGGTAAATTATTTTTACTATTCATCTTCTGCTTCTGCCAAGTCTGTCCGAACTTTCTGAGCTATCACCTCCATTTCCCTCAAATAGGAAGTCATCTTCAGTCCCATCATGTCTATTACTTATTCCGAATTTTTTGAAAGCTTTGGTAACAGTCTCAATTATGTCAGCTTCCCAAGATTTTCACCCACTCACATACTTCTGAATAAGTTGGTCGTCTCATACGTTCAGTCGGAGTGAAATCTTTGTCAGTCCTTTCCATCCTCTATGTGGTGTGTGACCGGAATTGATCAAAAACTGGTAGAGCTGGCTTTTTCAAGAGACGACCTGGACATCTTGACCAAATTTTTTCCAACCAGAACTTCATCCCGTTTTCATCCATCTATCCTTTGCAGTGTACATGGACAAAAATTCCTGGTGGTATTGTTTCTTTTGGTAACGTTTTTCTTTTAAAAATTAACATAGAAGGAAGTTTTGTACCATCTGCACAGCATGCCAAGTATAATGTGTCTTTTCATGACCTGTGGTTTTAATTGGAACTGTTTTAGTACCTTTCACATTCAACTGTTCTATTTGATGGAACATCAAACATTAGAGGTATCTCATCCATGTTGCCTATTTGACCAAGTTAGTAGCCATTTTTCTTTCTTGAATAAATTATAAACTTGTGGAATTCTTAGATTTTTGTTTCATATTTAGGTGGCATCTTTTGTGTGGTTTTGTGCGAGTACGCATGGTAAGACCTCTTTTCATGATACTGAAACACCAAGAAAAACTTCCAGAGAAATCTCCTAAGTCTAGTAAAGCCGCCTGCTTTCTAGCTTCGAAAACAATCATTTTTGTTGACACTGAACTGCCATTTTTCCCGTGTTTGGTAATCCAATTTTTCAATTGTGCTTTAAGTTCAGGCCATTTGACAGCATGAGTTCGAAATTTACTGGTATGTTTCTTATTGTCTGCCTTGAGTAATAAATCTTCTTGTTTCCACCATTCCCGAGTCATTTTTTTCTGTTGGAGGAGGTAAAAATGCCTTTCTACTGCCCAAATGCCATTATCTTTTGCATATTGAACCACTTTTAATTTAAAAGCGAAAGAGTGCGAAACATTCTTTACATTTTAAAATGCTATAATAACTGCCGTAAGTAATATCGATATAGAAACTACTGTGTATGCTTAGAATCTTCAAGACGATACAGTTTAAAAACTACGGTACATCCTATATCATTGTATGTTTTGTTTTGAAATCCCTAGTTATTGAACGTGTTTAAGTAGAGTAGGGTAGTATTAAATATTATTATGGAAAGCTTCTACCATGAAATATAGCTAGCGTTCGGACCATAAGACGCATGGTAATTTTTAGGTCATTTTCCAACGGAAAAAAGTGCGTCTTATTGTCCGGAAAATACGGTACGTTTTATTAAAAACAGTAGCATTTACCTGTATTTAAAACATGGATGTCCATAGGACGTCTACTATGATAATTTTCACCAGTGCAGTATCCTCCAAAAGAATAAATTTTTTCTCCAACTGCAACAGCTGCATGATTAACACGACGAGGCCCTCCTTCAAGGTGCACAGTCCAGTACATTTTCTAAACTTCTAACACATCTGATAACAATAATCAACATTAACATTAGACATTACAACATTTAACATAAGAAAGTTATGTGATAGTACAAGAAAATAGGGATAGTTACAATAACCATAAAATAAAATTAAAATAACTATTTTATCAATAATAAATTAATTATTTGCCCATAACGGGCTGGTGGAGTGTTAAAATAATTGCACTCTATCTGTGGTTCCAAGATTACAAAAAAATAGTTCTTTTTCTTATCACATAGTCAGCCGATTTTATGACTGAACACCGACTTCTGTTCTTAAATAGAACAGAAGAGGTAGAGGTGTAAAAGACACTATAACAGAACGCATGAAAATTATCCGGTGGTAGTTAAAGCATTGTTGCCAGATCACTTTTGCTGCCCGCACATTTATTCGAGTCGGCAAGAATACTTAAGACGTCTCCCTAACTAATCATCTTATGCTCTTTTTTAATCAAAAAAATACGGTGTTTTTTTTTTGTTTAATGTCCGACTGTTCTGCAATTACTGCACTAATGCAGATGGTGAAGAATGAAATAATCTTTTTGTAAAAAAATACAGTGGGTTCCTAATGAATGGTATTTTATTACTACGTAAATGTTATTATTATGGTATGTCCTATAGGTTAGTTGCGCATGCACAAAGTTAGGTAACCTAAATTTTGCGACATTTTTGCATTTGACAACGAATAACTTATTTTTGAAATTGACAAAATATATTTTTTATTATTTTGTTATAAAATACAGAATTTTAGCTTTAATTTCATTTATTATTTAACATAGGTTACGGCGGGAAAAAATATTAATTTGATTTTAAAATGTGACTAAAAACATAAGATTGACTTCGTAACTAACCTAACTGGGTGATCCGTTCATTCGCGCTGTCGCTCTAGAATTCTCACTCCAAGAAGCTATTTTTAGAAATGACATGAAACATTAACACTACAATATGTAATTTTTATTTCGAAAATATCACTGGAACTGGGTTTTATTATTAACCAGAAACACGAATATGACATTAGATAATTACAAGATCGTCGTCTTCCTTCAAGGATTAGGCACACTGCCTGTTCCGACTGCAAACTCCTTTATTAATCAATTCCATCTCTTACGAGGCCTGCCCACACTTCTCTTTCCTACTGGCTGATAGGAGATGACTGCCCTGGGAATTCTTCCATCCTCCATGCGCTCCACATGATCCTTCCAGTTTTGTTTGGTTTCCTCGATTTTCTGCCATATGGAGGGTATGTTGAGCTCTTTTCTGATCTCAGTATTATGGATTCTGTCTTCCTTAGTACAACCCTTCACTGCTCTTAGGAATCGCATTTCAGCAGCCTGTAACCTGCTCCATTCCTTCTTTTTATGAACCCAGGTTTCAGAGCCATATAAAAGAGTGGGGATAGCCATAACTTTATAGAATTTCATTTTCGTTTCCCTTCTGGCTTTGTTCCTCAAGGTCCTGTTGATTGTTCCACAGATAGCTTGGAATCTATTTATTTTCATGCTCAAGTCCTGATCCATTTCATATGTGATATCACACCCCAAATACTTGAAATGTGATACTTGTTCCAGGACTTTGTTATCAAGAACTATCTTAGACTGAATTGGATCTTTTCCCACAAAAGCCATCACCTTCGTTTTACTGAATGAGATCTTCATGTTATATTCAGCACTGAGAAGATTCAATTGGTGTAATGCTTTCTGGAGATTATCTTCTGTTTCCTGCAGTATCACCTGATCGTCAGCAAACCACAACGAGCTGATGGGGACTTCCGGGGCTATCCAAATGCCTGGGTGGACTTGTTGCTTCCATCTTCTACAGAGATCATCAGCATAAATGTTAAATAAAGTTGGTGAGAGCGGGCAGCCCTGCCTCAAACTAACATTTGTACGAACCTCCTCTGTGAGAGAGCCTGAACAGTTCAAGATGACAGCTGTTCCATGATACAAACTCTCTATAACTTCCACCAAGTGTATTGGAAAGCCTCTTTTGACCAATCCATCAAATAGGATATGTCTATCAACTTTATCAAACGCTTTTTCGTAGTCTACAAATGCAAGGTGTGTCTCCAAATTGAATTCAACTCGTTTTGAAATTATCTGCTTTAAAGAAAAAACATTGTCAATGCAAGACCTGCCCTTTCTAAAGCCGGCTTGTTCTTCTAATAATAACACATCCGAGATTTTTCTGAGTCTATTGTTCAGGATTTTACTGTATAATTTATACACATTACTCAACAAACTAATTCCTCTGTAATTATTTGTATCTTTTCTGTTACCCTTCTATAATTAATTAATTTTCATAATTACAAGATACTTTGATATATTTTAAAATTTCTACAAACTTAAATAACAATAATAATATCTAGCGAATACCTGACTCGAACTACACTTAATGAACAACTAAGGGAGCACAGAGACAGCACAATAATGAATCGCTCGCTGACTGCTGCATGTAGCAACGTTGCAGGGTGCGGGGGGGGAGTGGAAGCGCTTTAACTACGTAGCCGCCATCGAACCATTTTTGTGTGTTCTATAATAGAGTCTGTCTACGCTAAGAGTACTCCAACGTATGCAACCAGCAATACAAGTGAGCATGCGCATTAATTAAAAATACACCCAGCATGATCAAAAACAAAATTCCATACAACACTAATTATTCACTCTAAGCTTAATATAACAAAAACATGTTCAATTCATTTGTTAGAAAATGTTTTATAAATCAAACATTAGTTTACCATTAATAACTAAAACTTTTACTATTGTTACTCTTACATTGTTATTTTTTGTTATATTATTTACTATTATTACATTATTATTTATGATTAGTAGGATTTTATTGTAGACTCAGTTTTATTTTTGGTCACAAGTAATATAAGACTAATGCTCTTGAATTATAACAAGAGAGTATACAATTCCAGTGATTCGTTGTTTATCATTTCAGATTGTTTATTTTGTATCATTAAAATTAATGTCTGTGACTAGTTTAATACAACTGTTTGCACTTGCCCGTGTTTAACTCATTTTTAGTTTCATCATTATCTTTTGGTATTGTATCGGTTCGTTTCGATTTTCTTCGTAGACTGAAGTTGAAAAGTTTTGTAAGCTGTATTTTGTTAACATGCGTGATAGTGAATGCGTTGAGTTTTTGAAACATAAAAGCGGTAAACATTCAAAAGTAGACAAAAATTGTTTTGTTAAATGTAATGGTTAAAATAATTAATTAAGGAGTTTTTATGAAACTACAATAATTACAAGTAATCAGATCGGTATAATTTAAAATGCTTAATAGATAATGTTTATTTTAGCTGGATGTAGATATTTTTATGATGGAACTTAGTGCAAGATAATATTGTCCGGCGAGAGGTCCGACGCGCCGACTAGTGTAAAACTTTCGTTTACAACCTATAGGTGCTTGCCTCGCGCGGAGTACTCTTACATTAGATCAACTATAGTGAGAGTTATCTCCTCGAATTGCACTATACAGCCAGACCCTGTGGTGAATGAAGTGAAGGTGTCATTTGCAGGGTGGAAAGTGGGTGCTTTTCAGAGGGCCTGGCATGCTCATAAGCATACTCTTTCAACTCGGTGAGGAAGGCCATAGTAAACCACCTCACTCCTCATTTTTACTCAGTAAAACCTCTAGAGGTTCATACCAGCCTTTTGGCTGTTGACCTCAACAACAAATTAATTACACACAATATATTAATATTAAGTGTCACTTCTAGTTATTTTCTTACAAGAATAAGTGTGGTAATAATTCATTTATACGTAACACTTATTCTTGAATATTTAAATAAGCACAGCAGAATCTTCTCCATCGCCAAAAGATAACACGGTGAAAATTCATGGATTGTCTTGCTTAAACCTTACTACAGTAAATCCACCCCTACATACAAACTGATGGCATTTAAAAGATATTAAAGTCAGATTATTTTCTTAAAATGGTCAACATTAAAATTCTCTAGACACTCTTAGTAGTAAAGTTAGTTAAAGTAGGTAATTTATTTTACAAATAATGTACTTAAATATTTTTACATTCACATCAAACTGGTAGTACACTAGGTATAGCACACACTGTTTATTAAACAATACACGACACATAGGAATACATTTAATTATCAATTAATAACTGATTAATTACTTGGTTAACCTACAAAAGTTGTTTTTTGGAAACTAGCCTAACATTACCTATATCTTTTGTCAGTTAAGAACAATTACGTGTACAAATAACAAGTACGTGTCTAACCCAAGTTATTCTAATCGACTTCATGAATTATTCTGATTACAGTATCAAGGTTCAATACACGGGAAACTGTTGTGTTTAATGAATCAAGTTACAAGATAACAAAATACAACACAATAACTCTTTTAGTGCTATGATGGTGAACTACGTCAATTGCTATAGGGTACCGTACTTCATAAATAACCGAATGTCATATACGAGATTAGGCCGTATGTCAAATTCAAATAAGTTAGGAATATGAATTTAGTAAACAACAGACCCCAACATTGATAACGTAAATAAACCAATATAAAAATTAACTTACACAGTAGACAGTAATCACATATCTATTTAGAATTATTTTGAATGATAACTTTAATTAATGGTACCTAATTAATTAAATAAAAACTTCACCACAAAGATAAAATTATAAGATTATTCTACCTTAACCTGGAATTCACAACTATTCGGCGAGAAATATTCTAGCCTGCTACGTCATTACTAAGTGAATCATTTATTTACTCAATAGAGTGCTCTCATGTTGCAGTGAGGCAAATTTAAATCGTGGTATACCATGGTATCGATGTCCAAGGTTTCTACGTTTGAGTATAGTCAAAGGTTTACACCAACCAGATTTCTTATTCATTTTAAAAAACCAGACTACATAACTAAAATTTCAGTTTAAACTATCTAAAAAAACACTTCTAAAAAATTGTTGAAGTAATTCAATTACGGCCACTCCATTAAATTATTGTGAATAGTGCATTAATTATTATTATTATTATTGTGAATAGTTCATTATTTTAGTGCAAGTTAACATGTTAACAAGTTAAATTTAGCAAAAATTATTTATAACCAATTTTCTTCTTTTTAAAAATTCTAATGACCTTAAATGTTACTAGTTCTTAAGAAGGGATGAGGTCATTCTTTTCTACCTCCCACCCAGACAATAATTTTGTCTGAATCAGAATATGAGTGCTGAATACTTTTCATAATCTCTTCTTCAATGCTGTTTTTGTAAACAAATAAATACACTTAAAATTATATTGTCATGCAAATATACAAATGTAGATATTCAAGATCTATATTATATCCAACAGTGACTTGAGACTGTGGGAAAGATAGGCGAATCCAATTTAACATTGGTTGTATAGAGCAATTTATGCTCTCCGCTATCTGTCCTACAAACATACATAGTATTTAATAAATAACTTATAAGTTTTAGTTGTAATTGTAATTTAAACTAAACACTTTCCTTTGTCTTACTGGTTCCATTTTATTATTAATAATAATAAACATGTTTTATTAAAGAAATGCAGCACTGAACCAATAAATACTAACAAACAATACTCATTAAATTATTGCATGCGCAACAACACTACTTCATACAACAAATTGGTATGGCAACAGTAAATAATTGGAAGCCAACGTGAATGTGAAAAAGAGTGTACAGGTATATATACATATACGGTGCATAATACTGTAGTATTTGTAATGTTTGTAACTGGGATGGCAGCCTATAGGCCTATGGTGATGAAATGGATAAATATAGATTTTGAATAAGAACAAAACGAAAGTGTTGTGCAGCAGCAAGAGTGGTTTAGAAGAGATGGGAAATTTAAAGTAGGCAACGAAAACATACAGGAAGTTCGGGAATTCTGCTATCTAGGGCGTAAAATAACAAAGGATGGTAGAAGCACAAGTGATATCAAGAGTAGAATTGCTCAAGCTAGAAAAGCCTTTGAAATGAAAAAAAGCTTACTGACTACAAACATTGATTTACAGATTAGGAAAAATTTTTTAAAACATTATGTTTGGAGTGTAGCATTGTATGGAAGTGAAACGTGGGTGATAGGGGCTGTAGAAAAGAATAGGATAGAAGCTTTTAAAATGTGATGTTATAGGAAAATGTTAAAGATCAGGTGGGTGGACAAAATAAGTAATTTAGAGGTTCTTAGGCAAGTGGATGAAAAAAGATTATATGGAAGCATCTTACCAAAAGAAGGGATAGGCTAGTGGGGCATATCCTAAGACATCCAGGTATTGGGCTGTTAATAATGGAGGGTAATATTGAGGGAGTAAATTGTAGAGGGAGGCAAAGATTAGAATATATAAAGCAAATTACAAAAGATGTAGGGTGTTACAGGTATGTAGATATGAAACGACTTGCGCAAGATAGAACAGGGTGGAGAACTGCATCAAACCAGTCGAGAGACTGATGACAAAAAAATAGATTTTGAAAGAATAAAAAGAATTAAGTTTAATTTAATTTAATGTTTTCATAAAAATTTATGGTTTTACAAACTAAATGCTGTACATTACACTATAAATATAGATGGGAGCTCACTTGATTGCTAGTGTAAGGAATTCAGTTGGAGAGGATAGTTTGTACGATTCCCCTCCTCCTATAACCTAGTAGTAGTAATAATACCATTAATACACGCTCTTCTAAAAATATTACTCACAAACCATTTCAAATAACTACTGTAGTACCACTCCCCCTTGCACTTCATCCCGCACTAGCAAACAAGTTAGATCCCAACTATAGTTATATTCAGTTTCAAATATAATAACGATTCTGTCACGCAATATATATTTCAGATAATAACGTAAACGTAATTTGTTTTAATATCATAAGTATAATATAGCCTACAATAAGATAAACTTTTATTTTCATACCGTGAGTCAATGTTTTTAATACAGTATGTAACAGCGCTCTGGCCATGTAAGCAATGGTATCTTCCGACTGTTGGACAAAGTAGAGGTATTTGAGATGGACTATAAATATCTCTTGCTAAAAATGTTACATAATAAATGTAGCATTTAATGGTAAATAGCACAATACTGCATAATAATAATAATAATTTACTGGTGTAGAATATTATTAAGTGGGATGATCTGGTCATCTGGTAGGATGCTGGCTGATTTTTCTCAGTACGGAAGGCAAGGTGCATGCATAGAGCATAATGTACAGTGCTAACACTACAGTTACCTGTCATGTTAGAATATTGCATGACCACTGCTGTAGTCCATCTTTGAAATCAGAGATCCAAGACCAAGCTCGAAGCCAATGAACATTGAGCTGTGCTGTGTTTCCTTGTTATTTGTGTGTTTACACAACAACCTCACTAATCCAAAATTTTTGGATAATCTGAACTGATTTCTAATTTGTTTTCAATACGCTTTTTACAATATAAATAATATTTTTTAAATAAAAACTAAGTAATAATTTTATAATGAAAATATATTTTTAATAGGCAACTAAATTAAAAATGAAATTTAAAAAAATAAACAATGTATAGTTACTTGAGTCATGAGTTTGCCTTTGGTTTTAACAAGGGGTAAAGGGGGAAACATTAGTGCACATGTGCGACTGGTTTAACTTCAGTACAACCAACACAACAATGTACACTATACCCAGAGCACATACAGTATAAGGTGGAACCTTTTGTAGGTTAACTGTACAAATATAACTGTTTGTTACCATAAACCGAAATGTTGGTTTCTCGAAAACATGGTTGGACTATTCATACGCAAACAAAACGAAATCTAATACGCAGTGTAATAAACTGTTGTCAAGTTGAAGCAAAAAAAAAAAAATGCCTTTCATTGGCTTTTAATAAAAGCCATGAGCGAGTGGCTAACCATTGTAATGTTTCTCTTTCCACAGTTTGAATAATAAAGAAGGAAATTAAAAATGTGAAGAAGCTATTTTTTTTCAACAGTTTTGTTGACACCTGGTAAAATAAGAAAACCGTTAGGTAGATAATAGTGAGACTGATAGTGAAGACAATGATAATAGCGATAGTAAAGAGGCAATTCATTCGTAGAAGATATTGTTCCAATAGAATAAGGTAGCTGATAATTACAGTAAATCAAACATTACTAGTAATGTCATTAAACTATAGGGAATATTACAGATCAGATTTTTTTCTTATAAGATTTATGAAGAAAACATTTTCTCAGAATAAGATACAGCTTACAAAATGTATGTAGAAACTGCATGGTTGTGAAATGTAGTGTCTCACTGTTGAGGTTGGTAACACTGTCAAATTTTTACTTATTTTCCTCATAGGCCAACCATACGCAAAAGGCAATCTCGTGACTAAAGTATCTACAGTTGAGAATACAAAACGAATATTACTAAGTTCTTAATACTAGATGTGCTTACATTAAAATCGTTTACTGATAAAACATTATCTTCCAGTTCTTAAGCAATCACCAGAAATTAAGCATTTTCGCTACTGCCTGACTGCATAGAATCACTAATTAAATTTTAGAATCAGTGTCATAATACTGAAACATTGATGATAACACAATATTTCACCTGTTCCTCATAAGCATGATGCGTGTGCATAGCATTGTGCTGCTCTACTTACTGCAATACTATTTCTAGTGCTTTCGCTTCTTCTGAATGTTAAATCAGCTGCTTTATGCAATATATTTAATTGGTTTCTTGGACCTTCGCCGGAGTTCCGCATGATGACAGAAACTATTTCTTCATCTGTAAACTGAAGACCTTCATCGTCAGCTTCTGTAAGCTGAGTCATTGACTCGTTTTAGTCAACTTCATCTGGATTTCCAGGGCAGTTACCTTTTCCTCCATTCTTTCCTTGTCGGGCTTTTGCTAGGTAGTTATCAAATCAGACACACTACATGCACAGTTGTATGTTATATTCTCATTTAGTTGTGCACAGTTGGTTAACACCACCCCAGTAATGCGTACGTAATATTAAATTTAGCTATTTTTGGATTATTTTTATTATCATACACATTTTTCCGGATAATCTGAGCAGGTTTTGGTTCCAGTTGATTCAAATTAGCAGGGTTGCTGAATATGTGTTTTGACTCGTTGATTATCAATATTTTTTTCATTCACTCTTTAAATTTTTCCTTGGGGATAATCTTATTTACATTTAAATAATATTTTAGTAATGTAAGTTATAAAATTCTGGTGTGAAGAACTCACACAAGTTTTTCTTGCCAATGTAAATAATTAAAAATACCCTGTATTTAATCATAAGTAAACAATGTGGAATGAAAAATATATCCTCATATTTTAATCATGAGTGTGTGGCACAAAATGAAAATCAACCTCTGTAAAACTTAAAAGTACGTAAAATCACTTATCGATGCCAAACTAAACTTTGTTAAAACGAAAGCTTGAAGTAAAGTTACACATTTTTTAAATTCTCTGTAACTTTAATTATACTATACATTTAGTTCATATTAAGTCCATTGTCATATTATTAAGGCCGCAATCTTAAAACCTTCCGTTCTTTACTAATTTTGATGAGAAAAATACAGAAAATCACTACTAATTGATGCTAAATTAAGTGCTGTAGTACAAAAAAAATGCTGGAAATAAAATTTGTAGGTTTTTAATTTCCTACAACTTTAATGCTACACACTTTTGCCCTAAAATGCATATTAAGGTCACAATCTTGAAAAACAAAATCATTACTAGACCAGAGACCCCCTAAAAATTTTAGCAGATCGTTTACCCTATCTTACCCTTTGCCCATAACAGACAGGTGGAGTGTCAAGTTATTTATACTCAATCTGTTAGTTGCAGGGCTAAAATAAATAGTTCTGTTTCTTATCACGTGGTCAGCCAATTAAATTACTGAATCATTTAAGAACAGAAGAGGCGTAGGTGTAATATACACTAATCAGAGTTATCTCCTCTGAAAGTAATGGATTTCATTATGCAGCCAGACCTTGTGGTGGATGAAGTGAAAGTGTCATTTGCAGAGTGGAAAATATGTGCTTTTCAGAGGGCCCATCATGCTGATAAGTGTACTTTTCCACTCAGTGAGGAAGGCAATAGTAAACCACCTCACTCCTCGTTTTACTTAGTAAAACCTCTACAGGTTCAATCCAGCCTTTTAACTGATGACCTAAAAGATAACATCTTACCCTATTTTAAAAAATCGTAGGAGCTGTTTTTGAGAAAATCGCAATAAAGTGAAATCTTGCACGAATAAACTACTACTTCTGGTTGAACGATTATAATGAAAATGTTCGTGTAGTATCCCCTTATGGTACCTAACTTAGGTTTCAAGTTTCAACTTCGTTCACACACACACACACACACACCCACTCACGCACGCACGCACGCACGCACACGCGCGCGCGCGCACACACACACACACACAAACACACAAACACACACACGCGCGCGCGCGCACGCACACACACACACACACACACACACACACACCATTCGGTAAAAACAGGTTTTTTGGATTCACAGGGACTGAAAACGTGTATTCCGTGAAAACTCGATTTCGAAGAATTGACATGAAGAAATACATATTCATATAGGCCTAGGGCAAGAGAAAGTAATAATTATTTAGTATTTAACATTTCGCACGTATATCTAGCGGACAGGAGTTATGGCTAATGAGTTAAGTTCAAGAAGAATTGTGATAAGGTTATTCTAAGAGAGATTACACAATATGCGGAACCTCCCTCTTCCACTGATAGTTTATTAACCCCTAACCTCACTGAATTAAATATTGGGTAACATACATTTCCCTTTATTATCATAAATTACTTTAAATTAAATACAAGACGAAGGCCCCGGGTTCGATTCCCGGCTAGGGTCTCGAAATTATAACAAGTCGAAACCTACCGTTCTAGTTATAAAGTTCAACGTAGTCACTAAGAAACAAGCTTTTGATGCGATTTAAAATAAAAAACAAAAAAAATTATTTTATTTGGCAACAATATTTTATTAATCTGTAGGTTCGAATTTTCCACATTTTGAATTTGTGACGTTGGGATGATCTGTACTCTACAGTACTTATTCTTCATGTGAGACTGCACCGCTTAAAATTCATTTATAAATAATACATTCTAGATTTGTTTGCGTGGCAGTGAATCGTTAGACGAGCGCTGCCAAATTGGTAATGAGTAACGAAATAATTTTGCCTGCGTTTCTACGTAGGTGTTCCAATGTTAGTAATAGTACACTTGTCAAGGCGATTCGTCAGAACATATCGATAAAATACTATTTATTTCTTTTGCCCAATATATATATTTAATAATAAAGAATAAGTAATACATTTAATAATAAAGAATAAGTACCTAATATATTTAAAGAATTTAAGGAATATTTAAATATATTCCTTAAATATATTTAAGGAAAGTAGGTATAATGTTTTTATATCAATTTTTTTAAATCGAATTTTTCCCGAAAATGGCCAGCCAATTGGCGTAGTGGTTAGCGCAACTGACTCCTTCGCCGGGGTTCCAGGTTCGATTCCCGGTCAGGTCTGGCATTTTTTCATTGCTCATTTTCATATATCATCATTCTACACCGACTGAATTAGCAGAAATACAAAACAGACAGACACAAAACCAAAAACAAAATAAAACTTCCACGAAAATACACGTTTTCAGGTTCTATGGACCCAAAAAACATAGTTTTACCAATTTGTTTGTATACAGAGCAATATGTGTGTGTGTGTGTGTGTGTGTGTGTGAGCGCGCGTACGCGTGCGCAAGAAGATTACACGAAGATTACACAATTCACTCAAAACACATAATACACATAAAACATGATGTAGTTACAAACAATAACATTAAATTAATTGATGTGGTCTTCGACCGAATGTGTTTAATGTGTATTATATTTTCTCAAAATGGAAAATCGTACAAAATTGGAACTAGGCACTTAAGTTAGGTAGGTACCACAAGAAGATCCAACACGAACATTTTGATCAAAATCGGTCAACCGGAAGTAGTAGTTTATTCGTGAAATTTTTCATCTATTTTCAATTTTCTCAAAAACGGCTTCTACGATCAACGATTTGAAAAAATCGCCTCATTTACTACATTTTCTATGCTTTACAAAATAGGGTAAGCCCAAGGTCTGCTGAAATGTACAATAATAAAAAATATGTGCAATAATAAATAGATGACTTTTTTATTTACAAGTCATGACTAAAGAACCCCCCTCCAATGGAGGAACTTCTAGATTTATAAGTTGTCTTGTCACTTTAAAGTAAAGTCCATACGATGTCTTCGTGTCAGTCTCCGGGTGACGTCTAAATTGTTTAAACTTGAGATAACAGGTGATTTGAATGTATTTCGAGACTTCTTTGGTATTTTGTATTAAGTTTGTTCGGCCTTCGGGCCAGCCCAGTCAGTTAGCTGGTAGAAAGTCGCTATTCTTTGTTAAGTAACACTGATTGGGCAAGCGACTTTGTATGGTGACAAGTTGACATCCATCCACGAACAAACTCTACTGGGGGTCCCTGTTCAAACTCATGTATCTAATCCACGTCAAAAAAAAAAAATACAGCAAAAAGCAGCGATCAAATTGGGTAGTTGTCAACAAAGTACAGTTCCCGATGACAAATAAAAGGTAAAATAAAAAAAAAGTTTGTTCATTTCGTGTTGAACTGTTGGAATGTTTAATCTCTGTGCAGTATGTTTTAAGTAATTTAGATTGAAACCTTTCCAGGATTTTTATTTTTGAGTGTGTTTACTGTACCACCCAATTAAATCCTTTAAGTTTAAATTGGTTTGAAAATAGTTCTGTATAATGGCAATTTGTTGTTTAAGGTAAGTATTGTTCGTTTTCCTACAACCCAATAAAATTGTGTATATTTTTTGTGGTTTCCTTTTGTTCTGAATATGTGTTTTCCAAATCCAGTCGTTTGTCTAGATGCATGTTAAGATATTTAGCGGAATTTCCCTCAGGTATCTGTGAATTTTTAATTAAACGTCTTTGCAGCTGTTCTAGTGCTCTTTTAACAAAGTTTTTCGTTTAATTTAAAGCAAGTTTTGTTGTTTAGGCAAACAGATGAAAAGCTGGTTTGTACCTCTAGAGGTTTTACTAAATATAAACGAGGAGTGAAGTGGTTTACTATTATCTTCCTTAGTTAGTTGAAAAGTGTGCCTATCAGCATGTGTCCCTCCGAAAAACACCTAATTTCCACTCAGCTGATGACACCTTCACTTCATTCATCACAGTGGTCTCGTTGTATAGTGAAATTCATTATTCTCAGAGGAGATAACTCTGACTAGTATCTTTTACACCTTATTAAATAGTTCAGTCATATAATTAGCTGAACATGTGATAAGAAAGATAACTATTTTTTGTAGCCCTTGAACTACCAGATCGAGTGCAATTAATTTAACACTCCACCAACCTGTTATGGGGAAATGCAACCTTTTTTTTTAGTAAACAGTTAGCATGAGTAAGTAAGAATTTGAACAGGGTGAACTAGATAGATTTATTTTTTATGAAGGTGATAGTACGTCACCGTACCTTAGGTTGTCTAACGGTCGTAACTTAACAATTCAAACTGACTATCCACTAGCTGAATTTGTGTGTAACTTGAAGGTCTACGCAAAAATCTCAGAAATTACATTCTATGAATTTAAGCCTACATTCAAATCTTTCTTTACAAACGCATAGGCCTAATTGTTTCCTACTGTAGCAAAATGTACAGGTTAAACTGGATTTCTTAAATAAAAATTATATCCAGAAAATAAACAACGGAGAATTTACGGTTAAAATATGACTCTATTGAAATATGCCTGAAGTATTTTAATGGTTGAATGATAACGAATGAACATAGAACGGACAATCTCATGGAATAAAAGAATCGGAAGCATCAGTCGGTTAGATTTTGAGGTTAACGTTTCGGTTTCTTTGAGTCGAAGAGATGATATGAGAGCCTAAGGCCTAATATTCTACTTCATGCTATGGATAGTTACTGATTATCATAAGGTAAACAATCTCGGGTATCCTAGAAGAAGAAATAATAGAAATAGGTTGTTGACAGAGTAGGTCTAGTAGCTAGAAGTTATTGAATATGATGCGTCAGATTCTTTTATCCTTCTACGTCTTTTAAAAGATGCCGCTATAGAGTGTAGGTTTATGTGTAAAGGATGTGAAAGGTATACGCTTAACATCTTTGTAATCTTCTAAGCCAATAGTACAGGCGCAAAATTTACTCTACCGGAAAAGAGGCAAAACCCACCCACATTGGTAACAAATCAACAGATGGATGTTTAGACTTTAGATAACCAACTTATTAAACATCTAATTTTGTTGCTAACGTATCTGCGAATTTACATCATATTCACCTCATTGAAAAATTATTCATAAAATGGCGCATAAAAATAAATATTACTAAACCATATCACATAACCTTTTCATTACGACGGGCTGATTGTCCGTGAGTGTTTCTCTTCGATTCACCTATACCGACAGCTACATCTGTGAAGTATTTGGGCCTATACTTTGACAAGCGATTAACTTGGAAATCTCATGTTTCGGTTAAAAGACGCATCTTAGATTTAAGATGTTGTACAGATTGATGTCTCGACGTTCGGTACTCCCAACTAAAAAGAAACTAATGATATATAAGTCCTTTCTTAGGCCAATTTGGATGTACGTCGGTCAAATTTATGGTTGTGCTAAACCCTCAGTGATATCTCGGATTCAGGGGTTTCAATCGAAGACCTTACGGATATTAGTCAACGCACCCTCTTACGTTTCTAACGCTATCTTACATAACGACCTCAACATCCCTCTAGTAACAGATGGTTTCATTCAACTTTATCGAAACTTCCACGACAGACTTTTCGCTCATCCAAACGAACTGATACATAAACTTTCCTTTCGTCATCTACCAAACAACGTTCAACGACGACTAAGGATGATGTGGAGCAGGGACCTCTTGTTTTAAAAACAGTTAATGTTATTAATGAATGAATGAATGAATTACTTAATCGATGACTTAGTAAAAAGTAACTAATATCACGTCGGAGACCGTTCAGTGGATGGTGCTCTCAATGCACGTCACTCATGCCATTTCATTCATTCTTTCACCCACTTTCATATTCACTGGTTGTTTATCTTGCAACAGTTGTGAATTTCACAAATAAAGTTAATAAAAAAAATATCTGTCCTAATTATAGTAAAACAATAAAAAAGTTCGGGTTATGAATACTTCTTATCAGCCCATCATCATTAAGTATTGGATATAGACCTTTCCAGTCTGCCTCCACAATCCCCGGCTCTGCGACAATGAAATCCGGCCACCAAAAATCCGCCTCTCCACCGTGTTTGTGGGCAACCTTTCTCTTTTTTCAAGAATAACTTACTTATGTGTATTAAAAGAATAAAAGGTATGAGACAAATGATGCGTTGCATAAGGACTTACGACAACACCGTGAAAGAAGATATTACGCAGCTAAGTTCAAAATAGCAAGAAAAATTAGCAGATCACCCAAATTCTTTGGTGCTTAATTTACTTTATAATAGCGAAGAAGTAATACGACTGAAAAGAATAAAATTGCTTGACCTTTCATTTAGATTTACCGGCTAACCTACATTATAAAAAATTGAATTCCATATATAATCTCTATCAACATCATCTTCTTCCTCTACGCATTCTACTTTATCCATCTTTTAACTAGATTTAACGTTTTCAAAAATTATAAATAATTTTTTCTTTTGGAAGCAATACCATTGGGTATTGTCTTCGTTATGTGAAAACTTTCATATTATTTACTTACAGTTTTTGTTTTTAATTTAAAATAACAACGTTAAGTTTAACTTTTGTCATTTTGAAAATCCAACGCTTTCAGTCCAAACTGTGAAGACAGATATCTAGTGCTTCCTTTTACGTAACGAATGATACACTACACACGGACTGAAACGTCTCATACATCAACGATTTGTTCCTACGCACATACACACGATTTAAAAATAAATTACCCAATAATCCAAACCAGCTTATTGTTGACCTAGACTAGTTTTTTACTAGATTTACCAACTGCCCCTATACGAAGACTGAAACGACTCTGGAGTAGGGATATCATGAGACGTCATAATTAAAGAAAAACAAAATAAAATTAAGTAAATAATTAACTAACTTAATGATTACGGTTGGAGTACTGTCATAATGGGCAGTGATCTCCTCAATGTCTTAAAATTTATCAATATTTGTATCCTTTCTTTATCAAATTTGCTTTTTATTAATTTTATAAAGTTGCAAATAAAAATATCTTGTATAGTCAAAAAAAAGTTTAACAAGTTATTAGAAAGATCAAAATTATCAGTTGAACTTAAGGTCTTGATCTATAACACAATTTTCAAGCCTGTTTGGAAGTATGGCGCTCAGCTTTGGGGTACACCCAGCAAATCCAATAGAAATAATACAACGTTTCCAAAATAAAGTCCTAAGATTGCTGCTAAGATTGCTGGGTGGTTTATAAGAAATTCGGTAATACATGACCATCTTCGTACCCGTACCATAACATAAGATAAGGGAGCTGAGCCTCCGGTACTAGCTAAGGTTATACGATTACCAGAATTACCTAGCATTAAATTTGCTGGACAACAGTGAGGAAACGAAGCGCCTCAAAAAATATCACATCCTCGATTTAGAACAATGTTTTTAATCCATACACAAAATTAAATTCACCATTCTTTTTTTTATTGAGTGAATTTTTTTTTAATCACTGCTTTTTAATCTAAAGTGAAATTTCAAAATTTATTTATATTTTTACTTCTCTATCATTCACACTGTTAATTCACACTTTTTAATTTTGTACATATTCTTTGCAACTTTTCTTTGTTTGTTATTAACTTTATTTTAGCCCTATAATTTTATTTTGAAGTGACAGTAAAGGCTGTCTACTTCAGTCAAATCACCTTCTTTCTATTATAATTATTTGCTTAAAGCCACATTGTAAAGGCTGATTGTAAATGAATAAGTTAAATGAAAAAAAGTTTCTGATTTTAAACTAATTGTAAATAATCTTAGATGTTAAAAAAATGAAAAAAAGAATGCCAAACAGCTATGTTCATTTAAGTTTTAAAATAAGTAAGAACCAATAGGAAGTACATAATGTCTAGGCAGGAAGTTCAAAAAATAACTCCTTGACCAGAGAAAAGTAATTGAAACTGAAAATCGTGTTCATAATATTATTTTTATTGTAAAGTTTAAAATGCACATATAAATAAATAAATTATAATTATTTAAGTTACTAGTTAGCATCATAGGAGAATCCATATTAATGTAATGGTTTTTTATGCATTATATAAAATAAGTTTTAATATTTACCTTTTAACTGCTTTTCTTACTTCGATTTTACGAGTACTTTCGCGGTGCGTACTTCCGCGGTACGCACCGCGTACCGCGAAAGTACTTGTATCCGGGCACCTTCCGCTTTCTAATGATTAGAGCTCAGTCTGGCGCGCTAATATACCATGATAATATTAACAATGGAACAAAATCTAAAATTTTTTCTTTCAGAAAAAATACACAGTTAATGCTTTAAAAATGGTGATACGAGGTGTGGCTATTAAATAACGAGACTGGCGTTGTAAAAAAATGTATTTTAATTTTATACATAATCACTTATTGTCATCTTCAATATACACTCCTTCTCTATCCCTACAACGGTCCATGCGAATTTTCCATTGTAGGAAACAGTGCTGGAAGTCATCTTCTGTCAGCTCCTTCAGGACACGTGCCGCTTTCTCTTTTACAGCTTCCACAGACTCAAATCTTGTCCCTTTTAATGCAGATTTCACCTTAGGGAACAGGTAGAAGTCACATGGTGCAAGATCTGGTGAATTATGTGGATGTCTAACGCTGAGATACTGTACTTGGCTAGGAACCTCTTGTCAGTTAACGCGGAATGAGCTGGCGCATTGTCTTGATGGAGAACCCATGATTTGTCCTTCCACATTTCGGGTCGTTTCTTTCTTTACTCTTTGACGTAGTTTAGAAAGTACCTCAAGGTAGTAATATTGATTAATTGTTTGACCTTCAGGAACCCAGTGAAGGTACACATTCCCGTGGATATCAAAAAAAAGAACAATCATCATTGCTTTAAATTTTGACTTGCTTATTCGAGGTTTTTTGGCTTTCGGTGAAGTTTGACTCTCCCAGTGCATGGATTGGCGCTTCTTTTCCGGATCATAAGTAAAAAACCACGCTTGATCACCTGTTATTATCTTCTACCTGTTCCCTAAGGTGAAATCTGCATTAAAAGGGACAAGATTTGAGTCTGTGGAAGCTGTAAAAGAGAAAGTGGCACGTGTTCTGAAGGAGCTAACAGAAAATTACTTCCAGCACTGTTTTCAACTATGGAAGATTCATATGGAGCGTTGTAGGGATAGAGAAGGAGTGTATATTGAAGGTGACAATAATTGATTATGTATAAAATAAAAATATTTTGAATGATCTTGAGGAAGAAGTAGGGGGTGGTGTTAAAATCAATAGTTTAATAATTCGAGCATTGCTTTATGCAGATGATGTCGCTCTTCTGTCAGTGTGCCCTAAAACTTTACAAACTATGATTAATAATTTGAAAATATATTGTGATAAGTGGGGGCTAACTGTTAATCTCATAAAATCTAAAGTTATGGTTTTTAGAAAGGGGGGAAGATTGGGCCGGACCGAGCAGTGGGAAATGGGAGGTGAAACAATAGAAGTTGTAAATTCATATAAATATTTGGGGATAGTATTAACGCCATCCTTGTCTTTTAAAACTCATGCAAGAGACAGAGTTTCGGTGGCCAAGTTTGCTCTGAACAGTTTTTGGGGTAATTTCTGCTCTCAGAACAAAGTTCCAATCTCCGCTAAATGGGCTGTCTTTAACGGAGTATGTCGGGCAATAGTGGCATATGGTGCCCAGGTATGGGGATACGAAAATATGGATGAATTTGAAATCTTTCAAAGGTTTGCTTTGAAAAAAATATTTGGAATTCCCAATAATACGCCTAATTATGTAATATATTTGGAAACTGGCGTGGACTTGATGTGGCAGTTTTTATTTTTACTGCACGTTAAGTACGTGTTAAAAGTGTTAGAGTTGCCCGCTCGAAGGTTGCCCAAAAAATTGGCTGAAGTTACAATTGTTCAGGAAGTGGGGTGGTTTAAGTGGTGGCGAGAATTAGCGGCTAGATTTCATTGTCAGCTGACTGCTTCTAATAGAGATGATTGGAGGGGGCAATTAAATCACATTTTGGGGAAAATAAGGGAAAACACGAGGAAAAAATGGATTGAGAGGGCAATGAGGGCTGAATACAATACTTTATATAAGCAACTGACGTTTAATATGGGTGAAAAAACATACATCTCTGATGAATATGATCGGGCCTCAATCAGTATCATTTTTAGGGCTAGAGGAGGTCAGCTGGGATTAAATAATGGGCCGCACAGGGAAGAAGAGAGACAGTGTTGTTCCCTGTGCAACCTGCGAGAGAAGGAAACAGTGGAACATTTTATTGGGGTCTGCCCGGTTCTGAATGAACTAAGAACAAAGTGGTTTGGGTGCCGTAGGTTAAATAGGAATGAAATTATATGCTATTTAGAAGGTAGGGACTGGAATGCTCTTATTGGCTATATTCGTCAAGCTAAGAGGTATAGGCGCTGGCTGGTTGATGAGTTCAATTATTAATGTAATAATAATGATGTGTGCACCTTTGTTAACTTTCATTTTGACATAATTAAAAATAAAAAAAAATAAAAAAAATTGTCTTTAATAATAATTTTATCTGTGTAAGTAAAAATTAGTTTAGTTAATTAGAAAGACCAGCCACTGATATTTAAATATTGTATTATCTATTGTATTATCTATGTTATCTAAATTCTCTTATTAATTGTATTTATTTTTACTTTGATTTGTTTTTTACTAAACGTATATACTGTATATTTTTGTTTTAAATTTATATTTCAGCTGTACAGAATTTAAAGGTATTTGTGTTAGTGAATCTGGCGGACGACTTCGGTCAAGCCAATCTGTGCTGAGAAAAGACATTTCAATTAATTAACTGATAACAGCCTAACGAATTTTATAATTTGTTAAAGATATTTTTGTAATTTAAATAATAAGGAATAAAGCACATTTATTATTATTATTATTATTATTATTATAAAATAAAAATAAATTTTTTTACAACGCCAGTCTCGTTATTTAATAGCCATACCTCGTATCTTTCTCAGTAAACTAAACTTGTACCTATTCAAGAGTGAAGGAAGTGTAGTATTATAAAATTATTAGCATGTATTTATATAGAACAATAACGAGTAGCTACCAACTAAGTTTATAAATATTGTTAATATTATGGAAGGGTGATATACTAATAAGTAATTATTTAATATAATATCAATGTATTTTACATTTTCCAATATTAAAAATCCCACATTTACAGGATGATTAAAAAATTTAACGGCAATCTCTCAGGTGCTGATTGTAGGCTATAGTTAAAAATAGGGAAAATGTTCATACAAACATTGGTCCCGAAACATTTCGTTTGCAAGCTAAGGATGGTGGAATTCGCCAGCTACTGTTTCACCCGGAAATTCGGTTATGCCGGTGAAATGATGCTATACTAAAATACTTAAAGCTTAATTACTAGCCGCATTTAGTGCTAACTAATGGTCTTTGGCTTGAAAAATTGAATCAAACCTGTCCCAAGAACTGTATCTCCCATGATTTTAAATAAATCTAACATAAGACACAAATTTGGGGTCGAAAACAATACTTTTTTAGGTTCGACGTAAAATACCTTTGTTAAATGCTTATTTAAGTCATTTTTAAAAATTAATCTCTAAAATAAAAAATTGAACTAGTTCTACGAAAACTGGTGTAAATTAAGTAATTAGAAAATTAATACAACAGGCCTATATCAAAATTCGACTTTTATTAATAAATAAAACCAGACTCTAGTCTGGCTGACGAAAGAAAATACCTGAGTTTAGACAGCCATGTCTGGTACACCATATCTTTTAAATAAGTAATCATAGAAACTTCTGATAAATATAAAATTAAAGCTTGTTTTGTTCATATTTTGGCTATTAAGATGTTTTTTTTTTTAAATTACGCCTAACGCATTGTTAATGTAGACAAAGTAACCGCGGAAAACACAATTTTTACGGCCTATTTTTGGTTAACCCATTTTCCAAATTCGGTAACTTCAGTAATAAACTTTTCTAAAATATGCAGTATAAATATAGACTTTTACCTTTATCCTCGACAAATTTCAGGTCATTTTACTTGATATTTTTCTAATGGCGGAAGTTTAAAAAAGCTTTTCTATGTCCGTACCCGTTGTAATATCGAAAATTTTTTTTTAGGATAATAAACAGTTTTACAACCGAAGTTAATTAACGTTATTATTGAAAAAGTCGATCAATATAAACGAAGTAAACCGGAATTGTAAATCGAAAATATTTGTATAGATTTAAAATAAACTGACACAAAAAATTGCTATTTTTCAACGGAATGAAATAATTTTTTCTGTATATGGCAATAGCAGCTTATCAACTATTTAATTTAATTAATAAAAAAATGGAATATGCCAATAAGAGAATGGAACTGTTGTTCAAAGGCCAAAGTTCCACAAAATGTACCATTTTGTTCAATAGATAATTTTTCTGGACGGATTCATCCACTCTTTTCTAGAGCGAATCATAAAGATAGAAGTATCCTTAAACGTTCTACAGCTTCTATTATTCTATTACTTTAATAATTTTGTGCGTTAATCCTTTTTGAATAAATAATTTACTTTATTCAACCCTACAGGAGAAAAATGATAGCATGAGGTCGGGAGATCATGGTGATTATCTCCATGGTTTGTTTCGTTACGACAACCATTACTTTTAAATTTTGAGTCACCTGTATATAATTAATCGTTTTACATGATACAAAATTAAACTAATATTAAAATAAACGAAGCCATTATTTTATTACAATAAATTAACAAATAAACAAAGCAGTTTTAAATACAATAAATTATATGATATGAACAATAATTTAAAATAGCAAGTATTTAATGTGGTATGATTTAAAACAAATCAAGTAATTGAATTAAAATATTCCGTATATTACAGTATTTAATAATAATATTTAAATTTATCATTATTACTTTTTAATATTTTATATATTTAATTTTTGTTAATAAGTTATGTTTATGGATACAAATATATAAAATTGTAATGAATTGTTTGGGTAATATTGTGTTACATTGATATGGAATTTAATAATATGGGCAAAGAAATAATATTGTTGAATTGAATTGTGAAATAAATCTGGTGTTTTTCAAAACAGCCTAATTTTAATTAGGCTATTGGTACGCATAAATTTTGCGGTATTCACTGTTTATATTTATAATATAATCTCCTGATTGAAAACACGGAATTTTCATTATTGTAATTATTTAATGACACATTATTATTACATTATTTAATTGCAACTCTGATTTTAACTAGCTATATGTTCCTATTGTACCCTCAGGGGTATTTCCTTGGGGTATCACAAACACTCTCAGTTCTGAACCCCTCGGTTCACTCAACATTATATTTTATATCAGGTTAATTTATCTACATAACAATTATTTAACAAATGTACGTAATTTATTTGATTAGATTGGTTTCAATCCATTTTCTCTTGTTTTTGCATCAATTTATAATTGAAAATAAATTCTGTATTATAATAACATAATGGAGTGGCTGGTGTCACTAAACCAATCTTTCAAATGAAGTATTTATTCAACGTTTTGTATTTTACTATTTATAATGGGAATATCAAATACATTTTCCCAATAAGTTCATTTAAGATAAATAAAAAAAAAAATTAAAAAAATCTGGTGTGAGACACTAACACGACTTTCCCTTGCCAATGTAAATAATGAACAGTATAACTTAAAATTGGTAATAAAACAGGTTTTCAGTCATCCCCCCCCAAAACATTTTGTGGATATTTCGTATGTAGATATTCTTACAGTATTTTTAACGGTAAAAACAGGAAAAAATATTAAAAAAAAATAATATATCAATATTTCAAATTAACGTTAAAGTTTTTTCCTTTTTAAGTTAACCTTAAACTATTTATTGACAATTATTAAATTATTTAATAATATTTAATTTAATTATGTTAAATTAATTTAATGATTAATTTATTTAATGATGTCATGTACTCAATGAGTTTATATTTTATTATTACACAGTAACAATATTGATAAAAAACAATGCATTACTTTGCCTATATTTAACCTTAACTTGAAGAATATTGGTGTAGGATTTTTAAAAATATTTTTCCCGTTTTTATCGTAAAAAAAAACTTTAAGGCTGCTTACGAAATATTCACAACATTTGAAAAATTATGCTAGGGGGGGGGTTAACAGAAAAGACCCATAAAACATTAGTAATAAACAAAAAACTAACCTCAAAAATCATAACCTTATTTTAATCGTGAGTGAATGATGCAAAATGAAAACCAACCTTAATTTGGCTTAAAATTCAGAAAATCACTCTTTCACGCTAAACTAGGCTCTGTACAGAAAAATGCTAATATAAAAGTTGTATATCGATCTTTTAATTTCATATCAATTTAATTTTACACTTTTGTCATAAAATGCACACTAAGGCCAAAATCTTAAAAAATCCTTTTTTTACAGATTTTCATGAAAAAACCAGAAAATCACTGATTAC
The DNA here is from genome assembly GCA_035578175.1 of Catonia carolina. NCBI lineage: Eukaryota > Metazoa > Arthropoda > Insecta > Hemiptera > Achilidae > Catonia > Catonia carolina. The sequence continues at coordinate 251,259,430 of JAQMRL010000001.1, read as the reverse complement.
CGCTAAACTAAGCGTTATACAAAAAATATTTAAAATAAAAGTTGTAGCGTTTTAAATTATCTACAACTTTTATCATATAGTCTACACTTTTCCGTAAAATGCATATTAAGGCCACAATCTTAAGAAAACTATTTTTTTTTCTACGAGAGAACAGTTTTCCCAAGAATTTCAGCAGACATAGCGTCTAGAACATAATCTATCTTGTAGAACATAAAAAGTGTAGTAAATGAGGTGATTTAAAAAATATCGCACAAGCAGTTTTTAAGAAAATTGCAAAAAAGTGAAAAATTACACGAATAAAGTACTACTTCCGGTTGAACGATTTTGATAAAAGTATTCGTGTCACGTCCTCAAGCAGTACCTAACTTAAGTTTAAAGTTTCATTTTCTTACGATGTTCCATTATTGAGATATTTTGTTCAAACACACACACTATCAGACCAATCGCTAAAAACATGTTTTTTGGGTTCAGTTGGTCTTAGAAGTCGATTTCTTAGAAACTCGATTTTGAAAAATCGACATGAAAATAATACTTCCCTTTTTATAAATTCATATAGGCAAGAGAAAGTAAAAAATACCAAAATGTTTTAGGGTAATGGAGGAGTGAATGAAAGTGGTATGTAACAAAATTTTAGTTGTGAGAAAAATGCGATCAAAATTCGTATATTTTTATGCCAATTTTCTGATATCGTTCATACTGATACCTTCGTTTTGTTACCCTTCATGAAATTTTATAAGGCTATCTATTCATTGTTCTTTTCTATTTACAATTCTACAATCTATTCTATTGTTTGGTTAAAACTTATATAAGTAAAAATGTCAAAATTTGAAGGAGAAATAACTTATTTTATCCAATATATTTTTTTCAAACAACACTTATTTTTATACTTAAATGTAATGTTTATAAAAAAAATTGTTTAAAAAAGCAGTTGTTTGCTTAGTCATACCTAATGACTAAGCATAGACTAGGCCTACATAATACTATAATGACTATGTATAGACTACATTAATTTTGGTAAATAATTTTTGTGTTAATTGTTATAATGCTATTACGACAGTAGAAGTAAAGCAGTGATTACCTGTAATACCAAGTAGCGACACTGTTACTACTGAAGACTAATCTTATCGATAATTTAAAAAAAAAATAAAAAAAAATTTTTTTTCCGTCTTATACAAAACACAAATACCCTATTTTATATTATGAAGCAAGGCCAAAAATAAAGCTCCTAACTTTCTTTCTACTGATCCGATCGAGCTTTTTATCAAAAGCTTAAAACCTGTTCCAGAAATTGAGTAATCTAGAGATAAAATTTTATTTAAATATTTATTTAAAATTATTTATTTATTAAAATTAATAAAAAAAATAATTTTTATTAATTATTAATTAATTTTTACTAATTTTTATTATTTTTTTTTATTAATAAAAATTAATTAATTTTTTTATTAATTTTTACAATTATTAATTTATTTTATTTAAAATTTTATTTTAATTTTATTTAAATCGATTGAACAGTTTATGCATAAAGGACAAACAAACATTCATTTTCATGTATAGATAACATTTAGGCCTACTTAGTTTTTCAACTGGTTTTTGTGCCGGGGTACCGGTTTCGATTCTCGGTTAGATCTAGCATTTTTTCATTACTTATTTTCACCTCATTCTTAATCGTCTGGATTAGCAGTAATTACAAAACAGTTGGATGTCAAAAAAATAAAATAAGATAGTTATCAAAATAAGTAAAAAAAAAACATTATAATGCATTTATTTGTATTTGACATAAAATAAATTATAAATATTTACTTTGAAGTGGTGGTTAGTAAATCGTTTAATACATAAAAACTCAATTTCGCCTACGTCTAGTGTTTTAAATTATAACTTTTTATTTTATTTTCATAAGAGAATATCCCTCAAAAATTTCACTTAAAAAAGGCCCGAATACATGATAATAAATGAATCAGTGATTATTATTAAAGGGTTGAAAATATATACGGTAGATTGAGTGTTTTACTAATGATTAAAATGACATGTTACGAATCAATGACTGAAATAAAATGCTTGTTTGTAACAAAGGGTGTGTATAATAACCGGCCTGGAAAGATCGGGAAGAACATTAGAGGGGAGTGGGGTAGGGCATCATAGCATACCATCATGTAATGAAATACAGCTTAACATATACACCCTCCCCACGCATATACATACATTTACCCTCTTCATTATTATTTTCTATACATATTTACGCACGCACGCGCATGTTTTAGTCCGGTGTTTGAATCTACTGTCATTACTGGGCGTTGTGGTAGTTAACAGAAGCACCGGATTATACTCTCTAAAAAGAGATATCAAACCGAACTAAAACGAAAGGGAAGGGGACAAAATGGCCGCTTTCCCTTACCTTATTATGGTTGTCTTTCTCACTCGTACCCTATGATTAAAGTAATCTTTCTCTTTTTACCTAAAAGGTTAACTCGAATCTAATCGTATTCTAAAAGCTGTACCTTTTTGTGTTGCTTGCTTGCTTAAAAGAGAGGACTTCTTTCATCCTGTTACCTTCAGGGTATTGGGATAAAACACGTTGAAAATGAAAGGAATATATTCTGAAAAACTGAGAGGTTGTTGATGTATTTAATGAAACATTTTTAGAATTACACCTTTTGTTCAATTACTGACCTCTGCTTAATTAATTTTGTGGCATCCTGTAAACTTAGTGGAGAATTTCACTGCGTTATTTTTCGTTAAATGATTATAAAATAATAAAGGCATAAAATCATAACAGTATGTATAGTAATTCACTTCTGAGTCCACTTCTTTCGACCACAACAATCAAATCACATGATGAAAAACATAAACTCATCAGCACTTTATTTAATACATTTAGAATTTTTACTATATCTTGCTCTAAATAAAATGTATAGGCCTAAGGTGCTTCATGCCGTTTTTTCAAAATCGAGTTTTCACCGGAAATATCCGTTACAGGTCACCTGAACTCAAAGAACATGTTTTTATAGATTGGTCAGTGTGTGAGCGAAAGAAGTAACTCAAAAATGGAAAATCGTACAATATTTAAACTTCGAAGTAGGCCTACCAAGAAATTATCCGAGAAGGATATTTTCATCAAAATCGTTCAACTGGAAGGAGCAGTTTATTTTGCGATTTTTTTATTTTTTTTAATCTTAAAAAAGGCTTTTACTATTTTGTTGAAATTAACTCATTTACTTCATTATTTTTGTTTTTTACAAGATAGAATAAGCGGCATGTCTGCTGAAATTCGTGGGAGGGCTGTGCTCTCGTGGTATTTTTTAATATTGTGATCTTTATATGCATTTTAAGGCAAAATTTTATAAAATTAAAGTTGTAGAAATGAAAATAGCCTATCTTCAAAGATTATTTCAATCGTTAATTTTTTACAGTGCTTAGTTTATCGTCTATTAGTGTTTTCCCATAAGTTTTTCATCAAAATTAAAGTCTAACGGAGAGCGATTTTCATTTAGCGTCATTCACTCGTGAATAATATCAAGATGTCTTTCATTTTACATTGTTTTCTCATGATTAAACATACTTGCATTTTTGAGTAACGATAAGCAGTTTTATCGATAGAACCACTGACATTAAACCTTAGTAAACTGCCAGAAATACCGCCATAAATACTGATTTACCAAAACAGTTATCTTTCTCTAAATCTAGCACAATTATCAACAGAACGTAAAGCAATTGATTTCGAATAAAAATCACGATTCATATTTATACAATATTTATCTGGGTCATAATCAGGAGATGTGTTAGTGGTAGCCTATATGAATAATTTTTAGCAACACCTCTATAAAAAATATCGTTACACCATATTGGTATGTCTGTGAAAGGTCTGCTTACAAATATATAAAATTCTATTGTTAAAAAAAAAACACAAAAATCTGGTGTGAAACACTCACACGACTTTCTTTTGCCAATGCCAGTAATGAACAATATAACCTAATATTAGTTATAAAAAATTAGAAATAAACAAAATAACTAACCAACCTCAAAAACATAACCTAATTTTAATCATGAGTGAATGATGCAAAATGAAACCCAACTTTAGTTTGGCTTAATAATACGGAAAATCACGCTTTCGTGCTAAACTAGGCTCTGTAGAAAAAAATGCTTGAAACAAAATTTTTAGATCTTTTAATTTTCTATACATTTTATTATACATATTTATCGTAAAATGCATTTACATAGTAAGGCTGAAATCTTAAAAAATACATTTTTTACAGATTTTCTCGAAGTCACTAATTACCGATAAACTAAGCGTTACATAAAAAATTGTTAGCAATAAAAGTTGTAGATTTTTAAATTGTCTACTACTTTTATTATACACACTTTTGCCATAAAATACATTTTTAGGCAGCTATTTTAAAAATACCACTTTTTTTCTAGGAGAGCACAGCCTCTTCAAGAATTTCAGCAGACATGGCGCCTAACCTACCTTGTAGAATATAAAAAATACAGTAAATGAGGTGATTTAAAAAAAAATCGTAAGAGCCGTTTTTGAGAAAATCGCAAAAACGTGAAAAATGACACAAATAAACTACTACTTCGGTTGACCGATTTTGATGAAAAATTCCAATCGGGACCTCTAGTGGTACCTAACTAAAGTTTTAAGTTTCAACTTCGTATGATGTTCCGTTCTTGAGATATTTTGTTCACACTCACACACACAGACTAATCGCTAAACATGTTTTTTTTTTGGATACAGGGGGTCTGAAAACGTATAGATCCGGTGAAAACTCGATTACAAAAAATTGACATCAAAACAATACTATCCTTCCCATATATTCATATAGGCAAGAGAAAGTAAAAACATCATTCCATATAAAAATTATTACAGGAATAATTTTAATAATACAAATAATTTTATAAATTAATAACAATTTTTTGGTTACGACAGGAAATACATTTTATTTTTAAAACATTAGGCTAATAAAATTGCACTCCTCTGCTTTTTGAATAAATTTATTAATTGGTTAATAATAAACTCGTAATAAAAATAACTTATAGTAGGCCTATATTACATGCATTATATGAAACAATGAAACTGCATAAACAATTGAATAATGTTTCATATGTACTAATAAGTCCAAGTTGAAATTCTTAAGGAATAATAATTGTTAACTACTGTGTATTGATGATAGGAATTTCAGTACAACAAAAATACGATAATAATGTGAGTTTAAAGTCCAAATATTCCAATTAATTCGTAACTTTTGATAAAAAGAAAATAATACAGTATGTATCAAAGTCCGAAAGGTCTTAGTTAATTTACTTTACTTATAGAAGAATAATATAATGTGTTTAGGCATACATTCATATAATTTTCTACCTCAAATAAATAAAATCCTGTAGGATAAATATTCATCAAAGTCAGACTATTTGGATGTTAATTGATTTTTATTTTGAGTTATAGGCCGAATAAATTTAAAGTATGCTCATAACAGGGAGGTGAGTTGTTAAATTTATTTATACTCGATCTATTAGTTCCAGGGTTACAAAAATTAGTAATGTGTTTCTTATCATATGCTTAGTCAATTATTTGACTGAAGAATTTACGAGTAGAAGAGTTAGAGGTGTAAAAGACATTAGTCAGAATTATCTTCTCTGAGAGTATGAATTTCATTATACAGCCAGATCCTGTGGTGAATGAAGTGAGTGTCATTTGCAGGGTGGAAAGTAGATACTTTGCAGAGGACCTGACAAGCTGATAAGCGTATATTTTCACTCTCAATTCCACTCTCATAAGGAAGGTGATGGTAAAACCACTTCACTCCTCTATAATGCCACATATCAGAGTGCGTGCACTGCTGTTCCACGCGTTTAAACCAATCAGAACGTTTGCCAGCGTTGTCAGTAAGAATGTATCAGCGTGAGAAACATTACAAGCGCATGCGTATAAGAGTTGCAGTAGTTCACTTGTGTCATGCATCTGGTACTAAACACATCGATTATAGAGCGCGTTAACATACAATACTTTGTAATGTGATCAGGTTTTATGTTCATATGTTACAATCGGTTATTGAAAGACCAAAAAAAGAAGAAAATGGCTACGAAATATATAAGAGAGCTACGAGAGCAAGTATTGGCAACGTTGCTGGCAATTGATTGGCTAGCTATGAAATGGGTAGGGGGTAATGCGTACGGTCAGAGAATCATCAGCTTTGAATAATACTGTAGTATAAAGCTTCAAATCAGTCTTTTGGCTGATGACTTAAACAACACATTTAAGGGGAGACTACTTTGTATCCCGCCAATGCTAAATTGGCTATTTTTACTTTCTCTTGCCTATATGAATATATAGGAAGGAAAGTATTGTTTTCATGTCGATTTTTCGAAATCGAGTTTTCACCGGATCTATACGTTTTCAGACCCCCTGAACCCAAAAAACATTTTTTTAGCGATTGGTCTGTGTGTGTGTCTGTGTGTGTGTGTGTGTGTGAACAGAATATCTCAAGAACGGAACATCGTACGAACTTGAAACTTGAAACTTAAGTTACGTACCACTACCGGACTTGACACGAACATTTTCATCAAAATCGGTCAACCGGAAGTGGTAGTTTATTCGTGTAATTTTTCACTTTTTTGCGATTTTATCAAAAACTGGTCCTACGATTTTTTTTAAAATCGCCTGGTTTACCTCAATTTTTTATTCTCTACAAGATAGGGTAGGCGTCATGTTTGTTGAAATTCTGGGTGAGGCTGTTTTCGGGTAAAAACGTTGTTTTTTTAAGATTACAGCTTTAATATGCATTTTAGCGCAAAACGTTATATAATAAAAGTTGTAGAAAATTAAAAATTCTACAACTTTTATTTCAAACAATTTTTTGTATAACGCTTAGTTTAGCGGTAATTTGCGATGTTCTGTTTTTTTTCTCACGAAAATGTGTGAAAAATTGATTTTTTTAAGATTTCGGCCTTAGTATGCATTTTACGACAAAAGTGTATATAATTTAATTTATAGAAAATTAAAAGATCTACAACTTTTATTTAAAGAATCTTTCTCTACAGAGCCTAGTTTAGAGAGAAAGAGTGATTTTCCGTATTTCTAAGCCAAACTGAGGTTGATTTTTCATTTTGCATCATGCACTCATGATTAAAATAAGGTTAGTTTTTTGTTTATTTCTAATATTTTATTACTAATGTTAGGTTTATTGTTAATTATTTGCATTGGCAAGAGAAAGTTGTGTGAGTGTTTCACACCAGATTTTTAGGTATATTTTTCATAGGATTGGTGAAAGTTACGAAAATGAAACTTTACACACTTATTGTTGTAGGGTGGTTTTATCTACTAATATTTTTTCATTTAATCTGTTGGACCATAATATCTTTAAAAGAATAACGTATAACATAAAGTTTTTACAACTTTTTCTACGTTTTTTGCATATTACTATTTTTTAAGCACCTGAGGAAGTTAAAACAATATCGATGAATGTGCATGTACATGATAATTAACTGGTGAAAATTTCAGCCTAATAGATTAAATGGTTTCTGACAAAAACGTACTTAAGTGTTAAAAATCTAAATTTACGGGAAAAGGCACAAATGAGAAACAATATGTACACAAACAAGTTTTATTTCCCATCAACAGTTGGTTAGAAAGCTGCACCAACAGCGGAGAATATTAAAAATAGTGAAGCAGATATTTAAAAAAAAAAAAAAAAAATTTTTGCACTAAAACGAGCAGTATAAAAATATGAAAAATATTTGTTCTAAGCGACATGTTCATTTTTTAGGATAAACCTGACAAAAACTTAAATTTTTGTCATTAAAATAATTTTTTGTTTTAATTGAATGTTTTTGTGGTCCAAACTATTGAAAAACATAAAAAACCGAAAATAAAAATTTTCAGTCAAAACAATCATACAGTCCCCCTTAAAGTAAGTATATAGGCTAGGTAACTTTAACTTATTAATGCAGTATTCGCCATCTTAAATCGGCGTTACTTGGTTTCCACACGGAATCGCTCTCTCACCCGGTGTTATTAGACAATATTAATTAAACAACTTTAATCCTATACCAGCAGGCTGTCTACAGTCTGGGCCGAAAGTCTTCTAATTATTTAAATAAAATTTATTTATTCAATTTTTGAAAAAAATTATCAAATTTCTTGTAACGTTCCAAGCACGTAACATTTCTAAAGATTTTCATTTAGCTCTAGGTAGTGGTTTACCCTACATAAAATTCTGGTGTGAAACACTCAAACGAATTTCTCTTGCCAATGCAAATAATTAGTATAACCTAACATTTGTAATAAAACATTAGAAATAAACAAAAAAATAACATCAAAAAACATAACCTTATTTTATTAATGAGTGAATGATGCAAAATAAAAATTAATCTCAGTTTGGCTTAAAAATACGGAAAATCACCCTTTCACGCTAAAATAGGCTCTGTAGAAAAAATTCTTGAAATAACAGTTGTAGATCTTTTAATTTTCTATAAACTTGATTACTCTACATAAATTTTTGTCGTAAAATGCATAATAAGGCTGAAATCTTAAAAAAATCGGGTTTTTACAGATTTTCATGAAAAAACAGAAAATCTCTAATTACCGCTAAATTAAGCGTTATACAAAAAATGTTTCAAATAAAAATTGTGTAGGATTTTAAATTCTCTACAACTTTTATTATGGTACATTTTTGCGCTAAAATGCATAAATTAAAGCCGCAATCTTAAAAAAACAATTTTTTACGAGATAACAGGCTTTCCAAGAATTTCAGCAGACGAGGCGCCTAGTCTATCTTGTAGACCATAAAAAATTTATTAAATGAGGTGATTTAAAAAAAAATCGTAGAAGCTGTTTTTGAGAAAATCGCAAAAAGTGAAAAATGACACGAATAAATATTATTCCGGTTCCTGTTAGTGTATATTTCCGGTTGACCGATTTTGATGAAAATGTTCGTGTTGGGTCCGATAGTAGTATCTAATTTAAGTTTCAAGTTTCAAGTTCGTACAATGTTCCGTTCTTGAGATATTTTGTTCACACACACACACTGACCAATCAAACATGTTTCAAAACAATCATGTTTTATGGGTTCAGGGGTCTGAAAACGTGTATATCAATTTATTATAAACTCAATTTTGAAAAATCGACATGAAAACAATACTTACCTTCCTATATATTCATATAGGTAACAGAAAATAAAATGACTAATGTCGCTAAAAAAATTCTGTCACAGTTTAAAGCTTTTCAACAACCAGAAATATATTTTTGTCTTTAATTATTATCAATCTAGAAATTATCTATACAATCAGTGGAATGGACGAAAGTGTAAGGCGTGGTAAGAAGTGTCACACTCAGTAGCGTTTTCCTCTAGGATTACATATGTAGTTATTATGGTGACAAACTTGATGAAAATGACAATGACAGCACCACCGATGAAGAAATTAAGAAAAGGTGATGATGAAATATCAGTATGAAGGATATTCGTATACCAAAGACTACGAAGATGTCCAAAATTTTGAATGGCCATTTGTCGAACGAGATTGTTTGAATAATTTTGTATTTTGTCAAAGAAATCAAGAACTATTTGGTTGAATTTTGATGATAGTTATGAAATTCTCGTTAAAAGGTTTTGAGCTGAAAAATTCAAGCCTTAATTTTGATATTAATGTGATTAAATGAATTCTATAATAAAGCAGATTAGAAGTACGGCTCAATTTTACTTGTGAACTGAATACGGAAAAAATAATAATCTTGAGGCAGATTTACATAATATATGTTAATCCATGTTTTCATTTTGTTCACAACGAATTCTCAGTGTTTTTACTGTAGTGAACTCCATGAACGACACGAGGTACCTGATGTGTAGACTATTCTACAGAACATTTTATACCTGACGGATTAAGCTTTAGCTAGAGAATATTATGTAGGGATCATTCGGTGTATTTATGTGTGTGTTTGTGAGAGAGCAAAGGTTATCTGGATGCTGCCGTAATACCGTTTTATACATTACATGAACAGACATATAGATAGACATATGGCGGTTAATCCAGCAGCTGATATCTTCGGATTTAGCCTGGACCCGACCGGCTTAAATACGGAGCGGCTTATTCTAACTTGTGCGCCATTTTAATGTACGTTCATATCCTATTAAAATAGACATCAAATTTATGGTTTATTACACTTTGTAATTTATATAGAAACAACGTGATTAAAATAATACTGCTTTCAAATTACGGTAATCTTGTTTCTCATTAATAGTTCTAAACCACGTTTATGAGAATGGAAACATATTAATTACAAATTCTGATCATATAACCTTATTTCATTGATGATAATAATGGGTAAATTTCCTTAATCATTAATAAGTGGAAAATATCTGAAAAATTTTATTAAAATAATAATTTTATTATACTTAAATTATACTTTTCAGAAATCTTATAAGCGTAGTCAAAAACGTCCTTCACTAAAATCCTCTCAATAAACGAAACGCCACTTATCCGAACTAATTAGAACGGTGAGCTAGAGGGATTTAGTTATGTTCGGATTAGGCTACTCAAAAAATTGTGCATGAAAATGAATGATGAAAATATGCAGAACCTGACCGAAATCTAACCCGGGACCCCTGGCTTAGAAGCCAGTTGCAATGATCACTAATTCACGGGCCGGGTCTTCAAAAGAGAGCGATGTTACCAATTCAAAGGATATAATATACGTATTAGGGTATATTGGGTTTTCTTTTTGTCAACCCATTACTGGAAAATATCTGCATCGAATCTTCGATGCAGATATCTAAACTTTTATTACTTTTTTAATTACGGCCTAAATATAGCCTTCTTCTTCTTAACGTGCCCTCTCCGAACGGAGGTTTGCAATAATGATGGCTGATCGGACTTAGGACACCGAAGCTCTGAACAGCTCCGCTGAGGTATAACGAAACCAGTCGCGAAGATTCTTTAACAAGAAATTCTTCTTCTTTCCACATCTCTCTTTCCCTGAATCTTGCCTTGCATTATCAAGTGAAACATTTCATATCTTGGTCCACGCATAAGACCCAGATATTCCATTTTCCTTTTTTGGATGGTACAAAGTATACTCTTATACTTTTATCACAGTGGTCAATGTAAGTTTTGTCACGTTGCTCTCTCTTAATGTTTCGGATTGACTAGTGTGTTATGGGAGGGCTATATGAAGTTCTAATAATATTATTTTCACTAAATTTAAATTCGATGTATAGAATTGGCTTTCGATATATAGAAACATTTTTCCATTCAAATTTCACGGAACTCAGGAAATACTTCGATAAATAGAAAATTTCGATATATAGAAGTTCGATAAATAGAGGTCCAACTGCATTTATTGTAGACTATACATAATTTTTAACAAAATCGGTAAAAATTATTTATGTATCGATCATTTTTGGACTGCTTGAAGCGTTTAGTTTATTGTAAGTAGGCTGAATACAATGTGTTCTAGCACAATACATTTTTATGAATCTCTTAAAAGGTGAACAAAAGTTTTAGGTGAAAAGACTGTACGTCTATTAGTAAGAAGAGGGGGGGACTACAGTACATAATACATAAAGAGGGCTGTTATTGTCATGCATGTGGTGGCACAAAGGATAATGTGGTATGCAAATTAGAAAGGATCAAGTTATTTGCCATGAGATTTGTGTACTACCCTACATTTAATGCGTTTTTTATATTCTTTCTCTAATATGCGCGCGCATGTGTAACTAGTATATCAAAATACACTTTACCATAACCAGTTTTAAACTGCCTAATCTTCTACTTTGTCGGATAATAATTTTATTTTTGTTAGTTAATTTATAAAGTAAAATAAACAAATAAATAATCTTAATTTGTCAGCAGTTACTAAAGAATAGACATTGTCAATTTTTACTTTCTCTTGCCTATGTAAATATATAGGAAGGAAAGTATTGTTTTCATATCGATTTTTCGAAATCAAGTTTTCACCGGATCGACATGTTTTCAGACCCCCGAACCAAAAAAACATGTTTTTACGATTGGTGTGTGTGTGTGTGTGTGTGTGTGTGTGTGAACGGAACATCGTACGAACTTGAAACTTGAAACTTAAGTTAGGTACTACTACCGGACCCGAAACGAACATTTTCATCAAAATCTGTCAACCGGAAGTAGCAGTTTATTCGCGTCATTTTTCACTCTTTTGGGAATTTCTCAAAAACGGCTTTTAAGGTTTTTTTTATTTTGAAATTGCCTCATTTACTAAATTGTTTATGCTGAACAAGATAGGGTAGGCGCCATGTCAGCTGAAATTTTTGGAAAGGCTGTTTTCTCGTAAAAAATTGTTTTTTTTAAGACTGCGACTTTAATATGCATTTTAGCGCAAAAATGTATATATATAATCAAAGTTGTAGAAAATTTAAAAACTTCCAACTTTTATTCGAAACGTTTTTTTTGTGTTACGCTTAAATTAGCGGTAATAAGTGATTTTCCGATCTTGTTATGAAAATCTGTAAAGAAATCGGATTTTTTAATGATTTCAGCCTTACTATGCATTTTACAACTTAAGTGTTAAATCAAATTTATAGGAAATTAAAAGATCTACAAGTTTTATTTAGAGCATTTTTCTCTACAAAGCTTATTTTGGCGTCAAAGAATGATATTCCGTATTTTTAAGTCAAACTGAGGTTGATTTTCATTTTGCGTCTTTTACTCATGATTAAAATAAGGTTATGTTTTTTGAGGTTAGTGTTTTGTTTATTTCGAATATTTTATTACTAATGTTAGGTTACATTGTTCATTATTTGCATTGGTAAGAGAAAGTCGTGTGAGTGTTTCACACCAGATATTTGTAATAATAGTTAATAATAATATATGATGGTCTCCTTATTCTCCCTTACAATCGCTTTTCTCCTCCCACGACTATACCTAGGTGGTATAAAGCTTAATTTAAGTGGGAAGCGAAGGCAGAACGGCAAGCTAACAACTATGTTGTACGTAATTATATTGTATAAGACTTTCTATCTTAATGAATTTAATAAATTATCATTATTTCATCTGTTTTCTGCAGTGCGATTGTAGCGGGTAGGAAGAGTCAGGTATTCACCTATCCAAAAGTTTTATAACATTTCCGAGGTATTTTTATCGATTTAAAAGAAAAATGTAGTGTAAAATTTCCACATCTTTTATCATGGGTTCATTTATGGATAAATGACTTGTTAAGCGCACCAACTTTTTGACAACTAAGCATACTTTATAAAACCTTACTTTATAAGCCCCATACATCCACATCGAGAAAATTAGGAAATTGTAACAATCTAGCTTGTTTCCTTTTTCTAGTTTAGTTCATTTAAAGTCGCATCAAGTGGTTGGTTATTAGAGACTCCAGTGTCGGCGAGTTACTTATCTAGAACAGTGGGTTTTAACTAGAGAAAAAATCCAGACCCTAGCCGGGAATAAAATCCGTGACTACTGCGTTGTAGGCTACCGGGCTAACCAAAACGCTAAAGATAATTATTTAGCTTTTGTTTGATATGAAAAAAATCCACCAAGAGACTAACAAGGATCACCACACACGACAAAAATAATTTCGGTGAATCATAGATAAAAGACTTTGTACTCTTTGTTTCATTACAGATCACAGAATATATATTGAAATAAAAACACATAAAGCAATTGCACATTGGTCTTCAACATGCAATATTTATGTAAGCTCTTCTTTAAGTTATCACTATGGTTTTCAGAAACATTAACTTACTACCTACGAAAAATATTGTGAAATGGAAATGTTGGAAATGCAAACTTTGCTGCGCCTTCAATAATTTTAATCATTTTACAAATGGTAATGAGAGTTGTATTTTCTTTGAGTCATAATTGTGTTGTTTAGGTCATCAGCCGAAAGGCTGGTTTGAACCTGTAGAGGTTTTACTAAGTAAAACGAGGAGTGAGGTGGTTTACAATTGCCTTTCTCACTAAGTGGAAAAGTACGCTTATCAGCATTCCAAACCCTCCGAAAAGCACATATTTTCCACTCTGCAAATGACACCTTCACTTCTTTCCCCACATGGTCTGACTGTATAATGGAATTCATTACTTTCAGAGGAGATGACTCTGATAAGTGTCTTTTACACCTCTACCTCTTCTGTTCTTAAATGATTCAGTAATTTAATTGGCTGCCCATGTGATAAGAAACAGAACTATTTATTTTAGCCCTGCAACAAATAGATTGAGTGTAAATAATTTGGCACTCCACCTGTCTGTTATGGGCAGGATTCATAATTATAATCTTAATTTATTATCTTTATTTAAATTGGTTCGTTAAATACCAGTTAAAGTTTTCAAAAGCTTAGAGTATATTTTCCTATTGTAATGTTGAGCCTCTAATGATTAATATTAAAATTTATGCACAGTAATTGGGGTTTCTCATTTTATAAAAATTTAAAAACTTTAAAAAAAGTTTAGTGGAGCTTTTGCTCGTTGACATGGGATACTTTACTGAGACACTAATAGTAGCATTCATTTCTGTATTAAAAATAACAATGAATTATTGGCAAAAAACGTAATTTCTTTTTTGCAAATCTCATCTGATATTTAAACAGAATTCCCCACAAATTGTTTAATTTTCAATTTTGAAGGTCAAATTGAAAACCAATAACATAATGTATTTATCGATTTTCAATTCTTACGCCTATTACTATTATAAGTGGAGCGTAATTTAAATTATTATAATGAGAATTCAAATTATTCACATGATCTAAAAAAAATCTATTTGCGCAAATGAGTTGTATAAATAGGCCTATATCAAATAAATTATCTCTCTTCTTTTCATAAAATTAACTTACAAATTTACCTTGAAATGTTCTACTATTAAATTGGTATTCCAATTTGTTTCTTTTTGTAGCGTAATATAAAATTCTTAAATGTTAATTGCAATTTAAATAAAACCGTGATGGTTAGTTAATAAAACTTAACGTTAATGTAATCTAATTTGTTATGATGTCTCGCGTTATGAGAATGACGGGTGATAGGCCTAAGTACATAATTCAGAGCTATATTAAATTTTTTTTTAAAAACACTTTTCTAGGGATTGATCGTAAAATTGCACATACAAATAATAAGTAACTTTCTGATTGGATATGAATTGGGGTAACTATATGGTTTACTGGTGAAACATTTTCTGGATCAATAATTAAAAATGGGTTTATATTAATATAGCCTATCTGGTGAAAGTTAATATTACAATTACTATTCCTATGATATCCAACGTGGCCTTAATGATAGCCTGAATAATATATTACGTGGCCTAAATGATAGCCTAAATGATATCATGCGTGGCCTAAATGATACTCTACATGACCTAAATGATACCCTACGTGGCCTAAATGGTAGCCTAAATGATATCCTACGTGGCCTAAATGATAGCTAACGGGGCCTAGATGATAATCTAAATGATATTCTACCTGGCATAAAGCAAAATTTCGTGCTTTTTTGGACTTCCGAGCATTTTGGCATTGGCAGAATTTTTGGCGGAATGAGTTTGAGCGTTTATGTACTAGGTGTGTGAATGATCTATTTATTCACTGTGTGTTTGTCGCACATGTAACGGGTCCTTTACAACCGACGTATGTGTTTAAATGTTTGACGTTTGACAGAGTTCCTTTAAGAAGTCAATTATATTATGTTTTAGACTGGTATGGACCCTAAACTCTTGGTAGCTGGGTAGTATTTAAGTTTGGATTTTAACTGATGTAGCGTTAGCGGACGTATGTAATTTGTTTGAAGTTTCTTTGATGGGTTTTTAACAGAATTTTGACGAAGGCATAACCATGGTAGTCGATGTCCGATGAACATAATAAAAAGAAAAACAGAATTATCTGCATGAGAAATCTCATGGTCTTAGTCAATTGGTTTTTTTGACTACGTTTAGACCAACAAGAGATCAGTTAAGAATTTTACGTCTTCTTCTTCTTCTTCTTCTTCTTCTTCTTCTTCTTCTTCTTCTTCTTCCTCCGACATCCCTTTTACCTTCTGGAGCATACTAGTGCGCCTGCTTAGGTATCCTGTGATCTGACAATCTTTCCGTGTGCTGCCTCCAACTTAGGCGATAATCCTTTATTAATTTCACGTCTATTGTAAAAATATTTAATGTTTTACTGAACCGTTACAATTGCTATATTACTTGTTTAATTTTACCTTTTTATATATAATCCTATATTATAATTATTTAAATGTTTTGGTGAATCCACCATCATCAGAGTACATAAAATTGAAATTTTTTAAAATTTATTACAATTTTCAGAAGATGTATCTTCCTTCAGTCGTTCGTATAATGTCAGTAATCCGTTTTTGTGTTGAATGACTGAAGATACAACATCGGAAAATTTTAATAACTTTTAAAAAGTTCAGTTTCAATTTTATGTTCTGTGATGATGATGGATACACTGAAACATGCCAGTGGAAAGTAAGATTATATAAAAAAATTAAAAAGCAAGTGATATAGCAACACTGTAACAGGTCAGTAAAAAAATAAATATTTTTACAATAGGACTGAATATAGTCTGCAGTTGCATTATAAAGATTTATTTATAAATTTCACTTCTTTCTTTAACTTTTATTTTATTCTTCTATTATTATTTCAATTTTCTCTAA
This sequence comes from Catonia carolina, assembly GCA_035578175.1. Classification (NCBI taxonomy): domain Eukaryota; kingdom Metazoa; phylum Arthropoda; class Insecta; order Hemiptera; family Achilidae; genus Catonia; species Catonia carolina. The sequence goes on along the minus strand of JAQMRL010000001.1, from coordinate 251,242,828 downwards.
ACTATTTATTCATTTAATCAAAAACAAATTTTGACTAAATTATTTCCTTTTCCCGCATAGGTCGTGGCCTGTGCTCGGAAATGAGTTGTATTTGCTACACTTCTAACTACATCAATACACAAATAGAATTATACACCGATAGAAAAGAAAACTAAATAACGATTTTAGAGTGATACAGAACTAAATATTATAATTTGATGAAAAATAACAGGAAATAAGAACCATTAATGTTTAGCCATGTATACATAGTTGATAGACTACTATAAACAATGTATTCGTTCAAAATTAATTTTCTTTCAATAAAGAAATTGTAAAAAATAACATATAAAATAATAATATTAATACTATTATACTATAATATTAATTATTATAATTATAATATTATAATTAATAATATTATTTAAATAATTTAAATTATATTAAATTATTAATTTATTATATAATTATATAATTAATTATTATTATTAATTATTATTATTATTATAATTAATAATTATATTTATATAATTATTAATTTAAATTATTTAAATAATATTTAAATTAATAATATTATTATAATTATAATATTATTAATTTATTATTGCTGATTTCACAGAATTGCGAGCTTTCTTGTAGTGACAACTAACATTACCGCACTTTATCCTTTATTTCACAGGATTATAAATTCTTGAGTAATCTTGAGTAATTACAGATTAACTAATTGTAACTGATAAACTGTGTGAGTTACGCGCGATTTTAATAGTTATCGTGGTATGTAAACATTCAATTTATTTCTATTTGTTTCATTGTTCAAATTGATTATTTTGAAAAGCTTTGATTTTATTATTAATGTAACAAATTTAAATACTTTTTGAATCAATGGTTAACTTTAACTTATCTAGCTATATTCTATGTTTGTTAAGTAGGTACAATCTTTATTTATTTGTTACTTTTTTTATATGCATAAAGAAAAATTTCATGTTCGTCACATAAAATAACATCTTGCGTCTAGTTTTGTTTTAAATTTTTTGAAAGGTTGTGATTCAGCCAACCGAGAAATAAGTTAACGTTTTAGAAGAATTTAAGGGTAGACTTAAAAAAACAGCAATTACTAAGAGAACATTTACACTCCGGAAGTAAAATCTTCAGAAGTTTTATGACCGTTTTAAATCAAAACTGAGTAGTTCAGAGTGATGGACTTCTGTGTTCTCTTCAATTTAGTGTTGGATGAAGTTATCTGGGAATGGAAATTGTAACTTTCCAAGAAAAGAATTGTAAACGTAATAGATATAATGGATCGAAGAAAGGCATCAATATCAACTGCCGTACTTTTGCAGACAACCTGTCAATCTTTTATACAAAACTCGGAAAAAAGACTGAAAAATTTGATTTTTGGCGGATTAAATTAACAGATAAGTGTATTAAAAAAATAAGCAGAAAAATTGGGGCAACAGATCTTCGAAAAATACAGTTGAAGAGAACACAAAGACCATCACTCAAACTACCCATTTTCAATCTAAAACTCTCCGAAAACTTCTGAAGGTTTTACTTCCGGTCTGTGAAAATGTTTCCTTAGTGGCTGCTGCATTTTTAAAGTCTACTGCTAATTCTTCTTAATACATAACGAGCATCATAACAGCCTTGGATCACTTTAAAACAAAATACGCAGAACTGGAAAATCCGATAGGTCCATGTACTTTAGAGAGCTAATACAGAGAATGACAAGCAAAAAGTAAAAAATAGCAGGTGATCAAAGATGGTCACTACACTCCAAAGAACTCAGAACCTGTAAACGAAGAAAGCACTTTCGAAAGAAGCCAAGGTCAGGAAAAGCCTGCGTATCTGCTCGCGAGTATGAATACAAGACTGATCCCAAAGAAACAGAGATATCCTCCGCAAGATAGAGTCCTGAAATAGTTTACGAGGAAACAGGAATTTTACAAGAAACACAGTTGATGGAAACGATCTGGAAACTAAGACTAAAATTTTATGGACATATTCACAGAATGGATGACCTTAGGACAACATTGATGAAAGATGTCAGATAATTGGTTTAATACAGCCTGAAAGGACATCCGGAATATTGGAATAAACTAGGAAACCACAATGTATCGAATCAGGTTCAGAATAGTGTTTACTGACTTCCAGGGTTTCTAAGAAGAAGAAAACAGACACTGGCAAAAGGGAAAAAAGAGAAAAGCCTAAAGTAAACAATGCCTAAGAGTCTGGTTCTTTTTTCATGTACCATACCATTTCAGAACGTTGGTAACCATAACAGCAATCTGCACCTTACTGAGAGTAAGTGTAAAATCTTCATTCGCATTTATACCATACCCGGTCACGTAGGTTCTTTAACAACAACGTTTTTCTTCGACATGGACCACGTTTCCTACTATTTTGCCTCGCATGATCTTCTGCAAATAATCTAAATTCCTGATCTCTCATCACGTGTCCAAAATATTTCAATTTACTCTTTACAATGGTGTTTACTCTTAAAGTGTAGGCTGAAAATGGGCTTCCAGAAATGTCAGAGTTTACATAACATAGTCTAGAACGTCTAAAGAAGAGATTAGTGTTGTTTTTAATACCGGGTGGCCCATATGTCAGTTTCCCGACATACGGAAGAAGTAAAAATGAAGGCGTTGCAAGTTAACGGAATAAGAAACATACAGGGAAGAAAACAGATTTATTATTTGAACTGTACTTACATAATACCTTTAATATTTTTGTTATAGCGGTTGTTCAAAATGTCCACCATTAGTGTCTGTACACCTTTTACAACGACTTAAAACTGACAAATTTTCAATAATAACAACTTATCTTCATTGACGGTGTCAAATGCATTTCCATTATGCTTTTCAGTTCGGCTAGGTTTTGTGGTTTTGAAGAAAACATCAATCCTCTATAATACCCCACAGTGAATATCACATGGGGTTAAGTCTGGTTAGCGCGCAGGGCAATCAGACGTAACCACAGTGACCAATCCATTCGTTAAATTTGGAATTCAAAAACTCTTGAACTTCGGTACCGAAACATGCTAGGTTCCCATCTTGTTCCCAGATGTGCGATTGAAAATCGTAAACAGGATAGTTTTCAAATTCCCGAAAGACTAGTTCCTGCAGCACCTGTTAGTAACTTTCTGAGTTAACATTTCTCTCAAAAAAGGATCTATCAATGCAGTACTCGAAATTTCTCCCCATACCACAACACAAGGCACATTAAGCTCTTCTTGGATTACCTTAAGAAGATTTGCACCCGACGAGTACACGCAGTTAAGCCGATTAACACGTTTATTGAGTTTGAAACATGCCTCAACGCACCACAAAATTGATCACAAGAAATTTGGATCGGCTTCTGTACGGATAGCGACTGTCTCACAAAATTCCAATCGCCTATCGGAATAACCCTCGTGAATAACCTGGAGTAAAGATGGACGATATGGCTTAGAAACTCACCTCACTATAACGGACATGGTATACATATACATGGATGGTATACGTGGTTGCTGCTAACGTAACAATGTTACGAACTTATTGATACAAAATATCCTATTTCATGGGGAAACTGGCATCTGGGCCACCTGGTATTTAAGATAAATACTTGATACTAGCATATTATATTGATAATTTTGTACTAAATAGATTCTGAAAATTGGAAATAATATCAAAAATGTAATATAAATTTTGTGGAAAATTTGCAAGAAATTTAGTGATTACATATCACTTATGCTGTTTATTGCTTATTTGTGTATAATATTATTACGAATATTAAGCGAATGATTTCACACACAAAGAGAATAATAACACAGTATTAAGTAAAACATCTTATATATTATTCAAATAGAGTTAAAGAATAGAATAATTTACACTTGTGTAATATTAATTGTTTATTAAAATAAGGGAATGACATGAAGGGTTGAAAGGGTTAAATAAAATATTGAAAGGGAGTAAAAAGGGGAGACAGCGATAGGCTACGATAGGGGTAGCAGTATTGTAGAGATATCCTTCTTATATTATTTACACTTGAAGTAACTTAGGAAAACTTTGAACACCATTTTCTCTCCCTCCTGTTCATCTAACTCTAGACTTCTTCTAGTACTTTCTTCGTCATCATTAGTTCAAGTCAATTAATTAACAAGAAAATTATGCTTCGTTTGTTGAAAATATATGTCGTTCACACAAACACACACTTAAGAATATAATTAAAATAACAACAATGAGAAATAAAGTGACGAAAAGCGGCATAAATAAATCGGCAGCTTTGATTATCATCTTCAATCTAAAATACACTACACCTTATCAATTTTATCATTCATCCTTATTTTTCATGTACTTCTTCCTCAATGAAATTAGAAATACATCTAAACTCACTTTGAAAACACTTAAAACTGAGCCTGTTGACACTTTAATTAAGTTCATGGGGTGCTTCTTTACGATTCACCGCTCCTGTTATTATCAATTTGTTTTTGTTTAATTTTAATTAATAAATAAATTGTTATTAATATAGTCAATATATCAACTAATATTATCAATTCTTGTCCAATTAAAAGTTATTCGAAACAAGAAAATAAAAAAAAAGTTTTAAAGTAACATTGTCGTTTACTTTTAACAAAAGTTTTAAGTAAGAATTATTATTTCAGCGCACCTGAAAAATTTTTTTGGCTTTAATTTTTATTACGGTTCTGTACCTTGAGCTTTACAACTCCGTATATGATATTTAAATGGCGGTAGGGAATTTCACTTTAAGAAGAGATACCCAGTGGTACATTCTCCGTTTAAAACTACGTGTATTGCCGTTATTCAGACCAAAAGGTTTCTACTCCGTTTTCGCTTTAAACGTTGCACAGTTGGGAAGTTCCTTATAGCTAGATCACAGGCTAGTTGGTTTGGATGGTCATCTAGTCTTTCGTGAAATGTACAATACAAGGACGCGGTTAGCTCCTTCACTGTCGGAATTTTGAAATCGTCGTGGAGGGTTTTATTGCTTACATAAAAAGGAGCGTCAGAAGAAAGTCTTAAGAATTTTGATTGTAAGACCTGGATTGACTTTAAATTACTCTCTGCCGCTATTCCAAAGAGCTGGACGCCATAAGTCCAGATTGGTCTTAAAAGGGATTTGTATATTAAAATCTTGGAGCGGAGGTTCAATCTTGATCGAGGATGAATTAAGCAGAAGAGTAGCTTCTGGCGGCTGTTAAGTTCTAAACGTACGTAGATGATGCTTTCAAGTTAGTCGCCTAACTTATTATGTTTTTTTTAAATTTTAGGTCAGACGACCTAAACAAAAAAAAATATTGTGGTGTATTGAACTTAATTCGTTGTAGCTCCTCTAACAAATACAGTATAACTTGGTTATTTCGAACTTGGCAAATTCGAGTAAACTGGTATTCCCCTTGAAAAGCATTTTAAAATCTGATAAAAAATGGTATACCTAATTTAAAGTTTAAAAGTATGTAATTTGGTTAATTCAAAGCTTTTGAGTTTTTACCCGAGTTTTTTAAAGATAGAAAATAAATGTTTGTTTACCTAGGGATTTCGTAGACAGGTAATGACATTTTTACCTGGTGCGTTTGGGTTGAAAATAAAAAAAGCAGAGTCAATTATTCGCGGGAGTAGCCTATCTAGGGAAATCCAACCTGTACGCCGTATAGACTTTGAACATTATAAAGTAAATTTTACTTTCATAAAGACTTGTACTGTATGTTCGATTTGGGATTTCCCAATTAAATTTATACCATCATTTTTAAACCGTTTTCAGTCACAGTGAAGTAGGTTTACGGTAGAGTACACAAGTGCTTACGGTGTGTAGAAGATGTGTTGTACAATTAACGTTTGTACATTTTTTTGTAAACTAGGTACATTTCAGTTTTATTTTTGGTCATCAGTCTATCGACTGGTTTGATGTAGTTCTCCAAGCTGTTATATCTTGCACTAGTCATTTCATATCTACATACCTGTAACACCCTACATCTTTTGTAATTTGCTTTGTATATTCTAACCTTTGCCTCCCCCTACAATTCACTCCCTCAATATTACCCTCCATTTATTGATAAACCAATACCGGGATGTCTTAAGATATGTCTCACTAGCCTATCCCTTCTTCCATATATTTTATATAGAATATTTATATTATTTTCCAATATTTTATATTTCATATAGATGCTTCCATATATTTTTGTTCATCCACTCGCCTATGAACCCCTAAATTACTTATCTTGTCCACTCACCTAATCTTAAACATTTTCCTATAACACCACATTTCAAAAGCTTCTTTCCTCTTCCTTTCTATAACCCCTATCACCCACGTTTCACTCCCGTATAACATACCCTACACTCCAAACATAGTGTTTTAAGATTTTTTACATTTCAGTACTGTTCTGTTTTCGTTTCAGTTACGATTTTTACGTGCAGTGTGGCTAAGTATGGCTAAGCTTGGCCCTTACAACAGTTTTACTTTGGACGGAAAAGTTCAAGTGATTCAAGATGTGGAGCGGGATACAAAACGAAAGTGTGACTTAGCTAAAGAAAACGGGATTTAACCGAACACTGTGTCATCTTTCTTAAAAAAAAGAACGGAAAAAGTCGAAAGTGGGTAAGAACAGCAGAGTATTCTGGAGTGGACGTTTGTGTTTTGAATTTTTGCTTAATTGACTCAATAAATTGCAGCACTGTATTTCAGTAATACATACTGGAGTATGTCTAATACTATAATGCATACATAAATGTATGAAGCCTTTCTGTGAAATTGACGTTCTACTTTATTTCTGTTATTAGTACATAGGTGCTGCTTTACAAAATTTTACTTAAACCAGTTTGGCTGTACGGCGTTCAACTTTGGGGAACGACCAGCAGACGTAACATAGAGGTAATTCAAAGGTTCCAGAATAAGGTTCTTTGGGCTATAACAAGGGCGCCATGGTTTGCAAGGAATACAAATACAGAAATACAACATTATTGCAACCTTCCTGATGTAGTGGACGAAGTCTGGTGTTTTAATAGAAAATATCAGGCAAGACTTAAAAGTCACGAAAATTAATTAGCCATAAATCTTTAAACGATGCAGAAGAAGTTAGGCGCCTGAAACGTTACCATGTTTTGGACTTGTCTGAAAGAGTTTAAATGTACAAAAATTTATAGTGAAAAGTATTCCATATTGTAGAATGTAAATATCTTTGTGCATAGTAATGTTTTTCTTTAATATATGAGTAATTGATATAATGAGAGTTACTCAGGGTAATGAGGCCTCAACTTGTGATTTGTAAATTCGAAAGATTTGTTTATAGTTTATTTTTAAAAAACTGATTGCAAATAATGTTATTTCAAAAAAACCAATACATAGAATAACAAAAGTTCGAATTCCGTAATTTTTTAACTTTACAATACCGTTCCATGTGATGTTGGTTGATTCGAATTTTGGATAATTCGAGTCGGAACAAAAATCCTTGTAAAAAAAATCGTACTAGGGGGAAATTCACACAGATCATGTATCTGAGTGAATAAAATGTGGAAATTTGAAAACTTAAAAAAATCCTGCCTTAATTTAAGCCCTTTTTATTGAGCCGCCACAGTTAAAAGGGCGTAACTCATGAACGGGTAGGAATTTTTAAATTCCGACTCGATTTTCGTGATCTACACCCTCAAATCCATGTGACATTCCATGTGGTATCCATGCGATATTTTCCATTCTCCTTCACGTTCGATAATGTTCCTCCAAGTTGTGTTGTATCATGTACGTACGGTTAAGGGATTAGAAAGTTAACCCACAAAAAGTAAAAATAATGTTTTTTCAAAATTAAAATTTTTCATAATTCTATGTTTATTTAATAAGAATACATAACCAATTTTTAACAGATACTAACTAGAAGTTGATAAAAAAAATCACTAGTGTAATGATATAAAACACACATCTGAGCCATCAAAGTCGTTTAGGCTCACAAGCTCCAGGGCTTTAGAAATGATTTAATAGTTTAATGTAGTTTATTTACCCGGTATTTTTGGTTATTTAGTATTTTTTATGTATTGGTATGGATATTTTTAATATATTATATTTGATTTTTTAAGTACTTATGTTTTATGTATGTTTGTATTTCGGAACCGTTCTTTGTTTGCAAACTGAAGTTTTTATTTTGACACTCTCTCTACCCAATTAAGTTAGGTACTTATTTTTCTCTCTGTATAAGTTTATGATTAGAGTATAGTACATTAATTTATATTTGTGCAATTGTGATTTGGTTTGTAATAAGTTACTGTTTATTTTATATGTAATATTGTTTCTATCATTGGGCCACTTTGGCTTGTTGTAGACAATCTACTGTAATTAATTAAATAAATAAATAATTGGAGGAGATTTCAACAAAAGAACAGAAGATTCTTTTTTAAGTGTCACAAGATATGTAATTTTTTTATGTATTACTTCTTTTTTATGTACTACTTCACTAAGCAGGTTGTAACTTTCTGGTAATGGCCTGATGGCCCTACTTCTACCAACTTATTCTAAAATACGAGTAGTATCTGGTGTCCCATCTGACATTAAAATGTGTCAAAATATTTTTACTAATTCAATTATACCTGGTCGGTTTGAATATTGTACCCTGATCCTTCAGCGATAAATATATGGTTCTTGGAGGATCAGAATACATTTAGAAATTATATATTATATAATTCATATTTTGTTAATCATTTAATATTCTTTTGTACATTTACTGCTAATCACCGTCATTTCATTATCGTCTTCATTATCATCTCCATAATGGTCATCTTATCTTCAGCTTCAACTTATGAATTTATGATCTTATTACTTCAATACTTTTGCGCCATCTTCCTAGGAAATCCATCATACTCTTAACTCAAATCTATAATTCCATTCTCCGAGTCGCTCACTTTCCTATTCAGTGGAAGTATTCTATCATAATTCTCTTCTTAAAACCAGACAAACCGCCTCACCAACTAACTTCTAACTGGCCAATTAGCTTATTGTCTATTCTCTCCAAACTATTTGAGAAACTCCTTCTACCACGCCTAGTACCGTTTATCGATGTTTCAAACACAATTCCTGATCATCAGTTTGGATTTCGTTCATCTCATTCCACACTTTAGCAATGTCACCGACTTATTGATATAATCTCTTCAGCTCTTGAAAACAGTCAATATTGTTCAGCCGTGTTTCTTGATGTATCTCAAGCCTTTGATCGGGTCTGGCATGATGGACTCCTATAAAAATTTAAACTAATATTTCCAGATAACCTGTACCTAGTAATAAAATCTTTTCTAGTGGAACGTTACTTCTTCTTCTTCGCACTATCAAGGATTAGGCATAAGCCTGTTCCGAACTCTAGTGAAACGTTACTTTAGAGTTAAACAAGGTAATGCTTTCTGAAATGTACGAAGTCAATGCTGGGGATACCGCAAGGAAGCGTACTTGCACCAAGGCTGTTTTCTTTAAGCAACAGTGAAATACCAATTTGTATCCATACAACTATGGCTATATTTGCTGATGATATGGCAGTGCTTGTGGTTGATGCTGATCCTGAAATTGCAACTTGAAAGACACAAAACAATTTACACCTGATAGAGTCATGGCTTAAACTTAGGAAAATTAAAATTAATGAAAACAAATCGCAACGAATGACGTTTACTCTTAGGCAACAAAACTGCCCAACTGTTTAAATTACTAATATTCTGCTGCTTCACACTACTCAAACACGCTATTAAGGCTTACACTTGGACAGAAAACTTACATGGAACGAACATGTTACACACACAGGCCACAAACTTAAAACACGCTTCTATCAACTGAAACGCTTACTCGATAGACGTTCTAAATTAAACATTTCACACAAATTAACAATCTACAAGACAGTCTTAAGACCAATCTGGACATATGGAGTTCAACTTTGGGGATCTGCTAAACCTTCACACACGAAACGTATACAAGTGATTCAGAACAAGATTCTACGAAAGATAACGCAATGCCCCTTTTACATCACAAACTTAATGTTGCACAAAGACTTACAAATCCCATAGTACGTAATTGATGTCGCGAAACAACTATACAAGACGATGCATGACAAATTTAAATTACATGACAACCCTCTCATACAAAACATGTACACTAGGGCGATACCGGGTGCTCAGCGCAGACGTTTGAAGCGACTCTGGCCAAGAGATCTTCTTGGCCAATTGTAGGACTGTGGTGATGACGGCACGCTCCTTCAAGTAAATCAAGTTTTGGAGCATTAGGTCCACGTTTAGAAATTGTTGTATTTGTAATAACAGATACTAAATTTCAATTAAAAGTGTCAAAAAAAGCTTCAACTAATTCATGTTTTAAGATAAATGCACAATTCAGTCAAGTTTAGTTTTAATTTTTGTCCACAAGTTTCTTTTGAACGTTATTACGCAGATTTTTATCATCATTGTTTTGTATCAAAAGTTTATTACTAACATTAAAAAAAAACTAACTGCAAAAGAATTGCACTATATTAAAAAAATAAATAAAAAAATGTTAGAAAAAATGAATTGACAAAACGTGACAAACATCATAGAAAGTTAAACAACATAATGCACAAAATCCTTTGTAATGAAAATAAACGACTAAAATGAATTACTGCAACATTTTCAAAAGTCGATAAGACATGGATCTGTAAAAGGAATGAAATATTTTGTGCAGTTCTGTGATTGAATTGAAGTGAAAAAGTCTAATTTGTATCTGTGATCTAATTTTAAGTAAACGAATTAGTGTTGTATTAAGTGTATTAATAAATTTTAGTAATTAATATTACTTTTAAAAGAATTCTTTTAAAAATGAAAGACATAATAAGAAGTAAGTAGACAGGCTTAACTTAATAATTCAATCGTACGACAATAATAATATGATTATTAATAAATTTATTTTATTGATCCTATTCCTTTAGTAATACAATTCTTCGTTTGACCTCCCAAGTCATTTTACAGCATCTAATAATTCAAACATCCATCGTACTTAATTGAGTCTGCCTGCCTAACTGATTACCTCTTCCGTAGGCATAGATTGTGCCTACAATTTCTTACAGTTACTAGGCCTTACCAAGTAAACTCTATTCATATTCTTTGTCATGTCTTCGTAGTGTTCACAGTAGTGTAATTCATTTTTTATTTTAGTGATTTATTTATACGTTACTTTTTGTTTCTTTTATTTTATAAAATAGGCTACAATAGAATTTATAAAAGTGAGTAATTAAAAATATTAATTATATAAATAAATTACAAATGAATCGGTCATTTCAGAAAGCCCATAAGTCAAAAATTCTAACTTTTGGAAAAATTCAAAAACCTAGTAATTTACTACGTTTCAATAAAAAAAAAAACAATATTAAAATATATAATTTGTTCAGTGGCCTGTCCCCTTTAATATGAAATGTAAACTTTTGTATTTTTAACGATAAGCTACTTGTTTAAAAATAAGTTGGAAATTTTCACTTGACGTGTTTCTGAAATAAATTAGAATAAAATGCTAACCTGCGTTGTATTTTAGTAAAATACGTTGTTAGACCAGAAGAAAAATTTGATGTACAATAGTATTCATTTATTTATTTTACTAGTTTACATTAGTGACTTAAAATAGATTTTGCAAGTAAAATAAATTGAAATTCGTAACTTTCAGATAGAAAATGTTGGTTTTTAAGACTATTCACGTTTTTCGTCGTCGTCACTAACGTTAGTTATCTTCCTAAAAAAGTTTTTTGCTTAGAAACTTTGTATAGCCTTTTCCACTAGAAAGTAGAGCTTAAGCATAAAAAAATCATCCTCTTTCATTTTTTAATTAGAAGGAATCACTTTATATCCTTAAGGATAAGCTTGTTCTTAATGTTATTTTACTTAAGGGAAGCCAGACTTTTGTGATTTTTGTAGGGATTGTGTGTTTGAATTCAGTTAGTCCTAAAAATGCACGAGAGAAAAAAATGTAAAATTTTGACTTACGGGCTTTCTGAAATGACTGATTCAAATAACTTATTTTATTGCCACTTATTTTAAAATTAATTTTTATTTGCAATAAACCTTTAATATTTATATTGAAACACACTTATCTATAGGCCTACTAATATTATAAAGACAAAGCGTGTTTTTTTGTGCAGTCTAATTTCCAAAACTACTGAACGGATTTTCATGAAATTTTGACAGCATATTCGTATTTATAATCACAACAACATTTCTTTTTAAATTTAAAAAAATGATAACCCTAAAGGCCCTAATGAAGGTTTTCATAAACATATATGTGTATGGGTGCATGTGAGTAGGTATTGCTGTTGAAGTAGATGAAGGGGTTTGATGACGAGAGACGTACGTGGGGGAAAACGTCGTATGTGTGTGTGTGTATACGTTGGAGTATTATATACAGTCGATCTAGTAGCTAGACAATTTCTGTAACATATTTATTTAAAAAAAATTTATTAGGTCCTACACATGTTTCGCGTGCGAAGCCGTGGGGGCCATCCTCGTTGTAAAGGGATATTTTAGCGTTTAGTTATTAAGGGAGTCGAACTTTCTCTACTACTCAATATTAACGTTTTGCCACACACCTCATATTTGATATTTCGCTATCTTTATTATGGTTGGACACTGATTGTGTTATTATGAACGATTTAGATTATTGGTAGCATTTTATTACAACGCAATATGTAAAAATGTATAAAATAATTTAATTGGTAGATTTAATAACATAAAAGTTATAACTCTTACTAAATTTAAAAAAATCAAATATTTTAATGAAATATATTTAAAAAAATTACTTTTAAGGCACTGTTCTGAATTTATCTTCTTCTTCTTCTTCTTCTTTTTCTTCTTCACCAATGAAGGATTAGGTACTGTTCCGGCATTCGCCTAGCCACCGGTCGCTCCGGATCGCGCCGTCCAATCGGCCTGTAACTTCTGACCAGTCTAGGAATCCTATGTGGAAACAGCTTTTCAAGATAACCTTTTTTTGATCATCACATTTAATTAAAAAAACTACAAACAAATAACACCACTAATGCATGTGTACATAAATACTGTAACTGATAACGAAATTTTCATTACTGATTTTTATAATAGTCATCAATTTTGAGCGCGTATTAGGCGGAAACATATAGTTACACATATTTTACCTTATTAATCAAGGGACTTAACGAATACCGCGTTTTAAGCAGAAAATCGTTTTAGCCGTGAGCGTATTAAACGAATTCTACTGTATTATGCCGAATACATTTTTAGTTTGTTTTTTTTAACGCTACAATACATTGCCTTATATTTTGAATCCTTAGAATATTTAATAAAAGTCATTAGATTAAGTAATTAATTCCGATTAAATTAAGTAAGTATTTATATAGGCCTATAAAGTACTTAAAGTAATAAAGTAAATCAAGTATTAAAGAAAATTACGATTTTTTAAGTGAAAATTAATTAATTATTTCATAAGCTCATAATCCTAAGCATAGTTCACAATATCAGTTTGTTTTATTAGTCTACCTATAAAATACGACTCATATAAAAAAATACAGAAGAATCGATCAAATAGGAAAAATAATATGAGTATTTTAAAAGCTGTACAAATTGATTTAGGATTTGAATATTTATGCTTTTATTATTTACTTCAGGTAAAATAAATATCACTTCTTACTTAGAAATAAGCTAATGGGTTTTTCTCTTATTAGTTTAACTTAGTCACAGGTATTGAAGCACAAAACTAACAAATTGACAACTGTGGTTTTAAATCAATAGTCAGTGACTGTAGTACGGAAAAGTACTGTAATGAAAAGGGTGTTCTGACTAATAAACTGGTTATTGTAAACGTAATTTGTTAGTAGTGGATTCAAGAATTGTCCGTCTTCATTAGCTTTAATGTCCACAACAGTCGGATGTAAAGAAAAAAAACGAAAGAATTAAATAAACAAGAATTGTACCGCAATTATGTTCCTACCCTGCAGTAATCCCCGCCATTCTCCTTCTTCCCCTTCTCCTAACGCTATAGTAAAGTAGGGAAGACCCCGGGTTTGATTCTCTGCTACGGTTAGAAATTTTAAACGAGTAAAAACCAGATGTTCATTATAACACTGCAGTTGCTAATGATCAAGCTGTTGATAGGATTTAAATAAATTTATTTTAGTTTCAAGAATTGTTATCAGGAACTGTTTCTATTTTAAACAACCACCCAATCTAAACGCCGAGTTATGCTGGATTTTCTATATAGGTCTACGTAGATTTAAATTTGCCAGAATCCAGAGGTGTGTTTATGTCCGCGGCTCACTAAGATAAGTTCCTCTCTCAACAGGTGTTACTTAATAATAAATAGCTATTTTCTACAGCTGACCAACTGGGTTGAACTGGATGCCTATAAAATATAAAAATCTCGTGTGAAACACTGACACGACTTTCTTTTGCCAATGCATATATAATGAAAAATATAACCTAACATTAGTAATAAAATATTAGAAATAAACTGTAAAACTAATCTCAAAAAATATAACCTTATTTTAATCATGAGTGAATGATGCAAAATAAAAATCAACATTAGTTTGGCTTACTAATACGGAAAATCACTCTTTGACGCCAAAATAGGCTTTGCAGAGAAACATTCTTGAAATAAAAGTCGTAGGCTTTTAATTTACTATAAATTTTATTATTTACACTTTTGTCGTAAAATGCATGCATGCTAAGGCAAAAATCTTAAAAAACCTATTTTTTACTTATTTTCATGAAAAAAAATAATAAAACAGAGAATCACTTATTACCGCTAAACTAAGCGTAACGGTATACAAAGAAATGTTTCGAATAAAAGTTGTAGGTTTTTAAATGTTCTACAACTTTGATTATATATACATTATATACTTTGATTGTATACGTTTGCCCTAAAATGCATATTAAGGCTGCAATATTAAAAAATAAATTCTGCGAGAGAACAGCCTCTCCAAGAATTTCAGTAGACATGGCGCCTACCCTGTTTTTTAGAGAATAGAAAATGTAGTTACTGAGGTGATTTTTCAAAAAATCGTATGATTTTTTGAGAAAATCGCAAATAAGTGAAAAATGAAACGAATAAACGACGTTCGAATGACCGATTTTGATGGAAATGTTCGTGTCGGATCCTCTAGAAGTATCTAACTTAAGTTTTAAGTCTCAACTTCGTACGATGTTTCATTCTTGAGATATTTTGTTCACACACACACACACACAGACCAATCGCTAAAATCATGTTTTTTTGGGTTCAGGGGGTCTGGAAACGTGTATATCCGGTGAAAAATCAATTTCAAAAAATCTACATGAAAACATTTGCTACTTTTCTTCTTATAATATTCTTATACGCAAGAGAAAGTAAAAAATATATCATATTGAGAAAATATAATGCGAAACCAGTAAACTTTCATACTAATATTTATTTTCTTTTAGGAAGAAATTACATAAAATTCAATTCTATAAGGCAGATTACAATGGCACAGAGGTTAATAAAACGTTATTTCGGTGAACTACAAAACAGAAGGTCCTTCGTTCGTTTCCCAGCTAGGATGAGTATTCAAATAGGTTAAAAACTACTGAGTCTGAAAAATAACCAATTTCAGTTTTTAATGACCAAACAGTTGGCGCGCTTCAAAGAAACTAAAAAGATTTTCTATAAAATTACTGTATCTATTGTTTAGTGATAGTGTGATCGACAACAGAATTTAAGGTCAATTTTTAACTGTTGGCACGAATTTAAGTGAATAAAAAATCCAAAAAAATAAGGTTTAATAGTTTGATAAAATCATTATAATATAGGAGTGTTTTATTTTCAAGATAAACCTCCTCCATCTCCTTCTTCTTTATCTTTCTATTCTTCTTTCTCATAAAGCAGAAGGTTCGTGGTTCGTTTCTCGGCTTTGAAACAGGTTAAAACCTACCGATGCTGACACATAACCAAATGTCGTTGTTACTGACCAAGCAGTTGATACGATTCAAAGAAACTATAAAAGATATTCTGTAAAATGACCACCTTTATGGCGTAGTTATATTGTCATTAACTACAAGGTCAATAGTTAAGGAATTGAACACAGTTGCTGTTGACACGAATTCAAATAAACAAAAAAAAAATCCGATAATAGCCTTTTAAAATTTTATAAAATCATTATAATACAAGTATGTTTTCTTTTAAAGAAAAATGTGATTTAAATAACACAAAGTACAAAGTATTTATTATTAAAAAAATGCCTTTATTTAAAACATATTTGATTTACAACATATTACAAAAAACAAAATACTACTAAGGCTGAAATATTAAAAACTCCATTTTTCACACATTTTCGCGGAAAAAACAGAAAAACACAAATTATCGCTAAATTAAGCGTTATACAAGGAAATGTTTGAAATAAAAGTTATAGATTTTTTTAATTATCAATTTTATTGCTGTAAAATGCATATTAAGGTCGCAAACTTAAAAAAAACAATTTTTTTTCTACAAGAGAACAACCTTCCAAAAAATTCTAGCAAACATGGCGCCTACCCTATCTTTTAGAGTATAAAAATATAGTAAATGAAACGATGTTTAAAAAAATCGTAGGAGCGGTTTTTGAGAAAATTGCAAAAAAGTGAAAAATGATACGAATAAACTTCTACTTCAGGTTGACCGATTTTGATTGAAATGTTCGTGTCAGGTCCTGTAGTAGTAGTAGTAGTAGTACCTGTTTTAAATTTGTTTTAAATTCTGTCTTGAAGTTTTAAATTTTAAGTTCGTACGGTGTTCCTTTCTTGAGGTATTTTGTTCACATACACAGCCCAATCACTAAAAACATGTTTTTCGGATTCAGGGGGTCTGAAAACGTGTAGATCCGGTGAAAACTCAATTTCGAAGTATCGACATGAAAACAATACTTTCCTTCCTATAATATTCATATAGGCAAGAGAAAGTCAAAATTTAAGTTAACGAATTAACGTACGAAATGACAGGCTTTATTTTTCTGTAGCGTTAAAAGTTTTCTATTCGGTCGTTTTTGAAACAGAGCTCTTCAAATACAAAAGACTTCTTTCGTGGTTGGAACTATTGTTAAATTATTAATAATGATAAAAATAGAGCAGTTAATTAATCAACAGGGAAAATGCACTTAAGGCCAAGTACAAAATATAACTGAATCAAAATCATAAAATACACGAACGTTACAAAAAGTTAATTATGTTAATATTGAATTTTTATCTTTATTTAAATTTTTTATCATTTTACAATGTTTATTTGAATATAAAATTATAATAGAACTCAATGAGCATTACAAGATAATGGTATAATGAAAATATTATGAAATATTTAATTTCTTACGTAACGCAAATAAAATAACAATAAATGAAGCGATTAAACGTATACAAGTTTCTTATAAATTTAGTTTAGTATCTAACATTGGACTGATCGGAAATAAACGCGGCAGTTGTGTGTTATACGATAGAATTTTTTGTATGTAAAAACTAATTAGTTATTTTATGAAATCATTAATTCATTTTAGTGATTATTTAAAAATATATTGACGGGTTTATTTATAATAAATTTATATTTTATGTAATATATATATATTTAATTAAGTAGGCCTAATTATATAGAATTTAAAAGAAAAATCTGTTGTGGGGGAGACTGCACGAGATCTGTGATATTTTATTATCATTTTATTTTTCTATATTTACTCCGTACATTCATCTATGGGAGTATAATCATTCAAGTCGTTCTGTGTGTAGTATCTCATTACTGCTATGTGTAGTGACCCTGAAATAATTTGTGCTATGTCATAACCTAAATAGTGTAATAATATTAATAATTATTCATTTTTATTTAGTACTTCTATAATATCTTTCAGTGACAGACGTTCGATGAATATGAATAAAATATTTACATTTTTGTTTTTGTAATTTTACCGTTGCTCATCGAGGAACAACTTAAAAACAAGTAAGGTTAGTTTTAAAAATGTTATCATTATTATTATTATTTACTTTAGTATTCGGTTGTATATAGATTAACTATTATTTTCATGTGAAATTGCTAGATTTACTAATGTTTAGCTAAATTAGTTATGTAGCTTATCTAACAGTTTTTCTCAGTAACACTCTGGCCAATTGCTCGTGCGTAGCTCATCTAATTTTATTTACGTAAAGGATGACCTTGTCTTAAAAAGACCCTTATCTAAAAAAAAATAATTAACACAAATTTTCTTTTACTTCTAAAACTACAAATATTGATAAAATTATAGTTATTAGTTTTTTTTAAAAGACAATACTTTTGTTCTCATGTTAATTTTTTTATAAAATAAATGTTTTTTTTTCTATGTAGCTGAATTGTGCAACATTTTTGTAACAATTATTTTGGTTGTTTCGTCATTGCGATACAAAAATAAAACAAAAATCATAGATTATAATTTCGGTAAAAATTTAAAGAAAACAAATTTAACATTGTTTAGATGTTCCTTAGGCTACTATACAAATTTTTCGCCAATTATATTCTTACGGTTCTCAAATTTTAATTTCAAATAACCCCTCTTTTATAAAATCACAATTTTTGTAATCAACCTGTTTACAGATTATTTGAAATAAATAACTGCGATTACATTGTGTAAGCTTAATACTAGTCCCTGAAGGGTGTTCAAATTGGATTTATAAATATCACTGGATTAATCAAAATTCCATTATTTTTAGAATACACATGCTGAGTTTAAGAAATGTATCTCTTAAAAATATTTATATCTGTAGGGTAGTTACCTGAATCGAAATCCAAATGCTTCAATTGTTTTTGTGTAACTGATAAGGAATTAACGTGCTGAATTTCAGTTGTCTAGTTGATCGGGAAGTAAAAGAATTAGCAATGAGAGAGTGAATGAGTCAGTAAAGACTTTTTAAGTTGCGTGTATAAACATTTATGCTCTACATTTAGTGCCCAGCAAAATTCTTCATAGTCACTTAATATTCCTCAAGTAAATTGTAGTCCCATTACCTAATAAAACTAATCATCTTCCGAAATTTCTCAACTATATCCGGGATTCTTAACTTCAAGTAGCAAGGTGGTAAAGTAAAAATATCTTTTAGATTCTTACACAATCTTAGTGTTATTATTCCGGATGTAGTCTTATAATATTTATATAGAATATAGTTCTACAGAAAGTCATTTTTTCACGTCTCGTTTTTATTTCCATATCATTCACTGGTTATTTGTAAGGTATAACAATTTTTTTTTATATAACTTTTTTTGATGCATAATCTGTTATTTAACAATATATGCAACTTATCAATTAGATTTAACGCTTAAAAAATGACAACCCACTGTTGTGATTAACAAATTATAAAATTAAAAAATATTATACTGTTCTTAATTATTATTTACAATCAAAATTAGATAAATAGTGTTTTTTTAAATTAATAAAAAAATAACCAAAACCTCCTTTAAAACGAAAAAACCAAAATGAGAAATAATAAGTATTAAGCACATGATTCGGAAATATATGTACCTACACCGAACTTTACTGGAGATAATTAAAAATGTTCATTGAAGTATTTAGAACATTCACACTCGAACACGCCAGTCATCTACAGAATATTAACATTATATTATTTACAATTTAAAATCATATGTCAGAATCGCCCTGGGAGATCCAGTACTGTAGCACGTTTTAGTCTATGAGCATCATTACTGTTGGCTTAAGAGATTCAGTGCTAAGAGATTTACGTGGTTGTTTAGACGTTTGATGTTTTTACCACTGAAACTTCGTATTTCTTCTCGTACCTTCTGCAAATCGATATCACGGTGTATATCGGCGTTGGTAATATACCACGATGCATTTAGTATGGTCCGCAGAGCTTTTGATTGAAACCGTTGCAGAATCTCGATGTTTGAAGTCGATGCTGTGCTCCATAACTGAATCCCGTAGGTCCAAACCGGCTTCAGCATGGATTTGTACAAAAGTAGTTTGTTGTCAATCGAAGCTGGGTACGCCAACCAACGAGCCAATACATCATCCTAAATGTTAAATCTAGCTGTTTCCTTTTCATTTGAATGTGTTTGCGCCAAATCAAACCTCTATCCAAGTACATTCCTAAATATTTTACATCTCTTGCCAGTGGAATATTCTTGTCATTCATTTGGACAGGAGGACAAGTTGCTCTTCTGGTAGTAAACGTTACATGCGTAGATTTGCCCTCGTTCCCCTTGATCTTCCACTTTGTCATAACAAATAATTTTGAAATATGTTCCAAATTCAGAGTATTGACTTTAAAAATTGAGATTTTCAAATTGAGAGTATTAAATTTAAGAGTTGATGTAAATACATCCGGAAAAATTGGTGACAAGTTTACTGGGTTTAGAAATGGATTTTTGCTTCAGGTTGAGGCCGAATATTTCTATTCGGCCGTTGAAATTTCTTTGGGTATAGGCTACAAATACTGTACATAATGATGAAGGCTATAATTCTAAAGTTTCCCTTGCCTGCCTTAATTATAAATTACGTGCTAAATGTACATTATAAGTATTATTCATATCATACTAAATATTTAGTTCAATTGTAGCTACTTAGTTTTACATTAAAAAAATTAGATTAATATATTAATAAATTATTAAATAATAATATAATTATTAAATTAAAATAATATGATTAAATTATTAATATAATATGACCGCACAGTTGTAAATAAAAACAAATAAAGTGAAAAATATTTTTAATACTTCTTTCTAATATAAAATAAAAATATACTTTCTTTTTTATAAGATTGATTCAGTCTTATTTGATCAGAAAACTAAGGTGTTTATTAAAGATAATATTAAATTTATTTAAAATAATATTCTGTTTCTCCTAATTAATTTTTATTTAATTTTTCTCATAGCTTCTGTTTATTATTTACGTGAAATCTTTTTGCTGACATTTAAATAACGAATTATTATTTAGTAAATTATCACAGTAGGTCTAAATATTAGTAATATCATAAATAAATAAAAAATTAGTTACTATATGGAACATAGTTTATTATTAAAAAAAAACAACAAAAAACCAGAACTAATCGATAAACTTGTAACTCATGTGTGTGTTAATTTGGGAATTTTTTTAAAAAAATTACTTGTTTTTAGTCTACGGTTGTTTTTCAAAATTGCGCATTTTTGTAGTGTGTGTGTGTGTATGTGAGCGCGTGCGCCCAACCATGTGTGGGAGTCTTATCAATAATATAAATTCTTATTACTGTAAATTTTATATTTCGCATTTTTATTTGTAGTTAAAAATCAATCATTACTTATTTGTCAATTGAAATTGTATTGTTTTGTCCTGCCGACAGGCGAAAGGCTAGTAGAATGGGATTTTTGTATATTTGTGTTAATTAAGAATTGAATTGCATCGAACTGAACACAAGATTATTCATAATTACGAACAAAAAAAGCACAGAAACAATCCTAACGTATCGTATCATCATTTTTAATGTACAATTTAATATTAGATTATTCTGTAAATACTAATACTAATAATAATAATTATAATAACAACAACAACAACAACAACAACAGTAATAAATGTGAATAATATGAAGACAATATACGAAATAATATGCTAAAACAAAGTAGAATAAAGTTATATGATATTTTTATGATTAATTTTACACATAAACCGCTTCAGAGTGAGTTAATGTAGCCTACTACAGATTTTCTGCAGTATGTATATTAACATTTAGAACGACAATAAGATGACAAACACAGGCCTTACACAATGTACAGAATGATAAATGTCTTATACACTGTTTCTAAATAGTTTTATCTTATTTTTTTATTTTTAGTTTTATTTAAAGTCGCATCGACAGCTTGCTTATTAGCGACTACGGTAGATTTTAACGTGTTAAAATTTCCAGACCCAAGTCGGAAATCGAACCCGGGATCTTCCTCTTTGTAGATTAGCGCACTAGTCACTACGCCACGGAGGCGTTTATTTTTGTTTTATTTTTGTAACCACTTTTGCAACTCATCAGGTAATTATTGTTAATTACCAAAACATCTTGATGTAAAACAGTCAGTTGATCAAAAAATTATCAAAATTCTTCGGATAAAAATTTGGTATACCTACAGGAAGGTGTTAAAACTACAAAAGTTGACCACTTAGAAAATGTTAAATATACAGAAAATATAAAATTAATAAGACGACTCTATTAAATTTAAGTTTTTATAAAGTTAGAAAAGGTCTTCAAAATTGCATCGTAAAAAATTGTTTCAGTCCAATTTCCTTTAAAAAAGTAACAAATATTCAATCCTAAAAATTAAAAAGTCCTCAAATTTTTAATTAAGTCACAAAAATACCCATATTTTTCATATGGTTTTACGTTCATGTTGTTTAGGTCATTAGCCGAAAGGCTGGTTTGAACCTGTAGAGGTTTTACTAAGTAAAACAAGGAGTGAGGTGGTTTACAATTTCCTTCCTCAGTGAGTTGAAAAGTATGCTTATCAGTTTGCCAGGCCCTCTGAGAAGCACATAATTTCCGCTCCGCAAATGACACCTTAACTTTATTCACCACAGGGTCTGGCTGTATAATGAATTTCATTACTTTCAGAAGAGCTTACCCTGATTGGTGTCTTTTACACCTCTACCTCTTCTGTTCTTAAATGATTCAGTCATTTAATTGGTTCACCATGTGATAAGAAACAGAACTACTTTTTAAGCCTTTTTTCATATGGAATTCATAAACTCGAATATTTTAGAACTACTTAGAAGAGCACTGGATAAGAATGTAAGAATCCTGTTAATAATGAAACACGAATGGCTGATTTTTTATTTACATACTATTATTACTTTAAGGGACAATATTAGTTTTGGTTAAATAGGTAATTTATCTTAAATATATAAATTTAAATGTTAGCATTTCTTAAAAAGAATTTCAGGCTCTCCTCTTATCAACTATTTACCAAATGCTTACTTCCTATGTAAACGGAATATTTAAATTTTGATAAACTATAATGCACTTACTCTTTATCATATATTTTCAATTTACAAAGAGTGAAATTTTGTTTTGTTTAATCCGTTTCGCTACCTAGTAAGAAAAATTTGCACTTGTCTTCATCTTATTTATAATACTACTGGTTTTGCATTTTCCTTTTAGTTTGCGGTAATTGTCTCTTCAGCCTTATATTTTCAATGTCATCTATGTCAATTATAAATTAAAAATTTTACATGATAATTATCAATAGTGTAGGAATCGGAAACCGAATTTGCTGGTTTTCCCGCCGGTGAGATTCAGATGGCACGTGAGCTCGCAACAGCTGGATAACGGTCGACGCAAGAAGAAGAAACCAGTGTGTGTAAAAAGTGTCGAGTGACGAGAGACTGTTTTCTTATGTTGTATTCTTTTTATTCTGATGTAATAATGTTCATTTTCATGTTTAAATAATAATTTGTTAAATTGACGTGTGACGAGTTTTATTTTCATCCATTCAAATCCCACAAATTGGGGGCCCGTCCGGGATGAACTGAGTAACGAGTTTCGACACGAAACACACGACGCAATTTAGGACGCCATTTTTACGACGCTTACAACGAACCATCTTCTTTGCTGTTGCTTACGACGCTGACGACGAAACGACGTGCAGTTTTGTGAATCGACGACGTTTGGATCTAAGACGAGGATTCATTTGATTAACAAAACGTGCTTTTTGGATTTTGGGCATTTTGGCTGCAGCATTTTTTGGTGGTACAAGTGACGACGAGAGGTATAAATTGTGACGACGACGAGGGATTTTGGATGTGGTGAGAAAAGGACGAAGGCTCATCAGAAAAATAAAGGAAACGACGAAAAGGTATCGACAACCTAACCTATAAACCGGTGCGACGAAAAGAAGATTACACAGTTACCGACGGTCGATAAAACTGGAAACTACTTTACCGACTTTTGAATAAAACGACGAGATGGCGACACTAGGTGACATAACCTCAATTCTGAACAACATAAACAACTCACCAACGAAAGCAATCAAGGTTTTACATCACCTTATTTTTGGGACAATTCCAACTGACAGGAAAAATAGAAAACGACTGCGGGAGTTTACAGGATTCGAGTTTACAGCAGGTTCGATTGAGGAAGAACAGCAAAAGAAATTTATGGAGGAGACGTTTTCGGTGTCGGAGTTGTGTGTTGTGATAGGAATTTTGTGTGTTGACGCTGGCACTAAAGGGGAGATGATTGATGACATTTGTTATTACCTGACAAATTTGGACGCACTTCAAGCAAAAATAAACGACGATATCAAACAGGAAGAAGAAGACGACGAAGATGAGGAGGATGATGAGGACGATAAAAAGAAAGTGAAGATAAAAAAGGACGAGAAGAAAGGCAACAGTTCTGATGAGGAGCAGGACAAAGATGTGTCGGAGGAAATAAGGCGAAATTTGGCTGCGATAGAGTTACAAAATAGGAGGTATGAAGAGCAGCATAAATTTTCGTTGACGTTTCGTGACATAGAGGGCGCTTTGAAAACATTCAATGGCAAGGACGGATATCCGGTGAAGAAGTGGATCACTGATTTCGAAGAAACAGCAGTCTTGATGGGATGGAGTGAGCTGCAAAAGTTTGTGTTTGCAAAAAAATCACTTGAAGGTTTGGCTAAGCTTTTTGTTCAAGGTGAGCGAGGATTGACGTCTTGGTCAGCTTTGAAGAAAGCACTGAGGGACGAGTTCGATACAGCGACGAGCAGTGTGGAAATTCATAAGCTGCTAACTCAACGACGGAAGAAGCAGGACGAATCCCTCCAGGAATATTTCCTAGTGATGAAGGAGATAGCCAGCCGTGGTGACATTGAATTAGTTTCAGTGTTTCAATATGTGATTGATGGTATCGACGACGAGACAGGAGCAAAACTTCTTTTGTACGGGGCGACGAGTTCTAGGGAGTTCAAGGACAAGATGAAGAGCTACGAGTTGGCAGTGAAGTCGATGCCAAAGAAGAGCTCCAAGAACTCTAACAACGGCAATTCGCAAGGAGGTTCCAAGCACAACAACGAGAAGGATGGAAGACGCAACGATGGTGCAAGGAAGAAGGACAGAAGCGGCGAAGGAGAAAAGAAGTGCTATAATTGTGGTGATGCTGGACATAATTCGAGGAACTGTATGCACAAGGACAAGGGTAGAAGATGCTTCAACTGTAACGACTTTGGGCACATCTCCAGTGAGTGCACAAAAGAGAGGAAGCGAGACAGAAGAGGTACTGCAAGGGATGGTTCAAACATGCACAACCTGGCGACTTCGAATAGCAACCTGAAATTCAAGGAAGTCAAGCTGTGCGATCAGGAAATCAACGCCCTTATTGACTGTGGAAGTCACTACAACCTTTTGAGACAGAATATATACGAGACGATGGAAGCTCCAGGATTGCGAGAGACGAGTGTTGTTCTGTCAGGGTTCGGAGGAAGCAAGGTGTCTCCTCAAGGTTATTTCCAAACAGTCATTGAGGTCGATGAGGATGAGTTTGTGACGAACGTCTATGTAGTGTCTGGAGATGCTATGAAGATAGACATGGTGATAGGTAACGATCTTCTGGACCAGGGTGAGGTCATCTTGAGCAAGAAGGGAGTAACCATCAGGAAACAGGAAGTATCCATCATGTGCATCCAGGTAACCAATGAACCAGAGTTGGACATCGAGAATTGTGTTGACAAAGAGACGAAGAAGCAGGTAGAAGACCTAGTGGAAGGTTATGTTCCAGCAAAAACGAAGTCAACTGACGTGAAGATGAGGATCGCAGTGAAGGAAGAGCAACCAACGTTTTGCAAACCTAGACGACTATCACCAAAGGAGAAGAAGGTCGTTGATGATCAAGTCGAGGAGTGGCTAGAGAATGATGTCATCGAACCAAGTTCGTCGGAGTATTCGAGTCAGGTGGTAGTGGTCAAAAGGAAGAACGGTGCACATCGAGTTTGCGTGGACTATCGAAGAGTAAATCGAATAGTGGTCAAGGATCGCTATCCCATGCCGCTGATCGAGGATGTCTTGGACAAACTACAGGATGCAGCTGTATTTTGTACATTGGACCTCAAGGATGGATTCTTTCACGTAGAAGTTGAAGAGGACAGCCGGCGATACCTGGCTTTTGTGACGCACACGGGACAGTACCAGTTCAAACGAGTACCTTTCGGATTTACCAATTCACCTGCAGTGTTCCAACGTTATATCAACGCCGTGTTCTGGGTGTTGATCAGGGAGAACCTGGTGTTCATCTATATGGACGACCTAATCATCCCAGCGAAGAACTTTGTTGAAGCGATTCAACGATTGGGACGTGTCTTGGGGATAGCTGCAGAGTACGGGTTAGAAATCAACTTTGCGAAGTGCCAATTCCTGAAGACGAAGGTACAGTTCCTGGGATACACTATCCAAGGTGGACAGATCCAACCATCTGAAGAGAAGGTTCTAGCCGTTCGTGACTTTCTAGAGCCGAAGACGATTGCAGCGGTGCAGAGCTTTTTGGGACTGGCAAGCTACTTCAGGAAGTTCATTCCAAACTTCTCTGTCGTGGCTAAACCGCTGAGTGACCTGTTGAGAGGAAAACCTGAGTTCAAATTTGACGATGAGCAGCGACGTGCATTTAACGAGCTCAAGGATATCCTTTCTTCAGAACCAGTTTTGAGAATTTACAACCCGAAATTTGAGACGGAGCTTCACACCGACGCCAGCAAGTATGGATATGGAGCAGTGTTGTTGCAGAAGTGTCCAGACGACGAGAAGCTACATCCGGTCTCATATATGAGCAAAAAGACGACCGTTCAGGAAGAAAAATACAGCAGTTACGAGCTGGAGATCTTGGCTGTAGTAAAAGCACTGAAGAAGTACAGAGTGTACTTGCTTGGACTGGCATTCAAGATCGTAACTGACTGTGAGGCGTTCCAAAAGACGATGCAGAAGACAGACCTAGCAGCGCGTGTGGCCAGATGGGCGATGAGCTTGGAAGAGTTTGACTATACCATCCAACACCGAGCTGGTAGCAGAATGAAACACGTCGACGCTCTAAGCAGATGTTTAGCAGTGATGTTTGGCTTCCCTGATGGTCTAACATCGAGGATCAAGATCGCACAGGAAAAAGATGACGGACTGGTAGCGATTAAAAAGATCTTGGAAGAGAAACCATACGAGGACTTCATAGTGAGAGATGGACTTCTGTTTAAATTTGTCGACGGTCAGGAGGTCTTGGTGGTTCCACGAGCGATGCACCAGGAGATCATCCGAGCGGCACACGAGAGAGGACACTATGCTGTCAAGAGGACGGAAGAAGACGTGAAGCAGGAATACTACATTCCTGACCTGGCCAACAAGGTGAAACGAGTGATCGCCAACTGTGTGAAATGTCTGGTGGTAAACAGGAAGGTGGGCAAGAAGGAAGGCCTTCTTCACCCTCTGTTCAAGGAGAGTGAACCGTTGCACACCTACCACATGGATCACATTGGACCACTCGCATCTACCAACAAGGGGTATAACCACATCCTTTGTGTAGTTGACGCCTTCACGAAGTTTGTCTGGTTATATCCAGTGAAAACGACGAAAACGGCTGAGACGATTGGAAAGATGGAATTGCAAAAGACGAACTTTGGAAACCCGGTGCAAGTGATCACCGACAAGGGGACATCGTTCACTTCCCGAGAGTTTGAGGACTACTGTAAAGCAGAAGGCATCAAACACATCGCGGTGACGACAGGACTACCCAGAGCAAATGGTCAAGTTGAAAGAGTCAACGCAACTGTTGGAACGATCATCTCCAAGCTGAGCATCGACGACCCGACGAAGTGGTACAAGGTGGTACCTGCCGTGCAACGAGCGATCAACTCCGCGTTCCAGAGGAGCATCGGAAGATCACCGTTTGAATTGTTGATGGGAACCAAGATGCGCAACAAGGACGATCTTCACATCGTCGAACTCATCGAAGAAGAGTTGGTTACCTCATTCGACGAGAAACGTGACCAGATGAGAGAAGATGCCAAGTTGCAGATCCAGAAGGTGCAAGCTGAAAATCGGAGCAACTTCAATCGACGACGAAAGGAAGCTGCAAAGTATAAGGTCGGTGATCTGGTTGCCATCAAACGCACCCAGCTGGGACCGAACCTTAAGTTGAAGACAAAGTACTTAGGACCATACCGAGTGATGAAGGCCAAGCTGAATAACACCTACGATGTCTACAAGGAAGGCGAAGACCAAGATGGACCACGGCTGACAAGTACTTGTGCTGAGTACATGAAGCCCTGGCTGGACGGGTATTCCTCATCCGAGTCGGATGAACTTCAGGACGGCCGAGTGTAGGAATCGGAAACCGAATTTGCTGGTTTTCCCGCCGGTGAGATTCAGATGGCACGTGAGCTCGCAACAGCTGGATAACGGTCGACGCAAGAAGAAGAAACCAGTGTGTGTAAAACGTGTCGAGTGACGAGAGACTGTTTTCTTATGTTGTATTCTTTTTATTCTGATGTAATAATGTTCATTTTCATGTTTAAATAATAATTTGTTAAATTGACGTGTGACGAGTTTTATTTTCATCCATTCAAATCCCACAATAATATAAACCAAATATTTTTAATTACTTCTTCAGTTAAATATTGTTTTTCCTCGCTTGTTTGTGTAGTGTAATACTGACTTCTACACTAATGATTAAAATTAGTTTATGTTTTTCTTTTTACCTTGTTTACTCATGATTAAACATATTATATTGGTCATTATCTACATTGGTACGAGAAAATCGTGCGAGTGTTTCACACCAGATTTTTTTGTTTTGTTCCGTATTATCACATTTTTTGTAATATATCTACAATGTAAAATTTTGAGTATTTAAAAAATAAACTAGTTCTGTTTTATTTTTGAAAGAATAAACGCTAAGTTTTATCCTTTAAGTTAGGCCTAAAACGCCGCCCGTGAGGAATGGACGGATTGCAAGATTTCTCTAATGTGACTAAAATCTCTAAAAATATTCTAACCTCAATGAACGTTCAATTTATCCAAACGCAGTTCACATAAATTGTAAATAAATTCTATCAGTCATTTTTTCTTTCAAGGAAAGAAAATAATTTCCATAAAGTTATTTACTCATTATTTACATTATTTACTTTGTTTTAGATATGCGTATAATTTTGGGGATTGACTTATAATTTATGTTTGATAATAAAGTATTCTATTCTTACGTGTAATCTACTGCAAGCAAACGTATAAATCCTGGACATTAACACCATTCCAAAGGTTCAAATCTAATCTGTTTCAATGTCATTAATTAAATAAACTATGTAATTAACTATTTTAAGGATAGTAAACAAATTATTTTTATTATAAATGAAACGTAGTTTAAATTTTGACTGTCTTGTTTGGTTGATTTCTAAAGCGTACACATTTATTTATTTAATAAGTTTTGTAAGTAAATTTTAATATTCTTTAGTATGATAATATCTATGTAAAATATAAGTTGGATAACTGTTTTAAATAAAAATACTCAAATATAATCAAATACATATGTTTACCTAACTACTATATTATGGTGTTAAATTATTAATGAGATATTAACAAAACCAGTGGGTGAATATTACAATAATGAATTAGAAAGTATTCAACATTGTCGACGAAATGTCTGGAACTTATATTAAATAAATCTATATTAGAATAATAATAAATAGCATTGTTGTTTTTGTTTAAGTCATAAGCTGGAAGGCTGGTTTGAAAATCTAAAGGTTTTAATTTGTAAAACGAGGAGTGAGGTGGTTTACAATAATTACCATCAAAACTGAGTGCAAAAGTAGACTGCTTATCAGCATGGCCTCTGAACAGTATCTACTTTCCACCCTGCAAATGACACCTTCACTTCATTCATCGCAGGGTCTGGAATGTCA
This sequence comes from Catonia carolina, assembly GCA_035578175.1. Classification (NCBI taxonomy): domain Eukaryota; kingdom Metazoa; phylum Arthropoda; class Insecta; order Hemiptera; family Achilidae; genus Catonia; species Catonia carolina. Next base: position 251,213,032 of record JAQMRL010000001.1, on the reverse strand, counting down.
TTACTCTCAGAGGATATACCTGTTGACTAGTGTCTTTTACACCTGTACCTCTTTTTTTCTTAAATGCTTCAGTCATATAATTGGCTGACCACGTGAAAAGAAACAGAATTATCTTTTGTAGCGCTGGAACTAGCAGATCGAGTGCAAATAAATGAACACTCCACCTGCCTGTTATGGTCAGAATATATCATTATCACTTAGATAATAATATAATAACAGTGTTGGTTAGTAACTAATAATAATAGTTAATATTAATATATAAATTAATATATATTAATGTATTAATAATTAATAGTTTTTCTTGTATTGTGGAAATTTGAATTTAATTAGATCAGTAGGCCACTCCTGAAGATCTCCCTACGCCTTTCATTGGCTGCCCAGGAGAGAGATATGTCTTGAGGGTCAATGGCGTATCTCAGTGAACATCAACTAAAAATTTTATCAACATCAGTTTAAAATATTTATGAACCGGCCACGGTCCGCCCAACTATTTACTTAGACCTACTGTAAAAATTTAGATATGACAATCATGCTAGTTATCTTAATATTAATTGTTGATTTTGAAAAGGTTTGAGCAATAAAATGTAACAACAGTTTCAAATTACTGTAGTACCGTGAACAGAAGTTGTAGTTTCTTGTGTTTTTTTTAACGCGGCGCTATCACGAGTTGCTTACAGCCTGATCACGGTTGTAAACTTGTCCGGCAAATATAAACTCCCTTCAGAGAAACTTAGATAAATAAAAACTTAGTTAAATATCAAGTTGACATCACCAGTTGCTCTCAGGATGCGAACAGCCTAAAGTTAAAAAAATCACATCACACACGAATATAAATCTGCGTACAAAAAATATTCTCGATAGCTCGTGGTCCACAAAAAAATGAGTCGGCGATCCGGACTTGGACCACGGTCCACCAGATGGTGATCACTGGTGGTACACACTTTCAAATGTAGTGTAATCTATCACAGTTACACTATTGTTGTCATACTAACGTGTCAATTTATCGTTTAAAAAAAAATTATAACAGAATTTTCATTCAACCGAATTGCCAACCATATCGGTTAATTGAAGCCTATCCACAACGTAAATAAATTACTGTTGAAAATTTAAATAATATAATTATGTATAAATTACGGAAAACGAAAAAGTTTACATCTAAATATTTTAACTGATACACAGATTGTTGATATAAATGTACGTATTGATTCGAACTTCCTTCAATTTACATGTACTACAAATCAGTAAAGTAGCCAAGCAATATTTTAATAGCTTTGATCAATTATAGGCCACTCAACGCTGCAATATCTACGTCGTAAATGTATTTTAAAATAACTTTCAATAGAGGATATTAAAATTTATAACAATAAATTGTACGACAAACTGTTCTGTTTTTCTTATATATCTTTAAATTTATCTGATGAATTATTATTTAAAAAAATTGTAAACTGATACTAAAGAAATTTATTAATAAAAATACCAATGACAAAATTTTTTTCACTATATTTAAATTTACAATTATACACCTCTGCCCAATTATACTCTATTTCACTTGTAGAATGCAGTACAGCTTTATGAGAACCCGCTGTGTTATCAGGCGTACGGAAAACATCAGGCACAGACAATAAAATAACCCTCCTCCGCCGACACCATCCGAAGGTCGCGAGCAAAAATATTTCGAGTTTCGCTTTTCACACTCTAAGAAGCTCATTTTCAATCAAAAAATTCTGAAAAAATTACTTTCGCTTCCTAATGAAACCTAATGATGATTTTGCTTCCTAATTATGATGTTAGCGTATTATATTACGCTATAAATGTTATTAATATACTCTGATATTTGGATAAAGTACGCTTGTACAAAGTTGGACGTATAAATCTCGTCACATTTTATGCGTTTCACGTCATATAATGTTTTTCTTTTAACGACGGCACGTTTTTTTTATTATTTTGTTATAAATTATAGAATTTTGTCTGAAATTTAATATATAATAGGGTATGTTGGAAGAAAACAGAAATAATAAACGGAGTTTTAAAATATCATTGATGTATTCGTATTTATTAATTTAGTTTTTGATTGAAAACGTTGTAGTCTAGCCAAAACATGTTTTTTGCTAAAAGGAAAATATATTACATTGAGTTTATAACATTTTTAGTGCTGAGAATTGAACCCAAAATTTTTGTCATATTTGTCAACTACAGTAGTACCAATCAGTCCATTGAAATAGTTTGTTGATTCATTTGTTTTATTAAACTACAGAATATTTGTCTTAAACTGGACTTATTTTTAATAGAAATCAGTTTTAAAATTTAAATCGTTTGAATATCAAAACATCGTCGTGGTAGAGATTATTTTACAAAAAGGAAGTAAAATAATAATTATAGGCTATAATTATTTTTAATATGTCACATGAATGAGTTATGGTCATTATCAAAGTAATACATAATGTTAGTCATTTGATATGTCAAATCAAATTAGTCATTTATTAATTTATCAAGTAGTATTTTTCACCATTTGTGCAAATCAGTAAATCGGATGATTCAGAATATTCCTCCTGCTAAAATTAAACTCATTTTTTTGAGTTTTAACAAATCCAAAATTAAATGTTGGTCGGTGATAAACTAAAGTAAAGTAAAATTTTCCTTTATATTAATCTTACAAAATATTATAATAAAAATCTTTGTTTTGCAATTTTGAAAATCATATGGAATTTTTGTCATAATTATTTTACTGGCATTTGTTATTATTTCATTCAGTAATCCATGCATTCAATGCACAAGACGTGATTAATTAATACATTAATATTTAATAATTAATTTTTAATTAAAAATAATTAGTTAATTAACAAATTTGATTTCTATTTTCCGTGTTTTATTGGAAAAATAATTATTTTTTCTTTTCCATTATTAATTTATCTTTTAAAACGCTTTCATTCACTAACAGGGAAAGTTAACAGAAAAAATCTTTTAAGTGGTAGCACTGAGGCATGAGCACATTGCAAAATTTAAGTATTTTCAATTTAAATAATACTATCATGCTTTTTCGAATCGACTGTAATTAATTTTATACGGATTTGAATACCTTGATATTGGTTACCGGTGTTCATTGATGGTTGGGGTTCAATTAACCATACTCTCTCAGGAATGAGTCTATATAAGATTACACTTCATTTACACGTCATACATATCATCCTTATCTTATTGGGTCATGGGGTTGCTTATTGTTCTTAAATTGAACAGATTGCAACGTACACACATTAGGGATTAAAAAAAAAAAATCGCCAAAAACTATTTGGTGCCCAAATAATGATGTAGTGGTTATTATCAGGTGCTTATAATGTTATAAAACAATAATTCATAAATTCATTTGTTAATAATTTTACAGTTTGGTTAAAAACGTTCAATCATTCGTGTTATCTTTGATCTACCGTGCTTTTGCAATTAGTACAAAATTTGAATATTTCTGTGAATATTCAAGAATAAATGTTAAATTAATTTTGTCAAAACATGATTTCAAAAAAAAATTCAATAGTAATTTTTTTTACTTCGAAAAACTCATGGTCCAAACTAAACTTTTGGCTGAAAATGTATAACGTGTCAAAAATATAGGAAATAAAGTCTAGAATTATCTATGTTAAAAGAAACTATACGATGTGAAATCCTTAAAAAAAACTTATATTTGTTTGCCTACTTATGATTTTTTACTTTCTCTTGCCTACATGAATATATGGGAAGGAAGGAATTGTTTCACGTCAATATTTTGAAATTGAGTTTTCACCGGATCTACACGTTTTCAGACCCCCTGAACCCAAAAAACATGTTTTTAGCGATTGGTCCGTGGGTTTGTGTGTGTGTGTGTGTGTGTGAACAGAATATCTCAAGAATGGAACATCATAGGAACTTGAAACTTGAAACTTAAGTTAGACACCACTACCGGACCAACATGAACTTTTTATCAAAATCGGTCAACCGGAAGTAGTAGTTTATTCGTGTAATTTTTCCCTTTTTTCGATTTTCTCAAAAACTGGTCCTAAAATTTTTTAAAAATCGCCACGTTTACTACATTTTTTATGCTTTACAAGGTAGAGTAGGCGTCATGTCTGCTGAAATTCTTGGAGAGGCTGTATCCAAGTAAAAAAAATGTTTTTTTAAGATTGCAACTTCAATTTGCATTTTAGCGCAAAAATGTATATAATCGAAGTTGTAGAGAATTAAAAATCCTACAACGTCTAGTATCAAATATTTCTTTGTATAACGCTTAGTTTAGCGGTAGTTAGTGATTTTCTGTTTTTTTTTTCTCACGAAAACGTGTAAAAATCGATTTTTTTAAGATATCGGCCTTAGTAGGCCTATGCATTTTACGACAAAAGTGTATATAATCAAATTTTTTAGGAAATTAAAAGTTTTACGACTTTAACTAGAGCAGTTTTCTCTACAGAGCCTAGTTTAGCGTAAAAGAGTAATTTTTCCGTATTTTTAAGCCAAACTGGTTGATTTTCATTTTACGTCTTTCACTCATGATTAAAATTAGATTATGTTTATTGGGGTTAGTTTTTTGTTTATTCCTAATGTTTTATTACTAATGTTAGGTTATATTGTTAATTATTTGCATTGGCAAGAGAAAGTTGTGTGAGTATTTCACACCAGAATTTTTTTTGTAAAGTGTGTGATTTTTAGGTCATCAGCATGCCAAGCCCTCCGAAAAGAATCTACTTTCCACAGAAGTAGATAACTCTGACTAGTGTCATTTACACCTCTACCTCTTCTGTTCTTAAATAGTTCAGTCATATAATTGGCTGACTATGTGATAAGAAACAGAACTATTTTTTGTAGCCATGAAACTGGCAAATCGAGTACAAATAATTTAACACTCCACCTGCCTGTTATGGGCCAAAAACATATTCTGTCTTTAATAAATTTAAAGTAGTAATGTAATAATCTCAATAAACAAACAACTTTGAATGAATGAAAAAAATTAAAACGTGAGCGACCTAAAATGTTTGTGTTTTGTAAGAGGATTTTAAAACAGATATCCATTGTTTCTTTTTAAGCTTTTTAAATGACCCTTAACAAGTCAGAACCGATTTTTTAAATATCTCTGTAATCAGTAAAATGCAATAATTTTTGCGGTCAAAGTACATTGTACTTAATATGAGTGGTGATTGTAATAAAGTCTATCAGTGTATACAGGATATGACATTCATAGCTGTTTCATTCATTGCCAATAATTTTTAGAGGTCTTTCTATAATTTTATTGCTTTGTATTTATTTTTGACAAAGATAATCTATTGTTCTGCTATTGAGGTTCGCTTATTAATGTTTACAATTGACAAGTACTTTAATTTTTAGATACAAATTAAAAAAAAATATTATAAATGAGTCATTATCAGATGAAATCAAAATATTTTACGGAATAATTTGGCCGGTATTCAGAACTAATATTGACTGCGCTATTATTGTATTTTTTTACCTTTATTTTATACTTAGAACTATGTGTGTTGTTTAAGTCATAAGCCGAAAAGGGTGGTTTGAATCTCTAAAAGCTTTATTATGTAAAACGAGGAGTTTGATTTACCATGCCTTCCTCTCTAGTGGGAAAGTATGCTTATCAGCATGTCAGGTCCTTTGAACAGCATATACTTTCCACCCTGCAAATGACACCTTCACTTCATTCACCTCAGGGTTTGACTGTATAATGAAATTCATTATTCTCAGAGGGGATAACTCTGACCAGTGTCTTTTACACCTCTACCTCTTCTGTTTTTAAATGCTTCAGTCATATTTTTGGATGACCATGTGATAAGAAACAGAACAACTTTTAATAGCCCTGGGACTGGCAGATCGAGTACAAATAATTTAACACTCCACCTGCCTGTTATTGGCACGTTAGTATGTGTTAGTATGTGTTAGTATGTGTATGGGCAGTTAGTAAGTATGTGTATTGCTTAGGATTAGCCGAAAAGCTGGTTTGAACCCCTAGAAGCTTTACTTAGTACAACGAGGAGTGAGGTTGTTAACAAAACTGCCTTCCTCCGTGAGTGGTAAAGTATGCTTATCAGCATGCCAGGCCCTCTAAAAAGCATATTTTTCTACCCTGCAAATGACAACTCTACTTCACTCTCCACATGGTTTGACTGTATAATGTAATTCATTACTCTCAGAGGAGATAACTCTGACTAGTGTCTTTTACATCTCTACCTCTTCTGTTCTTAAATGCTTCTGTTATATAATTACCTGACCATGCGATAAGAAAGAGACATATTTTTGTAGCTCTGGAACTAGCAGATGGAGTGCAAAAATTTAACACTCCACTTGCCTGTTTCTATTACTCTGATTCTATGCTGATGACACGGAAATTCTTGTAAGGGGATAAACCGAGGATGAAGCTTGCAGGTTGGCACAGCGACTTCTTTTATTATATGCAAAAACAGGAGTAGCTTACCCGTTGGCGTATAGTGGTAAACGCAAATAAATCAACACAGATAACGTTCACCTTACGACGTCAAACTTGTCCATCTGTGTGCTAAATAACGTGCATATTTCCTAGGCGAGAGTGGTGCAATATCTTGACTTGTGGCTTGACAGGTGACTAACTTGGAAGAATCATCTGCGTACAAAATATTTACAACTTAACCGCCCCCAGAAGCTACTCTTCTGCTTAATAAAACCTCGATCAAATTAAACCTTCATTCCAATTGAACCATTCCAACCCTTTTCAGACCAATTTGAACTTATGGTATTTAACTATATAGAGTCGCGGAAAAACGTAAGTTGATCCTTTCAATTAAAATTTTTAAGACTTGTTCTTGGCGCTCCTTTTTATGTAAGCAATAAAACCCTCCACGCCGTTTGAAAATTCTGACAGTAAAAGAACTACCCCTGTTTTTTGCGAACGACTAGATGACTATCCAAACTAACTAGCCAGTGACCAAGCTACAAGGAACTTACCAACTGTGCGAAGTCTAAAGCGGAAATAGAGCAAAGACTTCTTGGTCTGAATAACGGGCTACACCTGTAGAACCAAATCTAAACGGAGAATGTACCACTGGGTACCTTTTTTCCTTAAAATAAAATTCCCCATCCGTTAAACATATACGGACATTGCGCAGCACAATGAACAGTACCGTAATAAAAATTGAAGACAAAAAACAAGATTCTGAAATAACTTGAAATAAACGTCAATATTGTTAAGAAAATTTTCTTTCTAGAATTGTTTAATAAGATAATAAATATGGTAAGTACTAATAATACAACATTTTAAAACAAAATATCTGTTTACAATATTTAAAAATTAGATACTTTTTTGGTGACTAATAAAAGAATGATGATTTTTTTGTAAAAAAAGTATATTTTTTATATAAAAAAATCTAAATATATTATAATCTAATTAACAGTTTATGGGTCATTTTATAATAGACAACAGCTATTAGTTAATTCTTCGGATGAAGATACGAGAGGTGATTGTTGTTTTAATTCAGTGGCATTGACAATTTAATGATTACTATTTTTATATAAGACAAACAAAAAATATAATCTATGTATTTTTATATTATTATTTATTTAATTATATATTACTGTAGTGTCAGAATTTTAAGAATAGAATTAAACGAAAAAAATTGAATTAATCTAAAGTGCGCGGATTTATAAAAGAAGCTGTAACTAAAATGTGATAATATTAAACAAATTGGCGTGGTATGTTTGTATGTCCAACTTTTCTCAAGAACTGTTCTAACGATTTTCCTGAAAATTCGTGTATAGGGGTTTTCAGGGTCTGCAAATCGACTGCACTAGGTCTCATGTTTGCTACAGTATCAATAACAGATGCCTATTATACATCATGCTGAGATTTTTGTATATATATTTACAATAGATATTGTGACACTTATCTCTAAGGTCCGTTTCGGGACCTGGGTAAATTAAATAATTAACACACTAAAGTTTAAAATTTGAGTATTTATTACAACTAAAAATTACAATTAAATTAAGTGTCTAAAATCTACAAGTAAATTACTTATAACAAATACCAAACTAATTGTAATTAACTAATAAAAATAAATAACTTAATTTACTAAATACTAGGCCTACTTACAAAAATGATACAGAATAAATAAACGTTAGAAAATGGACAATAATTCACTGTAATGTTAACCTTTTCTAACACACTGTTCGCACTCCGCAATTCACTCACTGAATCACAGAAAAATCGTAAACTGATTGACTCTAAATAAATCGCTTTGCTATATAAATGAATCTACGGAAATTTTGAGAAAGACAGAGATTTTCGATATAATAATCAAGACACAGTGTATTAGTTTTCATCAATGGATTAAAATATTTTAATTTCATAAATTATCGTTTATTTTAATTACTAATTGTTCAATTAAATATGAACTGATTGTAATGTCTTTAACTTCGAAAAAAATTTTAAGTTTACGTAATTCGTTTGTAATCCGTTTATATTTGCAACCGAGGTTATAATATCATCGTCTCTTCAGCGAGTTTTCTTTTTGAATCCATCTTTTGAGTGATTTAATCGCATTTAACATAACCTCTTGAACCACAATATCGCAACAAACCTTGCAATTAACATATTATTTGCTTATAATTCAAAAACAGTAGTCTTTAGTTCATATTTAACAGATATATTATAACACCAACTCTTACAAGTGAGGCATAAAATAATTACTAAACAAAACGTAGAGTACCGAGAGATCTTTTAGTGATCATAAGTATTCGTTTCGCAACATGAGAGAAGTACAATATATCGGGATCCTGACCAAAAATTCCCCATACAGAATCAAGTTAGAATCACCGGTATAACAAACGCGTTAAAGGTTTAATTTTGGGGCTATATCTTCTTCTTTTTATTTTTTATGTAGGCCTACCATGCCTAACAGAACATTGACATCACAGAAGTTTACGCTTGATTGGCAGCCAGTCTTAAAAATGCTGCCGAATCCATACCTACATACATATCCATACCTAATGGTACACCATAACAATTTTGTAGTTCTTTCGACCTGGAGCACTTTTACCCATTATTTTACTTTGCATGATATCCTGCAATAATCTATATTTCTGACCTCTAATCACGTGTCCAATTATTATACCGTTTTTTTTCATTTCAATATTCTTATCCAAACGATGGACTGTATCAGAATTGCAGATTTTTTCCATCCATGTAACTTTCAACATCCTCCTGTAGCACCACGTCTCAAACGCCTCAAATCGTTTTATGTCACCACAGTTCCGAATTCAAGCCTTAACATTATACAATAAAATTTAAAACATATAACTCAGCAGTAAAGTAAGTGAACTTGTAAATGAATTTTGAGGTCTTTACTACATAAGGATTTCCCCAATTTCCTGAATGATATAAGTGAATTCTTGATCTTATCTCTAAGTTCGACTGTCAACATAATTACTTAACAGAAAATCAAGATATCTAATTGTATGAACTTTTTAGAATTTGATGGCTTTCACAATAATTTAAAACCTTACATTCCTCTGGTTACTAATTACAAGTAGAAGAAACCTAGGGGCAGTATGGCTGATGGCAAAAACATTACGAAGTTGGCTGTACGAGCCATAATTTTCATGTTTCAACCCGAGGAACAAATAGGCATGCCCACACACAGACAGACGGATATTCTTCCAAAAAATAATTTTCTTATTTTATAGTACAGAACTGCGAGAAATCTAACAGTCATATATGATCACTCGCCACATTTAGGTTTGCTTTCTTAATTTTTTTTAATACATCCAAAACTAGTTGATGATTAAAATTATTTCACATCCATCTAACAGGTTATGTTATGATTAGGTGAGTAATCATATACGTAAGAAATATGACGCATTTTCTTGGATTTTCCAGTTATTTTTTGTTCCATCTTGGAGGTTACTGAATACCTAAAAAAGTACTAGTTGAATGATATGACCAATGTTTCCCACGTGTTATAAGAATTTAAAATGATCAATTTATTTAATTATTAGAGCGAACGTAATGAGTAAAATTGTTTTTCGTCCTTCAGATTTTCTTTCGTTATTACAAAAAAGATTTAGATGAAATATGTGGTTGTCATTATAACCGAATCAAAAAGTACCTATTTTTAAAATTAAGTAAACATTAAAATTTAGTTGTGCCATAATGTTTTGAGCAGTCAGAACTTCTTTCTTAAAATAGTCGACGGACACGTTTGAACAAAGGAAAAATCATATAATTAGGCGATTTAATATTAAACTCACATAATTATATTTAGTAAGTACAATATTTTCAATTATACAATTAATAGAATTTAAAATCGTCACGTTTGTTACGATCAATAAAATTAACACGTTTACTAATGAAACAATAAAAATATTAACTATATAACATTTTTTACATACCCTGCCAATATGATATTATAGTGAAGGATATTGTTCTATTAGACTGGTGTTTTTATTATCATCATCATCTGTCAATGACTAGTCTCAATAGCCTGTTCCGGTATCCATCTATTTTTAGGTCTTCCTAAGCCTCGCATCTCTCTAGGTTTATATTTTCATGCTCGTAGAGGAAGTCTGTGTGACTGGTATGCGAAGTACATGGTTGGACCAGTTTTCTTATATATTCTTAATATTTCACACAGTGACTGAACATTTAATTCGGCGCGGATAGCTTCGCTACGTACTCTATCTAACCGGGTACAACCTTTAACATCCTGCAAAAATTTCATTTCAGCAGCCTGGATACGAGATTCATTGCTCTGTAATGACAACTATGTTTCACTTCCACATGTTATGAGTGGTCATTACTCTGTAAAATTTCATTTCGATATCCTGTCTCTTTTTATTTCCTATTTTTCAGCGAATAGAAACGCATACAGCGTTGAATTTTGCCAGGTTTTATTTGTTAAAATTTTTATTTGTAGGTAAATGTTGTTTTGTAAATAGCTCTATTTGTATTTTTATGAACAAACTCCTCTGATCAACGTGCTAATCTGGCCAGAGAAATTATTATAAATTTTTATTAAATAAATATTAGTAATCAACAGTATTCTAACACTTATCGGTTAGGTCCGTTTCCGGGATCTGGGTAAAATAAATAATTAACAAACTATCGTTTAAAATTATTCTACAAGTATTTATTACAAACTATAAATTAAAAATAATAATCTTACTAAAAACTGCTAATAAATCACAACTTACTTTTAAGATACTTATTATAAATAATAAACTAATTATATAAAAAAATATATATATACAATTTAATATAAAAAAATAATATTTAATAAAAAACAATTATATAAAATTTATAAACTAAATATATTTGCAAGGCTAAAATAAATAGTTCTGTTTCTTATCACATGGTCAGCCAATTAAATGGCTGAATCATTTAATAAATTTGCTTTGGGTTATCGGTTGGTTTTTAAAAAGAAATAGAAAAAATATTAAACGTACATAAAGTGTATTCAAAATTATTTGAAAAACTATCTAGCAATTCATTTGTTTTGTAGATTAGCCAAGTCTGCTTCGTTCTGCATCTTATATTACTGTTGTGTTTAGGTCAACAGCCAAAAAGCTGGTTTGAAACTCTAGAGGTTTTACTAAGTAAAAACGAGGAGCGAGGTGGTTTACTATTGCGTTGCTCACCGAGTTTAAAGAGTATGCTCATCAGCATGCCAGGTCCTCCGAAAAGCACCCACTTTCCACCCTACAAATGACACCTTCACTTCATTCACCATCTGGCTGTATAGTGAAATTCATTACTCTCAGAGGAGATAACTCTGACTAGTGTCTTTTACACCTCTACCTTTTCTGTTCATAAATAGTTCAGTCATATAATTGGCTGACTATTTGATGAGAAACAGAACTATTTTTTGTAGTTCTGGAGCCAACAGATCGAGTGCTATTAATTTAACACTGCCCGTTGTGGGCATCTTATATTACTAGCAAACTAATAACATCATCACCAAAGAGCTTTTTGGTTTTATGTAACACCTTGATTTAGGTAATAATTTTATGTAATAATCCAGGTCTTCTTAAAAATGTCAGCTGACTTTTTTTGTTAATGTACGATCAATAAATATAACTAAAAAATAAAGAAACCTTACAATAGAACCTAATATAATCTTATACGGGTCTTAAGAAGAATTAAAGGGGAAGTGTCTCCAGTAAAACTACTATAGTTGTTATTAGTCATTTAAAGTGCTCTAAAACTTTTGTGATAAAACATCAGTGATTCAATTTCTGTCGTTATGAAACGGTTGTTTTAGTAGTATTATACATTTAATTTTGTAAGAAATGAATAAAATCATTTACAAGTGTAAATAATAATTATTATTGAAGTTATTAATCACAATAATTTTATTTTAGCATTGACATTAGTCAATGCATTAGTAACAACTAATAGACATTTTTAAAGGTTGTGATATGAAGGATTTTTATTTTGATATACCTAGATCTTAAGTATTTTTAAAAATTCCTGAAAATTTTCTGTGAGATTACATTTTAAGATATTTTAGAAAGTTTGTCTTCAAAAAAATGAATTAACGAAGTTAAATCTTAATTTAATTTTGAGTAGATATATAGATAATGTCCAGAGAATCTTGGTAAATTAATTTTTAGAATTTTTGAAGGTAAAAACATAAAGCAGTGAACCTCTACAGGTACAGTACCTGTTTTAAATCCTTATATTAAATTAAATTTTTAATCATATTTCTTTGATTGTACTAACATTGTACAATAAATATGTTACGTTTGTTTATTTTTTGTTTGTATGGCGTAATTCTAGAAACTACCCAATCGATTTAAAACGTTTTTCATTGTCGAAAGTTTAGAGCTTCCTGAGTAACGTAGGCCATATGGCATTACGTAGGTATATTTTTGTTTTAGTTTTTAAATTTTGAAAATTTTTTTACTGTTAACTGGCATAATTTTTTATTCGATTTGTTTGGGGTGAGCTTCGCTCTTTTATCTATAATATCGATAATTTATTACCTATCTAAATTATTATATCATTTCTTTATCCCCTTTTCAAAACTTTTGAAAATTATTTACGGAACTTGTATTAAGAATATAACTTCACATTCGATTTCTGCATATAAACTTGTATAAACCTCCAAAGATCAAAGAGATCGCTTCATTATACATAACAAATAGATTTCACCTACTTTTTTCTTCTACTGGTAATTCAGACTGATCTCAACAATTTTCCTGTTTCCAGTACTAATTGATTTTATTTGTACAGTCGTGATCTGGCTTTCGGCGTTTAAGGTAGAACGAGAAGTGAAACGCTTTAAGTTTTGGCCGTGAAGCGCAGCGAACGTGGAGTTCTTAGTGTTATTCTTTTCTCGAATATTAAAACTTTTGAGAAAATTACAATGCTTATAAAATTGAATATTCAATTCTTTTGTTTACTTTGTTGCGTCAACCGATAGATCATCAAAAATTTTTTGGGTTAACAAACAGTAGATGTGAACTGTCATAATTTTCCAAACCCTAGCTGGAAATCGAATCCGGAATCTTCCTCTTAGCAGCGTAGCAAGCTAACAACTTGCTACCCTGCTCCACGGAGGCAGTCAAAATTTATTTCAATCTAGTGGAATTGGGAAGGTGTACATTGTAATGTAAACATTCATTATTTACTTCCAAAATTTTCTACAAATACTTTGTCTTAAAGATTAAATAATTTTCATATATCTAAAATATTGCGTTTCTGAAACACGGTTCCAGAAACTCATTATTCGTTTTAACGCAGATTATTATAAAAATGTATTTATATTACCATTAAACCACGGGGTTCTAGTGGTAAAGTTGTCGCCGCGAATCAGTTGTTTAAAAGCTGATTTTCGGAGACGAAGGTTCCTGGTTCAAATCGTAATAAAGGTAGTTACTTTTATACGGATTTGAATGCTAGACAGTCGTTACCGGTGTACTTTGATGTTTGGGGTTCAATTAACCATACTCTCTCAGGAATGGTCGGCCTGAGTCTGTACAAGACTAGACCTCATTTACACGTCACACACTTCATCCTCATCTCATTGGGTCATGGGGTTGCTTATTGTTCTGAATTGAACAAATTGCAACGTACACATATAAGGGATAAAAAAAGTTAAAATCAGAATTACAATAAGCAATGATGAGGTAATTTATTTCAGAATAATTAAAATAGGTTTAGTATTTTATCCATTTAATTTATATTTAAGTCTACTGGTCAAATTATTATTTTGTTTTTCTTTGTATTGCAGGAACTGGGGTGTTCCAGCTGCCTGTGTTATGCGAGATAACCTCGCCTTTCAATTTCACTTGGCATATCACAGGGAACACAGGTAAAATAACTAATAAATTAAAAAAAATAATTAAGTTATAAAGATTTTTTAACTAACATAACATTTTAGTTATAATATCAACATATAATATAACATTTTGATGAGTGATATCAAAAGTAGAATTGCTCTAGCTAAAAAAACCTTTGAAATGAAAACAGCTTATTTACTACAAACATTGATTTACAGATTAAGAAAAATTTCTTAAAACACTATGTTTGGAGTGTAGCATTATACGGTAGTAAAATATGGGTGATAGGGGCTGTAGATAGGAGGAGGATAGAAGCTTTTGAAATAAGGTGTTATAGGAAAATTTTAAAGATTAGTTGGGTGGACAAGATAAGTAATTTAGAGTTTCTTAGGCGACGAAAGAAGTATATGGAAGCATTTTACCAGAAGAAAGGGTAGGCTAGTGGGGCATATCTTAAGACATCCAGGTATTGGTCTATCAATAATGGAGGGTACTATTGAGGGAGTGAATTGTAAAGGGAGGCAAAGGTTAGAGTTTATAAAGCAAATCACAAAAGATGTAGGGTGTTACAGGTATGTAGATATGAAACGACTTACGCAAGACAGAAAGGCTTGGAGAACTGCATCAAACCAGTCGAGACCTGATGACAAAAAAACATTTTTTACAAGGTTTCTTAATAAAACTGAAGTTATTATGAAAGATTTGACCTGAAACATCAGATTAAAACTGATGAATGCAGAATAATAATAATAATAATAATAATAATAATAATAATAATAATAATAATACGTAAAATGCTTGTTACATTCCTTTTTTTTAATTTGTAGTCTACTAATTAAAATTTATGGAAAACTATCATTTTAAGTGACATTGAATTTTTAATAGGGCAGGCCGGGTCGAGTATATTTGATAACTGTCAGAAATATATCCAAAACATTAATTAAAGATTTTCTGAATATCTTTGATTATCTTTAATATTTTGTTCTGGTCAGGGCTATTACAAAATATGTCGAGTAACTATATGCTTATGAAAGCTTACTTTGCAGTTCATAGTGTTAGCATTTTTTTACAGCTGACTTTTATATTCTGTCCAAGCATCCAAAAAATTAATTAAAAATTTTCTGAATATCTTTGATTATCTTTAATATTTTGTTCGGGTCAGGGGTATTACAAAATACGTCGAGTAACTATATGCTTTGGAAGCTTATTTTTCAGTACATAGAGTTAGCATTGTTTTACAGCTGACTTTTATTTTCTGTCCAAGCATCCAATCTTACCAATTTGTTTTGTAGAATTTCCTTAAGTTAGTAATCTCCTATTCAAAAAAATATTTTGAATTGCAGACAAAATATTAAATGCTGTTTATTACAATTTCATGTTAAGAACCAAAATCTTGTACGGCAGCGAAACCCTAGCGTGGATAGACGGGGGAGGAGATAAGGAAACCTGCAGAAAAGTAGAACGTAGAATACTCAGAACTTGAATAAACATGAAGCACAAAGTAGACAATCACTATAGACTTTTGCCTAACGATCAAGACTACAGAGACGTAGAACCAATAACTGTGGCCATGCGCAAGAAACGGTTGTCGTACTTTGGACATATACTAAGAAAACCAAACACTAGACTATTACGCAGAATAATTGACCATGCAATGAGACAAAATACGGACGCTGGTAACGCATACATGTGGCACAAAAAAATCAAAAGGGATTTACAAGAACTTGGACTAACTCACAAAGATCTAACGGAAAATCACCCAAATACAAACAGCTTATCAAGGACCACAACCATCGGCTTACAATACAGAAAAGAGAGTATAAGAAGAGGGAATTTTCAGAAGCAGCCAAACAGAAGCGTGCTCAATACATGAGAGAATATCACGCCAAAAAGAGACTGAAAGCTTCCAAATTAACTAAAATGGTCCATTGTGGCTAAACAAGCACAAAAAAAATTCATGTCGGAATTATTATTACAAGTTAATATAATATTTTTTTAAATTTTAAAACATTTACTAGATAAACAGAATTCTTTTCCTAAAAATTTCGTAACCCATGTAAATGAAATAAACCGATAAGCGCAACGTTTCTTACTCTGTCTGCCTTTGTTTAGCGTACGATTCCAATATTTTTGAGCTTTTTAAAGTATTTGTGCGTCATTTCTCACAAATATAAAGATTGACTTTTATTATATGTCGGATGCTATAAGTGTGCATAATTGATGTCTCTGTAAATTAAAGTATGCCTACTATCCCGTCCACGTGTGACATATTTAAAATTCAAATTTTTAATAACCTTGTGGCATGTACATTGGCTGAAATTGGGAAGACAGAGTTATCGTCACTAATACCTTCAATACTTGCAGCCATCGAACCATATGTCTTTGGTTCAATTGTCGGCTGGGGTCTGCAAAATTACGTTCAAACCCACAATTAACGTAGTAAGTTAAGTTATTAAGTAAGTAGTCGTACTATTTACTCTGTGGATGTGTGTGTGTGTGTGTGTGTGTGTGTGTGTGTGTGTGTGTGTGCGCGCGCGCGTGTGTAGAGTAAGTAGCCTGTAATGACCAACATATCGATAGGACTTTGAATAAACTAAAACATAAGTTTGAGACAGTTTACACACAATTCTGCGCAAAATTATAATTTTTAGTAAAATATTTTATACAAAGCACATCTCTGTTTACATTGAATTTTCCAGCTTGCTCAGGCATTAAAATATTTATGATTCTTTAGAAAGTTATAATAATTATAAAAATCCCTTTCATGAAACGACGCTTCTGTTGGCAATTTTTAAAAAGGCTTACCTTTGACCTATGGCAAAAGCCATTAGTGATTTCTGTATCTACTCTTTAAGATGAATCAAATGACACTATTTTTGTTTCCAAATTCCGACTTTTGATTTCTTGACTTCCGGTTTTGGGCCACTTCCGATCAAAACCGGAGAAACCATTAGTGATTTCTGTAGCTACTCTTTAAGAGGAATCAAATGACACTATTTTTATTTCCAAATTTCGAATTTTATTTTTTAACTTCCGGTTTTGGGGCACTTCCGATCAAAATAACAACTTCACTCCCAATCCCAAGCCCACTAACTTTTTGAGTAGATTACGAATCCAAAAACTGTTTGTTGCTAAAAGTTTCTGACATCTGGGTGTGACGGACGGACGTAGGAAAATGATAGATGACAATTTTAAAAATTGCCACCAATAAATAATTCCCGGGTTGTAAACTTCTCCCCTAGCTTCTTCTTCCCTCAGGCCTGTGTTCCAGAAGCTGTTTAGGAATATATAATCCCTTCATTATATAAAGATGCTCGACCCATTTATTGTGGTAATAATTGACCTCTCGGGTAAACTCTGACTCCTCGGTTTGACCCCTCGGTTCATGGTGGCCTGTGGGTAGCCGATATGTACCCGGATGGAAGAGGGTGAAAGGTGAGTTCTCGGCGCCTCTAAACGGAGACCTTTGATTAGGGTATGGTAACCTGGCCCTCCTGGTAGAAGGTTTAGTGGAAGGTGTCTCTTCCTTGTAACTTAAGTCACACCAAAGCATTAAAGTGAAAACTCATTGAATTTTTAATCTGTAAATTATGATATATTCGATACATAATAATAATTATAATTGGATTAAATTTAAATAGGTAGTATTTATTAGTTATAGTTGGAAGAGAAATTTATTGCGATTTTTCGACCAATTACTTACATCTGCAAAACTGTGTTATGTTATAATAAATAATGTATTTACCAAGTAGACTTTTAATTACATGCTGTAGAACGAACTTCTTTTCATTATAACCATAACAACGATTTATATTATTTAGTAGTTTACAGGCCCATACGACACAGATTCTAACATTTACTGTAATTATATAAGATTTCATTGAGTGTCTAATAGATAAGATAGGTTAAAAGGTTAAATTTATTGAAGAAAACTTAAGTTATTTTGTTCTCATTTATATTTATTTAAACTAGTTTAAAAATCATGTCAAATTATATTGTAATATAATATTTTTTTTTTAGCCAGCGAAGTAAAATGAATAAAGTATTAATGTAGGTTATCATTGTTATTTGTAAAATATCCGTAATGATGATAAAACATAATTATTATCTTCGTATACCAAAATAACTATTATTCTTGTATGATACAAAAATTAAGGATAAATTATTATTCTTTACTCGTTATCGCCTTCATGTAATTCCTTCCGTAGACCTTACTTTATATTCATTTATTCTTTATCAATTTTCTTTTATTATTATTTATCTGATTTCCGCTTCAACATTTCTTGTGGTAAAAAAACATATCCATCAAAAATAAAAATGTTATTTTACTTAAGTAATAAACTAAGTAGGGCAAAGCGGTGAAGTAAAGTTGACTGGGGTAAAACCGCGTACCACATCCCTAAAATTACCTTTCATCAAATTTTGTTTCGATTGTTTCTGCTAAGGCTTTCTACGAATCAAAAATGTCCTAGGCAGTAGTAATGTTTAAGTTTTACAATTAAGTTATAGTCGTTTGTTTTTGATTTCGGTGTTTTATGTAATTTTTCGTTTAGTTTAATAATTCAAGAATTTTAATACAAGTTTCTTTGGAATTCCCGATCGATACAGTGTTATCAGCGGGGTATATCTGGTCGGAAACTTAAAATTATAGAAACTAATGTCCTTGGACTCATCTAGTCCATCAGTGCCTTAACATATTTCTAAATTGAGGAGATCTAAGTAAAACGGGCGTGTACTGGTATACGCCCTATTTAGGGAGATGGAGTTTTTGAACTCTCCACGATTTTCTCTATAGGAATGACAAATTTTATTTCAACGTCTTTGTATTATTGAGTTAGAAACGTTGAAATGAAGAAGGCAGTGCACTGAGCACATTTTTATCGTGAATAATGTTATGTTAATTTTTTTGTGGATATATGGGCTTCAATTGTGGGGTACATCCAGAATTATTTCAAACATAATATATTCAAAAATTTTCAGTCAAAATTCTTGCGGCGGGCCCTGCAAATAACGTGGTACATCAAAAACATTAATATCTATGCCAACCTTAATATAGACACTGTGAAACCAACAATATCAAAATTCAGCCATAAATATGAAGAAACACTAAACCATAAAGTTTTTTGTAATAATCATTCGACAGATAATAGAGCATGAAATTATGAACATTTGAAAAAACAATTCATCCAAATATCTCCAATACAAACCAAAATATTTAATTCCCAAGAATGTATAATCATGCAAAAACACATTTCCGGAAAACTTTAAAGTTAAAGGAATAATTTTACTCGCCTTGCTAGTGAGCTTTATATTAAACAGACGTTCTTATTACTTTTTGTCAACGTACAAAGTAAATACATGCTATGATTCAGAAAATTTTAAACTTCAAATAAGTAAAAAACAAATTGTAATTTAAAAAGAAATCATCTTCTTGAGTTGACTACCCCCTTAACAAACAAATTCATAAGATATATTTGAGATATAATACACCGGCCCGTGGTGTAGTGGTCAGCGCAACTGGCTCCTTTGCCGGGGTCCCGGGTTCGATTTCCGGTCAGGTCTGGCATTTTTTCATCTTGAATCACCGCATATCATTACCTGGACACAAGCCCAAGGCTTATGCATCATCACTCAATAATAATAAAAAAAAATACATAATTAATCCTATCTTACCGGGTAGATCGGTCCTAGAATTATAATAGTCTATTAAGTAAGTCAGCATTAACAAACGAAAATAACAGAGAACAAAACATACATGTACGGTATACTGTATTTTGTCAGAAGACATCTTCGTCTAGACGTAATAACTTCAGTCAGTAAATTATGACTTAAAAGAAGCCATGTATCAAAAAAAATATTCTACCCCATTTTTTATTTTTGTATATTACAATAAGTATAATTTTGTAACTTTAAATGTACAATAATTTCGAGTAACAGAATAGCTAAATATTTTTTTAAATTTTTTTCAGTTATGAGTGTCTGGTCGAAGAAAACAACCCGGTTTTTGGGTCTAGGAGTATTTCTTAGTTTATTAGGTGCAATTTTTGCTTTAATATGGGCACCAATTCTTAAGCACTACACAGCTAAGGTAAGTTTTATATATCATTTTTAAGTTATAAAAAATTTAGCTAACATATATTATTCTAATTTAATATTTCAAACTAAAACAAGACTAAAGAACCTGACCGCTGGACTGCATTATCTCAGAATATAGTCCACTGTTGCATTACAAGGGTTTACTATAAAAATTTATTGTCACTGTTACTGTAACCAGTATACGTTACTCATCTGTGATACAACAGAATAAAAGTTGCTTATACTAACCTAAGTATAAAATAAAATATTAATATTATTTAGTTTATTTAAAGTCGCATCAAGAGCTTGGTTACTAGTAAACGGTGGGTTACGCAACTGGAACAGTGGGTTTTGAGTTGTGAAAATTTCCAGACTCTAGTTGGAAATCAAACCCGGGACCTTCGCGTTGTAGGCACCACTACGGTATGGAGGAAAATTAAATAATACAATATAATTTTTGAAGTTTTAAATGAACGCTAAAAATGCATTTTATAAATTTAAAAATACAAATTACGAATAAATGTGTAAATTTAAATTTATATCCATTAATATTTTAATAATACAGGCCTATGATTTGTAATTCACGTTACTTTGAATTTAATTTAAATAAAATAAGATTTCAATATTATAAACAGGTATCGCTTTGTATCTACTTGTTTTAATTTACTTTGAATTTAATTTAAATAAGTTAAGATTTCAATATTATAAACAGGTATTGCTTTGTATCTACTTTGTATTTCTAAAATGAAAACATGCGATCAAAGCATTGAGCTGAGGGAAAAATTTAAATATTTAGGAGAAATAATCACCAAAAATAACAACGAGAAAGAAAATTGGACAGAAAGAATCAGTAAGCTCACAAAACCTGCAAAATTATCGCATAATGTCTGCAATAAAAAATGTCTCTCTCAATGGAGCCAAAATTGCGTCACTACAATCCGGTTATTTTACCTGAAATAACTTATGGGAGCGAAACACTATTTTTAACCTCCGGAAAATAAACTCTGAACACAGAATTTCCAAACTGGAGCGACGGGTGTCTCAAGAAGAGGAATTTGGAAAAACCCGATGCACAAAGAAGAAATCATGAGAACACGGAACCGCTTGCGGATCACATAAGAAAAAAGAGAATTCCTTTATCGGACACATCATGCGGACGAATCCCTCTAGAATGTTCAGACAGATCATTGAATACTTTCTAAGTAAAAAGTCCCAACCGCACTAGTTTCGCGAAATTAAAGAAGATCTAAAAGAACTTCAGATCTCACTTGAATAGTTAAAAACCAAGACCAAAAATGATCATAAACTGAAAAACACGAGACTCCAGCAAAAGAATACAACAAAACGTCCAAAAGCGGTGTATTCTGAGGAAGACAAGAAAAAGAGATCTAACGCAATGAAAAATTATTAAGAAAAAATTAAAAATAGGACGTCAAAAAAATGGATAAGATCCATATGACGAAATTAAAGATTTTCCAAACTGAAAGAACTTATGTAGTCCTATGAGGCTTTAAAAAGAAAAAGAAAGAAAGAAAATAATAACCTTAAAGCCCAAAATTATAGTTTAAATCTTAAACAGGAATTCGGTGATATTGTAAAAAAACTTTTGAAAAATTTCAAAGTAATACGACTGTGAAATGAGGCGAAAAGCAACACTGAACTTACCCCAACCCATAGTAATAAAATCTCTTCCTATAAGCGGCAAGTTAAAATCAAAATGATTTGTTTTTAAAAGACATCTTGCTAAATCTCCTTGTAAGCGGCGGCTACATCTTTACCGCTGATTGGCACTATACGCGCACCTATAACGCACAATGGCATTGATTTACATCGCCGTTACGGTGACCTACACTTCCAACACATCTCCATCTTCACTTGCCACTATCCTTGTACCCTTACTTCTTGAGAAAGAATTTACTTCTGTAATAGGTTATATAATTCTGTAATTGGTGGCATCAAATCAAGCTGCATTTTAGGTTGCATCAAAATCGTGTTTATTAGTGACTATTTTTGGGGTATGAAACAATGGGTTTTAAAATATAATAATTTCCAAACCCTAGCTGGGAATTGAACCCGGGACCTTCTACTTGTTAAGCTAGCGTGCTAACCACTACGCCACTTTAAAACTATTAATTTAATAAAAGATTTATGGATAAATATATGAATATTTTCTAATTAGGATTATTATCTTTCCGAAGCTTTGGAGCAAGAACATTCGGTAATGGATTTACTCCGTTTGCAATATTTTTCTTACCTACAATCACGAATTGCAGGTATTAAATTGGGAAAGTTTTAAAGGTTCATACAACCTAAGGAAAAATTTGGTCAATAAAGTATGGAAGGAGAATGTTTGGAAATTCTATCACATCTCAATTCGGTCAGTTTTATTATAAATGGTTCAGAGTTTCGGAATGTGACTGCAAATGAGATGTCGGAAATAAAGGGTGCTGAGATGAAATTGTTTAGACCTTTAACAGGTCTTTAACAGGTTTATCGATTGCTGGATCATAAAATAAATAAAAATATTAGATATCATGTATTAAACAGAAAGTATTTAATAATAATATCATAAACCGGTGCATTGGAGACTTCGAAAGAAATGTTCATCTCAAATTCTTTTAGAAATGACCTAGGTTAGAGTTAGGCCAGAAGGGCTAATCTGGGTTGTGTTCAAGATGATGATTTTTCTGAACGTTGTTATGGTCCATTTAGTTGAGAGTATAGATTTGGAGATGAAAGAATGGAAAACAAAAGAAATAATAGAATTAAAATCCAATAATACAAATCGTTACAACATATGTGTTTTCATTAAATTAGTGCGTTAATATTATAATAGGATTGTAATAAAATTAATGAAGTTCAAGCTAATTATTTCAATGATAGAATAATTCAAAACAAAAGATAATCCGATTGAATAAATGTTTGGATAAATGAACAAAGACATAGAAAATGTCAAAACAATAAACCCATCATCCACAAAGAGAACAATTTTATACAAATAATGAATAAAAACACTCGTCATAGTGAATACTTATTATTTTCTTTAATAAACATATTAAATTTCACAATCTGTCCATTCAGGAACAATAAGCAAATAGTTTAAATGGAAATAACTTATTAGAAGAGCACCCCACCCAGCGACATTTTTCTTGAATACAAAATAATAAATGTTTAACACAATAGGAAATTGAAAAGCCTAATTAAATCATTAAAACAAATATAAATACTCGTATAAAAAAATAAAAACGCATTTTTTTCTTTTTCTCTAAAATGGTCGGTGGGGTGAACTTTTTTAAACGCCGCGTTGCCGAAGCTTGTTTGTAGGCTTATTTTTCTAGTTTCGATTTCTTCAAAAATTGTTAATTAAATTTGTTTTATTCGGTTTCTTTAAGTCATTGTTTCTTATTAATTGACTTATTTTTATAGTTTTCAATGTCTTCAATTTTATTAAGTGTCTTTAATTCTTTAAGTACACGAAACCCATTCTAAAATGACTTACTTGTGTATTAAAAAAATTATTTAAGAATTTAAGAATTTTATCGTATTAAAAACACGATTGGATTAACAAGAAAAAAGCATCCATAATTCAGTAATTGAATCCTGGCATACTATTTCTTTTAACGTTGTTGTGTTGTTGTTTAGGTCAACAACCGAAAGGCTGGTTTAAACCTCTAGAGGTTTTACTAAGTAAAATCAGAAGTGAGATGGTTTACAATTGTCTTCATCATGGAAATGAAAAAGTATACTTATTAACATGCCAGGCCCTCCGAAAAGCACCTACTTTCCACCCTGCAAATGCCACCTTCACTTCAATCACCACAGGGTCTGGTTGTATAGTGAAATTCATTACTCTCAGAAGAGATAACTCTGACTAGTGTCTTTTACACCTCTACCTCTTCTGTTCTTAAATAGCTCAGTCATATAATTGGCTGACTACTACTTAAAAAATTGTCATTACGAATTTTAATAAATTAATCAATAACTTATTTAGACTAAGCAGAGAAATCCTGAAATGGAATCTTAAGGAACTTCTAATGGTTATACTTTAATAAATATATCAAAACACCAGTATGAAGAAAATCTAAGCAATAAATTGGTTAGGCTAATATGCGATATACGACAGATTGTAGATTAAATTCCTAATTAATAAAACCTAGATGTAAACAAATTTATTAGATACCCTTCTGGATTCTAAATTTAATTTTAAAATAATTTTGTACAAAAGAAACTTACATATAAATTGATAATAAATTTTTATTTTATTTCAGGAATTAAGTATAAAAAATTCGTCAACGTCATTTAAAAATTGGCAGACTCCCCCTGTGCCGATGCATATGGACTTTTATTTTTTTAACTGGACTAATTCGGAGAGAATAAGAGAAGAAAAACCTTCTTTTGAGGAAAAGGGACCGTACAGATACATGTAAGAAAGATTTATAAAATGTATATTCAAATTTTTAATTATTTTGGCCGTATTCACAGTAAATTAGTATTTACCTAATGCCAAAGTTCTGATCAATTTGGAGAGCGGTTTCCAATAGAATAAATTCGTCCCATGGTTTACATTACGGAAATAGAAACCATATTTATCTTTATCTAAAAAACAATACTAATTATAATGTAATAATTATTCTAATTTATTAATGTTTATTTACTGCAGAACAATTTTGTTGGTTTTACATCCTGTGATGAATGTCAGGTCTTACAGGGAACCGAACTTATGACGCCTGAGATAGAAGACAGTTGAACTGAAAGTTTTGCTATAAAATTAATGTCATTGCAAAACTAAAATCAATGCTAGGAAAATGTAACTTGGTAGATCACTTGAAAGATCACTTTCATATTAGGATGAAATTTTTTTTCTACATATAGTAGGCTACTTAATATCATTAATATCATACCCGTGGTGATTTTAATTGTCTGTTTCAAGAAAATTTCCTTAACTATTAATTGTTGTGAATATTTTCTGGTTACATTAATTTGAATTTAGTTTTTTAAATTAGGTTTTTAATTCACACTGGATTACTAAAATTTAAGTACAAATTTTTTGTACAAATTTCAGGTCAACTTGGTTGACGCATATTCTTGACGGTATTAGCCTACTAATTTTTCTTTGAATATTTTGTTTTATAATTTACAATTTTTTGAAAAGAATAACAATAAGGAAATTGGAAGACTAGCCCTATAGTAAAATTATTTATCAATAGAATTGGTACTGACACCGGTACAGGAACCAAACTGGTCATTTTGACTAAATTCAATATAAATGTGTTGGTAGATTTGATAAGTTTGCAAAAAAGATGTTTAGTATTCTGAAATGTTAAAATTAATTGATGTATTAATTTTCTTACAATATTGTGTATTAAAAAACGTATTGCTGTCTGGTATGATTTAAGCAAACTCCAAGTACGCGAATATTTTGGGTACCATTTAATTTAGTGGTGGAGATTTGTCTTTTATAAGAGTGAGGGTTGTATTTCATGAATAAGCTGGAAAAACTATAACAGAAATTTTTGATAATCTTCTTCTTCTTCTTCTTCTTCTTCTTCTTCTTCTTCTTCTTCTTCCTCGTAAAGTAGGCCTATAAGACAATAGCCTTTTATACTTGTCAAACAAAAGCAAGTCATTACTCCTTGAAATTGGTTCGATCAACGTTTTATCGGCCTTCCCAAAATTCTTCTACTTTGGCATAAGTATTCATCGACTAGACGGGGAATTCTTGCTATATCCATGCGCTGTTTTGATGAAACTATTTCTCTCTATAGTTGTAACTCTGTCAATTTGAGATTGAAGGTACATACAGTTCACTTCTAATACCCAATTCCTTCTATCTGATCTGGTTCAGTCAGCCACTGACCTCAACATTACCATCTCAGCACTCTGTAACTTCGTGTATGCTGGCTAGTAGGTGTCCACTTTTCTCTACCATTCAGGCAGATAGAAATTGATAACACCTTATAAACTTAAATACGATTTCAGGTCAAACTTTTTTTAGTATTCTTTTAGTTGTACCTTCAGTCTTATAAATCGTTCAAGCTTACAAATACTCGTACATCGATCTCACCAACATAGGGTCCACCAAAAAAACCTCCCTCATTTTAATAGGTTGTCACAGAAAAACTAAAAATATAGAGAAAAATACTTTTATTTATGAAACATACATACTTTGCCATTTTGGATTATTTAGTTTTAAAAATTATATCCGCTAAATGACGTCCTCCTTTGTTGACACACTGACGAAGTCTATCCAGAAAGTTCTCCACACATCTTTGTGTCATTTTTTTTGGAATGGCTGCCACTTCCTGGGTAATGGCCTCCTTAAGTGCTTGCAGTATTGTGAGACGATGTTTGTACACTTCAGTCTTTAAGTGTCCTCAAAAAAAGTCACAAGGCGATAAATCAGGGAACCTTGGAAGCCAAGCGATGTCTCCTCGCAAAGCGACTAGATGACCAGCAACCAACTCACTCAACATTTCCATAGAACGCCGAGAGGTGTTAGATGTTGCTCCGTCTTGCTGGAACCACACTTCTTGATCTTCATGAGCTGCAACAAACTGATTTAGCCTAAGTTGGAGGAAGGTCTCTACCATATGACAATAACGGTTTGAATTAACCGATACCGTTTGGCCACCTTCTTCGAAAAAATACAGTCCCCACACAAAAAGTTTTGCTACGGCGCACCAAACTGTCCCATTAGAGTTGGTAGTAGTCGCTGATGAATTTCACGAGGGTTTTCTGCAGCCCAATAGCGGAAATTCTGTTTGTTTAGATGTGGGTCTCATCGGAAGAAATAAAAAAACCGCCAGGGGGAATGTTTTAAAGAATTTCCTCACACGCAGCTCTGTGAGTTTTAAAATCTCTTTCATTTAATTCCTGGGTAATTTTGAATAAGTGAAAATGAAGTTCTCTATGAAGAATTCTTCTTTCACTTCTATCTCCGCTCTGGGAGATCCAGGCAGCGACTGACCCTGGAGCTTCAAGGCCAAGGGGAAAATTGGCCCCTCACGGTAAGTGAGAGCTTGTACCGCGAGGTGCATAGCTCTCCGGTGTGGGAGTTCCTTGACGAGGTAGCTTCATTCTACCGTCGTCATGTAGTTTAATAAGGATATTATCCTTAAACAGGTCTGATTCTCTGGTGCCGTTCACTAAATTTTTTTCCCAGGCGGGAACAAATTAATGGTGTCGAGCACTTACTGGTACAAATATATTACGGCGACAGGTCCTAACTATATTTTAACTTTTAATTGTATTTTTACTTCTGACTCTTTTCTAGACTGTCAGGACTACATTTTATTCTTAATGTTCTTGATGATGGGCGCCTTGTGCGTCAAGAGGCTTCCCTGACAAGAGAGCGAGCAGCACGCATCCCCCTAGTTCCCGACCAGCCTCACCCTCGTTCTCGAAAATTTTAGTTTAGTTAGTAATAAATTAGATATGTGACAGTCTCCAGTCACGGAAAATAAGAGTTCTACGGAACGGCCTCCGGGTCTATGCTTTCGGGCGACCAATCGGAGGGGAGGTGGCGGGAGAAATGCCAGCAAATCAATTACCAATTACACTCCTATCAGATAATCCCAGGGCAGATGAATGTTTAAGTACTGAAGGCCTCGGTGATTGTTGGACAGATGCTCTCACACACGCCACATTTTCGGGCGTTGTTGCAGTCCAAGGTCGTCTAGTAGATTTTCTTTTCAGTGTTACACCTGTGTTTCTAAAGTTTGACACCCACAGTTGAACATTTGTCTATTCGGGACACGATCATATCGGCCAAGTTCGAATAGTATCCAGACTGTGAGTTAGTAAAGTTTGTATGAGAATATTGAGTCAACATATTTAGCTCTAACAGTGGTTATCACACATATGGGATGTCATATATATTGTAACACTAAATTTAACAATGTGTTATTGATTTGTGTTTTTATTTCATAAAAAACTCTTATTTATTTCAGAGAGAAAAGGAAAAAAGTCAACATAACATTTAATCTCAACGGTACCGTGACTTACCGGGTTATGAGAACTTGGAAATTTTCTCCTAAAGAGTCACGTGGTTCTGAATATGATTTAATAACTACAATAAATGGTATTGCTTTGGTGAGTTAAAATAAGAAAACTTATTGGTGGTGGGGCACTTCTCATTTAATGATACCACACTAGTTGACTATTAGATTAAGATGTTGATATAATTATTAGACAACTACATTTTTGGCTACAATACTCATGTCAGAACTAACCTTTTCCTGAAACTTTTCTAAACTGGACTTAAAACCTAAATTAACATCAAAATAAAAATTCTAGAACTTCTAAAACCGATCTCTTGATTTTCATTTCGTATAACACAAAATATTCGATAAATTTGTTTCTTTGATAATCCTAAATCAAATATTTTCTTTAGGTTGAAGTAGTTAATATATATTTTTTGTAATATGTAGTCACTAATTTAATCAAAATCTATAGCCGTGACTTAGTGATACATTTTACTACTTTACATTACAACGATGTAAACAAAAATATTGAAAAAATAAAATACCCTTTTTAGAATATCGAATCTTTTTACCTTAGGCAGTAAACCTCAGCTCTACCTTGAAAATAAAGTACTCGTATACAAAGTAATACTAAAACCAGTTTGGACTTACGGGTTAGAGCTATCGGGTACATCTAGTTCATCAAATATACAAATACTGCAGCGTTTCCAATCAAAATGCCTGAGACTAAACACTGCACCCCTATGGTACGTAACCAATGAAATTGTTTACGTGGTTTTTACAATGGTTACGTGGTTACAATGGTTTTTAGTTCATCACACTACACAATGACCTAAACCTTCCCTTCATAAAAGAAGAAATTAAACAACATAGCGAAAAACATTTACAAAACCTAGAAGACGATCAGAATCCATTAGCGATTAACCTCCTCGGCAACAGCGAAAATACTCACAGACTGAAACGTTTTAAAGCACTAGACTTACCTCTACGATTTTGTTAATCATTTAAAAATTTCTTTTTTCTTTTCTACTTCAACTACTAATCATCGCCATCTCATAATAGGCATCGTTATCATCTCTATCATCGTCATCATCTCCAGCTTCAACCACTTTGTGTTTCAAGATGTTGATTCACAGTTCATCAAGTTTAGTTTTGTACATATAACGGGTGTTTTATTAAGGACGCAACCCTAATTATAAGTAGATAAAAGTAATGCATCGGTAAATTTTCTGTCCCCCCATCGGTATGTTAGCAACAGTGTACTCAAGGCCAACTACTAAGACAGTTAAAATGTTCCAGTCAAGCATTAGTGTGGTGACAGCAGTCGTTTCGTTATATTGTGTCAGCAATGGTTTTTTCCAAGGAAGAACGCGTGTTTATTGTAGAGACTTACATAGCGAGTAAATCTTACAAATGTGTGCAAGATAAGTTTCAGTTGAAATTTCTCCGTTCTCGAATAAATCGTCAATATTGCGTTTGATAAATAAATTCCGTAGAACTGGGAGTGAACTCGATGAGAAACCACCTTGCCAGCCAACAAAGTTAACCGCGGAAGGTCTCGATGATTTGAAAAATCGTTTGACTCAATCACCTAAAAATCGCAATAACTATGGTTGCAAATGTAACTTTTTCGTAGCTCTAAAAACAGTAGGTAATGTTAGTCCAGCTTGCGATGATAATCTTCTAAGTGATTTTAGATAATCAGGGTTGCGTCCTTAATAAAACACCCGCATGCATATATATTTTTCTTCACATTTAGTCTTGTTGAATCACACTACTGAGTGTGGTTTTTATTTTAATTCCAAGGACATTACTCAGATTTTCTCGTCTTTGCTTAAAGTTTTTGTATTTAAAAACTGATTGTAAAAGAAATACACTGTTATAAAAAAAAGAATATCGAATCAGAGCACCAGATATTAGAATGGCAAGGAAAGTCCTAGAAGAGCTAAGGAATAAAGCAATTACTCAGAACCGAAAAATTAAAGAAGACATAAAACTGCTAAACATCACACCATAAGTGTTAACAAATGACATGAACTTAAAATTACTAGAACTTAAAAAAGAGAATTTAAAATACAGAAAATAGCACTTCACAAAAAAAACAAAAAAATATTTTCAGACGAAAAAAGGAAAAGAAGAAAGGATAGGATGAAAGAGTATAATAGAGCGTGTCTTTAAAAGGTATCTACAAACTAGGAAGTTTTCTAAAGCTAAATATGCCCATTTCATTGTTTTGAGATTTCACCACGATTTCAAGATCTCACGCAAACAGAATTTATCCTTTGGGGTTAGATGAAATCAATTGTTTATTCAAAACAGATTAACGCACAAAACTATGTAAGATATCAAATAAAGACATAATTATAACGGGTGTTTTATTAAGGACGCAACCCTAATTATAAGAAGATATTTCTGCAACCTAAGAACCTATTTAGACTAAGTACTTAAGAATAAGAACTTATTTCTGCATAACCTGCAGAAATTCTTCAGGGTAGGCATCTCTTGCCATAACATTTTTATGATACTAGAAAAGAACAGATTCGTCGAGTGAAGTATGCATTTTTGAAGAAAACAGAGGCTACTTCAAGCAATCAGTCGGTAATAACTAACGCACTTATTCGTTTTATTGTTTTCAGAATTTAAATAAATATTTTATAAGCTACTATTGGCAACTTATTAAAAAAAATTGTCTCAGTTTGTTGAAAAACAGTAATTTTTTTAGTGACAATTTACTGGTTTTGCTATTAATAAAACTCTAGTTTTAATGCCTTGTATTTATATTTTATTTGCTTAATTTGAATCAATTTTCTTATAATTTAATTTTTTATGTGGTGAATTAAAAAATTAGTAACTTATTAATGTTAAAAGCATTTAACAAAGTTATTATTTTCGCCTCTGCTTTATGTGTTTTATGGCAGATACCTTTAACAATATGCGTGTTGCGGTTCTGGAACCAAGTTTATGAAATTTTTCTGATTAAAAACCATAAGATGCTACCATTAAAGCCTTGTAAATTACAGTATGGCTTCATATTCCCGGGGTAGCTGAATTACAGGAAATAATTTTCGTCAGCCGTAATTCGATAAAGAAGCGTTTCCGGACCTATGGTATACGAAAATGTTTTCTTTTATTTAACTATACTCCTTCAGTTTGGAAAATGTCTTTAAAAAACACTCTGTATAGTTGAAAAGGAAGAAACTTTTCTGAAATTTTTGAATCGAAAGGAGTAGTCCTATGGTTGCAAAACAGCAAAAAAAAGATAGTATAAAACTGACTTCTTTTGAATATATAATGCATTCCGAATTATTCAGGACTAAAGAGAAGTTAAAAAATTAAATTTTTCTCCACTATGATGAAGCAAATTTTAGAATATTTTGTTAATCTTATTCATACAATGTATTTATTTCCAGGCAGGAGCTCATAAAGTTGCAAAGAAAGGTTTCATAGCTCAAAAATCTTTATCATTAGCATTTATAGCAACTAAACAAACTTTGGCAGTGACACGGTCTGTAAAAGAATTGCTGTTTGAAGGTTATCCAGATGCTCTAATTACACTTGGAAGAAGCATACCTGGTGCTAGTTCCTCGCCGTACGATAGATTTGGTTGGTTTTATGGGGTAAGAAAAATCAATAAATTATTTAAACATTTTTCTCAAAACTATGCAAATGTATTTAATTTTCTTATTGCGTTCGAAAAGGGAAACTGAGACCTCAAAACAGGAAATCTTTAATTTATCCCTTATAAATCTATCAAACACACAGTTTGGTGTATACTCGTATATAGTTGGTGTCGATTACAAATCAGAATTTGAAATCTGATTTAATTTATTTTTATCATTTTTTCTCTAATATTGTACTCCACCGATAACCCCGCTCAAGTATCATATTTCCTTCAACAGCATATTTCTCGCCTAGAATCATGGCTTACCAAATGGCGGATCAAAGTTAATTAACACTACAAAATTGTATCTCATTATTTTTATTTACCCTGCATAAACGAGTTTGTCCTTCTTTGTATGTTTATGACACTCAACTTCACACTTCTGAATCTATCCGTTATCTAGGTTTATATCTAGATAAGAGGCTCACGTGGAATGTACACGTGGATAAAAAGAGAAAGGCACTCTAGGACAGGTTCAAAGAGTTGTACAGACTTCTTTCACGCAAATCCAAGTAGCCAACTACATCTAAATTAACCATTTACAGCTCCTACTTTCGAGCAATATGGAGCTATGCCAGTCAGCTTTACTGCTATGCAAAACCATCGGTATTTGCAAAAATTTAGCGTTTTCAATCAAAGGTTTTACGGAGGATAGTTAACGCCCCCTATTATTTAACCAATAAAACGCTACAGACCTAAACGTACCCTACATAAATGACGTTTTCTTAAAACTCTATACAAAATTTAGGAAGAAACTCGTGAACCACCATAACCCACTGATCTCAAATCTAGCTACGCAGACTCTCCTTAACAATCCAATAAGGCGACTAAACCGTCGATGGAGCCGGGATCTCATCAATTAACATAGTACTGTAATTGACTGTCCATTACAGTGATCTAAATTCTGCATTATATGCTACACTTATCTATTCACGTCGGAGTTCTCACACTGGACTGTGTCTCCACTCACGTTTATTTTATCATGTTAATTTTTCCATATTTTGTGTTATCACATACACTGATTGTATCTAACAGACTGTGAATTTCATGAATAAAGGGAAAGAAAAAAAATTCTCCAAACTTTCTGGATCTGTTAGTTAGAAATACATATTCTGCGTGTCAATTGGCATTCCTAGAAATGTTATCAATTACATTCAATATATCTATTAAACATCTCATTTTAAAAGGGTTGCTTCCTTGGTGTTCCTGATTGTTTTATTTGTTATCACAATCTGCCACGTAACGATTTACCAATATGAAAATTTTTTCAGTGATTTAGGACTATAAATAGGTATTTATTATTCTCATTGTGTACTTTAAAAATAGATTCATTTGTAATTTCGTGAAAGTCTCATTGTAATAACTCTCATTATTTTATCTTTGGTAATGTTTTTATATTACTGTTGCCATAACTATAGATAACTTATCTGGTTTTTCACACAATGATATAACATTATACAACAAATTATTGGTAGTTGGTAAAAATATGGATTACTCATAAAAGTTAACAAAATTATTAAATTCAGATTGATATTCTAGTTTGATGTACTGAAGATATTTAGAGAAAACCAGTTTTCAAGTGAAATGGTTATTGGAATTTCTTTACACGGACATTTTATGTATTGTGGTAGCTGTAAAAAATTCAATCGATTATTTAACCTTAAATTTTTTTTTTAAATGTACAAAATACAGTTAAGTAAAAACATATTCTAAAAATAAATATTTGTTTCTTTATTTTTAGAGAAACAATTCTTATAAATCAGATGGTACATTTAATATAAACACCGGTGTTCGAAATTTAGATGAAATTGGAGTTCTAAAACAATGGAATTATTCAAACCGAACAAAATTCTTTTCTGGGAAATGTGCCAATGTTTATGGATCATCAGGAGATATGTTTCCACCTGGTGTTTCCAGGGAATCTACAATTAGTTTATACTCTGCTGATGTTTGCAGGTAAGTTACCATTTTATATTTTATTATTATAAAAATTTACTTAATAATATACCTAATTTCTGAAGTCTCTTTTGCTTATTTTGTGAGTACATGTAGGGAAATTATTAAAAAAAGGTAAGTCCAATTTAAGTACACGTAAGAGATTAGAACAACACAAATTTTTAGTATAAAACAAACGTTTTTGGTCGGAGAGGTTGCTGAAATTAAATGGTTCCTTACCTCAATAAGATATCTTCTGATTGTTGTATAAATTAATACAATATCGTTATTCAAATTTATAAAATACCTTATCTCCTAGAAGATAATTTCTTTAGCTTTCTATATTTTAATTTGGTGTTTACTATTAACATTGTAAAATTTTAATCAAAGTATTTACGGAACATTACTTCTGAAACCGAGAGTAAATTAAAAATTTCAGCTACAAAGATATCGTATTTCTTATTATAACAGGAACGAGGTTTTAAATATGTAAATATCTAACAAAATAGGTTATTGAACTTTATTTTATTTTAGTAAAATTATTACTGACGAA
This sequence comes from Catonia carolina, assembly GCA_035578175.1. Classification (NCBI taxonomy): domain Eukaryota; kingdom Metazoa; phylum Arthropoda; class Insecta; order Hemiptera; family Achilidae; genus Catonia; species Catonia carolina. The sequence goes on along the minus strand of JAQMRL010000001.1, from coordinate 251,178,555 downwards.
ATTATTACCAAGGAAGAAATACCTTTTTGCTGCATACTTACTACAAAATGAAGTGTTTGAATGCTTCTTTCCGGAACTTGTTGACACATTTTCATAAATACCTCAGAAACTCTGTAATCAAAGAATGATTAAATTCTGAAGAGTTACACTTGATAAATGTTTAACCTAATTCAATCTCATTAAACACTATCAAACAGAAAGAAACTTCTCAATAAGATCACTGGAAGAAATTATTACTAACTAATAAATGAAGATTTATTTATTAATAGTCAGTAATGCCTATTTAGACATATGGTTGTCAGATACACAATTACAGCTTGAAAAATTTGATTCACCTGCAAGAATTCTAAGATATTTTGGACTGTCACTAACTTCACGTCGAACATATAAAATGCCACTTTACACAACGATCATTAAATTTCAAATGTAGACTATTGTAAAAAAACACTACGAATGATACGCAGAAAAACTGAGAAACATAAAAATTACTGTTGTTGTTGTTTAGGTAATCAGCTGAAAGGCTGATTTGAACCTCGAGAGGCTTTACTAAGTACCCTCTGATCCTCTGAAAAGAACCTACTTTCCACCTTGCAAAAGACACCTTCACTTCATTCCCCATATGGTCTGGGCGTATAATAAAATTTATTACTCTTAGAGGAGATAACTTTGACTAGTTTCTTTTACACCTCAACCTTTTCTGTTCTTAAATGCTTCAGTCATATAATTGGCTAAATATGTGCTAAGAAACATAACTATTTTTTGTAGCTCTGAAACTAGTAGATCGAATATAAATAGTTCAACACCTCACCTGCCTATTATGGGCACAAAAATGACTATACCAACAAATTGCGTACACTAAAAAAAAAACTTGGCGTTCTAAAAAGGTGTTTAAAGAGAAAATTGAGCAAACATTCATTTTCAGGATTAATATAAAATATACATGTATCATTGACCATAATTATTATATTACTTCAAAGTAAAAAACTATATATTATCATAAATTATGACACACACGCACGCACTTTTTAGCTAGACTTATGAATATAAACGTCACATGGGTGATTAGCTTCCTCATACCATTTATGATTTTCATCACACCATTTACCACATTTTTTGTCATCACATCAAAATATTAGTAAGGTAAAACAAGTTTATGATGACGCCATAGTAAAAATTCTTAAATAATCTTAAAGTGCATTTTATTTTTTATTAACTTTATTTATATAATTTACAACTGTTACAAAATAAACAATTAACGAGTATGATGGTGGATGAAAGAATGAATGAAATGACATGACTGACGTGTATGGAGAGCACCAGCCACTGACAGGTCTCCAACATGTTATTAGTTAACTTCTTACAACGTCAGTGAATAATTAATTAATTATTTTATTTATTTATTTCCTTTATTACTCCTCCAAAAGAGCAAAGCTCGCGCTTGGAGGAGGATTACTCTAATTACAAAAACAAATAGCACAAAAATAACACTACAATGCAACAATAATAGCACTGATAAAAAAAAAGAAATGTCAGTTAACACCGATACATCACCTATTACACAAAAAAATAAGTCTGATCAAATAACATTAAAAAACATTTTGGTATAAAATAAAAACAGACAGAAATACAAATATTAATAAAACTTAAAACTTATGATAACAAAACTAAAATGTAAATAAATGATAATACAAACATCAGCAAAGTTATGAAATAGCATTAATAAAATATGATAAAAAAGACTTCTATCAATTTACTTTACATTATTTTAGAGAAAAAAATGAAAACAAAATTTAACCTTAACTACCTCCCTTAAATTTAACTATTTTTTTCATACAAAAATACAACACATAATAAAGATAATATTAGCGCACTATCAGAAACAAAAAAAACTATTATAAATATACATATAACTGTAACTGCTACACTAGTATATGACTAATATTTTAGTGAGCCAATATGCCCGTCTTACCCTGGTGGCGATGAGAAATTATAGACTCCAATTGAAAGTTCTGCCCCAGCTGAATTAGAAATGTTTTGATGTAGATTTTGAAATTCTTGTCACGAGACCTGTCTCTAACGTACTCCGGAAGCAAGTAGTAAAACTTAGGTGCCAGGAAGTCGAAATATTTCTGTCCTGCAGTTATATTTTTCTTAACTTCCTGTAAAAGGCCAGCGGCTGCTTTTCTGGTTGCGTTCTGCCCCGATAAGGGAGTGATATCGTTAGTCCTTAATCAGATGAATTGTAGACTTAACATATTCAATGCTGAGTAATTATGAGAAATCTCTCCTGCTGGGCTGATTTCTTGTGCGGCGCGTTCTCTGCTTGCTTTATTTACGACTGTATGCTACTTGAATTTTTTGTAGGATTTTTTTATTTCAAACCTGTTGTTGTTGTTTAGGTCAATAGCCGGAAGGCTGGTTTGAACCTCTAGAGGTTTTACTAAGTAAAACGAGGAATGAGGTGGTTTACCATTGCCTTCCTTACTGAGTGGAAAAGTACGCTTATCAGCATGCCGGGCCCTCTGAAAAGCACATATTTTACACTCTGTAAATGACAACTTCACTTCATTCACCACAGGCTGTACAATGAAATTCATTACTTTCAGAGAAGATAACTCTGATTAGTGTCTTTTACACCTCTACCTCTTCTGTTGTTAAATGATTCAGTCATTTAATTGATTGACCATGTGATAAGAAACAGAACTATTTATTTTAGTCCTGAAACGAACAGATTGAGTGTAAATAATTTGACACTCCACCTGTCCGTTATGGGCAGTATTTCAAACCTATACATAGATATATCTTTGCTAAAACCATAAAAGTTGACAAATCAATGGTTTTTTTTAAGATTTTTATCCAGATTTATTTTCGTCTGATATGATAAATGTATTTCTTGACTGAATATTTCAATTTACTGTTACGATTTACGCGTAATTTATAATTTAATTTTAAACCTTACATAATATATTTTCAAAGTAAATCCAAACGCGTAAGCTATTTTGCATCGATACCTCCAATAATATTAAACTCACAGCTTCAACTACATCCTGAAAACCCATTTAAAATACTGTATGTATATACTAAACGACGGTATAAGATCGCGAGATGAAAATTCAAAAACGAACTGCACGGTTACAAAGAAAATACCTTTCTGAAGGCTATACAATAGCAACAAATTAAGCCTCACTCCAGAATTACTAAAAATATTAACAAAACAGAACCCACCAGGCGGGACAGTAGCCTGGCGGTAACACCTATTCATGACTCGCTAGGCGAGTCCCTAGCACTAAAAATGTGTTAATGTACAACTTTCCAATGTTCAAGACAGAAAGCTGTTCAAAAAGAGGCTGAGAAGGATGCAGGGAGTCCTTTTTCATTATTGTTCTCATAATTTTTTTGTATGTCAATTAACAATTTTTAATTAATTCATTCAATTTTCATTAAATCTTTTAATTAATTCATTAATAACATTAACCGTTTCTAAAACAGGAGATCCCTGCTTCACTTCCTCCTTAATCGTCTTTGAACGTTGTTTGATAGATGCCGGGAGGAAAGTTTTCTTATCAGTTTGTTTGGATGAGCCAAAAGACTGTATTGTTATTGAAAAGTGTAATTCTTAATTTTAATTTTGTTTTCAGATCGGTGGATTTGGTGTACGCAAGAGATGATGAAGTGCAGGGTGTACCGACATATAGATTTGAAGTGGATAAACATTTACTTGATAATGGTACTACTGTACCAGATAACGCTTGTTATTGCAATGGAGAATGTGTTCCATCCGGTGTTTTAAACATAACACAATGTCGTTATGGTGTACCTGCTTTCATATCATTTCCACACTTTTTAAATGCCGACCAATTTTATAGAGATCAAGTAGATGGGATGAATCCAGATCCAAACAATCACACATTCTTTATGTCTGTAGAACCAGTAAGTAAATATGGAATAATTTTCGGTTCAGGGGGTCTGAAAACGTGTAGATTCGGTGAAAACTCGATTTCGAAAAATCGACATAACAATACTTTTCTTCCTACATATTCATTTAGGCAAGAAAAAGTAATAAAGCAAAACAAAATAAGAATGGATTTTAAATATATATTTCTAATTGCTTTCAACAACTGATGCCAAAGATTAGAAACTAATGAGAAAAATTCAAAATAAATTTGAACCAAAAAGCCACATTACTCTCTCCCCTGTTGATTCTGCGGTTAAAAATTTCATATCATATTGTAAATGAAAACAGTTTTTAAACTGATTTTGAATGCACAAATTTTATTGGTTTCTTTTATTATTCAAACCAACTGATTAATCTTAAGAAAATTCATTGATAAACAATTATAAATTAAGATGAATATTTTTGAATCAAATATTAAAATAATACAATTAAATATGTTATGGATCAGATGAGATTCCGTCTGTTTAATAGTGTATTTTGTAATATTTTTATTGATTAATACTTTTAACTTAATAAGCAGACAAAAATATCTATTTAGTTCTGGGTCATTTGAAAAAGAGTACGTGTGTTTTGAAGGGCAAAGAGAAAAAAGATTTTTTAACGAAATTGTATTTTTTACTGAAAGAAATATTATATAAAAATAAATATTATCATTGATGTTTAGTTAAAGCATGTTTAACGGTTCACTAACATTTCAACCTTATTTTATCGGTTTGCAAATTTTCAATGATTATGAAATATAAATTCTGTAAAATAATTTACAGTATTTTTGATACATGGTATGTATTTACATGACTTTAAGTTTATCCTTATTTTGGAAAAGATGTTTTTGTTGTTTTGGTCATCAGCCGAAAGGCTGGTTTGAACCTTTAGAGGCTTTATTAGGTAAATCGAGCAGTGAGTTGGTTTACCATTGCCTTCCTTATTGAGTGGTAAAGTATGCTTATCAGCATGACAAGTCCTTTGAAAAGCAACTAATTTCTACCCTGCAAATGACTCCTTCATTTCATACACAAGAGGCTGTATAATTAAATTCATTACTCTCAGAGGAGATAATTCTGACTAGCGTTTTTTACACCTCTACCTCTTCTGTTCTTAAATGTTTCAGACATATAATTGGCTGACCATGAGATAAGAAACAGAACTAATTATTGTAGCCCTGGAACTAGGAGATCAAGTGCAAATAATTTAACACTTCACCTGCCTATTATACGAATTAGTAGTAGATATAAGTATTAAATAAAATTGATACATTGCGTGACCATCTTATTTGTGCTAAGGTAGAAGGAATACAATCTTCATCCTAAGAATCCCGACTCCATCACTGAAGATTACTACAATTCCAATTAATCGTTTTCTATTTTAAAATGACCTCAAAAAATTGAAAGTGCACATATTTGTCCAACGTCAGTAATTCCAATTTCAATGTTTCAATTTCGTACGCTGTTCTGTTTTTAAGATATATTGCTTACACACAGATCTATCGGTACAAACATGTATTTTGGATTCAGGGGGCCTGAAAACGTGTAATTCCGATAAAACCTCGATTTCGAAAAACCGATATGAAAACAATAATTTACTTCCTTGTATAGAGCAAGATAAAGTAATTAAGTAACTCTTAACAGTTCGTGAGAAATATTTACTAAGAAAAACTTTTTTTGTTGCAGACAATGGGATTTCCTTTAGAAGGAGCAGCTCGCATTCAAGTCAATCTGTTAATGCGTCCGTCTCAATACGTCACGTAAGTGTGATATTCTAATATAATACCTACTTATATTATGTAAATTGTTTGAACTGCCCATCCGTTCATCTTGGAATGAAGATATTTCTCTAAATGATAAAGCAAGGGATTTGGTATTTTAGCTGGATAGAAAAGTCTCATGAAAGATAAATATTTAAAGAACAAGAGCTGAATATCAAATTACCTACTAAAAACTGGCTCTTAGGAGAGGATTGTGCCTGTTTTTGGTAAATAAAATTATCATGAGGTTATACAAAAATCTGTTGCAGTTTGGATGTGTCACCCAATTGTCAGGTACTGCTAGAAATCATTACATCTTGATGATCCAAACATTATCAGATTAAGATATGAAGGTCTTTGAAAAACTAACTAGTTTGTTCAAAATTTATCAATATCTTTCTGTACTTAGGATCACTTTTCTACAGTGAGTGAAGAAATTAAAATAATCATTCGGAAATAGGCTACATTTTTTCTTGAAATTTTTTTGAATTCACCGGTTATCTGTTCAATAAAACGTGATGCGTTTAAACTGAAGAGTCATTTTACATCTATGAGATTAATCAAAATTCTCACTACAGTAGATCCTGGATTTACCGTGCTAAAGTCTTGTCCGACACCGATGTTAAATCCAAACCTTCAAAAAATAGGAGGGCAATTTGTGTATTCGTAATGTAGTGATTCTATGTACTTCATTAGGACTTACTCTATTAGGACATTAATCATGATAATTTTGTAGACTTTTTACTGAAGAAAGACGGAATTTATTGTCAATAACCCATTGTCCATTGCAAATTATTAAACTTATATTTTATGGATATTTTGCCCTTTTCTAATAGAAAAACTTTATCCAAATTTTCATAAGTCGATTTTTTTATCGACTTATGATTTTTAAAATTCTGAGATGAATCTGAAGACTTGCTAAAGATAAAAAGAACTCTTCAAGAAAAATGTTCTTCAAGATATCAAAAATCGTAGTAATTCCGATGATTGATTTGCAATTGACAGCGCAGTAGCTTCTCATCCAGTCGTTCAATGATCTGAAGTTTGTCCTCGATGTTAGTCCGTTACGTTTATTTATTACTTTTATTCAAATTAGGAGATACCACTTGCGCTAAATTTTGATTACAGTATATTTTATAAGGTAAGTCCAAAAAATTAACGCGTTCCAAACTTGCATTTGGAATTAACCTATTGTCTAATAAACTGGTTGCTAGTAAACTTTGATGTTCGTATGCAAATAACACTAATATATGAAATGTCTTATATTAATGTCTTTAAGTTAAGATTTCCAAAAATTAAATTGTTGCTTATGTACCACCGTATGTTTCTGATAGTCTTTGACTGGAATTGTTTAAAAATTTCGTTATTGGAATTTGCAGAAACACCCAAAGTACTTCATATATTCAAACGGGTTTTAAAATTGATTTATTTAAAAAGTACTTATCGTTAAGCAATCGAATTGGATGGTTTAAGAAATAAAACTGTCCCCAGTTATAAAATCATCATCATCATCAATCTGTCAATGAGTAGGCTCAATGGCCTGTTCCGGCATCTCCTTTTAGAACTTCCCGAGCCTCGCTTCCCTCTAGGTTTATATTTCTACGCTGATAGAGGAAGTCTTCATACTGGAATGCGAAGTAAATGGTTACACCAGTTAAACATTCTTAACGTTTCACACAGTGACTGAACATTTAACTTCGCGCGTATAGCTTCGTTACTTCTCTATCTAACCCCAGTAATAAACCCAGTAATCCCAGTAATAAAATGAAAATTATTATGTGAAAGAACAGCTTCAATGACAAAATTTTTTTTTTCAGATTATTCCAAAACGTTCCAACAACTTTTATTCCAGTTTTATGGGTTGAACACAAATTTAAATTAACACCAGAATTAGCAAGGACTTTACGATTAGCTGTTCTGATTCCATCAATTGGATACACAATAGCTGCTGTTATATTTTTCACAGGTGTTGCAATTATTTTAGTAACTCTTGGTTATCGTAAAAGTGAAACATTAGGAAATGAATCGACGAAGCAAACAACAATGGTCCATTTTATTTCATCAAAATCGAAAGAGTCAAAAGACATACCGCGATAAGTACAAGACTAGAATAATAAACTATAATTCAAATTAGTTATAAAATAAAATAGTGAATTTTTACTCGACAAAAATTTATTGAACTGAAAATTTATATTCTTCAAAAATAATTAAGTACAAAGTAATTCTAAAAATTTATGATGTTACTTTTAATAGTGATTTTGAATGATATTTTAATACTCAACTTGTACTTATGATGTTTTTTCAAACGAACTGACTGATGGTAAAAATATTGTAAGCATATTATTGAATTTAAAAAATTTAATTTTAATTTTTTTTATAACTGTGCTCAGAATAACAAACTTAGGGAATACATTAATGACTTTCAGAGAAACTCATGTTAGCAAAGGATTGAATATTTTCATATTTTAAAATATTTTGTATTAAACTTTTTTTAAAAAATTGACTATGTTCTTTATAATTTTGATAGTATTTCGTCTCCTTTACTATTCCCTTAACATATTAAGCTGGGTTATTTTACAAATTTCTCACATACAATTTCGTCAAATGATATCGCATATCATTTCATCAACAAAGATGAATTATTAAGATCAATAAAAAATGATTTTAAAATTTTAGCTTTCCCTTACAAATAAAGTCCTCTTATATAAAATAACACTCAAGCGACTTTAGTTATATAGAAATATGGTACATAGAAATATTGCGGTGTTTTGAATCAAAATACCTGAGACTAAACCGTGAAGCTCCATGGTTTGTAACTAATGAAATATTTCACAAACATTTAAACCTGCGATTTATAAAAGAAGAAATTAAATAACGCAGCGTAAAACAGTTAAAAGAACATCACGATTATTTTGCAATCGATTTCCTGCTAAACTGCGAAGATATTCATAGACTACATGTTAAAATGTTGGATTTATCTTCGACATTTGATTTTGTCGATAAATTAACTAATGTTATGTTTTGGTGCTGCTTCTACCAGTACTACTGCTAACATACAATAGAGTGTTGTTATTCATTCAAAAAGTGTTATAATTATATAAAGTTTTATTATTTTTACTATAAATTGATTATAAAATAGTTAAACCTAAGTTAGAAAAACCTGCACACTTCAAAGTGACAGATCCAGGGTTTGATTCACGGTTAGGCTCTGAAATTATAACACGTTAAAACCCACTGATTTTGTAATGTACTATACAGAGTGGCCCATATGTCGGTTTCTCCAATATTTACGGAAATCGGAAGAAAGGTTAATGGAATAAGAAACCTATAGACAAAAACAAATTTATTATAATATACATAGGCTATATATATTACCTTGAAAATGTTATAGCAGATGTTCAAAATGTCCACCATGATTCTCTATACACTTTATACAGTGACTTAAAACTGATTCACAAATTTTCAACAGTAACATTTTATCGTCCTTTACGTAGTCAAATGCAACTTCATTTGAAGTTTTAAACTAGTACCATTGCAATGCCCAACAGTGAAAAATCACAAGGTGTTAAGCCTGGCGAGCGCGTAGGGCATTCGATTGAACCACAACGACCAATCCATTCATCAACTTGGAATTCAAAAACTTCGATACCGAAATGTACTGGGGCGCCATTTGTTGTCAGATGAGCGATTAGATATTGTTAATAGAATTGTTTTCAAGTTCCGGAAATACTGTTTCTTGCAGCATTTGTAAGTAATTTTCCGAGTTACATTTCCCTCAAAAAAATAAGGGTCTATCAGTGCAGTGCTCGAAATACCTCCACATACCATAACACCAGGCACATTAAACTCTCTTTGAATTACAATATGAGGATCTGCATTCGACCAGTACACGCAGTTATGCCGATTAACACGTCAATTGAGTTTGAAACATGCCTCATCAGACCATAAAATTGATCGCAAAAAGTTTGGATCGGCTTCTACACGGATAGCGACTGACTCACAAAATCCCAACCACCTGTCACTATCGTCCTTATGAAGCACTTGGAGTAAAGATGGACGAAATGGCTTTAATTTTAATCCTTCATCATCCTTTGCACACTAGTTTGTGATAACCTTAGTTCAGAAGATGCCTTACGAGTTGATTTACCAAACCGGATACAAACGCTTCAGCAACCTTTTGTAGGTAATCGTCATTGGAAATCGATCGTGGACGACCACATTTCGGGCCATTTAAACCGCTTCCTGTGTTTTAAAAAATTTTTATTTAACTTTCGTAAATATTGCCGAGTCGGTAACGACACACCTGGATACTTATCACTAAATTCTTCCAATACTTTAGCAATATTTTTATGATGCTTCCACCATAACTGAAGCATATAAATTCGTTGTTGAGTTGTAAACATTTTAAATGTACCGTTAAGAAGGAAAAACCTTCATCGTATCTACACGGAGACGTACCTCACACTAGCAACTGTTACAGACACCTAGTGAATATTGTACGTGATGGTGCCAACATTACACTATTACCAACTTATCAAAATGAAATGTCCCATACCATAGGGAAACCGATATAAGAGACACCCGGTAAAATAGTCTATAGTAGTAATATTCAAAGGAGTTGATGGGGCTTTTAATAAACTAAAAATTAAAAATAAAATTGTGCATGCCAAATTGCAGATATAAAGAACTAGGGTACAGTACGATAGTTTTTTCTGCAGGAGATAAACATGTGACTGTTTAGGCGTTCATTTGAAAAAACCAAAAGAACCATTAAATAATCATACATTGTTTTCATGAAAAATAAAAATGAAACTGAAAAATATCTACTAATGAAAGTTAAAATCAAATTTACAAAAACATGCAGATGCTAGTCAAATGATGAAATAAAAATCACAACTCATATTTTAAAAATGCGCATAAAATTTCTAAAATTTTTTACATAAATTAAAAATATTGCAACGATACAATTTTTCCGTTTTAACACTAAAATTATCGATTGAAAATTCATAATTCTTTTAAAGTCAGTTTATAACTTGATTTAGGCCTATAGATTATTTAAAATTTTTGATAAACTCTCTGATAAGACAATTTTAATATTCCTTTAAGATAATAAGTTATTTAAATAGTTTTTACGAGTAGTAACTCGTAAAAAGTATTATTTTGTAAATCAGTTTTGTTAAACCATGATTGACATATTTAAAAATATTCCACTTACAATCAGTGTTATTGTGAATGTAACGAAAGACAATATTTAATTAAATACAGCTCTTTATCAGCAAATTTACGGACTAATACAAAACAAATTATTGTTATGTTTATAGATGGCAATAATCATGCCGTATTATTTTATAGCTGATTTAATTTCTTATCGTCTCACTGAATTATCTTTCATGGTCAAACGTTTCATTTAATGATCTTTGAGGGTAGGAAGGTTTTGAATTCATTTAGGTACCATATATACAGGTACTTGTATAGTTCTAATTCGTTTTTTACTTTCTCTTGCCTATATGAATATATCGGAAGGAAAGTATTGTTTTCATGTCGATTTTTGAAATCGAGTTTTCACCGGATCTACTCGTTTTCAGACCCCCTGGACCCAAAAAACATGTTTTTAGCGATTAATCTGTGTGTGTGTGTGTGTGTGTGTGTGCGCGCGCGCGTGTGCGTGCGCGCGCGCGCGCGCGTGTGTGTGTGTGAACAGAATGTCAAAAACAGAACATTGAACGAACTTGAAACTTAAGGTACATACCACTACCGGACCCGACACGAACATTTTCATCAAAATCGGTCAACCGGAAGTAGTAGTTTATTCGTGTCATTTTTCACTTTTTTGTGATTTTCTCAAAAACGGTCCTACGATTTTTTTAAAATCACCTGGTTTACTAAATTTTTTATGCTCTACAAGGTAGGGTAGGCGCCATGTTTGCTAAACTTCTTGGTAATGTTTTCACGTAAAAAAAATGTTTTTTTACGATTGCGGCTTTAATATGCATTTTAGCGCAAAAACGTATATAATAAAAGTTATAGACAATTTAAAATCCTACAACTTTTATTTCCAACAATTTTTTTATAACTCTGTGTTTAGCGGTAATTAGCGTTTTTCTGTTTTTTTTCACGAAAACATGTAAAAAGTAGATTTTTTAAAGATTTTGGCCTTTGGATGGATTTTACGAGAAAAGTGTATAATCAAGTTTATAGGAAATTAAAAGATCTTTAACTTTTGTTCAGGGCATTTTTCTCTACAGAGCCTTGTTTAGCGTAAAAGAGTGATTTCCCGTATTTTAAAGCCAAACTGAGGTTGATTTTCATTTTGCGTCTTTCATTCATGATTAAAATTAGGTAATGTTTATTGAGGTTAGTTTTTGTTTATTTCTAATGTGTTATTACTAATGTTAGCTTTATTGTTAATTATTTGCATTGGTAAGAGAAAGTTGTGTGGGGTTTTCACACCAGATTCTTTTTAGTAAATGTTTAATTTCTTAATTATTAATTTTTTACGGTTATAACTTTGTTTTGTATATGTTGTTAAGTACAAATTGGGTTGTGGAGGTCCATCAGATTTAATTGGAAGGTGATAAGATTAACGAAAATAATAATATTAAGAAGGTTGTTTATTTTTTAATAACGGGTGTTTCAAAAAGGACGCACTTAGAAGTTTGAGAAAGCTAATTTATTACATTAAGTAATTACAAATTATACGGTATGAAATTATTACCTTTATAACATTCAGATTACCTTTAAAACTTCACAATAAATGTTCAAAATGACTTCCTCCGCTTGTAATGCAAGTTCGGACACGTTTCATAACATTTGCAGCAACTTTTCGTAGTGTTTGCTCATTAATGTTTGTAATCTCACTTTCAATATTAGTCTTCAATTCTTCAATTGTATGAGGATTGTTTTTAAAAACCTTACTCTTTAAATTCCCCAAAGAAAAAAATCTGCAGGAGTAAGATCTGGGGATCTTGGTGGCCACAATGCTTTTGATATCACACGATGGCCAAAAGATTTTCGTAACATATTCAGCGTTTCAGTAGAAGTATGGCACGTTGCGTTATCCTGCTGAAACCAACAATCTCAATCGTGTAATTCTAACAACGCTATAAATTGTTCAATTAAGTTGCGGTACACCACACCATCTACAGATCTGTCAAAAATAAAGGGCTCAACAATACGACGCCGGGAGATCGCACACCCAACACCAATTTTACGTGCATGTAGTGGACGTTCATGAAATGTGTGAGGATTATGAGCGCTCCATATTCGGCAGTTTTAGCTGTTGATGTAACCATCCAAGTGGAACCATGCTTCGTCACTGAAATAAACACGATCCAATATTTCAACACCGTTGGCATTAACAAGAGAACGTATCAAACGACAATACTGTATACGTTTCCCATGGTCAACTTCTTTCAGTTCATGAACGACACCGATGCGGTAAGGATGCGAATTTAATTTTTTTGTGGCCCTCAAAGCGGAAGACAGTGATAATCCAGCCTGTGAAGATAACTTTCTAAGTGAGGTAGTCAAACGTTGTTTCACATTGTCCAAAACTTGTTTTGTTAACACTGATGGTCGACCTGTGCTTTTCCGATCCTGTACACTGCCAGTCTCACGAAATTTATTAATCAGACGCGATATTGTGGTGTTATTAGGTACTTCAGAATTGGGAAATTTTAACTGGAACTCGTCTTTCACTCGTTCGTAAGATTTATATGCGCAATAACTTTCAATAATAAAAACACGTTCATCCTTTGAAAAGACCATGTTTGAACTTATACAGACACTACAGACACAAATGAATACTGGGATAGCACTAGTACATGTCAGTAATACACAATGGGTCAACAATGAGTACGGTAGTGCCAACTGTTATTTGGGGGAAAAATACTCCCTATGCAGACAATATTAACCCTTAACCTTCGAATTGCGTCCTTTTTGAAACACTCGTTAGTTCTGAAATAAGTATAAATTTTTATCAAAATAATTATTTGTGAAATTTTTTTTTAAAGTTAAGAATTATTTACAAACAAACTTTCAGTAAATATTTTAAAAAATTTCGAATATATCTTGAAGAAGACAACACAGCAGCGTTGCTTCCGTGTGATCGTTTGGTTATAGCTAAGTGAAGGGTTTATTCTTGGATCCTGGCAATGTACAATTTTTCATTATTACTTTCTCTTGCTTACATGAATATATAGGAAGGAAGTATTGTTTTCATGTTGATTTTTCGAAATCGAGTTTTCACCGGATCTACACGTTTTCAGACCCTCTGAACCCAAAAACATGTTTTTAGCGAGTGGTCTATGTATGTGTGTGTGTGTGTGTGAACAAGAACGGAACATCGTATGAACTTAACACTTAAAACTTAAGTTAGATACTACTACCGGACCTGACATGAACATTTTTATCAAATTCAGTCAACCGGAAGTAGTAGTTTATTCGTGTTATTTTTCACGTTTTTGCGATTTTCTCAAAAACGGCTCTTACGATTTTTTAAAAATCGCCTCATTTACTACAGTTTTATGCTCTACAAGGTAGGGTAAGCGCCATGTCTGCTGAAATTCTTGGGGAGGTTGTGCTCTCGTAGAAAAACATGGGATTTTAAGATTGATGCTTTAATATGAATTTAGCGCAAAAGTATATAATAAAAGTTGTAGAAAATGTAAAATCCTACAACTTTTAATTACAATATTTTTTTGTATAACGCTTAGGTTAGCGGTAGTTAGTGATTTTTTTGTTTTTTCACAAAAATGTTAAAAAATCGATTTTTTAAGATTTCAACTTGAGTATGCATTTTACAACAAAAGTGTATAACCAAATTTATAGAAAATTAAAAGATCTACAACTTTTATTCACAGAATATTTCTCTACAGAGCCTAGTTTAGTGTGAAAGAGTGATTTTCAGTATTTTTAAGCCAATCTGAGGTTGATTTTCATTTTGCATAATTCACTCATGATTAAAATAATGTTATGTTATTTGAGGTTATTTTTTTGTTAATTTATAATGTTTCATTACTATTGTTAGGTTCTATTGTTCACTATTTGCATTGGCAAGAGAAAGTTGTGTAAGTGTTTTATACCAATTTTTTTAATTGAATGCATTTCAATTTTGTAATCAGACAATAATGTAGATGTATCAAATATGTTTGTTAATTTAAAAAAAAACTTTTTTCAAATAAACATTTCAAAATAATGGCATATGTTATTTTGAGGAAATTACAGGACAAAAATGTAAAGAGTGAATGAAACACAGTAATCAAGTAATTGATATATTTTCACGAACAAATTTATACAACGCTCCCCTACCTTAACCTAATTTTTAAATTGTGCATTTAAGAATCGTTTTGTCGGTAAGCACTTATTGTGATGTATTGTTAAGAAGAGATGATTTTTGGGCAACAAGAGGATAGAGGGGGTTGATGTTTGAGATGTATTCAGCGGTGGGTCGGTTGGTTTTTGAAACGAACATGTTTGTCAGCGTGGTAGTTTTGCAAGGGGCTAGAAGCTTATCACGCTCGGGTGGCACTTCTACAAAGGCTATCAGTTTCCTCCCCGAGGTGGCCTCCGGATTATCTTGTTTTGCACCCCACTGATATTAGGGTAACTGTGGGTGGCCTTTTGGCATACTGTGGTATATTCACCCCGCCAAATTTTGAATTCTTTTTCTACGCATAAAAGGAATTAAAGTTTCTATTATCCGTATATCTTACTTCTAATCTCATGGCTTAGCCATTTTCATTTTCTCTTTTACCGATTTACTTCATTATTTCGTGTATTATAAAGCTTATAAATAATACATTAAAAATTTTACATTATTACTAGCAATACAGAATATTATGAAAAATAAATTATATTCGAACAATTTAAAAATTATTTTAGTAACCAGAAAAAGTTTTGTACTTATATAACCCTAATTTCCCTTAAAAGACAGGCCAGTGGAATGTTAAATTATTTACTCTCGATCTATTAATTCCAGGGCTATAAAAAGTAGTTCTGTTTCTTTTTACATGGTCTTCCAAGTCTTTCACTACTTATCGGCTTATGGTTTTGGAATTTCAAAAATCTTATGCTAATTGATTTGCTAACAGCCAGTAATTGAGCAAAGAACAACAAATTATTGAATGTACGCAATTTCTGTATTTATAAGTTGAAGTACGACTTCCAACAGTACAGTAAATAAAATTTAAATAGTAATTAACTAATTGATAGTCTATAAATTGAAACAATTTAATAGTGCTAATATTAAGGGATAAATTTATTTTATGTTTCAATAACGAAATATGTCTATAATGATACTGCCCATAACGAGCAGATGGAGTGTTTAATTATTTGAACTCGATCTGCTAGTTCTAGAGCTACAAAAAATAGTTCTGTTTCTTATTATATGGTCAGCCAAATATATGACTGAACCATTTAAGAACAGAGGAGGTAGAGGTGTAAAAAACACTAATCAGAGTTATCTCCTTTGAGGGTAATGAATTTCATTATATACAACCAGACCCTGTGGTGAATATAATGAAGGAGTAATTTACAGAGAGGAAAATAGATTTTCAGAAGGCCTGACATTAATAAACATACTTTTCCACTCAGTGAGGAAGGCTCACTTCTCGTTTTACTTTGTAAAGCCTCTAGAGGTTCAAACCAGCCTTTCGGCTGATAACCTAAAATAATAAGAACCCTATAACAAATTAAAATATATTCATCCTAGTTTTAAAATTATAACAATATTTTACAGTTATTATTGAAAGACATTAAAACTTGAAAAACATTTTTTGAACTTTTTTAAAACTTGTTAAATTTATTGATGTGAAAGATTGTTAATGACATGTACAACCTACTTAGGTATTTGGACCAAATAAATTACTAGACATATAGGCCTATTTTAAAATTTTTAACCAGATTATTAATTGAATTTTACTTATTTTCGCAATAAACTACACCACAATAATTGATAAAACTGGTGATGAAAGTTTCTTTGTTTTCATAAAGTTAATAAAATAAAATACCTATGTAAAAATAAATAAATAAACACTATTAAAAAATCATGCTATTATTGTAATCATCGTGTATTAAAAGTATAATAAATAAATATGTAAATTATTTAAATATATTAATTTAACGTTTTTGTTACAATCAACATGTATTTAATTTTTTAAATGTATTTAAAAAACTCTTTACAAAAAAACAAATAATAAATTCATTAAATATTTGAACTAAAGCAATCATCATTTATATACCACCAACTGTTTCACTGAATAATAGGATCAAATTCAACGTTTTTAATAAATACCACAATCATAATAAAAAAGAATATTAATAATAAAATTACAAGCTAACTTTTTTGTATGATTCTAACAAAAAAATGAATACACGTGTATTAAAAAAATAATAAATTAAATTGTTGAATTGAATGGAAAACGTTTTAAGGGTCAAAATAAAATTTTAATCAAATTTATTGTATTAAAGAACATTGAATTAATTAAAAATATGAATAAAAATAATAGGGTTTACATTAATAAATTAATATTTATTTATATAGAGAATTGAATTGACTGTATACTGGTTTTTAATAAAAAATTAAGCTAATATAAATATCATATTTTGTACGAAATATTTTTATTGGCATAAAATAATACTTTTACATTAATGTATTGTTACGTTTATTCTGGATTCTTACAGAAAATGTTTATTTCTAAATAATAAACCTCCTTTTAAATTTATAGTAAATATTAATTTGTGAAGTTTTATTGGAGGATGTTGAGACCAGATTTGGATCCAGATTTATTTGTTTTGGTTATGTAGGTGTCTCCTGATATTTGTTTTTCCATCAGTGGGATCTTTAACGCCTCCTTGGCGGCTGTGTTCGCTGCCTCATTTCCGTGTATACCACAATGCGATGGAACTCACACAATGTGTACTTCATTTCTGTTGTTAATTTGTTGAAGTAGGTTGAATCTATGTTTCATAATTGGTTCTGTAATCTCTTCAGCCTGCAAGCCTTTAACCACACTCAATGAGTCCGTAAATATTGCAAAATTTTCGCCCATTTTATTGGCTGGGAGTTTTAAACTATGAATTATAGCTTCACAAAAAACACGGAACAAACATTATTTAAACGGATTTGAATAGTAAGGTTAAGGAAGACAACTGCACAACCAGCGCCTTCTGGTGACCGGGAGCCATCCGTGGTTATTTAATATATATTTTGAAAACCCGCAGCCTCACTTGAAGCTTCGAAAGGGATCAAGTACTACTTAAACGATTACACATTTAACACTCTACACTTACACACAAACACTTACTGAAGAAAGATGAAGCACAACATTCTACACATTGCAACACGCCATTTTCAATTAAACACATCATCACTGACTGCCAAACTACGCATTCCACACGAACACTATTAAAAATTAACAATAATTTAGCACTCAATTTGGTAGACAAAGTAGCGGTTCAAAACACAATAAATTTTTTGAACTATCACAAAATTTCAGATTTGATATAATTATTGTAAAATCATAAATATGTTACTTTTCATTGTGTCATTATTTTTTTATTTTGTCTAAATTTTAATTGAACCTAACTAATTTTTCATTCTGTTTTTATTGATGACCTTATTGTGTTTGTTTGTGTCTTTTATATAATTTTGTCTTTTTTTAAATATTGTACCACATGTGTTTATATGTAACGTGGTTGCTAATGACACTGTAGTCGATGTGGCCTTAAATAAACAAATAAATAACTACTAATTTGGCCACTTCTGTAAAGAATTGGTGTCGCGCAACGCGGAGGTTCCGGGTTCGATTCCCGGCTAGGGTCTGTAAATTTTAACTAGTTAAAACCCATGTTTCATTACCTAACGTAATCACTAATAACCGATCGGTTGATACGACTTTAAATAAACTAAAATACAAAATATATTTATTTACAAATCAATTTATTAAATTAGTTGTTATAGAACTAAAACTTACGAATAAATTAATTTACCTAATAAAAGACTAAATTTGATAAAAAAGTTCTAAAACTTATCCAATTCTTAAACGTAACAACTGAAAAGAAATATAGCTATTTACAATCAAATAATTAATTAATTCCAACTTACAAACCGGTAAGAGCAGAAGGGCTCACGGTAAGAACAGATCCAGTCACATGTAACAAATTTTTCAGTAAACGATTTTTAAAGTTTTCAAGTATAAAACTTGGATATACTAAAATAACTCTAAATATACTACACCTCTTCTCTATTTTTAATATTTTTTTGTAATTATAATTTAGCATACACCTACAGATATTGAGATAATATTTTGGTTGAATTTTAACCAAATGAACTTGCACAGACATTACAAAAATGGTAAAATTCTTCATAATACAAAAGAAACCTTGGAAAATAGGCTGTCCTTTGACTCAGCCTGTTTATCTTCTGTATATCAGGTCAAAATAAAATGTAGTCATGAAATTAATGAACTTTAAAAAAAGATATTTTGCAAAATGTGTAACCGACATATACGTACACAATACAACTTTGTTAATTTTAATATTACAAATTTTTCTTAAGATAACATCTAGACATTAAAAATTGAAACCCTCAATACTAATAAAGAAACATATTTTTGCCTCTTTTAGATTTTTTTTTGATTTACTGAAGTATTTTTGGTTTTGTTTGCACGTTGCTTTCTCGTTTTTAAGTCGTTTTAATCTTAGAATAAAATATTTTAGCTGTGACACCCTGTTTATCAGTAACATAGATGGATTAAGCCTATTGTACCCCGCAGCTTATATTTTTAAATTGTTATTACATTGGACATAACCTATTTTTACCAAAAACAATTAGATGATAAAATAGTTCATAGAATTATCTAACTTCTTCTTCTTCAAGTGCCGTCTCCGCGTCGGAGGTTGGCGATCATCATTGCTATTCTAACTTTCGAAACAGCTGCTCGGAACAGTGACGTGGAGTTGAGACCAAACCAATTTCTCAAATTCTTCAGCCAGGACGCTTTCCTTCTGCCCGGCCGGCGCTTTCCTGCTCTCTTTCCTTCCATTATCAGCTGAAGAAATTATCTAACAGATGGCCGCAAAACCCGATTTTACAAAAAATTTGGCTGAGCCGGTTTTTCCCGTGAGCCCTTTAATTGTCACGAAGAAACTGCTTCATTATGCAAAGTGTTATGTACAACATTTTTTAAACCTCATTTTACACAGTTCAAAACAACACTAGCTAACTACTTCACGAAAGTTAAAGAATATAACAGAATAATCTAGAATAAATAAACCATGATACATTCTACTCAATATTAGAAAAACATCGAACGAGGGCAGCGCCATGAAGCAATTAATTTCGCACTGAAGAAGACACTGTCACAGAAACTACAATAAAACAAATGTCAAAACTTCATACAATATGTTTTGTCCCAGCAATTGTAATTTGTACACTGTATTAGACGGACCAGCAGAAGGTGGAAGGGAAAGAGAACGTCAAAGAGTAAAGATCATAGACGATTTTATGGAGGATATGAGCTATAATTATTATACCTTAATGAACTAGAGACTGCAGCTGAAGGCGGAGCATAGTGACCTAGATCACAGTACAGAGCCAATTGACTTTCGTTAATCGTATCCTGCGTTGTCACGTTGTGGTCCTGCTGTGGATGACAGCCTAACAAGAGTCAGCTGGAGTTCGGTGGAACGGAGTGTGACTTAGCGAAGGGGCAACCTCACATCCGATCTTGGCTGTTATTGACTAGATCTCATAGTCTTTAGTTCGTTGGGATATAAGATACCGGGAAGAAATAGTATCAGTTTTAGACAATCATGGACAAGGGACCTGCCCAAGGGCAGATAACCTCATATTAAATGGACTGAAATTCATAGAAACATTTATTAATAAATCCTTAATTTATATGTAACAATAAAAACCATAATAATATATGCACGGAGTTATTTAAATAAAAAATTCTTATTCTTCATACTTGTCAAAGCATTTATATTTTATTATAATACAATTCTGAGAGCATACATGTTATTTTTTTATTTTAGTGTAATACTGAACGATTCAATTTGTTTTAGTGTACACAGAAAATTGGAAGTATTACTTCTTTAAGTTGAATGACGGGTATTACGTTCCTTTGTAAACAATATTCGTCTCTAGTATGGTAATATTGTTTTGTTTTTTGATACATTTGGTATATAAATTTTTATTTACGTTACTGAAAAGTTTCATTTTATTTTCAACGCAATCTTTACAATTTCCCCTTATGTTGCTGTTCTTTACATCTTTTTCGTTTCCTTCCCTACACAAGATTTTTTCGATCCTTTCAATTGAATATTGCAATGATGAAAATGCTCGTAGACTTCTTTCGTTTTTTTACCCGAGGCTGATATTTGCATGGGTCCTTGATATGGATGATATATTTATAATACAAATTGAACACACCGCTCAATCTGTTGTCAGTACTGATTGCTCTTTTTATTTCGTCTAAACTACTGTAAATACGGCGGGCACAACCAAATCATTCTTCTTCTCTCTCATTCAATATTACTCCTTTGTAAGTTCACTCATTCTACCTGTTTATTATACAAATAACTTATGGCTTCCTTATTTCATTGTCGGAAAAGCCTTAAAACCTCTTTTCAATAAACCCCAATATGGATTCAGACCAGTCTGCATGCGTCACATTGTAATTATGTGGCCAAAACCACGGACTTCCCCCACCCATTTTTCAATTGAAAAACTTATTCAAAACTCTCACAATGTTTACACAAATAGCCTACGTGGCCTATATGTATATTTTTACCCTACATTTTTTCTTTCGTAGGCATATTTTTTAAATTAAATTAAAAGCCCTGTATATTCACGAATATTATTTACATTTTCGTTCAGAATATACAGTACAGATTCAAACATTTATTTCTTGCACAACATTTTATTTTTGGTATTCATCTGAATTATCGTTTCTCCTTTAGGGAATTCTAAAATCCTTAAGAAAAAATTCAAAAGTATTGTAAGATCTGAGTCTAGGTTCATTCGGGATCTGGGTATGGGTAATAAATAATAAACAGACTTTCTTTAATAAACTCATAAAAATTATTGATTGACTCAATTAATAATAATTACAATGATTTATCAAACTGCTCATAACCAATGATACTGCCCGTAACGGATAGATAGTGTTAAATTATTTGCACTCAATCTGCTAGTTCCAGGGCTACAAAAATAGTTCTGTTTCTTATCAAATGGTTAGCCAATTATACGACTGAAGCATTTAAGAACAGAAGAGGGAGAGGTGTAAAAGACACTGATCAGAGTTATCTCCTCTGAAAGTAATGAATTTCATTATGCCGCCAGACCCTGTGGTGAATGAAGTGAAGGTGTCATTTGCAGGGTGGAAAGTAGCTTTTCGGAAGGCCTGGCATGCTGATAAGCATACTTTCCTATTCAGTGTGGAAGTTAATGGTAAACCACCTCACTTTTAGTTTTACTCAACAAAAGCCTCTAGAGGTTGAAACCAGCATTTTGGCTGATGACCCGAACAACAACGATGTATATAAATATATTGATCAGTTAGGTACTTTAGCCAGTATTCTCTTCTCTACAGATTACATACTTGAAACGTAATGTATTGCAAAAAAGTAAGATTTTTTTTTTATTCTTTTAAAACATTGCCTGAATGTTTTGTAAATGATTTTCCATAGGTTAACTTTCTAAAGTAAGCAAACAAATTTCTAAAAATATAAAGAAAATAATACACCGTACTTTCGACTACTCTGAATTATACAAATTCATAAGAAAAAAAGGACAAATCGTTTTAGTTTAATCAGGATAACACAGATTATATAGATAGGTAAAATCATTGTTATATCAATAAAAGTTGAAAAAGAAATGTCTAAAAGACAAGGTAAATAATTTTTAACATAGCATCTGCTCAACTACGTTGTTGGCCGCAAAGCAAATAGTCTACTGTTGACCACTAGTTTTGACCATTCCATTATTAAATTATTGTTATACTGACCTAAACATCCGGACAAATTCAATGGACTAAATAAACAAAAAGATTTTATTTTTTTAAAACTTCCCTCTTTTATTAAGTCTGGAAAAAACATAAAAGGTTTATACGTTGTAACTTAATCCCTTTTAAAAAAATTAGGGTTTGGTGATTTGATTACTCGTAAATCTATCCCTAAATGCTAATTTATTTCTGGGTTGTAACTATTAAAATCTGAATGACAAAGTATAACTACAAATTTAGATTTAATTGTTAAATATTTTTAAATGATTCAATATCCACCTTCCACTATACGATGCGATGGAGAATCCTCATAAACCGTGGACAGAACATTAACAGAGAGTTTAGAGAGAGCAATAATTGCTCGAATTGACGAATTATTCGTCACTGGTGTGTTTCTTGATAAAGTGCTTATGATCGGATGTGGCACCCGGTTTTTTCTACAAGCTTAAAAATTTCTCCCGGATTTTCTTGTAATGAGATCATTATTAGAAGACAGATTTTATGAGATGAAAGTCGACAATGTTTTTTCTAACATAAAAAAATCAATGTCGGGGTTCTTCAGAGTTCTATCCTGTCAACTGATTCTTTTTACCATTTTTACCAGTGATATGCTGTTGAAGAACAATTCATTTATTGCAGCGTATACAGATGATACTGCCGTAATTTTTAGAAGTAAGAAAGCAGAAGGTCCGTAAAGGAATGTTCAACCACATCTGAACAAACTGGATGAATGGCTAAATGAAATGGAGGAATTAAGTAATTCCTGGAAAATCCGTTCAAGTCACCTTTACGTTTCGTAGAGAGCGCTGTCCGCCAGTAACTATAAGTGGAGTTAACATACCAACTGCCGTGAAAGTATACCTAGGGTACCTAGGGTTATGAATAGACAAGGGACTCACGTGGAGTGAGCACCTCAAAAGTAAACGTTTGTTACTAAAAAATCGCGTCAGACGCTTACTATATCTAGTTAAATCTCAATCTCATCTACCACTCAAGCAAAAGATTACCTTGTCCACCGCTTTGCTGAAACCATTGTTGGCGTACGAACTTCATATATTTGACACTGCTGTACGAACCAATTTAAACAGGATACATGTGTTCCAATCTAGATACCTATGATTCGCCATTGGAGCTCCTTGTTGCGTCAAAAAACGACACCCTTCATTCGGACCTTCGCATTACCTACGAAAAAGATGTCTTAAGATTATAAAAAACTCTTTGATAAACTACAGAATCATCCAATCAATCTTGCTCGATACATGACCATTTAATATTTTCCAAAATTTAGATGTCTTCATCGTTTTTGGAGTAGAGATCTTTTCTAAAAATATCCTGTTGCTATTCCATAATCATCGCATCATATCTTTCCAACTTCTTCATCTGACATGTCCTATACTCCTCCTGGAGTCTCCTGGACGCAAAAAATTGTATGCTGCCATTGTTTTTGATTAAGTTTGTCTCCATCGTAGTGTGACTTCTTCTTCTTAAAGTCCCGCTCTTATCGGAGGTCAGAAATCATTATCTTTATACGAACCTTATTCGCTGCTGCACGGAACAGTTCGTGTTACTGCAACCAAACCAGTCTCTCAGGTTTTTTAACCAGGATGCCCGATGTCTGCCAACGTTCCACTTGCCTATTTTCTTCCCCTGCATAATTGATTGTAAGACGTGATATTTAGGATCTCTAATCACATGTCCAAGACATTGAAGTTTTCTTCTCTTCATTATCTCAACCAACTCACAGTTTTTGCCAATTTTTGTAGTGTGACTACATCATCCTAAAGGAAATGCTGCTGGGTACAACTCCTCCTTTAATTCTGCTTACCCTCCTTTTAGAAGTGCTGGAAAACAAAAACAAAAGTAAAATAAAACTCAATAGAAAAAATCAGCAGTCACGGGACTGACCGACAGAAGTGACTACTTAATTTATTTATTAAGTTAACACATTAAGAAAAAAGTTTTTGTAAATTAATTAATAGTAATTGTTAATAACGGAGCGTGACGTGATGACAAACCAAAGATTTTTCCCTCGCAAAATAACTCAGTCCAGGCACGCCAAAAGAAGTAGTGACTTCAAAAAATTGATGTAAATAATTTATTAACAGTAAGCTCTAACATTATAATTTTGCTGATTTTTAAAATATAATGGCCTACGTAATTTTGAAATACGAGGTGTGGCTATTAAATAACGAGACTGATGTGTCAAAAAAATTAGTTTTAATTTTATACATAATCACTTATTGTCACCTTCAATATACACTCCTTCTCTATCTCTACAACGCTCCATGCGAATTTTCCATTGTTGGAAACAGTGCTGGAAGTCATCTTCTGTTAGCTCCTTCAGGGCACGTGCCGCTTTTTCTTTTATAGCTTCCACAGACTCAAATCTTGTCCCTTTTAATGCAGATTTCACCTAAGGAAACAGGTAGAAGTCGCATGGAGCAAGAACTGATGAATAAGGTGGATGTTCTAACAGTGAGATGCTGTACTTGGCTAGGAACCTCTTGACAGATAACGTGGAATAAGCTGGCGTATTGTCTTGGTGGAGAACCCATGATTTGTCCTTCCACATTTCGGGGCGTCTTTTCCTTACTCTGTGACGTAGTTTAGAAAGTGCCTCAAGGTAGTAATATTGATTAATTGTTTGACCTTTAGGAACCCAGTGAAGGTACACAATCCCATGGATATAAAAATCATCATTGCTTTAAATTTTGACTTGCTCATTTGAGCTTTTTTGGCTCTCGGTGAAGTTCGGCTTTTCCAGTGCATGGATTGGCGCTTCGTTTCCGGATCATTAGTAAAAATCCACGTTTCACCACATGATATTATCTTCTATCTGTTCCATAAGGTGAAATCATTAAAAGGGACAAGATTTGAGTCTGTGCAAGCTGTAAAAGAGAAAGCGGCACGTGTTCTGAAGGAGCTGACAGAAGATGACTTCCAGCACTGTTTCCAACAATGGAAAATTCGCATGGAGCGTTGTAAGGATAGAGATAGAGTGTATATTGAATGTGACAATAAGTGATTATGTATAAAATAAAAATAAATTTTTTACAACGTCAGTCTCGTTATTTAATAGCCTCACCTCGTACATTATTGATGAATTTTAATTACATTAAACTTATCCCAGTACAATGAAAAAAGTAATTTAATGTATTACGTGGGGTTAATATAGTAATAGTATAGTAATTATATATAGAAGTCTCTATGTATGTACTATAATATAGTAAGTGTAGTACAAAAGGGATAATGAAGCCCTACGGTAAATAGAGTAACTAAATTGATTGATGTGTGATGTAGACTAAAGGTACCAGTGGCATCAGTGGCATATACTAACAGGGGGAAGTACATTAGCATATTCGGGAAGGCCATTAACGAGGATGAACACCATTACCTGACGAGCCGTATTATATGATATCCGATTGTCACCCTGTTTCCCTAATGGAAATTAACCCTCTGTAACATATTACCGATCCATTTTCCTAAGTTAAATACTAATTCATTCAAAGTTAACAGAAAATTACTGAAGAATATAGGCCTATGTGTAGCTTATTATTATAATTAAAAATTAATTAGGATTATTATTTAAATATTGAAAACTATTATCAAAATTGTAAAAAAAAGATTAAAGAAATTACCTTAAAATGATTTATTTCTAAATATTAATAAAAATATATGAATAGTTAAATTATCATATGCCCATAATAGACAGGTGGAGAGGCAGATTATTTGCACTCAATTTATTAGTTGCAGGCCTAAAATAAATAGTTCTGTTTCTTATCACAAGGTTAGCCAATTGACTGAATCATTTAAAAACAGAAGAGGCAGAGGTGTAAACGACATTAATCAGAGTTATCTTCTCTGAAAGTAATGAATTTCATTATACAGCCAGACCCTGTGGTAAATGAAGTAAAGGTGTCATTTGAAGAGTGGAAAATATGTGCATTTCAGAAGGCCCGGCATGCTGATAAGCGTGCTTTCCCACTCAGTGAGGAAGGCAAAGGTAAACCACCTAACTCCTCGTTTTACTTAGTAAAACTTCTGCAGGTTCAAACCAGCCTTTCGGCTGATGACCTAAATAACAAATTATCATAAAAATCACTTTAATCTAGTTTACTGAACAGAATGAATCAAAACTGTTTTGTAAGTAAATATTTAAAGGTAAGTAAAGGTTGTTTTGTATGAAATAAATCATAAATTTGTTTTTTTTTGGAGTCACTAACAATTAAACATTAGACTACTACTATAAATAAATATATAACGTATGAGGGTTTTTTGGTAGAGTTTGGTCTCAGTTTCCGTCGGGCTGATTCCGGTCAACCTTGTTTTTTAAATGTAGCACTTCAAGTATAGATTTCAGATTGCCCGTCACTAGTTTTTCCAACTGTCACCGGATGGCGACATTAAGTGGCGAGTTGAAACCTTTACTTTTTGGTGGCCCAGAAAAAGGCCGTTTAAACGGTGGTCGTCTTGGCGAAGCGTCGGTCGTAGTCATCGTGGCGGTCGAGGAGCGGGGCAAAATAGCGTGTCGTCATCCAACAGAGTCGTCATCTTCTTCCCTCGCAGTAGTGTGTCGATGGCTGCCTAGTCGGATCCGGTGGGCGCAAGGCTCGGTTGAGGGATCGCTGTGGGCATCACTCGCGGCAGCGGGTGATGACGGTCCCGGTCGACGGCTTACGGTGTCGGGTCGGCGAGCGAAAGCATCATCTTCTCTTTTGCGGGGTAGTCGATGAGTCTTCGCTGGAGTCCGATAGCCGTGTGCCGATGTAGGAAGTCTCGTCGATGCTGTAGAGTGGTGCGCAATCGAATCTCCTCGGGTTCAGTGGAGCGCTCTTTATACAGTCGCCGAGAGCGCTGTGGTAGGAGGCGGTTATTAGTCTCGGCCTTAGCGACAAAGGCCTCTTTCGGTACGCCGCCACAGGCCTACCGTTTTTTCCGGAATTATTGGCGGTTCCCTCTGTCGCTAATTTGGAAGCTTTGATAACCAGCACCACAGTACCTAATCAAAGGGGATGACGGTGAAACAAATACCGATAATGCAGAAAATAGAAAATTAGGGTTTTTCAATATCCCGGTTCATTAAACATTTACCAAATAGATGCTATTCTTCATCATTTTATCTTATTCTATCATTTTACGCGCAGATTTCAAGAGAAAGTGAAAATTTAAATTTTTATGGACAAAGTGACAAATGTGAATTAAATTACTTTTAATAGTGGTTAATATGGTTATCAACAAAATAATCAGAATTTAAAGTAAAAACTTGAAATGGTTAATCAGGATTGGGTTTAATAAGTGAGGAGGGATTGAAGGGTTGTAATACAATAACTACAACTGAAAATGAATGATTGCTGAGTTGATTTGGCGTGGCGTGTGAGAGAGAGAATGTGAGAGTGAGGAAGAAGCTTGGACATAAGTAATGCAATAGGGGATTGAGTACAGCAAAACACAATGGTCGGTTTAGAGGCAAGTTCATATCGCTTAGAGCAGATTTGAAATCATAACAAATTTGACCCGGTATTGTTTTATGGAACCATATAACCAACCAGCCTTGCTGTGCCTGCTTTTACAGTGTTGTACGGCGAGCGATCTCGCTTTATTGTATGGTTTATACAATGAATACTGAACAGTTAACCTTTCTATCGGTTTCTGTGTGTATAGCGTTGTATCGTATTAATGTTTTAATTAGTGATCAACGGGGGGCACTCATTCGAGCGCTAATTTTAACTAACTACTACCTCCTCCCACTCCATCATGCCTTATCACACTATCTCACC
This sequence comes from Catonia carolina, assembly GCA_035578175.1. Classification (NCBI taxonomy): domain Eukaryota; kingdom Metazoa; phylum Arthropoda; class Insecta; order Hemiptera; family Achilidae; genus Catonia; species Catonia carolina. Next base: position 251,150,073 of record JAQMRL010000001.1, on the reverse strand, counting down.
CTTATACGAACCGATGCTTCCTGTAATCATTAACCATGTTTTAACTGTAAAAACCAACCTTCAGTTTTATGGAATAACATTTTGCCTAATTGGCTCTATAGAGTAACTTTCAAAAGAAATACTGAAATATTTTAAATCCAACGGTTTTTATTTATATGTATAGATTTGATAATATTTAAGGAAAGTCGAGAGTCCAAAAATAAAATTTTTGGACTTTTTTACATTTTATAATATTTAAAATCTTTTAATTAATTTGATATATTTACTGTTGTTCTACGGCGCACCTTTCTATTTTTAATATTTTAAAATAAATTATGCTGCGAATAGACTTTTCTCCTGTGTTTGCGACATTAAATCGATTTTATTTGCTATAACTTTGGGTACATTAAGCTAACGTGATGATTTTTGTTTTGAATCGTTTAGAACTTCCCTGTTGTGCCCCAGTAGTTAACAAAACGGTCACAGAATTTTGTGAGTATAGCCACATCTAGGATCTTGCCTGTATTAATACTAGTGGCTGATGACCCCTTATGGCTAGATTCAGTTGAAACCTGCAGATAAATTTCTATTTCTTTTGTCACCCATGTTATTTTAAAGCACAGCCTACTCGACAGCTTGTTTAATACTGCATGAAGCAAGTTTGCTAACACAATCTTAATGACTATATGCTGGGATGCTCTAAGTTAAACTTTTCAGTTTTTTGTAATTTCCGAAAATTTCATTTTTTAGCACAAAAGGAACATTTTCTCAGCAACCACTAAACCAATTTTGATGAAAACTTCAGGGTAGTTAACCTTTATAAGGATGCATAGTTTCTAAGAAAAACTTGTGTAAAAAATGTTTTCTGAAATATTTTACAGCTATATAGGTATGTTTCAAAATTTCATAGGTCTTAAAGATTAGCCGATTTAATTTTTTATCTTTGTTAAGAATCAAAATATTATAAAATTGTTACATTCAAAATGTATATTTATAAAAGCATAATATTGTAAAAACGTGCACTATGTTCTAAGCAATACAAACTGAGAAAATGTTTCTTAAGTAAGTATGGTGAAGTATAGGAATCCCGTGTCCCCTTAAAAGAAAACATAAATTTACCGTTTTGCAAAGAATTAAGCCTAATAATCTTTTATAATCTTTTATAATTAATTTATCTTTTGTTAATCTTTTATAATTAAATTTTTCCTAGTCAACAACAAGGAAAATCCGTTTTAGCAATGCAACCGGATTGTTAACAATTTTTAACAAGTTGACTGTTGTGAGACATATTTTTATGCCTCAGTTCGTATTGGCAGATACGCTTCGAGGCACACATCAGTGTCTCATTTATGTTATTTTTGACCTACCTGATAGTGAAAATTATGCTGATATCAGCAATATCTTTAGCCTTTTTTTACTCGGATTTTATGTCATTTTGTATTCAGCATTAATTTTTGCACTTAAAAAAGTTGTGGCTGCCTCCAGACGTAGTGGTTAGAGCGCTTGCTTACTAACCGAAAATCCCAGGTTTAATTCTCGAATAGGGTCTAGCAATTACACGTTAAACCCTATTGTTTCATACTTCAAAGTAGTCACGAATAATTAAAATGTTTTTACGACTTAAATTAAAGGAATCCGTATTTTCCTTTGGAAGGGCATAATATGTTGTCAAAAAATTATGCATGCAACAACAAAAGTTATTTTGCTATTTTATGCCAGGCAGATTCTTGTCTCAACTTTTTTTCTTTGTATTTAAAAAAACGAATGAAATTATTTTTTCTTACTAGTAACTGATTTTACATGCTAGCCTATACTGCATAAAATGAAAAAAAGTTGTTGCATTTCTGTCAAAAATAAAGAATAATGCCTCAAATTTTGGTAGACATACCCTTATTCTATGGTTAAGTGACAACATTTTAAATTTTCATAATCACAATACAACAAACAGAATTGGTTACTACATTACTAATCTTAACACAAAATTATTTGAACACAAACCTACTTATGCAGGGAGAAAATTAATATATATTATCACAATCTTTAAAAAGTTGAGACTCTCTGTAACTGTTTTGAAAAAAGTAAAAGAAATTCATGAATGATAAAAATATTGTAATACACCAGAATTTATATTATAAAATAGTGATAAATTCTGACATCAGTTTTTATCTTGAATGGAGTCAATAAATTAAGGGAACTCGGAATGCCTATCTCCGTAATGTTAACGTGAGGAACATTTTCTCAATAACTATTAAAGTTATCCTGTCCAATCTGGCCGCATAAGCGTAGTTGGTAACGTGCTCGCCTCTCATCATGCGGTCTTGGGTTCGAATCCCACTCAGGCTCGGTATATTTTCATTTTCATACGTTACAAAAATCATTTCATCCTTCACCGTCTACATTAGCAGTAATTGCAAAACAGTCGGACGTTAAACAAAAAAAAAAAAAATAAATAAATAAATAAAAAATAAATTTTCTTGTGGTTACTTTTCAGGCTGTTCTACATCACTGAGTTAAGAGCATCTTGATATATTGTTAGGAAGATAAGAAATTCTTTTTTGAAATTACCACTTTTGAAAATCATAACTTTTTATCTATTGAAGTAGAAAATAAATATTTAAACACTTTATTTTACTGTAATATTAACTCATTAAAATTGAAATTATGGCATGAAAGGCTGTGCAAAAATTTCGTTAAAATTCATTTACAGTTGGCTGAGAAAATGTTCCTTATGCGTCAAAAATGTCTGTTTACAGGAAGCAAGAAAAAACCTAAAAGAGAATACATAAGTACAACAATGAGGCAGAAAAACAATAATTAATTTTAAAAGATTTATTACAATAAAATATTTCAAAAATTATCATATCGGTTTACATAGGTAAATGTTTTCCGTAAAGGTTTAAACAATTGAATGATGAGAAGGATTGTCAAATCTCCTCTATAATTTTTTCCCTTTTTTTGTAATGATAAATAAATAAAGATTTATTCATTTATTTATTGTTATTAATTACTATTTGATAGGACTCCTGGCTTATGAGAAATGACGAAGCGCTCTTTGTTTACTTTATTGGAGATACATTGAGGCAGTTAGATGGGAAACTCTTCTCGTGTCTTCAGTTGGTGTACGCGGATAATTAAATTTTACTAAATTTTATATTATAGAACCAGACATCACGCTATAACATTTCAGGAGTGCGTATCGCCACACTTTTTTTTAAGTGGTCCATTTATTCTATTAAAACGCTCGATCACTGGCATAAAATTTGCCAAGAAATAATAAATTACATTTTAGGAAATTAAACATGCAGATCATTTCAACTGGTTGTTGTAATGACATTTTTGATCTAGAGTATTGTATGTACCAACAAAATCTAAAAATTAAATTTATTAAACTTGATTAATTTACCTTTATACTATATAAAACTTTCCTTTGTATGTAGTTTAAAACATTGATTTGTATTTAAAAATCTGGTATGAAACACTCACAAAACTTTCGCTTTCCAATGAAAATAATGAACAATATAACCTAACATTAGTAATAAAACATTAGAAATAAACAAAATACTAACTTCAAAAAAATATAGGCTAACCTAATTTTAATCATGAGAGAATGATGCAAAATTAAAACCAACCTTAGTTTGGCTTAATAATACTACAGAAAATCACTCTTTGACCTAAAGTAGGCTCTGTAGAGAAAAATGCTTAAAATAAAAATTGTAGAACTTTTAATTTCCTAAAAATTTGATCATAGACTTTTGTGGTAAAATGCGTACTACGCAAATTTCAGTGGTATGGCGCCTGCCCTATCTTGTTGAGCATAAAAAAAATGTAGTAAATGAGGCGATTTAAAAAAAATCGTAGGAGCCGTTTTTGAGAAAATCGCAAAAAAGTGAAAAACTACACGAATAAACTACAACTTTCGGTTGACCGATTTTGATGAAAATGTTCGTGTCGGGTCATCTAGTAGTAGGCCTACCTAACTTAAATTTTAAGTTTCAAGGTCGTTCGATGTTCCGTTCTTGAATTTTTTGTTCATACACACACACCACAGACCAATCGCTAAAAACATGTTTTTTTTTATTTCAGGGGGTCTGAAAACGTGTATATGCGGTAAAAACTTGATTTAAAAAAATCGACATTAAAACATTACTTTCCTTCCTGTATTTATATAGGCAAGAGAAGGTAAAAATATATAGGTTGACTTATTTTAAATAGCACACTTAACAATGTTTATACTCATCACTGGAAAAATCTAAAATTAACTTTATCATTCATTCAGAATAATTTTTTTAGATCAGGCTTGTTAATAATTACAAAGAGAACTGAAAATATGTTAATTATAATCAATTAAAAATGCATTATATAACTGATTCACTTTTGCGCATAAAGTGAATAAATATGATTTTTAATTTTTTGTTATCATATTTGATTTGTTGTTTTTGGTTTGGTTGTTTCAACGTATTTGTTTGACTTAAAACAAATGATTGGACTGTCTATACAGTTGCAGAAAGAGCTTGTTTATTTATGTAAATTAAAAATCGTACCAATCACTGTTATTATGTGTAGGCTACGTATTATTATTTAAAATTTTTTTTGTTCAATTATTGTATCCAGAACGCGGTTATTTTACGAATAAATACAAAATTAAAAAATGTAAAGTGTTGGGCTATAGAAAATTATAATTATTTCGATTGTGCTTATAATAAAATTTAGTAGACTTCATAATAAAGGAATGATTCATTATGTTCCAGAAAAATAGAACGAGAGTAAAAACAATATTATTTGTGTAAATGAAAATTTTTAGGGTAAACGAAATAATAATAAAAATAATAATTGAGAGAGCCTGAGTAAAATAAAATCAAAATATTACAATGTAACCGACCCTTAAATCATTTATGAAAATGGAAACTAAAACCCATTCGTCCGTTTATGTCATATTCGTTAAAGTGAGTGAATGTGCAAAAGCAAACGGCGTTAATTATGTTATTATTTACACAGAGTCGTGTTTTAAACGCGGGTTTATGAAAACAGTAATTTAGTATAGATTAGAGGAATGTATTTGTGTATATGTGTGAGTGTATTATACATACACGATGGCATATTGTGGGGGAGGGGTTTGTATCCCAATTGAAAATGTTCATATGCATAAACTGCACTCGTTCACCCCCTTCTAACTGACCTCTACACTCCCCTTTTCTGTATATATTCTCACTCTTTTTATCACAGCACTCTCAACTCGATTGTTTGTTGGTTTGTTTATTTGTTTGTTTTGGAAAAAGCAATTATTTTCATTATGCATTGTAAAACCACCATCGGAGTCATTTTAGGCGTACACAGATTCTGGTGTAGGCTTGCATGCTTCCATTGGATTTTTTTTGTAACTAACATCATTAGTTCTAAATTTAAAACGTACATACTGTTTTTAAATATATATATGTGTATCACACACTGTTATGATTTTTATTTTTTCGCTTTTGTAATATAAAAAAGAAACAATAGAGAACGTTAAAAAGCTATTAATTTTAGGGATGAATATTGGATTTTATTCGTACCAGAAAGTACAACCAGTTATCACCAGTAATTTTTTTATTAATTTTTTCTCCTGTTTTGTTTAGATGACAAAAATTTATATTTTAAAAATTATTTTTTCGTTGCTTTTATAATTCAAAACCATTTTAATATACCCTTATTTTTCATATTTTTCTTTGTTAACGACGTAAAATCAATTACAACTGAATGCGCCTCCCACAGTTTAATGAATTTATTGTTTAAACAGTTTTACTTTTTTTTGTTTTATTATCGTATAATTATGGCTACTACTGGCACACAATAGGCTTTTTTATATTTATACTTGTTTTATTTCATTCTTTATTTATTAAAAAGTTGTTTCTGTTGCCTTCGATTACTCATAACGCAATATTATTATGTGGAATCTGGTTGTGATTTTTTGTTTCTTAAGGGTACCCGGAAGGGATTCACATTTCTGGTTTTTTGCACATTATTAAAATTCAGAATTTTTTGCATTCAATAATATATAATTTGTTGGGTTTTTTGCAGTTTTTACCCCCCCCCCCCCAATAAACATTATGTTGAACTGTAACCTTATTTTGCAGAATAGTTTGCATAAACTTCTCTATTTTTTGAATGACACAAGATGAATTCATAATTTTTTTTTATTTTGTACGATGTTTTTTGTTTTAAAACATTAAAGTCAGCATGAGACCAGTTTGGATGTAAAATTAAACGAATTTCCAGATTATGATCCTTGAGTGTATTAGAGGTAACTATTTTGCAGTACTTATAATGTCAACCCACCGGGTTGGTCTAGAGGTAAAGTCGTCGCCAAAATCAGCTGTTTAACAGCTGATTTTCGGAGACGAAAAATCCTGGTTCAAATCCTAGTAAAGGTAGTTACTTTTTTAAGGATTTGAATACTAGACAGTGGTTGCCGGTGTACTTTGATGGTTGGGGTTCAATTAACCATACTCTCTCTGGGTCATACTCTGACCAGGGTCAGTACAAGACTACATCTCATTTACACGTCATAGGTACACATCATCCTCAACTCATTGGGTCATGGGGTTGCTTATTGTTCTGAACTGAACAGATTGCAACATACACATATTAGGAATAAAAAAAAACTTATAATGTTGTGTTCTCTTGTATTTTTTTCTTGTTTCCCGTAAAGTAACAATTTTTGACACATAAGGAACATTTTCTCAGCTAACTGTGAATGGATTTTAATTAAACTTCTGCACAGTTTTTTATACCATAATATCTATGTACTGAGTTAATATCACACTAAAACAATGTATTTCATTATTTATTTTCCACTTAAATAGGCAAAAAATTATGATTTTCAAAGGAGGTAACTTCAAAAAAATTTCTTATCTTACTAACAATATAAATTAAGATGCTACTGATTCAGTAGGTGCACAATAGCCTGTAAAGTAACCACAAAAAGTTGGACAGGATAACTCCAGTAGTTTTTGAGAAAATGTTCCTTACATTAACATTATGGAGATAGACATTCCGAGTACCCTTAATCTGTTTGAACTGCATTATCTTTATTAAAAGTATTGTATTTTATTAAAAGTATTGTATTAAAAGTTTAAGTATGAAATTGTAATCCTTAAGTATTGAAAGTGCCAACCCATAGTTGGCCTTGTATTTTAGCAGAAAATACGACAAAAGAATATTGTGGTTGGTACAGAGAATTCACGACACTGAACAAAAGAAATAGTTTTGTGTTTACGAAGGGAATGTGTGGTGTATATTTTTAGAAGGAACAGGTGAAATATATTCTCAAAACGGTGAAAAGTGACTTTAAACAAAAGTTTTATGAACAATTGGAAATAAAATATAGTATTATAAAACCTATTAAAAGTTGAATTGAGAGTTGGAGATTGCAAACAGTTACATAGGTGGTAAATACAAAAGAAAAAAAAGATTTTTTTTTTTAAACGCGAGAAGCCCTGATTATAGGTTAGGTAGAGGTATAGAGGAATCATTTAAAAACAGAAGATGCAGAGGTGTAAAAGACACTAATCAGAGTTCTCCTCTGAAAGTAATGAATTTCATTATACACCCAGACCCTGTGGCGAATGAAGTTAAAGTGTCATTTACAGAGTGAAAAATATGTGCTTTCCAGAAGGCCCGGCATGCTGATAAGCATACTTTTTCACTCAGTGAGGAAGGCAATGGTAAACCACCTTACTCCTCGTTTTACTTAGTAAAACCTCTACAGGTTCAAACCAGCCTTTTGGCTGATGACCTTAACAACAGACACAACAACAGGGACGAATAAAGAATACAGTTGTCTTGATGAAGCTAAAAATAATAGATCAGTGAAAATTATGAGTACAGTGGAAGTTGGAGTATTTTGGTCATGTCATGAGAGCCGATAAACATTAAAAAAAACTGCAGAATATCGTATAAGGAAAGAAAAAAGGTTGAAGTGTTCCAGGTTAACTTTGAACGTCATGGTTGAAGAATCTTCGTGACTGATATGGTGGGACCTCGGTTACCCTTTCTTGTCGAAATATCGACTCAAGTGACATTGATAGTGACTTACATTTTCAGAGAACAAGGCACCTGAAGAAAAAGGAAAGGACTTCAATTGGAATGCTCATTATGTAATTTAAGACAGTTGAAAGACAAATTCGTTTTACAGGAAAGTGTCCCATCTTGTAAGGATTAAGAAGGGGTTGGTTAGGAAGTCAATGTCACTCTGAGAAAGAAGTCATTCCGTGGCTCGAGAGTAAAAGCTGGTTCCATTTTTATAAAAGCATTTGCAAGTGAGACATAGGTTTTTCGTAGGGTACTGACACTTAAATACATATCTTAGATACAGAAAATAATTGTGTATAAAATAAATTTGAATGAATAAATACTGGAGGTACTACTGATAAAGCTTTCTTGCACCTGCTGCATTGTCTGAGTTTTGATATTTTATAAACACGTATATGTTTGCACCTGTACAGTCATGTTTTTATATTCCTTAATTACTTTAAGTATGTCCAATTGAGCAATTTTTTTTTAGTTACCAACAGGCAAAAGGCTTTATTTCATGTTAGTTCATGTATTTTGAACAGAGTAGGTATTTTGTTTTAATAATGAAATTGATTTTATTACAGATTTTTTAAAGAGCTTTACATTTTCTTTATGTATGTATATTTGGATTATTAACATTAATTCATTCTTTTTTGTACAAGTTTATTATTATCATTATCATAGTTATTAAAAAAATGAAAATTCTGTATTTTTTGAACTCATAGTAACAAATAGTTATTAATGAAAATTCTTCGGAGAAAATAAAAAGAATATAATTAAAATACACTAATAAATTATAAGACAAACTTTCTCGTAAATTTTTCATTAACCAGTACCCTAAATTTCACTATCGAGCTTTGAAAAAGTTTCGTTTTTACTGAAACAGTTGAAGTTTTATAGGAAACTTCAGTTACTCCTGATACTAGACAAAAGAAGGTAAAAAATGTGAATTGCCACAAAAAATTTTCTGTATTTTATACATCTGCTCCATTATCATAAAATTTCTTAGGAATTTTGTAAACATAATTTTATCACAAGATAATATTTCTCCAAACATATTTTCCAGACGTAGTAATAATTTTGTCTCATTTCCATTAAGAAATCATGTTACTACATTAACAAAATTTATCTACCATCTGGCTCTTTAAAGGACGATAAGTAGATTCGTTACTAAAAAGAAATTTCATGTCAAGGTAACCCCAGAGGAAGTTCCTTTGGAAAATAAAAAAATAACATTAAATGTTCACATAATAAATGAAGATGATTATTGAAAACAATTTAAGAACACTTTTAATATGTTTCACGACATTACATATTTTACTACTCACTGTTAACAGCAAACTAACCAACAAAATGCAATGCAGTAAACACTTTATTCTATAAACAAAAGACAGCTGATAATCATGACCAACCCGTGAATAATAAAGGAATACAATTTATTGTAAAAATAAAATAATGTCAATAACTTACTGAACATTCATTAAATAAACATGGTTTTTCTAGCTGTGCAGTCCTACCAGTAAAATTAAAACCAAAATATTTTCATTTGTTCTAGAAAAAATATAAATGATACACCATTTTAAACCGAGAAATTCATACTGCATTATGGAACAAGAAACCAAAAATAGTTTCTTTTAATTTTCTCGATCCTTGCTCCCCTTAAACAAGTCAGCTAAGAGAAATCATCGTATCTGGATTAGACGAGAGAGATTTTTACGAACTGTTTATTTTGTAAATTGTCAAAAGATTATGACTGACTCCAATCATTACGTATCAACAGGAATCTTATTAAAGATAAATCTAACTACATACAAAGAAAATAACTTTTAATTACTTTCAAAACAGATTATAATTAGCGGTTTTCAACAAGGTCTACAGTTGCATCAACTAGTACAGTAATTAGCTAATTGCATTGTGTTTGGAAACTAATGAGAACACATAAACTATATTATCTCACAAGGCTATAGACAAGAATTTCATAATGTAGCCTATACTTCATAATGTTAAAAAGATTAATTAATTTCTAATAAAGTTTTTAATGAATTCTATCTTTTGATGACAAAAAATCTTAGTTACACGCTTAGTTGGTTTCATAATTCTTCTTGATTGCTCAGAATTCTTAGGTGAAAACGTGGTTAACTTATAATTCTGTTATTTTGTTGTTGAATTTAATTTTCCAATACTTTTATGTTTCTACCTTTTACAGAATATTAGCAATAATTTTGACGTGTTTTTTAAAAGATTTTTCGTTTATTTAATAATAGTTTCACTTCATATTTATGTAATAGCAAGTATTTCTTTTACACGCTATGTTAATAAAGTCCTCGTACTTAGGAATATTATTTTTAATCTCGTGCAAGGACCAAGTCGACTTATAACATCATGGTTAAAAAGTTTTCTGGAGTGGTATGTTCTTATTTCATTCATCTTTCGACGGACAGACGATAAAACTCAAGTGCCTTGTTGGTTGTGTTGTTCAGGTCATCAGCCTGAACCTCTAGAGGCTTTACTAAGTAAAACGAGGAGTAAGGTTTGATTACCTTAGCTTTCCTCACTGAATGGAAAAGTATCCTCATCAGCATGCCAGGCTCTCTGAAAAGCATCTACTTTCCACCCTGCAAATGACACCTTCACTTCATTCACCACAGGGTCTGACTGTATAATTAAATTCATTACTCTCGAATGAGATAACTCTGACTAGTGTCTTTTACGCCTCTACCTTCTCTGTTCTTAAATGCTTCAGTCATATAAATGGCTGACAATGTGATAAGAAACAGAAGTACTTTTTGTAGCCCTGGAACTAAACATTGAGTGCAAATAATTTAACACTCCACCTGCGTGTTATGAGCCTTGTTCGTAGCCAACGTTTTTAGAGGACAGAGCACAAGAAGAAAGAGAAAGTCTACGACACTTTTTTTCTAATAATTCTCTGCCTAAACATACTTTGGAAAATTTATTTTGTTTTTTGTTAATTTTTTTTGTTTAACGTCCGACTGTTCTGCAATTACTGCTAATGCAGACGGTGAAGGATGAAATGATTTTTGTAACGTATGAAAATATGCCGTGCCTGAATGGGATTCGAACAAGATCGCATGATTAGAGGCGAGAACTTTACCAACTACGCCAATGCGGCCGGCACTTTGGAAAATGGTACGTACCAAATTCCATTACCACTTTTTTACCTTATTGCAGCTTCCAAATTTCCTTCCCGTAAGTTATTTTTTTACAAAAATTTACCATTCGAAATGTAATCCCTATTTTCATAACAGATTTTTACCGGGTCAAATTCTCCATGAAACCCCAAAAAACAAGTATCAAAATGTAACTGTGTAACAAAACTGAAATTTATTTAAAAAATTGGAAATGAATTGTTAAATATGTTGGAGAACACAAACAGAATTTTAATTTAAATGGCAATAAAAGCACATTTTATAAGTGGGAAGAGAAAAAATAAATACCGCATGCGAGTGTAATTTTTAACATTGCATAAATTGTGAAAATGTAGCTAGATAATTTAAATAAATATAAATTTTATTTATTTTCTTCAAATTTATCTTATAAATTAAAGAGAGGAACTCTATTACCTCTGCATTCTTCAGTAATCAGCCATTGATAAGCCAGCTCAAAGGGCGGCCGTCAATGCTTATATTTCATGTAACATACAGAAGCAATAGGCTTCTAATGTACATAACAATTATGAAAACTAGATAAATATTGGTCGAACCATTGGTGTTATTGAGTAGTATAACAAAATATAATTTATAATTGGAAATTTAGACTATAGTTACAATGGCTAATTGGACTATAGTATTAAACAATGGCAAACATTTGTGTTTTGTTATCGTTAAGATAACAGGATAACAAATTTTACTTTCTCTTGCCTATATGAATATGTAGAAAGAAAAGTATTGTTTTCATGTCGATTTTTCGAAATTGAGTTTTCACCGGATATACGCGTTTTCAGATCCCCTGAACCCAAAAAATATTTTTAGCGATTGGTCTGACGCGAACATTTTCATCAAAATCGGTCAACATGAAGTAGTAGCTTATTCGTATTATTTTTCTCTTTTTTACGATTTTCTCAAAAACGGTTCCTACAACATTTTTTTAAAGCGCCTCATTTACTACATTTTTATGCTTCAAAAGACAGGGTAGGCGCCATTTCTGCTGAAATTCTTGAAAGGCTGTTCTCTCGTAGAAAAAATTGGTTTTTTTAAGATTGCAGCCTTAATATGAATTTTAGCGCAAAAATGTATATCATAAAAGTTGTAGACAATTTGTTAAGATTTTGGCCTTAGTATGCATTTTACGACAAAAGTGCATATAATAAAATTTATAGAAAATGAAAAGATCTACAATTTATATTTAAGAATTTTTCTCTACAGAGTCTAGTTTAGCGTGAAAGAGTGATCTTCCTTATTATTAAGCCAAAGAAAGGTTGGTTTTCATTTTGCATCCTTACTCATGATTAAAATTAGGTTATGTTTTTTGAGGTTAATTTTTTTGATTTTATTATTAATGTTAGGTTATATAATTCATTATTCGCTTTGGCAAGAGAAAGCTGTGTGAGTGTTTCACAACAGATTTTTGTTATCGTTAAAGAGTTAAATAGTAAGAGTTAAGTGTAATTAAGGTCTGTCAAATTTGAAAATCTAAATTTAAACCCAGCCTCTGAAGTCTGTTGACCTTTTTTCCGTTCAACTGTAATTATGTATGTAATGTCTATATTGATCTTGACGGTTCTTAGAGCTACAACAATGAAACTGAAAAAGTCAAGCAATTTTTCTTTTTTTTACTTGTTTTATTTTGCAACTGTATAAAAACAACCAACAAGAATGCTCACAACTAAATTAAAATAAAAAACAACCGCGTTAATGGGTTTGAGGAGGACTCCACACAGCGATAGCTCTCCAGAGAATGATAATTGAGTTCGTTTTTAAATTTTATTTTTGTATAAGTAATAAATGTTACAGGTGCGTAATTGTATCATGTTTCTACTCCATCGGTGCTTCAGTCGTCTTTTTGCGATTCCTGGTAGGTTTACAGAATAAATATTGCATATTAAGGGATTGTTATGATTTTGAAGTTTGTCTCTGAACCTAAGGTACAGTTTTAGATATGTGTCACTGACATAACAAACGCGTAAGTCATCGTGTAGTGTTCTATTGGATACGTAACTCGGGCAATAATCAGTCAGGGTAAAATAGTCAGTCAGGGTAGTAATCAGGCGTAAGAATTTACTCCGAAAACGTTGTATCCGTGAAATTGCTGATGGTTTAGCTGCACCATAAATTTGACTACAATACATCCAGATTGGTTCAACCATCGCCCTGTACGTCAAGAATTTTGAAGTCATGGGTAGTTTTTAGAGCTTGGCTAATATAACGGTATCAGTCTGGTATTTAGTAGTTGTCGCTTTTAGTTGACGTGCTTCTTTCACGTCAACCGCCTATTTAAATATTGCCCAAGGTACTAAACATTGCTTGCGGAAGGGGTTGGTTGAATAAAAATAATTGTAGACACGTTTGTCGTCGAAAGGTGAAGGTCATTTGGTACATTTTGTTTATATTAATTTTCATACGCCATCTTCTAAACTATACTTCGAGAAAGTCAAGGTGATATTGAATGTCGTTTGAAGCATGAACAGGGTCATTGGAGGATGAAAGAACAACAGTATCATCAGCGAACGTAGCAAGCAAAGTAGTAGGAATTCGAGGCAGTAGCTTAAAACTAGAATTTGTATTAGTTATATCCGATAAATTGTGGCATCATGTACCAAAGAATAAAAACAAATGTTTAATGTTTCACAAATGTTTATTTTTTATAATGTTTTACGATTTCCTAATCTCAATGAAGTTATAAACAAGGAAGTTATAAATGTTTTTAGACACTAAATTCATATACTCGAAACCCAAACCTAAACACTTTTTAAAATTTATGCAGACAATTACTGAAAATGTTATGGATGTTAAAAGCCTTTAAAAATATTGTTAGGCTCAACAGTAATATTACTTCAATTTGATAATCAGATAGTTTTCAGCCATAAATCAGAATTGTTGCTAAAATATACCAACTTATTTCTTTTAAATTATTTTAAATGTAGATTTTACCTTCATCTTAAATAAAGTTTCTCCTGATCCATAATTTGATTGTACTTCCACTTTACGATCAACCCGACTTTTTGGGTTATGATTGTATAATATTTTCCTATTCAGTTTCACAAGTGTTAACACGTCGTTTAGATGCATGGGACAGAATAATTTCAAGTGTATCATTAAAACCTAATGTGGAATTGTAAGATAAAATCTTTTAACTGATGTAATTTGGCACATCAGTAGACACGTTAATAGACTGTTAGTTTGTGACCACATTAAAGACATACAAAAGTAAAATACTGACTTCGAAGTAATACGTATTAGATCACTTCATTCATCTAGATCGTCGCCTCACGCGAAAACTTCAAAAAAAACAATATAAAAGAAATTATTTGAGCTGACAGAAAGAACCATAAAAAATTTAATGAGTTGATTCCGAGAGATCGTGATCGGAGATTAAGCATCATTACTGAAAAGAACATCGGTACTGTGATCGCCGTAATGCGTGATGATCGATATTATCAGTGCATGCTCTGCATTCTCTCTTCGACATTTGGAAAAGTTCTATTTACCGCAATTTGACAGATTATTTGTATGTGTGTCGTGTTTGCTCAGCTTAGGTTTCGCATTTGCTGACAAGGGAACAGATGACTAACCACATGGACATTTGCAATAAAAACTTCCCAACACTAAAAATATTATGTGGCAAGAGATTCAAGACGACTGATGAAATCATAATTGCTATTTAAAATTGTTTTTTGAGACCATTCCGGAAGAAGACCTCACCAAGACAATCCTTCAAAAAGAACGCTGTTTTATCCAAATCGTTGGGCAATACTTCGAAAAAGATAACCTATGAGTCTTCAGATGACAACAGCAATTAAACACTTCATAAGTTTGTTACAGATTTGGTTAAATTTCTTGTAAAATAAAAGAATGTTCCAGTAAGTGTTTATGTTAAAATATAAAATGATGTTAAAATTCGGAAGTTACTTATTAAAGTCCTTTCACAGAAAACATCCTCAATTAGAGAATTTTCACCAAATAAGCTTAACACTCTAGCAATAGCTAATGATTTACTGTAAAGCAGTGTTTTTTAACCTTGGGTCACGACCCCCTGGAGCATCGCAGGACGTGTCTGGGATTGGGGTCACGAAATACGGGGGAAAATTAAAAATACAGTCTAACTTCTATAACTCGAATCCTCAAGATTTAGGTAGGGGGAAATTCGATTTACAGAAATGATGGAAAAATAACAACAAAGCAGTTATTAAAAAATAACAAAAACTGAAAATTCCACACAAGCGAATACAGTAGCCTGCAATATGTTAAATATGTAGGCCTGCTGCACATGCGCAATTTCGTAATACAGGTACTGTACGTTGTATTTAGCATAGCTATTAGCTATAGTGTTAAGTACTGTACGTTAATGCAAACAGTTCCAAAATTACGCTGTTTAAAATGTATACGCAATACATGTTGAATATGGAATATTGCACCGACAGACTATGGTTCTATTGTTCTGTGGTCGACCAAAGATTCGTTGATTCACAGAAATTCATTTTTTTTTGTTTTAAGTCGGACTGTTCTGTAATTTCTGCTAATGTAGAAGGTAAAAGTTGTTTTGGTTTACGTCTGTTATGCCTATACAAAGCAAACCTGGTGACTTTGAGGATCTGTACCCTTTTAAACATTACTCTTTAAAATGAATGTAACAGCACTGTACCTCATTTTATGAAAGACTAAAAACGCTATTTTGAAAACTATGCACATATTTTAGTTTCAAAAAACGAAGTAAGTAAATAGTTCGATTTAGAGAAATCGCAGAATTCGAGTTATAGGGGAATTTTTGCGTGGAAGATTGAAGTAAACTGAAATTGAATCGAAATATCGAAAATTCGAGTTATAGACGTTCGAGTTGTAGAAATTCGATTATAGTTAATGTTACAACTTTTTTAAAATGTCGTATCAACTGCGAGGTCATTAGCAACGACGTTGGGGTGTAACTGTGCGTAATGAGGATGAAATTATTTTTTGTAACGTATGAAAATATGCTGTGCCTAAGTGGGATTCGAACCCAGGACCGCATGATGAGAGGCGAGCACGGTACCAACTACACCAATGCGGCCGGCATTTTTATTGTTATAGTTATTTATTAAAAAAGAGACAAATTGTACATTGACTTTTTTACTTTATTTTTTTTACTTTTTCCTTTACAATTTTTTCAACTCAATCAACGCAAAACTAGTTTGGAATTAACCAGTTTTTGAATGTTTGGATAAATTTTTATAAACACAAAACGATGTCATTTTTTCAGTGAAAAACGATTTCTTGATTTGAGTTTCAAATTGACCATTATCGAAAATCCTTGTTCATAGTTGTATGATGTGGCAAATGGTTTCAAAATTTTCAACGCTACGCTGGACAGTTCTGGGTATTACGTTTTAATACTTAAGGGTACACCTTCAAAAGGTAGAAAACTTTTTTTTTTTAATTTTGTTTTTTTAGCTATTTTAATTTTCTGAAATTTTCTCTACAAGATGGTGTATTCATTTCCTTGAGAAACAAAACTAAAAAAATTAAATATACATAGACGTCAAGTTGGAAGAACTGAAAATTCAACAAAACAATTCCAATTTTCAAATTGCTATTTTGAAATAATACAAGGTAAAACTCCTGGTAGCCATAAAAATAACTTAGGAACTCCAATAAATTTAACAGTCCTAAAACATATAGGTCCAATTTATAAACGGCTAATAAATACAAATTTGTTAGAGCGTTGTTTGCGAAAGCAGACACAAAATGCAAATGAAAGCCTCCAGCAAGTGAAAGTGAAAGCAAAGCAAGTGCGACAAGTCAAAAAATGTTTCTAAAAGACTTGTTGATAGGGCTGTAGCAGAGGCTGTAGGAGAATACAATTTTGGGACAAATGTGATTACTCAGTCTATGCAAAAACTTGGCATATAATCTAACCGGAAGTGTAATATCGGCAAAAAGAAACAAACTGAGAAAGCAATGAATGATAAAAGAAGCATCAAAAGAATATATTGAGCGTAAAAAGGTATTGAGGAACAAATTTAGAAAAGAAGAAGAAGAAAAGAAGAAGAAGAAAAGAAGAAAGAAGGTACCATGTATGCTGCAGGAGAAGTTTAATGCCTAACAGGACCTTTGAGTACAATAAAATCTTAAAACTTGATTTTCCGAAAGTTTTAATTTTTTGTTTTTCATAAACTTTAAATTAGCATATCTCAGGTTCTACTAAGGTTAAACTTCCATTTTTTTAAAAAAATTGTTGGAAATTAAGTTCTTCATATGATTCCGCATTTACGTAAGTTAATTTCTGTTTAGTTTTTTTTTAATAATATGCCCCTTCGCAACATAATTTTTTGGGGTTGTTCAAAACTTTGTTTTTTTTTCAAAATCGGTTACCTACAAATTTGAAATATTAATGCAGATTCACGTAAACTGGGATATTAGCTTTTATTTCATACTAAATTTAAGTAAATACCATTAATATTACCTGAGATATTCTATTTTTTGCTAAACCTGTTTTTTATCATCCCCGAATATTTCAGAGGGCTGAAGCTGAAATTTGCATATTTGAGTGGTGGGATCCTTCTTATATGTTGTTATTTGTTACTATATAAAATATAAAAGTCAGAGAGTTAACAGAAAAAAAAATTTTTTGAAGGTGTACGATCCCCTTAATCCAAAATTTGTCGGCACAAGCATTGTTGAAAATTAATTTCATTGTCTGATCATTTGATAGTTTTTTCATGATAGTTCATCATTAAGAGAAACACTTAGCTCAGCATTTTGTTCAGCTTGCTCATTAAACGAATTGACCACAAATTTGCCCATAACGGGCAGCTGGAGTGTGAAATTACTTGCGCTCGATCTGTTGGTTCCAGGGCTACAAAAAATATAGTTCTGTTTCTTATCATATAGTCAGCCAATTATACGACTGAACTATTTAAGAACAGAAGAGGTAGAGGTGTAAAAGACACTAGAGTTAGATCCTCTGAGAGTAATGAATTTCACTATACAGCCAGACTCTGTGGTAAATGAAGTGAAGGTGTCATTTGCAGTGTGGAAAGTAGGTGCTTTTCGGAGGATCTGGCATGTTGATAAGCATACTCTTTTAACTCAGTGAGGAAGGCAATAGTAAATAACCTCACTCCTCACTTTTACTTAGTAAAACCTCTAGAAGTTCAAACCAGCCTTTCGGCTGTTGACCTAAACAATCCCACAAATATCTACCCTTATCCTTAGCTAGAGTTATTTATATTCATAAGTAAAAATTACAACTAGTGTAATTTTTTTAATTTTTTAACATTATTCAGAGGGAGTCAGCAAAATACTGAACCTAAAAAGGGGGTCGGGGTGTCTGAAAGGTTGAGAATCACTGTTCTAAAGATCCAAACAACTCCATAACCTCCAGCTAACGTCGTTTGCTCATCAAATGTCACTCTCAATGTTTTAGTGAAACATTGGTATTTCCACTATAATAAAAGTTAAGCGTTCTCTACAATATCAGAAGTATCAGAAGTTCAATGTTATGTTTCTTCCGTACACGGGTCAAGACTTACTTTTTTCCGTTCATAATAAAACGAGAGTGTTCACTACAATCGAGTTCACCGTAACTGTTGTTATTGTATTTAAATGTGAGAAATTTTTTTTTAATAGATGGTTATTTTGATAAGCCAAAACTTTAATATTTTAGGTATACAAAACAGTTACATGGTTTTTACCCTGAAGTTATCCAAAACACAAAATCCACCTACTTTTGTGTAAAATTTTGGTTAAGCTTTTCCTACGAAATTTTAATGACTAAATAATTATAATAAACAGTTATGACTAATTTTAGAGTAAATACAAAATAACTTTATTTTGCCGGGAGGAGTTTGTCATGTTGCTTTATACTGTATGTAATTCCAAAGTTGTTATATCATATTGTTTTGTTCAAATAACTGTTACATATAATTACTCATAACCAGATAACAATGGGTAGGTTTCAGGTTACTAATAATAATAGAATAAAATAATTTTTACATAATTTATTTCATCAATAAATAAAATGTACAGAAATTAATTTATAATTATTTACAATTTTTACAAACATACAATTTTATATAATAAATAATTATGTATTTGTTTTGGTAGTCATAAATTACTTAAATAATTAATTAACCTACAAAGAAAAATACAATTGGTATGTTAAAAATGTGATTTAACAACAGCTAACGTGAACATTTTTATGTATATTTAAATTGCATTATTTTTTATTATTTTAAATATGTGCTTAACATTAATTAAAAGTATTTTTATTTATATTTAAAATAATTTGATAAATATGACAATTTAAAATAAGTAGTACAAAATAAATGTTTAACAAAGTAAACAATACAGTTTATCATTACTAAATTTTATAAAAGCTCATTTAATTTAAAAGGCATTAATCCAATCCCAAAAAAGTTTTGGCTTTTGTATTTTTTTAATAACCTATCACTTTTAATTTAAAAAAAACTATTTATAGCTATAGAAGAAAAAAATAAATAAAATTTACGAGGGACGTTCAATATTTAACAAGACAAATTGTTGAAGATATAACAGTATGTTGGCCTATTCAATGACAATGATACTTACTAAACATTGCTACATAGTCTCCAGCAACGTCAAGACATTTATCCCACCGTTCTGTGAGATTTCTGATTTCCACAAAGTACTTGCTGTTTAATTATTCGTGTATCGTCTTTTGACCGCTCCGTTGATGACGAACTTCTTACCACGTAAACAAGCTATGAGCGGACCGAAAAATTAAAATAGGAAGGGGCAAGGTCTGGGCTGTAAGGAAGATGTAACAACATCTCTTAACCCAACTTTTCGATTATGTTGTGTAGTTGTGTGTGCGGTGTGAGGGTGTGGGTGTCATGCAAAAGAATTGTCCCTTCTGAGAGGGCGCCCTTACATTTTCACCTTATCGTGGGTCTTCTTATCTGCTAGAAGATGTTAAAATACTACTAACTAATCACTGTTCATTGTTATTGTAAATATTCACAAAAAAATTGGGCCTCCCGAGTCCCAGAAGACCGTCAAAACCACTTTACTGGCTGACGCATAAGTTTTGATTTTTTTTTGTGGCAATGGGATTAGTGAAAATTATTCTGCCCGATTTAATATTTTTTTTAAATGTTTGACTAAATTTCCCCCAGTTTTAAACTTTTGGATAGTAAAACCTTGTTACTGAACGTTGGTACTTCGGCGTATACGTATCAAACGGAGCTGACATTTTGAAACAAAAGACGTTATGTTAATATTAACTATGGTTGACCCTCAAAAAGCTTTATTGTCATTGAATAAACCATTTTTGATTCACATGAATTAGTCTCGGTGATTATTAAGCGTCCCTTGTAAATAGATTCTTGTAATGTCATTACACAACAAAAATGTTAATTTATGTTTTAATTCTAAAACAAAATTTTGTCTGTTCGGCGTACATTTGAGCCAATTTCATTGAATTTTAATTGAGTTTTGACTTTCAAAACAAATCCCTTAATATGTTTCCTTATAAGGGCCTAGTAAGATTTGTACTGATCCCCCTCCAAAAAAAATTATGTAAAAATGTGTTACCAGTGTCCATTAAAAACTAAAATATTACTTCATCAAAATATTTTTTTATAACTTAATCTTCATGTTTGTTACCAAATTAAAATCTAATTAGATAAACATTGTACTTCTTTTTTTAAATAACTACTGACTAGATTAAAACACATATTACAATATCAATAAATATTTTAAATTTACTTATTCCCTGAAGTAATATTAAAATGTAAATTTCTATAATGAATTTATTCTAAAATATGTACAATTACAAACGTATATGGATTGTTTATAGTAACTTGACGTTTTATATAATAATAGGTGTAATATAAACAATAAACATCATTTTTTAAAAATTATGAAACAAAATAATGAGATAAACCTATGCTTTTAGCGTTTAGCCAAAATTTGGACGAAAAAATACTATATATACTATTAGCCACGAAATTGCGAGCTTCCTAGTAAACCAAGCAGTCGTGTACCTCCACCCATCGTGCCTTACAGTGTTGCCACTCCACCCGCCCTGCCCGTGGCATTGGAATTTCTTCACTCAGTCAGTTAAATAAGAGTGACATACATAACGTTTCGTAACGTTTGTGGGCTGTTTTATTAAGTCGTTTTCGTTTTAAAAATTTATTTTATTTTGTAGGCCTACCATTTAATTGTTTAATACAGTCTTTGGTTAAAAAATTTGAAAATTTTATTTGTTATTTTTCAGTGTATTAAATGTATTTTTAGTGCACTGTAAATATGAATGAATTCAGTGATTTTGACGAACAACCCGGTAAATAGACTTCGAACAGCAACCGTTGTTATCGAAAGAAAGACCTTAGAAAACAAAGTAAATAAATAATCAGTAATGTTTATAAGTTTTCAAAATTTGGCTAACAATCCTGTAGCAAGGATAAAATTAAATTTCCAATTTTTATGATAATAAGATGATGATAATAATAAAAGATAAAAATTTCGTTCCCACTCTGCCGAATACGGCAACACTGCATTTACTGTCTAACTAGATCCAGGCTCGCAATTTCATGGTTACTAGTAAAGGCCTTATGCGTAATAGGAAAAGTAACAATCAGATATCAATTCTGTGACTTTTATTTATGTACGCGAATATCTGTAAATTTTCTTCGTGGTTCGTAGCTTTTTCTCTTGTTACAAAAAAAAATTGGTTTTTGTATGTGATAATTATAATCATTATTACGCTATACAATCTATTTTCAGTATTTTTTATGGAAAACGTATGAAATATAAGTTTCAATTGACCGAATAATCATTCATTTTACAAAATGCGGTATACTTATATTTTTCCTTTGTAAAATTTTGAAAATGATTTAGAATCTCTTAATATAGTATGACTAACAATTATTCGATTTTTTAAAATGTTTTTATGACTTTTGTAAATTGTTTGCGAGAAATATTATGGTTTTAAAGAAAATAAAAATACAGAAGCAATAGTAAGGGAGTGAGTTATTAACAATACGGCAACTGTGGCAGCCTAAATTTATACACAAAAACAACTAAGAAAATATTTAAATTAAACTTAATTTATTTTTTTTATTTTTTCTGAACGGAGTCAAACAATTATGACTAATGCTTTGATAAATGGCCGACCCTGCATGACAAGTTCCATCCAGATATGTGTTACAATAAAGCGAGTAACTAGTGATAAGGTAATGTGTTTTGTCCTTCAAGTATGTATCTTTGCAGTTAAGTCCAATTTTACTCTTTGGTCATGCAAAATTGTTTCAGTTCATTAATATGATATAACACCTGCTGAATTTCAGAGTCAACGATAAGGTATGTAAGGTTAAAAAAGGTTTGATAAAGTTTTAAAACCTTATATTATAATTATAGTTAAGTGAAGGAAGCTGCGGTGAAGCGATTTATAGGTTACCAGAAACTGGGAAAATTAAATGGAAACTGTAAGACGTTTTTCATAGAAGCACATCTAGAAAACTCTTACAAGGTTTCAACGAACAAAGACGGCTGCGTACTGAATCTATACTTAATATAATAAAGAAGAAACGTCTGTTTGTTTGTTTGTATGAGGTAATGTCAGAAACTACTGAACTGATTTTAAAAAATCTTTAATTGTTGCACAGCTTAGAGCTTCCTGATCAATATAGGCTATTTTGCAACTTTAAGTAACTTTAATTAAGTGAGTTAAGCAACTTAAACTGTGTCGATGTCGCATGTTTTAGTTTATCGGGTGCAAAGCACTTTTTTTTCTAAGTCCTTTGGATGGTGTATTTTTTGGGCTAGAAGCACGATTCAACTTTTATATTTCATAGAAAAACGTGAAGTAACATTCGATTCCAAAAATATTAAAAATTCGGAAATATTCAAAATTTTTATTTTTGTGCTGTATTTCATATATTTGTTTTCATTTGACAGGTAGTAAATGAATGAATGGTAGTGAATGAGCCATATATTTCCAATTACTCTGCGTACCGCACCAACATATTATTGTCTCTTATCTCAGCCATAAGCCTATGTCAACTGTTTCTTTCTTTTCCATCGGTATTCTTCTATGCATTCTTTTCAATGCTGTTAAATTGCCGGGACAAACATTTAAAACGGTGGGCATCGATTTGAGACAAGAGTGCTTCCTTCACTCATGGACAACTTTATGTCGGACTTTCTAGAGCTGGAAGTGCAGAAAAACAATTTATTTTGCTGTACAGGGGAACGAAACCACAAATATTGTAGACCTATATAGAGAGGTTTTAAAATAATTTAATGAGGCTTACATTAGCTGCTGTGAAGCGAAACGAGCTATTTAAGCTCTAGCTATATATTTTAAGCGTTGCTAGTTATTTATAAATTTAGAGCGAATTTACATGTAAGTAGCTGAAAACTTCCGTGCTAACCTATAACATGCTGTAAAGACTCTGAGTCTCATGGAACGTGACAACAGTCAATTTCTTGTGACAAAGTAATGGGACACTTTGAAATGAATCCTTATAATAACGAATAAGACATAATTTTGGATGGTTTTTGGTGCAGAGGTCAGCGACAGTAGCTTATAGGATACGGATTTTATTCCTGGTCAAATCTGACATTTTTCATATTTATAAAATTTCATTGGTCTGCCATTACCTTAGCACAAGTCCAAGGCTTACGTAAGCGTCTCCACCTAATTAAAAATAATAAAAAGATCGAAAGAAAGATCATAAGATCGTCTGAAACGTATTAATTTACAATTAAGGAAATAGTAATGAAAAAAAAATCTAATAAGGAAATACAATATGAGATTCTCAGTGTAGCCTATTTTCACTAAGAATTTAAAATTTTTTGAATATAATCAAGAAGAGAAAATTGTAACGAAATAAACTCACAGAAAAAGAATTTGGTAATAACGGAAGTCTAAGTGTTCTAAGGTATAGTTTATAGAAACCGATTATCATAATTTCAATTTTTTGAGGATAGAAGGATGTTTTGAAAACTGATTGACAAAATTTTAAGGGATTATCGGAGATAATAGGAGGCAACTGCACCAAATGGTCAAAGGAAAGAAAATTGAAACTTGCTCTAAGAATGCGTTGAGTATTAGGTGAATGTTAACAGCAATAAAATGAAAATGTAAAAAAATAATTTATTGGACGTAATCAGAAGACTGAACGGGAATAAAAAAGTAAGCATAATACAAAATTAAATTTTTTCTAGTAAAAGTATTTTTTTAAATTTCAATTTACTTATTCAATCGAATCCAGGTTCATTTTTATCATAAGCGACTTCGTACATCGAGCTGTGAATCATCTTACTACAGCATGAGACTTTTCAAATTTCCAGAACTATACGCTTTGCAAAATTAAGTTTACCTTTATTCCACGTAGGCGACCAAAATATCAATTAGTTCTTTGGTGATTGTATTTAAATCAAAATTTACAGAAAATAAGCTCGTTGAATAGACTTAATTTATAACGTACAACTTATTTGAATAAAAAAAGATTTTAGATTGTTCTATTAGCTTAATTGTACTTTTTTACTAATGGCATAAAAAAAGTATCTTTAAAAATACCATGTAAACAATTAAAGTCGTAAAAATGAAAACCTTGTCTTAAGCAACTAAGAGGAATATAAAACCTGTCTTCAGTTTCTTTTCTTAGTTCTTTTTTTCAGTTTCTTTCAGAACCTTAGTGTGCTGACAAATTATTTCATACTCGATTCCAAGTTACATGTTTTTTAAGATTTAAACCTTTGCTTGTTTTTCCTCTTTAGTTTCTTATCACTAGATCTTTAATCTAATCGTTATGTTTACTTAGACTGAACCAAAATTTTTTGACTGAAAGTAGTTATAATGAATCTGATCTAAAGCCAGTGTAATAAATAAATGTAAATTACATTAAACTTAAGTTTCAAATCAATCAATTTTTCTTTGTCTTGAAAACTTACACCCCAAGGAAACAAAAAACGGCTGCACTCCTATTATCAAATGCAATAAGTCCAGCCCAGATGATCTTGTCATTTGAACGATTAAATTTATAACCACAAATTTTAAAGTGATAATACGATCAATGTAATGTGTCATGTTATTTTTGGTTCAGTATTAGAAATAAAAATTAAATAAAAACGGATATTATCATTAAAAGTACTTAAATTATTTTTGGCAGTTCATTCTATTAAATTAATTTATTAATCTTATCTAATTATGATGTAGGTAAATTGCAATTTTATATTCTTTTATAGAGATTTACGCAACTTCAAGATCTTCTTCAGTGTCGCTATGGTGATGATGTGAAGTTACTTCTGTTGTCGTGCCTAGGCTTCTTCCCAAACCAGATTGTTCTTCTTGAAGTTTCCTTAATCTTTCTTGTTCGTCACGTTTTTGTTTTCGCCATTTCGCTCTTCTATTCTTGAACCAAACCTGGAAGAATAATAAAATTATACATTTTCACTTTTTAAATTATTAATCAAATGTTTATTCTAAAATTACTTTACCGATTTCATCCGGATAATTGAGAATAGGGTTTAGCACAGACTATACTTGGCTGGGATACATCTAGACAAGTTTTAAAAAATTATTTATAAACTGTTAATTTTAGGTTAATAGATAATTCGTTGTGAAAGTAAAGAACTTAGTCTATTTTAAAAGTGTTTTTGATAGTTTTCAGCATTCCATTTCAGTCGTTGAAACAACTCGCAAACCACTTTTTGTCATAAATTACCCTAAAAAAGTGTGCTTACTTAAGGTTGTCCAGTCTATAATGTTTTCCAACTATAAGCATTGTCATTTATACAGGGTGTATCTAAACTGCACGGTAATCTCTAGAAAACTGATTCTATAGCTAAATATAAGAAAAACGTTTCCAATAAACATGGGTCCGAAAACCATTCTTTAGCGAGTTATGGCTAGCGAAAGATTTCGACCGGATTTCTGTTCTTCCCGTGAAATAACACGTTACTGAAACCCTGGAAACCCAAATTTTACGGTAATGTTATGGTTTTTATGTTTTTTGTATTACTTTTCTCAGAATTAAATTATCTACGAATTCTGATACAAAATTGTATGG
This sequence comes from Catonia carolina, assembly GCA_035578175.1. Taxonomy (NCBI): domain Eukaryota; kingdom Metazoa; phylum Arthropoda; class Insecta; order Hemiptera; family Achilidae; genus Catonia; species Catonia carolina. The sequence goes on along the minus strand of JAQMRL010000001.1, from coordinate 251,123,831 downwards.
GTTTATTACCAATTTTCTTAAGTTATTTGCTGTCAAACCTAGAAACGTGTCATTTTTATCATAGATTTTTTGAGGTTTTTACCATTTTTCTCAAAAACCGCAAAAATTACAGTTTTGGGACTAGTTTTATTGAAATTGTCAGGCTAAAAAACATAAAAAACCATAACATTACTGCCAAATTGAGGTTTCCAGAGTTTCAGTGACTTGTTATATTTTCACGGGAGGAACAGCTGAAATCCGTACGAAATCTTTTGCTAGCCATAACTCGCTAAAGAACAGTTTTCGGACCCAAGTTTATGGGAACTTTTTTTTATTTTTAGCTTTAGAATCAGTTTCCGAGAGATTGCCGAGCAGTTTAGGTACACCTGTATAATATTTATCATTGGTTTTATTTTTTTCAATATATATTTACCATACGAGTCCATCGTTTTTAATCATTCTTTAGTTTTGTGACTGATAATTACTTCCCTTCTCATTATAACGTTACAGCCGTTTATCTTTAGATACAAAGGGTATTAACCATTTAAATTAAAAGGAATCAAACGTTTTCACGTCACCCTGGTTATGGCGGTTAAAAGTAATTTTTGAAAAGTAAACTCTAAGCATTTTTCCCATCGTTATTTATTTGTTTTTGACGTAAGCATATGAGTATCAAGAAATTTAACGCAGTAAAGATTTCATTAAAGCTTTAGCATTGTACTCATATATCTTAGATTTATTTAGTTTATTAAATGAATAGTGAATTTCCACATGGATTGCGGTTTTTAAAAAGAATATTAAAATGGTAATAGGGTAAAATAATAAACTATACAATGGTATTGTTTGTTAGGAGGTTGATAAAGCGTTGAGGGTGTAGTAGAAAATTAGCATATTAGTGGAGTGTGTATTTCAGTTAAGGGATGGTATGGCTTTGTTGGATAGAGTAGTCAAGTTTAAAAGGTAGATTGTTGGGTGCTGATGATTTAATATAAATGTCAAGTACAGGCTATGATATAATCACACGTATAAAAGCGCCGAGACGCCGACGCCACCTCACTTCACTCTTCACTCTTACACCCTCTGCTGTTCTTTGTCCGGTTAAAGTCAAGAGGCAATCTCAGTAAGGGTATTGTTTGCAATCACCAGTTGCTGTACACAACTCTTGTTTATTGGCTTCACACCCCCTAATAGGCTTTATTGTGCCTTTTACTAAATTCGCATATACAAAACTCCTCCCTTTCATCAATTTTTGAAAAACAACTTAACGCACCCTTTCACCTAATATATTTTCTTTTGTTCATTATTCAAGAATAATAGAAGAATTTTGCGGTATCGATTACGTTCATCTTGATTATTCTAAATCAATATTTATTAATTCTTTCCAACAGGACTCTTTTCGCAGCCCACATTCTCAGCATTCGTTCACTATAGATTTTCTCCGTTCTTCTGTCCACCTGTTCTTCTGTTTTTGCTCTTAAAAAAGCCCATATAATCCGTAATTAGTTGTCTAAATTTGGTTCGGTTTATTAAGTTTTCTCCGTTTACTCCAGTTTTCTCAATACTTTTTCTGATCTTTTTTAAATCATTGATCCGACACCTTAGGTTTATTGTTTAGTGTCTTAAAAATTTGTTTTGTCAACCGGTTGTCATTCATTCTATACATGTGTCTGAATTTGATTCGGTTCGGTTTATTAAGTTTTCTTCGTTTGTTCCAGTTTTCTTATATCCTTTCTGAATTTTTTAAATCATTTATCCGACACCTTAGGTCTATTATTTAGTGTCTTAAAATTTCTTTTTGTCAACCAGTTGTCATCCATTCTATACAGATGTCTGAATTTGATTCGGTTTATTAAGTTTTCACCGTTTATTCAAGTTTCCCAATATCCTTTCTGACTTTTTTAAATAATTTATCCAACACCTTAGCTCTATTGTTTAGTGTCTTGAAAATTTGTTTTGTCAACCGGTTGTATCCATTCTATACAGGTGTCTGAATTTGATTTATGAAGTTTTCTCCGTTTATTCCAGTTTTCTCAATATCCTTTATGACTTTTTTAAACCATTTATCCGACACTTTAGGTTTATTGTTTAGTGTCTTAAAAATTTGTTTTTTCAACCAGTTGTCATCCATTCTATACTGGTGTCTGTAAAATTTTAGTCTTCTTGGTCTAGTCTTTTATTGTTAATGTGGTTAAATATTTATTGTCTCCAACAATTTATTTTATAAGAATAAATTCAACGTAACCCTACATTTTAAATACCAATTTTAAATTTACAACTTAGACTATATTTAACATTTTTGACAAATTTTTATTATTTCCAAGACATTTATTCAATTCTTTTTTATCATTGATCTTTTTGTAAAACTTTGTAATTTTCACTTACGTGAGATCTTTTTTACCTACGTTAAACCTGAAAATAGTTTAATAAGATATTAAGCGATTAGTATTTTATATAAATAATAAACGCCATTATCTGTGTTATATATCCAGTTTGTTTAGTATTTAGTAATAAATATATTTGATTAATAGCTAATCTTTTAGAACAAAGTTAAGGCCATTAGCCTTAATAATTCAAACCACTCTTAGAGTTTTCCGACATAAAGTGAAATCTATTTGTTTTTTCTTTAAAATTCAACATTCTTTAAAAATAGGAAGCCTTTAATAAACAAATCTTAATTAATTTATTTAACTATCTAAATATTATTGTAAACGCAAAATAACTTTTTTTTCTTTTGAGACCGCAGTGGATCAATCAGTCAGTTTCTGGACACTCTTCTGGTTCTTTTCTTTGATTTTCCTCCAGTATTCTTTCATTCTGACAGATCTTCTTTGCCTTTCTGCTTCCAAACAAATCACTTTTCTGCTTCCTCTTTTACTTACCTTTCCTTGATATCTAATATTTTTATCTTTTAATAGTTTCAGCTGTTCAGTTTTATTTTCTAGATCTTTGAAGGTGATGCCTAATTCTTCCATATCGTTCTTGATTTCTCTAACCACATCACTTCTGTCTTTTTCTGGTAGAGTTTTCTGACTATTTTGTTTGTGATTCTATCTTCGGGTTTTTTAATTATATGTCCAAAGAAGTATATTCTCTTTTTCCTCATAGTATCTATTACCGATTCGGTCTCCTGGTAGACCTGTTCATTTGGTAGTAATCTCCATTCTCCATCTTCTTGGTGTCTCTTTCCGATGCAGGTCCTAAGGATCCTCCTTTCAAGTTTTTGTATTGTATCTATTCTGTTTTCCTGGTTTAATTTGAATAGAGTTTCACACCCATACGTTATCTTTGGTTGTACGACCGATTTGTAGTGTTTTTTTTTGTTTTTGATTAATAGGCATTTTTTATTGTAGGTATTTCTGGATGTTAGTTGTGAAGTTGTTAGTTTCCTGGTTCTTTGTTCCCATGCTTCCTTTTCGTTGTAGTTATAAGTGATGATTTCTCCCAAGTATTTAAAATAACTTTAAAATAATTTTAAAAAAATCATTCCAATAAAATGTCAAATTAAACAATTTAAAAAAATCCATATCATATTGTTACAGCTGAACTGTTACAACTTGTAGGTAGAACTGATAAAGTAAAACTTAATTTCTATATATTTTTAATTAGCGTGCCACGTTTCTATACCAAAAAAATGACCAGTAAAACTAACATACTCGTGTATAATATATTTCTTACAATTTTTTGTGTACGTGTTTGTTTCATTCAGTTAATATTTCATATTTATTTGAGAGAAATATAAATAATATTTTTATTTAGTGTTTTTTCTGTTTCATACATTTATTTAGAACGAAATTATTTTTTCATTCTATGATAATGCAGCATTTTAATTTTTATCTCCGATTATTTTTTAATTCACATTTCCCCGTCAAATCTAATAAAAATATTACATATTAATAAACATGGTAATTAAGTATACAATATGAATTTTAAAAAATTAATTAAAATATAAAATTTTCCATCGAATTTTTAACTACAAGTAATATTTTTAAAAGTATAATTATATTTAGAGAGCAAATTATGATGTTTGTTTAACAAATATTAAAAACAAAAAAACAACAAAATTGTGCTGGGTAAAAACATAAATTTAATTATAAATAAAAATAAATGTGTATATTTTATGAAATAAATAAACAAATTTCTGTTATGAAATTTATTTTTAATTCAATTACTATTTATATAATAGAAATGCACCGGTAAAGTTAAAATAAATGTACTAAAACAATAATTTAATGTGGGTTTCATTTACCTAAAATTATAAATTGTTTTTATTATGTTTTGTATTTTTATGTTGTCTTCCAGTTTAAATATACAATTGTTATTTATAATTTATACAACACTGCATCAAAAATAATATTGCTACAAGAATGAAATACGACTGTCAGACGCGTTCACTTCCCAGCGTCGCATAAAATATTAAAACAGACCTCTACCGTCATTGTGTTAATGTTATGTCTGCAAAAGTTAACAAAACGCGATTTAAAATCATTTGTAATAATAATAATTTATTGTTATTATTTTATATTAAAACGGCGTAATATCATTTTTATGGTTCATTTCCATTTTATTTATTTAATTAATTAATATCAAAAATATGCGGATTTAATTAAAAAATTTAAAAAATCATTATTAATACACCATAGCTTTATTTTACCCTTTTTTAATAGTATTTCATTTTTATTTTTAACAGTTGCGCTCATCTGCAATAGCTTATTAACGAGATAATTTTAATTTATTCACCTGTAGTACATTTATTTGTGTAATTTATTATTTAGCTTTATAAGGATAAAAATAAATTAAAAGTATTTACACGCTCTTTTTAATTTCAATAAATTATTTAATGAACATTTATTTATATAATAGCAGTATTTAATTGCATGATTTTAATTTTCTTTATTTTGCATGAATAAATAACTTAAATAAATTAAATAATTTTTTGATGATTTTTAAACCCCTAAAGTGTGTCGGCCTACCTTGAAATCTGTTCAATTTAAAGACAATAAGCAATCTTATGACCCAATGAAATGAGGATATGTAGGCCTATTATGTGTGATGAAGTGAAATCTTGTGTAGGCTTAATGTCGTCTAAGCCTGGGTATTATGTTTAAGTAGAATAAATCAATATTTTAAGGAAAAAAAACTGGTGTGAACCACTCACAAAACTTTCTCTTGCCAATGGAAATAGTTAACAATATAACCTAACATTAATAATAAAACATTAGAAATAAACAAAAAACTAACCTCAGAAAACAATCTTATTTTAATCGTGAGTGAAAGACAAAGTGAAAATCAACCTCAGTATAGCATAAAAATACGGAAAATCACTCTTTCACGCTAAACTAGGCTCTGTAGAGAAGAATGCTCTAAATAAAAATTGTAGATCTTTTAATTTCCTATAAACTTGGATATGTATACACTTTTGTCGTAAAATCCATACTAAGGCCGAAATCTTTAAAAAATCGATTTTTCACACGTTTTCGTGAGAAAAAAGAAAATTGCTAATTACCGCTAAACTAAGTGTTATAAAAAAATGTTTGAAATAAAAGTTTTAGGATTTTAAATTTTCTACAACTATTATTATATACATTTTTGCGCTTAAATGCATATCAAAGCCGCAATCTTAAAAAAACAATATTTTTACGTGAAAACAGCCTTTCCAAGAATTTAAGCAGACATGACGCCTACCCTATCATGTAAAGCATAAAAAATTTAGTGAACCAGGCGATTTTTTAAAAAAATGTAACGAGCCGTTTCTGAGAAAATCGCAAAAAAGTGAAAAATTACACGAATAACTACTGCTTCCGGTTGGCCGATTTTGATGAAAATGTTTGTGTCAGGTCTGGTAGTAGTGTTTAACTTAAGTTTCAAGTTTAAAGTTCGTACGATGTTCCGTTCTTGAGATATTCTGTTCACACACACACACACACACACACACACACACACACACACACACACACACACACACACACACACACACACACACACACACACACACACACACACACACACACACACACACACACACACACAGACCAATTGCTAAAAACATGTTTTTTTGGGGTTCAGAGGGTCTGAAAACGTGTAGATTTGGTGAAAACTCGATTTTGAAAAATCGACATGAAAACAATAGTCTACTTTCCTTCCTATTTTATTGATATAGGCAAGAGAAAGTAAAAATTGAAAGAACATTCAATACGTTATAACCTTATTTTAAGCATTAGCTACGGTGAAATTTCTCTCCATTCATAAACTGATAATGTGGTAACACTGTTTTGATGAATTTGATTTACCCCCTACGTAAGTTTATGTGCTTATGATGTAGACAGACCTATATGTGCGCCCACTCTGATAACGTATAATTATACTAAATTTATTTAGATCCGAAGGGATCTCTGTCGGTTAAAATTCTGGTTATTTTTTAACATTCTAACAATTGTTCAACGTCAAACACTTTGATTTCTAATGAAGTAAGAGGCAAACAATTTGCGTAGAAAAGAATTTTTAATTTAACAACAATTTTTAATTATAAAAATTAACAATTTTAATTTTTATTAATTATAAAAATTAACAATTTTTAATTCATAGGATTACCTGGAAAAAAATAGAAGTTGCTAAACAAACAATTAAATTAATTTGAAACACGGAACGTATAAATCGAATCTGCGAAAGAGTAAAATAGAACCAGGAAATAGGAGACAACGGAATAGGAAATACAAAAGGAAAACTAATTAGAAAATTGAATGAAAAAGAAGCTTTTGATTGAAAATATTAGAAGTAGATAATTTCTGATATATTTGTACAATTCTTTTAGTAAAGTTGAATGTGACAACTTTGCTGATTCTGCTCTAAAATAAGTGAAATAGATAGAAAAATCTGGTGTGAAACCCACACACAAATTTCTCTTACCAATGCAAATAATGACCAATATAACCTAACATTAATAATAAAACATTAGAAATAAACAAAAAACTAACCTCAAAAACATAACCTTATTTTAATCATGAATGAAAGACGCACAATGAAAATCGACCTCAGTTTGGCTTAAAAATACGGAAAATCACTCTTTCACGCTAAACTACGCTCTGAAGATAAAAATGCTCTAATTAAAGTTGTAGATCTTTTAATTTTTCTTGTAAATTTTATTATAATTTTTTGTCGTAAAATGCACAAAAAGGCTGAAATCTTGAAAAATCGATTTTTGTACACGATTTCGTGAGAAAAAAAAACAGAAAATCGCTAATTACCGCTAAACTAAGCGTTATACAAAAAATGTTTGAAATAAAAGTTGTAGGATTTTAGATTGTCTACAACTTTTATTATATACATTTTTGCGCTAAAATGATAAATTAAAGCCGCAATCTTAAAAAAACAATTTTTTTACGCGAAAACAGAGCCTCTCCAAGAATTTCAGCAGACATGACGCCTACCTTGTCTTGTAAAGCATAAAAAATTTAGAAAATGAGGCGATTTTAAAAACAATTGTAGGACCCGTTTTTGAGAAAATCGCAAAAAAGTGAAAAATTACACGAATAAACTACTACTTCCGGTCGACCGATTTTAATGAAAATGTTTGTGTCGAGTCCTCTAGTGGTATCTAACTTAAGTTTCAAGTTCATACGATGTTCCGCTCTTGAGATATCACACAGACCAATCACTAAAAACATGTTTTTTTGGGTTTAGGGGGTCTGAAAACGTGTAGATTCGGTGAAAACTCGATTTCAAAAAATCGACATGAAAACAATACTTTCCTTCCTATATATTCATATAGGCAAGAGAAAGTAAAAATATATCGAAACTTTTTTTCTCTTATCATACAATGGACGCGGAATGTCACCAACAATCTTAAAATGGTGATGGAAATCTTAAAAACATGGAAATCAAGACTGAGAGGTAATTAAAAAGTGAGATGTCATAACCTTCAGTATCTCGGCCACATCATGACAAATAAAAAAAGATTATGAAATACTGCAACGCATATTCAAGGATGGATAGAAAGAAAAAGAACTCCCCGCCGAAGTAGAATTTATTGGCTTGGCAATTTGAGAGCCTGAAAACATTTCATCATTAAAAATATGGTGAATTGAATCGTCTAGTTACAAATCCAGATACATCCAAAACTTTAAAATTTTATATTTTTGCATTTTCTAGCAGCTTACAACCTTTTACATGCACTATAAAATGCATATTTTTCAAAACCATCTACATCCTTAATAAAACGAGTATAAAGTTGCTGGTTAGTTTCAAAACCAGATACATCCATTCTCTAGTATTAATCTCGAAAAACATAATTTTCATGTCACACGGCTCGAACATTAGTTTGAGGTTATGTTGTATTATGAGCAGGTAGTTGGAAGTCTTATTTTAGTGAAAGTTTGTTCTTTATTTGTGTAATTCGTGTTGTCGTTTTTCTTAAACAAATACTAAAGTTAGAGATTCATTTTAATAATATTACGAAATATATTGTTATCCTGAAGAATTTAGTAATAATAAATTACGAAAAAAGCATTATGACATTTTGTTACATAAGTTTTTCATTTATTATCGTATCTAATTTTTTTTTGTAAATTTTATTCACAAAGCACCAAAATTTGTGATTAATTACGTATGTTACCAATTAAAATAATCATGCGTTTTACATATTTTGGTTTTTATGTTTATTTCAAAACGAGATAGATCCGAATTCCGTTTTAAAACCAGATACATCCACATATAGTAAGTGAAATTTCTCTTAACCTACGGTCATTACAAAATTAAAAGTCAGTAAAATTCTCTACCCTTATGCTATTTCTCAAGTAAGTCACAATGTTGTGTCATTTCGTGTTTTTGAGAGAAATGTTTTTCAGGTCCACTGAAAAATTTACATTTTTGCATGTATCTGCTTTTGTAACTAGACGATTCAATTATTCTACAATTTGTTTACATTCATGACTGTTATATAACAAGGTACAATTATTTTACAATTAGTTTCTAAATGTATATAATATACCGGGTGTCCCACGAAGAGGTTGCTATTTTAATTAATATGCCGGACGTATCGCACACTCTACAGACCGAAAATTTTACAGTTAGAATGAATAGATATGTAAAAAAGTACACTCGAGTTTCATTTGCTTAAGATTAATAAAAAAAATGCTGGAAAGTAATTTTATTTGCATGAACATTTCAAATTGGTGATTTGTTACATGTTACCTAAGAAATAAAATGAAAGATTTATGAAAGTGATAAATTATTAATGAACACAATTTGTTTTATTAACCTTTATTCGAACTGATATCCATCAATAGCTATGCACTTATAGCAACGAAACAAAAATGAGTCATAAGCGTTTTTGAAAAATTGCCGAGTTATCAACAGCAGTTCCTCTTCAATCACCCTCATTAATTCATCGTCTGTTGCAATGGTGTAAGAATAAACATTTTCCTTCAAAAAGTGCCATAGGAAAAATCGCAAACAGACAAGTCTGGCGATCTTGGAGGCCAGTCCATGAGGCCGCTACCACGACCTAGTCAACGGTTAGGAAGATTTTGGTTTAAAACCGCTTTGGCCACATTAGTACAATGTGGAGGAGCTCCATCATACTAGAAAAAAATTCCTGCATCTCCGCCTGAGAAAGATGAGGAACTAGTTGATGAGTTAAAATTGACGAGTATCTGTTTTTACCCATTGTTTGATCGATTTAGAATGGCAAAAACCGCTGTTTTTATTCTATCTGAATCCTATTGTAAATATAAGAGGTTTTATCCACAGGATTATTGTTCATTTTTGATAATATTTTTTTATTCCGCCATTTTATTTTGATAAATTATAAGCAAATGAAACTCGAGGGTACTTTTTTTACATATTTATTTATTATAACTGTAAAGTTTCCGGTCTGTAGATTGTGCGATACGTCCGGCTTATTAATTCAAAAATTGCAACCTCTTCGCTGGACACCCGGTATAAAATTTAAGTAAAATTTATAAATGTTTGAATTTAAACTTTTTTAAGAAAATAACATTCAGTAATGTGGTTCAAAAACTAAACTAAGCTCTGCATAAAATTTTTTTGAGGTGTGATGAAGATGAATTTTAGTTGATAACGATGATGGAGGTGATATCGATGATGACAATTATTAATTCTCTTACTAGAAGTAAGTTAATAGTAGAATCAGTATCAGAAATACTAGTTGCAGTAGTAATAGAACTGATAATTAGTTAATTGGTAAAAGGAATAAGGAAAGTAAATCCTACATCCAGTCTTGAATATCTTCACGCGTAATTACGAGGTTAACAGTAAAAGATTTTGATGTTCTAAGTTTATCAGATATTTGTTACTACATTAACATCTATGTTGCATTGTAAGTTTTATATAGTTCATAATTAAATCGTTGCACAATATTTAATTTGTTATAATGTTGGTTCACTTACGCTAGCAAAATTTTTAAAATGATTTAACCTATAGGCCTACAACAAGTAAAATCTCAACATCAGTAGCCTACGTAATTCATTTTGAATAGATTGTCCCTTCATAAAAATAAAACTTAAAAGTTAATTTTTTAATTATTTAAATTATATCTACAACAGTTTTACTTCACCTGTTCTTATTTTTTTATTAAAGTGACTCGACTTTAATAAAAAAAAAACAATGTGTGTGTTTACTTAACTAATGATTTTTAAAATGTTCTTAGAAATACTTGTTCTAATGCCCAGTGTTAATGAGATTCATGTTTGACATTTATTAAGCAAATAAGCACATTAAATGTTTTAATATTCTTAGAATTTATTAAATAATTAGTTATTAGACATGTTTGTTAAAATTAATGTGAATAATTTATTACGATTATTTCATGCATGACATACAGAATGTTTCAAAAAGACAAGCAGTTTTTTACTGACATGAATGGAAAGTTGCGTTATTCTGTTGTACCTAATATTCTTGTTCGTGTAAATATAAAATTGCAATAATCTGATGGATTTACAAACCATACCAGTCAGAGATTTATAAAAAAAATAAAGCTCTATTACACGACGTCGAGAGATGTGCTTTTGCAATCTTGTACACTACTGGGCTCATGAAATTTATTTAACAAACGCAAGATTATCAATCGACTTATTTGGAACAATAGAATTGAAAAATTGTAGGTAACTGAAACTCACTTTTTTCCGTTTGTAACATTTTATAAGCGAAATAAGTGTCAAGAATAAGTTCATTTTTACCAGTAGTTAATTTTTGGTGCAATAATAGTTCGTATTTGTTTATTTGAATTTTCATCAACTATTTTCTCATAAAGTTCGAAAGTCAGTTAAGAAAAAAATAGGCTTCCTATGGGTTTTAATAATATTTAAAATTCAGCGTTATTTACATTTTTCAAACTCTTGCCGGTTATTGTATTCTTCTTCACCTTAGAAGTGAGGCGCTCTTTATCTTGCACTCTTTACCATTTACATTAGAAAGATAAATTAGTTTTTCTGTAGTTTTTTTAAAGTTAACTTATAAGAGATACTGTCGTACAATGAGAGGCGAGCACGTTACCAACTACGCCAATGCGGCCACCTCAGTAAGGTAAATAAATTATATGTTTTTGTTTTAGGGCAGTCCTCTTTTTTGTATAGGCGCAAGTGGTTAAAGTACTAAAGTTTATGTTTCTCTGTTCAATTCCTATTAAACAAATTCGCCGATTTTCATCACTCCAGGTGTGCAGAAAGTTAGAGAATTAGTGATAAGTGAGGTAGTTGATGAAGATTTTTCCATTATTAATAGATAATGATTTCTGCCCATAACAGACAAGTGGAGTGTCAAATTTTTTCACTCAATCTGTTCGTTGCAGGGCTAAAATAATTAGTTTTGTTTCTTATCACGTGGTTAGCCAATTAAATGACTAAATCATTTAAGAATAGAAGAGGTAGAGGTGTAAAAGACACTAATCTGAGTTATCTCCTCTCAAAGTAATGAATTTCATTATACAGGCAGACTCTGTGGTGAATGAAGTGAAAGTGTCATTTGCAGAATGGAAAATATGTGCTTTTCAGAGGGCCCGGCATGCTGATAAGCGTACTTTTCCATTCAGTAAGGAAGGCAATGATAAACCACGTCACTCCTCGATTTACTTAGTAAAACCTCTACAGGTTCAAACCAGCCTTTCGGCTGATGACCAAAGCACCAACATATAATGATTTATAAATTTATAAATTAAAATCATAATATAGCAAATTTTTTTGATGATGAAGAAAGTCCGAAAAGAAATGAAGATTTTTAAGATATATAAAATTAATATTTTAACAGAAACGTTATAAAAAAGAAGATATTGTTCGTTATTTTTCTAATAGGGATGATTAATGCGAATCAAATAATAATATTTTGTATGTAGGAAGGTCGGAACGGATTGGGTTGTGTTAGGGATAGATTACAGTATAAGTGGAAGAGTGAATCCTTCGCTCAATTTGCTCAAACTCGGTGGGATCTGAAAAGCGAGTGAGCGGACGGATATGTAAGGCAGAGGCGGGTTGGAAAATCTCTCCGCCTCTCCGATCCGACTACCCCTATCTCTATTCAGCGAGCAAGCAGCAAACGCCACAGTTTCACCCCTCTCTTCGCGTTCCACTCTAACTCAGACTATTCCCTGTTTATTCTCATAATACAAAGACTCCCTGATTTAAATACATAATGGATAAACGTTGTATTCTATTCACTTCATCGAAGAAAGATAACATAACCCACTTGGATGAAGGAAGAAGTCTCGGATGAGGAGAGGACGGGAGAAACCGGGCAGATATCACTAGGAAACTGTTCCTTTCACCGATATAAAAATAATAATAATAAATATATACTTACGATATAATAAAATATAAATTTTTATACTTTACAAAAATAATATTTGGATTTCTTTTAAAAGTATAATAATTTAAATCAAACTGAAACGTATACAAAATCCGCTTCGAATTAACTTTTTTATAATTCCATCTTCAATTATTATTTTCTTATATTCTACAATCTTTATTCTTGTATCCTCTCTTATTGTGTTTCTTAGATTGAATGAATGAATTTATAAAACTATATTGAATAATACTGTTATCATTTCTTCCCTCAAATAACAATCGAAAAATCTTAAAATAACCCGCCATTTTACCATCTTTCTATTGTTTATATAAAATCTTTTAACTCAAAATATAAAAAGAATATTCAAGCTAAATACTACTAAGTAACGAATCGTTTATAATATTTTTGATCTATAATATAAAACAATAATATAAAATAATAATAAAGTAATCAATTATTCAATTAAAAAAAATAAGTATTTTAATTTCAAAATCTTATCAAAAACTTAATTCAATGAAAAAAAACAAATTTATTTCTGGAAGCTCTTTCTGCAGATAATATTCTCAGAATTCTTTCACAGTAGACTTTTCTTCTTCCTTTCGTCTATTGGGGTGTTCTTTAGTGCTTTAGTTCGTAGAAACCCTTGAAATCAGTTATCGGTTATCTAAATTTAGTTTGGTTCATTACATTTTTTCGGTTAATCCAGTTTTCTGTATATCGTTTTTGACTTTTTGAAACCATTATTCCAACACCTTAGGTCTGTTGTTTAGTTTTAAAAAAGTTATTTTGTAACGTCTGGTCTTCAGACCGTTACATATGTTATTTTAAATTTCGTATTTCGGCGGTTGTTTTAATTTTACTACTCATCAGCTGATTATTTAACTGCACTTTTCTTGTGTCCGAGAGCTGGCGCCCCTGGCGTGTGCTGTTTGTACTGTGGTGGCCTGTTTTTTTCTGTTTAGTCATTGCTGGAATTAATTGAAAACTTTCCTGGTTGTACAGACGAGTTTGTTCTTTCAAGTTTAAAGGCCGGCTTTACCATTCGCGTAATGTCCGTTCCTATTTGATTATTTATTACTTTAGTAAAAAGTATTTTTATTTTTTTTTTAATATGTATTCTGCTGTCCGTTTACCGTTATAAATAATTTTGGTTTTCCGTAAATTTTTGAGTCTTTTCGGTACTTCTGCTATTCGTTCTACTAAATCGAAATGTGATTCTATTACGCCAAATTTAAAATTGGGTTCGAGTCCCAGCCCAGTTTTTCGAGTCCTGGCCAAGTTGTTCGAGTCCCGGCTACGTAACTTAAAGGTTGGCCAGTGAGAGCCTGAAATGTGATTGTGCTATTTAAATATGTATATTTCTGGAACATTTTGATTTAAAGAATATTAATTTGTATTTTGATAGAAAGCTGGCATGCTTAGCTGAAAATTAAGACTGAATTTGAATAATTTTGGCTATAAAATTTTAAATTTACTTTCATTTAATTAATTTATCTTTAAATATTATTTTTTTTACTATTAACTAATATTTAAGACTCAATAATTGTAACAACATTGGTATTAACACCTTTTATTTAATTTTATTATATTAAATTATTTTGGTTTTATCCACTTTTAAAATTGTATTCATTCATTTATGCAGCACAACCTGAATGTATTTATTGTTTTATTAGCTTCCTTCCCTGTTTTTTGTTAACGCCCCTACCAACCTATCAATGTAGATAGAGGGGACGTTACAAAGTGGTAGCAGCTGCGCGGTTGTTTTGACGCTGAGTTGGTACAGTGGTTCAAAATGCTGTCCTGTATGTGGCAGTCTTCGGTTCGTGATGTCAGGCATCCGGACTTTGATGTTTTTTGGTGGCGTGTTGTGCCCTTGGCATCATGGTCTGTGTTTTCAGGCATTTTTGTGCCTTTGTGATCTCTGCGGTGGTGCAGTGGTCTTGTTGGTGTTTTTTTTTGGTGGCCTGTCACTGTATGTGTGACAGTGTGTGTGTGTGGTACACACCCCTTTTTTAAATTATTTTCATTATACTCACGTTGTGCTGTTGTATAATAAATGTTTAATTAATTAAAATTTTTGGTAACTGTTTGGAGTTTTCAGTGTTCGGGTGCTATAATTTTCAGATGCTGTTTGAGCTAAATTTTGTCATGGTTTTCTGGTCATGTTTTTTTTAAATTGCAGTTTAGTGTTGTCAAAATGTTTTATTGTCGCTGTTCCTTAGGAGTTGTAAAATTTTTTTTTACTGTTGATGATGTTTTTGGAGTTGTTTGGCGTTACCGATACTTGTGGAGTTGCAGATTATTTCTGCGTGTCGCTAATGTTTTGATGTTGCAGTTTATTTTATGACTTGCAGAATTTAGTATTGTTGATCTGTTTTTTTTGAGTCGATTACTTAAATTGTTGTTTAAAATTTTTTGGTGCAGATGTTTATTTTGACTTGCAGTTTTTTGAGTAGATGGAAGGTTTAGAGTTGCTGTGTTACGACGATGTGTTTTTTTTTTCTGATTTGTTTTAGGTTTTGTTCGACACACATCAAGCCTGATGTGGAAGGTTGGTGTTGTTGTTCGATGACGTGTCTGTTGGTAGGTTCTCGTGTTTGCTTCTGTTTTGGTCTTGTATTTTGTTATTTCTTATTTTCCTTTCAGCTGTCCGTCGTTTGCCTTTGCTTGTGGTCTGGTGGCGAAGTGTGGTTGTCGCTTTAAGCGAATTTGGTTTTTGTTTTCCCGTTTTGTTGGTGGCCTCTGTGGTCGACCAAGCCCCTCCCTTTGTAAGTCCTTGTGACTCCCTCCCACCTCCCCTTTGATAAGTCTTTATGACTTCCCTCCCTTTTTTTCCCTTGTCCCTCTTCGCTTACCTGGTACCTGTTTACGTGTTTGGCCTTTTGTTTTCATTTTGTTGTCTTGTCTTCAGTCAGCTGGTTTTCTTTCAGGAGTAACACTGAGTTACCTACGTTTTGTGATCACCACTTCTGGTGTGGCGGTTGTTGCCGTGTTGTGGTTGACGATTTTCTTTTGTCGTGGTGAAAGTTCTATGATCACCTTTCAATTCTCGATTTGTCTTTTCCCCTGCCCCTTTCCCGAAACCTTACCCTCCCCTTACCCCCTTTTCCCTTGAGATGGTTGCCCTTGGTGGGTGTTTGTTGTTTCCCTTAGGTTGTCCGCGTTCCCGACACCTAACCCCTTGTGTACCCTTGACCCTTTGTTGAAATTTTTTTTTTTTTTTGGACGAGTTAGGGAGGCGTCCTTAACTTCTCCCGGTGTTGTGGGCCTGTTGCTTCGTGCATCCCACTTTCGGGTGTTTCGAGGTTTTGTCCTCGGACCCTGCTTACGCTTCGGCGTCTCTGTGCCTTAGTGCCGTGTTTAGTCTTTGACTAATTTGTTTGTTTTTTTTGGTTTTGGGGCTTTCCTGATTTTGACTTTGCTGTTGGATGGTATCGGAGTTGTTGTATGGGCGACAACTTCCGGTACCATTGTTGCGTTGTGGAGAGGGGTACTTGAGGTGCTTCCCTTTATTGGGCGGTTTCCTTGAGTACTGCTTCTCGGAGAGGGGTGTCGTAGTACCTCCCCTTAGTTGGGTGGGTGCCTCCGACGCTGCTTCTCGGAGAGAGGTTTCGGAGTTTCTTTCCTTTATTGGGCGGAGACTTTCGATGCCTGCTCTCGAGGGTCGTTCGTGCTTCCGGGTCTCCATGCTTCTTCCCTTAGTTGGGCGGATAGTAGTGGGGAAACGGTGGTTCTGGCACACCCAAAATTTTTTTTCCAGATATTGTCTATTGATGTTTTTTGTTGTCGTTTTGATGTGGTGAGTCATCGTCGTCGTTCCTCTTGGCTTGGCCAAACAAAGCCTGTTTTCAGGTTTTGTTTGTTCTTGGCGGGGGGAGTCTGTAACGTCTGGTCTTCAGACCGTTACATATGTTATTTTAAATTTCGTATTTCGGCGGTTGTTTTAATTTTACTACTCATCAGCTGATTATTTAACTGCACTTTTCTTGTGTCCGAGAGCTGGCGCCCCTGGCGTGTGCTGTTTGTACTGTGGTGGCCTGTTTTTTTCTGTTTAGTCATTGCTGGAATTAATTGAAAACTTTCCTGGTTGTACAGACGAGTTTGTTCTTTCAAGTTTAAAGGCCGGCTTTACCATTCGCGTAATGTCCGTTCCTATTTGATTATTTATTACTTTAGTAAAAAGTATTTTTATTTTTTTTAATATGTATTCTGCTGTCCGTTTACCGTTATAAATAATTTTGGTTTTCCGTAAATTTTTGAGTCTTTTCGGTACTTCTGCTATTCGTTCTACTAAATCGAAATGTGATTCTATTACGCCAAATTTAAAATTGGGTTCGAGTCCCAGCCCAGTTTTTCGAGTCCTGGCCAAGTTGTTCGAGTCCCGGCTACGTAACTTAAAGGTTGGCCAGTGAGAGCCTGAAATGTGATTGTGCTATTTAAATATGTATATTTCTGGAACATTTTGATTTAAAGAATATTAATTTGTATTTTGATAGAAAGCTGGCATGCTTAGCTGAAAATTAAGACTGAATTTGAATAATTTTGGCTATAAAATTTTAAATTTACTTTCATTTAATTAATTTATCTTTAAATATTATTTTTTTTACTATTAACTAATATTTAAGACTCAATAATTGTAACAACATTGGTATTAACACCTTTTATTTAATTTTATTATATTAAATTATTTTGGTTTTATCCACTTTTAAAATTGTATTCATTCATTTATGCAGCACAACCTGAATGTATTTATTGTTTTATTAGCTTCCTTCCCTGTTTTTTGTTAACGCCCCTACCAACCTATCGATGTAGATAGAGGGGACGTTACAATTTTGTAAACCGTTCGTCACCCACTCTACATAAGTAGTCCTTAGAATTTTAGTTTTAGTTTTCTGGTCGTTTCAGTTAACTTGTTCGTTCTTTTTGTGCAGGTTCTTTGAATTGGACATAATAGATTAGAATATATTTCGTCAAAAATATAGGTATTAATAAAAAGGTAATGGGCGTTCAGTGGGAGGAGCCAGTCAGAAGCAAAATTGTTATAGAGAATTATATTTTGGAAAAGATATCCAACTTTCAGTATCTAGGTTGCAACATTGCATACCAACAGGATAAAGATGCTTACAATAAGATGCACCGATTTTAGTAAATATGCGGAACTATCCATCGAACCTAAAAAAATAACTATTAATCACTATTACTAAAATCACTAGACTATTAATAACACGAGTTTGAGATTTTATAAAACAATAGCAGTGCCGAACCTACTCTATCGCAGTGGAACTTGGGTGCTATCAAAGCGAGAGGAGAGTAGATTGTAAGCATCTAAAATGAACTTTCTTTGACATACTTATGGGTGTAGTAGAGAAGATCATTACAGGAATACCGACATAAGGAAAGAATTCAATATCTGCATAAAAAAAATTGTGATTTTAACTGTACGATTTTTCAAAATGCCCCAAATTTTGTTTCTACGCCAGATGTACCACGTAAGCACCAAAAATAAGTTCAGCTGAATTTTTGTCTGTTTGTATGTTACGGCATCACGCAAGACCCGCAAAACCAAATTCAATGAATTTCGGTATCTAGGTTCTGGACATAATCGAAATAAAAATAGGCTACAATTTTTTTTAATATCACAAAGGGATGGGGGAGTTCAGAAGGAGGGGTAAACAAAAAACTACGAATATCTCCGTTAAAAGTCAATGTATCAAAAAATGTTATATAATCGAAATTACGAAACGTTTAAAGACGAATAAGTTTGGTTATGTAAAGTTTTTCATTTTCATGCGTAATAATCAATTTTATAACAATATATATAATATTACCAATTTAAAAAAACCAATATATTTAGAACAATATTAACATACAAAATAAACAGAACAATAAACATAGGCCTATGGGCTGGTAAAACCCGTATTCATTCAGTCAGTTACCTACCTACCCATTCCACCAGTATCCTATATAGGCCTACACCTTCTCCCGGTCACATCATCAAAAATGAATCAGTCGTTTTAATAGTGGTCATCATCATGGTGTTCCTATTGTGATTTACCTTTTATTTATTATGATAATAATAAAGAGCTGCATATCTTAATTTAAAAACACCAAGATCTCGCTTTTATTTTATGTTCAACTATTTTTTTTTCATAAATAATACTGCTGACGTTGAAAGGAGGTAGCTAACAATGAATAGTTAAAGAATATCAGACCTGACAGGGATCGAACTCGGTACCCCAACCGACCCTCCACGGCACCAAGGAAACCGTTCAAAGAACGGGTACTTTAACTAGTCTTTACTATAAACGACACGGTATCTCAGAACAGAATGCCGTGGTTGGTGTATGTGAGAAGAAAGAGGGAGGATAGGAAAGTTAAGTGAACTCTAGGCTATAAACCGGGGGTAAGAGTGAACGAGGACGCCCGAGAAAGAAATGGACAGATTTTAGAGGTTCGGAACAGGCAAAGATGCCTAATCCTTGAAAGGCAGAAGAAGAAGAAGAAATATATTAATGTATTAAGAAAATTATTTTTATAATGTTTATTATTTTTAAGTTTTCATGACAAATTACTTTTTGTTTTGGAGTATTGAAATCGGCCTGTTAATACAATATCACATCAGGATTGTAAAATAAATTGAAAATATGATTACAAAGTAAATGGAAAATTATGACGTTGTAGCTTCAGTAATTAGGTATATAAATAGAGGTCACATTGAAACATGTTATGTATATCGACGAATGGAAGATGGGAATCAGAATAATTGGCAATCTGCTGTTGTTTTTATTGGTATTGGTTTTGCGTTAGGCTAATAACAATTTACCCGCAAACTTGTAATAGAAAAGTAGGAGCAGGGTGGGAGAGGTTAAAACAGTTGATGAGATGAACACGTTGTTACAGGCTAATAAAATAAAGGGTACATTTTGTGCGCCGTTATGAAATAGGAATCACTTTTGATGATTGAAATAATAATAATAGTAAAAATAGTAATTATTTGAACCCGATGAATTTCCATATTTTTACATGAAATATATGGTAAAATTAATGAAATAAGTTTCCCAGATACCGTTATCAATTTGTGTTATTTTTTTGCACATCGAGCTAATGAGGTCGATGATGCAACAACTCTAATAACCTGAGCCGGTGCAGTTACGTAATTCGTTTGTAGTTAGATGGTTGTTATGGTTTGTAACCATAGCAACATAGAACGGTCTCTGACTCTGTGACTGGTTGAAATTAGAATTGAAAATGACTGATTGGTTAGGTAATTAGTCACCGACCCCTACTTGTAAACTTTTTTACATTTCACCGGAGATGAAAAGGGAAAATTGTAATTTTGTTGATAGATGATTACAGAATAACAGGTGACAGAGTACATACCGCATCGCTGCATCTATACAATTTCGTAGTACTAATAACATTGACATGTCAATATTTGTTATTCACAATTATCTTACTATCTATTTCCAGGATCATCGTAAAACAATATGAATTCCTTTATTAACAATAATTGATATATTTATATATCTTTGTTCAGTGAAAGAGAAAAATCATTTCATATGAAAGACAGAAAATTAGTCTCACAAAGAGAATAATCATTCATTTTATACCCACATTAAAGTTTATACTACGGCAACGATTTCTCCGGCGTTTCACACTAAAAGAAAATAAAAAATTATTTTTTTATTTTATTTGGAAAATTCACAACTGTACATAAAAACGAGTGAATGAGATGATTATGAAATGGGATAAAATGCGCTTTAAGACTTAGAGAGATCACCACTCAACAGTGCGCTACAGCTGGAAATGTTCTGTGAACGAATTATATAATTGTGTCAACTATTGGAAATTACTTATTACAAAATGATGTCCCTACTCCATCGTCGGCGTAGACGTCTGCGGGGATTTCTTGGAAGGTATGGTAGGTATAGTTTGCGTACACGTTCGTTGCTATGATGTGATAATTTCATACGGAATCTTGTATAAGTTTTACGAAATAAGTCATTTACGTACGGAATTTCGAGGTCACTGTGCAAACAGTCATTGGTAACGTAAACGGGAGCATTTGTAATTTGTCGTAAGAGTTTTGACTGAAATCGCTAGATTTTTGAAATTACGGATGCCTTAACAGTTCCATAGATTTGGCAGGCACACATCAAAACAGGCTGGAGATAAGCTTTATAAATAAGAAGTTTAAAATTCAGTGGTAATTTAGACCGTTTAGAAAGTTTAGAGAGTAAAACCGTATTCGTCTGTCGTCTAAAGTTCTCCGCGGAAGATATTATCCGTTTTGACGAGTTTCCCCATTGCATGACAATGTAGCTACGTACAGAACAGAAAAACGAGAAATAAGTTACAAGTAGATTGAGGTAATTTCTTTGGTTTCTTGACGTCCGGTTTTGGGCTACTTCTGTTCAAAACCGGAACTTCTAACTCAATCGAGGGCTCAATTGAGTTTCTGACACCTGCATGTGACGGAAGGACGGTTCGACATAGAAAAATACTAGATCACAATTTTAATAAGGTGCCATCGACAATTAAAGTAAATGTGATTACTTTGTGATTATTTTAATTCAAATAATTAATTAAAATAATTATTCATTTAATTTTTTTTATGATTTTAGATCTGCTAAAATTGAAATCCTAATTAAGAATTCATTAAAACGTTTTAAATTTCTATGAAACACTCTTAAAATATTACAAAATACATTAATTACATAGTAGATAAATGCACAATGAAAAGAAAGAAATGAATAATAACAATAATACTGAAACCGTATTTTATACGATTGTAAAAATTTAAAGAGGTAACTTCGGGTTACATAAAATTAAAAGTTGAAAAGCGAAAAACAAATACGTTCTGTGGTAATAAAATTATAATTAATTTTTGGACAAATATTCGTTCCTTAACAGAGAAACAGAATATTCTATTGTTTTCATTTTATTATCCATTTAAATACTTAATTTGCACCGGAAAGGTTGGAATCGCTGCCAGTATTTACTTTTCATTGAAATCTACCGAATTACTCTTTCATTTCAATATTGTACTACATACATATATATGCACCTGAATAACTTTATATACTACACTGAAAAGTTAAAATCTTTCGTCATTTGTTACTTCTGAACCGGAATGGATATAAAAGATAGAGTGAAAACACAATACTCATATTTCTGGTTTTATCAATCTCATTTATTAGTCTATTTCATACAGAAACCTCAATAGGCAACATAAATAATTGAACAATTGTACTGAATTTTATACCATATTACTCATTCAAAGTTTTATTTCAATTTTTATATCGTATAGTTAAATGGATTTTAATTTCTCTGCATTTTTTTAGCAGGTTTTTGCGTTTTGATCGCAAGGGATAACGTTTACGTAGTTCAGATTTACCTCTTTTCTAAAACTCCTGCATTCGTTCACTCTGTTTTTTTTTCTTCGTTTCTTTTTCGATTCATATTTTTTTTATTTTCTCTCTAAAAATCTATAGTACTCATCTGTAATATTTCCTAATATTTTCTCTGATCTTAATAAGTTCTTTAAAACTATTTAAATCCAGACAGCAGAGATGAGGTTTTTGATTAGATGGACGAAAGTGTTTACTTGGTTGGATGATGCACTGTTGAAACTTGCCCATAACAGGCAGATGGAGTGGTAAATTATTTGCACTCGATCTGCTAGTTCTAATGCTAAAAAAATAGTTCTTTTTTACCACATGGTCAGTCCATTATATGACTGAAGCATTTAAGAACAAAAGATGTAGAAGTGTAAAAGACACTAGTCAGAGTTATCTCCTCTGAGGTTAATGAATTTTATTATACAGCCAGACCATGTGGTGAATGAAGTGAAGGCGTCATTTGCAGGGAGGAAAGTAAATGCTTTATAGAGTGCCTGGGAAGCTCATAAGCATACTTTTCTACTCAGTGAGGAAGGCGAGGTAAACCACCTCACTCCTCGTTTTACTTAGTAAATCCTCTAGAGGTTCAAACCAGCCTTTCAGCTGATGACCTGAGCAACAACAACAACAACAACAACAACAACAACAACATTTGAAACTGGGTAGGCTATCTTTAACATAAATGATAAAATAAAAGAATCTTGAATGTTGGAGACAGCACATGGAAAGGACTGACCTCCTCAAAGGAACCCCTACTCTATGGTGTACTCCAAAGTTTAAGAGAGACGTTGGAAGATCTAAGAAGGGATTGAAAAATAGTTTGTGAGTTCAGAAGACGCATATTCTTAACCTTGTTTGTAAGAAGAGGATGCAGAAGAAGAAGAAAGCGGAGGAGGAGGAAGAGGAGAATATTCAATTGTTTAAGTGCTCACCAATTTTCTTAAACCAATTCGTTTTTCTTATTCTATTTTTTAGAAAAATTAAATATGTCACCGCCACCCCTTCTAATTAATCATTTACTGTGTTCCCGGCCTTCAATATTTCTTCCGGCCTTTGTCGGCGCGGTAGGCTCTTTGGCGGCATACCGATAAACCTTTCGGCTGCGCACCGACAGAGGCCTTTGTCATCAAGGTCGAGTCAGTAACCGCCTCCTACCACAGCGCTCTGGGCAACTATAAAAAGAGCGCTACACTGAGCCGAGATTCGATTCCTATCCAGACACAGATATATTCAATTCCGATCCAGACAGCAGACAAGACGACCACCTCGGCACACGGCTGCCGGACTCCAGAGAAGACTAATCGATGACCCCGCAAGAGAGAAAATGATGCTTCCGCTCGCCGACCCGTCACCGTAAGCCGTCGACCGGACCGTCATCGCCCGCTGACGGGAGCGAAGCCCACAGCTGTCCCTCGACCGAGCCTTACGCCCACCGGACCCGACGAAGCAGCCATCGACGCACTACTGCGAGGGAAGAAGATGATGTCTCCGCTGGACGACGACACGCCGTGGCGCCCAGCTCCTCGACCGCCACGACGACTCCGACCAACGCTTCTCCAAGACAACCACCGCTTAAACGGGCCTTTTCAGGGCCACCAAAAATTAAAGGTTTTAACTCGCCACTAAATGTCACCATCTGGTGACAAATATTTTCTTTATTAATAATTTTTCATTCATAAAGACGACAAATTGTCATTACAAAAAGGTATCATCCTTAAGGGAAGTCCGTATTCATAACTTTAGCAACGTTAGCTTAGGTACGGATTTCTCAAGAACTATAAAATGTTTGAGCCTTATTTCTTTAATTTATTTTAAACAACAGTATTTTTTAACGTTGAGCGGGAGAATTTTTCGGTTTTCTGAATATGACAATTTTTTTATGCGAATTTGTCTGTAATCTGACAAATAGAATAATAATAATAATAATAATAATATAAACAGAACTATAAATATATTGGTTATACAGATAATTATCATAAAAAGGTAGGCTACTAAGATGAATTTTCAGTTATTGAAATAAATACTGTAATAATTACAGTAATATTTATATAAAGGTCCATTTAGAATTTATTTTATAATGACGTATGTTATTACAGAAGTGATTATTAATAGTCAATGAGTAGATACCATTTTGATCTCTGAAATAATATAAGCAAGATTTATTAGTATTTAATACCTACTGTATCTAACAATATAAGCTCAGCTTACAATATTGAAATACATGACAAGTTCTAGAGTATTAATATAGGCTGCATAAACTGGATTTAACCAATATGATGTTTCCAATTTCATATTGTTATCTGAATAATTGGTGTCATCTGTGTAAATCTGTTCCAATCTGAATATCAATCAGTTCGTACTATGTATCAATGAATTAATTCAATAATATAGCCTTTATCAACAATGCTCCCTGTTATTATATTATGAAATGTATTAACTATATTAGGCATGTTCTAAATATTATTCACATTTGAATAATGCGTGATGATAAAACAAATAGTAATAAAATTTTGTTATTTAAAATTATATTCACTAAAAGTTTTTAAGTATTTTATTTTTGCACGATGAACAAGTTCATTCAAGGGAAGATGGCCAATCCGCTCAAGAATTATACTTAGTAACGAACTATAGAACAAGTTCGAGATAATAAATATTTAGAATGCAGGATTTCTTAAAAACAAAATTTCAGAGAAAAACTTCACAATCATAACAATCCCTTAATATGCAATATGAATTCTGCGGACCTACCAGGAATCGCACAGACGACTGAAACGCCGATGGAGTAAAGACATGATACATTTACGCAACTGTAACATTATTACGTATACAAAAATATGATTTAAATGAACACATTTATCGTTATCTGGAGAGCTAACGCTGGGTGGTGTCCTCCTCAAAGACATTAACGCGGTTAGTTTTTTAAATTTATTTTTGTTGATTTATTTGTGAACGTTTTTGCTAGTTGTTCTTCTACAATTATTGCAAAATAAATAAAGTAATACGAAACAAAAAAAGGATTTCCTCTGACAAAAATGATGATGTGAGTGAGAAACTGGCAAAACTCATTGCTGCATGCGATTCTATTCGCAGGACAAAAGGAAAGAAAACGAAACAGGACACCCAAATGAAACTTTATAATGTAATGTTTGTACCATTCATACATATGGTAGTGAAACATTAGTGTCATTGCAGAAGAATGAATCTCGTATCCAGGCTGCTGAAATGAGATTTTTGCTGGGAGTCAAAGGTTGTACCCGGTTAGATAGAGTACGTAACGAAGCTATCCGCGTCGAGTTAAATGTTCAGTCACTGTGTGAAACATTAAGAATATTTAAGAAAAACTGATCCAACCATTTACTTTGCATGCCAGCACACAGACTTCCTCTACGAGCATGAAAATATAAAACTAGAGGCTTCGGAAGACCTAAAAAGAGATAGATGCCGAAACAGGCCATTGAGCCTAATCCTTGACAAATGATATTGATATTAAATTTAAAAAAATAAGAGTGGAAGAATTAAAAAATGCATAACAATTAATACATAATACATTTTTATATAAAAAAGAAAATTCTTAAATAGGATACAAAAATCCGGCACTATAAAACAGTAGTGTAACCAGAAGTTTTTTCATTATATGCGACAGAAACAGTGAAATTTCAATATTAAATTAAACATTAAAATAGCAGAAAGCAGATTGCAAGTATTCAATTGAGTAGCGTCCAGTTATAGAAAATTCAAATAAAGGGGGAAAATATTGGACTAAATAAGGAGATTTGTAAACAATATAAAACATATTGGATGAAAATATTAGAAGAAGATAAATGAGATTGTACGGACATCGGATAAGGATGAACCAAGAATTACAATACAAATATTTAAAAATTAAAAAAAACAAATCAAGATTGTTTAAAGAAACAGGAAAAAATCTAATGCCACTGAATAAAAAGTAATAGAAGACAAAAATAAATTCAGTAAAGCAATTGAAGAACACAAGGGTTTTCCAGAGGGAAAGATTATGAAAAACAACATACCGAGTAGAGCGACAAACGAAAGAAACCGTTTTCAGAATAAATGAAGAAAAAATAGGAAGAAAGAAAACTCCCTCCAAAATAAGAATTTGAGTAAGAAAATTAAAGGAGTAACTCATGTATTACTATATATGTTGTTTAGGTCATCAGCCGGTAGGCTGGTTTGAACTTGTAGAGGTTTTACTAAGTAAAAAGAGGAGTGAGGTGGTTTACAATTTGCCTTCCTCACTGAGTGGAAAAGTACGTTTATCAGCATTCCGAACCCTCTGATAAGCACATATTTTCCACTCTGCAAATGACACCTTCACTTCATTCACCACAGGGTCTGGCTGTATAGTAAAATTCATTACTTTCAAAGGAGATAACTCTGATTAGTGTCTTTTACATCTCTACCTCTTCTATTCTTAAATGATTCATTCATTTAATTGACTGATCATGTGATAAGACACAATACTATTTATTTTAGGCCTGCAACGAACAGATTGAGTGTAAATAATTTGACACTCCACCTGTCTGTTAAGGGCAGACAAAATATCTAATTATATTTATTTCCCATTTTTGTTCGTATGTTTTTTTTTAATTTATCAATATCTTGGCCAAGTATCGCTAGTGTGATCGTGTAATATATTTCCAAACCGTGAATCAATCCTGGGACCTCCACTTTTAAGCGTAGCATGCTAACCACTGGGCTATGGAGGCGGCCTTATCAAAATATTGAACGTTGTATTTTTTAATCAATTTATTGGTGGCCTCCGGGCCAGCCCAGTCAGTCAGCTGGTAGAAAGTCACTATTATTTGTTAAGTAACACCGGTTGTGCAAGCGACTCTGTATGGTGACCAGCTGACAGCCATCCATGAACAAACTCTACTGGGAGTTCCTGTTCAAATTTATGTCTAATTCACTTCAAAAATACAGCAATCAAATTGGCTAGTTGTCAATAATGTACAGTTCCTAATAACAAATAAAAGCTAAAAACAAATAAAAAAATAAAATAATTCATTGGTTGTAGTAGTTATTTTTTGAAAAACAAAAAACAAAACAACAGTTCTTTAGCAACGCTAAAGCTATCATTATATCGAAAATCTCTGTTGTTCTTGTAATTTCTATAGTTTCGGTATATAAGTACGGATGGTTTTGATTAGGGACTAGTCTTAATTTGTCATTCAGTGAGTGAATTGTGTACCGCGTTAGAGTAGTTTATGTTTTGTGAAACGGTCCGAATCGTAACTGTGTGTCGTATAATTGAATGTACTTTTAAGTAGGATTTAGTTAAATTAAGTGGGAGATAATCTAGTTACTGGTTAAGTTCATTCATTGTCATTTATTAATTATAATTGATTTATTATAAGTATCTTGATTGATAGTGTGTTAATTATTTATTTTACCCAGATCCTGATACGGACTTTAGCGATAAGTGTCAAAATATTTTAAGTAATTTTGAAAATTCTTAAGTAGTAACAGACATAAAATAAATGTATAGAATTATTAATAAATTAAGGAGGTATTAAAGAGTTAAAGATTTCTAACAGAGTTTAACTTGATATATTCAGTAACTTAAAGTATGGATATGCATACACATAACGTGGATGTGTCTTTTATCGGCAAGGAGTTTTAGCTTAACTAAAGAGAGTTCAGTTAAATAATGAAGTATGAACTTTGTGTAGTTAATATAGGTCTCTTCTGATATAATACACCCTTTCTCTAAAATTGCCGTTAGGCATAATAAGAAATAAGTGATACAGAGAAGTAACGGAATGTACAATAAGTAGATTCTGGTGTTTAATTTTAAAGTATAAACGATTAATCTTTGGTTTTAATAAAAAATCAAGATTGAGAGTTTGATAAAATTACTATGTACGAGGTGTGGCTATTAAATAACGAGACTGACGTAAAAAAATTAATTTTAATTTTATACGTAATCACTTATTCTCACCTTCAATATACACTCCTTCTCTATCCCTACAACGCTCCATGCGAATTTCCATTGTTGGAAACAGTGCTGGAAGTCATCTTCTGTCAGCTTCTTGAGGACACGTGCCGCTTTCTCTTTTACAGCTTCCACAGACTCAAATCTTGTCCCTTTTAATGCAGATTTCACCTTAGGGAACAGGTAGAAGTCATATGGTGCAAGATCTGGTGAATAAGGTGGATGTGCTAACACTGAGATGCTCTACTTGGCTAGGAACCTCTTGACAGATAACGCAGAATGAGCTGGCGCATTGTCTTGGTGGAGAACCCATGATTTGTCCTTCCACATTTCGGGGCGTTTTTTCCTTACTCTTTGACGTAGTTTAGAACGTACCTCAACGTAGTAATATTGATTAATTGTTTGATCTTCACGAACCCAGTGAAGGTACACAATCCCGTGGATGTTTGTTTAGGTCAACAGCCGAAAGGCTGGTTTGAACCTCTAGAGGTTTTACTAAGTAAAACAAGGAGTGAGGTGGTTTACCATTGCCTTCCTCACTGAGTGAAAAAGTATGCTTATCAGCATGCCGGGCCCTCTGAAAAGCAAATATTTTCCACTCTGTATTTGACAACTTCACTTCATTCACCACAGGGTCTGGCTGTATAATGAAATTCATTACTTTCAGAGAAGGTAAATCTGATTAGTGTCTTTTACACCTCTACCTCTTCTGTTCTTAAATGATTCAGTCATTTAATTGGCTGACCATGTGATAAGAAACAGAACTATTTATTTTAGCCCTGCAACGAACAGATTGAGTATAAATAATTTGACACTCCATTTGTTATGGGCAGAATCCCGTGGATATATAAAAAAAAAAAAACAATCATCATTGCATTAAATTTTGACTTGCTCATTCGAGCTTTTTTGGCTTTCGGTGAAGTTCGGCTCTCCCAGTGCATGAATTGGCGCTTCTTTTCCGGATCATAAGTAAAAACCACGCTTGATCACCTGTTTTTATCTTCTACCTGTTCCCTAAGGTGAAATCTGCATTAAAAGAGACAAGATTTTAGTCTGTGGAAGCTGTAAAAGAGAAAGCGGCACGTGTCCTGAAGGAGCTGACAGAAGATGACTTCCAGCACTGTTTCCAACAATGGAAAATTCGCATGGAGCGTTGTAGGGATAGAAAAGGAGTGTATATTGAAGATGACAATAATGATTTTGTATAAAATGAAAATAATTTTTTTTACAACGTCAGTCTCGGTATTTAGCCACACCTCGTATTTTTAAAATACACTGGGGTACATTGTATTAGGAATTTATTAAATTTGTTGTTAGTTGTTTAGGTCATCCGCCGAAAGGCTGGTTTAAACCTCTAAAGGTTTAATTAAGTAAAGCGATGAGTGAGGTGGTTAATCAATGCCTTACTCACTGAGTTGAAAAGTATATTTTTCAGCAATCTCTGAAGCACACTCTCAAAAGCACAAATTTTTTACCAAATGACACCTTCACTTCATTCAACACAGGGTCTGGCTGTATAATGAAATTAATTACTTTCAAATAAAATAATTCTGATTAATGTCTTTTACACCTCAACCTTTTCTATTCGTAAATGATTCAGTCATTTAGTTGGCTGACCACGTGATAAGAAACCTATTTTTTGCCCTGGAACTAACAGATTGCGTGCAATTAACACTCCACCTGACTGTTATTGGTTTTGTCGTTTATGAATTTTGATGAAGAAAACACATTGTCCTACTTTTTCTGGTTGTTCCTTTAATGCGTTGATTTGTTCTATCAATAATTCTATGTTCCTATAAACGATTTCAACGTTGTCTACAATAGCAAGAAAATTTATCTAGGATATGCCGTTCTTTGTTTTTTTTAATATGTACTTGGTTTAACAATCTTTCTTTTGGCAATTCCTATTTCAAAATTTTGAATATCTTCTCCAGCAAACATATGAAGAGAATAGGTGACAGTTCTCTACCCTGTCTGACACCAGAAGCTTCCAAGTAACCGGCAAAATTTAGTAAATGTTTGTATGGGGTGAAAAGTTCGCTAGTTGGCTCAATAGCCCATTAAATGTAGAATTAATACATCGGGGTTTAAGCAAGCAAACACTATACCGTACATTAAATTGTATTATGTGTAGTAGTTGCTTATACGTGTCTTTTAGAAATTTTAACGGACAAAGAGATCTTCGAAAGTTAAAAGAAGGGTTCTCATTGGTCACAAATAGGAGGGGGGGGGGTTGTACCGAGTTTTTATACACAGGGAAATTTTAATTTTGAGACAGAGTATGACGTTATTTGAGTATATGTACAGTATGGCGTGATTTGAGTAGTATATGTTGAGTATGACAGTATTTTCCATTATTAGTACAGTTATTTGATTTAAAGTTAATTAAAGGCGCGATAATAGAATATTATATATTGTGAGCTACGGAGAACATCAGTGTTGTCAATCAGGTTTTTATAAAATAAATACTATAAAATTTATATCATTGTTAATATATTATGTGTATATTTTATTCATCAAATATTTAATTTTTTTTTGGTTTAACGTCCGACTGTTTTGGAATTACTGCTAATGCAGACGGTAAAGGATGAAATTATTTTTTGTAACGTATGAAAATATGCCGTGCCTGAATGGGAATCGAACCCAAGTCCACATGATGAGAGTCAAACACGTAACAAACTACGCCAATGCGACCGACATACAGCCGGACCCTGTGGTGAATGAAGTGAAGGTGTCATTTGCAGAGTGGAAAATATGTGCTTTTCAGAGGCCCTGTCATGTTGATAAGCGTACTTTCCCACTCAGTGAGGAAAGCAATGGTAAATCACCTCACTCCTCGTTTTACTTAATAAAACCTCAACAAGTTCAAACCAGCTTTTTTGCTGATGACCCAAACAACACAGGTTTTGAAGTTGGTTAAAAGTTAAGTTCGATTTTAAAAAGAAAGATGATTGAAATCGGATTTTGAAATTAAACCAAAGTAAAGAAAGACGTGGAAATACAATGGATTTTCTCTCAGCTGGGAGGACTATTGTCATATATTTAGCGCAATTGCTTATATCCCAGAGGTACAAGATTTGATTCCTAGTGAAATATTGAATTTTTTCATCATTTATTTTCATCTGTTACTCTTCATTTGAATTAGTTTACAAAACAGTCGGAAGAAAAAAAAACGAAAAAATCTCAATAATATATCCATACATAATACCTCCGTGAGTTGTATAGATGTGTCTTTGTGTGTGTTACGTATGGAAATGATGATGACGTGTGTAGCAGAAGAAAACAGAATAATGTGGGATATACGGACTGGGATATTAAACGTAAAGCGGCGATCAATGTAGGGTGATTACACAGTTCGCGTTGTGTGTCGGAACTGAATTTTTGATCCACTTGTAAAACAAGCTCTCAAAATATTCTCCACCCATCCTATTCTCTTTCTCCATATTATCACTCTTTTTCTCTCTCCGACCTATCGTTAAACGTATCTCACCCTCTCGATTCATCTCGCTCGTTTCTGTACGCCTCTGAGACACTGTTTTCTAACTAAACATACTAATGTTGATTCACTGTAATAGAATAATCTCTGCCGCAGCCTTTCCTCGGTGTAACCCCTACTGACAGAACAAACATTCAAATTATTGCAGAACGCTGATTGTATTTTATTAATAGGATACTCTAACAAGGAGCAGGGTAGAGGGTTGGAGTACATAGGAGTTTGAGAATTACGAAGAGGACGATGTGGTTTGAATACGTACAGCCAAAGGGAAAAGAGTAGGGGTAGTTATAACAACGGCACGGGACTCCGTCGCCCATATCGTTTGTGTTTGCGATAATTCCCAGTACAATTCAAAATTATGGCCTGTATTATTTTTTAAAGCAATATTTATATTTTGTATTTTTCTTTTTTTAATCTAAGTCTCTTTAAGATAATTCATGAATATGTGTCTTTATAATTCAGAATTATTGTTCATTCATGTAATATAAAAGTTTGAAAAATAAAATTACAGGATTTTAATAAATAAATATTTTTTATATTTTATTTTATAGTATAAATGAAATGTATCACCTTACTTTCGGTTTAAGTTTCAAAACTTATGCGCGTTTAGGTGATACCACCGTCTTCAGAGCAATATTACTAAAATTAAAAATTACGTCCCTCTTTAGGTCAATTTGGATGTACACCGGTCAAATTTATAGTTGTGCTAAACCATAGTGATAGCTCGGATTCAGAGGTTTCAATCGAACACCTTACGGATATTAGTCAACCCACCCTCTTACGTTTCTAACGCTACCTGACATGAAGACCTCAACATCCCTCAAGCAACGGACGTTTTCATTCAACTTTATCGAAACTTTCACAACAGACTTTTCGCTCATCCAAATTAAATGATACGTAAACTTTCCTCCCGTCATCTATGAAACAATGTTCAAAGACGACTAAGGAGGAAGTGGAGCAGAGACCTCCTGTTTTGAAAACGGCTAATGTTATTAATAAATAAATAAATTAATTAATTAATCGATGGCTTAGTAAGAAGTAACTACTAACATGCCGGAGACCTGACAATGGATGGTGCTCGCCATGCACGTCACTCATGTCATTTCATTCATTCTTTCACCCACCATCACATTCACTGGTTGTTTATCTTGTAACAATTGTAAATTTTATAAATAAAGCTGATAAAAAAATTTAAAAAAAATATTTAGAACGATGTTTCTATTCAGTCATTTAGGTCAAAAATTTTCATCTTAACAGGTAACCAAAGGTAAGGTGCAATTCATTTATACTGTAATTTATATTAATGGTTGGCAGGTTGCATTTCAAAAATTTATTTGTGAATTTTTATATTTCTGCATCTTCTTGTGTGATTAAAATAGAAAACATTTATCCTATAATAATTTTTATATTAGTTTCATGAAATGTTATTTACGTTCACTAAAAATCAATGAAAATCATAATGGAATTTAATTTAATCTTCTCTAAAGAGAAGTTTAAATCCCTTTTCGAAAATATATAAAAATGTAGCAATACAACCTTTGGAAAAGTTCTTAAGAAAATACACTTTTATATTTGCTTGGATTTTATTTTCCTTATAACCAATCTTAAAAACTAGTATATTATCAAATCTGGAAAAGAAAACACCATTAAAGCGATGGTATATTAACCGATACTACGGTTTTATAATTGAAAAATTAGTGCCTCCAAAAACTAATCATAATCTATATAAGAGAATTATAAGAGTAATATGGGGACCTGTGGGGTCCAATTTAATTTTAGATATTAGCTAAACCATCCTATACTAAGAAAATTCAGGCCATCCGAAACAAACTTTTATTTGTGCAACTACCAATTTGATTTTTCTTAAAAAAATTACTTTCGTAAAGATTACTCTAACGATACTCCTATGGGTATTGGATTTGGTGAAAACATTTTGTACCAATTTTTAAAAAGAATGTCACAAATTTACTCACACAAGTATTAAGCAAAAACACCACACACATACCAGTTAACCCTGCGGCTTAACCCTTTCAGTGCCGAAACAATATTAAAAGTTTGATCCTTATATGCCATTTAATTTGTATAAGGGTGTATAAAAAGTGACAGCCCTACTTTGAAAACTTGCAGGCGTTAAGCCTACCATTGCCAACCAAAATTTCAATGTTACAGAAAAATGAAATTTCCTGTTAAAAATTAATTTTTATTGTGTTCATAGAAAAAAAATCGTTCTAACACTAAAAATATTCAAAATAGCTTTTTTAGTTTGTTTAAAGTTTCATCTACAGCTTGGTCATGAGCGACTACTGTGGGTTTTGGTACCTTAACGGTGGTTTTAACGTGTTAAAATTTCTGACCCTAGCTGGGAATCGAATCCGGGACCTTTCGCTTAGTAGGCTAGCCCGCTAGTCTCTACGCCACGGAGGCGGTCTCAAAATACATTATTCCATTAATTTTTATTTCAAAGTTTTTTTGTAATCGTTCGGTTATCCGGACGTTGACACTTAATGCATAACTTACGGACGTCCGGTAGACCGGATTATGTCACTACGTAAAATATATTGACGTCCCGTTTTCCGGACGTTGGTACTGAAAGGGTTAAACGCCATCGGCCACGAAATCTCTTCGCAGAAAATTAACGAGGGATCCAATGTAATAACTGCTGTATTCATCAATGAAAACGTGTGTTCGAAAATAGTCATAAAATTGAACGTATTTCGTTCAAATTTTGAATAAATGTTATTGAAACAAATAATAAAGATCCTTTCAAAGTTGTAATGCCTAAAATACAATCATCAGAAGATAAAATAACAAATAAATTGCTGTATTTTCTGTAAGAAATTTGCTGTATTTTTTGTAAAAAATTTAGCTTTCTAAAACCAGTTAGAACACTAAAATAAATGATACTATAAAAACCTACGCATTTTCAATTCAATATAGGGTTTTAAAATAAACCATTAAAAAACAGGAAATCTATGAGTACTTCTTCTTCTTGAGGTGTCTATTTGTTACGAATGCGGGTGATCATCATTGACATTCTCAAAATTATTAGGGCAATTTTGATTTGAATGCAATAATCATCTGTTTAATTGATTTAATTATAATTAATGCAATGATTATATAAATACAGTATCAAAATTAGTTGCCTTTATGCTTTGTATGTTGACCTTACATTCATCTGTCCCAAAGGGTTGCACTGCTATAATGCCGTAAGGCGACTAATAGTTGGAGTGGTAGTGTATCAGTCACAACTGTTCTGTAGAGACAAATTACATTTTGTAGGTCTTTTGAAACTGTTGTTTTAATTTTACGTATTTAATTGTAACAATTTCGTGTCAACGATAATATTTCTGATTCTAATGTCCTAACTTTAAGAAAAATCTAGAAATAAGATTATAGTAAAAGTTTTACGAAATTATAGATCTCTTTTAAAATGATCAACTGTTTATTTATTTTTTTATTTTTGACTAAACAAGACATTTTTATTTGCAACTGTAATTACCTGCGCCCCTTTTTATGTCAACAACAAAATTCTACATGATGATTTTAAAATTCCGTTTATAAGTGAAGTAGTTAAGTCCAGCTACAGCGTTTTTCATAGAAAATTGCATGATCACCCCAACTAATTGATCACCAAAATATCGGATGCATCACTTCCAGAGAATTCGCAATGCAGGTTAAAACGTCAATGGGCCCGAAATCTTCTGTGAAGTGATTTATTTATTTATTTTTTTAAATTCTATTTTTCATTCTTCATTTCTTGTAATTTTGTTATTTATCATTAATTCATTTTGAACATTATCTCATAGAACATATACCAATCGGTATCACTATACTTTTTCATTTCTTTTTCTTGTCATCCTTTCTTTACTTTTATCAAATTTGCTCGTTTTATGTAGTATATAGTTGCAAATAAAGTTATTACAGATAAAGAAAAAATAAAAAAATTGCAACTGTATAAAATTAACAAGCAAATTTAATGAAAGTAATAGAACCGTAATCATTAAGTTAGTTTTTCTATTTTTATTTATTTACTATATTTTATATTTTTTTAATTCCGACACCTCATGATACCCCTGGTTCAGAGTGGTTCAATGTTCGCATAGGAGTAAATGGTAAATCTGGTGTGTCAAGGTAAATAATGAGCTGGTTCAGATTATTGCGTTATTTCTTTTTAAACCATGTGCATATGCGTAGAATAACATCCTTGATAATACATGTAAATATAGAACATGTAAATATCTGTTTACCTGTAATTCATCGTTCGTCACGTAAAAGGGAGCCTAGTTATTTATTTTAACAGTTTGGACTGAAAGCAGATCAACTATTTGACAATTCTAAATTTCCCAAAGATATGAAAATATATGATCGTTTTTTATTTGAAAGTAGTATTTGGAATACTGTATTTTGGCAAATTTATATCCCGCAGGTTTTAATTGAATTTTTTTATATTATCAAACATTTATTTACATTAATTATACATGATTCTTCTCATATCGTTACATCGCATGTCTTCATAAGCATAAGAAGTTCTATGATTTATGATAAATCACATTCAGACTTCTATTTTCGGATAGAATTTAAAAAAGACTAGTGTTTTTACCTTTCTAGTGGTGGCAATTTATTTTTAAATTCAAGTATTATCAAGGAAACTCTTCTTCTTTAAGTTGCCATCAGTTCCAGATGTTGGTCACCACATTAACAATTTGAACTTTAACTACTGCTTCTCGAAACAGCTGTGTTATCGTTTTCTAGTACCGCATTCTCAGATTTTTCAACCAGGAACACATCTTCTCCCCACGCTACATTGTCCAACTATTCTTCCTTGCAATACGTACTTAAATTTCCCAATACTCAAGTATTTCCTAAATACTCGAGCTTCCTAAACTTCATCGTGTTTATGACTTCTTTTGATTTCTGCTTGCGTCTCAATACCTCCTCATTAGAGACGCGATCTACCCAGAAGACTCTCAGCATCCTTTCCGTAAAGCCACATCTCAAACGCTTCAAGTCTTTTACTCTTTAAATTATTAAAGGTCCAAGACTCCACGCCATAAAACAAAACCGAGAAAACAAAGCATCGCAATAGTCGCATTTTTTTAAATATTCAGATCGTATGTTTTGTATACTTTACTCATTCTATTACTTATGTCCAACGAACTTTTAATACGTATTCTTCTAATCTCTTGAGAATGATCCCATCTATCAATCAATGACGTTCCCAAATATACTACTTTTATGTGCTGAAAGTAACTGAGCAAATTTCTTTTTTTCCTCATTCAGACACAACTGTATAATTACTTGTTCTTGTCTTGTTTGTGGAAATCACCAAGTAATAAACACTTGTCTATTTTTTTTAAATATTAAAACCCTATTCTGTTGTTTTTTTATTCTACTTTGAGAAATTACTGATATATGTAGGTATGGCAATATTCGTGTTTTGATTAGTGTGATTTGTTAATTTTTAATCAAAATTTAAGTTTAAAATTGTTTCAATTTCATTAAAAGTTGAGGGTAGGTGCAGACCTGGGCGAACACGGTTGAAGAATATTAGAGACTGGTCAACCAAGAGTAACGAACACTCTTTTGAGGCTGGTTCATGATCGAGAGCGAATTACCAAAGTTGTAGCTATTATTCACAGACGAATTTGGAATTTTAAAATTAAGATACTGAAACAGAATATCTTACGTAGAAAATTAAAAAAATTTATAAAAACAGTCAGAAATAAAAATATCAATACGTTTTATGATTATAATATGTTGGCAATACTTTCTTTTCAGCTGACCGTTGGAGGGTCAAAAATAAAATATCTATTTCATAACACAATCTACAGTTTTTCAAAAATTTATAGAGCGGAATTATTTGAAAATAAAACGAGGAAATATAGAAACTGAAATATAGTACCAGTAATAAAAACTAAAAGTACTGATTTGCTTATGAAAATCAAAATGAATTATTAAAAAGTAATATAGCAGTTAACTCTATCTGCTGGTAATTTGCTTAGTACGTCAGCTCAGTATTAGGGATATTAATGCTGCGAACAAACTTTAAGCACCGTTTGCTTATGTTCACTTCACTTCAGCAGCTAACCAAAGTTGGAAGTTTACTGTAAACATTAACTACGAGTTATCAAACATAAAGTGGATAACCAATTTTGCAAATTCTCCTAAACTAAAATATCTTATTTTAACTATAAATTAATTCGCGTTATTAATCGTTAATGTAATAACTTTAAGTAAACATTAATAAATCAGTTAAAAGATTCATAAAGGGCCTGTCCCTTGCTTCTTTACTAGATCCATCCCCGAATCAGTGATTTCACTGACTTCAAACAACAACGTACATTAATAATAACCCTAAAACAATAACAGCCCTCGCTAAAAACGATTAAGAAAACACTTATTTTAAATTAACTAAAGAAAATTACAGAGGAAACAAGTATTTATTAAAAAAATGTTTCTGATTTATAAAACACATAGCATGTCTTTTTTGAATGAAGATACTAAGTCGATGTATTCAACACTTCATAGCTGACTTAACTTCCATCCAAATATTTTAGTAAAACACTAAAGAAGTAGCAACATTCCACAAAAATAAGAAGGCTAAAAATTAAATGGATTTATGATTTAACACGTTGACTGCCACACTAAATTTTGTGACACTTACAGCGAGGCAATCGTACTTTTTTCACATTTTATTCATTTTTGGTTATTTTACTTATTTTATATGATAACAAAACTAATTATTTTTTGTAAAATAAAGTTGTGATAAAGTATTGGATCACATGCTGGAATGGTTTTACGTACATTTCAGAGCCATGTGACCCATTTTTGTATCACAATAAAAAAGTAATAAACATAAATGGGTTTAGTTTCAAAGTATTCTAGACTATTTTAATCAACTAAAATAAGAAAAAGAAATAATAATATTAAAAATAAAACAGCATTCTAGCATAGGACAACAGGAAAAACTACATGTACACGCAATATCCTATTATTTGAAAAATAACAACTATTTGAACAGGCTAAGTGTACGATGTCACTCTCTGAAGCCATGGCTTTTGAAACAACATTAATAACGCGACTTAAAAATGAGTAGTGTTCTGTGACTCAGGCTGACCATTCCTTAGAGAGTATGGTTTATTGAAAACTAACCAACGAAGTTCACCGGTAATCACTAGGGCTATATTCAATCAGTATTTTTTTTTTTTTTTTTTTTTTTTTTTTTTGTTTAACGTCCGACTGTTCTGCAATTACTGCTAATGCAGACGGTGAAGGATGAAATGATTTTTTGTAACGTATGAAAAAATGCCATGCCTGAATGGGATTCGAACCCAAGACCGCATGATGAGAGGCAAGCACGTTACCAACTGCGCCAATGCGGCCGGTTCAATCAGTATGCTAGTATTCAAATCCATATAAAAGTAAAGTTCATTCGAAATAGGATGATAGTATTACTTAAATGGAATAAAGAACAGAGGGAATTTTGTAATGTGCTTATGCGTCTCTGCTATCACTTAAGAGATTTTTCTTTCTGTTAACTTTCCCTGTTAGTTGTGAATGAAAATGTTTTAAAAGATAAATTATAAATGGAAAAGAAAAAAATTAATGATGATTTTTCCAATAACACACGGAAAATGGGAAACAAATTTATTAATTAATTAATTGTTATTTTATTATACGTATTACGTATTATTAATTAAAAATTAATTTTTAAGTATTAATGTATTAATTTATCACGCCTTTTGTAATGAATGCATGGGTTACTGAATGCAACAATAACAAATCCCAGTAAAATAATTAATTCCTAATGATTTTCAAAATTGCAAAGCAAAGAAATAATATTATTTTGTAAGAATAATTAAAAGGGAAATTTTATTTTACTTTTGAAAAGGGACTTTTTATTTTGACAGGTTACCACCATTCAGAGACTTACTATCATGCTATTTCGAATGGACTATAACTACCTTTTCTAGGATTTGTACCTCGAGGCTTCATCTCCGAAAATCAGCTGTTAAACAGCTGACTTTGGTGACGACTCTACCGCTAGACCAACCCGGTGGGTGAAAGTATTAATGTCAATAGACACTTTACCCACCGGGTTGGTCTAGAGGTAAAGTCGTCGCCACGAGTCAGCTGTTTAACAGCTGATTTTCTGAGACAAAGGTTCTGGTTCAAATCCTAGTAAACGCAGTTATTTTTATACTGATTTGAATAATAGATATTGGTTACCGGTGTACTTTGATGGGGTTTAATTAACCATAATCTCTTATGAATAGTCAGCCTGGGTCTGTACAAGACTACACCTCACTTACACGTCATACACATCATCCTCATCTCATTGGGTCATGGGGTTGCTTATTGTTCTGAATTGAACAGGTTGCTGTCGTTCTGTTCCAAGAAGTTGGTCAGTCTTAGCTTCATTCTTAATTTGGAAAATACCGATGTAAAGCGCCTCTGGAAGAACAACTGTTTTGTAGTGGCGGATTTTGGCATGCATTGAAAGGAATTTTTTTGTATGTTGCCAGGTTATTCCTTGTGCTTTTTTAATTTTGAAAGTTCTGTTTTGCCAAGTAGATTTTTCTTTTAGATTGCAGCCGATGATTTCTCTAAGATTAACTGTTGAGGCGATCTAATTTCTTTACGATTAATTCTCACTTTATTTATTTATAGTGAGATAGCCATGATTTCAGTCTTTTCATAGGAAATGTTTAATCCAATTTTTTGGGCTATATTTTCAAGGCTAGCAATTTGCGCACGCACTTCAGTCATGTTCAGAGCCAACAGGGCCAAATAATCCGCGAATCCCAAGCAGTCTACTAATAAACGTTTTCCTCCTCTTCCGATTTTGGTTTTTGCAGGATTCTCCCTTTGCCACATTTTGATGATATAATCCAGGAAACATTAAAGAGTAGTGGAGAAAGCCCATCTCCCTGTCTTAGCCCAGTTTTAATGGTGAAAGGGTCTGAAATCTGTTCCCTGAACATAACCCTTGATTGAGTGTTTATTAAGGTTAGTTAACTAATAAAAACCTTAACGAACTAGAGACTGCAGATGAAGGCGGAGCATAGTGATCTAGATAACAGCGCAAAGCTAGTTGACTTTCGTTAATCGTATCCTGCGTTGTCACGTTGTGGTTTCGCTGTGGACGACAGCCTAACAAAAAGTCAGCTTCAGTTCGGTGGAACAGAGTGTGACTTAGCAAAGGAGCAAGCTCACACCTGACCTTGGCTGTTATAAGCTAAATCTCATCTGCAGTCTTCAGTTCATTGGAGAATAGATACTATAATAATAAAAAATCGTACATAATTTAAAAAAAATTGAATTAAAAAGAAAATCATTACATTATATCTATGGTGTTATGGCAAAAGTGGATATGTCCACTTTTTTCAAAATTGAGTTAAGTGCACTACTGTATTGCTCATATTTGAATCTATATTATGGCAAAACGAGATATATCTACGGCTATTGACTGCAGAGATATGGCCAATGGAAAAATATGATATGTCATTCATGTGAACTTTGTACTGTGCCAAAAACAGATATGTCCGTAACCACTTCTGCCTTGTTTAAAAAATAGTTTGATGTTAGTGGCTAAACTAGATATGTCAGACATATCAACTTTTGCCGTTTCTTTGTCACTGCTCTCTTGTGGTAGCCTCTTCAACATATCTACTTTTGGTAGTTCTTGTGTCAGCTAATTTTTACAGGTTACGTTAATTTCCCCCAAAACTAAGGTTGTTGTTTTGTTAATTTGCTGTATAAGCTTTGTTTTTCAACAAAATATTCAGAAGATCTTAACATTAAAAAAATATTTGATGAATAGAAAGCAGGTAAACTAGAGAAAGGAGAACAGCATGCATGTTATAAAACTTTTAAATCGGTTTTTAAAACTACTGGTAACAGATTAAAACTCTCAAAAGTAGATACATGTAAAACGTGATCAATATGTTTTAAAATTAAAGGAAACAAAGAATGAACTGGAAAAACAAAAAGGTGAAGAAGAGTATAGTATAATATCCACAAACAAAAAGCTGATTTTGCAGACAAATGCAAAAGAATCGATAAGGATTCTGCTTTGAAGGCACCTTAAAGAAGGGTCATAGTCTTTCACCTTCAACAAATTCTGTCCACACCTTTTCTTTAAACTAGTATAGTTCATTACAAAAGACTCCTATCCATTTACAGTTTAACAGTAAGAAACTGCTCATCTGAAAGGCTTGAGACTTTTAAGTGGCATGAGTCTGTAGCAGGAAGGGATTCAAATGATATAGCATCTTGTAATTTTAAGGAAATAATGCAACTACCAGAAGAAGTTACTCACTTAGTAACATGT
The DNA here is from genome assembly GCA_035578175.1 of Catonia carolina. Taxonomy (NCBI): domain Eukaryota; kingdom Metazoa; phylum Arthropoda; class Insecta; order Hemiptera; family Achilidae; genus Catonia; species Catonia carolina. The sequence continues at coordinate 251,081,874 of JAQMRL010000001.1, read as the reverse complement.
TCCGATACATGTGGAGGGCAAAATTGGAACTTCAACATGACTATAATGTTCAGTTTCTCACTTCAAGAAAAAAAACCGTTAAATACAACGGACCAAAAATTTCTTCTCCCTGGATAAGTGTGATAGTGATCAAGCTAGAATCGAGAGACTAAAAAAGTTACATCTGTACCAATCAAGATAACTCTTAATTGATATCAATTTATTCAGATGTTGAGCGGTAAAAGACCATTCAAGGTTTCAGAAATGGAAAGAAAAAACTTCCTGTCTTTTTCAAGCTTACTTTCCCAAACTCTTGTTAAACGGCTCCGCGACACCGATAGGAATAAAATAAGTTGATTAAAGATTGAATGGCTGCGCTACATTTCAGGTAATTTTGATGTCATTCATTTTAGTACGCTTTAAAAGAGGATGAAATGTTCAGAACCATGAACTTGTGAAAAACTAATCGGGGAAGGCCTTAGACGTATAAGATTGAAAGACCTCACTTCTACAGTGGACAAGAGGGATCAATCCACTTAAAAAAGGGACTTGTTATCGCTTATTCATTCCAACTGTTATGAGTTTTATAATAAACTTACAGCTGCCCACCATGCTCCAGAATTGGACATTTCAACTAGTGAATCTAATAATGATGATTGTTTGTAATTTACTAAAAGTGTATGAATGTATGTTTTATTATGTAAGAGACAGCGCTCCAATTTAGCTAATTTTACTATCATATTATGTTAACGTAAATTGTTGTTTTTTCTTTTATTTTGAGTGTTTAATATTAAAATACACTGATTAGTTTTCTAATTGTTTATTACCTTCTTCAGTGTAAGCTACTATGAGTCAGGTTTTTTCATTACTTCGGATTATGTAAAGAAAAATGCACGTGTTACAATACTGTAGTCATTATTATATTATTCCGAAATACTTTAAAATAACTATTATAATTTTTTATTCCTAATTTGTGTGCGTTGTAATCTGATCAATTGAGAACAATAAGCAACCCGATGACCCAAAGAGATGAAGATGATGTGTATGATGTGTAAATGAGGTATAGTCTTGTACAGATGCAGGCCGACCATTCCTAAGAAAGTATGGTTAATTGAACCCCAACCATCAAAGTACACCGGTAACAACTGTCTAGTATTCAAATCCGTAGAAAAGTAACTACCTTTACTACGATTTGAACCAGGAACCTTCGTCTTCGCGGCGACGATTTTACCTCTAGACCAACCCGGTGGGTTGTTATAATTAAAAGAAAACATAAAATAAAGTAAAATTCAATCATTTACTGGCATTTATATTATTTCCTTGGAGTATTTTTCTATGCTACCTACTAATGCCATTTTTTAAGTTCTACATATTGCCAAGTTATAGAAAATGGCAAAACTTGATATGTCAGAAAATCAAGAAAATCTGGGTGCCAAGATTACATTTTTAGTTTTCTGGATGTGAAAAGTATTTTAAATTAATTATTGAATTTTATGAGTAGTTAATCGTACCAAAAAACTTAGAAACTGATTTTTCCTATTCAATCAAACTTTAAAAATGCTCTCCTGAAAAATTTAAAAAAGTGTACATATCCACTTCTGCCATAACACCATAGATATATGAATACTATTATAAAATTATTGAAAAATCGTAATATTCAATTAATATTTATATTTTGTAAATTTCAAATTCAATTAAACGGATTAAAGAGTGTAGATTAATTATTAAATAAAAAATAAACTCGAACGTGAAACAATGGAGGTTATTTTGTAACAACAGGCAATATTGTTAGATTAAATTAAAACAATAAAATGTTAATAATTTACAAAACAAGCTTTGTTATTATGATCATATAATAGAGTGGGCTAACCTAACATTATAGACTATTATTAGATAAATGGTTATTTTGTATGAAACGAGTTTTATGCAGCAGTATGTATATACCCTAAATTTGGGGGGATAGAGGTGGTGTACTGTAGACAAAGGGGTAGTTTTATGGTGAGGGCCAAGGGGTAGACTTTCATTTAGATATGCTGTATTCAATCAAATCAACTAAGCCTTTCAATAGCCGCTAAATCAGTCAGCTAAGCTAGCAGCCAATGAGAGAGGGGTGGTTGGGGCCAAGGGGTGAATTTGAATTGATAGAAGGGTGGGTATGAGACATGAAGTGGGCAACGGGGTTGGAAGGGGGCTTAATTTACGAAGCCATACTGCACATACATATACACTATAGAATGACCTTCTCTTCTCCCGGCCCATCTACAGCGTGTTTTGTTTTAGTTAATTAAAATCAGTGTTGTTTTGTTAAGTGGCCTAATATTCACCCCCTCAATAGACACTTGCGGGCTCTCTATTCTCTATTACAGATTATATTATGACAAGCTTCCACCCTCTTTGTAATTCACCCTCTATTACCCTCTTTATCTGACAATTTCCTATTACCTCACTACACAATATATATTTAATATAAAAAATCAAAAATCTTAACTGTTAGTCTATGTTATCTTTTGAAAAATGTTAATTAAAGGAATACAATATTACCCTTTAAAGTAATTACTTGCATAACAGCAAAACTCTTTTGCATGATACCCATGGTCAAACAGTACTACCTTCTTATTGTACCTGTCCGCTTCGGATCTTGGCAATCAACACGAATAACCTAACCTTTTTGGTTGCTGTAGGGAACAACTCCGCCGAGCTCTTTCCAACCCTCAAATTGGCAAGCCAGGAAATTTTTTTTCGGCCAGAAGTTATTTTTCCTTCTATCTTACTATACAGGATGTGTGCAGTGTTTCATATTTATTTTTGATCCCTCATTATATTATGCCCGAAATACTTGAAGCTTACGGCATTTTGATAACGTTAATTACCTCTAGGTAATTCATCCTTTGTAAGAATTCCATGTTGGTGACCCTCCGCGTCCATGGTATCTTCAAGATTTTTCTATACAGCTATAGTTGAAAGGTTTCGACTTTGTTGGTAGTCGCTCTGTTTAAAAGGGGATTGCACGATGGTTTAACTCAAAAGTTCGATTTTTGGTTTTTTATATGTTTCAATAGTTTAGGCGTAGATCGACAAGAAAAACATTAAATTACGTCAAAAAATATATTTTTTATGAAAAATGACGTTTCTATCAAGTTTACACAGAAATATTATCATGTTACGAAGAACGAATATTTTTCATAATTTTATACTGCTCGTTTTAGTGCAAAGAGAATTTTAGTTTTTAAAATATCTGCACACGGTTTTTAAAATTCTCAGCTGTTGGTTCAGCTTTCTAAACAACTGTTGATGGAAAATTCACTTGTTTGTGTACATATTGTTTTTGATTTGTACCTTCTTGTTTCTTACCTTTTCCCGTAAATTAAAATTTTTAACATTAAGGTACATTTTTCTCAGAAACCAATGAACCTACCAGGCTAAAATTTTTACCAGTTAATTATCTTATATAGCTACATATACCGACATTTTTATAACTTCCTCAGGTGCTCCAAAAGTTAGTAATACGCAAAACACGTAGAAAACAATTTGTAAAAAGTTTATGTTATTCATAATTTAAAAAAATGATATGGTCCAAAGAATAAATTCAAAGAATGTCAGTAGCTCGAGAAGAAACCCGACACCTATAGTGTGTGAAGTTTAATTTTTCTATCTTTTATCAATCCTATGAAAAATGTACCTAAAAATATTAAATTTAACATTAGTGTGATACAAAGTACAGTCTCCCCTTAAGATCTAAGTCTCTACGTTTCAAGTTAATCTAAAATTCCATATTTAAGCACTAATTTTGAAACAATTACAATGGTAGATCTCCGAACCCGGGCTCTCTCAGTGATCTTCCAAACAAAAGTCCTGACAATAGCTAATAAAAAAAATCTGGGCACTAACGACAAAACTTATTACATTTTTTTAAAGTATAATGCATACGAACTGTATTATTCCTTGTATTTAACCATACTATTAATACAAGAGAATAGTTTCATTTATATAAATATGTTATTATTGTTATATTATTAAAATAAAATCTAACTGTAGTGAGGAGTGTAACATCTTTCCTACATCTTTCTAGGAGTGTAAGATGTTACACTTGGTAGGGATATCATTTACAACAATAAATTTAGGGAACGAAAATTCAAAAAATTAAATCTTTAAATATTTAATCTTAGATAAATTATCTCAAGTAAAAATTTAATTGATAATATAACTAACTGTAAGTTAATATATGTAATCACAAAAAATACCACTTAACAGAGTATTCATTAAAAATTAGTTATCTCTTTTCTTCTAGCCAGCATTTAACATAACTATACAGTATAGTCTACCGCTGAATACATAACTAGATACGTTCTAGAAAAAAGAAAAAGATTCCTCAAATGTTTTTAAATTTAAAAAAGTCCTTTCTGTATAAAAGAAAAATAACAAGGGGTGGTTATAAAGTCCGAATAAATTAACCTTTAAGTCATTTTTATTATTTTGGCACTTTGTATAATAAAGTTATCAGTTGTAAGATTCGTTTTTATTAAATAGATATCAAAACTCTAAAGACACAATGTAGCACAATTATTCTCGAACAAGACTGATCAAACATTAACTAGTGCATAACTATTTATAAATGTTACTAAGCTAGCCTTTATAAGTTTCGGAAAAAATGTTCCAGGATCGTTCAAACAGATAACATCACAACATTCATAACATGAACATTAAAGTATTAAGTGTGTAATATATTAAAAAATTAAGACATGCGTTAGTTTTTTTATCCCTAATGTGTGTACGTTGCAACCTGTTCAATTCAGAACAATAAGCAAACCCTTGACCCTAATGAGTTGAGGATGATTTTTAAGACGTATAAAGGAGTTCTCTTGTACAGATCCAGGTTGATTATTCCAGATAGAGTATGGTTAATTAAATCCCAATTATCAAAGTACACCGGTAACCACTATCTAGTATTCAAATCCGTATGAAAGTAACTCTACCTTTACTACGATTTGAACCAAGAACCTCATCTCTGAAAATCAGCTGTTAAATAGCTGACTCACGGCGACGACTTTACCTCTAGATCAACTCGGCGGGTGCATCAGCAGTAGACCTAAATCAAATTTTTGTTAAGAATTTTTAAATTCAATGACTACTGATGTTCTTTTTAATTTATTTGTTTATTTATTCATAATGAATAAATTATTTAAGTGAATCGTTTTATACAGTAACTTAAATTTGTATATCAATTCTTTAAGTTTTTCAACAACAAAAAATATGGTAAAGAGAAAAAGTTAAACTTCCATCAAAGTCTAAACAATTAACTTAGTAAAGACTAACTAGTAAAGAAAAGTTTTTCTTCGCCACGTTTTTTCGTTAGCATTAATTAATTATACAATTTAATAACAATTCTCAGAGTGAATGAACGGTATTCTAGAAGGAGTAAGAAGAAATTAGCATCAAGCATGTTTAATTGACTGTGGTCTTTCATGCGTGTCATAAACCAGGGTTTTCTTTTTTCTTTAAGAAAACTTGAAAAATTTTCCCCTTTTTTCTTTATCCCTCCTTTTACATACCCTCTTCTTATTATTTCTTATTAACTGATGCCTGGATGGTTTGCTGGGTACATTGAAAAAACTTTTAGAATTTAATACTACCCTTTTTACTTTTATTCATTAAAATGAGTTTTTTAAAAAAATTTAAAACTCTTCTTTTCCTTTAATGAAACCGTCTTATAATTTAGTACGAAATAATTGATGTAAGACTAATTTACATCTTTTTATGAACATGTTTTTAAAGAAAATAAAAATAACCTGAATCAAGTTTTTCTTAAAGTTTAACAATACTGGTTTGAATTTCAAATATAAGGTTATTTTCCAATACTCAAGAGGAACACCTATGTTTGTTTCACTCATTAATCTTAAGGTTAATCACCTATTATCTACAATATAATATTATCTGTGATTTTTAGATGTATATATAACTTAAAATATCTACTAGATTTATGAAACAAAATCCAGAAAGTAAGGTCAAGATGGTTGTGTTAATAAAAAAGGATTTAAATACGGTTATAAAGAACATAAAACAGCTACATCAATCATGAACCTTACATAAGGTGTATCACTTAACTGGAATTGAACTAGTTGTAAGCTTTCAAATACGTAACAAGAGAGAAGTCTTGGGGGCTTCAACCTCATGAACGGAAAATTAAAATTTCATATCGGATTAATATACCGTGGTTCCCTGGTACGAGGAGGTGAAGAAGTCGACGCGAGATGCGGAGAGATGGAGCACTGACTGTAGAGACCTGCTGCGAAGCAGAACACGAACGATGATGGTCCTTGGTTCAATTCCTAGTCAGGTCTGGCATTTTTCACCGCTAGTTATCATTTAACAACCTTCACTACCCTTATGTGCATAACAGTTCGATGTAGAACCAAAAAAAAATCTCCAGACTCAGCCCACCCTTAACCAAAATCCTGGTGGTTGTGTGCCTGTACGCTACCTTGTTGAAAAATTTAGATTTCCTCAATCAATTCTTTTTAATGTTATAGAAAACTTTTTGACTTTTTTTACAAAAGCAAACTGTTTATTTATAAACGTATAATCAATCAAATTTTACATAGGTGGTTCAATTTCTTGAAGCTTCATCTGTCAATTTTACTTATATTTTTTTACTTTCTCTTGCCTATATGAATATATAGAAAGGAAAGTATTGTTTTCATGTTGATTTTTCGAAATCGAGTTTTCACCGGATCTATACGTTTTCAGACCCCCCTGAACCCAAAAAACATGTTTTTAGCGATTGGTCTGTGTGTGTTTGTGTTTGTGTTTGTGTGTGTGTGTGTGTGTGTGTGTGTGTGTGTGTGTGTGTGTGTGTATGTGTGTGTGTGTGAACAGAATATCTCAAGAACGGAACAACGTACGAACTTCAAACTTGAAACTTAAGTTACATACCACTACCGGACCCGACTCGAACATTTTTATCAAAATCGGTCAACCGGAAGTAGTAGTTTATTCGTGTAATTTTTCACTTTTTTGCGATTTTCTCAAAAATTGGTCCTACGATTTTTTTAAAAATCGCCTAGTTTACTCAATTTTTTATTCTCTACAAGATAGGGTAGGCGTCATGTTTACTGAAATTCTTGGCGAGGCTGTTTTTACGTAAAAACAAAGTTTTTTTAAGATTACGGCTTTAATATACAATTTAGCGAAAAAATTTATATAATAAAAGTTGTAGAGAATTTAAAAACCTACAACTTTTATTTCAAATATTTTTTTTGTATAGGTAACGCTTAGTTTAACAGTAATTAGCAATATTCTGTTTTTTTCTCACGAAAACGTGAGAAAAATCGATTTTTTTTAAGATTTCGGCCTTAGTATGCATTTTATAATAAAAGTGTATATAATCGAATTTATAGAAAATTAAAAGATCTGCAACTTTTATTTAGAACATTTTTCTCTACAGAGCCTAGTTTAGCGTGAAAGAGTGATTTTCCGTATTTTTAAGCCAAACTGAGTTCGATTTTCATTTTGCGTCTTTCACTCATGATTAAAATAAGGTTATGTTTATTGAGGTTAGTTTTTTGTTTATTTTTAATGTTTTATTACTAATATTAGGTTTATTGTTAACTATTTATATTGGCAAGAGAAAGTTGTGTGAGTGTTTCACACCAGATTTTTATTTATCCATTCCCCAGCCTTAGAAAATCTATAAAGTAAAATATGATAATAATTTTCTTAATTTGATTAATCAGTTTTCTAAATATTTTTTTTATATTATTCGCGTTTAACATAAATAAAATTAGATTTCTATCTATTCATATTGGATTAAATTATAGATTCTTCTATCTGTTATGCACAACTGATTGTTTTCTATTCCCATTTAGGATAGAAGAATTGCTTATGAATATTGGTTTCAAAGTAAATGATTCCTCCTCCGTCAAAGCCGATATTCAATTCTCTTTATGAAACCGGATAAGAGGATACTGGTCAAAGGTTTAAGGTACAAACTTTGCCTGACTTATTTTAACATCGTGTTATTTATTTTTGATCAAGAAATAATTGAATCTAGATCTTCTCCGTGGCGTAGTGTCAGCGTGGTGAACTAAAAAGTGGAAGTTTCGAGATTCGATTGAGGCTAGAATATGAAAACAATTATATTAAAAACATTCCATTCCACAAATCACAATAGTCGCTTATGACAAAACTGTTGATTCAACTTAAAAAAAACAAAATAAACTGACCGACTTTTTGTTATGTGATGATGCCTACATGTGTCTAAGTTTTAGTTTGTGCATTGGTAATGATATGAAGTGACATATACTTGAAAAAAATGACAGACCTGAATGGGAATCGAACAAGGGGCCTCTACCAAAAAGACCAGTTGCACAACACATTACACCAACTTAAATATAATATTGTAACATATTTTTTGATTAGTCTAGAAACAAGTTGTTTATTTTAGAATAGGTTGTTTATTGTAAGAGTTTCTATTGTACAGGGTGGAGTTGAACAAGGATAGTAAATTGCGATGAATGAAATGTTTTTCTAGGAAATTGAAATAGTACAAATGTTTGTTTTAAATTTGATTCCTTCTGCAATGATCCATTAAAATGAAGAAAGTGTTGGAAGGATCTTGACTGTTTGGGAAACTACAAGAATGCAAGTACAAAAACAGTTAGCGCCTTTGTAGAGGGCCAGTCAATACCTGAATCGTGAATGGAAGTTGTCGGACCGTTTGAAATAGTGTCGTTATGGGACCAGTTACAAAGTGCGTGCGGGTGGTAGTGTTTGTGGACAGGTAATAGTTTTGGTTCTTAAGAACAGTAATCTATCGTTAGTCAAGTTGGTTTAAGTTAAGTCTTGTAGGTAGTTGATTTAATTTTTTGTAATTGTATTAATTAGTAGGTTAGGTTTAATCATTAATTGTAATTTTATTAGTAAATTATTTTAATAAGTTTTTTTATTATTTGCTAAACCCAGATATCGAACGAACCTAGGCTTAGGTGTCACAATATTATAAAATTAATATTAAATTTTTCGTAATTAGAGTTTTACAAATTTGAAATAAGTGTAAAAATACGAGTGTAAATAATATTCGTATTATTGTTCGTTTAAAAGTTAACAGTGTTTTTACTTTGAAAAATGAATTGACCAAATAGAACTTGTAATTTATAGGTTATTAGATAAAAGTATTGTGAAATAATCTCTTACGAAATTATTAAATATAATATACGGGTTATAATGAAGAAATGTTTGAAATAAAATGGTGGAAAATGTAAACTACACATATTAAATTTTAACCCCCAGTGAGAGTACATGTGAAACAATGGAGGCAAACAAATTGTAACTAAGGCTCAGAGGGCTAATTAATTAACCGAAATTATGAAATTATTTCACAAATAACATAATAAATTACTACAGTGTATATAAGAATATAATAATGTAGTGAATTTAAAGTAAGTTATTTATTTGTTATAATTTAATCATATTTCTATCCATTATACTGAAATGTTGTTTGAAATTTCTCTTCATTTTGAATTATTCGTTATTCTTTTACACAAAGAAGATTTTATGTTATTACTTTTACCTTATAAATGACGGTGAATATTTCACAGTCGTTCTAATACAGTAGGATATATCAACGTATTTTTATTTTTTGCCCTAATCAGGCATTACGTTATATCTGCCAGCTGAGGTATGATTTAATTTTTTATTTTTTTCGTTATCGCTTTTATCTCGAGATAAAATATGTTTGCAAAAAACAGAGGAGCTTTCATCTCGTTAGGATTTTTCCTCTTTGATATATAAATAATGAAAGGGATTCAGAACAGCGTGAAGAAGAGTATAAGATAGAAAAAGATGGTAAATGCATATTATAAACGAGTGTAAGAAAGATGGAAGTGCTATAGTTATAGGAATATAGAAGACGAGAAAATACTGTATCACATTCCAGTCGAGATGGGTTCCATTTTGACATGGAGATAGAATGAAAATCAGGCTTTGATATTGTAATCGTTGCTATGGATACAGGGCTAGCGAGGATAACAAGCTGGGACTATGTGCGCCCCCTTTCTGCCCGTTAACCCCCCTCAACTTTACCCGAACCTTCTCTGTGTTTGTCTCTCCTTCTTCTCCTTCCCCTTCCCCTAAACTCTTACTCTCTTCTTGTCCGAACAATCATTCATTCATCCAGGACGAGGATAATGAAGTGCTAGACGGAAATAATATGAAGGCTTCCTCTAATTATTATTATCACTGAACTTATTCAGATCCGCTTTGTCTCCCTTTCTGGCTTGGTTTATAAAATAAAATTCTTTTGATCAAATTTTAATATCTGACTGGAAATGATCATATGAAATTGGAAACTCATCATTTTTATGCTTTCAGTGATTGTTAACCGTTAAAAGATTCTTACCTGTATTTCTATTTTATATTTTTAACAAACCGAGAGATATGTGATTTTTTACATTTAAATTTACTTGTCTACCTTATGTATTGTTATTTCTTTTGTTTATATTTTACAAATGTCTTTACTACTTACCTTTATATTAAATCTGACTTTTTTAATTTATTTTGTAACAAACATTTTATATTAAGGAGAGACTGTACTTTGTATCCAGCCGATTCCGAATATCCAGCCGAGGAAATATCCAGCCGAGGAATTTGGTATTTTTAGGAACATTTTTCATAGGATTGGTAAAAAATAGGGAAATGAAACTTTACACAAATAGTTGTCGGGTTTCTCTAGCTATTGACAATTTTGCAATTTAATCTGTTGGACCACAAAATAACGAATAACGTAGAATTTTTACAAATTTGTTTCTACATTTTTTGCATATTACTAATTTTTGGAGCGTCTGAGAAAGTCATGAAAATACCGGTATATGTGCTTGTACAAGATAAATAACTGGTAAAAGTTTTAGCTTGGTAGGTGTAATGGTTTTCGAGGAAAGTTTACCTAAGTGTTAAAAATCTAAATTTATGGGAAAAGGAAAAAGTCACAAAATGTACATAAACAAATAATTTTCCCATCAACAGTTGGTTAGAAAGGTGAACCAATAGCTGAATATTAAAAACAGTACTGCAGCTCGTATTTTAAAAAACCTAAAATTCTCTTTCCTCAAAATCGATCAGTATAAAATTATGAAAAATCATCGTTCTTGTTGATGTGATAATTTTTTTGGATAAACCTGCTAAAAACTTAATTTTTAAATTAAAATAATTTTTGACGTTATTTAATGTTTTTCTGGCGGATCCATCGATATTTTTAATTCTATATTTATAGAAAAACCATAAAATAATGAAATTATAAATTTTGAATCATCTAATACGCAAGTTCAAACAACTACGTCTATTCAACCTTAAATTATGAGTAAATTTATCGCCTAAGTATGTTTTTCACAAAGATTTAAAATTAGATTACTTGTTTGCACCCTTTCATTTGTTGTATATATAAAAATAAATTTGTTGCATACGCGATACAGGTCTTAAGATATGTTTTACATGTGTCTTATCAAATCGTTCTAAAATTCTATGTTCGAATTTTTAGAATTACCCCAAGATTGTACTCCACGTGCCCAAATTGGTATTAGCATTGAATTTTACAGACAAATTTTGTTTGGTTTTACAGGTAAAATTAATGATAGAATTTTAGGAGTATGAAAAGAATACAGTAAAACCTTAAAACCTGTCATCAGACAATTTTGAAGGAAATTATTACCAGCTGTTAAAATTAGTAACATGAACAGAGTTATCGCTATCCTTATGCCCAGCAAAAATATTCGTTGGTTATTTTTAGGTTATAAGAATTTTATGAAAGTTTCATAACGAAAAGAATTAGGATATTAAAAAATAAAGATTATTGTAGCATCTTTTAAGAACAATAATTATAAGAAAATACTAATTGGTGCTATATGAGAAAAGAAAAGAGACGTCGTATTGGTAACAATACAAACCACGCTTAACAGTTAATTAAAATTGGAAATAAGAGAAAGGTGGTTATAGTAAATTGATTTATTCAAATCGCAGAATATGTTTCATGAGTTTTATATTACAGATTTTTATTAAAACTTTTTTTAACAACTCCACATCAATTTTCAATCTAGGAAAACAATAAAAATCATTTACGCCCTCAGTTTTAATATTAACTTTCTCATTGAAAAACAATTACGAATGTAGATCCTTAATTAAAATACCATATGTTTTTCTAATAAAAAACCCTAAAAAAATAATAAAAATTTAAAAAAAATATACGACTTCCTGATGAATTGTTTAAAAAAAGTGTACACCGTACTACAATTTAGGTATCTCACCTTCGTGTGGGAATAAATAATTGCTGTATAACCAGGGGTGGTCTTTCATTCCCGCCCCTTCAGACTGAATGAATTGGAATGAAAAATTGATTTCAAAGCTTGTCACTCGGGTTAATGATTTGATTGGTCGTGACTTAGGGGTGTACGAGAGATGGTGTATCGTAGTCGAAGGGAATGCTGTTTGATAGGGGGTTGAAACCATCCTCTCGATGATAACCGTTTCGAGGAACGGTATACTAAGACCATCTATTTGTTAACTGGTGTAACTTACTCCTGAAAACAATTATATAAACACGGTAGTCATGTAGGTTTATTTATTTTTTCTACAGTTGCTTTAATCTTATCATAAATTATTACTTAATAACTTTAAAATAAATAATTGAATTTATAACATTTAAAAGTCAGTCATATTTAAAAACGAATAAAAACGGGCGATTAAAAGTTGTTTTTGTAATTGTTATCTGCACTTTTTATAGGTAATGAAAGTAACATTTCAAAAATTAAATACAAATTACTTAATACTATATAATACTCTTACTTTATGACTAAACTTAGTTGATAATTTCAATAAGTATGTCCAAACTGAATTTTTGCATCAACTCGAATAGCTATACAAGTACAGGGTGTTTCCTGAGACCACAGGCTGTTTAAACATTTTATCCTTCTTCATCATCATTATTTGTCAAGAATTAGGCTCCATGGCCTGTTCCAGCATCCATCTTTGTTGAGTTCTCCCCTAGACTCGCTTCCCTCTAGTTTTATATTTCCATGTTCGTAGAGAAAGTCTGTGAGCTGACATGAAAAGTAAATAGTTGGACCAGTTTCTCTTATAATATTCTTAACGTTTCCAACAGTGACTGAACATAGGAAAACAATTAACTCGACACGATAACATCTTCTAAAAAAAATTCTAGGATTTGATATTTTTTCATGATAACATCTTTTTTTAGGATTAACTCGGCACGGATAGCTTCGTTACGTACTCTGTCTAACCGGATAGAACCTTTTACTCCTCGCAAAAATCTCATTTCAGCAGCCTGGATACCAGATGGGTGTCATTCCTCTGTAATGACACCCATGTTTCACTCCCATATGTTATGAGTGGTACAGCCATTGCTCTCCGAAATTTCATTTGGGTGTCCTTTCTCGTTTTCTTTCCCATTGTACTGCGAATAGAACCGCAGACTTTGTCATGGAAATCTTGCATCCTAAATATTTAGAGTCTCGAACTTGTTCTATAGTTCGGTTGCCAAATATAATTTTAGAACGAACCGGCCATCTTCCCTTGAATGCCATAAACTTTTATTTTTGCGCCGATATTCTCATGCCAAAATTCGCGCTAATGTTGTGCAACTTATAAATGGCATATTGGAGTCTGTCTTCTGTATCAAAAATAATAATAGTGTCATCTGCGTACAGCAATGAGTTCAGGAATACGTTATTCCAAAGCTGAGACTGTGTAAACTAATTGATTCTAAATCGTTAAAATCTTAACAACGTAAATATTAAATAGCGTCGGAGACACTGGAAAGCCTTGTCGTACGCCTTTATTTTTTTCATTTTCTTTGTTTTCTTGTCGTTGCCAAAAAAAATATTTATATCTATCTGTTTTTATGTACGTACTCGCAATAGCAGCAACGACGTGTTTTGAATAACCCTTCTCCAGCATTATATTCCAAAGACGGCCTCGAAGATCATTATCAAAAGCTTTCTCCCAATGGATAAAAGCCATATGTGTTTCACAATTGTATTAACGGTGTTTCTTTATTATCTGTTTCAATGTGAACACTGCATCTGTACGTGAACGTCTTCTACGGAAGCCCATTTGTTCTTCCCCTATTAAATCATCCACAATTACCCGTAACCGTCTGTTCAGCATGCCAGCATATAATTTGTAAGCATTATTCAAAAGACTAATTCCGCAATACTTATCAGGTTGCGTTTTTGCTCCTTTTTTGTGTATCGATATGACCTTTGATGTGGCCCATGCTGTAGGTATTTTATCTTCCTTATCGGGAAAAATAAATAAACAATTTTTTCATTTTCTGTCTCGTTGTTTGAGAGTTACTTGTACATATAGGAGGGACGAAAAGAGGTATGATCACAACTCTGTAGCTACGCGCGCCAATAAAGATTTGACAAACTATACTTAATAACATTTTACAATTATTTACCATCAGTTATACTGGATCTAAGTTATCTTAGCATGATGTATGAATGCGCAATAGTACATCTCGTGGCGTTAGTAGGCGAGGCATGGTTGTAGTGAGAGTACAAACCGAACTAATAGCCTAGCCCACGTCAGTCACATTCCAACCTTCGGTCTGTTAACACTGAAGAGTATACGTTTCGCTTCACTAGTATTTTCAATACAATTATTACTCATAATGCTACCTCTCTCAGGTACTTAATCTCTCTCACTCAACTTCTCCACCACTCCAATACCATCCATCCCTACTACCTGCGCAGAAATCACGCTAAGATAACTTAGTTATATAGTAAATATATAACTTAAAATTGTTATATTTTCAATATGCACACCGGGTTTGGTCTTCAGTTTAGTTTTGATCCGACATCAACGAGTGAATTGTGTACCGCTTATGTTAACAGTGTTGCTTCTGTGAAAAAGTTCAGCCTATACTTTGGACGTCGTATAGCTTATCATTGTGAGTAATATTTAGTTAAATTGAGTGGAAAAATAATCTTGTAATTGGTTAAGTTTAATTAATGTTATTAATTCATTGTAGACAGCTGGAGTGTCAAATTATTCACACTCAATCTGTTCGTTACAGAGCTAAAATAAATAATTCTGTTTCTTATCAAATGGTCAGTCAATTAAATGACTGAATCATTTAAGAACAGAAGAGGTAGAGGTGTAAAAGACATTAGTCAGAGTTATCTCCTCTGAAAGTAATAAATTTCATTATACAGCCAGACCCTGAGGTGAATGAAGTGACGGTGTCATTTGTAGAGTGGAAAAAAGTGCTTTGCAGAGGACCCGGAATGCTGACAAGCGTACTTTTCCACTCAGTGAGGAAGGCGATTGTAAACCACCTTACTCCTCGTTTTACTTAGTGAAACCTTTGCAGGTTCAAACCAGCTTTTTGGCTGATGACCTAAACAACAATTTACTGTAATTAGTTTGTTAATTGTTTTCCTTTTGAGACCGCAGTGAATCACTTGAGTCAGTTTCTGGGAACTTTCTTCTGGTTCTTTTTTTTGATTTTCCTCCAGCATTCTTTCATTCTGGTAGATCTTCTTTTCCTTTCTGCTTCCAAAAATATCACTTCCCTGCTCCCTCTTTTATGTACCTTTCCTTGGAATCTAATATTGTTATCTTTTAATAGTATCAGCTGTTCAGTTTTATTTTCTAGACCTTCAAAGGTGATGCCTAATTCCCCATATCGTTCTTGATTTCTCTTAACCACATTACTTCTGTCTTATTCTGGTAGAGTTTTCTGACTATTTGGTTTGTGATTCTATCTTTGCGTGTCCTGATTATATGTCCAAAAAAGAATATTCTCTTTTTCCTCATCGTATCTATTACCGATTCGGTCTATTATCGATTCGGGTTTGGTAGACCTGTTCATTTAATAGTAATCTCCATTCTTCATTTATTTGGTGTCTCTTCCGATGCAGGTCCTAAGGATGCTCCTTTCAAGTTTTTGGATTTTATCTACTCTATTTTCCTGGTTTAATTTGAATAGAGTTTCGCACCCATATGTTATCTTTGGTTGTACGACCGTTTTGTAATATTTTTTTTTTGTTTTGATTGATAGGCATTTTTTATTGTATGTGTTTTTGGTGATTAGTTGTGAAGTTGTTAGTTTCTTGGTTCTTTCCTCCCATGCTCCCTTTTCGTTGTTGTAAGTGATGATTTCTCCCAAGTATTTAAAGGAATCTACGAGTTCTATATATTAGTCTTTAATTGTAATAATGTAATTTGTTCGTAGATTTAAATCACATTATTTATTGTAATTCATGGTTTGTAATAAATACTTGTAATTTTAAAAGATAGTTCGTTAATTATTTATTTTACCCAGATCCCTAAACGAACCTATTCGATGTGTAACAGTATAATTTTTAATATGTAGTTTGTATTGTACACGTATTAAAATATTACAGAAAGGTTTTAAAAGAGGTCTCCTGAAATACGTTCAAAAAATTCGAGTTTTTATTAAATAAATAATGAGATTTTACAAAAAAAGAATTATTTTATTAGGCTTGCCTGCATTTATTTTTATTTGTTAGCTTGTGTATTTATCTTTATTTAAGGAGTACTAAAACGGATTGTTTGAACATCAAATTGACCCGATCCGAAAGACGAGATTTTGAAGTTTATTTAAGAGTCTCCGTTAAAGATTAGTACCTCTTCAGTTCATTCTGTTAACAGAGTAAACAAGAAATTTATGGTTAAAACCTGAAGCTATTTGTTTAAACAACAAAAGTTCAACTAGTAAAGAATAGAATGGACAAATGTATAGAACAAGAATGAAGAATAAAGTGGTAACAGGTAAAGGTGGAGAAGATGCCAAGATATCAAGAGGCGTAACGGAGAGGCGGCCTAAATCAAATAATTCTTACCTGTCTAACCAAATCAACTATTCTGTCACTAATAAAAATAAAACCTAAATTAGAAGTGACATAGCAATACTAATACGTAAAACGTGTCTTATTACTTTAATCTTTGAAGAAACAACTATATCTCGTTCTATCACATTTCAATCTTTAGATTAGTATAAAAAGATAAAATATAAATATTGTGTAGTAAAGAAATATTTCAGTATATTAACGATTTTGAAAGAAAGTAATTAAACCATAAAAGTTCGTTAACAAAAATATATTATACTTTTATAAAATACTTCAGATGTCGGTCCTTCCAGAAATAAAAAATGGTATATAATCGGAAGAATAATTTCAGTCAGAATTATTTTCATTAAATTCACTAGTATTTGCATCCAGCTTCACCTGGTTTGTTAATCTATTATGATACGTATAATATGTAATATTT
Source organism: Catonia carolina (assembly GCA_035578175.1). Taxonomy (NCBI): domain Eukaryota; kingdom Metazoa; phylum Arthropoda; class Insecta; order Hemiptera; family Achilidae; genus Catonia; species Catonia carolina. The sequence goes on along the minus strand of JAQMRL010000001.1, from coordinate 251,064,594 downwards.
AGAATACATGGAGAATTTCTTGCTTGAACTAATCTAGTAGCTCACCGCACCTATTAACTGTTAGTTAATTTCTCGTGTTCTTCTTAGTCAAAAGATATTAAAAAAAAATATTAAAGTTTTAGAGGTCCGTTATATTTGTCCGAATAGCTTAACCGATGCCCATAATCTATGACCCCATCCAAACTTTTGTATTTTTAAACCACTGGGAATAAACTCAAAGAATTCCAAATCAACTTTCTTTATACTTCGTAATATTATCGTTCAAATCATTTTAAAAAGGCTTCAAAACCAGTCCAAATTTGGATCGATTTAAGTAATATTATATTCTTGAAAGTTTGTACGAGCGATAACCCCTTTAAGGTCTCAAACCTAATATTGCACAAAGACTTACAAATCTCATACGTAAATGACGTCGCGAAACAACTACACAAGACGATGCCCGACAAATTTGAATTACATGACAACCCTCTTATACAAAACATGTACACTAGGGCGATACCGGGTACTCAGCACATACATTTAAAACGCCTCTGGCCAAGGGATCTTCTTGCCAAATTGTAGGACTGTAGTGATGACTACTAGTTTCAGCAAGTAATTCAACATTTGGAACCTTTAGCGTCATATTTAGAAATTGTTATATATATTGTATTAACAAATACTAAATTTTCAATATTAAAAAGTGTCAAAAAAAGTTTCTGTCTTCTCAAATAAAATTTAAAAAAATCTACTCAGTTCATAAAATTAATTCTTTCTTATTATTTGATCAACACTTACTGTATTTTCACTTTGCATGGGTATGTTCCTTTAGCATGGGATACTTTAATTCTTTGTGAATTGTTTCCTTTGGTAGGTGTGGATTTGATAATGTCCGAATCCTAGATTTTCATGATTTTTTAATTTTGGTTGAAACCGAGTATATAATTTTTAATGGTTGTGTACTACATGCGGCTAACAATAAACGATTTGAACTTTTGTAAAAACACAATTCAAACAAGTATATTGTAACAATTTTAAAGAGTGTCTGTTTCTTATTTTTTCAAGTAATTACTTGCTTCTTGTTTTTAAGAACACCATCTTTCAGAACGATCGATGATGATTGTCGTAAAATTTTATTCAACGTTTGGTAATTTTCGAGAACTTTATTCATTTCATCTAGTCCTAAGTCAATATTAAATTAGACAAACACAATATTTTCTCTTGACCTATATGAAATTGTTATTTAGACCACCAGCCAAAAGGCTGGTTTGAAACTCTAGAGGTTAAACTAAGTAAAAACGAGGAGGGAGGTGGTTTATTATTGCCTTCCTCACTGAGTTGAAAGAGTATGCTTATCAGCACGCCGGGCCCTCTGAAACGCACATATTTTCCACTCCGCAAATGACACCTTCACTTTATTCACCACAGGGTCTGGCTGTATAATGAAATTCATTACTTTCAGAGGAGATAACTCTGATCTGGTCTTTTACACCTCTACTTCTTCTTTTCTTAAATATGCAACGAACAGATTAAGTTTAAATAATTTGGCACTCCACCTGTCTGTTATGGGCAGATAATCATTATGCTGATTAGAAATCTTCAGTGAAATTAATTTGAAAGAATTTTCTAATAAGTAAACTTTTTAAATTTTCATTGTACTGGAGGTGAATTATACAATCGCCTCAAACAATCTGGAAGTAGTAAAACTTGATCTAACATAAATTTTTACATGATATGACGATCTTTGACAATGTTATAAGATAACGGTCAACTTTTGAATAACTTAATTTAACTGTTAACGTTTTTTTACATAAACTCATCAAGTTCTTTTTATGAATTTGAATACTAGCCAAGGGTTACTGGTGTACTTTGTTGGTTGAGGTTAAATTAAGCATACTTCTCAGAAATGTTCGGGTTGAGTCTGTACAAGACTACACCTCATTTACTCGTCATCATCCTCATATCATGGGGTTGCTTATTGTTCTAAATTAAACAGTTTGTACATACATTAGGATTAAAAAAAATCATTACTGAATTATATTTTTAAAATATTGTGCTACAAACTAATTTAAAAAATGACCATGTAACAAAATTATTTTATAAAAATTAAAGCTTTAGTGATGTATTTTACTTTTTTAAATACAAACAAAATGGTATTTTTACCGCTTAGTACATAATAATTAAAGTTCTTTTTAAAGAAATCCTGTTAAAGAATTACAACAGATTTCAACCCGCAAGGCAATAACTGAAAAAATAAACCATAGATCTCATTAAAATCTATTATACCGTACCCTCTTCCTCGCAACCCCATCCCTATTTCGTCGACGAAACCTCCACTGTACTGTTTCGTTGATTAAATCTGCTCAAAGCCACATAACAACTCTAATTTAAATTGAAGAAATCGTAAAAGAGTCTAATCGATTTAACAACTCCGTAAACTTTTAATTAAAACAAAAATTAATAACTTTATAATACAAAATGTTATTTTTAATTTAATTAGAAATTTAATTACTTAAGGATACGGAATTGTTTAAAGTAAATCTTTCTAATACATTCAATGATTAATATATTATTACAATTTTACTTTCTCTTGCCTATATGAATACATAGGAAGGAAAGTATTGTTTTCATGTCGATTTTTCGAATCGAGTTTTCACCGGATCTACACGTTTTCAGACCCCTGAATCCAAAAAACATGTTTTTAGTGATTGGTCTGTATTTGTCTGTGTGTGTGTGTGTGTGTGTTCAGAATATCTCAAGAACGGAACATCGTACGAACTTGAAACTTAAGTTAGATACTATTCCCGGACCCAACATGAACATTTTCATCAAAGTCGGTCAACCGGAAGTAGTAGTTTATTCGTGTCATTTTTAACTTTTTTCGTGGTTTTTTAATCGCCTCACTTACTAGATTTTTTATGCTCTACAAGATAGGGTAGGCGCCATGTCTGCTGAAATTTTTGGAAAAGCTGTTTTCTTGTAAAAAAATTATTTTTTAATATTACAGCTTTAATATGCATGTTAGCGCAAAAATGTATAATAAAAGTTGTAGAGAATTTAAAATCCTACAACTTTTATCTCAAACATGTTTTTGTATAACGCTTGGTTTAGAGGTAATTAGTGATTTTCAGTTTTTCTTTTCATAAAATCTGTAAATAAATAGATTTTTTAAGATATCAGCCTTAGTGTGCATTTTACGACACAAGTGTGTATTTAAATTTATGGGAAATTAAAAGATCTAAAACTTTTATTTAGAGCATTTTTCTATACAGAGCCTAGTTAAGCGTGAAAGAGTGATTTTCCGATTTTTAAGTCAAACTGAGGCTGATTTTCATTTTGCACGATTCACTCATGATTAAAATAAGATTATGTTGTTTGAAGTTAGTTTTTTTGTTTATTTCTAATGTTTTATTATAATGTTAGATTATATTGTTCATTATTTGCATTGGCAAGAGAAAGTAGCGTGAGTATTTCACACCAGATTTCTTTTATTTAAAAAAAGTAAGTTTGGTCAGTGACTTGGAAACCATTATAGCATTGATGACACGTAAAAATATTAACAAGAATATCGCTGGTAGATAAACATAGGCTATCAGAGGAAGATTTCCCCAAGATTTCTTTTCATTATAGTCTTTGTAATATCAATAGGCGGGTGACCACTACCAAACTGCTACATAAATCTATAAAAGATCTACTAATATATGCAAGCGCTGTTTCTATGGAGACATTTTACTGTATCTTGCTCACATGTATCCCCACACATTAGGTTTAAAACCACATACATACACACGCACACAACAAACATGCTCGCATTTCCGTACATTGAAATTTCGGAGTCAAAAACGCCAACTAACGTTGTGGGATAGGCGAAGCAGGGAAGTAATAAACTCTCTATTAAGTTGGTTTATACTATAGAATTATTTGCACTCGATCTGTTAGTTCCAGGGATACAAAAAAGTTGTATTTCTTATCACATGGTCAGCCAATTATATGACTGAAGGATTTAAGAACAGAAGAGGTAGAGGCGTAAAAGACACTGGTCAGAGTTATCTCCTCTGATACTAATGAATTTCTTCATTATACAGCCCGACCCTTGCTCTAAAATGTATTTTAAAGCGCCCGACTACTTCTGTTTAACTGATTTTGATGAAAATTTTTGTATAATACTTCGTATTTTTTCCACACACGCACATACACAGACACGCACGCACGCACACACACACAGTCTAATCGGTAAAAACCTAATCGGTGAAACTCGATTTCGGAAAACATATAATTTTTTATCTATATTTTATATAGTTTGCCCATAACGGGCGGGTGGAGTGTTAAATTAATTGCCTCGATCTGTTGGTTTAAGGGCTGCAAAAATAGTTCTATTTCTTATCACATAGTTATCCAATTATATTTCTGAACTATTTAAGAACATAAGAGGTAGAGGCGTAAAAGACTCTGGTCAGAGTTATCTTCTCTGAGAGTAATGAATTTCACTATACAGCCAGTCCCTGTGGTGAATGAAGTGAAGGTGGCATTTGCAGGGCGGAAAGAGGGTCTGGCATGCTGATAAAGCATACGCTTTCAACTCAGTGAGAAAGGCAATAGTAAACCACGTTACTTCTCGTTTTTACTTAGTAAAACCTCTAGAGTTTCTAACTAGCCTTTTGGCTATTGACCTAAAAAGAATTTCATAAAGGTCAAGAGAAAATAAAAAAATGTGCGAAATGAAAAAATATAAACCAATCAATTGGGTGAGTTGGCAGAACGACACATTAAAAATATCATATTGATTTTCATTTCAACTTAATTATTTTGTAATAAAAAATTTAGCAAACAGGTATTCTAAGAATGATTGACAATTCCTATTTTCAAAAGATCGTATCAAGAACTATATGAGAGAGAACTTCTATGTAAAAACACATTTTATTGCTAAGGAGGATACATGGAAATACACTATCGGCCTACTACTACATTTCTATGGGGTTGTGTAGATGTAATTCGTTCCCATTGATCTGTGTACACAGATGGAATTTCTCACCATGGTACCGATTCGCACAAGTAAACTGTAAATACCTCACAGCCTTAATATATTGCCTCATAAACCATAATTTCAAACTGCATTAAATATCTCGTTTGTTTATTGTAGTAATTAGAACTACATATTGATCGATGAAATTCCATGTAATCAAAGATTTATAAATTCATTTGCACATAATTATACGTTTCAGATAAACCTCGCAAATAACGTCCACTTGTAAAGTTAAACGTAAATAAAAAATCTGGTGTGAAACACTCACACAACTTTCTCTTGCCAATGCAAATAATTAACAATAAACCTAACATTATTAATAAAATATTAGAAATAAACAAAATCTAACCTCAAAAACATAACCTAATTTTAATCATGAGTGAAAGACGCAAAATGAAAATCAACCTGATATTGGCTTAGAAATACGGAAAATCACTCTTTCTCTCTAAACTAGGCTTTGTAGAGAAAAATGCTCTAAATAAAAGTTGTAGATCTTTTAATTTTCTATAAATTTAATATTATACACTTTTGTCGTAAAATGCATACTAAGGCTGAAATGTTTAAAAAATCGATTTTTCTCACGTTTTCGTGAGAAAAAAACAGAAAATTGAAAATTACCGCTAAACTAAGCGTTATACAAAAAAATGTTTGAAATAAAAGTTGTAGAATTTTAAATTCTCTACAACTTTTATTATATAACGTTTTGCGCTAAAATGCATATTAAAGCCGCAATATTAAAAAGAAAATGTTTTTACGTAAAAACAGCCTCACGCAGAATTTCAGCAAACATGGCGCCTACCCTATCTGGTAGAGCATAAAAAATGTAGTAAACCAGGCGATTTTAAAAAAAATCGTAGGACCAGTTTTTGAGAAAATCGCAAAAAAGTGAAAAATTATACGAATAAACTACTACTTCCAGTTGACCGATTTTGATGAAAATGTTCGTGTCGGGTCCGGTAGTGGTATGTAACTTAAGTTTTAAGTTTCAAGTTCGTACGATGTTCCGTTCTTGAGATATTCTGTTCACACACAGACACACACACAGACCAATCGCTAAAAACATGTTTTTTGGGTTCAGGGGGTCTGAAAACGTATAGATCCGGTGAAAACTCGATTTCGAAAAATCGACATGAAAACAATACTTTCCTTCCTATATATTCATATAGGCAAGAGAAAGTAAAAAATTATAAAGATTAAAAATCTATCTGTTTTTAGAAAAACAAAAACTGTTTCACCTAATTAAAATAATATAAAAAAATCGACATGAAAACAATACTTTCCTTCCTATATATTCATATAGGCAAGAGAAAGTAAAAAAATCTTTTGATAGAGCTATCTCTATTTTATTCTGTCAAAACCAGTTAAAACACAATAAAACTTTGAATTTTTATAAACTTCCTAAGGTATATAAAAAATTCCGTTAACATAATGTTATTATATATATTTTTCATGTCATATAATTATATTCTAATGTAATTTTCAACTTTCATTGCCATTTAAAAACACTTCAGTAAATAAAGTTGTCGGTAATGACGAACAAGTCGACGCGATTTTAAATTACGTAAAAAACATTTTACCCATCTCGGTGCTACTTGTAATACAATCGAGTAAACAGCTGATAATTTTTTTCCCCCAGCTAGATTCCGAAAATTTATACTTTCTAATGAATACTGCACAATTATATTACACTTCCATAATGCTTTTATTACCATGACAAACTGTAAACCAAAACAGTTCCAACAATAACATTCAGAAACAGCTGATCAGCTGATAAAATTAATTGTATGTATTAAACACATGTCAACTCTCCCCCTTTAAAGTCTTGACCGTAGCATCTGATCGACGTGTCGCCTGCAAACTTGACCACTGTCTAGCTTGATATAGTAGTTTAAATTACCGTCTCTAGATTGAACTTGCCCAAGACTCCATTTCCCTTGGCCACTGTAATTTCTTACTTGCACACGATCCCCAACCATAAATTGGCGTACTATGCCCCTTGGGCGTTGTTTTATCTGTTCTCCTTGAGGTGGCACTAGTAAACTGATGTAAGTTCTTACTTTCCTATTAAACATGAGGAAGTATGCCGAGTTTCCAGTTGAGTTTGGAACTTGACGGAGTTGCATGAGTATTCGATGGAGCTTTGTTTCAAGAGATCCTGGTTCTTCTAGCATGCTTTTCAAAGACTTTTTAACAGTTTGGACAAACCGTTCTGCTTGACCATTAGATGACGGATGGAATGGAGCTGTAGTTTTGTGTTTTGTTCCACATTTATTTAGGAACTCTTGAAATGTAGTAGATGTGAAATTTCTTCCATTGTCAGATATCAAGAGATTAGGCAGACCAAAAGTACTAAACAGTTTCCTCAACTCCTTCACAGTCCATTCTGCAGTTGTTGTCCTGGTAGGAATCACTTCTACCCATTTTGAGAAAGCATCTACAACAATCACAAATTGTTGACCGTTTGTTGGGCCCATGAAATCTACATGAATTCTTTCCCATGGTTTTGTTGCTGGTTCCCAAGGGTGGTTTATTTCTTTGGCTGGTGCGTTTTGTTTTTCTCGACATGGTCTACAGGTAGAAATTATATTTTCAATATCTTTGTCCATCCCTCTCCAACAGCAGTAACTCCTTGCTAAGGCCTTTGTTTTTAAGATCCCCACATGTCCAAAGTGTAATTCAATGAGAACTTGCTTCTTAAGGGAGGTCGGAATGATTACCTTCCACCCTCTAAAAAGACATCCTTCGTGAATTGTAATTTCATTGTCGTGATATCCTAAAGCTTCAAGTGATTTACCTTCTTGAAGATACTTTACAATTAAACCAAGTTCTGGGTCCTTCATTGTCTCTGCAGCTTGTACCTTGTGATCAATTGTAAGTGTGTTGATCTGGTTTGTTTGAAAAATGTTGTGCTGATCCATACATCCATTGTTCATGTCTTCCATTGGAAATCTTGAGAGAAAATCTGCGTTCCCATGTTCACTTGTTCGTTTGAATTCAATTTTGTAGTTAAATCCGGATAAGAAATGAGAGTAATTGAAAAGCCGTGTTGCTGACATAGAAGGGAGGCTTTTGTGAGGGTTAAAGATAGCAACGAGTGGCTTATGGTCTGTTACGAGTGTAAATTGTCGTCCGTAACAATATGAGAAAAATTTCTTCAGACCCCAGTATATTCCAGTCGCTTCTTTATCGATCTGGCTGTAATGTCTTTCAGCTTTTGTTAAAGTCCTGGATGCAAAAGCTATTGGCCTTTCACTCCCATCTGGATAGCGGTGTGATATTACGGCTCCTAATCCTACTGGAGATGCGTCTGTAGCAAGAATTAGTGGATACTCTGGTTTAAAGTGACTGAGTACTGTGTCACCTGTTATTACCTCCTTGATAGTTTGAAAACTCTGTTCACAGTTACTGTTCCATCTGAATGGTTTTCCTTTCTGCAGTAAGTGATGCAGTGGGTGAAGCACGGTTGCTAGATCCTTAATAAACCGGTTGTAGTAGTTCACAAGTCCTAAAAATGAACGAAGCTCATTTATGTTTTGAGGTCTTCTTGCATCTGTAATCGCTGTTACCTTTGCTTTGCTTTTGTGTATTCCATGCTCATCAATCACATGTCCTAGGTATTGTATTTTCTTTTGAAAGAATTTACATTTGTCCCGATTCAACCTTAAATTCTTTCTTCTCAGACCTTCAAACACTTTTCTGAGTCGAGTGAGTAGTTCATCTTCAGATCTTCCTTGCAAAATAATATCATAAAAAAAACACTGAACCCCTTCGAAACCTTGAAGGACTCCATCCATCACTTTCTGCCAGATTGCTGGAGCAACTTTAACACCAAACATAAGCCTGTTTACATTATATTGTCCTTTGTGAGTGCTTAAAGTCTGGATTTCTGCACTTTTATTGTCCATTTCCAAGTGAAGATATGCATTACTTAAATCTAGTGTACAAAACAATTGGCCTCCGTTCATCTGGGCAAATATGTCTTCAATTCGTGGTATAGGGTGATGTTCATCCTTAATTTGCTTATTAACTGTGACCTTAAAATCAGCGCATATCCTTACATCACCATTTGGCTTTACAACAGGGACAATTGGAGTACCCCATTCAGATTTCTCTGTCTTTGAAATGATACCAGCTTCCTCCAGACGGTCTAGTTCTTTTTCAACCTTTTCCTTTAGGGCAAATGGTATAGGGCGAGCCTTGATGAATATTGGTCTAGCTTCCTCAATAAGTTGGAGATGTCCTTTTGTATCTGGTATTTTTCCGATTCCAGGTTCAAACAAATCCTTGAACTCATTTAAAAGTTCATCAAGTTCAGAAGTTGTAGTGGTGTTGTTGATCTTCTTCAGTTCGGCCCGATCTAACTGTACTTCTCTCATCCAGTCTCTTCCAAATATTGCGTCTAGGTCTTGGTTTACTATGAACAGTTTACCTACGAACATTTGGTTTTTGTAGGAACATTTTACAAAAACAACTCCTCTTGGTTTTATCAGTTCATTTGTATAGGTTCGTAGTTCTACGTTGGTGTGGAAGATTTTCTTATTTATGTTAAGCCTTTTGAAAGTACTGTAAGGTAAAATGCTGATTGCTGCTCCAGTATCCAACTCCATGTGGACAGGCTGATCTTCTATTAGTGTGTTGACAAGAAACTTGTCACTTGCTTGAGTCTGTATCTTGTAAATGTCGTGTTGTTCTTCGTGTACATCTCCCAAATCAATTTTAGTGGAGTGAACTTTTGAACTGCTTGTGCCCAGACATACACTTGCAATATGTCCTTGCTTATTGCATTTTCTACAAATTTCCTTGATAAATTTGCATTGTCTAGCTCTGTGGTTAGGTGATCCACAACGGTAGCATTTACCTTTCAATCGTTCCAAGGGTGACATTTTGCTTGCATTAGGCTGATAACGACCTGGTTTCACTTGATTTGTATTCAACACCTGGTTGATTTTGGTATTGGTAGACCTATTCGACTTATATTCCTCAACTAAGTTACTTTCGGTCTTGGCCAATTCCAGTGTAGAAGCAACTTTCACTACATCTTGAAAACATTTTGTAGGTTTTTCTTGAAGTAGTCTGGTTCTTACCTCGCTGTCTTTAAGGCCTCTAATAAATTGCATACGCAGTAGTGTATTTGCAATGGATTTACTGCAGTGTTCACAGTTAAAATCACAGTCTGATGTCAACTTCTGAAGCTCAACAGAATACATTTTCACTGTTTCTTCAGTTTCTTGCATTCTTGATAAAAATTGGTGCTGTAAACCCCATATGCTAGGATTCGGGTCAACATAATCCATTAAAATCTGAACTAAATCTGTATATGTTTGGTTCAGAGGACTTTCAGGAGCACAAAGGTCGTACAGCTTCTGGTGTAATTGGGGTGTCAGAGCATGGAGCAGTGTGTACACTTGGTCCTTTGGCTGCATTCCGTGACCATGTAGATGAAGAAATACTTCAAGACGTCGAATAAAGTTTTTGAAAGTTTCATCTTCTTGAAAAGGGATAAATGAAATTGTTGAAGTAAGTGCTCGAGAATGCTGTGCTGGTGTCGACAATTCTATATTGCTATGGGCCTTGTCCTGTATGTTCATTTGAGTTTCTGCTGTAAGCTGTCCCAATCTCTCCTGTAACTGGTCCATCAGATTATAGTACTTGTCTTCCATTTCCATTCTGTAATCCGACTCTTTGTCTAGTTCCTCTTCTTTAGTTTTGATTTCTATTAATCCTTGTGCATAATTAAATCGTTCCCAATATTCTTCTAACATGTTTATTCTTGTTTTGATAACGTCTTTTGATAGTGTATGTAGGTTTTCCAATAATCTGTCTGCCATAGTCAACTGCCACTTTACTACTGACCTGGACTTTTTTAAATCAGAAATACTTTCACAATCGTTGTTACTCATCTTGTTCAAAGTAAATAAATATACAAAAACAAAAAAAATAAATAAAAATAATAATTTGGCTCGTCGCCAACTAATGAATACTGCACAATTATATTACACTTCCATAATGCTTTTATTACCATGACAAACTGTAAACCAAAACAGTTCCAACAATAGCATTCAGAAACAGCTGATCAGCTGATAAAATTAATTGTATTAAACACATGTCACTTTCTTTCCATAATTCTAAAATCTATCGGAAAAGTTGATGCAGTATAAAAAATATAAAAAAGTTTTTGAATAAAAATATTTTCCTTAAATTTTTGTTTTTACTGTATAAACAGAATTCGGATTAACTTAACTTAGTTTATATTTAAGAAACACACCTAAAATGCCTACTTGATTACCTTTATTGCGTGCAGATTAATTTTTTGCAAAGTATTTCGGTAATATTATCTGTGGAGAAGTACCAGTTGCAGCAGTTCATTACACAGGGAGAATTAGCAGAAGAGGGGAGCGTAGGTAGACGAAGAACATTTTGGTTAAAAACCCTACGAGGCTTGTATAATTGCTTCTCTTTAAAACTATTTAGAGCAGCAGTGTTCAAAGTAAAATTGCTGTTATAATCACCAAACGCCGATAGAAGAATATACCCAGAGAAGATTAGCTTGGAAGTACCTACCAATAAAAAAATAGACCTGTTTCTGGGAATTTAAAATATTCGACCGATATTTATTGCATTCCTTTGTTAGATGCATAATTTATGTAATAAATTTGAGTTTAATTCAAAAGGAGTGAATACAGTTGAATCTCCATAACTCGAACCACGTGGGGAATTTGGTACTAATTCGAGTTGAAGAAAATTCGAAATTCAGAACGGTAAAACTATAGAATTTTGATCAATTTTTGAAGATAATGTTGAACATTTAAAAAATTATTCTGTTTTAATTGTATTAAGTAAATGTGCGCTGTAACTTTTGATTCGGAGAAGTAAAAATATTGGTTACTTGAAATTTTAGCAATCTTCGTTAAAAACTGAGGCACTTCATCAGAAATCAACGATTCCATGACAATTTTTAATTTTTCAAGTCTTTTACAGCTGGCTTTAAATTTTGTATGACCATGTTATATCGCTAATTGATCTGATTTCTCTCGGAGCATTACACGATATGGAAAAGTTTTCCCGCTTACTTCATGTGGCCAGTTTAATACACCTTCTTCAATTAAATAAATAAATAAATCTGTATTTGTCAGCGACTAAAAAAGGAATAGACATCGTCAAATGCAGTTATACGTACGTTTAAATTTATTTTACCAAACAATTTTTGTTTACAATTAAGTGTTCACTAAAACAAAAAAATTACTTTTTCATTAAATTACTACTTAAATTGTACATTGGAATTCTAAGTTATACATTTACACTAACAAATTTTCATAATTCTAAATTCTACACACATTACATTTAAATAGCATTCCTTGTAAGAAAATTTAAGAACTCCTGATCAGAATAAAATGCATGTTTTGTTAAAAAACCTTTTAATTCCAGATCAAAGTTTTTTAAATTAAGTAGTCCTATTCTAGATAGTAATCTGTTAAAAAACCGAACGGAATTGTGGTGAATTCCTTTTGAGAAGTTTGAAGTATATACTATATTTTTCAGTTCTGAAGTCATCATTGTGTCGAGTTTCATAATCATGATTGTACTTATTTTTAGTAAATATTCCAAGCCGAGAAAAAATGTTCGTACACATTTGCGTTAAAAACCAAAAATAATTCGGATTTTTAGTAATACCTTAAACAAGAAGTTCGAGTTATGGACGCTAATTTTAACGTAAATTTTAGGGAAACCAAATTTAATTCGAGTTATGGAAGTTAAGCTGTACAAACTATTTTAAAATTGTGTACATATTCATTTAGAACATTAACAAACATTCTAAAATGGCAATCTAAATTGCAATAGCATATGTAAGCTAATTATCAAAAACATACCTCGACACGTTCTTCCTTAAGATCAACTTTGAGAGCTAATTGTTCTCTAAGAACAACATCTGGGTAATGGGTTTTGTCAAACGTCGCTTCTAGTTGTTCCAGCTGTTCTTCTGTAAATATTGTTCGATGACGTCTTTTGCGTTTTGGAGGAGGCGCCTGGTGTTGAACAGCCATGGCTACTGCAGCCGCCGCTGGGCTCATGTAACCTGGGTATAAACCAGGATATGCTACAGCTGTAAATAAATCAATGAAAGATTAGATTACAGACAATATAAATAAAGGATTCTAAGATTAACACAGTACAACGTATTAGACTACACAATTACTAATTTACCCCACGATAGAAATTTGTTTTTACAAAGTGTAATTCTTTTACAATTAGTTTTTCACCATCATCTGTCAAGGATTAGGCCATGCTCGCAGAGGAAGTCTGTGAGCTGGCATGTGAAGTAAATGGTAAAACCAGTTTCTCTTATATATTCTTAACGTTTCCAACAGTGACTGAACAGTTAACTCGGCGCGGATAGCTTCGTTACGTACTCTATCTAACCGGGTACAACCTTTGACTCCACGCAACAATCTCATTTCAGCAGCTTGGATACGAGATCCATTCCTCTGTAATGACACCCATGTTTCACTCACATTTATGTTATGAGTGGTACAGCCATTTCTCTATAAATTTCATTTGGGTGTCCTTTCTCGTTTTATTTCTTATTTTCCTGCGAATAGAACCGCAGACAGCATTGAATTTTGCCAGTTTTTTACTCTCGTCATCATCTTCGTCATAGAAAATCTTGCATCCTAAATATTTAAAGTCTCGAACTTGTTCTATAGTTCTGTTGCCAAGTACAATTTTTGAGCAAACCGACCATCTTTCCTTGAATGCCATAACCTTTGATTTTTGCGCCGATATTCTTATGCCAAATTCTGCGCTAATGTTGTACAACTTATAAATGGCATATTGGAGCCTTTCTTCAGTTTCAAAAATAATAACAGTCAATCAGATTTTTAAAATTTAATACAAGACGATAAAAGTATGAAAAATAAAGTTCTTAGAATGACGATATACGAGTAAAACACCTTCAGAAGTGTGTTTCAAAACAAAGACTATACTCTGAACATAAAACAAAACTAAACTAGTTGAAGCTGAAGATGGCGATGACCATGATTGAGATGATAATCATGTAAATGTTTAGTAGTAAAAGTAGGAAAAATTAAATGAGTTAAATGATTAACAAAATTTTAAGGTAAATCCAATGTTATAAAACGCTTCAGTCCGTGAGTATCTTCGCTGTTGTCTAGAAGGTTGATTGTGAAAGTATTTTGAAACCCTTTTAACTTTTTTTAAATCTTTCTCGCTACGTTGCTCAATTCCTTCTTTTATAAAGGAGAGGTTCAGATTGTTGCAATATTCCTTTGGTTACATACCGTGGGGCTGAAGTGAACAATTTCAGGCATTTTAATTGAAAACACTGCAATATTTCCAAATTCGATGAACTAGCTGTACTCCATAATTCTAACCGGTAATTCCAAACTAGTTATTAAAAATAACCAAAAATACAGAAATTAAAAATATAATAATCTATAGCTACTAATACATTACAAATAAATAATGTTTGTTTATTATTTTGTATACAAAAAATCTCAGAATCTATTCAACATATTTCAAAAATCTTTCACTGTTGGAAGCTTAGAGCTTCCTGAGTAATGTAAGCTACATGGCATTATGTAATTTTTAAATTTTGAAAAAATATGTGTGGTTGATAAAATGATGATTTTTATTTATTTATTATTGTGGAATGGCAGTTCTTCCATCAATTTTATTTACCATTTATTGTCTGCACTGCGTTGTACTATGCAGCCAGGTATAATTTAGTAAGGTTTCAAATACGGTATTGTACCACCCTACATTATGACATAACCTTCTTTCTTTGTGAGACAGATAGCCAAAAAATAATGTCACATCCAATTTCTGCACAGAAAGTTAACAAATCCTTTCAAAAATCAAAGAGATCGTACCAATTTTTTAAGAAATAGATTATACCTACTTTGTCTTAAGTTATACTCGGGTTGTGCTTCCAATTATTTCAACAAAATTCCATCAGTAGTAGTTAATTTTATTTGTAAAGCCGTAATGTTTTTGTCAACGTGTAATGTTGTTTGAAAAGTTAACGCTTTCAATTTAGTTTCCTGTGAAGCGCAAAGAATGGGGTTTTGTTAATCTAATAGAAAATTTTCGGGAAAAGTATCGTGTATAGAAATAAATGAAAAGGAAAGAAATAGAACTGGTATATTACATTATCTACAGAATTTTATCTTGTTTAAGCATACATAAACAAATTATTCAAACCACCGAAGCGAGTACTGCGGAATACATGAATAGTGTGAGTATTGCATACACAGAAATTTGCAGGAACAAGTTTTACTTGCCTACTAAGAACTGTAAAATTGTATATCAACATATAAGTAAGCTCCTCCGAAATATTTTAGTAAACAGTAATGAAGATTTAGAAATATATTTATGAATACAAAGCAGAACAAGTGGAATTCGATAGTAGCCTACTAAATAAAAATCGGCGAGCGTTTGCCACTGCGTTATTTCCAAGACAAAAACCGGATGTTCTTTTCATCCGTATTTCAGAAATACTGCAGGTAGTTAATTTACAGTTGTAGATAATTCTAAATCTGTATACATAAATGGTAAAGTCCTTACTGACTCACTTATCAATGTTTCTCCTACTTGCACAATAGCTAGAAAACTGAAATTTTGAGGGAATATTCTCTTCAGGGTAAATAGAAAAGTTAAACAAAAACGGTTTTCAAATTCCACCGTTCATAAGTTGAAAAGGATGTTCAACCCTTAAACCGATGTTTTCCATTTACTAAGTTGCTGACAAGTCAGATGGCTAAAACTCGGTGGAGATATTACTTATAGTTAAACTTCAAAAATTACTCTTTAACCATTTCCAAAATGTACCCCTAAAGGGATGAAAATGATGTCAACAAAATACTTATTGCTAACTAAGTTCCAGACGAGTTAGGTAGCTGAAACTCAGTGGAGATGTTACGCATAGTGACGCTAAAATAATTGCACCTCAACAATTTTAAACATTTATCCGTAAGAGGTTAAAAAGGGTGTTTATACCTTAAATCAATATTTTAAGTTTATTCAGTTACAAACAAGCTAGATAGCTGAAACTTGGTGGAGATGTTACCTGTTGTGCACCTAAAAAACCATTCCGTAATAATTTCTAAAATTTACCCCTAAAGTGTTAAAAAGGTTATTCAACCCTTAAACCTTTAAATGTTTATAAAATTTAAACTAAAGGGCTATTATTATATTTAACAATTTCAAAAATCAGAAAATCTTATTTTTTATTTATTTATAACCCTAATTTAAAAACAAATTTTTCCCGGGTGAGCCGGGACGGGCAGCTAGTAAAGATAATCAACGACGATGTATTTTCACCAAATCAAATTCATCCGCTAAGTGAAATAAAATTTTTATGACTAAAATTTTATCGAATAATATTTTTATTCTACTGGGAAACATCATAATATTAACTAAACCGAATGAAAGGAACGAATCTGGATTCTTTGGGAAGGTTTTTTTATAGTAACTTTCCCTGGTATAGCATACTGAACAGACGGTTACGGGTAATTGTGGATGGTTTAATAGGGGAAGAACAAATAGGCTTTCGTAGAGGACGTTCATGTACTGATGCAGTTTTCACATTGAAGTAAATAATAAAGAAACACCATGAGTACAATTATGACACATATAGCTTTTATCGATTGGGAGAAAGCTTTTGACAATGTTTTTTGAGGCCGTCTATGGAATATAATGCTGGAGAAGGGTTATCCAAAACACCTTGTTGCTGCTATTGTGAGTACGTACATAAAAACAAGAATAGTTTTTTTTGGCAATGACAAGAAAACAGAGAAAATGAAAATCAATAAAGGTCGTATGTCAAGGCTGTAAAATGTCTCCGACGCTATTTAATATTTACGTTGATGAGATTTTAACAATTTGGAATCATTTGGTTGACTCAGGCATTCATATTTGGAATAATATATTTCTAAATTCATTGTTGTACGCAGATGACACTGTTATCATTTTTGACGCAGAAGACAGGCTCTTATATGCCACTTATAAGTTGTACATTAGCGTAGAATTTGGCATGAGAATATCGGCGCAAAAATTAAAGGTTATGGCATTCAAGGGAAGATGGCTGGTTGGCACTCAAAAATTATACTTGGCAACCGAACTGTAGAACAAGTTCAAGACTTTAAATATTAAGGATACAAGATTTCCTGTGCCAAAGTTGACAACGTGAGTGAAAAATTGGCAAAATTCAGCGCTGTCTGCGGTTCTATTCGCAGGACAATAGGAAGGAAAACGAGAAAGGACACCCAAACGAAATTTTTTAGAGTAATGATTGTACCACTCATAACATATGGGAGTGAACCTGGAGTAAAAGTTTGTACCCGGTTAGATAGAGCATGTAACGAGACTATCCGCGCCAAGTTAAATGTTCAGTCACTGTTGGAAACGTTAAGAATATATACGAGAAACTTGTCCAATATTTACTTCGTATGCCAGCTCACAGACTTCCTCTGAGAGCATGGAAATATAATAAACCCAGAGGGAAGCGAGGCTAGGGAAGACCTAAAAAGAAATGGATACCGGAACAGGCCATGGAGCCTAATCCTTGACACATGATGATGAACGTTCCTGGTTTGGCTGAACAAATAGTTGCGAGCGAGGAGTCGATAAGATTAAGATCGGAATCATGGAGGGCAGCTTGTTAGCCAAGGATTAATAACAACCATAACAGAAAAAGAAAAAAAATTGAAATTTGAATTTTATTTTAAAACGTTGATAAAATATTACAAATAATTTGATTACAAATTGCTGGAAAAAAAATTAAGAATTTAATAATGAAAATGGCTGTTTTTATTTTCATTGTTAATGAATAAATAAAAACCTTAGAAGATTTAATTAATTGTATTCAAAATTTATAATTCGTAAAACTCAGTAAAATTAACGTTTTTTATGTTTGTATTTTTCTTTATCTTTAATTATTTATTCTGGGAATTAAACCTACTGTTATTACGTCATTCAATACTTTTAAATACGGAGAAGACATTACTTTTAAAACAAAATAATAATTTCTTAAAACTGAATGTTAAAACCCTCCCACGTGTAAAGAGCATACGGCTTAGTTATCTTAACCGTAAGAACAAGTTTATATTATAAAACTGTAAGTAAATGGAAGCGCGTAGGGAAGTCTCTTGAGATATGAAAGAGTATTAAAATGTTTCTTTACAGATTTATGTAGTGTTCTCTTTAATGATAATGTAGATTAAATGATGCTAAACATTAATGGCTCGTGTATATAATTATAAACTAAGTTTTATCTTACCAAATCAATTATACCGCGTGTCCCACGGAATTTGAACCATAGGGGAATTGCATTGATTTTCATTAGTTTGCTAATGTTTTCATCCCATAAATAAACGAATACTTCTTATAATCAGATATCATTAGAAAATGTTTAGACTTTAAAAAAAATATCAATTTTTGCACATTTTAAGCTATATTTTAGCTAAAAACACATAAATTTGGAAACAACATTTTTCTATTTAAACAAAGTTTTTTAAGTATTGTAAATTTTATGATGTGCTTTGGCTTGGGTGTTTGGAGAAGATTTAATTGTAAATACAAAATTTATAATTCACCTATGTACGAGTATGTCTTAATATATGTATAATATAATATATATAATATATGTATGTCTTGAATCTTATTGTTTTACCGTTGGGATACACTATGTTTTTAGGTCATCTGACGAAAGACTGGATTAAAGCTCTAGAGGTTTTACTAAGTAAAGCGAAGAGTGAGATGTTTTACCATTGCCTTCCTCATGATTGGAAAAATATGCTTATCAAGATGACAGGCCCTCTGAAAAGCTACTTTCCACCCTTCAAGTGACACCTTCAATTCATTCACCACCGGGTCTGGCTGTACAATGAAATTCATTACTCTCTGAGGAGATAACTATGCATCTAATGCTTAGGTGCTAGTGTGGGATAGTAATAATGGTGGTTCGATTTCATCTCCGGTAAACAATTTTTATTGTTGAAAAATGTTTAATGAAAACACTAAAATAATTATTTACTTATTTTAAATTTTGACAATATTCTTTTATCATCTAAATTTATTGCAACAATCAGACTTCAGGGATACATGTAATTTACTTAGCTAATGCCATATCTCTATTTCAACGCCTGAAAACGCAACTTCGTGGGTTTTGAGGTATGTTTTGTGAATTAAGGTATTAAAGGCGTATAAGTCGAATTCATTTATTGGGAAGTTTTTGTTTGAAATGTGTAAAAACCAATATCGTTAACGTAGGATATTTTTAGGTCGTTATGTAAAGTTCGTTTTTGACGTACTAGCAGGAGTTGGCAATAATATGCAGACATTTAGATCTATTTTCTTTCTTCCGAATTCTCTGCTTCTCTTAGGCCAGCCTTCGTGGTCATTCTAAGGCAATCATTTGTGTGTAATAGCCTCCCAGATTTTATCACAGTATTATGGAACGGTTTAAAATTTTAAAAAAAATCCAGATCCTAGTCGGCAATTGAAACCGGAACAATGTTTTTCTCTACAACCATACACAAACGTTTCATAAATACGTGGACACCACACTCTGGATCACGCCCTCGTGCACAGTAATGAGGTCCTAGTGTCAACAACTAATATTTTTTGTTAAGATTGACGAGGTAGGAACGGTACAATAAGAAATCGTAAAAACTCAATTTTTTATTGACAACAATTGGCTGTGAAAATTAACAAGTTTGTTGTAAGTAAGACGTACCTTATTAATTACGTAGCCAACAGTTTTTTTTACAAGATAATAGGTTACAGAAAAAATGTAATTACTGTTTATTTCTGAATAATTGGAAAATAATATTTACTATTTATTATTTCTACAACTTTTATAGTCTTTTATGTAAATTTTACGGTCCGTGTAGATTAGACATAGGCTATATTCATTTTCATATTAATCGAAGCAAATAAAATACTAGTTTATCTGTATCGTACCAGAAAAAGTAACTATTATTTCTGTCCATATGGTGAGGCCAGTTAAAGTATAGTTATCAATAATAATCTGTTAAACCATGTTTATTGTTTTTTAATAAAAATTTATTATCTAGGTCTTGTAATGTAATAAAAATGATTAGGTACGGTTATTTAAATATATGCTTGATATTATTCTTAGTCGATGATTAAAAACAGCTTACACGACTATATTGTTGGTAACTACATACGTAAAAAGTGTTGCAATAAATTTAATTATCTCGATGAGCATTTTAAAACCGTACATAATTTAAGTTAATTGTAAAATAATTCACAGATTTAATTTAATGTAGTCTATCATTTCTTATATACGTAAGTACACAACTGATATTTGCAATCTTTATTTATTATACTTCTTCTTCGTTAGAAGTATGTTATTATCTGACGAATAATTAGAGAAGTAATAACGTACAACAATAGGTTTAATCATCTGTAATTAATTAATTAATTAATTTAAATTTTATTGCATTAATTTAAAATAAAATGATGGGATATTTTTATGAAGTTTTATTATTATAAATGATCACTTTATACTATGACTTTGAAAGTTACATTTTATTGAAACATTAGAACGTTGTAATTAATTTTATACCTAGATAATACATTTACAAACTCATCTTATGATATTTGCTGTATGATTTTACTCGATACTGGATGAGATTAATGCAAAATATTACAAAATATCAGTGGTTCTCAACCTTTCACAGCCGGCCGCATTGGCATAGTTGGTAACGTCCTCGCTTCTCATCATGCGGTCTTGGGTTCGAATCCCATATTTTCATACGTTACAAAAAATCAATTCATCCTTCACCGTCTGCATCAGTAATTGCAGAACAGTCGGACGTTAAACCAAAAAAAAAAAAAAAAATCGGCGCCTACCATAAACTAGTTTAATTTCTTTCAATCAAGTTTTTGCGCACAGGCATTTTTTGATGGTGGAAATATATATTTAAATGTTATTTCAATGAAATTGCAGATTTTTGGTTTAGTAGCGGTAACCTGCAAAAATAAATATATGCCTTATATATTCACAAAAATAAATTGGGAATCGAAGCCAGAGTATCTAATAAAATGGTTTAACTCAAATAATTTTTACTGTTAGATATTTTTTGTTTGAATAAAATGTATAAAATACAGAATACAACACAAATCATTTCATACTTTAACTAAGCTTACAATACTAAAACCTCATGTTGTAAAGGTTTATAATATTTTCTTCAATTTAAAATACATATACTTAAAATAAAATTCTTGAAAGTGATGACGTAAAAATATAAATCCTTTAAGAAAGAAAAAGTAGATGAAAAATATTTATTAGAAAAATAATCACAACAGAATTGTAAATAATATTTCCACGCTGTTGAGTTCAACCGAAACGTCAAAATCCGAATCGAGTCAAGAAGTTCTTATGTCTGAGAAGATTGCCTTCAGATGCAAAAGAGTGTATGTAAATAGGTAAGATATTGCAGAGTAGGTGGGTTTGTTGCGAGAAAATGGTTTACTTTGGTTTAAGATTTGAAGACGTTCTTGTCGTTATTGTATGGTGTGGTGAAGGATTTTTTTAGTAAAGACTCTGTAAGTCTGACGTTGCGGGGGCAAAACCTACATTCTTTTATTCCTTTTTTTTAAAAAAAGGAAAGCTTTCCATGCATAAATAAGAGCTGAAGCATTGAGGTGTAAAAGATCAGGCCCCAATCCTCCAACCGACTATTCAACTTTACTTACCCTTATATTCGTCTAACCTTCTACCCTCGAGCCACAAAATCTTTACAGTAATAGTAGTACTAATGAAAATATTATAATGATAAAAATAATAATCGTAAGCCGCCTCCGTTGGTCCAGTGGTAACTACGCTGTACACTGAAAAATGGAATGTCCCGGGATCAATTTTCGGCTAAAATCTAGAATTTATTACTCGGTAAACCCCACTGATCTCTTACCGTATTCCATGGTAGTCACTAATAACCAAAATAGTTGAAACACTACTTTAAAAACATGAGAAAGAAATAATTTTTGATTTCTGATAGCCTCCACACTGACCCCTTATAGCCAACCCAACCTCCGTGAAAGGAACTAACAGGAAATCGGGAAAGACCTACTTGAATTGAAGAAGTGCAGCAACAGATAGAAATCCTTGAAAATACCTTTTTTTTGTAATCGAGGCGACGCGTGAAACTCATGTTCACTCCCTTACGATGGGGTGAAGTAATGTTGGACGCAATTAGGTGTTCTCTTCCAGCCGTAAGGAGGCCGCAACCCCCTACCAACCAAAAAAACCTCCCCCTGACCACTTTCTCTGGAATCAGCAAAAAACCCTCCTCCTCCCTCGAAACTATTAGTATAATACTACAAGGGAAATGTCGGGTTAAAATATTTACACACTCTCAGCAGGCATGGAAGGAAACCGTAGCCTATTTCCCCTTCCGCTGTCACTGACCAAAACTCACTCTTCCACTGTCATTCATTTCTTTCATCACCAGCTCAGGGACTACATCTTAATGAACTAGAGACAGTAGATAAAGGCGGAGCATAGTGACCTAGATAACAATACAGAGTCAATTGACTTTCGTTAATCGTATCCTACGTTGTCAATTTGTGATCCCGCTGTGGATGAAAGCCTAACGAAAAGTCAGCTGGAGCCGGTGGAACAGAGTGTGACTTAGTGAAGGGGCAACCTCACACCCGACCTTGGCTGTTATTGGCTAGATCTCATCTGAAGTCTTTATTTCGTTGGGGTATAAGTGTGCCTACTTTATGTGTTTGGGACAGGATTGATTTACAGTGAAAGAGGGCGTTCACTGTGATCTCCAGATGTCTCCTCCCTCCGCAGTCTCCCGATCACTCTCTCTGCAAACTGAGCGAACAACTTTCAGCTCTCCTCATCCCGCAGTATCACTGCCCCTACTCTCTCTAGGCTCCACAGCCTTGAAAATACCTACACTTACCTATCGGGACGTAAATCATCGAGGACGTCAAAAGAAAATCACATAATTAATTACGCAGGCAAGTCAAATTGTGCAGGGATTGGCAATGATACCACACCTACAGTGTGGAAAGACAACTTATGGAAACTCAAAGGAGAAAGAACAAAACCACTTACAACACGAAAACCAGCAAGCTAACAAACAATTACATTAGCACTTAACCGAACGGAAGTCCAATATGATTTTAACAGTGACAGGCTACTATAATAATAATAATAATAATAATAATGATATAACATAAATAAATAATTTGGGAAGAATTATATCAACCTTGTCAGATATTGATACTGCTATGTCAAAACAAAATCTGTTAAATTTTTACTTTCTCTTGCAACATGACTATAACATATTATAGGAAGGAAAGTGTTGTTTTCATGTCGATTTTTCAAAATCGAGTTTTCACCGGATATACACGTTTTTCAGACCCCCAGAACCCAAAAAACATGTTTTTAGCGATTGGTGTGTGTCTGTGTGTGTGTGTGTGTGCGTGCGCGCGCGGATGGTTGCGCGTGTGTGTGAACAAAATATCTCAAAAACGGAATATTAAAACTTTAAACTTAAGTTAGGGCCTACTAGAGGACCCCACACGAATATTTTCATCAAATTATGAACAAAAATTTTGTTCATAGGCTTTTACTTGCCTGCGTAATTAATTATGTGATTTTCTTTTGACGTCCTCGATGATTTACGTCCCGATAGGTAAGTGCAGGTATTTTCAAGGCTGTAGAGCCTAGAGAGAGCCATATTACATTTAATGTAATATGTAGCACTATGCCAATCGTATGAATCTCAGTTTCCTGTATCGGTGGCGGCAAAGGAGGGCAGATTAAGACAAGAAAACAATTAACAGTGTACACTACTTCAGAAAATCTGTGTACTAACAACTGATAACTAAACAGGTCAAGGTCTATCAGAAATGACATTTTATGTATCACATCAATTTTATCAGTATATTGCAACATTTATTCTACGTACCATTACAGGATTTCAAGTAATGCAGTGGAGACTAACTCGCAGGGACTGATGGCTATATTCAGGAATTCACAAATCATATTTCTCAAAACGTCGCTCAACATAATACTGTATTTCAGTGATTTTCGACCTTTCAGGCACTGTGTCCCCCTTTAAAAACTGATGTGAAGTCACGCCCCCCCCCCACCATCACTACTTCAACCGGTTAAAACAAGTAGTAGCCTTCAATCGGAATAAAAAATCAGAAGCTCGATCACAGTGTTGCAAGAGCAGGATAATTACCGTGTTTTGCAATAATCGAGTGCTAGAATCTACGAAAGTACAATGTACAAGATAGTACGATAATTTTGAAAATATACATGCGACTGCAAAACTGAGTAAATTATAGTTTTATTTTTTAAATACACTCAACCCACCGGGTTGGTCTGGAGGTAAAGTCGTCGCCGCGAGTCAGCTGTTTAACAACTGATTTTCGGAAACGAAGGTTTCTGGTTCAAGATCCTAGTAAAAGTAGTTACTTTTGTACGGATTTGAATGCTAGACAGTGGTTACCGGTGTACTTTGATGGTTGGGGTTCAATTAACCATACTCTCTCAGGAATGGTCGGCCTCGGTCTGTTCAAGACTACACATCATTTACACATCATACACATCATCCTCATCTCATTGGGTCATGGAATTGCTTTTTGATCTGAATTGAACAGATTGCAACGTACACAAATTAGGAATAAAAAAAAATACGCTCACGCCTTCCTGAAATTCATCTACGCCTCCTCCACGGAATGCGTCCCCTAGGTTAAGAACTACTGCGTGTAATAAATGGTAAAATTCAAGTCATCTTTAAAATACGAATTCTAAAAATCAATATTATCGTAAAATGTTTTGTTTTTTTAAAAGGATTTGAAGCTAACAATTTTTCCTACAAATTTTGTCTAACATTTTACTTTCTTTTGCACTATATAAAATACAGCTATAGTTTACATAATATCAATAGGCCGTTGCCAAACTGCCTTAAAAATATACAAAACAAAACTTATTGATATTTAATTTTGTGCCAAGAATTATTATTGTTATGACAAATGAAAAATAAAGTACTTCAAAAAGGGTCAAAAATAATGGAATAATGAGTCAAACAAAGGTAGCCTATCAATTAACCATATGCTCACGCGTTTATGGAATTTACGAGAACTATAAGTAAAACTGTTTTTATGTCGATTTTTGAAATCATTTTTTTTACTGAAAATGCACGTTTTTAGGCCTCCGAAACCGAAAAAAACATGGTTTTTGAGTACACACAGACCAATTGATCTGTGCGACTTTGTCTTTACGTATGTGTGTGTAAACAAAATAACTCAAAAGGGAAAACTGTTTGAACTTGAGACTTAGACAGTTACTTAGGTACCAAAAGGGGACCCGACACAAACAATTTCATCAAAATCGGTCAACAGGAAGTAGTAATTTATTCGAGCGTTTTTTACTTTTCTAATTTTTTTCAAAAACGTGTCTTACAATTTTGTTTTAAATCATCTTACTTGCTTCATTTTTTCTCTACAAGATGAGAGTAAGCGACATATCTCCTAAAATTCGTGGAACTATCCTCTCGTAGTAAACATTATGACCATTAACTCATGATTAAAATGAAGCTGCTTTTTATTTTACATTGTTTATTCATGATCAGACATGATCATGATCAGAGATAATGTCTTTCATTATTTACGTTGACAAAAGAAAGTTATGTGAATATTTCACATCATATTGTTTAGATATTATTACCTTTCTTTTAATTTTTTTTTAAATTTATTTATTTAACGTCGCATCAACTACAACGGTCATTAGTGACGACGTTGGGGTGTAACTTTTGTACAATGGAGGATGAAATTATTTTTTGTAACGTATGAAAATATGCCGTGCCTGACTGGGATTCGAACTCAGGACCGCATGATGAGAGGCGAGCACGTTACAAACTGCACCAATGCGGCCGGCTCTTCTAAATTTTATTTTTGTAAAATTGTTGATAAAAGTTAATTTTAAAATATTACACTTCATTTATGGTTGCAAAATTCAATACCAATTTGAACTTGAGATATCACATTGCTGCAACACACAAAATTTAATTGGATACAGCAATTTTTAACATGGATACGTTGTTGACAAAAGAATTAGTACGGTGTTAGTAATATTCCGTGATTTTTTTGTTCGTAAAACCAAGCCTGATTGCAGTAACTGTATTGTAGGAATATAACTCGTGCGTATTTGGGTTTAGTTGTTTGTAACACAATTGAAAATTTATTCCCAAAACCGATGAGAGTTTGTGTGTTAGAGAATTTTTGGTTTAGCACTTTAACTTTCAATGAAAGAACTACTGGAATATTTTATACGCCCCTAGAGGGAGAGTAGTAAAATGAAAATGTACAATAGGTCTATTGTTTCTACTTTTCAATTCGTTTCTAATTCTTTAACCTTTTATTAATAATTAGTAGTCCAACCCATAAATAAGGTAATTTAATTTACAAATTTTAAATTGTATAATAAAATTCCGTTTTAATTCTTCTTTCTTTTGGGTATTTTTCTTTTTCATTTTGCTCTTTTTCTTCTTTTTTTGGCTCTTCTTCTTCTTCTTCTTCTTCGTCCTTTCCCACTTCTTCATTTTTTGCTTCCTCTACTTCCACTACAGCTGCTTCTTCTTTTCCTTATTTTTCCCGCCACCTCCTCCTCCTCTTCACTTCTTCTTCTTCCCCTTTTTCTACTTTCCTCTTTCTTTTTTTTCTCATCTTCTCTTTCTTATTCTTCATTCTCCTTCTCCTCTTCTTCTTCCTCTTGCCCCTTTGATACTTCTTCAACTTCTTCTTTCTTTACCTCTTCCTTTCTTCTTTCGCTTCATCTTCCCTTTTCCTTCTTTTCTTTCTCCTCCTTATTTCTTCTCCTTCTTCTCGTCCCCTCCGCCTCATTTTCTTCCTCCTTTGCTGCTTCTTCTAAATTTTCTTCTTGGACTTCTTCTTCTTCTACTACCTCTCTCTCTTCCCCTTTCTCTTTTCTTATTTCTCTTCCTTTTTCTCGTCCTGCTGCTAGAAATTATAGCAGGCCACAGGTCTGCTTTATTTCTCGGTCTGCTGTTTCCTCTTTCCTTTTAAAAATCTATCTTATTTTATGCAGTCTCCTCTTTCTAGCGCTTTCTTGAACGCCCTCCATTTTTTTTAACATAAAAGGAGCACAATAACTACTATCTAAAAAGTCTTTGCTCATTCATACGTTATAGCTGCTCAGGAAATATTACTAAGTGCAAGAATAAATTACATTATACAGTGAAGTAACCTGCATATCGCAGGTATAATTAACTTATACATATAATTAATAATGAGAGGAATTAAGACGGATAGTTTTGTATAAAAAATTAACACATGTTTGGCCTCCTCAATGCGGTAGCAAATAGCCCACTAGCCTACGAAACGAAGGATCTAAGGTTCGATTCCCGGATAGGATCTTTATCACGGTAAAACCTCAGTTAGATTACCAAAGGATCTGAGGTTCTAAGGTTCTAAGAGGATCTAAACTAAAAGTGCTACTCTAAGAGGATCTAAGGTTCAATTCCAGGTTAGGATTTTTATCAGGGTAAAACCTCAGACCAAAACCCACAGCAGTTGTTAACGACCAAGCTATCGATGCGGCTTTAACTAAACTAAAAAACTCAATTTTAAAGCATTTTAAAAATTTTGTCTACGATCTCAAGTGTTTTCAGGAAATGTAGTTATTGCTAAACAGTAAAATAATTTATTAATGAACATTTATTTTTATTTGGATGAAGAATTGGAACAGTAACCCCCGCGTTAACTTCCTTCCCAGAAGATAAAATACCCGAAGGCATTTCAACCAACTTCCTAGAATTTTGTCACAACGTGGATACTGTTATGCACAAATAGATTTTTATCTGCATATTTCATTAATAATGCAAAAATCAATTTCCATATTTGCTATTTTATTTAGTTTTCCATTTTGTAATATTACATCGTATCATTGTTATAATATTAGAGTAGAAGTCAGTAAGATATTTCACAAAAAGGAACAATACTTATAATTCTTTCAAACAATCTAAAAGAAAGTAAGATTATTATAGACAGTAAGGGATTTCGGAATAAATAAATTACAAATGAGTTTCATAGCCTCAAGTTACCGTTTGGAAATTTTAATAACAAAAACCGATCGAGTAAAGACTTTAGTTATTCATGAAAAATAAAGGCGCATTACTCGAGGCAGCTTCAGATAACTCGGCTAAATCACAGCCACATTATTGGTTTAAACACTAAATTGCCTTTAGCGTAGAAGAATAAAAAGATCTTGTTTTTTAACAAAGACGCAAATAAAACTCAAGTTAAAATAATTTGATAACTTTTAGTATTTATTTTATTGGATATCTAATTACTCATAAATTGTAATTCTATTTGACTTTAATAACGATTAAAAATCGTTTAATACGTTGGATTAGATTTAGATCTTAGTTAAAACTGATGGTTTAGTTATCATGTAAGCACTGACTAAGTTACTAAAGAGATTACAATAAAAGTACAATAAATTTTAGGTAGTAGGCCTAATTGGTTCCGTAACGATATATATTTTGTGAAAAAGCTTGCATAATCCTAATTATTTTTGTTTTCGTCATGCTTATTCTCATTGCACATTCATCCTTATGGATGGTATTTATTAAACGCCCTTCATATATAATTAATTAATGCAAAGGATATGAGTACTTTAGAATAAATGTACAATGAAAAAAACAAAAATCATAATTTATTTCCAAGCCAAACATAAGGCATGCAATGAGGTATGGCTTGACGGTAAGAAAATCTGGTGTAAAACACTCACACAACTTTCTCTTTCCAATGAAAATAATAAACAATATAACCTAACGTTAGTAATAAAACATTATAAATAAACAAAAAACTAACCTCAAAAAACATAACCTTATTTTAATCATGAGTGAAAGACGCTAAATGAAAGTCAACCTCAGTTTGGCTTTAAAATACGGAAAATCACTTTCACGCTAAACTAGGCTCTATAGAGAAAAATGCTTTAAATAAAAGTTGTAGATCTTTTAATTTCCTATAAATTTTATTATATATACATACTTTTGTTGTTAATTGCATACTAGGGTAAAAATCTTAAAAAAAATCGATTGTTTTTATATCTACATTTTCGTGAAAAAAAAACTGAAAATCGCTAATTACCGCTAAACTAAGCGTTATTCAAAAAAAATGTTTGAAATACAAGTTGTAAGTTTTTAAATTTTCTAAAACTTTTAATATAAACATTTTTGCGCTAAAATGCATATTAAAGCTGTGATCTTAAAAAACCATTTTTTTACGAAAGAACAACCTCCCCAAGAATTTCAGCAGACATGGCGCCTCCCTATCTTGTAGAGCATAAAGAACGTAGTAAATGAGGCAATTTTTTAAAAATTCGTAGGGGCCGTTTTTGAGAAAATCGCAAAAAAGTGAAAAATAACACGAAAAATCTACTACGTCCGGTTGACCGATTTTGATGAAAATTTTCGTGTCGGGTTCGGTAGTAGTATCTAACTTAAGTTTCAAGTTCCAAGTTCGGACGATGTTCCGTTCTTAATATATTTTGTTTATACACACTCACACACACACACATACACACAAAATTTACATCCTTTTTTCAGAGGCGTCCAACAAGGTTTATAGTTCAAATCCATTTCAGTAATGTGGAGAAGAGTTAACACTTAATGATCTTATTTAGCTTTTTTCGATTTTATAATTGAAGAGATTAGTAGATGAAGGAGCTATGTAACATTTTTTCAAAAACCTAAAAACTTAGTTTTTGTGATTGATGAAGATTTAAACTGTCTCTACAATTTAAGGAAATACTAGTGGATAAGTGGTAGTAGTATACGATTGTAGCCTACTGTTTAATTTAGTGTTCTGTAATGTTTTAAAGTGTCAAGATTACCTTGACGCCTTCCACCAGAATGAATTTCAGTCGTAGAGACACATTTTTGGAAGAATAACAGTTGACTGTGGTATTATATAATTATCTTCAGCAGTAAAAGCTGTTATTTGGTATTTTTTTGACAAAATTCTGTTATGAAACATTTTGTCTTCTATTTTTGAAATACTGTTTATCCATCCTCAGAGAATAAAGTGTACGATACAGATTTTTAAAGGACGAAGGTGTCAAATGCATAAGAAAAATATGATAAAAGTGGTAGTGAAAAGTAATGTTCAAACAAAATTTTAATTGCATAAAGAGATAGGTAATATGTAGTTACTAAAGTGAAAAAAATTAGGCAAAATTCATAAAAAAATTGAAGTTTTAGAATTTTGATTTCATTATTCTCAAAACTAAATTTTTGTTGTATAACACCTTCTTCCACTAAGTTCTTCAATTGTAAATATCGCTCTGGCTTTTCCGTTTCGACTTTGAATCTCTCTGAAATGATGCTAGCTGCCATTTAATGTAAATTCAAGAAACGAAAAAGTTAAAACCCAATTGGTTGTCTCTCATCTTTATCATACAACACAGTTGGTTGAACACAAGATGACTTACTAATAATATACACTACGCATTTTAAAATTAATATCCCAGCTATATTCTTGGTTGTCCTTAAAAACTACGTTAACCAGATATTGCAAGCCGTAGTAAAAATTAAAGAGAACTAATTATAAAACACAGACTTGTCTCACTCCTCTCCTGATATCGAATTGATTTGAGACCCTGCTATCAATCTTCACCACAGCTCCTAGTGATAACTCGGACTTGCTTTTAATTAACTCCCGCTTTATTCAGCGTCCGCTACTACAAGTCAAAAAATCTGGTGTTAAACACTCACACAACTATCTCTTGCCAATGTAAATAATGAACAATATAACCTAACATTAGTAATAAAACATTAGAAATAAACAAAAAACTAACCTCAATAAACATAATCTAATTTTAATCATGAGTAAAAGATGTAAAATTAAAATCAACCTCAGTTTAACTTAAAATACGGAAAATCACTTTTTCACGCTAAACTAAACTCTGTAAAGAAAAATTCTATACATAAAAGTTGTAGATCTCTTATTTTATTATACATTTTGTCGTAAAATGCATACTAAAGCTAAATAAAAAAATTGATTTTTTATACATTTTCGTGGAAAAACAGAAAATTGCTAATTACCGCTAAGCGTAATACAAAGAAATCTTTTTAATGAAAGTAGCAAGATTTTAAATTCTCTACAACTTTTATTTTTTTACATTTTTGCGCTAAAATGCATATCAAAGCCGCAATCTTAAAAAAACTATTTTTTTACGAGAAAACAACCTTTTCAAAAATTTCAGCCGACTTGGAGCCCTATCTTAGCCCTATCTTGTAGAGCATGAAAATAGTGAATAAGGTGATTTTTAAAAAAAATCGTAGGAGCCGTTTTTGAAAAAATTACAAAAAAGTTAAAAAAGACACGAATAAACTACTACTTCCGGTTGACCGATTTTGATGAAAATGTCCGTGTCGGGTTTGGTAGTAGTATCTAACTTAAGTTTCAAATTTCAAGTTTGTACGATGTTCCGTTCTTGAGATATTCTGTTAACACACACACACACACTAATCGCTAAAACATGTTTTTCGGGTTCTGGGGGGGTCTGAAAACGTGTAGATTCGGTGAAAACTCGATTTCAAAAAATCTACATAAAAGCAATACTTTCCTTTGTAGGTTTATATATTCATATAGGCAAGAGAAAGTAAAAATACAACAAAAAAGCAATAATGGAATTGGGTGGTTGATAATAACGTACAGTTCCCGATAACAAATAAGTTCAAACAAGTTGTAAAACAATCATTAAAAATTTAATCATATATATTAATTTAATCATTTATTTTAATTTTAGTATTACAATATAATACAATTTTATACAAGTGACTGAAGATGTACCATCTTCTGTAAATTTTAAATAAATGTGAAAAAAATTTTTAGTTTCAATTTTTCATTTACTCTGATGATGGTGGATCCACCGAAACACGTGTAAGTAGAAATTACAATAAAGGTGACGCAGTTTAAAAAGAAGGTTAGTGAAATTATTATATTAATTCATTATATGAAATAGATACAATATAAAAGAATATAATTTTACAATAACCCCTACTAATTATCTACCAAATCATCTATTAAACTTAATAAATTATTTTTATTTCTTACCTATTAAACTATTGAAGCGTAAATTATGAATTAATCTTTCTATTGTCTTGTTATAAAATTATGGCATCTCTTAACTTTTTTTATGTACTAGTAACCCCCTCGCTTCATTTCTCGGTAAACTAAACTTAAAACATTTAGTTCTCATACAACCATACACGTTGAAAGCCCGTAAAAACCAATTT
The DNA here is from genome assembly GCA_035578175.1 of Catonia carolina. NCBI lineage: Eukaryota > Metazoa > Arthropoda > Insecta > Hemiptera > Achilidae > Catonia > Catonia carolina. The sequence continues at coordinate 251,032,254 of JAQMRL010000001.1, read as the reverse complement.
AGTATACTGAAAACATAAAGTTTGTTGACACCGGTATGAATCACCAGTTGCTGGGTAGAAATACGATTTGAGAATAACCGAATAGGCCTATTGCGTTTATAAGAAAAAGTAGATTATTTTTAAACAAAAATTGTATAATCTATTTGATTGTTTGAAAGATTTACGTAATTTTCTATGCAGAAATTATTTGTGACATTTTTTTTAGTTTTTGTACTGTAAAAGATTTAAAAAAATGTAATCGAAGGAAGAATAAATACTTTTTATAAGATAGAAGGAGAAATGATCTTATTTTAGAACGTGCTAAACGGCACCATACCTGACTGTATAATAAAATGTACTCTATAAAAATACAAAGTAGAATAGAATAGATTTGTTTTATAATAGGCGAAAAAATTAACCTTCCAAACGATAATAGTAATAAAATATCACTTCATTTTAATTCGCATAATTATTTTCTTTAAATTTTTGATTACATATTGCCATAAATTACTCATGAAGCTCTAAACGTTTCAACAGTAAAAGAATTTTTGAAATTGGTAGTTTGTTTCTGAGATTACCTTGTACAAACAAGTAAATAAATAAACAAACTTCTTTATAATATGAGTATAGACTAACCGACTCATGCGAATTAATTCGCACAATAATATTAATTAATTATACAATTACATAGTCTTTATTTCGCGATGTTTTGTATCAGTGTTATTTTTGAAATACAGTAATTTATATCCACCTAAATAAACAATTTCCGTCACGATAACGACCCTTAAAAACAAACCTGAACTTCTACGTCACCACTAGAATAGTAGCACAATCGAAAATTTTATTCAATCATCTTTTATTTACTTCCCATAATTTTTTTTTATTCATTTATTTAATTAACGTCGCATCAACTACAACGGTCATTAGCGAGGACGTTGGGGTGTAACTATTATACGATGGAGGATGAAATGATATTTTGTTACGTATGAAAATATGCCGTGCCTGAGTGGGATTCGAACCCAGGACCGCATGATGAGAGGCGAGCACGTTACCAACTTCCCATAATATTATTACGGCTTTTAACAATTTTTTGGGGATTTTTTGCAGAATTCCATAAGTGACCATTTTGAACCATGTAAATTTTTATTTAAATCCGATCAACAGGAACCTGTAGGGCTATTTAAAGACACACAGAATCTCCATTTAAAGTAAATTGAATCATATTCTGTGTTTTAAATATTATGACCATCCTAACTAACTAGCTCGTGACCTAACTACAAGGAAATTCCCAACTGTCAACGTCCAATGTTTTGGCCAGACAGAATCTACTCCGTCACGTGCAACACGTTATTTTTTTTATCAGGCATGGCCACATAGAATGCGTGTGCGTTTTTGTTAGTTCGTACCAAGGCGTCAAAGAAATAATTACTTCGTAAGTTATTTCTCATGTAAAGTATGGAACTTAAGTTTGTGAACTGATTTTTTTTGAAGTTTCATTAAAATCGGTGCTGAGGCAGTTAATTCCCTACAATTATCAAAACGTAATAAAAACGTACCTTCATCTGTTCCAAATTCTCTCCCCAAATCTTCTGTATTATATTTCTGTCTTTTTGTGGTCTTTATTAGATAGAGCCCAAGGATGATGATGTTTAAAAACAGCAGAAATAATGATTTCTTTAGAGATTTCCATCATAAATGTACTCGCGTCTTGTCTGTTATGCGTCTTGAAATAAATTGTTTTGAATGAAGCCGCAGGACATACATGAAGGATGTGACTTAAAAGATGTATCCGCATCGCGTGTGGCCACAACCACTCTATTTCGAAGAATGATTGTAGTCGAAAATAATGTATATGACGATTCGAATTGGTTGCCTGATATGACGGATTCTGTCTTGCCAAAAGCTAAAGCGCAAAAATGGAGCAGAGACCTTTTGGTCTGAATGAAGACAACACCCGTAGTTCTAAACATGAATGTACCACTGAGTACCTTTCTCCTGAAAGTAAAATTCTCTACCGCCCGTTGAATTAAATTTCATATACTACGGAAATGTATAGTACCGAAATAAAAATTAGGGCAAAAACATTCATGAGGATATTTTTTGGAACAAAATATTTTAGTGACAATTTTTTTTCAGATGTAACAATAATTTTTGTTTTATTAATGAACAATTTATTAGTTTATCTGGTATTAAATATTATTTCTCATTATTATTATTCTGCTAAGATTTATTGTGGTTAAGCTTAAAATAATTAACGGCTTGAGTCAGTAAAAGGTACGTCAATGTAAATGGTAGTTATGTTAAAGCAATACTAATTCTAATTAGTACACAGGTAACTTAGATACAATGAAATGAACAGATGTTATTGAAATATCAACTTGTGTTAACAATACCAAACGTTGACCGCAAACATCAAAGGTCTTAACACCAACAACCTCTCCCAGAGAGAGAGAGAGAAAGAGAGAGAGAGAATTATATTTATGTTGTTGATATAATAATGCATGAAATATTTTAGGTGCAGGTTCAGTAGATTCAACGATAATACGTATCAAACACAATCTTATAACTACTTGTTGCCAAAAGCTTTACGTCTAACCGCATTATGGCTTCAAACATCTCTTTGCCATTCATGTTATTAGTGAGTAAATCCTTCACAAGTTAGGCGTTAAACTTGTTAGCAACATTTCCCGATTGTTTTGTCTTTTTATATTTAAATTTTGCTTTAAGATTGTTTGATTAATTACTAAAACCAAAATGATTATCTAGATAAATATTTCCTTGTGCTATATTTGTTTTATATAATTATTTTCTTATACTAAAATCATTTTAACCGATAGTTTTTTTCAAGTAAAATTTGATGATAAGTTATCGACCTTGCATCCAATTCGTTAAGGTGTACCTCAAGGTAGCATTTTAAGTCCTTTTCTATACACGCCAACTTTGCCGATGCACTGCTATTATTGTGCCTGATGCCTTATCAGTCCACGCTTCTGAAAGACTACAGCCACATATCTTAATAACATTCAAGACTGGTGCCAAAAATGGAGGATCAAAGTAAAACAGAAGTAATACTCGTATATACACATTACAAAATTATTCAAGATTCGAATTAACGTTTTACTTCTTAATCTTCTTGACTTAATTTGAACATGAAGGAAATGTTAATTGAATTAAAAATTTGTGATTTTAAATAATCATGTTTGAATTTAAGAAGTTAAATAGGACTGGATGACGAAATCGTTGCTAAAGTTTTAGCTGAGAAAAATGTTAACAAGAATAGTGATGAAGCTGTTCCTATTGTCAGTAATAGAGAAGCAAGAGAAATGTTAACAAATTGCCCAGAATGGTACGAAAACCAAGAAGAGGCGGAGATTAGGTTATTGTTTTACACCAAGTTCATCAGCTTGCAGTAAACAAAGAAATCCAACGAATTCAGAAGAAAATTACTGATTCTTTCAAGAAGTAACGATCTTGGCTAGTTTTCAAAGTTTGTATATGAGTTTTTATTTGTTCATAACGTCTTACGTCTACAGTATGCAATTTCTGTAATTTTATGTGGTTTTGAACAATACAAAACATTGAAAATAAAGTACAAGGTCTATATGCACCTATAAAACAGGTATTTACCCATAGAATGATTTGTTTTGAATATATACATTATTAGTAAACATTCATAGTGTATTTATTATTGTACATACTATGTACTTCTAGGTACAATTAAAATTCCCCTTCTGTTATTCGTTTTTTCTCTAATTTGTCACCTCCTCCGTTGCTGACGAACTATTGAGGTTCTACTGTATTTTATGAAGTCACGGAAAATGAACAAATCTATTCAATTGGTAAATTTAATAACAAATCCAGTATTTCTTAAACACAGTGTTTCTTAAAGGAAACCAGATTGTCTTTTTAAAATATTTTAAAATCCATCAAATTTGTAGTTAGGCTGTCTTAGAATGAAATTTTTAATGATCTCGTAAATGTTGATTATAATTGAAAATAATGATTCAAGAATATAAAATAAATTAATTGTTATTTCTGTCAAAAGCCATTAATTTATAACAATTGATATATCAATATTAAATTTTCTTGTAAACTGAATTAAATTATAATAAATTAAACTTATAAATAAACAAATTAAATAATTAATTTTACGTTAATGTTATCCAATATAAGAAATTATAGTATAAATTAGGTTTTTATATAATTAAAGTGTTTAATACAATTTTAATTAAGACACACATAATCGTTAAAAGTACTTTAGACTTTATAGATGACTGATCCGCACAATTTATAGTTTTAATTGATGTAATTTTAAAAGCAAACGTTTAAAAATGAAACTAAATATTATGTTTAAATTTTAATTGAAATATTTTTGTCAAAATAACGAAGTTTAAATTTCTGGTAAAGTCAGAAATATTGGGGGGTTATATAATACTATATCCATCTTTAATGTTAGTCTAATAAAATAATGTAATAATAATATAATATACTGATAACAAAACTATTCGAGATTCGAACTAACGTTTTACTTCTTAATCTTCTTGATTTATTTTGAACATAAAGGAATTGTTAATTGAATTTAAAATATTGTAATTTTAATTAATCATTTTTGAATTTAAGAAGTCAAATAGGACTTTGTTCTAATGCAAAAGAACCGATCTTGAAAAGTTTCACAGAAAAATATCTATAAGTTACAAACGTTTTTGTGGTATAGTTTGAAATTTTCATTAACTTATAATTTGTTAATTTTCCTTAAAACGCATATGAAACTGTTGTTTAAACCAGTTATTATTTCTCTTCAGTAATTATTGAATGTTTAGTATTATGTTGCTAATGTTTCATAGTTTCTTCTGTAATAAATTTTTAAAAATTAGTCTTGGTAAAAATCTAGGCCCTATTTGATCAGAAAACACTAAGTAAAATTAAATAATTTGTCCACTTGTTCTTATTTGCTTATAAAACGAAAACTACATGGAGAATTAGAGAAAATTTTTAAAAATATAAAACGAATTTTAAGAAAAGTGAATAAACCAAAAAGACTTTAGAAGAGAACATTTTTTAATTAGTATCAAACAAAAAATTGAAACATTAGATATCTTGGCTCATACTTAGATCGTCTTCTGACATAGAAACAACATTATAAATTGGCAAAAGAAAACAGGCAGACCTAAATTTTCGAAAGACATATTGGTTTTTAAGCAACAATCGCTTTTGACAAAATCTAACAAAATAATTTACCACTAAAATCAATATCGAAACCCATTTGGACATACGGCATTGTATAATTTTGGGGTACTTCTATAAATTCAAACATCGAGATCTTAGGGCAATTCCAGTCAAATACGCGTGTTTACCATAGGCATACCCTGATGTAAAAACCACAAATTATTTATAGAGATCTTGACTTAAACACAGTATAACAAAACATTTTAAAATTCAGTAGCTATTAATTGTTTAGATAAAATTTACAAACATTAGCAATCAATTCTATTCTAGAAAATAGTGTAAATTAAAAATTTAGAGTAATATTCTTCGATATTTTATTATTTTTTATACTTTTTATCATTTATTTAATTTTTAAAACCTTCACAGAGATCAAACATAGATGGATGTTTGACTTAGTTTATTTTCTTTTACTTTTCTACCAAAACGTTATTTATAGTCCAAAGAATAAACATATTATGTATAATGTGGCAGTGACATAAAATATTAAAAAATTTAAAGAAAATAGAATCTGCAATAATTAAATGACAGTAAAATTTTATGGGGACGTTTTCAGAATGAATGGCAAAAGAATTTTTAAAAAAATCTTAAACAATCTAAGTCAAAAGTTTGAATGGCTTCCTTAAAAAACAAGAAGAGATAAATCTCTTATTTCAAATTCTGATTTCAAATTCTTATTTCGAAATCTGATGGCGACAGAAAGAGGAGATCTTAATGAAAGAAAGAACTTCATCGTTCAGGGAAAATCAGAAAGAAAAGAGGAAAAACATGAGTCATCGTTTCGAGTTGTGGTCTCCATTGTGCTAATTCGAAAAAATTAAAGATTTTTTTGTATTAATAAAAAATCAAGTGTTAAAAAAAAGTTTTAAGTAAAAAAATATAATAATTTTATAAAGACATAGGCTATAATTTTCTCCCCTCAGGAATTTTTTATTTATTTATTTCATATTTTTGAAAACCCAGAATCTTCTATCTTTCTAAACAGGATGTAATTATGAATTCTTATAACTGAGAACCTTGTTTGCACTAAACGAAATAAAACATGTTCCATAGTCTCTTATCTGCGTTTCTTTTTGCAATTTGGCTTGATAATACCAAAATTACCAAATTTGAATCATTTTGATGGTTTTTCACTTTTCTTAACTTTCTTCACCACCTGTCCAATACTAACAACTAGCGAGTGAAATGAAATTCCAAACGAATTTTACAAATATAAGTATATTTATAAAAATTGCTGATTATAAGAAAACAGATTTTTACGTTTTAAACGCCTATTGGGGTTTCTCCTCTAGGAACGTTGTTAATGTCGAATTGGTTTACCAGACAGATAGTTAGATAATAATTACAAAAGGTATATATTAACATTAAACGCTTAGCGGGACTTTGATCGAGCTATATGACTCAGTTTAGATAGACAGCTAATGCCATTTTTCCATATCTGTGAGGAATCAACGCCATCAAAACCTGTTGTATGATTTATTAAATAAGATATTTTGTAAAATTAAATACAAATATTTGTAGGGTGGATGTACAAAATATAAAATACCAACAAACGCCATAAATTTCTTAAGACACAAATTTCAATGTTTAGTACAAAATGGTGTTTTAGTTTTTAAAAACCTTCAATAATCCTCCTGTTTTTAAAATTTGGTTGCAAATAATGATATGTTTTAACTTACATTAACCTTATATTGACTATTGGAATAACAAATTTGATTTTGGATTCCTCGTTTCATGTGGTGTCAATTTTTCAAATTGGACAGTAATTTTTATTACTTTGAGTTTTAAAAACATGAGAAATGTTATATTTTATTACCTTAGTTTATATGTAGTTACAATTTGATTTAGTTATCTGCAAACAAATGATTAGTTTTTTACGTAGGGGTTGTTATAAAAAAAAATTGAAAAACTACTACTTTATTGAAACAAAATGTTAACGTTTTACTGTTTATTGTTTTATTGTTAATGTTGACGTTTTTTTAAAGATAGTTAGGTAAATTATATTAACTTTAAATTCAACAAATACAATTACGCTTAGTGTTCCTTACTTTAAACATATTTTTTATCAAAAAAATTAACAATAAAGTTGAAGATATCTTTTATTTACGTATTTTTCATTTGTATTCTTTTTTAAAGGAAAAGCCCTTCTGTCTAGTATCGTAACTTGATAGTTTTTGTATTTAATTCATCAAAATTGCTAAGGTATGTTTGTTTTTGTAAATAAGAACATATTTTCACTTCGTCAAAATATTTTCTTCATTTTGTTTATTTACAATCAGTTATTTAAAAATGACAATATTTGAAACTATAAAAACAATGTTCAAGTTATACTAGTAAAAACTTGGTGTTAGCATCGCTATAACATCCACACTAGTTCCTTTGAAGGATGACTTTTAGCCATCGGTGCTTGGGTCTCCTCCGCGGATTACCTAGTCGCGAATGCATCTGCTATATGTACGGGTTTTTGTGTGTCTGAGATATAATATGAAAAGAATTAATTATAAAAGCATTTTGGTATATTTGGGAAATATGGTGAGATCAAGTCGTTGTGTTGGTGTGGTAGTAGGGACATGTTATTATACGTAGAATTTTGTTTTGTATTGCCTGAATGCATTTTATTTCTGATGATTCAGTAGGGTTCCACAAAATTATAGCTACTACATAAGTTCAACCTGGCTCTATCATTATTTTTATTTTCATATTTTGTTCTCTAGGAACAATTTTAATTGTTTGTTGTATAATCGTTTCAGTAAACAAAAGCAAGTTTTGAATTGATGCCGTGTTTTTAATGTGTGTACTCCACGTCAGTCGTCTATCGAGATGCAAGTCAAGGTATTTTATTTTATCACTGTGCAGAATCTTCTTATGTCAAATTCTCATTTAAAAGAGGAGAAAGAACTGAATAAAACTCCTAAGCACTTCGAATATGAAATAGATAGTTTTTCTTGGTTCGGTAATGTGAAATTATAAAAGTTACGCAAAATAAACTACATAATAATAAATTCGGTTTCAAGCAAGCACCTTTTTCCAACTGAATAGATCTACTAAAAATCTTTTAGGCCTCAAAGACTTTTAGAAACTTCAAATAAACAGCGTTGGATAAGTAAAATTAGTACATTCAATTAGGAACAACTTCATGAGAATTATTTCCATAGATTTAATAATTACACCGTAAAATGAATGGATAAATTTTCGTAAATAAGACACAGTTGTAAATATATGGATTTTTTATTCTCTAATGTGTTTACGTTGCAATTTGTTCAATTTAGAACAATAAGCAACCCTGTGAACCAATGAGATGAGAATGATATGCACTACGAGTAAATGAGGTATAGAGTTGTACAGACTCAGGCCAACCGTTCCTAAGAGAGTATAGAACCCTATTCAACCCTTTGATGGTTTATGGTTAGGGTTAAACCCTAACCATTAAAGTTTACCAGTAAACACTGCATAGTGTTTAAATTCGTATAGACATGACGGATTTGAATGATAGTTAGCAAATACAAATAAAAGTTAAAGTACCCTACTTATATAGACTACACTATATTAGAAAAATGTATTTACTAAAATAAAATAATTACTAAAATAAAATTGCAAATAAAAATTTCGAGGGGTATTTAGAATGTTCGATGAATTGGCCGAAAAAATTTAGGAAAATTATTTTTTTGTTAAAGTACAGTGTAATGCAATCCCGGTTCTTCTATGTACTAACCAACCTTATTAACATTTATTAAATTGTGTTATTAATTTCTCAATATATTCATTGGAAAATCCCCGTTCAAAATCAATTAGCCATGCTTTGCATTTTAGATTTCTTCGTTGGTACAAATACTGTTGAACTACTTTTTGTTTTGCCATATAATTATTGACTCAACATCTATCACCAGACATAACTCTACCCAAAAGGTTACCAGATGCATTTCAGGGCTGACTGAAAAAGGTTTCCCTGTGTTAATACACAAAGTCTCCAAATTAGTACACAAAGAGTCCAACGAGCACAAATTTTTCAATAACCTTTTCAATTTCGTTTCATCTGCTGTAAATTGTCTGTTTGTAAGAACCAGTTGATTATCAGTTGTTGAATTTAGCGGTTTTTCTTGTCTGCGTGGATCCTTGATATCTATTTGGATGTAGGCCAATTTTAATAAACTAGAGGGTTTTGATATGAATCTTCGAGAAAATGCTTCATCCGCCACTCACAAATGCTTCATGCTTCATTGTTCACTCCATTTCATTGTTTCGTTGTTCATTGTTCATCGCAAATTGAGTGAAACAATTTTCACTCAATTTGCGATTAATTTCTATAGATTTACACTTTCTTGCACAGTAATCAAATTACTGAACGGAGTTATAATTTGAATGCTATTTTCAACTGGCGTGATATGTTGACGTACGAAAAATGGTATCACATCATTAAACAAGAAATTAAATGTTAAGCTTTTTATCAGTTGATTTGAAAACAATTTAACAATGTTTTCACTAACTTATCCCTGTTGGGAAGGCTAGGAAAACTAACTGTTGAGTAGGCCTACCTTTCGTGGAATAATTATTTCAAGTTTAGAAAAATCTTATATTTGAGGTTTCTCGGTATTGTATAAATTCAGAAATAACGATTAAATTAGAAAGGAAAAAATTACGATAAAAAATGTTACAGTAATTTAATTTAGATTTTTGATTATTAAGTTGATTCCCACATGTTATGGAACTTATTTCAATGGGTTCACGATTAATCATAGGCTTTGAGTCAAAAATAAAGTTTTTTAATCGTGTTTCACTGCTTACAGTCTATTGGAAAAACGAATCTCAAAAAAATCTGATAGAATTTCAGAGCCAAAAATAATGCACTTACATTTTATTTCTCAATTTATTTACAGCCCTTAGTTTATGAACTCTTTTAATATTTTTCGAAAACTAAGCTAAAATAGGTTTTTTCCATGTTAGAGAAAAAGTTTTACATTATTATCAATATAAAATTACAACGGTCAATATTAATAAATGTATTTATAAACCGCTTTAATTTTGTTCAATTTTCGATTTTTTATAATACATTAAAATCTACAATCTATTTTTAAGCAGAATAATGAGTAGATGAATTTTTTTATGTCATGATCAAAGAAAACCCCCAAATGGGAGAAATTCGTGGATTTAATTAATGAGTTGTCTTATCGCTTTAAAATAAATCCGTAGGATATTTTGGTTTCAGCCGGCGAGTGTTGTTTGAATTATCTAACAGTGAAATGACGAGGTAATTCGTGTGTAATTTGAGTCTTCTTTGGTATTTTTTACTGTATGTTTCTGATTTCTTGTTGAAGTGTAAGAATGTGAAGATCCCTGTGTAAATGTTGTTCGTTATGTACTAAGGTGATTGTTCTATGTAATTTCGATAAACCAAGTAATTTTATTAATGTAGGTAGTTTTAATATTTATTATAAGTTAGCCATGAACTGATGCAGTAACAATAGTCTATTTTAATAGTATCAAACGGCGGGTGATCTTAACTGAATTGCTATATAAATAAATAGTTTTGTTTCTTATTACATGGTCAGCCAATTAAATGACTGAATCATTTAAGAACAGAAGAAGTAGAGGTGTAAAAGGCACTAATCAGAGTTATCTCCTCTGAAAGTAATGAATTTTATTATACAGCCAGACCCTGTGGTGAATGAAGTGAAGGTGTCATTTGCAGAGTGGAAAATATGTGCTATTCAGAGGGTAACATATGTTCAATTGAATTTTATTATACAGCCAGACCCTGCGGTGAATGAAGTGAAGGTGTCATTTGCAGAGTGGAAAATATGTGCTTTTTAGAGGGTTTGGAATGCTGATAAGCGTACTTTTACTCTCAGTGAGGAAGGCATGGTAAACCACCTCACTCCTCGTTTTACTTAGTAAAACCTCTACAGGTTCAAACCAGCCTTTCGGCTGATGACCTAAACAACAACAATATAAATAAATACAAGAAATCAACTAGCAAGTGACATTTAATTTGTAGCAAGCAGCCTATTATTCTTGAAAAAAATTACCCATGGGTAGTAGGCTACTTCAAAACAGCCAACAAACTATGGGATATTGCGCCAGACATAAACATCAATTTCTGTTAACAATACACTCATCCGTCTATTGAATTTTCAAGGAATAAGATAAATATAATTTAAGACTTTATCTGATTTTATTTATCCTGTATAATTTAATCTTCATTCATCTACATTATAAAAGAACGCATTAGACATACGTTAAAAACTATCATTAATTAAAACAATATAATGCATCAAATTATTAAAAATTTACATCGATATTAGGCCTACGTTCAGATTGAGACAAAAAATAGTATTTAACTTTTTTCAATCATTCTATTTAATAGGCCTATGCGTTCCGTATAGGCCTAGTATAAAATAGATAGCTTCTTTGATTTGTAAATTTGAATATTAAGAATTTCAAAAAAATTTGTTTATAATAATTCGAAGCCATCAATTTACATGCGTACTGTAAATATTCTTCCAAAAAAATCTACTGGATTACCAGTGATTTTAATGATTTAACTTAACACGAAACTATTTAACCTATTTAACTCTATAACTAATTCGTAAAATAATACATATTATAATTTATAATCTATAGTTTAGAATATAGTACTAATAATATTAATAAATTTAATTCTTAAAACTGAAAGTTTTACACACTGGAATATTTAGCCTATATTCAATAAATATGTAACATTTGCATTATCTTCCCCATTAAGTTATATATATTTCTATGTGCTCAACTATTTGAAGAATAGTTTTAAAGTTTTATAAAACATTTAAAAAAAAGTCAATAGACCTATTGCAAGAGATCTTTTTAACAAATTTTACAAATATATCTATAGAAAAAATGTTTAGAGATTATTCTTTTTATATTTTTGGCATAGGATACTTAAATGAATTTTTCATCAGATAAACTAGAATAGGTCACTGTATTGATGAAATTTTTATACGCAGGGTGTCATGTTTCTTGGATTTAAATGTAATTAAAATGTATTCTTAGCTTATGTAGTAGAGCCCTATTCGAAATTTTAACCAATACGATTAGAATGTTGTCCGATATCTTTTATCCTCATCCTGATTGTTACGTCCTTTGATTATTAGTATAAACAATGTAAATTTATCTAATTTTTGAATCCAATTAGAATAATAAAGTCTTTACTAGTTTTATATATGTTCAACTATTAGTTTTTCTTAAATCTAATGTAAATAAACATTTTTTCCAAGTTCGGACATTTTAAGTAGTGTCCCAAATAAAGAAAAAAAAAGTACTTTGCCTCAATTTCTAATGAGAGTTTGAACTATACAGCATAAATTCGTCTAATTTTTATGTGGAACTATATTAATAAAATACAACCATATTTTATACCAAAAAGTAAAACATATTATAAATAACTTAAGCTTAAAAACTTAAGGGTAGATTTCATTAATACACTTCGTTTTATAAAATTAGGTGTACAGATGAATTATTTACATAGAATAGGCCTATACATTACGATAGAAAATATTTTTAATTTTAATTTTATATTAATGAAGAACTTTTAGATAGAATTGGATGTTTGAATAGTAGCCCACATTTTTTAGTTCAGGGTAGCTTAATTACTAAAATTATAACTAAATAAAAAATTTATAAAACTATACGTATAATTACAATTTTATACGTAGTGTATTTTAGGAAGCTTAAGTTTGAAAACTAAGTATCAAGTTAATAGAAATTTTATTTCATAATAATTAGGCCTATTTACTCTTAACAAATTTTCTTACAAAATCAATACAAGGGATCCTGTAATAAAGTTTTAAGACTAGCTGCGAAATTTGAGCATAATTTAGTAAAGTCTATCAAAATCAATAGGCAAGGTGTTGCGCGGTAACAAATACTGAAAGAGTGCAAAATGTGCTTTCTTTTCGAGGTAATACAAAGATGACTTATTAGTTCTAAAACTGAAAATATATTAAATGATACAGTTGAAAAGGTATTTTTCGTTTAGGCTAATTCACCATAAGCAGAATACTCCCCATAACCAAATTACTCATAACCTAGGGAAAGTTTCCATGGCGAAGTGGTTTGCTCACAAAGTAAAAGGTCCCAGGTTAGATTTCTAGTTAGGGTCTGGAAATCATAAATCAAAACCCACGTTGTCGCATATGACCAAGCGATTAATATTTTTTAAATAAACTAAAAAACACCTAGTAAATAAACAATAACATTGCTTCCGATTTGCAGAGTAAAGTAAAACTGTTTATGCTCGATGGAACTATAAATTTTTAAAATGAATTAAATTAACATCTGTATCTTATTCATAGATGGATGTGAATTTTAATCAAAAGTAAAATAAAACGGCTATATCATACTTTAAATGTAAAAAAATGGTAAAAATGTTACACCTATCTTGTTATCACGAATTTAAAGTTTTACAAATCTAAGAACAGGAGTAGAAATGTTCTTACTGATTATTTAAGTCATCAAGAAAATACAAATGTGATTCAAGAATCTATATCTTACCTAATTAGAAGTACCTTTCTATTAAACAAGAGTACCTTTAGGAACTGCTATTAGGTATAAGTACGCCTAAAGAAAAGTTTATAGGAAGCCAATCAAAGGAATTGATTGCATGCAACGTATTTTGAGCTTAATTTGATGGCTAAATTTCGATGTATCTTAATGTGGTTTACAGTAAAAATTTTAAATAATCTTACCAAGAAAATCTGAGGACGTTGGTGCAAAACCAGAAGCCGCGGCCGCTGCAGCAAAATGCCCAAAATGAAGGGGATGCCTCAAAAGTGCCGGTGGTGGTGGAACTCGACATGGTGCTGTAACCGCTGTAGGCCTCGGAGCTAAAATGCTGTCTATTGTGAACAACCCTTGTGATCTTGGTGGAGGTTGACTACTACTCTTTCTTAATTGTTCCGGAGCTAAAGTATAATATGCTTGTTGTTGAACCATCCTTTCCCGACTAAAATCAAGAACACGATCTTCTTCTCCTTCTCGATCCGAATCACTATAGGAGGGGCTTCGCCCCGCTGCCCTTCCGGCAACTTTTATTTGCGAAAACGACTCCGTCGTTATGCCGTTATTGTTTCAACATGCAGGAAAACCAATCATTGTTTTTAATATCATAAAATTATAATTTCTTTTTAAAAATGTTTTATTTACTCTAAATGTTCTTTCGGCAAATTTTATGTTTTAAAATTATTCAGCAATTTTTTTTAAAGTTCATCCAATCGATATTCTAAACATAATTTGTTTATTATTGTAATATTATTTTTTTTAAAAACATCTACAATTGTATGAAACATTACAAATATATTTTTGTAAACGATTCCTTTTTAAATAAATTCATTTTAAGACCAGTAATATATTTTCTTATTATAACCAAGCATAAATAAAATAGTATTGAAGAAAATTCATTTCACGTGTTATCTTACTCTTAGAATATTTGAGGTTAGTTTGTTTTAAATGTCTTATAATATCAGTTTTTGTATCTCAAGTAGTCTTTTAATTTTGTAAATTGAAATCTTACTTACTTTTATTATTGTTCATAAAACTAATCCACAGTTTTTAATTAAATTTTAAGTTAACAACACTGATATTTTGATGTTTTTAAATAATCGAATATAACGTATACACATATTTATTTGTTACACTTTATATGAATTTGTGAGTTGAAATATAAATTGATAATTTGTAGCAGAACAAGATAAATAATCGATGCGTGTAGTTAATAATAAATATACAGGTGTCACCAACGATTTGTTAACCTACGCACGATATTTAGAGTACTATAATATCTGAACGTTGTTTGCGAAAGAGACGGACGCGTGACAGAGGCTGGAAGTAGCCGAGTTTGCAGGAGGAAAGGGGACTATCATTGGTTACCCCCACCACTGTACTAAAGGGGCGGTTCTAACCCTCTAACCCCCCAACAAAAGGATCTCTTTTGCCCCTTGCCCAATTATCCTGTTTGACTTTGTACACGAGAGGCTCTCACAAGTGGGTATTTCAGAAGCTGCTGTTTCAGGAATATATACATCCATTAGAGAAGTAAACAACTGAGGCCTCTGTCGTCATTTTTTTCTTTTCATCATTGCGTACCTCTTTACTCTTCGTCGAATGTATTGTTCTTCTTATTCGTCCGTATCCCTTATCTTTCTACTTTCATACTCACTGAACTTAATGTTTTGTTTACAAAACTAATTCATTTAAATATACAACAATATTTTTTTAATAGGCACAATTTGTCAAACTGAAAATTCAACATAATGTTAGGAATGTTAAGCAGCCAATGAGAAATATTTAACACAATATATTTGGGCTCATAAAAGGCAGTTGGAGTGTTAAATTATTTGCATTCGATCTGCTAGTTTCAATGCTACAAAAAAATTGTTTTATTTCTTATCACATGGTCAATTATATGACTGAAGCATTTAAGAACAGAAGAATCAGAGGTGCAAAAGAGAGTAATCAGAAATATCTCCTCTGAAAGTAATGAATTTCATTATACAGCCAGACCCTAAGGTGAATGAAGTGACGGTGTCATTTGCAGGGTGGAAAGTAGATGCTTTTCAAAGAGCCCGGCATGGTGAAAAAAATATGTTACTTTTCCACTCGGTAAGGAAGACATGGTAAACCACCTAACTCAACGTTTTACTTAGTAAAGCCTCTAGAGGTTCATACCAGCCTTTCGGTTGATGATGTAAACAACACAATTATTTAAATAAATATTCAAAAATTTTTAAAATATGTAATAGGCCTATGCTCTCCGTATTTAATAACAATAGACTATAAGGCTCTTGTAGTTAGTAATTTGGACTAATTTATTTATCTCATCAGTTACAATGAAGATATTTTTAAACATACGCTGTTTAATTCTTTTAGATATTTCTCTTTTAATTTTATAGATTTAAAATCACTTCCTACTTCCAATTTACAAAGTTATTAAATACTAATATATAGCCTAATTGAGAAGTTTTTTCTAATGAGAGTTTCTTGTTCTTAAAGTAAAAAAGATCAGTTGTTTTAAAAGTTGTACAATTCTATTATATTTTTAAAAACTAAAAAATATAAATAATGAGACAAGAAAAAGGATTATTATTAGTAGCTACAATTGCCACGAAAATATTTAAATAGGAATATTTGGGTATAAATTTTACTCTTTGACATGTAACTTATAAGATATTCTTCTATTATGATTTGTAAGATCACAGACATAATTCAGACTTACAAAAACCTAATGCAACATATTAGGGTTATTTAAATAATATTAAAATTAAACTATATCATATAGCTAGTATATTTTAAGGCAATTAAATTAAAATTCATAAAATTAATAGCCTATTCTAAATTTTCTGTTTAATAGGCTACTGATTCTTTTTCACTTTGAAAGATCTGTACTGTAAATAAATTTCTTTTAATGGCAGAAATTATTTGCACTTATAAGGATAGAAATGATTAAATTATTTGCACTCAATCTGTTAGTTTCAGGGCTACAAATTGTTTTTTACATCCGACTGTTCTACAATTAGCTACTGCTAATGCAGACGGTGAAAGATGAAATGATTTTTGTAACGTATGAAAAAATCCCGTGCCTGAATGGAATTTGAACCCAAGACCGCATGATGAGAGGCGAGCACGTTACCAACTACGCCAATTCGGCCGGCTACAAAAAATAGTTCTGTTTCTTATCATATGTTCAGTCAATTAAATGACTGAATCATTTAAGAACAGAAGAGGTAGTGGTGTAAAAGACAGTAATCAGAGTTATCTCCTCTGAAAGTAATGAATTTCATTATACAACCAGATCCTGTGGTGAATGAAATGTAGGTGTCATTTTCAGGGTTGAAAATATGTGATTTTCAGGTGGCCCGGGATGCTGATAAGCATTATTTTCAACTCAGTGAGAACGGCAATTTTAAACCACTCCTTTTTACTCAGTAAAATCTCTAGAGGTTCAAACCAGTCTATCGGCTGATGACCTAAACAACAACAACGACAGAAATTAGACATGTGGAATACAACTTTGGGGAAGCCTGTATATGTAAATTCAAACATCAACATCTTAGAGTGATTCCAGTCAAAGACTATCAGATACACACCCATAGTCTAATGAACATACCATGGAATGAAAATAATAGATTTATTTACAGTTATCTTACACACAGTGAAACAAGAAATTTCAAAATTTAGTATGAATTATTTGGACAGACTTCCGAACATAAAAACTTATTAGCAATTAATTTATTAGACAATAGTGTGAATTTAAATTCAAGGTTGATGAGATTTAATTTTTTGGACTTACCTTATCGATATTGTAATCAAAATTTAGCATAGTAGTGTTCTTTATTTTATCTATTAATTTACGTTTTAATATTTTTATACCTAAGCAGACACTGGTCTATAAGCCGGAGGGCAGGAGAGAACGAGGACGTCCGAGAAAGAGAAGGGCAGATTTGAGAGGTTCGGAACGGGCAGAGATGCCTAATCCTTGAAAGGCAGAAGATATTTTTATTTTTTTATTATTACTTTTCAAAAATTTCGTAATATTTATTTTATAACTAGGCTATAGAATTTATAAATCTCACAGAAGTCAAAAATCGATGGATATTTGACAATTTAGTTATATATTTTTACTCTAACTTTCTTACCATTTTACTAAACTTCCTTACGATTTAATTACTATTTTTTTACTATTTTTATTACTTTTACTTTTTACTTTTTTACTTTTTATTTTATTTTACTTTTTATATTATGTTTTACTATTTAATTTTATTTAACTATAGGCCTATTGTATTTTTAACTTTCTTACTTTTATTTTTACTTTTAACTTTAGTTTTTTTACTTTTCTGCCAAATATACCTATTTATTTATTGTTCAAAGAAAATGGACAGATTATAAAGCAGCAGTGGGCTACCTATAGATAATTTTTAACAAATAAATAATTTTAAATACAGAAGTTTATAAACTAGATCTAGGGAAATTTTTTAAATTATTAGTCTAATGTTTATTAAAATAGTTAAGTTACATCAATATGATCTGTAATTTTTTAACGACCTAATATTTTATCTGAATTTATAGAGTAAAACAATTAATTAAACGTAGGTCATTAATTGTCATATAATGTTTTCAGAATTAGAGCGAATTGTTTTCTTTTCAATTCTTTTAACCTTATTAGGAAAAATGTGGAAAATTTAACAGGCTTATCTATTTGAAATGTAAGGAAGATTACGTTGGTGCTTGAAAATTAATTTTGATATGAATATGTGGTCTAAAATATTCTATAATTCATTTTGGATTATGTAGATTCAAATAAAAAGTAGGTTTTCTCTTGCAAGTTTAAATTTTCGAAGAAATCTGGAGAAAAATAATATTATTACTAAACAAAAAAACTACTAAATTTAATGTAGGCCTACAATTCATATTTAAGTAAGTACATAATTTAAGTAAGTAAATTCATACTTACGAGCAAGTTAGTATTGACAATTCAAAAGTAAGTCAGTAAAACAGAATAAAAATGTAAAATATAGAGAAAAGGGTGTGAACTATAACATTATGCATTGACTTAAGTTTAGTGATGTGTAAACTAGGGAAGAGGGTAACGGTCCATTAAGAGGGGACTTAAAAGATAAATTCCCTTGGGACTTAAGAGCTAAGTTCCGTCAGGATAGAAATACTTTTAATTCGACCCAGCTTAGCTTTTAAGTATCACCGTCTCCTTCTTTTCTCAGTTTACAAATCCAAACACAAATATTTACCGCTGATGCTATTTCTTCAAGTCGTATTTGTTTTTATCTCTCTGTAATGTTGATACAATCGATCTTCAGCCATGGACATCAAACATTAAATTCCATCTGCACAACCGATAGATGCAATCGCTTAATCAGTCTTCTTGAATTTAACTTCCTTCACTTCCCCGTTCAAGTTAATTTTCACGTTTTTACTTTTAATTTTTGAAAACTAATTCCGTATTTCGTGATAATATACAAATAACTTGCCCATAACAGGCAGGTGGAGTGTTAAATTATTTGCACTTTATCTGCTAGTTCCAGGGCTGCAAAAAATAGCTCTGTTTCTTATCACGTGGTCAGCCAATTATACGACTGAACTATTTACGAACAGAAGAGGTAGAGGTGTAAAAGACACAAGTCAGAGTTATCTCCTCTGAAAGTAATGAATTTCATTATACAGCCAGACCCTGTGGTGAATGAAGTGAAGGTGTCATTTTTGCAGGGTGCAAAGTAGATGCTTTTTGGAGAGCCTGGCATGCTGATAAGCATAGACTACTTTTCTATTCAGTGAGGAAGGCAATAGTAAACCACCTCACTCCTCGTTTTACTTAGTAAAACCTCTAGAGGTTCAAACCAGCCTTTCAGCTATTGACCTAAACAACAACATACAAATAACCTAATAACATCCTAGTATTTACAAACAGTCGGTTTATAAATTTTCAAAAATTTAATGTAGCCTGTATAAAAAATTCGCTAAACGCTAAAGATTTTTCGCCAATCAAGATCCGTAAGCAGGTACTAACTTTCAGATTTGTAAGAATGTAATTCTTATAATTGTTTACTTTTTTTTACCTTTACATGAAAATACAGGGAAAAAAGTATAGTTTTCATGTCGATTTTTCGAAATCGAATTTTCACCGAATGTAGGTCTACACATTTTCAGGTCCTCTGAACCAAAAAAAAATCATGTTTTTAGCGATTGGTCTGCGTGTGTTCGTGTACGAACTAAATATCTCAAGTTAAATTATCTCGTCAAAATATCTTTTTATGCTCTACAAGATAGTGAAAGCACCACATCTGCTAAAATTCTTAGGACTGTGCTCTCGAGGTAAATATATATATTTTTTAAGATTTCGGCCTTAATATGCTTTTTAGGCCAAAAGCGTATATGTCTACTTTAAAAATTAACAACTTTTATAGTAAGTAGGCTATAAACAACTTTTTATTTCAAACATTTTTCTTCTAAAACGCTTAGTTTAGCGTAGGCTACATTAGTGATTTTCTGTATTTTGTTCATCAAAATCGGTAAAAAATGGGATTTTTTAATATTACGGCCTTAGTAGGTCTAGACCTATAACGCATTTAACGGCAACTGAGTCACTGATATGGTTTAAAAAAAAGTCATAAATAAAAAATCTATAGGATGCACGTGGATTTATTACTAGCCTCAGTGAAGTGCGTTAAATATACTTTTTCATTGCTCTTCCCGGTTCCACACCACTCATTACGTTCTCTAGATATAATTTTTAAAAAAATACCATTTTTGGGATGAACAAAATTTTTTTTTAGTATTTTCCTTATGGTAGTTACCCCTTTCAACATCTTAGATGTAAGTGGTGAACATATAAATGCTTTTTTTTGAGATATTATCACTAGAGAATATGCTGGCTGATTTTTAGAACTGTAACTTTTGAATAAAATATAAAAATAATGTGTAATTTATTGCTTCAGGGGTAGATTTTTTTGTAGTGTGACTAGCTTACTTTTTAGCCAAATAACATG
The DNA here is from genome assembly GCA_035578175.1 of Catonia carolina. Taxonomy (NCBI): domain Eukaryota; kingdom Metazoa; phylum Arthropoda; class Insecta; order Hemiptera; family Achilidae; genus Catonia; species Catonia carolina. The sequence continues at coordinate 251,011,528 of JAQMRL010000001.1, read as the reverse complement.
CGGTAGAGTTCACGTTCATCTGCTTGGGGTAGAGTACTTCATAATTCGTTTACGCATGACAGATAGTAAATAGCTTAAAGTGTCCCGATAAATATTGTCGTCATTTATTGTTTAAAAAGTGTTTTAAAATATTTCTATGTTGTTATTTGAAGTGATAAAAGATGAATTATAACAAAAGAGACTTTGGGGCCGACCATTTATTAAAAAAAAAACTCGTGGAGTATCAGCTCAACTTTTAAGAGAATTTATTTTGGAGATCCGCGAGAATATGGAATCTATTGTAGGATGATAAATGTTTTTGATTTACTTCTGATTTTTTTAAATTTTGAATTCATTTATTCAACTCAGGATAATAGAGATAACTTTTTTGTTTTTTAGTTTATTTATAGTTGCATTAACAATTTTGTTCTTAGCGACTACTGTGGGTTATGGTACTATAAAGGTGGATTTTAACGCGTTAAAATTTCCAGATCCTAGCCGTAAATCGAACCCAGGACCTCCATGTTGCAGGCAAGTGCGCAAACCACTATGCTACGGAGGCGGGCAATGAGACGTAATTTCTCTCATGTGTTTATTTTTGTAATTTTCACAATTAGTGTTCAACAAACATTAAATTTTCGCCGTGCAAATTAATATGTTTCATTGTTTCAGATTCTGATCACTTTATTATTAAACCTCTAGAGGGATAAGTTGATTTTTTAAATTAACCATAACCTCGCTATGAAACACATGCAATTTACATATGAATGTTGTTGTTTAGGTCATCAGCTGAAAAGCTTTGAACCTCTAGAGGCTTTACTAAGTAAAACGAGAAGTGAGGTGATTTACCGGTGCCTTCCTAACAGAATTGAAAAGTATGCTTATCACCAAGCAAAGCCCTTTGGAAAGGATTACTTTCCACTCTGCAAATGAAACCTTCACTTAATTCACCACAGGATCTGGCTGTATAATGAATATCATTACTCTCAGAGGAGATAACTCTGACTGGTGTCTTTTACACTTCTATCTCTTCTGTTCTTAAATACTTCAATCATATAATTAGCTGGCAATGTGATAAGAAACAGAACAATTTTTAGTAGCCCTGGAATTAGCACATCGATGAATAACAGCTGATAATGCAGTAAGCGAGCAGTGCCACCAGCAAAGGTTTCTAGCAACATAATATATATATGTGGCAATTGGGCCTCAAAGTAGTTGATAGATATCAAGCAGAAGTGATAACTGCCACATACGTGTCAATGTCCATCAAGAAGTTAAATTTTCTCGGTAAAAAAATAACAGTAAATCTAATATAGTCTAGGAAGCCTACATTACAAAAACCATTAATCAAAATGTATGAATTACAAAAAAATTAACGGATTTCAATAATTTTGTTTACTTGTAAAAACAAAACATTAACTTGTTTATCTGGTTTACATTGTTATCAGAAAAGTAAGTGGCAAATTAAATTTGGCTTGGTGGTGGTTCTTCTTTTTAGTAGACGAGTGGTAGAGTTACTTTGCCTCTAACTCTTTTTACTCTACCAAAATTTATCTTTAGTGTTCTACCGTTGACTGTCCCAACCGTTTGCAGGACAGATGGTAGAGTATTTTTTATTTATTTATTCCATTATATTAATTTTACAATATGTACAATTTCTTATCTATCTGAACAGATATTACTTTCCTGAATAAGGCAAAGCCTGTGCTCAGGAAAGGACAGTGATGAAATAATAATAATAAGTTAATACGAGTATTTACCAATTGCCTTATAAATTTATTAACTGATTACTGATTACAATATTCTTGATTATTCTATACTACACATTTTTTTAAAATTATAAAGTAAATTACTACATTATTTATTATTTAACTATAAATGGACAAGGCAAACCTAAACCAACCGATCCATTGATAAGCTCATTAATGAACTCCTAGATTAACCAAGTATTTGTAAGTCTATACTTAATGATACCAATCGATGCAGTAAAAATAATGTTCGTAAATCAGAAGGGAAACAGTTAAAAAATTGGGTGCCAAAGTATTATTCTACGGATTACTATACCAACGTAAACTAGACTTTAGGCGCAAGAAATCGAAATGATTCACCTTTCCTATGCAATACTTTAGCGTGTGTGTATGTGTCAATTTCAGCTCTCTGGTTGATGCGGAAGTTAACTATACAAACTGATGACTAAGTAAGTGAATCAATGATGGTTTTCGCATTTATACAGTAATAGGATAAAAAAAAATCTGGTGGGAAACACTCACACGACTCTCTCTTGCCAATGCTAATTATTAACAATAGCCTATAGCCTAACATTAGTAATAAAACATTAGAAATAAACAAAAAACTAACATCAATAAACATAACCTCATTTTAATCATGAGTGAAAGACGCAAAATTAAAATCAACTTATTTGGTTTAAAAATAGGGAAAATCACTCTTTCAAGCTAAAGTAGGCTCTGTAGAGAAAAATGTTTTCAATAAAAGTTGTAGATCTTTTAATTTTCTATAAATTTTATTATTATAGCTAACCCTCTTTAAATAAATTGATTTTTTTACACGTTTTCGTGAGAAAAAACAGAAAATCGCTAATAACGCTAAATTAAGCGTTATAAAAATTGTTTGAAATAAAAGTTGTAGGATTTTAAATTCTCTACAACTTTTATTATATACATTTTTTACGTTAAAATGCATATTTATTAAAGTCGCAATCTTAAAAAACCAATATTTTTACGAGAAAATATCCTTTCCAAGAATTTCAGCAGATATGGCGCCCACCCTATCTTATAGAGCATAAAAAATAAGTAAATAAGGCAATTTTTAAAAAAAATCGTAGGAGCCAGTTTTAAGAAAATTGCAAAAAGTGAAAATAACACGAGTAAACTACTACTTCCGATTGAACGATTTTGATGAAAATGTTCGTGCCGGATCCTGTAGTAGTAACTAACTGTATTTACTAGTTTCAAGTTAGTACGATGTTCCCTTCTTGAAATATTTTGTTACCCCGTGCGCGCGCGCGCGCACACACACACACACACACACACACACTAATCGCTAAAAACATGTTTTTTGGTTCAGGGGGTCTGAAAATTTGTAGTTCCGGTGAAAAATCGGTTTCGAAAAATCGACATGAAAACAATAGTTTCCTTCCTGTATATTCATATAGGCAAGAGAAAGTAAAAAAAATGATGACAAATAAAGAACAAATTTACATTAGTTCAAGTTAAATAACAGTCATCTTGTTTTAAACCAATCAAATTTAGCTATAACTAAACTGATCCAATTTCATAACTTTGCCTAAAATAAAACATAAAAAGTTTAGGTACTAATAACGTACTTAACAATAACAGAGACGATGATAAGTACTGTAGGCCTAATTTATGAAGTATTAATCTTAAAACTGTGACTAGAAGTATAAAATTTGTAATAATAATTTATGTTAAGTTATAATGACATAATTATCATCGGTATTAAAAAAGTGTGACTAATTTAATAATAAAATCATTATTACGTAGATTGTTGAACAAAAAAAATGTTTATAGTTTTCACAGTTTAACATAATGTAACAAGTTAATCAGAAAAATATCATCGATTAATTAATAGTCATAAAAAACGTTACAGGATGTATCTATTGAATAGAAAATATAGAATAGTAATAAAAATAATATCGTTAAAATTTATGAATTGTAAATGTGTTTAATGTTTTGTTAACGGGTTCAAATTAACAACGCGGTTAAACATTTTATATTATTTTTTGCACGCAAGAATACGTGCAATAATTTATAAAATTTTCATGATAGTGTTATAAATAAAATATAAAAAATTTAGTATTTTTCCATCTTAAAAATTCTAAATAATAACAATAAAATTAAAGATTCTTTTTTGTTATTACTATTCATGACTTCTCTATGTAATAAATAAGAGGGATTTTTATCAATCAAGTTTATTTGCAATCATTCAAACAATCAACTATAAGCAAATGTGTGAAAATTGACAAAGATACTTTAGCTAAAATATTTTTATGTTAAAATTTAATAATTTTATTTTTTACAAAAAATAAACCAACTATTTAAGACAGAAACGTACAGAATAGATAATTAAGTGCTTCACCAATAATTATTATGACAAATAATAAAAATAACAGAAAGAAAAACTGAAAATTTGAATGTTACAATAATTTCTAAAAATACAAATAAATTATTTTTTAAATAGGCTAAATAAATTACTAATAGTCTATGCTACTTAAAAAATTAATATTGAAATGAATGAGTGTAACAAAATAATGCCCATCACAAAGAATAAACTGAATTACATCATCCTTATGAACGGACAAGTGATAAGATCCACAGATAAGTTTAAGTACTTCAGAGAATTAATATCAAGGAACATACTAAACAAAAAACCAGCAATCCTTAACAAAAGTAATAAACTGAGACTTGCACAAAAACTCACATGGCCCACATACAAAAAGAAGTTTTCTGTCAATTAAGACAAAAAAACTGGTTTGAAACTCTCACAGAACTATCTCTTGCCAATGCAAATAATTAACAGTATAACCTAACATTAGTAATAAAACATTAAAAATACACAAAAAAAAAACTAACCCCAATAAACATAACCTAATTTTAATCATAAGTGAAAGACGTAAAATGAAATCAACTTCAGTTTGGCTTAAAAATACGGAAAATCACTCTTTCACGCTAAACTAGGCTCTGTAGAGAAAAATGCTTTCAATAAAAGTTGTAGATCTTTTATTTTCCTATAAATTTTATTATAGGCCTACACTTTTTTGTCGTAAAATGCATGCTAAGGCTAAATTTTTAAAAAGATAGATTTTTTTTACATGTTTTCGTGAGAAAAATACAGAAAATCGCTATTTATCGCTAAGCTAAGCGTTATACAAAAAATGTTTAAAATAAAAGTTGTAAAATTTTTAATTTTCTACAGCGTTTATTATTATTATTAGCCGTAGAGCTCCCGAAGTGGAAGACGCTGAGCATTATTCACGATCATTGATTATTGGACTTGGTGTTTTTCTTGTTTGCCCACCAGCCTTTCATTCTCTGAGAAAAATCAGCTTTTCTTTCCTCACTCCATCTTGTTCCAACTCTTGGAATTTTAACCTCTGGAATAATCTACCATTCATTAATTTTTGTTCTAAAACTATTTCGATTGGTAACTTCATTATCAGTAATGTTTGCCAGAACTAGATCTTTCTCAACGTGTCGAATCCATTCCCCTCCATTGACAAGCGAAGCTACATATTTTACCATCTTTTTTGTAACTCTATGATCAGGAAGCCTCATGATATGACCAAAAAATTTAAGACGTCTTCTTCTCATGTCTGTTACAATATTTGAATGTTGCTCCAACCTTTACTATAGGTTGCTCTACAACCTTTATTATATACAATTTTGCGCTAAAATGCCTATTAAAGTTGCAATCTTAAAAAAAACAATTTGGTTGCGAGAAAACACCCTTTCCAAGAATTTCAGCAGACATTGCGCCTACCCTATCTTGTAGAGCATAAAAAGTGTAGTAAATGGGGCGATTTTAAAAAAAACTTGTAGGAGTCGTTTATGAGAAAATCGCAAAAAAGTAAAAAATGACTCGAATAAACTACTAGTTTACTTCCGGTTGACCGATTTTGATGAAAATTTTCTTGTCGGGTTCTCTAGTGGTACCTTACTTAAGTTTCAAGTTTCAATTTCGTACGATGTCCCGTTCTTGATATATTATGTTCACACACACACAGACCAACCACTAAAAACATGTTTTTTGGGTCAGGGGGTCTGAAAACGTGTAGATCCGGTGAAAACTCGATTTCGAAAAATCAACATGAAAACATAGGCCCTACTATCCTTCCTATATATTCATATAGGCAAGAGAATGTAATTAGACACTTCGTACAATACAGTAACAAGACCGGAAATGACTTATGTATGTTAAATACTATTTAACCTTAAAAGCAAGAAGAACTTCAAAGAGTGGAAAGAAGAATTCTAAGAACGATCATTAACAAAAAACAAATAGTGGATAGAAAACGCAGACTTCTTTCTAATGAATTGATATATCAGGAGAACGAACCCTTACTAAACATTGTAAGGGGAAAAAATTAGCCTTTATGTCATCTGGTAAGGTTCCCTAAAGAAATACTAACCAAGAAACTGCTAACGTACCAACAGAAAAATAATGTTAAGAATAATTGGTAACGTGAAATAGAGGAAGACCTTGAGGAACTAGAAATAACTGAAGAACAAATTTTGAACAAAGAGTAAAAAAACAAGAAAAAAATTAAAAATCAAAACTCAAACACAAAGAAAGCACAACATAATTATTAGAGGATCAGAGATTTCAGAGATCTAGACGAATCAACGAGTATTGGGTTAAAAAGAAAAGTTCCCAAAAACAATCTTCCTATTCTTGACTAGATTTGCTCCAATGAGGGCCTAGAAAAACAAAAATAAATGGGAAGTCCCAAAGTTCGATTAACCGCCAAAAAAAATCAAACGCACAATTGGAGTTTGTTCAGATGAACTAAGGAAAGTAAGATCTGAAAATATGATAAAGTTTTGGAACAGCAAGAAGAAGAAATTGAAGAAGAACCATCCAAGATGACTAAAGTGATCCTATGTGGTCATAAAAGAAAAAAAACATTCTATAAGAATAATTATCGGAAACAAAAATGGTCTTGCATGTTACTATACTGTATTTTTGTGTTTTTAATTAAAACTATTTATAGTTACAAATTGTATAGTTAATGCGTCTAAATAACCTACTTAAATTGAGTTAAGTTGATAAAGCTATTTACTTTTCTCACGATTCCATAAAGGAATGACTTGAAAATCGGAAATACTCCGAGGTGATTCAATTGAGCCGACAAAAGAGGTAAACGGGGAGAAGTATTAGCATATATTGTCCCTTGGGGAGAAGCCAATGAGAAAAGAGCGTTTCAATGATTGGTCTGACGCGGGATGAGTAGGGGTAAGCATGCTTTCACCCTACAATATCAGATTCATTCGTGGATCAGCAACGGTTCTGAACACATCTCTATTACAGCATGCACAATGTTACAACAATTTTCACAGTTTTTTCCTTTTCAGTATCTTTAATTAAAATTAAGGTAGGTGCACCCTACCTCAATACTTCTTTACTTCCAATAAATTTTCACTCTCATAAACTTAAAATAATTACCGGTACGCCAAATTAGGCCTACTAACTTAACAAAACGAAAATCCTTACTTCTTATTCACACAACGCTTTATAAGATTAACCCTTATTTGTTTCGGCCATCTTCAGAGGTGAAATAGACACTAAAACTACCCAAGATCATCTCAACGTTTTCCCACATTATATTTTCCTTGAACATGGGAAACCATACAAGTAGTTGGGTGGATTAATTTCCCCACCACGAATTAAAATAAATAGTTTTTATATTCAAAGTATAAATTAAGGAAATTAACATTTATTTTGTATTGATATTTTTTGTAAGCAATGGGAAATAAATAAATAAATAAATTTTAATTATTTCTTTATTTTTTAATTATAATTTAATAACGTTAGATTTTCACCCATAACAGGCAGGTGGAGTGTTAAATTATTTGCATTCGATCTGCTAGTTCCAGGGCTACAAAAAATAGTGCTGTTTCTTAGCACATGGTCAGCCAATTAAATGACTGAATCATTTAAGAACAGAAGAGGTAGAGGTGCAAAAGTCACTAATCAAAGTTATCTCCTCTGAAAGTAATGAATTTCATTATAGAGCCAGACCCTGTGGTAAATGAAGGGGTGTCATTTGCAGGGTGGAAAATATGTGCTTTTCAGAGGGCCTGGCATGCTGATAAGCGCATTTTTCCATTCAGTGAGGAAGGCAATGGTAAACCATCTCACTCCTCGTTTTATATAGTAAAACCTCTACAGGTTCAAACCAGTCTTTCGGCTGATGACCTAAACAACAACAGGACTACTATATTCAATGTAACTTACTACAATAGTCTACAAATAAATAGTCTATTAGTACAAATAATTTTTTTTTGTACAGAGCGAATTTTAAACCACGTGAGGTGAATTTACACGTTTCTGGAAGCTCTTTTTGCAGCCCACATTCTCAGCATCTGCTCACTGTAAACTTTTCTCCTTTCTTTTGTTCACTCGGTGTTTTGTTTCTGCTCTTCATGGAAGCTCTTAAAATCCGTAATTGGTTGTCTGAATTTGGTTCAGTTTATTAAGTTTTCTCGATTTATTCCGGTTTCCTAAATATCCATTCTGACTTCTTTAAACCATTAATTACCCGACTCCTAAAGTCTACTGATTAGTGTCTTATAAATTTGTTTTGTCAACCGGTTAGCATCTATTCTATACAGGTGTTGGTAAAATTCTAGCTTCTTTTTCTAATCGTTTCCATTAATCGTTCATTTTCCTTGTATAGTTCTTCTCGACCTCGTAACCTATATTGTCCGCCTACTACCATTTGCGAAGGATCTTTCTCCCAAATTTCTCGGCTTCTTAGACCAGCCATTCCGGTCATTCTAAGGCACTCACTCGCGTACAGACACACATGTTTTATCACAGTTTATGTACAAATAAATATAATATAACGCACCATAAATCAAGTATCGAGTTTACTACTAGTAAACTCCTTACTTTAGTAAGTACTTTATTAAGTAGGCTAAGGCTTAAATAAAAATATTAAAAATATAAAACCACCGAAACAGTTATAATTTCAACAATGAAATACCGGAATCGGTCTTCCTGTTAGGAAGACCGGCCCGTGGCGTAGTGGTTAATGCAACTGGCTTCTGCGCCGGAGTCCCGGGTACGATTCCCGGTCAGGTCTGCCATTTTTTCATCACTCATCTTAACTTATCATCCATCTCACCGTCTGCATTAGCAGTAATTGCAGAACAGTCGGACGTTAAACAAAAAAACAAAAATTCCTGTTAGGAAATGTGTACTTTAGCCTACAACACAGTAGACTTACTTCGTTCAACCTACAATATGTAAGCTTGAAAGCTACAGATTATCCGAATAGTTAAAAAGATGATTAAGGTATTAATTTATTTAACTACCTAAAGCTAAAAATAAATTTGTTACCTGACTTTACTTGGAATTTTTTTATCAAATTCGCTTAATGATTCGCGACTCCATTTGATAAGCGCTTCCAAGATGTAGGCCTACCATTTGATTAACAGTAAAAACAGTACGAGTAATTTTAAATCACTACAGTCTCACGCCTTTAGACTTAATAGGCTATTTAGAAGGCCGAGTGCTAATATTAATTCCAAAAAGAAAAACATTTAACTTACTTGTAGTTTACATTTAATTCATTTGTAACTACCTAAATCCCTACATTTATCTCTTTTACATTAGTCAACTAATTCTTCCCAAGCTAGGAAAATTGAAACTTATAGGCAATCAAACTGATATAATTATACTAATATTATAAAGAAGCATCGGTCAACACAAAAATCAAACACTACAAGACCACTTTAAGAACACAAATTCTGTAAGGAAGTGAAACCATTGCCTGGAAGGATGGTGAAATCAAACAATCCTGCCGAAAAATGGAATGTAGAATTCTCAGAACATGCATTGGTAAAAAACACAAAGTCAACAACCAATTCAGATTCCTCCTAAACGACCAAGTTTATAAAGATATAGAACCCATCACAGTCACAATGCGAAAGAATGGGTGTCCTACTTTGGCCACATCCTCAGAATAGCACCAGACTACTCTATAAATTAGTTAAACACATGTTGAAATCCAAATCCCAGACCCAATACGTATGGCATAGACTGAAGAAGTACTGAATGACATGAAAGAAGTGAACTTAACAGAACAAGACTTAATCGAAAAATCACCAAAATACAAACAAACAACTTAAGTCCACAACATGCGACTTACGACGCATGCACCTAAGAAAGTAATCAGGGTTTGTTCAGAAAAAGTTCGAAAAAAGCGTTCGAAAAACCTCAAAGAATACCATCAAAAACTGAAGGCTTTCAAGCTGACTTAAGTGGTCCATTGTTACTAAACAAGCAAAAAAAAATAGAAGCAGCGTTTGTACGTAGGCCTATATACAAAGTAATCGCAGAATCTACCCAACCGATTTTAAAATTCTTTCACTGTTGGAAAACTTAGAGCTTTTCAAGTAGACCTAACATTGCCTATATGTCATTACCTAATTTTTCAGTTTTGAAAAATTTTGGTACAGGCTAATTGAAGTCATCTTTAATTTTACTTGTCATTTGGGATCAGTTCTACCATCAATTGTGCACAATGTACTGTGTTCAGAATTCGGGTATCAGATACGGTACAGTACGTCCTGCATTATCTCTTTCAATCTTTTTTTACAAGATTTTTGGAAATTTTATACTAAACGATATCCAAGAGGAATGTCACATAAGATTTCTGAATAGAAAGTTTAGTAAACCTTCGAAAAATCAAATATATTGTAGGCTTAGCCTACCTTATTTTTTAAGAAATAGATTTTACTTACTTTTTCCTATAGGCCTAACACATAGGTATGTTAATTACTATTAGGTCGTAGGTTATTTCTACCAAATCTACTAGTAATTCATACACTGATGTCAACAAAATTCCAATTACCACTAAATAGGCCTACTAATTTGTTTTATTGTTGTCAACGTGTACGGTTGTGTAAAAAGTTAAATAATTTAACTTTGTTCTTCTATGAAGCGTGACGAGCGGGGGTTGTTTGCTTACAGTTTTTACTTCCTATAATATACTGTAGAAGAACAGTTTATTTTATTGTAGCCTTCAAACGGAGTAGATAAAAATATAATAAATAAAACTCTTTTATAGAAATGTTTACTTTTAATAGTGCCAAGTAAAATGATTTTTAAAGTCATTAGGCCTATACCGAATTAACGGCCGTTAAAAATAAATATATTATTACGGAACAATAAATATAATAATAGCCTATAAAACTATAAGCTGTACTTAATATATTATTTTAATTTTAGTTATCGAAGTAATAAAATTACATATTCATAAGTTATCAACGGTTTATTATAAACATTAAAATTAATTCTAAATTATCTTATTCAATATTAGGCTTATTTTAAGAAGTTATCTACTTTACACAAGCAGGTTTGAATTTCGATTCCTTTCGAGACAAAAAATACATTTAAACCAGGCTCCTGTCCTGAAATAGGACGATTTCAAGCTTCAACTATCAGCTTTTCACTTTACTTTATTTGTAGTTTTTGTACTTTATTTATTTTCTTTACTTTATTTTTTTATTTTTTTTTATTTATTTATTTGCTTGTACGTTATTTATTTGTTTTTCTGTAGGCTACTTTATTTGTAGTTTTTGTTCCAAAAATCGTTCTATATATTTTGTTATCTTAATGTGCCTGTTTCTTCGATACAAGGTACAAAAAGCAGATGTTTTACAAATAGATGACAATCATCTTCATTCTTCGTTGATTTTTACATAAAAGTTGTAGATTTTTAAATTGTCTACAACTTTTATTATATAAATTTTTGCGCTAAAATGCATATTTAAACCGCAGTCTTAAAAAAACAACATTCTTTTCTACGGGAGCACAGCCTCCCCAAGAATTGCAGCAGATAGGGCACTTACCCTATCTTACGGTGCATAAAAAATGTAGTAATGAGGCGATTTTTTAAAAAATTTAGGAGCCGTTTTTGAGAAAATTTATTCTAAAGAGCTGGACACCATAAGTTCAGATTGGTCTTAATAGGGATTTGTATATTAAAATTTTGAAGCGGGGGTTCAATCTTGATCGAGGGTTAATTAAGCAGAAGAGTAACTTCTGGTTCTAAACGGTTCTTTTAAGTTCTAAACGTTTCGTACGCAGATGATGATTCCTAGTTAGTCGCCCATCAAACCATAAGCCAAGATATTGCAACACTCTGGCCTGTGGGATATGAATGTTATTGAGCATCACAGGTGGACAAGTTTGAAGGCGTAAGGTGAACGTAACCTGTGTTGATTTAACTGGGTTCACCTTAATACGCCAACGGGTAAGCCAGTCCTGTATTAACAAAAGATGTCGCTGCGCCAACCTGGGAGCCTCATCCACGCTCTTATCCCGTACAAGAATTGCTGTGTCGTCAGCATACGTCGCGGTTACTGATGTGTCCAAGATAGGCATACCCGATGCAAATACGCAATACAGAAATGGGGATAGTATTGCCCCTTGGGGTACTCCGGCATCAATTTTGTGCAGCTCAGAGTAAGCAGTACCGTACTGGACCTTAAAACATCTATACTTTAAAAATGATTTTATAACCAAATAAATAGTATGAGTACGTAATCTTTAAAACTGTAGGTGATCTTTTAAAGTATTAGGTTACTAGCAAATAAGGAACCAAATTTTAAAGTAAGCTATTTGTAAATACTGAATGGTAAGAATTGCGAATTGTTTATTACTAAAACTACCCTTCTTTATACCTACCAGAATGTCTTATAAAGTTGGGTTAGTTGCAAAAAGATATAGTATAATAATTTACATTCTCAATCGAGTGTAGTGTGTGACCAGGTGGTATGTATGGATATTGAATACAACAGAATGAATCATTTCACAGTTGAATTGTTCTGGATCTATTGTCTCCTTTATGTCTTCTCGGACAAGTGAACAAGTGCAGAATTAAGTTGACCCTTAGTTTAACTCAAGCGAATAAGATTCAAAGGCGAGCTCGAATAGAGTTCCAAGTTCTCTCAGTTGAGCTAACAGTATTTATAACATTATAGTTTACATCGTTCCTATGAACTGTTATTTAATCACTCATCCAGGAATATCAATGAATTTATTGGTCAGGAATTTAAGTCAAGCGATCATTAATCATTTCACACGCAGATATTCTACTTCACTTGACTACTTAACAGTAGCAAATATTCAGATCAAACCTTAATCACACTTTTCACGCTAAAATTCTGTCCTTCAAATATCTATAAATAGGACCACATTTTTCTCACTCTTTGGGCAAGCTTATCAATAACCCTAATGAATTCAACAGCGTTACATCATTTCCAATTAATCAAACATTTTTCAATATTTATTCTACAATTTGAGTCAATCGGTTGGCTCGTTTTTTATCGTTTTTTTAGCTTATTTAACGTCGCATCTACAGCTTGGCCATTAGCGACTACGGTAGGTCAGGAAACTGGAACGATGGGTTTTGGCACGTAATAATTTCCAAACCCTAACCGGGAATTGAACCCGGGACTTCCGCGTTCGGCTAGCACGCTACCACTACGCTACGGAGACGGCCTAATTTAATCTTAATATTCCTTACTTAAAATTTTTATTTTATGTAATTTTCAATTTATTTACACTGATGTACAATCATTAGAATGGATGAAGATATTAGTTATGCACAGAAAAAATAGCATCTTCCTCCAGAATGATGTAAATACTTTATGATGAAGACAAACTTGGAGGAAGTGGCAATGTTAGAAGGCGTCCCCTACACCGACAAAAATGAAGAAATTTAAAATATGGTAAACCTTAGACGGTCATAAATGTCGAGTAAAATATTCTGGATTAGTTTCCGGTTTTTCAAAGAATCTTTTATAAAACTTTAATTGACGTAGGGAATGCAAAAGCCTGAATGATGGTGTTTCTGAGGTACTAAGTAAAATTTTACACAAAATAAAACACAATATTTATTAAGTAAAACATTCTCCGATCAATTTGCTGTAAAATACTATTTTTAAATATTTTTCTATGCTTTTAATTTACATATAAAACTGGTATATTTTTTGGTCTAACATTTCTTTTATCCCCCCCGGGTTGATCTAGAGGTAATGCCGTCACCGTGAGTCAGGTGTTTAACAGCTGATTTTTCGGAGACGAAGGTTCTAGGTTCAAATCTTAATAAACGTAGTTACTTTTATACGGATCTAAATTACTACACAGTGGTTACCGGTGTAGAGTGGACGCCAAATAAGCTTACCGGTGTAGCCGTGCGAACAGTTCGGATTCAGTCGGTAGATTTCGTGTCTCAGTACCGAACTGCCTATTAAATCACATGTTCTGAACGATGTAAATAATCATCTATTAGCGACGTTGAAAACCCACCGGGTTGGTCTAGAGGTAAAGTCGTCGCCAAAATCAGCTGTTTAATAGCTGATTTTCGGAGACGAAGGTTCCTGGTTCAAATCCTAGTAAAGGTAGTTACTTTTATACGGATTTGAATGCTAGACAGTGGTTAACGGTGTACTTTGATGGTTGGGGTTCAATTAACCATACTCTCTCAGGAATGGTCGACCTGAGTCTGTACAAGACTACACCTCATTTACTCGTCAAACACATCATCCTCATCTCATTGGGTCATGGGGTTGCTTATTGTTCTGAATTGAACAGATTGCAACGTACACAAATTAGGGATTACAAAAAGCGAAGTTAAAAGCATTTTTAATTGTTAACCACACACTGAGACAACCAAGCGCGCCATTACCAATATAACACTTCTGCGCACTCAAGAAAAACCGGCAAGCTTATTGGACGTCCGCTCTACTTTGATGATCGGGATTTAATTAACCATACTCTCTTAGGAATGGTCGACCTGGGTCTGTAAAAGACTATATCTCATTTACACCTCATACGCATAATCATCATCACACTGGGTCGAGGTGTTGTTTACTTTTCTGAATTGAACAGATTGTAAAGTACCCACATTAGGAATTTTAAAAAATATTTATTTTATTGTAGCCTATACTGGCTGTTATGACGTTGATAATTTTAAATAAAAGAGGAAAAGAAATAATTATTCTTCTATTTTAAATTAGATTTTGTAATCAAATTAGTATCTGTGTCATCTATTTCGTTCCAATAATAGTTCATTACTAAGTAACGACAGGGTTGTTAAGGCAACCTACATCAACGTATACGGGTGAGCACAGCCAAGTTTTGGAACTGCCTATGTAAGCTTATCACAAACATACAGAAACAGGGGACAGAGAATGCCTAAGGGTTTTGTTAAATAAGCCTGAAATAGACCCTCAGATAACCTCCGAGGGATAATGTGACAATTATTTATTTACAATGCACTCATTTATTTATTTATTTATTTATTCTCGTTGTAAAAGTAATAAAAGAATACAAAAAACCAATACTGTTTTTTTTTTTTTGGTACAGTTTTATTCTAGTATCACTCTTTGTATTTCAAATTGCAGCTGCAAAACAAAAGGGACGACTGAAAACCTAGTTTTACTGTACAAATTGTTCCTGTGAGCAAGTGTGCCTACATGTGTCTATTAAATCATCAGGCATCAACCAGGAATTGATTAATAATTAAGAGCAAAAGATTAATGGTGCTCATGACAAGTTCGAGCAGCCAACCAGGCTCATCTGATCGAATGACACAGTAACTGGATCACACTAGAGCTCGAACCGGACACGTTCTGATCAAAAAAAACCACACTACAGTAACTACTACTATAGTATCTCACTTTCATGAATATTTCATATGTGCTGATAAATAAGGAAATTATTACAATTTTTCTCGAAGCAGTAAAATTTCATTACTTTGTGAAGGCTGTTAGGTGTATTATAAAGAGTTTTTACTTTCTCTTGTCTACATGAATAAATAAGAAGGAAAGTATTGTTTACAAATCGATTTTTCAAAATCGAGTTTTCACCGGACCGTTTTCAGACCCCCTGAACCCAAAAAACATGTTTTTAGCGATTGGTCTTTGTGTGAACATAATCTCTCAAGAACAGAACATCGTACGAAATTGAAATTTGAAACTTAAGTTACATACTACTAGAGGATCCGACACGAATATTTTCATCAAAATCGGTCAACCGGAAGTAGTAGTTTATTCGTGTAATTTTTCACTTTTTGCAAAAATTTTCAAAAACGGCTCGTACGATTTTTTTTAAATCATCTCATTTACTACATGTTTTACGTTCTACAAGTTTGAGTAGGCGTCTTTTCTGCTGAAATTCTTGGGAAGGCTGTTCTCTCGTAGAAAAACAGTTAAGAACGGAGAAACTATCGTGAAGCACATATTTAAACTTATTTGGGAAAGTTATATTTGTTAACAGATAAAATACATTTTATTTAAATAACTTCACATAGCCTATGGAGCTACACTTCTAAAGAAAGGCATTTCTGTCCTTGAAGTGATACCTAGAAAATATGAAAAGAAGAGTTAAACCCTGGAGAAACAGAAACAGTAGTAATATACTGCTTCACGCGTCTCTCTGAGCCTAGCAAAAAGTCAACGCGCAATCACTGATAACCTATAATTTTTGTGTTGTAGAAAAACTAAAAATGGATATTTTTAGTAAAACCGATTATGTTTTGTTTGTTTATGTCGGTTTTAGATCTCGTTGGGTAACTTCAAACATTTCTAAAAGCAGTTTATGCAAATAAAATTTAGTATTCTTTCACTGTGAGATTGTTGTTCCCAACTTTTTCGCTGTATATTGTCCTTCCGTTCAGCAAATGAATGAAACTGCAACTGTACTATCCTACAATTGCGTTATAGAAGGCTTTAAATTTTTAATCTACATTTTTTATGGTTTTTGCCCAGATTATTTTCTCCTTTTACACCAGTTTTACAAGCTACCATGTTTTTTATGTTTATCATCCATGATCATATAAGCCTAATTTGAATCTTCCTTTTCTAATCATCTACAAGAGTATTTCTTTTTCTTCTTAATAAGCTTACAACTCTTCCTCGCAAATTGTACTATCTATCCACATTTTTTGGGTTCATTATCTTGTGTTGTTTTTTTTTCTAGAAATTCGCATCTCCTCTTTACCGAACCATCTTTTCCATTCGTTTAGAGAATTCTAATATTAAGAAAATTCGTCTATAGAATTTCAGGTTTTATCAGATAAAAGTTAATTTTGTTGATAATCACTAACTCTTGGTAGCAGCTTTGTAACAAACATTAGTAATTTCCAAGCAATTAATAAATAATTTAGCATTCTCATAGAGATCGATATAATGAGTTAAACTGAAATTATGAAGCAGAGGCATAATTGACGTCAAAGTTGCTTAGATAAGATTTTGGAACGCGGTAAATGAATTTCTCGTATAATGCTAGGTAACGTTACTACACTTACGTAGTAACCTTATTACTGATCAGACTTTGATACATTCATTCCTCGGTGATTAATCCATATCTAACATCGAGTGTGGCTTCCCGCTTATCCACTTAATACGTTGTCACCATGACAACATCGACGACAACGTCTGTGTTCTCTAATTTATTATTTATCATACCTACATTTAATAATTTTCACTTGCTACATATACCTACTTATTATAACGAACATGGTAGCTGAGATTTAAACCAGAATATCATACCATTTCGGTCTGAAAATCATTGAATTTATGTCAGATTTTAGAATAGTTAATTATAGTAATGATTCATGTACTCTTGTCATTAACATCTAAATTTACATCTTATTTTGGAAACCATAAAACAATTTGCGTTGAATTATATTCAATATTCTCTCATATCATATATTACAAGATATTTTGATATGTTCAGAAGTGATCCGTTGTCTGATTAGGAAATTTATTACAGTGTCTCCCACTCATGCTTCCGAATTTTGAAGTACAGGATTCAATTCATGTGGCTTCAGGAACAAAATATTCCAGTTTTTTTTTAATCGTTTTTAAATCGCTGGAACTGATACCTTAATAAAACAATGCATGAAATAAATTTTTAAAATAACCCATTTTATGAAAGTTTGTTTGAAAATTATTAACTCCCAAGACAATTTCAATTGGCAAAATCAACCTGTTGATTAGAAGCACATAAAATATACTTAATATTTAACAATAAAATTAATAAGGAATATAATTATCATCTCCTGATTGAAGAACATCTTAGTCATTCAGATAACAAAACATTGTTTCAAAAAGTTAAGTAACAGTCGGAATATTGACTTGGTAAAGTGACAGCCAATAATGAACTCCAACAAACAAGTACTATTGTGTAATAACTAACCGCTACATTAAACTAACTCATGTACTCATGTACTATGTACTGCCACACTATACCATGAACTAGACTATATTAATATTTAGTTTCAAACCCACTAATGGAAAAAGGAAGAAAGTATTGAATAAACTTTCAATGGTGTCAAAAATAATTCGAAGTTATTAAAAAAAATGATTATAATAAAATAAGAATAATTATAACTCCTTACTCAATGACTGTTAACGCAGTATAGAATGCGTCAATACAATTTAGATTAAAATATACGTATTAATAACACAAAATACAATCAAGGTACATTTATAAAACACACACAACAATAAACCTGAGAACATAGTCAAAAAGCTATGTCGACCCGACCAGCAAAAAATTCTTCTGTTACGTAAAACGGGTTCTGCATCAACCAGGAGCAAATTTGTGTCTTGACTTTTTTACTGGTACCGTCCTAGTTGCTAAAGGCAATTTATTAAGTATCTTTAATCCGTATGTGAAAACATTACGGTCTGTATTCCTCAACAGAGTACGTGGAACATCCAGATCTGTCCTAAATCTAGTTTCATATACGTGGAAATCACTCCTTGGCTAACACGTATTCAAGTTGTTTTTTTATGTATAACAGCGAATAAAAGATGTATAAATTATATACTGGCATAAATTGCTATAAAATAAATGTTTCTGTTATTTTTATGAAATTTGTTTTAGAGTTTATTACAATCATAGCAGAGGATGGAGAATGGTAGGTGGCCAAAGAGGGTATAGGAGTGGACGCTAGCCGGTAGAAGAAGGAAAGGTAGACCGGAAATGACATAGTTGGATGGAGTGCAGGAGGCAATGTCTTTGCGGTGGCTTTCCGATGTGGACTGGCGAGACAGGGAGAGGTGGTGCTTAGGAAGCGAGGTACGGCTGGGGCTGTAAATCCTTGCTTGAATATATATATATAGAAACATATCATATTTTACAAAAACAAAGTTTTAGGCCTACTGTCTTGTCTACATATTTTAACAATAATATCTCATCGTATATAAACTTACTAGTAAGTCTACATAAATGATATATTAAGCCTAGGTTTATTACATGGAACCTTTTGATTAAAAGTCACTACTTCCTTTTTTAATTAAGTACGTGTGCTCTCATAGCTTTTATTTTTTTAATCCCTAATCGTGTAAGTTGCAATCTGTCCAATTTAAGAATAGTAAGCAACCCCCATGGCCCAATGAGATGAGGATGATATATACGACGTGTAAATAAGATGTAGCTTTGTACACGATTCAGACCGACCATTCCTGAGAAAGTACCTACGTTTAGTTAACCCAACATAAAAAATTTAAGCCCAACTGCCAAAATACACCGGTAACCACTTTCTAGTATTCAAATTCGTATAAAAGTAACTACCTTTACTAGGATTTTAACCAAGGAACCTTCAACTCCGTACACCAGCTGTCAAACCGCTGACTCACGGCGACAACTTTATCTCTAAACCTGGTGGGTTTCTCATAGCAAAGCACAAAATATTGTTACGTGGACAATAGATTGTCGATGAATGGAATGGTTTTGAATAGGATTAGGATTCTCGGAATACCCGGTCGACCTAGGTTCAATTTCTGTCCCTACAAATACGGTGGAAATATTTTATTACGTCAATTATTAATTCTTTATTTTGTCTTATTACGGTGTTGATTATTCAAGCCAAGCGTAGAAGGTTTTTAATAGAGTCTATTGTCCTTTATTTAGATGTTCTTCGTCTTTCTAGAAACGATTGCTACCGTTTGTATACATAGGCTATCGCTAGCTCCTTTATCGGCCAGTCTAGTTGTACTCGGACTATGAATGTAATTATTATTGTTGTTAATTCTGGTACATAAATATTCTTAAAATTCTTATTTTTATTTTTACAAATTTTTCCATGTTGCCCTTTGTATTAAAAAAACTTCCATTCGTACAAAATTCCTGGTGTTAGATCATGCCTAACACTGGTGTTAGGCCTATTTGTTGTTTTTTTGTTGTACGAAGTTTTTGTTAAATTAAAAAGTTTCAGTAATTAATAGTCCATGGGTAGCGTTGAAAAATTGCTGTTTTTGAATGATCTCTACCAAACACATATCTAAACTTATGTACGATCTTTAATTCTATTATATTTGTTGTCAACGATTTCCTTTTAAATACCGTATTTTTGGTCATTGCCTATTTATTTCAAAGGACACATCCAACTATGGTTTCCCGCGTATTTCCTGTTCCAATTATTACTGAATCGCTTCCTCCTATATCTCTGAGAAAGGCACTAAATCATCTGCTGAAGCTAAGCAGTTTAATTCTATTTTGTTTATTAGTTCATATTTTAACTTTTCCTAAATTAAGTTTCCAAAATTCTTTCATAATTTTATCCAGTATATTGTTGAATAATATCGGTGACTTTTCTATGTGTGTTTACTACAGATTGGCAAAATTTACAGAATTACAAGAGTAGATTAAGGAATAATTTTTAAATTCCCATTTTCTACCAAAGTTGGTTGAGTAAACAATATTTAGAGGTACCGATGAAGTTAACCACTGACAATCTGTCCATATTGTGACTTTTTCAGTGGTTAGATTATATAAGACTAAAAGAGAGAAGAACAAATGCTTTTTATTTATTTAACCTTATTGATGTTATAAATTTCGGTTAGGGTATTTCATTTTCTTTAAGTCAACATAAGGTAATTTGTTGAAATTTGTTTGCAGAGGAGTTGATATAAAAAAAATATTATGTAGACTACATGTGTGTTAGTGAGATTGTTAAATGTGAACGTGTTTTCGATGGGCAAGCTCATATTATGTGATAGAACAGCTGAAGCCAAAGCTCGGGTTACTATACTAATGGGGTGTGAAGTGTTTCCCCCAACTAACCTCTTTATACAAAATACACATACACACATGAACACAGAACTCACAAATACATTTACCCTATGTTATCGCTTTATTGTGTGTACTCTAAGTAGGTATCTCTTCATTCTCAACTTCCTTTTCTATCTATTGACCCCACATTTTTATTTCTATGCGAAACTGATGGAAGTACATTTCCGATTCTTTTCGGATCCCTTAATTATCTATTGTTCCGTAAGTGATTGTGAATTACACCACTTATTTTCTACTAGGGGTAACAGATCTATATTATCACTCTCTATTAACAACTAAAAGAAAAACAAATCGTCTTTATTATGTACTTTTGAGATTCCATTAGTAATAGTAATAATTTAATGTTATTTTAATGTTTGTGTTTATGAAATGTCATTGCAAAAATATTTTCATAACGATATTGAACAGTAGCTAATCAATAAAAAGACGTTAGTCTCCAAAACTACATGAATTAAGCTACTAAAAATTTTATTTTATTTTATTTACTTTTTAATTAAAAGTTTTCTTGGTTCTATGGACGGTCTGTTGGTGTACAGAGTTCGATCTCTGATATTCTTTAATCATTCATTGTTATCTATTCGTACCTCCTTCCAACATCAGCATTATTATAAACGAACAAAAAATTATTGGATGTAAAATAAAAGCGAGATCTTGGAGGTTTTAAATCAAGATACGCAGTGGTTTATTATTTTCAGAAGCGTAGTTAATTTTTAACTTCCACAATAATGTATTTTTCTTAAGTAATTTACTTAAATCTTTTAGAATTAATTTTTCTAAAAATCTAATTACGAAAAAATGCACCTTAATTTCCCAAGGTAACTAATTACGGACTTTAAGGGTTTCCATGAACGGCAAAAACAGAACACCCGGTGGACAGAAGAAAAACCTAAGTGAGTGAATGCTGAGAATATGGGTTGCAGAAAGAGCTTCCAGAAACGTATAAAGTCATCTAATGTAGCCTAAACTTAGGCCTATACGAGTGACAAAAAACACTCGCAATTCTTAAACGTGTAAATTATAAACCTAAATAACAATAGGGTTTAAAAATAATTAGTGTAGTTTCTAAGGTAACTAAAAATATTTCATTTAAATTTTGTGTCTTGATAGGTGAAGTTATCGTAATATTTTGTAATATTATGAAATTTTTCAATAATTTTTCACAATTTATTACAATATTTGTCTGACATTTAATTCTTAACGTAATCTTGTTACGAGGCTGATATCATTCTCTAGCCTGGTTTAGGATTCAACTCTGTACATGTAGAAGTAGGTTGGAGGGTTATCTATATGTATAGGGATTGGATTGGTTAAACCTAGTCCAGCAATAGATTTTCATCCGGCCATCAACCATCAACCTGCCATCCAATGTCAAGAAGAATTAGCACAAGAAGATGGACTACAAAAATTACAAGCATCCTTAAACTCTTAACATTTCCAGGAGGACGAAATTAAACTGAAGAACTAATTGACAAGCAAAAAGAAAGAAGAGGATTAAAATATGGAGTTGGACATGGCATTGGAGAGAAAAATAGAGGTCATGAGTGAAAAGGATGGAAATATGGTACTAGGGTTGACAATTCAATCCAGTGGTCTTATTCCAGGAGGGGAATGATGTTACCTTCTGGCAAGATTCTATCAAAAACAATTAGCTATTTTTATAAATTAGATAAGAAATTTAAACAAAGGACAAAAGCATTAGCTAAGCCATCCGTAATTTAAAAAACCCAACGATTTCGGTCAAAATTCTTACGATTATCACAAATGCTCCCTTTTACGTTACTAATGACTCTTTGCACAATGACCTCAAAATTTTGTACGTAAATGATTTATTTCGTAAAATTTACAAAAGATTCCGTTAGAAATTATCTCATCATACAACAACGAACTTCTACGCAACCTATAACTACCATACCTTCCCGGAAATCCCCGCATACATCTATGCCGACGAAGGCGTAGGGACATTATTTTGTAATAAGTAATTTCCGATAGTACAGGGACCGGCAGAAAAAGTGATGGTTTTGAAATGAATAAAATAAATCAGAAATAAGATGTAAAAAAAATTATTAATAGATTTGAAACATCATTTCTTGCCATTTTTTATTAAAACACTTAAATTCTAAAATTTACTTTTTTTGTTTTAAAAATTATGTCAGTCAAGTGATGACACTCATTCCGCACGCATTCATGTAATTGTACTTGGAAATTATCCATTGCCTTCACAATCATGTCGTTCGGTATCGCCGCTATTTCATTTCGAATTGCTAACTTCAGATCTTTAGTTGTTCGAGGCTTTACGACATACACTTTCGAATTCAAATACCTCCAAAGAAAAAAGTCACCTACCAAAAGATCTTGGGAGCAAGCAGGCCATGAAAGGTCACCATTTCTTGAAATCTCGTGTTCTGGAAACATTTTTGTCGTAACACATTCATTGACACTCTGGCAGTGTGAGCAGTGGCCCCATCTTGTTGGAACCAAACATTTGCAGTGTCAACTTCACGACGTTGTAACTCTGGTGCAAGGAAATTATTTAGCATTTCGACATAACTACTTGAAGTGATTGAAACTGCTCGACCGTTCTCTTCGTAAAAATATGGAACTTTCACTCCGAATTTAGCCAAACTGTCACACGTTCACAATGAAGTGGTTTTTCGTGTAGGCTGCGACGATTTTCTGCCGCCCAGTACCGGAAATTTTGTTTATTTACACAACCAGACAGGTGAAAATGGGCCTCATCTGACATTATGATTATTGAATCGTTAGTTAAAATGTTCAGAATTGATTGTGCACATTCTCTTTGGTTTTGGAAATCATGTTGGCTTAGTTCTTAAACAGTTACGATTTTATGCGAATGAAAATGAAGATCCAAACGCAAAATTCTTCGAACACTCCGATCTGATATTCCTAGCACAGCTGCGTGATGTGCAGCAGGGTGACTCGGACTTCTGGCTACTGACAATCACAAAGCATCTGTGTTTTCGGGAGTACGAACGCTACGTGGATGGCCTGTTGGTTTCCGTTTTAAAGATGAAGCCGTTTCTCTAAAATTTTTAACCCAACGCATTATTGCATTGCGACTGGGAAAACTACCAAGTCTACTTACGCCAAACTTTGTACGGAACAACCGCTGGGTTTTGTCTACCGAGTAACTGCTACTAAAGTAAGTCTCTATGACAAAAGCACGATGTTGTGCGTTCCACGACTCCATTGTAACTGTAATGGCATTGAGCCGGGGAATGAAAGTCATTGACCCACTCACATTGTTGTGATGTACAGTCAGATCAAAAACCATCACTTTTTCTGCCGGTCCCTATACATGCAAATATGTAAACCCAGAAAATTTACAGCTGGGGCCCACTGTTGAGTGGTGATCTCCTTTAAGTCTTAAAGCACATTTTATCTAATTTTATAATCATCTCATTCAATCGTTTTTATGTACAGTTGTTGTACATTTTTTCCTAATATAGTAAAAGAAAATGTATTGCGTGTACTTTAGGTGGTAAAAAAATAAATATGTTTCTGAAAATATACTAATTTAATTAACAAAAGATTACGAACTTAATTCTGAGGCTTTTAAGTTCGTTGAAATATTGAAATACATTAAGTAAAAGTCGTTCATCATATTAAATCTACAGTTGTGTACTGTGCTTGTATTTCTATTATACATTAATGCTTTCTTTTAAAGTATTAGAGGAAAGGGAACATGTTACATTACTTTAAGGCAGATAAGAGATAGATATCGGTATTGAAGCTTTTCCTGCCAGATAAACTTCGTAATAATGATTATAACACATTATCCATTATATACGAAAATTGAACAACGTATCAGAGAATAGCACAAAAACACAATAATATTGTTACGTGTATGTTACTTCTCTACGGTTACATTCAACTCTTACTTTGTTAATGTAATTGATGTCTTTGCACCGCAGGCGTATTCTTACCCTTCACTAGATTTTAGCGCGATCCATATCAAAAATTATCATTTATTGTTTTCCTTTAACTTTAATGATTTAGAAAATTCAAAATACTAGATAGGATTAGAATTATTTTATACGGAGATATTTTACCCAACAGTGATTTATAGTTGCAAAACGAAAATGAGAAACAGAACTGATAAAGTTCGTTATTTTTATACAGTTGAACCTTAATAGCAAACGTCTCAAGGAGATTTGTAAAATAGTCTTGTTATCAAGGGACTCTTCTAGTTGAAGTTCGTGCTATCAATGTTGTATAGACTAAAGCCCGGTTTTCACTACACGTACAAGACGCGTTCAAGGCACATGACGTAGCGTATTGCAGCAGTTTTCACTACGCATACAAGTTTCGTACAACGTTCGTGCTCTTTCGTCGTGTTCCTTTTCAGAAATGAATCGAAACAAAGACGTTATCATTGCTTGCGGCGTTTACTTAGTCTTGAAAGAGAGCAACGAAGAGCAACGTACGAAAAAGGGTGTAAAAAGATATTGGGCCCATAATTTGTTTAGAGCCAGGAGCAAAGAGCATTTGATACAATTTTCAGCAGACTAGAAGATTAAGAAAAATTCCTATCTTATTTCCAGATAAACTATCTAAAATTCAATAATTTGCGCCTTCTTCTGCAACCTAAGATACAGAAAAATAACACAAGATTAAGAAATAACAATGCAACCTTGGAAAGGGGCACGTACAAGTTTCGTACCATGTCGTTTGAATAGCTCCCTCGACTAATACAAATGACACTGTATGAAACCTGCACCTCTTGTGAAAACTGACATTTACCTTTTCCGTAGTTTCTAATGGACAATCTTCATTCCTCGATTCCGTTCAAACGATACTGTATGAAAACCTGTACGTGTGGTGAAAACCAGGCTTAAAAGTCGTAGTATTATTGAGGTTCTTGTTAAGTCACTGACCGTGAGAAATATCGCACTGGAAAGGTACAACTCATGCTATAATGTTTCCATTACGTAAAACGACATACTAATGAGGTTGAACTCGTGCTATAAAAGTTCCATTACGTAAAGCGATGTACCAATGAGATTGAACTCATGCTATAAAGGTTCCATTACGTAAAACGATGTACCAATGAGATTGAACTCATGCTATAAAGGTTCCGTTGCGTAAAACGACGTATAAATGAGGTTGAACTCGTGCTATAAAGGTTCGAATCCGCAAAAAGAAGTCTCAACAGAGGGTTAGAACTTTGATCTGAATTGTGAAAAATCCCGTGTTAAGGTTTTAAAGTAATAATAGTCATGCTACAGAGGTAACTTTAACTTTAACATGAAGTGTTATGGCAATTTCAAGAGAATTCGAAAAATTCCGTATAATCGAGGAAATTTTACTATTGAGGGTCGTGTAGCGAGGGTCTTTTGTAATTTAATTAACCGCTCATAAAAAATAATTTTTTTCTTCCCTTTTCGGCATTCTCAGGAACTTTCCGAGTACATTTTAGGTTCAAAGAGAAATACCAACCGAGCGAAAGCAGGCGGTTATGAATTCAATACATATTTAAAAGAACGGATAAATAGGATTGCAGAAATTACAGAGTCCGTTAAATAGTGAGTATCAGGTCTACACCAAGATTTTAAACAATAGATTAATTTAGTTTTAAGGAACATTATAGATATCCTACTAGTCTGCTGGAAAATTGGTCTGGTTATTTACCATGGAAATAATTAATATATTTAATTAATAAGTTATATCTTTATAGCTAATAGATTACGCCTTTACTATATTTAGCTACAGGTAAACAATTTGTTAGTCACCCAATGATTGATATGGAAAATATTCTAAATAATTTTTTTAAACCAATCAAAGAAATCTGTTTTTATAGAAAACCTGTTTAAAAAACTGATTCTAATCTAAAGAATTTGATACATAACTCGTACATTTTTTTATTAAAGGCAGTAGGCCTACCATTATCATAATCAACTGATAAATAATCTAATAAAAGTGCGTTTGTGAACAAAATGTTAAAACATTATTTCGGTAAGATGGGTCAAAATGAGTTACCCTTACAGCATGTAGGCGTCAATGCTTCTTCACGGCGCTAGCTCTAATCCACTAACCAAACAGGGCGTCGCGGCGCTGTTGCTACGGATCTGGATTAGTATTTTACAAGCTCTTTTATTCCAAAGGAAAACTCTCCCCAAAATCCTGTTTCCTCCCTCCTAAGAGAGATAGGAGAAAAGAGCAAAATAAGAGAGAGAGAGGATTTGCAAGGGGAACAACCGTGAGGATACTGCATTTCATTAAGAGTAGTGGAAAAGTTGTGATCCTCTTCAGTGTATAAAGTAAACCAGTATAAATGTTAAGGTAGATGAGATATAACCCCCACACATATACACTTACACAAATTTACTACAAAATAAAGTAGAGGATAAACACCCAATGCCCAATCCTTTCCGCTTCTACGATTCGCAGTGCCTGTAAAATATAATTACAAAAGTTAAATTACTCACCAAATGCTTTTGAAAAAACAAATTACTTCATACGTAATTGTAATTACCATTTCTTTCCTGGAAAATAATAAAATCCTTTCAATAAAAATATTTAGCTGTAAAAACAATATTTAACTTCAACTGTATTTAAACGTTTGATAAATAAGATTAAAATCGGTCGATCTTAACTTGTAAAATGTACTTACAAATTGGTATTCAACATTGGGCTACACAAAACATATTTGCACAAATTTTAATATTGTCTAAAGAAAAATTACCTCCTCTACTTCAAGTATTAGATTCGTAGACCTGTTGCGACTTCTAGTGGTCAGGCCATATCTTTCATAATTATTTAATCTCTCGAATACCGTCTGGAATGTAAGATATTCTCCTAGAAAATCGAATTTCATGAATTCTAATGCATCGTGATATAATAACTCATAAAAGCTATGCATTTTAGTTTTAAATTTATTTCTTCTTTATGTAGATATTTCTGGAATTTCATAACCAAAGTATCTTCACCGTGAAAAACGTAGGCTACGTTCAGGATTTGCTTATACTGGATCTGAAAAGTGTAATTCATGCAATAACTTTTTAAAAAAATTACATTAATGACATAATTTCGAAAAAACTAAAGTATTTAAATAATAGGCCTACTTATTTTTCTTGTCGACCTGCTGTGATTTCAACTTGGTTAGCTCATCTCATTCGTGGTCGTCCAACCCATTTCGGAATTCACCAGGAATGTACGAAATTATTCTTCTGGACAATCGACTTTTTATTATTCTATAAACATGGTCATAGCAATTGTGGCGATGCACAGTTATTCTTGTATATAAACTTTCAGAATTTTTCAGATAGTCTCTTTTTAAAATACTGAGTAACCTTTGTAAAATACGCACCTCCACTTCTTGCACTCGGTTAATATTTTTGGATCTTAAACACAAAGTGTTCCAGTATAAAGTACAAAGTATAAAGATGTATAGGGACAACCAATGATGTGTGGAACTTTATCACCGGTTGTTTCAAAGTTTTGTTTTTAAGAATCCTAGATAACGTTTCCACATACAATTAAACATCACCAGATTATGATCTACCAGTTACGCTACGAAACGACCAAGGAACTTGAATTCTCCGGTCTGTTCAATAACTTGACGATTTTGACTTGTAACATCGGGGATGGTTTAGGAACAAAATTTGTCCAGCTGTATAGTGAAATTCATTACTCTCAGAGGAGATAACTCTGACTAGTGACTTTTACACCACTACCTCTTCTGTTCTTAAATAGTTGTCATATAATTGGCTGACTATGTAATAAAAAACAGAACTACTTTTTGTAGCCCTAGAAACAACAGATCGAGTATAGGCTTTAAAAAAACATAAAAGGAGAAGTAGACTAATGTGATAAATAAAATAACAGCCGAAATCTCCTAACATTCTGGCATAAAATCTCTTACCATAGCTGGGAAAAAACAGTAGTATTAGCAAAAATGTTACCACTGCAGCGCTGACTTTCTTCAATAAACCTGCAATTTTCTGATAATATTTTGAAGGACTTGACATATCTACTGTAAAAGAATAAGTGGAATCTAACTATAACACTTTCTTTGGTTAATAATTAATTGCACGCATGAAAATAATTTGTAACTTACAAATATTATTTTTATGAATAGCTACGCAATTTCTATTTAGTATTTTTAATACGTGACTGTATACACTGAACTACCTTTTAATTTCAAGTGTTATTACCTTATTAGTGATAATTTACTTAATGTCGTTTACATTTTTATAAGATTAAATGAAACAATTTTGCTGAAGATTAAGTTGTTAAATTAAATTATTATTTTAAATTTTCCCCAAATTTATGTCATAGAAATGTTTGCCTTTACATCGTTTGAAAGTAATTATGGAATTCAACCACAGAAAGGGATTATTTATTTTTATTTAGTTTATTATTCCTCCAAAATAGAAAAGCCTGTGCTCGGAGGAGGAAGAATTATGCCAACAAGATTACAAAGTTTTGAACATCGGAGGAGTATTTTTGCAATCTTATACTGATAATTCTTGGCATTCTATTTACATTGTTTTTTGACAATAATAAGCAAAAATTTTATAGAAACCGTTAGAAACTTTTTATTTTTTTAAATACTGGATAATATTACGTATGACACTTATAAAACAACATTCAATTGAAGCAACATGGTTTTCGCCAAAAACTCCAGTTTTAATTAGGCTTACAAGTAAAAAAGAGAAATTATCTCAGAAAGAACAAACTGCAAACTCTACAGTTGCAAAACTAAATAATAAGTCATTTAGAAATAAAATTCAAGAATAGGAAATTTTAAAAAACTCACGAAAGACCAATATTTTTACTTGGCACATGATCGTCTGCAAAACCAATGATCCAGGGTTCAACTACCGACCAGATACTAGAACATTTTTTAACACCAAGTCCTCCTGCAGTACACGTGCTTTCTTGAACCGTTCATGAAAATAAACATCAAGGGCAGAAAATAAGTAAAATCAAAATATTGTAAAATACCTATGTTTTATTTCTGAGGAATTAAAAATAAATCATCAGTAATTGAGGCTAAGAAAAACACTTTTTAACCTTTTTTATTTATCACGTATTTGTCAAGGATTTAACCAGTTGTCCTTTACACATCCATACATTAAGTTAGGTCAGTATTTTAAAAAATATGACGTGAAACACTCCCACGACTTGCCAAATTATTGTACTTTATATTGTAAATAATGAATTATATAACCAAAGTTTAATCATGAGTAAACAATGTAAAATGAAAAACATAACCTAATTTTAATCACAAGAGAATGAATCAACCTCTGTAGGACTTAAAATACGGAAAATCACTAATTGACGCTAAACTATACTCTGTAGAAAAACATGCTTGAAATAAAAATTATAGGTTTTTATTTTTCTATAACTTTGATTATATTCACTTTTGCCCTAAAATTCATATTAAGGCCGCAATCTTTAATAAAAATTACAATGAGAGCACAGCTCCCGAGAATTTCAGCAGATAATCCTTATCTATCTTGTAGAACGTAAAAAATGTAATGAATGAGGTGACTTTTTTAAAAAATTGTACGAGCCATTTTCGAGGAAATTACAAAAAGTGAATAAATCTCACGAATAAACTATTACTTCTGGTTGACCGATTTTAATGAAAATGCTCGTGTCGAGTCCAATAGTAGTACCTAACTTAAGTTTTAATTTGCAATATCGTACGATATTCCGTTCTTAGGATATTTTGTTCACTCTCAAACTTTTCACACGCACACAAACACACAGATACTATCATAAATACACGCACGTACGCGCGCTTACATACGCTACACATAGGCAGGAGCCACTTGGACGTGATCACACAAAGCCCAACCGCTAAAATAATTGTTTTTTGGGTTCAGGGAGCTTGTAACGTTCGGGCTATTTTCAGTGAAAACACGATTTCGAAAAATCGACTTGAAAACAATACTTATCTTCCCTATTTATTCATATCAGGCAGGAAAGTAAAATACTACAACCAAAGTAATTTTTACTAAAGTAATCTCGTAGCCTACGAAGTAGTTTATTACAAAGACCAAAGTTACTGTGTATAGTTAGGCTGAAATTAAGTTTGGTAAGTGGTAATGAGTAAATTGAAGAAGGTAATGAACCGATGCATTAGACATTTAAGAAGTGGTTAGTAAAATCGAGTTTTAATCATATCGAATCAATGGAATTGATGTTTGAATTTGGCATCAGCGTGCGGTGTTTGCGGCAAATTGTTGAACTACATTCTGTTTTGTACAAGTGGTACGAAGCCATTGATTACTGTTGTTAGTTCATAAAATCTCCACCAGATGACCGCACAAGACACAGACGCCTTTATTACAACTTTGATTAAAGGTAGTACGTTGTCACAGTACACTGTCACTCTAAGAAAATAATATTATTTTATCACTTCAACAACTTACTTTTTTCTCACCAAAGAGAATACTGAAAATAATTGTGTTAAAATTTTCTAGACTATTTGTGAGTCAACATGGGGTCTTTATCAGTCTATTGCAACATCAAATGCAAATTTAGATAATTAAAACTTTTTTTTAAGTATTATATTAATACCATCAACAATAATATTCTACGTTTTTATTTTCCCAACAGACAAGATACTTTTTTCCCTTGCTAGGAAATGAATTTGTTACAATAAATTTTAAAAAAACATTTGAGAATAATCTATATATTTAAAATGCAAAATTGGTTTGCTTCCAATGTATTTTAAAGGGAATTCTATTAACACCAAAATACAGAGGTCTACTGAACGAATTTTTATCATTTTTACGCGGATTTAAAGAGTATTCTTTCCTGATTTGCCCAAAAAGTTCTAAACTTGAAATAAATGTTAATATGAGCTTCATTTAACAAAATGAAAAGATTGAATTTTGTTCATAATGTAATGTAATGCTGTTTTCCCACATTTACCCCCTCCATAGCCATATTCCATAAGCATACATATGTGTCATTTCTCACTGAATGGAAAAGTATGCTTGTGCCAGACCCTCTGTAAAGGACCAACTTTCCACCTTGGAAATGACATTTTCATTTTATTCAACACAGGGTTTGGCTGCATAATGAAATTCATTACTCTCAAAGGAGATAACTCTGTCTAGTGACTTTTACACCACTACCTCTTCTGTTCTTAAATTGTTCAGTCATATAATTGGCTGACGTATGTGATAAGAAACAGAACTAATTTTTGTGGGCCTGGAACTAGCAAATTGAGTAGAAATAATTTAACACTCCACCTGCCTGTTGTGGGTAAATTAAACAAATTACAAAAACAAAAATGTGTGCTAGCTGCTGGTTAAAATTATAAATTGACTGAAGCAAGGATTGGGATGCAACACACATCAAGGTCCAACTATTTGACTATATAGCTTCAACTTTTTGTCTTCTTTAATAATAATTTGTGTTTCAATGTTATCGTATTATAAATGTCCTTAACTGGCATTACAAAATACAAAAATAAGATTAAAAATTTGTTACTAATAGGTTGTAATCATCTGATTGTTTGTCTTAACATTCTACTCTACCATTAATGATCATCATAGTCGGACGTAAAATCAAAAGAGAAGAAATCTCAGTTAATCTGAAATTGAAGACTCCCTCTTCTTTTGAAATTTATTTAATGTTCCAACAACTACTTGGTTGTTTCTTAGAAGTTATTTAGGG
This sequence comes from Catonia carolina, assembly GCA_035578175.1. NCBI lineage: Eukaryota > Metazoa > Arthropoda > Insecta > Hemiptera > Achilidae > Catonia > Catonia carolina. The sequence continues at coordinate 250,979,035 of JAQMRL010000001.1, read as the reverse complement.
TACTGAACTATAACTTCAAGGAACTCACCACTTGTTTAAGAAGAAAACACTCTCAAGCCAAGCCAAGATTAGACATTATAGTACTGTGATGAACCTGTGTGTCTGTATGCAAGTGAGTTCCTTAGAATGACTGGGAAGGCTGGTCTAAGAGAAGCAGAGGAAATTTGAGAGAAAGATCCTACACAAGATAGTGGGCCCGATGATGTTAGAGTGACAATATAGGTTATGAGGCCAAGAAGAACTATGTAAAGAAAATGAACGATTAATAGAAATGATTAGAATAAGAAAACAAAATTTTACAGATACCGCTATAGAATGGATGACAACGGGTTGACAAAACAAATTTTTAGACGCTAAACAATAGACCAAAAATGTCGGATAAATGGTTTAAAGAAATCAGAATGGATATTGAGAAACCGGGAAACCTTAATGAACCAAATCAAATTCAAACAATAATTATGTATGTTAAGGACTTTCATTAATATCAAAAACAGAACACTGGATGGACAGAAGAAAGGAGAAAAGCCTATAGTGAGAGAATGCTGAGAATGTAAACTACAAAAAGAGCTTCCAAATACATCTAAAATCACCTCACGAGATCTAAAATTGACCCTAAACCAGAAAGAACTGAACTATAACTGCATGTTTGAATGATGTGAAAATTTTGAGACCTTAGCCAAGGATTGATTCAAGGACCTACTGCTATGTAACCAAAAGTCAGCGATCTACTAATATTCATTCTCTATCTGATTCTCCATCTCCATCATCTCTTCATTATAGAACTCACCACTATCAGACATTTTACTCCACATCCATCAACACATTGTCCAATGTCTTCATAGAGCTCTGTACTATTTTACCTCTGTTTTAATCTGTGTGTTTTTATATTGTCAAATATATAAGTTAATATAAGTAAAATAAATTAAAAGTACTCTTCTTTCTCGTTATTTTTACTTTCTCTTGTCCTGAGTAAATATTTAGGGAAGTAAAATATTGTTTTCATGTTGAGTTTTCTCCAGAAATAAACATTTTCAGACCCCCTGAACCAAAAATCATGTTTTTAGCAATAAGTCTGTGAGTGTGAACAAAATATCTCAAGAATGCAATATTGTACAAATTTGAAAGTTAGAACTTAAGTCAGGTACCATAAGGGACCGACTCGAACATTTTTATCAAAATTGGTGAACCAAAAGTGCGATTAAGTGCCTGTTTATTTGTGCGATTTTCTCAAAATCGCAGAAGTTTTTATTTAGTTAGTTAGTTTTCTATTCATTTTAACATCTAAACAACAAATATTTCACGGTCTAAATCTAATTCTTCTTCTCTAGTCCTTCTCCGTGCAATGCTGAGTATAGGCTTTTTTAATGTCTTCCATTTTTCCCAGTCCTGAGCTTCTCTCGTTCATCCCAACCCAGCCACCTCTCTGACATATCTGTCTAACTCATCTGCAGTCTTCCAACAACTACTGTGGTTTTACAAGGTCTCCAGTGGGTATCCTGAAAATCAGCCAATAAAAACACTTGCCAACTCTCAGGAAAATGCTGCCCTGTAATTGCCAAGATACTTCTAAATTAAAACAAGTAAATAATCATCCTTAACTAATACCTACATTTTATTTTGAACCAAAATTTAAATTAAGTTAATTAATTTCATTTTATGAAGTCCTTTCCCAACTTGACTTAACTAGTGTAGCCTACTGAGATGAAAGTTTTGGGCTCAATTTTATAAGTGAGAGCTGTGGGTTTAAATGCAATTAGTTAGCTACTACATTATTTGACAAATGCTTCAGAATTTAATGGTTTATCTACTTTAATACAGCAGAAAATTTTTAATTTTGATAATCATCGCTAAAACACAAAATAAATAACACTCATTAAATTTTTAAAAAAAAATCTATGTTAATTGTACAATATTATTTACTTTACAGGCGCGGGAACTTATATTATAAAAACTAATGATTCCTGTTCATGAATAACATGATTAAACAACTTTGTTATTGCTTATAAAGTTAAAAGTTAACAGGAGGGAAATTTCTTGTTAGAAGAAGGTAAATTTTAGGTGTGAAGAGAAGGCTTCACTGAACACGTTTGTGGTGGAGAGCTGGAGATGGTAGGCGACGGGACCGCAGAAACGAAAAGGAATCTGTGTTGTTATTCGATGTTTTGACGGTGTTGTGCTAGGTGCGCGCGTAGTATTTTTGTTGTTTTCTTTCGTTTCCCGTTAAAAATGACCGATTGTTTATGGATGTTTATTTAATATTGTAAGTACAAATTTTCTGTTTTATTCTGTTTAAAATATTGTTATTGGATACTTTATTCAAGATTGTTATACAAAGAACAAAATCTCGTGTTCATCTTAGAGTTTGTGTTTAAATTTCGGCACATTATATATTTGAATTTTTTAACATTAACATGGATATTATAAGTTTTGGTAACCTTTAATTTACACTTGTATTTGAATTGCATAAGAATTTAGAGATTGTATTTTCACTTTCTGCTTGTTTTATTTAAATAGTTTGGTTTATAATGAATAAGAAAGACCACTTGGAATCCGGTAAGTAAAATTACGAATAAACTATGCAATTGTTTGATATTCAGGGATAAAAAATTTGTAAAATCATGGGATTAAAGTCTTCATTAAGAATTTACATACAATAACCCAGAAATAAAAGAAATTAGCGATTGTTTAGGGTTTCCGAAATATAAATTTTATAAATCCTGTCAACTTTTCTGTAAACCGTTTACATAGGTAGATGAACGTATAGTATTTTTCTGTTTAGTGCACTATTTAATCATCTTTGAGCTTCCCGGTATTCTTACCTCTCAATTATCCTAAAATTAATACTTATCAGAAATTAAATATCGTTGGATAGTAGTTTTTTTAGATTTGTGTTACCGTCTTTGAATATTACTAAGATTGTTGTTGTTTAGGTCATCAGCCGAAAAGCTGGTTTGAACCTTTAGAGGCTTTACTAAGTAAAACGAAGAGTGAGGTGGTTTACCATTGCTTTCTTCACTGAGCGAAAAAGTATGCTTCTCAGCATCCCAGGCCCTCCGAAAAGCATTAATAACACCTTCACTTCATTCACCACAGGGTCTGTCTGTATAATGAAATTCATTACTCTCAGAGGAGATAATGAATGTGACTAGTGTCTTTTACACCTCTACCTCTTCTGTTCTTAAATGGTTCAGTCATGTAATTAGCTGATCATGTGATAAGAAACAAAACTATTTTTTTGTTGCCCTGGAACTAGGATCGAGTGTAAATAATTTAAAACTCCACCTGCCTGTTATGGGCAAATTACAAAGATTATATCGTGTTTTAGCTCTTAAATCATTCTGGTACCCTGTCAGTTATACAGGAGGAAAATGAAGATACTATTTTCCTGGTCACTGTAAAGAATTTCAGAAATGTTTCAAACGTTGAGAAAAATGTTATTTACTTTCTTCTTCTTCTTCTTCCAGTGCCTATCCGTTACCGAATGTTGGCAATCATTCTGGCAATGCTGATTTTGTTGACAGCCGCTTTAAACAATTCAGGGGTGGATACTGAAAACCATGTCCTTAAATTTTTCAGCCAGGATATTCGCCTTCGCCCAACGCCTCTCCTGCCATGCACTTTCCCCTGCACTATGCATTTCAACAGCTTGTATTTAGTGTCATTTCTCATGATGTGTCCTAGGTATTCCATTATTTACTTTAATGGTGTTTAATTCCTATATTCGCTGTCTATTGACTTAGATTAATAAATATTAAAAAATAATAGTTGGGAAAGTCCACTTTTAGAATTTTTAGATTTGTCATACCACACTTTTCTAGTTGGGTTACAGCAATACCTGCTATGTAAAAATGCCCATGTGATTCGGTAAACGATAAAAACAAAATGTTTGTATATGAAATCGTTTAATCATTTAAAATTGCCAAAAATAAATTATTTTGAACTAAATATCGGTCTCTAAACGTTGTACAGTCTATTTGTGGCTAACTGCTTTTGTAGGTTTATATAGACTAATATATTTCAACAAGATTTACATAATAGAATTACTTAGAGCTCTTATTGATATATAATTCATTAAATAATATTATCAAACTTTCTGCAGATTTAACTTATATAGTAAAAATGGGTAAGATCACGACAAAGGTTTTGGAGAAATCTTGTGTAAGGAATGGATCCAAAGTTTGAGAAATTGGACTAAAAATCTCAGTTACCGGAAAGATCTACGGAAGGACCTACGGTAGGCTTTTAAAACCATATAAAGATAAGTGGACATTAGTGTCACAAGAACCATAATCTCGCAGATTAAACAGGATATAATCCTATTTGAAAGATGAAGAAGAAACTTTCAGTGAATTTATATAGTAAGGAAATAAAATTTATCTAGCCTCTGTAAATTACTTTGTGACCATATTAGACAAAATTATTATGGTAGAGAAAAATATGAATTTATTACTCTTTAGTATTTCTAAATTTTACACGTAGGCAAGTAAAAAGTGTGTTGGAAGTGCAGACTACTGTTACCATGTTTGGAAACACAATTCATTGCTCTCCAATACTGCTCGTATCAGTAGGCGATCTGTAAATATCTATTTATTAAAATTAGGTGTTGGCGTAACCAGGAAGGATATAAAATACTAAATGGGTGTAAACATTTGAGAGATATTAATAAAATAGAAATCGAGTATTCTTTTTGTAAAATCTAGTTACAATCACTGGGACCTATTACGGAGTTCAGCATTATTTTCGTCACGGACTCATTACAAGAATCAATCTGTAGCAAAATTGAAATTTTTGGTTGTCATAATTTCTTCTCGTAATTTTGTTTGCAACTTAATCTCATTTTCCCAATTTCATATAAAACATTGCTCCGGTTATTCTTTCCGTCTAAGGCCAGTTTTATGCACGGCGTTTTGTGTCGCGCGCGTTGGAACGCTTGGCGCGTCCCGCGTCGGTCACGAGTTTTCACTACCTTCGCTTGAAACACGCGTACGACATTTCGGTCAGTTTGTTCACGCGTTTTTTACTGCCGCGTTCCTAAACAGGATTGATGGGGAAAATCTGCATAGAGAACATATGCTTTTGTAGTCTTCATTACTTAGGTCCAAAATAACACCTCGACACTTCACACAATCAATAAGAAGTTCAATCTCGAAAGAATTGTCCGAAGTGGAACCCAAACCCGTCGTGGGACTATTCAGTTCTCTCATTTCGGTTATTTTGTTATCGAACTAAACAAAAAACGTCTTGCAAAGGAATTGATGTAAACTTTTTGTAGTGGTGAAGAACCGTCGGTCTTGAAATGAACAACAGAACCTATCCCCTGGATTCCAAAAAGAGAAGGACACGAGGCACCGAACGCCCTGCATAAATGCACCCATTTGACTCAATGTATTTAGAGCGAACACACGACAGTCTTGGAAGCTGCGTTTTAAATACCTGTCGCGGGTATCTAGGGTACGCGCATCCCTCCGGTGACATAAATTGAGGCGTGTTCGTGCATAAATGCTCTCATTTGAGTCAATATAATTATTTTTTTTATTAGCCTATACTAATTTCAGATTGTCGCTTTTTAAAAAATTGTATAATCTTAAAGTTATAGGCTACCTACTTAAAAATTAGTTATTTTTCAGATTTTTTAAGAATTATATTATAAGTTATATTAAAAGTATTTTTTTTTAAATTGTATAACTTGTAATTACATTGAAAATTATATTCAATTTTTTTTTAAATTGGATAACTTTGAATAGTCGCATGATTTTAAAGCCATATATATTGTTTACGAATTAGATTTATTAGACTTTGAGTGTATTTTTGTTTTATATTTTAAAAATTGTATGTATTTTTTAAATGTCTGTTATAAACCCTAGTGTAGTTTTTAAATCTCTTTTGTACTGTTATAGTAAATAAAAGAAGAGAACACCTACCCTAGGACATGGCTTTTAGCCATAGTTGGGTATGTTAATTTCCTCCACTTTGTACGTTGTAAATTGTTGTAAATGAATTTATAGTTTTTGGAAAGAATGTGTATTAAAATAGTTGTAAAAAATTGAAAATAAAGTTTATTATTATTATTTGTGTGATTATTGTAATAGAACTAGGAACGCAGTGCGTCTGTCCCGCGACACAAAACGCCGTACATAAATCCGGCCAAAGACCAATATTAAACAAAAAATTTAATATAAACACGACATGAAACAATTTTAAATTAAATTAACGTTATATTATATTAGTGACACGGAATTGTAATTATTTATTACAAAATAACTTAAGTATTAATTTTTTTACTCATTATAAACCCAAACAGGCATAACCATGTTTTGACCATAAATAATAATGCGTTACAAATATTATTTATGAACAAACCATAGATAGAACGGTACATTTTACAATGCATTTAATACAGGACACTATTATAAACTGTTAGATATATTATCATACATGGGACAAAACACACCCTTACGTGAAGGCTTTTATGCCATGCTAAGAATGAATTACTTATTTTCTTAATAGCCGTTATAACAACATGTAATATTTAATAAATTATTTATTAGTATATAAATAAATAGGCCTCAGTAAATCGTGACAATAAGTTTATAAAATATTGTACTTATAATACTTTAAACTAAAATTATAAAGAACAAATTTTGAAAGGATATAAGTTATAATTGTCTAAAGTTATCATTTTATTTTTATCCAGATATTAATTTTATGCATGAACCTTCAAGTTTGTAAATAATCCATATTCCATATTAATAAATGTCATATAATACAGTGGAACGGGAATTCCGTTAATGGTAGATAACAAACGGATTAGTTTATTAAATTGAAAATAACTCTAACGCCAATTTCCTAATTATCTTATTTATATAAAAATAAATCGCCCATAATAGACAGGTGGAGTGTCAAGTTATTTACACTCAATCTGTTTGTTGCAGGGCTAAAATAAATAGTTCTGTTTCTTATCACATGGTCAGCCAATTTAATGACTGAATTGTTTAAGAACAGAAGAGGTAGAGGTGTAAAAGACACTAATCAGAGTTATCTCCTCTGAAAGTAATGAAATTCGTTATACAGCCAGACCCTGTGGTGAATGAAGTGAAGGTGTCATTTACAGAGTGGAAAATATGTGCTTTTCAGAGGGCCCGGCATACTGATAAACGTACTCTTCCACTCAGTGAGGAAGGCAACGGTAAACCACTTCACTCCTCGTTTTACTTAGTAAAACCTCTACAGGTTCAAACCAGCCTTTCGGTTGATGACCTAAACAACATAAAAATAAAAATGAATGTAGGAAAATAACACGTGACATATTATTGGATATAAAATAATCTCACAAAGAGCCAAGTGAACTGAGGATGAACATGGAAAAAAGAGAAAGTTACACTAAAAGAATCGTGAGAATGTGAGGTTCAAAAAAGTTAAAAAAAGTTTAGGCTCAAAAATGTTTCACTGCTATAGTAATATCTGAGGAAGAGAAGTAAGGGTGACTTTTTCATTAAAAAAAGGCAGATTTTTATTAAAAAAAAACCATATTCTTTGAATAAAAATTCATAAATAATAGAAATAAATAAATAATAATAATTAATAAACTAAATAACATAAATTTTGAATGACATTAGTAAAGAATCGGACTCTGATTAAATTGATCTGAATAAAGTTTGAAAAACCAAGAAACAAAAATGCAAAACTTCTGTATTTGAATTTTTTTTTAAGTTGATTAAAGTCGGATCACAGCTTGGTTATTAGCGATTACGATGACTTATCTAACTTTGACAGTGGGTTTTGACTTTTAGTAATTTCCAGATCCTAGCTATTCTATAATTTTTAACTGTATATAAGTCAGATACGTTTTAGATGATTGATTATACAATCTGAAATAATTCATTTCCTCTTTTTTAAAAATATATTCATTGGCCAGATTTTAAGTAATTTTAAAAGTGTTTTATAATATTTTGTGACGCAATTGTCTGGAGCTCCAGATGACGCTGAATTACAAGGTTGAATGTCTGGTAAATTTTAACTCGTTAAAATCCACCGATACTTTTCCTTTACGCACTTTAATAATTATAGTTTATGATCAAGAAGTTGATGTTACATTAAATTAAATAAAAAATACATATCTCGTTTGTCTACAAACAATAACTGTATAACTCCAGTTCAATGATAAAATCCGTTTTGCGGTTAACTTTTCTAATATCGACTTAGAAGGTCATATTTACCGATTTGAAAGTTTTAATCTGTTGTTAGATGTGTAATTATTTGCAGATTGCAGTAAATAGTAAACTTATAATTTTGTTTTCCATTATTACTGTTATTAGAATTATTTATTTATTTTTTAACTGTCGTATATGAGTCTTCCTGAGCTAAGAAATTAATACATAACAGCAAAATTGTAAGCCGCGTACTCAAATATTTCTGAAAACCTTTTACACCCTCTATTTGATTTGTTAGAGCTTATTGTCTTCATTATTTTATAAATTACAACTGTACATTCTGTAATTTGTTCATGTAGTTATTTATTCAATGATTTTTAACTAAAACGTCTTCTCTGTAACCGCAAGCAAGGTAACCAACCTTTCTTCTTTTCAGTTACATCTCAAGGACAATTTTAATATTCTTTATTAATTGTGACAACTATTTTTAAAGATGTTGTAATTTCATAATACCGTACAAGTGCCTTCTTCGAAAGTGTTTACAAGTATTTTTTTTAACAGCGGTATTACGTAAATCATCGGTGTAAGGTATTTTTTTAATTTATTTTACCTGACAGTGACATTACAATCTATTCAACGTGTGAACAGTGAGTAAGTTAACTAGAATAATAATAATAATGTTTAACATCAAGTTGTTGATCAGCCATCCTTTGATATCTGGTCATAAATCAACAAACAAAAGTAATTTTTAATAGACAATAACAAGAACAAATATTGAGGAAAAATTGAATTTGAAAATTGATTTAAAAAATCTGGTGTGAAACACTTACACAACTTTCTCTAGCCAATGAAAATAATGAACAACCTAGTATTAAAAATAACCTAACATTAGTAATAAAACAATAAAAATAAATAAAACAACTGACCTCAAAAACATAACCTTATTTTAATCATGATTGAATGATGCAAAATGAAAATCAACCTCAGTTTGGCTTAAAAATACGGAAAAATCACTCTTTGACGCTTAACTAGGCTTTGTAGAGAAATGTGCTTGAAATAAAAGTTGTAGATCTTTTAATTTTCTATAAATATGATTATATACACGTTCGTCGTAAAATACATACTAAGGCTGAAATCTTAAGAAATCCGTTTTTTAAAGATTTTCATGAAAAAAACAGAAAATCACTGGTTACCTCTAAACTACGCACTATACAAAGAAATTGTTGAATTAAAAGTTGTAGGTTTTTTAAATGTACAATTTTGATTTTATAACTTTAGCCCTAAAATGTATATTAAGGCCGCAATCTTAAAAAAAAAACGATTGTTTTGCGAGAGCACAGCCTCCCCAAGAATTTCAGCAGACATGGCTCCTACCCGACCTTGTAGAGCATAAAAAATGTAGTAAATGAGGGTTTTTTTTTAAATTGTAGGAGCCTTTTTTTAGAAAATCGCAAATAAGTGAAAAATTACGCGAATAAACTACTACTTTCGGTTAACCAATTTTGATGAAAATGTTCGTATCGGGTCCTCTAGTAGTACCTAACTTAAGTGTTAAGTTTCAACTTTGTGAATGTTCCATTCTTGAGATATTTTGTTCACACGCGCACATACACACACACACACACACGCGCGCGCGCGCGCGCACACACACACACACACACACACACACACACACACACACACAGACCAATCGCTAAAAAACATGTATTTTCAGTTCAGGGGGTCTGAAAACGTGTAGATCCGGTGAAAACTCGATTTCGAAAAATTGACATGAAAACAAGACTTTCCTTCCTATATATTTATAAAGGCAAGAGAAAGTAAAAAAAAAACCAAGAACAATTAAGTCCATAAACATTAGTTCAACATTAAGTTTAAAAACTTATAAAGTAAAATTTTAAAACTAACTGTCAACGAGAAACCTATATTTATCACAAATTATATAAAAAACTTTAAATAACTATAGCAATATCATATATTTTTGTTGCTGTTGCTGGGACTGTCGTTTTCGTCGTCGTTGTTGTTTATGTCATCAGTCGAAAGGCTGGTTTAAACCTCTAGAAACTAGAGGCTTGAAACTAAATGAAATAAATAAAATTAATAGAAACAAAAAATTAATTAACTTGAAATTAAAGAACTGAAATGATACTTTTAAAATAATCGTAGTATAACTTAGAATTTGAACTATTACTCTATGTACACTTTAGACCAAAAATTTGTTAGCCAAGTCAAGAATATTACAACGTTGCAATAAAAAAAAATTATTCGTGAATTTTTCTAATAATTTAATAACTAACTAATTTGGATATCCTTTCCAGTCGTTGTTGGTATACCTCTCACTAAACTTAGGTATTTTTATTTCTGACGGTTCTTACTACCAGGTCGTGGTAAATAAATTTGTTATTCACATACCGAGGGATGTTCATGAGGCATCGTATGGTTTTTGATTGAAACCTTTCTAATATAATCAATATTAGAATTTTGATCCGTTCCTCAGATTTGTAAGTTGTCCCGTAAGTTCATACAGGCTTAAGAATTTTCTTGTATATTCTTACTTCACTTTCGTTCGATAATCCTAACAACAGCTTACTGACTACAAACATTGATTTACAGATTAGGAAAAATTTCTTAAAACATTATGTTTGGAGTGTAGTATTATACGGAAGTGAAACCTGGGTGACAGAGGCTGTAGAAAAGAAGAGGATAGAAGCTTTTGAAATGTGGTGTTATAGGAAAATGTTAAAGATTAGGTGGGTGGACAAAATAAGTAATTTAGAGGTTCTTAGGCGAGTGGATGAAAAAAGAAGTATATGGAAGCATCTTACCAAAAGAAGGGATAGGCTAGTGGGGCATATCCTAAGACATTCAGGTATTGGGCTATTAATAATGGACGGTAATATAGAGGGAGTAAATTGTAGAGGGAGGCAAAGATTAGAATATATAAAGCAAATTACAAAAGATGTAGGGTGTTACAGGTATGTAGATATGAAACGACTTGCGCAAGATAGAATAGGTTGGAGAACTGCATCAAACCAGTCGAGAGACTGATGACAAAAAAAATCCTAATAGGTACATTTGCTTCACTTAAAATCTTACTACTTTCTTTTTGTCATAATATATTTTCTCTAGTTCAGTCGACGATCGAGATACAACCCTAGGTTCTTAGCTTCTTAAACTTGTGGCAATACAATCTTATTAAGTATCACTTGTAGGCAAATGTTTTTACGCAGCGTAAATGTTGCGTGAGAAGATTTAGCCTCATTAACTCTTACCCTCCACTTGTCCAACTATCTCTGCTGTAAGTTTAAGGAACCTTGAGAATTCTGTAAATATAAATAAATTTACTTTCTATTTTTTAAAGTTTAATGTCTTAGAAATTTAACTCTATCTCGTAACGCCTGATATGAAAGATATAAAAATTTACTTTGTTTAGTAAATAAATCGCTAATTACTTCAGTAATCTGTTTCTGTATTTTGATGATAATTATAGTTTTTATTTTGACTGTGAGGTTTAGATAGATAGGTTTAGATTTGTACGCCATAATTTATTACAATTTAAAAAATTCTGTTAGAAACATTAACATTACTGATAAAAATAGAATTTTATAATTATAAAATAACTAAAAATTATTAAAAAAAAATAACTATTGTATTTTGTTTGATGTTTCATAAATACAAAAAGAAAAATCAGTTTGTCTACTAGATAGAATTGATTTAGGCCAACAAGTAACCCCACTTACTTCAGAAAAACATTTTTGCAGTCTACAATCTCACCATTTGTTAACGTAGTCTTTTCTTTCTTTATTAATTTTCTTCACTGCGATTAGTCATTTATAAGTTATCTAATTGTAATTAATTCAGTAATCTCTAATCTATGATCAACCATCCATTGATGTCTGATCATGTATTAATAAACAAAAGTGATTTTCAATCGGTTATAACAAGAACAAGTATTACAATTAGAAGATTAACTTGAAAATTAATTTAAAAAATATATAATTGAAATCTAAATAAGTCCAAAAAACTTGTTTTTCTTTAGGTCATCAGCCGAAAGGCTGGTTTGAACCTCTAGAGGCTTTACTAAATAAAACGAGAAGTGAGGTGGTTTACCATTGCTTTCCTCTCTGAGTGAAAAAGTATGCTTCACAGCATGCCAGGCCCTCTGAAAAGCATCTATTTTCCACCCTGCAAATGATACCTTCACTTCATTCACCACAGGGTCTGGCTGTATAATGAAATTCATTAGGTACTCTCAGAAGAGGTAACTCTGATTAGTGTCGTTTGCACCTCTATCTTTTGTGTTCTTAAATGCTTCAGTCATATAATTGGCTGACTATGTGATAAGAAACAGAACTATTTTTTGTAGCCTTGGAACTAGCAAATCGAGTGCAAATAATGTAACCCTCTACCTGCCTGTTATAGACATCCAAAAAACTTATAAAATTTAATAAGAACGGAATGAATGTTTACAATCTGAATGGGAAGATTGCAGAATATTGAAATCGATGGAGGGAGCACGTAGAGAGAATTCCTGAGGGAACGATCCCCCTCAACGTTTAGCAATACAGACCAGCGGGGAGGAGAGATGTTGGGAGGCCACGCAGGAGATAGCAATAATTTAGTAGTTTTGACGCTGTTATGAGTCGAAACAGGCGAGAGCCTAACCCTTGATGGCGAGAAGAAGAAAAAATCTAATCTATATTTTTAGAAGTATGTTCCCTCGTTTTAAATGAATTTTTGTATTAAAAATTATGAGTGGAAAATTGTTTTAAATTTAAACTTTTTTAAAGTTTATTGTAGGTCACATAAATTTCTTTGTCTCTTTTTAAAGCCACTAAGGTTGTCACCCTAAAGTTTATTCATTTCTTGTGGAACTGAATTTCAAAGAAAATTAACTGTTATAAAACAGTCATGCTAATTTACTTATTTGTCAAAAATTCTAAGCATTATGAATTACGAAAAAATCTTTTACTTCAAAATTTATGTTTAAAAATTACGACTGAAAGTAAATCCTTTAAGAACTTTAATTTTATAAAATTTTATCTCTTCCACTTCATTTCTGGTTACGAATGTTAGTTATAGAATTGAAAAAACGTATAATTGTGGATTACAAACTTGGGTAATATTATTACTTGATCGTGCTAGAGAAGAGATTTTAAGATATTCTGTAAGAATAAATTTTTGTATCTTTCACATTTTATGAAAATAGAATATGAAAGTGAAAAAGAATTTTAATTAATTATTTTTAAAATTATGAAACGATATGACGTTTTGTTATTTTATAACAAAAAGTTATGATTTCTAACTGATATAATCTTCTACAATATTATTTATCACAATAATCTGCCTTCAGGATTACGGTAAAAGTTGATTGTAACAGAAGCTATCATAATTTCTTTGTCAGGGGCCATTCAGAGACTGTAAAGATCCTGAGAGAATGTACAGGTACTATTATTGTACGGTACTGTTCGTAATTTTTATCTAGTTACTTAAGTATTTTATATCTGCCTTTCTCATTGTGTGACGTCACGACTGAATAATATTTATTATGTATTGTACTTTACGAACATTTATAAATTGTTTTAATACATATAAATTATCTGAACGGTTTTTTGGACTCATGTACTAAATAGGAATGGTTTATATGTATTTTATTGTTTTGTTTCCTTTTTATAACATGTCAACCTACCTACACAATTCTGTAAAGTTTTCTAGTGGCTTTTAATGTCAGAACTACTTTGTACATTTATTTTCTCTCTTCCTGCCATCTCGGTTTGGTTATTGTTTTTAATAGAAAATCTTCAAAATCGTCAAATGTCCTAAATGTGTATCAGTTGTTTACCATAAATTCCCGCAGATTTCCGTAGAATCCTATTTTTCCTTTTCTGATCGTCTGTAAAAATAATTGTTTTCCCTGGAACTATCAGAAAAAATGTTTTTGAAAAGTCTTCATTGAGGAAATCATTCAGGCAATACCTAGATTATTTACCCATAGATCTCTATTCTGGTTATTTTTAATGTTCTTAGTGGATTTCTTGGTAGATGCAATAGTGTTAGTAGCTTGGTCTCAAGATTTTCAAGGTTCTTGGTTTTGTCCAAGAATAAATTGAAGCCTAAAAACAATTTTTTAATAGTGTAATATAAACCGTGTCTACGGCTCGGTTGTATAATACAGCAGCGTTCGCAAAATACATCCAGTTAGTTTACTGATATTATTTTCTGAATAGTTTCTTAAAAAAATGTGATTTTTAAAGAATTTTTTCAGTGTATATATATAATATACCGGACACCCGGTATATTATACCGGGTGTCCCACGAAGAGGTTTCTATTTCTTAATTAATATGCCGGACGTATCGAACACTCTACAGACTAAACTTTACAGTTATAATAAATAGATATGCAAAAAAGTACCCTTGAGTTTCATTTGCGTATGATTAATCAAAAAAAAAAGGCAGAAGGTAATTTTATTTGCATAATCATTTCAAACTGGTGATTTGTTACAGTGTTACTTAAGTAATAAAATGAAAGAAATATGAAAGTGATAAATTATAAAAGAACACAATTTGTTTCATTAACCTTTATTCGAACTGATGTTCGATTGCTATGCACTGCCATCAATAGCTATGTACTGTAGCAGCGAAACAAAAATAAGCGTTTTTGAAAAATTACCCAGGTATCAACAACAGTTCCTCTTCAATCAGCTTCATTAATTCATCGTCTGTTACAATGGTGTGAGAATAAACTTTCATCGTGAGAATAAACTTTCAATGGTGTGAGAATAAAGTATCATAGTAAAAAATCGTAAACAGACAGGTCTGGCGATCTTGGAGGCCAGTCCATGAGGCCGCTGCCACGAACTATCCAACGGTTAAAAAGATTTTGTTTTAAAACCGCTTTGCCCACATTAGCATAATCTGGAGGAGCTCCATCATGCTGGAAAAAACATCCTGCATCTCCAAATGGGAAAGATGAGGAACTATGTGATTAGTTAAAATTGATTTCGAATGGCAAAAGCAGCTGTTTTTTTTTCTATCTGAATCCTATTGTAAATACAAGAAGTGGTTTTATCCACAATGTTTTTAATGTTGTGTCACTAATATTAGGTTATATTGTTCTTTATTTGGATTGGCAAGAGAAAGTTGTATGAGTGTTTCAAACCAGATTTTTATAACACCTATGATTATTCAATTCAATTAATGTTTTACAGGTAAGGTAATATTAATGCAATCATTATTTTTGTCAGTGACACGTCTTGTCGTTTTCATTTTATATTATATTCATCCTAATCGGATATAATCGACGACCCAGATATCTGTAGTACAAATTTTTGTAACTATTGTACGAAAGATAGTGTATAATAGGTAACACGGTCTTGGCAATCAGTTTATCTGTATTCTATTTTAAATTTACATGAAATGTCTAATTCTATTTTTTTTAATGTGCCAAACGTAGAAATAAGATTTAAAAAAAACAGTGGCTAAAAACTATAACAATTTTGTTTTGTTATAAATGTTAACATTTAGTTTTACATAATCTACCGAAAAATGAATGATGAAAACCGTCATGTAAAACAATATCTAATACTTTTTTGTACTGAAAAAACTGATTTGATTGTGATCTCATGATTTCAGTATTTCTATTGCATTCAACCTTTTGTAGGCTAATTCCTACCTACGTAAAATCGTATAGACTGGCCTACCTGGATTACGTCATTTAGTATTAACAGAAAGTTGCCTTTAGCGCTAAGAATATTGAACTAAATAATTTTTGGCTGGTTTTATTTTGCAATTGTATTCTTTGTTTATTATAATATGTATCAGTTAAATATCAGTAGAGTTGGATTTAAATTTCATAAAACCTTCCATAGCCACTCGGAATGCTATTGTATTGTAGCTGTAGGGTTTGTTTTCTAAATAAAACGGAAACCTAACATTAAAGCATCGATATTAATGATTGTATCTCTGAGTAAAATTGTTAGAAGACTCATAACACACGATGAAATAAACTACTTTATTTATTTTCAATTAAGCCTAAACCAAAAATAGGATTGGTTCCTTTAATGTACGTGAATATATTCCGTTCTATTAGCTAAACTATTTGACAGACTTTGATGAATGAAGTGTTTGTTATTCGATTTGGTTTCATCACACACAAGTTTAAGGCTATTGCAAATTATTTGTAATTCAAGATAACGGTGACGATACCAACTTTTTATGGGATGAAATATATATTCATGCGAGGATTTACAGCCCCAGCCGTATCTCTCTTCCTAAGCACCACCTCTCTCTGTCTCGCCAGTCCTAATCGGAGAACCGCCGCAAAGACATTGTCTCCTTTACCCCATCCAACCATATCACTTCCGGCCTACCCCTCCTTCTACCGGCTGGCGTCCACTCCCATACCCTCTTTGGCCACCTACCATCCTCCATCTTCTGCAAATGGCCAAACCATTTTAACTGCTTCCGGGATATGGTAACCATGATATTTCCTTGAACGCCAACTCTTCTCCTAATTTCAGAATTCGGAAATCGATCGATCCGCCGCACATCTCGGCTCCGCTTCCAGAAATCCATCTCCACCGCTTTTAGGCGATCCTTCTGTCTCTTAGTCAATACCCACACTTCCGCAACATAGGAAGCCTACACACACTCTTCAGGATAGCATGATAAATATTTATCTTTATCTCCTTCCATATTTTAAACAAATTTAAATTTAAATTTTCAAAAGTTATCGAATGTAAAATTAAATTTAAAAGTAATGAAAAATTACTTTTTACTCTAGATTAGTCTATTATTGATCTCTAATAGTACGTTTTTGCTTGTACGGCCGGCATAGAACCACTTTACTCAATTCCTGAGTTTTCAGATTTTTTTCTTCCTTTAATATTTTTTCATTCTCTCAGATTTTCTTTCTTTCTACGTCTGAAAATACCTTTGATATTTATTTTAATTATAATCTAGTTTTTTGGTTCTTGAGAATTTATAGATTAGTTTTATATGTAAAGTTTTCCAAAATTGTGTTTAATTCTTTCATGTAGATAATTTTTCAATACTCTATCCAGTAATTTGGTATTTTTTATCCCATAAATTTCCTAAAATTTTTCTTCTTACTTTGTTTTAGGAGTTCTAATTAGGTGTACTAAAAATGATATTCTATTTTTATTTACCACGTTTGTTACTGATTATCTATAGAATCAATATAGAAGTACAGTGTAGAAACTATACTTCTCTATAGATAAATTTTTTTTGGTGGCAATTTTTAAACTTGTTTATCATTTTTCTATGTCTGTCCGTCCGTCACACCGACATATAAGAACAACAAGAGACAAACGGTTTTCGGATCTGTCATCTACATAATAAGTTAGTAGGCTCGATTGAGTCAGAAGTTCCAGTTTTGACCGGAAGTGACCCAAAACCGGATTTTAAGAAATTAAAGTCGGAATTTTGAAACAAAAATAGTGTCATGTGATTCGTCTTAAAGATTAGATACAGAAATCACTAATGGGTTTTGCCATAGGTCAAATGTAAGCCTTTTTATTTCTTACCAAAGCTAAGTGGGCTTTATCTCTTACAATTTCTTTAGAAAAAATTGCCATGAGACTCGTTGTCTCAGGAAAGGGTTTTTTTTAAATATTATAAGCCTAATTTTGTTTAACTTAAAGGTTCTCGGTATAAACCGGTACTCGACCGAGTACAATAACAGATGTAGTTGTTTTCTTACTGATAGGAACACCTGAGACACCAAAATTTATATGACTTTTGTGACAGTAACTAATCGTTAACTAGTGCCACCTGTTGAATGGACTATTTTTTTTCTTGAAAGGCTAAATATGATTATCAAATACTGTTATAACAATTTTTAAAATATTAGTAATTTTTCTTTTTGTTTGTAAGATTATGGAACCAAAATCTAAAAATAGGTCATTACGGATATAATACAAAAATAAATAGCGACTTATACCGACATTACATTTTTGGTAATATCCTTCTGAACGAAAAAGGAAATCATCAACCGATTAAAACAGTAGGTTATATTCCGCTCCATTAAAATTAACTGCGGAAATAGTATCATCATTTTAGTTCAGTAAAAAGCACCTAACCTAACAGTAATTTTAATAACCGATTCAAAATTCAAGGCCAATACTATTATGCTATAAATAACCAATAAGAGTATAAGAACCGGCGCACCAGAAGGATATTCTTCCATCTGTTAGTATTTCTTCATGGACGCTTTTGCTTCACAAGCTAATGTCAACCTAAAAATATCCGCTACGGAATTTTCATATAATAAAAAGAAAATAATCATCTCTCTTTTTCACATTTTAATGTAAATTTTTATCGGGAATTTCACATTATTGATAACCACTCAATTCGCTCGCTGCTTTTGTTCTGTATTTTTGACGTAGATTAGGCATAAATTTGAATAGGGATTCCCAGTGGATTTTTTTCACGATTGGCTGTCAGCTGGTCTTCATACAAAGTCGTTTGGCCTACTAGTGTAACTTTAAAATTTATAGCAACTCTCTACCAGCTAACTGGTAGAGAGTTCAAAAATTTTTCCAAAAATACTTTTGTTATCAAGATGTTAAAATTACCTCCCCTTAGGCAGGTCGCTAGTGCAATATTTGTCTTCACTATGTTCTATTTTCCGCCAGCATCTTAATTTCTTGATGGCTCACAACCCTTTAAATCGTATATAATATGTTATTTCTTGACGTCCTCATTTCCTTTTGCCTTGTACTGGTCCTTTTCATACATTTTAAAATAAATATTCTACTCTCATTATGTATCTTAACCAATTAATTAGATTTCTTTCGCTGAACGGTTGCCATAAAATTTGTCGTCCACGTTTCGTAGTACTTGTACATATTTATTCTATGCCCATATTTAAAAAAGTGACTAGCTTTTTTTCACTTCTTCTACCCTTGACGAAACCCCCTTTACTCTTAAGTAGTCAAACAAATGAGAGTGAAAATGTTATTGGAAATTGTTACAATTTTGAAAAATAACTTCTCACTGTTGCTATCTTACAGTTGCGTGAAAGTTAAGTAGGTAGTTATAATCAGGAAATGGATGTTTTTAAAAGTTTCCTATTGACTATTTTTAGCTAGTTTTGTAATGAAACATCTTTCATTTACCTTTTTAAGTTTGTTAATACATTTAAATACCGATGACGTATTTTTCCACCGTTATGATGCCTAATGAGGCGAAGTGTGTACCATAAGAACCGTCGTGAATGGAACAAGCAATAAAACGAAACAGGCCAGAAGAACTGGTTTTACTTGAGTCCCCACGCATTTCTGTGTATCAATAGTTGCGGTAACGATGGCTTAATGTTTGCTATAACGCTTCGCCTGAGCAATTTCATTTTCGTCCGGAACCCACACAACATAATCACCTTATATAGACAAGACGTAGCGCTGCAACTGTTACTGTTGTACACTGCATTATATATATTATAAAAGAAAAAAGAAGAACTGGTAGCTTACCTAATCGAATTTTTATTGAGTACTAATCTGAAATTTTATTTTTAAAAAATATGTTAATTATATACCACCTTTGGCATTATTTTACTTTTTATAAAATAAAATTCTAAGATAGAATAGTCTTTTATTTAAAATTATTTAACCAAACTATGAAAATATCATTTGATTTTGTGGAACGTTGACATTAAAAGTTCAATGACTTAAGTAACTCTAATAAAATTTTACTTTATTAAATACATATTGTTGGTTTGTCACAATATATTCAAAAGTTGTAGAATTGTTACTGGAAATTTCAGATTTTTTAGATTTATCTTCTTTCAGAGTAAAATAGAAATAATGGACAGGTTAAACGGAATAAACATTGGGAACGATAAAATGTCATGATTTTGGAAGTCAGAATATTACCTCTTTAATTGGAAAAGCGGGTCTTTTCCGTTTTCTGTATGCCAGTATCAAATCCGAATCACCTGAAACACAGACTTTTTTAGTTGTCACATCTTCTGAGATTATGCAATAACACCCTTTCCTGAAAAACCTCTGCAGCATCTTCCTTCATACGAATATTATTAAGTAAAATTCATAGTTGACTATGTAGTAATTAACTGTGAAATGGAAGTGGAGTTGACATTACGCAAGAATTTGCGTAATGTCAACTCCACTTCCATTTCACAGTTAATTACTACATAGTCAACTATGAATTTTGTAGAGTTACTTAATAATATTCGTATGAAGGAAGATGCTGCAGAGGGCAATACTCATAGCAATATTCATTCATACTTATAGCAATATTCATTGCTAGTCAGATTGGCGCACTAGACGCAAGAGTAAGAGAAGTGTGCAACCCTTCACGGAATTTGGATTTGATAGTGGCATACAGAAAACGGAAAAGACCCGGAAAAGCGACTTACATTATAGAAGAAATGGTGGAATATAAAATCAAAGTAATGGTAGAATATCTCCCAGATATATGTAAGGAGCTGCCGATCTGGTAAGAAACAAAAGGAGTAAAGACTAAGAACTTCGTCAGAATAGTATATGATATTTTAATGAATTTTAAAGATATTCTTTCACTAATATAAGATAATTTTGGAAGAACAATATTTCATTTACTTTTTTTTGTATTGTCGATACCATCAATATTAATCTACAAGGTTTGCAGACGTCAACGAAGAATAAAGTAGTAAATCTTTGGTTTCTTCATTGGTTAGAATGGATTTTCTAGTTTGTCACTTATATTTCTCAAAATCTGAATCTGAAAATAAATAAATTTTAGCTAAATAATTTTTAAATAATAATAATAATAATTTTTATAATTTTTAATAATAATTAAAATAATAATTTTTAATAATTTTTAAATAATTTTTTTATAGGATGATTAGGACAGTTACTTTGGAAGGCTAAAGACAGCTTTGAACAGAGATTTTGCTACCATAAAAAAATTTTATTACTAAGATATAATTATATAAACAATAATACGAAATTACATTTGAAAAGTAAAAACGTAGAAGCTCCATAGATGAGTGCTTTGCTTTTTCATGTCGTTTTATTTTCTTATCAATTTTGTATCATTGTCATCATTAACTCATTTGTAATTGTAATCCACTGTGCAGGTATAAATATAAAATAAGGTAAAATAAATTTGAGTGTAGCCCATTGCCCAATTAAAAATTAGGCAGGAATTAAGCTAAATGATTTATTGCTGTTGTTTAGGTCAACAGTTGAAAGGCTGGTTTGAACCTCTAGAGGTTTTACTAAGTATAACGAGAAGTGAGGTGGTTTACCATTTCCTTCGTCACCGAGTACAAAAGTAACTTATGCTTATCAGCGTGCCAGGCCCTCCGAAAAGCATCTACTATGCACCCTGCAAATGACACTTCACTTCATTCACCACAGGGTCTGGCTGTATAATGAAATTCGTTACTTTCAGAGGAGATAACTTTGACTAGTGTCTTTTACGCCTCTACCTCTTCTGTTCTTAAGTTTAGTCATATAATTGGCTGACCACGTGATAAGAAACAACTATTTTTTGTAACCCTGGAACTAGCAAATCGAGTACAAATAATTTAACACTCACCTGCCAGTTATGGGCGAAAATGATTTATTATATCATGATATCAATAAAATTATAGCCTATTGATATCAGTAAATTTTGAGTGAAATATGTATGACGTTTTGACAAGCCTTTATCTCTTTGGGAAAAACTAATTATTTTTGCCGTTTTTTTTGTTCTAAAATTTATTTTCTTATCGATTTTTGTGTGACCAAACATTTTTGTTTCAACACTGAATTTTTATAACGTGAAATAATTTGCTCTGAACACTTTTTGTATTACACAACTCACAACCACTGATTTTATGTAGAAGCGTTTTAGATTTGATTCTTGAACATCGTTCTTTGGTAATGAGACGAACGATCTGTTGTAACGTTTAAACTCTCAGGTAATAATTCGGTAGTTAGTTTTTTTTTATCTCATCTGAAATTAGTAGGTCCCACTAAACTAAATAACATGGGAAGGAATAGATAGAGCTACCTAGAAGAAGACCTTTCTCACAACTTCATAATTTTTTTGATCTTTTCAAAGATGATAGCCGATGATGGATGTTCTTTTTAGATCTGGGTGGCCTTGCTCAAATGATGATTTCACAAGTGTTTTCTCTCTTTCTGGCTTTGAACGGAGGAACTGATGGTAATATACACGCACGCTTTCATTAGCCGTGCCTTTGTTCTCGCCTACGTTTCTTTTGTATTTAACCACGCCTGTATATGTATTTAAACGAATTGTTTTATAGAAAAATACTTTGCTGATAACTATAACTGCTCGTATAATATAGGTAAAAAAAATTAGTCGAGTTTTTTGTTCAAATAAAGATACGTTTTAAATTATTAGCAAAATAATCATTCGCATTGTTTTCTACACCATACTGTTTAATAAGAACAAGGTAACTTACTACAACGAGAAATAGTGACAAAACATTATCAACATTTAACGGGTTATTTAGTTTATTTTTATTTCGTCTTCACTAATTCACATTATTTTTTTTATTACTTTTGCCACAACTACTAAAATATAAAGGAAAGTAATTGTATTGTAGTTTCTTGTTAACTTTACGTACAAGGCGGATCGTTCGTGACTTTTCGTATTTTACATGTTTGTCACCTTCCGGGCATAGGCCTACATCCTGCTTGTCTGTCTTCACTTTCAGGCTTTCGTTTAGTTGTTGTGAAAGCTGGTGCTATTTTTAAAAATCGTATTTATGTGTAGTAACGTAGGCCTAATTTTTAGATTCTAAATTTATAATATTAATCGTAATTTTTAGATCTTTACGTTTTCAAGGGTTTATCATAGTACTTTGAAATGTATATATTTTTTTTTATCAGTCTCTACTGGTTTAATGCAGTTCTTCAAGCTGTTCCATATTGCGCAAGTCGTTTCATGTCACCTGTAACAACCTACATCTTTTGTAATTTGCTTTATATATTCTAACCTTTGCCTCCCCCTACAATTCACTCCCTCAATATTACCCTCCATTAATGATAGACTAATACTTGGATGTCTCAAGATATACCCCACTAGCCTATCCCTTCTTCTAGGTAGATGCTTCCATATACTTCTTTTTTCATTCACTCGCCTAAAAACCACTAAATTACTTATTTCGTCCACCCACTTAATCTTTAACATTCTCCTATAATACCACATTTCAAAAGCTTCTATCCTTTACCTTTCTACAGCCCGTATCACCCACGTTTCACTCCCGTTTAATGGTACACTCCAAACGTAGTGTTTTAAGAATTTTTCCTAATCTGTAAGTCAATGTTTGTAGTCAGTTAGCTGTTTTTCATTTTAAAGGCTTTTCTAGCTTGAGCAATTCTGCTTTTGATATCACTTGTGCTTCTACCATCATTTGTTATTTTACTCCCTAGATAGCAGAATTCCCCAACTTCCTGTATGTTTTCGTTGCCTACTTTTAAATTTCCCATCTCTTCTAAACCACTCATGCTGCTGCACAACACTTTCATTTTGTTCTTATTAATTTTCATGAAGTAATCCTTTCTCATGATCTCATACATTCCATTTAAGATATCTTCTAGTTCTTCCTTTATCTCAGCTAATACTACTATAACATCGGCGAATCTTAGCATTTTTATTGTTTCTCCTTAAATTATTCCTGCGTTAAATTTTTCCTTCGCTCATTTATACTTACCATTTTTAATAGTTTGCGTGCAATATCAAACCAAAAATATCAATATTTTGTTATTATACGAAAGCCTCCGGTTCGCAGTTAGTTTTTTATTTATAAAAAGTATTACCAACTAAAATTAATATTCATTGTAACAATTTACATAAACATTCATTATTCTGAAACAGTGTTGAAATTACTTTTAATACATGTTAAATGTATGTTATTTCTAAAAGAATAAACCTGTTGATGTATAGTACATGTAGGATGAGTCATATGTTGTTCCACACCTACGGTACACGCCTAAATTTCTTGCATTTTCATGCAACACGCAATCTTAAATTGTATTTTATACGAAACTATAATTTTTTCATTATTGTACCTGTGTCGTATTATACAGTGATCAAGAATTCTTGCTCAAGTAAAGGCTGTCTGTGTTGTACACCTATTAAATGTCAATCCGGTTTTGTATTGTAAATTCTCTGAATTTAATTGATGTTTTATTTTAGAAAATTTTATGCGCCCTAAGTAAGCTAAATCTAGTAGAAAGTGTCTTTGAGTTGTTAAGTTACATCGTTTGAGCGAGAAAATTAGTATGATGACTTTTTTAGAGACTTGCTAGAAAGATTATCAGTGGGTCCCGAGATTAAAATCCACATCAAAAGAAAAACTCGATAACTACTTTTATTTCTTATTCTTTTACGTCCGACTGTTTTTCAATTCTACTAATACAGACGATAAGAAGGGTGATAGATAAAAATGAATGGTGAAAAAATCCCAGATCTGACCGGCAATCGACACCGGGACTGAAGCCAGATGCGCTGACCAATACTCCGCGGGCCGGCCCCAAAAACTACTACCGGATTGAATGATTGTACATAAGATTAAAAAAAATCTTTTTAAAATAGCTAAAAACCTTTTCGTTCTCTGAGTACCCCACTAAAATTATCATCAACGGTTTATTAATTTTGTAGTGTGATAAATTTAACAGATTTTTTTATCTCACTTCTTCGACATGTAAACGTGTAAAGAATACACGTATTCTTTACAACAACTAATAATAAACTGTACATTCAAAACGGCTGAAAATGCGAACATATATTAGAAACAATTGTACCAACAAGGTAAAAAAATTTTGGAAGTCAGATTCACAAAACCCGCGAAATTTGAAAAAAATCCCATTATTTTTTTTATCAAACCTCCTATATTAAATTTTTTTTTAAAGTCATATTAATATGGATACTGCTACATGATGCTAGTTAGCTAATCGCTTGAATAATTACAACTTTTAAACATTTAAACTAAAATAACAAGCTAACCGTTTAATTTTTTTCTTCAGTATCATAAGAAGATAAAAGATGAAACAGTTTGTAACGTAATCTCAGATGGGCGTTACAGTTCTAGAAAGGGCGTTCAATAACATAGTACTGGGTGTAGGCTACGTTAAAATAGACTATACTGTTCTTAGTTTTTCAAGCGAGAAAGATATTATATATAAAACAGGCTTAAATAAATCATTTAAGTGTATAAAAATTCTGTGTAGGTTTTTCACAGTAGGATTTTGTAGGCTAGGCCTAATTATGTGTAGGCTTAACTTACATTGATTAAAACATAATTGAATTATTTATGCACTGCGTAACAAATTATAATTTTCACTTAATTAATTATGGTATTTTGTTGTTATTAACGTACAGTAAGGTCTAATTGGTCTATTTCCGTTTGTTTTCTCTAAAAAGGTGATTTCAATATTATCGCTAAAATATTAGCTATAAGTCATTTATGCATCAGTAAATTTCAAGGTAATAATTTTGCAAGTTACTTACAAAATTAATTAGATATTTAAATAAAGGTTACTTTTAAATTTTTATTTATGTACGATTTGGGTATTTACGACAGGGTTAGTCTGTTTAGCAATAAAATTATTACATCATTCAATATTTTCATTTATAATTTTTATACTATGTAAAATGTTGTTTGTTTTTAATCGCGATTATCTAGTTAAAATAAACATTCATCCCTGTATTATACATATATATCAGTTTATGATAAATTCGTATCAACATCTTGGTTATTAGCGACGACTTTTGTAAGACATTAGTCAGAGTTTTATCTCTGAGAGTCATGACTTTCATCATTGTACAGCCAGACCATGTGCTGAATGAAGGTGTCATTTTCAGGGTGGAAAGAAGATGCTTTTCAGAGGGCCTGGCATGCTGATAAGCATACTTTTTCACTCAGTGAGGAAGGCAATTGTAAACCATCTTACTCCTCGTTTTTCTTAGTAAAACCTCTAGAGGTTCAAACTACCCTTTCGGCTGATGACCTAAACAACAACACAAATTTTAAAATATTTTAATTTTTAAGTACGACAGCAAATTTTAGCCTCTTATGGTGGTAAGAGTAAATTCTGATTACATTTTCTTTTGAGGCAAGTACTTAACATGTAGTTGATGTGTAGAGAGAGGTCGAACACATGTAACACGTGTAACATGTAATTATAGCCTACACGAAACTTAAGTTCTAGCTAAAGCCCAAATTCACTCAATATTCCTTCACTGTAGTCTTGGCAGTAGGCTACCAAAATTCCTCATTTAAAAAAAAACACATTAATACTCTTTAATTGTTAGAAGTTCATAGTGAAATCTGAAAAAGAGTAAAATACCAG
The DNA here is from genome assembly GCA_035578175.1 of Catonia carolina. NCBI lineage: Eukaryota > Metazoa > Arthropoda > Insecta > Hemiptera > Achilidae > Catonia > Catonia carolina. The sequence continues at coordinate 250,952,559 of JAQMRL010000001.1, read as the reverse complement.
AAAATGGCAAAATATGTTAGCCAATTATAACATACTAGCCTATATATAGCTTCCACCACACTGATAATTTTGAATTTGTTTTTGTAATTTATACATAGTACATAATTTACTTCGCATAATTTATACATAATTTATTCATTCACTAGAATAATTAAAATATTCAGTAATCGATAATAACGATTGTTATCTTCTGCATGATGTAGCCTAAGTCGTAGGCTACGTATTTAATCTTAACACATAATTACTTTAATTTTTTGCTGAACTAGTCGTAAATAATTTCTAAACATGTTAAATAAAACGTAAAAAAAACAATTTTGTTAAAGTTATCTTTACCCTGTATTCTTGCTATGGTTTTTCTTTTCTTGTTTATGGGAGACTTTAATGCTCTGTTAAGAATGAAGAAGTTTGTTGTAAAGTATAAAAACCATGTTTGACTCAGTACCTACTGATTGAAGTATAAATATATAAATAAATAAATATCCATTTAAGGACAAAAGTGTATGTAGGTAATCAAATTTATCGGAAATTAAAAACCTACAACTTTTATTTCAAGCATTTTTCTCTACAGAGCCTAGTTTGGCGTCAAAGAGTGATTTTCCGTATTATTAAGCCAAACGAACTAAGTTTGATTTTCATTTTGCATCATTTACTCATGATTAAAATTAGGTTAGGCTGTTTTTTGAGGTTAGTTTTTTTGTTTATTTCTAATGTTTTATTACGAATGATAGATTATATTATTCATTTTTTGCATTGGCAGGAGTAAGTCGTGTCAGTGTTTCACACCAGATTTTTTTATGTAAAGATAATAGGGATATGTTTTTTAACATAATAAATTACTTCTGGAAACATTCCAAGTTTTGATTTGACAACGTCTTGAGTTTACTAACCTTTTGCACAATAGAAGACTACAAAAGAATTTGTCACAATAGACAAGAATCATTCTTTGCAAATTATACACAATACATAAAAATATCGAGGAAGAGCTATTTATACTCAATCGAGTTTTTCACATATCACTTGCAATTCTTATTCCGCTTTAATGTCATATAAGAAAAGAATGAATTGTTCAAATCATAAGGAATTTGCATGTCCGTATTATAATATTGTATGTTATATTAATACACTTTACACAAATATCGTAGTTTCACATGAATTTTTATTTGACAGACCAGATAAATATACTTTCATCTGCTTGTCAGTGTAAAAATAGAAAAAATCATTAATTTTGAAGAATATTTACTGGAGGTTATTTTTAGAGTTACATAATTTAACTTACTATGATTATTTGAAGTAAAGAAAACACTGAAAGGTTTTACTTATGTATAACCTTTAATTTTTAATTATTTTTTTTTAAATATTCAAATGAAAGGTTTGGTCCTTTAATTTTTAATAAAATATATTAAGAATGATAGAATTGAAAAACTTGTTTGTCTTAAATGGATAATAGCAAACGTTATATCGTCTAATTATTGTTGTTAAAATATGGAGAATGGAACGTCACGGACACATAATGTGCTACCGGAAATTTGAATAAGTTTATTAGATATTGAAAAGTAATGTTGAAGGAAAGCGAGGGATAAGTAGAAAGAAAAAGTCGTGATTACGAAGCATCAAATTCTGAACTTGGACAGAAGAAAACATCTTAATTTATCAGGTCCACGATAGAGAGAAGTTTGCCATTGCAGTCACAAACCTTAATTGAGACGACACTGATGAAAAGCGGCGGAGAAATTCGGATAGCTCCTTGATATGTATTAACAACATGGCTAATTTTTCATCAAATTTTATTTTTGAGTTACAGTAGTCGCTTTATAAATGGTGTACGTTTTGACTGACGGTACGGTTGAAGTTTTGATTCTGTTACTAATCTGTTACATCGAACTGGCTAGATGCGCTGCCATACTGTACTTGTGAACCGTAAACAATAACCTGTCTAATCTTATATTACTTCTGGTACATTAATACAAAATTTAAATCCAACCTAAGGTATTTTAACTTGTTTTTAGTCCATTTAAAGTGGTATTAACCATAATTTAACTTCAATCTAAATTTGGTTCTAAAATTCCTTTGTTAATCTAAACTGAATTAAAAATGTCAGCTTGAATAAGAATGATTTTAAATTAAAGTGAAATCTTAAATTAATTCTCACACAATGTTACATTACCCGCGTTGCATATTATAGTGGATTAAAACTAACTAAACAACTAATGAAATCTAATTCAAAAATGAAATTATAATTCTCTAACTTATTAATCTTATTCCTGTATGAATTATTTAACAAAAAATTTACACATGAATTTATGTAGGTTATTTTACGATTACTTTGAATGTAATTTTATTTATATAATAATTATATTTTAATGATGCATTCTATGTAATTTTATTTATATTAATAACAGAACATTATTTATATTGTTGTATTTGAATCCTTTAACTGCATGAAACATTTACGGTAGCCTATTTTTCATGAAATGTTATTTCATCTAAATTATGCTATTATTTAATACAGAATACTTTAATGATTATACAGTTTGTGTCACATTACCCTCTTAAGCAACGGTTCTTTTAATGTTTTAATATAATATGTATCTACCATTAGTATTACTACAAATGTTTTCGTTTTACAATGAGATGTATTGTGTTTATTCATTATAAAATATAATCTGACTTGGTTATTTTACGCACTAAATACTGAATAATGGAACCTGTAATTACAAATTATTATTAAAAATAAATTTGTAATTATAATAATAATTATTCCGTAGTCATTTTATTAAGGTTATGTACACAATAAATAGAAAAAACCATTAAATGGCTAACCGATATTGTACAATTTTTCTCGGTTCGTCGGCTCTTTTGTTTCGTATGACATTTAAAACTTTGTATGGTTACATGAACAAATAAAAGAAAGTCAGTTATATTTAATTTATTTTATTTTTTTAGTTTATTTTAAGTTGAATTAACATCCTGGTTATATACGGGTACTTTATGGTGAGGAACGGTGGATTTGAACTTGTAATATTCCAGACCCTGGCTGGGAATCGAACCCGCGACCTCCACTTTGCAGCGTGCTAACCACTGGGCGACGAAGATGGCCTCTTTTATTTTTATTGTTTTAAACGTTTTTATAAAATGTGACCAGGTTGTTTAAAGTATATTAAAAAATATTATTAAATATTGTTTAAGAAATATTACTAAAATCTTAAATATAATAAATTTATATCTAAAATTGTTAAATAATTTAAAATGTTTAGCCTACACGTAATATATTGTTATTCTAAATATTAACGGTCTTATCACTGATGTAAGGTTTTATGTTCTTTTTGCATTTATGTGTAGACTATAGCCAACACATTCTTTTGTGTTGGTTGATTCTTTTCGTTTGTTATTTGTATAGCCTATTTATTAACTCGTTCTTTGAATTTGCTATTGTTTCATTGTTTTTGTTATTTTCAAATTATAAATTTCATATTTTATAAAAAAATGTTTAAGATGACTTGTGAAAGTGTATATTTCGTGAAGAAATCACTGGTAAAATGAAAACCAATCAAATAATTTATTACACGTAGTTAGTTACAAATATTTGGTTATCCTAGTCAAGATCTATGCATAGTTTCCATTCATAATTCCACGCGAATGCCTGATCAGCTTTTTCTTTCGTTATGTGAATTCCCAATTGCAAAATTTTATTTTCATAAATAATTTCCGAATCCAGAGATACGAACATTGTCACACCCACAACTACCACGAAATTCACAAAGGAGTTTAAAATGATGCTGGAATAGAGATCTTACATAAAACAGCGACGAGGGTTTACCACTGGGTGATTTCCTCGATAAATTGAGTGATTGTCGAGACGATAAATTTCAAGAATTAATTTTTCAAGTTATAACGGTGTTTTATACAAGAGTTACTTCATTTCCAAATGGTGTAAAATGTACTAGTAAATTTATGGAAGACTTCAAAGGTGTACGCTTCAATATTTCTACTTTTTTCAGTTATCGACACCGTGATCTAATCATATTATTAAATTTGTGCGTCTAAATAAAATGTTTTAAAAATAAAAAAAATTAATATCCCAGCTAAAGGAAATTCTGTGCCAATCAGAGGAAGTGGTTGCAGAGAGATTTTCAAGACCGTACCTGATTCCGAAACACTGTCAGATTTTCGAAAGGTGACAATGAGATCCCAGAATCCGGTGATCTGTACGATTTCAAAAGACTGACAGATGTAGTTTAGTAGAGTTTTATTATTATTATTATTATAAGTTATCATCAGTAAGATTACAGGACGTAATATATTTTTTATGCATTCTTTTTTATTGCTTCTTTTGTATCATTTAATAAAACATCTCTTGACTAGTGTGAAAGTATAGTTAACAAAAGATTATTCGTCCAGTCATCTCAGAATGTCTTATTAACGATTACTTTTGCAACCGACTCCATTATATTCTTCGCGTACATAAATTGGAAAAATTAAATTTCTCTATCTTTTGTATGTTTTAATAAATGTACTATGTTTTTTCTTCTTTTAGTAACATCGTTTGTATTTTGAACAGTAATTCTGTAGTTGTCAGTTTTTTTTTGTATAAAAGAGTACTTAATGTGTATACATAGCTGTTACTTTTTAGAATAAAGAGAAAGTCTTGGCGATTGGACCAAAGCAGACGGTGTATCTGTAACACCGTGTGTGATTTGGTCTGGCGGCCACATCGGAAATGGAAAGCTGCTAATGTTAAGAAGAAATGCGATGAGTTATATTTCTCTTTGAATTCCATTAAGTCGTTTTTATAAGCACCACATATTTTAGTTACATTTTTACTTTTACAAAGTTTATACCTTGTTTCATGTTTTGAAAAATACGGATTTAAAATCTGCTCTGCACTTTCAGATTTTTTTTTAATTTATTTAAGGTCGCATCGACTACGAGGTCATTAGCGACCACGTTACTTATAAATACATGATACGTTGTATAAATACATAATGAAAAATTAGTTAATTTCAATTAAAATTTAGATAACAGAGAAATAAAAACTAAAAAATAGAATGACACAATGAAAAATAACGAATGCGATTTTACAATTATATCAAATCTGAAATTTTATTAAATTTAAAAAAAATTATTGTGTTTTGAACCGCTACTTTGCCTACTAAATTAAGTGCTAAAATGTTGTTAATTTTGAACACTGTTTGTGGGAATTGTGTAGTTTAGCAGTCTGTGAAGATGTGTTTGATTGTAAGTGGCGTATTGCAATGTGTACAAATTTGTGGTTATTCTTTTTCCAGTAAGCGTTTGTGCGTAAGCGTAGAGTGTCCAATACGTAGTCGTGTAAGTAGAACTTGATGCCTTCGAAGCTCCAAGTGATGCTGAGGGTTTTCAAGAATGTGTTTTCTGATGTGGTGAAGTTTCGTTGGAGGATGTCGAGACCAGATTTGGTTCCAGTGTTGTTTAATTTGGTTGTGCAAATGTCTCCGAAATCAGTATGAGATGAGAGATGTTTATCTCTCAGTGGGGTCTTTAACGCCTCTTTGGCGGCCGTGTCCGCTGTTTCATTTCCGTTTATACCGCAATGCGATTTATTTAATTATACTTTATTTACTTTCAGATTTATTTAACAAGAAACGTCCAGGCTATTCCGGAAACGATTTCTCGCTTAAAGGTATTTTTTTTCAGTTAACACCGCACCATGGTATACAGAAAAATTTAAGTACACAATTACCTAAGTGCTCTTAAAAAAAAGAGTTAGTGAAAATTATGTAGATAAATTATCAAAACACATAAACCACCGCAATGAATTTATAAGATAATGATCAGGCTAACAGACAACTAAAGAGCCATCATATCTAGAATCTTCGTGACCGATAATAGATAAAAATATTGCAGAAGAGCTTACATAAATAAATAAAAATAATTAATAGTTGCCTCAAAATACTCGTTAAAACTAATGTTAAAAGTTTGTAAAAAATTTATAAATTTTTTAACTTTAAATTGTACATATATTTTTTTGTTTTTATGATCTACAAGGGATCATTCTATACAATTCACTTAAGGTGTTTCAGATTCCTTTTCCTCCAGTATTCTTTCACCTCTCGAATTTTTCTTTCGTTCTTCATAATACCATTCTATTTCTTGGTATGTTTCATATCGATTTTTGTGTTTGCTTTTAAGAATTTCTTGATTGGTTTTCTATTTTATAACTTTTTTTGGGTTTCTTAACGAAATATGTCCTAAAAATGTTATTATTTTCCTTTTAATTAGACTGGTCACTTGTCCTATGTTCTTATACTTGCTCGTTTGAGACAATCCTAAGACTACATTTTTGTAGTTAGTTTTTTATCAAGTTCTGATTAACCTTATCATTGTTTTTAGAAGTTTAAAAGTTTTTAGAAGTTTCTCCAGTAAAAGAAAACTGTAAAATTAATTTAGATTTTAAAGTACAAAATTGTATATTAAAGGAACTGGAAAATAACAAATTTTAATTCATTTTTATTGTTTTCTCTGACAATTATTATTCTGTGCTTATTCAATTGTTGTTGAATCGATTATCCGATTTAAACCAACTGTTACAATTTATTTCCGGAAGGCTCCTTGAAATGTTTGAAGTTTAAACTATACATTAATCAGACAACCTTGGTTTAGTATTCATATGCGATGTTGTAGGTTACGTCTTTTTATTATTTAAAAGGCTGTTAGCTTTTTAAGGAAATTGGCCTTAGCAATAGCCGATTATATTAGAGTATATCAGAGTAAATATCAGAGTATATTTTGCTATGCAAAAAATATTTATTTAAGGAAAGTATTTTACATAATTATGGATTACTTAATATTCCATAATTAAGTCAAAAAATTAAGAAAACTTACATTATTCTGGGGCGAATTATTTTTCGTGAAATTAAAATAAATTGTTGAAAATAAGCAATTATAACCATATCCTGCTTACACCTTAATGTAACTAACCTATGATTAAGCCACAACAAAATAATTACAGTAATTCCTAAGAATTAAATAATTTTTATTTTGACATTACAGAAGAAGTTACTTAAGATAATTATATGTATGTATTATTCAAATTACTTTATTCACGCATTTGATTGTGTCGTGATTTTTTTAATTTATGCGTGGAGGTCCCCAGTAATAAAAACTTATAAAATAAGATTTCAAGATTTATACTAATTATGTTATTTACTAATAATTGCACAAAGATACTTTCCTAATATTTTTTTATTAGAATTATTCTGGAAGAATGAAAGAATTAAATCTGAAAGCATACGTATTATTTTACTAAAATTTACTTATCTTATAATGTACGTTTATAATGTTTTTATAAACTGTTAAAATAAAGTTTGTATAATATGTAAATATTGTAAAAATGTAATAATGTAGCTATAATTAAATCTAAACATTGCGACGATGTAGAAGAAATATCTGCCCATAACAGGCAGGTGGAGTGTTAAATTATTTGCACTCGATCTGCTTGTTCCAAGATTCCACAAAAAATAGTTTTGTTTCTTATAACATGGCCAGCCAATTATATGACTGAAGTATTTCAGAACTGAAGAGATAGAGGTGTAAAAGACACTAGTCAGAGTTATCTCCTCTGAAAGTAATGAATTTCATCATTATACAGCCAGACCCTGTGGTGGATGAAGTGAAAGTGCCATTTGCAGGGTGGAAAGTAGATGCTTTTCAGAGGGCCTGGCAACCTGATAATCATACTTTCCCACTTAGTGAGGAAGGCTTGATAAACCATCTCACTCCTCATTTTACTTAGTAAAGCCTCGAGAGGTTCAAACCTTTTGGTTGATAACCTAAACAATAACAACAGAAGAAATATCTAGATCTCACTATCGGATAAGATTGGAATCTCACTCCAACTACCTCGCTATAAATTTACGCATAATTTTTCTTCTTTAGGTACCGATCCGATTTGAAATGTTGCCGATCATTTTCGCTATCTGCACTTTATTCATTACAATTCTGAACAGTTCCGCCGAACTCTTGTCAAACCAAGTCCTTAGGTTTCCCAGGAAGGATATCTTCTTTGTCCCGATGCTCTCCGTCCTGCGATCTTACCTTAGAGTATTTGTTGAAGCAAGATGTATCTTTTTTTCATTTTTTTCATAATTTGGCCCAGGTATGGCAGTTTTCGACATGTAGGAAGAGAAACAATATAAAAAGGCTACTATCAAAATAAAGGTTTTTGGCTCACTTATTTTTATATTTCTTTTTTTCTAGTGTAATAGTATATATTATTGTTTGGGATTTTTAGAATTATTATACTATTATTAGATTTTAGGTTTTTTAAATGATTGTATAACCTTAAAGTTACACTTAAAATTAGTTATTTTTCAGATTTTTTTAGAATTATAATAAAAGTTATGTTTTAAGTATTTTTTAATTGTGTAACTTTGAATAGTGGCATGATTTTTAAGCCGTATATGTTTACTAATTATATTTATTAGACTTTTAGAGTGTGTTACTAAATAAAAGAAGAAAACACCTACCCTAGGACTTTTAGTCGTGGTTGGTGGTTGGGTAGGTCAATTTCTTCCACCTCGTACATTGGTAATTGTTGTACATGCATTATAGCTTTTTGAAAGAATATTTATAGAAATAATTGTAAAAAATTGAAAGAAAGTTTTATTATTATTTAATTATGTTGACGATTTCCAAGTTTCTGTTGATTTTTAGCAACACTTCCGAGTTCATCCTCCACTGTGTCCACTGTATCTTCAAAATTCTTTGATTAAGCCACAGTTCAAAGGCTTCAATCTTCTTTGTAATTGTTTTATTAAGGGTCCACGTTTCCACCCCATGCAGAAGTACCGAATGTACATGACATTCCAGAAGTTGTAATTTGGTCCCGCATAATTCGGAAACAACTAAATTTTAATACGACTATAAATTTCAATTCACTTCTCATTTTTTAGTAAGTTTCATATAAGTCAGAATATTGTTTGACGTTTTCAGCAACTAAGTTAAAATTGTTTAATTATAAATAAAAGACCTTTGTTCAAAAATGTATTAATAATTATTATTCGTTTTTGTTTTAGGTGAAAACCAACTAAGTGTAAATGACCATCATCTGGTGCTTACCTATTAGATAACTTCTACGACACCATTTAATGGTGACCTAGAGACGTTAAGTCTGCTGTGACTAGATTGATAGAATACATTGAATAATAGGCTTACTAAATGAAGAACTGGATTCGCGACTGAGCTATCTAACTAAAGAAGGTAAAAATATCTAAACATGGCTTATAACTGCAATAATAAATTACCTGGTCTATAAGACAAGTTTGTAACATCATTTTACTTTTTTTTATTGCATTTCTACAAAAGTATTTTTAGTTTCTTTAATACATTAACTTACGTAATAAGGCACTGTACTAACGCTCTTATTTAGGATTTGTTTAAATCATAAGCTGTGTATCAACAAAATATGTATTTTAAGTTTCAAATTCTTGACTATTTTTGTAGAAACTTTAATGTATTTTCTTTTACCTGCTTACGTTTTTTAATGAAATCTTAGATTACAAAGAGAAAGATTGGGAAAAGAGAGTGTTGTTAAATCGTAAGGAAGTTAATAGCAAAATACCTGATCTACATGTTTATAAAATTTATGTAAATGATTTATTAATAAATATTGTAAGTTACTTGTAGTAAAACAGCTAAAAAAACATGTTTTTACCGCACGAATATTTATTCTCGCGATTTTTCAATCAAAATGAAACAAAATTTTCTCCAAAAAGGCTCCTTCAAAATTTTGTTTAAATTGGTCTCAGTTACTATATTTCTTGTGCTCTACTAGATAAAGTGACATGTCTGCTAAAATTCAGGGAGACTGTACTGTTGGTAAATATTTTTAAGATTGCGGCTTCAATATGCATTTAGGACAAAAGTATGTAAGAACCCAAGTCGTAGAAAATTAAACAACTTGCAACTTTTATTACTACAGCACTTAGTTTACCATCAATTAATGATTTTCAGTATTTTGCTCGTTGAAATCGGTAAAAAATATTTTTTAGATTGTTAGCCTTAGAACGATTTTAAGGACGATTTGTTTTTTTTTTTTTTTTTGCTCTTACGGCCTCATTAGACCACTTGAATCAAATTTAGAAATCCTTCTTGGTTTGGTTTTAGGATTCTTAAGTTTTTCCCAATAATTCTTCATATTTTGGGATCTGATCTTTGTGATGTTATCTGTACAAATCATTGACGACGGAGCTCGAGTTTTGTCGACGAATCTTGTATCTTTATCTTTAAGCAACTTAAGCTGTTCAGATTTTTCTAAAAGATCTTGTTCTGCAATTTCCAATTGTTGCATATCTTGCTTTATTTCGGCGACCACCTTGGAGGATTTTTCCACGAGTTAATCATAGAAATGAGTTGTTTAGTTACTCGATTGTCCGGTGTTCTAAGTAAATGCCCGAAGTAAGAAATTCGTTTCTTCCGCATTATGTCATTAATTGGCTCGATTTCATGGTAGAGTTCAGGGAAGTAGACATCAAGCTCCAGATACCGTTGAGTTTCCGTTTTTTGTTTAGCAAGTCCTAAGGATTCTTGTTTCTATCTTAAGAATTTCTCTCATTCTCGTTTATAATTAAAGTTATATAAAAAATCATACAGCTTTTATGTCAATTTTATTTATTTCCCAAGACCTTAATTTACCGTCAATTAGTGATGTCGGTATTTTTCGTCAATGTTTAAAGTCTAACAGAGTTGGTTTTAATTTACCATCATTCACTCGTGATTAAAATTAAGTTACGGTTTTTATTTTAAATTGTTTATTCATAATTTAACATTATGTTATATTTTTAATTATTTACATTGGCAAAAGTAAGTCGTTTGAGTGTTTCACATCAGATTTTCATTTTCCTTTTTAATATTGAAAAATTGATATTCGTCTTCCGCATTCCGGTCCGTACTTAGTTAAGTATTATAAATTATTTATTTGAACACGAACCAGCGGGTTTATAATTATCTTTAATTTGTGGGTATATTAATAAAATAAGAGATTACCCTGAGTTAATGAATACTTTTTATGTATGGAACTGTGTCAGGAAATTTTCAACCCAGTTAATTATAAGTTATATGTTTTGTTTCTCTTTTTGTAGTGTATAACCACGAATGCATTTTCTAATACAAGACTGTACTGAATAAATTTTATTATGGTACATATACGGTACATAAACTGCAATAACAATGAATCACACACAGCTTTCTCTGAATTTTTCTAAAAATGTTGTTTTGTTTTATCATTCGTAACAGACCGTTATTGTTTGTATTATTGTATGGACTAGGTTAAGCTAATTTTGTATGCAAATCGTTTGATATATTGTAACACTGTATAGACCTACAGTATTAACCTATATGTTGGGAAGTGTGAAGCATGAGTTTATTGTTTCACACACGAACTGTTACGCAAATGTTTTATGTTAATATTCGTACATAGTCTATGATGAAACCATTGTATTTTATATTCTATACCTTCCGTCTATGAAATTTTATAATCATAATTAGTGTTGTGCAAATTTTAAGACGGTTATAAATCGATTTATTGTCCAACAGCGATACAGACTTTTTATAAGTCATTTAAAAATCTTGTCGGCATAAGTAATGCTCTTTTTATAATAAAAAACTGACTATCTTTAACTAAGACGATTATGAACCAAATTTCACAATAATAACCAAAATAACTTTACCAAATTTTTATATGTAAGCCTAGTATATAATTCCTAAATTTGTTTACGTTGCTTTTTTTCATTACATTATTCAATTTAGAACAATGAAAAACCCCATGACCCAATGAGATGAGAATGATATTTATGACGTGTAAATGAGGTATAGTCTTGTACAGCCTCAGGCCGACCTCTGAGGAATGATCGGCGTGAGTCTGTACAAAATTATACCTTATTTACACGTCATACATAACCAAAAATAACCGTCAAAACATTTTCTTAACCAGTTAACAACAGCTGTTTTGAATAAAATATAAAATTGTAATAAAATAATTATACTCGTATATTATTAAGTAAAGCCAAATTTTTAATGTTTGTGATCATTTTTAAGGTTTGTAAAATATCTCCTACTTTCCCACTCAATCAGTTTACTGGTAGAAAGTTGTAGTGAAATGTTAAGTTTTAACGGTAAGACAGACGACTTAGTAAGATGAACTTATGACAGCCAGCCATAAAGAAACACCCCTATATATCACTAAAATTCAAGTCGCTTCATGTTCAAAATAAAAGTCCTTCAGTAGCTGCTTTAATGCAGCAATCAAATTTGAAAGGTATTGAAAGTAACATAGTTACCATGAGCAAATAAAAATTATTAAAAAGAGCACTATTCTTTCTTTGGCTTTTAGGGCCTATACTAGTTTATTTTTATTGAAAATATATTAATAAGATACATATGTTTTGAAATTAATAAATGATTTCGAAAAAAATTATCAAATAGACGGCTCGAAAGAACGTTCTTTTCTTTTCATAAAATAGAAAGGAAAGAGGTCGTCCTATGAAAACAGATTTAGGGAATCCTTGAACCTAGACAATAAGGAAGAGGGAAGAGGAGAAATTCGTAAGACCACTGCAAAAAAGTAATCAAAACATGATCTCTTATTGATATCACATGGATTGTTTCGTTTCTGGTATCGTACCCAAGATGTAGCAGTTTAAAATGTACCTACTGATTCTTCAAACCAATGTTTACAAGGTATTACAACAGCTTCCCAATTTAGACATTGTATAAATCTTGTAAGAACCAGATTTCAACCCAGTCAGTAAGTTGGTTTAAGTTCCTTCGAGTTTTTTTATTGAATGGTGATGCCTACATAAGTTTGGCTTGTGCTTAAGTAATTATTTGAGGCGATAAACAGACAAAATCTGACTGGTAATCGAACCCGGTCAGGTCAAAGAAGTTACAGCAATTAAGTTGCTTATTGCTCGTAGATTACAACAATTTGTCAATTGTTTTTTTATGTGAACCAGCTGACAATAACGTATGAACGTGTGTCCCTGTTCAAATTCGCACTAAAAAATAAACTATTGTAACACTTATTCCACTTTCTTTCGGTATCTGGTTATTAATAAATTATAAACAACCTTTCTTTTAAACGTATAATAGTATTTATTAACAAATTAATTAATTACAATAAATTATTACGGTTATAACTACTGGTTAATTTCGATTTAACTAATTAGATTAATATTATTACGAAATGTTGTTAAACACTTAAGACTTAAACTAAACTTAACTAAATAGAAAAGATGGCCATTTACAGTCAAAATAATGTTTAACTGAATCCAACCGCTTCTATCACGAGTGAATGATCTATTCTTTTCTATTCAATTTTATTCAGAATGATGAATGTATTTCGTTCGTACACACACAACCGGTTCAAAAACTCACTACATTCAACATCAACGGTTGACTATGCCCCAAAGAACTAAAGACTGTAGATGAGATCTAGCCAATAACAGTCAAGATCGGATGTGAGGTTGCCCCTTCGCTCAGTTACATTTTGTTCCAGCGAACTCAAGCTGACTTTTTGTTAGGTTGTCATCCATAGCGGGACCACAGCGTGACAACGCAGGATACGATTAACGTAAGTCAATTAGCTCTATGCTGTGATCTAGGTCACTATGCTCCCCCTTAATCTGCAGTCTCTAGTTCGTTCAGCTATAATCTTATGTTTGGTTTGATAAGGTTCTAACTGGATTTTCCCATATTACATAAAAATTAAACAAAATTCATAACATATTTTTAAGGACTACTGCAATTTACTGATATTGAATCAGTAATAATGAATTTCTATTTTTATAATGATTCTCAGAAAAAAGTTACAGGTAATTAAAACTTTAACCTCGATTTTCTCAGAACTACCGTTGACTCAGTTTGAACCTTGTCAAACCTATTGCATTATTGCAACGTAATAGCACCGACGCTTTCACCATTAACTCACAATCTGAGTAATTCATTCTAAAGGCGGTTGCTTATGTATGAGCAAACACACGAAAGAAATATAAAAAGTCAATAAATAATAATCAAATCCTACCTTTTTGTAGAAACAACAAACGACACAAAAGAATAATAGATCTTTCATGAAGTACTAGAAAGGAATCAATAATTAAACAAAGGACAGTGCGGCCGCTGACAAGTATAGACCAGACCTGACAAAATCATGTAAAACACAATAAACAAACATAATAGCCGTCTACCATTGGTCAAAGTAGTATATTAGTAAACAACTATCAACTTAGGTGTTTAAAAATCAGTTCCCGATAACTATATAGAAGATAAAATTTATGAAGAACTCGAACCAAATCAGAAAATCGATCCAATTTTTTACCGTTATAGAAGATCTAACTTCTTTGAATTAATTCTACGAATTATAACATACGTTTTCCTGTTAAGGTAAATTTTCCTAATTCGCTCCTATTAGTAACCACCTTAATTAATCGGTGTTCTTTTAATAGTAGGCCTAATTAATGATGATGCCCATTAGGTTATGTTAGACTACTACTCGACTACTACTCTACTCTACTTCTACTACTTCTACTCTATTATCGAAATGATTATATCTCGGCAGTTAAATGGACCTGTCACGCTAATTAACGTCGGCTTAATAAATAATTTTACGCAATGTATTTTTAAATATTTTTTTTCACATTAAAATGTGGATTACTGTATGTGTTGAACCTACTTTCTCCTCTTCATTATGAATCTATTTTCCATCCGCTCACTTACATAAATCCATACGTTTAACCATTCGTGATTAAATTAGCATTTTAATTAGCTAATTAACAAATGGATCAATTAGGCATAATAATTATTTCAGGTAGAAACTGTGGTTAATGAAAAACAGTTTCGTTGAGGTTAACTACCAGATTGAATGTTTAGTTCCTTTTTCAATTTTTAACAACACTATTAAAGATGGTATTTGAATTTTTAGTTTCGTTATTATTTCTTGTAGGTATAGGACCAATTTTAGACAACGTGAGGTGACTTTAGAACTTTCAGGAAGCTTTACTAGCAGCCCATATTCTCAGCATTCATTCTCAGTAGGCTTTTCTCGTTTCTTCTGTCCACCATCCGGTATTCTATTTTTGCTCTTAATGGAAGCCATTAAAGACCGTTATTAGTTGTCTGAATTCGGTCAAAATTTTAGTTGGAAACTTTGTACGTTAAGAAAATTTTAAAGGAAATGCGGATAAATTGGAAAAAGGGTCAGTCACAACGAAGTATATTAATTGAAAGTCAACATGTGGTTAACCAATGGTGCAATTGCACGGTAGTAAAATATTGTGTCTCAATATTGTGGTTGGCAGCACTGTCAGATTTCTCTTCCCTTCCTCACAGCTCATCCATTCGCAAAAGGCATTCTCGTGACTCACCATCTATACTTCAGGTTGAGGGTTGTCACTCCGCTTTTACCCTTTTAGTCTAGTGGTCGTATTGTAATGTGTTTTAGTTTTTTCAACCCGTAATTAACAAGTTTTCCGAATTTTAGCTCAGAAGTTCAGCTTCCAAATTTTAGGGAACAGAGAACTATCATTAAGTTAGTTTTTCAATCATTCAGTCCGTCAATGAATGATGTTGTAGTCAATGATAAATGCTTTGTATTTTTATATTTAGAGATTTAACACAGGTGTAATGTAAGGGTTTTGACTGTTTTTCAAATCCAAGTTTGTATGTTCACATTTCTCGGATGCAATTATTAGTTGCTGATTCAGAAAGAGTCATGAAAATCTCTTTAAAACGTTTTTCATAAATTTTTGGCTTTCACGGTGTCCACCAATTCATCCTCTATTTCTCTTGCTTTTGTATGAGGTGCTCAAATACGGTATGTAAAATTCAAAACCTGTAACTTCGGCAAAGTTTAATTCCATGTTTATTACAAATAACTTCAGGAAATTAAGGAAATTTATTAAGTTTATTAAGGAAATTTTAGAGTAATCCAAAAACAAAATACGGGAAGTCTCGATTATAAAAAAAAGTATGAAGACAAAAGAACATAAATTAACTAATAATAACATGAATATTACAATAGCTTTCTTAATTTAGAATATGTTTAACATTCTGCTTGATTGTTTAATTGAATACTTCATTATAGAACATACAGGATGGACGATTTTTCCGTAATGTTAGAAATTCATTATAAACACGGAAATATTTTTGTTCTGGTACATCTATGTCCTTGACATATGTTTATTTGTAGTCCTACACATAAATTTTCAGAAAGTATTATTTAATTTTTTATTATTAATTTATATTAATTTTTAAAAATAATGATTTCAATATACGGTAAATTTAATAGCTTTTCCGAAAAATACTACCTATATAAAATAAGATTTAGTTCAATGACTGTTTATTCAGCTGAAGTTGCAAAGAGAAACTTTAGCGGTATAATAAGACCGTGATAATATCAGCCTACTTATTATCATTGATACTACCTGAATTCGATAAATAACGAGTGTTGTAAGGTACTGAATATAAAACTGGAATTCTCCTTTATTGTTATTTAGGTTATCAGCCGAAAGGCTGGTTTAAACCTCTAGAGGCTTTCTTAAGTAAAACGAGGAGTGAGGTGTTAAAATTGCCTTCCTCACTGAGTGGAAAAGTAGCCTATGCTTATCAGCATGCCCTCCGAAAAGCATTTACTTTCCACCCTACAAATGACACATTCACTTCATTCACCGCAGGGTCTGGCTGTATAATGAAATTCATTACTCTCAAAGGAGATAGCTTTGATTAGTGTATTTTATACCTTTATCTCTTCTGTTCCTAAATACTTCAGTCTTATAATTGCCTGACCATATGATAAGAAACAGAACTACTTTCTTTAGAATGGACTAAAGGAGATACATTCTTTAAAATGGATCTCCTTTATTAAACATTACAAAATTACTGCAAAAATTTATTGATCTAAATGCAAACAAGTAACCTATATTGGCTGTTAAAATATCGTATCTTTGGTAAATTAACAGGATTATTAAAACATAACATTTAAGTACAATAGGTCTGTTGTCAGATTTCAGGAAGAATAAGAACGATTTTCCATTATTTGGTTTCGAAAGCCCAAAATAAAAAATGTCATTCGTAAGCCTGTAATAATAAATGGGTACGTTTTGGTTTATTTAAAGTTCCATCGACAGCCTGGCCATCAGCGACTACGATGGTTATGGAAGTTATGGATGGTTATGGTTATGGAAGTGGTTATTAGATTTAGACTTGCAATTATTTTCAGACGCTCATTGGGAATCGACTCAGAACCTCCGCATTGCAGGCTAGCGGGCTAAACTCTACGTCACGAAAGCAGCTAACAAATGGATCATACTTGTATTTTTTGACTCTGTTACTGACAAGCATTTTCGAATATCTGAGGAGGACAGTCCCCAATTTTTAAAAGTAGAGAATTATTTTACTTCTTTAGTTTAATGTTTACCTTTTCAGAACCCTCTCGGCGCCCCTTTAAGCCCGACATTTAAGGCTGCTATTTGTTCCGCGTTCCACTGAGCGGAATATATTGGTATTGCTCTTATAATACTTTTATCAACAAACAAATTTTTCATCAAATGGATTGAGATTATAAATTTATTTTGGAAATTTAGTCATACGATCTGTAGCCTAAATCAAAAGGTGCATATACTACCAAATGCTAAATATATTTTATACGAGTATAAAATCATATTCTCTACATTTTTACACTACTGTGGGGTAGTAATATCTTATTAGACTGCTAAGCGCAAAGTCCCCAGGGTTCACTGATGTATTATAGGATAATCCACCGCAGCTGCTAATGACAAAAATGTAGATATATGATTTCAAATAATCTATAAGTCATAATACTTTTTATCCATTTCTGAATTAATTTATTGATTTGTTGTCACATTCTTTCATAAATTCCAACGGCTAATAAAACAAACATTAGAAAATTTATTTTTTAACAGTATATTTAAAAATTAAATAAAATTATTTAAAAAATGTAAGGTGAAAATTTGTTTAAATTATTTTTTATACATTTTCTGCTATTGATAAATGTTTTATGGCCAAATGTAATCACTCCTATCCTTTCAAATTGACCTATTTTCTTAGAACAACCTGCCTATATACTATTTTTATTGTAGTGTAATTATTTTATAATGGTTTTCGTGTAATTATTTTCAGTTTCAGATAACAACAATGAAGTAATAGGTCCATTGTTTCTTTTTTAAATAATAATAATATGAAAGTATTATTATTGTGATTTTAAATAAATGTTATCATTTTAAAACGTGAAATAAAAGAATAGAGCTGTTGTTATCTTAAAAGGAATGAATAAAATTGACAATATATTTTCTATGTAAACTGTGGTTTCTAATCGTGTTGTATTCTATTGGCACTTATCACATTATTTTTCCCTTTCTCTTGTCGTACATTGTTTTACAATGCTAACTTTTAGTTTCAAAATTATTATTTCATTTACCAGTTAAAACGAGTGGTCATTATAGACCTATATTTCACCTATTACAAATACTTCCGTTTAAAATTTTATGTGTAGGCCTATACAGAGTTTCGACACGTTTTACAGAAAATGTAGAAACACTACTTGTGAAATATATATTGTGATTTTATTCCGGGTTCTTTTGGGATCTAGTTATTTATTAATAACAAAACTTCCTTTTGAACTAATAAATTACTTCTATTAATAGTTAGTCATAACTACTATAATATCCACGAAAAATTTAGGCGGGTGGGAGTTTCATGTGTACTTCGCCACTTCCACCAGTCGAGCAATTTCTCCTCATTTACTGCTCCTGTTGACTTGAAACTTAGACCTTATTTTAAAGTTTACTTCACCCTTTACGCTCAAAAAATGTACATAAAAAATGTAAATATCTGATACATATTAAGTAATAGTTTAATATATTTGCGACGTAGGCTAAGCGTTAAAAAAATTAAAAACTACAAAAAGAAAAATTTCAAACTGTTCTATTTTCGTGTTTAAAAATTAGCTTATAGTATTTGATTGTAGAGAACTACTGCACGTATGTTTTACTACCTGTAAAGTTTATACTTCGTACGAAATATAGTAGCATAGCATTTCCACGAATAAATAACATAGTCTAAGCTTCGGTCAGTTGGCGTTTAGTCTCAAAAAGATATTGGTCGTGAAGTTCAGTCGGTTATTGTATCGTTAAGTAGTTATTCGGTTCTGTTGTGATTATTTTCCCAGTGGTTCATAAATTTTGATATTTTATTGTGATCATTTCAATAGAATGTTTCAGGTTATTATGGTATGAATTTAGTATATTACAAAATGATGTTTTGTTCTTGTGCATATTATATGATTTATACTTTATACTATTAAATAGTTTAGACTACATTACCTATATAAATTTTATGTATTTACATGTATAAATTTTGTACTTTATTTATTATAATAGTATCCAACAGCAGTAAATAAATACAATAAAAATTAAATACAGTTAATAAAGAAATACAGTGAATAAACTACTTTTATTTTATCTTTATTTTCTCTTTAATTCTTTATTTACAACTGTAAAATGTTACAACAAGCAAATGTGATGATTATCATAATAATGTAAATGACATGATAGGCATGAGAGGGGTAGGGCCCCCATTGGTGCCTCCCCAAGAATCAAATTTGTATATCAAATTAGCAGGTCTCTACTCCAGCGTCTTTTAAGGCGTCTAGGGGGATTATCATGTAAATGGACGGAGGAAAGTGAACGCACCAGTAAGTTAACTTTTCTTTTTGGTTAATTGTATCGCAAACGCTAAAATTTGTAAGAAAAAATACTTGTGTAACTTTTCGTTTTTTTTCTCTTGTTGCTTTTTAACGTAATGCAAAATCCAACTCCGCCCTGACGGTCAAACGACTTGGGTGTATTGCCTGCGAGATAAATATTTATGGTTTTGATTTTAGTTTACTAGTTTGTATCTTATTTTAAGTTATTTTTTTATGTAAGCTGTATTGTATTGTGTTCAATAAAGGCAGGGCATTACTACTACTAGTAGTAGACAATACAACGTAAAAAATATTATGTAGGTCTGAATGTATATATCAAAGTGGTAGTCTGTGAATTAATTGTTTTTAATTCCTAATTTGTGTACGTCGCAATCTGTTCAATTGAGAACAATAAGCAACCCCATGACCCAATAAGATAAGGATGATGTGTATGACGTGTAAATGAGGTGTAGTCTTGTACAGACTCAGGTCGACCATTCCTGAGAGAGTATGGTTAATTGAAACCCAACCATCAAAGTACACCGGTAACCACTGTCTAGCATTCAAATCCGTATAAAAGTAACTACCTTTACTAGGATTCGAACCAGGAACCTTCGTCTCTGAAAATCAGCTGTTAAACAGCTGATTTTGGCGACGACTTTACCTCTAGACCAACCCGGTGGGTCTTGTGAATTAACTGTGATTTGAAAGATTATGTAATAAGGTAGAATTATAATTTATTCAATAATAAACTTTTAATTTAGAAAGATTAGAGGTATTTAAAATTGTATATTCGAACACTATGTTGAATTTTAAAAAGTCTGATTTTTAGCATTTATTCCGAAATTTTAGAATTCTTAAGGCTGAAGTAAATAAATAAAATTATTTACTGTCCAATGTTCTAATAACAAGATTTATTTCACAAAATACAACTCTTAGAATGGTTTTTGTATTATTATCTGCAAAAAGTTTTGTTTAAAAGTAATTGTAGGCCTACAAAAACCTAAAAGAAATTTTTTATTAGTTAATAATGTCAACGACTTTCTCAGTTGTTGAATAATAAACCTACGATCTGCCTTAAGTATACATTTCACACCTACTTACTTTTGTATCAATTCAGTTGGCATATTACATTACTTTTAGCTGAACCAGTTACTTTGCATATTTCAATTCTGTCTTCTTACCCTAGCTGTCCATCCACCCATGCAGACCTAGGCCCACTTTTACAAAAAAAAAAAAACAATCCGTGGAAAAACGTAACGGTATACCTCATTTTATTTGCTTCAATAAACAAAAGGAAAATATTCAATTTTTTAATACTGACGTAGTTATTTTTTGATAATCGTCTGTCTTCTGTTAATTCATCAGAATAGATAAGTTATACATAAATAACTGACTTTCTTCTGTTAAAAATAACGTGTCCGCTTCGCTCTTGTTTCTGTTACATTTTCTTTAAACTACTATTAATCTTCTACTCAATCAAAGACAAACCTATATAAATTTATTTAATAATAATGTACCATAATATGATCTATCAAAAATCAGATAAAAAAAATTTAACATTTAGTTTATTAATATGGAAGAGTTATTTTTGTTAGTACTGGAAAATAGTATATCGTATTTAACAAAGTACTAGGGACCGTATTATGTTAAGAATTTTAAATACTAACATACAAAATCTGGTGTGAAACACTCACACGACTTTCTCTTGCCAATGCAAATAATGAACAATATAACGTAATATTAGTAATAAAACATTAGAAATAAAAACACTTACCTCATAAAACATAATCTAATTTTAATCATGAGTGAAAGACGTAAAGTGAAAATCAACCTCAGTTTGGCTTAAAAATACGGAAAATCACTCTTTAACGCTAAACTAGGCTCGGTAGAAAAAAAATCTGTAAATAAAAGATGTAGGCCTAGATCTTTTAATTTCCTATAAATCTGATTAAATACCTTTGTCGTAAAATGTATGCTTAGGCTGAAATCTTACAAAATCGATTTTTGTACACTTTTTCATGAGAAAAAACAGAAAATCGCTAATTACCGCTAAACTAAGCGTTATACAGTATAGACAAAATGTTTGAATAAAAGTTGTAGGATTTTTAAATCTCTACAATAACAAAAATGTTTGCTCTAAAATGTATATTAAAGTCGAAATCTTAAAATAACAATTTTTACGAGAAAACAGCCTCTCCAAAAATTTCACCAGACACGACGCCTACCCTATCTTGTAGAGCAAAAAAATTGTATTATATGAGCCGATTTTTAATAAAATCGTAGGAGCCGTTTTTGAGAAAAATTGCAAAAAAGTGAAAAATGACTTGAATAAACTGCTACTTCCGGTTGACCAATTTTAATGAAAATGTTCGTGTCGGGTCCAGTAGTAGTATCTAACTTAAGTTTCAAGTTCGAACGATGTTCCGTTCTTGAGATATTCTGTTCACACACAGACACACACACACACACCCAGACCAATCGCTAAAAACATGTTTTTTGGGTTCGCGGGTCTGAAAACGTTTAGATCCGGTGAAAACTCAATTTTGGAAAATCGACATGAAAACAATACTTTCCTTCCTATATATTCATATAAGCAAGAGAAAGTAAAAATAAGTTGTAAACTATTTAATAATAGAGATTTTTAATCCGTGTTATAGAACTCTATTAAGAGCCGTTCGTCGACCATTCGTTTAACATCAACACCTTGCTCATACAATTAACACGATAATGATTTTATTGTCATTTCCGTTTTCGATTACCTTTGAACCTGTCCAAACTGAATTTGATGTAATGACGAAAGTTTCTAGGTTTATAAGTGTTTGCAGTTACATAAATAGAACATTTAAAGAAAGGGCCCGAAAAGAAACGCAGTTGAGGCTATATGATGTAGTGGCAATGCTTCTTTTGTTGTACGGTTGTGAAACATGGGTCCTAAGGAAATCTGAGGGTAGGAAGTTGGAAGCAGCTGAGATGCGTTTTTTAAAATCGGTGAGAGAAGCAACACTTAAGAATTGGATCAAGAGTGAGACAATCCGGCATGATTTGGGTAGAACGGAAACTGTGCAGCAGAGGATTGAAAAATATAGGGAGAGGTGGTGCCAACATATAAGCTGCATGCCAGAGTATCGATGTCCGCTAATGATCATTATAGTTAAAATTACGGTTAATCTATTAATTTTACCTGCTCACCGTTTTACTAAAAATATTATTAAACTTTCCTACAATTAAAATTTGTGGTCATTGTAATAATTTAACTAGAAAGAAAGGTTTTCATAGAGCTTTATGTTGAAGTTCTGACATCCACTGCCTCATAAATATTGATTGGAATACCGATTTTTTGCAACTTTTCTGTAGATGAAGATTTTAAGTGTGATGGGGTTTCCTAGTACGGAATAACGGATTACTCTGTTATCATAATTATTCTACATAAAAATGGCAGTAAAATACGTTTTATTGTGGGAAACGTTAAACCATTAATTCGTAGGTAATGGTAATAACAGATTAAAATAACTTTCTTATTAAGGAAGTTTAAAAAGTAAATTGGTTAAGTAATATTGACTGTCAGTACTTCTTAATTTACGACGTTATTCTTATTGAAAAGTGCATAAAATTTTATAGTTTCTACATAATTTATCCAGAAACATCGATAACCGAATGCTACATAAAATACAGGCTTGTATGATTTTAGTTTGTTCAATTAGTACACAATTGTTAAATTTTTAGTACATCTCGATACAGGAAATCTCTTTGTATTCTGTTTTTACAGCTAATTATGTAAAAAAAAAATAGTTTCCATTGTGTTCAATCGTGAGATGAGTTGTGTAAAATTTATGTTTTAATTTTTTATGAGTTATCCTCAACAATAAAATATTACGAAAAAACTAACTCATTATGTACGCTAAAAGGTGATGCAATTTTTATTTTACATACAAATAAATTAGTTAATTTACTCTGAAATGTTTTTTTTTTATTAACAGGAATATCTACAATTTTGTTCTGCAACAGAACAGTAAGTAAATTTGATAAACAATTATTCGTGAAAAAGTATCTCCCAGTGAAGATACCTTTAAAAAATGACTGCTATTCACTATTTTGATATTTTATAAAAAATATTTATTTAGCCTATAACAAACAATATTACAATCTGTTCTATAAAATACGAGAATAATAAGCAACTTTGCTAACAACAGGAACTTACATTATCGGAAGTAGAAGTCTATTAAACCTAATTCAACTGACAAAAAATTGTGAACAATTTAGCATCTAAATTTTAAATAACACTATCTTAAATAAAAACAATAAACAAAGAGATCTAAAATCTATACTATAATTTCAATTCAGTAAATCTTTTAAGTATTTGATAGCTGGAGTCTTCATTATTTAACAAATTAAAAGCCAGATAAAAGGATGCCTCTCTTGGTAACGTTCGCTGAGCAATTAAATGTCATCTTTAACAATGTTGACATGTAACTCATTATATAGGTATGTATTTGTTACTGACGTACCAAAGAATGTCCATGAATTGTCTTAGTACTTTTGACTGGAACCTTTCTAAAATGCCAATACTTGACTTGCTTGCCGTTCCCCACAACTGGAATCCATGTGTTCAGATAAATAAATAAATAAGAACAAAACGAAAGTGTGCAGTAGCAAGAGTGGTTTAGAAGAGATAGGAAATTTAAAAGTAGGCAACGAAAACAAACAGGAAGTTAGGGAATTCTGCTATCTTGGAATTAAATTAACAAAGGATGGTAGAAGCACAAGTGATATCAAAAGTAGAATTGCTCAAGCTAGAAAAGCCTTTGAAATGAAAAACAGCTTACTGACTACAAACATTGACTTTAATTGGTAAATTGACTTGAAACTGCAATTGACTTGAAATTAAAAAAAATTTTAACACACTATGTTTGGAGTGTATACGGGAGTGAAACGTGGGTGGTAGGAGCTGTAGAAAGGAAGAGGATAGAAGCTTTTAAAATGTGATGTTATAGGAAAATGTTAAAGATTAGTTGGGTGGACAAAATAAGTAGTTTAGAGTTTCTTAGGCGAGTGAATGAAAAAATAAGTATATGGAAGCATCTTACCAGAAAAGTGATAGACTAGTGGGGTCATTCAGGTATTGTTCTATCAATAATGGAGGGTAATATTGAGGGAATGAATTGTAGAGGGAGGAAAAGGTTAGAATATTTAAAGAAAATTACAGAGGATATAGGGTGTTCGAGGGTACGTTGATATGAAAGACTTGCTTAAGATATATATAACAATTTGGAGAACTGAATCGAACAAGTCGAGAGACTGATAACAAGAAATGTTAGATAGGCTTAAGTATGGCTACTGAAAAATAATTAAACTATTATTCAAATATATTGAAACTAAAATAATTTTGAAAAACAAAGGTAACGGGTGATTCAATAAGAGCGCCGGTTTTGATATATCAAATTAAGAGATTTATTTTATTGAAAAACTGAAAATAAATACATCAACAAGTTCATCTTACCTTCCGGTTTTATGTATGAAAAATGATGTCATGCATGTGTCCTCCTCTACTGCGCTGGCACGCATCAACTCTGTCCATGAAATTGGATATTACTGCACGACAAGTTTCGACTTCCATTTGCCCGATAACCCGTCGAATTTCCTCCTTCAGGTCATTGATGTTTCGGGGTTTATTGGCATACACCAATGACTTCAGATGACCCCAAAGATGAAAGTCACAAGGCGTCAAGTCACACGACCTTGGTGGCCATTGATGGTCGGAATTACGAGAAATGATGCGATCCTGGAACCGTTCTCGGAGCAACAACATTGTTTCTCGTGCAGCATGACAGGTGACACCATCCTGCTGAAACCACAACGCGTCAATGTCCATTCTATCCAAATGACGCCACAAAAACTCCCTAATCATCGTACGGTATCGGTCTCCATTTACTGTCACGGCTTGTCCTTCTTGATTTTCAAAAAAAAAGGGCCGATGACACCGCCCGACCAAAAGCCGCACCAAACTGTCACTCGCTGTGCATACATTTCCCTTTCATTAACCACGCGAGGGTTTTCTAAACCCCACATACGGCAGTTCTGTTTATTAACAAAACCGTTTAAGTGGAAGTGCGCCTCATCACTGAAAATGATTTTGTTTGCGAAGGTGTCATCATCCTGCCGTTTTCTCAATACCCAGTCAACAAACTGTCGTCTCTTTTGGTGGTCTGCCACTTTCAAATGTTGCGTCAACTGAATTTTATACGGGTGATATTGGAGATCGTAACGAAGAATTCTCCGTACAGAAGAACATCTTAAACCCAATTGTTGAGAACGGCGACGTATTGATTTTGCTGGGCTAACAGCCACACTGTCACGAACCAACACAACGTTCTGCTCAGTTCGGCCAGAACTTTTAAGGTCGACTGTTGAACCCGTCTCAAAAAACTTTTTCATGAGCCTGCGAACTGTTGATTCATTCGGTGCTTCATTACGTCCTAGAGTACCGCGAAGTCGCCTGACAGTAGCCGCATAACTCTCTCCACTCTGGTAAAATGTTTTGACGATTAACACTCGTTGCGCAATAGTAAACTTCTCCATGGTTAGACACAGACTGCGAGAGTACTACACTGTGAACAAGAGAAACTACAACTGAATCGTCAATCGGAATGTTCTCCGAAATAGAAATGAGGTCAAACAATGTTGCCAACCGATAAAAAAAAATTTACCAGCCGTTTAAAATGCGGCGCTCTTTTTGAATCACCCTATACGTAATAATTAATTTACGAAAAAGTAAGTCCGTTGGGTGCCTCCGCTTTAGTCTTCATACTGTAACATTGTTGTCCAATAAATTTATTGCCAAGTTTCGTGAAATTCAAGCCGTTTTTCCTACTTAAACTAATTTTGAAATGTCTTCTTTGGCTGTTGGAAAACAAGATCTTTGGGAATATTGTTATCATGTACCTAGATGCAGCCGTTAGAGCTCGGAGGATCTTCGATTAAAAACGCTGAATATTGAATATTTAAGTTTCTTGATACACCCCATAAATGGATACCGTAAGTCCAGACTAGTGACAATTAGCATTGCTTTTAAGTAGTCGTATTATATTATTTATTTTTCTTATTGATTTATTTTTCTGTTTGTTAATTTGTTTTCTTCAATAATAGTTCGTATAAATTAGTAAATTTTCCGTTTTAGTCAGTAATTTCTTTAGAGATTTTACTGCCACTGCATTTATGTCACAGTTATTTTGATGTAGTCCGTTAAAAATTCAAAAATTAAATTATAAAGCACTCAAGAATATAGATATAAAAAAACTTATCAAAACATGTTTATCACAAAATTCCAATGGAAAACTAAAGAGATACTGCATTTGGGATTCTCATAGAACAACGCCCAAGTTTTCCCGATGGGTGATTTCCTCAATTGAAATATATACACAAATTATTATATAAACATCGTACACTCTTTTGAGGTGGTTCATTATTAAGGGAGATTTGCGATTGTTGTGGCCAACTTTAGTAATGGAGTCGGTACTACGTATAAGAACAATTAACTGCTTCACTGAATCATCTTGTTTTTCTTACTCTTCAAGCTTTTCAAATATTTGTTTTATAAGTCTTTCTTGGTTCATCATCACCAAATGTCTGTTGAATTTCATTATTTTCTTTCTTATTTCATCCGATGTTTTAGATTTGTTTATAAATCTCCTTGAGCGGTTCCTTGCCCAGTATTTTTCATCTTTATTTTCAGTTTCAGTTATCGGACCCATTATTCTCTTTCCTATTTTAACTTTTACATAGGTTTTTATTTTTTTCTCTACCTTCCTTCTAAATTAAATATTATCTATGCGTATTTTTTCTAACAAGATTTTTAACGTCTTACCTCTGGTATACATTGTGAAATCTGACGTACCTTAGCTTCCAAAACAATGAAACATGGTCATTGTTATATAAGGTAATGATAAATATATCAGGTTGATTTGTTTCTCCTTGAGAATTTCCGACGAATTATAGTTCCGGAAGTCAATCTTTGCATCCTTTCATCAGCTTTTCATGTAGCTATTGTTAAACGTAATTAATCCAACCTTAATCGACGTACAAAACTAAATTTCTTTTATTATATAAATTCATCTAAAATATCTTAATCAAATAATTTATGAATTTAAACAAATGTTTATTCGATTACGTTGTATCGTGTAAATGTAAATTATTTTTTAAATATTTAAGTTTTATTCGTTTCGATAAAAAACTGTTTCCCAATTGGTAGCTACTGATTATTTATAGTAATTAATCAAAGCAACTGTAACTTCCATTGTCTTTCTAAAACCTGACATATCAATTTAAAAATTGAGCATTATGCAGGAAAAATAAATCTTTTAAATCCTTTACAAAATCTGCTTGTATTGGGTAGCTTTGAAATATTTTAAGATGACGTCACGGGTCAGTGAGCAGCCGTAACGCTCAGCGGTTTACAAATGGAACCGCGGCGTAACTTTGATTCATGTGCTTAGGAGTGGTGGAAGATTATACTGATTATGAAGAGAGTTCCTAGTAATAGTATAGAATTAATAATTGTGATAATCATTAAGCTAAAATAGTAGTGGGTTTGTCTTCCCCCCCTCTCGCTCATTCACTCAGTCTCTCTCTTTCTCTGATTCTTCCTTTTTCCCCATTTACTTATTTTGCTTCTTCGTCCTTTCTTTATCTTCTTTCTTATTCTTGATTTCTTCACATACTTCTTCCTCCTTGTATTTTTCCTTTTTGTTAAACTTTCCGTTATAATTTTCGTAGTAGGGCCTATCTTCTAATTCCTTTTTCATTTGATACCATTTTCCGCTTTCTTCATCAACGTTCCATCTTCATAATCATCCTCTTTTATCTCAGTATTCCATTCTTCACGTTTTTTTATCCCTCCATTAATTTTATTCATTTGCTTTCCAATTGTCTTGAATGCCTACATTTTCAAATTTAGGATTTATTTTTTTCTAAAAATTATTTTTAATTAATTTTGAATATTTTATTTTTATACATTCCCTTTGTTTCAGGTGAGAAAATTTATTCGACTACAGATTTTATCGGAGTAAATGTAAGTTGTCAGTAAAATATAAACTTTTACTTCGTTTAAATTGTACTCGGATTCTTTCTTATTTTCTTTTAAAGGGAGTCTGGAGTTTAGAAATAAATTTGCGTTCTTACTATTTTATTTTCGTATAAGTTAGTATTAATAACCAGTTTTCCCTTAATAATTTGATTTGCTGTAATATAATTTTTATGATTCTTATCATGTTTCTTTTTATTTTAAATTTTTTAAACAGTGTTGACAGATAGATTTGTCTACTTTGGTTTTGAAAAGTTTTAGAATATTTTCTATACCTACAATTAATGTTGAACTGGCATCATAATTCTTTAAATTGTAGGCATTCCTGCTTTTTACTGTGTTGGTCGCACTGCAGTTATACGTAACAAAAATATAAATATCAAAATGGCTATGAAGCTGGAATGTTTTGAGGCAAATCATTTTTTTTTTTTTTGTAATTTTCAAAAATGGACTTTTTTAGCACAAAATATTTTCCCAGAAACCAGTCAGCCAATCTCTCTGAAATCTTCAGAGATTTTTTATCTAACTGAGATACGAATTTTAACGTAAGATTTTCTTTTAAAATCTTCTATAATAGAAGATTTACAGAAATAAGTTAGTACCGAAAATATCAAAATTTTAAAAATTTCAAAGTTTTAGTGTCACTGGACTAGGTTTAACTTTTTTGAATTGTTTAAAAGCAAAATTTGAAAAGCCTCCATGTTAAACTATACCTATATCAAGAACCAATGACTATGCAAAAAATTCAAATAATGAATTTCAAAAACTCAAATTCATAATGATAAAATTAGTAGAAGCTGAAAAAATGTTCCTTTTATTTGTATGGAGAAACATACAACTACCGATTCCCCTTAATAAAATTTAATATATTTTACTTCAGTTGTCACGCTTGTATCTGTGTTATTCTTATGTTATTTATGTAAATTAAAATTCAAAAATATTGTATGCATCAACCTAAAGATTTGAAATTTGAAAAAATTGGTAAATTTTCTAGCTTCTAATTTAATTAATAGGTAATATTTTCTGAATCTATAAAATGTTGATAGAACTAGCCCATGTTGTATGCTATTTAACCATTTACAGTTGAACCCGGCTTTAACGGCCTCGGACTTTACGTCAACTCGGACTTAACATCATTTTTTTAGGCGTTGCGTCAAACGTCTATCTGAAAAACCCCTGTTTTAACGTCATTAACTCGGTTGTTGCGTCTAAATTTTTTGATGAAATCATTTTTAACTTCACGTAGGGCCTACAACGATTGTGAACTTGCTGTTATTTATCAGTAAATTGTTTGAAAAAGAAAAGTACAGTATACAGTAATATAGTACAATAGTCTACTTGTGAATAGTTTTTGCTTGTGCGAAGGGATTAAAATGATATTTTTAAGCTGTTCATATGTGTGTATATACCTATTGATTGATCTACGTCAAGGTCAGTTTTGGGACTGCGCCCTCTATGTGACATGTGATACTTAGTAAGTAGTACTGTACCTAACTTTCACATCAGACTATCCACATTTAAGAAAATTCTGTATAAAATTCTCTAATACTGAAGGACTGAGCAAGAGGAAGATGAAGAGGACACTGTTACGCCAACATTGCAGGAGGCAATTTTAGCGGCTCAAACTTTGTTAAGATTTCACCGACACCGAGAGACAACAGCCGGCACAATGCATCACGTGTAACAAGTGTACTACTACTACTACTAGTACAACATTACGGGGAGGATTTACTTCGCAGAATGAGGTTTTCAAAAGAAAATCACTGATTTCTTACAATTAAGTAGGTAACGTACCATATTGTAGTTTATGCACATACAAATACATATTTTGGTTTCTATATTTTAATACAAATTCTACCTACTTACACAAAGTGGTTATTAGTCTATTTTATTACGGTACTATGACTTAAAAATCGCAAATAAAAAACGTTTAGCACAACATTACGTAAATTAGTAGTAATATATATTATATGAAATATTCTTAGTTTAGTTAGATTTACCTTAACACAAGTGTTAACTTCGTTATAACGTCACTCGGATATAACGGTAAAATTTAATCTGTCCCTTCAATGACGCTAAAACCGAGTTCGACTGTATTATCTTACACGTGTATGACCTAATCACTTCAAACTTCCTAATACACTTTAAACTTCGTTTATTTTTCAAAATTTAATACTTTTTCAAGATTGTTGCTTTTCAAACCTAAAGATTTATTTATTTATAATTAAATAATTTACATTGTTATTTTTTTAAGTCTTACTTCCCGGAACAGAATCAGTGAATTAAATTTTTAATTTAATGTGATTTAAATAGCTCTAAATAAAACGGAATACCTTTGTTATATTATATATTTATGATCTAGACGAGGAAAATGTCATGTCCTACAAAATAGAATATATAAAGAGAAATGTTGCACATAAATCAGACTATTATAGACGATGTTTATCTTTTCTTAACGTTTCATTCCATTCAACTCTTTTTATACATTATCTTGTATCGTTAAAGTCTCCCAGTATCAGTAGAATAATATTAGAGAATGTAGCAAAGAAAGAAGAAGGACAAGAAAGAAGAGTCGTTGAACAGTTGACTGAGCTGATGTTAATGGTGCACTCTTTCCCATCCGAACTCCCTCAGCATTATTGAAACCGTATTTCAACCGACAACATGAACTGCGACCTCGTTCCTGGTTCCCTGGAACCGTTACCCGACCAAGGACCACCCGATTGCTCTCTGCTACTATCTAGCTATCCTTTTCAAAGAGCCGGGCGCAGCATTCCGGAGCGACTGTTCTAATATCTTAGAAGGAATTCCTACAACAATGAGATAATAAACTATGCCTCCATCACATAATACCAATATCGCGGCTAAATAAAAGTTGAATTTTATATTGTATATTTCAACAATTATAAAATTTTGTGTTGATTTATATATTTATTTTTTTTTTAGTATCTCGATAATGTTGTAAAGGATACAATATTATTGTTTATCTCCTCCTACTTGAAAGTAAAACTTTTAATTATTTAACGATTATTCTTATTGTTAAGGAGATTTCATTGATTTCTGTTCCTTATTTTGTACATTTTTGAAGTGATAATGTATGTTTTTCCCGTAACAGACAGGTGGAGTGTCAATTTATTTACACTCAATCTGTCCGTTTCAGGGCTAAAATAAATAGTTCTGTTTCTTATCACATGGTCAGCCAATGACTGAATCATTTAAGAACAGAAGAGGTAAAGGTGCAAAAGACACTAATCAGAGTTGTCTCCTCTGAAAGTAATAAATTTCATTATACAGCCAGACCCTGTGGTGAATGAAGTGAAGGTGTCATTTACAGAGTGGAAAATATGTGCTTTTCAGAGGGCCTGGCATGCTGATAAGCGTAATTTTTCACTCAGTGAGGAAGGCAATGGTAAACCACCTCACTCCTCGTTTTACTTAGTAAAACCTCTAGAGGTTCAAACCAGCCTTTCGGCTGATGACCTAAACAACAACAACAATGTATGTAAAACGAAATACCGTTTAACAGAATATAAATGTCCACAATCACTATTCAAGAAACAAAATTTATTACTATGTTGCTAATCACAACACTAATTTTTTTATTTATTTATTTATTTAACGTCGCATCAACTGCTTCGGTCATAAGCGATGACATTGGGGTGTAATTGAGGAGGATGAAATAATTTTTTTAACGTATGAAAATATGCCGTGCCTGAGTGCGATTTGAACCCACGACCACATGATGAGAGGCGAGCACAACACTAAATTGTTTGAACAAAAACCTATTTATCCAGGTATAAAATATATTGAAAAATTATCACAAGCTTAAAAAATTGTGGTCATCTAAATTTGTTAAAAGGAAGCTAAAAAATACTTGATCGATTATAAATTTTACAGTGTACAAGAAATCCTTTCTATACAGTTTTTGGTTGAAAAAATAAATAAATTTCCAACTAAACGCTGGGTAAAATTATATGTATTATTTGGTAAAAATTATTGTGTGATACACTTATTGAAGTAAGTAAGTGAGAAGTGGTAATAAAAAAATATTCAATGAATTGAAAATGGTGTTAATATTCAGGTTTATCTTTACATATCTTATACACCCTTTCTAGATTCTTCTGAATGCAGCTATCAAAAAAATTGTTTTATCTTCTAACGAAGATTAGAGATCTCTATACAATACTTATCCATAAAATCTCTAAAAAATTTAGCGTGAAGTCAATACAAACCACTCTCACTAGTTCCTAGGCTACAAGATTTCCTCCATGCAACAATTGTCATAATCAATCTTAACAACTTCTACTTCTCGTACATGACCGAAATATTCCGTTTCTTTAAAAATATTTTAATAACTATATCAAATTAGAATAATAATAAAAATCCCTTTCATGAGACGACGCGTTTCATGGCTGGTGGCAATTTTAAAAAATGCTTACTTCTAAATTATGGCAAAAACCATTAGTGATATCTGTATTTACTCTTTAAGAAGAATCGAATGACACTAATTTTGTTTCCAAATTCCGAATTTGATTTCTTGACTTTCGGTTTTGGGCCACTTCCGGTGAAAACCAGAACTTCAAACACAATGTAGGCCCACTAACTTTTTGTGTTAATTACGAATCCGAAAACGTTTGTTGCTATCTCTTGTAGTTTCTGACATCTGGGTGTGACGAACGCACAGCAAAACAAAATTGTCGATGATCAATTTAAAAATTGTCACCAATAATAATATTATTATTATTATAGTTACTTGAGTCACGGTTTGCCTTTGTTTGCAACGAGAGGTAAAGGGAGGAAAACATCAGTGTGCACTGCTTTAATTTCAGTGCAACAAACACAAAAATTATAATATGCCAGAGCATATGCAGTATATCGCGGAACCTTTTGTAGGTGAACTGTACGAATATAACTATTTGTTCCCGTAAACAGAAATGTTAGTTTCTTAAAAACGTGGGCAGACTATTCACAGTGCTGAACGAAGTCTATTATGCAGTGTAATAAATTGCTGTGAAGTTCAAGCTAAACAAAAATTCTTTTCCCTGCCTCTTAACAAAAGCCATGAGCGAGTGGCTAACTACTATGATGTTTCTCTTTCCACAATTCGAAAAAAAGAAGGAAATTAAAGACGTGAAGAAGGTATTCTTTAACAGTTTTGTCGACACCTGGTAAAAAAAGGAAACTGTTAGGTAGATACTAGTAAGACTGATAGTGAAGACGCCGGTGACAGCGATAGTAAAGAAGGCTATTCAGTCGTAGAAAATTTTGTTCTAATGGAATAAGGTAGCTTATAATTACAGTAAATCAAACATTTCTAGTCATGTAATTAAGCTAAAATATTACATATCACAGCAATATTACAGGTCACATTTATTTCTTATAAGGTTTATGAAGAAAACATTTTTTTCGGAATAAACCACAGCTTACAAAATGTATATAGAAACTGAACGGTAGTGAAATGTACGAATAGTGTCTCACTGTTGAGGTTAGCAGCACTGTCAAATTTTCACTTCCCTTCCTCACAGCCCATCCATACGCAAAACGCAATCTCGTGACTTCAGTATCTATGTAATGTTATATAATTCATAATAGGCCTATATTATATGTTAGACTATCAACTTAAGTTATAGAATATTTTCCGCTTTTAAAATAAAACAATACAATATAATCAGTGTACAAATCCTGTTTAAATTATGACAATGAATTCGATTACACTTTGAAAAGATGCAAAATTTATAAGACAGGAGGCCTATCATGTAATTATTCGTTTGATTCATAATACGTAGCCTACAAAGCGCTTCGCCGGCCGCTTTCGTACAATAGCCCAAATACACAATAGAATTTATTCATTGTTTCTTAACAGGTCATACTGATAATGTAGTAATTAACTTTAATCATTTTCTATTAGTAATTTCTTAATATTACATTATTAGTAGCCTGTTATTTTTATTACTATTTTGATTGTTGTGATAACACAGGGTGTTGTTTAGTTCTTTACGGTTTTCGCCTATTATATTTGTGTTGCTATTACTTTCTTGTTTTTATGAATGGTATTTCATCACAGTTGTATTTACCGATACCTTAGGATGATTGTATTGTTTCTAAGGTATGTACATTATTAACATTAAAGAAAAAAAATTACAAGAGTGCTCAGTTCCGCCTTCGTTATCCTCTCATTGTAAATATAACAAGGTATAATGTGTTTACTTTATAGTGGCTGTCGACTATTTCGTAAGTATACATAATTACTGTCTGTCTATAACTTGATGTCCTCCGGCAGAGAGGAGCAGTATGCCGATTGTAAAACCATTTCAGAAAACATAATATCTAATTTTTTTTAGTAGACTAACTGAAACTTGTCGGAAATTACATATTAAAAAAAAACAAAGTATTTCGCATGATTTTTGTTCTATAAAATTATTTCGAACAACAAACGCTTAATGAGGTATTTATGAAAATACCTCGTAACTTAAAAGTAATGATTTTCTGTAAAATTTTATTGCACTACCATTTCCCATAATTATTACAGAATAAACCTGCCAAATGTTATGTTAATCCGTGAAATAGTTGTTGAACAATGACGATGTATTTGAAGAAATACGCTTTTTTCTTCAAAAACAAAACTTTTACTAAATTGTACATTATCTCATTAAGCGTGTGTTTTTCGAAATAATTTTATACGACAAAAATCATGCGAAGTACTTTGTTTTATAAAAATACGTCATTTCCGACAAGCTTAAAAATAAATTAGATATGTTTTCTCAAATGGTTTTACAATCAGCATATTGGTCCTCTCCGCCGGAGGCCATCAAGTTACAGACAGACAGTACTAACCATCTTTACCTGCCAACTTAAAATAATCGTATTGTATTGTAAGTAACGTATTATACTACAGGCAAGGTCCTGCGCAGGCGGCCATGGACAATTCGTGAAGTTACTTAGCTATATCTGGAGGCTGACAAGCCCTTTACCACCTGCTTTTTCGCTAGCTTATTTGTTCTGTTATAAATAAATAACTCGAGCTATTTATATTATCTGTTTTTTTTTTTTTTTTTTTACTTCGCCATCAATTAATCTTTCTTTTGTATTTCTATTATTACTACTACATATTTTTTTATTAATAATAACAACAGTGTTTAAGAACAGTACAATGTGAAAGTACGGTAACTTAAAAAAACTATTATATTTCATTTTTAGTTGCTTTTAGCTATAATAGTAATACAAATAAGAAAACAGATAGAGCATGCCTTGTGGTGCAATAATTATCTCCAGAATGAACCAATAGTGTTCAAATAATAATTTTTACTGAAATACCAAACCTAGTCATTATTAAACGAACTACAATTACGTAGTACGAACTTTATAAACAATTTTAATTTCATAAATAATGCAAAATTTTTACCTAAGATTAGCTATCTAATTTGATATAATTTCTTGTCTTGAATCACGCAGTCATGGAACTTACACCACCGTAAATATTGTCCACTGGGAAAATGCTTTACTTATTTGATAAAAATACCTTTGGGGCACCTTCTCTAGCAGTAGAGCATAAGATTAACTAAATAAATAAAAACTATGCTGTTTCGAATTTAACTAAAGTAAAAGTTAATTTTGTTGTTTATGTCATCAGCCGAAAGGCTGGTTTGAACCTCTGGAGGCTTTACTAGTTAAAACAAGGAATGATGTGGTTTACAATTAGCTTCCTAACTGAGTGGAAAAGTATGTTTATCAGCATGCCAGACCCTCTGAAAAGCATCTACTTTCCACCCTGCAAATGATACCTTCACTTTATTCACCCCAGAGTCTGATTGACTAACGAAATTTATTACTTTTAGAGGAGATAACTCTGAATAGTGTCTTTTACAGCTCTGCCTCTTCTGTTCGTAAATGCTTCATCCATATAATTGGCTGACCATGTGATAAGAAAAAGAAATATTTTTTGTAGCCCTTGAACTAGCAGATCGAGTGCAAAAAATTTAACACTCCACCTGCCTGCTATGAGCAAATTAATTTTATGAAAGTAAAATTTCAGTTTGAATCTCAAAAAATGAATAAAATTGAATGAACTAAGTATTTATGTGCTTAAAAAAGTTTCAATCAATTTGTTTGGTCAGTATTAACTTATCCTCATTTCCATTGTTTTAAATTACCTTAGCACTGAATGTTACATTTCGTCTGTATTTAAAAACACTAATTAAAAGTCAAGGTGTGCAATTTTTAGAAATATAGGTTTAAATACGTTCTACGATTAGAAAAATGTCGATTGCTTAGTGCATGATAATTTCGAAGAAATTAAGAAACGAACGTACAACGATTTTACATGAAAACATTAGCTAGCAATAGTGGATGAAAAGTAGTAAAAAAAGAAAAAAGAAAGTTTTGGAATTATTATTCCAAACTTTCAAAAATGCGCACCTATTTCAAAATTATGAAATCTCAAGGTTGCCGATGAAATAAGTATTATTCAATGTTTAAACTTCTAAACAGAAAATCTTAGTGTTCCTTAAATCGTAATTAGGTACCAGTATAACAATTAATATGCCCAAAACGGGCAGGTGGAGTGTTATTTAAATTGCACTCTATCTGTTTGGTCCAGGGCTAAAAAAATAGTTCTGTTTCTTATCACATAGTCAGCCACTTATGTGACTGAACTATTTAAGAACAGAAGAGGTAGACGTGTAAAAGACACTAGTCAGAGTTATCTCCTCTGAGAGTAATGAATTTCACTATGCAGCCAGACCCTGTGGTGAATGAAGTGAAGGTGTCATTTGCAGGGTGGAAAGTGAGTGCTTTTCGGAGGGCCTGGCATGCTGATAAGCATACTCTTTCAACTCAGTGAGGAAGGCAAGTGTAAACCACCTTACTCCTCGTTTTTACTTAGTCAAACCTCTAGAGGTTCAAACCAGCCTTTTGGCTGATGACCTAAACAACAATAACAATTAAAAAATACCGGAATGACTGAATTAAAAAGATAAATTTAAAACTCGGGTCAGTTTTTGGGGATCAGCTAAACCGTCCCATACTAAGTGAATTTAGACCATTCGAAAAAAATTATATACGGACGATTATAAATATAATCCCCGTTTTATGTTACAAACAATTCCCTTCACAATTATTTACAACTGTCATGCGTTTCTAACCTAACTAAAATATTCTACACTTTACACAAAAAATTTAATACACATAAAAATTCACATCTACAGGCAATGAATAACACACTATGGATACTAGGTGACCCTGTTACGAGGCATAAAAACCAATGGCCACGAGATCTTTTCTCAGAAAGTCAATTAGGTAATGACTGTTAGCTTAACCAAAACAGTTGTTTGGAATAAGCATGTGTTTATTCCAATTTTAGCGTGTATAAAAGATTTCACTTGCTCGTATAAAAGATAACTTTTTTTTTAATCCCTAAGGTGTGTTCGTCTGTTCAATTTAAGAACAATAAGTAACCCCATGACCCAATAAGATGAGGATGATATGCATGTCGTGTAAATGAGGTGAAGTCTTCTACAGATTCAGGCCGACCATTTCTGAGAAAGAGTAAGGTTTATTGAACTCCAACCATCAAAATACATCGGTAACCACTGTCTAGCACTCAAATCCGTATAAAAGTAAATACCTTTACTAGTATTTTAACTATTGATTGAACAATTTAAGATATTATTTAATCATAATATAACATTTTTATTGGGTAAATTAATTAAAAATTTAATTTAATTGGTCGAATTACCGTTTTGCTTATAAAATCGTTGTAGGTTTCTTAAAATTATCAGCTTACAAACAAATTGCATTAAGATGATGTCATATTGAGGAAGAAGTTCAATGTATTTTGTATACGAGTAATATATT
This sequence comes from Catonia carolina, assembly GCA_035578175.1. Classification (NCBI taxonomy): domain Eukaryota; kingdom Metazoa; phylum Arthropoda; class Insecta; order Hemiptera; family Achilidae; genus Catonia; species Catonia carolina. The sequence continues at coordinate 250,913,896 of JAQMRL010000001.1, read as the reverse complement.
TACTTCCTGTATGCCATCAGAGAACCAGTTTATCAAATTTTATGAATTAATTTACTGAAGTAAATGTTAATATAATTTTTAAACGTGTTTTTAACGATGGTAAATATTAAATTGTATGGGATTGGAGGAAAACTTCCTAGTAACCACTAATTTCGGGACAAGTTGAAAAATGAACCAATTATGAATATGGGCCCTATAAAATATGTAGTTTAAAATTTAAAATATCGTCCCTATCGTTTTTAAGAAGTGTTTGAGTTATATTATTAACTTATTTTTCAGTAGACGTCCTCTTAGTAAATTTTTCGAAAATATCATGAACTGAAATTATGCCTATAACGGGTAGTTGGAGCATTAAATTAATTGCACTCGATCTATTGGTTCCAGGGCGACAAAAACTCTTCTGTTTCTTATCACATAGTCAGCCAGTTATTTGACTGATCTATTTAAGATAAGAAGAGTTAGAGATGTAAACGACACTAAACAGAGTTATCTCCTCTGAGATTAATGAATTTCATTTTACAGCCAGACCCCGTGGTGAATGAAGTGAAGGTGTCATTTTCAGGATGGAAATTAGGTGCCTTTTGGAGGGCCTGGCAAGCTGATAAGCATTCTTTCCCTCTCAGAAAGGCATACCACCTCACACTTCGTTTTACTTACTAAAACCTGTAAAGGTTCAAATCAGCCTTTCGACTGTTGACCAAAACAACTAACTGAAATATTATACTATATTTTTCGTGCACTAGATTTTGCCTTTTCAAAAAAATTTATAAAATGCACGCTGAGTAAAAATTGCCAGAATATTAAGTCCACCGTCGAAGCTCTATGATTTTTTACAATAATGTGATGACTAATCAGAAAAAATAATATTGTGGCTTATTGTGGGTAGTTTTACTAATAAATTTTATCGTTTACTTATTTTCCATTTATCGTTATTTTATCCTCAATTGAAGAATACCAAAAACTAATTAATAAGATGAAAAAATAAGTAATACTCGTAATTGAGACTATGGCTTGGAGAACACAATAATAGGATTCCGAAGGCACTTCGCGTAGTTATATTTTCATGACAAATTTTTGAAATCCAGTTTTCACCGAAAATCGTACGTAGTTGAAACCTGGAACGTGAAGTTAGGTACTATTAGCTGATTCGATACGAAAATTTTCATCAAAATCTGTGGACCGGAAGTAGTATTTCAGTTGTGCAATTTTTTACTTTTTTCATTTTCTTATAAACGGTAATAGGCCTATTTATGATTATTTTTTTAAAATCACCGATTTACTTCATTTTTAGTGCTCTGCAAGATAGGGTAAGCGGCATGCCTGCTAAAATTTGTGGGGGTTGTGCTCTCGTATTAAAAAATTAATTTTTAAAATTGTGGTCGTTCAGACTTACACTTTTTAGAACGGCTTACAAAGAAACACCTGAAACTTTTATTACAAGCGGTTTTTATATAGATCTTAGTTTATCGTTAATAAATTTTACATATTTTGCTTATTGAAATCGGTAAAATATGGTTTTTCAAAATGGGAATTTTTGTAACATGGGTAATTTTTTTAAAAACTAGGTCGAGAAATAAGTTCTGATTTTATAGTGTTGTGAATTTTGTAAAGGTACAGATGACAAAAATTTTTGAAAATTAAAAACTCTACAACTATTTGTTTTCAAGTCGCATTAACTACTTGGTTATAAGCGACTGCTGTGGGTAATGAATGAATCGAGAACTATGGATCTTGACTTGTAAACATTTTCAGACCCTGGCCGGGGATTGATCCCAGGACCTCGGCGTGGTAGGCTTGCACGCTAACTATCTAATTCATCTTTCTTAGAGAAAAGAAAGAAATTCAGCGTATCAATTCATAAAAAAAATATTGACTGAATTACTTAAGTAAAATGAGGTAATATGTATTGGTTATACTACCTACTTGCAATAAATAAAGATGTAACATTTGCAACGCTAAAGCAGCTACCAATTTAAATAAATATAAAGCTACGGGTAATCCTAAAAATATAATAGGTAACGTTATATTCCAACAAATACAATAGCGTTATAAAACACAGTAAGATTTATAATAATGTAATAGATACTTTAAAAATTTGTTAGAATTTGTTATACGAGAATTTGTTTTGTAGATACGTGTAATTTATTTCAATTGTAATATAAATTTTGCATTTTTTTTACCTAGTGTCTGTAAAAAATGTTATTGAATAAGATGTAAACTAACATAATAGTTTAAGTTGTGTTACGAATTGGTACTATAATTTAATATTGTGATGATATAATTTATTGTGTTGTAATCATTTAGAATTGAGACTGTTTTGACGTCTCAGTGATTGAATAAAATAAATCTCGATATTGTTTACTTAATATTCTTTTTAAAATATTAACATACCCTTGTTTAGAAAAGATGGTTTTTACTTTCTTTTGCCTATATGAATATATAGGAAGGAAAGTATTATTTTCATGCCGATTTTTCGAAATCAAGTTTTCACCGGATCTACACATTTTCAGATCCCTGAACCCAAAAAACGTTTTTAGCGATTGGTATGTGTGTGTGTGTGTGAACAAAATATCTCAAGAACAGAACATCGTACGAACTTGAAACTTAAGTTAGATTTACTTCTACCAAACCCGACACGAACATTTTCATAAAAATCGGTCAACCGTAAGTAGTAGTCTTCTTGTCTTTTTTCAGTTTTTTGAATTTTTCTCAAGAAAACTGCTCGTACGATTTTTTTAAAATCACCTCATTTACTAATTTTTTATGCTCTACAAGATAGGGTAGGCGCCATATCTGCTGAAATTCTTGGAAAGGCTGTTTTCTCGTAAAAAATTTGTTTTTTAAGATTACGACTTAAATATGCATTTTAGCGCAAAAATATATGTAGGCCTACCTAATAAAAGTTGTAGAAAATTTAAAAACCTACAACTTTTATTTCAAACATTTGTTTGTATAACGCTTACTTTAGCGGTATATAGCAAAAATTCACGAAAATTTGTAAAAAAATTGATTTCTTTTAAGATGCCTGATTATGCATTTTACGACAAAAGCGTAATTAAATTTATAGAAAATTAAAAGATCTACAACTTTTACTTAAACAATTTTTCTCTACAGAGCCTAGTTTAGCGTGAAAGTGATTTTCCGTATTTTTAAGCCAAACAAATTTTGCGTCTTTCACTCATTTATAAATTTAGGTTATGTTTTTGAGATAAGTTTTTTGTTTATTTCTAATGTTTTATTACTAATATTAGGTTATATTGTTCATTATTTGCATTGGGAAAAGAAAAATGTGTGAGTATTTCACACCAGAGTTTTTTAAATATTTTTCCCGTTTTTTTTTTTGTTAAAAATACTGGAAGACTACATACATACGAGATATCCACAAAATGTGAAAAACTATGCTGGAGGGGGGAATAACAGAAAAGACCCGGAAAATGATTGATGACAAGTTTAAAAATTCTCACCAAATGTTTTAAAGGATCAGTAAACAGAATAGAATTATAAATTCAAAGCAGTCAGAGGTTGTTAATGCATAGACCTACTGCTCTTAATATTGAGAACGTCTGCCACAGACGATAAACAAGTATATCTCTGTATAGTAGAGAGGATACGACCTTATGATCTTCCTTATGATGTTATGAGGAAAAGCTAAACATAAAAAATTTAAAAAGTCATCCTTTTATGTTTTCTTTGGAAATTCTAGTTGTATAAAATGAAATGTGATGTTTAATTCACTTACTATTTAGTTACTCACTGGCCAATCCATGGAAAGTTTTTAGTACAAATAGACCTTACAGATTGTTACGGTAGGCCTATTTTGTTAATTATGTAGGCTTCGTATTTAAATCTGTTTCACTATTTAATAGTAAATAGGTTTTGATTTATTTGAATTTTACTAAATAATACAACTCAAGGTAACTACTGTAGTGAAAGTTCACTGTCATTTATCACCGACTTATGTTTCTTCACCCATTTGAAATTGTATACGTAATGGCTAGTATTTGCATTACAAAAATGTACTTAACTTACATAAATGTTATTTGAATATTTATGCGACTTACTCTACGTTATCTTGTTTTAAAAATGCACTATAGACAAATATTTCTACAAAAGACGCCGGTTTGTTTTTATGTAATAGCACTTTAAAAGTGAGAGTATGTAATATATCTTTTAAAACAAGCTAATAAAATATATACACTACCAGTTATTCTTCGTTTTTACCTTCTTTTGAAGAACAGAAACCAGTTTAAAGATTTTACATGTCCAAGAAAGTTGTTGTAAAATAACCTAATTTTAATATGGTATTTCCCGTTTCCTTTTGATATTATTTTTTTACTTAATAGATTTAATTTTCTTGTTTCTATTTGCATATTCAGATATAGTATTTATGGATCTTTTTCGGAAATACTGTATCAGATTATTTTGTTATATATAATATTACTATCCTACATGGTAGAGAAAGTACTGTGTTCTAAAATAAATCTTAAATGTTTAATAAATATTTATGTTCTTTAATCCCCGTATAAATCGTAGGATACAATGTGATTTTAAATCATTACCTATATTTTCCTCGGTCGTTTAGTCGTCTTGATCAATAGACAACTTTTAATAAAATGCGTTACCTTTTTTTTGGAATTAACTACATAACCCCAAAATGACAAATACGTCCTTCAAAGAATTCATAAAGTCGTATTTTTTATTCAATTTCTACGTGGATATACATTGTTTTTAAAGCATTAAAAACTTTGTTTTTAATTTTATAACATTTGCTTTTACCATTCATTCAATTGATGGTTACTTTAAAAACAATTTACGAATTTTTACACAAAAAGTTTTAAAATAAATTTGTTAATAATTACCACTTTTATTTATAGTACTTAATTTAAACCTATTAAAATTTATAATTTTATTTAACTGTAAAAAATGGTTAAAATGTTAGCAATAAAATGAAGTCTTGTTTGAAAATTTTCTCACCGTTTAATTTCTTTGGATATAAATTTGAAATAGGACAGTTTTCTTTGTGAAATGGTAGGCTAATGATCTAATAAGCTTAACCTCTATTTTCTTCAGCTGCCCATTTTGTTTGGCTATAAGTTTTTAGCAGCCCACATTTTAACTTATGGCATGAGTTGTGCATTAAAGTTACTGCTTTAAACACTGGACATCAGGAAATCCATTAATTTGTAAGACTAAAAGAAAAATGTACTAATGGTTGGTACGTTGTGTATTTTATAGATTGGCGCCCTTTAATGCATTTGAGCACTATAAATGTTACTTGACAAATAAAGATTAATGTCTTATTTATTTTATTTTATAATTTGATTTATAGAAAGTGTACTGTCTCTTTTAACTACCATTTAATTCTCTTCGTTGAATTTAAACTGTTCTCTAATGATTTTTTTATTTGTGAACTACAGGATTTTATCAAAGTTTATCTAGCTACCTTTTTATCTTCGATCTTTTGAATCGGTTTATGTGCTTTGTTTTGCAAGGTACGTAATACATATTACGTCACACATCACAATAATACAGAACTGTATGAAGAGGCGTTTCATTCATATTTAGGGAGCGTCAAGGTTGTTTAATATTGAATGTTAAATGTGGGACACCCTCCTTTTGTTGGTCAATCCCACGTATGCTGTTTTAATTCTATTATTTTCATAAATTTTGTACGCTAAATAAAAAATAGATGTGTTAAATATTTCAATGAACAATCCGGATATCTATTTTCAAAAATCAATGACCAATAACATGTTGCATTAGTTTCAAAATTGTAAAGCAGTTCACTGCAATAAAGCCTAGCGTACTTATAGCGTACAAGAACTGAATATTTTGCCTGTAAAATATTTTATGGAAACTTCATATCTAAATTTTATTTTGTGTCAACCGGACAGTGTATTTTATTGTTTTATCTAAAAGATAACAAATTTTGGAATTATAAATTAACACTTTCAAAAATTTATTTTCGAAGGTAACTTACGTCATCGAAAAAATATTACATTTCAGGTTAAGTAAAGAAATAATTAAATATAATATAGGCCAAGTTAAGTCTTATTTTAGTTTGTTTTCAAAGTTTAGCAGCCCTATATTTGTTTTATCTGACAAAATTGCAAATTCTTTTCATGGATCTAGTACAATTTACACCAATAATCTTACAAATGATTTACAGTGTATGTACTTGAAATTTCAGTGTAGTCTATGGCAAAAAATTACGTTTAAACAGCAATTTATTTTTATTTTATTCATACTTGCATGAACAGCCTGATCATGCTACTAATGTAGTTTATGGAATTATGGTGGGTTTTAAAATGTTAAAATTTTACGATCATACCCGGGACACTTCACTTTCTATTCTAGAGCGGCAACCACTGTGCCACGGAGGATGTCAAGAGAGTTATCTCTTGTAGCACAAAAACATATCCTAAAAAGCTGTAGCTCAAAAAACTTATCTACCTCTCATAATATTGATTGAATTTCATCAATTAAATTTATCCCTTACTTTTGCCTACATTTTTGTTAAATGAATCTTTTATTTGAAAAATTTACTTTCAGTTTTAATAATTAAAAATTATTTTTCAAGTCTCTACATTATCTATGCGTATAGTCGATGGCGTAGATAAAAATTTTGTTCGGTTTTGATGTATAATTTACTTAATAAAACCTCTCATTCCTTAAAGTGCGTGAAAAATTAAAACCCTTCTTTTTTGAGAAAATTTTAACTTAAAATTTCCACCCAGTATTTTTCCCTCCTGTAGGACCAATTTTAGACCATGTGAGGTGACTTTAGATGTTTCTGGAAGTTCGTTTTGCAGCTCACATGCTCAGCATACGCTCACTAGCTTTTCTCCTTTCTTCTGTCCACCCGGTGTTCCATTTGTACTCTTCATGGAAGCCCTTGAAATCTGTAATTAGTTGTCTGAATTTGGTTTGGTTGATTAAGTTTTTTCGGTTTATTCCGAGTTTTTCAGTATCCTTTCTGATTTCTTTAAACCATTATCCAAACCCTTAGGTCTACTGTTTAGTGTCTTAAAATGTTTCTTTGTGAACCGATTGTCATCCATTCCCAGTTGGACCTTACCAACCATCCCTGGCAGAAGCATTTGCCGGTGTTAATTGCTCCAAACTCTTTTCCGTGCAGGAAAAGAAGCCCCTTCCACCATTGGGTGGAAGTATACAGTGGTGAGTGTTTTTATACATGACCTTAAAACCCGAGCGTAGCCGAACCCAAATAACCTTAAAACAAGGGGTGATTTTACAATGATCTGAATAAATAACTAATATTAAAGAAGTCGTTAAGCGATTCTAGTTTGAATTACTTTAATTAGCTATTTGATTTAACTTGGTACGTTTCCTGCTATTGGTAAAATTGACTAATCTTCAAACTATTTTCTTTTTTTTACATTTCGGGGTTTTCTGGACACTCTGAACCCCCTCCCTTATCTACGCCGCTGGGTATAGTACAGAGAAGGTTATTTATTTATTTATTTTTTTTTTGGTTTAACGTCCGATTGTTCTGGAATTACTGCTAATGCAGACGGTGAAGGAGAAATGATTTTTTTTGTAACGTATAAAAATATGCCGTGCCTGAATGGGATTTGAACCCAAGACCGCATGATGAGAGGCGAGCGCGTTATCAACTACGCCAATGCGGCCGGCCAGAGAAGGTTAGAACTGATGAGATGTTATTAAAGAAATGTTACGTTACCTTATAAACATAATTTATATTGATTTGATATGAAATATAACTAACAAACGTATCAATAATATACAAAAGAAACTTTTTCCTACGTTAGTTGGAATATTATATCGTATTCATAAGCTCACAGAGTGGAATTAATATGTGTGTGATATTAAATACATGGGCTTGTACAAGGTAAGCCTTCTGTGCTAGTGAACTACCTTACCTTAACCAAAGAAAGGTGAAAGTTGTTATACGCGTTATGTAGTATGTAGGAATGTGATGCCTATTGTTTTAAAATATTGAGTAATAATTCAACAGGAACTAAAAGCGTATTACTATATAGTATGTGGTACAGAATAGTAATATAGTTTTTTTCAAAATCCACTTCATTTATATGTAAAATTTCATAATGTAGGTTATGTTAACACATGAAATGGATTAGTGTTTTTGTTTGATAAATTCTCTTATGACCATTTTCAAATTCAATAGCAGCTCATATTCGTATTTATTTATAAAAAATTTCATCTACCGTATTTAATTTTAAAATCACCATTTGTAAGCATATCTATCTTTACAATTATTCATAGTAACTACACCGTTCAGAGGAAATAATTTTGTTTTTATAATAGTAGAAACTATTATAATTACATATTTAGTTTTTACAATAGCAGCAAAAGGATCAAGTCTATTGAGACAATCATAAACCACGAGTCAAATTATTAGAGGAATAGAAAAGAAAATATGAACAATGAACTTAACTTACAATACACAGAAAATTGTTTGGTGTTTCTAATTTGTGTCTTTGGTTTGGGCAACCTGCGATACCTTTTCCCAGGCTACTAACTAACGATACAAGGAAGAGTAAGTGCCACGAAAAAACGTTTTTTCTAGTTTATAAGTCGCATCAACATCTCGGTTATTAGCGGCTACGTTGGGTTATGAACTAATCGGTTTTAATGAGTAATAATTTTCAGACCTTAGCCGGAAATCGAATCCGGAACCTTCCACTATTCACGCTGATCACTGCGTCATGGAGGCGGTTGCGATCTTCTTTTTGTTCTTAGGGAAGTTGGAATTAAACCTTTTGAAAATTATTTTTAATAATTATTTTATTGCATTAGTTAAATTATTGATTTTAAAAACTATTATCGTTATTATTCCTATTTTATTATTTGTTTAATTCCGTATTACTTTATTTTCTCCTTATTCCCGAACGACGGCCTTTGTTTTCAACATTAGGTTGTACCTGGAGTCGTATCTGCAGGCTGTATCCCCTCTTCTCCATACTAAAATGGATTTGTAATAATTATTTTAAATTCACATTAACTCGCATTTACTTATGTAGACAAATTGATTATAATTTATTCTTTCAATTTGCTCAAGAAATACTCCTTTCATTCAATTAAACTTATGAAAATCAGACTTTTTATTTTATCTTGTTTATATTGTTCCTGTTCTCCATTTTTAATAGCTTAAGATGTTTCTGGTAAAGTACATTTGTACAGTAGCAACTAGTAACAGAACTATATATCTGCATTTGGAGTTGCACAGTAAAAATATAATGTTTTTGATTATTCACAGATTGAAAGCTCCTTAATAACTCACCTTAATAACTCCTTAATATTTATTCTTAGAATTGCTTCTGTTCTCATGGAATTTCTTTCACCATTCTCTCAAAATACACAGAAGCTAAAACCCTAATTTTTTCAACATATGCTCAGAATTATTTTCCAACTGCCCACAGTTTTCTACTGGGATTTAACTTTTCCTGTGGGTTTTTACATTGTAAAAATTTTGTTAATTAACCAAGAGTTAAACTGAGTCTACACAATGTAGAAAAATTATTTTACCTGTAAAATTTGGTTTAGCCAGTTGAGTATGTTGCCAACTCAACCACCCAGATTAAAATTTTGTAATCTGATTATTTTTTTAACAAAAAATTAATAAATTATCACAACCAATTGAGGGGCAGGAAACAACTGTTCCTAAAAGGAAAAATAAAGATGATCTTTTATCCACTTCCCCAAAATAAAGGCCATTTTTATGATATTAATAACTTTATCCCTCCTTCCAATAAACTAATACGAGTTGTCCCTATAGTTTAGATTCAGGGTACACCCTTGATTACAAAAGTATAATTTCATACTCACTCTTCTTAAACATTTAGCTATAAACTGTTGAATGACATGATAAAATTTTCATCACTTTCAAGATTATTCAAATTGGTTTTGAAGTAACTACGTTAGTGTATACACACTTAAAAAAAGATAATATTTAACTACATTAGAAGCTCATTTAGCACTAATTTATAATTTATTAAAACTTTTTAGTCTCAAAGGATCTGAAAACATTGAAATTTGATTACATTAACGGACAATATTTTCAGTAATTGCTAATTTTTTCTTTATAAATTATATGGCAGCTCCAGTTATTATGTACGGAAGTGAGGCATGGATAACAGCAAAACCCAAAAACTGAGAATCCAGATAGCAGAGATGAGATTTCTGCAAAGGACTAAGGGGTGTACATGTTCAGAAAAAATAAAGAATGAGGAAATAAGGTTAGAATTGAGTATCTACAATTTGAATGAAAAGATAAAGGATTATTGGCAAAGTTGGAGGCAGCTCATGGAAGAGATATCAGATCGCAGGAAACTTAGGCAGGTACTCTGGTATGCTCCAGAAGGTAAAAGGGATGTCGGTAGACGTAGGAAAGATGGAGATAGATGACATAGTGTGTGAGTTCAAAACAAGCTGCAGCCTAATCCTTGTTTGGAAGAAGAAGATAAATTATATGATTGAATTGGAAAGTACAAAAATAAAATTAAAGTGAAATATCACCGATGAATAAAAGATGTTATTGAAATTTGGGTATTAGATAAATATCGTATGTAATAAAAGTCAATTGTTACTATTCAATTTCATGATCGTACAGTCTGGTAACATATAACCCCAGTCTAATGGATTATTAATTAATGCCTTTTATTTTAATACTCGTATAATAGGCTGTAAACATTATTATTCAATATAATTATTATTATTTTGAAAACAGGTGAAGTAATGTTTTTAGCCTGAGGTAAATAATATCGACAATTTTTTATGCAATCTCTGATGTTATGCAGTAATATCCATTACATCCTACATGCTTATTAATTGTATGTCAAGGTTACTGAATTCCACAAGGTTATTCTGTAGCACAATGCACTATTAGCATAACATTGATGCTGTATATTGTTTTCTTCAGTATAAAATATATTTATTTTAATTATATTTTTATACCTGGTGATTCTCCATAGAATGAGAGCGCATCCTCATAGCTATTAAATTTTCTACCAGCTCTATATTCCAACTTATAAATTAGTATTTTCAGCACACTCTCCAGTTCCTTTTCTGTGACCTCTCTTCTATAATTCCATACTGTCGAACAATATTCGAGGAGGGGAAGCACAAAGCTCTTGTATAGTCTAAGTACTGACTTTTCAAATTTAAAATCACAATAAATCCAAGCTATGAGTCCTAAATTTCTTTAAGCTTTTGCAACTGTTGAAGCAACGTGCTCACGGAATAATAGCTTGGAGTCAAACAACACACCTAGGTCAGAAGTGCTGGTCTTCCTTAGGATTTCATCATGACCAAGGATGTACCTGTGTGCATAACTCATCGTTAATATTAATAATTTTTTGATGGCTTCTACTCATCACTTACCGTCATCCCAACCTCTATGAAAGAAATCAACACGGAAGCAAGAAAGACCTACTTGATTTGAAGAAGTGCAGCAACAGGTAGAAATCATTGAAATCACTGCACTTACCAATCAGGATGTAAAACATAGGGGACATCAAAAAAAAAAAATTTAAATAACTAGATACAGGCTATACTAGTAAACTTGTGGAGGGATTGGCAATGATACCACACCTACAGCATGGAAAGATAAACTCAGGGAAACTCAAAGGAGAACCAACAAAAACAACTAACAACAAGTAAAACCAGCAAGCTAACTAACAAGTAAATGAACAATTAACAAAACGAGAGTCCAATATGACTTCAAAATGCTGGCAGGCTTTTCAGTTCACCTACCAACTTATCATATGGCTGTCCCATATGGATCAACCTATCCTACATGACAAAATCTCTCTCATAACCATCAACAGCATTCATAATGCGAACGCATCTCGCCAAGGTGTTTTCACATTATAGTCCAAGAGCCTGTCCCGTCTGGAGTTAGCATACGGAACTCTGCAAACTACATGTATAATATTGGCATCAATAAATTCATGCATTAAATAAAAACATCCCATCCGCAATATCTGGCTTCTTATCCAAAGCCATTATACCAAGTTGGGTACATTCCTTTTCATACTGTTCACATGCCTCACACAGACCACGATGGTGCAAGTCAAATTATAATAGCTAATTAATTTCAGACAATATTTAATGCTGATAATTAAGTCTGTCCTATATAATGTGTGTGTGTGTGTGTGTATGTATATGTAGCCTTGGTTTTATTTATATCTTTAAATTACAAGTCATTTAACCAGCCCACAGCACAATGATCTTCTTCGTCTCACAATCATAATCATTAGGCTTCTGCCTGTTCCGACTCACAACAGCAACAAACTATTGAACTATTGCCATTTTTTGCGTGACCTCCCAACATCTCTCCTCCCCACCAATCTGTATTGCAAAACGGTGAGGATAATCCTTCCCTCAAGCATTCTCTTTATTTGCTCTCTCAATCGATTTCCATATTCTGCTATTCATATTTCCAGATTTTACTTTTGTTGCGATTTTCTCAAAAACGGCTCCTACAATGTTTTTTAAAGTTGCCTAATTTCCTACTTTTTTATGCTCTACAAGATAGGGTAAGTGCCATGTCTGCTGAAATTCTTGGGGAAGATGTTCTCTCGTAGAAAAAAATGGTTTCTTAAGTGCAGCCTTAATAAAATGCATTTCAAGGCAAAACTGTGTATAATTAAAGCTATAGACAATTTTTTAATCTAAAACTTTTATTTCAAATTTGTATAACGCTTAGTTTAGCGGTAATTAGTGATTTTACGTTTTTTTCATGAAAGTCTGTAAAAAAATGGATTTTTTAAGATTACCGCCTTAGTATGCACTTTACGACAACAGTATTTATAATAAAATTTATAGAAAATTAAAAGATTGACAACTTTTATTTAAAGCATTTTTCTCTACAGAGCCTAGTTAAGCGTCAAAGAATGATTTTCCATATTATTAAGCCAAACTGCGGTTGGTTTTTATTTTGCATCATTCACTCATGATTAAAATATTAGGTTATGTTTTTGAAATTAATTTTTTTGTTTATTTCAAATGTTTTATTATTAATGTTAGGTTATATTGTTTATTATTTGCATTGGTAAGAGACAATTGTGTGAGTGTTTCACACCAGATGTTTTTAATTTGTTCTCCAATACAGTAATATCAGCATTATTATAGAACCCCTCTGTACTGAATAATGTTGTGGAATGTTATGTCATGAAAATAAATCTAAGTCTATTATAAATAAATGTAAATAAAATTTTTATGTAATGTAAGTTTTTATGGATGTATTAATATGAGTGGAATGTATGGATTTTATTACTTTTCTAATAAAAGGTAATATTAAAGTAATAACAACTTACAGTAAACAATTTCATAATAATATTAACACCACATTACAAAAATGATACATATACAAGTTCATTTGTGGTTAGAATTAATATTTATAACATTAATTCAAACTACACTTTTAGGACGGCGTGCAATTCAGACTCGGTGTGAATTGTGTTATTTGAAGAAAATTAAATTCAGCTTTAAGTGGTAGAATATTATTTATTGCATTGAGTTTATATTTTATAACATACATTAAATTTATAAAACATAATTAAATTTTCCTTATGTGGTGGGAATCTGTAATTATTTTGATATGCAATTTTGAAAGCAAGAATAATGTGGTTATGTTATCCACGATTTGTATAATTTATTACCTTTAGTCTATTTATAATTATTTTATTTTACAAAATTTTTACACATGCCATAGCCTGTGTATTACTTAGGTCCCACTAAATTTACATGTATATTTATCTCTACTTCTAAATTTATGTACAAGGTGGGAAATTAAGTTTTCCAATTTTGGTTTCCTTTGTTCTAGGAGAGGACAATTTAATACCTCTCTTTCAAACATCAGGTCTCTTACAACCAAAATATCAGCTTGTGAGCTCTCAGATTTAATGGTTTCATAATTTTTTTATGATTTGCCAAATGATGCTAAAGAGCAATTTCTTTAAGTACATTTATGAACTCTAAACTCTAAGAAGATTACACTCTAAATTGTGTAATCTTTTGCATACTTTTACAATTTTGAGGAAGTAGGTGATACAGTTTAACCCAGGTAACAGATGCAAAGGAATCAGATACTTTAGTCTATTTGTTGTATAGTCTATATTTCTTGTACTGTACTGTACATTTGTTTTTTGACTTCTACGTTTTTGTGAACCTATATTATTTTGTAAAATTAGTCTCAGGCTTCAATATGATGAACTTCTTTTTCTTTTCTTTTTTTTATTCCTAATTTGTATACATTGCAATCTGTTCAATTTATAACAATAAGCAACCCCATGACCCAATGAGATGAGGATGATGTGTATGACCTCTAAATGACGTGTAAAATCAGCTGTTAAACAGGTGATTTTGGCGACGACTTTACCTCTAGAAACTTTAAAACTTTTCTTTTTTTAACATCTGAGTTTATTTACAATCAGTTTAAAAACAAAAACTATTAGTAAATAATTATGAAAGTGATCACATGACAAAAACAATACCCAATGGTATTGCTTCCAAAAGCAAAAAAAAAATTATTTACAATTTATTATTGAAAACATTAAATCTAGATAAAAGATGAATAAAGTAGAATATGTAGAGAAAGAGGATAATGATGATGTTGATAGAGATTAATATGGACTTCAACAGTGATTTACAATGTAGGTTAGTCGATAAAACTAAACGAAAGGTCAAGAAATTTTATTCTTTTTAGTTGTGTTACATCTTTACCATTATCAAGTAACTTAAGCGCCAAAAAAATTGGCACTTAACTTCTAGTGTTATATGATGAACTTCTGGTATTCAAAAATCTTTGAAAACTACATAGAAGGTTAGAGCAGATGGCTTTTATTTTTGTTTCTCATTAAATGATCTTTTGCACTTTTTTCAAAGGGGATTATATTATGAGGATTATCCAAAAAAGTTGACAAGTTTGTACACTCCAGTATCCTGCAAGTAATTCTGGGTGGGTTGTGTAAACATGCACATGTTTTATCTTTAAAAGTTCATGTAACTCAGGCATTTATTAATGTATGAACCCTCAGATTCTGGAATGCATGTTGCCCCAGAATCAGTGAAAGACAGAGAAAGTATATTTTCTGGCAGTTCATTATCAGCAGGTTTGTATCAAGTTCTACAACTTTACATTTTGAACATTGATTCAGTCTTCATTGATTTGATCCAAGTCTAATCCTAGAATAGGCAGCAATGTATTATTTCCAAAGCTTACAATTTTCCAATCCGAATTTATTTTACGAAGAGGATTAATGTAGTATATTAGAAAGAGAATGGGTCTAAGTACTGTTCTTTGTGGCACTCCACATGCTATAACTAAATATTCTTTTTTTTGTGATTTCAGGGGTGTTAAAAGGTGGAAATGGCAAAAAGGGTGAGCAAACATCATTATGTAGCAACACCATCGCCAGGAACACCACCACCTTCTCACCATCATTCATTAATGAGTGTTTCATCATATCGAAATAATCCAGGATATTCCACTGATGGTAAGTTCACAATTACAATAATATAGACAAAAATAGAAGAACAATTTTATTCCAATATTGATGATTTATTTACAATAAAAATTCCAATGTAATGCCTACTGTTAAGTTGTAAACTTGCAGTCTAGGCTAAATTTGCTGCCCTCACAGCAGACTACTGAGAAGAATCAACCTCTCAAATAAAACCAACGATTTAGTAAATATATATAGTGATAGTGATTCATGTTTTGTAGAATAGTTCTCATAGCAGACTAGTTTTAAAATTCTGTTTTATAAAATGTATATCATATAATGTCTATTTTGGAATTTTATTTCTTTTTACAATACAACTAATTTACCTTCTTTAGATGTTTCTGATTTTTTTTTATTTAACTAGTTATATCCAATAAACAGTTAAACAAAAGTTACTAAACACTACAAATTAATTCATTAATTAACCTCTTGATGGACATTGACACATTATGTTGCCTAAAACCTTTGTTAGTTGCACTGTTCTCTTGTTGCACCATGAGCTGTTATTAATACTTACAGCCCAATACAGGCAGGTGGAGTGTTAAATTATTTGCACTCGATCTGCTAGTTCCAGGGCTACAAAAAATAGTTCCGTTTCTTATCACATGGTCAGCCAATATATGACTGAAACATTTAAGAACAGAGGAGGTAGATGCGTAAAAGGCATCTAATCACAAGTTATCTCCTCTGAGAGTAACGAATTTCATTATACAGCCAGACTTTGTGGTGAATGAAGTGGTGTCATTTGCAGGGTGGAAAATTAGTGCTTTTCAGAGGGCCTGGGATGCTGATAAGCATACTTTTCAACTCAGTGAGGTAAACTACCTCACTCCTCAATTAACTTAGTAAAGTTTCTAGAGGTTCAAACCAGTTTTTCTGCTGATGACTTAAACAACAAAATTTATTTGTAATTGCTTGTTTTTCAGAGCGAGGTTATGGTTAAATTTCAAAATTAACTTGTCCCTCAAGAGGTTACAGAGTAATAAGGTGTAAGGATTCATAATAATTACACATTGTTATTTTAACTTTTATGTCATGAATAATAGAATAAAAATAATTTTAAAAAAATTATCTGTTGGCCAGACACATACATAATATACAGTATAAAAGGGAAACTCAATACTTAATAAAGTTAACTAAATTTATGGTGTGTGTTACATAACAGGAAATTAGAAATATACAGGTTTCAAAAACTGCTAAACAACAAAATAGAAGTGTTAAAATTTGTTATTGGTTTATTAAAACCTGTCGTTCAAATTCCGTCACATATAATAAATGTAATAACTATTATCATTTCTCACTGATTGCTTTATTTTATTTTTCACTTTCTAAGCTGTAATATTAGTTTATTATTAATTTTTAACTTTTTATTTCTTCATAAGTTACGCCTGTTTTTTTAAATATTTTTGGTACACATTTCCATAGATCTGTGGTATCATACAAATTTCTGTTGAGAGCATGAATGATTTCTCTAGAAACCATGAGCAAATATTCTGAAATCTAGGTATGTAAAGAATATTGAACCTTTTTGAAAATCAATATGAAATTATTTCACATTATTCGACGTACCATGTTGTTACATCAATCTCATCAGAAAAAATCAAAAATTATGTAAAAAATACGTGCAATAGAGAGTTTAAAAAAATTATTCATAAGCATATTATCTACAAATTAATGGAAACGATTAGAAAAAGAAGACTAACATTTTATGGACACCTGTATGGAATTGATGATAACTGGTTGACAAAACAAATTTTTAGACACTAACAAATAGACCTAAAGTGTCAGATAAATGGTTTAAAGAAGTCAGAAAGGATTTTGAGAAAACCGAAATAAGCCAAGAAAACTTAATGAATCGAATCAAATTCAGACAACTAATTACAGTCTTCCATGAAGAGCAAAAACAGAACACCGGGTGGACAGAAGAAAGAAGAAAAGCCTACAATGAGCAAATGCTGAGAAGGCTGCAAGAAAAGCTTCCAGAAATGTCAAAAGTTATCTCACATGGTCTAAAATTGGCCCTATACAAGGAAAAAATCTGCAAATGTGCAACATAAGTATACATTCATTCTCCTAAATATATACTGGAATAGAAGTAATTCTTATTGCAAAACGCTGTAAATAAATTTTATTTCAACTATTCAGTTAGTTTTGTTAAAACTTTTTCTGTATTGTGTTTGCTAAATTGTATCTTGAGTTTTTATAAAAGTCGGGTGTAAAATGAAAAATAAACATTTTATTTTGAGCAGATAAATGTATGGAATATGATGACCTGAACTGTTGTATATAATTAAAACAAGGAAACTGGGATACTTTAGTCATTTTTTCTTTGCAAAAAACACTCATATAATTCATCATACAGGGAAAAGTCCACAGTGGAACAGGTCCTGTGCGAAGAAGAGACTCCTTGCTGAAGAATTCGCACACATTGTATTGAGGACAACTTCTTCTCTTATACCATATCTTTTCAGACTGTTGATAACCATCACAGCAATTTTCACTTTATTGGCAGCCAGCCCAAAAAGCACACTTGTATTTACACCATACCAGTCACATAGGTTCTTTAGTAAAAATGTTTTTCTTTGACCTGGATCATGTTTACCCATTATTTTGCCTCATAATATACAGCAATAAACTTTATTTCTGACCTAACATCACCTGTCTAAAGTATTTATTTTTCCTTTTTTTAATGGTCTATACAAATTTAATGCTGTTATCTTAATGATTGAGTATCTTTGAGTTGCAGACTTTTCCATCAAAGAAACTACCAACATCCCTCTATAGCAGCACATCTCAAACACCTCAAGTTGTTTCATGTCATCACTGTTTTTTGTCCAAGCCTCAACCCCATACAGTAGAATTGAAAACACATAATAGTGAAGCAAGCAAAATCTTGATGAAATTTTGAGGTCTCAACTACGCAAGACAACACAACAGCTATTTTCATGCTACTGTTACTAATGTTCAAATATGCCTATTGGTTACTGGTGTCAAATAAGCTATATGGTACCAGAAGAAAAGAAGGAATGTATTTATTGTTAGAAAACAAAGCTAGAGAAAGTATCTAATGATGATAATTATCAGAAGATTAGAAAACACATTTTATAAACTTTAGTTATTTTTATTTACTAACCACCATAATATTGTAAGGTTTGTAATGAAATATATTGCTTGTAAATAATAAATTAATTAACAGCAATTCTAGGAAATGTTTTGATACTTTTAAAAATATATTACTAATCTATTTTAATTTAGTAGATTTTTGTCAGAGTTGTAATTATTTATATTAAAAATATTTTTAAAATGTTACCCTAGTTGTTATTTACATTTTGTTTTTACTCATAGTTTAAAAATATATTCATTTTATGTTTGACCCACCGGGATGGTCTAGAAGTAAAGTCATTGCCATAAGTCAGCTGTTTAACAGCTGATTTTTGGAGACGAAGCTTCCTGGTTCAAATCCTAGTAAAGGTAGTTATCGATTTGGTATATGGATTTGAATAATAGACAATGGTTACTGGTGTACTTCGGTGGTTGGGGTTCAATCAACCATACTCTCTCAGGAATGGTTGGCCCAGGTTTGTACAAGACTACACATCATCGTCATCTCATTGGGTCAAAGGGTTGCTTATTGTTCTAAATTGAACAGATTGCAATGAACACATATTAGGAAAAAATGATATGATCTATACATTTTAAAAATAATTTTTGTTTTAGGAGAAGATAGCCAACGAGCAGCTTCTGATAGAACTGTATCTGAATATATGGTAGCTAACGAGAGGGCAAGAGTCATGCCACCACCTAGGAAACATAAAAGTAAACAAAGATCAAAAAGTGAAGAAAGAAGAAGTATACATTCACAGTCGCATTATAATACGGATCATGAAGGCTCTGATATTTATGTCACTAGTGGTGCTTATAGAGCTCCATCTGAGATCAGGTACGTTACTTTTTTCAACATAAAAAAATGTATTGTAGATTCTGAAGTCACGAGATTGCCTTTTGCGTATGGATGGGCTGTGAGGAAGGGAAGTGAAAATATGATAGTCCTGCCAACCTCAACTGTGCGACACTACTCGTACATTTCACTACCGTGCAGTTTCTACATACATGTTGTACGCTGTGGTTTAATCCGAGAAAATTTTCTTCATAAACCTTATAAGAAATAAATCTGACCTGTAATACTGCCTGTAGCTTAAATACACAACTAGAAATGTTTGATTTCTATTACTGTAATTACCAGCTACCTTATTCCATTGGAAAAAATTTTCTACGAATGAATCACCTTCTTTACAATCGCTATCACCGGCGTCTTCACTATCAGTCACGCTAGTCTACCTAATCGCTTCCTTTTTTAACCAGGTGTCAACATAACTGTTGAAGAATAGCTTCTTCACGTCTTTAATTTCCTTCTTTATTTTTTGAATTGTGGAAAGACAAACATCACAGTAGTTAGCCACTCGCTCATGGCTTTTGTTAAGAGGCATTGAAAGGCATTTTTGTTTAGTTTCAACTTCACAGCATTTAATTACACTGCATATTAGATTTCATTCAGCACTGTGAATAGTCTGCCCATATTTTCGAGAAATTAACATTTCTGTTTACGGTAACAAATAGTTACATTCGTACCATTAACCTACAAAAGGTTCCACGATATACTGTATAGGCTATGCTTTGGGTATAGTATAAGTTGTTATGTTTGTCGTACTAAAATTAAAGCAGTCACGCATGCGCACTGATACTTTTCCCCCTTTACCCCTCATTGCAAACAAGGGCAAACTTGTGACTCAAGAGACTATAATTCCTTTTTTTTACTGAAAAATATGGTAAACCTTCTTAAATGCGTATTTTGGGTTCAATTATCCACCTCTTAATAATTGTGTACATTAATGTATAAATCTTGACTTTTTATAACACATTGTAGTGGTCAGTACAAATTGGCTTTTATGCCACGGAATCTTATGTTCAATTCTTGATCGGGTATGGCTTCTGCTCATCACTCATTGTTTTACGTATTACCCTTCATAATGTGCATGAGCATTAAATTGGAAAACAATAGATGTAAAAAAAAGTATTACTTTTCATCAGTGGTCTTAGAAATAGTTTCTGGTTCTCTGTAAAAAATTCTTTCCTGCAAAAATAACAAAATCATCTGAACTGTTTCTACAAAAATCTGTAAAAAATATTTATATATATATATATATCGTCAGAAACCTGTCTTCAAAATTCAATAATTTTTTTAGGAGAACAGCTACTTATTAACACAAAGATAATTAAGGAGTCTAGAGTAAGAATTAATAAAAGATCTTCTTAAATGTGTATTTTGGGTTCAATTATCCACCTCTTCAAGGTATTTTTCAGGATTTATCAAAATAGTTTTATATTTGAGTTACTGATTTACAGCCCTGTAAGGTTAGAGTATACTATGCAGCGAATATCCAGCCATTATGCATGTTTGATATAGGTAATAAATGACATTTTTTAATCAATTTTCACAGATACTGAACAACTACTAAAATAACTGATGTGAAAAATTCAAGATCACTCAAATATATCACAGGATCATGACTTTGAAGTTTTTGGAAAAAAATTTTAAAAGATATGTTTAAGAAATGAAAGCTCATTTTCAAAGAGAATGTTTCAAGGTTTTTTTTGCAGATGTACAATGTGTACCATTGTAAAAGTACAATATTGTACAAACAATGGAAGTTATGGTAATTCCCAATTACTATAACTTCCATTACTCAGTAAAGACATTAAATAATGCCTGGGAAAATACCCCATTGTTAGATTAAGTTACATTAGAATAGTAGTTAGACAATAAGTTGTAAATATAGCCAACGGTCAATCATATGATATTGTTTAGACGGGTGTATTTCTCCCTTTGTGTTTTTGGGCCTTTTTTCCACCCACCAACTTTCAGTCAATCATTGGGGTAGTTCTCTTTCCCGTTGGCTCTCCAGTTTGGTTGAGCAGTTAGTGGGGGAGAGAGACTTGTCAACCAGAGGCTTCTTGGTTCAAACCCAGGAAATTCACAATCAGTTCCCTTGGGACTTAAGTGTGAAATAGAGGTGTTAAGCCGGAGCAGAATTTGAAAAAAATACAAGGAGAACAAGGAGTGTAGGAGAACGAGGTGATCAGGAGAACGAAGAGAAGAAGAAAAAGAAAAGGGAGACATTTAATTCGACGTAATTCATTCGTTTATTTGTTAAGGGTTTTTAATGTCTTGTATTTATGTTAACGTCGCGGCAAAAAAGGTTGACTATATTTTAAAAATAGGTTAGGGTTATTTTAGGATAATTTTGTTAGTAGTAAGTTAATTTAGTTAGTAGTTTATTATTCACTACATATTTACTGTAAGTAAGGAGATAGTCTTTTTTATTTATTTCTCATGCTCTGCTGACAGAGCTGGTGTCCTACAATTTTTATTAATCATTTTTTAGTTCACATTAAAGTCTTTGCCCACCAGTCGAAGTTGAAGGTGGTGCAAATGTTAACACTAATTTTATTATGTCAAAAGATTTTAATAATGTTTTGTGAAATATTAATTGTATCCTTCTATTTCAGTCGAGGATCACGTTACAGCAGAGGAGCTAGAAGTAACCATTCAAGAGCACCCAGTCACTACTCCTATCGTTCACCTTCAGAAGTTTCAACTATAAAAACAAAAGTTGACCGAAAACGTGGTGTAAGTATTATTGTAATGTATTTTTATAAGTAATGTGTTAATATAATTAATTTGTTATCTTAAATTTTAAACGTTTTAAACTTTCCTTGCCACTTACTTAGTTTTAAAATTTTCAAAAGAAGACCATGCATAATAAACAAAATACAAGCAGTAAGTTTTCAGATCAAAGAACAGTGCAGCAAATAAAGTGTTTTAACAAAAGATGGTACATAAACAATATTATGAGTAACACATCACAAAACTTGCACATAAAATGTGAATTGTAGGTCCATAGTAGCAGAATACAATACTGTAACGAAAATGAAATGGACATATAAAAGGAACGCAGAGATGTCAAATCGAGCTGGCAGAAATAAAATTCATGAGGAGTAGCTAGAAAAGATAAGAAGAGATAGAATGAGAAATTATGTAAATTAGAGAACAATTGGAGTTGGACTAACATACAGCAATGATTTGTGTTACTGCACATAAAATAATGAGATATCAAACCCTGAAAGACAACAAAACTTTATTCAAATCAATAAAACAAAATCTTGAATAAAGCTCATCAACAATTCACTCGCAGTAAGTTTTCAGATCAAAGAACAGTGCAGCAAATAAAGTGTTTTAACAAAAGATGGTACATAAACAATATTATGAGTAACACATCACAAAACTTGCACATAAAATGTGAATTGTAGGTCCATAGTAGCAGAATACAATACTGTAACGAAAATGAAATGGACATATAAAAGGAACGCAGAGATGTCAAATCGAGCTGGCAGAAATAAAATTCATGAGGAGTAGCTAGAAAAGATAAGAAGAGATAGAATGAGAAATTATGTAAATTAGAGAACAATTGGAGTTGGACTAACATACAGCAATGATTTGTGTTACTGCACATAAAATAATGAGATATCAAACCCTGAAAGACAACAAAACTTTATTCAAATCAATAAAACAAAATCTTGAATAAAGCTCATCAACAATTCACTCGTGCACTTCTGTTTACATAGGTTAAGGTAGTCTTTTAGAACGTGCTTAGCAGTTAACTCAATGCAAACAACATAAACATTAAAGTGAGTAAGTTTGGTTGTACATAAAACATGACATACTTGCCCATAACGGGCAGGTGGAGTGTTAAATTAATTGCATTCAATCTGTTGGTTCCAGGGCTTCAAAAAATAGTTCTAATTCTTATCACATAGTCAGCCAATTCTATGACTGAACTATTCAAGAGCAGAAGAGATAGAGGTGTAAAAGACACTAATCAGAGTTATCTTCTCTGAGAGTAATGAATTTCACTATACAGCCAGACCCTGTGGTGAATGAAGTAAAGGCGTCATTTCCAGGGTGGAAAGTGGGTGCTTTTTGGAGAGCCTGGCATGCTGATAAGCATACTCTTTCAACTCAGTGAGGAAGGGAATAGTAACCCACCTCACTCCTTGTTTTTACTTGGTAAAACTTCTAGAGGTTCAAACCACCCTTTTGACTGTTGACCTAAACAAAGTGACATACATCAGAACAGTCTGAGAAGGAGAGTTGGACAGACAAAGCCAGTCCATGGTATCGTGGTCAGGGCAACTAGCTTCAATGCCAGGATTTTGAGTTTGATTTCTGGTCAAATCTGGCATTTTTTCATCTGAATGTCATCTCATATCATTACCTATGCACAAGTCAAGGCTTATATAGGCAACGTCACATAATAAAAAACAAAGCAAAACAGGCTTTAGTTTTATTATTTTGTCCTAAAAGGGTCTTTGCTATATTTGGAAATGAAAGGATAATTCAGCGATAGAGAGAGATGGAGTGAAGTTGTATTGAGCCTGACCCGAGGAAACTTGGAAAAGGAATAAAGAGGATGATGATGATGAATGAAAATGACTTTACAGTGAAGTCATCAGGTTTTTGAAAGTTAACATTAATCATTTTTTTATTGCTTACCAAACAACACGCTCTATATAATATAATATAATGAAAATATAGATAAAAGAAAGTGTTTAATTTTTTTTAACTCTTACCATACGGACAATAATTTCCATTGGTTTCAATAATTTTTATAGCTTTCTAAAATGTAAGGGTTACATAAAATATATAGTCTAAAATAGTAAATTTTGAATCAGTGAGGGACGTATTTCTATTTCAGAAATTAAGATTTTTATTTGGTAATTGTTTGGTGTACTAACTAAATTATGATAAGTTTACATTTATAAAGCTGCCATGAAATATTTTATAGGTTATTTATTTAGTAATTTTTTAATAAATTTCATTTTCTGTGAAATGTTAGTTTTATGGCTACTTGTCCAATGGTTGCTATTTTCAAGATACAGTAAAGCTAATTAAACAAATTACACACTTCTTAATTTTTAAAAACACTTGTTTTATTATTTATTCAAATGTTGTAATTTTAGAAATTAAATCAGATAAATTCTTTTACAGGTTGTAATTGAAACAATGTCAGCGCCAAATCCATTTTGTCCACATACAAAGGGTATGTGTTGTTTAATGTTACTTCTAAATTTGGGATTGATTTTAGTGACACTTGGTTTTGTTATTGTCATTCAGTTCTTCGAACCTTTCTTTGTTTGGTAAGTACTTTTTTAATGTAAATCCTTAAAGCCTATTCCCAAGATGCTAGTACTAGCTGCTTGACTAGCAGCTAGTTTAGTTTAAGCGCTAGTATTCACTAGCACGCTAGTAACTTTGAACATGTTTGATTTTATTAACACTGGTAGAGAAGAAAAGGTTACGCGATTGACTAGCGCTATTAAAATAGCTTGGTGTGAATGTTTGGAAATGTTGCTAGTCGTTAGTTAGCTGTACTTTGTACAGCAGTACACAACATAACTCATGTATATCTTCAGATCACTGGCATTAATTAACTAGCTCTGTGGGAAACGTCATCTACGCGCTAGCAGGTCCTGCTAGTAGTAGCAGTTAGTAAACTAGCATTGTGGGAATAGGCCTTGAAAGAATTTGTACCTTTATTGTGATTTTCTATCTTCTGAAAACTTAAGCATATTTCCAGTTATTCAGACTAATGAGTGCTCATTGTAAAAAATTACTGAACATTTTGAAAAAATGTGGAAATTTTTCAGTTTTGTGTATCTTTGTTACATGAATACAGCATACTTGAATGGCATTTTTAAAAAAATTAAATCTGATGTATTTTTAATCCATGTTAAAGCAGTATCAAAATATGTGAATGCGTCACTTGCAGCATGTCCCATTTCCTGTTCAATTCAATTTTAAAACATAATTTTCTCGGCCCACAACCGTGTTTTATTTATAACAATTTGAATGATATTTCATTACATCTCATAATTTTAAATCTAGATTCCATTAAACTGTACTCATTCATGCCATTTGAATTCCATCTGGAACAGTCAGGAATGGTAATATTGTTATTTTCTTCAAAAATCAATGATAGGAAAATAAACATAACTCACAAAAGATGAACTTCAGAAAATTTGTTTTTTAATTTCCTGTTAGCAAATCATATAAGTTAGTAAAGTAATGTTTTCCTGTTAGTAATCATTATCAATCCATAATTACAACCAATTGTGCAAAAATAAGTTAGTAAAGTTTTCCTGTTAGTTATCAATCCATAATTACAGCCAACTGTGCAAAAATATTTCAAAATTAAGACTACACTAGAATTAATATGTTTGATCAAAAACTGGGAAGAAAATCAGAAAGTTTGGTAAATATTTTTAATTGAATGGTTACTAAAAATTAATTAAAAAAAGAAACATGTATTGGAAAACAGAACGATGAATACCTAACCTCATCATATCTCAGTACAGCATAAATAGTATTTTAAGGTTAATTATAAGTAATTGTTATTTATAAGTCGTTCTGTATTTACTTTGACTTTTAATATTCTTTTCTAGTGCATTACCTCATTTAAAATTCAATACTGAAAATCTTTTATCATTTTAGAAGACTGGAAAAACGATATGCTACTTCCATCCATTAAAACCTTTGGGTTCCCAGAGGCCATGTGACATGTCTTTTTGCATTACCTCATTTAAAATTCAATACTGAAAATCTTTTATCATTTTAGAAGACTGGAAAAACAATATGCCACTTCCATCCATTAAAACCTTTGAGTTCCCAGAGGCCATGTGACATGTCTTTTTGCTTTTTTTCTGAAATGTTTATTTCTTGAATTGTTCGCCTGGCTCACCTAATTCTAAATAATGTTCTGATTTGATTTACGTGAAGTTTTGATATGATTTGACTTGAAGTCAAAAAAAGCATCTCAAACTTTGTTTAATATTCATAATTATTGTATGTCAGTTCATAAAAATTACTTAGTAACCTGACAATATTAAATAAAAGAATAACTGAGCTACTTCTTCTATGGGTACTTTTTATCGGAAGTTGGTAATCTTATCAATAATAAGCTACAATATAGAATAACTAAGCTAAAATATTTTGAATTTTGGGTAAATTTAAAAATCTTTGTGTTCTTTTTTTACAGGATACTTGGAATAGTATTTTTGGTATTTGGTTTCTTAACGCTTATTGGTAGTTTAATCTACTGTGTCACAGTCTGCCGTGATATGAAAACCCCATCACAAGTGGCTATGGAAGATCATTATTGGACAAGACATTGGCAGAAAGGATTTGGTACAGTTCCTGAAATACATTACACAACACAGGACAAATATTAAATTTGACTTAATAAATATTAATAGATAAATAAATAAATAATTATATAATATTATACATAATTATAAATTTGTAAATAATTAATTGTAATTATTTTATATTAATTGAATAATTTAGTAATAAGTGTATTAATTTTTTTATTAACAAAAATGTAATTTATTTTCTTGTACAAACTAATAAAATTTTAGTTTGAAAGTGGATTTAGTTTGCTCTTTTATTTCCTCATTGTTTTTATAATATGGGTACAGAATTTTATTTTTAAAGGTGTTATTTAATTTTTTAAATGAGTTACTATTAGCTTGTTAAACAATAAAATAAATTTTAAAGAAGTAGCTAAGTTTATAATCAAGGTAAATCAACTGTTATCAAATGATATGGGGTCCATGACAGGTTTTGAATAATTTTATTAAGCCATCATATTTGTAGAGCATTGAAATTGTTTTAAAAGATCTGGACTATAGATTCTACTTCAGGACTAATGTAATACTGCCAAATTGAATGTATCGAATATATAATGTAATTATACTTCTTTTCCTATTTGTCATAAAGGAAATGGTGCACTGCCTGTTATGCCATCCAATTCCTAATAACCAATATAATTAATCTTTTCCATTGGTCTTGACAAGTTCCTTTTTCCATTTAAGTTTAATTCACTAAACTTTCGGAATTTGGTCTGCAATCAGTATGCCTGATAAATGTCAACTTTAACAAGCAACAAATAATTATCCAGCTTACTTTCTCTTAACCTATATGAAATATAGATGTTTTTTTACAGATTTCTGTGTGTGAACAAAATAACACAAAAATAGAAAATTGTATGATGTTGAAACTTTGAACTTAAATTAGGTGACATGTGGGTACCCAGTATGAATATTTTTATCAAAATCGAACACCTGAAGTAGCAGTTCATTCGTGCGGTTTTTTGCCTTAAAATTTTTTTTCAAAAATGGCTCCTACAATTTTGATTAAAATTGCCTAATTCACTACATTTTTTTGTGCTCTACAAGAAGGGGTGAGGGTCATGTCGCTGAAATAAATGGAAAGGCTGTGCTGCTCTAATGGTAAGAAAATGGTTTTTTTGAGACTGCAGCCATAATATGCATTTTAGAGTACACTTGTATATAATCAAAAGTATAGGAAATTAAAAAATCTAGAGCTGTTATTTCAAGCATTTTTCCATAGCACTTAGTTTAGCATCAATATTAGTAATTACCATATTTTGCTCCTCAAAATTCAAGTCTTACTGAAATTGGTTTTCATTTAGTGTTATCCACTCACGATTAAAATTATGTTGTTTTCATTACTTACATTGGCAAGAAAAATTTGTGTGAGTTTACAACAGGTTTTTTTGTTAATTTGTTGACTAAATTCACTGCTTGTCCTATCTTGAGTATCCTCTGAACCTCAAAAAATATAATGTTAGTTCTTCAAATCTGTGCAAAAGCACAACTGGAAATGAAGACCTTGATGCAACAACCAGTTATCTCCATTTTTCAGCATTTTTACATTATGATGCATTCTTATAGTAGAAAATTTGCAAATCCAATCATATGTTTAGTTGGTATAGAGAGAAAGGAGTTGGCTGCGCATTGGTTAGGTTGTAATGGCAAAGTTTTTTGTATCTCCTGAAAAATTGCCGTTTTTGGAGATTGCCAGTTGTTGCACCAAAGTCTTCAATTACGAAAAATTAATTTACTCTTAAGTAAATAAGGTGTTAAATGAAATACAAACACATATTCACTTTGTTCACTAGATTTTTATTGTACTTTGTTACAGGTACTATACCTTAACACAACACTTATAAAAATTAAATTACAGTTTTCTGGTAAATTACTGAACACTTTAATTGTATAATTATAATAAATATATACACACATTATGAAAAATATTTAACCACAAAATTAAAATACATTAATTTTTTTAATTTATCACTAAAGAAGCAATGTAACCAAATTTTAAAAATATGCTATATACATTAAATAGTTTTTAATACACTTTCTACCGACAAGAAGTGAAGTTGTGAAGAACGTTTATCAACAGCAACCTCGTACCTCAAAATATTTTTATTAACAAATATACAAAGTGCCCACCTCCATAGTGTTGTGGTTAGTGCGCTAGGTAGCCTACTCTACACAGAGGCCTCAGGTTTGATTCCCAGCTAGGATCTGGAAATTTTCACAAGTCAAAACCAGCAGCTCTAGATATATAATTCACCGTAGTCACTAATCAAGCAGTTGATGCGACTAAATGAACTAAAAAAAAATATTATATATCCTATATGTGTGTGTGTGAAGAGAACGTAAAGGAGTCAGTTCCAGTGATGGTTTCAAACACTTCAGAGCTTCGTTCGCATCAACTTCACTTCCTGCGTCCGGTTCTAATTGTACCTTTCTCCTAGATTTAAGTCTGGTGACATGTGTAACATGTATAACAGGACTGTTAGTGATAAGTGAAAAAATATTTTTCATCTTATTATCATCATTCTCAGCAGTTCCAATTCACAATCAGACTTGAAAATCTGTCATGTTAACGGTTTCTTTTTCCAAGCAGCACTTTTCTCTAAGGGTGAGTCTATATCAGATGATTGGGTAGATGCGTAGTCTTTGGTATGTAAAGAGAACATGAAGGAATCAATTTCTTATTACTAACAGTCCTGTTATCAATACATGAATCACCAAACTTAAATCTAGGAGAAAGGTACAATAGAACTGGACACAGGAAGTAAAGTTGATGAGAACGGTGATCCGAAGTTCTTGAAACTATTACCAAAACTGACTCCTATACGTTTTCTTTACACAATTAAGACTACAGCAGCTACCAAATCATCTGATATGGACTTAGTAAAAACCCCTACTTGGAAAAAGAAACCGTTAACACGACAGACTTTCAAGTCTTGATTGTAACTTTGAAACTCCTGAGATTTATGAGAACAAGAAGAGCATAGTTTTGCACTTATCACTAACAGTCCTGATATCAGTATAATATATACGAGGCGCATTTCTTAAGTAAGTACCGTTTTGCAATTTTGCCGCTGCAGCGGTACGGTCTGTATTTAGCGCATGCGTGCTGTGTACTGCTATCTATTGGCAAATCACAGACGCCATTACAGAATCATTTGACCGTGTTTACATTTGTTTTGTGTATTTTAAATATTCCCTCCAATTGAGAACCCCGCGGGCTGTGAAATACGCGAAGTGATTTGTTTTCTTAGTGCTAAAGATATAAAAGCAGCTGATATCCATCGTCAGATCAGTGAAGTGTATGGAGAAAACATTACGAGCAATGGGATGGTACAGAATGGGTGAGAGATTTTAAAGATCGCCGTACAAATGTGTATGATGAGGAACAGAGTGGGCGACCTTCAATCATTACTGACGACTAGATGCAGAAAGTTGAAGAAGTTAGAGAGAACAGACGATTTACGATTTTGCTGTTATCTAATGAGTTTCCAGTAGTGTTTTTGCATTTGAAAATTCATCTGGGTGGTCAGGGCTACGACAATGATGAAGATGTCAAAACAACCGTGTTGCAGTGATCGTTTAATCAGGCGGCAGATTTCTACGATGATGGTATTCAAAAGCTGGTTGTACGATACTATAAGTGTCTTAATATTGGTGGGAATTATTTATAAAAATAGATTAAAAAAAGGCTTTCATATAAAAATATTTTAAAGAAAAGTCAACTTGTTTTATTTTTATTTCAAAACGGTACTTACTTTAAAAATATGCCTTGTATGTTACACACTCGCATTTTATTATTTTATTCTGAATAAAAGTAATTCAAGAAATTTATTAATTTAAAATCTGTCATTTCTATTACATATCTTTTCATCAACCCTCAGGAAATCAATAATTAAATACCCATTTAGCTTAATGTATTGGGAACCCTCACGAAAATACACTTTATTTCCAGTCAGAACATAAATTCTATTTATTAAATTATGACAAAAAAATTATATCAACCCTCACAGTTACCAGTCACAATCGAGAAAGAAAAATAAATTAAATTTGTATTCATAATTTTTCAATTAAATCAATATTAAGCAAATTTTTAAAAAAATGTAATTATTTTAAAACAAAATTACATGTCATTAATTTTTTTAAGCCCTGCATTCATGAGGCTCCACAAAATGGAAAATATAGCGGGTCATGAAGTTTGAACTGGAAATGAACTGAATCAATGTGAACATGCTTTCAATATAATAAAGCAACTTATAGTTTGGGTACACATTTATTGTTAAATGAATGAATTAATTTACATAATTCATTAGATCAATGGTTGAATAAAGGTTAACTAAAATATAACAATTTACATTATTTCACTGTATGAAGTTTGACATGTTGGAAAATACTGCTTAAATATTTCAATACAAACATTTAGTAAATTATACATACATTGTTTGTAAAAGAAACTAAACATTTTTCTATCTGTTTTTCCTGGTACCATAACCAATACTTCCAACCCCTTGACAAGATAACAAAATTAAGTTCTGAAAAGTTACATCAACTCTTGGCTTATAACAATAATTATTTACCCGAAATATTTGTGCAGTACTGTAGTATTGTACAAACAAAAAGCTTAAAAAAGTTGTAAAATAACAGCCACTGACATGAAACACTGGAGAACGGAAGGTGTAGTAAAAAAGAGGGAGAAAATTCAAAATGCGGAAATAAAGACAAGAATATCAGTAGAGGGAGATATTCTTATACATCAAAATACATATTATTTCTTTAAACCACCAGTAATATGGTAAACGGTAAACACTTACCAATTATAACGCTTTCGGGCATAAAATGCACATCTTCAGTAATTCTTTCCTTTTATGTTATTTAAAATTTAAAACATCCTACTTCCACCATGGTAGATAAGGATTCCCATATAATATAATATATCCCATAATACAATCCCACAAAGTATGGTCATGTTAGAAGAGCCCCAGCAAACACATGGATGAGTCAACTGACAGAATGGAGCCCTGCAGAGAGACATAAGAGATATAGACCTAGAAGATCTTCTTTTTTTTTGTTTTATGTCTGACTTTTGTCAATTACTGCATATGCAGACAGTGAAAAGGATGGTAGTTGAAGATGCAAAATGAAAAAATGCCAGAACTGACAGGGAATCGAACCAGCGGCCCCGGTGTAGAAGCTAGTTGCACTAACGACTAAGTCAACGGCCAGCCTTTAAAGAAGATTTTTAGGGGATGAGATGGATGAGAAAGAAAGGAACTTGAGGACAAATGGAAAAACAGTGGAGTACAGAAACTGTCAAAGAGAAGGAAGGCAGAGATGGCTGTGCAGTACCATAATAATACACATAAAAATACTAAAACACAGTTAGTATAAAAAGTACCTCTTAAAAACTATATGTTAATTATGATCTATTTTTTTTTTTTAATAGATAACAAATCAAATATTTCTTTATATGGAATTGATAGATAAACTAACCAACCTAGATAATTTGAAAAATCATGATTTTACCACAGAATTAGAATAAATCTATTAGAATAAATCAGAATTAGAATAAATTTATAAGTTTGTAGTATATTTAATACTAATAATTTATAAATTAAAATATAAATAATTATTTCTTACCTTTCTATTCGTTGCTGTTTAGTTTTTATGTTTAAAAACTTACGATAGTTTCAGTAGTACCACCTTCTTTAGTGTATTAAAAAAATTAGTTTTATTGATATGACTGAATGGGACAACCATTCTGAATTTCAATTTTTTTAAATACTCCGAAGAAGGTGGTACAACTGAAATGATTGTAAGTTCTTAAACATAAAAACTAATATCAACCAAACAAAAGGTAAGAAAATAATAATTTTATTGTATAAATTACAATATAAACTAAATTTATCACCTTACCTTTGATTGCTTCTTAAGTTTAAAAAATTTACTCGGGTTTCAGTTTCGGTGGTATCACTTTCTTCAGAGCATATTATTAAAATTAAAATTCAGAACGGTGTTTCCATTCAGTCATTTAGATCAAAACTCAATATTAATTATTTATATTGTAATTTATAAATTAAATGGTTGGCACGATGCATTACAAGAATTTATTAGCAAATAATAATAATAATATTAATAATAATAATAAACAACCTTAAATATTTTACCGTATTTTACAACAATAAATGTGCCCTCTCCTTCAAAGTACAAAATAATGTCAGGATGAATAAATTTACAAAATACAGGGTTATTCTAAATGGTGGACCCAATTTTATAAACTCGTATTTATTTAAGCATAAATTCAAAATGAACAATTAATACACAATTAGAAAGAGGAAGTTTCAAAGTTTTTTTTACACACTTATAAAATGTTTAATGTGTCACCCTTGTGCTGCACAGCAAACATCTAAATGAAAGCCAAACTCGCCCTACATACGAGAAAGTGTATCGCCTGTTACTGAGTGCACCGCAGCAAAATACAGTTTCGCATATCGGCCAGAGTTATTGGTACAGGTGGGACGTAAACAGCTTCCTTGACATAACCCCATAAGAAATAGTCACATGGGGTGAGATCAAGAGATCTCGATGGCTAGTAGTGCAGAGCCAGGTCTTGATTTCCCCTGCGTCCTATCCAGTGTAGAATAAGGGACTGATTCCAAAAGTCTCAAACATCAAAGTGGCAATGGGGCAGAGCTCCATCTTGTTGAAAAATGAAGTCCTGTGAATCTTCCATAACTTGGAACAGCCATTGTTCCAGCATGTCCAGGTATGTCATTCCAGTCACAGTTCTTTCAGCGAAAAAAAATTATCCGGTAAACCTTTGTACGAGGTTAGGCCAGAACACATTTATCTTTGGCGAGTCTCTCTCATGTTTCAATGCAATGGCGGCTGGCACCCCATTGGCGCGAGAACTCTAGTGGCTGTTTCTGCAACTACCACCGCCCAATTCAGGGAGCCGATCTGCGGAACCGTATCACTGCTGCGGTGTACTCAATAACAGGAGATACGCTTCCTTGTATGTAGGGCGAGTTTGGCTTTCGTTTAAATGTTTGCCATGCAGCACAAGGACACATTGAACATTTTATAAGTGTGTAAAAAAAACTTTGAAACTTCCTCTTTCTAATTGTGTATTTATTGTTCATTTTGAATTTACGCTTAAATAAATACGAATTTATAAAATTGGGTCATCATTTAGAATAACCCTGTACATACACAACAAACCCACTAATCCGAATGAATTGGGATAAGGACCTGTTCTTTTTTTATTTTATTTATTTTTTGGTTTTATATCCAACTGTTTTGCAATTACTGCTAATGCGGTCGTTGAAAAGGATGATAGATGAAAAATGCCAGTTCTAACAGGAATTGAACCCGGGACCCTGGCATGGAAGCCAGTTGCACTGACCACTAAACCATGAGCTGGCCCAGAACCTGTTTAGATTTCATGTTTGGATTAACTGAAAAAAATATGTAATTTAGCTTATTTCACATTCAGAATTAGCAAAAGTACTTCACTGGAAATAGCACTGCTGTATGCAGAGCAGGACAACATTATTAAATATTGCAGCATTCAGCACTACGGCAGCAAACAATTTAAGATTTTATATAGTCAGACATCCAGTGAAAATGTATTAATTTCTTGTAATGCTAATGAACTAGAAGAGATATTTCACCAGTAATTAATTTTTATAGTAAGTACATCCAGTATTAAGAACTGTCCTAATCTATTTTAACTACACTGTTTATCATTTTTTAAATGTAGTTTTCATGTTTAAAGGCCTACTCAAATTCTTTTACTATAAAATGATTTAGTTTTATAAACACAACTTGTACATAAACAATAAGAGATTATTTATAGAAAGTATATATTTACGTACAAAAAAATTAGAAATCAGTTTTGATTATCTGAAATTTCAGATTAGCAGGGTTGTAGTGTACTATTAAAAATTATTCTGAAAGAACAAATTTGTTTTACAAACCAAGAATATTTCTGTAGTATCTTAGAATTACTGTTCAGTCTCAAATAAATGTAATAAATGTAAGAACAAAAGAAATTTACATAACAGCAAAAATTTGAAATTGATTACAACAACTTCGACTAACACCAAAAATTAATTTTTACATACATACTTGAATCAACACTTAAAACTTATCTAAAATAATCTCATTTATTTTTTAACCCTTTTGTCCCAATCGTTATCATTTTACATAACATTTTTTCTATAAAATTACAAAATCTGCAAACACATTTACATTCCTTATTTAAAAGAAATTCCACATATTATGTATCAATTTATTTACACAGCTTTTATAAAAAATTAAAACAAAGCATTAACTCTTGAGTAAATGCAAAGTATATAAATACCTATGACCAATATTCAAAATATAAATTTTGGAATACAATACAGGACTTGATACTTATTATCATGTCAAAATTATTAATAAATAACAGAAATAAAAATGAAAGTTAAAACACTTAAAAAAAAATTGTAAATAAATTCAAAACCCTAACAAAATACTAAAGCTATTATTACTGAGTGCTACAAATGTCAACAACTGTATAACAAGGGCATAAAGAAAGTTTATCTTCCTGAATTATTTTAAAATTATTGAATTAAGATCATTCCTTGTCAAATTACTCAGCCAAATTAAAAATTTGCCCATCTTCACAATTTTGATGGAATTACACCCCAATCCCAATTTTCCAATTTTGATGGAATTACAGTTTGAGCAGACCCATGACTGAATTAAAAACTTTGAAGTCGAATAACATGGATTTGCATGTCTCCAATGTTGGTTTTAACATCATTTTTTTGGAATCCTTATGAAATTTTACATAAGTTGAGTGGATTATTTTGTGACTTAATAGCAAACTTAATAATAGTAATTAAATTCAGGTTTAAAGTGAGAGGTGACTTTTTCCTATAGTCACAACTTGTAACACAACTTGTGACTCTTTTACAGATAGCCACAAAAAATAACTGTGCCCAAGTGAATTTAGCAAAAAATTAAAAATATGAGTAAATGAACAAATACAGTGAAACCTCTCTAAGACAACTATCCTTGGTTCTGGACGATTTTGGTCGCCTGTGGAGATGGTGGGCTTAGGCAACCAGACTATAAAGCGATGACATACTGTAGGTCTACAGTAATTTAAAACAGTACAATTGTATTACAGTACATACCATATTTATGCACCGCAGTCCGTACATGTACTATGTATAAGAAAAATATTTACACTATCTTAATCAAAAAATTTATTAAACTTTTTTCACTTTCTTTAAAACTATTGCTTCATGAAATAATCACAGAGTGAAGTTTGTCTGCTTGATTTTTTCTTGTGATTAATCACATCCTTTTCCCGTAGGTGTAGTGGTTAGCGCAACTGGCTTCTACACAGGGGTCCCAGGTTCAATTCACGGTCAGGTCTGGCATTTTTTCATCACTCATTTTCATATATCATCATTCACCACCGTCTGCATAAGCAGAAATTGCAAAACAGTAAGACGTAAAACAAAAAACAACTCCTTTGCCAAAACTGTTTGAGACTTGCATAAATAGCTCTACCATTTTAGTATTGCCTAAATTACGTCCTATAGGTCATAAACACATATGCACTATGTTAATCACCTTTTTTACTACTTTACGTATATAAATAAAAATGATGAACTAGCTGTCTCCGTAGCGTAATGGTAGCACGCTAGCCTAACCATGCGGAGGTCCCGGGTTTGATTCCCCACCAGGATCTGGAAATTTTTACAGGTTAAAACCTACCATTCCATATCCCACCGTAGTTGCTAATGACCGAGCTGTTGATGCAACTTTAAATAAAAAAAAAGAAGTGATTACCTCAGTCCAATTCAATGTAGTTATTTACACACAAAAACTTTTCTGTTATTACTCAAAACATTTGCATTTTAGTGGTCGTCTTTTCAAGAAACTGATGGTCACAGTCAGGTTAGAGAGTGGTCGCCTTAAAGAATAACTATTCTCTAGCGTATATACACAACTATTCATGTTTTATACTGATCATCTTTAGAGGTAGTCACCTTAGAAAGTGGTCGGCAACAGAAGATAATTAGTTTTAGATGCTATATATAAATTTCCTTAAAATCTGAGGTGGGATGTAAACACCTGGGTGATCTGACAAGGAGTATCCCATTACTTTCATTAAATACTACAAATACGACTGCAAATTTATTAATTTTTCTACTATTTTCATCAAATTCATTCTTATTGTTTAGCAAACCTTTTAACATTTCCCTTTTTATTGCCCGATGGTTGTTTTTCTTTAGTACGTGAACTTAAAAGTGGATGAGGCTCTTCAGTAAAAGCCCCTTCAAGTTGTACATCATATTCTCTGTATTTCGCTCTTTTCGCAGGAGGTGAACCATTTCCATTACTATTATTAGTATTGCCTAAAATCAAAACAAAATAATGACTTCATATACAAAAAAAAACATTGTAGTTAATTTTAGTTACATCTATATTTAAAAAAAAAGTTTTACCATTTGCCTGTATCACAGAAATAAAATTAGAAAATATGATTAAATTATTAGGTTTCCTGTTAAAAATAAAATATCAGTACGCCACAATTTAACTGTATCGTGTATTATACAATATTATACAGTTTTCCAATTTACTGACAGAATTGTATAAATAAGTTTTATCAAAAATATTATAATCATCAAACCACCAGTAATACAGTACACAGTAAACACTTACCAATTTTTTTGTGCATAAAATGCACATCTTCACCTTATCTATTATGGTGGAGGTACAATGTTTTAAAGTTTAAATGAGAAATTAAAGAAAATTACTGAAGATGTTCATTTTATGCACGAAAGCACTATAATTGATAAGTGTTTACTGTTTACCGTATTACTAATGGTTTGAAGAATATAATATATTTTGACTATTAATATAATATGGCTGTTAAAAATACATGTACAGGATGTTTGAAAAATAATAAGTTTTATATGAATTACTGAAGATACAACATCTTCTAAAGATTTTAATAAGTTTACTTTCAATTTCATATAATCTGATGATGGTTTGGTGAATCCACCAAAACATGTCAATATCGCAGCTGTAACAGGTCAGTGGAAAAATTAAATATTTTTACAATAGGCTAATATTTATTGATACCTAATATAGAAAAATGCCTAAAATTACAAAACTGTAACACTTCCAGAGGCAACATATGCCTTTAAATGCTGTTTCAAATAAAAAACTAAGAGAACTCAGACCAACTGACAAAGATTAAAATGAGAATCATCAGGACCTGCATAAATGAAAGATATCAAGGTGAAAGGATCTAGTGCTCTGTTCCCAGCAAAACTGTCTACTATGCATTTTTTCCAACAAAATGTCTATAAAGAAATCAATCAGATTATCAGTAATAGAAAAAAATGGGTACTTATCCATTAAACCGACCACCACATCAGGTTACTCAGAAACCTCAGGTAAATGGAATAGTTTACAAAACTCTTTAGCTGACAGACTTATCATATCCATCGTTAAACTCCTCTGTCTAACTGGAAGGGGCACAAAACGGACAAGAAGACGCAGGTTTTTAACCTTTCATGGTGAATCATAAATATAATATCGCTGACCTTGAAACTGGGGTGAATACAAAGTGAGTAGAACACATATGGGATCAGCAAAATAGTGAAATAAGAAACACAGGGGTACAGCTCACCATCACTTGGATTCTTACACCTGAGAGAATACACAAGGGAGTTAGCAATGGTGGCTAAAGGTGAAAATCGCAACCCAATACTCCTCAATGAAATTGCTGCATTCTGGGAGCCACAGAAATTTAAATATGTCATTAACTCATATAAAAATGTGTAAAGTACATAATTAAACTTTTGTTTAATAATGTAACGGTGTTTCAAAAAAAAAGTAAGTGGAAGATGGGATAAACTATCAGGCAAGATCTGGAAGAAGTTTTACTGGATGCCACATATGTAAATAACAAGAAAAATATTAACACACTCCTCAAGCCAAATGAATTTCCCACTGAGATCACACCACACAAGCATAACAACATGAGGATAATAGAGGCTATGAGAAAGCAGATTTTATGAAAAGGTACTGGGAAACTTGCAATTGTGTAGAACAATGTAGCCCTAACAAAAAATTTATTATAGGTGACTTAAGCGGTCCAACGGGGCCAAACAAGACAAAAGAAATAAAATACTCATAATCATAATGTACAAAAAAATTAATTTTTACATTACCCCAAACTGTATCAGTGTATTAAAGACAGGGACACAAATCCACATTTGTTCACAACTTTTTTCTTCTCAAGATGCATTTTGACTAGATTGAAATGGTTAGTTTCATACACCACTAATCCATCAGTATCATAATGTTAAACTATACCCCTTTTAAGTTATTTAGTACCAGTTTGATCCCAGCTAACGCAATAAGTGGTTTAGTTTAGATTTTTGCTTTGCTTATTTATATTACGTGGGAAATTATACTGCCGACAAGAAGAAAAATGAAGCTTATAACTGGACAACATAGGCTCCGTAACTACTTTTGCTACTGAATAGTAGCTTAATTTGTCTAAAGATTAAATAAATTACCTGTAGGAGGATTAGCAGGTGCTGCTAAAGGTCCACCTTCTTCAGGATCTTCAACTTCTGGAGCAATTGGTAGAAACTGTAAAACATTTGAATCTTCAGTCTCTTCATCAGAGCTACAAAATGCTGCTACTGGATCAATACTAGTTACATCAACTTCCAAGTCTTCAACTGGTTCTTCTGGACCAGCTGTGACAGATTTATCTTCATCACTTAGATCAAACTCTGATTCACGTTCTTCATATTCAACATTTTCATCCAACTCTTTAAAATCGGGTGCAAATGCTGACCAATTTTCTACTTGATTCTGTGCCCAAACAGAAACAACACCACTAGATATTGATGCAATTATAGGTCTAACAGGATGCCAGACAACATCAAGTAATAATTCACCTTTTGTTCCATGTAAAATTTTAACTAAATTACCAATACTCTTTTCCCAAACATATAAAGCATGAGAACGAGCTGACCCGGCACAAACATACTCGCCATCTCCAGAAAAGCAACATTTTTTCCACATAGTTTTATTAACGAGATCTTGTAATTTTTGAATTGGTTCTGGCTCACCGTCTTTCCCACAATTTAATACTTCTTGACTATTATAAACACGTATTACTCTGTCAGCAGTATTCACTAAAAACCAATCACCTCGTCTTGCAAATTCAATACTTTTCACAGCACTTGTAGTAACTTTGAATGATGATTTTAAGGTTAGATCAGGACAAGTTAATACTAGTATTTTTCCCTTGGCATTACCTGTGTAAACATGCTGACCGCGACGATCAAAAGATGCTACAATTGCTAGATCACTATCTTCATCTAATGGCACAATTTTATGATCACCATCTGTATCAACTAAAACTGCAGCATGTCTCATTGGGCACACCAAAAATAATTTATCATTCCGAGGTTGAAATTGCACTTTTAAAACTGGAGATGGAAACCTATATTTAGATTCACATTCACCAGTTAAAACATCCCATATACAAACATTATTATCTGTTGAAGCACTTAATAATTTATGACCATTGCGTGACCAACTAATTGAACAAACAGGGTGCATGTGAGCACATATTATTTTAGCAATACCCCTAGTTAGAAAATCCCAAATTACAATTCGTCCATCATTACAACCAACAGCTAAAAGTGTTCCTCGTTTATTGAACGCACAAGTTACAGCTAAAGAGATAGAATCTAATGTGCCATCAAATTCTTCCGGATAATTTTGTCCAAAAGATTCAAGCAATTCAAGGTTCATATTGAAACAGTCGGTATAAAAACTGGTTTAATATCACTAACCATGAACATCAAACACTGTATCGTAGTTATTCATAACTGCATAAACACAAAACATTCTTTTCAACAACGGCAGTATAAACAAACAGTAATTAAGAAAGCATATTGATTCCAGAACTATCTACCGTAAAAACCTTGCAGGTATTTAATGTAATGTTAATAATAACGCAGTCAAATATCTTATTTACAAATAAAAATTAAATTAAAAGACTATAATTTCTCACACATTAGTGTAAATTAGGTTATGCGAACGCTAAATACGAGCGACAAAACACTGTTTGGATGACCAGGTTCGCCACTATAAGCTATTAAAAATTCCCCAAGTTGTACAAATGTATATTTATAATTACTTTTGTACATTTAGTCAAAGTATATTTTATATTTTATTTAACCGTACAGGAGATTTCTCTTTGAGTATACACAGTTGAGTTTAAATACAGTTTAAAATATCTCTTTGAAAATATGACGTAATATAATATAATACCTTTGATAATATTTTACTGTTAGTTTTAAACAGTAATAACGATTGTGACAAAAAAATGAGTGTAATCCTGTGTAGTATTTTAGAATACTTAAAGGGGAGGCCTATCTTCTTCTTCTTGTAGTTGCATTCTTCTAACGAAGATTAGCAATTATCATGGCTATCTGCACCCTGGAGACGGCTGCTCTAAACAGTTCACTTGTACTACTCCCATACCACTCTCTGAGGTTCTTGATCCAAGACGTCTTCCTACGGCCGGGTTGTCTCCTTCCCTCGATTTTTCCTTGCATCACCAGTTGGAGGATTCTATACTTCTCATTCCTCATCACATGAGCAAAGTATTGTAATTTGCGGACCTTAATCTTGTGTAAGATCTCCGTCTGTTTACCAATTCTTTCCAACACTTCCGTATTTCTTACTCTTTCTCTCCATGAGATCCTCAATATCCGTCTATATACCCATAATTTTGGCTTCCAGCTTGTTACTCAGGACCTTTGTCAACGTCCATCCCTCCAAACCATAAAGGAGAACAGAGAACACATAACACTGCGCCTCACTGTCAATGAGACACTGGTCTCATTCTGCAGAATGCGCTACGAGCGGTCTCTATCCTCACCCTTATCTCCTGAGACAAATCCCATTTATCATTCATCCAACACCCCAGATATTTATATTGCAATACCCTTTCTATAGTCGCATTGTTAAGCTTAATTTGTATGTTGTTTATCAGCGGCGCTTTCGAAATTACCATATATTTGGTCTTTGAAACGTTCATATTCAGACCCATATCCTTACTGGCGGTGTATACTTTGGACAAAAGGATTTGCAAACCTTCCATCGAGTCGGCCAGCAAGGCGGTATCATCTGCATAGCGTATATTATTACCTCCCCATTAATTACAATGCCTTCCTGACTTTCATTCAGAGCTTCCGCTAAAATTTCCTCCGAGCAGATGTTAAAAAGTGTTGGTGATAGCACACAACCCTGTCTCACACCTCTTTTTATCTCCATGTCTTCTGTGATTTCACCATCTACTCTGACGTTGGCCGTTTGATGCCAATACAGGTTTGCAATAATCCTTATGTCCTTGTCATCCAGTCCTACTTTCCTCAAAGTAAAGGGTATAAAGGGTCTTTAAAGGGTATAAAGGTTTGCATTTTTTGACCATACTATATGGAGACGACATTGCCTATATTGGCCGTGTATTACATACAAATTGCGAAAGTTATTGCGCTATCTGTCCCTTTCTAACAAATCTGGCCGCGCATGTTGCCTTCCTATCGAATACTCAAAGGGTAATATATAATAATCTTATATTATTACTAGTCGTTCATGGAATCGATTTAAATCGTGTTGTTTTTATTTTTATAGTAGGCGTCTAGGCGATGGTTACAGTTGTGCTTTAATATTTGGCAGGTTGCATACATCGCACTGCAGCATGCTGAACGGTTGCCATAGCAACCACAAAAATGTTTTCGAAATATTACGTTCTGATAATCATCTTTGCTTAAATTTTACGATACCTATAGATGGATGCATTGCATCTATCTATTGCATCTAGGGAGAGGTGTTCTCATTTAATTGACTGTGCCAAACACATAGCAGCGGTAATATTCACCCTGACTTTTAAAGTTCAGTTCAGTTTTTCGATACAGAGTCTCTTCAAAGAAAGAGTAGTACCCATACGTAACATCTTTTGTTCACACGATTGGAAGAAAAATGGACATTATTTTGGACAATATGATGTTGGTTACGAATACGAAGCTACAGTTTGTGAAAAACGCAATCGGCACACTAGCGTTCAAAGGAGCCAGCAACGTCAGTTGCAAGAATTCGTAAATCTCTAATCTTTCTTTAAATCTTTTATGTGTGTGAATGTTGCCATCTGTCCAATTTAAGAACAATAAGCAACCCCATGACCTAATAAGACGAAGATGATATGGATGACTGTAAGTAAGAGGTAGTCTTGTACAGACTGAGGCCGACCATTCCTTAGATAGTTTGGTTAATTGAACCCTAACCATCAAAGTATACAGGTAACCACTGTCTGGAATTCAAATACTTCTTGTATCCGTGTAAAAGTAATTACCTTCACTAGGACATTGTCGCCGAAAGCCAACTGTTAAACAGCTGACTAGCGGTGACGACTGCACCACAAGACCGTGTGTATCTCCAAGTTGAACATTTAATTGATTTTCCTACTTAATATTAATAAATTCAACCAAATACATATATCAAAACTACAAATCAACCGTCGTTTTTTAAAGGCGAAAACCATTTTGGTTATCGCCTGTAATAAACCCTTTAACCTTGTACTTATGTTATAATATCATGGAGAAATAATCAGTAAATAATGTGCTTCAGGACTTTAAACAGGGTGTTTTAGGTGGAACGAATAATACTTCAGGAACTGATTATACAGCTAAAAATTGGGAAAATAGTTCATATTTATAACATTGACCCGGATTAGTTTCCTTATCGCGTATATGGCTAACGAAGATTTCCCCATATTCATGTGCCAGTACATATTCATTTTTCAAGATATCGATAAAATTTCAATAGTAATGTACAAAAATAATCCGTAAAATTGTAAATCCACAACTATCAATATGACGTCTACGGCGATCATGGAGCAGAGATCCATCGCCGGCCGCGTTGGCGATGTTGGTAACGTGCTCGCCTCTCATCACGCGGTCTTGGGTTCGAACCCCCTCGGGCATGGCATTTTTTCATACGTTACAA
This sequence comes from Catonia carolina, assembly GCA_035578175.1. Taxonomy (NCBI): domain Eukaryota; kingdom Metazoa; phylum Arthropoda; class Insecta; order Hemiptera; family Achilidae; genus Catonia; species Catonia carolina. Next base: position 250,869,974 of record JAQMRL010000001.1, on the reverse strand, counting down.
AAAATTTCATCCTTCACCGTCTGCATTAGCAGCAATTTGCAAAACAGTCGGACGTTAAACAAAAAAAAAAAAGGAGCAGAGATCGCATTTAAAACATAACGCATACAATACTAATTTCTTTACAATTATTTACATATTTAAAGTTATCTCCCGAAAATTACATTGTCTATTTAGGGAAAGTCGTTGAGGTCTTTCTTTTTTTGTATTTTATCGTATCAACTATTCATTACTGTTAAAACATTGGTCATTGAGAAACTTTTCTGTTTTTCGAAATTCAAAGTAAAAGATGAAATAAATTAAGTTTTGGAACTGTATGTGTTGACAATGTTTCAGTGGACAGCTAACTAGGTTATCTAATAAATTATTATTTTGTGATTGAGTAAGGATGTGTGTGTGTGTTTTGCGTGTGCGTGTGTGAATGTGTTGTTCGTTATTTGTTAGCATTTAAGTTGCTAATCAGTGGGTTAGTAACTTATCCACTGATAAATTTTCAATATTTAGCTGTATTACTTATTGTTCATACATGAACAGATTGTAATTTTTCATTTATGTTCAAATAAAAAAAAAAAAAAAAAAAAAAAAATGTTGGTTCCAGAAAAATTATTGTTCAATATTTTTTTAATACGCAAAACTCAGTCTCGTTTTGTGACAATCGATAAAGTTTCTCCAAGTACACATTGTTACGTTACCAGCCTGACTGTACATGTGTGGGTTTTTGATTGTATATATCAGTTTTGTTTGATTTGAGGTTATGTTAGAGTCAGATAAGAAATTTGACAATGATAAATTATCGTTACGTTTCAAGTTAGTTGGCATTTAGGCTAATCAGACGATATGTTATGGTTGGAATTACTTTATCAGATAATGTGAGAAGACTGTTATCTTGCTCGAATTAATCGTAAAATATGGATGTTAGAATAAATGTTGGTGATAAAGCCAAAAGTGAAAAAGTTGAACAGCAAAATACAGAAATAAAAGTTCTTTATGTTGATATTAGTAATTTCAGCCAATACAAACAAATATTAATATGTTCTTCTGGTGTATTTTTCTTTTATTTACTGTACGGGTACTTGCAGGTTTGTTATTTTTTGTATTAATTTTATGTACCTAGAACTTCCTACATTAAAAGAATTGATTATTAGTTAAACAGAAATGTGAAAAACAACCTGGCTCCTGTAGTTAGATACTTTATTTTGGTACAAACTGGTTATGGGCAGCAATCCATTGTCAGTACTGTTCATAAATAATCAAAACTGCAATCAGTTGGCCTAGGTTAAAAGTGGTGGTAAAGATTTTTCAATTCTTTCACATTAACAGGGGACCACTCTGATTACTAGTCTAAATATGATAACTTGATATCATTGTTATATATTTAATTATGTTTATTAATGGCAGGGGCGAACCCAGGAATTTATTTTGGGGGGGGATAATTTTTCAAGTATATATATACATATATAATTAAGAAAGTTCTCTTCAATATATTTCTTAAAACATTCACTATATTTATTTCGTTTACATCGTAAACTTTTTCAAGTGCATATAATATATAATAAATAAAACGTAAAATTTTATGTTTGTGTTGACATGAACGTGATTTTCTTGTTTTAAACAGAGATTTTATATTAATTTTCTGAACTCCTCCTTTTTTGGCCTAGAAGTGACATCATATTATCTACTTATACGTAGAGGACATTGAGAGATATAATGATAAGCTCAAGCTGCACGGGGAAATGAAAGTAATGCACACATTGAATAACATAAAATCATATGTTTTTATTTTATGTAGAAAAAGTACAACTTAATACAATTATTTGAGCTACATTCAAATTCAATATGAAGAAACATTCCTTGTCAGTTTAAACTTTTACAAATAATTATAAAATTAAATCAAGCCGTCTTGATTTATTGTGTGCTAGCTTGTTAAGGATTTCTTCTGGGTTCAGAGGAACATCACGGTGTATTGACATCAGTGCCAAGCCATTCAGCCGCTCTTGTCCTGTGGTATTTCTTAAGTAGGATTTCACTCTTCTAAGAGTTGAAAACGAACGCTCACATGTCGCAGTTGTGACAGGAATAGTGGCACCAATTTTCAAAATCTTGTGCAGAGATGGAAATATGTGCTTATCACATTCGTTCAAGCACGATATAAAATATTTTGGTTTCTTGCTCTCACATTCTAACCATTTTCTCTTCCACATGATCAACTCTGAATGAAAACGTCCACTGCAACCTTCTGTATCATTAGGCCAAAACTCTGTTATTTTATCTGATATTTCTTGGATTTCCTTATCAGCAAGAGAGCAACAGTGATGTGGGAGAAGAAACTGGAGGGACTCCAACAACGTTCGGTGGTTGAGAAATCGTACATCAAGCTGTTGCAAAAAATAGTCCAAAAAGGGAATGAAGACTGAACATCGATAGTACGTTTCTGGTTCATCTGATTCTGATGAGTAGTTATCTCTGTGGGTTTGTCTTGAAGCTCTTCTGGGGACATCAATATCGATATCAGCTGCTTCACAAACAGCAATTACATCTTTGAAAATATACTTAAACTTAGCTTCACTCTCCATCCTCATATCTAAAACTTCTTTCTTGAGATCGTCAGCATATTTGAGGAAATACACAAGATCTATAGTTTCTGATTGCAATGATGTTGACAAATTGTGTGATAGGCTGAAAATATTGCTCACAGAAGTCATGGCTGCAACAAAACTGCATTTTTCGATAGCAGTTAACAAAGAGTAAGCTTTGCTTGAAGTTTCAGAATCTGAATCAGGATGTTCTTGAATTTCTTTCAAAGCCTTACAGATGATGTGAAACATGTCCTTAAAAAGCATTATTGCATCAAGGTGCTCCACCCACCTGGTTTCACAAAACTTTGTCAGCCTAGTTTTTTTTGTACCAGTAGGATTTGATTCCTGAACAAATTTCGTGAAGACAGCAGATCGTTTGGGTGAGACTCTGAAGAAAGTAATAACTTCTTTCATGGTTCCAAGACAGTTTCTTATAACAGGTATGTTACAAGAATGACAAAGAGCCAAATTTAACGAGTGGCTTGCGCAATGTACATAAACGGCTTGGGGAAATTGTTCTCGCATTATAGCAGCACATCCTTGAAACTGGCCGCTCATGGATGTAGCTCCATCATACCCTTGTCCTCGTAAGTGATTTAAATTTATTCCCATTTCACTTAATGATTGTTTGAGAGTATTGGCTAGCGTTACTCCTTTAGTGTCGGTAACAGGAACAAACTTGAGAAAGTCTTCTCGCAAAACATACTTATCTTCATTATCTTTACAAGTGTACCTAACACCCAAAGTAAACTGTTCTACACCTGAAATGTCGGAGGTTTCATCAGCCAAAACGCTAAAACACTCTGCTTTGTTAATGTTGTCAACTATCTGAGTTTGGATTACGTCTCCACAAGTGTTAATTATTTCATTCTGTATTTTATAACTCAGGTATGAAGCATTTAATCCACAGGTTGTCACATGTTGCTTCATAGTTTCATCCCCTCCATCTATGCGATACCGCAGGAGGGCCCGAAAGTTACCATCATTCTTACTTGGCTCTTCTAAAACCAATGGTCCTTGATCCCGATGTCCTCTAAGTGCAAGTTCCTGTCGGCCACATAAAATGACGGTCTTAATTATAGGAATAAGTCTTTTTCGGTTTTCAGCGATTTGAAGTTTTCTTCCAGTGTCTATTTGTGATGCTACGTCAGGCATTTTCTTTTCATAGACAGACATGAAATTTTGAGCCATGATAGAAAATTTTTTATGATATTCGGCCGACTCATGAGAGCGAAAATTCTCCTTTGCTTTTTTCCAATTAACAAAAGGTTCATTGACAAAAAAACCAAGTTTCATGTGACTCCCCTTTCCTACTACACTATTTTCATTTGCAAAAGTAGTACAATATTTACAAAAGGCTCCTTGTTTGTATTCTGAATAGCACAACCAAGGAAATTCGGCAAGCCATGGCCTTTGGAACTTCAAGTTCCTTTGTCCAGGAGGAAACCGGTACAGTTCTGGACGTTCTGGTGGAGTCCAGAGGTTTGTTAACAAATCGTATTTCAACTCGTTTGATAACTGTTTGCCATTGTGGAGGCCTATATCAAGCCTATTGCAGGTTGGCAAACTGGATTCATTTCCGGTTGTAGAGACTGTAATTTTTATATTAGATATAGATGTAGGCCTACCTTCATCAGTTTCAGTAGCATTATATCCGGAACAGCCAGGCGATGGCCTAGACAACGGGCAGGTTATGTCACTATCGTCGGCTTGAGCACTGTCCTTGCTACAGCTTGGTGTGGATAGTGTTTGTTTAGATTTGAAAAAGTGTTCAAGTGTTAACTTTCGTTTAGACATAGTGTACCTTAATCAAGTAATAAGTTAAATAGCAGACATCAATCACTCTGTAGTAACACAGTCTCACAGTCACAGTGCCGACGCGATGCTTTTACACACACAATCAAAGAAAGCAGTAAAACAGAATTAATCATCCATAAACATTAGAGTATAAAACATGAGTCATCAATCAAACAATGTAATATCACGCCACAGAAAAAATATAATTACGTAACGATGAAATACAAACTAAGTTTATCAAAGAACGACTTGTTCACTTCTTAGAGGTTAAGTTGTCACTGAGAAGACAGACGACTAGACGACATAATTGGCGCGAACAGTTCGTAGGCCTACTGACAGCAGTTGGAACGCCAGTATTGCCAACACCAAAAGCTATATTTACAAAATGAATACTACCAACCTGCAACCTAATACGAGGAATAATCATAGTAGACTAATCATATAGAAGTATGCTTAGTCTATGGAATAATTATTTTTTAATTTATTGTTAGTCTCACTAGAGAATTATATTTTAACAGTAAATGCTTGGAATTTTGGGTAGTATGTTTACGTTATACATACATATATGCAATCATGATGTAACATTTTTTTATTGAACATCAATATTTCGGGGGGGGATATATCCCCAATATCCCCCCCCTGGGTTCGCCCCTGATTAATGGTAATAAATCATAATGGATTTCATTAATTCATCTAAGATAATGGTTCATTGTATATTGTAGTTTGTAAATAGTGTTTATTGATGTGTTCGTTACACGTGTTTTTTATGAAATTATGGGATTTACCGATGACCGAGGAAGCAGTCTGTGCCTTACTGGAGGAGTATTGAATTTTGCCGAAAGTTTGACGGTGTTGGGTTGGCCACGAAATGAATTGTATTTCGGTGAACTAATTCAGTAGTGTTGTAACAAAAGATCCTGCCGTACAAAAGTCAACATGCGTGTAATTGATAACTGGCTTGAAAATTAAATGAATAAATTGATACGAAAATTAAACATTAAAGTGTAAACACAATTACAAATGTAATAGTAAACAATATCGCAGAAGGGTCTGTAATTTAGACTCATGGCATTCGTAATGCACTACCACTTAAGTGAATGCTGGTTTTCAACTCTTTGAAGTGAATCATAAATACAATTATGTTGGTCAAGAACTGGAACTCACAGATTGACCATCGAGCAGTTCTGAGGCAGTTCTAAATGGCAAAAGAGAATACATCGCGGACGGCTAGATGCCTATTTTTTTTTCTTTTTTTTTCTACTTGCATCCAGGAGATTCCAAAGGGAGTATAGGACATGTCAAGATAAAACTGATAAACTTAAACTGAAAGTTTATCACCAATGATAAATTAATCACTTACCACCAGAAAATTGTTTTTGCTACTTCTTACTTCAGTAGGCTTGCCATGAACCCCATTGAATCAAATATCACACAAAATAAAAAATAAAAAAGTCAAACACAATGATAAATTCATCACTTACCAATAATTTTTCCTGCTACTGCTTAACTCAGTAGGCTTGTCATGAACCCCTTTGTATCAAATAAATAGTACACAGTATTTGTTTAATTAGAAGTTAAATATTTTTCAATCAAAACTATTTAGAAAGGAATTCATCCACACTGTAAAATGTTTCATCAATCAAATATTGTTTTAGCTTTTTTTTTTAAAATGACTTAAATTGTCACAACTTTTTAAACCTTGTGGCAATTTATTGATGCATTTTCTACCTGCATAAGTTGGTTTTTGTTCAAACAAATTTAGTGTTGTGATTAGCAACATAATAATCGATTCTGTTTCTTGTGTAGTGGTTGTGAACATCTAAATTCTGTAAAAAGGTTTTGGAATCTTGTTAAATGATACATAAATCTTGTTAAATGTTAAAAAGGATTTGGAATCGTACCTGACCGAGTTCCATTGGAGGCTTACAGCTGGAGATGATCTCTTTACTGCGAATTTGGATGCCATCATTAATGACTTAAATCCTCCAGAAATCAACTTATAATAATGTATATCAGTGTTTGATGAGTGACTGTGCATTTTCAACTGAAATCAGATTGGCCCCCCGTTAATGTAAAAGTATAGATTTCTCATAAAATGTCTCCAGCAAGTTCATTACAAGTACAAAAACTGAAAGAGAATATCCTCTTTCTGTCTGAGGCTTATCATGGTATGACTTCTAGACTCATAACAGATGTAGGATGTTTTGGGTATCTTAGTAGTACGCTAAAATTATTACCCATATGGTTGAATACAATTTATGTTAGTAGTGGCCACCAGAGGATGTGGCCATGGTCCATTGTATTTGTGATTTAAAAAATATCATTGTTTATGACCAGACATAAAATATGCTTTATATTAAAAAACATTTACACCTAAGTTTTTGAAACATGAATTCAAACTGATTTTTCCACATCATTTTCACTCAGTACAGCAGTGTAATTTAAACATAATAATAGCTTTGTTAACTTTTTTTATCCGTATTTGTTAATGCATGAAAGAGTTTTGTATTTCTTTTTTAAGGTATTAAATTGAGACAAAAATATTTGAAGCCCTAATCTAGTTGCCCTTTTTTAAGAGAAAACTGATAATTTGTTTCAGTATTTACCAAAAAATATTTACATCATTTCTATCTGGAAAACATGTAGGCTAAAGTAAATATGTTATAATGTGGTATTGTATAATTACACTTTATTCGTTATTTTTTTTTCTAAGTTATAACTAAATATTAAACTCTTTTGTGTAAGAAAAGTAGTAGGCCTTATCACAATAATTATATCCTGGTTAAAAATTACCCTACAAAATTACAATTCTTGTTAATAAAGTTATTTGTTGTTTTTATTGCTTTATAAATAGGTTGTACTGCTTCTTAAATTTTCAGTCTGGTGTTACGTTATATCGATCTGTGTATAAAAAATTTTTTGTGTTGTCAATCTCATTTTGTTAAAATTATACACATTGTATTTACTCAAAATATTACTATCCATTGTCTATAAAAATAAAATAATCTTGATAAACCTGATAAGATGTATTTTGTTATTAGGCTACTATAGTCCGATTCACAAAAGAAAACGCCTGTCTTTAAACAGCAATATCTTTTGAACCATTGTATGTAAAAACAATTACGAAACATCAAATTAAAGCTTGTTTTATTGTTAGTTACAGGATATACATTAACATTTTCGGAAATTAATAGTGTATTAAATATAACAAAATACACATAAAAAGTACCCTGTTTTTAACCACTTTCCAGTACACCCAACTTCAAGGTACTATTACTTTGTTCACATGTACGTTAAAGTGTGTAGGGCTACAAAGTATTATAATGTTAATGCAATCCTGTAATCAATAATAAAGCAAGCTTTAATTTGATACATCGTAGTTGTTTTTACATAAACCGGTTTAAAAAATATTGCTGTTTAAAGACAGCAATAGTAATAGTAAGGCTTTTGTGAATTGGACTATAATATTAAATCTTTTTTGCAGTAAAATAACTTAGATTGTTTAAATCTAACGTTATCTCCAATATTACTATTTACTTAACGAGTTAAAATTTGTTATTTACCTTTTTTTATTTGGCTTTAGACTAATGGTATTAGTTCTAATTAACAAGATAATATAAATATATACTCGCACATAGAATCTTGTTTATCTCATCTCATTAATTTAACATATTTTATGTAATACATACTAGCAACGCCCACTTGTTGCACATAGCAAACTAAACTTAAAGCTATTAATTTTTCACTCACTCTTATAAGTATAAAATTTAATTCATGTCCCTTGCTTGCCAATCATCTAACATTCCATGTAGCTAATTTTAGTGCATCCACAATTCCAAATTGTTTTTCTTTTTTGACATTCCTGTTTTTTTTTATTTATTTATTTATCGCATCAATAATAAAGTCATTAGCGACAACAATTACATAACTATCTTAAATTAATAAAATTTGAACTTAAAATGGCTTGTGTGAATAAAATTTGAATTAAAACATCTTTTGTAACAGTAAGTCTGTAAGGTACAAAACCACATGATACTCTTGATGTCCGTTAATTTTCGTATATTGTGTTAAGTTATACTTTTCCCGTGGATTACGTAATCCTGGGAAATTTATGAGTAAGTGTATTCTTGTCAATTTAGTATCGTTGCAAAAAATACCCGTTATTTTTATTTTCCTAGTTTCCTGTCCTGAGTCTGAGGGTGTTTGTGAGTTTTTCAGTAAGTTAATAGATCCCCTGGCCTTGGTACGAATGCTGCGCAGGTTGGCTTGATAGTTAGCCCACTAATTTACTGACTTAAAGCCTTGCAGGACCCTTTATTGGAGGTGTCTCTCTAGGTTCTTCTGACCTTCTTGCCTTTGGGGATTTCTTCCACTTCCACCTTCAAGGTCATTGACCATTTTCACCCAGTATCCCTAGGTAGGGGCCCTGACAAGGTGCTACCATCCAGAGCCAGATGGTTCTTGCTTTTTAACATGGTTGTTGCTCATCCATTGCATGATGGGGCCCCAGATTCACAACTGGCAGTATTAAATAGCACCGTTGACGGAGTTACAATGCATTACTATGTTAAAAATTTAAATCTACTGTAAATATAAGGTTTATGACTCACTATCTTGTGAAATAATTTCATAATGGTGTCTGAAAGTAGATTTGGCTACATCCCACAGCAATATTTTCAACAATAATAGGCTACAACGTAGCTGTGAATCTGTGTTGGGCTGCCAGTTTAGTCGTCTGTTATCACCTTGCAATTAGAAGCGTTAAAGATAAGATTATACACTAAATAAGATCTAAAATATGGACAAAATACCTTCCTGAAGGCCAATAAGTAGATTTTATTATAATTATTGTATATTACAACTGCTATTTAGTTTAAAATATTGAGGGTGTAAATTGTAGAGGGAGGCAAAGATTAGAATATATAAAGCAAATTACAAAAGATGTAGGGTGTTACAGGTGTGTAGATATGAAACGACTTGTGCAAGATAGAACAGCTTGGAGAACTGTATCAAACCAGTCGAGAGACTGATGACAAAATAATTTAGTTTAAAATAAAATGTAAGTTTGGTGGGCAGATAACAGAATATGACCATACAGCTTTACTATTCTGAAATCTCACAGCCGGTGTGCAGCTGATACATAACAATCCATGTCTACTTAGTACTAGAGTCAGTCTACCAAAACTGACTCGTCACGGCCAGCTTTAACAGAACTTGTAGAAGCTGAGAACAAACATTTTATCCCGGCATTATTATTATTTATTATTTTATTATTATTATTATTATTATTATTTATTATGGCTTGCAGTGAAAGACTATACTATTCATTAAAAAAACATTTACCATAATGTTCCCGTCATTATAAAGTAACCTTTTCTTTTCTTTTTTCAATTTTATTCTATATTATTGTTATTCTTTTACTTTTTTCATTTTTTAACGGGATGCAGATATGCTCCTGTATGCAATTCTTTGTCATAGTTTTCTATAACTGATGCAATAATTTCTGTCGCCCTTCTAAATGAATTACCGCTTTATTTTTCCGAGAAGATATATTACATTAAAACAAAGCAAATTTGTATAACACAAAACACATGAAACAAATAACTTTTGGCACGTTAATGCACTTTCAATTTCAAAGTAAAAATCACTTTAGTTATTACACACACGCACAACCACAAATGTACAGTTGTGTATTGTGACATGTGTATCTTTCATTAAAAACAATAATACATTGACATATAATAAAATATATTTACATGATGACTAAAAGGCTTTTATTTCAAAAGCCTTTGAAATGAAAAACAGCTTACTGACTACAAACATTGATTTACAGATTAGGAAAAATTTCTTAAAACATTATGTTTGGAGTGTAGCATTATACGGAAGTGAAAGGTGGGTGATAGGGGCTGTAGAAAGGAAGAGAATAGAAGCTTTTGAAATGTGGTGTTATAGGAAAATGTTAAAGATTAGGTGGGTGGACAAAATAAGTAATTTAGAAGTTCTTAGGCGAGTGGATGAAAAAAGAAGTATATGGAAGCATCTTACCAAAAGAAGGGATAGGCTAATGGGGTGTATTCTAAGACATCCAGGTATTGGGCTATCAATAATGGAGGGTAATATTGAGGGAGTAAATTGTAGAGGGAGGCAAAGATTAGAATATATAAAGCAAATGGTTGGAGGGGGAAGATAACGTTGTTGAATTGGTTGTAAAGTTGTGCTCTAGCCTTTTGTGTAAATTTCTGTTGGAATAAAAGTAAAAGTGAAAATAAATGTGGTATCAAGTTGTGTGGGAGAATTTGATGAATACGACTATGTGAACAGTATGGTGATAGCGACTGTAGTTTCTTTTTTATTTGTAAAAATAATATTTTTTCTTGGCTAAGGATTAAAGACAGTGGTATTTAATTTTTGAACTTTGAACTGTGATTGTCATTGAGTATTATTTATTGGCCTAATCAATTGTTAGGAGGAAAAATACAATTGTAATTTTGTTTTCATGTTAAGCGATTATATTTGAAATTGTGACTGGTTTGTAATGGAAAGTATGCAGGCTACAGTATTTTGTGGACATAAATAGTGCTTATCACAGTAATAATGAACTGATAGGATTTGTTAAATAAAATATAACAGATTGATATTAAACAAACAATATAATTAGAATAAAATATAAACAGTAAATAAACAACAGGGAAAGTGAAAAAATAAGTTGTGAATAGGTAATTGATGTCGGGTGGCATTGAAAAATATTTTACACCACGTAGAACGTGCGCTAAGAGACAGAGATCAAATAGTTCACCAGAAGATTTAGATTTATTGCGTGAAAGAAGTTTAGTAATGGCACAGGACGAGAAATCACTGCTGGCCATGGAAAAAGTAATGTCCAAGGTGTTAGATGAAAAATTGAAGATCTTAGCTACTAAGGAGGACTTAGCTGCTGTTGAAGTGTTACTAAACAGTCTTAGGGAAGAAAATAAGAAATTAAAGCAGGACTTGAATAAAGTTATGTGTAGGAATGAATTTTTGAATGATAGGTTGAATGATTTAGAGAATAGATCGCGTCGGAATAATTTAATTTTTAGAAATTTAAAATGTGGTCCCCAAAATGATATAAAAAAATGTGTTAAGGATTTCTGTGTCAATTTTTTGGGTATTAAGGATAACATTGGGATTAACCGAGCTCACTTTCTGGGAAGGGAGGTTGGTGGTTCAAACATCAGGCCTATCATAGTGCATCTGCCCAATGACGAAGATATTAACAATATATTAAGTAAAACAAAGAAGTTAAAGGGGTCAAATTACTATGTGCACAGAGATTTTTCCATTGATACGCGAAATAAAAGGGCAAAATTGTTTAATTTAAAGAAGGAAATAATTAGGATGGATAAGAATAAGAGAGTGTTTATAAATGTGGATCGTTTGATAGTTGAGGGTTGTACATTTACGTTGACGGAGGACATGAATTTGGTATCACAGGGTTTGGATGGGCGCAGTAGCTTGGCAGGGTTGCTGGGGGTGACAGATGTCTCAGAATTGTTGAAGGTGGTGCAGGAGAGAGATTAGCAAGGGCTTGTCTGCCAGAGTGGGTGGAGGAAGGTAAATAGTTTAAAAAATTGGGTAAATGTAGATAATATTCCAAAGGAGAGTGTGGTAAATGTAAATAGTATTTCAGAGGGTTTTGTACTCAGCATGATGTATTATAATGTTGGTGGTCTTAAGAGTAAGAGGTTTAATTTAGATTTTTTCAGTTTTGTTAGTAATTATGATGTCTTCTGTCTCACGGAAACTTTTGTGGAGGAAAAAGACGTAGCAGTTTGGGGTAAATATTTCCAGGGTTATAAATTATCATGGAAACCGGCATATAGATGTTCAGAACGTGGAAGGGCAAAATCGGGTATGGTTTTAGGTTACAGATATCAATTGGAGGGCGTCTTATGCTTTGAAAACTTTGGTGAAGAGGAAATAATAAAAATGTATAGTAAAGGTAAGGAATACTTTTTGATACCAGTTTATTTAAGTGGGGGGAATTTTGCAGACTGGGAAAGTGATTTTAAAAACCTGGAATTATTGTTTGATGGCTATTTATGCAATAAAAATTGTATACTGTTAGGGGACTGCAACGGGCGCGTGGGGATGGAACAGACTGTAGACGAGGAATTATTTCGAGACTGTGGTTTGAGTGCTGTTAGAAGGTCTACGAATAGTATATTAAATGTAAAGGGGAGATATATGCTGGAATTCTTTGAGAACAAAAATTTGATAATTTTAAATGGTCGCGTGCATGGGGATGATGGTGGGGAATTCACATACCTTGGGGGGCAAGGATCTTCTGTGATAGATCTGTGTGCGGTGGGATTGGATTGTTTGGGTATAATTAAGTCATTTCGCGTTGGTTTGGAGTATTTCTCAGACCACATGCCGGTGGTGGTGGAGGTGTATTGTGGACCGGTGGGTGGAGAGAAGGATATCTTACCGCTTCTGCCGAAACTGTTGTGGTCAGACAGAGAGATAAATGGATATAGAAAAAAGTTAATGTTGGCGTGTGTACAGGAATGTGATGTGCCGTTGAAGGGGGGTGAGGGGGTGAATTATTTAATAAAGATGATTTCTAGCGCTGCGGGGAACTCAAATTATGTATTGAGTGGTGGTAAGAGGAAGGCAAAGCAGGAGTGGTTCGATAAGGAGTGTGAAAAAGCTAGAATTCAGGTTTTTTGTCTATTAAATTTGTATAGAAAAAGTAACGCGGTAGAAGTCAAAAATGAATATTTGAGTGCTAGGTACTATTACAGAGATATGTGTAGAAAGGAAAAGGCTGCTTTTGTTTCTGGGGTAATAGAGAAATTTAAAGGAGCTAGGGATGCTAGGGTTTTCTGGGAATGTGTGAGATATTTTAAAAAGAGAGTATTCAAATGGGATCCAGGAATAAAAGCGGATGAATGGGTTAGTTATTTTAAAAATTTGCTAACGGGGCAAACAGCAACAAGTAAAATTATGTACGCTGCACCATTTTGTGTAGATGAGTTGCTGGATCAAGAGATAGGGTTACCAGAGTTACTTGTAGTATTAAAGAAAGCTAAAAATGGGAAAGCTCCAGGGATGGATAGAGTACCCTATGAGTTTTTTAAATATGCACCAGAAGTGTTTTTAGGACGTGTGATGAAATTATATAACAACATATTAAACACAGAAGAGGTACCAGAAAGTTTTACAAAATCCATTATCTTTCCGATCTATAAGAAGGGGGATGTTATTTGGTGAATAATTACAGAGGTATATCATTCATAAATGTGATTGCAAAACTATTTACAGGTATTTTGTTGAGTAGGTTAGTTAATTGGGTGGATAAGAATGGATTATTAAACGAATGTCAGGCAGGTTTTAGGCGAGGTTATTCTACCACAGATAACATCTTCAATTTGCTATGTACGATTAATCTCAGCTTGAAGGAGAAAGGTAAAAAATTGTATGTTTTCTTTGTAGATTTTAGAACAGCGTTTGACCACGTGAGTCGGCATGCACTTTTCTATAAATTGTATTCATTGGGGTTAAGTAGTAAATTTATAAGTATATTGAAAGGTTTGTACACTGATACCGAGTCGTTTGTTTGGTGTAGTGGAGGGTTAACAGAGGGTTTTGAAACAGTTGCAGGAGTCAAGCAAGGGTGTCTGCTATCGCCACTGTTATTTTCTTTGTTTATAAATGATTTGTATGATGAATTGGGAGGAGGGATAAAAATTGATGAGGTATTGGTTAGATTATTGTTGTATGCAGATGACTTGGTGCTGTTGGCATCGGATCCAGAAGCACTGCAAGGTATGATTAACAAGCTAGTGTTGTATTGTGTTAAATGGAATCTCGAAGTCAATTTGGACAAATCAAAAGTAATGGTTTTTAGAAGAGGGGGGAAATTGGGGAAGAGGGAAAGATGGACATTTGGTCAAACGCCGATAGAAGTTGTAAATAACTATAAATATTTAGGGATAACACTTACACCTTTATTATCACTTTCTGCGCATTTTAAGGAAAGAACCACGACTGCTAAATTTGCTCTGAATAATGTGTGGAATAACCTTTTAGCCAATACTGAAGTTTCAGTATCTAGTAAGTGGGAGGTTTTTAATTCAGTTAGTAGGGCAGTAATAGCATACGGAGCTCAGGTCTGGGGATGTGAAGGAGTGGAAGAGCTGGAAAAGTTTCAGCGGTATGTTTTAAAGAGGATCTTTTGGTTACCAAGGTACACTCCGAGTTATGCAATTTACTTGGAGACTGGGGTGGATTTGTTAAGACAGTATGCTTTAAAAATACATTTCAGTTATATTATGAAAGTTTTAAGGATGCCGGAGAGCAGGCTGCCTCTTAAATTGGCAAGGCTGGTAAGTAGGTATAAAGTTGGGTGGTTTAAGACATGGCTAAATTTGGCAGCAAAGTACAATTGTGAGCTACAGGATAATATTGAGGGATGTGACAATTGGCCATTGCAGTTAGAAAATATTTTGACTAGTATGAGGGAGTCCGCGAGAGGTAAATGGAGGGAAAGGGCAAGGCATAGTAGGTATGGTAAACTTGAGTGGGATTTGGGGGAAAAAACATACATAGCTGATGAATATGATGGGCGTTTTATCAGTACTATATTTAGAACAAGAGTAGGGGTGTTGGGTCTTAATGATAGTCCAGGTAGGGAGGGGGATGCAAAATTATGTTCAATGTGCAATGCCCATGAGGTAGAAGACATATACCATTTTATCGGTAGGTGTCTTGCTTTGAAAGATATTAGATTGGTATGGTTGGGGGCTACAACTCTTGAAGAGGGAAGGATGGTGAGCTACTTAAACGGTGAAAATTGGTACAGTCTAGTAGGATACGTGAGGGCTGCAATCAAGTATAGAAAATATCTGGTAGCAGAATTTAATTATTGAAAGTAGTTACTATTTTTTTTTTTTTTTTTTTAGTGCAGATTAATAAATTTTGGTTTACAGGGTGTGCATTTCTCCTTTGTGAATACAGCGGGGGGGCTTCGTGGTGTGGGTAATAAGGCTTACCTATTGATAAGAAATAATCAGTTGAGTTTTTTAATTTTAATAAATTTATAAAGAGGGTTAAAATTTACTTATATGTTTTAATTAATATAGGGGTTTTTGTTTTTGTGTCTTCAACCTGGCAGACGGCCTCTAGGTCATGTCATAAGTGAATACAGTAGTAAATTGATTTATTTTATTTTATTTTATTTTATTTTTCTTATATTTTCTTTGTAGTTAAGTTTAGTATTAAGTGTATTTTATAAGGTAAATGTTTGTAATATTGAGAGTATAATAAAATTCACTATTATTATTATTATATAAAGCAAATTACAAAAGATGTAGGGTGTTACAGGTATGTAGATATGAAACGACTTGCGCAAGATATAACAGGTTGGAGAACTGCATCAAACCAGTCGAGAGACTGATGACAAAAAAAAATGATGACTAAATGTTTTTGTACTGCACGATAAGACAAATATTTTACACTCGCACCACTTCCCCAGGCGACAAAGTTCATGAGCTGGCGCGCATACAGTAAGTTATCTAATTGTAGTAAAGTAAATGTGAAAGAATGTTATTTTAGTAATACAAACACCCATGTAATTAATTTTTATTTATGTTGTAGGAGCTGTTGTTTACATTGGAAGTTGATGGTTTTGATGGTTATGGGTGGTACCTGACGTTAATTCAGTTTGCTTTTTACACCGTATTTGGTTTTATAGAGTTAAATTTACAAGGAAAAACAAGACAAAGACAGTAAGTATGTGTTTGTAAATGTTATTTCATGACAGTAATTTAACAATTTTTGATAAAATTACGTTTTTATCACTGCTTCAGCGATGAACTAGGCATATTATCATTTGATATTTAAGGACATATTGTTTAATATTGATTATTCCAGATATATCAGTCCTCCTGTATCAATATTGATACAAACAGATTTATGTTTCATTTTCAGTGAATTGTATGTTTAAATAAAATTTGTATGAATGTGTTAATACAGTTTAATAAAGTTAATTACACCAAATAGATGATACATGAACTGAAAGCATATTACTAGAGATTTGGAATATCGTTAACACACAAGAAACAATATAATGTTATTCATAAACTAAATAATAGCCTTCGTACAATGTGAAAACTTTATTAAAAGTCTAATATCTTTTAAGTGCCTGGTCTTTTGCTGAACGTTTGTGCCTGTAGGCAAAAATCTTGGAAAAGAACTTGCGCTGTAACTGATGCATTAAGATGTTATCTGGCGCTCTAGTATGCGAGAGAAGTGCAATAGGAGAGATGGAAAGTAAGCTGTGGAGGGGATTAGTCTACCATCACTCAGCAAACATTGTCGGGTTCAATTTTGTTTTATTGTTTTTTGTTTTACGTCTTGACTGTTTTGCAATTTCTGCTAATGCAGATGGTGGAAAATATATGATCCCTAGAAAGAGTAGTTCTTACTCAAAAGCAAAAGCTTTTGTCCCTGCATGTTTTGTTATCTCCGGAGTTACCTCATTCTTCATTACAGATTGGTTCACTTATTTTTACTTTTTCTTGCCCTTTATCGAAATTAGTGAGTTATGTTTTCATGTTAAATTTTTTAAATCAAGTTTTCACTGGAAATACACGTTTTCGAGTTCGCTGAGTGCCCCCCTCCCCCAAAAAAACATGTTATCGATTGGTCTCTGTTTGTGTGATGTGAACAAAATAACTCAAGAATCGAAAATCATATGAAGTTGAAATTTGGAACTTAAGTTAGATACCATGAGGGGCGACTTGGACATATTTATCAAAATCGGTCAACTGGAAGTAGCGGTCTTATTCTTGCGATTTTTCTTTACAGTTTCTATGATTTTGAGTAAAATCCCCTCATTTATTAATTTTTTTGTTGTACAAGGTGGGGAAGTAGGATGTTTGGAGAAATTTGTAGAGGGGCTGTGCTTTCATGTAAATTTTTTTTAAGATTGTGGCATCAATTTCAGGGCAAAAGCAATAAAATCAAAGCTATTGAAAATTAAAAATCTGGTGTAAAACACTCACACAACTTTCTCTTGCCAATGCAAATAATTAACAATATAACCAAACATTAGTAATAAAACATTAGAAATAAACAAAAAACTAACCTCAGTAAACATAACCTAATTTTAATCATGAGTGAAAGATGCAAAATGAAAATCAACTTCAGTTTGGCTTAAAAATATGGAAAATCACTTTTTCACGCTAAACTAGGCTCTGTAGAGTAAAATGCTCTAAATAAAAATTGTAATATTGTAATTTCCTATAAACTTGATTATATACACTTTCATGATGACATTACTAAGGCTGAAATCTTAAAAGAAAAATCAATATTTTTTACACATTTTCATGAACAAAAAAACAGAACATCGCTAATTACCGCTAACTAAGCGTTATACAAAAAAATGTTTGAAATAAAAGTTGTAGATTTTGAAATTGTCAACAACTTTTATTACATACATTTTATTTTATACATAGACATGGTGCTTTTCTAATCTTGTAAAGCATAAAAAATGTAGTAAATGAGGCGATTTTAAAAGTAATCGTAGGAGCTGTTTTTGAGAAAATCGCAAAAAAGTTAAAAATGACACGAATGAACTACTACTTTTGGTTGACCGATTTTGTTGAAAATGTTCGTGTCGGGTCCTGTAGTAGTATCTAACTTAAGTTTAAAGTTCGTACAATGTTCTGTTCTTGAGATGTTCTGTTCACACCCAGACCAATCACTAAAAACATGTTATTTCGGTTTAGGGGGTCTGGAAACGTGTAGATCTGGTGAAAACTCGATCTCGAAAAATCGACATGAAAACAATACTTTCCTTCCTATATATTCATATAGGCAAGAGAAAGTAAAAAACCTACAACCTTTATTTCTACAGTGCTTAGTTTAGCATCAATTAGTGATTTTCTGTATGTTAGTTTTTCAAAGTCAAGTTAAAAAGAGGTTATTTTCCATTTTAGGTCATGTTTTCATTGTTAAATTCCTCTTGCTCTGTATGAAGTATAAATAGGGAAAGTTATGTTTTCTTTTAATATTTTAGATATTAAATTTTCGCCAGAAACACTCGTTTTCTGGTCCCCTTTACCAATATTGCATTACATTGCCAAGTGAAACGTGTGAATATTTCACAATTAATGCTCTGTAATAAATTACTCAGTATACCAGGTACGTGGTTACTCTGATTTGCGCCTTATTTGTTTGTTATTATTATTTATAAGTGATTGTTTTGTTCTTTCAGGATACCACTTAAGGTGTACTGTTTATTAGCCATGTTAACATTAGGCACTATGGGGTTTTCAAATTCATCTCTTGGATATTTAAATTATCCAACGCAAGTTATATTTAAAAGTTGTAAGTTAATACCTGTTATGATTGGCTCAATATTAATTCAACAAAAAAAGTATTCATTTTTGGATTATACTGCCGCTTTTTTAATGTCTCTTGGATTAACTCTATTTACTTTAGCTGATAGCAAATTATCGCCAAAGTTCAGTTTTATTGGTAAGTACTACAGATAAGAAGTTTTAACATTTTTTTTTTGTTATTGTTTAGTGTGTCTATAATGCTTTTCACCATTGATGAGCTCTGCTGTTCCACGCGTTTAGACCAATCTGAACATTTGCCGCCTGCGTTGTTAGATTGTACAAATGTTTCAATCTGACAAATATTACGTGCGCATGCATATAAGAGCCACAGTAGTTCACTCGTATCTAGCATCTCGTACTGAACGCGTAGATTATAGAGAGCATTAAGGCTGCTCTCACACCGGTGAAACTCAACTTCGACGCAATTAAAATGACTCAACCGGAAAACGAGTCGCGTCGTGCATGTTCGCACATCGAAGAGACTCAACTTTGACACAACTGTTCAAGCTTTTCTTCGAATCCACCTGCAGTTTGTAAAATGTCAAGTGATGAAGAAGATGTAGTCATTGCTTATTACTATCTAAGAAGAAAACTGAAAAAAAAATGCAGCTGTTGGATGTCACCGTATATAAGTAATAATCGTAATAGAGGAGCATATGTGTGTGTGCCCAGGAACTCTCCTATAATGAACACAAATTTAAGTCTTTTTATCGGATATCAAAAGAAAGTTTTCAACTATTACTTGAGCTTGTTGATCCTAGAATTATAAAAAGAGACAAACTACAGAAGTAGTTTGTCTCCTTAGAAGCAATTGCTAATAACTTTAAGGTAAGTACAAGAATGAATAATATAAACAGCACATAGCACAAAGTACTATAAATATACTAAGAATAACACAAAGTAATATAAACAGCACAATAGCACAAAGGCTACGTTGGCTGCTTCGTCTGCCATGATTGTACGCAACTGGTCGAGCAGATGTTGGACAAGCTGAGTCACATGCGATCTGTTCGATTGAGGTGGGAGGGCGAACATATAAATGTAAGGGTACGACTCGAATCGGACATCGAGTCGCAGTTGAGTTTTACTGGTGTGAGAGCGACCTAACATGCAATACTTATAACAAAACTACGAGAGCAAGTATTGGTAACGTTGCTAGCAAATCATTGGCTAGCTATGAAGTGGGTAGGGGGCAATGCCTGTGTTCAGAGCTCATCAACTTTGAAAAAATAGTATAGTTTGTTTAGTATGTTAAATTTGTAGTATATCACGTACACTTTTTGATATTATTAATAACGTTATGAAGGTTGAATTCCAAAATGGGTTCTTAATATAGGCCTGAGGGAAAGAAAAGCTTGGGATAGCCTCTACAATGCTAGGAATAGCTTATTCTATTTAAAAAGCTTTCTGATAAAAAAAGAAAATTTATTGATGTCGTAACAGGCTAAGAAGTACCCTATGCCGGTACGTGAAGAGGAAAAAGAAGGTAGAACTGTATAGAACAGGGTTGCTTCTAGTGAGAAGTGCATAAAATTAGTTGTTGAAAATATAAAAAAGTTCTTTGTTATAGTTTTTAAGTTTCTGTAACACAGTGTGAAAATCTGGTTAGTTTATAAGAAAATTGCTAGTAAGCTGACTGCTGTTGAAATAATATTTCTGAACGGAGTAGAGTAGTAAAACCAGGTGTGATTCTGTTTGAAATCACAACATCAGAAGATATTGAAAACTAGAATACTATTGGAGATATTAAAGAAGAGGCAGTTGAGATTATGTGGACTCGTCACTTGAAAATATGGTGAGAGTTGTCAAAAAGAGTTTTGAAGGAATGAGATCAGGTAAAGAGAAATATTGGAAGGTTCAAATTCAACTGAAAAAATATCTAAAAGAAATAAGTTAAAGGAGAGGTAAAGAAATGCGTAAGGTGAAAAGAATTGTATTGCTTGGGCATGAGAAATTTTTACTTTGTACCGACACTCACCGTAAGGCACATCAGGAGTAAAGACAAAGAAGAAGAAGTTTAGGTTACTTAAGTAGTGGCATTGCAATGCAGCCTCCTGTCACTTGCTGGTGTAACAGAACTTCACTAAACTTTTCCCACCAATTCTTTTTATAAAGTGCATGGGATCTGTCTGTGAACTACATCAGTTATTTCTTCATGGGGTTCAGCCAGATGAAGAAATTGTCCACATTGAGGTTGCTCTGTGTCTTGATTTAGTACTGTATTTTGAAGAATTCTGTAGTTTTTAAGTAAATATTCCTTGCATACATGCATTAAATCTTTCAAGAAGTTATGGAAACATCGTCCACCCGAACATAATCTTGAATGCCCAGGTAAAACTTAATACTATGGGAGGTCCCCATCATTACAGTTACCTCATCTATATCTATTATTTGCATAAAAACTCATTACAGTACTGTACTTCTTAACATGGGAGATGTTTAACAGTGAGGTTGGTAGTAATTAATCAGATTTATTTTTACATCCAACTGTTATTCAAATTAAGAATAATGCAGATGGTGCATGGTGATAAGATGAAAAAATACCAGACCTAACTAGTAATCAAGCTCAAGATCTTTCGCATAGAGGCCAGTTTTTCTGATCACTACACTAACGGGCCTGAAACACATAGCTTTGTAATGAAATTGAGCTTAAAATCACTGGAAGAACACGTGGAGGTGAAATCGGGAACATTGATTTGAAAAAATAAATTAAGAATGAATTTTAAGAAACTACCTGAAAATATAAATATAGATTTTTTTATTTACTGAACCAGATAACTACAACATTCTATAATGAATAATTTTTAGTTCTTAACATATTAAAAGAAAATTTTGATAAAAATTATTGGTCAAATCAGCATTCTTCGTAGTATTAAAATCTCAAACTGTTCTCAAAGTGCTTCCATTTAAAATACGAGAATAATTTTATAATATTATGAAAATGTATGATGGACCAGCAAAAATATCATCTCATTATGCTATCTTAACTGATGTAAATTCTTGTGCTTAAATTATCGTAATTATTATATGGCACAGGAATTGGTGAGATGTTCTACAGTTTTACTCTGTAAATCACAATAATTATTGTTCTTTTTATTGAATTTCAGGGGTTGTGATGATATCATGCGCTTTATTATGTGATGCAGTTATTGGTAATGTTCAAGAAAAAGTGTTAAAAAAGTATTCTGCTTCCAATACTGAACTTGTCATGTATTCTTATGCAATTGGATTCATTTATTTATTATTCATTATGTTATTTGCTGGAGGCATTTCAACTGGTGTATTATATGTACCAAGAGTAAGTTTTCTTCATTGAGTAATTATTTTTTAAAAATTTTATTGAAAGTCGCATCAATTGCTTTGATTATTATCAACAAAATTACTGCTTTCAATACTAATTTGAACAGTTGTTTTTTTGGCTTTCAACATATAAGGTTGGGTGAACATTTAAACCCTTCAAGTTTAGCGTGTTGTTAAGCACAACGCGTTAGTGTAATAAATAATTAGATTCGGATTTGAAATTTGTTTTAATTATTACTTTCTCTTGTGCTGTAAGAACATAGAGGGAAGGAAAGTATTGTTTTCCTGTCGATTTTCCAACATTGAGTTTTCACTAGAAATACATTTTTCAGATCACATGAAACCAAACAAAATGTTTTAGCGGTTGGTCTGTGGTTGCGTGCGTGCGTGTGTGTGAGTGTGTGTGTGTGTGTGCGCGTGCGTGTGTGTGTGTGTGTGTGTGTGTGTGTGTGTGTGTGTGTGTGTGTGTGTGTGTGTGTGTGTGTAAACAGAATACCCTACGAAGTCGAAACTTAATTAAGGTTTCATTAGGTGATACAACCGAAGATTTTCATCAAAATTGCTCAACCAGAAGTAATAGTTTATTCGTGCAATCATCCAATTTTCTCAAAAACTGCTTCTACGATTTTAAAAAATTGCTTCATTGCTACATTTTTTTCTCTACAAGATAAGGTAAGCTCCATTCCTGCTGAAATTCTTGGGGAGGCTGTGCTCTCGTGGTAAAAAATGGTTTTTTAAAGATTACGGCCTTAATATGCATTGTAGGGCAAAAGTGTGTATACAGTAAAGTTGTAGGAAATTAAAAGACTTACAACTTTTATTTCTACAGCACCTAGTTTAGTGTCAATTAGTGATTTTCTGGATATTACTCATTAAAATCGATAAAGAATTGGGATTTTTGTAATATTGCGGCCTTAGTATGCATTTTACGAAAAAAGTATGTAATCAAAGTTATTGAAAATTAAAAAACCTACAACTTTTCGGTAAGAATTGTTGTCTGCAGACTCTAGTTTAGTAGCAGTGTTTTAAATCGTTAGTTTAAATTGTGTTTTAAATCAGTTAGTGTTTGTATTTTTAAATCCTTCAGAGGTTGAATTTCATTTTGCGTCATTTACTTATGATTAAAAATAGGTTATTTATAATTTTACATTGTTTATTCATAATTAACCTTCTTGGACCACTCCACATTTCGTCCAACTGTTAAACTGTAAACGTCAAAACATGGTCCCGAATGAATCCATTTAGCTTAGATCATTACTGTAAAAAAATTATGAAAAAGTTACTGCTGCTTCTTATAAATACGTACGGTTTTGTGAATATAAGAACATGAAAATCGGTTATGCTGTACGGTCGCTAGAGCTCGCGAAACATTCACGCGCACGAAAATTGGTAGGTTACTACTTCATATTTTTGGCTGTAACGTGCTAAAATTTCAGTTAAGTGTAAAATTGTACATGACATGTTTCGGAGATGAGAGTTTTGTAAATAAAACCCGGTTTTTAATTTGTATTTTGGGTAACATTTGGCTGAGTTATTGCAATTTAAAATTTGTAAAAATTTTAAAAAAATAATAAAAAAGTAAAAAAAACATGCAGTCCATTATTATTTTATTTTATTGATAGAAAAGCCTACATGCTTTACCAATTCAATATATAAAATATTTCAAAAGTTATGCTATCTGAAAAATTGGTATAGGACTGTGAAGGAATTAGTAATGTTGGTGACACCCCACCTACCGTACCACTTTTGTTATTGAATAAAGGTATGACTTTGCTACAGGATATAGTGGAGAAAGGGGGAGGAAAGGTTCAAATGTCACAGCAAAGGAAGAAAAACTTTACGCTCATAAACATCCACATTTAGCCCAGTAACTGCATAATCATTTGGTCTGTTTTCAGTCAATAAGATACATGCACTATAATAGGCTACAGAAGCACCCCAACCCTAAAGATGAAATATTCCCAAAGTTACACTATTTGAAAGATTGGTGAAGCAAAAAGTTAGGTTTGGAAACTTCACCCGCCTCGTGGCAAGCACTATCAATAGTAAATACATCGTGTTTTATATAAAATTTGACTAAGTTTCAGAACATGTAATTTGAAATATCATACGCCCTGATAGCTTTATAAATATGCTTGCTACAGCCGCTCAAAGCTCGCAACTGCCAGGACCTCAAATATGCGGTTCCCGGTGCTGAAGGGTTAACTGTTAACCCTTCATAAACATAAACGTAAGTTACTTATGTTATAATGTTCATTATTTACATTGGCAAGAGAAAATTATTATTATGAGAAAATTATGTGAGTGTTTCATATCAAATTTTTTTGTAATGTAAAAGAAACATGTGTAAAGTGTTTAACTTTTTTTTACAGGTGTTCTACTTGTATGCACTATTTTTCTCATTATCAGGATATCTTGGGATACAAATAGTTCTTACTCTTGTTAGAATATGTGGTGCTCTTGGAGCTGTGACTATTACTACTTGCAGGAAAGCTGTTACAATTATTTTATCATTTTTTTTCTTTTCCAAACCATTTAGCTTCCAGTAAGTTACCTTAAAATCAATTAATTAAATTTTAAATTGTTGTGCATAAAATTTAAGATATGTATTTAAGTTATTAGTTAGCATTGTAGCAGCAGAATTCATATTATTTTTTTTTGTATGTATAAAAAAACTTGGTATTTTCTTCCTTACAAACACTTTCGCAGTGCGCACCGCTTCTTCAGGTAATATTAATAAAAGTTTTTACAATATTTTATGAAGATTGCAACTTCCTTTGTCAATGTATTGAATCAAACTGATTATAAAATGGAAAGATCTTCTGCTATTGCTATCTGTGTCATAAATTAGAATTAAATTTTATTATATTAATAATTTATGACAAATTTTGACCAAGTATCATTGTCAAATTGTAACTGTTCATTTATTAAGTTATAATTATTATTATTATAATATAGATTATTTAAAAGCCAATAACAAGAACATTTGCAAGCTCATAAATATGGAAAACAAAAATCTAATTATGCAGAACATGTTCAAATAAATAACCACAAATTTTCTAAATTAGAAGACATTACTGTTTTGGAAATAAATGACAATAAAACATTCAAACTTCAGAAAAAGTGCATATATTAAGAATAATAACTTAACAAATGAATAGTTACAATTTGACAATGATACTTGGTTAAAATTTATCATAATAAAATATAATAAAATTTAATTCCAATTTATGACACAAATAGCAATAGCAGTCGATTTTTCCATTTTATGATCAGTTTGATTCAAGCCATTGACAAAGGAAGATGCAATCTTCATAAAATATTCTAGAAACTTTTAATATTGCCTGAAGAAGCGGTGCGCACCGTGAAAGTGCTTGTAAGGAAGAAAGTACGAAAAGCAGTATAAGGTAAAAATAAAGTTTTTTTATACAGGTATAAAAAAAATATTAATTTAAAGATATTTATTTTCTATTACATTTTTAAACTATTGAGATAAAAGTTTACAAATTTAAACACCAACTGGTTAATTTATCAGCTTAATACATTTTTTCATTTTTACACATTCAAAATTTCTTACTCAATGTTTGTTGATTTTTGAGAAATTGAAAAAAAATAGACAATATTGTACTCGTGAAGTCGCTTAAGATTTATGGGTCTACATTTTTAGTGTTTATGAAGAAAATACGAAGGCAGTCCAGAAAGTCTGTCACGTTTTGCGATGTAGCCGCTAGAAGCGGAGCTATCGCGCCCATTCTGGTGCCGCGGCGTTTCTCCGTTCAGTGGCTATCCAGCTGTGCTAGCGAAAGGTCTGTGTCGCTCTTCGTTGTTTTTCAACAACAATTTAAAATGTGTGCCGCAATTCAAAATCCCGCCATTTGTGAAGTACGGTCGGTAATACGATTTTTGTTAAGATGGTGACTCACTACTCGATCGAATCGTTACAGGAGATGAGACTTGGGTGAAGCATGTCAATTGTGAAACCAAACTGCAGTCTATGGAATGGGGTTACTCAAACTCGCCCAAAAAGCCAAGAAAATGCCTTCAAACATTGTCTGCAAGGAAGATTATGGCAACTGTTTTTTGGGACAGGAAAGGAGTTCTTCTTATTGATTTCTTGGAACGTGGCACAGTAATAACCTCTGCGAGGTATTGTGAAACACTTGAAAAGTTAAGAAGAGCGATCCAAAACAAGCGCAGAGGAAAGTTGACTGGAAAAATTCTCTTTTTGCATGACAATGCCCGACCACACATGGCAAATCGAACACGAGAAGTCCTGGATGCTTTCAAATGGGAGGTTTTCCCACATCCGCCATACAGTCCGGACCTTGCGCCCAGCGATTATCACTTGTTCCTGACAATGAAGACATGGCTTGCGACGCAGCGCTTTGATGACGACGCTGAGCTGCAGGAGGGTGTGACTAACTGGTTAAAATCACAGGCGGTAGACTTTTATGACGCTGGCATTTCAAAATTAGTTCACCGCTATGATAAGTGTCTTAATTTGTTTGGTGATTATGTAGAAAAATAGCATTTTAGTTGCACTTTCAAATCTATATAATAAAATTTTTTTCTTGTACTTAGCTTTTTTTATATCAAAACGTGACAGACTTTCTGAACTGCCCTCGTAGTTCAGAAGAAAATGTTTTAATTAAAAGGTTTTGTTTTAAGTTGAATCATTGAGTATGAGTGTTTCTGAATTCTACAAGCGCAGAAGTAGAAAAACTTAAGTTATATGATTTCTTAGGATGCCAAGAGGTTCTGGTCTAGTAATCTTTAAGTGGCGCTCATAGGTAAACTACATCCGTTCTTACGTCCCAAAGTGTAATGCTTTATTAATTTACCAGGATTTAAGCAGTGATGCATTATTAGTTAAAAATTTCAGAATGAATGACGACCAAGAACTATGTCAAACCACCAACCCAATTTTTCCAGTTCCCAAATGAAATACAGGTCATAAAAGGGCTTAAATTAAAGACTTTTTGATCCAACCTCTCCATTATTCTAGCAGTTAGAGAAAAAAATCATTTATAAAAAATATGCTTGGAATTTAATGTTTGGTTTGTGCCATATTTGTAATTATTGTATTTATAAAAATTAAAATAAATTTTTATGTAGGAGTTAGAAAAGTCATGGTTAATTTATAAGTAATACTTGACACCTGGTTATATTAATATCAGTTTGGTTTAATAAATTTCAAGTAATTATAACAGTAAATATTGACAAATTAATTTAGTCAATGACTGTTTTATACATTTTAAAATCAATAAAGCTATTGCACCATTATTGTATATTATTAGGTATTTATTTATCATTTTCTTGGTCATAATTGGCTAGATTATAAGTATTTTCTAGGTCCTAGCTAGGAATTGAACCTGGAGTTATATAAGAGCCCAATAAGGTCAGTATCTGACCTTTGGCTAGGGAAAAAACCTGGCATACCTGGAGCGTTAAACCTAATCATCCTCAAAGTAGTTTCCTTAGGACTCCATACACTCCCAGCGGCGCCACCATTGTTGAAAGCATTTCGAGAAGGACTCTTTCGAAATGGAGTTTAGCTTGGCTGTCATTACTGCCATAATGTCCTCTCTTGTCTGAAATTGTAGTCCTTTCAATGCCCTCTTGAGTTTGCCGAACAGCCAGAAGTCACAGGGGGCCATATCAGGAGAGGAAGGACCTTTTTGAACCAAAGGAGTCTGGGTTTTTGGCAGAAAAGTCTGAATCAAGTGCGAGGAATGTGCTAGAGCATTGTTGTGATGGAGGCGCTATTTTCTGTTGACCACAACTCTGATATCTTGCGCCGCACAGCATCACGTAAGAGACAGAGGACATCCCTGTAGTATTCTTTGGTGATTGTTTACCCTGCGGTGCGTATTTGTGGTGTACCACACCGCAGGAGTCAAAGAAAGCAGTCAGCATCACTTTGTCGTTGCTGCTTATTTGGTGGGCCTTCTTTGGTCTTGGTGACATGGAATGCCTCCACTGTGACGACTGTTTGGTTTCCAGGTCGTACCCATACACCCAAGACTCGTCAAGTAATTATGGTGTTCATGAAGTCGGGGTCACTGTTTGTGGAGTTTGTGGATGCAATAACACTGCTTCAGTCATTCCGTTATTTTCCTTGCCAAAAACCCGACAAGAGCACTACGCACTACCTCACTCAACCAGTGCTTGCTACGGACAGGTGGAGAAAAATTCACGTATGCACACGAAGGTTCAAGGTTGGCTCATGCAAGCGAGCTTGATTCATCAGGTTTTCACAAAAAATAAGGTCGAGTACTTTTCTAGCAGACTTTGTATATCTTTTTAGTTAAGTGTTTTTAATGATTAACCCACCAAGGCAGCTATTTTTATGTTTATTTTCTATTAAAATATCACATTTTCTAATGGAATTTTAATTTGTTTCAGGTATGTGTGGTCAGGGCTGCTGATTGTCCTTGCGATATACCTAAATGTTCTTAGTAAAAGTAATAAAGAGTACGTACTCTATCTCCAACATGTTCCTAGGCAGATAATTGGTTTCCTTCGACCTAATTTTAAAGAACGGAAAAATGTTCTAGCGACTGTTTAAATCTGTGATATTTTATAAATATGATATTAATTTATGTTTATCTTATTTGTATTATTATAATGTAGCTTGTTGTTTACTTTTTTAGGAGAAATTATAATATTGTACACAAAGTGTATTTCTACATAGTTATCATTTTATTTACAGTTACTCTGATACATTATTGAACAAAATTGTGTTCTGGATTAATATAAATAATTTTTATTATAAAGTATGTTATTTATTACCTTTCCTCCAGCATTAATGTGTTTTATATATACAGGCTTGTATAATGTAGAAAAAATCCCACCAAATACAATTAGATGACTCTTGCCTGATTAAAAAGTTAATAAGTTGTTTCAGATATCATGTATCCATCACCTGGTGTAATATAAAATGTATTGTGACACTTATCGCTAAGGTCTGTTTTGGGATCTAGGTAAATTAAATAATTAATACTCTAAAGTTTAAAATTACTAGTATTTATTACAACTAAAAGATTTTACAAAATAAGTAATAAACTTATAATGAAGTAATACAATAAATAACTTAAATAATTTACTTAGTACTACTTACAAACAATTATACAGAATGCACATACACAATAAGGCAGAATAACAATTAGTTGACCAATGCCCAGACACGTTTACCTTTTTTAACATACCAATAGCACACGCAATAAACACTCATCAAAGATCAAACGATACTGACTCCCCGACCGCACTTGGGGCTCTCTTTATATAGGTAGATCAGAGAGATTTCTGGAAAGGCAGAGTGATTTGATGCAATAATAAAATACAAAAATCCTTTTTATGGCTCTGGAAAAGTCTTAGTGTAAACAAGTCACAATTGAATAAAAGGTGTTACACAAATAGATGTACAACAAAGACCCTACCTTACTACACACGGCCCTTTTTAAATATTCTTTTATAACTAATTCTATTGTTACTTTATCACTCTATTATTTACTATTTAACATTTTATGAATTCCTCGGTCCCCCACCTAGAAACCTCTCGAACACACATTCCTCTTCGATATTGTCACAGTATTAATGTATGCACACTTATCAGCTTGTCATGACAATACCAAAACTACATTGACTAGAATAGATAACTGTGATCAGGTTTACCAAATTATAGTTAATAATTATCAAATTTTACCAGGTGGTTTATTAATTTATATTTAAGGATAATTAAGTCATTAACCACCGAAAATCTAAATTTATGAAAGTACAATTATCAATTAATGTATCACTGTAGATTATACCCTCATATCCTAAAACACCTGTGTTAACCGGTTTACCTAAAGCCTTGTCCACACTGAATGCGCTGCACTGCACGAAACCATTCGAAGAGGATCTGCACAGTGCAGAGTATCTGGTGAGGACAGTGAGCTGCACAAGATCGAGCATTGCCGAACAAGATCCAGTTTCTGTCGGTTTTTCAAAGGATATTGTTTGCTGTTGAACATTTAGTGGAATCATGAAAGAATTGAACAAATTATTGAATTGTATAAGAATAGACTTGAATATTGTGGGATCTGAAAAATAATAATTGCCACATAAAATATAAAAAAAATATTCATGGATTGAAATTACAAGGGATATGGAATGCAAGGTTCTACTACTACTACTTTTGGTTGACTGATTTTGATGAAAATGTGTGTGTTTTGCCCTTTAGTGGTACCTAACTTAAGTTTCAAGTTTTAACTGTTTACAATATTCCGTTCTTGAGATATTTTTTATAGACACTCTAATCATTAAAAACATATTCTTTTGGGTTCAGGGGGCCTGAAAACATGTATTTCTGGTGAAAATTTAATTTCAAAAAATTGTCATGACAACACTGCTTCCTTCCCTATGTGTTGGTATAGGGGAAGAGAAAGTAAAATGGTTGGTATGGAAAATGGTCAGACACAACAAATGGAATCTAAATACAATAATGAAGCTTATTATTTAATGTAATATTCAAAATGAAATGAAACAGTAATATTTTGTAACATTTTCAGTTAATATGTTAGTGAGCATGTGTTAAATTTACAAATGCATTGTATCAGTTTAACCAACCATAGTAAACTAAATTAGGAGTGTAAAATTTAAGTCAATTTATGTGGAAAAATCTGGCATATACAAAAATCAATCCTGTGACTGTTGTGAAATTTGGACTGATAGAAACAATATTACCTATACAAAGTAATGTTAGAAGAATAAAGATAATTCATGGCAACAGTTATCCTCCTTTTTAAAATAATGTTCTATCTTGGAAAGCCATACCCTCAGATAAAACCTTTTAGACTTTGATATATGAGCTGAAAAGGCACCATCTAGTTTCAGTATACTTTGTTATTAAACACACTACAATGTACAAAATTCTATGCTTACCGTGGTTTAAACCAAAAGAGGCTTTTTGGGGAGCTGGGTTACCAACCGTAATAGGAAAGGAATAATTCTTCTGAATCAAAGTCTTTTATCTTACGTTTTTAAATATATTTATTAAACAAGCAAAACAAATTTAACCAGAGAATTAGACTGTCTACCTTATTAACCTATCCTTAGCAAAGCTATAGAAAGTTCAGAAGTATAATATTTCCAAGAGCAAATGTACAAAACACACATACTAGTGATCCAAAAAAATTAGTTTCAATAAAATAATTAAACTTAATATCAAAGTGATGTTCAGTGCTTTTAAAAAAAATTCTGAAATAAAGTTAAGTTAATAAAGTCCTTAAATTCGTTACGAAGAAAATATTATTTCTGCCGCTAGCTCTTTGTTACCGCAATTTATTCAAACAAACGTGTTTTCCTATTACGTTGGTGCTAAGAATGACTGTAGCAAAGAAAGTTTTAGTACAAAATGCACTTATATTCAACATTTAAATATAAGCAGTTTGTATCATGATATTTTAATAAGAGTGTGGCGTGTCGATT
This sequence comes from Catonia carolina, assembly GCA_035578175.1. NCBI lineage: Eukaryota > Metazoa > Arthropoda > Insecta > Hemiptera > Achilidae > Catonia > Catonia carolina. The sequence goes on along the minus strand of JAQMRL010000001.1, from coordinate 250,838,443 downwards.
AATTTAACGGCTACCTTTTGTTCTGTCATAATGATAAAACCTATCCCATTAAAGAGACAGGAAAGCGGCCTTCTTTTACGATACACAGCCTTCTTCATAGTTTGTCCATGTGCATTCAGTGGTAATAATTGTAGCGATTTTTCAACACACCCGTATATATATTAGCTGATTTATAATACTAAGTAGCTTTCAAACAATGGTTAATTAAACATTGACAACATTATCTAATTTGAATAAGCATTACTTGGTCTAATTATTATTATTATTATGGTAAATGGATTCTGTAAACTCGCATTGTTATTTTGTTCAGTGAAAACAAAATACTAAAAATTCTGACCAAACTAATTCAAACGAATATTCTAGTTATTACTTCTAATTTTTGATAGGCATATCTTTTTTAAAATACCTGTCTGGAAATAGCGTACATTGTTAACAATTGAATGGCTGTAAACGCCAATTATTTTCATTTATATACAGGTTTAGTTGATTTCTCGTTCAAAACTCAGTTATATACATCAAAGTAATTTCTAGTTTTCGTGGTTTTAGAATAGGAACAGTTTATATAAGTACAGTTTTGCACAATCAATTAGTTTCCAGTTTTTTATCAAGATGGCATACGAAGTATCCATTTTCAGTTTTCACCGGTGCAGAACCCGGATTAGTGATGTTTAATTTGTGTAATTGTATTTGCGATGGTATTCGTTAAGAGGTAGTGTCATCGGTTGAATAATTTTGGATTCAGGTTGTTATATTTTTCTTACCTTAGAGTTTTTACCATTTTATTCAGATTACATTTGCCATTATATGGTAGGGACTGAGAGCATGCCGTATCCTTGTTAGCTCGTCACATTTCGACTCGTGATGTGTCATTTATTATATTATTTACATACATAGTGGAATAAGTTTGTTAAAACATCTGTTGTTTTATTTTACGAGTACAGTTAAAAAACACTAACTTAGTGAAGTTTAGAACCCGCCAAATTATGTTTAACTCATTATTATAGAATTATGGCTACTGTTATACCTCCCCTCCTTGTGTGCCTTGGCCTCAATAAATTTTCCTCAATTAACATTTAGTTTACTTTTGAACCACTACAATCATTTTTATAGTTATATAATAAATAAGTTCACGTTCATTTTCAATTTTAAAAAGTACATACTTGTTTATTTATGGTTATGAGAATATTTGTGTTTATTATTCGCCCTGTATTTTAGGTTATTTTCTGTAAATCAACATAGGGCTGTTTTTGTTTATTACTAGGAAGTCTTTTTCAAGATGGTTGTGGATTAAGTTACTCTAAGGAATAAAAAGTATCACAAATACTAGAGATATAGGTCTTCAGAATAAATTAATTGTATAATTTATTTTTATTTAAAGTGAAAATGTTGAAATCAAACATAACTTGTTTGCTTATGCATCATGTAAAATCTCTTATTAGTTGTTGAAAATCATGTATTGAGAATTTTGGCTGTTATTAAGAACTTATGATGTTGCTGTCATTTTACTGTTCCTTGTTTGGTTTATTGTTATTTGTTACTCAGGGTTCTCTGAAGATAAGAATATTTGGTAATTTCTGTTTTCAAGATTTTCTGGAGGCTGCTCTTTGCTGCCATTGTTCTCAGAATTTTTTTAACTTTTTCTCTATACTTGAGTAATTTTATCTGAGCATGAATACTGCATATCATTTATATATGTTTGTATTTTAGGCGTAATTAGATGTAACATATGCCTTATGTTCCTTTGAAAATTGTTTTTCAAATTGCTACCTACTTCTTCAAGAAATATGTAATTGAGTTTCTAAACTGAATTAATTTTTGTTATAGATACAGAGCTTAAAACATTCTGTCAGTGAAGTTTTTCAATTCACGATACCTTAATTAATTGTGTGTTCCTCGCAGATTTGAGTTTTTAATTTCAAATACTGAAATTTTATTTATTAGGTACTTAATCTATTTGTTATGTTGTGTGTACTTAGTAACTATTAAATGACCTTGTCTAAGGATATGCTGATATCCAATCCCCTTGCATGGCAATTTTACAATCTAAAAGGTGAAGGATTTGAAATAAATGATCCTCTTAATTTGATTCTTTAAAAAAGTTCTTCCTGATGCTATTTTTTGGTCAGTAGTAACAATTTTAACCAAACCAGTTACAATATTATGTTAAATTATTTTTAAGAAAAGTGTGATAGAATAAAAATTATTCATAAAAGTAAAATAAGATAAACATTTGGCGGGAAAACTGAATTTTTTTATTTTATTTTTATGTTCAACTTGTAGATAAAAGCTAATGCAGACGATAATAAAGAGTGGTTGTAGAACTGACCGAGGGTTAAATCCTTGGATCCATGGCGTAAAAGTTGTATGAATCTGTCTTTAATGTAGCGATAGTGTCTAATATTGACAATCTATGAGAAATATAAAAGGTTTGATTTTATTTTTCTTAAAATAGTTTTCCAAATAGCCCACATTCAGCTGTTTTTATGATACTATTCTGGAAGGAGTGTTGCAAAGTTCAGTTCGATTTGAATGGTGATGGGAATTGTTCATTTAGGTGCAGTTTATGCAGAATAGCTTGGCAGCATTAGGGTGTTCTCCCACCAGTGATACTCGACTGCGACACGACCTCGACTCGACATCGCATACGAGTCTTACCCTTACATTTGTATGTTCGCCCTCCCACCAGTACGACCTCGATCAAACCGATTGCATCTGACTCAGTTTGTCCAACTCCTGCTCAACCAGTTGCGTATAATCATTAGCAATTGCTCCTCAGGAGACAAACTACTCAAGAAGTTTGTCTTTTTTTATAATTCTAGCACCAACAAGCTCAAGTAATAGTTGGAAACCTTCTTTTGACACCTGATAAAAAGACATATTTGTATTCATCACAGGAGAGTTCCTGGGCACACACATACGCTCATCTATTATGATTATATACGGTGATATCCAACAGCTGTGTTTTTTTTCTGTTTTCTTCTTAGTAATAATCAACGACTACGTCTTCTTCATCACTTGACATTATGCAAACTGCAGGTGGATTCGAAGAAAAAGTTGAACAGGTGCGTTGAGGTTGAGTCTCCTCGTGTGCAAACATGCACAATGTGACTTTTTTTCAGTCGAGTTGAGGTCTCGTCATTTTAATTGTTTTGAGAGTCATGTTTCACTGGTGTGAGAGCGACCTTAATGTATACGGAATATGAAGTTGATGAATTATCTAAAGGAGGGATTATTTTTTAATTTTAATACTAATTAACGAGGGAATTTTTTTGATGTTTCGTATTCACTCGGTCAATGTTGTGATCAAGGTTACATTTTTTTTGCCAAAATCAATAAAATTAGTTATTTTTAAAGTAATAAACTTGATGTGTTTGTAATGTTCACGAGCATTATTTTGTATTTTACAAACTTAATTATTTTCATTCTACATTATCATTCATGTTGGTTAACAACATTTAAAATTCTCTTAACTATGAAACAAGAAACTGAAATATATATTTTTCTAACCACCAGAATACGGTAACATAAAACACTTAACAATGTTTATAGCGCTTTCGTGTATCTTGTACACATCTTCAGTAAATTAAAATTTATTTTAAGTCTAAATTTAAAACTTCCTGCTCCTACCATGGTAGATATATCTACCATGCTAGGAGCAGGAAGTTTTAAATTTTGACTTAAAATAAATTTTAATTAAAAACCATTATTTTAATTAAAATAAACCATGGTAGATATATCTACCATGCTAGGAGCAGGAAGTTTTAAATTTTGACTTAAAATAAATTTTAATTATATCTACCAATATAATTTATAATATCTACCATGGTAGGAGCAGGAAGTTTTAAATTTTGACTTAAAATAAATTTTAATTTACTGAAGATGTGTACAAGATACACGAAAGCGCTATAAACATTGGTAAGTGTTTTATGTTACCGTATTCTGGTGGTTAGAAAAATATATATTTCAATTTTAAATAATACGGCTGTTTAAAAATCCTACATAGGATGTTTGATAAAAGAAACAAGAAATGTATATTTTATAAACGATAACAGTTGAAATTATCAGATAAAAAAAAAATGAAAACCTTTTGTTCACCTAATTTGCTTTAAAATTGTTCTATCTTGTTCAGCCTAGCTTTATTACAAAAACAATGATGATCCATTTTAAACAACGAAGCGGCAGCTCTTGGATCAGCTGATTTTTTGCTAATGCAACATTATAGAATAAAAATGTTTAAATATAACGTTATTAAAAGAAGATTTTTTCACCGCAAATTCAGTTTTATGAATTTGTACTAGCAGGTGGCACACTGCCATGCTATTTGGCATAAATTGTACATGTCTTATTTCATAAATAACACTGATACAAAAATCGCAAAATAAGACTTGAGTGTTTATATATTGTGAAATTGGTTGTTAAAAATAAATTATGTACCTACATCAGTCAAAATTATTGGGAGAATTAATTCGGAGAGGCTAGCTTGCAATTTTCTAATACTGTATTATTTTATTGAAACTTTTCTTCACGTATGTTTTACAGGATATTATATGTGTGGGAACGGAGGTCTCTGTGTCGAAAGAAGAATGCCTGCATCAAGTGGGGACCCAGTCAGCACAGCATTACACATGTCTCTTGCTGGCAACAAGTGTCCTACTTTAAAGAATGATGACTTAGACACAAAGATTGTAGCGTCTGCAAGACGTGTTTTGTTAACTGAAATACAATATGAACCCGCCGGAAGTTATTCCAATACTGTTTTAGACTCGCTTAAAAGTAAATATATAGTGCTTAACCCGAATAATTGTGATAGTAAAGTAGAGATTAAAGTGAAAAATGGATCTAAAGAGTCCTCATCACCCTCTAAAGAGAACAGTAACAGTAGTAATAGTAGTCCTAAGAAAGTGAAGTTATCTGATGTTACATTACCAACTCCTAAACGTATCCTTTACCCACCAGAAGCTATTCAGTTGGGATGGCAAGGATCTACACCTGTTGGTTCCGGAATGGTCAATATGGGAAATACGTGTTACCTCAATTCTACGCTACAGGTAAGTTAAGATTTTGATAATTTATCATAATAAAGGTAATTAATATGCGTTTCATGGTTGATGAGCTCTGCTGTTCTACGCGTTTACACCAATCAGAACGTTTGCCAACGTTGTCAGATTGTACGTGGCAAACATTTTGTGCGCATAAGGGTTTCTGAGCCGCAATAGTCCAGCCGTGTCTTGCATCTTGTACTGAACACATCGATTATAGAGTGCGTTAACATGCAATACTTTATAATATAATCAGCATTGTATGTTTATAGGTTATAATTTTTATTAAAAGACCAAAAAAATGGCTGACGAAATATTTAACAGCTACAAGAGCAAGTATTGGCAACATTGCTTGCAAGTTATTGACTAGATATAAAGTTGGTAGGGGACAATGAATACGTTCAGAGATCATTAGCCTTGAAAAATAGTATACTTTTATATGGATTTGAGTACTAGATGGTGGTTACTTGTATTTGTGGATAGTTGGGTTTCAATTTACCGTACTCTCTCAGGAATAGTTAGCCTGAGTCTGCACAAAACTACATGTCATACATATCATCCTCATCTCATTGGGTTTTAGGATTGCTTATTGTTTTTAAATTTAACCGATCTACACATTAGGAATTTAAAAAAAAAATTGTCAAATATTATCAATTAATATAGCGTATCAAAAAAGTTCCATATAAATAATATTAATTTTTTTTAAGGATATCCAAGAGTGATGCTGAAGTTATCAGCAAACCATGGGTTTAAATCGCTGATGTATTTAATTGACAATATTAGGATTTAACTGTGGACAGTCATGGTGCAATAATTATATGGCGGCTGCTGCCCCAGTTATATCAGCATGATTAAAAAATAAATATACTATAACTAGATTCACAGATTTGTAAGCTTGCACGTAGCAGCTGTCGTTGCCGTATGTACAGGGTCCGGCAGAATAATCTGACGATTTTGGAGGGTCAATAAAAAAAAGCACGATCATAGTACAACAAAGTTTAATGGGTCAAATGAAAATTCAAATTATACAATTTTACTTACAGCGTTTCAATAGTTCACTTGAATATTTCATTTGAAAATTATGTCATCCAAATTTTTCCCATTGTTCCTCACGCACTCATTCAACCTTACAAATTTTCGAGAATTAGCTCACATGCTGTTTTGCGAGACGCGTTGTCATTTTCAGTAAGTTGTTGCACGAACATCATCTTGTACGAATGGAACTGAAGGTCTTCATGAAGGATTCTTCTCACACTTCGGTCAGACGTTCTTAGTGCGGCAGCATGATTCACTACGGAACGCCGTGGAGACTGCGACACAGATAATCTTACAGCCTCAATGTTTTCAGGAGTTCTCACACAACACTTTCGTCCTGTTGGTTTCAGTTTCAAAGCAGACAATGTTAAACGAAAGTTTTTCTGCCACAGCAATATCGTATTCCTACTTGGAACAGACGCGTTTCGGTTTAAGTTAAAAATGTCTACGAAATAAACGCTGCGTAGCAATAACAGAATCATTGTTTTTGAAATACGCTTCAATCACAAAAGCACGGTGCTCACACGATCAACTCATGATGGCAGCTAAAATGGTAGTATTAGCGCTACCCCGTTACAACTGTACCAACTTCCTATTCACAGTGTTGCCAACATACCGATGAATACAAAATCGTCAGATTAATCTGCCGGACCCTGTATATTAGCAGTGAAATGTATATAAATAAGATGGGAAAGGGGTGAAAAAACAAAGAGCATAAAAGGAACGACTGGGTTTAGTGAATCAACACTATGAACAAATTAATGGATTTGAATGATACAGACAATTGGCGAATGTTGTTAGGTTAAACTGAATAATTCACGTTACACGATGATTTAGCGTAACGCATCCCTCGCGTAAGTCGAGATCTTACTGTTTAGAACTTAATCTGTGTGCTTCTAAAGAGATTAAATAAATTTGTTATGTATTCTATTTGTTTACAAGTAGCAGTTAATGTCAAGTGTAGGCTATTTTTAGAACTGTTTACAATATTTTCTGATTATAAGTCGACACTGTGTAGTATTTTTACCTTGAGTTTTTTTTTTAATGAAATTTTATCAAAGCAGTAGCACTTAAAACGTAAGAAACTAATTAAGTAGATGAGGTTGATGAGTAATTGTAAAAATTATCAGTAAAATTCTAAGAAAATATAATAAAGTGTAGTGATAAAACTGTAGTAAATATTTAGGCTTTTAGTTTTATTTAAAGAGAATTCAAAGCTATTTTTAAAATGGATTTTACTATTTTCTTAACATTTTTTAATTGTTAAACTGAAACTAATTGTGTACCCAATTTCTTTTATAATGTTAGCTGTTAATAAATATTTCGGTTTTTATAACTAATTTAGTTTTGTATCAAAATTATATTCAGTTCAGAATGAATGGTGTGTTTAGAACTCATGAAAAACATATTGTTTTAATAACTTGTTTTTATAACTTAGATAAGATATTTATAATGTTGCACACAAGTATAAAATAAGTAAGCTATAAAGAAAAAAAATGAAATTTATTTATTACTTCAAGTTTATTAGATTAATATTTTAAGTAGTTTTATTTTATTAATAGTGTTATTTTTATGCTTTTTTCTTTAGGCGTTGTTTCATGTACCTGCTTTTGTTAATTGGATTTTGAATGATAAGATTCATTCATCAAAATGTGGAATGATAAGTAAGTACCATTGATTATTATTTATAAGTAATTATTTAAATTTTGATTAATACATCTAATAAAATTATTTTAGCATGTTTGATCTAATCAGACAGCTGGATAAATTAAGGTCAAGTTTGTTATGAAGTTTGTTCGGTACATTTAGGAAATGTATGGCTGACAATAGTTTATCAATAGTTAACATTAGGTGTCTATGGGTTCAATTCAAATATTAATTTTTAAAAGCATGAGAAGTGTATAAGGGTTTTTTAAATACATTCTCACCATTGGTGATTTTGATTACAGTAGAATCTCAGTAGTCCGGCCTGTTCGGAACCGAGAGGGTGCCGGATTACTGGATGTGTTGGAATTTTGGAACTATAAATTATAAATTTGAATTTTGGAACTATAAATTATAAATTTAAACAAAAAATGATCATGCTAGATTTTTATGTGATTTTAAATTAAATTAACTAATTAAAAAAGGTTTGCTTAGTACTTCTGTAGTCATTGTACTAAACATAATTATCGGCTATTGACATCACCTAGTGGGTTGTAGGGTGCTCGTGTTCTGAGAATTACATTTTCGTTTTCAATCAGCATGAGTATGTCCAGTTATAGAGTATGACCCAGTTCTGGGTTTTGGATAAAAGGCCAAAAATTATTCCATTTTTTTTTTTTTAATATTTTATGGCCTACAAAGGACCACTTTAGTCATTTTACATTAAAGTCTTTCCTTCTTTCCTCCCTTTCTTTTCCGCCCAATACTTTTTCATCCTTTCCGAGCGCAATTTTCTTTCCTCCTCTGGAACCACTCTTCCCAATCGTTGCTTGTTCCTTCCCGGCTGTAGTATAACGCGTTCGTCCTTCAATATCTTCAATGAATTTGTCTTGTGTTTTAAATCTTCTATTGTAATTTGTAACCTTCTAATATCTTCTTTTAATTCTGTGATCCATTTAATATCACTTTTACTATACCACAGTTTTTCTATTATTTTCCTGCTAGTTCTATTTTCAGGTGTCCTTAAAAGATGTCCCAGGAATGATATTCGTTTCTTTTTAATTATACATGTAATAGGTTCTATGTTTTTGTAGACCATTTCGTTGGAAGCTAGTCTCCAAACTCCGTCTACTTGATAGTTTTTGTTCAAGCAAGTTCTGACTATTCTTCTCTCAATCCTGAGGACCTTATCTATTGCAATGGTATTTGTGGTTTTAAATATTGTTTCACTTGCGTATGTAATTTGTGGTAGGGCGACTGTTTTGTAGTGTCTTAGTTTCGTATTTATTGAAAGACATCTTTTATTATATGTGTTCTTAGTAGCATGTTTAATCCTAGTTAGTTTGTCTATTCTATTCTGCCAAGATGGTTTTTCGTTCAAGTTGCAGGTGATTACTTCCCCCAAGTACTTAAATCTCTGCACAATTTTTATATTGTGGTTGTCCAACCTTATTTTATCTGCAAGTGGAGTATGAGTTAGTAATTTCTGTTTTAGTTTTTGTTTGTAATTTTGTTAGTAATTTTTGTTAGTATTTCTGTTTTTTCAAACGATATCTTTAAACCAATCTTCTGAGCTATATCTTCCAAAGACCTGATTTGCTGTTTTGTTTCCTGAATGTTGTTGGCCAGAAGAGCTAGGTCATCCGCAAACCCCAGGCAGTTCAGATTTATGTCGTCCTTTTGATATCCAATTGTTATATTTTTTTTGTTACTTTTTCCCATTAATTATTATTCCATTTAATAATAATTAAGGTCTGCTTATTCATTTCTTTAATCAAATCTTAAACATACGTGTTATATTAAATCCGCTGTAATTAGGTCGAGTTGATTTCCCTAATTCAATTTAAATCTTTTACCAAAATTTTTCCTGGGTGAGGTTTCATACTTTTAGGCCTAATATTTTAAGGGCCAGACTACCGAGATTCTACTGTAAATAAATACATTTGATTTTTTTTCAATTATCAAAATATTTGAAAAATGTAGAACATGTAGTTAAGTTCCGTTTAACCATAACAGTACGAAAACATTTCTTTAATTTGGTGATTACTTAATTTAAATACTATATAAATGCACAGAGCTGCATTTATATACAGAACAGTGTCCATTGAATAAAAATTATGAATAAGTTTTACTATTCTGATTTATAATGCTTATATTGAGCTGTCATTTATTGGTCATGTTGAAAATGGTTTTGTCAAAAATCAGACCTTTTAAAAAAAAACAAATGTATAAAATAAGATACAGTAAATGCTAGTTACTGTAGTCTGCAATATTATATTTTGTCTCTTGAAATTGCCGTATTTTCGTTGAATTTATAAACATTCGTAAAAAATTGTATATATTCACTTTACTATTTTTAAATCTTAAAAGTATGTACGAGGGGGTACCCAAAAGTATCCGGAATAGCTCTGCTGTGGGCGGAGCTTGTGCAGTACAAATTCCCGCCACTAGGCTGCTTGTAGCGCTACTCATTGCCAGTTCAATGCCATTTTGTTCGTTGATCTAGCTTGTTCTGTTTTTGTGCAGTGATTGTTCTCGCTAGTGCTGTTTTGTGCTCGTGTCGTTTTTCATGATGGCAAGTTTTAATGAACAACGTGCGGCTGTGAAATTTTGCTTCTTGCTCGGTAAAAACGCCGCGGAAACAGTTGTAATGTTGAACACAGCTTACAAAGACGACGCTATTGGAAAAACCCAAGTGTACGAGTGGATTTTGCGCTTTAAAAATGGCGACATGTCGATTGAGAACAAACCTCGTTCTGGACGACCGTCGACTTCACGAACAGACGAAAATGTTGTGAAAGTGAAAGAAATTGTACGAACAGACCGACGACAGACCATTGACCAAATATCACAGGTTAGTGGGTTATCTTGGAGCTCAGTCCAACGCATTTTAACAGAAGACTTGACAATGAAAAGAGTCGCTGCCAAGTTTGTGCCTCGGGTTCTGACAGACACTCAAAAGGAACGTCGAATTGAAACGTGTAGTGATTTGAAACAACAGCTTGAAACTGATCCAGATTTCATGTCAAAGATCATTACGGGTGACGAGTCTTGGTGCTATGGGTACGACCCAGAAACCAAACAACAATCCAGTCAATGGAAGACTTCATTATCACCCCGACCAAAAAAAAGTCGTCAAGTCAGATCGAACATCAAAACAATGCTGATTTGTTTTTTGATGTGAGGGGAATTGTCCATTCAGAGTTCGTTCCACCAGGCCAGACGGTAAATCAAGCTTTTTATCTTGAAGTGTTAAGAAGACTACGAAACAGCATTCGTCGTAAAAGACCTAATTTGTGGTAGACAGGGGACTGGTTTTTCCACCACGACAACGCGCCTGCACACAGGGAAATCTCGGTTACCCAGTTTTTGGCGAAAAACGGCATGGTTTTGCTACCACACGCACCGTACTCACCCGATCTGGCTCCGTGTGATTTTTTCTTGTTCCCACGCATGAAAAGGGGCATGAAAGGTCTCCGATTTAACAACGTTGATGATGTCAAGAAAAAAACGACGGATGAGCTGGCAGCCATCACTGAAGAGGAGTACAAAAAATGTTTTGAACAGTGGAAGCACCGGTGGGACAAATGTATTAGTTGTAATGGAGAGTATTTTGAAGGGGATAAGGTTCTTTTGTAAAAAAATTAAAAATAAATAGTTGTAAAAAATAATTCCGGTTTCTTTTGGGTACCCCCTCGTACATGTTATTTAGTCACAAGATTATATTAAATGAACAAATTTAATGCAATGTAACTTAAATTATAATTATAAAATGTGGATGGAACTCAGTTTTGATTTTTTTTTTTATATTATGGACACATTCTTGCTTGAATACAGTTGAACTGTCCAAATCATGGTTAGTTACTTTTCTCATTAGGGATAGTTTTAGTTTTTAATATTTAATTTAAAAGAGTGAACTTTTCAATAAACTTAAAAATGGGAACAGTGGCAGTGTTTTAGAATAGATTAGTTAACAGTTTGGTAAGTTTAACAAAAGTTAAGAAAACATTAATTTGATGTGCAAAAGAAAGCTTTTTACAATTAACAAAAGTTACATCTGTGTGTCAGTATTTAGCTAAATGGAAAAAGTAGTATTATTGGCAGACTTACACTTACTGTATTAAATCATTGTGTTCTAAAATTATTAATAATAATTTGATTTTTGCTATTTGCCTAGCATAACCTCTTGTAAAGGCTTGGTTTTGCTATTTACAGTAAATTTTCTGAATATAACCCTCCATGAATGGTGAGAGAATATTGGTATTTACAATTTTTTTATCAGTAGATTAGGAAGTACCTACATTTATTTTAAAAGTTATAGGCTGTCCATATTATAATAAACTGTATTTGTCTAACTTATATTTATTCTATTGTATTAAATTATGTACTATTAAACAGTTTTATAATTAGCTTAATTGTAAAGTAACCGATGACATTAGTTTGTTATGTGATTTAGATGTTTCTCGTTATTAAATATAATCATATCATGTTTTGTTCTTGTGTAGTCTAGTAGCTTGTATCGGTGATTCTTATTAATTATGATGCAATTGTAATGATCTATATAAAATGGTATTAATAGGCTCACAACTAAATCTTACAGTAACTGTTCAGAAATTCGTCATCACGTCTATAAATGTTTTATATTTTAATAAGGCGCATTTTTATTGTGTCATAAATATTTGTTTTGTAGGCTACCACAAAAAGTAATTCAATTATGTTTTTTCCTTGCTCAAAGAGAACAACTTATTTGATATAACGTATTATATAATTTTTTAGTGTTACTTTTAAAGAATACACAGTTTCTTAATTTAAAAAAAATAATTTTAATTACTTTTTAGATTGAAATATTATAATATTTATCTAATACTAATGTTACTTCCAATTACATTAATAAATATAAAATTATTGTCTTGAAATTTATAATTATATACTGTTAATGTCGTATGAAATTGAAATATCTCATTTAAACATTCATTGTTGGCCTAGGAACGTGAAAAACTAATTTTCAAATAGGTGTAAATATAAAATTACAGTTTATGCTTCATTTTCTGATTTGTTTTGATATGCTTTGTATTTTTGTGTCCAAACTCTCGTTGTAATGTCATAGTTGATTCCCATGGAGTTTTTTTTTGTAAACAAGTACCCAGCTAATATATTTCTTACTATGTAAAACAAACTAAAATGTAATTTCATACAGTTAAAAGTTTCTAAAAATTCAACTGAAATTTGGGAAAACATGTTAAAAATGTAGTAGAACTCTTTCAGGAACAAATTAAGTTTGTCAAAATACTATTTTGTGATGTTTAACTGCAAGTTCTTAGAATCTGGTTATTTCTTTTCTAAATAATAAAACTTCCTTGTTAATTCGTAACAAATATTTATTTACAAATTTATTACTTACAAAACTATTATAGCTATAACAGAAAAATTACTTAACCTAATAACAGACTAGATTACAAAACGTTTTTCAGACTGAAGACTTAAACAAAATTTAACTAAAATAAAATATGGTCATTGACAGTCTAATAAACAATTAATCCTTACTTAACCCATTTGACTACAATTGCAGACTATTTGCCCATTACAGAGAATCTTTTTCAATACACAACCCACAATCTGGTTTTTAACCAATACTCTTCTCAACTGTATGCAACGGACTGATTGACCGACAAAAGAGGGTTTGTGCTCTTTATAATTATTACCAATAAAACTTCTAAAAGATTAAGAACAAAGAGTATGATAGAATAATGTAGAGAATTAATAATATAATATGAACATAACAGAAATTTCTACTCTATACTAAAAAGACGTGCGAGTGTGGACTAGTCGCTAATTGGGAAAGCAATAAATTAAACCTGTTAAAAGTCATATAAAAATCACTTATATATCAGTCTATGTGTCATTGGTTGTCTATAGAAACAAATAAAGACTAACTGTTAAAGACAGTTCCAGTACTTTTCTCTCATTTTGATTATGGGGTGTAACAACATTATATATGTTTATTTATAAAAGTGATTAATATTTTCTTGATATTTCAGATGGGGCTGGTCACACAGAATGCTTGATATGTGCTGTTATGAAAACATTAGAATTTACTCACCGTTTCTCTGGATCACCAATTAAACCTTTACAGATATATTCCAAATTGAAATGTAAGTTAAAAATGGTTTTTGTTAAGTCATATTTTTTAATCCACCGAGATTTTCTCAGGCAATGGTAGATTATGATAAGACATTACCATTTTTGTTTTGTTATTAGACATGTAAAGAATATGTCCAGTCAGCAAACCACGGCTACTGTTGTTTTTTTTCTTCAGTTGACTAATTTGAACCTACTAGAAATCAAACTGGTCCAGTTTGTTCCAGTGAATTCTGTGGGAGAATCTTGGTTTTTTTTAAACATAATTGACTGATGAACGAAGGTTTCGTAAACACAGCCCAGTGTAAAACAGTAGAAAAAAGTAATTGAAAAGTGTCAATTGTATACTTTATACTCAAAGGTATTAAGTTATTTTATCTTTCTGTGTGTATACTTTACAGCAAATTCAGCTTACGGCTGGATTTTTTTTTGCTGTTTTTTTCTCTTATTAATGTATGTGTTTATAAATAAACTTTACAATTCATTCTGCTGTTTGTAGTAAATTTCAATGTATATATTTAAAAACCCTTCTGTTTACCTTTTTGTAGCTGCTTTGAGTAAAGGTATCAGACGAACTAATGTCCTATAGCCGAGCGAGTGAGAGGGAGATATGTGGCATAACTACGCATGTGCTCAAAGATCTTTACCGTTATCCAAATCTGAAAACATACTACAGTCGTTATCTTGCTTGTTAGTTTACTGCGTGCATAAATGCTTGCTCACAACAATAAGTAAAATTAAAGACAATGTTATTGGAATGGCGTGTATGGCTTGTGCAAATGAGAGCGTTATGCATTCAATCCCACGGCTAGGGGACATTAGTTCATCTGGATACTATACCTTTTATTTATAATTTCATTCAAATTATTTCAGTGGATCTACCAACATCAGTATAATAAAGTAACTTAAAAATTGAGAGTAATTTATTAAATTCTTAATAGAGTTGTATTTTCAGTCATTCAGTTAAAAATGACAAAATTTACACAAATGGCTTGAATTATAAAGATTTTAATTTTAATACATTTTTTGTTATTTATTACACATGGTGGATCCACCGAAACATGTAAGTTTATTTGGAAGCAGTCATAAATAAAAAAAAAAATCAAAGCTACTATAAAAGGTTAGCAAAAAATAATATTAAGTGTTATACATTTATAACGTATGAGTTTATTAATTATATTTATTTCTGTTTTACTTTCAGTTATATGTAAGCATCTTGTTCATGGCCACCAAGAAGATGCTCATGAGTTCTTACGTTACCTAATCGAAAGTATGGAACGTTCATATCTGACTATCGTTGTTCAGGGCACCAAGTACGTATTATTTTTTGTATTAGTATTCCATGATTTTCAGTAATTTGTTCCAACTCAAACAACTGTAGAACCTATAATATAATCCAGCTGAATTTGAAATTTGAAGTGGTTATTAATAATGGCTAAAGTAGAAAGTACATTAATTTTAGAAATTTGTTAAAAAGTTTTCCTGTGTATTATTTAGAATTATATAATTTAAAAATACCTACAGGTATAGGATGTAATATAGGGGAGGCCACCAAAACATGTATGATTCAATTCAATGAACATGTTAAAGCATATAAAAATAAAAAAGGCATTTAAAATATAGCTGAACATTTATTTTTAAATAAACATACTATAACTTATGTACCCTATTCCAGTGTAAGAGCTATCTTGTAAAGGCCATCCTACTGTGGAACATTTAGGATGTTTCAAAGTTTATATCGACATTACAATTATGATAGCAATCGTAAGTTATGAGTCAGGTGGCACAGCGCTGTTTCATGCTAATTCGTTATATTGTTAAGTATACATTTCTATGAACGACCCTCAAAAAACTTATAAATTTACTTAAAAACATTTTTTGTCCTATTTTCCTAAATTTTTTATTTTTTTCAAATATTCCTTCTCCACAATAATATGTCATGACTTTCCATAAATTATATTTTTGGGCCCTCATTTAAATAACCAAATTTGATTAGTTTTAAAATTTTATAAATAATGTTCTTTTTAACGGTGAATTGATTGATATCCTTTTTTGTAACTGACCATATTTCATTTAAGGTTGGAGCTTTATAAAGTCGAAAAATCTATGCACTTTTAAGTCTAATTGCTGTTTTCACAAATTCATCGTACTGTTCCATATAACGGGTTTGCTTCTTTTTTGTTTTGTGATTGGTGTTACCAGTTTACCTGTGTGTTTAATTTCATTCATGATACTGTGAACACTGAATGCAGATACACCAATCAATTCTGATGTAATTTGTTCAATATCTTTAATGAGTAAAGAGGAATTTTTTATATGCAGGGAATTAAATACATTAAAAATAATTGTTTTGTTCCACTTTTGTAAATTCCTTCCACTTTTGTGTTTCACAATAGAAGTTGATGTCACTAAATATGTAGTTGTTGTAAACATGGGACTAAATACTTTTTAATAATATTTTGAAATTAAATTTTCAAAATACCATATATGTAACAAAATAAAACTAAATTACATTGTACATAGTACAAACATATACAACAAATAAAATAATATTGTGTGCTTAGACTTCAAAGATCGAATGTAAACTGAATAGTAAAAGAATTACGAGCTCGTAAAAACAGCATTATGTGTTTTAAAATGGCTGTATGTACAAGGCTTATAATATAGCTTGTAATGATTTACAATAGTTATAAATTCTTTTATAAAAGATGATAATAGATATTGAATGGTAGTCAAAACATTATTAACAGTCTGTTGTGAGTCACCAGGTTGTTATCATGCACCACACAAAAACACCCTGCAGTATTACTCACCACTACAAATGCATTCGAATGATAGCTGGATACAATATAGAAAATCATATTGAAATTTTGCTAGTGTAAATTATAATAAATTGACTCAGAAAAATTCTATGTTTATAAATTAATCACCAGATATAATTTGAAAAATTTGTAAACCTGATCACTAGTAATGTACTCAATATAATTTTTGATATTGTCGTAATAAGCTGACGAAAGTGGGCATCCATTGATAAATTTATATTATACTTTATGACATGTTTAGTTGAGACTACTGTTCAAATGGACATAAATAGAATTACTAACTGTTTTGGAAATTAGTGAAATTAAGTTAAACATTAGTGGTTTTAACTGGAAGTTCTCTCTAGTGTTATCATCAACTGAAATCACATATTTTTTTGTAAGATTCTGTTTATTTAGATACTTTTAAATACTGTCTTCATTATTTTTAACTGTATTTAAGACATAACCTTAATGTAAAATATGTGAATCTTTATGCACAAAAAGTGCTAATGGACAGTGCTACCACATCAACAAATACAAACTTTATTAAAACATAACGCGGTAGGCTGCGTACTGTAGTAGCACCAATTTTGTTTTGTGTGGGTAGCTTACTGTTGTTACATTACCGCTTGGTAAAATTACAGTTTTTAAAATTTTCATAATAGGTTTTCGATTGTTTTAGTATACTTTATATTGTAATTATTTTGTATTTATTTTACAGGCTTGATAACTACAGTAAAGAGACTACTCCTTTGAATCAGATTTTTGGTGGATATCTTCGTACTGAAGGTGAGGTGTGATTACATTTATTACAACGTATTTTGGTTTTATCAGTCATCCTAATTCACTTTGTTCAGTATAGTTGGAGAAATAAAAATTTGATGAATCACTTTATTGAATGTGATTAACATAATTGGCAATGAATTATCTTCAATTAATTTTGATTAAGGTTATCCTTTATTATGAACAATTTAGAGCATTAAAAAATTCTGACTGCTACTTGTTGAATTTCTTTTATGTACTACTGTTTTAGTCATTACTGCTATTGCAGATGTTTAAAGAGATGATAGATAAAAAGTCCCTTTCATGACGCATCTCATGGCTGGTGTCAATTTTTACCTTTGACTTATGGCAAAAACCATTAATGATTACTGTATCTACTCTTTAAGAGGAATCGAATGGCATGATTTCGTTCCCGACTGAATTCTTTGCTTCTGGTCGAAACCGGAACTTCAAACCCAATCCTGGCCCACTATTTTTTTGTGTAGATTACGAATTCAAAAACTATTTGTTGCTATCTTTTGTAGTCTCTGATATCTGGATGTGACGGACGGACATTAAAAAATTATAGATGACAATTTTCAACATTGTCACCAATTAGTGATGAAAAAATACCAAACCTGACTGGAAATCAAACCCAGGATTCCTGGCGTAGAAGCTAATTGCACTTATATGTTGAATGTTGTTGAAATGTATGTATATGTAAAGATAGAATCAAACATTTTCTATAAAATTTTATTGTATTTTTTTGTAAATTTATACACGTTTAATATTTAAGTTATTATAAAAAATACATTTACGATCTCTGTGGTCGTTGAGAGGTTGGATTGCCTAATCAGCCTTAACCTAATCTAACCTCATTTGAGTATCGTGTTTGTAGTGTTCTTTCATTTGCTTAACTTGCTTTATTTTGTGAGCTTTAATACATTATTATTAATATAAACATTATAATTTTATGCGTGTACCAAGTTTTTTTGAATATTGCTTCATTGGTTGTGGAATATGTTTAATAACTTAAAGGACGTATAAGCATACCGTGAGAAAATTGCAGTGCAAGCGTCAACCGTGGCGGGGAAGCATTACCCCCACCATTGTAGTATTTTGCATAAAGGCCGGTAACAGAATGTTTGATATTAACGTAGTGAAGCTATTTTGTAGTGGGGATTTACCCCAACTTATTGACGCATGCGCACCGGGACTGCAACATCCTACCGGTATAGCTATAGTGGTAACTGTTTCGATATCAATTTATGTGTAATTACTGCTTTGCATAATTACTAATGGGCAACCTATGATACAGTGGTCAGCGCAACTAGCTTTTACTCCAGAGGTCTTGGGTTTAATTCCCGATCATTTTTTCAACACTCATTCATCTTACACCCTTCATCATCTGAATTGACATTTGTGTGAAAAACAGTTGCACATAAAAAAAATTTAATGTGACTTCTATTTAGCTAGTTTTTTTACCCTAATATGTTTATGTTGCTATCTATTCAATTTAGAACAATAAGCAACCCCCATGACCCAATGAGGTGAGAGTGATATATACACACATGTGAATGAGATGTAGTCTTGTTTAGATTCAGGCCGACCATCCTGTGAAAGTGTGGTTAATTGAACCCCAGCCATCTAAGTGCACCGGTAATCATTTTCTAGTATTGAAATCCATATAAAAGTAGTTACCTTTACTAGGATTTGAATCGCGGAATCTTTGCCTCTGTACAACAGAGCTGACAGCTGATGTGTGGCAATGGCTGTACTTTTATAGTTGTTTGCACGTTCAGTTGACACAACAGTAAAGGACAGTGTTCTAATGGGGCTCTGACTGTGACTAGCACGTACACAAACATCGACTTTGTATATCAGTCAATGCCATCATTCGCAATAACATTTCCCTCCTTCCACGCCCAATCAATAACAAACCTTTATAATATAGAGTAGTTAGTCTATATGACCATTAATTAATAATTAACACTATAAGTTTATACTCCACTTCATATGCGGATTCCTATCGTGAAATATTTTTTTCGATATCTGTACTGGGACAGATTTTTTTTAGATTTATAATAACTGATTGCGTCATTTGTTTACATTTATTACGCAGTGTTTAAAAAAACTGGCGAAGGATGTGGAGGAGGCATTAGTAGGTCTGCAGTAAAATAGATAAGATGTTCATTTTAAACCCCCCCTCCCCCAATAGAAGAAAATGTTTTTACAGATTTTTTTATTTTTTTTTATTATTCATTAAACATTCTACATAATACATAATTTTTTTCTGTTAAGCAAAACTTTAATTGTAGTTATATCTTAAAAAATATGTTATATACAGGTTTAAAAACTGTATTTATATATGCATCCAGATGCCTTTAATTGATGTTTTTAGTTGCGCTAGTAGCAGTGACGATTCTCATAAGATCCATTGTGTCAACTGAACATGCTAACGACTACAGACTAACCTGGTTGGTTTCAGTTAGATATTTAGATTTCACAAATGTATTCTTATCTAGTAAATTATAATTTTTTATTAAAGAAATTCATTCGCTTATGTATATTTGTATATATTTTTATAGTTACATGCCTGGAATGTCGGCATGTATCAACTACATTCCAACATTTTCAAGATCTACTTCTGGACATCAGGACGGTCGGTTCCGTTGAAGATGCTTTGGAGGCGTATTTTGGTCGAGAACAACTTGGTGAAGGTGAAGAAGCTTACCGTTGTGAACAGTGCCATCGGCGAGTGGCTGCTACCAAGAAGTTTTCCATACAGAAGGCACCTAATGTGCTCTGCATGCAACTGAAGAGGTAGCTTATAGCCTGCTATGTAAAAAAAATGTGTAAACGTATTGTTCATTTTACTTGTTGGTATATTTCATCCAACAGTATTTATGTACATCATTATCTTTCAACGTAATAAGGTGTGTTATTCAGTCTATCAAAATTATAGAACTTTTTGGGTGGGTTTAAAAAATGTTTATTTTATTCTTAACTCATTATTATATTTAAGTTTCACTGTCAGTCTTATGCTATGTTTAGGGAACAATTGAAAGAGGTTTTTTATACAGAAATTATAATAAATCCTTAAATACTTGAGTTAAGTTTCTGAATGAGTTAATTAAAGTAAATCTTTTTCTACAAAATTTTTTTGAGACCATTATAGTACACATGAAAAGTAGTACTATATTATATTTTTGTTTTATGTTAACAAAAGTTTGAACCCTTAACTGTTTAATAAAAGAAGAAATATTTCTGATAAATTGCTCATTATCCTGAGTAGTATTTTCTCTGTAAAGGCTGAATAATGTAGCTTTTTTGAAACACTAAATGTGCACTGTCAGAGTATGATAATTCTGTACGTTATAAATGATAAAGAGGAGTCATTTCACTTTTTACAGTTTTAGTATTCCAATATATTGCATGATAGTTCACGAATCCATGTCCTCTCCACCATATTCTGTTGGTGGAAACAATAAAAAAGTTGTGAAATGGCGTGATAAATATGCAGTTCTGTAGTTAAAATTTTTAGTATACAAGGTGTGGCAATTAGTTCTTGGAATTTTTCAATAAAATACAAGCAAATTAAGCTACGAGCAAAGTTTTATTATTGACCTTCTCAATAGTTTCTCTAACTCTACATGATTCCAACGTTGCTTCCACGATTGGAAGGACCCTTGATAATCCTCCAAAGTTACTCCATTCAGTACCGTGGTTACAGCTTCCTTGACCTCCTGTATGCCGCCATGATGAGTTCCCTTGAGGTGTGACTTCATCTGGGAGAACAAGAAGTCGCAGGGGGTTATATCGGGCTATAGTGTGGGTGGTGCGGCAATGTTGGGATGTTTTTTATTGCCAAAAACTCTTTTCTCAATGAATGACGAATGGGCCGGCATGTTGTCATGGTGCAAGATCCAGCTGTTCTTGGGGGTCACGCATGTAAAATGCGTGCTCTCAGCTGTTCCAGGACACCAACATAGAACTGTTCAATCACTGTTTGTTCGGGAGGAACATATTCACGATGAATGATGCCACGGGTATCAAAATAACAATGATCAGCATTACCTTCAGTCATGACTTGGAGATCCTTACTTTAGTTGACCACTCCCCACCCACTGCTGACTTTGTTTATGGGTCTCAGGGTCATACTCAAATATCCAGGTTTCATCTTCAGTGACTACCCAACTCATCTAATCTCTGTCATTGCTCTGAATGCAGGACAGCAAATCCTCACTAACCTCACTTGTAATGTGAGTCACTCATTTTCATGACGCCACTAAAAAAGTTACTTTCGAAAATCATGCATAAAACAAACCAAACGTGCTAATAACTTCAAACGTTAACTACTACAAAAAGAAGGTCCCATAGTTCTGGTCATATGTTTAAAAATAACACAGTTACGCCAATTGTTGGGTTATAATTAAATTCCCGGAACTTAATTGCTGCACCTCGTAGCTTGGGTAATTTTATTAATTTTTTCCTGGGTCTTAAAAAGGAAACCAAATCCGTATAATTTGGACTAATAAAGAAAATGGGATTTTTTTCTAAGCTTCTCTGCTTTGTTAATCAAAAGAAAAGGAATTAAAAATAAGCCTGTTATTCTAACACTCAAAAACTAAATTTTTATTTAATAATTGGTTTTTATAGCAGGAGGCTAGTAGGTTTTGTAGTTGGTTTGGGTTTTTTTAAAAGTACATTAGAATTAACATATAAAATGGTCAGATATAAAAAAGGGTCTTTTTGTTACTTTTATCAGTGAATACAAATCAGAAAGATCAAGCCTACCTGAAAACTTGCAAAGAAAATAATAGTTCCAAGAAAAGATAGAATCCAAATTTTTATTTTATTATGATCAGATAGTTCTGATGTGAAGTGCCCAAATTCTTGAATAAGGGGTGATGGTTGCCTTTTTGTATATCAAAGGAACAAGATACGTTTATTTAATTAGAGGTTTAAAAGGATGTTTATTCAGTTTGCAATAGTACTTTTGATTCAAAAATTATTATATCTTATTGGTTGGATCAAGGAAGTTGAAATAAAGTAAGTAGATAAAATATTCTAAACTTTTCATGGTATAAAATTTGATGTTTTTTAGGTTTGGTATTCTCGGAGGAAAGATCAGCAAACACGTTTCGTTAAAACAGAAATTAGACCTTTCAAAGTTCATGCATCCATCAAGTTCTTCAAACAATGAACTAAAATATCGTTTGGTTTCAATGATCTCACACATTGGTCCTTCTGCTAGTTGCGGTCATTATACTGCTATGGCTGCCGCAAGTAACGGACTATTCTACCTCTTTGATGATAGTACGGTTAGTATTTGGAATTTTTATCATCTTTTTTTAAAGCATAGTGGTTCTACAATATCTTAAAATAAATTGAAATTGTGTACAAGGTACATGAAAGCGCTATAAACATTGGTAAGTGTTTTCTGTTACCATATTCTGGTGGTTAGAAATATATATTTCAATTGCAAATAAAAATAATAACTTAAAATAAATATAGTACCAGGTGTTCGTAAATGAATGTCCCAGTTTCAATTTATTATAACAGTTTAATTTTGACTATTTACAATAAATTATACATTAAATTAAAGGCAAACTTACCGAGTTTTTCTTATAAATGTTCAATATGTGCACATTTAGTTACACAGAATACTACTAACCTAAAATCTAATTCCCTCCATACTTTGGTTAACACGTCAAGCGTAATGGAAACGAGATAGCCTGTTCAATTTTTTGTCTCAACTCTGTAAAATCATTAGAAAGTGGCTGAACGAAGACACGATCTTTTATAAAGCCCAGAGGAAAAAATTGCATGGCGTGATGTCAGGTGAATGTGGAGGCCAGTGGAAAAGAGCTCTGACGTTTTGACCATTACGATCAATGTAACAATTAGCGACTTGGACGTTCAACCACTATCGTACAAAGAGATGCCAGTGGGGAGGGGCTCCATCTTGTTGCCAAACGAAGTTTTCGGGTTCATTTTCTAATTGGGGAAAGAGTCATTCTTACAACATAACCAGATAAGCCACCCTGTTACGGTAGCTTTGGTGAAAAAAGTGGTTTATACACTTGAAGTTGGGACGCAGCACAGAAAACGTTTAATTTGGTGGAATCTCTTTGATATTGCACAATTACATGAGAATTTCCTGTTCCCCATATTCAAACATTAATGGGTATTTACCTTCCCACTTAGATGAAAAGTTGACTGATCACTGAACTCTGTATTCACTCTTAGCAAACTACAGAACACTAAACACGTTACGGTCAGGAGTCGCCATTTCGCATACATAGCACAAAGCGGGAAAACAAAGCAGTCCTCACACAAACTACAACTGTTTTATGTATGATTTGTTGTAAATAGTCAAAATTAAACTGTTGTAATATACAATTGAAACTGGGACATTCATTTACGGACACCCGGTATTAATTTATACAGTACTTATTTTGTGACTTAGATGTTCTTTTTACTGTATAATTTTTTTTAAAAATTAAAGGTTTTTTATTTATCAGTTTCTCTTAGATAATCTTTGAAAAGGTTCAGAGATTGACTTTTTATTGAATTATAAAAAAATAACATGTCTAATAATGATTTTATTCTCGCAGGTAAGACAGGTGCAGCTACAGACTGTATTGAGTACGAACGCTTATGTGATAATGTACGAATTGGAACCACCAGCATCTGTTCAACGACCACCGAAACCTATACCATCGTTCACTATTAATTCCAGTAATGGTAAGATTTTGGCATTCAATATTTTATTTTACGTAGCAGGGTCATTCCATTTCAAATGGGCCAGAGGTGGTTGCATTACTATTTTGGAAAAGAATATTTTTTTCCATGGTTAATCCTCTCGCACAGGAGTATCAATTCACCTTTATTCTAATTTTATTTTGCAGAGCGTTAAATTTTGGCAATTTTTTAATCATGACCGCAGCTGTTTTACATGTTTGTTAGTGTTTACATAAAATTCAATATCTCATTTTAGGTTTGTGATAGAGATATGAAACAAAAAGGAAACATTATTCAGCTCATTTTGTGCTCTATTATAAAAGTATGCTATACCAGGCCTTCTGAAAACCATCTACTTTCCACCCTGCAAATTCACAATTACTTCATTCTCCACAGGGTCTGTCTGTATAATGAAATTCATTACTCATAGGAGATAACTCTGAGAAGTATCCTGTTTTCATGTAATTTTTCAGAATAGAGTTTTCATTGAAAATATACGTTGTCAGGCCTTTAAACCCAAAGATAATAGCTATTGGTGTATGTATGGTTGTGAAAAGAATATCTCAAGACTGGAATAGTGCACTAAGTTTTAACTTAGAACATAGTTTAGCTACCACAAGGGGACCCGCCATGAACATTTTCATCAAAATCGGTCTACCGGAAGTAGTAACTAAATCATACAATTTTCTTTAAAATCACCTCATATACTACATTTTTATGCTCTACAAGACGGGTAAGCACCATGTCTGGTAAATATCTAAGAATTCTTTTTGATTGTGTGTGTTTTTCACACCAGATTTTTTCTTAATTTTTTTTACTTTGTTCTCAGGTTTAAATGGTAAAAATCTGCAGAATGGTGTTGCCGTTACTCATTCCTCACCAATTTCTGTTCATAAACAATCTTTAGTTTTATCACCATCAAAATCGGAAAGGTATTTATAAATTTATTTTTATTAAATAAGTAAATGTCTTCTAGTTTTTCAGTCGACTCCCAATTATTCAATGTATGTTAAAAAATAGTGAAGTCTTGTATTTGAACAGTGGGCATATCATATTTACATGGCATTTTAATTAATAAAATTAATTAAATAGAGATATATGTTGCCATGAAATATTTCTGAATAAGTGAACGTAATTTTTAAAATATAAAATGACAAGTTGTTGGTAACAAGCAACAGTGTGCCAATTATAATGAAGAAATTAAGTGAAGTAGTATGATAAGTGATTTATTTTAATTTTTTTTCAGGTTGTTGTTGCTAATTGAAATAGCTGAAAACTTATAAAGCTGCTAAATAGTGGTCAATTCTGTATTTCAGTAAATTTATTTGTATTTACAGTAATCTTTTACTGGAAAATTAAAATACAAATAACTATCTGGAGAAATCTCTTGAAATTTTTTCAAGATTCATGTGTGCAAATTGTCTGATTGGGAGTATGGCTGTTTATTTAAATCTGTATTTATATTCTGTTGAATACAGATTCTTTGTTGGGATTTTTTGTAGGTCATGGTCATAACTACAGTGTTGTTTATTTATCAAAATTATTTTATTCATGTAGTACAAGTTGAATGCAAATTAAATTAATGGTAAATGTACTACATATTGTGACACTTATCGCTAAGGTCCGTTTCGGGATCTAGGTTATTAAATAATTAATACACTAAAGTTTACAATTACAAATATTTATTACACTAAACGATACAAAGTAAATAATAAACTAATTATAATAAAGTAATACAATAAATAACTTATTAATTTACTTAAAATAAATAATAAACAATAAATAATTTACTTAGCACTACTTACAATCAATTTTATAGACTACACATACAAAATGAAACTGAATACACAAAAACTGGATTTAATACAGATACACAATAACTTTTCACCAACACACACAAACAAAGACAGTATAACAATCGTTGACCAACACATTGCTCGGAAACGCGCCTGCACTACGCCCGATGGCCACTCGTCAAAGATCAAACGAATACTAACTCTGACCGCGCTCGGGGGTCTCTTTTATACTCATTCTAGTAAAGCAGGGAAACTTCATGCAAATAATAAAGTACAAAAAATAACTCTATAAGTGAGTGCTAGAAAAATCCATTGTAAACAAGTCAACAATAGGTCTTTTGTAAATAGAAGTTGTTACAGGTCTCTTTCACAAATAGTTGTACACAATACCCAACCTTTTATCATATACAATATTGCAGTCCTATTAAATAATTTTTATGAATAGGCATACCTTTATTGTCCTATTGTTACTATTTCACTCTATTATCCTCTCTTTACTATTTTCATGAATGAAATTCTAGAAATTACGCGAACCCTGTCTTTTCGATTTTGTCACAATATTTTATTTTAACAAACAAATTAACATCATTATATTGTGAGAAATAAAAAATGAGGAAATATAAATCAAGATGTTGTAAGATCCTGTTGTTTAAAACAATTAAAAATTTGTAGGTGAAAGATAAAATTACTAATTTTTTAAAAATTATTGTTATTGTTTAACAAAGTTTGTCGAGAATGTTAACTTTCTGCTGACCCGGAGATTGAAGGAAATATTGTCTTTAGTGCCATTGTATCAGGGTGTAAAATAATTATTTTAATACCTTTAATTCTGTTTAATATAATAAATCTTACTAATCTTTTTAAGCTGCCTTGATTTCTGCTATCTGCTACTTACACGTGTTTCGGTGGTTCCACCTTTATCAATAGAAGATGTAACATCTTCTACAGAAAATAAAATTTTTAGTTTCAAATGATGTTGTTTACTCTGATGATGGTGGATCCACCGAAACACGTGTAGTGCCTTTAAGTTTTGAATTTCTTATGAAAATCCTTGATTTGCTTTAAAGCGAAATATCATAAACAGAAAATTGTTTTTGTTATGACCTTGACCACTAAAAACCACTGCAAATAAATTTTATTTATGTTTACAAAAATTGTGTATTTGCCTCTTTAATTTATGATTACATGATTCTTATCAATTCTGTGACACTATTAGCACACTATCTTAAGTACTTCATGGATTTAATTTCTTAATTTTTTTTATTCTGTTACTTCGTAAAGTATTGTTTGATTGACACATACTCGAGATTTAACATAATTTTAAGCTTTTAAAATTAAGTTAATGTTAATTAACTGTAAAACACAAACAGCATCCTAATTTCCTGTATTGTTTTTGCCAGAGCGGCAGCTTTGTCATCAACATCTCCTTCAACTTCCACCTCCACTTCGTCATCAACTTCATTAACAAGTTCATCTCCACAGTCAAATTCAAATACTGCTTCTTCACCTTTGAAACAGTCCAAGTTGGTGAACGGACTTTCAAGTAACGCTTCAAAAAGTTTAGTACCTTATACACCAGGCGAGTCCAGTGACAGTGAAAGTGAAAACGCTACCGGATACCACAGGTCAACTAAACAGTTAAACAATGTTCAGTCAAAAACCAGTAGTGCAATATCAACAGTTAATGGTGTAACGAAAGAAGTGACACAAAAATCTCAATTGCTATTTTCACCGAGCAAAACAAATTCTGTAAAAACAGAACCTGCATCGCCGGCAGTTCATAAATTAAATTTTATACCGTCTTCAGTTTTGTCGTCATTAAGTAAAAACAACGGTAGTGTAATAAAAAAAGAAAATACTGGGAACCAATCGGCAGTGATGAACCAGTTGACTTTAAAAAAGTTAAACGATGATTCACCTCCCACATTAACCTCATCAAATATTTGGCTTGTCTCTGATGCAACATCGCTGAACAGTCCAAACAGCAGTGCTGGTAGCAGTAGCGGGACAAGTATTGGTTGTGGAGCTGTACAGTGGTGCGTTACAGAAATCTCAAAATCTAGGTTAGCTAAACATAAGTACGTAATAAATAATTTATTATTTATAAAGACCGTTCCCATAATTAGGTGCATTTTGATGCTGCATTTTGTTCTTCTGTACTGAAAATGTTTTGCATAACTGTCCAAAAAAAATTCATAACCTTTAGTCTAATAATTCTTACCAATAACACATCACATTACCATCCTTTTCTTTTAAAAAAATTTTTCCATGACTTTCTTTTTATATTTGCATTGTTGATTTGCACAAAATTTTCTTATAGGATATATATAAATCTGTGATATTGCAAAAGTATTTGATATTATGATTCTGTTATTTTAATAATTTATCTGCTTTTTGTTTTCACTTTTCTTCTATATCTGTCTTAGGTTATTCTGTATTAAAATGTATTTCTTTTTTCACAATAGTTTCTTATGGAATGCACAAACTTTCATATTTTGTGTAGCGATCATAAATTTTGTCTTCTGTAAACTGTTTCATGTCGTGAGTTCTCTTTTATATTTTATTTTAAAAATTGGAATAGCTAACGGTTTACTTTTACTGGTTTGAAGTGATTAAATGTTTTTAACATTTTATTTGATAATTTCACAAAAAATTTATATTGGTCAAAAAAATTGGCCTTTGATTATCAAATAATTGATATTCAGTTACTTAATCCATTTTACAAAATTAACTTTTTTATTTTATTTTAATATGACAGAAACTTTTCATTAAGCTGTTGTGTTACATTATTGCGAGACTAAAGTTGAAGACATAAATCATGTCTTTAACTATAATATAACTATAACAATTGAAGGCAATCAGATTGCCCTGAAGGCACAGTTGGATGAAAGTTGAACAGTTAAGACCAGAGATGTTTTAACCTTAACCAAAAGCATTTATTTGTTGTTGTTAATGACTAAGGCTGTTGATGTGAATTATGAAAACAAAATATCAATCGCAAATTTTTTTGTTCTAAGAGGTCTGTCCAATAAATACAAGAACGGAGGCCATAAAAACTTTATTTTATAAAATTTTGGCTTTATCAGTTTTGTCCCCTTTAAAATGCTCTTTATTTCATTGCTATGTACTTCGTCCAACTTCTTTTTCATTGCTCAACGAAACCCTGAAAGCCCTTGGCAGTTAAGCTTTTTAGATTTCTTGTTTTATTGTTTACAAATCTTCCCAGTGCTGTCCCTCATCTCCATTTTGCATTTTGGGAAAAGAAAAAAGTCACTAGTGGCAAGATCTGGTGAATAAGGAGGATGATCAAGGATTATGATGGAATTTTTGGCCAGAAACTCGGGAACAATTAACGTTAAAGGTGCGTTGTCATGGTGAAGAATTCATCCATCACTTGAGTCAAATTTGGTCGAACACGACACAAAGGGTTATGTGTAGGCCTACTGTAGATTTACCTGAATTAAGTTAATCAAAGGTCATTCGCACAGTTTTTTGGTGATTGGTAGGGACGAGGGACTGTACATGATCAATGCTTTCATCAACATAGGAGGTTGAAGGTTGTCTCGGCCTAGCATTATCCTTGGCATCTTCTTGGCCATCTTTGAAACGCTTAATTCACTTTAAAACAGATGTTTTCTTTAAAGCATTAGCACAGTAAATAGCCCGCTACATATCTGCAATTTCATGAGAGCTTTTCAAATAAAACCTGGTGCTCAGTGATTTCGTCCATTTCCATTTTGACAACAGTAAAACCAAGCACAACAGAAATAAACACAACTGGCACAGTATGCAACGCTCAAAATTCAGACAAGTACTGAAGACTGATTAGCTCTCAGGCTACATGCGAGCTAGTGAACGGGGCTATACATCGCTTCATAGCCACCATATTGGATCAGTTCGCGTATTTATTGGGCATATCTCATATTTCTATACAGCACATAAACAAATAGATGTGTTTCTAAAGATTGGTTTTATACCAATCTTTTTAATCATCTGGATAGTTCATAGATATCTTGAACACAAACTTTCTATATCTGTAAATAATTGAATTCAATTACTTTTTCAGGTCAAATGAAAAAAGTGAAACGATTACGACTGAATCGAAGCTGTGCTCAGATACTTCAGAAACACCTACTACTGGAGACCTAAATAATAGTAGTAGTAATAATAATAATAATAATAATAATAATAATTTAAACTGCAGTAACAATAGTAATAACAGTAACAGCAGCAGCAGTTGCAGTAGCGTAAGCAGTCTAAGTGGGAATTCGTCATCTCACGACTGGAGTAGTTCTGTCATGAACGGAAGTAACAATAAAAATAATAGTTGTAATAATAATTGTAGTAACGGTAATAATAGTAATAGTAAAATGTGGGATGGTTGTCGAAATAATGATACAGTCAATGAATTG
Organism: Catonia carolina; assembly: GCA_035578175.1. Lineage (NCBI taxonomy): Eukaryota > Metazoa > Arthropoda > Insecta > Hemiptera > Achilidae > Catonia > Catonia carolina. Next base: position 250,808,069 of record JAQMRL010000001.1, on the reverse strand, counting down.
CTCAAGTTCTCACATAGAGGTTACGGCTCATCTAATGGTAAGTTTGCAATTGAAATTTAATTTTATATTTGTGTTTTTCTAGCAATTAATGTCGACTATTATTATTAAAATCATGAGAATGAGAGCTTTCTTGCGATTACTTGGCTGTTGTTGGATTTGTCACTTTATCTAGTTCAAGGTTGTTTGCTTGGGCTGAATTGTAACTGATTAATCATAGTTGTCACCTCTTTAATTATTAATAATTTATACAAGAAGTCCAGTTTTATAAATTTCCTTTACCCCATCAGTATTATTATAACCAACATTGGTTCATTATTTTCGTAATTGTTAATTATATTCTGCAGAAATAAGTAAAGATGTTATGTAACAAACATTAGAACAATACAAGAGAGTTTAAAATCTATTTAATTAATAAACATACCTTTCATGAGACGACATGTCTCTTGGCTGGTGGCAATTTTTTTCTAAAGAAAGGAGTCGACCCGAGAATTCACATTGCGAGTTCACTTAATTCAGGGTTATCCTTCCTCATAATGGGTTCAACCCCACTTAGCTTTCTAAGTTACTCTTTAAGAGGAATTGAATGACGCAATTTTTATTTCTAAATTCAGACTTTGATTGTTTGACTTCCGATTTTGGGTCACTTTCAGTCAAAACCGGAACTACAAACCCAATGATTTCTGCATCTAATCTTTAAGAGGAATCTAATGACACTATTTTTGTTTCCAAATTCTGATTTTTATTTCTTGACTTCTGGTTGAAACTGGAACTCCAAACCCAATCCAGACCCACAAACATTTTTTGTAGTAGATTATGAATCCAAAAACCGTTTGTTGCTCTCTCTTGTATTTTTTGACTCCTAGATTGGGCGGACGTAGGAAAATGATTAATGGCAAAAAAATTGCCACCAATAAAATCATAGCTTCACTAAATAGTCAGTGTGTGAAAAGTAAAATAAATAAAAAAAAGTTTTTAAACTTGCGTGTTTATATACCACAATAACCGTTAAAATCGAGTGTAACTTGCACCATTTATCAGTTATAATCAGAGAGCAGCTTCATCAATAAGCTGGCATTTATAATTATGTGCAGTAAAGATGAATAACTATTTGTAAAGTAATATTTTTAAAGCTTAATCTCCTTTAGACCAATTGTAGTATTCACTTCTACCATAAGTATGACAATGTCAACTGTTACATGCCAGCTCTCACTCCTGTGATTTATATTACAGAATTTCATTTTTTAAATTTTCTGTTAAAAAAAAACAATACTTGCTTATGATGCATCTTTTCATATTGATTTTCTAGTAGTTGTTAAAAATCTGTTGATGAATGTAAACAGTGAGATCTTGTGGTTTAGGCACAAGTATCAAAAGATTTAAGTTATTACACTAAATACTTCTTATATCTTTGTGTTAGAATTACTTCCACCTTACAGTTGCTGGGCTGAAATTTTGTATTCTCGTATATGTATGCTTGTTTTGATAGATCTACTATCATGAGAGTACAAAAAATTGTATAAAACTCTTTTTTTTTTTTTTTTGAAGCAAGTTTTGCAACCTTAGAGTCGCTTCTCGCATCCCTTCCGCCATCGCTCCCTATCTCTCCAGTCTCCCTCTCGCAATCCTCTACCTTCCATCTCCTGTCGAACATTGGTCATCCATATTTTCCTTGGCCTACCTCGCTTCTGATGCTGGTTTGGAGTCCATTCAAAGATTTTCAATGGTATTCTCTCCGTATTCATTCGACGAAGGTGGCCATACCATTTTACCTGATTCCTCCCAATGCGACCTAGTATTGTTTCTTTTGCCTGCATCTGCTCTCTTATTACTTCATTTCTTACTTTATCTAATAATGATAAGCCTGCGCATCTTCTCCAATACATCATTTCTGCAGCAAGCAATTTTGCAGCATGTCTGCGATCCATGACCCACACCTCAGATCCATACGTCAATATTGGTTCTATCATAGCTTGATATATGTTTGTTTTTGTCTTTTTTGTAAGTGTTTTGTTCCACAGAATTGGATGCAGTGCTCTGATAATGTTTTTTCCTTTCCCTATCTTCCTCAAAATATCTTCATTGTCTCTACCATCCTCATTTATTGTAACACCCAAGTAATTATATTGCCTCACCATCTTTATAGCACCAAAATCTGTCTGTATGTCCTGCCCCTTGCCTCCAATATTCAAATAATTTGTTTTATCCATGTTGACCTCAAGTCCCCACTCCTGAAAATCTCCTATCAGTTTATTCAGCATATATGTCATATCCTGCTGGTCTTCTGCTAATACAACTTGATCATCTGCAAACAATATAGTATATATGGGCCCGTTTCCTGTTTGTATTCCCATAGGGCTACATTTCCTGATCCACTGTCTGAGAGCACTATTTAAGTAAATTTTGAACAGGGTTGGTGATAGACATGAACCTTGTTTAACGCCCTTATTTGGGAATATAGCAGCTGATTCTTGACTTCCAAATCCAATAATTGATTTATTGTTTTTATAAATTTCCTTTATAGCGTTTACGTAGACCGCATTTACACCAGAATCCCTCATAGCAGTCCATAATTTTTTACGCGGTACAGAATCGAATGCTTTTTTCAAGTCTATAAAGGTGGCATGGAGCTCCAAACCTCTTGCTAATCTTTTTTCTATCAACTGCTTCAATGTGAAAATATTGTCTACACAGGACCGTCCTGGTCTAAATCCACTCTGTTCTTCACTTTCTGTTAAATCAAATTCTATACGAGCTTTAAGGACTCTTTCATAAAGTTTACCGATAGATGAAGTTATGCTGATCCCCCTATAATTACCGCAATCCTTTCTATTCCCTTTCTTAAAAATAGAGTGTATATATGCTGTTCTCCATTCTCTAGGAATATCCTCACCCCTTAGGCACTTGTTGAAAATTTTGCACAATATTTTTAGAACTTCTTGTGTGGCGTGCTTTATCAACTCAATAGGCAAATCACCTGGTCCGGAGGCCTTGTTATTCTTCATTCCTTTCAGAGCAGATTCCACTTCTTCCAATGTTATCGGATCCACCCCTCTCACGGCTGTCTCTTTAACATCAACTCCAGTATCGAGGAATTCTTCCCGATTCTCCACCAACAGCATTTCATAATAATCTTTCCATTGATCTACTGTGATGGGGCTAATTCTTTTCCGTTCATTGGAATTCTTTCTCAATACGTTAATCGTTCCCCACGCCTCCCTTGACCTAGATCCACCTACTAGTGAGCTGATTTCTGCACATTTGATGTTCCACAATTCATTTTTCGCGGTTTTTATTTCTTTTTTCACAATATATCTATATCTATTATAATTTCTCAGGTCTTCATCATCCTTTGTGTTCAACCACCTTAGATGTAGTCTTTTTTTCTCTTCAACAACTCCTTTCAGGTCCTCTGTCCACCAAGAATGAGTGTGCCTTGTCTTCTCTTCAAAACCCAGTGCCTCTAGTGCTGCTTCGTGAACTTTCGTCTTCAATGCATCATACATCATCTCTGCAGAACCATTTACTTCTCCACGAAAACTGTGAGCCAAACGAAGTTTATACAGGAAACTGGTGGATTCATTCTTTAAACTATCAATGTTATACTTCCTATGTAATTCTTTATTAGTGTTTTGTTCCTGCGGCCTTCTTCTTGTTGAATACTGAATTTCAAGTTTGGCTTTCACAAGAAAGTGATCTGAACCACACTCCGCTCCTCTCCAAACTTTTACATCATAAGGCTTTATTGCTGAGTTCTGCTTCATTATAACATAGTCGATAATTGACCTTAGCTTTCTTGATTTCTGGGTCCACGTATATTTATGAATATCCTTGTGCTGAAAATATCCATTTAGAATTCTCAGGGAGAACTGCTCACATATCTCTATCCATCTCTTTCCATTATCATTTATTGCATCCTCGCCGTGTTGTCCTATTATTTTATTGTCCAGTGCCTTACCAACTCTTCCATTCAAGTCCCCCAATAGAATTACTTCTTGTCTGCTTTTCGTTTTATTCAACTCTTCCGTTAGTTTATCGAAAAAGGCGTCCTTTGTGTTATCATCTGAATCATCGGTGGGTGCATAGATGCCAAATATTTTTACTTCTCTACCATTCACCTTAATATCAACAGTAATGATCCTTTCATCCACAAGTGTCCAATCAATTATATTTTTCACCATAGTTCTCTTTATTGCAACAGCCACCCCCGCCTTAGCTCTTCTAGATTTGTCCACTCCACTCCAAAACAATATGTAATCTGCTCTGTAAGCGTTTCCTTGTCCTTTCTTTTTCGTTTCACTTAGAACCGCTACATCCATATTGTATGCATGGAGCTCCTTAAACACTTGTTCTTCTTTCGTGTTCAATCCTTGTACATTCCAGCATCCAATATTCTTTAGTTGTTTGTGTTTCCGTTTTATTTTCCGAGAGTTCCAGTCCATCCGAGGCAAAATTTTGGGATTTTTTGCGGTGAGAATTTTTACAGATGACAGGGTGCAGGCCTATCGATCTAACCCTCTACCAGAAGGATCGGTCAATTTTCTTGTATAAAACTCATTTTTTGTAAATGATTTAAGATAAAACATCTTTTGTCAATTGTAATACATTTTTTAAAAAAGTTAGTTTCAATTTTGTGTACTCTGAAAATGGTGGATTCACTGAAACATGTCGGCAGTAAGTAGGATTATATTAAAAGAAACATAAATAAACAAGTGATACAGCAGTTTTAACAGTTCAGTGGAAAATAACATATTTTTACTATAGGATTGAATATATGTGCAGGATGCATTATAAAGATTTATTCTTTTTATTTATATCTGTATTTTTAGTTTCATACTCTTGTTTTTATTATGTAAATATGTTCAGTAATAATTGATGTTTAAATATCTTTAAGTAACTGTCAGTTATGTTGTATTATTTGTAAAAATTCCTAAAATTATAATTTTGAAATGTGTATTCCTTGCTCTAACTGGACTCTGCAAGGAATATAAAAGTATAAAGATAAAATAAATTATAGGTGTTGTTCTAGTCATGACTAGCCGGTTCGGATGTTGGGATGCCTATTTTGACCTTATTAGTCGCAATCGGGAACGATTATGTGGAGCTTTTACAGAGCTGTTATTATCGATTAACTAAATTTGCTTGTGCTAATTTTTATAGTATATAAATTGTTTAAAATAATTTAATTTTACGATATTTTTTATCATTTTTTTTAGTCAATTCTTGGAATGGAGGAAAAAGTGAAGTTGATAAAGAAGTGGAAAATGAAAAACACGAACAGAGAAAGCGGTCTCATCACAATGACTATGATTCAGAACTTGATAGGGGAAAGGTTAGTTTACTTTTGTTTAGTATTTACGTACTTATAAAATTCATGTACGTTTATCAAATAATAGAAATAATTTTTTTTTGTTTATAAAACTTAGCTATACATGTGTAAAAATGTACACAAAGATGTAGGGTAATTTTATGTAATCTCTTGGGTTTCGTAATCAATTGGCTGCTGATGAATTTAATGGTTTATCATGTTTTGTTTAGTAATGAAAAATGATTCTTTATGAAAATTCAGCTATAAATCATATTTTGAAATATGTGATTAGCACATGTTCTGGAGTGCACTATACTGAATTGCTCCGTACATCTTTGTTATCGTTCATATAAGAGCTTGCGCACAAAATATAAAATGGACTTGTACCTGAACGTTTTATAGATGTAGTGTATGATCATTGGTGGCGAAAAAAAAACCCCATACATTCAACACTTGAATGTTTACGTGGCTTAGCAACGTATGTTAACACTCCTGGTAATATACATCCAGTTTAACATTCTTCATTTCAATCATATTCAACAGTCAACTTTTGTTTTTCTGTTTATATTATTCTGATTATTATGCGATAGATTAGATTATATGACACGTGAATCAAATATAAGTGGAACTATTGTTATAGAATTTATTAGGACAAGATAGAAATAAGAAGACATACATTATTTTTCTACATAATCTCCTGACATTTTTCCCAATAGGAGTAATTTTTTTTATCCAGTCATCATAAAACAAAGTTGGTTGTGCCATGATCCAATTGGGGGCGAAAGCTTCAAATGTAATATCTTCATCAAAATGTTAACCTCCAATAGCATTTTTTAAGGGCCCATCGCAGGGCGATAAGTTTGAACTGTAGAGAGAGTGTTCCAATGCAATCCAGATCATTTCTGCAATTTTTCCCGGTACCCTTACAGGGCCGAGCATCGTCTTGGAGCAGGAAAATCTCTTTTATGGAAAAGCCGTGTCTTTTCCAAAACCCAAGGTTGTCGGTAATGATTGCCTGAGCACTGCCAAAGCTGATTCCCTCCTCAGAAACAATTTCAATGATGGTTAACTTTTTAACTTGTTAATATTTTATTAGGCGTTACTCCCTAACTGTGTGGGTTTTTTTAGAAATTGACAGACAAATGTTCATGTAAACTTAAACACATGTGCAACAAACACAACAACTTATACTATACCCAGAGCATGTGCAGTATATTGCGGAACCTTTTGTAGGATAACTGTACGAATATTACGGTTTGTTACCGTAAACAGAAATGTTAGTTTCTTGAAAACATGAACAGACTATTCACAGTGCTGAATGAAATCTAATACGCAGTGTAATAAAATGCTGTGAAGTTGAAGCTGAACAAAAATGCCTTTCCTTGCCTTTTAACAAAAGCCATGAGCGAGTGGCTAACTACTGTGATGTTTCTCTTTCCACAATTCAAAAAATAAAGAAGGAAATTAAAGATGTGAAGAAGCTATTCTTCAAAAGTTTTCTTGACACTTGGTAAAAAAACCAAAACGGTTAGGTGAGACTGTTAGTGAAGACGCCGGTGACAGAGATAGTGAAGAAGGTGATTCATTCGTAAAAAATGTTGTTCCAATGGAATGAGGTAGCTGGTAATTACAGTAAAACATTTCTAGTCATGTAATTAATCTATAGGCAATATTACAGGTCAAATTTATTTCTTAAAAGTTTTATGAAGAAAACATTTCCTCTGAATAAACCACAGCTTAGAAAATGTATGTAGAAACTGCACGGTAGTGAAATGTACGAGTAGTGTCTCACTGTTGAGGTTGGCAGCACTGTCAAATTTTCACTTCCCTTCCTCACAGCCCATCTATACACAAAAGGCAATCTCATGACTTCAGTATCTATAGCATAAACTAACTATTTACACAAGAATTCTAAGAAAAGTATAAAAACTCATTAAATAATAAATATAAAATCATTTAGAACATGGACTAACTAAATAAACTGACATACAAAGATACAGCTGATAGGCAGAAACACTTGAATGCATAGGGAACTTTCAAAACATCTGTTACAAACTAAACTCCGTCATAAATGATCTTGTGAAATACTGTATTATTTATGGCAAAAAAATGTTACAACCGATGCTGCTTTTTTAGTAAATTCACTTAAGTAAAAACTGCGACTGTTAGAGGGTAGCACATAACAACATGATAAAATGCGAAATACAATACAGCAATATGCTTTGGGATCCGATCTTTGTTTATGTAATATTACGGCAAAATGCGTTAAAGGGTTAATCTTTGGTAATTCTCAAGAAGTCAGCCAACAGTACGAATAACCACCCTTTGTGTTGTTGGTGACCTTCATTTTCTACGACTTCTTCTCGCCCTTCTAAAAATTGTTTGTGCTATGAATACACTTGTGTCTTTTTAAGAGTATTATCCCTGAACTGTGTATCAAGCCTCTCTAAAATTTCTGATGATTTTACCCCCTCTTTTGTAAGAAATTAAATTTTTTATTCTTTGCGCAAAGGAACAACTGTACTTTTTGCTTAACACTTTGAAGCCTGAGCTATAAGAAAATGGTATGTCACGGTGTCCTGGGGGTTTTAGAGTAAACTTCAAAAAATTCTAAAAGATTTAATTTGTATCATATCTTAATGATTTTAGCATCAAAGTGATTAAAAAATCAGAAAGTTTATTACTATTTATTTACATTAAAATTATTATACTTACTAAATTTATGACAGTTATTTAAATATACATCAAAAAATTATGAAAAACAAAATTTTTACGTGCTACACACTACCTAATTTTAGAGTTTCACAATCCTAAGCACTACTAAAAGAACAGTTTATATTAATTCTACAGAAAGGCAATGAAATAAACTTCACACTAAACATGTTTGAGTACTAAAATTTAAAATATATTACACATAATTAGCCTTCGTACGAAACACTCGGAAACACACCGGTAAGCACAATGCAACATTACAGTCAGGGCAGTACCAGGTTGTTTCTTTCCTTTCAGCCTTCCCAGTTTCAGTTTTGCTCTTTTCTGAGCAAACTTTACAGCAACACACGGAAAACATAAAATGAAAATTAAATTATGAATATTACTGTCAAATAACCGCACAAACAAAGCGATCTAGAAGACAAAACAGTACAACGTATACAACCGAACAATTTACCAAACGAAAACAATTACCGACAAAATACAAAACAAATCAATTATTACAAAGTATAAATAACTATATTATTTACAAACATCAAGTACAGAATAACTACAAACCTAATATAACTACGAATAAATCACGACAAAGTACACAAATGTACATCAACAAAAACATAACCTCACACACGGCTCAATGTTTTTCTACATAGTTCACAAAATATGCGGTAGATTTCGCTGCAAGCATAGAGAATTGAACTAAATGAAATATAGAATGAATCTGTACAACCGAAGCCCGATATAACCTCGTCTGAATCTTACTACAGAATTTAATGGACAACCGCAATTTACGCTCACCCCTAGTTATGCTCGGGCTTAGGCTTCAAAGTGTTAAATATCACGATGGGATGGGTGGAATGTCTTCTAAGCATTCCCATCCATGAAACTCAGAAGCCACACCCCACTGTTGGTACAAACGGAGTTCTGGTTTATATTTGATTCTTTCTTGTAAATTAAATCAGAGTTATTTAGAATATTTACAATATATTATTGAATGGTACTTAAAGTCTTTTTAATTTTTTTCTAGGTTAAAAAACTAAAGAGCAATAATTTTTATTCACCATCAAACAGTTGTAATGGTCGAAGACACAATCCATTTCAAGATCATCAGAACAGGAAAAACTCGTGGCATGGTAATAACAATGGGATGAATAACAAAAGACATTTATTTCACCGAAGTTACAATAATATCGACCGATACAGAAATAGTAACCACCGATCTTATCACAGTCAAAACGGATATAGTAATCGCTGGCGTAGCCATTGACAAAAACAGTTTTTCTAGTCTTTTTGTTTCTCATGTATAACAAGTGTAAATTTATTACAAAGAATTTAAATAGATGGCGTCAAGTTTAAATGTGTGTTGGTGATTATGACAGTGTAGATGATGTTCAAAATTTTTATGGGTTTTCTAATTAAAGTTTTGTTGATTTAATTTTTGTATTTAAATCAAGTATGGGTTTACTATAACCATTTCTTTTTCGTATAATGTAAATAGTACTTACGTTTAATAAAATGTTGTAGGTTAATAATTTTTGTTGTTTTTTTTTTAAATTATTATATCGTGGTAGATATGTTAAAATGTTATTTTTGTAGTAGTTTGTAACTTATTATTTTTTAACAATGCAAGGCTGTAGTGTTATAATTTTTTATATAAAATATAAGTTTGATGTTCTTATATAATCAAGGTTTAAATTTATTTCTTTGTCGCATATTCAATTTGAAAATTTCAACTGTTTCATAGTGTTTTAAAAATATTTAAAAAATTGTTTAGGCTTTGAATTAGTATCAGTTACATTAAATGATATGAGAACATAAAGATTTTGTTCAATTATTTTATTGTTAATTTATAAAAATTACTAATTATCGTTGACAAATTAAATTGAATGTAATTATTGTAATTTTGTATTTATATATTAATTTTTATTTTGTGATTTCTCATGACTTATAGTTTATAGAAATGAAATATTTACTCTAAGAAATATTGTATTATTAAGATTTTTATAGTTATTTGTTTTCTGGTATTTCAAGAGATTGACTTGGTTATATTTATTTTTGTAATTAAAAATATCGTTGATATTTTATGTCTTGTCTTTATTTAAATAAATAAGTAAAATGATGTAAAATTATTAAATCTATTTTATTTATATTTTTAATTGGTGTATATTTTAAATGTATTTTTATTATTGTGTATAAAAACAGTTTTATTTTAATAAGATTTTAAAAAAAAATGTATAAATTAATACTTCTTTATCTCATTCTATTATACCAGATAGATGTAGAAATAGGTTTCAGTTTTATTTTGTAATAAATTAATAGTTATAAAATAGTAATTTCATTATTATTTCTAATTATTGTTAGATTATAGCAATCGCCAAAATTGATTTTATTCCACAGAGTCGCTTTGGCTGGAAGTTTTGTAATTAGTAGACCATGCTATTACTTGCTTGAGAGAACGGTTGTTTTGGGGTAGCTAGAGGAAAGCCTTTCAAATTTTAGAAATATTTTCAGACTTAAACATTACAGAAGTCATCATTTTTAAGTTGGTACAGTAAAGTCTGTCAGATTTGATGTAACCCCTTACTGGTTTCTGTTTTAATATAACCGCTCAAAAAATGCATGAAAAAAGCCACTGACATTGCATTATAATAGGAGTTTTTGTCGGGATTGTCATTTCATGTCAGCTTATTATGTTTATAGGTATTTAATTTTAGTATCTTTCACAATTACATACAGTGTTAATAAATATTATAGAAGTAGTCTACGAATGTTATCAGGGATGTGAAATGACATTTAGATTCTGTTAATCACAACAAACTTTTATTATTGTGATAATTCCAATCGCAGATCTGGATTATTTCCCCTAATATCTTTTGTTTATGTATATTTCACACTACTAAAAACTTTTAAGTAATTTTAATTAAAAACTATCGTGGTTTCATCATCATCATCATCATCTGGGTATCCTTCCAGCAGGCCGGGTAGGATTTGAGTGGACGATATGCCTCCATCTATCTCTATCTTGATATACCTTTTGTATTCTGATATCCCGTAGTGTCATTCCTTTTGTTAGGAGATCATCCCTTATTTGGTCAGTCCATCTTCTTCTGGGACGTCCAACGGGTCTCTTTCCAGATACCTCTATGTCCAAGTACATGTCGTGGTTTATTGGGTGTAAATAGATTAGTTAAATCATAATACTGTACTAAGTTCAAAATTAAACAACACTAAAATGGAAACTTCAGTTTTTAAAAAGCAATACGATTTGAGTTCCTGGGTTTGATTTCCAGCTAGAGTCTGAGAAATGATAAAAAATTTGAACACATTTTTTAATCCAGAGAGGTCACTAATAACCTAGATGATGCTACTTAAAATAAATTTTTAAAAATATTGGTTTTCCATTCTTAAAAAATAATTTTTTACCAACAATTTACCTATATAGAGTCTATAATATTTAAGTCAATAAATAATTTGATCCAAATAACATCAACTTAAAAAATAAATAAAACTGGCAAAGGGTTAATTTGTGTACCAAGAAGGTTTTAAAGTTTTATGGACATTAAATATGAATCACTAACAATGCTTTGTTGATTACTACATATTTTTTGCTAAACTTGATGTTATTTTGACCGGGGTTTTGGCATACATTTTATTACTCACTGTAGATGAAACGTGATAAAAAGTTATTATTAAGAATGTAAAACAAATTTTATTAATTTTAAAACCCAAAATTTCAGTAATAAAGTTTTTGTTTATTTATTTGACAAAATTTATTACCATCAGTTGTGTTTAACTTTTAGTAAATAGTTATGATAAAAAATAATACCATTGACATGAGTAGGGAAGTGTCCAGCCACCCTTATCTACAAATTAAACTCAAAAAAAGGTATTGAAAACAGTAGTTATGAAAATGAAAGAAAAGAAAACATTATTTACTGAGAATTATAAACAAACATTAAATGATAGAAAACAAAAACTAACTAAATAATAAATTACTAATTTAATAACAACTTAATAACTAAAAACTAAGATTGTTTTCATTTTAAAGATGACTAGAAAAATGTATATGTATAATAAATTGAAAAATTACGGCTTATGATGGTATAGTTAATACATTATATTTGTTATGTACAGCTTGTATTACTTACAACTTAGCTCTAAACGTGTAAAAAAAAAATTAATCTCAACTAAATCTAAAACATGATCCTCTGCAACCTCCTTATAGTATTCAAATTGTTCAACAAGTTTATAGCCAATGAATGCTATAGTCATAAAGACGATTTTGATAACTGGCTAAATCGTCTGCTTTCTTCCTTAATCGTTCGCATATTTAGATAATCATGAATATCCTTATTAATAACAAACCAGTTGGGGTTGCTGATGTTTCGCAAAACTTTATTTTGAAACCGCTACAGAATTAGTAATTAAGTCTTCTGTAAATTTGTGTTGTTTATTTTTAACTTACTACGAGGCGTATTTTTAAAGTAAGTACCGTTTGAAAATAAAAAAAAAATAAAAGGAAATTTGCAAAAACTAATTTTATTTTCGGAATCTACATACTTTTATCTATTTTTCTACATAGTTTCCAAGTTTTTGTAAACACTTATCATATCGCACAACTAAATTTTGGAAACCTTCTTCATAAAAACTTGCCGCCTGCTGTGATAACCAAGAATTCACGGCCGTTTTCAAATCGTCGTCATCGTCATAACGGTTGCCGCCCAAGTGATGTTTCAGATGACGAATTTCCCGACGTTTCGAGGTCTGTGATTTACAAAATTGTTAATGAAAAATTAAACTTTAAGAAACTGTGCTCGCGTTGGGTCCCTAAACTCCTGACGGAGGAGCACAAACACAAAAGACTCGAGAGTTCCTTGAATTTTCTGACACGTTATGACGAAAATGGTGACGACATGCTGAGTCGGATCGTAACTGGAGACGAAACGTGGATTTCGCATTTCACTCCCGAATCGAAACAACAAAGCATGGAATGGAGACACACACACTCTTCCGTAAAGGTCAAAGCCAATCAGACTTTGTCACAGGGCAAGATCATGGCGTCCGTGTTTTGGGATAGGCATGGTGTTTTGCTGGTCGACTTTATGGAACGAGGAATGACAATAAATGCAGAAGCCTACTGCCAAACCCTGAGGAAGCTGCACAGAGCAATTCAAAACAAGAGACGTGGCATGCTCACAAAAGGAATTTTGTTTCTGCACGATAATGCAAGCCCTCACACTGCCGCTCAGACCCGAGCTGCATTGGACTCTTTTGGCTGGGAAGTTTTGGACCACCCACCCTACAACCCTGACCTTGCGCCGAGCAACTTTCATCTCTTCCGTCATCTGAAACATCACTTGGGCGGCAGCCGTTATGACGATGATGACGAATTGAAAACGGCCGTGAATTCTTGGTTATCACAGCAGGCGGCAAGTTTTTATGAAGAAGGTTTCCAAAATTTAGTTGTGCGATATGATAAGTGTTTACAAAAACTTGGAAACTATGTAGAAAAATAGATAAAAGTATGTAGATTCCGAAAATAAAATTAGTTTTTGCAAATTTCCTTTTATTTTTTTTTTATTTTCAAACGGTACTTACTTTAAAAATACGCCTCGTATTATGATTTACAGTTATCTCGTTTTTAATCAAAATTTGTTTAAAATTTTTAGTAGTGTAAAGTTTATACATACACAAAAATATTAGGGGATAAACCAGATGGCGATTGGACATAGTTGGTTATGATAAACATAACCAAAAACAAGTCATTTCATGCCGATAATAATAATGTGTAGACTATTTCAATAGTTATTATTGATGCTGTTTGTAAATTGTAAAAGATCATATAACTAAATACCTACTGATACAATATAAAATACAACCGAACAAAAACCCCTGTTATAATAATTACGTCAGCAGCCTTTCTTGTCCAGTTTTTAAATGACATATAACAAAAATAGTTGTCTAAAAACACAGGTATTTGGAATGAAATTTTAACTGAAGTAAAGATTCTGGTCGAAAAAGGGTTTACTGTGGCATAAACTGAGAATTTAATATTTTGGTCCTTTATGTGATAATAGGATTTAAGTTATAAAAAAGAAAAATAGGCACATGTGAGTTAGCATTGCTTTGATTGCCCTATTCTTGTTAATTTGAATTAAACAAATTATAATTTGAATTAAACAAATTATAATTTGAATTAAATAATTATTATAATTTGAATTTTAAAAATAAAGAATGAAAATTGCAATAAAATTACTAACATCCAGTGTTAAGTAATTTTGTTTTTAGTTATTAATGGACAAGATAAGAGTGAAATTGTTATTTTGTTGGTTAATGATATAAGTTATTTGTTCCAACACCCAAAAACTGACAAGTATATTGGTATGTGTACAACATGAAAACAATCTTTAGAAAGGCTGCCACTGTGGTCCAGTGGTTAGTGGGCTATATTGAAGAGCGATTCCCTAAGGGTCTGAAAAGTGATTACATAACTTGAAGATTTTTTTAAGTTGCTGCAACTGCATGGTCATTAGTGGCCACAGTGGGTTAAGGTGCAGTATGGGAGGGAGGGTTTAAAATATAATACATTTTCAGACCATATCTGGTAATCGAACTTGTAACCTTCCACTTAACAATGCAGCACAGTATAGTGCTCTTAAGGCAGCCAGTTTTAAATTTATCTATTAACTTGTTCAGCGCTATTGACATGTATTTGAGTCCAACCTAACAAAAAACTTTCTTGCTGGCCTACGAGCTCAATGTGTTGTATTCAGATATTATTTTATGACTACAACGGGGTACCCAAAAGAAACCGGAATTATTTTTCAAAAGCTATTTATTTTCAATTTTTTTTACAAAGCAACCTTATCCCCTTCAAAATACTCTCCACTACAACTAATATATTTATCCCGCTGGTGCTTTCACTGTTCGAAACATTTTTTGTTGTGATCTTTAGAAGCTGTTTGGCTGACAGCTCCTCCCTAGTTTTTTCTTGACAGCTTTAATGCTGTCAAATTGGTATCCTTTAATGTTCCTTTTTATGCGTAGAAATAAGAAAAAGTCACCAGGTCAGGCAAGTAAGGTGCGTGGACCATGCCATTTTTAGTCAAAAAATCTTTTACCGAGATCTGTGTGTGCAGGTGCATTGTCATGGTGGAAGAACCAGTCTCCTGCCTGCCACAAATTGGATCTTTTTTGACGAACACTGTTGCGCCATCTTCTTAAAACTTCCAAATTGTCAGTCAACAGTCTGAGAGCACACTTTCTCAAATTTTTTAAACATTTTCATCGATTCAGGCAGTTAATGGACGTCTAGAACAAGGTTTGTCATCAGTCGACATGTCGCCATTTTTAAACCGAGAAAACCACTTGTATACTTAAGATTTTCCCATAGCGTCATCTTTGTATGCTGTTTTTAACATTAAAACAGTTTCAGCAGCACTTTTACAGAGTAGAAAATAAAATTTCACAGCTACACGTTATTCTCTTAAAAACGAAACAAGAACAAAACAGCGCTAGCAAAAACAATCACTGCAGATGACTACTGAACTCGCAATGAGTTGCACTATACACGTCTGTGCAGGATAAATGCGTACTACGCAAACACCACCCACGGCAATGCTATTTTGGTTAATTTTGGGTACCCCTCGTATTTTCCAGCTGGCAGGCAGCTTGAATTGTTTTTTGTTCGTCTTGTAGACCTTTCTACTGAAGTCCTGCAAGATCTCGGGATTTAATGTTTTGATTGGAAGTCGTAATTTAACTTGTAAACTATTAGTTATTCTTTTATTAATTTTAAATTACATCCAGTGAGTCTACACCGACAAATTTAACAGAAAGTTAAGAATTTTAATTCCTTTTTTGTTTTAATACTAACATCACTAGATAGATTTCTTTGTTATGCAAACATTCGTACAAAGGAGCCTTACTTTTGCTGTAGATTACTGAGAAAGAGTTAACAACAAATTTAGCTATTGCACCTGTGGGTTTATAGCTAGTGTCTGAGGGTTCTAGTTTAAGTCTCTGAACAAAGGTTTGGGTTAAAAATATCAAATAGTTGGTTAAACAACTGTAGTGAAATGAACTTTATAAATATGGCAGTTGAAGCACTAATCCATTAAAAATAATCAGGACTTTTAAAAATGAATTCAAAAGCACGCAAGTCAAAAACCCAAATGGCAGTTAAGAACGTATTAGAAATAAATAAAAACAATGTTATAAAACCAGATGCCAGAACCGATGGACTGATAGTTAACTCAAAATAATTACAAGGTTATATAAGTTCTAAACCCAACCTTGAATTAATTTTTGATGTTGATTCCGAAAATAAGGTCACTGAACTGATACGGGATACCCCTGAATCGATGAGGTGATTTTAAATTTTTAGATCGCATTTTATATGGTAATTACTCCAGACACAAGCTTAGTGGTGACATTTTCATTTTCTACTCATAAAAATCTATAAAAACCCCAATTCTCCAAAAGAATTGGCAAACAGTTGATGATTTTCCGTAATGGCATAAAATAAAATCACAGATTGGAATGCAGGAACAAAATTCCCATAACACAACACCAATTATTCTTCTGGGAGGCTACAAATTGAATAAGCAAGGCATTCATGTGGTAAATCTTCCAAGAACTGTGTTATAAAAAACCCTTAATTTTCTATATTCTGTATCAATCGAGAATTTGGGAAAAAAATAATGATGGTTGGTGGCAAATATGCTGAAGAGAGCTAAATTTTAAAAAAGGTTGACCAGAATTAGTCAAGGGAGCAGAGATGAAACTTAACCAAAAACAAACCCTTTTTCTTTTAAGTACGATATATAAATATAATTAGTAATTGAAAATTACTATTACAAAATTTTATTTTGTTCTTTGTAAACATATTTATTAAATTTACTTACTGCCTGTGGGCTAAAAAGTAGTCATAAAATAATATCTGAATAGGACACGTTAACGAGTCTAGGCTGGCAAGACGTAGAAAATAGCGTCTATAAGATTTCCTCTGTCGAATTGTCGTTATTGTTAAATCACAAAACATTGTATGATTAGTGCTTTTCCCCATTCACAGATACAGGTTTAGTAAAGTTGTACATATTTGTGTGTAAATAGCAGAATTTTAAGTATTAAATATTACTTTTCTATTTTATTAGTGCAGTATAACAAAATATAAGTTTATAGACTCCAAAGTTTAAAATCCAGTCATTATATTTTACATAACAAATGACAGTCTCTGATATTCCATCATTAGTTGAATCATGATCATGGTCTTACTTCAGAATGAGTACTTATATTATTATTCGATCGATCACAAAATAACTTCTTGTTCTCTTCATGGGTTAGGCATTTCTACCTGTTCCGGCACCCATTCCCATTTTCTTTGGCTTGCCAATATATCTGCTTCCTATTTGTTTGTATCTTCTAGCTAAACTAGGCAAGTATCTTTGTGGCATTCTATTTAAATGGTCTGCCCATTGGTTGGGCACAAAACAATTTTATTTTGTTCTTGAGTGGAAAAATTCTCAATTCTTGCCTTCATCGTCATTTCTGATCCTGTCTAGTCTTGTACAACCCTTGACAGACCTTAAGAATTTCATTCTGCAGTTTGGATGTTTGTTCCACCCTTCTCCTCATCACCCATGCATCACTGTCGTATGACAAGGCTGAAACTGCCACCATTTTATAAAACTTCAACGTTGATTTGGGTTTTGTTTTTTCCTCAGTGTCCTATGAATCATCTCGTATCTTATTAAATTTAGATAGCATATTTTTCACATCATAGTCATGCGTCTTTCCACAGAATGCCATGACTTTTTTCTTGTTTAATGATACCTTCATATTTTATTCTTCGATCTATTTTGCTAGTGATAAGAGTTCTTGTAGATCATCATCTTCACAAACTATTGTCCCTTCAAATTTCTTTTGAGCTGCGGGAAGAAAAGTAAGTCGTAAGGAGCAAAATCTGGGCTGTAGGAGGTTGGGGCAGCATTGCTATGTCACGCTTGGCCAGCAGCTCGGTTACAGTGAGATTCATATGACTGGACGCATTGTTGTGATGAAGAATCCT
This sequence comes from Catonia carolina, assembly GCA_035578175.1. NCBI lineage: Eukaryota > Metazoa > Arthropoda > Insecta > Hemiptera > Achilidae > Catonia > Catonia carolina. Next base: position 250,789,986 of record JAQMRL010000001.1, on the reverse strand, counting down.
GGTATCAGTAATCTCCTGTCAGACACAGTGGACCCTTGTCCTCAAATTTTCATTGTCCTCAAAAAAAAATAAATACTGTTAAACTTCTTTGTAAAATTTACTGTTACTGCGTATGCAGGAGCCACAAACTTTCTGAGGACGATTCTTGGTCATATTGTAATTGGTCAATATTACAACTGGACATCTTGCACTTCTCAGCCCTCAATTTTTTGTACTTCTCTAGAACACTGTGTTTGTTCATCTTTTCCCCTAAAGCCATCTGAAGCATTTAGTCTCAGTGGGGGTTTTGTTCAGTTTAACAATGCATAACTAAATGGCATAACACTGCTGAAGGTTTTGCTGCATCTTGACTACCAAAAAGTGACGACAACAGGGATTCATTTCTCCCCGTCTATGCATTTGGACAGCTCAAAATTTACTGTCAGACCTCAACCACCTATAGTGACTGCCCTCCATTGCTTCCCTTCGGAAGGAAAAATCAGTACTGATATTTTTTGAAGAGACCCTGCATTTATTTTGCGGAGAAATTTTTTATAATAACCTATTGTAATAAAATATGTGTAGATTGCCCAGCAGGTTTTAAATTTAAAATATCTATGAAGTAGAATTATTAGTAACAGAAAATTGTGTAATACAAAATATCACCTATTGTACTTTTTAAGTGCATAAATCATTACACAAGTCTTTTGTTTGATTTTACAGTAGATCATGTATCAAAAATTCCATTTTATTTGTTCGTTTGACTATTGTTCAACATCGAAATAAAATACTATTAGTTTGTGAAACATAATATTCTCTTTGTTAATTTCAAGATATTTTTAATAGCTGATAACATACAAAAGAAAATTGTATTTGTATGACATGCTTTTAAAAAGATTAATCTAATGATGGTTTTTAAATGTTGATTTCTAAATGAATGCATACTGGTTTTTTATATCAAGATAGTTTGTTTCGATGATGTACATATAGAAAAAATATCAATAAAGTGAAATTTTATCCCATTCTAAATTTCATAATAATACCGTGCGTTCGGAAAGTCGCTGTGCACTGGAATTGTGACTATGGATTTATGAAAATATGTATAAAGAAATGACTAAGCATTTTGGAAAAAAATTTATTCAATACCTTAATTATATTGTTAAACCGCGATTACATTGTTTATAGAAGGTGTTCGAAATGACCTCCATTGGCATCAATACAGCATTGCACTCGTTTCATTTTGTTTGCAAACACCTTTCGCAACTGAAGAACAGTGATTCCTTGAATGTATGCCGTTATTGCGGCTTTAAGTTCGTCAATCGTGTGTGGTCTGTTCCGATACACAGTTTGTTTCGCCGCACCCCATAAAAAGAAATCGGGGGGAGTCAGATCAGGAGATCTTGCAGGCCACAAATTCTTTGAAATTATTCGTTCACCAAACACGTTGCGCAGGAAAGCCATTGAGATGTTAGATGTATGTGCTGTTGCCCCATCTTGTTGGAACCAACCATTATTCATTTCCACTTGTGTTATTTGATGCGTAAAGTTCTCTAAAATATCAGAACAATAACGTAAAAATTTTTTTCCAAAATGCTTAGTCATTTCTTTATACATATTTTCATAAATCCATAGTCACAATTCCAGTGCACAGCGACTTTCCGAACGCACGGTATTATAAATTTGTCACTTATTTCAATTCGTTGATTACATAAGTTATTGAAGTGTGTTAACATTTATGCAGTTAATGAAGTACATAAGATTTGATAAATATTGAAAACTTTTTTGTGATAACAAAAATCCCTGCAGTTTAAATTTCTTCTTATTCACTTCATGGATTAGGCAGCTCGGCCTGTTTCAGAAACCATCTCCTTGGGTGTTCAACACTCCTCTTACTGATGGGTTTTTTACTCATAACCTAAATGGGCAAGCTATCTATCCTCCCTCACCTGTTCTAAATGGCTGCACCAGTACCTCTTGTGAATTTTCATTCTCATCTAGGCTAGTAATTTCTGTCTCCTCAAGTATATCTCCAAGTTTAAAATGTATTGAGTGTTATTAAATACATTTTCAATTACGAGATTTAATCAATTACAACATGTGTAACAATGTAAATACATTTTTATAAATGAATCTTTATATCGCATCCTGCAGCCTTTAACATTTATCCACATAATAATATGTTCTTTTTACTAACCTTCTACGGCTACTATATTATTTGTTTTTTTCCTCAATTTTATTTTTTCAACTTCTCTGTTTCGGTGGATGTACCATTATCAGAATATATAGATTTTAAAAATTGAAACTAAATTTGTTTAAATCTTTATAAAGATGTTGTACCTTAAGTTATTTATACCAAATTTCTATTATTTAAATAATTAAACAGTTTTGAAGATGAATTTTCTAGAAAGATTTTTAAAATTTATATACTTCGATGATGTTCGATGTTACGAAACACATAGATTGAAAAAAATAAAACCATAAGAAACGAGTAATATAGAACCTGTAAAAAGTTTATAAAAATTACAATATTTTTACAAAAGGAAAATACATTAAATAGTTTGTAACAATACAGTGATGTATTAACAAACTACAAAGTTGGTATTGTGGCTGATCCTTTAGTCTAGTAGCCAGCGTAATTGGCTTCTATAACAAGGTTCCGTGGTTTGATTCCCAATTAGGTCTGTAGTAGTATTAACAAAATAATTTGAAAACAAGTAGTGTAACCTCGATTATCCATTAGTGTTGGGACCAAGACCCTGACAGATAACCGAAGAGGCGAATAACAGAAAATTCACATATTCTGTATATAACCTAATTTCACTGGTGATCAGGACAACTATGAAAAAAACCATTTACGTGTAGATGATACACGTTTTATTTGTGTAACTAAACTATAAAAACCTGGTTCAGATCTATAAACAGTTATTTAATAAAAACTTAATTTAGAAATTCTAGGTTTACACTTTAAAACATCTGTCTTCTTCTATTTCTTTGAGGCTCGAGCTTTCTGTGCGGCAATGTACCATAAAACTCCATGAAACTTGTGCTACACTAGATAAGTATAGTTAATTCAAAATAGCATGATAGTATAGTACGTTTGTTTTTGGAAGAAGCTTGTAAGGGGAGGGCGAGTAGGTAGAGTAGGGATAGTTTCAAAGGGGCAAGTGTTGTCTCCTTCTCACTTAATGGTCATTCCCTCTCTTTCTAACCGTATACTATGCTACAACTACGAGGTGCTTCCCCCACCACTAAACAGAACAGCTCAGCGGCATACAGCGTTGGAGGGAAAGCTTCTAGCTAGAGCAAATGACCTGTATGTCTCTGAATGGTGGTAACTTTTCTCAATTAAAAGTCCCTTTTCGAAAGTAAAATTTCCCAATTAATTATTCCCTTCGTTCTTTATTCCATTTAGGTAATATTATCATGCTATTTCGAATGGACTATACTGTTCTGTAATATAACAAACTTCTCTTTTTGGCCACTGACAGATAACAAAAAGTGACTTTTGATCGAGATTTTACTGTATTGCTTTGGAAAATAAAAGTTTGATAAGGCTTTCGTTTGTTTGTTTGACATATTGTTTATTTTTTGTTACATTTAAGCTGTAAATTTTTAAAATATATTACCTTGCATTATTTTTTACTGACTGTAGTTTAAGATGCTCATATTATTGTATAGATACCCTATAAAACAGATTTGATAAAATATTAAAAATATATAAATACGTATTTAAAAATAAGTTTTGCGTAAGGAAACACATATTTGTAAATACAATACGTTAATTTATAGTTTGACTTAAACTCATTAATGTATTATGTCGTTTATTTTATATTAGTTGGTAAAACAGACTGTATATTATGTAAATGTATATTTAGTTAGGAATTATTAAAATATTTGAAAAATTGTTATGATTAGGTTTAGTGTTTCAGGTTCAAAGTAATTTATAATGATAGTAATTAAATATATTAATTATATGTATTCTTAATGTATGTATAATAAAAAAAACATTAATACTTGTAATAAAAACATAATTAAGATACTTTTGTATGCGTCTCAAAAATGAGTTAGATTGTGTAGTTAATACTAAGCTCAGTTAACTTACCCTTAAAAATAAGTCTGCTTGGTTCTGGAGATATAAATATAGTGTGAGGATATTTTACTAAAATTTAATAATTAATTTTAATTAATGCCATTTCCTTGTAATACAGTTGAACTTCCATAACTCGAATATCTTTTTTTGTTGCCAGCCTCTCGACTGGTTTGATGCAGTTCTCCAAGCTGTTCTATCTTGCACAAGTCGTTTCATATCTACATACCTGTACCCTACATTTTTGTAATTTGCTTTATATATTCTAACCTTTGCCTCCCCCTAAAATTCATTCTTTCAATATTACCCTCCATTATTGATAGACCAATACGTGGATGTCTTAAGCCCCACTAAATTGTCCCTTCTTCTAGTAAGATGCTTCCATATACTTCTTTTTTCATCCACTTGCCTAAGAACCTCCAAATTACGTATTTTGTCCACTCACCTAATCTTTAACATTTTCCTATAACACCACATTTCAAAAGGTTCTATCCTCTTCCTTTCTACAGTCCCTATCACCCACGTTTCACTCCCATATTATGCTATAACCTGTAACTACTAACTCGAATTTTCTATGATTTGAATTAAATTTAGTTTCCATAGAATTTCTCTTAAAATTAGTATCCATAACTCGAAAATTCGTAACTCAAAATTCTTGTTTGAGATTTTTAAATAATCCTATTCTTTTTTGTTTTTAACACAAATATATACAAAAATATTTTCGTATCCTGTAATAGAAGAAGGTGTATTAAATTGACTGCAAGAAGTGCATAAGAAAAACTTTCCTATATCAGGTGTAATTCTCTGAGAAAATTCAGTTCAATTAGCGATCCAGTATGGTCATACTAAATTTAAAGCTAGCAGTAGATTTAAAAAATTTAAATTCATCATAGAATCGTTAAAAAGGTGATTTGTGATGAAAGTGCCAAGTTTCTAAAGAAGACTACTAAAATTACAAAACCAATCAGTCCCCTAATCTAAAGTTAAAGCGCAGAAAATTTGTTTAATGATGTTAAAACAGAATTACTTTTTAATGTTTAACATTATCTTTTAAAACTGATCAAGATTCTATAGTTTTGTTCTGTATTTCAAATTTTCTTTAACTCGAATTGACACCATATTCCCTACATGGTTCGAGTTATGGAGATTTAACTGTATTAGAAAATAATATAATTTTTCTTTCGTGATTTATTTTACTTTTACATTCATTTAGATTAATCCCTACTACTAAATCCGTGCAATCATCTCATATACTTCATTTATGCTTGAGTATTATTTATGCAGGCTGTACGTAACCTGCCTAAAATATATATTTTTTTATGGTTGTTGCTGCCTTCATTCTCTTGACCCTTGCTTCCATTTCTGCCAATCTATCCATTCTCCATGGCCTCATCTAGAAGATCTTCAGGATCTATTTCTACCTGCTCTTCTTACATTACTGTACCATATCAGCCTCCTTTCCTCATTGTAACTAAATACATTATCAACTAACAGCTTCGCATCTAGAACTCTGTCTCGATTACGTTAATTTCAAAACTCTCTTTATCAAGTAATAATTTGATCAAAATAAAATATATATTCTTAGTCCACTAACTTGGCCTAACCAGAATACTTGTCTTCTTTGAACATTATCAAAAGTAAATTAATTCCATAAGAATTTTTACATGTATGTAACATAATGTATTTTTAGGAAAATTTAACACCTCTGTGGTAGAAACTGAAATCCATCTCTGTATTTGTTTCGTTCCTAACTCAATCATCTTAGCTTCTGAGTGTGCACTTCAGAAAATACATTTCGTTCACCAATAATCTGTTGTCTCATTTTTTCAGATCCTGTGTAATCACTGTCAATGAAGCCACATTTATCATGTATGCCTTTACTTTTCTTGTAGAAAATTATCTAAATTTCTAAGAGATAAGGGACTTCCTTTTTGATCAGTTGTTGTTTTGCATTTATTTATTGTTTTATCATGTAGTACATTTATTCCAATTATTTTAAAATTTTGAAAATATGTTACATGATATTATAACAATAATATTGTGTTTATAGTTACTTTATTGTGATAATTATTTCATGCTTGTTGAATTTTATGAAGTGATAGAAGAAGTATGGTTAATTATAAATTGGCGTGGGGATTCAACCTCCCTAAAACATTTTAACAAAATGTATTAATAAGTAAAGCGAATATATTAATACATTCAAGGCCTGAATACGGAGCTTGTTATACATGAGGGTCCCTCATGTTAAATGATATTAACATTACAAGTTGTATTTATAGAATAAGCACTATGTGTACTTTAAAAAAAATTAATTATTTTTTTTTTAATTTATTTATTAAACGTCGCATCAACTGCAACGGTCATTAGCGACGACGTTGGGGTGGAACTTTATGCAATGTAGGATGAAATGATTGTTTGTAATGTATGAAAATATGCCATGCCTGAGTGGGATTCGAACCCAGGACTGCATGATGAGAGGCGAGCACATTATCAACTGCGCCAATGCGGCCGACAAATTAATTATTGTTTAATTGGAATAAGTTGGTTTAGTTTTTTATTATTATATTGTTGGTTTGGAACCTCAAGTTTATTTACTTAATTTTGTTATAATTTTTGTTTAAAAATTTGTGGACAAACAAATTTTAATTTGCATTAAATGTATATATATCACTGTTATCATCTTGTTTAAAATGAATTTATTTTAACAAGATTTTGGATAGTTTTGTTTAATTCTTTGGGTTCTTAAGTTGATACGGTTAATCAAGAGTTTGACACCTATCAAATTATCTCCTCAAAATACAAGGATTACTGGATTTTTGAATGCAGTTTATTAGAAAAAAATATTAGAAAATTTTTTATGTAACTTTCTTTCCTTACACTGAACTAATACAATATTCCGTTACAAGTTTGTTGTACTACAATACAACAGAACTGTCAATATCATATTTGTTGTAGATTGTATGAATATATCTCTGATTTACATGTGTACACTCTGCCGGGTGAATATCTTATAAACTTTGCAGGATAGTGATTTGAAGCACATCGCAAGCTACTAATCTTTTCTGCAACATTGTATTTCAATGACAGTGTTTCGTGCGCATTTTTTAACTTTCTGCTGAAGTTGATGATGTGAACAATAATAAATTTAAATGAATGATTAGATTATTTCAAAAAGTGTTTTACTTACGGTCCTCCATTTGTAATATAAACATATAAACTTGGTCCCATTTTAATTGTGCTCCTTGTCTGTACTCAAGCACCAATTCTATGTCATTATTTAATTTAAAATTTAATAATATTTTTATAGTTGTTAATTAAAATCTGGTTTATGTCTTGTTATTGTATTACTAAAATCTATTTTATTGTTACCGGTTTTCTTTTGCATGTTTTGTTATGGTAAAATTGAAATTTATGGTTAAAAATAAGAAACTTTGCAACTAATAATTATCTAAACTGTGTATTTTTGTAAATTTAGATGTACAATTATTTTTCTTCCAATAGATTTATCAAGAGTTAACTTTATTTTAGTGTATTCTATCTATCTTTGAACCTGATTTAAATAAACATGCTGCTGTTGCATGGTTGTTTGGATAATTGTAGTTATAAAATTCTTAACGCAAGCCATCTCAGTCTTGATAACCAATTTTCATCTCATTGAATCATATTAAACTATAATAATAAACATGTATTTTACTTACTAAATTTATAATATGAATTTTTTTTAACCATGATCAAAATTATAAATTTTATGTCTCATTTTAGTAATTATTAGCCTAACAAATTACTAAAACTGTAATACAATGTAAAGCCAACTAGGAAATAGTACGTATAACACAAAAGTAATTGTTGCCTATAGTTGTTTGCACATTCAATTGACACAATGTATCTTATGGAAATCATCACTGCTATTAGCGCAACTAAAATCATCAATTTGAAGGCATCTGGATGCGTATATTAATACATTTTTTAAACCTCTATAGAACACATATTTTTTAAGGTAGAACTACAATTCAAGTTTTGCTTAACAAAAAAAACATTATCTATTATGTAGAATGTTTAATGAATTGTAAAAAAATCAAAAAACTGGAAAACATTTTCTTCTATTAAGGGGGATTAAAATGAATATCTTATCTACTTTACTGCAGACCTACTAATGCCTTCTCCACATTCTTTCGCCAGCTTTCTAAACACTGAGTGATAAATGTAAACAAATGATGAAATCTGTTATAACAAATCTAAAACATCTTTCCCAGTACAGATATCGAAGAAAATATTTCACATTTGGAATCCGGATATGAAGTTGAGTATAAACTTATAGTGTTAATTATTAATTAATAGTTGAAATATAAATTTTCTAACCACCAGAATACGGTAACATAAAACACTTACCAATGTTTATAGCGCTTCCGTGTATCTTGTACACATCTTCAGTAAATTAACATTTATTACAAGTCAAAATTTAAAACTTCCTGCTCCTACCATGGTAGATAAGGTCCTTATCTACCATGGTAGGAGTAGATAAGGTCCTTATCTACCATGGTAGGAGCAGGAAGTTTTAAATTTTGACTTGTAATAAATGTTAATTTACTGAAGATGTGTACAAGATACATGAAAGCGCTATAAACATTGGTAAGTGTTTTATGTTACCGTATTCTGGTGGTTAGAAAATATATATTTCAATTTTAAATAATACGGCTGTTTAAAAATCCTACATAGGATGTTTAATAAAAAAATAATTAATAGTTATATAGACTACTCTACATTATAAAGGTTTGTTATCAATGGGCGGCAGAGGAGGGGAATGTTATTGGTTATGATGGCATTGACTGATCTACAAAGCCGATGTTTGTGTATGAGCTTATACCAGTCAGAGCCCCATAAGAAATACACTGTCCTTTACTGCTTCGTTGTGTCAACTAAACGTGCAAACGACTATAGTATAATATAAACGATTTATTTCACAAAATGCAGTTAACCGTAAAACAAATCATTTTCTGAAGACGAATTATTTGAATTTTTGCACTGAATGGCGTTCAAAAAATACTGAAGGTATTGATTCCTGTATTATGGCCTATTCTCACGATACTAGTTTACTAGCGTGTAGGTGAAGGTTCCCACGGAGCTAGTTAATTAATGCCAGTGATCTGAAGATATACGTGAGTTGTGCTGTGTATTGGTTTACAAAGTACAGCTTATTAGCATTTAGCAATGTTTCCGAATGTTAACACTAAGGTAGTTTACTAGCGCTAGTTAATCATGTGACCTTTTTTCCCCTACTAGTGCTAGTAAAATCAAACTAGTTCAATATCAATAGCTTTAACTGAACTAGCTGCTAGTTCTTTCTATTTTGCAAGCAGCTAGTGCTAGCGTCATGGAAGTAGGTCTTTAGAATCAGGCACACGGTATTACATAGCATGTTGATAAAACATGACTCACTAATGGCGCTTCACGATGTGTTACACGTACCACTCTCATTCTTTCAATCATACTCGTAGATTCTGTTTATATGAATTCCAAAATTCATTGTCAGATAATAGAAAATGCTATGAGTGATAGTGGTGTGAAAGGTTGCTTTTTTTTTATAACTGCATCCAGGAGACTCCAGAAAAGGAGTATAGGAATGTCAAGATAAAACTAATAAGTCTAAATTTTAAAAATATGTTAAATCCATTACTTACCAATAACTGATTACCACTGCTAACTTTTTTTACTTCAATAAGCATGTCATCCAAACATTTATATAAAATAATACACTATTTGCCTCATCGTTTAATTAGAAGTACATATATTTTTAAAAGTGTGTTGGTAAGCACACTTTTCCACTCAGTGAGGAAGGCGATGGTAAACCACCTCACTCCTCGTTTTTACTTTGTAAAGCCTCTAGAGGTTCAAACCAGCCTTTTCGGCTGATGACCTAAACAATAACATATCTTTCAATTAAAAGCTATTATTTAGAAAGAAATTACGCTGAAAAATGTTTCATTATCAAGTATTTGTTAAACTTTTTTTTAAACAAACTTAACCCATTGACTGACCAATTTTTTTAATTTTGCTGGCCACATTGGCGTAGTTGGTAACGTGCTCGCCTCTCATCATGCGGTCTTTGGTTCGAATCCCATTCAGGCACGGCATATTTTCATACGTTACAAAAAATAATTTCATCTTTCATCATCTGCATTAGCAGTAATTGCAGAACAGTCGGACGTTAAAGAAAAAAAAAATTATTTTTTTTATTTTTCATTTTTGTGTAAAAAATACCACTTAAAATCATAGAAAATAATTTTAAAATCTTTGTCATATGTTTCTTCATCATCACTAAATAATTATAACACTTCAATTATTTTGTCTGCAAGGTTTGCAATATTATATTAGAGCTCATTTTTTAAACAATGAAACGCACCTGACACAGTTAGTTTCTACATCAATGACAACAGAAATCATATGGACTGAATACATTTTTGTCAGTATTGAGCTGCTACCGAGATCTACCAGACCTCGAAGAACTATTAAAATTAACCAAAATTACATTAAAAATACACAGTGAGCAGTTATCATCAAAGACAGTCAAGGGATGGGAGTGACAAATCCAGCTCATCAAAGTTGCCATTGTGTTTTTAAATGATGGCAAGTCTGACTTGTCAAAATCAGTTAATGGGTTAAATTATCACAACTTTTTAAAGTGGGTTAGACTGTTCAATAAAGGATGGAAATTGGTTTCAGCTATGTTAAAAAAAATAGTTTAAGATTTGTATTTTCATGTAAAGATAAAATTGGCTCGAAAAAAAATGTTCGTTTTTTTCAAAGTACTTACTTTCTGGACAAGCCTGATATAGTGTAGAAGATATAATATCATAAACATGAATATTGTTTCAGTACATTGTAGTTTTTGATAATTGGATATTTACAAATTATGATTATTTTTGATCACCAATAAAGTTTTCATCTAATGTTATCATAATCACCTGGGTTGTAGGTTCTCAGACCTACTTCACCGTAATATTATAAAATCTTAATATATCTTCTCATTGTATCTTTGTTTCTTAAAGAAGTATTTTTATAGTGTTAATACAGTGGTTCTCAAACTTTGTAGACCTGCGGCTCCCTTGATCTACAGATCATTTCGGGTGGTGCCCTTAATAGATACACCAACCAACTATTGTACAGTACAAAAATTATAATTATATTTCTAACTAGATTAAGTTTCACTTAATAATTATAAATATTGGTAGAGGTAAAAAAATTACAGTTTGATTATTATAAAAATGTATATTATATTTAAATTTAACAATCAAATTGCTGTTTACTTTGACTTTATATTAGATACTAACACGCCCCGCGCAGCTTCGTACGGGATACATGTGTCACCAATTTTTTAAAAATAAATAACAGAAATTGTGTAGCTGCTAGATCTACTGTGTACTCCAACGTACACACACAATGTTTTGATAAATTCCTCCTACATATGTCTCTCCATAGTCTTTATACGTATGTCTTTTCTTCAACAACAATACACGCATAACAATGTTTCGATAATTTCCCCCGCATATGTCTCTCACCTCATTAAACCCCTTCATCTACTTAAACAGCAATATTTATAAAAATCTTCATTAGGGCCCTTAGGGTTATCATTTTGGAAAATTTAAAAAGAAATTGTTGCTGTGAAATTAATACGATTATGCAGTGAAAATGTCATGAAAATCTGTTCTGTAGTTTTGGAAATTACGCTGCACAAAAAAACACGCTTTGTCTTTATAATATTAGTATAGATTCTCAGAAGTCGTACGAATATAGACCTTTTTAGGTAACAAAAGAAACAAATTTCTCTTTGAAAAATTAATCCGATTACTAAAAATTAAATATGAGTTAAATTTTCTGCCCTAATGATGCGCCTGTTTATGCCTGTTTATCTTTGATTAGTTCATGGTATCTTGGTTGTACGAAACCAGAGCGGGTGCTTTTTCCCAGCAACTTTCGAAAAAATTGTTGCATTGTGAAAATGTAAATAACAAGCTGCGTCATCACATACGTTACGCGGGTGCTTCCATTCCTAGAGATGGAGATAAGAAGGCAAAACATTTTAAAAGGAAATGGTTGCGTATGCCGAGGAACGGTGCCCCTGGCAAAGTTTTGCGGGGCGCCACGGCACAACTTTGAGAACCACTGATTTAATGTCTTGTATATTATGGTTATTTGCAATAATGGTGGACAATGAAGAGTAATTGTGCGTTGAACTATATAAAAAATTTTGAAACCCTATTTGTTAATTAAACTTTCTGATGTTTTCTATTTTTTTAAAGAATATTATTGAGATGCATTAATTTTTTTCTTTGTTAACATTTAATTAATAGTTTAGTTATAATTAATTTGTATCCTAGTAAAAATAATTATTAAATTGTAAGAAAAGAACTGTAATATAATTTATTTTAGTGACGATATCATAGTGTATGTAAAAATAAATTTTAATTGTAGATAAATTGATGATTTTTAATTACATATTAAGATTTATATATTAATTTAGACGTAAATATTTATTGATTAATATTTTGTATAATAACTTTTATGAACATTATTTCCGAGCCTTGACGTAATGATTTAAATTACATACCGTAACATAGGTTTTTATTAATGTGAGTCCACCAATTAAAGAAATACAAGAATAATTGTAATTATATATTAATTTAAATTTTACTAAGTGATTTAAATCAGAATATTCAATATTTCAGTGCCTGTTAAATTTACATATATGTTTAAATTAATTGAATTACTATACGTAAATGTTTTTTGAATTATGTTTTCCTTAATTATCTGTGTTTATTTTTCCAAGATGAAAATGCTACAAGTAACTTACGTAAATATTGACTATTGTTCATATGTAATATACACAGTTTACATTCTAAATAAATTATCCTCATTAACTGAATTTAAGTGGATATTTCTTGTTGCCAGTGTTTTTTTTTATTAGATTAAACATTGCCTTAAGTTTGTTAGATAGCCTGTATATCTAACTTTTTTGTAAGACCCAATTGGAGCACTATTGTCAACTTTCAGTCTTTACTGGATCGTTTAATGTATTTTCTTCTATCCCACGTCTTCATATTCTCAGATCTGACCCCCTCTGTTCGTCAGTTATGTTATATTGTCAAACTTTTCTGGTTATTGTTGGCAATTGAATTTTTGGGACCTTGAGTATTGGTCCATTTTCTTGTCTTAAAATCATATTGTACGTTATCCCAATGTGTTAAAATCTTTGTTTATCTCCTGTAGCCAGCCATTCTGTAATTTGTATTGCATGAGCTGATTGAGAAGTTTCATGACGAGCCTTGTTTCTGCCATCCTGATTAAGTGGCTGAAGAATGACAATCATCTTTTTCTCATTGTGTCTGTTATCAGTTTGTTTTGTATCTAACATTATAGTACAAAAAATATATCGGCTATCCCACAGAATTTGAATCTTTGGGAAATAGCATTGATTTCCATTAGTTTGCTAATGTTTTCTTCCCACGAATAAATGAAGACTTGTTATAATCAGGAATCATTCGGAAATGTTTAGACCTTTAAAAAATATTAATTTTGATACTTGTTAAGCAATATTTTAGCTTAAAATACATAAATTTGTAAACTGTTTTCAATTTAAGTATTATAAATTTTATGATATAGTTTGGGTTGCGAGTTTGGAATAATGCTTAATAATGCATTGTAATGTGGAATTGTAATATTGGTGGTTCAAATCCATCTGCACTAAAAAAAATTTATTGTTAAGAAATGATTGGAATTATTTAATATTACTTAAAAATTTGTTTTTTTGTTAGCAAATTCAGTATTTTTTTTTAATAATTGAATATTTTTTTCAGTAACATTTAATTTTTTGAGAAAGCTGATTGTTGCAATAATTTTACAAGAGAAAACAATTGTCTGAATAATTAAAAAAGTAAATAATTAATTTTTTAATATTTCCAGTAATTTTTAACAATAAAAAAAATTTACCGCAGATGGATTTGAACCACCAATATTACTATCACACACTACAAAGCTAAGCATTATTCCAAACTCACGACCGAAAATACATCATAAAATGTACAATACTTTAATAGAAAACGGTTTACAAATGTACATGTATAAAATTGATTTTTTTTAAAGGACTTAATATTTTCAAATGATTCCTTATTATAAGTTTTTATTGATTACAAGTCTTCATTTACTCGTGGGAAGAAAACATTAACAAACTAATGAAAATCCATGCTATTTCCCTACAGTTAAAATTACGTGAGACACCTGCTATAAATGTTATACTGTATATGTATTTTTCACATTGTAATTGTCTTTTGACACCATAAAAACAAAGTTAATAAAGTTGGTGGTGGCCACATTTTTAGAATTTCTTTCACTCTGTAGTACAAGTTTTTGATATTTGCTGCCATGTTCTTATAGCCTATATCTTCTTCTTCTTCTTCTTCTTCTTCTGTATGCCTGCTCCGCGCCGGAGATTGGCGATCATCATCATGATTCTAACCTTGGAACCAGCCGCTCTGAAGAGTTGAACTGAGGTGGTCCCAAACCACTCCCGCAGGTTCCCTATCCAAGAAATTCTCCTTCTCCCCGGTCTTCGTTTACCTTCAATTTTGCCTTCCATGATGCACTGTAGTAGGTGGTATTTTTTATTCCGTACTATATGGCCAAAATATTGGAGTTTCCATCTTTTGATATTGAAAAGAAGTTCTTTGTTTTTGTTCAAACGGCTTAGAACTTCCCCATTTTTAATTTTATCCTTCCATGAGATGCGGAGCATCCGCCGGTAAGTCCACATCTCAAACGCCTCCAATTTCCTTTCCAAGGACTTAGTCAATATCCATCCCTCATGACCATAAATGAGTACAGGAATTACATAACATCTGAGTATGCGAAGTCTTGTATTGAGGTTGAGTTCTCTATTGCAAAGCAAATTTTTCATTTTTATGAATACAGCTCTTGCCTGTTCAATGCGGGCCCTGATCTCCTGACTAAAGTCCCATCTTTCATTCAAGAGACACCCAAGATATTTATAGAACTGAATATTTATAGCCTATATACTTTTATAAATTCAAACACAATCTACTGGTTAAAATGAGGACCTGCAGCTATTAGCATGTGTTAACTGCAGTAAACATTTCAAGTCTTATTTAACCTCTAACTGTACAACTTGGGAAAGCCTGGTACTGGATCTATGGAACGGAAAATTTTTGTATTCTACTACATATCACTGAAGATCTGATGTGAACCCCTGGAATGAACACGTAATTAAAGTATTCAGTCTTTAATGGAATGTGTTAAAAATTAACCTTTTTTTTTGGGTAGTCAACAAAACTTAAGTGACCATGATTGTTACCAACATACTCTGAGGATAAAGCTTCTGGTAAATAAGAAAAGTCCTATCCCAACCATTATTATGTAGTACGTCTATTATTTTACTGATTAGCATTACCCCCTTATCCCACACATTCCTCTGCGCTACAGGATCCCTGAATCGATGGTGTTAACGAGGCACAGCATCAACCACTCTCCTTTTACTAACCATATTGCTCTGACAAGATAATATGTTCAACCGTTCCCGGAAAACTATGTTAAAGACAAACCAAGTATTAAAAAAATATATAACTGAAATGTGACCGCAAAATTTACAACCACAAAACCTCACCGATCTCAAAATATAGGATGTACTGTAATTAGGTGAATTTGCTAGTAAGCTGTACAATCTTTTTAATAAAAAAGCTTTATGAAAACTTTGTCTCTTTCTGTAAAAAATATGCATAATGCAATTATAGTATAGTTACTTGAGTCACGGTTTGCCTTTGCAATGAGGGGTCAAGGGGGAAAGCATCAGTGCACATGCGCGACTACTTTAATTTCATTACAACGAACACAACAACGTATACTATACCCACAGCACATACAGCATATCGTAGAACCTTTTACAGGTTAACTGTGCGAATATAACTGTTTGTTACCGTAAACAGAAATGTTAGTCTCTCGAAAACGTGGTCGGACTAGTCACAGTCCTGAACGAAATCTTATATGCAGTGTAATAAAATGCTGTGAAGTTGAGATAAACAAATACGCTTTTCCCTGCCTCTTAAGAAAAGCCATGAGCGAGTGGCTAATTACTCTGATGTTCTCTTTCCACAATTCGAAAAAAAAATAAATTAATGACATGAAGAAGCTATTCTTTAACACTTTTGTTGACACCTGGTAAAAAAGGGACGGTTCGGTAGATACTAATGAGATTGATAGTGAAGACGCTGGTGATAGCGATGGTAAAGAAAGGCGATTCATTCATGGAAAATTTTTGTTCCAATGGAATAAGGTTGCTGGTAATTACAGTAAACCAAACATTTCTAGTCATGTAGTTAAGCTATACGCAATACTATAGGTCTCATTTATTTTTTATAAGGTTTATGAAGAAAACATTTTCTCGGAATAAACCACAGCTTACAAAATGTATGTAGAAACTTCACGGTAGTGAAATGTACGAGTAGTGTCTCTTTGTTGAGGTTGGAAGCACTCTCAAAATTTCACTTCCCTTCCTCACAGCCCATCCATACGCAAAAGGCAATCTCGTGTAGTATCTATAGCTCTACTTGCCGCATAAAAGACCTGCTAATAAAAATGGATTCAGATAATTCATGATTGCCTCGTCATTACGATGGTACGAAGAAAAATATCTGCGGTTCGGTGTTTTAGGAGGGCGAGATCAATGGAGCTAAATCGGATGTGATAATCGTTGGCGGAAAGCGGAGGGCGAAAGGCGCTGCAGAATGCAGTTGGGACAGGATGCGAACCCGACCGTACACTGACCCGTACTCGCCGCCTAACCAAAAGTCAAGGACAACCACCTACCCAGGTACACAGGTGCCAGAATAATTTCCTCGAGTGGTCGGATATATCCAGATATTTTGGTTCAGTCGGACGTGTACAGCCGATCTAATTCATTTTTATGTTTTTTTAATCTCGGGTAAAAATATATAGTACTGTGAACACTGATTAATTAGAAATTGAATGTTCTTTCCACTGTTTTCAACAAAATCTCTGCAGTATATAATTCAATGACTCCAAATTCCATTCGGTGGTGTAGTGGTCAGTACAACTGGCTTCTATACCAGGGGTCCCAGTTTCGATTCCCGGTCAGGTATGGCGTATTTTCATAATTTTATCACCTCATATCACACCTACGCACAGCCAAGGATTATGGAGTTATTATCTCTCATTAAAAAAACTGGTTACGCCAGTAATCCTGCATAATTATCGAAACAATTACCTTTATTCCCTATTACTCTATGGAGACTATAAAATTTCCCTTCCGTTTTCTTTCTTCTAGTACACCTGAAGCTTACGCAGCACTTCCTTTTTCCTAGCTGCTTTCATCTGACGAGGTAATAGTTTTGTAAAAATACAAATCATGATCCATTCTACGTGCTAAGTTGCAAGTAGCAAGATCGCCCCTGTCGGACGCAGTGTACTGTCGGCCTCAGCCGAAGAAGTAGTGAGTTAGATATTATCTCAGTTTACAATGTGCCAGGCCGACGAGGAAAGTTTTATATTGATTTTTTAAATGGAATTTTGTTGGTTAAATTTTCTAAAAACGTTTGTAGAGGGGATCATCACACCGAATTTGAGGATATCAGTTATCACAGGAATTTTCTGTAAGAGACTTCCTTTTCGGGAGGGCAAAAAAGGCAAAATTGATAGGTTCCAGGAAAAAGTGGGTTTGTTACCATAGGGAATTAAAATTGTGTTAAGAGGCTTTTAAGGCCGGCCGCATTGGCGTAGTTGGTAACGTGCTCGCCTCTCATCATGCGGTCTTAGGTTCGAATCCCATTCAGGCACGGCATATTTTCATACGTTACAAAAAAATAATTTCATCCTTAATCGTCTGCATTAGCGTAATTGCAGAACAGTCGGACGTTAAACCAAAATAAAAAAAAAGAGGCTTTTAAAATTTATTATGGGTTTTACGTCATTCCAATGTATTTAAACGCGGGAAGGGTGTTCTAAAACAGATTGGGGAACGATTATAGTTTACTATGTGATTTTTTTAAAGATACTGGGGTGATATGAGAAATTGTATTTTAATTGGTGGGTCGTTCATCACAGGATTTACGTCGGAGAATAATGTTGGTGTAAAATAAGTCATAACCGTAATTTTCTAAGAACAGCATTAACAATAACAAATGGAGAAATGTAGTCGTAGATCTGTGTGAAAATTTTAACATAATTTTAAATCGTACAGTTGAGGGAGATCTGTCGAGGGAATAAACACATAACGTTAGCCGAAGGGGTTCATCGGATTGACCTTTGTTGCTTATCGCTGGAACGGATCCGTGCCTTTTCTAATTAGTCTGTGGAATTATTGTAGGATAGAAAGAAAATAATGGTTTCTTTTTTAAATAATTTTTATCATTGTTTAAAAATCAAGATCCATTTGATTATTACTGAATGGAAGTTTTAGTTACCTAATAGGTAACAATACCTACTTGTCTAAGAATTCAGAAAATAGATAAGTGTTCTGGAAATATTGTTTATTTTTTTCTTAAAAGGCTTAATAAAAAATTTAATTTCAAGAAAGAACACAACGTGAAAGTAGCTGTTCAAAAGACAAAAAAATTTAACACAAAAGTGTATTATTTGGTTCTTTCGCGCCATTGCTTAAAAATTGCCTTCAAATAAAGCGTTGGAAAGAAGTTGTAATGAAAGCCAAATCTGTATATTTTTAGAAAACGCTTTTTCTAAAAACTATTTAGGTAGTACTTATAATTTCGATGTTGCAAGGCTAACAGACTATATCTTGAAACATGTTCAGCAATACACACATCATGCACAGTACCATCATTAATATGTAATCTTTATTTAGCAATCCGTGAGCTCTTCTAATTGAATGGTACCGAGATTTCTTGCCGCCTCGGATAAAAAAAATATACAGTTACAAGCCAATGCGAAGTTACATTTAACTGAGTCCAACACTACTTCCCCCATCGTGAGGGAGTGAACATGAGTTTTTCTTGCCGCCTCGGATAAAAAAAATATACAGTTCCAAGCCAATGCGAAGTTACATTTTCTACCTAGCTGACAGCGACTTCATGCTATTGTTGGTTTAAGATGGGTCCGATTAACCTTTAAGAGTCGCACAAGTTGCTTGAGAGGTCGCGCACGGTATATAAAATTTATATCTTTTAAGGGGAATGAAGCAACTTTATAAGAAACAGTTTTTTTTGCCGATGTCGGATTAAGTGGCCAGGCGGCGGGTGTTTGGTTAGTAGGCGGTTGCAGCCTCCTTGGGGCTGGACGAGGACGCCTCAACTGAGTCCAACACTACTTCCCCCATCGTGAGGGAGTGAACATGAGTTTTTCTTGCCGCCTCGGATAAAAAAAATGTCTAATAATTAATAAAATTTTAGTAAAAAATTAAATGATGTACATTTTTTTTGACTATACAAGATATTATTATTTGCAACTGTATAAAATTAAAAACAAGTAAATTTGAAAAAAAGGATACAAATATTGACAAATTTTAAGACATTTCGGAGATCGCTGCCCATTAACAGTACTCCAACCGTAATCATTAGTTCATTATTTACTTAATTTTATTTTGTTTTTCTTTAATTTTGACGTCTCATGATAGCTCTACTCCAGAGTCGTTTCAGTCTTCGTATAGGGGCAGTTGGTAAATCTGGTGTATCTAGGTCAACAATGAGCTGGTTTGGATTATTGGGTAATTTCTTTTTAAATCGTGTGTATGTGCGTAAAAACACATCGTTGATGTATGGGACGTTTAAGTCCGTGTGTAGTGTATCGTTCGTTACGTAAAAGGGAGCACTAGTTATCTGTCTTAATAATTTGGATTGAAAGCGTTGTATTTTCAAAATAACCGACGGTTTGGCACAACAGTAAATTTGGCTGCTATACATCCAAACGGGTCTAAGATAACACTAACTTATAAACTAGTAGTTTTAGATGAAGTGGGAGTTTAGAAGATCTGGAAATCAACGAATACAGTTGGGTTGTTTACGTCTAGCGTCCAAAGTTTTTCGCGTTTCGTTAACATGTTGCTTCCAGTTAGTCTTTTGTCAATGTAGAGACCAAGACACTTTATTCTGTCATGTTGAGGAAGTGGCGCACCATACAAATAGACTGGAGGACAAACTTGTTTTCGTGTTAATCGCGGTATTTTTCAGTTTTGATAAAAACTGAAAAGTCCTCCAGTCTATTTGTACAAAACAAATTTGTCCTCCAGTCTATTTGTACAAAACAAGTTTATCCTCCAGTCTATTTGTACAAAATAAGAAATTTTTCAAAACTGAAAAATACCGCGATGAACACCCTGACCAACACCAAACGTAATGTTACTTAACTGCTTGACGTAGTCATCACTTTACTATAGATACTAAAACGGACTGATGGGTGTGAATGTTCTGTTTTATAAGATAGTAAGTGTCTTCAGAAGAATGCTAATTATTTTTAAGAAAAACTGTTTGCAAAATAAAATAAATACGTGACCACTTATTGCGTACTATGCTGCAAAGCGGAGATCCCGGGTTCGATTACCGGCTAGGACCCAGAAAATATTACAAACCCACTGTTCCTTAACCTAGTAGTTGTTACTGACCAAGATGTTGAACGCCTTACAATAAACTAAAACGAAAGAAAATAGATACACAATGTGGTTATGAGAAAGTTGAAGGAATTTAAGTCTTTGATAAACTTTTTCTGGAAGAACGTGAAATTTTTATATTTTTGGCAAAGTATAAATCAATAAAAAATGCTTATTCATTTTTGTTCATTCATCTTCATACGAAATAATTATCTTTTTAAAAATATTTATCACCAGAAGTATTATCAATTATTATTTTTTTCAGTAATGACATAACAAATTCTTTAAATGATAACTTACTTGTAACAGAATAACTAAAAGAAAAAATATAAACAGTTACTTTCGTTTTATATCGTAAATAGCAGTGTAAAATGCTATTCATTGTTCTACGAAATAAAAATGTCATTCAATTATTTAGGCTATTATTAGGACTAGTAATGTCTGTTAAAAAGACTGATTGTTGAGAGTACCAATTTATATTCGAGGGCGGCTACAGACTATAGTTATCAGGGGCGTGTTCGTTTGATGCATGGATGACGTACTAATGTTATACAACTGAAGCAGTGGCACAGGCAGTCCATGTTTTAAACTCAGTTGGACAGCGTCGTGCATCTGGCGAAGTCTTACTTACTGTTCTGTTTAATTTGTCCAGTGTAAGTATTAAAGATTTTTTTCAGTTTTAGTAAACATTTAGCTTTAATTGATAAAATTATATTTTGGTTTTGTCTTGGCAAGTAACGACATATTTATAATATAATCTAGGACGGCCTGTGGAACCAATGTACCGGGAGAAAGTTAGCAGCATTGGCGTGTTATTAACTTTATACCCGAGTTCAGTCGTGTACTTGACACCACATAACCAGGATAATATTCTTTGTTATGATAATAATATACTTTATTTTTTATTAGAAGTTTCCTTTTACAAATTAAACAATTATGATTTATTATATTTTTTTAGCACATTACACTTAACAATACTACACTTAGTACACTTGAAATAGGTATGCAAAACTTGTTGCCGTAAGCTTTTAGAGTAGGTTAGTTATGATTTTGTTCTGTTTTATGACTTCCCAGACCCGAGCCGGGAATCGAATACGGTACCTTACGGTTTGTAGCATCGCACGCTAACGTTGCGTCACTGAGGCGGACTGCTATTTATTGTCTTCAGAAAATTAATTATTTAAACAAAACGATTTATCCTACACTTCCTTCAGTGCAACATTTTATTTCTTCAATAATGATACATTAGGCCTTGGTCACAGTGCAACAGAATTCGGCTGACTTTTGCAACTACCGACTACTCCAGACATCGGCCGATATTTTCAAAGCAAGTAGGTAGTTGTTATGTCCTTGGTCTCAGTACAACCGACTTTATCGGCCAATTGCACCAAATTGCGATTATCGGTCGGACAGAAACATAATAATTTGTTTTTATCTGGCGACTTATTGGATAATTTATGTGACGGTTTTTATAAAGAGTCTTCACTGAAGTAGATCTGAGAATTTTCAACCTAACGTACTTATAAAATTTGTTTGCTTGTTTAAGCAGTGGAGGAAACCGTGTGTGATACTCGCCAACATCTTTCGTGATTCATAAATACTATTCACGTGTATTTTTTTTCAAGAGCAAATATTTAAGAAAAGAAATCGTCTCCAAACACATGTTAACATGCCCATTCTACTAACAACTGACAAATTTAGTCGTGGGTATTGTGACCGAGTTGTCGCACGATTTTATCTGGCAAAAGTCGGCTGAAAATATCTGAAAACCGACATCTGTTGCACTGTGACCACGGTCTAATACGGTGGAATATTAGTCGGCCGTGTAAATTATCCCGGCTATGGGACTTAACTTTTTGAAATTCACCCTAATCTACTGCTCTAATCACTTTGCTACGGAGTTTTTCGTTTAGGCACCACTTGGCATAGTGCCTAGTGCGGTAGCCTACAAAGCAGAAGGTCCGCTGGGTTCGATTCCCGACCAGGGTCGGAAAATTATTACAAGTTAAAACCCACAGTATTCGTGTGGTTTATTGTATTGGGTGTTGTGAATAAAAAGTAGTAGCTGCTTTGAATACAATTGTGTGTTGTATGTACTTAATCAACTTTACTAAGTAACTACTACAAATTTCCAAATTCGTACTTAAAATGCTGCGAATGAAATTTAGTTGATACTTTAGTCAGGTTTAGCACTTTAGAACTTTAGTTGTTTGCACGTTCAGTTGACACAATGGATCTTATGGGAGACGTCACTAATAATAGCGCAACTAAAAACATAAATTAAAGGCATCTGGATGCGTATGTAAATACATTTTTTAAATCTCTATAGATCGTGTATTTTTTTAAGGTAGAACTATAATTCAAGTTTTGCTTAACAGAAAAATGTATTATTTAGAACATTTAATGAATAGTATAAAATAAAAAAAAAAACATTTTTTCTATTGTGTGGGGGAGTTATAATTAATATCTTATCTATTTTACTGCAGACCTACTAATGCCTTCTCCACATTCCTTCTCCAAACTTTCTAAACCTGCGTGATCAATGTTAACTAATGACTCAATCGGTTATTACAAATCTAAAAAAAATCTTTCCCAGTACAGATATCAAAAAAAAAAAAAATTCACATTTGGAATCCATATTTGAAGTTGAGTATAAACTTATAGTGTTAATTATTAATTAATTTTCATATAGACTACTCTACATTATAAAGGTTTGTTATCAATGAGGCGGGGTGGGGAAAATATTACTGTTACGATGGCTTTGGTTGCAAAGCCAATGTTTGTTATGTGCTAGTAGTAGTCAGAGCCCCATAAGAAATACACTGTCCTATACTACTCCGTTGTTTCAACTGAATGCGCAAATGACTATAGTACACTGTCGTACATACTTGTTATTTTTCTTAAAATAGTTGTTTCAGTTACTTCATGTATAGAAATGTCAGGTTTCATGCAATTGCAGAATGGAAAAAAATATTGGGACAGACGTGGCATTAGCCCTGATAAGTGTAAACTACTTTTGAGGTTTGATGGTGAAAATGTTGAATATTTAACAAATTAATTTTTATGAGATAACAATTAAACTTGATGTGGTGCGTTGCTCACTACAAGGTAGATAGAAGTGTTTCTGCAATGAAGGTTTAGCTGAGGATTTTGGAATTCACCAAACAACTGTGTGCAAGGTTATTGACAAAGTTACCGAGAATATTGTACAAAAATGTCATCACTGGATAAAATTCCTGATGACTTTAATAGAAATAAATGAAATGAAGTCTCTGTGGCAAACGCATTTCACCATTCCGTCAATTGTAGGAGCGTTGAATTGCACCCATATTAGGGTTTTGAAGCCTACATTATTTGGTGACGATTATGTTAATCAAAAAGGATATACCAGCATAAATGTTTAAGTAACGTGCAATGCTAAGGAGAAAATAACGAGTATTAAAGTCCAGTAGCCAGGAAGCATGTACGACAGCCGCATCTGGTGACTGAGTTTCATTAACGAAAAATTATCACTGTTTGATGATGATGCTTGCGTTTTAGGGGACAGTGATTACAGAATTTCACTCTGGCTGCTAACCCCATTTAAACACCCACAAAATAGACTGCAACAGCATTTTAACATTTTTACATACTAAAGAAAGAGAGTAATTATTATTAAAAGGGTTTTTGGCCAACTAAAACAACACTTTTTTATTATTGGCAATACCGTGAAAGTTTCATTAGAAAAAGTGCCCTAAATAATTTTCTGCTGTGCATCTATAGGGTTGCAAATTTATGCTTATTTACATTACATAACTACTATTCTAATGTAACTTATTCGCCGGCCACATTGGCATAGTTGGTAACATGCTCGCCTCTCATCATGCGGTCTTGGGTTCGAATCCCATTCAGGCATGGTATATTTTCATACGTTACAAAAAATCATTTTATCCTTCACCGTCTGCATTAGCAGTAACTGCAGAAGAGTCGGAAGTTAAACAAAAAAAGTAACTTATTCCAACAATGGGGGTTTTTCCCAGGCATTGTTGTTGAGTAATGGAAGTTATAGTAATTAGGAATTACTATAACTTCCATTATTTATGCAACTGTACTTTTACAGTGGTACATGCTAATTTTATTTTTAGCATGAGTACGCATGAATTTAAATATGAACCTCTAATGGCCGGTTTCACCGACATTTGTCAAATATACCATGACCATGATCAAATTTAACAGTGGTCAAAATATGACCGTTCGTTTAAACTCAAAACTGTTTCACCAACTCTGATCTCGATCAAAACTACATCGGTCAAATTTAACCACGGTTAATTTCCACCGTCACTTATTTTCGAAGTTGGCTACCGTGGTAACTGAGTTTCTATTGGCTACATCTGATTTTGTTATAATGTTATTGTTTTCATTCTGCGATACTCATAACCTACAGTAGTGTTTTAAATCATATCGTTTGGGGTTTTTTTAATGGAAAATCAAACACACAAAAAAGTTTGGAGTGTTAATTTTAAACCGGATGAAAAAAGATATTTATATTATATAAATTTATATTTCTGTAAAAGTCCTGCATAACTTTGTCCTTTTCACCCTCATCTGGAAACTGAACCTGGGAGCTAATGAAGCGATTACCTCTGAAACTTTTCTTATATATTGACTCACTGTTGTTTTCGAAACACCAATTAAGTCACCATTTACTATTTGAATAGAACCTGTAGCGTAAAATCTAAGGGCCAAAAGCAGCCGTTGCAGTGGTGTAAGTGGTCTGTTTCTGTTAGAAGGATATTCTAACCTTCCTTCAAGTTCTTCAAGAACCTTCAAGACTACCTGTTTTGAGAGCTTATACCTTGCAACAAATTTTCTGTCTTCCATTGAATGGAAATCATCTTGTCTTTCTGGTAACATACGTTCTGGCCCTATTTTGCGTGTACATAATTTCAACATCAAAATTATCATCCATTTTAAATGAAAATGTAATTAGTATTTTATGAAAATATTGTGAGGTCAACAATAAGCCTAAATGCTATTTAATGCTAGTTTAATGCTCACATTAAATTACAATGTCAAACCACATAATTACATTTTTAAACACTTCAATAACAGTTTTAACAAAAAAACGAACACTGTTAGTTTGAACACGATCAAATAATTTGACTGTCCATTTGACGCCCGTCAAATTTAACTGTTGATTTGAGCGTGGTTAAAAATAACTAGCGTTGGTGAAACAAATTACTACTGATTTAACCATTGTTAAATTTTTAATCGTAGTTAAATGCTTTGACTGAGGTTGGGGAAACCGGCCATAAAAGTGTTTTTTTAGGTATTTGTCATTTAGATGTATAATAAATTATTTAAACTAACTTTCTCTCAGCTGGAACAAAGTTACTGAATATCTTTTGAAATGTAAAATTTAAATAAAGAAGAATAACACATGTATGAAATATTTTGTTTTGAATTTTTCAGAAAATTAAAATGGCAGCTTCATATAAATTAACTTATTTTGATGGAAAAGCTTTAGGAGAACCAATAAGGTTTCTTCTTTCTTATTCAGGTATTGAATTTGAGGATATAAGAGTACAAGAAGAAAAGTGGCCATCGCTAAAACCTTGTAAGTAAAAAATAAAGTTGTAAATACTTGTGTTTATTAAGCATTAGCTGCAACAATCTATGTAGGCATTCTGTAAACAATATTATTAATTTTTGTTATCTCTCTCATTGTTTTAACAATGATAAGTTTGGTTCCGGAAGAATAAATAAAATTTTATAGTGTTACAAAATTATTTCTGTCGTTTTGTCATTGACTCGGGTGTTGATTAATATTTTGGGGCATTAAAAATTCATTTTTGTCTCCTTTTAATAAGTATAGCTTTGGCTTCTTCTAAAACTATTACAGTAAACTTTCGCTTCTTCGATACTCGATTCTTCGACATTATACACTTTGACACAGCTTATGGCTAAGCGACATGATGTAGTTAGTGTGAGTAACGATCCAGCAGGCAGATCAGCCCCTTCGCTTTCTCATCCTCGTACCCTTCAGTTTTCCTTAAGTACAATATTGTACTCAAGGGCATATCAGTTTGTTTGTAATCATTATAATAATGAAATTTTCGTATTAAACATGTTTTTAATGCTTCCTACATATAAAATGCAATTTGCTCTGGATAGTTCGACATTTCAATACGTCGACAACCTTTTAAGTTCACAAAAATCGAACTATCAAAGTTCTACTGTATATCCTTATTTTGTAAAAAAAATGTTTTGACGTGATCAGATTAATATTTAATTTTGTTAAACATTTTCCTGCGTATTGTTTGAAAAATTGTCAGTTAGTCATTACAAATGATGAAAGTGTGCATGCGTTGATATATTTATATTTTTACTTAAGATGGATAAATTATATCCAAAAGGACCTATTGACTTCTTTAATCAGTTGAGAGTCATCTGTTGTGTAGTTGGTGGTTTGTTTTAGTTCTATATAAATATTTAATTGATTGTACTGTAAATTATCACTTGGTGCCATGAATACATGGATTGTTCTAGAAACGTTGTTGTTGTTTTAGTGGAGTTTAAATTTATATGATGGATTACTAGAATCTGGAAATTTGAGAATGCTGTAGAGAAATATATAGGGAACTAAAATTTTCACAGTAATAAACCCAGAGGCCATAACGTACATCCACATCAAAGACCCAAAGGCAGATGTGCAGATTCATGATTGTATTTAATACACGGCATGTGACCAACTACTGCCTTCTTGCACATAATCTCAGTGCAATCGAAATGAGACGTTTCTATATGGAAACAAAATATGGAATACCTGTCAGAGAACCTCAAAAGAATTGACAAATGAAATTTTGCTGTGACTAAAAATGTAGCTCTTAAGACAGGCCATTCTACCTAAACGCTTGCAGAATTTTTTCACTGGAGGGGACCTCAACCATAGAAGAGGACAGAGTAATTTGTGTTCAACACGATACACAAACTAAAACAATAACATTTAATGTAATAATATTTAATAACACTTTTTGTCTTGTATCGTGTTTTATTATCATCATTTATATTACATTTAATATTTAAATCCCTTTTATGAGATGACGCGTCTCATGGCTGGTGGCAATTTTTTTATAAAGAAAAGTAGTCGGTTCGAGAAGTTACATTGCGTTTTTAGTTTTTAATTAACTCCTCATGATGGGATCAAGCACACTTAGTTTCTACTCTTCAAGAGGAATTTTGAATGACACTATTTTTGTTTCCAAATTCCGATTTTGATTTCTGTACTTCTGGTTTTGGGCCACTTCCGGTCAAAACCAGAACTTTCAAACCCAGTCCAAGCCTACTAAGTGTTTGTATGAAGTTTATTGCTATCTCTTGTAGTTTCTGACATCTGGATGTAATTGGCGGACATAGAAAAATGATAGATGGCAAAAATTGCCACCGATAACATTATATTGATTTTGGAACTGAAAACACTATAAATTTTAGCTGTAACAATAATATATTTATGTAGTTTGCTAGTTCCAGGGCTACAAAAAATAGTTCTGTTTCTTATCACATGGTCAGCCAATTATATGACTGAACTATTTAAGAACAAAAGAGGTAGAGGTATAAAGACACTAGTCAAGAGTTATTATCCTCTGAAAGTAATGAATTTCACTGTACAGCCAGACCTGTTGTGAATGAAGTGAAGGTGTCATTTACAGGGTGAAAAATAGGTGCTTTTTGGAGGGCCTGGCATGCTGATAAGCATAGGCTACTTTTCTACTCAGTGAGGAAGGCAATGGTAAACCACCTCACTATCTTGGTTTAGTTAGTAAAACCTCCAGAGGTTCAAACCAGTCTTTCAGCTTTTGACCTAAACGACATGTATGTAGTTATATTAGTTTTATTGGCTTTAAAGTGACAATGTAATCTTTAATGTGTAATGTAATCTTGAAAAGGTAAGAAGGTTCTTCTGGGTGTTGAAAAATGTATTTCTGCTTGGCGATTTGCACAGAAAGAGCAACTAAATAGTTCTGAAAAGCTTAAGGTTCTAACGAACCAAATGCATGGGAGTCAATTGTTAAATTTTAAAAATATTAAGTTTATGTTATGGAAATTCAATATCTTTTGTGATAAAAAACACAATTTTTGTTTTGTTTTGTAGCTGCACCATTTGGGAAACTACCATTCTTAGAAATAGGAGACAAAAAAATAACTCAATCAGTTGCTATTTCAAGATACCTTGGTAAGAAAGCTGGTTTAAGTGGTAAAGATGAATATGAAGATCTACAGATTGATTTGATAATAGATACATTTGGAGATTTTCGTGCAGGTAAAGTTTTATATCTCACAATATGGTATATGATTTGATAATTAACAAGGTAGTTAAAAATACTTAAATGGGATGATATTTTCATATTATTATAAAGCACAGTATTAGAAGTTTCAGATATTTAAAAAAATAAATTATTCCAACAGTTACTAACACCTAAGTTTGGGTGTTCACTAAGGGGAATATTAGCCAACACTTAAAAAATAAACATGCCATAGGTACATTTATGATAAGAGTAACATTGTGCAATTGAAAACCAAACTTCTATGTAAGAAACTTATTGAAGACGTGGTACATAAAATGGAAATTGACACTCATAATGAAAGAAAAACGAACTGAACGAGGGAGAATATTACTCAAAAATTGAAACAATGGACAGAAACAAGGGGATGAGGTTGACCACAGAACTAACAGCGAGATGACATCAAAAAAATGGTGAGATTAAACTGAACACAGCATGCAAGAAACAAAGAAACATGGAAAAAAATCTGGTGTGAAACGCTCACACGACTTTCTCTTGTCAATGCAAATAATGAACAATATAACCTAACATTAGTAATAAAACATTAGAAATAACCTCAAAAAACATAACCTAATTTTAATCATGAGTGAATGACGCAAAATGAATATCAACCTCAGTTTGGCTTAAAAATACGGAAAATCACTTTCACACTAAACTAGGCTCTGTAGAGAAAAACGCTCCAAGTAAAAGTTGTAGATCTTTTAATTTTCTATAAATTTGATTACGTGCATTTTTGTCGTAAAATGCATACTGAGGCTGAAATGTTAAAAAAATTGATTTTTTTACACATTTTCATGAGAAAACAGAAAATCTCTTATTAAGCTGAACTAAGCGTTATTCAAAAAAAAAAAAATAATGTGAAATAAAAGTTGTAGGATTTTAAATTCTCTATGGCTTCTTTTGTATACATTTTGGTGCTAAAATGCATATTAAAGTCGCAATCTTAAAAAAAACATTTTTTTACAAGAAAACAGCCTCTCCAAGAATTTCAGCAGACATGGCGCCTACCCTATCTTGTAGAGCATAAAAAATGTAGTAAATGAGGCGATTTTTTAAAAAAATTGTAGGAGCCATTTTTGAGAAAATAGCAATAAAGTGAAAAATTACACATATAAACTACTACTTCCGGTTGACCGATTTTGATGAAAATGTTTGTGTTGGGTCCTCAAGTGGTATCTAACTTAAGTTTCAAGTTTGTACAATGTTCCGTTCTTGAGATATTCTGTTCACACACACACACACACACACACACACACACACGGACCAATCGCTAAAAACATTTTTTTTGGGTTCAGGGGGTCTGAAAACGTGTAGATCCGGTGAAAACTGGATTTTGAAAAATCGACTTGAAAACAATACTTTCCTTCCTATATATTCATATAGGCAAGAGAAAGTAAAAATTGTCACTTACAATATACCGGGTGAGCATAAAGTCTTGCCCTGATTATAAAAAATTATTGCAGAATAACTGTTTGACATAATAATTTAAATTTGATGCTGTTACATAGGTTAGTGTTAATAGTTTTTTTTAAGATTACTTACATTAGTAAACTTCAACGTGTGCCTCCTTGGTAGCTCGGAGAATGTCGAAGCGGTATTCCAGTTCCCGCCAGGTGTTTTGTAACATGTGTTCTGTCACAGTACCCACAGCAGCTTGTATCCTAG
Source organism: Catonia carolina (assembly GCA_035578175.1). Taxonomy (NCBI): domain Eukaryota; kingdom Metazoa; phylum Arthropoda; class Insecta; order Hemiptera; family Achilidae; genus Catonia; species Catonia carolina. The sequence goes on along the minus strand of JAQMRL010000001.1, from coordinate 250,759,316 downwards.
CCTTCAGTTCGTCAACGTCAGCAACTGGTGTGGCGAAGACTCTACCCTTGATATAGCCCCAGGAAAAAAAGTCAAGGGGAGTAATGTCTGGAGAGCGGGGTGGCCAGGGTGTTGGACCATCCCTTCCAATCCACCGATCCGGAAATGTTTCATCCAGGAAATTACGCACTATCAAAGCCCAGTGGGGCGGTGCCCCATCTTGCTGGAAAATTATCCATGGTTGATATTCTTCTAACTGTGGTGCAATGAACTGTTGCAAAACATCTAAGTAAATGTTAGCGTTAATGGTGTTTTCCGTGATGAAACATTTTCGGATCGGTAGATTGGAAGGGATGGTCCAACACCCTAGCCACCCCGCTCTAAAAAAATATTGAAGCATTCTTTTTTTGGGTGTTATAATATCACAACCGTTATAAATTCGTTCTAAGTAATTGTGTTTGGTTTGTCAACTTTTAATCAAATCATTGTCAAAGATGAATGCTAAAATATTACTACAGATTCTTTTTGTATAAGGTTGGTCTAAGTAGTTTTTATTATTATTTTTCAATTATGAAACTTACCATAGTAATCATTGGACGTTTGATAAAATATCGCTGATTTCTTAACGAGTTTGTGCTATAAAGTTGTTGAAAAATTTTTCCGTGTGAATTTTCTACCGTTTGTTGTTACTTATATCCACAACCTTAATATAAAACTTAATGAACTGAACAAAATTCAGACAACTAATAAATTATGAACTTCCATAATAATAAGGGCTTCCATGAAGAGCAAAAACAAAACACCAGGTGGACAGAAAAAAGGAGAAAAGCCTACAGTGAATACTTAAAATGTGGGCTGCAAAAAGAGCTTCCAGAAATGTCTCTAGTCACCTCAAGTGATCTAAGATTGACCAAATATGGGAATAAAATAAAAAAAGAATGTCCAAATTGACTAAATGATTGAAGCTTGATTGATGCTGTACTGTAGTAGAAGTCCTGGGTTTAATTTCCAGCAAAGATCTAGAAATTGAACATGTTTAAATTCACCAGTAACAATGCTTAGCCCACTTCAGATGTTTAAGAGCAAACTGTTGATACAACTTAAAAACCACACATTCATTGTTTATTACAAATTAAAATAGTCAAACCATTTTGATTCACAAGAAATATTGTACACCTGAATTTAAGTTACACCATACACTTGAAATTATTTTAAAATATTCTGATAAAGCAAATTTTAAAAATAATCTGTATGTTCATAACTTTTTCATTAGCTTAAAATATTTATTTTTATGCAATATAAACTAAATATTTTTCATGATTTTTACAGCAATCGGAAAATGGCAATATGAAGAAGATGAAAAAGTAAAGGCAAAACTGTATGATCCACTATTCAAGGAAACAGTTCCATTTTATTTGGAAAAATTTGATAGCCATATAAAAGAGAATGGAGGTTTTCTAGCCAATGGAAAGGTAAGATATAAATAAAAGAATAATACATTAAATTTTTATTAATAGTACTAGAACGTGTTAATAATAAAATGATATTTACTTCCTATAGTAAGCCAAACTTAAAATGTAAATTTAATTGTAAATAAATTATTCTCATCGTGGAAAGAATCGTACATATTAAATTTTCATTATAGTGTTAAAACATTATTGATTATCCACTGCTGTGATTTCATTCAGTTAATATTTTTATGAAGAATGGAAATCAGTTTGTATTCTTTCATAACTTACATTGCCTATGTAAATGGGTAAAAATAGCAAAAAGGGGTCCTCTTCGTGTAGTGACAAATCTACTTACGAGTATAATATTGTGATGTTTATTCCTGGTTCTTTCAGGATCTGGTTATTTCTAAATAACAAGACCTTTTAAATTTATAACAAATATTTATTTTCAAATTAATTACTTAATTTCTGACAGGCAGAGATGCCCATTGTAGCCACTTATTTCAAATGTTTTTATTAATTTTGTTCTTAATTACTGGACTAGAAAGTGTGTTAGGATGGGTGTTTGAAGGTCGTCTTTTGTTGCCTACTGCCGGAAATTTTTGAATGAATTTTAAAAGTGTAGTCAATTCCGACCTCCCAGTGCGGCGCAATTATATCATTATAATAAATAAATTATATAATTAATTTTACAAATTTCTCTGTTCCCAGTGACTTCTTTTTCCAAGAAAAGATAAGAGTAATAGATTTTTACATAATTATTACTCAAAAGTAATTTGTGTTACTTCAAGAACTCACGATCTCTATGCACTGAATTTCTTGTATACTCAGATTATACCATAACAAAATGTTTGTACTTTCCTGATTACGCAGCAAATGAAAAAAACGTGTATAATACCTTTCTATATTTAGCTGATAAATAAGTGAACAATTAAGTAACATCCTTCATATGGCCGATTGACACTTTGAGGCATCATGGCATTCCGCAACTGCAATGGCACGTCAGCATAGTGGCACATTCGTGATTCCAGCCTGCAGGCTCAACATGTTAACATTGAGAAAATTAAATATATTCACTGCAGATCAGAAAACAATATCAAAGCCGAAAAGGGGTCATTGAATTTGTACATGAGTGTAAATACCATGGCACTTTTTAGCATCAGATGGTACACTAGAGATATTTTGGAAAAATTGGCACAGGCAGGCCATCATCAGAATATTACATCCGGTTTGGTGAAGTAATCATATATCTCATGCCACTAAGAAGAGAATCTTCCATTGTTTTATTAAAAGTTTCTCCATTTAGAGCTCAGAAGTATGGACTCTCCTACTAATATTTAAAAGTAGAATAACAGCTATAGAAATGTTTCATGTTTTTGGAGAATGTTAACATATTTTTGGGGAAGTTGTTAGTTAACTGTACTAGATCGAGATAAGAAGGAAGAGATTTTATCAGAAGATAACTGGGAGGTTTTATTTATTGAAAGAATTGAAGAAAAGCAACTCATCTGGTATGGTCAGTGCGAAAAATGGAGGGCGACTGGTTGGCACAGAATATTTGGTTATGTATATTGGTTCCAGCTGGATGATGGAGAAAGTGAGGATGACTCAGAAAAGGGTGGTTGGATGAGTATTATGAGAGCTATGGAGAGGAGGGATCTAAGGGATGAAGATGTGTTCAAAAGATATTGGTGTTTTGGGTTGTGGTACATGGCCTAGTACTAAAGAACAGCTGGTATATAATAATAATAATAATAATAGTTATTTAAATTTATTGTTACCCGTTATAACAATTTGAAAAAAAATCGCTAAATTAGAAAACACTAAACTGTGAACTTAACTACAGATTAAATTTAATAACTTAACCAAAAAATTAAATAGACCTAGAAATAGATAAGGCCAATTTACATTCAAATAAATAATTGATTCCTACTTTCAATCTGATAACTAATTGTGACCACTATGTGCCTGTCATGAAGAAACAGCGTCAATATGCAACTCATTACATATAAACCGTTTTTAACAAACTCATTTCAAAACTGTTCAGAATTTTCTCAAAGGGTAAAGAACATAACTGAACAATCCAGAGAAATACACAATAGAACATTCTTTTCTATACTAGGAAAATAAAAAGTGAGATTTTCTAAAACATATTTTTGAAAACCCACAGCCTCACATGGAGCTTCGAAGGCATCAAGTACTACTTACACGATTACGCATTGGACACTACACTTATACACATAAACTTACTGGAGAAAGATGAAGCACAACATTGTACACATGGCAACATGCCACTTTCAATCAAGCACATCATCACAGACTCCCAAACTACGCATTCCACATGAACTCTTAAAATTAACCATAATTTAGCACTCAATTTGGTAGACAAAGTAGGGGTCAAAACAGAATAAATTTTTTGAACTTTCACAAAATTTCAGATTTGATATAATTGTAAAATCATATAAGTTCTTTTTCATTGTGTCGTATTTTTTATTTTTATGTTGTCTAAATTTTCATTGAACCTAACTAATTTTTCATTCTGTTTGTATTGATGACATTATTGTGTTTGTGTCTGTTATATATTTTGTGTCTTCTTTAAAAAATTTTGTACTACATGTATTTATATGTAGCTTAGTCGCTAATGACCTTGTAGTCTATGCGACCTTAAATAAAAAAAATGTGAGGTTGTTGACTGGGGCTTAAGGAAGGTAATTTTAATTGGTGTCATAAAAGTGAAGGCCACTCATACACAAGTGCTGCCAGCACCAGTTAGTGTATTATCAGTATTGTTTTATCAGTATTACAAATTAAGTAGAAAATTATGATATTGTGGTGTACAACTCTTAAATTACTGACATTTGTTCTTTATGTTTCATTACTCTTTTCCTTAAACACTTTTAATTGTAGTTTATAAAAGTTTTAGTTATCGTTGTGAAAGTTGCATGAGTATTAAAATAATGCTGAAAATTTTTTGAAAATGTATTTTCAATAAATAAATCCAATTAATTCTGGCTGCAGCTTACAATCCTACAGATCATGCTGAACTTCATATATCAATGAGGTGTAATTTTTTTTTTAAACTCCAGTATGGTTATTACTGGTGAAACACTCTTAAGATGTACTAACTGTAAAAAATTGCATTTATTAACATTACAAGTTTTGGTAGCAATGTAACAGTTTTGGTTATTGTTCAAAATATTTTTTAGTGTTATTGAGTTTTCATTGATTACTGATTTGTTCTGCCCATAACAGACATGTTGGGTGTCAAATTATTTACACTCAATCTGTTCGTTGCAGGGCTAAAATAAATAGTTTTGTTTCTTGTCACATGGTCAGCCAATTAAATGACTGGACCATTTAAGAACAGAAGAGGTAGAGGTGTAAAAGACACTAATCATAGTTATCTCCTCTGAAAGTAATGAATTTCATTATACAGCCAGACCCTGTGGTGAATGAAGTGAAGGTGTCATTTGCAGAGTGGAAAATATGTCCTTTTCAGAGGGCCCGGCATGCTGATAAGCATACTTTTCCACTCAGTAAGGAAGGCAATGGTAAACCACCTCACTCCTTGTTTTACTTAGTAAAACCTCTACAGGTTCAAACCAGCTTTTTGGCTGAAGACCTAAACAACACAACAACTGATTTGTTAGAGCAGCTGTTCTCAACCTTTCAGGCACTGTGCCCCCCTTTGAACACTGATGTGAGGTCACGACCCCCCCCCCCCATCGCTGCTGTAAGTGGTCAAAACAAGTATAGTCTATTCCAGTTAAGTTGGCAGTGCCTACAAAATAAATTCCGATTCACAGGCGGTGCACGAAGGAACAGTTCAAACCGCATTTTGATAGAGATCTACCCATACGTAGAGGTAAAACTTGAAGTAACTTTATAAGAAACTTTAAAAATGAAAATAATTAAATTAAATTTTTGTTGCTTCGTCCAGCGAGTTGCTAATCGTGTTAACTCTGTTTCACTTTTTAGTTGGAAATCTGACTTGACCAGTAATTTTCTTTTCCTTAATTATTCTGTAAACTGATCGTTCAGAGACGCCTACCATTGCTGAAGTTTTTGCTACAATTTTAATAATTGTTATATTAGCATGTTCAGTTTTAAAAGATTTCAAAGCATTTATAATTAATAGTTTTTGTTTAGAATTAATGCCTTGTCCGCGCTTGAGAAGCGCTAGAAGTAAACAAAATTATAAATTAGTTATTAATGAAATTCAATTAATTAGTCCAAATATAATTATATATGATACTTTTTAAATGTTATTTTTTCTTTTTAGCTTTCCTGGGGTGATTTATACTTTGTTGCTGCTCTGGACTACATAAACTATATGCTTAAATTTAATGTAAATGATAAATATCCAAATATAAAAGCCCTGTATGACAAGGTTTCAAATCTTCCAAAAATTAATGAATGGATCAAGAAACGTCCAGTAACTGACTGGTGATAAATCTCTAAAAAAATTTATTCTCTATGAAAATACACAACTTGTTTTGAAGTAAAATTTTGTATTACAAGACTGATATGTGTCATTTTAAAGGTTTTTATGTACAAGCATTCAATTTATATGATTTTGTTGTGAATATATAAAATAAATAAAACCTCATTTGTCAATAAATTATTTTCACTGGTTTTTTCATTCATTAACACTTTCTTTCTCAGCACTTCACAGTTGTTTGAATCTTCATTAGCCTAATAGGTATTTTTTATAAACAAAAAGAGGAGGGATGTGTATACAAAAATGAAACTGATGGTTTCAAGGTTTCTTTAAAAAAAATTATAGGAGTGGTTTTGGCTACATACTAATCAATAATTTTAGAAGAACTGAATTCCCCCATCAAAAATATTTTGTGAAAATCACTTGCTCATCACACATTCCCAGAAAAGAGAATAAAGCCGAATGAATTTTTTGTCCTAACTTTTGTAAAAAGTTTATGAAATTGTTTATAGGACGCCTTCCTACGTATTGAAATTCTACTATTTAGAAACCTATAGTATAATAGAATAACTGCAGTAGCGTTGTATTTATACAAGTACCTGATAGGTTGTTCAGATAGTGAATGTTTCTTACTGGAGTTAAGGTTATGTATCCTACACAGAATGGAGTGTAGCACATGTTCAAAAACAGAATAATACGTATATCTATTCTTGTTCAAAAATCTCTTCCTTTTAGCAGTGGTGGATTTACATATTTGGGGGCTTGTTGCAATGTGTTTGTTAGGGCCCCTTTGTTTGCTGTTGAACTATTATGAGTTCTTAGGAATGAATTACTCACTGTAAACCAGCACGCAAGTTTGAGGTTATAACTCAACTATTATAAAGAACTGTCATCCATCCAATAATGTGAGCTTGAGAAAAAAACAGAATAGAACTGGACAGGTAAGCTCCTGAATAGTACCAACTGTATTATTAACAGTATTTTTGAGGGACTGTCGCAATTGCGATTTGATAAATCCACCGCTGCATGTAGGAAACTTAATGAATTATAAACTTTAAGGGTTTGCCCATTTTGATTGCACCATTAGATTTTTTTAAACTGAGGAAGTGATATAATACATGATGTATATAAAATTCTTTAAGGTGAAAAATTGCGAAATATTACTTAATAGTCAGTTTTTTAGCAAATAGCATAAAATCTTATTGTTTGTAACATTCAACAGTACATAAAACATTATATTAGGCAGTTAAACTGAATAAGATTTGAAGTTTGCTTGCTCCATGGTGTAGTGGTCAGTGTGCTAAGCTACTAACTGAAGGTCCCAGGTTAGAATCCCGACTAGAGTCTGGAAATTATTACAGGGTTCCAGTTCCTTAACCCACAGCAGCTACTAATGACCAAGCTGTTGATGCGACTTTAAATAAACTAAAAAATCTGGTGTGAAACACTCACACAACTTTCTCTTGCCAGTGCAAATAATTAACAATAAACCTAACATTAGTAATAAAACATAAGAAATAAACAACTCAACAAACATAACCTAATTTTAATCATGAGTGAAAGACGCAAAATGAAAATCGACCTCAGTTTGGCTTAGAAATACGGAAAATTACTCTTTCTCTCTAAACTAGGCTCTGTAGAGAAAAATGCTTTAAATAAAAGTTGTAGATCTTTTAATTTTCTATAAATTTAATTATATACACTTTTGTCGTAAAATGCATACTAAGGCCGAAATGTTAAAAAAATCGATTTTTCTCACGTTTTCGTGAGAAAAAAACAGAAAATCGCAAATTACCGCTAAACTAAGCATTACACAAAAAAATGTGTGAAATAAAAGTTGTAGGTTTTTAAATTCTCTACAACTTATTATTATATAACGTTTTGCGCTAAAATGCATATTAAAGCCGCAATCTTAAAAATAAAATGTTTTTACATAAAAACAGCCTCACGCAGAATTTCAGCAAACATGGCGCCTACCCTATCTTGTAGAGAATAAAAAATTGAGTAAACCAGGCGATTTTAAAAAAAATCGTAGGACCAGTTTTTGAGAAAATCGCAAAAAAGTGAAAAATTATAGGAATAAACTAAGTTACTACTACTTCCGGTTGACCGATTTTGATGAAAATGTTCGTGTCGGGTCCGGTAGTGGTATGTAACTTAAATTTCAAGTTCGTACAATGTTCCGTTCTTGAGATATTCTGTTCACACACACACACACACACACAGACCAATCGCTAAAAACATGTTTTTTGGGTTCAGGGGGTCTGAAAACGTATAGATCCGGTGAAAACTCGATTTTGAAAAATCGACATGAAAACAATACTTTCCTTCCTATATATTCATATAGGCAAGAGAAAGTAAAAAAAGTTGGAGTAAACTATACAGAATGTACAATGATAGAAAAAGAACTTTATATTTTAGTTTTAAGATTTCTGTCTGCAATCTTAGATCCCTGATTTTGAATACAAAAATGCAGAAAGTAGAAACCATAAAAGTTTATTTTAAATGAAAACTGTTGATTTTTATTGTTTATGTCAACTGCCAAAAGGCTGGTTTGAGTGTTAGGCCTAAAGGTTTATCAATTACAGCAACAGCCCACTCTCTGCTCTTCATAACAAACTAAACATAAAGCATTTAACTTCTCACATAACCTTACACGTTGTAAGCAATATTACTTTGGTATAAATAAAACCAGTTAGTGCTGGAAAAGGAATTTTGTAGACATAAAACGAGGATTGAAATGAAATGATTTAGGACAGAGCATTACTTCCCTGAGTTGGTTGAAAAATGTGGTAAATTATGTCAAACCCACTGGGTTGGTCTAGTGGTAAAGTCATCCTGCTGTTTAACAGCTGATGTAAGGAGACGAATGTTACGTGGTTCGAATCCAATTTGTAGTTAGTTACTTTTATACAAATTTGAATACTAGACAGTGGTTACTGGTGAACTTTGATGGTGGGGTTAAATTAACCATACTCTCTAAGGAATGGTCCGCCTGAGTCTGTACAAGACTACATCTCATTTTTTTACACTTCATACATATCTTCAACTCATTTAGGACATGAGGGGTAATTATACCCCAGGGTCCCGGGTTCGATTCCTGGTCTTTTTTATCATTCATCTTCATCTGTCATTCTCACCATCTGCATTAGCAGCAATTGCAAAACAGCCAGAAGTAAAAAAAATCATTCGTCATGTGGTTGCTTATTGTTCTAAATTTAATTTATTGCAATATACACGCATTGGGGTTAAAATATATCAGTCAGACCTTCTTGGATGGATTTAACCTACTATTCATTTCTTCATAAGACATTTCATTCATCACAGCTGGAAGGTCCGTAACTTTCAGAGCGCAGAGACAACTTAGTATGTACCACGTAGGCTACACATCTGCATCTCTTCATAGACGCTTTAGGCTTTTATTTGGCTGGACACAAGGGAAGAAACAAAAACATTAGAGCGAATTCTATTCAACAGTACAAATTACACGTTTCTATAAAAAAGAAAAATAAGTTGACCTTGAAATCCCCTTTTGAATTGACCTTGTATGAAAACAACGTCTGTCGGGCGGGTGCGTTTCCATCCTGTATAATTAACTAGAAACACATAATACAAACGGTTAAACCAATATTGAGCACTGATACTGAATAGTTGAAATATAAGGTGTGTATCCGATATTCCATCTCAAAAAAATTTTCCTTGTTTCTTAGATATTGAAATTTGAGACATCTGTGATACCTAATCAGAGAAATTGAAAGAAAAGCTAATATTCTTTAAAAAATTTATTTAATATTACTGCACTTTATTTAATACTCTGCAGGCCACCATAACAACGTCTGAACTTACGATGTGAAACGATTGCGTGACGTGGTTCCATTCAACGCCATATGAAATTAAAGCGGTCATCATGCGGTCCTGGGTTCGAATCCCACTCAGGCACGGCTTATTTTCATACGTTACAAAAAATCATTTCATCCTCCATTGTAAACAGTTACACCCCAACGTCGTCGCTAATGACCGTTGTAGTTGATGCGACGTTAAATAAAAAAAAATAATTAAAGCAAAGAAAAAAATGATTTATTTGTAAAGAAAACTAAACAAGTGTAAATATTTGAAAATAAGCATATTGCGGTGTATTTCTGTCTAAAGAAGTATAAAATTAAACGGTAAGTGCCTCATTACATCTTGTTTTTATCAATACCTTGTTATTTCTGGTTTATCCAGGTTTTCGATTTCCGGATCGCTTCCAGTTCCAATTAGTCCGAATAAACGAGGGTACTGTAACACTTTTACTCAAAACTTCACGATTTAAAATGTTATTTCGTCAACCAAGTTTTTTTGCAATCAGATGAATCAACTAGTAGGCCTATAGACAAAAAGTAATAAACGAATCTATACATTTTTTGGCCTGAAGTTTTATAACTTTATCATCTTACAAACAAAACTGTGTAGCCTTCATAGAATAGAAATATACAAAATAAATAATTAAATGCTTCAATTATTATTAAAAAAAAATTGTACACAAAAAGCTGAATTAATGAATAAAATAGTCATTAAATCACATAACTTAGAATAATAATTATTATTTATCTTCGACTTTAATTTGAGGTTGTGTGAATTAATTCTGTCGATAGGGCAGATCCAAAAACAACCTACAGTACCGCTCAAATTAATTGGAACACCAGGTAAACGACTACGATTCTTAAATGAAAGACAATTTATTGATCAAAAAAATTACAAACAGCTCCCTAATAATTAATATGTCCTCCTTTGTGTTTTATAACCTCTTCACAGCGTTTTGGCATTGATTCTATTAGTTTTTTGCATATATTTTTTATTTCTTCATCGTGGAACCATATTTTGATTACAGCAGTAATCATGGATGTTTTTGTAGTACAATCGTCTTTGGCAATCCTTTTTTTAGTAATAGCCCATAGATTTTCGATTGGGTTTAAATCGGGTGAATTGCCAGGCCATTCCAGAACCGTTATTTTGTTCTCAAAAAAAAATTTCTTGCATTTTTTAGATGTATGGCATGGAGCCGAGTCTTGTTGAAAAATTCCATTGCTTTCTGGAAACATTTGCAAAAGGAGTGGAACGACTCTTCTTTCTAATAAAGCAATATATTTGTCTGAGTTCATCATACCTTCTATGGGAACTAATGGACCTGGACCATTATAGGACATACAGCCCCAAAACATTTTTTTGGGTGGATGTTTTGGTTGTTGAAGGATGTGAGCTGATGTCTCAGCTTCATTCGCACTTCTGCGGACAAAGTTTACTTTATGTCCCTGAACCAAAAAATGGGTTTCATCAGAGAAAAGGACATTTTTCCACTGTTCAACAGTGAACTGTTTGTAGGTTTTAGCCCACTGCAAGCGTTTCTTCTTCATTGCTACAGTAAGAAGCTGCTTTTTCTTAGGTCGGTAAGCTTTTCGCCCAACTTCAGACAGCCTTCTTTTAACAGTACTAACATGAATATTAACCCCTTTTTTGTTAATTTCTCGTGCCAAATCTACAGCCGACAACCTGGGGTTGATCTTACTAGTCCTAATTAATTGGCGGTCAGTTTGTGGTGTGGTTTTCCTTTTACGACCACAATTTCCTATTCTGTTAACAGAAAAGGAGCCAGTATCATTAAATTGCTTAACAATTCGGTTAACAGTAGCTAGACCCACCTTACATTCTTTAGATATCATCCTCTGAGACATATTTCCATACTGATGTAGTGTAATAATCTTGCTACGTTTTCTAGGTGTGGTATCCATCAGTTGAGTTATTGAAAAACTACAATAGTTTGTTTAACAAACACAAAAACGCGCAACAATAACACAATTCACACAATACTTCACTGAAAATGTGTTCAACACAAAGAATCACATGTGCACTAACTGCTTTTGAGGTTAGGTTGTTAGTTTGTTCAATACAAGTGATGTAGCAGTGATGCCAACTGTCGCATGATAAAAAGAGTGAAATTCCCTGTGTGTTCCAATTAATTTGAGCGGTACTGTACGTACCGTATTTTATTTGATTTATGTAGTTGCTGGTGTCTAATCATTTTTTTACTTTTTCATGCCTATATGCATATATTATAGGAAGGAAAGTATTGTTTTCATGTCGATTTTTCAAAATCGAGTTTTCACCGAATCTACACGTTTTTAGACCCCCTGAACCCCAAAAAACATGTTTTTAGCGATTGGTCTGTGTGTGTGTGTGTGTGAACAGAATAGCCCAAGAACGGAACATCGTACCGGACCCGACACGAACATTTTCATCAAAATTGGTCAACCGGAAGAAGTAGTTTATTCGTGTCATTTTTCATTTTTTTGCGATTTTCTCAAAAGCGGCTCTTACGATTTTTTTAAAATCGCCTCATTTACTACATTTTTTATGCTTTACAAGATAGGGTAGGCGCCATGTCTGCTAAAATTCTTGGGAAGGCTGTTTCTCGTAATTTTTTTTAAGATTGCGGCTTTAATATTCTTTTTAGCGCAAAAATGTTTACAAAATAAAAGTTGTAGAAAATTTAAAATCCTACAACTTTTATTTCAAACAGTTTTTTATATAAGACTTAGTTAAGCGGTAAATCAGCGATTTTCTGTTTTTTTATCACGAAAACGTGTAAAAAAATCGTTTTTTAAAGATTTCAGCCTTAATATGCATTTTACGACAAAAGTGTATATAATCAAATTTATAGGAAATTAAACGATCTACAAGTTTTATTTAGAGAATTTTTCTCTGCAGAGCCTAGTTTAACGTGAAAGAGTGATTTTCCAAACCAAACTGAGGTTGATTTTCATTTTGCTTCATTCACTCATGATTAAAATAAGGTTTATGGTTTTTGAAGTTAGTTTTTTGTTTATTTCTAATGTTTTATTACTAATTTTAGGTTATATTGTTAATTATTTGCATTGGGAAAGAAAAAGTTGTGTGAGTGTTTCACACCAGATTTTCTTTTGTTTCTTTAAAGTCGCATCGACAGTTTACTCGTTGGCGACTACTGTGGGTTTTGATACGGTAAAAGTGATTTTTAACGTGTTAAAATTCCAGACCCTAGCACGATAATTTATTTATCTGTAATTTTCACGTTCTCAAACATAGCAATTTTTTGTCGTTTTTTATGTATTGCACCGTCATGTCAGAGAAATTAACGAATTAATCAAATATCTTATTAATTTGCGATATGAAACTGATCGAATGATGAGTCACAGGGAACATAAAAGATTAAATCAATTAATTATAAATTCGTATGCTAAATATTCATAAAATTTTAAATACGATGTGGCATAGAATTACAATACAGTCATTATTTTTTTATCGTAGAATTACGTAACATAAGTGTTGTATAACTTGTTATATAATACATAAATACCAAGCAGGCTTATGTAGTAAAAAAAATTATGGACGTCTTCTGCGTCAGGCTCACTCAAAAAATCTCGGAACACAAGGTGTGTGATATGAGTTTTCTTATCCAGTGTGTGTATTCTCACACACACCATGTGTGTGAGATGGGGTTGTCTATTCTGATGGCTTCGTTCGGATATGACAAATTTTTCTTGTTTCAATATCCGACCGTTTTAATCAATCATACTAATGCACACGGATAAAAATAAGCGAAGAAAAATCCCAGACCTGACCAGGAATGAAAACCGAGGCCCCTTGTATGGGAGACAGTTTGCTGACCTCTCTCCAATTAGATAATTGATAAGTCAAATTGGAATTATCAATGCTTTCGGCTTAAGAAATAAGTTCTTTTCATACGAAAGGATATTTATTTTGTGAATTAATTATCCTTAATATTTAAAAAAAATCTAATTTTGTAATAACTATAGTACCGTTGCCGAAAGTAACGTGCGGGAAATAGGAACTGTATATCATTAAGAAAATTCTTAATAGAATTGCAGGTAGGCCTACATAACTGGAATCTTAGTCCTTGGATTGTTATAGGCTACGTGATTCCACCTCAGTTATTCTATGTAGTAGCCTACTAAACGTAAATAATACAAGTATGTTAATTATTAGCCTGTCGCAGAAACATGGTTTTTAGCGTGAGGATTTCTAAACTACTTGAAAAAATAGCAGAAGTTTGGTGCGTTTTCACCTCTGCGATTACAAAGTGTATATTCCCAAATGTATACATTCTATCTTGTCTTTTGGGACCTAAATGATCTTAATTTAGTTTTTTAATTTTTTTTATTTGAAATTTTACATTGATTAACAGATTAGGAAAAATTTCTTAAAACATTTGTTTGGAGTGTAGCATTATACGGAAGTGAAACGTTGGGTGATAGGCGCTGTAGAAAGGAAGAGGATAGACATTTTAGAAATGTGGTGTTATAGGAAAATGTTAAAGATTAGGTGGGTGGGGAAAATTAGTAATTTAGAGGTTCTTAGACGAGTGGATGGAAGTATATGGAAACAGCTTACCAGAAGAAGGGATGGGTTAGTGGGGCATATCTTGACATCAAGGTATTGGTCTATCAACAATTGAGGGTAATATTGAGGGAGTGAATTGTAGGTGGAGGCAAAGGATATTTTTTTTGAAACAAATTAAAAAAGATGTAGGGCATTGCAGGTAAGTAGATATGAAACGACTTGCGCAAAATAGAACAGTTTGAAGAACTGCGTCAAATCAGTCGAGTGACTGATGACAATAACAAAATTTGAAATATTAATAATAATAATATTAACAATAATAATATTTGAAATTTCCGTTAAGAAAGTAATTCCCCCGGCCTCATTAATTACACGAACGATACCCGAAATACTTTGGTGATAGGGCTGCTACATCACTGACTTGAAATACGGAAGAATTTTTCTTCAGATTTTACTCCCCTGGACCCTTTTGCTTTCATTACCATTATGAATTTCTTCCTCTTCCGTTGTCGTGTCATTTTCATTTGTCTGCTCAGCAAAGGGATCTTTATGAGTGCTACTATCCCCGCCAGACAGACTCAGGTTTTTAACAAAGTTTACATCTTCCTCTCCACACTTCCTTTGCTTTTGAGATGAGGCTTCGGACAAGGCACGGTGGTGTTCTGTGTTAAGAAATATCAGATTACTATTTTGAACAGACCAGGAGGTCTAATCCGTTTGGTTTATGATAAATATTTCGTTTACTTTTTGCTTATATTCTTACCGAGGTAGATAATATGTTGGTTTACTGTTCTTTTCGTATAAGCCACTTTTCTGGAGTATGTTCCTCTTGTTAACTACATGCAGAGTTCAGGAGTTACCCGATGATGAGATAGCTTAAGTACTCAAGTTTTGAACCGCTGATGTAAAGTAGATCAAATAATTCTGAACTAAAATCGTACTTAGTTATGTTTTATTTAGGATTTGTAACGTAGGGAAGAATGCTTTCATAAATAAAATTGGAAATGTTATTCTTTGGGCTTAATAAATAGGTTAATTTAAGGCAGAAGGGTAATTCTGTATTTTAATTATTTAAACTAACTGAAAATTAAGTTTTTTATTAAGCTCAAATCATTCTGAACTAAAATGGTTCGAAACAATTTTGTTTTGTTACTCAAGGAAGAATTAATTCACTAATTTTATATAATATTTTAACAAATTTAATTTTTTAATTAAATTTGTGCTTGTTATAACATAATATTCATATAGTCCTAAGTCACTCTAATATTGCGCAATGTTCAAAACATCGTTTATTAAATAGATTTTGCTAAATTATTTAAAAAAAATACATTCATAAATTAAAAAGTAATTCATAAAATTATAGTAAATAATATTTGTCCTGTAGTAATTAAACATAAGCTTATAATTGGGTAATTAAAATTTCGAAAAATTGCATTGTAATTTTACACAAATTCAGCCACTCACGCAATTCTGTATATATGTATGTAAAAATATAATTGAAAGAGTTAATTGGATTGCTTCACTGATAATAATATTAAAAAAAAACACTCCAAATATTTATCTAGGGATTGATAAAATATACCGTATTCCCTCATAAGTAGGTTATTAATAAAATATATTTTTTAAGTTAATAGATCTTTATAGACATAAGTTATATTTTTTTTTGAAAGGTTTTTTTCTTAGAAACAAAAACTGTTTAGTCATTCAATTTATTAACGCACTACAAGCAACGGGTTGGTATATAAAGGACAGGCCGGCGTACTTTAATCAGTTTGTGTTCGTACTCAACCGTGAAACCATCGTGTCCTTGCTACACGGAATAAGCGCAATTTTATTCTCTGTTACATTATTTTGGTAAGTACACTATTTTAAATGTTAAAAATAACAGTAAAAAATATTCTAATGTAGCCTAATAATTACAGTTTTTTGGATATAGAATTACGGATTTTTTTTAGTAAAGTAGGTACCTACTGATTTAAAAGTTACATGATAAGAGAAAAAATTTCAATATTTTTTTCAAAATATTTCTAAATTACGAAATTTGTAATTTTTTAAGTTAAAGTAGCGTACTTATATTTAAATGTTTGATAGTGGGTAGGACTAGTATTAAAGAAATTTATAATTATAAACAATTTTTTTTTAATACTTAGCAAAAATTTAAACAAAATTAATAATTTTTTTAAATTTTAATTTAAATTAGATTTAATTTTTTTATTAAAAAAACTAAATTTTTCAATTTAAAAAAAATTTTGCTAGGTATTAATTTTTTTTAAATGCTTTAGCAGACCCACCGGTTGGCCTAGGGGTAAAGTCGTCGCTGTGAGTTACTCTTTGACAGGTGATTTTCAGAGACAAAGGTTCCTGGTTCAAATCATAGTAAAGGTAATTACTTTTATACGGATTTGAATACTTAACAGCGGTTACCGGTGTACTTAGATAGTTGGGGTTCAATTAACCATACTCTCTCAGGAATGGTCGGCCTAGGTCTGTACAAGACTACACCTCATTTACACATCATTCACATCACCCTCTCCTCATTGGGTCAAGGGGTTGCTTATTGTTCTGAATTGAACAGACTGCAACGTACACACATTAGGGATAAAAAAAAAAATACTGAGCAAAATATGAATTTTGTGTGGAACCTACACATAAAATAACTTAGTTAAAAAAATGTGCATAAGGGATTGAATTATAAAAATACAGTAACATAATACACCTAGATATCAACTTGAGAATTTGACTGATACTTTTAAAAAAATTTAATACCAAAACTCCGCGAGGAAACGATCGGAGAGGTTTGATTTAGGAGGAATCAGGGAAAACATTAAATAAGGAGCCATAAAATTAGTTTCATTCCATGGAAAACTTTTTTTAAAGTAGGTTTCGAGAGATTAAAAGTTTCAGGAGACACAGGCTAATCATATTTAAGATCAACCCAAAGATAATTTTCACGGGAATATGGTATTTTGTAATTAAAAGGTATAGGCTAAAAAGCCTGTACTTCAGATTTGTCTGCGTAACTTAACCGTTTTGAATAAACATTGAAATAACAAAATATAAAAAATATTGAATTTATAAAATATAATAATTTTCTTTGTTTTATAGTTAAAACATGTTTTATATGGTTATTTATTGTTATATAGTACCTGCATGTCAAAAATGAAGTTTATTTTAGCTTAGGTAGCTCCGGCAGCTACACATTAGACCGCCAAGTCGAAGGTCACTGTAATCTCTAATGACCAAATTGTTGCTATAAAAACTAAAAAAATTATACAGTACATCAACATTTTTTATTTTTGTGGCCGACTGTTCTGCAATTACTGCTAATGCAGACATCGAAAAACAAAATAATAAAAATTGGAACGACTATAATACAATAGTTAGGTAAAATTAACAACTAATACATTTTTCATTGTATAAATTTACAAAACGTTGTAGTGTAAAATGTTATTATTGGCAGTTACCATGGCACACTACTGACATGCAATACACAATATATTATAAAACGGAAGTTACCGGTTTCGATCCCGGTTAGGATTTGAAAATTTCAGGCTGTTAAAATCTACAGAAACCATCCATTAATGATCAAGCTGTTGGAATTTAAAAAAAAACTAACTTTGTAACAAGCAAAAGTAGAATACAAGCACCTGGTAGTTTTAAAACTATTGCACATCTATCTGTAAAAAAAGGCATTATACTATATTAAGTACTGTTCCCATGTCTAAGTAAAAATCAATAATATTATATGACTAAAGTTTGATAGACCACAGAAAACTAAATCAATGTAATTTTCTATTTCTGAACAATTATTATTATTATTTTAAAATAGTATTTCCACTAAACCTTTTGTAATAAACAGTGTATGGGTTAGTAGATAGAGAAATTGCTTTTAAAAAAATACATTACTTAATTTATTGGCTGGCCCGTTGGTGTAGTGGTCAGCACTAGTGACCTCTATGCCAATGGTCCTGGGTTCAATGCCAGGTCAGGGTTTCATTATCTTCACCAGCTACATTAGTCTTAGCCTAAAGGTTTTTAATAGTTGAAAGCAAAACAAAACAAACAATTTTTACTCTTTTGATGAAAAAAAGTAATTTTTTTTCTCTCTTTGGAGTTTTATATTGTTGATGAAGAATATTAACCAGCTAACTCCATTTTTAAGTCAAAATCTCATTTTAGTACCATTGGAAAAAGGAAAATTAAATCTATCTACTAGAACTACCAACTCCAATGAATACTGAACTGTTTTTTGTTGTGAGGAGCTTTTCTGCCATCTCCATAGGAACTATACAAATTACATTCAGTTTTTCAGCTCTGCAGTAAAGTTGCATGAAAGGAGTTAGCTGGTTAACACTCTTCTCCAACAGTATTTACATCGATAACTACGATCAAGACATTAAGTTTTGACTGAGAAATAACAACTTTGGTAATAAATTTGGGTTGCGTATCGACTTAAGTAGTGAATTAAACCTGAAATTTTCATTGTGGTATACTTATTTATCGCCACACAAAAGATGCCAAATTTGTGGTGTTTTATTTTAATAAATATTATTCATATTAAATCATTACAACTTTTATTCAATTAATACATTTTAAATGAATGGTTTTTGTTGTTGTTTACATATGTCCGCCATTAAATATTATTCACGTTAAATTATTCAACTTTTATAGAGTCCATCAATTTGTGTCCCTCTTCATAACATGAACAGTATCTATATTATTGTTTGTTAATACTTACTATTTATTACATACTTAATACTTTTTTTTAAAGAGCGAATGAGGGACGCCTACGTTTTGTTTAAGCTCTAGCCCCTCACTGAAATATATTTCTTTACAAAATTTTATTTTATTCTTTTCTAGTCGCCTAGCAACTGAAATAAATAACTTTTATTAAAATAATTTTGTCAATATGAAATAATTTTAAATAATTCTTAAATAGTAATCAGCTGGAGTTTGTTTATACTTTAATAGACTCAAAAAATAAACAACTCCAGGTGCCCAGTAAATTCGGTACGTTACAAATATCCCCGCAATTCAATTTTGAAAACAAAAAGAAATTTTTATGATAATCTAAATTTTGAATTTGTTTGATAAATTTAATTCCAAAATGTTTTAAAATTTGTTACTAAGCGACCTTACAATTCTACTAACCAAATAAACTATAAACTATAAACTGTAAACAAACTATAACCAACTATAAACAAACTATAACCCTATAACACCTAAACTATAACCTATAAACAAACTATAACCAACTATAAACAAACTAATAAATAACTATAAACTATAAACATACATAACAACATAATGTACATTGATTTCTTTTCTTTACACTTATTGTGGTTTGTATACCTATCAACACTTGGTTTCCAGTCACTATGTTTATCATATTTATTTATAACATTCATACCTTCATAGATTAATTTTTTCATAAACTGTGAAATCACTTTTTTCTTGTTTATTAATTTTAAATATTTCTTGCTATTTTCTGTTGAATCAGATTGAATTCCTTTTTTCAATGAAAGATTCGTGATTACTTGACCATCTATTGTTTCTTGATTTCTTAATTCTTTCAAACCATCATCCAAATAATTTTTTGTTGATATAACCTCAAATATTTGTTTTTCTCTCACATTTTTATCATTATTCTTATTGTCATTACTATCTGTTATAATATTTGGTACTTCTTTTTGTATTGGTTTAGTATTTTTGTTAACTTCTTCTAAACTTTTTCTTATATTTTTTATTATCTTTATATTACGCTGTTTAATCTCTTCTTTCATTTCTTTTATGTTTTTTTTCTTTTTAAGATCTTTCACACCCTTGTCATGCTTCTCATTTAACATGCTTATATTATTCTTACACTTATTAACCTCTAAAACCAAATTATTTTCTACTCCCTTTATCTCAGACTCTAAATTACCTAATTTTCTATCCTGTTCTACAATTTTTATATGTAAAATATTCAATTTATCATCCATCTTTTTCTCAATACCTTGCTCCAAGTCATCTATTCTATTACTTAAATCCCTACCGAGTTTACTCATATTATCTTCAAATCTCCTAGCTTGCTCTTCAGATCTCCTAGCTTGCTCTTGCAACAGGTTCAAAATAAGCTGCATGTTATCATCTGACTTTAGCCTAACACTTCCTGTATCAATATCTTGACTAAAACTAATATCACCTGGTTTCTGCACCAAATCTTTCCTCTGTATTGGCCTTTCTACCTCGTCCTCGCCCTCGTCAGCTCCATCTTCACCTTCATCCTCCGAGTAGTCACTTCCTTTAACCCCATCAGCTCCTCTTCCTCCTGTATTCGCAGTCATCTCCTCTTCTGTTGTGGGCGCAGCCATCTCAAATGTGTATGAATCAGGATCGTGGCCTTCCTCCTGTAGAGCCTTTTGCAATCGTTCCATTAGTACAGCTTTCACACCTTTACTTTGTCTGTTACGTTTTTCGAGTTCCAATCTCAAATCCACTACGCGAAGATCTATCAATTTCCTGAGATTACCTTCAGACATATTTGCGAATAAATCTATTTATTAATTCGTGAATTCATCCCCACGATTAGGGTTGCCAAATTTGTGGTATACTTATTTATCGCCACACAAAAGATGCCAAATTTGTGGTGTTTTATTTTAATAAATATTATTCATATTAAATCATTACAACTTTTATTCAATTAATACATTTTAAATGAATGGTTTTTGTTGTTGTTTACATATGTCCGCCATTAAATATTATTCACGTTAAATTATTCAACTTTTATAGAGTCCATCAATTTGTGTCCCTCTTCATAACATGAACAGTATCTATATTATTGTTTGTTAATACTTACTATTTATTACATACTTAATACTTTTTTTTAAAGAGCGAATGAGGGACGCCTACGTTTTGTTTAAGCTCTAGCCCCTCACTGAAATATATTTCTTTACAAAATTTTATTTTATTCTTTTCTAGTCGCCTAGCAACTGAAATAAATAACTTTTATTAAAATAATTTTGTCAATATGAAATAATTTTAAATAATTCTTAAATAGTAATCAGCTGGAGTTTGTTTATACTTTAATAGACTCAAAAAATAAACAACTCCAGGTGCCCAGTAAATTCGGTACGTTACATCATGTAGCATTTATGTACACTTTTTACTAAATTATCAAAAAATCTGTATATTTCTATACAAATCTATTTTATAAAGAAAAACAAACTGATGTTAATATTTAATTTCTTTAAAAGTATTTTATACTCTGATAAACAGTACTCTTTGTAAGCACACTTGTTTACAAATTGTAATACGATCACTCAATTACTAATTCAAGTACCTACTCATATACCAAGTTGATTTCACAACTCCACTTCTGTATAAATTTTGTTTATTAAAAATATTATCTAAAAATAATATTATAGAAGGTTTGTTTTACAAAAATGACAAACTGTTATTGGAAATAACATTTCCAAAAGTATTCTGTTTGCTCTTCATAAAATGTTATCTTAAATGCCTTATTTATTAATGTAAAATTTTAGGTCGTTAAAGTAATCAAAAGTAGGTGTATTACATTTTTTTATCAAGTAATGTTAAAATGATTGTGAATTTATTAGGAATGTAGCTATGTCCGTCCTTGAGCCCAAAAGATAAAAAAGTCTTTATCAGTACCTAATAATAATTGCAACTAACAAAAGTTTTTGTCAGATTAATATCCTTACAAATTTTATTATGTTTGGTTTGTATGTACTTACAAAAACAAAATTAATTTTTTTATTTCAAAGCGTAAGGTTTCTCATTTACAGTGTTATATGATTCATCAACTAAAGTACATTGCAAATTTGAGTTGAAGACCAGTCAGCGATCTACTTTGTAAGCAACTTTTTTTTTGGCCAGCCTGCTAGTGCAGTGGTCCACAAAACTGGCTTTGGGGTCCAATTTCATGGGCATTCTGGCATTCCATGGTTTATACTTCTTGTCTAGTCTAGTATTTTTCATGACTTGGTCTCATTTTGTAATCCGTTTCCAGTGCCTGCATTAGTTAATGTGCAAGACAAGTCAGATTTACGATAAAACAAAAATTTTGCAAGGAACCCAGGTGTTCACGAATAGCCTTTATCTTCTTAATGAGGTTGAATGTTCTTAACAGGGTTGTGGTAATATCCCTCTGCACATTCTGTTAAAGGGGGAGACAACCCTTTAATACAAATTTTTACTCTTAATATTGTAATAGTTTTCGGTATGCTATTCAAAAGACTGCATCACACCCAGTTTATAATATCTAAAAAATTATCTTAAAGCTAATCACTACTCCAACAATAGGGGTAGAAATTAAAAAATCAGGTTTCAATAGAAAAATCATTAAACTTACAAATGTAAATTTAGCATAAAATTAAAGATTAATTAACCTCGACCTACCATAGGTAAAGTCAGCACCGCGAGTCAGCTGTTTAACAGCTGATTTTCGAAGATGAAGGTTCCTGGTTTAAATCCTAGTAAAGGTAGTTACTTTTATACAGATTTGAATACTAAACAGTGGTTACCGGTGTACTTTGATGGTTGGGATTCAATTAACCATACTCTCACAGGAATGGTCTGTCTGGGTCTGTACAAGACTACACCTCATTTACACGTCATACACTTCATCCTCATCTTATTGGGTTATGGGGTTGCTTATTGTTCTAAATTGAACAGATTGTAATGTACACACATTAGGAATTTAAAAAATTAACCTCTGATGATGTGACCATTTTAAATAATCCCTCAAAAAGTACTTTAAAAAATATTTGAAATAATATACAGTAATTACATTTTGTGACTAATTTTAATCAAAGTGAAATAAAAGTAGATGATTGATACTTTATGACAAAAGCTTCCGCCACATCATAGTATATTTAATTACAAATTCTTTGGTAAAAAAATGTAATATGACTGTAGCTATCATAGGAGCTGAAGTTATGATTTTTCTGGGGTTTCAAGTCACGTGAAATTGTAATTTATTGCAAGAGTTGAGTAAAATTCTAAGGGGCCTTACTGTTGTCATGGCAACATTTTATTTATTAATTTTTTAAAAGTATTTCGAGATTTTGTAGGAGCAAAATAATTGTACCATTTTATTCAGAACTATATATTTTTTGGACTATATATTTTGCCAAAAAATGAAATTTGCTAAAAAAATGTTTGTGTTTTTTAAGGTAGACGCCTCCACATAACCACTCTGCCACAATGAGTTAAATGGTTTTGGTGAGCATTAAATTAAGTGTGGCTCCATACCCTTTAGTCTACTTTTGGGAAGGAACTCCTTGCTGCGTTGGAATATACTATATTTCAAAGCCGATGATCTCTGAACACATTACCCCTTACCCACTTCATAGGTAGCCAATGACTTGCCAGCAATGTTGTCAATACTTGCTCTCATAGCTCTGCTATATTTCTTCAGCCATTATTTTGGGACCCACCGGGTTGGTCTAGAGGTAAAGTCGTTGCCAAAATCAGCTGTTTGACAACTGATTTTCTGAGACGAAGGTTCCTGGTTCAAATCCTAGTAAAGGTAGTTACTTTTATACGGATTTGAATACTAGACAGTGGTTGCCGGTGTACTTTGATGGTTGGGGTTCAATTAACCATACTCTCTCAGGAGTGGTCGACCTGGGTCTGTATAAGACTACACCTCATTTACACGTCATACACATCATCCTCATCTCATTGGGTCATGGGGTTGCTTATTGTTCTGAATTGAACAGATTGCAACATACACCTAATATTATTAGGAATTTAAAAAAAAAAAAATTATTTTGGTCTTTCAATAACAATTAAAACCTGTAAATGTACAAACAGCTGATTATTTTATAAAGTATTGCATGTTAATACACTCTATAATCAAAGTGTTCAGTACGAGATCCAAGATATGAGTGAACTACTGGCAACACTGGCAAACGTTCTGATTGGTCTAAATGCGTGAAATAGCAGAGCTCATCAACCATGAAAAGCACTATAGTTACTTCTGAGATCTCTTTTTCAAAATTCTTTGCCAATATCACGCCTTAAAATCAGATACCATGGCCATGGCGAAGTTGCAAGGATTGCCAGTTCTTCAAAGTTTCAAACTACTTAACCAATCAAGACTACATAACGATCTCTTAACTGATTTGTCAGTACAGTGCATACAAAGGCTGATCTCAATAAGGTTAATAATTTTCCTACAAAGTTATAACCACTTCACTCTATGTATCTAAATTCGTTTTTTTTAAAATTTACTGCTGTGGGGAATAATGAAACAAAATATGTATCCTTCTAGTTTATTAATCAATAAATATTTATTAACTGGCAGAGAAGAGCTTTATAAAATCTATATTGTTTCATCATGTCAGTAAATTATTCAGAAGAAACAAATAATTTACAATTCATTTAAAAACCT
Source organism: Catonia carolina (assembly GCA_035578175.1). NCBI lineage: Eukaryota > Metazoa > Arthropoda > Insecta > Hemiptera > Achilidae > Catonia > Catonia carolina. Next base: position 250,734,670 of record JAQMRL010000001.1, on the reverse strand, counting down.
TTTTAATGGAATTTGGTATTAAATATTCATCCAAAAAGAATGTACACTAAAGTGTCTGTTCATTTACATTGACAGTAAATCAATAACTTAAATAAACTAAAGGAACACCTGTCAACAACATATATTTACAAATTAACACAATTTTCCTAATGTGTTTGCAGATTGCAAATAAAGCAACACATACAAATGGATCAGCTACATAAATTTAAATTGTTAGTTTAACTAATTGAAACCAACTATTTGAAAATAACTATTATCTGAAGAGAAAAATAATTGTAATAAATTTTTCAAATCGAAATCACCATTTAAGATACATTTTTAATCGTAGAAAAAATAATATTGTGATTTTATATTTTTTCAGCAAAGAAAAAATGGCACCAACATATATATTGACATATTTTAATGGAAAAGCATTAGCAGAACCAATCAGATTTCTTCTTTCTTATTCAGATATTCAATTTCAAGATAATAGAATTGAACGAGAACAATGGAGTTCACTTAAACCAAGTAAGTATATTTAACCTTAATACTGCATTTTTGTTTTGTGTATTGAGCTAGATTTAAAAAAATATCGGGGGTTGTTGTAACTTAGTCATAATGTACTGAGTTTTTATGGAGAGGATTGAATGATATAGGTAAAGGTACCTTTTAAATCATCATCATTCATGTTTTGCTTCACAGCAGGTCTTTACATTTAGTCCTCCATCTCCCGCTATCTCGCACCAACCTCTACACTTCGTCGTACCTTCTTCCCTGTTTCACATCATCAAGCATCTTGTACCTTTTGCACCCTCGGCCTTCCTTCCATTAACTGGTCCCTCCAGTATGTCTGCAATCAGCACTCCTTTCTCAGCCAGTGACCCAGCCACCTGTGCTTCCTAAATTAGGCTACAACTGGCAAAGACTGGAAGAAAGCGGTGGGCCTTTATACAAGTTCACAGCAGGACCATCACAAGGCAGTTTCTTATTTGTGGACCCAAAAACCTTATGTATTACCTTCAAACACCTTAAGTTTCAAGTTTTCTAAATCGGAAAAATATTTTAATGAACAAATATTGGCCTTTAGGCCACTCAAATTAGTCAACTAGTAGAAAGTCACTATTTTTTAATTATCCTAGTTAGATAAAGTGTTAACTAGTTGAGAGCTGCTCATAAACAAACATTACTGAATATATCAGTTGAAATTATTATATTGTTTGAAGCTAACAATCCAGCAAAAAAAGTTTCTGATATTGGAGGAAAGAAGAATAAGGTTGTTATTTGGAGAGTTGTGACATTTTAAAATGTAATAAAATCAAAGAAAATTCATTTTGAAAATAATTTGCTGTGCATTGAATTGTTAAGGATTCTCATTTCTTAACACTAAAACAAATTTTAATAGCACATTTCATTTTTATTTTAGCTACACCATTTGGAAAATTGCCAGTTTTAGAAATCGCAGAAAAGAGACTAACTCAATCAGTTGCTATATCAAGATATCTTGGTAAGAAAGCTGGCCTAGGTGGCAAAGATGCTTGTGAAGATCTGCAGATTGACATTACTGTTGATACTTTTGGAGACTTTCGGTCAGGTGAGAATTTGTATTTGGCTATAAGTTCAATGACCTATAAAATGAACAGAAATTGATTTCTTTTAGAAAACTATTATTGTTCTATATTATAAAAAGCTTTGAAGTTTAAGTAATAATTGGTGTATGCACATTAAAAATGGAGCAGTTTGATTTATAAAGTATTTACAGTCAAACTTCTATAACTTGAATTGATTTTCAGTTCCCTTTAACCTTCCATGCATTTACTGTGTAAAAATAAATCTATAACTCAAATTCCGTAATTTTTCCACATCAAACTATTTATTTAGTTTCTTCTGACAAAATTATGTACATAGTTCTCAAAATACTATTTTTGGTCTTTTGAAAACTGTAGATGTAGTGCTGCTTCTTTCATTTTAAGAGGAAATGTTCGACCATAAACGGGTAAAGACCCTCAAAGTCATCTGGTTGCCTTTGTAGGCCTAACAAGCGTAAACCAAAACAATGAATTTTTTTAAATCGATGAATCTTTGGTGGACCGCAGAACAATAGTCTGTTGATACAATGTACCATATTCAGCGTGTACTGTAATTAAAATAGTGTAATTTTGGAATACTGAATAATGTATACAATATGTACAGTACTTAACACTGAAGCTTATAGCTAAGCTAAATGCAATGTACAGTACTGTATTGTGAGATTACGCATGTCCAGTAAGCCTACATATTTTACATATTGTAAGCTACTGTATTAGCCTATGTGGAATGTTCTGTTTGTTTTTTTTTTAATTACTGATTTGTTGTTAATTTTCCATAACTCAAAATTTCTGTTAAACAATTTTTTTCTCATCCCTTGAGGATTCAAATTATAGAAGTTCAACTGTATTTTATAAACTTTATAAGGATGGCTTTAAATTTGCATTTGACTTCAAGGAGTGCATAAATGTTTTTCTAAGATAAAAGCACAATCAAGTTTGATGTTATTTTGTAGTACTGGAATCATATTACGCAGAAGACTTGATATTACTGTATATGATTTTTAATATGCTAGTAAAAAGAAATAATATATAATTATAGTAAAATTCTAATTGCGCAAGGTTTAAATTAAATGTTTCACGGGTTATTTTTAAAATTAGGTTAATAATAATTTACTTCTTTTCATACTGTTACATTTATAAAATTTGGCACTCTTCTGTGAGTCCTTAAATATTTATGAGGAACTAGATAATGTATGTAACTTGATAATGAATTAAACGGAAATTTTAAAACAATTTGAAAATGTAAACATGGTTGCTGTGTAAATAACATATTTTTGTCAATTGTTTATTTTATTACTATGTATAATTTAGTAATGAACTATTTTATTTGCGTATTTACTTTAATTTTCATTTGTCTGTGGCTTTATGTATTATTTTGGACAGTAAGGATACATAATTTTATGAATTACCAAAAATTATTTAATTAAAAATATAGTTTATGACTTTTCAATATGTAGGAGCGCTTTTGCATCACTTCGATGCATATTTAGTGATTATATATTGCAAAATTTCTGAAGTTCTTTACTGGGAGAAGTAGTCATGAGTTTGTGTTATCTACCAATATAGAATTTATTTCTAAATCAGGAGTGTATTATGTTTTTCATTAAAAGATCTTGTTTATTTGATTTTTTTACATAAAAATTATCTTTTTTATGAAAGAAAATACAATTTTTCACATCAAAAAACCCAGTTGAAGCAAAATAATGTGCTAACACAAAATAATTTTTTTTCACAGAAATCGCAAAATGGCATTACGATGACGTAGAAGTTTCAAAGGCCAAAAAACATGATACATTATTCAATGAAACGATTCCATTTTACTTAGAAAAATTTGACAAACAAATTAAAGAGAATGGAGGTTACCTTGCAAATGGAAAGGTAAGGATAAAATACAAAAATATTGACCATATATCTATAAATAATAATTTAATTAATACTTTTTTCTTGTTCTAAAGAAAAAAAAATACTGTGGAGTTGATGTTTATAGCGCTTTCATGTATCTTTTGTACACATCAAAAATAGTAAATTAAAATTCCTTAAAATTTTTTTCACATCAAAATTTAAAACTTTTTAAATTTTGATGTGAAAAAATTTTTAAAGAATTTTAATTTACTGACGATGTGTACAAGATACACGAAAGCGCTACAAACATTGGTAAGTGTTTTCTGTTACCGTATTCTGGTGGTTAGAAATATACATTTTAATTTTAAATAATACGGCTGTTTATAATCTTACATATGATGTTTGATAAAATAAAAGTATATTTATCTAATTTTAACAAAACAGTAAAATTTATTTTTATAACATGAAATTGAGGGGTCATGAGCCTTCTTAATGGTTGTAGGACGAAAATGTAGAAACTTCAGCATTCACCTTAAGTAAACTATTGAGCCAATGCATTTGGATTCGTTAGCCTTCTTGTGATTGCTAGAAAGTAAATTATGGACCTCTTACATCATAAACTAAGATTTAGTTGTTGACAGTAATTTGATATATTTATTTATTATTATAAATAGCACATACCGGAAACTCACTGATATCTGGATCTTAATGTCCAATTCTGAACTCTACCATGAAATCGATCCAATTACTGACATCATGCGGAAGAAACAAATTTCGTTCTTCGGGCATTTGCTTAGAATACCAGACGATTGAAAAACTAAACAACTCATTTCTATAATTAACTGGTGAAAAAATCCTCCAAGGTGGTTGGGCGAAGTAAAGCAAGATATGTAAGGACTTAACATTGCAGAACAAGATCTTTTAGAAAAATCTGATTAGTTTAAGTTGTTAAAGATACAGACAAAAGATTCCTCGAAAAAACTTAAGTTTCATCGTTAATCATTTGTAAAGATAAAATCCCAAAATACGAAGAATGATTGGGAAAAGCATAAGAATCCTAAAAATAAACCAAGAAGGATTTCTGAATGTGATTCAAGTGATCTACTGAGGCCGTAAAAGCAAAAAAAAAAGAAGAAAATGCCCATGATCCTTTGAAAGAATGAAATGTGAAAACTTTCAGGCACTCAATTTAAAAAATATGCTTAGAATAAGTACTAAATTAATGTTAACTTTTGTAATTTTCAGCTTTCCTGGGCCGACTTGTATTTCGTTGCAGCTATTGACTACATCAACTTTATGGTTAAATTTAAAATCCAAGACAAATATTCAAACATCAAAGTTTTACATGATAAAGTTGTAAATCTTCCAAAAATTAAACAATGGATTGAAAAACGTCCTGTTACTGATTGGTGAAGAATCTTTAAAAATTTATTCAATGTGCATTTATTTTTAATACTAATTTGTGCAAAATTATCACGAGACTGAGTTATGATTTCACTTCAAAATTCAATCATTTGTGTGTGCACTGTATTTTTATTTTGTTACCTGTATTTACGTAAATAAACATTATTATAACTACATAACATTGTTTAATTTTTACTTTCTCTTGCCTATATGATTATATAGGAAGGAAAGTATTGTTTTCATGTCGATTTTTCACTAGATCTACACGTTTTCAGACCCCCTGAACCCAAAAAACATGTTTTTAGCGATTGGTCTGTGTGTGTGTGAACAAAATATCTCAAGAACAGAACATCGTACGAACTTGAAACTTACGTTAAATACCACTAGAGGATCTGACACGAACATTTTCATCAAAATTGGTCAACCAAAAGAAGTAGTTTATTTGTGTAATTTTTCACTTTTTTGCGATTTTCTCAAAAAATGGCTCTTCAATTTTTTTTAAAAATCGCCTGAATAACTAAATTTTTTATTCTCTACAAGTTAAGGTAGGTGTCATTTCTGCTAAAATTATTGGGGAGGTTTTCTCGTAAAAAATTGTTTTTTTAAGATTACGACTTTAATATACATTTTAGCGCAAAAATGAATATAATTAAAGTTGTAGAGAATTTTAAATACTACAAGTTTTATTTCTAACATTTTTTGTTTTCTAACATTTTAACGCTTAGTTTAGCGGTAATTAGCAATTTTCTGTTTTTTTCTTATGAAAACATTTTAAAAAAATCGATTTTTTAAAAGATTTCAGCCTTAGTATACATTTTACAACAAAAGTATATAATAAAATTTATAGGAAATTAAAAGATCTAAAACTTTTATTTAGAGCATTTTTCTCTACAGAGCCTAGTTTAGCATGAAAGAGTGATTTTCCGTATTTTTAAGCCAAATTGAGGTCGATTTTCATTTGCGTCTTTCACTCATGATTAAAATACGGTTATGTTTTTGAGGTTAGTTTTCTGTTTATTTCTAATGTTTTATTACTAATTTTAGGTGATACTGGTCATTATTTGCATTGGCAAGAGAAAGTCGTGTGTTTCACACCAGATTGTTTAAATAACCTGCAAGTTACACTGACTGATGTGAGAATTTGAGGTGGTGCATGAGCTATGGAATGCACAAACACTTAAGGCCCATTTCCACAATGCCAGTACTAGCTGCTAATTGACTAGCAGCTAGCAAAATAGCGTAATGGGAACGAACACAGCTAGTTGAGTTAAAGCACTAATATTCACTAGTGCGAGTAACTTTAAACATGCTTGATTTTGTTAGCGGCTAGTAGGGGAGAAAAGGTCACAAGATTGACTAACTCAGCAAGAACGTTTGGAAACGTTGCTAGTTAGCTGTTTTCAGGAGGAGATACGTAGTGTTGTGGGTGAAGTTGTCAGGCGAAAAAGAAAAGCTGAAGTGGAATTCTGAACAAGCAATTTTAAATACTATAAATAAAATGCTATGGGGAAATTTTTTAACAGGTTGACTCCCAAGGCAATTTCGCTTAAAAAAACCCATACGTATTTTATGGTTCCTTTGCTTATCCTAATTAATTTTCTTTCAAGTCTAGAGTATTGTAAGGGTTCAATTTTTTGGCACTGTTTTTTAGGCGAGAGACTGACCAGGTACTCAAAGTAAAAAAATCAAATTTACTGTGAAAACTGATATGTTTCACTGAAATTGTACTTGTACGTCTATAAAATATAATATGAATTTTATAAATAATTTACGAGGGTAGGCTGATAAGTAATGCACACATGCTTGTAGAAGACGAACAAAAAGAAATAGCAAGATGGGGTAAATAACAAATTAAAGTACAAATCTTAACCTACCAAATTATCTATTTATTTTTCAATATAGTCACCGTTAAGCATTACACATTTCTCCCAACGTTTAACAAGTTTTTTCATTCCGTCACTGAAAAATTCTTCCGACTTTCCTCGAACCCAGGACGCAATAGCTGCCTTCACCTCATTGTCCGAGCTGTAATGATTACCCTTAAGGTCTCTCTTCAGTAGAGGAAAAAAATAAAAATCGCAAGGCGCAAGGTCGGGAGAATACGGAGGGTGTAAAATTGGTTGAAACTTCAGGTTTCTCAGAGCCTCTCCAGTTGCACGCGAAGTGTGTGGACGAGCATTGTCGTGTTGCAAAATTATTGGCGCCAGGTTGCCTCTAACACGACAAACTCGACGTCGGAGGTGTTTCAGAGTCTGTATATACTGAGCAGAATTTACCGTTGCCCCTCGTTCCAGATAATCAGTCACATAAACTCGGCGAGCATCCCAAAACACAGTCAAAAGAATTTTTTTTGCGGACGGTTGCGTTTTGAACTTTTTCACAACAGGAGAATGTGGATGACGATATTCAGCGCTCTGCCTTTTTTCTTCGGGATCGTAATGATGAACCCATGACTCGTCCCCCGTCACAATATTCAAAAGAAAGTCGTCTCCTTCGTCACGGTAGCGCTTCAAAAGTTGTTCAATTCGCGTTGTTTAATTCTCGTTGACATAGCACCAGAACACGACGCCATACTTCCACTACTCAAAACAAACTGAATGAAAGCAACGCCTTCAAACTGCGCAGACTTGTAGAGGAGAAATAGTACTTCCACATGCCACCAGGCGCGCTACTGAAGTTTATTTAGTTGTCTTCTACAAGCATGTGTGCATTACTTATCAGCCTACCCTCGTACTTTGGGCTATTTTTCAATAAAACTATATAAATATTGATGATGCAGCTCTCTATCAAGCAGTTGTTCGGCGAGTGGTAAACTTGAGTACCAGTTGTCAACAGAGGCACCGACCAGAGTCAACTTTTACAATGCAAAAAATATTATAATATGAAAACCATAAAAATTAAAAGATAGAATGATTTTTCAGTATATAATATTATTAAAGCATGATTAATAATATTATGTAATAGTAATAATAAGCTGTAAAGTTTCACAGACTCATTTTTGACTTGATCGGATCAAGTAAATCATGAACCATGACAGGAAAATGTTTTTTGAAGTCATTTCTAACAGCTCAGTATACGATTCAATGCAAAGGAGCATCCAATCCGTCTCACGATTCTATTAAAAACACTTTTACATGAGAGACGGATCAGTCTCTCAAAAGTAAATTTTACAGATCTAGTTAGAGACATGTAAGTGTCTCATAGGAGTCAACCTGTTAAAAATAATATGTTCTCTACAGTATAAAAGTGTCGACAATTATAAGAAATGGCATTCTGAAACCTTATCAAGTTGGTGGTCCTGAAAGGGGCCACTTAGATGTTGCTCTGCTGGGGAATTTTTTTCTTTTTGGTTTAACGTCTAACTGTTCTGCAATTACTGTTAATGGAGACCGTGAAGGATGAAATGATTTTTTGTAACGTATGAAAATATGCCGTGCCTGAATGGGATTCCAACCCAAGATCGCATGATGAGAGGCGAGCACGTTACAAACTATGTCAATGCAGGGGCAGGGAGATGAATGGAGTTCTGAGAAGAACCCCTGAGGTTAGTGTGTGGCATCTCATCCAATGAAAACATCTTCTTATGAGACAGACAGAATCTGGGAGCCACAACTGTTGCCATGCATCATGTAGTGGACAAGCACCTGGTATTACAGGGGTTTAGTACAAAGGGCAATCATGGCACAAGAAGTAAAAATTTTGAAGTAGGGTTAAACTGCAGTGAACATAAATAACATACGTAAATATAGGAAAATTAAAAAAAGCTTACCTTTCAGAAAAAATAAATAAAATTAATTGCAATATTATTTCTAATAAAGTCAATTAAAATGTTTTACTACTAGACAAAAATTTTATCATTTATACTTATATTATTTGAAATTGGCTTGCTCCCATTTTTTCAAATAACTGGGATTTATTGTACCTCTACTTTTAGTGATGATAATGTACCAACAGTGGATGAATTAAAATAGTTTAATAACTATAATAATTTTTAGACATTTAAAAAATGGTGTAATTGTACTAAACAATATCTAATGAGTCACTATTTCTTTAATGAAGGTCATTTAATAAATTACACAAAATTATAGAGCATAAAATTTTTTATTTTTCTGACAAATAAATTATTAAAAATAAAATAACTTTATAGTAATAAATAATTGTATAATATATCTATAAAAAATAAACACCCACCAAAATATAAATAAATAACAAAATCATCTAATCTATTTTATATACAAAAATAACACCAATAAATAAAACATATATAAAATTCTTTTATAAATATACAAATAAAATTATAATTTCATAAATAATAATAACAATAATAGCATAATTTTTAAATTAAAAAACGTAAAAATATTACCCACACAATTATGAATAATGTTAAAAAAAATAAAAATAACGGTAGAGTATTTAAACAAATAATTCATTAAACGTTAGTGTCAATATAGTTTCAACTGTGCTAATTAAAAGTAAATAATCAATTTCTAAGCTCAGTATGCATATGTAAAAAAGAAAAACACCAGTAATTTAATATTGTGAAATACCTACAACCAAATATTACACACTGCCTTAAATATGTTCGTTTCAACCATGTATCAGCTGGGTGATTCATAAAAATACAATCGTCTGATACTCATGGAGATGAAATAATAAGAGCTTTCAATAAAAAAATTCTGTTAAAATAAAGAATAAAGATGAAGAAGAGGCTGTGATCAGCCACAAAGATGGATAGGATGTATTGCATTTCAATATGTTGAACAAGAGGATTGTCTCCAATTGGTATGAGATTGTTCAGTAGCTTTGCTTCTAAAAAAGTCTTTGGAGATTAAGAAGTAGACCACATCAAAAACTTCTTTCCTTCTATAGAAATAGACTCTTTAGCTTAAAATCATTATATTTTAATTCTTCATACATTTTTGGGTTTTCTACAATCTTATGTGTGTTTCGCTTTGTGAAAGCTCACATAACCTGTACAATATATTATGTTTTAGATGATTACAGAGATGGTCTCTAGCCATCGTATTGCTTTCTGGTATTACGTCTAACTGTAATGGAGAAGATGGAGAATGATGATACATGAAGGTAAATGATAAAAAAATGCCAGACCTGACCGGGAATCAAACCCGGCACTCCGGCATAGAAGCCAGTTGCATGACATAAGTTCATATGATATGATTATTTATAATAAGTGGCATTTTTTATTATATTTACTATGATTAACTTAAAATAGGACCTCTAATGAAAGGCAGCAAACCTGATTACTTATAACTATAATATAATAATCACAAGGGTCATTTGGAAAGTCAAAAACATTTTCATAATATTATGACATGTGGTATGAACCTCCCATCACCACCGCCGCCCGATCAATGACTGGCACTCTCCTCCTTCAATCCGCTATGGACATTTGTTGTTTAGTTGTGTGAATGCAATTATTTTAAAAACATTTTCCCCTCGATACAAAAAAAGTGAAATTACAAAATGTTCACAACATTTTATTAATACTGAACAATTACATTTGAAATATTATCTAAAAAAAAAAATTAAAAAACAAAAAAGGCCGCCTCCGTACCATAATGGTAGTGCACTAGCCTACAACATGGAGGTCCCGGGTTTGATACCTGGTTAGGTTTAGGAAATTTTCAAAAGTTAAAACCCACTGTAGTCGCAAATAACTGAGCTGTTGATGTGACTTTAAATAAACTAAAAAAATATATATACAATACTACTACAAACAGTTTTTGAATTATCATCAGCTGAAGATAACAATACAGATATCATGAAATAGGCTCAGGTACAGAGATCTATTCATAAAATCTGTAATATTTAAATTGGGCAGCCAAAGAGTTATTATTTTACATTAAAAAAACTTGAAGAACATTATATGCGCAGCTTGTACTTTTTTCGCCTTTCCCACTACTGTGCATTGCTAATATTTCCCTACTGCCAGAACAGTTGTTAATCATCACTTATGCTGCTTCTACTACCATAAACAGGCAAATAGAGGAGGAACTCTTCCCCTATCTTCAGTTGGCGCATGTGCGTAGGCAATGTTTTACTATGTTTTCTGTTATAAAAACAAATCTTAACAGAATCAAAGATATAAAAATAATGTAATGATAAAAAGGAGTTAAAATACTGTAATCTATCCACCGTTAATAAAATTAAATTGATAAGTCATGTCACATACTTATTGTTGAAAATGCTAATATTCCTAATTCGTTATTTTACCTACTTTACTAATAATACAGTAAAATATTATTAAAAGCCTTGCCTATAGACAGACTATTTGATATTACATAAAATCCAAGTGAATCAAAGAATACCTACACAAAATGATGTACGCATTTTCTCAGATACTACGCAATAATTGCTTTGTCAACGCGCTAAAATTAGAATGAAAAAATAGTCTGGTATTTACAAAATTAATCTGTCTGCAAAGCAAAAATTAATCTAATTTTTCTAAAACAATATTTTTTTAATCGCAAAATCAGTTTTAATTACCGGTAGGCTATATGTCAATCTAAGAGATCCAGATCAGTAGAATTTCATTCAATTAAGATCATGACTTTGCATGTGTATTCTTAAATGAATTAGCTGACAGAAGTCTTTAGTGCATTTAGTACATTTGAAAGGACGCTCTCCTGTATGTGTACGCATGTGCGTACGCAAATTACCAGACTGAGTGAATTCTTTATCACATTCCGTACATTTAAACGGTTTTTCACCGGTGTGAATACGAAGATGAGTTTTCAACGAGCTCGATTCGTGGAACTCCTTATTGCAATGAGCACATTTAAACATTTTTTCACCGGAGTGAATTTTTTCATGTGACTGTAATAATCTTGATCGTCTAAATTGTTTATTACATTTGATACATTTAAATGGTTTTATGTGGCTATGACTTTGCATATGTCTTTTCAATATATAGTTGTATGCAAATCTTTTATCGCACAATTCGCATTGGTATGGTTTTATACCACTGTGTATCAAGAAGTGAGTTTTTAGGTGACTAGAAAGCAAGAATACTTTGTCACAAACGCTACATTTGAATGGTTTTTGACCACTATGAATACGCACGTGAGATAATAGGTTACCCTTATCGGAAAAATGTTTCCCGCATTCTTTGCATTGAAATGGTTTTTCACCGCTGTGTATTCGCATATGAGTAATTAAATGACTAGATAGAGTAAAATCTTTATCACACTCACTACATTTAAAAGGTTTGCTGCCCTCATGGATTCGCAAATGTCTTTTCAAATCGCCCGACTGAATAAAAGCTTTCTCACATATATCGCACTTGTAAGGCCGTTCGCCAGTATGGGTTCGCATGTGGGTTCTTAACGCACCAGATTCTGTGTAGTCTTTCTCACATAATTTACATTTAAATGGTCGCTCACCAGTATGGATACGCATATGTTTTGTTAAGCTACTCGATTCTGAAAATTCTTTATTGCACACGTTACACTGAAATGGTTTTATAGCTGAATGTATTTTCAAATGTCTTCTAAAATTTTCTTTATTATTAAACCCTTTTGAACATTCTGGGCATTTGAACGATGTTAAGCTAATATGACACTGAATGTGTATAGTAAACTCTATGGGGGAATAAAATACTCTACTGCATTTAGGACAAACAAGTAATTCATTAACTGTAGTTATGTCGTAATAATCTCTCTTCTCAAACTCGTCATTGGAGACTTTATAGTTGCTTATCAAATTTTTATACCTTTCGAAATCAAAATCTTCCACGTTATCATCCTTTCTATACTGTTCATTCTGAAAATAAAAAATACAATATAAAAAAACCACACAAAAAGTTGATGAATGAATAAATTTCTTCATAATTCCCAGAGATTAAATCCCTCAGCTAAGGTACATACAGATGTGGCAATTAAGTTCTGTGAATTTGTCAGTAAAACACAAGCAATTTAAGTTACAAGAAAAATTTAATTGTCAATCTTCACAATAGTCTCACGCAACAATTCCAACGTTGCTCCCATGATTGGAAGCACCCTTGGTAATCCTCCGAAGTTACTCCATTAGCACCACGGTTACAGCTTCCTTGACCTCCTGTACACTGCCATAATGAGTTCCCTCGAGGAATAAGAAGCCGCAGGGAGCAATATTGGGGCCATAGGGTGGATGCGGCAACATTTTAACGCCTTTTTTCCCAAAACTCTTGCCCAAACGAATGGGCCGGCGTGTTGTCGTGGTGGAAGATCTGGCCATCCTTGGCGAGTTCAGGCCACACACGTAAAATGCATGCTCGCAGCCACTCCAGGACACCAACATAGAACTGCCTGGCCGACAGGAACATATTTACGATGAATGATGCTGCGGATATCGAAAAAAATGAACAACATTGCCTTCAGTTGCGACTTGACTTGGACATCCTCGCTTTCGTTGGCAGCTCCCCACCCTTTTCCACTCACTGCTGACATTGATTACGGGTCCCGGGGTCATATTCAAATATCCTGGTCTCATTTTCAGTGACTACCTGACTCATCCAATTTCTACCGACGCTCTGAATGCAGGAAAACAAATCCTCACTAAACTCGCTTGTAATGAGAGTCACTCATTTTCACAACATCACTTGTTAGCGCCAGTCTTACCCGGGTTAATTAAATCATATTCTCCCGCTCCTAATATTTCCCATTTGATTGTTTCCGTGTGACCTCACTAATCACGTCATCTTTTATCCCTACCCCTTCCTCACATATCCGGCTTCATTATGTACACTCTTGTTTCAGCTTTCATGACGGATGGAAGCGTGTCTGCCGTCGGCGCTTAGCGCGTGGCTTGGGGTGTCGATTCCCTATCATTCTTCGTTTACAATCTGGTCTCGTTCGTTATTCTTCGTTTGCAATGAACTTAAATCGTTTATTGTTATTTGCTGTGTGTGAATTATTATATTCAATTGCTCATGTTATTTGTATTGTGAACTGTTGCTTTGTTTATTGCGATGTTATTAGTGCTACACCACGTGCGTGTCTACAAGTTTTATGTCATTTCTGGATCCAAGGTAAGTGCGTCTTTTGTTTGTTATGAATAGTTGATCAATTGTGTACATTCCTATGTTTGTGTCCTGTCAATTCTGTCCTATCCGTTTCGTCATTTCGTTCAATTGTCTATTTAATCATTTCGTTTATTCTCTAAGTCGTTTTGGTTGCGGCAAGCAACTGCTTAAAAACTTGCCTGGTCCTCTGGTTAACTCAATTAATCGTTTACTAATTACGTTAGAATTATTCATTTCGATTTGCTTCATTGTACTTATTCAACGCCCGTACTAGCGTTAACATTTTGTTTCTCCGGGCTGCGGATCCCTAACATCACTAAAAAAGTTATTTTCAAAAACACGCATAAAACATTTAACCAAACTTACTATCGACTTCAAACTTGACTGCAACAAAAGGAAGGTCTCCCATTTCCGATCAAATGTTTATGAACGACCCAGTGTTGCCAATTCCCAAGTAATAACTAAATACCAGGAACTTAATTGCTACTCCTCGAATGAATCCACATTCGTCAAAAACTTATTTTTAATTAATACCCAACATTTTAATATTCTTTAGAATTCATTAATTCATAGATCCAGAAAAATGTTAACATATAAATGCAATTTTCATTTATAATTATTTATAAATAGCAAATATCTTACCATTTGAAATCAATAATGAATATATTCTTACAATGAATATCTTTATAATGCATCCTGCAGCCTATAGTCAATCCTACTGTAAAAATATAATTTTTCACTGACCTGATACAGCTGCTATATCACTTGTTTTTCACTGTTTTTTATACAATCCTACTTTCTACTGATAAGTTTTGGTGGATACACCCTCATCAGAGTTCACAAAATTGAAACTGAACTTTACTGAAATCTATTAAAATTTACAGAAGTGTTTGTCTTCAGTCATTTGTACAACAAGTTTAATGTAGTTTAACACATTACTTGAAAGTTTTAACAACTGTAAATTTTATGAAACATAAAAAAAGGCTGCCTCCATAGCATAGTGGTTAGTGTATTGGCTTGTCACGCAGAGGTCCCGAGTTCAATTCCCGGCCAGGGTCTGGAAATTTTCACATATCAAATCCCACAATTACTGTTACATAATCCACTGAAGTCATTAATAATCAACCAGTTAATGTCATTTTAAATAAATAAATTAAAAAAAAATTTAAAAAAGTTTAGTTTCATTTTTGTGTAATATAATGATGGGTAGTAACTACTGAAACACGTCAGTAGAAAGTAGGATTATAAAAAGAGATACAAACCAAGTAATATAGCAGCTACTACAAATCAGTAAAAAATTAAATATTTTTACATTTGTATTTATAATTATTATGGTCAACACAAATTGGATGGGGGCAAAAAGGTTCAGACAAGAGCAATACATGTTAAATCACCAACTACACTTATACACAAGTGATAACTTGATATCACTTAACCAGATATTCTGATATTAGCGATAACTTGCTTTCACGTAACTTGATATACACCAGAGATAACTGAAGGGAGTAGTTTTAATACTTACAAGCCCAAACCTGAGCATATCTTGGGCTTTTGTACTTTGTTCAATAATTTACTACAATTAGCTCAAAGCTTGGGATTCGATAGCCCATTCGTAGATCTTTTTTGAACGATTCAGCCTGAATTATACCAAAATCTAATAGATATTTTACTAAACATTGAGAAAATAACAACCAGATGTCGTTGGAACTAATGTTTCATGTTGATCTCGTTTTTTGAAAATTAAGTTTTAGATGGTTTTTCTTTCTAATTTGTGACACTTTCATTTTTTTGTATTTTCTTAAGTTACTATTTTATTATTTCAATTAGTTCATTGTGTTTAGAGGGTGATTTTCTTTGAACAGGTTATTTTATAATATTTTCATAGTTTCCTTTTTTATTTTGTATTTTTTATAATACTATTAACTCACGTTAACAAAGTGTTTCTGGAACTGTTTATATATTTTTCTTATTTTTAGCCTTAGAATTAGCTCCTGAGAGATTGCTGTTCAATTCCAATTTTTTTTTATGTCTGACTGTTTTGCAATTGCTGCTAATGCAAATGGTGAAACGGATGATAGATGAAAAAAATCCCAGACCCCGGAGTCGAACCCGGGACCCCGGAATTTTAAATTACTTTGTATAAAGATTAAATGTTAGTGAGTTCATGAAAATCTCAAGAATCACTAAACAAACTCCAAATTTTGAAAGTATCTTTATTATGTTCTCTGGAGACTGTGGGAACACAATTGAAGACCATTAGGCATAGCTCCTAGCATAGATGGGATGGTGATCCTTGACTGGCTAGTAGTGTGTAAATAATAAAACAGATAACTTACTTTAAATTTTTCTTCTTCTTCTTACCTTATCATTGTTTTCATCATTAACAGCTCCTTTTCCTGAAGAAGCTTTTGTTTGGAGAGAACTATTATCTGTAGAACAACTTGTCTCATCACTAACATCCTAAGAAAAGAAAAATATACAAAAAATGTAATAAAAAAAAACAAAACAATAATTTATCTACAAATTTAGTTTGGTACCTAAATTAGCAAGTTATTAACTTAAATTGGTTATAATAATAATACATCAAAACATCATACATTTTGTAATACAAACGAATGTAGCAAACAAACGTTTTTAAATTTTGTATTACAAAATGAGTGTAACAAACTGTGATAAACTTTTAATCACTAATAGTTTTACAAATAAGAATTTATCTATTACTAAACCAAAGGTATGCGTAACAATTTGTAATTTTTGCCTGTCTTAAAAATCAGTTGCCTCTCAGGAGATAGTTGGACATACGTAAATTACTTTCTCTTGCCCTGTATGAATAAATAGGGAAGCAAAGTATTGGTTTCATGTCAATTTTTTTTCAAAATGTTTTTTCTACGAGAGAGCAGCCTCCCCAAGAATTTCAGCAGACATAGTGCCTACCCTATCATGTAGAGCACAAAAAATATAGTAAATGAGGCGATTTTTAAAAAAAATTGTAGGAGCCATTTTCGAGAAAACTGCAAAAAAGTGAAAAATGCCATGAATAAACTACTACTTCTGGTTGACCGATTTTGATGAATATGTTTGTGTCTAACAAGTTTCAAGTTTTAACTTTGTACGATGTTCTGTTCTCACACAGACCAATCGCTAAAAACATGTTCAGGGATCAGAAAATGTGTATCTCCAGTAAAACTCGATTCCGAAAAATCTACATGAAAACAATACTTTCCTTCCTATATATACAAACAGGGCAAGAGAAAGTAAAAAATTCTAATTTACTTTACCTCTTCATCTTGATCAAATGTTATTTCTGTTTCAACCATCTCTAAAGGGTGTTTTTCTTCTACATCATTTTCATCGCCTTCTTCTTCTTCACTGGTACAAGTAGAATTTGCATCCTGTAAGTTAAAAAAATAACAAAAATAACTGAAAATAATATCATTCACTACATCCGTAACACAATGAAATACTCATAAAAAATATATCAATTAAATATAACAGAAAAACACACGTCTAAAATTTTTGAGGCACATTTCTCAAAAATGTATCATATGTGTTTTCTTTCCTGTTATGAGTAACACACATACATATAATTATTCTGTTTATGCATGTTGTATACGAGGGGGTACCCAAAAGTAACCGGAATAGCATTGCCGTGGGTGGTGCTTGTGTAGTACGCATTTCTGCCGCACAGACGTCTATAGCGCAACTCATTGCGAGTTCAGTGCAGTGATAGCAACTCATTGCGAGTTCAATATTCAGCTGCAGTGATTGTTTTTGCTAGCGCTGTTTTGTTCTTGTTTCATTTTTTATGATGGAAAATTTAAGTGAACAACGTGTAGCTGTGAAATTTTGTTTTCTACTCAGTAAAAGTGCTGCTGAAACTGTTTTAATGTTGAAAACAGCTTACAAAGATGACGCTATGGGAAAATCTCAAGTATATGAATGAATTTTCGGATTAAAAATGGCGACATGTCGATTGATGGCAAACCTC
Source organism: Catonia carolina (assembly GCA_035578175.1). Taxonomy (NCBI): domain Eukaryota; kingdom Metazoa; phylum Arthropoda; class Insecta; order Hemiptera; family Achilidae; genus Catonia; species Catonia carolina. The sequence goes on along the minus strand of JAQMRL010000001.1, from coordinate 250,716,849 downwards.
ATTCTGGACGTCCATCATCTGCCTGAATCGACGAAAATGTTTAAAAAATTCAACAGCGTGTGCTCTCAGACCGTCGACTGATAATTTGAAAGTTTTAAGAAGATTGCGCAACAGTGTTCGTCAAAAAAAATTCGATTTGTGGCAGACAGGAGACTGATTCTTCCCCCACGACAGGGCACCTGCACACATAGCCATCTCGGTGAAAGATTTTTTGACTAAAAGTGGCATGGTTCCACTACCCTATGCACCTTACTCGCCTGGCCTGGCTCCATGCGACTTTTTCTTCTTTCCACGCATGAAAAGAGACATTAAAGGGGACCGATTTGATGATATTGAAAAGGTCAAGAAAAAATGAGGGAGGAGCTGTCAGCCATTTCTGAAGATGACTACAAAAAGTGTTTCAAACAGTGGAAGCATCGGCAGGATATAAAAAGTTGTAATGGAGAGTATTTTGAAGGGGATAACGTTGTTTTGTAAAAAAATTGAAAATAAATAGCTTTTGAAAAATAATTCTAGTTTCTTTTGCATACCCCCTCGTACATTTATTGAATGTTTCAGAATGCAGAAAAAATTATTCATCTGTAGTGGATACCATCTTCAAAATAGAAATGTCAATGACATAGCAGAAATATAAATGTCAAGAAAAACAATAAAAAGATTGTGATATCACTTTTGTATATTCCTGAAATTGTGGAAAAATTATATATATATATTTTTTAAATATCATCAGTTGTGTGGATTTAATTTTCTTTTGCAACATAATATTGTAAACGAAGTTGCCCTATTTTTATATAAATGTAGTTAACACCTAATTTTTACATTTATTTGCTAATTAACACAACTAAAAAAAAATTATCTTAATTTAACAAATGTAGTTAAATTAACAAGTACTATACTTAGAGATACAAAAGAAGCTTTAATAGTTAGTGGTCATTGTACGTAAACACAACTATTTTAAAATTATGACTAATAAAAAAATTAATATGTAGGTAAAAAAAACTTGTAGGCAATACAACGATGCTTTAAGGATGAGATCTATATTTTGTGAGATGGAATCAACAGGTCACACAAAATTTACGCAAACAAGTTCATAATTATAGGTCTGTTTTAAAATTAGTACTAATTAATTAATTATGGACAAAGATATTACTTTTTAAAAAGAGAAATACAGTATTCAACACATTTATAAATACTAAGTTACAATAAATGATAGTCAGAATTATACAGAATTTAATTTTACCTACTTGTTTAGCCAAGCAGAAAAGTATTCTCACTTTTTGTATTCATACAGGACATGATAGCCTACATATTTTACTCTAAAAATTAATATGTATTTCAATAATATTTTCAACCCACTGGGTTAGTCTAGCGGTACAGTCGTTGCTGCAAGTCCACTGTTTAACAGCTGATGTACAGAGATAAAGGTTCCGTGGTTCAAATCCTAGTTTTTTGTTTTTGGTTTAACGTCTAACTGTTCTGCAATTACTGCTAATGCAAATGGTAAAGGATGAAATGATTTTTGTAACGTATGAAAATATGCCGTGTCAAATCCTAGTAAAGGTAGTTACTTTTAATATTTTGTTTTTTATAAAAAAAAATTAGTATATAAAAAAAACTTTGTATTTACCTTATACTGCTTTCTGTATGTCTTCTTTACAAGTTCTTTCGCTTTTCTAGAAAATTTTATTAACATTACCTGAAGAAGCGGTGCGCACCGCAAAAGTACTTGTAAGGATTTTTTTTTTATTAACGTCCGACTGTTCTGCAATTACTGCTAATGTAGACGGTGAAGGATGAAATGATTTTTTGTAACGTATGAAATTATGCTGTGCCTGAATGAGATACTAATTGTAAGGAGGGCATACAAAAAGCAGTATAAGGTAAATAAAAAGTTTTTTATATATACTAAAAAAAAAAAAATATTAATATGGATTCTACTGCTATGATGCTAACTAATATTTTAAACAATTTTATAGTAGTTACTTTTATATGGATTTGAATACCAGACAGTGGTGAACGGTGTACTTTGATGGTACACCGTCAAAGATACTCTCAGGAATGGCCGACCTGAGTCTGTACAAGATTACATCTCATTTACACATCATCCTCATCTTATTGTGTCATGGGGATGCTTATTATTCTTAAATTGAACAGATTACAACGTACACACACTAGAGATTAAAAAAATACATATTTTGAAGTTTGAATTTATTAAAAGAATGCACATCTATGATGTAGATATACAGCCTAGAGTGAATTATGAAATATTGAATTTACATCCTTTTATAAATACCTATTCACTTAAAATTTGAAGAATTTTTTTTATAAGTTCCTTATGTGTGTACATTACAATCTGTTCAATTCAAGAATAAGCAACCCCATGACCCAATGAAATAAGGGTGATATGTATGACGTGTAAATGGGGCGTAGTCCTGTACAGGTTCAAGCTGACAATTCCTGAGAAAGTACAGTTAACTGGGTCCCAACCATCAAAGTACACCGGTAACCACTGTCTAATAAATGCATATGAAAGTAGGATATCAACCACAGAACTTATATCTCAAAAATTAGCTGTTTAATGATTTTACCACCAACCCAATGGGTTGAAGAAATTTCTAATGAGCTTTTTGAGGAAACTAGCTGTATTCATTCACATCGGAAAAGTTCTGCCCCGTCACTGCAACTATGAATTCTTTTCAGTAACCATTCTTTCCAAGTTACGTACTTAATGAATTTCAAATCTTTCTTTCATTAACCCTTCTAGGTTCTGGTTCCTCAGCCTTCTCTTTTCCACGTACCATCAAAAATACTTACAATGAAATCATTGTGCTTCATTATATGCCTGCAATGGGTTCTTTTTTGCATCCCAGAAATATTTCATTACTCACCTTTATCTTTTCTGTAGGTGATCTTCAACATTTATCCCCACAGCCACATCTCGAATATGATCTTACCTAATCGAGCTTTTCCAGCACCTGTGTTTCACTTTAATGTAGTAAAATATTCCAGTTTAAAGGTTTCAGAAAATTGTTTCCTTAACTCAACATTTGTACGACTGTCATTGATTATATTTTACTGTTAAATATTTGCTTTGCTAAAGCTATTCATAAACTTATTCCTAGACTACTTCTGTTGTCATTAATTATCAAACTTCTTAACTAACAGTGGTGGCTAATTCCCAATTACTAGCTCAATTCTTTTATTTTCAGTTTGACATTAACTTTATTATTAGGCTTAACATTCTATTAACTACAACCATTACCTTAGGTTTCCTCCTTCCAAACATGAGCAAACTTGCCCACCATTCTTTTTATTTCCACAGAATCTGCTGTAAGAGCTTAATATAATCAAAAAATCAAATGCAATGCATTTTTTCTGTTGCATTCTATGCCTTATGTTTCTTCTTCTATTTTTGTTAAATTAAAAAAATAAGAGGGCAGCTTTGTCTAACGCCCTTTCTTACTTTTCTGTTAATTTACTTTTATTCAATTACTATATGAGAACTCCAAAATCAACAAATAACATTTTTTATCCGGAACCAGACAGTACCAAACAAGCCGAGCTCACTATCCAACAAGCTTGTTTATAAAAAACTAAAACAGTACATTACTATAATTATGTTTCAGGGCTGATGAGCTCTGAAAGTACGCATTGCCCCTACCCACTTATTTGCTAGCCAATGACTTGCCAGCAATGTTGCCAACACTTGCTCTTGTAGCTCTGTTACATATTTCGTTGGCAATTTTTTTGGTCTTTCAACAACTTTATAACCTATGAATATACAATCAGCTGATTATATTATATAGTATTGCACATTAACATGCTTTATAATCGATGTGTTCAGTTGAAATGCAAGACACAAGTGAACTACTGTGGCTCTTATATGCATATATGCACATAATTTTTGTCAGGCTGAAACATTCGCACAATCTGAAAGCATTCTGATTGGTTTAAATGTATGGAACAGCAGAGCTAATCAATCATGAAAAATATTAGATAGAATCAGTTCTTGTACCTGACTAAAAACATTAAAAAACAAACAGAAAATAAATATTATTTAGTTTCAATCAAATATCAGCAATGTAACAGCAAATATTTAACCAAATTATTTTTAAAAAAATACCTGACTTGCTGGCGCATCTTCAGTATCTGAATACTCATTCATTTTTATGATCCAAAATTAAAACATGAGATTATTACTTCACTTAAGTCTATAATATAGTAACCAATATTAGTGAAATTTATTTTGTAAAAGCAACATTCCTGCAAAATAACAAACAGAAGAATTTATTAATTAGTATACAAATTCAAACATCATCTTTTGGTTAGTACATCTGACAAAAGTATTATTTAGCAGAAAATATCCTAAGTGCAGAAGGTTGTTAGTCTTGTCCTGTGTTTTAAAATCCAGTGAAATTTAGTTCTGAATCATATTAAATAAAAGTAATACGTGAAATTAAACAATGTTATTATGTTTAAATTTCCATGATTCAATCATGTAGTACTTTTTATTTTCTTCTGAAATTCTGCAAACCCACTGTCTGTGGTTGTTATTATTTAGAAAAACTGTGGGTAGCCTGTTGTATTTTTTACTGCTGGTTTTTAATGAATAATAATCTAAAATACCTAAATAATCTAAAATACGAGATGGCACAAGGAGATCCACGAGACGATGCTGGTGAATGACATTACGGGCGAAACACTTCTCAATAGAACAGAAATGAAGCAGAAAATTGAGAATCTAAAGTGCATGGGAGGGCCGAGGAGAACGGGAACGGCCTGGACGGAGGAGCGAAAAAGATCACATGCAGAAAAAATGAAGGCAGCATGGGTCATCCGGAAACTGGCTGGAACTAAGAGAAATGCATCCCTAGTAGGATCTAACAAGAAATAATAATAATAATAATAATCTAAAATACCAATACTTAATCTAAACTAATACTAATAATAATACTAATCTAAATTAACAAATACTTCATAAATAGATTTTTATTATAACTTTAGAGCTGGTTTTTAATAAATAATAATCAAAAATACCAAACTAAATTAACAAATACTTCATAAATAGATTTTTATTATGTCATTAATCATTTTATATTGAACAGATAAAAATTTAAAATTTTACCTATGCAGATTAGGACATCTTACCTAATTCTAATTTCATTTCAAAAGTAAGTACAATTTTTGTTCTAAAATTTCGTCTGAACATGCATACAAGGAAATCTGAAACTGCACAGAAGTAATTCTGAATATAACTATACTGGTATAGCCTCTCATAACACAAAATATTAAACCATCTGAACCATCCATAAAACTAGTTAATAGATAGTGTTTGATTAATAAATGCTTATACATTAGACTATTAAAAAACTGGTTGGTTAAATATTATATACCAGTCATCAAAATTCAAACTATATTAATTTAAAACAGACTTGCAGAATTACACAGTACACATAAATATACGTAATAAATACTGCTTAAAAAATGTGTTTCCTCTTACCTACTCAAATCCTAGTTTCGTTCCTGAATATGCCCAGCGATTGCAATGTATGCAGAAATTAGAAACCGTTAGTTAATTCAATCGGGTTAGTAGGTCTAACCCACTTACGTAGAAAGGAAAACATATAAAAATATATATATGTATTTAAATGGAAAGTAATGTTTTATTACGAACCCAAGTTTGTTGCAACCGCTAATTTGGGTTCTTAAACCATCGTGAAAAGAAAAATATTATTTGGATAACTGTCATTTTTAATTATTTAGGTTATGTTCTACTTTAACCTGCATAAAAACAGTTATAATTAAGAATAATTTCTAACAGATTATAATTATAAAATAAGATAAATCTAATGTGCAAAAATCACATTTATATACTATTAATATTCACAATACTTTGGCTTACCTAAATTTACATTAATTTTAATATCCAAATTCAGTCTATAATCTTCACAATTGAAAACAAACACTAAATAGCGTCTACAAAGCAGACAACATTACAGCATAGAGAATACGACTTGACCTTATTACTTACTCATTTACAGTTATCCGGATTTCAATACCCCTCCCAGCCTAGCAATTCTTCGCCCTCTACTTTTCGAATAATAATGTAAATATTTTTAAACAACACGCATAATTTTTATCTAACTTACGCCAAAATACTTTTATTTTGATACTTTGAGAGAATTTTTACAAACTTCAAAACTACACATACTAAACTAATAAATAACAGTCTACAACTTTTTAAAAATAGCTCATTTACTTTGAGTAATTATGGAAAACATATTCTACTGCTTAATCTCGGTTATCAGATTACTTAAATTTATAAAATACAGTACGTACGTTTAATTCTTATGGTTTCGCGTAAAATAAGTAACTTCACAGTACAACGCTTGTATACCGTCATCTTACTAGTATGTAAATGTTAGCATGTGAATCTGTTAAAATTTACACAGTATCATTTAAAAATAAAGTGATATTCAGTAGTGTTTGTTCAAGTATTTCTGGTTTTAGCTGTAATTACTCAGGGGTAGTAAACTTTCTGGAAGTCATTGATGGAAGGTTGGTAGACTTGTCTGTCAGGGCGGTAAGTAGTCGGTAGTCGCGAAAGCAAAGTTTGTTGATGGTTATGTGAAGCGGTTAGTAATTGTTTAATGTGTAGCCAATATTTTTCAGTGTTGCGTGTGAAACTTAACACTTTTTTAACTACCCTCTTTTCTGATTTACCTACATTTGTATAATTGAAATTGAAAAACGTTATCTGTACCGTTCATGGTGATTCCTTTTAAACTGTGCTTCAACAGGTCTAACTATGGTAAGTCTTTTTGTTGTGTTAGTCGTGGACATTATGAATTGTCAAAATGTCTAGAAGACAAAAAAATTATTATTATTGATATTTGGCAATCGTCAGCTAAGTTTAATCTCCCTAATGCTAGGTTAAAGTAGGGTGTTGCCTCGAACTTATTTTTGCTCAGGAATAACATCAAGCCCTAACCTGTGCTTATAATTGTCAGTAATTTTGAATTATTTTGGGAAGTGTAGGATATGAACAATTATTTAGTTTTAGCTTTATGTAGAAGAGTAACCCTCAGTTACTACAGAAAAATGTGCTTACATGAACAGCCCAGTTCTAAATGAAGGCTTATCTTCAGTAGGACAGTCCACTAAGATAATATACGTAGTTATTAATAATGCTGTTATCTCTTGAGTTATCGGCTGACACTGAAAAGAGTGCCAAAAATAGTTATTCATTGACTTTGTTAAATTACTTACAGAATTATGTTACAAAAATTATTAGCTCTTGAATAAATTTTTACATTTTTATGGTTTTCTTGTTGTTTTACAGGCCTTGTTTAATGTAAATATTACTGAAAAAATACAATCATGGGCAACTAGTATGGGTTTTAATTTTGAGAAAACTCCTGCAGAATTTTCAAGGTAGGTAAAAATAGATATAATAAAAGTACGAGATATGATCAAAAAATACGGTGAATAAGTTTATCACAAAGTAATAAGCTTACATCAAATTTGAATTAATCTCCTTCAAAGTACTCTCTCCTTGGGTAGCAATGCACTTATTTGAATGTTGAATCTATGTTTGGAAGCATTTCTGGTACATTTCTTTCGGAAGGGCCTTTTCTACTCTGTCGAGGCCATCTCAATGTCAGGAATGGTGTCAAAATGTTTTTCTTTCAGCACAGTGTTTATTTTTGGGAAGGGTTAGAAGTCACATTGTGCTAAATCTGGAGAGTAAGGCAGATGTGGACACTTATGAATTTTTTTTAGCCGAAAACTCAGCATCAAAACGTGAGGTGTGTCAAAAGTCAGGGAACAAATTTTGCACTCGCTCGTCTCATTTTCAAATTATCGATTAAAATGCTTTGTTCAGACTCGTAAGAGATGTTCAGTTCTTTAATAAGCTCTTGAATAGTCAATGGGATGTTTAAACGGACCAGTTTTACCACTTTTTGCATGTTTTCGTCTGTTTTTGAGGTTGAAGGATATCCCAACCATTCATGTCTTCAATAGACTCATTTCTGCTTTTAAATCGCCTATATCACTTGTTAACAGTCTTCAGAGTTATCATATTATCGCCATACACTAATTTTAACATTTCATGAGCTTCTATGGCACTTTTTTTAGAACTTTAAACAAAATTAATGTTAACATAATGTTAATCCATGATGCATGAGAGACATAGTAAACATGACCTCACTCCTCTGGTTCTGGAAGCCTACTGGCAAGTCGCAACTTGTTCAAACTAGATACTGATTATCTTAAAGAACCATGCTATTGAACTTTTTACTTCAAATGGATGTGCAGTTCAGCCATTCTTAGTTTGCTCGTACTGCCAACAAACCAAAGCCAGCTACTACAGGGTGCACGTTAGAGTCCGTGACTTTATGGATGTCGTATTCCTAATAAGTTATTTATGTTTTAAATTATAAGTACTTAAAGTACTTAAAACATCAGTCATGATATGATGTAGGCCTAACAATTTCATTTATAAAAATACTTTTAAAAGTACTTTGTATTTAAATACTTCTGAAAATATTTTTTTGTAACTTTTTAATCAGCGTGTACACATTTTTGTAAAATGTGCATGCTCAGTGACATCATTATTTGTTGTCAGTAGGAGCAAACTAAGAAAGGCTGCACTTTAGTGACCGTAGTGTCTGCAGTTCATTTGTAGGAAAATCATTCACCGTATTTTTTTATCACACCTTGTATGCAATAAAAAATAAAAAGTATTGAATAACAGTTAACATAAAGTAACATAATAAAGCAGTGAAAAGAAATTAAAAATATTTTTACATGTTTGTTTTATCTTCTGTCAGTTTTCAGCATTTCTTCCTTTATTGGATTTTCTGTAATATGTTATTTGGTGTTTAAATAAATTATGTTGAATTTTCTATGTTTATACAAAAGGTTAAAAACTTATTCTAATGTTTCTTCATTCTGAGAGCAAAGACTCATTTAATTTTTATTTTTCAAGGTTAATGATGTCTTTTATTTTTGTTTTGTTTTTTAGTATGTCAAAAGACCAGATTGAAATTTGGCTGCATATTATGAAACATGTAAGGCCTAAACAAGAAGTTCAAATCTGTAGAAAAAATATGTTACTTCATAATGTTAATGCATCAGAAGTTTCAATTAAAAAACAGGTAATTGTAGATATCACTATGTGTCTTATGAAAATAAAACTAGGGTTTTTTCCTGTCAAGTTCAGCCTCAGCTTCTACTGGACTGATCCAATCAACTTATATTTTAAATGAAGCTATCAACAATAAAATTTGTCATCTTCCATCACTATTTCTCCAAATTACCGATTAACATTGAAAATAGAAAGTAAACTGTTTTTTTTATAACCCAAATCTTTTGAAGATTTGTCGCCCTGTTGCTGTGTTTAATCAGTTTGTAGCTTCCATGAAGACAAAGTGGTAATGTTTTACAGAAGTTATCTGTGTTTGGATGAAATTACACCATTTCAAAAAAATTTGGAGATTGTCAGCTGTTCACCCATTTAGAGGTCTTATATTTTTAGGAATAAAAAAGTAAAATATCCTTGCTAAATCTGTGTTTTGAGTCTGTAATGAAAAATGCAATCGAAAAATTTCAATTCACTGTTTGTTCTGAGGTATCGTCAGACTTCTATATTTTTAATAATGATCCCATTTATTTTGTTTCCTTCAGGCTGGTCTTGTAAAGATGTTTTTTATTAGTTTTTTTAGGTTTCTGGTTCAAATTCTAGAGTTACTTTAATATGGATTTGAATACTAGCCAGTGGTTACCAGTTTACTTTGTTGGTTGGGGTTTAAGTGATCTTATTCTCTCAGGAATGGTCTTTAATGACCTACACCTCATTTACGCGTCATACACATCAAAGTCATTTCATTGGGACATGGATATGCTTACTGTTCTGAATTGAACAGATTGCAACGTACACATATTAGGAATAAAAACTTCATTTTACATCTGTTCCTTCATGAATACATTAAAGTTAATACATTGATAGTTGTTCATTAATTAACATTGATATGAAGGTTGAGTACATAATATTATCACAGCACATTTTCACTTTCTCTTGCTTATATGAATATATAAGAAGGAAAGTATTGTTTTCATCTTGATTTTTCAAAATCGAGTTTTCACCAGATATACATGTTTTCAGACCTCGTGAACCGAAAAAAATATGTTTTTAGTGATTGGTCTGTGTGTTTGTGTGAACAAAATATCTCAAGAATGGAACATCGTACAAAGTTGAAACTTGAAACTTAAGTTGGGGTACTACTAAATATTTTCATCAAAATCTGTCAACTGGAAATAGTTGTTTATTCGTGTAATTTTTCACTTTTTTGCGATTTCCTCAAAAACGGCTCCTGCAATTTTTTTAAATCATCTCATTTACTACATTTTTTATGTTCTAGAAGATATGGTAGGTGCCATGTCTGCTGAAATTCTTGGGGAGGCTGTGCTCTCATAGAAAAAATGTTTTATTTAAGATTGCGGTCTTAATATGCATTTTAGTGGAAAAATGTATAAAATAAAAGTTGCAGGCAATTTAAAAACCTACAACTTTTATTTTAAAATTTTTGTATAACGCTTAGTTCAGTGGTAATTAGTAATTTTTTGTTTTATTTTTCATGAAAATCTGTGAAAAAATTTTTTTTTTTACAGATTTGTAATGCTTTAGTATGCATAAATAAGTGTATATAATGAAATTTACAGGAAATTAAAAGCTCTACCACTTTTATTTAGAGCATTTTTCTCTGCAGAGCCTAGTTTAGGATGAAAGGGTGATTTTCTGCGTTGTTAAGCCAAAGTAAGGTGGTTTTCATTTTGCATCATTCACTCATGATTTAAATAAGGTTAGGTTTTTTGTTTATTTCTAATGTTTTATTACTAATGTTAGGTTATAGTGTTCATTATTGGCATTGGCAAGAGAAAGTCGTGTGTTTCACACCAGATTTTTAAGATTCAGTATACAATTTTTCTTTGTTTGTATCTTGATTAAATTATCCGTAAATCCCGGTCCATCATCCGAGGCATCATAAGGTTTGCCAGTATTTAAGAAAATCCTCTGGCCACGTTATGAGCGCTGCACAGATTAAGCTCATTAGTGGGATTTCCACATCACTGCATATGAGCCTGCAGGACAGTTCCTTCGAGATGCCGCTCTAGGCTCTTCCGCCATTAGAAAAATCTTCTATGTCCACCTTTGGAGCCGTTGGCCATCTTCACTGGTTTTTGTCCACCCTGAGTATTTTATTTCCTCAGCACTCTCCATCAGAGTTGACGAGTGTCCCCATCGCCAGGGGTGGCTCCCGATATCAGACCCAGCAACAGCCACAGGTTTTGACTTTATAAAACATTAGCAGTGCCAACCCTACTCTATGGCAGTGACACTTGGGTGCTATCAAAGCGAGAGGAGAGTAAATTACAAGCATCTGAAATGAAATTTCTTCGACATACGTATGGGTGTATTAGAGAAGATCATTAAAGGAATACTGAGATGAGGAAAAAACTCAGCATCTGCTATAAACAACAAGGTATCCCAGAACAGAAGAGCATGTAAACAAAATGCGGGAGGATAGGATACCTAAACAGAAGCTGGGCTATAAGCCTGAGGGCAGGAGAGAACAAGGACGCCCGAGAAAGAGATGGGCAGATATAAGAGGTTCGGAACAGGCAGAGATGCCTAATCCTTGAAAGGTAGATGAAGAAGAAGTATACAATTTTAAGGAGTGTAAAGTTAAGTACATAAGTTAGTGTATTTGCCAACGACCACTTCTTGTTTCCATTGAACATTTAATATTGGTAATCCAACAATAAAAGGTTATGTGAGCACTTTCTTATACCTACTCATGGTACTGGAAGGTAATTTAGTGAACAGTGACTTTTAATGGTTATATGTAAATAAGTATTAAAAAAATTACTATTCTGATAAAAGGTTGTACTTAGAAACATATTTTATAAAAGAAATTGTCTGTCTTTCTAATTCTAGTAAATTTTTTCAGGGGAAAGTTTTCTGTAATGAAAAACTAATAAAGCAACAGCAATTGAAAAACCTGAAAGAGCAGCTTAATCTGCAATGTGAAACTTTAAAATCAATTGAAAATGAAGTAGAAGAAAAGAAGTCACAATTAGAAGCAAGAGGTATGTGATAATTTCCGGTTATTGTAGTTATTCACTCTGAGAACCTGTTAATCTAAATTTGAAAATTATAGAGAATTTTTAGAAAGGTTTATGGTTTATTGAATTTATGTATGCATAATTACATGAGTACTGTATCTAATAAGTGTATCTAAGCAGTGTGATTGAAAATAATTTATTTGTAGGTGTTCACAGAAAAATGTAAAGCATTTGTAAGCATAATAAAATATCAGCTGCTTATTATGATCACATTGGTACTTGGAATTTACGGTCGTAATTGTGGTAATCATAGTATCCAAAAATTGTGTCCGTAATAGCCTGATTGGCAAAAAGAAACATATCATAATTTTAATCATGAATGATGCAAAATTAATACCAACTTGTTAGGCTTAATGATTCGGAAAATCACTCTTTGATGCTAAGCTAGGCTTTATAGGGAAATATGCTTAAAATAAAAGTCATAGATCTTTTAATTTCCTATAAATTTAATTTGACATTTTTGTCATAAAATTCATACTGTGACCGAAATCTTAAATAATCTCATTTTTTACAGATTTTCATGAAAAAAAATATAAAATCACTAATTACTGCTAAACTAAGTGTTATACAAAAGAATATCTGGAATAAATGTTGTAGGTTTCTAAATTTTCTACCACTTTGCATATTAAGGCATATTAATGCATATTAAGGCTGCGATATTAAAAAAAAAATTATTTCTATGAGAGCGCAGCCTCCTCGAGAATTTCAGCAGACATGGCGCCTACCCTATCATGTAGTGAAGAATGTAGTACATAAGGTGATATAAAAAAAATTGTAGGAGCTGTTTTTGGGAAAATAGCAAAAAAGGAAAAATTACATGAAGAAATTACTATTTCTGGTTGACCGATTTTAATGAAAATGTTCGTATCGGGTCCTCTAGTAGTACCTAGTTTAAGTTTCAAGTTTTATTTTCGTACAATGTTCCGATCTTGAGATATTTTGTTCACACACACAGACTAATCGCTTAAAAAATGTTTTTTTGAGTTCAGGGGGTCTGAAAACTTGATTTCAAAAAAAATCGACATGGAAATAGTACTTTCCTTCCTATATATTCATAAAAGCAAGAAAAAGTAATGTGTAATTTTTTGATTGGATCCTGTTCTTTTTTAATTTTCTTCCGATTTCAGATTTACAAATACAAAACATGGAGAGTAAAGTAAAAGAAACTAATCAAAAGTTGTTATTGCTTAACCTTATGGTAAAATGTACTGAAGAAAAACTGAAAGAGTATGATGAAAGTATTAAAGTTCTCGATATTACATTTGATGTATTAAATAATAAAACCATTGATTGTACTTATGAAAATAATGATCAAATTAAGCAATGTGAGGTGAGTGATAAATTTATTTGTGCTGGCTAAGTATTCATTGAATCTTCAGTGTATTAAACAGGAGATAAAACATTTTAAGTAATGAATATGAGTTAACATGTGTCTTTAGGCTTCAAATGATGACAAATGATTGGGATAGTAAACCCAATCATTTTTGTGAATCATTAAACTCAATAACATTTTAAAAACATTGCAAATTAATGTCGTGTCGCTGACCGGGGCCGACGACACGTGGCAAAACCTTGTCTAGAAAATTGGTGGCCCTGAAAAGGGCCGTTGATGGCGGTCGGAAGCGGCGAGCCGGCATGGTGGAAGCGGAGCCCAAAGAGTGACGGCTCGGCTACCAGGTTCAGGCCTAGCCTTCCCTCAGCAGCAGTTGGGTCCCCACTGCAGTGTAACAGTGGTGGCCCCCAGAGCCCTGCAGTGTCGGGTCGATGTAGGCCGTCTGCCGAGAGCGTGGCCAAGGTGGCTTTCTCCAGGCCGGCGAAGGCTGACCGGTGTGAAAATGTAGCATCTGCCACCGGTAGCGTAGACCAGGGATGGTGCCTCTGGTCTCATCTTCTTCTGTCTGGAGCTCTTCTTTCTTGTTCTCTCCGGTTGAGAGTTGAGTGAAGAGTGACTCTCGCGGGCCAGGGTGCTCGCTTAAACCCCCCTCCGAGTCCACTTCAAGGTGGAGGGGAGCCGCTGTAGGCTCTGCCTGTCAGGCAGGTAGTGAGACCATCTGCAGGCGCTATGTTGGTAGGGGAGTCGGCGACAGTTGACAGCACTTTGAAAGTAGTTTGATGCTACAACAAAATCACAGAAATGCAAGTTTGGATGTAACAACCAATGTTTCCACAGTTACTGCTGCATTGTATTCTACGATTACCGTGAGGGAGATTTAGGGATGACTATATTACCTTTCTGCCCATAACAGGCAGGTGAAGTGTTAAATTATTTGCACTCGATCTGTTAGTTCCAGGGATACTAAAAATAGTTGTGCTTCTTATCACATGGTCAGCCAATTATATGAAGCATTTAAGCACAGAAAAGGTGGAGGTGTAAAAGAAAATTTTCAGCATTATCTCCTCTGAGAGTAATGAAGTTCATTATACTGCCAAACCCTGTGGTGAAGGAAGTGAAGGTGTCATTTGCAGGGTGGGAAGTAGATGCTTTACTTAGGGCCTGACATACTGATAAGCACACTTTTCCATTGAGGAAGGCAAGGGTTAACCACCACACTCCTCGTTTTACTTAAATAAGCCTCTAGAGGTTCAAACCAGCCTTTCAGCTGATGACTTAAGACAACAACATGTAATACCTCTCTAATATTGCTTTTCCTCTTTATTGTTAATCATTATAATTGCTTGCTTATCAATTTAGTCGTGTTTCCTAATTGGAACTAATAAGTGGTGAAAGTTATACATGAAAATCTTGATAACCTTGAAAAAATGGTTATTATGGTATGTAAACATTCAGTTTTTTCTATTTATGTGATTTTATTGTTAATGTAATAATGTAACGTTTATTCCATGATCTTTAAGGATTTGGTTGTAATAAATGACAGACAAACTTCTTTTTAAACTAATGACAACTATCCTTTTAACAAATTAATACATTTGCCGATAAATTATTATCAAGTAACTTAGACTAGATTGATTACAAAATATTATTACAAACTTAATGCTTAAACTAGTATTAACTAAAAGGCAGCCTCTGTAGCGCAGTGGTAGCATGCTAACGTACAGTATGGAGGTCATAAATTAATTATCTAAATTAATAGGTCCTAATTAATCCTAACTAATTTTGATGGAGATATAACCTCATTGTTGTACATTAAGAAAACATAAACAATATACTATTAATGATCACATTCTAGGTGTATTTGTCAGCATGCTGGACTATAAAGCTGAATGTTCTGGGTTCAATCCCTGGTTATGGTTTGGAAATTACTACTCGTTCATACTCACCATCTCCACCAAGATGTTGAAGAAACTTGACATGAAAACTTATAAAAGGCTATTAATCACAAAAAATTAGAATGTATATTTTTTAAATAGTTTATTTAAAATTTCATTAACAGTTTGCTTATTAATGACTATAATGCGTTATGAATGGTGTCTGTAGGTTTTAATGTTATAAATTCTGTTTGTATTATAATGTAATCTAGCACTCTAACCACTGAGTATTTGAAATGGCCTAGTATGGTTAATTTGACAGAATGTAATAAAAACTAGTAAGTTGTACCTAACGAACATGTTTATTTAAGCAGGCTTAAATTTTGAGTTGTGATCATGTATTTGAATTTGTACAAATATGCTAATCATTTGACAGTTATTTTCCGTATTTTGTGCTCTGAGTAAATATTTTGCTTTATTGCTGTTTTACAGAAAATTATAGAAGAATGTTTCGATAACATTGATGCTGCTTATCATTCGTATTGGCTAAATATAAATGGTGATGTCCAGCAGTCTGATGCAATAGAAAATAATCGTGCATGGGATAAGGTAATTTTGAATATTTATAAAGGGTGATTCAAAAAGAGCGCCGGTTTTGATATATCAAATTAAGAGATTTATTTTATTGAAAAACTGAAAATAAATACATCAACAAGTTCATCTTTCCTTCCGATTTTATGTAAGAAAAATGATGTCATGCATGTGTCCTCCTCTACTGCGCTGGCACGCATCAACTCTGTCCATGAAATTGGATATTACTGCACGACAAGTTTTGACTTCCATTTGCCCGATAACCCGTCGAATTTCCTCCTTCAAGTCATTGATGTTTCGGGGTTTATTGGCATACACCAATGACTTCAGATGACCCCAAAGAGGAAAGTCACAAGGCGTCAAGTCACACGACCTTGGTAGCCATTGATGGTCGGAATTACGAGAAATGATGCGATCCTGGAACCGTTCACGGAGCAACTACATTGTTTCTCGTGCAGCGTGACAGGTGGCACCATCCTGCTGAAACCACAACTCGTCAGTGTCCATTCCATCCAAATGACGCCACAAAAACTCCCTAATCATCGTACGGTATCGGTCTCCTTTTACTGTCACGGCTTGTCCTTCTTGATTTTCAAAAAAGTAAGGGCCGATGACACCGCCCGACCAAAAGCCGCACCAAACTGTCACTCGCTGTGCATACATTTCCCTTTCATTAACCACGCGAGGGTTTTCTAAACCCCACATACACATAGTTCTGTTTATTAACAAAACCGTTTAAGTAGAAGTGCGCCTCATCACTGAAAATGATTTTGTTTGCGAAGGTGTCATCATCCTGCTGTTTTCTCAATACCCAGTCAACAAACTGTCGTCTCTTCTGGTGGTCTGCCACTTTCAAATGTTGCGTCAACTGAATTTTATACGGGTGATATTGGAGATTGTACCGAAGAATTCTCCGTACAGAAGAACATCTTAAACCCAATTGTTGAGAACGGCGACGTATTGATTTTGCTGGGCTAACAGCCACACTGTCACGAACCAACGCAACGTTCTGCTCAGTTTGGCCAGAACGACGACGTCCAGAACTTTTAAGGTCGACAGTTGAACCCGTCTCAAAAAACTTTTTCATGAGCCTGCGAACTGTTGATTCATTCGGTGCTTCATTACGTCCTAGAGTACCGCGAAGTCGCCTGACAGTAGCCGCATAACTCTCTCCACTCTGGTAAAATGTTTTGACGATTAACACTCGTTGTGCAATAGTAAACTTCTCCATGGTTAGACTCAGACTGCGAGAGTACTACACTGCGAACAAGAGAAACTACAACTGAATCGTCAATCGGAATGTTCTCCAAAATAGAAATGAGGTCAAACAATGTTTCCAACCGATAAACAAAAATTTACCAGCCGTTTAAAAACCGGCGCTCTTTTTGAATCACCCTTTATTAATAACTAATGCAATTGGGAAGGCTATTTAGTCTTTATTTTGAGTTCCACACTTTAGATTGTAAACCAAAAACTATAAACTAAAGTTTTTTTAATTTTTTATGTCTGTAGGTATTTATTGGTCAGCTTAACATGTTCCGTGTGGAGGAGGTAATATTACCTCATCTTGGCGGATACGATTGATGGATGAGGTAATATTACCTCATGCATTCTCTTCAGTAGCTTGCTGTTCAACAAGTTTGTTTATATTGTAAAACTTCCTATCATTCGTATATTTCTTATGACACAAAAAAAGGTTCGAAATGTTGAATATATCTTTCTGTTTGTAGATTTGGTTATTGAAGGTCAGTCCTAAAGCTCCAAAGTTTATTGAAGGTCAGCTCTGAAGCTCCAAAGTTTTCCTTAATCCTCAAAGCTACCATCCTTCTTTTTTGTAAAAACCAAAGTAATAAATCATCTATGAATTTCTCTCACTATTGGTATAGATAATTTCATACCTGCATACAAGGCGTGATCTTTACAGAATTAAGTTCATTCGGTTATTCTTATTCAACAGTTTCCTCATGATTTTTCTGCTGTTCTGTGTACGTAACTATTTTTAACGTAAATAGTAATAACGTAGTATAATGTTTTGTTTAGCTATATTCTTACGTGGGTTTTAATTACTAATAAAATTATTTTAAGTTGGCCTATTATATTACAATATTATTTTATTATTTGGCACTTATTGATAATTATTAAAATTATTGTATTACTTTCTCTTGCCTATATGAATATATAGAAAGGAAAGTATTGTTTTCATGTCGATTTTTCGAAATCGAGTTTTCACCGGATCTATACGTTTTCAGACCCCCTGAACCCAAAAAACATGTTTTTAGCGATTGGTCTGTGTGTGTGTGTGTGTGTGTATACAAAATATCTCAAGAACGGAACGTCGTACGAGCTTGAAACTTAAGTTACATACCACTACCGGACCCGACACGAACATTTTTATCAAAATCGGTCAACCGGAAGTAGTAGTTTATTTGTGTAATTTTTCACTTTTTTGTGATTTTCTCAAAAACTGGTCCTACGATTTTTTTTTAAATCGCCTGGTTTACTAAATTTTTTATTCTCTACAAGATAGGGTAGGCGTCATGTGTGCTGAAATTCTTGGTGAGGGTGTTTTCTCGTAAAAACATTGTTTTTTTAAGATTACGGCTTTAATATGCATTTTAGCGCAAAAATTTATATAATAAAAATTGTAGAGAATTTAAAATCCTACAACTTTTATTTCAAACAATTTTTTGTATAACGCTTAGTTTAGCGGTAATTTGCGATTTTCTGTTTTTTTCTCAGGAAAATGTGTGAAAAATTGATTTTTTTAAGATTTCGGCCTTAGAATGTATTTTACGACAAAAATGTATGTAATTAAATTGATAGAAAATTAAGAGATCTACAACTTTTATTTAGAGCATTTTTCTCTACAGAGCCTAGTTTAGAGAGAAAGAGTGATTTTCCGTATTTCTAAGCTTAACTGAGATTGATTTTTATTTTGCGTCTTTCACTCATGATTAAAATTAGGTTATGTTTATTAAGGTTAGTTTTTTGTTTATTTCTAATGTTTTATTACTAATATTAGGTTTATTGTTAATTATTTATATTGGCAAGAGAAAGTTTTGTGAGTGTTTCACACCAGATTTTTTTTATAAATACAATTAATATATTATACATGTAACCTACTTAAAAAAACAGATCAGTTTCATATTTGTTTCTTGTTCTGTAAACAAATAGTGACAAAAATACATGGTACATTAATACTTGAAAGAAGGTTACATAAACTAATATCGAACACCTGATACTTATTATTTAAAATATTTTGAAGAATAATTGATGTTTCAGAACTAAATGATAACTTCAGTGTATTTTTGTACTAGTACGAGGGTAGGCTGATAAGTAATGCACACATGCTTGTAGAAGACAACTAAATAAACTTCAGTAGCGCGCCTGGTGGCATGTGGAAGTACTATTTCTCCTCTACAAGCCTGCGCAGTTTGAAGGCGTTGCTTTCATTCAGTTTGTTTTGAGTAGTGGAAGTATGGCGTCGTGTTCTGGTGCTATGTCAACTGGAATGCTGTGAACAACTTTTGAAGCGCTACCGTGACGAAGGAGACGACTTTCTTTTGAATATTGTGACGGGGGACGAGTCATGGGTTCATCATTACGATCCCGAAGAAAAAAGGCAGAGCGCTGAATATCGTCATCCACATTCTCCTGTTGTGAAAAAGTTCAAAACACAACCGTCCGCAAAAAAAATTCTTTTGACTGTGTTTTGGGATGCTCGCCGAGTTTATGTGACTGATTATCTGGAACGAGGGGCAACGGTAAATTCTGCTCAGTATATACAGACTCTGAAACACCTCCGACGTCGAGTTTGTCGTGTTAGAGGCAACCTGGCGCCAATAATTTTGCAACACGACAATGCTCGTCCACACACTTCGCGTGCAACTGGAGAGGCTCTGAGAAACCTGAAGTTTCAACCAATTTTACACCCTCCGTATTCTCCCGACCTTGCGCCTTGCGATTTTTATTTTTTTCCTCTACTGAAGAGAGACCTTAAGGGTAATCATTACAGCTCGGACAATGAGGTGAAGGCAGCTATTGCGTCCTGGGTTCGAGGAAAGTCGGAAGAATTTTTCAGTGACGGAATGAAAAAACTTGTTAAACGTTGGGAGAAATGTGTAATGCTTAACGGTGACTATATTGAAAAATAAATAGATAATTTGGTAGGTTAAGATTTGTACTTTAATTTGTTATTTACCCCATCTTGCTATTTCTTTTTGTTCGTCTTCTACAAGCATGTGTGCATTACTTATCAGCCTACCCTCGTATTAATGTCTCCTCAGTAAATTTGATTGAATTCAGACATGTATTGAGTGGTTGCATACACAATTCCAATCCTGCTTACAGAGGAGGTAATATTACCTCTAGTCAAAAACTCACCAAATATTAACATTTTTTTGAAATATTGATTACTACGTCATTATTTATGGCAAAAAACAAAATATTAACCACAAAAATGTTTTTGTGTTTTAAATTCCGTCAATAGGTCGTTTACCAACTATATCCGCATTGAATTTGTTAATTGGCTTGTATACCATGGATCCTGGGTTCAATTCCTGGTCGGGTTTGGCATTATTCATCACTTTTCACTATCTGCATTAGTTGTTCACAACATACGGATATAAAAAATTTTTTTAAGCTGACAAAAATTGGAAAAGTTTATGCATTTCTTACCTGCAGTATTGCCAAGGAAAAGTGGGTTTCTTCTTACTCCTTTAACTTCAATTATTATCCTGATAAAGCTATTCTTAAAGAGTTTCAACATACATAGAATCTTCCATGTAACTTATATAATGTATCTACAGATTAGATTGATAAATGAAAATACTTTAAATTAGTAGATAGATATATTTCAAGTATTTGCCGGTGTATGAGACGCACTCCTGTTTTCAAGAAGGATTTCATTCTGTAATGTTAAATTTTATTTTTATGAAAGAAATGAGAATTTTATTTTCATAAGTAACAATTTTTTAATAAATATAATAAATGTATATTTGTAATGCTAAATCAGTGATTTAAAAAGATCGATATTTAAAGATTACTACACAAAACATATCAATATTACATAACTGTAGCTACTACTTTTTAAGCTATATCAATATTACTCATTGGCTTAACTAAATAGAAAATACTTGCTTATACAGTATTATGATACACGCCAGTGCTGGTCAGAGTTACGATCGCTTGAAAAATTGGAGGTGTTTTCTAAAAATAAATCATCTTTAGCTCCATCCAAAGAATTGCTGATGCTACTTTTCTTGATTGAATTCACAACAATTCTGGAGTCACATTGTTTCAGGAGTTTTGACCCTATCACAGACCTGAGTTATGGAAGTTTTTCCGGTTTTGTCATTTTTTGTCCCAGTTACATCATTCATTTATTCCATTCGTGCAGAGGGAAAACAGTTAGTACTTATCTCAGACACAGGAAGCAGACGAATTTCCATTAAATGGCATTTCAAAAGAAATGACTAACCAGACAGTGATGATACAACCAGTAATGTCATATAACGTACTTGATTGTTGACTGGTTGTCAACAGATAAATCCATGCCCTCTGATTGTGGATTATGATATTCTAGGAATTTTTACAACGAAAACACTTATTCTGAATAAGGTTATTCAGTTGAATAGCGTTGTAATGGTAACAATGTACAGCACAGTATTTTGATTTTTGTAATTCTATAATAATAAACATTAAAACAGTTACAGTAAATTCTCATTCATTGTATAAAATACACCCTGTTTTTGATGAATTACTGAAGAAAAAAATGCGTCTTGTGCACGGGCAAATATGGTAAATTACATATTTGCTACACTAATGCAGTAGGCCTATGTTGCAGTACTCATAAATGCAAACAATTTCAAAGAAAATTTTAAACATAAAACTTGTGAATATTAAAATAAACCCGCTGGGTTGGTCTAGAGGTAAAGTCGCCGCCGAAAATCAGCTGTTTAACAGCTGATTTTCGGAGACGAAGGTTTCTGGTTCAAATCCTAGTAACGGTAGTTACTTTATACGGATTTGAATACTAGACAGTGGTTACCGGTGTACTTTGATGGTTGGGGTTTAATTAACCATACTCTCTAAGGAATGGTCGGCCTGAGTCTGTACAAGAATACACGTCATACACATCATCCTTATCTCACTGGATCATGGGGTTGCTTATTGCTCTGAATTGAACAGATTGCAACGTACGCAAATTAGGAGAGTTATTAAAATATGTTAACTATTTTTGCATATTTAATTTTATCTATATTTAATGTGAATCAACAAAATAAAAGAAAAATAAATACACGAAGATTTTCAAATTAGATTTGTAGATTTTCTTTTGTTTATTTTCAGTTTTATGATGCCTGGATTCAAGTACCTGCAAATGTTATGTTTGAATACTTACTGAAAAATATGAAAGAAGTCAACAAACATATGGATGAATTTTGTAAAAGTTATGCCAAGCATTGGTAAGTATTTATGCAGTTCAGTAGAAACTTCTGTAGAGTAATACTCTCGTGGTGCTGCCTCCTCATTTTTGCAGTTTTATGGAAGTCATCTGTCGTACAATCTTACAATCAAACTCCTGTAGTTGTTATTATTCTACAAACATTTTTCATTGGGCTTTTTGGTTTAATTTCTTCTAAATCACCACATTGAGTATTGTATCATTTTAAATTTTGAAGTGTATGTTAACCTTTTGTTTACTTTCCCTTGCCTATATGAATGTATAGGAAGAAAAGTGTTGTTTTCATGTAGATTTTTTTAAGTTGAGTTTTCACCGAATATAAATGTTTTCAGACCCCCTGAACCCAAAAAACATGTTTTTAGCGATTGGTCTGTGTGCGTATGTGAACAGAATATCTCAAGAATGGAACATAGTACAAACGTGAAACTTAAGTTAGATACTACTACCAGACCTGACACGAATATTTTTATCAAAATCGGTCAACCGGAAGTAGTAGTTTATTTGCGTCACTTTTCACTTTTTTGTGAATTTCTCAAAAACTGCTCCTACAATTTTTTAAAAAATCACCTCATTTACTACATTTTTTATGTTCTATAAGATGTGGTTGGGGCCATGTCTGCTGAAATTCTTGGGGAGGCCGTTCTCTTGTAGAAAAAAACAATTTTTTTAAGATTGTGACCTTAATATGCATTTTATCGCACAAGTGTAATATAAAAGTTGTAGACAATTTTTAAAAATCTACATCTTGTATTTCAAACATTTCTTTGTATAACACTTAGTTTAGTGGTAATTAGTGATTTTCTATTTTTCTTTCATGAAAATCTGTAAAAAATGGATTTTTAAAGATTTTAGCCTGAGTATGCATTTCACAACAAAAGTTTATAATCAAATTTATAAAAAAATTAACCGTACAACCGGCAGGCATCGATTTTTCGACGCGTGGATTGTTCTCTGTACCGGGAGCAGCGATAAATCGTATTGATCAACAATGCATTAGTTTTGAAATTATGACGTAAAACTGTATTGCATAACCACGGCAAGTAATAAATATTTTTAATCAGAAAATTCAGC
Organism: Catonia carolina; assembly: GCA_035578175.1. Classification (NCBI taxonomy): domain Eukaryota; kingdom Metazoa; phylum Arthropoda; class Insecta; order Hemiptera; family Achilidae; genus Catonia; species Catonia carolina. The sequence goes on along the minus strand of JAQMRL010000001.1, from coordinate 250,693,328 downwards.
TTTATAAAATAAAAATATTTTTGTTTTTTAAAAGTGATTGTTGTTGATGTATTATTCAATGAAATTTATGTATAATTCTCATGGAAGTCAGTTGATATTACGTGTTGTCATCTGCTTTGCAAAGGTCGTTCGCATTTGTGTATGGTAATCATCAATTATGATTTTATTATTATTAGTTATTGCGTAATTCGTTGTTTTGTTGATGTTTATGGAACTAAACTGATTTCGTAGTAACTCAACTCGTGAGTGTTTGTGTTTTATAAGTTAAGTTGTATTTATTATTATTTTTTTATGAATTTCAATGTAAATAATGAAATAGGCGATTTAGTAAATATTGTGCTTGATGAAAGGGTTACCGATGAAAGCCCTAATATCAGATTTTGTATAGTGTTTCTTTTATTTGTTTTGAACTGTATATAATTTATGTGTCAACATGAAAATATTTAGTTATGTAATATTCTTGTATTATTGACTATAGAAAAACAAGTTTTCTAACAAGGGACCCCTAAATATTTAATTTTTAATAATAGTACATAATTATTTGAGATTTTCTGAGCATTTGGATGTATGATATGTGTTACCAAGATTATAAAATGATTGTAAAATAAATAACTTAATAACACCTTTCATTTGTCAAATTTTCTGCTGCCGGTTATGATAAAATAGGCCACTGGTTGTTGGGTTAAAAAATCTACAACTCAAATGCTAAGCATTTTCTCTACAGAGCCCAGTTTACTTTGAAAGAATGATTTTCCGTATTATTAAGCCAAACTAAGGTTGGTTTTCATTTTGCGTCATTTACTCATGATTAAAATTAGGTTGTGTTATTCAGATCAGTTCTTTTGTTTATTTCTAATGTTTTATTACTAATGTTAGGTTATATTGTTCATTATTTACATGGGCAAGAGAAGGTTGTGTGAGTTTTTCTCACCAGATTTTTAAAATTGTAAATCCTCATTAATTATTAAGCAATCATTTGACCAATACTGCCCTTAATATAATTCTATTCATGTTTTGTTTCAGTTCTGGTTCAAGCATAAATCCTCAGTTAATGGATGAAATTCGCTTCAATAACATTAAAATTTTTCTTAATGTCTCCAGTTCAAGCAACAGAATTGAGAAACTAAATGCTGAAATAAATGAGGTTAAAAAAGAACTTAGGGAATTGCTACGAAATGATGTAAGATTTCTTATTAATGTTTTCAAGTTTATTAGGACAGTTTATATACCAAAATACTGATTTACAAAACTGATTGGAGTTCTGAATACAGTAAAACCCTGATTGGAGCTCTGAATACAGTAAAACCCAGCTTAACCAAAATATAGGGGGCGGACTGATTTCAGATTTGTGGAATTATGAATAACTCAGAGTCTTACTTTTAGGGTTTAAAAATACTAAAAATAATTATACAGTAATTTTTAAGACTGTTTATTAGCATATATAAACGAAAATACAGATCCATATAAACAAAAATACAGAAAACTTAGTGCCCATTCCAGCTATCGCCGAGTCTGGGTGTTCACCAAGGCTCTCCATCTTCTGTTCATCCTCCATTTCTCTTCCTCTATTCGTTCCCAGTTGTATCCCCATCCCTCTACAGTCCTCTTGACTTCATCCTTCCATCTTAGAGATATATAATAACATATTTATTAATTACATTTAAATATTAAATGCATTTGGAAACAATTATGAAGAGGTTACTTGGTGTCGTGAAAAAACATGCCCTGTCAGTATGGGGAATGAGCATATTTGAACTGGTTGAGAAATGTAGCACAAGTGAAGGAGACAAAGGAGAGTGGGAAGGAATAAGGCGAGAGCGTGGGTGAAACAATATGGCAGAGAGAACTGAGCTAAGGTCATACGCAAAGTGTCTGTATGTCTCTGGTCATGTTACCCCAAGGTTGAGGCAGACAATTTGAAATGTAGCAATACTTGGCAAGTATGTTAGGTTGGCTATAGTAACCATGTGGACCACTGTCCATAATGAAAAAAATTTTTTTGTCTCCTGCTTTGTCAGTACATTACCTAATCTCTTTGACCACCACATTGTCTTGACTAACAATGTTTTTGGTTCTAGTACGATGATAATAATAACCCCATCCTGTGGGCACTGCATATATATTCCATACTCCTTATAGAAGCAAAGCATCTAGTGGTGTACTGTACAGATGACAGATAAATACGTACATTTTAGTGGGCTTGAGATGATTGTTTAAAATTGTACTTTTCAAGTCACTGAGGTACGCAGTGATTTGTATAATTTATTTTTGTAAACCTCTTTAGATTTAAAGCAATGTAAACTAGTAACTAAACAACATGTGATATTAAATATTTAATTAATTACAACAAAGTATTTGAAATTTTCAGTCAAAATTTCAAGAATACGATAATGATAAGCTTGATGAAGTAATAGAAATTATTGTTTATAAAAAAGAAAGTAATCTAAATCAAACAAAATACTCAGATCTATCAGATAAAATTGACAGTTTGAAAACCGAAACTGATTTACTTGAATTCCATAAAAGAACCTGTGAAAATTTATTGAAAAAAATTAATTTGATTGATGAAAAAATTGTAAGTACATATTAGTAAGTAGTAATTTTGTTATTTTATTTTTAAATAAAGAATTAATTTGTTAAAGTGGTATAATTAGTTAAGGGATTTCTTTTAAACTGCTGTTATTTAAAAAAAAAAATCCAGGTGTGGTGTGTCAAAACAAAGTTTGGAATATTTTTTATGTACTTAACATCTTTTATTTGCTGAGTCCATTCATTATAGGTTATACAATTTAAACTTATTAACATTTTCACTGCTGGACAGCTGATACAAAGTATAACCCGTGTGTTAAATTTTTCTTTTGGTTAGAGTAGAAATCGTCCATCACGTGCCAGGTGTGTGGACTTGAAACGACAGTTTGTAATCACAAACTGACAAAAGTGTGCATGCAGTGATGTTTTAATATTGCTTCTGAAGATAGATACATGATGTCCAAAGCGACCTATTGCCATTTTTAGTTAGGCAAGAGTTATTTATTCTGTATTTGGGTGTTTTTTTATATTATATGATGTAATTTAAATGTATACTTTTCTCCTTCCATATCTTAAGACATACGGGTATTGGGTTATCAATAATGGAGGGTAATATTGAGGAGTGAATTGTGGGGGAAGGCAAAGGTTAGAATATATAAAGCAAATTGCAAAAGATGCAGGGAGTTACAGGTATGTAGATATGAAACGACTTGTGCAAGATAAAACAGCTTGGAGAACTGTATCACACCACTCTAGAGACTGATAACAAAGAAAATTCTCCATGGGAGGGTACTTACTGCATGTAAGGAATTTGTAAATTATAATTGATTTCTGTTATTAGAGTAAGCATTACCATAATGTTTAATGCTTATGGTTTTTTTTATGAACCACAATGTTTATGTCTAATTATGCGTATGCTTTTGGATACTCAAAAATTAATTTGATACAGTGGACTTCACAACAGTGATATCGCCAACCCCCAACTAGTTCATTAAATGGAGGAGTGATTGTATTTCTTTTAAGAAATTCCTCGATTTTTATAACTGTAATAAAATAATACATATTACGTCTTATACTAAAATTGTGTTTTCTTTTTCTTTATATTTTATATTATTGTAACTGAGATTAGAACTGAATATTCGTATTTTTACTGAGTAATTAGTTTTTTCCAAAAATTTGTTTTACAGGATGAAAAAATTAAAAGGATTTCACAATATGCCAGTGATGTAATGAATCAAAAATATCTGAAATTACAAGAAGCATCTAAGAATGCAATTACAGAAGTTATCAATCGCTACAGTTTAAATTCATCAAATACAAGTGATAACAGTTCAAATGACTGTTATGTTCAACTTCAGGATTCTTTCAAAGATGAAGTTGAAATTTTTCTTCAAATTCCACTCAAGTAAGTTTATTTTACATCATGGCTCTTGGTGTAGTAGTCAGTGCAACTGGCTTCTATATCAGTTGTCATGAGTTGAACTTCTGGTCAGGACTGGTATTTTTTGTTATTCGCTAATTTCCATCTATCATTATTTGTCCTCTGCATTAGCATTAATGTGCATAAATGTCAATTGTAAACATTTTTTTTTCATTGTGATTTATTGTGTCATCAATGGACAAGAGTATACCTTGATTGTGCGGGTAATTTTTGTGTTTTCAGTTGATTTCATGTTAACTAAATCTGATATTATCATTCTGTAGATATAAAATTTTCTGTATCAATTTAAGAATGGAGTTGAGGAAAAATTTGTACTCTTAAACCATTACTGATTGATTCTTAATGGTGTAGCATGATAAATTGAAGCTGTGTGAAGTTAAAAACGAGTAATATTTGCACCACATTCAACCATACTGGTGGGAAAATATTTTATTACGAATTTAAAACAATGTATGATAAAAAATATTAGGCGCCAGCTCTATCAGTAGAACATGAGAAAAATAAATAAAACTGTATTTCCTTGCTTTAAATGAAACATTTAATGAATACTTAACTTGTGTAACTAAATACTAAACTTGTGTACTAACTTGTACTTAATGAATACTAATATGAATCTACCAACAAAATTATCCTTAACCTATCTAAAATATAGCCAACTTTTTTCTGCTGCGACTTTAATACAAAAACAAAACTTAACAAACCGTTAATAAATATGCGAATGAATTTACCCCCAATTAAATATTCTATTTTATATAATGAATTTATATAATAAATTTCACTAACCTTCTTCAGTTTTATACAAATGACTGAAGATGTATCATCTTCTATAGATTTTAAATAAATAAAAAAATTTGTAGTTTCAATTATGTTATTTACTCTGATGATGGTGGGTCCACCGAAACACGTGTAAGTAAAGGTTAAAGTTGACGCAGTTTAAAAAGAAGGTTAGTGAAATTTATTATATAAATTCATTATATAAAATAGAATTAACTTCAAACTGCAGGATGCATTATAAAGATTTATTTTCCAATTAAATATGTTTTGTCCTTTCTTCTTCTTGTCATTCTGCTGGTCACTCCTCATTCTCCAAATCACTTTTTCAGATACTGCTCCTTTTTAACTAACTGTTCCACTCTTAAAAGTCCCAAGGGAACTCATTTTAATTTCCTGGATCCGAGCCAGGAAACCTCTGGTTGACAAGCCTCTCTCTCCAACCAACCGTTCAACCAACCTGGAGGGCCAACGGGAATGAGAACCATCCCAATGATTGGCTGTAAGTTGGTAGGTGGAAGAAAGGGCCAAAAACACAGAGAGGGAAATACACCCGTCTTAATGGCTACTACCTGTATCAGATGATTGACATTTGGCTATGTTTACAACTTGTCTAACTTACAAACTTATATTTACAAACTTGTCTAACTACTATTCTAATATAACTAATTCTAACAATGGGTTTTTCCCCTTACATTATTTATTGGGTTTTATACCTTAGTAATAGAAGTTACGGTAATTAGGAATTACCATAACTTCTTTGTATGTACAATTGTACTTTTACAACGGTGCATATTTCATCAGTTTTAAGAAAGAGAATGCTTTTAATATGATAGTGCTTTATGAACAGGCTATGAAGCATATTACGGCACCCATAAAAAATTGAAATTTACGTAATGGAATTGAAACTTCATATTGTTTACAAAAAATATAATTATGGATTTTTCCGCCAAAGATCAGGATGGCTGTTCATTTCTCATCAAGAGAAAATGGATCCCAGTTAACATGACTATGATACGCTACTATTTCAGTGCCTTTATCATGTCATTAATTTTACAAGTTGATTGCTGAACAGCTGAAACAAATTACAACCCTTGTACTAAGTTTTGTTTTGAAAGCATATTATTAGTTAGGGCTATATTACGTATGATGAGTTATAATGGTCTTTAGCAGAAATAATATCACTGATAGAGTTAAAAGCACCACTCCACCTGGTGTGTGATGTGCACTGGACATCAAACAAAATGTTTTTCTTGTGTAAACATGTGGCTTCATTACTCAGTATTATTCAGATTTGCCAACGTCCATCGTTATTATTTCAGAATTTTCTGTTAATAAAATAAAGAAGATAATTAAGGCATTTTTATAACACATTTCTTTAAAGATTTACCAAATAGATGCCTTGCTTAATCAATTGTAGCTCCAAGAAGAATAATTGGTACAGTCTTACGGATGTTTTCGTAGTTTTTGATGATATTATGCTGTTCTGGAAATTTTCAGCTGTTGGCGAATTCATTTATAGATTTGAAGGTTCTATAGATTTTTCAATGTAGAAGATGAAAGTATCACTGCCAAGCCCATGCCTTGAGTCCTTACCGTAAAAAATGGGACCTGAAAATTTCAAATCACCATATTAATTCAGGGGTACATCGATGATCTCATTTTGAGAATCTTATCAAAAATTAATTGGTTCAAAGGAAATTTTTTCCAATTTGCTTTTTTCTAAATTGTATTTGGAACCTTTATTGACGTGTAATTTTTGCTGGTTTCTTTTGGATCCATTATTTACGACGTTTGATTTTCTATAATGTTCCTACCCATCATTTGGGTTACTGACGTGCGTCCTTTTGATTACATTTAATAATCCTGTTTATTTTTTCTTGAAAAAATATAATTGAGGCCTTCTTTTGCCATATTCATAAAATTTGTTTAATTACAGTGGTCTTATCAACCATCTGAAATTTTAACTCCTAATTTATACGACCCAAAACTTAGTGCAATCCTTTTAAAGTCATTTCCATTTTAAAAATTTGTTTATTTTTTAGGCCTCTTGTTTAATTGTTTAATAGTCTTTCGTTAAAAAATTTTGTTTGTTATTTTTAAGTGTATTAAATGTATTTTTAGTTGTAATTATGAATGAATTCAGTTATTTCAACGAACAACCCGATAAATTGACTCCAAACAGCGACTGTCGTTATTGAAAGAAAGACCTTAGAAAACAATGTAAAGAAATAATCAGTAATGTTTATAAGTTTTTTCAAAATTTGGCTAACAATCCTGAAGCACATAATTATATTTCTAATTTTTATGATAATAAGATAATAATAAAATATAAAAGTTTGCTCCCACTCTGCCAAATACGGTAACACTGCATTACTAAATCTAGGCTCACAATTTCATGGTTACTAGTATAATAATACGTATTTAGTAATTCTAAAAATTTCTTTTGCAGTAAATTACAGGAGCAACACCTAAAGAAAGACATTTTTAACTCAACTGATCAGATATTCTTACTGCACAATGTTTTCATGAGTAAATTGTGGATGAGAATATTAATAAAGTTTATTAAAACCATAAATCAGTCTTCTATGCAGTCTTCTAATGGTAATAATTTTTTTTATTCTTTTTTGATAGGTACCTTATGGTATCAGTATGGTATTTATTCAAATTTTTTATAAGTTTTGTTTATAAAATTGTGGGCAATGTATGAATGTATGACATGTATTCAGTTGTAGGTGCAAACAAGCTTGAGACTTGATTATTCTACCATTCTGATGCCAGACTACTGAATTCCTCTTCCATTATATCTTAAACCTTAATACAATTGTTGTAGATGATTATCTTGGAATAAATAGAATTCTGAAAAATTCAGCAGATTCTTCTGGATATAATTCAGTACTGAATTTCTGTTGTTTCCTTCAATCCTTTCTAATGTGAGATGGAACAAGTTGTAAATATAATTTAAGGACAGTATTTTTTGTGACTGTAATTGAAGAGTTTAATGGAGGAATTTAGTCTCTAAAAAAAATTACAGGTTTTAGAATGTGGTCGATTTCTACGGCACCAGTATTTTTGTGAATGCTTGGTTTCTTTAATTGTTAATTAAATCTTTATGAAAATTTATATTTATTATGCAACAAAAATGTTTACAATAAACTTTACTTCATCATCATCATCTGTCAAGGATTAGGCTCAATAGCCTGTTCGGCATCCATCTCTTTTTCGGTCTTCCCAAGCCTCGCTGAGGAAGTCTGTGAGCTGGCATGTGAAGTAAATGGTTGGACCAGTTTCTCTTATATATTCTTAACATTTCAAACAGCAACTGAACATTTAACTCGGCGCAGATAGCTTCATTATGTACTACTCTATCTAACCGAATACAACCTTTGACTCCCCGCAAAAATCTCATTTCAGCAGCCTGGATACAAAATTCATTCCTCCGTAATGACACCTATGTTTCACTCCCATATGTTATGAGTGGTACAGCCATTGCTCTATAAATTTTCATTTGGGTGTCCTTTATCGTTTTCTATCCTATTTTCCTCCGAATAGAACTTCATACAGCACTGAATTTTGCCAGTTTTTCACTCACCTCATCATCTGTGTCATAGGAAATCTTGCATCATAAATATTTAAATCTAGAACTTGTTCTATAGTTAGGTTGCCATGTATAATTTTTAAGCGAATCGGCCATCTTCCCTTGAATGCCATAATCTTTGATTTTTGTGCAGATATTCTCATGCCAAACTCTGCGCTAATGCTGTGCAACTTATGAATGGCATATTGGAGCTCATCTTCTGTGTCAAAAATAATAACTGTCATCTGCATACAGCAATGAATTTCAGAATACATTGTTCCATAGCTGAATATCTGAGTCAACTAATTGATTCCAAATTGTTAAAATCTTATCTACGTAAATATTATTTTTGCGTTAGAGACATTGGACAGCCTTTGTGTACGCCTTTATTTTCATTTCTCTGTTTTTTTGTCATTGCCAAAAAAAACTACCTGTTTTTATGTATGTACTCGCAATAGCAAACTTTTCTTATCTATATAATTTTTCTTAAGCATATAACACCTACATCTACGAAGATTCTATGAAAAAGGGTGGATCTATTAAGAGGTTTTTTAAAAGAAATACTTAATTATAACCTATTACCAATCAAGAAAAATGTTTATTACCATATTTTTATTTTTATGATTCTAAAATATATTTTTGAGATTGGAAGAAGGTGTAACGTGATCATTACAAGTTTATCCATTACAAAACATAAAATTAAGCTGTACACTCCTTTTTCTGTGAGATCATCATTTGTGTCGCTAAAGAAATTGCTGTGTATTCGGGATCTTGGCATTGAGCTCAGAATGAGAATGCTGCGATGTTATGTCTTCTCTGTTCTGTTGTACGGGATGGTTGGCGTGACACTCAAGAAGATTCATGTAGAGAAGATTCAGGCCTTTGAGATGTGGTGCTACCGCAGGATGTGGCACATTCCGTGGACAGCCTGAATTACAAATAGAGATGTGCTTGATAAAATGGGCAAATAATGTAAATTGGTTGAGACAGTGAATAAGAAAAAACTTCAATATCTTGGAGATATGATTAGAGGTCCTAAATATCATATCTTACAATTATTAATCATGCAGAGGAAGATAAAGGGAAAGCGGAACGTTGGCAGATGTTGGGCATCCTGGTTGAAGAACCTGAGGAAGTGGTTTGGTTGCACTAATACGGAACTGTTCCATGCAGCAGGGAATACGGTCCGCATAATGATGATGATTTCTGATTTCCTATAGGAGAGAGACTTTAAAAAGAAGCAGCTTCATCCACTTAGCTCTTCAGTTAGTTTCCATTGTCATAGTTATAAATACCAGGAGGATTAAGTAGAAAAATAGACAGTGAAATCACTGTATTTTCTGTTTTTTTAGATGTAGCCTATGTTCTGAAAATGTGTAAATTTTTATTAATGTTTTTCCAGTTGATGTCCAAAATATTTTAGCTTCGAAGGAATCTAGAGAAAGTAGTGATGTAAATTTTGACGAATTTATGAAACTAGTTAAAGATCATACAAATTCTGCTAAACAACTTTTACTCGGAAGCATTGACATTTTTCAGTTATTGTAAGTATGTTTTTGTTTTTACTTTTTAATATCAGTAAAAACTCACCCATCCGATGTTTACAGAATTAATTAACTAATCCCACGTGTAGAACTACTTATAACATTCCTTCTTAAGGTCTGCTAGAATTATTTTGTTAATTTATTTTTAATTAAGTTGTAAATTTAGACTATTTGTTTCTACTATAAACAGTAAGTAACTTGTTTTATTTTTAATGCTTTTCAATTAGGAAATAATTTCATCTTTCACAGAAATTTAATTTGTAACATTTCAGTTTAGATTAATTTGTAAGGGATGTTATTTTCTATACACCACAATACATACATGTCCGCCTACAATTAATTAATCGTAAGGATAACAGAGATCAGATAATGAAACATTGATATAAATACTAAGCAAATTTATTAACACTAACGTAAGTATGTAATAAATTATTAGCTATGCATTCACACACATGTACTCGTTACGCAAACTCTAGACACTTCCCCTTTTCCGTCTGTTTTTCACACAACCACCGCACATACTACCAACATAAAACATTGAATTTATTGAATAATATAGTATAGTAAATTTATTTCTATCAAATCTAATCAAAACCTAAGGTGATAATGATTGGTAAGGTTTTTTACATGATGAGAATTGCTTATTGAAAATCAATCTCTTGAACCGATTCAGAAACTCAAATATTTAGGAAGTTCGATTACAGCAGATCTAGAGCCAGCAGTGAGAAAAGAATTTGTATTGAAATGGCTGTCCGGGTATTTCTTAACATGATACATTGGCTTTTTAATAATACATGTTCACTTCTTGTAAGATCTTGTAAAGATGTAAATTTACTATGTTCAGCTGTGTTATGTGGATTCATGAACAATGGGTATACAGTCCATGACGCATTTAGAAGTTTTCAACTTGTGGTTATTTAGAAGAATATTTACAATTTCGTGGGTCAGTAATGTGAATGTTGAGGTTTTGAAATTAGTATGGGTATGGATAATGAGTTATTAGGCATAATAAAAAAAGGAGAAAGACTGCCTACCTTGGTCGCCTGTGCAGGGGTGATAAGTATCACTTTCTCACACTTGTTCTCTTTGGCAAAGTTAAAGTTAAGCACAGACCTAAATGGAATCGACACCCTAAGAAGAAGGATTTTAATCAGTTTTACAATGTTACTTTCTCTTGCCTATATGAATATATAGGAAGGAAAGTATTATTTTCATGTTGATTTTTCGAAATTGAGTTTTCACCAGATACACATGTTTTCAGACACCCTGAACCCAAAAACATGTTTTTAGCAATTGGTCTGTGTGTGTGCGTGCGTGTGAACAAAATATCTCAAGAATGGAACATCGTACGAAGATGAAACTTGAAACTTTTTTTAGGACCTACTAGAGGACCCAACATAAACATTTTCATCAAAATCGGCCAACCAGAAGTAGTAGTTTATTCGTGTCATTTTTCATTTTTTTTGCAATTTTCTTAAAAATGGCTCCTATGATTTTTTTAAAAATCGCTTCATTTTCTAAATTTTTTATGCTGTACAAGATAGGGTAGGCACTATGTCTGCTGAAATTCTTAAGGAGACTGTTCTCTCATAGAAAAGAATGGTTTTGTTAAGATTGCAGCCTTAAATTTCATTTTAGGGCAAAAGTGTATTAATTAAAGTTGTAGACAATAAAAATCTACAACTTTTATTTCAAACATTTCTTTCTATAACGCTTAGTTTAGCGGTAATTAGTGATTTTCTGTTTTTTTATGAAAATCTGTAAAAACATGAATTTTTTAAGATTTTTGCCTTAGTATGCATTTTAAAACAAAAGTGTTTATAATAAAATTTATAGGACATTCAAAGATACAACTTTTATTTCACGCATTTTCTCTACAGAACTTAGTGCCGAAGAGTGATTTTCTGTATTATTAAGCCAAACTAAGTTGTGGTTTTCATTTTGCATCATTCACTCATGATTAAAATAAGGTTATGATTTTTAAGGTTATTTTTTTGTTTATTTCTAATGTTTTATTACTAATATTAGGTTATATTTTTCATTATTACATTGGCAAGAGAAAATCGTGTGAGTGTTTCATACCAAATTTTTTTGTTTGTTTCAGAAATGATGATGATTTCAGTGGGTTGGTTTTGAAACATGTACCTTGAAATAACTATTGAATATTTATTGTATACAAACAATCTGCTTGATTATCTATCTCTTGTTTCACTCACCTGATAATAATTATTTGGGTTTGATGTTGAGAGACCTTTATGTTAGTCTACATATGCAACTCAAAGAATATAATAATTATTTGTTTTATTAAAAAAAATTATAAACATAGTAGTAGCTAATAAATATTTTTAAATTTTTCGAATTTTTATTCTTGTAAAACATTACGTCCATGAAAGTTAAGATATGTTTTTATTTTTAAATAAATTAGAAAATTGTTCAGCTCATTGCTTTATTTATTTAAAATTTTAATTCATACAAAACTCGCTATACACCCAGACCCTGTGGTGAATGAAGTGAAGGTGTTATTTGCATGGTAGAAAGTGGGTACTTTTTTGGAGGATCTGGTATGCTGATAAGCATACTCTTTCAACTTGATGAGGGAGGCAAGTGTAAACCATCTCGCTCCTCATTTTTACTTAGTAATACCTCTATAGCATAATGAACTAAAGACTGCAGATGAAAGCGGGAGAATAGTAACCTAGATCATAGCACAGAGCCAATTGACTTTCGTTAATCATATCCTGCATTGTCACATTGTAATCTCGCTGAAGATGACAGCCTAACAAAATGTCAGGTGGAGTTCGGTGGAACAGAGTGTGACTTAGTGAAGGGGCAACCTCACACCCAAATTTGGCTGTTATTGGCTAGATCTCATCTGCAGTCTTTAGTTTGTTGGGGTATAGAGGTTCAAACCAGCCTTTTGGCTGTTGACCTAAACAACAAATGAGAGAAGAATTATAGAAGAAATAGGCTTCATTCTCCTCTTGTCAGAAATCACTGCATTTGTTCTTTCAAATTGTATGTTTTAGATGGATGGTACGACTTAATATGTTTGTTGTAAGTAAATTAAACCAACAAATTTACTGTGCTCTAGCACCACATTTCATGATTTTGAAAAGATACACCATAAAAGAAGATGAAGAGGTATTATTTACCTCCTCTGCAATGAGCTGTATAAGAGAGTGATAGAAAGAGTTAGATGAAGGAGTGTATAAAATATGTAACATTGATTTTGAAGAAAATGTGGAAATCATTTCCCATGGAAGCTCCAATATCTGGGACATAATGAGGAATGAATCAAGATAAGTTTTTGACTGAGGACTAAATGGCAGACGGCTGAATAATTTTATTCTCTGCGCCTGAGGAACCTAAAAAACAGCCTTGGGCTTTATAATCTGAAACCAAAAAAAATGTTGATTCGACACTATTTAATGAAATACGCAGAGGGTACAAATCGATTCAGCTCTGCGGTGGTGCTGTAATTACTTTTCTAAAAAGCGAGTTCAACGGTTTTTCCTATTTTTTCACTTGGATTCTGAAGTTTGAAGGAGTGTTAATGAAAAATGACTGATAAATACACAAAGAGCTACAATTTTTAAAATAAGATTCATCGGGTTTGTGGAATTCATTACAGAGGGAGCTGAGATCAAACTTTGAAAAAACGTTATCCGTTGATATTATTTAGGCTATGAAGATTCTCCACTATAAACTTTAAAGTATGTAATATAACAGGTACACCTAGACATACGAGGACACAGTGTAGGAGTAGTTGAAAAATTTAAATACCTAGGTGAATACATTCATCACAGACTTAATGAAAAGATATGCTGGGATGACCGGATCGCTAAACTTAGAAGTGGACAAGTGTTAACACGCAATACATACAATAAAAAATTCACTATCAGTAAACACAAAAATTAAACATTTAAAACGACTTTAAGAACCGAAATCTTATACGGCAGCGAAACCCGAGCGTGGATAGACGGGGGGAGGATCAAGGAAACCTACAGAAAAGTAGAACGCAGGATACACAGAAATTGCATAAACAAGAAAACACTACAGACTTTTGCCTAACGATCAAGTCTACAGAGACATAGAACCAATAACAGTGGCCATGCGCAGGAAACGGTTGTCGTACTTTGGATATATACTAAGAAGACCAAAAACACTAGGCTATTACACAGAATAATTAACCATGCAATGAGAAGAAAAACGGACGCTGGTAACTCATAATGTGGCACAAAGAAATCAAAAGGGATTTACAAAAACTTGGACTAACTCACGAAGATCTAACGGAAAAATCACCGAAATACAAACAGGCCATCAAGGATCACAACCATCGGCTTACGACACAGAAAAGAGAGTATAAGAAGAGGGAATTTTCAGAAGCAGCGAACAGAAGCATGCTCAGAATATGAGAGAATATCACGCCAAAAAGAGACTGAAAGCTTTCAAATTGACTAAAGTAGTCCATTGTGGCTAAACTAGCACTAAAAAAAAAAAAAAAAAATAGGTATAGCCTACAATTTTATATACGTAAATTTAAAAATAAACGTATTTTTTTCTAAATTTGCATTAAGCAATTTAAACTGAGCATTTAATGATAATGGTTTACTCATAAGTTTGTAAAACTGCTAAATTAAAAGCTCAGATTCGATTCCTGGGAGGGGTTCTGTAATATATCACCCACCCTGAAGTTGTAGTCTCCAGTGTCCTGAACCTGCTGTAGCTAATAAGTAATTGACAAAAAGTTGATACTATTTTGACTAACAAAATAAAATATCGTAACAATTCAAAAGTGACCTGTTTCGTGTTTTTGACTTTGAAGTTAATAAAAATTTTATATTTAGTTCGGATATTTCGTAGAAAGCAGGAGGAGTAAACACATTTCTCAGAAAAACGGCACGAACATAAATGTATTTAAGTTGTAAGTCATATAAAATGGAATACGAAAAGTCGTTTAGTTGGATAATGTTAGTATGAGTGAGAATTGTTTATTTCTTTAGGTTATAAGCATCCAACTGACTATGAACATGCGTGTATTAAATTAAAAAAAAGTGATTAGCGATTAAATTAAAACGACTGCAATGCGTGAAAGCGACTAAGTAAAGTTTCCTGAACCGTTCTTAGAAATGCCGACCGAATGATGCGATAGGAACGATTTGTAAACAGGAAGAAAAACAAACGAATGTCTGGTCAGGCTCACAATCTCTAGTGTGCATTATTATTGCTGTATAACAACCCATACTCGGGGCTGAATATTGTTTCTTATGGCTCGTATTACTACTTCGGTATTTTTTGAAGTCTTAAGAACTGCCGCTTGATATTACCAATGGACCTTCCATCTGATCACTCTTCCGGTTTTTACCGATAGAATAAAAATATATAGACCTACGTAAGCTTACTTTAAATTTTTACTTTCTCTTGCCTACATGAATACGTAGGAAGGAAAGTATTGTTTTCATGTCGATTTTTCGAAATCGAGTTTTCACCGGATTATAAGTTTTCAGACCTCCTGAACCCAAAAAACATGGTTTTAGCGATTGGTGTGTGTGCGCGCGCGCGCGTGTGTGAACAGATTATCTCAAAAACGCAACATCGTACGAACTTGAAACTTAAGTTAGATACTGCTAATGCAGACGGTGGAGGATTATGATTATATGAAAATGAGTGATGGGAAAATGCTAAACCTGACCAAAATTAGGTAGGGTGACTGAATAATCAGATGTTTGTCACAAAAAAAATTTGGTTTCATTTACCTTTTCCGTTTTAAAATGTGTTACAACGTGAACGATCATGGCTTGCAGCCCCCTAGTTTTGATCCTGGGTTCGCTCATGGGTATCCATGTTCGTTAAAAGCAGAAGACAAATTATAGTCTACAGCAGTGGTGCGCAACATTTTTTCGCGGCACTCATACCATTGGAACTACCCATAACGGCACCCTAATACCCGTAATATTTTATTGTTAATTAGCTATTAGTTTTAATAAAGGTTTAAAAAGAGTTAAATAATAAAATAAGAGTTTAATAAAGTTTAAAAAATTTTAATGATTGTTAAAATAATTTTTTGTTAGACTATGAGTGTTTAAAATAAAATTGTTGCACCCCTAGCTCTTGCTTGCAACATCCCGGGGTGCCGCGGCACCCAGCACCCCGGTACCTCGTAACCATTGTTTACAGGATTCATACGATTTTAGATGCAGAGTTTGAACTAACAAATTCTAAGCTTCAATTCTTTTATGGTTTTGCTAATTGAAAAAAAACATGTTACCTTCCAAAGGTAATACCAAAGGTATTAATTACAGATAATTCGATAATTACGACAAAATTCGGTCGGCACAGTTGTTGCCGTTTCGTCTATTAATGAGTTGTCTTATAGAATAACAAAATTTGTACAATGTCTAGTCTGAGAAAATACGAAGTCTTCTGCTTACAGATTACCATTGATTTACTTATAAGGAATTTAAGTTAAAATAATATAGTTTGTATTAATAATGCTGTGACTATACTATGTTTCTAATGGTAATAATGCTACTTGTATAATGGTAATCATACCACAATGTACCATTATTACCTCCAAATTAGACTGGATTGAAAATTTAACTAATTTTTACTTTCTCTTGCCTATATGAATATTAGGAAGGAAAGTAGGCCTATTGTTTTCATGTCGATTTTTCGAAATCGAGTTTTCACCGGATCTATACGTTTTCAGACCCCCTGAACCCAAAAAACATGTTTTTAGCGATTGGTCTGTGTGTGTGTGTGTGTGTGTGTGTGTGTGTGTGTGTGTGTGTGAGAACAGAATATCTCAAGAACGGAACATCGTACGAACTTGAAACTTGAAACTTAAGTTACGTACCACTACCGGACTCGACACGAACATTTTCATCAAAATCGGTCAACCGGAAGTGGTAGTTTATTCGTGTAATTTTTCACTTTTTTGCGATTTTCTCAAAAACTGGTCCTACGATTTTTTTAAAAATCGCCTGGTTTACTCAATTTTTTATTCTCTACAAGATAGGGTAGGCGTCATGTTTGCTGAAATTCTGGGTGAGGCTGTTTTCACGTAAAAACGTTGTTTTTTTAAGATTACAGCTTTAATATGCATTTTAGCGCAAAACTTTATATAATAAAAGTTGTAGAGAATTGAAAATTCTACAACTTTTATTTCAAACAATTTTTTGTGTAACGCTTAGTTTAGCGGTAATTTGCGATTTTCTGTTTTTTTTTCTCACGAAAATGTGTGAAAATTTTATTTTTTTAAGATTTCGGCCTTAGTATGCATTTTACGACAAAAGTGTATATAATTTAATTTATAGAAAATTAAAAGATCTACAACTTTTATTTAAAGCATTTTTCTCTACAGAGCCTAGTTTAGAGAGAAAGAGTGATTTTCCGTATTTCTAAGCCAAACTGAGGTTGATTTTCATTTTGCATCATTCACTCATGATTAAAATAAGGTTATGTTTTTGAGGTTAGTTTTTTGTTTATTTCTAATATTTTATTAATAATGTTAGGTTTATTGTTAATTATTTGCATTGGCAAGAGAAAGTTGTGTGAGTGTTTCACACCAGATTTTTATTTTATTTATTTCCCATTGCTTTCAAAAAAATAAATATCAATACAAAATAAATGTTAATTTCCTTAATTATTTTTTGATAATCTAAAAACTATTTATTTTAATTCGCGGTGGGGAAATTAATCCACCCAACTATGATTTCCCATGTTCAAGGGTAGATCAAATTTAAGTAAGATCATTCTATAAAATAAAAATATAACTAATATTTGGTTAACATTTTTTCGCTCTGGGTTTGACAATGAACTACATCTCTTTACAAAATGAATTAGGCTTATTCCTTAACACCTGGCATGTCTCAAAAAGTAGCTGACATGGATTATTATTAATGGCTGTGTGGTAACTTTGGAGGAAGCACTGATATCGAGTTGTTGTCTGTTAAAAGAAAATCCAAGTTATATTTACATGATTTTTGAAGACCTTACTGGAGGATGATGGTTTATGTTACAAAATTATAGTTTTGAGGAAAATGCGATCAAAAATCTAAGGCTACCAACTTTTTGTGAGTTTGTTAAAAAACTGATTGATTTTATTTTAGAACGTACTTATTGTCCCTTTACGAAAAATTGTACATGAACTTAAAAATTCTTCAAATTTTGCGTTTCAACATTATTCTTCTAAAAGATTTTTTAAAAACTTTCCTCTACTCCTTTATAACTCCTTTATACACAAAAATTCCGTTTCCTTTGAAAATGGATGATCAGCAGGCTATTTCAATAATACAAGACGAAGTTTCCATTATAGAATTAAAAAAAAAAAATTCTTAATAGCTTTTTTCGATGACGTTTAATGTTTATTACTAGAGTTAACTGTTACTTTAAAATGATAATGTCTTCTATTCTAGAGGAACAAGGTGATCTTTACCCCTTTATTCAGTACAAAACACAAAATTATATGTTACATGCCTCCTTGATCTTCTAGTATTTTCTTAAACTGTTGAAATAGACCATCCTATGCCACCTAAGTAACTAAATATCCATGTAATATTCATCAATCATAAAAACTACGTTTTAAAAAAAATGTCACATAGCACTTTCATCCACTCAGCTCTTCATTTATCTTTCATGCCTTCGGCAAATCCATCCTGGATACAAAAAAGTGAGGGCGAGTATCCGACGCCTTAAAACTGAATTCACGATAAATCGGAATGGTAGTGAATTAACGGAAAATGACCGTAATTCTAGTCTTCACTCTTCAAGTTAATTTAGGCCTTGGAGGAAAAAAGTCAAAGTTTATTTTCTGGTCGGAGTGGACCGGAACAAAAATATTACCTATCCGTGGTGGAAAAAGAACAAAATATTTTTAATAAATCAGCGGAAAAGGAGTTGTAGATTACAAAAAATAATAAAATAAATAAAATAAACCAATCTATAGGGGGTCCATATTGAAATTACTTAGAGCAGGAAGTTTTGCTCTATTAAGAAATTAAATAATAAAAACAAATGGGGAGAAAGATGATGATGAAAATAAAAATTTAGAAAATAATAATGATGAAAATAAATCTAATCCAAAATGATGAATGTGATTGGAAGTGACAATTAATTTTATGTGGTTCATTTTCATTGGAATAGAAAAATGATGAAGGCGGGGTTGGGAAGAAACATGGTAATGAGTGATTACGTCATGAATGGCTGGCATGCGCCTAAGCTTTTTCAGAGAACGTCTTTGTGCGCTCCAAAATTAACCGCACTGATTCGTATCAACATTTGAAATATTGGACCGACAACTATTTACTGGGGCTGTTATAGAGATTTTTATCATTAAACTGAGAAAGCAAGAACAGTACTTATTACCGCTTAACTAACAGACTAAATAAATGCTATAGACATGACCTCTTTAAAAATATAGTGACTAATGTACTTCTATGATAATAATAATAATAATAATAATATAACAAAATAATATATTATTTACTGCGTACTTAAAACTTACTGCTCACTTTTTAAATAATTAAATAACGAACATAATTTTTTTAATAATACCCTGCAAAATTTTCGTCATTCTATTTTTTTATTTGAACTTAAAATAATAAGATATTTCTTGTTTGAATAGAAGAAAGAATAATATAAGATTGTATCTTGAACGAAGTAACACCCATTCGGAGACACCTTTTAAGTCTATGGAATTTCTTAGTAACTCGACGTTGATAAATGATGCTGAATGGTCAGCGTAATGAAAAGGTGTTAGAATTAAAGTTCCTTGGATGCTTGATATTTTGTATGAAATACACGACATCGTATGTTTCACGCACTGCTGAAGTCAGGGGCGGCCCGAGACAAAGCAAACTACGGGGTCGTGGTTAGCGCCGTACGGAGAGGGGCACCACCGGCGTCCGCGGCCAGCGGTGAAAGGAGATTTTCAAAATTCAAACTTATAAAAACGTACTTACGATCAACATTGAGCCACGAACAATCGAGTGGACTTGCAACCTTGGGCATTGAAAATAACTTGTTAAATGAAATGGAAACAGATTTACTACTACACAAGTTTTCAAAATTGAAAGCCAGAAAATGTCTTTTTAATTTTAAAAGTGTTCAAGTTAATTTGTGATTAATTCTATGCAATGTGACCATATAAACTTAATGATGTAAATAAACTTCTGGTTTGTTAGGTAACTCTTTTATCTATTTTATTCACCTCTACTTTCTACCTTTTATTTTTCAGTGATTGGTTTGAGGGGGGAAGACCCAAAATACTCTGTGTTTACACTAGAAAATAACATTGGGCCGGCACTGGGTAAAGTGAATGTAGATCATAATCAGACGATGTTTAATTTTGTATGCGTGGAACGATGTTTTGAAGCAGAACTTCAAAAGAAACGGCAATGAAGTTCTATACATCAATAACTGATCTTGTTGATTATAAAATAACAATGAAATACGGGTTTCACATCCTAATATATTAGTAGAGTGCAAGTAGTGAAGATACACTTTTCACGTAGGATCCTCGGTGTTTCAAAACGAGACCATCTAAAAGATTCTGACAGAAAAACTATCTCATAGAGTCTATTATAAATGGAAAAAGAACTAACTACATTATCAGAATTGGTTTGACTATGTCTGTAGAATGGAAGAAAATCAATTATCGAGCAGATTAATGTCATTTACATTCTTACGCAAAAGGTAAGTGTACATGAGGTACATGATTTACATTTTGGGTACGTGCAGTGCCGTCCTTAGAAAATGTGAGGCCTGGAGCAAAAACTTTTTGCGAGGCCTTCTTGAACAATGATTACCGGGGGGTTTGGGGGGGGGTATGGAATACCCCCCAAGGGAGCGGGGGGTCCGGGGGTCCTCCACCGGAAATTGTTGAAAAATAATACTTGCAAAGTCGTCATTTTAAGCACTTTGACGAAGAAAAAGTTTAATCTCTTACAGTTTAAAAAGGGGATGTGTAAAAGCAAAACTCCCATTTCCGGTTGGTATAATTTCGAGTAGTGCCGCTCTTAAACCCACTTGTCCCTTAATATAAATTTTCATCCACGAGTAACTTCTTAAAATACATTACCTCCTTTGAAGTCCCAGTCCCAATCCCGCAAGAGCCAGAATCCTATTTCCTAATTTTAAACTATAAAATTCCCCCTAAATTTTATGAGGTTGCAATTATTCGGTAAAATTGTTCCCCGAGCGATCAGGTGTTCCTTAACACGATGTCGCCATCATAGGGCTTCTCAGCCCTCTCAACCAGGATTCAGGATTCGAGTAGTTATTTTCTTGTAGGTTTACAAAAATTATTATTATTTTTGTTATAGGTTCATTATATTATTATTATTATTATTATTATTATTATTCTTTTGGTCGCTACTATCTCGTACGAATGAGAATCTTGTTCATATGTTTTTTAATTAATTAATAATTGAACATATTGCGCGGGTAATCAAATATATATTTTAGGCACGTATATTATTATTATATTATTTTCATTCAACCAAAACTTTTACTTATTTTTTTGACGAGAGTAAGGCCTCGCTGCGCGAGGGCCTTCCTAAGCGCGAGGCCTGGAGCGGCCGCTCCACTAGCTCCACCCTAAGGACGGCACTGGGTACGTGGTACCCAAAACGTTGGACAACCACAAAAGAGATGGATGATCGATTGGAAGTCACACCAGGCATAAGAGTCTAATGCTTGAAGTAGAGGTATAAACAGATATTAATCGTTTTAGAACCAAAAATTTGACTCCAGTAAGACAAATTTGTTCAGTATACAGTAATTATAATTTTTGAACGTACGTTACGGATGCGGGCAACCTCTAACTGGATGTGATTCTCCCATGAAAATAAGGGGTTGTGGTGCATGCGCAGAACGTTAAAGAGCTAACACTGCACTCAGCAGTTAAATTAAAATAGAATAGTCTTTGAGCATAAGCGCTGACGAAGACCATCTCTGACATTGTAGATCCAAGACTAAGCCGGAAGCCGGTGTACTTTGAACTGTGCTACGTACTGCTTGTTATTTGTGTGTGTTTTTGTATGTTGCTTTTCGATATTTCTTTCAATTCTCTAAATTGTTTTTTATACAAAAATTGGTTTATTTACATTGAATTAATCTTAATATTTTATTTATATAGTTTACATGAATGATTTACAAATTAGAATTTCAAACTTATTTGTAGCGAACAGGGATGGGATGGTTCTTGATTTAGACCTAAGTTCGCAAAAGGAATGGGAGGGCATCACTTTATGAGAGATTACCCCTTATGTAGATCCACACCACTGGTGATAAATATTTTTGAAGTGAACTCACATTTTCTGAAATCCTTCATTTAAAATAAATGTATACAATTTTTACGGAAAGGTTAGGATGTAAAATAAAATTTAAAAAATCATGAGTCAGTAAGTTTATTGAACATGTTATGTGTTATTTTGACAAGTTATAAGGTAATAGATTTGTATTATTTCGTTTAAAACTAATTTTTTTCAATATGCAGGCTACATACCTTTTTAGTCTTTAAGCAGTAAACGAAAACCAATTATAGTAGATGAATTCTTTGATAGTTACCGAATCGATTTTTAAATCGAGTTGTGTTTCTTATTGTAAATAGAATCGAATGGTACTCTATTTTTTTTGTGTGCTCAACGTATGTCCACTTACACACACAGTGAAAGTGTTACGAATATTGTAGTTTAAGTACATTGAATATTTATTTACACTAAGCCACTGAAGTGCCGATTACCAGTCTTTTGTTAAATTTACAAGAGGTTAGATATTATGTATGATTATCGTATTAATAAAGCGTGAATATTTACAAATTTTATTTATTCAGTGACTTAATGCATTCCTTCAACTAAGGAGGTCTACAAAAATGTATTATATTTTTTTCTTATTGATCTTTTTCGCAAAGTTAACCCTAACTGGTTTTGCGATTTATTTCATTATTTTTATAGTATAAGAAGTTAACTTTCTTCAAATGCAGGGTAGTTCAGTATTTTCGTGTGAGATGTACTACAACTGTAACTCAATAAGTTCAAAAATGCTAAATTTTCTTTTGTTAACGTTTTGGACGTTAAGGGAAGACTGTACTTTGTATCCCGCCAATGTTAAATTTGCTATTTTTAGGTACATTTTTCACAAGATTGGTAAACGATAGGGAAATGAAACTTTACTTACTTGTAGTTGTCGGGTTGCTCGAGCTACTGACATTTTCGCAATTTAATTCGTTAAACCATAAAGTTGAAAACAGAATAAGGAATAACATAAAATTTTTACAATTTTTTTTACGGTATTTTACATATTAATAAATTTTGTAGCTTTTGAGGAAGTCATAAAAGTGCCGGAATATGTGAACTTACAAGATAAATAACTGGTGAAAAATTCAGCCTGATATGTTTAATGGTTTCCGAGAAAATTATACCTAAATGTTAAAAATCTAAATTTTCGGGAACGGGCAAAAACACAAAAAGGCACAAATCAAAAACAAAATGTACACAAACAAGTAAATTTCCTATCAATATTTGATTAGAAAGCTAAACCAGCAGCTGAGAGTAGTAAAAACAGCAATGCAGATATTTTAAAAAACTAACATTCTCTTTGCTATAAAACGATCAGTTTAAAATTATGAAAAATATTCGTTCGTGGTGACACGATAATTTTTCTGGGTAAACCTTCTAAAAACTTAATTTTTTCACGTAATTTAATGTTTTTGTGGTTGATCTCGGTCTGAACTATTGAAAACATAAAAAACCGAAATTCGAAAAACCATCATACAGTCTCGCCTTAATGCAGATTGTTGTTCGGGTGATCACCCGAAAGGCTGCTTTGAACCTTTAGAGGCTTTACTAAGTGAAACGAGAAGTGAGGTGGTTTACAATGCCTTCCTCACTGAGTGGAAGTATGCTTATCAGCATGCCAGACTCTGAAGACCATCTACTTTCCAACTTGCAAATGACACCTTCACTTCATTCACCACATGGCTGGCTGTATAATGATGAAATTCATTACTCTCACGCCTCTACGTCTAATGTTCTTAAATGCTTCAGTCGTATAATTGGCTGACTATGTGATAAGAAAAATAATTATTTTTTGTAGTTCTGGAACCAGCAGATCGTGTGCAAATAATTTAACACTCCACCTACCTGTTATGGGAAATTCAGATTCTGAAGCGAATGATGATTATATGAAAATGGGTGATGAAATTCACCTGACTGGGAATCGAAATCGGAAATAATTCATACCGTTAGCCTTTGACCAGATTACTGTATTCTTATATTACAGTTAAGTACTTTTAATTTTGTGGGATTCCTACAGATTTCTCCACTTCCCGCATCCTACAACCATCGTCTCCTGTATTCCTAGTAACCCTCATGTTGTTTTCGATTTATTACTTAGTTTAAGAACTGAGTAAAGGTCCTAGTAATATTTTGAATACAAAATTTACTAATCGAAAAAATTAAAACGTACAAAATATTCTATCAAAGTCAGAAGCGTTACACTTTGTTTTTGATAACAAATTAATTTATTTTGTGAATAATATTGACCTACAGGCTACAGACCTATTATTTAAATTTTAGTCTAATTCATATAAAGTGTAATGAAATTGTTAAATAAATGTGATTAGACAATTTTCTGATATATTGAGTTAGATAGTTTGACTGTTAAAAACTGGTATTTTTTATTTTTATTTAAAATTTATGCATTTATTTATATATTTATTTCCCATTGCTTACAAAAAAATATTAATACAAAATAAATGTTAATTTCTTTAATATTATACTTTGATAATCTAAAAACTATTTATTTTAATTCGTGGTGGGGAAATTAATCCACCCAACTATGGTTTCCCATGTTCAAGGATAGATCAATTCAGTGCTTCTTTGTTCATTATACTACTGCAACTACTGTACTACGGTAATCTATTAGTGTGTTAGTAATTACAACTACATGTTAGTTACTTAAATACTAATTAAACTACTAAGACATTTTTATTAAAAAAATAATATGCTGTTATATAATTACATGTACAAATGAAAAACAAAACAAACAATATAATATGCAAAACAAAAGAATTTATTTAAAAATAGAAAACTAAAATTGAAACCGGTAGCCGAGCTCACAAAACTATATGAATACGTACTACGCGTATTATATTAAATTTATTTTTATTTATTTATTTATTTATTTATTTATTTACAACAATACAAAGGCTAACAGAACTTATCCATATAAGCCTTATAATAAATATGTACTATTTCATAATTTTAGTAATGACATACTAGGTTGGAAATCAAAAAACGGTTTGATTCCCGACACTAGAGTATGGAAATTATTACACGTTCAAACCTACCGTTTTATATCCTGCAGTAGTTATTCTAATGAGCAAGTTGTTGACACAAATTGAAATCAACTGAAACAATACCAAACTAATTAAATTACCCGCTTTCTTAGAGCAGTAGTACAGCGCAACTGTAAAATTTAAAGCCCCGGGTTCAACCCCCATTTAGGTACTGGAAAATTCTTATACTCTTCAAACTTATAGACACTCTAGAATGGTCATTGTAGTGACTGGTTTTTATATGAGGGGTTCCGGTTTCGATTCTTGGTCAGATCTTCCAGTTTTTTACCAATCATTTTCGCCTCTCACTCTTCATCGTTTGCATTACCATTTAAGTGAAAAAAAGTCGGACGTAAAACAAAATACCTGTAGTTTATAATAAATAACTAGTTACAACATTAAATAACTAAATTGTTTTTTTTTGCTTTTATTTATTATCGGGAACTGTACTTTATGGACAACCATTGAATTTGATCGCTGCTTTTCGCTGTATTTTTTGACGTGATTCGGCATGAATTTTTGAACAGGGACCCCCGGTGGAGTTTGTTTAGGAATGGCTGCCAGCTGGTCACCATACAAAGTTCCTTGCCCAACTGGTGTTACTTAACAAATAATAGCGATTTTCTACCAGCTGACTGACTTGGCTGGTCCGAAGGCCAAATAACTAAATTAAATTTAAATTTAAACGAATAACAACTTAGTAATATTATTTGCAATAGGCCCTACTTGATAAAAATTTTAATGTTTCCATACCTCGGTTTAATAATTAACAAATCTCCTTTCTTTTCCTCTTGGTTCGTATCAGTTTACTATTGTGAAAGTAAAAATCTTAAAAGGAAGAATAGCAGCTATCCAAGGAATATGAATGTAATTTTAGAGTTTTGATAAGTAGTTTAGGTAAATCTAAAATAAAAAATATTCTTAAAATAGCTATAAATAAAAAATAAAATATATTAAATATTTATATAGTTCAAAATATGATGAAAAATAATACTGGATTATATTTTGCTAATTAGGGTTATAAAATAACGAAATCCTGAACTAAACCACACAGGTGTTTGTTAAAACCATAAACTTGAAGAAATTTAATTTTGAATTATGACATATTATGTTTGCCTAAACTATGGAACGAAAGCCGTAAATTCAGTCTGTTATGACAAGTAAGAAAAAAATTAAATAAGTCGGTAACTAGTAAATTAATAACGAATAATTCTGGTGGGTGCCAAAAAAAGAGACTGGCATCTTATGAATGGACCCTTTCAAAGGTGTAAAGGAGGTAACCGACCGAGGAGTATGACAGAATATTATGAAGGCTTGTACTATACACAGTAGGATTAACAAGGCTGTTGTAAATATTATACCTACACTTAAGTATACTATAAACTCTTTTTCATTCTGATGGACAGTTGCGCTACTGTTTAAAGGTATCTAACTTCATCTAATTACGGGCTTCTTAATAAAACTTACACCTCTTTTGTGTTTTAATCACCTAATTGTATTCTATTAAGAAAGATAACGTAAGAGAACGGTAATTTTCTCATATTTTTTTATTAATTAATTAAATACTTATAATTTATAATGTTATTAAGTAATGGATGGAAGTTATGCACGAAAGAATGAGGATCTACTTACAAGACTTAGATAATGAAAATAATTTTTCTGCTCATCTTCACCTGTTTGTTTCAGCAGTTACTTTTTAAAAATAATACATAGTTTATATGATTGATAAAAAGAAGGTATCGATGTCAAAAATGTAGAAAATAGGCTGAAAGGAAAACGAATAATCAAAAAGAGAAGAAACCGATATGTGGCATCCTGAAATTCCGTGGTATTTGAACTCACATTCTTTGCCCTTGCATTAGCAAATTTGAATGAGCAAATGGGCACCTCCCTAAAGAGTTGTAATTTTGAAAAATTGTAATTAGTGATACTCAGAAAAAATAAAATAATAAATGAAACAAGGATATCCTGGAAAAGATAAACCAGTTCTTGCAATGTTCCCCACTGAGCTTGCAATAAGCCACGTGCTAAATAAAATATACTTCCGATTTTGTTCATTACAAAATATTAGAGAACAATAATATCAGATTTTTTACCTGATGATTTGAAGTTATATTAATACACTAGCAACCCCCGCTCGCTTCGCTTCACAGCAGCTAATGTGGGCCTCATTAAATTATTTTAAAACCTCTCTATATAAAATATTTGTGGTTTTGTTGCCCTGTGGCAGTAAAATAAATTGTTTTTCTGCACTTCCAGCTCTAGAAAGTCCGACATAAAGTTGTCCATGAGTGAAGGAAGCACTCTTGTCTCAAATCGATGCCCACAGTTTTAAATGTTTGTCCCTGCGATTTAACTGAATTGAATAGAATGCATAGAAGAATACCGATGGAAAAGAAAGACAGTTGATATATGGCTGAGATAAGAGACAGTTATACGTAGGTGTGGTACGCAGAGTAATTGGAAATATATGACTCATTCACTACCTGTCGAATGAAAACAATTATATGAAATACAGTACAAAAATAACAATTTTGAATTTTTCCGAATTTTTAATGTTTTTGGAATCGAATCTTAATACTTCACGTTTTTCTATGAAATATAAAAGTTGAATCGTGCTTCTAGCCCAAAAAATACACCATCCAGAGGACTTTGAAAAAATAAAAGTCCTATGCACCCCATAAACTAAAACATGCGACATCGTCACAGTTTAAGTTGCTTAACTCACTTAATTAAAGTTATTTAAAGTGGCAAAAAAGCCTATAATGATCAGGAAGCTCTAATCTATCCAACAATGAAAGATTTTTTAAAATCAGTTCAGTAGTTTCTGAGATTACCTCATACAAACAAACAAGCAAACAAACAGACGTTTCTTCTTTATTATATTAGTATAGATTTAACTTGTATTAACACATAGAAGTAGCGGATTATGTTATTCTTTGTGCTCATAAAGCCCACATTACTAATAATAGGCCTATTTTTTTATAAATAAATTAAGAACTGTTTATGTGTAAAGTAAAAGACTGTTTCAAATATAAAAAAAATTAAGTAATTACTGAGAAAAGCTTAAAGAAAAAAACTTAAGTAATTTAAGGTAAATGACATTAAAAAAAATAATTAAGTTAATTAAATATATTAACGGTATATTAATTAATGCAGTTCAATGAAACCTGTCACCAAATTATTACACGTAACAATAATAAATTCCTATACAATTTATTGTAGAACAGGTGACTGCAATAGATTTTAAAATAAAAAAGAAGAAATAGTTATATAGTATTTTTACGTTACGCATTTTTTGACGGCTCGTCTGCATTTAAATTGGCGACGCATCAACGTAGTTAATAGTTAATCCCTAAGCAGAAGGTTTCTTCGGTTAAATGTCAAAAAGAAAGGTAATTAGGACGTTATATGTCGGTGAAATAAGGAACGTGAACTATGACCATTTTAAAGGATGAGGATGTCTACAGAAAATAAGGGGAACTAAAGACAGCGGCCGGAAACGTTTTAAACTTCCTTAAATATGAATTTTCATTCAGACTATTATATAAATTATATAGACCACCTACAACAGACACACGACGAGTGTGATCTTCATTCTTTTAATTCTAGTATATTAGCGGCTATAATAATTCTAGTATAATTATTACAAACATGGCAATTTATTTTGTTTGAATTTGTAATCTCTGTCAATTTCTAAACTTATCAGTCGGTTTATGCTTATGTGCATATTTTTAACATATTTTTGCCCCTAACGTGTGTACGTTGCAGTCTGTTCAATTTAGAAAAATAATTAATTCCATGACCCAATGAGACGAGGATGATATGTATGACATGTAAATGAGGTGTAGTCTTTTACAGACTCAGGCTACCCATTCCTGAAAGAGTATGGTTTATTGAACCCCAAAGATCAAAGTACACCCCTATCCACTGTATAGTATTCAAATCCGTATAAAAGTTACTACCTTTACTAGGATTTGAACCAGGAACCTTCGTCTCCGAAAATCAGTTGTTGAACAGCTGACTAACGGCACTAGACCTAACATTCAACAACATTAACATTTTTAACAACATACAACATCCACAACATTCTACATACATTTTTTTAACAAAATTTTTAAATACATTTTTACTTTGTTTTGCCTTTATTAATATATAGTATTGTTTTCACGTCAATTTTTCGAAATCGAGTTTTCACCGGATATACATGTTTTCAGACCCCCTGAACCCAAAAAATATGTTTTTATCGGTTCGTCTGTGTGTGTGTGT
Source organism: Catonia carolina (assembly GCA_035578175.1). Classification (NCBI taxonomy): domain Eukaryota; kingdom Metazoa; phylum Arthropoda; class Insecta; order Hemiptera; family Achilidae; genus Catonia; species Catonia carolina. The sequence continues at coordinate 250,663,857 of JAQMRL010000001.1, read as the reverse complement.
GTGTGTGTGTGTGTGTGTGTGTGTGTGTGTGTGTGTGTGTGTGTGTGTGTGTGATCAAAATATTTCAAGAACGGTATATTGTACTAAGTTGAAACTTAAAACTTAAGTTAGGTACCACTAGAGGATCCGATATGAACATTTTCATCAAATCGGTCAACCGGAAGTAGTAATTTATTCATGTTATTTTTCACTTTTTGCAATTTTCTCAGAAATGGCTCCTACGTTTTTTTAAAAAATTGCCACATTTACTCATTTTTTTAATGCTCTACACAATAAGACAACTGACATTTTGCTGAAATTCTTGGAAAAGCTGTTCTCTCGTAGAAAAAAATGGATTTTTTTAAGGTTGCGGCATTAAATGCATTTTAGCGCAAAAGTGTACATCTCGTAATATATGGTGTAGAAAATTTAAGAATCTACAACTTTTATTTCAAAAATTTCTTTATATAACGCTTAGTTTAGCGGTAATTTGTGTTTTCGATTTTTTATGAAAATCTGTAAAAAATGGATTTTTAAAATTTTGGCCTTAGTATTAATTTTACGACAAAAGTGTAGCTGTAAAATAAAATTTATAGAATATTAAAAGATTTACAACTATTTTTTAAAGTATTTTTCTCTACAGAGCCTAGTTTAGCGTGAAAGAGTGATTTTCCGTATTATTAAGTCAAACTGAGGTTGATTTTCATTCACCAAAGGAGAAGAAGAAGAAGAAGAAGAGATTCAGTGAAGATAAATCAGGTCTGTTAGGCTATATAAATGTAACCTAATTCAGATGTTAAATAATGCAATTTTTTTAGAGCTAGGTCAAGTCAGGATATGTATACAATTTTAAATACTTTTTAAATACTCTACACTTGAAAATGAAGTTAATTTTTAGTTAAAGATATAAGATAAAGATATATTTAGTTAAAGATATAAATAAGCACAATCATTACACTCCTTAGTTTTTCATTAAAGGAAAACTAGAAATACCATACTAGCTTGAGATACAAAAAATACAAAAATCCATAATTTGTTAGAACATTGACTAGTAAAGTGCTAGAGGAACGAATCAATTTGTACCATCTTAATTTAATAAGAGTAAGTCCATACATATGTGAGTTATTAGAAAATTTATTTTTTAAGATTGATGGACACAAACGATACGGAACTAATTTCAACCGACTGATGAAAATAAAAAAAGAAAAAGTAATTATAAAACGCGGCACAGTGGCTAGATAGGCGTGTCTCCAAACCCAACTAAAACAAAATAAGAATGTAAGAAAAAGAAATGAGAAGGGAGTGTCTCTTTGCTGTCTTCACGACAAGCATTTATTTAAACATGTTTATCAAATGTTCAAATCAAAACTGACAGACATAAATCATAAAACACAAAAAACTGAAGTGTTTATTTTTCTTTCATTAAAATAATAATAATTATTAATATTATCTAATTTGTTCAAAATTAACCGTTCTACGTTATATTAAATTTACGAACTATGCCTGTGCTTCGGACAGGAAAATTGTTAATATCAGTGAAGCGTCCATAAAAGTAAAGGGTACCGTCAGGTTTCTCGATTTTTCTGCTTGTTCTGATCTCGACGGTTTACAAAGAATTACTTTTTACTTTCTCTTGCCCTATACGAATATATAGGAAGGAAAGTATATTGTTTTCATATTTTTCGAAATCGAGTTTTCACCGGATATACACGTTTTCAGACCCCCTGAACCCCAAAAACACGTTTTTAGCTATTGGTCTGTGTGTGCGCGCGTGTGTGTGTGTTTGAACAGAATATCTCAAGAACAGAATACTACAGAATACTCGATCTGCTAGTTCCAGGGCTACAAAAAATAGTTGTGTTTCTTATCACATGGTCAGCCAATTATATGACTGAAGCGTTTAAGAACAGAAGAGGTAGAGGTGTAAAATACACTAGTTAGAGTTATATTTTCTGAGAGTAATGAATTTCATTTTACAACCAAACCCTGTGGTGAATGAAGTGAAGGTGTCATTTACAGGGTGGAAAGTAGATGCTTTTCAGAAGACCTGGTATGCTGACAAGCATATCAGGCATACCATACTTATCCACTCCGTGAGGAAGGCCTTGGTATACCACCTTACTCCTAATTTTACTTAGTAAAGCTTTTAGAGGTTCAAACCAGCCTTTCGGCTGATGGTCTAAACAACAACAATCTAGATTTACAACTACGTAATAACGGAATTAGAAAATTTAAATTATTTCTTTACCTAAAATTTTAATTTCTTTATGTTAATACTAGGTTTTTTCGGCCTACCAAATCATTTTTTATGAACAGAGACGCTTACTGATCTAAACTAGAGAAATCGTAACTGCCTGAACTTACTATTTCTTAAAAATATGTTTCCAAAAAATCTTTATTAGTCATTTTGATATAATAATCTTAACATTTAAAGGATGTTTCTATTCTATTTCAGTCTTTGGCAACTAAAATCATTTAAATGTATATTTGAGTAAACATTAACAACCGCTAGAATATTTCAGGCTTTTTGCCCAAAATGTAAATAATAAATTTCTGATAAGCAGCAGGCTACAAGTTTCGCATATGTTACAATTCTTTTGATCCTGTTTCTCAGATCAGTAAAATTATTTTTTCATCGATTCGGGTCGAGGTTATACGTTAGCAGAAAAACAGTGTTGTTTTCTCTGTCCCAGTATAATTCAACAAGTAAAAGACAGTTTGTAGTTTCATTCCATTGTAACAAAAATTACAACTTCTACGCGGTTTGATAAAAAAATAACGGAAATTTCTTAATTTCGCGGGTTTTGTAAATCCGATTTCCAAAATGTTTTTTTATCTTGTTGGTACACCTGTTTTTAATATTTGTTCGCATTTACAGGCATTTTGAATGTACAGTTTATTGTTAGTAGTTGAAAAGAGTACACGAGTTTGCATTCGCTCGGCGATTTGTTACTTCCGAAAAGATCGATCAAAGAGTTTGCATTAAATTTTATGTGGAAAATGATATCAAGCGTCGTACTATATTAGAAATGTTGACAGTGGCTTTTGGTGAATCTACTACCCTATTAGTAAAATAAAAGTTTACGAGTGGTACAAACGGTTCAAAAATGGTCGTGAAAACGTTGAAGATGATGACCGCCCTGGACGTCCTAGCATATCAATAACCAACGACAGCGTCGTCGAAGTGAGGAAAACGATTCTGAAAGATCGCAGAATCACTACTATCAGAGAGGTTGTTGATGAGGTCAGTATATCATTTGGATCACGTCAGGCAATTTTTTCGAATGTTTTGGGCATGAAAAGCGTGGCAGCAAAGTTCATTCCGAAATTACTAAATTTTTAACAAAAAGAACGTCGGTTGGATATCGCCCAAAAATTGGCAAATGAAGTGAAAAAATGATTCAAAATTTCCTGCATACCGTCATAAAAGGTGACGAAACATGGGTTTATGGGTATGCCGTCGAAACCTGCGTTCGACATGTCAAGAGAACCATAAAAGGACGACGTTGTGCCACCATTGATGACATAAAATCAGAATCGCTAAATGAGCTGAAAGCTATACCAAAAAGTGAGTTCCAGAAGTGCTTCCAAGATTAGAAAAAGTGCTGGCACAAGTATTATATCTGAGGAGGATTACTTTGAAGGGGACAAAATTGATATAGATGAATAAATAACATTTTTTTTAGAGAAAAACTAAAATTCCCGTTATTTTTTGATCAAACCTCGTACATTGCCGAAAAAGGTATCATTAATTTTAGAACTCTAGTCAAAAGAGTCTAGTTGTAATGCGATAGAGAAACATACGAGCAACGCTCCCACAGTCGAGATCAAGCTAAGAGGTACCTTAATTAACGTAATTCTTAGAAAAATCTTTAGAGCGGAGAAATGGAAAACGGAGTACTTTTAAAACACTTAGAGTCAAGTATAAATATACTTGGCGCACTGTTTAGAGCATTAATTAATGCTGAATTACAAAGGGGAAAGGTCCCGGGTTTGATTTCTGTCAATGGTCTGGAACAATAAATAAACAAACAAACAAACAAACAAACAAACAAACAAACAAACAAACAAACAAACAAACAAACAAACAAATAAATAAATAAATATTAAATAAATAAATCTTTATTTGTCAGTGACCAAAAAAGGAATAGACATTATCAAATGCATTTATACGTATTTTTAAATTTATTTTAAAAAACAATATTTTTTTACAATTAAGTATTAACTAAAACAAAACAAAAATAACTAATTCATTAAATTGATACTTACTAAAATTGTACAATGGAATTCTGTTATTTATTTACACTAACATTGTTTCCTAATTCTAAATTCTACACAAATTACATTTAAAGAGCCATTGTAAGATAATTTAAGAACTCCCGACAGAATAGAATACATATTTTGTTAAAAATACTTTTACTTCCCGATCGAAGTTTTTTAATTTAAGGAGTCTTAGTTTAGATGGTAATCTGTTGGAAAACCGAACGGAATTGTAGTGAATTCATTTCGAGAATTTTGAAGTTCTATATTTTTCAAATCTGAAGTCATCATTGTGTCGAGTTTCATAATTAGATTGTACTTATTTTTTGTAAATTACACTGTGTTCCTTTTCGCGAATTTTAAATTAAAAATTAAAATTTAAACATTTAAAATTTTTAATTTCATATTTATAAAGAGACAGTAAGTTAAGAATATTGTACTTGTATTTAACAAACAATCCTTTGCAATAATAATGCCTTGGAATGTTTGCAATAATTCTAATGGCGTATTTTTGTAGCTATGCGAAAATTCTTAAGGTGTTCGGTTGAGTTTCCCCACTGTGCGACCCCATAGCTGGTCTACAGAGTGGAATAACGCAAAAAAGTAATTATCATATCTACTTCCAACAAGATTTTCCGGAGATTTCGCAAAATAAACCACACTGAGCTAAGACGGTTCAATAAGTAAGATATATGTGATTTCCAGGTTAGGTTCTCATCTATGTAGACGTCCAGACAGTTTGTGTCCGTTACTTTTTTTAAAATATTTCCGTTTAAATAGATATTTGATGCCGGCGTTCATCCAAAACGCTACTTCTCAGTGGTCTTTAATCGCTAGAGTTTATAGAATTAGATAGTTTTATAGAGTTCAATAAAGGAACATTTAAAAACATTGAATGCTTGTATAATTAAAACGTGTTTAAAATATTTAATCACATTTTAATAATTTAGCACATAAAGGTGAATGCTACAGAAACTCCCCTTTACTCTCATGAAAAATCTGGTGTGAAACACTCACACGACTTTCTCTTACCAATGCAAATAATAAACAATGTAACCTAATATTAGTAATAAAACGTTAGAAATAAAAAAAACTAACCTCAAAAAACATAATCTAATTTTAATCATGAGTGAAAGACGCAAAATTAAAATCAACCTCAGTTTGGCTTAAAAATACGGAAAATCACTTTTTCACGATAAACTAGACTCTGTAAAGAAAATGTTCTAAATAAAAGTTGTAGATCTTTTAATTTCTAATAAATTTGATAATACACTTTTGTCGAAAAATGCCTGCTATGGCTGAAATCTTAAAATTCGATTTTTTCTACAAATTTTCGTGAATAAAAAGAGAAAATTGCTAACTACCGCTATACTTAGCGTTATAGTACAAAAAATGTTTGGAATAGAAGTTGTAAGTTTTTAAATTGTCTACAACTTTTATTATATACTACATTTTTGCGTTAAAATGCATATTGCTGCAGTCTTAAAAAATATTTTTTTCTACGAGTGCACAGCTTTCCCAAGAATTTCAGCAGACATGGCGCCTACCCTATCTTATAGAACATAAAAAATGTAGTAAATGAGGCGATTTAAAAAAAAAGTAGGAGCCGTTTTTGAGAAAATCGCAAAAAAGTGAAAAATGACACGAATAAACTACTACTTCTGGTTGACCAATTTTGATGAAAATGTTTGTGTCGGGTCCTCTAGTGGTATCTAACTTAAGTTTTAAGTTTGTATGATGTTTCGTTCTTGAGATATTTAAAATATGTAAACCCTAAAAACATGTTTTTAGGTTCAGGGGGTCTGAAAACGTGTACATCCGGTGAAAACTCGATTTCGAAAAATCGACATGAAAACCAATACTTTCCTTCCTATATATTCATATAGGCAAGAGAAAGTAAAAATTTATCTGTCTTGTTTTCTTGCGCGGCCAACCCACTTACCCAAACTGATTCAATTCGTTACCTCGTCTATAGCCTATACCGGTAGATGCTTGATATACGCCATATTTCTTCCATAACCACACTCGCAATCTTTTATGTTTATATTATCTTTTGTGTTATGCTAACTGTTTGAAACTTCCAGGGACTTAAGTTTGGAACCTTCTAGAAGGTTAGCTTAGCAACCTTTTTAAATAGGTATACGCTAATGTGAACCTTAGATGAGTCTTGTCCGAGAATTTTGCTGTTAAAGTAAATAAAATCTGTTGGCGTCAGAGTTTTGATATCTTGTTATTTTAGAATAATGAACCGAACTTCTGTGGCAACATGAAAACAATGCTCCTTCCCGCATATTCATACAGGGTAAAAAAAATAAAAATTGAATGTTTCTTTGTTGTTTTAAGAGGTTACAGTATTAGTTACCACTAAAACAATTCAATTTATTTTCGGGCGGTTTTCAACGACATTGAAGAGTAAAAAAGATTTCTATTGAAGCAATGCGGTCATTATATTTATCAAAATTTTCATCGACGTTTTATAATGATTAATTTAATTAGTTAGAAATTATATCCTAACTATTTTTGAAAAATATTTGTGGATAATACCGGTATGGAGAGAGTATCTCACTTTTGTTATTTCGGGTGTAATGTGGTATTTGATTCTGATTTGGATATAGAGCAGAAATTAATTGAATTCCAGAGGTTATGCGGGACTATAAGTAGAACTTTGGGTAATAGAGCGAGAAAGATCACAAAACTTAAGTTCTACAAAGTTATGGCAGCTCCAGTTATTCTGTACTACAAAAGTGAGGCGTGGACAACAACATAAACCTAAGAGCGGAGAATCCAGACGGCAGAGATGATATTTCTTCGAAGAACTAAGGGGTGTACACGCTTGGACAGAATAAGGAATGAGGAAATCGGGTAAATATTGGGTATTTACAACTTGAACGAAAAGATACAGAATTATCGCCATAGTTGGAGACAACAGATGGCAAGGATGTCAGATCACATGATACCTTAGCAGACACACTAGTATGCTCCAGAAGGTAATAGGAATGTCGTTAGACCTAGGAAAAGATGGAGATAGATGATGTAGTTTGTGAGTTCGGAACAGGCTGCGGCCTAATCCTTGGTTGAAAGAACAAGAAGATTATATCCCTTAAAAAATTCTTCTTTTTAATCTAGATATTAAAAAATGTTTAGTTTTTGTAACTAAATGATTTCGTAAATTTTGACATCAAGTTCGTATATGTATTTTAACAGTGGACTATTAGTGAATCGACTATTTTCACTACCACGTGACAAAACGAGCTAGAAAGTGAAGTAACTTTGATGTTTCATGTTGAATCGTTTTAGCTTAAAGTACTTACTTGTCAATGCGAAGAAACCATTCAATAAATCAGTTTATGAATTCAGGTGAAGGCATCCCTTTGTCGGCATCTGGTAGGCATGCGGCGTGTCAACGTAATGAGTAACAGGACCACCCTTAATGAGTCTGAGCCATCCCTACCGCCGGAAACATACGATTTCTTCTACGAGACAAATAAGATGATGTAGTCCTTTATAAGGAATTGAAGGGGAGAAGATCACGACGGCTTACTTAGTAAAGTTTCCCATGAAGTCTTCATTATTTAATTAGTCTACCTTCCATCAATTGATATCACATGTGTGTCAATTAATTGACCTACTTTAAGTCCCTTAAATGTGGCTATATTTCCAATAAAGTAGAAATTAAGTGGATAAAATATGTAAAAACAACCCACATAAACGGTAAAAATCGCTCAGTTATCTTTTATAAGTTAGATCTTAAGTAGCTACATCTTTGGCATTATATTTTCATGGAAGGTATCATCCATCAAAGCTTTTGCTATAGGAGATAACTAGTTCCACATTTTATATAAAATTCCTATTTAGTTTAATTTAATTTCATTGTTTTTAATTTAAGATGCATAAGTGTAATTCTATTTAGTTTAAATTTTGTATATATTTATACTGATTTGTGTATTTGGCCTTTATGTTGTATTAGCCTATAATATGTGGAATAAAAGATTATTATTATATTCTTTGTATATTTTAAGTGGCTGAATAAAAACTGTCGAATAAACAATTTTTGAATGATGAAAGTTTTCCATTTCCAGCATTCTTTTAACAATGCTATTTTACTTATTTAAACTATTTAAGGGTTTTGCATGTTTTCAATCCACCATCATAAAAATAAATTATATTGGGCTGAGGTAAATAAAAGTAAAGTATTGAAGTTTTAGGTATTTTAATTCTTTTCAACTTAAGTTAGGCTTATACACACTTTTGCCCTAAAATGTACAGGCCTATTAACGCCCCAATCTTACAAAAGCCAATTTTTACCACGAGAACAGAGCCTTCCCTAAAATTTCAGCAGATATGCCGTTTACCCTATCTCGTAGAGTAGGCCTACAAAAATTTAGTAAATTAAAAAAGAAAATAAATAAATTAAAATTTAGTAAATTACCTATTTTAGTGATTTAAAAAATAATAGGAACCGGTTTTGAGAAAATCGTAAAAATTGCATGAATAAACTTCCGGTTGACCGATTTTGATGAAAATAATTGTGTCGTATCCTCTTGTAGCCTAGTACCTAATTTAAGTTTCAGGTTTCAACTTCATACGTTATTCCGTTCTTGAAATATTTTGTTCACTCACAGATCAATCGCTAAAAGCATGTATTTTTTGGTATAGCTACGTGTAAATTTGGTGAAAACTCTGTTTCGGAAAATCGACATTAAAACAATACTTTCCTTCCTTATATATTCATATAGGGCAAATTAATTATTTATAAAAATAATTAATTAAAAATTAATAAAGGAGGAAATAAAAGGATCATGTTAATCTACAGAAATTAAAATACTAATAAAAACCAGCGTCGAAAATTAATTCTTAAAGATTAAATAATTATGAAGAATAGCGAGCGTTTAAAATATTATTAGATAATAAAAATAACATAACATAAAGATAAAAGAGTAAATATGCATAGACGCCTAGTGATAGCAACGTGTGATAAAAAGAAGATGGGATGAAAGGAAATGAGTGGGGTTGATTGAAGATAATTAACAGTTAAAATAATAGTGGGGGGATATTTTTTCTAGGGTGGACTAAAGAGATGGTGGGGGAAAAGAAGGCGTCTGTAAGGAAACAGGGTTGTTGATGAAGTAAACTACTCTCAGTAAACTATAAGTCTGGTTCGTGATAGTAACGTGTGTTCTTTTTTTTGCGTGATGCGAAACAAAACGCCGAATATTGTTGCTACCGTATCAATGGGTACTAGACCTGTCGTGAGCATTACGGCTAGTGCTGCAGCTAGTGTTACTGCCGCTGCAAAAGCTGTAATCGGAAGAGCAAAATTACAACAGGAAAATGATACTATCAATAAAGCGGTCAGTAAAGTGCTTCAGGGATACGACTGGACACTTGTACCGATGGCTACAAAGTAAGTAAACAAAATTTAATCAGTTAATAAATTAAGTTGCTATTAATTTTAAGTACACAAAAATCTAAAAATCTGCTAAAATTCTGGCTAATTCATATTTAAGGTAGTAGGTGGTTTACTATTGGCTTCCTCACTGAGTTGAAAGAGTATGCTTATTAGCATGCCAGGCCCTCCGAAAAGCATTTACTTTCCGCCCTGCAAATGACAACTTCACTTCATTCACCACATGGTCTGGTTATATAGTGAAATTCATTACTCTTAGAAGAGGTAACTCTGACTAGTGTCTTTTACACCTCTACGTCTTCTGTTCTTAAATAGTTCAGTCATATATTAATTGGCTGACTATGTGATAAGAAACAGAACTATTGTAGCCCTGGAACTAGTAGATCGTGTGCAATTAATTTAACACTCCACCTGCCCGTTATGGGCATTTAACGTTCATAAGCAACATATAACCCACCGGGTTGGTCTAGGGGTAACGTCGTCGCCGCTAGTCAGCTGTTTAACAGCTAATTTTCGGAGGCGAAGGTTCCTGGTTCAAATCCTTGTAAAGGTAGTTACTTTTATACGGATTTGAATACTGGACAGTTGTCACCGGTGTACTTTGATGGTTGGGTTTCAATTAACCATACTGTCTCAGGAATGGTCGGCCTGAGTCTGTACAAGACTACACCTCTTTTACACGTCATACAATATCATCCTAATCTCATTGGGCTGTGGGTTGCTTATTTTTATAAATTGACAGATTGTAACGTACACACATTAGGAATAAAAAAAATTAAAATTAAAATAAGCAACATTTGAATTTGAATAATTTACATTGTTTCATGATTTTTTTTAATTTAATGTATTCATGTTTTCCATTATCTTGAAATGTACGAGCTTGTAGGGCTATTATAGCCTTATGCTTCCACAATAATTGTTTATTAAGTCTGTACTGTTTTCATGCAGGTTCATCAGAATGTGGTTGTCAAAACTTGGTACGGAATTAACTATTATAGCCTTGTGACGACTCAAAATCATTAACAACTGGCTTTGTTTATGTTTTGGTCTGAAGTAAATGAATGTAAATAGACCCAGCTGGTGGAAGTAAAATAATAAAAAATAATTTTAATTTTAAAAGGAGTTATAAACAAAATCGGGTTGCTAGGCGGTCGGTAGGTTAAAGAATTTTGGTAAAAATGTTTTATTGAGTGGGGCCTGGAGATATGAAAGGGGACAGTACGTTTTCATGTATTCTTAATTATTTATTTACTAGATATTTATATATTAATGAAACAAGGATACTATTTATAAAAAGAAAATGTTAGAGAATGTTTGTAAAAGAAAAGAACACTGTTAAAAATAAAATAATAGTTATATTAATGATACAAAACATTATTAAATAAAAATTGTAGAACAACATTTATTAAAGTTGATTTAAGAAGAAAACATAAAGTATATGTACTGTTAATGTATAATATAGAATTGAAGCATTAGAACACTGTTAAAATAAAATAATAGTTATTTTTATTGATTTGAATTTAATTTACGCATCAGCCTTCTTTTAAATACATTTTGTAAATAAGAATGGGAAATATCAAACGTCAGTAATTTTTAGTAGTTTATTATATACTATATTTGAGCGCGGTCTTTTTCTAGCGTTAAAGGGGTTCCACTAAGTTTTGGGCTGCGTAAGTTTGGAGTCAAAAATATCAAATGATTGGTTATCCTATTGTAGTTAAGCAGACTGTATGAAATTAGCAACAGGAAAGCTAACCCACGAACAAATAATCGGGAAACTAAACGCATTTGAAAGGACGGAAGTCGGTAACCCAAATGGCAGATACGATGTATTCGAAAATAAATAAAAACCTAAACACCATAACCGATGTACTGAAAGTTAACTCACAAAAATTATATGTTATCTAAAACTAATCACAACTTAGCAAAAAGCAAATTACATAAACTAAACGTTAGATCTAGGTTTACATTCAGATCGAATACTCACGTGGAGAAGTTATACACCTATGGAGGAAACGAAAACAACCTGGGCTGAAGTTACGTCAATTGTTCTGGCTCTTAAGTAGTACGTTTCAACTTTTTCTTAGAATTAAAGTTCTCTTGTACAAAGTAATAGGTTACTCAAACCAGTTTGGAATTATGGGTTACAGCTATGGGGTATAGCTAGTATAAATCCCAAATAGCAGATGAAACATACTAGAAATTTAATAAAAGTTATATAAAAAACCAAACGCCATAATTGATGGACTGAAAGTTTACTCACAAAAATTACATGTTAATTGAAGTTCTAATCAAAACTTAGAAAATTGCACTTTTTTCATTAGAAATTACATAAACTAAACGTTAGATCTACTAGTAGGTTTACATTTAAATCGGAGACTAACGTGAAGTCAAAATATGGATGAAACGAAAACAACTTGGGCTGAAGTTACGTCAATTATTCTGGCTCTTACGCAACTTTCTCTTTGAAATAAAGTTCTCTCGTACAAAGTAATACTCAAACCTGTTTGGACTTATTGGTTAGAGCTATGGGGTACAGCTAGTTCAATAAATATAAAAATACTGCAGCGCTTTTAACCAAAATGCCTGAGACTGACCTCTTCAGCCCTATGATACGTAACCAATTAAAATATTGCACAATGATCTAAAAGAGTTATTCTTCATAAAATAAGAATAACTTACCGAAAATCATTGTAAATTAGTGAATAAATACCAAAAATAAAAAAAATAAAAATACCAAAAAATTAGTGAATAAATAATACATAGGCCTACTACAATAATAATCCAATAATAATCCTTGTATAATAATCCAAGTGTCTTCATTTTCTGAAATCCTGTTGTTCATGTAAATACATAATTTCATACAAATTTGAGTACATGCTTTTAACTAATATGGAACTCAACCCCTATAACTACATGTAATTTCCCATTCTGTATTCGCGGCAATTTTACAGAACCTAACCTCCGCGAATATGGAGGTTTTACTGTACCTACTACAAACAAATCTTGATGGATATTTCGCCCACTAGCGTAACTCCAATTTAAAAATCAACTGTAGTTGTTGATCAGGCTAATTTTCAATGTATTTATTATTATAAATACAAAATTTAGAAATTATTGTTACCTAATTAAAAAAATTAAAAGAAATCGAAATTTTATCGGCGATAGTTGTTGCTTTTAATTTTTTAGTTTGTCAGTACGGTAAGTGTAAAATTTTGAAACGTTTCAGTCTGTGATAGTGGACAATATTATCTAAGAGGTTAATTTCAAAAGGGTTTTGTGACGTACAAATCTTGGTATTTTTTTGTTTTGTTGTATTTTGTCTAGAACAGTGTTTATATTTTAAGTCATAGTGAATTACGTCATTGGTTATGAACCAAGGGGAGCCAATAATATAACTTTTGAAACACTTGTATTTGAGTTTTGAAAATACCGGTACTGAACTTAAAAATATCCAATAATTCATAATGGTCATCATTGAATTTATAAAATTAATAATTAATAAAGAAAGATATGTAGAAAGTAATTAAAAAAAAAAATAGTTACCGAATTAGTTAACTGCACACATAGTTTTAATTTAAGAGATTTATTGAGATGTATTGGTTCAGTCCTCGTTTTACTTAGTAAAGACTCTTGAGGTTCAAACAATCCTTTCAGCTGATGACCTAAACGCAATTTAACATTTTGAATAACATAATTTTTAAATTCTCTTGCCATATTATACTATAAATATGTAGGGACGGAAAGTATTGTTTTCATGTTGATTTTACGAAATCGAGTTTCGGCCGGAAATGCACGTTATCAGGCCCCCTGAACCCCAAAAAACATGTTTTTAGCGCTAGGTCGATGTGTGTGTGTGTGAACAAAACATCTCAAGAACGGAATAGCGTACAAAATTGAAATTGAAATTAGGTATCACAAGTGGACCTGACAAGAACATTTTGTTCAAAATCGGTTAACCGGAAGTAGTAGTTTATTCGTGTAACTTTTTACTTTTTTGCGAGTTTATAAAAACTGCTCCTACGTTTTAAAAAAACCATCTCATTAACTACGTTTGTTATGTTCTACAAGATAGGGCAGCGTCCATGTCTGCAGAAATTTTGGGAAGGCTATGCTCTCGAGGTAATTTTTTCTATTTTAAGATATCGGCTTTAATATATATGTTAAGGCAAAAGTGTGTTTAACTGGAGTTATAAGGAATTAAAAAAGGCTACCTAAAATTTTTATTTCAGTTTTTTCTACAGCGTTTAAATTAGCGTCATTTTATGATTTAGCTACTGTATTTTTCTCATCAAAATCGGTATTGGATTTTTTTAAAGATTGCGGCCTTAGTATGCACTTTACAACAAAAGTGTGTAGGTATAATCAAAGTTAACCTATACGAAGTTAAAAACCTACAACTTTTATTTCAAGCATTTTTTTCTGCGGAGCCTAGTTTAACGTCAATTGTGACTTTCCGTATTGTTAAGTTTTACAGAAGTTAATTTTCATCTAGCGTCATCACTCATGATTAAAAGGTTATGTTTTTTAATTTTACATGATTTATTAATGATTAAAAAAGGTTATATTTAATTCATCATTTATATTAGCAAGAGAAAGTCGTATGAGTGTTTCATACTGGATTTTTTAGTTTTGTTTAAACTACTGCGATATTGTAAAAATATGCCTACAACTGATTAGAAATACCTAGACGAAGGGTGATTAGTATTCAAAGACGATAAATCTGTTTAGAAATAAGAAAAAAGTAAGCGTCTGGATGTTTAAATTTTAATAATTACGTACTTTTATTTTTCATTTTAAAATAATTATTATTACCTTTTAAAGTACTGTAAAAGACAGTAAGGGTTTAAACAAGCTAAGTAAATAAAAATTAGTGTTCACTTGATATAACATAAGGAAAATAGCTTACGTTTAGAATCCGTGTTCGCATTCTTTTCAGATTTAAAACAAAAACAAAATTTAAAAGTCAGATGATTAGTAATTTCTTTACAAAACCTTTAAATCTATTATTTTCACAAATTTTGAAAAAACCCTGAACTAAATTTATCACTAGATTTATTTCTTTGAGCAGTGTAAGTTGGTATATATAAAAATCATATTCAATCTTTTCGTACGAGTTTAAAAGTTTCAGATTCTTTATTACCTTAAAATATAATTCTTTTTAACATAAAAATATAACAAAACAGAATGCAATTAAATTTAAGAAAGAAATACGGAAATGGGTAATTAATATCGGAAGAACGTCATGGAAGTGATATTTTAACATGATAAAACACAAAATTAACTGTGAGCTTACCATATTTTTTCTTGTGGTAAATAGTTTGAAGTGAACAATATTTTTTATATTCTGATACATGTTTTTTTTAAATCATAGTTGGATATGTTTATTTCCACCATCTCGGAAAATGTAATTAATGTAGTAATCTATTTATTTAAAACTTTAATAGGAGTATTTTGATCGAATTCGGTCTCAGCTCCCACTAAACAGATTCCGTTAAACCTGTTTTTAAAATTAAACTCTCCGCTTGAAGATTTATTGTCGCCCATCTTTTTTTTCTAAATTTCCGTTTAACCCAGATAATAGAAAATTAAGGGGTTTTTTATAACATGGTATTTTGAAGATTTATCAGATGTCTCGGTTAATCAATTTGTAACCTCAAAGAAGAATATTTGGTAAAGTTTTAAATGTGTTTCCTTATTTTCGATAAAATTATTTCTGAAAATCGCTAGCTGTTGGAGGTTTTTTGAGATTAGGGTTTTTTTATAGATTGAAGTGTAGAAAACGAAAATGTCACCACCGAGCCCATCTATTGAGTCCTTACTACAAAAAACGCGACCCGAAAATTTCAAATAGCTTTATTAAATCAGGTGTAATCTGTATCGGTTCGGCGACCTAATTTTCAGAATCTGCTTCAAAAATCAATTTTGATCAGAGTAAAATTATTTTATTCATTTTATAAAGTTTATTTTGACTAATTTGCGTTTCGAACGTTTATTGACTTGTAATTTTTGCTAGTTTCTTTTGGCTCCATTTGATTTTCCATATTATTTTTATTTATTTTCTGTATGTTCTTGTCCGCCATTTGGGTTACTGACTTGCGTCCTGATGGCTACATCTAATATCCTGATTATTTTTTTGTGGGTTAGCTCATCTGATGCCATATTCATACAAATTGTTTAACTACAATAGTGTAACCAATCATTTATATTTTCAACTCCAAATTTATAAATTACATCCTCTCTGACGCTAAAACTAAACCCGCGGATAGCGCAGGCACAATTGCTAGTACAGTATAACATACACATTTTATTTTTTCTTGGGAGATAAATATTATTATTATTATTCTTTTTCTTTGCCCAGAAGAGGATATTGAACGTAAGTACGATATTATCGACAATTTCAATTGACATTTAAATTTACTACAAAGTACCTGTAGTATACATACAAAACTTTTCTAGAGGAAAAATAATTAATGATTTCATGAAACGTGGATATTACATATGAATAAGTATTTAAAACACTGAAATAAGTTAAAAAAAAATCATGCTTAGAATAATACTCTACCACATACGTACAGAAGCAAATAAACAAAATAAACAAAGATGTTAAAGTCAGCGTGAGAATGTAAACAATTGGGTGTTAGTCAGTATTGTGTTTACAAGTTTGTGTGGTGTGAATGCATAATCAGTTATCGTTTTGTATTAGTTTCCGAATAACCCCTAAACCTTTTAAGTTTACGTATCAATTATGACATTTGGTTTCCAATAGCCAACCTCTAATATCTAGTAAAAAAAGAGTGAATAGTTTCATTAATGTATTAGATAACGGGGTTGATCCATGTGAGCGGAATATCTTATCTTTAGGTAGGGAGCAAAATTATTTTTTAAAATTTATTTTTTATGACAAATCATTGGTGTAATGGGAAGATTGTATAACAAATAAATCGTTACGCAAATGAATTAAAAAGTGATTGTAATATAAAATTAAAATCCTTATAATGGCAGAGATAATTTATCACAAACAACAAATAATATGAAAGTTTAGCAGAAATTCGAATAAATGAAATGGGAACTGAATTTCCTGACCACTAATTGTTTAACGAACACAGAAACTGCTGTTATAACTATTAATATTTTAAACACATATTAAAATAAACAACTTTAAATAAGAATTTTTATATTTCTGATCATATTATTTTATTTTATTTATATTTTCCATTAGTTTCCTACTGCTAAACGTTTGCTAGCATTTTTAGTTAGTCAGGTGGATCGGTCCGTAAATTTCTGTTTTTTTTGCAACAGAGAAACTTGGCTTCATAATAGTTTATCTCTCTTACAAACATATGCCAACTAATAGTAATTCAAAAACTTTTTAAAATTAATATGTAACCACAAAAAATACTAATAGGACGAATTAACGAATATTGGCTTACGTTTTTGATTTTTAATATTATTGTAACCCACCGGGTTGGTCTAGAGGTAAAGTCGTCGCCGCGAGTCAGCTGTTCAACAGCTGATTTTCGAAGACGAAGGTTCCTGGTTCAAATCCTAAAAAAGGTAGTTACTTATATACGGATTTGAATACTAGACAGTGGTTACCGGTGTACTTTGATGGTTGGGGTTCAATTAACGATACTCTCTCAGGGAATGGTCGGCCTGGGTCTGTACAAGACTACATCTTATTTACACATTATACATATCATCCTTATCTCATTGGGTCATGGGGTTGCTTATTGTTCTAAATTGAACAAATTGTAATGTACACAAATTAGGAATAACAAAAATAAACATTATAGACTACAAATCCAGCGAAATAAAATAAATGTGCAGGTTTAAGGCTGTTCCATCAATAAATTTTGAAAAATAAACTATTAATGGTTGAGTTTGTACTGAAATAATTGCCACCAAACAAATGTAGTTTTAATATTTTCAAATTTACCCGGTGATTATTTATTTATTTTTTCGGCCGTTGACTCTTTTTATTGGGAAAAGGCTATTATACGTAGTTATCACATAATGTAGGCTGTTATTCAAAAGTTTACTTAAAATTATCTTAAATATAAGCTAGATTACGTACTAAATTATGCGCAATAAATAGACTACTGTTTATATAATGCTAATTAATTCATAATAAACTAAATATTTATATACTATTCTGACTACCTAAGGTTATAAACCAATAAAACTGTACCTATATAATAATTATACTGACAATATTAACTATAATAAATATGAATATTATACAGAAAATATGAATATAAAAGTACGTACGCCTTTTTTCAAAATACAATGTAGTATCTTTTTTCCTTTAGAGACCGCAGTGGATCACTTGAGTCAATATCTGGGTACTTAGTTCTGGTACTTTTCTTTGATTTTCCTTCAGTATTCTTTCATTCTGGCAGATCTTCTTTGCCTTTCTGCTTCTGAAAAGATCACTTTCCTGCTTCCTCTTTTATCTACTTTTTCGAATCTAATATTTTTATCTTTTAATAGTTTCAGCTGTTCAGTTTTATTTTCTAGATCTTCGAAGGTGATGCCTAATTCTTCCGTATCTTTCTTGATTTCTCTTTATAATATTATTTCTGTCTTTTTCTGGTAGAGTTTTGTGACTATTTGGTTTGTGATTCTATTTTTAGGTGTTCTGAATATATGTCCAAAGAAGGTTATTCTCTTTTTCCTTATCGTTTCTCTTACCGATTCGGCCTCCTGGTAGACCTGTTCATTTGGTAGTAATCTCCATTCTCCATCTACTTGGTGTCTCTTTCCGATGTAGTATTATTTAAATTAAATAATTTTTTTTTGGTTTACGTTTAACTGTTTTGCAATTTCTGCTAATGAAGACGGTATTAAATTATAAAATATAAATAACATAAAATTAGCAAGAAACTTAATTTTTAAAGGCCAATATTGATTTAAAGTTTTTTAATCCCTAATGTGGATACGTTTCAATCTGTTCAATCGAAGAACTATAAGCAACCTCATGACCCAATGATATGAGAATTCGTACGACTTGTAGTCTTTTACAGAATCAGGTACGACCATTGCCTAGAGAGTATGGTTAATTGAACCCCAACCATCGAAGTAATCACTGTCTACTAATCAAATCCGTATAAAAGTAAATAACCTTAACTAGGATTTAAACCACGGAACCTTCGTCTCCAAAAATCAGCAGTTAAACAGCAAACTTGCGGCGACGACTTTGTCACTAGACCAACCCGATAGGTATGGTTTAAAGTAAACAACAAAATACAACCTTGCATTGAAAAATTCTAGATGATTTTTCTTAACTTATTAATTAGTCGTTTACTTACTCGAACATAATTTTTAGAGAAGATCATTTCTAGTGAGACAATTTCTGTGAATCTATTAAAAAAACAAATTATTTAACCAATTTGGCCGTATCTAATCTAATTTTCTCTTAAGGTTTAATTTATTGAAGTCGCAGAGTTAAACTACCAAATAAAGTTTCAAAACAGTTATTACTGAACATTATTATTTGTATTTCTTGTAATTCTTTTGTGGATTTTACCAAAATTTTGTTGATAATATTTCAACTAAATATCTTAAAAATTCAGTAGAATAGCGTAGGCCAAACAAAAAAGTATTTTTTATCTAGTCTTTTGAATGTCATAGAATAATTAAAATCAAGGTGTAAAAATAAAATGAATGTTCTTGGAGAGTTGATAATATCAAATTAAATAAAATTTACGAATATATTTATGTACAAAATAAATATATGGTTTAGTTGATGTTGACATAAAATAAGTTAGCTCATTAAAAGAGCAAAATATATTATTGTGTACTGCGATAAATATTCTGTTCCAACTTAATAGCAGAAAACAGCAGATGATGATGTTTAGTAATGTGCCAGAATTGTCAAAGTGATCTTCAGGACGATTCTCATCTAATACTATTAATTATTCTGTCTTGACTAGTTTGGTTAGTTATTTAGATGTACATATCTGAATCATATTCTTTTGATATTATTGTTGCATGCTTACTCATCTTAAAATAATCCTATTTACTTTAAAAAATAAAATAATTTGAAATTTGTAAAAAGATTTGATCCAAGAAAAAGTGAAGTTTTTTTGTATACTGTAGAATTACTTTTGATGTTTTTGTTTAACGAGTACAGTATTTTGAAAAGCAGTAGGCAAATAAAAGGGCTAGGATTTCTTTTCAGATAAATTAATCGTCTAGTGCAGTGGTTCTCAACCTTTTAGACACTCGATCCTCTTTTTTGGTTGATTATTTTGACCTTCTCTGAATTGAATGATAAAACAAATATTTAAATCTACAATAATTTTAATTTTTACTTAAGGATATAAAAATGGATATGACTAACTTAAATTAAAGATATGAGCGGATACTTGTGGGTAGTGAAACCGTTTGGTGAGCAAGTTGTACAAAATGGTCATGATGAACTGATAGAGCTATCAAGTGATCAGGCAATGAAATTATCTTTCAACAATCCTTGTGCCGACAAATTCTGGATAAGATAAAAAAGGAATACCCGAAACTATCCAGAGCAGCGTTGCAAATTTTGATACCTTTGCCACATCCTACAACTTGAACAAGGATTTTCCATAATGGGAATTTAAAAACCAAACGTGAAATAGTTTGACAGTGAAAAATTACATCTTTTTGTGTTTAAAAAAAAAATAAATCCACACATTCAAAAATTGGTTATTTCCAAACAAGCCCAAGTTTCGCGTAAATTGAATTGGAAAAAGTTGAAAAAGTAATGTACAATTTTTGGGTCGTTTGTTTTAATAAATAACTATAATAATAACTGTTATTAATTTTTTCCCGTATTTTGTGACCCCCCCACCAGATAATTCCTGCCGCCCGCCGGTTGAGAAATACTCGTCTAGTGTTATAGTTAATTACGAGTAATTTTATCAGATTGTGTTTAGTCAAAAATAAATTTTCCAGCATTTAAAATAAACAATGTTTTTGATTATTTTTTCCTTGATATGTGTTTGTTGCAATCTGTTCAATTTCAAAACGATAATCAATCCAATGATCCAATGAAATGAGGATGATATGTATGACGTGTAGCTTAAATGCTATGTTATCTTTTACAGAATCAGTCCGAATATTCCTGAGAAGGTATGATTATTTGAACCCCAACCATCAAAGTACACTGGTAACCACTGTCTGTAGTATTCAAATTCATTTCAAAGTAACTACCTTTACTAGGATTTGAACCAAAGAACCTCTGTTTCCGAAATTTGCTGTTAAACAGGTAACTCGCGGTGACGTCTTTACCACTAGACCAACCCGCTGGGTTAAACAAATAAATTATTCAATTTTTGAAATTTCCAAAACTTCAATGAACTGTTTTTTCTCTTGTAAACTTTATGGTGTTATTTATAATCGGAACTTAACATTTTTCTTTAGTACCATATTGATATAACAAAGAATTGAACAAATGATAATTATAAAAAAAATACAGTTTATTGCTTTTTATAAAAATTATTTTAAACTATCAAACAACTTAAAGAAAAAGGTGCGACTAACCAACAAATTTGCCTAACCATTTTAACCATTACATAGTAGAACCTTGTTTTACCATTAATTAGTAGCTGATGTACGGAGGCAAAAGTTCTGAGGTTCAAATCCTAGTAAAGGTAGTATTATTCTTTTATACGGTTTTGGTTTCTAGACAGTAATTACCATTATACTGGATGTTGATACAATCACACAATGGCCCCTACAACCCCATTAACAGCACACTACACGACTTTACGTTAAATTTAAATTCTATTTACGTTAAATTTTAAACACATAGAAATATGTACATACAGCATCTGAATTAGCGATACACCGGTAATCCGCGGAAAACACTCCAGCGCCGATGGCCAAGAGACTTTCTCCAAGGATTTAGTGTCGATGCTGCAGTGGTGACGAAAAAATGTATACCAATAAATCATTTTACCCTAGTCTTTGTATTTTCTAATGGTTATCTTTAAATTTACCTATAACAGGCAGGTGAAGTGTTAAATTATTTGCACTTGATCTGCTAATTTCACGGCTACAAAAAGTAGTTCACTTTCTAATCACTTAAATGACTGAAGCATTTATGAACGGAAGAGGTAGAGTTGTAAAAGACACTATACCTTAACAAACTAGAAACTGCAGATGAAGGCGGAGCATAGTGACCGAGATCACAGCACAGAGCCAATTGGCTTTCGTTAATTGTATTCTGCGTTGTACGTTGTGGCCCTGTTGTGGATGACAGCCTAACAAAAAGTCAGCTGTAGTTCGGTGGAACAGAGTGTGACTTAGCGAAGGGGCAACCTCACACCCGAATTAGGCTGTTATTGGCTAGATCTCATCAGCAGTTTTTAGTTCGTAGGGGTATAATCAGAGTTATCTCCTCTGAGAGTAATGAATTTCATTATTCAGCCAGACCCTGTGGTGAATGAAGTGAAGGTGGCATTTGCAGGGTGGAAAGTAGATGCTTTTCAGAGGGCAGGGCATGTTGATAAGCATACTTTTCCACTCAGTGAGGAAGGCAATTTTAAACCACCTCTTCGTTTTACTTAGTAAAGCCTCTAGCTCAAACCAGCCTTCCGTCTAATTACCTAAACAACCACATTTTTAAATAACAAATATTTTGATAATGAATTAAAATAGTAGATACTTTATTCTGTTTATTTACAAATAAAAATAATAATTAATAAAAAATAATACACCTATTTATGATTTTTGTCTGGAAGATAGTAGCTATACTATTAATTTTCGTTCATACATTAACCGTAAAAGTAAAATAGTACGCAGTGAAATTTAGAAGTAGACATGGGTCAAAATAAAAATAATGCGGAGTTCAATGCCTTAATTTTGATTAAGCATATCTGCAAACAAAAATACTGCGTCTGTTGACATGATCCGAGCAAATCGTTGTAGGCTTAGTATAATATGCATATTATGTGGTATTGTGACCTCTTATGTCATAATCTTGACACGAATTCATTACTAGCGACCTACATTTTATTATTATAAAAAAATTGCTTCAAGAAAATATTGTCTAATTTATCTCTCTATCTATTCAATGAAATTTAGAAAAAAATGCATTCATGTTTAAAATAAGGGTCCTAGTAATATAGGTCTAGTTATTATTATTTTAAAATAATTATTCAATAAATTTTATTGTCGTGCGATACAAAATTTATTTATAAAAGTTATATTTGTAAGTCTGTTATATTTTAACTGACGATAGGAGAAAAATGTAATTCATGTACGCGATATTAAATTAGGAAAATACAAATTTAATTTAAAAGCTAGGCTACTTGTTTATAACATGATAAATTTTGTTTTTTTATTTTTATGAACGTATTTAATAAAACATATTGTGACACTTATCTGTAGGGTCCGTTTCGGGATCTGGGTAAATTAAATAATTAACACACTAAAGTTTAAAATTACAAGAATTTATTACAACAAAAAAAGTTACAAAATAAAGTGACTAAAATCTACAAGTGATTTACAATTAACTTACTTATAACGAATTCTTTTGTCATCAGTCTCTCGACTGGTTTGATGCAGTTATCCAAGCTGTTCTATCTTGCGTATTTGTATGCGCTATGGAATTCACTCACTCAATCACAGACAAAACGTAGGCTACACTTAACTGACCGGAAACAAACCGGCGCTTGTATAGGTGGACTAATGGAGAGTTCAAGAAAAGACAGAAATTTTCGACATAATATTAGCAAAATACAAAATCCTTCTGACGGCTTCTGGATAAATCTTAACTACTGTAAACAAATTAGGATTGAATAGAAAGTGTTAAAAAAAGACTAATTATCTAAATAGGTACCCGGCACTCACAATACCCGTACAAAAATAAACCTACCTGTAGGCCTACTATAAAAGACTAGATTTATATTACTACACATAATATTTCTAACTATTTCTCGGAAAACTCTATTTATGACTCTTATTATTTACGTTAAAATTTTTAAACTATCGGTCATTCTCGAACACTCTTTCCTTTTCGATATTGTCACAATATAAACATTTAAAAAATGAATAACAGATAATAATAGTCTAGTAATAACAAAAAACAGAATTTGCTAAAAAATTTACCATGGGCAGCCGGTGGTGTAGTGGTCACAGCAACTGGATTCTATGCTGGGGTCCCGGGTTCGATTCCCGATCTGGCTTGTTTCATTTAAAATCACCTCACATTATTACCTACGCATGAGCCCAAGGCTTATGTATGCATCATCACTCAATGTTCTTCTGATTTATTCTAAAAAATTTAAAGATTGGTATTTGAAATGAGACTGATCTCCACGCACAAGTGTTAAGCCTATATGAAGAATATTTTACGCAATGTACTCTTACAATATAAGGTAGAGATAAATTTGGTCAATAAGACATATTTTATCTAATTGTATCTGCTTTAACGAAATGAGTAAATAAAGTTGTTTATATTTTCGATTTAGGTAAGTTCCTTGAGAAGGGAACCTAAAAAAATAAACCAGAAGGTATTTGATTTGAATATTGTAAACAACTAATATTCGTATTAATTTGTGTCGAACAAATACTAGATTAATAAAAAAACAAATCAATATTCGTATGTTTAGTTAAAAAGAATACTGTTCAAAGTAAAAAATACTTACCATCTCATGGTTGATACTTTTAAAATTTAGGTTCTATTTTCATATAGTAATATACTATATTTCTTATACAAGATCGATTCCTAAATGGGAAATACGTTATTATCTCGCCCCATTTTTAACAGTTTTATATATTGAGGGTTCCTAGGATAACAAAACCAACCCTGATAATCTTTATTGAGAGACAAACAAATGGTCAAAAAGCTATACAAATATACTAATATATTTCTTTAACTGATAAGTCAAACAATTGTTTACTTATGGTTGGAAATCTTAAATAAACTTATGATTATAGTCTTAACTATGGGTGGAACTTATTTCTACTTGTATTTAAGACACAAATGTAAAAGAAAATGTTTAAAAATATTAAAATTGTATCCGTTTCTTTAAAAGTTTTGTATTACGTATTACTAATTTTTTGTTTCGTAAAAGAAAAGAATAAGGTAAATTTAAAAAGAAAAAGTCGTTTGTT
Organism: Catonia carolina; assembly: GCA_035578175.1. Taxonomy (NCBI): domain Eukaryota; kingdom Metazoa; phylum Arthropoda; class Insecta; order Hemiptera; family Achilidae; genus Catonia; species Catonia carolina. The sequence continues at coordinate 250,639,109 of JAQMRL010000001.1, read as the reverse complement.
TTACCATAAATCTGAGATCCAAAAATGAAAACTACCTGTAGAACTTTTCATGCAATTAGGTTTCAGTGATATTAATTCTAGTATAAATATCCAAATCTTATATTTTATAGTCTTCTGTCTGTTATACAAAGAGGAAACGTTTATTTGTGAGTTCACTAAAATTTAAAAAACTACTGAATCGATTTAGATAGGTAGTTTTATCTAAACGGCGAAGGTGTCACTGAGAGGCGTGCACACGTTAAGACACAGGTTGTAGTATAATTATTAAAAAAAATTAAATATATTTAAAAATAAAGAATTAAGAATTTAAAGAATTAATTATTAGCCTATGATATTTTTATTTAGTTGTATTTTATTTTATTATATAAAATTACTTTATATTAAAAAAAATTGTTTATTTATTATTGTAAAATTTTTTAAGTAGGCCTAATATTTTATATTATTATTTTTTATCACACTTTTAAAATGTAATGTTTTTCTTCATTTTGTATTAGATATGCCGACATATTTTTTGTAATATTAGTTTACAAAAGGTCAACACATTTATTCATATTTATTTGTAAGAATTGTAAAATTTTCTTACAATTATTTTTATGTGAAATTAGTTAAATTATGTTAAATTAAATTATTTACCTACTTAATTTTCTTATGTTAGATTAAAAAAAAGTTATCGTATTGTTTCTGTCGACAGACTTCAGTCTGACGGAATAATCATGTAGCCTACTTCTTATTAAATAAATAAATAACTGTATTTTCAGACAGATGAAGTGTTAAATTATTTACTCTCAATCTGTTAGTTGCAGGGCTAAAACAAATAGTTCTCTTTCTTATCACATGGTAAGCCAATTAAATTACTGAATCATTTAAGAACAGAAGAGGCAGAGATGTAAAATACACTAATCAGAGTTATCTCTGCTGAAAGTAATGAATTTCATTATACAGCCAGACCTTGAGGTAAATGAAGTGAAGGTGTCATTTGCAGAGTGGAAAATATGTGCTTTTCAGAGGGCACGGCGTACTAATTAGCGTACTTTTCCACCTCAGTGATGAAGGCTTTGGTAAACCACCTCACTCCTCGTTTTACTTAGTTAACCCTCTAACGGTTCAAACCAGCCTTTTTTGGCAGATGACCTAAACAATAACAATTTTAAGGTTAGTTCATCAGCTGCTGATGGCGAACAAAAATCCAGAAATGCAAATCGTGTTATAAAATGCAATAAATAAATACAAAATCCATATTTTTTTATGTAAGATAAATAAATATGAGCAACTCAACATCTAATTGGTGAATGGGGACAAACTACGCCAAAGAATCCAAAAGGAACATTGTACTGTACATTGTAGGTTGATCAAAAAAAAATTGTAAAATCATAAAAAATTGTGAAAATAATTGTGCTCGCTGAATAAATTTATTGATAACTATCAATTTAATTAGATAAATATCTATTTAAATTATTTTTTTTAGTTTCTTTTCAGTTCGATTTATTAGGGTACGGTTTTTTCTGTTCTGACGTTGCTCTTATTCTTTTTCATCGCCATATTCTGAAAAGTATTTTCTATCCTGATAAAGTAAAAATCTTCTATTCTGATTGTAATATTTAAAAACATAAGTAAATAAATAAATAAAAAGATGATAATATTAGGTAAATAATGAATTAGGAAAAATATATTTGTAGTTATAAGAAAACTAGAAGTTAATTGAGGTATGAAATTGGAATAATTTGTCTGTTGAAAACTTTCGTAAACTAACAAAAAAACTAATGTGCAATTAGCTAAAGTGTTAGCCTGTTAACATATTCAATACCTCTTATTGTGAGTTTTTTTTAAAGCGTTAGGATAATTACGATAAACACTTCTAACTTACTCTCTGACGACTATTAAGTAACATGAACGTATCCTTTGTTTTAATTTGGCTGACTAACTTATGCCTCACAAGTTGATGAGATAATTGCTAATTCTCGTTTTATCGCTAAAGAAATAGTAACTTAAATTAGTTGTTTTATAAAATAAATTTAAATTTCATAATTTTACTTTTTTAAATTAATTAGAAAATCATAATTTTGGTTAAACATCGAATATTTTGTAAAAAATGAGTATCGTGTGATAACCTCACTAAATACAATAGTTTTTGATTATTGAATTCCTACAGAAGATGTCTTCTTTCGTCTAGCTGGATCCCATAGCTATATTCTCATTGACAACCAGCTCTCCTGCATTATTCGCAGATTACCGTAATAGATGAGTTGCTTTTCTTCAATTTTTCCGGTTAATACAAGTTTTTTGTCCACGTTTTTAAAATTTCTTGATTCCTAACTGATCTAACACCGTGAACTGACAGCTTCTCTAGAAACTCATCTCCTTCTTCATCATCATCATCTGTCAATGATTAGGCTCAATGACCTGTTCCGGCATCCTTCTCTTTTTAGGTCTTCCCAAGCCTTGCTTCCCTCTAGGTTTATATTTCCATTCTGGTAGAGGAAGTCTGTGTGCTGGCATGCGAAGTAAATTGTTGGACAAGTTTTCCTTATATATTCTTAGGCTAACGTTTCACACAGAGACTGAACATTTAACTCGGTGCGTACGTCTTCTTTACGTGTTCTATCTAACCAGGTACAACATTTGACTCCTCGCAAAAAATTCATTTCAGTAGCTTGGATACGAGATTCATTCTTCTATAATGACACCCATTTTTCACTTCCATATGTGATGAGTGGTACAACCATAAAATTTTATTTGGGTGTCCTTTCTCGTTTTCTTTCCTATAGTCCTGCGAATAGAACTGTAGACAGCGCTAAATTTTGCCAGTTTTTCAATCACAAAAAACCGTGAAAAAACTCATCTCTGTTGCTGTTATTTAGCTTTTATATCTTGTTTGGAGAAACCAAATCTTTGAGTCATAATTGGATTTGTACAAACACCAAATGCGACGTAATAAGCGGTCTCTATAATCAATTGGGTGTAATTCCTGTGTCAATTTGCCAATATCCCATTGGGCACCTCTTTAGAAAGTGGGTCGGGAAAAGATCACTAGACGTGGTAAGGATTGAGCACATAAGTTATTCAGGGGAAATTAAAATTAGGAGCTTCTGCCTTCCAGTACTTTAGTTTGTTCTTCAAATACTAAGGAAAGGAAACCTTGATTAAAAATCACCTTATTCTCAAGGCATTAAGGTTGAAGCGATTGGCTTATTCTTTACCATCTGGAAAATCTCATTGGTAAAAACACCTAATAATCAGACTTGTAATATCCTATGGACAGGATTAACGGAAATACTAATAACTGGAAACGTTTCAAGAAAAATGTAAGATTGGATACGGGATTGAATTCAAGGCCTTAGTAAAAAAAGTTAATTTTAAAAATGTTGTTTTGTTTTGGGTACGGAATTTAAGAAATTTGATAAATAATTCTGCGGGATTATTTATTTCGATTTGTACTGTCCCTGTTCTGAGGCTGTTTGTAAGTTTGCTAGTAATACACCTTTCTTCCGTCCGGGTTACGGGCCCTGCGCAGAGTAAGCTCAGTGATGGGGTTGCCACTGTACTGTCTCAAGGAATTTTGCTTCAAGATGCCACTCTAGGTTCATCCCCCTCCTCCGCCGTTCAGAATAAAAACTTCCTCTTCTGCCATTGAGACCGTTGACCATTCCTTTTGTCTCAGTTGATCCGCAGGTGCTAAGTTTGCAGACATGTTTGCAGAATGAATGAGAAGATTTGGGTGCATCGAGGGCAATGGAGGGGACACCTGGACCGAATGCCGTAATTTCTGCACAGAATACCCCTCCAAGTACACCGTTATGCACCGGTTGGACGGAGAGATGTGGGACAACCTCGGAAAAAATGGATATAAGCTGAGAGTTTTAAGTTTGTGAGTTTGGAAAAGGCGACGGCCTAAGCCTTGAAGAAAGAAGAAGAAGAAGAAGAGAAGAATTCTGCGGGCAAATTAACTTGATGGAGAGGAGTGATATCCATTAGGATATAAAAAGATTTTGTATTTTTCAGGAGTACTAACGATATCTTCGAGTAGAAAAAAATAATTTTATATATTTTTCTTCTGGAATTACTACAGATCATAAAATTTGTAATAAATTGTCATATCAATTATAGTTAGCTGAGGACTGATTCACGAGGAAATGAATTTTGTAATAGTTTAAAGTGTAAATATAGCTTGTAACTATGTTTACATATGGTCTTATTAATTATTCTGAGCCATTAAATCAGTGTAGACAAGTTAGTTAGAATTAAATAATAAAGTAGGAAGAAAAAGGGTGGAGGTAAAATAATTTAAGTCGTGTAGAGTGAGAGGGAGTTAGCTTCATAGTGCGGAAGGGTGATGCGATGAATTCCATCGTTGGCCGGGTTTGCTTATGAAGACACGCCCCATTTCAACTGCTAATGGCAGCCGTCTCTGTGCGTTGAGCGGGACGAGTAATTGGTCGACTTACTCGATAAATCCTCTGGGACCGTAGGATCTAACAAAAAATAAAAAAATAAAAAATTGGCCCTTGTCGTGATCTAGATATATATCATTTCATGTTTTCTTAACATCATTTAAAATAATAGTAGTAATAAATAAGTATGAACAAATATTTTATCAAATTATTTAATCTTTACTAATTAAGTAACATCTGCATTTAAATTAAGTTCATAACACAGACGTTTAAGATTCCAAGCTTAAATTAATAACGTTATAAATTTTCTACAACTAATTTACGCCTGCATTAATTTTATCATATTACGTAGCTATAATTATTTACTAATAAAATTATTATAATTACAATAATTATTATTATTAGGCCTATACTTATTTACTGTTAATATACAGGCTGATTCTAAATTATGGTAAAGTAATTTTGTACATGATTGTAGAGACATAAGTAGAAACATATGTCCGCAAACGCTTCATTAACGAGTAACAGCTAGCGAAAAATTTCGCTCCGATTTCAGTTCCCCTGGTGAAGTACAGCGATACTGAATGTTCTGGGGGCTACTTTTTGTGACAAATAAGGTGAATTTATATGGTAAATTGATTTGGGGAGAGAAAGAGGAGGATGTGCAAATTCAGCTGGATGCTTGGAATGAAATAATGAAGAGTTTTAGACTTCAAATAAGTAGAGAGAAGAGTGAAGTAATGGTTTTCGGAAGAGACAAGGGTATCGAAGGGGACCATTACACTGGAAGGAGAGGCACTGAGGTTGGTGAACAATTTTAAATATCTAGGGAGTGAGATTTCAGAAGACGGAAAAATAGATGGAGAGATAACAAAGCGGTTGCAAAAAGGAAGAAATATATACCAAGCGGTAAAACACTTGTTATGGGACAGAAAGGTACCAGAGAAGGCCAAAATAATGATTTATACATTGTATTATGCAATAGCAGTGCTATATGGAGCGGAAACGTGGGGGATGAATGAGAGGAATTGGAGTGGGTTACAGGCGGGGGAGATGAGGTTCTTAAGAGCGGGGGACGGTAGGACAGGGAGGGATAGAATAAGAAATACCGGGATTAGAGAGGAGCTAATTGATTGTGGAGGGTGTGAGGGAGAGGGTGGAAGAAATGAGGGTGAGATGGTGTGGCCATGTGAAGAGAATGGGGGTGGAAAGGTTGCCTGGAAGGATCGAAGAAGGAAGGGTGGACGAAAAGAGATCTAGAAGACGACCAAGAAAAAGATGGAAGGATGAAGTTAGGAGGAGTGTGGTGGAACGGGATGCAACTGGGAACGAATGAAGGAGGAGAAATGGTGGACGGACAGAAGAAAATAGAGAGGCTTGGTGAACATCCAGACCCGGCGATAGCTGGAACGGGCATTGGATATGTATGTATGTATGTATGTATGTATATGGGAAATCATCTAAAACATCAAATAAATCCAGCCTGGTGTTAGCAGTTTTAAGAAAAAACGATGAAATATGCAAAACATCTTAGTAGAAAAACACAGTTTTCTACGTTTGATGCCCAACAACTTAGTTAAATGGCCAAGTCCATTTTATTATACTTTTATTTACATTTATTTTACATTGCTTACATAATTTCTTTCAGAATTAAATTTTCTATAATTTTCATTGGGAAAAATAATTTGTTTATTGGTCATTTAATAAACTTATTGGGGATCAAACGTACAAGACTGTGTGTTTTTCTACAAAGATTTTTTGCATATTTCATCCTTTCTCTCAAAAAAAAAAACTGCTAACACTACAGCTTCCAGACTGGTTTTGTTCGAGGTTCTAGGTGATTTTCCATGTAAATTCACCATATTTGTCGCAAAAAGTAGCCACCAAAAAATTCAGTATCACTTTATATTACAGGGGAACTGAAATCGAGGTGAAATTTTTCGCTTGCTGTAACTCGCTAATGAAGCGTTTGCAGATATATGTTTATATGAATTATTTTCTTATTTTTAGCTCTACAATCACGTGTAAAATTACTTTAACATAATTTAGAATCAGCCTGTATATTAACTTTAAAAAAACCCTTTATACTACAAACGCAATTATTGTTAATTAATGTTAGGAAGATTTTGGGACATAGTATAAAAAAACATGTGAATAATTAAACATTAAAACAGTGCAGCCTACAGGACGAAAAATCCTGTATCTTTTACCTCTCCGAATAAATTATTATTGTGCAATTTGTAGGCCTAGTCACGTACTAGCTATTTGGTAGCTTAGCCTGACTTTTGAATATAAAGTAGTCAAAAATTAGAGCTTAAGAAGTCTTATAACCTGCTGAGGTTTTGAAAAACTGAAGGTAGTTCAGTTCCTATTTTCTTCTTTTTTTTTACTTGTTTAGTCACAATGATGGTGATTGTGTGAATGGTGATTTTTAGAGTAAGTCTTGTTCTGTCAAGTTCAGTTCTTTTATGTCATTCAGTACATCTTTATGCCATGGGTATTGGGTCTGGTATTTGGATTTCAACATGTGTTTAACTAATTTATGGAGAAGTCTGTCAGGTGCCATTCTGAGGATGTGGCCAAAGTAGGACACCCATTCTTTCTCATTGCGACTGTGATGGGTTCTATATCTTTATAAACTTGGTCGTTCGGTAGTAGTCTGAACTGCTTGTTGACTTTGTGTTTTTTACCAATACATGTTATGAGAATTCTACGTTCTATTTTCCTGCAGAATTCTTTGATTCCTTGACCATCCATCCAGGCAATGGTTTCACCTCCGTACAGAATTTGTGTTCTTAAAGTGATCTTGTATATAGTGTTTGATTTTTGTGTTGATCGATAGTGATTTTTCGTTGTAGGTATTTCGGGTGAGTTTCTGTCCAATTTTCAGTTTTCTCAGTCATTTCGTACTTAATAATTTAGAAAATTCATTAAACATTTTGTGTTATAAAGGAACATTCTTTAATTCCTTTAAGTAAGTTATTCCTTCTAGAAGACTAGCTGAGCAATCTTTAAAAATAGTTGTGAACTGGCACGTAGAAGGGAATAAGAATTCAAGAGCCCATTGAATATTATTAAAAATTTCATTCAAGTTTTGTGTTTTGTTAGTTAGTATCGTTTTAAACCATTACTGGGGATTGAGTGATCTTGTTGAAGCTGTAGATAAATACGAATGATTACAGATGATAAATTTTGGTAAGACGAAATCTGTAGAACGTAGGAACTTAAGAATGTGAATAAACAAATAACATGTAGCGTGTAGAATATTGATTAAAACAAAGCGTTAAAAACCAGCGACCTGTCACATAAATGACAGTAAAGATGTAATATTGTAAACATACAAATTTAGCACCTTCTAATTTTCAAGGTAGCCCTATCCCTAATGTATGTTCAAGCCACAAAAATCTTGTTTATAAAAAAATAAATGTTTACAATACAATCAGGAGCTGACGGCGGACAACGTGTTTTGACTATTTAATTAAGGGTATTTGTTATTTAATTACGAGAAATTCTATTTTGTTAATTCTGGAAAAAACGAAAACCCAATATAGGAACACTAAACAAAACTCACGTACTTAAAAAAATATATTCAAATTGTTCATTCCAAAAATTAACAAGTTGGTGTTAAATAAATGCTACTGATAGAATGAAATTTAATTTTCTATAAACGCTTAAGTATCCTAAAATAGAATGAAAATAATGAAAAATGTGTAAAGTATTACGATAAAATACATGTAGAAACGTATGACTAAATATGGCTAAACCTTATATTAACCTCAGTAACGACGCATACAGTTTTCAGTAAAGCTAACTTCGAAAATTTATATGATCATATAGCTAAATTTTCATACTACAAATAGAATTTAAACTTTTTTTATTTCCATTGGAGTTTATCCTTAAAAATTTACAAAATATTCTTAACTACATGAATTTAAAATCCGTGGACTCAATCTTTATTTTTATACTTTACTTAATATGAGCGAGAATCCTACAGCTGCTGCCGCATCCGGCACCTCAGTTTCCACCTCGGTCTGTTCCACGAGCCTCCTCCTTCTATCTTTGCTCTTTGCTGCCTAACCTCTCTCACCCCTTCTTCCTTGGGAAGATTTTGTAAAACCTTGAGCTTGAAAAAACTTGAAAAATACTTTCTTGGGTTTTTATTTTAGAAGGGTTTTTATTTTCAAACCTACAAGAAAATCTGCTAACTAAATTAAAATAGAGGTAATTATCTACCACCCAAAGTTTATAACTAGCCCAATGAAGCTTACAGGTTAGTAATGTAGGGCCTTTGCACATTTATTAAAATAAAAAAATATAATCTATCGAGTAATAAATTTACTGAATTAATATTTCTTTACAATGTACATATTGATTTATGTAATAAATATCTATACATTAAAAAATCAACCTGAGATTTAAATAAAAAAATTACTATTGAATAATGTTATGAACATTGGTTTTTAAAATATTTTTGAACAGATTCCCTTCTCCTCCTTCTCCATCTCTTATTAATTTCCTTGCCTCGCTATCATTCTCTTCTTTCCCATGCCTGTACTCAGAATGGCTTCCTTTTCTGTTAAGTAAAATTTAATCGTAACTTTTGGTTAATAAGTTTTGACATAAAATGTACGAACGCTTTTAAAATTTAAACAAATTTTACTATTTACATTTTTTCAGGACATCCAATGAGAAACGTAAAGAACATGTGAAACGTCCTATGAACGCGTTTATGGTGTGGGCACAAGCTGCAAGAAAACAACTGGCGGTTCAACATCCACATTTACATAATGCAGAACTTAGCAAGACACTAGGACAGCTATGGAGGTAAAGTATTTTCTGAAAATCGATTGTAATTATTATTGGTATTAAAAACTATTATTCATAGTTAGTAAGCCCATAAGAAGGCTTAGTTTAGCGGTAATATTATGTGATATTGGGTTTTTCACGCAAATGTGTAAAAATCGATTTTTTAAAGATTTTAGCCTTAGTATGAACCATTACCATTTTAACCATTTATTCCATTTTAACGACAAAAGTGTATAAATCAAATTTATAGGAAGTTAAAAGATCTACAACTTTTATTTAGAACATTTTTCTCTACAGAGCCTAGTTTAGCGTGACAGAGTAATTTTCCGTATTTTAAAGCCAAACTGAGGTCGATTTTCATTTTGCGTCTTTCACTCATGATTAAAATTAGGTTATGTTTATTGGGGTAAGTTTGTTTGTTTATTTCTAATGTTTTATTACTAATTTTAGGTTATATTGGTCATTATTTGCATTGGCAAGAGAAAGTCGTGTGAGTGTTACACACCAGATATTTATAGTTTAGCATAATACGAATGGGGCAGTGATCACAACTAATCAGTTAAATTGTGTTTTCATGTTCAATTGGATTTTCAGTTTGTCACACCCCCTCACTTGCACACATAACCCATGTAAACAAGTGAGATTGGCCGGGGCGCCCAAGATAAATATTTTGCAGCAGGAAAAACAAAAGGACAGGTTATGATACACTATAAAAAAAACAAGAATAATTTTTAGGTCCGTTTCAAGAAAAACATTTAATAATAATTCAAAAGTTTAAAAAAAAATAACAACAATGGAAGCTAAAGAAAAGGTAAAAGCACAAAATATAATTATCAAGAAATTTTGAAAAGATATTAGCTCAAAAATAATATTTAGTTTAAAAAAAAAATAAATAAAAAATTTAAACTGAGAAAAACAGAAAGGAATGAGCAATTCCAATTCCAAATGTAGCAATATTGTAATTATTCATTAGATTTTTCAAAAGGGTAATCCAGTTGATTAATATCAGAGTAAAAAATAATATCAATTGAGAAAAACATTTGGCCAGTTACGACTAAATCAGAATTCAATATTTAGTACATAAGTTAGTAGTGAGGTGCACCCCTTAAAAAATAATAAATTTAAGATATAATGAAATTTACAGTAGTGTATAAGGTAATATGTTAAGAATACAATTTAAGTTCATCATCATGTCCGTTACAAAAGATTATACAGGTCCAAAACGCATCGACACTTGCAGGGAGGTGGTTCCTGAGCGTAGCCCAGCAAGGTCTAGAGTAAATAAATGTAAATGTAGGTAAAATAAAGTTGACATACCACAAAGCCGATTTTAAACAAGAGTACTTAGCTTCATATTCCTGGGTTTACTTAAATGATTTGGATGTCAAAGAAAAATTAGCCATCGATAGACACTTGCAGGATGTGGTGTGATCAAGACAGGCTGGAGCAGCTCAAATTAAATGAAAATGGTACCATCTTTCCATCGTAAATAACCTTTTGGTATCAATATATTTTTCATCTTTCGATTAGCTCATCTAATGTAAGTTCATTTGTTCGGAAACTGGGAACTGGAAACTGCAACCCTATCAGAATACAATCATAAAGTCTTAATAGTTTATAAAATTAAAGTTTAGTAGAGACTAAAACATTATACAGATTTTTACATTAAAATGTTTAGCATACAAAATAATTATACTCTTTTTGAGATATCAAGTAAATTCAAATGTGATGAATTCATTTGCCAGTAAAGAAAATAGACCCTTATTAAATACAAAACTCTAGAAAAACAGTATTAAATATAGTCATAAACAATAAAGAAATAGATTTTACTACAGTTATTATAGATATAAATTGTCAAAACAGTGAGTTGAATTTAAAGAAAACCTTTTTTACATAAATTTTTCAACAAGGAAAAATATTACATAAAACCGTGTAATTGTAACAAGACTAGCTTAAATAGTTACAAAATATACATTTTGGTTAGCAACGAATTCACCGCATTCGTATAATATGGAAATAGAAAATTTACTTACCAAATATTTGGGACTTCAAAAGTACAACATCATTAAATTATATAGTGAAAAAAAAAAAATAGAACCGAAAAAACTACATAATAAGAACGGCACAAAACACAACCATCCAGGTTGACCTCGAGGAAGGGAACAGGGAACAACACGATAATCAGATGACGAGGACCACACCCTCCAACTCTCTAGACAGCAATTCGCTACACAGACGTGGTACACGTAACAACCACGAGATAGCAGAAGCTTACAGACAGAAGCGAAACGGCAAAATAAACCAAAAAAAAACAACATAGTAACAGATGTTACAAGTTTAAAAGGAATTTACAATAATGAAAATTTTGTAAATTATTTAGTTTTAGTTAATAAATTAGTTTATGATTAGGATATCTAATATTTTAACTAGGCCTAAGTCTTAATATACCCAGAAAATATTGAGAAAAATATTTTCTACAATAAATTATGAGATAAAATAAAGAAATCCTGTAAGCTAAAAAAATTTTCGGTTCTAAAGTTGCAACAAAAATTACACGAAGGTTAAACAAAACTGATTCCGATAAATCGTGGTGTGTTTCCTCAAATTACCCTACATTCGATCACATTATTCCCACATAATAAATACATGTTAGTTCTGATAAGGAACGGAAATGACATTGAAAATACAGCAAGCCTGTCTCTACAAGTATTTCACAACAAAGATGGTAAAAATGTTTAAGTATTTCATCGAATCTTTACATAGTACTAAGAAATGATCTAATCAAATAATAAAATTATCATAGTACCTTAATAGCAGGCTTATTGCAGTAGGTCTTTAATATGTTTTACATACTTATCACCGATCCTATATTTGCTTTCATAAATAAACGGATAAATTTTTTATTATTTTTTATATTATGTATTTAGGTACCTATTTAGTGGCGTATGTAAATTTGCATGGTTTATATAGATAACATAATGTGGTTACTCGGTTGACATTGTAGGCCTATTTAATATTTTTGGCACATTGACCCAAAAAACTAATATTGTCAGAGATAAACTTCTGTAGATTACGGATAAAACTGGAGGACAAAAAGTTAAGATCACTTGTACAAAAATTAACCCATGATTCAATGTCAAAGATCATAATCGGCACGTTTAACTTCCAGCAAAAAATATTTTAAGGACAGTGTTTTTAAATATGTTGAAAAATTTTCATTTATATTTAGAAGGAATATCAAATTTTTAAAAAGAAGATGATTAAAATCAATACGCGTTCGAATTTAATTTCTGAATAGCTGTATTAGATAAATATTGTTAGTCAGAAAGGATATTTAGAAAACTGGAATAAACAAAAAGAACATAAGGGATCGAACCAAATTCAGACTTTAAGTTAATTCTGACTTTAAGGATTTCCACGAAGAGATAGACGGAAAAAAGAAAAGCATACAGCGAATGAACGCTGAGAATATATTTTTCTATCTTTACATTTTATTACGGTACTGTACACTGAGCTGCACAATGTCCGTATGCGCGTGTTGTTTAGGTCAACAGCCGAAAGGCTGGTTTGAACCTCTAGAGGTTTTACTAAGTAAAAACGAGGAGTAAGGTGGTTTACCATTGCCTTCCTCACTGAGTTGAAAGAGTATGCTTATCAGCATGCCAGGCCCTCCGAAAAGCACTCACTTTCCACCCTGCAAATGACACCTTCACTTCATTCACCACAGGGTCTGGCTGCATAGTGAAATTCATTACTCTCAGAGGAGATAACTCTGACTAGTGTCTTTTACACCTCTACCTCTTCTGTTCTTAAATAGTTCAGTCATATAAGTGGCTGACTATGTGATAAGAAACAGAACTATTTTTTTAGCCCTGGACCAAACAGATAGAGTGCAATTAAAATAACACTCCACCTGCCCGTTTTGGGCATACCTGCCCGTTTTGGGCATACCTGCCCGTTTTGGGCATACCTGCCCGTTTTGGGCATCGTATGCGCGTAATGATATTTAAATGACGATGGGGAATTTTACTTAAGGAGAAGAGGTACCCAGTGGTACATTCTCCGTTTATAACTACGTCCGTTATTCAGACCAAGAGATCTGTACTCCATTTTCGCTTTAAACGTCGATCGCACAGTTGGTAATTTCCTTGTTACTGAATCACAGGCTGGTTGGTTTGGATGGACATCTAGTCGTTCGTGAAATTTACTATATAAGGTCGCGGTTAGTTTCTTTACTGTCGGAATTTTGAAATCGTTGTGGAATGTTTTATTGCTTACATAAAAAGGAGCGTCATAAGCAAATCTTAAAAATTGAAGCTGAGAATATGGGAAGCAAAAAGATATTTCAGAGAAAAAAAGAATTCAAAACTTGTGTAATAGTCCTAAAGGAATCTAAGTTTATTAAGAGAACCTGTAATTGGTACCCAGACAAATGTTAAAATAGAATCTATTTATGACCCGTTTTCTCAAAAATAGTTAGCCAACTAAAACTCTGCTGACCTATCAATGAATATGATTTATGAAAAATGTCTTAAATTACTTAATTTTGCCTTGTAAAGGTTGAAATGATTAAAAATTGAAAAAAGTTTGCAAAAGACTCAATTTTATCAATAATGTTCGAGAAACAAGATAATTTTTAATTTTTTAAAATATTTTTACTACAATAATTTAGAATGAATACAAACATTAAGCTCTCAAGATTTTACTAGCACGTTACTTCCAATGGTTTTTGAGATAATGGGTAATTTATAACGAATGAAGGAAATTGTGGAAAACGAGAGTTTACGAGAATTTTTGAAACTTCGAGAAAAATCACTTCATAACTTTGAGGTAACCTCAATACTTAGTAATAAAGAAAACAAAAATTGTTCAAAATGTAATGTGTTTTGTATTAATATGAAATTTATCTAGGTTCTGCTTTTTAAAAAATTGTTAAATTCAAAAATTATATTTCTTCTATTTCGATTAATGGCTTATGATACTTTAAATCATGAAAAAAGTCATGAAAACCATGAAAAAGTCAAATTGATTCATAAGGCGCTTGACAAAAGTCGAACCTAACCTAAAAGTATACCTTCTAGTTTTTCAAAACTAAAAATACTTAATTCCTGATAGGCCCAAGTGTTCAGAGAATAGCAAAGTAAGAATATGCAAAATAGCATACGTGCAGAATTGCATGCGGCTTTTCTTACCAGTAGGCAAAATTATTTAAGCGTGTACGTCTAGGTTTATTTGGTAACTTTACAGACTTTACTTTACTTTACTTGGTACTTTACAGAAAGATTAAATAAAATTTTAAATACTAAACAATGACGAATTGTTGGGAAAATTAAAATTTTGAAGAAGTAAAGAAATATTGGAAACGCTGCGTATTTATAAATTCTACGTATATCTATGTTTAAAATAAAAAATTTTTCATTCAATTTATAGTAACTAAATTTAACTACAACTAATTTTTTTATTAATTTCATTATTCTATCCTTATGTAAAATTTCAGGAAAAACAAAATTTTACTTTTTTGTTATAAATTTTATAAAACTCAATAATCTAACTAATTAATTCATTTCAAGAAAATAAAAAAATATTCCGTAACACAACAGAATGTAGGCTATTCTGTTTTTCTAGGGAACAATGTTTATATAGAAGTATGTGAAAGTAAACGTTCCTGTAAAATTCCAAAAATTAGAAAATGCAAAAAGACTTGTAGAATTAAATAATATTCTATATGTGCCGACTGCATTGGCGTAGTTGGTAACGTGCTCGTCTCTCATCATGCGGTTGTGGGTTCGAATCCCACTCAGGCATGGCATATTTTCATATGTTATAAAAAAAATCATTCCATCCTCAAACAGTTACACCCCAACGTCGTCACTAATGACCGTTGCAGTTGATACGACGTTAAATAAATAAATAAAAAAATTCTATAGTACCCTATGTTGTTGTTGTTTAGGTCATCAGCCGAAAAGCTGGTTTGAACCTCTAGAGGATTTTCTAAGTAAAACGAGGAGTGAGGTGGTTTACAATTGCCTTCCTCATTGAGGAAAAGTATGCTTTATCAGCATACCAGGCCATCCGAAAAGTACCTACTTTCCATCCTGTAAATGACCCCTTCACTTCATTCACCACAGGGACTGGCTGTACAATATAAATTATTAGTCTCAGAGGGTTTAACTGTGATTAGTGTCTTTTACACTACCTACGGTAATTATCTCTTCTGTTCTTAAATTCTTCAGTCATGGAATCGGCTGACCATGTGATAAGAAACAGAACTATTTTTTGTAGCCCTGGAACTAGGTATCTTATAATAGATACTCTATAACTAAACAAAAACAAATTTTTTTATACTCTCAGTGATTTGAGTTAATTAAAATATTAAATGACCGCCTCCGTAGCGTAGTGTTTAG
Organism: Catonia carolina; assembly: GCA_035578175.1. Classification (NCBI taxonomy): domain Eukaryota; kingdom Metazoa; phylum Arthropoda; class Insecta; order Hemiptera; family Achilidae; genus Catonia; species Catonia carolina. Next base: position 250,623,511 of record JAQMRL010000001.1, on the reverse strand, counting down.
CGTGTTAGCCTGCTACGCAGAGGTCCCGGGTTCGATTCCCGGCCAGGGTCTGGAAATTTTCACGTGTCAAATCCCACAGTTAATGTTTCATAACCCACCGTAGTCGCTAATAACCAAGCAGTTGATGCAACTTTAAAAAAAAAATTAAAGTAATAAATTATTTTTAAACAAAGTAATAAAATTAGCAACAATATTAATAGATTAAAATGTCATAAAATTAAACAAAATTACAAAGTAAGCAAATTAATTGAATAATTAATTCAGTTTTATAGACTGATTATTTTATAAAATGCATTTAAAAATAATATATAATAAAAAAATATTGACTAAGTGAACACAGTAGAATATTTAATGAATCTGACCTGAGAGGTTAAATAATTTTATCGCGCCGTACGACTTAATATAAATAACCATAGAAATTAGTTTCAAATTTTTAATTTCTTATAAAATTCATTAATAAAGACAATTACATTGGGCAATTATAACGCTGATTAATTTAATAGTATAGGCAAATCATCAAACAATTAAAATAACATAAATTTTATTCTTTAGTCTGGTGGTTACAAAATGTAAATTTCCAAAAAATTTGATTTGTTTTAAAAAATACAAGTTTTTTTATTATTTGCAACATAATTTTGGCGGAGGTTGTTTCTTTTTACCATAACATAAATATGAGTCATGATGTATAAGTGTGATAGGATTCAACGGAAAAAAACGAACGCCACTTATTCTAAACTGATCTGACGTTATATTTTACATATTTATCAAATTAGTTGTGTCAAAGGTCAAAAATCGTAAAAGCGTAATAAAACTATTTTATTTTTAAAATAATAGTTTACAAAACATTTCAGCAAACTAGTCACCAAATAAAAATTTTAATTTACTAAAATATAAGTGAGAGTTTGGGTAAAGATACAAAGAATACTTACGAAACATGGACAGTACTTTTGTGATTTTAGTTCAAATTTGTCAGTTTTAAACCTCCTCAGCTAGTCATGACCAACATAAGGATGAAATTTATTTATTTTATAATGTAATGTCAAGTTTTCTTCTTCTTCTCGTCACGGTTAGGCATTTCTAACTGTTCCGGCACCCATCTTTTCTTCGGCTTGTCAATATCTCTGCTTCCTACTGGTTTGTATCTTCTAGGTAAACCAGGTAAGCGGCTTTCTGGCATTCTTTTTAAATGTTCGACCCATGGGACACAAAACAATTTTATTTTTTTGTTGAGTGGAAAAATTCTCAATTCTTGCCTTATATCTTCATTTCTGATACTGCCTCGTCTTGCACATCCCTTGACAGACCTTAAGATTTCATTTCTGGAGTTTGGATGTTTCTTTCTATCCTTCTCCTCATCAGCCATGTTTCAATGCCAGATACCAAGGCTAGAACTGTCAATATCAAGTAATTTACGCAAATTAATTGGATCATACGATGTTTTTATACTCGGTTTGCAGGTGTAACAAGGTACATCTCTTCAATTTGAATAAAATATATTTAAAAATATACTTAGTGCATTTTTTGCATATTGTTGAATGGGGTAACTTTATGGTAAGAGTTCCTTTAAAAAAATCTGAAAAATACTTGAGTGGTTAAACATTTTATAGTATGCAAGAATTTCTTTCTAAATAATATTAGGCTATATAAAAATTAAAAATTATTGGCCGCTAAGTAGCGTAGTGGTTAGCACATTGGCCTGCCACGCGAAGGTCCCGGGTTCGATTTTCGGTCACAGTTTGGACATTATCTCGTGTCAAATCCCACAGTAAAGTTACATACTCCACCGTAGTTGCTAATGACCAAGCAGTTGATGCGACTTTAAATAAATACATTTAAAAAAAAGAAAAAAAAGAATTAACTCAAATTAAATAAAGACCAAAAGTGTTGAAGCTAATGCTAAGAAAACTATACTATTGTGTAGATGTTAGAAACTGATATACTCTAAAATTGTAGTAAGTAACCTTGTAGTAGTAGATCAATGTGTGATTGAAATATGCTTTTCAGGTGTTATGTATTAACTTATAACTTCTTGGCATGTCCTATAATCCCTCAGGAATCTTTTGGACGCAATTAAAAAAATATATAGACTATATGATTGGTCGCTATCAACATTGTATATTACTGTTAGTTGAATGGTAAACCATCTTCGATGTCTGATTCCACCTCATCTATGTTTGTTCGGCTCCAGGATTTATGCATTATACCTTAACGAATTAGATACTGCAGTGAAGGCGGAGTATAGTGAATTAGTTTACTATATCCAATTAGATCTTCGATTATTCTTGTAATAAAATTAATGTAATGAAATGAAAAACGCAAAATTGAAATGAAAAATAAATTGATTTAATGAAATCTAAAATGAAAATGTAAAACATTGACAAAGGAAATGTTTTACAAAATTAGTTTAAATGCTTGAATTCTTATTTAGTGATGACAATATGATGTAAAACTAAATATTTTAATGAAATATTAATGAATATAATTATTTATTGCAATATCTATTTTAATATTAAAATTTATACTAGCTATGAGCTCAAATTAATTAATTTTTATAGTTAGCCTACTACTTGAATTATCCTCGGAGTCTTGCTTTTGCTTTTCGTCCATCCATTGACCGGGAATCAAATGGGGCGTCGAGTCATTGTTGCAATAGATTTTATAGTCTTGAATAAATTTTCTTTAAATATTTTCTTCTTATTTTAAAATAATTAAATTTATTTGTTTGGTTCCATAATTAATTAGATTCTTGATACTTAAATATTTTCCTTTACTTATTTTATTATTATTTCAAATTATTTAATTAAAATTATACTTATTTTGTTTTCTTGCTTAAATTTGAGATATTTGGTTTCTGGAAATAACTTTTTTAATGTTTTATTTTCTTCTTATAATTCATCTTGATACATTTAATTACTGTTTGGAATATTTAAATTTTAAATTAAAAATTGTTCAATTTTGATTATTATTTACGATTATTTTTAAATTACTTCTTGAATTTCCTACACTTTAATTGATTAATTGAATTAGAGCTTCGATCAACGTCGTACTAGAACATAGACTACTATTCTACAACCTAGATCACAGCTCAGAGCCAATTGACTTTTGTTAATCGATCCTGCGTTGTCACGCTGTGGTCCCTCTGTGTATGACAGCCTAACAAAATCAGCTGGAGTTCGGTGGAACAGTGTGATTTAGCGAAGGGGCAACCTCACACCCGACCTTGGCTGTTATTGACTAGATCTTATCTGCAGTCTTTAGTTCGTTGGGGTATAGTCAACATTCTAGCTTTTATCGCCCTGATAGATGAATTTCATCCCCAGGTCTCGGCAGTCTTTAAATTTGTTAGTGCTATAAAAATTTGTTTGAAGCAGAAAATTTTTCATTTATTCGTGGCCAAAATACCATTTTATGTATTCACTATGTCATTTATGCGTTAATTAATAATTATCGTCCGAATGTACCTAATACAGTTTGCTTAAAATATAAAATTTTTTAACCATTTTTCTTGAATCGTTATAAAATATTTTATAAAAGTTTTAGGTTTTTTCTTACACTCAAAGAAAACCTTAATCAAAATTTTTGTGTATTTTGCTTTGAAGGGTTTCAGAACTTATAAATAGGCTATTTAAATTTCGGTTTCTATTTAAAAAATTTAAAACTAATGTCAATAATAAATCACAAAACATGTATGCGTAAATCAGTTCACCGAAGCCTACATTAAATTATTACAAATTATTATAATAAAAATACGGAAATCATTCTAAATGGTTGTGTCAGCAATTGGCCTATTAATAATGATAATTTTGCTATCACAGTTTTATTGTGATAACAATGAGGCAAGGTCCCAGGGTGGAGGACACATCGCCGACGTATTTTACATAAATTAATAAAGTCATACTCTACATTATTATTTCTTTTTTGTTTTGGTACATTGTATAAAATAATTTATTTGCGTTTCTTGCCCTGAATTTGTAATTTTAATATATCATAATATTCAGTCACTAACTGTTTATAAATACTGTGCTAGTTTGTTGACAAAAATTGTTCAATTCCTTATATAAAATCGTTTGTCTTTTTTGTAAATTTTACAGTCGATCAGATCATCTTTTGACTACGTTTTACTTGTTTTTTCTGCATCCAGAATGTTTATTCATGTTCATTCACTTTTTGAGTCGTTTCGCGCGCGTTTCTTTGTTGTCTCGATCGTGTCATCATCATCTTTTAAGGATTAAGCTCAATGGTCTGTTCCGGCATCCATCTCTTTTTAGGTCTTTCCAAGCCTCGCTTCCTTCCAGGTGTATATTTCCTAGCTCGTAGAGGAAGTCTGTGTGCTGGCATGCGAAATAAATGGTTGAACAAGTTTCTCTTATATATTTTAACGTTTTACACAGTAGTTACTGATTTTCTGTTTTGTTTTCATGAAAATGTGGAAAAAATGCATTTTCTAAGATTTCGGCTTTAGTGTGCATTTAACGACAATAGTATATGTAATAAAATTTATAGGAAATTAAACGATCTACATTTTTTATTTAGAGAATATTTCTCTACAGAGCCTAGTTTAGCGTCAAAGAGTGATTTTCCGTATTATTAAGCGAAACTAAGGTTGGTTTTTATTTTACATCATTCACTCATGAATAAAATAAGGTTATGTTGTTTGAGGTTAGTTTATTTGTTTATTTCTAATGTTTGATTACTAATGTTAGTTTATATGGTTCATTATTTACATTGGCAAGGGAAAGTGTTTAATACCAGAGAAAAAGTGTTTAATACCAGATTTTTTGAACATTTAACTCGGCGCGTATAGCTTCGTTACGTACTCTATCTGACCGGTTACAACCTTTGACTCTCCGTAAAAATCTAATTTTACTTTCTCTGGCCTATATGAATATATAGGAAGGAAAGTATTGTTTTCATGCTGATTTTTCAAAATCGAGTTTTTACCGGATATAACTTACACTTTTTCAGACCCAAAACCCATAAAAACATGTTTTTAGTGATTGGTCTGTGTGCGTGCGTGAGTGAACAAAATATCTCAAGAACGGAACATCGTGCAAAGTTAAAACTTGAATCTTAAGTTAGTTAGTTAGTTAGTTAGTTCACTCTTGATTACAATTATGTAATGTTTTTTGAGGTTAGATTTTTTGTTTAGGTATTTTTAATATCATTATTAATTTTAGGTTATATTAATCATAATTTGCATTGACAAGGAAAAGTCATGTGAGTGTTTCACACCATTTTTTTTTAATGTGGTGAAGATTTAATAGAAAAGATGTATTTCATACGCATCTTTCTAAGAACGTATTTATTTACACTTAACTGCTTTTATTTGAATGCTTATACTATTTCACGTAATTTTGATAAACAGGAAAAAAGTTTTATTTCTATTTTCTTTATTTAACATATTCAGATTTAATTTTGACTTATGTTCTTTATCAATTATTTACAAAACCATATATAAAACAAAAACTTTTAAGCCAAATTTATTCATTTTAGTCATTATACTCTTGTAAGTACAATACTAATAATTTGTACGACTAATTTTACACATACAGGATAAATATGACAAATATTTATATCTTTGTAAAATATTTCTTGAAAATGTGCATATGTCTATCACAATAGTGATAAAATCAAATACTTAGACACTCAAAAAATAACTAGAAAAAAAACTTATGATAGCATATAATATGATGGAATGATGTGGTAGGTTAATACCAAATTTAAAGTCTTATTACTTTTATCAATTTGATAAAGGAGCAGCTGAAAATACATCATATATACATCCAGGTGTTTTCTCGGTGGAATTATCCAGTTTCCTTTGTACGATTGTAAATATAGAAAAAGTGACTAAAGGAAACATGAGGCACGCGCGAGAACTCGTACACCCGGCTTCTCAATATTTACTTTCTTGACTAATAAAAAAAAATTCTATAACTTACTTTTAGTTTTGTTTGCTTACCTGATATGTCATAATATATTAATGAATAGACTAATAACTCACGAGTTTAAAAATAAAAAATTTTGTATTTCAGTTTGGCTAAATACGCTATTTAAGTGACTTCTACTTTAACTATTACTATACAAAGTTTATTTTAAACCAATATGGACCTATGGGCTACAAATTTATGGTACAGCTAAACCAAGCAACCTACAAAAATTACAAGCCTTTCAGTCAAAATTCCTACGTTTAATCACCTGCGCACCTTTTTATGTCAACAACAAAATTCTACATGACGACCTTAATATTCTGTTCATAAATGAAGTAGTTAAGTCCAGCTGCAGTGTTTTATACAGAAAATTGCATGATCACCCCAACGAATTGATCACCAAACTATCGGATGCATCACTACCAGGGAATCCGCAACGCAGGTTGAAATGTCAATGGGCCCCGAGATCTTCTATAAAGTGATTTATTTTATTTTCCTTTCTCCTTTTTTTCTTGTAATGTTGTTATTTACCATTCATGTATCATGAACTTTATCTCATACAACATATAGGCCTACCAATGGGTATCACTGTTCTTTTTCATTTATTTTTTTCCTAGTCATCCTTTGTTTACTTTTATCAAATTTTCTCGTTGTATCTTAGTATATAGTTGTAAATAAAGTTATTAAAGTTAAAAAAGTTTCGCTCTCAGTTTAGCAGCTAACTTTATCATTTTATGTAAAAACCACCTTAAAGTTAGTTTGTTCTGAAAATAGGTTAAACTGGAGTATTTGGTAAAATGCAAATAATAAAAGGTTTTAAAAATTTATTTTATCGTATCCACAACTTTATAATAATCGAACTGGTAATGGGAAGAAAACGGAAATTCCATGTTATGGCTTGGGGAAATACAAGACTCAATAGTAGGACTTCGAAGGGACTGTTTTGACTGTTAAATTAAAAGTGACGATTTTTAATAATATATAAATTTCGTATATTTAAAAAAAATAAAACCAAATCGTTTGATTTTTGAGGTAGTGACCTCAGGTAGGGACCTCCTTCTGCCTCGTAAACGTCAGAGTTGGTTATCACGTACTAAGTTATTGGATGACAAGCATGTATAAAAGTCGTTTAGGATTGTGGCCAAGTCAAGTTTTTTCCTGAAAAAGTCTGTGCAGTTGTAGGAAAGTGTTATTTACGTGTGAAGTTCAAAAAAAAGTTTGAAAGAAAAAATATTTTAGCAATTGTTTTTGTCAAACGCCTAGTTTAACCGTATTTCCATTTCAAAAATTGATTATTTTCCTATTTTTTACAATTAATTAATTTTAGCAATTTTATTTTTGTATAAAATTTACATATTCGTAAATAAGACTTAGCTAATATTTAGGAAAATCACATAAGTCTAGTACAGAAACCATGGTGAGGTATCATTAATTTTAATATAGTAATTACAATTTTAAAAGTTAAGGAAATATACATATATATATATATATATATAAACATTCATTCTGTGGGCATACCCCAGCTAATTTTTTTATCGTATATTTTAAACTTAAATCTTTACGTTCTTTAAGTTTACATCAAAGTCCAGTTTAAGTTCTTCTAAATTAAAAAAATCCTTAAAATGCGTCAAAATTCTTGATTTACGTAAATAAAAATATGAGGCTGCGTAAATTGTATGGTATAAAAAATAATTGCGTAATACTAACAACGTAAAAGAGATTACGATTGTAAACTATTGTGTAAATCGTAAAGGAGTTTACTGGTAATCACTGAAACAGATGTGCTTTCCTAAATTTATAGCCCATGTATTTTTTATTGTTCACGCAGTAAAAATGTTTTGTTGACAAAATAAAATAAGTTGTAAAGGTTTCAATGAAATTTTTATTTTTTTAGCTAATTATCAACGCTTACTAGCTATTTAGCTAACTATGTTAATAATTTTGGAAAACTACCTTTCAAATTACAACTCCTTAGCTACAAATACAAAAAATGGCAGTTTTATAAGATAAGAAATACTTAATAAAAATACTTTGAAAATTAGAGAGAAGAATCTTAAGAACTTGTATTGTTAAAATAGTTTATGGGCAAAACAGGGTGCTCATGAACAAGCAGATCTACAAGGAAATAGAACCCATCACTGATGCAGTTACTCAGAACATCAGAAAACAGGATAGCAAGGAAGATAGTGGAATATTGTATAACTCCAAAAACTTTAATCCATTGGATAAAAGAAATTAAAGAATATTTAATAGAACTTGAACTAACAATAAGCGCCCTAAAAAATCCCCAAAATACAAGCAAGCAATTGACGACAAAAATAAACAATTACATGTTAAAACAAGAAAGCTACCAATAGAATAGGGTTTATTCAAATGATGAAAGACAAAAAATATCTGAAAGAATGAAAATATACTGGGAAGAGAAATTAAAGAATCGCAGGAAAAAGTAGAGAACTCAAAACTGACTAAATTGATCCAATGCGGCAAAGAAGCAAAAAAAAAAAAAAAAACACTTTTTATTAAAATTTCATCTCAATCAAAAACGTTATGGTTATGGCCAGTGAGGTCTACGCTATAAATATCTGTGATATTTCTTTATGTAATAGTATATAATTTACAAAAAGAAGAGTTCTGATTAACATTATTAATTTCGTCGATAAATCATTCAGAAATAATTTCATTATTTTAAAAGTTGGTGCACATATAAATTTAAGAAATATTTAGTCTACCGTACTGAAGACTGTAGTCATGTACAGAATTTGACCGGAGTGAACTCCTTCAAAGTAACGAAGGGACTGGATTAACTTCTGGTCTTTGTCTGTAACACGACCCACTTAACAATTTTCAAGTAGTTCCCACAAACTTCCTTATCAGGAAATGGGTTTAAACACCTTTCAAGTGGGGGTCTTAATTACCTAAAAATATGTACAGAACATCTAATTGAAATTGTAAATTCTTACTTTATTTTTCTACTGTTTTCTTTATAATATTTTAAAGATATTTTTTGTTAATTTAGAGTATTTTCAACTGAAAGGTTAAAGGTTAATATACAATCCTTTAAGTTATTTTTTTGTTGCTCGAAGAAAAAATTGTGGGCCTAATTATTTGCTTATATCGTGGAAGTGAATTTATTAGATACAACTGTACAATAAGTATAATTATATGAAATATAATCATAACTTAACTATTAAAAATAGAGGAAAGGTAACTCAGTACATTTTTAAATCATTGTTAATTTATATTTTAGATTTCGCAACATATTTAGGAACTATTGAAAACTTTATGAAGTATGTTTTTAAAGATATAACTAAATTCATGTTTTTATAGCACGATTTTATTTTTCTTCGTTTAAACACCGTTTCTGCGATTCGCGGCAATTTTTAAAATATGCGGGGCTCATGAGACTAAGATTAAGTAATCATTGTTGTAGATATCGGATCACAATTTAATCTTTAAGTTAATTTCAAATTATTTTATTAATCTTATTGTATACTTATACGGGTATAAGCTAGGTTGTTGATTTTCCTGGTTTCAGTATATACATACTTTATTCTTCTTCCTCTCACAATTAAGGATTAGACTTCCACCTGTATCGACACACAACAACAACACATTATTGATTGAATCATTGCCATCTTTTTTGTGGCCTCCCAACTTCTCTCCTCTCCTCCGGTATGTATTACTATAACACTAAGGGAATCATCCCTCAGGCATTCTCTCTACGTGCTTCGTCCATCGATTTCGATATTCTGCAATCTTTTCATTCAGGTTGTAAACATCCAGTTCCGTTTTTATGTCCTCATATCTTACTTGGTCCCTACGACTGCAACCCTTTGTTCTCAGCAGGAATCGCATCTCTGCCACCTGTATTCTACTATCCTGTGGTCTGGTACTAATCCACGAATCACTTCCATAGAGTAGGACTGGGGCAGCCATCACCTTGTAAAACTTTATTTGGGTTTCTTTTCTTGTTTTCCTGCCTAGGGTTCTGGTAATATTGCCGCACACTTTATATTAAAGATTTCAAAAATTTCAATTCACCGACTTTTAGAATCTACCCTTTGAAGAGGTATAGAAAATGTATCATTATTTTGGGTAACCCCTTAGATTTTCCATAACAAACAGGTGGAAAGTTAAATTATTTGCACTTGATCTGCTAATTCCAGGGCTACAAAAAATAGTTCTGTTTCTTATCACATGGTCAGCCAATTGAATGACTGAATCATTTAAGAGCAGAAGAGGTAGAGGTGTAAAAGACACTAATCAGAGTTATCTTCTCTGAAAGTAATGAATTTCATTATACAGCCAGATCCTGTGGTGAATGAAGTGAAGGTGTCATTTGCAGGGTGCAAAGTAGATGGTTTTCAGAGGGTCTGGCATGCTAATAGGCATTCTTTTCCACTCAGTGAGGAAGTCAAATGTAAACCACCTCACTTCTCGTTTTGCTCGATAAAGCCTCTAGAGGTTCACCAGCCTTTCGGTTGTGATCTAAACAACAACCCCTTAGACACTAGCTGTGAAAATACAAAGGGTTTAGTTTTCTGTCCAAAGAAAGAAATATCCCGAATTCCAGGTCCCTAGGTCAGGAAGTTAGAGACTGAGTGAGTGATGGAGATAACGGGTCGTTTGGCGAGAACTTTCTCATTTATTTAACCTATACAGAAGAATTATTAGTGTTCTTCTTGCCTGTAACCGTTGGGAGTGCCGGTTTTTTAAATAAATGACTAAAAAATATATTAAATCAGCCTGAGAAAAAAATAGAATTCTTGAAATACTGAAATAAAAATATAATGTTTGGCTGAATATTTACATGGTTTTGAATTAGATTAATTAAAATTTGAGTAGTATTTTTTTATCTTAATTTTGATTAATTGAAGAATTATTCGGTCTTATTAAAACCCAGATTTAAAATGGGAGAAATTCCTTGTTTTCTGTCTTGAAAATTTCTGATAATTTTCAAATGAAAATATTTACGGGTTTGTAAAAATTTGTAAATAAATTATATTTGTTGAAATAATCGAATATAATAAAAAAATAATACTGTACAGGAAATGAATGAAAAAGTTTGTTATTAAAATAATTGCCAAGTTGTAAATCTCTTTATAAAATAAACTTAGGAAATGCAGATGTTAATTTTGGTTGCCTCATGACATCCACATCACACGTGGACTTAGTTTATTTTACTTTCAGTACAGATTTTAAGTTGTACTTTATACATTATGTGTGTATTTTTTATGTTTAGGGAGTTAAAACCTGCAGATAAAAAACCATTCATTGAAGAAGCTGAAAGATTACGATTAAAACATAAAAGAGAACATCCCGATTATAAATATCAACCTCGTCGACGCAAACCTTCGAAACCAACTAATCAAACCTTACCTCAAACTTCAAGCAGTCAAGTGAACCAACGTATCGATACATCGCCGCACAGTATGTTTTTCAGGTAAATAATATTATTGAGTTTTTTGTGTATTTTTAACAGATTATTATTAGCGACCTTATTTAATTAAAATAAAACAAACTAATCTTGGATCAATGTAGACACTCTAGAAAAAATGTAACTATTAACTAATAGTAACTAGATAACTAAATAATCTAGAAAATAAACCATTTTTTCTCTGCCTTTCAAGGATTAGGCATCTCTGCCTGTTCCAAACCTCTCAAATCTGCCCATCTCTTTCTCGGCCGTCCCTGTTCTGTCTTTCCCTCCGGTTTTGAAAATAAAGATAGTTTAGATATATAAATAAAGATCCATCTTCTTTTTTTTATTGGAAGAATCAGGGTAATTGGCGGTTTTAATTTTTGTTGCTTTCCATAACAAAAAATTCGTATCTTCACTGGTTGTCCGATTTTGGAGATAGCTGTTTAACATTTCATTTTTACAGTTTTAAATTTCCCTTTTTAAAAGATGAGTTTTATTATTAAGAATATTTTTGTCTATCGGATTTCGTGTTTGTTGCCATTTCTCCTAGCCTTCCTTTTTTTAATGAAAGGTTCTAAATTTCTTTTGGTTAATTACATCCCACCGTAGTATCCCACCGTAGTTGGCCTTAGTATTCTTCCAAGGTGCTTTCTGTTTTACCTTATTTTATTTATCAGGTTCTTTCAACTGCAGTATAGTTCTTAGTGGTACATTTAAATTTATTTTATTTTCTAAATCAGCTTTAAATTGTTCCCAGTCTGTTGTTTTATTTACTAATAAAGTTCTACTAGTAATCTACTTACTAGTAAAGTTCATTGATCAAATTTTAATGAAATATTTTAATCAAAATTCGGTTTAATTTTTATGAAAACTTAGTAGGTAATTGATAATAAGTATTCACGAAATAGGCCTATGGTAAAAGTTAATAATTAATATAGGGTATCTAGCTAATACTGTAATTTTCTTACTCTTATAATATATATTATTTTACAGTTGCAGAACATTGAAATCTGAAAATTATCACAGTGAGGAAGAAAGAGCATCGATTAGATTAGGACCAAATACGCCACCTGGACCACCTACACCTCCAACTACTCCAAATAGAGGACCATTAACTCGAATAAGATATTCTACAACACCATCAACAAGTGTACAAATAACAAGTAAGTCTCTCACGATTCCTCTATTTTTATTATTATTTACTGAAAACCTGTCGCTTTACAGCGTAGTCTAGCGCTCTAAACACCAGACCACGGAAGCAACTTTATTTTTTTATTTTTAAGAATTACTGTGGTTTTTCACAAGAATCCTTCATCTCCTTCATCCATTTGACGATTTTGCAAAAATCTGTTCAACAGCATGTCTTGATACTTTTATGCAATCTTTATTTTTGGTTGTTTTTTTCTATCAAGGTTGGCGATCATAAGGGCGATCAAAATATTTGCACAGAGAAGCAATAATACCAATCTTACCTTCATGAACATATTCTTCAAACTTTTTAAAGTTTGTGGTAATTTATTGATGTGTTTTCTTCGTACATGAGTAGTTTTTTCAGACGATTTAGGCCTGGTGTTGTGATTAGTAATATATAATAGATTCTATTTCTTGTGTTGTGATTGTGAAAATTTATAATCTGTAAAGTATTATTTTTCTTAATCATTCATGATAAAACCCATCCTTCAGAAATCGCAAGCTATCTGTTGGTTTTATAAAATTGTAATAATAATATTTAAAAGAACATTCCTTTAAAATATTCTTGGAAAAAAAATCTATATAAATATCAGAAATGCTACGCTACCTAGTTTACCTGGATATCCGGATTATCCGGCTCAATCTGGATCAGAAAATTGCGATTTCCACTAAAAATTTAGATACATTACAAAATATACTGCATAACCTGAACAGGACTGTACTCTCATCTACGTTTAACCTCTTTAGTACCAACGTCCGGAAAACAGGACGTCGATATATTTTACGTAGTGATTACATCCGGTTTACCGGACGTCGATAAGTTATGCATTAAGTTCCAACGTCCGGATGACTGAACATTTACAAAAAAACACTTTTAAACAAAAATTAATGGGATAATGTATTTGAAACAGCCTTCGTGGCGTAGTAACTACCACGCTAGCCTGAAAAGCGAAAGGTCCCGGGTTCGATTCTGGGTCTGGAAATTTTAACATGTTGAAGCCACTGTTAAGGTACCAGAACCCACAGTAGTTGCTAATGACCAAGCTGTCAAAGCGACTTTAAATAAACTAAAAAAACTATTTTGAATATTCTTATAGTTAGAACGATTTCTTTTTTAAGAACATAATAAAAATTAATTTTTAACAGGAAATTTTATTTTTCTGAAAGTTTGGTTGGCAATGGCAGGCTCTCGCCTGCAAGTTTTCGAAATAAGGGCTGGTACTTTTTGCACACTCTTATTCAAATTAAATGGCTTTAGATCAAACTTTTAAATATTGTTTCGGCACCGAAAGGGTTAAATATTCAAACTCGACATTACAGTATGAGGTGTGGCTATTAAATAACGAGACTGACGTTGTAAAAAATTTTATTTTTATTTTACACATAATCACTTATTGTCACCTTCAATATACACTCTTTCTCTATCCCTACAACGCTCCATGCGAATTTTCCATTGTTGGAAACAGTGCTGGAAGTCATCTGCTGTCAGCTCCTTCAGGACTCGTGACGCTTTCTCTTTTACAGCTTCCACAGACTCAAATCTTGTCCCTTTTAATGCAGATTTCACCTTAAAGAACAGATAGAAGATAATAACATGTGATGAAACGTGGTTTTTTACTCAGGATCCGGAAACGAAGCGCCAACCCATGCACTGGAAGAGTCGAACTTCACCGAGAACCAAAAAAGCTCGAATGAGCAAGTCAAAATTTAAAGCAATGATGATTGTTTTATTTTATATCCATGGGATTGTGAACTTTCATGGGTTCCTCAAGGTCAAACAACTAATCAATATTACTACCTTGAGGTACTTTCTAAACTACGTCAAAGAGTAAGGAAAAAAAACGCCCCGAAATGTGGAAGGACAAATCAAGGGTCCTCCACCAAGACAATGCGCCAGCTCATTCCGCGTTATCTGTCAAGAGGTTCCTAGTCAAGTACAGCATGTCAGTGTTAGAACATCCACCTTTTTCACCAGATCTTGTACCATTAACTTCTACCTGTTCCCTAAGGTGAAATCTGCATTAAAAGGGACAAGATTTGAGTGTGTGGAAGCTGTAAAAGAGAAAGCGGCATTTGTTCTGGAGGAGCTTACAGAATATGACTTCCAGCATTGTTTCCAACAATGTAAAATTCGCATGGAGCGTTGTAGAGATAGAGAAGGAGTGTATATTGAAGGTGACAATAAGTAATTATGTGTAAAATAAAAATAAAAACTTTTTACAACGTCAGTCTCGTTATTTAATAGCCACGCCTCTTATGTATTATGCTGTTAAAGCATTATTGAATCGAACTAAAGATCACAATATTATTTGCTTGGTGAGTGACGCTAGGCAACATTATGGAGCAGCACCACGACAACACACCAGCTAACCATCTGATGAAACAAAATTACGCGATCGTGCTTCATTTAAACGCCATACAAAAGTAAAAACCAGAAAAAGAAAAAATTTCTTTGTAAAGCAAAACTAAATACTAGTAAATATTTGTATATAAACGAATTGTAAAGTGTTTTTTTTTAAATAATTATAAATAAATGTTGACTTTCTCAAACCATTTTGTTTTACTATTGTTTCCGAGTTTCCGGTTTTTCGAATCGCTTCCGATCCCAATTGGCCTAAATAAACGAGGTAGTATTGTACTAATAAACTTACAATATTACCATTTTTAATCGAAGTTTTTATTTTTGTTTTACAGGTACAAGTTCTGAAACACAAAGTGAATCACAAAGTACTTCAGACTTTAATAAAATGGAAGAGTTAAATCAATATTCGACTGAATCTTTAGATAATTCAGCATTAGATAATTCAGAATTTGATCAGTATTTACAATATTATCAAAGTAACCAAACATGGAGTTACATGGGTGATCATAATGAAAACATGTTGAGGTATCACGAATTACAACCGTCTAAAGAAGCAACACGGAACAGTTTACCATATAATTCAACTTCATATTATCCACCATCAAATTGGACACCGAATCACCAATATTTTCCTTCTTATCAGTATTTACCACAAATAACATCAATGGAAAGTCATTACTAGTACAGTTATAAGGAACGATTTGATTGGTTAATTAATAAACCAATTAATTTTGTAAAGAATGTTAAAGTTTTCAGTTTTTATTTTTTATAATTACTTTTTTCACTTCCTACATTATTAATAAATATTTAAAATCCCTTTACATATGATACAATAATTATTGTGTGGGATAATTAATTAATGGGTTACCTTTTTGCTCGGGTATTAATGTTACGCGTATTATAATAGCATCCTTACAGTAGTACATACTAATAAGCCAAAAGTTACATGTATATTTGTACCTAAGAAGTAAAGGAAGTTAACTCCATTTTTGTAATTTTTCAGAAGAACGAAAAACATGAAGTTTTTATTTTGTAAATAAATTTTGAAGGTGTGAGAATTTTTTAAATTTGTATCGAATAAAATAGCTTCTGATACAGAGATTTATATTATTAAACAACTTTCTTAAGTTCTACTACTCCTGCGCCACCACAGAACTTCATACTCTTTACGTCTTTCTGCGTTTTAATTACATTAGTGTTAACCCCTATTGTAACTTGAGTTTATCACACGAAAACAAAACTTCGACAAAATATATTGTTTTAATACTATTCTGATAAAGAAACAGCATTTTATTCACAATAATCTTTGAAAAAATAACAGAATTCAAGCAAATTCTGAGGCCTATCAGTAAGACAAGAAAAACAAAATAATTCAAAATAAAATAACTTATTGTCCATAACGAGTAGGCCTATACATTCAATATTATAGTTAAAAATAGTAGTCATTTTAAAAATCTTCCGCATCATTACACAAAAGTGGAGTTAATGTGGTTACTGCAACTTTTATGTAGCTTTCTTGCTGATTTTCAAACTTAATTTTGCCAAAATTAGAGTTAACACCATTTACCTCTAGGGCACAGATTTAGATATTAAGTTGTCAAATTGTAGATTATAAGAAAAGTATAAGTTCCTCTGTGTCCGTAAAGTCAATATGATATTTAAAATAATTATAAAATTGTAAATCTGGGCTATTTAAAAAAAATAAGGGGATAATTTGTTTTTCCGGAAAAATTTGAAATAATATTTTTATTCTATGTAGCACAGGAAGATTGGACTTGCTTTCCATAGAGAATACTGTCCGCGATAGAAAAACACTCATTTAAAAAGAATAAAGCAGTTTAAAAAGCTACAAACTAAAGACAAGAACGTAAATATTATTAAATATTTTAACACGTAAATGTTGGTTCGTCCGGAATCAGGGTATAATAAATAACAGACTTCTTTTAACTTATAACAATTATTTATTGAGACAATTAAAATTTTTTTATCGTTCGATTTCCGGCTAGGGTCTGGAAATTGTTACAGGTCATTTGTTCTAGCTAGAAGCTTTCCCTCCAACGCTGTGTGCCGCTGAGCTGTTCTGTTTAGTGGTGGGGGAAGCACCTCGTAGTTGTAACATAGTATACGGTTAGAAAGAGAGGGAATAATCAAGTGAGAAGGAGACAACACTTTCCCCTTTGAAACTATCCCTACTCTACCTACTCACCCTCCCCTTACAAACTTCTTCCTAAAACAAACGAACTATACGCGTTAAAACCCACCGTTACATTACCAAAACCTACAGTAGTCGCTAATGACCAAGCTGTCGATGCGATTTAAAATAAACTACTAAAAATAAATTGTTAAATATTTTAAAATACTTTATTCTATTTCTAAAATTCATCTGCTGCTTTTTTAATTTTTTATTAACTTATTTATCAATGAACGAGGGTAAATAAAATTCCTTTAGCGTGAACGCTGAGAGAATAACCGCGATAAAAAAATCCCTACTACTAGTCTGCTGTAATTTCTCATACAAACGATTCTATTTTGGTATTTTTTACTTACTGTGCTGAAATACATCTTAATGAACATTTCAGTAATAGTTTTAAATGATTTAAATTATCTTCTTAATTACTAGAGGTCCAAATTATCGTTTAAAAAATCACAATCTCTTGACGTAATTTAGTAAAAATAAACATTTATGCGTATACTTAATAATTTTTAATTTATTACAATTTTATATAAATTTTAATTTATTCATGACTTTGTGGTCACAGTGTATATCACAGGCTATAAAAATTTAATTACTTGAAACAAATAACAATATTTAGCTATTTATAAATGTAATAATGCTTTATTGAAAAAATGTAAATATTTTGTGTTAATGAATCATACATCATGACAATAATTAATTAGTAAAATAAGGATTAAAATATAAGAAACTCCAAAGTTATTGAGATCAATATAACCTATATACATTTACAAACTACATTACGTTAAATTTATTAACAACTAAGGTGATTTTTGGCAATAACTGTAGAAGATTGACAGGCAGGGAAAAATTAGTGCAGTACTACTGTCCGTCTGTGACTTGATGGCCCCTCGCAGAGGGGAGCAATATACGGATTGTAAAACCATTTCAGAAAACATATCTAATTTTTTTTTAGGTCACTGAAACTTTTCGAAAATGACGTATTTTTATAAAACAAAGTATTTCGCATGTTTTTTGTTTTATAAAATTATTTCGAAAAACACACGCCTAATGAGATAATGTATAATTTAGTAAAAGTTTTGTTTTTGAAGAAAAACCGGTATTTTTTCAAATACATCGTCATTGTTCAACAACTATTCCACGGATTAACGTAAAATTTGGCAGGCTTGTTCTGTAATAATTATGAAAAACGATGATGCAATAAAATTTAACAGAAATCAATACTTTTTAAGTTACAAGGTATTTTCATAAATACATTTTGTAAAATCGCGAAACACGACATAAAAAAGTCAGCAAGCGAGAAACTTTTTTGTCTTTAAAGATAACTGTACACTGTAAGCGAATGAAATAAAGAGAAAATTTTGAATTAATTTTTAGTGAAAGAATTATTTAAATTTGACGAACCGTATAGGAGTTACAAGGATTTAAGTATACCATCAATTACAAGCACACGCATCCAAAGCGCATGAAAGGCGTACGTAATAGTATTATAGGCTATTTTAGTACATGTATAAAATTACACCCTTATTGTTTATCTGTTCTGTCACGTAAAATTTATGTTTTGACAACGGTTTTGTAAAAAGTAAAATATTGTTTTTTTTTTATTTTCAAGAAACCATTTCCGAACATTTCAGTAAGCATGTTGTCCTTTTTTTCAACCAGTTCTGTAGTATCGTTGCAATGCGTCGGACGTAACTTTTACTTTCCGGGCATACATTTAAGTTACATATTGTAGTCGTAACTATTTTATCATTTGTATTAGGTTATCGTTTACTTTTGCTAAACAAATATTATAAATTACATACACATTACGTTTACTACATGAACACTACATTAACATTTCATTTACTTGTGAATGGTGCTTCAATTGTTGTGTCTTGCTCGGGTATGTGTGTTTGATAATAGTTTTATATATTCACCAATACTTTAGGTAATTAGGAAGATGTTAGTTTCAGTTATGCCTTTATGGTTTATAACATATATTAAAACCGTAAACAAATATGGATGCATAACAGAAACATGGGCAAACCGTTCACAGTGATGGAAGAAATGTAATAAACAATGTCACTAAACGTTGAGATGAAGAACGGGTTACTAATTTACTTAATCTTCCTTTACAGAAAGTTACGCAAGGAGCTGTAATTAACAATTTCCCTAAATTAAGATTCCAATACAGTTATTCGTTCAAATAAATATTGGTGATAAGACTTATCACCAACAAATTATGAACTACTACTACCATTACTTAGTAATGGTAGTAGTAGAATACGAGCGCAGTTTATTATCATGCAATGCGCGCCGCGCAGTTGCGAAATTTGAACTGTGTTAATTTTAAAACGGATGATCCGATTTGAATGATTTTTTTTTAGAGAAAATGTATTTAAGCTCTGTTAATAAACTTCATGCGTGCACTTTTACGAACGACAGAAAAATTTTCCCGATATTAACTTTTCAAAACCGCGCTCGAAAATATTATCGTTTTTTCTTATACTTTACGTCAGTACAATCAAAGTACAGCGTTTTTTAAATCCTTGTAACTCCTATACGGTTCGTCAAATTTAAATAATTCTTTCACTAAAAATTAATTCAAAATTTTCTCTTTATTTCATTCGCTTACAGTGTACAGTTATCTTTAAAGACAAAAAAGTTTCTCGCATGCTGACTTTTTTATGTCGTGTTTCGCGATTTTACAAAATGTATTTATGAAAATACCTTGTAACTTAAAAAGTATTGATTTTCTGTTAAATTTTATTGCATCATCGTTTTTCATAATTATTACAGAACAAGCCTGCCAAATTTTACGTTAATCCGTGGAATAGTTGTTGAACAATGACGATGTATTTGAAAAAATACCGGTTTTTCTTCAAAAACAAAACTTTTACTAAATTATACATTATCTCATTAGGCGTGTGTTTTTCGAAATAATTTTATAGAACAAAAAACATGCGAAATACTTTGTTTTATAAAAATACGTCATTTTCGAAAAGTTTCAGTGACCTAAAAAAAATTAAATGTTTTCTGAAATGGTTTTACAATCCGCATATTGCTCCCCTCTGCGAGGGGCCATCAAGTCACAGACAAACTTTTAATGCATCTAAGAGTCACTTGGGACTGTGGGAAAGATAGGCGATTCCAATTTAACATTGGTTGTATAGAGCAATACGCTCTCCGCTATTATCTGTCCAACAAACATACGTAGTATTTAATTAGTAACATATAAGTTTTAGTTGTAATTGTATTTTAAACTAAAGTTAAAATGATAAGTGACTATTATTTAAAGAATAATGTTCGGCCCTAATATTCGATTAAAAGATGCAGTATTTAAAATTATAAAGAAATGAACTACTTTAAAATGTAAATAGTTACATTGATAAAATAAAAATTTATAGAGCATTTATAGAATTTATAGGCCTATGACGAAAAAATGAATAAATATAGATTTTGAAAGAATAAAAAAATGTTTAATATAATTTCATTTTTTCAAAACACTTAATGGTTTTACAAATAAAATGCTGTACATTATCCTATAAACAGTTATATTCAATTATTACAAATGTAATAACAATATTATTTATTCACATATATTTCAGATAATAACGTAAACATTTTCAATCGCAAAAGTAATTTGTTTCAATATCATAAGTATAATATTTCCTACAATAAGGTCAACTTTTATTTTCATAGCGTGTCATGTTTTTAACACAATACGTAACAGCGCTCTGGCCATATAAGCAATGGTATTTTTCGACTCTTGGACAGAGTATATTAAATCCTTATTTTACAAATAACTTAATAGAAACTAAAAAATAAGTGCCTTAATTAGTTTACTAATGGTTTTAACTTAATTTTACTTAATGGTTAGTTTTATATAATTTTTATATTTAAAATTGAGAGCACGATCATGACTGAAATAAATATTAATAGTACAAGATAAAATATGTGTACATTAATTGTAAAATATAATGAAAATATTATTTATTCTGTATAGAAATTTTGTCAATAAGTCTAAGAAACCTTTTCTTGTATTATACTCTCATTAACAAATTTTGCTCATTTTATTTTAAATAATTCTGTACGAACCAAAGGCCTGGTTATTGATAGTTAAGATTTATTTTCGGAAATACTTTTTAAAAATTTTTTAACTAATGAAATATTATTGTTATTTAATATTAAGGTAAATATGATTTAATAATGGTAGATAATTAATATATTTCTGATTGATTTATTTGGTAGACGTACTTTTCTTTCCATTTGTTTTAAAGATTTTTAGTTTTTATAAGATATTTTGCTTGGTGTCTTTAGCTAACCCGGTGACTTAATCTTTAAGCTTAATTTTCAGTAGGCTACTTAAATTAATTTTTATTTGATTTCTATACATTTTAAGTTGTATACTAATTAGAGAAATGTAATTTCAAGCGAATATTACTACTGGTCATAGATATTCAAAAACATGGTGTGGAACGCTCACACTACTTTTTCTTGCCAATGTAAATAATGGAAAACATAACCTAATTTTAATCATGAATGAATGATGCTAAAGGAAAATAAAATACGCAAAATCACTAATTACCGTTAACTAGAATTTGTAGAAAAAATCTTAAAAAAAAGTTGTAGGTTTTTTAGTTTTCTATAACTTTAGTTAAGTTATATATTTTTGTCGTAAAATGCATCGGCCCTACTTAGGTTGCAATCTAAAAAAAAATATTTTATACCGACTTTAATGAGAAAATAGGGAAAATCACTAACTGACGCTAAATTAAATACCTATTATAGAAAAAAATGTTTGAAATAAAAGTTGTTGGTTTTCTAATTTTCTACAACTTTAATATTATATACTTTTGCCGTAAAATTACTGCTATCTTAAAAAAAAATACCACGAGAGCACAGCCTCTATGAATTTTAGCAGACATGACGCTTACCCTTTCATGTGGAACATAAAACATTTGGTAAATCAAGTGCTTAAAAAAAATTGTAGGAGCCGTTTTTGAGAAAATCGGGAAAAGTGAAAA
Source organism: Catonia carolina (assembly GCA_035578175.1). Classification (NCBI taxonomy): domain Eukaryota; kingdom Metazoa; phylum Arthropoda; class Insecta; order Hemiptera; family Achilidae; genus Catonia; species Catonia carolina. The sequence continues at coordinate 250,601,406 of JAQMRL010000001.1, read as the reverse complement.
ATTGCACGAATAAACTATAGGCTAAATCCGGTTGACTGATTTTGATGAAAATCTTTGTCAGGTTCCTTGTAGTGATACCTAACTTAAGGTTATAAGTTTGAACTTTGTACGATATTCTCTTTACACATAACACACATACCAATTGCTAAAAGCTTTTATTTTCAGGGGCAAAGGCCGTTTTTATCAGGGCCTAGGTTCAGGAGGTAAACGTGTATATCTGGTAAAAATTCGATTTCGAAAAATCGACATGAAACAATATTTTCCTGCCCTATGTTTTAGTCGTATAGGGTAAGAGAAAGTAAAAATATGTTCGTTAAAATATTCGTAACTAATTTTTCTAATTAATGTAGGAAATCAATTTTTCTTCTGTCAGTTAAATAACATGTATATCATTACACATGCTGTAGACTCATAGGGTTATATTTTCAGTATTTTGGTAAAAAATTTCAGTTAGATTAGATCATTATTAAGAACCAAAATTTTTTGAAAATTTATACATAAGTTTAATGTTCTTAAGTGCCATAATAATCCTCCATAAGTGCCATAATTGTGCATGAAAGAAATCGTATCTGCAAATTAGGTTCTTATTTTAAATCCTGAAAAACCAAAAAAATTACCTTTAAAATAACCGAGAAAACAATTATACTCTGTTTTTGAATTAAAAGAAACAAAAATTAATAAATCTTTTACGTATTTTTTGAAATTATTTCTAGTTACTACAATAAGAAAAACATAAAATTTGTTTTTATTAAATTATTAAAGTGTTTGTTAAATTTTATTAGAACACAGAATGCCTTAAAATACTTTTGTAACTAATTAAAAATAAACAGTATTTTATAAAAACATATAGTTAGGTATTGTTTTATTGTTAGGTTTACAGTATTTAGATAATAAGAAAATCAAGAAATATTTATAAATTATTGTAATATTAATTAAATGATTGTGTAGGCTAAATACTAATAAAACTTTAGAATTAATATAAAAATTTTAAGTATACCATAGTTTATGTAAATAATTTTGACCTAAGGTCTCTTATACTTAATAATAATAATTGTTAATATTTAATAGTAATAGTAATAATAAAACAACCCTGTATGTCTTATTTACGTAACAGTACTTAAGTTGCAGAAAAATAAATAAATTTTTTGAAAATAAGAATTTTAGAGGTTAGTTAAATATAATGTTGTAAATTATTTTGTAGTTACAGTATTTTTATGTATGTTAAACTATATTATACTAAGAAAAATTTATTAAAGAAAGTAATTTGTTAAGTATATTTGGTGTATATTTTTTATTAGTTCCTTGCTCTATGATTAAGTCCTTTGCTAAAAATTACGGAGGATATTGATATCTCAGGGATTTCCAAGGTTCTTTTTTGTATAATTAATAAGTGCAATAATGAACGGCATAAATGTTGGTCGGTGCGCAAATTATTTTATAGGAGGAATAATATTTTAGATATTATTTAAAAAATAGAAATCATTTGGGGGTTAGAAATTTTTCATCTTTTTGTGTTCTGCCGAAGTTTTCATTTCAATGTATGTAATTTTATTCAATTTCCGCCATGGACACATTCCACATATTAACAGCTAAAACCTTCAGTGTAGTGGTTTTTTAATTCACGATTTTGTTTTAGTCCGTGAAGGACACATCCCACCAACAATGGTGGCTGACTGTGAAGTTAAATCCATATTCCACAACTTAATTGCGTAAATAAAATACAAAAAATAACGAAATTAATTGGAAAACAAGTGCGTAGCAGTGAGAGTTGGTAACTTGTTTGGATTTACGTCCGCACTGGCAAATGTTGCGAAACAATGAGTGTGTTAATACCAAATTGGATGGGATTCAAAAGATGCTGAAATTACTAACCCATAACACACCAGATTTACTGCTACGACTCGGGGGCAGCCCAGGCGCAGGTGAGGCGGATGGTGGATTCATGACAGACGCAAAAAGTCAATTCAAAGTCCCAGTGCATACTTGCCTTTTTATATCTATAACCTGTAGTTACGAAAGTGTGTATATGGTTTTCTGAATGAGCTGAAATTTTTTTTACTCTGAAGAAGTAATTTAGAATAAAAAGTTTTATACAATTTGTGTGGAATTCTACAATTTTTGTTCAAGATAAAAAAGCACATCAACGATAAAAAATCTTTAACAGATTTATATTTATAATAAAGTCTTTACTAACGATATCTATACAATTTTCAGCGGATTCAACTTTCCATTGTGTATGGATAATCAGTCAGAAGCTCTTAAATATTTAAATTTGATTGTTTAAGGGGGTCACGTATCGAAAAATTTGAAAAATTTTGATTTGGTTTTTGTTTTTTTATGCATAATGTAGTTTGAAATTTCCTCTAAAAATGGTGTAAATATTATATTTCTGTAATTATTATAATTATTTTAATTATAATTATTATAATTATTTTAATTATAATTATTATAATTATAATTATTTTTCGTTAACCTCTACAGCTGGTACAACTACTAACACTGCAACGAAAACGTGGGTGTTTCCGAAAATTAGGTTTTCTTACCACATTTGTACATTTTCTCAGGACCTACTGAAGATATATATTTCAGTGAATTTTTGTTTAATTGAAAAATCCATTTTTTCTGCTTAGTATTCTGAGCGTTAAAAAATTATTTAAAACATTTTTATTAAAGTTACAAAATTTATTTTTTTGTTAAATTTTAAATTATCAACAAAAGGTTTTTTTGAAAAAAATTGTAAAAATTTTCACTTCATCAATTTAAATATTTCTTAAACGCAAAACGTGGACTGAAGAATGATCTAAAAGACAAAAATAAAGTTATAGTAATTAAATAAAGTTAATAAAAAATAAAGAAATAAAATTAAATAAAGTTAAGTTTATGTAGTTCCTGAGAAAAAGGTACTAACGTTAACAGTGGAATTATAGGTATAGGTGGCTCCCTTAAATGGTCCAGACTTGAAACCCTTTGTTCTGATTGGCCAGGGCCTCGCGATTAGGAGGATCACCAACAGGCTCCCGAAATAAAAAATGATCATGTCCTAAATTTATTGGTAGAAATTTGTCTTCTGTTATTTATAATTAACCCTATGATTAAAATATGAATGGAAGAAGTTTATTGTCTTTAATTTACTCTGCAAATTACTCTTCAAATCTGAACTGATCTCATCCAAAAATTTAAATGAACAATCATTAAAATTATAAATAAATTGTACAAAAAGAGCCTAATCGTTTCAGTTCTTTATTAAAATTCAATTGAAATTCAGAAACGTCGGCAAGTAGAGTAGGCGATACGTAATTTGGGTATGTATAATCCCGTCAGTGAAAACATACTGTCCAAGGCCCTACCAAAGCTACCACACAGCTTCCAGTGTGCAAATAGTCCACTGTAAGGGTACGGTTACACTGGATACGAATTCGCATAAAAAATTGGTCGTACTAACTGACCGAATTCGTACGTGAACAAGCCTGTATTTTATGCTTGTGTTGTCACACTGCTTACAACGAGAACGTACGAACTGAACTAATTCGCCCGACCGCTTTCAACCGACGAAACTAATTTGTTTTTTGTCATATAGTCGTACGAAAATACTGTCTGTGTATAGATGAAAACGGTTGGTGTCAAATATTTTAATGTATTGTAAATTATTTACATTTATATAAATGTAAATAACAAGCTATCACAATCGATCTCAATGGAAATTGAAAAATTAATTACCTTAATGCATAAAAAAACGCCTTTTGGAATCAAAAGTCGAAATACTACCATAATGGAGGTGTGAACAGAAAACTTTGGAATGAAGTAGCTTTCCATTGACTTATGGCCATTCACTTTTCATGCTAATATTAGGAAATAATAAATACTTTAATAGAAAAAATCTAGTAAAAAGAATTTACTATCCGCGTCCATGTCTTCAACTGATGAAAATCTCGCTCCTAATGTAACCACATAGTCGTACGAATTATTTTGTGCCAATTCCTATGACTGTTTTCCAATACGAATTCGTATCCAGTGTGACCGTATCCTTATAGTCTATCTAATACTAATAGGCGAGTGACTCTTGCTAAACTGCAACATAAAATTACGAGTGTAACATATATTCGTACTAAAGAACAACTAGCAAAAGGTATTTAATCTGTGGCAAATTATAAATAATTTTTATACGAATAACAAGTACCACAAAAACACGCTCAAATATTATGAAATATTGCGCCAAACAGAAGCAGTTGCCATCAGCTCACCCGCCTACTGAATTTACAAGGACTATAGTATTAATTTGTATAAAATATAAAAATTACTATTTTTAGTATTCTTATCTGGATCATCAACCCGAAATCTAGTTTAAAACTGTAACGATTTTGCGAAGCAAAATAATTGCCAAGGACTACTATTTCCTTCTTGAATAGATTTTTACGTTTAACCGAGTATATTTCTCCTGGATTTGTCTGAGCTTATTTTTAAATAATAGTATATCACGCCTCCTGAAAAGTTCTTCAGTGTGCGTGTTTGCTATATTCGTTCATGGGTTTAGCAATTTCAATTATCCGTCATGACAAAGCAAGCAATGCTGATTACTTTTAAATACTTATATAATTTTACTTTGCTCATAACTGCTTCAGACATTTATCTAAACATTCAACAGTTCATAACATTTAGTAGATTCTAAACGTTGTTAATATTGTGTATTAACACAATACACAGAGTCAAATCAAAAGTTAAGCTTATGGGAAACATCTCGGAAGCTTTGAAAAAAAACCTGGTGTAAGACAATTAGACGGAATGCAGCATACACTTTTCAGCTACGTTCTGGAGAAAGTAATCAAAGAATGGAAAAAAGTAAACTACCACAAAGCAATCAGAATTGAAACGGCAAACAATATTGCAATCTACTGCTTAAATTTTCCAAAAGACTTCTCAATTCTTACGGAAAATGAAGAATTAATAACAGAACAGATCGAGTCACTAAAGGAAATTGCTGAACCCCAGGTTTAAAAGTATCATTTTATAAAACTAAATGTTTTACAAATGATAAATCATCGACTAGCAAATTTTTTAAATACTAAGTACGGGAAAATTATCAGGCTACAAAAATATAATTATATGGGTGAAATGATTCAACCTAACGGTTTGGACAATGAGGCAAATAGAAACAGGAACATTAAGGTGAAATTTGCACACAAATTAACACAAAACGTATGTAAGTAAAAGTCGACCTCTATTTACACAAAACTTAGACACAGCAAAACGAAAATATAAGACCAGAGCGCCTTCACGTAGATGAATGCTTAACAATAGACAAAATTAACGAGATAGAAAACTGGAAAAAGTAGAAAGAAAAGTTCTTACAAAATAATTGGCCCAAAGAGATCCGGAAATAACAAAACAGGGAGAGAAGTAACGAAGAATTTATCGAAACATTGATGGACTTTCAGCAGCAATAAAAGGACAAAGAGCACGATTGTCATGGATGAAAATAGATTAACAAGACAAATTGTAGATTTTTTAGAACACGAAAGACAGGGCAGAAGTGTATTATAACTGAAATTCAGAAAGGATTGGAAGCAATGGGAATTACAGAAGAGAAATGTATTTGAAAAGAGGGTATGTATTTTTATAAGTTTTCAGACAAGATAAATGAAAGGCCAAGTCTATCGATTGAGGAGAAGAGATCTTACAGTCAAAGAAAATTAAACTATTTGAAGAATAAAAATGTCTCTAAAACGTAAATCTGGATTCATGATCCAAAGTTGACCGATTAACGAAAGTACATATGCAGAGTTAATTATATTTTAACTCTAAAAACTAAAATGAAAGGCCAGAAATTTATTTCTTCAAATAATCCTAAACTTAATTTTAGCAATGTTTCAATGAGTTATATTGCATGTGCGGATAAATTCCAGACAATAAGCGTAAAATCGATGAGTTATTTCCCAGATTCTTGTAAATTAACCCTTAAAAGTTCTGACAAGTAGATGTAAGCCTATAAATATTATTTTCCAATTTGGAATATTATAGTAGACAGGTACGACTGGCATCGACAAAAATGAAAATATTTACTTTCATTGAAAAAGCTGTAGATTATGATGGATATTACAAACTTCTATCAAAATGCAGATACAGACAATGAAGGCGTTCATAATAATGTACCTATTTATTTTTTAGGCCTACTTCTCATAAATGCGTACACGTGAGTGTTTATTTTCGTAAATCAAACCGATATGGATTTACCCATCTACGTCTAATACTATTTGTTGTCATAAATTTTATCAATCTATTATATATATATTAAAATAAGGTCAAACTCCTTTTTTTCTTCCGGATGGATTTGTCGTAATACTAAGTGTACGTATGGTAATAACGTAGTGAATTGATAATATGATATCGTACAGAAATGGCAGACACAATGACGCTCATTGTAACTAATGTCAAATAACCCTTCCTTGTCCATCAAAAAAAGAAGAATAGAAGTTTTCTCATATCTACCCCAATTTATTGATTGTATTTACAAAATATTGTTCGTTTGAAATGTTATTTAATATTTGTATTAAATATTTTCACATTGGTATCAATCTTATTTAAAAAAGAAAAGAAAGGGAACGAGAGGGGATGTTAGGAACAACTACATGAATCAAGATAAAGTTGTTTTTTTTTAGTGACTAAATGCTCTCCTCTGGTGTAGTAAAATACAGATGAGAACAAAGGAAATAGTGGCTACATCTCTATTGGAGTCCACAACGACGTATGGTGCTGAGTATTGGCAAACGAGCTTCAGGAATAAACAAAGGACTGGTTATAATTATTGTTGTACGGGGTCTCCCGAATAAACCATATGAGAAATGAAGATTCAAGACAAAGGACTGGTTTTCAGGATACCTTAGATGACAAAATAGGATAATAACATAGCAGAATATATAGAATAATATATGCTACCAGACAGTTGTCTCTGGTATAGTAAAATACAGATGAAAACAAATGAAATAATGGCTACATCTCTATTGGAGCCCACAACTACGTATAGTGTCATGAACTGACAAATGACTTCCAGGAATAAACGAAGGCGGAGGCCTTGGACTGGTTACTATTGTCGTATAGGTTCTCCAGAGTGAACCATATGAGAAATGTAGATATAAGACCAAGGACCGATTTTCAGGATTCCTTAGTAGACAAAATAGCATAATAACATACCAAAGAATTGGTATGGAAAATTAATAAATATGGTAGTAAATAAATCGATGGAAGTTGTGAATATGTGAAACGTCGAAAGTTGGAGTACTTTGGTCATGTGATGAGTGGTGAGAAATATAGAATACTGCAGAATGTCATCCAGAGAAAGGCAGAGGTTAAGCGGTCCTGGTCAACGTAAAACGTCATGGTTGAAGAATCTTCGTGATTTTTATGATATAAGTTCGATTACCCTTTTATGTCGCGCCTTCGACTAGACTCAAGCGGCCTTGATAGTAGCCAATATTATCCAAGGAAAAGGCACCTGAAGGAGGAAGTTGAAATGTATGGGGATGTCAAAAGGATGGCAAAGGACAGATAGCGCCAATGAGCGTAGCATTTCTAATCAGAAAGTAGGAAAATTTCATAGTTCAGTAAACTATGTCAGCGAGGAATTTCAGGGTGAGTGACTAGGAAGACAGAAAACGATGAGCTGCAGGACGCGAGAAGTAGAGAAATTCGTAAGACCCTGTAAAACTGTATGAGTAAGCAATTACTCTTATGGTATTACATACCAAGAACAATACATTTTTAAGGCCGCTTTCGTGTTGTATTGGTTAGCGTCCTAGACTAAATTGCGGAAGGTCCCGTGTTCGATTCTCAGCTAGGACCACGAAATTTTTTGTCATCAGTCTCGACTGGTTTTATACAGTTCTCCAAGCTGTTCTATTTTGGTAAGTCGTTTCATATCTACATATCTGCAAACTCCACATCTTTTGTAATTTGCTTTAAATATTCTAACATTTGCCTTCCCCCATAATTCACTCCCTCAATATTACCCTCCATTGTTGATAGAGTATACTTAGATGTCTTAAGATATGCCCCACTAGCCTATCCTTCTTCTAACAAGATGTTTCCATATATGTACTTCTTCTTTCATCCACTCGTCTAAGAACCTCTAAATTACTTATTTTGTCCACCCATCTAATATTTAAAATTTTCCTATAACAACAAATTTCAAAAGCCAAGAAATTAAGACAAGCTAACAAGCCATCTGAAAACGTTCTATAACCACATTATTCGCTAATGACTAAGGTGTTGATACCAGTTTAAATAAGTTGACAAAATAGAAGTTCTTGAATGGTAAAAAAAGTTTCAAGGCAAATACTGGATGCATATTATTAGTTAATTTATGTTTTACCAAAGAGACACGAATGGAAACAACAGTAAACAACAAAATTTGGCATTATTTTTAAAAAACCAAAGTATTCCACCAACGTAAAAAAATACTGTGGGAACTATCAATAAAGAAAGAATGCGTACTTGCACGCTAATAACCCGTTGATCAATAGTTTAAACTATACATACTAATGAGTTCATCATATAGTACTTCAAGTTGTATACATTGTAGGATACACACTGCAATAAACTAGGGAATGTTAATTAATACACTCGTATATTGCTTTTAAAAAAATATCTAAAATATTAATTAGCACCCTAATAATAAGAGAAAAAAAATACAATTAGCACGTGAATGTTTTGAAATAAATAATAATCATATTAACATTAATCTTAAGCTTTTTTATTATCCGAAGCGGCGAGAAAAACTCATGTTCACTCCCTCCCGATGGGGAAAGTAGTGTTGGATTCAATTGAGGCGTCCTCGTCCATCCCTAAGGAGGCCGCAACCGCCTTACCAACCAAACACTAGCCGCCTGGCCACTTTATCTGACATTAGCAAACAACCCTCCACCTCCCTCGGAACTGTTTATATAATACTACAAGGGAAATGTCGGGTTCAAAAAAATTTACATACTGTCAGAGGGACGTAGAAGGGAACCGTAGCCTAATTCCCCTCTCGCTGCCAATGACCAACACTCACTCTCTCACTTTCATTCATCTCTTTCATCACCAGCTCAGGAAATTAGTGTGCCTACCTTACCTACTGAGATCGGGACAGGATTGATTCACTGTGGGAGCGGGCGATCCCGCTGATATCCATATGTTTCCTCCCTCCGCGGTCTCCCGACCACCCTCTCCGCAAACTGAGCGACCAACCAATAATCTTAAGCTTAAACTGTTACAAATTATCAGTCTGTTGTTTAAATCATTAGCCGAAAGGCTAGTTTGAACCTGTTGTTTAGGATATCAGCCAAAAGGCTGGTTTAAACCTGTAGAGGTTTTACGAAGTAAAACTAGGAGTGAGGTAGTTTACCAGTCCCTTCCTCACTGAGTCGAAAAACTATCAGCATGCCGGGACCTCTGAATACAACATATATTCCACTCTGTAAATGACACTTTCACTTCATTCACCACAGGGTCTGGCTTATATAATGAAATTTATTACTTTCAGAGAGATAACTCTGATTAGTGTCTTTTACACCTCTGACTCTTCTGTTCTTAAATGATTCAGCCATTAAATTGGCTGACTATGTGATAAGAAACATAGCTATTTTTTTTAGCCCTGCAACTAGCAGATTAAGTGTAAATAATTTGACACTCCACCTGTCTGTTAGAGTATAATTTGAACCTATAAACGCTTAACTAAGTACAACGAGGAGTGAAGTAGTTTACAATGCCTTTATCAATGAAAGGAAAAGAACGCTCATCAGCACACCAGGCCCTCCAAAAAGCATCTACTCTGCAAATGACACCTTCATTTCATTCAACACAGAGTTTGATTGTAAAATGATGAAATTCATTAATCAGAGGAGATAATTCTGACTAGTGTCTTTTACACCTCTACCTCTTCTTTTCTTAAATGCTTATTTTGACTTTTATTTAAATGCTTTCTTTTCTTAATTATCTTATAATTAGCTGATCATGTGATAAGAAACAGAACTATTTTTTGTAGCCCTGAAACTTACAGATTAAGTGCAAATAATAATTTAACACTCCATTGCCTGTTACTGGCACCGTATAAAAACTTATCCATATTATAACCTATCAGCATTAATAACCAAATAACGATGTCCAACGTCCCCTCTGCGCGTTTGATACTTATTTGCCTCAAACCTCCTTGAAATAAATAAGAAGTTAGTTAAATAGTACGGTCTTATTTATCAGCTGGAAGAGGAAAGATGGTGATACAGTGTGGCTAAAATCATAAATTGTAACCTAATCAATCCGGCATTGTATTGTGCAGGAATTAAAAACTACAATATTTTTACGTTGAATAAACGGTCAGTAAACTGTGGTAGTTTCCTGGCAAATATTGCGTAGGATGTAGCCTAACCTATGTTTTCAAAGTTTTGACTGACCTTTTTTATCCCATATCAGCAAAAGAAACCTAGGACAGATTATGAACTAATATATTCTTACTCTCTTGCCTATATATATATATATATAGGCAATATATTTCTTACTATCTTACTATCTTGCCTATATATTTATAGGAAGGAAAGTATTGTTTTCATGTCAATTTTTCGAAATCGAGTTTTCACCGGATCTATACGTTTCAGACCCCCTGAACCCAAAAACACGTTTTTAGCGATTGGTGTGTGTGTGTGTGTGCGTGTGTGTGTGTGCGCGCGCACGCGTGTGTGTGTGTGCGTGTGTGTGCGTGTGTGTGCGTGTGTGTGTGTGTGAACAGAATATCTCAAGAACGGAACATCGTACGAACTTGAAACTCGAAACTTAGGTTAGATACTTGTACCGCACCAGACACGAACATTTTCATCAAAATCGGTCAACAGGAAGTAGTAGTTTATTCGTGTTATTTTTTTATTTTTTTGCGATTTTCTCAAAAACGACTCCTACGATTTTTTTAAAAATCGACTCAAATGCTATATACGTTTGATGATTCAAAACGATTCATTTTGATGAAAATATTCGTGTCGGGTTCTTTAGTAGTATCTAACTTAAGTTTAAAGTTTGAAGTTCGTACGATGTTCCGTTCTTCAGATATTCTATTCCCACTCACGCGCGCGCACACACACACACACACACACACACACCAATCGCTAAAAACATGTTTTTTTGGGTTCTGGTTGTTTGAAAACGTGTAGATGCGGTGAAAACTCGATTTTGAAAAATTGACTTGAAAACAATACTTTCATTCCTGTGTATTCATAGGCCTATAGGCAAGAGAAAGTAAAAATAATAAAATTATTCTACAAGTAGGGTTATTGAGGTTAATTAGGTCTATATTTATTTATATTAATTATAAATTTATATTTATATTTATTTATATTTATGGTTTATTTATATTTATTGTTAATTAGGACTATTATTTATTCTGTACAATATTAAGAAAAATTTTTATCTAATTGATATAATTTTCATAAACATTTTCCAGTTTCCGTACTGTTTCAAAAACGGTCATAAATCTGTTAATTATTTCTTAAAATGTAAGTTTCTCAAATCTTCAAACCAAACAACATTATGTCACTAAACTGTGTTGGCCTACTAAAGATTATAATTTTGTTAGGCCTTTCATTTCTGTTTACTAATAAAATCAGACGTTACTCTTAAAATTATCTTTGCATTAAATAATTTCTAAGAATGGCATAAAATTTAATAATTTCCGGCGACCTACACTTGAAAGTCACCCAAATCATTATTGTTACCATTTTTAAAATTAATTAATGTATAAACCAATAAAAATACAGGGCAGAAACCCTATAATCAATTACTGTATTATTTTATTATGAAAACTATCAAATTAAATAAAAGATTTGTGAATAATAAAAATATATTAACCATAGAAATCTAATAATTTATGATAAAATTAAAATTAGATTTGATAACTTGTGATGAAGTCTACATTATCGATTCATCGAATAATAAATTGCATTAAATTAAAGAAACTCGTTAATTTTTTAGTGTTTTTTAAGTATAAGTAATAAAATAACTTTAATTGAAGAATTAAGGTAATTGGGGGTATCTTTTACAGATAACAACATATCCAACGAGTATATGAAATATCTCTTGTGACCATTACATCATAGATTTACAATCCTATACTCCAAATAATTTTATTTCAAATGTTCAGATAATATTAAATTTATAGCGGTAAAATTACAGGGTGGCCCATATGTCGGTTTCTCCAATATTTGCGGAAATTGGAAGAAAGGTTAATGGATAAGAAACCTATTGTAAAAAAAATTATTACTATATGAATTTGTACAAAATATAATTGTATTACCTTGAAAATGTTATAGCATGTGTTCAAAATGTCCACCATGACTCTCTATACACTTTATACAGGGGCTTAAAACTGATTCACAAATTTTCAACAGTAACATTTTATCGTCATTTACAATAGTCATTTACAATATCGTCATTTTCATAGTCAAATGCAATTTCAATTGAACTTTTTAGTTCGTGCAGGTTTTGTGGCTTGGAAGAATATACTAGTTCCTTTACAATGCCCCATTGCACTGCAGCATTTGTAAGTAATTTTCCGAATTAAAATTTCTCTCAAAAAAGGACTTATCAGTGCAGTACTCGAAATACCTTCCCATACCATAACACCAGGCACATTAAGCTCTTTTTGAATTACAATATGAGGATTTGTATCCGACCAGTACACGCCATTATGCCGATTAACACGTTCACTGAGTTTGAAACATGCCTCATCAGACAATGAAATTAATCGCAAAATGTTCGAATCGGCTTCTGCACGGGTAGCGACTCTCTAACAGAATTCCAACCGTCTGTCACTATCGTCCTCATGAAGCGCTTGAAGTAGCCCTAAATATGAACGAAATGGCTTCAATGTTAATTCCTTCATCATCCTTTGCACGCTAGTTTGTGATAACCTTAGTTCAGAAGATGCCTTACGAGTTGATTTACCAGGACTGGATACAAACGCTTCAGCAACCTTTTGTATGTTATCGTCATTGCAAATCGATCGCGGACGACCACACTTCGGGGCATTTAATACGCTTCCTGTGTTATCAAATTTTTGATTTAACTTTCGTAAATGTTGCCGAGTCGGTAGCGACACATCTGGATACTTATCAATAAATTCTTCCAGTACTTCAGCAGTATTTTTATGATGCTTCCACTGCAACTGAAGCATATAAACTCTTTGTTCAATTTTAAACATTTTATAAGTACCGTTATGAAGGAAAAAAATAGTAACTACACGGAGACATCTCACACTAGCCATTGTTACAGAAAACTAATGAATGTTGTACGTGATGCTGCCAACATTATACTATTACCAACTTATCAAAATGAAATGTCCCATCTCATGGGGAAACCGACATATGGGCCACCCGGTATAATAGAATAATTATTTTTAGAAATAGTGTAATATAATATTTTTCATGTTATTTCTTTGTATGAATTCGCATAAAAACAAATAAAAAATTGTTTTAAACCACTTTTTTGATCATGAAAATAATGAAAAACATTCAATTCAACGTTTAATTACGAGTGGAAAGAGTAAAATGATACATATCCTAATTTAATCAGAAATGGATGATGCTAAATGAACATCAACTTCTGCTGGACTTTTTGATGAGAAAAATACGGAAAATCACAATTTGTTAAATAAGCTAAGCACTGTATAAAAAAACTGTTAAAATAAAAGTTATATGATTATTAATTTTCCATTACTTCGATTTTATACCCTTTTGCTCTAAAATGCATATTAAGACCTCAATCTTGAAAAAGAAACATTTTTTACCACGAAGGTAAAAAATGATCTAACGTATTGAATAATAGAACCTGCAGAAACTGTTGCGAATAGGATACTTCTGGCATTTTTAGTAGAATAACAGCTAGTGCTAGCGTCGTGGGAATAAACAACTAGCAGCTAGTTTAGTAAAAGCGCTAGTATTCGTTAGCGCGCTAGTGACTTTGAACATGTTTGATTTTACAAGCGCTAGTATGAGAGAAAAGGTCACGCGATTGACTAGCGCTGGTAAACTAACTCGGTGTGAACGTTTGGAAACGTTACTAGTTACTAATAAGCTGTTAGAACTAGCAGCTAGTAAACTAGCATCTTGGAAATGGGGCCTTAAGTATCTTTTGTCTGGTGTACTTGTGATTTTCAATACACGCTGCTGGACAAGGGATCTTTAAAGCGTGAAGGTAACATGTAAAGAATTTATTTCGTTAATTTTGATCCTCCATTTTTACTTTCTCTTGCATATATGAAAATATAGGAAGGAAAGTATTGTTTTCATGTCGATTTTTCGAAATCGAGTTTTCACCGGATCTACACGTTTTCAGACCCCCTGAAAACAGGTTTTTAGCGCTTGGTCTGAGTGAGTGAGTGAGTTTGTGTGTGTATGTGTGTGTGTGTGTATGTATGTATGTATGTATGTGTGTGTGTGTGAACAGAATATCTCAGAACATCATACGAACGGAACATCATACGAACTTGAAACTTGAAACTCAAGTTAGATAGCTACTACTACCGGACCTGACACGAACATTTTCATCAAAATCGGTCAACAGGAAGTAGTAGTTTATTCGTGTCATTTTTCACTTTTTTGCGTTTTTCTCAAAAACGGCTCCAACGATTTTTTTAAAAATCCCCTAATTAACTAAATTTTTTATGCTCTACAAGATGGGGTAGGCTCCATGTCTGCTAAAATTCTTGGGGAGGTTGTTTTCTCGTAAAAAAATGGTTTTTTAAAATTGCAGCTTTAATATGCATTTTAGTGCAAAAATTTATATAATAAAAGTTGTAGAGAATTTAAAATCCTACAACTTTTAATAATAACATTTTTTTGTATAACACTTAGTTTAGCGGTAATTTGCAATTTTCTGTTTTTTTTTCCTCGGAAATGTGTAACAAAATCGATTTTTTAAGATTTCAGCCTTCGTATGCATTTTACGACCTAAGTGTATAATTAAATTTATAGAAAATTAAAAGATCTACAACTTTTATTTTGAGCGTTTTTCTCTACAGAGCTTAGTTTAGCGTGAAAAAGTGATTTCCCGTATTTTTAAGCCAAACTGAGGTTGATTTTCATTTTCGTTTTTCACTCATGTTTAAAATTAGGTTATGTTATTTGAGGTTAGTTTTTTTGTTTATTTCTAATGTTTTATTACTAATACTAGGTTATACTGATGGTTTATTTGCTTTGGCAAGAGAAAGTCCTGCCCATAACAGACAGGTGGAGTGTCAAATTATTTACACTCAATCTGTTCGTTGCAGGGCTAAAATAAATAGTTCTGTTTCTTATCACATGGTAAGTCAATTAAATGACTGAATCATTTAAGAACAGAAGAGGTAGAGGTGTAAAAGACACTAATCAGAGTTATCTTCTCTGAAAGTAATGAATTTCATTGTACAGCCAGACCCTGTGGTGAATGAAGTGAAGGTGTCATTTACAGAGTGGAAAATATGTGCTTTTCAGAGGGCTCGGCATGCTGATAAGCGTACTTTTCCACTCAATGAGGAAGGCATTGGTAAACCACCTCACCCCTCGTTTTACCTAGTAAAACCTCTAGAGGTTCAAACCAGCCTTTCGGCTGTTGACCTAAACAACAACAAGAGAAAATCGTGTAAGTATTTCACACTAAATTTTTCACTTTAGATACGAACTTAATCGGTTATGGTGAACTAAGTATATTGGACGAATAAAGAAAGCTCCCTGACCTAAAGAACCCCTCATTCAAAAGACTAGACCCAGTAGGTGGCTAATCGTTTCATCATTTTGAGAAACAATATAATAATACAATTAATTATAATACCCACTGACGAACTGTTCCAATCGCACCGCCGCCGTCGGTAAGTCTTATGACAATTGTAAAAATGAAAGATTGATGCGTCAGTCTTCATGCAGGCCTACACATACGTGGGGGAAATATTCAAATGTCTGTCATTCGAATAATATGTAACCGTAATGTACAACGTAGTAATTTCAATTTGTGTTTTTTAATTTCTTTTAACGCCTCCTCGCGGCTTCCAGCAGAGTCAGTCATATTTCAACAACTTTTTCTACAGCCGATAATTAATTATTTCATATTTTTTTCAATTCAATAAGTAGGCCTAATTATGATAAATCATCTTGAAAGCAATTATGGGTACAAAATTTTATTAAAGTTTCGTTCATGTACTTACACGTCTACGTTTGTAATTATGTTAAACTAATTTCATTTTATGGGGGTCTACCTTCAAAAATAATTTTTCTATGTTTTTCGTAGATAAATATTATTCTGAATAAAATTATATATTATACTTATTTTATTAATAACATTTATTTTATGACAATAAATAAATTGAAATGAATACGATGTTAAAGGAAAATCAACAACTGTTATGTAAGGATTTCTACTTGGTAATTTCGAACATGATGTAGGTTTATGTCGAGCACGGATCCGGACAATCGGGCACTCAAAACGTAAGGAGCTCAAGCGTCTGACTTGGTAAATTATATCTCATTCAAGAATTGAGATATTAGATTGATGAGTTATTACCATTTCTCAGAAATCATAACTTCAACTTATCAACTTATTTTGAAATAACTTGGTATTTTGTTTTCGTACGGAAAAGGTAGGTAATAGCACTGCGTGTTTGTAAATTGTTTTTGTGTAAGCGTTAAAAAATATAACTGAAATATTAAGAACCATAGATGGTTTTCTAGTAGACTACCTATAGAATTTTTTTTAAAAATTTTGTCACCAATTTCATGTGAATTGGCCAAAGTATACCCAAGTTATAATTTCTGAGTAAAGGAAAATATTTTGATTTCTGCGTTAATTTAGTTTGGGCATTGCAGCTCTTTTCTTGTCTGTAAGCTAACAATTACGTAGTTTTCTTTCTAAAAACAGTTTTCAATTAACACAGTAATGAAAAAGTAAATATATTTACTTTTTACTCTGTGATCTATGGTGACTTCCTCACTTGCATTAGGGTAGACAGAAGTAAAAGTTACAACCAAGGATTCTCCTACGAGTGTAGAGAATGAATCAAGTAGTAGCAAACTGTTAAGCCTAAGTAAAACGCAGGGATTCAGAACTGAATCTCAAGTAATATTCAAAGAAAACGTTAAAAAGTTTGGCATAAAATTTACTGGTATTTTACAGTTAATCTAAGAAATTTCATCCTAAGGAAAATGAGAATTGCCAACTTACGCATAAGCAAGAAAGGATTCAAAAGGTTTTTGTGAATTACATTTTAGAAAATTCCGAAAGAAAGTGTAGACCATGTCAAGTAAAATTACGTGAAGTTACCGCGTAGTTTATTTTCCAAACAAGAAGGCAGGGTCCTGACCGACTGAAGTTGCCTAAAATTAGCCACCCTGTTTGGTTCATTTAGCCAATTTTAAATAGTCTATCTGGAACACTGATGTTAGAGAATATTTTCACCTATTAGAATATTGTACTAGGTACTCTTTTTGGTTGGACAACATTTATCAGTCAGAACGGAACATTAAAATAATAATTACTTGGTACTCATTTCGTGTGTAACGTTGTGACGTCAATTCCAACCTTGTAAGATTATCAGAAAGTTTTACAACATTCCGAGGAATCTTTTGTGATAGGTATCATAGTTTGGCCAATCTACTACAATGGCCAGATTGCAGTGGTTTCTCGATATCCTACAGGAGAGGTTACTTGCAAAGCAAAAAATTTGAGGGACCTTACGCTCCATCCTCTCCTTTCACCAATCTGTGTTATCACCATTACCTTCCTATTCTCTACTCCACAGTTTGACACGTCATTTATTATACTATTAACGTGACACTGAACTGTTATTTATTCGTGTAAAATTCAGCTTCATTAATTTATAGCCTAGTTTGCCAACGGAAAATTCAAATTTTATAAAATTTTTGTTACAGTGTTTTTTATGAAAGGGCCGTTAAGCTGAAAATGCAAAACCCTACTTTTATCAGCAAAAGTACAGAGCGCCCAACGACCTAATTTTTTAATAAAAAATCAGTGAAAATTAAACAACTAAATACTATAACGTTCGCTAAGATATTTGATCGATGATTCTTGTTCATTACTAGTTAATTTGGAGACCAAAATTACAGAAGACGTACGTTGTTGTACTGTATATAACGTCTACCCGTGATTGGTGGCTTGTAGTTGTAAATACCGTCGCCAGGAAGCACTAACTGCAATAGATACGTTCCATAATCGATCCTGAAGAAATTTCGATGGTTGGTCGTTCGCCTGTATATCGATAGGTAAAATATACCGACTCCATGCGATGCGATATGTGCAGAAAAATTGGTTAAAGTTAGGTTAAAACATACAGATAAATTTAATTTTAATGCAATTTAAAATTTAAGACAAGAAAGCTCAGGTAATTGATTTATAAAATTAATGGGTACCAATAAATGTTTACGGTAAAACTATATGTTAGCTTATAATGCTGTATAAATTGTAATATTAGCAAGTAGTTGTTTTCCAAAGTGTGGAAATTATGTTTTCGTTCGAATTCATTATTATCTTGTATTTTTAACGAAGTGGTTGATTGGGTGAAGTGTTTGATTGGCATAGGGATTATGACGAAACAAAAATTATACTACAAGTAGTTTTTTAATTTTCTTTTTGTACTAGTTACATTAAGTATAATTGCAAAATGTAGTATATCAGTTGTTTTAGTAGTTACATACCTTACCTGGTCCCTTCATAAGTTTTTCATATTGTAAATTTATTCTTTGTGTGAACACTGTGATATTCCAGCAATGAAATTTTAGATAGATATAGAGACAGATTATTGAAAATTTAATCATTGTGGTGTTCAGCTACATACAAAGTGCAGTGTATTAAACAATTTGGTAACCAACAATTTATAATGTTATGAAGGAATGGTTGTTTATCACAACTTTTTAACACGACATGTAACCTTCATTAGATCAGATTTTATTGGGGATGGGAGAAACATGTTACAGTACTTGTTTTACATCCATCGGTTTTAGTCAAGGGCACAAAACATTTTAATTCATGTTGCTAATTATTTGTTTACAAGTAAGTTACAATAGTCTAGGGTGACTTGCTGGCCCTTTAGGTGACAAACCTAAATATTTTATTCAGTATCTAAATGTACTATAGGCCGATTCACGAAAGAAAACACCTGTCTGTATACAGCAATATCTTTTGAACCGTTGTATATATTAAACAATAAGAAACATCAAATTAAAGCTTGTTTTATTGTTGGTTACAGGATTAACTTAACATGTAATACTTTGTAGCCCTATACATTTGAAAGTACGTGTGAACTAGTGATGTGATGCTCATGAGCGAGTCGCACAAAAGAGCTAGCTCTTTTAACTGAGCGGTGAGCTACCAGCTCTTTTATTTTGAACGACCAGCGCACCGAGCGTTTCTCCACACGCAGCACGTTCTTCGCCAGAGCTGACTTGTACATCCCCTCCACGACTAAACCACTTTTCTCTAGTCGCATCATAGCAAGGGCTACCTATACCTAACGCTGCATGAAAAGTATACATTTCGTATCAAACTCTGCCACTGTTTGTGAGGGTGCGGAGAGGAGGTGATTATTCTTTCATACTATACTACAACTACCCTGAGACAAGTGGTTGTAAAATACCATTGTACTGTAGCAATTTTACCACGAAACAGAGCATACGAAACAGAGATAGACATATGACAAAAATTTGTTTGTGGAAAGGGATGCATGAACGTTCAGGTTGACGCACGCGCAAACACAACGTGCTGTGTGCGAAGGAGTGAGCGAAAGTCACCCTCGGCTCGACTCACTCTCTGTTTATTCACATAGCTCAGCTCAGTGCTGTGGTATTAGAATCTACTAGCTCACTGCCACAGTTCACCCCGTCTCATCGTTCAATTGTACGGCACGCTCTGTACCGTTCACTCAAGTGTGCGGAGCGGGGTGTGCTAGCTCACCTATTTTACTGTGCCGTCCCATGACTAGTGTGAACAAAGTAATAGTACCTTGAAGTTGGGTATACTGAAAAAGTGGTTAAAAACAGGGTACTTTTTATACATACTGTAATTCGTTAAATTTAGTACACTATTAATTTCCGAAAATTTTAATGTATATCCTGTAACCAACAATAAAACAAGCTTTAATTTGATGTATCTTAATTGTTTTTACATACAATGGTTCAAAAGATATTGCTGTTTAGAGATGGTGTTTTATTTTGTGAATCGAACTTCAGTTTCTTATATTGGTTACCTATAATAGTAATGTTACTTGTAACTCAACCTTTAATCCTTTATGTTATTAGTTGTTAATAATTGTTTTATGTCATAATCTTGTAAGGTTTAATAGATGATTGGGGTCTTTTTTGTTTTCTGTATGCCACTATCAAATCCGAATTCCCTGAAGGGTTATACAATTCTCCCACTCCTGTGTCTTGTGCCCCAATCTGACTAGCAACATTCCTGGGTAATGTCAACTCCACTCCCATTTCACAGTTAATTAATACAAAGTCTACATAGTCAGTCTACTACGAATTTTGTAGAGTTACTTAACAGTATTCAGACGGAGGATGATGCTGCAGAGTTCCTTAAGGAAAGGAGGTTATTACATAATCCCAGAAGATGTGACAACTAAAAAATCTGTGTGAAATACTCGCAGACTTTCTCTCCCCAATGTAAATAATTAAAAAATATAACATATAGTTATGTAATAATAATTAAATGTAAAATATAATGTAAATAATTAGAATAAGTTATAAGTAACGTGTAAATAAAAAAAACAATCTAATAATAATAATAAAACAATCTAATTAAGAAATAAAACAACAGAATGTGTAACATAGTATATATACTGGGACTGGGAAGAATGTGTGTACACGTGCGTGTGTCCATCCCAGTAAGAGTATCCAGTAAGGCAATGAGTGGGAGAAATGAACACTTGTGCAACCCTTCAGGGGTTTGGATTGTATAGTGGCATACAGAAAACGGAAAAGACCCAATGATTGGAAAGAAGTTTTGTTGTGTACACCATTAAAAATTTATAATGCACTTTGATTTTTTTTTAAATTGGATTAGGCTACACAATTGCATTAAATAAAATTTCCTTTTGTAAAGTTTAATTTTTTTGGGAAATTCTATTAGAAACTAATTGAGATGTTTTTGAAGATAATATTTTGATGATTCGGGGTTAGTTTTATTGGTTACAGTCAAATAGTAATTATTTTTAATTATCCTGCTTCTAGTAATTTGATAAAATAAATTTTTTGTCACCTAAAATAATATACATAATATTTGATATGCCCAATTTTGAGATTGGGCATGAAAACAATAATTGGAAAGGTTATACCGCACCGAATGCAAAAGGGGCTGATCAGGTATTTGCTTGGGGTAGTCAAGGAAACTATGAAAACCCTGACCAGGACAATCGTATTTATTACAAATTAAATACCGCAAATTGCCTAATTGTCTTCATGAAGCGTTCACTTTCATGAGTCATCTTAACTATTTCTTGTCAATTAATTAACAATTTTAAAATAACAACAACAGCTAATTGAAATAATAAGTTATACACACAAAAATACAATGGTAAAATGAACCAATAAGAATTTAAAATAAATAGTTGGTATACAAAATAAAATAATTAAAATCTCACGTCTGTGAAAGTTTGTTGATGTTTAGAAAAAATGTGTGTATTTTTTAAACCATTTATATGAAAAGAACCCATCTACACTTTAGGGAATAATGTTTCCTGACACTGGTTTGTACAATTGATTTTTGAAGCAATAATGGCTGAAAAATTAAAGTTTTCTTAAATTATTTTTTTAAGTTTACCAGTTTTTAGTTAATGATAATTTGTCTATACATACGAGGTGTGGCTATTAAATAATGAGACTGATGTAAAAAATTTAATTTTAATTTTATACATAATCACTTACTGTCACCTTCATACACTCTTTCTCTATCCCTACAACGCTCCATGCGAATTTTCCATTGTTGGAAACGGTGCTGGAAGTCATCTTCTCTCAGCTCCTTCAGGACACGTGTTGCTTTCTCTTTTACAGCTTCTACAGACTCAAATCGTGTCCCTTTTAATGCAGATTTCACCTTAGATTGAAGATATCAGGTAGAAGAAAATAGCATGTGATAACAGTGGGTTTTTACTTATGATCCGGAAATGAAGCCCAATCCATGCACTGGAAGGGCCGAACTTCATAGAGAGCCAAAAAAGCTCGAATGAGCAAGTCAAAATTTAAAGCAATGATGATTGTTTTTTTTTTATATCAATGGGATTGTGTACCTTCGTTGGGTTCTTGAAGGTCAAAAAATTAATCAATATTACTACCTTGAGGTACTTTCTAAACTACGTCAAAGAGTAAGGAAAAAATGCCCCGAAATGTGGAAAGACAAATCATGGGTTCTCCACCAAGACAATGCGCCAGCTCATTCTGCGTTATCTGTCAAGAGGTTCCTAGCCAAGTACAGCATCTCAGTGTTGGAACATCCACCTTATTTACCAGTTCTTGCACCATGTGACTTCTACCTGTTCCCTTAGGTGAAATCTGCATTAAAAGGAACAAGATTTGAGTGTGTGAAAGCTGTAAAAGAGAAAGCGGCACATGTCCTGAAGGAGCTTACAGAAGATGACTTCCAGCACTGTTTCCAACAATGGAAAATTGGCATGGAGTGTTGTAGGGATAGAGAAGGAGTGTATATTGAAGGTGACAATAAGTGATTATGTATAAAATAAAAATTTTTTACGTCAGTCTTTTTATTTAATAGCCACAGCTTGTATTACCGATTTATTTTAGAAATTTTACGCGTCTCAATAACTTTGAGCAGAGTAGCTGGACTTGCAACCAGCGGCATTAAATAACACCGTTGGCAGAGATAGATGATATAGTGTGTGAATTCGGAACAAGCTATGGCCTAATCCTTGTTTGGAATAAGAATAAGAAGTGGTGTGGTTTGATTATTCTGTTAAACCTAGCTTGGAACATTCATTCAGCTAGTAGTGATGTACCTCATCTCTTTATGTCCAGTAACGTCTTGTGAAAATCTATTATCTGGTTTTTTCATTTATAACCTGATTTAATTAACATTATTGGTAGACTTGTTTTTGTTAATTGATATTTTGTTTTCAGGTGAAAATGAATCTCCTGAAAAATGCATTACGAAAAAATGTGGCTTTGGCCTCCAATATATTTCCAACTTTAAGTATGCCACATAATTTTAATACACCAAAATACCATACTTTGTCGAAAACAATGACTTATCTAAAGGAATTTGATTGCTACAGACAATCATCATTGCTTACTCCAGTTACAATATTCACAATACCAGTGTGTGGTTTTAAATTTAAAGACATAGTACATAAACGTTGTAAAGACTGTTATATTGTTGTAAAAGATCGACAGAGAATTGTTCTTTGTAAGACACATGGACGACATAAACAAAAACAAATTATGCCTAAGGAAAAAGATACATGGATTATTACTCATAGCACACATGGTAAAGTTCGTCCATGGTAATACAAAAATACCTAATAGTCATTTTTTGTTATATTGTAGATAATCAATTTGTTTTCTTCTATGCCATTTGTAAAAATAAATTAATAATTTACATTTAAAAAAACATTTGTATAATTTTATTTTAAATTGGGTGACCTAAACTGGTAAAGTGTATCAGTTTGGTATCATGTGTTCAGTTGAATGGGAAGAGGCATCTTCCCATCATGGTGTACAGCTGTAGCTAGTAAACTGTTTGTTTTTTTATTCTTTTACATGTTTTAATGATACTTGATTCCATTAACATAAAGGTGTAATACCTGTGCTTCTCTAAGAAGCTTTTCTAACACGACAATACAACTTGTCATTGTAATTTAAATGTACACTCATCAATTTGTGGTGATGGGTTGCTCTGTCTACTTTTGATATCTTTGAGTTAGTACTGTACCTTCAAATAAGTTGTGCTTCATTTGTTGGAGTTCCATTTTTACTCTGTTCCTGGCTCTGCTTCATGGTTTTTGTTGCTAATAAATAATTCAATATATTTCTATTTATTTATTTTTTATTCCTAATGTGTAAATGTTGCAATCTGTTTAATTCAGAACAATAAGCAATGAGACAATGGTGATGTCTATGGCGCATAAATGAAGTGTAGTCTTTTACTGACTCAGCCCAACCATTCCTGAGAGAGTTTGGTTAATCAAACCTCAACTGTCTAAGTGTACTACACTGTCTAGGATTTAAATCCTTATAAAAGTAATATTTTTACTTGGGTTGAACTATGGAAGCTTCTTCTTCGAAAATTTGGCATCTTGAGCTGACTCGTGGCGATGAATATTCACTACACCAGTCTGATGGGTTCCATTAAAATTTTAACCCTATCTCTAATGGGTGTACATTGCAATCTTTTCAATTTAACAACAATTAGCAATTCCTTGACCCAATGAGATGAAGATGACACATGTATGAGGTGCAGTTTATACAGATTCAGGCCAACCATTCCTGAGAGAGTATGGTTAATTGAACCCAACCATTAAAGTACACCGGTAACCACTGTTCTAGTATTTAAATTCATATAAAAGTAACGCAACTACCTTTTCTAGGATTTGAACTGTGGGACCTTCCCAAAATTTAAACATTAGTACCTACATGAAATGTTAACATGAATTGCTGGAAGTTTTACATTAGGCACTTTATTGTAACACTATTCTACATAAACAATAACACTTTCAGGCAGTAGTCAGGTTAGTGAATTCATAGTTTTTGTATTAAAAACAGTAAGAATCTATTTTTATGAGACCTAAGAATGAATTTGCTGATTCTAAGGATTAGAAGGTACATTATGGTCTACTTACGGATGGATATTCTCCTGTTGAAATTCATAATTTTCATAAACAATACGGATTTGGCCTCTTGGCCTGTTTCAACTTCAAACTGTAATTTATTTTAAAGGTGCTGGGATATCTCTTGTGAAGTTTTTCAATACCATGTCTTCCAGTTGGCTTGTAGATAAACACCTGTTTGGGCGTTTGATCATCTGACATCCACACCAATTGACTTTACTACTCAAGCCTGTATTTCTGAGTCTATATCACCTCCCTGGCACATCAGTTCTTGTATAGTACATATTTTCAGTTTATGGTTCAGAAATCTACATTCAAAGGTTAAGACAATTTATTCTATTATTATTATTCTTATTATTGAATCTATGGCGTTGTAACAATATCATCTCAGCAGCCTCTATTCTGGGTGTCTGCTGAGCAGTCAGGGTCAAACACTGAACCATTCATTAAAACTGTAAAACCTAGGTGTGATAAAACTAAAACAATCTCCTTCTGAAATTTACCAACCAGCGTTTTCCTCAAAGTGCTGGCCCGTATCCAGACATTTTTTCAGGTGGGAGGGAAAAATGAAATATTGTATACTACAAAAGCATGCGTGCACATGGACAAAGATAGATATTTTTCTCTCATTTAGGACCAATGTGAATTAAGACCATAAATGTGAATTTAGACCATGTGAGTTAATGTTAGAAGTTTCTGGGAAATCTTTTTGCTGTCCCATTCTCAGCATTCGCTCACTGTAGGCTTTTTTCCTTTCTTCTGTTCACCTGGTGTTCTGTTTTTGCTTTTCATGGAAGCCCTTGAAGTCTGTAATTAATTGTCTAAATTTTGGTTTGTTTCATTAAGTTTGCACGGTTTATTCTGGTTTTCTCAATAACCTTTCTGACTTCTTTAAACCATTTATCTGACACCTTAGGTCTATTGTTTAGTGTCTTAAAAATTTATTTTATCAACCGGTTGTCATCCATTTTATACAGGTGACCATGAAATTTTAGCCTTCTTGTTCTAATCGTTTTCATTAATTAATCATTAGTTTTCCATGTCCACACAGACACACTTTTTTTGGGAGGGGCAAATGCCCTTTTCTGAATACATGCCTAAACAATTAAGCCTTTGAAACTTTTCCAATTTGATTTTTGCATCTAAGAGAGATCACATTTCAAGTAAATAATCAAATTATTTACTAGCAGGCTTTAAACTAGTATATATATGATATAACAACAATATTTGTGAACAGATACTGAAAGGAGAGACATGGAACATCTATTTTTTTTTGTTGTCTCCTATCTCATTTCTATGCAGCTGCCACAAGGCATTGTTGATCATGGTTACTTGAGTAACCAATGAGTAACTGTTTTTAGTGTAAAAAGTATTTTAAATGATTGTACCTGTAACTATACATTTAAAACTTCTGTGAATTAACCTTGTTGGTATTAATCAAAGCAACAAACTTATTCCCCGTTCACAAGCAGTTATAAAAAAATTAACATGTTTCGGTCTTTACAAGTCCATCTTAAGAGAGGGGAAGAAATATTAAAACTAACTTGTAAATCCAGTATAAATTGATACAGGGCTACTATCGATTAAAAATCAGCCATTATTTTTAAAAAGTATTAAAACCACCAAAAACTGTTCCAACTTTAACAGAACAATTATAGTGATTTTGAAATTTTTCTTTGTTTAGCAAGTGCCTAGTAAGGATTGAGTTTTTTTTATTGTGAAAGGGCAGAATGTTTTGTTGCTCTTTAATTATCATGGAATAAGATTCATTCTAGGAATTGGTAATCTGACTAGTCCATTGATAAATTTTTGATTCAGTTAGCTGTTTTAAACGAAAAAATTGAGTTCATATCATCTACAACTTTAGTCAAAGCTTCTAAGTAGCTATCTCCTGTTAGCTATCAGTCTGTTAAACTGCTATATCAATTTCTTTTTCAAAATGTCTTTTACTTCGATGTTAAAATAACATCAGTTATCTTTTCATAGAGGTTATTAATCACATCAGTGCATTGTTATTGCATGGTTACAATAACTGGACAATTTTTACAGGCTCTACCAGCACTGCCAACTTTTCTATGCAGAGGGTATGGAATACCCAGACCTCCCACCTCCCCAGGGTATGTTGGAGGGTTCCCCATGGAAAACCTTTAAAAACTAGGTTCAAAATAATGACGCTTCAGAGTGTATTTTGAACATCTGAAAGAGTTAATATGCATAAAAAAATTGGGCCTTATTGGTACAAAAATTGAAGAAACAAAATACTGCTACTTGTCATCTGCATAGCACCCACCATGGGGCCATCGTGTTTGTGGGAAATGTAACAAATGAAGGCATCAATTACAGGCTATAAAAAAATCAGTTCGGTTGGCAGCACTGGGCTCTACTAATTAATGGGTGAAAGTCATTTTTACTTCCTCTTGCCTATATGAATATATTGGAAGGACAGTATGGTTTTCATGTCGATTTTTCAAAATCGAGTTTTCACTGGATCTACAAGTTTTCAGACCCCCTGAACCCAAAAACCATGTTTTTAGCGATTGGTCATACGGATTGATTATCTGTATTTTTAAGTTCTGCAGATGTGGATTTTCAGTTTGTGTCATTCACTCATGATTAAAACTAGGTTATTTTTTTTCATTATTTACATTGGCAACAGAAAGTCGTGTAAGTGTTTCACACCAGATTTGTCTGTTAGAATTTAATCTGATTTTTTAATCCTTTTTTGAACATGACTGAAGTTTATTTCATAATACTCACGCTCTTCGTCTACAAGGTGAAAAGAGTGACATGGGGGTTGTTTTCCTACAATCTTCATCCTAAACAGTGATGTACCAGTTGGGAACTTAAAGAAGATTAGCAATTGTCCCAGTGCGAGCTTATTGCTAGCCTTAGAGGCTTGTCTGTATCGAAGAGGATCGTTTGAACATTGTAGTTATTAAATAAATTTTATAAATATGGCTATAGAAATGCTGTTGGTCAAAAACATCAAATGTTAATATGTAATCAAAAGGCTGCTTATCAGCAACCAAAGAGCAGGTAAGTTACAAAATTATCTGTATGAAGATAAAAAGTGACATTCTACTTTAAAAAATTATATCTTATATGTCTTTAATGCTTTTTAGAGTAATTTTTAGTTTTTTAAGTCGCATCAGCAGCTTAGTCATTGATATTAATTTTTTTTTGTTTAACGTCCGACTCTTCCGCAATTACTGCTAATGCAGATGTTGAAGGATGAAATGATTTGTTTGTAACGTATGAAAATATGCATGCCTAAATGGGATTCGAACCCAAGACCGCATGATGAGAGGTGAGCACGTTACCAACTACGCCAATGCGGCCGACATTGATATTAATTTGGATTAAGGAATGGTTGGTTTGAACTTGAATAATCTTGCAGACCCTAATTGGAAATTGAACTCAGGAACCTTCCGCTTTACTATGTAGAATGGTAATTACAGCACCATGTAGATGGTCTTAAGGGTATTGTAAATAAAAAGTTTTAAATCATTATCTGTCAACACAAACTTCAACTCATAGCTGTTGCACAGGGTGATGGTACTGAATTTCCTAAAATTTTTTTTTTCATCCAATTAAGAGGAAGAAGTACTCTGACTTAACCGGTAACCAAATAGGCACAGGGTAACTGTAGTATCTAAGTTTCAAACTTCAGGAACGCCCACTGATTTACAACTCTGAAATCATTTACTTTTAACCAATCAGAAAATGAGTTTCAACTATATCTAGCCAAGTGGAGAATACCACTTCTTCTTACTTAAGGACTCTAGTCAGCCATCTATAAATACAAGTAGTGTGAATGCCATGATAATCAAGATGGGAGTACAAGTATTGTCTAATATAAGGCCAGACGGCCACTGCGAGTGGAGTTGAGTGAAGTGGATTCAGATGATGAAACGATCCCATGTTTTCTATGTTTGAGCAGCTACAGGATGAGTAGCAGAGTGAGCAGCATCGCTGGGCTTAACTCCACTCAGCTTTGTTGCTGTCTTGGTCCATTTTGAAAGTTGACTACACTTCCCCCACCAATCGATCTTGTATGTTTTCTGATAAAATTTCTGGTGACTCGCATGGTTACAGTGTTTGAACTTTTATACTATTCTGTTCCATACCAGTTTATCTTCTTTGAAATAGAGATTGAAGAGAAACTAATAGAATGCGTTAGAGAGCGAAAAGTCCTGTACTATGTAGCCGACAAAAAAATTCACGAACTCTCAATTTAAAGGACTTATTTGGATTGAGGTAACAGCATTATGCGGCTTACTTCAGGTTTTCCTTCACTCCTATAGCTTTTCTGAAGTTTGTGTCTAATCCTGTCAGGTTGTTTTAAACTGTCTCTTAAATTTCATTAAATTCATCTCTTGTTATCCAAAAATTGTTTGTTGTCGAGTTCTTCAAAGAGAGTATGAAACTTACTATGTTGCAGTTTTCCATGTAGATATAAACTTTCCCACTCTTTACTACGGTTTATCAGAAGGCTTGCAGTATAGTGCGTTGACTCGGTATCGGAATTGTCCAAATCAGAACTTAACACAAATTCAAGCTTCTTATGAGAAGTGCTCAGCATGTTTCTTCGATGACAGCAATGCTATGGTCTCAGTTACCACCCCTCTACAACTTAGCACAACTTTATTTAACTATGCTGCGCTCAACTTAACTCAACTCCGCTTGCAGTGGCTACCTGGCCTAAATGTCTGTGTCAGACATTCTTCATGTACATAATTTATATACTTATGTACATTCCATTATTGGTTCAATTCACTCTGCTCCTCCCCTGCTTGGTAGAATTTAATAAAATTTAGGTTTACTCCCACCAAAAATTACATGTAGTTGTTTTTTTCTGAATTTTATTATCTTCCTGTATTACCCTGTGAGGAATTACCACACTCTTTTAAATAATTCTGGATATGATATAGGATTAGACCATGATAAGCTGCTATTAGCAATTCCCTATCCCCAGTTAGAAGTGGATGTGGAGGCAGACTTAGAAATTGATGGGTCTTATTGGAACAGGTTTAACCCTTATAATACCAAAAAAACCGATTTGAATTTTTATGAAAGACAGCCAAGAGCCGATGTTATCGGCTCTTCACATATCGTGCTGTTTTTTGAATATCTCTCAATAGATAGCATTCATATTTTAAAGGATAATAGTATTTGGGTCTGTCTAACGATGCACTGTGTATTAGCCAAACAAATCATTGTTTTGATTTTTACAAACATCGATAGTTTCGAGTATATTAACAGCAATGTTTGGTTTGGTTACAGCTGTTCTCAGTGTGACTTTTATATGATTTTGTTACGGTGTATTTGTATGGTACGGATAATATTGTTATTTTGCAGTTTTAAAAGATGCCCTTTCTTTTGATATAAATGAAAAAAAAAATTATCAAAAAATATGAAGATTTCTCCCAACACTTTTGAAAATGAAAATGTTTTATTTACAGTTAAAAATTTTTTTAACTTCAAATTTATAAACTATTTACCCTTTTTTCAATTACTACTTATATGAGTGGAAAGAGCAGAATTTAGGGTAAAAAATGATAATAAAAGCTTTCTCCTGTGTCAATTCTGAAATTTTTTTACAATTTTTCAAAATTACCTGGTTAAATAACAGGATTTTAGCTTGGCATTCTTTGGACAAGTAGGTACAGGCAGTCTGGCAGCGTAAGGGTTAAAGCACCTTCTGTGAAGATTTAATGATTTTTGTAAACTATGTTACTGAAATTTTTGGCTGTTTTACAAAACAAAATATTGACCATAATAATACTTCACATATTATACATAGTGTAATAATACTTCATTGGGAGATCTTAAAAATAAATAATATTTTTCTTCAGTTCATGGATTAGCCACCTTTGCCTGTTTTAGAAACCATCTCCTTCTAGGGCGTCCAATACTTCTCTTACCCATGGATTTGTATGCTTGGGCTAAATGGGCAAATGGTCCTCCGCTATCCATTCCAAATGGGTTCACCAGATCCATTTTTGAATTTCATTCTCTGACCTAGGCCAGTAATACCCTG
Source organism: Catonia carolina (assembly GCA_035578175.1). Classification (NCBI taxonomy): domain Eukaryota; kingdom Metazoa; phylum Arthropoda; class Insecta; order Hemiptera; family Achilidae; genus Catonia; species Catonia carolina. Next base: position 250,570,534 of record JAQMRL010000001.1, on the reverse strand, counting down.
TATATTCGCATTCCTTATTCTGACTTTCCAGGTACAGCCCTTCACTGCTCTTTGAAATCTCATTTCACTCCCTGCAATCTATTTCCATTTGGAATGTGGAATACATAATGTTTGGAATAGCCCACAGCTCAATTCCATATAACACTACAGGTATTGTCGTAGTCTTATAACTTGTGTCTAAATAGCATGTTGGTAACTAAAACTTGTATCTTTTCTGACTCATGGACTTCAACATTTTATGTATCATCCCATCAATATTCTTAAACTTATTTATTTTACTCGTCATATCCCAGATATTTAAAATTAGATACTTACTCCAAAATGTTACCATTAATTTTTATTTTTAAATGCGCCAGAATTCTTCCCAAAAATAAATAATGGTTTCATTATATAAATAAAAAATGTAACAACAAATTATCAAATAATATATATTATGTGCTGAGTTCAGTTAATAAATTCAATGGTTATACATTTGTTCTTTTTGGGTTGATAAATTGATTTAATTAACAAAGCTAATTAATTAGTGCTAATCATAATATACTAATAAAAATAAATATAATTAATTTTAACAGCTATAATACATAAACAATAATAACCGATTAAGAAATTAAACAATTTGAAACATCGCTAAAATTTTATTTTAACAATTTATCACACAATCTCATTTTATGCATTCACACATCAATGATTTTCATTGAAATTCATTTACTTATATAATAATTTATTTCATTATACACAATATTTAAATTTAATAATAAAATAATTTTTACAATAGTATTAAGTTTACTATATTAAATTATTATGTACAATGTGAGAGGTAATCTACCCTTTGAATTTTAAAAATAAATATTTTATTGAGATTTCAAGTTATAAAATAATTTTAAGCACAAGTTATACTTGAAAAATTAATAATTAAGCTATCAAGTTTATTTATAATATGAGGGATGTCCAATGATTAATGAGACAAATTGATGCAGAGTTGAAACTTCAATTGGTCTTGCAGAGCAATAATTATTAGAATAATTGAGATCAGTTACATTTGTTTCACCCTAATTAAACCGTTCCACCCCTTTAAGCACATTACTGTGGTTTAAAACACTTTTCACCATACTGTTTTAATATTCTTACTGTATTAAATTATTATGCACAACGTGAGAGGAAATCTACCCCTTAAATTTAAAAAATAAATATTTTATTGAGATTTCAAGTTGTAAAATAATTTTAAGCACTAGTTAAACTGAAAATTAAATTGAACTAATTAAACTGTTTCACACTCTTATACACATTGCTGTGGTGTAAAACACTTTTCACCATACTGTTTCAATATTATTAAGTAAGTTTCCACTGGTAATACACCATGGAATACCAAAACTCTTGTAATTGAAAGTTGGTCTTCCAGTGTACATGCCAGCCGCATGGGCATAGTTGGTAACGTGCTCGCCTCACATCATGCAGTCTTGGGTTCAAATCCCATTCAGGCGTGAAATATTTTCATACATTACATAAAAAATCATTTCATTCTTCACCGTCTGCATTAGCAGTAATTGCAGAACAGTTGGGTGTTAAACCAAAAAAGTACATGTTTCTAGGAGAGCTGACATTTTGAAATGAACAATGAAGGTTATGTTTATATTAATTATGATCAATCAGCTGAATAACAGTGTTGCCAAAGCTGGCCATACACTACAGTTTCAACTGAACAGTTGAAACTGAGCACTGTGGAAGCACACACACATACAGTTCAATCCTTCAGTTTTTATAATGGATTCGAAGGAGCGGGATGATTTCGTTGCAATAGGTTTACTTTTTGTAATTTTACAAAAAAGTAAAAAATTGAAAAAGTGTAAACAGTGGTGCAAGAAGTAGTTACAAAGGCGAAATCAATCTTCGGACATCAGCTTATTAAAAGAAACAAGTAAAGAACCATTAGATTTCCTCAATTATTTGTGCATGACAGAAATAGTGTACCAAAAATTACTTGCCACACAAGGTTCCGATCGGTACATTGCAATTAAATATACCATCTTTAACTCCACAAAAATTACATGTTAAAAAAGAACTCAAAACCCTGCTGCTGATACGGATTGAACTGAGAACTGTTCAGTCGAACCCCCACACATGCAACAATCAGTTGAACCTTGTTGCAGTTGAAAAAAACTTGTAATTTCATTCGTCTCAGTTTACCTATACAGTTGAGTTGAACTGAGACTGAAGTACCCACACACGTTGAGGTTAATCTGTACAGTTGAAACTGTTCATGTGTTGCCAGCCCCAAGTTTTCAATTTGACTTTCAAAAGTTTCAATGTCATTAAATGAACTGCTTTGTCTTATTAATTATTGAATGTCCTTCATACATACTCAATAATTTGTCATGAAATTACAGTATTTCAGAAAAATACTTTTTCAGGTTTATTTATACATACTACATTAAGAGAAACATTTATAGTCAGTGGTTAACCCTCTGTCATCAAGGCTGGATTGTAAATGACACCTATTCAGATTCTGTTTTTTGCAAATTCTCTGAGAAGTTGTATGTTTTACTCTAGGTCACAATATTTTTATTCAAAAATAAATCTTTATAATGCATCCTGCAGTTTGAAATATTTCTATTTCATATAATGAATTAATATAATAATTTCACTAACCTTCTTTTTAAACTGCGTCACCTTTATTTTATTCCTACTTACATGTGTTTCGGTGGATCCACCATCATCAGAGTAAATGAAAAATTGAAACTAAAAATTTATTATATTTAAAATTTACAGAAGATGATACATCTTCAGTCACTTGTATAAAACTGTTTTATACAAGTGATTGAAGATGTATCATCTTCTGTAAATTTTAAATAAATGAAAAAAAATTTTAGTTTCAATTTTTCATTTACTCTGATGATGGTGGATCCACCGAAACACGTGTAAGTAGAAATAAAATAAAGGTGACGCAGTTTAAAAAGAAGGTTAGTGAAATTATTATATTAATTCATTATATGAAACACAATATTTTTGTTTACCATTTTTGAGTTATACAAGTTCAGTAATCTTTCCATTGTTTTAGTTTCATTTCAATGTTTTGAAATTGATGACTTTTAATTTTCCATTTATTGCTGACATAACCCTATATTGTACCAGATCTTGATTTATAACCAAATTATGTACTAATTTTTCTTCAAATATTTATTAAATGAACCATTGGCGGAAATTCAAGGGGATCTAGGTAAACTGAGGTGGATCTTAAATATCTCGTACCTAAAAATTGTAAAGTCTTAAATGTAGCATTTAATAGTATATAACACGGCACTACATTTTATAATTATTTACTCGCATAGAATTTCGGTAGGCATGATTTAGGTCTGTAGATTTAGGCCACCTCTAACTGGATATGATTCTTTCCAGTATAAAAGCAATTCGGAGCTCTAACACTGGACCCAGCTCTTAAGTTAAAATAGCATAGCCTTTGTGCATGACCAATGCAAAAGACTATCTCTGAAATCGTAGATTCAAGATCAAGCTGGAAGCCAGTATTTATGTTTTAATATGTTTATGTTTAAATATTTTGTCGATTATTGATAACATTAATTTTAATATTTTACTTATAATATAAGTAAATAATTTAATTTAATTTATATTATAAATTATTTAGTATTTAACATTTCACACTTAAATGAAGTGAACAGGGGTTGTGGCTCATGATTTAAGTTTGTAAAAAAAAATGGGTAGGTTATTTTATGAGAGCTTATTCATTGTATGGATCTACCTTCAGCCACGGAAAAGAACGGTAAGATTTGAATCAAAATGTGTGTTTTTATCACAAAAAATGTGATTTAGATTATTTGTTTTATTCATTTTTAAGATATTTATTTTATGTTCACATAATTACTTTTTACAAGATGAGATATTTTTATTTATTTTCTAAATCTGGTATTATTTGTCTGTGTCCGAAGCATTTTAAGTATAACCCTACTTTTTGAGATCATGATGCTGTACAGGTAAAGAATTGATCCTTCATATCCTAAATTTAGTTTTTGATTGAAATAAGTAGTAGATACATATCCAGTGCCCGTTCCAGCTATTGCAGGGTCTGGGAGTATAAGGCCTTGATGTGGTGATGGAGCTCGCGTGTTCCAGTGACCCAGAGAGCTATGCCAGCGGTAGTGTAGCTACTAGTAGGGTCGCCCAAGCCGGACAGGTCGAAGAGTAGGAACCAGACTAAGAAATACTCCAACCGCTAGCTAAGTTAGACCTAGCAAGCCAATAGTGTAGTGGAAAAAAGGAAGCTGCTTTCAAAAACAAAATCAAGCCCAGATAAGGGCAGGGAATAAGGTGAATAACAAAGGAAACAAATGACAAATTAAATAAGTAGTACTACGTTTAAATTGAAAAAATGGTGATATTTTACCAAAAACTAGTTTTTAAAAAATGCCTTAATAATGCTTACTTGCTTTAGGAGGGCCCAGAATTTATTGGTTGTATAATTTAGATTAACTTTGTTCAGTTTAGGTTTTCAAAGACCTGAATGTTAAAATACAAAGAAAATAAAATACAAATTAAAATTTATTTTATTAAAGTTATTGATTCAAGTTTTTTTACGACTTGTATAAGATAGAACAGCTTGGAGAACTGCATCAAACCAGTTGAGAGACTGATGACAAAAAAACATTGAACTTCTGGGCTAGGGTAATAGTTGACAAAACTACTAAGTCACCATATCGAGGTAAATCACCATATTGAGCATAATTTAAATATCATATCCATGTAATTCAAACATAACATTACATAACAATATTTACTGCTGTTAGAAAAGCAGCTGAAAATAAGATTGGTAGCACAGTTAAAAAGTACTTGGTTGTATACACCTGTAATTGCCATCAGTTGCTTTAATTCTTGGCTAGAACTTTATAATCATTTCATCAGAAAATGAAGGAATGCAAAATACAATGTGAAATAATGAGATTTCTCTTGGAGTAAATAAAATAGATCTACTGAAGATTTAATCAGTGTTCAAGGAAGGGATTGGGTCACGTTTTGTGGGTTGTAGCTACATCAAATTAGTTTTGCTAATAGATGAAGAAGATTCAATTGATAAAATTTTTTTAACAGCAGCATTTGTATTGTTTATAAGATTTATTCTAGCTTTATTCCTTCATGTTTTTAGTGTTAATAACTTCAATACTGACTGTATTGCTCAAACTAAATATTTAATTAAATAAAGTTAGGTTAACTATATTTCTCCACATCAATAAGACATTTTTTAAATATTAATGCTATGATTTTTTTAAATGTATGCAAAATGTGTTATATTCGTACGAAATTTGGTTATTATTGTACATCAAAAAATATTGGTAAATATAAAACACATGGGTTTTTATGACTTACGTTATTCAAACAAATTAAAATGTGTGAGTTTGGAACAGGCGCGGCCTAATCCTTGGTTGGAAGAAGAAAAAAAGAAGAAGGAGATTAAAATATGATAAACTTTATAGTAAGTTAATTATTAGTAATGTATGTTATTGCTGTAATTAAAAATTGTCTTTAACATCATTATTTTAAATTTTATAAGGGGAGAGCTCTCTATTTATTTTTATTTTTTGTTGATACAGTGTTAAAAAATACAGTGGCAGTTACTTCATTACAATAGTTATATTAAATAATACACTTTTTAATACCACATAATTTTGAGTTAGTTTGACATGTGTAAATATGCATGTATTTCAGCAGCTCTTAAGGTCTGTAGTCTTATTTTAACCCAAATTAACAGTAGTTTAAGGAATTGTTTGATTCTGTTTCCTTCAAAAGGAAAGATTAGTTTTGTTTAGCTAATATAACTAAAATTTTTAGATTCTAAACATATAACTTGAGGAAAACATTGAAATACAATTTTTTAAGAGGTTGCTAAAGATGTAATAGATATGTGTCTGGAATAAGGTGTAAACAACAAATTGTTACTAATTTTTATGTGCATACAAAGATTCAAATTTTTTTTAATGTTAATTAATAATTTTGTAAGTTAATATGGTTATTTTTGAGTTTCATAGAGATGTATGTAATTTTTAAATTTAGGCACAAACTAATAGAAATTTATGTGATCATTCATTTATAGAAAATGACAAATGCTTCAACGTTGGTGTAATGTTTTTCCATCCAATGCTTCATTTAGCGATAAGTTTATGACTTTCTGCAAGTCTTGATAAAAATTTGTAAAGAAATTTGATAGGAACATACATGCACTGTGCGCATGCCTGCAGACCATATTTTGTTGTATGTCTGACTGTTGGGCACATTAAGGCTAATGCAGAAGGTGAAAGGTGATAGATGAAAAATTTCAGATCTGGATGGGAATCGAACCCAGGGTCTCTGGCATGGGGGTGGGGGAGATAGGTAGAGGGAAGAAGAGAGACATGATAATTTTGTGTTCTGGCTGGTTTATCTTCTGTTGGTAATCACAAAAAACATAATACGCCTACTTTCAGTGACACTGAGTGAAAAACAAACCGAGCCCAGTCAAGTATATAAAGGAATACAAAAATAAATAACTTGTGAAGTGTAATTCAGTTCCTTTGTCTGTAAGAGTAAAAAAAGTAATAATAAAAACCAGACTCAATTTCTTTTTAGTCATTATACATTTAATTTACTAACTATATTCATTTTACTACTTTTAAGAACCCAGTGCAGCTACAATGTTGTCCATTAAAATCCTGCATAAGTAATTGCTAATGAAGCCCTAATGAAGAATAATTTATATGTCTTAAAGTGGGAAAATGTAGGTTGGGAATAGTATTAATAGTATCTTGTCACAAACAAGAGGTTATGCTGCCTTGTTATCCCTAAGGTAACAAATCTGCATGGTATCTTTAAAATGTACAACCAAACTATAGGATGTGATTGTTCAGTTAAAAAAAATAAAAATGTAATAAACTTACAGTTGGAGACATATTTACCTGAAATTCAGTTACCTAGGTGAAATTAGGCCTTGCTAAAAATTTTAAGATCTTAAAAAGACAAATTTGGTTGCACTTATGGTTTCTAACCTGAAAAATTATATAAAACAGGTTCCAGAGTGGTATCTCCCATATTTTTAATGATAGCTGACATAAAACACAAAAATTAGTGGTTGAAAGTAACACTATTTTAGGTTTAATGTAAAATAACTTTGTTAAATACTTTCTTTAATGAACCATTTATTGTTTAATTCAAAATGTAGAAAATTATTGAATTCTGAGAAAATTTACGTAAATTGAATACAATTTATTAAAATTTTACTTTAATTAGTATACCAAAACCAGTCAAAATTGTTGCTAAAAATTATTGTTTGTCAACAGAATGAGATAACTTCTTTTGCAGGTTGGCAACAGTATCTCATCAACTAATTAATTACGTTCTCAAAACAATGAAGAATGAAAATAAAGAATAAAGATGTTGATTATATCCAACAAAATTGCTAGAAATAGCCTCAATTTTATTCAATTTTATTTTTTTATTGATTGCGTCTTGGAGACTCCTGAGGAAGTATAGGACATGTCAAGAACTTATAAGTTAGTAAATTATTATACATATTTTAAATTACACATTACCTACTACTGCAAACCTACTTAATACTTAAGTATGTCATCTTCTAATATTTACACAATAGTACACAGTTTTGTCACCATTTCCTTAGATTTTTTGGGTATTTATTTATTTTTTACATTTTTATAAAATATTGTTTTAAAACAAATTCTTGAACACAATCAAAAGTCCCATCAATCAAGTAATTTTTTCAGATGTTATTAAAACAAATGCAAATTAGCATAACTTTTTAAAAATTGTGGTAAATTATTGATGCATTTCTCCCCACATAAGTAGGAATGCATAATTTTGCTCCACAAATCAATTCATTACTACAAACACAACAAAAATAATAGTGGCAGGAATATTCTTAACTTTCTGTAGGTTCTATTATTTGATTCCTTAGATGTGTGTTAATTCTTTTAGAATAAACAATAGACTTCATATAACCCTACAGGACAAAGTTTAATGGTGTAAGGTCAGGTTATATTTAGATGAAGAAGAAGATAATCGAAAATCTATGTAGGCACATAAAAAAGATATACACAAATTTTATAACATATCAAGCTCAGTACTGATTACAATATTGTAACCACACTGTTTTATAAATATACTTACAATCTTACATAATACGTGTCTGAATTTATAAACATGAATACATTAATATTATATCCTATTAAGAATCACTCAATCAATGACAAATCATATAACATAGCTTAATAATATATACAATTACTTATACATACAATAGACATCTGAACAAAATGTACATTAATAAAAAATGTAATTTTTTTTATAATATTTTTTAAAATTTATTCTCTATAATAAAGCTATATGAAAGTCAGCTTATATAGAATTTTATTTAAAGTACATTATTATAGTTCATTTTATAAACACTGACTAATTGTCAATTTTGAATTACCAACCACAATTTTATTTTAATATTACAATATTTTACTTTCTATTTTATAAATTTTAATGTTGCCTGCATTAGGATAAAACTGTTTGCAAATTAATAGCACTTTACTTAACAAACTGTAGTAATTTCTTGTTAACTTCTTGCTAAAACGAAGTATCTATATCTATCAATATTGGTGTACCTGGCCAAAATTTGCCAATGGAAGGTAAAACTATTGAAGTATTTTTGAAGAGTATCGATACCTGGGAGTGTTGCTTAGTAAAGAGGATGACAATCAGTGAGAAATATCAAACAGAGTTATGAAAGAAAAGAGTTACCCAGCTTTTGAATTCCCTGCTGTGGGCTAAATTGATACAGAAGACAAAAAGAAGAATCGGAGATGCAATGCAGAAAAGTGAACTTACCTATGATGCTGAGACATGGGAGTTAACTGAGAGAAATAAAAAGAGAGTATTAGGCATGCAGATGGATTTCCTAAGGAGGAGTTGCGGAGTTTCAAGGCTGGACCACGGAAGAAATGATGAGAATCTGAAGAGGTTGGATGAAACTGAAACTATTGTGGAGGGTATTGAGAGGAAAAGGGTACACTGGTACGAGTACCTCCGAATAATAGAGGCATGAGATAGTCTGTTTAAGTCTTCTATTGGGTTCCATGGGAGATACAATGCCCATAACAGGCAGGTGGAGTGTCCAATTATTTGCACTTTATGCACTAGTTCGAGGGCTTCAAAAATAGTTCTGTTTCTTATCACATGGTTAGCCAATTATATGTCTAAAACATTTAAGGACAGAAGAGGTAGAGGTGTAAAAGATATTATAATGCTTTTCACCGTTGATGAGCTCTGCTGTTCCACGTGTTTCGATCAATCAGAACGTTTGCCAGCGTTGTCAGATTGTAAGAACGTATCAGTCTGACAAACAGTATGCGCGCACGCGTATAAAAGCCTCAGTAGTTCACTCGTGTTATGTATCTCATACTGAACACATTGATTATAGAGTGCGTTACCACGCAGCAGTTATAATAAAATCAGTTGGTTGTATGTTAAAAAAAAGACAAGAAAAATGGCTGACAAAATATATAATGGAGCTACGAGAGCAAGTATTGGTAACGTTGCTGGCAAGCCACTGGCTAGCTATGAAGTGGGTAGGGGCAATGCATATGTTCAGAGCTCATCAACTTTGAAAAATAGTCAGAGTATCTCCTCTGAGTTTATGAATTTCATAATACAGCCAGATTCTGCGGTGAATGAAGTGAAGGTGTAATTTGCAGGGTGGAAGTAGAGGCTTTTCGGAGGGCCTGGTGTGCTGATTAGCATATTTTTCCACTCAGTGAGGAAAGCATTATAAACCACCTTACTTCTTTTTTTACTTCGTAAAGCCTCTAGAGCCTTTAGAGGTTCAAACCAGGCTTTCAGCTGATGACTTAAATGACAAAAACAGGAGAAACAAGGAAGAGGGGTCCAGTGAGGAGGTGGGTTAAGTTATTATGGAGTTTATGAGCAGAAAAGGGCTGGCAGAGGAGGATTGGCGTGATAGACGATAGTGGCATCTGAGATGCAAGAGACAGTAATCTTTGTGCTGTAAACAATTCAAAAAAAGGAAGAAGTTACTTAAGTACTTCGGTTACTTACTTACTTAAATTTGCTATCATACAATGCATAACATTCATTACAATTTTCCTTTTCAGTTATACCCAACTGGGCTTTGTATACCAATCTTTCCACTTGTTTATTTAGATAAATTTTGTATTGAATTTCCAATGCAAACTATTTTTCTATATTGAAGCAAAAAGTTCAAGATTCTGAATAAACAATGGTATTAATTTTTTCCACAAATTAAAAGTGTATAATTCTTTAAAAAATAAGTGTGAAAATGATAAAGAATTACAGTTCTATTGTTTTGGGAAGAAGAGTACAGTCAAAATTGTACTTTAAATATCTTGTTTCAGAAATAAAAATCTATGAATGTAAAATTTAAAATTAAAACTAATTACTCTGAAATGCAGGCAACAAAAGAATAAACAGAAGACAGTTAGATAAAACTGGCTGAAGAAGAAAAGTACATTTTGTGGTATGGTGATTTAATGATGCAGTCAGTCTCTGATCAGATTATAAAAGTTCAAATTTATTTACAAAATATGGCTGCTACCTCACATTTGGCGAAACACATGGTATCAAGTATAAGTGCATTGTTATGAAGGTGACAAACTGGCACAAATATTTTATACTTAAATTTGGACAACATCCTGTTGATGCTGAAACAAAAGAAATAAATATACAAATTACAAAGTAACAATCAAAATAATGTAAATTTCTTAACTGGTTTATAAAATACCATTATTAAAATATATGAATCAATGATTGAAAATACAATGCAAGTGACATTTTTTGTCATTTTGAACCATTTTTGTCATTTTGTCATTGTTTATCATAAGACATGTTCCATCTATTTTTGTATAGATACAAAAAGTTAAAAAATACATTAATTGTAAGACCAACTTAAGTAAAGTTACACATTACAACTACCACAATGCTTGTCATATAATGGAAAAATTCTGTTTAATAAAAATAGTTTCGTAATAACTAATTTCATTTGGTTTTTGTAAACCACTTTTCCTATTTTGCCGCCCCCTGATATCTGCCGCCCGAGGCACATACCCCCTATGCCCCCCACTAGTTCCAGCCCTGATTACTTCTATAAACTTTATTACAGTGTGTCCAATCTGAATTGGTGCGCGTAGCTAAAGAGTAGTGATCATATCTCTCTTCGCGTCTCGCTTACATGTATGAGATAACTCACAAAGAACATAAGACAAACAGAGTAAATTGTTTATTTTTCTTGGTTAGAAAGATAAAATGTTTAAACAGTCAGTGGTCTTAGGAAACACCCTGTACTTGTATAGCTATACGAGTTGTTGATGCGCCAATCCAGTTTGGGAATTCTGTACTGTTTTACTAGCTACAATAAGCGTATTATCTAATAAAAATGTTAACTACCCAATTTTACCTTAGCTTTTAATATTGTAAGTTTAATTTTTAACCCACCGGGTTGGTCTAGAGGTAAAGTCGTCGCCAAAATCAGCTGTTTAACAGTTGATTTTTGGAGATGAAGGTTCCTGGTTCAAATCCTGGTAAAGGTAGTTACTTTTATTTGGATTTGAATACTAGACAGTGGTTACCGGTGTACTTTGATGGTTGGGGTTCAATTAACCATACTCTCTCAGGAATGGTCAGCCTGGGTCTGTACAAGACTACACCTCATTTACACGCCATATAACACATCATCCTCATCTCATTGGGTCATGGGGTTGCTTATTGTTCTTAATTGAACAGATTGCAACGTACACAAATTAGGGATTACAAAAAAAAAGTTCAATTTTTAAAATAAAACATTATTTAGAAAGGAATTCTTAAATTATTCATCAATCAAGTACTTTGTTTTTAACAGACACAGATTAACACAACTTTTTCAAGATTGTGATAAGCAGGTTTTGGTTTAAATAATCTAGTGTTGTAATTAGCAATATAGTTATCAATTTGGTTCTTTTGTTGTAATAATGGACGTTGTTGTAATTCTGTCAAAAGGTATTTTGCTAGATGCATATTATCACTCAAAAATGTACAGCAAAGGAAACATAAGCAACTGGAGGTTCTTAAATAATGGTCTACATGCGGTAAGTGGTTTCCTTCCACCATACATACTAAATGAAATAAAAGTGGAGCAGAGACTTCAGAAATGTAGAGCAAAAGATAAAGGTCATTCATTTGAAAAATTACATGCTGTTACTTTATATTCTACACAAGAGCTTAACCTTTTGCTTTATGCTCATGAACAATTGTTCCATTTTATTCATACAGTTTATCTGCTTAAAAATATATTTTATTTGATTAGAATACTTCAAAAGAAAGTGCGAGTGAATAGTCCATAATTATTCTATAACACGTGTAATAAGAACTCAATCTAAGAAAAATTAGACATTTGCTTCATATGATGCATATAAATTACAAATATGATCCAGTGACTAATCTGGGTTGGATAAATATTAATTAACTGTATCAATTAATTACCAATAGCCCATTGTATGTTGACAACATTATTTTTCATACTGGGGTCATCGAGAAAGGTTGCATCCATTTTAAAAAATTACAGTTTTAAAATTACTGGGATGGTCATAAATTTTTTTGTTGGTATGACTGTACTAAAAATTGGATAATTGCTTTGCTTAAAAAACATTAACATAATTTGGCAACAAGATGGCATTCCTCCTCATTTCAGTCTTCTAGTGTGCCATGATCGATGTTTTAGTTCATGCCCTCAATGACCGATGGATCGGTAGGGTGAGTCCTGTGCTTTGGTCTCCAAGGAGTCAAGATTTAACCCGACTTGATTTTTCCTTCTGGGGTAATGTTAAAAACCATGTCTATAGTGAGAAGATTCAAAATGTGAATCATTTACGGCATCAAATTGCTTCTGCTCTTGCCTTGGTCATGCTCGATATGACACAGCGCACCTGGACAGAGGTCGACTATCTTGCAGATGTGTGCAGAGCAACCAATAGTGCTCATATAGAAACTTATTAAGTAGTAAAAAAAGCTTTAAGATTTTCTGTTTTTAACAAAAAAAAAACATTATGACTTTATCTCCAGTAGTTTTTAAACTGTAATTTTTAAAAATGGATGCAACCTTTCTGGATGACCTGGTATTTTGGTTTAACTCCTTGACATAGGTGTAGTCAGGATTTTCTCCAAGGTGGGGGGGGGGGCAAAAATAAGATAAAAGTTTTTTTATTAATAAATATTTTATTTGAACATTTGAAAACGCTAAAAGTAATTGGTTGCAATGCTATTCGAACCTATTTAAATCTTATTTCATCACTAGCCTATGGGAGTTCTGACTAAATCTTGACAAAACTTCTTTTTCAAATTTATCTTTAGCCTCCAGAACTCTCTTTTTATGTACAGTCATCATATAAAAACTGTCAAGCCGATTTTGTGTCATTGTTGATGGTAATCAGGTTTTTCCCTGAATAAGGTGCTGAATGATATTTGAATAGTGCACGTTGTGCAGGGATGTGTAAGCAAGATATGTAGTGCCTGTTTTCATGTGTAACTTTTGCGCTTTTTTAAATAGACAGCTAGTTCTTTCTCTTGCAGTTTGGAATTTGGTAAATTTTTCCCTTTTCATTGGTTGTACCAAAGTTTAGCTTTACAACTGACTCACTTGCACTGATTGCAGTGCTCAAATAGGGAACAGAAAAAGAAAAAAACAAGATGTGTTTTCCCGCCACGATGATAACATGGTTTCTTCTATTCCTATTTGCCTATAATTTTTTGTAAATGAGCCGAGGGGGTACGCGCCCCACCATGCCTCACCGTGCCTACGCCCATGTTCCTTCAGATAACTTTCAAACTCTTTTCATAAAACAGTCTCTTGAATTCAGTATTTGGAATTAGTCATATTGCATTAATCAAGGTTTTATTTTGTAAACTGTTTGAAAATTCAAGTTTTCTTGATCTGTTGTTCCTCTTCTTCATCTGTTGGATTTTTTTATCAATTTATTTATTACTGATCAGACAATCTGTAACATCTTAATTTTACTCACATTACAGCTAACTCTGATTAAAATAAAATTTCAAAGTAACTTGCAAAATTAAATTAGTAGAAGCTGAAACATTTTAAAGTTATACAAAAATTATTAAATGATATTGACCTTGAATTCGATCAGCTCTTGATTTGTCCGGGTGTGTATCTTTAACCTCAAGTGCAGGAGGTCGTTGTGGTCTGTCACCTTCTACACTTTCCTCATTTGAATTCCAGTATACTGTAGCAATTGTTGCTAAACATTTCAGTTTCATATCACCTCGCCTAAAATGTCTCCCTTCAACTCTGAATTCTAACCCAAGTGTAGTCGTTTCTAGACCTTCGCGTCCAGTGTATACAACATACGGTCCTCTTAAGTAAGATCCATTTGCCTGAAACCATTTAAAACAAAATAAAAATTGATTACTATCGCTGAAAAAATAAGTAATTTGTTTGGTTAGTTTTTGTTTATAAATTGTTTAACTAGTGGGTTATTGAACAGCACAGTGTTGAAGTTTCCAGTTGCTAACTGAGAAACAAAACTTAAGTTGATCTCTTCGCAGTCCAAGCACTCAATCATTGCTGGATGCAAAAAGTATCGTACTAGCACTTTTATTTCACCCAGATTCCACAAAAATCAACTCAAAATGTGAACAAAGAACTCTAAATTACTGTCAATATTGATTACAGTTTTTGAAATAATTTTACTTTCAATACAATCTATTAAAATATTTTCAACAATTATTTGTAATATGATTTTCAGGTTTGCTTGATGACTAATAGAAATCTACTACATATTAGGATTCATAACAGTTTAAAGCACTAAGTTTTATAAAAAAAATATATTAAATCAACTGATTTTATGTTTTAATTAAAATTGCATGCAAAACTGTTTTTATGTCACAATTAACAAATTGTTGCACAATGGTAATAAACTTAATAATGTTTTAATTCACAGTAGATAAAATACTTCTTTTAAATTTGTTTACCTTGTTTATGCGCAAATATATATTACATTGCTATTTAAATTACAAAATTACAAAATCAAAAAATAAGTTACTTACATTTTAATATCAAATGAACTTTAACTTATAAATATTTACAAGAAAGAAAACAACCTTTCCTTGAGTGCAAAAGAATTGTGACACTAATACATTCATAGGACCAATCTTGTAATATAACGAGGAAATGACAAATTCATTGGGAACAAAAAACCTACTTAAGATAGAAAGATCAATATTTGGTTCAAGAAAAACTAGTAAGCTACAGATTGAGATCAAATAAAGAAATACACATATGGAAAATTGAAGACCTGGCAGTAACAATTAAGAAAATATGACTTAAGTTTGATGGACGCATGATCCAAATGAACCAATCACAGTTAAATAAAATTTAAGGATTTTTGCAGGCTGTTTACACCTAATGTATGTTTTTTATAAATTTTTGATGGAGTTCTTTAAGATATCAAATATATTTTGTTTTAAACTGTCAAGGGTTCTATACACTTCTGGCAATTGGGTAGTCATTAAGTTTGCACTTCAACTGATGTAGCATAAGCGAATATAATTTGAAAGAAGTTGACAAGACCAACTTTTTCGGTCACAGTAAATGTCTGGTGGTTTTTAATGTAGTTATTTTTTGTTTTTTTAAACAGAATTTTTATGAGGGTTAATATTCATAGCAGTCAATGCCATGATAATTAAAAAAAAAACTAGATTTTTGATAAACTCTGGAGCTATTAGAGTTAGTTCTGTTATATTAAACAGATGAAAGAATTACAATATAAATAGATGGATTGAAATTGAAGTAAAAAGAAAATTTTTGAATTTAAGTTTTCTGTAGGTGAAAAGAAAAACAGAGGAGAATGAAGAAAGTAGAGCAAAACAGTTCAAAAGATGTGAGAACTTCTGGAAAAAGAAAATAACCAGATGTAATAATGATATTTGTGATTTCCTTGCAGTCCTATCCACATAAAAAATATGAGCTATTGATGATTGTGTATCAAATAAATTTTTTTAGAGTCAGATACTTTTGTTACTAATGGTCAGCTGCCACGATTGTACACATTGGTAGAAACTTTACATTTCTACTTAGACTTTTTATGAAGATGTGGAAATATAGATAAGTGAGTGAGATTTAATATCAAACACCAATTTTTTTTAATTAATAAAGTTTTGCTTATCTTACATTTAAAAAAATTAAGAGACACATAAATTACACACAAAGCCTGATAAATAGATTCTTGCTTTAAAATGAGTTTAAATAAATCCTATATTATGACTTTGTTTATGATATACATTGTACCACTTCATTTAAATATGAAGACCAAAGTATTATACAATTTAAGTTATTGCTTGCAATAACAGAGACTAAATTTAACAACAAACTTTCTCCTTTAAACTATAATCTTTCAAAGTATAGATGTAGATGCTGCAAAGTCTTCTGTACATAATATATTTAACTTGACTAATCAGCAATTCATGAGAACTGGAATCCTTCTGAAGCATTGTTCCCTAAACTTATAACTTAATAAAACATTATTTTACTACCTTTGAAAATACCTCACTATGTTTATATTATAAAATAAAAAGATTATACCATTGTTAACAATTTTGTTCCTGCTTAGGGCTGTTTCAGACTACTTAAAGTAATTTTACACATTCTCTAAAGAGGAACTTTTCGTCTTTTCTTCTGTCCATCCAATATTCTGCCTTTGTTTTTCATTGGAACCTTTGAAAACAGTAATCAGTGGTCTGAACTTGGTTCAGCCAATTTATTCCAATTTCCTCAATATCATTTTTAAGTTCTTTAAATGATTAATCCACCACCTTAGGGTGATTGTCAATTGTTTTAAAAAAATTGTTCTGTCAACCGTTTATCATCCAACGGAACAAAGGCAGCTGTAGAATTATAGGTTAATAGTCTTTGTTTTCTGATCAACTTCATCAAATGTATTTCTTGTACAGTTCTCCTCTTCTTCGTAATCTGTAATGTCCATCTACTATCTTCAGATCTTCCAGAAGATTTTTTCTCAAATTTCTCAGCTTTTTATCCCAACCTTCCTGGCCATTCTAAGGCATTTAGTTGCACAGTATTTATAATTCCTGTAAAATCAGTCGCCTGAACTTTTGTTCAGTACACCATGTTTTCTCAGTTTATTCCAATTTTCTCAGTATCATTTCTGAGTCTTTAAATGTTTAATCCACTACCTTAGGGTGATTGTCTAGTGTTTTAAAAAATTGTTCTGTCAACCGTTTATCATCCATTGTACAAATGTGTCTGTAGAATTGTAGGTTAATAGTCTTTGTTTTCTGATCAACTTCGTTTTCATGTTCAAAATGTTCGTTTTCATGTACAGTTCTTCTCTTCTTCATAATCTGTAACATCTAGCTACTGTCTTCAGATCCATGATCTTGCAGAAGATTTTTTCTCAAATTTCTCAGCTTTTCTGTTCCTAACCTTTCTGATCATTCTAAGGCATTTACTTGTAAATGGTGATAGAGGTTTTATGACAGTATTACATATAATTCGTGATAATTTTTAACAATGTTATTCATTTAAATAAAATTAAAAAATGGGCCAATTCACTGGCTTCTTGCTTGACTGATAAACTGAAAGTATTGGGTTCAATTCTTGACTAGGGTATTAAAGTTATCCCATATTATTATCATGTTCAGTAGTTCTAATGTGCAATAGTCATTAATGTCATCAGCAACTTGATGAGGATTTATTTTAACTCATCCAGGAGACTTAAAAAAGGGATTATAGATTATGTCATGATAAAAATTTACAAGTCTAAATATTAGCTCTGTGTTAAATTTATTACTTACCAATACATTTTATTACCTTTTCATTAGTTCTAAGACTTACTTAGGTACTTATTTGCTTCAATAAGTGTCACACAATATTTTTACTAAATAATACACATTTTACCTCAGAATTTAATTAGAAACTTTTTTTAAAACAAAAAAGTTACTATTTAGAAAGGAACTCTTGTAAATTTTAAAATGTTTTACCAATGAAATACCTATATTTAGTATTTTCTTAAACAAATAAAAATTGCCACAACTTTTTAAAGCTTGTGGTTATTTATAGTTGTTTAGGTCATCAGCCGAAAGGCTGGTTTGAACCTCTAGAGGCTTTAGTAAGTAAAACGAGGAGTTAGGTGGTTTGCCATTATCTTCCTTACTGTGTGAAAAAATATGGTTATCAGCATGCCGGAAGTTGCAAAAAGCATCTTCTTTCCAACCTGCAAATGACATCTTCACTTTATTCACCACAGGGTCTAGCTGTATAATTAAATTTATTACTTTCAGTGGAAATAACGCTGACTATTGTCTTTTACACCTCTACCTTTTCTGTTTTTAAATGCTTCAGACATATAATTGGCGGATCATGTGATAAAAAAAAGAACTATTTTTTGTAACTCTAGAACTAGCAGATTGAGTGCAAATAATTCAACACTCCACCTGGCTGTAATGGGGAAAAAATTAATAATATTTTTAAAAAATAAAATTTTTTTTACCTGTTCCCCATTGATGAACCAAGTAAGATGAGCAGCTGGTTTCGATCGACCAGAAGTACAATTTAATCTAACTGTATCCCCAATTTGATATCGAGGGCGACCACCAGTAATTCGAGGACCCTCTTCTGGTAGCGCTGAAATTACAGAACGAAAATTAAAATTTGATTTATTGTTATCAATCTGTTTTATCATTTTAACAACTATTTGAGTAATCCATTTTAGTTGGTAAAAATGTTATCACTGGTAGAATCATTCAATTATAAAAATGATAATTAAAGTTAAATTGAACTTTGTACATAAACAATAACTTTGAAAATTATAATGTCAACTACCATGGCATAGTAACGTAAGAGTGATAAGTTATACTGAACTGAAAAGTTGAAGATCCTGAGTTCATCTCTTAAGCAGGGTTGTAAAGTTAACACGTTAAAACCGTCCAGCACTGTACCATATACCACTGTCACTAATTTTCGTTTATCCATAATATGTGTACATTGCAATCTGTTCGATTCAGAATAAGCAACCACATGACCCCATGAGATAAGGATGTGTATGACGTGTAAATGAGGTGTAGTCTTGTACAGACCCAGGCCAATAATTCCTGAGAGGTATGGTTAATTGAACTCTAACCATCAAAGTACACCGGTACCCATAGTCTTGAATTTAAATCCATATAAGAGTAACTCTACCTTTACAAGGATTTGAACCAGGAACCTTCGTCTCCAAAAATCAGCTGATTTGTGGCGACGACTTTACCTCTAGACCAACCCGGTGGGTACTATCATTAATAATCAAATAAACTAATAATACAAAAGTTATAGTATATGCATAGCGTATAGAAGAGAGAGTCTCTTCTATACGCTATGGTATATGTTAAAAAAATTAAAGTTTTGTATAAACTTTTAATTAAAACACAAATTATTACAAAAAATAACACCAGTTCAATTTTAATAAATCTTATTAAATTTGAAAAGTTATAAGTCACAAATGAACAACATACAAAACTGATTCTATTAACTATGTTTGCTTGGAAATTTTATATATTGCTTTTCGAATGGAAGAAAATTATAAAGTATTCCATCTTACAAGAAACAGAAAACTTATTGCGATTGCAAATGCCATTTGTCAACGTAATAAACTGACTGCAAAAGACATGTGAAATATATATATTACATCATTTAAAATTTCTAAAGAATAATATTGCTTTGTGTATTTGCATTATAATTTATGATTTACATTTCAAGATTAATGCAAACAAACATAACTTAAATATTTTTCAATTAATTTATTTGTTATTTTTGTAAAATTCATGTATGACATTGAGGTTACAACAATATTATTTACGTATTTTTAAATTGTAACTTCAAAACTTTATGCATAATAATTTTAAACGTAGTTATTTCTACATTGCTCAGTTATAGAAGAGGAACAAATTTTTCAGTATACAGCTCAGATTAATAAATTATTATTTTTTGATTTATATAAAACCATTTTCCCTATTTACTTTGTGAAGTTTTATAAAAATTAATGATAAAATTAAGTTTAAAGAATTCTATCATGAGACGACGCATCTCATGGCTAGTGGAAATTTTTAAGAAGGTTACCTTTGACTTATAGTAAAAACCATTAGTGATTTCTATGATTATCTACTCTTTAAGAGGAATCGAATGATACTTTTTTTGTTTCCAAATTCCGACTTTGATGTCTTGACTTCCGGTTTTGGGCCACTTCCGGTCGATACCGGAACTTCACCCTATGATTTTTGTATCTACTCTCTAAGAGGAATGGAATGACACTATTTCTGTTTCTAAATTCCGACTTTAATTTCTTAACTTACGGGTTTGGGCCAATTCCGGTGGAAACCAGAACTTTAAACCCAATCTAGGCTCACTAATTTTTTTGTGTAAATTAAGAATCCGAAAACCGTTTGTTGATATCTCTTGTAGTTTCTAACTTTGGGTTTTGGGCTACTTCCGGTCAAAACCGGAACTACAAACCCAATTTAGGACCACTAACATTTTGTGAAGATTACCAATCCGAAAAACGTTTGTTGCTATCTCTTGTAGTTTCTGACTTTGGGTTTTGGGCTACTTCCGGTCAAAACCGAAACTACAAACCCAATTTAGGCCCATTAACGTTTTGTGAAGATTACGAATCCGAAAACCGTTTGTTGCTACCTCTTGTAGTTTCTGACTTTGGGTTTTGGGCTACTTCCGTTTAAAACCGTAACATCAAACCCAATTTACGCCCACTAACGTTTTGTGTAGATTACGAATCCGAAAACTGTTTGTTGCTACTATCTCTTAGAGTTAAAAACATCTGATTTTGGTGGGACGGACGGACAACAAAACTAAATGATAGATGACAATTTTTAAAATTGCCATTAATCAACTTAAAACCTATTAAAACAACAATAAAACGTTATTACTTTCTCTTGCCCTATATGAGTATGTAGGGAAGGAAAACATTGTCTTCATGCTGATTTTTCGAAATCGAGTTTTTACTTTCTCTTGCCTATATGAAAAAATTTATTAAAAAAAAATTTTTTAAGAAACGCTATTATTTAACAATTAATCAAAAAAATGAACTAAAAAGAAAAAAATAAAAAAATTTACAAAAAAAAATCACAGACATTACAGTTAAAAATAAAAGCGTGGCGCATTAATATATATAATATTTATTGTAAAATATTCGTTGTAAAATATTATATATAAATGCGCCACGCTTTTATTTTAAACTGTAATGTCTGTGATTTTTTTTTGTAAATTTTTTTATTTTTTTATTTTTAGTTAATTTTTTTTGATTAATTGTTAAATAATAGCGTCTCTTAAAAATTTTTTTTTTGATTCTTTTGTAATTTTTTTGTAAATTTTTTTTTGTAAATTTTTTTTATTCTTTTCTTTTTAGTTAATTGTTTTAAGTAATTGTTAAATAAAAGCGTTTTTAAAATTTTTTTTAAATTTTAAAATTTCTTTTTACAAACACCTCCACAGCGTATTGTCATCGAAGATAAACAAGTGTGCAAAGTTTGATTCATATTGATACGGTAGAAGTATTAAAATTTTAAGTTGCAAGATTTGATGGATCCAAGAGTAAGTTAAATATAAAAGCGTTTAATAAATAGGAAGGAAAGTATTGTTTTCATGTTGATTTTTCAAAATCAAGTTTTCACCGGATCTACACGTTTTCAGACCCCCTGAACCCAAAAAACATGTATTTATCGATTGGTCTGCGTGTGTGTGAACGAATATCTCAAGAATGAAAGATCGTACAAACTTGAAATTTGAAACTTAAGATAGATACTACTAGAAGACCAGACACGAACATTTTCATCAAAATCGGTCCACCGGAAGTAGTAGTTTATTCGTGTAATTTTTCACTTTTTTGTGAGTTTCTCAAAAACGGCTCCTACGTTTTTTATAAAAATTGCCTCATTTACTACATTTTTGTGCTCTACAAGATAAGGTAGGCGCCATGTCTGGTGAAATTCTTGGTAAGGCTGTTTTCTCGTAAAAAAATTGTATTTTTAAGATTGCGACTTTAATATGCATTTAGCGCAAAAATGTACCTTCTAAATGTTGTAGAGCATTTAAAATTCTACAACTTTTATTTCAAACAATTTTTTGTATCACGCTTAGTTTAGCGGTAATTAGCGATTTTCTGTTTTTTTCTCACGAAATCGTGTGAAAGAATAAATTTTTTAAAGATTTCAGCCTTATTATGCATTTTACGACAAAATAGTATAATCAAATTTATAGGAAATTAAAAGATCTACAACTTTTTTTTAGAGCATTTTATCTACAGAGCCTAGTACAGCGTGAAAGAGTGATTTTCCTATAAATTTAAAGAGTGTTTATTTCTAATGTTTTATTACTAATGTTAGGTTATACTGTTAATTATTTGCATTGGCAAGAGAAAGTCGTGTGAGTGTTTCACACCAGATTTTTACTAGATGTACAAGTTTTCAGGCTCTCTGAATTTAAAATCATAATTTTAGCAATAATTGGTGTGTGGGTGTCTATGTGTGAATCAAATATCTCAAGAACGGAATATCGTTCGAAGTTGAAACTTGGAACTTTAAGTTAAGTACCACAAAGGGGCTCGAGGTTCACAGGAAGTAGTAGTTTATTAACGCAATTTTTCACATTTTTTGCAATCGAACTCAAAAACAGTGCTACGATTTTTTAAAAATCACCTTGTTTATTATATTTTTTATGCTCTTCAAGATAGGGTAAGCGTCATGTCTGCTGAAATTCTTGGAGTCCTGTGCTCTCATGTTAAATTATTTTTTAAAGATTGCGGCCTTATTATGCATTCTAGGGCAAAAATGTGTAGTAATAGTTATAGAACGTTAAAAACCCTACAAGCTTTATTTAAAACCTTTTTTTTGTACAACGCTTAGTTTAGCGTCAATTAGTGATTTTTTATAATTTGCTCAATCAAAATCGGTAAAAAATGTAATGTTTTAATATTACGGTCTTAATACGCATTTTAGGAAAAAAGTGGGTATAAATTACATTATTATATGAAATTTATCACCTTACTTTGATTGCTTTTCAAGTTTAAAAAATTTACGTACGTTTCAATGGTACCACCTTCTTCAGAGCAATATTACTAAAATTAATTAATAAAGTAGTTTTAATCTTAATGGGTGAATGGAATCACCGTTCTAAACCGTTTAGTTATTATTTTCAATATTATTTTCTGGATTCGTAAAAGCGGTATTTTTTGCCACCATGGTATTTTTATTAAGTCAGTGTTTTATATGGCATCATTTAAAGAAAACCGAATTCATTTAAATTTAAATTTTTAATTTTAGTAATATTGCTGGGAAGAAGGCGGTACCACCGAAACGCGCGTAAGTTTTTTAAACTTAAAATGCAACCAAAGGTAAGGTGATAAATTTCATTTATACTGTAATTTATATAAATGTTGGTAGTAGGTATTTCAAAAATTTATTTGTGAAAAAGTGTATTATAGTAAAAGTTATAGGAAGTTATAGGAATAGCAAAAAACGTACAACTTTTATCTCAAACATTTTTTTACAGAGTCTATTGTAGTGGTGATTATCATTGGCACCAAGTTAGCGCTTTAGTGGCATCAATTAGTGGTGAAACAGTTAAGGATTAGGGGCAACATCCGGTGGATTTCTTGCCTATCTTGGCTAAGTAACCACAGACTGACTACTTTATTAAACTTCATGATGTTTGACTTTTTCTGGAATCAGTAGGGATGAGATTTAAAAGTTCAGGAGCTAAATAACTCTACTGCTTTTGGTATAATTTGTTGGAAGTTTTGATAAGTAATATCAAGTGCCAGTGTTGGGTGTCATAGCGATAAGTTGTTGAGGAGAAGATGTTTTTATTTTTTAATGCCTGAATAAGAAATTCTCGTGTATACGAGGTGTGGGTATTAAATAACGAGACTGACGTTGTAAAAAATTTAATTTTAATTTTATACATAATCACTAACTGTCATTTTTAATATACACTCCTTCTCTTACCCCAACAACGCTCCATGCGAATTTTCCATTGTTGGAAACAGTGCTGGAAATCGTTTTCAGTCAGCTCCTTCAGGACACGTGCCGCTTTCTATTTTACTGCTTCCACAGACTCAAATCTTGTCCCTTTTAATGCAGATTTCACCTTAGGGAACAGGTAGAAGTCACATAGTGCAAGATCTGGCAAATAAGGTGGATGTTCTAACGTTGAGATGCTGTACCTGGATAGGAAACTCTTGACAGATAATGCGGCATGAGCTGGCGCATTGACTTGGTGGAGAACCCATGATTTGTCCTTCCACATTTCGGGGGTTTTTACCTTACTCTTTGACGTAGTTTACAAAGTACCTCAAGGTAGAAATATGGATTAATTGTTTGACCTTCAGGAACCCAATGAAGGTACACAATTCCATGGATATCAAAAAAACAATCATCATTGCTTTAAATTTTGACTCGCTCATTCGAGCCTTTTTGGCTCTCGGTAAAGTTCGGCTCTTCCAGTGCATGGATTGGCGCTTCGTTTTGGGATCATAAGTAAAAATTACGTTTCATCACATGTTATTATCTTCTACCTGTTTCCTAAGGTGAAATCTGGATTAAAAGGGACAAGATTTGAGTCTGTGGAAGCTGTAAAAGGGAAAGCGGCACGTGTCCTGAAGGAGCTGACAGAAGATGACTTCCAGCACTGTTTCCAACAACGGAAAATTTCCATGGAGCGTTGTAGGGATAGAGGAGTGTAGATTGAAGGTGACAATAAGTGATTATGTATAAAATGAAAATACAATTTTTTACAACGTCAGTCTCATTATTTAATAGCCACACCTCGTAAAGATGTTGTGTACCCTTAAAGATCCTTAATAAGCTCATGAGTTGGAAAGCGTTGGTGTTTTTTGGTTATTATTTTCAATATTGTTTAATGGATTCGTAAAAGCGGTATTTTTTTCCACCATGGTATTTTTATGAACTAGGTATTTTTATGATGGCATCATTTAAAAAAAACCGAGTTCATCTGCTTTAAAAATATCCCTTGGCAATCCTTTAGCAGCGGGGATAAACATTTTTTTCCGCAATTTAGCGTCGTCTTCATTGAATAAAAACCCTGCTTTCCTCATATCTGACGATAAACAATTACGTGACTTGTTGTAGATCAGAAATCTTTAGTTCTTTTGTAATTTAAACTGCTTCTTCTGCTACAACGAACATTTAACTCATACTATGAGGTAACTGAATGGTCAAAACTACCACGCGGGAAGAGTTCATTGTCCTTGAGGCTTGATGTTGTCTACTTTTTTTTGTTTAAGGGATGAAAGATAGTCTTGATTTTTATTTTTAAGAACTGCGGTGACCCTTTTCTTGTCATACTGAAAATACAGTATTACATTAGATTTTCATTTGAATTTTTCTTTATAAAGCAGCGTAATAAGCGAGATTCGGTGCGTATTAAGAGGAAATACCTTTGTTTAAATATTTTGATACTTTCTTTAAAGACTTAATAAAAGCGTATTAAGCAGGAAATCGTATTAAACGTGATTGTATCAGAGGGATTTTACTGTAAATCGATGATGAAGCTATGGAACAATACAGAATTGATTTTGAATATTAGTTTTTTTGATTGAACGAATAAAAATCCAAATTGGGGAAAAATATTAAATATTTTTTAGAGAATGATTTTTTTTACAAATAATTCATCCAAATTATTTAAAGAAAATTTGACAAAGAAAACGAATAAATTGCTAAAACAAAATCAAAAACAGGAAGAGTAAAAAAAATAGAATTCAACAGACACTGTTTAAGATAAAGGCAGCTAGAATGGAAAGATAGGATGTTTGGGGGAGGATTCATCCCACCTGGCATTATCTCACATTGAGCAGATTTGGGAATGGGGTGTTATCCACCCCTTTTTCATGAAACAGAACACAGAGTAAAGGATCAAAAAAGAAAGCTGATAAGCCTTTTTTCTATTTAAAACAAACTACTTCCAAACTATTTATTTTGATAAAGAATTTCATTAAACATTTGCCTTTGGGCAACGCTCTGTAAGCTTCTTACAAAACTTAGTTTGTGGAATCAATTTATTAACAACAACTGATTCTTAATATTTATTAGACAACTCAATTTTTTATTGTTAATTGATAATATGAGGGCTAATCAGAAAGTAACTTACGTTTCAGAATAAAATAAAACCGAAATGTGAGGAAACGGTTTTTATTACTTACATTTAAAAGGCGCATCGTTCAGCTCTTTGTCAGCATAATCTCCGTATAAATTAAAACACTTATCATAACGGTTCATTAGCTTGTTACTTCCATCGTCATAGAATGTTATCGCAAAATATTTTAACAATGCACTGACGCCTGCAAGCAGTTCCTCGTCATAGTCGAAGCGCTGTGCTGCGAACCAGATCTTCATGTGTGGAAACAAGTGAAAATCGTTAGGGCTAAGGTCCGGACTGTAAGGTGGATGACCAAAAAGCTCACATCCAAAACCATCCAAGAACCGTCGAGATCGAATGGCTGTGAACTTGTGTAACTCAGTACCGGTCCCGTAACGACACTATTTCGAACGGGCGGATAATACTTGTCATTCGCAAGTTCAACTGTTAACTGGGCAACTACAAAGGCATTAATGGTTTTTATATCTGGGGTTTGATAGTATCTAGATCCTTGAAACACTCTCCCTATTTGAATAGAACATTGAAGAAGGTATAAAAATTAAAACACTCATTTCTTCTTTTTTCGATTTCCTAGAAAAACATCTCAGTCATTGCAATTCACTTTTCTTGTTTAACACACTCCACCCCATAAAATACACAATTCTTACAATAAAATGAAGGAAACTATATAAAAATAAATAGCCTATTCTTAAATAAAGAACCTATACCAAGAAAACGAACAGATAACAGACGCAAAGAGAAAAAGACGATTGTCATTCTTCAGTCACTTAATCAGGATGCCAGAAACAAGGCTTGACAAGAAACTTCTCTATCAGCTCATCCAATTCAAATCACAGGCTGACTACAGGTAATAAACAACGATCTTAACATCCTGGGGATAACGTACATGGTTCTAAGACGAGAAGAGGGACCAATACTCAAGGACCCAAAAATTCAATTGCCTCTAATGACCAGAAACGTTCGATAATATAACATAACCGACGAGCAGAGGAGGGCGAGATCTCTTAATATGAAGAGGATGTGGGATAGAATAAAACAAGGCAAACAAGCTGTTACAGACTGAAAGATAACTATAAGCTCCAACTGGGGCTTAAAACAAAAGAAAAAAAGAATCTATTGCATTAACCATTTTTACACTAATCACACACTATAACAATACTTTTAGTAAATTTTTATACTGGTATGATATGTTGTGTATCAGCTTAGTGGTTAAAAATTTTTAGTTTTCATGTTAAAATTGTTCTCACAGAAGACGTTTCATAGTCTCTTACATTTAAGGAACAGTCTATTATACTAATGTGTATGAATTCAGAAGTTTCATTAAGTAAACGTTGAAAATTCAAATTTATATGATTCCAAATGTAGCATTAGTATGAATTTTTAAAATAGAATTTCATAACGGATTACTAATATGTAGCGATCCACTAACGTATGTATGCTTTGAGGTTGCAGTGAGCAGAGAGAGTAGTAAAGCAATATAGTGGTAGATTGCAGTTATAGAGGCAAATGGGGTATTACCAAATGGCTGATATTTGAATCAGGAAGGCAGCAATCAATTCAGTGAATTTAAACGAGATCATCTAGAATGAGAATGTTTTCTAGTCTTGAAACAGAGACGGAAAGTGAACGGACTGGAGATGGATCTGTACAGTTGGGTAGAGGAAGAGAGGAATAAATGGTATCAAAGAAGAGAAGAGTCATGGCTAAGAGGGAAGTGAGAGAGTTGTACGGTATGAATAGAGGGTGAAATATAACTGGATATAAGTTGGATTAAAGTGTTATGGGGCTCATGAAGCCAAGCTAGGGACTGAAACTGAGCCCGAACTGGTGGATTTATTCTCCTGTCTTCGTTCATTCCTCTCGACGTTTCTCTCTTAACAGTCACTCTCTTCTCTCCTTCTTTTTCCACTCAAACCTATAATAACTCACCCAAATCTCTTTTTATAGCCAATCTCTTTTAATTTGTTTATAACACTAGATTATTACTGGGAAATGTTTCACCTCCTCAGTTTAGCATTCAACTTGTACTAAACGACCCAGATATCTCAAATGATACAAAGATTTTCTATTTTATAACGCTCATCAAACATTATTATAAAGTATTGTAGATGACAACTTGTCTCGTGGCTTACATTTTTGCATTCATCACGTTTACTTTATCCTTAACTTAATAGTATTACAGAGATAAAAATACATACACGGTATTACATTTAATTAAATCAGATTATTGATAACACAAATTTTTCCTTTCCATAAAATTTAAACCGTAGGTGAGGTTATCACAAATCTTCTTTTAATACGGTTCTAATTAATTTTTATAAAAAGGTTAATATTGTAACACTTCTAGGTTCTTTCGGGATCTGTTTTTATTAATAAATAGTTACAAATTCCTTTTTAAACTTATAATAAGTATATCAACAAATTAATTAATAAATGAATTATTAAGATTACTAAGATTATGGCCAGGGATCCACTACGTAAAGTCTATGTAATCTTCATCATAGATGATAGGTACTATATGTACCTATCAGTTCAATGAGTTTTCAAAATGGCAGAAAAACTGCTTAAAATGAAGTCACTATATCTAATGGATGGAACCATTTTAATGGACTAGAAGACTACAAATAAAGAAGTTACTAGAAAGCTTCATCTAACTCAAAAATTCATTACTGTGAAAGTAGGCTACTACTTTTTAATAATATTAATATCGAATTAAGCCTGTACATTTTGTATTTTTTCTTAAAGATGGTCTCCCAATGATTACTAGAAAATATGTTGAATATTTTTGATAGGAATGTAATGTTTAAAAAAATTAATTTGATTTTTGTATCGCGATAAAAGCAAAGTTATCTAAAGAATATACATTTCTTTCAGAGCATCAGTAAATAAAATTGTGCCAAAATCCTTTCAAGTTTAAAAATATTTTATTATGTTATAAATTTTTCTTTTTTGAAGTTTTCTTAGTTAACAACAGATATTTGTAACTGATAAATATATTACTTTCAATATTTTGTAAAAAGATTTTATTTAATATATTTAAAATGAAATAAAATGTAA
Organism: Catonia carolina; assembly: GCA_035578175.1. Taxonomy (NCBI): domain Eukaryota; kingdom Metazoa; phylum Arthropoda; class Insecta; order Hemiptera; family Achilidae; genus Catonia; species Catonia carolina. Next base: position 250,541,238 of record JAQMRL010000001.1, on the reverse strand, counting down.
AAAGAATGCTTTGAAAGGGTTCAAGACATACCGTACTTAACAGATGTTTACAAAAATACGGACTTTTTCTGGATTCATTGTTCAGAGTAAATTATCTTCTGGACAACATTTTATATCTAACGAAAAGTTTAAAGCTTAAAAATCATCAATAAAGAAAATCATATTAAGAATTTATTTAATGTAAAAAGCTATAAGCGCTCATATATAAATTTACCACCGATGAAATACATAAAATAAAATAAAAATTTACTAATCTGTAAACTCAAAAGCGCTCATAGACTCACGAGTTGACTAACTCGTCATCCCGAAAAAGTATCTTTTTTGCCTAATGTGTGTACGTTGCATCTGTTCTATTTGGAACAAAACCAACCTTATGACCCAATGAGATGAGAATGATATCTACGACGTGTAAATAAGGTGAGAAGTATGTTAATTCTTTTATGGCATCTTCTTATCTTCTTTATGGAATCTTGTATGGTATGTTAATTCTATCTTGAGAAGTATGTTAATTTGTACCTCAACCATCAAAGTACACCAGTAACCATTGTCTATAATGTTTTTCACTGTTAATGAGTTCGTCTCTTCCACGCGTTTAGACCAATAAGAACGTTTGCCAGCGTTGTCAGATTGTACGAATGTTTCAGCCTGACAAACATTACGCGCGCATGCGTATAAGAGCCGCAGTAGTTCACTCGTGTCTTGCATCTCATACTTAACACATCGATTATAGAGTGCGTTAACATGCAGTACTTTATAATATAATCAGCTGATTGTATGTTTATAGGTTATTGTTATTGAAAGATCAAAAAATGGCTGACGAAATATACCGGGTATCCACGAAGAGGTTGCTATTTTTGAATTAATATGCCGGACGTACAGCACACCCTACAGACTGGAAACTTTACAGTTATAATAAATAGATATGTAAAAATGTACCCTCAAGTTTCATTCGCTTATGAAATGCTAGAGATAACCGAGAATCGAATCCGGAACCGCCGGCATGTTAGTTTGGTACGAAATTTATTTATATTCGTTTGCGGTGCTGAAAACACTGAAGTCCTCTCCCTAGCTATGTGCTCCTATGTTTAAAACCTTTCTGAAAATTCAAGGCATAAGATGGTAAAACCGACTTAAAAATAACTGATGAAACGGCTTTTGAGTTTTTGCGGGAGTACGTATGTTTTTGAATGCGTACTAGCGCTTCAGAAATAGAGATTAGACAAAATAAAATTACAGAATATATTATTTATAGTTCACATCTTTGCAATATAGTTTTTATTTTCATACCGGTTTCAGTAGATGATTTTAATGTGAAAAGTAGAATAATAAAGTAACAAACATTTACATTACAGTATGTACTTAAATAATAAACCATAAATTTATATAAAGACTGAAATAAACTGTATGCTTTGTTTCATATCGAGTTCATTCCGCTTTTATGTGGAACACTATTTTGTATTCATTTTGGAACTAAAGAAGGGTGAGATTTGTGTAAAGGAGTTTAAGCAGAAAAGCGTTGAAAATGAAATGTAGAGATGAAAACATCAAAGAATATATCAACACCACACTCTAAGAACCGTTCACTCTTCTAGCACACGATAGTATATTTCTTATTTAAATAAAAGAAAAAATGGACGCTCTTTTCAGTTCTCTTTGTAACACTTTCTGTTTTCACGCTGCTACAACGTCATAACCTTACTGGTCTCAATTGTGAAATTGCTGGTAAAACAATTTTCTGAAATTCTAAGAAATAAAAATCTATTGATATAATTCTTATAGTATTTTTCGTTCAAAATTCTCATCTACACTACTATTATTATCATTTTTTAAAATTAAAAATGTATCAACATCTAGACATGAGCGACTCTCCGACGTATGTCACAATATTAAATAAATTAATACATTTATTTCCCAATAAAAGTTACATTAAAGCAAAAGAAACATTACTCGTACGTAAAATTACTGTTATTAATAATAAAGGTTTTTATAATTAGTTAAAAAATAAATAAAATAAAATATTACGAAATAGTTTTAACATTAAAAATTAAATATTTTATAAAATAATGAATTAATTATTAGCCTATAATATTGTTAAGTAAAATGTTTTATTATATATATGAATTTAGATAAACAGTGTTTTATACTTAATATAATTTTTATTTTTACTTAAAGTATTGTTACAACTCGTTATAGTAAAGTAAAATTGTAAACTTTAATTTAATTAATTCACATATGTTTATTTAACCCTTTCAGTGCCAAAACGTCCGGAAAACAGGACGTCGATATCTTTTACGTGAAGTACCAACGTCTGGATAACCGAACGCTTACAATTTTTTTTTAAAATTAATGGAATAATGTATTTTGAGACCACCTCCGTGGTGTAGTGACTAGCGCGGTAGCCGACAAAGCGAAAGGTCCCGGGTTAGATTCCCGGGTAAGGTCTGGAAATTTTAACACGTTAAAACCACCGTTACAGTACCAAAATCCACAGTAACCGCCAATCACCAAGCTGTTGATGCGACTTAAACTAAAAACAATGTATTCTGAACATTTTTAGTATTATCAGAACGATTTATTTTTTTATGAACTCAAAAATTAATACTTAATGGGAAATAATTCTATTTTTCTGCAACTTTACCAAAGGCAGGCTTACGCCTCTAAGTTGTCGAAAAAAGGACTCGCACTTTTTGTCCATTCTCATACAAATTATATGGCACTTTACGATCTAACTTTTAACTATTGCGCCGGCCGCATTGGCGCAGTTGGTAACGTGCTCGCCTCTCATCATGCGGTCTTGGGTTCGAATCCCATTCAGGCATGGCATTTTTTCATACGTTACAAAATATCATTTCATCCTTCACCGTCTGCATTAGCAGTAATTGCAGAACAGTCGGACGTTAAACAAAAAAAAAAAAAAAAAAAAAAAAAAAAAAAAAAATGTTAACTATTGCTTTGGCACTGAAAGGGTTAACAAAATTATTTGACAACTAAAAAACTAACCTTTACTAACGACAACAACGAACATGAGTTTATGAAAATAAGTTATTAAACATTGAAAATAATACAGTTCACGCAATTAATTAACAATAAAATAAAATAGACAATATCCCTTACCAAATTAAACATTAAAAACAATGTCTGCTGACAAAATAACAAACTTCACCGTAACGAAGATTCCCGTACAATTTAGACCACTAACACGTCAGCCATTCCAACCGCGGCCGCGTCCCAACAATGGAAACCTTCGTTTTTATATTTAACCAGTCAGCTGTTTATGAGAAGCTGATTTTATTTGACCAGCTGATTTTATTTTCGCCACTTCATTATAACAGTATATTAGCTATTATAATACTATATTTATATTACTAATATAATTACATATATTTGAAATTATTATAACATATAGAAAAAATTAATTACTGTAAAACGTTTTACGTATCATTTTATAATATTTTACTGTATTATTTTTATCGCATTTCTAAAATGTAGTTTTTCATTTTGTTTTAGGTATGGCGACATATTTTTTACATTTATTTCTATTTAATTTTGTAAGAATTATTGTAAGATTTTTTAAAAATTTTATTTATAAAGGTCGCATCAATTGCTAATGGTTATTAACGACCACAATAAGAATTATACTAATAACAATAAAAACAACAACAATATCATAAATTAAAACATAAGAAATAGAAAATTAGTAGGCCTATCAGATTTTGTCTTCAACAGCAGCATAACGAAGAAATTTTAAAACTTTGTCACAACTGTCTTTACACCTAACATTGTCGTGAAATATTGCAGAAATACCAAGAAGCGTACGGGCGCTCTGAAGTTCTCGACATTCTGAAACGATTTGTAAAACCGTTGCTTTTGTGTCGCAGAAAGGGCACACTGTCGGCGTAAATTTTGTGAGTAGGTGCTGGTGTGATATAAGTGAGTGCCCAATCCGCAATCGGCAGATGACAACCTGTTCCCTGCGATTATGGAATTCGGGTAGAGGAAATTCTCGTAAAGTTTTTCGTACCACGTGGAGTTTCGCAGGTGGCATCTCGGTCTACATATTGTTCCAGCAATCAAATAATTTTCTGTTGACGTGTGCCTTTAGGTCAAATTGAGAGACCCGATGGAGATGTTCTTGCAAGTGAACTCTTGGCCTCAAGATCGGCTTTATCGTTGCCTGGAATCCCTACATGAGACGGGATCCAGGTAAACACTATATTAAAATTGTGTACAGTCAACTCAGAAATTAGCTCTTGGATTTCTTGAATTATTAGTACATAACACTGGACATTTCCTATTCCTTACAGAATTGTAAGATTTTTGTTACGGTTATTTTTATGTTAGGCCTATATTAAAAATCGAATTAGTTAATTTTGTTAAATTAAATTACTTACTTTGTTTATGTAAAATTTTAAAAATGTCATTTTATTGTTTCTGTCGAAAGACTTCGGTCTGACGGAATTATCATGTACTTTTGTATTAAATAAATAAAATTACTATTTACGCAAATTGATATGTTGCGGGGAAAATCAAGTTACCAAACTATGGTAGAACAATAATCAAGGGTACACTTGATGAGTGCTTCCCGTTAGGGCAGAAGTCTGTTTTTAAGTATTACAAAAAATTAAGTGAACCAGTTAAGTATTAGGAGTCAACATCCGGTAGATTTCGTGTCTATCTTACCTAAGTGACCATAGACTGATTATCTTTATAAACTTAATAGTGTTCGGCAGATTTCTGTTATCAACAGGCTTAAAATTGAAGTATAATTGATTGTATTAGAATTTTTAAACCATAGGTCCAAAACGAAATTGGGTCCATAGATTTAGATTTAGTCAACAGTAATTTTATTAGAATCATTCATTTGCTGTATACTAATATGAAACGCAATCCTTTTTTAAACATAATTCTGTAGAATAATTTTATTGGAATGTAACGGTCATGGCGGTTCAGTAGCTGTGAATTTCAGCGTTAAATTAAAGATTTTTTCTGGGTTTCCTTTTGTGGGATGAAGATTTTAATATATTGTGGTGATTCGTAATTTGTTATCTTTTTACATTATCTGATTTATTTCACATAATTCTTGTACTTAGTAAATTGATATGGAACAGACATATTAAAGAACGTCTCTCCTTCTGTTAGGTTTTTAATCGCTTATATTTGCCGCATGTATTTGTATTTTAAATTGTATAATTTAGGGATTTTTGCCTATACGCTTTGTAACTTTAAATACTTCGCTGTTGAAAGATATCCTATATATTTGGTGTCTATGCTACTTTCCTTTGTAAGATGTACATATCTTGATATTATGAGAAAGCTGTGATAAAAAGTAGAGCTAAATGCAGTAGATTGTCATTTTTAGTTATTATTATTTTTGTTTAATGTAGTAATACATTACTTCCCCAAAAAATACAGTAGGCAATCATCTCTATTAACATCCATTCCATTGTATTCGAGGAGGTGGAAATTAGCAAATCCTACTTTAGTTTTAAATAAATACGTGTGTCAGAATAAAGCATTATACACATAAGGGTTGCAACTAAAAATAATTTTTTTATTTACGTTCGATTGTTTAGCAGTTTATTGCTAATGTAGATGAGAAAAGTTAGGGTGAAAATGAGTGATGAAAAAATACCAGGGGAGTCGAACCCTGTTACTCTGACCAATACACTACAGGCAGGCCAAGCAGAACTGTGTGGTAAAGTTCATATTCTACGTTAGTAAAATACCTATATTAAAAAATTACGTTATGAAAATATAAACGAAATTTTGAAGAAACTGGAATCTCAGTTGAAAATAATATTTTTTTAATTACTTATTTTATTTTTCAACTGTAAAAAACAACCAGCAAAAATATTTATATTGTGTATCAATAAAAAACAAACCACATTATTGGTTTTGAGGACACCACCCAGTGATAGCTCTCGAGGTAACGAAAAATGTGTTAAATTTTAATTTTTTTGTACACTTAAGTACTGATAGAGTCATGTTAATGGTGTGTCTACTCCATCGGCGTTTCAGTCGTCTTTTTGGTATTCCTGGTAGGTCTGGAGAATTCATGTTACGTACCATGGGGTTATTACGGTTTTAAAGTTTGTCTCTGAATCTACGGTACAATTTTAGATATGGGTCGTTGACGTAAGAATAAAATAACTAAAAATTACTTGTAATAAAAAAATAACAAAATTTTTGTTTTACTTCTGACTGTTTTGGACATAGCTGACAATGAAGGATGATAGATGCAAATGAGTGATGAATGGTATTGAATTCGTTATCTGTCTCCAATAATCTTGTCATCCAATATAATTAACCTGGTAACCTACTCAACGTTTGCAACGCTTTAGTTAACAGTATATTTTTAAAAAGATCGGTAACCGGGAATTTGAAAAAAAAATTATCATTTGTTTTTAACCTAAAATATTCTACACTTCCTTCTGCGTAAAATTGTGTATTTTATTAGTTTATATTGTTAATAATATTTCTATAAATTTCTCAAGTTAACGTTGTGTCATCAGGTAGTCTCAAAAATATATGAAAATTTCAATTTTACTAAAGGTTTTACTTTCTGTTTTTCTGTTTTTTGAACGAATTTTTATCTTAGAAAATAATAGGTTGTTCTTATTATGTTAAGGTATTATATTCAAATATGTAAAAAATATAAATAATACAAAAAATACAAGAAAATATATAAAAAAGGCAAATAATACAAAAAATATATAAAAAATACAAATACAAAAAATATAATATAAAAATACAAATAATACCAAAAAATACAAATACAAAATAATACATACCTACTATAAATAAGCAAAAATATCAAATAAATAAATGCAGTGCTATTTTTAGATAAGTGAAATTGTAACTATCCAGTTTGCTTTAATCGAAAAAATCAAATATTTATCATTAGCAGTAATTGCAGAACAGTCGGACATTAAACAAACAAAAAGAAACCAGTATTTATGGTAAATAAGTACGAGTATTTAATTATATTTATTTTTTAAATTTACTGAACTTTTTAAATATTTTTAAATCATGTGGTAGAGAGTTGTATATTTTAGGTGGAATAAATTGATAGGACTTTTTATAAAATGTTAAAAATGTTCTAGGAACTATAGTGGTTTGTGTACTTAATCCATTATTATATTTAAATCCATCGTAAATAGTTGTAGTAAAATTTAAATAAAATTTAATTGGGGTTTTATTTAAATAGTATTCATAAAATTAAGACATTGTGACAAAAATGTTCAGCGTTTTTTATGAATCAAACACTACATGTCAAAAATTAATACTTTTACTACCACTTTATAAATTATATGATTTGATAGGCCTGCAAAGTTTTAGTTTGATACCTGCAACAATTTTTTGAGAAAATGAGTCAAAAGTAGGTTATATTTAAACAATATCTAGGTACTGGTTACATATCCCCTTAAGTCCCTTTAGAGCCCTTCTATTGACTAATTGAGTCGTGTTCTCGTTCAAGTCATAAAGACAGTTAGTTATCTGACATTTTATTTATCTCATTCATTAGTTTGTTGTTAAAATTAAATTGTGAACGAATTAAGGAAAAAAATCAGTCTCATTAACTACCAATAAAATATTGTATCATTAAATAGTTAAACATTTTATTAAATTAATTATTTATTTATTAAATACAAAATACATTAACGTACTTACTAATTCTTGCGTAGATCGAGCCTGTGCGCGGGAATGAGTTGTACATTACTATGTATAAATTATTGATAATTAAATACTAAAAATATTTTTAACAATTTTTATTACACAGCTTACTGAAACTCAATCTAGTTATAAAATCTACGATTCTGAATAATTTAAAATTTATAATATTATAAAATTTACTTTAAACCCAATAAAATGTACTAAAAACCAATTCAGTCGAACTTTGATATAGCGAACTTCGATAGAACGAAAACCATGATTATATAAATTTTTTACTGCACCATGACATTATAATTAAACTATATGTAAATTTACCTCGATTTAACGAATAAGTACCTTGACATAACAAAATAGTGTTATGCAATAAGTACGAAGTGACACGCTGTATTATGATTTCTCTGTGAGTTTTAAGGTAGATTCTTTTGATTTCCGTCAACTGGAAACGTCAGTAACGAAGTTACTCCAGAGAATTTCATCACGGTTGATGAACAGATTACTGTTAGAGATTTCCCGAACGATGGCATACTTCATGGTGTTAGTAAGTTTGCTAACCGGGATGATGATGAAGATGATGATGAAAACTGCGAAGACCAGCAGCAGGAGAGAAAACCTACCGACGACGAGGCTGTACAGTCATTTAAAATAATTAGGCCTCGGCTACAGCTCAAGGATGAAGTGCCTGACCGTATTTTTGAAAATTTAAATATATGTGAAAATTTTTTTGAACGTAATGCTTTATCCAAACACAAGAAAAAACGGAAAATTACTCACTTTTTCAAGGCGTAAATTAATATTTAAAATACTGTAATTAAATATTCTAACCAATACCTGTCAATATCAAAAACTGAAGAATGCAATTAGAATTGGTTTTTTTATAAACGATTTAGATAAAGTTTATAAAGTTTTGTTGGAAACAGTGCTGAAAGTCATCTTCTGTCAGCTCCTTCAGGACACGTGCCGCTCAAAAATGTTTAAAATGAAGCTCGCAAAAATGTTTGTACTGACACATTGTACGCGACTGAAAATGCTTCAAATTTTTGGAAACGATAATAACATGGGATGAAACGTGGTTTTTCATTTATGATCCGGACACGAACCGTCAATCCATACACTGGAAGAGCCGAACTACACCGAGAGCCAAAAAAGCTTGAATGAGCAAGTCAAAATTTAAAGCAATGACGATTGTTCTTTTTATATCCATGGGATTGTGTACCTTCACTGGGTTCCTGAAGGTCGAACAATTAATCAATATTACTACCTTGAGGTAGTTTCTACTAACTACTTCAAAGCGGTAAGGAAAAAATGCCCCCAAATGTGGAAGGACCAAATCATGGGTTCTCTACCAAGACAATGCGCCAGCTCATTCCGCGTTATCTGTCAAGAGGTTTCTAGCCAAGTACAGCATCTCAGTGATAGAACATCCACCTTATTCACCAGATCTTGCACCATGTGACTTCTACTTGTTTCGCAATGTGACATCTCAAGGGACAAGATTTGAGTCTGTGAAGCTTTAAAAGAGAAAGCGGCACGTGTCCTAAAGGAGCTGACAGAAGATAACTTCCAGCACTATTTCCAAGAATGGAAAATTCGCATGGAGCGTTGTAGGGATAGAGAAGGAGGGTATATTGAAGGTGACAATAATTGATTATGTATAAAATAAAATGAAATTTTATGTCAAATAAATTTTACGTCAGTCTCGTTATTTAATAGCCACACCTCGTACTCGAAGCAAGGTATGTTATTTTAATTTGAAAAATACAAATAGGCTTGCAATTCGTTTAAACAAGGTAACACAATTTTGTATACAAAATAATTTATAAAGAAAAAACCATAAAGTAAGTATAACGGCTTGGATGTAATTTACCATATGAAATGGGTGGTTTTCCGTTAAATTACGTTATTAAAAGGGGGGTTGTAAAATTTTGAAAGGTCGGAAAATATAAATTTAAATTTGCTTCGGGTTATTGATCAACCATTGGCAGTATGCCGATGGTTGAATGGGTGGTTTAGAAGGAGGGGGTTAACGTATATATACGTGTAACCGGTGAGAGTTAAAGGGTTGGGAAGGGATATTTTATTACAGAAAGAAGATGATTCAGAGAACCTCGCCCCGGCAAATAGGGTCATTTCTCTCTGCCGGTTACGGCATGAATAATTATTGCTCTATACTCACACTATCGCACAACATTTATATACATATACAATATACTACTACTATACCTACAACAACTCTTTATACCGACAATTCCCTGGTATTCCCCGGAAATAAAATCTCCGCAACAACAACAGAACAGGATCACCACAATACACTAGTCTAGTTAATCACTCTCACACTGTTCCACATATGCATGCGATGGTTACACTACCCATGTAACAGTTATGCTCTTCATCTAACAAAAAACAAAACCAGTTATTTTAAATTTTAACCACAGAATACAGATGTTAGCCTATTACATCTTAATTTTGCATACAAAAACCTTTCCATCATTTCTCTCAACTTTTCACTTTTCCCACAACGCTCGTATACAAAACAAAAACATTTTTACCGTCTCTATTCTGCTATAATATCATTCGATTTTGTTTTATAAATTATATACGCTTAAGATTTGTAAGCCATTTTTATTCCCAAATCATTAATTTGGCTGTATTCCAAAAGTTAATTTATACCGCAAAAACAATTGAACAATATATGCAAGAATTCTGTGTGAATTTATTCTGAAATTATTTTAGATAACTCATAATTATTTTTACGATATTTATTAACTAGTTTTGTTATTTGGATGTACTAGGCTTAACACATTCAGTGCTGAGAAATTATGAGGCATCTTTCCCAGCAGGGTGATTACTCCTTGCAGCGTGTTCTCCACTTGCTTCATTTACAACTGTATGTTACTTACGTTTTTTACAGAAGTTTTAATTTGCAACTTATACATTGATTTATATTTGCTAATAAAATAAAAGTAAACAATTTAATGGCTTTTTTTTAGATTTATTTTCGCTTGTTGTAATAAAAATGTATTTATTTTTTGTATGTTTCCATTTACTGTTACAATTTACACGTAATTTTTCACATAATTTTAAACTACAAATAATATATTTTTTAAGTAAATCCAAAACTGTAAGATATTTTCCTTTGAAACCTGAAAAGATATTTAATTCACTGCTTCAACTGTATCTTGAAAACCCGTAAAAAATACCGTAGGCCTATGTGGGTATAAGATCATGTGACCAAAATTCTAAGACTTACTGCACGGTTACTAAGAAAAAACGTTTCTGAGGCTTATACAATTTAGCAACAAATTTATATCCGACAAGCGGTCTCCCTCCAGAATTACTTAAAATGTTAACAAACAGAACCCACTAGGCGAGACAGCAGCCTGGCCATGACCTGCGAGGTAGGTCCGTGTAGCACTGAATGTGTTAATAACTGATTTCCCTTTATACGTATATCAAGAGAAAATTAGAATAGGGTATAAAATCCGTGCGTTCGGAAAGTCGCTGTGCACTGGAATTGTGACTATGGATTTATGAAAATATGTATAAAGAAATGACTAAGCATTTTGGAAAAAAATTTATTCAATACCTTAATTACATTGTTAAACCGTGATTACATTGTTTATAGAAGGTGTTCGAAATGACCTCCATTGGCATCAATACAGCATTGCACTCGTTTCATTTTGTTTGCAAACACCTTTCGCAACTGAAGAACAGTGATTCCTTGAATGTATGCCGTTATTGCGGCTTTAAGTTCGTCAATCGTGTGTGGTCTGTTCCGATACACAGTTTGTTTCGCCGCACCCCATAAAAAGAAATCGGGGGGAGTCAGATCAGGAGATCTTGCAGGCCACAAATTCTTTGAAATTATTCGTTCACCAAACACGTTGCATAACGTTTTATACAGTTGCGAAAGGTGTTTGCAAACAAAATGAAACGAGTGCAATGCTGTATTGATGCCAATGGAGGTCATTTCGAACACCTTCTATAAACAATGTAATCACGGTTTAACAATGTAATTAAGGTATTGAATAAATTTTTTTCCAAAATGCTTAGTCATTTCTTTATACATATTTTCATAAATCCATAGTCACAATTCCAGTGCACAGCGACTTTCCGAACGCACGTTATTATGTTGCCAAAGTATATAAGAATTTGAAAATATATTGGTCATGAATTATAATTCTGTTTGTAACTTTACTTATTACTCACAACAGGCAGGTAAAGTTTTAAATTATTTACACTTTATCTGCTAGTTCCGGGGCTACAAAAATATTTCTAGTCAGAGTTATCTCCTCTAAGAGTAATAAATTTAATTATACAGTCAGATCCTGTGGTGAATGAAGTGAAGGTGTTATTTACAGGGTGGAAAGTGGATGCTTTTCAGAGAGCCCAGCATGCTGGTAAGATACTTTTCCATTCAGTTAGGAAGGCAAAAGTAAACCACTTCACTCCTCGTTTTACTTAGTAAAGCCTCTAGAGGTTCAAACCAGTCTTTAGGCTGATGACCTAAACAACAACAACATTTCTAAGAAGTTTTAAAGTTATTAAAATAAACTTATGCTTTAAAAATCCACGAAGTTTTAAGGGATAATTCGACTTATCTCTTATTGAAACTGGTTCAGAGATTTTTGAGTTTATAGCGGAAATACGTTCACAGATTTATGCACCCGACATTTCCCTTGTAGTATTATATAAACAGTTCCAAGGGAGGTGGAGGGTTGTTTGCTGATGTCGGATCAAGTGGCCAGGCGGCGGGTTTTTGGTTAGTAGGCGGTTGCGGCATCCTTGGGGCTGAACGAGGACGCCTCAATTGAGTCCAACACTACTTCCCCCATCGTGAGGGAGTGAACATGAGTTTTTCTTGCCACCTCGGATAAAAAAAAGAAAAAAATGATTCATGCACAACAAACTTGCCGTTTGTGGACATAAAAATTTACAACCTGTCGCACAATCGTACTAGTAAATATGTTGATCTACTGTTGATGAATGGGCTATAGTTAATGCCATAAAAAGTAAATTAAAATATTTATGTACTTGCCTCGTTTATCCGGTTGTTTGGATAACCCAGACCAATGTGAATCAGCAAAAAACATATTTCTTTGAGGGAAATGTTAACTCGGAAAGTTACTAACAGGTGCTGTAGGAACTAGTCTTTCCGGAACTTGAAAACAATCCCGTTACAATTTTCAATTGCACATCTGGGAACAAGATGGGGCCCTAGCATATTCGGTATCGAGGTTCAAGAGCTTCTGAATTCCAAATTTAACGAATGGATTGGTCGCTGTCGTACGATTTGATTGGCCTGCGCGCTCACCGGACTTAACCCTATATGATGTTCAATGTGAGGTATTATAAAGGATTGGTGTTTTCTTCAAAACCACAAAACCTAGCCGAACTAAAAAGCATCATGGAAAATGCATTTGACACCGTCAATGAAGATAAATTTGTTATTTTTGAAAATTTGTCAATCAGTTTTAAGTCGTATAAAGTGTTTAGACACTAATGGTGGACATTTTGAACAATCGCTATAACAAAGGTATTAAAGGTATTATGTAAGTACAGTTCAAATAATAAATCTGTTTTCTTTCCTTTAGGTTTCTTATTCCGTTAACTTGTAACGCCTTCATTTACTTCTTCCGTATGTGGAGAAACTGACATATGGGCCACGCGGTATTTCATATACGGCAAGAGAAAGTAATAAATTATTTCTTTGTAAAGAATTCAAATATTTGTATATAATTATACTGTAGTGTGTTTCTGTCCTAAGAACTATAAATAAACGGTACGCTTTCCCATTGTTTTTATTGATTTCCTATTGTTTCCGGTTTACCCGGATTTTCAATTTTCCGGATCGCTTCCAGTCCCAACCAGTCCGGATAAACAAGGTAATACACTATTTTGAAATGTTCACATGTATTATAGAGTTTTCTCATATCGTTATTGTTTTTCTTATTTGAGTCATTCGGTTTGGAGTTGGCTACCATCACAGCTATTCGTATTTTGTCCGCTGTTTATCATAAAAGCTCTAAAGAGGTGACCCTGAACCACTACCAATGTTTTACGATTGATATAATCCTTTGACTTGGTTTCTTCACCATTTAGTCTTCCTTTTAATGGTGACGTACTGGAGTTAAAACTACTCTCGTAATTGTCCGTAATTGTCAAAATTTTCCTGAGGTACTACAGTTTCCGTGTTTTGATTGTTATTATCTATTGAAGTTGGGAACCCATGCTTTTAAAATTTTTACATTATTTATACGATCAACCAAGAAGACCTTTGATATTCTCAGAAATTCCTATGTTAATAGAATTAATATAGATATTCGTTGTTGGATAAATCTTCTTCTTCTTCTTCTTCTTCTGACTTTCAAGGATTAGGCATCTCTGCCTGTTCCAAACGTCTCAAATCTGCCCATCTCTTTCTCGGGCGTCCTCGTTCTCTCCTGCCCTCCGGCTTGTAGCCCAGTGTCTGCTTAGGTATCTTATCCTCCCGCAATCTGTTTACATGCTCTAACCACTGCATTCTGTTCTGGGATACCTTGTTGTTTATAGAGAAGATGTTGAGTTCTTTCCTTATCTCGGTATTCCTGTAGCGATCTTCTCTACTACACCCATACGTATGTCGAAGATATTTCATTTCAGATGCTTGCAATCTACTCTCCTCTCGCTTTGATAGCACCCAAGTTTCACTGCCATAGAGTAGGGTCGGCACTGCTAATCTTTAATAAAATCTCCTCGTATTTTTGCTGGGGCTATTTTTAAAGTGCGGTGGACAGTTCCACATATTTGCTGAAGTTGGTGTATCTTATTGTAAGCATCTATATCCTGTTGGTACGTAATGTTGCAACCTAGATACTGAAAGTGGGAGATCTGTTCCAAAATATTATTATCTATAACAATTTTGCCTCTGACTGGCTCCCTCCCCCTGAATGCCATTACCTTTGTCTTCTTCGTCGTAACTATCAACTTATATTCTTATATTGGATAAATAATTTATTAAATTATGTTTGAAGATCGTTACTAGTAAACAGGAAGTTAAATTTAAGTAAAGTTTAGAGTGTAAACGCAGAACGACTCTGAATTTAACACGAACAGTACAGTAATAAAAAATAAAACATAAGTTACTCCTAAGGCATGCAGCAACAGATTTCACATTGTTCCAGGCATGGTAAACTTTTGTACACTTTGTATTTTGAATTTATCGGGCTGTTTGGTACGGCGTATAAGCAAGAAAGGTTGTTGGTAGGCACGTCTGTTTGTTATTGGGTTTCAGTTTAGTTTTAGTGATCAGCAGGAGTGAGTGAGCGGTAAAGGCGATTTGTTTGTGCACAAAATACTCGTACCCCTCCTCCCTCACAAAACTTGGTTCGATAAAATATATGTACTAGTAACAGAAACAAAAACGGAATGTTAAAAATGTATTTTTCGTACGGGATAAATAAAAGTGTAAAGGTGCGGTGTATTTTTAAAGGTTACGAGGGAATGAATATTGGTCAGTTTCACTGGTATTCATAAAAATTTTATTATTCACAACTTTGTATTTTGTATAGGTTTATAACAAGTACAAACTAATTACCCACGTTTAGCAATAACAATACAACCAAACAAAATGTACATTTGTTCAATTCATAAACATTTGTGTAATATTTTCCATTCATTTTTTTATTCAAAAATGTTTTTTCCTCTTTACATGAACCATTCTCATTTCCTTTAAAACACATTAAGTCGTTTATTTAAAAGAATTCATTGGCTATCACTGTCAATATCAGTTATTTCATTAATTAATTAAATAAAATAATAAATTTTTAAGAAATTTCCCGGTTGCGAAGGACCACAGAAAAGGTGTGGCCTGGACTGAAGAACGAAGACAGGCTCTTAGTTTAAGGATGAAGGAATTTCATGCCCACAGAAAGCAACTGAAGAGACCAACTAAGGAACGGAAGAATTTACTACATACTAGTGCGCTCTTTAATTAGTTAGACAATAAAAACACAAAAAAAATTTTAAGAAGAAAAAGTACCATCCCAGACATTGTACTTTGATGCTGAATGGTAAACCTATTGAACAAATCGAAGAATTCAGGTTCCTTGGATGTCTAATAGCAAACACTGGTGAAGAGGTTATAGACCATACTGCCGGTGATGTTTAATCGTATGTAAAGAACACATACAATCAACCAAGCAACAACGTACTCAAAATTTCAACCTCGTGTTTTTGAAGGTGTTATTTTTTAAAGTTCGGTGGATTGTTCCGCATATTTGCTGATATCGGTGTATCGTATTATAATTAAAATTCTTTCTTTTGACTTCTGAATTTGTAATCCTAGGATTCTTTGAAGCTAAATTTTGAAAGAACCTGTGATGAAATTGTACATAAATCAGTTGATGTAGGTTGTTATGGTTATCGAAATGTGAGTTCTTACATCCAAAGATATTGCCCGAGATCTAGTAATGGAGATGCGCTTTTTATGTAAGCCCTAGGTGCTTCTAAAAGAGACAATTCTAAAAAGGTCTAAAATAAGAAAAAGGCTCGGTATGTCTAGTTTAAAAAATGATAGAATACACACGTTTTGTCAAAATTCGTTTCATCATGTCTGTAGAATAGAAGAAACTCGATTGTCGAGGAAAATAATGTCATACATTATTCGAGGTGCCCGAGAGGTAGGATGACTATGAAAGATACATTGACCAATCAGAAGTCGCAAAAAATCTGCGAACAAGCCTGTTGGTTAAAGTAGAGTTAGGTAATTTACACTGTCGTAGTGCAGAGGAAATCTAAATTTTAAATAATATGGATGTCGGCAAATGATGAAAATTTGCAGACATTCACATCGGTAAATAAATTTGTGGCATGGTTTTACGATAGTATTCATTACGAATGTCTAACAAAACCTCCACGACCATAAAAATCAATTCGTCAAAATTGACTTCAGGTACCTCCTTCGAATATTCCTCATGCAACTTCTAAAGCATATCAAAAACATCATGTTCATCCTCCAAAAATAACAACTGATCCTCCAGGTTAGGGGTTCGATCGATGCTCCTCATCATCTTGAATATTTTTATTCGATGAAATATCCTAACGTGTGTGTGTGCCTTACGACCATACACAAATTAATAACAAAAACGTTTACGTAACATTTAATATTAAACTGAAAAAAATTGTTAAGTTACATAATAAAATTAAATGTCCAGTTTGTGGAAGTTAAAATGTGTATATATTTTTTAGTTTATTGATAAAAAGTACAGGTTATTTTTTATTGATATAATTTTGTTTAATAAAAAAGAAAGATATTTTAGCTGATGAAGAATAATTTGTGACAAGAACGTTTCTTCAACGGTTATAAGTAAAAGCAACTTTAGAGGTATCAACGCTTCTTTTTAGACATACTATTAATGAAGAGGTAGAGAAAATTAAAAATAAAAAAAGAAAAAGGAAGGAGAAAACCTGGTGAGTGGATGGTAAGCGAAAGCATTAGCATAGACTCTTCTCAGTATTCAATTAGTCTTTAATCTATGAGCTAAGTTAAGTCCACACAATTCTGCACTTCAGATCCGCACTTTTTCCCTCTTTCTTTGTCTTCAGTCTTATACCTCTCCTACTTACAAGTTAAAATGTTCATCAACATTCTCTTACCCTTCTCCTCCGCCTCTGAAATACTCTTCTTCCTTCTGATATACTCGAGTCGCTCTTTCCTAAATTTTCACCGGTTTTCCGTCTTATAGACTTCTTCGTTCTATTCTCAAATAACTGATTTAAGAAGACTTGACTTACTCATTTACTTAGTTCGGTAAAAGAATGTTTGGGAGGCGGTGGGTTTAATTTTAAGACTTCTTTGATAAAGATTAAAATTTTACACGTAATGTTATTTGCATAGTAAATAAAGTCATTTTATTTTTATTTCCTTTTCTTGTTTCCTATTAAAACCGTAAAAAATTCAATATTAGCCACTTAAAAATTTACTTGGCATTAAAATTTAATAATTTAACAAAAAGATAATTTTAAGATTATCTTTTATAAAAACAGAAATGCTGTTCTCGTCGTTAAAGTAAAATAATAAAGATATTCTATTTTTATGAAATTAATAAAACAATTAATCTTCTTCTACCTTTGAAGGATTATGCATCTCTGCCTGTTCCGAAACTCTCAAATCTGTCCATCTATTTCTTGGGCATCCTCGTTTTCTCTTTCATTCTGGTTTATAGCCTAGTGTTTGCTTAGCTATCCTATTCTCCCTCATTCTGTTCCTATGCTCCAACCACTGCATTCTGTTCTGAGATACCCTGTCGTTTACAGAGAGTATATTGAGTTCTTTCTTTATCTCTGTATTCCTTCAACAACCTTCTCTACTACACCCATACAAAAAAAATCACCGAAAAAATTTCATTTCAGATGCTTTCAATCTACTCTCTTCTCGCTTTCATAGCACCCAAGTTTCACTGCTATAGAGTTGGGTCAGCACTGCTATTTTTTGATAAAATCTCAACCTCGTGATTTTGCTAGTGCTATTTTTAAGGTTCGGTGGATTGTTCCACATATATTTGCTGAAATTTGCATCTTATTGTAAGCATCTTTATCCTGTTGGTATGTAATGTTGCAACCTAGATACTGAAAGTGGGATATCTGTTCCAAAATATTATTCTCTATAAAAACTTAGCTTCTGACTGGCTCCTTCACAAACAATTAATTAGTTAATATATTTGGTGTTAATAAAGACAGTTTACAATCGTTGTTAAATTATTTTCTTTTAAAATTTAAACTTTTAAAAATGATCTTAGTATATAAATTTAAATAGTTTAACTCCACAATTAAACGTGTATTAGAACTATTAGCAAATTTAGTACTTTTTTATGGTAGCCGCCTTTAACCCTTTTTAGGTCTTTGGTAAGTATACTTACCTCTGGCAAGAATGCCGATTTTTTAAAGAATAAGCTATGCAGCTTAACCCTATTGGCATTTTATGGTTTTATAGATGATCTGTGGTAAGTAGGCTATCCACATTTTGAAATTAGTGCGCAGCGACCATTTGCTTCATGAGTTACACGAATGTGGTAAGGATTCATACCAGCGCACACAACCGTGTTGTTTTGTTGTTACTTTTGTACAGTGCTCAGAAAATTAGAGGTTTTACGGGAAAGCAAGCATCATACTAATATAAAATTGAAATAAATTATTCTACACATTTTTCTGTTACATAGGACTACAGTTGTTTTAATAAGCATTCTAACTTCTAAACATTATGTGATTCCAATTTCAATAAACGTTCCTTGGTAAGTCTACTTACCAGGGCTTAACATAAAAAAAGATATATCTTACTGTTCTGGCACTAGAAATATATAAATTATTCAAGTACCTATAAAACAAAATTTAACATTTTACAACATGCTTATTTTCCTCCGTAGTGCTGCCCTATTAAGGGTTAAAAACTGGTTTTTCCCTAATTTGTAACTGAAAATTTTAACATAAATCTCAGAATGTGAGTTCAAAACGACATTAAAATTGCAATACAAATATGGGAATGAAAATTTTGATAGCCTCCAGGTATTTTTTTAAATATTTTATTTGTCATCGGGAACTGTACATTATTGACAACCACTGATTTTGATGTAATCATATTAGGGTAAAAAAAGATCAATGTTAAATAACTTCTTCTAAAATATATATATGTGAATATCATCTCTTTGGATAAACTAAATTAAAAAAAATAATTTTACTACCTGGTATTATGTTTCCAGTCCCTGGCCCAGGATCGAACTTGGAACCTGGAACAGTGGTTAGCGTAGCACGCTAACCACTGGGCCATGGAGGCGGCCAAGAACTATTTATTATTAAAAGTTATTCATTTTTCTTCGCTTTCGTTTTAACTGTTTTCTGGTGTGAAGGCTTGAAAGCTACTAAATTCTTTAATAAGCATACGAGTACTTCTAATAGTATCGTTTTGCCAGCTTACTGAATAGATTGCTTTTATATTTAACTTACTAGCGGGTCCCGCGTGGCTTTGCCCACGCAAACGTAACCAAAGAATCAGCGTTTAAGTATACTCTCTGTATTTCTTATGGGAGGGTATTTTTGCGAATTCTACCACTTAAAATAAAAATTTTGCAAAATCATTTCTTTGCGACAGCTGAGAAAACTTAAGTTGATCTATAAATCAGGACATCTCTTTTTATATAGATAGCGCCCCGTCGTGGCTTCACCCATGCAATTTTAAGGCTATGATTCTGTATTGTAATTTGCGTATAACTTCAGTCACAAAAACTTCATTCAGTCATTTTACATAGAGACAAATACATCCGTAAAAAACAAAATATCGTCGAGAAAAAATATCGTTTTGACGGTTCGGTGACGGCGACAATACTGACGCGCCGGTTTTAGGACGGTGCTGGTGCTCAGTGTAGACAATGTCATTATTTTTTCAAGAAAGAATATTTTTCTGTGACTGTTACTTCTCGGAATGACGGAACTGAGACGTGACGTGACGGATGTGTGTGACTCGACTCTTATGGTGAAAAAATGAAAAAAAGAAGGATTATAATACCATACTGCCTGAATTTACATAAATAACTGTTGTTTTATTTTAATTTAAGAAAATATCTTAACCGTATGCATTTTACTGAATTGGTTGACACATTTTTTTTTTAAATTAGCGGGTTCCGCGTGGCTTCGCCCAAGCAAACGTAAACGAAGAATCAGCTGTTTAAGTATACTCTCTGTATTTCTTATGGGAGGGTATTTTTGCGAATTCTACCATTTAAAATAAAAATTTTGCGAAATCCTTCCTTAGCGACAGCTTAGAAAACTTAAGTTGATCTATAAATCAGGACATCTCTTTTATATAATAGATAGCTCCCCGTCGTGGCTTCGCCCATGCAATTTTAAGGCTATGATTCTGTATTTTAATTCGCTAATAACTTAAGTCACAAATATAATTTTTTTAAAATTACGTATAAAGAACGATTCACACGTCACCGTCACCGTCACCGTCACGTCAATGTTCCGAAACGGAACCGGTACGGCCACTCGAAGTCAAAAATGATGACAGTATTCACACATGTACGTCAGTTTTCCTTTCGTTAAACTCCATTCAGTCATTTTACATAGAGACAAATACGTCCGTAAAAAACAAAATATCGTCGAGAAAAATATCGTTTTGACGGTTCGGTGACGGCGACAATACTGACGCGCCGGTTTTGGGACGGTGCTGGTGCTCAGTGTAGACAATGTCATTAATTTTTCAAGAAAGAAAATTTTTCTGTGACTGATACTTGTCTTCTCGGAATTACGGAACTGAGACGTAACGTGGACGAATGAGTGTAAATCGACCCTTATGGTAAAAAAAAAAATAAAAAAGAGAAGGATTATAATAGCATAATGCCTGAATTTACATAAATAACTGTTGTTTTATTTTAATTTAAGTTGGATTTAAGAAAATAACTTTACCGTATGCATTTTATTGAATTGGTTGAGACACATTTTTTTTAAATTAAATTTTAATTGTTCGTTTGCAAAAATCATTTTTACTATGTCAGTCGAACACATTATGTGACCTAAGCAATGAAATCCGTATCTTGAATAATAAGTAATAATACTATAAAGCATAAAAAACATTTATCTCTTATTATACTAATTACAACAACTCTGGAATTAATTCCGGTTAAAATGTAAATCCAGTGTTAGGTTAAACACTACGTACAGTACAACCATCCGGAGTGACAAAAGTAAACCATAGATTAAAATCGTTGTTAAAGTCAATTTAACTTCTGGGAAAATAGCTATAGTTTTGTAGTGTTGATCTGCTACGATAAGAATGTATATACTGGATGCAACGGAATATGCTTATGGAGGGGGTAAATGTGTGTCGGAGCAAAACCAGTACATAAGCGTAGCGCTTCGCGCTGACCCGCATCCTCGCATCAGTGGGGGGGGGGGAATTTTTGCGATTTCTTCCCTTTAAAATCAAAATTTTGCAAAATCCTTTCTTAGTGCACGCTTACACAACATAAGAAAGCTAACTTCCAAATTTCAAGTCTGTAGCGTCAGTAGTTTCGGCTGTGCGTTGATCTATAAATGAATCACCCAGGACATGGTTGTCCTTTTATATAATAGATAATACAAAAATTTAAGTACTTTTTTATCAATGATCTAAAAATAATTTAAAACATAATTTCATTTCAATACATCTGCAAGGTAACTATGACTCGTACGAGTGGTATAAAGTTTCCTCCTAATTTTCTCTTGATTTCCTTTACACACATAATGTACCTAAACGAGAAAATTTGCAGCAAACCTGAATAATTTATTCAGGTAATACTACAAATCAGGTATAATTTCTGATATTTTATCAGGTATAATATTTCAGGTACAATTTATTTATTTGCGGACCATCTTTTATTTGCTTCGGTTCTATAATAAATCTATATATTTTATATTTTATTTTTGTATTTTTTTGTATAAGGCTCATTATATACGATTAACAAAGATGGAGTTCTTTCCTACAAAAAATAATTCTACTGACAATATAATCACTACTTAAATTACCAGAGAAATAATTATGAATACTGCCAGTAATAATACATAGAAAATTGGATCTATAAAATGGATTATCCATCGGGTTGGTCTAGAGGTAAAGTCGTTGCCACGAGTCAGCTGTTTAACAGCTAATTTTGGAAACGTAGGTTCCTGGTTCAAATCCTAGTAGGCTAAATGTTGTTACATTTATACGGATTTGAATACTAGGCAGTGGAAACCGGTGTTACTTTGATGGTTGGGTTACAATTAATCATACTCTCTCAGGAATGATAGGTCTGAGTCTCTACAAGACTACATTTCGTTTACACGTCATACACATCATCCTCATCTCATTGGATCATAGGGGTTGCTTATTGTTCTGAACTGAAAAGATTGCAACGTACACACATTAGGAATTAAAAAAAATGGATTAGACTTTTTCCAGTTTTATCATTCCATCTTTTCTTCATTCCATTTTTGGGTAAACTCATCTCCAACTAGAACTAGATAGGTCGTTTATCTAGTTCTATACTTGAACTGATCCATTGATTTCCTGATTTCTTTTGGATATCATTTCATCATCCCAATTTAGGTGTTTTCGGGTGTCTTCCTATAGTTCTGAGGCACCAGTTTGTTTCACTCTTCATCTGATGTCCTGAGTTTTCATAAAATGACTAACTCGTTACCATTTTTAGTCTTGGTTATTCGTTCTGCATTGTTTCCCATTCGTGTCATCTGTCGGATCCATTTATTGGCTCTCCTGTTAGTAGAGTAGTTGTATTCCCAGCATGCTTCTTTTCATTTTCTTCAGACCAATCTCAAATATTCCATTATCTAAGATACTGGAAGGTCAAAATACTAGAAAAATATAAATAATTAATTTAAAAATGTGAAAAATAATTTAAATTGATGATTTAATTCAGAAACTATCACCATGGACAATTGAAAAAATTCAATTTTTCATTTTCAATTCCAATTTTTTTAATAAGTATGAAATGTATTTCTCTTATGATTCTGCATGAAATAACAAACATACAGAAATGAATGACCTAATATTTTATGGAAAAACACATAAATTTTCAACTACTCAGTATTTTACTTTAATACAAACACGTAATCATAAAATTTTAGTTGATGGGAAGAAGATGAGTTCTTTTGTCAATGAGTATGATGCATGAACTTTATTGAACAGAATCTAAATTTTTTTATCTTTTTTTAATTAAAACAACGAATCAACAATCAGGATTCTTACCTTTTTTGACCGGAATTTCCCTTCCCATTAACTTTTTCACTTAACCCCATTTAACATTTTAACTCCTCCATTAATAAAACTCATAAAAATAAAATAAAAGATGCAACTGTAATAATGGGTAGTAATAAACCTCAACTTTATAACAACTACCGTATTCATTTATTTTTAACTTTGTCAAAAGAATGTAGTCATTTAAACTTTTTTCAAAAGTACTTCAATTAAAACATATTTCTCTCTCTTTTTCTCTGATGAAGTTACTTTTATGCATTCTATTTTAAAAAGTCATCAGTTGAAATAAATTATTTTACTTTTATTATTTCAATTTTAATAACAAATTTTTATTGACGAAGTAGTACATACAAAAGGTATGATTTTTTATATACAATTCTAAATTTACAATTATACAGAAATTCATTACACTAAAACGATTTCATTTGTCTGTTAGTTAGTAATCCAGTTCTTAAAATTATGGTGGAAGGAAAAACCCAGTAGATTATCATTTGATGAATACAAAATATAAATGATTTGAATAAATACGTACTCTTTGTCATTGTGCAGTGGTAGATAGATGGTTCTTATGGTGCCTATTTTACAGAGTGATTTTTTTAGTCCTGTACCCAACTGTTAATGTCTGGTAATATTTTTCTAAGAAAGGGAAATTTTGTTTTGTGACACGAAGTTGATAGTCCTACTCAACCGGTATAGATACGGCAGTGTTAGTTGATTCTCCTTGTGCTAAGTGAACTTTTGTGCCGTTCATGGTCGTGTTAAAAACAGAATGTCTTTTACCATAGAACAACGGGTTTTCGTTCTGGAACAATATTTTGCCACGAAATCGTAGTACGTGAGTGTAAATGAATTATTTCAAATTAAATTTGTTGGTGTCCTCCACCAGAAAAAAATGCCAAATTCTAGGCTAACAAACCGATTTCGAGAGACAGGTAGTGTTTGCGACAGAAACCGTATTGGTCGACCAACTCTCTTGACAGATGATGTTTTAGAGAATGTGAAAACAAGATTGCTCATTTCTCCACGGAAAAGTTTACGAAAATTTTCCTCGCAAGTTGGTTTGTCATATTATTCGAGTGTTCAAAAAGCTGCTAAAACATTTAAATTGTGTCCGTATCGCGTACAGTCTCCAGATTTAAACAAACGATTGTTCTAGGGTAAAAGACATTCTGTTCGTAACTCGACTGGAAACGGCACACAATTTTACACAGCTCAAGGAAAACCAACTCAGACTGCTGAATCTATACTGGCTGAGTTGGGCTACCAACTTCGTGTCACAAAACAATATTCCCCTTCTTAGAAAAAAGTTACCAGATATTAACCATTGGGTAACATGACTAAAAATCACTCTGCATTATAATTTTATTGTGTTGTGTTTTGGAAATATCGGCCTTGTATAAATTTTAAAAAGATGTAATTGTTACCTGCGTTGGAGCACTGGCTTTTGTTCGATTATTAATTTTCCTAGTAGCCTACACAATAAAATTTATTGTTTTGGTCCTATTATTCTTGTTTCCTAATTATTTTCTCGATTATTTCTTAATTATCTCAAAAATTTTATGACTATTATTAGACTATATATAGAGCCGCTTTCTTTGTCAAATCGTTTAGTAATTGGTCAGTGTGAAATAAGGAAGTCAGTATGTTTGTCAATTGTGAGAAAAAAATTAAAATCTGTGTTTACCCTTTTTAAGTAAGGAATTAATTATTTATTTGATTGTAAATGACCATGTTTTCTATTAGGTATCGTCTTAAACTTTAATTAACGTTCTGTAAAAAAAATGGCCTACTATTAAGTTAAGCAGATTATTAAGGAATTAAATAGTAGTTATAATCGTAGTTATAATTCATTATAATTAATTAATAAATACTTGATTAAAGTTTAAATGAAAGTTTTATTATTTATTAATAATCCGATATCGAAAGAACCTGGAATAAAAGTTACAGTATAATTGGGAAATTTTGTATACTATATGAATTGTCGCCGACTACACCCGCCATTATCAGTGCTTGCAGACGGTCCCAGAACCTACCTGCAGGGAACGCAGCCAGCAGTACCTCCCCACCACAATGAAATAAACTCGCCGGAGAGGTATTTAAGCAGCCGCACTGAATCGCGAGTCGCTTTCGCCTACCGACTCCCGAACGGAGCAGAAGAAAGAAGAGCAAGCAAGAAGAAGAGCCCAGCTGAGACCGGACACATCATCCCTTGTCCACACTACCGGTGGTGGACGCACATTCCCGCACCGGTCAGCCTTCACCAATCCGGAAAGAATCGCCTTGGCCGCGCTATCGGCAGACGGCTTACACCGATCCAACACTGGGGCTTTGGGGGCCACCACTGTTTTGCTGCAGTGGGGATCCAACTGCCACTGAGGGAAGGCTAGGCCTGAACCCGGGAGCCAAGCTGTCACTCTTCGGGCTCCGCTTTCAACATGCCGGCTCACCGCTTCCCACCACCAGCAACGGCTCTTTTCAGGGCCACTAAATTCACAAGCAAGGTTTCACCACTTGGCGTCGGCCCCGGTCGGCGACAGTAGCCTATCTGTACATGTATGTCTTTCCTCTATAAACTCAGAAACCGCTGAAAATTTTTTAAATAAAGTTTTTCAACCGATAGCACGTTGGTTTTAGATAATATAATCTTGTATGAATAACTTTAAAACTTTTTAAGGATAGGTCTCCAAACAGATTGGATGTTGATCGTTTCTCCAGAAATTCATAGAAGTAATTGTTCAACCTGCGACAGATATTCTACTTGTAAACTGTACTAGATATAGTTTTTGGAAATGGAGTTAAGAAAATTTTCAAATTTTATTGTAGTATTTGACTAAAATGTGCTTTTCCATCTTCAATATGAAGCTGATTTAAAACTAATTTATAATTTAACATTTAACTGGATGGAGCGGAGTACTACAACAAAGTTTTTAATTGTTTAATTTCCAGTAAATGTAAATATAGAGCAAAAATCTTTTAATTAGTCCATGGATTGTGCATAAGGAATGGTATAATTCAGGATAAAATAATTTAAAATGTTCCTACATAATATGAAAATTTCCTAGAAAAATTAGGTAATTTTTTCTTTTTTCCTATCCGGGGTAGTAATTTTTGTCTTTTCCAAACTGATACAAATTTTTCAGAATGTACCGCTACTGAAATTTCATCGTGATTTTCAAAATATATTAAAAATTTAAATAAGATTTCAATTTATTAGAGTTTAAGATTGTTGCTAAAAGCTTCATGTATAAATTATTTTCTTTGATGACTGAATAAAATTGTGTTTTTACTAATTGTACATTAATGATCAATGTATTTCCTGAAATAGAAGTGATAGGGGTTTTAATTTAAATTTATCTGATGCAGTAAACAGTTAATAACTAAATATTTTATGTTGTTAATTGAATACCGAACTGAGTTATTTAATTTAGCTTAAGTAATAGTTTTCTGAGTGATAAACAGTCTAGCCGGTCCAGACGGATGAACAAATTATTAATGGTGAAAAGTTGTCAATGGTTGAATCTCTAAAGATTAAAACCGCCTTTTTCTAAAATAACTTTTCAGTCGATTTATCTCACAGAACAAAAAAAGTCGATTTAGTAATATTGTCTAAAGTGTTTTCGATTTCAGTGAATGACGTAACGTAGTATTTTTTTCAAAATTTAAGAGCGTAAAATTTAATTCGTTACAGATTTGGGATTATGTACACAAAGCAAGTAAAATGAATGAAATCAATGATTTCAAAAACTTTTAGATCGTTATTTTTGGCATTTATTTAACGACTGCTTGTTTATTAGCAAGCAGAACGTGTAAAGTAGTAACTGTGGTTTTTAACGTGTTAACATTTTCAGGTTTTATCCAAGAAGAAAATCCGGGTTTTCCGCTTAGCTTACAAACTTACCTAGCCACCCAGCAGGTCGAGTCAAAGATTTACTAAACCTTTATTTATTTCTGTTTTGTTCACTAGACGTATTATTTTAATACAGAAAAACAACAGTTGTTTTCCTATATAACGACCAATATTTAATATTGGTGGTTTTGATCCTACCTCATTAACTTAGAAAACAACAGCATACAATTTCAGTTTATGAAAAGTAAATTTAGGATATCTTTTTAGTAAAAATAAGTACAAAAAAATTCTATAATTAATGAAATTACTTTTATTAAATATTGTTAAAAGTATTTTAAAGCTGTAAACCCGGGAACTGGAAACCCATCCCGAACGAAGAAGTCTACAGAAATTAACCTCTAGCAGACGAAATGAGGAAAAAAAGAATTTCTTTCTTTGGCCATCTCTTGAGGATTCACTTCGACAGAATCTCCACACAAATCATCAATTTTTTCCTAAACAGAAAAATCTCAGCCCCACTGGATCAAAGAAATTGAACAGGATATGAACGAAATCTAAAATCTCACTTGAAGACCAGAAATGAAAATCTGGAAATTACCATAAACTGAACTAAACAAGACTTGAACAGAAAAGACCAACCAAATGACAGAAAATTATGTATTCCGACGAAGAACACCCGAAGATATCAAAAAGATTGAAGGAATACTGGAGAAGAATCGAGGAAAGAAACGTCAGTAAAAGTACTCCAAAAATCGAAATAAAATTTTTCTTCTTTAATGAACTTATGTAGTCCTACGTGGCTTTAAAAATAAGAAAAAAACAACTGTAAAACAGTTAAGTGTCAACCAAATCAGTCAGTTTCGTAACGAACTACGTTTATCCTCAAAAAAGTATTGCAATGAAATGCAATACGTCCTACTAATTGGTCAGTTAGGTGATTGATCATTTTATTCCCAACCTTATAATGAAGAAAGGTTGTTTCGATTCTAACTCTGATTTAAAAAAAGACTGATTTCTTGGCTGTTCTGAACGAAAATGAATTTTCACCTAAAAAGAGCAATGAATGAATTTAAGACAACACGAACTAAGGCTAACTAAATTTCACCAAAAAGTGGAGGTTGGGTGTTTTGATATCACACGCCTCATTAATTTATAACATATTGTTCATCACATGGAACAAAATTGGCTGGGTGTAACAATTACTTACTCACTTACGCAATTAAGTTTAAGTGCTTGCTCATTTCTGGAAAATAATCCCAAATTTCGAAACACTTCAGATATTTTGGGAGACTTACGGAGTTACTGTACTCACCGAATGATTTAACTGTTTATTTATACTACTTATATGGAAAAATTGTGAAAATTGTACAGATGATTCTGGAAAATATTCTTTCAAATAACATAGTTCTGTATAATAAAAAAATTAATTTGAGTTTGTAAAAACGTGGTATTAAAAGGAAAATAATATTTTCTTTATAAAAGGTTATTTAAGCGTGGGTAGTTCTGCACTACCCTCCTTTTTTCTTTTAATTATATAAAAAAAACATAATAAAATAAATGGGTACTGTTAAACGATGGTTTAACTGCAAGTGTACCCGATGGTTAAGTTTAAAGTTCAGGTTCAATAAAGAATTTAAAGCCGTATTTTTCTTAATAATTAACTATATTCTTACCTAATGTATTAGGCCTAAACGCCTCATATAATAGTGGGAGTTTCTTTTTGGTTTAGTTTATTTAAAGTCGCATCAAATGCTTGGTCATTAGCGACTACGGTGGGTTATGTATTTAGAAATGTGTGTTTTGACTTATGAAAATTTCCGAACTCTAGCTGGGAATCGAACCGGGGACCTACGCGTTGTAGGCTAGCGCGCTCACCACTACGCTATGTATCCGGCCTTGGGAGATATTATTTTGGAAAAATTTGGCATCTGTAACTCATTTGAGACGAGGTTCTTCAGAATATATAACTCATAGGGTTGGTCTAGGGGTAACCTCTTTGAAACTTGTCAGCTGTTTAGCAGATGATTTTCAGAGACGAAGTTTCTGGTTCAATCCTAGTAAAGGTTATTACTTTTATACAGATTTGAATACTATACCCCAACGAACTACAGACTGCAGATGATCTAGCCAATATCAGCCAAGGTCGGGTGTAAGGTTTCCCCTTACACCGAATCCAGCTGACATTTCTATATACTGCTTACACGCACAGCCGGCTTGCAGGCCCGGCGTAGTCTACCATTGGCGCCATTGTTGCTTTACATAGCTGCTCACCAGGTTTGTAGCCGGCACGGTTTCTAGCCGGTTTGCTGTCGAGACGGTCGAATAGACTACTCGATTGTCGGCTGCCGGTTTGATAGTATTGGTCGACTACGGCTCGGCAAGCCGGCTGTGTGTGTAAGCAATCTTAGGCTGTCATCCACAGCGGAATCACAACGTGAAAACGCAAGATACGATTAACGAAAGTCAATTGGTTCTGTGCTGTGATCTAGGTCACTACGCTCCGCCTTCATATGCAGCCTCTAGTTTAAGTCTCTATAGACAGTGGTTACCGTTGTGCTTTGATGATTGGGATTCAATAAACCATACTCTCTCAGGAGTGGTCGGCCTGAGTCAGTACAAGACTATACCTCATTTATGTACATGTCATACATACCGTCTTCATCTCATTGGATCATGGGGTTCTTTATTGTTCTAAATTGAACAGATTGCAACGTAAACACACACACACACACATTAGAAATAAATAAAAAAGTATATATTTTAAATTTAAAAACTATCGGAATTAAACACCTCCCATGACATAAAAATATATTTTTGTAAAGCATCGCCAAAACTTAACCCACAGTCACTCACCGCTTCGTTATATCTAATATTATTATAAGCCTACTTTAGTGCACAATTTTCCAGTTGTCTTTATACATTTCTCTGTTTTTTTTCTTTTATGACCACAATGGATCACTTTAGTCAAATTTAGAAAGCTTCTTCCTTTTCATATTCTTTAGCTTGATATTTTGCCAGTACGCCCTCATTCGGGCTGATCTTGCTTGCCGAACTTCCTCTGAAACGACCGGTTTCTTCCTGCTTGGGTTTGTTCTTTCATCTGATTTTGTTTCATATCTACTTCCCTTATTTCTTAAGACTTTTAATTTTTCTATTTTGTTTTCTAAATCATCGAAAGTTAATCCGAGTTCGATCATGTCTTCTTTGACATTTCGCATCCATGCTCCTAATGTTACCATTGGAAAGAGTTTTCTAATCATCTTGTTTAAAATTTTGTCTTTAGGTGTTCTGATAAGATGTCCAAGAAAAGATATCCTTTTCTTCTTTATTGTATCTGTTATGGGTTCGTCTTCTTTATAGCATGTTCGTTTGTTAGAATTCTCCATTGCCCATATACTTTGTTTTTCTTTCCTGTGCAGGTTCTTAGGATTAGTCTTTTGAGTTTTAGACACTGTCTATTGTTTTTGTCTTGGTCACTTTTGCTAATGCAAAAGTTAAACGCTGCCATATGTAACTTATGGTTGTATTTCTTCTGTTTATAATAAATTTTTTCAGTACATTTTGTAATCTAACTTTTTTCTATAACATTAATTTTATGTATCATGTAATCTAAAACTTAGTAATTTTAATATGATCGTTAATTATGTAGGCGTTGAAGAAACTATTATAAATAAATAAAATAGTAGTCTAATATATTGGGAGGTAAAGCATCTGTAAACTCTTTCTTTAAATATAAGAATGATTAATTTTATAACAGTATTCATATGCCCCATTTTAAAATTTGTTTCTAAATAACTTGCTAATAAAAATGAAGACATAAAGAAGCTTTTCTTTTTATGGAAAAACAATACTTAAATTCATGGTGTAGCAATATATTTTATGTTAAGCGTAAGGAATTGATGAGGGGTTTCAACTTCGTGTCCATCATCCGACTGATGACGTCACACACTTACAACCTTTTCCTTCTCTCAGACTATTCGACAATCACAACTGTCCTATCCCGTTAACCTCCCTTCTCCCACGGTTGCACTCTCATCCTCGCCGCAACACTTCACGATTCAATTTTACCACTACTACTAAAAAAGAATTCTATTATAATTTATGAGATTTCTTCTTCCGCTCCCATGAATTTTAAATCTTTCTTTTATTTTCTTAAGAAATATTTTACTCTTCTTTTTTGTAATTTCGGATAATTTATCTCCTTCTTTGTGATTTTCCAGATATTTCTGTTTTAATGAATGTATTCCTTACCTCTCTCATACATTTTTCATTTTAAAAATCTTTTGTACCGTAAAATATATAGGTTAATTAATTCTTGATCATTTCAATGTAGAAGGCGTTAGTCTGGATTACTTTTTGGAATAAAGACAAAAATTCATTTAGTATATTCAACAAAATGTTCTTTCTATCTTCAGTAATAAGTTTCATTCTTAAAAAAGTCAAATTCCTACGTACTTTCAATATGATTTGACAACTAATGTTCCATTCCTAAAACAAAATTTAAAAAAAATAATTTCATAGTATAATCTGTTTAACAAAACTACTAATTGTTTTTCCGATTTTAATTTTAACTATTTTCTTCAGAAACTATTATATTGCTTACGCTGTGAAAAGAAACTGAAGTATAAATTTATCAAATCTGCGCCCAATATTCGGACTCAAAACTTTCAGCTTAGAAATTTAATTGCACAAACTTTCATTGTTGTCTTGTTAACGTACTTAAATTTATAATTTTGTTAATTTCTTAAAAAAAATTGTCATTATTATTTTTTTATTTATTTATTTTGAAGGGTTTTTCTTGTTTTGTAATAAATCATTATAGTTACAGATATTCTAACACAGAATGCAATAATTTTGAATTCAGTATCTAAAGAAATCTTTAAAAAACACTGGTGGTATGATTTCAATTTTAGATGTTTTCTCTATTTTATATTTTTTATTGGTATTTAACATAAGTACTTTGACATTGAAAACCAAATTAGGGTAACTTACCCTTTTCTGAACGTAGCGCACTCGTATAATTTATCGGATTTCTCACCTCGAACGTTAATAAAGTCAATTACGTTGCGTAGTGGTCAGTTGATTGAGATTAGAAAAGGTTATGGTCAGTTGGAATAATATGCAGTTGGGGACAAAATACATCCTCAAAGTCTTCAAAATGTCAACCCAAAAGCCACGTGTCCGCCTAAAGAATTTACGGAAACAATAGGTTTATAACACTTGATATAACAACTATTCTGAGCCCTAGTACATTTCTCATAGTATTCCGATAACTATTTTTTTTAATAAACATTCCCTTTTTGAATTCAAAAACTGGGTATAAAACAAGTACCTCAACAGTTAAATAAGTCTGATTTTTAATTCTTGGTTCGGATTTAAAGTATTTTCAATCAAAATAATAATTACTACATGAACTGTCCACATTGCACACTCCGAAAAATACTGTCGTATTTCAAAATTGTTGACTTTTTAGTTTAAGTGAGTAATAAGAAAGGAAATTGTGCGATCTACCTTCTGTATATAGTACTATAGTACTATATTAAGATCAGTTAACAGGATGGCCCGTACTTTTATCTTAGAACGTGAATTTACGTTTGCTTCCCTTCAAAACAGTACTATAGGCTAAGTGTTGTCACAGGGAAATTAACTAAAATTTCCTTTGAAAACTGCTGTATCTAAAATTGAAGCAACTTTCACCGGTAAGTTGTCATTTTATACATTATGTATTTACTTTTTTAAGATCATTTTAAGTTACTTAGGGCTACTCCATTATTCATTGGGTAATAAATGTCGAATTATATTATTTTATTCCTACAAAAAGCGCATTGTTTTGTGTTAATACAGATTTCCTGGGAATTAGATAACCATTTGCGTACAAAGTTTTTGATAAAAACTGATTTTATTTTAGTTTGTACTGTTCTCAGGAAAGTTAACGCCACAGTCTGTTATAAAAATCCTGTGATCGAAGTGGTATTTTGAATTTTTTTTAGTTTATTTAAAGTCGCATCAACAACTCGGTTATTAGCAACTACGGTGGGTTATGTAACAGTGAATTTTAACTTGTGAAAATTTCCAGACCCTGGCTAGGAATTGAACCCGGGACCACCGCATTGTAGGCTAGCACACTTCCACTACGCTACGGAGGTGGCAATTGTATTTTGAATTAATACAGTATTCCTGGGAACTAAATTCGTAAATTTGATGTCAAATTCCTATAGACTGTAAATTATTATACAGTAATTGCATTATTCTTTGGAAATTTGGTACAATTTGGTCTACGAAGTCCGGTTCAATGGGTCTATCTCATGACCTACTACTATTTAAGTTTCAAAAATAAATCTTTATAATGCTCAAATCTCAACACCTTAAAACCTTAATCAACACCTTCATAGCTTGTTAATTACGATGGGTTACGGAACTGGAACTGTGAGTTTTTCAGGTAATAACTTTCAGTATTTAATCGGGAATTAAACCCGGGACCTTTCTTTTAATAATATAATCTAGCGCGCTAACCACTACACCAGGAAGATGAGCAGATTATTAATATTTATTTATAATTAATAACACTTTAAAGAAATAAATTTTTGCGAGTAAAATTTTTTGAAATGTAGTGGAAAAAATGAGTAAATTAGTTTTGGAACAATATCAGTACAAAATAACTTCGCGAAGACAAAGTATACTTTAATTGGTCAATACAAAAATACAACTTAAAAAGTATAAATTAAAATTTTCATTTTTTACTTACCAACCGTCACCATATCTCCGTGATCAGATACGGTTTGAAATGAAGGGGCTTCTGCAGAAACTTCACATCTATAACGACCTGTGCTAGCCAGAGCAAGTTTTCTTAGAGTTACCTTACTTTCATTTGATCGGTCAACCTGAAATAATTAAAAATTTATAGTTAATTAAATACTATAAAAATAAATTTTGTTATTTCATGAGATTGTTAAATGCACTAATATTTTTCTAAGAGCGTTGGAATTACATTCTATCCAATGTTGATTCTTGAGAGAAAACTTTGAATTAAAAGAATTCGTTATTTAGTTTAATTTACACAAACATTTTTATTGACTTAAAAATACAAAATGTTATGTATTTAATGTTATGAGGGATTCGTAAAATAATTTTATCAGAAAACTAGATACCTTTTTTTGCTTCGCTTAAAAATCAAAGCTATTGAAAAGTAGCCGTAATGTTGCATTTTTAATTTTTGTGTTAATCACTAGCAAGTGTTAAGCCAGCCTGTAAGAAATTTACATCTTTCTTTAGTGTTTTATATCTTGTTTACAACTTATATGAATGTTCGTATAAAATTATATTACTCACAGACCTTTTGAATATGTAACTATAAATATGGTAATTAACATAAGATTTTTATAACTTTTATTATGTTTTATTCGCAACCTGTATACCCGGTAATAATTACAATTAAGTGAATGGGATGACAGCAAAAATAAGTAATAAATAATATTATAGCTTGGAGGAGAACGTACACACATTAGGGATAAAAAAATGTTTACAGAGAAGAAGAAAAAAATGTCTGTTGACTCGTAAAATTTATCCCAAATCTCATCTCTGCTCCACCTTCTGCGGAGCCGATGATTGGGGTACCTAGTAAATTTTAACTGTTAAGAATGCGGAACCGTAGATATTTATTATTTTCTAATTTTGATTTAAATCGGTGGTATGTCTGACTTAAATTAAAAGTTAAAATTAGGGTAATATAGACTTTTAAATATTTATAAATGAAATCAATTTCCTATTGATGTCCTTCCTCCAGGATCGTCGAAAATTTGTAGATTACCTGGTAGATTATCGGATGTCAAGTTGTCGTCGGTAACGGTTGGATGATAGCCTTTGCCTGAAAAGTCTGTACAATGGAAAAAGTCTCTAAAAGACTTTTTCCATTAGTAAGTTAAGTAAGTTAGTAAGTAAGTAAGTTAAGTTTCCATAAGTTATCTATTAACTTATTTGTGGATAATTACATATTTGTATTATTACATTTTGTAGGATGGTATTAGTTACATAACACGGAGAGTCTACAACTTGTAATGTTTTAGATTTAAGTCTTCGAATTTTGTTTATCAATGGGATTTACCACAGCCATGTATTACTGTAGCGTACATTTAGATAGGTTCAAGAAACTACTTAGGCTTATAAACTGCCAATTTTAGGTTGGTAGTCAATTTAGATCATCATGAAAGTAGGGAACTTAGTTGTCTTCGATTGTCATTCGATGTATTTCGTTTACGACTTACATGAATGTTCCATGTAAGTTATTCGTTCGGGTGTAATCCAAGGTAGCGAACTTTGTTGGATTGAAACAACTGTTTACAATAAAGAAACACAGAAGGATAAATTAATCGTCGTAAAGTAAATGTATGTAAAGTTGTGCGATGTTAAACTTAATACGCCAGTCAGTGAACCACATCTCTAAGGCCGTTAAATAATATTGAATGTTTTGGGATGTATACACTGGATCATCAGCTGAAGAAATAATTGCTTCTCCTAGACAAAAGAACAACTCAACATTTTATATTTTCTTAAAATTTTATTTGCTACATGTATCTAGTTCTCAGAAGAAAATAATTGACGCGGATTGAAAGTTCCATTACATGTACGAAGTGGCGGGAAAAAAATCCATATATTGGGTTCTAAATTAATGATCGTCAGCAAAGATGACAAACGTGGTAAACATATTTACGTTCAAATAGAGCAAGTCCTACAATATACCTGGGCATGAACGAGGAGTGTGAAAACTCACAGACGATCAGGTATTGCATTGGAAAAGCTAGAGGTGTTTTCGATGCAATTAATTCATTGTTCAAGAGCTATCACCTAATTCTTGACATCAAAGGCATCAAACGCTCCTGAGATGGTACATGTTCTCGGTTATTCTGTTAGGTGTAGAGACTTGTGCCCATAACAGGCAGGTGGAGTGTTAAATTATTTGCACTCGATCTGCTACGTCCAGGGCTACAAAAAATAGTTCTGTTTCTTATCACATGGTCAGCCAATTATATAACTGAACTATTTAAGAACAGAAGAGGTAGAGGCGTAAAATACACTAGTCAGAGTTATCTCCTCTGAAAGTAATGTATTTCATTATACAGCCAGACCCTAAGGTTAATGAAGTGAAGGTGTCATTCTCAGGGTGCAGAGTAGATGCTTTTCAGAGCGCTTGGCATGCTGATAAGGATAGGCTACTTTTTTACTCAGTGAGGAAGGCAATGATAAACCACCTTACTCCTCGTTTTACTTAGTAAAATCTCTAGAGGTTAAAACCAGCTTTTCGGCTGTTGACCCAAACAACAACGTAGAGACTTGAACCTTAAACAATACTATGCGGTATTACTACCTGCAAGCTCAGAGCCTTTGAATTATAAATTTATATGAGAATACTAAGGGTACTATGAACGTAAAACATCACCAACGTTGAAGTCTTACGGAGAATAAATAAATTCCTAGAATTAGTCAACATTGTCGTATGTCGTAAGTTGCAGTACCTTGGCAATATCAATTGTAATCAAAAAAATCTGAACTACTACAACGTATTATGCTAAGAAAAATTGAAGGAAAAGTCCTGGTAGAAGAAGAATTTCCTGGATTGTCAATTTACAGCCTAATTTAGTAAAAGCTCTGCGGAATTGATCGAAATAGCGTATGTCCAACAAAGTAAGAATAGTCATAATGATTCCAAGAACCGCTATTGATAAGTACGCTAAGAATAAAACATCGAGTGACCCTACCTTCACCAGTCCAAAGTACCATTACCTTTACGACATAACCTACAACGCTACAACACACTAGGATCAAGAACTCGGTGAAAAATTCATCAACATCGATTAGGTAGTTTTTAATACATTAAACATACATATGTACTGTACATATTTTTAGTTTAGGTTAGTATCGATTATTTTCTTAAAAGAAATAAACATAGAGATTAAATGAATTGTTACCCCTTCTTTTCAAATTATTTACCACATTTAAAGAGAATTCTTGAGAGAAACTATATACTCATACAACGGGCTAGTAGGCTATACATGCTTATCATCGACCTGAACAATTTGAGAATATATTTTTTATTATTCTATACCTAATTGTGTCAAAGTAATCACGAGTAAAATATATAAAGTTAAATAAACTTCTTTAAATAAATGTCGAAATACCGCATAGTAAATTTCATACAACAAACTATTTCGATTTGCTGAGAAGAAAATTTTAACTTCACACAGTTATAAATTTTAAGTTTCTAAAACTATAAGAATAATAGTTTAAAGTAACTATTTAAGTTTAAAGTAAAACAAAAAAAAACATCAAAATAAAAACTTTTCTTAAACTGAATAATACTTATCCAATTTAAACTTATTGAAGCAAATTGAAACTTCTCCAATTTCTAACTGTTATAAAAAATATCATTTGAATATTTTCTAAAATGATCAATTTCAATATAGGTTATGGTTTACATTATCAAACTTTAAAGTTTATCTATTATTTACTATCATATTATCTCTATCATAGTAAAGCCTATTATTAACGTCGTTTTGTAAAAAAAATCTAATTAGAAAGACATTATTAAATGATTAATAACATTTTTTTCAATATTTCACTAAAAAAAATTATGTGCATTTAAGATTAGGCTACTTTATTTAAACACCGTATTATTTATTTGACATACTTATTGAACGCACGGAAAGGGATATAAATTTCTCTAATGGGATTATTTTAATAACATTTCATTTATTTTATAATGCAATTCCAACAAAGATTATTGAAATGTTAACATTTAATACCAAAGCTAAAGTATTTTAATTTTAAAAAGAAAATGTTTAACTAAAAACAAGAAAAACAAAACGAGGAATCAAGTGATTTACCATTGCCTTCCTAATTATGTTCAAAAGTAAAGCTACTTATATATGTGTCAAAACCCTTTGAAACACTAACATCCACCCTGAAAATTGTACATTTACTTCATTCATCACGCATGGTTTGAATATAATATATTCATTAGTTTAAGAGGAACTAACACTAATTAGCTAACACTAATAAAGGTTACGTATACTAATGATAATAAGTAAGTTTATTTACCTAAACGTTCCCTAGGTTGCAAAAAGTGACTGGATTGTGCATCTATTTTTACTTAATTTATTTTGCAATTGTATAAAAACAACCAGGGAAAATGTTTTCAACTAAATTAAAAAATTTGCTGCGAAACACTCACGCGACTTTCTTTTGCCAATGCAAATAATGAACAATATAACCTAATGTTAGTAATAAAACATTAGAAATAAACAAAAAATAAACATAACCTTATTTTAATCATGAGTGAATGATGCAAAAAGAAAACCAACCTTTGTTTGGCTTAATACGGAAAATCACTTCTTGACGCTAAACTAGGCTATGTAGAGCAAAATACTTGTCAGGAAAGTTTTAGATCATTTAATTTCCTATAAATTTAATTATATGGATATCTGACGTAAAAGGATACGAAGGCCGAAATCTTAAAAAAATTCATATTTTTTACTGATTTTCATGAAAAAAAAAACAGAAAATTACTACTTACCGCTAAACTAAGCGTTATAACGGGTGATTCAAAAAGAGCGCCGGTTTTTAAACGGCTGGTAAATTTTTGTTTATCGGTTGGCAACATTATTAGACCTCATTTCTATTTCGGAGAACATTCCGATTGACGATTCAGTTGTAGTTTCTCTTGTTCGCAGTGTAGTACTCTCGCAGTCTGTGTCTAACCATGGAGAAGTTTACTATTGCACAACGAGTGTTAATCGTCAAAACATTTTACCAGAGTGGAGAGAGTTATGCGGCTACTGTCAGGCGACTTCGCGGTACTCTAGGACGTAATGAAGCACCGAATGAATCAACAGTTCGCAGGCTCATGAAAAAGTTTTTTGAGACGGGTTCAACAGTCGACCTTAAAAGTTCTGGACGTCGTCGTTCTGGCCGAACTGAGCAGAACGTTGGGTTGGTTCGTGACAGTGTGGCTGTTAGCCCAGCAAAATCAATACGTCGCCGTTCTCAACAATTGGGTTTACGATGTTCTTCTGTACGGAGAATTCTTCGGTACGATCTCCAATATCACCCGTATAAAATTCAGTTGACGCAACATTTGAAAGTGGCAGACCACCAGAAGAGACGACAGTTTGTTGACTGGGTATTGAGAAAACGGCAGGATGATGACACCTTCGCAAACAAAATTGACGCCTTGTGACTTTCATCTTTGGGGTCATCTGAAGTCATTGGTGTATGCCAATAAACCCCGAAACATCAATGACTTGAAGGAGGAAATTCGACGGGTTATCGGGCAAATGGAAGTCGAAACTTGTCGTGCAGTAATATCCAATTTCATGGACAGAGTTGATGCGTGCCAGCGCAGTAGAGGAGGACACATGCATGACATTTTTCATACATGAAATCGGAAGGTAAGATGAACTTGTTGATGTATTTATTTTCAGTTTTTCAATAAAATAAATCTCTTAATTTGATATATCAAAACCGGCGCTCTTTTTGAATCACCCTATACAAAAACATGTTTGAAATAAAAGTTGTAGGTTTTTTGATTTTCTACAACTTTTATTACCTATATATTTTTGCGCTGAAGTGCATATTAAGGCCGCAATCTTTGAAAAATCTACAAAATCTAAAAAAAATACAAGAGAAAAAGTTGTGCCTGCCCAAGAATTTCAGCACACGTACGCGCTTATTCTATCATGTAGAGCATAAAAAATGTAGTAGCCTAAATGAGGGGATTAAAAAAAAATCGTAGGAGCCGTTTTTTGAAAATCGCAAAAAAGTTAAAAATGACACGAATAAATTACTACTTCCAGTTGACCGATTTTGATGAAAATTTTCTTGTCGGGTCCAATCTAACTTAAGTTTCAAGTTTCAAATTCATATGTTCTTGAGATATTCTGTTCCAAACACATAACACACACACACACACCAATCACTAAAAACATGGTTTTTGGTTCAGGGGTCTGAAACGTGTAGATCCGGTGAAAACTCGATTTCGAAAAATCGACATGAAATCAATACTTTCATTCCTATATATTCATAAAGGCAAGAGAAAGTAAAAAAAAACTAATCACGTTAATGGCTTTGAGGAGGACACAACCCGGTGATAGCTCTCCAGATAATGATAGTTGTGTTAAATTTTTATTTATATTTTTGTACACGTAATAAATGTTAGAGTTGCTTTAACTTATCATGGTTCTACTCCATCGGTGTTTCAGTCGTCTTTGTGCGATTCCTGGTAAGTCTGCAGAATTCATGTTGCATATTAAGGGATTTTTTTGATATTAAAGTTTGTCTCTGAACCTACGGTAAAATTTTAGATACGTGTCGTTGACGTAAAGAACGCGTAAGTAATCGTGTAGCGATCTATTGGATACGTACCTCGGAAAATTAGTAATCAGTCGCAAGAATTTACGTTGAACAACTTGAATATAATTAGTCAAAATTGAATGATATTTCTTGGTAACTATGGGCCTACCCGACGTTGTACTTAGTTGACGTCGAACATTAAAATTATGAACAGGTAAACGAATTAAATTTTTTTGGATGTTTGATTTGTTCCACGGATGAAGTAGATATAGATCACAAATTGGTGATGTTTAAGCGCACCTAT
The DNA here is from genome assembly GCA_035578175.1 of Catonia carolina. NCBI lineage: Eukaryota > Metazoa > Arthropoda > Insecta > Hemiptera > Achilidae > Catonia > Catonia carolina. Next base: position 250,500,306 of record JAQMRL010000001.1, on the reverse strand, counting down.
TTTTGTGGACCTATGACCCTTTAAAAGCAAAATGTTGAATAAAAAACGGATGAATGAAGTTCTATACATCAATCTTTGTAAGAATATGGGAACGAAATATAGGTTTTAACATTCTTAGATATTTGCCGAGTGCAAGCAGCGGAGATATGATTTTTACTTCGTGTTTCGAACTAGGCCATCTGAAAAATCCTGAAATAAAACCAGGCTTAATGTGTTTATTCTGAATACACAAGTAAGTGAGTACCATAAGATTTGGTCTGACCGTGTCTACAGAATTGAAGAAAGCCGATTGTTGAGAAAAATATTAATGTCATAAATTCCAGGAGGTGCCCAATTGGTTGAACGCCCACGAAAGAGATGGGCTGGCCAAATTAAAATTCGAGCCTAAAAGCTTAAAGCTTGAAGTACAGATAAAGGTAGATAGGTAGTTTTACTTATTTCTACGTATAACTTCACTGTTTTCAACTACGTCAATCATGTAACATAAATAAATATTTTCTTATTCTCTGTATTAAGTAGATCAAAATAAAAATAGCTAACACTTTACTTGATTGTGATGGGCAGTAATTTATATAAATAAATATATAATATACTTACTTACTGCCATGGCCACACATATCTAAGTAGATATTTAGCCGCACCAACACAGCCCTTCCACCTCTCTCGATGCCCCGCGTCTTCCTCGGTCGCTCCAATTCTCTCCATATCGGCCCTCACTTGACTCCACCATTTACGTCGTGGTCTTCCTCTCGGTCGTCGTCCTTCAGGATTTCTTCTTAACACTTGGTTAAGATTACTGTCCTCATTCCTTCTTAAAACATGCCCAGCCCATCTAATTCTTCTACACTTGAACTCACACACCACATCTGGCTCCCTATAAAGGTCTCTAAGTTCTCTGTTGTGTCTTTTCCTCCACTCTCCTCCCTCGTTTACAGGTCCGTAAATTTTTCTAAGGATCTTGTTTTCAAATACAATCAATTTCCTGTCCTCTCTTTTATCTAATTTCCATGTCTCCGCTCCGTAGAGCAATATTGGACTGATAATTGTTCTATAAATTTTAATTTTTGTTGTACGTGATAACAATTTTGAAGACATAAGTTTGTTGCATGCGTGGAAACATCTGTTTGCAAGATTTAGCCTATTTTGTATTTCTGTCACTTCTGTATTTTGTTCAGAAATGACGACGCCTAGGTACTTAAAAGAGTCTACTTTTTCAAAATATTGACCGTTCACTTGGAGAGGACCTTGGTCTCTGTTAACTCGATTTCTAGTGAAATGCATATACTTCGTTTTTGTGTTGTTTACCTTCAATCCCATTCTTCCTGCTTCCTCCATAAACACTTCTGCCAACTGACGTAAGTCATCTATCTTTTCTGCGACAATTACCACATCGTCAGCAAATGCTAGTGTGTTGATTCCCGATCCAATTTTTATGCCTTCATTCCTATTTGCCACTTTTTGGAGTGCTTCTTCTATGGCTAAATTAAAAAGAATTGGGGAAAGCCCATCGCCCTGTCTTACTCCTGAATTTATCCTAAAGGACTCAGAGACTTGCCCATTTACTCTTACCGAGCACGAGGCTTCTGCTATGCTTGAGCTGGCCAGGTTTACGTTATACGTAAATATATTACGTAAATATATAATATGCATTCCATAATTAAGAGATTATAAAAAAGAAAAAATTAAAACAACTACGACAGAATACACGAGAAGACCCATACAAAAAGAAACAGTTTTTATAAGTTTTTAAGAAAAGAAATATATAAAAATAATGACAAAAAATATTTCACTACAAACTTCAGATTTCGCGTAGATATTTTATCAAAAGGAAAGATAAATATGCATTTAAAACAGTTATTTAACTGTTTATATAGATACTTGAAATCGTAAACATTTATGTAGCAAGTCAAACACATATTTAATTTACGACAGTTCTTCACAATCTTTTGAATTTCAAGAACACCGAACGATTATAATAAATTGGAAAATCTATCTTTAAATATGTATTTCTACCAAAATAGTTTTTTTTATTAGATGAAGTCACGATTTAGTTTAGAAAAACAAAAATTCAGCTGAGTTTCTTTATAAAGATTATCTTTTATAACACATTTTGTAGTAAAGTATAACAAAATAGAATCTACATAAATAAATACAAGTTATTATTAATGGGATTTATAATAATAAAATAATAGAGACAGCAGATTGGGTCAAACTAACGAACTATTTCACTAATAAAATTATCCATTTGAAAAAAATACATTTGTATCACTTGTTGTTTGTTTAGGGCTTCAGCCGAAAGCCTGGTTTCAACCTGTAGAGGTTTTACTAAGTAAAACGAGAAGTAAGGTGGTTCACTAATGCCTTCCTCACTGAGTGGAAAAGTACGCTTATCAGCACGCCGGACCCTCTAAAACTTTAATAATTACACCTTTACTCTAAAATGCATATTAAGGCCGCAATCTTAAAAGTAGAAAACAAAATCATTAGTTAGTGGCATCGTACCTTTCCGATTTTTTGTATTTGTTTTCATGCATAAAACATAAATATTACAATAAATATATTTTAATAACATTTTTGTTAATTAATATTTAAATAACAACATATAGTTTTAATTATAGCACACTAACACAACACCGTAATCGTTGTAGTAGTAGAAAACAAACATAAAAGTACTAAACCATAGTTGGGTAGATCAATTTTCCCACCACGAGGGTAATATAAATAAATTTACAATTTTAAATTGTAATTGAGGAAATTAACTTAGTATTGTAATGATTTTTGTGAAGTAATGGGAAAATAAATAAATAAATAGTGGCTACATTTTGTAGTTCTGAAAGTACCAGGTCAAGTGCAATTACTCCGGTTGTCTGTGACGGGAAACAATGTTACTTATATAGTTTAATTCCTTCCACAGAACATTTTAAGTTCTGTAATTAGATAAATTTGTAACGCGCTAAAGAAAAAAATCATTTGTATGTTAGTTTAAATTGAAACTAACAAAAAGTAATGTAGGCTTTGTGTTTGAAGAGAAATGTTAGAAAAAGCTATTTATGCAAAGATCGGGGTAAACGTAGGAGGAAAGTAGGTTGGATGTTGCTCTGAGAACAGTTCTGCATACACACTAACACTATATTCTGTAACAGGATACTACATGCAAATATACAGTACACATATATGAAGAGAATATGGTCAAAAGGGGTACGGCAATGGAAGTTAGGTACAGAGAGAACCAAGCATGACCAGACCATGGCAGGTGTGTACCTCTTTATACACACCCGGTACTAGACTTTATGTCCACCACTGACCTCACTGCCTTCTCAATTAAACAACCCCGTACTCTCCTGTACCTCTTCTCTTCATAGTCTCTCGTAATGGCTCCTTGATATATATATTTTATTACATTCTATATTACACTTGTGGAAGGAACATCTTTGTTTAATGACAACAAATAAAATATGTTTACAATTTTCTGCAGTCATAATCCTATTTTACTAAATAACTGGGTAAATGAATTACAATGCTGAAATAGTTTATTATATAATCTATAAAATATGTTAAGTGGATATCGATGTCAAAATTCATAAAAAAACCTAATTTTTCGTGCTTATTCTGATTCAATACTGGGAAAATAAATTAAAACTAAAAAACCTATAAACATGTGTACTCATAAAAAAATGATCAATAATTATTAATAGTCTGCTAGAATAAAATTTTTAGTTTAAAAAGTAAAAACAATGAATGTAAGAAAGCTTATAAATAATATAATGTAATTTTTTATTGATAAAATTTATCTACAATAAATGTTATTTACAGAACAATAAGTACATTGTTAAAAGTGATACAAAGTGTTAGTAAAGTATCTGGGAAATTGAAATAAATTCAAATATCGGAAGCTTAAAGACCTATGGGTAGGCCGTAAAAACGTTGAAAAGACATTGTTCATCAGTATCACAAGAGAGTTATTGACAGATTAAACAAGACATAGTCCAATTCCAAAGAGGAAGAAGTAGAAGAGTTAAAAGTGAATACGCATTAAAAGGTTATTCTCAGTGTACATACCTTTTTTATTGAGTGATAATGGCTACATAAACTTTAGCGTGTGCGTAGGTAATGATGTGTGGTGATGAATACAATACATTGACGGACACAAGAAAAAACAATACATGTGTTAGAATTTGTATACATATGTTGCTTCTTACATATGTTTGTATCTTGTTCGTCACGTATAATACGACACTTTTAATTTCTGTAACTACTCTGAGACGCATTATTATACATTTTTGTTATTTCGGAGATAAAATGTATAAGTTATATTGTCAGAAATGGATTTTTGAGCTGAAAGGGAAATTGGTAAGAAGGCACATTTTTTGTTTCTGGAATACCCAATTCAATTCAAAATTTCCTCTTTAATTGTTTAAATAAATAGATCTTTGCAAATGTGGTTATTTGTCTTTTATCATGGCACTGCGGTAAACAGTTGGAGGACTTTTGATTGAAAGCGCTGAATAATTTTGAAATTACTGAATTAATCCAAAATAGTCTACATAATATAATTTGAAGTAAAATTTTGCGTAATAAAATTAACGGGCTCGACAATATTAATAATATTTTGGCTTTAATAGAATGGAGACATCTGAGAAGATAGGCGTTGCACAGTGGATTCCAGAGAGAGTAGGGGCAGCGATGCTGCGGGATGAGGAGAGCTGGAAGTTAGTCGCTCAGTTTGCGAAGAGGGTGGTCGGGAGACTGTGGAGGGAGGAGACATATGGAGATCAGCGGGGTCGCCCTCTCCCACAGTGAATCAATCCTGTCTCGATCTCAGAAGGTAAGGTAGGCACACTAATTTCCTGAGCTGGTGATGAAAGAAATGAATGAAAGTGAGAGAGTGAGTGTTGGTCATTGGCAGCGAGAGGGGAATTAGGCTACGGTTCCCTTCCACGCCCCGCTGTAAGTTTTTAACCCGACATTTCCCTTGTAGTATTATATATTAAACAGTTCTGAGGGAAGTGGAGGGTTGTTTGCTGATGTCGGATCATGTGGCCAGCCGGCGGGTTTTTGGTTGGTAGGCGGTTGCGGCCTCCTTAGGGCTGAACGAGGACGCCTCAATTAAGTTTAACACTACTTACCCCATCGTGAGGGAGTGAACATGAGTTTTTCTCGCCCCTCGGATACAAAAAAGAAAGAAAACAAATTAAAGGTAATATCTAGTCAGAGAAAAACTTCTCTAGCGGTATTATACGGCTATACGATACTATCTTGTAGTTTATACGATACTGCGAGTTGTAATTTCTAATTTCCTCAGGGCTAAAAAATAGTAGAATTAATTTTTTGGTGAATGTTTCGGAGTACTACAGACAAACACTGTAATTTTTATTTCATGCAATTTTCAGTTAAAAAGAAAATAATAAGAAAATATTGAGGCAAATAAACATAATGAGTGGTAGTAAGTTGCGTGACTTAACAGCACTAGGGAGTTGGGACGTGCGTCGATATCTGCCAAACAAATAAACCTATGATGATGCTTATAATAATAATAATAATATTAATAAAAAGGAGTATAATAGTTTTGTAAATGACTTCATAACTCTTCCAATGAATGAAATATTGGCTGCCAACTGCTTTTCTGTCGAATAACCCTGTTCTCCAATCACCGAAAAGGAAAACCGTTGTTTGAGCATGTCATATAAAATGTCAACCATCCAATTTTCTAAGGTACGTATAATAGAATAGTTATGGTTATATTACATGATATTCTTCTTTTATGTTTGACTATGAATGGTTGAATAGATAAGTATGTCATTACGTCTATTATGAGGCCATTTCGTCCTTAACCGATCGTTATCGAAAACTATCATGTGTTCTTGTATTTAATTTTCTTCATATCAAGTGTCATATACTAAAGAAAAATGAAATCGGCCTTCATTACAATTCAATATCCCTGAAACATTTATTTAAAAATAATCTTATAATATTTACTTATTTTTACTTTCTCTTGCCTATATGAATAAATAGGAGTTGTAATAAACGATAATTTCTAATTTCCTCAGGGCTAAAAAAAATTTCATGTCGATTTTTCACCGGATCTACTCGTTTTCAGATTCCCTGAACCCAAAAGCAGGTTTTTGGCTATTGGTCTGTGTGTGTGTGTGAACAGAATATCTCAAGAACGGAACATCGTACGAACTTGAAACCTGAAACTTAAGTTTGGTATTAATAGATAATTTTGATGAAATGTTCGTATCGGGTCCCCCGACACGAACATTTCATCAAAATAGGTCAACCGGAAGTAGTAGTTTATTCGTGTCATTTTTCACTTTTGTGCGATTTTCTCAAAAACGGCTCCTACGATTTTTTTAAAAATCTCCTCATTTCCTACATTTTTTATGCTCTACAAGATAAGGTGGGCGCCATGTCTGCTGAAGTTCTTGGAAAGGTTGAAACATTTTGAAGCGGAGATTTCTTAATGACTGTATTTTTTGCGTATTTCAAATGTCATAACTGATGATTCATTTTTAACATAACATATAAGTTGGGTTTTACTTATTTTGTTAACACAGAAGGATTAAGCCAAGTATTGATAGAAAATCAAAATCCAACCGAGGTAGGCCTATAAGTTGTTTTTGAAATACAAAATAAGTTCATGATCCGTAAAATGCAACCATACATCAATCAAAGTTACTTAGATCATCCAATTTTGGAAATATTTAAACAAATTTAAAATTAATATGTTATTAAATTATTAGTGATTTACTTAGTGGACTAATTATTATGGTCTGAACAACTGTTCTTGAAACATGGCTGAATACACACATGTATCTGTAGCTTAATATAACAAATTAAATTTTTGTTATGTAATTAAGACAAACAAATTATTAATAATCCAATATTTAGTTGGATTTGTTTTGGCTTTTAAAACTGAATAATATAGGCAGATATGATCAATAACAAAAGAAAAAACATGCGATTTCTTAGAAAAAAATATCTATTTTAGTTAGTAACAAATATAAATTATCATAAAATATATAAATTGCTTTGATGTAATAAATACAATTCATTTGTTACGCTATTTTGTTAATAATTTTCAGATTAATAAAACTATATATATATTTTTTCAGTTTAAATATTAAGGTTATAAAGCAACCTAAATCTTTTTTGGGGCGGTAAGAATAGGTGTTAAAAAATTCACCTTTTGCGAAGTAATTATCTGCGCATTAAAAAATTCAAGATTCTTTTAAAGTAAACATAATTTAACCTCATGAAATTCAATTTTTTTAAACTTTCACTCGGAAGTAAGTTTACGTATAAGAATTAGGATAATAACGTATAGTCAAGGGATGAATAAACAAGTCAGTAAAAGAGGAGAGCAGTTAAAAGAAACAAAGAAGAAAAGAACGAGGGGTTCATCATAAAATAACATGTCTATTTGTGCGGGTCCCCAAGGAGGCGGGGGTTACATTTTTCAGGGACCAAACTGCGGAATAATGTAGGACGACAGCTAGTACGATAGCGTGTATAGCTGGCGTGACTGCAGTAACCCCTCCCTCTCGAAGCTAACTTCAAAATTGCCCCTCCCTTCTTCCTAAATACAGGAGCTTGTAGTGAGATAAATCAAAGGTACACTTCCTTCTAAATGGTATTTGCCTAAACGTGACTCAATATTTTATTATCGCTGTTATTTTTATAAACAAATTAATTTATGCTTCTTTCTACATTAGCTTACGTTTTTCATTTTTGTTAATAAACAAACCTTTACATATCAATAAATTAATTAAATACCGAAATTACGCGTTACGATTTTTTAAAACTAATTGACATGTTTACTTTAAACCTTTCATATTCCTTTAAACTTAGCTGCGTGTGAGGAATTCTAACGCAATTTAAACAACTTACTTTGAAAGTAAAACGTTAATTATCATTAAATGGAACTTCTTGGGCAGATTTACTATAAATTATCAGGTGCTGCATTTAAAAACATCCTACGTCCGTATTTACCTATGTTTTACCGGTATTTAACATCACGCATAATTCTTTTTAATGCCGCTTCAAATAACAGACTCAATACTTGATAATAATCCACATGAATTTTATCACAATGAAAATTAAATACATTTTTTTAATAATAGCTACGAAATTTGGCAATTTATTTAAATTTGTTGGGGCTTCAACCAAACAATAAAATTTCATTATAATTGTAATTTTTAATTGAGATTTTGTCGAAAGAATGATCTTCTGATATTTATAAACTAATCCACAAACCATAAACTCAATCACGTACTTAACACATGCTTAATAGCCCACTAGAAGAAAAAAAGACAAGGACAATAAAATGAGAGAGTAGGAGATTTTGGTTTTTTGTTTTAAAATCTTAGACCAACTGTTTTGCAATTACTACTAATGCAGACGGTGAGAAGGATGATAAATGAAGATGAGTTACGAAAAAATGTCAGAATAATCTGGGAATCGAACCCAGGACCTCGGCGTAGAACCCAGCTGCCCTGAACACTATACCACGGGTGGCACAAGAGTAAGGGAAAAAGACCAAGAAAGTTCCAAGAAGACGGAGAACAACAAGAGGATGATGGATATCGTGTCACTTTTATTACATCCAAGAACGCCACAGTAAGACCCACCCAAAATTGATATCAAAAAGAAGGGACCATTTCTTCGTTCTCTATTTGTCGACATTCAGGGTATTTATAGGTAAACAATTATTCCTCAAGCACACTGCTTTACCAGTCACACTTCTTACCCTTATGTGCGACAAACACTTTTTTGGCCTTGATGTCTCACCCATTATCCTTAGGCATGACAACAAACTTTGCTACGGGAAGTTTATATAGAATATTGTTTGAACTTTAATCACATTTCTCGTAGGCCTATAGTAGGCATATTCTAAAACGAGCTGAAAAACTGTACTTTCAGAAAATATAAAATACAGATTTATATAAAAATAATTAATTTAAAAAAATAAAAAGAATTCAAAAAAACATTATACTTTCGAATCTATAACTTTGGAGTAATTATTTTTAATATTTTTTTACCCCATCGTGGAAAATTATAGTAGTTAATTAATGTTACAAATATAACATCCTGGTGGGAAAATCAGTCCAGTGCTTTTTTAATGATTCGATATAAAAGTAAACAAGTTATCCAGCAGCTGACAATGTTTTTTTTAGTTTACCATAAGTCAAATCAACTGCTTGATAAATTAGAAAACCTCCATAGGTTATGGTACGATATCGGTTGGGTTTTCAGATATTATAATTTTTCAGACCCTAGTTGCGAACCCTTGAATTCCATAATGCATTTCAGCGTAATTTAACGAACTAAACCAGTTTGCAACGAGGCCGTTAAAATTTTTGTAAACCTACAGTTAAACAAAAGAAATAAATAAAAATAAATTAAAAAAAAATAATTTCTCTTCCTGTAGTTGTCAAAATATCTCCATGTCCATTTAAATATACCTACATGAATTATTTGAATGAATGAATTAATTTCAAAAAAATAATAGAAGAAGATGTATAGAACAAGACGTAAATCGTATAATTATTTAGCCAGCGTCAGAAACTAAATAGTATTATAATAAAATATCTTATAATTGCTATTCAGGTTATTTTACAACTAAAGTAGTAATCTAGAATAAAAATGATAAGTGCACTTACATCAACATGTACGCCAGGAAGTGGAAAGACTTGAGCTGGTGGGTTGTCTCTAGGTACGTATCTATAGAATTCGTTACCATCTTTATACCACTTTACTGAATACAAAGTTTCCCCTTGTAGATCAAATTCACATTCTAAAACAGTGCTGTTTCCTCGTACCGTATGATGTGCTATCCTCACTTCTGTCAACCGTAAAGTTACCACTTCTGAAATGCAAATTCAAACAAAACAGATCAGTATTAATCATACTGTTATTAATTTTTTAATATGTAAACACCAATTAAAGTAAAAATTATTATAACATATAATATTTTATTAAGTTTACAACACAATGAAAGACAGTTAAAAGTGCGTTTAATTTCGTTATAAGAAAGTTTAATCTCTTAAGAAAATAAGAGTAATAAGGTTGAACCTCATATAAATTTTAATAAAAAGAAAAAAAGAGTAGTTATTGTGTTGTTTATAACTAAATTATAAGTATGATTGATAGGGTAGTCATAGGATTTTATCAAAGTGAATTTTATCCATTAGAAGATAAGAGCATCCATGTTATTTACTTAGCTAATTTACCATCGTTAGATATTAAGAGTAGCTTAAGGATAAGCGCACAGTGAGGGCTGGTCGCAGGTCGCTGGTGGCTGGTCGCTGGTCGCTGGTTGCAGGTGCTGATTCACGCTGGCGAGTGCGCATAGTGGGAACATGCAATTACGCGCTTAACCTTCATTCAGTTGTCAGTATTAAACATGAGTTCCAGCAGTAGCAGTGATGATGAATTATTTCTAATGGAAAATGTTTACACGAAATTATTATCATTTAAAAACGATACGGTTAGTGACATTAATAAGAACAGAAAATTGTACGGCGAGTATCATCATCTTTTTCCGTAATTAACAAAAAGAGACAGGTTTTTTAAATACATGATAATTACTCTGGAAACGTTTAATTTTATGTTCAAAAGTAGACTTCGTTTACAAAAACAATGGTGCAACTTGAACAAGCAACCAATATTACCGGAAGAAAAACTTGTGATTACTTTGAGGTACGCATTTTGAACATTTTGACTACCGATTTCAATATTATAAAGCATTGTTTGGCCAGTAATAATATTTTAAAGTTATTTTTATAAGGCTATATTATAATTAATTAAGAAGTTGTTATTATTTATAAATTCGTATTATACGACACCAGCAAGCAGCAGGCAGGTTTGAACAAAACAAACCCGTGAGCTGATATGCACAGATAACCAGCGTGCAGCTTTCTCCACCAGCGTTTACGGTGAGACATCCGATTTAATTATAATGGCATATTACGACTACCAGACTCCCGCTTGTAAGCGGCCAGCGACCAGCGATCAGCGACCTGCGTCAGCGTTCACTGTGCGCTTACCCTAAGGTTTTATTTTAGGTAAGTATAATAGTTTTTCAAGAACGGTAGTAGCAACTGTATTGTTTTTTTGGTTATTAATTATTTTTGTTTTAAAATTACCTTTTGTCAAGTGCCACAAGGGGAAATTAGAAGGAGGAAACAAGTGCAAAAGAACGTAATCGAAATCATAGAGGAAAAGCGGTTGATATGGTATGGATATGTTTGAAGAACGGAGGCCCTGGACGGATTCATAAGATAATAGAATGGAGGCTAGGGGTAATAAGGTGGAAGAGTATGCCACGAAGATCGCGGAACAACAGGATGGACGAGGTTATGTAGGGAAGAGGCTTGGGTGATGGGGATTGGGAAATAGGGGTAAATCTCCATTCGCCCTTTTTGGATTTTATTAAGGAAAGGTAGACAACAGTAGGTGTATGTGCCTTATAAAAAGAGATATTGTTGACTTTTTAGATGGTGTGTGTTCTCCATATAATTTTACTGAATGGAAGCCTGGATCTTGAACAAGAACATTACAACAGATTATATGAGCTCGAAATGTGGTCATATTGAAGAATTTAAGGGTTGGCAGTGTGGCTCGTATCACAGACGAGAGTGTTATCAGATAACAGAGAAGAAGAAAGAGGTTTTATGACCACAAAATACGAAAATTGCAATACTTTGGTCATTTGTGGGAAAATGAGAGGGAAAAGTACAGTGTACCCTATGTAATGATTTAGGAGATAATTGTTGGTAAAACGGTTGGGGTCGAAGACACATATCACGCTTGAGCAACTTGAGAATGTAGTTCAGGTACAGTTCCACTGATTTACTTAGAGCTGCAGCATTCAAAGTCATAGTTGTCAACTATGTTAGAGTCAAAAATTATACTATTTTTCAAAGTTGATGAGCTATGAACGTACACATTGCCTCCTACCCACGTCATAACTAGCCAATGATTTGCCAGCAACGTTGCCAATACTTGCTCTCGTAACTCTGTTATATACTTCGCCAGCAATTTTTTTTTATTTTTTAATAACAATTATAACCTATGAACATATAACCAGCTGATCATATTATAAAATATAGTATGTTAACACACTATATAATCGATGTTTTCAGGACTAAATGCAAGACACGAGTGAACTACTGCGGCTCGTACACTTATGAGCGCGTAATATTTGTCAGACTGATACATTTGTACAAACTGACAACGCTGGAAAACGTCTGATTGGTTTAAACGCGTGAAACAGTAGAGCTTATCAACGGTGAAGCATTATAGATATATTACGTATTAATAAAATTAAAAAACGAAGAAATTTCGAGACACTCCAAAAATATATTTTGTGCAAAAAGAGTGCATTTCGCAATATGGTATCTAAAGTTGGAAAAACCCCGAATCTGACAAAACAGATACCGTATTTCTTCGATTCTAAGACGCACCTTTCTTCCTAATTTGATACCTCGAAAAGCGAGGAGCGTCTTACATTCGAGGGTGTCTTGCAGTCACATTTATTTATTATCTTTGAACCTGTGATTTATTTAAATCTTTGAACGGTATATTAGCACTCTAAACTACGTATGAAACATCTAGGCCTATAATTCATGGTAAGATAAAATAAGTTATCTATTAATTAAAAATAAAATAACGCTTTATAAATAATTATCGGAATTTGTAGAAGCGACGCGCACAGAAACACAATTTTTGATTCTGAAACATAGCTTGTGAATATCCAGCGCCATGTTTTTCCACCTTACGAACTGAAAATATCGACACTCTTGATCAGATAGGCAAATACAGACAAAACTCCATTCTATTTCGATATGCCTAGAAACTACATGGTCGATGTGAAAGGTGCCAAAGAATAGAATACAATAGAAAACTACTGGGTACGAGAAACTGCGAATAATAGTTATGTTGTGCATAACAGCCGATGAAAACAAACTTCCTCATTATTTGATACTCAATCAAAAAAGTGAATTCAAGAAAGTTATTATTTCTATCAATATCTTTTTATATTTAACTCGGTTTCATCGCCCATTTCTAATAATAATATTTAACTTTATATTAGAAATAAGTTTTTGATGATTTTTCTGGATTTTATTTTTTCCAAAATTTGTACTGCCAAAATAAGCTGCATTTTAGATTTGAGGGCGTCTTAGGATCGAAGATATACGGTAAATGAAACCCAAATTTTTCCACCTCAGGTAATGACTAAAACTCATCAATCATTGCATATTTTATAGTTTTATTAAAAAAGTAGTTTTTGTTAGATATAATATTTTAAAAAATCTATGAAGGTTTTAAAAAATAAAAATAGCTTAAATATGTGAAGGACTAAAATAAATTTATTGATGCGTGGTTTTAGTGTATAAGAAGCTCTCGAATACAAAACGAAAGATAGTTTCTCCTTTTGTGTACCCCTTTCGCTAAAAACAACAATAAAGACGGAAAGAAAAATAAAAGGTAGTTTTAGACGCAGAGCAAATGTGGTAGGAGTTTGGCTTTAGTAAGTTGAGTAGCCTACAGCGGAGTATTAGCTAGCTAAGGAGTACTGAAGCACTCACTGCGGCGACTTCAGTACTCTCAAGGCTCCACCAACCAGCATCTTGTCAAATATTCACTAGCTCAGACCCTTACCTCCTAACATTTCTAGTAAACCGAGTACTGTATTTTTTGTTCTTTTTGTCTGCAACGATAAAACAAAACTGTCTCGTAAAACGTCTTGTCACTTGATTATTTTACAATTGCATAAGGAAGAATACCTGTTTACTGTCATTATTTACAAATTTACTTTGTAAGTCATAAACAAACATTGAAACAAAACTTTTATAATTATACATTTTTATGAATTTCTATTAAGTTCTATTATGGATCATATAGCATAAATCACATTCATTTATTTACCATAAAAAATAATATTATTTTTTATGGTATATTTATCAATGTTAAAATGTTCACAAAGTTTATTCCGGATTCTGACGAGATCTAATAATGAATAAATAATAAAATTTTCTTTTTAAACTTTACAACAAATTTATTAACAAGTAGATTACAAAGGTTATGGCATTCAAGGGAAGGTGGCCGATTCACTCAAAAATTATACTTGGCAACCGACCTATAAAAAATAGTTTGAAATTTTAAATATTTAGGATGCAAGATTTCTTATGTTAAATATGATGACGTGAGTGAAAAACTGGCAAAATTCAGCGCTGTATGCGGTTCTATTTGCAGGACAATAGGAATAAAAACGAGAAAGGACACCCAAATAAAATTCTATAACTTAGAGCAATGGCTGTACCACTCATAACATAAGGGTGTAAAACGTGGGTGTCATTAAATAGGAATGATTCTCGTTTCCAGGCTGCTGAAATGAGATTTCTGCGGGTAGTCAAAGGTTGTACCCGGTTAGATAGAGTACGTAACGAAGCTATCCGCGCCGAGTTAAATATTCAGTCACTGTTGGAAACGTTAAGAATATATAAGAGAAACTGGTCCAACCATTTACTTCGCATGACAGCCCACAGACTTCCTCTGTGAGAATGGAAATATAAACCTACAGGGAAGCAAGGCTTGGGATGATCTAAAAAGAGATAAATAGATGCCGGAACAGATCATTGAGCCTAATCTCTGACAGATGATGATGATGATGACGATGAAGTTGATTACGTTCATTAAATTATTGTAGTTATCACTATAACTATAAACTAGTTATAACTATAAACTAGTTAACTTAATAATAGACTAAGTTGATTACAAATTGTTTAAAAAAATTAAACTTATAATAAAACTAGTTAACAAGAAAATATGGTCATTTACAATAGAATACATAATTTTTTGTTACAGTTGTATACAAGTTACAAAAGTACACAAACCACTCGTAACAGTAAAACTGTTTTAATACGCACATGTAAAAAATGGGTTATGCACATTCCATAAAAATATTAAATAGTATACAATATCTCAATCAATATTGCCTTCTCATATTGCTAACTGCTTTAAAACTGAAATTATTTACAATTTGTTGTTTCTGATTCACAAAACCTATAATTAGAAAAGCATTCATAGACCTTTCCAGAAGGTCAAAGAACATCTAAATAAATAAAGAATAATAAACATAATATAAACAACGGAACACAATAGACCCTAAAACGTTACATTTTATGCTATATAAATTAACAAACAGACAAAAGACGATGGATGTGTCCGGCAGTTATTAAACCAAACCTGTCGCACCAAAGACAACACAATTATTAGCCTCTCTATATATATATATTTTAAATTCATTTATTTAACGTCGCATCAGCTACATCGGTCATTAGCAAAGACGTTGGGGTGTAACTATATACAATGGAGGATGAAATTATTTTTTTGTAACGTATGAAAATATGCCATGTCTGAGTGGGATTCGAACCCAGGACCGCATGATGAGAGGCGAGCACGTTACCAACTGCGCCAATGCGGCCGGCGGCATATATATACGTATATATATTTTTTTGTTCAGTTCTTTGTATGTCACAATATAAAATGTGTCATGAATGCTTATAAGTGAGTGAATTAGATCATAAATGCGTTTAAATCAATGATTTTAATCATAAATGCGTTTAAATCAATTAATTCAATTACGAATGAAATTAAATCAATGAATCAAATCATAAATGCTTCTGAACCAATGATTTAAATTATAAATGTGTCTCGCATTCTGTAATAATGTTTGTCGCTTAACCTCGAGTGAAAACCAACTTACGTCTATCTATTCAACCAAATATATATATAATTATTATAACAGATAAAAGTTTCTTATTACTTTTGTCAGCTCATTGTAGTTTTAACTGCATTTAGATTTAATGTCACAGTAAACTTTTTCATTGTAATGTAACAAATTGCAATACAAAACTCAAGTTCGTTTCCTGTTGCAGTCTAGCTATCGTGACGTTAAAAATAACTAATTGGTCACACCATCCGTAAAAACCTGTTGTAAAATATACATGAAATATAAACGTCATCAATCTTAGTAAGTCGTGATTCGATTTAGTTGAATGATTTCAATACGACCATTAGAATTAGTAAGATATAGATTTCAATTTATCAAATGTTAGAAAATATAAATTTGGTCAGAATTCGTATTTATTTACCGAATGAATTTGACATCAAATTTTTTACTGTAGATTAAAAAAACCATATACGTTATTGTACTTTCTTCTTAGGTCAATTTATTATTAGTATTAATTTTTAACAATTGATTGTACACATAATTACAACATTTAAAGCATGTAAAATCTTCTGATTTGCCCGTTATTTTCATAAAAAAAAGTATTCATTATTTACACTAGGGATATAGTTATTCGAAACAGTTTAAAGTCTTTTATTGTTGAATGATTTTTTTTTGTTACAGTGTATTACAATCAGTTTATAAATACAAAAACTTTAAGCAAAGACGAGAAAATCTGAGTAATGTCCTTAGAATTAAAATAAAAACCACACTCAGTAGTGTGTTTCAACAAGACTAAATGTGAAGAAAAATATAGCCTATATGTATATATTATTTTATTAAATATTATTTTTTCTGTGTTTGTATACACTACATTATAGGCCTATGACATAAATAATGAACAGCCAAAACAAAACAAATTAAAAATATAACACTCACCTCAGAGTATTACATACATTCAAGATCTTTCGTCTCTCTCGGAGACATCCTCAGGAACTATTACACTAAACATAAAACACACACAACATTTTAAACAAATATTTCGACCATATTTGTTTAAAATGTTGTGTGTGTTTTATGTTTAGTGTAATAGTTCCTGAGGATGTCTCCGAGAGAGACGAAAGATCTCGAATGTATGTTTTACTCTGAGGTGAGTGTTATATTTAATTTGTTTTGTTTTGGCTGTTCATTATGCATCGTATAGATATGTATACATATGTACAAAACTAAACTTGATGAACTGTGAATCAACGTCTTGAAATATAAAGTTGTTGAAGCTGGAGATGATGATGATGATGATAGAGATGATAACGATGCCTATTATGAGATGACGATGATTAGTAGTTGAAGTAGAAAAGAAAAAAAACATGTTTAAATGATTGATAAAATCGTAGAGGTAAGTGTTTTAAAACGTTTCAGTCTGTATCTTTGCTGTTGTCGAGGAGGTTAATCGCTAATTGATTCTGATGGTCTTTTACTTTTTGTAAATGTTTTTCGCTATGTTGTTTAATTTCTTCTTTTATGGAGGGCAGGTTTAGGTCATTGTGTAGTATTTCATTGGTTATGTACTATAGGGCTGCAGTGATTAGTGATTTTTTATCAGTGATTGTTAAATGATAAAAAAAACTTAGTTAATTTGTAAAAATTTGCAAGTAAATAAAACCGATGTCATAGGCTATATTAATATATCATTCATCTTTTATTTTATGAACTTCTAAGATTTTTTTATAGTACTGTAATTTATTTTTAAGATTTATTTTAAGCTGAGTGTTCATTGTTTAAAACGTTGGGTTTTGGATTATCCACAATTTCGTTTATCCGAAAAGGACTTGGCTCCTTTAAGTTTGAATAATGAGGATTTCATTAACAATAAAAAAATAAAATTATAATTCATTATGTGGTTTTTATAACATCAAGATAAAAGTGGAATTCATAAAAACCGGTTTAGTGAACATGCGTAGATCTTAATACCATCCAAAGTTGTCTCCTGGAATAAAACTAAAAACCTTAAAATGTTCCTTAAGTATGGATGTAGCGACTAGCACGCCAGCCTACAAAGAAGGTCCCAGGTTTTATTCCCAGTTAGATTCTGGAAATTTTAACACATTTCTCATAGTTACAGTACCGAAACCCACAGTACTTGCTGATGACCAAGCTGTTGATGCGGCTTAAAATGAACAAAAAAAAAACAAAAAAATATGGGTGTTAGATGGATTTTTAAGCAAAAATACATCAAAAAACTAGATACATCTGAGATATGGTTTGTCTTAGAATGGTAAGCTGGAGAAGTAAAACAAAGAGGCCATGCCGAGAATAAAAATACACCCGCATCAAACTACCGTGGTAAAAGTAAGGAAGCAGGAATATCTTTGTCACAACATGAAATATCTTTCATTAAATGAATTTTAACAAACAGCAAAAGTAAGGGATAGGAAAGAACTAGAGGATATCCTAAATGGAATGGACGAGATCATGAGAAAGGATTACTTCATGAAAATTAATACGATTTCGTTTTAAATTTTGTTTTAAAAATTATGAAAGAGGTGAATGAAGGTGTGCAAAGTAGAGAATAAAGACGTGATACGTAAAAAAATGAAGGTGTGTTTAACTGATTGAATATTAATTTGCTGATTAAGTTTTTAGATTAATGAGCGTTACTAAGTTTAAGTTTATTGAGAAATAAGAGTCATTCATTTGTTTATAAGTTCGTCTTTTTAATCTTGAAAGGATGGTTAAACATTTTTGATCAGGTGAAGCGGAATGAAAGATCTAATATTCTCGCCTTTTTGAGTCTTTGATTTTCAATGTTGACGTCTAGGAGATTTAAAGCCAAATGATTAGGATGAATGTCTAACATGTTTAAATACTTTTTACTCACACTACTAATTTCTTCTCTCACCGTAGTTATGCCCAGGTCATGGTGGAGTACTTCATTAGGCACATACAAAGATGCACAGAATATTAGTCGAAGAAACTTCGATTGGACTCTCTAATAATAATAATAATAATAATAATAAGAAGAAGAAAATTACAAAATATTATCATGAAAACGCTAATCTAAATTACTTAATATCTTGGTTTTATTTAAATGTATTATATGACAATAATTGTTATTTTTTGTAATACATAAAATATTTTATTTATTAATAATATTTATTGTTTAAATATTTGTGGTATAAATTCTATATAAATATGAGAACATTTAAAATTTATATTAAATTTTTCAGATTTATTAGCCAAAGGTACACAATTACAAGAAAAATATTAATGGTATAAAATTTTCAATAAATATTAAAAATGTGACGCATTATAGGTCATGAAAATTTATAAGAATTTGGAATATAAAACTTGAGAATTCATATAAAATGACTCAATAAAAACAAATCTGACATAAAATGAGAGAATCTTTGATTTTTTATTTAAAGAAAGATTTATTATTACTCTTTTATCTTTTTTTTATGAAGTGAATATGAAAAATGTTATATTCAATGAAAAATAATGGAATAATAATAATAAAATTAATACTTGTAGTAGGAACTTTTATTAATTTTTCAATAATAATCGTGCACCTTTAAAAATAAAAAGTTCGCTCGTAATTACAAACTGTTACTCATTAAAATTTCGATTACGATTAAAAATACTATTGAATGAATCATTGTTCTTCACCTTTTTCTTGTTCTAACTTGTAAGTTTTCAATACTGGGATTGGAAAAATATTGCATTGTAATAGATTCTAGAAGAAAATGAAATTGAATACGGTACGGAAAAGTTGATATTAATTTTCCATAAATTTTCTTATCTTCAATATAAACTGCGTTATCAACTTTTCACCGAAGTTTATAATCCATAAAAATAGTTTCATGAACTTCTTGTATTTGTTTTAATTTATATCGATATTTTAATATTATTATGTTAGATAATAAATCAAAATAAATTATTTATTAGGGGTGTCATTCGTAGAAAAAAAACAAATGTTATGACCGACCGAGATGAAAACAGAGATTTAATTGATATATAGTTATTAACAAGTACAACTATCTCGGGAATTTCATTAAATACCAGAAACTAGTCAAACAGCTAAAATTGAAATGTGCATAAGATCAGAGTGGTGTGCTTTCGACAGGCGAAATATAATCCTGGAGAATTAGAAAATCTCTTTAAGACTAAAAAGTCACGTTTTCAATCGGTGTGTAATTCTGTTCTCTCATATGCTGAACAAACATGATCCTGTGCAAAAGGGCTGATGGATAGCCTGGCCAATACATAAATATCCATGAAGAGAAATTGCTGAATATTAAATTGACAAACTAAGTGATAACCTAAGGATCAGGACATTTGCCAATAAACTTTTAGATGTTAAACAGTTCGTACGAGAGATGTGGGAAGACCGAGGAAGAGATGGGTACCGGAACAGGTTCACTAAACCTAGAATTTGAAGTGAAGAAGAAGAAGAAGAAGATGATGGAAAACAGGACGAGCATCTTTGAAATGGTGATAGGCTGGACACATAATGAGGCCACCTGATGATTTGTGGAACAAGGAGATTCATAAATGGAGGTCCTGGCTGGAAGGTGAGTGAAGGCATTCTGTAGACACAATGGACAGATAACTGAAAACTAGTAGCAGGAATTAACCGGACACCGAAAGTACTGAATTATGGAGGCAAATGTGGAAAATCTGTCTAATAACTAGATGATGACAGGCTAATAAAAAAAGGAGAAATAATAGGTTTAAATTTTAAAAGGTTTAGGGTAATATGTATTAATTGAGAGGGTAATTATTTAGTAACAATGGAGTAGTTCATCATTTGAAAGTATTTTCCATACAATCATTTTAAGAAGTTCAGCCGAACTTCTGTTATACCGTGGTCGCTCGTTTTTGAACCTTTGCTGATAGACGCGCAGTGAATCATTACTTCTATTCCAAGTTAAAAGAGAGAGACTAAATTCTACATATTAATAAAATAGTGAGAGAAATTAATACGTAATGTAAAGTAGCGAGGGTAATTTAGAATTCTTTTCGTACACCTCACGGCTCAAGAACATCTGTCAGATGTCTACTAATTTATTAATTTTATTTCGGCCAACGTGAGTACACGAAACTTTCCAGGGTAAGAAAATCCAACAGAATACAAGCGTTTAAATATAAATATCTTTTTTATTTTCATGTAATCCATTCACGTATGCAAATCTGAACTTAAAGTAGTTATATATTTATTGAGTATACAGCCGCTGTACTCTATTTCACGTTCAAAATGCAGTACAGCTATTATGAGAACCGTAGTCTTATCCAGCGTACAGAAAACATCAGGCGCAACCAATAAAATAACCCTCCTCCGCCAACACCATCCGAAGGTCACGGGCAAAAATATTTTAAGAGTTCGCTTACCACACTCTAACAAGCTCATTTTCAATCAAAGATTCTGAAAAAAATACTTTCGCTTCCTAATGAATTGTTCTTTATCACGCTATAAATTTTATTATTATACTCTGGTATTTAGATATTATTGCCGGCGTGTAAGATTGAATTTCTGCTAGAGAGAGATGTTGATGGTCGGTAAGTACGCGGTGCAATTGTCATGCCTTTCTAATAACATAGTATTAGTATAGTAATGTTGACAGCTGATTTTTTACACGTCGTCACACTGTCAATGGCATTTATTATCTAAATTTACATCAGCTGTTTCCTTTAATTGTTGTTTTTCGGTAGAGTAGTACACACGTTCTGCAGGTTGCATATACAAGTGCAATCTTATACGCCGGCATCAATAAGATACTCTCACACAAAGTTGGACGTTTAAATCTCGTCACTTTTTTTGCGTTTCACATAGTATAACTTTTTCTAACAATGACGACATAGGCCTACATGTTTTATTATTTTGTTATAAAATATAGAATTTCATCTGTTATTTATTCCACCGGGTTGGTCTAAAGGTAAAGTCATCACCACTAGTCAGCTGTTTAACAGCTAATTATCGGAGGCGAAGGTTCCTGGTTCAAATCCTAGTGAAGGTAGTTACTTTTATACGGATTTGATTACTAGACAGTGGTTACCGGTGTATTTTAAATAATAAAAAAAATCTGAAATATGATATATAAGTCATATATTGGACGGAAACAAAAATAATAAACGAATTTAAAAAAAATCCCTGATGTTTACTTATCACGTTATTCAATAGGAGTTTGTAATTGAGAACTTGTGGCGCGTAGTCGATATTTTTACATAGTGTAGTAGCGCTCAAACTCCCATATGAAAGACATTGCTTATGGACTTCCCGTGGCCCTACTGTATTCTAAACGTCAAATCAACTATAGAACATTCTTTTTTTCAAAATTAGAAAACTCACACTAATATTGATGCGAACATTATCACAATCATACTTACCATAAAATGAATATTAAAGAGATACATGAACTAGATCTCGTTCAAAACATCGTCGTCGGTTTATCACTGGATGATGTTCTGAATCAAAACAGGACATTGTAGACTTATATTATCATAAATACAGCGGGCTGTATTAATTTCTAGTGTTTGTTAATAAAATTTTAAATAAATTAAAAAAAACCAATATCTATTTACGTTACAAATTTCTTGACAAAAACATATTATTTGAAGTAGAACTTTTAGGTGTTCTTTAGTTTTCATTTCATTATTTGTTACATTAATAAATTAAATTAAAATCAAATTTAGATGAAATTGTAATACGTCAATGTAAAAATACTGAGAATGCAAATGGTGGTTTTCACTATCTCAAAACTAAAACTGTAAATGTGTTATTTGATAACTTTATGTACGGAGAAAACCATACAATTTTTTAATATTAAAAACCATTATTTTATTTCGCACGTATGTTATATTACCTATTTTACATAACGACCAATTGTTTCAACATATTAATGTAAAATTGTTATAACTTGTAATAAAAATAAATAAAAATAACTTACACTATCATAACAGATTTGAAAAATCGTTAACAAAAGCAAACAGAAATTAATCCTTTTCAAAATATTATAAGCAGTAAAACCGTATATATATTTTTTTATAAAACAAAATGGTTGTAACGTAATGAACGTCTACCAGTAGTCCTCAGCACCGTTTCCGTTTTCTATTCGGAAGAATGAAAAAGCAAAGCAGACGGTCTTCTAGCGGTTATTAAATAGCAATACAAAACGCATTTACTTGAAAGAGAAACGAAAAGAGAGTAACAAATACAAAATGAGAGAAAGATCAAGTAGAGGCGAGGCAGTGGAGGAACAACAGCTGCACATGACGAGCTGAAACAACTAAAAATTAAAAAAAATAAATAAAAATAAAATAAAACGGGGAGGGATAACAATAAAAATACGAATAATAATAATTAAAATATAAATTATTTATAAATTTATTTGCTATTTGTTAAATTAAACATTAATAAATTATTATATAAATATTAAGAATTCAAAATATTAATAATTTATATTAAACATTTGAAAACTTTTTAATGTTAATTTAAGTTATACAGGATGATATTTAATTATGAAAACGGCTTTTTACTGCATTTCTGAAAAATATTTAGAGGTAGAAGGAAATGTGGTTTAACATAGTTGTAAAAAATCTGCATTATTCTCGATTTAAAATTTTTGTCAGCCATCTTAAATCAAAAAAAATTTTTTAAATAGAAAGGTAAAGACATGTATGGCACATGATTTCGATGTAAAATTTCACAAGAAAAACAATGATGAAATTCATTTTTCTGTTAATAATTTTACGTTAATTTCATTTTTACATTGTTGTTTAGGTCATCAGCCAAAAAGCTGGTTTGAACCTGTAGAGGTTTTACTAAGTAATACGAGCAGTGAGGTGGTTTACCATTGCCTTCCTCACTGAATGAAAAATACGCTTATCAGCATGCCGGGCCCTCTGAAAAACACATATTTTCCACTCATGACACCTTCACTTCATTCACCACAGGGTCTGGCTGTATAATGAAATTCATTACTTTCAGAGGAGATAACTCTGATTAGTGTCTTTTACACCTCTACCTCTTCTGTTCTTAAATGATTCAGTCATTAAATTGGCTGACCATGTGATAAGAAACAGAACTATTTATTTTAGCCCTGCAACGAACAGATTGAGTATAAATAATTTGACACTCCACCCGTCTGTTATGGGCAATTTTTTTTACATTATCGAGTTATAAATATTCAAATTTGGAATGAAGGGAAAATTTCGTGTTAACAATAAAACGAAATAAAATGCGCTGCATGAACAATTTTATTGCATTTTCCAATCATAATGGATCCAATAACGAACTATAAACAGTGGTATATATATAATATTGACTATTTAACAACAAATTTAACTGCTATGTCAACTTATTGACCAACAACTTTTGTCTACTATTCATAACTACTACTATTCATTGTGTAGTTCAGTATATTGTCAACTATTATTTAGTTGTTATTATGTCAACTTATTATCTATTTTTAAATATTATATATTTATTTAAAAATTTTAAATAAATGTCTTTTGTAGATTACCAAATCACTGTTGATAAATAACTGAATTGCTTTAACTTTGTCTTGGCGGTAAAGTCTTTCCTCATGTTTCTGGGCAAAGCTCTGGATTTTGCTACAGACTCCGTCCATTCGCAAGTCTTTGTCAAGGGCGTCGTTCCTGATAAACCAGGGTGCGTCGGCAATGGTTCTCAGCACCCTGTTTTAAAAGCGTTGTACGGTGTTTCTATTGCATTGTTTGGTACGTCCACAGGGTTGCATACCATAGACTAAGAGAGCCTTTAGCATCTGTTTATTTAGCAGACGTTTGTTATACATTGACAATGATGATTTTCTTCCCAGAAAAAATATTGATACGATACAATTTTTGGTACCTAATCACGAACTAATTTTTTTTAACGTGAATTTTTCAGTGAAGCTTAGCATCAAATAAAATGGAGATACTTGAAATATATTTTTCAATAAAATACCTGAAATCAAGTATGAATTAGTAAGTACAGATACCAGATAAATTGATATCGCATAGCCGAGCGAGTGAGAGGGAGATATGTGGCATAACTACGCATGCACCTAAAGGTCTTACCGTTATATTCCAGATCTGAAAACATACTTTAGTCGTTATCTGGGCCCGTGCTAGTGTGTACGTGTACGTGAATGTGTGTGTGTGTGTGTGTGTTATGTACAATGAACACATTATGATTGCTGAATAAAGGAAGGTAAGCAAATAATAAAATAATACTGCTTGTTAGTTTACTGGATGCATAAACGCTTGCTCACAAGAATGAGTTAAAGTATACAATGTTATTGGAATGGCGCGTATGGCTTGTGCAAGTGAGAGCGTAATGCAGTCTCTCACTCCCACGGCTAGGGGACTTTAGTTCATCTGAATACTGTAATAATGATTTAGTTAGTGGTCAGTTATTAACATCGACAAAGGCCGAAAATGCAGTGAGCGTGTAATTGGTCCACATCAGCCCTCTGCGTACTAGATCTGACGCCCTGGATCGAGCCCGGTCATCATTCCATTTTGCTCATCAGCTTCTACCAGACACCGACTATAGGCACACACGAACCAGACTTCGACGAAGACCCATCGACGACATCGCAAGAGAAATGATCACTCGCCAATCCGATACCCTAACCGCCGTCGACCGCCCGCTGCAGTGAGCGAGATCTCTCAACCGAGCGTTGCGTCCAACGACTTCCAACGAAGACGTACTGCTGCAAGGAAAGAAGATGACATCTCCGCTGGTTGACGAGACGGCATCGTCTACCTCCTTGATCGTTAAAACAATTACCATTACCACAGCCGCCCACCAACCAACTCTTCCCACTTAGACGCGCGCACACAGACACATAAACGGCCCTTTTCAGAGCCCCCAAATAAGTTTTTAAGATTTCCTCACGTCACTCATTCCCACCCACCGGTGACATTGAAAGAAATCGAAAAAAGCAAGTATAAAAAAATTGATGATTTTTGAGATTAACAAAACTCTGATAACTTTGAAAACAAAATCAAGTAAAGTAAATTGATGTTTTATGGGACAAAATTAATAATTACTTCAAATTATATTCTTCGAGTTTTTATTATATATAATGAAAATAATATTTCCTTATTTTTACGGTGTTAACACACAGCATAATAGGAAGGAAAAGATAATGAACTTGACGAGGTGTAGAGTCATTTTGTTCGTCGTGTAAGTTTCATTTTATAATAATGAAAAAGAAAACCAGTACATATTTAGAATATATACTTACTTTGTGTACAGTATGATAATACGTGTGTCAAGATGCTACAGTAAGGATGAGAATATAAGAAAATAGAATTGGTTAAAGTGAAGCGACAGAAACAAGATAACAGGAAAAGGGAATTTTCTCACATTTTCCCGTAAGCAGAAGAAATACCACACCTCATTGTGAATTAACAATTCCGGCTCATCATTCAGTCATGCTAAACCTCTCGTCTTACATACTTTCTACTTCTGTAGTCATTTTGTAAATGTAACGAAACACTCTTCTTTAGGGAAACAACCTCCGTATTACTGCACAATAGTTGTAAAGTTGTTCTTTCTTTGTAAATTAAGAGGTCGTATATTTTGCATTATAGTTTAGAATGCAGTAAACTTTTTATAATGAGATATACAACATAAAAATTCTTTGTACAGTACTTAGAATTCTCATCTTTCTAATAAAACATCATGAGATTTTATTAACTGAAGAAATATTTACATTGGACAGAAATTTCTCAAATAAAGGAAGATAAAAGGTGATTAAAATCACAATATTAGTTATTTTGTTTAAGCCATTAATTCAAACAGTTTTTTAAATCCTGGATTTATTTTAGTAATTTTGAATTCCTCACCAGCTATAAAATGACTTGGTATTAGGAATCCAGGTTATCTGTAAAACACGTTCACTAAAATATACAAAAATTAACACCTTCACTTCATCTGTACTATATCAGAAAGACTAAGCGTGTTTCTTTGTGCTGGGTAATTTCCAAAACGATTTTTTTTGTCATCAGTCTCTCGACTGGTTTGATGCAGTTCTCCAAGCTGTTCTATCTTGCACTAGTCGTTTCATATCTACATACCTGTAACACCCTACATCTTTTGTAATTTGCTTTATATATTCTAATCTTTGCCTCCCTCTACAATTTACTCCCTCAATATTACCCTCCATTATTGATAGCTCAATACCTGGATGTCTTAGGATATGCCCCACTAGCCTATCCCTTCTTTTGGTAAGATGCCTCCATATACTTCTTTTTTCATCTACTCGCCTAAGAACCTCTAAATTACTTATTTTGTCCACCCACCTAATCTTTAACATTTTCCTATAACACCACATTTCAAAAGCTTCTATCCTCTTCTTTTCTGCAGCCCCTATCACCCACGTTTCACTTCCGTATAATGCTACACTCCAAACATAATGTTTTAAGAAATTTTTCCTAATTTGTAAATCAATGTTTGTAGTCAGTCAGCTGTTTTTCATTTCAAAGGCTTTTCTGGCTTGAGCAATTCTACTCTTCATATCACTTGTGCTTCTACCATCCTTTGTTATTTTACTCCCTAGATAGCAGAATTCCCCGACTTCCTGTATGTTTTCGTTGCCTACTTTTAAATTTTCAAAACTACTGAACGGATTTTCATGAAATTTTGACAGCGTATTAGTATTTATATTCATAGTAACATTTTATTTTTTAATTTTCAAAAATGATAACCCTAATGGCCCTAATGAAGATTTTCATAAATATGTATGTGTTTGTGTGTGTGTGTGTGTGGGTGTGTGTGCACGCACACACGCGTAGGTACGCTTAAGTATACAGTCGATCTAGCGGCTACACAATTTCTGTTAGCCCTACATATTTATTTAAAAAAAATTGATTTAGCCTTACACATGTTTCGCGTGCAAAGTCGCGCGAGGCATGCTAGTTTACTGTAGAGACAGCAGCATTGATTAATAAATTTGATTGATTTATCAAAAGGGAACAAGAATTGAATATTTTTAGTTCTTAAACTCAGAAAAGCTTAATGTGTTACTCCATTCTTCGCTATTACACTAACGCTGACAAAGTTTCAGAAGTCTGCTTTGCAGGTCCTTCTACTAAAGCCTTTAAAGAAGGTTACAACGTAGAAGACACCTCTTCTTCCACACTGCATACCGGATTTTTATTGAAGATATCAATTAAACGTAGGTATTTCCTGAGTTCACCGTGTCCAGTCGATAACGGAACGATTGCCTAAGCTACATTCTGCTGAATTCAAGTATCTGACGAATAGAACAATGGATGGTGATAATCATTCTCCTACAATGTGTCAACACGTCAGACTGATTTCAGTATGTTTAGTATTTTTTGGTCAGAGATTTAGAATTAAAGGTAGGATTTCCAACAATGTGTATTATTTCGATTTCGACGATGTCAATAAAATACCTGAAATCCCACTTCTGCTTAAAACGGAAAATCTTATGCTCAATCGTGTATTTATTGTTTTCAGAAGCAATGACTTTCTCATGGACATCTTAGTCGTTTATGTGTCTGAAAATACTTAAATTATTTTTGTGAAATACCAGAAGAATAAAAACAGAGCTATTCTTCATAACCCTTAAATCAGACTATAATTGGCTCTGTCTGTTACTGGAGAAACCAACTGTAACCAGTCATACGAGATTACTCGTATTACTCGTATTAGATAAAAAATCATGAAAATAACGTTGAAACTAATGTTATATTGAATTCGTTTCACAGTAGAAATTTGAGAAAAGAGGTGAGCCAATCCGTAATACCTATCAAGGCAAGAAATTTGAAACGGTTTTTGTAACATATTAGGTTTTTCTTATTTAATAATAATAATAATAATAATAATAATAAAATTTTATTTCCCATATTTTTTACACTAGCAACCCATACGTACACATTCCTTCTCAAAGCTGTAATACATTTACAATTCACAAAGTACGAGGTGGAGGAAATCGACCTACCCAACTGTGGCTAAAAGCCATGTCCTAGGGTAGGTATTACCCTAGGACAACCTATCCGTGTTATTAATCTCAAATGTATTTCTTTTGTAATAAAAAAATGTGTAAATTGAACAAAATTTTGAACAATGTCAATATTCAACACATACAATTTTTTGGTCAGAAAATTTTTAAATTAAAAGTAGGATTTCCGACAATGTGTATTATTTTTATTTCGACGATGTCAACAAAATACCTGAGATATTTATATATCTAAGATATGAATACCTAAGATATATCAGGAAACCCCTTACTAAACATTATGAGAACAAAAAACATAGCCTTTTATAATAATCAAGTAAGGCGGTCTGAAGAAAGACTGACCAAAAAAGTGTTAATTTACCAACAAAGAAATAAAGTTAAGAATAACTAGCTACGGGAAACAGAGGAACACCTTGAGGACCTGGAAATCGGAAGAACAGATTTTGAACAGAGGAGAACTCTTAACAATAAAAACAAAATAAAAAATAAAAACTCCAACACAAAGAAAGTACAACAAAACAGAGGATCAGAGATTCCAGAGATCTAAAAGAATGAAAGAGTATTGGGAAAAGAAAAATAGTTCCTAGAAACAGTCTTCCCATCCTTTACAAATAGATTTTCTCCAATGAGGGCCTAACAAAAAACCTAAGAATTATTTTTCACCAAAGATTGAGAATTGTTGAAAACGTAAAATAGGGTTAAATATTAAACAAATTTTGAAGAAGAAAACGAATTTGAAATATTTCATTTATATTTATAATATAAATATATTACCGTAATTTATATTCCAATAGATAAGATGTTCAAAATGAATTATTCAAAAAATGTTCATAATACAATATAGGTTAGGTTTTCACCACACTTCGTACTTCATCTATATACTTCACTCATATTGTTGAAAATAACATAACTGATGCATACTAAAGTCTACATTACATTACAATGTTATCAATAAGAAAAGAAACCTGTCGATAAGAAAGGCTATATTCTTTTTTCAAAAATATTGTGTTATTTCCAAAAAAATATCGTTTAACCCTTTCAGTGTCGAAACAATATTTAAAAGTTTGGTCTAAAGCCATTAAATTTCAATAAGGGTGTACAAAAAGTGACAAAAAGCTCTTATTTTGAAAACTTACAGGCGTAAGCCTGCCATTGCCAACCAAAATTTCAACGTTATAGAAAAATAAAATTTCCTGTTAAAAATTAATTTGCGTTATGTTCATAAAAAATAAATAAATTGTTCTACCACTACAAATATTCAAAATATATTTTAGTTTATTTTAAGTCACATCGACAGCTTGTTCATTAGCGACTACTGTGGGGTTTGGTACCTTAACAGTGGTTTTAACGTGTTAAAATTTCCAGCCCCTACTCGAACCCGATACCTTTCCCCTTTCAGGCTAGCGCGCTAGTCACTATGCCACGGAGGTGATTTCAAAATACATTATTATTTAATTAATTATTGTATAAAAATTTTTTTTGTAAATGTTCGGTTATCCGGACGTTGGCACTTTATACATAACTTACGACCGTCCGGTAAATCGGATGTCACCACGTAAAATTTATCGACGTCCTGTTTTCTGGACGGTGGTACTAAAAGGGTTAATAACGTCACTTAAAGAATTCACTAAATAATTCAAAAATTTTGTGACGAATTAATTCATTACGTCAGAGGCATTTTACAAAAAACGGCTAGTGACGGAATATTACGTTTTTGTAAAAAACACGAGTTATTTTTGCTTTTGAACGCAATATTTCGTTGCTTACAACCGGTAATGCGTCCCAGTCTTTCGTAGTTCTATTTTCATGGATTGGGTTCTAGTAGTGCTTTTGTTTTAATGGAAATATTTCCTTATTTAGTGAAAGATGTAAGACAACTATTAAGTAGTTGTTATTGCAGACGTTGGCCTATAACCTAACTAATATTCCGTTGTTTGCCGCGTGCTCTTATTTTTTAAAATTATTATGATATAGTGTTAGTTTCATTTTTTGTTTTATTAGTGATTAAATAATTACAAAAGTTTTTTAACTGTTATTTTTCTTAAATATACAAATAAAAACGCCATATAATACAAAATAAAAAAATAAAATAAAATAAAAGTCGGTTTCCCCATGAGATGGGACATTTTATTATAATAAAATGGTAATAGTGTAATATTGGCAGCATCACGTACAACATTCATTAGTTGTCTGGCTAAAATGCATATTAAAGCCGCAATCTTAAAAAACCGTTTTTTTCTACGAGAGTACAGCCTTCTCAAGAATTTCAGTAGACATGGCACCTATTCTATCTCATAGATCTAAAAATGTAGTAAATGAGGCGATTTTTTAAAAAAATCGTACGAGCCGTTTATGAGAAAATCGCAAAAAAGTGAAAAATTATACGAATAAACTGCAACTTCCGGTTGACCTATTTTGATGAAAATGTTCGTGTCGAGTTCTGTAGTAGTACCTAACTTAAGTTTCAAGTTTGAAGTTTGTACGATATTCAGTTCTTGAGATATTTTGTTCTCTCTCTCTCTCTCTCTCTCTCTCTCTCTCTTGCACACACACACACACACATACACACACACACACACACACACGCACACACAAACACACACACACACTCACTCACACACACTCACACACACACACACCAATCGCAAAAAACATGCTTTTTAGGTTCACAGGGTCTAAAAACGTGTAGATCCGGTGAAAACTCGATTTAGAAAAATAGACATGAAAACAATACGTTCCTTCCAATATATTCAAATAGGCAAGAGAAAGTAACAAATAGTTACCTTTGAATAACAGATTTTTATTATTTTTTATTTTTTTCAATTTCTAAAATCTAGGCAAATTTACTCACGTTTTTCACTTACAGTTTAAGGATAGTCTTTAAAAACATTGTTTTTGTTAAAGAAAGTTAACTAAAATTTGGCGTTTGCGCTTCAAAATCAAACTGATTTAATAATTAACTCTGTACAGAATGTATGTCGTTAAGTTTAAACTGGACTATTATCCTCCGTTGCAAACATTTAGTAAGTGTAGTCAGGTCACACAATACAAAATCTCGTGATATTATAGTAACAGTATTACATCAGATTTGTATACTAACAATTTAAATTGGTTACGTCACTGAAATGCATTAATACTAATGAATACCAAAATATCTTCACTGTGTTCATAATCCATCGGATGCGGCTATGTATAGCTTACTACTTGTCCATCGAATACCTAAATTTTCGCGGAATTCAAAATGAATAATAATGTATGCAGTAGTTTTGCTTACTAGCATTTAACTTTTAGGGTTCCAAGTTAACCATGATAGAAATAGATATTACTGACATTTAACAACACATATGTTTTCAATATTGTTTGAAATTAAACTATCATGATAGCCTTAAAAAATAATCTCGTGTGAATCACTCACACGACCTTCTCTTGTCAATGTTAATAATAAAAAACCTAACCTTTAATCATGAGTAAACAATGTTAATTCAAAACCATGACCCAATCTGATCGTTGCAGGGCTAAAATAAATAGTTCTGTTTCTTATTACATGGTCAGCCAGTTAAATGACTGAATCGTTTAAGAACAGAATAGGTAGAGGTGTAAAAGACACTAATCACAGTTATCTCTCCGAAAATAATAAATTTTATTATACAACCAGATTATTGTACAACCAGACCCTGTGGTGAATAAAGTGAAGGTGTCATTTGCAGAGTGGAAAATATGTGCTTTTCAGAGGGCCCGGCATGCTGATAAGCGTACTTTTCCACTCAGTGAAGAAGACAATGGTAAACCACCTCACACCTCATTTTACTTAAAAAACCCTGTTTTTTTGAATGGGTTTTTTAAAATTCTTGTTGCTTTTCTTCTATTTTTCTTCTTGACTTGGTTTCCTTAATATTTATATCTTTTGTTTTTTTTTGATTTCAGGTTCAAACCAGCCTTTCGGCTGATGACCTAAACAAACAACCCAATTATAATCATTAGTGAGTGTCGATAAATAAAAACTAACCTCTAATGTCGTGTACTTATCAGCAAAAAAATTTCTCAGCAGATTTTAATCAGAAAAAATGGAGAATCACTAATTGTTGTTAAATTAAGCACTATAATTAAATAAAAGTTGAAAAATTTAATTTTCTATAACTTTAATTATGTACACTTCTGTCTTGAAATGCATACACAGGCCGAAATCTTGAAAACCGCCCTTTTTTTACTGATTTCATCGAGAACATGTTTAAAATCACTAATTAATTACAAACTAAGCCCAAAGCTCTATAAAAACAACGCTTGAAATAAAAGTGGTACTTTTTTAAGTTTTCTGTAAATTTCATTATGTGAATTTTAGGGTAGTCACTCCACTTTTTTTACGCAAGAGGTCAAACTGCAAATACTTTAAATTATTTTTCTGTTCACCTTTTTAAGAACAATCTACTTAATTTCAGTTTTTATGATATTAGAAAGTTAGCTTTCGCATTAAAAAATTGAAATTCGTTAACAAGAAAATTGTGGTGTAGTGACTAGCGCGCTTGCTTACAAAGCAAAAGGTCCCCGGGTTCGATTCCCGGCTAGGGTCTGGAAATTTTAAAATGATAAAATCCATCGTTACAGAACTAAAACTGACAGATGTCGCTAATGACCAAACTGTTGATGCGACTCCACATAAACCAAAAAAATAATTTTTTTATAAACCCAAAAACCAAAAAAAAGAATTTTTTTTTGGTTTATGTAAAACCTACTTCAACATATTAATAAAAGAAATAAAGTACACATTGTGTGGGTTCCATCGAATCGCGGTATACACGGAAATGAGACACAGCGAACACAGCCGCCAAAGAGGCGTTAAAAATTCCACTGATAGAAAAACATCTCTCGTCTCATACAGATATCAGAAGACACTAGCACAACCAAATTGAACAACACTGGAACCAAATCTGGTCTCAACATCCTCCAACGAAACTTCACAACGTCAGAAAACACATTTTTGAAAACCTACAGCCTCACTTGGAGCATCGATGGCATCAAGTACTACTTACACGATTACGCATTGGACACTTTACACTTACACACAAACACTTACTGAAGAAAGATGAAGCACAACATTGTACACATTGCAACGCGCCACTTTCAATCAAACACATCATCACAGACTGCTAAACTACTCATTCCACACAAACACTATTTAAAATTAACAAACATTTAGCACTCAATTTGGTAGAAAAGTAGCGGTTCAAAACAATAAATTTTTTTAAATTTCACAAAATTTCAGATTTGATATAATTGTAAAATCATATATGTTATTTTTCATTATGTCTTTCTATTTTTTATTTTTATGTTGCCTAAATTTCCATTGAACCTAACTAATTTTTCATTCTGTTTTTATTGATGACCTTACTGTGTTTGTTTGTGTCCGTTCGAAGATTTTTTACTACATGTATTTATATGTAACATGGTCGCTAACGACCTTGTAGTCGATGCGACCTAAAATAAATAAATAAAAAAGAAAATTTATTCTAAATTTTATGCCGGTAGGTTCAAACCCTTCCACAACTTTACTTTAACATTTTTCTAAAGTTTTTTATCAATTTTGTGATGTAAGAACATAGAATGTATTTAGATTTCACTTATATGGACTCAAAGAGGTTAGGTTCACATACAAGTTTATTAAGTATACATATATGTTTACATGTTTAGTTTGAGGCAATGTTCCTCATGTAATGCAATTAGTTCGTTGGTGGTAACCGAAGTGCTGAGACAGAGAAAACCCTGAGGGACAGGCTTTTAACCAATTGCGTGTCTACGACTCAGCTTCCTTTACCCAAAACCTAAACCTAGCCTCTGTACCAAAATGTTTATGTTGACTTACCTGTGTGTAATACACTATTAAATCATCCCTTCTACCTATCCCTTTATCAACTTTGAAATTTCATTTCACTTTCATCCGATTGTTAATTGCTGCTCTTAATCAAGTAATCTAATAGTGAGAAGTTATTACAAAAGATCTATATTTACATTTACTTAATAATATATTAATATAAATTATAACTGTAATATTTTTATTCTTTAATATAGGTTCTACTCGTCAATTTAAATTAATAAACTGGATTACATTTTAGTAAAAAAGTAAATACAGTAAGTCCTTGATTTACTGAGCTAAAGTCTGGTGAAACACCAACGTTTAATCGAAGCGACGTTAAATTCAATCCTACGAGAAAGAATTGGAGAAATTTTTGTATTTGTATACATACATTGATCCTTTATACATCGTTAGGACTTAAAATAGGAAGTTAATCATAATAATGACATGTTTTTCCCATAACAGGTAGGTGGGGTATTAAATTATGCAATCGATCTGCTATTTCCAGGGCTACAAAAATTAGTTCTGTTTTTATCACATAAACAGCCAATTGTATGACTTAAACATTTAAGAGCAGATAAGTTAGAGGTGTTAAGGTTGAGATTTCTTCAGGAGGCATTGAAAGGATGGAGGAGGAAATGCTCAAGAATGGGAATTCAGATTGATGATGGGGAGTTTTTACTCTGTTGTTTGCGAACGATTTGAAAGTTGTGGCTGCGGATGAGAAGGATGTATCATATATGGTTAGGAAGTTAAAAGAAGAATATGCGAGATGGGGGCTGAAGATTAACTGTGGAAAGACAGAATATTTGGCAGTCGAGGGACCTCAGGAAGACTTTTAGCTGGATGGGGAAAATATTATGGGTGTAGAACAATGCAAGTACCTCGGATCAATATTCACGAAGAAAGGCACATATGCAACAGATATTAGTTATAAAATTGCGCAAGGTAGGAAAGCAATAAGATGCTTGAATTCCCGGTTTTGGTAGCCGAAAATCTGGATTGACATAAAGAAAAAATTATAATACTGTAATGAAGCCTATTACTTTGTATAGTTGTGAGGCAGGGATCCTACCCCTAGATAGAAAAAATCAGGACAAATTGAGGGCTTTAGAGATGGATTGCTTCAGCCGCTCATGTCGGCTCCCGGATGGATAGGGTTAGAAACTAGGAAGTCAGGGGGAGGATAGGTTGTGGCAGTACAATAGTGGAGGACATTGAAATAAGGCAATAGGTGTGGTATAGCCATGTTCAGAGGATGGAGGGGCATAGATGGCCGAGGAGACTCTTGAAGTACTGTACTTCAAGTCGGCGTAGTAGAAGAAGGCCGCAGTGTACTTGGCTGCAGGGAATCAGGTCCGCAATGGAGAAGAGGGAATTGACAAAGGAGGACTGGTGGGATCGAGATCAATGGAGTTTTGGTATGCGAGAAGCGGATCATCCGTAGGAACCTCGCCGTAAAGTGAAGTAAAGTAAGTAAGGTAGAGGTGTAAAATACACTAATCAGAGTTATCTCCTCTGAGAATAATGAATTTCATTATACAACCAGACCATATGATGAATGAAGTGAAGGTGTCATTTGCAGGGTGGAAAGTAGGTGCTTTTCAAAGGGCCTTGCATGGTGATAAACATACTTTTTCAGAGTGAGGAAGGTACTGGTGAACCACCTCACTCCTCATTTTACTTAGTTAACCCTCTAGAGGTTCGAACGAGCCTTTCGGCTGATGATCTAAACAACAACCTAGGCATGTAAGTGAATAAAGACGGATATTCATCAATAACCCATACTCCATTGTTAATGAATTTAACTCATATATTGTGAAATTACCAGGCACTTTTGGTAATTCTCAAACAAAATATTGACTTAAAACACTTTTATCTTCGATGGTTGTTTTCGTTCATTTATTAATTTTTATCAATAGTCTCAGGAGAATAATTATTATTTTCAAAGAAACGACAAAAGTGAATAATTATGTACGAGCAAGTGTTGCCGTATTTATGAATTTATGTAAGAGTATAAATTGTCCAATCAAAACTCACAAGAAAGAAAATGACCTAAGGGGTGAGGCGAAATTATTTTCTCAAATGAGTGACTTTAAATCCGAGCTACGATAATTCGAGACCGGTAAATCGAGGATTTACTGTAAATAAAAATAGATCTTGCTATTTTCCCCTGTGTAATCAACTGCAGCAGATGGTATTTCTTTTCCCATATAAAATGTCAAAAATACTTCAGTTTCCGTCCTTCCATCGTGTTAATCAATTCTAGCTCAATGTATCTAATGTAAGAGATTTCCTTATTTTTGTTATTTCCTTTTATCTTTTTTTTTGGTTTGTTAATGCGCTATTATTCATCCTAAATATGAGCCCGTCAAATTTCGCTCTTATCTTCCTAATTGCATCTGTCATTCTTTCTAATTCCCTGTCCTTCAACCGTCTTTTGGCTTTTTAAATCTGTATCCATCCACCTTCTGTATTATTCTGACCCTTTCACCCTTTCAGTTCTGACGTCCGAAAAACAGGACGTCGATATCTTTCACGTAGTTGTAACATCCTGTTTATCGGACGTCCATAAGTTATGCATATAGTGCCAGCGTCCGGATAACCGAATATTTCCAAAAAAACTTTTGAACAAAAATTAGTAAAATAACGTATTTTGAAACCACCTCCGTGGCGTGGGGACTAGAACGCTATCCTACAAAGCGAAAGGTCCCAGGTTTGATTTCCGGCTAGGTTCTGGAAACTTTAACACGTTAAAACCACCGTTAAGGTACCAAAACCCACAGTAGTTGCTGTCCCACAGTAATCCACAGTAATGAGCAAGCTGTCGATGCGATTTTAAATAAACTAAAAAAAAAAGTTGAATATTTTTAGTGTTAGAACGATTTCTTTTTTATGAGCACAACAAAACTTTATTTTTTAACTGTAAATTTTATTCCGAAAACTATTTATAGTCCGAAAAGCATTCACTTTCCACCCTGCAAATGACACCTTCACTACAATCATCACAGGCTCTGGCTGTAGGCCCTATAATGAAATTCATTACGTTCAGAGGAGATAACTTTGACTAGTGGATTTCACACCTCTACCTCTTCTGTTCTTAAATAGTTCAGTCATATAATTGGCTGACTATGTGATAAGAAACAGAATTACTCTTTGTAGCCCTGGAACCAACAGATCGAGTGCGATGAAACACTCCACCTGCCCGTATGGGCAAGATTATTAATTATGATAACTATTTATATAATTTATTTAAATTCTTCAACAACTGAATTATTAATTTGATCTTCAATCAACGATCTTATGAAGCATAGACTGCTATTCTACAAATTGATATTATCAAACTTACCACTACAATCCGGGTGCCCGAAAATGTTTTATATGCGTTAACATTTTTTCAAACAAACTTTCGTCTGAATGGCGCTTCCTCATCATAAATTCGAAAAAGTAGGAATATGTTAAATTTCTACACGTCTAAAATTCAACTTAGTTTCTCTGTTTTAAATACAGCTTGTGGACACATACAGATAAGACCCGTAACCTTATCGTGTTAATGAGTTTTATATTATTACAATTTTTTAGTACATATTGAATTTTAAGATGAACCTGAATCGATTCTCTAACATATTTAAGATCAGGCTTTCCAATATTTCCGAAAATCTAACCACGTATATTTTTACGCATGCGTGTATCATATCAACCCTTTTTAACCTCCCCATAATGTAGAAATACATAGATAGGTACATTTGTGAAAATACATATTTATCTTGCTATGTACATAGTAATCGAATTATAATGACAACTAGGCGGCCCGTTCATTTATTGTGTTTACCAATGTAATATTATTACATTCCACTGACACTTGATGCGTAATTTAAAAGCTAACGTTATTGCATTATAAAATGATGTAATATTTAATGATACTCCGTATTTAATTTGCGCATTCAATTTACTCCTTCTAAAAAAAAAATCAAAATTGATTATTTGGGCCGTGTTATTTAATAAGTAAATTATAACTAAAAATCAAAAATTTAGACTAATTTATTATTTTGTGGTTACACCTAAAGCTAGGTCCGTTTGGAATTTGGGCATGATAAAAAATAAACAGACTTACTTTAAATTTATAACAATTATTTGAGACAATTAGTCATTTAATTTATCCTACAAACAAATACAATTAGATTATTTCCTGCTGTCGGCTGCATTGAGCCAAGCCGTAAAAAATGTGTGTAAACGTTTTTGTAAGTCTTATTTTTTGTTACGAAAATAAAGCATTATTATTATTAATACAATTATATTACAAAAAATAAATTAATTACAAACTTAAGCTTTAACCAAACTTTACTATAGAATACTGTTCTCAAAAACCAAAACGATCGACTCACCTATCCACAATCACTTGTTACCATCCGTACGTGCACGCACTATTGTAATGCAGAACGGTCCCATAATGTCACTGTTTCGAGCAGCTCGACACTTTCCATTCACGATTCAAGTATTGGCTAACTGGCTACAAAGTCACTAACTGTTTTTATGTCTGTTCTGTCATATTTTTATGTCACTTTCTGTGATCATTAGTTGTTTGCAAGGCCGGCCCGTTGGCGTAGTGGTTAGCGAAACGGGCTTCTACGTCGGGGTCCCGGGTTCGATTCCCGGCTGGGTCTGGCATATTTCATCACTCATCTTCATCTATCATCCTTCACACCGTCTGAATTAGCAGGAATTGCAAAACACACAGACGTAAAAAAAAGTTGTTTGCAAAATTATTTTCTTTTTTAGTTATCCGTTTCGATTTATTTTTGCTGATGTCTGTGATGTCGAAGATCTGTTTGTGGCAGTGGTCTTGTTTGTTCTGCACATTTAACCGTAAAATATTTCTCTCTTTCTTCTGATGTATCTATGATTATTTCTGTGTGTTTTGTAAATTTCTAATGATGGTCGTTTAATCCATATCCGATTTTTCACTAGTTCAAATATTTTCCTAAGGCTTTTTTCTTGATTTTCAATTTCTTTTATATTTGTTTCAATATAATTATACTATTTTTGATTAATTTTTTCAAGAAATCTTTGGTCTGTATGTGTAAATAAAAACTACTGTAAAGTTTTTAAATAGAAGAAATTATAATTAAGAAGGAAAGTTTTGTAATCAAGCAAAAATATGAATAAAATTACAAGTTAAACTACACTAATAATATTAACATGAAAATATTATTACTTACTAAATTTCCTTTTTACTAACAAAAACAAATTATAGATGAATAATTTTGCTGTAGCCAACGGCAAACATTACGGTTGGAATGTTTGAAACAAACTCCCAACAATGGAAACAATATTATTCAGTATTTTTCGTCATAAAATTACCCTCGTCCAATGGTAATTTTTACAAGAAAAAACAGAAAATCGATGAAAATATAATTTTATTATTGTTGGTTGAAAGGTTGGTTTGAACCTCTAGAGGTTTTACTAAGTAAAACGACGAGTAAGGTGATTTAAAAGTGATTTCCTCATGGAGGGGAAGTATGCTAGTCAGCACGCCCTCTGAAAAGCATCTACTTTCCATTTTGGAATAGAGACTTTTACTTCATTCACTACAGGGTCTGGCTGTACAATGAAATTCATTACTCTTAAAGGAGATAACTCTGACTAGTGTCTTTCACACCTCTACCTCTTCGGTTTGTAAATGCTTAAGTCATATAATTGGCTCACCACGTGATAAAACAAAACTATTTTTGTAGCCCTGGAACTAATAGATTGCAAATAATTTAACACTCCACCTGCTTGTTATGGGCAAAATAATTTTATTATAAAATACAAAATATTATTTTTAATACCAGCACTTAAAAAATAATTGGAAAAACCATTACACTGTTCAAACAAGATATTATTCTTATTTAGGTAGTATATTTTCTCTCTAATATTTTTACCAAAACAATTCTAAAAATAATTAAAAATAACCAACAGTTAAAACATAAAATGGTCTAAAATTACAAAGAATGTTGTAATTAAAGTGAAAATGCAAACAAAATTTATGTAAAATTATCATCACATAAAATTAATTCTTTCTGTCTAAACAAAAAATTAATGAACACCGTCTTATTTAATTGGTCCACTCTTTCGCCTATATTGAAAAGTATAAATTTCAATATATTTATTTACTAAGTATTTAAGAAGAAAAATGGGATCAACTCATTAAAAAATATTTTTGGTAATGAACTGAAATCAAGGAAACTCACCATTAAAAAAATGTAAAATTAAACTGTTTATTTATTTTTATAACCCTAATTTGTGTACGTTGGAATCTGTTCAATTCAGGACAATAAGCAACCCGATGACCCAATGAGATGAGGATGATGTGTAGCCTATGAGTGCAAATGAAGTGTAGTCCTGTACAGACCCAGGCCGACCATTCGAGAAGTATAGTTAACTGGACCCCAACCATCAAAGTACACCAGTAATCACTGTTTAGTATTCAAATCCGTATAAAAGTAACTACCTTCACTAGGATTTGAACAAGGAAACTTAGACCCGCAGCGATGACTCTACCTCTATTCCAACCCGGTGGGTTAAACTGTCAATAATGTAATAATTTTCATCTTCTTAATAGAAACGTGTTACTTTGTTAAATTGCCTGAAAATTCAAATTTACAATTTTTTTAAAATATTCATTTCAATGAAAAGATGACCACAGAAAAGAAATATTTTTGTTTTATACCTTAGTACTCAAAAATGCCTGAATCGATTTCCATGAAATATAAAGGAAATTCATAGATAAGCTTGACAACCTGTTTCAGCTTTAAATTACTTCAATATTTTCATCAGCCACCCATTATATGAACCAGTTAAGGACACTAATACAAAAGGGTGGAGAATAAGAAAAAAATCAGAACCGAAGGAATTAAACAACAGATCGTTCATAGTTGAGGTGACATATAAAAGGAAGTTAAGGTGGACTGGGCATGTGGCAAGAGCGGATGCAAACTCAAATATCAAGAAAGCCTTGTTTATGACAGTGTTATAAAAAGAAGAGGAAGACCCAAGATGAGATAGATTGCTGGTGTTGGAGATCTGTGTGGAGGAAACTGGCACGAGGCTGTTCATGATCATGAAGGGTGGAGAGGAGTGGTTGCGTGGGTTAAGGTGGGCTGGACATATGAAAAGAGCGGATGAAAATTCAAACATCACGAAAGCCTTGTTTATAACAGTGCATGGTACAAGAAGAAGCGGGAGACCCAAGAAAAAATGGATTGATGATTTTGTGTGGGGGAACTGGCAGGAGGCTGCTCAGGATTGCGGGGGGGGGGGTGTGGAGAGGAGTGATTGCATTGGTCAAAGACTACTAGTTCTACCACGACCGTAAAATATAAAAATGACTATAAATAAGTAGTAAAATTTCTAAAGGCTTTTACGGTTTATTAACTAAGAATTTACCCATAACAGGCAGGTGGAGTGTTCAATTATTTGCACTCGATCTTGTAGTTCCAGGCTACAAAAATTAGTTCTATTTCTTCTCACATGGTCAGCTAATTATATGACTGAAACATTTAAGAACAGAAGAGGTGAGGTGTAAAAGACAAGAGTTATTTCTTCTTCTAAGAGTAATGAATTTAATTATACAGCCAGTTCCTGGGGTGAATGAAGTGAAAGTTGCATTTGCAGGTTGAAAGTAGATGCTTTTCAGGGGGCCTGGAATGCTGATAAGCATACTTTTCCACTCAGTGAGAAAAGCAGTGGTAAACACCTTTCTCCTCGTTTTGTTTAGTAAAGCCTCCAGAGGTTCAAACTAACCTTTCGCCTGATGATCTGAACAACAAAAATTGAAGATATTAACAAATTCATAAAGGCTACGAGAGATACTAGCGGCAAGCCAATGAAAACCAAGCGGTAATATAAGATAAAAGCAAAATACGTTTTTTAACCACCTATTTTGCTTTGTGCAGTATGAGACAAATAAATTTCGTTAGTATTGGTAAAATTTTATCCTCATAAACTTTCTATAACACCTGAAATTAATGTGGATCAATTATTGAAACTAACTTATGGTATTTACCTATCATAGTTTTAACCACTAATCTAACGAACGATTCTTCGTAATCAAGTAATAACTGGTGACATTAATTCCAAGGTGTAACATAACATAATCTGCTAGAAATTACATTTAGAAGTTCAGATGTACTTTGTATAGTTTGTTAGTTTGACTCAGGTGGTCAAGTAGTTTCTATTGTTACTATTTCTACTACAGTTACTTCTATTACTTGTAAGAGTATTAACAATAATAATAGTTGTAATAGATATAGTAATACAAGTAAGTTAGGAATAAAAGTAAGGACTAAGTTAGTTGTACAGAATGGAACGGTACGTTGTATGTAACTGTTTGACAGATACTAATTGTACTTCTGTCAACTTACAAGATATAACAATCCTTACTTCAAACTTTAACAAATCTATTAACTAGAAAATTAACATTTGTCTATTGTTTGTTTTAAAATTAAAGTAATTAATAGGTTTGAAAAGATATTTAGTTTATAGGAATTATTAAATTTAAAGAAAATTTGAGCTGAATCAAACGATAAACGAATTACTGAAAAGATTTTTAGAAATCTTGATTATAGTAGACCTAAGTTACTAATAAGTATTGGAAG
The DNA here is from genome assembly GCA_035578175.1 of Catonia carolina. Classification (NCBI taxonomy): domain Eukaryota; kingdom Metazoa; phylum Arthropoda; class Insecta; order Hemiptera; family Achilidae; genus Catonia; species Catonia carolina. The sequence goes on along the minus strand of JAQMRL010000001.1, from coordinate 250,457,088 downwards.
ACTTGAAGGACTTGTACTGAGCAAAGTGTAGATTGAGGACTGTCATTTATCTGCCATGTCCATTTCTGTTACTTTTATTCTTTGTATCATAATTTAAAGCAATATTTAATATTTTTTAACAAGAAATTAGAGTTGTAAATTTGATTTATGGTAATTTAATGAAAAACTTAAGATAATAATAGCTTTAAAAACACAAAGTTTTATGTAACAAAAACCGAAGGATTACTTTACAGTATTGAATGAAAGTTTTTCATATTTAGTTTATACATAATGAAAAAATTAAAAGTAAATGATTATTTTGTAATTTATAATGAATTAGTAATTCGGTAATGACCACAGCCATAATTGCCACTTGCCATAATTACAGCTAGCATCCGTCTCGGAATTCCTTGAATCAAGTTTTGGATTTCTTCCTGGTCGATATTCTTCTAATATTCTATAATTACATGACACAACTGTTAAAATTCACTGCATTAGTTCGTTGACGAACTCTTTTTTAAAGCATAACCCTAACGTGCTCAACAGGATTTAAGTCTGGGCCGTTGGCTGGCCAGATCATGGGGTAAATACCTATTTCATCAAGCCACTTACACCATTGTAAAAGTACAATATTGTACAAACAATGGAGTTATGATAATTCCCAATTACTATAACTTCCATTACTCAGTACGAGCCATTAAATAATTACTGGGAAAAACCTCCATTGTTAGAGTAAGTTAAATTAGAATAATATTTAGACAGTAAGTTGTAAATATAGCCAACGGTCAACCATCTGATATTCATTAGGCCGGTGTATTTTCTCCCTCTGTATTTTTTGGTCTTTCATCTAGTTGCCAACTCAGCAAATCATTGGGGTAGTTCTTCCCGTGGGCCCTCCAGGTTAGCTGAACGGTTGGTGGGAGAGGGAGGGTTGTCAACCAGAGGTTTCCCGGTTCGAACTCAGAAAATTCACATCCAGTTCCCTTGGGACTTAAGAGTGAAACAGAGAAGTTGTTAAGAAGGAGCAGAATTTGAAGAAGATACTAGGAGAATGAGGAGTGACCAGGAGAACGAAGAGAAGAAGAAGAAAGAGGACACATTTAATTCGAGGTAAATTCATTCGTATATTTATTAAGGGTTTTTAATTTCTTGTTTTTATATTAACGTCGCGGCAAAAAGTTCGGCTGTATTTAAAATAGGTTAGGGTAATTTAAGGATTGTTTTGTTAATAGTTAGCTAATTTAGTTAGTAGTTTATAATTCATTAAATATTTACTTTAGGTAAGAGTTTTTTATTTATTTTCTCATTCTCTGCTGACGGAGCTGGCGCCCAACAATTTTTATTTATTATTTTTTAGTTCACATTAAAGTATTTGCCCACCGATCGAAGTATAGGTGGTACAAAATGTAAAACCATTCTTGCAGCATCTTTTAAAGTGATGCGTTAATTTTGTCCACAACCGTGTTTAGATTTTTTAAAGTGTAAGATTTTTGATGAAACCGTTTTAGCGGCAACATCACGCTATCGTTTTATTAGAAGCATATTTTGGAGGTGATGAACGAGTAAACGAATACCCAGAATAGTGAAACTACATTTATAATTTATTTCATTGAACACTGTTCTGTTGGCTACGGCACTGCATTTAAATGCTTTATGGTACATATTCACAATTTTGAAACTGAGTAGCCCCTTATCATCAATTTAAAAAAAAACAGTTATTCGGGTTTACTGTACATCAAATCAGAAAACGATTTATCAGTTAATTCAGTTAATCGAAATTCTATTGTAGCATACAAAGATATTTTATATTATTTTATATAGGCCTAGTCTAAAAGGTCTTTTGAAAAATCCCAAAAAAATTAACAACAAAAAGAAATTTATATTGTCATTTGAAAGAACGAACAGTATTGGATTAACTTTCAATTCATTGATTATTATTTACTTAAAAATTTTACAATTTTAAATACAATTGATTTTTGAAAGAAATTAACTTCTGTTCATAAATGAAAAAATTAACATACAAAATAAGTTTACTTGTATTCAAGCTCACGTACTACAAATTGTAAAATAATGTACTGTTTAATAAAGTACATTTTATGTTAACTAACGACATCTACTGAGTACATACAAAATTAATCTGACAGATTATTTTGACAAATTATTTTAAAATAATTCAGATAAACTTTAAATAAACTTAAATGTTGTTGAAAATATAAGTTTTATATGATCAATTTTTATTGTATTTTATTATGTATAGAAGGTTTCTAGTAGATATATGAAATTAAAGATTATAAAGCCGAATTTTTGTCAAACTTCTCGAATTTCAGGTTCCATTAAATATAGTACACTTACGAAGTTTGTAAATAAATGTCATACTTACTTGGCGTTTAGGTAACCGCGATCACGAAGGCGGTTCCTTCAGGTTGAGGCTATAGCATTGCACTACGTTTTAGCTGAAACCTGCGAATGCTCCTAAAGTGAGCATTTCGAGCGCGTAATTTTTGGTAGTCGGGATGGCGTTCGCGCTGTCCTGGATAATTAGTTTAAAAGGTTTTAAGCGAATTTACTTATAAAACACTGTGGCAAAGGATATAAAATTCGGCACTTACTAATTTATTACTATCCCGGGTTCGATTTCCGGTCAGGTCTTGCATTCTTTCGTCACTCATATTCTTATATCATCATTCTCTACCCGTCTGCATTAGCATAAATTGCAAAACAGTCAGACGTAAAAAAACCATAATAATTTCCGGCTTGTGAATTTTATGACGTTGATGACCTTTGTTGGTTTCATATTAGTTTAAAGTAAATCTGTTAGGATTCTTTGTTTTAGTCATCGTGTGTCGTTACAGTAATTTAAAAGTGAAGTAGCCAGATGTTTAGAATGAGATTTGGTTTCTTTTTAACCCCCGACGGAAAAAGAGGAGCTTTTTAAGTTTAAACTGTGTGTGTCTGTCGGTGGCATCATAGCTCCCAAACGGATGAACCGATTTTGATATAGTTTCTTTTTGTTTGAAAGGTAACTTGCTATGTTTCAATAAAAAAAACGCAGGCTTATAAAAATAATATAACGTCAAAAATCGATCGTTTTGTGGCGTATCTATGTGTCTGTCCGTGGCACCGTAGCTCCAAACGGATAACCGATTTCGATTTAGTTTTATTTGTTTGAAAGATGACTTGATAGAGAGTGTTCTTAGTTATAATTCAACCAAAACAAACTAAAAAAAAACAAACTTAGGCCTATTAACATACTGTAACCTCACAACTTGAGCTAATACATAAAGTTTAAAAAGAATGAAATTAAAATTAAATTAAAAATGTTAAAAACTACCGACAAGAAACTTTTAAAAAGTAAAAAAAATAATATCTGCTCTTTATTGGCCCTTCGTATTGGCCCTTTAGGTTTGACGTCGTCATGTCGGGGTTCCGCTAAGTAATACAATTTTTTTTGGCTTCAACTTTATTTTATTTACAACTGTACAGTTTTTTAGAGCACAACTAGTAAAAGAGATGGAATGACGGGAATGCGACGTGAATGAGAATCGATCCAGTGACCGATTTCGGAGTAAAATTTCGCAAGGAATGTGGTGCCAATATGTTTCAATGATAATGATTTATAAACTGTGATGAATGATTATTTTATATGAAATGATTTTTTGTTTCTATGAAATGACACAGGCATGACAAGTTAAATTGAAATTTTTTTTGTTTTTGGTGGTCGGAGAAGATCTCTACTCCACCTTCGTTTCAGTCGTCTGTTAACAGGGAGATCGTTGGTCGAATGAGATTGGACATTTGGATCTATGTGGTCAATTGTCTTTGTGTGTAATGAGTTATACGTTACGATTACAATGTCTCGAACCGTTAGTATTTTGAGGTAAGTAATACAACTAAGTTCTATTCTGTTACTTTATACAGTGATTTACGAAGAAATGAAAATTCTTCGGAAGATGAAGCTACATCGAAAAAATAAGATAAAATTTCATACCAACATAAGTCCGTAAATGCTTGTGTTGTTTTATCTAAAGATATTCTTGGACATTAGAAGTATTATTCTTATTGTATAAAACTTAAAGTGTTTTTCCAACCAAGTTTCAGATATTTTGATGTTAATAAAATTAACCTTTTGTTTTGTAGTTGATTATATTTAATATAATAATAAAAAAATAATAAAAATAGCAAAAATTATATTAATAACAGCTATATTAAAATATGAGATACATTATTAATTCTGTAACATTTAAATAAGTAATTTAAAGAAAATATTCTAGTAAAACAGTTCTATAATAATTATATTATAAATATTATTATATTTAATTTTTCGAATTCCTAGTCGTTATTTATTTTATTGCATTAGACATTATTGTAATATCATTCATCATAAAAACAATTTCCAATAAACGGAAATGTTTTTCATTCTGAATGTGGTAAGTGTTTATTTAATAAACTAACCGTAAAATACAAAAAAGTTAAATAAAAAAGCAAAAATGATATATATTAAATAGTAAATTACAGACAGGAAACTGTAAATATAAAAAGAGGTAACGGATTGCAATTATATGCAATAGATATACTACTCCATACTACATCCGTATAAAGTACAGCAGTGGAAAATATAAATTCCATTATTGACCTAGATTTATTTTAGCAGAATTAATTAAATTACATTTAACATTTAAAACTATACACCAACTGATTATACTCTCCCCATCCGTTCACTTTTTAATGGTAGTTGCTGCATCTTTCTAAAGTTAATCACCTTTAAAATTGTAGAATTAACGCCAAATAACACACATATTCCTCTCTCACGCTTGTGAATTGATTCATTAATTTTATATCTCTTTTCGTTTGCTCTATAAAACACTCAACTGTCTATAAATGCACTCAACTAACACATAATTATTTCACTAATATGTAATACGTTTAACACATTTATACTAGCTCTGTTAAATCAATTAATTACATTTAACTATTACATCAAATTTCATTATGATAGTTTCAAAATATACTGGAGGATAAATATCATGTCTGTCCTTCTATGAATTGCTAATGAGGTTGGTTACAGCAGGAACCAACTAATAAAATGCTACGTAAAATAAAAACGAATCCTCTTTATCAAGTTAGTCTCAATTTTTGTTACTGAATAAAATAGTAAACAACAAAAAATAGTGAATGAAACCACTAATATTTTTGACACATTTTTAATTGAAAATGTAGTAAGTTATCTGTTCTAACAATATTATAACAATTTTTTTGAAAATTTCTTTTTTGAAACATTTAAAGGTTGAGGTATAAAAGACACGAGTCAGATTTATCTCCTCTGAAAGTAATAAATTTCATAACACAACCAGACCCTGTGGTGAATGAAGTGAATGATATCCGAAAAACTTCGAATATCATTCGGATGGCCTGGGATGCTGATAAACATACTTTTCCACTCAGTGAGAAAGGCAATAGCAAACCACCTCATTCATCGTTTTACTTAGTAAAGTCTCTAGAGGTCCAAACCAGCTTTTAGGCTGATAACCTAAACAACAACAATTTCTAAACATGACGCTAAAGCGTCCAAAACTTGAATTACTTATTAGAGCTTGCAGTCATCACTACAGTCCTACAATTGGTCAAGAAAGATTCTTTGGCCAGAGGTGTTTTAAACGTCTGTGCTGAGTACCCGGTATCGCCTTAGTGTACATGTTTTGAATGTATCGTACATCGTCGTATATAGTTGTTTCATTTACGTATAGGATTTGTAAGACTTTATGCAACATTAAGTTTGTGACGTAAAAGGAGTATTGCGTTATCGCTCGTAGAATTTTGTTATGAATCACTTGCGTACGTTTCACGTGTGAAGGTTTAGCAGATATCCAAAGTTGAATTCCATTTATGTCCAAATTGGTCTTATGACTGTCTTCTAGATTATTAATTTATGTGACATATTTAATTGAGAACGTCTAAGTTGGAAACCACTATTTTAGGTTAATGTTTTCTTCTCATCTGTAAAAGTTATCGCAAAAATTAGTTATTGCACTAATTCTAGCTATAATTACTAAATTGCTGACTAAAGAGGTTATATGGACTTTTCACAAAGTGATCAAAATTTGGTAATCATAGGAGATGGCGTAGGCGTAGACGTAGGACATGGCAAAAATACACTTGAGCCTAATAAAGTTATGTCAGCTTTTAAAATAAGAAAAATACACGTATGAGAAAATGACTTTAGCTTATATCTGTTAAACTACTGTTGGTAGACATATCAGCTTTTGCCATCTTACCACAGATTTATAAGCCTATGTATGTATAAAAAAATAACATAGTGTCCTCTGTACAGCTTCAAGAAGAAGTTCTATCGAGACAAGCCAACATTAGATATTAGGCTGTAATACTGCGGTAAAATCTGGTTGTCTACGGGCCTATTCCCACGTTGCTAGTTTACTGGCTGCTATTACTAGCGCGTAGGTGACGTTTCCCACAGAACTAGTCAATTAATGCCAGTGCTCTGAAGACATAAGATACGTGAGTTGTGTTGTGTTACTACTGTACAAAGTGAATGTTACTTAATAAATCATGTGTTCTGTTGAAGTAAACAGAAAAAATGTAAGACAAATCTTGAGAATGGAATACACGAAGCCTGCCAAAGCGAGCTGAAAAAGAAAAAACACAATGAGTGGGTCATTAGAAGAGGAGAGTTTGGGGATTCTTCAAAACTTGTAAGGAACTCGCTTTGAGCGGTACGGAAGAATATACGAGTTTGAGTGACTCAAAATTTTGAAATTAAATCGAAATTCCACTTAGGCTGCTCCTTTTCATCTGTGTTCTTTTCCTCTGTGTTTACTGAAACCTCTTATGATGAGTTCAATTGTTATGTTGGTAAATTTTAAGCAAGACTCTTACCAAGGACCTTACTTAATGATAGAAACATTACTTAAAATAAAATTTTAACTACTGGCATATCAGGTTGACTAGAAAAACTTGCAATACTCCCTTTAAATATTACGTGATATATGAAATTAATTAAAATTTGTTTTCGCTCCACATTTTCTCCTTGAACTCATATGAAGTGCTTCGTATTTGAATACTTAATGAAGTGTGAACTCTTAACTGACCCACGCTATTCATATACATGCATATACTTGACCTACTCAACAAATACGCCTCATTGATGCTGTTACCATACTTCTGTGACTTTAACTTTTCAATTGTTTATATATTATAGAAAACTTGTACTCGGTACACTTGTTTCTTTGAGGTTGAACAGAAAACCACTTGCATTTCGACCAATTGCACGTAAGAGGTGACTAAACTTAATCCATATGTAGTCTATTATTCAAAAATAGCCTAAGTTTCAAAAATTGACATGCGTATTCTGCAACTGATAGGCTACCTAGGGAAAAGTACCTAAATTTCCACAAATTTATCCTCAAGGGTAGAAAAGATGTAATAACTAAAATCAAGAAATACTACTTCTGTATCTTTAGAAAGAACTGCAGTTCTAAAAATATAAATTATTCTTAAGTAAATAGAATATTATTCTTAAATAATACCTGTAAACCCCACCAGGTTGGTTTAGACTCATAAATAAAGTCGTCGCCGCGAGTTAGCCGTTTAACAGCTGATTTTCGGAATAGGAAGGTTCCTAGTTCAAATCCTATTAAAGGTAGTTACTTTTATACTGATTTGAATATTAGGCAGTGGTTACCGGTGTACTTGAATGGTTGGGGTTAAATTAACCATACTATCTTAGGAATAGTCGGCCTGGGTCTGTATACTGAAGACAATTCGAACTGGCACAACTCTTGCTATATGTGTACAAACAGTTTTGCATAAAGTATATTTATAATCTATTCTTTCCACAAGCCCTACAAATTTAAATGTACGCAAATGGTTACAACTTTATTTCAATGTACAAAAGTTACAAATAATTTAATTCATTTTAAAATATGTATTTAATTTGTCTTAGTAAATATAATAGAAAATTAACGCAAAGAAACGTAATATGTTACGTTTAATTAATTGAATGTTAATTATGATTAATTGAACATTTAACAAAACTTAACTTAATTGAACTTAACAAAACACATCACAAAACACTTACTATATCCCAACGAACTAAAGACTGCTGATAAGATCTAGCCAATAACAGTCAAGGTCGGGTGTGAGGTTGCCCCTCTGCTAAGTAGCACTCTGTTCTACCGATCTCCAGCTGCAATTTGTTAGGCTGTCATCCACAGCGGGACTACAACGTGACAACGCAGGATACGATTCTTCTTCTTAAAGTGCCATGCAGATTCCTGCGTAGGCGTCCATCCTCGCTCACATCATATTACTCTATCAATTGCAGCCTCCTGCAATGCCTGGAAGTCTCGTATCCCTGTCCACTGCCGTATGTTCCGTAGCCAGGATAACCTTCTTCTACCTCTTCCTCTTCCTCCTCCCTCTATTCTACCCTGAAGAATAAGCCGCTGGAAATGATAACGCTCCCCACGCAGTATGTGTCCAAGGTACCCAGTCTTTCTTGTTTTAATAGTCTCGAAAAGCTCACGATCCACCAAACCAGCTCTTCTCAGGATGTCCTCGTTCGTCACATGATCAACCCACGACACTCTCATCATTCGTCGCAGGGTCCACATCTCAAAGGCCTCAAGTTTGCTGATACTGTTTGTTTTCAACGTCCATGCCTCTACTCCGTACAAGAGAACGGACCAGACGTAACATTTTACCATCCTATATCTAAGACTGAGACTTAAGTTCTTGTCTCTCAAAAATTTCCCAAGTCTGAGGAATGTTGCTCGAGCTTGTTCGATTCTACATTTTATTTCATGATCTGGGTCCCATTCTTGGTTGATCATACATCCCAAGTATTTAAATTGAGCGACCTGTTCAATGTTCTCTCCATTTATGGATATTCTTGTACCCGGAGTGCCGTTTCTACTGATGGCCATACATTTCGTTTTACGGATGTTAATTTTCAGACCCAAACCCTGACTCTTTTCATTGACCCTGTCTAATAGAGCTTGGAGATCATCCGCACTATCCGCCAATATCACGGTGTCATCCGCATACCGAATATTGTTAATGGGAATTCCGTTCACTTTAATGCCCATGCTACTGTCGGAGATTGACTCGGCGAATGCTCTCTCCACATACAAGTTAAACAACATCGGAGACAAGATGCACCCCTGTCGGACACCCTTTTTTATTTCGAATTCCTCAGTTGTTCCCGCATCCTGAATTCGAACTGCCGCCCTTTGATTCCAATATAAATTACCTATAAGCCTTATATCCTTCCCATCCAGCCCCAAATCCCCAAGATATGATATGAGGAGATCATGCTTTACATTATCAAACGCCTTTTCATAGTCGATGAAACACAAAAAGACGTCCTTTCTCTGATCCTGGCAATTTTGTACCAAAGTTTGGAGACTGAATATGGCTTCTCTCGTTCCAAAACCGCTCTTAAATCCAAATTGACTAGCACCACTTACTTCCTCACACCTCCTATAGAGTCTCGTGTGTAGAACTCGAAGAAAGAGTTTAAGAAAATGACTCATCAGGCTAATTAGACGATAGTCCTTACATGAGTTTGCGTTGTTTGATTTCGGAAGTGCGACAAACGTAGAGAGAAGCCAGTCCTCGGGAATATGTCCAGTGTCATAAATGTTGTTAAAAAGTCGGACAATGATATCAAGGTTGTGTTCGCTAACTAAATGAAACGTCTCTGAGTACATATCATCAGGGCCCGGAGCTTTGCTATTCTTCATTAACGCTATGGCATGTTTAATTTCACTCTTCAAAATACTTGGTCCCGACAACGGCATCATTCCAGCTTCGGGGTTCTCTGGTCTGTCATCCTGGAAGAGATTAGTGGTGTATCTCCTCCACGTCAGTAACAATTCCTCGGTGTCCAATATTATTTTATTGTTGTCATCCTTAATGAAACTTATATTTCTTCTGTTATATACTCCAGCGATTTCCTTGACTTTTTTGTGGAGGTGGAAACTATCTCCTAACCTACTCAGATTCTCTGCCTCCAAACATCTGTCAGCCAACCAACATTCTTTCGCCGTTCTTATTCCATTTCGGATTCTTCGTTGAAGATTTCTATATTCTATATAATTTCCTTCGATCTTACTCCTCCTTCGCTCCTCCATCAAATCAAGAATATCATCAGTCATCCATTTGCTTTTCATATGCCTTTCGGTGTTTCTGAGGAAAAGTTCATTTGTTTTCTTGAAAACTTCTTTGATTTCGAGCCAGTGCTTGCTCATATCGCCTGTATTGCTAACACCTTCCAATCCTTTATTAAGATGGTTTTTATATAATGATCTTCTTTCCTGATCTTTAAGTAATTCTGGCTTTAATATCTTTTTAGAGGCTCTTCCTTTGGGTATGGACAGGCGCAGCAGTATGTCGGCACGTAGCGGATTGTGGTCAGATTCCATATCGGCACCTGGCATCGTGGTTACCTTAGTGATGAAATTTCTAAATCTACGATTAATGATAATGTAATCTATCTGGTTACGAACAGTTTGCTGGTCACTGTCTTGCGGAGATTTCCAGGTGTACAATCGTCTTGGTGGGAGTGTGAACCATGTATTTGTAATCACCAGATTGTTGTCTTCACAATATTGAACCAACCTTTCACCTCTTTCATTTCTTTCACCCAAGCCGTAATCACCTACCACTGATCCCGCTCTACCCTTACCGACTTTAGCATTGAAGTCTCCAAGAATTATGGTGACTTCATTCTGTTTTGTAATTCTTAGGACACTATCCAGTTGTTTGTAGAACTCTTCAATTTCTTCCTCTGACTTATCTGCCGTTGGGGCATATACCTGTATAATATTGATGTTGATGGGTCTACCACACAGCTGAATCAGGAGTACTCTTTCGGAACATGGAATGAAATTCTTTACCGACCTTTGTATGCTTTCATCCATTAAGATACCAACACCATGCTGATGGTTTCGGTCGGAATCACTGATACCTGAGTAGTACATTACTTTACCCTTCGATCTAATCATCCCGTTTCCAGGCCAGCGGACTTCGCTCACACCAAGAATTCCTATCTCCATCCTATTCATCTCCTGGATCAAGTTGTCAAACTTTCCAGCTGCAAACAAAGTCTTGACATTCCAAGTAGCTATTTTCGCTTTCCTATCAAGTTGAAACCGGGGGATTCTTCGCACCTCTTGACCACTTAAGGCCTGCCCGGGACTAGAGGCCATTTGTATTTGAGCCTTCATCATGATGCTAATCGGATGAATATCCTGGGAATATCCATAAGGATCTTTAATACAGTGGGTTCCCTTTACCTTCTGTATCCTTACGCCGTTGACCAGTCCTTGGTTCCTCCGCCTTTGAGATCGATTTCTCAATCTCAGGACAAAAGGGTGCCCTTCCACTTACCAGCTCATCCGCCCTAAGCCGTTGGCCGGTAAGTAGGGGATTGCTTATCCCGGCAATCATTCGGTCGTCCGTAACCCTGGACAAGGGACCCTAAACAGGTACTAGTTTCCCGGGTCAGGAAACACCTGGAATCTGCGGAGGGCAGGGATTGATTCACTTCCCCTGGTAGGATTGTCCGAAGAGGTCCTACCCGCTACCCGCAGTTAATCGTAGGATACGATTAACGAAAGTTAATTGGCTCTGTGCTGTGATCTATTGTCTATTCACCGAGTCTGGAGACACGCAGTAAACAAATGGATTACGTGATAGCTGTTGATTGATACCAAGGTCAAGGGCCAAGCATAACCAAAGTCATTATGCTTTTTTCTAACACCAGTCTTTGTTGCATTATCCCTAGCTTAATATACGAGGGGGTACCCAAAAGTATCCGGAATAGCTCTGCTGTGGGCGGAGCTTGTGCAGTACAAATTCCCGCCACTAGGCTGCTTGTAGCGCTACTCATTGCCAGTTCAATGCCATTTTGTTCGTTGATCTAGCTTGTTCTGTTTTCGTGCAGTGATTGTTCTCGCTAGTGCTGTTTTGTGCTCGTGTCGTTTTTCATGATGGCAAGTTTTAATGAACAACGTGCGGCTGTGAAATTTTGCTTCTTGCTCGGTAAAAACGCCGCGGAAACAGTTGTAATGTTGAACACAGCTTACAAAGACGACGCTATTGGAAAAACCCAAGTGTACGAGTGGTTTTTGCGCTTTAAAAATGGCGACATGTCGATTGAGAACAAACCTCGTTCTGGACGACCGTCGACTTCCCGAACAGACGAAAATGTTGTGAAAGTGAAAGAAATTGTACGAACAGACCGACGACAGACCATTGACCAAATATCACAGGTTAGTGGGTTATCTTGGAGCTCAGTCCAACGCATTTTAACAGAAGACTTGACAATGAAAAGAGTCGCTGCCAAGTTTGTGCCTCGGGTTCTGACAGACACTCAAAAGGAACGTCGAATTGAAACGTGCAGTGATTTGAAACAACAGCTTGAAACTGATCCAGATTTCATGTCAAAGATCATTACGGGTGACGAGTCTTGGTGCTATGGGTACGACCCAGAAACCAAACAACAATCCAGTCAATGGAAGACTTCATTATCACCCCGACCAAAAAAAAGTCGTCAAGTCAGATCGAACATCAAAACAATGCTGATTTGTTTTTTTGATGTGAGGGGAATTGTCCATTCAGAGTTCGTTCCACCAGGCCAGACGGTAAATCAAGCTTTTTATCTTGAAGTGTTAAGAAGACTACGATACAGCATTCGTCGTAAAAGACCTAATTTGTGGCAGACAGGGGACTGGTTTTTCCACCACGACAACGCGCCTGCACACACGGCAATCTCGGTTACCCAGTTTTTGGCGAAAAACGGCATGGTTTTGCTACCACACGCACCGTACTCACCCGATCTGGCTCCGTGTGATTTTTTCTTGTTCCCACGCATGAAAAGGGGCATGAAAGGTCTCCGATTTAACAACGTTGATGATGTCAAGAAAAAAACGACGGATGAGCTGGCAGCCATCACTGAAGAGGAGTACAAAAAATGTTTTGAACAGTGGAAGCACCGGTGGAACAAATGTATTAGTTGTAATGGAGAGTATTTTGAAGGGGATAAGGGTCTTTTGTAAAAAAATTAAAAATAAATAGTTTTAAAAAATAATTCCGGTTTCTTTTGGGTACCCCCTCGTACAGTGCGAGTTATTTTTAATGAAAATAGATCATAGATTTCATAACCATGACAATTTGTTAAATTTTTAGTAGGAAAGAAAGGAGTTATTTTTACGTCAGTGCGGTGTTTCATTATCCAATAGCCGGCGTCAGTAAGGCAACCGGCAGTACAAATATCACGTGAACAACGCATGTATTTGTTGATGCTTGTCTCTCGACTCGGTGAATTCAGTATAGGTCAGTATGCTCCGCCTTCATCTGGAGTCTCTACTTCGTTAAGGTATTAACTATAAACTTAAGACGCACGCAACTAACTAAACAAATTGGTCTGAATATATATTGAACTGGAAATTATAAATGAAAACAAATTAGTCACATCATTATATCTGACAGATTATTAATAACAACAGTGAAAACAAAGCGTAGTGATAGTGCTTGGGTCGCACATTACAGTAGTGATTGTATACTTTTGTGACTGTACCGTCGTTGCATAACGAGGGACGAAAAGTGGAGTAGATAAACACCGAAGCTGCTGGTGTTAATTCGAATTGTCCAAGGTATACAAGAGTGTACCTCATACACATCTTATTGCTTATTGTTTTTATGCTTATTGTTCTTAAATTGAACAGATTGCAACGCACACACATTAGGGATAAAAAATACCTGGTAAAATGAAAAGGAAGTGAAACCAGGAAAATAAATTAGTAGTTTATTTAATGTAGCTTGTTGAAACTAATATTTTTATATTAGGAGATAATACCAGCCACATTTTCAATATACGTGTAGAGCTTATTGTATTTTATACTTAAAATGAGAAATGCAATCTGAATGTGTAACAACTTTTGGATTATACTCGATCAATGTTTAAAGCTGTTCAATTACGTGCTTTCTATCATCGCAACGCATGTCAATTCAGTTAGCCTTTGAGAGAAATCTAATTAAAAATTAACATAAATATATAAAAAATTATAACATATGAATTAATTACATAAAAGAAACCAGAAAATAAATTTTAAGAGATAAATAAAAGAAAGCGAATCTGTGTGTAAAAGAAACAAAATGAGATAGTAAAGAAGCCGAAAAGAAAATTGAGAAAGAGAATCAAATAGACAAAAAGTACAAGGTGGCATTAGCTGGAGAGTAGAGACATAGCAGAGATTCTGTTTGTTCAAACATGTGAAGTATTCACAGAGAAGAACAGCTTTCAACAGGCCATACTAATGCGACAAGTTTAGTACGTGGCATAGGTTCCAATGTGCGCTTCTTAAGTAACTTTATATGAACAATGACACCAAACCTTTTAGACTTTCTCGTAAATTCTGGCTTTCCCCTTTAAATAAACACGAATATGGTACTTTACAAGACAATTTTAGCTACTTGCTAAAGTTATATTTAAAATACACAAAGATACACAATAATTTGAATATTTACCCATTTAAAAATCAGTGACACTAATACAATTTAAATTACGGGTAACTTGCAGGTATTAAAGATTACACAATTAAATCTTACAATATTTGTAACCATTTCTGTATTACGTACTAAATATTCTTAGGAATCTTTTTTTTTAAAAAAACATGAATTCAAAATTTTTCAGAAAATTATCACTCTCAATAATTTAGTACAAAATTAATTCTAGGGAAAATCATGAAAAATAAACTTTTGGTTAAAAATGACGAGGGAAAAATAGCAAAACGGTGTACTTAATTAATCCAAACTTTTGTGATTTAGTTTATTAATATAAAATAAAAATTTTGAAATTATAATAAAGTTTTATGTTTTGGATAAATCTAGTTATTCAGCATTGAATTGTCAGTTGCTTTGAATGAAATTCTTGGAAATTAGGTGAAGGTCTTGGTTGTTCCTCTTTTTGGTTTTTTCTACATTGTTTTGAGTACCGTGGAAGATTTAAGGAAGATTATTACTGTGTTTTGTTGTACAGAAGATCTGTGGATCAGCTGGTGTCGACATAGTGAATAACATTCATAAATTTATTTTCTGATTTTCTGTGAAAAACCATCGAAAATTAATTAATTAATTAATTTCACAAGAAAAAAAAAGACTTTATTCTTATTGGGAAAGAAAAGTTTATTTTAAAATACGGTGAAGATAGAATATCAGACACGGAAATTGTGCATATGTGTGAGGTTATGTTTGTGTTTCTGTTTACATTGATTTTTTGTAAGTATTTTTCATAAACTATTGTTATATGTATAATAATCCTCCCTGTTTCCATTGACTATGGAGCAGGGAGTTATGGACAATCTCTTCAATCACGAAGAGAACTTGAAGGTGATCAACGCTCACCTAGATGTCGCACCTGAGACAACTGGTACGCAGAAAATGGCATGGACTAAGGTCATGTCTAGTAAAAAACGTCCGTTGGATACGGAAAAGAGTTCCGCTGACTCGGAATTGCCTCCTTCTAAGTTTCGAGTCCCAACAACAAATAAATACGGACCTTTAGAATCGTTACAAGAAGACTCTTGCAAGCCTCCACCAATTTATTTAAAAAACGTAGAACTGCGCGACTACAAAAACTTAATGTCTCAGTTGAAGAGTACAGTAACTGGTGACTTTGAATTTCAAGCGACCAACAACGACGGGGTAACCATTTACCCAAAAACATCCGAAACGTACCGTACTCTTGTACACCGATTAAGAGAATTGGGACGCAATTTTCATTCATATCAGCTACCCCACGAAAAAGCATACAGAGTCGTAATACGTCATTTGCATCCTAGTATCGATCCGTGTGAGATCAAGGATTCTCTGGAACAACTGTCTTTTAAGGTAAGAAACGTTGTCAATGTTTTACAGGCTGGTACAAGAGTGCCCTTACCATTATTTTTCGTTGATCTTGAGCCTGACAAAGATAACGAAAAAATCTTTAATGTTAAATCCTTGTTAAGCACACGCATTAAGGTTGAAGAGCCAAAAAAGAAAAGTGACGTAGTTCAGTGCAAAAGATGTCTACGATTTGGACACACCCGCTCGTACTGTAATCATCCGTTCAGATGTGCACGCTGCAGCAACTCTCATCCAACTGCTGATTGTCCAAGAGGTGCCAATGAACCCCGAGTCTGCGTTCTTTGCAAAGGCAATCATTCGTCCACGTACAAAGGATGTCAAACATATAAAGAACTGAGAGATAAAAGAAATTTTAATTTTAGTAAATATTCTGTTAATAAATCTCATGTAACGTTGGAGCCTCCAGTCACTGTTGCAGTCCCCGTGAGTACCTCGGTAAAGTCAAATCATACACAGTCCACTCATACTCACACCGTCCCCCTTTCTCGTGACCCGAGATTGAATTCACGGTCATACGCTCAGATGGCTGCTCCTTCCCTTCGGCAGCAGCCATCTCATACTCGGTCATCTCAGTTATTCCAGCCCTCTCAGCAGCCATCTCAGCCTTCCATGACATTCTCAACTCTTTCATCAACAGATCCCTTAACGACTCAGAATCCTTATGATCATTTTACAGCCACTCTTAACACATTTTTTACACGCTTTCAGGACCTTTTGACACCTCTCATTACTACGCTTAATATGGTCGTTAACAAGTTGCTAAGTCATATCAATGACTGAAACCAGCAGGTCCCTCGTCGTTGCTCTCTGGAACTCAGCAGGTCTTGTACGTCATGTTCACGAACTCCAACAATTTTTACATGACAATCGGGTAGACATTGCACTTATTACAGAGACACACTTTAAGGACACAACACACTGCCATATCACTGGTTACACACTATATCGAAGTACACATCCAGATGGAACTAGCCATGCAGGGTCGGCTATTTTTGTTCGTAATAGTATTAGTCATAATTCGTTCCCTCCGTACAGAAAATCGTACATTCAGGCTACCACGGTAGAAGTATCTTTAATCACTCATTCCCTTACCCTTTCTTCTGTGTACTGCCCGCCTAATCATAATATATCGCGCGAACAATTTACACATTTCTTCAATTATCTAGGAAAAAATTTCATTGCAGGTGGTGACTTTAATTCAAAACATCAACAGTTTGGATGCCGAGTTACAAACCCGCGGGGAAAAACTTTATATGATGTTTTAACTCACGAAAAATATTTTTACTATGCCCCTGCAGAACCCACTTACTATCCCCACAATAATCGTTGCCTCCCAGATATTCTAGATTTCTTTGTATCGTCTAAGTTCTTCCCCTACTACGAACTTGAAACTCTTCCTGATCTATCATCTGATCACACACCCGTGATAATTACGTTAAACTCTGAACCAACCAAATTAAAGTACAGGCATTCCCTAACATCTGGTAAAATAGACTGGAATAAGTACCAACGTATATTGTCAGAAACAACGAACCTGGGAATTTCTCTCAAAACCCCCAGTGAAATCGAGCGTGGAGTGGAAATCTTCACAAAGAATCTACAAAGCGCAGCTTGGGACAGTTGCGAAGGAGAGAACGTGGAATTTAAACAGATACCTAACGTTCCTTTTTACATCCGTCGAATGATAGTTGCTAAGCGCCGATGTCGTCGTTTATGGCAGAGAAACAGATACCCCAGCGTTAAAGCAGAACTTAATAGGCTAAATCGTCATTTACAGGTTGTCCTTTCGCGTTACAGAGCAGATAGATTTATGGCTTTCACTGAGACACTCTCTACTCAAAACAAAACACTTTGGCACACGACAAGACGAATTCTTAACTATAACAATCCTTCATTTAGTCTACAACGACCTGATGGTTCTTGGGCGACTACCAATAAAGAGAAAGCAGAAATGCTTGCTCAGCACTTGCATAACACATTCCAACCACACAACCTACAACACAAAGATCATCCGAACATAGAAAATTTCCTTAATGCTCCTCTGCAACTTAGCTTTCCCCCAAAGCCAGTTTCCCCCGGGGAACTCGTCCGAGCAATTCACGATCTGCCATTAGGCAAAGCCCCGGGATATGATCTTATTACTTCAATACTTTTGCGCCATCTTCCTAGGAAATCCATCATACTCTTAACTCACATCTTCAATTCCATTCTCCGAGTCACTCACTTCCCTATTCAGTGGAAGTACTCTATCATAATTCTCTTCTTAAAACCAGACAAACCACCTCACCAACTAACTTCTTACAGGCCAATTAGCTTACTCTCTATTCTGTCCAAACTATTTGAGAAACTCCTTCTACCACGCCTAGTACCGTTTATCGATGCTTCAAACACAATTCCTGATCATCAGTTCGGATTTCGTTCATCTCATTCCACGCTTCAGCAATGTCGCGACTAACTGATATAATCTCTTCAGCTCTTGAAAACAGACAATATTGTTCAGCCGTGTTTCTTGATGTATCTCAAGCGTTTGATCGGGTCTGGCATGATGGACTCCTATACAAATTAAAACTAATACTTCCAGATAGCCTGTATCTAGTAATAAAATCGTTTCTAGTGGAACGTTACTTTAGAGTAAAACAAGGTGACGAACTTTCTGGAATGTACGAAGTCAATGCTGGTGTACCACAAGGAAGCGTACTTGCACCAAGGCTGTTTTCTGTAAGCACCAGTGACATACCAAATTGTATCTATACCACTATGGCTATGTTTGCTGATGATATGGCAGTTCTTGCGGTTGATGCCGATCCTGTTATTGCAACTCAAAAGACACAAGACCATTTACACCAGATAGAGTCGTGGCTTAAACTTTGGAAAATTAAAATTAATGAAAACAAATCGCAACAAATGACGTTTACTCTTAGAAGACAAAACTGCCCAACCGTTTACATTAATAATATTCCGCTACCTCACACTACTCAAACACGCTACTTAGGCTTACACTTGGACAGAAAACTTACATGGAACGCACATGTTACACACACACGCCACAAACTCAAAACACGCTTCTATCAACTAAAACGCTTACTCGATAGACGTTCTAAATTAAATATGTCACACAAATTAACAATCTACAAGACAATCTTAAGACCAATCTGGACATATGGAGTTCAACTTTGGGGATCTGCTAAACCCTCACACACGAAACGTATACAAGCGATTCAGAACAAGATTCTACGAACGATAACGCAATGCCCCTTTTACATCACAAACTCAATGTTGCACAAAGACTTACAAATGCCATACGTAATTGATGTCGCGAAACAACTATACAAGACGATGCATGACAAATTTGAACTACACGACAACCCTCTCATACAAAACATGTACACTAGGGCGATACCGGGTACTCAGCGCAGACGGTTGAAGCGCCTCTGGCCAAGAGATCTTCTTGGCCAACTGTAGGACTGTGGTGATGACTGCACGCTCCTTCAAGTAAATCAAGTTTTGAAACATTAGCTTCACATTTAGAAATTGTTATATTAATTTAATAACAGATACTAAATTTCAATTAAAAGTGTCAAAAAAAAAGAAGATCTGTGACTTTCTAGAAACGGCCACCAAACATTTTTATTTAAAGGCGCTAGTTTAGTCACATTTAATATTTATCGGCCAGTTTAGTCGGTTCAAGTTGCCATAAAGTCATGAGTGAGTGCTATTAGACAGAGTTAAAATCATTGTGAGTGCATTGTTTACATTATACTTAAAAGAAAAAGGTCTGCGCGAAGTACACATTGTATTTAGTTGTAGATAAGAGGTAATTATTAAATTGAAAATACTATTTTAGTTAAGTTTTGTAATTAATCTAATTTTATTAATTTAATTTTGTAATTAATTAGAAGTCTAAGCCTAGTAACTAATTGTAATGTATAATAAAATAACGTACATAAATTATTGATATAAGTTTAAAAGTAGTCTGTGTGTTATTTACTATAATCAGATTCCGAAAGAACCTTAGCTTAAGTGTTACAGTATGTCATATAAATTAAACAAAAATAGTCATGTCGTTGGTAATATACCAGTGGTAGTTTTAAAGAACGCGTAAAGATCTGAAAATGCAAAAAGTCATATACCATGTTCTCTTCTAGTAGAATCTCATACTGAACTAACCATCATTTTGAAATATTAATGATATATTGCTAGCAGCTAGAATTCTTTTCCCAACCACGATTTCAATAGTATCAGCAGCAATTGGAAACATCTATATGTATTTAAAACTTCATTTTTTCGTTCAGATTTGTCAAACAAAACTTTTTAGTATTTCATTTTTCTGTGTTTTTAATCTCAGTGAGAATTCTCTGTTCTGATAAATTATTCTTTTGTTTAGAATCCAAGTGAATAAAATATAAGTTTAAAATACAGAGATATAAAACGATTATTTCCTTTGAGATGTACGTTACATCACTGATTCTACAGAATAAGTTTTTTTTCTGTAAGGAAAATATATTTCCACAACTTAATTTTAAATAATGTTTTGAATTTAAAAGTTGAAATACTGAATCTCTTGGGATTGGAATTTAATAGTTATTTTTCTTAAAATATAACGTTCATGTATAAAATTTATTTTTGAATTTTTAATCATCTGCAAAAAATAAAACGTTTTATCTTCAAGAATAATATCAAAATGTATTTAAAATGATACGTGGGAAGGTATATATCCCCAGTGCTTTTACATCGGTGTTCATGATTTGAAGACTTTTCGGCTGTTAAACTAAACAACAATATGCAAATTTTATAAAATTAATAGGTGACGGGATAACTTTGTTGTTGTTTAGATCATCAGCCAAAAGGCTGGTTTCAACCTCGAGAGGCTTTATTAAGTAAAACGAGAAAAGAGGTACTTTACCATGCCTTCCTCACTGAGTGGAAAAGTATCCTTATAAGCATGTCAGGCTCTCTGAAAAGCATCTGCTTCCACCCTGCAAATATCACCTTCACTTCATTCAACACAGGGTCTGGCTATGCAATGAAAATCGTTACTCTGAGAGGAGGAAACTGACTAATGTCTTTTACACCTCTACCTAGTCTGTTCTTAAATGTTTCAGTCATATAATTGAATAAATTTATTAAATGAATTATTAATCAAAAGGTTAATAGGAAAGATCATATTTGATTTATTCACAGCAGCTGTATAATAAAATATTATGACGGATGTTGTTTAGGTCAAAAGTTAAAAGGCTGGTTTGAACCTCTAGAGGTTTTACTAAGTAAAACGTGGAGTGAGGTGGTTTACTATTGCCTACCTCACTGAGTACAAAAGTAGCCTACGTTTATCAGTATCCCAGGCCTTTCGAATAGCATCTACTTTGCACCCTGCAAATGACACCTTCACTTCATTCACCACAGGGTGTGGCTGTAGGCCTATAACAATAATTTTAAATTAAACTTTTTTGCCCATAACGGGCAGGTGGAGTATTAAACTAATTGCACTCGATCTGTCAGTTCCAGGGCTACAAAAATAGTTCTGTTTCTTATCACGTAGTTAGCCAATTATACGACTGAACTATTTAAGAACAGAAGAGGTAGAGGTGTAAAAGACACTAATCAGAGTTGTATCCTCTGAGAGTAATGAATTTCACTATATAGCCAGACCCTTTGGTGAATGAAGTGAAGGTGTCATTTGCAGGGTGGAAAGTGGTTGCTTTTCGGAGGGCCTGGCATGCTGATAAGCATACTCTTTCATCTCAGTGAGGAAATCAATAGTAAACCACCTCACTCCATGTTTTTACTTAGTAAAACCTCTAGAGGTTCAAACCAGCCTTTCTGCTGTTGACCTAAACAACAACATTTATAAAAAGTCCTCAGTTGGTTGAGAGTGATAGCATGGTGCAAGTGTCCAACGAACCATTGTGTTAAAAAATGGTACAGTTCTTGAGTTTTAATGGTAGCTCTGACCTTGAAAACATCACAATTGAGTGGGCTACAAACATCGTACACATTAATTAATTAAATAAACGTGTAAATTATCCATTTAGCTGAACAATTTTAAAAACTTAAATTTTAAATGGTAGTTTTACGTATAGCCTATAATTTCAATTTCGAATTAACGTAGTGAGTGTATATTCACGAACGCAGACAATGTTTTTAGTCAGACTAGTAGCAGCTATGTTCGGCCGCGCGAGAGACACCGTTTAACCTAACGACTTGTATATCTGAAAAAAAAACTTATTTTACTGGTCTAGCCCTATTCATTAGTAGTACAAATAAGCGCCGCCTTTTTTTTGGCTTAACGTCCGACTTTTCTACAATTACTGTTAATGCAGACGGTGAAGGATGAAATGATTTTTTGTAACGTATGAAAATATGCCGTGCCTGAATGGGATTCGAACCCAATACCCCATAGTAAGAGGCGAGCACGTTACCAACTACGCCAATGCGGCCGGCTTTTAGAAACACCGGTTATTACGATCAGTAGCTTATAATCAAATGCAAGAGAACGAAATCTAATCATAACATTTATGTAATTTTCTGCTGTTTGTATGAACATGTATTTTTATTCTTATTTTTATAACGTTTAAGGCTGTTCAATGTTATCAAACGTATAAAACATCCTTGATACATAGTTATCTACTTGATGACAGGCTGTATTATCTAACTTTACTTAATTTTGGGTAATTGTTTTTTCCAAAGGGAGGTTACAGATTGTTAACGAAGAGCAAGTCCTTTAGAAACAATATATCACATCGTATCCCATATCCGTTCCTTTTTAAAAAGAAGACATGTGACTCACCGTAGAAATGAATTAAACGCAATTGAGGAGTTTGATGGAAAAAGGGTCTATCTACAAAACCGACACATTCAGTAAACGATACTTTAATTATTTTTTTATAAATATTGTGATGCATTGCAATAGAAGTAGGCGGACAGATATGATATAAATTTGAATTTTTTACTAATAAGAAACTACACAAAATTATAATACAGAATACACAACCGAAATTTTAAACCACTTAATACTTTAATTAGTTAATTACAACAATTTGATAAGTTTACAACATAATCTCATTGACTGCCTACGAGTTAACGAATTTTCCTGCCTTGACATGACATTCTGAATATCGTCGTTGGATCTTTTAGAAAAAAAACATAGAGGTAACATAGAGGTATGAAACTTTGTACAAATACAGAGAACATCATAGCGGACCCAATAAACACTTTGAAGGGAAAAGGGTGAGACATGCCTAATTTGGTAATTCCATAAATCTCAGAAGGGTATCATAAATAACTAGAATGGTGTCATTTGCTTGAACAAATTAAGGAATATGGGTGTGAAGATTGTAAGGGGAGTGAAAATTTTAAAAGAGTTCTCACGGGAACAAAAAAATTAAGAATTGTTAAAAGAAATAAATTAAAAATTAGTTGATTGTCCCGTGAGGGAAAAGACTGGAAGGAACCCTGTTGAGCCATTGATGTTTGAACATATCCAGTCAGAGGAATGGTCAAATATTTGTCATTGGCTTACGGGTATCTATGTGTAACATGTGTCTGACTTGAGGATTTTTGGTGGGAATTAGAAAGGAGGCGAGTCGAAAAGGGAAGACAAAGGCGTAAGGAGAGTTAGTTGGAAATGAGAGATCGAAGGGTGCACAGTGAGGTTGCTGGGCGACAAGAACGCTAAATGACAGAAATTGGTTAAAATATTAAAGTATCAGTTAAATTAAAATATTACATCACGGACAAACAATAAAAGAAACAAACAAACAACTTCATATACTATTCTCCAGCATCACCGCGAAAATAATACAATTTCAACAATATCGGAATTTTATTCATCTTCATCTTTATTCATCTTCTTCTTCTTCTTCTTCTTCATCGTCTCCTTGATAGCGAATTCTATTCCAAATCTTCAATCAAGTACTACAGGACCTGTTCCGGCATCCACCAGCTACAAGACATTTCGATTTGTGCCCTCCGGACAGTTGGCGACTTCCGACCAGTCGAGGTATCCTGGTCAAGACATCCTCGGGAAGCGATCGTACACAACTCCACCATACATCAAGTTACAAAAAATTAGTAAAAAAATTTACAGGTATTTATAAATCAAAATTGTAAATGTGTACACATATTTTAATTTAATTTAATTGTCTTTATTTTGTATTTTAACAGGGTGTGTCTCGACTATATCTTTTTAATTAAAATGATAAGACGTAATAATAACATTCTGTGCAATTTTTTATAAACCACCTATTTCCACTAAACCATCTAACGAACCTCACGCAAAAGAAATAGATTTAAAATTAATCATAAAAACCGATATAGTACAAAAGTGGCAAACCCTATTGGGGGGACTTTTGGTTATAAAAAATTAGAATTTATTAAAAAGAGAAGAGTACAAGGGCCTATAGTATTTTAGGTTCCTTTTTCCATCAAACTCCTCAATTATGAGCTTCATATATGTTAATTTCCTCCGAAGCAAGAGAAACTTAATGAAATGCACGTAATTTAAGTTTTCGTGATTTTAATACAATATTCTGTAAATGTAAGAATCATTGTTGTACACCTTGTACTTTTGTCTCATTTATAAGATTTCAGTTCTTTCATATAAAACATAAAACACCTGAAATTACCAATAGCAAATAAACAGAATAAATTAAAACGTATTAAAAAAAAGAATGACTATAACCTACAAAAAGGAAAATAGAGGTACGGCTGGGAAAGATTAAATAAAAAAAGCTCACGGTAGTGAGTCATGAACAAAATTCGAAAAAGGTATTTATTTATGAATAGAGAAAAGCTACAGCAGAAAAAAAGAATAGACACTATTTACAATTTTTATACGCTTTTTTTATTTGTTCTCTGTTAATCGAATAGCAATAAGAAAATTTGATATTTATTTAAGTTTTAGAGTACATCACTAGTACAGATTTGTTGGTACTGCACCGCAGCAGCCACCACACTAGTTTCTTTGAAAAAGGTCTCTTGGCCATCAGCTTTCCCTGAAAATTACCTGGTATAAACTACGAATGCATGTGTTGTATGAACGGCTTTGTTTTTATGTGAAATGAGTGAAAAATGAATTATAAAGGTCTTTTGGTAGATCTGTGGCAAGTGGTAAAAGTAAGTCGTTTTGTAGTGTGTTATACAGTAGAGACATTGTGTTATTTTACAAAATATTTCGTTCCGAATTGCCTGAACTTTTGAAGCTAAAAAGGCAAAAATGTTTACGGTGTTTCCCAACAAATTTGACACGTATAAAGAAATTAACATTGGACAATATACTGTCAACATTAATTTTATTATAAGGGTGTAATCATATTTTTTATTATTTCAGTCGTTAGAAAACAAAATAAAAATGAGCCTACGAAATATTTTAATAGGTAATAATTTAATTATTAATAAATAAAGGCAAAAATGTTAATCGATTTCGACATATTGCGGTACTTACATAAGAAAAAATTGCGCGCGGCTGATGTCTGTTTAGTAACTCTGAGCGTTTAGAGATCACTGAACATTTTACTTTTGATATGATCGTATGAGAGTCGTGAGTTCGAATCCCACACTAACTAATTTTTTTAAAATTTTATTTCTTTGTTAAAAATAATTTTATCAAAAATGTTCAAAATAATTTAACTCAATAGATCTAATCTGATTACTGTATTGCCAATCAAAAAGTAAAATGCATTTCCCTTAAATTTTTATATTTTGTAAGTTATTCGAGATTGGTTGGAGTTAGTCAGATTTAAAAGTCTTTAAGCAACTTTTTCATTGGTTGTTACGTGAGTAATTGTGTGACTTTTAATCTACGAGAAAAAAGATAAACAAATATCTTACGAATTAAAAATTGCAATTATAATTTCAAATGCTTGTCATTATTGAATAAAAATAGGCTCATAAATATCATTTAACAAAAAGTGTTACATTTTATTAATAAAGGCGAATGAACCTGAATTAGGGGTTAAAACGTAAATTTTTAAATAATAAATAATATTATTGAAAATGTAAAACCATAGATTTTTATTTTCAAATATCACCCAAGTTTTTAACTCTTAAAACAAAATGGGGTAGTAATACATTATTTACAGAAACTTGCTCCACCGATTTCACCTAGTACAAGAAACAACTTAGTTCCATCTTACTATAAAACAATACTTTTGTTAAAAAATACAAAAGTAAGGAACTCAAAAAGTTGTACTATTGGAAATCTATTCAAATTTAATAGTAAAGGAAAGTTCACTCCAATGGTATAAAATTTACTGCCGGTGTATAAAACGGTTTATTTATAGTAGGATCAATATTCATTAATGACAGTGTCTACTTTTATATTGTTTCGTTGTTTTTGCAATAAAATATAGCTCGGTATTATTGGAATACAGATTAATAACACGGTTAATAATTTATATCGTATTTAATTTATGTAAAATTAATTTGAAATAACTTTTACTTTGCTTAAGATACAGCGCAATAAAGTTTTGTTTGCTTATTGTAAAGCTATCTATAAAGAAAAGTTAGAATTATTTAATTTCATGTAAATGATATGGATGAAGCTGTTTGGTGAGGGTGTTTGGGGGGATGGTATTTAAGAAGAGTTGAAAATAAAGGAGAGGGGGGTTTTTGAGTTTACAGTTTTTGGAGAGGAGGAAGAAATGATGACGGTGAAGGGTGAAGAAGAGGTTTTGGCGTTATGAAGGGACAGAAGAAAACGTGAGAAGCGAGACAATTTTAATACTTATTCCGCCTACAAAGTTTAAAATTTATGGCGCCAAACTTCTATTTAATATGGAGATTTTGTCCTTTGTCTTAAGATCCGTATATTCAAACAAGGAGATCCGCCGGCGCTGCAATGCAGTTAAATTATAAACTCGAGTTAGAGACTCATCTTGTTCTACTTAAAAACAAGTATCACCCTGTTGCCCTCTTCTATCCATACAACCCTTAGCATCATTGTCGCGATGAGGTGGAACACATCCCCTTCTTCGGTCCGACCATCTTTTACATTGCAACCCGACACTCTTAAGAACAACTTAATAACGAGAGTAGAAATCTACGGCTTAGGCCTCCGACAGCAAAAATAATACTATTCTTACATTCGTTAAGCAATTATCACGATGCACTTTCACAGCGATTTAATTAAAAGATCATTTCGATGAACAAATCTTGTCTAGATAAACCTAAAGAAAGTCTAGACACAAAACAACAAATTAGTTTTAAATTAATATTAATTTATTGTGCCTTTTAAATAAAAAGTTACTACATAATTTTCTAACAGAAAACGTTTTCGTATCAAACGTTGTTTAGGGAAATGTGAGTACTGGGCGTTTCTGGAGGAATTCGCCGTAGGCTACTTCACGGGCGTATTTCTCTCACGAAAATAACGATAAAGTTCATAATGATAATTAAACATACGCCCGAAAACGCTTCATAGCGATTAGCTTGCGAAAGATTTCACCCCGATTTCAGATCCCCTGATGAATTTTTGGGGTTCAGTTTTTATGATAAATTTGGTGGATTTATACGACATTTGGTCTGAAAGATTTAAGAAAACAGGTCCCGAAACTGTATCTTCAGTAGTTTTAAAGATATCTGACATGAAACACAAAACATTGATATAAGAAACACGTTGTTTTACGTTTACTGCAATAACTTGTCAAAATTTTTTATAAACAATTACATTTTAGTAATGAAATTTGTAGAGAATTTAATTTTGAACAATTTGATGTAAATTAAGTCAATAACAACCAAATAACTTTTGTAAATTCGTTTTTATTAAAAATCAAACAGGATTTGCAAAGCTTGATTTTCAGAATTTTTAGTTGAGTATGATTTTTAATAAAAATTAATCTAAAAAAGTTATTCAGTTGTTATTGACTTAATTTAAAAACAAATATTCAGAATTAAATTATCTACAAATTTAGTTACCAAAATTTTATTGTTTATTATTCATTTTGCAAAGTTATTGCAGTTTAAACATAAAAAAGTGCCTTTTTATATCATTATTTTGTGTTTTTGTCAGATATCTTTAAAACTACTGAAAATACAGTTCTGGGACCTGTTTTATTGAATCTTTCAGACCAAATTTCTTATAAATCCACCAAATTTGTCACAAAAAGTGAACCCCAAAAAATTCAGTTTGACCGAATTTCACGAGGGGAACTAAAATCGAGGTGAAATGTTTCGCTAGCTGTAACTCGCTAATGAAGCCTTCTCGGACCTATGTATGAATTTTTTTCATTAATTTGATGAGAGGAATATGGCAGTGAAGTGTGGCCGATTACTCCTGAAACATACACTATATTCTGTATTCAGTCAATGCCACAAATATTAAAAAAAATTTATTACGTACATTAAAGGAAAAATTAGAGTATTTAAAATGAATCTTTTCACGATTTTGGATATTGTAATATTATTAGCAGAACGGCAGGAAAGTTTTTTTTATTAACTTTTAGCCATTTAAAGAAGTAAGACATTCATTCTAATCATTAGGCTATAAATCTTCTCGACGACAATATTGAAAATCAAAGACCCAAAAGGCGAGAATATTAGTTCTTCCATTCCGTTTCACCTGATCAAAAATATTTAATCATTCTTTCAAGATTAAAAACGCAAAATTATATTACGAATGGTCAACTCTTATTCTCAATAGACTTAATACACTCATTAATCTAAAAACTCAATCATCAAATTAATTTTCAATCATCAGTTAAACAGATAATCAGTATCACGTCTTCATTCTCTCCTTTTCACCCCTCATTCATCTCGTCCATTCATTTTAAAACAACTACGTCTTTCTCCAAAAATTAAAAGTTGTACATTGCCAGGACCCAAGAAGAAACCCTTCATCACTTAAAACCAAACGATCACAACACGGAAGCAACGCTGCCGCTGTCTTCTTCAAGATATATCCGAAAATTTTAAAACATTTACTGAAAGTTTTAGTTAAACTATTTGTAAATAATGCTTAACTGTTAAAAAACTTTTAACCTATCTGTCATCATCTTCAGCCTCGTAAATTGATTCACAAAAATCTTAAATCGATTATCTTTTCAGTCACTTATATGTGTTAATGGGTACGTAAAATGAAGACGTTTATGGATTTACGCCAAAAATCCCTACAATTTTGCTTTGTATTTTTGAAAGTATACACTACACCACAATATCTAGAATGAACAAAAGTAATGGATGGAGGAGATTTATTAGTGTTTACCCCAGGATGACGCAGTCACTAAGACGGAGGTAAACTTGATTAAAATGAAATGGTATCGCCGATGATGATGCAAATTTCGTAGACGATGGTGTTGATTATAAAGTGACAAAAATATTATTGAAGGAGATGCTGAATGAGGTGTGTCCTTCCTGACGTACCAACGTGTTTCAATGGTGAGCCTTAATTAGCTAGAGTGAAACACCTGGATCCTGTTTTAATTGGTTCGTGCAGCAGCGCCAAAAAATTAATTGAATATACGATAAAAAATTAGTGTGGAACGAATAAATTTAACGTTCTTATTTCTAAAATACAGCCAACCTTTTCACATTTCAAATAGAATTTTCGGAAATACCTCTCTACAAGTTCAGGTTTTGATTTTATTAACACCATATTTTGTACTCTTTTACAATTTTGTAAAAAAAGCGGATATATAAGAGGTTTATGTAGCCAAATGTGTGTGAACTGGTGCAGAATTGCCAGAAGTGTATTTTGAAAACAGTATTTGCATACCCTTTTAATTTTCAGTTTTATTCTTTTTGTAGATAATAGTTCTTTTATGACAAAATAGTTATTTTTGCCTAACCGTTTTGGATGTTGGCGCAAATCATCATTGTTTCTCTGACTTTGTTGATTGCTATCCGTAACAATTCCTTTGAGCTTTTATTAAACTTAATATCGGGGAGCCAAAAAATTATTCTTCAGTCATGATTAATTTTTCGTTCATTTTTGCTTGTAGAATGCGTTGTTGTATTTCATATCTTTTTAGATTTCTCATGATACGTCCGAGGTACTGCAACGTGCGACATTCAACGATTTTAACTAATTATAACATTGTTATAATGTTGTAATGTAATAATACTCGTATTATTATAATTTGTTAACTAATAATGAATAAAATTAGTTAAAATTATTATAACTAACTTTATTCATTGTCCGCAAGATTTCTAAGTTATACGATTGTAATTATAGTTAT
This sequence comes from Catonia carolina, assembly GCA_035578175.1. Taxonomy (NCBI): domain Eukaryota; kingdom Metazoa; phylum Arthropoda; class Insecta; order Hemiptera; family Achilidae; genus Catonia; species Catonia carolina. The sequence goes on along the minus strand of JAQMRL010000001.1, from coordinate 250,427,011 downwards.
TTAATAAGGTTTTGAAAATGCTTCAAAAAAGTCATCACTTTATGAACCTATACTATACTGCTTTATTATAATTTTACAAGTATCTTAGTATCCTGCGAAGTAAAAGGTATCTCAAATATTAGAGACATCAAGCAGAGGAAATTTTTTTACAAAATCTCGTCGTATAGATTTATCAACACATTATCTATCTCTATAGTACGGAAACTCTTGAATAATTTAACGATTGAAATCAATATTACAAGAAAACAAAATACTTCCTCAATTTTAATTCAGTTTCCAAGGAGGGCAATTCCTCGGAGATTGAACAATAGACTATAAGGAACAATAGAACATTTACACAAGAGTAAATTTTAGAGAAAATAATGAATGCTATTACTTTTTTATTGGATGAAAAAATATTTAATTGATGTGGACCCCATTTTTTCCATTAATAGGTTACAAAACGGTACTTATAATGTAGTATTGAAATGATGTTAATATAAAAAAACTGCATACAATATAGAGTATTGGAAAACGTTTAACATTTTTTAGATGATTTATAGAGTTTATTGCTGGACAAGATGGAAGGGCGTACGTTAAAAAAGGGGTTATGTTATGCTAAAATGGTCCAGTTAAACCAAGCGAGATGGACTGAATAAACGAATGGGTCAGGCTTAACGCAATATAGCCATAATTATGGTCATTTTTTTCTCTAAAAGTAAATTATATGAAGTGGGACGTATAAATATATCGGGTAACGGAATATGTATAATGATAGTAGAAAGGGGAAACCGACGGAATGGCTATCAGATAACTACGTTTTGTGCAAATGATATTTAGAATAGAGTCACTCGGACAGGAGGAAGAGATGTTATGCTGTATAGCCTAGCCGGACAAAAACTGATTTTGTAGAACAATAAGGTAGCGGTCTCGCGGGGGTGCTGAGGGGCTAAACAAAGCCCGTCCATGTAAACCCCTCTAATATTATCTCCAGACAATATACTGCGGTAACCATTGTAACAACTTCCCCCTCCACTCTTATTACACCTCCCTTCTTCCATAACCATAACTATCCTCTGCCACGCCCCCTCCCTACATCATACTCATTTATGATCAAACGCAATTTACAACAAACAGCTCATTTTGTTACCGAATACAAATTACGACAAATTGTCAGATATTCAAAACTTCATCCACTCATTCATTTATTTTCCCTTGTAGATTATCACACGATATGGATTACAAAATGAAAATAAATATTCCATATTACCCAACTAACATAACTATTATTAATACCACTATCACTACCTACTAAATCACTACTATAAAATAATACTACGGATAATTAATTATTATTCTACAAACAACAAACTGTGTTATATCCGCAACATGTAAACTTAACGGTAGTAGCTTTTTTACGTTAGGTAATCTACAATATTCACACTGTTAAATTATGCAACGAGTAATTAGTCATTATTATGGTAATGTGAAACCATTCATGTTTCACATACAAAGCATTGATAAGAACAATATTAATTTTATAGTTCATACGGTTGATCGCACGCGTCATTCAATGATATCGAAATAAACTTTCTTCATAATTTTCACGTATTTGATAATATTATAATAATAATCTTTTATTCCACATATTTATGATCAACATATTTATGATACAACATGAAGACAAAATACATAAATCAGTATACAAAATAAATCAGTCATTTCAGAAAGCCCATAATTCAAAATTTTACATTTTTTTTTAGTGTATTTTTGAATTAACTGAATTTAAACACACCATCCCTACAAAAATCACATAAGTTTGGTTTTCTTTAAGTAATATAACTCTAAGAAAATGCTTATCCTTAAGAATATAAAGTGTTTCCTTCTAATTAAAAAATTAAAGTGGATGTTCTTTTGAACCTTAAGCTCTACTTTCTAGTGGAAGAGTCCATAAAAAGATTCTATGCAAAAATCTTTTTAATGTTTATAACTACTGTTCATGACAACGACGAAGAACATGAATAGCCCTGAAAATCAACATTTTTCTTTCTTAAAGTTAAGAATTTCAATTTTTATTATTGCAGAAAGCTATTTTAAGTCATAATGTAAACTACTGAAATAAATACAATTGTACAGAACAATTTTCTTCAGGTCTAACAACTTATTTTACAAAAAAACAACGTAAGTTAACATTTCACTTCAATTTATTTCAGATACACCTTAAGTCTGAATTTTCAATTTTTTTAAACAAGTGGTTTGTTTTTCAAAAGACAAAAGTATATTTCATATTAAAGGGAATAGCGCTCTCTGTACAATTTATATTTTTTTAATTGAAACATATTAAATTATATAGTACAAGTTTTTTAATCTTTTCAAAAGTTAGTTTTTTTGACTTATGGACTTTCTGAAATGACCGATTCAAATGCAACCTAAATAAAATTACACTATACTAAGAACGAAAGATTTAGGCGGGTCGAGTTCTCGCTCGTGTATCCCTTCCACAACCTCCTATGTACTCTTAGTCTCCCCTTACGCTTTTTAGAGTGTTAAAAGAAGTTCACTATTTTTACGTGTTAGTTTAAATAAAAGTATTTTATCCACTGTACTTTTTCACTTACTGTATTTATTTACTGCAGTTGAATAATATATTTTTATATTAATACAGTCGATTTTCGATATAGTGAACTTCGATATAACGAAAACCTTGATTATACGAATTTTTTTACTGCACCGTGACATTATAATTAAACTAGCCTATATGTAAATTTACCTCGATTTAACGAATAAATACCTTGATATAACGAAATAGTATTATTCGATAAGTAGGCCCTACGAAGTGACAAGCTGTATTTTGATTTCTCTGTGAGTTTTAAGGTAGATTCTTTTGATTTCCATCAACTGGAAACGTCAGTAACGAAGTTACTATAGAGAATTTCATCACGGTTGATGAACAGATTACGGTTAGTGATTTTCCGAACGATAACGACATACTTTATGGTGTTAGTAATTCCGCTAACCGGGATGATGAAGAAGTAGAAGATGATGAAAACTAAAAAATTAAAGCCTATTTAAACGTAAAGTAATTTTAGTTATTATTTTTAATTTAGAAATTACTTGAAATATATTATAGTCTACAAAATTTAAAGATTGTAGATTCTCTGTACGAATAAATTAAATTTTAATGAAAACTTTAGACACTCTCTTCCAAAATACCCGGTTTCTAAATAAAAAAATGATGATATTTAGTTAACTAATAACCTTATAGGAATAATTATGAATAAAAATGTTTTTAAAATTTAATGAAATAAAAACTGAATGAATAAAATAACTTAAGGGGATGTTCTTCACCATATAAGTGGATACCCACGAAGTTTTATGAGTGTGCACGTAAGTATGTGTGTTTGTGTGAATTTGTGCACCCTCTGCAGTATTAAGTGGCGTTCTTAACTCGTCGTTATTTATAGCTCAATTATAGGAAAATGGTAGTATTGATACAACGCTATGCTCTCTAAGCTTTTTACTCCCTTTAATGGGTAAGGTTATCACAAAACCTGCCCCAGGGTAACCACACGCAGCCATTATTCCACATCTAAACTACAAATTTCAGATGGTATTTTTATTCTAAGCACATGCACTGAACACATATGAAGTTGCACGTACTTTGAAGTATAAAATAAATATTTAGGTCAATTCACATTCATGCAAATATGAATTTTTTTCAATAAATAAATAACTAAGTAGCTAAGAAGTTGGTACTTGTTGCTGAGAAATCCAGGTTCGATTTCAAATAAAATTTATTGTTGGTATTTTTCGTGATTTAGCCTATACACGAATTCATCAAATTTTAAAATCTTTATTATTTAGTTCATCAGCTAAATAGCTGGTTTGAACCTGCAGAGGTTTTACTAAGTAAAACGAGAAGTGAGATGGCTTACAATTGCCTTCATCACTGAGTGGGAAAGTTCGCTTATCATCATGGAGGACGGCCTGTTAGAGTTTTCAGTTGGAGTCTATGGGGAAGACGAAGAAGAGGCCGATCAGCGAGAGGCGGATTGATGGTGTTATGGAATCTAATTATGGACAAAAGAGGGTTGACAAATGTAGATTGGTGTGATAGAGGAAGTGGTGTCTGAGATATTTTACGTTTTGCGATAATTTTCCTGTTTTTATGTTCATTTATTGAATTAATTCACGTAAAGAAATATATTCACATTGTGTTAGTTAAAATATATTGTTAAGTAGTTTCGTTGTTGTTTAGGTCATCAGCCGAAAGGCTGGTTTGACCTGTAGGGGTTTTACTAAGTAAAACAAGGAGTGAAGTGGTTTACTTTACCTTCCTCACTGAGTGGAAAAGTACGCTTATCAGCATGCCGGGCCTTCTGAAAAGCACATATTTTCCACTCTGGAAATTACACTTTCACTTCATTCACCACAGGGTCTGGTTGTATAATTAAATTCATTACTTTCAGAGGAGATAACTCTGATAAGTGTTATTTACACCTCTACCTCTTTTGTTCTTAAATGATTCAGTCATTTAATTAGATACTATGTGATAAGAAACAGAACTATTTATTTTAGCCTTGCAACGAACAGATTGAGTGTAAATAATTTGACACTCAACCTGTCTGTATGGGCAGATAAAATCTTTATAAAATAATATAGTATTTTAATTTGGCCACCATTGCCTCAGCTATCAAATTTTGTATTAAATTCTAAACCGATTAGGACTGAAGCTGAATGAAAATTTATATATAATTTTTTAATATTAAGTCTGTTCGCTAACGTAACAATTGTCAGGTCACCTGCATGGTGTTACCGGTGTAACATGACAGTACTTAGCAACTTCGTTTACTATTCGTTCGAATGACTGGGTTGGCCTTCAGTATACAGTATTCGGGGTGATTCATGAGGTTCTCCTCCACTTCTACAGCGCTTTCTACTAGTAAAAATAATGAAGTGTTAAATAAACATAGGTCCAAGAACACTTTGTTAGCGATTAGACCTAGCGAAGTATATCGGCATGATTTCTGGGCAAAGAGTGAAATAAAGTCATTCTGAACTTCTGGAAAGGTAAATTAAGTAGCCAAATGACCTGAAAAAGCTAATAAAATAGGTTTAATAACTGGGCGTTTATTAGTTTTTAGGGAATTTGGGGTTAAATTCAAGAAATTGGGGCAAGAAACCCTGTTTTTTACGTTTGATGTACAATAACTCTGTTAAATGGGAAAGAAATACATCAAATTTTAAACATAAATTGTTTAAATATATTTTATGTTTAAAGATTTTATGATTGTATTTATTACACATTGACAAAAGTTATTGTACATCAAACGTAAAGAAACGGGGTTTTATCCCCCAATTTCTTGCATTTAACTCCGAATTCAACACTACTAAAGGTACAGTCCTGATACCCATTTTATTAGCTTTTTCAGGGTAAAATACATTAGAAACCACAAATTTTGTCACTTTTTTACGTTTCCAGAAGTTTGCTATGTCTTTCTTTCACTCCTTGCCCAGAAATCATGCCGAAATATTTTGCTAGCTGTAACTCGTTAACGAAGCGTTTTCGAACCTATATTTATATAAATTTTTTTCATTAATTTTACTAGTAGAATGCGCTATGGACTAGATGGAGGAAGGAGAACCTGACGAATCACCTGGTATATAAAATCAAGCCTTTTGAAACTTTTTCGTCTTCATATTCCATATCATTTCAGAACGTTGATAACCATCACAGAAATTTTATTTACTTTCTATTGGCAGCCACTCTAAAATGCATACGACACTTATTCCGTAAGGTCTATCAATCAGCCGTGACTCTGTTCTTCAATCATAGAATTCAAGTATAGCAAAACTTACGAAAAAATAGTTACGTTAGATTGTTTGGGTTCTTCTGTTACTACATTGATAATTAGTTACAATAATTACTTATATTATTGTAATGTTTACATTGTACATGCATAAAAATTGTACAAAAATCTAACTGCTTTTATTAATTTATAATAAAATGCTCTTTGCTTCGTTTTTTTTCGGTTTTATTTGCTACTCACAGCAAAGGGTTGGACAAATATTTATTTAGTTTTGAACAGCATAAAATTTTACCGATATTGTAAAACACTTTGTAATTAGTATTTATTTATGCTTTTTTATTATCAGAAAAGTTTTGTTAAAAAATAATATATGTAAAATTTAGTTATTTATAAAATATTGTAAGTTAATGAGAAAACTTTATAAAAATTTAAACATAAATTTTTATAATATTCCAGGAAAAAGAAAAAAATACGAACGTTATTTTTTTCTTTTAATAATGAAACAGAATAATATTAATAACACGTAATATTTCAGAGTCTAATGAACGCTCGTTACGATTCGCCGGTGACAAAAAATAAGAATCCTTGTCTACAAGAAGAAAATTTGGACTTCATATTTTTGCTGTAAAGAAAGAAGAAAAAGTAAGATAATAGGACAACCGACAAAGTTGGACGAAGGGAGAAATGCTCTGCGTTACGTCACACAAGTAATGTAAGAGAAGGAGATTTTAGCCACCACCAGACACGGCACGAGCGAGATTAGGCTGTGGTGATGGTGGGAGAAATAAAACCACCCTTTGCGACTTTCATCCCCCAGAGCAATTTAAAAACACTTTGTACAACTTTCATAAAAGATTGCAATTCTTGGCACATACAGTACACATTGTATCTCAGACTATATACAAGAATATTATGTGATACACAACATCGTATCACGTGAGAGGCGTTATTGCTTTACATCATACCACAACACATATCACTAAGTCTCACACATCATACTCCATCTGTCTACTTCAGTCACTTAACTTTCTTTAAATATACTCAATTCCTATTAAATGTAGTAATTAATTAAAATAAAAGTTTATTAGATAGGTATTTTAACAATTTAAATTGGTTGTACGTAATACTGTATTGGATTTCAAAAATATAGGTGCCGAGTTTGATTCCAAGCTAAAACATTGACAATTTTAACTTAATTTTAAGTAACATGAAATTTTAATAAAATTGAAAAGAAAAGACAAGAATCATTGAACAAAGATTTAATATTTAACTTAAATCTAAAAGATACTGTCTCCAATGAATGGGTCTTTTTTGTTTAAAGTCGCATCAACTACGTAATCATTAGCGTCTACGGTGGAGTATGTAACATTAACTGTGGAATTTGACACGTGAAAATTTCTAGATCCTGCCCGGGAATCGAACCCGGGACCTCCGCGTATTAGGTTAATGCGCTAACCACTACGCTACGGAGGCGGCGAATGGAGTCTTTAATAATTTGAATATTAATTTTTTAGTAATTGAGAGCTAGAAGATTGGAATAATGGCGAGGACTTTGTTAGTTCACAGCACAATGAAATACTTATTATTTTTAAGATGAAAGTAAAGAAAATGTATAAATGAAAACGTTACTTAAACTAATAAACTATTTTATTTATTTTTTGGAAATTTATGTTGCATCAACATCTTGGTTATTAGCGACTACTTTGTGGTACAAAACATTGGGTTTTGGGATGAAATGCTATCCAGATCTTAGCCGGGAATCAAACCTTGAACCTTCTGCTTGGTAGACTACTTATTTATTTATCATAGTTCGGATAATAGTCTTATATTTTACAACTTTACAAGACGACGCAGGACAAATTTGAATTACATGACAACCCTCTCATACAAAACGTGTACACCAGGTCGATACCGGGTACGTAGCACAGACGTTTGAAATGCCTCTGGCCAAGGGATCTTGGCTAACTGTAAAACTGTAGTGATGACTGCAAGCTCCAATACGTAATTCAAGATTTGGAACCTTTAACGTCATATTTAGAAATTGTCATAATTTTGTAATAACATAACTTTTCAATAAAAACGAGTCAAATTTTTTTTAATTTATTTTATTTTGGGTAATACACTTTTAAATGAAATTCGCTTTCTTTGCGTAGTAGATCAGAGCGTAAGTTTACATTCAATTTCAAGACAGAAGCTCTCAAGTTCGAATCTTCTCTCAAGTTCGCTAAGACCAAGGCCTGAATGGTTATAACACATTAAACCAACTGATTTAGTTCATAAACCAATTTTAATCACCAATTACCAAGCTGTTAATGCTATTTCAAAGAAATAAAAGTATTAAAATTTGCCAGCCGCATTGGTGGAGTTTGTAACGTGCTCGCATCTCATCATGGGGTCTTGGGTTTGAATCCCACTCAGGTGTGGCATATTTTCAAACGTTATAGGGCTTCTTAGCCCTCTCAACCAGGATTCAGGATTCAGGATTCAACGTTACAAAAAAAAATAATTTCATCCTTCACAGTTACAACCCAACGCGTCGCTAATGACCACTGTAGTTGATGCGACGTTAAATAAAACAAAAAAAAAAAAAAATTAAAATTTTGTTTCTTAGATCTGGACTGTTTATATAATTTCGTGAATCAGATTTGGTCACCAGTTTTAGGATTCGTTTGAAATCATATTTGGTTTCTATTAACTTCGTTTCTTGCCAGTAACTGTTTTATTACAAGGGACAGTCATCTTATTTGATTATAAAATTTTCTTGATTATTTTAGTACGAATTTTAATAGGTTGTTGTTTCTGGTTGTCAGATGGTCATCACTAAAAGTTGTTTACCTGACTGTCTATAAAATATCTCATATTTATTGTTCCTCTTAAAAAACATTAATTTTACACTTCGTGGATAAGATGGGGTGCTATTCATGACCCAATAAGCTGTTAATACTAATATAATTAGAAATTTTCCCATCTGTACTTTGTTTATAATAGTGTTCTGTTCTCACCTTTTACAATATAGGTTATATTTTTTAACCCCACCACAGAGAAATTTGTGATCACCGGAGGCTACATTGATAAAATTTGTTTATTTTATTAAAAAAAAAAATCTTTTATGTCTTATGAGAAATGGTTAGTGAAGTAGAGGACTAAAATTAACGAAACCAAATTAACACACATCGGAAAAATGACTCATCACCCTAATTACACAAAAGAAACAACTCGAGTTATTGTGGGGTATATCCAGAACTTTAAATCTAAACGTTTTCAACGTCTTCAATCAAAATATTTGCAGCAAGCCCTACAGTTTTTAAAACACCTATACCTATATAACTATATTAAGAACACCTGTATTTAGATCTTAATATCGACATTGCAAAAACAAGTAATATCAAATTTCAGTTCCTAATAAGAAATTTTTTTCTTCTTCAGAAGACGAAGAGAAACTTTCGAATGATGGTTCAGTCATCATCCAAATCGCCTAGCTCTAAAACTGCTCAACAGTGGCGATAACGATTTTACGCGATTAAAAAACCCAGTGTATTACTTAGATTTTTTTAATAATCATTGTTCAAAACTATAACCTAAATCTAATACACTGGGTCCTTTCAGTCTTGTAAAACTGTTATCGGTAATGTTGAGTGGTTTTAGAATCAAGTTTTACTCTCTCAGGTTTGTACAAGAAAAGCTACACCTCATCTAGGATGATTTATTTTGTATAACGATGCTCATACAAATCATCCCGATTTCATTGAGTACTGGGTTTACTTATTGATCTTAAACTAAACAAATTGCAAAATATAAACATCAGGGGTTTAAAAAGAAATAGTCATTATTATTTATAAAAACGTTTTCTAGTAGGACAGCAGTAATACTTTCATCAACAAATGAAATTATAAGCTCTTAAATTAACATTTATTACAATAAATTATTAATTATTCAATGTAATGTGAACAAATTGTGATGTTACTGACTTGGAAACAACAAAAGGATATAAACCTGGATTCGTCTATAATAAGTAATTACTAAATAAAGAGCTTCAGATGTAGTTAAAATACTGTTTCAGATTTTAAGCCTTTAGTATTTTTTTGGAAAGTATATTTAGGTAGTATTAAAGAGTATTACTGAATAGATGACCCGTAAATTTTTATAAACATTTTTTTTTGGAAAAGAAAAATATAACCTGATTCAATTTCCTAGTGGACATGAATTTTCTTTTCAGTGTGTAAGGAGCAATAGCACTACTGATGTTCTTCTAGGAGAGGGAGTAGTTGTATAATATAGTGAAGAGGCAGTAAGGTTGAAAGAAGATGAAGAAGAGAAAGGAGGTGGGTGGGGGAAGGACATTTGTCAGTAGGGAACATCAATCAACTCCCAACCCTCGTCCCTTAAACCTACTCTCTCCACCATCCATTCCACTATAATATCCCTTTTCCCATCCCCATATCACTCTAACGGCCCTTTTCTGAAAAAAAGCCTGGACTCTGTAAAATGCGTCATGACTCTTTTATCGTCTCAAGTTCCCTAGTTACATAAATATTAGACTAGAACTTCTTCTTTTAATTTGTTAAGAAGAAACATCAAATCGCGTGTAAGTACAAATATGGCTGAAATACAAATGTGCGTAGTTATTTAAATTAATTTTTAGACTTCAATCACAGTTTATGTAGATAGCCTCTTGTTGTGTAAATCTAACTTCAGGAACCACAATTTAAATTTTTTAGTAAGCTTTATTAAACAAATTTTTTATATACATTTATATAAACTATCAGTTTTTTACATAACCCAAACATACATTTAATAATAAGTTAATTATCATGAAACACACCATGAATCTTTGATGTTAATTTTGTCTTGCCATCAGTCTCTGGGCTGGTTTGATGCAGTTCTCCAAGTTGTTTTATCTTGGGCAAGTCGTTTCATATCTACTACATACCTACTTTACCCTAATCTTTTTTAAGTTTTTTAAAATATTCTAACCTTTTTTTTGGTTTAACGTCCGACTATTCTGCAATTATTGCTAATGCAGGCGGTGTGAAGGATGAAATGATTTTTTGTAACGTATGAAAATATGCCGTGCCTGAATGGGATTCGAACCCAAGACCACATGATGAGAGGCGAGCATGTATTAGGCCTATATCCTAATCTTTGCTTCCCCCTAAAATCCACTTCCTCAATATTGCTCTCAATTATTGACAGAAAATAACTGGATGTCTTACGATATGCCCCACTAGCCTATCCTTTTTGTCTATCTATCTGGTAAAATGTTTCTATATACTTCTTCTTTCGTCCACTCGTTTAACAACCTCTAAATTACTTATTTTGTCTCCCATCTAATCTTCAACATTTTCCTATAACATGATGTTAATTATCATCAAGGTACCTTGATATTTTGGTATTGTTTTAAAAAAATCACTGCACAATGATCGTAAAATGTCAGGTAGATAGAGAACTGGAATAACCCGAGAAAACTTAATTAATTGAACCTAATTCAAATAACTGATTATGGAAAGAGCTTCCACAAAAAGCAAAAGCGAGCACTGGATGGCTGGAAGAAAGGAGAAAAGCTTACAGTGAACGAATACTGAGAATGTAGACTGCAAAAAACTTCCAATATCTAAACATATTTTTATAACCTGATATAAAATTATCTCTGTAACAAATATAAGTCTGTTGAAGACTTTATAATACTACTAATACATGAATCAAGACTGTGAGTTTTTACCTTTACCATGTAGACGTAAGCATACACTTTACTTAATTACAAACTGAAATTTAAAATAATTTATTTAGATACATTTACTGTTTTTCGCATTTTTGAATTTTATAGATTAATATAGGAAACTGAAAAAGTAAAGGAAGACTTTCTCAATATTATTGAGAGGAAAAGTTTACAGTAGTATGGACACCTGGGGAGAATGGAGGATGGAAGACGGCCTGTTAGAGTTTTCAGTTGGGGTCCAAGGGAAAGACGAAGAAGAGGGCGAACAGCGAAGAGGCGGATTGATGACGTTATGGAGTTTATGGACAAATGAGGGTTGGCAGATGAAGATCGGCGAGATAGAGGAAAGTAGCGTCTGAGATATTTTACTTTTCTCTTTGCGATAATTTTTCTGTTTTTATGTTCATTTATTAAATTAATTCACGTAAAGTAAAACTATTCGCATTGTGTCATTTAAAATATATTGTAGTTAGATAGTTATAAAATAAAAGTTTTTTTAATGTTTCTCTGTACAAAGTTTTTTTTGTATATATTACAAATGTACATAATCTTAAAGTATTTTTTTTTAAAATTTGTGTTATTATTGCAATATTAATCGACAATTGCGCCCGCAGTGCGGACGGGTGTACTGCCAGTTTAAGAGAGTTTGTGGGTTTACAAACATCACTGGATGCATATGAGTATTTGCATATTTATTGTACATGCTGAGCTTTAAAACTGTATTTTTGGAAGATATAAAAATAATGTTTAACCCTGTTTTTACTTCTTTAGCTGCAAGTGGTTCTAATAAAAGTGTTTAATTTCTTTGGTATCACTTAAAGAAATATTTGCCCCCCTCCGACCTGAAATACCTGAGCAAGATGTGGAAGGGATAGATAGAAAAAGAGAAGAGAGATATGCGTAAAGTAGTACTGCATTCGGTAAACAGACGCATCGCTTACAGTATTCTAGTTCTTATTAACTTCACGTATTATTATCTTTATTATAAATCTCCTATTTTACGGTCATGTCAATATACTATATGATTTTGGTTAGTTTTCGCAATCTACTAAAACAAACGTTTCATTTGAGCCCACTTCGAGGAAAATCGGTGAAGGTTTAGGATGTTAACATCATGCTGAAAAAGACCTGCTCGCTATTAATTTTGATAGATTATTTTTGATATTTATGTAAATGTAATAATTATATTTATCATTTATTTATGCTTTCTTTAAAAAAAATATGTTTAACGTAATCCTTGTACCCTATTTAACTGTATAATAACTTAGTAATGTTTATAGTAGCCTAGTTATAAGTATTTAAGTAATTAAAGTTTGTTTGTATACTCCTACCTACGGGTGGACAGAACCCTTTGTAAAGTAGAGTGTTTGCTTATAAGTAATCAGAAACCGCTTTGTTTTTCGAATTTTACTCGGAAAATATAATTAAGACATAACTTTCAACTTGTATCAAACAAGAAATGAATTGTATTATTACTATTTTGAAAAACGTTTTTCTTTTGCTAATGAATAATATTTTATGATAAGCCATAATTTGTATAATTTTATATGGTAAACCTTAAAGTTGGTTTACTATTTGATATGTTACAATAAACATTTTTATCATTTATTTCAATTTTGATGATTTTATTTTTCTACCAGTCAATTTAAATTCTCATAAAACTGATTCATAAAACGAATTACGTTACGTAACAGAAATAGTAAAATATTAAAAATTATTTTTTTACATTTTTAAAAAGAAAAATTAGTTTAGAATAAAATTGTAAGTAGTAGTAACAGTACTACTAGTAAGCGTATATCATTCTACGTTATATCATAAAATAAATTCAAAAAAGTAACAAAAATTCACTTCTGTTTCCCCTAGTACTTACAAACCAGAACATATAATAATTTCCCCTTCTTTCATTTCACCATTTCTAAACGACTCATGCCCCATTACTCAACCTTAACGAGCAAACCAGAGCTTCCCCATCCAATTCATTTTAATTTAAAAAGATTATGAGATGCAATAAGATTATAAAGCGATCTTCAAAATAAAATATTTAAAAGTTTTCCTCTTATGATACTTTTTAAGGCTTTGTGACGATGATAATATAAACTCTTTTGACAATAATAAGGGAGCAATTATATGCATTAAAACGTAATAATACATATTTTAGTGCCATAATGTTGTTAACTCCAACAATTTAATTATTTTTATCAAGTACACTGGTGAATATTTATTTGTTTCTATTAAAAAATCTGGTAATAAGCACATGACTTTCTTTTGCCAAATGTAAATAATGCAAAACATAACCTTACTCAAATCACGAGTCGATGATGCTAAATGAAAATTTACCCTTGTCGGACTTTAATTTTGATGAGGATAATATGGAAAGTCACTTTTTAACGCTAAACTGAGCATTGTATAGAAAAAAAAATAGTTTGAAATAAAAGTTATATGGTTTTTGTTAAGCTCAGCCTAATCTGAACTTGGAATTCGATATAACCTTTTTAATAACTCATTTAATGCGATATATTTTCCGGAGAACCAGGGTGATTTATTAAGGTCTTCACTCAAGACCGAAGTATTAGTATTCAAACGAGACGTGAAGCACTGCGGTAAACGTAAATGAGAAGGGGAAAAGCGAGGATGGAGACGAACAATTAGCATAGGAAGAAGAACGAATAGGAAATGACAAGTGAAACCAACTAAAATAGGATGTGCAAACAGTCACTTACCAGAAATTGTAGCATTGAGGAACACCGTAACATTTGGAAATGGGAACGGAAGCCGGTTAATCGGTGAAACCCTTGAAATCGTCAGTAGACAGAAGAAAACCCTAAGCCTTGAATACGCACAACACAACATAAAGAGTCCAAAGTTTATTCGGTCAAAATAAAGCCTAGACGATCGACAGTAAAATGCATGGATAGGTAGCGTCCCTAACCTATATGCAGCAAGCGGTGACACATGTGCACCCATTCAAGTTAAGTTAACAAGTTTGGAAAGGAAGCGGGAAAGAAGCAGTTAGGTGGGGATGAGATGATGCATGAGGTGACGTAGTATGGATAACGCAATCAAAAACAGCACAGATAACTATTAGATGAAATTAAGAGAGACAAAGCGCATACATTTGATTATCAACGCACGGCGACAAAACACTAGTTAGCCTCAGTGAGAATGCCCTAACAGTTTTACTTTGCGTTAACTTTGTTTAGATTTACACTTTTGCCATAAAATGCATAATATTACGACCGTAATTTCAAAACAAAACTTTTTTAAAGATATCAATGAGCACGATATGGAAAATCACTGGTTGACGCTAAACCCCTGCAGTAATAAACGTGCGAAGTAAAAGTTGTAGGGTTTTCATTTTTGATAACTTTGGTTATATAATACAATTTCGCTCTAAAATGTATATTAAGCAACTTTAAAAACAAATTACTACGAGTGTACAGCCCATTCACGGATTTTAGCAGACTTTCCTCTTACTCCGTCTTGTAGAATATAAAAAATGTAGCAAGTAATCGAGGAGATATAAAGGAAAATCGTAATAGCGATTATTGAGAAAATTGCAAAAACGTGAAAAATTGTACCAATAATTTGCTACTTCTGATTGACCAATTTTAATGACAATATTTTAGTCGGAATTTCTCGTGGTATCTTATATAAGTTCTAAAATTCAACTTATTATGATTTTCTGTTTTTTTTTGTTCACACACACGTGCACACATAAACCAAACGGTAAAACTTGTTTTGGGGACAGGGAACATGAAAACGTAATTCCAGTGAAAACTCGATTCCAAAAAAGTTGACACAAATAATTACTTTACATATTATTCGTATTGATCAAGAGATTGTGAAAATACATAGAGTAAATATTTTATGTTTTTTATTAAATCTATCACGATTTAAAAAAAATGAGAATATTAAATGAATTTTACTTTTTAAAAAATTTTAATTTATAATTATTCGAGTTACGAATTACTTATTTATTCTAAATTTAAATTGTTTGTAAATAGTTAGGAGCTAATTAATTTTTTTTTTAAATTTATATTTTCAGCCACTGGTAATTTCTAACGGATGTGTTATAGGTAGAATATTTTGATAGTATGTAATAACTAACGAAAACTTCTAGATTCTTACAGGAAAATTCGTAAAGCTTAAGTTTTTTATATTCTTAATTAATCTCTTTCTTCTGCCTTTCAAAGATTAGGCGTCTCTACCTGTTCCGAATCTCTCCAATCTTTCCACCTTTTTCTCGGGCGTTCTCGTTCTCTCTTTCCCTCCGGTTTTATAGTCTAGTGTTCGCTTAGGTATCCTATCCTTCCTTATTCTGCTTACATGCTCCAACCACTGAATTTTGTTCTGAGATACTTTGTCGTTTATAGAGAAGATGTTGAGTTATTTCTTTATCTCAGTATTCCAGTTACGATCTTCTCTACTACATCCGAACGAAAGTCGAAGAAATTTCATTTCAGATGCTGCAATCTACTCTACTCTCGCTTTGATAGCACCCAAGTTTCACTGCCACGGAGTAGGCTCGACACTGCTATAGTTTTATAAAATGTCAACCTCTTGTTTTGGTGGTGCTATTTTTTTAAAGTTCTGTGTATAATTCCGCACATTTCCTAAAAACGGTGCATCTTATTGTAAGCATCTTTATCCTGTTGGTATGCAATGTTGCAACGTAAATACTGAAAGTGGGATATGGGTTTAAATTAATTTTTAATCTTTAATTAACAAAATTATTATCAACTAAACCGATAAATAGTAGTTTAAACTGACTATTAATTAAGGAGATTTTATGATGGATTTCACAGAAATTTCCAAACACCAATCAGGAATCCAATTATTCAAACGTTGAGATTAACAATCGAATGTACAAACAATTACGCTACAGAGATTTAACGTTTAACATGATGATTGAAATGGTTTATAATTTTTTCATGAAAATACGATAAAGAAATTTTGTTTCAGTATAAGATTGAATCGGTAATCTCAATAATCAACATAAAAACGAACATATTTGATACAGCAATAAAATTACAGCTGGTTGCAAAACAATAAGTAAACAATTAATTTGCACAATGTACAGTTTTCAAAATGTTAACAAACAGAGTGAGTAAGAGAGTAACGGAGAATGTTGTTCCACAGTAAACAGAAACGGAAGTGGAAACAGTTGAAGTATGAGTGAAGCAGGAAAGGGCACACAGTTATCCAATACAGTAGTAGAGGAAGTAGTAGCGCAATTTTAACAGTAGTTATAGTTTACTAGGAGAAATTGGAAATGCAGTAGAAAACAGTGAATTGGACAGAGAGTGCCCTAACGACTGTTTAACTTAACTCCAAAACCACCCTTCTTTCCTACTTAAACTACTCTCAGTTTTACCGACCTCGTCTTTCCATTGAATGGTTCGTTCACAAGAGTAAAGAGTTGAGGAAGTAGAATAAGAAAAAGACGGAGAAAAAGAAGAAGAAGAACTGTGAACATACAATTCTTAAATTCTTTTCCTTCCACTTTTATCCACTCAATAATCCTACTCATAGTTTAGTCCCCCAACTCATAGTTTTTCATTCTTTACCAACTTCGTCTCATGTAAGTAAAGTTTTATTCTTTGCTTATAACTTATAAAAGAAAATTATCTAACCTAGCAGATGAAGTATTTTCTAATATACACATTCTTTATTCCACCAAATTTATCTCACTCTATTTACAGTCTATTATTACGTTGTTAACATAAAAATAAACTTTATTTATTAACACAAAACTCTTTTGTTTAGTATTCAGAATTATTTACCATAGAGAATATTTTAAAATTTGTGGAAATTACATTTCAGTATGACTTTATTTCAAAACGATTTTATCATTGCCTAACATAATCAGGCATGAACAAAAAAAAATCACAGAATTTGGTTTGTAGAAACTATCATGATAAATCAACCCATATGGTACCGTATATATTCGAGTAAAAGGAATAAGCCTCGCACAACGATTTTATGGACCGAAAATCGAAAAAAATAAATTAAGTATTACCTAATAATACAAAAAAAAAAAAAACATTAAAAGAGCAAATGCAGATCATGAAGTATTTATTCAGTCTTGTTTAAGCTAAAATAATAATTAGGTAACTAGTATTATAATATTATATTTTGCCCATAACAGACAGGTGGAGTGTCAAATTATTTACACTCAATCTGTTCGTTGCAGGGCTAAAATAAACAGTTCTGTTTCTTATCACATGGTCAGCCAATTAAATGACTGAGTAATTTAAGAACAGAAGAGGTACAGGTGCAAAAGACACTAATCAGAGTTATCTCCTCTGAAAGTAATGAGTTTCATTATACAGCCAGACTCAGTGGTGAATGAAGTGAAGGTGTCATTTGTGAGAGTGGAAATATGTGCTTTTCAGACGGCCCGATATGCTGATAAGCGTACTTTTCCACTCAGTGAGGAAGACAGAGGTAAACCACCTCACTCCTCGTTTTACTTAGTAAAATCTCTACAGGTTCAAAGCAGCCTTTCAGCTGTTGATCTAAACAACAATATTATGTTAACGTTACCTATTCATTTCAGAATAGGTCAAGCGTACATATAATATTGCCAGCATATAGGGCTACGGGTTATAGAATCGGGTAATCGATTCTATAACATAAAAAGAAGATACTATCTTGAAAATATAACTTCAACAACAGGCCTATAGATACCTATTTTAGTATGATAACTTTTAATTAATTAGCAATTTTGTTTAAATTGTAAGGTGTGAGCGTTTAGTACTTATTAAATTTTATTCCTGACTTCCATCACTGTCGTCTGTAGAAGAGTTAGCCTCCACGGCGCTCTGTCAAAGGTGATCATATTCGCAACCATCGAGTTCGTTAGATATTCCGAATTTTTGAAAACTTTTCTGAACTAATCGTCGGAAATGCCGTTCCAAGCATCTTTTATTAAAACCTAAATCTGGTAAATATCTGAAAGCTTAATTTTTTTTGTAGCTGTGAAAATGTAATTTTCTTCAGCCATCCATTAAGTATATTGTTGTTTTTAATGCATACGAGGTGTGACTATTAAATAAGGAGACTGACGTTGTAAAAAAATGTTATTTTAATTTGAAACATAATCACTTATTGTTACCTTATAGTTACTTATTGTTTTTTTTATGTCCATGGGATTGTGTACCTTCACTGGGTTCCTGAAGGTCAAACAATTAATCAATATTTCTACTTTGAGGTACTTTCTAAACTACGTCTAAGAGTAAGGAAAAAACGCCCCGAAATGTGGAAGGACAAATCATGGGTTCTCCACCAGGACAATGCGCCAGCTTATTCCGCGTTATCTCTCAAGAGGTCCTAGCCAAGCACAGAATTTCAGTGTTAGAGCATTCAGATTATTCACCAGATCTTGCACCATGTGACTTCTACCCGTTTCCTAAGGTGAAATCTGCATTAAAAGGGACAAGATTTGAGTTTTTGGAAGCTGTAATTGAAAAAGCGGCACGTGTCTTGAAGGAGCTGACAGAAGATGACTTCCAGCACTGTTTCCAACAATGGAAAATTCGCATGGAGCGTTGTAGGGATAGAGAAGGAGTGTATATTGAAGGTGACAATAAGTGATTATGTATAAAATTAAATATAAATTTTTTTACAACGTCAGTCTCGTTATATAATAGCCACACCTCGTATATCATTACGTTTCCCCCACTGCTATCTTGAATTTAGTTCTATGAAAACTTTTTAGTACTATTTTAACACAAATTGGTATTAAAAACACGGAATAAATTATTACGTTCGCGGGGCATGGTTGGAGTAAGACCCGCGCCCTATTTTTCTTCTTCTCCAATCCGCGAAAAAGTGCGAGGGGTGCTGTAATAAATACCTATACCTGTAATAAATACTTATTTTGGGTGACTGAAAGAAAAAAAAAATTGAAATTTGTGTTGGTAGCCGTGGGCGATTGTTAGCAGTGTATAACTAACGTCCCCTGAACTGTCAGCTTGTGATTTATTTTTGTGAGGTCACCCTAAAAACAAAGTGAATCTTAGTCGACCTGTTACAACGGAAGAATTGAAAGACAAGTTCTGAAAAGCAGTTTCCGAAATTCCAGCTGAAATGTTACGTCAAACCATGTACAATGTAACAAAGAGACCGCAGTAATGTTTACGTAAAAATGGAGCTCACCTCCAAGATGTCATCTTTAAGAAATAAATTGTAGTATATACGTATTCTTAAATGGCATTACTTTTACCATTTAATGACAAAGATAAATTAGTTTAAAAAATATATTAATAAAACTATTTAATTTTCAAAATTTCCGTTTCTTTGAATAACCTGGTATCACTTTTAAGAGTTATTAATGATTATCACGTAAATAAAATTATGAGATACGTTTGTGAATGACCTTCACATTTTGACACTAATTAAATTGATTCTACAAGCCGCCTCCACTTGTTTTTCTAGTATGATTAGAATTTCCGAGAAAGTTCTATGGTTGTTTACTTTAACAAGCGGCTGCATTTTTTTACAGTGAATTAGTATGTTTGTAATGGTGGTGAAGTGTGTTAAAATGGTTGTACAAAACACGTCACGTATCGAAGCAGTTTCTCCGTGACAGGCAGATAGCGTACAATTGTTGTAGGGTTATACGTAATAAAGTATTTGTTTTAATGTAAATGGCCATATTGTAATAAATTATTAAAATTAATATTACGTTAATGTAATATTGGATGCCAAATATTGGATATTGAATGGATGCAATATGTATATTGGATTAATTGGATGTAATATTGGATATTGAATGTAATTTGGATGTCGCTCAAGCTTTTGACAGAGTTTGGCATACAGGTCTCTTACACAAACTAAAAGAACTACTACCATTTACCTAATACCTTATCATAAATTCCTTCCTGTCTGACAGATTCTTTAGAATTCGTTTAGGATCGTCCTACTCAAATTTCTTTCTTGTCTTAGCTGGCGTGCCTCAGGGCTCAATTTTAGCCCCACTTCTCTATTCTGTATATACTTCAGACCTACCGACCCTACCCCAGACTCACACTGCTACCTACGCATATATTGTTCTCTTTTGAAACCTATGTGGACCTACGGTTTCCAAATTTACGGTTCAACCAAACCCTCTAACTTGCAACGAATTCAAGCATTCCAGTCAAAAACATTACGCCTTATAGCAAATGCACCTCTTTACGTTAGCAACAAAACCTTACATACAGATTTGAAAACACCAGTTGTACAAAATTTCATTGAATACCTAAACAAACGCTTTCACGACAAGTCACACGAACACGAGAACCCCCTGGTGCGTTCACTTTCCTCCGTCCATTTACCTGATAATCCCCCTAGACGCCTTAAAAGACGCTGGAGTAGAGACCTGCTAATTTAATATACAAATTTCATTCTTGGGGAGGCACCAATTGGGGCCCTACCCCTCTCATGCCTATCATGTCATTTACATTATTGTCATAATCATCACATTTGCTTGTTGTAAAATTTTACAGTTGTAAATAAAAAATTAAAGAAAGAAAAAAAAATCAAGCATTAAAATATTATTATTATTAAAAATTTATTATTATTATTATTATTATTCTTTCAAGGCTTAGGCAGTCGCCTATTCCAAACTCACAAACTTAAATCTCTTAGCTTATATCTATGTTTTCCGAGATCGCCCCATATCTCACCAACCGTTGCATAACGGTGTACTTTGAGGGGTATTCTGTGGTCCGGCATTCTGTCCAGGTGTCCTCTCCATCGCCTGCGAAACCCTTTAATCTTTTCATTCAGGCAGTAGACTTAAAATTATATTATTATTGTAATTAATATTAATCGTTAATAATGTAATAAATGTAAATTATAATTAAGTTTTAAATAAATATTTGCTATAAATTTTAAAATAAGTTTTGTTAGTTAGAAATAATCATATCGTAAAAGAACCACGAATAAATGCCATAATATATATATTTGTTGTTTTCCATTTATCTTTCCCTAGGATTTGCCATGCTTGTTAGGTTTACGGTAAAGGAAAGTTAGCAAACATCACCATAGGTGAATAAAGAAAATATTTTATGTAAGAAAGGATTTTTGTCCTTAAGGCAAATGTATGTAATTATAATACTATTTTTCCTTGGTAACACGTGAGAATATGCATGCCGATTTTCAGAATTGTATCTTTTTGGGAAGGTATGGAATGGATATTATATGCATTGGTTTGGGGTTATCACACTTTCTCTCTCCTTAGGCGCAAATTCTAAGAATGTAAAGAATGTAAACCCTCAAGAAAGAAGTTTTCAACAACACTTTAATTTCTAACACTGACAACATAATATCATGTTATCAACATTTTCCGTAATAATTATAGCAAACTTTAAGGAAACATTTTTACTTAAAAATTCCAGAATGGGGTATACGGAAAAACTTAGAATATTTTTCTTAATTTTAAAAATGCAATTCACTGATGTACTTTTTTGCAACGTGACATAATTTTTCCTAATTGTATTTAAAAATGAACTTAATACGTAATAAGTTAAAGGATAACTTAAAGAGAAAGAAAATAATATCGAAAGCATTTTGTTAAATAGGAAAAAACATAAAAAGTCAACAATAAAAAAAAACAATTACTTGATTTACTTTTAGATACAATTTACAGAAAAAAAATTTCGACTTATACGAACATAGTATTTCTGTTAGTAGAGCTGTAGTAAAAACGAAAACAAAAAACATTTTCCCTGTTTCCTTCATTCATTTTCCTAAAACGTTGTATTGATTTTCTTTATGCTAAAACACATACGGCTGGAAAGATTAATATGTTTTTAATATGAATAAAAAGAGAAAGCTAACAAGAATTTCATTCTTTATTTATAAAAAATATTCTGATAAATATATGCGTAACCATAAATCAAATTTATGTAAACTAAGTTGAATAAGATTTGCACCTTTTTTGAAGGAGGTTGAACTGATATAAACATATCGACTGCGCAAAACAGTTGATTTCAATGTAAAATATTATAAAAAAATACCAATAATTTTGTCCACTCCATCTTCGTGGCGTAGTGTCCTGTGCGACAGCCTACAAAGCGGATGATCTCGGGTTTGATTACCGGCTAGGATCTGGAAATTTTAACAGTTAAATCCCATCGTTACAGTACCAAACCAAACAGTAGTCGCTAATGAACAAGCTGTTGATACAAATTTTATTAAACTAATAAATGTTAAAAAATTTGTTTACTTTCCTGGCAAAAATTCTATTAACCTAACGGTTGCAACTGTCTCGCCATGGTATTCACGTTAATTGTCTGTACGACTCTCCGGATGACGTTATCAGAATAAAATATTAATTTTTCCCTCTAAATGAAATATTTCATGTTAAATGTCATTTCTTAATTCCATTATAAATCAAATAGTTATAATAAAACAGTAAAATGATATTAACCCAGTTTTCATGTATTTTTTTTAAATTTACAGCGTCTGTTTATAGTTTACTTTAGTCTGGCATTAGTTAATTAGTAATCTTGATATGACTCTTTGAAATCAAAAAAATACATGTATCAAATATAATTTAACAAGTATTTGATAGAACGAAATGGGATAATAAGAAAGATTTTGTTTTAAAGAAAGAAATTATAGAAGAAATTTTACTAATTTCTGTTAGACTGGTTGTTCGAGGGAATTTATGTATTTAGGTATATCCCAAATAATACTCTAACAAACAGTAGATTCCCTGTTATCCGACCTTCGGTCATCCGACATCCGGATTACCCAATGTGGCTGACCGTCAGTCACGTAAGTCTTTAAGTCGAACGTTACAACTCTAGTAGGACGTAATTCACTGAAATGAGGGTTAAATATATTTGTAGCATCGTACAGATTCGGAGGTAGAGTAGATTTTTTGGAAAGTGAATGATGGATACGGTCAATGACTACTAACTGTATACCACGGAGCACGGGGTAAATAAATTCTTACGTACTCCTTGGCACGGGGTACGTAAGAACTCTCATTAATGTTTATACATTATCTTTGGTCCCGACGTTGAAGAGGCTGTAGAATGTGATAATGAAAATCAAGTAAATGACCAAGAGATAGTCTTAAGCCATTCTAATGCAGTTACGATTTTTCAGTCAGTTTTAGCATACTTTGAACGGCAACCAGAGTCCACTCCGTCTCACATAAAGGTGTTGCAACATTGGCTTGATATTTCCGCGAAGAAAAGGGCAACTTCACGCAGAAAAACGTCTATTCGAGAATTTTTCAAAAATTAGTTTTTCTTTATAACATAAAGTATGTATTATAATTTTTCTAAAATTACATCATTGGTTTAATTAAACTAGTTTTTAAATACAATAACGATTTTGTTTCTTTACATTTCTTTCAATTCCGTATTATCCGACATTTCGGTTATCCGACCATCCTCCGGTCCCGTTTGTGTCGGATAACCGGAACTCCAATGCATATTTATAAATTGTTATATGTTTTTGCAGTAATGGTAGTAGATTGTAATAATGTCTTTATTTTTAATACAATTTATTGAACATTAAAGAAAATTAAAATATTAAACACGTATTGATAACAAGTTGGAAAGATCCTTTAATCTGTTCATCTGTGTTTATCTGTTATTTATCTAAATACATTTTGCCGTGTATGGTAGTTCTACCATAGATCGTTATTACCCATTAAACAAAAACTAAATTGTTACATCTAATTCATTCGGTATGGTGTATGGATCTAAGGTTCGGCGAAAAAATTAAAAGTAAACAGGACACAACTTTTCAAAACAAATTTTTACGTTAAATCACGTGTAGTCCGTACTATGTACGGAACTCTATCATACATGGAAACCTCAACATAGGCACAGTTTACTCATACATTAACAAATTGTACACTCATGTCCATGCAAAATTAAAAAGTCACACGAATTCATAGATACAAACATTGTCACACTCACACCTACCACAAAATTCACAAACGAAATTAAAAAGATGCTTGATTAGAGATTTTAGGCTATATAAAACAGCAACGAGGCTTTCCCACTGTGTGATTTCCTCAATCAGGACGAAAACAGGACATTTCATATGACCATCTTAAATAATGCTAGTTGTATAAATATAAGTTTACAATAATTGTTAATAAATGAAGTATAAAAATCTGTTGTTTAAAACATTTAAGTAGTACCATTTTTAAATAGTAAAATGTAAGATGAAAGATGGTATATAATAGGTATTCTATTTTCATTCATGAGATAGGACAACCTCAAAGAGGAAGAAACACAAAAACAACTGATCAAGAAGGATGTAAGAATCTATAAATTGTATTCGTTAAATTTTGAGCTTCTACCTTGTAAACTAACTAAAGATAAATTTATTTTTTTAACATCCCACTGTTATTCATATATTAAGATTAATACAGTGAAGTATATTA
The DNA here is from genome assembly GCA_035578175.1 of Catonia carolina. Classification (NCBI taxonomy): domain Eukaryota; kingdom Metazoa; phylum Arthropoda; class Insecta; order Hemiptera; family Achilidae; genus Catonia; species Catonia carolina. Next base: position 250,402,104 of record JAQMRL010000001.1, on the reverse strand, counting down.
TGTGAAAATGATTGGTGATAAAATGTTGCTACATCAACCAGTAAATAAATATGGTAACTGCAAAAGAATCATCTTCGGCAACGCTAAAATAAGCGAATAAACGGAAAGCATTAACTTTAATTTTTATATAATTAGCGATTTATAAAATTATCATAAACAGTACCTGATTTTGAAAGTGCTTAAAAATTTCACTTCTTAAGTAATAATTTTTATTGCAACAGTATAACATCCGTATTACCTGAAACAGAAAATTTGAAAATTTATTATTACACCAAGAGAAAATATTTCATATTAATATGTTACTTAAATTCAATTATACAAAGTATCCCACCCGACATACTTCTGAGGTGTATCCTTTTCATAAAAATAATGAAAAAAGTTCATATAAACATAGGTCGCTTCGTTAGCGACTTAAAGCTGGCGAAAATTTTCGTCCGGGTTTCAATTCCCCCACAGATATGAAGCCCTACAGAAATATTTAGAGCGTTAATTAAGTTTAAAAACTAAACAGATTTTATGTAAAACTCTAAAACGCATGAAATTTGTTGCGGTCGCAAAACAACCGGGTCTTTTTGTCTTCCAACCTCGATATGGCAATTTCTACACAACATTAAAAATATAGGATTAATATAGGTCAACGCAGAATAAAATGAGCTAAATTGTGATGTAAAGTATGTTGAAATCCGACTCATAGTTTTGGAGATGCAAGGGTTCAAACTCGGGAGTTTATGATTATGAAACCGATAGTAGATTAGTTTTTGACAAAATAAACCAAATTTGGTCTCGAAAAACTGAATTCTTTATGGTTTGAAGTACATTAAAGTATATTAATTTTGTTAAATGAGTTAAAAACATGTAAACTTTTTAACAAAAGTTGTAGGGAATTTAATTCCGAAGAGAATGATGTAAAAATAGGTCAATAAGAAACAAACACAAACTCAAGAAAATCAGAATTTTTCGTAATTTTTTTTCAGTTTTTGATGAGAGGAAAACACCTCAGAAATATGTCGGGTTACTCGTGGAAGACCTGTATACTTAAGACATTTTAATAAACCACTAAGCAAGAATAAATATTTTAAAAGAATTATTAGATTTATTTGCTACCTACTACACTAGAAACGGATTTTCTACAAGACAATCCATGACGGTAAAAATCACTAGCTAGTAGTTGACAAAGATTTGCTAAATGAAATAGAAGTAGTAATGGAGACAAAACGTAACAACTAGGTTACCTTACCCCCTTTTCCACGGCAGAAAGCGACCACAAGTTAAATGCACACAACCCCAGGTTATCCACCAGTATACGATACAATGAGTGGTCATTTTAAAAAGAAACACAAGACCTTTGTAATTTATTTACCTTCCCATCGCATTTTACAACTGGTTTACCTAAAATCTGAAGTTTAGAGAAGGTAATTTGATTAAAGGAATATTAAATAGTTAATGAACAAGGAAAATTATTTTTTTGGTACAGTAAAATAATATATATATCTTTATTTAAATTAAAAGATTTAAGCAGAAGAATTCAATGAATACAAAATTGAGTTACCCAAAAAGTGAAAATTAACAAGTTTTAAATAATAACCATATAACTATGTGAGCTACTACAAAATAATGCAATCTTTGATACACGTGATCACGCGGTGTATTAAAAAATCTTATTTGTGCAACAAACGATTTCGTAAAAAAGGAAATCATTAATTTTGAAGATAACTAAATCGCAGGTAATTTAGTCGTATGATCACCGCTATTATTTTACAATTTGAAAAAATTTAGAAGACGTGGCCTGCTCTGCTTATACTGTTTTCGTCTCTTCCAGCCTTGTGCATCGATATATTCCCCTACTGTTGATCCAGCTGAAGCTGCTTCGACTATCACAAAGAGGCAGTTAGAGGGGGAACTCTGCTACAGTCTTCAGTTAGCGTATGCGCAAAGGAAATGTTTTACTATGTTGTTCTGTTATAGTAAAATAAATATAATGATTTCAAAAGTATGGGATTAGTTTGGTCTTCGAGGTAGCCCAGCCAACAATAAGCCAGTAGAATAGTCTTTATGCCCCATGCCACACCTCCCCTCTGATTCATGAATTTTTGGCTGAAAGAAAATTCCTGCCTGTGCATAACAGCCTCACTCTCCAGATGCAACACCATGCGACTTCTGGCTTCTGCCAAAAATAAAAACCGTGCTGAAAGGAAAACATTTTGACACAAATTCTCGACATTGAGAGAGCCACGAATGAGCAGCTTTCATATTCTGAATTAGTATCAATATCCAAAAACTTGGATGTGATACCAATGTATAAATAAATAATCAGTAATTTTTTATAGGTTTTTAAAAGCAATATTTTCAAGAAAACCAGTTATAGATATTTTAGTACTGTGCTTAAAAGTTACAAGTTACTTAACAATTTTATTTACCGTAGTAAATTCTTTAAGTGTCATTATGACTCTATCTCTACTTCAAAAATATTACTCCAGTATCACTTGATACTGGCAGTTGAATAATAAAAATTTTAGTATATTATTGGTTTGAAAGTAATTCAAATTATATTGTTTATGGTGTACAATTTAAAATTTGTAGGTGTTATTTATCGTCAATACATAAAAGATAATATTTTCATTTTTTATTTTGTCGTACATGAATATACAGGGAAGAAAAGTATTGTTTTCTTGTCAATTTTTCGATATTACATTCTCACCGGAAATATACTTTTTCAGGCCCACTGAACCCAATTGGCTGACTTAAAGAACTTCTTGTTTTCAGCAGATACTAATTGATTTTATTTTTACAGTCATGATTTGGCTCTAAATTTGTAAGGTAGTGTGAGAAGTTAAATGCTGTTTGTTTATGTGCCGTAAAGTGTAGCGAGCGGAGGTTGTTGGTTTTTTACTTTCTATTGCCCTATTAGATGTTTAGGTAAAAAAAGGTTTTTCATATAGATTTACCAAAACCAAGTTTTTACAGGAAATACTGTTTTTCACATTACTGAGCCAAAAAGAAAAAAATGTTTTTCTGATTGGTCTGTGAGTGAACAAAATAATCATAAACGAAAAGTCATACGAAGTTAAAACTTTAAACTGAAGTTAGGTATGAGACCTGACACAACCGTTTTTATCAAAATCGGTCAACTAGAAGTATCAGTTTATGCGTGCGATTTTTTAATTTTCAGCAGTGTTCTCAAAAATGACTCCTACGATTTTGTTGAAAATCATTTACATATTTTGTGCTTTACAAAATGGGGTAAGCAGCATATCTGTTCAAATTCTTGAGAATAAATTAGTGTGTGCCCTCGCGTAAACTCTTTCATTTTTTTAAGATTACAATCTCAATGCATTTTACAACTAAATCGTATATAATAATCATGAAAAAATAAAAAAATAAAAACTAAATTGTTATTACATTTGTAGCATTTTTTTGTACTACCGTGTCTAGTTTAGAGTCAATAACTGATTTTTAATATTTTTCTCATCAAAATAAAAGTCCAACAGAGGTTGATTTTCATTCGCATCATTGAAATCAGGTTATATTTTTCATTATTTACATTACCAAGAGAAAGTCGTTTGTGAGTTTCACAACAGATTTTGAATTGTACACTTTTATTTCTAAGAAGTAGCGTAAATGAAATTAGTTATATTAAAAAATAACGTATCAAAATTCACGTTCAATATTGTAACATATTTGGTGATTATTCATGAAATGATTAGTGCAATAGTATGTTTATTGTAAGAATATTGTATTGAATGGGGTGGAGTGTGTTGAACATGGATGATGAATTGCAATGAGTAAGATGTTTTTCTAGGAAATCGAATATAGATAAAATGTTTGTTTTTACTTTCATTCCTTAGCGGTGTTTCAATGAAATATAGAAACTGTTTAAAAGGGTCTATAATTAATTAACAGAACGCAGGTATAAAAACAGTAATCAGCTTTGTAGTCTATCAGTCTATAGCTGAATTGGTGAATGGAATGAGTCGGGCCGTTCGAAATAGTGTGGTTTTTGGGACCGGTTCTGAGTTATGTTGGTTCTGCATGCGAGTGGTAGCAAGGATTATAGACAAAAAATCGTTCTGGTTCTTAAGTACAGTAATCTGTTGTTTGTCTAGTCTGGTTTTTAAGTTTAAATTTTGTAATTGATTTAATTTATGTAATTTGATTCGTTAGTAGGCTAAGTTTAATCGTTTAAGCCGAGGACATACAAAGAGCAACCAGTGACGGCAACACAACGGAAACTGGAGTTGTTCTTTCTCAGTATTCACAATTAAATGTAATGTTTGTAGTGTAGTGATAGCAACGCAACTGGAGAGTGACGCAACATTTCAAGTTTCTCCAGGCATGATATGCTGTAAACCCGTCGTTCAATTGCTCAGTTTTTAGTAATATTTTGTGTTGGAAAGTATTGTAGAGCGAAGAGTAAGCCTATACCGTATATTTTGATAATATTTTTTGTTTTATTACCTACGATGTTCGTTTTTTGTTATTGTTTGGGACTATTTAAGTTTTATGTCTACACTATATCCAAAAGTGATTTGAGACTGTGGGAAAGATAGGTTATTCCAATTTAACATTGGTTAAATAGAGCAATACGCTCTCCGCTACTATCTTTCCTACAAACGTACGTAGTATTTAATTAATAACTTAAAGTTTTTAGTTGTACTTGTAATTTAAACTCAACACTTTCCTTTGTTTTACTTGTTCCATTTTATTAATAATAACAATAAACACGTATTATTAAAGAAATGCAGCACTGAACCAATAAATAGTACTAACAAACAATACTCATTTAATTATTGCATGTGCAACAACACTACTTCACACGGCAAATATTATCGCAACACTAAATAATTGGAAGCCAACGTGGATGTAAAAAAGAGTGCACAGGTTCATATACGTAATACAGTATATAATATTGTACTATTTATAATTTTTATAAATAAATGATAGCCTGTAGGCCTATAGCGATGAAATTGATAAGTATAGATTTTGAAAGAATAAAAAAATTATGTTTAATTTAATTTTATCTTTTGATAAATTTTATGGTTTCACAAACAAAATGCTGTACATTACACTATAAACAGTTATATTCAATTACAAATGTAATAACAATTTTGTCACATAATATATATTTCAGAAAATAACGTAAACGTAATTTGTTTCAATATCACAAGTATAATATAGCCTATAATAAGATAAACTTTTATTTTCTTAGCGTGAGTCAATGTTTTTATACGTAACAGCGCTCCGGCCATATATGCAATGGTTGGACAAAGTTTAGTTATTATTCAATTCATTAGTTTATTTGTGTACAATTCAAGTTAATTATTTATCAGTCTCAACCAATGAGAATTGGTTTCACCTGCACACTTACTAACCAGTTTAAATTGAAGAAGTTTAGTCGTCCGCTAACTCGGAATATGAATGAACGCTCTTGTTTTGTTCATTTTTCCGCTTTCGCCCTATTAATGGAAATTATACGCGACCGCTAAGGTTATATATTTTTTTAAAAACTGCAATAATAATATTAAATCGCTACACAGATTAACGTGATTCACGCGTCGCTGCGAATTTACGTGCTAGATACAATCCAGGAAACCGACCGCGCAATATACTCTCCACACCTATAGATCTTTACCTATAGACCTGATCTTCGGCAGTAACACTCATCGATAACCCACTGGTACCAGCTGTTAAGTCTCAAGACATCTAAGGTGCGTAAAATTGATTTTTTATTTTACCGTCAGTAAGCTGAGACATACGCTTCACCACTGAACACTACCAGTTATTGTACTATTATAATAAAAGTTATGTCACAAAAAAAATATTGAGTTCACATTGTTCATAGTACCCGTGCTTGTACGATCTATCTACAAATTTTACTCAAATAAGATAACCACTGACAAAGCTTGGAATCAGGTAGTGTAACATTATAGGAACGTAGATCGAATTCTCTTTTTAATAAAAGTTTTCGCAGTTTCTTCCTCATTACATACAAAAAACACCTTTCTCCTTTGATAATGACATACTGACATCAAGTTGATATTATACAAAACTTCATATGAAAGATCTTGTAAATGAGTCACCAGTAACTATAGCAACTTTCTTCAAGAGCAACTCTAAATCGTTCTTTTGTTCGTTCGTTATTTTGCGGTCACTAGTTGCTCTCTGTACGTATGCGGCCTAAATTCTAATTATTAATTTTAAAATAAATTTATTGTTAAAAGTTTTAATGTTAATCTTTTTATTATTTCTTAAACCCAGATTCCTATCAAACCTAGGTTTAGGTTTTAAAATATGATTTTAAAATTTCAAACATAAATTCTGTAAACTATTTTGTGCTTGGCGTTATAAAAACATTACTTGGTGAACCGTGCGGGAAGAACCGCCCAAAAAGTAAATTGTTTTTAAAGAACTACTTTGTAAACAAAATTTTTTGTTTTATTGTTTTGTGGCATTATTTGAAAAAGAAAAATATAGCAGAACCACTGTACACTACTCAAAGTAACAAAAATCATGTTGGAAAGCCCAAATTTATGTGTCTGCCAATGCGTTGGTATATTTAAGTTCATTGAACTTGCCCCCTCCAACCTGAAATAGCTGTACGAGATGAAAGAGGGGTAGATAGAGAAAGAGAGATACGTATATATGCGTAGTGTAGTACTGCATTCAGTGCACAGACGCATTGCTTACCGTATTCTCGTTCCTATAAACTTCACGTATTATTATCTTTAATCATTATTTTAGACCTCCAATTTTACGGCCACAAATAAAAATGTATGATTTTGGTTAGTTTTTTGCAAATCTACTCTAACAGACGATTCATTTGAGCCCACTTCGGGGAAAATCGGTGAAGGTTTAGGTGGTTAAAATCGTGTTGAACAAAAACCTGCTCGCTATTAATATATAAATTTCCAAAAGCTAATAAATAATTAAGTTTGTGTTTTAATACCGTTTAGTAAATCATAGGGTTAGTAAGGTGCAGTATTTATATACTATAATGTTCAGTGTTTATTCAAATTATAGAGCTATAATGTAGTATAGAACATTGATAGAATTGCATTTATAAGCCAGTTGTGTTTATTCAATTACAGGGTATGTACTACGTTGCTTATACAGTCCTTGGTTTGGAATACACTGTTTATCTATCAGGATAAGACATTCATATTGAAAGGCTTCGTAAACAGTTATCATATTAAATACATTATATATATGTATATAAGATAACTGTTGATAACCATTGATGTTCTGTTTCAGTCCTGCAAACCTGTCTGTCAAATATTATAGAGGAAGCAGACATTTCTAAGTAAACACAAATGTATTGTTTCGTATGTATTTCAGTTTATACACTCATAATGTATTTGTGTTTGCTAAACATATACAAGCGCGCATATACTCAGACGTACATATACATATTGTTAACGGACGTATCCGTTGGGATCATTTCCACCTGGTGGACATTTCCTCCTCATTTTCCCAATCCCCTCATCACCATTCAAAATATGTATAATATTCTCCTTCTGGACTGTCGCTTTAGCAAATTATTCAACTAGTACCATCAAAACGTATACGTCTTCCAATATCACCTCCTTTCATTCACAAATTACTATCCGCTATTATAATATATTTCAATATAAACTTTATGTAATAACTTAATATTTAAATAGAATATCAAACATTTATTATCTACGTAAATAAATTTATTTTTATAAATTTTCAAATGTATTCGAACGTGTCATATTTCTCACCGTATTAACCATCAATTACATAAGATAATTTTTCTATAAAAGAGTACATAATATCAAATTCTGTCAGTTAGTACTTACTTATTTCAAAATAACAACTCACAATTTATTATTTGTTTGATATTTTAAACAGTAATAACGCTGTTAAATAACTATTTCCATTTTATAGAAAATACTTATCTGGGTACTTATCCGATCTTTATTCAACATTAATATTGTTTACAGTAGTATATTATTATTTTTTTCCGGAAAATAAAGTCGTAAGATGGCCGCCTCCGTAGCGTGATTTGAGCAACGTGAAACGTTACATTGTCACTGAAGCAATTTCATTCATGTATCAACAGTATGGTTTTTATAAAACCGCGCTTGTGTAGTGACTGCAGCCTGCAAGATGGAAAAAAAATCACAAATAAATTACTATTTCCGATCGTCCGTTTTTTGATGAAAATTTTTGTGTCGGGTCTTTCGTTCTTGAGATATTTTGTTCACACAAACACCAATCGGTAAAAACATTTGTCACCGTCGCCCCTTTGATTAGGTACTGTGCTGCTGGCTATAAAAGCTTCCGACGTAGTGACAGAGGGAGCCACCAATAGCTCCGAGAGGGGTGGTAGGCTTGTGTGCGTACCGACAGAGGCCTTTGTCATCAAGGCCAAGCAATAACCGCCCTCTACTACAGCGCTCTCGGCAACTATATAAAGAGCGCTGCACTGAGCCAAGAGATTCAATTCCAATCCAGACAGCAGACAAGACGTCCACCATCGGCACACGGCTACTGGACTACAACGAAGGGTCATCGACGACCCCGCAAGAGAGAAGATAATGCTTCCGCTCGCCGACCCAACAGCGTAAGCCGTCGACCGGACCGTCATCGCACGCTGTCGGGAGCGATGCCCTTAACAGTCCCTCGACCGAGCCTTACGCCCACCGGATCCGACGAAGCAGCCATCGACGCACAACTGCGAGGGAAGAAGATGACGTCTCCGCTGGACGACGACACGCCGTGTCGCCCACCATCCGATCATCACAACGACTACGACCGACGCTTCTCCTTAAACGGGCATTCTTAAACGGGCATTTCAGGGCCCCCAAAAAAGTAAAGGTTTCAACTCGTCATTTAATGTCGTCATCCGGTGACACATTCTTTTTTAAGGGGCCTGAAAACGTGTACATCCAGAAAAACTTGATTTCGAAAAATCAACATAAAAACAATAGGCTACTCTCCTTCTCTATAGTTCGTATAGGAAAAGAAAAAGTAAAAATAAATAAATAAAAGTACATAACGATGTACGTTGATCGTATGTGTAACACGGTAACGTGAGATATTAAAAATAAAACAATTATAGAAATAAATAATGTAAACAACATAAAAACCCTTTACAAAGAGCTTATCCGTTGTGTATGCATAACGTTAACATATGTTTAATAATAAGAATACCATGCGTGTTTTCCCCTAAGAATTCTAGAACACTTGACCTGATAAACATCAGTGTAATTAATTCTACATAGCCTAAGCCATTAAAATAATAAAGGAAAATGAAATGTTAATAATCTAACTTAGAATTCGACAACATGAACTGAGTGAAATTGTTATTATAATTATTACTCTTATTTTTATTATTATTATAAATTGTTATTGAATTGTACAAATAACAATAGTCACGTGAATGACATAGTTTCTTTAATATTATTTGCACGAAACAGACTGAACAATTCTATGGTTGCTGTTCTATGTAATAAAATAATAATAAAAACTATCTAACAATATTATATAATTTTTTTCTTTTCATAAGAAAACCAAAGATCAATATTAATGGATGTATATAATCTTCAGCAAAATTACTGTGTAAAATGTGTTAATAATGCAATAGCAATATCAGGACCCACCGGGTTGGTCTAAGTTGTTGGTGAAGCGGTAAAGTTGTCACCACAAGTCAGCTGTTTAACAGCTGATTTTCATAGATGAAGGTTCTACGGTTTAAATTCTAGTAATCGTTACTTTTATACGGATTTGAATATTAGACAGTGGTTACCGGTGTACTTTGATGGTTTGGGTTCAATTAACCATTCATCTCCGGAATGGTAAATATCCTATCAAGTCTAAAGTTGTGGTAAATGATGTATCGCAGTTAAATTATTTAGGTTGTGACATCGGATTTTATCAAGATTTGGAAATATCGAAGAAAGTTGGAAAATTCAAAGCAGTGTGCGGGAATTTTAGCAAACCCTACGCAGGAAAACAAGAAAAGAAACCCAAATAAATTTTTACTGAGTGATGGATGCCCCAGTCTTACTCTATGGAAGTGAGTCGTGGATCAGTATCATACCACTGGAGAGTAGAGTACAGGCGGCAGAGATGCGATTCCTGCGAAGAATAAAGGGTTGCAGTCGTAGAGACCAACTAAGAAATGAGGACATAAGAACGGAACTATATGTTTACAACCTGAATGGGAAGATTGCAGAATATCGTAATCGATGGAGGGAGCACTTAGAGAGAATGCCTGAGGGAAGGATCCCCCTCAGTGTTTTGCAATCGAACCGGTGGGGAGGAGAGATGTTGGGAGGCCACACACGAGATGGCAATAATTCAGTAGTTTGTCGCTGTTGTGAGTCGGGTCAGGCGGAAGCCTAATCCTTGATTGTGAGAAGAAGATAATGGAATGGTCGACCTGAGTCTATACAAGACTGCACCTCATTTACATATGTCATACATATTATCCTCATCTTTTAGGGTCATGGGGATGCTTACTGTTGTAAATTGAACAGATTGCAACGTACACACATTAGGGATTAAAAGAAGAAATAAATGATAACCAGGCTGCCTACGCAGCCCAGTGGTTATCGTGATACGCTGCAAAGTGGAGGTTCTAGGTTCGATTCCCGGCCACGGTCTGGAAAACTAATAAAAGTTCAAACCCACCGTTCCTTAACCCAAAAGAGTCACACTTAAACAAGATGTGGATGCGACTTAAAAAAAAACCAAAAAAATAATATCAGAAACAATATATTTATTTACCTTATGGTTTCTCTTTTCACAAAAATGTAACAACAGTGTTAATAATTTTTTTATTAAGGTGTTAAAATAACAAAGACGTAAGTAATATTAATATTATCAACATTTTAGAAAATTGATAAATCACAAACCTGTATAACGAAGTACCAAATTATTGTATGTACGAGTATAATAAATTACGTCTAACAAATTTACACAATTTATTAGACGATTTTTGTCTGTTTGTAGAAGGTTGTATTTAAACATACAACATGTTGATTTGAACAGGACTAAAAACAAATTGTAAATAACTTAAACAAATTAACGTACTCTTATATGATTTCTTTAAAACAAGCTATAATTATTACAAGTATTAACTTGTAATTAATTTTTAATTGAATATTTTTTAATGGTTACAATAATTATAACAACAATGAACTACTTTAAACTACTTAAAGTAATAACAGACTAATTTTTATACAAAATGTTCTAAAACTTAAACGAAATTTAAATTAAAAAGAAATATGTCTATTTACATTTAATAACTAATTGATTCCTACTCACAATCGATAACAACTGTACACTATTTACCCATCACGGAGAAACTGCTGCAATACGCAACACTTTATGTACCAAGCATATTTAACGCAACTCACTTCCCCACTGTACACAGATCATTGTCTAACTGAGAAAATGGTAGCTGCTACTTGTAGAAAAACAAAAAGAACCGTACGAAGTATAAATATAATAGATTATCTACTATAAGTACACCATGGAACATTCTACTCTAAACTAGAATAAGCAACAAGCGAGAATAGCGCCAAGAAGCAAATAATGGCAAAATACTGAAGTTTGCTCGTTTACAAATGCCATATAGTCAAAACTAATACAACAAACTGTTGTACATCACAATATTTTTCTGTTATTATTACATTTTGTTGATTTAATGATCTTTAATATGAAAGGAAAAAGATAATAAAAAACGGACACGATAAAACTATGATTGGTGAAGGGAGATCTTATGAGGACAGTTATATTTACTGGTTTAATAATAAAATAAATATCAAGAAAAGGATGACAAGTATTACAAAAGAACGCATATAATAAGCTCTATAAAAATTGCGTCGTAGTAATTGTTAGTTTTTTTATTATAATCTATCTCGAAAGAATAAGCCTGTATGGACACTAACAATACACACTAAACTGCAATGAGTACGTTATTTTAAGATTGTTAGAATTAAGAATAATATCTAATCATAAAATGGAATTTGGTGTGGAGAGAAAATGATTATTCGGTGGCATAACCTTCGACTATGTTTATGCCTATAATCTTTTCCTATGACCATTCGTTAACATGATTCAGTAGAAGGCATGAAACTCTTTTTAAGGAAGAACTTTATTGAATTTATTTAATTTTACAATTGTGCACCTCTGCATAAAAGTACATATTTTTACAGCCTATTTAACAAACCTTAACACTTTTGAGAACATTATTTATTAGCAAGACCTTCACGTTTAAAAGTTCATAACATTGATTGTTAGGTGAAAATATTGCTGTGCATTTAAATGTAAAAAGATTTTATGTTAAATAAATAAAAGTACCCATGACAGTGTTTAAGTATTACCAAATTAAATTAGTTTAACAATTTGTGTTTTTTTTAGAACAAACCAAATAGATGACCAGTAAGTAAATTTATCCCAAATCTTTGCTCCACCTTCTGCAGAGTTGACAATTAGCTTAACTGGTGTATGTAAAGAGTTCAGATCGTTAATTAGTATTTGTTTTAATTGTGATTAAAATCGCTAGTAAATCTGGTAGGTTGTTTCATAATTATTCTAAGGTATGTAAAGATGTGTGCGAAGTGTATGTTTTGAAATATATGAAGGAGAGTAAACAATTATCCTCAGAATTTTTGATTGTAAATCTTGTAGTTTAGCCATAATCGAAGGTTTATTTGAACTGTAGATCTAGTATCCGTAAATTCTCATCGTTTTATTTAAGGATTTATAAAAATGTACTAAGAGATGAGGGGGTAATTTTGACTGTTCAGGACAAAAGACTGTTCAACTGTTTGTGTCTACTATCTAAAGCTTTCCGCTTTAAATTATTTAAAATATTATCTTAAAAGATAAGGATTAATTAAAAAGTTAATGATTTTAAACAACTATAAAACAAAATGTGATATAGTAGTACTTAGTGATATTCTAAAAATAGTTAAGGGAATAAATTTTGTATTGAACAAGAATAATGGACTACGATGAATGAATTGTTTTAAAAAGGTATTCTCGAATTTGACACTATTAGGAACGTTTGTTTTTATTTAAATTCCTCCAACCACATTCCAGTCAACAGAAAAAGTGTTTGAAGGGTCTCGATTGATTGGAGAATCTAGCAGACCGCAAGTATAAAACAGTTAGCACCTTTGTAGTGAGTTACTTGTTATTAATACTATGAATGGATTCTTATCGGGCCGTTTCGAAAGAGTCATTACGGGAACAGTTCTGTATACGTTAATAGTTCATGTGCGTACGAGTGGTTGCAAATGGTGTGAACAAGTAAAATAATTGTTTTGATTTGTAAAGTAATATTATCTTAGCTTTAATCAGGTTTAGTTTAAGCTTAAATTTTGTAATTAATTTAAGTGAAGCAATATAAGCGTATTTGTTAGAGGGATACGTTTAATAATAAATTAGTTGTGTCAATGAATGATTAATTGTTATGAGTTAAAAGTAACTAAATGTTTATTATTTATCATACCCAGATTCCGAACGAACCTAGAATTAGGTGATACATTAAAGTTATCGTTTAATATCTGGCTAGCGGTATAAAGTCTACCTAGGTTCCTTGGTGCCGTGTGGAAGTTTGGTGGGCTGTGTCTACGCTGAGAATTTGTGGATTGTGTAATTCGGGAGCGCTGATCGTGTGATGGTTTCCTTCTGGTTTTCCTGGTTTTTGGACTTGTATTGTTTTAACTGGTTCTTTTTCTATGAGTGTGTCTTGTACTGTTCCAGTAGGGTCCGTTTGATATGTTTATGCTTGGCTTAATTCTATGAGGTTCTCTTCAGATTGTGCCCTTTTTTATTTGTTTTAATGGTCCTTAAATTGGTTTTTTGTTATATCGGCTGCTTACAAGAGGCCTCCAATTATGGATTAATAACGGAATATTATGGCTTTTGCTGTTCTTCCGTGATCTCCCTCATCGATCTGCCATTTTAATTTCCCACTTTAGCCATTTCCTTGGTATGGATAGAGTTGGCTATGAGGGGAGTTGGGAGACCAACCTCTTTAAAAAAAAATTATCAGTTTGGTTTCCGTTTGAACCATTCTACAATTCACCAACTGCATAGAGTGGTGGATTACGTTGCTGAAGATCTCGAACGTAAAGAATATGCCGCAGGTATGTTTTTCGATATAAGCCAAGCCTTTGATCGGGTTTGGCACAGCGGCCTGCACGCTAAATTAAGAATTCTTCCTTCCCATTACTACTTAATAATTCAATCCTTTTTGATGGAACGTTCTTCTATGTCTCTGAAAAAACCGCTGATTCTCATTACTGCCCACTACTAGCTGGTGTACCTCAGGGATCTATTTTAGCACCACTTTTACATTCTATTTACTTTTCCGATGCACCGTTCCATCCACATACACTCTTTGCTTCGTACGCGGATGATACTGTAATATTGTACTTCGCCGATAACCCCGCTCAAGTATCGTATATCCTTCAACAGTATATTTCTCGCCTAGAATTATGGCTAACCAAATGGCGGATCAGAGTTAACTCTACAAAAACGTATCACGTTATATTTACCCAGCGTAAATGAGTTTGTCCTCCTTTGTATCTTTATGACACTCAACTTTACACTTGTCAATCTATCCGTTATCTAGGTTTATATCTAGATAAGAGGCTCACGTGGAATTTGCACGTGAATAAAAAAAGAAAGGCACCCCAAGACAGGTTCAAACAGTTGTACAGACTTCTTTCACGCAAATCCAAGTTACCAACTACATCTAAATTAACCATTTACTGCTCCTATCTTCGATCAATGTAGAGCTATGCTAGTCAACTTTACTGCTGTGCAAAACCATCGGTATTAGCAAACATTCAGCGTTTTTAATCAAAGCTTTTACGGAGGATAGCCCCCTATTATGCAACCAATGAAACGTTGGTGAAACCGGGATCTCATTAATTAACGTAGTACTGTAATTGAGTATCCATTGCAGTGATCTAAATGCTGCACTTATATATTCAAGTTGGAGTTCTGTCACTGAACTGTGTCCCAACTCACGTATTTTATCATGTTAATTTTTTCATATATCGTGTTATCACATTCACTGATTGTATCTAACAGATTGTGAAATTCTTGAATAAAGAAAAAAAAATGTAAACATTAATTTCATATTTTATAAAAAGATCTTTTTGATAGTTCTAATTATAAGATAAACGAACGTGTACGACTTAGATGCCATTGTTATTAGAATTAAGAATAGATACACTTAAGAAAATACATATAAATGTCTTACATATTGTGTACTAATTGAGCATAATTGCTAATAAACGCTTACATATTAAAAACTTAATTCAATAACATGACTAAAGATAGACAAAGAGACTAAGAGTTGTAGAGTAAAGAAAATAACATTGAAGAAGTAAAGAAATAACATAATCATTAACAGTGAATAAGCACGATCCAATAAGCTTGAAAGGGCCACGGATAGAATCACATTAGAGACTTTCTATTCCTTTTAACGTTGCATTTAATTTGTATCAAAGCAAGCATTCCAATGAGTGTAAAGCGCCAATCTGACTACAATCTTTTTCTATGCTATACTGTTTAGCTAGTAGGAATAGCAGAGCTTAATACTGGTGCAGTACGGCCGACGAATTTTCCCATTTTCCGTACAACTAACGGAGCTCAGCTTTTAAAGTGGACTTGTGTTTACATACACTCCTGCTTTCAGTCCGTCTGTTTTATCCCTTTCTCTATTCACTTAATTCGCTCTTCCTCTCGAAGAGCACGTGTGTGAATGTGTTTGGTCATCTATATTCTCTCCGAGAGAGAAAAGAGTTTGGACGAGGAAAGAGAGTTATTCGAGAGAGTGGTGTTCTGAATTTAAGTGGTATAATACCAGTACGTCCTGGTTGAGTTGAAAACCTCCCCGCTTATTCTCTATCATTTTTACTCTCTCTTTGAACAATCATTCCATCTTTTTCTCAACTTTCTACTTTCTTTCTCTTCAGCCCTCATGTCGCGAACTTAATTTCCTCATATTTCCTTCCGACTAATTTATTTTTTAATTTGCTCTTACACCTTTATGCGATAAAATAATTACAGAGGAATGTGAGTGCAGTCTTGTACTATTACTTCTTCTTATTCTTTTTATTCATCGTATTGTTACTCTTCTTCTTAGAGCCTTTAATTAAAAAAGTACTCCAGAATTAGCATAAACGACAGGTACTACAAAATAATAGCAAATGTGTATACTGAATGACCCATTTTTTTAAACTAATAATTTTATAGAGTATTAAATTCTCTTCCGCGTCTCAAATATTGTTTCTTTTAATCATTAATTAATTATTTTCCGCTTAAAATCTTTTTACTAAAATACACTCCCTTTAAAATTTACTAGTTATATTGCGCACACAAATTACTTTAGTTAAAATTAAATTATTTACAAAAATTGTATTCATGTTCTTTCTCTATTTACAATGATTTGGGTTGAAAATCAGGATTATCATAAACAAATAAATTATTTAGAAAAGCATTCTGAAACCTGTGTCGACTTAAGGCATTAATCATTTGGCAAATAAAAGTTTACAGCAAGTAGGCCTAACAGCAATACTGAGATCTTAAAATGCTTCCAAAATAGATTCCGAGAATTACATACTATAATACTCGATTTACCAATTAGCGTACATGATTTCATGATGTTCCGATCATTTCAGAAGAGGTAAAATAGTCAATAAAAGTACTTTCTTTACTCCACCGAGTTGATCTAGTGGTAAAATCATCGCCTGGAGTCAGGTGTTTGACAGCTGATGTACGAAGACGAAGGTTCCGTGGTCCAAATCCTAGTAAAGGTATTTAATTTATATAAATTATTCCTTTAGTGTGTATGTTACAATCTGTTCAATTTAGAACAATAAGCAACTCCATGACCCAATGAGATGAGGATGATATGTATGACGTGAAAATGAGGTGTAGTCTTGTACAGACTCAAGCTGACCATTCCTGAGAAAGTATGGTTAATTGAACTCCAACCATCAAAGTACACCGGTAACCACTGTCTAGTACGCAAATCTGAATAAAAGTAACTACCTTTACTAGGATTTGAACCAGGAACCTTCGTCTCCGAGAATCAGCTGTTAAACAGCTGACTAGTTGTGACGACGTTACCCCTATACATGGCGTTCTCTAAAGTAACACTAAAGAACGCCATGCCCTATACCAACCCGGTGGGTTATTTATTTTTTACACTCTCTTGCCTATAAGAATATAATATAGGAAAAAAAGTATTATTTTCATTTCGATTTTTTTATCGAGTTTTCACCGGATCTACATGTTTTCAGACCCCATGAACCCAAAAAACATGGTTTTAGCGATTGGTCGTGTGTGTATGTGTATGTGTGTGTGTGTGTGTGTGTGTGTGCTAGCGCGCGCGCGCGCGTGTGTGTGTGTGTGTGTTAACAGAATATCTCACGAACGGGACATCGTACGAACTTGAAACTTGAAACTTAAGTTAATATTACTACCGGACCCGACATGAACATTTTAATCAAAATCGGTCAACCGGAAGTAGTAGTTTATTCGTGTACCTTTTCACTTTTTTTGCGATTTTCTCAAAAACGGCTTTTACGATATTTTTTAAAAATCGCCTCATTTACTAAATTTTTTTTGCCTTACATGATAGGGTAAGCGCCATATCTGCTGAAATTCTTGGAGAGGTTTTTTCTCGTAAAAAAGTTGTTCTTTTAACATTGGGACTTTAATATGCATTTTAGCGCAGACATGTACATAACAACAGTTGTAGAAAATTTAAAATCTTACAACTTATATTTCAAACGGTTTTTTGTATACTAACGCTTAGTTAAGCGGTAATTAGCAATCTTTTGTTTTTTTTCTCACGAACACGTGTAACAAATAGATTTTTTTAAAGATTTCAGCCTTAGTATGCATTTTACGACAAAAGTATATATAATCAAATTTATAGGAAATTAAAAGATCTGCAATTTTTATGCAAAACATTTTTCTCTACAGAGCTTAGTTTAGCGTGAAAGAGTGATTTTCCGTATATTGAGGCCAAACTGAGGTTGATTATCAGTTTGCGTCTTTCATTCATGATTAAAATAAGGTTATGTTTTTGAGGTTAGTTTTCTATTTATTTCTAGTATTTTATTACTTATGTAAGGTTATATTGTTAAATATTTGCATTGGCCAGAGAAAGTCGTGTAAGTGTTTCACACCAGATTTCTTTCTATCAATGGTGGTTCGGATAATTGACGACGGTTCAAATGACTGACGTTCAGATAATCGAACCCCTGTAATATAACATAGTAATAAATATCAAATAAATGTTTAAAAATGTTAGTTCTTCGAATAATTTCGGTCTTTCGTAATATTTCTCGAATACGAGTACTCGAGTACTCGTAAACCTTTAAACTTGGCATTCAGGGAAAGTAAAAAGAAAATTTAATTTAAAAAAAAAAGAGCGCGAAATCCCTGTTTCAAAGATGTACCTAATCCTTACCCTTTATTCGTTTACTCCATCAAACACTCTTGTGTACCGAACACGGTACCATTGATTTCAATTCTTTTAGGCTAAATAAATTCTCATCCTTTCAATGCTATTATCCTTATCAGTTCGTTCACCTAGTGAGGGTCATCACTATTACGAGTAATTAGGAATATTATAAACAGGCTGTAGCTTCTAACGTAAATGTCTGGACGGAGTAACATCCTTCTATCCTAGCCGTTCTCTTAAGCCCTTATAGAGAGGTGTTACGGGAATGTCCTTTCAGTTAATAACAGCAATCCCTTCCAGCCCGTAAGTAAATTGTGTATTAACCCTTTCAGTATCAACGTCCGGAAAACCGGACGTTGATATATTTTACGTAGTGACAACATCCGGTTTACCGGACGTCCGTAAGTTATGCATAAGGTCCAAGATCCGGATAACCGAACATTTACAAAAATAACTTTTAAACAAAAATTAATGGAATAATGTATTTTGAAACCGCCTCCGTGGCGTAGTGATAGCGCGTTAGCTTGCAAAGCGAAAGGTCCGGGGTTCGATTCCCGACTATGGACTGGAAATTTTAACACGTTAAAACCACCGTTAATGTACCAAAAGCCATAGTAGTCGCTAATGACGAAGCTGTCAATGCGATTTTAAATAAGCTAAAAAAAACTACTTTGAATATTTTTAGTGTTAGAACGATTTTTTTATGAACAAAATAAAAATTTATTTTTCACTGGAAATTTTGTTTTTCTGTGACGTTGAAATTTTGGTTGGCAATAGGAGGCTCACGCCTGCAAGTTGTCGAAATAAGGGCTGGTACTTTTTGAACACCCTTATTCAAATTAAATGGCTTTAGATCAAACTTTTTAATATTGTTTCGGCACTGAAAGGGTTAACTGTAATTTTATTAATTTACTTAAAAATAATATTTTTGTCGATTAATTATAACAGTTTATTTCATGGTACTTAGCTGTAAACATAATACTTTTTGCATTCCTACAACTGGTTTTATTCGTAAAACTAAATTTACAGAAAGTAATAAAGCCTATTTAATTAAAATAATTAATAATTTTAATCGCCAGGATTTTTAATTGTAAATGACAAACATTGTAACCCAAAAAGATTAATTACGGAGAATTTTAGGTATAGTAATAAATCAACAAAACCTTAGCAACAAAACCTTATTAGCAACAAAACCTTACAAAAACATACAGATTTGAAAACACCACTTGTACAAAATTCCATTGAATACCTATACAAACGCTTTCACGACAAGTCACACGAACACGAGAACCCTCTGGTGCGTTCACTTTCCTCCGTCCATTTACGTGATAATCCTCCTAGACGCCTTAAAAGACGCTGGAGTAGAGACATGCTAATTTGATATACAAATTTCATTCTTGGGGAGGCACCAATGGGGGCCCTACCCCTCTCATGTCTATCATGTCATTTACATAATCACGATAATCATCACATTTGCTTGTTGTAACATTTTACAGTTTTAAATAAAAAATTAAAGAGAAAAAAAAATCATCAGAATATCTACTTTGAACTGTGAAATTAAGGGTTTGGTCAGCCGACCTTTAAATATATATTTAATTTTTTTTAAATAGTATAAAGATATAAAAATGTGCAGCCAACTTTTTTTCTACACTAGTCAAATATAATAGCAAACCTCCTTTTTTGAACGTGAAGTTTTATGTATTTCCGAATACGTTTTTCTTGAGTTTTTCCTTAATTTATTTTCTAAAAGTGTTTTTATTTATTCGCATAGAATCCTATGTTTAATTATACGTAACACATTTATAAGGGCTTATGTCTACCTAAACCAAAATTTATTTAAAACTATAAAATGTGTAGGAAATTTACGAAAGGCTTCCGTCAGTCAATTTAATAAAAATTAAACTTGAAGTTGGGTACCACCGAAAAGATCGTAGCAAAGTATTTCGTAATTTATGATTCAAGGAGTAAAGTCCCGTTAAAATTGTTCATATTTTATGAAGAGCGTCGCTATTTTGCAGTAATCGCCTGCCCAGTTATCACTTACCGTTATAATTTATAATGTTTTATAATTTTGCCACCAGGTAGCGTTAGCCGAGTGCTGAGAAGAGAGCAACAAGGCAAGCACTGAGTACTCCGTCCTCCTCAGTTTTTAATATCCGGCGCAACGCGTCACGAGCGTCGCGTGTGATTTATGCCGCACTTTACTCCGCAACATCTCACGGTCTGCACTAATTTCCCGGGACAAAAAGAAAATAGGAATTCAGCCTCTAAGAACACACAAAGAAGAAGAACCAAGTTCAAATAAAGAGTACGGCCTAAGTAATACTAATACAATGTTAATAGACATTTTTTAATTTCCACATAACGCCTTCTAAAATGTAAACATTTACTTTACAAATTTAGGGCATTTCGTTATTACATCCTCACAGCACATAACATAAATAATTTCCTTTTCTTTGTCCAATTTCATCCAATAAAAGCTATGTTGTGGTGCTACGTACTTTACCTCCGGCAAGAGTAGGATTATAAAATTTTATTATATTCTACAAAAATATAAAAAATGATAGTAACCAACTATTAATCAATAGTAAATTTCAGAATTTAAATACTTGTCACCACAGAAACGATACCTACATTTAAATTTATGGTAAATTGTATGATGATTTTTAACAGCATAAAAATAGAAACCGGGTCATCGGAAAAGGATGCATCCATTAAAAGAAAATACAGTTTAAGAATTACTGGTCATTTTCATAATTTTATTTGTTGTAAACAGAATATATTGATGGTTTTTACTTAAGTTTCTATATGAGCACCATTGGTTTCTCTGCACACATCTAAACGATAGTCGACCGCTGTCCAGGTGCGCTGTGGCATATCGAGCGTTTCCGAAGCAACAGAATAGAAATTCTTTGTCGTAAATGATTTACGTTTCGAAACTTCTCGCTATAGACATGGTTTTAACATAACCCAAAAATAAAAAAATCAAGTGGGGTTAAATCTGGACACCTTTGAGGCCAAAGCAAAGGACCGGGCCTACCAATCCATCAGTCAAGGAACCTTTCATTGAGAGCGTGGCACTCTGGAAGACTGAATGAGTAGGCGAGGCATCTTTTTGCCAAATTATGTTAATATTTTTCCTAATTCAATTTGTTCAACTTGCGGTACAGTCGTACCAACAAAAAACCTTTAATATTTTTTGTTAACAACAAAAATAAAATTATGACTATCTCCAGTAGTTTTGAATTTTATTTTTTTAAATCAATGCAACTTTTCTCGATGACCCTACATAATTTGTAACAAAATACTCATAAATTTTGAAGCCTTTAAAATCTTAATTTAAAATTACACATTACAATCACATTAACTTATGTTTACAGAATATCAAACAGTTTTTTGTATTGAAGTACTTCTTTTTTGCTACATTACAGTGGGATAATTTTTGTATATTAATATTTTTGAAATACAAGCAACTTACTCCAATACTTTTACTACATGATTACATCTAAAATTCCGGTGTTAATGTTACTATAAGCTTAAATCAGAAAACAAAACAAAAAATCATTACTACATTAAGTTGAATAATTACAATTTTTTTTAACCTGAAGTGATGAATCAGACAAAGAAACATGAAAAATCTTAGCGAAAATATCTATTTTCATGTTTAGTTGTACAAGCAGAATCTTGATTCTTTTCATTGTTGCTGTATATAGCTTTTGATAGGGTGATACTTGTGAAATTTGTTTGTTTGAGGATATTATATGGTGTTTCTTATAGAGAGGATAAAGTTACTTTACAGAACGTGTATTTCTTTGAAACCTGTACTTGAGGAAAGAGATTTTAATAAATTTAGCTGTAAGATAATGATGTATTTTGTCTGCGCTTCATTTTAATATATACAAGGATAATGCTCTTTAAGTATCGAAATTGTTAATTCTAATCTATTTTTTTAATAGTATAACGTTGACATTACATCGTTGACTTTTGACTGTAATCAGGAATTGGAACTAGTAATTTTTAGCTAGAAATCACCTTATTCACTAAATCACTGAGGCAGGTCTGTTGATCTCTGTTTCTGTAGAAAATTATTGAATTTTTATGTATTTTTTAATTTTTATACTTAATGTATGTACACTGCAATCTGTTCAGTTCAGAAAAATTAGCAACCCCATGACTCGATGAGATAAGGATCATGTGTATGACATATAAATAAGGTGTAGTCTTGTACAGACCCAGTCCAATCATTCCTGAGAGATATGGTTAATTGAACGTCAACCATCAATATAAACCAATAACCACTGAATACTCAGTTTTGAAAAATCGACGTGAAATCAATATTATCCTTCCTTTATATTCATATAGGGCAAGAAATAGTAAAAATTTGTTAGAACTAAAACAAAAAAATCGTTTCAAATGCTAGTAAATTTTTTTGATTTTTGTATTAATATCTGTATTAAAGTAACTGCTGTCGTCGTCCAGCGGAGACACCATCTTCTTCCCTTGCAGTAGTGCGTCGATGGCTGCTTCGTCGGGTCCGGTGGGCGTAAGGCTCGGTCGAGGAACCGCTGTAGGCATCGCTCGAGTGAGCGGACGATGACGGTCCGGTCGAAGGCTTACGGTGACGGGTTGGCGAGCGGAAGCATCATCTTCTCTTTTTCGGGGTCGTCGATTAGTCTTCGCTGGAGTCCGGTAGCCGTGTTGCCGATGGTGGTCGTCTTGTCTGCTGTCTGGATTGGAATTGATTCTCCCTGTTGAGTGTTGCGCTCTTTATATAGTTGTCATCGAGACCGCTGTGGTAGAGGACGGTTACTGGCTCGGCCTTGATGACAAAGGTCTCTGTCGGTACGCACACAAGCCTACCGCTCCTCTAGGAACTATTGGCGGCTCCCTCTGTCGCTACGTCGAAAGCTTTGTAGCCGGCAGCACAGTACTTAATCAAAATGGATGACGGTGACACTACCTTTACTAGGATTTGAACCGGGAACCTTTGTCATGTGAAAATCAGCTGTTTTCCCTACAGTTTTCCTTTTTTTTCTCTACAGATCTAGTTCAGCGTCAAAGAGTGATTTTCCTATTATTAAGCTAGACTGAGGTTGGTTTTCATTTCGCATCATTCACTTATGATTAAAATTAGGTAATGTTTTTCAGGTTCTTTTTTTATTTAAAGTCGCATCAAGAGCTTGATCATTAGCGACTACGGTGAGTTGAGAAACTGTGATAATGGGTTTTGGCACGTAGTCTATTAATTTCCAGATCCTAGCCGGGAATCAACCCCGGGACCTCCACTTAGTAGGCTAGCGCACTATCCACTACATCACGGAGGTGACTAATTTTCATTTTACGTTGTTTACTAATTATATTAGGTTATATTGTTCATTATTTATTACATTGGAAAGAGAAAGTCGTGTGAGTGTATCACACCAGATTTTTAGATTTCTTTAAGACCATTGCAAAGCTCTTGTTTGAAATTTGGGTAGGATGCTGAAAATTGTCAAAACGTTTGGTGTTCAATATTTTATTTATTTATTTATGTGTATTCGCTTCTGGGATGAGTAACTATTCCAGTTACATGCTTAACTATATCATCAACATGTAACAATATGTAATCTAGTGACATATTCGTGGGTAGTACTCCTTCCAGTTCTAATTTTAAAACAAGATGTTAAGCTTGTAGAGTTTGTAATGCTGTTAGATAAAGCAGAGTCTGCGTTCAGTGGTATTATGCCATGAAGGGATGAACTGTCGAAACATTAATTATGCGGTATGGACAAGTACACAGTTCAGCACAAAATGACGTAACTTTGTACATGTAAAGTAGCTGAGAGTAGGTGACAATCAAAGGACACAGTGTAACCAGAAATACAAAGGTATCCGACAATTATGTTTGAACTTGTGTAACAAAAGCAAACAACTATAAAATCATTAACCCAATGAACGTTACTTTTACGTTTTTTAAAAAACTGCGACGAAAAATCTTAAGAAATTTTCGAAAAAATGCTACTGGTTTTTATCATTCACCACGAACTAAAAAAAAGATCTATATAACAATTTCAAATTTCTTCAAAAATCTTTTTTTCATTAATTTTAAAAAACGAAAAATAAATTTTATGGCTTTATAATTTTTAGTCACTGTTGAATTTGTTAAACACTGTTCAAGGTTTCTTGTTTTTGATCATTAGTTTATTAGTTTCTTGGCCCATAAATCTGATTTTATTAAATTAAAATCTTAATTGATGTGAAGAAATGAAGATTAGTTCGGAAAAATTTGTAGAATATTTCTAATAATTACCAAGTAGGTTTGTCCAAAAAATTTTATTTGATAATTTTAGTAGAAACTGTTTTAAATTTCATTTGTAAGGTTCATCCTGAAAATACGTTGGATCACTGTAGTGGTTCTATTACTAAAGTGAAAGAATAATAATAATACAAGAAGAAGAAATAGAAGTAGAAATACGCTTGAGTAAATGACTTTTGAACCTTGCTACAGTTTTCAATGGTGGTGTGATGGTTGTTTGCTGTGGTGATCTCGACTACTATTTTGTATTCCTGCACTTTGACCCGAAACAGCAATCTTCAACAAGATCAGGCCAAGCACGATTGAAGAAGTGTTCTGAATGCAGATCACTGTTTCCTTTACTGACCTCAGGCAGATTGCAAGTGGGATGAAAGAAACTCAATCTTAAACACTTGGAGGTATGGGTGAGAAAGCCTTGAATAGATATTGAAGATACTGTTTCATTTTAGGTAGTGCAAAAATCTATTTCTTTCTATAAAAATTGTTTGAATGAATATTTGAATTCTATGATTGATAAATATTTTATTGAAAATTCTGTTCATTCTACTACAAGATTAAATTTATTTTTTATTCTTTCTCATTTTATACCTCATTATTTTTGTCATAACATTTCTCTCCAAAATACATTGCTGAAAATATCTGGTGTGAAACACTCACACGACTTTATCTTGCCAATGCAAAAAATGACCAATATCATTCTTTCACGCTAAACTTTGTAGAGAAAAATGTTAAAATTAAAAGTTTTAGATCTTTTAATTTCCTATAAATTTGATAATATACTCTTTTGTCATAAAATGGATAATAAGGGCAAAATCTCAAAAAAAATTTAGTAGATGTACCTAGCCCCTTTATCTCTGTGATCATTATTTCTATCGCTAAAGAAATTGCTATGTAATCGGGATTTTAGCATTAAGCTCAGAGTGAAAATGCTCCAATGTTACGTCTTCTCTGTTCTGTTGTACGGAATGGAGGTAAGGATACTCAAAAAGATCCATTTAGAGAAAATACAAACTTTCGAGATGTGTTGCTACCGCAGGATGTGGCGATTTCCGTGGACAGAGTAATACATATCGATGTGTTTGATAAAATGGGCAAAGAATTTGAGTTGGTTGAAATAGTGAAGAAGAAAAATTTCAATATCTTGGACATGTGATTAGAAGTCCTAAAAAATTACACCTTACAATTAATTAAGCAAGAGAAAATAAAGGACAAGCGGAACGTTGGGAGACGTAGAGTATCCTGGTTGAACAATCTGAGAGATTGAATTGGCTGCAAAAATACGGAACTTGCCCATAACGGACAAGTGGAGTGTTAAATTAATTGCACTTGATCTGTTGGTTTCAGGGCTACAAAAATACTTCTATTTCTTATCACATAGTCAGCCAATTATATGAGAGTTATCTCCTCTGAGAGTAATGAATTTCGCAATACAGCCAGACCCTGTGGTGAACGAAGGAAGGTGTCATTTGCAGGGTGGAAAGTGGGTGCTTTTCGGAAAGCCTGGAATGCTGATAAGCATACTTTTTCATCTCAGTGAAGAAGGCAATAGTAACCCACCTCAATCCTCGTTTTTACTTAGTAAAACCTCTAGAGATTCAAATCAGCCTTTCGGCTGTTGACCTAAACAACAAAGAACTGACCCATGCACCAGCGAAGAAGGTCCGCATAATGATGATTATTTCCAACTTCCGATAGGAGAGGGACTTTAAGAAGAAAAAGAAAAGGTAAAGCAGACTATATGATGCTTCTAAGCTTATTTTTTCTAACTGTTGAGTAATTTTGTATAAATGTCAATATGCTATTCATTTGATTTTCAAGGAGCCAACAGATTTCCGGTTTCAAGCTCTCCTTAACCTTCGCAGCGGGTTATCCAGTAGATGTACAGTAACAATCGTCTTAATACCGCCCTAATTATTTGTGAAAACGTTGATAGAAATTTGTATTGTGTGCAGTAGGTAGGCCCTACGTAAGAACCATATTATTGGTCATTGTGAATAGTCTCGTTTCTCACAAACCAAGGAGTATCCGTTATAGTTCTAAGTACAGAGAGGATTATAATCGAGCTGTATTATTTAGTTCAGCAGATCCGTAAATTTACAGAAATCTACGGATTTATTTGAAAGATTAATTAGTTTTCTTCTAAAAGGATTTTATCTATCCCATCTGTATTATTTGTTACTGTGAATTTATTAACAGTCCTGACGTTTAATTACAACATTTATAGAACCACATAATATAGAATTCAACGAATTAATAATAAGGGAATATAGTGAAAAGTTTGTGAGAGATAAATAAAGTTAATGCATAAAGTAAAACTATAAACTGTAATAACAATCGGTTAAATCTTTGACTAATATTAGTTGAATAATACAGGAACATCCACAGGGATAGTAAGTAATAAATTGGAAACGACGTATAATTGTTGTAAATCATGAGAGAGGTAGGAAAGGTAAGTTAAGTTTTGATCCGAGGACTTTTGGTGTAAGTAAGGAGCGAAGTCGCTTGAGCTGGTGATCCAATAAATCTGTCTGTTTGTAGAGAGAAAGCGAGCAGTAGGGCAATGTTAGTGGTGTGAGTGTATGGGTTATGCGATGAGGTTTCCTAAGGATGAGGTAAAGGGAGAGAGGTCGACTAGGATTTACGGAAGGTTTGGAGGCTCAAGTAAGAGGATCACTTACAAAACTGCTTTTGCTGCCTGCCATTCGTTGGATTGACGATGAAGATGATGATGATGATGAAGATGAAGGGGATGAAAAGAGAAAGGGGGTTTGTGAAGAACAATTTGCGTTAATAATAACTTGGTCTCAATTAAGTCGGTATTCTGGATACTTGGTTACCCCTCAGTACTCATTTACCTCCTGCCACTCATTCCTTTTTTCACACGGCATACAATCCGTCTTTTGAAATTTTTAATAAAAAAACACACCCCCAAAAAATAAAGAAAAACTAAAGGAACAACGTATACAAAACCAGTAAAATCCGGTTTGGCAAAGATGTCATTTACGGTTCTTTAAACCCGAAAACCTAATTGCTAAAAATTTATTCAAAAATCTTTAATGAAGAATATCATTGATATTACATTACGTTGTCAGTGTAAGGTCGGTTCATTTTGCTTTTAATTTCTTCGTCATCACTTTTTTCTTTTTCACTTAGTGTCAGTAACATTTTTGTAACTGATGCTTAAATTATTAATGTTATGCCTACCTATTACTTTTATTAAATCAACTTTCGTTAGCGTGTCGTAAAATTTCTTGTTACAGATTAAAAAGAAAGAATACGATTTCATTAAAAATGGAGAAGCGAATTTTAATATTTAACAAAGTCAGTAATTTAAATCTTAATAAAAGAAAACGAAGTTCTTAAATTTTATTCAGGGCTAAAATATTTTAAAACTTTAAATTCTCATGAATGAGGAATCCGATTCATTCAAGTCATATAGCGGTAAATTTTAATAAACACAACTTCATTTATTTTTCGTTATAAAAGAATATAAGATATATTTTTATTTTACTAAAAAAATGTATCACCTTAAATATTATAAATAATAAAAATTTCATGATATTTTTTTTAAATATTACAAAATTATTAATTATTATTCAGCAAACATATCTGTGGTACTGTACTGCATTTCCGAACGGCTATTCAATTAAAATCAAGTCTCAAGGACTTGTATCAACAAAAAACACCAAATCGATTGACAATACAGGCTTTTACCCAACGAACAAATCTACAAAGATATAGAACCAGTCACAATTTCCAATGAGAAAAAAGAGTATTTTCTTCCTGGGACACATACTGAGAACTCCAGCAACTCGCCTTCTAGGAAGACTTACTGAAAAAATACTTACCGCTAAATCTGAAAAAGCTATAGTGAAATCAAAGAAATTCAAAACGACATGAAAGAACTCAACCTAACCATGGAGGCCTAATGCAACGTACACCTTGGTATAAACACCAAATGGAAAGTCACAAAGTTCGATTAACCACCAAAACAGTCAAACGCACAATTGGGGTTTGTTCAGAAGAACTAAGGAAAATAAGATCTGAAGATATGAATAAGTTTTGGAACAGTAAAAAGAAAAAATTGAAGAAGAACCATCCAAAATAACTAAAGTGATTCTATGTGGTCATGAATGAAAACAAAATCAAGTCTCACTTTCAATTCTTAGTCAGCATTTAGGGCACACCAACGTTTATTCTAGTGACTTACTTATCAGGAGTTCTTTCTTCTTCTTCTTTTTTACTTCATGGATCAGGTAACTCGGCCTGTTTTAGAAACCATCTTCTTTCTCGGGCGTAATATACTCCTCTTACCTGTGGGTTTGTACCCTTAGGATAAACGCAGACGGTCATCCATGCAAACGTTGCAAATGGCTACACCAGTTTCTGTTACGAAGCTTTATTCACTCTTATAGGCTAACAATGCTTATTTTACCCCAAATATTCACATTTTTTAGCTTATCTTCTAAGGTACAGCTCTTTACTGCTCTCTGAAACCACTTTTCCGCCTCCTTCAAGCTATCTCGTTCCCGCTTCGAGAGTGCCACTCCTCACTTCCATACAGCACCAATATCAACGTACATATTCTTATAATAAATTTAACCGCGACTCTTTCTTAGTCTTGTTCTTCAACGGATTACGTATTGTCCCGCAAATATCCTTAAATTATTCAGTTTATTCGTCACGTCATGATTATTTGCAGAATACATTACAACCCAAATACTTAAAATTGGATACCTGTTCCAAAATATTGCCATTAATTTCTATTTTTGACCTCACTAGGAATTTCCCCATAATGTCATTATTTTAGTCTTTTGAGGAGATATCATTATATTATAATGAACAAAAATGTTGTTTAGCGTCGAAAATCCTCGTTACATTTCCTCAGATTACTCAAATTTAGCAATGTCGTATGCTGTAATGTTACATAAAACATCTTGATTCAACCTTAACCAGACTCAAAAATTTGCCGCCTCCTAGAGTTATAATCATCAGGTGGTAAAAAATTCCGTTTTGAAATAGTTAAGTGATTTTCTTTGATTCTAATTATAAGTGAACTTCGAATTTTCAATCTGTAGTTGTATATTAATGAAAATTAATTTCTTTCAGACTCTAGCTGAGTACTGGACTCGGTACATTCGGCATCAAACTTAATTTCAACGTTTTTACAAATTTATTTTTTGTTTATATTTTCATTCTGTAGCTGAAATACAAGAAATAGGCATTTATTAATAATAAGTACATCGAAAATTTTTTTGGAATGAGTTACGGCTATCTTGTTTAAATTAAACTTTGAACAGACGGCCATGTTTATTTTAAGGATGACCTTAAATAATTTATCTTACTAAAAAGGTTTCTCATTAAATTAAGTGGATTTTGTAAATTTATGTTTTTATTTTATAGCCTACTATATGAATGAATTACAAGAACTATCGCTATTTTGAGATCTAATGATTTTACAATTCCGATGCCACGTATGAGGTATCCTAAACCAGATAAATTTTCAATCTAATTTGAACTTTTTTTTTAAAGGAATTGAATGTGATTTCAAAAACTTACAAGAAATATAAAATAAAGAAATATATTTTCGAAAAAAATAATTTTTATCCTCTTAGGCTCATACAGAAAATTTCGGTCGTACCAACATCGATTTCAAGATTTGAAAAATGTACGAACTTACAAAAAATTCAGTTATTTTCAAACCAAGTGTTGTACTTGTAATATTCTCACTGAAAAATAGTTAAAAATTTTTAGTAGGTGCAAAAATCTTTTTTTCTGATAATTTTTTCGTAAACTGTAAAAATTTAATCAAATTTAAACGGCATTCCTTGATATACAACAGGAAATCCAAAAGAAACTAATTAATGTGAAAAATTTTTCGGAGACGAAGGTTCCTGGTTCAAATCCAAGTAATGGTAGTTACTTTTATAGGAATTTGAATACTAAACAGTGGTTACCGGTGTACTTTGATAGTTGGGGTTCGATTAACCATATTTTCTTAGGAATGGTCAACATGGGTCTGTACAAAACACCTCATTTACACGTCATACACTTCATCCTCATATAATTGGTTCACGGGGTCGCTTATTATTCTAAATTGAACAGATTGCAACGAACACACATTACGAATAACAAAAATAAAAATATAAATAAGAAAATCCATTCATTTTAGTTTTCAATGTCGGCGTCTTAGTAATGTTTTATACATTGCATTAAGAGAAAAAATTTCAGAACTGGATTAAATTAAAATACTAAGAGAGGTAATTTATGAAATAGATTTTAAAGTGTTTTGAAAATACTATTAACCGGAACTTGAAAATTTTAGTCTGAGAACAAAAATGAGTTAATTATAAGTGAATTTATCTCGTATTTATTTAAATTGATATTAGTAAGGAACGTAGGTAGTAAAGAAAGAAGAAATTTAAACCATAAAGTGGTTCTATTTTAAGGGAAAAGAACGATGGTCCTTAAAAGATTTAAGTGAATACTAAACCTCTCACTCTTTGTAATAGTTCTCTCTCACGAGAACTTAGTCTTTCTATCTCACTTTACCAAATAGGCTGTACAACACCAACATAATTTCATTGTATATGTGAATAAGTGTGTATTTGTATTTGAAGCACAGACTAGCGAAGAGAGAAGAGTGGGTTTTCCTGATAGAGAAATTTATCCTCTTCTCGGCCCACTCTTCTTGACCAGATAGGAGCAGTGAATCGGGAAGGGATGGCTATTGTGCAGTATTGGAAGACGCCCCAGGTGTCTCGTGCAGGCCCCTTGGACTTAACAGCTATGGTCACTCTCACTGGACCGGATATATTGCTCTAGTTTAATGAAAAGTGGCTGGCAAATTAATCCTTAGAATAAGAACAAGAAGAAATAGAAGCAAGACGAGGAGAAAATAATAGGGAAAGACTTAATGAGTTAGTTCGGATTTATGAGGGTGAAAATAACTGAAATATTTAGCAATTAAATTACCATTACACAGGATTGTAATAACCAATTCCAATATTCCTACACACTCGTATATCAAAATTTATTATCATTATTTTACTATTACTACTACTAATAATAATAATAATAATAGTAATTATTATTTTCAACTAGTTTAAACTACTAATAATAAACAATATTAATATTGTAACTAAAATTATATCACGGTAAATGATTATACTAGAATCTAGTACAATGAAACTTCGCTTAACCGATATACATTTATAATGTTTGTGTTTATTTTTTATTCTTTACTGGACTATTTTACATTAATCTCTTCAGAATTAAATTCTCTACGAATTTAGTTTAAAATATTTACATTTTTGTTACCAATAACAAAGTTAATCTAGTTTAAACCAAAGGTTTTATTCGATTTTTCAGCTCATTTTGCATAACCACCTCTTCAATTATCAACCTTAATTAATGCCCTAAAAATTTAGATAAAAATGAATTCATTTCACAGGAGGAACTGAATTCCAGACGAATTCTTTCGCTAGCCGTAACTCACTAATGAATGGTTTTCGGACCCATGTTTGTTGAAAATGTTTTCTTATTTTTAGCTGTATAATGAGTTCCTGAAGTACGATCGTTCCTCATGAAACATCCTGTACGGTGGCGAACCCAATACGGATACGCGAAATTCCGGATAACATACAGATTCAAACTTTTAGGATTTAAAAATAGCAAAAATGATTATGCTATGGTTTTACAAATGTTTATTAGCATGAAAAAATCGAAAATCCAAAAATTTTAAGTGAAAAAATGTAGTAATACTGTAGTACAGTACGTAATTAATATTACTGAATATTTTTATATTTATTTATAAGTCGCATCAACTACTTGGTTATTAGTGACTACGGTGGAAATAATGTATCAAGAACAGTGGGGTTTGACTAGTGAAAATTCTAGACCCTAGCCGGGAATCGAACCCAGGACCTTCGCGTTGTAGGTTATCACGCTAATCTTTTTTAAATTACTCTTTTTCGTTTTAAAAAACTCTTTTTTCAGTTATTTACAGTTTTATTTTTAAATATATTTTTGAAGAAAACGTTTTTTGAGGCAATATCAGCCATCGTTTTATAAGAAGCACGTTCTGGAGGTGAAGAACAAGTGAACGAATTTCCAGAATAGTGAAACTTTATATTCGTAATTTACTTCATTGTTCATTGTTCTGTACTTTAAGACGCTACGTATTTAAATGCTGTACTATGCTTATACACAATACTGAAATTGAGTTATCACCAAATTAAAAAACAAATTTTACGGATCCATTTAGTTTTAGGCGGGCTACAGTTAAGTAGGTATCAGATAATCGAGGTTGTACTGTAAACTTATTATTGGTGGCAATTTTTAAAATTGTCATAAATATCATTTTCCTTTGTCCGTCTGTTGGTCATATCCAGGTGTCAAAAGCTGCAAGAGATAGCAACAACGGTTTTTGGAATCCTAATCTACACAACAACTTAGTAAGTCTAAATTGAGTTTGAAGTTTGGGTTTTGACCGGAAGTGGCCAAAAACTGAAACTCAAGATATCAAAGTCAGAAACTTCAAGAGATAGGAACAAACGGTTTTAGAATTCGTAATCTACACAAAAAGTTAGTGGGCCTGGATTGGGTTTCTGAAGTAGCCCAAAACCAAAAGTCGAGAAATCAAAGTTGGAATTAGGAAACAAAAATAATGTCATTCAATCCTCTTAAAGAGTAGATATAGAAATCACAAATGGGTTTTGCCATAAACGAAAGGTAGCCCTTAAGTCTTTTTAAAAATGGCCACCAGTCATGAGACGCTTCGTCCCAAGAGAGGGATTTTTAATAATTGTTTTTATTTCGAATTATATTGTAGTGTAGTACTAAAAAACCGAATAACATTGCTTTGGGGTAATAATATTTTTTAATATGATAAAGTAACTACACAATCAGTTCTTTTTGATACTACTGAGATAATACAAAAAAAAATTGATCTAGGCAAATTTACCATCGTCACCAAAGTTACCAGATTAAAATGAAATTCACAGAATACAAGATTCATAAAATTATTATTTGTATTAGGTTAATTATTTACGTATGATACAAAAGTGTAGAAGATAATACAGCTAATTATATAAGCTAGATTATAACATTAAAATTAATTATATTACTGATACTCTATCTATACTGTATTCATATAGTAATAATAATTATTATTATTTCATATTTGATAAATAAGAAACATGACGGAAGTGCCGGCATTGTACGAAAAATGGCTAAATAGAAATGGAAATGAGCCCACCATATTAAAAAAAAAACACATGGAGAGAATATGGAATAATTTATTCTAAACTGGAGAATTCATGAGTTGAAATTTTGATGGTCAACAGCAAGGGGATGTGGATGACCACTGATAAGATGGAAAGATGTCATCAAGACAGTGAAGGGATAAAACAGGATACAGCAAAAATAAAGGAAAAGGATAGTTCATTTATGTTGTTTTTTAAGTCATCAGCCAAAACGCTGGTTTGAACTTGTAGAGGTTTCACTAAGTAAAACGAGGAGTGAGGTGGTTTACATTTGCCTTCCTCACCGAGTGGAAAAGTGCGCTTATCAGCATGCCGGGCTCTTTGAAAAGCACATATTTTCCAATCAGCAAATGACACCTTCACTTCATTCACCACACGGTCTGGCTGTATGGTGAAGTTATTTACCTTCATAGGAGATAACTCTGATTATTGTCGTTTACACCTCTACCTCTTCTGTTCTTAACAGATTCATTAATTTAATTGGCTGACCATGTGATAAGAAACAGAACTATTCATTTAAGCCCTGCAACTAACAGATTGGGTGTAAATAATTTGAGACTCCACCTGTCTGTTTTGGGCAAAGTTCATTTATATGTTCCTTAAACTAGTTAGTACAAGAGAAGAAATTATGATTAATCTAATCATTTAATCTAATTATGATTAGATTAAATGATTAATCTAATCATTTAATCTAATTATGATTAGAAATTATGTCCTATGATTAATAGGACACATAAGTCTTGATCTGCATAAAATTCTTATGTTAGGATGTCGTTTTGTTTCTGATTCAGCCGCCATTTTTGTGGAGTTTAACTATAAATAAATCATTTTATAATTTCAAAAAATAAAAAAAACATAAATATATAAATTTTAATTTTTATAATTTTATAATATTAGATCTAATTAATTAATTTCAAATAATGAAATGATTCCATGAATCAGTTAATAACAAAATAAGTTTTTCGAAATCTGTATTTAATAAAAAAAAGTGTACTATATTTAACATAACTGGTAATAAAATACTATATAAAATAATCAAATGTAAATAAAAACATTTCATAAATACGTACATCGCTAAAATTGATATTTAATTTAAATTAAATTTTTTTCTTTACCAGAAAAGTAATAATTATGTGAAAAGAAA
Source organism: Catonia carolina (assembly GCA_035578175.1). NCBI lineage: Eukaryota > Metazoa > Arthropoda > Insecta > Hemiptera > Achilidae > Catonia > Catonia carolina. The sequence continues at coordinate 250,366,930 of JAQMRL010000001.1, read as the reverse complement.
ATGAATTTTGTTACGCTAATTAAAATTTAGTTTTTAATTAGCAATTTTAATTAATTTCATTTATATACTTTATTAATATTTATTTATTAAGTGAAATAATAAATGGTAAAAAATTTGTAAAATTAAATTGATAAGAAATTTTTATTACATTTGAAATTCGTTTAAAAATATTTCGGTGTGCAAAATCATCCCAAGATCTAGAATTTTCAGACATCATGGATTGATTACATAAAAATGGACAAAGGTATGTGAGAAACATTTTAGATTTATTTATCCAATTGTAAAATATATAATATATTCTCTTGCAGCCATATTCTTAAAATATTTTTGCCAATATTATTATTGTAGTGCGCCTGCAAATTAGTTGTTAATCCTCCAAAAATTTCTTGTTTCTACCAACACAGTGATTTATCTATTCCGAATACATTTATGTTCGTCTAATTAATATTCAGAATCGAAAATTATTTGAAGTTAAATTTTTTAAATAAAAATTTTCTGTGATTAAATTTTGCTTTACCAAGATTATTCTTTTAGTGACTTCGGATACCTTCCATCATCATGCGGAATGACTCATGCCATTCGTTACCACAAGCAATTCTGCAGGGAAAATATATGGAATACGACGGCCTAGCAGAAGAAGGGTGTCGTGACTTTGAAATCTGAGATCTGGTTTGGAAAAAAGCTCAGAAGAGCGATTTTGTAGTGAAACGAATAAAGTGCGGATTACTATGATGGTCGCTAACAATCGGAACAGATAGGGACCTGAAGAAGAAGTTATCTTGCTTGGTTTTCCTCTCATAATTTTTTATTCCCAGATTGGTGTATAAAGAAAACTGGGAAAAGAGAGTAAAACCATAGAGTATGTTAAGAAATATTCTAAAAGACACTGTTGTGGTATGGACCCTGCGTCGGATGAATGAAGATAAGTGGCACAGCACAGGCCATATTGGCGTAATTGGTAACGCGCCCACCTCTCATCATGCGGTCTTGGGTTCGAATCCCATTCAGGCATGGCATATTTTCATACGTTAAAAAAAATCATTTCATCCTTCACCGTCTGCAGTAGCTAACGACCAATCTTGATTTGTGAATGACGACCAATTTTTTTTTTTTGAGTGTGTGGTTTAACGTCCGACTCTTCAGCAATTACTATTGCTGAAGAGTCGGACGTTAAACCAAACGAAAAAAAAAGTGGCACAGCAGAGTATGGAACTGGACCTCAAGGGAGAGAAGGGAAAGACGATGCCTGGCAAACCAGTGGATGAGAGGAGAAATGGAGGCAATGACTAGCAGAGGCCTGCAGGAGGGTGATTGGATGGGTAGAAAGGCTTGGCATTTGGATGCGAAAAACGGAAATAAGGCCGCACAAAATCAGTGTAGGATTGTCTCCGAGTTTTAGTCTATCCAACTGTCACCGGATGGCGACATTAAGTGGCGAGTTAAAACCTTTACATTTTGGTGGCCGTGAAAAGGGCCGTTTAAGCGGTGATCGTCTTGATGGGAAGCGTCGGTCGTAGTCGTCGTACAGAGGAGACATCATCTTCTTCCCTTACAGTAGTGAGTCGATGGGTGCTTCGTCGGGTCCGGTGGGCGTAAGGCTCGGTAGAGGGACCGCTGTAGGCATCGCTCGCGTCAGCGGGCGATGACGGTCTAATCGAGGTCTTACGGTGACGGTTCGGTGAGGGGAAGCATCATCTTCACTCTTGCGTGGTCGTCGATAAGTCTTCGCTGGAGTCCCGTAGCCGTGTTGCCGATGGTGGTCGTCATGTCTGCTGTCTGGATCGGAATTGAATCTCCCTGTTGAGTGTAGCGCTCTTATATAGTTGCCGAGAGCGTTGTGGTGGAGGGCGGTTATTGTTCTTGGCCTTGATGACAAAGGCTTCTGTTGGTACGCCGTCAAAAGCCTACCAACTCTCTCGGAACTGTTGGCGGCTCCCTCTGTCGCTACGTCGGAAGCTTTGATAGCCGGCAGCACAGTACTTAATGAAAGGGGGCGACGGTGACACAACGTTCTGCCTCTGTAGTCATGTTGGAGTAAATAATTCTTATGTTATATATTTGTAGTTTTGTTAAGACGTAGGTTATTTTATTTAATAGTAGAAAATCAAATTTATAAAGTTTTAAGAGCATCCACTTCTTACGGGCTCATGCATATGGAAAGAAAGATCAGGTAAGCAAAGCTAGGAAAGCGCGAGCGAAATGGTAGAGATAATACAGTTGAAATAAGAGTGAAAGAGAAATATATAAGAGAGTGAAATAATGATGGAAGAAGGAGAAGAGGAAGGCGGAAGATAAATTTATGAGGTTTAAGAGCACTTAGACTAATTCAAAGCAGGATATGTACTATGTAAATAAGGAATTGTAGTTTATAAACTTGAACCTAAGTAAGTAAGTATAACTGAGCCGAGAGCAACCGAATGAGGAGGGCTCCAGGGTTTTGGGTGTACTGTTATGCATACTACTGTATGGTATAACAGTCTACATGCATACACAGATAGAAGAGGGCCTTACTTCTTACTGCACTATACCGCAGAAGCAATATCCTAAACAGTAACGTATACTACTTCCTTACATTGAAGGTACATGGTATCAAGCTAGGCTCACCGCTTTACATGAATATTTATCGATACATAACCGCAATATAAATAAACAAAACTAAAATATTCTAATATTTTACATAAAACATAACATGCTTTAACAATGATGTTCATTTTTTGTTTCTTCTAATACTGTTTTAAATTAATAACAACGCTAAAAACAAACTAACACAAGAACATATAATTTAAAAGTACTGTATGAATAAAACCAAAGTGTTTGTGAACCGTTGTAATTTTAACATAGTTTTACTAAATATTATGTATACAAGAAATATCAAATATTTCTTCAATTTTACTTTAATAATTAAAACTGTATGAGATTATTTAACACAACTGTTACTTATTTAAAATTTTTAAAATACAGGGTGATTCATGAAGTTCTCCCCCCACTTCTACAGCACATTGTACTAGTAAAAATAATGAAAAAATGTTATATAAACATAGGTCCGAAAACGCTTCGTTAGCGAGTTACAGCTAGCGAAAGTTTCGCCTGGATTTCAGTTCACCAGGTGAAATGAGGTCTTCCTGGAATTGTGGTAAGGTAGATTAAGGGGGAAATTCAATCATTTCTTATAGTTTTTGATCTGATAAATTGAATAAAACAGGTCCCAGAACTGTAAGTTAAATAGTTTTTGAGAAAACCAGTGTCAAATGCAAAAAATGGAGTGAAAATCACATTTTTTCATCTTTGGGCAAGAATAACTTTGTTATTTCACCAAGAAACAGTTAAAAATTTTCAATAAAAAATGTAGAAAATTTTATTCTGAACAAACCGGTGTAAATTAAGTACACAGAAAGCGAATAGATGTTTGATTAAATGAGTTTTTATTCATAAGAGTACAAAGTAAAATTAACCGGAAAAACTAAAATGAAAAAATGTGTTTTTTTCACTCCATTTTTTTGCATTTGACACTGGTTTTCTCAAAAACTATTCGCTTTCTGTGTACTTTATTTACACCGGTTTGTTCAGAATAAAATTTTCTACATTTTTAATTGAAAATTTTTAACTGTTTCTTGGTGAAATAACACAGTTATCCTTGCCCAAAGATGAAAAAATAAGTTTTTCACTCGATTTTTTGCATTTGACACTGGTTTTCTTAAAAACTATTTAACTTACAGATCTGGGACCTGTTTTATTCAATTTATCAGATCAAAAACCATAAGAAATGATTGAATTTGCCCCTTAATCTACCTTACCACAATTCCAGGAAGACCTCATTTCACCTGGTGAACTGAAATCCAGGCGAAACTTTCGCTAGCTGTAACTCGCTAACGAAGCGTTTTGGGACCTATGTTTATATAACATTTTTTCATTATTTTTACTAGTACAATGTGCTGTAGAAGTGGGGGAGAACTTCATGAATCACCCTGTATGTCTTTAAAACATTTTACTAAGTTTTATAAAGCGATCAATTAATTTAAGAAATTTGTTTTTTATTTTAAATTTAATTAAAATTTCTGTACTCTTCATAAATTTACATTACAATTTAAATTTGTGTTATTGGAGTAAGGAGAATTAAATTTGTCGAAGTAAGGAGGGATGGCCTGACTATATCAATAACTATAATACATACAATAATGGAAGGGTATTTTCATTTTTTTTTTAAATTTAGTTTTTAATTATAATTCTTTTACTGTTTTGTAACTTCCATTTTACTGTATGTCTAATCTTGCAATGTTCGTGCAATGTTAAGGAGAAGAGGTACCCAGTGGTAGGCCTACATCCTCCTTTTATAACTTCAGGTATTGTCCGTTATTCAGACCAAGAGGTCTCTACTCCATTTTCGCCTACCACTGGCCTACCACTGGTACCTCTTCTCCTTAACATTGCACGAACATTGCAAGATTAGATATACAGTATACAGTATACCACTGGTTACCTCTTCTCCTTAAAGTGAAATTCCCTACCGCCATTTAAATATATAGCCTACTCTTTCAATGTTTGAATTAATTGTTCGTTCAAATCTACTTAGGTTAGTTCAGCGACGTATTTTATTAATACAGGACTGGCTAACCCGTTGGCGTAATAAGGTGAACCCAATAAATTCAACACAGGTTACGTTCACCTTACGACTTCATACTTGTCCACCTGTGATGCTGAATAACATTCATATCCCCCAAGCCAGAGTGGTGCGATATCTTGGCTTATGGCTTGACAGGCGACTAACTTGGAAGCATCATCTGCGTACAAAACGTTTACAACTTAACCGCCGCCAGAAGCCACTCTTCTGCTTAATTAACCCTCGATCAAAATTGAACCTCCGTTCCAAAATTTTAATGTACAAAACCCTTTTGAGACCAATCTGGACTTATGGTGTCCAGCTCTTTGGAGTAGCGGCAGAGAGTAATTTGAAGTCGATCCAGGCCTTTCAATCAAAATTCTTAAGACTTGCTTCTGGCACTCCTTTTTATGTAAGTAACAAAACCCTCCACGACGATTTCAAAATTCTGACAGTAAAGGAGCTAACCGCGTCCTTGTATAGTAAATTTCACGAACGACTAAATGACCAACCAAACCAACTAGCCTGTGTGAACTAGCCTACAAGGAACTTCCCAACTGTGGGACGTTTAAAGCGAAAATGGAGTAGAGACCTCTTGGTCTGAATAACGGACAATACGCGAAGTTTTAAACGGAGGATGTAGGCCTACAACTGGGTACCTCTTCTCCTTAAAATGAAATTCTCTACCGCCATTTAAATATCATATACGGAAGTTGTGCAGCTCACTATGCAGTACCGTTAAAAAAATTAGAGCCAAAAAAAATCTATTTCCTTACGTTCTAAAAACAATAAATAATTTTGTAACAAATTCAGTGTTTTTATAACTAAAAAACATAAGGTTGTGATTACTAAAAACGTTTTTGGTCTCACCGGGTATTTACAATCTCCGTGAATAATAAGAATGCGAATAGAATTGTATATACAGTATACTGTATTTGGTTGACCGCTCGCGTTTTTAAATTGGCTGATTTACTTCGATTATCTTTAGTAATATTACCTACATTCAGTCGTCTGAAAAAAATCTGTAATCCGGCATCATCCGATTCCCTTAAGTGCCGGATTGATTAGAGGTTATTGTACTTCTGTTCTGTTAGTACGGCGTGTGATTATTTGGTAAATCTTAGTAATTACACTAATTCCATACCACTCAAGTCTAAACGAAAAGATAATTGTTTTGACTAATCTTTAGTTACCTTAAAAGTTACTATACATTGTAAAAATATGAGTGAACTTGCATGTAAAACAATTATTTTTCTTTTTAAACATTTTTATGAAAGATGAATTTCGTTCCACTTGTTTACACATGTGAGGAACTCTGTGTTATTGCGAGAAATGTTTTTTGTCAACAATAAATTATTTTAACTGAAATAAGTAATATACAATTATTACGTTCATTAATCCGTATAGAACTTTCTTTTTTTCCTCCAGCGGTATAGACCAAATCATACTTCGAAAGTTCACAGTTATGCCATCAAGCCATTCAATTTTCTCGGTCGACCCCTTTTCCTAGTATGTACCAAAAACCTGAGCTTTTGGTATCCTTTTTGAATTACGTTGTTCGTTCGTTTGTTCCAAGTAACCTTAGTCATCGTATTTGCTTAGACTTTATGAATTTTACGATTTCTTTCTATTCTAATTTCTAGACTATGCCATGATAATTTTTCATTAGCCATGTATCATTTTCCTAAACCGTACTATAGACACGCCACATAATTTTCCTTTCAATTTTTTGCAGTGTTTCTTGTTCCATTTTTGCAAGTATTACTCCCATAAGTGATAACCAGCCAGATATTAAACATTTTATGCCCTATTTAACATTAGATTAACGTTTATTTAACGTAACTCCTACTTTAACAAAGCACTCTATCATGAATCGAGACGCTTATGTACCCCTTATTATCTATGATGTGTCTTAAATACTAAAACTTGTTGACTTCTTCAAATGAAACCATCTATATAAATATAGGTTTTGTATGTTTCTTAGAATTGGTGTTGCTGATGTAAACATATTTAGTTTATAAAACCTAATATTCTTTAAAAGTAGTAGGAATTTAATAATTAGTTCTACTTAAGGTTTAAGTGACCTAAATATTTATAGAAATGTAAAAAGGTATACAATAATTATAAATAATTTATTTTTATTTATATTAATATATTATAAATAATTATAAAAGGTAAATAGTGATATATACTGTACAAAATAACTCTGTTAAGCCCACGCGCTTTTCAAATGAAATATTTGTGTAATCGCATAATTAACTAGCTCTGGCTACCCGTGTGTAACCACTGTTCATTCATGAAACCACTATTGAAATTGCTATTAAAACAATGCAAATAACAAAATTAGTTTTTGACTGCTATTTTGCAAGTATAGACAATAGTCTTTGAAGGTCACCGACTGTTATAATTCTTCTTATTTTCAGGATGCTCTCCGTTCCGAAGGATGGCGACCGTCATTGCGACGCCAATCCTCTCCTGTATTTACCCCGATTATCTTCAATAAAATTACCTACATTTGGCAGTCTGAAAAAATCTGTAATTCGGCATCATCCGAGTCCTTATAGACAGCGAGTTGATTTTATTGGTAGCTATCCGAAACAGTCTTCTGAGTTTTTGTTAAACCATATTGTCAGGTTGGCTATCCATTTAATTATTCTGCGTCCTGGTCCCCTTCTACTGTCGGATTTGCCTAGCAGAATGCGTTGGAACAATTCATACCTTCACTCATCTCGCATGATTTGACCGAGATATTCTTGCCGACTTCACTATGCTGACCAATTCCGCTGCCTTGTTCATTCGACATAGCATTTCCCCATTAGTAATTTTCTGCGTCCAGTATATTCGCAGCATTTTCCTATATAGTCAACATTTTAACGCTTTCAATTGAATAGGCTTTAGTAAAACTAACCATAGTCCAAAAAACGCCCATTTTAATTATGCATGCCATCCTGCAAGTGAACCCTTACGTCCATTATGTGTACTAATCATTATAGCAAAAAGTCAGAGTTACTTTAATACAATGTGTTAAAAATTAGCTAGTTTTGCAAAAACAACAATAATCCATCTTATTTTATACAGAAGTGTGAAGTTCCTTGGACTAACGTTGTTTTTAATCAAAATTAATATACAATTCAAAAACATGTATTTTTTACTTAGTTTTTTTAATTGCTGTATAAAATGGAATCACCTGAAAGTGATAGTAATTGAAGTTATTTTTTTTGTTATAAATTGACTTTGGATAACATCCAAAATTTTAACTCGAGAATTTATTCTCTCCAAGGTCGACACCTTTGACAGTCAAAATACGGAAAGTCTCTTAAGGAATAATCCACCACTCGTTAATGAACGGGAAAGACTGCACTCGGATTTGGTGGGCAGTCTCTTAAAAGACACAGATAAATTGGAGCATCTGAAAAGATCACAACGTCACAATTCAGGAACAAACAGATGACCATGTCCTTCGTCGATTTCAAATAAGCCTAAGACTGTATCCACCGACCATCAATGTTAAAAATCTTAAGAAGCTTCGGACTTCACCCAAAACTATTAAAATGTTTGAACTAACATTAACTAACACCAGCTCTAAAGTTATTCAGAGGAGAACTCTCAGAAAGTTTCGATATAAAAACTGGACTATGACAACGTGACGGGCTTTCCCCGTCAAAGATATAGACGGATTAGGCATCACCTTCGAAGATCTAGAACATAAAACCAAACAGCTGAAACTAATAAAATATTAGATTCCAAGTAAAAGTAGGTAAAAGAGGAAGCAGGAAAGTGATTTTATCAGAACCAGAAAGGCAAAGAAGATCTGCCAGAAAGACTACTGGAGAAAGATCAAAGAAAAGAACCAGAAGAGACTGCCAAGAAATTGAGTCAAGTGATTTACTACGGTCTCAAAAGATAAAAAAACTGATTTTAATTTGGAAGTGCAAAATTACAGCTGGTAAAATTTTGTCAAAAATAACCTTAGTCCAGGTTTTAATTTTTATTTTATTACATATATCATATTATTGGCTATTAAAATACGTTAATGACTCTTCTTTACTCAAAAATAATTTACAATTAAGCTACTATAGTATCATTATGTACAAAGCAATAAGAGCAGACTGGAGGAGTTTTTTAATCCCCCTGAAAATTTTCAGTTTTGGACTATAGTTGTTTTTGCTAAAACCTTTTCAATTAGTGATTATTGCCTCTGTCAGAGTTCAGGCCACAATTTCGTACAATAGGATTGAAAACACATAACACTTCATGAGTCTTGTTTTAGTGCCAAGGGTTAAATTGTGGCTTTTAAAGACAGAATTCATGGTGTTGAAGACCTTTATAATTACACAGACTAAAATATATATGTCTATTACGATTAAGATAATTTCTAATATTAGGTATTTAATAAGTGAATAGGTAATAGGATTACATAGAAATAGTAATTAAAATAAATTTAGGTCACTTCCTTTTTAAACTAGTTCATAATACATTAGGGATTTTAATACAATAAATGTTGAATGAAACATTAGGGTACCTACCAAAAGAGATAAAAAAAGGATGAACAATCCCTTCCATGTGGTTTTCGCTACTAAGAGATTTGGAAAGATTTAGTAAAATCATATTATACGAAAACAAAAGTAAAAGAAAATGAATAAAAAAAGGCCTTTTCAGTTTTCAGGTAAAGAAATAAGGAAGCTAAAGCACTCATGCATTTTTAACCTGTCTCAAGATCTATATTAGGTCATAAATAAAAATAAAACAAAACATAATAAGACACAATGTTCAGGATTCTCGCAGTTTCAACAAATTTATTGCCACATTACGATTCTTTTTACTCCCAACTTCAACCTAACAAATGGTAACAATTTAAACAATGAATCACAACGACTAAAATTTAAATTATTATTCAAGCGAATATTACTGTCGTTAAATTAATATAAAACAATAAAATCTTCCGTAGAATATTATCTTATTATTCATACTTAAGAATAATTTTGATGGTATTATTTCTGCCCGATAGTTTTTAGTTGTATTTTGGGAAGAAATACATTTCATATTAAATTAAATGTCGTAAATTATAAACATATATCTTTTATGTTTTCTCTATTTTTGGAAGCCGATTGTTTCAGATATTGAAATTTCATTTCTTTTGTGTTATTTAAATAAAAAAAATTATTTGTTCCATTTACAATCTTTTATGCAGCAGTAAATCTCCAAAAGAAACGTAAACAATATACAAAATCACTAATAAAAGATAGTTAAATGGCTCAAAAACTAAAAAATGAAAGTTAACCCGCTGAATTCTGTGCAAGTCACATTCAAATTAAGAAAAAGAACTGATCCATTTGTTAGTGTATCTGGATAATAATGAGATACCACAGAAAAATAAAGTTCAATATTTGGGTTTCCTTTTATGCTGTAGACTGACTAGGTGATATCATATCAAAATAAAACGTTTGACACAAACCTTACAGAATTACTCTCCAAATTCATCACCAGAAAATCAAATCTTTCATTAAACTTTAGTTTTTATTAGCAAATGAAGTCTGTTTACATCTATTTGGAATTACAGTACCGATATTTTTGGGCCTGCAAAAAAAGCCAGATTCAGAAAATTTAAGTCTGAAAAATATGTAATAAGCCTACTTCGAATGATAACAATCACCCCTTCATTACGTAACAAATTTAACATTGCATTCCGACTTGAAAATCCGTTTTGTACCAGAAGCTACTAAAACAATACTTATAATGTACTACTTTGATGACGTAAGCTGGAAGGTTTAATGTATCATAATTCTCGACATCACAAAATGCAAAAATATCGAAACGGTTGTACAGTCTTTGCATAACGATAAATACAGTAGCGTCTGTCTCTAAAACTGTACCTTGTTTTTGAGTTAAAAACACAAGAAGATTATAATTTTAAAAAAATTCAAAAAAACATTTTCAGTTACGAATATTAAGGTGAACCCAGTTAAGTCAACACAGGTTACGTTTACCTTACGACGTCAAACTCGTCCACCTGGGATGCTGAATAACGTTCATATCCCCCAAGCCAGAGTGGTGCGGTATTTTGGTTTGTGGCTTGACAGACGACTAACTTGGAAGCATCATCTGCGTACTAAACGTTTAGAACTTAACCGCCGCCAGAAGCTACTCTACTGTTTAATTAACCCTCGATCGAAATTGAACCTCCCCTCCAAAATTTTATTATACAAAACCCTTTTGAGACAAACTGGACTTATGGTGTCCAGCTATTTGGAGTAGCGGCAGAGAGTAATTTAAAGTCGATCCAGGCCTTTCAATCAAAATTCTTAAGACTTGCTTCTGGCGCTCCTTTTTATGTAAGCAATAAAACCCTCCACGACGATTTCAAAATTCCGACAGTGAAGGAGCTAACCGCGTCCTTGTATAGTAAATTTCACGAACGACTAGATGTCCATCCAAACCAACTAGCCCGTGATCTAGCTACAAGGAACTTTCCACCTGTGCGACGTCTAAGGCGAAAATGGAGTAGAGACCTCTTGGTCTAAATAACGGATAATACCCATAGTTACAAATGGAGAATGTGCCACTGGTTACCTCTTCTCCTTAATGCAAAACTCCCCACCACCATTTAAATATCATTTACGGAAATTGTGCAGCTTAATGTACAGTACCGTAATAAAAATTCAAGACAAAAAAAAAGTTACGAATATTCGAATTATAGACGCTAATTTTTATTTAAATTAACCAGTAAATCCTATGCAAACCAAATTTCATTCGAAATATAAAAAGTTCGATTTGGAAAATTCAAATGTATATGTAATTACTGAAAAACCTAAGTTGAAATTAATTTAGGAGGAGAAAGGTCTGGATTAAAATGTTAATTAATAACATTATTATGAACCATATTTCATACACGGGTGTATCAAATTACCATCAAATCACTGGAAACAATCGAAAGAACAAACAAATACACTATAATGTCCAGTCACGTCCGAGATTTACAATGAAAATCAGTTTCACTGTTTCCAATGAAATTCTACCCTTGTCAGCCTGAAGCAACTGAGTGAAAGGTTTTAGATTTTATATCTAGAATAAAATGTGATTAGAAATATAATCTTCTTCAATTTAAAATTTATTTTTTTATTTGGTTATATGCTTATTACATTATTATAAAATTATTAGGTTATTTCATAAATTTACTTTTGCTTTAAAAAAAAATTGTTTTTTTCCCTTAAGAATTAATAATTGCCTATAACAAGCAGGTGGAGTGTAAAATTATTTGCAATATGTTAGTTTCAGGGCTGCAAAAAATAATTCTTTTTCATAACACACGGTCAGCCAATTATATGACAAGGATTTAAGAAAATTATATGACAAGCACTACGCCGGCCGCATTGGCCTAGTTGGTAACGTGCTCGCCTCTCATCATGCGGTCTTGGGTTCGAATCCCATTCACGCACGGCATATTTTAATACGTTACAAAAAAATCATTTCACCCTTCAACGTCTGCATTAGCAGTAATTGCAGAACAGTCCGACGTTAATAAAAGATTTAAGAACCCAAGAGGTAGAGGTGTAAAAGACACGTCAGAGTTATCTCCTCTGAGAGTAACGAATTTCATTACTCAGCAGACCCTGTGGTGAATGAGTGAAGGTATCACTTGGAGGGTGGAAGGTAGATAATTTTCAGAGAGCTAGAGGTATTTTCTACTCAGTGAGGAAGACATTGTAAACCACGTTGCACCTAGTTTTACTTAGTAAAGCCTGTAGAGGTTCAAACCAGCCTTTTGGCTGATTACTTGAACAACAAGAAATAATTACTTTTATTTATTCAGATCTGTTTTTGGTGTAAGCCAGATGAATTTTGTCTGTACTTTTATATTATCGTTAGGACTTATTTCACTAATTTCTCTTAATCTTCTTTCATGTACATTATGGCCGCTTACCGAAATACAGGGGGCGGACCCGATTTGGTATAGGCGAAATTCCAAATAACCCGCAACGACAAACTTTTAGGGTTTAAATAGTTGAAGTGAGTACACAGTATTTCTTACGACTGTTTATTAGTATGTACAAACATTGTATAAACAAATATCTGGTGTGAAACACTCACTCAACTTTCTCTTGCCAATGCAAATAATTGACAATATAACCCAATATTAGTAATAAAACATTAGAAATAAGCAAAACAACAAACCTCAAAATACAAAGCCTTATTTTAATCATGAGTGAATGATGTGTAATGAAACTCAACCTCAGTTTGACTTAAAAATACGGAAAATCACTGTTTCACGTCAAACTAGGCTCTACAAAAAAAATGACTCAAAATAAAAGTTGTAGATCTTTTAATTTCCTGTAAATTTAATTATATACACTTTTATCGTAAAATGCATAAGGCTGAAATCTTTAAAAAAAATTAGTTTATTTTTAAAAATTATCGTGAACAAAAACAGAATCGCTAATTGCGGCTAAACTAAGCCGTATCAGAAAAAAAGGTTTGAAATAAAAGTGCAGGATTTTAAATTTTCTACAATTTTTCTTATATATAATATACATTTTTGCGCTAAAATGCATATTAAAGTCGCAATCTTAAAAAAAACAATTTTTTTACGAGAAAACAACCTCCCAAGCTCCCCAAGATTATCAGCAGACATGGCGCCTACTATATTTTTCTTCTTCTTCTTCTTCTTCTTCTGACATCCACGGCATAGGCATGTCTGCCTGTTCCGGTCTATAATATTGCCTCCTTCTGTTAATTTTTAATTTTGTCGATTTCTTTTTAATTGTTTAATTTCTAGTTTTGTTCCCATCTTTTTCCACACTGCTAAATTAAAACTATCAATTATTCCAAATCGTTTTTCTTTTAAGCATTTCCTTTTTAAATTTCCTGAGTTTCCTGTCCGATTTCCGAGGCTATCTGTAAGACTGTGAGTTTGCTGATTTTTATGCAAGTAGGATACCACCCTACTGTGCACCCCCAACCTGGAGGGCCTGGGAATTTGTGTAAAGTTTACCATTTCCTAGACAAATTGCCTTCTCCATGACTTAAAGAGCTTTGTCTACCCTTGATTTCTATTCGGGGGTTTTCTCCCATATGCTCTTCCGCTCTCTCTATCGTTGGGAATTTCTTCCTTCTCCGCCTTTGAGACCGTTGGCCAGTTGTCACCGAGTAACCCTAGGCAGGGGCCCTATAACAGGGTGCTACCATCCGGAGCCAGATGGACCCTGGTTTTTTTACGAGGTTGTTACTCCTCCCACTCCTCATTCCCCATCTCTTGCTAGATGAGTCCCGGGCTTGTGACCGGCAATGGCTGAGTTTACTATATTTTTAAGAGTATAAAAAATTTAGTAAATTAGGTGATTTTTAAAAAATCGCAGAGCCGTTTTTGAGAAATTTGCAAAACCGTGAAAAATGACACGAATAAACTACTACTTACGGTTGACCGATTTTGATGAAAATGTTTGTGTCGGGTTCTCTAGTGGTATCTTACTTAGTTTCAAGTTTCAACTTCATACGATGTTCCATTCATGAGATATTCGGTTTCCACACACACACGCGCGCGCGCACACACTCACACACACGCATGCGCACACGCGCGCGCGCGCACACACACACACACACACACACACACACACACACACACACACACACACACACACACACATTCAGACCAATCGCTAAAAACATTTTTTTTTTTGGGTCAGAGAGTCTGCAAACGTGTAGATCCGGTGAATACTCGATTTCGAAAAACCGACATGAAAACAATACTTTTTTCAAATATATTTATTTATGCAATAGAAAGTAATAAAGTAATTTTAAAAGAATAAATTTTTTAATTTTGTACAGTAATTAATATTTATTGTATCTAATTTCAATTATTTAGTCTTTAAAAAGTCTGAGGTTTTTTGACGAATCCGTTGTCTGGGGGCAATATCACGCCATAGTTTTATTAAGAGCACGTTTTATTGCACAAGTTTAGAGTATTGGGTTTAATTCGTGAAAATACATATTAAATCTTCTACAGTATTATACAGTAGACGGTTACAACGTACCCAGTAGTAAATGAATTCCCGGATTAGTAAGTAAAACCTGATATTCGTATTTTATTTCATTTTATACTTTTTTATACCTTAACTTACGCTACATATTTGTGCTGTACTGAACGTACATACAGTATTAAGATTCAGAATAATTTAAAATTATTAAAAAAAAGTTGTTGAAATCCCTTCATGAAACGAAGCCGTTTGCATAGATTGGTAATAAATTATAAGCCGAATAATCGAATGTGGCAACATTTACAAGGAATGTAAAACGGTCAACTCTTAATGGTACAAACCATTTGTTTGCCGGAAATCTTCAGTGAAATAAAGAATACAGACAAGCCCCGTTGGATCATTCTTCATCATGACAATACGAGTTCTCACGTATGTCGTCTAACAACCGACTATTTGAACACAAGAATGCGAATTGATGGGTCATTACCCGTACAGTTCTGATTTGGCACCCAATGACTACTTTTTGTTCCCGAACGTCAAAATTAAATTGCGTGGACAACGATTCCTGTCGTTTGTAGGTCGTTCGACGGGAAGGTGTTTCCGGAACAAGCAGTGCTGCCTAACCCATGAAGTGAAGAAGAAGAAGAAAGAGTTTTTCAAATCCGTTTCGGTTAAGCTAAGTTTGGATAAGTGGGGTCTTACTTTAATTTAAAAATTAAGTTTACTATAGACGGAATGATGGTGATCCCTAATCTGGTTATATTGTTTACATTATAGTGATGGAATAAAACATTATTATTTAATCACAAAAGATAACATATTGCATTTAAAATGTTGAAATTTAAATATATATTTAAATTGAAACTGATAATTACGAGGTGTAATGAATCAATTATTGTTGAATAAAATTTTCCCTGAAATTTAATTACACTTGTTAGTTTACCAATTTTAAAATTTACTTGATTACATTTCATGTATCGGTAAAAATCGGTGGAAATTGGAAAATTGAAGTAACCCATTGCATAAATGGTCACATATTAAAGTAAATACCCATGAAATGGAAAAAAAGGTTATACAGTATTTTTCTGTAAAATACAATTAACTTCCATAGGGTTTTTCTTTTTTTTTTTAATGTATGGTTAAAGGCTATAAGAGAAATTGTTTGGAATTTTCAAGCGACAGGTGAGAGATTAATTAAACTGAACGTTACGGTCTTTATTGAAACATACCCTCCCAGCCTGTTTCCTCCTTCAATATTATTTTTAAACCATCCAACCAACACTCCAATTTTACCACTCTTTCTTTTTTATAATCTGATATGGCCCGTACATTATTTTCTACCTCATTAAATTTCACTGTAATACTTTTCACATAATTTATTTTAATCGTTCAAACAAAAAGATGTATTTTCTTAAATTTATTAACTGTTATAAATCTGAATTTTTAACTTTGTTGTGGTATTAAAAACTGTATTTAGTTATTTTGCTACGTAGATTAGCTTAGAAAAAAATTGTATTATTAGGCTGAATAAAGTTAAAGGAAATACAGATAAAACTAAAACTAAAGAGTTGACATCAATTACATCTCTTTATTTTTTAATAAAGCGAGTTTTTACATCCTGTTTTGTTACTTCCATTTTTGTTGAAGTTTGTTTTCATATCTCAGTAGAATATATTTCAGAAGTACCGTACTTTCTCGAATATACCACGCCCCCGATTTTGGAAGGTATTTTCAGAAAAACAATTTAACTGTTAAAAAGGTTATTGAGATAGGACTATCTGGGGACAATTCATAGTAACTAAGAATAACGATCAAACACTAGAAATAGGAGCTTGGATTGGAATGGCAAAGGCGAACTTCAAAAAATTATAATTTCTTATGAAACACGAATGTAAGGGAAGAGGTTTAAATGAAACTTGTGAGGTGGTTCATTGTTTCTCTTTTTTGCGTGGAATGGAGACTTGAACCCTTGAGAAACGAGAAAGTCACCAGGTTGCAGCCTTCAAGTTATGGACTTCGACGAGTGTTAAGAATATTGCAGCAAAATGAAATCACGGATCTGTTAATCTTGCATCGATTTGTGATAGAGCTAATCTAACCTCTCCCCTACATTGTTCAAAATAAGTTTTAATATCAATTCTTACTATTAGCTTAGATATGTTTTTGTTCAACACTGTGTATTAAGTAATGCAATTGATCGCTATCTTAGAAGAAAGAAAACTAAGACTTAAACATTGTTTTATTACACTGAGAAGCTAACGAAAGTTCCACGGCATGTTCAAAAACTTACTTCTATAGGGTAAGTAAAATACACAATATACAATTCGCATTGCAATAATCTTTTGTTATATTACATTAATGCACATAACTGACAGGTGGAGTGTTAAATTAATTGCACTCGATCTGTTGGTGCCAAGGCTACAAAATGTAGTTCAAATTCTTATCATACAGTCAGCCAATTATATGACTGAACTATTTAATATCAGAAGAGTATAGGTGTAAAAGACACAAGTCAGTTATCTCCTCTGAGAGTGATGAATTTCACTATACAGCCAGACCCTGTGGTGAATAAAGTGAAGGTGTCATTTGCAGAGTGGAAAATATGTGCTTTTCAGAGGGTCCGGAATGCTGATAAGCGTACTTTTTCACTCAGTGAGGAAGGCAATTGTAAACTACCTCACTCCTCGTTTTACTTAGTAAAACCTGTACAGGTTCAAACCAGCCTTTCGGCTGATGACCTAAACAACAACAACTTCGTTGTATCTATAAAATTTAAACTTTCTTATTTATTGTTTGATTTATCTTAAATCTATGACAAATATAATTTGGTTTATTACTTATAATTAAAAATTAGTTAGAACTTGATGTAAACAAGTGTTTTCTACCTTGCGTAATGTTATGAACAAATTCATGATGACCCTCAGGTAAAATGTTAAACTAATAATCGATTGAATTGTTACACGGGTAGAACAAGCTCTTGAATCAATAAAACAACTATACAATACGAGATTAATGTAAATAGTATACAGAATGAAACAATGGATAAACAATGAGAAAGATTCGTATTGAGTACAAATAAAATATTTTGTTTTAAAAATATTTGATAACAAGCACGTGTACTAAAACAAAAAAAATGGGAAATTCAGTTTTAACGAACGTTAAAAGGAAAATATGGACCGA
The DNA here is from genome assembly GCA_035578175.1 of Catonia carolina. Taxonomy (NCBI): domain Eukaryota; kingdom Metazoa; phylum Arthropoda; class Insecta; order Hemiptera; family Achilidae; genus Catonia; species Catonia carolina. The sequence continues at coordinate 250,349,182 of JAQMRL010000001.1, read as the reverse complement.
CCATTCGAATTCTAAAAAAACATACAAACAAAAATGAATTCATGACCCTTATGTACTGTTTGATTAATAATATCCGTCCGCACTTAATTCAACTTTACATTTACTTTTTTAACTGTATTTTTGCCAATAATATTTACTTTAGAGAATATTGTACATTTATTGTGTGATAAATAAAGTAAAGGAATTGAAAAATGACACACTGTTATCAAAGTTAAGAAATCTTTTAGGAAGTTATGTCCGGAGACATTTCCCGACCAATTCCTATAGGTTTTAAAACGATAAATAAAATCAGAGGAAACATTTATTATATTACATTTCACTTTTATACAATACTGTGATAAAAAAACTATTCATATTTTTCATAAAATGTACTATAATTTGGGTTTAAATACATTTAAGGAAAACCTTGTAATTAATTACATATACATTATTATAAAACCATAAACTTATATGAGCTCATATAAATAGCTCAGTCAGTAGGCCCTACCCGCTCAACTACTAAACGAACGATCGTCAATTCTATTCTCTAGGACTGTCAGGAAATTATATCACATGCTCATACCATGTACAACATTGTATCAAATGAATCAGTTGTTTAGGCCCTCTTTCAAATAAATTAAGAATTACCGGATATACAGGTATAAACAAACATCAATAACGTTCAGGATCTATTAAAAAAAACCATGCTTACCATAGAAATCACAAAAATTTACAATAGACTATACATAATTATCCATAACTCGTCTTCAAATATTGACATGAAAGTTTGTACTAGAAAACTGGACATTTACTAGGTATCTTAATATATATTTGTAAATATGCGTATAATATATAATGCGTATTATATACATAAGTATATAATACTTATGTATTATATACATACGTATAGTATGTTAACTAATAAATTAAAGGATCTATGGAGGCAACATTTGGAATGGATGCCAGAGAAGAGACAGAAAATTGACAGAATATGTTCCATTTGGAAGAAGGGAGGTGGGAAGACCTCGAAGAAGATGGCAGTAGTCGAGATTTACGGGTTGGAATATTTAGTGTTTGTTTAGAAGTACAGGATGGTTTGTGAGTTCGGAACAGGCTTATGCCTAATCCTTGATAATAATAATAATAATAATAATAATAATAATAATAATAATAATAATAATAATAATAATAATAATAATAATAATAATAATAATAAATAATAATAATAATAATAATAATAATAATAATAATAATAATAATAAGAAGAAGAAGAAGAAGAAGAAGAAGAAGAAGAAGATAAATAAAAGGCGATTATTACTACATTTAATTTTTTTTAATATTTTGAACACTGTTTTTAGTTTATAAAAACGTATCAACAGCTTGGTCATTAGTGAATACAGTCACCTGCAATTACGTAAAAGTTCTAAAGTTATACTTTTCTTAAAATTTAGCTGTGTAATATGTGAAAAATAATTATTTTTATTTTGTAAAGGTATCTACACAATGAACTATATTTTCATGTCAATTTTTCCACTAATCTACGTATTACCTAATTGTTTTTCAAAGAGCCGATTAGAGAGATAAATTCCGTTCATAAAAAGTAAAATCCTGGTAAAGGTAGTTACTTTTATACGGATTTGAATGCTAGACAGTGGGTACCGTTGTACTTTGATGGTTGGGGTTCAATTAACCATACTCTTTCAGGAATGGTCGGCCTGAGTCTGTACAAGACTATACCTCATTGACACGTCATACATGTCATCCTCATCTCATTAACTCATGGCGATGCTTTTTATTTTGAATTGAACAAATCGCAACGTACACACATTAGGGATTAATAAAGAAGTAAAATGTATATATCTACTAATAATGCATGTACTTCATATTTTAGTACTAAAATAAATCGTCTTATTAAGTCTATTACTAGGCTATTGATTCGTTTGTTTATTTACTCGAATTTTTACGAGCGTTTGAATTTTTATTTTTATTTATGACATCATTTTTTTAAATTATTGGCTAAAAATTTGGAGGATTCAATTCCATGCATCGAAAACAGTACACCTCACCTTTTCTCTCAAGGCGAACGTCCCCAATTTATTTCTTGACAATAAACCGATACCACCACAACAACAAATTAAAAACCTGGTAAAATTAAAAGATCTGTAACTTTTATTTAGAGCGTCCTTCTCTACATAGCCTAGTTTAACGAGAAAGAGTGATTTTCCGTATTCGCCAAACTGAGGTTGATTGTCACTTTGCATCATTCACTTATGATTAAAATTAGGTTATGTTTTTTGAGGTAATGTTATTTCTAACGTTTTATTGCTAATATTGGTCATTATTTGCAAGGGCAAGAGAAAGTCATGTGAGTGTTTCACACCAGATTTTTTTATATGTTATCAGTAAATTTACATTGGAAATCCCATTCAGGAATCCCAAGTTCGGGATTTATTTTCATTTGGCGTAAATCTGTAGTAAAATAGGAACAAATTTAATTATAAACTAAAGTTATTAACTTATTTTCAGCAATTCATTAATTTGTAGTAAATGTTCAAAAAATATTTGGTTTTAAAAATATTTTTCACATCCCTTTTTTCTATTGCAATCTCATATTTCGTTGTTGTATAGTAATAATTCTACACTCAATCATTGTTACGTATTTAAAGTGCATACGATATGACAGCATGGTCAAATATTAGGCTTACTGAATTTAAGTTTTTATTTTAACAAACCGAATAAAATTGTTTTGTTTCTCTATAAAAATAGGCCTACATATTTTTTGACCAAAAAATATTGAAAAAATATCTCATCCTGTTTGGAGGTTGTGTTGCTCAAAATACAATACAAAAATTGAATTAAAGAGGAAAGAATAAAAATATATAAATATTTTACTCCACCAACGGATTTCCTGAAAGAAACAATTTGTGAACTTCCTTTTTAAAAGTAAATGAAATAATACAACATATTAGAGGTTTAATTTCTGTTAATATACTTTTTTATATTAAACTACATCGATAAAATTTGTTTTTTGTACGGTGAATATTTTTCAGACACTTTAGTCAAACAGATCTTTTTGTGTTATCAGTCGAATGTATTGTCGGTTGAATTATTGAGATGCTCACTTTACAAATGATGTTTTTGTAAATAATTGTTTTCATGAAATTTTTTCGAAATAGAATTTTTAAAACACAAGGCCTGAAACACAAGTTTCAGGATCCCTGAACCAAAAATTATGTTTTTAGCAATTATTCTTTGTGTTTATATGTGGGTGTATGTTTGTGTATAAACAAAATATCTCAAGAACGAAATATTGTTAAAGTTAAAACTAAAAACTTAAGTTACCATAAGTGAACTCAATACAACATCAAAGTCGGTCAACTAGATGTAGTAGTTTATCCGTACGATTTTCTCAAAAACGGCCCTACGATTTTGTTAAAAATCGGCTCATTTAGTAAATTTTTTATGTTTTACAAGATAGCTTTATTGCTGAATTTTTTGGGAGTATGGTTTCGTGGTAAAAATGGTTTTATTAAGATTGGAGCCTTAATATGCAATTTCAGGTAAAATCGTATCTATATATTTAAGGTCGTTGAAAATTATAAAACCTACAACTTTTATTTCAAACATTTTGTTCTACAACGCTTAGTTTAGTCTCAATCAGTATTTTTCTATATTTTGCTCACCACTATTGGTAACAATGGGATTTTTAAAAATTGCAGCCTTAGTACGCATTTTTCAACAAAAGTGAATATAATGCCAGGCCCACTGAAAAGTAAATATTTTCCACACTGCAAATGACACCTTCACTTCATTCACCACAGGGTCTGATAGTATAACGAAATTCATTACTTTCAGAGGAGATAAATCTGATTAGGTCTTTTATACCTCTACCACTTCTGTTCTTATATTTAAGCCCTGCAACTAACAGATTGAGTGAAAATAATTTAACACAATATATAAAATAATTTATAACTTGCATATCAGCATTTTTTCTACAAAGCCTGGTTTAGCGTCAATTAGTGACAATGCATATTTTGTATGTTGTATGATGTATAGAGGTTGATTTTATTTAAAATCATTCATTCATTCTTGATTAAAATTAGGCCGGCCCGCTGGCGTAGTGGTTAGCGCAACTGGCATCTACGCTGGGGTCCCGGGTTCGATTCTCGGTCAGGTCTGGCTTTTTCATCATTCATTTCCATATATCATCATTCTCCATCATCTGCATGAGCATAAATTGCAAAACAGTCAGACGAAAAACAAAAAACAATTGATTAAAATTAGGTTATGTTTTTCTTTTTTCGGAAATGAGGTTTCTGAAAGCGGTGAAGTGCTGTACCTGGGAGGATAGACTGGACAATGTGGATATACTTGCCTTCATGAGAGAATGAAAACTCAAAAGAGGTACTGGTGTAGTCATTTGAAACGGATGAGGGAGGACCACTTGCGCCATTTAGCTTACGAGTACAAACTCACCGGTAAGACGAGTGTTGGACTCCCAAAAAGGAGATGGTTTTTGAACAGACCAAGCAGCAATTGCAAAACAGTCAGACGTAAAACCAAAAAAAGGAGTGTTTCAAATCAGATTTTTTCAAATCATATTACTTTTCTTTATTTTCAGCCTTTCAAGTCGTTCAACTCTGGATGTAGGATTTCCCTAAATCTTCCCAACCTTTTTAGTCCTGAGCTGCTCTACTAAATTTTAATTCTGCAAACTTCTTGTATATGCAATACTATGGTATTTTTTACAACATACGGATTGAAATGAATTTTTAAAAGAAAAACTGATCTTTTCGCTAAAATGACATCGTCATTTCAAAAATACATCGGTCAGAAATTATTAATATACAAAACCGTAGCAGGTTTAAATTTTTTGATTCTTAGTTTCAAGCACCTCTTACCGAGAGTATGCAATGTACTTCAAGGCTTTGAAAAAATGATTTTACAAATAACCTTTTTTATAAGGCTACGATTTGCCGCTAAATAAAGCGTCCATTTTTTCACCGAAAAAAAGATTGTAGACAGATTTTGTTAATAAAAAATAAACATTTACGGTTTTATTTAAAACAAAGAGATTTTCACAGTTTTCCCGTTTTTTCCTCTAGGAGTAGAGTTTTTCAAAATAATTTTTAAAGAACACTACTACCTAAATAAAATCTACAAACTGAATTTGAAGTATTTAATCCACGCAGTTCAGATCAATCAAAATGGATTTATTTTGTAAATTTACGCAACCTAAACTAAAAATTTCAGTCAAATTGCAAGGGGCGTTAAAAAGAACTCAAAAATATTATAAAAACGGATTTGACTGATCTTTAGAAAAACCAAACCATATCCTAAGTTAACAGACAATGATAATAAAACAAGGTACACACTAAACCTATAATCATTTTTATTTCATAAATCGTAAGTTACGACAACTTTCCGTGAATATGATCGTAAAGTATTGATTACGTCATATAAACTTACTTGTTATTGGTTATTCAACGTACACATGTCATAAAATGTATTTTATGATATTTCACCTTATATTATACATGCCACCGAATAAATTCATAATTTTATTAACTGTAAGTTATTGTATCATGTCACCATATTGTTTTTCATTGTTATATTTGTTTGTTGTATTTCCATGCCAAGAAATTGTTTGTTTTATTATATATTATAGAAAATATTACCGGGGTTTTCATATTATAAATTATAGTTAAAATGATATATTTTAATAACAAGAAATTATTTTTAATCAGGCTGAAGTCGTTAATGATTACTCACCTGTGTCAATCTAAAACCGTTGTTATATTTAAAAAAATATTGATGACTGTAATTTTGACATAATTAAACTACAATTTCTTTTGGAAAGAAAAAGTTTATATTACATAAAAATCTATAATCTGTTTCAAAGGTCTGTTTGATTTTCACTGATTCACATATTAAATGCTTTGTACTCTACTCTACTGTAGATCATACTTACCTATTAAAGAAAAACAACTAAGGCCTTATCCGTGGCCTAGTGTTTAGCGTTTTAGAGAGAAGGTACCGGGTTCGGCTAGGTTTTGGAAAATTATTACACGTTCCCACCCATCTTTTATTAACCTAAATTAATCGCTAATGACCAAGATTTTGTTGATGTGACTTTAAATTTTTTTATAGCAGTTAACAGATTTAGACCATTTACCGTTACTCAAAACGTCATTATTTTTTAACACATTTTCATCCCCTAGAACTCTCCTCACCGTAGCTCTTATTACAACATTCGCCCATTCATTTTCGCTTACTCCGTCTAACTAATAAGTGGAACTTATAACCTAATCTTCTGTGGCAACTGGTCTTCCTCCATTTTTTCAATTTTTTCAAATTGATAAAACCTATATTTCATGTTTTTTAAACTTTCTAAACTACAAAATGAATTTCATCCTACAGTCAGACCCTGTCGTGAATGAAGTGACGGTGTCTTTTGCAGGGTGGAAAGTAAAATGTTTATCAGAGGGACTGGGATGCTGATAAGCATACTTTCCACTACGTGAGAGGAAGGCTTAGGTAAAACACCTCACTCATTGTTTTACTTAGTCAAGTCTTTAGAGGATCAAACCAGCCTTTCAGTTGATGATCTAAACAACACAATAAAACCTGGTTGTCAACTTGATGTAAAATGTCTTCATTCCTTAACTATAGGATCTAGCACAGTGAACCGACAACTTCTTCAGAAACTCATTTCCATAGCTGTTATTCCGCTTTTAAATCTTGGTTGGAGAACCTCTGAGTTATAAATGCTTTTTACAAAAGAGCTTTCAACAAAAGATTCCCTTCTTTGTGTCACAAGATATATGTTCACTTTATAAAACAGGATGTAAGTTAACATTTTGGTGAATGTCAGCTTTTTCCAAAATACCATTGTCCAATGTACCATTTGACGTTAAAATAGGGCCAAAATTTTTTAACTCGCGCACCAATCAGTGACTTCTTATCTGTTTGGAGATAGTTTTCTGGCCCACCAACATCCATATATTTAGGTTAGTTTTCTAAATGTTTATATCCAGTCCTGAATTGTTTATCAAGTTAAGTTTAAATGATAAATTTAAAAAAAATAACAACAAGACGAATAACCTGATGCAGCCTATGTGAATTTACGGAACTTTGATCTATGGTTTCGTGAAAAAATAAAATGTAAACGGAAAAGAAAACATTTTGAAAATCATTTCTTACGTTATGTAAAAAATTACGTTACACTCATCTTTTATTTAAAATTAATTAATTACACAAATTCAGAAGTGCCAGACCGGAAAATTATTTTTTAGTAGGCAACGTCCTGATAAAAATATTGCAATTTCTTGCAATTTTAACAAGAATTTATCTGTTTTTTAAATAATTTTATTGTTAGTTTCAGATAAGATTTGGTTGTACTGAGAGCTATAAAATACGCCTGGTGGTAGACTATATGAATACCAAAGTGTCTCAAATAAGGAAGTGCGGAATAACTAATTTGGTTTGAAAAAATAATCATATATGTCTATATTTTACAAACTAAGCTACAGGTTTATTCGAATACAAATACATAAAATTTTATGATTTAATACACACATGCACATGTATTACAATATTGATACAATATCTGTTATAGAATACGAACAAAAAGATTTTGAAAGCAATGACAGTTCGAATACATATATTCCATTTAAATATAGAAAAGAGATTTAGAGATTTTTGTGATGAACATTAAACCGCTAAACCGATGATGAACAAGTGATGATGATAAAGCAGATTTATTTCTATTTTGGTATTATCGCAAAAATGATATTTTTCACTAATCCAACAGGATTGCTTTTAAATATAAACTCTGCACGTTAAACAGTGAAGATAACATTTTACGTGGTCTAGTGAACATATATATAACACGTATATTTATCAATTATATTTACAGATAGATCCGTTTGTGTTATTTAACTACATAATTCATTAAATATAAAAGAGGAAATGAATACATAAAAATGTATTCGACATGGTTATTTAATCGAAATCGCTAAGCCGAATTATCAGGCTTTGATTCCTAGCTATAATCGAGAAAAATGTGTATATACTACTCTACAATATGAATTTCCAAAGTAGCTGCTCAAACCCGACTTATCAATGTAAAAATGTAACGATCTTAAATAAAATAATATTTTATTTATTTATATATAAATAATTTTAACATTTTTATTTTAGCTCTCTAAAGAAAGTAAAATGACAGTTTGTACATCAGTAACAAAGACATGTTGTTTAGGTCATCAGCTGAAAGGCTGTTTTGAATCTCTAAATTCTAAAAAAAAACGAAAAGTGAGGTGGTTTACCACGCCTTCCTCATTGAGTGAAAAACTATTCTTATCAGCATTCCGAGCCCTCCGAAAAGCACTTACTTTCCAACCTGCAACTGACAACTTCACTTCATTCACCAAAGCGTCTGGCTGTATAACGATGAAATTCATTACTCTCAGAGGAGATAACTCTGACTAAAGCCGTTTACACGTCTACCTCTTCTGTTTTTAATTGTCTCAATTATATAATTGGGTGACCGTGTGATAAGAATCAAAACTATTTTTTTTTTAGCCCTGGAACTAGAAAATCTAGAGCCAATAATTTAACATTTCACTTGCCTGTTATGGGCAAAAAATATATATAAATATCATAACTTACATGTCAACACTCTTAAAGAAAACATTTCATTGTTCAGCTAACGGCAGAGACATCTTAATTATCTGGCTCTTAATTTGCTAAATAATCAAGACTCCAATTTATTAAAACTCTTAAAAGATTTAATGCATTAGATTTATCGTATAGATTTTAGATTTCGTTCTATATTGTTTTTATTTAAGATTAATGTTATATAAAACTTTGACGCTGAAATTTAAAACTTTAAATCAGATTTAGTGGACTTCTGATTCTATAATGTGAGTTCCTCTTGTTAGCAAAATTACTTATTGTTCTTATATTTTGAAGAACAGATTGTAATGTCACAGACTTGTTAAGCAAGAAAATTAATCCGTAATGTGTGTACATTGCAATCTTCAGATATAAATTTATACTTTAAGCAATTTAGTTATGATAAGTAACCCTACGACCCAACGAGATGAAGATGATAAATGGTGACATGTAAATGAGGTGTAGTTTTGTACAGACTCTGGCCGACTTTTTCTGAAAGAATATAGTTAATACCTATACGGATAATAACCATTCATTTTTATATTTAATCTAAACATTCTAATTCATTACCATTACAACATTCATGACCAAAGAAGCATTTAAAATCCTTAGAGCTGCTTATTCATAATAATAATAAAAACCACAATAATACCTGTAATAATTTTTTTATAACTTGATGGCCTCCACTCACCCCCTACAGCCAATCCAATCTTCATGAAAGAAACTAATAGTGAAGCGGGAAAGACCTGCTTGAGTAAGAGATGTACAGCAACAGATAGAAATCTTTGAAAACGCTGCACTTACCTATCGGGACGTAACTCATAAAGGACGTCAAAAAAAAAAACATAAATAACTACAAATAGGACAAATAACTTGTGCAGGGATTTGCGATGATACCACAACTACAGAGTGGAAAGATAGCTTAAGGAAACTTAAAGGAGAATAAAAAAAAACACTAACAACCAAAAGAAAACCAGCAAGTTAACAAACAGGTAAATTAACAATAATTAACAAAACGGGAGTCCAAAATGACTCAATAACGCTGGCAGGCTACTCAGTTCCCTCCTATCGACTTGTTATACGGCTGTCCCAACTGTTTTGTTTTTTTTCTTTGTTTTAACGTCCGACTGTTCTGCAATTACTGCTAATGCAGACGGTGAAGGATGAAAATGATTTTTTGTAACGTATAAAAATTCCGTGCCTGAATGGGAATCGAAGCACGGCATATTTTCATACGTTACAAAAAATCATTTCATCCTTCACCGTCTTTTAAAACAAAAAAAAAAGTTGGGACAGCCGTATAACAAGTTGGTAGGGGAACTGAGTAGCCTACCGTTAACTGAGTAACGGCTGTCCCAACTGGATCAATCTATCCTACATAACAGAATCTCTCTGAGTGGGTTCGAATCCACTCAGGCACAGCAAATTTTCATACTTTACTAAAAATTATTGCATCTTTCTCAGTTACGACCCAACATCGTCGCTAATGACCACTGTAGTTGACGCGACGTTAAATAAACAAATACAACAAAAATTTTTAAAATTCTCTATAATAATAATATTCTCAAAATCAAGGATTAGGTTTCTGCCTGTTCCGACTCAAAACAGCGACAAACTATTGAATTATTGCCATCTTTTGCGTGGCCTCTCAGCATCTCTCCACCCCACCGATCTATATTGCAAAACACTTAAGGGAATCCTTTCTTCGGGCATTCTCTCTACGTGCTCCCACCATCGATTTCAATATTCTGCAATCTTTTCATTCATTTGAAAACATCCATTTCCGTTCTTATGTCCTCATTTATTAGTTGGCTCCCACGACTGCAACCGTTTGTTCCTCGCAGGATCTCTGCCGCCTGTACTCTACTCTCTTATGGTCTGGTAGTAATCCACGACTCACTTCCATGGAGTAGGATTGGGACAGCCATCACCTTGTAAAACCTTATTTGAGTTTATTTTCTTGTTATCCTGCCTAGGGAATAATAATATAATAGGCCAATCATAATAATACAAAATTAGGTTAAGCGTAACTAGATGTTATTTTAATAATTTTACGATTTGAATACACCATGCCTTCTGAAAGGTGAAAATAATCGTAAACAATCCGTGAGGTTAAACGATTGACCACAAATTGAATGGATGCTGGTACACGAAGATTATACTGAATAGTATCAATGATAATGTAAAATAGTGGAGACTAGATAATTTAAATTGTGGTTTACATTTCAATATATTACGAGTATTTGATAACAACTGAATGAAACACCGTTGCATGTAATCCATTAATTACATAATTACGATTCATAAATATAGGTTAATAAAAATAAATTTTGTAATCAATGTTATTAATGTTTATTATAAAAGTAAAGTAAAAATTTTATCAAAGAAATTGGATTGTGGTTTTTTTGTTTAATATCTCTAAAATGTTTTGGGGTGTCCAAGAATTAAATGAAAAAGTACAAATAATCTCCTTTGAAAATGTTTTTTATAATTTTAATTTATAGATAAGAAAGATGGAATTCGCGTAAATCTTTACCAGTACAACATTATTTTTGTATTTAGAATTTTTATACCGGCATGTAATGAACAGTGTGTATATTTTAAATACAGAGAGAGGTAGATACTGTGAAAGGTGTTGGTTTGATATATGTGAGGTGTCATAGAGTTCTAGATGATGGGTTTGTTCCCTGCCGACCAGAATTCAGTTTTAATTCAGAGATCAGCGTGTGTTTTAATTAAACTGAGTGATCAGCGCTCTGCGATCAGCAAACATGTCCCGCTGAGTGCTTTACTTTGCTATATGACGAGGCGTTGTAATAGTAGTAGTAACAACACCTAGCCTAAAGCGTGGTACAGATTTTATATGCTATCGCTTAGCGAGAAAAGAGAGAAAAATAATGTGGGTCGGTCGGATTTTGATCCTATTCTGATATAACATTATATAAAATGCAATACAATATACAATGAAATACTATTAAATCGTCATTAATGTAATTGAATTTAATTTATTTAGGAAATACCATCAATTTAAAAATTAAATTAAACATACTCAAGTTCAATAATCGATACATTTGCTAAGGAACTGAGGATAAATCTAAAATTCTATTTTCATTAGAACTAACGTTGAAATGATAAGATTTATTAAGTGTAAACAGATCTTGTTGCTGGTTCTTCTATGAACTTATTATGCTATTAATTGTTTAAAACATTTTTATTTATTCGTGTCCGCGATACCAAAATATATATTTATTTGAACATTCAAATTATTAAGAATTATATCTCATAATCTTTTAAAACTTACTTACTTTAATTTTGTACCTAAGCAAGAATAACTAGCAAAAATGATTAGGGTGTATTAAACAAAAGAGAATAAAAATCTGGTGTGAAACACTCACACAACTTTCTCATGCCAATGAGACAACAATATAACCTAAAATTAGTAATAAAACAATAAAAATAAACAAAAAACTAACCTCAAAAAACATAACCTTATTTTAACCATGATTGAATGATACAAAATTAAAATCAAACTCAGTTCGGCTTACAAATACGGAAAATTACTTTCACGTTAAACTAGGCTCTGTAGAGACGAACGTTCTAAATCAAAGTTGTAGATCTTTCAATTTCCTATAAATTTGATTGTATACACTTTTGCCGTAAAATGCATAGACCTACTAAGGCTGAAATCTTAAAAAATCAATTTTTTACACATTTTTGTGAGGAAAAACAGAAAATGGCTATTACCGCTAAACTAAGCGTTATACAAAAAAAAATTCGAAATAAAAGTTGTAGGATTTTTAATTTTCTACAACTTTCAATATACATTTTTGCGTTAAAACGCATATTAAAGCCGTATTCTTAAAAAACAAATTTTACGAGAAAACAGCCTTTTTAAGAATTTCAGCAGACATGGCGCCTACTTTATGTTATTGAGCATAAAAAATTTAGTAAATGAGGCGATTTAAAAAAACAAACTTAAAAGCCGTTGTTGAGAAAATTGCAAAAAAAGTAAAAAAGACACGAATAAACTACTACTTCCGGTTGATCCATTTTGATGAAAATATTCGTGTCGGGTTCGCTAGTAGTACCTAACTTAAGTTTCAAGTTTCAATTTGGTACGATGTTTCGTTCTTGAGATATTTTGTTTACACACACAGACCAATCGCTAAAACATGTTTTTTTGGTTTCACGGGGTCTGAAAACATGAATATCCTTTGAAAATTCAACTTCGAAAAATCGACATAAAAATAATACTCTCCTTCCAATATATTTATATAGGCAAAAGAAAGTAAAAATGCGATAATGGCTTAGAGGGGGTAAATATCTAGTTATTTTACTCGGATAACTAAATTATGTCAAACTTAAATTTTTAAACAAAAATATGTAACTGCTACTGCTAGTATCATGTCTCTACTCCAACAGTGTTTCAGGCGTCGTTGTACCATTCCTAGTACATCGGGGCCGGCCGCATTGGCGTAGTTGGTAACGTGCTTGCCTCTCATCACGCGGTCTTGGGTTTGAATCCCATTCAGGAATGGCATATTTTCATACGTTACAAAAATTAATTTCATCTTTCACCGTCTGCATTAGCAGTAATTGCAGAACAGTCGGACATAAAACAAAAAAAGAAATAGTACACCGGGAGAATTTTAGTTTCGTGCTACAGGATTATGATTTTAAAATCTGTTTCTGAACCTGCGGTACAATTTTAGAAATGTGTGTTGACGTAAAGGATGCGTAAATCATTGTGTTTTGTTTATATCATTGTTTTTTTTCCGAAGCGGCAAGAAAACTCATGTTCACTCCCTCACGATAGGGAAGTACTGTTGGAATCAATTGAGGCATCCTCGTTCAGCCCTACGGAGGCCGCAACCGCCTACCAACCGAAAACCCGCCGCCTGGACATTTGATCCGACATCAGCAAAGAACCCTCCACCTCCCTCGGAACTGTTTATATAATACTACGACGAAAATCTCGGGTTAAATAATTTACCCACTGTCAGCGGGGCGTGGAAGTGAACCGTAGCGTAATTCTCCTCTCGCTGTCCCTGGCCAACACTCACTCTCTCTTTTCATTCATCTCTTTCATCACCAGCTCAGGAAATTAGTGTGCCTACTTTATGAGATCAGGACAGCATTGATTTACTATGGAAGAGGGTGATCCCACTGATCTCCAGATATCTTCTCTTTCCGCAGTCTCCCGATCACCCTCTCTGCAAACTGAGCGACCAACTTCCAGCTCTCCTCATCCCGCAGCATCGCTGCCCCTAATCTCACTGGGATCCACTATGCAACGCCTATCTTTTCAGATGTTTCCATTCTTTCGAGGCCAAAATAGGGACATCTCTCAAAAATATGCCCAATGGACTCCTCCTCTTCACTGTCGCATAGTCGACATTTCGGCACTTCATGAAGTTTGAACCTCGTCAAATATGGCCCAAAGCAACCATGCCCTTTTAGAAATTGCGTCAGTATACCATTGTTTACTTCTAAATTCAATTACAAATTATTTTAAGATATTCAAAATAATCTTTAAACCGGTTATAAGGTTTCCAGTATAAAGAACAGAACAAACGCGGGAAAAGTGAGTTTCATGCAAGATGTAAAAGTACTGAGAACAGAAGAAATTAAAAGCCAAAAAGTGAAACTTAATTAGGACTACCGTATTTCTAAAGAAATTATTGGATACAAAAATTATCTTTTCGTAGAAAGACTAAAATAAAAACATTAATATAGTATTCGCATTATTTTTAATTATGCCTATAAGTAGATATAAAATTAAAGTAAAACGTAGTACAAAATAGTATGAAGTTATAAGCATATGATAATGAAATAGTAAGATAACAAAATAGTAAGAAATGTATTAGCATTAAGAAAGATTACAGAAACAATACGGCAAATTTCAAGTGAAAAATAATAAATTTTAAACATTATTATGATTAGCGTAAAGTGAAATTTGCCCATAACGGACAGGTGGAGTGTTAAATTAATTGCACTCAAACTGTTGGTTCCAGGGCCACAAAAATAGTTCTATTTCTTATCACGTAGTCAGCCGATTATATGACTGAACTATTAAAGAACAGAAGAGGTAGAGGTGTAAAATACACTAGTCAGAGTTATCTCCTCTGAGAGTAATGAACTTCACTATACAGCCAGACCCTGTGGTGAATGAAGTAAAGGTGTCACTTGCACGGTGGAAAGTGTGTGCTTTTCGGAGGGCCTGGCATGCTGATAAGCATGCTCTTTTTACTCAGTGAGGAAGGCTGTAGTAAACCACCTCACTTCTCGTTTTTACTTAGTAAAAACTCTAGAGGTTCAAACCAGTATTTTTGCTGTTGACCTAAATAACAACAACAAAGAGTAAAACGGAGAATTCAGTCAAAAAGAATACCAATGTGGTAAGTAAGTAAAAACAGATTAATGAAGTTTAATAAATTTCAGAAATTTGGATGGAAATCCTTGAATTTGAATTGTAACGGATTTTTTGACGAGCAATACATCTAACTGTCATTCAGCGTTTCGTTCTTATAAGGGTCATAGAGTAAAGTTAGTTCTATATGTAAACTAAAACGTCAGTAATCGAAATTAGAAATCTGGATTGAAATTCTTGAATTCGTAGTGTAACAAAATGTTTTACTAAACCGTTGATCTAATTATCATTAATTGGTAATAAAACTTAGTAGAAATTTCAGAAGGTCATTTAATCATTTTATGTCGATCTGTTGCTATTATTTCCAAAATATTTGAACAATTTTGTTATAAATTAAAAAGAAATGGAAGTAGGAAGTAGAATAATAATTAAGATCCTTTATAAAAATTTAATATCATCAATTTAAGTGCACAACGGTTAAAGTGGGTAAAAGGAGTAGATCGAAGTGAGCGGTGTAAAATGAAAATAATTGAAAATATGACAAACATGGTTGGAGGTTAGGAGAGGTCATGTAGAGAATCAGTGAGGGGTAAAACGTACTCGACGGTCAATTACAACAGAAATAATCAGAATATTATTTGGACCATATTCGCTCTAACAAATGCATATTTAATAGATTTAAACATTCCAACCTTTCTATATATATACTTACAAACCTTTGAAATGCAAATTGTTATTGGTGGAGTCCCATCATACATATTAAAGTCATTTGCGTTGTTGTTACTACTACGCTTCCTCGATCGCGGTCAAGGGGGAGAGAACGTTACCACTCATAACAAATCCCCCAGAACGTTTTCCAACTTCCGTCCAATATTATATAACATGTTTTGAAACTTTGCCAATTAGTAACGTTTTCTTTTTTTTAAATTAACATATATAGACCCACCCTATGATAAAAAATCTAACAAACCGCTACATTGGATAATAATTCATTAAATTATGCAATTCAACATTATTATTTATTTATTTTTCAAACGATACAAAAATACACGTTGTTTTACAATGTGCATAATTGAAAATCAGAGTGTACGAACAAATAATAATTATACTGTTAAATTATTTATTGAATTATAAGCATTAATTTTTTATACAGAGAATCATATGCCGGTCAATCTTATACCTTCATACTCGTATTAAACATTAACAAATAAACTAAGCGTTTTACAAAAAATGTTTGAACTAAAGAGTGCAGATTTTTAAATGTTCTACAAGTCTGATTACAAAAACTTTTGCCTAGAATGCACATTAAAGCCACAATCTTAAAACAAGAAAAATTTCAACGTAAGCTAAGGCCTGGAAGAATTTCAGTAAACAGATTGGCGCATATCCTATCTTGTAGAGTATAAAAAACGTAGTAATGAGGCAATTTAAAAAAAAATCGTATGAGCCGTTTTTGAGAACATTGCAAAAACGTGAAAATCGTACGAATCAACTACTACTTCAGGTTAACCGATTTTGATGAATCATAGCTAATAACACTATTAATTAAGTCAGAAATGATTAAAATTATTTTTTACAACAAAAAAACTAATTGCTTAGTCGAGCAAGAATTGGTGATGTTCTGATTTTTTATTTTGTTTAATTTTTACTTTCTCTTGCCTGTATGTCGATTTTTCGATTTTATTTTTCATATCGATTTTTCAAATTTTAGTTTTCACCGGATCTACACGTTTTCAGACACCCCTGAACCCAAAAACATGTTTTTTTGGTGTGTGTGGGTGTGTGTGTGTGTGTGTGTGAACAGAATATCTCAAGAACGGATCATCGTACGAACTTGAAACTTGAACTTAACTTAGATACTACTAACAGACCCGTCACAAACATTTCCATCAAAATCGGTTAACAGGAAGTAGTAGTTTATTCGTGTTATTTTTCACTTTTTTGCGATTTTCTCAAAAACAGCTCCTAAGTTTTTTTCAGATCATCTTATATACTACATTTTGTATTGTCTAAAGGATTGGGTAGGCGGTATGTCTGCTGAAATTCTTGGCAAGGCTGTTCTGTCGTAGAAAAAATGGTTTTTTGAGATTGCTGCCTTAATATGCATTTTAGAACAAAAATGTGTACGCAATTAAAGTTTTAGAGTTAAAAAACCAACAACTTTTATTTCAAATGTTTCTGTGTATAACAATTAGTGTAGCGGTATTTAGTGATTTGATGTTTTGTTTTCATGAAAAACTGGAGCAAACATGAATTATTTAAGATTTCGCCTTAAGTTTGCATTTAAAGAAAAAATTGTATAAAATATAATCAAATTTATAAAAAATTAAAAGATATACAAAGTTTATTGTAAGCATGTTTCTCTACAGAGCCTAGTTTAGCGTCAAAGGCTGATTTTTCGTATTATTAAGAAAAACTAAGGTTGGTCTCGATTTTGCATCATTATTATATTATATTAGTTATTATTATTATTATTAGTTAGATTATATTGTTTATTATTTGCATTGGCAAGAGAAAGTCGGGTGAGTGTTTCACACAAGATTTTTATTACATAAATTACAAACGGTTATAAACTTAGAAACTAATATTAGGACATAATTGCATTTGAAATAAATTTATAAACATAGATTAACTAAGTAAAGAAATAAAAATCAAGTGCACGCAATTTAAAAGTTTTGCTATATTATTTAGTTATCAAAAACTGAAAAGGATTCAACTCTGTTGATCGATGGCGTCTAAATGGTTAAAGGGAGTACTAGTAGAAAAGGGTGGTTTCGGCCATGGCCTCCGTTAAGTCACGAGAGGTGGCTTATGTTCATTCCAAGTATACACAAAGGTCACAAAATGCCGAGGAGCCCCTCGTGGGTAATGTGTTTATTACATTTTACGGGCCTTTAACCTAAGGAATAATTATTTTCAAGCGATATCAATTATATTAAATTTAGAGATAGAAGCAATATTAAGTTATTTCAGTTAACTTGTTTGTAAACTTATCTGTAAACAATAATTATTCTTCTAAACATTATAAATACCCATAACGGGCAGTTGGAGTGTTAAATTAATTGAACTCAATATGTTGGTTCCAGGGCTACAAAAAATAGTTCTGTTTCTTAACACATAGTCAACCAATCATATGACTGAACTATTTAAGAACTGAAGAGGTAGATGTGTAAAATACACTAGTCAGAGTTATCTCCTCTGAAAGTAATAAATTTCACTATAGACTATAGCCAGACCCTGTGGTGAATGAAGTGAAGGTGTCATTTACAGGGTAGAAAGTGAGTACTTTTCGGAGGGCCTGGCATGCTGATAAGTATACTCTTTTAACTCAGTGAGAAAGGCTATAGTAAACCACCTCACTCCTCGTTTTTTTTAGTGAAACCTCTAGAGGTTCAAACCAGTTTTTCGGCTGTTGACCTAAACAAAAAACATTATAACCCAATTTCGTTGATAAATATATTCAACAATGTTGTTAATTGATGCAATGTTTTAAAATGTACGATGTCAACTACTGTCCGTCTGTAACTTAATGGGCTTCGGCAGAGAGGAACAATATATGGATTGTAAAACCATTTTAAATGTATATTTTCTTAGCGTAAAAAAACGTTTGTGTTTTTGTAATTTTGTTTTCATAGAATATTTATTCAGCTAGTCTTATATTTTATTTAGTTGTTAAAAATTCTCAAATGTTGTAGCTGGATTTTCGTGGATTCATTGAACAGTAGAATCGTTGACAAAAACGACCGTTGATTATGTGTATCGGTAAATGAATCGGCAATGTTAGAAATGTTAGGGGACATGTAATTCTATCTTACTCAATGTTAACGTTTGGACCTTTTCCTCAGAAACCATACGTGATAAAGATATATTATTTTTTATTTGGATTTTAAAATTGTCGTGGACACATATTTTACGTGCAGGGTTTCTGGTTTGTCTTTCAAAATTTTTTTCGTTATTTTTAGAAAAATCTCTTTTTTCCCGACTAAATTTTTCACTAAATGTTTTTTAGGGCCTTAATTTTCATAAATTTTGAAAACTGTGGTCGTAAAACTAAGTTAGTGGGGCTTAGTAACCCCAAAAAAATCATGTAGGCTATGTAGCTTTATTAGGAGCTGAGAAAAGTGTACATAAAGTTTAAAGACATAATTTTTCGATAAAACGCAGGTAAATCCAGATGTTGGATACCAAGGTTATTATCTCTCTCTGCTTCGTTACTCTACAGTAGGCTTACGAATGTGGAGATTTTACACATTACAACAGAACTATCAGCTGGTCAAGTTAAATATAATTATGTTAAATAATTAGGTGAGTATTAGGTAAGTATTAGGGAGATTAGATGAGGAATTAAAAAACCACCTAGTTACGCCAACATAAGTATAAAAATCAAAATCGAAGTTATAAAAATATGGTAGACTACATTCATGCAAAACTTCAATAATACGAGTACATCAACAAAAAACTTTATTAAACAATTTTATTCTTGTTTTATACCCATAGAAACGTTTAGAAAAAAATTAATAATAAATTTCTAGTCATAGAAACGTAATGTACATACAACATTTTAAAGAAAGAATTTCAAACAATATGATACAAGAAAGAACAAAAACATATACCCATTTGTTGTCCCCTTAAAGTTCCGGAATTATCAAAATTAGTTTATACGCTAGGCTCAGTAGTAAAGTTAAAAGAGAAAATACGGTTTAATTTTATAAAATTATCGTTCCCGGTAATGTGATTTAAAAGTGTTTAATTTTATTTAATTAATCAATAGAAAGTTTTAATTGATGTTTCATTGCAATCGGATGGACTTAACTGAACTCATGTGAAGTTACAACGATTATGTTTTATTACGTATCAAAATCATAAGTAATATCGATTAATTATTTCACCCACTAATCGATACCGCAAAGAATCAATAGTAATTATTCTGTTGTTCTTCTCATTCCACAGAAAATGGACGAACAGAAGTAAGAAAGAGAAACAGCCATCAGTTTATAGAATAGAAAGCACAATGATAACGATGAAGGTACGAAGGGCTATGATAGACGAATTCAACTCTGCCTTTTTGTGTAGAACGACATAGTTGTGTTATAAAAGGAGTTAAGAGAAAAGACAAGGATAGTGACAAAGAGTAAACGGCACGAAAGTGAGGAATGAGGGGTTTGGGGATGGTTTTCGACATAGGAGTGTAGAGGGGAACCTGTCAAAGTTGTGCTGAATGAAGCTTCCTGTAGCTGGAGGGTGTACGCTGCACAAAACAGACAACTATTGTGTTGAACGTTTCTTATCAGAAATCTCCGATAGAAGCTGATGATGCTTCTCTGCTTCGTTACTGTCTTTCTACAGTAGGCTTACAAACGTGGACATTTTACACATTACAACTATCAGTTGGTTCGTATCGTATACCACTATTACAAACTTATAAATTTTATTTCTAGAATGTTTTGGGTATTTTCATTCAAAAATACTTTGTTTATTACTTAAAACTTTTAATGTTAATGAGCTTTGAGAATAACTTCATGCAAAGTTGTTAAAGTATATTGAATTATTGTGCATTGTTCACATAGAAAATAATTACGGAAATTTACAGATTAATTATAGTCACGTATGATATCTTTTTTTTAACATCTGATTTTATTTGTAATCAGTTTAAAAACAAAAACTAAATATAAGTAAATAACATGAAAGTGTTCATATGACGAAGACCCAATGATATTGCTTCAAAAAGTAAAACGAAATTATTTATAATTTGTAAAAACATTAACTAGATAAAAGATGTGAATAACAGCAATAGAAAATGTAACAAATTTAATAGTGGTGATAGAATGCGTAGAGAAAGAAGATGATTTTGATGTTGATTTGGACTTCAATATTTGCAATGTAGGTTAGTCGGTAAATTTAAACGGAAGGTCAGGAAATTTTATTCCTTTTAGTCCTGTTAGGTCTTCGTTATTATCAAGTAAATTAAGTGCCAAAGAATTTGGGTGATCTGTTAATTTTTCTTGATATTTAGATCTGAGCTGCGTAATTTCTTCTTTTACGGTGTTGACAAGTAAGTCTTTATGTAACGCATCATTTATCACATACCATGATATCTAATAAACAAATGAAGAACGAGAGTGAATGGCTCACTAGAAAAATAGAATCTTGACACATTTTAAAAAAGTTTTCAGAAATCGTTTTTGATTGAAACGACTTTTAAAGGTTACAAGTACACCACTACTTTATTTTTAATATTTTACTTGTATTAATAAGTTAGCATACATTTACAGATATTGAAATTCTATTTTTGTTGGTTTTTAACCAAATGAACTCAAATAGAAGTTATAAAAATGATAAACTCTTCATACTACAAAAGAAACCACAGAAAATAGGCTCAATTCTTTAACTCGGCTTGTTTTCTCCTGTACATCAGGTCAAAATAGATGTAGTCATATGATATAAATGAACTTTATAAGAGTTATTTACACAATACAATACTTTGTTAATTTTAATGTTACAAATTTTTGTTAAGATAACATCTAGATATTAAATATTAAATGGAAAAAATTGAAATGTTAAATGCTCAATACGAATAGAGAAAATTGTTTAATTTTTGTTTTTGACCTCTTTTAGAATTGTTTTCTAGATTAACTAGATGCATTACAACGTTGGGTTTTAGTTTTAAATTCATATACAGACACCGTTGCTGTTTTGCACAATAGTTTAGTAATGTTAAAGTAAATTTTTACGTATAATACAGTTGTTGTTTTAGTTGCATATTCTGCCTGTGTTTCTCTGTTGAAACCACGCTATCCTAAAGCTGAATTTGGTTATTTCTTGGTTTGTTTACATGATGTGTTTTTGCGTATATTTTCTTCAGTTTTGAACATAAAATCGTTTTTTCTTATTTTATTTTGAAATAAACATTATAGATCTAAGTAACAGTTCATATGTAATGAATTTGGAAAGTAGAACATAAGAAAGTTTTTAACAATAGTGTCATATGCAATTTTAAAAAAATACCTATGTAAAAATTATTTTTAAATAGCTTCAGTATCTCTAACTGTTAAATTAAAATATCAATAATGTATTCATTTTCCTTAGTTCTCTTGTTATTTTTATACGTCACGTGGTAAGATTTGTGATAAATAGTAAATTTTTAATGATTTCTTTACGGTTCGGTGACCCATATGCTAGAAATTCTCTGCCGGTCTAGAAATATATTATTGCCGGCTATAGGGTTAAATACATTTTTCCTACATAGATTTATCATAGAAATACTTCTTTCAGAAGTTTTAAGTGCGAAAAATCTGTCTATTTTTGGAGCCTTTCAAACATCGGGTTCGACAAGTTAGAAGCAGATCTCAACGCTTAATGCCTTAAAACGGGCTTCGTTAAAATAATACCAAATCGCTAAAATTCGCTTCGTTAAAATAATACCAAATATAATGGACTTCTTTGTCATGGAAATATACGATGTAGATTATATCACTGAAACTCAACTTGTTTTAGAATGCTAGACCATCAAAATAAACAAAATAATATACGCAGTTCATCTTTTTCAGAATATAAATACTGACAAATCTCGTTTCTTTTGATTTCTATTAAATAATTATAATTTTTTCTAAACCTAATTGAATGCACATAATGGGGGTAGATAAGTTTTTTGTCATCAGTCTCTCGACTGGTTTGATGCAGTTCTCCAAGCTTTCTATCTTGCGCAAGTCGTTTCATATCTGTAACCTGTAACACCCTACATCTTCTGTAATATGCTTTATAAATATTCTAACTTTGCCACACCCTACAACCCACTCCCTCATTATTACCCTCCATTATTGATAAGCCAATACCTGGATGTCTTAAGATGTGTCCCACTAGCCTACCCTTTCTTCTGGTAAGATGCTTCCATATACTTCTTTTTTCATCCACTCGCCTAAGAACCTCTAAATTACTTATTTTGTCCACTCACCTAATATTTAACATTTTCCTATAACTACACATTTCAAAAGTTTCTTTCTTCTTCCTTTCTACAGTCCCTATCACCCACGATTCACTCCCGTATAATGCTACACTCAAAACATAGTGTTATAAATAATAAAGTTATAAATGCGAATACTCAGTGCTTTGAAATTATTGATGTACAATCGTTACTTATTGCAGTTAAATTTTCTTATTAAAATTTTTACCACCTGTTTGGCTATTAGCTGTAGCTTATATTAGTTGTAGCTTATTATATTATTATAGATTAGATTATTATAGTAGCTTATTACATTAGATTAGCTTAGCTTAGGTTATTAGTTGTAGCTTTAGCTGTAGGCTGTAGCTTATAAAGTTACAACAGGAATTGTTTTACTCTTTAAATTGTTTTAGACCTAACAAGGGAATCGAAAACAAATCATGACTAAAAAATCTATTAGGCCTACTTTAACAACTAATATACTGAGGTAGCTGAGTAGCAATATTTATCAACTTGTCTTAAATGTTTATAGAATGTTAAGGGGTTTAATAAACATAAACGTGGCTAATTTTGAACTCGTTTGTAGAATGAAACATCTAATAAATAGAGTGAGTAACATGAAAATATTAATTAAATTGGTAAAATATTAAGTTTAACAAAATGATAATTAAAATCTTATAAGGACCGCTTCCGTGGCGTAGTGACTAGTGCACTAGACTACAATGCGATAGGTCCCGAGTTCGATTTCTGACTAGGGTCAGGCACACCGTTACAGTACCAAGACCAGCAGTAGTCGTTAATGATGAAGCTGTCGATGCGACTTTAATTAAACTAAAATAAAATAGCATGTTATAAAAATATTAGTCTTAAAATCCGATACATGAAATTTTACCGCATTTTATCTCTAGCAATTAAAAGTTTAACCATATAAAATGATAAAATACTTTTTGTATTACTCACGTCAAGATAACGTATATTGCCAATTTAACATGTAAGTAAATGACTAATTACTTTAAGTTTTCTTAAGATGGTTAAATAAGTTCTTTAAGTACCTTTCAAGAATTAATTTTACTAAAACTTTTACGACCAACCTATTCACAATTCAATTTTATGTCACGTTATAAAATGTAGCTACTAGATTTATAAATTGATGTGTAACAAAAACGAAATACGTTAAAGTTATACCAATTATTGAATCGGAAGAACTGATTTTACAGAAAACCGTTAACATTAAATGAATTTGACTTTCGAGAATTATTTCAGCTGTTAGATAACGGAAAATACAAAATATTTGTTTAGTTGTTGTTTAAGCCATCAGCCGAAAGTCTGTTTTATAAAAGACCGCTCCACACTTATTTTTTAGCGAATTTCAAAATTTATTGTTATCATACATTAAAATTACATAGAAATGTACGTTTATATCGAAACATATATAAAATAATTATCAGATAAGAAAAATCATTATCAGTTAGGTGGTATCTATTTTGGCCTAGGCATTCTTGTAAACGACTGGTGAAATAACCTATACTCCTTTAAAGCATGGCCCGCAAAACCATTCATGGGTCGTCTGTTTGTTGAAGTCATTCATGGTTTTTTTACTAATATTTTTCAACATTTTTGTCGTGTTTTATAATACAGAATCAAGTAAACTCAACAGGAGAAAAATATTACAGACAAAATTAATGCTGAAAAAACTGAAATAATTTTTCTGAACATTTGCAATTTGAATAATGTTTATATTTTCTTTAATTCACACTCAAAGGAATTATTTTACGATAAATATTTTTTGGCTGTAAGAAAGAATTAGCCTTCGGTAATATTTTCATACACTGACAAAGATCCGGTTCATATTTTGTTTTTTCAGATAACGTAAACAGCCGATACGAATGTTTCAAGAAAAAATCCACTTTAAAATATTCTGTCAAACTTTTATATAAAATTAATAAAATATTGTTTATTAATCAATAAAAGATACTTAAAAACACGGATAAATTATTCACCGTATTCTTTTTATAGATATAGATCATTTAGAATTTTCTTTACTTATATAAAAAGTTTACTACGTAAAATAAAATATGTTATACGAAACGATATGTAACAAGAAGATTAAAGAAGGTTTCTTTATCGTTAAATAACTTTTTTTCAGATTCATCTGGATTAGGCAAGAAAAATACGGTATATTTTATCACAAACATACAAATTTTGCAGTATATCACTCGTTAAAGAATGTATTAAATAATCTGCCTATTATGAACTGTCAAATTACGACTGTCAAATTGTAGGGCCAACCAAATTGTAAGGAAGTTACTGTAGTAGAAAGTAACTCAATGGAGATGTTTATAGTGATTACTTACAGAACTGCTTCTCTGAGTCGCCCATCCCAAATCATCAATAATTGTAGTAGTGACTCCTTCACTTCACTAAAGTGAATGGGTACGCAAGCGTGTGTATGATGTAGTGGTCTCTATAAAATATAGTTTATATGTGTGTTCGTACAAATTCCACAATCCGATACGGCAAAATATCTTGGCCTCCACCTGGACAGGCGTCTAACATGGAGGACTCACATATGGAACAAACGAAAACAGTTAAATCTTAAATACCAACAGCTGTATTGGATGCTTAATGGAAAATCCAAATTATCGGCACAAAACAAATTGTTACTTTATAAAACTGTACTTAAACCTGTGTGGACATATGGGATACAACTCTGGGGCACAGCAAGTCACAGTAACATTGAAATAATTCAACAGTTTCAGTCAAAAATACTTCGAACATCATGGACTCACCTTGGTACATATCCAACACTATATTGCACAGAGACACGAACACTCCCACGGTACATGAAGCTATACAGAAATTTTGCACCAGTTACCAAACAAGACTTGAAAATCATCAGAATCCAGAAGCCATCAATCTCCTAGACAACAGTGGAACACACAGAAGACTATACAGACTACACCCTACAGATTTATTTTAATATGTGATTGTGTAATTTATTTTACATTCCTGGTAAGATCAATTCAACAAAATGGGAAAGTTTATAGAGTAATACCAAGGGGTATTACTTACTCAAGATTTATACTTACAACACATCTACTCATTGTTCTATGAGAGCAGATCGTAGATTTACAGTTATTAAAAAAAAAAAAAAATATGTGTGTTCTAACAGAGGAAAGCAATTTTTAGATACGGTTAGTTGGGAATGGGGATGTACGTATAACCAATATAGTATACAGCAAAAATCTCTGTAGAAATGGCTCTTATTATAACAATCTACAATATACGAGTATTAAGTCTAAATTCTTACGCAACTATTGCCAAAGTTCTCTGGTAAGCCAAGAACAAAACATTACAAATTTCCTAAAAGGTTTCCTTTGTTAACGTCGGTTTCCTTTGCTTATACAGGCGTTTCAACAAACATCAAAACAAAAACGCATTTTAATGCGAACTAAGCTCACGAAATAACTTCTTCCAAACAAGGATTAGGCTGCAGCCTGTTCCGTACTCTCACACTATATTATCTATCTCCATCTTTTCAAAAATTGCTAAATTCCTCTAGTAAGCCAAGAACAAAGCATTAGTCTACACATTTCCTAAAACGTTTCCTTTGTTAACGTCAGTTTCCTTTGCTTATACAGACGTTTCAACAAACATCAAAACAAAAACGCATTTAAATGCGAACTTAGCTCACGAAATAACTTCTTCTTCCAAACAAGGATTAGGCCGCAGCCTGTTCCATACTCTCACACTATATTATCTCCATCTTTTCAAGGTCTACCAATATTACTTTTATTTTCTGGAGCATACCAGTGCGCCTACTTAGGTATCCTGCGATCTGAAATGCTTTCCAAGTGCTGTCTCCAAATTTGGCGATAATCTCCATCAGCGAAATACTTCAAAACCTAAAATCCCATTGTCCCTTCAAAAGTTAAAATCTAGGAAATGATTGTATAATTAAAAATGAGAAAAATGTCCATGTAGACATACATAGGTCCGGAAACGATATTTTAACGAGTTGCGCCTTGTGAAAGATATTTTTTGAAAATCAGTTACTCCGTTGATATGAGACAGTCCTGAAATATTTAAGGCTTTTATTAAGAAGCAAACTTATATTATGGTTTTTAATCAAAAGATCTAATAAAACAGGTTTCAGAACAGTATCTCTCATAGTTTTTAAGATATCTGACATAAAACACAAAAATTAGGGATTGGAAAAACACTTTTCTAGGTATAACGTAGAGTAAGTTTATTAAATGCTTAATAACATCTTTAATTCTTTGAATTCAACACGTAGAAAATTTAATTGTGAGAAAATTGATGTAGAGTAAGTAAATAATTAATAAACCGACAAGTTTTTTTAGTTTTACGTCTGTTTTGCAATCGCTGATAATGCAGACGGTGAAAAGGATGATACATGAATATGTGTGACGAAAAAATCCCAGACCTGACCAGGAGTCAAACCCGGAACACCGGCGTAGAAGACAATTGCGCTAACCACTTTGCCAACGGGACAGCCTACAAGATATCGAAATTTGACTTCTATTAATACAAGAACCAGACTGAATTGTTACTAAAAGTTTTCTGTTTTTCAACAAAATGAGATATTTTTTTCATATTTTTTTTCATTGTTATAAACCATTTTATTTTGATTCTGGTAACAATAAAGACTATACTTAAAACTATAATCGTGTTGCTAATTTCCTAAGTAGCTCAAAATGGTCACAGTTTTCTTCAATGAATTTCCTTCAGTTAATTCATTCATTTTTGTTTGTCAATACCTTATAAAGGGTTAAGCAACCACCAGAATTTTAAGAGTAAATTGGTCTTTTTGAGAGGTGGTTGCTTAATAGGGAGGGGTTTATAGAAACGTTGGTGGTTATTTTATTAAGTATTGGAGGTTTACGTTATGCGTAATGCGGTAAAAGAACCTTTAGACCTTTTTTTAACCTTATTCACGACCAAAAAGTGCTCAGTGCGCTGCCTTCTTCATTTCAACGCTTTGAATTCAAATACGAAGACATTGAAATAAAATTTTTCAGTCATATAGAAAAAAATAGGGGAGAGTTCAAAAACACCATCTTCCTGAAAAGGGCGTATACCAGTCTACGCCCGTTTTACATACTCAATTGGTGTCTATCTACAGTATTGAAAATTCCCTAAACCTTGTGGCTGTCAAATTTTTGGTCGCCCAAAAACGAAAATGCCTTTTTATCCGGCGGTCGTTGGTCGGAGTGAGGGGTGGTCACTTAATAGGGGTATAGAATATAAATTGGTCTTCAGTAATAAAATCAGTTCGGTAGATAATTGGTCGGAGAGAGGGGTGGTCGTTAAGGGAAGTTTAACTGTAACATAATCCATGAGATTCATATGATTTTTCATTGTAATAATTGCAACATATATATTTTGACGTAGATTTTAATGTAATAACAAAACCAAAAATAACAAATTGTATTACCAGATTCCATGTGAAACCTAAGCTATTTTTGTATAGGTAGGTATAGATTCTTTCGATGCATATTTTTTGTTGAGCTCTCTTTCAGCTGACAGCTGTCATGATTTTCTACTCTACACGAAAGAGTTGAAGCTTTGAATTTTCAGCATATATTGATGTTTTTCATAGTCTCGTCTATTAAAAAGTAATACGATAAATATTTTTGTTCTATACTGGCGGTGTGATGTTTGTTTTATATAAGAATTTAGAAATGGTAAACTTTTATTGACTGTGTTTTTACATACAACGTAATTATTAAATACAAAAGTCTTCGTTATTAATAAAAGAAATGATAACCATTAAACGTGATACTTTTCAGTTTCCAATAACTACCACCAGGGTATTTTTGCCTTGATTATGTATTCCTATTTGTGTCATGTCGTTATTTTTCCGTCTATAAGAGAGGAATAGTTTGTGACAGTAAAAAAATTCTACTGAAATTTCAAAAGATATAATTTTGTGATATGTTTTATTCAAAAAGTACTAGAATATCCGTCACTATGTAAACTGAGCTAAAAAAATGCCTACCATCGGTTTTATAATCATAGACACTCGAGTTTGAACCCTTGTATCTCCAAAACTATCAGTCGGAATTTAACATACTCTACATCAAAATTTAGCTCATTTTATTCTGCATTGAACTATAATAAACATATATTTTTATTGTTGTTTAAAAATTGCCATATCGAGGTCGGAAGACAAAAAGACCCGGGTTTTTGGCTACCGCAACAAACTTCATGTGTTAAGAGGTTTATTTAACCTAGAAATTTATTTACCCGAAAAGTTTGAAATTTTAACACAACATAAATAATTGTATTCTTACAGCGTGTACGATATTTCAAATTCGTACGCTGTTTAAATTTTTATTTATTAACAATATTCTGAACCCTTGCTATCTCGGTAACCGCTCGATCAGTCGGTGCGGGCAAACTATCGTTTTATTCAGCGTAAAAAAACTTAGTACAAATATGCTAATTGCATGTAATATTGATTAGCCAATGTTGTGGTAGAATTTTAAAAATATTGAAAAGTAGACTGGGTAATGCGGGAGTGGGTGCTACTGTCCATGTTGCCTGAATCTGACTGTGTACCTAAATTGACAATGAAGTCTGTCAATTCAGGTATACAGTCAGACAGGATGTCACGACACAACCAGTCAAATAATTATAAAATTTCACGCCTCTAAACGCATAAAATTTGTTACGGTAGCAAAGAAATCGGGTCTTTTTGTCTTCCAATCTCGATATGACAATTTTCAAACAACATTAAAAGTATAGGGCTATAATCGGTCAACGCAGAATAAAATGAACTAAATTTTGATGTAAAACATGTTGAAATCCGACTCATAGTTTTGGAGATTCAAGGGTTCAAACTTGAGTGTCTATGATTATGAAACCGATTGTAATCATAAAACTCATTAAGCTTAAAAAAAGCTTCCTTATCTAAATAACTACTTTTCTCCATAAAGGTTTCCTTTCTGGAATCGTATAATTTATCCTGAAATGTGGTAACTAATTGATCAAAAATTCAAAAAATAAATTTTTCTTTAGATGTGCGGTGTTTAAAAAAAATGTCAAAATCTGCAAATAGCCAGTGACAGAGGGAAGGCAAGATATGACTTAATAGCTGACTCCGCGGGATTTCAACCTGGTGACCGCGTGTAGCTCTACAGACTGAGAAGAAAGAAAGGGAAGTGACCTGAGTTGGAGAACCAATGGGAAGGCCCGTATGCTGTCCTTGATTGCATCAATGACGTGGTCAACCGAGTACAGCGACGATCTAGGACCAAGAAGATAGTAGTTCATCTCGATCGATTAGTGGCATACTTAGGGTTTACTCGGAACGAGCAGCTCTAAGAACGGGGAAATGTGACAAAACATATAAGAAAAGTGTTGTTCCAGAATTCTTTAGGTGGACTGAGGTTTAAGAAGTGTTAATATAAATCATAATAGTTGTTAAAAAGGGTTTTTTTTCTGAGAAACAGTTAGAAATATCGTGTAAAAATGGTTAGGATGGAGCTATTGTTATGACAGGTCGGGGTATTTAGATAATTATCTCTTTATTAAGGTGTTATAACGTGTCCTTTATTCAAATATAATATTTTTATCTCTAGTTAAGATTCATCCAGAACGACCTTGTATTTTTATATAGCTTTGTTAATGTAGTATTTTCTATTTCGAGAAGTTAGGTAGGCCTATTAAGGTTTAGCGGCGGTCTTAAAGTTGAGTTGAATTTGATCTGACATTCAGTAAGTGACTTATACTGTGCAACACAGATACGTTTGTTGAAAAAATTCAGTGTAGGCCTGTACTGTAGACATAGTATAATCGTTTGTGAGTAGTATAACATTTTTTAACCTTTAAATTCATAATCTGTTATATACAATCAGAAAATATGATAACAAAAAACAAAAAAAAACTGGTGTGAAACACTCACACGGTTTTCTCTTTCCAATGCAAATAATTAACAATATAACGTAACATTCGTAATAAAAAAATAAGAAATAAACAGGAACTTAACCTCAAAAAAACATAACCTGATTTTAATCATGAGTGACAGGCGCAAAATGAAAATCAACCGCAATTTAGCTTAAAAATACGGAAAATCACTCTTTCAAGCTAAACTAGGCTCAGTACAGTGAAATGCTCTAAATAAAAGTTGTAGATCATTTAATAATCTATAAATTTTTTTAAATACACTTTTGTCGTAAAATAAGGCTGAAATCTTAAAAGAATTGATTTTTTTAACGTTTTTGGTGAGAAAAAAACAGAAAATCGCTAATTACCGCTAAACTAAGCGCCATACAAAAAAATGTATAAAATAAAATTTGCAGGATTTTAAATTCTATACAGCGTTTATTATACACTTTTGTGCTCAAATGCATATTAAAGTCGCAATCTTAAGAAAACAATTTTTTACGACAAAACAACCTTCCCAAGAATTTCAGCAGACATTGCGCCTACTATGTCTCGTAGAGCATAAAAAATTAGTAATAAGGCGATTTTTAAAAAAATCGTAGGAGCCGTTTTTGAGAAAATCGCAAAAAAGTGACAAATTACACGAATAAACTACTACTTCCGGTTGACCGCTTTTGATTAAAATGTTTGTGTCGGGTCCTCTAGTGGTACTTAACTTAAGTTCCAACATTCAACTTCGTACAACGTTCTTGAGATATTTTGTTCACGCACACAGACCAATCGCTAAAAACATGTTTTTTTAGGTTCACGGGGTCTGAAAACGTAAATCCGGTGAAAACTCAATTTCGAAAAATTGACAT
The DNA here is from genome assembly GCA_035578175.1 of Catonia carolina. NCBI lineage: Eukaryota > Metazoa > Arthropoda > Insecta > Hemiptera > Achilidae > Catonia > Catonia carolina. The sequence goes on along the minus strand of JAQMRL010000001.1, from coordinate 250,317,447 downwards.
GAAAACAATACTTTTCTTCCTATATATTCATACAGGCAAGAGAAAGTAATGGCACGATAAAACACGTGAGTGGAGTCAGTACAGTGACATAACTCCGACGTGAATAGAGTTTAGTTGAAGAGTAGAGTTTAATAATAGTTTTAGTTGTAGTCGTAAGTGCAAGATTATCTAGTTAAGTTAATTGCTTGTCTTCAATTTATTATAATTAGTTTATTATTTATTATAATTATAGTAGTAGTAATTCATTTGTAGATTTAAAGTAATATCATTAATAGTTGTAATTAAATAGTGGTTAGATATTGTTTGAAATTTTAACCGATAGTTTGTTAAATATTTATTTTACCCAGAACCCGAAACGGACCTTAACGATATGTTATGTTGGAACCAATAGAAATATAACAATATATCTATTGGTTACTTTAACTCAATAAAAAATCTTTTACAAAAATATAAATGCCCATTGAATAGTAAAAATCGTATAATAAATAGTAAGTATAAAAGTAAAATTGCAAACATTTAAGTTGCATCTAATAAAAGGGCATTTATTTATAGCCCAGTTTATGAATTTTATTATGATAAATTAAAAAAATAACACGATAAATTTATTATAAAACTTTCTAAATAAAGTTCAACTATACCGGAACTACTGTACCACTACACTTACCGTTACATAAACTTTTAATTAAGATCGTTAATAAAACTTACCAGACTAACTTAAGGAAAGAGAAAATGAATTGAAAAATGAATATTTTAATTGATACTTTTTTAAAGAAACTGGAAAATCAGATCTACATTATTAAATTATTATTTTCTACTTAATTGTCTCTTCATGAACAATTCGTTTGTAAACTAACGATTCTGCTGAGAGGACTTAATACTAAAAAATGACACAACTTATCTGGAGGTTGTTTAGAGACATAAGGATTATAATTATTGGCAATTGAAAAAGACCTACCTTTGAAAAAAATATTATAAAGCAAGATTTCGCAAGGGCGAAGGATTATAGGGCAGTTAAATTCTGTCCTTTGGAATGATAAAATATGGATCGAGGCAAATATAAATATTTATCCTGCTATCCTGGAGAGTGTGTGTACCTAGCTGCGAAAGTGTGGGTATTGAGAAAGAGGCAGAAGGATCGCCTAAAAACGGTGGAGATGGATTTCTGGAGGCGGGGAGCTGTGGTGTGTCGCGGATCGATCGAATTCCGAATTCTGAAATTAGGAAAAGAATCGGCGTTCAAGGAAATATCATGGATACCATATCCCAGAAGAAGTTAAAATGGTTTAGCTATTTGCAGATGATGGAGGATGGTAGGTGGCCAAAGAGGGTATGGGAGTGGACGCCAGCCGGTAGAAGAAGAAGGGGTAGACCGAAAGTGTTATGTTTGGATGGAATGCAGGAGGAAATTTCTTTGCGTCGGCTCTCCAATGGGGACTGGCGGGACAGAGAGAGTGGTAGTGCTTAGGAAGCGAGATGCGGCTGGGGTTGTAAATTCTCGCATGAATATATACCGGGTGTCACACGGAATTTGAACCATAGGGAAAAATAGCTTTGATTTTCATAAGTCTGATTATATTTTCTTCCCACGAATAAATGAAGACTTGTTATAGTCAGGAATCATTAGAAAATATTTACCTTTTAAAAAATATCAACTCTGATACATTGTAAGCTGTATTTTAGCTTAAATATAGAAATACAGAAATTTGCAACCTTTCTCTATTTAAGTATTGTAAATTTTATCAATTTTTCGTATTATAATGTTTGGAGTAATGGTAACGTTCTGTTCTGGAGATGTAAAGATAGATGGGTCGAAACCATCAGCGGTGTAAGTTTTTTGTTGATCAAAAAATATTGGAAATATAAAAAAATTTAATTGATAATTTTTTAATTTTGACAATTTGTTCTATCATCAACAGTCTAGATTGTTGCAATAATCTAAAATTATTGCAACAATCATCTGGCTCTGAAAATTTAATGTTGCTGAAGGTAATATTAAGTATTTAAAATAATATACTGAATTTGCTTCCAAAAAAAAAAACAAATTTTTAAGTAAATAATTGTAGATGATAAAACAAATTGTCAAAATTAAAAAATAAATAATTGTAGATGTAGAAAAATAATTAATGATATAAAATAATATTTTATGCTCTAAGTTAATTTATATTAAATTTCCCGCTATCCTAGGCACAAGCCGTCAGCCTAAAGTCAATTTATAATGTAAAGGAAACGAAGATAACTTTTCTTTTTGACAAAGGAAAAATCCATGAAAATAAATATTTTCTATTTTCTTTCCAAATGAGAATATAAAATAAAAAATTTGTATTATAATAATAGTGATGAGGTAACGTGTGATTGGTCGCTATCTAGAAAAGAAGAGAAGACGCATGTGGCGATGTCAACGGTTGAAAACGAAACTAACTGGTAATATTTCTATACCGTTGGTTGGTACAGATGCTCTAGCAGGGCAAATGGAAGCTATTACACTGAAGGATCGCTGTTCAAATAGAGTATTTTCTGGCAGATTAGTCTGTTGGACTGAACCGTTTAATGAACAAAACATTCATCTCCTACAGCCTTAACTCCTTTCCTCCATAAGACTGCACTCAACGCTAATTCTGCCCTATTAAAGAAAGCCCACCCCGTTCTTGTTCTTTAGTGAGAGTACAAATACTACTATTATAACCATATACGGTATGTTCTTACGCCCTTTATTTACCACCCTTAACTACATATATACATTGTTGTGTCTTGTAACATTATGTTGCTTATTCATCTACGTAACAAACAACATGATACAACATCCTGTGCGCCTACACCTAAAATAGGCCTACGGTATAATATAAGTAAGTAATTGGCCTACTGAGGGCTCCCTACTACAACACCACTCTCTGCATTACATCTGCTCAACTGTTCTACTAAATACTTACAGCCTCTAAGAACTCGTTATCTTGAATCTTATTTACGTACCAACGCACAATCACCGTTTCTCCTCCGCTTATACATTTACAACCACTAATTACTATAATTTAATCTTAATACAAGCTTTCCTTGCGTGATATAATCATTGTTATTATTAAATTTCATTATTATTTTCCCCTTTAATCTATCTAGATACCACCCTTTATATTGTTATTTTCTCCATTATTATTTATTAATTAATCCGAATCAAAAATGGATAAACGCGATACATCGTTTGCCCAAATAGATCTATAATTACCCGTGTATCGATATAGTAACCGTAAATCGATCTCCGGACTCCTAGCATAAAAGCCAGTTGCACTGACCACGACGCAACCTATTAAAATATTTTTGAATTTTTTATGTTCATTAACTATATTCCCAATCATACAGTTTAAAGCGGATTAACTATGTTCTAGGGCTACAAAAAATAGTTCTTTTTCTTATCACGTGATGAGCTAATTATAAGACTGAAGCATTTAAAATCAGAAAAGATAGAGGTGTAAAAGACATTAGACAAAAGAGGTAATTTCCTCTGAAAGTAAGGAATTTAATTATACAGCCAGACCCTATGGTGAATGGAGTGAAGGTTTCATTTGCAGGGTGGAAAGGAGGTTTTCAGAGACATACTGATAAACATACTTTCCCACTCATTGAGGAAAGCAAATTTTAAACTACTTCACTCCTCATTTTACTTCCTAAAGCCTCTAGAGATTTAAACTAGCCTTTTGGCTGATGACCTAAACAACAACAATTATAGAAACGTCTCTTTAGCGTCGGTAGGCAAAATACGATATAAATAATTGAGCCATTAAATCTGTGTAACTAACAAACGAATATTTTTTATTTTGGGAGACAAAGTGTTTCAAAATGATTCTGACCTACTCTAGGACATAGAAAATCATTATTGTATAGGTTAATTTACCACTTCGTCTTAACTAAATTTAGAAGTAAACTCTAACTCAAAACACGCTTCTATCAATTGAGACGTTTACTCGATAGACGTTCTAAATTAAACATGTCACACAAATTTACAATCTACAAGATAGTCTAAAGACCAATCTGGACATTTAGAGTTCAACTTTTGGGATCTGCTAAACCTTCGCACACGAAACGTATACAAGCGATTCAAAACAAGATTCTCCGAACGATAACACAATGCCCCCTTTACATCACAAATTCAATGTTGCACAAAAACTTCCAAATCCAATACGTAATTATTGATGTTCTGAAACAACTATACAAGACGATGCATGATAAATTTTAATTACATGACAACCATCTCATAAAAACATGTACACTACGGCGATACCGGGTACTCAGCAAAGACGTTTAAAACGCCTTTGGCCAAGGGTTCTTCTTGGCCAACTGTAGAACTGTGGTGATGCTGCACGCTCTTTCAAGTAAATAAAGTTTTGGAACATTAGTTTCTCATTAAGAAATTGTTGTATTAATATATAACATATAGGCTACAAAATTTCAATTGAAAGTGTCAAATAAAAGAAGTAAACTCTAATTTATGTAAATTTAATTTTATAATTTGTGTAGTTAATTTTGATTAATTTAATTATGTTTGTGAAAATATTGACACATATCTTTGCACAAAAACTATTAGGATAGAATTTTATCTAAACAATGAGATGTTGGGCCAACGTGCAAGGAGCTTTTAATCCCTACAATATAAAATCAAAATCCGTTTTACACGAATCGAATTTTTATTCTTGTTTTTATAAAAACTTTTCATAACTTATGAGCGAGAAAACTTTGTAATTAACTTTTTTTGGTACTTAAAATCTATTACAAAAATTTAATAATAAGTATATAAAAAATGATGTTTATAATGTATTGAAGTACTTGGTAGGCTCTTAATCAGTGTCTCAGCTTATTGATTCATGTAAAGAAAGTCTCTACGGGGTGTTATACAGGATGAACAGCAAATACAAATTAAGTATTTTTACTTTCTCTTGCTTATATGAATGTATAGGAAGGAAATTATTGTTTTCATTTCGATTTTTACAAATCGAGTTTTCACCAGATTTACACGTTTTCAGACCCCCTGAACCCAAAGAAAAACGTATTTTTAGCGATAGGTCTGTGTGTGAACAAAATATCTCAAAAACGGAACATCCTACAAAGTTAAAACGTGAAAGTTAAGTTAGGTACCACTGGAAAACCCGAAATCAATATTTTAATTAAAATCGTTCAACCGGAAGTAGTATTTTATTTACGTAATTTTTAAATTTTTTGCGATTTTCTCAAAAACGGCTCCTACAATTTTTTTATAAAACCGCCTCATTTACTGAAATTTTGATGCTCTACAAGATAGGATAGGCGCCATCTCTGCTAAAATTCTTGCGGAGGCGGTGCTCATATAGAAAGACATATTTCTTTTTAGGTTGTGGCCGTAGTATGCATTTTAGGGCAAAAGTATGTATAATCAAAGTTGTAGAAAATTTAAGGACTACAACTTTTTTGTTTTAAACATTTATTTGAATAATGCTTATTTTAACGGTAATTAACGATTTTTTGTTTTCATTTTCATGAAAATCTGTAGAAAATGGATTTTTTTAAAGATTTCGGGTTTAGTACGCATTTAACGACAAAAATGTGTAGTATATAATTAAATTTATAGGAAATTAAAAGATGTACAACTTTTATTATAAGCATTTTTCTATAATTAGCCTAGTTTAGTCAGAGTGATTTTCCGTATGATTAAGCCAAACTAAGGTTAGTTTCATTTTGGATCATTCACTCATGATTAGAATTAGGTTATGCTTTTTGAGGTTAGTTTTTGTTTATTTAAAGTCGCATCAAGAGCTTGATCGTTAACGACTACGGTGGGTTAAGAAACTGTAATGATGGATTTAGGCACGTAGTAATTTTCAGGCTGTAGCTGGGAATCGAACCGGGATCTCCTCTTAGTAGGTTAGCGCGCTATTCACTACGTCACAGAGGCGATCATTTTTCCGCTTTTTCGTTGTTTACTAATGTTAGGTTATATTGTTTATTATTTATTTGCATTGGCTAGAGAAAATTATGTGAGTGTTTCACACTAGATTTTATCTAGAAATTCGTGTATTTTATTTAAATTTACAAACACGTTCAATAGAAATTGACATGATGTCTGAATAATTAAATTAGACGTTTGTATCATTATATTAATTAATTTGATACCACGCGGCTATGATTAAAATACTCTATTTATAAAATTATAATCCTGCTTAAATTTAAAATCATCCAATTTAATATTATAAATACCATTTTCCGAATTAATATTTATAAATTAATACCGACAATACCGAATTAATAGGTATGTAATTTAGTGCTTTTTCATAGATTGCACCAAAGTACGTATTAATGCCAATATAAAATGGGTAATATTTTACATACAAACACAACTTTAATTTTTATATAAAAAAATAAACAATACACAAGCGTACATAAAATTCAATAAAATATTAGTAAACTGCAGTACTTCTATTTTGCCCATTGCAGATGTTTTATACAATTGTTGGAACTAATGTGAATTCATTAAGTGTAAAAATTCAATGTCATTAATTAAAGTGTATAAACGAAAATTGCAAAATGATAAAAATTAATGTAGGTAGTATGTTAAAAATTATTTGTATGAATTGTTTAGTTCAAAGGCAATAAAACTGTGAACTGTATAATTTGTTCTAACGCATTGTATTTCATGTCGTCCCACCCTAATTCAGTCATTCTTTTTCTTTGTTTTCCAGTTAAATTTTCTATACTTTGATGTCAGTAAACATATCTTCAAAGAATTTTTGCTATTTTTATTTCACGATCTAAAATTCTCTTAAATTGGGATCTTCTTCTTCTTCTCCTCACGGGATAGGCATTGTAACTGTTCTGGAACCCATCTTTTCTTTGCCTACCAATATATTTACTTCCTATAAGTTTAAACCTTCTTTCTAAAAGTAAGAGGCTCTCTGGCATTCTATTTAAATTATCGAACCATTGTACACGTTTTTTTCCTTTAGGTGGAAAAATTCTCAATTATTGCCATATATATTAATTTCTGATCTTGTCTGGTCTTTTACGACACTTGACGGACTTTAATTTCATTTCCGCAGTTTGGATGTTTCTTTCCTCCCTTCTTCTCATCACCCATACTTTGCTACCATATGTCTAGCCTGAAACTTCCACTACTTTATAAAACTTTAACCTTGTTTGGGTCTTGTTTTTTGCCTCATTATCCTGTCAATCGCTCCCAAATATCTGATTAAATTTGGTTAGTACTTTTCCAAGTTGCAGTCATCATCATTTATGAAACATCAGTTCCAAGGTATTTATGTATTTAATTTTACAGTTCCAAGGTATTTATGTATTTAATTTTACATTGTTTAGTCAAGATTAAACATATATTATGTTTAACTACTTAAATTGGTAAGAGGAAGTCGTGTAAGTGTTTTACACTACATTTTTTCTTTCCGTTCGTAGGCTCAGCTAACTTGATATTTTTGTTGGACCTGTTATTGCAGATGGCAGTGAGATATAATCTTGAAAATAAATTATAAATACGGTTGTTACAGTTTTGTTTCCATCAGTCAAAAGTGAAAAATTGTTTATTTTACTTAAAACTATTGCCAATAATACATATTGTAACATCAAATTATAAGTTCTATCACGTGAATGTCAAAGTTATATAGCTACTCGACAACGCAGATTTGAACAGAAGACTTTCTTGTGTGAAACCGTTTGAACTCGTATAATGAACAATACAAAGTTATTAAGTGGTCAGTTAATATAATTATTTTGTAAATATTTTTAAGTGTTAATACTGCCCTGCTAACCAAGAGGGCAGTGTCTACAAAATACCTCTTTTGAGGTAAAATCAAACAATGTTTAAAACTTGTTTTTTATATTATTAAATATTGGATTATTTCTCCTGGGTCTTTTTGTTTTCTTATAGTATCGAGTATTAGGAATGTTTAAAAATAATATAATCACTTTAAAAAATAGAAAGCATAAATATATTAAATCCTTAACTTGTTTTTGGTTACAAGAATTGCTAAGCCAAAACGGCAGTATCTGCCATACACTGCTTTTTCGCTTAGCACATGTTCAGTGAATAAGGGCAGAAATAACACTTTCCTTATAAACAAGGTTTAATTTAATAACATTAGTAAAACTTAATTTTAATGCACTTTTTTAAACATAAAGTAATAAAATATATATGTCTAGATAAATTTTTAATGTAGACTATCAAGCCTGAAAACTTTAAAAAGTTCAATAGGTCTATATAAATATTTGTATTTATATTATTTGAAGTCTTTCCCAGAGTATTTTTCTGTTCCCTGGTAATGCATTTTCTTAAGGCTTGAAGCAACTGATCTTTCTTTTCTTTGGGAAATTCTTTCCGCCAGCGTAAGTTATCTGGTTTGGTTTGTCCTTCTTAGAATTTCTCGGCTGCAAAAAGTCAAGCTCCTTGAAGTCATCTAACTTTTTATGCGTGTTTTTTTACTTTAAAAATTATAATGCTTCTTTTGTTCAGAGTTTAGTCTTTTTTTGAAACACACTACCGAGTGTGTTTTATATTTTCAATCTAAAAACGGCTTTATTCAGTCTGTTATCATCTTTGTTTAAAATTTATACATAAATTAAAAAAAAAGATTTTAAATGGATCATAATTTGTTAAAAAAAAATTGCGCAGTGCCATATAATCTACGTTATTTGGTGACCTCTTAACTTCCCACCAGCAAAATAATTTTGAAAATCAGTTGGGTAGTTTTTGAGAATACTGTGTACAAAAACATGTTGATTCTTCATATTTTTTTCATATAACTTTTTTTTAAATGCATAATCTGTTGTACAGCAATAAATGCAACTTATCAATTGGAATTATCACATGAAAAAATAACAGCCCACTGGTGTAATTAACATATTATAACATTAAAAAATATTATACTGTTTTTAATTATTATTTACAATCAAAATTAGATAAATAATGGTGCTTTTTTAAATAAAAATAAAATAATAACCAAAACCTCTTTTAAAACGAAAAAACAAAATGAGAAGTAACAAATAATAAATAAGCACATGACTTCGAAATATATGTACACCAAACTTTACTGAAGATAATAATTAAAAATATTCATTCGGTTATTTACAACATTCAGACTCAAACACGCCAGTCATCTACAGAATATTGACATTATTGTATTTAAAATTTAAAATCCCATTATCAGAATCGCCCTGGGAGATCCAGTACTGTAGCACGTTTTAGTCTACGAACATCATTACTGTTGTCTAAGTGATTCAGTGCTAATTGATTTACGTGGTTGTTTAGACGTTTGATGTATTTACAACTGAAACTTCGTATTTCTTCTCGTACCGTCTGAATATCCGTATCACGATGTATATCGGCGTTGGTAATATACCGCGGAGCATTTAGTATGGTCCGCAGAGTTTTTGATTGAAATTGTTGCAGAATCTTTATATTTTAAGTCGATGCTGTACCGTATAACTGAATCCCCTAGGTCCAAACCTCTTCATAATAAAACAGGATTTATTTCAAGTCGAATGTTTTCTTTTTGTTGATAACATCTCATAATTGGACATCGCTGGCATTTCTACATTTATCCACTCCATAATGGATAATGAATTTCTGACATCTAAAAGCACGTTTTATAAATACATACGGTTTCCTAACCTATATTATTTAGTAACTTATTTTTATATGCTACTTTATAAGTAGCCCATAAAAATTTTATTTAGAAAAAATTCACATAACTTATTTTATTCTGTTTCATCTAATATCTGTAACATAAATTATACTAGTTTCTATTAAATCCAGATTTCTTAAGTCTTTATTAAAGTAATCTTTGCATGAAATTAAAAATTAGTCTCAATTGTTTAAATTCTTTTATATTACATGCCAAAGAGAGAACGATTATGAGTATAAATATTGAATAAGTTAAGTGGCATAATGAATATCGTTACGATTTTCTAAACATTATAAAAGCATTAAAACATTAGCTATAATCCAGTGAAAACTCCTTTTATAGGTATTAGCGAATTATGATACTTCCATATTAAATATTAAAGTTGCCATTACAATTTATATAAGCCTATAATTTATAACTACCATAAAAAGGAAAATAAGATCTCTTAATATTTTACAAGTTGAATGAATTTTATCGTGTATTTATATCTCTTATGAAATTTGAAGTATAATAAAATTGTATAATGGTGGCTAGCTTTAAAAACACTAACGTTCATTGATTCCGAATTAGGCAACCAATGAAATTTTAAAATATAGTATTTTTATATTCAATAAAATTTTATAAAATTCTTATAGTATAGTAACTTAAATGAAGAAAAAATGTTTTTTAGTTTATTTTAAGTTGCATCTACATCGTGGTTGTTAATTACTATTTTCTGTAAGTAACAGTGGGTTTCAACGAGAGATATTTTTAAAGACCATCACCGTGAATCAAACCCGGGAGTTTCCTCTTTTCATCGCAGAACAGGAGAATGCTAACCACTGGGCCACAGAAGTGAGAAGACAAAATTGAGAATGAATTATTAATAAAATAACATTTTTAAATTGCATATTAATAATAAATTATAAACGAGGAAAGAAAAACAAAGTTGATGAGCAATGGAGAATTCTAACGAACGAACAAGTCTATTAAGAAAACGAACCCATAACAGATACAATAAGGAGGAGAAGTATTTTTTTTTCTTGGACATCTTATCAGAACACCTAAAGACAGAATTTTAAACAAGATGATTAGAAAACTCAGAAATTCAGAAAATGGAATCGTGATCTACTACAATCACCATAAGATAAAACAAAGAACTCATCCGTAAAATACTCTCACGTCCATCATTAATCCGTTAATCGTTGTCATTTACATCTCATTACTGTACTCACACTCACTTACTTGTCATACTCACACTGCATTTATCATACCACTATCATAATATAAATTGTAATATTTCTTGTAATTTATTTTTTTTAATTCATGCCGAAATTGACCATTGGCTGGATTCACTTCATGTCGCACACAAGTCACTATCATAAACCTTTCATCTCATTCACTTGTTTTTTAAGTTCTGTACAGTCGTGAATAAAAAATACAGTTTAAAGTAAAAAAAAATGTGTCGCTATTACGTCGGTACAATTAATATATATTTATGAGACAACAGGTACGTTTAATTGATTATTTTCTTTTATCTTCAAAATGCTCACCCTGAATCTTTTAATACTTATACGTACTAAAAATAACAATTTTTCTTCGTTTGTTTTAAATATAAATTAATTTCTAAGCAACATAATTAGGATCTCTAATTATGTGCGATACACTGAACTAATTTTCTAAATTAGTTCTAAATATGCAATTGTCCATTATATCCCTATAAATTACTTAGTATTCAAAATGGATTTATTACGCCTATGACAATAGTAATTAATTCTACGTAATTTCTCGTCCTTTTTCATTAAGCAACTGAAGCATTTAGGAATTAAATATGTATAGATGTGACAATCACCTTTATTGCTTTTCCCCATAGTAATGGATTGCACCATAAATCCAGATTTTGTAATGATTGAAGTGAGAGGCTAAATTACAGGGTTAAATGGATGTGCATTTTAGGAGGATAAGTAGGTCACAGTCAAGTTGATTAAGTAATAAGGCTCGGTTCAAGTATTACAACCTGTTTTTTTATGTCGTATTAATATCTTTGTCAATAGCAAAACTTTTAAGTAAAGGAACGGTGAGTTTGAACGTGTACTAATTTTTTAGCAACCGGGACCTCCACTTTGCAGCGTAACCACTGGGCCACGGAGGCTACCTTTGTTTTCAACCGAGTGAATAAGATGACATGTACTTTTTTGTGTCGTATTTGATAAGGAAAGGAAAGTTTTGTTCTCATGTCGTTTTTCCAAAATCGAGTTTTCACCAGATATACACATTTTCAGGCCATATGAACCTAGAAAACATAGTTTAGCGGTCAGGTTGGTGTGTGTGTGTGTGTGTAAGAATTAATTTTCTTAAGAACGGAAAAGTATACTAAGTTGAAACTTCAAACTTTAGTTAAGTACTAACTAGCGGATCCAACTCGAACTTTTCCATCAAAAGCGTTTAACCAGTATTAATTTATTCCTGCAATTATACACTTTTTGCAATTTTCTGAAAAACTACTGTCACGATTTTTTAAAAATTGCCTTATTTACTACATTTCTTATGCTCTATAAATAGGGTAAGCGTAATCTCTGCTGAAATTCTTGGGGATGCTGTGCTGTCGTGGTAAAAACTAGTTTTCTGAAGATTGTGGCCTTTGTATGCATTTTTGGGCGAAGGTTAAAGTTGTAGGAATTTAAAGAACCTACTACAGTTGTTTAAAGCAATTGTTTTACAACGCTTAGTTTAGCGTCAATGAGTGATATTTTGTATTTTAAAATTCTAAAGAGTTTGGTTTCATTTGCGTCATTCATTCGCGGTTAAAATTGGTTCATGTTTTTCATTTAAAATTATTTACTAATGATTTAACATGGTTTATTGTTTACATTGGCAAGATAAAGTCTTGTGAGTGTTTACACAATATTTTTAATTATCGTTTGGTTCTAAGATATCTACTCTTCAGATATCTTTACTATTATTAAGCAGATTTGCTTTCAAAAAGTTGACTTTCAAGAGAATTTTGATGTGCTTGTAACTGATTTTTTAAATTTCTTCACTCACTGTAGGTACAAAAAGCTACTGGTAAATATTACAATTTTAGACAAACCAGGTAGCATGGAAGATCGAAATTAATATTTTGTTCTAAAACCGTTGGATGTTACTTTTAGTATTGTCTCACAATTGGACACCGTACATTCCAACAGGCTTCAACAAATATTTATATGATAATATTTTCTAAGAGCAATGCGGTTTTCTTCGCTTTAAAAAAAATTTAGGTCTTAATGTATTTATGTATAAAATTTAGTTGATATCAGTATTAAAATTATTTCTCCATAATTAACTTCATAAATTAAACATATATTGGTAAACCATACTGACATGAATTTAATTGAATTCTACGAATATTTTATTGAAGGTATTGAAAGTACACTGAGGTGAAAGGAATATCTTATTGAAAAAGAAGACTAAAATATTACGGACACCTGTAGAGAATAGATGACAACCGATTGAAAAAACAAATTTTTAAGACACTAAACAATAGACCTAAGGTGTCGGATAAATGGGTTAACCCTTTCAGTGCTGAAACAATATTTAAAAGTTTAATTCTAAAGTGCCATTTAACTTTTATAAGGTTGTACAGATGTACCAGCCCTTTTTAGAAAACTTGCAGGAGTAAGCGTGCCATTGTCATCGTAAATTTTGTTACACAAAAATAAAATTTTCAGTTGAAAATTATTTTTATTTTGTTCATAAAAAAAGAAATCGTTCTAAGACTAAAAATATTCAAAATAGTTCTTTTAGTTTATTTAAAGTCGCACCGACAGCTTGGTCATTAGCGACTACGGTGGGTTTTGGTACTTTAACGGTGGGGTTAGCGTGTTAAAATTTTCAGATCCTAGCCGGAAATCGAACCCAGGCCTTTCGCTTTGTAAGCTAGCGCGCTAGTCACTACGACACAGAAGTGGTCTCAAAATAAATTATTACATTAAATTTTGTTTAGAAGTATTTTTTGTAAACGTTGGGTTATTCGGAGGTTGGAAATTTATGCATAACTTACGGACATCCGGTAAACCGGGTGTTGTTTCTCCGTAAAATATATCGACGTCCTGTTTGGCGGACGTTGGTACAGAACTGGGTAAAGAAGTCAGAATGGATATTGAAAAAACGAGAATAATTCGAGAAAACTTAATGAACTGAACCTAATTCAGACAAAAAATTACGAACTTTAACAGCTTTCATTAAGCGCATAAACTGACGTCCTGGTGGACAGAAGAAAGGAGAAACAACCTACAGTGAGTGAATGCTGAGAATGTGGGGTGCAAAAGGAGCGGTCAGAAACGTCTATAGGCCCCTTACATCCTCTTAAATTGCCCCTATACGAGGAAAAAACTTTTGACGGTATTTCTTATTACTTTTACTTAGATATAAAATTAAATAATTCGAAATAATTAAAAAAAAGGATCTTTAAGCAAAATTTTAAAAATGTGGTTTAAAATTTCGTATTTATAGTATAATACTTTGTAATTTTAGTAAAATAGGAATAAAGCGTCTTTTCACTTTCCTGGGATAGAATTTACAATTCAGTGGTTATTTGCATCGAGTTACCTCACCACCTCTCACAGTTTTTTTTTCTTTTTTCAACATAACTTTTATTCTGACCCTTCATCCTTTAGCACATAAGAGGATTAACTCATCTATGTACGGTCCAGACAATAACAAACAAAAAACGAAATATTTGGAAGTAAAAATTACACAAAAAATATGGAAAGCTGCCTCTAAAATTATAAGCCTGAGTAATAATGTGTCTTAAGTTTACTTAACATGTTTTTAATGTGTATTTAATACACCATTCATGTATAAGAGCAACGCTTCTACTATTATAAAAATTAAATTACTTTAAAACTTTGTTTCAAATGCATGACATAACTAGACTGTTAGGGTTTTTTAAACCAATCTTTAACCCTGGAATCCTATACTGGAGTACTGGGTATCCCATGAATAAAAGGACTGATATCCATGTTAGAAATCAATTTTTTTTAAATATTTTTACGTCTGACTGTTCTGTAATTTCTGCTAATGCAGACGATGCATAATGATGATAATGAAAATGAGATAAGAAAAAAACCAGACCAGACCGAGAATCGAACCCAGGACCCCGGCGTAAAAGCCAGTTGCGCTAATTACTACGCCAACGGCCCGGCCTCAATATTTATTGAAAAACATATAATAACGAGTTAGTTTGTTTTGTAGCTACTTTAAAACTGGCTTTCGGTCCAACCCAGTCTGTCAGCTGGTAGAAAGCCTTTATTAATTTTGTTAAAAATACTAGTTGGGCAGCGACTTTGTGTAGTGACCAGCTACAGCCATTCTTGAACAAACTCCACTGAGGGTCCCTATTCAAAAATGTACTTGCCGAATCACGTCAAAAATACAGTGAAAAGCAGTGATCAAATTGGAAGGTTGTCAATAAAGTTCTTTATAACAAATAAAAGCTAATAAAACTGTTAATCTCCATTAAATACTCTTTTTTAACATTTTACAGTAAAGAAAAAACAATGTTTAAAAAAATTTACCTATTTTGACAAACTTTTGCAATGGCTTAGTTTTTAAAGTTTCCTATTAATTTTAATCCCTACCTCTGACATAAACGACGGTATGACTTTTGCATACAAAAATCTTATACTCAACACACGTCTTATTTTTTAGTTTTCGTGTCTTTTCGCGAACAGATGCAGGACCTTTCAGCTCTACGACTATCTGCTCCTGGCCGAAATGGACCTTGGACCCCAAGTTGTTATTCTATGGCAAGGCATATCACTTTCATCTTCATCCTCTTTATGAAATTATGGAGAGATACATATACGAGATTTAATAAAAAAAACAACGGGAAATTTTTAATTTCGCGGGTTTTGTAAATCCGATTTTCAATTATTTTTATACCTTTTTGGTACACCTGTTTCTTTTATATCTTCACGTTGCAGCCATTTTGAATGTACAATTTATTGTTAGTAGTTAAGAAAATGCACGTTTTTGCATTCGCTTGGCGATTTGCCCAAAAAAATGGATCAAAGAGTTTGCATTAAAGTTGGTGTGAAAAATTATATTAGGTGTAGTAAAATAAGTGTAGCACTCATAAAACAAGAATTTACGAGTGCTACAAAGGTTGGAAAGTAGCCGTGAAAACGTTGAAGTTAAAGACCGTTCTGGACACCCTAGCACATCAATAACCGATGACACCGTCGTAAAAGTGAGGAAAATGATTCTGAAAGATCGGAGAATCACTATCGGAGAGGTTGCTGATAAGGTCGGTATATCACTTGAATCATGTCAAGAAATTTTTCGGATGTTTTGGCCATGAAACGCGTAGCAGTAAATTTCGTTTTGGAATTACTGAATTCGAACAAAACGAACTGCGAGTGGATACCGCCCAAGAATTGGTGAATGAAATCAACACTGATCCAGAATTTCTGCAAACAGTTGACGAAACATGGATATATGGGTATGACGTGGAAACCAAGGTTTTGACGTTTCATGAGAATCTTGAAAGAACCACGTTTTGCCATCATTGATGGAATTAAAATAGAATTACTAAAAGAGCTGAAAGCGGTATCAAAAAGTGAGTTCTAGAGGTGCTTTCAAGATTGGAAAAAGCGCTGGTACAAGTGTATTATATCTCAGGATGATTACTTTGAAGAGGGCAAAATTGATAAAGATGCATAAAAATAATTTTCTTTTTAAGAAAAACTAAAATCTTTCGAAGTATTAACAGAAAAAAAACCATCTGACGAGACATGATCGTTTTCAATTAGGTCAGTTTCACCCTCACACCTGAATTGTCCTCAAAGTTATTTAGATTTTCTCAAAGTCATCTGATTTTGAATAATCTGGCTCTGATCTACCCAGCTCAGCCACTTTCACTGAGTTTTTAGTTCATCATTGTTGCATCAACACCAAACAACTAAATAAAAGGCTAAAAATATTAAAAAACTTAAAATAAGCAACTAACAAAAACAATGACACGCCATTGGGCACTCAGTGCCTCAAAACCAAAAAAAAAAAACAAATAGCGGAAGGTCAAAGCTTTACAAGTGTGACAAAGACGGAAACTGATAAGACTGTCAAGGACAAGTAAAAGTCGTGGTAGGTAATAAAAGATCGACAAAACACCAATACACAAATTTACTCGGGCCCCCAGTTCTCCATTAAACACTAATTATATTTAATTAAATAGATTGTAATTTATCAGAATGTTAAACTGAAATACAAAATTATGGAAATACAGTTTATCTAAAACATATTTTTTTTATTGTAATAGTTATGCATTTTTTCAGATTCTAACTGAATTTGAAGTTTGGAACTCCAGCTTCTTAATACCTGCACCACCTAGATAAAATCACAAATATCTTTTCTTTTAGAACATTTTAATGCACAAAATAATCTTTCTTTCATATTGAATTAACTTGTTATTCCAGATACCAAAAAAACGAAACAATTATTTATTTATTTTCTTATTTTATTTCCAAGATTTTTTCTTACCTAGCCCGTGGATCTGTAGTCGTTCAGCTTTTTATATTCAGTAATAATATCGTTTTTAAATGAACTATTTTGTCTCTTTTATCTAACACCTTTAAAAATTAAGAAGGCTAAGCATTAATATGAGAACAATTGAAAGGTAAAAGATATGAAGTAGACTATAGGGTGTTTTAAAAAGGACGACTCGTGTTTAGTTGACATGAATGTACAGATATAGTAAATTAATGAAACATCGTCGTTCGTGTAAATCTGACATTTATGAATAATTAATAGATTAAACCACGATAAACCACCCATCCTTAGATTTGTCAAAAAAGGCCCTGAAACAAATGCCAAGCAATCACATACCAAATTCCAATTTTGTGTACCTCTGATAATAGCTCGTGATAACGGTGAAGATTTTAAGTTCTCCATATTTGGCAGTTTTAACTGTTATACTAGTAGCCATGAAATTGCAAACCTGGATCTAGTTAGACAATAATACAATGTTACCGCGTTAGGTAAACTGTTTATCATAAACTGTATAAGATTAAAATAACTTAAACTTCTTTGCCCCTCTGCTTCTGAAAAGATCACTTTCCTGCTTCCTCTTTTATCTACTTTCCCTTGGAATCGAATATTTTTATCTTTTAATAGTTTCAGCTGTTCGGTTTTATTTTCTAAATCTTCGTAGGTGATGCCTAATTCTTCCATACCTTTCTTAATTTCTCTTAACCATATTACTTCTGTCTTTTTCTGGTAGAATTTTCTGATTATTTGGTTTATGATTCTTTGGGTGTTCTGATTATATGTCCAAAAAAGAATATTCTCTTTTTCCGCATCGTTTCTATTACCGATTCGGTCTCCTGGTAGACCTGTTCATTTGGTAGTAATCTCCGTACTCCATCCACTTGGTATTTCTTCCCGATGCAGGTTCTAAGGATCCTCCTTTCAAGTTTTTCGATTTTATCTATTCTGTTTTCCTAGTTTAATCAAACAGTTTATAAAAACTATTTATAAAATAAATTACTCGAAAAAATAAACTAGTAATATATCATGATAAATTATCAAACAAATAGTTTAATAAATTATCTGTAAAACTAGTAAATAATTTATGATAATATAAATTTCAACGCGTTATTAGAATGCCTAGAAAATTATTACTAGTTTATATGCATATTGTTAATTAGAACTAATGAATAAATTATTAGAGGCAAACATATTTTACGCTGAAATTCTAGTATTACTTTACAATTAGTTAGTAAATACGCTTAATACAAATTTGTGTAGGCTATTGCCGTTTTAATAATATTAATTTCGCCGTATTTAGCACACCATTATCAAATTCAATGTTAATACAATGTTGCAGATTAGCCTAACGAAATAATCGATGTCATTCGTATAGAAGATATCAACATAAATTCCCAGTATCGAATTTGATGTAATACAATTATCTCGGCAGTTATATTAAATTGGTAATACAATATTGGTGAACTTATCGGTTACCAAAATTGTATTTAAAACAAACAACTGTTCTTTATTAGGTTAACGTCAATAATTACGATTATAACTACCACAAATTACTTATTTAAAATTATTTTTTAATTTTTTTAATATTAATAAAAATAAATCTAAACTGTGTATGAATGTATATTATTATAAATCAATATCAATCAATGAAAAGCTTAGATATTACAATACGATAATAAAAACTGAAAGCCTCTACGCTATTTATGTATTACACAGTTTATGTAATATACATAGTTAAATACGAAAAGGCTGCTTGAAACGATTAAAAAAAAGAAAGATCTTTAGGAAAATATTCGGATCAAAGAAAAACGGACAAATTTAGAAACTGCACTCTATGAAGAATTTTACGAAAATATTAAGAAGCTCACAACCTCTTTTAGAAAGAGAGTAATGTGCTCTTACGGACATATAAAGAGAATGTCAACAGAAAGAACGCCGGTAGGATTCTGGAATCGATGAAGGAACAGAAAACGCTAATCAACTGGTTCAAAGAAGCCAAATAGAATCTACAAGAACATAGCAATATAACAAGAAACGGTACATAACAGACAAGAGTATATGTATTTAATTGAAGGAAACCAAAATAAGGAAAATAGGAACCATCTAGTTTGAGGACAGAAGGGCGGCACAATCAGTAAAGCTAAAGAATTATTATTGGCTTGCTCGCAGGAAGGAAAGGTCACAGTGATCGAATCTAAGGTTAATAATTTATTAAAATATATAAAATAGATTTGATTACGTTAGATCTTAGCCACTTCATTTTTTTGGTTCTTTTATAGGGTTTAATTTTATTTTTACAAGCCCTTTCTATATACTGATTTCTCAAATGATCGGTAACATGAAAGTTTTACCGTAATTAAATTTTTGGAAAACTAACAATTTATGATTTCAGTTATCTTTAATTTGTTCCTGTATCTGTTATTAATTAAATAAAACAAAGTAGCCGAGAGGAACGTTACCATTCATTTTTATAAAAAATCTTTAAAACTTAGCGTACTACATGCCGATTTTAATTTTGAATTTTTCAATTAATAATTTACGATTAAGCTCTTGCAGATTAATATCTTAATAAGAATACTTTATTTTCTTATATTTTTACAATATCGAATTTATTCTCATTTTTTCCTCATTTTCATTTTTTTCATTTTAGTAGTAGTTTTGCAATACAGATCTTCGGGGGGAGACATATTGGAAGGCTACGCAAAGATGGCAATAATTCAATAGTTTGTCTCTGTTGTGAGTCGGAACAGGCGGAAGTCTAATCCTTGATTGTGAGAAGAAGAAGAAGAAGAAGAAGAAGAAGAAGAAGAAGAAGAAGAAAAAGAAGAAGAAGAAGAAGAAGAAGAACTACTGTAATACAAGATGGAGGAAGCTGACCTACCCACAAGAAGAAATATGTTTCACGGTACGGCATTTCTTCTTTAATCTAGTTTTTCTGAAGAATTAAGATTACAGTGCAGTTATTAAATTTTGAATTAAACTGCAATCTAAAAGTATTATAAATCTGATATCTAAACAATATAAATAAGTGAACCAATATTTTTATTTATTTTGGAAGCATTATTTATGTTTCCTCTCTCTATATTTTTGCTATCAATGCCTGTAATTTGTTTACTTATTTTATTTTGACACTGGGCAAAGACAACTAGTAAAAAAAATAATAAATTCGTAGATAATACTTCTAATCCATCGGAATTCCAGTCATCTTTGTGCAATTCCAAGTAGATCGGGGAAATTTATATTGAGTATTAAGGGACTATTATGATTTTAAAGTCTGTTTCTGCAAGTTGGCTACATTACAATTTAGAAATGTGTCATTGTCGTAAGTGACACGTACGTTATCGCATAGGGTTTTATTGGATACGTAACTCGGTGAATTAGGGATATGTTACAAGAATCTACTTTGGAATTGTCGAATTCGTGAGATGACCGACTACTTTTCTACGTCATAAATGTGGTTACAAAATTCATTTTCACTACTTTTAAATTTATTTTTGTTAAAATTTATACAAGCAGACTTAAATTTACCCGAACCGAAGTATGTTTCAAATTAACTTAAATATTTAAATGTTGAAGTTTATTTGAAAGTAATTTTGTACTACATTTTTAGAAGTTAAAGTTCTCAGAAATATATTTTTTTTCTGCAAGCGTTTTAAAATATAAAGTTTTTATAAATACTAATGACTGTACGCAGAATATTCTTTCTGGAATATTTGAAATAGACATGATACTCGAATAGGGATATACCATTATAAATGCACTACACCATTAAGTTTAACTTTTGGGAAAAATGCTACTGAAATTTTTTATTGCTTGAACTTCTTAAATAGAAAATTAACTTTATAAACCAACAATTTCAAAAGTCACAACAAATACTTAGAAGTTATATGAGTAGGTAGTAGAAGTACTAGGGTGTGATTTCTTATGCTAAAATGTTCAAGAACTTAGTCAAAATTTGAATTAAAAAAAAATTATTTTACTTTATTAGGTTTGTAACCTTATGTAAAGTATCTTTATTTCAAAATAGCAAAAACAAAACTTCACTAGTAGTGGTTATTTGTTTTTGACCACAACAAATGGGACGTTTGTTTTATCCACAAAAAGAAAAAGTATAATTGCAATATAAATAATGAAAACCAAAAAACCCTTAAAAATCGGTCAACCGAAAGTAGTAGTTTATTCGTGTCATTTTTAACTTTTTTGCGATTTACGCAAAAAAAGCTCCTACGACTTTTTTGAAAATCGCCTTGATTACTACATTTTTCATGCTCTGCAAAATAGGATAGGCGCCATGTCTGCTAAAATTTTTGAGGAGGCTGTTCTCTCGTAAAAAAATGTTTTTTTTTTAAGATTGCAGTCTTAATATGCATTTTAGTGCAAAAGTGTGTATAATAAAAGTTGAAGACAATTTACAAATCTACATTTTTATTTTAACAATTTTTCTATAACTCTTAGTTAGCGGTAATTAGTGATTTCTGTTTTTTTCATGAAAAACTGTAAAAAAGTCGATTTTTAAGATTTCGGCTGTAGTATACATTTTACGACAAAAATGCATATAATCAAATTTATAGAAAATTAAAAGATTTACAACATTTATTTCAAGAATTTTTCACTACAAAGCCTAGTTTAGCCAAAAATAGTGATTTCCCGTATTTTTAAGCCAAACTAAGGTTGGTTTTCATTTTGCACAATTCACTCATGGTTAAAATTAGATTATGTTTTTTGAGGTTAGTTTTTTTATTTATTTTTAATGTTTTATTAATAATGTTAGGTTATACTGTTCATTATTTGCATTGGCAAATATATATTTTTTTGCGTTTCACACACTTATTATTCTGTGTGATGGGATACTATTCTGTTTGATATTAGTTTATTAAATGATTATGTTGAATTTATAAAGTCATACTTATTACACTAATTACTATTGAGAAAATAATTAATGGAAGTTAATTAAGTAAATTAACTGTTTACAAACGCTGGTTGCATACTTGTTTGTCAGTTGAGATGAATGAATGATTTATGTTATCAATTTTACACCTCTGGGAGTTATATAAGCAATATGCCTACTAATAATACAGCTGTAACATTATACAGTACAGGCCTAAATTGATTGTTTCCATGGAGGAGATTGAATGGAATTAAATTATGAATTTGAATTATGAAATTGATAAAAAACAAAGGTTACCGAAGTTGCTTTACGGAATTCTTGAGTATTCATATAAGAACAAAAGATCTTTTACAATAAAATTATTGTATTCATTTAAACGGAAAGGAAATCTAGTGTTATAACACCTCGCAAACTTTAATGTACACAATTACGATATTATAACAGTTTGACGTAATTTAATTTGTGCTTGTACATCGCATAATAAAAATTTGGTGTAAAACACTCAGACGATTTTCTCTCGCCAACGTAAACAATGAAAAATATTATACCTATATTGTGGCTTTTATTTTTAAGATCCGTTTCGAGATCTGGGTAAATTAAATAATTAACAAACTATCGTTTAAAATCTAAATCTATGAATGAATTGCCTATGAATTGTCTATGAATGGTCTATGAATGAATTGCAATATTACTACAATTAACTTACAATAAATATGAAACTAATCACAATAATTTGATCACACATTAAATAATCTGAATCCTACTTACAAACAATACCATATACGCGTCAGACAATACACAGTGCACGTTGACCTTCTTTAAACGTTACTGTTAAGCACTACGCAATGTACACTCGTCGAACACAGATCAAAGACTAACTCTAACTAAACCGGCTGCGCTTATATAGGTGAGCTATGAAGATTTCCAGAAGGGCAGAGATTTGGATATAATAATAAAATACAAAGTTCTTCTGTCCCTTCTGGATAAATCTTAACAAAAACGTAAACAAATTGGGACTGAATAAAAGGTGTTACAAAGAGAGCCAATTATCTGAATAGGAACACCGACCCTTACACAATAGCCACTACAACAATAGACCTGTACTAACCTTTTATATACTCCATAACATTTCTTCTAACTACTTCTTGGCAACTCTTATTATTTACAATACCTACCATTTTAAAATTCCGGTCCTTCTCGAGAATTCTCGAGCACACGTTCTTTTAGACATTGTCACAATATGTTTAATCATGAGTTAACATTGTAAAATATAAAAGATTACGTAGGTAATTTATAATGAATGAATGACTTTAAACGAAAATCAAACTCTGTTGGACTTATATTTTGATAATAATTGACTCTAAACCATGCGCTTTAGAAAATAACGCTTGAAGTAAAAGTTCTAAAGTATCAATTTTCTACATCTTTGATTGGTGTATTTATAAGCTTCTGCCCTAAAACTATTTGACGTAGTCTTAAAAAAAACTTTTGCCACAATAGCAGAGTAACTCCATTATTTCAGCAGACATGTTACTTATCCTTTTTTTTATCCAAGGCGGCTAGAAAAACTCATGTTCACTCCCTCACTACGTGAAAAGTAGTGTTGGACTCAATTGAGGCGTCCTCGTCCAGCCACAAGGAGGCCTTATCAACCAAAAACCCGCCGCCTGGCCACTTGGTCCGACATCAGCAAACAACCCTCCACCTCCCTCGGAACTGTTTTCATAATACTACAAGGGGAATGTCGGATTGAAAAATTTTTTAGGGCGTGAAAGGGAACCGTAGCCTCATTCCCCTCTCGCTGTCACTGACCAACACTCATTTTCTCACTTTCATTCATCTCTCTGATCACCAGCTCAGGAAATTAGCGGGACAGGATTGACTTACTATGGGAGAGGGTGATCCTGGTGATTTCCGTATGTCTCCTCCCTCCGCAGTCTCCCGACCACCCTCTCCGCAAACTGAGTGACCAACTTCCAGCTCTCCTCATCCCGCAGCATCGCTGCCCCTACTCTCTCTGGAATCCACTGTGCAACGTCTATCTTCTCAGATGTCTCCATTCTGTCAAGGCCAAAATAGGGACATCTTTCAAAAATATCCCCAATATACTCCTCTTCACTGTCGCACAGTCGACATTTTGGTACTTCATGAAGTTTTAATTTCGTTTAATATGCTTCAAATTAACCATGCTCTGTGAGCAACTGCGTCAGCTCGTGGGTGGTATCACCAAATGTCCTCCTTATCCACACCTCGACATTTGGAATGAACCTCCTTGTCCACTCCTTGATTCTAGCTTTCGTCTCCTCTGCCACCTGCTGAGTAATCTACTCCAACATTCCCCTTTATCAGCACCAGCACGCTGCTCTTCCCTCCCGTTTACACTTATCCTATCTTGTAGAGTACAAAAGTGTAGTAAATGAGATTTTAACAATATTTTCTTTTACTACATTTTTTTGTTCTACAAGATAGGATAAGCAACATGTGTTGTAGACATGATGTATGATACATTCAAAACGATACCTCTCATTCAAAACATATACTCTAGAGCGATACCGGGTACTCAGTACAGACATTTAAAACGCCTCTGGCCAAGGGATCTCCTTGGCCAATTGTAGGACTAGTGTTGACTGCAAACTCCGGAAAGTAATTCAAGTTTTATTTAAAAATTTAGCGACATATTTAGAAATATTGTTATATTGTTGTAATAACAGATACTAAATTTTCAATTAAAAGTGTCAAAAAACAATAATTAATAATAAATATTATTTTTAATGTTACAAATTTTCAAAAATATTGTAATTGTTTTAAATTGAATATTTGAAAACCACATTAAATATTTAAAAAGAGGTTAAACATTTTAAATGTTACGTTTATATATCATTAAAATTATACACTACTGATTAAACGACTGAAATGATTAAAATTTGTGTTATACCAACCATATTTTTACCACAAATGAAATAGAAATTATGATTTAAAATAATAAAGGAAAATTGTATCATTTTATCATAGTTTAAGCGAAACAAAAAGGAAAAACGATACTTCTAGCTATTAGTGCAATAAGCATCGAGTATCATCATTTTATCCATAGCATATATTCTTTTATTTCAACCCTAAAAGCAAAACTAGGGTGGTCATTAAATATTTATGGTTGTAACATAACTGAACCACATTTAGAGATACTTATAAAATTGATGCTATAAATACTAGAAATTGTTATTGTTTATTTAAAAGAGAGATCGTCTTTATGTTGCATTAATTATTTAGTATTGTTAAATATATTGTTATTTCTATTTTTGTTATTGATATTATTGCTGCCATGATATTAAACCGAGACAATTTTATGGTTTCACAAAGTTTCATGACAATTGTTGTTTGAGTAATTACTATTCTATATTCTTTAATAATAAGGGAAGTTTCTGTAAAAATAATAATCAAACGAAAACTTCTTTTGACGATTCATTACATTTTGTAACCCTTAAAAGGTATGGGTAAACTATAAATTACTTCCAAAGAAATTATTTTTCAATAGAAAACTTAAGCGAAATTTTGAATATGGTTTTTTGTCTTTAATTTTGATTATGGTACTGTACATTGAGCTGCACAACTTCCCTATTATGATATTTAAATAGCTTCACTTTAAGGAAAATAGGTACCCAGTGGTACATTTTTTATTTAAAACTTCAGTTATTGTCCGTTATTCAGACCAAGAGCTCTCTACTCCATTTTCGCTTTAAACGTAGCACAGTTGCCAATTAAGAAAAATAAACATATCAGTATTTTTAGAGTATATAATATACAAAATAAACAGAACAAATAATAAACATAGGTAACAATAGGTAACATAGGAACAATAATAAGCATAGGTCCACGTGCCGGTAAAACCCGTATTCATTACCTACCTACTCATTCCACTACCTACCTATCTTGCTATACAAGTTAGGGTGGGCGCCATGTCTGCTGAAATTCTCTAAGAGGCTGTTTTCACGTAAAGAAATTGTTTTTATAAAGTTGCAGCTTTATTATGCATTTTAGCGTAAAAATGTTTATGATAAAAGTTGTAGAGAATGTAAAATCGTACAACTTTTTTTTCAAACACTTTTTTTGTATAACGCTTAGTTTAGCGGTAATTAGCAATTTTCTGTTTTTTCTCGCGAGAACGTGTGAAAAATCGATTTTTTCAAGATTTCAGCCTTATAATATATTTTACAACAAAAAAGTAGTATATAATAAAATTTATATGAAATTAATAATAATAATAACAATAATAATACTTATTTATTCCACTTCATACAAATAAAAAATTATATCTTATCTACTAGGAATAAATAACCACCAACTCAAGTAAAGAGTGGTTATATTTTATATAAAAAAACAAAACAAAATACATAAAAAGCTTACAAATGAATTACAAATCAATGTCGTCATCCACTACAAATGACAATTCAAATTGTAGCGGCAGCTACAGCGTATGTTAACTATAAATTTTTTTAACAACAATATTAACCAAGCCGTCAGTTTTCAGAGCAGATATTCACCTGTGCATGACTAACACTAAAATCAGTTATTATTGTTATATTATTTACCAAGATCAGTAAATTCCTACAAGAACTGAATAGCAAGCACTGCAAGTCAGCAACGGTAAGACACCAACACTAACCAACAATTCTTACAAGTGAATCAACATCAGTTATGTCATTGAGCCAATCTTTAACATTTCTTGAAAATATTAAAATGTTTAAGCTATTTTTAATTACAATAGGCAACAGATTAAAACACTTCGGACCTAAATAAAAAAAAGTTTTAGCAAAAAAGGATAATTACTAAATTTTGGTCTTACAAAAAGTTGTTGACTTGAAACTCTAGTTTTGTGATATAAATTAAAAGATCTACAACTTTTATTTAGAGCCTTTTTCTCTACAGAGCCTAATTTAGCGTGAAAGAGTGATTTTCCGTATTTTTAAGCCAAACTTAGGTTGATTTCATTTTGCATCTTCCACCCATGATGAAAATTAGGTTATGTTTATTGTTAATTATTTGCATTGGCAAGAGAAAGTTTTGTAAGCGTTTCACACTAGATTTTTGTAAGTTTATTTATCTTGAATAATCTAATTTTCCATAAATAAGAGCTGCCTGGCTCTTGGACGGTATGTAAACTAAAAAATCTATTTTAACCTTTAGTTCGTCAATAAAGTCAATAAGTCAATAAAAATATCAAAAATAGTCAGTGAATTTTATGACTGTAGAGAAAATACGTATATTGTTATAATTTTAAAAGAATATACACAACTAATAGAGCAGGAATGCACCAGGAAAAAGGTTTATAAATACTTTTTAATCACTCTTTTATTTCAAATATTTTCTATCTCACCTTCATTAAATCAGTAAATGACTTTGTATATATCTTGAGAAAAGAAATATAAGAGAAATTTACTAAAATAAAGCTGGGTAGTAAAACTGAGTTGATGAAAACAGCGAGAAAAATGTACAAGGAGATGTAGAAAAGGAAGTGGAGGTAAGTGTTGTATTGGCTAAATAAGTTTTAAAAGTTTAGACTGAATATATTATAGCATTTCACAACATTCTTGTAAAATGGTAGAAAATATATATAAACGTAAGTGGAAGTATAAGAAAACTCATGCGCATGCGTGTTACATGTTATTATACAACGAAAGGTAAACCATCAAGGAGTGAGAGAGAGAGGATACGTTGGAGAAACAAGAGTAGTAAAAGTGGAGGGAGTAATTGGCCAAGCGCCGGCCAACAAAACTGAGGGTGTCGTTGAAAGGGGTGTACATTGGATTTAATTTATTTACTAATTAATCATTTAAAGTTAGAAACATACGTCGATCTGTTTCACTTCATTAAAACTAAAACAAAAAATTAATGATACTAAGCAATATTTTAAACTTTGTTGTATATCATTTATTTATACACTTTTAAACATGTAATTTTTATATTAACGTAAACCATTAAAATTATATATTATAGACGTTTACCATACGGTTACTTTCATACTAAAGTTTCTTTAACGATTAATTATTAATTAATAACCTGAATTATAAAATTATATTTTCAAACATTTATGTATCTTAAGTGAAAACATTCTGTAAACATTTTAAACAAATGAAGAGAACTCGATTTAGTATACCGTTGTTTCGGTCATCAGCCGAAAGGCTGGTTTGAACCTCTAGTTTGAACCTCTTACTGAGTAAAACGAGGAGATAGGTAGTTTACAATTGACTTTTTTACTGAGTGAAAAAGTGTGCTTATCAGCATGCCCCGGCTCTCCGAAAAGCATCTACTGTTTAACCTGCAAATGACTCCTTCACTTCATTCACCATAGGGTCTGGCTATATAATGAAATTCATGATTCTCAGACTATAACTCCTTTGATTGGTATCGTTTACACATCTACCTCTTAAATCTTAGAGCCTTTACTAAGTAAAACGAAGAGTGAGTTGGTTTTTACAAATGTCTTCCTCACTGAGTGGAAAAGTTTGCTTATCAGCGGACCATCCGAATAGCACCTACTTTCCGCCCTACAAATGACACCTTCAATTCTTTCACCACAGGGTTGGCTATATAATGAAATTTACGAGTCTCAGAGAAGATAACTCCTCTGACAAGAGTCTTTTACACCTCTACCTTTTCTATTCTGTAATGTTTCAATCATATAATTGACTGACCAGGTGATAAGAAACAAAAAAAATTTTCATAGCTCAGGAACTAGAAAATCGAGTTTAAATAATTTAACACTCCATCTGCCTGTTACGGGCATAATTTGCGAGGGCTTATATTAAGAA
Organism: Catonia carolina; assembly: GCA_035578175.1. Classification (NCBI taxonomy): domain Eukaryota; kingdom Metazoa; phylum Arthropoda; class Insecta; order Hemiptera; family Achilidae; genus Catonia; species Catonia carolina. Next base: position 250,288,600 of record JAQMRL010000001.1, on the reverse strand, counting down.
ATAAATTATAAAAGTTGGATTATACACCCTTAATTTGGCAAAATATAAAAATAAATTTAAACTTTTACTTTTTTATGTATGAGGTTATTATAACTATTAGGAGTGGAAAAAACAATGTTGTTTAGGTCAACAGCTGAAAGGCTGGTTTGAACTTCTAGAGGTTTTACTAAGTAAAAACGAGGAGTGAGGGGGTTTACTATTGCCTTCCTCACTGAGTTGAAAGAGTATTTTTATCAGCATGCCAGGCACTCCGAAAAGCATCCACTTTCCACCTTGAAAATGACACCTTCACTTCATTCACCTTCACTATAGGTTCTGGCTATACAGTGAAATTCATTACTCTTAGAGGAGATAACTCTGACTTGAGTCTTTTACACCTCTACATTTTCTGTTCTTAAATGATTCAGTCATTTAACTGACATCCGAATAGAAAGAAAACTATTTAATTTAGCCCTACAACAAAGAGATTCAGTGTAAAAAATTGACACTCCACCTGTCTGTTATGGGCAGAGTAAGTTATTATAAAATCTAAATTTTCTGAAAAAAATAGGTAGTTGAATTAAGTAATTAGAAGGCAGTATAAATTATTGGTTGCCTCCGTGGCGTAGCGGCTACAACGCGGAGGTCCCGGATTCGATTCCCGGCTGGGGTCTGAAAATTTTTACAAGCCAAAACCCACTGTTCCAAAAACATAACCCTAATCACAAAAAACAATCAGTTTATGTGACTTAAAATAAACAAAAAAACACACATTTTTTAAACATTTTTTTTGGCTTCAACTTTTTTTTATTTACCACTGTACAATTTTGTTAAAGCACAACTAAATGGTAAATAAGATGGAATGAATGAGAAATTGCGGGAATGTGAATCGATCCACTGAACGATTTCGGCGTGAAATTTTACAATGAATATGGTGCCAATATTTGGAATGATAATGATTTATAAACTATGATGGATAATTTTTTTATGAAATGATTTTCGTTTTTTTAATTTTTTTATGAAATGAAACAGGCATGACAAGTTAAATTGAAATGCTTTTTTATGGTGGTCGGAGAAGATCCCTACTCCACCTTCGTTTCAGTTGTCTGTTAAGAGGGAGATCGTTAGTTGAAAGAGATTGGACATTTGGATTTATGTGGTCAATTGTCTTTGTGTGCAATGAGTTGTATGTTGCGTTTACAATAACTCAAAACGTTGGTATTTTCAGGTCTTCGTGAAGTATGATTGGTTACGTAAAAAGGTGCGTTTGTTAATGCTGTAAGTGCTTTTGACTGGTGTCTTTGAAGAATATTCAGATTTGTATTGTGACAGGCTCCAAACATTGGACCACCAAGTAGCCAAATTGGCCGTACTAGTGATTTATAGAGGATAACTTTTAAGTGTAGAGGTAGTGAGGACTTGCGGCCTGAGACGCCATACAACATACGAAACCGTGATTCTGAGATTGATCTAACGTATGCAAAGTGTGGTTTGCACGAGAGACGTCTGTCAAGTATTAAACCAAGGTATGCCTACCTAACTTTATCTGCAACTGTAAGCCTAGTATTAAAACAAAATTAAATTATTACGGCACACCCTCATTTAGAAATCAAAACCGGGACCTCGGTTTAGCAGTTTACAATTTCTTTACTGAGTAAATGGGAGGTTACTATAACTTTTTTTCACCGTGTAACTGATAAAATTGAAATTTAAGTTGATTTACGTTTTGTGTACATTGTAACAAAATATTTTATGGTTTTAATCCTGACATTAATCCGAGAGATGATTAATGAACACCTTTGTAAAGATTTACATTGATTACTCCCCTATTTGTGATGAGAATTAAAATAATACCAATATTTTTAGAAACAAAAATATAATCTAAATATTTCTTTTGTGCAAGTTATCCAGAATATACAAAAGAGGAACATACTATGAGGTACGATAGAAAAGAGCTGGTGAAATAAATAAATAGATAGGAAAAGTACAGGGCGTCGAGGTATATTTTACAGGAGAAGCGACCGCATGACGTGTCCCCGACAGATCACGTGTTGGAATAACATCACGCATTGTGTAACGTCCAAAAACAAAACACAATGAAAAAAACAAGTTAGAAAAGAGTCGCTGTAAACATTCCAATAGCACGCCACCACACCTGTGGCGAAAAATATTCCATTTATTCTATCCAGTGGTACGGTAAAAGCTATTTATTATCACAGAATTAAAAAAAGATAGAGAATTATGTATCTACATGAATTATCAACGAAATAAAACCAATAATATAAATTACTAAATGTTTAAAACAAAACAGAAGTCATAAAAAGCAAACTGTCCGGTTTAAACATAGACCATATTTGTAAATAATAGTAGAATCTGGTAGTTAGCACTAAAAAGAGTTGTGTTAGTACATTTACATCATGGAGAGAAGAGATTTTCGTTATTATTTGACACACTTCTTGTAATCCTGTGTAAGGACATGAACATAAATGTGTCATAACCCACATTAGTCAATAGTGATCTAGACGATAATGCGACTTTAAATGAAGTAAGAATAAAACTAATTTTATTCTGACCCAATAAAAAATAATCATTCCTTTTTCCACCGAGACTAATTTGTATGGTTTTACTAATTTTATGGAACTTCGATTAATATAAATACTAACTATTTTATGATTTCACTGACGAAAAGTTATTGATTAGTTTAAACCATTTCTTGAGGATATCTAATGAAACCAAACAAAAATTTTACAAAACTCTTACCGAACATATTTGTGACTAAAAAAGAAACCAATAAACAAAAAATTCCAAAATTAATTTACTGATTAACAATTAATTAATTAACGGGTAAAAATTATAATTATATGGATACAGAAATTTTAATGTTACAATATACAGCAATTTTTTTTGTTCAATGATTAATTTTTAACTATAAAAAATGTTACAAGTAAAATGATTGTGTTGAAATTACATGATAGGCATGAGAGGGGTACGGCCACCATTGGTGCCTCCCCAAGAATTGTGATTAAAATAAATTTCTGAATAATTTTTATTAAGGTTTATGTCATTAAATTAATTTTTATTTTGGAAATTAAATTAACAGGCCTCCATTCCAGCGTCCTTTTTAAGGATTTCCAGCAAGACTTGCGGGGATTGGTATTTCCAGTTATACAACAATAATTGTATCGTTGTACAATTATTTATACAGTAACATTCCTTTAGGTTAGTAATGATAGATCGGTAACAAGACAAAAAAAAATTCAGGTAAAATAATTAGATTATTTTGCTTTGTAATTTCTTTTATTCTAAAGGAATATAAAGTAGGGAAGTATTATTTTCATGTAGATTTTCAAAATCGAGTTTTCACCTGAAATAAACGTTTTCAGATCCCTTGAACCTAAGAACGATGTTTTTTTGCGATTGGTCTGTGTAAGTGTATTTGTATGTGTGTTTTGTGTGCGTGCGTGTGTGTGTGAACAAAATATCTCAAGAACGGAATACCGCACGAAGTTGAAAGTAGGAACTTAAGTTTGGTATCAAAATGGTTCCCGACCCGAAAATTTTCATAAAAATCGGTCAACTGGAAGTAATAGTTAATTGGTCCGATTTTTCAATTTCATTTGCGATTTTCTCAAAAAACATCTACTTTGATGTTTATTAAACCGCCTCATTTTACTATATTTTTATGCTCTGGATGATAGGGTAAGCGGGCATGTCTACTGAAATTCTTGGCGGCTTTACTCTTCTGGTAAAAAATGGTATTTGAAGTTTGCGGCCTTTAAAACGCATTTAAAGAAAAAAGTGTGTTATAGTCAGAGGTAGAAAAACTCTAAAAACCTACAACTTTTATTTAGAAAAATGTTTTCTATAAGACTTAGTTTAGTGTCAATTAATGGTTTTCTGTATTTTTGCTCATTAAAATTGGTAAAAATGGGATTTTTCCACACGTAGGACTCATTTTTACGGTAAAAGAGTTCATTAATAACGTTTTAAAAACCTACAACTTTTATTTCAATCATATTTTTAAGAACACTTACTTTAACAGTAAATTTATGATAGTCCGTACTTTTATCTCAAACAGAGATCGAGTTTCATTTAGCGCGATTCACTCATATTAAAATTAGGCTATGTTTTTAGTTTTACATTGCTCAATCATGATTAAGCTAGGAGATTATAATTAATAATTTAAACGGGCAATAGAAAGTCATGTGAATGTTTCACATCAAATATTTTAATTTAAAAAAAATAACATATTTTAAAATTACTTTTTAATCTGCTTTTAGTAATACGGTATAATATATTTTAACAATTTTGTAACAGATTAGTTGCTACTTTAAGAGTAACAGAATAGGAGAACTGAAAGTGGTTGAGATTCTCTTTATAATAGTACTGAATCTGAAGACTAAGGCGATAGGTAATCGATAATCAATTTCTTTTTGTATCGTGTCTACAGCGACAACTACAACCAACAACACAATAGAAGCCAACGACATACTTCATATAACAAAACACAAATTCTTTTTAACTACTTCAATACTGGAAAATTTTAAGTTTATCATGGTTTATGTTACATAGTACATAAGAAAAAGGAAAAAGGCTGTCGAATGTTCTGCCAACCAATAAAAAGACGATTGTAAGCTTTAAAAGATTAACTATGCAATATTCTTTGTTATTATGTCACTTTCCAAAAACTACTTTATTCCAACGTTGAATGATCATACATAATTAATACTGTATCATTAATAATATAACTTCTACGTCTCAGTCTATTATACTTGTTTAAAACTCTTCTTCTTACTTTTGATTGTAAGGTTATGAAATTCACAATTTATAAATTAAAATTTTCAATTCTACGTATGTTGAAATAATCAACCGATTTCATTAGAAATATAAATAAAATAAAATTTTGAAATATTTTTCGTGTATTGTTAACCTCTTCTAAAATTGTACGATGAGTTTTTATGAATAAAACTCTGTTAGTGACAGAATAATTATATTAGATTTAAAACAGAATACTTACATAGAAATTTCACCGTATACACCATTTATATGGTATCAAATTTAGTACTGAATATAGTATTGTTTTGTGCAGCATAATATAGTTTTGGTTATTCATCTATACTCAGCTATATAGTAGTCCTAATATAACTGAATCAGATAAAGAGGTAAAAGTGAAGTTTAGGTGCTGAAAATTCCAGTAATGGTCACGAATTGTGAAAAACATACTTGTTTAGTTTAATGTACAAACATTAAACAATTATTATTTGTTAAGTAACACCGGTTGGGCAAACTATTTTGTATGGTGACCAGCTGACAGCCATCCGTGAACAAACTCTACTGGGGATCCCTGTTCAAACTCATACCTAATTCACGTCAAATAATACAGCAAAGCAGCGATCAAATTGGGTAGTTGTCGATAATGTACAGTTTCTGATAACAAAATATAAAAAGATAAAAAATGCACAAACGACAAATATGAGAACTAAAAAGTAAAAATTTTAAAAAATATTTAAAAAACCTTTGACTATCATACTATTAAAATTTTAACACGGAATTAAAAAGTGAACGCTATAAGGCCGTTGGAGAATTTGACTAAAATAATTTTAGTAGAATGGTATTGTAACATTTTATTACAATAATAATAATAATAATATTATTATAAATAGTTTATTTATAGACTAATAGTATAAAATAATATATAAGGTAGTTTTATACAGGGTGATTTTAAATTATGGTAGAATAATTTAGTACATGATTGTAGAGCTAAAATAAGAAAAAAAGTTCATCTAAACATAATGTCCGCAAAAGCTTCATTAGCGAGTTACAGCTAACGAAAAATTTCGCTCCGATTCCAGTTTGTCTGGTGAAATACAGTGATACTGAAATTTTTGGCGGTTACGTTTTGCAACAAATATGGTGGATTTATATGGAAAATCATCTAAAAAATCGAATAAAACCAAACTGGAAGCTGTAAAGTTAGCAGTTTTTGAGAAAAAGGGTGAAATAGCCTATGCAAAAAATTTTAGTAGAAATAACTTTGTTAAATGACCAATGAACAAATTATTTGTCTTCCTAAAAATGATAGAGAATTTAATTCTGAAAGCAATTATGTAAGCAATGTAAACCAAATGTAAAGTTTAATAAAATGGACTCTTATGTAGTATACTACACAACAATACTTTGCCGTTTTATGAAAAGGTAACGAATAACTCATTAATATGGTGATTTTCTATATAAATCCACTGTATATGTCGCAAAAAGTAGCCCCGAAAATATTCAGTATCACTGTATTTCACTAGGGAAACTGAAATCGGGGAGACATTTTTCGCTAGCTGTAACTCACAAATGAAGCGTTTGCGAATATATTATGTTCATATGAACTTTTTTTCTGATTTTTAGCTTCGCAATCATGTATAGTTGCATACTAAATTATTTAATTGTGCTAAATTATTTTACCATAAATTAGAATAACCTGTATAATAGTATAGGTACTATACTAGACAGTGGTGACAGGTGTACTTTGATGGTTAGGGATCAATTAACCGTATTCTATCAAGAATGGTCGGCCTAAATCTGTACAAGACTACATCTAATTTATATCTCATACATATATCATTCTCATCTCATTAAGATATGGGTTTGTCTGTTGTTCTTAAATTGAACAGATCGTAACGTACACACATTAGAGATTCAAAAAAACATACTTTATAACGGGTGGCCCATATGTCGGTTTCCCTATGAGATGGAACATTTTATTTTGATAAGTTGATAATAGTGTAATGTTGGCAGCATCACGTACAACATTCATTAGTAGTCTATAATAGTGACTAGTGTGAGGTACGACTCCGTGTAGTTATTATTTTTTTCCTACATCTGGCAACAAGATAGCGCCCCAGCACATTTCGGTATTGAAGTTGGTGAGTTTTAAATTCCGAAGTAGATGAATGGATTGGTCGTCGTGATACATCAGAATGGCCTGCGCTCTCACCAGACTAACGCCATGTGATTTTTCACTGTGGGGAATGGTAAATGAACTAGTGTATTCTTTCAAGCCACAAAACCTGCTCGAACTAAAAAGTTCAATTGAAATTGCATTTGACTATGTAAATGACGATAATGATACTGTTGAAAATTTGTGAATCAGTTTCAAGGCACTGTATAAAGTGTATAGAGAATCATGGTGAACTTTTGAACACCTGCTATAAACATTTTAAATGTAATATATATGTGCAGTTCATATAATAAATTTGTTTTGTTTTGTCTAGAGGTTTCTTATTCCATTAACCTTCCTTCCGATTTCCATAAATACAGGGGACCGACACTTGGGCCACCCTGTATATAAAAGCGGCCAATAGTACTGAAAATAGAAATGGTTGTACAGAAAGTGATAGCAATAGTAACAAAATTCAGTTTTTTATCAACTTTTTAAAAAATTTACGGTAACAGTACCATTGTCAATCGAACAATAGGTTAAAAGAAAATTCTTTGTTCCCATTTATGCGTGTCCAAAGAATAACAGCGGATGAATGGCCAAAGAAAGAATTTCTTTTTCGCCAAGATATAATAAGGGTAAAAATATCACCTTCAAAAAACATGGATACAGAAAATCCAAGATGTTACGTTTGTTTAGGTCATCAGCTGAAAGGCTGGTTTGAACCTCTTTAGAGGCTTTACTAAGCAAAACGAGGAGTGAGGTGATGCCTTCCTAACTGAGTGGCAAAGTATGTTTATCAGCAAACCAGCCCCTTTGAAAAGCGTCTACTTTCCACCATGCAAATGACACCTTCACTTCATTCACTACAGGGTCTGGCTGTATAATGAAATTCATTACTCTCAGAGGTGATAAATCCTCTGACTAGTTTCTCTTTCACCTCTACCTCTGCTGTTCTTAAAAATGCTTCAGTCATATAATCTACCACTTGCCCGACCTTGGGATATAGCCTATCGAGTGCAAATAATTTTAACATTCTACCTGCATCTTATGGACAAACAAAGATGTTATAACAGCAAGAAATCTTAGGTACAGCGAGTGGGAAGACAAGAGAAGACTCTAGAATGTGGAAGCAAAAAAATTCGTATGTAGGCCTATCCCACAAAAAGCAAAAAAAGGTAAATGAACTGAATCATTGTTTTAATTAAAATCATTTAACTTCTTTTACGTGAAAAAAAATATATTTGGTAATAATATTTCAATGAAGTTTAATATTTGAAAAAAAAACAATATTATTTAGAATAATGTTTGGTTATATATGTATTTAAATTAAAACAACAATAATCTGAAATTTTTATTAATCTAAAATGATACCAATTACATTATTTTCCGGATTAGTAAGAATTCAGAGTAATTTATCAAAGTTTAAAATAAATACGTAACAAATAGTTGAACTTTTAAATAAATTACCATCATTGTTTACTAGTATTAGTAGTGTTTTTAGTTAATTTAAAGGTGAAATGTATTTGTGTACGTATAAATATATTTGTGTACAAGTCTAACAAACAAGAGTGAGAGAGAATGATTAGGGAGTGTTAAGTTTGTTCAATATAGCCCTAATACTGTTCCGTATGCTATGGGAAGGCATAAATCACCAGGGTATCGATAAATCAAGAACCATGTGCATTTAGCACGTATTAATACATAAATATAAGTCGTTTATTTTCACCAACAACTGAAAAACGAGCTAAATAACAACGGCTTTAGCCTACAGTATTAGTATACTACTCAAAATTGTACTAGAAATATTAATATCCAGTAGTGCATTTAATAATAAAGTATCTAGTTCAGACAAATAGTATCCAACGATCACATAGTACACTGTTTTACGTTTTACATTTGCTAACCTACATAATCGTGTAAATCTCATAAATAAAAATTTACATCTACCAGTTATATTCAAAAGTACAAATGAGAACTTTTTTAAAATCAAAGAAAATTGAATTAATAATACTTAATTAATTAATAAATTTATCAATAAAAAGAGGGTTTTTAATAAATTAGTCTAATATTTTTTAAATGTTAATGATTTCTATTTAAGAAATTATTCAAGAGTAATATTTGCTAGTACCTATTTCTAGCAATGAACATTTTTGTGAAAAATTATGGACACATTTCTAAAACGACTCATAAAAAATTCTCTAAAAATCTTCTTTGATTATTTAAAAAACTAAAATTCGTGAATGATAAAACAAAAAATTAGATAAAAGAGAAAATTAATAAGGAAAATTAAATCTAGAATAGAAATAAAATAATGGAAAGAAAGGAATTATAAACAACAATATATCCAGAAAATCTAGTATAACATGATAGAATAAAGGAAGGCATACTCTTAAAGAATGTTCACTTAATGGTGAATTATTTATAACAAGAAATGAAATGTAATATGATCAAAAGTGGTCCATTCGAAAAAGCTAGGTATTAAAAAAGTATTACTGGTCAAAGATAAATCCAATTAAGCTACAAAATAAGATTAATTAAAGAAGTATACTACAAAATTGAAGACATGGAAGTAATAATGAAGAAAATTCAACTAAACGTTTATGGACGCACGGTCCGAATACTATAACTAAGGCTAAAATAACAAATTTTTCATAAATTCAGGAGCTACAAAGTTCAATTTTTGGTAAAAGGATGAAAATTAGCCAATTTTATATTATGAATTTAATATAATAATAATAAAAAGTTCTAATGTTGAACATAAAATTATATGTGAATACTTAAATAAGAGAATTGTAATTGATTTTTATGAATTAATTTTAGACTGAAGTTGAATCTAGATAAAATGAAAAATTTACTGAGGATAGTGGACTAAAGAAATAAAACTAAACAATTCAAAATATTAAAAAACTATTAAAAAAATAAAAATATGTATTTTTGAGATTTTGCAGGCCTATCCGTGGGAAAAACACGAAAAAGAGATAACACTCGTACTGGAAAGAAAGGTACTGTCCACGGGAAAGAAACCTACGCCGCTCACAAAATCAAAGATTAGTAAATAAAAATAACTGTTCGATAAAAAATGTACTATAAAATTCTGTACGTTTTATTTTCAGAAACAGGATGGATCAGTGGTCTTTATGTTTGTTTTTGGACTGTATTTCGTTCAGTGTTATAAAATTTGGTCAACTTGAATTTTATGTAGTTTCAAATAAAAAAAATCAACAAATATTATACTTTTTTAATATTATACCTTCATTTATTTAGTTTCTTGTAAAAATTAGTAAACTGTTAAAACTCAAAACGAACACAGCAATCTAAAAATGTATAAAGTTCTGTTAGAAAATGCTATTGGATAAAAAAAGTTAAGGGAACTATTGAGAAGTTTATTTAAAGAACCATAGTTGCGTCAGTACTAGAGTTCTAAACAGCAAAAGTAAACGACTGATTTTTGATCCTTAGCTAGAGCATGCTATTTTAACAAGTGGTTTTGGATCAATATTACAACTCGTCAAAGTTAATAAAGCTTAGTTGTCGCGCAGGACGAGCAAAATTGCTGGCACGGTGGGAAGGCACAATGTCGCTTGGTAGGTGGAGTAGCCAATAAAATATCCCCTTCACCGATCTCCTAGCATTGATATATCACCGAAGTTGGACTATGTGTTTACGCATTAAAATTTTAGATAATTGAAGAACTTAGTGAAAGAAGGTGTTATGCAACAAAAATTTAGTTTTGAAAATAATGAAATCAAAATTCTAAAGCTCTAATTTTTTTTATGAATTTTGCCTAATTTCTTTCAGTTTAGTAACTATATATTACCTATCTCTTTATGCAATTAAAATTTTGTTTGAATATTACTTTTCACTACCACTTTTATCATTTTTTTCTTATGCGTTCGACACTTTCGTCCTTTAAAAATCTGTATCATACAATATATTCTCTGAGGATGAATAAACGGTATTTCAAAAATAGAAGACGAAATGTTTCATAACAGAATTTTGTCAAAAAAATACCAAATAACAGCTTTTACTCCTGAAGATAATTATATAATAACACAGTTAACTGTTATTCTTCCAAAACTGTGTCTCTGAGACTGAAGTTCATTCTGGTGGAAGGCGTCAAGGTAATCTTGACACTTTAAAATACTACAGAACACTAAATTAAGCAGTAGGCTACAATTGTATACTACTACCACTAATCCACTAGTATTTCCTTAAACTGTAGAGACCGTTTAAATCTTCATCAATCACAAAAACTAAGTTTTTGAAAAAAATGTTACATAGCTCCTTTATCCACTAAGATCTTCAATTGATACCTTAGTGTAGTTTCTAATAAAAGAAAAGCTAATTCGAACTAACCAATTGAAAAAGGTTAGATTTATATGTCAGTAACTGATATAAAGATGATACTTCAGTTACGTTTCTTACTGCTTTAACTGTGTTAATACAAAAAAAGCCCTTTTTCTTATATTGTTTTTTAAAGTTCGTCTGTGTGACTATTATTAATTTTCATGCTTTGTTAACTTCTAAGTTCATTTACTTAAGTAATAGCTGACTAACGTTATTCTTTCCTGGTAATTATAATCAGACTCCAGGTACTCAATTTAGATATGCTTTCATAATGCGGTTTGGTGTAACTGACCTGTAACAAAACAAAAATCATTAAATTTTCTCATTTAAGTCCATTTTAACACATTTTAAGTAGATTAAAGAAGTTTTTAAATATGTTTTCTGCAGCCCAAATTCTCAGCACTTTCATTCTCAACAATTTTACTGCAGTTTTGTTTTTAATATACCGGCTAGCAGAAAGTCAAACATTATTTAAATACTTGATTTCCAAACTGTACAACATGCTTGACGGAATTAATAATAATAATAGAGAATAATAATAAAGGTTAAAGCAAATTGACTAATTATAATGATTCTTATGTATTTTCATATAATTATAATGATTCATTGGTATCGGTAGGTAGTTCACGAAGAAAATGATTACACCGTTAAATCTGGGAGCAAAAAATTTGATATTTTGATTCTGGAAACCTGGTACTTTAAAAGAAGACACTGTGATTGACTATAAAATTTATAACCTCTCTGGAATTCGATGCATAGAATTTTGTGTACACACATGAAACAGAGATAGGGTCCTATCTGATGAAAGATAGACAATAAGGAGTGTTCTGTTTAAAAAAATATAATATGCATTTTAAAGTTTTTTCAAAGGTCAGGTCAGATTACTCCACCTGATACCCTATTCTTCAGCTTAGCTGAGAAAGAGCTCATCAATTCAGGGCCGTAACGTAGAGGACAAAGCTGGAATCTGGACTTTATCGACCAAGTCCATAGCAACATTTATCGGTTTTGATCGCAGAAAAACCTTAAACGGTACAGAAGATAAAATCTGAAAGCGATTAATTATATCACAACTTTCATAAAACTTAAATGGAGAAAATCTAAAACAGTAAAACGCAACGAAGCAAAATGTTAATGAACATCGGAAAGATAATGTTAATCCATGACGTTATAAAAAATAAACTGTCAACGAAGCAATAAAGAGAATGGCTACACAATTGTATATTTGTAATAATTCACTATAAATAAATAAATTACTCATTAAACTTTAAAATACTGTGTCATACAATATATAATAATACGCAGTAAGGATGGTAACTCTAAAATTGTACTACAAACTACAAAAGTTTAAATAATTTAAAGTTTTATTTTATTGTACACTTTGGACTGATTTAATGCTTAACTTTGTTTACTTTTTCAACTTTTTAAATCAACACTTCTCTCCAGAATTCTGTACATGTAATACAAAGACACCTCTAGACTTAAAATTTTTATTACGGAACTTTGTATATTTTATAGAGAAAAATATGACATGATTATTTAAAATTATATATTCTATTACGGAAAATTTACTGGTAAATGAATAAAATGAAATTCAACAGAATTATTCAAAATATACTTTTTTCGAAAAGTAGTACTACATTTCTTTTACAGTATAGTTGATGAGAAAAGTATCTGAGTTACTAAAAAACGCGCGATTGGTAAGGTGGGTGGTTAAAAAATTCATAATTTTCAATAATTTAACAGGGGGTTTGTCAGTTTATATTTTTTCGCCGGATTCTACAATCTTGTTGATTTAATAATTGCGTACAACATTGTGTGAAATGGGTCAACATATTATTTTGCCAATTTTGACTTAAGGCAATTTTAAAAATTAGTAAAAATCATTAGATGTTTTTAAAAAAATCAACGAGTCTCTGATTTTGTTTTATGATTTGTGGGTAATTTTCTTTATATATAAGTTAGATTATTTAATAAATGCTAAAGCATAATAAATTAAATTGCCTATAACGGGCAGGTGGAATGTTAAATAAATTGCACTCATTCTGTTGATTCCAGGGTTACAAAAAATAGTTCTATTTCTCATCACATAGTCAGCCAATTATATGACTGAACTATTTAAAAACAGAAGAGGTAGAGGTGTAAAAGACACTAGTCAGAGTTATCTCCTCTGAGAGTAATGAATTTCATTATACACCCAGCCCTGTGGTGAATGAAGTGAAGGTGTCATTTGCGTGGTGGAAAGTCTATGCTTTTCGAAGGGCCTGTGATGTTGATAAGCATACTCTTTCAACTCAGTGAGGAAGGCAATAGTAAACTACCTTACTCCTGGTTTTTAATTTGTAAAACCTATAGAGGTTCAAACCAGCCTTTCGGCTGTTAACCTAAACAACAATGAATTAAAAATTTACATTTCAGATTTTTATTAAGCATTCTTGATAACTAAACTTGTGAAAACAAACACATTCTGAGCTGACATGTGAAAATGGAAGCTATTGCTGTTAGCCCAAACGAAAAATTAATAAAATGCAATTCAATTTTTCTTCCACCAAAATACAAAGATTGCAAAACATTCGTTCCATTCAAAATTAATAAATTACACAAATCCAGAGATATAGACAATGTCACACACACACACCCGCGCGCACACACACCCACACTTCATAGGAATCTCATATAACAGCGACGAGGATGTGCCACTGGGTGTTCCCTCAATCAAGAAGAAAACATGACATTAAACACGTTCATCATACATACTGCTGGTAGTACGAGGTGATCATAAAGTCTCTCCGCAGTAGCTGCTTGGTGGCATATTGTGTTCTGGTTAGAAATCCGTTTGACAGGTTACTCCCCTTTATGTGGACTCATCCAACATTCTTTTGTTGTGTTTATCTCAGACAGCGTCAGTGCATATTGTGTTCTGGTTAGAGCCACAGTGTAGTTACAATATTACCGTGATTTTATTGTTAGTGTTAAAATGCTAACGATTGAAGAACGTGTTTTTTTGCTCGAACAAGTGTTTAAAGCTGGCGATAAATACACAGAATCAGTTCGTCAGGAATTCACTACAGTTTTCCCTGGGACAAGAATCCCACATCGTGATACTGTGCGAGACTTGATTGCTAAATTTCGAAGTACGGGTTCAGTGGCAGATGCACCACGAAGTGGTCGTCCTAGTGTTTTGTCTGATGATAAACTACTCGACATTTCCGATAAGATGGCTTTAAGTCCGAACAAGTCATTAAGGAGACTAGCGCTGGAAAGTGAGGTTAGTTACAGAACAGCCCACACTGCTGTAAAGAAAAAATTAAAACTTTTCCCGTACAAAATAACAGTTGCGCATGAATTAAAACCTACTGATCCTGGCTAGAGATTGGAGTATTGTGAATGGTTCAATAATTTCATTCAACAAAATAGAATCGATGTTCTTGATGAAACATTTTTCACCGATTAGGCGTGGTTTCATTTATCCGGGTACATGAACTCGCAAAATTCTCGTTTGTGGAATACTGAAAATCCATTCTGTATTCATGAGGAACCACTTCATTCTGCAAAAATTGGAGTTTGGATTGCAATTTCTAGACGTCGGATTGTGGGTCCCATATTTTTCAATGAAACAATAAACGCTCAACGATACTGCACTGACATTTTGTATCCATTCATTGGCGAACTTGAGTTAAGTGAAATACTGAACGGCCACTTCCAACAAGACAGCGCAAACCGCACACACAGCTCGTGTTTCAATGGCACTGCTTGCAGATGTTTTTGGTCATCGCATAATTTCACAGGGGTTGTGGCCTCCACGATCACCCGATCTAACACCGCCTAACGTTTTCTTCTGGAATGCAGCAAAAGCAACTGTCTATAGAAACAACCCAAAATCCATTGACGAACTGAAAACTGCAATATCCAATTTCACTCCTTCTGTTACAGAGGAAATGTTACATCGTGTGTTTGCAAACATGATTAAACGAATTGAATTGTGTGTTCAACAACAAGGAAGGCATTTTCAACATCTACTTTAGTGTATGTACACGTAAATTTAATAAATTGAGAACTTGTTGTCGTTGTTAAATAAATAACTTGTTCCTGAGTGTTTCTTTGTATATATTTTACTACGGAGGGACTTCTTGATCACTCTTATCAGTTGTAGTTGTTACTAAATAAAGTCAAAAATCCAAAAAAATTCAAAATATTCTTCTTCTTCTTCTTCTTCTTTTTTATATCATTATTATATTGTTTCTTATTTCAAAAATTTTAAATCTCTTTGAATTAAACAAAATAAACTAATAACTAAATTACCAAAAAGTCTTATTAAAATCCTTTTGAAATAACAAACAAAAATTTGAACAAACTAATTAGTTACTAAAATATTTATAATAATTTAATATTTTAAGTAATTAAAGTGATTTGATTCAAGTAAATTTAATTTAATTTGTTGTTGTTTAGGTCAACAGCCAAAAGGCTGGTTTGAAACTCTAGAGATTTAACTAGGTAAAAACGAGGAGTGAGATAGTTTACTATTGCCTTCCTCATTGAGTTGAAAGAGTATGCTTATCAGCATGCCAGGCCTTCCAAAAATCACCCACTTTCCACCTTGCAAATGACACCTTCACTTCATTCTCCACAGGGTCTGGCTGTGTAGTGAAATTCATTACTCTCAGAGGAGATAAATCTGACTAGTGTCTTTTACACCTCTACCTCTTCTGTTTTTAAATAGTTCAGTTAAATAATTGGCTAACTACGTGATAAGAAACAGAACTATTTTTTGTAGCACTGGAACTGACAGATCGAGTGCAATTAGTTTAATACTCCACCTGCCCGTTATGGGCAAAAAAGTTTAATTTAAAATTATTTAAATAATTATACAGGCAAAGTGTAGAACACTGTACGCAGGTGTGAGTACCCATAATTTACTTTACCAATAAAAAATCAAAATTGAAACAGAAAGATTGTTACAAAAAATAAAAGCAAAACATCTGTAAATACCATGTACACGTGAAAAAAGACAACGGTTGACATGGAAAGAAATTAAAAATTATTTAGTCAGAAAAATTTGATATCCGTTAAATTGACGAAGGATTAATAAACCAAATATGTCGATTAAATTACAATATATCGATATCAGGAAATGATTTTACAATATCAAGCCAAACCAAGGGAATTTACAACAGAACAAGATTTCAATTAATTTTTTACCGTTACGTTCAAAACGTGCAATAATGTTGATATTGTTGGTTTTTCATTGAGACCACATGAATATACGTTCGTTGAACAATGTAATATTCATTTTATTTGAAGTGAAATATTCAAATTCTAACATATATCTGAATAATAACATTTTCAATATCACTGAAAATAAGTTGTTGTTAGTTTGCGTGGCTAAATTTACTAAACTTTCAGGCAAACATAATTTAGAAAACCAGTTAACCGTTTGAGTTGCTCCTCCGTGTATACCCGATTTTACTTCGGTCCATGTATCGAAGCAAGCCCATATTTTATTCATTGAATAAAGTTTAGTTAGGTACTGTTATTTTTGAAAAATATTTGTAAAAAATATGGTGTGAACACTCACACGACTTTATTTTACCCATGAAAATAATGAACAGTATATCTAACCTTAACCTCCCATTTAGTCTTCTGGATGAAGTTAAAAAAAAGTTTATTCCTTAGTAAACAATGCAAAATGAAAAACCTAACCTAATTTTAATTATGAGTGAATAATGTAAATCGAAAATCAACCTTTGGCTTAAAAATACGGAAAATCACTAACTTGACGTTATACTAAGCTCTGAAAAAGAAAATGCTTACAATAAAAATTGTAAATTTCTTTATTTTTAATGATATAGAACATTTTTGTCCTAAAATGCATACTAAGCCCACAGTCTTAAAAAATTCCATTTTTACCGATTTTGATGAACAAAAAACAGAAAATCACTATTTGTCGCTAAACTAAACGTACAAAAATGTTTGAATTAAAAGTTGTAGGTCTTATAATGTGCTACAATATTTGCCGTAAGAAGTTATTAAGCCTGCAATCTTAAAAAAAAAATTCTGCGAGAGCACAGCCTTTCTTAAGAGTTTCAGCAGACATGGTGCTTATGCTACATTGTAGAGCACAAAAAATGTAGTAAATGAGGAAATTAAAAAAAAATTGGAGCCATTTTTGAGAAAATCACAAAAAAAAGAAAAATTTTCTCGTAAAACTACAACCGGTTGACCGATTTTAATGAAAATATTCG
Source organism: Catonia carolina (assembly GCA_035578175.1). Lineage (NCBI taxonomy): Eukaryota > Metazoa > Arthropoda > Insecta > Hemiptera > Achilidae > Catonia > Catonia carolina. The sequence continues at coordinate 250,271,101 of JAQMRL010000001.1, read as the reverse complement.
TGTTGGGTTCTCTAGTCTAGGGTTACCTAATTTGAGTTACATGTATCAACTTGGTATGTTTTTACATTCTTGAGATATTTTATTCACATACCCGCACAGACACACCGACACACACACCAATCGCTAAAAATATGTTTTGTTTGTTCAACAGCTCTGAAAATGTATAGCCTACACACATCCGGTAAAAACTCGATTTCAAAAAATTGACATAAAACATTACTTTCTTTTCCTATATCCATAGGGCAAGAAAAAGTAAAAAATATATATTTTATCAACATAATCAAGTGAGTCCAAACTTATAAGTTATGGCTGTTTATTACCTGAGTGTCCAATGAAAAGATGTCACGTGTCTTATCGCTTAAGTAAAAACTAATAACTAATCAGATCTATCAAGAGTTTTAACAAGTACAGTAAATAATTGCTGATAAGCTAATGTAAACAAAATAAAATCTTAAAAAAATAAGTACACGAGTAACAAAAATTGCGAACAACACAAAATAAATTTTAAAAGTAAAAAAAATAAAATTTTTGGATCTTTTTCGTTGTGTTAAGAATGTTACGGACATGCCTAACTACTCGATTGAGGGCGTTTCACACAAAAGTGTTCTGTTAGAATTGATAACGTACTGAGATTACCTCCTGAAGCCTATTTCAGTCTTTTATCTAATGTCAGTTTTAAATATTTCACTGAGGTTTTTTTGTGGGATCGGTGTATTGTGATTTCGAATTAATGTTTAATGTTACATTAATTAATAATGTCTAATTAATGTTTAAAGTTACATTATAGTCTTCTGAATTTTTAAGGTAGCAGCAAATCTCTGTTCCAAGCTCTTGTTAGCCTTCTGGGAAAAATGTCTAGTAAAATAACTGAGCTAATCGTCCTGATAAGTTCGTTTTATGTCGTGTTAATTTTCTGAGAACATTTTGATAATATTGTTTTATTTTGTCGAATTTTAATTTAAAAATTTAGAAAATATATTACAAAATTTTATTTACGAAAATCTTTTAATAATCTTTTAAATTATAATTATAATCTTATAATAATTATAATTTACAAATAATTTACATGAGGCAGTGTATCAAGGTCTACGTGATCTGTGTTAAGTACTTTTAATTCAAAAAATCTTTTCATCCTGAATTGTAAACAGTCACTCAACGTCGTCGCTAATGACCGTTGTAGTTGATGCAACGTTAAATAAATAAATAAAAACAAACAAATAGACTACATAATAGTTCTTTGAAAAACAATTTAAGTCTTACTATTAATATTGTAGGTGTTAACAATTTTAGTAATATATAAATTTTAATAACTATGAGCCTTAAGAAAATATATTAATTCTATTCTAAATATTTATATATTTAGAAATATTAATTCTATATTATTAAATTTAATAATATATCCCAGAGGGATAGTTAATATCTTAATATATTATTTAAACGAAATGTATGTTCAATATTTTATGGACATAATCTATTTACTGTCCTGCAATAAAACCAAACAATACCTAAGCTGAAATTATACTGAACAATTATTAATTTCATTTATAATGGAATGCTAATACAATGTATGTATTTCAAACAATTACGTAGCAAGTAATTTTACAAATATTTGTAAAACGTAGGCTTTAATTAGGACTGTACAATTAATTAGGCAGATTATAACAGAATTCCGTTATTATATAAACTTCAATTAGAGTGTGTGCTAAATTTGAAAATTATTTGGCAACACATTCTTGCAAAATTTCCGTGAAGTTAAAAGAGAGAATTTTTGCATTTATTCGTTTATACTTTTATGTTAATTTCGATGGAATTTTGTTAATTTTAACGGATGATTATACGGAGATTATGTAATTATAATTTTATTGAAGTAGCTGAGAACAAAAATTCATTTTGCGTAGTTTGCATAGGAGCGCAATTTAACATATAACCATCGTATTTGCATAACATAAAATTCTATTGATTTTTCAGTGTATTAAGGTATTAGTCTAATTACACGGTCAAAAATTTTCTCGCTTTTAAGACTTAGTTTCTTGTTTCATTCAAAATATAAATTCTATTATCTTTTATGTTTAGTTTAATAATTTCTTGAATTGTTTCATTTAATAAATTAAAATTGTGGAACAGTACGTTATTACCATTATTGTTTATCTATTCTTTTTAACATTCCCGTAGCTCAGAAGTGTGAAATTCAATACTTAGGGCTTATCTTGGACAAAAGACTTGCGTGGCAGTCACATGTCAAAAAGAAAAGACTTCAATTAAATACAAAATTACGACAACTTCACCGATTTCTCAATAGAACTTCTCCTTTACCAATTTCTTCAAAATTACTGCCGTACAAATCATTATTTAAACCAGTTTAAACTTACGAAATCTAGTTATTTGGCTCAGCAAAATCCAGTAATCTTATTCATTTACAGACGTTCCAATCAAAATTTCTACGTTTAATATCTACGCTTTATTGCTTTTTATGCAAGCAATAAAACCCTCCACGACGATTCAAAAAAACCGACGTTGAAGGAGCTAACCACTTCCTTGTATAGTACATTTCACGAAAGACTGGATGACCATCCAAACCAACTAGCCCGCGATCTTGCTACAAGGAACTTCACAACTGTGCGACGTCTAAAGCGGAAATGGAGTAGAGACCTCTTGGTCTGAATAACGGACAATACCCGCAGTTTTAAACGGAAAATGTACCACTGGGTACCTCTTCTCCTTAAAGCAAAACTCTGCACCACCATTCAAACATCATATACAGAAGTTTAGTAGCTCAATGTACACTCCGATTTAACTCTACACTCCGATTTTTATTTCCCTTACGGATTCCTTCAGTTGAAGACGTAACACAGCTCTATAATAAAAAATTCTTTTCAAAATTACTTTTAAATCCGAATCCTCTAATTCAATAACTTCATCGCTTTCACTTTCTTGGGAATCCAGCCCGGAACCTAAAAAGAAGATGGAAAGAGATCTTCTCTGAATTATAATTAAAAAAATAAATAGATAGATTATTGATCATATTTAATTCTTAATTATAATATACCCAAAGATATACCAATGAGTATCAACCTTTGTCTTTTTGTAGCCCGGAACCTAAAAAGAAGATGGAAAGAGATCTTCTCTGAATTATAACTAAAAAAAATAAATAAATAGATTAATGATCATATTTAATTCTTAACTATAATATACCCAAAGATATACCAATGGGTATCAACCTTTGTCTTTGTGTTTCATGTTTTCATGTTTTTTCACGTTTTAATTTTTCATGTTACTTTGCTAATGTAAGTATATCACAGTTTCTAGTGGTCTATATTTGTGTACTGTTAATAATTTTTTTTTGTCTTGAATTTTTATTACGGTACTGTACATTGAGCTGCACAATTTCCGTAAATGATATTTAAATGGTGGTGGGGAATTTCGCATTAAGGAGAAGAGGTACCCAGTGGCACATTCTCCATTTGTAACTATGGGTATTATCCGTTATTTAGACCAAGAGGTATCTACTCCATTTTCGCCTTAGACGTCGCACAGGTGGAAAGTTCCTTGTAGCTAGATCACGGGCTAGTTGGTTTGGATGGACGTCTAGTCGTTCGTGAAATTTACTATACAAGGACGCGGTTAGCTACTTCACTGTCGGAATTTTGAAATCGTCGTGGAGGGTTTTACTGCTTACATAAAAAGGAGCGCCAGAAGCAAGTCTTAAGAATTTTGATTGAAAGGCCTGGATTGACTTTAAATTACTCTCTGCCGCTAGTCCAAATAGCTGGACACCATAAGTCCAGATTGGTCTCAAAAGGGTTTTGTATAATAAAATTTTGGAGCGGAGGTTCAATTTTGATCGAGGGTTAAGTAAGCAGTAGAGTAGCTTCTGGCGGCGGTTAAGTTCTAAACGTTTAGTACGCAGATGATGCTTCCAAGTTAGTCGTCTGTCAAGCCATAAACCAAGATACCGCACCACTCTGGCTTGGGGGATATGAACGTTATTCAGCATCACAGGTGGACAAGTTTGACGTCGTAAGGTAAACGTAACCTGTGTTGACTTAACTGGGTTCACCTTAATACGCCAACGGGTAAGCCAGTCCTGTATTAATAAAAGGTGTCGCTGTACTAACCTGGAAGCCTCATCCGCGCCCTTTTCCCGTACAAGAATTGCTGTGTCGTCAGCATACGTCGCGGTTACCGATGTGTCCAAAATAGGCATATCCGATGCAAATACGCTATATAAAAATGGGGATAGTATTGCCCATTGGGGTACTCCGGCGTTAATTTTGTGCAGCTCAGAGTAAGCAGTACCGTGCTGGACTTCAAAGAATCTATGCTCTAAAAATGATTTTACAACCAAATAGTACGAGTCACTTAAAACACTTTTCAATTTAAAGAGTAGTCCATCATGCCATACTTTGTCGAACGCGGAGCTGATATCCAAGAAAATGCCAGTGACATACTCTTTCCTTTCTAGACCCTCCGAAATGAAGTCCACAACTCGGTGCAGTTGTTGTGTCGTCGAATGCAGCGGCCGAAATCCAAATTGATAAGGTGGAATAATGTTGGCGTCTTCACATTGTATCTGCAAGCGTGGTAGTAAGAGGCGTTCGAATAATTTTCCTGTCGTCGGAAGGAGACTGATAGGACGGTAGGATGAAGGTAGGTAATACGGCTTTCCGGGCTTCAAGAAAAGCTTAACTACGGCAAATTTCCATTGTCCAGGAACATACGCCACACGAAGGACTGCATTGAACAATAGTAGTAAAAAGCGTAAGCCATTTCTCGGTAGGTGTTGCAGTATCTCAGATGTAATGAGATCAAATCCCGGCGATTTTCTCTTTGGCAGCCGTTGTACTGCCTTATCGACATCATCGATCGTAAATGGTTGTGGAGGCAGTGAAAGCTGGAGAGGTGACCGCAGTTCTTCATCGACGGTTTGTATAAAATTCACGTCCTGCACATCTTCGTGTGGTTTGAATACACTGGTTAGATGAGTCGCAAAGAGAGTAGCTTTCTCGTTTTCCGTTTTCGCCCAAGTATCATCTGGATTTCTCAGTGGCAAAGAAACGCTTCGGTGTTGTAAAAGCTTCTTAGTTGTCCGCCAAAGTGTCTGTGCTTTCATTCATCGATGTTAAAAAAGTCTCAAAATGCTCTGCTTTTAATCTGGCTAATTCTTTCTTCAGACGGTTGGCGAGTCTATTGAGATATTGTTTATCGTCTGGTAGACGAGAATTTTGCCACCTGTGTCTAGCTTGCCTTTTCTCTCGTATCAGGCGTCTAACATACTGCGGAACATCTTCAGTGGTAGGGTAACGTTTAATGGGTGTAGATGATTCCCAGGCAGCTTTCTGTACTTCGGTCGTAAAATGTTGCACAGCCTTGTGAAGATCGTCATTCGATTTAAGTGGTATGTTTTGTGTTAGGTTGTTCTCAATTTTTTCTTTGAATGAGTCCCAGTTCATTCGTCCAAGATTTAGAGTTGGTTTTGGTGGGATCAGCACCGGTTCAGTGCTCAGCGTAGTGATTACAACCGAGTGGTCAGAGGAGAGATCATTTGTAGCTGTAGTTGCAAGGTGGTAGTTTCGCATTCCTTTGGAGAAAAGAAAATCGAGCAGATCAGGTTGACGGTTTCTAGCAGCGGGCCAATAGGTTGGTGTACCTGGAGAATGTACTTGTAACTGGCCATCACAGATAACTTTGTGAAGGGCTCGACCTCTTGATGTTGTAAGACGTGAGCCCCAGGCTGGATGTTTGGCGTTGAAATCTCCTCCTGCAATGAAGCAATCGCCTAGATCAGAACGCAATTGCTGGAAATGTCCCTCATTTGTCAGCGGGCGAGGTGGGCAGTAGATTGCAGCTGTAGTGACGTCAAACCCACGTGTTAACACAGTTATTGCTGTGGCTTGCAAATGTTCACTAGGTGGTGTCATAGGATGGAAATAATGTTGGATTCCTCGTCGTATTAATATTGCAGTTCCACCATGACCTGTATCGTCTGGATGATCGGTTCTGTAGATGTTAAATCCTTGGATATTCAAGCGACTGCGAGAAGTCAGGTGTGTTTCTGTTAGCAAAGCAATGTCAATACGCTCTTCATGTAGAAATAGTTCTACTTCATTTCGGTGTTGAAGGATGCCATTGGCGTTCCATAACATGATGACGAGTGAACTAGCTGTTGTTCCATTATTTACCATGGTTGGTTAAGAGCATCTGGATCAGTTGACTCATCATTGTGATGACCGGAGTGAAGAGGTCTTTTATCTCTGTGAGGAAACTTGTAAGCTGATTCGAAATATCCTGAGATGTAGGCAAACAGTCGTGTTCAGCTGGCTTCTGGTCAGATTTCACAGCTTGACTGTACGTGGAGAATCGACGAGGTGGAGTCTTTGGTAACGTAATTGTTTGACTACGAGTTTCAGAGGTACCAAGTAGCGGTAAGACTGGATAGTTAGAATCTGTTGAAGACGATTTCTTCGTATCGGTCACTGTTGATGCTGGAGATCGACGGTGCTGTAATTGGCGGTGTACTGTACAACCTCTGTAATTAGATGGGTGTGCCCCGCCGCATAAAACACATGTCGGCGGTGTTTCTCGGGTTTTAGAGCATGAGCTCGACTCGTGTGGACCTGCACACCGCACACAGCGGGGTAATAAATTACAGTAGGTTTTAGTGTGACCGTATCGTTGGCAGCGGGCACACTGAGCGATTTGTCGCCTTTGCCTCGGTTCTTCGATTTTAACTTTGCATTGGAGCAGTGCGGTCAAGTCAAAAATGTCACCATTTTTCTTATCTGGCTCCAAATCAATGTAAAAAAGTGGTAAGTTTACTTTATCGCGAGACAGTATATTTGTCACATTACGCACCTTAAACCCTAATTTCGTAATTTCCTCGCTAATTATTTCTGAGGGTATAGTGTGGTGCAACCCTCGTACTACTACACGATATGCTTTGTCCTCCTTTAATTGGTAAGTGTGGAATTCTCCGTTGTTAGTGCGCAGGCACTGTACTAGCCTCCTATAATCATCAGAATGTAGTGTGTAGATAGTGATGCCAGTTCTTGTAGCGGTACAGCGGTATTTATCTGTACCTAGCAAATTCGTGAGATAACCCTGAAATTTTTCTACTACTTTCTTCTACTGCATCTGCTGCAGTCGGAAGTGGGTCGAATCTGTTCGAAATTGGGACGTGTTCGCCTCTCACTCGAGGGTCCCTAAAACGTTTTGTTGGACTATTTTGCAGACTATTTTCATGTAACTGCCTTTTTCTCTTGGGAACGACATCTGTCCACTCTATTCTATCTGTATCGCTAGAATTGCTGTCGACGTGAGCACTTATTTTCGACAACATTTCGGACGTGCTCATTGTTGCCTGATCGGCCATGGCCGTAGGCGACTGATAAAAATATTAAAAACAAATAAACTATAAAGTTCAGATGTAAACTAAAATAGGAAAATTATATTGTGCATATAATGTTAAATATCTGCCACTCACCGTTTGCAGCAAAAGTCTCACTGGTATTAATATTTTATTTTTTTGTTAATAATTTAAAATAAAAAATGAAAAAGCATTCTTTGTCTAGAAAAAAAAATTAAAGATTGGTAAAGCAAGTTATTGAACTAAATAAAATTAAATAATATTAGTAATTTTATAATAGACATATTATCATCATCTCCATCATGGTCATTGTCATCGTCATCTTCAGCTTCATCTACTTCATGTTTCAACATACTCGTATGTACGCACAGTTTAATGTCAAGTTTAGTTCTTAGAAAGTTTCTCTTTTACCTGTATTATAACTGTACGAAAGATCACATTCTAGACAATTAAAATTTAACCCAGTAAATCTTGAGAGAAGCTTGTTAGAGTAGCGGGAGAGAGAGAGACTTAAAGTCGATCAAGGGATTTCATTCAAAATTCTTAAGACTTGGTACTAGCGCTTCTTTTTATTTAAACAATAAAACCCTCCACGACGATTTCATAATTCCGACAGTAAATGAGCTAACCACGTCCTTGTATAGTACATTTCACGGAATACAAGATGACCATCCAAACCAACTAGCCTGTTATCTAGCTACAAGGAACCTCCCAACTGTGCGACGTTTTAATTGAAAAAGGAGTAGAGACTTTTTGGTCTGAATAACGGACAATGCCCATAGTTTTCAACGGAGAATGTACTACTGAGTACCTTTTTCCTTAAAGTGAAATTTCCCACCTCCATTTAATTATCATATTCGGAAGTTGTACAGCTCAATGTACAGTACCGTAATAGAAATTAAAGACAAAGAAAAACCCTTCCAAAGGAAGGGTCCCTCCGATTTACTGGGACTTTCCACAAATTTCATGATTTTCTGTTAATGGTGTTTTTTTGATCTAGAGTAAATATAAATATTTTACGCTACAGTAAACCAGGTTTTTTAGCCGTCTGAAAGGGAAATTTTTGTCCAATTTTTTCTTGTTAATGAGCAATTTTGATTGCTTTCCTTATGAAAAATGCTATGCTAGAATGATCGACGTACGGTTCTTTTATTGTATATTACCGGTATAAAATATTAACAAAATTGAAATTCCAAAACTTAGACCCTTAACTGAAATAGTGAGCATGTTAAAGTATTTTGAAAGCCGCCTGTTTGATTTTTAGATTGCTACGAGTGATGTTCAAACCGATTAATCTGTTAACAGCTGATTTCTTGAAAAACAAAAATTTAAATTTGGTATCAGATCATTCTAATAATATTGTGTACATGAAAAAATCAAATTTGGAAGGTTAATTTTTAGAGTTCAAGCGAATCTGAATTACGTCAATACAAAATATGTTTTGTTGCTGTTTAAGTCATCAGCGGAAAGGGTGGTTTAAACATCTAGAGGCTTTACTATGTAAAACGAGGAGTAAGGGGGTTTACTATTGCCTTTCTCTCTTAGTGGAAAAGTATGCTTATCAGCAAGCCCGGCCCTCTAAAAAGCATTCACTTTCCACCCTACAAATGAGACATTCACTTCATTCACCACAGGGTCTGCCCAGACCCTGTGGTGAATGCTTTTGCGTAAAATGACATTCATTACTCTCAGAGGAGATAGTAATCTGACTAGTCTAATTTCTGACACAAATCTCTGACTAGTGTCTTTTACACGTCTACTTCTTCTGTTCTTTAATGCTTCAGTCAGATAACTGGCTGACCACGTGATAAGAAAAAGAACTTTTTTTGTAGCACTTGAAAGTATGTTAAGATTAATAAATTAAATAAAATATTTATGCATGAAATGAAAAAATGTAGGGAATTGCTTGTTTAAATTATTTATATATAAAAATAAATAAATAATAAAATAAGTTTGTCTATGCACAAAGCATATTTAATTATAAAAATGAATATGAACAATTTTTTTAATATTAATTTTAACACATTATTATTAAAATAAACAATTTTGTAAACAACATACCGAATAATACATGTTTAGAAGGGAAAGAAAATTAATTATCATGAGTTATTTTAAATTATATTCCCAAAGCGGAATGCGTTTTTTATTCTTATAATATCGTTACAGTTGCTGTTAATCGAACATTTTAATTAAAATTGCGTTTAACAATTCATCACGTATAGAAGAGGATAATTATTCTACAAACGTTTATGTGATATTTTCATCAGATGTCATTTAATTAGTGATTTCAGTTTTGTCAGGAATCAAAACTATGCACTTTGAAAAGAGTATTATGCGAATATTATCACTGTAACGACATTAGAGTTTATTCTATGCTATAAAGTATCATTCAAATATTAGGCAATAATTTTTGCATATTTAATAAATTAGTTATATTAATACGTGTTCAGAAACTTATAAAATTTAAGTGTAGGTATTTAAAAGTTTTACTCTCAATGAAATGAAATATTTAAAACAAATATTTGTTTTTTACGTTCTCTTGCCTATATGAATATTTATATTAAGAAAAGTAATTTTGCTTTCGTGTTGATTTTTCGAAATCGAGTTCTCACCGGATTTAAATACGTTTTCAGACCCCCTGAAATAGTAAATTATTCGTGTGATTTTTCATTTTTGCGATTTTCTCAAAAATGGGCCCTATAATTTTTTTATAAATCACCTCATTTACTAAATTTTTTATGGTTTACAAGATAGAATAGGCGCTATGTGTGCTGAAATTCTTGGGGAGGCTTTTTTCTCATAAAAAATTGTTCTTTTTTAAGATTGCGGCTTTAATAAGCGTTTTAGGGAAAAAATGTATTATCATAAAAGTTGTAGAAAATTTAAAATTCCTATAACTTTTATTTCAAAAATTGTTTTGTATAACGCTTAGTTTAGCGGTAATTAGCGATTTCCTGTTTTTTTCTCACGAAAACGTTTAAAAAATCAATTTTTTTACGATTTCAACCTTAGTATGCATTTTACGACAAAAGTGTACAATAAAATGTACAGAAAATTAAAAGATCTACAACTTTTATAAAGACCATTTTTCTCTACAGAGCCTAGTTTAGCGTGAGTTTAGAGTGATTTTCCGTATTTTAAAACGAAACTGAGGTTGATTTTCATTTTGCGTCTTTCACTCATAATTAAAATTAAGTTAGGTTTATTGATGTTAGCTTTTTTGTTTATTTCTAATGTTTTATTCCTAATCTTAGGTTATATTGTTCAATATTTGCATTGGCAAGAGAAAGTTGTGTGAGTGTTTCACACCAATTTTTTTAGCCATTTTCAATTTGTCTTAGTTTTGTTATAGTGTTCATAATTTATTTTATATTGTTTTGAAACTTTTATTATTAATATTTTTTATTAAGTATTTGCTTATAATATATAATTATATATGATTTAGTTTAGTTTAGAATCTATGTAGATTATAATGCAGTAATTGTACGAAGTGAAACAACAGTTGGTTCAACGATATCTTAACTAATCGAAAAAATGGCTTAAGTATTAGAAGTAAAATTATTGGTACGTTTGCTGACGACACAGCCGTACTGGCGCCAGAAAATTTGGTAAAGGAATCGACCGAGAAACTACAGCGAGCTGTTACTGCAGTTAGTATGTGGACCAAGAAATGGAAGACCAGACTTAATGAAAATAAGTCAATGCACATAACTTTTACCATCAAAAGAATAAGGCACATTCCCATTACTATTAATGGCAATTTAGTACCTTTTGCCAACATAGCAAAGTATCTTGGGATGACCCTAAACGTGAAGCTGAGATGGAAGGAACATGTTAAGAAGAAAAAGGACGAACTACAAATCAAATACACAAAGGTGTATTGGCTACTCGGTAGGACCTCTAAACTATCAATCTTTAATAAATTGCTTCTTTACAAGCAAGTGCTAAAACTGATATAGACATATGGCCTGCAGATCTATGGTTGCACCAAAACAAGCAACGTAAACGTTACCCAAAGGTTCCAAAACAGAGTGCTTAGGAACATTGTAAACGCTCTGAGGTATGCGCGCAACAGCGACATCCATCGTGACTTACAAGTAAACACAGTGGCAGAAGAAGTGTGCCAAAAAGCATGAAGATCATCTTCATTATCACATCAACATTGAAGCAATTCAACTGTTGGATAGCTAATGGTTAGCTATAAATATTATTATTTAGTTACTTTTAAGGCATATTTATTTATATTTACATACGTTATTAAATGAATGTTTAAATTAACAAAAGGCTTAAGATAGATATTTAAGAAACTAATAATATGTGTATAGTACACTGTGTAAGTGACATCAGAAAATAAGTACTGGCACCAGTGGGTGACTGCATGGTTATACAAGAGGGGGAGGGAAATAATATCGCTAAAGAAAAACTGTTCGTTAGTTTTAAGTAACTAGTTGGAGTAGGTTTAAAAAAAGTATTGGAGAATTAAGATCAATCCTGGAAAGTTTGTTCAAGTTACCGATACACTTTGTAGAGACAGTTGTTGTCCTCTAGTAACCCAGAAAGCAGTGAACATAACAAATTATAGCATGGTTAAGTACCTGACTTGTGGTTAAACAGACTACTCAAATGGGGTTAACACTCCAAAAGCAAACGTTTATAAATTAAAGTCGTCTCAGATCTTTGTTTTACCTAGTTAAATCTCAATCTCGTCTACCATTGAAGCAAAAAATTAACATGTACAGCTTTGCTGAAACCACTATGGTAAAACAAGATCCAGGTGTTTCAAGCTAGATACTTAAAGTTTACTACTGGAGTACTTTGGTACATCAAAAACGACACGATTCATTTAAATCTCCGCATTCTGTAAGACGTTGAGAGACTGCTTTATAAATGATTCCTCGACAAACTAAAAAATCATCCAAATGATCTACCTCGAAACATGGCCTTTCAAAATTTTTAAATGTTAGGTTTCTCTCTTGCCTTTGGTATAGAAATCTCCTTCAAAAAAATTCTGTTGCCATTTTTATTAATATTCATCAAAACGAGGAGTAAGGTGGTTCACCATTGCCTTCCTCACTGAGTGTAAAAGCATGCTTATCAGCATGCCTGACCCTCTGAAAAGCATCTACTTTCCACCCTGAAAATGCTACCTTTACTTCATTCACCACAGGGTCTGGCTACGTTGTTGTTTAGGTCATCAGCTGAAAGGCTGGTCTGAACCTCTAGAGGCTTTTCTAAGAAAAACGAGGAGTGAGTGGTTTACCTTTACCTTTCTCACGGAGTGGAAAAACCTTATCAGCATGCCCGGCCCTCTGAAAAGCATCTATTTTCCACCCTGTAAATGACATATTCACTTCATTCACCACACGGTTTTGGTGTATAATGAAATTCATTACCACAGGGGAGATAACTCTGACTAGTGTCTTTTACACCTCTACTTCTTCTGTTCTTAAATGTTTCAGTCATATTATTGGCTGACCATGTGATGAAAAACAGAACTATTTTTCTTAGCCCTGGAACTAGCAGATTAAATGCAATTATATTAACACTGCACCTGCCTGTTGTGGGCAAATTGTTTGATTACGTTTGTATACAGATTAGAAAATTTGGATTTCGAATCATGTAGAAAATTCTCTAGACGTTTACAAAGAATTGAAATAGGGACTTTTCCTTTGCACTCTATGAAAAAAAACAAATTCAAAAAAATATTCTTTCATATATTCTAATCTGAACTAAAATCTTTACTACAAGTTGCTTTAGAAAACAAATCGAAGTGTATTAAAAAATAAAAACCATTGTACAAGAAAATAATTTATTTAAAATTAAATTGTACGAGGTAGAAAGAGATGTTCCAAAAGTGTTTTGTATTTTAAACTGTATCCGAATACATTAATTACGAATGTAGTATTCATTTGTGAAAATATACTCTTACGTAAACGTTTAAAGAAGAGTTGAAAGTGAGTTAAAAATTAGTCCATATTGTTAGTTAAATGACTGTTCAAATCTAAATTTATTCGATTTTGTTCAAGCTCTTTACGACACGTTGTTTTCACAAAGCAAACAGCGTTAATTGGATGAAACAAAATCCTTTTCACAAGAAAGAATGACCCCTACGAATTTATTTACCTCTTATTGTAACAAACTGAATTAATTACAGAAAATATGTGAACAATTATTCTTGTATTTCTTCATTATGAATTTCCTTTCTTTGTCTTTCATTTTCTCTTTTTAAACAAACACAAACACTTGTACAAAAAGATTATTTTACTAGTACTATTACATTAAAAATGAGAGAAATAGAATGAAAATTTCTGACATTAATATCTAATGCTCGACTTGTTCATTAATTCATGTACTTTTTTAACCTAATACCTTTCACTCAGAAAATTACTACTCTTTATTACACATTTTAAAGAAATTCTCTGGTTTATTATAATAATTTTCTCTAGAAAGTCAACATTTTTAATGAAATATTTTAAAATATGGTATAAAAAATTAAGTCGTGGTTTGTTTGTATTCAACCCCTCTCTACCTGTACTTAGTTGTAAGTCTACTCTATAAGAATTTCAATGCGTAAGCGGGAAACGCATAAGGATTTTTTTTTGTTTTTTAATGAAAAGTTTTCCAAGAGAAAAACCGGTAATGAATGAACAAGTGGGTTTTAAGATATATTTTTAAAATAGGTTTTTAATGATTCATATGCACACATCCTGATTTGTAAAGACATTTAAAAATTAAAATACGTAAAACTTTATTAGATTTTTAAAATAATTAGTAAAGTATGGCGTATTATATGTTAATTATTTAACAAGTTTAATATGTCATGACGATTATTTATCGAGAAAATACTCGAACTAAAATAATGTAGAATTAAAAACAAACTTTGGCAAACTAAAGTCTCTTTTTAAAATATTTATTTTCATTTTGGAACTGTGCAAAGACAACTTGCAAAAATGTTTAAAATACATGATTAAATTCAAAATGGCTTACAGGATAATAATGTTTTAATGGCCTCCACTCACCCCTTAAACCATCCCAACCTTCATGAAAGGTTTAACAAGGAAACGGGGAAAACCTATTTGAGTTGAAGAAGTGCAGAAACAGATAGAAATCCTCGAAAACGCTGCACTTACCTATCGAGACGTAAATCATAGGGGATGTCAAAAGAAAAACACATAATAACTACAAAGGTCAGTAAAATTGTACAGGGGTTGGCAAAGATACCACACCTACAGCGTGGAAAGACAACTTATGGAAAGTTAAAGGAGAAAGAACAAAAAGACACTAACAACAAGAAAAACAAGCAAGCTAACAGACAAGTAAATCAAAACTTAACCAAACGGTAGTCCAATATGACTTAATAACGCTGGCAGGTTACTCAGTTCACCTACCAACTTGTCCTTCGGATGTCACAACTGGATCAACACCTATCCTACATATAAAAATATTCCTCTTAAACGTTGATATACTCCTGTTGAATATATCAACTCCACGACCATCAATAACATTTATAATGCGAACGCATCTTACCAGGGGAGGTATCTGTTTTTTCACGTCATTCTGCAATAGCTTGTGCCCTCTGAGTTAACATTATGGAACCCTGTAGACTACATTTTGCAACATCTGCATCAATAACTCCATGTATTGCTTTAAATAAAAACATGGCATCTTGGTCTTAAGCAGCTAGTTCTGGTTATAAAACAATAAGTTTTAACATGTAATAATTTCAACTCGGTAGCTGAAAATCGAACCCGGACCTCCTGTTCTGTACTCCAGCACAATGACACAGTATCACGGATGTAGTTACTATTTTTTATGTAGATATTAAATACAAAAATGAAGCTTCACATAACATAATCTTGGGCTGTACATCACAAAATTTTAATATATTTTTCATCTAATATTTTTGTAAAAGATTATTAAAACAATTTATTGAAAATAATTTACTCAAGTTTTGATAAAGGTATTCAAACAAATGTATATTTTTTGTGATAAAAGCTTATTTCATATTCTTAACATAACAAAAATTCTCAGTTGTATAAGTGTATATAAAAAGACTCGTATGCTAGAAGATTGTTTAGTTAAAGTGTTTCTTATATGATTTATAAGATTGACTTGGAAAGAAATTGAGATAAAAGAACTGAAACCAGTGTGACCTACACTTTGGCTTTGTTTTCTTTGTTCTTAGTTCAGTTTCATGAGCCGTGGAAACGGCACAGTCTCTCCATTTTATCCTCTAAGTTTTCCCTTTCAAGAAATTCAGTCACGATTTGCGTTCTCTAATTCAGCTCCAAGTGGCCAAGTTTCGCTTCCTTCTAGTCTATATAACATTTTCTCGTCAACTACATCAGGACCCCTTGTGACTACTAGTCTTCAAAACTCTTCTTGTTATCGTTCTTCCAGTTTATTGTCAGATAACAATATAAAACATGGATCGAAAAAATTTGAATAAAATTCGTTTTAAATAATAACAAAATTTATACATATTTCACGTGAATAAAATAAGAGAAACAAACACTTTTATTAAAGTTCTATTAAAATAAATTTGATATTACGAAAATTATCACTTATAATACTCAAACCATTCACTTTACAATAACATTATGAGCTGATGATTACGTTGATGTACTAAATAATATGAATGACGTGAAAAATCAGACCATCCATCGAAGAAGCTTTAATGTTTTTTCCTAATTTAATTTTACATTAGTATTTTCATAGTGTAAATTTTCTCTTCTTCTTATTCCAACCAAGGATTAGGCCGCAGCCTATTCCGAACACTCACACTATATCATCAATCTCCATCTTCTCCTGGGTCTACCGACATCCCTTTTACCTTCTAGAGCATACCAGTGTGCCTGCTAAGGTATCCTTTGATCAGACATCCTTGCCATGTGCTGTCTTCAACTTCGGCGATAATCCTTTACCTTTTCGTTCAAGTTGTAAATACCCAATTCTGACCTGATTTTCTCATTCCTTATTTTGTCCAAGCGTATACACCCCTCTGTTCTTCTTCGAAGAACTAAGGGGTAAATATTATCTCTGCTGTCTGGATTATCCGCTCTCGGGTTTTCGTCGTTGTCCACGCCTCACTTCCGTACAGAATATCTGGAGCTGCCATAACCTTGTAGAACTTAAGTTTTGTAACCTTTCTCTTTCTACCAACCAAAGTTCTGCTTATAGTTCCACATATCCTCTGGAATGGGCTTAATTTCTGCTGTATATCCAAATCAGAATAAAATCTCACATTACACCCTAAATAACGAAAGGGAGACACTCACTCCACACCGGTATTATCCACAACTATTTTCGGGCGAACAGGATATTTTTCCTTAAAAGCCATTATTTTGGTTTTATCAATGGCAATTTTTAAGCCAAACCCTTTACCAGTTTGTGTAACACATGGACCGGCCGTTGAAGATAGTGTAAATTTCGTAGTTTGATTTTACATAATGTAATCATGTAAATTTTTAAAGTAGCAACAAATCTCTGTTCGAAGCTCTCTTTAGTCTTTTGAAGGGTTGTCCGGTTAAGTAATTGAGCTAATTGTACTAATTAATTACTTTTTATTGCTATCTAATTTGCTGTACAAACTTTGATAGATTGTTTAAATTGTTTCTAATTCATAAGTAACTTGTAGGTCATTGTGAAAGTCTCATTTTTTATGTACGGCAAAAAACAATAACACAAGTATAATGGGATTCCGTTATAATTTGAAGTTATTCAATCCGTTATTATCAACCTGTAAGTTTTGTGTATCCTTTATGTAAGCACCATATGTGGGGATCGGTTTCAGAAATTATTGTTCAATTTCTTTCGTAATAAAAAAAAGAATGTCTACCTGAATATTAGACTGTATAAAAATTTTGTTTTGTGTATGAATATTTGTCATGTTGGTGCAATTTTGGCTTTCCATGTGATTTTACTTTGTTAAGAATAATTCCTAAACATCTAATTGTGTTATTTTTCAAGATTAATTTTTTTTTATGTAAACTGAGGGATATATTTGGGGCTGTAGGGGAAATGTAATTGGATTGGTTTTTGTAGCATTGGCCTTAATTCTCCATTCGTGTAACCATTCAGAGGGTTCTGTTAAGAAAATACTGCAAGTTATGTGACTTATCATGAAGTGACTCATTTCTGGAAATAATTATTGCGGTATCGTCCACATAAATAACACTGTTTGTCAACAGAATTATTAAAAATTATTTATTTATTTTTGCCCAGGAGAGATTTTATAAAGTCAGTTTCATTATTAAACAGTGTTTAAAAAAATTATTATTAAAATAAGAGTATTTACTATTTACTCATTGAATGACCAACCTAATTACAAAAATGTACATTCATCGTTAGTGAAACACTCGTAAAAGTGCTCATTTAAAGTTCTTTAAAATAGATTCCATTTTAAAATGAGTTTCTTTTAAATAGATTTTACACAATTTTGATAGCGCGGAGAAGGAAGAACACATTAAAGAAATTTAAGAAAAGCTATTCACATAATTTATACAATTTAGTGAAAATGGTAAGTTAAATATTAAAAAATAATAACAATGTTTATGCGTACCTACAACAGGAAAATATTTCCTTAACGCATACTAAAATCAATTCAATTCAAAAGGAAGATACCCGTTTTAAGACACTTCTCTCTCGTTTGGTTGAAAATTATTCTCTTAATAAACAAATTTCTAATTATAGATTAATTAACTTTTTTTATTGTTTCAATAAACATGAACGATTACTTTTTGAATTTAAGTTCATTTAAAAAAATTTACTTACTCGTACAGTATGTTAGAAATAACGGTTTCAATTATAATAGTTAGATTAGACATAATTAAAAAACTCACTTGTAATTATTTACATTTTAGTTTAATTTTTTACAATTTAAATGTTAACTTCGTTGGGAGCGTGTTAACTCGTATTAACTCATATTTCTACACAATTTTTAATATTGCCAGTGGCAAATTACAAAAGTCTTGAATAGAAATTTCGATATTGCTACTATTCGGGTGGCGCCGTTGCGAGTATCAGTTTGTTTTGACAATCGTTATCTGACAGGCACAGTTTATTTAGGTGCATCTTATAAACACTGGTACATCGTGAAACAAGACTGTAAGGTTTTAATGTAATTATGAAAGTGGTTGTTCAAAATTAATTTGTTATGCGAATAAACTCGCATCGGTTAGCTAGTGACCTATAAAAACAAATTGTTGTTTAATGAATATTGTATATCTAATCAAATACGTTCGATAAAATAAAAAATGTTGCTTGATTACTGTCAAAACGTTAGTATAACACTTAATTAATCAGACAAATAAATTAACCATGTATATAGGCTGTAATTTTAGTAGGTAACATAATAAAAAATTAACAAGATCAAATACAACATGAAACTGTGATATAATTTTATAATACCGTCCTTATTCATTTTATACATATAATATTACTACAATAATTTTCATTGGAGTGAATTAAAATATTAAATTAAATAATTATGACGTAAATGAACCGAACAAGAATTAATTGGTTACATTAAATAATAACTTAATAAATTTCAAATATGACAGCATGAAAAACATTGACTGGCCTAAAACATGTGAATACATTCATTCTAAAATTTAACAACGACCTGTATTAACAGATAAATACGTTTATATTATTGTGGAAATTACTGTCTGGTTGTCATATTAACATAATTAAAATAATAGGTTAAGTGTCATTAGAAATGAATGTATTTCTATTATCTAAATAAAATTAATTTATAAACTGAGTTTCGACAAAAAAAAACAATGCAGAATAAAATATAATGAAACTTTTCGAACAATTCTTTCAGTTTGTAAAATGTAGGGCCTATTGTATGATTAAAACATTAATTAAAAAAAAACAAATTAATGTTTACTTAACATAGGAAGAAATAAAAAAGTATCAATTAATATTTTACTTCTTAAACAATAGAAGAAATTCTTAATATAAAAAAATAAAAAAAATTTCTTATAAAAAATATAATTTTGAAAATCAAATTATAATTACTTCATTATCTTAAAATAATTTCTATCAATGAAGTATTTTCAAATTAAATTTCAAAATGTATACACTTCTCTTCATCAAATTAATTCTGGTATTCCACAAGGTAGTATCTTAAGTCAATTTCTTTACACTTAATATACTTCTGATCTACCAGCGAGCAATAACACAACCATCTCCACTTTTGCTGATGACACAGCTCTATTAGCAACAGATGACTCTACCTTTGGGGCTACTAATATATTACAAGACCATCTGAGTATAGTTGAGAACTGGTGAAAGAAATGGAAAATTAAAATAAATGACGACAAATCGAGACACATTACGTTTACTTTAAGGAAAGACAAATGTCCACCGATACGAAAAAATGAAAGACCAGTTCCTCAGGTAGATGATGTAAAATACTTGAGACTGCACTTAGATCGACGCCTTATCTGGTCCAAACATATTTGGAATACACGCAAAAGACTAGAATTGAAGCTGAGAGATTTGTATTGGATGGTGAACAAACGTTCACAGTTGTCATTAGAGAACAAGCTTCTACTATACAAAGCCATACTGAAATCGCTGTGGACTTATGAGTTACCGCTTTGGGGAACAGCTGTGAAATCGAATCTTGCTATCATCCAACGATTCCAGTCGAAAGTCTTACAGATAATAACAAATGATGCTCTATGGTATATGACAAATCATACATTGCATAAGGACTTATGTGTCAACACCATGAAAGAAGAAATTACGCAGCTAAGTTCTAAATATGAAGAAAAATTAGCAGATCACCCAAATCCTTTGGCACTTAATTTACTTGATAATAGCAAAGATGTGACACGATTGAAACGAATAAAATTGCTTGACCTTCCGATTAGATTTACCGACTAACCTACATTTTAAATAACTGAAGCCATATCAACATCAACATCATCTCTATCATCTTCTTTCTCTACGCATTCTACTATCACCGTTATTAATTTGGTTACTTTTTCTATTACTGTTATTCATCTTTTATCTAGTTAATATTTTCAAAAATTATACCTAATTATTTTTCGTTTCCGAAGCAATACCATTGGGTATTGCCTTCGTCATGTGAACCCGTTCATGCTATTTACTTATAGTTTTTGTTTTTACACTGATTGTAAATAATCTCAGATGTTAGAAAAAAAATCAAATACTGTTAATGTGTATAAGATTATATTTTAGATATTATAAAATTTTACATACCGGGTGTCCCACGGAATTTGAACCGTAGGGAAATAGCATTGATTTTTATAATTTGTTAATATTTTCTTCCCACGAATAAATGAAGACTTGTTATAATCAGGAATCATTAGAAAACGTTT
Source organism: Catonia carolina (assembly GCA_035578175.1). Classification (NCBI taxonomy): domain Eukaryota; kingdom Metazoa; phylum Arthropoda; class Insecta; order Hemiptera; family Achilidae; genus Catonia; species Catonia carolina. Next base: position 250,250,383 of record JAQMRL010000001.1, on the reverse strand, counting down.
AGACCGTAAAAACAATATCAATTTTGATACATTTTCAGTTGTATTTTAGCTTAAAATAGATAAATAAATAAATTTGTAACCGTTTTATATTTAAGTATTGTAAATTTTATGAGTATGTCTCATTGTATATTTGGAGTTATGGTAATGTTGTTGCGTGGATAAAAAAGTTAGTCGTCTGGAAAATTTTGAAAAGTAATGACATATTTATGTATTTACATCACCGAAAGAAGAAGTATTAAAGATAATTTCACACACGTATGGAATCCTACTTAAATTAAATCTTTAATAATACTTACAAAATATTACATTAAGATATTTTGATAAAGTTAGAACATGTGAATCAAGTTGAAAGTATATTAACGCAAGAATAAGCACGTTAACACTACTTACATAAATGTATTGTTTAAACATTAGAACACACCGAAGTCAACTCATGAACGTATTAATTCAAAATATTCTATATTTTAACAAAACCTGTTTAGAATATGACACTACTATGAAAATGAACATGTTCATTTTACTGCAGGAAGTGAAGTTAATAAGAACATTGGTAATGTGACGAACTTATAAGTGAAAAGTTTGTTCGGTACGATCACCTTGTAAACTTTACTTGAATGTAGTGTACCTCAAGTTCAACAACAAAATGTTTAATAACAAAATTTAAAAGTGACATTTAACTTTAACAACTGCAAGCAAATTACTAAATTTTAAAGTTAAACTGTTGCTGCACGTCACTTAAAGTGTTAAAACATTTAATTTGATGAAGTTTAAAAACAAATTTAAATGAATATAACTTGAGCACACAGTAATACAAATACAAGCCGTCCAAATAATTTACTTTTTATTATGTTGTATTCAACATAGTTATATTCTCTAGATATGAATCTGCTGTATTCCATTAAATTCAATAAGCTATAAAAAAATTAAATTCCTTACCCAGAATAAACAAATAAAATATTTCTTAATTCTTATAAAATTTGTCTAAATTAGGAAAAATTTACTTGGACTTTTCTGTTATTTCCCTCCCAGCATAATTTTTCACATTTTATGAATATTTCGTATGGAGATATTCTTACAGTATTTTTAACTATAAAAACGGGAAACATATTTTAAAAAATCATATAGGCCTATCAATATTTTTCGGTAAAAACGGGAAACATATTTAAAAAAGTCATATATCAATATTTTTCGGTGAAAACGGGAAAAAATATTTAAAAAAATCATGTATCAATATTTTTCAAGTTAACGTTAAAGTTCTTTCCTTTTTTAAGTTAACCTTAAACTATTTATTGACAATTATTAAATATTTTAATATTATTTAATATAATTATGTTAAATTTATTTATTTAATGATGTCATGTACTCCATGAATTTATATTTAATTATTACATACAGTAACAATATTGAGAAAAGCAAAGTATTTACCTTACTTATAATTAACCTTAGCTTCAAGAATATTGGTGTAAGATTTTTTTAAATATTTCTCCCGTTTTTATCGTTAAAAATACTGTAAGGTTGCGTACACAGTATTCATAAAATTTGAAAAATTATGCTGAGGGGAAACAACAGAAAACACTCAAACAGTTTGTAGAAAAGTATGATAATAAAGTGATCACTAAGTACCGGTATTAATATTAGATCTTCCATTCCGGTTCCTCTGATCAAAAATGTTTAACCATCTTTTCAAGAATAAAAACACAAAATTATTTTACGAATACATTTATCAAAAGTTACAGCCAGACCCTCTGGTGAATGAATTGAACTTGTCATTTGCAAAGTGAAAAGTAGATGCTTTTCAGAGGCTTGACATGCTGTTATACATACTTTTCCATTCACTGAGGAAGGCAATTGTAAACTACCTCACTCCTCGTTTTACTTAGTAAAGCCTTTAGAGGTTTAAACCAGCCTTTTGGCTGATGACCTAAACAACATATATTACGTGTGATTAAATCGTATTTCTCAATAACCTTAATCTTAATAACACTCAATCTAACAACTCAATCATCAAATTAATATTCAACTAGGCCTATCAGTTATACACACCTTCATATTTTTACTATCACATCTCCATTCTCTACGTTTCATACTTTCATTCACCTAGTCTATTAATTTTAAAACAAAAACTACGTCTTTCTCTGTATTAATGAAAAGTTGCACAACTTCAGGACCCAAGAAGAAACCCTTTATCACTTATAACCAAACGATTACACGGAAGCAACGCTGCTGAGTTTTGTCTTCCTCAAGATCATATTTTCACATTTTTAATCCTTTCAGTACAAATTACGATATATTTTGCGTAGTGACAACATCCGGTTTAACAGATGTCCGGATAACTCAAAGTTTACAAAAAAAACTTTTAAACAAAAATTAATGGAATAATCTATTTTGATACCGCCTCCATGGCGTAGTGACTAGCGCGCTAGCCTACAAAGTGATCCTGGGTTCGATTCCCGGCTAGCGTCTGGAAATTTCAACCACCGTTAAGTTACTGAAACCCACAGTTATCGCTAATGACCAAGCTGTCGGGGTAATAAACGAAAGAAAAACTATGGTGAATATTTTTAGTGTTAAAACTATTTGTTTTTTTTATGTACACAATAAAAATGAATTTTTAACAGGAAATTCTATTTTTCTGTTACGTTGAAAATTTTGGTTGGCAATGGCAGGCTTACGCCTGCAAGTTTTTGAAATAGGGCTGGCACTCTTTGTACAACCTTATAAATGGCACTTTAGGATAACGCTTTTAAATATTGTTTAGGCACTGAAACGGTTAAAAAATTTACTGAAAGTTTAATTAAGCTGTTTGTAAATAATTCTTATCTGTTTAAAAAAAACGTACTAGTAGTTGAATTTGAAGTCATTTTGTAAAATTTACTTAACATTTACTTAATGAGGTTTACAAACTATGATTATTTTCTTGGAGTATACAATAAGTACTCGCATCTAACATAAACTTTAGATCGGGATGTTAAGTATGTTTGAGTAAAAATAAATAAAGAAGAAATTTAAATTATAATTTTCTTAAATTTACCAATTTAAAAATATTCTGAAATGTTGTTGGATTTTAAAAAGTAAAGTGATTTTGGTAGCGATAAGGAAGGGTTTAGGTGGAGCGTTAACGGAGATTTTAGATGTGTATTTAATTAATTTTCAGTAATGCCAGAGGCGACAACTAAAGGTCGACGGTTGATGGAAGTAATAATAAGTAATAAGGAATCCATTCCGTGAAGTCGAAGAGAAAGAAGAACATGAACACTAGTATGCAGAGGAAAATTTAATTTATTTTATTCGAACAAAGAAGCAGTTTCTCTTGACTGAATATCGTTGGTTTAGTTTTTTCGTTTTTTCGCTATACAGGGTGGAATTCAATAACCTTTCCCAGGTTGAAACTAAGGCTGCTTCCCAGGACACGATATATATGTGTACGTATATTGGTACAGTTATATCAAAGCGATATTTTAAAAACCCCAATCGACTTCCTACCCTTTTATGCACGTTCATGAATAATCTACGCTTTCATATTGAGCTTAAAAAAACTCAGAAAAATGCATGGATACGAAACTGATCAATTAATTCCATTTACGTCTTTTCCCCTCTATGTATATATACGCTATGTATTCGATAATTTTTGTACAGTAGTCGATGGAATGTACATTACAGATATTTGAATGTACATGCAGATATGTACTTTGTATGAAATCAAAGAAGTAAATACCTACTAATATTTAAAGTTTCTTCCATGAAAAAGCTATTTAAAATTTTCTTTCACTTTCATTTTTTGCGAAGAACTGTACCATACATAACCTCTAAGTTGGATTTCAACAGACAAAACTAACATGACAATTTTGAAAACAAAAGTTTAATGTCCATTAACACTACCACCTTCAGATCAGGTTGTTCTTTTTTATTACTTATTATTGTTATAATTTTGTCCTCTTAATTTAACAAATCACGACTTTATATTTAGATTTCTTATTAGTGGTATCTGTCTTCATCGAAGGTCTTGTTCTAGGGTTTGAGTTTAGTCGATTATGATATTTTGAAAACATGGATTGAATAATATTATTTTCAAAGCGTATGTTTAAATGGTTCAGAAGCGTTAAATTTGAAACTTAGAAAGAAACATTAGTAAATTGTTTTTAAAAATGTAGATTGGAAAGCCTGAATTTTGGAAATATTAGCCTACTTCTTGTAGCTGCAACGAATTGTTAGATTCCGTACAGCCATATAGGTTTCAATATTGATTTGTACATTTTTTCTTCTTATTTAATTTATTCCAGAAAAAAATTAAAGAAAAATTATGTATGGCTTGATTTTGATATCATTAAAATTTTTTCTGATTGAGATACTGAAAAAAATTAAAAATTGTACATATGGTTTTACTATTTTTTATTACTAATTAGTTATTGTTAGTTAGTTTTAGACTAGTCACAACAAATTTCACAATCTAACAAAAAGTAATCGACGTCATGTTTTCCGGACGTTGGTACGGAAAGGTTAAACCAGTAAATTACGACATAAGTAACTTTTTAAATTGTTGCTTTGAATAATTAAGTTACACAGATTAATCGAAAGATTTAATATGGTGATCAGGTGTCAACCATATAAAAATTAATAAAACAAGGTGTCCCTGTTAAAATTTTTAAAAGAAAAATCCAGCAAAAAGTAGTAATTGAACAAGGTGAAAATTTAAAATAAAATAGACTGACTATTTTTGTAAATTATTACACATGTAATTGAAAATTCAATTTAGCTTACAACTCAGGAAAAATAGTAAACATTTGAGTTCCTATGCGTAGCTACAAATAAAAAGTTCCCTTAGCATAAATGAAATATAATAGTTTCTATAATTTTATTTGCGTAATATTTTCCATTCAGAAAAGTAATTTTTATTAGACATAAAAAAATGTGAATTTAAAATAATATGATAAACAAGTCTAGTAAAATACATATAAAAACAAAGAAGTTATTAATTACATCTGTATTGGAGCACATAACTGCGGTGATGAACGCTGGCAAATGAGCTCCTGGAATAAATAAAACTTAGACATGGACTGGTTGCGATTGTCATGCAGAGTGTCCAGATTGGAGATTATGAGAAATAAAGACATAAGGCAACGGACCGGTTCTCAGGATACTAATCAAACGAATTTGAAACCAGCCAATTGGTATGGTCAGTGGTCAGAACACATTCAAATAATATTAATGAACAGAAGGACCCCAAACAGCATTCCAACTGATAAATAGAAGGAGACAAAGTTGCCCTCAAATACATCGATACAGATAGTCAAGAACACTTTGGTAGGAATAAATCTCAGGGACGGTGATTGCGAAGACAGTTGACGATAGGCTGTAGAATCCAGGAAGTGGAGAAATCTGTGAGATACCGCAAAGTAGTAGAAACTTAATATTAATAGAAATATTTACATTTTACTTTACCGATTTGGATTTCCTATAAACCCACTCACCTTGTGGTTTGATCTTGAACAAAGTCTCCTAATTGTTTTGTAAAGGAAACATAAATTACTGAGTTTAGTTCAGATTGGATAGAAATTACAGTGGACCTCTTGTTTGGGATCTCTGGTAAAGGATCAATGAACTTGAAAGAAGTTTTGAAAATTTTGTGGATATTAAACGGAGAACTTAAGACGACAGATGAAAACGGTTTTACTTTTTACTTTCTAAACGGTCTAAATTACCTTTAAATCTTAAAATTCTTATTTATAAAGCTTATCTCCGACCTGTTTGGATGTATTCCTGACAAATTTATGAAACTGCTAAGGCACTTAAATTTCAAAAATCTAACGATTTCAGTCAAAATTTTTACGACAAATTACAAATGCTCCTTTTTACGTTACCAATGACTGTTTGCACAATGACCTCAAAATTCCGTACGTAAACGACTTATTTCGTAAAATTTACACAAGATTCCTTATGAAATTATCTCATCATAGCAACGGACTTTTACGCAAACTATATCTACCATACCTTCCCGGAAATCCCCGCAGTCGTCTACGCCAACGATGGAGTAGGGACATCATTTTGTAATAAGTAATTTCCAATAGTTGACACAATTATTATAATCCTTTCGCCAAATATTTCCAGATGGAGTGCAATGTTGAGTGGTAATCTCCTCTAAGTCTCAAAGCGCATTTTATCTCATTCACTCGTAGTTTTTTCGTACAGTTGTGAATTTTCCAAATAAAATAAAAAAAAATTATTAAAGTGGTAACCTCAGTAGCCGATTTCCTATAGGAAATATACTAAAAACATGTTAATAAAGGTTAAAAAACCGATATAAATATTTATTATTTACGAGTATTTCGTACAATAAATAAGAACAAGACATAATATTATAAATTCAGTACAAAATAAGATCTTACACTAATATAACTGGACTCGGTTTGTGGAAAGGATTGAAACAATGTTAGTAATAATGCGGAGTAGTTAGGCGTGGAGGGGTGAAGGGTAGAATGTTATTCCCCCTCGTCACAACACCTGGAGTAGCCCAACCACAGAGCGGCCACGTCATATTTCACAGCCTCCCTCTCTCAGCTGCAACCCGAGTAGAGGTGCCAGACGGACTTAGTGGACTCTACTGAATTAATGGCCGGCTAAGAATTGGAAAATGCTGCTTCGACGCACAGTTTATACTTCCATAAAGCAAGCTAACAAATCGTGAACATTGAATTTCATATCTTTTAAAACAATTCAACTTTTTTCTTTCCGTTCTTTCAAAGTTTGTTCAGCCCAAATCTAAACTAAAATACATTATCATGAATTGTACTTTTATAACTTATTTATGACATTTCTATTCTAAAGGTTTGTTCGTATAAATTTTCCACTATTTCTTTATTAGTTTACTAACAAAATTTGGGATTACGTACAGCATTGTCAGTAAAACAATATGCTATTATAAAAATTGTTATAAATTCAATTTCAATCAAATCATAATGCTTTTAAAGTGTATAAAATAATAAGTGGCATAAAGCCAATTTTATGGTTTACAGATTGGTTTAACCAATTCCAAATATTTACCAGAAATAAACTATATTATGACACTTATCTCTAAGGTCAGTTTCGGGATCTGGCTAAAAAATAAATAATTTACTGTAAAGTTTAAAATTACAACTATTTATTACAAACTAAAAATTGCAATTAATTACTTGTTTTAAATCTACAATTAAATAATAATTATTACAACTAAATTAATAAATAATGAAAATAAATAAACTTAACTCTCACTTAATTAAACTACATACTACTTACAAATTATACTAAAACGTTAGACAATAATTCACAGTAACGTTGGCCTTCCCTAACGCACTATCAAGCACTACGCAATTTGCTCTTTGTATCACAAACAAATCGAGACTGATTTTAAAACGCGTGAAAATACAAAATCGAAAATACAAAATCCTTCTGATGGCTTCTGGATAAATCTTAACAACTGTAAACAAATTAGGATTGAATTAAAGGTGTTACAAAAAGACCAGTTATCTAAATATGTACCCAACTCTTTGAAAATAGCCTTAAAACAATAGACAGGCCTACCTGTACTAAACATAACCATTTATATAGTACATAATATTTCTAACTATTTCTTGGAAATCATATTTATCACTCTTATTGTTTACAGTAACATTTTAAAAATCTCGGTCCTCATCAAAAATTCTCGTACTTACATTCCCTTTAGGTATGTCACAATATGTTTATTAATCATTCAATCTCACATAGTTTATCCATTTAATTAAATTTTTCTCTTTGTTTTATAAAAGTAGTAGTAAATTATGAAAAATTTAACGCATAATTTCTGTAAGGTAACTCTAAACAAATTCGATCGTTTCAATATTTAGTTTTGTGTTACACTGTAGTCTAATAAAGTTAATGCTAGTAAAGTTCATATTTAAATCCAAGTCTAACCATGTATTTTACACTAAAATTTAAAAAAGTCTTGTTTTACTCTCTAAGTTTTTTTTTATTTGTGGGGTAACTTTTTACTCGCTGAGTTACAAAAAGTTAATAAATTTAGCTACTCAAAAACAATTTACAAAATTAAATTAAATTAAATTTACAAATATATATATATATATATATATATATATGTAAATGAAACGTAATAAAATAAATGTACATCGCGAATAAATTTACAACTGACTTCTATGCAAGGGTCTCAGGTTCGAATCCCGGTTAGTTCTGACATTTATTTATCTATAAATTAGTAGGTCTACCTAGTATCATCACACAGGCATACGCGAAGACTTATGTAGGCATCACCACCTAATAAAAGAAAACACTGTTGCTTTTGAGCCACACATATTTTTTCATAGTTTTTGACTGGAGTCGTTCTAAGTTTCAACGTTAGAATGTGCAGATATACCACAATATTAAAAGTTTTTCGATTTTATCCCTAACGAGAAGAATTTAAAAAAAAGTTCTCATCGAGCACCTACGCTCCAAATAGAACTTACTGTCAAAGTTTCAAGTAGAAATAGAGATGGTTAGGCCTATACAAAAAAAAATCACCCCACACAAAGTTTATTTTGAGATATGAAGGTTTACAGGTTTTCTTGTACTCTAATTGCGTGTTTTTATATCTTGATTTTTTTAATATAACATTCAGAAAGCTTAAAATTTTTGAAATAAATTTTTTTGTTTTAGGGTTATTTAACTTTTGAAGAAAATTGTAGGTTGGTCCTCTTTTGCAAAACTTTAATGCAATGATTTTGGTAGTTAATAACGATTAATTCTCTTTTCTGAATAATAACAGTGAATATTACTGATAAAACTTGATATTATTATAACCCGTACCTCGTGCAAGCGTGCGTACCACGCTTGCACTTTTTGCGCTTTTGGGCAACGTATTGGTTATACTACCAAATTTCATCAGTAATATTCAATGTTATTATTCTGCAGAAAATAAACAGTCCTTCAGCTTTGAATTTGTAGTTTACCATAATAGAGCTGCCACAATTTTCTTAGAAGGCTAAAAATAACCCTAAAAGAAATCTGCATTAATGATTACTCAAAAACGTTTTCAAGGTTTCGGAATCTGACTTAAAAGAACAAAACCTGAAGTTTAAAATGAAATATGAAATGAATTATAATCATAAATCAATTAACATTACTAGATTAGAAGAAAAGTTCTAGAGTGTTTGGTAAAAGGAGTATAAGTCAAAAATTCATAATTTTCAGGAGACACATTTTATTGATTCTAATTTTTTAAAAACATCAATTACATTTAACTTAATGATTATTAATATGATTATCTAATATTGAATTGTTGTGTGTGACTGAAGTTATAAAACTTTCAATATTTACAGAGATACATGACTTATACTATTTTGATCAAAATCTTTACATGACTTATACTATTTGACCCTGTGCTCTAAATTCAGCTGTTGAATAATTATGAATTTTATCATACAAATTTAATAAAATTAGGTTAATCATTTTTTTAATTTAAGATGCCTAACAAAAGTACAAAATATGTCTTTGTGCGTGAAACATAACTAATGTATTTTCAGCTTTCTGACGTAGTTAACTAAACTAAACCAAGCCTAATGTTTAAAACTAAAGAAACAATACAAAAAAATCATTAAATCGCCTAACATTTAAAAAAATCTATCATATTAGAAGTTCACAAATTTATTGATACTGAATAAACGTAGGTACATTTTTGCAGAACATTAAAATAATGGATGATACACATTTTTACTAAAGGTAAAATAAACTTTTAATAGTAATATTTTCTTAAATAAAAATCTTAAAAATATTGTAAAATAATAAAAATAAAAGATAGTGATAATTGTAATTTAAAATAAATAAAATATAAAGTTCAATTTAACTGATAAACCTTATGTGAATTAAAAAGTTTAATCATCTTCTTGGTGTCCTTCAATATCCGGATAAGTGTCTGGTGTTCCCTTTGATGATTTTAAATCTTTATAAAATTGGTGAAACACATCAGGGATATGTTCAAGTAACTGAAGTATATCCTTCTTCTTTGCTTCAGAAATTGCCAAAGGAGAATTGTACAGTTGTTCTGGCTGCAGTTTTGTGTTGTCGTGGCCTCGTCGAACAAAACTCAACGTTTGAAAATCTTCGGTTTTGCTAAGACTGTACTTGAATTTTAATGTACCATACTCTTTTGTGTAACGAAACCAACGACTTTTCAACCAGCTAAACATTTCTCCTTTAGTATCTTTCTTTCGAAGAATCAAGGGACTTTTAAGCAGACAATCAAACTTAAGAAAATCAAAATGAACAAGTTCTGTGACTTGAAAATGTTTTTTTGATACTACAACAGAACGAACCAGCTAATATCAGTCATGCGGATGATAAACTGTGGTGTTGAGCTTTTTCTTCTGTTTTTCGATAAATCCGTGATCAATATCGCACTCCATGTGGCTATGACCACTTACCATAAATTTATGATCAATGACTTGAAGGTTTGGGTTGTTTTGAATAGCAGTAAAGAACATTGATGATACGTGAGAGTTACGGTTCTGGCCCCCACACGTATCTGAATAAAGTATTACATGCTTTACTTCAGGTGGCAATGAAATTACTCCTTGTAAATGCACGTGGCATGTGGTTTGCTCCACGCCCTCCTTCACCTTCATGCCACATGTAGCATTTTACATCGCGGCCACTAGTTTCATGAAAAGTGACATTGAATGTCCACAGTTGTCTTTTATAAAATGAAAAGTTAGAGGATAGGAAAGGTGTAGGAAGGCATTGCTGCAGATCAAATGAATAACATTTTAAAGACTTGTCCTTCTCAGCCAATTTTTTATTCTCAGATTTTGTAAGATATCTATTTTCAGCTTCTTCATGATGCTTATCAATATCTTCATTTATTTTATGAAGTTAATTTTCATCTGCAGCAACTTTCTTTTTAGTTTGTAGCAGATCACATTTATAGCAAGTGTCGATCTTCGGTTCCTTAAATGAGATGTTCATATCATGTAGTTCTCTTTGATAAATAGTTCTTGATACTGGGTTATCAACGACTATTTCCTTATAAGCATCGTACAGGATTTGTAGATTTAAAAAAGACGGTAAATATTTTTTGTTACTTTTACGACGACTATAATGTGATTCGTAGAGTGGGTACGAATTAATGTGATTTCTAACCTCAAGTAATCTAGCATCACTAATTTTATTTGCCGGAGTTCTTCGGCCTCTATTATCACGTTCAGGTATCCCTGACAATGAAAGAACTTTATTTTTAATAACTTGGAGTAATAAACATGTTGGTTTCGCCTAGAGTGTCCATAAAGCATTTTCTACACACCTTTGTACGTTCCCCATTAACACAAAAATGAAATGAGTTTGTTGCAGTCCTATTATGCTGTTTTTCTGGGTCGTTAGTTCTTTTTCGGCTTGTTGTTGGAGATTTGGTATCAATTAGACCACATAAGTAAGCCACACGTCTGTCCCTTTTTCCCATAGACCAGTACTCGTCAAACAATAATTCTTTGACCATTTTGTTTCCCACTTGCTTTTCCAATTTTTCCTTGCATTTTGATCTACACATACGAATATCTTTAGAGACTCGATCGTCAACTACTTTCCCCTTACTAGTAATGCATTATTTGCCACTGATACAATATTTTCTTTCTAATCTAATTTAACGGCAGAAAACATCTTCTCCTTTTGCACTACGTTTTCTTTTCTTTAAAATATTATTGGAATTGTTTTCCGTCTGATTTTCTCTCAGATTTTTAGAAATTTTAGAGTCTAATGATAATTCAATTACTTCCGCATGATTGTTATTAATAATTTCATTACCATCAGAAGTATCAGCTGCGGTTTTTAATCGGTAACAATTTTCTTTTTAATTTCTTAGGTGTTCGTTTATTTGATTGTAATGGAATCTCATCTTCAGAACTATTTGTATCCTGGTCGCTCGAGGGAATATAATTTACATCAAGATCTGTGTCATCACTTTCAGAAAAGATTCTTCCTACTTCAGTTAGTTCACTATCAATAGAACTAACCCTAATTTCTGACGTACTGACAATGGATTCTTCTATAATAATACGTTCTGCTTCTTTAGCCATCTAAATCTGTTCATCATTAAGATCAGATGATCTGTCAGACATAGATTCATCAGAATCTGAAAATAAATTAAGATAAATAAAATGATGAACAGATATTTGGAACCAAGAACTTAAACCTTCTTAAAATAGGAGGAAAACACTTATCTACTTTATCTAGATAATATTCATTTTGTTGGCTTCAAATTATTTGTTTTTCAGAAAAGGACGATAATTTAGTTAGATCATAGCACAATGATAGTAATAATAAGCTTCTTTATAATTATTTATTGGACTGGAAAGCAAATTTATTAGAATATTCTGAAATCAGTAAAGTACATTAACCAAAAACACAAAGTAATCTGTTTTCAGAGTTCATTCCGGATGTTTACAACTTCTTGTAATAAATTACGTAATTTATTTTTAATAAACGGTGAATTCAAAATACGTTAACAATATTAAACGCTTACATACACACAGAACAGATTGAAACAATGCAACAGCTGATTACCATATGATATGTTAACAAGCACAACTTAACCTAACTTACGACTTATACTATTATGAACAATATCTAATTCTCGTAATGGTGACTCTAATAGTATAAGTCAACATATACTGTTTTTACCAAACACAAATGTAAGGCTCAGAATTATATTATTTAAACCAAAATGAATATCTCTTCGAGTATTTATTGTTGACTTATACTAACTAGACCAAAAAAATCTAGATTTTTTTTTACATCTGCTTGTTGACTTATCTCATTTTGACCAATTTTTGACTTATACTCTTTTTACCAAACACTCTAGAATTAAAACTTCAAAATAAATTTTTCGTGGAGTGGTTCCTTTTGTCATAACCAGCTATATTTATGCTAGGTCGGTTTAAAGATTTCATGCTGAGTGATTGGTATGTTGTTTTATAATATTTTACATAGATAGATCAGTAAACAAGATAGAATAGCCAAAAGGTAAAAAAGAAACAAAATAAAGAAAACCTAAGTAAAAGAGACTAACTAAATTTGCTATTCTTCCTACACAGCAGAAACGCATGAAAATAGTAGACGTTAAAATCCTCTAGCTTGTCACACAGAAAAACTTTCTAGTAGATTAAAGCTTTTAACAAACTTCCTATTACTCTTAATTCTTTTCTGTTTCATGTTATCCAAGTAAAACTCGGATCAAGTTCACATCACTGACAAATTAATTTACTTCAAAAATTGTAATTGCTACAATTTATTTAAAAGTAAATCACATGAAAATGTATCTGATATTTAGGTACGTGAGAAATAATTACTTTAATTTACAAAACCGGTTATAAGTTACTTCAGATATTCCTGATTTACCATTGCTACAACCATAAAACCCCTTCAATTTAAAGTAATTGATAATAAGCACAAGAAGTAGTTCTTCAAGCTAAGATATATTAAAAATAATCCCTAATGTAAGTACATTGGAATTTATTAAATTTAAGAACAATAAATGACCCCATGACCTAATGAGATGAGAATGGACGTGTAAATGAAGTGTAGTTTTAAACAGACTAAGGCAGACCGTTCCTGAGACAGTAAGTTTAATTGAACTCCATTTATCAAAGTTAATCGGTAATCACTGTTTAGTATTCAAATCCGTAAAAAAGTTACTACGTTTACTATGATTTAGACCGCAGAATCTTCATCACCAAAAATCAGGTGTAAAACAGCTGGCACACGGCGAAGGCTACCACTATACCAATCCCGTGGGTTAGGCAAGTTAATAACAATAATATACAAAACAATTAGCCCATAAGAGGCGGATGGAGTGTTAAATTATTTTCACTTAATCTGCTAATTCTAGGGCTACAAAAAGTAGTTATGTTTCTCATGGTCAGCAAATAATTAAAAACAGAAGAGGTAGAGATGTAAAAGACACTAGTCAGAGCAACTCTGAAAGTAATGAATTTCATAGTACAGCCAGACCCCGTGGTGAACGAATTCAAGGTGTCATTTTTAGGGTGGAAAGTAGATATTTTCAGAGGACCTGGCATGCTGATAAGGATACTTTTCCACTCAGTGAGGAAAGTAAACCACCTCACTTCTCGTTTTACTTTGTAAAGCCTCTAGAGGTTTAAGCCAGCCTTGCTGATTGCCAGCTAGGTGATTACTAGCCTAGCTGATGACTTACTTGATCACCTAAACAACAGTATACAAAGCAATAGCTACAGTAGATAATATTAACGATAGTAAAAATACTTTTGAAATATTTTAAGTGAAAATTTTGTAGGTAAATTAATTAATTACTCTTGAGGCTTTGTAGGAAACATTTTACTTTGAATATCAAACTAGAGAAACATTTCCAGTTTATTTTATTGGTATATTTCCAGCATCAAAACAATATTAAAGCAGGCAACTTTATGGTATTCTATTCACTTAAACCGCCTAATTTTTTCGATAATCATCTATCGAACATAAAATTATTGGTTTATTACGTTGTAAACATAAACTGTTATTTTTTTATTTAAAGAGGCAGATAAGAATTTAAACTTTATTACAGTAATCAAAAGGTACTTTTTTATTCTTAGAAACAAGACCTAATATAACTTACATTATGCACTAATACAAGAAATAATAATAATTATAATTGACTAAATTATAATAAATTATTGCTGGTAATAATTTTCTAGTAATAGCATTAGTTTTGTTTTTGAAGTGAGTTAGTTAGTCTAGAGCTTTGTCGAGGATCGGCAGGGAATTAGGGGACAAGGGGTGGAAACATTCGTAAAAGGCAAGTTAAATAGGTCGTTAGTAATCATAGGTGGTCACGATATGTAATGAGTCACAGCCATGCCAGTCTTTATGGCTTATGGGCTATCAAGCGGCTCTACACCACTGCCATTGCGGAATGAATCTGAATTTACGTACGGTGCACCGCTCAGTCACTATATACATACTACTGACCGTCACAACAGCGAACTAAACAGAACGACTATAATATTATTCGAATAATATATAGCCAATGCTTATTCGGTCGTTAAAGTGAGAACTATTATGATCAAACCACTTTTGTTTTGTATTCAATGTTGTTTTAAACATGCAACTTGTTATAGCATGGAAACCTGTTAAAATTCTATGTAATATTCTGTGTTATAAAACAACAATATTAAACTGCCTACTTAATTATTAAGGACATTTAGTTGTAACTAAACTAGAAATGTATCAACATACCATTTATATATTTTATTGTTTAGAAAGTATGAAATATTAATACTTAATAAAAAATTTAATCAAAAATTTGTTTGTCTAATAAAACTTTTATGAAATATTTTAGAAGAGTTAATGTTTTTCCTACAATAAAATAAAACTGGGTAATTTTAGAGGTAACAAGGATAATAGTTAATGATGAATGAAATGTTTAAATAGGAATTCTTGGAAATCGATAAGCAGTTCTTTTCATTTCTAGCCCTCCTCTTATTTGGTTTAACTTAAAGTCACGCCCCTT
Organism: Catonia carolina; assembly: GCA_035578175.1. NCBI lineage: Eukaryota > Metazoa > Arthropoda > Insecta > Hemiptera > Achilidae > Catonia > Catonia carolina. The sequence goes on along the minus strand of JAQMRL010000001.1, from coordinate 250,234,863 downwards.
TATATCTACTAAGTGTGCATTTTTGAATGACACTTTTACTGGTGATTCTTAGTTAAGATACATGTTTAAAGAATATTTCTATTGGGACAATGGTTTCAACGTTGAAATAATTAAAAACATAATTACAAATAGATCAGTGTATTTTAATTATTACATATTATTAAATATAATTTAAAACAAAATACTCTGATGTCAACAAAATTGCTGTTTCCAATACTATTTGGTCTTATTTGTACAATCGTGATTTGGATTTCAATGCGTAAGTTTGTATCATAAGTTAGCAGCTATAAGTTTAGGTTATTTACAGTCAATCTGTTCGTTGCAGGGCTAAAATAAATAGCTCTGTTTCTTATCACATGGTCGGCCAATTAAATGACTGAATCCTTTAGGAACAGAAGAGGTAGAGGTGTAAAAGACACTAGTCAGAGTTACCTCCTCTGAAAGTAATGAATTTCACTATACAGCCAGACCCTGTGGTGAATGATGTGAAGGTGTCATTTGCAGAGTGGAAAATATGTGCTTTACAGAGGGCCCGGCATGCTGATAAGCATACTTTTCCATTCAGTGAGGAAGGCATTTGTAAACCACCTCACTCCTCGTTTTACTTAGTAAAACTTCTACAGGTTCAAACCAGTCTTTTGGCTGATGACCTAAAAACAAAAAAAAAGTTTAGGTTGCTGTGAAGCAAAGTGAGCGGGGATTTGCTAGTACATTTACAAATTAACAGATCGTGCATATTATAATTTTTTAAATATTATATTTTGTTTAAAATGAGAGGACAGTGATAATCTCAGAAAAAATTTAAGGTGAAACTAGGCGTGATGATGTTAGAAACTTTAACATTATAAGAAAGTTAAAACAAAATTATTGAAAACATTAAAATTATTGAAAGGTAAAAATAGTTTAACCACATCATCCAACGAATGATAGTGATTGTAAAAGTACTTACTAGATTATCTGAGGTAAAAATTATTGGAAGACCCGAATCTAATTTTTGAAGGAAAAGGTGCATGGACTTCCAAGATTTAAAAGAAATGCAATTGGATGGAATTTTTAGTACACATTGACTTTCCGGTGTTGTTTTTTAAGGGAAATTTTGTTTTGCAAAACGAAGTTATAGCCCTACTCGACCGGTATAGATACGGCAGTGTGAGTTGATTATCCTGACCTGTGTAAAATTTTGTGCCGTTTACGGTCGTGTTACGAACAGAAAGTCTTTTACCCTAGAACTACGGGTTTTTATTCTTGAACAATATTTTGCTACGAAATCGTACGGGAGTGTAAAAGAATCATTTTAAATTAAATTGTTGGTGTTTTTCCACCAAAAATGGCAATTTCTAGGCTAGCAAACCGATTTCGAGAGATATATAGTGTTTGCGACAGAAAACGTAGTGGTCGACCAACTCTCTTGACAGATGACGTTTTAGAGAATGTGAAAACAAGATTGCTCAATTCTCTACGGAAAAGTTTACGAAAACTTTCCTCACAAGTTGGTTTGTCATATTCGAGTGTTCAAAAAGCTGCTAAAAAAATTAAATTGCATCCTTATCGCGTACGATTAGTCCAAGAGCTTCAGCCTCCAGATTTAAACAAGCGTTTGTTTTAGGGTCAAAGACATTCTGTTCGTAACACGACCAGAAACGGCACAACATTTTACACAGCTCAAGGAGAATAAACTCACACTGTCTATACCGGTTGAGTAGAGCTACTAACTTCGTTTTACAAGGCAAATTTCCCGTTCATAAAAAAAAATTACCAGACATTAACAATTGGGTAACAGGATTAAACAATTACTCTGTAGTGTTAAGGTCCGTACACAGGCTCAGTAAAATCAAATCCGTAAGGACTCAGATGACAAAAGAAAAGAAGATTAAATTATACTGAATATAAAAAAAATAATTGATTGGATTCATTCAATAGAACTGGAATTTATAATTTTGTAAATACATGGTGCTAATTTCTTTGGGAAAGTTGCAGTGAAAATGAATATGTCTCGTTTCTTAATAGCTACTACATTATGAAATAATTTTAGAAACTTCTTATTAGAAAAGAAATGGGTGAGTGCCGTACAACAAAAAAATTCTGTACTGAATGTCATTGAAACTAAAATTATGCTGAAACTTAATAAAATACCAGAACTAAATTCAACAGTGGGCCTTATAATTTAAAAATAGATTATTTAATACCGGAAATAAATAACCCGTTTTCATTTTACATCTCAACTTAACTATGCACTATTAATGAACAATCAAAACCCTTCAGGTAAACAAAAACACTGGATACATTTGACGTGACTTATTATACTGGTTTGGTTTACGGACTTAAATTTCACGTATTTTAGCTGTCAGCTCATTTATTTTAATATATAACATGCGTCAGCTCAAATTGAAACAGTGTAACAAATCTAGTCACTTGTTTCTCCCGATGTTATACCGTACAATCAAAATAATAAACATATCTAAATTCTGAAACAGATTCTGTGTATCAATTCTTAAGTAGATTCACATGTCATGGAACTATTTCTGTAAATGGTTCTGCTATGAAAATTAAAAAAGAAAACTTAATGACAAATATTCGATAATTTAAGACTAACAACTCCCTTTCTGCTTTGGTTTAAATCGAACCTTTTTACTTTCTCTTGCCTATATCATGAATATTATTCATATAGGCAAGAGAAAGTAAAAAGGTTCGAGTATATAGTAAAAAGTGTATAGGAAAGAAAGTATTGTTTTCAAGTAAATTTTTTGAAATCGAGTTTTCACCGAATCTACACGTTTTCAGACCCACTGAACCCAAAAAACAGGTTTTTAGCGATTGGTCTGTGCGTGTGTATGTGTGTGAACAGAATATCTAAAGAACGGAACATCGTACCTATTTGAAACTTGAAACTTAAGTTAGATACTACTACTGGACCCGACACAAACATTTTCATCAAAATCGGTCAACTGGAAGTAGTAGTTTATCCGTGTCATTTTTCACTTATTTGCGATTTTCTCAAAAACGGCTCCTACGTTTTGATTTTTTAAATCGCCTCATTTAACTACATTTTTAATGATCTACAAGATAGGGTCGACGCCATGTCTGCCGAAATTCTTGGAAAGGTTGTTTTCTCGTAAAACTTTTTTTACGATTGTGGCTTTAACATGCATTTTAGCGCAAACATTTTTATAATAAAAGTTGTAGAGAATTTAAAATCCTACAATTTTTAGTTCTAACATTTTTTGGTGTAACGCTGAGATTAGCGGTAATTAACGATTTTCTGTTTTTTTCTCACGAAAATGTGTAGGTAAAAAATCTAGTTTTTTAAGATTTCAGTCGTAGTATGTATTTTACGACAAAAGTGTATTATAATCAAATTTGTAGGAAATTGAAAGATCTACAGCTTTTATTTAAAGCATTTTTCTCTACAGAGCCTAGTTTAGCGTGAAAGAGTAATTTTCCGTATTTTTAAGCCAAACTGAGGTTGATTTTCATTTTGCGTTATTCACTTGTGATTAAAATTAGGTTATAGAGGTTAGTTTTTGTTTATTTCTAATTTTAGGTTATATTGTTAATCATTTGCATTGGCAAAAAAAAGTTTGTGAGTGTTTCACATCAGATTTTTTAGACTAATATTCTTCATTCGGTTGTTACGGATATTCAAATAACTTTTTTTAGTGTGGTATCCTAGTGATCGACACAATTTTTACTGAAAATATTTTAAAATCCATTAAAATTTAAACCGTTATTTTTAAATTGTAGTAGTAAAGCTTTTTAATTTATCATTTCTTACGTGATGTAAGCCCAAGAGATACTAATTAAATTCATTAAAACAAATCGTTTTATCTCGTATTTAAGGAGCTACAATAAAATTTTATAAAATTTAAATATTATATTCTAATAATTAAAATTTAAAATTAATTTTTCAGTCCGTGGGGCCCACACGTATCATGGAAGACCGTTATCATTGCAAATGAGACAGAATTTCCTGTAACGATTAAATTCTTGAACTGAAAAACGAAACAAAATTTTGACGTTCATCGCTATTATAACCAAGTCTTTTGCATCCAATGCTGGACATAGGTTTCCCTCATTGTTATGCACTCCTTTTTTTGAGCTCTTTGCATCCAGTTACCAGGTATTCTATTGTCATCATCCATCCAACTTAGGAGGTGCTCCTCTGCATTTACTTGTCGCTATTCAAACATTCTCTTTGTACCTCTCCCATCCGTCATTCAGGCTATAATTATATCTTACTCAATTCGATTGTAACAGTATGATCTGTTTAACATCAGAGACACTTTCTCATTTTTAGAGATAGATCTTTGATGCGAGTATAATCTCTTAATAATATCTTCCGTATTATGACCACCTAATTTATTATAATTTCTATTATCAAAAGTTGAGATATTTTATTTAGCATAATTTGTTAGAATTTTGTAATACGATCTAATAAGATAAAAAATGCTGGGGTGGAGATCGTAAAGGAGTAACAAAAATTAAAAAGAATTTCTCAAGGGAACGAGACAATTAATTTCGATACCAGACAAATAAATAAAGATTTTACTAAATGTCCCACGAGGGAAATACAGAAAAGAACCGATTCTGGCCTTTCCCCTTTTGAAAATATCCAGACAAAGGTATCAAACTTTGTCATTGTGTTAAAGATATTGATTATTAAATGTGATCTGATTAGAGGAAATTTGTCGTAAGTCGTGATAACGCAGGAAAGAATCTAAGAAAAGGGAGCGTTGAGTTAGTTAGTTGGAAATGAGAGATCAAGGGGTACGCAGTTGGTTAGTGAAATGGTTAGATACAGTAGAGAACTATGAACATGTTGCGGTAAGAGGTCTGATGGAAGACATAAGATGCTAGCTACAAGACAGATCGTAGAATAAAACGGAGCAGAAAGTTATAAAACTAACCCAAGTAAATTTAAATAGAACTTCATCGGCGGTATTGGCACCATTATATATCTTTCTCGGAAGAACTTAGAACATCGCAGAGAATTTACAATAAACAGCTGTCTTTTTTTCTTTTTCATCTTCCACAAGTCAAAAAATGGGTCATAGGACCTGTTGCGGCACCCATCCAGCAACCAATTATCCCGTTTGCGCCCTCCGTACAGCCTGCGACTTCCATCCAGTCGAGGATCCTGGTGAAGATATTTTTTCAAGGTTATCAGTCCATAAATCCAGTATCCGACATACAAAGCGAGAAAGAAGTGGATTTGCGATATCAGGTGGCGGGAAATTAGTAAAAAACCGCCAAGTATTTATAAATATGTACACATCTTTTCTTTTAATTCAATTGATATTTCTACGTATTTTATTTCAACAGGTTATGCCTCATTAAATGTTTTAATTAAAATGTTAAGTAATAATCTCATACTGAATTATGTGCTCTGTTTTTGTCATAAACAATCAAACCATCTATCGAACTACACATAAAATTTATTTAATTTAAATTCAAAGCGAAAATTATATTTCAATTGGCATCTTCTGGTGAGGAGTTTTGAGTATTAGATTTATAGCTATATTGCAAAATATATTGACAATTCCTCTTGTGAGAGGAATTTTAGTAGAAATAAAAGTTAAATGCCGGCCGCATTGGCATAGTTGGCAATGAGCTCGCCTCTCATCATGTGGTCGCGGGATCAAATCCTGCTCAGGCGCGGCACATTTTCATACGTTGCAAAAAAAAGATTTCATCCTTCATTACACACAAATTTACAACCCACTAATGACCATTGTAGTTGATGCGACGTTAAATAAATAAATTAAAAAACAAATTAAATATTTCATTAATTTCCGTTGCGTTACTCTTTTCGTTTCCTTTTAATAGGCTGGCTTGTTGGTGGAGTGGTCAGCACAACTGATTACTATGCCAGGGTCCTAGGTTCAGTATCCGGTCAGGGCTGTTATTTTTCATTTGTATGTCATCACTCACATCATTAACTATGCACAAGCCAATGCTCATGTAGGCATCATCATTCGATAAAAACAAATGCAATAGTCAAAGTCAATGTTTCAGCAATATTCGATGAAGTTAGTTAAAACATCTTTTAATAAATCTTTATTATTTTTTATAACAAGTGCAATTATTTACAATAATTTGGAAGTCAGTTCTACTAAAAATGTAGAACAGAAGTTTGTGGGTTACTCTTAATACGTTACAATAAACAAAATATATTAGTTTTTTTTATTTGGTATAAACCAAGTGCATATAAAATTAATACGTAATAAAATTTTAAATACAATTTATGTAAAATTATGAAAATGTACTTCATACATAATTGAAACAAAACATAAAATTTATGAGTGGAATTTTATTGTAAAAGTTTCTTTTCCTGAAATTATTATTTTTTCAATGTTCAAGGGAATACTGCTTTTAGCGTTTTTCAATAATAAATAAACTTTAAGGTTGAATTCATGGGAGACTTTTTTGTTATTTATTTTTTATATTTTTTGGTAATTTTTTGTTAAGCAAAATAACTGTAATAATAATGTTTTGTAAAAGAAAAATAAACCTTGTTAACCTCAACAAATCAATTTTTAACCCCTTTTGAAAAGGAGTGGGTTTGGTTATATGTACGCTCTCTACTTTTGTTCTACGTATAATTGTACGCTCCCTCAAATTCTCTCTATGGCAACCGATTTTTCTACTTCCGAAATAAAGTGTTCCAGGTAAACATGTAATTTGATGTCATATCAGCTGGCTACATTGAACTTTTCCAAAAAATGTCTCGTTTAAGTATTTCAGTTTGTTTATCTACCATCTGTTATTAGAATAACGATTAGCAATTTAGAAGTTTAAGTTGTGTTGTTGTTTAGGTCAGTGATTCTCAACTTTTTCATACCCAGGATCACTGATGTCTTACCAAATCAATTGGGGACTCATACACTAAATGAATGAAAACCTTTACAGGCCTAGGGAATTGCCTACTAATTAAATATGATGAATATTATAGTTACGTTGGCTTGTTTATTTTTATGAAAGTAATGAAAGTATAATAAGTAAAATAAAATATTGCGACAATATCGAAAAGGAAAGAGTGTTCGAGAATGACCGAGAGTTTAAAAATGTTAACGTAAATAATAAGAGTAATAAATAGGGTTTTCCGAGAAATAGTTAAAAATATTATGCGTATCTGGTCTTTAATAGTACAGGTAGTACAGGGTTTTTGTTGTACGGGTATTGGAAGAGCCGGGTACCTATTTAAATAATTGGCCTTCTTCTAACACCTTCTATTCAATCCTGATTTGTTTACAGTTGTTAAGATTTATCCAGAATCTATCAGAAAGATTTTGTATTTTATTATTATATCGAAAATATCTGTCTTTTCTCAAACTCTCCATTAGCCCACCAATATAAGCGCCAGCTTGTTTACGGTCTAGTTTAGTCTCGATTTTTCTGTGTTTGAGTGAGCGAATCGCGTTTAACGGTTACGTTAGAAAAGGTCAACGTTACTGTGTATTGTTTAACGTTTATTCTGTATAATTTTTGTAAGTTATATTTTAGTAATATTGTAAGTAATAAGTAATATTGTAAGGAAATTGGTTAAGTTATTTATTGTATTAGTTAATCATAGTTAGTTTGTTATTTATTAAGTAATTTAATTTTAATATACTTGTAGATTATAGTCGCCTATTTAATTGTAATTCTTAATTTTAATAAATACTTGTAATACTTGTAATACTTGTAATTTTAACTTTACTTGTAATTTTATTAATTACAAGTAATTTTTGTAATTTTTTTTTGTATACTTGTAATTTTTAACTTTAGTGTGTTAATTATTTAATTTACCCAGGTCCCGAAACGGACCTTAGAAATAAGTGTCACAATGTAATTGGCGTACTTCCTCTAAAATATAATTAGGAAAAATTGTCACCGAATTTTCTAAAAGGGAACTCAAGAGGCATCAATTAACATGAAGGAGAAATCCGTTATTCCTTTGAAGGCGTTGCGTCACTCAGAGCCGCAGGCAGAACGGCGGAAAGGCCGATTTCACAATAAGAGCGCGACTAATTTATTTTTTTATTCAGGTAAGGCAAATGCGAAAGTTTTTATTAATATTATGCCGACAGGCCAATATTTTTCTGACCACATGAAAACATCCCATGGACCACAGGTTGAGAATCGCTGGAATACATCAGCCGAAAGGCTAGTTGAATCTCTAGAGGCTTTACTAAATAAATAGAAAAGTGAGGTTTTTTACCATTTCTTTCCTCACTGAGCGGAAAATTATGTATATCAACATGCTCAGCCTTCAAAAAAGCATCTTTTTCCACTCTGCAAATGACACCTTCACTTCATTCATCACAGGGTCTGGCTTTATAAAAAAAATCATTACTGTCGGAGGAGAGTAACAATTCTGATTAGTGTATTTTACACATCTATCTCTTCTGTTCTTCAATGCTTCAGTCATATAAGAAGAACTACTTTTTGTAACCGTGGAACTAGCAGATCGAGTGCAAATAATTTAACACTCCCCCTGCCTGTTACAGGCAAAAGTTTGTAACCACTTTGCTCAGTGTCACACCAAGACACCCAAAATAATAGCAAATCTGGCGATGTGATTACAAGAAATAAAAAAAATTAAAAAAATTGTTGTTGTGATACATAAATAAGACACATAGATTAAACAGTAACAAAATATTTAATTATATATAAAAAACATCAGATAAACTTGGTGAAAATATCCAATAATATTTAATGTATAATAATTTAAACAATCACCTAAGTGATAACAGATCAACCGTATATATATATAAACCTTGTAATAATATTTTTAAAAAAATCTAAAGGTGTAACGTTATGATTTTAACAATTTAACACAAAATTCATCACCATTATTAACAATAATTAGGTATACCTAAAATAATATTCGGTGAAATTAGTAAATACATTAGAAAAATAGATTACAGTTAAGGTTACCGTCTAACAATTATTTGTTACTAAAATATTGGTAATTAGGTCTTTAAACAAATTATTTTAAAAAAAAGGTAAGTTCAAAAAATATAAGGTTTTGCATATTTAAAAAAATTTAAATTTTGAAAAGAAATTATAAATTTACTGTTTTTTTTTTTTTTATTTATAAAGGTCGCATCAACTTCTAATGGTTATTAGCGACCACAATAGGAGTTATAAGTACTAATAACAGTAAAAACAATAATTTCATAAATTAAAACATTAAAAGTAAAGATTGGTAGGCTTCAGATTTTGTCTTCAACAGCGATATAGCGTAAAAATTTCAAAATTTTGTAACAACTGTCTTTACACCTAACATTGTTTTGAAAAGTTTCAGAAACACCAAGAAGTGTACGGGTGCCTTGAAGTTTTCTACATTCTGAAACTATATGCGCAACCGTTGCTTTTTCGTCGCAGAAAGGGCACACTGTCGGCGTAGATTTTGTGAGCAGATGTTGGTGTGATATATATGAGTGCCCAATTCGCAATCGGCAGATGACAACCTGTTCCCTGCGATTATGAAACTCGGGTAGAGGAAATTCTATTCCACCTATAGTTCCAGAAATCAAATAGTTTTCTGTTGACGTGTGCCTTTAGGTCAGAATGAGAGACCCGATGGAAATGTTCGTGTAAGTGAACAGCACTCTTGGCCGCAAGAGTGCTGTTATATATTATATAAAATTTATATATAAAATTTACATTTATATTTATATATAAATTTATATTTATATATAAAATTTATATTTATATATAAAATTATATAAAATTTATATATTATATAAAATTTGTATATATATTATATCAAATTTACTGTTTTGCAGCCAGCAATAGCCTTTTTAAGTTAATAAAATTGATTAATAAAGTTTTTTAAGTTTAATAATAGATTTTCCTTATAGTTTCAAATTTATATAGATGCTGCATAAAATAAAGTTCAAGTAATTGACATGTTAAGTTAGGTTAAGCAAAATTTAACAGTTTCGAACGGAAAAATTCATGTTTGTAGAGTTCGAGAAGATTCTGTTCGATGAAAATTGATGACAATAGAAATTCTATATCCCAGTAAATAAAATGAAATTTAAACTCATACCGTGATTTTCCTGGATACTTCCTTAATAACTTGACGAGAATCGACCTCAGGCATTCGGTAATCGAGCTACGGTTTTGGTGTAGTTTGGATCAGATCCACATTCTTAATCGGAAAATCCCAGTCATCTCACGTTTAGTAGGTATCACTTTCGAAACTCAGGCTTCCAGACTTAACTCCAGCGCATCATTAATCTTAAGAATATCAACATCTCGAACTACGAACCTCGAACTTGGATCTCGAACTTCAATCTCGAACTTCAACCCTATGTTAACATAATTCGGAAGGAATTAAAATCTAAGAAAATTAGAAATATCAACGAAACTGATGGTTTCGTTAACTTCCGAAATAACTCAGTTCACATTAGAAAAATAAAACATTACGTATAAAATTCATTTCAAGTAAAACATGAAAATATGAATATAAAATATTCTACTGGCAACTTTCAATTGAATTACAAATTCATTTAAAGTATTACGAACTAATTAATTTGTTACATGAATATTTAGCAAAATACAACATAGTTTTGAAATTATTATAATTCACGGTCTATAACAGACCTAAGCAGTAATACAATAAAATTAAAAAATAAAAATGTAGTTACAAAAGCTGGTTACAAGGGCCACGCCCTAGGCTTAATACAAGTTAAAAAATATTACAGCCGTGTTAGATTTTCCAAAGTTCAATTGCCAGTAAAACATAAAAAAACAGGAGGAACACTTACCGGTAATCGGGTAAAACGCAGCGAATAAAAAAGAATCATAATAAAATTAATTTATGAACGAAATTTCATACTAATAGATTTACACGACTTTCACCAAACAATCATGGCTGCAAACAGAACGAACCGGCTACATACGTCATCCACTTACCAAATCGCCTAGTACAACGAAAATCCAAAAGAGTGCAGGAGCCTGCAGTGAATATCAAAAGAAGCGGTAAAGATAAATAAGTATGAAAATACAGATTGTAACCTATAGAAATATAGACGTTACAAGTTTAAGTTTTAGAATTAACTACTTGTAAGTATTTTGTTGTTAATACCGTCGCAGCAACCACAATACGTTTTAGAGACGGTCTCTTGGCCATCAGCACTTGAGCCCTCTCCGACAGTAACCTGGTATTTGTCACGAAAGCATCACTTTATAAACTGATGAGTGTGTGTTTGAAATCGAGTGTGAGATGAATTATAAAGATACTTTGCTAGGTGCGTGACGAACGGAAAAAGTAAGTCATTACGTAATGTGCTTTTGGTTACGTAGTAGGAACATTGTGTAATTGTACGACATATTTGTCCTGTATTGCCTGTAATGAATACATTCAGTTTGTGACACTTTAGCAGAACCCCTTAAATGTATTCAGTAAGTTCAGACTGGTCTTATGACTGTTTTTTAAATAAGTATTTTCTTCTCTAAAGATAATTTTGAGTGACTATCCAATAATCATTTCAGTAAATAGAAGTGCGTTTTGAATTTGTGTCATGTTTTTGTAATGTGTGTACCCCTGGTCAGTTCTGTGGAGATGTTCTCCTAGTTATCATAAGTCGTTGCTGTTTGGAATTCGAACTCATTAATTATGACAGGTGAACAATGAAATTGTTTTTTCTAAGATTACAGGTTACTGGTGAACCAAAATTTAATATTTTACATGCATTACTGTGTATAATTAAGTAAGGATACAACACAAAACATTAAAAGTAGAATATTATTCAGTTTACAGACGAAAGAATAGCTTCTGTAATCATGCCGGACTCCGACGAAGACCCAGAAACAACTAATGAAATATGTAGCACGGAGCGACTTATTTCACATTCAAAAAAGCAAAAGCCCTAGAATTATTGCACCATATGCTGCAATATGTCAAGCAGCACGACGCTACGCACACATACGACATGTTTATGAGGCGACGGTGAAATATCGTATTTTCATTAAGGTTTTCAGCATTACGACAGCAAACAATATTAGTGATATCATTCAGCCAGGCAGTGGCAAAAATTAAAAAAATTCTAGTAATTTCTACTAAACTGAAAGAAATATAAACCTTGTATTAATAACGTGATTAGATTGTTTTTCTAATCTCAACTGCATTATTTATTATTATTGAAAATTTAGTATCTGTTATTACATTATAACAATTTCTAAATTATGACACTAAAGATTCTAAAACTTGAATTACTTACTTGAGCTTGCAGTCATCACTACCGTCCTACAAGAAGATCTCTTGGCCAGAGGCGTTTTAAACGTCTGTACTGAGTACCCGGTTTCACCCTAGAGTATAGGCTTTGAATGAAAGATATCGTTTTGAATGTATCGTACATCGTCTTATAAAGTTGTTTCGCGACGTTATTTACGTATTGGGTTTGTAAGCCTTTATGCAACTTAAAGTTTTTGACGTAAAAGGCATTGCGTTATAGCTCGTAGAATCTTATTTTGAATTTCTTGTTATACGTTTCATTGTAACGTCATTTTTAAAAATATTATATTATATGCATATTTTCTTGTTGTGCATAACCACCCAGTAGTAAATAAAAATAAATAAAGTGAAAACAAAAATATGTTTATATCACCGTCGTTTCTTTTGATTGGGTACTGTGCTGCCGGCTATCAAAGCTTCCGACTTAGTGACAGAGGGTAGCCGCCAATAGTTCTGAATTGGGCGGTAGGCCTGTGTTGGCACTACAGAGGGTTTGTAACCGCTCCCACCGCTGCGCACTGGAGACTATTATGAAGAGTGCTCTACTGAGCCCGAAGTCATTCTATTCCAATTCGCTCAACAGTAGACGAGACATCTATAATCGGCACACGACTACCGGACTCCGACAAAGACTCATCGACGACCCTGCAAGAGAGAAGATGATGCTTCTGCTCGCCGACCCGACACCGTAAGCCATCGACCGGGACTGTCAATCCCCGCTGTCTCGAGGGATGTTCACAGCGGTCCCTCGATTGAGCCTTGCGCCCACCGGATCCGACGAAGCATCGACGCACTATTGCGAGGGGGAAGAAGATGACATATCCGCTGGACGACGACATGCCGAGTCGCCCACCTCCTTGACCACCACGACGACTACGGCCAACGCTTCCTATCAAGACGACCACCACTTAAACAGCTCTTTTTAGGACCACCAAAAAGTACAGGTTTTCCCACGCCACATACAGTCGGTACCCAGTAATATTTAGATTGTTAATTTTTATATTTAAAAGCCTATTAAAGGTACATTTTTTTAAAAAACTTGTATTTTTATAGTGAAATAAATTACAATACTAACAATGATTATTATCTTTATCATTAACAGATAAACTGCAGATTTCTAAGTTTGAAATATGAGAACAATAAAATAAGATAAATAAGTACCATTTATTTAGTATTATAGGAAATAAAACAACAAAATCTAATTTAACTTGATTATCAGATTAATTGTAAACATACAATATACTGCAGATACAAAACAGACTGATGTATTTTGTTTGAACTATCTCATATATTAATGCGTTGTAAATCCGCTGTACGGTAAATCTGTTTGCGTTGTGTATTAAAGCTTAAATAATTTAATACTGTTTAATAGACGTACTTAATTTCCCTGATATTATTTTCCCTTGTACCATTTATAAGCATCTATCCGTTGCTTGATGTTCCCGAATTATCTTGCTCTGTAATATTAACTACTTCTAATTTCCCTCTTATCCAGAATATAGCCTTACTTGGATCTCATACATCTCTATTCCTTGTGAGCGTATACGCATGTGCTTATTTGAACATGCGTGTTAATTAATATCTAATAATGTCTCATGATCTATTATTATGGCTATAAACCATTAGTTGTTATGCAATAATCCATAATGACTGATTATATCAAGACCTCCAAGTTTACATGCAAACATGCATACTCTCCTCACTGATTACATATTATACCTATATATACAACTCCTAAACACACACGCCAATACACTGCGTATTATGCTTATTTACCTCATGGGTGTGTTTAATATATTCATGTACGACTATTATTTAAATCGTTGTTGATTTTACTGATAGGGATTAATTTTGATTTATAACTTTATAACTTACCTTATACTTTTGTAATACTAGTAGTTTTTAATACTCAGAAGATTGTTACTTTCGCTTGCCTATACGAATATATTGGAAGGAAGGTATTGTTTTCATGTCGACTTTTCAAAATTAAGTTTTCACCGGATATACATATTTTCAGACCCCCTGAACCCAAAAAACACGTTTTAAGTTAACACTATTGGTGTGTGTGTGTGTGTGTGTGTGTGAGTGTGAAACAGAATATCTCAAGAAGAGAACTTCGTACGTAACTGAAACTTGAAACTTAAGTTAGGTACTACTACAAAACCCGACTCAAACAATTTTATTAAAATTGATCAACCGTAAGTAGTAGTTTATTCATGTCATTTTTCACTGTTTTGCGATTTTCTCATAAACGGCTCCAACGTTTTTTTTAAATCGCCTCATGTACTAAATGTTTTATGTTCTACACAATAGGATAGGCGCCATGTTTGCTGAAATTTTTGGAAAGGCTGTTTTCTCGTAAAATATATTGCTTTTTTAAGATTGCGGCTTTAATTTGCATTTCAGCGCAAAAAATGTATTAAAAGTTGTGTTATTTATAATGTTAGGTTATATTGTTAATTATTTGCATTAGCAAAAGAAAATTGTGTGAGTGTTTTTCACATTCACAAACATAATTTGTAGTATTGAAATTTTTCATGGGAAATACTGAGTGATTTTTTTAGTATTGTTATCCAATTGTTAATGACTGGAAATTTTTTTCTAAGAGAGGAAAATTTTGTTTTGTGACACGAAGCTGGTAGCTCTACTCAATCTCATGGAGCTGTGTAAAATTTTGTGCCGTTTCCGGTCGTATTACGAACAGAAAGTCTTTTATCCTAGAACGGATTTTCATTCTTGAACAATACTTTGCAACAAAATCGTAGGGAGTGTAAAATAATTATTTCAAATTAAATTTGTTGGTGTTCCTCCACCAGAAAAAATGTCAATTTTTAGGCTAACAAACCGATTTAGAGAGACACGTAGTGTTTTCACATTCTCTAAAACGTCATCCGTCAAGAGAGTTGCTCGACCGCTAAGTTTTCTGTCGAAAATGTTTTCTGTAGTAGTTATTCGTGTAATTTTTCACTTTTTTGCGACTTTTTCAAAAACAGCTACTACGTTATTTTTTTTAAATCGCCTCATTTACGACATTTTTTTATGCTCTACAAGATAGGGTAGGGGCACCATGTCTACTAAAATTTTTAGGGAGGCTGTGTTTTGTAGAAAAAAATTCTTTTTTAAGATTGCTGCCTTAATACGCGTTTTAGGGTATAAGTGTACGTAATCAAATTTGTAGAAAATTTAAAAAATCGACAACTTTTATTTTAGTTATTTTATTGTACAACGCTTAGTTTAGCGGTAATTAATTGTGACTTTCTGTTTTCATGAAAATCTGTAAAAAAATAAATTTTTTAAAGACTTCGTTCTTGTATTTAACGGCAAAAGTGTACATAATTAAATTTAGAGAAAATTAAAAGATCTACAACTTTTATTTAAATGATTTTTCTCTGTAGAGCCTAGTTTAGCGAGAAAGAGTGATTTTCTGTATTGTTAAGCCAAACTAAGGTTGGTTTTCATTTTGCATCATTCACTGATGATTAAAATTAGGTTATGTTTTTTGAGGTTAGTTTTTTGTTTATTTTTAATATTATATTATTTATGTCACACCAAATTTTTTTCTTTTATTTAAATCAATAGTATGCGTGGTGGGTTATTTCACTTAGTTAAGAATTGTTATAATGTGTGTGTAGTGTATTGGAAATTTATGAAGAGTGTTAACAACAACAATCTGTTCTCAATATTTTTGATTGAAATGTTGTAGTTTACCCAAAATGGGGTTTAAAAGAGTTAAATACTAAGTTTTATTAGGATCTGGCAACAGTACAGCCACATTAGTTTGAGTTAGGATTTAAAATGAAATACATGCAGATGACGGATAACTTTGACCGTTTCGACTGAAGTCTTTTTTGAGCTGTTTGCGCCTACTACCTACCTAACGCTTTACGCTTCACATATTTTATAGTTACGTGTGCTCCATTTATTATTATAAGCATGTTATTCGTATGCAGTTGAGGTAACAAAATACGAGTAATAATGGTTAGTGTGTTGTAGAAGTTAACCTATATTATATTTTTATCTTTAATAACTTTATTTCCAACTATATAATATACCTTGGACAATTCGAATTGGCACAAGTAGCTTCGGTGTTTATCTACTCCACTCTTCGCCCCTCGCCATGCAACGACGGTACAGTCACATAAGTAAACAATTGTTACTGAAATGTGCGACTCACGCACGGTCGCTACGCTTTTGTTTTTTTTTTTTTTTTTTTTTTTTTTTGGTTTAACTTTGTTTTCACTGTTGTTATTAATAATCTATCAGACATAATGATGTGACTAATTTTTTTTCATATATGATTTTCTGTTCGTTATTTCTATTCAGACCAATTTGTTTACTTACTTGCGTGCGTCTGTAGAGTATAGTTTAGCGAGTTTTTGCAGTTTAGTTCTTGTAATAATTTAAATTTAAATTTTTACTGAGACACATTAAATACACGTTTTAAAATGAAATGATTATTTGTTTATTTTTGTATTGAAATAAGGTTGTAGGCATTTGCTTACATTAAAATTAGTAGATCTTATTGAAATAATAAGTTATGGATATGCATTATGCAAAACTGTGTGTACACGTAGAGCAAGCGTTATGCCAGTTTGAATTGTCCATAGTATACTAAAATACAATGAGAAAATTTGATAAATTTAAAGAAAGGATGACAAGAAAAAGAAATGAAAAAGAACACCGATCCCCATTTGTATGTTCTATGAAATAATGTTCATAATGCACGAATGATAAATAACAATATTACAAGATATAAAGAATGAAAAATAAAATGAAAAACTAAATAAAACACTTTGTAGAAGATTTGGGGCCCATTGACGTTAAAATTTAGTGTACAATTTTGATGTTGACAAAAAAAGGTGTGCAGGTAATTACACGTAGAAATTTTGATTGAAAGGCTAGTAATTTTTGTAGGTTACTTGGTTTAGCTGTGCTATAATTGAATGTTTTTCTAAGCCTGCCATATTATAATCTGTATACATAAAATAGAACAAACATTTTGATAAATGTTAATTAACATGTTTACAATTTCATCTGTTAAAGAAATTGAAATTAGTAATAATTAATATTTGAGAAAACAATTGATGATATTGAAGTATATCAGTTAGAAAAATATATATAATAACTGTAACAATGTTCATTAAAACCTATAAACTAAATCTAAACACTATTTCTTTCCAGTCCTGGAAACCCGGCATCAATGTTGTTTAGCAGATTCACAGCCAAGAAGTTTGGATGATGGTTGAATCTTTTTTCAAATTTACGGCTGAATTTTGATATAGTTTGTTTTACAAAGTCTATATTAAGATCGGCATAGATGTAGGTGGTTTTGATGAACTGAATTGAATATAATTGAATTTAAAAATTAAATTATAGGTATAATAAAATTTATGTGTTCATTCGACTATACTTTGTGGTAAACTATGACGGAGCTAATAAAATTAATTCTTAATTTTAGTGTAAATTCCGTTGACTTGAATGAAAGATGTAATTTAAGATATCTTACACTTTTGTTATATTAGCGCTATAAAATTTTATGTAAGCTGTAAATATTAACGCGTAAAACGTTATAAGTTTACGTAATACAAAATAGAATACTTTATAGTAAGAGGTAATTTAAACTTGCATGCAGTAAAGCATTCACGGTTTACATCCTGCATTATGTACTTATAATACTGTAGTTAAGGTTGCATCTCATAGAATAGAAGCCACTGAGAATACCGTTCTATACTCATAGTTAAAGTCATATGCATAAAAATTATATTAAATATTCATTTAAATTACACTATTATTTATTTTGGTGTTTAAATTTACGCCTGCTTTAAAGCTTACTGGAAATTCATTTTGAAATATTTCCATGTAATAAAAAATCTGATGTGAAACACTTGCACGCTTTCTCTTACTAATGTAAATGATGTAAAATGAAAAACATAACGTAATTTCAATTATGTGGAGAATAACGTAAAATGAAAATCAACCTCTGTTGAACTTTAAAAAAAACGGGACATCACTATTGACGCTAAAATAAGCTCTGTAAAAAAATTGCATAAAAAATGTTTGTTTTATTTCCTATAATTATTTTAATTATACACTTTTGTCGAAAAACTCCATACTAATGCCGCAATTTTTAAAAAATCTCATTTTTCAACCGTTATTGATGAGAAAATACAGAAAATCAGTAATTTATGCTAAATAAATCGTTGTAGAAAAATTATTTGGAATAAAAGTTGTATTTTTTAATTTTCTTACAACTTTAATTTATACACAGTTACCCCAAAATACATATCAAAACCATAATCTTAAAAAATTCATGTTTTAACGCGAGAGTAGAGTATTCTTAAGAATTTTATCAGACACAGTGTTTACCCTACCTAGTACAACATGCAAAGTATAGCAAATAGGACGATTTGTTTTTTAAATTGTAGGAGTCTTGGAACATGAGACCCTTAGTTTACCAGATGAGTAGCAACGGAACCACCAAAGTGATCTCAAGGTTTTTAATAGTCTTGTAATTTAATGAATCTGCTTTCGTAAACTTTTTTCGCTTTTCTTTCATTGTGTTTATAACTGTATTGTACTAACTAGTGAATGAAATAGAATAAAAAAGAGCAACAAAGATTTTATAGCTTCGAGGAGAACTCCACCCAATAGCAGAAACCCAAAGGGACTTTAAAATTGTATTATTAATTTAACAGATTTCATTTAAATTATTTACAAAAATCAAACCACTGCCTATTGAGGTACCTGCTTCAGGACCGTAAACTATTAATACAAATATTGTTTTTCTTATCTTAATTTAGAAATAATTAAATTTAAATTATTAGAACTAGCATTACGTCACTTGATGTAAGAATGTTATGTTACTACTTTGTCTTAATTGAAGAAATTGTCCAGTAACAAACTCTTTTCGGTGTTATATATGATATCCCTTCTCAAAATTATTTTTAAAATTACTTTTTTCCATGTACTACGTCCTTTTAGAACGTTAATGGTCACCACACCATTTTTCACATAACTGGCAGCCTGTTTAAAAAGCGCATTCATATCTACTACTATACAGATAGCATACGTTTGTTCTACGACGTTTTTCTTTGACCTAGACTACGTTTACTCATTATTTTTCCTTTCTTATATTCTGCAGTAATCTACATTTTTGACCTTCCAATACGTGTTTAAAGTACTTATTTTATTTATTTAATGGTGCCTACAATTTCAATGCTTTTATCCAAATGATGGAGTACCTCGAAGTTACAGACTTTTTCATCCAAGAAACTACACAAAATCTGCTGAAATCACTACACAATCCTATTCCACTAATTCAAGAACTTCAGTATCCTTACCTTCCCAAAATTTACGAAGAAGCTTCAGAAGAAGATAGAATAGAAATTTTTCTAATTATAATAATAGTTATGGGACACAGTATCGACTTCAAACATCGAGATTCTCCAGCGGTTTCAATCAAAAGCTCTGCGCACCATACTAAATGCACCGTGGTATATTAACAATGCCGATATACATCGTGATATGGATATGCAGACGGTACGAGAAGTAAATATACGAAGTTTCAGTTGTAAATACATCAAATGTCTAAAAAACCACGTAAATAACTTAGCACTGAATCTCTTAGACAACAGTAATGATGTCAATAGGTTAAAACGTGCTACAGTGCTGGATCTCCCGGGCGATTCTGATAGTGTGATTTTAAAATTGTAAATAATATATAATGTTAATATTCTGTAGATGAATGTTGTGTTTGAGTATTAATGTTGGAAATAACTGAATGAACATTTTTATTTATCTCCAGTAAAGTTCGGTGTTCATATATTTCTGAATCATGTGATTATTATTTATTACTTCTCATTTTGTTTTTTTTTCGTTTTAAAGGAGATTTAGGTTATTTTTTTCATTTCATTTTTATTTATTTAAAACAAAACACTAGTTATCTAATTTTGATTGTAAATAATAATTAAGAACAGTAAAATATGTTTTAATGTAATAATTTGTTAATTACACCAGTGGGTTGTAATTTTTGCATGAGATAAATCTAATTGATAATTTGCATTTATTGTTATATAACAGATTCTGCATTAAAAACCATTATATAAAAAAGAATTATAATAACTTTTAATAAGATTATACACTATTAAAAACTATTCCGTCATGTAACACACTCGTACAATGTAACACGTACTAAGTGAAGTATAATTTTTGTAACTACATTTTTGTTATGTAAACAAAGTTGTATGTTTATTTTCCTTTCAAGATATTTATTATTTACGTATTATGTCTATCACAATTATCTTTAGTGTATAAAAATATTTTAAAAATTACAAACAGCAGTTAAACTTTTTTTCAGTAAATTAGAGTCATTCTTTTATTTTTGAGCTCCGTGGGTAACTCTATACTCAAGTTTAAATTTTGGAGAAATATTTCTTAAAAACTTTGGAGCCATAGTTTTATCAAGAAACCTTTTGTTAATAATTTACAACAATACAATTTAAAAATTACATGTTATTTAACTCAATATCATCATTTTATAATACGTCAAGGTGTTACTTTCTTCCAAAACTACTGAAAATCCGACTGTCTGATTGTCGATTTTGTTCTGACATACGTTTTGCTGATGTTAAGGTCATCAGCCGAAAGGCTGGTTTGAATCTCTAGAGGCTTTACTAAGTAAAACGAGAAGTGAGGTGGTTTACAATTGTTTTCCTCACTGACTGGAAAAGTATGTTTAACAGCATACCAGGCCCTGAAAAGCATCTACTTTCCACCCAGAAAATGACATCTTCACTTCATTCACCACAGGATCTGGCTGTATAATGAATGTCTGACTAGTGTCTACCTCTTCTGTTCTTAAGTGTTTCAGTTATATAATTGGCTGACCATGTGATACGAAACAGAACTATTTTTCATAGCCCTCGAACTAGCAGATCGAGTGTAAATAATTTAACCCTCTACCTGCCTGTTATGGGCAACTGACCAACGTATGTTTAGCTTTAAATCAGTTTTTTTAAATAAACTTACTTTTAGCATTCCGGTTATTATTATTATTATTATTGTTAATATTAAAGTTTTAGAGGTGTTAAATTAATGAGAAAACAACTAATAGAGGAAAATATCAGATTGAATTTCATGGAATGTTTTGTATAAATTTTATTTGCATATTTTATTATGAACGCATTCCTCTTTAAATTAATGTTATTAAATTTTTATTTGTAAAATTAATTAACGTAATGTTTATCATTGATACGAAATTCCTTTGTTAATTTGTTTCGCATCTAATCCATTCAAATAATTCAAATTAATTCCCAGTAGAAGCCCTTTTGGTTTCATTAATTCGCATTAATGGTGAATTAAATACGAATGGTATTTCATGATTGAACTTTTTATTTTAACAGTGTATTAAAATCATACGTAACCTACATATTCTATCTGTTTCTACAACTGCTTTCTCAATAGATCAGTCGAAGATCATGATTTGGACTTGTGGATAAGTTTTTAAAGTATCTAAACTAACAGAGTTTTGAAAATGTACGAATCAAAGTAAATATTTATCCTACTGCTAATTAACTATGAAAATAAACTTAAAAACTCCTTTATTCGTGTTTACTTTTAAAAAATATCAATC
Organism: Catonia carolina; assembly: GCA_035578175.1. Classification (NCBI taxonomy): domain Eukaryota; kingdom Metazoa; phylum Arthropoda; class Insecta; order Hemiptera; family Achilidae; genus Catonia; species Catonia carolina. The sequence continues at coordinate 250,213,006 of JAQMRL010000001.1, read as the reverse complement.
AATATTGTAAATAACTAACTTAATTTTCTCCACTACTAAATTATTCTTGGTCGCCTCCGTGGTTCATTGGTCAGGGCAAAAGGCTCTAATTTTCACTGCATAATAAAAGGTCCCGTGTTCGATTCCGGCTAGGGTCTGGTATTTGTAAAAGTGTATACCAAGATTTGTTGTTTATGCAAACTGGTGGGCATGTGTCCAAATTAATAAATGTCATTTGTATGTTTATTTGGCTTTTTTTTTTCTTTTTTTTTTTTTTTTATTATTTATTTAAGGTCGCATCGACTACGAGGTCATTAGCGACCACGTTACATTATAATAACATTATATTATACACATGATACATTATATAAATACATAATGAAAAATTTGTTAAGTTCAAATTAAACAGAGAAATAATAACTAAAAAATAGAATGATACAATGAAAAAAAGCGAATGTGATTCTACAACTATATTAAATCTGAAATTTTGTTAAATTTTAAAAAGTTTATTGTGTTTTGAATCGCTACTTTGTCTACTAAATTAAGTGCTAAAATGTTGTTAATTTTGAATACTGTTCGTGTGAATTGTGTGGTTTGGCAGTCTGTGATGATGTGTTTGATTGTAAGTGGGGTGTTGCAACGTGTACAAATTTGTGGTTCTTCTTTCTTCAGTAAGTGTTTGTGCGTAAGCGTAGAGTGTCCAATACGTAGCCGCGTAAGTAGAACTTGATGCCTTCGAAGCTCCAAGTGAGGCTGAGGGTTTTCAAAAATGTTTTTTCTGATGTGGTGAAGTTTCGTTGGAGGATGTCGAGACCAGATTTGGTTCCAGTGTTGTTTGATTTGGTTGTGCAAATGTCTCCTGAAATCTGTATGAGATGAGAGATGGTTATCTCTCAGTGGCGTCTTTAACGCCTATTTGGCTTTCTTTTTTTGTTTTTCCAACTTTGTAAGATTAATGGTATTTAGTAAACCTATTAAGTTAAATACGAGTATTTTTTTAAAAATTCCTAATATATGTGTACTCGTCTGCATTAGCAGTAATTGCAGAATAGTCGGACGTTAAACAACAAAAAAAAATATATGTGTACGTTGCAACCTGTTCAATTCAGAACAATAACCAATACCCAATACCCAATGAGATGAAGATGACGTGTATGACGTATGGTGTAGTCTTGTACAGACCCAGGCCGACTATTCCTGAGATAGTATGGTTAATTGAACCCCACCCATCAAAGTACACAGGTAACCACTGTCTAGTAAATTCAAATCCGTATTAAAGTAACTACCTTTACTAGTATATAAAAAAAAAAAAAAAAAAAAAAACTAGTATTTGAACCAGGAACCTTTGTCTTCAAAAATCAGCTGTTAAACAGCTGACTCACGGCAATGACTATCTCTAGACCAACCCGGTGATTATGAGTGTATTAAAGCGTTTGATGAGAGTATACGAGTATTACTTAATTATTCAACAATGTTACATTATTCACTTTTTTAATATCTGAGTTTGTTTACAATCACTTTAAAAATTACAAGTTAATAATATGAAAGTGTTCACATGACGAAGGTATTCCTTCCAAAAAAAAACAAAATATTTACAATTTTTTAAAACATTATATAAAATATGAATAACAGTAATAGAAAAGTTAACAAAATTAATACCAATGACAATAAAATGCGTAAATGAAGATGATGATAATTGAGATTATTATGGACTTCAATTTACAATGTAGGTTAATTGGTAAATCTGAAAAGAAGGTCAAGCAATTTTATTCATTTTAGTCGTGTTACTTTTTCGCCATTATCAAGTAAGTTAAGCGTCAAATTATTTGGTTAACTGCTAATTTTTCTTAATATTTTGAGCTTAGCTGCGTAATTTCGCCTTTCACAGTTTTGGCAATATTCACTTGTAATTTTTAAATTTTTTATGATGTTATCAATTTTTTTTGTAACAGCGTATTTCTTTTACAATCAGTTTATAAACACAAAAATTTTAAGCAAAGACGAGAAAATAATAGAGATGATAACGATACCTTATTATGAGATAACAATATTATTAGTTGAAGTAGAAATGAAAAAAATAAATGTTTAAATGATTAACAAAATTGTAGAGGTAAGTCTAGTGTTTTAAAACGTTTCAGTCTGTGAGTGTCTTTGCTGTTATCAAGGAGGTTAATCGCTAATGAATTCTGATGGTCTTCTAGTTTTTGTAAATGTTTTTCGCCATGTTTTTTAATTTCTTCTTTTATGGAGGCCAGGTTTAGGTCATCATGTAGTAACTCATTGGTTGCGTAGCATGGGGCTGCAGTGATTAGTCTCAAGCATTTTGATTGGAAGCGCTGCAGTATTTCTATAATTGAACTAGCTGTACCCTATAGCTCTAACCCATAAGGAAAAATATCAAATTTAATACGTAATTCTGTTTTGTTAATAAGAACATATTCCAATAAATGAATGTTCCTTCTCTTCATTTAAATATATATATTTTTTCATATAACTTTTTTTAATGTATAATATGTTGCGTAACAATAAATGCAACTTATCAATTAGATTTAACCCATAAAAAATTACAACCCACTGGTGTAATTAACAAATTATAACATTAAACATATTATACTGTGTTTAATTATCATTTGCAATCAAAATTAGATAAATTGTGTTATTTAAAATAAAAATAAAAAAAATACCGAAACCTCCTTTAAAGCAAAAAAAATAAAATAAAATAAAATGAGAAGTAATAAATAATAAGCACGTGATTCTGAAATATGTACACCGAACTTTACTGAAGATTATTAAAAATATTCATTCAGTTATTTAAATACATGAAAGTTTATTTTAAGTTTACAAGACAGACTGAAATAAAAGTTTAAGTTTTAATTAAAAATTGTGCATACATTGTTCCCTTTTGAAACCTATATGGATTTACGGCTTCCAAATTTATGACTCAACGAAACATTATAATTTACAACGCATTCATGCATTCCAGTCAAAAAAATTACGCCTTACAGTACAAGCACCTGTTTACATTAGTAATAAAAGTTTACACATATATTTGCAATCTTTTGTCCGAAATTCAATCAGAAACTCATAAAAATGCTTTTACAATAAGTTACAAGAACACATGTACGTTCACTTTCCATATTATATCTACCAGAAAATCTAGAAAGACGCCCATAAATACATTGGAAAAGAAACTTGCTAATTTAAAAAAATAAAACTTTTTTTAAGTTCAGAAGAATAAAAGCACAATTTTTGGGGAAGAACCAACCTAACTCTTTCATGCCAATCATGTCATTTAACAACAAATTATCATGTTGTCATCACATTTGTTGTGTCATTTTTACTGTTGTAAATAAATCGTTAAAGAAAAAAATAAAGAAAAGTTCTTAGTAAAAACATAAACGAAGAATATTTGATTACCTAACAGCTATAATTACCACAAAAATATTTCCTATTTCTTGGGCTTTGGTTATATATCTGATAAAACAATATTATGCACATCTATACAACTACTAAATTATAAAAAATTAAGATATGATTGAGATATGATATTCAGTAACATTTCTTTGTTAGATTAAGATTTATTGCAGTAGATCGCTACACTAAGATTGATGAACATTTCCATGCTTTAAAATAAACTGAGACAGATAGATTTCAAAATATAATTTTTTTGAATATTTAGTATCTGTTATTATATTATAACAAATCTAAATATGATGCTGAAGGTTTCAAAACTTGAATTACTTGATGGAACTTGCAGTCAATAGTACAGTCCTACGATTGGCCAAGAAGATCCCTATTGATAAATCTGATGCTGAAGGTTCCAAAACTTAAATTACTTGATGGAGCTGGCAGTCATCAGTACACTCCTACAATTGACCAAGAAGATCCCTTGGCAAGAGGCGTTTTTAACGTCTGTGCTAAGTACGTCGTATCACTCTAGTGTACATGACTCGTATGATAGGGTTGTCATGTAATTCAAATTTGTCATGCATCGTATTGTATAGTTGTTTGCGACGTCATTTACGTATGGAATTCGTACGTCTTTGTGGAACATTAAGTTTGTGACGTAAAAGGGGCATTACTTTATCGCTCGTTGAATCTTCTTTTTGAATTGCTTGTATACTTTTCGTGTATATATTTTTTTAAGCCCCAATTAATTCACTATAGTCAATTTTCAGCCTTTAGCGGATCGTTTGACTTGTTTTCTTCTATCCCATATCTTCTTCATATTTTCAGTTCTGGCCCTCCTCTGCACGTTGTTCCATGGTGTTAAGATTGTTGTTATCCGCTGTAGCCAGCCATTCTGAGACTTGTATTGCATGAGCTGATTGAGAAGTTTCTTGACAAGCCTTGCTTCTGGCAACCTGATTAAGTGACTGAAGAATGATAATCGTCTTTTTCTCATTGTGTCTGTTATCTGTTCGTTTTCTTGGTATAGTTCATTGTTGAGCCCAAACCACCATTTACCGTAAGACTGGTGTTTAAAGTTGAGAACGGTTTTTAATATTCATCTATGAATTTTTTGGGGCCGACAGTTGTGGATTTGGCGTTCAACTTGTATATTTTAGTATAATATTAAAATCTTTTACAAGTTTTTAAAGAAGTTATTATGAGTAACAACATTTTCTGGAACAGTCACCTTGTCACAAGAATCTATTTTTAATTATTGTTCATTTTAATAAAATAACTTATTTTGTTTTACTTAAGTAACCAAGGAATAATTACAAAAACAGTTTAATTAAAATCTAAGATTAAAACTCAGTGTTTTATTGAAACTGTTGTTTGTAGGTAGGTATTTTTTATATTACCTTTAACCTTTACAGTATTCTTCTTTAGTACGGAAAGTTAAATTTTCTTACAGCAACCGCAATTTCTCATCTCAAAGAGAAAAACTTAGTTTCTGCCTAATTATAAAGACCAAAATCCTTTGTAGTAAAGTTTCTATTATAAAGTATTAATACATATTCTTTATATTATAGTTTGATATTGTTGTTTAAAACACCAAAGAAAATATTTTTGTTGTTAGAAACTAATACTGTAAAAAATACAAAAAAAAATATATATATATATAATGTACTTCATTTATCAAGTAATATTATTGATGTACTGAAATGTTTTGTATATTTTTCTCCGTAGACAAAAAGTCTTTAGTTTATAATGTAACTGCTATACGATAAACTACTAGTATAAAACTATTGAAGTTGTACTAATACTATTATTAGATGATATAACATCGTATATTATATCATTTTAAACAACATATATGCGCGCGTGATAGGAATGAGTTATTGAATAATTTTAATAATTTATGTTCAAGAACTGGTAGTTACTACTCTGTACGAAACATAGTATGTAGTTGTGTGTACAAATGATGGCAGTTACGTATGGGTAATATAAATGAAGCAAAATTGTGTCAGTAAAGTTTAAGAATATTATATCCCTCCATACGTAAATTTACTTTTTGATTTATTTCTTATTAAATAATTTAGTTGCATTAAAAATTGTGTTATTTGTTTCGACGGCTAAAACTAAATAATAAGAAGCAAGGTGATTTGTTTGTTACGTTACTGGTGAAATATTCATGAGGAAAGTTACAAAAGTCATTGCTCGATTCACAAAGTGAGAGAACTAAGACCACTGAAATAGAATTGTTTATTCAATTTTTCAAATTTAAAAAATGTCAGTCTGCAAAAACTGTTAAGGTTAAATCGAGTTTTGTTTTGAATTTACTGTCTTATTAATTAACTTTACTAATAGTTTTCGATGTTTAAATTAAGTTTAACGTTAGTTAATTAAGTTAAGCGTTAAGTTTAAGCGTTAACAGTAAAGAAAATTATTTAATGATAACTAAAATACTTAAGTTGACAAAACGCAGCGTTAGTCCTGGTATTAAGTTAAATGAGAGTAGTTATTGAATGCACTTTTATCCGCTAATTATTTGTGGATTGTGCAGGAGACAGAGGATGGTCTTCAACGGGCGGTCCATGTGTTACACAAACTGTGTAAAGAATTTGGCTTAAAAATTTCCATTGATAAAACCAAAATAATGGCTTTTAAAGGCAAAAAACCCGTTCGTTCAAAAATAGTTGTGGATAATATCGTAATGGAGAGAGTACTCTCTTTCGTTATTTAGGGTTTAATGTGGGGCTTCATTCTGATTTAGATATAGAGCAGAAATTAAGCCAATTTCAGAGAATATGCGGGACTATAAGTATAACTTTGGATAATAGAGCGAGAAAGGTCACAAAACTTTAGTTCTACAAAGTTATGGTAACTCCAGTTATTCTGTACGGAAGTGAGGCGTGAACAACAACAAAAACCCAAGAGCGGAGAATTTAGACGGCAGAGATGAGATTTCTTCGAAGAGCTAAGGGGTGTGCATGATTGGACGGAATATGGAATGAGGAAATCAGGTTAGAATTGGGTATTTACAACTTGAACGAAAAGATAAAGGATTATCGCCAAAGTTGGAGACACATATTGCACAGGATGTAAGATCACAGGATACCTAAGCAGGCACGCTGGTATGCTCCCGAAGGTAAAAGGGATGTCAGTAGACCTACGAGAAGATGGAGGTATATGATATGATTTGTGAGTTCGGAACAGGCTGCGACCTAATCCTTGGCTGGAAGAAGAAAAAGAAAACAAAAGTACTTTTATGAAATTAAAAAAATGTACTATGGTTGATGACTGCAGCGTACCGATAAACACATCTATGTAGGGCAAGTCAATCAAATGTGAGAAAACAAGCCAAACAGCTGAAATAGTCAAGTGCATAAGATGAGCGTAGTGTGATTTCAAAAGACAAATTAATATTCTGAAAAATCATAAAACCTACTCAGATTAAAAATTTTTGTTTTTAATTAATGTGTACTTTCCATTTTCTCATAAGCTGAGCAAACATGGTACTTTACAAAAGGCATGGTGGAGAGCCTGGGCAAAATACAAAGATCTAAGGAAAGATTGATGCTGAATATTAAACTCAAAGGCTGGGTAACCACGTAGCTTCATTAAAATGGCGATGGGCTGGACATACTAAGAGGGAGGCAATCGATGGAGTAAGGCCCTGGCTGGGAAAGAAAAGTCCACAAACATAGTAGGGAGATGACATGAAACTGGTGGCCGAATTTAATTGGACAGAATGGTGCAATGTAGCCGATTAAAGTGGTAAAGTGGGGAGTCCTACATCCAGCACTGGATGATAACAGGTTAATGAAGATTCTTATTTATTTAAATCTTATTTTAAATAAATAAGACTCTTCATTAACGTCAATGCCGTCCGTATTGGCGTAGTTGGTAACGTGCTCGCTTCATATCATGCGGTCTTTGGTTCGATTCCAATTCAAGCACGGCATATTTTCATACGTGACAAAAAATAATTTCATCCTTCACCGTCTGCATTAGCAGTAATTGCAGAACAGTCGGACGTTAAATTAAAAAAAGAGGTTAATAAAGAAGACATTACTTATTTTAGATCAACCAGAAATTGTCTATTTAACAATTAGTCTATGCTACTGTTCCTAGTCAGCGATCAAAATATATTTTTACAAATGACAATAGAAGCGTCTATTACTTGAAGTTTCTTCAAGTGTAGTTTATTACCTGTTAGGTGCCGCAGCCTTTTCTGTAAATTACTTGTTGATTTTCTAGTACAGACTAAAGGGTTCTACTAAGCTATATTCAACTAGTCTTCAATATTCTTTACGTTTATTGGTTTTGTGTATTTATTAATCTAAAATCCTCTTTATGATTCTTTATTCTTCTAGCAATTCGAAGACCGTTTATTACAAACAGAGCCGCGTTTTGTAGTTCAAGTCAATAGTAAACGGATTGTAAAGTGATTCGGTGTGTAAACATTCAGTTTTAGTGATTAGAAACCAGTTATGTGTAAGGCATTGAAATAGATAGCTTACTACATAAGGAAATAATGTTATAATGCAGCTGTAAGTAACAAATTAATTATTATAAATAACTACAAAATAATTTTATTTAATTGTATGACCTCATTTTTTTTCAAGTTTAGTTTGGTCTTAAGATTTTAAAACCTTTTGTAATCAATTTAATTGTTTAAAATTATGAGAAGATTATTTATTATTATCACATTGTTCATTAATGTTCTAATTCATTCCCAAATTTTGATATGATTTATTTTCTTTTTCTTATGGTTACTCTCTCAAGTTACCATTGATCTTTCCATTTATACCAGGTCGTTTATAAAGCAGACTTTTTTCTTTGTTTATTTTAGGTCGCATCAACTAAAGTAGTCATTAGCGACGATGATGGATTGTAACTGTGAAGGATAAATTTATTTTTTGTAACGTATGAAAATATTCCGTGCCTGAGTTGGATTCAAATCCAAGACTGCAAGATGAGAGGCGAACACGTTACCAACTACGCCAATGCGGACAGGATAAAGCAGAATCATTTACGTCACAAAGAGAGAACAATGAGAACCGGATGAATGAAGACACATGAAAAAATACTAAATAACTTAATTATATTAAAAACTATCTAAAAAAATATTAAACTGCACTTATACCAATATTGTGATTAAAGGAAACTAAACAAATCATAGGCAAAGTTACTAAAAAACAAAAAAAAAGAAAACAACGCAATTAGTGGTCAAACATGAAGAACAGGTGAAATGTATAACAAAACCACAATAATATCTTAAATAAAGAATAATGTAAAATTAATTGCAACGGATGAAAGCGGTTTGTTCTAGTTTTTTGAAATATTGGACCTAGTGAAAATATACATTTTTCAGCAACATACCTTGTGAAAACTGAATAATATTAATGAAATATTACGCACGTGTAGTTTTGCCTTCAGTGGCCGTAAAAACGTTAAATATTATTACTTACAGATGTAAATTAAATAGTAAAAGAACATACTAATTTCCAGTAATCATCGTTCGAATATTGGAAGTATAATAGCCGATAGATACACATGAATAAACGAAAAGTATGTTTTAATTAAGTTGGAATGAGAACTAATTTTTACGGTTTAATACATAATATGAGTCTGACCTGCAGTTTTAAGTTAAATTATACTTGAAATAAACAATATCAAAACTGTAACAATATCATTTTATAAATTTTTGCAAGAAGTGACCTATTAAATAATAACAAATTGAGTTAAAAATGTACTGAACAGGAATATCTACTCAGTGAAAACAAAAAAATAAGTAATGACGTGTACATTTTAAAAACTTACTAGTATTTTTAAGTAATATATTTTGACAAAAACCATTTATAATATAAACGCTTTAGTTATATCCAATGAAAGATCCGTAAATGGCTATATTCTCAAAAGAAAGGTATATAATTTCTCCTTGTAACTGTGTTCTGGAAATGGTTGCACTAACGGGAAAAGGGGCAGATAAACTAAGAAATACTTTAAGTTGTATAAAACATTAGCATTAGTTTAGATCACAATATGAGAAATAATTTCCCAAAACGGGCAGTTGGAGTGTTAAATATTTTGCACTTGACCTGCTAGTTTCAAGGCTACAACAAATAGCTCTGTTTCTTGTCACATAGTCAGCTAATTATGACTGGAACATTTAAGAACAGAAGAGGTAGAGGTATAAAAGACAGTAGAGTTATCTCCTCTGAAAGTAATGCATTTCATTATACAGCCAGACCCTGTGGCGAATAAAGTGAAGGTGTCATTTGCAGGGCGGAAAGTAGATGCTTTTCAAAAGGCCTGACATGCTGATAAGTATACTTTTACACTCGGTGAAGATGGCAATGGTAAATCACCTTACTCCTCGTTTTAGTTAGTAAAGCCTCTAGAGGTTTAATCCAGCCTTTTGGCTGATAACCTAAACAACATGAGAAATAAAGAAATAACGTGGATGAATAAGAGTAGCCGTCATCACAAAGTGTGTCAACAGTAGGAAGTGGATGAAATTGGTGGAAAAGAGCAACGACGTATTGGTATAAAGACTGATACAACGGAACCAAGAAAGAGTGAGTGAAAAAAATATAGGTGTATGATATAAGAAACTTATGGATAATGAATGGTTTCATCAGGTACAAGATTGAGATTCATGGAGGAAATCTGGAGAAGCTTATTTCAAAATTTGACTGACGACTGTGGAAAAAATGAGAATATGAACTCTCATATTTATATAAGTTTTGATGTACTGTACTTCAGAAATAACAAATATGTTAACCCATAAAGATTTCAAAACAATTTCATTTAATATTTTCAGAAAACTTTGCATGATATTTGCTTTATCGCACTTGTAAAAAAATATTTTTTAGATGGTATAATTAATTTATGTCTATTCATCGTAATATAAAAAATAATTTTCCACTATTTCTATCTTTTTATTTTTTAGATAGTGAAATGTACATTTTTATTTATTTATTTCACAGCAGTAACTTCATATTCGTAAAATATTACCATCTATACCGGACAAAATTATTGGTTCCGGAAATTGTTTAATTAATATTAAGTATTTACTAATTGTATTTAATAGTTCCGTGACTCATTTTATCATATTTTTAAACTTATTTTAAACTTCTGTTCTTTTATTCTGTCGTTTGCACCGGTAAGAGCATTACATCAGTTAATGAGTGAGAGATACTACATCAGTTAATCGTTGTGTGTTGTACACACTCTCAGGAAATATACTTTTGCACAATTATGCTTCACTCTCTTAGACTTTTAAGTCGATTTTGTAATTTCAGTACCAGGTGTGCACCTATTCTTAAGTTTTTTTATAACAAGAATTTTTGTCAATGTACATTTAGCTATAAGTGAGTTTACATGAATGACCACGGTAGTGAAATATTTCCAGTTTTTTTCGCAACCTTGAACACTCAAATACTGATCCATATTTTTAGGTTAAGTAGTGTTAATTACAGACTATTACAAAAGAGATCTGTAGTAAATATTATAAGACAATGTGAATTAAATATTTCAGGAGAATGGTTGCAATAAAAATCAGTTCCAAAACTTTTGTAAGTGGGCATTTTTTAAGTAACACATAATTCTGAGGTACAGGAAACTACATAAGAAGTGAGTTAATAATATAGAAGATGAATACGGAAAGACCAGTGGAATCGTTAAATATGTTTTAATAAACTATTAAATTTGTTAAAGATATCTGAAATTATTACATAAAAAACAAAACTTGGTAAATTATTGTCATGTTTTACTTCGTAGAAAATAATTATGCTTGTACTGTTTAGGATGAAAAAATTTAACAAATTTAAGTAAACTTTTTCAGATTATTATTTGGTAATGTTTACTTTGTGTTTTTCTCAGTGTTGGCAGTAATCTGTTAGATAATCTTCTGTCAATAATTTAAAAACGTACACAAGTAAGTTTGCTATAATTATACTAATTTATTGACGAGCCAACTAAACCTGAAATAAAAAGTCTAAACATATGTTACTCATAATGGGTTTTAAACATTATTTGATAACTTTTACTTACATTATAAATTAAGTCTATATTTGGTTTGCAAACGAGTTTGAATTTCTTGTTCTTTCTTTTCGATGGTGTTTTCAAAACTCTCCTCTTTTAATATTGTCTAGTATCAATTCAACAACAACCGGTCAGATTGACTCACCTGTGAACAGAAATTATATTTAATTAAAGACTAAAAAAAAGAAAAAAAGACTTCGTGGCGTATTTTTAAAGTAAGTACCGTTTTGAAATTCCGCCACAGCATCGCTGCGGTTGATATTTGGCGCATGCATGCTGTGTACCGCTATATATTAGCAAGCCACAGATGCCATTAAAGAATCATTCGACCGTGTTTACGTTTGGTTGTGAGTATTTGAAATGTCTCCTCCGATTGAGAATCCCGCCGACTGCGAAATACGCGCTATGATTCGTTTTCTTAGTGCTAAAGACATGAAAGCAGCTGAAATCCATCGTCAGATCAGTAAAGTGTATGGAGAAAACATTTTGAGCGATGAAATGATACGGAAATAAAGGAGAGCTTTTAAAGATGGCCGTGCGAATGTGCATGACGAAGAACGAAGTGAGCAACCTTCAATCATTATTGACGACTTGGTGCAGAAAGTTGAGGAAAAAGTGAGAGAGAACAGACACTTTACGATTTTATCGTTATCTAATGAGTTTCCTGTAGTTTCAAGAAGTGTGTTTTATGAAACTGTGACAACGTTAATTTATTAAAAGTTATGTTCACGCTGAGTTGCAGTGCTTGTCCAATCAGTCGGCAGATTTCTACGAGTATGGCATTAAGAAGCTGGTTGTACAATACGATAAGTGCATTAATATTTGTGGGAATTATGTAGAAAAATAATTAAAATACAGACTTTCATATAAAACTAAAATTATTACGAAAAAAATTACGTGTTTCTTTTTATTTCAAAATGGAGCTTACTTTAAAAATACGTCTCCTATTAAACACTTGCAGTTATATAAAAAGTTTCTTCGATTTTCATTATTTAATAAGAGTTGGTTAACCTAGAATATGTAACTTTCACATTAATTTTTAGAGCACAAAATTAATATTTTATCGCACTCGTTATTCCTTTAAAAAAAATCAACATCAAAGAATAAATTTCAATTGACACATAAAAATAATTGTTTTTGAATAGACTAAAAAATATTTATAAACAGTATTGTATAATTTTTCAACTGAGTATTAACAATCTGGAAAAACCATTACATTATTTATGAAGGAAAAATATTGTGACAATATCGAAGAAGATCATGGTTCTCGAAATTTCTAGTAAAATAGTAAAATGTTCATAAAATGGTAATGAGTAGATAATATAGTGCAAAAGTAACAAAAGGACAATAGTAACAATAAAAGTTTACCTATTTATAAAAGGTGTATGAGAAGGTCGGGTTATTGTTGTACAACTATTTATGAAAGGGCCGGTTGATTACACTTTCTATTTACAATAGGTCTATTGTTGACTTGTTTACATTAAATTTTTCTAGCACTCATTTATAAAGGGTTTTGTTGTACTTTATTATTTGTATCGAATCTCGGTGTCTTTCGGAAAGATTATTTTATGATTCACTATAAAAAGAGACCCCCACACGCGGTCAGGGAGTTATTATTCGTTTGATCTTTGACGAGTGACTATCGGGGCGTTATATTAGGTTAACGGTTCCGAGTAATTGTTATACTGTCTTTGTGTGTGTGTGTATTGTGTAACGTTATTGTGTAGGTGCATTAAATTCAGTTTTTGTGCATTCAGTTTCATTTTGTATGTGTATTCTATAAAATTGATTGTAAGTAGTGCTAAGTAAATTATTAAGTTATTTATTGTTTATTATTTATTTTAAGTAAATTATTAAGTTATTTATTGTATTACTTAATTATAATTAGTTAATTATTTATTTCGTAAATCTTTTAGTGTAATAAATATTTGTAATTGTAAACTTTAGTGTATTAATTTTTTAATAACCTAGATCCCGAAACGGACCTTAGCGATACGTGTCACAATATGTTACTTGCTTAACTGACGACACACTCCTAAGACAGCTCTCCAGAAAATAAAATGTTTTGTTAAATTTGTATTTTACAATGTCATTTAAAATCTAACATCATAAATATAACTTTTATAAATTGCAACAGTTATGCATTTCTAATAATAGTTGTTTTCTTAACATTAAACGTTTCACTACTGGTTCTATTGGGTTTTATTTATAGTTCCAGTTACTAATGTATTTTCTAGTACTTCTACTGTAGTTACTTCAGTCACGAGTTTGCCTTCGTTTGTAACGAGGGTTAAAAGGGAAAAAGCATCAGTGCGCATGCGCGACATTTCAGTAAATCAAACAAAATAACTTATACTATACCCAAAGCATCTATAGTATATCGTGGAACATTTTGTAGGTACTGTACGAATAATTTTATTTGTTACCGTAAACAGAAAGGTTAGTTTCTCGAAAACGTGAGCAGACTATTCACAGTGCTGAACGAAATCTAATATGCAGTGTAATATTGCTGTGAAGTTGGAGCTAAACAAAAATACCTTTCCCTGTCACTTAACAAAAGCCATGAGCGAGTGGCTAACTACTGTAATATTTCTCTCTCCACAATTCAAAAAATAAAGAAGGAAATTAAAGACGTGATGAAGCTATTCTTCAACGTTTTGTTGACACCTGTTAATAAAAGAAAATGATTAGGTAGATACTAGTGAGACTGATGGTGAAGACGCCGGGGACAGATAGTAAAGAGGGCGATTCATTTGTAGAAAATTTTGTTCCAATGGAATAAGTAGCTAGTAATTACAGTAAATCAAACATTGCTAGTTGTGTAGTTAAGCTATAGGCAAAATTACAGGTCACATTTCTTATACGGTTTATGAAGAAAACAGTTTCTCGAAATAAACTACAGCTTACAAAATGTATGTAAAAACTGAACGGTAGTGAAATGTACGAGAAATATCTCACTGTTGAGGTTGGCAGCACTGTAAAATTCACTTCCCTTCCTCAAAGCCCATCCATGCGCAAAAGGCAATCTCATGACTTCAGTACCTATACTACTATTCGAGACAGGCAGGTGCCTGTCTCGAATAGTAGTCGCTCCCTTCCGTTTTAATTTGCCTCTACCTAGGGCAAGCAATCGCTAATTCTATAACTGAATTGTAACATTATATTACACAAGATAGTAGTCAATTGTGCTCACGAGAAAACATAAATGAACATTTAACATCAAAACAAATAAACGTAAGATAAATATATTTGTTCAAAATATAATTTTAATGCACCGGGTAATTTTTAAATCCTTGGTGTAATAATTAATTCACATCATATTAAATGTGTAGAAATAAAGAAAATTTTATATATACTTAATTTAAATGTATACACGTTTTATGTTAAAGTATTAATTGAATTTCACATAAATTTAAAAATAAGAAAATAAAAATGAAACAAACAGAAAGGAAGAATGGTTTTTAAACAAAGTTATGAGTCATGGTAATTCAGTTGGGATTTCTAGAGTATAACCTCTGTTTTGTGTACACTTTAAGTTTTTTTATTCCTGGTGTTTTTTCCATTTTTTTAGAAAAGGAGAATATTTTATGTTCTTTTTTAAATGTTCTTTTGTATGTTCTATGTTCTTTTATATTATTTTATATTTGTGCAAGATTTATTTACCGACTTGTATTTTACACCAATTTTTTGTTTACATTATTCTGGTATATAATTTGTTATGAATGTAAACTTTCTTTTAGTAAATAACGTTAATAATTTGTGATAATAGTACACTATTCATCTACTTAATACTTTTTATTATATATGATTTGTTTATGTTAATACATTAATCAAGGGTTCAACAAGAATGTAGCCTCTCGCAGGTTTATATAACATTTTTATGGACGATGTCATTCGCCAATGGAAGCAGCAGACTCCTCCAGGTAATTAAATGTTTCAGGATTCCTGTCTGAGCAACCTAATGTGTGCAGATGATATGGCAATACACAGATGGTTATCAGAACGTGAGTCATCCGAACCGTCAATTATTCGAACCATTCTCGTAGAAGAAAATGTTTTTTTTTAAGTTTGCAGCCTTAACAGATTCAGTGCTGGAGACTCGCCTTGCGGGTCATGGGTAGGTGTTACCGCCAGGCTGCCGTCTCACTTAGCGGGTTCTGTTTTGTTATCATTTTAAGCAATTTTGGACGGACACCACCTGTCGGATATCACTTTGTTGCAATTATATAGCTCTCAAAAAGGATTTATCTTTGTAACCGTGCAGTTCCTTTTTGAATTTTCGTCATATGATCTATCCTCGCATAGTATACCGTTCAGTATTTTTAACGAGTTTTCAGGGTACAGTTATAGCCGTAAATTTAGTATCTTTGCACGTATCGATTCAAAATAGCTTACAGTTTTAGAGTATACTTTTAATGTATATTATTTGTGGATTAAAATTATATAAGAAATTACGCGTAAATATTAACGTCAAACGGAAAAATTCAAACAAGAAATACATTTATCATAACAGGCGAAAATAAACCTAAAAAGAACATTGACTTGTTTACTTTTATATTATTAGCAAACACTCCATGTATAAATAAAATTGTATCAAATAAACCGGTGGCAAATAAAATTATAAATCTATAAAAATGTTAGTAACATAAGTTCTAGGCCTTATGAGAGATACCTCATAATTGCTCAGCATTAAATTTGTTAATATGCGTTATAGCGCTAATATGTAGGATAAAAAATGTAGAAAATTTAAAAATGTACAACTTCTATTTCAAACAATTTTTTGTATAATGCTTAGCTTAGTGGTAATTAGTGATTTTCTGTTTTTCTAAAAATCTGTAAGAAAATAGATTTTTAAATATTTTGGCCGTAGTATCCATTTTACGACAAAAATGCACATTACCAAATTATAGAAAATCAAAATATCTACAACTTTTATTTTCAGCATGTAGAGCCTGTTAACTATAGAGCCTAGTTTAGCGTGAAAGAGTGATTTTCCTTATTATTAAGCCAAACAAAAGTTGGGTTTTATTTTGCATCATTCACTCACGATTAAAATTAAGTTATGTGTTTTGAGGTTGGTTAGTTATTTTGTTTTTTCTAATGTTTATTACTAATATTAGGTTACATTATTCATTATTGGCAGTGGCAGGAGAAAGTCGTGTGAGTGTTTCACACCAGATTTTTTTTTTTATTTATACTTAGCTAAAATTGATACTTTTCTGTTCCCTGCCACATTGAAATCTATTTGCTCAATCTAAAGGAAAATTTTACGTTTCTTTTTAAATTTAAATATTAAAATTACAATTTAGTAATAAAGCATTGTATATTAAAATATATTTTACAGGATATACAGCATCAAAATTGGTCAAAACACAGAAAATTTTATTATGTCGGCTGTGGAGAAAATTTATACGAAGCTAACTAAAATGATTTGTCGTTCTGATATTTTATTTTAAAATTGATGCGCTGAAATTAAATTTAAAATATTCGTAGTTATTATATTTTGCTGTAGGAAAATATTTCTAGTAATTTATACGTAATTTTAAAAGCAGGACTGTTTAATCGAAACTCAGTTTATTATAAACCTACATTTTCATTTTGTCGGCTTATGTAATGATGTAATAACACAAAGTTTATAAATATTTAAATAAACGACAGTAATTTAAATGCAAATTTTCGGTTTATTACACACATAAAAATACATTAGTTACATTACTTTATAATTGTAATGTAATTTTAATCTTCAGTAGCCTAATTATTTCATAGTAAACAGAACAATACAGAAATAATTAAGTTAAGGGTGAAAAACATCTGTGTCCTTGAACCATTGGGCTACTATTGCGACATTTTTTTACAGTTGCTCATGTAAAAACTACCCTCTTTAAACTTTAAAAGGTAAAAAGCATTATGTAAAGAAAACGTTACCTTTCTATATTACATCCGCTTTTGAAGGAAAGATGTTTTCTCTACACCTTTCATTTTCTCCTGTTTTTCTTTTTCTTAGAGAAGAAAAATTTAATCTAAAACGTACTTTGAATTCCATTTGCTACCTAATCGTACCGTTTACTAACAGAGAATTAGCTTAATTTTACCAAATTAGGAACGGTTTAAAATACAAAGTTAATTAAAATGAGGTTATTTGTATCGTATTTATTTGTTTTTTGTACTATATTAGGTGAAGTTCCGCAATCATAAAAATAAATTTTTCTGACGACTTGGACAAATATTTTGACATATTTTTATTATATTTTAAAGTAAAAATACATTTTTAATATTCTCTAGAATAATCCAAAGTGGTGCTCTAATTTAGGTATTTATATATTTCACAAAAATCTTCTCTGAGGTCTACAGAATTTGATTAGTTGGAAATACACGTCACCAAAACTCGGAGATTTTCTGCTCCGTACCACATCTTAAAATCCCATTATCTTTCAACTAATAAGTCAAGTTAACTACCTGCTGAGCCGAAACGGTCGATGACTCCTACACTTTTGCTAGAAAAATCTAAAGAATTATAAAAAAACGAATACAAAGAATAACTAGAAGATGAATTGCAATAGGTATTAGCTTAATGAACCGCGTGCAGCTAATAAACTACATCTGGTGATAATTCATACAAAAGCCATTGTTGTCAAAACATAATTGTATTTTTACACTATTACATTGACAATATGCCACAGTAAAATAAATTATGAACTGCAAAATGGTTTACTGGTTGTGCAGAGTTGCACAAGGAATAAATTGAAATTAAAGAAAGTGATCAAAAATACGAGCCATTGTTTTAAAATAATAATGAAATGAGATAACTTATCTGCGCAAATTATGTGCTAAATTTTTGTAGATAAGTAGATTATAAAAAGTAAAATATAGTAAAGGAAAACAAAGGCAAAATTATTATAAGCAAATTTTAGATCAAGTTCCACAAGATTCTATAAAATGATTAAGGGATCAGAACCTTAAGGGTAAACAAAGAAGGACGTTACTCGTGAAACGAGATTAAACTAAAAACGAACGCAATAATCGTAAATCTCTATCACTTATTAAGGGTACACAGTGCATGCCATTGTGGTAGCTTTTGCATCGATATAGAGCATCCGTGGAATGTGGGACAGTCGAGAGAAAATGAACGGTGAGATGCAAAATCAATTTGTAGATGAGCTTTGTTGTATAGTGGCCTAAGTCCAGCAGCAGACTAGACTATTAATAAGTACAGTGGTTCGTACTCTACTATAGGGAGATATATTAGATGGACCAAGCAAAACCATCTTGTTACCACGATACACTTAATAATGGTGTTTCTACTTAACAATTCAACCCCTTTCCACTTATATAATAACAAATAAGTTTCCAAACATACACTAGCTAATATAATTGCTAGTGCACTAATATAAGGTTAGTAAATGCACTTAATATGAATTCCAACTAAACTTATCAGAATAAACAATAGTAATATTATAAACTTATAGCAAAGTAAATCCCACAAAATCTGATTGAAATGGAAATGAGGAAAAGGTATTCAGCAGTAATGAGACCGGACTTGTATGACATTATTCGACCGGAAGTGTTAAACAGCTTAAAAGGAATTTTGAATTCACCCATCATCTGCTCAATTGTATCTATTCTAAGCTCTCTATATAGCACTGTACGAAAATCAAAACCCCTAAAATTGATTTGCATTTAATTAAAAATTACAATTCACTATGTTTCAAAATTAACAATTATTTCGTACATACGGTAGGCCTATACACTACAGAATCATAAATAAAGTAAACTTTATCCGAAAATTTGCAATTTATACACTAATACTAGAAAAAAGTCACGAAGAACATTTTTAACCTCAATATAGACACCTTGAATCATTTTTAATTTTATTTTATTACGATTGGAATAAAATTAAACAATAATTTAACTTAAAAGAATTAAACATTAAAGCGTGAAAATCTTTTAGTTATTATTATTATTTATTTTATTTAGTTAAATATACATCAAAATTATTACTATACTACGTGTTTTTTAAGGTCATCAGCCAAAAGGCTGGTTTGAACCTGTAGAGGTTTTACTAAGTAAAACGAGGAGTGAGGTGGTTTACCCTTGCCTTCCTCACTGAGTGGAAAAGTACGCTTATCAGCATAGCGGGCCCTCTGAAAAGCACATATTTTCCACTCAGCAAATGGCACCTTCACTTCATTCACCACAGGGTCTGGCTGTATAATGAAATTCATTACTTTCAGAGGATATAACTCTGATTAGTGTCTTTTACACCTCTACCTCTTCTGTTCTTAAATGATTCAGTCATTTAATTGGCTGACAAGTGATAAGAAACAGAACTATTTATTTTAGCCCTGCAGCGAACAGAATGAGTGTAAATAATTTGACATTCCACCTGTCCGTTATGGGCTGACTACGTGTTATTACCACTATTACTACTATTTCATAAATTCTTTGTGAAAATATATACAATATTTTTAACTAAATAACTCATACGCAAAAACTCTTCGTCTCAAAGATTCTGCCCGCATCCGCGCTTAGGAGTACTATACAAAAAAGTATTTTAAAAAATGTTATAAATAGACCTACTTATAACCACTATAAAAATTACTAGTATACCATTTAAAAAGAGTACAATAATTACGTTTAACAGTTTATTTAAAAAAAAAAGCATTAAATATATTTTCTCAGCGTGCCTCTTCGTTCCGAAGGACCGTCATGGTGATGCTTACTTTAATGGTAGCTATCCAAAACAGTTCTTCTGAGCTATTGTTAAACAATACTCTCAATTTGGCCATCTATGAAATTCTTCTACGTCCTGATCCCTTTCTACTGTCGATTTGCCTTACAGAATATGTTTGAACAAATCATACCTGCTCTCATCTCTTATGATATAACCGTGATATTGCAGCTTTCGCGCCTTCACTATGCTGACCAATTCTGCTATCTTGTTCATTTCCTGTTTCGACATTGAATATAACCCTTATAATTTTTTTAAAAAGTATAATTCTTATGCAATCAGTTTTTTAATGTCATTACAAACTTTAAGCAAAGATGATAAAAGTCTCTATACTAACGTTCGTACAATGAATATATATAAAACACAATCAGTAGTGAGTTTAAAAAAAATTCTGAACAAAAATTAAAACTAAATTTGACTCTACTGTGAATTAATAAATTATCTTGAAACATGAAGTAGTTGAAGCTGAAAATGACGATGACCATGATGAAGATGATAGTGATGCTGATTATGAGATGACTAATGAGTAATCTAAGGATTAAACTTTACTTGAAAATTAAATTTGTAAACCAAAGACACATGATAAATAAAAATAATACTAATACTAAATTTAATAAAAATACTTTACGCAGCGTCATATAACTAAGGGATTCTGCTTACAAGCAAAGGACAGGATACTATCCATAAATTTTTCTACATAAACTTTCCCACATTAAACGTAGTGCTTACTAAACTAATGCTCTACAAAATAGGGTAGGTACCATGTCTGCTGAAATTTTTGGGGAGGCTGTATCCTCGTAGAAAAAAATGGTTTTTAAGATTGCCGCCTTATGCATTTTAGTGCAAAAATAAAAGTTATACACAAATTAAAAATCTACAACTTTTATTTTGAACATTCGTTTGTGTAACACTTCGTTTAGCGGCAACTACCTAGTGATTTTCTGTTTATTCAATGAAAAACTGAAAAAATCGATTTTTTTAAGATTTCGGCCGTAGTGTTCTTTTTACGACAAAAATGCATATAATCAAATTTATAGGAAATTTAAAAAAAACAAATTTTAATATAAAAATTTTTCTCTACAGAGCCTAGTTTAGCGACAGAAAGTGTTTTCTGTATTTTTAAGCCAAACACACTGGTTCTCATTTTGCATCATTCACTCATGATTAAACAACGGCAAATACCTCTATTTAGGTTATGTTTTTTGGGGTTAGTTTTTTTTGTTTATTTTTAATGTTACGTTACATTGTTCATCATTTGTATTGGCAAAAGAAAGTCATGTGAGTGTTGCACACCAGATTTTTATTTTTACAGTTATTTTGTGCATGTTATTTATCAAAGACTTAATGGTAATTGAAGTTTAAAAGAACTACTAAACCTAGACTAACTAACTGGTAAACTAACTGGTACCTAACTGGTAAACCTAAATCCAAACCTTTTACAAAACGTTGCAGTAATGATCATAAACACCACTAATGAGCAAAGGAAGGAAATGCATGGATAAAATTATTTTTTTATATATAAAGAAGTACACGGATATTGTATTGACAGGATAGAAATATTTATAGTACTACATACGGTATACAGTCAGTACATTGATAATAATATAACATTTTATCGTTATAAGAAAATAAATCTGTTTTCATATTGTAAATTTTAATCTTTAAAAATATCTGATCTTCTTAACAAATAATTCAAAGAATAAACTTTTTTATGAATTCCCTTCCAGGGAAAATGAAAGCAAAAAACTCGTTTAAGCTAGATAATAAAGAAGCCGATTTATTATAAAATCGAAATAAATAAGCCAGTGCGAATTCGTCGTCGTTGCCGTCATCGTTCTGTGTAAAGAGAACAGAACGAAACGCGGAATGGCTGCCTTGTTAATCCGATAACAGTCTAAGCAAGTTTTTCTGATTCGATTTTAAGTATGAAACAAGCTTACTAACACAGTCAGCACAGAGTAGCTAACAGAAATAACGTCTCAAGTCTTTATATCGGAAAGCGGATTTTGAGATTATATAAGGACGTTCAATTTACTACCCTCCTTCCATGACTACACTTCCCAACCCCCTATCCAACCTTATTGTACCCCACAGAAAGTCGTCTCGCAGCTGCCGCAACTTCCTCACTTCACTTATTTAAATGCGTCGAAACCAGGCCATTATCATTAAAAAATAAGATTTTCTATGTGCAAACATTGCGAAATTTTCATCAAAATTCATTCCCTTCGTGGATTAAATAAGTTATATATCATACTTAAATATACGGAAAACGGTTAGGGTAATTTTTCAACAGAAATTCTTGAACGGAAAAGAGATTTCAAAAGAAAATTCGCAATCTCCTATATGCTATAAGTTAGTTTTACAAAATCAAATCGTACTACAGTTTTATTACAAATAAATACTTGAATAAAAATAAACCTCTAAAAATACTACATTGCAAAATTTAAGTACGATCTGACAAAAATATGTATCGAATAAAACGTAAAAACTAATATAGCCTGTACTGTATATTTTTGAAGTGACTTTTGGCGCACCGGACTGTTTCTTGCATGGGAAAAATCTTTGGTTTGCCGTCACGTCACGCTCGGCTATCAGCAATTACCCTTAATCAATTTACAAAATATTTTTTATTTAATTTAAATTAATTAATTAACTAATCACTTCTGTTTTGTACAATAAACGCTGTAATAAAAATTGTACCCACCGGGTTGGTCTAGAGGTAAAGTCGTCACCAAAATCAGCTGTTTAACAGCTGATTTTCGGAGACGAAGGTTCCTGGTTCAAATCCTAGTAAAGGTGGTTACTTTTATACGGATTTGAATGCTAGACAGTGATTACCGGTGTACTTAGATGGTTGGGGTTCAATTAACCATACTCTCTCAGGAATGGTCGGCCTGAGTCTATACAAGACTACACCTCATTTGCACGTCATACATATTATCCTTATCTCATTGGGTCATGGGGTTGCTTATTGTTCTGAATTGAACAGATTGCAACGTACACATATTAGGAATTCAAAAAAAAAAAAATAGCAAACTACTTTGTTAGTTTAATGAATTGATTCAAGGAGAAAAACAAACTGAAAGATCAAACTTTCCGAAAAATTGTTTGTTAATAATATTTGTAATAAATTAAAACGTTGCTTAACAATTCTTAAAACACAAATTAATATATTTTAAATAAATTGTATTAATATTGTGACAGTAATATAATTTACTTGCTTTGGGAAAATTGTTAATGTATGGAATAATGCGTATTGTAACAAGGACAACGGGTTGGCATAAATGGAATGCTTCTGAAAAGAAATTCTCAGAAATGCCGCTGAAATTAGAAGTGTCTTTATTACGCCTATTTTTGATTCTTTCTACTACGTTTTAAATTTTTCCAGTCAAGCGTAGAAGAGTCTCTACTGTGTCCTATTATTCATTATTTTTTGCCGTTCTGGTAACGACCAGGACCGGTTTTTTAAACCCGTTCGTGATTTGGAAAAACCATGTATTAAAATGGATTTTTTACGTAATTTAGAGTTCAATCATTCAGTCTTCTAGATCAGTAGTTTTTGTTTTTAATGTTTCAATTTTATTTTCAACTGATTGAAACTTGTCTCTGTACTTCTTTATCACTTGATCTTATTCATTTAATTATACAGCTATCTCAGCAATAGTTTCATAACAAAGAATAAGTGATCCATTCAAATAAGAATCTATTTCTTTATTTTTAACCCTCGCGTCGTTTAAAAATAATTTTAAAAATGTCTCCTAAAGTGAATTTCCTTCCTTGGCTGTAGTTTTCAGAACCATATTTTTCTTTTAATTTCGCGGCAGGCTTCATACAACCTATTTATCTAAACTTCAGAAATAGTTTATTCGAATAAAATTTAGATTTACAGATCACATAATCTGTCAAAGACTTGTATTTACATACTTTTTTACTTCAGTCAGATATTATATAAAGTCATTGTAGCAAAAAACTGGATTGAATTTATCAAAATAATTAAACAATAACAAACAAGATATAAGCGTTTACTTACCAAATGGTTAATAAAACATTTTTAAAAAGCATAGAGCTCATTAAAGTTTTACGCCCATTGTTATGCTCATTATATTATGATATTATTAATATTGTATAATGCGCACATAATATCTTTATATTATTATAATGCTCATTGATAAGAGTGATACGAGACCGTACACAACCCATCGCTGCGGTTGTCTAAAGTGAACTGATTTTGATGAGCAAAATGTAGGAAATCACTAATTAATGTTAAACTAAGTTCTGTAGAACAAATACTGTGATAATATCGAAGAAGAGTATGGTTCGAGATATTTCTAGTACTTAATTCATAAAATGTTAAAGAGTAGATAATAGAGTAAAAACGTAACAATAGGGTTAGTTATAAAAGGATACCTATTTAAAAAGGAGTGTATGTGAAGGTAGGGTCTTTGTTGTACAACTCTTTGTGAAAGAGTCGGTTGGTTACCTGTAACACCTTTTATTCTATTGTGAAATGTTTGCATTAGTTATGATCTTTCGAAAACCAATAAAAATGATTTTTGTATGGAATAGATCTGCTTTTCGAGAATTATCTCTTTGATCTACCTATATAGGGAGAGAGCCCGAGTGCAGTTATTGAGTCAGTATTCGTTTGATCTTTGACGAGTGTTTATTGCGTGCTATCGGTGCGGTAGATCAGGTTAACGGTTCCAAGGTATTGTTATTCAGTTTTATTGTATATTCAGTTTTATTGTGCATGTGCATTCTTTATAATTGTTTAAGTAGTTTTAAGTAAATTATTAAGCTATTTATTGTATTACTTCATTATAATTACTTTATTATTTATTTTGTAAATCTTTTAGTTGTAATAAATACTTGTAATTGTAAAATTTAGTGTATTAATTATTTAATTACCTAGATCCCGAAACGGACCTTAGCGATAAGTGTCACAATACTTTTAAATAAAAGTTGTGGATTTATAATTGTTTTTTATAACTTCAGTATGTACGCTTTTGCTTTAAATTCATATTAAGACCGCAATCTTTAAAAAAAACCAATTTTTTCCAGAAAACCAACGTCTCCCACGGATTTTTCCAGATACGCCACTTATCTGAAATTGTAGAGCACAAAAATGTAGTAATGAAAAATCGTTTTAGCTATTTTTGACTTGCCGAAATCGAAAAAATAGAAAAAAAATATACGAATTACTTCTACTCGCAGTAAATAACGTTGATTAAAAAGTTTGAGGAATGTAGCGAAATATTTCCAAGTTTCAACTTCATACGATTTTCCGTTTTTGAATTACGTTGCTCACATACTTACAGCTACTCCACAGCCTAATCAGTAAAAACATATTTCTGGGGCTCAAAGGATTTCAAAACGTGTATTTCTGGTGAAAACTACATTTTTAAAATTTTACACATAAATAACTTTCCTTACCTCATTTAAGGGATGAAAACGTAAAAAAAAATTTAAACTAGTTTTTGTACATTCATTAGTTATCTGTAACAGTGGCTAGTGTGAGGACGTCTCCGTGTAGTTACTACTTTTTTCCTTCGCAACGGTACTTTTAAAATGTTTACAACTGAACAACGAGTTTATATGCTTCAGTTGTGGTGGAAGCATCATAAAAATACTTCTAAAGTACTGGAAGAATTTAGATATAAGTATTAAGCTGTGTCGTTACCGACTCGGCAACATTTACGAAAGTTATACAAGGAATTTGAAAACACAGGAAGCGTATTAAATGCTCCGAAGTGTGGTCGTCCACAATCGATTTGCATTGACGATAACCGAAAAAAAGATTGCTGAAGCGTTTCTGTCCAGTCTTGGTAAATCAAACGGTAAGAAATCTTCTGAACTAAGGTTATCACAAACTAACGTGCAAAGGATGATGAAGGAATTAAAATTGAAGCCATTTCGCTTTCATAAATTTGTTTTTTGTTTGTAGGTTTCTTATTTCATTAACTTTTCTTCCGATTTCCGTAAATATTGGGGAAACCGATATATGGGCCACCCTGTAGTATTGACAAGTATTCATTATTATAAATTAATTCAAAAACTATTACACTGTACAATATTAAAAGATACAATGAGTTTGACAAATGCTTTAAATGGAAAGAAAACTCTATTGTGCATGACCAACATAACAATGATTGAGAATAAATGATCGCGGCTAGAAAAGGAAATACGTTAGTATGTCCTACACAATATCAACGTAGACTAGCTAGCTAGCCGCTGTTACTGTACGATCCTATCAACACAAACCCTTTCAAAGTACAAACAACTTAGCCTTTATAACAAGATCCTCGCTGTAGCACCTACTACCTACTTGTTATTTGCATATACTAAACACAGTACTTTATACTTTCAAAGACAAACAACATTTACATAAAAATGAGTTAAAACGTGTGTGTAGACCTAATATTATATTTACATCACTAAAATTTGCTTTTACTTTTGTTGTGACTTTTTCATTTGCATCTTTTTCAATAGACTTAGCTTCTAAAATAATGTAAAAACAACAAAATATAATATTATTAGACGTTCAATAAAAGTTACAGAAAATTAAGATAATTTTTACTTTCTCTTGCCTATTATGAATACATAGGAAGAAAAGTATTGTTTACATATTATATATTACATATTGTTTTGTCAATTTTTCGAAATTGAGTTTTCACTGGGCCTACACGTTTTCAGACCCCCTGAAACTAAAAACATTTTTTTAGCGATTGGTCTGTGTGTGTGTGTGTGTGTGTGTGTGCATGTGTAAACAAAATGTCTCAAGAACGGAAAATCGTGTGAACTTGAAACTTGAAACTTAAGTTAGGTACAAAACTATAAAACCGGGCTTGAACATTTTCATCAAAATCGATTAACCAGAAGTATACGTTTATTCGTGTGAATTTTCACTTTGTTGCGATTTTCTCAAATACAGCTCCTACAACGTTTTTTTTTAAATCGCCTCATTTACTACATTTTTTACACTCTACATATAGGGTAGACGTCATGTGTACTGTATTTCTTGTGAAGGCTGTCCTCCCGTAGAAAAATTGTGGTTTTTAAGATTGCGTCTTTAATATGCATTTTAGCAAAAAATGTATATAATAAAAGTTGTAGAAAATTTAAAAATCACAAATTTTATTTCAAACATTTTTGTGTATAACGCTTAGTAATAGCGGTAATTATAAATATACCGGTAGGAAGTTGCAGTCCCAGTGCGCGTGCGTCAATAAGTTAGGGAAAATCCTCATCACAAAATAGAGTCACTAAGTTAATATCAGACATTCTGTTTTCGGTCTTTACTGCAAAATACTACAATGGTGGGGGTAATGCTTCCTTTTCTACAGGCATACCGTAAGGAAATTGCAGTACGAATTAACATAATAATTATCACAGTAGTCAAGAAGAGATGCATAGACGGAAATCTCTCATTGAAGACAAATTTATGCCAATTATTAATCCACTCAATTATCTGTTTATTGTTCCAAAGTAAATTTTTTTGGTAAATAAATAAGTCATCTACAGAATTTTGTAGATGACTGGCGTGTTTGAGTGTAAATTTTGTAAATAACCGAATGAAAATTTTTAATTATCTTCAGTAAAGCTTCGGTGTACATATATTTCTAAGTCATGTGATTATTATTTATTATTTCTCATTTTGTTTTGTTCGTTTTAAAGGAGGTCTTGGTTATTTTTTTAAACATCATTTACCTCATTTTGATTGTAAGTAACAATTAAGAACAGTATAATTTGTATTAATGTTATTATTTGTTAATTACACCAGTTGGTTGTAATTTTTTCAAGTGTTAAGTCCAATCCAGTAATTTTTTTAAGTGATAAATTACATTTATTGTTATACAACAGATTATGCATTTAAGAAAATAGTTATATGAAAAAAATGTAATTCAGCCAGTTGATTAGCTGATAGATTTACAATCACTGCAATATTTTGAGACTGAATAGGCCAGTCCATTCATTCGATTATCCTCTGGTATAAAAGTATATTTTAAAGGCGTTTCAACAAGTTACTTTGCAATCATAAAAGCTAATACTGGTTTTCCTGTTTAATCTCTAACCTTTAACTTAAAAACAAGCTAAAGCAGTAAACAAACCGAGATTGTTTCTAAAACATACCGATAATTTAAAAATATCAATATAGTAGAGTCGAAAATTAATTTATATCTTGTGATTCAGTGTATGTTTGGCAATTTAACAACCCTCTTAAATTTAAAGACCTTTAACAAAAAATGTAGAATAAGTATAACTAGCGAAGGTTATAATGTTTTATTCGCTCTCCCTACAGCATTACGTGTAATGGCAATACATAGCTATTAAAATGTCGTTAATAAAATCTGGACAAATCTATAATCTGAACTGCCCAGTTCTGATTTTCGATGCTCTATTGTAAGTTATAAAAATGAAACTAAGTTAACTGAAAAATAAAACAATATAATATTAAATATTTTTATCTTAAAGAGACAACTACTGTAATTTGAGAAGTATGCGCCCCCTGGATCATTAATCAGTCTATAAAATAATTAATAATACCAGTAATAAATAACCAGTATTTTCTTTTTAAATTTATAACTATAGATAAACGAAATATATAAAAATTTCATCAGCAATATATTGTTTTATTGTATTATTTTATAGCTGGACGTACTGTTTCTTGTGATTAATCGCACCCGAGAGATTGAAGACAATACACTGTTTTACACCGATATACATACAGAAACAATAAAACATGAAACTACAATAATAAAGTAACAATTCAACAAAAAAGAATAAAAGTAATTTACAATTTTAAATGTAATAAATAACAGCGACATATTACAGTAAACTTTCTGGCACAAATTCACTGAGTTGATAAAAAGAGTAACAATAAGAAAAAGGCATCGATAAAAACAAGTGTTTCAATATGGAAACATAAATTTTGTAGTTCATTTTCTAAACAAAAATATAACTAGAATATTTGTAATAAGAAAGAGAAAACAAATACTAAAAGAAAATACGCAGAATAGAAGGGATAAAAAGAAGAATAACACGAAAATGTACGAAGAAAGAAAACATCGAATTAGAGTTGTTTAAGAGTAATATCCATTGGGAGAAAGTAGAACCAGAGAGTACATTGTACGCTCCGTGTAGTAAAAAGGTCTCTCCACTCAGTAACAAACACAAATAATACTTACACACTTACAAACAATTCAGTCAAAGAGGAAAAGTTTGAAAGTGAAAAAGACGCAAAATAAAAAATAGAAAGAGTAGAAAAGGAATTTTGTCTTAAAAGTAGAAAAGAAATAGAATAAAAAGAGTAGAAAAGTCAGTCGGTTTAAGTGTTATGATTGTATGAGTGAAAGACTGCAGTAAATTGGAAAAGAAAACAGAAAGTGATATCCTGTAAATGGATTGGTAAATTGAGATGGTCTAACAACACGTTATCTTTATTATATTTAGACAGATATTTTTTAGATTGATGGGAAAACGTAACTTGGATTAAATCCCACAAATGAACGTAGAGATGATCTTTAGATATAGACTAATTCTTAAACATTAAGTTAGACTACCAAGAAAAGCAAACAATTAAATCGGTAAGAAACGTTTAGATTTCTGATATGAAAAGTTAATTGAAAATAAAGTATATTATCTTAAATGAAATAAACTTTTATAATAATTAATTGAAATAACTTTAAATAGCAACTCTAGTAAATTACCTCTAAGTAGGCCTTGGATAAACATAAAAATTACACAGAGATAAAGTAAGAGGAATTTTAAAGTAGAAATTGTATTTTCTTTATAAACATGTTAGTTTTGTAATTATAATCAGTTCTTCGAATAAATGTTTACACGCTTGTTTTTGATCGTAAACACAACGTGTCAAGAAATATATTTTGTCACTAATTTTAGCTGATCTTTAAGAAACTAAGTTCTTCAATTTGAAAACTAATTTTAGGTTCCTTAAAATGTTTTTATTCAATACATGCATTTTTCTCAAAACTCAAAGAGACTTTTCTCACTACGCAAAAATTGTGATCGAATAATCGAGCTAGTTTTAATATCCTTCACAACTCTAGCATAATTTTAAATAATAGACCACTACAGAATTGTTAAAGATATTTTACAAAACACAGTTGGGAGTTTCCTTCTAGCTAAGTCACGGGCTAGTTGGCTAGGATGGTCATCTAGTCATTCGTAAAATTTGCTATAGAAGGACGCTGTTAGTTCCTTTACTGGCGGAATTTCGAAATTGTCGTTGAGGATTTTATTGCTTACATAAAAAGGAGTGCCAGAAGTAAGTCTTAAGAATTTACACTAAAAGAATTTCGGCTAAAAGGGTCGCTTTAAGTTACTTTCAATCGCTACTCTTGAGAGTAGCGGCAAATGGATTTATGGACACCATAAATTGAGCAGGCATTAGTTTTGTTTTCATTATTGTAACTAGTGGTAGATAACGAACAACATTGTTCAATTCTCAGCATGCTTATCCCAAAAGACAACCGTACAACTATTATTATTTTTAAACTATTAAAATGATGGTTAGAGTAATAATAATAATATTAATAAACATTAGAATGCATCATTAGAAAGAAAAGATCAGCTATGGTGTTGTCTTTTAGATCAAGGAAAATCGTTAAGTAGTTTAGGATTGAACAAAATTGTTCTTTAATCTGAGACTAGTATATTGAAAAAAATTAGCTTAGTACTCGATTAATCGTTAGAACCACTGTATCTCTTATAAATATTTCACAAGATTATTACACATAAATAAGGAACTTAAGATGTCTCAAGTATGATCCTACAAATACTACTTTATTTTGTAATGGTTAAAAATTATCTAGGTGCATCACTACTCTTACAACTACTCTTAATTCTAACAGGCATTTTAGGCGTACCTAGGAAATAACCCTAAGGCGCGCTTATTTTTTGAAATAAGATAATCTCTTGTTTTATAAAAGAAAATGCTTTACTTTCTTAATGAAACCAAGTCGAAGGTTTAAGCTACAAATAACGTTATAGGTTTAATTTTATGAATTTATGTATATGAATAATTATTTGGTAATAATTTTATAATGAAAAGTTGACACAGCTACTCAGCTATAATGGAATAAACATGTTTGAAAAAGTACAATCTACGAACGGAAGATAAACGAAGACGAGGTAAATAATTGCTAGCAACATTAAGAAAAAAGAAAAATAACGAAAATCCTAGGAAACGACATTGAATCAGAAGTTTTGAAACCGGAAGACACGGGCGAACCTAATCCCGGAAGAAAGAAGAAAACCGAGAAAAAAAGCTTCACTACCTCACCAGCCTCTTAAGTGAGGAAAGACTTTTGAATCTGGTTTATAATACTTTGAAAAAGAAGACAAGTCAATTTAGTAACATTTTTAATGCGTTTATAAAAGTTACACAACTATTATCCCGTTCATATAAATTTTACTAACGCAAAAAATGAAATACTTTTTTTACAGAAGTCCGTATAATTTTATAAGTAGACTATTTATAAGATGTAAATACACATCTTACGGAAGAGATTTTGTTTATAATAAAACTCAATTAGATGATAAAATTAAATGTACAATGAGAGAAATTTCAGTTTAAAAAATATTAATGTATTTTTTACGAAACTAATATTATAAATATATTATTCGATCAGAAGTTGCTTATAGTTTTTGTTTTATTTATAAATTTAATAAAAAGTAGGTATAATACATATTTTATTAACTAACCCCATAATTCCTGCATAGGTTTAGCCTGTGCGTAGAAAGAAACGATTGATAATAATGTATTTCCCAAAAGTTGAAACCAAACATTTCCTAATTTCTATAGTTTATTAGTTAATTTTCTTTAATCCCTAATGTCTCAGTGTGTTCGTTGCAATCTGTTCAATTCAGAACAATAAGTAACCCCACAACTCAATGAGATAGGGATGATGTGTATGACGCATAATGAGTTGTAGTCTTGAACAAACCCAGGTCAACCGTTCCTGACAGAGTATGGTTAATTAAACCCAAAATATCAAGTACACTGGCACCACATCCCGTTCAATAGTCAAAAATGCCAGGAATGAAAGCCTTTCCTGACCGGTAATATTTCTGCAAAATATTTTCAGGCGTCTTCGCCAGGAATGCCCGTTTACGGATGCTTAACTTGTTGATGAAGTAATCAAAAGTCTAAATAAGTGAAACACCATTAAAAGAGCTTCTTTTAGGTTTCTACCCAAAAGCTCAGCTGCTTATTCATCAAAAAGCCGTTTGTTTCACGTTTTCCATACTGTAAAACATTGCATTTAGATAAATCTTGCTCTTGTTACATGTTGTAAAACTTTGATACTTCATTTGCGCTAGATTCATTCAACTTGTTTGTAATATGGATAACCGAACTGGTGATAAAAACATTTAAGCCATTTTCGTTAAAGGAGTTTGTAAACTCTGAAAGGAGAATATCTACCACAAGGTATAGGTGACAGTAAAGTAAATTTTATATTAAAAACATTAAGACAGCCTTACAAGACCCTGAAAAGGTATTTCAATAAATGGTGTTAGAATCTACAACTTGAGATATGCAGGTGATACAATTCTGTTTGCTAATACCATGGAAAGACTTTAGAGGTTGGTGAACAAACTTTGGGAAGTAAGCAAGCAGTATGGGCTGGACATCAACAGCATTAAAAGTACATTTATGACCATCAGGATGGAGGACATGCATAGCATGTCACTGTATGTAGACGGGGAAGAATAGAGCGTGTTTCCCAGTGTTCATACCCGGGAACCATTTTTAATGAGGCTTGGGACAATTTGCAGGAGATTTGGTGTCGTAGTGGAAAGGTCGGAGGGATTTCCAGTGCAATGGGTTCAGTGTTTCGGAGCCATGACCTAAGATTAGGCACCAAATTACGGCTTCTCAGATGCTATGTGTTCTCTGTTCTTCTGTATGGTGTGGAGACTTTGACCTTGAACAGGGTGACTGCACACCGGCTTGAGGCTTTTGAACTGCGGTAGTATAGGTGAATATTGAGAATTTCATGAACACAGAATGTCACTAATGTTGAAGTTTTGTTGATAATGAACAAGTGTTTGGAATTGGTAAAAATTGTTAAGTGCCGTAATGCACTTCAAGCAACTGCCACCCAATGTGACTCCCAATTCACACATACGGTTACTTTGTACTTTCACTAGAAGGAATAGACGTATTAGAAATAAGTACCTGCAATTTATGAAAAACCATTTTTTTAGGCAAAGTTTGAAACTTCAGACTAGCGGTTTTTATATCGCATCTGGTAACACTGATTAATAAACTAGTGTTTCATGTAGCTTACATATTCCCATACTTAATGCATGATAATGAACCTACAACCATAAAAATAGATGTACCGGTAGGATTTTGCAGTCCCAGTGCGCATGCGTCACGATGTAGGGGTAAATCCCCACTACAAAATAGTCTCACTACTTTAGTATTATACATTCTGTTGCCGAGTCTCTACTGCAAAATACTATACCAATGGCGGGGGTAATGCTTCCCCGCCAAGGGTGACTATTGGAACGCTCGAACTGCAATTTCGTTACGGTTATGCCTACAGGTAGATATCAAACACTAAAATAAATTTTGAGACGTAAGAGGGATGACCCTCACTAATTTTAAATAAGTTCTGTATCTATAATAACAGTAAAGTAGTGATATTCTAGAAATAGTTTCGGGAATAAATAATTGTTTATTGTGTCTAATGCATGGGTAATGGAGCCGATATGTGTTTGAAAGAAGTTTTTGAAAACTCCGTCAAAACTAGTGTGAATACGTGGAATGGGTTTTCGTTGTACCTGATATTGATAATTTCTACTATATTTTGGATTGTTCTCTTTCAAAAATAATTGATTTCTTAATTCTACGTTACCATGCGCTTTGACCTCAAGAAATAGACATAATAGAAATAAGTACCCTACTTAAAATTTATGGGAACAATTTTTCTAACAATATTTTAGGTCTTAAAAGAAAAAGGGAATTGTGTTTTATAATGTAAAAAATTTCTGTCTTTCTAGAAACTATCACCTCCACAGATATTTAAAAAGGGTAACCCTTATCCGTCATTTCGCCCAACTCGACTTAACGATTCAATAAATTGTACAACATGTCCATTTCCAAGACCAAATAAAATTTTTTTCACCCATTCTCGTGTTATACACTAATAAGAAAACCCACAACATTCCGTAATCATGTTTTCCGAGCG
The DNA here is from genome assembly GCA_035578175.1 of Catonia carolina. Lineage (NCBI taxonomy): Eukaryota > Metazoa > Arthropoda > Insecta > Hemiptera > Achilidae > Catonia > Catonia carolina. The sequence goes on along the minus strand of JAQMRL010000001.1, from coordinate 250,178,638 downwards.
ACCAGGTGGTTATCCTATCGACATCGTTATTCCTAGGGGTATCTGCCCTACTTTTATAGGACTTGAGACACCATCAGTTTGGTTCAGTTCAAACTGCTGCACGGTTATGAATGAGTTCAGTACAGTTTTGAAATGTTTATAAATAATGTAAAAAGTACGGTAAAGAAAAAGGTCTTTTCGTACTGTAAACATAGTGTAATAATTCGTCATAATTAGGAGTCTGTTATTTAGTGTAAAATAATCTTTATTATTAGTTAAGTTAATTTAGACTTTACGTTTTTTTATTAAATTAATTTAGTATTGTAATTATAATTTTTTAGTAGTCTTAAGCATTACAATATTAATTGTTATTCATAATTTTCTGTATAAATAATGGTTATAAGTTTAGAGGAAGTTTGTTTATTATTTATTATACCCAGATCCCGAAAGAATCTAGGTTTAGGTGTTACTATATTTTCAACTTTGACGTTTAGATAAGTGTTGGTTTATCTAGATCTAGGTTACTGATGAAATCTTGTTTTCGACAAGAAACAATACGAATTTAATATCAATTGAAGAGACTCATGAAACCCTTAGACGACGTTTAGATTTTCATTGAGTTTTCTATGTCATTTTCAATGACACGTTTTTAACAGAGACCAATTTGAACTGAACTTACAACAAAGTTGTAATGTAACTGATCTACAATTAATATGAATCTTGTATTTTTTATATTTTCTCTGTCTCAAAATAATTCAATATTTTCTCAATAAACTCAATTAGTTAACTTAAAACAAAATATATAAAAAAGTTGACGAATAAAATTTTTGTTGTACCAATTATAAAATGTTTATTTTTCAATAATAAATTATATTTTTATGAATCAATGTTTATCATGCCATCAAGTAAACGATGCGAATTTACAACAAATATTACATAAATTTTCGTTATTGTATGAAATTGATACAACTGAACGGATCCGTTATATTTTTTTCTTTTTGGTTGCGGCAGTTTAAATATTATGAAAAAAATCTCAATTTCCCTATACAATACAAAAATGCATGAATAGGCAGGGTTGTACAGAGGGTGGTGTACAGCCGTCGGCAATGTTTGAACAACAAAGGAAACAAACCACGTTATATGTAAGCATGTATATATTGCTACACTCTCATTCATAGGGTACAGAAAAACTAAATGGTACAAAAACTCTACCACGCAGAATGACCGCAAAACAGTCAACTCATTAGCTTAGGTTATTATACCATAACGAGATAAATTAGTGCCGGCGCAGATTTATCGAATGCAAAATTAAATAAAATTTAGAACAGAACTGTTCTGGTCTCGTATGTCACAGTATTAAGTAGACATATTAAAGATAATATTTTTCTGCGGTATTTTTCCTCGCAAGGTATATTATATTTTATAATAAAAAACCAGGTAACGAAAATCTCACTCAACACATCCTGGTTTCATTTCTGAAAATACTTCTTTTTATTTTAATGTTTGTACATTACAATCTGTTCAATTCAAACTAAAAAGGCACCCCATGACTAAATGATAAGGGATTGATACGTACGACGCGTGAATGAGGTGTAATATTTTACAAACCGAGGCTGACCATTCCTGTGAGAATATTGTTAATTACACCCCGACCATAAAATTACACCGGTAACTACTGTATGGTATTCAAATTCGTATAAAACCTTTACAACAATTTGAACCAGGAACCTTCGTCTCCGAAAATCAGCTGTTAAACGGCTGATTCGCAGCGACGACTTTAACTCTACGCCAACCCGGTGGTTCGACTGAAATACTAATATAATACTTTGTTAAAAACCACGTAGTCTTTTGTTTTTAATTTATTTATTAGATTAGCCGGCCCGTTGGTGTAATTGCTATCGCATTTGGCTTCTACGCCGAGGTCTCGGGTTCGATTCCCAGTAAGGTGTGGCATTTTTTATCACTCATTCTTATAGATCATCATTCTCTACCGTCTGCATTAGCTGAAGTTGGAAATAAGTCATAAGTAAAACATAAAACAAATTTATTAGATAGAATCGATAACGAATAAAAATAAATGAAAAAACAACACTGTAGCATTCGCAATAACTCCATAATTAATAATACTTCTATTCACTATTTAAATCTTATTATAATTTATATTTTATGATATTTTTATGTTATTGTGGTGCATGGTCTTTACTTTTGCCCGGTTCGTGCACCAACTGCCTTAAACAATCCATAAATATTCTTCTTACATTTTTTAATATAAAATTAAAATTAATTTATTTAATTTTTAAATAAAAATGAAATATTATTTTGTTTTAATTTTAAGATTAAATAGTAATTTTTAAACATTCTTAGCTACGCGATAAAAGTTACAATTTAATTTTTTTATATTTTATACTCGTAATTACTGCCCATAACAGACAGGTAGAGTGTCAAATTATTTACACTCAATCTGTTCGTTGCAGGGCTAAAATAAATAGTCCTGTTTCTTATCACATGGTCAGCCAATTAAATGACTGAATCATTTAAGAACAGAAGAGATAGAGGTGCAAAAGACACTAATCAGAGTTATCTCCTCTGAAAGTAATGACGTTCATTATACAGCCAGACCCTGTGATGAATGAAGTGAAGATGTCATTTGCAGAGTGGAAAATATGTACTTATCAGAGGGCCCGGCATGCTGATAAGTGTACTTCTCCACTCAGTGATGAAGGCAATGGTAAACCACCTCACTCCTCGTTTTACTTAGTAAAACCTCTACAGGTTCAAACCAGCCTTCCGGCTGATGACCTAAACAACAACAAATAATAATATGTGATCATGTGATCCTCTACAACACGTAGGCTAATATTTACCCTATAAGATAACTAGTTTAGACAAACAAGAACACTTCACATTTGAAACAACTCTAAATACCTTGAAAACATCATGATAAACATCTGATTTGTAAAACATATTCAGAACAAACGGAAATAACGTACCAAAACATTTAACAATATTCAATTTAAACAATAAATTACTAATCTATAAAGCAATCCTTAAACAAATTTGGATTATGGGGTCCAATTTTTAGCGTGACAATTCTTCCAAACATAAAATTATCTTGCAAAAGTTTTAATTAAAATTATTCAGAATAATCGCAGCATCGCCTTTGTACGTATACAAACCAAAAATAATTAATTGTGCAAAATTAATAATTAATTATTAATTGCATTAATTATATGTTAATTGTGTTGTTGTGCGTTAATTGTGTACTGCACTGATAGTTAAACACCTAATATCCAACGAGAAATTAATACATATTTTGTACACAATACCAAAGAAGACTGGAATTATACACAACTCATCGAGCAGTGCACTTTTGGACAATTTAAACGACAATCAGCGATTAAACGAAAACATTCTTTAGTTATTTCTAAAGTGACAAGATGTGGCATTATATAAAAATCCCTTTCATGAGACGACGCGTCTCATCATGATGGCTAGTGGCAATTTTTAAAAAGGTTTTGACCTTTGATGGCAAAAATCATTAGTGATTAAATATCTACTTTTTAAAAGCATTCGAATGACACTATTTTTGTTTCCAGATTACAATTTTAATTTTTTGACTTCCGGTTTCGGGCCAAATCCAGTCTAAACCGGAAATTCAATTCCAATACAGGCCCACTTTGTGTGTGGATTACGAATTAGAAAACCGTTTGTTGTGTAACGTCTATATGGCAAACGTTAAAATTTGATTTCATATTTATTTTTCTTTACCGCTCCTACTAATAGTTACTGTAAGCTTCTGCTATCTGTCGGATGTTTTGGGAACTCGGTGACGGTTCGAACTGGCGAGGCAATCAGCTGTTTGGTTTTTGCAATGTCATTGTCCTGCTTATTTTCCGCTGTCTAATTACTGGAGAGTTTTCCTGGTTGGAGCGAGTCGAGTTTGGTTTGTGAAACAGTACGGTCGGCATTACTGGTCGTGTAATAGTCCGTTCCGATTTGTTCTTTATAACTTTTAATGAAAAGTTTTAAATGTTTGTTAAGATTGTTTTAAAACAAAATTACTTTTATTCTGCAACTGGTTTCGTTACAAGTACCTCGGTTTGTTTTTCTATTCATTTCCTTATGTACCAGTTTTTTTTGTGACGTCATGCGTGTAAATTTTTTATAAGTTCTTTCCGTGTTCGGTTATTTGCTTTTGATGGTCTACGTTTACCCATTTTTTTTATAATGGTAAGCATTTTCTTTATTTATTCTGGTTAAGCAAATGCTGAGAATTCTTTATATGCAAAATACAATTAGTTCTGTAAAATTTGGGTGTGGTCGCTTTGAACCTACACGTAATTTTCTGATACTTTCTTGTTGGAAAATTTTATAAATGTTTTTGATGTAAAAAAAAAAGAAAATAGAAAGAATTGATCTTATATTTTGTAATTGCTATAAAAAAGCTGTAAATTGCTAATTAATATGTAATTTATTACGTAATTGGTTTGTGATACATTTTATTAAAAATTCTTGATTTGATTACCAGTTAATTAATTATTAATCACACCATTAAGTGTAATTTTGTTAATCTGACTTAATTTGATGTAAATTCTACTTCACTGTATAAACTTTGGATCACCGTAATCAGTGATTTTGTTTTTTTTATCTTAATAATATTTTAATGCGAGATGGATTTTGTTTAAATCCAGGGTCGCAGGTATGGATTGGAGTTACCGATCAACAGGCATGGACTGAGAATACCAATTTAATTTGAAGTGAACAACCAAAATATGTGTCGATGGCTCTAAAGTTAACCACCTAAAGTCAAGCAGCAGGCAATAACAAAACCATTCTTCAGCTGAAAGGTTGAACCGCCAAAGTTACACCTAAAGATGTGCTGAAGAAATTTCTTGGAAACGTTTCAGCAAGTGAATGTCATCCATGAATATTCGGTGGTATAACAACAATTTAAAGTGAATTTTGCAAATTTCTGGTATGTTCTTTTAATATTTTTATATTTATCTTTAAAATGGCCTAATTTTCAACTGGATTTCATTTGGAAGTAGTTATAACATCGAGCCTGATTATGCCTATTTAATGCCTGTTCAAGCCAAACTGATCAGTCAATCAATTGCCGACAAATTGTTCTAAAACCTTAAGTTTTCTCTGCGAAATCATTATGCAATATAACTTCACCTGAACTATAGATTATTCTTTTAATTCTTTTTATAAAAAAAAAAATTATTATATTATTCTAAATTTAATGAACTAGCCATTCATATGTTGTCAAAATTTGGTACAACCAGTCTTCTAAATTATTAATATTATTTATACTATGCAAAATTTAAAGAAATTGTAATTCGTATGCTGTTAACACTAGTGCAGTATATTTTGTTATTATTCAAATATTAATTTTTTTAATTCAAAGCCTTGCAATCTAAGTGTAGTCGAATTTGGTACAAATGTTTCTTAATTATTATTCATTTGTCTGTTTGTTATTACTATAATTATTGTTTTCTTGTAAAAGAAATGAAGCAAAGAAGTAACTTACTATTCCGGTTTTGATTTATGATTAAAACAATTTAATTATTTTTCTAAATCTTTTTAAGATTCAATAAAGTACAAAGGCAGCCTTTAATATATTTACTTGGATATATCGCTAACGTTAGCAAAGTTTTGGTAATTTAAAATCGTTAAAATTTATTTAATCTCAGGTTAATTTTATTGATGTAAAACTAAAAATATATATATTTTTTTTTAAAGAAATGCTGATTGGCACTTCTTGGTAATTATTTTGGAGAAATACTTGTTAATTAAATCTGTTGTTATTAATTTTACAAATTTGTTATCTTTATTCCATATTACAGCAACAACCTTACGTTTCCTTATTTTTTTTGTATCACTTCGCCAAACTTGCTGGTAAACATGGGATTTATGTTCACGGGCAAGGAGTGGTTACAGTTGCTACCTTTTGCAGTTTCTAACTTTGATTTCTTGACTTCCAATTTTGGGCCACTCTCGGTTGAAACCGGAAATTAAAACCCAATCTAGGCTCACTAACTTTTTGAGTAGTTTACAAATCCGAAAATCATTTGTTAGCTCTTGTAGTTTTTACATTTGTGCGTGGTGGACGAACTGACAAAGGAAAATGATAGACGCCAATTTCAAAAATTGCCACCAATAATCGACGATGTTACTGAATCGTGTAAAGTAACTAAATTAATAGCTGAAATTAAAAATTGCTTTTAAATTAAATTAATCGCTTGTTTAAATCTGGAGGCTGAAACTCTTGGCTATTGGTACACGATACGGATACAATTTCAATTTTTTAACAACTTTCTAAACACTCGAATATGAAAAACTAACTTTCGAGGAAAGTTTTCGTAAACTTTTCAGTGGAAAATTGAGCAATCTTGTTTTCACATTCTCTAAAACATCATCTGTCATGAGAGTTGTTAGACCACTACGTTTTCTGTCGCTAACACTAACTGTCTTTCGAAATAGGTTTGTTACCCTAGAAATTGACAGTTTTCTGGTGGAGGAACACCAACAAATTTAATTTGAAATGATTATTTTACACTTTCGTACGATTTCGTAGCAAAATATTTTTCAAGAATGAAAACCCGTTGTTCTTAGGTAAAATACATTCTGTTCGTAACACGACCGGAAATGGCACACAATTTTACACAGCTCAAAGAGAATCAACGCACACTGCCATATCTATACCGGTTGAGTAGGGCTACCAACTTCGTGTCATAAAACAAAATTTCCCTTTCTTGGAAAAAATTACCAGATATTAACAATTGGGCAACAGGACTAAAAAATCATTCTGTAGTATTCATGATATTAAATTTGTATACAAGAATTCACTTAACTATCAAGGTTGATGCTTTTAGTAGAATAATAAATTACGGACTTAAATAGCCTAGACCAATTTCATAACAATGGACTTCATGATCGGTTTCACTTTTCCAATCATAATTTCAAACCAACTATTTTGTAAAATAACAGCAAATTAACAATTTTTAATGAACCTAATAATTGCGTTTACAACAAAACAAATTTCTTACATAATATATGATTAAAACAATTATTGTTATAAAAAATTTAGTAGATTTAAAAGAAACCCATACGATATGCTAAAACTTAGGTTAGATAGGTTAATTTATTAGGAGTGCGAACTTAGTAAATTTTGTGAACTTACACCTAGTAAATACAGTAGGTTTAATAATGTAAAGAAGTTAGTCTAAGTAACTAAGTCTTGATACTGCCTTAAGGAGCAGACCGACCTGCATCTTATGGTGAATATACTTAGTTCAAAGTCTATGTCTTTGAGCTCGTATTATGAGGATCCTGAAAATATATTTCAATCCCTTTGTACTAAATTTTAAGTTCAACTTTACAAACTTTAGTTTTGAATTTGTTCGTCGCGTGTAAGACAATAATGTATAGAAAACATACATTACAAAAAAACATATTTATATGGTAAGTAACACTCGTATACGTTACATTACTGATTAAACATAAAAAATATCTTAAATACATGTTTTATTTACCTTTCGAAAAGCGTTAAAAAATTCAATAGCGCAAACATTTGCATAGAAAAATAAATATATTACGATTTGGACTTATTTACATAGAAACCTTAACAGGAAGGTTGCGTGTTAAATTAATTACACTCGATCTGTTTGTTCCGGGGCTACAAAAAATAGTTCTGTTTCTTATCATATAGTCAGCCAATTATATGACTGAACTATTTAAGAACAGAAGAGAAAGGGGTGTAAAACACACGAGTCAGAGCTATCTCCTCTGAGAGTAATGCATTTCATTATACAGCCAGACCATGTGGCGAATAAAGTGAAAATGTCATTTCAGGGTGGAAAGTAAGTGCTTGAACGTTGGAGGGCCTGGCACGCTGATAAGCATACCCTTTCAACTCAGTGAGAATGGCAACAGTAAGCCTCTTCACTTCTCGTTTTTACTTACTAAACTTCTAGAGGTTCAAATCAGCCTTTCAGCTGTTGACCTAAACAACAACATAAAAAGTATTAAAACTGTTTAAGCAGTGAATTGAAGTAAATAATTTTTTTAATTTAATTTAATCTCATTGTTTTTCAAGTGTACAGGTGATCAAGTTCTTTTTAAAGTATTGGGCTCCATTTTAGAACGTAAACTCACTTGGAGACGTAGAAATAAAATTTTTAACACTAAATAACCGTACAAAGTTACTTTCAAAATTTGTCAACATAAAATCAAATCTACCATTAAAATTTAAGTTATTGTCATAAATGATAGCTATTTACGACCGATTTTGTAATTAAAGTTTTTATCAAACAAAAATCATGGTCGTTTTATAGCGCCAAATTATTAAAATAGCGACCAATTATTTAAATGGTAATAAAATAGCAAATTTTTATTTTACCAAATTATTTATTTAATTATAAAAAAAGGTTACTAAGTATTCACTGCCAGTAAAAAATATCAGATCACCCAAATTCTTTAGCGCTTAATGTATTTGATAATAGCGAAGACGTAACACGACTAAGGAAAAAAAAATTGCTTGACCTTCGTTTAGATTTACCATCCTGACAGCCTACATTATAAACAATTGAAGTCCGTATTAATCTCTTATCAACATCATCTTCTTCCTCTACGCATTATACATTATTCATCTTCTATCTGGACTAAGGCCTAATGTTTTCAAAAAATTGTAAATAATTTTTTTTCTTTTGAAAGCAGTAGGGTATTGTCTTCGTCACGTGAATATTTACATATTATTTACATATAGTTTTGTTTTCAAAGTAATTGTAAATAAACTCAGTGATGTTAACTAAAAAGTATTTATTGTATATTATTTATCGTTACAAAAAATACGATTACTTTCCTGTTCAATTCTGATTACAAATAACCTAATTTTTTAAACTAATATTTCGCCCTCAATTTTAACTTTTCCATAGTTGTTATTAATTTTTAATTATATTTACCAAACTTCTTTTTAAATTTACGTTAAAAATTAATAATACTGAGAAGTCGAAGTCCCCCAAAAAACAATTAGTTCATCTTAACTCATTTATTTGAAATCAAATTTGAAGAAATGAATTGGTGTATACACAAAAAAAATCCGTAAAATTTTCTTTATAAGAAAATGTAGTTTGATGAAATAACACTTCACCGAGCAAAAGCTACGTCTTAAAAAAAATTAGATTGACAATAAATCAAATAGTGTATTGACGAAAGCGTTTACAGGATTTTCGTTACAACTTTTTCCTTATATAGTTTTGTATCCGAATAACTGCAGAAGTTTGCTGAATATGTTACACCCTATATTGCAATTTTTTCTGTTTTTGTTGTTTAGGTCACCAGCCGAAAGGCTGGTTTGAACCTCTAGAGGTTTACTAAGTAAACACGAGGAGTGAGGTGGTTTACAAATACCTTCCTCACCGAGTTGAAAGAGTATACCAGGCCTTCCAAAAAGGATTTACTTTTCCACCCGGTAACTTATACTTTTACTTCATTCACCACAGGTTTTGGCTGTATAATGAAATTCATTAATCTCAGAGGAGATAACTCTGAGTAGTGTCATTTACACCTCTTCCTCTTCTATTCGTAAATACTTCAGTAATATAATTGGCTGACTATGTGATAAGAAATAGAACTATTTTTTGTAGCCCTGCAACCAACAGATCGAGTGCAATTAATTCAACATTCCACCTGTCCGTTATGATCAATTTTTTGCCCATTTTTTGTTGCTCATAACGGGCAGGTGGAGTGTTAAATTAATAGCACTCGATCTGTTAGTTCCAAGGCTACAAAAAGTAGCTGTGTTTCTTATCACATAGTCAGATAATTATATGACTGAACTATTTATGAACAGAAGAGGAAGAGGTAAAAGACACTAGCCAGAGTTATCTCCTCTGAAAGTAATGAATTTCACTTTATAGCCAGTCTCTATGGTGAATGAAATAAAGGTATCATTTTCAGGGTAAAAAGTAATTTCTTTCGAAGGGCCTGACATGCTGATAAGCATACTCTTTCTTCTCAGAGTGAAAGGCAATAATAAAACACCTCACTCCTCGTTTTTACTTTAAAACCTCTAGAGGTTCAAACCAGCCTTTCGGCTATTGACCTAAGCAACAACATATTTGACTATACTACAAAAATTATATAACTTATAATAAATATATTATATAATTATAAATTATGTTATATTATATAATGAATATATTATAAATTATATAAATATAAAGTAATTAGTTAACCAGATTTATTTACATCAAATAAATAGAACAAATATCTTAAATTGAAATTTTAAAATTGTCCAAAATATTAATATAAAGATTTTTTTAAAAATAATAACTTACTGCCATTTAAAAGTTATCAACTAATCTTGTCATTGAGCAAATATCTAACAACTTTGATCGTTTCACAAGCTCAATCGTCAAGGCAATCGACTGTTAAGCGCAAATGCTACCCGTTTTGGATTACCGGTCAGAATCTAGAAAATGTTCACGCTCTAACACGCTTATGCATTGTTTTACAACAACGTAGTTTTCACAGATTCCGCAGTTCAGTCAACTTTAAATAATTAAATAAACCAATAAAATGCAAGCACTGAAATTTATATCGTTAGAGTTATTCTTTATTCAATATTAAAATTGTAAAATAGATGTTTATAAGTAAGCAACCCCTTTTACTTCTATGTAGGTATTCTTTGTGTAGAATTCTTCATAATTTTCCGATAAATGAAAGCTTATTCTGAAAGATAACGGTGTACCAAGAACAATAAAATAAAGAGTTATTCTAAAATGTTTCTCAAGTATTATTTATAGATCAAGTGTTCCCTTAGATAAATTATTATGAACAAGTTAATTTACATAAGCGCTTATAAAAAAAAGGCTTGCTCAAAGAGATTACAATTAAAATAATTAATATTGACCAACAATAGGCTTAATCACACTATAAAAATACAAGGAGTTTCGGAAATGTATTAAAAGGTTGGAATAGTTTACAGATTTTTTTTTTTTTGAGGGAGTAACGCCAACATTAAATATATTATTCAGTTAGCTAAAACTCACTAGATTTTTGTACAATATGTAGGCTACGATAGTAATTAAAGTTTTTGTAATTTAGACGCATTTTACTTTCTTTTGCCCTATAATAATATATATAGGGAAGGAAAGTAGGCTATTTGTTTAATGTCGTTTTTTGAAATAGAGTTTTCACCGGAAATACACGTTTTCAGGTCCCCTGACCCCAGAAACTTATATTTACCGATTTGTGTGTGTGTGTGTGTGTGTGTGTGTGTGTGTGTTTTTGTGTTAAATTGAAAAAAATATTTTAAGAACTGATATCGTACAAAGTTGAAACTTAAAACTAAAGTTAAGTAGTACCACTAGTACACCGACACGATCATTTTCATCAAAATCACTGAACCGGAAGTAGTAGTTTATTCGTGCGATTTTCTCAAAAACGGATCCTATGAATTTTTTTAAAATCGCCTCATTTACTGAACTTTTTGTTTTCTTTAAGATAGGGTAAGCGCTACGTCTCCCAAAACTCTTGAGGGGCTTGTAATCCTTTGATGTAAAATGTTTTTTTAAGGTTGCAATTTTAATATGTATTTAAGGCAAAAGTGTATAATGTATTAAATTAGTAGAAAATTAATGGCCCTATATTTCTAACATTTTTTCTACAGAGACTAGTTTAGTGTCAAGTTTAGTGATTTTCCTTACTTTTAAGTTCTGCCGAGTTTGATTTTCATTTTACGTCATTCACTCATGATTAAATTAGATAATGTTTTTTATTTTACATTGTTTACTCGTGATTAAACGTTGGTTATATTGTTTATTATATACATTGACAAAATAAAGTCGTGTGAGTGTTTCACTCAAAATTTTTGTTACATAATAAACAATTAATAGTACAATAAATTTTCTCTAGAACTGTAGCCTATTTGAGGGCAAATTACAATTAGTTTATATTATCAAAACTGAAGCTATGAACTATTTACATTTACTTTTAGTGACATCCTTTTGAATATTAAAATTTATATCTCTTCATAAACATAAAATGATACAATGCGGAATGAATCACAAACGATTCCAAACAAGAGTAGCTTAATTAGCAGAAATCACTAACCAAAATATTTTAACAATAATATTACCAAAAATATTTGATATCCAGTTAAAACGTAGTAAAACAGTTGTAATATTAAAAAGTACTAAATTAGTACAGAATTGCTTTACCAAGTCTAAAACTACAACCTATAAAGGAAGTAGGCCTACACCAAGTCAGAATTACTTCAAAAACAAATAAGATTTTCTATCGTAAGACTTAATATTGTAAATAATCAAAAATGTTACAGACATCATATTCAGTCATTATATTTTCTACTCGACCATGAAATTCTACGAATGGCTGTGTTAAAACGAATGAAAAAGTAGTCTAAGAATCATAATATTAATAATTGAAATGGCAGTGAATTGTAAAATACCATAGTCGAAATGAAGTACTACACTACTCCATTTCGTTCCATTTTAACGAAATGATTTATAGTTAAAGCTGTTTCTAGTTTTGTTGTATACTGAATGTGGACCACCTGCACGGCAACGGTAATTTGATCGAAAATTAAGCAAACCTTCATAAATCCAATCACGATAACTTGAAAACCATAACTTATGTATAATAAATTTTCAGATTAGCAATTTTATTATTAACTCTAAAAAAATATGACAAAATTGGATATTATCTGTTATAGTTTAACTACCATAAAAATAACAAATCTGTTATTAATTTATGAGTCTTAATGCGTAAAAAAGTCTGCATATCACAGTTGCACTAAATCGGGGAACACATCCCCCAGTGTTTTAAAACAACATACAAATTCCACAATCCGATACAGCAAAATATCTTGACCTCCACCAAGATAGGTGTCTAAACTGGAGGATTCACGTATGAAGTAAAATAAAACAGATGAATCTTACATAGCTCTGTATTGAATGCTTAACGGAAAATCTAAATGGTCGGCCCAAAATAAACTATCAATTTTTAAAACAGTACTCAAACCTTTTAGACGTAATGGATACAACTCTAGAGTAAAACAAGTTACAGTAACATTGAATTAGTTCAAAGGTTTCAGTCAAAAATTCTTTTTGATATATTATATCCAACACTATACAATAAAAAGCAGACTCGGACACTCCTACAGAACGAAAAAAAACATAGACTTTTTACCAGTTATCGAACATAACTTGAAAACCATCAGAACTCAGAAGCCATCAATCTCTTAGGCAACAGCAAAATTCAAAGAAGTCTCCACAGACTACGCCCTACAGATTTATTTTAACATTTTCATATCACGAACAACACGAAAAATTTTTAATTCTTAGAGTGATACCAGGGGTGTTACTCAATCATGACTCACACTCTAAGCACAACCACTCATTGTTCTATTAGAGCCGATCATAGATTCACAGTAACATAAAGAAATGTGATGAGTATCGGCAACAATAACCTAAGTAATGAAGTTTCGACGTGAGGGGTCGTAGGTACAAATATTGTCATTGAGGGACCGCTTTACTTCAGGTAAATAAAATTCAGTATCTAGGTCGTGAGCAGTCATACTGGCGATCCCAAAATGTAGAAAAAGTTACATAAATTCCAGCAGGTACAATTGTATATTATACTACACGAGTAAATTTTATAAAAAAATGGTATCTCTATTTAGATGGTTTCTTTTTATTAAGGAGAGAACGGACAAACTTTACATAATTTTCTAGTTAATTAAAACAAAAAAAAATTGGTAAAGGTGACAATTGCATTGGTACTACAACGGAATACTTATTCTTTACGGCCTGCTCATATAGTGGTAAATTTTTTATGACTTTATTATAATCTTTAACAGGAGACCAACCCACAAAAATTTTAATAATGCACTATTTAAGGTACAATTCAGAAATAAAAACCCAATCGGTCATTGTATTAATATTGTAAAATTATCAAAAAAATTCCCTCTGTTTTCTTGTTGTTGTGTAGTTCATCACCGAAAGGGTGGTTTAAACCTCTAAAAGCTATACTAAGTAAAATTAGGGGTGAGGTGGTTTACCATTTTCTCCCTCATTGAATGTAAAAGTATGCTTATCAGCATTCCAGGCTCTCTGAACAACATCTACTTTCCACCCTGCAAATGACACTTTTACTTCATGTACCACAGGGTCTGGCTGTATAATGATGAAATTAATTACTCTCAGAGAAGTTAACTCTGACTAGTGTCTTTTATACTTCTACTTCTTCTGTTCTTAAATAGTTCAGTCATATATATAATTAACTGACCATGTTATAAGAAAAAGAACTATTTTTTGTAGTCATGGAACTAACATATCGAGTAGAAATAATTTAAATCCCCACCTGCCTGTTACGTGCAATCTGTTAAAACTGTACATTGATTTTATTTGCGTCAAATTACTCAGAAATTTATACAGTTAAAGTTATATAATAGGCGGTTTGATTAAGCACTTAAATAATAATTATTTTATTCTAAATCTCAAACATGTTTTTCGAAGAATATCGTTTGAGTTATCCCAGAAATTACAGCAGTTAAAGTTCTGAGACCCATTTTTAAAATGATTTGGATTAAAGATATTATTTGGCAGAAATCACAACGATATCTAGCCTCAAACTTTACTCTTTAACGAAGTCTTCCAGATCTATATTTATAAATTACTTTTACCTTGTAGAATTGGTTCTAGAGAGGTTTCCGTATAACAATCTTCATCAGATGAGTGACAAAACCACATTTTAAAATTGTGTTTTCCTATTATCAGGTAGTAATAAGCACACTGAGTTAAATTTTTTAGTTTTTATTTAAATTTACATCAACAGCTCTGTTACGGTGGATTAATAGCGATTACGGTGGATTTTAACTTGTGAACATTTTAGATCTTCGCTTGGAGTCGAGCCCGGAACCTCCGCGTTCTAGACTAGCGCGCTACCACAACGCTATAGAGGCAGCCTATCGAGTTTCCTATTTCACTGAAGAGTTTAAATACATAAAACTAATAACTTAATTTCTTTAACGATAAACTTAAAAGTCCTTCACAAAATTCCGTTGAAATGTAATAAATTTAAACGAAAAATAATGTTCAATGAGTTTTTTGCTAAATACAGAGTAAGTCAATAATAAAAAAAATAAAGAAATATTAAAAAAGTAAATATAAAAAGAGAAAAACAATTAAGATTGTATGATTGCGTCGTTTATTGGATCACGCGAAGACAATTCAAAAGATTTTTTAAATGGTCGACTAACTTAAGTTTAACTTTTTAATGACAACTTACAAATTCTGCATGATTTAACTCTAATAATTTAGGGCTTTCAAGGTAAAGGGTGTGCTGTAAAAATGAACCGACTGATTTTGTTAGAGCAAAAAACTCAATAATTTTTAATAAGTTAAAAAATGTATTGCAAAAATTTAATTCTAATAAAAACCTTTTTAGAAAATAAAACCGTTACAATTTGTAAAGTTTAATTAGTGTAAAAGATAACAAAAATATTGAACTAATCGTATTTACATCCAAATTAATAAATTTTATACATTGTTATTTTTATTTGATCGCCGATACAAAATTTAAGTTGCCATTTAAATTTTTACTTGCCGATTAAAAAATCTTGGATTTTTCATATCGTGTTATTACCATATTTTAGAATCTTCTGAAACTCTATTTTTGACTAACTTTTACTTTCTATTACCCTGTTTGAGTATGTAGGGAAGGAAAGTATTGTATTCATGTCGATTTTTCAAAATCAAATTTTCACCAAAAATACACGATCAAGATGATCTCCTGAACCCAAAAAGAACATGATTTTAGCGATTGGGCTGTGTGCGTTCAAAATATTTCAAGAACGGAATATCGTACGAAGTTGAAACTTCGAAGTTACGTTAGGTATCACTAAGGAACCCGACACGATCATTTCCATCAAAATCGGTTAAACGGAAGTAGTAGTTCATTCGTGCGATCTTCCACATGTTTGTAATTTTCTGCTAAAACTTGTTGCTGAGACTGTGCTTTTGTAATAAAAATTGTTTATTAAGATTGTAGCCTTAATAACTGATATGCTTTTTAAGACAAAAGTGTATAATATTATTAAAGTTGTAGAAAATTGAAACCCTTAAAACTTTTATTCCAAACATTTTTTACAACGCTTAAATTAGCGTCAATTAGTGATATTTTGTACTACACTTTTCAAAATTTGTAAAACATTGGAATTTTGTAAGGTTTCTGCCTTACTATGCATTTTACGACAAAAATGCATACAATCAAATTTGTTGGAAATTAAAAACCAAAAACTTTTATTTCAAACATATTTTCCACAAAGCTTAGTTTAGCGTCAATTAGTGATTTTCCATATTTTTACGTTGTATAGAAGTTGATTTTCGTTTTGCATCATTCACTCATGATTAAAATTAACTTTTGTTTTTCAAGTTTTATTTTGTACTAGTTATTAAGGTTTAATATTTACATTGACAAGAGAAAGTCGTGTGAGTATTTAACACCAAATTTGTTAGTTAATGAAATGGTATTTTATAACTATGTACTTTTCATTTTGCTGCGATCTAGAATAATGAATTTTTTTTATACTAATAATGAATTCAACTGTACTAACGATACAATACAAGGTAAATATTTCAGTTTTTGAACATTTAAATATTTAAAAATACGTTTCAAAATCTGTGCCATCTATTAGACTATCATACTTATTTAAAATGTTTACAAACGACAGGTTATGAGAATTTCAATAGTCTGAACTTTATTTATACGGATTGAAGATATAAAAATAAATTTCATGTCACATTGCCTATTTTTTACTTTTTTACTACCCTGCGCGTCCATTTAATTACCGTTCTAGCAAACAGTTATTCTGTTGTAATTATCTGTAATTCTGTTGTAATTATGTGTACAGAACAATAACTTTCGATGGCACAAGAAGCAGAAGGCAGCTGATTTGCCTTAGATTTACTTTAATAAAGTTTATGATTGCCCATAACAGACAGGTGGAGTGTCAAATTATTTACATTTAATCTGTTCGTTGCAGGGCTAAAATAAATAGTTCTGTTTCTTATCACATGGTCAGTCAATTAAATGACTGAATCATTTAAGAACAGAAGAGGTAGAGGTGTAAAAGATACTAATCAGAGTTATCACCTCTGAAAGTAATGAATTTCATATTATACAGCCAGACCCTGTGGTGAATGAAGTGAAGGTGTCTTTTGCAGGGTGGAAATATGTGCTTTTTAGAGGGCCCGGCATGCTGATAAGCGTACTTTTCCACTCAGTGAGGAAGGCAATGGTAAACCACCTCACTCCTCGTTTTACTTAGTAAAACCTCTAGAGGTTCAAACCAGCCTTTCGGCTGTTGACCTAAACAACAACAACAACAAAGTTTATGAAACTTTCCTCGCAAATTGGTTTATCATATTCGAATGTTCAGATAGCTGCTAAAAAATTGAAATTGAATCCGTATCCCGTACGATTAGTCCAAGAGCTTCAGCCTCCAAATTTAAACAAGCGATTGTTCTAAGGTAAAAGATATTTTGTTCGTAACAAGACCAGAAACGGCACAAAATTTTTCACAGCTCAAGGAGAATCAACTCACATTGCCGTATCTATACCGGTTAAGTAGGGCTACCAATTTTGTCTGACAAAACAAAATTTCCATTTCTTAGAAAAACATTACTACACGCAAGGACTAAAAAGTCACTCTGTGCAAAATTGTAGTTGTTAATTAAAACAATAAATTTAAAAAAAATAAATAAATAGTCGATTGAAATTATGGTTGACAATTTTGGAAATTCAATTCCTTCAGTCAAAAAACTGCGTAGGTTAACGAATATACTTAATAAAAAAAAAATTAACTTCATATACAATTAATAAAAATTAACTTAATATACTTAATAAAAATTAAAAAAATTAACATTCCGACTTGAAAATTCATTTTTTACAAGAACTGCTAAACTTCAGTATTCAAAATTTAACGGAAAATTAACAGACCACATAAATTTCTCTAATGCAACAAATATCAAGACGAAATTTAACACGCCACCTATATAGAGTAATAGATCCACTGAACTAATTACAAAAAACAAAATATTATTACAAAGCTTAAAAACATATTTTTTTGTATAAATATTATAAAACTTTAAAATTATTTCACTGAAGTAATTAATTTTATTTCGCTATGACCATATTTTAAAATGTCACTCCGTGTTACCAATGTTAATGTTTTTAAGATTTCATTTTGTTTATCGTAGCACAGTATTTTGTTCGAGTTTAAGAAACTGTACGCTACTAAATATTCCTGTTTTATGTATTTTTTATCTAATTTTTCATGTTTGTTCTTATATTTTATTAATTTTCATTTTTATGTCCTTTTCTTGAACTAATCGCTAGGATATATTTTTTAAAGAAATTTTGCAGTCTATTTCTACGTCATTTCTTTATTTAAAGATCAGTAAAATTTTTTGATGACAATACTGCCCTATAGGTTCAAAATAAAGAATCAAAGTCAAAACAATTTATAACATTTCTGGTTATTCGTACAATATCATTCTCGCTCGGGAAATAAAATTTGTAGTTAACTTAGCAGATCGTTTTTTGTAATAAATTAATAAAACATTAGAAATAAAAGGAACGAAAGGTTTAAATCAACAGATGATAAATTAGTAAAACCTAATTGCTAAAAATTAATACCCAGTTATTTATTCTAGCAATTGATTAGTTTTTCTTTCAATACATGCAACTTAAGCCGATTTTCCCATGCAATTCTAATACCTAGATTTCCACTAACCCGATTAACCCCACTTACAAATTCGACTAATTGGAGTTTCACATTACTGATTAAAAAAAAAGATGATTTCTTAAATAACATTGTAATGAAATAAACTAGATTTGTATTTCTACTCATGTTACACAGCATCATGCAAGTCTTTCTACAATGCTCTAAAGATTCATTTATGAATAAAATGAGATTTATTAGGTTAACCATAATAAATTTTAGGTTAGCTATATTTTGGTAGATCTAAATTAGATAATCTTTTTTACTTATTTAAAGTCACATCAACTGCTCGGTCATTAGCGATAACGGTGGGATATGAATAGTGGGTTTTTACCTTGTGAACATTTCTAGACCCTGGCCGGGAATCGAACCCGGGACCTTCGCGTAGTAGGCTAGCGTGCTACGGAGGTGGCCTAGATAATCTTTATTATTAAGAAAAAGGGAAATTTTTAACTATAAGGTAAATTTGTATATTTTCTTAAAATGTTGTGAATTAAAATACCTAGTTTCAAACAAATTATTATTTTATTTAAAGTGCAGCAAAACCTTCAATTTATTTTTCTGTAGAATTAGAAAAAGGGGTTTCTTTTTACTTATCATTACCAACGAAAATTACACAGTGGAGGACCTTTGTAGATTTATTCCATGTGTTTTGTCAGTATCAAATGAGTCCGTAGGATGTCTTTGTTTCAGTTTCCGATTATCTTTTGAATTATCTAAGAGAGAAATGGTAAGATAATTTGAGAATTTTTTTTTATTTAGTGCTGAGTTAGTTATTTTGTTGAATTGTGGTAATGATTTAAATCTCTTAGTAGATAGTATGTTGTTTGTTATGTGCAAAATTGTTCTGAGTAATTTTGACTAGAATCTTTGTAGGATTTCCATAATTATTTTAACAGCTTGCTGAGCGGTTTTTAATTAATTGGATTTTAGTTAATTAATTGATAATTAATATTAAATTTTAGTTAGTTTAATTAAATTGATAATTTATAGTTAATTGGATCCTATTCGTCTAAATTGACTTTGTTAACTGATAATTGTATAATAAAAGCTTATTTTCGTAGATAAATTATTCTATTATAAAAAAATATTATAAATATTATATAAATATTATAAATTTTAATATTGAAATTATTTCTATTTTTAAACTAAAACGGGAGTGAGAGAAATTCTTGGGATAGAAAGAAGAATCCTTAGGACTTGCATAAACAAAAAACGGAAACTCAACGACATCTGGATCTTAATGTCTATTTCTGAACTCTTACCATGAAATCAAGCCAATTACTGACATGATGCAGACGAAACAAATTTTTTTCTTCGGGCATTTACTTAGAATACCGAACAATCGAGTAACTAAACAACTCATTTCTATAATTAACTCGTGGAAAACTCCTCCAAGGTGGTTTGCCGAAGTAAAGCAAGATATGCAAGAACTTAACATTGCAGAACAAGATGTTTTACAAAATCTGAACAGCTTAAGTTTCTTAAAGATAAAGACACAAAATTTGTCGAAAAACTCAAACTCCGTCGTCGATGATTTATGCAGATAAAATCAAACAGATCAGATCCAAAAATATGAAGAAATTTTTGGGAAAAGCGAAAGAATCCTTAAGCCAAACCAAGAACGATTTTTAAATTTGTTTTCAAATGGTTCAATGAGGCCGTAAAAGCAAAAAAAGAAAACAGTTTATTTTTACACTAAGATTTAACAGTTCACGGAGTATTCAATAAAACCAATTAATTAGCTTAAAATTTATTTAGGTTTACCTAAAAATTAAACTTTATTTAAAAGACACGAACCATACGAATACTATCCATTTTACTAAAAGTTAACTAAAATATAATTTACTATTTTAATAAAAGATTAATAATTGTTAAACAAATAAATTTGAATACGTGTTTGAGTGTATTTTAATTTTATTGTAATGCAGAAACATAAATGCCGTTCATTAATACATCAATTTTTAAATTCACTTTTTCATTTTACCATGATACCATGATATTTGTATACTAATTTGAATAAATTTGAACTTGTTATTGCGCGCTACGTACGATTCCGGAAATTAGTTGAAATTTACCCGATTTATTTATGACATAACTTTAAAGTTACGAAGAAGAAAAGTTGGCAAACAGGAGGCCGGCAAGAAACGTCAGTTGTTTTGCGCGTTGCCTACACACAATGAATGCATAAAATATAACAGAATTTCTATGCGTTATTAGAGTTTGCTTTAATGAAACACTAAAATCCAAAACACAGTTTGAAAATTTACAACTTAATAAGAACTTATCAATATATTATATTAAAATTAATAAATTATTTAATAATTTAGTTAATCAAATAATTGTTATCATAAAACTGACTCATTCATCACGAAATATCTTGAACCGGAATGCCTAGATACTTAAAATTTGATTTGTAAGTTCCGTAGGTTTTTTACTTAGGAAAGATCTTGAAAAGCTACTTCTAAAGGTTCAATTTATGAAGAAAAATCTGCTTTTTCAAACCGATAGCTTGTAGGTCGCTTTTTAAAATCCACTTTTTCAAAACGATAGATGTAGGTCTATACTTTTTTTAAATATAAAGATAAATAAAAATTCTATTACTATTTATATATGTTTTTGTTTTAACCAACGCATATATTTTCGGTAATATACGATTTTCTGCTAAAATAAACTCGCTAGACCTAAAATTAAAGGAACTATTTTGGTTACTTAGACCGAAATGAAATTATCATTTCAAAACAAATTTTTGTTTGTAAAACCTTTCATAAATGAATCTGGACCTACGGTATCTAGTTATGGGGCACATCCAGTTATATTAATCTCCAAAATATTTAACGATTTCATAGATCCTCCGGAAACTAATAGTTGCGCTTGGGTTCATGAAAAACAACCATATCCACAAAGATCTATTTATATCAGCAGTAAAAATGTGTTTCTAAATTTTAGTATAATGTATTACGAAAAACGACTTGAATCACTTGAAAATTATTTTAATACAGTGGTAACGTACGAAAACTATACCGGTTGCATTCAACAGAATTATTTGTTAGGTAAAACGTTATCTTAAAATTACTACCTTTGTTTTTAACAATTTAGCTTTCCCATATTTGTAACAAATATAAAACTGTAAACTAAATTTATTTTTTAATGTATCTCTACTGGGACATACATTTTCCTGATAAATTAACGTATTACTAAATCTAAAGAACGTATTATAGATAATTCTGTTATTTAAAAAATTGTTTTTAAAAAACTAGTTTTTACCTAAGTAAAAATATCTTAGGATAAAACCTAAGAGTTGAAAATATAAATGTGGAACAATTTTTTCTTTAACGTTTTATATCCGACCCCGACACTAGTTTAGCAGAAATTTATCGTTTCCTTTCAAAACTGCAATAAAATATGATCATTCATTAGACCAAAATAATATTGCGTTATTACGTATTCAAGAAGATTACCGGGACAATTTTTATTTGCTTACATTGTAGAACTTTATATAACTTAAACCGGAAGTTTCTAAATACTAATGGTACATATTGTAAAATCAGTAAATATAATATTATACTTATGAATGCAAAGTGAAGCAAGTGGATTTTTTTAAGTATTAAAATAAACGAAAATAGAACATTTTAAGCATGGGTTTCATAGAGTACAACTTTACAATTTCAGAAATAATGAATCACGGAAATAAAATTTAATTAAATTTACTTAAGAGGAATTCGTATTAGCTACATTTAAAATTTTACTTCAATCTAATTTTGCGAGAACCAAGTTTACAAATTGAACATTTATTATTTTTTGAGGTAAATACATTGGGAATTTTATTTTGATGTGTAAATGATTTGATTCCAATCTTTTTATTATTTAACAATGAGCAGGTTATAGATTTATTCGATTTATAAAAACAAAATATTTGAACAATTATGATCTGTCCGTATTTTCACACTATTTATTTTCAAACAAACGCTAAACATACAGGAATACTAAACACTAAAATACATAAATGTAATAAAGTATTATCTCTGTACAATCATAAATTGCAAATCCTAAAATATTTTAATTTTCGTGGGAAATCTAATTCTGACATTCCTTTTACCTTTCAATAATATGATTATCGGTTGAACTAGTACCAGGAATTCTAACTGAAATTTTAAAAAGTTTAACGCATTCGGAGTTTCAGTTCAATTACTTTAAAATGCCTGTTCTACATAAGATTGGACATTCTTAAACAGGTAATAAGGGTTTGTTAATCGTCGAGAAAATATTTAATTGAATTTTACTAATCTATGAATCTGGTTTATACCAAACAGATAAATACTAATCTGTTGTTTTAATGTTTAGGTTTTGTAATTTAACAGTATAAATATTTGTTAGTTGGTCTAATTATTTTAGGAAGATAAATAAGTTTTGTATATTCAAATTATAAATATAAATTTTTGAAGTTCTCATTTCTTAAATAAATTGTTTTCTGTATTTAGGTTTAAAAACCATTTTTTAATTTTTGTAAGAATTGAATAAAAATTTGGTATTTCAAGAGTTTATGCTCATAATATTATACTTTTCTTTTGTTAAAAAGAAAACCGTTTTGGTAAATGCTCTTCTTAGTTTACAAACGCACTGATTAGTTCGTTAGTTAACAGATGATAAACATTAGTAAAAATAACGGATATAGTAGAAACATATATGTAAAAACATCCAATTTTAATGTGATTCTATTTACTTGTTTATTGGCATAATTTAATAAATAATAAATAAATAATTTAGATAAAACGTTAGTAAAAATAACGGATATAGTAGAAACATATATGTAAAAACATCCAATTTTAATGTGATTCTATTTTTTACTTGTTTATTGGCATAATTTTCGGCTAAGGACTTTAAAAATTACCGATTCAGCCACAGGAAAGGATAAAAAAAAATTATTTAATGTGAAATTAACTTCTTCATCATTAGCGACTACTAGCCTATGGCTTATAGAACAGCGGGTTTTTTCTCGTAATAGTTTCCAGATCCTATTTGAGAATCGAATCTGGAACCTTTCGTTTTGTAGGCTAAAATGCTAACCAAATAAACCATGGCAGTTAGTAGATAAATTTTTGTCTTTTGATTTCAAACTAAAAACAAGATTGCTGATGATTGTCAACCCATTTACAAGAAACAAACGACTTATAATTTTTGTTTAAACTATCTCAATAAATTTTTATAAAATTATTGAAACAAACTTTCAAAAAAAAAATATCTAGTGAAGTACAAAACATTATCATTATCCTTATCATCTCTCAAACTTCAGGTATTAGACCCAAAAAGATTTTTACCCTACTATAAACTCACCCAACTATTATCTAAAATTATTGACAAGACTTCTATACATTTACCCAGTTAATTTCGTACGTTTAATAGATTTAAAAAATGAGCGAAAGAAATTTATAAATAATTATGAAATTGTAAAATTAGTTTAGACAGAAATTTTTAAATATAAAAAAAAATATTGGTAAAAGTTGCATAAAGTTTATTAATTTATTATTAATTTAAATCGTATATAAATTAACTGATAATAGAAGGTAATAAATATATCTAATGCAATAAAATTGTCGGATTTAAAACGCATAAACCATTACATGGTATGGTTTTATTTTTATTGTAGCAAATAATAAAATAGTAAAACAAATTCTTTTAGTTTTCCCAAATTTCTATTGTGATAAACTTTTAAATAAACGCTATTATAAGAAACTTTATAATTTTACAGTTCAGCTGATGATGTGCAATCAAGACTTTATCATATAAACTGTGGGGTTAAATAAGTTTATTCAACCGTACATTAAGTCCATAACGTTCAGAAGTAGGTATTGATTATTATAATTACTTTTGTAACTATTTACTTAATTTAGGACTTTAATTTTGTCTACAAAAAGTAATGAACTTAAATTTATATTCGGGGTAGACCTATAAGAGAACTTTTCATAAACGATGAATTAAGCGCTGTAGGTATAAGTAATTGTCTAATAATTATGAATTTTTAATAAATGAGGGTACCAAAGAATTTCGTATCAATAAAATAATAACATGCTAATAAAGTAATAAAAAGTTTTGAGCAGTTTTATTATTGTAAGGAAGGTTTATTATTTATTTAAGCACCTTTATTCCAGAGACAGAAGATCAATTGCAGGAGTAAGAAACGGCCGATGTAATCCATGTCGTTAATAAATAATAAATTTTGAGGATATTGAAGAATAATAATGACGTTCCTTAAGAAAATTTAGTTGAAGAATTATCATTGACGTCAGCACGTTGGCAGAAGCAAGAAGATCGGTCGCTCATGCTGATGTTGCAAGCGATCCAGTCAACACGCGACTGACACGCGCCTGCCGACGTCGCTACTTCTCAGTCGGCCACCTCCGTTATTCCTCGGACCATCGATCGCTACCACACTACCACTACCGGTCACTTTGACACCTGCCATCTATCCTCTCTTCTTACCTCCCCCGGCAAATACCCACACACAAAGACGTAAAATAACCACTATCTAAAACCAACTTGCAACACCAAATCTAACACCTACGATACAATTCTACAGCATCTTCTACTAAAATTCTTTAAAAAAAATTATTCAAACTAATTTACTTCAATAGATACAACTTTTAAATTCAATAACTCAAAGTGGATTTAGAAAATATAGAACTGAAGTTCTGCAAATTATTATTAAATTATGTAAATACGCAATACTCTTATATAATACTCTTGAAGTTCATCCACCGAACTTCAAGAGTCCTTCACGATGCCGGTGAATCCTGAATCCTTAATCCTGGTTGAGAGGGCTAAGAAGCCCTGAGTTGGGGTTAAGAAACACCTGGTCGCTCTGTGAACAAAGTTACGGAATAAATGTAACCTCGGGGAAATTCAGGGGAATTTTATTAGTTTTAGTTAATTAGACGCCGTTAATTTAGACGCCGCTCTTCACTGACTCTAAAATCTAAACTATTACTATACAAAGTTTATCTCAAACCAATATGGACCTATGGACTACAAATTTATGGCACAGCTAAACCGAGCAATCTACAAAAATTACAAGCCTTTCAGTCAAAATGCCTACGTTTAATCACCTGCGCACCTTTTTATGTCAACAACAAAATTCTACATGACGACCTTAATATTCCGTTCATAAGTGAAGTAGTTAAGTCCAGCTACAGTGTTTTTCACAGAAAATTGCATGATCACCCCAACGAATTAATCACCAAACTATCGGATGCATCACTACCAGGAAATCCGCAGCGCAGGTTGAAACGTCAATGGGCCAGAGATCTTCTATAAAGTGATTTATTTTATTTTTCTTTCTTCTTTTTTTTCTTATGTTGTTATTTATCATTCATGTATCATGAACTTTATTTCATAGAACATATACCAATGGGTATCACTGTTCTTTTTCATTTATTTATTTTTATTTTATTTTTTTCCTTGTCTCCTTTGTTTACTGTCATCTAATTTGCTCGTTGTATCTTCGTATATAGTTGCAAATAAAGTTATTCAAGTTAAAAAAAAAAAAAAAAAGTTAATTAATTCGGATTCATGGGGGAATGGGAAATCTTGCATTCTCGGGGACAATAGTTAGTAAAATGGAGGGAATTTAAAATTTATAGAAATTTATAGAGTATTTAAAATTTTATTTTTTTATTATTGTTTATTTATACCTTATTACTCTTTTTTATTTTTTCAGTGGCCTTTTCTTTTTTTAACAGTTGTGTTGTTTTCGGGGGAGGGAATGGGCAGTTTTGCGTACTTAGGGAAAATTGTAATTAACTAAGGAAATTTAAAAAAAATTGTATGGGGCTGTGACAAATTAGTATGTTTAATTAGTGGGACGGGTAGGGGGAAAATTTGGCATAATCATTGGCCTTTTTTATTTAATTATTTAATTTTTATTACTTGTGTAAATTTTCGGCTCTTTTATACAAATTTTTGTTTAATCAGTGGCCTTTTTTATTTTATTTTATTTTTTTGTGTTTGGCGGTCAACGTCGCCGGTCAACGCTCTGTACAGCCAGCTGTCAGAGAAATCTACACAACACCTCGCCCGCCGCAAGTACAAATTAAGCAGCCATTCCACGATTTTTATAGACTGCCTACAAACATCCCTATACATATTTTCTACTAGAAAGAAAAAGAAAAAAAAACATTCCTGACTAGAAAAAGCTTCCCTTCCCAAGGCAATGTTCTTGCTTTTATTCCGATTCCCAACCCATCTTTCCGCTAATTAATCATCTGTAATTTTAAATAAAGAAAAATTTCAACAAAATTCCTTCCATCCAATTCTCCGAACGACAAGGTAGCCTAGCTATGACGTCGTCATCCCGAGCGCAAGCTGAATTTTTTCAGGACTCGGACTCGAATACACAAAAAAAAGAAAAAAAGGAAGTTTTATAACGTGAGTAGCCTAATTTTACACTTTTAACCTGAAATTAAAACATAAAACTGGTCAATAGGAAAGAATTATAAACTTTAAAGAAAAATATATCTTCTAGATTTGCTATTTCATGTGTTCTGACGTAGCGAATAACTTTATATTGTTCTAATTTCAGTGCTTGTAAGACAAAAACAAAACACGGAGATTGTCTTTTTTCTATAACAAATAAAACAGTAGAATTTGACTTTTTTAAATAAGAATGCGAAAACAGGACGACTAAGGATTGAGTGAAAAACTAATGTAACAGAAGCCATTCAAGATAGTTGTTACGATTGTTGTATAGCTATTGAGAATAAGAAAAACGGAAAGAAAGAATTTCATGAGAAATGCAGTTTATTGTAAACTAGTGGATTAGGTACGTAGTATAAATTGATAAATTAATTTATTGCAAAACATTTCTTTATTTTCGTTGTGATTTAAGTTAAAGAGTTGTCTGTTAGTATTCAGGAGATTAATTATTTTATTTTTTATTAGTATTGTTACTTCCTGGGTTGGTCTAGAGGTAAAGCCATCGCCGCGAGTCCGCTGTTAAACAACTGATTTCCGGAGACGAAGGTTTCTGGTTCGAATAACGGCAGTTAGGCCTACTTTTACACGGATTTGAATACTAGACAGTGGTCACCGGTATACTTTGATGGTTGGGTTTTAATTTAACCATACTCTCTCAGAAATGGTCAGCCTGAGTCCGTACCAGACTACACCTCATTTATACATCATACATACCATCCTCATCTCATCTCTTCATGGGGGTTGCTTATTATTCTGAATTGAACAGACTGCAACGTACACTCAATAGGGATAAAAAAACTGACGCATCATAATTTTTTTAATATAATTATAACCTTCTTAACTTAAATACCTTCTATTTTAATTTATTTATTTAAAGTCGCATCAATTGCTTGGTTATTAGCGACTACGGTGGATTAAGTGACTGCAAATGTGGGTTTTAACTTGTGAAAATTTTCAGACCCTGGCCAGGAATCGAACCCGGGACCTCAGCATGGTAGGCTAACGAGCTAACAACTACGCTAATTCTCTTTCTATAGCTAAAAATAAAAAGTAAATAAGTTCAAGTAAACATTATTCCAAAAACGGTTCGTAAACGAGTTATACAGAGTCAATGATTTCGCTAAAAACTCAGTAGGCTACCCTGAGTGAAAATGAGACCGTATAGACATTTTTAATGCTGTAACAAAGAGAGAAACGTAATTGCTGCTTATAAATATTAACCTGATAAATTAAATAAAATTGTTCCAAGAAATCTACCTTCATTAGTTTTAAAGATATTTACGTAAAATACTAGAATATGGGTTATCAAATAACACATTTTTGTCTCTAACGTGAAATTACTTTTGTAAATGTTAATTTAAGATGTACTTTTCTTAAGTAAATTTGTAGGAAATTTAATTCTGAAAAGGTTCGTGTAAATTACTTAAGAAAAATTGAATACTGCATAATGAAATTTAATTATATTTAAAAATAAAACAAACGTAATTGTGAAAAAAATGTAACTGTATGAAATAACTAATTTTGTCCATAGGTTGAAAGTAACAGCTGATTGTTCATTGAATACTGTAGATTTTTATAAAACTAATAAATTTAACTATAAAACAACTTGAAAATTAGTTTTCAGTTACTTACAAAGGTGACCAAAGTGGCCCCCGTTTTCTTCAATATACAATTTCGGCTAAACATGGCCACCACAGTCTTCTGACATCATGCCATTACTTTTTTATGGGTTGGATGAAGTCAATTGTTAATTCAAAACAAATTATCACACACGAAGAGTTAAGGAATTGCGTAGTAGAAATTGGCAGAAACTATTAAGAAAGCTCCTAACGTTATAAGACGCGCTAGAAACGAATCCGTCGAGCGAAATTATAAATAGTTTTCTTTCTTGCAAGAGAATAGTTTTCCTGTCAGTTGATAGCGTATTTTACAAATTTTGAAAAAATTATGGTGATCAATTCCATTACATAATAGTATTGAACAAAACAATATTTAAATAATAATAAGAATTGAAATTTAAACATATATTGAACAACATATGCGACGTAAAAATTTAGCTATTTTATGTGTGTTTAAATTCGTTTTTGTTTTATTTTTATTCCTAATGTTTACGTTGTAATTATCTGTTCAATTCAGAGTAATTAGCAAACCCGTGACCCAATGAGATGAGGATGGTGTGTATGACGTTAAATGAGGTAAAGTCTAGAACAGACCCAGGCCGACCATTCCTGAGAGTATGGTTAATTAAACCACTGCCATTAAAATACACCGGTAAACACTGTCTAGTATTCAAATCAATATAGAAGTAACAAATATTACTAGGATTTGAACCAGGAACCTTCGTCTTCGAAAATCAGCTGTTAAACAGCTGATAAGTGGCGACGGCTGTACCTCTAGATCAACCCAGTGAAGAGTCTAGTTAAAAAAGCAGATACATCCAAAAATGTACATTTTTCAGGAGACCTGAACAACTTTTCTCTCAAAAACATAAAATGATACAACATTGTGACTTACTCAAGAAATAGCATTAGGGTAGAGGATATTACATAGGGCTAGTTCTGGTTTTTAGTTTTCTAATGACCGTAGTTTAAAAGAAATTTCACATACTATATGTGGATGATCTAGTTTTAAAACGGAATTCGGATCTATCTGGTTTTGAAATAAACTTGAAAACCAAAATATAAAAAACGCATGATTATTTTAATCTGCAACATAACTAATCACAAATTTTGGTGTTTTAGGAATAAAATTTACAAAAATTAGGTACGATAATATTAAAAAAAAGTTCATAGTGTTTTTTCCGTGATTTATTATTACTAAATTCTTCAGGATAACACTCCATTTCGTATTATTAAAATAAATCACTAACTTTAATATTTGTTTAAGCAAAACACTAATTATAACACTAATTATACAAATAAAGAAAAACGTCCACTAAAATACAGCTTGCAACTACCTACATAACCTCAAACTAATATTCGAGCTGTATGACAAACATATATTTTTTGAGGTCATTGCTAGGGAATGGATGTATCTGGTTTTGAAACTAACCAGCAACTTCATACACGTTTTCGTTAAGGATGTAGGTGGTTTTGAAACATATGCATTTTACAGTGGATGTAAAAGGATCTGTTAAAAAATGCAGAAATATAAAATTTGGAAGTTTTGGATATATCTGGTTTTGTAACTAGATAAATTATTTTGTAGCTTATCATAAATGAAAATTTTCAGTTGTCTTATAAACTGCAGATTTTTAATAGTTTTTCTCTAAACATTTTTCAAAAATTATTAATTTTGTTTAAACCTGTAGAAAAAATAATTTTAAACGCAGATTTAAATGTTGTCAGAAAGCGGTTTTTAATATTAACACTAAAGTCATCTGCGAATTTTTTATTGAGATAGTTAATTTACTGTGTGTCAAAATATTTAAGAATGAATTGGAAATAAATATTGGGAGAGTAAACATTTGATGATTTTTTGTTTTACACTTGAAAAGATTACAAAATAGATTTTACGTTAAAAGAATAAAAGAGAAAAAAATAGGAAGGTTGGATATGTCATTATTCTGAGTGAGAGGAGTTTTGGGAGCGATGAAAACAGTAAACCCCGAACACAAGTAGCTTTATTTCTCCTGCAGATGCGGCTAACTTGATAACCTCTGGTGATAACTCGCGACAGAAGAGAGAAAAATGGTCGGTCAAAGCATTGATCGTGCTACTTTGTGGGGGGCTATTGAAGGCAGTAATGGGGCCCCCAGTATAACGGCAGCGTAAATCTCTCGGGTACGTAAGTGGCTACATATTGCTTGAACAGGTCCCCCTCAGACTGACCCTTGGGGTACACATTTACACACACATACA
This sequence comes from Catonia carolina, assembly GCA_035578175.1. NCBI lineage: Eukaryota > Metazoa > Arthropoda > Insecta > Hemiptera > Achilidae > Catonia > Catonia carolina. Next base: position 250,147,519 of record JAQMRL010000001.1, on the reverse strand, counting down.
AACACACTCTCGTACAGTGTACAAAGAAAAAAGATAGAAAATGAAGCAGTTAAGACAACACCTTAGTGCTACTTTAACAGCTAAACTGACCTTTGCTGGGAGATATAAAGCAGATCTTCAAGTAACTACATAGCTTCCATCTCAAATATTTTAAAAAGAAGTACAAAACAAACCTCACACAAATCTCAAGAGATTCTTCAATAAAATGTATGGTTAAGATTAAAATTTAAAAATAATTCTCATTGTAATTCAAACATTTGTTATTCAAACCCATTAAACTATTCGTTGATTCGAAAAATAGAAACAACATTTATTATACAAAAATATACAACTAATATTTATCGTATTGGTTTTATTATTGCCCATAACGGGCAGGTGGAGTGTTAAATTAATTGCACTCGATCTGTTGGTTCCAGGGCTACAAAAACTAGTTCTGTTTATTATCACATAGTCAGCCTATTCCAATACGCCTGAACTATTTAAGAACAGAAGAGGTAGAGGTGTAAAAGACACTATTCAGTGTTATCTCCTCTGAGAGTAATGAATTTCACTATACAGCCAGACCCTGTGAGGAATGAAGTGAAGGTGTCATTTGCAGGATGGAAAGTGGAAGTTTTTCATAAGACCTGGCATGCTGATATGCATACTCTTTCTACACGCGTTTTCAGTGAGGAAGGCAATAGTAAACTACCTCACTCTTCGTTATTACCGAGTAAAACCAATAGAGGTTCAAACCAGCCTTTCGGCTATAGACCTAACCAACAATGTTACGTATACTATATTTATATTATCTTGTAACAACATCTAAAAGGAATGTGTGTTCGAAAATTTTCGAGGAGGACCGAGATTTTAAAATGTTTACGTAAATAATATGAGTGATAAATGGGTTTCCAAGAAATAGGATGTCTACTATAAATGGTTTTTATAGTACAGGCAGGCCTACCTATTTTTGTATTGATGTTGTGAAAAAGGTGTATCTATTTAGATGATTGGTCTTTTTGTCATAACACCTTCTATTCAATCCTTATTTGTTTACAGTCATTAAGATTTATCCAGAATCCGTCAGAAGGATTTTTTATTTTTATTATTGTATCGAAAATCTGTCTTTCTCTAAATCTCCATAGATTCACAATTAATTTAGAGTCAATTAGTTTCGTTTTGTCTTTGATTCAGTGAGCGAATTGCACAGTGTATAACAGTGCGTTAGAAAAGGTCAACGTTACTGTGAATTACTGTCTATTGTTTAACTTTTATTTATTCTGTATCGTTATTTTAAGTATTATTTAGTAAGTTGGTTCAATTTATTTTTTTCTATTAGTTAATTATAATTAATTTGTTATTTATTATAAGTAATTCAATTGTTGATATTAGTCACTTTAATAATAATAATTTTTAGTTGAATTAAATACTTCAATTTTAAACTTAAGTGTGTTAATTATTTAATTTACCCAGATCCTGAAACAAATCTTGAAGATAAGTCTCACAATATGATATATATTATTTCGTTTACTAATATTTATTGTGTAGTCATCTGGAACGCATAAATTTTTTTTTTTTTTTGGTTTAACGTCCGACTGTTTTGCAAATTGCTGCTAATGCAGACGGTGAAGGATGAAATGAATTTTTGTAACGTATGAAAAAATGCCATGCCCGAGTGGGATTCGAACACCAGACCGCGTGATGAGAGGCAAGCACGTTACCAACATCGCCAACGCGGCCGGCAAAAAGGGAACGCATAAAGGGAAACCGTTTGCCTAGATTGGTAATTAATTATAAGCCGAATGGTCAAAGGCGTGTTGGTTCCGAAGGGAAATTGGTTTCCGGACAGGCAGTACTGTCTAACCCATGAAGTGAAGAAGAAGAAAAATAAAGAAGATATATCGTAAAGAAGAGAAGATTGATGGTACAAACATAGTTAAATAATAAAAGGCGCTTCTAGTTTAATAAATTTATACCATTTAACTTTTTAATTATCTTCAATAATCATGTTACTGTGCGAAATTTTCATTAAACGTAATGTGAAAAAATATACTTTAGTGTTAAAATTGTAAATTGGTGACGCAGAATAGCGTTTAAAATGCATGTATTGAATTTTAATACCTTCAGTTATCTGAAGTCGTATAAATATTGCAGCTATTAGCAACTAAATTGGGTTGGAAAAAGCTTTTCAACTCACTAAAAAGATCTGTTGTGAAACACTCATAGGACTATCTCTTTCCAATGTAAATATTAAAACATATAACCTACGTTTAATCATTAGTAAACAATGTAAAATGAAAAAAATTACCTAATTTTAATCATGAGTGAATGACGCAAAATAACATCAACCTCTATGGAACTTAAACATAAGAAAAATCTAATATTGAAACTAAACTAGATTGTAGAAAAATTATTGCGTTACGAGTTGTAGATTTTTTATTTCCTACAACTTTTATTATATACATTTTTTCCGTAAAATGCCTAGTAAATAAATAAATGCGTCAAAAATAAATGAATGCGAGAAAAAGTCAAATTAGAAATGTGAATGTGAAAAATAAATAAATGCGTAATGTGTAAATGCTAAGGCCGCAAAGTTAAAAACCCCATTTATACAGATTTTAAGGAAAAATTTAGAAAATCGCTAATTGACGCTAAACTAACCGCCATGCAATAAAAATGTTAAAAAATAAAAGTTGTAAACCTACAACTTTAATTATTACACATTTCCTCTACAATTCATATAATATTAAGGCCGCAATTTTTAAAACAATCTTTCCTACGAAGGTATAGGCCCCCCTCCCAAGAATTTCAGCAGACTTGCTTACTCTATCTTGTAGAGAATAAAACATTTAGTACCTGAGGCGATTTTTAAAAAATGTCGTAAACAGTTTCGAGAAAATAGCAAAAAATGAAAAACTGCACGAATAAATTGCTATATCCGGGTGACCGATTTTGATCAAAATATTTGTGTTGGGTCCTTTTATGGTACCTAACTTAAGTTTCAAGTCTCAACTTTGCACATTTATTTTCTGCTTGTTCTTGTATAATGGCCTTTTTCAAGACGTTTCTGACATAATATTCTCAATAATTCATAGGCCTATATCAGACTTATCATCATCTTTTCAAAATATTCAATTTTATTATAATACTGTCTGTAATTTCTATGTTGATGTCTAAACGTTGGATTGCTCCAATTTGTTTTCATATAATTTCCAACATTCTTATGCAGCGCTTCATCTCGAACACTCCAAGTAGTTTTATGTCGTTACAATTCAATGTCCCAACCCAATTCAATGTGTTCTTAAAGTGACTCAAATAAAAAACCACGATTTAAATAACGTGATTTTATTCTGGAACACATAAATCAGGGAACACTCATATTTGGTTTTTATGAAAAACAATAATTTCGATTAATTTTTACAGGTAAATATCCTACCAGGTCTATGGTAGATGATGTAGTGCTCGAACAAGTATCACAATGGAATTATTTGGGTTGTAACATCGGGGTTGATCAAGATTTGGATATAGAGAAGAAATTTCACAAATTCCAAGCAGTGTGCGGCAATATTAGTAGACCCTTAGCCAGGAAAACAAGAAAAGAAACTCAGATAAAGTTTTACCCGTTGATGGCTGCAACAGTTCTACTCTATGGAAGTGAGCCGTGGATTAATATCAGACCACAGGAGAGTAGAGTACAGGCGGCAGAGATGCGATTCCTGCGAAGAACAAAGGTTTGCAGTCGTAGGGACTTACTAAGAAATGAGGACATATGACCGGAAATAGATGTTTATAACTTGAATGGGAAGATTTTAGAATATTGAAATCGATGGAAAGACCACGTAAAGTGAATGCTTGAAGGAAGGATCCTCTCAGTGTTTTACAATAGGCCTACATAACGGTGGCGGAGGAGAGATATTGGGAGACCACGCAGAAAATGGCAATAATTGAATAGTTGTGAGTCGGAACAGGCAGAAACCTAATCCTTGATTGTCAGAAGAAAAAGAGAAGACAATAATTTCGATGGGTTACCAGTGAACTTTATCGAAACCGAAGGATTTGATAATAATATTCGCGTGGTTAGTTTTAACGCTAATTACAAATAAAATTAGTTAATAGACTTTCATAAATTCTGGTAGATTAAAATCTATAAACTTATTTATACGCTTATACACTCATAAGGTATACATTACCTAAATTGAAAAGTATTTATTTATTTTTAATTTGTATTGATGTTATACTCATAAATTTTGGTAAAATTCTGTTTTTTCTTGATCGTGGATGTGCCTTCAACAAAGCAGTTCAAATTACACGGTGTTGAATTTCCCTTTACATTCACTTTACATTCTGATAATATCACGGATGATTTGTTTACTTACTGGTCGCTACTTCACCAATTTTAATGAGAAAATAATTTTCACAGATAACACTTGCATCTTTTACTTAGTGGAAGTGAAGATTAAGGAAATTGTTAATAATTGGTATAAAAGAGGCAATACTGAAAAGTTGAATAAAATGTTCCAAAAACGTAGAGAAAAGGTAAAAAAACGAATAAATGTTACAGCACAGACTTAAAAGACGCGGCTTGAATACAACTTATTCTGAGAAGACTTGCATCACAAGCAGAAACTACTACTACCACCACGACAACGTGAATACGAATGGAAAGAGCCTCACTTCTCAGTTCTGAATAACCCGGGTCCAACCAGATTCAATCCCGCTTCGTTTACTGCCGCAATTACCTCCTCTTCACCACCCCAATTGCAAAAACAGCGTCCGCTTTAACCCATTCCAAACTACTTTACTGCATACCCAGCATACTCCTCTTCACAGACCACAACTCGCCACGTGCCCCATACGACAATCAGACAGTCTGCCACCCACCCAAACTGCAACTGCGACCCTTACTATAAAGAAACGTCCTATCTATCCTTCATTAAAACAAATACCCGTTTATTTAAATTTATAGAAAAACAAAACTAATAACGTAGGTATTTATATTGTAATTTCATTTATTATGCTAATTAATAAATTTAAGTAAACATGCATGGATGCATGTTGTTAACTTCGTTATTGATTTATAAAGTTTCAATCACTCAAAAGCAATTTACATTTTACTTTGCTCGAAATCGATTTTAAAATTTTCTCTCATTTCTTACAAGAATTAATTTAAAAACGAATATGATAATAATTATATATATATTTTATTTAAATGTACGACTAAATTATTACTAAAGTTGTATTTTTTATTGTTCTGACATGAAAATTGTTCTCCTATCGATTTTTTTGGGTAATTTAGGTAAAAACAAATCGTGCTCGCCTCTCATCATGTAGTCCTGGGTTCGAATCCCACTCAGGCACGGCATATTTTCATACGTTACAAAAAATCATTTCATCCTCCATCGTACAAAAAGTTATACCCCAACGTCGTCGCTAATGACCGTTGCAGTTGATGCGACGTTAAATAAATGAATTTAAAAAAAATCGGTTTAATCTAGTGGTAAAGTCGTCGCTGCGAATCAGCTGTTTAACAGCTGTAAATGGAAATTTATTAAGTATGAATCCAGTCTAATCGAGTGCTGAAAGTAATTTAGATTTTACAGTTTGACAGATTACTGGCCTAACGAAATAATCCCCGTTCTAGGGACTTAATCACTGAACTGTCAGGGTTACCATACCTTACCCAAATAGTATCCGTTTACAGAGATCGTTTGAGGAAGATGGTGTATTTTTATTGCTATTCGATGGTTTCAGAGATTTCTAGCGTTACTGTTATATTAAGTAGGTAATATATTTAAAAAATGTACAACAATTCAATTTTTACAATTGTTCATTATTCTTTTTTGAAGGTAATTTTTATCCTAAAAACAGCGATATTTTGTTAATAATACATTTTGCAACTGTTTGTTTTGTTCTTAACCAAATATTGAGGCTACCTGTCAACGTTCTGAAGTGATTGAAATTTTACACTCTGACGTGTATTCCTGCAAATTAACTTTTTCAGTAAAAGCGATATTTTATTGTATTTAGGCCATTACTTTGGAATGTAATGGAGTATTCAGTGCAATTGGCTTTTGTGTCACGGTCCTGGGTTCGACACCCTTTCAGGTCTGGTATTTTTTCACTCATTTTCGTCAATCACACTTCAATATCTGCATTAAAATTAATGTCGAAAACACTCGGCTGCAACACAATACAAAAAAAATCTAACCGTTTACGGTAACAAGCTGATTTGTTTTGGAGCGTATGAGGGTACATAATAATAAATATTTACATTCATTCTAAATTTTCTCTAGAAACAACATCATGAAAAAATAATACAAATTATCTTGCTTTTTCAAAATAGTTTTGATAAATATTCAGAAATTTCTGTTTTCATTATTTGCAATATTACGAAAGAAATGTAGTAGCTTTACTATTAAACGTATAAGTCATTTTGTAATGTATTGATAATTTGCAAAGTTTTAGATCGCTACCTGCAGCGAGTTTTTTTCGAGAAATAAGTAATTTTTACTTTCACATGAATCTAGGTACCGGTTGCGGATCCCTTGCAGGCGCTGAGAACCCATCGAAAATCTATGTTGGTAGATCTTTTAGCGGATCGGTATCAGTACAGTTGAAGACCTATCCTTGAAGAAAAAAATTATTTATTTGAGATCTGATCAAAAATAAAAGTAATTAGCGATCCCAGTTACAGAACAAATACAGAGTTTGTTTTTAAAAAATCTTAGGTAACTGTAACTCTCTGAGGTACAAAAACATATTAGCCCTATATATAGTTTTGTGTTATAGGGTTCTCTTAGCCTACGTAAACCTAGGCATTACATGAGTAAGTATTTTGTTGTCAATGTAGTATCGTTGCAAAAATAACAGGTTGATGAATAAGTTTTTTTAGCTAACTACTCGCGTATGCGCTTAGAATGCCTGATTAGAATCCCTGACGTGTTAAAAGTATTTTAAGCTTGATTGTTTCTTTGTGATATTAATAAAATAATGTATGTTTTCTCTAAAGCGTGTAATTTATTTTTCTTATCATTCATGGTACTACATTTTTGTGTGTTTTCTTGTGATAAATTTTGAGAAATCAACATGTGAGACATCATGCTCATGAAATACTCCATCAAAGGCACATTTTTGTTTATTTTTAACGAGAAGAAACCGAATTTACCGGTACCCAGGTAGAAAGGTGAACCTTCACCCAGCGTATGCGGAGATCTGTCGAAGGCAACTATCCGCCAAAAAATCTCAGTTTCTTTTTATCCCATCCCGACTTTCCGCGGGATCACCGTTAGGTATAACTTCACAAGTCGGTGGTTCTTTATTAGCTGGATAACGTTATTTCAGCGTGATTCCTTTTCTTTCCACCCATTTCCCCCTTTTTTTGATTGACTTCTTTCGAGACTAACGCAGGAATGGCACATTCAGCAACCTTATTGTTTCTTAACATACCAATGTGAGCTGTGGTCCTTACAAATTCAACTGTGTTATTTTATATTAAATATAAAATAACATTTTATATAATTATAAATTATTTTATTTAATTATAAAATTAAATTAAATTTTAATACTAAAATCTAATTAATTCTTAAATTATCGATTCTATATCTTTTAAAGTTGACATGCTTTTTGGAACACCAGAAAAGAAGAATTGATTTATAAAAAAAATCTTAAAAATTTTAATTGTGTAATTTTGAAAATAAAATAAAAATATCTATGTAGATTACACCCAGGAATGTACAGTTAAGAAAAGAAATGGTAGGATAATGAATAATAAAAAATAATTATTATTATTATACTATATTATTATTATTATTATATACAACTATTGTAATTTTTTTTAACTTTAGTAACGTTATTTGCAACTATAAATATAGCCTGATTTTCTTAAGGAGAGCGCTGGGCAAAACGTGCGTCTGCATTAATATAGTCTTGTATGTACTGGAATAGTGCAGCGTATATTATCCACGATGGAACAGCATGCCTACAAAATACAATGAGTGTTGTCAATTTTCAACAACACTCTGACTGTACATATTATTGTTGGTCGGAGGGGTATGCGGGGTCAAAATTATGTATGCGCATGCTTAGTTCAGCGCTCACAGCAATTGGCTTGGCCTTTACTATGATACAACAAGCAAATTTGATAAAAGTACACAAAGGATGACAAGGAAAGAGAATAAATGACAAAGAACAGTGATACCCATTGGTATATGTTCTATGACATAAAAGTCATGATACATGAAGGATAAATAACAACATTACATGAAAAAAATAAGAAAGAAAAATAAAATAAAATAAATCACTTTATAGAAGATCTTGGGCACATGACGTTTCAACCTGCGTTGCGGATTCCCTGGTAGTGATACATCCGATAGTTTGGTGATCAATTCGTTGGGGTGATCATGCAATTTTCTGTGGAAAACGCTGCAGCTGGACTTAACTATTTCATTTATGAACGGAATATTAAAGTCGTCATGCAGAATTTTGTTGTTGACATAAAAAGGTGCGTAGGTGATTAAACGAAGGAATTTTGACTAAATGGCTTGTAGTTTTTGTAGGATGCTTTTGTAGCTTTGCCATAAATTTTTAGTCCAAATTGGTTTAAAATAAACTTTTTATAGTAATAGTTTAGATTTTAGAGTAAGTGAAAAGCGGCAACCATGTAGTCGGAATAGTTCTTTCAGTTTAGAGTACAAAGTAAGTCTTTTGGTTTTTACATGAGTCGCACAGGTGAGTCTCTTGTCAAGGTGAAGTCCAAGATATTTAACTTTTTGTAGTTGTGGTATCGGTTATTGTCGAAGAATAATTGAGGACATTTGCCTTTCCGGAGAGAAAAGGTGACGTGCACTGATTTTGAAGTGTTGAATTGAATCCTCCAGATTTTTTAAAAAGTTGATTAATTTAAATAATTTTAAAAAGAACCAATAATTTAAAAAGTTGATGTGACTTTGTAAATTATTACTCGCTGCTTCTAGCTTTACATTAGAAGAAACGATGACTGTATCGTCAGCATAAAGTAGCTAATGTGGTGTTAGCAGATGCTGGTAGATCTGATTTTGTATAGATGTTCTAAAGCAGTGGCGACAAGATTATTATTATTATTGTAAATAATATTATTTTTATTATTATTATTATTGTAAATACAGAGTGATTTTTTAGTCCTGTTACCCAATTGTTAACGTCTGGTAATATTTTTCTAAAAAAAAAAAAAATTTTGTTTTGTGACACTAACTTGGTAGCCCTACTCAACCAGTATGGCATATGGCAGTGTGAGTTGATTCTCATTGAGCTGTGTAAAATTTTTTGCCATTTCCGGTCGTGCTACGAACAGAATGTCTTTTATCCTAAAACAATCTCTTGTTTAAATCTGGAGGCTGAAGCTCTAGAACTAATCGTATGTGATACGGATACAATTTCAATTTTTTAGCAGCTTTCTGAGCACTCAAACATGACAAATCAACATGCGAGGAAAGTTTTTGTAACTTTTCCATGGAGAATTGAGCAATCTTGTTTTCACATTCTCTTAACGTCATCTGTCAAGAGAGTTGGTCGACCACTACGTTTTCTGCTGCAAACAATACCTGCCTCTAAAAATCAGTCAGTTAGCCTAGAAATTGACTAGAATAGAGTGGAGGAACACCAAAAAATTTAATTTGAAATGATTCTTTTACACTCGCATACGATTTTGTAGCAAAATATTGTTCAAGAATGAAAACCCGTTGTTCTAGGGTAAAAGACATTCTGTTCGTAACACAACTGGAAACAGCACAAAATTTTACGCAACTCAAGGAGAATCAACTCAAACTGTCGTATCTATACCAGTTGAGTAGGGCTACCAACTTTGTCTCACAAAACAAAATATCCCTTTCTTAGAAAAAAATTACCAGACATTAACAATTGGGTAACAGGACTAAAAAATTACCCGGTAGTATACAATAAAAGTATGTAAAAAGTACGTAAGTAGTACAATACGTATAAGCCTATTATATAATTGTTTATGTAATATAATTGTAAATAAGTAAATTAAATTAGATAACATAATAAGATAATATAAGTTTTGTTATGAACAACCAAAGAGAAGCAAACTGCTCATACCAGGTACGAGTTACGTATACCCAACATTACTCTATGCATAAGAACAAAACTAGCCAGTGACTGAGTGTAATTAATGTAAGGCCACTTGAATAAACCCGGTTGTTACTTGTATTACTAATGCAGTAATTATTATTATTACTATTACTTCTAACTAGTGCTACAGTTCTACGATAATTCTAGTCAGTTACCCACCACTCTGAAGGTAGAAAAGGTTTGTTCATGCTACACTTTACCAACAGTTTCCTTCAACTCTAGAACTTTTAATTAGCGAGTTGAGAAGAACAGCCCTGGAGGGCCCTCATAGCCGCTCTAAAGTACTGTTGCCTTTTCAAACCACCTACTAACCTAACTTAAACTTATTTCACCCTCCCTTTCTATTACACTAACCCCTCAAACCATAAAAAAAACAAATACAACCCTAAAACAAATCAACAACAACCGATTATGCCCCTTCACTGTTTGTTTCTAAAACTCGAAAACTCTCCTTTTATACGCATCGAAACACCTTTCAATTATTTTATACTACTAGTTTTATTAGTATACTTGAAACAAAATTTTTATTTTTAACACACATTCAATTTCTAACTTGTTCGTAACAAGATATCGAGGTAGAACGAAAACTTTAATTCAGAATTTATATTCTAAACCAAAATGTGTTTTTTAGAGACGGTTATGAAGTTCTGCTTGAATAATTTTGCAATTCTACCAGTGGACTTTTACTTGTTTTGTTTTATGAATTACAAACTACGAATAATATGTATAAAATACATCTAAAACCACCGGGAAATTTTAAATTCCGGTGTGTATCATAACCGTGTTCTTACCAAAACATTTCTCCCTCATTTGTGTAGTATGATAATGCATTCAGCAATTATTTATGTAGCTATAAGAAATTATTCTAATAGTGGCAAGATCAAGAAAATAAAATGGTCTTCTTGGTATTGTTTTTAAATTTATTAGTAAATTTAAGTATTCTGGTTTACTGCAGTTTGCACCACCTTCAACTTTACCGGCGGACAAAAACTTGAATATGAACTAAAAAATATAATAAAAAAGTTGGCCGCCAGCTATATTAGCAGAGCATGAGAAAAATAAGTAAAAAGACTATATCTCCTTGCATTAAACTAAATATTTAATGACTCTATTACTAACTAAATTAAAATAACTACTAACAAAATTATCCTTAAATTACCCTAACCATTTTAAAATACAGCCAACCTTTTTTCTGCCGCGACTTTGCTACAAAAACAAAACTAACAAACCCTTAATAAATACGAAATGAATTTACCTCCAATTATATATGTTTCCTTTTTCTTCTTCTCCTCCTCGTTCTCCTGGTCACTCCTCGTTCCCCTAATCACTTCTTCAAATGCTGGTCCTTCTTAACTAACAGTTTCACTCTTGAGTCCCAATGGAACTGATTTTAATTTCCTGTATCCGTACCAGGAAACCTCTGGTTGACAAGCTTCCCTATCCCTCCAACCGTTCAACAAACCTGGAGGGCCAACAGAGAGGAGAACCATCCCAGTGATTGGCTGAAAGTTGGTAGGTGGAAGAAAGGCCCAAAAACACAGAGGGAGAAATACAACGGTCTAATGAACATCATCAGATGATTGACCGTCGGCTATATTTACAACCTATTGTCTAACTACTACTCTAATGTAACTTATTCTAACAATGGGGGTTTTTACCTTACATTATTCATTGGGATGTTACTGAGTAATGGATGTTATAGTAATTAGCAATTACCATAACTTCCATTGTTTGTACAATTGTACTGTTACAATGGTACAAGCTTATATTTAATTTTAATTTACAATAATTATAAAACCTTGATTCTTGTAGTGTTATTTTATTGAAATTCATTTGGTATACTTAATTTTAGTTGGTTTGAGAAGGTGATGTTATGTTTGGGAAGATTCAATCATCACTGATATAACAATAATCATAATCTTCTTTTTACACATTTATTATTTTAAAGTACAATATTTATTTAAATTTAAAATAACTGAACAATGTAAATTGTACTTTAGCTACTGTAGTTTGTTTTAAATAAACAAATTTTACAATTTTTATGAATTTTTTAAAATTTTATTTATAAAATACATAAGCTCATGTAAGGTCAGGTGACCTTTATGTAGGAGGTCGACAAGTATAATCGGATGATCTTTTACAAGTTAATTAGAGATTCATTTGTTTCAATTAAATGAAATCATATTTTCAAGGTACCATAAGAAATACTTCATTTCAACTATTGATAAGTCATATGTCAAAAAATTACTCCTGACGTACTAGCCCATGATAGATGTTGGATAAAATTCAATTTACAATGTTACTAGCTGAGTCCTGCGAAATATTTCCTAAAATAACACTAATTATTATTAATAACCTATTTTTGAATGACTTGACACGGGTCAGCTTTTGCATTTTTTCATCACTCATTTTCGTATAATCATCATTCTCCACCGTCTGCAATAATATAAATTGAAAAACAGTCAGACGTAAAACAGAACAAAAAAAATTGACACTTATAATTTTATTTTGCAATATTTTGGATCAGTATTATTAAAACAATTATGAAATGATAATTATATACACCTAAATAAGCAGTATCCTTTACCATAACGACCCTTCAAAAGAGAATAAAGTTCACAACCAAAAAAATAGCACCATCGAAACATTATTTTAATTTTAATTAATATCTTATAATTTAATTTCAAAATTATCCTTAGACTCTTCAAACAGCACTAAATCATCAGCGAAAATCAAACTTTTTAAAAAAGTAAAACTTACAAAACTCTCTTGTTGCAAGGAGCTATTCGATTCAATTTAACACTGATGGCATCAATATGCCATTATTATTTTTATTATTAATTATTATTATTATTAGTTTCTGTAAAATATAGCTTCATCTTGCCCATAACGGGCAGGTGGTGTTAAATTAATTGCTCTCGATCTGTTGGCTTCAGGGCTACAAAAAGTAGTTCTGTTTCTCATCACATAGTCAGCCAATTATATGACTGAACAATTTAAGAACAGAAAAGGTAGAGGTGTAAAAGACACTAGTCAGAGTTATCTCCTCTGAGTGTAATGAATTTCACTATACAGCCAGACCCTGTGGTGAATGAAGTGAAGGTGCATTTGCAGGGTGGAAAGTGGGTGCTTTTAGGAGGGCCTGGCATGCTGATAAGCATACTCTTTCAACTCAGTGAGGAAGGCAACAGTTAACCACCTCACTTCTCGTTTTTTACCTAGTAAAGCTTCTAGAGGTTCAAACCAGCCTTTCGGCTGTTGACCTTAATAATAATGACATCAATATAGAAATGAAGGTAATTGATAATCATATTGAATATGATATATTATATTCCTTTCGAAACAAGAGATATTAGATACTAATAATGCAATATCGACAATTTTATTGGATATTGTTTAGTAAAAACTTATGAAAATGAAGTGAATTCAGGAAAGCAGTTTTATTTCGGTTGAGTGCTGTAGAATTTGGAAGTGGAGCAAATGATATACTGAGTGATGTCCATTGAATGAAGTGAGAGTGAGACAAATAAAGATGGAGAAAGAGAAAGTAAGAATGATAATATAAAGTAGTGAAATAACTTGGCGTAGGATACACAGAAGTAGGCTTGTATTGGATGGTAGGCTGAAGTACTATATACTTGTATTATTGGTAATGCAAGCGCATACGTAGTTTGGATGTAAGGGCAGCAGGAGGCACAACGTGGCAGGCAGCACATATCGTTCGGTATAAAGTTGTGAATATTCAATGCATGTGGTCAACCCCAACCCTTTTTGATCTGTACCCCAAACCTAAATCCAAACCCTTCCATCACTTATAATATCTAAACGTACAAGCTCGAGTGAGATAGATGTATAGAGTTTATAGATAAGAGTGAACGAGAGAGAAAATAAAACATACGCCCCAATTTCACCACACATCAAATTATGCTATTAAACTTCAACTATACAAATAAATAAATACATTTTATCTTCACAGGAAGTTATAACTATACCAACAGACCATCAGGCAGTAAAATTAGTAATAAAGTTGACCTCTAACCACCCCTTGCCAACCCTGGCTCACATACAACCTCTTCTAGTCCTATATACATTTTACCCTATTACTATTATTATTACTACCGCATATCCATCGACTTGATATAGTTAAAGCTTACAACTTATATTTTGTTGCTGTATTACTGATGCAGCAGGCGCCTGTTGTATATAACTCGAACCGACACGTTAGTCTATATATGATTACACAGATGGGACGTTCATTATGCGACTGGGAAATATGCTTCAATATATTCCGATTATAAAATAGTATTTAAAATCAAACTCTCTTTTTGTCATTGTATTTATACTCCACTTATGTAAGGTAAATCCAGCTACATTCACCATACCAATTATTTTTATACCGGATCATCGAGAAAGGTTGCATGCATTTTAAAAAGTTTAAAACTACTGGAGATAAAGTCATAAATGTGTTTTTTGTTGCTACGACTGTACCGCAAAATGAACAAATTGCATTGAACATAAACATTATTATAATTTGGCAACAAGCCGGCACGCCTCCTCATTTCAGTCTTCTAGTTCGCCAGGCTCACAATGAAAGTTCCCTGATCGATGGGTTGGTAAGGCCGGTCCTGTGTTTTGGCCTCCGGGGAGTCTAGATTTAATCACACTTGACTTTTCTTTTGGGGTTATATTAAAAACCATGTCTACTGTGAAAAAATTCTAAATGTGAAACATTTACGACATCGAATTGCTTCTGCTGTTGCTTCGCTCACGCTCGATATGACACAGCGCACCTGGACAGAGGTCAACTATCGTTTAGATGTGTGCAGAACAACCAACGGTGCTTATATAGAAATTATTATGTTGTAAACAAATTAATATTTTCTGTTTACGACAAAAATAAAAATATTCTTTATCTCCAGTACTTTTTAAACTGTATTTTTTTTTAAAATGGATGCAACCTTTCTCGATGACCCGTTATTAAAAGGTAATTACCTTTATTTATATTATTATATTGAGTATTACATGAAAATTCCAAAATTATTACATGAAAAAAGATCAGGATTGATGCTGAGAGATTTGTATTGGATGATGAACAAACGTTCACAGCTGTCATTAGAGAGCAAGCTCCCATACAAAGAGAGTACATACACAAACATATGAGTAATATATATTATGAAAACACATGAACATATGAACACATGAACATACGTAAACATGACTACTCATACATATGAGTAAAACTCATGAGTATTATAGAGTACAAAGCCATACTGAAACCGCTGTGGACTTATGGGTTACCGCTTTGGAAATCAGCAGCGAATCGAATCTTGCTATCATCCAACGATTTCAGTCGAAAGTCTTACGGATAACAACAAATGCTCTATGGAATGTGACAAATGATTCATTGCATAAGGACTTATGTGTCAACACCGTGAAAGAAGAAATAACGCAGCTAAGTTCTAAATATTGAGAAAAATTAGCACATCACCCGAATTCTTTGGCACTTAATTTACGTGATAATAGCGAAGACGTGACATGACAGAAACGAATGAAATTGCTTGACCTTCCGTTTAGATTTATCGACTAACCTGCATTTTAAATAATTGAAGTCCGTATCAACATCAATATCATCCTCTATTAACATCATCTTCTTTCTCTACGTATTCTACTATCACCGTTATTAATTTTGTTATCTTTTGTATTACTGTTTTTCATCTTTTATCTAGTTAATGTTTTCAAAAATCTTTCTTAATTTTTTCCTTTCCGAAGCAATACCACTGGGTATTATCTTCGTCATGTGAACCTGTTCATGCTATTTACTTACAGTTTTATTTTTAAACTGATTGTAAATAATCTCAGATGTTAGAAAAAAACATGAAAAATAAAATACGAGGGTAGGCTGATAAGTAATGCACACATGCTTGTAGAAGACGAACAAAAAGAAATAGCAAGATGGGGTAAATAACAAATTAAAGTACAAATCTTAACCTACCAAATTATCTATTTATTTTTCAATATAGTCACCGTTAAGCATTACACATTTCTCCCAACGTTTAACAAGTTTTTTCATTCCGTCACTGAAAAATTCTTCCGACTTTCCTCGAACCCAGGACGCAATAGCTGCCTTCACCTCATTGTCCGAGCTGTAATGATTACCCTTAAGGTCTCTCTTCAGTAGAGGAAAAAAATAAAAATCGCAAGGCGCAAGGTCGGGAGAATACGGAGGGTGTAAAATTGGTTGAAACTTCAGGTTTCTCAGAGCCTCTCCAGTTGCACGCGAAGTGTGTGGACGAGCATTGTCGTGTTGCAAAATTATTGGCGCCAGGTTGCCTCTAACACGACAAACTCGACGTCGGAGGTGTTTCAGAGTCTGTATATACTGAGCAGAATTTACCGTTGCCCCTCGTTCCAGATAATCAGTCACATAAACTCGGCGAGCATCCCAAAACACAGTCAAAAGAATTTTTTTTGCGGACGGTTGTGTTTTGAACTTTTTCACAACAGGAGAATGTGGATGACGATATTCAGCGCTCTGCCTTTTTTCTTCGGGATCGTAATGATGAACCCATGACTCGTCCCCCGTCACAATATTCAAAAGAAAGTCGTCTCCTTCGTCACGGTAGCGCTTCAAAAGTTGTTCACAGCATTCCAATCGACGCTGTTTATTCTCGTCTGTCAGACGGCGTGGTACCCATCGTGCACAGATTTTACGGTATCCCAATTGTTCAATAATGAAGCCAACACGTTCCTTAGATATTCCAATTTGGTTTGCGATACGCTGTTGAGTGATTCGCCGGTCATTTTGAATCAAATCATCGATGAGTTTGCGACGATTATCGTCTGAGGCAGTGATTGGTCGTCCACTGCGTGTTTTGTCAACAATTAAGGCTTTTCCAGGTTGGCAATCACGAAATTTTATTACCCAACGATTCACAGTAGACCTATCAACAGTATCGTCCCAATAAACAGCCTTTAAACGACGATAAATCTCACTAGGATTCACTTTCTCAGCAGTTAAAAATTCGATAACAGCGCGTTGTTTAATTCTCGTTGACATAGCACCAGAACACGACGCCATACTTCCACTACTCAAAACAAACTGAATGAAAGCAACGCCTTCAAACTGCGCAGGCTTGTAGAGGAGAAATAGTACTTCCACATGCCACCAGGCGCGCTACTGAAGTTTATTTAGTTGTCTTCTACAAGCATGTGTGCATTACTTATCAGCCTACCCTCGTAGCTACAATTTAGATTATATTACATATTTGTGATCTTGGAGGTTGATTGAATTAGCCACAAAATTAAATCGTATTTTCTTCATACTACTTGTACGATTTCCTCATTCACGCAAGCATAAAAACTGTTGTTGTTTAGGTCATCAGCCGAAAGGCTGGTTTGATGCTTTACTAAGAGGCTTACTCAAAGAGTTAAGAGCTAAGAGGTTTACTCTAGAGGCTTTACTAAGTAAAAGGAAGAGAGTTGGTTTACCATTGTGGAAAATAATGATCATCAGCATGCCAGGCCCTCCGAAAAGCACCATTTTCCACCCTGAAAATGACCCCTTCACTTCATTTACTATAGAGTCTGGCTTTGCATTCAGTCGAATGCAAACAATTTAACACTCCACCGGCCTGTTTTGGGCAAGATTTTATACTAACTCTTCATCTTTAACTGTAGAGTTAATAATGTACTAATAAAAAATAAAACAATTATCTTCTAAGCACTAAGAAACAAACGTTTTACCTTAAATCGAAACGGAAATAAAGAAGCTTTTGTAATAAATTAATTTAATAATTATATTACGTACCTAATCCACTAGTTTACAAGTTCGACTGTATAATGAAATTCATTACTCAGAAAAGATAACTCTGACTAGTGTCTTTTAAAACTCTACCTCTTTTTAAATGTTTCAGTCATATAATTGGCTGACCATGTGATAAGAAACAGAACGTATTGAAACTATAGTGTCGAGCTATAAATGTCGAGAAATTTCTTGAAGAAAAATCAGTAAACATATCAATCCAAACAAAGTACTTAGATAACCGTTCACCAAATGTGATTGACTCCACAAAGATCACAAACAGGTTACAGTATTGCCAGTAGAACGAAGAAAACCTTGATAGACAGAAGAGAAGAATCTTTCAGAAATGTTATAAAACCACTCGACAAAGTTAATCAGGAAATATAATACCAATTTCACAAGAATCTGTTAAAACGAACACTTATTCATTACGTTTTTTAAAAGCGTTTCAATTATTCTTGTCTATAATTGGAGTTAATTGTACTACGGTTTTACAATTTTTACAAGCATAAAACTAGTGTAAGGGACTGGCCGGGTGAAATAACTACACAGGTTATCAACTAATATTATGTTTAATTAAACAACTAATTACATTGCTAATACTTAATTGTTTACCTACTGATCTTATTACTAGCCTATAACTACCCCTTAAACCTACGTTAGTTGGCCGGTCCCCGCCTATACCAGCCCAAACTGCCTTCGCCCTCAGTTCGGGGCTTTCCCGAACTTTTGCAAGTCGGGTAGCGCTTCACGAACGGGCTCGGTATCTGTTGGAGCTGGCAGACCACGGAGAGGATCGTACAACCAACCACTAAATCTAATTTATACACTACTTTTAGCCTACGTGGTTTCTGTCCATTACCAAATTAAACACTAAGTTATAATATATAATTGTATAGAATATAGTACCTCGATATGGTCCTGTCCACCGGTCTTTAATTACGCACTACACACTTAATCTAAACCTTAACACTAAAAAGTCACACACCCGTACACACGATTGTTCTAAACACTACTCGACTAACTAACTCTTCACCCACTTTACCGCCCAACGCTTGTCCACACCCGTACTATACAACTGTCCGTTCCTCACTGCACACTCGGTAGGCCTACTACACACCTGCAAGGGTTGAATAGCAGACCCGTTATCCCATTGTTCTCTTTTTGCCTGCTATCAACCCTAACACCCACATTCCACAGAGTTCACTTACCCGTCCACTTCTCACTTCGCTTATATCCTAAAAGTAAACCTATTTTAACTATAACTATTACTAACCTAATGTACCGTATTAATGGTACCTTACACTATTCCCTCCTTTCTAAAGCTGCTGCTAGCAGCGAGATTGTCCATCTGATTTCCCGTCCTGCTCCTAAGATGAATTCCCTATCAGCACACCATAGGCTGCTAGTCTCGTCCCCTAGCCGTCTTGTGTCGGTTCTGCCTCCCCCCTACTTCATTCGGAAAGAAACCCGATTCACAAGCTGAGCTAGAGTCCGAGATCGAGAGCCTCCCTCCTGGCTAGACTAGACTACTCTACCTCTTCTCTTCTTGCCTGCTATTCCCGGCGTGCTTGTCGTCTTGCTAGAGTGTCTCGAAGGTTGTAGGGTGAACGGTTACTGCTACACTCGTCGGAAATCTCTGGCTCGAACAGCGGGTCAGTTCGTTCATCGTCTCTTGTTTCAGGAGGGCTATCCCCAAACTCACTATCAACCAAATCATCCGGTTGTTCTTCCTCAATGACTGCGGATCGCTCTTCGCCGTCCCCGCCTAGTGAAGGTGATCTTGATCTAACATCGACGGGACCCGCCGCCTGTTGCTCCCATATTGGATCGTCATCCCATGAACTGCGCCACAACAATTGGTGTTCAGCTCTATCTGTGGTATCCCCACTAACCACGGTGGTAGGGTTAGCGTCATCAGCGATTCTTTCAACTGCTTCCTGATTACAGGTCGGGTCTCGTACGGCCGCCGGCTTAAGTCGGTTTACGTGAACAACGATCAACTTTTGGTTCCCTAACTTTAGCTCGTAGTTCACATCACTGAACTTCCTAGTTAAAACGAAAGGCCCCTTCCAAGGCAAATGCCACTTCTTGGCTTCTCCAGGTCGTATGGCCGGCTCCCGCAAATACACCATATCGCCAACATTAAATTCTCTTGGCTTTACCCTTTTATCGTGGACTTTCGCTCGTTCCTCAGCTGTTTTTAAGGATTGCTGGTACGCTGCCTCATATGCATCGTACAGGCGGGTTTGCAGTTGTTCAAGATGCTGGTCCACATCGGAGTCTCCCAATTTTTCCTTTGCGTGACATGCTGATGGTAGGGCCATTTCGTTTCCATAAAGCAGATAGTGCGGAGTATAGCCAGTTGAACTGTGTGGTGTTGTTCTGCAGCTCATTAGCGCAAATGGCACCCAGCGATCCCAATCTCGTCCGTCCCTTCGCACAAAATGTGCAATTACATCATTAAGGGTCCTGTGAAATCGTTCTATGCGTCCATTTCCCTCGGGATGGTAGGCGGTGGTGCGAATTTTTTTGATTCCCAGCAGCTTACACGTTTCTCTAAACAGTTCGGATTCAAAGTTTCGCCCCTGGTCAGTTAACAATCTTTCTGGTAGCCCGTGCCTAGTTACTAAATTTTTCACAAACTCCCTTGCTGTTGTTTCGGCTGACTGATCCGGAATGGGGATGGCTTCAGGATAACGAGTAAAATGGTCAATGAACGTTAGCAGGTACTTGTTACCCTGGCGGCTTGTCGGCAACGGTCCAACAATGTCAAGGGAGACAAGTTCAAATGGCTTGCAGGGTTCAAATGCTCTGGCCAGCGGTGCGGTCAACTGATTTGGGTTCTTCCTCCGTGAGCACTGGTGACAACGCTTGACGTATTCCTCCACATCTCTTGACATTTTTGGCCAGTAGTACTCCCGTTTCATTCGCTCTAAGGTTCTTTCGATGCCGGGATGGCCTGCCCATAATGTAGCGTGGCACTCCTCCATGATTCTTTCTCTCATAGTTTCTGGAACGGCTAACTTCCACAACGCTTGGTCCCCTTCACCATTGGTCCAGTAAAGCAAACTACCCGAGGTTCCTACTTGGCATTTATCCCGGTTTTCCCATAACTTCTTGCACCATGAATCGCTAGTCTGCGCAGCTTCCATCTCGGTACAGTCCCACCCTCGGTGTATCCTAGCCACTACCGCTGCCCGACTTAGAGCATCGGCGTTAGTGTGGCGCTTCCCTGGTTTATGCTCTACGTGGTAATCAAACTCTGCCAACCG
This sequence comes from Catonia carolina, assembly GCA_035578175.1. Lineage (NCBI taxonomy): Eukaryota > Metazoa > Arthropoda > Insecta > Hemiptera > Achilidae > Catonia > Catonia carolina. The sequence goes on along the minus strand of JAQMRL010000001.1, from coordinate 250,126,339 downwards.
TAAAGCCCACCGTGTTAGTCTAGATGACGGGTCACGCAGACTCAACATCCACTTAAGGGCAGCGTGATCCGTTACCAGTGTAAATCTCCTGCCTAGCAAATAGCAACGGAATTGCTGAACTGCCCACACTGTTGATAATAACTCCCTCTCCGTCGTTGAATAATTTTTCTCTGCTGCATTCATCTGCCGGCTAGCAAAAGCCACTGGTCGTTCTACTCCATCGACCCTCTGGGACAGTACCGCACCCAGCGCCGCCGCCGAAGCGTCTGTGGCCAAAATAAAAGGTTGGTCAAAGTCGGGGTATATCAAAACTGAGTCGGAACATAATGTCGTCTTCAGCTCTTCAAAGGACTGTTCTTGTTCTACACTCCACGAAAACCGGACGTCCTGCTTGGTCAAGTGAGTTAGGGGTTTCGCCATTTCAGCAAAATTCGGGATGAATCGACGATAGTAGCCAGCCAGGCCTAAAAATCCACGAATTTCCTTGACATTGGTAGGCTTGGGAAAGTTTTTGATGGCTTGGATCTTCTTTGGGTCAGGTTTGATCCCATCAGCGGTCACTATATGGCCGAGGTATTCTACACTGGACTGTACAAATTTACACTTGTCGAGGTTTACTCGTAGGTTGGCCTCCCTGAATAACTCTAACACACGTCCAAGCCTTTCCGCATGCTGTGTCACGGTTGAGCTGAATATCACCACATCATCGAGATAGACTAGACATTCGTGCCCCTTCACTGCTGCTAACAGATTGTCCATGTACCTCTGGAATGTAGCTGGTGCTCCTGACAATCCGAACGCCATTCTGCGATACTCATAGTGTCCACCTACAGTCGTAAATCCAGTCTTTTCTTGATCTTCCTTGGTGATCGGAATCTGATGGTATCCGGAAGCTAGATCAAGGGTCGTGTAGTACCGACTTTTCCCGAGGTTTTCTAACGTCTCCTGAATTAAAGGGAGTGGGTACGCATCACCTTTAGTCACCTCGTTTAGTGCTCTGAAGTCGGTGCAAAAGCGGTACTTAGTGCTTCCGTCGGACGTTTTCTTCGGTACTAATACAACAGGAGCGGACCACGGGCTGCTTGATGGTGCAATTACCCCTTTGTCTATCATGTCCGCTATATGCTCTTCTACAGTGGAACGCAAATGGTGAGGAACACGGTATGGCCTTTTCATAATTGGTCCTGAATCTCCTGTAGGGATACGATGTTCGACGCCAGAATTACAACCTTCTCTATCTGGTTCTTCGAACACTTCCTTATATTTCAGTAACACTTTTTCTATAATTGTCGCATCCTCTACGTTTAGATGATCCAATTTTTTTCTTAAATCTGTCACATCGGCTGACGAATTATGTGTAATTATCACAGAGTCTTCTTCTATCAGTGATTCAGCAACCCCCAAAATCTGTTTGTTCTGCACTTGTAGAGGTGTAGCGGACAGATTGGCCACTTTTACCCACACTATATTTTTTTGTACCTTATTGACACTTCTAGCCACTCGAAGACCTGGTTGTGGCTGTATACTGGGCTCCACCACTACGATGTCTGTCATCTCAACGGCGGCCTTAGCCGCTACCATCTTTTCACTGTACGGTGGTACACTCACTGAATTTACAGCTCGGACTTTGTGCAATCCGTTGCTTTCCTCTTCTCCTTGCCTTACGTTACCAGATACTTTTGTCCCTATCTGCTTTTGGTGGGTGGCGACTTGTGTGGGCTCTTGTGGTGCAGTTTCAGCGTATGACACCCCGCAGACCTCCTCGTCACGGGTCAACACAGACACTCCCATGAAAGTTACTCCACCTCTACTCACGTCCACCACCGCTCCTAGTTTTTGCAGCAAATCCCACCCTATCAGCCCATCTCTCCAGGTTTCTATATCAGCGAGGACAAAAGAATGCGTAACCTGAAGATGCGCTACCTTGCATTCCAACTCTTGAGTTCCGGTAATGCAAAGGCTAGCTCCAGTTACTCCCTTGGCCTTAATTTGTTGAGGCCCCACAGGAATCCCGGGAATGGGTTCCCTTAAAATTGACACCTCGGCACCCGTGTCGACCAACAACACTTTCTTGAGTCCACCCACTAATAACGTTACATTGATTCCGCACGCTCCAGCCGTCAGAACGTTTGGAATCCAATTCATTCGCCCCTTACTCTCTAATAGCTCGACCCCGGGGCCGTCATCGAGCCTCTCTCGTTTGGGGACGTCGAGCAGTCAACATTAACCTCATTCTTTTGCAATTGTTCGCCATGTCTCGTTCTTGGACCCTGAGCCCGATTGGGGCAGCTTGCTGCATAGTGTGACGAATCACCGCAAACAAAACAATGTCCGCGGCTTTTTCTTACGTTCTTAGCAGATTGGTTTGTTGTACTGCTTTGAGTCCGTGCGTCTGAAGGTGGATGTGCCCCTTTGCTAGGACATTCTCTCGCGAAGTGACCGCGGCCTCCGCATACGAAACACACGTCCCTCCTTAGCGATTTACGTCCCGTAGTTTCTCTTTCCTCGGTTCTACATGGGTCCACCTGTACCCGGCACGCAGTAGACTGGAACGACGAAGAGGAAGGTTTAATTGCGGCTGCAAAAATGTTTTGGCTCATAGGGAGTGATTGGTTTACTGCCATATACACCCCCTCGGGTTTTCTCACTCCTTGAGCACACTCAATTCGCTGTGCCTGAACGATCGCCTCTTCTAAGTCCTTTGGCGGGTAATATTTTAATTGGAGCCCAACGGATTCTTTTAGCCCGCGCACAAATGCGCTAAGGACGGTCCTATTCATTTGAACCCAGGCCCAGCTTGCTTCTTCCGCTGAAGTCGTCCTTGGCATTGCTTTGCTTCCCAGTAATCGGCAGCGATCGGCGAAAGAGTACACATTTTCCCCCTGTGCCTGATGTATGTTGTTTAAAGCCAACAAGTACTGATCTGGATCTGATATACCGGAAAATCTCTTCTGAAGAACCTCTTTGTACTCACTGAATGTTGATCCAGGGCGCAGCAACTCCGGGTGAGCATCTAAACACAACGATGCTAAGCCTGTGGTTTTCAACTGGCATATCAGCTTCTTGTCGCTGTCGTCCCAGTGACCCGCTGTCGCTACCAAATCTATCTGTTTTAAAAACTCATCCACTGTTAAATCGGATCCCTCTCCAGAAAATGAACGAACCATACACTGAAGCCCTATATCCCTTCGAGCCAACGGTCTCTCCCAATTACTTTCGAGCCTAGGAACTTGCGCGCGTCGAATTTCTTCTACTTCCTTCTGAAGTTGGGCTTTCTCCAGTTCACCCTTCTTCCTGCACTCCTCTAGTTGCATATTCCTCAACTGCAAATCAGCCAACTGCTGCTCCATTTCAGTCAAGGACATGACGAACAACGAATATCGTATACCTACTTAAATTACGTTTGTATCTGTAGCAGGACGGACAAAATATCACTACTGAACTATCTATTTCGTAAAACTGATTAATAACTGCCTAAAACTATTTATTATAACCTGCATTACCCTAAACTAATCCCTATATTATAAATTAAAACAACTCATAATTTCTAACCTACTGCATGTATCTGATAAATTGCCTATGACTACTAAACTCATGTTCAACTACTAAAATACTATTCTGACGTGTAAAAACAATACCGTGTTCTTGGTCTTTATTGCAGACCATCACACCTGACACCAGTTGTAAGGGACTGGCCGGGTGAAATAACTACACAGGTTATTAACTAATATTATGTTTAATTAAACAACTAATTACATTGCTAATACTTAATTGTTTACCTACTGATCTTATTACTAGCCTATAACTACCCCTTAAACCTACGTTAGTTGGCCGGTCCCCGCCTATACCAGCCCAAACTGCCTTCGCCCTCAGTTCGGGGCTTTCCCGAACTTTTGCAAGTCGGGTAGCGCTTCACGAACGGGCTCGGTATCTGTTGGAGCTGGCAGACCACGGAGAGGATCGTACAACCAACCACTAAATCTAATTTATACACTACTTTTAGCCTACGTGGTTTCTGTCCATTACCAAATTAAACACTAAGTTATAATATATAATTGTATAGAATATAGTACCTCGATATGGTCCTGTCCACCGGTCTTTAATTACGCACTACACACTTAATCTAAACCTTAACACTAAAAAGTCACACACCCGTACACACGATTGTTCTAAACACTACTCGACTAACTAACTCTTCACCCACTTTACCGCCCAACGCTTGTCCACACCCGTACTATACAACTGTCCGTTCCTCACTGCACACTCGGTAGGCCTACTACACACCTGCAAGGGTTGAATAGCAGACCCGTTATCCCATTGTTCTCTTTTTGCCTGCTATCAACCCTAACACCCACATTCCACAGAGTTCACTTACCCGTCCACTTCTCACTTCGCTTATATCCTAAAAGTAAACCTATTTTAACTATAACTATTACTAACCTAATGTACCGTATTAATGGTACCTTACACTAGGTTAAATAAAACTTACCCACTTTATTTTGCTTGGGGAACCGTTTGGAGGAACAATTTCAACGTCTGTTTATTTATACTTAATTTAGGTGCTGCGAATCGGTAAGTCAATCAGAGAGAAGAAGTTCAGTAAATTGGTGAGTTGGTTAACTAATAATCGCTAATAAAACACCAACGAATTGGTTTTTGATTAGTTTTCATTAAATTTGGAAAAAGTAAACAAACTGGGTAGTTTTCAAAAATTTACTTTTATTTTATAATTTTCTTTTAACCTAGCAATTTTGGCAAAGTCAAATTTTTTTGATATACTTTTATTTGTACGTATACTCGAACAATAATGAATAAATGGATAAATAAAAGAACGACCGACACTTTCATTTAAAACAAAAACAAAAAAAAGGTTGTTTTATTGTTTGTTAAAAAACTTTCAATTTTTGGAATCAGAATGAATAGAAAAACACGTATTGGACTAATTGAAAATTATTATCGTTGTTTTTAAATCAAGAAGGCACCTGTTGTAGTATTGTCGATGATGATTGGCATTCAAAAAGTAATACAGACATGGTTTTACTGGTCGTAGAAAGAGAAAACAAGAAGCAGGGTGAACGAGAGCTGCAAAGAGAGGCGAAGCTAACCTAACAAGTTACAATAGCCGCGGAACACTCACCAGTTTCTACTACAGTCCAATGTTCGTCCTCAATATAAGCAAACTATTTGTTTTTCCCTCTTGTTTGGTTCTCCCTTGAAATATTCCGTTATTTATTTTTAGTCTTTGCTATGCTTTTAAGGCTTTATTGAAGTTGGAACAATACATCACTGCAGCGACATCGTCCCTCTAGAGGATAACAAACAATCCAATTTAATAAAAAAATAAAATAAAACACTTTAAAATAACCCATTGTGTTCAATACGGCATTAAGTTTATAAGAACCACATAAGAATTTGTTATTTTCTCTGAATTCTTATTTTAAGCGAAACTTTTAACAATAATAATTACTTCCGGTTTGTTAAATTTGTTTCTTGTCCTTCATCATTTTGATGATTTTATTTTTTCTGTATTCGAAAACAGAATAAAAATTGAAAAACATGTAAACTGCAGAAAAGTGCATTCAATATCGGAATTTTCTATTATAAATTGGGTCATATTTTACATGTTAGTTTAGGGATGATTTAGCTCATCAATCATATCAACTGCCATCCGTCAGATGCAGGTAGAGAGGTAATTAGTCCTTATTTGCTACTTCCATGGTTGTTTCTTCTCTTGTGGTGAGTCAAAATATTGTCCCATTCATAATTAAAATAGTCTGGTGGTGTGAGTCACCAGAGAAAATATTCATTCAGAAAAATTATCTTCTCAACCAGACCAAGAGAAGTGTAGTTATCGATTGAAAAAAGAATTATGAGAAGCGTGATACTAATGAGTAGTCGTTATTTTCAAATTAAGTAAGTAAGAAATAATAATAATAACAACAACAATAATAATTTTATTTTTTATTTTTGATGGCCTCCACATCACCCCTTATTGCCATCCCTATCCTCCGAGAAGCAACAAAATACAGCCAGGGAAGTGGGACGGACCTACTTAGTGGAAGAAAGTCAGCAGAACGGATCCAAGTCATTAATTTGCTGCTCACCTATAATAATAATAAATAATAATTTATTTCCATTCAGACATAAGTACAATACAACATTTTAAAACATAATAAAACAGAAAAATTAAACAATTCAAAAACAAAACCATACTGTTCAAACAATTGAATCGGTCATTTGAGAAAGCCCATAAGTCAAAATTTTACAATTTTTCTTTACTGCATTTTAGGACTAACTGAATGTAAACACACCATCCCTGAAAAAATCACAAAAGTCTGGTTTTCCTTAACTAACACTAAGAAAAAGTTTATCCTTAAGGATATAAAGTGTTTTCTACTAATTAAAGTGAAAATTCGTTTGAAGTTTAAGCTCTACTCTCTAGTGGAATAGGCCATACAAAGATTCTATGCAAAAATCTTTTTAAGGGTGATTACTGTTTATGACAACGTGAATAGCCCTGAAAATCAACATTTTTCTCTCTTATAGTTAAGAATTTCAATTTTTTTTATTGTAGAAAGCGATTTTTTAAGTCATAACCTAATGTAAACTACTGAAATAAATAAATGAATACTATTGTATGACACAATCTTCTTTTGGTCTAGCAACTATTTTACACAAAACAACGTAAGTTAACATTTTCCTCCAATTTATTTCAGAAACACTGAAGTATAAATTTTCATTTTTTTTTTTAAACAAGTGGCTTGTCTTTAAAAAAAACAAAGATATATTTTATATTAAAGGGGCAGACCTCTGAACAATTTTTTTTTTCTAATTGAAACATAATAAATCACAAGTGTTTAAATTTTCCAAAAGTTAGTTTTGTTGACTTACGGGCTTTCTAAAATAACCAATTCAATTTAAACAATTGTAACAAATACATAAAAATACACGTTATCTCTAACTTAGTATGGAAATTAGTATCTCCAAAGGTTGATCCTGTCTCGGAGGATATCATCACTTAATATTAAACTTACAACGAAACGAGTAAAAAACAGCGGAAAATAAGTTCACAAAACAAAACAAATAAAAATACACTGTAAATAATTTAGTGCCTACTTCCAAAGTTCTGAAGAGAAATACAATAATAAAAAAATTACTTTCGTTCAGCCAAATACAAAATAATCTATACTAATATTATGAAGACAAAGCGTGTTTTTGTGTGCAGGCTAATTTCCGAAACTACTCAACGGATTGTCATGAAATTTTAACGGCTTATTCGTATTTATATTCACAGTAATATTTTTTTTTTAAACTTTCAAAAATGAAAACCCAAAGGGCCTTAATGAAAATTTTCATTTTAATGAAAATTGTGTGTGTGTGTGTGTGTGCGCACGCGCGTGCGTGTGTCTATACTTATTGTTGAAGTAGTAGTTGAAAGGGAGATGAACGAGACATTTGCGACGGAATTTATCAAAACGTTATGTGTATGTGTGTGTGTGTGTTTCTGTTATATATTTATTTAAAAAAAAATTGATTCGGTCCTACATATGTTTCGCGTGCGAAACCGCGCGAGCCATGCTAGTGTTACATTAAATTATTATGAATTATGGTACAAAACTTCATTTGACCATGAAAGATTCATGAAAGAGAATTTGTATTAAAAAATACTAGAAGTTATTAAATATTAATATTGTGACAATATCGAAGAAGCCATGGTTCGCGAAGTTTCTAGTAAAATGGTAAAATGTTCATGAAATGGTAAAGTGTAGATAATAGAGTGAAAAAGCAACAATAAAAGTTTACCTAGTTATAAAAGGTTATTGTTGTACAACTATCTATGAAAAGGTCGGCCTGTAACAACTTTTATTCTATTTACAATAAGATCTATTGTTAACTTGTTTACAATAGATTTTTCAAGCACTCATTTATAAAGGTTTTTTTGTACTTTATTATTTTGTATCGAAGTTCGGTGTTTGTCGGGAAGATTCTTTTTGATTCACTATAAAAGAGACCCCCGAGCGCGGTCAGTTAGTATTCGTTTGATCTTTGACGAGTGGCTACCGGACGTAGTGTAGGCGCGTTCCGAGCATTGTGTTGGTCAACTATTGTTATACTATCTTTGTTGGTGTGTGTATTGTGAAAAGTTATTGTGTATCTGTATTAAATTCAGTTTTCGTGTATTCCGTTTCATTTTGTATGTGTATTCTATAAGATTGATTGTAAGTAGTGCTAAGTAAATTATTAAGTTATTTATTGTTTATTATTTATTTTAAGTAAATTATTAAGTTATATATTGTATTACTTCATTATAATTAGTTTATTGTTTATTTTGTAAATCTTTTAGTGTAATAAATATTTGTAATTGTAAACTTTAGTGTATTAATTATTTAATAACCTAGATCCCGAAACGGACCTTAGCGATAAGTGTCACAATATTATTAATACAGTTTGTCATAAGAAAAGAAGAAATTTGTGTAAGTTTTACAGTAAAATTTATGTTCTGGTTGCACCCCTAAACTGGATAACCTACGTCCATCCGGTTTTATTCATATTACCAAATTTTCTTTCTAACTACAAAAACCGTTCCAACTTTAGCAATAAAACACAGGATCCCGAATTGCTTTTTGACCAGGAAACGTACTTAATATATTGGAGAGATGACCTGAACGCTAGTCTGAGATGAAGATGACTTCGTCTCACACTAGCATTCAAGTCATCTCTCCACTATACCATTGTGGACCTACTCAATTCAACTTTCAATATTTGAACAAGCTTTGTAACATTCAAATGGTTAAAAGACAATCACAGTAGATGGTCTCGAAGAGTCCGAAACTCGTTACGGTTAATTTTAAAACCCTGCGCTCAGAAACAATTTGAAAATTGCTCGTGAGCGCAGTAATTGTTTTTTGTATGATACCAACAAGGTAGAGTTAGTAAAATATGTTATTTAAAGAGCAATTAATAAATTTAGTGAAATTTTAAAATTAAATCATGAAAAGGTGATTATTGTTTAACCTAATAAATTTATAACCAAGTAAGTTTTGTGCGATTTAATACTTTTATACAATAATGGTTGCAAATAAAAATGTTAAGTTACTTGTACAAGTTTGGAATAGTATTTTTCCATTGAGAACTTCACGAACTATTAAACTTGTATCAAAATTTGTAGTACGACGTTTCATATTAACTTATCATTTTACAAGTGAGAAAAGTGAATTATTTTAAATCAGCAATAAAGGTTTAAATTGAAAGTTTGTAAATAAAAATCCATTTTTATGGTCAAGTAATACACAAATCTGATTTATAAATCTTTTTATAAATTCTTCCTTTGTTCACAGTAAGATAATATCGATGGTAGGCCTGTATTCAGTTTTAAAAGAGTTCTTGTGTTTTATGTTTTCAGTAAATAACTTCTCACTGAAAATAATATTGTTATTACGTTATTAGCAAAGGCAAAGTATTATCACTGAAGAATACGTAGAATATTGTACTGGAAAATTCTACTACGATATTCTTTTATACCACAATGTATTGTGTTAGCTACTATTTTTCCTACCGTAAACCGGAAGTTAAAACATCCTTTCCCTGCTGTTTTGGATTCTAAATTCAGAATAAAATATTGTACTATTCTCAATTCTCTTGTGCCATATTCTTATTCCTTTTTCTCATGTATGTAACAGCAATTACATGTAAGAGGCACCATTGTGTTATGTACTGCTTGAAAATATACGTACATCTTTCCTCTTGAAAGTAAATAAAAAATATCTTACGGGAAAACATAACTTTAGGGAAATATGTATACCATTATTATTATTATTAGCTGTATTCAACAGGAAATTTGGTACTTGAATTAATGGTAGAATTTTTATATCTATCATTAGACTGAACGAAAAGTAAATGTATTTTACTTCCATATTTAGAATTATGCCAGTTAATTGTATTCCTTCAATAAGTATAATATAGCTGAAAAAGATGTAATATTTTTAGTATATAATACTTCTTATTTAAACGTAAAATAATAATTTTTGAGTTAACAAACATCTCTCTACAATATTGTTAAAATTTGGTACAGTTCACATTTAACACATTTAAAATTACAAAAATGCACGTTCAAAAACCATATTGTATAAAATATTTTAGGAATTTTATACCTCTCTTACAAGCCATTTCTTTTTTTTTGTCCCTAATGTATGTACGTTGCAATCTGTTCAATTCAGAATATTAAGCAACCCCATGACCAAAATGACATGAGAATGATGTATATAACGTGTAAATGAGGTATAGCCTTGTACAGACCCAGGCCGACCATTCCTGAGAGAGGATGGTTAATTAAACACCAACCATCAAAGTACACCGGTAACTACAGTCTATTATTCAAATCTATACAAAAAACTACCTTTACTAGGAATTAAACCATACGAACCATTTTTTAGAAACACAAAACATATTTCATAAGATATAATTTTGAATTTTATTCATTTTAAAAATTATAATACTATTTTCGGATTTTGTAAACGCTAGTGTGAATTTACAAGATAATTTTTTGTTCTGTTTCAGATATTATTTTGTAAAGAGTTCATCGATGGACTCTTTCACATTACACTTTTTCTTTTGTAAATTATCTTTTCTAATTTGCCCAATTACGTAGAAATCGTTACAAGTTTTATGACTCTAAAACTCAAAACTGAAGATAAAAATACAAATTTAATACTTTGCACATATTTCTTCGTTTGGTATTTAATTGCACTAGACCAATATCTCACTGTACACTTGCACACTTTTAGATTTTATCAATTTCTGCTTGACAAAATGCGTAGGAAGCTCCTATTTAAAAACTCCCTAGATAATAGAAAGTTTTTAATTTTACAGTCAAAATATTAAATCAGTTTTGATAAAACAAAACGATACTGTGACAATATCTAAAAGGAAAGTGTTGGTTCAGAATTCTCTAGCAGGACCGAGTTTACAGAAGTGTTAATGCAAATAGTAATAATAGTTGTTCAATCAGGTTATTTCCATGAAATAGTTCAAAATATAGTGTATAAATGGTTATATATGGTATAGGCCTATGGTTGTGACAGCTACCTGGGAAGGGTGGTGTATCTTTTTAGATAATTAGCTCTTTTTTAAAGTTGAATGAATGGTATTTCAATAAAATAAGTTTTTCATAAGAGAATCTGTTTTCATGAAGTAGTAAAAACTTTTTTAGTGACGATAATATTGTTTATTTCAGCAGCTGTCTGTTATTATTATAAAATGATAATATCTAAAAGTACTGCTTTCTGTTGGAAGATGTCAGTGATTTAACACTCTTATCAGTGGTGCATCGCGCCTTCTAAACTAGGTGAAGAGTTGTAAAAACATATACAAAACAATTGTGTGACACCGCAAAAATATACAAAACAACTAACGTGCAAAAAGAAACGTGATAAAAAGAGCTTATTTGCCGCTGATTCTCTGTTGCCATGACAACCCGCTAGGCGTTGGAAAAGAAGCTGCGGCTTCCCGTCTAACTCTTCACTCAGGCATTTATTATGTATACTAAGTCCATTACAAGGACTATTAAAAACATTAGAAAGCACTTTAAGCAGATACATAATACATAATAAGATTATGTATTTATTTACACGACACTTTTTCATTTATTGTAAAACAAAATAATATAATTGTAACAAAAATTATCTTTATTTTGCGAGAGAAATAAATCTTAATACTCATCATCATCATCTGTCAAGGATTAGGCGCAATGGCCTGTTCCAGCCTCCATATCTTTTTAGGTCTTCCCAAGCCTCGCTTCCCTCTAGGTTTATATTTCCATTCTTGCAGAGCAAGTCTGTGAGCTGGCGTGCAAAGTAACTTAAATGGTTGGACCAGTTTCTCTTATATATTCTTAACGTTTCCAACTGTGACCGAACATTTTATTCGGCGCGGGTAGCTTTGTTACGTACTCTATCTAACCGGGTACAACCTTTGACTCCCCGCAAAATTCTCATTTCAGCAGCCTGGGTACGAGATTCATTCCTCTGTAATGACATCCATGTTTCACTCCCATATTTTAAAAGTGTTACAGCCATTGCTCTATAAAATTTCATTTGGTTTTCTTTCCTATTTTTCTGCGAATAGAACCGCATACAGCGGTTTCGCCAGATTTTCACTCACATCAGCATCTTTGTCATAGGAAATCTTACATCCTATATATTTAAAATCTCAAACTTGTTCTGTAGTTCGTTTGCTAAGTATAATTTTTTAGCGAACCGGCCATCTTTCCTTGAATGCCATAGTGTTTGATTTTTGCGCCGATATTCTCATAAGAAACTCTGCCCTAATGTTGGGGAACTTATAAATGGGCATATTGGATGTCATCTGTCTACAGCAATTTGTGTACAGCAATGAATTTAGGAATACGTTATTCCAAAGCTGAATGCCTGAGTCAACTAATTGGTTAATTACTATCTATACCTAATTACTATTTACTCATTCTTAATACTATCCAGGAAATTGTTGCAGACCTCTTTACCTACTTCACCTGAATAACCAGCTCTGACTCTTCACCAATAAATAATTTAAATTTAAATATTACTAAGGCTCTTAATCCAATAGTATTTTCCTTAAACTGTAGAGATAGATAATTCTGTCATCGACATAACTAAACATCCACCTGACATCTTTATCAATCACAAAAACTAAGTTTTCCAAAAAAATGTTACATAGCATCTTCATCCGCTCAGCTCTCCAATTGTGCTGATATTATTTTCTGATCCAAATATTTAGAGAGTCCGAATGACAAAATTGCACCTAAGATTTGTTTAAATAATAATCGGTTTTGTCTTAATTGAAGATATGGTTGAGAAAATATTTTGAATCTGTTGTAGTTATTTGTTTTTGAAGTATGTAGCTACTTCAAGTTAGTTATAAGGCTAGCCACAATCCATTATATTCTAAGAATATTTTGTTACGTGAGTAAAACTTATATATTTCTACGTATATTTTATCGACGTTTCTCCTATTTACATAAAGGTTTCCTGTAAACTCTGAAATTCCTCCTGAACTTGATGTGTATTAACCTTCTTGTATCTTTTTTTGAAATTTGAAGTAAGTTGTATTGAGATTAAGATAAACAATATATTTTTTAAGTAAAACTTGATAATATGAAAGTGCAATCTGCGATAATGTTTAATATCTTTTAAAGTGAAAAATTCTGTAATTTAAAAAATATATAGTATGTATTCAAAAATTGTTAAAAAAATAGTCAATAGTGTAAAGTAAATTAACTAAAAATATCATACTAAGTGAGGTTTTCTTTTCAATTTTCCTAACCATTCACTTTCTTTCTCATCCCATCAGGTGTATAAAAAGTAAGAATCGTAAGGGTGAAGTTTGAGGGTTGAATCCTTCGATGACGATGAGGTTTAGAAGAGAGAAAGGTAGAAAAACGATAGAAGGAGAGTGAGTGTTAAAAAGCGTGTGCCAGAGGGAGATAGAAAACAGTCTCTAATGAACCACGGAGTGCTCTTTTTTCCGGAAGCTTTAGAGAACACGTGGCATATTAGATTTGTAGATCCTGTTTCATGTAATACAGGCCTTAGCTAACCACAAATGCATTACGACAGCCTAAACGCTTTTGAATACAAATGAATCTTTTAAAGAAAATCGTGGGGAGAAAAGTGAGCAGTAAATTGATAAAGGTAAAAATAGATTATACTATTTTCATTGATAATACTGAAAATATATCAGTTTTACTAAAAAACATTCGTAAAACTCTTGATGATAATCCATAGCATAATACTTTATAAGATTGGAATCAAACTACTCTTTTCTCTGTTTATAATTTGGAATGAGTACATTTTATTACTGATATTAAGATACTAAAATCAGTAAATACTCTTCGCGTTTAGTAAATAATATGTAAAGATGCTTAATGAAAATAGGTAAAGTTTTACAGTTCTTTGAACAAAATTACAGTTTAGAATTTATGAATTTAAGCTTTCAAAATAATAAAATGTCAACAAAAGTCCAACTAGTAACTTTATTTATTAAATCCTAAAAATATGAAATCCATTTCATAGTTTGTTTCTGTGGCAGTTTTTTCTGTTTTATGATAGAAGATAATGCACAATTTCGTCAAAATTTTACATTGAAATTGTACAAGATATTTATATACTAAAAGGAGTAATTTAAGGAGTTATTTTTGATGGAAGTTTAACATACATATTTCTAAATTGTGCAAATTTCACGTAAAAATATCCCATGAACTTGGTTACCCCAAAAATTATACAAAATATTATTATTATTTATAAGAATTTTGTTATCTGTGGTAGGGGTGATCCGTTCAAGAAAGTGATGGTCATGAGTTTCACAGACTGGAGTCTGTGAACCACTATTGAAGTTTGAAAAGATGATGTTGTAAGTTCCGCTTTGAATCGTGTAAATTTTTATGTAAGCTTAGTATGATAGTATCGTTAGAAAAAAAACAGCCAATAACGTATCTGTGTCTTTGGGAATGTCCGAGATGAATATATTTATCAATAAAGATGTTAGTACTGATCCTGTGGAACACCCGAAAAAATGGAATAAGTCTCCGATTACGCACACCCCTGCTATACGCAAAAATCTTCCAATTGATCAGATGGACTGTTGAATGGTTCTCTCTGAACCAAACTAATGATCAGGAATGAATATGCTTGTAGACTAAATGATTTTATCAGGTAATTATAATCTTTCAAGCAACTTAGAACAAAGCGGTGAGAAACTAATGAAACGATGCGACAATACATCATGAGAAGATATGCCGGTTTAAAAACCATTATGTATGATGGAAAACTTCAATATAAATAACTGTATTAATCAGTTATTTACATTGTAAACAAATGTAAATATATTTCTTAACAATTTATTTTCAAATGTTAGTTCTGGTCACCACGAACATAAGAATTTCCCTGGAGTCACCAAAAAATTAAAACTAAACTGGCCTATTCTATCATTAGTCTACAAACTAAAAGATTATTAACAATTATTGGTACAAATAGAGTACTATTTTTCAGTACTTTACCTATGGCTAATAAAATATAATAATAATTCTACCGTAATAAGTCATACAAAATCAATAACAATTATTTTTATTATTATTATTATTATTATTATTATGATATTATTATCGTCGCCTTTCGGCGACAAAAGACGACGTGATCTAGCTACAAGGAACTTCCCAACTGTGCGACGTCTAAAGCGAAAATAGAGTAGAGACCTTTCGGTATGAATAACGGAAAATACCCGTAGTTTTAAACGGGGAATTTACCACTGGGTACTTTTTCTTAAAGTGATATTACTCACCACCATTTAAGTATTATAATACGGAAGTTGTGCAGCTCATTGTACAGTTCCGTAAGAAAAATTAAAGACAAAAAAATTCTTAAACCTTGACGAGCTAAAGACTGCAGACGAAGGCTGAGCGTAGTGATTTCGAACACAGCACAGAACCAATTGACTATTGTCAACAGTATTCTGCGTTGCCACGTTGTGTCGCTGAACCGCAGTTCACGTTACTAAAAGTTTTGTACTCTGTCTTCTTGAACGATCACATATATTTGAAATCTTTGAATCCATAAGTTAAAGAATTAACAGCAAACCACGACGAAGATTTTAGTGCATGTTTCATGTCAAGATTAAGGGAACTTCAACTTATTTCTGAAGTGTAACAAAGCGAAGTGGCAACCTCTCACTCGACCTTGGCTGTTATTGGCTAGATCTCGCCTGCAACCTTTTGTTTGTAGAGATATAGTTAAAAAAACTTCTTGAAGTGTTTTAAAATGTTTTAACGTAGTGTATATCGAAATAACAGTAAAAAAATTAATTACAAAGAAAACAAAAAAGTACTTACAAAAACAAATTTTGAGACAAAATAAAATGATTGGATGACCATTTTGATATGATTTAACACTATTTACTAAACTATAGTATAAAAATCTTAAAAAATTAGTAATTACATGCAACATTTCTTTGAAATTTTTCCCAAACTTATTTATTGCGAGTTTACTTTCACAAAAATAAATTCAAGATTAAACGTTATTGTTTAACTTTGTTTTTATAGAAATAAGGTTATAGGATTTTACTTCATACTTTAAATGGAATTAGATACAAGAGATACATGCATTATGTTTTTGTTTGATTAGTAACATGTCGTTAATGTATAACGCATTACTAATTCAAACATGGATGTAGATATTTGTGTGTTACGTTTTAATAGAAAATCTACAATTTTTCACAAAATAAAACTTTCCAAAACCATACCTCACTTTCAATGAAAACGTAATACCTTAATTTTCTGGGGATTTAAGTATTTCCCAAAAGCCTTAAAGGTTAAGCTAGATTTAAAACCTCTCTGAAGAGGATTACACATTTAATTTTCCATTACAGAAGCCCGCGGGTGGTGGTGGCAAGAATGATCTCCACCGTTTTGTTACCACCGTAAAGCATAACCATTGCATTATGCTCGAGTCGGACGTCAGAATATACTAGCTTTAAAGAGAAATACTAAGATTATGTCTTTTATTAACTGAACACCGTTGTTTGTTTTTCTACAAGCACCTAAATGTTATATAAAAATGATTCACAGTAATAAATTTCCCATTAAACCTTTTGGTTTCATGTTTTGTAGTAAGATCAAATTGTTTAAAAAATCCGCACTAACTATTGCTTTAAAATTTACTTAGCATTTTTAAAAAAGCAATAGATTAAACTGTAAAAATATGCAATTATAAAAATATACAATTGAGTTGAAATAAGATAATATTGATAAAATATTATCATTAAAAAATATGCCGATTAATCTTTTTGGCATATTTTAACTTCGTAAACAACTTAGTAATCAGCCTCTTCCTAAAGATAAAATACCCATCTCTTCGAAGTCGTTAACATAAAAAGTTGTTGGAATGGTTTGTAGGTATTTGATCATCTGGTATCCGCAAAAAGTAACCTTACCAATCATGTCTGTATCTCAAAATAGTTTATTTCACCCATGGCATAATTATGTTCACACCTAGGCCTAATGACTTCATTTTTTTCTATAGTCCAGCAATAAACACCGTGCCAAAGATCTGAACAACCTCATCTTAATAGCCTTTCTTCTTAAAATTTTCGGAGCAATTAGGGTTCAACACTTTAAACCACATATTTCTGAAAACTAGAGCAACCAAGTTGTGATAAAAATTTAAATTGATTTAAACTCACATGTTACCGACCAACGTTTTTCACAGTAGGCCTATTTTTAAGCCTTTAAAACTTTTTCAATTTATTAATTTTATTTATTTAGTGTAATTGGGCGTAAAAACCATCAAACTGTGTTGAAATCTTACAATGTATTAAAAGACTACAATGAAAATCAAAACTACAGTTCGTAAGATAATGGGAACAACATTTTAATAGTTAATTTACGTCTTTTAAAATTAATTATGTAAAAGTAGATATAAATAAATTTGTCCACCAATCGAAATAAATATGATTAGCTTTATAGCTAGAGTGTAAATACAGTTCAAATAAGAAAATTAGCTTTGTTATTGACAGTGAGTCTAACGAAGAAAGCCAAGAAAAATATGTTTTACACTGTAAAGAAACGATAAATAGTTTTTATGGAGTCATTTGTAAATAAGCTATGTGCTATATGAGTCATTATGTAGTAATTAAAAATTGATTTTCTTCTTTAGGTAATCAGCCCTGACGCTGCTTTGAACCTCTAGAGGCTTTACTAAGTAAAACGAGGAGTGAGGTCGCCTCAACTTTACTGTCTGTCCATAACTTGATGGCTTCCCGCAGAGAGGAGCAGAATCGGCCCGCTACTAGCCATCTCAACAACACTTTACGATGTACCAGTTCCAGTATACTACCAGTTAGTAGTAGTACATAATGAAATGTTATTGAGAAGGCTAGTAGCGGGCCGATTCTGCTCCTCTCTACGGGAGGCCATCAAGTTATAGACAGACAGTAGATATTATTACAATACTAACGACTTGAAAAATATGAGTATCTATAAAAAAACACATATTTATTCAAAAGTATAGTTCAAAGCATCACACTTGATCACTCAGAAGTTTGGTACGTCAAAAAGACCAACAAAATTAACTTGAGCAATAGAAATGGACTTTCTGAGAAGAATTTTTGTGGAAAATCAAGACATGAGAGAGTTAGAAATGAAGAGATACGAGCCGAAATGAATATGGGAAAAACCATCGATGACGAGATCGAAAGGTGACAATTCGCGTGGTTTGGACATTTGAAGAGGATGGCAGCGGACAGATGGCCCCGAAGAATATTAGAATAGATACCTCCAGAACGGAGGAGGAGAGTGCGTCCACGTCAGAATTAGAGAGATGGCATGAATGAGGTCATGCGGCTAGAAATTTAGGAGAGGACTTAATCTTAGATATGAAACAGTGGAAACTGAACACGGAGAAGCGGTGACAGCTGTAACAAAGTTAGTTATATCGTATATATATAAGCATTAGTACGCACACTCTTTTGAGGGTAGTTCATGATAGAGAGCGATTTACCTAAGTTCTAGCTTATATTTATTAAGGAGTCGGCATTCTAAAAAGAAGAATGATTGGTACGGTAATGTTAATTAATGGCAACCTTGTTTCATGGCGTGGAAGTGACAGAGGAAGGACGTTGAGCAGATGAAATGGAAATGGCTATTGTTTATCTGTGAGGCGGATAAGAAGAAAAAGAAGGAGAAGAAGAAGTTTATTCTTAAAATAAACAAAACCTGGTACCTTTAATAATTATCTACTTATATTCGGATTGAATTTAATTACCTATAAAATACTTTCTATTACAATTTTTATGTATGAATTTAAATCATATTTTATTTTTTTAAATTAACAACTGATTTAAATTGCAGTAAAATTTATAGATAGTCTAAATAAATGAAGATTAAAGATAAGATAAATGACACAAAGCCTTGTTTAGTTAATCATGGGTATTGGGCCTGACTGTAGTCACTTAGGCTCTAGACAGTGTAAGATGTGTCGCCTGTCGTACAAAGTTACGTTATCTAACCGACCATATAGCTTTACGTTCACCACTACACTGGAGTATATTATAGAGAGATACGATACTACTAACAGATCTCTAAATCTGGTGGACAGAGCCCTGGGCTTTGTTGGCGACAGTGAATATATCACGCGCAACAAGTCAATGGGCATTCGTCTTACACTACGTACATAGTACGCTGTTGTAGGCAACAGTTCACTCCCCCTTTTAACCACCCCTAACCGACCAACATCCCTTAAACCAAATCCCGATTTCAACCTCTAATTCTAACCACAATTTAACGATTCTAAACAGTCCGCAACTATTCACTTTTACTATCAGGTTAAATTTTGTTAGAAATAAATCCACCTAATCATTTACGTTGTAAGATCTTAAACACAAAATTTTGCTTTAACATTAAAAATCCAACAACATTATCATTATTAGTAAGCGATTAAAAACATAGCGCGTTTGAATCATAACTAACCTATGCAAGTATTATCACCGTTTACTTCCCGAAGTTTTTTCAGTTTTCTTTACCAGGTTTGTTTTATACTGAGGCTGATTTATAGGACTTTTCTCATAAAAAACCTGAAATATGGAAGTGATCAGCCTATAGCATCCTATCACAATAAATCTGCTTCCTCTTAATGGTTATCATGCCCTTGATTACAATCCTGAACTCAAATTTTCCCTTCTATCACGGACACTACTTCCTGAGGACATACGGATGATCAGGTTACTAGAACTAACAGAACATAAATTCCACAGCACACGACAGAAATTAGCTCATTGACCCAGCTTCCCATTGAGTTTGGGTTTAAGATAATATTCTCTTGTTGAGTTCTCATATTGTACCTTTATAAGAGGATAGGTGTTGGCCGACACAATTCATCTTCTTTGGTTTTGCCAGGGCTCTAATTCATTTATCAGGGCCTAAATTAAATTTTAAGTAAAGTCAACAGGTATTTCAAAGGCTAAATGGTATGCTCTGGTCTAGTAAAGTGTAGATTAAAACGAAAAAATGAGTGACGACTACATTCTATGACCATAACTATGTGTAGTACCGGCAAAAGAGCTCCAGGAATAAACAAAGACTGGAGGCCTTAGAGATGAACTGATTACGAAGGTGATGCAGGATTCTCAAAGTAAAGTTTATGAAAAATGTATACACTAGGTAGCAGAACTGTTCTCTGTATACTGTAGAAGCTAGGATAGAGACAAGACAGTTGGTTTAGTATGAACATGTATAACGAATGGCAGACAGATTGGCGGACAGAAGGCAGACAGATTGCTCCAAAGAGCGTTTCTTTTCCATCCAGAAAATAGTAACAAAAGAAATCATCTTCGGAAAACATGGGTACAGACAATTCAGGACACCAATGGTGGCTAAGAATCTCAGGGAAGGTGACTGAAAAAACAGAATATTATGGACTGTAGGATTTGGAAGACGGAGAAATTTGTAGAAACCTTGCAAAAAATTAAATAATTAATAATCCACAAGTTATCCCATCATTAATAATCTATTAGTTAACAGTACCAACAGAATAAACAAATATTACTACCGAAACTTAAAGACGTTGTTCAAAAAGAAGTTAAGATTAACCTGGATCGGGAAGAAAACTTTGCCAACTAACCTATACAATTATTATAGTAAGAGGCTACGAACTGATATCTAAGAATTGCAGCCAGAATTTTGTCAACTGATTAAACCAAGTATCTGGCTAACTCACGTATGCAAATTGGTTACACAAAACTGACACAGTTACCTCATGACGAAAAACGAACTAAAATGTTATATACAATGCAACATAGCATCGGAACACAACCATTTGAAAGCAGCTATACTAAACAGTATAACTGCACACATTATACAATAATAGTAATTCGTTTAAATTAATGTGATTATAACCTATTATTGTAGTCTAATCATTTTATGTTAAATTCGTTTCTTTTAAAAAAAATAAAAACAAACGTTCGTAATAATAATTGGTACCTATAAGTCATATTATTGTATTAACATAATTTATTAAACTTAAATGTAGCGTTCAATATCAGCCTTTGCGAACAACGGCAAAATAGCTATTAATAGTACATATACTGTTTTATGTATAATATTTTCTATTTCTGAATTTTTGGTATTTTAGACAATAGAAAATTTGAATTTTATCTGTAACTTGGTCGTTACAAACCTTAAATATTGATATAACCAGAAAACTTATTTTTTTAAATTTCTGATGTGTGTAGAACTATTTTGCAATCTGTTAATTTAAGAACGATAATGAATTCCATGATCGAAAGAGATAAGGATGATGTTTATGACATGAAAATAATTATTGTAGTCTTGCGCGTACTCAGGCCGATTATACCTGAGAATGTATTGTTAATTAAACCTCAACCATCAAAGTACTCCGGTAACCACTGTCTAGTATTCAAATCCGTATAAACGTAACTACGGTTACTAGGATTTTAACTAGAACCTTCGACTCCGAAAATCTTCTTCTTCCTTCTTTTTCTTCTTCTGCTTTTCAAGGATTAGACATCTCTGCCTTTTCCGAACCTCTCATCTGCCCATTTCATTCTCGGGCGTCTTCGTTCTCTAATGCCCTCTGGCTTATAGCCCAGTGTTTGCTTAGGTATCCTTTCCTTCCTCATTCTGTTCACATGCTCTAACCACTGCATTCTGTTCTGAGAAACCTTGTGGTTTACGGAGATGTTGAGTTCTTTCCTTATCTCGGTATTTCAGTAACGATCTTCTCTACTACACCCATACGTATTTCGAAGAAATTTCCTTTCAGATGCTTGCAATCTACTCTCCTCTTGCTTTGATAGCACTCAAGTTGCCATAGAGTAAGGTTGGAACTGCTATTGTTTTAAATCTCACCCTTGTGTTTCTACAGGTGCTATTTTTTAACGTGTGGTGGATAGTTCCACATATATACTGAAATCGGTGCATCTTATTGTAAGCATCTTTATCCTGTTGGTATGTAATGTTGCAATCTAGATACTGAAAGTGGGATATCCGTTCTACAATGTTATTATCTATAACAATTTTGCTTCTGACTGGCTCCTTTCCCCTGAATGCCATTGTCTTCTTCGCCAAAACTGTCTACTTGTATTCTTTGCAGAATTTGTTCACCATGAAGAGTAATCTCTCCAGGTCGTCCTCATTCTCTTGTAGCACTATCAGGTCATCGGCAAATAATAGGCAGTTTACAACCTTATCTTCTCCTATGAAAATACCAGTGTGTATTTGAGACTTCCACCTTTTGATCACGTCATCCAAATATATTAAACGAAGTTCCCGAATATTAACTGTGAAATATATGACTCGCGGCGATATTTTACCAATAGACTAACTCTGTGGGAAAACTGATTGAAAAAATTCCCTAATTTTTATTTTACAAATTATCGTGTAAAAAATTTATTTTCTTAAATTACAATTGAAATGAATCGTAGTGTTCAACTGTACATATTATAACACGTTTAATTAGGCTACAGCTACTTGGTGATTCATTCATAAAATTTACCAAGAGTACGGACGAAATAATCAAGAAAAATGTATTTCAATTATATAAAAATAAATAAAACAAAAATATACGGTAAAAAAACATATAAGTATAATATAGTATTAAATTCAAAATCCAGGGAAATGGGTAAAATAAAAAGAAGCAAAAATAAAAATCCGTTAGGAAATAATATTCCAGGTACGTTAAAATATATTTCACAACTCGTATTGGTTTATAAATTTCTAAAAGAAGCGCTGAATCAAAAGAAAACCAACATAAATCCGGGTGAGCTTGGATTTAACCAAACCAATAAGAAGTATCGGACTACATAACTCTGACCAGGATATGCGCTCTGCATTTAAGATTTACCCCCCTCTACATGTTTTTTCTACTACTAACTCTGAAAACATAATGCATACTAGTAGCTAACATTATATTTACGTAATATATATTTGCTACATATACGTGTACAAGATGGAAATGATCCAGCACGTATGTATATTATTTAGTGAAACGATAACAGAGAGAAAAACCAAGTAAAATTTTCATGAGAACTGTACTTACTATTTTAATTTCGTTAAACCTTTTTAAAAATACAGGCTTTTAAAAATTACAAGGTTTTAAATTATGTTAAAAGAAACATGTACAAGGTGGCGGTTGTAATCCATTTATAAACTCAGCATTTTTAAAAAGCTGTCGTCTTACATAGAGAGAAACAATCATTACTGTGCGTTAATAAACTAGGCAACCTGATGATAAAACTATTTTCCTTGATACTGAGATAATCAAAACGTCCACATCACCTAAAACTAAAAGTATACATATTTCTTCTAAATCCAATCAGGAATTTTGGTGCGAAAAATATTTCACACTGCAAAGATTCCAACGATTTAGTGAAATAATTTATGGTTATTAGTTATTTAGGGAAATAATTGACTCAAAATTCTACGTTACTACTCACACATAACGCAATGAGTTTACTTGTTTCAAACATCGACACATTTTCACATCTATTTACAGTTGAAAAACAAAATTAAACATTATAAAAATTATCTAATTAAAATACTAGCATTTCGGAAATCCCCAAAGAAAATTAAGATCACATCTCCTAAAACTAAAGGTATAACTTATTATTTCTGCTAAAACTAATCTGTAATTATGGTAGCCTAATTTACAGTGCAATAAAACATTCCACACTGCATAGATTCCAACGATGTTAATCCAAGTTATTTAGTGAAATAATTGATACACCATTTTACGTTATTATTCATACATAACGCAGTGATTTATTTGTGTTTCATACATCAAAAATACATTTTTCACATCTACCAGATATATACAGTGTTAAAACACATCATTTACGTACAAAACGTTTAGAACTTAACTGTCGCCAGAAGCTACTCTTCTGCTTAATTACCCCTCGATTAAGATTGAACCTCCGCTCTAAGATTTTAATATACAAATCCCTTTTAAGACCAATCTGGACTTAAGGTGTCCAGCTCTTTGGAATAGCGGCCGAGAGTAATTTAAAGTCGATTCAGTCCTTTCAATCAAAATTATTAAGACTTACTTCTGGCGCTTCTTTTTATGTATGCAATGAAACCCTCCACAACAATTTCAAAATTCCGACAGTAAAGGAGCTTACCGCGTGCTTGTATAGTACATTTCACGAAAGACTAGATGATCATCCAAACAAACTAGCCCGTAATCTAGCTACAAGGAACTTTCCAACTGTGTGACGTTTCAAGCGAAAATGGAGTAGAGACCTCTTGGTCTGCATAAAGGAAAATACCTGAAGTTTTAAACGGAGAATTTTCCACTGGGTACTTCTTCCCCTTAAAGTGAAATTCCCCACCGTCATTTAAATATCATATACGGAAGTTGTGCAGCTCAATGTAAGTGCCGTAATAAAAATTAAAGACAAAAAAAACTAATTTTAAACATTTTGAAAATGATCTCATTAAAATACTGCACCGGGTTGGTCTAGAGGTAAAGTCACCACCGCAATTTAGCTGTTCAACAGCTGATTGTTGGATATCAAGGTTCCTGGTTCAAATCCTAGTAAGGTAGTTACTTTTATACAGATTTTAACACTAGACAGTGGTTACTGGTTTACTTTAATGGTTGAGGTTCAATTTACCTTACTTTCTCAGGAGCGATCGGCCTTGAGCTGTCCAAGATTACACCTCATTTGCACGTCATACACATCATCCTCATCCCATTAAGTCATGCGGTTTCTTATTGTTCTGAATCGAACAGATTGTAACGTACACACATTAGGTATAGAAAAAAACGTTAGCATGTCGGAAATCCCGTCGAAAACTGAATTGACGGTGGAGTGGAGAACAGCCTCTCCAATAATTTCAGTGGACATGGCGCCTATCATTTATCTTGTAGAGCATAAACTACTAATTCCGGTTGACAAATTTTGATGAACATTTTCGTGTCCTCTTGTGGATCTAACTTAAGTTTTAAGTTTCAACTTCGTGCGATGTTCTGTTCTTGAGATATTCTGTTCACAGACACACACACACACACACACACACAGACCAATCGCTAAAAACAAGTTTTTGAGGTTCAGGTGGTCTGAAAAGTATCCAATGAAAACTCGATTGAGAAAAATCAACATGAAAACAATATTTTCCTTCCTATGAATTTATATAGGCAAGAGAAAGTAAAAATACAACATAGGCAACGTTAAGTTACTGATATCATCAAAATTAATCCACCACTGGAGTGACGCTATTAATTGCCAGTCTCCTTAATAAGATAACAAAACTTTTGTTGTTAGGTTTGTATAAAAATATCGTCAGATTGCTAGTTATAGTTTTACTGAATTTTGGATAGATTTAAGCCAAAAAAAGTCTTTATTAATTGAAAAGTTCGGTACACTACACTTTAATTATGAAGAAGTAATAAACATTTTCAACATAACAAAGATTTTTTTCTTATTTTTGCACTAGTACTCGCTGGATTAACATATTAGGTCAAAATTAATTTCAACTCTGATATAAAAACTTTAAAAGGTTCAATAATAATATTATCAGAATGGGAATCATAAGTTAAAATTAAAACGGTTTACTGAAGAAATATTAAAGATAATCTGGCTGTAAAAGCTATCATCTTCATCTTCACCCTATAAAAAAATAATAAATAATAAACTATATAAGAAAAAGTTTTAATTAGAAAAGTCCTTTGCATAAAACAAAGGCCGCCTTCACTACTTAAATTTGAAAAACTTTTTTAAATGACAAAGATGATGAACGGACAAAAATCTCTAATTACCCAAAGAATGGGGTAAAAATTGGCACCATAAATTCAATTACTTTATAGAAAAACTTTTGAAAGAGACCCAGTATTTTGGAAGCGAGAAATTTTTCTGAAATAACTTGTTTTTTTATTAGCCGTTTAATAAAGTCTGGTTGTTTAAACGCTTGAAAATTAGTTTTAAAACAAAGAGCTTATACGTTTTTTAAATAATAATTAAAAACGTTGTTTTACCTTTTAAATAACCTTCTACTTAAACACCGTCTACTGGTATATAAATAACTTCTGTAAACAAAAATTGAGATTGTTTTTATATTCTTTAAAATATTTCTGAATTTGAGTTAAGTTTCAATTATCATAATAATTTATTTATATTACTTAATATAATTTTCAGTAAGCGAAAATCATTTTTTGTAAATAATATTATCAAATTAGTCCACTCAAAATTGACTCTGATCGGTAATTATACTGTGTGTAATGAAAACAATTTGCTGTGAAACACTCACATGACTTTATCTTGACAATGTAAAGAATGAACGATATACTCTTTGTTTAATCACGAGTAAACAATGTAAACTAAGAAACATAACCTTATCGTAATCATGAGTATATGATGTTAAATGAAAGTCAATCTGTAGAGAATAAAAATACTGAAAATCATTAACTGATGCTAAACTAGGCTCTGCAGAAATAAAAAGTTGTAGGTTTCTTAATTTTCTATAAATTATGTATACTTTTGTTGTAAACTGCATACTTATACGGTAATCTTAAAAACTCCCAGTTTTTACCAATTTTAATGAGCACAATACAGAAAATCACTAATTGACGTTAAACTAAGCATTGTAGAAAAAATTTTTGAAGTAAACTTTATAAGTTTTAAGTTTTCTACTATTTTATTTATACGATTTTGCCCTAAAATGTACATAAGGCTGTAATCTTAAGAAAAATATAATATTTGCTGATAATTCAATAAAATAAATGCTAAATGAAAAATTGTTATAGAGCTGTTTTTTCTTTTACATGATTGGAAAACAACATTAAGATTCGTAAAATATTACGAAAAATTAGAAAACGAATATTTCTTAATAGGACCGTGCTCAAAAGATTTCTCTGAATTTTTATTTCAACTTTTTTTCTTATCTACCCAATACTATTGATTTGTCTTTCATGTAGTTGCGAACTGTTTTTCAATGATTTCAGATTTTATTTATTAATAACACATTATTCTCGATTACGTTTTTTGATTGAAAGAAGGTTGAATAATACATATCTGTGTAAAGATAAATTAAGAACTTTTAAATTAGTTATTATCATTATTAAATTATCGCTTCTCGGCCTCTGGCCCCGTGCACTCACTGTGTCTCCACTAGGTGCCAATTCTAGGTTTCCTAAATCTAGGACTTCTAGTCTACAGCGGCCGTCTTTCCATCTTCTCAGGTGAGTGTGTCCTACCTCCTCGTTGAGCCTTGCAGCAGATTGGGTGTTTCTCGGTCTGTTGGCTGGGCCGGTCGGGGCTGGGCAACGTACTGGGGTTTTTGTCAATCGGGCTAGCCGGTTGGCTTTTTACTCAGTGCGGCTAAAAGGACCGACGTTTCGGTGGGTTTGACCTCATTCTCCCCGACGGTGGTTCTCTCTTTAAAATCGTAGGTCCCCTAACATCTTCTTTTTCGAGGTAGGTCGTGAGGTCAAACTATTTCAGATCCTCTGGCAAATCAGGGAAGCGATTCCCTTTCTCTCGCCCTTGGCCAAGGGCTGAGTGTTTTTCTTTAACATATACGGTAACTGATACCACACGAAGTTTTTAAGCTTTTGACTCCTACGTTGTAGGTCTCGTTTGTTTTAGTTTTTAAGTTTTTATTTCTTTTAGTGTTAGTGTAGTTGTTTTTACAAGATGGCACCCTGTTCAATAAAATGTTGTGAATGTGACAAACCCTTTTATGGGAAGCAAAAGAGGCTATCGCACAGGGATTGTAATAAAATATTTTATATTTTTTGTGCTAATGTTTCAAAGGAAGATTCTCTTAATTCTCTTAATTTCTTATTGTTAATGATGAAAGTAGGTATAATTCTACTGTTTGTTTCCGCAAAACCAAAGGTGACGGTACCCCTGTTTCTGCAGCTAGATCTGTTTTGTCAGGTTCAGGTTTGTTGTCCGCTCGATAAGGTAAAGGTAAAGGTTAAGTTAAAGAGAGAGGAGTGAACGATCAAGATGATGACGTTTGTGTTAGTATAGTTTGTCACTGAAGGGACCTGGTGCCTAAATTGTTTGCCGCTATCTCCAGGTTGGAGCAGCAGATGGCTTCAATGTCACGACGTATTGATAGTTCGGCAGAAGTAATTAATGAAATCAGAAGTGAGAATACCATCCTTATAGAAAAGGTTGACTTATTGTATGCTTCCTCTCCGGCTATCCAAGTCTTGCAGAGGATTCACAGCCAGCGTTTAGTGCAGTTTTGAAGTCAAGTGGGAACAGAAAGCTGGGTAAATGGCATAGATCGAAGGTGGTTCTTGTTAATAAAGATAGTCAGGTACCTGATGATCAGGCAGTGAAGGATGTGATTGGGGTTGCTGATCAGATAGCGGATGGAGATATCTCAGGATGAGTCTCGGTCGGAGGAGTGGGTGAGGCGTTGAGGCGCTGATGACGTGGTGAGGAATGGGTGGTTGAGCCACGGAAGCTCACTAAAAAACATTTTGTTGAAGGTTCTAAGGTGAACAAAAAAGCTATTTTTGGTAATGAAAATGCGCATAGACTACTAATTTAGTTAAGACAAGGATGAAACCTTTATTTGTGACAAGATTTGACCCCAGTGCCAAAGCCTCTGACGTTGAAGAGCTCCTGAAGGAGAGATCCGGAAAGCAGTCTGTTACATGCACGAAGATCAATACCAGGAAGAAGGGTTACAGTTCACGTTGCTTTCACGTTGAAGTGCTTTTCACGTTGAAGTACCATTTGAAGACTATGACCGGGTGATTGCTCCTGAGGTATGGCCCAGAAGGATATTGGTGTTACCTTTTTACGGACGTTTGAGGCCTGATCAGATATTCAGGGAGGCTGATAAAGACCAGGAGGGGGTTTCGGATGTCAAAAACTAATGAATAGCGAGAAATTGCGTGTGGTTTATCAGAATATCAGAGGTTTAAAAACAAAATCTGAGAAATTCCATGCATTTGTGGCGGGAGCTAAGTGTGGCGTTGTTGTTCCAACGGAAAATGCTTTTAATGATGAATCTATTATGGTGGAGTATTTCCCAAATAACTGGATGGAATATAGAGTTGACAGAAGTGTTTCTGCGTTGGGTAAAACTCGAGGGGGAGGATGCATTACTGCGATTAGTAAGCGGTTCAAGAGTTTCAGGAGAGAGGATTTGGAGTTTGCTGTGGAATGTGTTTGGGTCGAGATAAGGATGTGAGACGGTCTCAATTTTCTTTTTGGCAACCATTACGTTCCTCCCGATTCCTCGCCAGAAAAATTTCATGATTATTTCGTTGCCCTGGCCGAGAAATTGGAATTTAGGAATTTTAGGGTTCTTATTGTGGGAGACTTTAATGTTCCTGGGGTTGAATGGGCTGATCGTACATTGAATACGAGGCCACATTTCTATGCGAAAAAGAAGGCTGAGCTTCTTTTTAACTTTCTTGACGATCATGGTTTGTCTCAGTGTAATTTTCATCTGCTCCTTCAGAAGGATGTCAACAGTATTCATGAATGGGCTGTTGTCAATGACCTTCCTCTTAATTTTAAAAATACCAATGTAATGACGTATTCAAAGAAGACTTTGAGCATCAAATATACTTATTACATTAACGGTATGGCTATATCCCGTGTTGAAAGCGTATGTGACTTGGGAGTGCACTTCGATGGCAAGTTGCTTTTTACAGCTCATGTAAATAAAATAGTTGCCAGAGCTAGGAGAAATTTAGGACTTGTATTTTATGTTGGACGTCATTTTCGGCGGCTTGAGACGTTGCTCCGGCTTTATCAAACATATCTCAGGTAGGTGTTAGAGTATTGTTCAGTTGTTTGTAACTACGACAGAGGATACACCGACCGGCGTATTGAAGCTGTGCAGAGGAGGTTGCTGTATCACTTGCGCCAGCGTGGCCTGTGTGAGGCGGGTGATCAGTACGAAGAGTAGTGTACCCATCTGGGTATAATGACATTGGACAAGAGGCGGGATATAGCAGATGCAATATTTTTATTCAAGGCAATGCATGGAGCTATTAGTGTCAATATTGTGCATGTAGCATACAGGGTGCCATATGTGAACTCCAGAGGGCACAGGCTTTTGGACTACAAGGTAGAGACTCGGATATCTCCCCTGGCAAGATACGTTAAACTTATGAATGTTGTTGACGGTTGCAGGGTTGATATATTCATCAAAAATATATCAACGTTCAAGAGGAAAATTGTATTATGTTGGATGAGTTGATCCAGTTGGGACAGCCATATGACAAGTTGGTAGGTGAACTGAGTAGCCTACCAGCGTTATTAAATCATATAGCAGTCTTGTTTTAATAATTGGTTTTGTTTTACTTGGCTGTTCGCTTGGTTGTTTTACTTATTGTTAGTGTTTGTTTGTTTCTTTCTCACTGTTATCTTTCCACGCTGTAGGTGTGGTATCATTGCCAATCCCTGCACAACTTTACTTATAAGCTTATAGGCATATGAGTTGGTGTATTTTATTTTGACGTCCTCTGTTTTTACGTTCCGATAGGTAAGTGCAGAGTTTCAAGGCTTTTATCTGTTACTGCACTTCTTCAATTCATGTAGGTCGTCCTCGCTTCCCTGTTAGTCACTTTCATGGAGGTTGGAATAACTGTAAGGGGTGAGTGGAGGCAATCACAACAAAAAAAAACAAAATTTGGATTTAACTACAGAATCACCAATTTTTGGAATGCTATTTGGAAATTTCTTATAAAGAGACCTGGACTAATAAATTTTAACAATACAAATAAAAACAGCAAATTCACATTGTTGTTTTACAGGTAATTGGCTGTAGATTACATAACATTTGTACTTAGGTGTACTTAGATGCTACAATCTGTATAATCATTTCAAACCAAAACTGATACTCTCGTTAGAGGAGTTTATTGACCGCTATCGCTCCCTACTCAGATATCAAATCTCTCTCCTCCGGTATTCCCAATTAATGATAACTGGTGTCATATATCCTCTTCTGGTAACATAAATACTTCAAAATTATTA
Source organism: Catonia carolina (assembly GCA_035578175.1). Lineage (NCBI taxonomy): Eukaryota > Metazoa > Arthropoda > Insecta > Hemiptera > Achilidae > Catonia > Catonia carolina. The sequence continues at coordinate 250,095,331 of JAQMRL010000001.1, read as the reverse complement.
ATTGGTTGTCCTTTATTAATCAGTATTGTAACTTCGTTGCTCCTACATAAGATATTATTATGAGTGGCAATGAAAAAAAATTAAAAAAACTAACATTGCTTTTATAAGTTTAACTTCAATAAAGTTAGTAATTCTTTAAATAGGCTGTACGTATTATTTTCTGCTTCCTAAACAATTTTACTTTCTCTTGTCTAGATGAATATGTAGGATGGAAAGTAGGCATTGTTTTCATGTTTCATGTATTGTATATACTCGTATTTATCGTTTCATGTCAATTTTTCGAAATCGAGTTTTCACCGGATACACACGTTTTCAAATCCCCTGAAATCATGAAACATGTTTTTAGCGATTGGTTGTGTGTGTGTCTGTATGTAAACAAAATATCTCAAGAATGGAACATCGTGCAAAGTTGAAACTTAAAACTTAAGTTAGGAACTACTAGAAAACCCAACACGAATATTTTCATCAAAATCGGCCAACTTAAATTAGTAGTTTATTCAACTTAAAGTAGTAGGCTTGTAGTAGCACAATCTGTTAAGCTGTCATAGGACCGGCCAGAGCGGCAGGGCATCCGACTACTTTATTACTACTTTATTCTACTACAAAGTAGTAGTTTATTCGTGTCAATTTTCACTTTTTTGCGATTTTCTCAAAAACGGTTCCAACGATTTTTTTGTAAATCGCCTTATTTACTTTATATATTATGCTCTAAAAGATAGAGTAGGCGCCATGTCTGGTGCAATTGTTAGGGAGGCTATAATTTCGTAGAAAATTTTTTTTTTTTTAAGATTGCGGCCTTAATATACATTTTAGCGCAAAAGTGTTTATAATAAAAGTTGTAGCCAATTTAAAAATCTACAGCTCTTATTTCAAATATTTCTTTTTTTAACGCTTTTTTAGTTGTAACTAGTGATTTTCTGGTGTTTTTTCATGAAAATCTGTAACAAAATGGACATTTTAAGGTTACGGCCTTGGTAGGTATTTTTCTCTACAGAGCCTAGTTTAGTGTCAAAGCGTCAAAGTGATTTTTCGTATTATGCCGAACTAAGGTTAGTTTTCATTTTGCATTATTACTCATAATGAAATTAAGGTTATGCTTTTTTGACATTAGTTTTTTTTGTTTATTTCTAATGTTGTATTACTAATGTTAGGTTATATGGTTTATTATATACATTGGCAAGAGAAAGTCGTGTGAGTGTTTCACACCAGATTTTTAAATATTATGAATGAAATGCGGTCAGTAACTAAATATATGGAAAACATATTTCTTTACCAAGAGAAAAGCAGAACAACTCGTAATTTCCTAGACTCATTTTGCTGAAATAACTGAATTAAAATGCTAACTCAATTCCTATTTTGTAAAATATGCTGTGTAGCATAATTTTTGTATACACATTTACGTATTTTTAAAGTAATATTAATAGTCAAATAATTTTGCTCTTTACTTTTTAAATTATAACAACTTTTCTTATATTTATTTTTAATCTGAAGTTTCATTTCAACGTTGGACTAACACAGTATGGTGTCATAATCATTTAACGTAATTAATGTGTTTAAAGAAGCTTAATTTTGAACGTGATAATAGCTCATATTGGTTGTTCAGCTGAGACCACAGTCTTCGTACTTACCGCCGCTGATAATACTGAATTATAGATTTCTAATAACGTTTCACTACAGTCTTATTAAAAATGTTACAGATAAAAGTATATTAAAGAAAATTTTCTATTAGAGAGATTTTTCATCGATAATATTCGCTGTATTACAATTTTTTTTAGCAATAACACGTACAAAATATTTTATAAAACATTGAAGCATAAGAACCATGGTAAAATATTTTAAATGTGTTTATTATAAACAAATATATATATATAGTAGCAATCTCCAAAACATCCTCCAAAGAAATATTAAACGTAAGGGTCCTAAGAGGTCAGGATTTAGATTCTGACCATTACCTCTCAAAAATCAAGATTAAAATAATACCCAAAAGAACAAAGAAAAATTTTAAAACCAACATTACCAAAACACAAGTGGATAGGGAGATACTGAAAACAGAACATAAAACTTCAAACTATCAAAAAGAAATGAGAGATCACCAACCTGAGAGCTTGGAGGAAATCAGAACCAACATGTTCAATACTGCGGAAAGAATCGCTCCTCAAAAGTTCGCGAAAAGGCAATGGTGGAATAATAAATGCGCTGAAGCCCACGAAGAGCAAAATAGGAAGTATCACTCATGGAAATCCACCCAAAAGGAGTCCGACTACAACGAATACAAAGAACAGAGAAGAACAACCGCTAAAATAATAAGAAAAGAAAGCAACTACAAGAGATGCTGGACTCCATCGAGAAAGACTTCAAGAAGAACAACACCTCAGATTACTACCGTAACATCAAAACGTACAAGAACAAATACCAACCACCAAGCCTCTGCCTCAAAAGAACGGACAACTCACTCGCCATTAGCAAGTCCGAAAATTGCTCCATAATGGCAGAGTACTTAAAAGAACTTCTCAATTGTCCAAAACCCCAGAACCCCATACAGACCAAACCCAGCAACAACCCCTTCCCACCCAGCTCCCCGCCAACAAAAGCAGAAATCCAAACCGCAATAAATGAATTAAAAAATAAGAAGGCCAGAGACCAAAACGGCCTATTTGCAGAACTATGGAAAATCGCCCCAGATCAAACAATAAACCAGCTCCACCAAATCTTCACCGATGTGTGGGAAAATGAAGAGTTCCCGGAACCAAGTTGGACAGAAGCGATTATTCACCCCATCTATAAGAAAGGGGATAAATCTGATATCAATAACTACAGAGGAATCTCCATCCTCGATATCACATACAAAATCTTCTCAAAATTACTCCTCCAAAAATTAGAACCCCAAGTCAACCACCAAATAGAAGACTACCAAGCGGGATTCAGGAAAGGTCGCGCGGGTCGGAAAAGATCCTTAACTTAAAAATGTTGTGCAGAAAAGAAGCACTAAGAACGGACAATAACTACTACATAAGCTTCATAGACTTTGCTAAAGCGTATGATTCAATAGACAGAGAAGTACTCGATAAAATCTTGCAAGAGATGGGCGTAGACAACAAGACAAGAAACTTAATAAAATTGACTCTAACAGACACTATATCCAGAGCGCGCTTCATGGGCAAACTATCAGAATCATTTGAAATACAAACCGGACTCAGACAAGGCGACGGGCTCTCCCCAATTCTCTTTAACTGCGTACTAAATAAAGTAATTACAGAATGGCGGACCAAATGCCAAGAATATAATAAAGAAAACAAAATCAAAGAAGCCCCCTTCAGAAACAAAAGGAACGAGAAAATAAAACTGGATGTACTAGCCTTTGCAGATGACTTAGCTCTGGTAGCTTGGTCAGAGCAACAGGCAATCTTCCAAATAAACACCCTCAAAGAAATCGCCACCCAAACCGGACTAAACATCTCCTTCGATAAGTCCGTATACATGTCAGATAACAAAAGTAAAACATCCGCCCTCAAAACCCAACACGGAATGCTCAAAAGAGTCAACCACTTCAAATACTTAGGAGATATTATACAACAAAACGGAAACGACGTACTTACATTGCAAAACAGAATGGCAAAACTAGAAATGGCCTACGTACAAACAAGAAACTTTTACAACAAAAAATGCATATCTAGAAACGCCAAACTTAGACATCTGAACACAGTCGTTCTACCACAAGTCTTATACGCAGCCGAAACCCTAACATTTCATAGGAAAGGATTATTAACAAAACTAAATAAAATACACAGGAGATTCGCCCAGACAATCCTAGGAACAGTTTTCGACCCAAAAACCAAGATCCACAAGAAGAGAACGAACGAACACATAATGAATTTCCTAGTCTAAACTCTAACAACTAAGCTCATAAAACGTCGACTACAATATTACGGTCACGTAATGAGATTCCAAAACAAAAATAACGAAACGATAGAAGGATCAAAGAAATCGAAGCAAACCTAAACACCATAAACGCTTCACGTAACGATGTAATAGATGAAACTGCCTTTAGAAAGAAAATAAAAGATTTTGGGAATTTCCCGACTGCAGAAACAAGGCAGAGGACATGGACGCAGAAACAAAGGGAGAAGGTTAGCGAGAGGATGAAGGCGTACCATGCGAACAAGCGACAGCTTAAGAAATAATTTTACATAACCAGTGCGTTCTTTATATAGGACAATACAATAAAAAAAAATAAAAAAAAAACAAATATAAAAGCCTATGATTGTATCCACAGACCGTCTATGCCTAAAATCTTAAGACATTTTGGCTTACTCCCAAAACTTGTCAAAATGATCGAATTAACATTAACGAACACAAAATAATCAGAAAGTTTCGAAATAAAAACAGGACTACAACGGACTATCGCCTTTGCTCTTCAACTGCGCACTGGAATTTATCATCCGAGAGTGGTATAACCTGAATCCTAAGAACATCAGAATAGGATGGGAAAAAGATAATATCAGATTAAATTGTCTAGGGTTTGCGGACGATCTGGTCTTGCAGGCAGAGAGTGTTACGGAAGCTAGACACCAGATAGAAACCTTAGAACAATTAGCAGGAAAAATTGGATTAAAAATCTCTTATGAAAAAACTAAAATGATGGCTAAAGAGACAAAATCTGTCTGCATAAATTCAGTAAACATACACGGAAACCAAGTAAAACTAGTTAAATGGTTTAAATATCTAGGCAAACACATAACACACAACAAGCAATAGAGAAAACATAGCGAGGGAAGAGAGACGGAAAAATTATCTAAATCACAACAAATAACCAAAAACGTATACTACAAAAAATAAATTATCTATACAAACAAAAATTAAACAATACAAAACAATCTTACAATCACAAGTTACATATCGCAGCGAAACATTAGCAAAAGTGACCAAGACAAAAGCAATAGACATTGTCCTAAACTCGAAAGACGAATCCTAATAACCTGCATAGGAAAGAAAAACGGGGTAGATGGACAATGGAGAGTTCTAACAAACGAACAAGTCTGTAAAGAAAATGAATTCATAACAGATACAATAAGAAAGAAAAGTATATCTTTTCTTGAATATCTTGTCGCCACCGGCTTGTAGTAGCACAATCTGTTGACCTGTCATAGGACCGGCCAGAGCGGCAGGGCATCCGGCGGCGTAGCTCAAAAATAACGCAAGATGATTGGGGAAGCCTTCGCCGCTATCTCAAAGAGAAGCAGCCGCTGGCAGCAAAGGGGAGGTTGTCTTTACCACTGCCTAAACGATTAGGAGCAGTCGCCGACGCAGCGAACACCTTTTACCGCTGCTTTCGAAGAGAAGGAGTCGCCGGTGAAGCGAAGTGGGGTCATCTCTACCGTTGCCTAATCGAATAAGAGCAGTCGCCGACGCAGCGAGCACCTTTTACCGCTGCCTCAGAGAGGAGCAGTCGCTAGTAAAGCGAGGGAAGGGAAGGGAGGTGTAAGGAGCAGAAAGGAAAGACTCAAAGTTGAGCGGCAATTCTTCCGTATCGACCTTCGATAGTGATGGAATCGATACTGCTTGGTCACCTTCAACTATCGAATTCACCGATACCCCATATACATCCTGCCACTGGCACACGCACTGTGAGAGGTGTGACCGCGGCGCTATCTATAGGCAGCGGCAACCACGTCACAGCGCCAACAGCGGAAAAAACATGTACGACGGACCGGTGTAATAGCAGTACAGTATCAATCTTATCAGAACACCTAAAGACAGAATTTTAAACAAGATTATTAGAAAACTTTTTCCAATGGTAACATCAGGAGTATGGATTCAAAATGTCAAAGAAGACATGATTGAACTCGGATTAACATTCCGTGATTTAGAAAATAAAACAAAAAATTAAAAATCTTAAGAAATAAGGAAAGTAGATTTGAAACAATATCAGACGAAAGAACAAACCCAAGTAGGAAGAAACCGGTCGTTTCAGAGGAAGTTCGGCAAGCAAGATCAGCCCGAATGAGGGCATACTGGCAAAATATCAAGCTAAAGAATATAAAAAGAAGAAGCTGTCTAAATGTGACTAAAGTGATCCATAGTGGTTGTAAAAGACAAAAATAAACAAATATAAACCACCAGAATACTGTGACTTTTATTGGGGATTCTTCTCAGGATCTGTTAGTTTATAAAATAATAACATAACGTTCTTTAAAATTTATAACAAGTATTTATTACATTGTAAAGGTGTACTTATTAATAATTATTATACAGTTATAACTATCAGTTGTTTACAATGAACTACATAACCTAATTTTAGACTAAACTGATAACACTTTTTTAAAACTTGACTTAAACTAAATTGTATGGCCTATTACAATTAATGATTGTAATAGGCAATTACAATCATGATGTACCCAGATCATCGGCTTTACTCACAGTTTTATCGTGCAGAATCATCTTTACAATAGTACACCACTTTCCTATCGCAAAAAACTACTTAAATGAAAACAAAGCCTGTTTGAAACAAACAAAATCTGTTACACTTAACACTGTTAAAGACAACACGACAACTGATTCATAAACGGTTCAACCGACACTCATTTGGTAACGGTTCACGCATTAATAACTCAGACAAGATTCATGGCTTTATATAAAAGTAATTATAGATAATTTCAGAAGAACAATAAACTAGAATAGAAAAATCAACAAATGAATACATACTAGTCCGTCATCCAGTATTTAACAAACCACTCCTGTCAAAAAATCTATCCAAAAGCCACTTCCATTGTTCCACCGTTGTAATTTATCACAATACACTAAAAAGTGATAGGAACACTTACCAAAAGCACAGATACATTTTTTTATCTTAAAAAATATTGTTAGCATATATAATTTGAATAAAGTATTATATTTTCGTTTCATTTATTTTGAAATTAAAATACATACTACGTTTTTTTTAAACAATACAAATTTGAAATTAGGCTATGTTATGACAGACAAGAATTAAAATAACAAATAGAATGCACAGCAATTTATGATTTTTGATGTACAATAAACGGACTATACTTGAAAAACTCAAAATCAAAATTTGTGCGAATATAAAAATCAATCTGAAAATATTTTACCAATAATCGATTTGAAAACATAATGTTTATTAAGTAGACATCTCTACCATTACATACAATTTGTTAAGCCTTTAGTTATTGATAAATCTAAATGTATCTGATTGAAATGATAACCGTAAGAGCAGCTTTATAATCTACTTAATGCGTTTTTGATGAGTTATATCAGATGAAGTGAATTTTCTTACAGGGATATATATCCTACAACATACTTCATAATTTTATATACATTCTAAAGTAACATCCTAAGTTTTATTTATAATTAAAAATATATGTTCCAAAAATTCCTTGTCAATTTCTTGTGTTAACCTTGTTTTATCTAGAACACTCTTTGTATGAGAAGTAAATTTTTGAGATAAAATAAATTCTCTGGTTACTAAGATGAAGCGGATTAGCAGACAAAAATTGTGTTGATAAAGTTTTCGAATAATTATTAGCTATTTAATAAAAAAATAATAATTTTGTTCTGTCTTAAGCTTAAGGTCAGAATATAATTAGTAGAACCTGCAGGTAAACATTTTAAAAATTACTGAGTATTTTTGTTGTATTGATTATTTTTGAACAGAAAGGATAATTTTATTAATCTGGAAGAAACTAGAACATAATATATATAAAAACATATGTTCCAGTAATTTCTTTTCAATCTCTTGTGTTGACCTTGGTTTTCTAGAACACCCACTTCCCTCAGAAATTTTTAATAAAAGACCTGTATTTTTTGATGTTATATTTTGCTGCTAATTAAAAAATCTAAAGTCTGTATGCCCAGATCGGTTGTAATATTGATTTGTACAGTAATATTTTTTGTCGCAAAGTAAGATGTGGTCGAGAAGTACAAGGCAGTAGAGGATGTTAGCTATTAATTTAAAACGAGTTCTTTATAAACAAGCAACAATTTTTGTTCGTTTTAGTCATTTTTATAAATTAAACAAATTTTCATAGAATTTCATTTAATTAATTGAGTAATTAAGTTTTATTGTACCAATATTAGTCTTGTGGGTATTTCAGTTATACGTTCAAATCAGGTAATGTATATTTTAGTAACCACTTTGTTTGATAAATCTCAGAAAAGGTAATACATTATAATATTCTGGTCATGAGAAGTTTAGGTACTGTATTCAACATTCGAAGTGAATTTCAAGAAATTTATAACAATGATCATAATTTTAGATTTGTGTCTTATATTGTATATATTGTCGCATCTCATGACTAGCTGAACAGAAACAATCGCAATAGTAGAATAACCTTTGGTCGGAGTATGATGGCAAAGCATAACTTTGGTAATGTATATCGGTGAGAGTTTAGGTTTTGGTATGAGTAAAGGATCGCGGGGAAAGGAGATCAGCGATTGAGTGAACAAGGGAGTGTGTTTTGTTTGTTTGTGTGTGCCTGTATTTGGTATATATGTGTGTTGTATAAGAGGAGTAGAGTCATAAATCTGAGCCCGAACTGCTGCTACTCATAAGAGGAAATCCCCGTAAACCACCGTAGACTAGCCCACAATACTTTGAGCACCCTCGTCCTTCATCCCTTTCTTCCTTCTACATCACCAAACCCATCACCCCGTCTTTCTATGTTTCCAATATTTGACATCCATCCTCTTTTCTGTTGTATGTAATAGAAGTAACTCTGGAGTTCAGGTCTTCTTCCAAAGAGAGGGAGGGTTAGCATCACATAAATACTTTGTAGACCATAACAATACGTCCTCTCCCTTCAAACCAAACACCTTCTTATTTTTCTCCTCCTCTCTCCGCTGCAACCACGTTATAATAATATATCATCTTCATCCAACCATTCCTTAATGTTCCGTTCTTTCTGTACTTTCTATTTTATATCGTCTTTGCCGTTGTTACAACCCACTTACTTTTCACAAGTTTAAAAGTAACTATCTAGTATTTATCACACATTTGGTAGATACCGTACAATATTTAGTAGATTAATTATCCTTTCGGTTCAAAAACAATCAATACAATAAAAATACTCAGTAATTTTTAAAATGTTTACCTGAATGTATCTACTAAATATTCTGACCTTAAGCTTAAGATAGAACAAATATTTTATTATTTATTTAATAGCCAATAATTTTATTTGACAACTTCATCAGTAGCATTCTTGTCTGTCAATCGGCTTCACATAGTAACCAGGAAATTTATTTCATCTCAAAAAGTTGTTTCTCATAATATGGGTGTTCTAGAAAAAAACAAGGTCAACACAAGAGCTTGAAAAGAAATTACTGGAATATAAGCTATATTTTTACTTTCTCTTGCCTACATGAATATTTATAGGAAGGAAAGTATTGTTTGCATGTCGATTTTTTAAATTGAGTTTTCATCGGATATACACGTTTTCAGAAACCCTGAACCCAAAACACAATATGATTTCGTGATTGGTCTGTGCGTGTGCCTCTGTGAACAAAATATCTCAAGAACGGAAGACCGTACGAACTTGAAACTTGAAATTTAAGTTAGATACCACTAGAGGACCCGACACGAACATTTTCATCAAAATCGGTCAACCAGAAATAGCAGTTTATCCGTGTCATTTTTTACATTTTTGCGATTTTCTCAAAAACGGCTCCTACGATTTACTTTTAAATCACCTTCTTTACTCAATTTTTTATGCTCTACATGATAGGGTTGGTGGTATGTCTGCTGAAATTTTTCGGGAGGCTGATTTTTCGTAAAAAATGGGTGTTTGACGATTACGGCTTTAATATCCATTTTAGCGGAAAAATGTATGTAATAAAAGTTGTAGAAAATTTAAAATCCTACAACTTTTATTTCAAAAATTGTTTTAATTAACGCTTAGTTTAGCAGTAATTTGCGATTTTCTGTTTTTTCTCACGAAAACGTATAAAAAATTGATTTTTTAAGATTTCAGCCTTAGCATGCATTTTACGACAAAAGTTTATACAATAAAATTTATAGGAAATTAATCTATCTACAACTTTTATTACGAGAATTTTTCTCTACAGAGCCTAGTTTACCATGAAAGAGTGTTTTTACGTATTTTTAGACTAAACTGAGGTTGATTTTCATTTTGCATCTTTCACTCGTGATTAAAATAAGGTTAGATTTTGGTTTATTTCTAATTTTTTATTACTAATGTTAGATTACATTGTTCAATATTTGCATTGTCAAGAGAAAGTCGTATGAGTGTTTCACACCAGATTTTTATATTTTGTTCCAGTTCATAATATATGTAACTCGCTACACAGATTTGTCCGCGTAAATTTTTATGTTTGAAGGTAAAATGATAATAATCGTTAACCCTTTATAGGTCTGGTTAATATACTTACCACTGGCAACAAGGTCGTGTTTTTTAGGAATAAGCTATGCAGTTGAACCTTATTGTCATTTTATAGTGTTATAGATCTTCTCTGGTAAGTAACCTATCCGCGCGCAACGACCTTTTGCTTCCTGAGTTGTATGAATGTGGTAATGATTCATACCAGCGTACGCTACCGTGTTATTTAGTTGTTACTGTTGTACAGTGATTAGAAAATTCAAGTTTTTTACAGGAAAGCAAGCAGTCATGCTTATATAAAGTTAAAATAAGTTATGCTTTTACATCTTTTTGTTATATAGCAATACAAGTTGTTTTAATAAGCATTCTTGCCACTAAAAATTATGTGATTTCAACTTCAATAAACGTTCCTTGGTAAGTAGACCTATACTTACCAGGACTTAACATAAAAAAGATATATTACTATTCTGGCACTCGTTATACATTATTTAAGTCCGTGTAAAGCAAAATTTAATATTTTACAAAATAATACATATATTTCCCCGTAGTACTGTCCTATAAAGAGTTAAACTGTTAAAACCTATATACTTTTCAAGTAAATTGTATAATTGAATATCAATATAATGTAGATATGATTAGGTTTACGACCAATATTATGTCTGATACAAACGCCAGAGGATTTGGGCAAATCAACAACAATTAGCTCCAAATTAATAATTTATTTCATATTCAATATGTCTACTAATACAATGATACAGATAGAAGCCTATATTACCTTAAATTAGTACAATGCAATGATATTAACGGAGCTTATGTTTACAATGATAAGGTAATACAGTAAACACTATACACAGGTGTAGAACGCCAATGGGGTAACACATGTAGTAAGTCTGGATAGTCGATATGACAGACAAGACATTAAGTAGATGGAGCTAGTGTTAACAAACTACAACTACTACTGCTAATAATACACATGGTACGTGTAGAACAATCATATTCAATAGGTCAACAAGGTCAATCAGTGCAAACAGCACTTAAAGGGCTTTCAATCATAATACTAGAAAGCGTATGACACTGGTTACACACGTCCGCAGATAGTTGAATCCAATGTTTGCATTTCCTTTGAAGTTTTACTAGGATAAAAATATTTACATCCGCCTTCGTGGACTAGTGGTAGCTACACTACAACGCGAAAGATCCCTGGCTTGATCACCACCAAGAATTTCAAAATTTTAATGAGCTAATCTACGTAATTATTACTTTCTCTTGCCTCGTATATGAATATATATATATATATATATATATATATATATAGGAAGGAAAGTATTGTTTTCATGTCGATTTTTTGAAATCGAGTTTTCACCGGATCTACACTTTTTCAGACCCCCCTGAACCCAAAAAACATGTTTTTAGCGATTGGTGTGTGTGTGTGTGTGTGTGTGTGTGTGTGTGTGTGTGTGTGTGAACAAAATATCACAAGAACGGAACATCGTACAAACTTGAAACTTAGTTAGGCATTACTACCGGATGATAGTTTAAAACACTAAAAAATTAGCATTTCATTATGATTATTATTATTATCATTATTTTTCACTTTTTGCGATTTTTTCAAAAAGGGCTCTAACGGTGTTTTTTTAAATCACCTTCTTTACTAAATTTTTTATGCTCTACAAGATAGGGTAGGCGTCATGTCTGCTGAAATTCTTCGGAGGCTGTTTTCTCGTAAAACAATTGCATTTAAAGATTGCGGCTTTAATATGCGTTTTAGCGAAAAAATGTGTAATAAAAGTTGTAGAGAATTTAAAAACCTACAACTTTTATTTCAAACAATTTTTAATTTTAATTTTTTTGTTTTTTTTAACGCTTAGTTTAGCGGTAATTAGCGATTTTCTGTTTTTTTTCACGAAGTGTGTAAAAAAACTATTTTTTTAAGATTTCAGCCTTACTATGCATTTTACGACATAAGTGAAAAATGTACATAATTAAATTTATAGAACATTAACATATCTACAATTTTTATCAGGAGTATTTTTTTCTAAAAAGCCTAGTTTAGCGTGAACGAGTGATTTTTCGTGTTATTAAGCCAAATTGAGGTTGATTTTCATTTTGCATCATTCACTCATGATTAAAATAAGGTTATGTTTTGAGGTTAGCTTTTTGTTTATATCTAATATTTTATTACTAATATTGGGTTATATTGGTCATTATTTGCATTGGCAAGAGATAGTTGTGTGAGTGTTTTACACCAGATTTTTATTGTAGTACTCAATGAGAAATACTTATGTTCATGAACAATTTACTAATGAAAGAAGCATTCAGAATCCCATAATAGTTTATGATAATGTTTATCATCGTTACCACCTTTTACCATCGTATTTGGAATGACCAATGGTTCAAAGATGAGGTAAATAGATTACGTAAAAAGTTAAAATGAAAGCTACAAACAAAGTATAGCAAAATGTATTGGCTCATGATCGGACCTCCAAACTGTTCGTCTTGAATAAATCGTGGTTTTAATACCAAGTTCTAAAACTGGTATGAACATATTATGGTCTGTACATCTACAGCTGTACCGAAGCTACCAACAAAAATGTTACCAACAGGTTCCAAAATAATGTTCTCAGGAACATTACAGAGATTCCGTGGTATGCTAAAAATAGCGACATCCACCGTGATATGCAAGTGTATGCAGTAGCTGAAGAAGTGAGTGTCCGTTAAAAGAGACATGTAGATCGTCTCTATGACCTCATCAGCATTGAAGAACATCAGTTGGTGGAAACAATAGTATGATATTTAGGAGACTGAAATGGACTGACCCTGTTAATTTAGTGTGTTAAAAGAATGACTAAAATTCAGAAAATCTAAGGAATACATTATAAATAAGACTTAAGTAATAGATAAGATTTAACTTGTACTGAAGTTTACCAACCAACTTAAAAGCTACTCTGTTAGTGGTAAAGCTCCATCGATTCTAATGCACACTAGAATTTGTACCAATTCATTCTGACGAATAAATCTGCGCATTAGAATTACAGGTTTACGTATACACTAAAAAAATTATAATAAAAGAAATATTGAAAAGTTAAGTTTAAAGATATTGTAATTGCTCAATATTAACTTTTTTGAAGGAGTATTACTTAAAAAATAAAAAAGCGACCAGAATATAAACATAAAAATGGCCGTCTAAGAATTTAGACTAGAAAAACTATATTGTTGTTAAATAGCACTAGCTAACTATAAAATTATATTTGGTAATTCACTTAGCTCTTAAATTTTAAAAAATGAAATTATATGAACATGTATAATAACAAGCATATACCGAGTGTCCCACGAAGAGGTTGTTTTTTAAAAAATTAATATGCCAGACGTATCGCCACTCTACAGAATGAAAACTTTACAGTTATAATAAATAGATATGAAAAAAAAACCCTCGAGTTTCATTTGCTTATGATTAATCAAAACATAATGGCGAACAGTAATTTTATTTGCAAAACCATTTCAAATTGGTGATTTGTTACAATCTTAATTAAGTAATAAAATGAAAGAAATATGAAAGTGATAAATTATTAATGAACACAATTTGTTTCATTAACCTTTATTCGAACTGTTGCCTATCAACAGCTATGCACTAGTAGCAAAGAAACAAAAATGAGTCATAAGCGTTTTTGAAAACTTGCCGAGGTATCAACAACCGTTCGTCTTCAATCAGCCTCTTTAATTCTCCATCTGTTGCAATGGTGTGAGAATAAACTTTATTTTTCAAAAGGCTCCGTAGCAAAAAATTGCAAACAGACAAGTCTGACGATTTTGGAGACCAGTCCATGAGGCCGCTGCCACGACCTATCCAACGGTTAGGAAGATTTTGGTTTAAAACCGCTTTGGCCTCATTAGCATAATGTGGAGGAGCTCCATCATGCTGGAAAGAACGTCCTGCATCTTCGTCTGAGAAAGAGGAGAAACTATGTGATTAGCTAAAATTGATGCGTATCTATCTCCAGTCATTGTCTAATGGGTTGTCATGTGATAAACTGTTTTTTTTTCTATCTGAATCCTATTGTAAGAAAAGTGGTTTTATTCACAAGATTATTGTTCATTTTTGATATTATGTTCTTATTCCGCCATTTTGTTTTGATTAATCATAAGCAAATGAAACTCGAGGGTACTTCTTTTACATATCTATTTATTATAACTAAGTTTCCAGTCTGTAAAGCGTGCGATACATTATGCATATTAATTCGAAAATAGCAACCTCTTTGTGGGACACCCGGTATATAACGTTATACCAATAATAATTGGTATAACCAATTATTAGTGAATAGTTACTTTAAATTAAAGCAAATAAATAAATATGTTTGATTAAAGCAATGTTTAAATACATATAAATAATCTGATGTTAATTGTCAACGTTAGACACCAGAATGTACACAATTTTTAACAGATTAAAATAGTGTTATACATGACTCTATTTAATTAATGGTATGAAAAACACAATGGGTGAAGTCCTGTACATAGAGATAAATTGTAATCAAACTGTATGGGAAATTCTATTCACTAAGTGAGTGAATTGGTATAAAGTATACTGGGACGATTATGGGAGGAGTTGAGTGTATAAAATAATGAAGCAATACGGATTCCATACGCGTGGAAAATGGACTGAATGTATTCAAAGGGTTGAGCCGGTCAGGTCAACAGTCAATCGAGGCAACTCCAGTGCAATCCCCTGTACAGACTATCCTACTAGTTTACGTCGTTGATTATCTCACAAGATAAATTTACTATTAATATGTTTTTTAAATATGGTATATTTAGCTGTCTTAATTAAGTCAAAAAAGTACCCGACTAAACTAGTTTAACACATTTTATTTAAGAGAAAATTGCAGTTCTTTTTCCAGTTATGGACGGTAGTACTCGATGAAGATAAAATATTTTTCACATATTAAGGAGTAGCCTACAGATAAAAAGTAAATCGGAAACATTTTTTTGGAATACAAAATTATGACTATAAATAAGTGTAGAATATAATATTATTATGACTATAGGAAAATTAAGGTAGATTGTATATAACCTATAAAAACTAGTTTCTCGTTATTTTCTTTTGGATAAAAAAATTCATTTCCTTCCCAATTAAACAATCATCAACAGATCAATAAAAACTTAAAGATTTTACAAAACACGGTTGCTGTGAAACAAAATAAATTATTTTTAAAAGGCTTCCGTATTTCAGAAGTAAACAGAAGCTACTCTTCTGTTTAATTAACCTCGATCAAATTAAACCTCCGTTTCAAAATTTTAATAAAATTCTTTTGCGAAGAATCTGGACTTATGGTGTCTTTGAAACACCGACAGAGAGTAAATTAAAGTTGATCAAGAATTCAGTCAAAATTCTTACGACTTGCTTCTGGCGCTCCTTTTTATGTAACCAATAACATTCTCTACAACTATTTCAAACCTAATATAGAAAAGGAACTTACCGCGCCCTTCTACAGTAAATTTCGCCATCAACTAGGTAGAGATCCCCACCGACTAGTCCGTGACCTGCCAATAAAAATAATTTCTCAATTGTATCAGGTCTAAAGCAAAAATGGAGCACAGACCTCTATGTCTGAATAGCGGACAACTCCCATAGTTCCAGACATTGAATATACTACTGGGTACTTCTCCTAACAGGATAATTCTCCACAGCCTACTAAATATTGTATACAGAAATTGTGCAGATCAGTAATGTTAATCAAAATCATAGAAAAAGTTTACAAATCTTTTGAAGCTGCTTTAATTTTCTTTTCTTTTATCTATGATCTGATTTAAAAAAGTTTGTTACAAGTTTCGGCAAATCCACCATCATCAGAGCTTATGAAATAAAATACAAATTGAAACTAATTAATTAAAATCGTAAATAAAGATGTTGTAAGTTATCTATACAAGTAATTGATTTAAATAGTTAATGATTATTTTATTTTTACGATATAAGTTTTAATTGGTGTGCTGTTTTATAGAGGTACTCTGATGACGGTGGATTTACCAAAAGATGTAAGTTTATTTAAATGAGATCATGGATAAAATAAAAACAAGATAAACGTAGGTACAAAAGATAGTAAGAATTTAAAGTAATGAAATATAATATATTATAATGATTTTTAAACTTTTTTTGTAAAAATTCGTCTTGATGAAAAAAAAACTTAAAATTGTTGACAAGGGTTTACATATAATTATTTAAAAATATTGGAATGAACATAAATGTTAAGTTAGATTGTTTTGATGAAGGTTTAATCAGGTTAAACTAAGTTGAAAAAGAAAAATTAATCCTGTTCATTTTAGCAATTGTGGAAGCAAAAATTATTATTTTGCTAAAAAAACTGGCGAGTGATTATTATTAAAGTTATAAGGTAATTTAATATCATAAAAGAATTCCTGGAAATACGAGTGTATTAACATGCGAATAAAATACAATGTTCGCCCTAATCTTGATATTTAGATGTACACATCACAGAAGTAAATTATATGTTGTAATTATCATATTATTGTACAAGATAAATTTAGAGAAGAAAATAAGTGAATAATTTTATAAATCTTTTGTTGACTTATGAAAAGTTGACTATTATAAAAAATATATAAGATTCAATTAAGTTATAAAATGACAAAAATTAGGTTTTACAAGAATTGTAGACGGAATGAAAAGTTGATGTCTGGATAAAGTTGGTTTGCAGTAAACATTAAGAGGTAAAATAAGAAATTGGAAAGAGAACTGGAGACGAAAAAAAGAAAATGTTTTGAATAAAAAAGAGCGAGCGAGTGACTCGGCTATTGGAACGAACAATTTGCATGGCTGTGAACCGACCGAGTTAGCAAAGCCAATTTGAGAGGCAACAAAAGCTCCCGTCCCGGCGCACGCTTTACTTCCTCACAGATGTGATGTATGTATCACACCAACAGACCTCTCTACACAATTTTAGAATCAGCTATGTATTTCGACATAACCCTAAAGCAATACACATGAATATCTGCACACATACGATTACAGTTTTGTTATTCACTATATAAAAAAATCTGGTGTGAAACACTCACACAACTTTCTCTTGCCAATGCAAATAATTAACAATAAACCTAACATTAGTAATAAAACATTAGAAATAAACATAACCTAATTTGAATCATGAGTGAAACACTCAAAATGAAAATCAACCTCAGTCTGGCTTAAAAATACGGAAAATCACTATTTCACGCTAAACTAGGCTCTGTAGAGAAAAATACGTTAAATAAAAGTTGTAGATCTTTAAATTTCCTATAAATTTGGTTATATACACTTTTGTCGTAAAATGCATACTAAAGCCAAAATCTTAAAAAAATCGATTTTTCACACGTTTTCGTGAGAAAAAATCAGAAAATCGCTAATTACTGCTAAACTAAGCGTCATACAAAAAAATGTTTGAAACAGAAGTTGTAGGTTTTTAAATGCTCTACAACTTTTATTATATAAGTTTTTGCGCTAAAATTTATATTAAAGCCGTAATCTTAAAAAAACAACGTTTTTACGTGAAAACAGCCTCACCGAGAATTTCAGCAAACATGGCGTCTACCCTATCTTGTAGAGAATAAAAAATTGAGTAAAATAGGCGATTTAAAAAAAAATCGTAGGACCAGTTTTTGAGAAAATCGCGAAAAAGTGAAAAATTACACGAATAAACTACTACTTCCGGTTGACCGATTTTGATGAAAATGTTCGTGTCGGGTCCGATAGTGGTATGTAACTTAAGTTTCAAGTTTCAAGCTCGTACGATGTTTCGTTCTTGAGATATTCTGTTCACACACAGACACACACACACACACACACACACACACACACACACACAGACCAATCGCTAAAAACATGTTTTTTGGGTTCAGGGGGTCTGAAAACGTATAGATCCGGTGAAAACTCGATTTCGAAAAATCGACATGAAAACAATACTTTCCTTCCTATATATTATTCATATAGGCAAGAGAAAGTAAAAATTACATTATCCATCTATGGTGTAAATTAAAACAATAATGAAAACCATACAACCAAACTCATTAGAACATCAAGCACAATTTATTTACCATGTTGTTTTAAATTACTTTATGACCATAGTACAGTTAAAGTTTTATGCGTAAAAGACAAAAAGTCTGAAACACTAAAAATATGTATTTTTTTAAACGTTCCGGATTTTAACTTGTAAATTTCTATCTGAAATAACATAGATATATTATTATCCATTTATCTGCCATATTGGATTCGGTATTTTGAACTTTTTTACTTTCTCTTGCCTATATGAATATATAGGAAGGAAAGTATTGTTTTCATGTCGATTTTCCGAAATCGAGTTTTCACCGGATCTATACGTTTTCAGACCCCCTGAACCCAAAAAACATGTTTATAGCGATTGGTCTGTGTGTGTGTCTGTGTGTGTGTGTGTGTGTCTGTGTGTGTGTGTGTGTGTGTCTGTGTGTGAACAGAATATCTAACGGAACATCGTACGAACTTGAAACTTGAAACTTAAGTTACATACCACTACCGGACGCGACACGAACATTTTCATCAAAATCGGTCAACCGGAAGTAGTAGTTTATTCGTATAATTTTTCAGTTTTTTGCGATTTTCTCAAAAACTGGTCCTACGATTTTTTTTAAAATCGCCTATTTTACTCAATTTTTTATTCTCTACAAGATAGGGTAGGCGCCATGTTTGCTGAAATTCTCGGTGAGGCTGTTTTCACGTAAAAACGTTGTTTTTTTAAGATTACGGCTTTAATATAAATTTTAGCGCAAAAACTTATATATTAAAAGTTGTAGAAAATTTAGAAACCTACAACTTTTATTTCAAACATTTTTTTGTATAACGCTTAGTTTAGCGGTAATTTGCGATTTTCTGTTTTTTTTCTCACAAAAACGTGAGAAAAATCGATTTTTTTAACATTTCGGTCTTAGTATGCATTTTACGACAAAAGTGTATATAATTAAATTTATAGAAAATTAAAAGATCTACAACTTTTATTTAAAGCATTTTTCTCTACAGAGCCTAGTTTAGAGAGAAAGAGTGATTTTCCGTATTTCTAAGCCAAACTGAGGTTGATTTTCATTTTGCGTCTTTCACTCATGATTAAAATTAGGTTATGTTTGTTGAGGTTAGTTTTTTGTTTATTTCTTATGTTTTATTACTAATGTTAGGTTTATTGTTAATTATTTGCACTGGCAAGAGAAAGTTGTGTGAGTGTTTCACACCAGATTTTTTTAAATAACAAGGTGTCACAAATTATAGCACAAATAATAATTATATAATTGGAACAAGCACGTCAACCAACAGCAGCAACTACTAAATAAAAGACTGAAACAGTTGTACAGGCTTTCAGCCAAGCGGTCAAAACTACCCATGGCTTCAAAACTCTTGACGTACAAGGCGATGCTTCAACCGATCTGGATGTATGGTAGTCGTACATATGGTGCAGCAAAGCCGTGAGTAATATCACGAATGTAACGTTTCCAAAGTAAATTCTTACGACTGATAACTAATTTCCGAGTTACGTATCCAATAAAACACAACACGATGACTTAAGCGTTACTTACATCAACTACACTTATCTAAAACTGTACCGTAGGTTTAGAGACAAACTTCACTATCATAGCAATCCCTTAATATGTAATATAAATTCTGCGGACCTACCAGCAATCGCACAATGACGACTGAAACGCCAATGGAGAAGAGACATGATAAATTAACGCCACTATAACTTATTACGTATACAAAAATATCATTTAAAAATGAACACATTTATCGTTAACTGGGGAGCTATCGCTGGGTGGTGTCCTCCTCTAAGCCATTAACGCGGTTGCTTTATATTTATTATTTTTTATTTTTTTGTTAATTTAGTTCTGAACGTTTTGGCTATTTGTTCTTGTACAGTTGCAAAGTAAATAAAGAAATAGAAAAAAATTAACAGGGTGGTCATTTCAATTATTGAGCCACCCAATTGGTCTAGAGGTAAAGTCATCGGCGCGAGTCAGTCGTATCGTAGTTGAAATGTAGTTAAATGTTGTATTGTAGTTGAAATCGTAGTAAAGATAGTTACTTTTATACGGATTTTAATACTAGTCAGTGGTAACCGGTGAACTTTGATAATTGGGGTTCAATTAACTATACTCTTTTAGGTATAGTCGGCCTGGGTCTACACAAGACTGCATCTCCTTTACACGTCATATACATCATCCTCATTAGGTAATGGGGTTGCTTATTGTTCTGAACTAAACAAATTGCAACGTACACATTAGTGAAAAAAGTATCTGACTTATCGTATTGTATGTATAATTGGAAAATATGCAACAGCATTTTCAAACTTTGAATTGGAAAACCTCAATATTTGAGCATCTAGTAGAATTTTCATAATGTCATAAACGAAACATGTTGTATATTAATTATTTTTTGTTAATATTTGGTGTTTTCTCTCTCATTTTTGTTTCGGTACTGTATATTGAGCTTCACAATTTCCGTTTATATCTAATTTAACAGGTGGTAGGGAGTTTTACTTTCAGGAGGAAAAGTACCCAAGTACATTCCGCGTTTAGAAATACAGGTGTTGTCCGTTATTCAGACCAAGAGGTTTCTGCTCCATTCGTTAAAAACATGGTTTCATTGGGTTCAGTAGGCTTAAAAACGTGTATTTCCGGTAGAAATTTGATTTCGAAAAATCAACATGAAAGAAATACCTACTTTGCTTCCCTTTTTATTCATTTAGTGCAAGGCAAATTAAAAATAGGAAAACACCAATGTTTGTTAAACTACAGTATTAATTATGATAGTTGTTATTCATCATCATCATCTTCAGTTCAAGGATTAGGCTGGATTAAACCTGTTCCGACACCCATCTTTTCCTCGGTCTCCCTATATCCCGTTTTCCTATTGGCTTGTAATTCATAATTTCAAGCGGTAGTCTTCCTGGTTCCATTCTATTTAAATGACTGCACCAGCGTCTTCGATTGTGGATAATTTTTTCACGCAGGGGTGTGACACCCAAAGCTCTTCTGATTTCTTCATTTCTAATTCTATCTGCTCTGGAACATCCATACACACTACGTAGAAACCTCATCTCCGCTGCTTGAACATTACTATCAATTTTCCTTGTATGGATCCAGTTCTCACTTCCATAAAGTAATGTTGGGATAGCTATTGTATTATAAAATTTTATTCTAGTTTCTTGCCTTGTTCTGTTTTTGAGGTTTCTGTGTATGCTGCCACATATCCTCTGGAATTTCACCATTTTGTCATATACATCTTTATCTTAATCGTAAGTTACATCATTTCCCAGGTAGCTGAAATGTTTTACCTTTTCTATTATCTTTCCATTCAGCTCTATTTTTGTTCTTGCTATTATTGATAGTTGTTATTAAATGATGTAATTTGTTATATTTTTAATGAATGCGTATTTTGAATGTTTGGCATTGATCTTGAACCAACAATTTTGAAAATAACATGGCTAGAATAGGTGCCTGGAAGAACGTTGTATGGCACACAAACAATTTTTTACAGGACAGATGCATGGTAGGCCATCTCTTTATTACCTTACTCTTCTTCCACACACCACACAAAATTACAACATAGCTAACTACTACAAATATTTTAATTTTTATCCTGTAGATGGTCGAAAACTAGGTATTTTGTTATTTACAACATTATTTCATAAAAACAATAACTTACTTAGTAATAAAAATTTTACCTTACAACGTTTTTTCAGGCAGCTATTCTATTTTTATTAGAAAGAGCGTTATGTAGCGCAAAAGTTTATAACATCATCCTGATCTTATTGGGTTATGGGTTCCTTATTGTTCCCAAACTGATCAGATAGTAACTATAATTTTAGTACTAATAAATACTTGAATTTTAAACGATAGTGTGATAATTATTTATTTACCCAGATCCTTAAATGGGCCTTAGAGATAAGTGTCACAGTACGTACACGTTATGGATTAAAAAATAAAAATGTTAATAAAAAAAATACATCCAGAGATCATATGATAGATTCGTTTTTACAGCCAATTAAGAGAAGAAATTTTTCAAATTTCTGTGAATGTTTCGTATAAAGCAATAGAAATCGTTATGTAACGCAATGGGATTAGAGATATTTGATATTTTCATTTATTGCACAACATTAGTACTTCATGAATGCGTCTGTTATTGTTTTTCATCGATTATTTCAATTTTTATTCCTACGTAATTTACGAAGAGTATAGCATTTCTCATCATTAAATTTCTTAATACTTTTTCTCCCACGTTTCGTTTAAATTATATTTTTTTTTCTCAGTTCCTTTCCTTATCTGACTCCAGTTAACTTTGTACCTATTTTACATTAAGTCCCAGATACATATATTTTCGTTCTGTCTAAAGTAAACAATCCATACAAATTTTTTAAGGGTTATAGATAATTTAATGAGACTTACAACCTTTCCATAAAAAGAAAAAATATTATTAACGTAGGTTTTAAATGCCAAAATGTTTTTGTAAGTTTTATAATATTATAATCTCTTGTGAGCTCACTAAATCGAATGCACACAATGAACTCTCATTTTATCAGCGGTAAATAATGGTACGACTACCGAGAATAAGGTAGCAGGATTGAAAAACGTAATGAAAACGCTCGTATTAAATATAAATTTTTTATTACTACACATCTTTATTATTATATTACATAATTCAGTGAAACCACTCTAATTTTCATCCGATGTATTAATTGTAGATTTAAGGAAAAACACGAATACGTATTTAAGTTAGCTGGTCTTCATGCGATTTTTAATTCATTAGTCTATCATTATTAATATTATTGCTATTACAGCTTAATTTTTACTGTATTGTATTATCAATGTTATAATTAATTGGTGGAAATTTTGAAAGCTCATAATGTATTATTTACATGTCTCCGTCCGTCACACCCACATGTCAGAAAGTAAAAGAAATATCAGCAAACGGTTTTCGAATTTGTAATCTATTCAAAAATTTAGGTTTTAAAATTTGGTTTGAAGTTCAGATTTTGACAAGAAGTGGACCAAAACCGAAAGTCAAGAAATCAAAGTTGGAATTTAAAAAAAAGTTGTTTCATTCGATTACTTTTTAAGAGGAGATAGATAGAAATCACTAATGGTTTTTGCAATAAGTCAAAGGTGTAAGCCTTTTTAAAAATTGCCATCAACCATGAGACAAGTTGTCTTATGAAAGGGATTTTTAACTATTCATATATTTTTGTGATCTATTTATTTTCTGTGAACATATTAAATGTCTGCCATAATTTGTCAAAAGACTGTTGCAGACAATTTAATTTAAATAAATAAATATTTTTATGTGAAATAATTTACTAATACACGTAAACGTCAGAATTTATTGTAAATTAGTTTAACTCTTTTGTGTTATGCTTCGTTTATTTCTGTAATGTTGTTGCTAAAAATTATTACATAGCGAGCGTAGTAACTCTGAACAAATTAAAAAAATTTTGGAATTGTACACAACATTAATTAAAAAAATAATCTTACAAAGAATTGATTACGTTTTTAGAGATTTAGTTGATAATTTATTTAAAGTCACATAAAAATGACTATTAACGACTAATACAGTTACGGAATGTTTTATTTATTTGGTGCAAGATCCAACTGTTCTGCAATTACTGCTAATGCAGATGGTGATTTGAATGAAATGATTTTTCGTAACGTATGAAAATATGCCGTGCCTGAATGGGATTCTAATCCAAGACCGCATGATGAGAGTCGAGTACATTACCAACTACGCCAATGCGGCCGGCTAGTTACGGAATTTGTTGAAATTTCCAAACCCTAATCGGGACTCGAACACGGGATTTACTGCTTTATATATAGTATAACTTAACTACTATGCTACGGATTAGATTTTCTCATTTTTGCTTAAAGTTATTGTATTTACTAGTGTAAAGTGTTACACTGTTAAAAAAAATGCTACGGAAACGAACTAATTGAAAATTACTTGCTATCCTTTTTAGGTGACAATACAAAAATAACATTTGTTTTCTTTTTACATTTGACTGTGCTGCTCATTGGTACTAATAGAAAACATGGAAATGAGTAATGAAAAATTTTAGATCTGACTGGGAATGATACTCGGGAAACTGACATAAAAGCCAGTTGCCAGAATTACGAAGAAGAGTTTACCACGATGTGAAAATATGAAAATTTTAACCAGTACAAAGCCTTACGAAACATAAGTTAAATATTAGTACACCTCTAAACATAAGTTAAAATATTAAACGAACACAAATGTTATAATTTTAATAATAACAACTTCAGTACCATCTATAAAAAAAGAAGGAGGAAACATAAAATACATTAATTTATAAAGCGTATCATAATATATTATAATGTATTTGACATAACATGTATCCAGATCTCGTTCTCTGTGAATCGGTTTATTAGGTAAAGTTACTGTACACATATGCGAAACGATTTAGAAGGTAAGTGCCTTGGAAGTAACTCAAGGCCGGAAACAAATTTTTAAAGAATTCCAACCTTTTAGCAACGAGATGTTTGCGAAAAGAAGTCAGACCTACCCGAGTGTTACTGACAGGAAAGAAATTGCGCTGTTTAGTTCAAAAGCGAATCTTAACAAACTGAATGTAGTAACATTATAAAATACTTTGGTTTTTATTCATTAAATTTCATACCAATATTTTAAAAGAGAAACAGATAAAATAATATTAAAAAGATAACTTTTGAGTTAGTTTTCTTAGAGGAATTTAAGGAAGTAATTATAATACTATAAATTCCTTGATTATCTCTATTTATAACCGTTATACCGAGTGTTTCAAAATGAATATCGGGGTTCTTCTTCTTCTCCTCTTCACGATATTGACTACTTTGCCTGCTCTGGCATCAAAATGTCTTTTTTTAACAGAAAGCTGCATAAATAAAATAAACTATTCCAGAGGAGTAGAGGTCTTCACAAACTTCTCCTCAGACCTGTGTTCCAAAATTGGCTTTGAAATATCTCCCTTAATTCTTTGAAAATGTTCCATTCATTTATTGTGATTGATAATAGCAGAGTCTTTCTTTTACACTTAGTCTACGCTGTTTCCTTACATCGCAATTGCGAGTTCTGTCCTTCGAAATTTGTCTATCAGGGTTTTAAAGGTATGTAATATTCCTTAAGTTTCATGTAAGTTGATAAATTATACATGAAATAAAAGACAATTTTAAACAGTTCACCTGTACGCATTTTCATCGACTTGTTCCTGTACTTTGAACAGTACTAGCGGTTGTTGTAAATATGGCAACCCCTGAACGGAAACCATTCTGTGTTCTGCAGTTTGCAACATATGAATCTGTAATCCCCATTTAACCTGCATTCAATTATGATCCCGCAAGCGAACAACAACATTTGTAGATGATTTAAACAATTTGAAATACAGTTCTGTATTTGTAAAGGGACTATAGATTGTGTCTGAAGACATTGTTGAACGTGTAAGAAAGTCTCTTGTGCGTAATCTTAAGAACTAGATTCTTCACTTTCACCCCATCTGTGCCCTTCCTTTGGAGGTTTATGTAAGATATAATGCACGTACCACTGTTATCACTTAACCTATCAGACTTGAAACACAGGATTGAAGCAGCTGTCACAATTACTCCAAGATTGCTGATTAACCCATTCGATGAAATCTTATACCGGTTGAGTATGTATCGTGTGACGAATGGTGATCATATTCAACACCACTAGAAAATTTGTTTGAGTTGCTGTTTCATTTTATGCTTAAATTATCAGTGTAAATAAAACTTAATAAATATTACATAACTTTAAAACTACAATATTCATTTTGGAAAACTTTTTATTATTAAAAATCAATACCGATTAAAAATGCGCGTTAATATTTTGTTATCAAGTCACAAAATACAAAAAGGTAATATAGATAAACATTTCGATGAAAAAGTAAAATAGATTTAAATGTTTTTTTTACTTTATTAGATTGTTTCACTATTTTATTTTAAATCATCATTAATAATTAATAACAATAGTGTCAAAAGAACAGCAAAACAGGTTTACCAAAATTTTAGAAAACGTAACAATATTTTACGTATTAAATAATTTCCAATATTATGAAATGAAATATAAACAAAAACGAATAAAAGATTTTTCATCTGAACATTTTAAAACGTTAATCTGGATGAGTCAGACCATATTATGTTTTTAGCTCTATCTTCAAAAGGTAAAAAATAAATTTCTACTTCAATAAATATAAAAGAAAATCCAACACAGTACAAATAGTCTAAAAAAAAATAATTTAGACAAATAGAGATATGTAACTGTAAAAACCCATGTGCTTAACTGAAGAAATATCTTCTACATCCGTTGTATTTAGTTAAAGAAAATATTAGTTGGTTTAGGAGATCGTATTATTCAGAAATAAATACTAAAAGTTATATATGCTGTTTAATTATTTGCTCAATTTTTCTTGTGTTTGTTTTCATACATGTTGTTATACTTCAGTAATCTGTTCTTTTGTTTTCATTCTTTGAATTATCCAATGAGATATAATTTTCTCTAAATAATTTTTGTTATTTATTTTCATGTTTCTGGTATAATTAAAATAAATAATAAAAATAAAATACAAAAGTCAAAAAAATTACGACAGCAATTAGGCGTTAAATGAGGAGAAAAATAAAGTAGTCCTACTACCTTCAAAATGGGACCTGCCTGGCTACCTTGCAGTTCTTTGTGCAGTACTGATAAGATATTTTAATTTTTTTATGTTGGTTTATCTCTGCAACAAAATGTTAATTCACCTTCCGAGTGCACATTTTGCAGATTACAATTCGTTAACAATTACAATAATTTATAATTCCACTTGATTATTTCTGGAATAAATGAAACGATTAAGAATCTAAAAGAACTAAAACTTGCAAAAAAGGAACACTGACAACTGAATTAACAACAAGGCGATAACGTTTTCTGTAGTAGCCTACTGTTTACAGTAGTATCTATATATTAAAATGCCAAATCAATTTGAATGGACTTAAAATGTGAATTTTTTAAGTCCTAAATACAGAGTTCTACCGAACGGATTTTAATAATATTTTTACATGGTTTTAAAGAGTATTCTTTCCTGATATGCCCAAAAGTTCTAAACTTGAAAGTCATGCTAATATGAGCTTCATTTTACGAAATGATAATGAGTAAATTTCGTTTACAACGTAGCGGTAATGCAGTATAATTTAATGCGTTTCTCACATATTTACCCCTCAATATTCCATAAGCATACAGGATGTAAGCATCTCTCTTTTCGTCTCTAAACACCCTCAGTCGATATTAGACATTGTGTTAACGTTATTTTATTTAAAGTTTTAGTTTAAAACCCCTCTTTTCAGGTTATACTGTGCTTTAGTCGTTACTCACCGACCCCCAAATAGTAAAAATAAATAAAATTAATATTTCACGACCCCCCCCCCCCACGATAACAATAGTAAGCTGATTTATTAATAATTGAATTTTGACTGTAATTATAAATGTATTTTTAGTCGTTGAGATTAAAATGCGTGAGCTAAAAAGTCAGTTGACAGAGTATTTACCGGAAGATAAAAATTATTTCTCAAAGAAATGGGTACTGAATCTGTTTAGTGTAAAAAATTGTTGTCGCGGCTAAATTACCAGTTGTGATTCACGACCGGCTCATCGAAATGTCTGCCGACAAAACACTACAACTGCAATTTGTATCTGAAGATTTAAATACTTTTTGGCTTGCTCGACGAGAGGAATTTGCAAATTTAGTCATAGAACCATTGAAAATATTAATGCCTTTTTCCATGTCTTATTTCTGTGAAAAAGGGGTTTCCTCTGTGGTTGTTCTAAAAACTAAATATAAGAATCGTATGTTTTCACTCGAGAAAAATTTACTTTTATATGTTTCTAACGAAGATCCACGAATGAAGAAAATTTTAATTAAAAGCAAATGCAACCATCACGATAATAATTAATTATTGATTTATTTCTTTTCTTTACAAGTAAGTGTAATTATTGCATGTAAAATTTTTATAAGTTGATAATTATTGATTTTTCTCATAAAATGGTTAAAATGATTTCATTATTGTTTCGTGATACCCCTATAATTTGTAATGAGACAATTTAATTCACATCTGGAGTTGTTTACATTTGAGTCTATTTAAATAAATATAAATAATTCCAGCTGATTAAGATAAAATATTTAAAAATTATTTAATTTTCATAAACAAAATATGGTTACTAGGCAACTAAGAAGAAGAAATATTATTGTAAATTATTTTAATGGGGCGTAAAACCTCAAGAGAACAAGATTTTTTTTTATTAAACGTCCCATTCAGTTATTCATTTATTTCATTCA
The DNA here is from genome assembly GCA_035578175.1 of Catonia carolina. Lineage (NCBI taxonomy): Eukaryota > Metazoa > Arthropoda > Insecta > Hemiptera > Achilidae > Catonia > Catonia carolina. Next base: position 250,066,617 of record JAQMRL010000001.1, on the reverse strand, counting down.
TACATCCGTTCTTTAAAAATAAAAATAAATATATATATTAGAAGGTAAAATAGTTTATTCACCAACGTTCATGTTATTAAAAGAGGCAAATTATTCCATTTTATAATAACAGTGATTATCTGGTAGCCTTTTAATGGCAGATGTATGAAAACATTGATGAAGACATTCGTCTAATAGAAGAATTGAAAGAAATATTTGAATCGTTCAAAGATTGTGAAAGCAGATTAATTAAGATACGTAACAATTAAGATTGTAATTATGAAAATATATTAATTGAATAAAACCTATAATGAGTTAATGTGAATAATGTTTTATTGAATGAAATAGGGGACAAGGTAAATGAAAAGTAATAAAATCAAACTTGAAAGCTGATACAACACCAATAAAGAATACAATATTAATTAAATAATTACATAGCAAATTGGATAATCCCTCGTGGGACGATATTCTTACACCCTACAAATTTCACCACGATTCCCATGGGGGTCGCGACCCCGAGGTAGAGAACTGCTCTACACTGCTCTAGAGTAATACTTTATAAAAGTATTTGTGTTCAAAGAAATATAAATTATTGTTAAAGTTCTAATATTCTATACGAATATATTTTTAAATTCCCCGATAAAGTACATTTAAATTATTGGAATTGGTCTTAGTCATGCCCTTGTAAAAAATGTATTTAAGAAGTTAAATGGATGGATGAATAGCCTTTGTTGTAAATAAAAGTAAAACTAATTTAAAAGTTATTCAAGTAAGACAGTACCGCTGTTCCGCAACCTTACCTCAATATCGGAGAGGGAGATGAGGAGAAAGCATCGGATAAGGAAAAACCTAATCGAATATTCTAATCAAATAGTAGAAGAATATAGAAGTACGTAGGCTTTACGATTTCGTTCTAGTTTTTGGAGTAACAGATGACGGGGTCGAAAGAGAAGGTGAAATCAGGTGTGTTATTGAGCTCCATCAAGGCTGTAGGAAGGGAGATGTAAGAATGTAAACCACACGAAGACGAATAGCTGCCTTACTACTATTGCCGGAATGAAAGATGGGAGAAATAAGCAAGCGGAGGAAGAGTATGAGTACAGAAAGGGTAAAGCAAGAAAGAAGGAGTGAGTGGAAGGTGTATAAAGAAAAAGATGGAAATGGAGAAGGAATTTTAGAAAGAAATACATGGATAAGGAGGGGTAGAATGGAATAAAGTAAGAAGGTGTAAGTAAGGGGGTAGAAGGAATACATTAGGGATGCTTTTTCAGATAGGGGCGAATAAAGTTAGCCGGGGCATGACTAGTACTGGTCCGAAAGCTATATTTTGTCCGTGACAACTTGCTTCGTTTTGGCAGAAGCAGCATACTACCTCCACACAACTACCTTTAGCGACGTAGAAGTAAAGGAACTGTATGTATTCTAAGTACATAGTAGTAACACTACTACTATTAAAAGCAAAAAGAAACTTTTTAAGGATGTTTAACGTTTTAACGTTATCTACGTATAATCATTAACTAACGTTCACTTCCGTTTTTCTTTTTTGCGCTAATCTTTTATCCCGATGAAAAATGAATGATCAGTTTTTAATGTCTTTTCTTTCTTTATATGCCTTTTTTTGACGTAAATAAATAAACTTCAAATTATGATACTTGAAGTAAATTTTAAATTATTAATCTAAAGATGAAGAAGAAAATATTAGTGCTGTAAAATTTTATTCTGGTCGCAAGGGTAAAATAAAATAATACCATAAGGAGGAGTTTCTTAACTGTATGTTTGTATGTATCTACGTTATGAGAAACTATAAAAACACAAATATTTTCTAAAATAATTAATAATTATTTTATATAATTATTTTCTAAAATAATTAATAATTATTTTCCCTAATAGTATGTTGTTTTATGCTGTAAGAATTTATGAAATTTTATTGGCTATTTAGCGTTTTCCGTAAGACGCCCTAAAAGCTCTGGTACCTATATAACAAACCAACACCGAAACTATCTATTAATTATTTCAACAGTTAAAAAAGAAACTTCATGCTCAGAAGTTTGGGACGTCACAAAGACCAAAAAATAAATTTATAACAACAGAAATGGACTTTCTGAGAAGAAGTTGAGGGAAATCAAGATTTGAGAGAGATATAAATAAAGACATACAAGCCGAAATGAATATGAGAAAAACCATTGATGATGAGATCGGAAAACTACAATTAAAGTGGTTCGGACATTTAAAGAAAATGGCAGAGGATAGATGCCCCTGAAAGAATATTAGAATGGATACCTCCGGAACGGAGGAAAAGAGGACGTCGCCGTTAGAATTGGAAAGATGGCGTGAATAAGATCATGACTGCTAGAAATTTAGAAGAGGATGTAACGTTAGATAGGAAACTGTGGAAGCTGGGGACAGAGAGGCGGCGACAGCTGTAACAAACTCCGTTATATATTTATATACACAAAAAGAAATTTTAATTTTTGTTTAGCTTACAAACGATTTGAATCATTTACTAATAAATCTACTGGACAACGGTGGTATGATACGAAGGCTAAAACTGAAGATTATTTTTGTCATCAGTCTCTCGACCGGTTTGATGCAGTTCTCCAAACTGTTCTGTTTTGCGCAAGTCTTTTCATATTCCTGTAAAATCCTACATTTTTTGTAACTTGCTTTAAATATTATAACTTTTTTCCCCCTCAATTCACTCCCTAAATATTACCCTTCATGCTCCATTATTAAAAGCGAAATACCTGGATGTCGATTAGATATACCCCAGTAGTCTATCCCTTCTTTTGGCAAGATATTTCCATAATACTGTACTTCTTCTTTCATCCACTCGTCCAAGAACCTCTAAATTACTTATTTTGTCCACCTACCTAAAATTTAAAATTTCTTTTGAACACCACATTTCAAAAACTTCTATCCTCTTCCTTTCTACAGCCCCTATCACTCATTTTTCATTCCCAAATAATACTACACTCCAAAAATAAAGTTTTAGAAAATTTGTCTTAATCGGTAATTCAATGTTTGTAGTCATTAAACTGTTCTTCAAATCAAAGGCTCTTCTAGCTTGAGCAGTCCTGCTTTTGATATCATTTGTGATTCTACCATCCTTTGTTATTTTACTCCCTAGATAGCAAAATTCCCCAATTTCCTGTATGTTTCGTTGCCTACTTTTAAATTTCCCTTCTCCTCTAAACCATTCTTGTTCTCAACACTTTCGTTTTGTCCGTATTAATTTTCATGAAGTAATCCTCTTTCATGATCTCATCCATTCCATTTAAAGTATCATCTAGTTGTTTGTTTGTCTCGGCTAATACTACGTACAATCAGCGAATCTCAGTATATTTATTGTTTCTCCTAGAATTTTTATTCATGCGTCAAAGTTTTCCTTCACTTCCTTTATAGCCTTTTCTATAAACAAGTTAAAAAGTAGTGGTGACATTGAATATCCTTGTCGTACACCTTTTCTTACAGCAGCTTCTTTTTCGTACCCCTCAATTTTCAAAAAAGCCATTTAATTGTTATACAGACCGTAGATAACTTGGAGACCGCAAATAAAACACATTTTTTTCAAATAAGTTCCTACCTTTGTTTTTTTTTAAATTTAGCTTTATAACTTTAAGTGAATGTTAATAGTTTTTATATTATAGAGGTATCTCCACTGGAAGTTACATTTTTATGTCAATATTTCTTTTTACTTTCTCTTGCCTATATGAATTTATAGGGAGGAAAATATTGTTTTCATGTCGATTTTTCAAAATCAAGTTTTTAACGATCTACACGTTTTCTAACCCCTGAACCCAAAAAACATGTTTTAGCGATTGGTGTGTGTGTGTGTGTGTGTGTGTGTGTGTGTATGTGTGTGTCTGTGTGTGAACAGAATATCTCAAGAACGGAACATCGTACAAATTTGAAACTTGAAACTTAATTTAGATATTACTAGGGGATTCGACACGAACATTTTCATCAAAATCGGTCAACCGAATGTATTAGTTTATTCGTGTCATTTTTTTATTTTTTGTGAGTTTCTTAAAAACGGCTCCTACAATTTTCTTTAAAATCACCACATTTACTACATTTTTTATGCTGTAAAAGAAAGGGTAGGCACCATGTCTGCTAAAATTCTTGGTGAGACTGTTTTATCGTAAAAATTATTTCTTTAAGATTGCGACTTCAATATGCACTTTAGCGCAAACATGTATATAATAAAAGTTGTAGAAAATTTAAAATCCGACAACTTGTATTTAAAACATGTTTTTCTATAACGCTTAGTTTAGCGGTAATTAGTGATTTTCTGGTTTTTTTCTCACGAAAACGTGTAAAAAAATCGATTGTTTTAAGACTTCAGCCTTAGTATGCATTTTACGGCAAAAGAGTATATAATCAAATTTATAGTATATTAAAACATCTACAACTTTAATTTAGAGCACTTTTCTCTACAGAGCCTAGTTTAGCGTGAAAGAGAGATTTTCCGTATTTTTAAGCCAAACTGAGGTTGTTTTTCATTTTGCGTCTTTCACTCATGATTAAAATTAGGTTATATTTATTGAGGTTAGTTTTGTTATTTATTTCTAATGTTTTATTACTAATTTTAAGTTATATCTTTAATTATTTGCATTGGCAAGAAAAAGCTGTGTGAGTGTTTCACACCAGATTGTTTACAAATCTATTGTTTCTTAAAGAGCACATTGTCTGCATATTCTGTTAATAAAACAAAAATGATATTTAAAATTAACTGTGTTAATTAAAAGTGAATTAAATTTTTGTGTGTGAAACAGAACTTATAAAAAGTTATAATTCAACTTATCAGAAAACTGTTCATGAAATACCTTCTCTTAATGGGATTACATATGCAACGATGTAAGTCTCGTCGTTGGCGTAGAAGTCTGTGAACAGTCTCTGGAATGTGTTCTAAACATTATTTACAATACAGGAACACTAAAAATTATTAATTTAAATTTTGCAAAAATATTTGAATATTCTTAACCCTACAGCCGGTAATAACATTTTTCTAGACAGGCAGAGAATTCCTAGTCATTGAACCGTAAAGAAATCATTAAAAAATTGCTATAAATCACAAACCTTGTCACGTGACATCAAAATAACAAGAAAACTTAGGAAAATAGAATAAATACATTACTGAAATTTTAATCTGCCAATAAAGGATGTTGAAACTATTTGAAAATAATTTTTAGACTCATATTTTTGTAACATTTCAGATGACACTACTGTTTAAAACTTTCTTATGCTCTATTTTCAAAATTCATTATTTACGAATCATTAATTTTCAGGTTTATTTCAAAATAAAAACAAAAAACGAATCTATGTTCAAAACTGAAGAAAATATATACAAAAACACATCATTAAAACCAAGAAATAACCAAATTCAGCTCTAGGACAGCGTGGTTTCAACAGAGAAACACAATCAGAATATGCAACTAAAATTATTGTATTATACGTAAAAATATACTCTATACATTACTTAACTATTATAAAAAACAGCAACGGTGTCTGTAGGTGAAATTAAAACTAAAATGACAACATTGCAATGCTATGACGCAAATCCGATTTTGCGACGCGACCGGTTCAAGGAGCGGTAACATCGTCTCAAAATCGACGATTGCCGGCTCTAGGGTTAAATCCATATTAATGAATCGTTTTTGTCATATTGCCGTAGGTCGTCAAGAGTTCTATATTTAGATAAATCGATTGATAAATCATAATGTCAAGCTTGACATCTTAAATTAGAAACCACGCTTCATATAAAGCATTCCTACATCACAACACGCTAAATAAACAATCAATTTCATTATTTTACTGAATAAATGAATGACAGGGATTTTAAAGTTGTGCACACTTATTTACTTCCGTATAATCAAAATAGCTATTTTGAAATAAATTAAAACCTATTTACAGTAAAAACTTGAAATACGAGGTGTGGCTATTAAATAACGAGACTGACGTAAAAAAAATTATTTTTATTCTATACATTATTCACCAGATCTTGCAACATGTGACTTCTACCTGTTCCCTTAGGTGAAATCTCCATTAAATGGGACAAGATTTGAGTGTATGGAAGCTGTAAAAGAGAAAGTGGCACGTGTCCTGAAGGAGCTGACAGAAGATGACTTTCAGCACTGTTTCCAACAATGGAAAATTCACATGGAGCGTTGTAGAAATAGAGAAGGAGTGTATATTGAAGGTGACAATAAGTGATTATGTATAAAATTAATATTAAATTTTTTACTACGTTAGTCCCGTTATTTAATAGCCACACCTCGTATTTTTAAGATGTTTTGTTATTTGGGTGAAATGCGCGACTTTTTCAATGAGCCACTATAACATAATGTTTTTCTTTGATTAACTTAAGTACTTAAATAAGTACTTATTGATTAACATTTCAATGGTAATTAATATTAACATTTCAATTCTAGTTATTCTTAAAAAATGCTGATCAACTTAATGAAAACTTTTACTTCATCGATTTTTTTAAAAAACTATATTATTTTTTATTTTATTAAATCAGCTGAATAGTAAAAAAGCTTAATATGCTGAACTTAGAAAATATAAATTGTAAAACAATAATTATTTAAATTATATATTAAGTATAATGTGTCAACTGAAGAGAAAAAATTGTCTTTACTGCCCTGGTTTAATTAAACAGAAAATAAATAAAAAAATAACAAAGAGTAGTATTGAAAAAAACTGAGCGGTTCATGACAGGCATAATCAATATCTAAACTTTTTTTAATTTTAACTGTAAATTCGTTTTAGGAAATTCATATTGGCAAAAGAAATTCTACTGATTGTTATTGTAATCTATCTGGTTTTGGAAATTTATTGCGGCTGTTGTACGTCTAAGAACAAATATACTAGCATGGTTATTATTAAACTCGAATTTCTAATAAATTTTGTTGTTTTTTAGATTTAAAGTCATATTTTGATTAGTAAATAGACTACTGTTGTCATAGCTGATAAAACTTGCAATACGTTAAAAATAAATTTTTAAACAAATGAACTCAAGTTGTATTTCAATGTCGTTAAGATAAAGGTCATTGCTATCCACTAGTACAGGATCAAATATTTAGTTTTCTCCGGGACAGACTAGGCCGAAAGCCGGCAATCAAGTATCGAAGGATGAATTTGCATTCGAGGACGCCATTAAGGGATCATATACTCTCAGCCCCCGATCACATCATCCAAGGGATGGTACGGATCAGGCCGCGGAGATTGCTTTTATCACTGTTTATATAATGCTCCCCCATCCAAAACCATAACGCCCCCAACCCCGAGCAAAACTCAGCCATGTACTGCCAATACCACCTACCCCTTCCACAGAATATAACCATCGAACTGATTCCACCGTCCTAATTCAAGATGCATATTTCGTATTTTTTTTCTTACCGTTTTCAATTTTTATTTTTTATCATCTTCCTTTGGATTATAATATTTATATTTTATAATAAAAATTATTTATGTAATATATAAGTGAGCGTGCAAATTAATCTAATGATACTACTATCATAGCTATCGTCTATCATAATTTGGAACCAAAAAAATCTGTGAAAATTATTTAAATTGTTTTTAGATCTGTCAAATATCATTAGTACTGATAAAATTAATTATAACGTAGAGCTATGATTTCATTTTTACTTTCACGCAAAATTTTACGCGGAAGACTGAACAATAACTTAAACATTTCGTTATGCTTACGGCAGCTTATATCGCTTTTGAAACCTAAAGTTTTAGCTTACACAAACTGATGCAACACCTGAATTTAGAAAAGCTATCAAGCAACACTCGGTATCGACAAGCAATCAGTTAAATTGCGTCATGATAGTTCAGACTTAGCTTAACGTTGGTTGTCCCCGTCAGAGTTTTTCTACTGAGTGTTGTTTTCTTGTGATTCATTTACTAAGTATTCCAACCATTACCGTTGCATTACCTGGTTACTTGTAACTGATAGAAATTCAATAATTATTTTTTAAATCGTTTTTTTTTATGATTAGAAATGAGCTGCGGATAAATTTCAAGTAATATATTGATAATTTTTATAACTACCTAAGTTATTCCATGTAGATGTATGTAACTTTGATCTATGGTTCGGCAAAAAAATCATACGTAAACAGGATACAAACTTTTAAAAACAAATTTTACGTTTAATCACGTAAGCTTTTTGAGACCAATCTGTACTTATGGTGTCCAGCTCTTTTGAGTAGCGGCAGAGAGTCATTTAAAGTCGATCCAGGCCTTTCAATAAAAATTCTTAAAACTTGCTTCTGACGCTCCATTTTATGTAAGCAAAAAACTCTCCACGACAATTTCAAAATTCTGACAATAAAGGAGCTGATCGAGTCCTTGTATAGTAAATTTCACGAACGACTAGATGACCATCCAAACCAACTAGTCCGTGATTTAGCTACAAGGAACTTCCCACCTGTGCAACGTCTCAAGCGAAAATGGAGTAAAGACTTCTTGGTCTGAGCAATGGACAATACCCGTAGTTTTAAGCGGAGAATGTACCACTGGGCACCTCTTCTCCTTCAAGTGAAATTTCCCACCGCCACTTAAATATCATAAACGGAAATTGTGCAGCTCGATGTACAGTACAGTAATAAAAATTAAAGACAAAAAAATCACGTAGTCCCTAGTGCGTATGAAACTCAATCATATATCGAGATTTCAACACAGACGGAGTTTCTTCTTCTCGTCGTGCCTATCCGGTTTAGATGTTGGCGACCATCATGGCTATTTTGACCTTATTAGTCGCAATCCGGAGTAACTCCGCGGAGTTCTTACCGAACCAGGTCCTCAAATTGGCGAGCCAGGAAATTCTTATTCTACCAGGATATCTCTTTCCCTCTATCGTCGCCTGCAAAATCCGCTGCAGAAGGTCATATCTTATTTGATTTCTCATTATATGACGAGGTACTGCAACTTACGGCACTTAACAATTTTCACCAATTCCAGACCCTTGTTCATTCTAATCAAAACTTCAACATTAGTGATTTTCTGTGACAATGAAATTCTCAATATTTTCTAAACAACCGCAGTTCTAAAGCCTCAAGCCGGCGTGCAGTCACCCTGTTCAAGGTTCAAGTCTCAACACCTTACAGAAGATCAGAGAAGACATAGCATCTGAGGAGTCGTAATTTGGTGCCCAATGTCAGGTCATGGCTCTAAAATACTGAACCCATTGCATTAAAAACCTTTCTGACCTTTCCAATACACAGTACCTATACTAAACCATTAACAATTTTTACAATCTTTTCCATCCAACATTAGTAAATCACTCGAATCCAGAAGTACAAACATTGCCACGACCACCCTACCACAAAACCCACAAAAGAGTTTAAAAAGGTTCTGGAATAGGGATCTTATATAAAACAATAATGAGGGTTTGCCACTAAATGATCATCAATCATGACGAATACAGGACTTTAAACGCCTCTACCATAAATACTGCTGATTGTATATAAATATAAAGTTTATTTGTTACTAAATATAGACAAATAATGTATAAATACTGTATAGATAAGTAGTACTTTATACGCATGTATTAATCTGTAAACCCCGAAGCGATTCTTCTTCTTGATTATGAAAATTTTCCTAGAAGGTTAAAGAAAAAAAATTACAAATACTGTATAGATAAGTAGTAATTACTTTATACGCATGTATTAATCTGTCAATCCTAAAGCAATTCAACTTCTTAATAATGAACATTTTCCTAGAATTTTTAAGAAAAAGAAGCCCTTCCAACCAGTGTAACAGAGCAGCGCAATGTCTTAAAGCAAAGCAATGTCAGGTGAAAAAATTGTGAATAGTTACATATTTTAGTGTTGTAGTGACTATAAAACATTGTGGAATGGATTATTTATCATTTATTAATTAAGTTTTTTAAGATAAAAATATATGAACGAAAAATTAAAAGTTGCTCTTTTAAAATTAAAAACAAAATAAAAAGGTATTTTAAAAAATGAAAAGTTATTTATAATTTTAGTATATCACCTCGTAATATTACCAATAATGCGAGTACATCAAAGATCAATCAATGGTTTTATTCCTAAGTTTTACGAAATAAATTAGACACATTCAATACTTTTAATAAACTTTTACAATAATTTCTTTAACATAGTTACAGATTTTAGGATATTTTTCCTTGTACAAAAGATAACTCAATTAAAATATATTAATTAAATAATAATTATTTCTATAAACGACAAGCTTTAATCTAGCAAAAAAGGTTTGTTTTAAAATTATAAAATAAAACGATGCAAAACATCTTTAAAACACTAACTACGTTAAAAATTGTTAGTTTAATTAAAATTCTAAACTAATATAATAAGAATATAACTTGATTAAAAAATATGTTTTTCCGTTCAAAGCAAGTTAAAATATCTTTTGATTTTTTGTTTTGTTTAGTAACTATAATTAGTTTTAAAAATAAATATACTATATTTAACGTTTAAAATACATGTAATGCTAATAAGATATTAATAAATTACACATTGATTAATTGATAAAAACCCAATATTGATTACTTTGTAATTAATAAAAGTAATCAGATAATCAAATTTATTTATAATCTGAATACCGTACAGGTAGATCGTTCAGTTCAATCAACATTTAACGTTTATATACATGTAAGTCTTTAATGGGAGTGACACTGTAACTTGACTCGGCCGTTGAACTCTGTAATGCGATTGTAAATGTTTAATTGCAATTAAAATAATGGTATACGCTTTACTGTTTAGTTCATAAACTTAATCCCGAATCCCGATTGGAAAATAAATCTACGATGATTTCGGTAGGGTATGATTACTCTATTATAACATTTAAATATGTAATTCATTCATTTTTAGAATAAAATACCTGTAATTATATTTTGCTCCATTTTTAGTAAGTAGTTCATTAAATTATTACTACCATTCCAAATATGGATAAGTTTTAAATTTCACATTAAATTATTAGACAGGAATAATTAATTCGTGGAATAGTTTAGTCATAGACGTTCCACATAAAACTATTTCAACAAATGTTTTGTGTTAATAAGCCTAGGGTCTTTTCTCCCCTCAGCTAGCACAATTTTTCACATTTTTTGAATATCTCGTAGCAACCTTACAGTATTTTATCGATAAAAACAGAAAAAATATTTTTAAAAAATCCTATACACAAATATTCTTCAAGTAAGGTTAAATATAGGTAGGGTAAATACATTGCATTTTCTCAATATTGTTAGTCTACTGTATGTAATAATGAAATATAAACTCATTAAGTACATGACATCATTAAATAAATTAATCATTAAATTAATGTGAAATAATTAAATTAAATAGCCGGCCGCATTAGCGCAGTTGGTAATGTGCTCGCCTCTCATCATGCGGTCCTGGGTTCGAATCCCACTCAAGCACGGCATATTTTCATACGTTACAAAAAATCATTTCATCCTCCATTGTACAATAGTTACACCCCAACGTCGTCGCTAATGACCGTTGTAGTTGATGCGACGTTAAATAAATTAAGAAATAAAAATTAAATTAAATAATTTAAAGATTTCAATAAATAGTTTAAGGTTTAACGTTGCTTAAGGCACCTTTTTACGTAACCAATCATACCCTTTACAAATACCTGCAAATACTAACGATTCGAGACGTTGTAAACGCAACATACAACCCATTACACACAAAGACAATTGACCACATAAATCCTTCAACTAACGATCTCCCTGTTCACAGACGACTGAAACGAAGGTGGAATAGGGATCTTCGCCAACCACCATAAAAAAGAACATTTTAATTTAACTTGTCAAGCCTGTTTCATTTCATAAAAAACATAAAAATAATTTCATCCAAAAACAATAAAAAAAATCCATCATAGGAAAAATATCATCATCATTGAAAAATATTGGCACCATATTCCTTGCAAAATTTTACGCCGAAATCGGTCACGATTCTCATTCACGTCACATTCCCGCCATTCCTCATTCATTCCTCGTTTACTACTTGTGCTTTAAAAAAATTGTACATTTGTAAATAAAAATATAGTTGAAGCCAAAGAAAAAAATATATTGTGGGATTAGTTAATTATGTCTCGATTTTATATTGTTAGAAACGGAACTAAAAATTACGTAATATATACGAAAAACAAAAAACAGTTTTGTAATTTTAATTAGAAAATAAAAAGTCAACGTTATTTATAACATGATAAAACATTGGACTGGCGTAGATTAGATAAACACGCACTTTTCACGAATATAAAAACGATTTGTTTATTAAATTACTGACATGTGTGAAATAGGCCTCCTTGTCAACTAATTGCTTGAAACTCACCTGCCTTTGAGTTGCTGGTTATGATGAAAAATGAATCCTTTCTATGACCATCTATAGAAGGTGACGAGGGTCGGATGTCAGTTCCCCAGCGGGTAGGTTATTTGCGTGTTTAGATTACGGTAATAGTGTGGGAACTGGCGCTATCACTTTTTTGTACGGATAAGCTGCTGAATATTTTGTAGCAACGTTGGAGAACATAAAAAAACATGATTCAATTTTTGAAAATTGTTTGTTAATCTTTATAATACTGATAACACAATTTACTATATTTAAATTAATTTTCATTAGAGTGAAATCTGTTTAAATTCAACGAAAATTAATGATATTAGCCAATGAAAATTAGCAAAAATTTATTTCACTAAAATTTAAGGAGTAGTCTACCCAATAAACTAAAATATTTAAATTTGGGTCAATTACACGCCCTAACTAAAAATATTCTGGGGGATGAAAAATGCTGTTCTACGAAGATATTTTAAAATTTATTTATCCCAGGAACTTTATCTTAATGCTATATGAATCAGAATTCTTTGATGTGTTATGTGTAGAGAAAGGTTTTTAAACGAGTTTTGGTAGTGCCAAAAAATATTAGTCTGAAAATTTACTAAAATTTTCATTTTATTCGATGTAAAGTATTCGATTATCCTCTCTACACATCATACACCAAGGAATTCTGTACTTTTAAAAAAATAATGTAGTTATTCTTCATCTGACTCAAGTTATTTCTTCCGAACATGTTGTAACAACCGCGAATATTTTTTGTATTTACTGCAAAAAATGTTACTTGAAGCAAAACATACATAGTACAGAACAGCTGATTTCATTTCATTTTGTTGTTTTCAGTCAGGGTCGTTGAATACGGGATTATCCCTTTTTTAATGGCCCTGGTTTTTAGTGATGTTTTTTTTTTAGCTTTTATTTGTTATCGAGAACTATGCTTTATTGACAACCACCCAATTTTTTTTTAGACAAGAAGAAAATTGCTGCACTTTGTATCCATATAATAATAGTGGTCTTTACTGGTTTACATAAGTGTCGAAGATTTTAGCAATAATAAAAATTAAAATTCTTAACTTTAAAAAAGAAAACTTGTGGTTTGCAGGAGTATTCACGTTCATTATTGTCGTCACCAACAGCAGTTATCTCCTTTGAAAACGTTTTTGCATAGAAACTTTGTACGGTCTCTTCCACGGAAAGTAGCGCTTAACCCTAAAAAGATCAATTATTTTCGTTTTTTAATTGTAAGAAAGCCGAGCCTTTAGAATAATCCTTTTCTTAGTGTTATATTAGTACTTCAATAGTATATTGCGCACGACACATTTCCCCACTCAGTGGAAGTATGCAGAAATAGTAATGATACAAAAACCGAACAAACCTTTTCATTTATCTTCCTCCTACCGACCAATAAGCCTCCTCTCAGTACCTTCAAAAATTTTCGAAAAACTCCTTTACAAGCGCATTCTTCCGCTGGTTCATGATATACTACCTCCACATCAATTCGGATTCCGCACTCAACACTCCACTACACAACAACTGCACAGGGTGACTGATTACATAGCTTCGTCTATGGAACAAAAGATGTATGTGTCTGCAGGTTTCCTGGATGTCACTCAAGCTTTTGACAGAGTTTGGCATACAGGTCTCTTACACAAACTGAAAGAAATACTACCATTTACCTACTACCTCATCATAAATTCCTTCCTATCTGACAGATTCTTTAGAATTCGTTTAGGATCGTCCTACTCAAATTTCTTTATTGTCTTAGCCGGCGTGCCTCAGGGCTCAATTTTAGCCCCACTTCTCTATTCTGTATACACTTCAGACTTACCGACACTACCCCAGACCCTCACTGCTACCTACGCTGACGACACAGCGATATTAGCCCGAGACCAAAACTCTATACACGCTTCACTAACACTCCAACATCATCTCAATCTTATACACGAATGGTGTAAAAAATGGAAAATAAAACTTAATACGACAAAATCCCTTCACGTAACTTTCACACTCCGTCATGGTGATTGCCCACCAGTATACATAGACAATGAACCTCTCACAAAAACAGATACGGTCAAGTATCTCGGTCTGACTTTTGATAAACGACTAACTTGGAGCACACGTATCAAACGGAAACGTTTATTACTGAATTCCCGACTTAAACTTCTATATTCCCTACTTCACAAACGATCAAAATTACCAATGGCACAAAAATTACGCATATATTGTTCTCTTTTGAAACCTATTTGGACCTACGGATCCCAAATTTACGGTTCAACCAAACCCTCTAACTTGCAACGAATTCAAGCATTCCAGTCAAAAACATTACGCCTTATAGCAAAAGCACCTCTTTACGTTAGCAACAAAACCTTACATACAGATTTGAAAACACCACTTGTACAAAATTCCATTAAATACCTATACAAACGCTTTCACGACAAGTCACACGATCACGAGAACCCCCTGGTGCGTTCACTTTCCTCCGTCCATTTACCTGACAATCCTCCTAGACGCCTTAAAAGACGCTGGAGTAGAGACATGCTAATTTGATATACAAATTTCATTCTTGGGGAGGCACCAATGGGGGCCCTACCCCTCTCATGCCTATCATATCATTTACATAATCACGATAATCATCACATTTGCTTGTTGTAACATTTTACAGTTGTAAATAAAAAATTAAAGAGAAAAAAAATAAAAAATATTAGTTAAGAAAAGCCAAACGTATGTAATTTTTGTGGGGATGGTGGGTTTTTCATTCAGTTAGTCCTGAAATGTACTAAAGAAATAAATGATAAAATTTTTAATTATAGCTTTCTGAAATGACCGAATTTATTGTTCGTAAATTAAACACGTATTGAATAAAAAATTTATATTTTTACCCGAGATAAAAAACATTGTTTCAGGCTATTTTTTTTATTTGTAAAAAAGAAGTTGCCTTCACCATGACAATGGTGACATATTAATACATTATAATTTCTAAAAAAACAATATTTGAAATTGCAAAATTTCACTCAAAATTTCACACAAACAAAAAAATTACATTAAAAAATTATAATTATTATTATTATTGTGTGTTTAGATTATCCCCTTAAATTCAACGGTGTGTCGATAATTACGGCTCTGAGTTAAAAAGTTTATTTTTTATATTATCATGAATTGTAAATCGTCAGCAACTACCCGACGTTTCCATTTTTTCTGTTTTTTCTTGGCTTTAATTAAATGCCAGTTCACGCATATCAAAGTAGCTTCAAAATGGACTCATCAAATTCACTTTCATGTTAACTTTAATATTTTTAACAGCCTATTACGACAAGTTTCAGCGCGTTAAAGTACAATAATAGTAGGCCTACCATGACGGTCCATATCAAACCCGTTTGATTTTCATTATATTATTACCATTTTGTATGTAGTGACAGCAATATATTTTTATATTCATAAAATCATGTAATAATTATTATGCTTATCCTATTTTTTGTACACGAAACAAAACAACTTATCGTTAAGTAATAATGGCTGTCTGGTAATCGCAAAGTTATTTGGAATATTAGTTTAGCAGGGAAACAAAATATGAATTTTATATTTAACTTTGTATTAACAGTGCCAATTTATCTAATAGGTGGTCAAATGCATTAGAGATATTCTTAGTGAGTTTATTTTATTTTATGTTCTTTGTAATTGCGTCCAGGTGACTCCCGAGGGAGTATATGATATGTCCAGAACTTATAAGTAACACAACACAATGAAGTACCTATTTCAATAACACATTGATCTACTACCACAAGCTGCTTACTTACTACAATAAGTGTAAGCTTCTCTAATATTTACACAATAGAACATAGTTTTTTTTAGCATTCAATACTTCAATACTTCAAAAGTTTTTTTATTTTTATTTAATTCTATTTTTTATTTTTACTTTCTGTTGCCTATATGAATATACGTATAGGAAGGATAGTATTGTTTTCATGTCGAGTTTTCGAAATCGAGTTTCACCGGATCTACACGTTTTCATCCTCCCTGAACCCAAAAAACATGTTTTTAGCAATTGGTCTCTGTGTGTGTGTGTGTGTGTGTGTGTGTGTGTGTGTGTGTGTGTGAAAAAAATATCTTAAGAACGGAACATCGTACGAAGTTGAAACTTAAAACTTAAGTTAGGTACCACTACAGAACCCGACACGAACATTTACATAAAAATCGGTCAACCGGAAGTAGTGTATTTATACAATATTTCAATTTTTTTTCGATTTTCTCAAAACGACTCCCACGATTAGTTTTCTTAAATTCCCTAAATACTATCTTTTTTTATACTCTACAAGATAGAGTAAGCGCTATGACTGCTAAAATTTTTTGGGGGGGGGGACTGTTCTTACATATAAAAAACAGATTTTTAAGATTGCAGCCTTAATATGCATTTTAGCGCAAAAGTGTATGCAATAAAATTTGTAGAAAATTTCAAAATCTACAACTTATATTTTAAACATTGCTTTGAATAACGGTTAGTTTAGCGGTATAATTAGTGATTTTCTGTGTTTTTTCTATCATGAAAATCCGTAAAAAAACGATTTTTGAAGATTTTGGCTGTAGTATCCATTGTATGACAAAAATGCTGTTAGTCAAATTTATAGATAATTAAAATATCTACAATGTTTTTTCAAGCATTTTTTCTACAGAGCCTAGTTCAGCATGAAAGAATGATTTTCCGTATTATTAAGCCAAATTAAGGTTGGTTTTCATTTTGCATCATTCACTCATGATTAAAATGAGGGTATTTGTTTTGAGGTTAATTTTTTTGTTTATTTTAAAAGATTTTTTACTAAGATTATATTATTATATTGTTCATTATTTGCATTGGCAAGAGAAAGGCTTGTGAGTGTTTCATACCAGATAATTTAAAATATTTTTTTATAATTTTGAAATAAATTCTTGTATATTATAAAAGTTTTCCCAATAAAGTAATTTTTCAGATTGGATTTTAAAGGAATGCAATTTTTCACATATTAAAAATTGGGGTAATTTATTGACATATATTTTCTACCCGCTTAAGTAGGTTTTTGTTCAAACAGTTTAGTGTTGCATTTAGCTACTTAATAGTCTTGTTTTTTCTAGTTTTTATAATACGTAGTTTCTTATGTATTATAATAGTGGGCATTGAAATTTTCCATTAAAGTATTCTGCCCAACATACATTATCATGTCAAAAATGTAGAGTAAGAGAACTGTAATCAATTTAAGATCCTGAAATAGTGGCCTGCATGAGGTGAGCTGGTTGGGCAATATGTTTTTATAACCTCTTTTCTTAATTCATGTATAAGCCTACCGAATTACTTCATCTCTCACCCTCTCTCAAACAGTTACAGTTTTTCCTTTGTTTATTTAAAGTTTGAAGGTAGTTTTTTCAATCTCAAAAACTGAGAAGAAAACATTAGCTGAATTTGGTTCTATGATTGCAAATTACTTATGCTGATAATTTCAGTGTGCTTAGATGGCCGGGTACTGCAATGATTGGACAATATTCCCAAAGGACCATTGTAAAAAGCGCTTCGATCAGGTTTTGTCGAAGTAGTCATCAAAAGGACTTTAAACTTACTTTTATAAGCGTCAACGAGCTTAAATCAAAGAATACCTACTATTATATGTCTTCATGGCTAAATGTCAACCGGACCTCTTAGTCTGTTATCTCAATTATTATTAATTTAAAATAAATAATAAAGGAATATTTGTAACAAAATGAAAAGATAAAAAAAGAGAATTCTTTGTAAAGGATGATCTAAGGCGACGTGTAAGATAGGTGAAAATAGCTGAATTTAACTCTAGAAAGATGAAGTGTTTATGATTTGTAAATTAAGAATCATAACTCACGTGGGACAAAATACAGAATAGTAATACTGTATATAAGAGAAAACATTTAAATCAGTCCAGAAATGCGGAACGGTTCACTTGGGAACAATTTCTCACAAGTCGTTTTGTTGATAACCTTTTCACAGCGTCTTCCACCCAGAAATGATATTTGTAAGGTAAACGTCTTTATGAAGGGAAATATTTATAGAGTTTTCTTCTCCATTGTTAATTACAATACGCTGTTCTGCTACACACAATTTTCGTTGACAAAGAGGTAAAAATTATATTTTCAATGTGATCAATCATTTTTTTACTAAATTACATAATTTAATATAACTATTTAGAGATAGCGATTTGCCAGGAAGTGTCAAATCATTATTAAAATCAACACAATTTCCAAAAATTATGTTGATTTTGAAGCAAATTTTGACTGTGGGAGAGTATTACTTACGGTCTTATATTAATCGTGGATTAACCAGGAATAACCAAACTTTCCATAACTAAGCTATTACTTTTCGTTATTTAGAAAGCTGAATTCATTGGGTACTTTAAAAGAGTAATAATAATTAATGTTAAAATAAATTAAAGTTACAACTTATTACCTTCTGATACAATTCTAACTAAAATATACCTTCTACGTAACAACAAAACGATAAAAAGTGACTGTAAGCCAGAAGAAAATTTTAATTTTTTTAAAAAATATTGGATTAACGACATGTTTTTATTTAGTATAACATTATTTATATTAGTTAGGAGAAAGAATATAAATATTTTTTGCGAACTACAAAAACGACGTTTTTAATCAATTAACCTATGATTACGTCTGTCAAATCCATGTTGTTTCAAATAGGCCTACCACAATTATTTTAAAAAACAGGAATTCTATTATATGTGTCACGCATGTAGTTTCACCTTAATATTTTCGTTTTTTTGTCGAGAAATTAGTACGTTTATGTTAATTTATCAACAAATTTTCTACACAAATAAAATATTCTGGTTATACTCACTGCCAGTTCAGTACTGTATTAACTCAAAATATCAAGTTCTGAGAAAACAAAGAAGTTTCTAAGAGTAAACATATCAGGTGCTTGCAAAAGCCGTTTAATATAATAATATTTTTATATTGTTACAATGTTGTTACTGATGTTCACTTATACATGATTAAGAATTGAAGAGCTTAGTGGATGAAGGCGCTATATAATACTTTTTTCAAAAAGTTAAAAAAGGCAGTTTTTGTGATTGATGAAGATTTGAACTCTGTCTCTTCAGTTTAAGAAAATACTAGTGGATAAGTGATATACGAGTGTACTGCTTAATTTAATGTTCTGTTGTGCAATAAAGTGTCAAGATTACCTTGATGCCTGTTTCCACCAGAATAAACTGGGGTCTTAGAGACCTTTTTGGAAAAATAACAGTTAACTGTGGTATTATAATATTTTTCTTCATCAGTAAAGGCTGTTATTAGGTATTTCTTAACAAAATTCTGTTATGAAACATTTTGTATTCTATTTTTAAATACCGTTCATCTATTCTCAAAAAATATAGTGTGGTATACAAATTTTTAGAGGACGACGGTGTCAAATGCATAAGAGAGTTATGAGAAAAGAAGTACTGAAAAGTAATGTTCAAACAAATTTTAATCTCATAAAGAGCCAAAAATGAAAGAAATTAGGCAATTCATAAAAGATGGGAGCTTTAGAATTTTTATTTTATTTTCTCAAAACTATATTTTTGTTACATAACACCTTTTCTCACTAAGTTCTTTACTACAGACTCATTGTTGTAATTTAGGAAATAAAAAAATAAAAATACATACTGTATTTTGAGTTAATACACTACTGCTCTGACTGCAGTAATATAATATATAGTAGATGGCTGCATGTAATTAAAAAATAAAATTATTATAATAATTAAGTAATGAAGACTGAAAAACTGAATAAGATTTGCCAAGTCAGCAATAACTGTTCACGGAAGGAAGTGTATGGAGAGGTGTAAGAAACGTAAAATAAAAATAAAAAGTAACAGGAGAGATAGGCATCCAAATAGATGACATCGAATAAAAAGACAAGAAAATGAAAAGAGATATTTTTAAAAAAATGCTCACAAAAGTAGATAAGAATGGAGATTCTTTCCAGAACGTTGTAACGGCGAGGAATAATAATAATAATAATAATAGTATTGAGGAGACCTCGTTAACTCCTTTGAGTAGTGGATCAAAAAGGATCATGGTTCATTAACCTTCTCACTCTATCAGTCTCTCTGTTTCTTCCTCTCACTCCGTATTGGTGCCTGCAACTGCCCCAACTGATCTTACAGATCTTCCTTTTGCACCCTCTTCGACATTTCTACATCATTCAACAGTGGTACGTACTTCTATTTAATTCCCACCTTAGCCCATCATTATATACCCTTTACCAAAGCTTAGACCTGAATCCACCAGATCAGCAACTAACCAGGGGGTTTTGTGTCTGCCATTCCTCTACAAGCAAACAACTCTCCTTCAATAAAGACTACTACTGAAGAGAATTCTTTGATTGTATTTAATGGGGACAACATTCGATTTTTATTACATTTGTTAAAATTCTATGATCGTGAATGTACAAAGTACTTTAATTTTAACATTAAATTGGGAGTAAGTCATTCACATATTGACATCCTTCTTTGACATTTTTAATTGAAAATTTAGCATCTATAATTACAACAATATAACAATTTATAAATAAATCGGTAAATTTCTAAATAAAACTTAAATTACTTGCTGGAACTTGCAGTCGACAATACATTACTACAATTGACCAAGAAGATACTTTGGCCAGAGGCGTTTTAAACGTCTGTGCTGAATACCCGGTATTCAAATAAAAGTTATTTAAAAAAATATTTTAAAATATTCTATAATTGCACATAATATTAAAAATATTTTACCAAACTTATTATAATGTGCGTTGAGTTTTCATAGTGCATAGTGAATTGAACTACGTGAAAGTTTTTGAGAACCTATTCAAAATTCGAACAC
This sequence comes from Catonia carolina, assembly GCA_035578175.1. Taxonomy (NCBI): domain Eukaryota; kingdom Metazoa; phylum Arthropoda; class Insecta; order Hemiptera; family Achilidae; genus Catonia; species Catonia carolina. The sequence goes on along the minus strand of JAQMRL010000001.1, from coordinate 250,045,468 downwards.
AAACACATCTGAATTTATTGCCGATTAATTTATTTTAGAATATTAATTGTATTATTTTTTTTTACTAAAACATTTTTTGTTTGAATAACTATTGAATTGATTTTTATTAACGTTTAAGGGAAATGGGTTCCGTTTCTCGTTTTTGTAACATCTCACAAAAATGATTTTTAAATAAAAGTAAAATGACAAATAAAAATATAGGCATACTTTGAACTTCAAATATATTTATTAGTTTTTTTAATGGCAGAAGAAGATATAATTTACATTCTTATTTTATTTCAATTTTTGTGTGCCGTCATTAAGAAGTTTTCTTCTTATTTTAGAAAGATTGGAGAATGGAAAAAGGGAACGGTAGAATTAGCAATTAATTATGCTAATGTCTCTAGTTCATTAGAAAAGAAAATAAAGAACGAAGTTTAAGGGTTTTTACTGCGTGCGAAAAGAAATTCTGAACCATCCTTATTTATTAAGATAAACTAGCTAAAAACCCATAACATTCCTTAACAATAAAATACAAGCTACATGTAATAAAATGCATGGTAGCGTACAACACATACGTAAATCTAATTGCACTAAGAAATTTATTGTATTTTCTAAAGAATAGACTAATTTTAATTAGTATTGATGCGCCTTTCTAGCAAATATTTTTATTAACGGATAAATGATACTGGATTTTCGTCCATTGCAACCTTCTAAACTCCCAAAAAGAAAAATACTTTTAAAAATAAGAAGAATCATATTATATTGTTTAAAGATCCATAAAAATTCAGTATACATTTTCAAAATTTTAGAGCACTTCTTCAAAACCTTTAAGCGTATTAGTAAAAATCAACGATTCAGGTCCATATGATGACAATATTTTAATTAATTGACCTCATCTTCTTCTTCCTATAACTTACCGTGTCCTTTCAGAACGTTGGTAACCATCACAGTAATTATTATTATTGGCAGCACAGTAATATAGTATTTTGACTTTATTGACAGCCAAACTAAAATGCGCACTCCTATACATCTTACTAGTCGCGTAGTTCATTATCAGTGACATTTTTCTTCTTATTGGCTTCAGGCCTTCAAATATTTTGTACAAGGCTATATTTTGCCTATAAAAGGCTAGTTTAGTTAATCTCGAATAACGAATTCAATTAAGTGAAATATAGATTTCGTCTTGAATATATTATTAAATCTCTGTTGGAATATTTTACAAATGTGTTTTTCTTACTTTATCGAGAACTCTCAATTACAACAATAAGAAATCGGTAACGTCTTACCTTTTTTTCCTGCTGGTTTGTGGCTGTAATTGATTTGAATTTCAACTAAAATGTTCTTTGATAAATGTGGAATTGGCTAAATCTCAATTTGGATCTTTTTACGAATTAACAACTTAACTTGTAGCCACTCTGTAGACCCTGACTAATTGGGTTCTTTTAATACCTTATAAATGGATATTAACGGGTTTTCTATAATTTAATTTTTTAATTTAGTTGCAATTTATGGTAGATCAGCAAGTTTCATAACACTTAAGTTTCATATTTACTGAAAATAATCAATCTCAACAATCAATGAAACCGTATCGTTTTGCTTTTTCAGTGTTTATTGTATTTTGTATTTGGCCTGCAGGAGAAAGTACTTCTCATACCGTGATTCCGTGCATACACCGTATATCGATAAAATACTGTATCTTGTATTTTCACGAAGGTGAAGTGAATCTAGGTTTCTATTAATACTGAACTAAAGATCCAAAATTCTAAAACTGCAAAAGATGTTTCAAATTTCTGAATGTTTTTTAACTGCATCCAGAAGATTCCAGAAAGGAGTATAAGAGAGGTCAACATAAAACTGATAAACCTAAATTTTATCAATATGATAAATAAATTCATTACTCACCAATTCATTTATTACCACTACTTGCTTGCTTACTTCAACAAGCGTATCAACCAACATTTAAATCATGCGGTCCTGCGTTCGAATCCCACTCAGGCATGGCATATTTTCATACGTTACAAAAAAAAATTCTTCCTCTATTGTAATGTTACAACCCAACGTCGTCGCTAATGACCATTGCAGTTGATGCGACGTTAAATAAATAAAAAAATACACAATTTTTTTATCAACAATTTACTTAAAGTTTATTTTTTTCAACCAAAAAGTATTTTGAAAGGAATTCTTATATATTGTAAAATCTTTTATCAATCAAGTATTTAAGTTTTTTAAAACAAATTTAAATTACCATTACTTTTTAAAAATTGTGGTAATTTATTGGTGATTTTCTACCTGAATAAGTAGGTTTTTTTTAAAAAAAAAATGAAGTTGTGATTAGTAACAATGTAATCAATTCTGTTTCTTGTGTTGTGATTGTGAACAGTCAAATTCTTTAAAAAGACATTTTTCTTTACGTACATTATCATCTCAAAGATGTAAAAAGAATGAACTGTATTTCCTTAAATTTAAGTTCCATAAATAATGGTGTCCATGAGGTTAAGTGTTTAACTTCTACCATACACCTTGCACTACCCTCAACTATACCGGTGGGAAAATACTTCAATATTAACTAAAACAATAATAAAAAAAATTGGGCGCCAGCTCTATCAGCAAAGCGTAAGAAAAATAAATAAATAAGACTATATACTCGCATATTTACTTGCTTTAAACTAAATACGAGGCGTGTTCAGAAAGTAAGAACCGTTTCATTCTACTGCCGCCGTAGCGCTGCAATCGGTGTTCCGCGCATGCGCACTAGTCGTCCTTGTTCACTGGCTATCGACTCACGCCATTGTAGTTGTTCTACGTTGTTTTCAGTTTTCTCTGATCGTTTAAAATGTTTAAGACAATTAGTGATCCCGCCGATTTTGAGATTCGTTCTGTAATAAGATTTTTGAACGCAAGGAATGTGAAACCGGCTGAAATTTATCGTCAACTTCGAGATGTTTACGGGGAAGACGTGATGAGTGAAGGAATGGTGAGAAAGTGGGTTAGAATATTCAATGGCGGTCGAACAAATGCGCATGATGAGAATCGGAGCGGTCGGCCTTCTCTCGTCACCGACGATCTGGTAAGGGCAGTTGACGAAAAAATCCAAGAGAACAGACGTTTCACTATGACAACGCTATCTGACGATTTCCAACAAATTTCACGCACTCTTTTGTACGAAATTGTTATGGACTGCTTAGGTTATCGCAAGCTGAAGTGAAAACTGCCGTGGAGTTGTGGCTACATTTGTTGGCGGGAATCTTCTACGAAGAGGGTATAGGCAAATTGATCACCCGCTACGACATGTGTTTGAACATCGGTGGAAACTATGTCGAAAAATAGTTTAAGAATTGGGCTTTCATGTAGAAATAAAATTGTGTTCAAAAAAATTTGTTTTACTTGTTTCTTTTAAAACGGTACTTACTTTCTGAATACGCCTCGTATTCAATGAATACTAAACATGTATAACTAAATACTAAACTTTTGTACTAACTTGTACTTGATGAATACGAATACGAAACTACTAACAAAATTATTCTTTATAAATTTAAAAATATAGCCAACCTTTTTTCTGCCGCGACTTTAATACAGAAACAAAACTTAACAAACCCTTAATAAATATACGAATGAATAATAAATATACTCCAATTAAATACGTTTCTTCTTTTTCCGTCTTCTAGTCACTTCGTTAAATACTGCTCCTTCTCAACTTACTATTCCACTCCACTTGGAACGTCCCAATGGAACGCATTTTATTTCCTGGATCTGATACAGAAAGCCTCTGGTTGACAAGCCTCCCTCTCCCACCAACCGTTCAACCAACCTGGAGGGCCAACGAAAAGGCGAACCAACCCAATGATTGGCTGTAAGTTGGTAGTTGGAAGAAAGGCCCAAAAACACAGAGGGAGCAATACACTGGCCTAATGAATATCAGATGACAGTTGGCTATATTTAGAACTAATTGTCTAACTACTATTATAATGTAACTTATTCTAACAATGGAGGTTTTCCCAATGCATTATTTTAATGGACTTTTTCCTATTAATGGAAGTTACGGTAATTATGAATTACGATAACTTCCATTGCTTGTACTGTAACCCCTTTTTGTTCGAACGATACAACAAAAGGATCGCTACAAAACAAAATTGGCACGGGGAACAAAAAAACTCCAACAGGAGAGACTGCGGTGATGTGGTGTTAAAATAAACCAAAAAAATTAGTAAAAGAATTTAATAAAATATTAAATTTATAGAGAGAATACTTAATAGATACGGTTACATTTTGATTTTAAGTTAACGCAGAAAAGTTACATAAGCAATTAAATGTTAATAAGCATAGATAGCCAAAATTAATGAGAAAGACAAAAAATGAGCTCAATTTAAATTTGCATGCTTTATACTGGATCCAGTTTAAAAAAAATTAATTTTAAGAAAGAAGATCAATAATTAATAATAATAATTATTATTATTTAAAATGAAACAATAGAATCAATATTTAATTAGGATAGGCCATTTGAATAACAGATAGATAATATTTAAAAAATTTTAATTTATAAGAAAGCATAATTAGTTTAGCTTTAAGAGTATAATTCAGTTAATTTAAATAAATTTTTATAAGAAAATAATTTGAATCGTTTAACCAAAGCAAGTTAACAAAATAAGCAAAGTTTACAACATTCTTAAAAAAAACATTTATAGAGCTTTTGTTTTAACAAATTATGTTTTACAAATAATTAAAAATTAAGAAAAGTTATCAAAATTATGCTATAGTAAGTAAGGTGCATGGATGCCAGTTAAGTCCTGACCAAACTATGCTTAGCAGCATAATTTAACAAAATTAAATTTGAAATCATTACATTATAAATTACAAAAAAAATAATAATGATGGATTTTTATGTATATATAAATATATATATAGCGGATGCTTCAAAAGTAGTTATTTTTTTATTAAAAGAAATGTAGAATCAAATCGTTGAGAAATAAAGTTATCGGGTGACATATGAAAATTCATAATTGTTAACATTCGCCCAAACTTGGTTACATTTATGTTTCAAACATGTTAACATTCGCCCAAACTTGTTTAAATCCATCCCAAACTGGGTTTAAATCCATCCCAAACTGGGTCCCTGCAAAGAGCAGAAAAACCAGGACTTAGAAAATGAGGGCTACCGCAAAACACAAAAGATAAAAGGTAGCTAAATCCCAAAGGCACCACAAGAAAAAAAACAAAATAATTCGCTTTAAGAAAAGCATAAATTTCAAAATTTAAAAATTTTAAATTACCCAAAAGGTTTACAAAAATTTACAAAATTTAAATAAATCATTTTCGGCTTCAATGGGTTTTAACTACAAATAAAAAGAGAAGAACTTACCGAAACACGGGAAAGCAAAATGGTCAAGTAAAACAGCGACATAACGCACCCCGAAAAACTTAAAAATAATTACGGCACAAGTACCAGTAAAAACACGTCCAGCGACATGACCATTTGCAGCAAGAAGAAGGAGGGAAGCAAAAATCACTCAAAAGGAAAACTCTGATCTGACGTCACGGGTCCCCTCCAACAAGCTAATCATGAACGTAAAGACATGAAAGAAAGAAGCAAGGGAAACCGCCACGGCAGATAAATCAGATAGCAGCGGACGGTATTACAAAGGCAAAGAAGAGCAAGCGATTACGAGATAACTAATTAACTTAGACACAGCAGATAACAAAATTTAAATCAAACAGAACAGAACCAGGAAAGGAAATAATTAAATTGAATTGTAACGTTTTCCCAATAAACGTTACAGTACAATTGTACTTTTATAACTGTACAACCTTATAGCTGTCTCCTAAATTTTAAAAACACTATAACTTAAATATCGGCTGATTTCCAATTTATTTCAATATTATCATTTGGCATATTTATTATTGTGTTATCCTTCAACTTTGTCGTTCAAAAGAAAGCGGAGTATTAATTAAATGCACTCAGTGTTTGCATAAATAATTACTTAGTTATTTCCGTCTTCTTGTCACAGATCAATGTTTGATATGATAATAAGAATAATATAGACAATGATATGACAATTAAAATGAGTGCAGGATTATACCGGGTGAGTAACATAAAACTGAACCCATATCGTCTCCTGTAATCGTATTGTGGTTCCAATATTTTTTAATCAAACTGTCAAAAGACAAGTGTACCTCAATATTTTTGAAGAGACTTATGCGCAATTAACAAACAACGAGAAAGAATACAGCTTCTTTCAACAAAACGGAGCACGTCAAACGTTTCACTAAATTGCGTGCATGCTGCTTTCACGAATGAATCACCACTGGATGGTGGCCTCCACGATCCCTAGAGTTGTCTACTACCGATTTTTTCTCTAGGGCTACTTAAAGCAGAGTGTTTATGCAACTAATCCCCACAATTTAGACGAACTGAAGGTAAACAAAGCGATTGACAACAACGTTTTGTGTCAGACGCATCTCCATAAATATGATCAGTTGCGGACAAAAACGCACCGATGCTCAGGGTAGTTATTTTCAACAACTTTTGTAACAAAAAAGTAAATAAATCCAACATTTAAATTACTTTTAATGTTATTTTTTATTTAAATTATCCGCGTCAATCAAACAATTTTATTACAATTTAACCAACCGATTCTGCAGTGGTTACGTTATGGGTTCGGTTTTAAGTTGCTCACCCATTAGAATATAAGACAGAATTTTAAGTGATAGTAATCACAACTATCTCGAACCACTAATGAATTTCATTGTACAGCCAACTCTGTGGTAAATGGACTGAACGTATAAAATGTGTAGGGTAAAATGTAACTTCTTCATGAGCCTTGGCATACAGATGAAGAGTCGAATACTTAAACCGAGTAAGAAGGTTAACTTACATCTCTACTTACTTAGTATAAGACTTATATAGTTAGAATAAGACGTATTAGGTTTAATCTAGTGTTTTGACGCACGCTAAACACATTTTTTTATTTGATCTAAACAATATATCATACCAATAATATTAAATGGAAAAATAATCATTGAAACAAAGTTAAATTTGGTTTTTATTCATATCAACTCGAAACAGTTTTTAAAAAATAAGCTCGAGTCAACAAAGAAAAAATGATGCGAGAAATTTAATTTTCTACTGTAAATAATGTCCAGAAACATTATTCTTCAAACCGTATCGTTTTGTTTTTTCAGTGTTTATTGTATTTTTTATTTTGCCTGCAGGAGAAAGTACTTCTCATACCGTGATTCCGTGCATACACCGTACATCGATAAAATACTGTATTATTGCAGTCAATTGATTAAAACTGGTATTTTTACTTTCTCTTCTCTATATGAATATATAGGAAAGAAAAGTATAATTATACAAAAATGTGTGATTATACTGTGTGTCTGTGAAAGAATATCTCAAGAACGGAACATCGTACAAACTTGAAACTTGAAAATTAAGTTATAATTATACTACTACTAAACCTGGCACAAACATTTTCATCAAAATCGGTCAACTGAAAGTAGTAGTTTATTCCTGTCATTTTTCGCTTTTTTGCGATTTTCTCAAAAACGGCTCCTACGATATATTTTTAAAAATCACCTCATTTACTACAATTTTTATGCTCTAAAAGATAGGGTCTGCTGAAATTCTTAAGGAGGTTGTTTTCTCGTAAACAATTGGTTTTTCAAGATTGCGCCTTTAATATGTATTTTATCGCAAAAAATGTATTATAATAAAGTTGTAGAGAATTTAAAACTTTACAACTTTTATTTTTAACTCTTAGTTTAGCTGAAATTAGCGATTTTCTGTTTTTTCTCACGAAAACGTGTACAAAATAGGATTTTTTAAAGAATTCAGCCTTAGTATGCGTTTTACGACAAATGTATTAAATAAAATTGATATTTAATTGAAAGATCTACAATTTTATTTAGAGCATTTTTCTCTACAGAGCCTAGTTTAGCGTGAAAGAGTGATTTTCCGTATTTTTAAGCCAAACTGAGGTTGATTTTTTTTTTTTGATCATTTACTCATGATTAAAATAAGGTTATGTTTTTGAGGTTAGTTTTTAGTTTAATTCTAATGTTTTAGTACTAATGTTAAATAATATTGTTCATTATTTGCATTGGTAAGAAAAAATTGTGGGAGTGTTTCACACCAGATTTTTTGTTGTTGTTTTACTACAAGCAATTATATGTTTAATTTTATTTTATAGATTAATTAAATCCTGATTTTCAAATTTGGCTTTAAAATTTAATAAATTTTCTGTCAACAAAATTAGTACCTAGTATATTTTCTTTATAAATTAAGTGTACAGCTTGGATTTTATTAGAAGATACTAAACGAATTTAACGAGAAGGTTGCATTTTCAAACTAGCCGGATTAAAATTTAGTTTCAGTATTAAGAAATAAAATTGTTTGGTGAAGATGAACCGTAGAATGACTTGAAAGTTCACCAATGAGTAGCTACGACTATAGCAGACATGATATTAACACTGAGAAAACTAAATATATGGTCGTTGGAGGGTTAAGACACAATATACAAACCGACAAGGAAGTCATTGAGTTGGTAGGCTATACGAGTAAGAATATTTCGGCACACTTTAAAAATCAGATGGTACACTAGAAAATGATACTTTGGAAAACGTTAGTAGAGGTAGGGCCATCAACAGAATGTTACGTTCTCTCACATAGAGTAATCATATATCATGTGGGACTAAGAAGAAAATCGTTCGGTCTTTTGTTGAAAACTCCTCTATTTATGGCTCAGAGGTTTATAACAACAACAATACTTTTGCTGTTACAGTGATCTTATGGTAAAAAAAATTAAAATATTGGTCTAACCTACACAATACTAATTTCCCATCCAATTTCAGCCTATTTAATAACTCTTATTCCGACAGTAACAAACGATTTATGCTGGTGCTAAATTGGTAAAATAAGAGACTAAAAAATAAATATTAGGCTGCTTATCAGTCTTACTAGAACCAGTTAATTGCCAATACAAAAAAAATTATAAACCCTTGAAAAGAGGCGTTGATTTTTAAAAAGTATTTTAAAGCTTACCTTGATAAAATTATGTGTTATTGGTGGCTTGATTCATTGAAATCGGTTCATATATCCTGTGAGATCCTGTAATCGGCGTTGAATTTTCCATGATTCGAGCCTAGTTAATAAATTTCTTTAAAAAACATATGTTTTTTAAAGAAATTTATTCAGGTAACAGGTAATATTATTACTTGTTTTACTATGAGGATTTTTATGCCTATCCTGTGACATTAATTACTGGTTTCATTTATTCGCCATTAATTATTATCTAAATTTATATTTACATACATTTTAATAAAAGCAACATAAAAAAAAATTAAAAAATGGATTTAATTGCTAAAACTGAATAATTGTTTTAATTACTTAAAGAAAATGGGATTGCATAACCAGACGTTATAATACTCATTACAGTATTCAGTCTAATACCAATTAGACAAACAAGGCATTTACATTTAGGGGATTAGAATGGATACGATTTTCTAAAAGGGAACCTTTCACCTCTTTAACACTGAAGCTTTAAATATTGTCTGTCTATTGTGTTATCCCATCCTGCCTTATTTACTCAGCTAACAGACAACTCTCTTGTATAAGTTTTAAAAGACTGAGCAATTCTTTTTATCGAAGATTCACTCCAGGTTTATTGCCCAAAAATTGAATATCTGTTATCGAAATTGATCCAAATTTAAAGATAATATGGGAAGATCTTCCACGAAGTATGCAAAATGGGTCACCATTAAAAAAGCTCCATGTTGTAAAGATGTTTGTTCGGGTGACAGTGGCCCGTAAACAGGCTCAAAACCAGCAAATATTGCTCCCTCCTCTGACCTAGTAGTACTTAAAGAACAAGAATACGGGGTATGATCATTTTTTTACAGAAGATTTAAAAGTATATATTTCGTCAGAAAGGTGATCTTATTTTACGTACAGAAGCTGTTATATTTAAACACAAATGCTTTTCAAGGAAGTGCGATGTTGAGTAGTTGTACGTTTCAACCCACTGAGGAAGATATTGGTAAACGAATGAACCTTTATCATCAGTTTTAGATTGATTCATCCAATTCTTTTGAGTTTTAAACTACTTACTGTTTTATTTATCAGTGGAATTGAAAAGAATATTTTGGTTAAAAAAAGAAGGTTTATTTTCTTCGGAAACGGCGCCGTAATCTTTGAATTATTCAAATTAAAAAATTTTAAGACAGAACAAACTTCGTTTGCCAGTAAATACCAATTATAAAGTGATATTACTTTCGAAGTAATATTTAGTTAACAATGGTTGTTCAATAATTCCAGACTAGTACCTGTTTTCAAATACAATAACGGTAAAAAGGAAGATTAAAAACCAAAAAATATGAAATACCAAACTTCAAAAAGGAGACATCTAAGAATAAACGACAACAAATTAGCGCAAAGTCTATAATAATATGATGGCATACTTATCTTTTATAAAATGATATAAAACAAGTCTTTGAACGGAGTACTTTATAAGAAAACTTAAGCATCATTTATAAAATATGTACAATAAGCCAATGTTTATAATTAAAAGAGAAAGAACGTAATAAAAAAGCAAGAAGAAGATGAGAAAGAAGAATACTGGAGTTAAGAGTTACTGTTAATGGTCGGGAGAAAGGGGTAGAAGAGCCTGAAGAGGAGTGAAATGAAGAGTAGGTTTACAACGGCCGATAGAAAAGTCTGCTTTGTGCTGCTGATGGAATATTAAGTCAGAATCTCGTTTGATGTGGTGCTCGCGCTTCCTAACCTAAATTAACTGGCATCTAATAAAGCTTATTTTCCTTTATATTCTTCTCCAGCCAGTGTTTGCCTCGCGACTGTCAATTTTCTAACAGAACACAATACACCATAATCTTTCATCGTTACGCGCTTTCCTGTAGGATACACTACATTGTAATATGCTACCCGACTCTCATGCGTACAAGTCACTCACTAGCTACCTCACAAATTTATTCTGTTTAATCTCCTTCAACTTCCACCTGGAAACTATTATCTACAATCTCGTTCGGTTTTACAAATAAATTTACTAAAATTAAAAGTTATGTCGTTAATGGACGTTACATTAGAATACCAGTCAGCTATTAATAATTTCTCTGAATTCTTTTAACAACTGAAACCGATTTTAGTGAACCATCTAAGGTTAAGTTTTGTGAAGTTTCATAGTAGTATTAAGAGTGTACAATATATAGTATATGTAATCAAACCTTTAATCTGTCTGTAACAATAAATGATTCACTCTTAAAATTAAATTCCTTTCTTCTACAGAAAAAATTATACAAAAAATAAGTTTTTACCATTAAGGAAATTAATCAATGATACCGTTACTTGGAGTAACAAATGAGCTACTACTATCGGTTTCATAATCATAGATAACCGAGTTTGAATCCTTGTATCTCCGAAACTATGAGTTGGATTTCAACACATTTCACATCAAAATTTAGCTCATTTCATTCTGTGTTGACCTATATTTTTAATGGTTTTTTTAAATTACCATACGAAGTTGGAAAACAAAAAGACCCGGTTTATTTGCTACCGCAACAAATTTCATGCGTTTAGAGGCGAAAAACTCGATAACTATTTGAAATAAAGTTTGAAATTTTAACACGACATAGACAATTATATTCTTACAGCGTGTACGAAATTTCAAATTCGTACGTTATTTAAATTTTTATTTATTATCAATATTCTGAACCCTTGCTATCTCGGTAACCTCTCAATCGTTCGCACAGGCATATTATCGTTTTATTCAGCGTAAAAGTTAGTACAAATATGTTTATAACAAAAAATTGGCCAATGCTGTGATAGAATTTTTTTAAATTTTGAAAAATAGATTAGGTAATGCAGGGGGTAGGCACTACGATATAATATGTTGCCAGTTTTCTATGTTCAGAATTTAAAATATAAATTAAAAGTTTTTATAATCAATATGAAACTAAGACGTTATATTTTATTTAAATTAATAAATGAAATTAAACGTTTTCTCCCTTAATTCTGCATCAATAACAAGAAATACCTAATAGAAAACAATACAATAAATAATTTTACGTTATTAACTGTAAAAAAATGCGTTGGCATAGAGAAATGGAATTTTAATAAGTTTGCCGCATTAAAAATTAAAAACAAATAAAAAATCACTACATTTAATAAAATTGCTGGTTGTTATTTTTATACACGAAAATAATAATTATGTCCACAGTTCATTTAATTAATTTGAATTTTAAACACTTTATGCGTAAAAATGTTGAAATTCGTAGAATATTGTAATGTAAATAAAATACATTAGGCCTAAATTAATTTTAAAAATGAAAAATTGTTTTAAATTATTTTGTTAATAAATTTTACAGTGTTCGTAACACGAAGATCCAGTAAGGAACTGTAACACTACTTATAGGTACACAATACTGACAGAAAACTGATGTTTAAAGATAAATGTTTAAAGCTCACACGTTCCATTTCTTTTGTCATCAAAATTATTATCCGCACATATTTTATTAACATAGACTACTATGATTTTATTCCGAGTTATTTTTGGAATCTGATTATTTATAAATAATAAAACTTATTTATAAATGTATAGCAAATAATTTTTACAAATTAATTATTATAATAGTTATAACAACTAGAAAATTACAATTACCATAAACAGTTAACTTATCAACAAACTGAATTTACGAAAAAAAAATTTAAAATTTAACCAGGACTTAATCTAAACTTAACTAGAAGTATTATTGCTATCTACAATCAGATAATTAATTTTTACTTACAAACTAAAGCAATTGTACATTAATTACCCACTACGAAGAAATTGTTTTAATACTGAACGTGTTATGTAGAAATTACTTTTTAACATCATACTTCAACACTAACTTAACAGCGGCTCAATTAACATTGAGCCTAAGAAAACCGCAAAAGAGTAAGCGCTCTTTTGAAATAAACACCCATAGAATTTTTAGAACAATAAAGAACAAAATGGAATAATCTATAGAAATAAGTATCAATATGATATTAGAACCCAATGCAACACAGTAGAAGTCTATATTCTGGAAAGATAGCAAGTGAGGTGATCCCTGGAAGGTAATACGAGGTGGCCTATATGTCGGTTTCCTTAATATTTACGGAAATCGGAAGAAAGGTTAATGGAATAAGAAACCTTCAGACAAAAAATAACAATTTTAATAATGAACAGCTGTACATATACATATTACTTTGTAATTGTTGATGCAGGTGTTCAAAAAGTCCACCATGATTCTCTGTACACTCTAATCAGCGACTTAAAACTGACACAAGTTTTCAACAGCAACATTTTATTGTCATTTACATAGTCAAATGCAATTTCAACTGATTTTTGTGCAGGTTTTGTGGCTTGGAAGAATAGAATCGTTTCTTTACTATGCCTCACAGTGAAAAATTACACTGAGTTAAGTCTGACGAGCGCGCAGGCCATTTGATTGTACCACGATGACCAACCCATTCATAAACTTTGAATTTTAAAAACTCACGAACTTCGATACCGAAATGTGCTAGGGTGCCATCTTGTTGCCAGATGAGCGACTGGATATTGTGAACAGGATTTTTTCTGGAAATACTACTTCCTGTAGCATTTGGAAGTAATTTTCCGAGTTAACGATTCCCTCAAAAAAGTAATGACCTATCAGTACAGTACTATAAATACCTCCCCATACCATAACACCAGGCACATTAAGCTCTTTTTGAATTACAATATGAGGATTTATATCCGACCAGTACGCGCAGTTATGCCGATTAACTCGTACAATGAGTTTTAAACTGCCTCATCAGACCATAAAATTGATCACAAAAAGTTTGGATCGGCTTCTGCACGGATAGGAACTATCTCCAGACATCCAACCCCGCCTGTCGCTATCGTCCTCATGAAGCGCTTGGAGTAAAGATGAACAAAATGGCTTCAATTTTAATTCCTTTATCATCCTTTGCATACTAGTTCGTGATAACCTTAGTTCAGAAGATGCCTTACGAGTTGATTTACCAAGACTGGGTATAAACACTTCAGCAACCTTTTGTAGGTTATCGTCATTGCAAATAGATCGTGGACGACCACACTTCGAGGCATTTAATACGATTCCTGTGTTTCAAATTTCTTATTTAATTTTCGTAAATGTTTTCGAATCGGTAACGACACACCTGGATACTTATCACAAAATTCCTCGAGTACTTTAGCACTACTTTTATGATGATTCCACCACAACTGAAGCATATAAACTCGTTCAGTTGCAAATAGTTTAAAAGTACAGTTACGAAGGAAAAAATTGTAACATCACAGGGACGTACCTCATAATAGCCACTGTTACAGACAACTAATGAATGTTGTACGTGATGCTGCCAACATTACACTATTACCGACTTATCAAAATGAAATGCCTATCTCATGGGGAAACCGACAAATAAGTCACCCGGTATGAACATAATTTTTTGTCAAAGGTATCTTTACTGAGAATTGCCTTTTCATGCAATTTACTTTTCACATAAACTATTGATTGTTCTGTAAGGAGCAGGATTGTAGTTAAATTCTAATAGAAAAATACTGCATTATATTATATAGAGTATTTAATTAAAATATAAATATGTTATTCTTTGTTTACAATTTTTTTTAAATGTAATAAATATCTTCACAATGCATTTAAAAATTAGAATTTTTAACAAGAATTTTCTATTTAAAAAATTATGTAATTTACTGAATAATCATTATTGTTCTTAGCTAAAATATGTGTAGGTACATGAAACCTTTTTTCTTCGTTTGCTATATTTATGTGGAAGCTTCCGTTCCTTAAGGTTGCTCATGATTTATAAAGAAATTGTTTTGTTTTTTTACCGTACCACATTTTTTAGTTTTTGTGGAGTTATCAACTTTGATAAGTCAATCAGTTTTATACATAAGTTATATTTTACTTTTAGTTATTGCAAATCTGAATTCATAACCCTTTTATAACCTCAACGAAACAAAACAGAGACTAAACTATGCAAATAAATATTTATGGCTATAAAATGCATCTCTATTTTATTAACGTAATGTCCATTATAAGTTAAACGAACAAGCTAAGTAGGGCGCTAAGCATTGTAAAATATTAATAGAAGTTTGTAACAATTAATCTGACTCGTTTATAGGTGCATTAAACAAGCCTTTTTCCTCAAAACTTTATGTAAATTATTTTCATAATACTACATAAACATCAGTAATTTTACAAGTTTAATTATGATTTTGCAACTTAACTTTAAGAGGAGAATAATAAATAATGTACTTTTGAACTTTATTTAGGATGTTTTAATAGAACACGTATTCACAGGAAAAGCTCAGTTCTAGTCCTGTACATACAGAAACTTTTTAAAGTTTGACATAACAAATAGAAACATTTTTAAGTAAATAATATTATAAACATTACCTTGTTCAACCGGATATCCGTATTACCTATCCCAATCTAGATAGGAAACAATTTTTATTGATATATTCGCGATATTTCATATGGCTTACAATTTGAACAACACTGCAACTGGGTGTGAACAGGTGAATCATTTTTTTGTTGTTTAGTGATATTGTTTGACTTATAGTCAAGTTTATTTTAAGCTTATGATTTGTAATTAATTTACTTAAGTATTCTTAATGTATTTAAAATATTACCTTATTGTATTCTTTCTTTTATTTATAATTAGTTTTTGTTAATTTATGTTAAATTAATACGCATTTATTACTTTTATGATTATTTAGTTTAACTTACTTTTATTTAAAATGTCGTAAAATGAGATAAGAAGTTGAAGATTTCATTTATTTTGCATGATCCAATTTTTAGTTTAATTTTGTTTATATTTGAAAAAATGGAGTGAAAATAAATAATAATAATTATTACTCGTTAGTAGTCTGAGTTTAACAATAAATCGAGTCAATAAATAATTGTTATAAGTATAAAAAAAGTCTTTTCGTTATTCATTATACCCAAACCCTAAACGAAGCTAATTTTAGGTGATCCAATATATCTTTAATTAAATAAATTAATGTAATCATTGAAAATGTAATGATTGCCACCTTTGCTGACGATACGGCAATAATGCCATGTGATGCAGACGAAACCGTTGCGACTCGCAGAGTACAGATGTATCTAAGTGAGCTGGAAATCTGGCTAAAGATATGGAAGATCAAGGTGAACGAGGACAAATGTACGCATGTAACGTTTACTACCAGAAAGGCAACTTGTCCTCCTCTCCAACTGAATGGCAAGAATATTCTACAGGCAAGTGATGTAAAATATTTAGGAACGTACTTAGATAGAGGTCTGACTTGGCGCAAACACATTCAAATGAAAAGGAAATAGCTGGATTTAACATTTAGAAAGATGTTATAGCTCTTTGGTAGGCGTTCCCAGCTTTCGATTGACAACAAACTACTTTTGTACAAATCCATGCTGAAGCCGATTTGGACCTACGAGATTCAGTTATGGGGCACAGTATCGACTTCAAACATCGAGATTCTGCAGCGGTTTCAATCAAAAGCTCTGCGAACCATACTGAATGCACCATGGTATATTACCAACGCCGATATACATCGTGATATGGATATGCAGATGGTACGAGAAGAAATACGAAGTTTCAGTTGTAAATACATCAAACGTCTAAACAACCACGTAAATCACTTAGCACTGAATTTTTTAGACAACGGCAATGATGTTCATAGATTAAACGTGCTACAGTACTGGATCTCCCAGTGCGATTCTGATAGTGTGATGTTAAATTGTAAATAATATAATGTTAATATTCTGTAGATGCCTGGCGTGTTTGAGTGTGATTGTTGTAAATAACTAATTTTTTTTCATATAACTTTTTAAATGCATAATCTGTTATAAATAACAATAAATGCAACTTATCAAATAAATACAACTCATGAAAAAATTACAACCCACTGATGTAATTAACAAATTATAACATGAAAACATATTATACTGTTCTTAATTAATATTAACAATCACAAATTATATAGTGATTTTTAAAATAAATAAATAAAAAAAAAACAAGAAAACTAGAAAAACAAATAAAAAATAACAAAAACCTCCTTTAAAACGAAAAAACAAATAAGAAGTAATAAATAATAAGCACATGATTCCGAAATATATGTACACCTACCTTTTCTGGAGATAATTTAAAACGTTCATTTAGCTATTTACAACATACACACTCAAACACGACAGTCATCTACAGAATACTAACATTATAATATTTACAACTTTAAAATCGCACTATTAGAATCGCCCTGGGAGATCCAGTACTGTAGCACGTTTTAGCCTATTGACATCATTACTGTTGTCTAAGAGATTCAGTGCTAAGTGATTTACGTGGTTGTTTAGACGTTCGATGTATTTACAACTGAAACTTCGTATTTCTTCTCGTACCGTCTGCACATCCATATCGCGATGTATATCGGCATTGGTAATATACCACGGTGCATTCAGTATGGTCCGCAGAACTTTTGACTGAAACCGTTGCAGAATCTCGATGTTTGAAGTTGATGCTGTCCCCCATAACTGAATTCCGTAGGTCCAAATTGGCTTCAGCGTAGATTTGTACAAAAGTAGTTTGTTGTCAATCGAAAGCTGAGAACGCCTACCAACGAGCCAATACATCTTCCTAAATGTTAAATCCAGCTGTTTCCTTTTCATCTGAATGTGTTTGCGCCAAGTCAGACCTCTGTCTAAGTACATTCCTAAATATTTTACATCTTTTGCCTGTGGAATATTCTTGCCATTCAGTTGGACAGGAGGACAAGTTGCCCTTCTGGTAGTAAACGTTACATGCGTAGATTTGCCCTCGTTCACCTTGGTCTTCCACTTTGTCAGCCAGATTTTCAGCTCACTTAGATACATCTGCACTCTGCGTGTTGCAATAGTTGGGTCTGCATCACATGACATTATTGCTGTATCGTCAGCAAAGGTGGCAATGATTGCATTTTCAAGAACAGGCAAATCAGCTGTGAACAGAACATATAAAATTGGTCCCAGAACGCTTCCTTGCGGAACACCAGCCTTGATCTCTTTCAAACCCGTTAAGTGATTTCCAACCCGGACTTGAAATAACCGTTGGTTAAGATACGAAACCAGAACACTGTACAGATTCTCCGGAAACACAGCTTTAAATTTATGGAGTAGACCAGGATGCCAAACTCTATCAAATGCTTGAACAACGTCTAACAGCACAGCCGAACAGTACTTCTTTTCCTCTAAACATTCACGGATGACGCTTGTCAATCGATGCACTTGCTCTATGGTACTATGCTGCTGCCGAAACCCAAACTGATGATCCGGATAAGATGACGATCTTCTATAACTGGTTTCAACCGCTTCAGACATATTCTTTCAAAAACCTTTGACATCACCGGGAGTATACTAATAGGACGATACGAGGAGACCTCATTTTCCGATTTACCTGGCTTCAATATCATAATAATCTTTGCTACTTTCCACTGGCTAGGAAAATACCCTAAGCGAAACACAGCATTAATTATCATAGTAAGCATTACTAGGGCTTTTCTCGGTAATTCCTGCAACATCCTCCCTGTAATGAGATTGTACCCTGGGGCTTTCTGAGGATGCAATTCAGAAATCGCACGCTTAACATCACGAACTGTAACCCGTTCCAAATGGTGCTGTCGCTGCTGCGGATCCATAACTACCGACCTTAAAATTTCTGCTTCCTGTACCGGATCACATTGTACATCATGGGGCTGAAAACGCTGCTCCAAGTGATCTGCAAATAGAAGCGCCTTGTCACCATCACTTCTAGCCTAATCATTGTTCTCCATCTTCAACGGCGGAATAGGCCGGCAAGGCTGTTTAAATCTTTTAGTCACCTTCCACAGGGAGTAATCTGTATCAGCCGTGGGACTTAGATTCTGAATATAATCATTAAACGTTTTTTCTTTTACGTTTAGGATCATCTCCTTTAGTCCACGTGCAGCTCTGTTGAAGTTGGTTCTATCCTGTGGGTGACGAGAATACTGCCATAAACGTCTCAATCGGCGTTTCTCCACAATCATCTCCTTAATCGCTGTAGGATAATCGAAGTACTTGGTCGTAGCTTTTTCTTCAGGTGTTGACTGCCAAGAAGCGGTCTGGATGGCCTCATTAAGGATTTCTACAGAATTTTCAATATCATCTAACGTTTGTAGAGGAATATTAAGTTGAATGCCTGATTGAAATAAGTTACGAAAATTACACCAGTCAGTTCTCCTACTACAAAATTTAAAGGTTTTTCAGAACACAGTACTGTTGTGCTGACCGTAACTAATATAGGCGTATGATCTGAAGACAGGTCCTGACTGGACCGTATCGCAAAGTAATTGTGAGAAATACCTTTTGTAATTACAAAGTCTAATAAATCTGGTAACTTACGTCTATCAGTCGGCCAATATGTAGGCTCACCAGAGGATAAAGTGTTAAGGTTATTAATTTGAATTGTTTTGTACAATTCCCTGCCTCTTGGATTGATAAGTCTCGAGCCCCAAAACGTATGCTTAGAATTATAATCACCTCCAGCTAAAAATCTTGCACCTAATGTGTTGAAACATTCTTGAAATTGATCTTTGCTAATGTTATGCCGAGGCGGGCAGTAAACAGATGTTAAAGTTAAATCTTCAGCCCAGTCTGTAATACAAACGCTTGTTGCCTGAATATGATCTGTTCTATATTTAGGAAGCTCAAAGTGTTTAATCGAATTTCGTATAATTACAGCCGTTCCTGCATGCGCCCTATTATCGGGATGAGTGGTAACATATATGTTGTAATTTAAAAGTCGCATATAGTGCCGTTCAGTAAAATGGGTTTCTGATACAAGCAACACATCTATTTTATTTTCATTTAAAAATACTTCTATTTCGTGACGGCGTTGCATCAAACCGTTTGCATTCCACACTGCTATATTATAAAAATATTTCATTTTAATTTATTTATAACGGCAGTTAATAAGTTAATCAATGTTGTTATTTGTTCCGCCTGCTTTGACAAAATTAATTCAAACCGTGTAAACGCACCTTGCATAACGGATGATATATCAGGACCCTGCTGATTGTC
Source organism: Catonia carolina (assembly GCA_035578175.1). Classification (NCBI taxonomy): domain Eukaryota; kingdom Metazoa; phylum Arthropoda; class Insecta; order Hemiptera; family Achilidae; genus Catonia; species Catonia carolina. The sequence goes on along the minus strand of JAQMRL010000001.1, from coordinate 250,025,374 downwards.
ATGAGCACAATTGTCGACAGAATGATTTTTCCTGACCGTTTGAGAATAACTCATACCTGAAACTACTGAACATGTTCTGGTATCCCTATTGCCGACCTCATTAACGGGAGTTTTGACGGCATTAGACCGTTTGGCAGGTACCGCAGAAGATCTGGACTTAATAATCTCCTGAAAAATCCGGCAGCCCTTATAACTTGCAGGATGATTATTTCCACAATGCATGTCCACAATACATGTAGCTGGTTCATTTTTCGAAATAGTACAGCAAATCGTACTGTGGTTGTCTCCACACTTAACGCACCTCGGTTCACGCTGACAATACTTTTCGGTATGGAAAAAGCGTTGGCAACGCTTGCACTGTGGAATATCGTTTCGCTTTTTGTAAGGTGGTTCGAACTTAATTTTCATATTAAGCAAAAATTCTATGTCAAAAATGTCTTTATTATTATTTTTAGGTTCAAGTTCCACATAAAACAAAGAAAGCGGTTGTCTTGTTTCCCTGTGTTCAATGGGGGAAATATTTCTAACGGTGTGCCCGTACTGAGTAACCGCATCGGCAATCTCATCAGTTGCTACCGAATGATGCACATTGCGTAAGACGACCCGATACGCCCTTTTCTGACGTAGTTAATAAGTGTGAAACTGTATTTGGCGCTGCTTAAACATGTAAACAACATTCTCATGAGCTGTTAAAGTCTTTGTATTTACTTTTATACTATCACGATTAACTATTTTCAAAAAGAAATCATCTTTTGCAATAATATTTTCAAGTTCTCTAGTTAAATCATTAATATTTTCTACACCTGGCACAAAAATTGGAGGCGGATTAGGTTCACTTTTTTCTTTGAGTCAGATACATTGTTTACGTTATCAATGTTTAATTCAGTTAAGACACTGAATTTATTTCGACTTAAAATAGGGCTACCACTATTTTCGTCTAATTTCGTTACTTTATTTTTTTCATTAATTTTGTCAGAACTAACTCTCTTTCTATTATTAAATTTATTTTTACCAACTTGTTGCCAAGTAGCAATTTCAGTCTGAGAATGTATTAAACCACAGCTGTTAACATCAAGTTGCATATTGAGAGAAGCGCGAAATCTAGGATCTCTAACAGCTGATTTCTTTTGAATTTGATCAGCTGACAGAGCCGACTCAATTTCAACGTCAAACATGTCTTTTTCGCCATTTTGTCCATCTTCCATATTGGAAGGTTATGTTTACACTAAACCAATTTAAAAATACCTATTAGTAATTGCTTACCCTCCCGGTAAACATTCCAAAATACAGTTCACCTACAAAATAAGTGCACAAACAATTAACAACAACAAAATCAAAATTAAATTATAATCGAACAATCAGTAGCGCAAAAAACACACGTGTTGTCAGTGCTGAAACTAAACCGGAACTCAAATAACTAAATGAACATTTTAAATTATCTCCAGTAAAGTTCGTTGGACATATATTTCGGAATCATGTGCTTATTATTTATTACTTCTTATTTTGTTTTTTTCGTTTTAAAGAAGATTTCGTTTAATTTTTTTTATTTATTTATTTAAAAACCACTTTATCGAATTTTGATTGTGAATAGTAATTAAGAACAGTGTAATATGTTTTAAAGTTATAATTTGTTAATTACACCAGTGGGTTGTAATTTATTCCTGTGTTAAATTTAATCGATAAGTTGCATTTATTGTTATACATTAGATCATGCATTAAAAAAAGTTATATAAAAAGAAATTTATATGAGACTATTGGAAACACAAACATTTTAGTTATTCTAATTTCGTAGAAAGTTCATTGTAACCAAAATTAATCTGAGAGAATCGGAAAAGTTATAAATAATTTCAAAGAACATGTTTTGCAAATGAATATTGTGCAATTAGTTTAATATAGAAATGTCTCAGAAAAAGTTTTGTGAATCGTGCAAGGGAGTCAAAACTAGAAAGACATTTTCAAATAAATAAAAACTCTCAAATATTCATATTAAAATTATTATCCCAGCACATATTTTTTTCAAAATTGAATGTATTAAGACAACTTCTGTTAAAATGTCACCTAAATTCAAAATATATATATTCTCAAAAAAATATTTAATATTAAGAATAGCGTCGCTAACAGCTTATGAACACAACATTTAAAAACATTTTAAACAAACAATTACCTATTATAAATAATAAACTGAGGGAGTATTTAAAACTTTTATTTTTTATTTAAGGTGGAGAGAAAGACTCATATTCACTCCCTTACGATGGAGGAAGTAGTGATGGACTCAATTGAGGCGTCCTCGTCCAGCCCGAAGGAGACCGCAACCGCCTACCAACCAAAAACCCGACGCCTAGCCACTTGATCCGACATCAGCAAAGAACCCTATACCTTCCTCGGAACTTTTTTTATAACACTACAAGAAAAATTCAGGTTATATATTACTAAAAGGGAAATGTCGGGTTAAAAAACAAATTAAATACTGTCAGTGGAGAATGGAAGGGAACCGTAGCTTAATTCTCGTCTCGCTGTCACTGACCAACACTCACTCTCTCACTTTCATGCATCTCTTTCATCACCAGCTCAGAAAATTAGAGTGCCTACTTTCTGAGATCAAGACAGGATTGATTTACTGTGGGAGAGGGTGATCCCGCTTATCTCCAGATGTCTCCTCCTTCCACAGCCTCCCGATCACCCACTCCACAAACTGAGCAAACAACTTCCAGCTCTCCTCATCCCGCAGCATCGCTGCCCCTACTCTCTCTGGAATCCACTGTGCAACGCCTATCTTTTCAATATTTAAAACTTATTAACAGCAAACTGGTCAATACTTGAATGACTCAGCTACGGTTTAATTACAGTAATCAAAACATAAACAAAGAGTTGGAATTTTGAATCTAGACTTGTGCGTCATTCTTGCATTGACCTCTTTATTCCTTCACTATCTTGATTCATACGAAAACAAATAACAGGAATAAAGTTAAATTTATTTCTATTTCAATTATCCATGTTCATATGTTTTGAGGTGATTGAAGAAGATAGTGGAAAGACAATACCATGCATAGACCCCAAAATCAATTTTAAGGAGTATAAAATATTATCGTGTGTAGTGCTCCTTGTGCCCTGTATTTCATCCCGTTTAAGGGAGTTTATTGCCCCAATCTTCCCCATGGTAATTTAAGGAACATTATCTAAAAACCACTTTAGATCTCAACCTTTTTTTTTTTAAATATCTTAATCTTAGAATCGTTTTAAGCAGAGGGTTCGGGAAATAATTTTTTGATAAAAATACGTTTTAAAATAAATTTATCTCTTTTTACCAATTTTTTTAACTTTAAAGCAAACTATTTTTCAAACCGGTAAAAAACAAAACATTCTGCCTAAAATGTGAATTCAATGAGTAAAACAAAAATAAATTGGCTAGATATCTTTTACAGTTTTTGAGAAACGTTCCTTTTTACTGAAAAAACTGTTTTCTTTTTCAGGAAACGGATTTAAAAACAAGACTATAAAAACTTTTGCTTTGTTAAAGTCTACTATTATTCTAGTACATGCTATCACAAAATAGAAATGCAAAAATTTGTGTAGATTCCAAAGAGTTAAAAATCAAAAATCGATTATTTTTCATTAATGCCCTAATGACCTATCTTAAAACCGTTTGTTGATTTTTAAGAATTTTCACTTAATTAATCACTACAATAATTTTTGTATTCTGGTTTTTGAACCAGTACGCCATTGGGGTATCCCTAATACATTGGGGTAATCCTAATACAGTTTACTTATAAGAACTTTTTGTTACATTCACATAAATGTCATTTAGTATACAATTTTGGGTTAATATAAATTTTCAAATAGCCAATATTTGTTTTTGAAAGTTTATGTGTTAGTGATGTTCATAAAAATCCTGTGCAGATGAAATGATGTAATAAATAAAGAAGGAAAAAGAAAAGAATAGAACATATTCATTTATTGATTCACATTTCAGATTGATAAATAACGGACGTGTGTTTTTAGAATTCCGGTTATCCTCATTCGCGGCTCATACTTCAATCATTCTCGCTCTTTTACCCGCAGAGAATTTTTCATCTCTCTTAATTTACCCACAGTAATATTTCAGTACTTTTACACCACCTCTATTTTACAGTTTTTACATTCTCATGGTTATCTAAGAGAAAAGTTATCATACATTATCAGTGTACTTCTCATCTTTAAAATGTAATATTTCTATTTTAACTTATATTTCTAATGAAATTTAAACTGAAGCATTAAGGAAATTGTTATAGAAAGACATAGGCCGGCCCGATGGAGTAGTGGTTAGCCCAACTGGCTTCTACGCCGGGGTCCCGGGTTTTATTTCCGGTCGGGTCTGGTATTTTTTCATCACTCACTATCATGTATCACCTTTCTCACCGTCTGCATTAGCAGCAATTGCAAAACAGTCAGACGTAAAACAAAAACTAACAGTAAGACATAGTAAACCGATTTAAAAATATACTAGCTATTATTTTACAATTTAAAAAAACTTGAAGGCGTGGCTTGCTTTGTTTGTACTGTTTTTGCCTCTTCCTTTCCTGTGAATCTATACTATTCCCCACTGTCTTTCCAGCTGTTAGTCATCACTGACACTACTCAAACTATCACAAAGAAGCAATTAGAGGGGAAACTTTTCCCCAGTCTTCAGTTGTCGCATAAGCATATTTTACAAAATGTTTTACTATATTGTTCTGTTATAGCTATAGTACCCGTTCGTCAAACGGTTTTTTGATGCTGAGAACGGTCTGTTGGTGTACCGAGTTCGATACTTGTCAGGTCTGATATTCTTTAATCATTCATTGTTATCCACCTCCTTTCAACGTCGACATTATTTTTAATGAAGAAAAAACCAGTTGGACATAAAATAAAAGCAAGATCTTTAATTTAACAAACGCAGCGCTTTATTATTTTCAGAAGCTTTCTTATGGGAAGGTTTATGTTGGAAGGGAAATGAATCACTGTGGCTTTATTAGTTTTCTTGTAGGCTTATCATTAGGGTAATGGGATTGTAGAAAAACATTGTGTACATATCTAGTTATCCAAAATAGTGTGTACACATAGTAACCTCTGTGTAAAGTTGACGTATTTTTGAAAACAGTGTTTGTATTACAGTTGTAAATAGGGAGGACATTTTTATTTCCAAATTTTGTGATTAATTTTATCACTGATTTTTTATTATTGTAAATATTTTTTTATCTCAAAAAATAGAAGTATGGAAGAAGACCTGAAAAAATTAATTAAGGAAGTGCTAGATGAACTTACATCTCCCTCTCTGAACCTGAATCTCAGTTGATATAATACAACGTTTTCTTACTGTTTTCAATGAAATTTACTTTTAAAAAATATTTTACTTTATTCTATTATAAGGTGGTCAACTATCACTTTGTTTAAGTTCATGTACGCTCCTAGGACCGTGAGAGGTTCGTAAACCACTCAAATATTTGTTTGTACACATAATTTCTCAATTAAATCAAATTTATACTTTTTATATAAACTCTAGAGTTTACGCATTAGTTAGGGAAAAATATAAAACCGTCGTCGTCATTCATCATTGGTTGCACTTGAGCCTGTTCCGGCGTCCATCTTTTCCTAGGTCTCCCATTCCACTTGCACCTCTCGGTCTCGGTTCATGAAGCCATGCACTCAAAGGTAGTCGGTCTTATAATAAAATATCTAGTCGGTCAAAATAAATTATCTATCCATAGATTGTCCTTTAAATAATGTGATGTTCTCATTTGAATCGGTAATTTCAGAAAGCCCATAAGTCAAAAAACTAACTTTTAGAAAAATTAAGAAACTTGTAATTTATTATGATTCAATTATAAAAAATTATTAAAAAATATAAATTGTTCGGAGGTCTGTCTCCTTTAATATATAATGTACTTTTATGTTTTTAAAGTCGCTTGTTAAAAAAATGAATATTTAGACTTAAGGTTTTCTAAAATAAATTGGAATAAAATGTTAACTTATGATGTTTTCTGTAAAGTACGTTGTTAGACCAAGAGAAAATTGTGCTGTACAATAGTATTCATTTATTTATTTCAGTAAAACTACTGAAATTATGACGAAATAGCTTTCTGCAATAATAAAAATTGAAATTCTTAACTTTAAGAAAAAAAATGTTGATTTTCAAGGCCATCTACGTTCTCCATCCTTGTCATAAACAGTAGTTGCACCCCTTAAAAAGATTTTTGCATAGAATCTTTGTATGGCCTCTTTCACTAGAAAATAGAGCTTAAGGTTCAAAAGAACATCCACTTTCATTTTTTAATTAGAAGGAAGAATTTTTATATCCTTAAGGATAAGCCTTTTCTTAGTGTTACATTTATTACTTACGGAAAGCCAGACTTGTGATTTTTTGTAGGGTATTGTGTTTACACTCAGTTCTAAAATCCATTAAAGAAAAAAATGTAAAATTTTGACTTGTGGGCTTTCTTAAATGACTGGTTCATTTAACGTTTGAGTTCCACATTCCTCTCTTATCACCTTATTTAATAAAAATGAATAAAAAAGTAATTAGCAGAATTGGTTAGTTTAAATTACTTTTGATTTAGCGCTCCTGGGTAAGCAAAGTGAGAGGTTCACAGACATTTCATGGAGGTCAGCCATTTAAAATCGGAATACAAGTAGGCCAATTTACATTTATTTTCATAATTTCTAAAAATAATATATTAATGAACTAATTTATTAATTCGGTTTATAAAGTTCAGGAGCTGTAAATTATCGCTCAAAATTCAAATGAATTGTAGAAATATTTTAGAAAATCTAAAATTCTTGGAGTACTGATAAGTTTGACACGTTTATAAATGATAACTTTAAATAAACAGTATGAGTGTTTGTACATAGTATGTTAGTTTGTTTGATGCGCTAACAGAATAGTTGTTTCCAGTTTTCATTCCTGTGGAAACTAATTACTGCGGTTAAAACCCATCTGCCATCCAACAATCAAAACTTGTCGGCTAACTATTCAACACAAGTCCAAGAGTTTAATGTAATGCCTCTCGCGTACTGTAATCAACACTCAACAATCCTAATTCCTTCGGGATGATAGCAGTGATTCGGTGGAATTAGACAATAGATGTTATATAATCACATTCACACCACAATCTCACTACCTCCCACTGTAGGCTACCTACCCATACTATTCTAATAAAGACAAAGCCAATGATGCTTTAAGCATAATACCTTACCTTTAATTACAAGCATACTAATTAATTAAGAAACAAACTTTTAAATCTAAATATTAATTAGATTTACAAACTTTTACTCAAAAAAATATAAGACTTTTGAAGTTAAGATTTAGATTTCATTACGTTTCAAAAATGAATTTCAAATGTATTTGAATTATCTATACAGTATATCTCCAATATCCGAAATAATGAGGCGGAAGGCATTTCGGATAATCAAAATCGATTAAAATATGTGAATTTTTTCTAAGTTCAAGATAAATAAAACGAAGGTAATTCGAGTTCGAGTCCTGAAGAAGTGAGCTTGCGCTCGGGATGACGACGTCGTAGCTAGGCTACCTTGTCGTTCGGAGAATTAATTGGACGAAAGAAACGTTTTTTGGAATTTTTCTTTATTTGGAATTACAGATGATTAATTGGGGTAAATATGGGCTCGGAATCGGGATAACAGCGAGAACATTGCCTTGAGAAGGGAAGCTTTTTCTAGTCGGGAGTGTTCTTTTCTAGTAGGAAATATTTATAGGGATGTTTGTAGGGAGTCTATAAATAATTGTGGAATGGCTGTTTAATCTTTACTTGTGGTGGGCGAGGTAACGTGTAGATTTCTCTGACAGCTGGCTGTACAGAGCGTTGACCGGCGTCGTGAAGGACTCTTGAAGTTCGGTGTATGAACTCCTCTAGGTTGGGGGTGAGGAAGTATTCGTGGACGGTTTTATTATTGATGAGGTAGTGGAGGTTGGAAATTTGTCTTACTATGTGGTTGTGAAGGATTATAAAAATACTTTTAATAAGCTTGTTATGTTTCTACATTTATTGATACAGAGTGTCCCGGGAGGATTCTACTAATTTTTGCAGGTGTGATCCTTTTATTAAAATATTGATAAAAGTTCATATAAACATATCCAAAAACGCTTCATTAGCAAGTGGCAGCCAGCGGAAAATTTCGCCCCGATTTGAGTTTTCCTGATGAAATTCGGTCATAGGTACTGAAATTTTGGGGGGCACTATTAGTGATAAATTTAATATCATATAAATCTGGATGTACATGATATTCGGTCTAAAAAAATTAATAAAACAAGTCCTAGAACTGTATCTTCAGTAGTAAAGACATCTAATATAAAAAACACGAATTTTTACGTTTAAACTGCAATAAACTTTGCAAAATTTTACAATAAACAATCAAATTTCTGTAATGAAATTTGTAGAGAATTTGATGGAGGAAAATTTGAAACAAGTTTAATTAATATTAAACAAATATAGTGCAAGAAACTACAATATACTTTAATACAGAACAATACTTTTTACAAGAGAAAATTTCGAAATACATAGGCACGCCGCGCTAAAGTGTACGTATAGTACTGTACATTTTGTCGGAACCGTTTCGGTTAAACGCTATTTCGGTTAAAAGTATTTTGGTTAAGAGAGGTTTTTAATACTTTTAAAGCCTCATTGGACCACTTTAGTTCGTAGCTTGCTAAGCTCATTTTCTTCTTTTAATCTTTTTGCTACACTTTTACAGTTCTTTAGCTTCTCTCTTATACCGCTAATATTTCTTCTGATCTTCTGAGCCTGCTTAGGAAAACACTGCTTTTCTCGCCATCTCTGCTTTCTGTTGAGATCTGGCCCTTGGTTTTTAGTTTTGTGATAGTTTTCTGATTTAGTTTTTAATCCATTTCTTGTGGTATTTCGTTCTGTAATGTCCTTCTTGATCTCCTTGATCCATTTTTGTGTATATACTTTGTTTCAGAAAAACTCTATCAGGCTTTTTACTAATCTTTACTGTAATATACATTAAACAAGATATAGAATACAAATTGAATTTTTTTACAAAAATGTGTAGTAAATTTATTTAAAAGTCCGGTAAAAAGTAATAATTTACGGTTTTAAGGTTAAAAGGACCTAATGAATTCATTTTCAACAATTTAGGTAAAAAAAAAATTATTCTGTAACATCAAAATTTATTAGCTTTCCAGTAATGTCTTATTCATTTGGGAAGATTAATTAATACGTGGAACTTTTAGTCTTGTGATATGATTCAGCTAGCTCAACCTCAAAAATTTTTTCGTTTTAACCACATTTCGTACGCCTCCGATTGGTTATGTTGTTCTTCAAGGTCGAGGCCTCCATCCCGCAAAATATAACTGAGAATACATAACATATAAAAAGTCAAATTCTTTAATGTAATGCATGAACTTCAACTGCACTGTACTTTTCTCGTTTTATTAAAAGCGGTTCTTGCTTACCTAATTCTATTTTACATTTCTTCAGTAAGCGGTTACTTTCGTGGTAATATTTTTTTTTCAAATACTTGTATTTCGGACCTTCAAAACTTTTAAATTTTCAACATGTGTTGCTGTTGTTCTTGTGCTTCTGATATCATCTTGAATCTCGTTTCTTGACATTCAATGTAGGTTTAAAATTAGGATTAACAATTATGACTTCGTAAACTCTATCGGATAGGAATAACAATAAATTTGGCTGTCTTCGAAATTCACATATATTTCATTTAATCTAAAACAATTATAAAAGTGTGTAAATCTTTAAACTTTTAAACACAATTCAGGAAGTCAAAGATATTTATCAGCATCGTTATAATAAGTCTATAATGTACACTATCGTTGTTTTAGCCAAGATTAATGGTAAAAAATATTTGATTTTTTGTCATAAACTTATCACTTTTTCTGCTTGTAGATACGTTAAGCAGTTCTTTATCGCAAAAATTTTAATTTATAATATTTTCAACGGTTAAAAGCTGGGTAAGAGAGAAAATATAACGAGGATGAACCACAACACTTTTAATGAGATACTCGTATAATTACGCGAATGTCTTCTTCTTCTTCTTCTCCGAAACAAGTGTTAGGTCGCAGCCTGCTCCGAACTCACACACGATATCATCTATCTCCATCTTTTCCTAAGTCTACCGACATCCCTTTTCCCTTCTGGATCATACCAATGTGCCTGCTAGGAATCCTGTAATCTGACATTCTTTCCATGTACTGTCTACAACTTTGGCGATAATCCTTTATATTTTGGTTCAAGTTTTAAATACCCAACTCTAATTTTATTTCTTCGATCCTTAATCTGTCAAAGCCTGTACGCTCTTTAGTCCTTCACAGAAATATCATATCTGCGCTTTGGATTCTTCACTGGGAAACTCATAAACTATATGTATGTAATTTAATAACCACACGTATATAACAAGATGACATGCCAATTTTGATATTTTTTTAACATAAAACCTCAGATAAGTGGAAATCAAAAATAAAGAAGTTACTGTAACGTGTATCAACTGTATATTTTGAAATACACAAACTTAGAAAATAATGTAAATTTTACTGATAAAATAGGGGTAAAATTAATGCAGCCGAGATGGAGTTCTGGAGACGATACTGGGGATAGATAAGAATGGACCGAGGTACCAATGAAGAATACAAAAGTGATTTATGGTGGAGAACCGTGTTTGGAGTCATATTGAGGAAAATATGTTGGTATGATGTGAGGGTATGGGAAGGGCAGATGGATATCGCCGGCTACGGGTTGTAGTCCAGCGGGAAGTTTCAAAAGTGGCAGTTTTCGACGGTCTTTATTAGATAAAGTGAACCTTATTAGTATAAGAACTTTGGGACGAAGATTGAAAGATCGTATTAAACGTAGGCAACGATTGAGAGAGAGGAAACGGCGACAACCGTAGAAAAATATTTTTTCATAAAATATATTTCGAGTAAAATTACTAATCTACTTCCTTTTCTACTAGATAAATAAATTGTTGTATAGTTTTCCCTCAAATGCTCAAAACTTAGATAGTTTAACGGGTTAAATAAAATGTAAGTTTCAAGTATGCACGAACTGTTCCAAGTGAGCAGACTTATTGTATTGCAATTTAAATTAGTGACACCTGGTTGGTACAATATGATGATACATTTAAACAAGACCGAGACCAATTACCGTTTTAATAAGGAAAACAAGAGCAGAGTGAGAGAGTAAAGACAAAATACGCGATGCGTCTTAAACTACATAAACATAAGACGTGGTTACCATATCAATGTACCCGCTCCATCTTCTTGAATATAACAGAATAATCGCGCTACGCTCATTACTGGTAAAGCAAAACACATTCTCTTTTCGTAGTATAGCGACTTTCTACCCGCTAAACAAGCGGAGAAGGATATTTACATTTAAATGCGTTAAATGTTCTACAACCAGGACGAAAGCCGACGGGTGTAGATGGTAAATAATTCATAAAATGCATAAGTACGTTGAAAACCGCTTGAGGAAATGAAATTTCTCGCCGACAACCAAAAGGCAATGGAAAATGCAAAGCTAAGGCGCTTTCGGGATAAATCCTTTCTTGGTTCTGAAAACTCAACGCTTTAAACCCATCCCATTTTCTAGAAAACCAACCACCTTTGAATAACACCTTATATTTTACAGACTTGGCTTGTTTAGAATCATTTCATCTTTATTTAAAAGACATAAAAAAAACAATTTTTCTCAAATTAAATTCTAAAAATAAAAATACAACTTTTAACATCCTCGTACATTTACTTCTTTATAGAATCACTTAATTTAATTAAACGCAAATGTGTTTTCAGTGCTAAATATTAATTTAAAACTAATTGCCTACACTGAAATTATAGAGACTATTTTTTTGGCTTCAAATTTATTTTTATTTACAACTGAACAATTTTTAAAGCACAACTAGTAAATAAGACGGAATGAATGAGGATTTTTTTTTTGTTTAACGTCCGACTGTTATGCGATTACTGCTAATGCAGACGGTGAAGAATGAAATGATTTTTGTAACGTATAAAAAGTCATACCTGAATGGGATTCGAACCCAAGACCGCATGATGGATGATGAATGGCGGGAATGTGTCGTTAATGAGAATCGATCCAGTGACCAATTACGGCGTGAAATTTTGCAAGAAATGTGGTGCCAATATTTTTCAATGATAATGATTTATAAACTATGATGGATGATTGTTTATATGAAATGTTTTTTGTTTTTTGAAATGAAACAGGCTTGACAAGTTAAATTGAAATGTTTTTTATGGTGGTCGGAGAAGATCCCTATTTCACCTTCTTTTCAGTCGTCTGTTAACAGGGAGATGGTTAGTTGAAAGAAATTGGAGATATGGATTTATGTCTCGAACCGTTGGTATTTTTAGGTCTTTGTAAAGGGTGTGATTGGTTACGGAAAAAGGTGCGTTTGTTGTTGCTCTAAGTGCTTTTGACTGGTGCCTTTAAATAAAATTCAGTGTTTTATTGTGACAGGCTCCAAAAATTGGTCCACCATATAGCCGAAATGGCCGTACTAGTGTTTAATAGCGAGGACTTGCAACCTAAGACGTCATACAACATACGAAACCGTAGTCTGAGATATCTCTGACGTGTGCAACGTGTACTTTCCACATGAGACGTCTGTCAAGTATTAAACCAAGATAACAAACTTTATCTGTAACTATAAGCCTAGTATCATTAAAGCGTAAATTTGGGCAACCAAAAGGCCGAATTGTAAAAGTTACCTGTTGTGATTTGGAAAAATTCAGTTTAATCTTCCACATGTGGAGCCTATCATTGACACCATCTAAATGTGTTTGTACCAGTTCTAACGCTCTAATAGGGTCGTGCGATTCAGACAAAATAGCAAAGTCATCTGTACATGTGCAAGTGCTATGGTCAGGTGAAGTGGGAAAATCATTGGTATATTTATGTTATAAAAAATTGAACTTAAAATTGAGAACTTATAGAGACTACACATTTTTTTTAAGTAATACGCCTACTTCGTGCGAAATCATAGTTATGTTTGGCGGACGTAATTAGTAATCTTAAAAGTCGTCTTTAAATTTTTACTAGAAACAAAAAATATGAACTACCTACATTTAAATTTATAACATGTAAATTTATTTGTTTATTTTGGTTGTGATATATCTTATATGTGTAATTATGAGATGCGTAAATCGAATATGAAAAGTTTCCAACCCTAATATACTAATTTTAAGGAAACGGTGGTCGGTAACATGTGGAAGGATATAGATTTAAAATTTTATTGCAAATTGTCTATTTCACTGTATGACTCAGAGTGTTAGACCCTCATAGTTCACGAGATATCAAGAATAGAGGCTGCTGAGATCAGATAGTTAAGAACTTTAGTAGGGAATCGTTTGCTGGTCAATAAAAAAATATAAAAATATTAGGCATGATTTTGGTGCTCTAGGGGTAGTATTATCTATTTGAAAATACAGGCGGGAGTGTATAGTCATATGTTATGGATGCTAGATGATCGAGGATCGAAACAGGTGTTTACTTAAAGCCAACAGGACAACGTAGTGTTGGAAGACCTCAGAAGAGATGGGTATCCAAACCTCATATATTAAATTTTTATTTACTTGTATTTAATTCCATCTGTCAATTTAATTATAACACTAAGGTAAACGGACAGTGAATGCTAGTCGTACGTCGCTGTTTTAAGGTTGCTGGATGGCACTAGTTGCAGTTACTGATTATTATATATAGGCCTATATATAAAATATATAAATATATATATATTTATATACAGTTGTATAAAGTCATTCCCATATCATAATATGATACATTACTGGCCAAAAATTAGGTTACAAAAATCGAACAACTACGAAAAATAGATAACTCTCTTTCGTTTTTTCTTTGTGTCGGTATCGAATGAACACTCGTGATTTTTAAAAAAACCGTGTTAACATTTAGCAGCAACAGAAACCAATTTTTAATTTCCTTAAGAACTCGAAAGATCTCTTAATGGGGTACTACATATTTCGTAAGTGATATTTACCTAGAAACTATAAATCTCATTAAAAGGTAGCTACCTTCATATGTTCTGCCCTACCGTTAACTAGAAGTTGACATTGGGTGTGGACTTTATATTACAATCACACTCGACGTGAAGCCCAGAATCAGTACGGACCAATCAGAAAGCAGCATAAACTGACGAATGACGTAACGCTCAAGACACTTTGTCATTGGTTGACATCGGTGTGACGTAGTACAGTAATATAAACTCTCTGATTGGACAATATTAACCAATCAAAATGACGCAAAAGAAGACATCTGATTGGATAAAACTGGGCTTTCTTATTGGCTGAAATCACGAGACTCTCATTGTGCAATTATTACCTGAGCCGTTGACGTCACATGTGCATCACACTCAACTTGGCCCGACTTACTCACGCAACCCTCATAGATCGTTTGTTGAATACCAGTTATATTTTGATTCATATATTTTTGTTTCTGTTCAACACAATAATTGCGTAGGTCAAAATGATTTGTCAAGTAACGTCTTGTCAAGTCTATTTTTCGTTTATTTAGGATGTGTTAGTTAACGGGAAATTTATAAGCTGTATTTATATCTTCTACACAGGCAGTGTAAAACTATAACCTTTAACACCTGATTCGTACAGATGAGATAAATAAAAAATAATTCGGCTACCGCATTCGCTTAATTGTCGTAGCGAAGGTATAAGCAGAAAAATTAAGATCCCGATAGCTGTGATTTTACAGAGTTTTAGGCCTGTAATCAGTGTTTGTGTAGGCAGTTTTTTTCGAATATTACAATTTTAAAAGCATTATCAGATGCGATTTTTTAACGTTCCGAAACTGAACGTTTCATGCGTTCTCTTAAGCAAAGTAGGCTAATAAAATTACTTATTTTCAATGCAATTTGTCAGTAAACTAAAGTGCTGGCTGTTGAAATTGTTGTGCATGAAAGTTGTATTTTAGGTAAGCAGCGGACAAGGTGGTTTGAACCTCTAAAATCTTTTCTGAGTGAGATGAGTTGAGTTGGTTTATATGGTCTTCTCACAGCGTTTATAATTATACTTATCAGAATGCCAGTCCTTCAGAAAATCATGAACTTTCGGCTCTCCGAATGACACCTGTATTTCATTATCAACAGGGTTTGATTTTAAAATGAAATTCATGAATCTCAGATGAGATAACTCTGACTAGTGTCATTTATACCTCTACCTCTTCTGTTCTTACGTGCTTTAGTCATATAATTGGCTGAACCTGTGATAAAAATGAATACATATTTTCGGTCAGGAACTAGCAAAAAACGTGCAAAAAATGTTTAACACTCTACTTTTTCATTATGGCCACAATAAATTTCATCCATTATAAATACATGAACTATTGAAATAAGAGTAAAGCAGGAAAACCTTTTTCGAAATTACTTCGGCCATTATATCATCATTTTGTCAGACCGTTGATTATTATTTTTCGACTAATGCTCGTTGGTAGAGCAAAATAGTTTTCTGCTTATAAAACGGATTAATGAGGTATATTTTCTTACCCGGTAGGATATTGATTTCGTTTCGTCTCAAGATATTTTGAATTAGATTTTTTAGTTGCCTTCTACGTATCGTCATATTTAATTTCAGTTGTATAAAGTCATTTCCTCAAAAATATGATACATTACTGGCCAAAAATTAGGTTACAAAAATCGAACAACTAGGAAAAATAGATAACTCTCTGTTGTTGTTTTTTTTGTGTCGGTATCGAATGAACGCTCGTGATTTTTAAAAAAAAACCCTGTTAACATTTTGCAGCAACAGGAACCAATTTTTAATTTCCTTAAGAACTCGAAAGATCTCTACAATGGGGTACTACATATTTCGTAAGTGATATTTACCTAGAAACTATAAATCTCATTAAAAGGTACCTTCATATGTTCTGCGCTACCGTTAACTAGAAGTTGACATTGGGTGTGGACTTTATATTACAATCACACTCGACGTGACGCCCAGAATCAGTACGGACCAATCAGAAAGCAGCATAAACTGACGAATGACGTAACGCTCAAGACACTTTGTCATTGGTTGTCATCGGTGTGACGTAGTACAGTAATATAAACTCTCTGATTGGACAATATTAACCAATCAAAATGACGCAAAAGAAGACGCAAAAGAAGATTGGATAAAACTGGGCTTTCTTATTGGCTGAAATCACGAGACTCTCATTGGGCAATTATTACCTGAACCGTTGACGTCACATGCGCATCACACTCAACTTGGCCCGACTTACTCACGCAACCCTCATAGATCGTTTGTTGAATACCAGTTATATTTTGATTCATATATTTTTGTTTCTGTTAAACACAATAATTGCGTAGGTCAAAAATGATTTGTCAAGTAACGTCTTGTCAAGTCTATTTTTCGTTTATTTAGGATGTGTTAGTTAACGGGAAATTTATAAGCTGTATTTATATCTTCTACACAGGCAGTGTAAAACTATAACCTTTAAAACCGACTCGTAGAGATGAGATAAATAAAAAATAATTCGGCTACCGCATTCGCTTAATTCTCGTAGCGAAAGTATAAGCAGAAAAATTAAGATCCCGATAGCTGTGATTTTACAGAGTTTTAGGCCTGTAATCAGTGTTTATGTAGGCAGCTTGTTTGAATATTACAATTTTAAAAACATTATCAGATGCGACTTTTTAACGTTCCGAAACCGTACAATTCATGCGTTCTCTTCAGCAAGGTAAGCTAATAAAATTACTTATTTACAATCCAATTTGTCACTAAATTAAATGCTGGCTGTTGAAATTGTTGTGCAATAAAAATTGTATTTTAGGTAAGCAGCGGACAAGGTGGTTTGAACCTCTAAAATCTTTTCTGAGTGAGATGAGTTGAGTTGGTTTACATGGTCTTCTCACAGCGTTTATAATTATACTTATCAGAATGCCAGTCCTTCGGAAAATCATGTACTTTCGGCTCTCCGAATGACACCTGTATTTCATTATGATCAGGGTTTGATTGTAAAATGAAATTCATGAATCTCAGATGAGTTAGCTCTGACTAGTGTCATTTATACCTCTACCACTTCTGTTCTTTCGTGCTTTAGTCATATAATTGGCTGACTCTGTGATAAAAATAAATACATATTTACGGTCAGGAACTAGTAAATTACGTGCAAAAATGTTTAATACTCTACCTTTTCATTATGGCCACAATAAATTTCATCCATCTTAAAATATAGGAACTAATGAAATAAGAGTAAAGCCAGAAAACCTTTTTCGAAAATACATGGGCCATTATATCATCATTTTGTCAGACCGTTGAGTATTTTTTTTCGACTAATGCTCGATGGTAGAGCAAAATTGTTTACTTGTTATAAAACGGATTAATGAGGTATATTTTCTTACCCGGTAGGATATTGACTTCGTTTCGTCTCAAGATATTTTGAATTTGATTTTTTAGTTGCCTTCTACGTATCGTAATATTTAATTACAGTTGTATAAAGTCATTTCCTTAAAAATATGAGACATTACTGGCCAAAAATTAGGTTACAAAAATCGAACAACTAGGAAAAATAGATAACTCTCTTTTGTTTTTTGCCTTTGTGTCGGTATCGAATTAACACTCGTGATTTTTTAAAAAACCGTGTTAACATTTTGCAGCAACAGAAACCAATTTTTAATATCCTTAAGAACTCGAAAGATCTCTACAATGGGGTACTACATATTTCGTAAGTTATATTTACCTAGAAATTATAAATGGCATTAAATGGTACCTTTATATGTTCTGCCCTACCGTTAAATAGAAGTTGACATTGGGTGTGGACTTTATATTATAATCACACTCGACGTGAAGCCCAGAATCAGTACGGACCAATCAGAAAGCAGCATATCCTGACGAATGACGTAACGCTCAAGACACTTTGTCATTTGTTGACATCAGTGTGACGTAGTACAGTAATATAAACTCTCTGATTGGACAATATTAACCAATCAAAAGAACGCAAAAGAAGATATCTGATTGGATAAAACTGGGCTTTCTTATTGGCCGAAAATACGAGACTCTGATTGGGCAATTATTACCTGAGCCGTTGACGTCACATGCGCATCACACTCAACTTGGCCCGACTTACTCACGCAACCTTAATAGATCGTTTTTTGAATACCAGTAATATTTTGATACATATATTTTTGTTTCTGTAAACACAATAATAGCGTAGGTCAAAAATGATTTGTCAAGTAACGTCTTGTCAAGTCTATTTTCGTTGAATTAGGAACTGTTAGTTAACAGGAAATTTATAAACGATATTTATATCTTCTACAAAGGCAGTGTAAAACTTTAACCTTTAACACCCGATTCGTACATATGAGATAAATAAAAAATAATTTGGCGACAGCATTCGCTTAATTGTCGTAGCGAAAGTATAAGCAGAAAAATTACGATCCCGATAGCTGTGATTTTATAGAGTTTTAGGCCTGTAATCAGTGTTTGTGTAGGCAGTTTTTTAGAATATTACAATTTTAAAAGCATTATCAGATACGATTTTTTAACGTTCCGAAACTGAACGTTTCATGCGTTCTCTTAAGCAAAGTAGGCTAATAAAATTCCTTATTTTCAATCTAATTTGTCAGTAAACTAAAATGCTGGCTGTTGAAATTGTTGTGCAATGAAAGTTGTTTTTTAGGTAAGCAGCAATGTGGTTTGAACCTCTAAAATCTTTTCTGAGTGAGATGAGTTGAGTTGGTTTACATCGTCTTCTCTGACAGCGTAAACATTTATACTTATTAGCTTATTATAATTTAATATTATTTATTATTATTTATTATTTATTACTTATTATTTATTATCATTTTTTATTTCTATTGTTATGCTTATTATTATTTATACACATTATTTATTATTATTAGCGTTTACAATTATACTTATCAGAATGCCAGTCCTTCGGAAAATCATGTACTTTCGACTCTCCGAAGACACCTGTATTTCATTATCAACAGGGTTTGATTGTAAAATTAAATTCATGAATCTCAGATGAGATAACTCCGACTAGTGTCATTTATACCTCTACCTCTTCTGTTCTTACGTGCTTTCGTCATATAATTAGCTGACCCTGTGATAAAAATGAATACATATTTACGGTCAGGAACTAGCAAATTACGTGCCAAAAATGTTTAACACTCTCCTTTTTATTATGTCCACAATAAATTTCATCCATCTTAAAATACAGGAACTAATGAAATAAGCGTAAAACCGGAAAACCTTTTTCGAAATTACATCGGCCATTATATCATCGTTTTGTAAGACCGTTGATTATTATTTTTCGACTAATGCTCGTTGGTAGAGCAAAATAGTTTTCTTGTTATAAAACGGATTAATGAGGTATATTTTCTTTCCCGGTAGGATATTGACTTTGTTTCGTCTCAAGATATTTTGAATTAGATTTTTCAGTTGCCTTCTACGTATCGTAATATTTATTTACAGTTGTATAAAGTCATTCCCTTAAAAATACGTAACATAACTGGCCAAAAATGAGGTTACAAAAATCGAACAACTAGGAAAAATACATAACTCTCTTTTGTTTATTTTTTTTGTGTTAAAATACAGGAACTAATGAAAAAACAGTAAAGCCAGAAAAACTTTTTCGAAATTACATCGGCCATTATATTATCATTTTGTCAGGCCGTTGATTATTATTTTTCGACTAATGCTTGTTAGTAGAGCAAAATAGTTTTCTGCTTATAAAACGGATTAATGAGGTATATTTTCTTACCCGGTAGGATATTAACTTTGTTTCGTCTCAAGATATTTTGAATTAGATTTTTCAGTTGCCTTCTACGTACCGTAATATTTAATTACAGTTGTATAAAGTCATTCCCTTAAAAATATGATACATTACTGGCCAAAAATGAGATTACAAAAATCGAACAACTAGGAAAAATAGATAACTCTCTGTTGTTGTTTTTTTTGTGTCTGTATCGAATGAACACTCGTGATTTTTTAAAAAACCGTGTTAACATTTTGCAGCAACAGAAACAAATTTTTAATTTCCTTAAGAACTCGAAAGATCTCTACAATGGGGTACTACATATTTCGTAAGTTATATTTACCTAGAAATTATAAATGGCATTAAATGGTACCTTCATATGTTCTGCCCTACCGTTAAATAGAAGTTGACATTGGGTGTGGACTTTATATTATAATCACACTCGACGTGAAGCCCAGAATCAGTACGGACCAATCAGAAAGCAGCATATCCTGACGAATGACGTAACGCTCAAGACACTTTGTCATTTGTTGACATCGGTGTGACGTAGTACAGTAATATAAACTCTCTGATTGGACAATATTAACCAATCAAAATGACGCAAAAGAAGATATCTGATTGGATAAAACTGGGCTTTCTTATTGGCCGAAAATACGAGACTCTGATTGGGCAATTATTACCTGAGCCGTTGACGTCACATGCGCATCACACTCAACTTGGCCCGACTTACTCACGCAACCCTAATAGATCGTTTGTTGAATACCAGTAATATTTTGATACATATATTTTTGTTTCTGTTAAACACAATAATAGCGTAGGTCAAAAATGATTTGTCAAGTAACGTCTTGTCAAGTCTATTTTTCGTTGATTTAGGATCTGTTAGTTAACGGGAAATTTATAAGCAATATTTATATCTTCTACACAGGCAGTGTAAAACTATAACCTTTAACATCTGATTCGTACAGATGAGTTAATAAAAAATAATTTGGCGCAGCATCCGCTTAATTGTCGTAGCGAAAGTATAAGCAGAAAAATTACGATCCCGATAGCTGTGATTTTATAGAGTTTTAGGCCTGTAATCAGTGTTTATGTAGGCAGCTTGTTTGAATATTACAAATTTATAAGCATTATCAGAAGCGACTTTTTAACGTTCCGAAACCGATCAATTCATGCGTTCTCTTAAGCAAAGTAGGCTAATAAAATTACTTATTTTCAATCCAATTTGTCAGTAAACTAAAATGCTGGCTGTTGAAATTGTTGTGCAATGAAAGTTGTTTTGTAGGTAGGCAGCGGACAAGGTGGTTTGAACCTCTAAAATCTTTTCTGAGTGAGATGAGTTGAGTTGGTTTACATGGTCTTCTCACAGCGTTTATAATTATACTTATCAGAATGCCAGTCTTTCGGGAAATCATGTACTTTCGACTCTCCGAATGACACCTGTATTTCATTATCAACAGGGTTTGATTGTAAAATGAAATTTATGAATCTCAGATGAGATAACTCTGACTAGTGTCATTTATACCTCTACCTCTTCTGTTTCTTCGTGCTTTAGTCATATAATTGGCTGACCCTGTGATAAAAAAGAATACAAATGTACGGTCAGGAACTAGCAAATTACATGCAAACATGTTTAACACTCTACCTTTTCATTATGGCCACAACAAATTTCATCCATATTAAAATACAGGAACTAATGAAATAAGAGTAAAGCCAGTAAACCTTTTTCGAAATATCATCGGCCATTATATCATCATTTTGTCAGGCCGTTGATTATTATTTTTTGACTAATGCTCGTTGGTAGAGCAAAATAGTTTTCTTCTTATAAAACGGAGTAATGAGGTATATTTTCTTACCCAGTAGGATATTGACTTCTTTCGTCTCAAGATTTTTTGAATTAAATTTTTCAGTTGCCTTCTACGTGTAGTAATATATATATATATATATATATATATATTATGGCGCTGGAGAGTGAGCAGAGGGGCATGTATATGCACGCTTATACCCACACTAGCGGGTCCCGCGTGGCTTCGCCCACGCAAACGTAAACGAAGAATCAGCTGTTTAAGTATACTCTCTGTATTTCTTATGGGAGGGTATTTTTGCAAATTCTACCATTTAAAATAAAAGTTTTGCGAAATCCTTCCTTAGCGACAGCTTAGAAAACTTAAGTTGATCTATAAATCAGGACATCTCTTTTATATAATAGATAGCTCCCCGTCGTGGCTTCGCCCATGCAATTTTAAGGCTATGATTCTATATTTTAATTTGCTAATAACTTAAGTCACAAATATAATTTTTTTTGAATTACGTATAAAGAACGATTCACACGTCACCGTCACCATTCCGAAACGGAACCGGTACGGCCACCCGAAGTCAAAAATGATGACAGTATTCACACATGTACGTCAGTTTTCCTTTCGTCAAACTCCATTCAGTCATTTTAAATAAAGACAAATACGTCCGTAAAAAACAAAATATCGTCGAAAAAAATATCGTTTTGACGATTCGGTGACGGCGACAATACTGACGCGCCGGTATTGGGACGGTGCTGGTGCTCAGTGTAGACAATGTCATTAATTTTTCAAGAAAGAATATTTTTCTGTGACTGATACTTGTCTTTTCGGAATTACGGAACTCAGACGTGACGTGGACGGATGTGTGTAAATCGACCCTTATGGTAAAAAAATAAAAAAGAGAAGGATTATAATAGCATATTGCCTGAATTTACATAAATAACTGTTGTTTTATTATAATTTAAGTTAGATTTAAGAAAATAACTTTACCGTATGCATTTTACTGAATTGGCTGAGACACATTTTTTTTTTAAATAAATTTTAATTGTTCGGTTGCAAAAATCATTTTTACAATGTCAGTCAAATACATTATGTGACCTAAGCAATGAAATCCGTATCTTGAATAGTAATAGTAATAATACAGAAAGTAATAATACTATAAAGCATAAAAAACATATCACTTATTATACTAATTACAACAATTCTGGTTAAAATGTAAATCCAGTGTTAGGTTAAACACTACGTACAGTACAACATCCGGAGTGACAAAAGTAAACCATAGATTAAAATCGTTGTTAAAGTCAATTTAACTTCTGGGAACTTAGCTATAGTTTTGTAGTTGATCTGCTATTTACGTACGATAAGAATGTATATACTGGATGCAACGGAATATGCCTATGGAGGGGGTAAATGTGTATCGGAGAAAAACCAGTACATAAGCGTAGCGCTTCGCGCTGACCCGCATCCTCGCATCAGTGGGGGGGGAATTTTTGCTATTTCTTCCCTTTAAAATCAAAATTTTGCAAAATCCTTTCTTAGTGCGCGCTTACACAACATAACAAAGCTATCTTCCAAATTTCAAGTCTCTAGCGTCAGTAGTTTCGGCTGTGCGTTGATCTATAAATGAATCACCCAGGATATGGTTGTCCTTTTATATAATAGATTAGTTCTTTCGCTAATACTCATATAGGGCAAGAGAAAGTAAAATTCATGTATGAACATTACCATGAAGCTATGTAAGATAGTGAGAAAAATTCCTCACAAATATTATTAGATTTTATAAAATGTTTGATTCTGTAATGTATGCAAATTAATTTTCAAGAATAAAATTTAACAGGAACCATTTTGTTAACTAAATATCTAAAATAGATACCTAAAATTTAAATTTCTCTGTTGAAACCTAATGTAGTAGACAGAGAATACGTTTCTAAATTATTCAAACAGTGGTAGTACTTGTTTAGTAGGCAGAATAACGTTACATTTTATTGTAAAACATTATAGCGCGTTGAAACAGTTATCCACTATTTATTGTTCATAACATACAAATGGAAGTTAAAATAATGAATTAATTTTAAATAAAAATATTATATTCCTAATTTCATTTATTTACTATTTCATTAAATGGTTAGCTATTGGTAGTCTACCCGCAGCTGTTTTAAAGTCAAGATTTTTCAACGTTAGCTAAAAACCAGCAAGATTTTAGCTTAACAGTGCTAGTTTGATATTAAAACCTGAAACATGTGGTTTCAGATGCAGACATGTGGTGTAGAAGACAGTGGTGGCATTTCAAGTGGCTTCGGGCATTATTTCTTCACAGCTCATTTCGTCGTAACAAATAAAATGAGTTTATGTAAGAATATATTAAGTACGATTAAGTATAAATCCCCCGTGAGGAGTTAGAGCTGGTCTCCCATCGGGCGCCTCCCCAGGTGGTGGATAGGGGAAAGATAGGCCACCAGATATGGTGGTTACCGTAGAAGACGGGGCGAACCAAACACCAGCAAAACCGAGTGATTGCCGGTATACGTAATCCAACTCTAGCGGCCAACGGTTTCGGGCGGATGAGCCAATAGAGAAGGGCACTCTTTTGTCCTGGAGTCGGGAAACTGGCTCCAAAGGCGGATGAACTGCAGAATACGGTCAACGGCAGAAGGATGAGGAAGGAAATTAGGACAAGACACCTCATTAAAGGTCCCAATGGATACGTTCTAGTAACAAGCTATCATGGCAAAGCTCACAGCCAAAATTAATTCCGGAGTAAGTTCTCCATTCAGATCTCCGGGGTGAACAGCAGTGACGGATTTCCCACTAGGCACACTAGGCCAGTGCCTAGGGGCGGCACGCCTCAGGGGCGGCACGACCTGACAGGTGCCGCTAAAATAATAAGAGATAGATTGTTGGGCAACAGAAACAATGCTGTTGATGAATTGAAGCAGCTTTTTCTGTCTCTCAGTGTTTTTATGAACACCTGTATTTTTAGTTTGTTATAGTATAAACCTTTTAAAATGTGATTAAAATCTAATTAAGTATCTTTTGGTGATTTTATCAACACCCGTTTATGAACTCGTTAGATTTACTTTTTTTTTAAATTGAGTAATAACTTTGGCACAGATGTGGCATGTTTCAAAAGGGCGGCAGTCAGAATAGTGCCTAGGGGCAAAAAATTTATAAATCCGTCACTGGTGAACAGTTATGAGCAATGTTGATATTAGCAACGTTAATATTACTAAGAGTGGAAAGAAAATTTGGAAGACTAGAATAGCTACCTGGAATGTTAAAACTATAGCACAAAGTGGGAAAATATACAATGCCATTCAAGAAATGAACAGGATGAACATAGACATTTTAGGAATGAGCGAGATGAGATGGCCCAATTCGGGAGAAATGAAAGTCAATGAATGTAGAGTTTACTTTTCTGGTAACCCAGACGGTGTCCACGAGTATGGGGTTGGTGTAATAGTGTCAAGGGAAATGGTTCCATGTATCAGAAGTTTTATTCCAATATCACA
This sequence comes from Catonia carolina, assembly GCA_035578175.1. Classification (NCBI taxonomy): domain Eukaryota; kingdom Metazoa; phylum Arthropoda; class Insecta; order Hemiptera; family Achilidae; genus Catonia; species Catonia carolina. The sequence continues at coordinate 250,000,333 of JAQMRL010000001.1, read as the reverse complement.
GAGAGTTATGATGATTCAAATTGAGGCGAGCCCAGCAAATATCTGGGTCATACAAGTTTATGCTCCAACGGCTGATAAAAATGAAGAAGAAGTTTTGGAGTTCTATGAAAGTATAAATGGAATCATCGAAAGTATACCGCGGCATGAAGTATGTATTGTTATGGGGGACTTTAATGCGAAGATTGGGGCTGGAGGCCAATCTCAGTATGTTGGACAACATGGGCTAGGGGAGAGGAATGAGAGGGGAGACCTTCTTGAAGTGTTTGCAGAAAGTAAGGATCTAGTCATCTTGAATACATTTTTCAAACTTCCCAAAAGGAAACTGTACACCTGGAAGTCACCTCAGGATAGATCAGATAAAGTGGTGCGGAACCAAATTGATTTTATGATGGTAAATAAGAGATACAGAAATGCTTTTACATCTGTGAAAACGTTTCCTGGAGCTGATATTGGATCAGACCATGTGCCACTTGTTGGGGAATTCCGAGTTCAATGGAAAAAAATTAAGAGAAAAAAGATCAAGAGGTTTGACTTACGATTGTTGAAAGATCCAAATATTGAGAGTGAAGTTCGAAGCGAATTAAATAAAAAGATAAATGAAATAGACACAAATCTCAACGAAAACCTAACAACCGGTCAAATAGAAACAGCCATACAAGACCTTAAGGAAGAACATCTAAAACCTGGCAAAATGATCAAAAGGAAGATATGGATGACCGATGAGATTTTGCAACTTATGGAAAGGAGGAGGCTTTGTAAGAGTGTACTGGAGGAGTATGGAGGAATACAGAAGTTAATCAGAAACAAGATCAGAGAGGCAAAGGAGAAGGAGGCAAGGGAAACGTGTGAGGAGATGGAGGCACTAATTCGAAAGCATGATAGTTATAATCTCCACCGTAGAGTTAAAACAGCAACTGGCAGTTTTAAGACCCGGCAGCCTGGAATAATAGTAAACGAAAATGGCAGGATTGTAGTTGATAAGATGGACAAGATGAGGCATTGGAAGGAATATCTTGAAAATCTTTTTGGTGATCAGAGAGAAGAAATGCATAATCTTGGTAATGCTGATACAGGCCCTACAATTTTAAAACAAGAAGTGCAGTTGGCAATAGCCAAGCTTAAGGAAGGAAAAGCTGCTGGTCCGGATAATATCCAGACGGAATTTCTGAAACTGCTTGATGACGAAAGTGTTACTGTGATCACACATATTTTTAACAAAATTTATGACTCTGGTACGCTTCCAACCGAATGGCTGAGGTCAGAATTTATTGCACTTCCTAAGAAGTCAAGCGCCAAGAGGTGCGAAGAATACCGCACTATCAGTCTTATGAGCCATCTTTTCAAGCTGTTCTTGAAAATAGTTCACAAAAGAATTTATAAAATATGTGAAAGTATGATAGCCTCCACCCAGTTCGGTTTTATAAGGGCAGTAGGAACAAGGGAGGCTTTGTTTGGGGTCCAGGTTCTGTTTCAGAGGTGCCGCGATGTGAACTGTGATGTGTATGTATGTCTGGTGGATTATGAGAAGGCTTTCGACCGAGTGAATCATGAAAAAATGCTGGCGATACTGAAGGAAGCTGGAATAGATGATAAAGATCTCCGAATAGTAGCAAATCTTTACTGGAACCAGTCAGCAAGCATGAGAGTGGACGGGGAGAACACAGAAAGTGTTAGGATATTGCGAGGGGTGCGGCAAGGCTGTATTCTGTCGCCTCTTATATTTAATCTTTATTCTGAGAAAATTTTTTCTGAAGCATTGCAAGAGGAGGAAAGAGGTATATTGCTGAACGGACTCCGAATTAACAATATCAGATATGCGGTGATACAATAGTATTTGCAAGCAGTATGGAAGATCTCCAAGAATTAATGAATAAAATTACAGCCTGCAGTAACCAATATGGTCTTAATATTAACACCAAGGAGACAAAGATGATGATAATCAGTAAGAATAACATAAGAAATTGTCATCTGTATGTTAATCAAAAGGAAATAGAGAGAGTTAGCCACTACAATTATCTTGGTACTACCATTAATGAAGCTTGGGATAATACTCAAGAAATAAAATCCCGAATAGGCAAAGCCAGGTCTGTTTTCAACAGGATGGGGGCAGTGTTTAAGAGCCATAATCTGACCCTCGACACAAAAATGAGACTCCTCAGGTGTTATGTCTTCTCTGTGTTGTTCTATGGTGTGGAGTCCTGGACGCTCAATAATGCCATCTCCAAAAAGTTGAATGCATTCGAAATGTGGCTCTACCGTAGAATGCTGAGAATCCCTTGGACGGCACATATGACTAATGTTGAGGTGCTGAGAAGGATGAGGAAGGATATGGTGGTGATGAATACCATAAAGCGAAGAAAGCTCCAATATCTTGGACACATTATGAGGAATGGAGAAAGGTATGAAATTCTGCAATCCATACTGCAAGGAAAAATATTGGGACAAAGGGGCCCAGGTCGAAGAAGAATATCCTGGTTAAAGAACCTTAGAACCTGGTTCAATAAAACTACTCCGCAACTGTTTAGAGCTGCAGTTGACAAAGTGAGGATCGCCATGATGGTGTCCAATATTCGAAACGGATTGGCACCTTAAGAAGAAGAAGAAGTATAAATGTATAAAATCGTATAGGCCTAATGCACATTAGAAAACTTTAATTTTGTTCGTAATTTTTTTCACTTTATTTTTTTACAACTGTAGCCTACGGTTTTGCACATCCAACAAATGTGCTCATAATATACGTTTTTAAAAATGACGTTACACGTTAAAGGAGGACACCACTCATTAGTAGGACTCCCGCAGTTGCTACACTTAACCTTTTCACAATTTAATCATTAAAAGTATTCAGTTAATAATAGTAAGTTTAATAATTTGTTTAATGTTGTTATTAAGCGTAATTAAAGTTGAACTGTGTTGAATGAAGTTTACCCGAGTCTCTGCTCCGCCTACCGCTAAGTCGACGATATGAATTGCCCGGTAAATGTGAAGAACTTAGTCCACGAATCAATAGGTTGGAGTTGTTAAGTAATTTTAATCTAAAGCGTTGATACATTTCGTGTATGGTGTCATTAATAAATGAAATTTTTAGGTTCGATTGAAGTGTGTGATTTGACACAATAAATGGAGCGTTAACTAGCGTACGAATCACACTAGGTTTGACTGAAACCGTTGAAGTTTAGCTGTGATAGATGGTTTTGATGAACCATAGATCTGACACAGCACACTTAAACCAACACAGATTTCATGGTTTTTAAATTGACATGATGTAGGAAAAGAGTTTAGCAGCTTCAAATCATCTACTTTACATCTTATAGAAATCTTCGTATCTCATCAAAACCAATTTTTCCATTTATCTGAATTGAAGCGATAGTGAATTTGGTGAATGTTTGAAATGGAAACCATACCAAGTTGAAAATGATCAAAAACTCTAGAAGTTGTGTATGTTTACAGTTTTAGGTATAAGATTAAAGACGATAAGGATTGAGTAGATGATGTTAATTTCCTGAATAATGTTTTATGGAAGACCTTAATTTTATTGTTGTTATTAATTTTCTGCTTCTGTTTCAAATGTATCTGAAGTCGGTATGTCTTTATTGGACGTAGCATGATTTTTATCCCACGGTTCGTTTTTAACAACAAGGGACAAAATTATATTCTGCTTATGCTGCTGCTCCTCTTTATCCTCCCCGTCACCGCTTCCCCTTATCACTCCACCACCATCACCACCTTCTCATCCACTTTCTTTTTTTTTATTTCCGTCTCCATTTTCACATTCTTCATGTTCTTCTTAAAAATAGAATTATGTCTCTTTAAGCTCTTAAATTATGCCTCTTGGAACATTCATGACCTACCCATAGAACTTTTGGATTCTGGTAATTGTAATTTACCCGGATTCTTTGAATTCATTTCGTTCACGTGATTTCTTCAAAAGCTTCATCATAATCTTACCCATCTTAGTTTATCAAATGTTTATCTGTAAACAAGTATACTTTATTTTTATTTCCAGAACTTTGAGCGGGCCACTGGCCAGGCACCTGGAACTGAAGCCAATGTTGTTATAATAAGCACGATAAATTTAGGCGGGTGGGAGTTAGCTGTGTACTTCTCCACTTCCTCACCTCGCCGATCCCACCAGTCGAGCAATTTTTCCTCTCTAACTGCTCCGGTTGACTTGAAAATTACACCCTATTTTAAAATTTACTTCACCTTTACGCTCAAAAAATGTACTTCACCTATAACATCTAATGCACATCAAGTGATAAATCAAGTGATAAATAGTTATATTTGCAACGTATGCGTTAAAAAAAATTCAATTTAAAAAAAGGAAATTTTCAAACTGTTCTATTTTCGTGTTTAAAAATTAGCTTATCATATCTGATTACTGAGAAATTACTGAGAAATTATGATATTCGAAGGAAGATGGGTCTGACTGAGAATATTGCCGATTGGATAGAGGCAAAGAATTTGAAGTGGTATGGGTATGTGAAGAGAATGCCTCCTGAGAGATGGCCAAAGATATTATTGGACTGGGTCCCTGAGTCAAGCCGGAAAAGAGGAAGGCCGAAGCACTACTGGCAGTATGGCATGGAGGTGACGATGCAGGCGAGAGGACTGACAGACAATGACTGCTTGGACAGACAAATATGGAGGGTATTAGGATGCGAGAGACGGCGACAGCTGTAAAACAAACTCGCTAATATATTTTTATATATATCTGATTACACAGGACTACTCCACGTATGTTTTGTTACCTGTAACGTTTATATTCGTACAAAAATTAAAACATGATGTAAATTACATTACAATTTATATGCAAATTCAGTTTATATGTAAATACATTACAATTCTATTTATACTTTATTTATTTATTTATTTAACGTCGCATCAACTGCAACGGTCATTAGCAACGACGTTGGGGTGTAAATTTGTACGCTGGAGGGTGAAATGATTTTTTTGTTACGTATGAAAATATGCCATGCCTGAGTGGGATTCCAACCCAGGCTTGCATGATTTATATTAATTATTATACTTTATTTATATTAATAATGTATTATCCAACTGCTGTAAATAACTTAAACATAATAAATAACAAATACAGTAAATGAAAAAAATACAGTGAAGAAAATACTACATTTATAATATAATCTAACACGTAAAAAAATGTACTTCTTGTAACACTACAAAGAACGTAAGGAGAGCACTATAAGAGCACAGAAGAAGTTGTGGAAGGGATCACAAAAATTAAACAGTTTTTTAAAATATTTTATATATATTAAACAGTTTTTTGTGTATATTTCGTTTGTTTTAAACAAGTATATTTGGTATACCATATTTCATACGGCAACCGCTATTTCAATGAAACCTCATAAATAAACAAGGTGTTAGTTAAAATGACTTATTAATTAACGAATTAGACTTTATCGAAAATCACTGTTCTGTGTTTTGTTCAGCAAATAAAAGAATTAATTACTAAACAGTATCATACCAATGAATGGCTACAGAGTGGAATATTAGCGGAAATGAAAGAGGCAAATCTGAATAATTAAACTGGCAATTGAGGTGTTAATAAAAAGGAAACTGTTCAGTTGTTTTCAAACATTAATAGTGATTGATTATACAAATAAATCACGTTATTTACTCTCATGTTGTATGCATGTCACTAAATGAAGACTGACTATTTGAATGTATTACTTTGATGAGAGATAACATAATACTAAAATATTACTATTAATTTATATTTCGTATTGTACTAAAGCACACCATATCGTGCAACTTTGTGAATTACAAATACCATATTTTGTATTATAGTACAGACCATTTATTCATAATTAAAATATTTAATCATTTACAAAACTTGACTAATAATTAAATTACTTTGGTTTTATTTGCCTGCTACTTTTATCAGATTAGATTTATTAACTTAATTATTATAAACTTGTCTATCGATACGTTACAGCATCAAATATTTTATTTATTTATTCAAGGTTGCATCAACTACTATGTCATTGGCGACCACAATATGCATGAATACATACAATGATACAAAAAAAAGACAATTTTATATTCAAATATACTATGAGATTATCGATAAAACATAGCTCTAATGAAAAATTAGATCAAAAATAGAATGATACAAAGAAAACAATGATATAAACATTAACAGGTTGACTGCTATTCGAATGATGAGCATTCTTGCTAGAAACTCTACAATGGTGTTCCCCTTTTACATGAGTATACGTAGTATATAAAAATCAGTTACTAGTAACAAAAAAAATTATTAGTTTTTAATATAAAGAAACAAAAAATGGAGACATAAAAATATGTTTCTCGCATTTATTGGTAACTTACTTAGAAGAAATTTCAATTTACGTCATGCATTATTTTATTTTTTTGGCTTCAACTTTATTTTTATTTTATAACTGTACATTTTTTTTAAGCACAACTAGTAAATGAGATGGAATAAATAAGCAATGGCGGGAATGTGACGTGAATGAGAATCGATCTAGTGACCGATTTCGGCGTGAAATTATGCAAGGAATGTGGTGCCAATATTTTTTAATGATAACGATTTATAAACTATGATGGATGATTTTTTTTAAATAAAACTATTTTTTGTTTTCATGAAATGACACAGCCATGACAAGTCAAATTTATTTTTTTATTTTTTTATAGTGGTCGGAGAAGATTCCTATTCCACCTTCGTTTCAGTCGTCTGTTAACAGGGAGATCGTTAGTTGAAAGAGATTGGACATTTGGATTTACGTGGTCAATTGTCTTTGTGTGCAATGAGTTGTATGTTGCGTTTACAATGTCTCGAACCGTTGGTATTTTCAGGTCTTTGTGAAGGGTATGATTGGTTACGTAAAAAGGTGCGTTTGTTATTGCTTTAAGTGCTTTTGACTGGTATCTTTGAAGAATATTCAGTTTTGTATTGTGACAGGCTCCAAAAATAATTTTAAACATAAAAAATTTACAATTAATGATGTTTAATAAAGTTCAAACATAACCTGTGAGTAACTGAAATCATAACAGAAAATACATATTCTGTGCTTTTCCTCATGAATTTTTTTAGTAAATTTGTAAGTAGCATCAATATCTTTGTACCGACTACTTTGGGTACTGAAACAATTGCTTTTAACGGCTAATAATTTCCAGACACTAACCGGGAATTGAGCCCAGAAACTTTCTTTTGGTAAGCTAGCGTACTACTACTGTAAACAATCAGTTTTAGTACAAAATAACTATGCTGTCAATTTTAGAAAAACCATTATTGTAACTGTAACTGATTTAAAAATAACACAAATTATAATTATTTTAAAAAAGTGCAAAAGTCAATGCCAAATATAGAATTAAATAAGATCCGAATAAAAAGCCTAAAAAAGTATAGGTTATAGCTGAAATTAGCATAAGTGCTAATACCAGATAAAATCAAAAACAACATGAAAGTGATTAAACACTGCTATGTGTCTCATAGCGCTTCTGGCTATATGAACTGAGACACAAAGTGTCTCACAGCAGGCAACCTGCTAAATAAATATTGTTAATCCTAAATAATGATCGCGTGGAATTTTGACATTCTATGATGACGTATGTGATCGAAAACTGTTTGTTTTAATTTATATACGATGTTTTAGTTTAATCTTTGTCAGAAGGCGTTTTTGTGTTTGTGTAGAGTGTCCAATGTCTTACCATTATAGGACTTAATGCCTTCGGAGCTTTTTCTGGGCTGTAATTTCTCAAATAAGTTTTTATTATGTTGTAAACTTTTGGTAGGTGATACTGAAACTATATTTGGTTGTAGTGTTAAATGTTTTAGCGCCTTACCTCTCTCCTGAACTCTAAGAGTGATAATGATAGATGAGCATCAAATTCTTATAAAATATGTTGGACTAAATGAATTCAGTGGATTTTGACTGTTTTAGTGGGTTTCATTGAAATAAACAATTTTATTAGTAAACAGTACTATAGTTCCTGGTTAATAAGAAGTGAAGTCTAATTTTCATGTTTTCTTTAAGAAGTATTGATATCTTGCTTAAAATTTCTAAAAATAAGACAGCCTTCATTTTGTTACGTGGGTATTTCAGGGTATTCGTTCTCCAAGTGCAGACCTTGAAATACACATTCCTTAAATTAAAAATTCTCTTACTTCCGTTTTCCTTCATCAAGCTCTGTATGTAAAACGCACTGTTACGATTGTTTAAATTTTAATATATCTATTTTTCTTTTGAAAATGCCCAAAACGCTTTCATTCGCTTTGCTAATTTTCTTTTTCATATTTTTGAAACTTTGCAGTAATCCTGTAGTTTTTTAGCTGTATCTTTCCTGATATTTCTATTTAACACGTACAATTTCTAGGGTAGTTTCTGGCCGTGTTATATTTTACATGAGAATGTTTTAGTGTTGTTATATCATATTTTTAAATCGCATTTTACGTCTTGTGTAGTATTAAAAATAAATATATTGTCATATAAAATTAATTGTTACAAATTGACGGTAGGCTGTAAATAGCCTACCTCTACGAAAAAAATAAATGAATTAAAAAGGTTTTAAACATTTGGTTTGAAGACTAAAACCAAAAATGCATCTCTGTTAGTCTTGTTATAAGAAGTAAAGAAAAAAAGTTAATATAATTATGAACTGATAAAAAATGAAACTCTACGAACGAAACTCTAAAAAGAATTTCAAGTGAGTCGTAATTTGTTTCAGAAATTTAAACATCGGTTCTCTCACAATGTGAACCATAGTCGGCTATTCGGCTACAGCTGATCATGAGAGAAAACAAATTCCATTCAAGTTATCAGATATTTTCTTATTTTTACTTTGTCATTTAATTATGAATAAATTATTTATTTTTCCAATCACATCTAGTGGTTTCTTTAAATTGCTTTAGTGGGTTTCATTGAAATAAACAATTTTATTAGTAAACAGTACTATAGTTCCTGGTTAATAAGAAGTGAAGCCTAATTTCTATGTTTTCTTTAAGAAGTATTGACCTACTTATTAAGTTTTCTTATTGAAACTAATGTTCCTATAGCTTAAAGAACTAGAGACTGCTGATGAAGGCGGAGCCTAGTAACCTTGATCGCAGCACAGAGCCAATTGATTTTCGTTAAAATTGGTCTTGCATTGTCACGTTGTGGTCCCACTGTGGATGAAAGCTTAACAAAAAGTCAGCTGGAGTTCAGTTGAAAACAGAGTGTGACTCAGTGAATGGGCAACCTCACACCTGATTTTGGCTGTTATTGGCTAGATCTCATCTGCAGTCTGTAGTTCGTTGGAGTTTAGTTTACGATTCCATTATTATACTGCATTACCTCAGAAAAGTAAATTGTATTTTATGTTTTGTATTTTTTATATTATAGTTTTATTGTCCTGGAACACTTCACATAATTTCATTATACCTAAAGTTTCTCGCCCACCGTTTGCGCTTGGTGGTAACTTAGAAACGCATAAACCGCAATCGGGAAGGTTTTGGTGTATTTGAATTAATGTTTTAACTTTTACTTTTTTTAAATATCAATACCATTATATAAACAATTAATATACCATGTTTTTTATTTCGTTATCTGGTTTAAGTCTATGTAATAGAATATTATATACATCAAAAAGCTTACGTGGAATGACCATGTAACCATTAAACGTAAAGGATTAGATGGTAGGCGTAGACGGCTGTACAAACTACCTCGTGAATCGAAATTGCTAGTTTTTTTAAAATTACTGTTATATAAGACCTTACTTAAGCCAATGTAGATGTACGGTTGCCAGATCTATGGTTAATCAAAACCATCAGTCCAAACCAAACTACAACGGTTTCAATCAAAATTGCTTCGTACAATAGTTAACGCTTTTTTGAGTCAAATCACACACTTCACTTGAACTTAAAAATCCCATTTATTATGACACTATACATAAAATGTACCAACGCTTTCAATTAAAATTACATAACCATTCCAACCCATTGATTCGCAAAATAAGTTCTCCACATTTACCATACAATCCGTATCTTTGGCTCAACAGGAGATGGAGCAAAGACTTGGGTTAACTTATTTATTATAGTCAAAATTACACATCGGAAAATACATTTTTAATTACACTTCATAAAAAAAATACTTAATAAAAATATAAAAACATAATTAAAAGTACTATTGTTAATTTAAAAGTCTTAATTATTAAATTATTAAAAGGCTAACTTTAGTAAACTGCGGGAGTCCCACCAATGAGTCATGTCCTCCTTTAACGCGTAACATCTTTTTTTTTAAATAAACATACTATAATCGAATGCAAATTAACTGGTTGGCCAAAACCGCACAATTGTAAATAAAACAAAGTGAAAAAAAAACAACACACATTACTAGATAAAAAGTTAGCCGAAAATGATATTAATATTATTATAAATACGAGAATAGTATTATGTAGTACAAACTTTTCCAATATTTTAAAAATTGTAATACAAGGGTAAACGTATTGTAACAATTTTATTTTACACTAAATTAAACAGTAAAAATAGTAACTACAGCACAACGAATAGAATGGTTACAAATGCTCTGTTATAACATAAAGAGATTGAATTAAACATTTTATGAAACATAAAGTATTCTATGAGGCATAAAACCTTGTAAGTGACTGTCTGGGAGGGAAATGTACCCACTGTTTATTCCATTAACTGATACCTTACAGTTTGTGGTGTTTTACTGTGCAATACATCTACAACTATCAGAGTATTATTCTACTCTCTGTATTAAGCTCTACGAACCGACAATAAATTGTACTTAGAAATGTAATAAAATAATATTAATAATGAATTTTATTATAAACATTACTAGGCTATAGATATTTTAACAATTTATTGAATCGTTTTATTAATGAATTAAATTACTTTAACAAGTTATATATTTTTTATTTGATACCTTCTTTTGCTTAAATTTAAATACTGAAATATTTGCAAAAGTCCATCCTCTTTACACATCAAAACTTGCCTGTTGTATTATTTTCATAGGTTTTAATTCTTCCAATAAGATAAAAAAAGGTACTAAATTATTTTCACTCGATCTGTTAGTTTCAGGGCTACAAAAAATAGTTATGTTTCTTATCACATGGTCAACCAATTATATAACTGAAATTTATGTGAGGAGTTAATCTCCTCTTAGAGTAATGATTTTCATAACTATACAGCCAGACCCTGTGGTGAATAAAGTGAAGATGTCATTTTTTCAGAGTGGAAATTAGGTGCTTTCTGGAGGGCCTAGCATCCTGAAAACCATACTTTTCCACTCTGTAGGGAAGGCAATAGTAAACAACGTCACGCCTCATTTTACCCAGTAAAGCCACTAGAATTTCAAACCAGCATATCTGCTGATTACCTAAACAACAGCAGGTTTCAATTAACTTATTTTGGTGTTACTTACAAAAATCTGTGGTATTTTTTAGGAAGAAGATTTTTTTTATAAAACAAGAAAACTACTGGCCATTGAATAAACAGTTTGCCAACATTTAACGTGTTTGAAACGAAATTTTGAATCAGTAAAACGATTTAAATTTTCATAATTCAGTATTTCCAAGAATTATAAATTAGATAGATTGTAATTTTTATTTGTTGGTAGTTTTTTGCAGATATGAAAACAATTTATTTGAAATAAATTTACGATAAAGAGAATTGTAAAACAGATATGAAAAAAATAAAGACAAACGTTTGCGGAAAAATGTACCACGATGGCAAATTAACGATTAATTAAACAAAAATTAATAAATAAGACATCTTAGAGTAGTAGACTATTGATATAAATCATTTGACAAGTGATCTAAAGGTGTTAGAATAAATGTATTTTGATTCTGAAATCAAGGTATAAAATACATTGATTGGTAAAAGGATAGACAGAAGTTTACAAGGGCTTCCACGAAAAGTAAAAGTGGAATGAGGGATGAACAGAAGAAAGCCTATATTTAGAGAACCTAACTATGAAGGTTGCAAGAAAAATCATCTGTCACCATCTAGCTCTATACGTTATAAAAACACTGAAGGATGGTTTTTCAAAAAATAAATACATCATTCGTTTATATCGGAAATTGTTGTTTTAATAAAAGTTAATCTAAAATTGTGCTTGTAAATCTGTTGTACATATTATCGACGTTATAGCTTCAGATTTTGAGAACAGATTTATGAAAGTGTATTACTTAATTAATTTTTGAAAGGTGTTTCCAGTTAACCACAATTTGTGATTACTTAATGAATAGGTGTAATTTTTTGAATTTGGGATAAAAGAGAGAACAAGAGGGTGAGTGGGGAGAGAGAAAGAGTATTGGATAAACTGAAGAGTTTAAAGTAAACTGGATTAAAGGAGAGTGTTATAGCAACAGCAGGTGGTGGTGATGCGATGTGAACGGTGGTAGGGAAGAGAAAATGTTTAGAAGTGGAGGCACTTATCTCGAGATTAAGTACTGGAGGTTAGGGAGTTGGTGAGCGAGGGGTAAACAGAAAACCAAAGAGTGAGGAGGCGGCAAAGGCCTTCATTCCTCCAGCAGCTTTCCAATGGAATCAAGTTAATCCTAAAAGAGGCCAGGAATCAACAGCAAAAGTCAACAGATTGCAGATTGACTCTCCTTTCCACACTTTACCCATTTCTTGGCATTTCCTTCAGCAAGTAAGCCACCGGTTCTATACTACTAACATTTACTATCAAACAACAAACACTAAATTGTAAAAAAAAAATTAATTTAAACTTTACAAATAGTTATCTATGCATAATAGTTTTCTAATATAAATAACATAACATGTGTGTGTACTTGATTTTAATTAGTTTGATAATACATGATTTTAAGACAAAAAGCCCTAGGTATTTGTCAAATCAAGTATACCAATATTTTTTTCAGATTTTATATTAACTACCACTTGACGAAAACTTATAAATTTCATATTTTATTTATATAATGGCCAAAACCTGTTTATAAAAGTGAATAATGATAGAAAAAAACTTCCCATAATGTTCATCTAGGACAAGAAGATAATTAAATAAAAATAAATCAGAGTATAGATTATGATACATCAAGTTCAAGTTTGTTAATTTTACCAACAGGAAATTTGAGTATGTATTGACCTCATCTGGTATAAAAAGTATTAAATTGTTTATACAGAAAATTCGTATGTAGTACATATTTGTATTTGTTTTTTAAATAATTACATTATAATAATATAATTATAAGCCTCACTAATATACTTAGGAATGGCTTCATGAAACAATAATAGACTATTATTGTTTCTTGTGATTTCAGTTAAAATTCAAAAGCACACACTTAAACTTTGAAAAATTATTTTTCGAAGTCTTTTATTGTATTCAGTAATAAACCGGAGAAACCACTAGGCCTACTTTGAGTCAATTATATCAAAATTATGTTATCCATACCGAAGCGATTGCCGTTTTCCTGGTTTTCTTGTTTTACACCTTTTAAGAACACTTTTATCGGCAAATTTTCATTCGGAAAAATTTACACGTACCCTTTATCATTACGGGTAATTTTTTTATTTTAGGCAACGGTAGTATGGAGGTTGCCCTCCACAGGTCATTGAGGACCTCCATGGTCCTACCCTCAACCAAATTTATAATAATATTATAAAATCTTTTAACAGTATGTTATTTCGTGATCAAAATGATATAAACATATGGTAACCCAAAAAATGTGGGTTGCACCCCACCCCATAAGTGTGTGGGGAAGTATTTTTATCTTTTATAAACGGTGCATTGTAGCGAAAAAGTATATATAGAATCATTTTCGTGATCCACCCAAAGTACTTAAAGGATATATAACTTAAGTTGCCCATTCGAACGATTAACTGGGAAAACTTAAAAATTAAAAAATTCAGTGTTTTAGAGCTTACCGTTTTTATGTTTTCCTTGTTTACTACTTTAAAAAACGAATGCTAGTGTACAAAGTGCTGTGGTTCTAATTCACTTTCAAATTTCCGTCCAGCTAATCCCTATGACGTCCGAACTTAATCTTATGGCAAAGTGGGGCAGCACACGCACTTCTATGTTTCTGATCCACTAAACGATTGATGTGATGCCTCGCTGTAGTGGCAAGTTTATTTTCTAAAGAACACCGTGTGGCCAAATTAGCGGAAAAATAATTTTGTATTTATAATACAGTCGGATCTCTATTTATCGAACTTCTATTTATATCAAAATTCTCTATAATCGAAGTATTTCCTGAGTCCCGTGAAATTTTAAATGAAAAATACTTCTTTATATCGAAAACAAATTCTATATATCGAATTTAATTTTAGTGAAAATATAAAATAGAACTCCATATAGCCCTCCCATGACACACTAGTCAATCCGAAACATTGAGAGAGAGAGAGAGAGAGAGAGAGAGAGAGAGAGAGAGAGAGCAACGTGACGATACAGTACGTAAGTACGTTAACCACTGTGGTCCACGTACAAGGGTAGTGTGATACGTTTATACTATGTACGATCAAAAATATGTAAATACGACGAAGAAGTTTTCAAATGGGTACCTAAAACTGTTACGAGATGAAAACATGCCTAAGCAAAAGAGAAAGGTTTTTCTTGCTGTAGAGAATTGCTCTTCACACCCGTGTTCACAATAAAACAAACTTTATTGTAAACAAATACTGTTTTTAGGTAATATGGCTACGGTCGAGTAATCTCACTTAATATAAGTAGCAGTGATAATGAAAAAAAAAACGGCGTTTCTCTTTATCGAAGTTTCTATATATCGAATTTTTTATGAGGAACGTACAGTTTCGATATATGGAGGTCCGACTGTAATTACTTTAATAATTACAATAAGAATAATATTAATGCTGAAATGTACTAAAGATATTTTGTATTTTTAAAAAGTAATGGCCTAAGAATATCCCAGTATACTTATAGTTTATATTCAGCTTTAGCTGCTTTCAATTTTTAGATTTGAAATCTGTTACATTACTTAGACATTTACTTACAAAGTTATGACACATTTCTGATGGTACAGTATTTTGATTCTTAGTTCATGAGAGGTGTGAATTCTGAAAATAGACTATGTTGTTAACCAATTTCTAGTTATAGTTAAGGAATTCGTGGTAATAATAGCAATAATAATATCCGTAGTGTTAGTTATATTGCTATTAGGAATTTACGGATGGCTCCATGACCTATACATCCAATTAGAGGAATGGTTAGGAATGTCTGTACTGAAGTAATAACAGACGAGAGATACGCTGCTGTCTGTGTAACCCAACGTACCACCCTCGTTCAACGTTTACCGCCTCGCTTCTGAACTCTATACCGACATCTGAAGCTACCCCCAAACCACCCCGTTTCCGACACCACTGTTGTACACTATGATAACGCTTTTCGAGCTGCTTTGACAGCATACCATACCACCTGTCATATCCCTAAACTACTGCTACCAGTGAACAGAACTGGGTGGTGGCAATTAACTATCAACCGACGCCCAGATGCCCTAATGTTATCCTCTCCTTTATTGCTGCTACAACGTCCGTTTAATCGTCTAGAAATCAAGTGATCACTTATCATAATGTCTTCAGTGGTATAGCAGTTAGTTGAAGCTGTATCACAATCCCTTTCTGTCCATTTCAAATAACATATTTAATTAAGCGTTCAAGATATTTATATTTTTTGTATTGGTGTTTGGGTTTTAAACGTGAATGGATTGTCTAATACCCCAAATTATCTACTTAACTTAAAATATATCAACTGAAGTTTTAAATTATTTTCATGGATTTAATTATGAAATTATGTTTTTTCCAAAAACCAATATCTTTCAGTAAGACATCGTGACAAATACGATCAACAAACAGAAATATGCAAAAGCATTACTTAAATAACCACGGCTGCCAATTATAACTTATTTATTTTAAAAATGAAATCGTGCATCATACAAAAATCTCTATTTGTTATAACTTACGTTTATTTTTTTGTTTTATACTTTTTTATGAACTTCAGGAAGACTACTCTGTAACCCTACTTTGTTTGCGTCCATCATTAAAATTTGGAATAGTCAGAAAACTTTTTCCCTTCGAATGTAACTTTTTAAGAGTTAACAGGTTGACTACCATGAAAGACTTTTTTATCTCTAAGTACGTCAAACTCATACCACTTATAATAAACAAATTAGATCACTTTTATGAAAGATTTTTAATTATTTATTGATATATTTCATTATCTATCTATACACTAAAAATGTCAAAAAATTTTGGGTTTCGGTTTGCTTATTAGGCTACTGAGAGATAAATTTAACTTTCTTTTTTATCTTTTATTTTAAATCTTAGAACAAGCAAACAATTAAAAAACATAGATATTAAATTACAATTAACAAGAACAGGCATGATATAAAATAGGTATAACATTCAGCAATGTTGAATTTGGAATAACAATGAACGTAAAACATACTAAAGTATGATAAAAAAACAATAAAAATTTCATAATTTTAAAGAAAAGTAACCGATAGTAGGCTAATAAGTGCCTAATCAAGCATTTTAAAACAAAAAATTTAAAATTTCACATTATTTTATCTTTTCTGTATAGCCTAAACATGCAGAAAGAATTAAAGAAGATCTCTGCTCCATTTAATTTTTTATTTTCTTAGAAGCCTGGTGGATTTGCCATATCACTGATAACCGAATTATGAGTGAACTTATAGCTTTCTTAGCATTGGGAAGAACATTGTGTATAAATCTAGTGAAGAAAATAAAACAAAAATAGTGAAGGGAAAACACCGAATAAGAGTCCATTCTCACTTAACCGATATGAAGGTTCACCTACTTAGAATCTAATTTACAAACGTAATAATTTGTTGCTACTGTATAGCTCTCAGAAAAGTTTTTTGTTTGTACTCGTGTAGTTCGTTTCTTAATTTTCATCTCGCGATTTTATATCGACGTTTAGTATACTCATACAGTAAATGGGTTTTCAGGATATAGTTGAAGTTGTGAATTTAATATCTTTGCAGGTATTGATGCAAACTAGCTTACACTTTTGGATTTACTTTAAAAATACATTATTTGTAGTTTAAAATTATAAGATAAATTACGCGTAAATCGTAACAGTAACTGAAAACATTCAATCAAGAATTATATTTATTATAACAGACGAAAATAAATCTGAACAAAAATCTTAAAAAAACTATTAAATTGTTTACTTTTATGAAATTAGCAAAGATAAATCCATGTATAGGTCAGAAATTAAAAAAATTTATAAAAACTTTGAGTAACATACAGTCGTAAATAAAGCAAGAAATCAGTGGGAAAGGTACCTCATAATTGCTCAGCATTGAATGAGTTAAATAAATACTGAATTATAACATTTTAATAACAATTATTATTTGTAAATGAATTTTTAAGTTCTATTTCTTTTTTTTTGGTAACCGACTATTACTCGTATTTTTTATAAAAATCTGAAGTTATAGTTGAAAAAATAAAAGATGTTATGAAATAAAGCAGGAAACTATTTTGTAAGTTTCATAAAAATGAAACCTTATGGAAGTATTAGAAACAATAATCTAAGTAACATAATAAATAATGGGAAACGAATAACGGGAATGCAGACGATACTTAATCATGTTTATAGCTTTGTGCATCGGATAGAGAAGGATGTAAACGACCGCCTCTATCAAAACAGAAAGAGAAAACTACGCTAAAAGCGTCGAGCGTCGAGGAGAAACTTTAATTGACTTTTCTGAGACCCTTGTTCCTTTCACAATCCACCCTTACGCCCTTACTAAGAACGTGACGAATGAACAGAGAGCCTACGTTACGACTACTAATAGTGCCATCTATAATGTTAGAGAGTAGACGTCATGGGATTTCACAATAAGATCCGACCTTTCGCAATACAACACTTTACTTTAACTAACTGAACAGAATTCTGTGTGATCAAAGAGAAATGTCTTATCCTATCGTTTCTGTCTGAATAAGTACAAGTTAGGTGACTTCAGTTCGTAAATACCAAGTATTTACTGTTAACAGCACAGCTGACACACATTTTGAAACTCTTCAGAGTCGTAAATTAGCCACCAAAATTTCATATTATACTCATTTTGACTCGTGATTATAGAAATTTATAAATAAATTGTCACCGTACTTACCCCAAAGTAATTATTTTTATTGATCAAACTTTCTTTGAACACATATAAGCTTCAACATTAAAATTGGTATAGATTGTAAGGTTACATACCCCGTTCTGTCAATCCGTGATGGTCGCAAATTAATATCTGATCTAAATAATATTTTTGCTTAAAACCTTTAAATATTTAGGTAAATAATTTTGTTTAAGTATTTATTTGTGGAAGTCAGTCATGGACTACCACGAAACGCCAAGAAAGAAGGATCCAAGCAGCTGAAAAGAGGTTTTTAAGAAGGATAAAGGACTGCTCGAGGCTAGAACTAATGCATAACGAGGAAGTTAGATCTGAGTTAGGTCTATTTAGCTAAATTGAAAAAGTGGAGGTACCGGAATCAATGGAGACAACATTTGGAACGGATGCCAGAGGAGAGAATACCCTTATAATTGACGGAATATGTTCTAGTTGGAAGAAGGGAGGTGGAAAGACCTTGAAGAAGATAGCAGTAGTCGAGATGTACGGGTTGGAATATCTCGTGTTTGTGTAGGAGTACCGGATGGTTTATGAGTTTGGAACAGGCTTATGCCTAATCTTTGAAAGTAAGAAGAAGAAGAAGATTTTTGTTTAACTAACGGTTTTGAAAATATAATGTAACCAAACCAGTTATTTTTATTAATTATTTCAAGAAAAGTATATATTTTTGTAAATTAGACTTTTGACAAAAGGTTTATTTATTTCAGTGGTTACAATGCAGTTTCAATACAATCTCTCTATAAAATCTTTGGATATTCAGGACAGATGTAATATTCATGCTCATAGGTATTATTATTTTTATTACGGGTGTGCCAACATGATTGTACCGTGTTTACCAGGAGTTAAGATGACTTGAAGTTGTTAATGAATGAATATAATACCTATATTTTATCTAGGACTTGTTATTAGTGTTAAATTGCGTGAAATGAATGAGTAGCGAATTAACCGATAAAATAGTTAAGACAAAAAATGATCGATTGTTTTTCTTCAACTTTGATTCTTTGACTTTAATCGTATTGTTATTTTAGTAAGACCCCTTGGGTTGATAGTTGCCATGTTTTATATTAGTTTGTTAGTTTAATTTAGTAATTCCTGAATGCTCTGTCGATTCTTACGTACAGTTCCTTCCCTGTCAGGGTACGTGCAGTACACTGAACTTCTAATATTATCTTTTTGCATCAGAAACCTAGAAATTTTAAACAATATTAAATAAACCAATATAAAAGAGCAACCATTTTGGGGATTCAGAAGTTTGAAGTTCAATAGGAAGGAATGTAGTTTTGGGTTGCTGTGACAAAACTTGTGAGTTGGAGTAACGATGGTTGTCCGTTTCCTTCCGTTGTGTAGATTCTTCTTCGTGAAGGAACGAAGGAATATCAGAGGATATGAGGATGCCAAATAAATACTGTTAGTAATTATTGTAATCTTAATTTTAAATTTATAGGTAAATATACATAGGTATTTATAACTTAAAAAAATGGCAGAGGTATGTCCATCATCAGAATTCTGTTTTGTGGTCATAAAAAAATTACTAGGCCTTTTAATAATTCTGTTGCAAAAATTATTTTGTTATTTTAATCTTAAATTATTAAGAAATATACATATAATTACTTATACGTTACAAACAAAATGGCTGAGGTAGAACCATCACCAGAATTCATTTTTGTGGAGGAGCCACTGACATTTTCACGTGACACTACGAAGATAATCTTCTGTTGATAAAAGCTCCTTCATTTATGGCTTAGAAGTTTGGATTCTCTAATCAATATTTTAAAAGCAGAATAAGAGCAATGTAAGTAGGAAGAACTTGTCAGTTGATTGTGATAAATCAAGTTGAAAGCGAAGATGTATTTTTAAATGAAGTTAAGAATTTTTATTAATTGAAAAAATTAAAAAAGACAACTCATCTTTGAAGAATGGAGGAGCACGGGTTGCCTTATAAGATTTGGGTGTAGGTTCCAACTAGAAGGAGGAAGAAAGGACGACCGAGAGAGGAGTGGAGCGTTAGTGTTATTGAGAGGAATCGTCTAAAGGATGAAGCTCAATAGGATGAATGGCCTTTTCAGTTGCTGTAATTCTCCCAGAGCTATAAAAGTCCAGCTATAATAATAATAATGGTCATTATGCGTAAAAATCAAAGCAACACGATACACAAGTTTTTAGATTCATAAGGTTTAGATTCATATGCGTTTCTTCGGCTTCGTCCTTTGCAAAGTCAGAGGGAAAAGTTCAAAGTCACAGTTTTGTAAACATCTCTGCAATTATTATGTTGAACAGTTTTTACTAACTGGAACTATAATACTAAACCTCAACGAACTAAAGACTGCAGATGAGATCTAGCCAATAACAGCCAAAGTGTGGTGTGAGGTTGCCTCTTCGCTAAGTCACAATCTGTTTCACCGACCTCTAGCTGACTTTTTGTTAGGCTGTCATCCACAGCGGGACCACAACGTGACAACGCAGGATACGATTAATGAGTCAATCGTTCTGTGCGTTCACTAAGCTCCGCCTTCTTCTGCAGTCTCCAGTTCGTTAAGCTATAATAGATAAATTAGTCCTAATATGTATTTGATTTTTACTTACTTTTCTATGTGACCGGGTTCCTACAGATTTTGTTATTTCTCACAACTTACAGTCAAATGTCTTCTGTCTACTCTTTGTGAGATTCCTTGCAACCAAATCGTCTTGAGCTCCTTATATCCATGTTTTATTTAAGGCACCCTTTTCGCTGCCTATAATTTAAACTGTAAAGGAACACTCTTTGGTACCAGCTGTCCACCGCCGTTCTTTGGGCATGGGCATAATAAATCAAATGTTTTTAATTAACTTTAAATCGTATATACCCTGTAATCATTAACCCGGAATCTTTAGCCTTGTTATTGTATTTATACATGGGGAATAAGATTTATTCTACAACATAATTGATTAAAATGCTTAATATAGTAATTCAAAAATTTATTTCAGTTTATATGAGAAAATAATAAAACTCACAACTTTTCAAATAAAGTTCTATAATATGTAAGTTACATTTCCACAAATTCTAGTAAAGAAATATCACACTAAACCATGAAGAACTTAGTTCATTATTCAAAGAAAGAAAACCCATTTTTAAAAATGCTTCATCTTTTCAAGAAATGCGACAATAAACATAGTCCTGCATATGCTGTTATATTACAACGGAGTAAAGAATAACGTAGTGAATGTGGGTAGCAAAGTATCTCGTAACATTATAAAATGACTTTACATATAGCACAAACTGAAAGCAGTGTAAAATAAAAATAACCCTCTGTGACAGAAGTATGTAACCTATGGGAAGGTAATGCAAAAAAACGCTTCTATCATGAAGAGTAAGACGAAAATAAAATAAATGTAATAAAATAAATAATGAGAGTAATAAACTGTGAAATAAAAATATTTTAAACCATTATGAGAAATCCATTGCCTGATAATATATATAATTATACGACAACAATATTATTAAAAATTTACTCAAGTAATGTTTTAATGAAATATTTTCTTATTCTTGCACAATCAAGGATTATATCCGAGGTCGTATTGTAGCACCCACTTAGCTCCTGGCCACCTCGTATAGTGCATTTTTGATCTGTAAATTTTTGCCAGTCTAGGAATCCTATGTGAAGACATTCTTTGAAAATGATCGATCTATTTCCAGCGGTACTCTACAACTATCCACGAGAGCGAACAACTAATAATATATATTTTCGCCGTATATTTTTACTTTTAAACCAACTCAGTCTATTAACAGCTCTTAGCGCTTTTTATAAAGCACACCTCTGCAGACTGATTGGAATTATTATACTTCTTCATCTTCCAGACGTCATACCCACACCTCACTTAAATAGCCATCTTCTTACTATCTTGTAAAGTTCTATCAATGTGTCAGTTCGTCTTTTTCCTTTAAAATGCCGAATAAGATAATTTTTTAAGCTCAACGGGTTCAGAAGTAGCTTTTGTTTCATGTACACTCATTATATTTGTGAATAATCATTATTCTATACAAGTGTCACCGTCGTCCTCTTTGATTGGGTACTGTGCTGCCGGCTATCAAAGCTTCCGATCAGCTACAGCGGGAACCGCCAATAGTTCCAAAAGGGGCGGTAGGCTTGTGGCGGCGTACCGACAGAGACCTTTGTCGTTAAGGCCGAGGCAGTAACCGCTCCTTACCACAGCGCTCTCGGTGACTATATAACAGCGCTCCACTGAGCGAGGAGATTAGATTCCACGCATCGACAGCATCGACAAGACTTCCTACATCGGTACACGGCTATCGGACTCCAGCGAAGACTCATCGACGACCTCGCAAGAGAGAAGATGGTGCTTCTCCTCGCCGACCCGACACCATAGCTTTTCCATTGATTAGCAACATCGCGGTTCCCAATGAAAGAACTTGTATAATTATAGAATGTAGCCTGAGCGAAACGTTAAATAGTTGTGGCACGAAAAATATTGTAATTCAATAACATAACTGTAAATATTTTAATATTGTAATTCAGTAATTATCTAAGTAAACTTTTCATTGGCACTAGAATAGTATACTAGTTGGATTTTATTGCGTCACCCGGAAAACATACTCTCTTGAATAAGATAATTTTTAATAAATTACACGTCCCGTTCTGAAATACAAAAGTAATTACTTTGGATCTTTCACGATGTGTCAATAAAGTTGCGGATAAGTCTAACTTTTCGATTCATAGCATTTCACATAGATATGTTGTGTTGGAATTGATATCGATTGTTAAATAAATCGAAATTATTTATTAATATAACATATAAGTTTAAAGGGGATTTATTAATACATAAAAAGTAATGGAAATATTATTAACTTTCAAAGATTGTTTTATTCAATTAGTCAGTACACGTATTTTCTAATGATTACTCATTATGAACTACAACCAATAACATAACTAAAATTTAAACATATTTATTTTGTTTGTCTACATTGAGTCATGCATTATGTGATTACTCCACAATAAAACTTAGCCCTACATTTTTTTAAATTATATTAATATAAGTAAGTAGGGTAATAAAACTAAGGAAATACTAACTGAAGTAATACTAAGTTAGGAATAACTAACTAATAAAGTAAATAATGGATAATCCGTTTGAAATCGATAAAATATTTTCGATTTTTTTAAATAATAAATAAATATTTAAGATTTATTTCACAGTAGGCCTACACAACATTATTAACAACACCTTTGGGTGAAACGCCTTCAATCGAGAAGTTAGGCATGCTTACAACTTACCTGACAGCGAAAAAGATGCATAATTTTAATATTCGTCCATTTTATAACTCAAAAATAATGAAATGTGGCAAAAAGTAAAAGAATAAAAGGCACTCTCCTGAACTGTGTGTACGTTAGATTGAAATTAAGTTGAAAGCAGGCTACCATTGCTGAACAATTACGGTTATAGTAAAAGGTGACGGTAATTCTATCCTTAGAAAAGTCTTGATTTCGATACATAACGGGAAACTGGAATTATACACTTACGAATAATAAATCGATAAAAATAATTATGCCATCCTTAAAAAAAATTAATACTATAAGTAGGCTAATTTGTAATAATATTATCATTACACTTCAAACATTAATAAACTACATAATTTTATAATAAGTAAGTATAAACCTAAAAAAAGATATAATTAAGTTAAAGAACGTCGTAGATATAAAAATAATGGAGTAATTTTAATCTACATCACAAAACGGAAGAATGTATGATGTTGTAAATAAATATATTAAAAAATACAATATTGACAGGAAGAGTAAAAATGAGACTGAAAAGAGTTAGTTGGTTTGAGCAGAATGGTGCCAGCAGTAATAAAAGCTGTCAGCAAAATGTAAAAATAAAAACAACAACAAGAATAACAATGTATAAAGAGAGACGGAGATAGAACGAGATTGAGAGATTGTAGAAGGGGTGGAAAGGGGTGGATGAGTGGGTAGTGCGAGGTAATGCATTCGTGGCTATTAATCTTCTTACAGACTAATTAATCTTCAGAGAGGCCCACTCTGAACAAACCCGGGTGTGATCCTTTCACTGGGTCGTAATAAAACTACGACCGGGGGGATAGAATGGTGGTCAACCCTTTTCATCCCCCCTCATATCAGTGTGAGTACCCAAAAAACATACAGCAAAAAAAACTCATTCCGATGAGTGTTACTGTGTTGCTCACGCTCTGGAAGGTGTTGTATTGTTACAAAGCTCTGAAAAATAACTAAACAACAAATCTTAGGGTAATAAAAATTATGGTCAACCTACAGATATTTTATTCACTGCATAAACACATGTACAAACATTAAATACATAATATAGGCCTACTACGACAAAAGGGATGAGACAAGTAAAGAGATAGTAGCGTGGACCGAAAATATACAATAAACCACAGGATGATCATAAAATAACGACGTTCTTAACTAATACGCCAATTTCTCTCATAAGGAAATATAATAAATTAATATTAACATTCCATGAAAAAAAACCGTTAAAATTTCTGTAAAATATTTCCGATTTTATCTTAAAAAAAATTGTTGGTAAAAATATGTTTAATTTCATAAAGTATGCTAGAGTGTAATACATCTTTTATTATTTAATCATATAGGTAGAAAACCCTTTAGAATGACCGGGAAGGCTGGTCTCGGAGATACAAAGAAATTTGGAAGAAAGATCCTATGTAAGATAATGGGTCTGAAAACAGTAGACGGCCGTTAAATGTTCCGTGTATTGTTCAAAAAAAACGAACGGAAACGATCAGAAAACAAAGACTAATATTCTACTACTGTACATTTCTATTAGTGAGTTTCTACTGAAAAGTGTGATCATGTAAGTCAATGACTATCTAATTAATCTATCTATTTTTTTTAAATTTTATTCATACAGGTCGCATCAACTGCTAATGGTTATTAGCGACCACAATAGGAATTATACTAATTACAATAAAAACAACAACAGTATCATAAATTAAAACATATAGAGAAAATTAGTAGTCCTATCAGATTTTGTCTTCAACAGCAACATAACGTCGAAATTTTAAAACTTTGTCATTTTAAACTTTATTTAATTCAATTTTGTTTTATTTGTTTTGTTAAATTTAAAAAAAACCAATAATAATAATAAAATAATTAAATTACAACCTTGGTCCTCTATTTTTTACTGTGAGGCTCATGCAATTAAACAAGTTTTAAAGTACGTACGTTCATCATCACAGAAATACTTCCTTATTCTCTCCGATTCTAGAAGTGTGATAGAGAGTCTCAAAAACACCTCCATTGAAGATCCTATTATTGAGAAACTTCTTTCATTGTACACCGAAGTGTTTAAGATGGGTAAACAAGTAGTATTTGTGTGGATTCCATCCCATGTTGGCATTGTTGGAAACGAAAAAGCTGACAGAGCTGCTAAAAAGGCCTTAACCTTACCAATGCCAACATGCTTCAAAATTTCATTCAAAGATGTCAACAACAACTTACACAAAACTCGTCTTCAAAAATGGAATGATACTTGGAAAAATTGCCAGTAAACTTCACAATGTCAGAGAAAATATTTTTGAAAAACAACCCATACAATTCACCAACCGACGTGATCAAGTAATACAAACAAGACTCAGAATTGGACATACTTTTCTCACTCATGGATATCTACTCACAAGAAAACCTCACAACACCTGCAATTACTGTCACTCCAAAATCACAATACAACACATCTTTACTGACTGCACATCTCTGGAAACGTTTCGGCGCAGATTTAACTTGCCACGCGATATACACGAATGTTTTAAAGATGAATACAATACATCCAGATCTATGGATTATATCAAATTCTTGTACCCGCGTGGATTACTCTAAAAACTGAATAGAACTTCCATCATGATTGTGAATGTTTATTTTGTGAAATTGTTTGCATTTTGTTTATATTCTTTGTTACTAATGTTAGCCACATTGTTAGTTTTTAAGTCTTTATAAGTATATTATTAATAATCAGTTGTAGAATAACATTCTAGAAGTCACTAAAAACCTGGTTGTTGATGTGACTTTAAATAAAGTATTAAAAAAAAATTAAACAAAAAATTAAAAAATAACTATTAGGATAAATATTTATATTTAATAATGCAAATGACTTTTAACAACAATTTAGAATAAAAAATAAATAAATAAATTGTATAAAATACCTACATTTTTAGTTGCTTTTTACGGTAGGGCTTTGGAAACCCTCTCCATGTTATTTTGTATTATATCATCCACTTATAGTATCTTCTTACTGAGTGTGTATGGTAATTACTAAATAAATAAAAAGTTCTACATACATCTATGGAATGGATGCCTAAACAAATCTTTTAGACACTAAACGAAAGACCTAAAGTGTCGGTCAGATGGTTTATCAAAGTCAGAAAAGATATAGAGAAACTGGAATGTATAAAAAAGCATATATAATGAACTGAATTTAGACAACTGATTACTGACTTTAAGAGCTTCCAAGACAAACATAATCAAAACACAGATGGACGATAGAAAGAAGAAAAAGTTACAGCAAAAAAATACTGATAGTGTGTTGCAAAATATTGGAAATTTAAAATAAAAACAAAGTTTTATATAAAACGGAATTAAACTGTTAATAATAATAAACTAATGTAATATAAAATTATGTTTCATGTTGTATACATTATTAGGTTCAAGGAAAAATTTCAGAATCATAATAATCTTTAATACAAAATTTTGATTAACCCGACTTACTTGGAATACTGTATAAACGACTGTAACACCAATGGAGTAGTTGTATAATCGCTTAACATTAAATTAATATCAATAAAATATAATTAAAAATTAATTTTACCGTAATATTGAGTTTCAGGATATTTCACTATATCTTAACGAACTAGAGACTGCAGATGAAGGCGGAGCCTAGTGACCTAGATCGCAGCACAGAGCCAATTGACTATCGTTAATCATACCCTGCGTTGTCACGTTGTGGTCCCGCTGTGGACGATTGCCTAACAAAAAGTCAGCTCGAGTCCGGTGGAACAGAGTGTTACTTAGCGAAGGGGCAACCTTACACTATACCTTGGCTATTATTGGCTAGAACTCATCTGAAGTCTTCAGTTCGTTGGGGTATAAGTAGTATTACCTTTTAACCATTGTTATTATTGGTTTCCTAAGAAAGCGTTGCCGTTATCTGTGGCCGAAATATAATGATGGATGTCGTCTCTTGAACGTTATATGCGCTTGTATAGGTAGCTTTCGTTTTGTACAGAGCGTCGATTGTTGCTTGGAACATCAAGTTACGGTACCGTCAGTTTAATTACGGCCATCATTGCGGTAACAATCACTTCTGGGCCGTTTTTTACGTAAGTAAAAATATGTGATGAGTGGAAACGTGATTTGGACCAGCAGAAACTATGAAATTCTGATTGATTTTGTAAAAGACCACGAAGCTCTCAATAGCACGTCAACAATGGAAAAGTTGTTTGAAAACTAATGACTTATTATACATTTCTGTGTGTTGGTTTCAGGAAAAATAGTCAAAAAAATCCATCACGTACCATTTTTTCACAATATTAGATTGTTTTAATGTTGTCAAAATTGATACATAAATATATTTTATTTCTAAATCGTGGAATAAAAAATGTGGCATTAATTAATTTTGTTGATATTTTATCGTTAGTTAATTTCTTAATTTGGTTATAAGGAAAAGTCTTTACTCCATGAATTAATTTTGTTGATATTTTATCGTTAGTTAGTTTATTAGTCCATGAATTAATTTTGTTGATATTTTATCGTTAGTTAGTTTATTAGTTTGGTTATAAGGAAAAAGTCTTTACTCCATACTTTTCTGATGACCACGCAAGGTATTTTTAGAACTTGGAACCAAAAATGTAATACGGAAAAATTTGGTATATCCACTGAACGTACTCCACCTCCACTTAATATTAAACTCTGGTTGATGAAACAAGAAATATGAATAGGCCTTTATATAAACGACAATCTCCTTTTTTTCAGTGTTGTGAAAATTTTTACGTGATGGGAAAAACGGTGACCATATTTGAAATCAGCGCATAAAATAACATTAAAATCTGTTATCAGATTACAAACAACTTTCAATTTCCTTAATTCTGTTGACTTGTGTAATCACTGTGCTCTATAGTTCACTTTAATTTTTCATCATTGCAGTGCAGATGACGACGCACTAAAATTTAAAAAAAAATTAAATTAAAAAAAATTATGCCCGCCAAATCACGACATATAGCCTAACAGCCACTAGATAATGGATTACCGTAGCTTTACGTTTTTTTAATTTCTTGTTATAACCTACATGTTGTTTTTAAATTCTTTTACCCTGTATGAATACTTAGGGAAGAAAAGAACACTGTTTTATGTTGATTTTTTGAAATTGAGTTTCCACAAAATATACACGTTTTCAGGTCCCCTATACCCAAAACCATGGCTGCTTTGGGGCATATTTGACTAAGTTCAAACTTCATGAAGTACCGAAATGTCGACTGTGCGATAGTGAAGAGGAGGAATCCATTTCGCATATTTTTGAACGATGTCCCTATTTTGGCCTCGAAAGAATGGAGACACCTGAGAAGATAGGCGGTGCACAGTGGATCCCAGAGAGAATAGGGGCAGCGATGCTGCAGGATGAGGAAAGCTGGAAGTTGGTCGATCAGTTTGCGGAGAGGGTGGTCAGGAGACTGCGTAGGGAGGAGACATATGGAGATCAGTGGGATCGCCCTCTCCCACAGTAAATCAATCCTGCCCCGATCTCAGTAGGTAAGGTAGGCACACTAATTTCCTGAGCTGGTGATGAAAGAAATGAATGAAAGTGAGAGAGTGAGTGTTAGCCAGTGACAGTGAGAGAGGAATTAGGCTACGGTTCCCTTCCACACCCCGCTGACAGTATGTAATTTGTTTTTTAACCCGTCATTTCCCTTGGTGATTCAAAAAGAGCGCCGGTTTTGATATATCAAATTAAGAGATTTATTTTATTGAAAAACTGAAAATAAATACATCAACAAGTTCATCTTTCCTTCCGATTTTATGTATGAAAAAATGATGTCATGCATGTGTCCTCCTCTACTGCGCTGGCACGCATCAACTCTGTCCATGAAACTGGATATTACTGCACGACAAGTTTCAACTACCATTTGCCCGATAACCCGTCGAATTTCCTCCTTCAAGTCATTGATGTTTCGGGGTTTATTGGCATACACCAATGACTTCAGATGACCCCAAAGAGGAAAGTCACAAGGCGTCAAGTCACACGACCTTGGTAGCCATTGATGGTCGGAATTACGAGAAATGATGCGATCCTGGAACCGTTCACGGAGCAACAACATTGTTTCTCGTGCAGCGTGACAGGTGGCACCATCCTGCTGAAACCACAACTCGTCAATGTCCATTCCATCCAAATGACGCCACAAAAACTCCCTAATCATCGTACGGTATCGGTCTCCATTTACTGTCACGGCTTGTCCTTCTTGATTTTCAAAAAAGTAAGGGCCGATGACACCGCCCGACCAAAAGCCGCACCAAACTGTCACTCGCTGTGCATACATTTCCCTTTCATTAACCACGCGAGGGTTTTCTAAACCCCACATACGGCAGTTCTGATTATTAACAAAACCGTTTAAGTGGAAGTGAGCCTCATCACTGAAAATGATTTTGTTTGCGAAGGTGTCATCATCCTGCCGTTTTCTCAATACCCAGTCAACAAACTGTCGTCTCTTCTGGTGGTCTGCCACTTTCAAATGTTGCGTCAACTGAATTTTATACGGGTGATATTGGAGATCGTACCGAAGAACATCTTAAACCCAATTGTTGAGAACGGCGACGTATTGATTTTGCTGGGCTAACAGCCACACTGTCACGAACCAACACAACGTTCTGCTCAGTTTGGCCAGAACGATGACGTCCAGAACTTTTAAGGTCGACTGTTGAACCCGTCTCAAAAAACTTTTTCATTAGCCTGCACACTGTTGATTCGTTCGGTGCTTCATTACGTCCTAGAGTTCCGCGAAGTCGCCTGACAGTAGCCGCATAACTCTCTCCACTCTGGTAAAATGTTTTGACGATTAACACTCGTTGCGCAATAGTAAACTTCTACATGGTTAGACACAGACTGCGAGAGTACTACACTGCGAACAATAGAAACTACAACTGAATCGTCAATCGGAATGTTCTCCAAAATAGAAATGTGGTCAAACAATGTTGCCAACCGATAAACAAAAATTTACCAGCCGTTTAAAAACCGGCGCTCTTTTTGAATCACCCTTTAGTATTATATAAACAGTTCCGAGGGAGGTGGAGGATTGTTTGCTGATGTCGGATCACGTGGCCAGGCGGCGGGTTTTTGGTTGGTAAGGCGGTTGCGGCCTTTTTTGGGCTGGACGAAGACGCCTCAGTTGAGTCCAACACTACTTCCCCCATCGTGAGGGAGTGAACATAAGTTTTTCTCTCCGCCTCGGATAGAAAAAAAACCCAAAACCATGGTTTTAGCAATCACTATTTATGAGAAATCTTTTTCCCTGGACAAAGAAGAATTTATTGGCTTGCCAATTCAGGATCTGGTTTGGTAAGAGCTCCGCAGAGTTGTTCCGTGTAGTGGCCAGTAGAGTTAGTTTAGCCATGATAATTACCAAAATTCGAAGCGAATAGGCACGCTAAGAAAAAGATTAATGCGATTTTAAAAATAACGTAAGAATGTAGTCGAAATAATACAAAATTCAAAACTAATTCAAATCAAGATTTAATGTTGAATCTTCCTTAACCTCATGCTTTATTGTAGAAAAAACATCCCCACACAACTAATTTTGGGCGTAGGGCGTACCTTTTTTTACTATATTTATTTTGCAACTGTATAAAAACAACCAGCAAAAATGTTTACAACTAAATTTTAAAAAACCAACCGCGTTAATGGCTTTGTGTGGGACCCTCTCAAGATAACGATAATTACGTTCATTTTTAAATTATACTTTTGTATACTTAATAAATGTTACAAATGTATTAATGTATCATGTATCTACTCAACCGGCTTTTCAGTCGTCTTTGTGCTATTCCTGGTAGGTCTGCGGAATTGTTATGATTTTGTAGTTTATCTCTGAACTTATGGGGCATAAATCAATATTTTTTTGGAATGGAAAATTTTAAGCTTGTAAAATACCATTTTTAATTGTTATGAATATACATAAGAAAATAAAAAGTTGTAATTTTTATGCATCACCCAGTAATGATAACATATTTTGAATAGTAAAGAGAACAGTTTCCCGTGGGTCTGTATCATTGTTTAGCCTGATGGTAGACCTACACCGTTGTTCTCACACTAGAATCACGAAGTTATCCAACCCCGTTCACATTTTCAGTATTGTGCGTTTTTCGTTGTGAGAGGTACTCTCTCTTTAACAATATAATATATACAGAAAACATTATCGATAAGTAGGCCTACCATTCATTATTAAACAATGTGCATACGAACATTTTATAGTGAGCCTTCAGACAGGTATTTTATTCTGAACATAGATTATACTCTAAATGTAGGTCTTTTATTGTTGATAAAATTGTCCGCAGTAATTGTGTCAACCCACCTAATATTGACCAACAGTAATAAAAGAGATGGAAAATTTTAAACAAATTACCTACTGTAACTTCAACAAAAGTAATTAATCAAAAACTCTGTTTTAAATGTAGTTTTGTTTATTTATTTATTCATTATAAAAGAGTTTACATAATTAATGGAATACATTTTTTTAATACTTTTTTTGTAGTTGTTTGAATAAGTAGGCCTACTTTATCGATAATGTAAACAAACATAGGTTATTACTACCTACCGTAATTAAGGGATCATTTTATATTTATATTTGTATAAAATAAAGTGTTAACGCCACTTCATACTGACAAAATAGATCCGTAAATCCCGCCTTACTGATATTTTAAATTTACTTGATGCTTCCTATGACCTAACCGATCACGTCATTTCTCCCTCTACATCCTTGCATTTCCGTCTTCCTCATTGCTCATTGTTGGTTCAGCATTCATAATGAATGGATGCGCGCTTCTCTGATGCATGTAACGCATGGCGTTGGGACGCTACCACGCTACTAGTTTTACAATCTCGTTTCGTTCTTATATTTCGTTTCGCTCGTTATGAACTCAATTCGTTTGTTCCTGTCTAAGTTTTGTGAACTATTATATTCATTTGCTCATGTCAATATATTGTGAACTTTTCGTTTGTTATTTGCTTCATGTGGTGTCTGCTAGTTCTATCAAACACGTGCTGTCTACAATTGTGAACTTTCAATACTGGATTAAAGGTAAGTGCGCACTTGTTCTTTATGTATTGTTGACCAATAATGTGTGTTCCTATGTAATGTCATGTCTTTTAACTCTCGTTTCCTACATATTTTGTCAGTTTTACTTAACCGCTTGTTTAACCATTTTGTTCAGTCATTCAGTCGTTTAGTTGTGGCTGGCAACTACCGAATACAACCAGCCTGGTTCTCCGGTTTAAATTGTTTATTCGCCTATTTCTTTACGTTAGAAAATTACTCGTCTCGATTATTCTTTATTTGTTCTACAACAACGTATATGCTCTAACATAAAGTATTTATATTTTTTTTTTAGCTTTTATTTTTGTTAACGGGAACTGTACATTATTGACAAGTACCCAATTTGATCGCTGCTTTTGCTGTATTTTTTGCCGTGAATTAGGCATGAGTTTGAACAGAGACCACCAGTAGAGTTTGTTCACGGATGGCTGTGAGCTGGTCACCATACAAAGTCGCTTGCCCAACCGGTGTTACTTAATAAATAATAGCGTCTTACTACCAACTGACTGACTGGGCTGGCCCGAAAGCCAAGTATTTATATAATCACATTTATGATAAGTGGGTAAGATTATTAAACAATTATTAAACATTAAATAGACCAACAAAGTGAAAAATCTAGAAGTATTACGAAGAGTGAAATAGAAGAGGAATTTTATGGTAATTTTTCGTCGGAGAAAAGCTATTTCGTTGGACATTATAACAAGAGACGTTTTAATACAAAATTAGAAGAACCAATAGAAAGTAGGCCTAAAGGAAAAGAGGATATCAAAGAATAGAGATGACAATTTAAAAATGGTGTGAGCTGTTAAGAAATTAAGGAAATCAGGAGTTGTACTTACACTATATAGTTACTGATACAAGGAACATTTTCTCAGTTTCTACTAAATTCATAGTTATGATTTTTTGCATCGTTATTGGTTCTTAATACTGAGTTATTACGAAGTTTGTTCAAAATTTTGACTTAACATTTATTTAATTCCTGATCCAGTTCTAACACTTCAAAATTTTAGGTAATTTATCTCCGTAAAACTTTTTACCAGGTTTTAGAAGAAAATCTCGAGTAAAATTGTGTATCCTTGTTAGATAGAACATACCTGAAAATTTCATACAGATTGTCAGGCTAGTTTCTGGGAATACTTTCGTTCTGTGCAAAAAAATTACATTTCTAATATGTGTGCGATGCAATCTGTTCAAACCATAAGCAACCCCATGACCCAATGAGATGAGAATGATGTGCATGTCGTGTAAATGAGGTGTATGTAGTCTTGTACAGACCCAGGTCGACCATTCCTGAGAAGTCGGGTTAATTGAACCCCAACCATCAAAGTACACAGGCAGCCACAGTCTAGTATTCATACCCGTATAAAAGTAACTAACTACCTTTCCTAGAATTTGAACCAGAAACCATCGTCTCCGAAATCACCTGTTAAACAGCTGACTCGCGGCGACGACTTTTTCTCTAGACCAACCCGGTAGGTTCAACACTATTTAAAAAATAACATAGTATTTACTAACTTAAATTACTACTACAGTTTTTGTTTTCAAAATTTAACATAATTATATTACAGTAGTATAAATCAACCTGTGAACAGTGTTTATTCTTTTATTTTCTACTGGGAAAACCTTTTCGTGATGGAAAATCATGTGGGTAACAAATCTATTTATTGTTCTATTAAGAACAGATTGTAAGTAAATCTGTACATTAAACATGGTTGACTTGAATGTTGAGCTAACTGTTCTGTTATAATAGTATAAAAGAGAGAAGTTGGTTAGTGTCACGATGAAAATTTAGCGGTGTTATGAAAATGCAACTCAGAGTAGTGTACGAAGTGAGGAGGTTACGAAATGGTTGAGAATAGCAGAACGTGTTATATAATATTTTAGAGAAGAAACGGCTTCAGTGTTACAAACGCATTAAGAGAATATAACAGGAAAGATAACCTTTGACAGTGGTTTCCAGTATGATGAGTTTATCCACACATGAGTGACTTGGAAAAAGGGGACAGAAGAAGCTATCCTCCATAGATTTTACCAGGAAGCAAACATTTGTGTAGAATTTGTATGTCCGAGACACTAGTAAGGCTTTGAACTCTCTGAAGGTAAAAAGTTAACCCGATCAAGTTTTCTAATTGTATCCAATCGAGTAAACTATCAAGTTATTTTTTCAAAAATATACAGCCGTGATTTTTAATTTGAAATGGAGCCTAAAGGAGCAGTTTTTTGCTTTAATTTTGATGAAGAGTTATATAAAGATTGACTCTGAATAAGCTCTTATGAATGACATTGTGAAATACGTAGACGTAATACGATACGGTACTTAAATGAAGTAAAACAATTATATGTAAATATAATATTTTAATAAAATCTAAACAAGATATTTTCGTAAAAATACTTCTTAATCATTTTATAAGGAAATCATATTAAGTTCTTGAAGATTTTGATCAGAATTTAAAGTACTTAATTATTTCATTTTATTACAATTATTTACATTAAAAGATCGTAATGAAAATAGAAAATAAGGGTTTTATGGATAAATGAATTAAGTTTTAAGAATAAAATAAGTATAGAGGAAAGAGGGAAAAAGGTTTATCCTTCGTCTCCTTCACTGGCTGGAAGGAACAAGAAGGGTTCT
The DNA here is from genome assembly GCA_035578175.1 of Catonia carolina. Taxonomy (NCBI): domain Eukaryota; kingdom Metazoa; phylum Arthropoda; class Insecta; order Hemiptera; family Achilidae; genus Catonia; species Catonia carolina. Next base: position 249,965,258 of record JAQMRL010000001.1, on the reverse strand, counting down.
TCATCTCCCGTCTTATCGAGTGGGTTAAGAAGAGTAATGTTTATGAAGTTGCATTGTTTAGCATATTTATAAACATAAAACCGTAAAGAAAGCTGCAGCTATGGATCTTTTATTCATGAACTTTTACATGGACACAATACAAAGTTGAAGAAGAATAATAACAAATAGCATATAGTTAGAGCATCAACATCAAGCATAAGGGAGAACTAACCATACGAAACTGTTCTCGTTCGTATTTTACGCTCTTATAAGAAACTAATAGAACGGGTCGCTGTTGCTCCCCTTCATCCTTAGAGAAGCACGCCTCATTTACCGTGGTTTAACCATTTCATCTCATTTTCTAACCCCTTTACAGTTCCTGCTGCGCGTTGCCTTTGCCTTCCTGAATTTCCCGGCACACTTCCCGAACTTCTAATAGTAAGCGAGTTAATTTAACAACAGAAATCTCTAGAGGCAAAGCATTGCAAATAAAATACCGCTAAACAAAGTATAAATTAATATACATTTTAATTACTTTAGCTTATTATAATTTGTCCGGAGATTTATTAATGAAAATATCATAATCCTGGATTACATCATAAAAAAACAAAAGAAATTTATTTTAAAATTTTTAAATAATTAAATAAAATATTTATTTTTTTAAAGAAAAAAGGAATCACACAACATAATATTAATTTATTTAGCTCAAAACTATTAAACAGTAAACTTATTTCTAGATTGAATACATTTAAAAAAAAAGATTCAAATAAAGGCGTACGACAAGGCTGTCCAATTTTTCCGTTGCTAAATATAAATATATTTACGTTAATAAGATTTTAACAATTTTGAATCAATTAGTTGACTCAGGCATTCAGAATTGGAATAACGTATTCCTAAATTCATTACTGTACGCAGATGACACTATTATTATTTTTCATACAGAAGACAGGCTCCAATATGCCATTTATAAGTTGCACACCATTAGCAGCATGAAAATTTAGTTTGGCATAAAAATATCGGCGCAAAAATTAAAGGTTATGGCATTCAAGGGAAGATGGCCGGTTCGCTCAAAAATTATACTAGGCAACCGAACTATAGAACAAGTTCGAGATTTTAAATATTTAGGATGCAAGAATCCCTATAACAAAGATGAAGCCGTGAGTGAAAAATTGGAAAAATTCAGCGCTGTTCGCGGTTCTATTCGCAGGACAATTGGAAAGAAAACGAGTAAGAACACCCAAATGAAATTTTATAGCGCAATGGCTGTACCACCCATAACACATGGAAGTGAAACATCGGTATCATTACAGAGGAATGAATCTCGTATCCAGGCTGCTGAAATGAGAATTCTGCGGGGAGTTAAAGGTTGTACCCGGTTAGATAAAGTACGTAACGAAGCTATGCACGCCGAATTTAATGTTTGGTCACAGTTGGAAATGTTAAGAATATACAAGAGAAACTGGTCCAACCATTTACTTCGCATACCAGCTCACAGACTTCCTCTGCAAGAATGGAAAAATATAAACTTAGAGGGAGGCGAGGCTTGGGAAGCCCTAAAAAGAGATGGATGCCGAAACGGCAACCATCTCTTTTTATTCCATTCCTTTTGATTAGGCAATGAGCCTAATTCTTGACAGATGATGGTAATGATGATGAAAACATTTTCAAGCAAACAGAAGAAAAACAAAATGTTACGGGCATTGTATGGAAACACTAAAATTCTATTATGAATATTTTTGATGGTAAAGTTGGATGGCAAAGTATCACAGCGGAGCAGTGATACCGATCTCCAGAACTCTTTACTTCATATTTCTGCGCTCCTTTTAAAAAAATAAATATTTATTTATTATGTTTACTTATTTACTTATTTCTCTCCTCGCATAACATAATAATAATTAATTTCTCTGGTCAAACAAAACCGCTGATCAGAGGAGTTTATTCAGAAAAATTAATTTTTTAATTTTCATTCTTTATGATTTTTGAGCAGAATAAAGACATTTTCGGCCCACTCTTAATACATTTTTCATAGTAAATTTCATATTTTTGTACCATTATATATCTATATTGTATTTTTTTCTTTTTTTTATCGTTATGGTCTCTTGGGACCGCGTTTTCTCAAAGCGCTCAACTTCCAGGCAGCCCAAAAGGTCTTCATTCTCTGGCTTAGTGCCTGGCGTTGTTCTGCTGTGGTCCAGACACTCCGACTCCGAGGCCCGACCCTATCCTCCACGTAGACCGTACGCCTGATCCACTGGTGATAATGTGAGGCGGTCCCAGATGTCGGTCCCAGATCATGAAAAATATTCTTCTGAAACATATCGGTCTGGACGGCTAGTGCCCATTTATCAGGGTTCTTGTACTGAGCCAGTTGGTGTAGGTCTGTTTGGTGAGGCGGGAGTTAACCATATTGTTGTATTAATTTCTGTAACTAAGAAGTAAAGGAAGTTAACTCAGTGTTTGTATTTTTTTTAGGAGAACCAAAAACATGAAGTTTTTCTTTTTTAAAGAAATTACGAAGGTGTTAGAATTTTTTTAAATTTGTACCAAATATAGCCTCTGATACAGAGATTTAAATGACTAAACACCTTTCTTAACGTCTACACCTCTCTGACCACCCACAAAACTTGAGTTTATCAAACAAAAACATAACTTAGACAAAATTGTGCTAACTCTATTCTGATAAAGAAACATCATTTTAATTACAAAATTTTTTTAAAAAATTACAAAATTCAAGCAAAAGCAAGTCAGATACGAGTTAATATTGTAAACCACTAGATGGACCATTTCTTGCTGATTTTCAAACTCAATTTTTCTAAAATTGGAGTAAACACCCTTTACCTCTAGGGGACAGATTTATTGTTTATATTAACGTCTAATGTCTTGTTTAAAAATATATATTGTATGCATATTTAATGGTTGTTCAAACCTGCAAAGTTGTATTTTTTCATATAACTTTTTTAATGCATAATCTGTTGTATAACAATAAATGCAACTGATCGATTAGATCTAATACATAAAAAAATTACAACCCACTGGTGTAATTAACAAATTATAACTCTAAAAGATATTATACTGTTTTTAAATATTATATACTACAATCAAAGTTAGATGAATAGTGTTTTTTAACAAAATAAATAAAATGAAAAATATAACCATAACCTCCTTTAATACGAAAAATAAACAAAATGAGAAGTAACACATAATAAGCACATGTTTCGAAATATATGTACACCGAACTTTACTGGAGTTAATAAAAAATATTCATTTTAGTTATTTACACATTCACACTCAAACGCGCCTCATCTACAGAATATTAACATAACATTATTTACAATTTAAAATCACACTACGAGAATCACCCTGGGAGATCCAGTACACTTTAGCACGTTTTAGTCTATAAACATCATTGCTGTTGTCTAAGAGATTAAGTGCTAAGTGATTTACGTGGTTGTTTAGACGTTTGATGTATTTACAACTGACACTTCGTATTCTTCTGGTACCGTCTGCACGCCCATATCACGATGTATATCGGCGTTGGTAATATACCACGATGCATTTAGTATGGTCCGCAGAGCTTTTGTTTGAAACCGCTGCAGAATCTTGATGTTTGAAGTCGATGCTGTGCCCCATAACTAAATCCCGTAGGTCCAAATCGGCTTCAGCATGGATTTGTACAAAAGTAGTTTGTTGTCAATCGAAAGCTGGGAACGTCTACCAACGAGCCAATAAGTACATCTTCCTAAATGTTAAATCCAGCTGTTAGCTTTTCATTTGAATATGTTTGCGCCAAGTCAGACCTCCATCTAAGTACATTTCTAAATATTTTACATCACTTGCCTGTGGAATATTCTTGCCATTCAATTGGACAGGAGGACAAGTTACCCTTCTAGTAGTAAACGTTACACATGATTAGATTTGTCCTCGTTTACTTTGAACTTTCACTTCTAGTTGTAAATAAAAACAAATAAAGTGAAAAAAATTTAGAATTTTAAGTATGTGAACGTTGTGAATGTTAGGGGATGATTATCAATTACATTCGTAATTGATTCAAATGCATTAAATTGCTCACTTAAAATTTAAATGAACTACATTACAATGATAAATTCATAGAATTGTACAGTATTATGTAGAACAGAACTTACCTTGTTACTAAATTCATAACAATAAAGATACTATAAATAGCGATATCATGTATGATGACCAAAGACCTGTGACAGTTTCCTTGAACTAGGAAAGTTGAGTCATATAATAGTACACTAATACATATACACAAGGGAAAAGTTACAGTGTACATAATGCACTATATAATATAAAATAATACCATAATAATACAATGTAAGACAAGCATATATACGTGCATACCTTGGTATATACATTACACAACAAAATGAATAGAGAGCTGCCGAGATAATGTCGGTAGAACTTGGAAGACTGTACGTATTGTGCTAAGTTTCAACCATGTACAATGAAGTATGGGTAGAGAACTCGTCATCATATAATGTGGCAATCCCCCCCAATCCCCCATCTACATCCTTCATGCTACCTTATCCTATCTTTTGGTTAAAGCATCAAAAACAACAGTTAATGGAAGAAGAGGTGTTAAATTCAAGTATATATCATAGGCATACCGAAGAAGAAAGGAGAACGCTTGTAGAAAGTTTCCCCTTTTCAATCCGTTTTCCCCTATTATCGTTCAATAACTTAAAACTGTAACTATCACTAAACTGTAGTTAATGTACTTAAATGTGTTCTACCAGTGTTTCAGTATTTCATTCACAATACAACACAATTCACTCTTGTAAAATGTTATGTAGGTAACAATAATTCAACATAACAAAACCATACATATAACTTCAATTATTTTCAAATAAAACAAACAAATAAATTGTAAATTTTATTTTCAATTATAAACAATTATTAAAAAAATTGGAAATATATTTTTAGAAAATTGGAATAAATCGAATTATGTTCATAATTCTGATTGCTAATTTCAGGAGCAAAATTAGAACATCTGGATAGACGGAAGAATAGCGAAAAGCCTACAACGAAAGAATATTAAGGATTTCAGCAGCAAAAAACATTTCCAGGAATGCTTTAAGTTTCTTTACGTGGTCTAAAATACTCTGCATACTTTTGCTGCCTTCTTCTAACGGAGTTTGACGATAATAGCAACAATTCCTACTTTTCACACTGCTGCCCTAAATTCTACGTTATTTCTACTGATATTTTTCCTTGTATAATCAATTGTAGCAGATGACATTTCTCTTCATACACAACATGTCCGAAATATTATATTTTCTTATTTAAGTTCACAACCACTTGCTACAACGCGTATACAAACGCACTAATTAACGCAGTTCAGAACCGGTCTCGTAACGGTGCGACAACACTAATTCCAAACACAGTCTAAGACTAACTACTGCCTGTCAATCACTTGATGGCTTCCCGCAGAGGGGGCAATATACGGATTGAAAAACTATTTTAGAAAATATTTCTATTTTATTTGGCTCGTTCAAATTAAAAAATTCTTTCCCTAAAAATTAATTTAAATTTTTTTCTTTACTTCGTTTTCTACAGGTGTACAGTTATCTTTAAAGACCGAAAAGTTTCTCGCATGCTGACTCTTTTATGTCGTGTTTCGCGATTTTACAAAATTTATTTGTGAAAATATCCAGTACCTTAAAAAGTAATGATTTCCTGTTAAATTTTATTGCATCATCGTTTTCCATAATTGTTACAGAACAAACTGCCAAATATTATGTTAATTTGTGAAATAGCTGTTGAACAATGACGATGTTTTTAAAATAATACGGGGGTTTCCTTCAAAACCAAAACTTTTAATAAATTATACATTATCTCATTAAGCGTGTATTTTTCGAAATAGTTTTATAGAGAAAAAACATGCGAAATACTTTGTTTATAAAAATACGTGATTTCCGACAAGTTTTAAGTTATTTAGAAAAATTAGATTTATGTTTTCTGAAATGGTTTTACAATTTGAATATTGCTCCCCTTTGCCAGAGGCCATCAAGTTTCAGACAGTCAGTAAGTGACTACAAATGCACTAACAGTTTTCATACCTGCGGTATAATAGTTTCTCAAACAATCGAGACCCTACTAAAACTTTCTCCATCTTACCAGAACAATCCATATCGTGGTACAAAATTATTAATAATAAGTACAAAAAAGACACATTCCCCGTCTTTTCACACTAGTTTCGACTGCGCTTTCAAGAATTCCTATTTAATACATTTCATTCATCAGCCATCCATTATCCTTCTCACAATAGCCTACGCTTAATTTCTTACAATAAACAGTATATTCCATAAACTATTTCTAGAATATCACTGCTATAAAGTTACAATATTTAATTTTCAAAATTGTGACTTAGGATACAAGACTATGTATATTTTATATTTTGATGGCCTCCACTCACCCCATACAGCCATCCCAACCTCTATGAAAGGAAGTAACAGGAAAGCGGGATGACCTACATGCGTTGAAGAAGTGCAGCAACAGATAGAAATCCTGGAAAACGCTGCACTTACTTATCGGGACGTAAAACCAGGGGACGTCAAAAGAAAAACTTAAACTAACTGCATACGCCTGTAAGTAAACTTGTGGAGGGATTGGCAAAGATGCCACAACTACAGCGTGGAAAAATAACAGGGAGAAAGAATATAAACAAGAACAAGAAAAAAAACAAGTAAAATAAAAATTATCAAAACAGGAGTCCTATTTGACTTAATAACGCTGGCAGACTACTCAGTTCACCTACCAACTTGTCATAAGGCTGTCCCTTGTCATAAGGCTATTCCTGTTGAATATATCAACCCCACAACCATCAATAACATTCATAATTTGAACGCATCTCGTCAGAAGAGTTATCTGAGTCCTCACCTTATATTCTACGAGCCTGTCCCCTCAGGAGTTAACATATGGCACCCTGTAAACTACAAGCGCAATATCGACATCAATAGCTCCATGGATTGTCTTAAAAATTAAAACATGGCATCTGCAAAATCCCGCCTCTTTTCCAAATTCATTATACCCATGTGCGTACACTGCTTTTCGTACTGATCACCTGCCTCACACAGACCATGATGGCGAAAGTGATACAGCAACTTCTTCTGCACAGCTTCAATAGGCTAAGTAAATAATGATTTAATTAGTACTAATAAAAAAGTAAATAATAATAATTTAATGGCAATATGGAAAATAATAATAATAATTTGGAAGATTTTAAGCTTGCCTAATAAGCATTTCCAAGGAATAATATTATTATAAATATGTAATAAACAATTCTGATGAAATTATGTTGGTTTGGATGATAATATAAACTAAATTCAGAACATTGTTATAACATGATAGTTTTCCATAATATATAATGTTCGTACAATACTACAAAGCAGAACACTAATGGCTGGCTTAACTATTATTAACTAACTAGTACAGAAGCTTAACGCTTGAATATAGTGGTATAATTATTAATACCAAACTGGCAAAACAAAGAGTTAGGACTAAAATGTACTTATGCGATAGCATAAATGTACGGTGGATACAATTATGTATTATAGTGGATTAATTTAAAAACAATACCAAACTCAGTTTATTTCACAAAATGTTTTGTATAAAGATATAAATAGTATCGTTTAGGCTATTAATTAATTTACTTATAATTTATAGAAATACTGTATCAAATAAGTGTTTCGAGTATCAGTTAATGTAAATAAAACACAAAGGTTGGCCGTACACAGGACGCAACGAAAATGTCGAGGACAAATTGTCTCAAAACAAAAATGTCGGAGACAAATTTTTTTCTTTCAGTCTATCTCTGACCGTCACTGGTGACTCGAGCAACATTTCTCGTTCTGGGCTAACATAGCGTGTGATGAAGATTTGGCTATTGTGTTCTATTATATAACTTGATATGTTTGGAGGTTGCCCATTATGGGCAGGTGGGGTTTTAAATTAATTGTTGCATTCGATCTGTGGGTTCCAGGGCTACGAAAAAATAGTTATGTTTCTCATCACAAAAGTCAGCCAATTATATGGCTCAACTTTTTAAAAACAGAAGAGATAGAGGTGTAAAAGACACTAGTCAGAGTTATCTCCTCTGAGAGTAATGAATTTCATTATACAGCCAGACCCTGTGGTGAATGAAGTGAAGGTGTCATTTGCATGGTGAAAAATGGGTGCTTTTCTGAGGGCCTGGCGTACTGATAAGCACACTCTTTCAACTCAATGAGGAAGGTAATGGTAAACCACCTCACTCCTTGTTGTACTTAGTAAAACCTCTAAAAGTTCAAACCAGCCTTCCGGTTGTTGACCTAAACAACATGTTTGGAGGAAGAAAGGTCAGATCGTAAGTTTTGGACACATCCAATTAACCAGAAAGAAACCAGGAAATGTTTGAAATTTATAAGGCCGCTGTGTATTTATGATTCAAACAACTGATTTATTGAACTACATAATTTCAACTAAGCAATCCGCACACTATAGAAATACTGTAATACTACGTTTGATTTCAGTGTTTAGTAGCTGAAGGCAATCTCATGTGTTTAGGTGCATGCGCAAAGCTGAAAGACTCGAGCTCGCTCGCGACAAGACGTAATTCCATACACCTTTTGCTTTAAGCAGTCGGTTACTGCTTGTCTAATTCAGCATGATTTCAACCTAACATTGCGGCCGCCCTAATTAAGTCTTCTTTTTGTATTTTATGTTAATTGATTTAAGTGAAACAATATTTAATACTCACAATACTTTAAAAGTCTAATAGCAAGGTTGATTTTAGATCACAACAAGATTTAAGTAAAATATTCTTCAATTCAAAATATTAGATATGTCTAGCTAGTATTATTTAATTAAACACAAATAAAAGTTACCTTTCATCGGTATAATTCACATTTTACAAATGAGTATTATAATATCTTTAACACTAATTCATAAAATACAAAAGGCCACGTGAGATTAAACTGAATATATGAATCGCATAGTGAAACAGTTGTAGTTTATAGTTCATAAAGTGCACAAAAGAAATATTGCAATGTTATTTCATTGTTTGTCTATGAGTATGTAATTAGCTAATAATAATAGACTATTGTTTTACTCTAAGAATCTAATAAACTATTTTAAGTTCATTACTAATGTGAGAATATTAAGAATGTGTTACGTGTAAATTGTGAGCGTTAGCGAAAATTATTTAAAAAAATTGAATACAATACAGGAAGGAAAACACCCAGTTGATTTTAATAGAAAGGCAGACGTATTGAAGGAAAGGAGATATAATGAATAAATAGAGGGTTGAGAGATGGCTAAGAGAAAATAAAATGTTTTAAGCTTAGTTAAGTTTTGATTTAAATTGAATTTACAGTAAAACAACGGAAGTCAAAAAGCGACTTCTAAAACAGGCTTTAGTTAAGTTTAACCGTTATAAATTTTTTAGTATTGTACTTTATGCGCTTAAATTACCCTTGTAATAATTTTTTATACTTAAAAAATTAATTCGCCAAGCAAATAAAAGGCAAACAATAGTAGCTATTGTTGAAAATACCGACGAAAGAGGCTTTTGCAAACAAAACAAGGGGAAACGTTACGGTGGTCTAAACGTCTATTTCTTCTTTGTTCAAATAGCCAGAAAAGGAAATATGTAGTAGACACCTGTGTGAGTATTCTACAAAAGGTACTTTTTTACTGTAACTATATATATTTTTTCTATTACTATTACAATTTTCACTACAACAAACAAAATACAGTATGAAGAATTATTTTAGACGATAAATGATGCAAAGTGCCCTTGTCCTTTGGGAAATCAGAAGGACAACCCCCTGTTCTAATATCTATCTATTCTTGAAGCATTCCTGCCAACCCATGCACGATATACTATACAATAAGGTAATATTATAGATGCTTTAATATAATTCTGTTGCAACGTACAATGTCTTATAGCCTACTTTGATATCTTCAGACACTGGGAAAATAAAAAATTGGGTATCGAATTAAATAGAAATTTACTCAAAAATTGATACTGAATTGATACATACAACAGTAAAATTTCTATTTATTTTTTTATTACCTTATAATCTTATTATTGCGTTGATATTTCGTCGAAAAAACTTTTCCAAAACCGCTGTAGGTAATAATAAACTTAACGTTCCACTTCTGATGAAATTTAAATTACAGTACCATAACTTGATCTTGTAAAATAATTTTTTATTTTTGTTTTATTCTTATGTATACGTTGCATTCTGTTCAATTCAGAATAATAAGCAACGGCATGACCCAATGATATGAAGGTGATGTGTATGACGTGTAAATGAGGTGTAGCCTTGTACAGATCCAGGCCGACCATTCCTGAGAGAATTTTGGTTAATTAAATCCCAACCATCACAGTACACCGGTAATCACTGACTAGTATTCAATTGTAAAATAATGAACAAACAATCTGTTTTTTTAGTGAACGAAAAATTATATTTTAATGAAAATAAATAAAATTACTCTGTTCTTAGTATTATTAGATTACAACAATTAAACACTTACAAAATACACAAATATACACATGAATTCGAAATACACAAAATTTAAGTTTCAAAAAACCCAATCAAGGTTATGAAATACATTAATTTCATTAAAAAGACAATTGAATTTTCTGTTGATCGGCTAAAATGAATTTAATTAAAATAAAGTTTATGATTTTGGAAATAATTAATAGGCTATACCAAATCTTTAAAAATTTCAGAAATAACTATTTAAAATTTGTTTAATTGTAAAATAAATAAATGAAATTTTTTTGTAATCTGGTTATTGAATTCGGAATACAACTCTAATTGCTTCCGCTAAATAGCACTGCACATGTACATATTATAAAATATCGCTTTCAATTTTTATGCAACTGCTTTATCGAAAAAATAGCTGAATTTCAAATCTCTAGGTCAGCGATTCTCAACCATTTGTGGTCTGTGGGGTGTTTTCATATGGTCCAAAAAATATTGGCCTGTCGATATAAAATAATAAAAACTTACGGATTTGTTTTATTTACCTAAATAACGAAATAAAGTAGTCGCGCTGTCATTGCGGAATTGGTCGTTCCGTCGTTCCGCTTGCGGTTCTGACAGACGCCACTCCTTCAAAGGAATAATGGATTTTCTTCTTCATGTGAATTGATGTCACTTAAAGAGTTCCATGTCAGAAATTGTGATCACTGTTTTTTTTCTTAACTATAATTTTGAGGAAGTGCGACAAAAATTTATTTTAGTTTATTTAAAGTCGCATCAATAGCTTGGTCATTAGTGACAACAGTGTATTATGGACCGTTGGGTAGTGACTTGTTATAATTTCTAAACCCTAGACGGGAATCGAACGCGGGACCTTCGCGTGGTAGGCCAGCCCGCTACCACTACGCTACGGAGACGGAAAATTATTTTATTTCACTTATTGTACTTTTATTACTTTAATAAACATATGAACAGGTCAACGTAACTATAAATTCACCCTATTTAATTAGTAGGCAATGTAATAGCCCTAGGCCTATAAAGGCTTTCATTCATTTAGTGTATGTGGTCCGCCAATGATTTGGTAAGACATCTAGTGATCCTAGGTATAAAAAAGTAGAGAATCACTGCTCTAGGTGATCGGGAAGTTGGAGAATTAGTGAGTCAGTCATTTAGTCAATGAGAAATTTCGATTTAAATTTATTTTATTTTCATTACTATCTCTTAATCGGCATCAATGTTATCTCCATCATTGTCATTGTCATCTTCAGCTTTAACTACTTCATGTTTCAAGAGAAAAAAGGTCGGTTCATATCATCATGCACCAATCGTTTCCGTAACGGAGCGTTCCTACAATACAAATATTCTTTCATGCTTTGTAAATGAGAGCATTCATATCAAGCGTAGCGTATACGTTACGATGCGGCACGTTCCGTCTCCGTACGGAATTGTCGGCGACAATATTTGCTGGAAGCTGAACGTGTCTGAACGAATGTGGATCAAGAATGGACCCTTCAAATGAGATTCGTCAAGAACAACTTACTAACTCCAGAGAAACATCTACTATTCAAAAATATTATAATGACTACCTTTCTGATAATATCATCTAATATCTTGTTCAATAATTGGTATAAACTAAGAATAAAATAAAATGTAATACAATAATATGGGTTTTGTTATTATTTTCATTACAGTAAAACTTCCTAATAATGACACTGCTGGGACCGCGTTCCAATGTTCGTTAACAAATGACCAAAAATCTAGACTCCGCTTTTTGACACACGACTGCCGGATACGGGACAAATATGTAGAAACCCCAAAAGAAAAAGGGTTGCTGTTAATTGTTGTACATGAATAATAATAGTAGTTTTGAAAATAACAGACTTATCTTAAGCAAACTTCTAGTTTTTCTTTTGGCTTTATCGCTTCTTTAAAAACAGTGTCTTGTTTAGTAATCACCGGTTTTTTCTTTAAATAATTATTTAATTATTCCCATGATATTACACATTACATAAAAAATAAATTACGATAATAAAAAATATCTTACAGTAAACTATTATATTACGCTAAAGGTGGTGGAAATTATCCCATCCAACTATGGACAAAACCATATACTAGGATGGGTTGGAAACTTTTAAATAAATATCACAAAACTGAATAATTAACTATTAGCAATAGCATTCAATACCTACTATATTTTACTTACTACACTAACTTAACCAATACATTGCTATTTACTAAAATTACGATTGTATCAATTATGATACATTACTTTTAATAATTATTAAACTTACACTATGTCAAATAAAAATAAAGATAATTCAATACAACCTAAAATGTATTATTAAATTTAAAAATAAAAAATAAAAAGCAAACAATAAAAAAGTAAATAAATATACGATTTTATTTTCCTCCTGTCTTTTTAGTTACATTTACATTTGAATATTGCAGACCATCTTTGCTATTTTCTCTCAACCTGTTTTGGCTATCCATTTTTTTCAGTTCTTTATAAAATTTTAAACCCGTTAGATTTATTAAATACAACTCATTAAACTGAAACTGAGACATACGAATGTATTGGAAAACCTTTTCTTCGTCGTCGATCAGTTCTTTAAATAGAGTCCAATATTCTCCCTCAACCTGCCTAGTTTTAAAAATTTTATGTGTGAAAAATCTCTTAAATTTACCTTAATTGTTTTCTTCGTCATCTTCTTCTAATAAAATTGATATCACACACAAATCTTCAGTAGTCAAACCTAACATTTTGACGCTAATAAAAGAAACTTACAACTGTTCACGCTACGTTATTACTGAACACTTTGGCTTCCAGTGCCGGATATTGTCTGATTATGTGAATGACAGCTTAAATGTCGTGTCGGAAACGCTCTGTTATAGAAACGATTGTTGGATGATGATATGAACTTAAGGCACAGTTCAAAGTCAAATTTAGTGTTTTGTTTTTAATTTGTGCATTGAAAAAAAAATTTTAATTAAAAATTAAAAATTTGTGTATTGTTTTTATTCAGAGTTTATTATTTTTTACAAAAAACACTAAGTGTTTTCATTCTAAGAATTTTATTATTCAGACTTTTATCATCCTTGCTTAAAGTTATTATTTACTCGTAGTTTACATTTAAAAAAACTGGTTACAAAATAATTACACTTTGTTAAAAAAAATCATGTTTTTAGTTATATGTTTAGAAAAAAAAACAAATAATGACTACAATATTATTTCGTTAATACTTATTCCTGCTGGAAATTATTTTACCGGATAAGGTGCAACCTGTGTTCTGATTAGGAAAGTGTTAGAAATGATTACGATAAACTTAAACAATTATGATTTATGAAAGTGTAGAGAAAAGTATACGAGTGCTTTAAGTGTAACTAATATATTTTTATGAGAAAAATATTTCTTTTTATGAAGATTCATTAGAAAATCCTCCAACTGATTACTGAAAACTTTTTCACTTAATTATTTTTTTACAGCTCTGAACAACTAGTAATTATTTATAGCTTATTATATTTTTTGTAACTTTAACACTTTTAAGGAGAACATTATTCATTAGCAGGACCTAGTGTTTAAATGGCATAACATTGATTGTTGTTTGAAATTTTTGATGGTATGTTTTAATGTAACAAGAAAAAAAGAAAAATCTAATTTCCAGTAAATTTGTCTTATATGCTTGCTTGAACTTCTGAAGAATCGACGTTTGGGGTTACCTGGTAAATTTTGATAGCTCAGAACAAAGATTGTGGGTTTTTATTGTTTACAAATTGTTAATTACATCTGTTAAGCAATAAAACCCTCCATGACGATTTCAAAATTCCGACAGTGAAGGAGCCAACTACGTCCTTGTATAGTACATTTCACGAAAGACTAGATGACCATCCAAACCAACTAGCACCTGATCTAGCTACAAGGAACGTCCCAACTGTGCGACGTCTAAAGCGGAAATGGAGTAGAGACCTCTTGGTCTGAATAACGGACAATATCCGCAGTTTTAAAGGAGAATGTAACACTGGGTACCTCTTCTCCTTAAAGTAAATTCCGCACCACTATTTAAGTATCATATATGGAAATCATGCAGCTCAATTTACACCACAATAATAAAAATTAAAGACAAAAAATACATCCGTGGTATATCTAATGGATTGTTTCACCTGCGCAAGAGATCTTTATAGCTGTGTGGAGCGTTAACAACTATCCTCAGCATTGCTAATCAATATGAAACTGTTAATAATGAGAATAACATTCAATAAATCTAACGGGTTTAAAATTTTATAAAGAACTAACAAAACAGATAGCCAAAACAGGTAGAGGAGAAATAGCAAAAATGGTCAGTAATGTTCAAATGTAGGTGTAACTAAAGAGACAAGAATAAAATAAAATAGTATATGTATTTACTTTTATTGTTTTTTTGTTTTTAAATGTAATAATAAATTTTAGGTTGCATTGAATTATCTTTATTTTATTAAAAATAGTGTAAGTTTCATTAATAAAATGTAATGTATCATACAATACATACAATCATAAGCTTAGTAAATAGCAATGTATTGGTTAAGTTAGTGTAGCAAGTAAATATAGTAGGTATAGAATGCTATTGCTAATATTTAATACTTCAGTTCTGTGATATTTATTTAAAAGTTTCCAACCAATCCTAGTATATGGTTTTGGCCATAGTTGAATGGGATAATTTCCACCTCCTCTGGCATAATAGAATAGTAGTTTACTGTAAGAAATTTTGTATTATGGTAATTTCTTTTTTATGTAATATGTCATGGGAATCAATAAAATTATTATTATTAATTTATTTATTATTAATATGTCACAACTGTATAATTTATGAAATTTATCAATCAATAGCCAACAGATAAATATACATTTTGATGAATAATTTGTTTTAGCTCTGATGACTGCTCTCACAAATAATCCAATATAAGATTTATTATAAATTTCTGCTGAAAATATATCAGTTTATTATGATGAATTTTAAATTCCAATGATAAAAAATATTGGTCACAAATTATTATAATGGAGTATTAAGAATACATATTAAACCTACCACAAATAACGTAATCATTCATAAGAGAAAGATCACAATGTATTGTATAGATGGAAAGAGATACAAACGCTAAGGAAAAGGTATATTACATTACGTGAGTGTATCTATACCGTTGTATAAAATAGAGGAAAGCAAGCGGGAGAGGAAGTTATATGTTGGTATTGTAATAAATTCAATTTTCATTTGACTCAGTCATATGTATCAATATTTTCTTGTTGTTGTTACTGTAAAAATAGTAATAGTATCCATACTCTCTCACCAGTATCCTAGATTGGTTGGGACAGATCTAATCAAATCCGGTAGAGACGCATTCGTGAAGAAAACAATATTTCCCTGTCCTCTTTTACTTCTTCTTCTTCTTCTCGTTCATCTTCTTCTTTTTTCCCCACCTTCGACAACGTCTTGGACTGATAGGGTAGGGCAGGGAAGTTGAAGGAACGAGACAAATCCAATATGATTCCGATATGGTCCCTGAGGTCCGTAATGGGTATCTCAAAGTAGGCACGCTTTTACCTAACTGCATTCTACTCAGTCTCTGATAAAATAAATTTCATTTTGTCCATCCATCAGCCTATTATAGGATTTGACCATTCTATTTATCAAATTTTACTACTTTTATTGTATAATTATTATTAATTTAAATTGTTTTCCCGATCATTTAGAAGTGAAGAATAAAAAAAATAACATATTACACATTTTAATCGTGTAAAATCCAATAATACTTTGCAAAATTTACAAAGACGTCTGTGATGGTTATTTTCTGTGCAGATCATATGAGGTAGACTTTCTTTACCATTGATCACATTTTTCCAGAACAACTGATGAATCTTTTGATCTTCATATGGAATCTAGATAAATATATGACTAAAGCTGTATAGGTTACACAAGGGAAACTAGTTCGCTGATCTTGATTTCCGTGAATCAAGTTCACTATATTTTCCCTTGTATGGAGGTTAATGAAACAAGTTGATAAAGAACTTGGTATTTCTAGGAGTTAGAAAAATTTGTTCGGTTAATCAGTATTTTCATTTATCTTTCCGAGTAGCCAGATAGCGAATTGTAGTAACGAGGGGTTGTTATGGCGATACTGTCTTTCTTATGTTGAATAACTTGTTTTGATGTATGAATTGTCAAAATTTCTAATAAATAATTAAATTCAATCTCAGTAATCCTTTAATAATTTTAAAAGTCCTTCAAATCGTTTACTCTAGGTTGGTTTAGAAGATTAAAGTAAGACTACTGTTCTCTTGTCACTCAACTTTTTAAAGAAACCTTACCTAACCGTGATTTTTCAAATGTCGTAACGTGAAATTTTGCACAAAGGTTCTATAAAATTTGGATGCAACATAAAGAAAAACTAAAATAAAAATATAAAAAAATCAAATATCTAAGAAAATATAAAACTGAAATTCGGGGTGCTAAATTTATTTATCGTTACGTCAATTTCAAAAATTGATAATAAGTAATCAAAATTGAACTTAAAACGATGTAAAATAGTAGAACCATTAATTTAACCTTTTCAGTAACAACGTCCGGGAAACAGGACGTCGATATATTTTACGGCGTGATAAATCCGGTTTACCGAACATCCGTAAGTTATGCATCATGCGCCAACGTCCGGATAAACGAACATTTCCAGAAAAACTTGCCAACAAAAAAAAGGAATAATGGATTTTGAAACCGCTTCCATGGCGTAATGACTAGCGCACAAGCCTACAAAGCCAAAGGTCCCGGTTTCGATTCCCGGCTGGGGTTAGGAAATTTTAACACGTAGCCTAAAGACGCTTACCGTTAAAGTACGGAAACCCACAGTAGTTACTAATGACAAAGCTGTCAATGCGACATTAAATGAATTAAAACAAACTATTTTGAATATTTTTAGTGTTAGAACGATTTCTTTTTTATGTTTACAATAAAAATTAATTTTTAGCAGGAAATTATCTTTTCTGTAACGTTGAAATTTTGGTTGGCAGGCTTACGCCTGTAAGTTTTCGAAATAAGGGCTGGTACGTTTTGTACACCCTTATTCAAATTAAATGGCACTTAGGACCAAAATTTAAATGTTATTTTAACACTGAAAGGGTTAACCACGATTAACGTTCCATGTACAATGTAAAAGTTAAATAAATATAATAATAAGTAAATAGATAAAATATTTACTGAAATCCACCAAAATAGAAAAAAGGACAATACAGGGGCGGTTACACTAGTCGTATTGATTTTGAATTTAGCAAAAGTTCACACCTTATCAACGTTTCCAGGAGGTGGTTTTATGTGACAGAAACCTGCCATCTGATAACCTTTTTATGATGTAGTTAAGGAAGATATTACGCCCCGGATATCATAAAAATAGGCTCGATATTTTTATGAAGTCGTGTTAATCCATTTACAGATACTCTTTATGAGATACAATCACGTTATTCTTCCGACCATTTTCCAAATGTCCGGCCTCCGAACGACAAGCTTATTATAAAATATAAACGAACAGAAAATACTTTATTACCTAGTACCCCTGTACTATATGATCGCGGATAAATTTCAAACAGACGCTTCGTACAGTTTATATTACTTCACACTGACATAGTTAATTGATATTTTTATGTTTGTTTTATTATTTAATATTGACCAAGTTCTACTGTAATTAAAAAGCCAAGATCATTTTTACTGCAGTCATCATGTTCATTTTTAATGTGGTAATATTATGGTCACCAGTCAGTCTCAATATTTATATTTTTTACCAATCATAATCCGGCACATGCGTGTTAGTGAAGTAAAACTTTTTTTTCATTGAATTTCTCTTACACAAAAACGAATAAATTAATAAGTATTTTATTAAAATTCATTTTATGCCCATAAAAGGCAGGTGGAGTGTTAAATTAATTGCACTCGATCTGTTGGTTCCAGGGCTACAAAAATAGTTTTGTTTCATATCACGTAGTCAGCCAATTATGTGACTGAACTATTTAAGAACAGAAGAGGTAGAGGTGGAAATGACACTAGTCAGAGTGATGTCTTTTGAGAGTAATGAATTTCACTATACAGCCTGACCCTGTGGTGAATGAAGTGAAGGTGTCATTTGCAGGGTTGGAAGTGGGTGCATTTCGGAGGGCTTGGCATGCTGATAAGCATATTCTTTCAACTTAGTGAGGAAGGCTATAGCAAACCACCTCACTACTCGTTTTTACTTAGTAATACCTCTAGAGGTTCAAACCAGTCTTTCGGCTGTTGACCTAAACAAAAAAATTCATTTGGCCTGAAAATGTTAAGCTATAAAAAAACATTTTATTTGAAAGCACAATAAATAATTTTATATGCTGTTATTACTAACTTACTTACTTTTGGTTTCTGCGGTAGTCCTACAAATTTCTCAACTTACCGCACCCCAGCTTGTATTTTCATAATCACAACAGCTACTTGGGTTCCTACATCCGTGTTTTTTCCAGAGTAACCTCATCTCATATTTTCTGGAATGAAAAGGAATGTTCTTCCATCTATCTACTGTCATTTTTTGGACGTGTGATACCATACTAAATATCTGGTCTATATTTTGTCTACAATTGTATACTAAGAACCGTCCGTTGTCTTAATTTTTCTCATATTCGCCAATCTGAAGACCCTGCACGTATTCCGCAATCAATTCATTCAATCTATACACTGTGCTTACCAGTGTACATTTATGATTAAGGTTCAATCAACCGTATGATTAACTTTTTTTTATCAGGTTAATGTTTTATGGTTTTATTATTAGGATAGTCAGCCTGAGTCTCCACAAGACTTTTCCTTATTTACACGCCATACATGTCGTTCTCATATCATTGTGTTGCTTATTGTTCTAAATTGAACAGAAAGGAAAAATTGAATAGAAATGAAAGAGTACGTTACTGGCATTTTCTTGGATATCAGCTCTGCATTCGACAAAGTATGGTATGATGGACTTCTATTTAAATTGAAACGTATTTTAAGTCACCCGTACTATTTGGTTATAAAATAATTTTTAGAGCATAGATTTTTTAAGGTCCAGTACGGTACTACTTACTCTGAGCTGCACAAAATTGACGCCGGAGTACCCCAAGGGGCAATACTATCCCCATTCCTGTATATCGTATTTGCATCGAATATGCCTATCTTAGGCACATCGGTAACCGCGACGTATGCTGATGACACAGCAATTCTTGTACGGGAAAAGAGCGTAGATGAGGCTTCCAGGTTGGCGCATCTTTCATTAATACAGAACTGGCCTACCCGTTGGCGCATAAAGGTAAACCCAATTAAATCAACACAGGTTACGTTCACCTTATGATGTCAAACTTGTCCACCTGTGATGCTAAATAACATTCATATCCCACAGGCCAGGGTGGTGCGATATCTTGGCTTATGCCTTGACAGGCGACTAACTTGAAAGCATCATCTGCGTTCGAAACGTTTAGAACTTAACCGCCGCCAGAAGCTACTCTTCGCTTAATTAACCCTCTATTAAGATTGAACATCAGTTCCAATATTTTAATATACAAATCCGTTTTTAAACCAATCTGGACTTATGGTGTCTAGCTCTTTGGAATAGCGGCAGAGAGTAATTTAAAGTTGATCCAGGCCTTTCAAACAAAATTCTTAGGACTTGCCTCTGGCGTTCCTTTCTATGTATGCAATAAAACACTCCACGACGATTTCAAAATTTCGACAGTAAAGAAGCTAACCGCGTCCTTGTATAGTATTTTTCACAAAAGACTATATGACCATCCAAACCAACTAGCCCAAGATTTATCTATAAGGAATTTCCCAACTGTAAGACGTTTAAAGCGAAAATGCAGTAGAACCCTCTTGGTCTGAATAACGGCAATACCCGAAGTTTTAATCGGGGAATGTACCACTGGGTATCTCGTCTCCTTAAAGCAAAATTCCCCATCGCCAATTAAATATCATAACGGAAGTTGTGCAGCTCACTGTACAGTACCGTAATAAAAATTAAAACCAAAAAAGAAGTTGAACAGATTGTAATGCACACACATTAGGGTAAGAAAAAAAAATATTACTAAATTAAGTAAACCTAGAAGCTCCATTGTTAGGTGGTCGTTACCGCTCTACATTCTACCTATTATCTGCACAATCATTACCATTATTTTGTAATTATAAAATCTACTGTCATAAATTTTAAAAGAAATTAATAATAAAGTAAGTTTATTCAACTTTTATTTTTTGTTGACTTATTTTGTTATTGCTTCGTTAATGTATTAAGCCGTCGTTCACACAAGACTGCGAACTTCAACTGCGTTATAGGAAATCTACAATGTGAAAATTTTATAGTTCCTTGCTGAAGATTGATACAAGGATTTCAGCTTAATATTTGAATAAGCTACAAGGTATATTACCCAGATTTAAAAAATATATACATGAATTTTGAAGCGTAGATAACATTTTACTGAAGAGTAGTAGTTACTTTTGTATGAATATTTCAATAAATTTGTAAACATACGTCGTGTTTGAAGGCTTCTTTTGGTTATTACATTGTAATAAAAAGAGACAAAAAATATTATGTAATAAATGAATGAAAGAGAAGGAATAAAAAGTGATACGTGAAGTCGTACTGAAGGCATTGTTGTCTGAGACGGTGTACAGAGAGCCCAGTGTCTCTCCCCTCTTGGGATTCATAAAAATGTAAATGTTTCTAGTTTTAAAGCGGTTTTTACGCGAATTGTTTGTTTTTAGCTGTGTTGTTGATGAATTATGCGGGGTCCGGGTGGATTTACTCGTGTTTACTTACGTCGTCCGATTAAAAAACTTTGTATCAGACGGTTTGTGTTAAAAATTGGGTACGTAGAAGAAATTGTAGCAAAGCGAGAAGTTGGAATTTTCAAGTTCGTCACTGAGGGACTTAAATAATTCACTTACTTTACTAACTTAACAAAGTTACATTTAGCTTTATTCACGATTCACAAACGCAAAATTGTTCTTAATTACAACTGAAACTGTTGTTTCCCGTGGTCATTCTCCTATTTCAACCCTTCTCTTAGCTGTTTCAAGAAATCTTAGATTAAATCTAAGGAAAGGACTACTTGTAACTATTGTATTACTGGTGATTGTACACGTGTTCGCCCTTTCTCCTTAAATGGGTAGCCTACATCCCACAGATTCGCAACATTTTTTATATCTTGATTTAAAACCACAGCTAATTATAGTTCTTAATTCCATACGAAGTGCGACTAAAATTCAAAAAGATATATTTAGATGTTATTTTAATGTTATATTTTAAAAATCATTTTTTAATTATAATTTTTACTTTTTCATACATATAGGCTATATGAATATATATAGGAAGGAAAGTGTTGTTTCATGTCGATTTTTTGAAATCGAGTTTTCACCGGATCTACACGTTTTCAGACCCCTGAACCCAAAAAACCTGTTTTTAGCGATGGTCTGTGTATGTCAGTGTGAACAGAATATCTCACGAACGGAACATTGTACGAACTTAAAACTTAAACCTTAAGTTAGATACCACTAGAGGACTCGACGCGAACATTTTTATCAAAATCGATCAACCGGAAGTAATAGTTTACTCGTGTCATTTTTCACTTTTTTGCGATTTTCTCAAAAACAGCTTCTGCGACTTTTTTAAAAATCGCCTCATTTACTAAATTTTTTATGCTTTACATATAGGGTAGGCGCCCTGTCTGTTGAAATTCTTTGGGAGGTTGTATTTTAGTAAAAAATTGTTTTTTTAAGATTGCGACTGCATTGTGTATGTATGGAAGTATGAATCCGACCATTTTATTTACCCAATATGTAAAATTAATGTTAAATTAATGCGCCGAATGGTAAGAATATTTTAAGTCTAGTTAGTACACGCTACCACTACAAATGCAGCAGCAGTGAAACACTACTAACACTCATTCATTCTTCCACTACTATAACAACGCACTGCATTCCTTTTAACTACACGGAGCTGGAACTCAAGCAATACGCGTCACTTTTTCATTCCACCTACTCTTTATCAAACAAAAAATTGTGTCGTTTTTGTCACAGGAAAAAAATTACGCATAGTCTAAACCCAAAAAGAAACCCATGATAATAGGTTTCTTAAGCCTAATGAAGTAATAGCTTACGAGAAGTCACATCTTTCACTGGTTTTAGCAGTTAGGAAAAGAAACTACAGTTTTTAACAATTTGTCAATAAACTGATATAGTTCACAGATCAGTGAATTTAACGATTAACACAAACTAAATAACTTAAAATGACTTCAACATAAAATAAATTAAAAGACAAATTTAAAACAAGTATAAACTAAAAAAGACAGAAACAAAAGATCACATAAGATAAATTACAGTAGTTTAAAATGTCTAATATAATAACCATTAATTTCACATGAAAAGTAAAGCGAGATGTAAAAAAAAACTTAAAAAAACCAAAAAGAAGTCAGTGAATTACTAGTAACTGAACAAATAAACGAATAGCAGAAAGATTAATTTTTATCGCCTTACAAAGCAAAATAAACTAGGAAATGCATTAGCTTACGGATTCAGCAGACTTCTATAACAATAATACTGTAGGTAAAACAGCAGAAAAGCTCAAAGGTTTAAAGGAATAGAAAGATATACGCATAAAAACAATACCTTTTCTCTTTGCGCAATAGTCGTGTGGACCAAGATTTACTGTTTTAAAACCTTAATACAATAATGACCGTGCTTGTTTAACCTAAAAAAAATACAAACACACTGAAGTAGTAGTTATACTACACTTATCGTAAAGAATGAAACAGGAAATAGAATGAATAAAGTCACTTTTAAAGTATAAAGACACTTTTATAAAAAAAGAAAAATAACGAATTACTAAATTAATGTACACTTTTCTCTGCAAAACCGAAGAAAATCTAAAGTCAAATATTTCTGATAATTAAAAATATTTTTCAGTGATAATGAATGATAATGAGCTTAAGTTAATATCACTCACCAAATTTTAGAACTGAAAAATTATAAAAGTATAGTATTTTATCAATTTAACAGGCAAATCCCTAGCATAATGCTTTTACATTAAATGAAAAGACACTTGTCAAGCCCTGATCATACCACAGACGGAAGACGTTAGGTATTAAACTCGAATAGATTTTCCACTCTTCAAATGGCACCTTCACTACCTTCACTTCATTGCTGTGTAATGACATTCATTACTTTTAGAGGAGATAATTCTGATTAGTGTCTTTTACACCTCTACCTCTTTGTTCTCAAATTATTTAGTTATTTAATTGGCTGTCCATGTGATAAGAAACAGAACTATTTATTTTAGCCCTGCAACAAACAGATTGAATGTAAATAATTTGACACTTCACTTATCTGTTATGGGCAGTTTATATCTGTATGTACTGTCAACGAATGGCGACATTAAGGGGCGAAACTTTTCTGTTTGGTGGCCCTGAAAAGGGCCGTTTAAGCGGTGGTCGTCTTGGAGAAGCGTCGGTCGTAGTCGTCGTAGCGATCGGAGGCTGGGCGGTCGTCGTCCAGCGGAGACATCATCTTCTTCCCTCGCAGTAGTGCGTCGATGGCTGTGCTTCGTCGGGTCTGGTGGGCGTAAGGCTCGGTCGAGAGACCGCTGTGGGCATCAGGGGCGATGACGGTCCGGTCGACGGCTTACGGTGACGGGTCGGTGAGCGGAAGCATCATCTTCTCTCTTGCGGGGTCGTCGATTAGTCTTCGCTGGAGTCCTGTAGCCGTGTGCCGTGGTGGACGTTTTGTCTGCTGTCTGGATCAGAATTGAATCTCTCTGTGTCTGGATCGGAATTGAATCGCTCGGCTCAGTGCAGCGCTCTTTATATAGTTGCCGAGAGCGCTGTGGTAGAAGGCGGCGACCGGTTCGGAATTGATGACAAAGGCCTCTGCCGGTGCGCAGCCGAAAGGTTTGTCGGTACGCCGCCAAAGGGCCTACCGCGCCGACAAGGGCCGGAAGAAGTATTGAAGGCCGGCACAACAGTAAATGATTAATAAGAAGGGGTGGCGGTGACAGTACAATAAGAGACAAATTTCAAAAATAACTTGACCAACAAAGGAAGCCAATTCAAAAACAATTTTGAAAAAAAAACGCGTCCGACAAAACACAATAGCACATAGCCTAATATTGCATTGAACGTTAGTCCCTGATCAACAAATAGCTTAAAAACTTTATTGGCGTCTTTCATCGTCTCTAATCGAATCATTACTGACTCAATATTTCTAGTTCATAACCAGTAATATAATTCAACAGAAACGAAATGAAAAAATAAAGAATTTTCGTGGGTGGAATAATTTATATTAGTAACATATTACGCCAGTGGACGAAAGATTACGATTTTTTCTTTAGTGTTAAATAATTTATTTTATAACTTTATGTAAACAGTCTACATAAAACTTAATAAAGACGTAAAGATAATAATAAATGCAATGAATAATTAATACAGAGAAATAACGGATGTCATTCTTTTTGTCTGCGCAAGATCACGTGAACAGTCTTGTCGCACTCGTCCATACATATTGCATTATAAAACTTTATTAGTTTTTACTTTTTTCTTTTGTTACTTTTCATATAGTGCTTTAAGATGTAAGAAGCCAAAGAGAAGTCATAGGTGTGTGTTGAAAAAGCCGATGCGAATCTTCTACTTTCTGTTGCTGAAATAGCTTCATAGGTAGAGAAAGAAGTAGAAGGTCTGACTCCAAAACGCCGTCACGTATGACGTAATAGTCAAGAAAGCTGTGGAGGATATAGAATGAGTGAGATCGGTGGGAGTTTTAGAGAAAGAAGAGTGGGGGTGGAATGATTTGCTTCAATTTGCCTGCGTCCGCTCACATCCTTTATTGCAAGATAAACTTTTCTACGCGGATTCCGTTGTAAAGTTTCACATAAAAGAGACAGAAAGGCATCTGGATCTGAAATGGACCAGAAAACCCTAGGAAGTTTTTTCCTCCATTTTCTTTGCAATTTAATTTTATCTCATCTTCTTCTTCTTCTTCTTCTTCTTCTTCTTTCTCCTATCTTACTTGTACTAAAATCGGTTTACCCTCCCATTGTTGTAACCATCAAGGCTATTGTCATCCCGACCCTATTTTCTCTCTCTCCTTTTCTTTTTGACCGAATTGTCGGGCACATTACAACCGAAACTGAGTTATTCATTAAAGACGTACTTCTGAACTGTTCTCTTGCTACCACACTGACAATCTGATCTGATTCTATCAACGTTTTGAAAGACGGTTTTCCTGAATGTAACAACCAATTACGAATCCTAACTTAATTTTATTCTAAATTTTTCTTATTTCTTTACCAGAAAATATAAAATCCGACTATAAACATCATTGAATAAAATCGTATATAACGTTTATTTCCAATACAGTTTTACAACCTTACTTTTCAGTATCATTCTAAAAAATGTATACGTACATAAAATTTTGTAAGTTAGTCCAATTTCATTTGAAAAAATGAACTTTTAATGTAAGTTTTAAGTAAATAACAATACAATTTTTTTAATCCGATAAGATTCCTAAGGGTACCAGAAATTTACGAAATATTTGATACTGATAGATAATATTTGTCGCCTATGATAAAAAAGAAATGTATAAAAGTACTATTTGTTAATGTTTTGACTTCGGAAAAGTCATTGCTAGTTTACTGCATCGTGTATAATGCAATAATATTGTTATTTTTATTTATGTATTTAATCCACCATGTTGGTTTAGTGGTAAGTCGTCACCATGAGTCAGCTGTTAAACAGCTGATTTTCAGAGGTGAAGTTCCTTGGTCAAATCCTGGTTCATATTTAGTAAAGGCAGTTACTTTTATACAAGTTTAAATACCAGACAATGGTTACTGGTGTGCTTTGATGGTTGGGGGACAATTTACCATACTCTTTCGAGAACGGTCAGCCTGATCCTGCACCAAGACTACACCTAATTTACACGTAAAAGTAGAAATAAATTAAGAAATAATCTTTATTAAAATTAAAGATGATAAAAATTCTACACAAATTTTATTTTATATTTTTCTGTCCAAAACACGCTCAGATTAGCATAATAATTTAGTACTTCATTTTAAAACTATAAAAATCAAATCAATCCTGATATGAATTTACAGTGATGGCATTCATAAAACGTTCGCAAGAACAACACTTTTCTTACTGAGTATTTCTTACTGAGTATTTTGAAAATTAATTTATACTGTATTAATCATAAAAACCAACTTTCTAAATAAATTCAAACATAGTTCGTTCAATAAATAAAAAAATTACGAAAAAAATGAAGCGAGTAGGGTTGTTAAATTTTAAACATTTAAAAAAAATTCATGTTTAAAACTTATATCATAGTTCAGCTAGTTTCTGATTTAAAGATAATATTATTGTAATATTAATAATACGATTAAAACATACTTGAAACGAAAGAAATAGATATCTAAATAGATTATTAAAACAGACTGAAGTATGTTCGCGTTACATTTAAGACACAATAAAAAAAATATTAGACAATAAAAGTTAAGCCAATAATTTTAGAGAGATATATTTTGTTAACAGAACAATCTTTTAGTACAGAAGTGTAGTAGAAAATAAAAATAAACGTGGAAAAATTTAATACCTGCCTACAACACATGCTCCAAACAAACAAACAGCCTCATCTAAACACCACTTATATTAACAATTTGTTTCATTTTATTGGTTCTACAAAGTATGACTGGCTACATATTGCTTATACATAGGTTTTCACAAAATGTTACGCTGCGCTTATTGAATAATTATTTATTTTTTAACAAATTTCAAATATATGCGAAGTCTAACATTATTACAGTACATCATTCATTGTAAAACATTTGCCGATAAATTACAATTTTTTAACTCTGTAACTTTGACATTAAACCTTTAAAGGTTCTCGTTTAAGGCAGTGTAATATTAAAAGCAGCAAAGGAAAACTGTCTTTATAGAAAATTTTTAAACACGTGAAATAATTAGTAGTATAATATAATCATTTGTCAAGGATTAGGTTCAATGGCCTGTTCCGGTATCCATCTTTTTTTAGGTCTTCCCAAGCCTCGCTTCCTTCTAGGCTTATTTCCATGTTCGTAATGGAAGTCTGTGTGATGGCATGCGAAGTAAGTGGTTGGACCAGTGTCTCTTATATTCTTAATATTTCACAGAGTGTGACAAAACATTTAACTCAGCTTCGTTACGTACTGTATCCTACCGGGTACAACCTTTGACTCCTCACAGAAATCTCATTTCAGCAGCCTGGATACAAGATTCATTCCTCTGTAATAACAGCCGTGTTTCACTCCCATGTGTTATGAGCGATTGCTCAATGAAATTTTATTGGGTATCCTGTCTCGTTTTCTTTTCTACTGTCCTGCTAATAGAACATCACACAGCGCTGAATTTTGCCAGTTTTTCACTTACGTCATCATCTTTGTCATAGGAAATCGGGCATCCTAAATATTTAAAATCTTGAACTTGTTCCTTAGTTCGGTTGCTAAGTACAATTTTTGACCGGACCGGCCATTTTCCCTTGAATCCCATAACCTTTGATTTTTGCGCCGATATTCTCATGCCAAACTCTGGGCTAATGTTGTGCAACTTATAAATGGGATATTGGAGACAGTCTTTTTTGTCAACTGTCATTTGTTAACTGTCAACTGACAGTCTTAACTGTCATCTGCATGCAGCAATGAATTTAGGAATGCGTTATTCCAAAGCTAAATGCCTAAGTCACCTAATTGATTCCAAATAGTAGTATAATATAATGAGCATAATATAATAAGTATAGTGAAATAAGTATAGAGTTTCTAAATTCCAAAGTTGATGAATGGATTGGTCGTTGTACTACAATCGAATGGCCTGCGCGCTCGCCAGCCTTAACGCCATAATGATTTTTCACTGTGGGGTATTGTAAAGGAACTGGTGTATTCTTCCAAGCCACATAACCTGCACGAACAAAAAAGTTCAATTCAAATTGCATTTGACTATGTAAATGACGATAAAATGTTCCTGTTGAAAATTTGTGAATCAGTTATAAATCGCTGTATAAAGTGTGTAGAGAATCATGGTGGACATATTAAACACCTGCTATAACATTTTTAAGGTAATATATGTGCATTTCATGGGTAGCGGGTAGGACCTCTTCGGACAATCCTACCAGGGGAAGTGAATCAATCCCTGCCCTCCGCAGATTCTAGGTGTTTCCTGACCCGGGAAACTAGTACCTGTTTAGGGTCCCTTGTCCAGGGTTACGGACGACCGAATGATTGCCGGGATAAGCAATCCCCTACTTGCCGGCCAACGACTTAGGGCGGATGAGCTGGTAAGTGGAAGGGCACCCTTTTGTCCTGAGATTGAGAAATCGATCTCAAAGGCGGAGGAACCAAGGACTGGTCAACGGCATAAGGATGCAGAAGGCAACGGGAAACCACTGCATTAAAGGCTCATTTAAGCTTCCCAAACTATCCAAAATGGCAGAAACGAGATTAGGAAAGGCCCTCAGTCCGGGGCACCCCTTCAGTGGGGAGAGGGTGCTAAGAATCCCCCCGTACACAAAATTTCAAATATATAACCGGATAATCAGGGTTGCTACATGGAACATACGAAGTCTATACATGGCTGGTAAACTGGACAATGTGGACATGGAGATGAACCGGCTACGGATAGATGTTCTGGAACTGAGCGAGGTACGATGGCCTGGGGCAGGAAGATTGAAAACAAAGCACGGGGTCCTCTACTACTCGGGTAATAATGACTCGAGGCACTACAACGGCGTGGCTGCGCTCATATCCCACGATGTTGAGAAGTCTGTCATAGATTTCTTCCCCATCTCGGATCGAGTGATGATCTTGAAAATCAACACCACGCGTAGAGTAATGAACGTCGTGCAGATATATGCTCCTACAGAGGACAGAGAGGATGAAGTGAAGGAGAAATTCTATGCTGAGTTGGAAGAGGCCATGAAACTGGTAAAGAAAGGCGAACTAACAATTGTGATGGGTGACTTTAATGCCAAAGTGGGAGTGGGAGCAGTCGGGGATACCGTTGGAAGTTTCGGACTTGGTGACAGGAGCGGAGGAGGAGATCGCTTAGTACAATTTTGCACAGAACAACAATTATCTGTGGTGAATACATTTTTCAAACTACCCCCACGCCGCTTATATACGTGGAAATCCCTTGCGGACTGCGAAGAACACCGTGTTAGGAATCAGATCGATTACATACTGATAAACACAGCAGCCAAGAAGTCAGTCAAATCAGCAAAAACATATCCTGGAGCGGACGTGAACAGTGATCACAATCCAGTCGTAATGGAGGTTAAGATGTGCCGATTTAAAAAAGTGAATCGTCCTAAGCCAGCGAAACGCATAGATATTGCGAGACTCAGAGACCCTTTGGTGAGGAAAACGGCAGCGCAAAATCTTCAAGAGAGGTTACGAGTCATCGAGCCGAGCAATGCAGTCGAGGAGAGGTGGGTGACGATGAGAGCAGCACTCATGGAAACCCAGACGGAGGATATTG
Organism: Catonia carolina; assembly: GCA_035578175.1. NCBI lineage: Eukaryota > Metazoa > Arthropoda > Insecta > Hemiptera > Achilidae > Catonia > Catonia carolina. Next base: position 249,935,237 of record JAQMRL010000001.1, on the reverse strand, counting down.
GTTTCCAAACACAGGGGAAAAAACAGCCCTGGATGACCGACAAAATTCTTGAAATGATGGAGGAACGGAGGGCGTACAAAGTGAGAAACGAACTTAGGTACAGGGTACTGACCAGAATTATCCGAAGAAAGTGCAGGGAGGCAAGAGAGCAGTGGCTGACGGAGAGATGTTGCGAGATAGAACGATTGCAGCAAAGACATGATTTGCATAATGTACATAAAAAGATCAACGAGGTAACTGGCAGGAACCGTAAAAAGAGCAGTGGGATATTGAAGAGTGAGGGCGGCGAAGTCCTGGTAGGAGTTGAAGAGAGACTGAGGCGCTGGAAAGAATATGTTATGAACTTATTCGATGACGAGCGGCCGGACCGTCCCCCACATGCACATGAGATAAACGAGACTAGCCCAGTTATCACGAAAGAGGAAGTTCAGCATGCTGTCCTACTGCAGAAAGAGGGTAAAGCCGTGGGGCCCGATGAAGTGTACGCTGAAACCCTGAAACTATTAATCCATGAAGATGGGTTAGGGTTAAGCTTTTTGACGGATCTGTTCAACGCTGTCTACAGAAGTGGGAAAATACCCAAAGACTGGCTGAGGTCAACTTTTGTTACCTTACCCAAAAAAGCTAAGGCTTCAAATCCTGATGACTACCGCATGATCAGTTTGATGTCCCATGTGTTAAAAGCGTTCCTGAGAGTTATACACTCACGAATATACAAGAAGTGCGAACAGCAAATCGATGACACTCAATTTGGATTTAGAAATGGATTGGGAACTCGTGAGGCTTTATTCGCGATTAATGTGCTTACACAAAGAGCCCGGGACATGAATGTGGAAACATATGCATGTTTTATAGATTACCGTAAAGCCTTCGATTGCGTCCAGCACCAGAAGTTATCAGAGATCCTTAGAGCAACGGGGGTAGACGAGGGTGACTTGCGAATTGTTACAGAGCTGTACTGGCATCAAACGGCGCAAGTTAGGGCAGAGGGCAGCTTGTCAGAGGAAATAGCCATAAGAAGGGGTGTGCGACAGGGATGTGTTTTGTCACCGCTCCTGTTTAATCTATACTCGCAGAGCATCTTCATGGAAGCACTTAATGACATTGATGCTGGAATCAAAATCAACGGGAAGACAATTAATAACATAAGATATGCCGATGACACAGTCGTTATTGCCAGCAGCCTACCCGAGCTCCAGAAAATGGTAGACGATATTGTGGATTGTAGCGAGCGCTATGGTCTAAGTGTGAACATCGACAAGACAAAACTTATGGTTTTTTCGAAAGTGAGTACACAAGCTGTCCTCCGAGTACATAATAACATCATAGAGCAAGTGTCGTCCTTCAGATATTTGGGAGCGTTCCTAAGTAGCGATTGCATTTCAAAGAGGGAAGTATTGTCAAGAATTGAATACGCTTGGAAGGTATTTATCAGTATGAGGAATTTATTCAGCAAGAAGGATCTAGATTTAAGTCTTAGAATTCGAATGCTACGCTGCTACGTGTTTCCCATCGTTCTCTATGGTTGCGAGAGCTGGACCCTCAATCCCTCATTGGAAAGACGTGTAGAGGCATTCTAAATGTACCTCTACAGGAGAATGCTACGCATTTCCCGGATGCATAGAGTGACAAATTGTGAAGTCCTCAACAGAATTGCGAAGAACAAGGAGCTGCTATTAACTGTTAAGGAGCGTAAATTGGCGTACATCGGACACCTGATGAGAGGCGGTAGGTATGAGATGCTTCGGCTGATCATTGAGGGGAAGATTCAGGGGAGCAGATCAGTGGGGAGGAGACAGAATTCTTGGCTCAGGGACTTACGTCGATGGCTCGGCAGAACGTCATCCGAGATCTTCAGAGCCGTCACATCTCGAGTGATTACAGCCAATTGGATCGCCAACCTTCGAAGGGAGATGGCGCAATAAGAAGAAGAAGATGTGCATTTCATAAAATAAATTTGTTTGTTTTGTCTATAGGTTTTTTATTCCATTAACCTTTCTTCCGATTTCCGAAAATATTGGGGAACCCGACATATGAGCCAATCTGTATTTCAACTACATATCGAATACCCTATCATCATCATTACACCCCCACTCCTGTCACCCTCATTATCGTCTTCAACGAAAGTTAATTTATTTTAAATTACAAAAAGAATCACTTTTTGAAAAATGATATAATTACCAGATATTTCAATCTGATCTGATATTTTTATATATTCATAATAATGAACGTAAACATCCTTCAAAATTCCCAATTTTGCCTGTTTCTTGCAACCTGCCTTCAGTTAAATCCCACCACTCTCTTATGTCAACTCTCCATCGCTCGTGGTCGTCCTCGCTTCCTTCTCCATTGTCTGCAGTTTTTAATAACGTTAATCCAATATTTTTCTGTGTCTCTTTATTATGTGTGTCTTTCATCATGACCCACCCATTTCCATTCTAAGACCATTTTATGTACAAAGTCTTGCATATTGATAATGTTTCTATGTTTGGTTAGCAATGACACAATGTTACAATATTTCTTTGAGTAAAAATATATATGATCTAATTAAATAATTAAAATCAATACCAACTGGTATTGATTAGTAATACCAGTAATACTAGTATACTAGTAATACTAGTAATACCAGGAAAGCAGATGAATCATATACTTTGTTCTTAATAGTATTATGAGATGTATAAAAGGGATGTGTAAGTATGCTGGTTCCTCAGAATAATTTCAATCTTTTGAATTCTGCCCATCTCATCCGTCTTCTATCGACTACTACGGCCTAGTTTAATTAACTTTATCAGACCTTAACTGATTTCATGTATTTATCAATATTTATATTTTAGATTTTCCCTGTTATGACATTACTTTTAATTTTTTAAGTATAATAATTCATGTAATTCTTCATTCAAAATATTGTGTATCATTTGATTTATATTAGTGTCATTATTTTTGATATGACCACTACAGCAGCTGTATATCTCAATAGATGGTTTGTCCTTTCGCCGTGTATATTTATCCCCAAACGATCTCAATCCAGATATTTGATTCTGAATACACATTGGAAAGCGTTGGTAAAGAGTTTGGTAGATAAAATATATTCTCCTCGGATCCGTTTGTTCCTTTATTTATTGGTGCTCTAAAAATATTTTTTTGATCTAAAAAGTTAGTATTAAAAATAAATTGTTTGATTAGTTTTGTAAAAAAATGCATCACATTGTGTAATATTCAATAAATGACAATGTGAGTTTTTTATAAATAGATGACAATGAATTATTACAATGTTGTGTTTTTTATAACAAGCTCATTGTTTATTATTTAAAATTTTATTATTTTCATTTGTTAAGTTGTAATTTTGAGTATGAGGACAATATTTTCACATAATTGGTGAAAGTAAAGTTATTATTGTAAAAAGTATATATAAATATATTTATAGTATTTATAGAGAGGCATAAAAATACAAAATACAATGAACAATAAGATTACGCTAGGGAAGTAGGTTTATGTTTAAAATTTGAATATAATATCAATTCATACATATATAGAAATATGTAATTGAAAAGAAAGAAGTTCGTTTGTATGTATTATTGTACAGAATTGTAGGATAGAGTGGTTTAAAGGTATAGATGTTGAATTAGGGAGAGGAAAATTCAATGTCCATAAAAAGAGAACGGAATAGTAAGATTTTCTATGTTAGAAAGAGTGAAAGTGTGACAGAGATAGGTGAACGTAGAAAGATTGTGGTTTAACAGATGAGAGGATTGCTCGGAGAGAGAATACTGTTAAAAGGAGAGGTAAAAAGAGAGAATGTATGTGAATTGAGAGCGAGAAATATACCGAGATGATTGCTATTGAATTGGATTTGAACACCTCGTTTCCCTCTAAATAGATTGGGTCGGTGTTTGTGATAAAGGTGGGTTGATACTACACTGTAGATACAGGGGGTGTATTGAGGTGTAATATTCCAACGGTTAGAGTACCGGTCTAAATAATAATAATAATATCAATAAAATACTCAAGCGACCATTTTATCATTACATAAGCCCCTTAGGGTTAATAATGATAATGTTGATTAAAAACAAAAATATTGAAACCTATCCTTATATCCTCCTGAATAACACGCTACTATTTTCCCTTCTTCTACATAATTTTTAACCCCTTGATACCAAATATTTGAATATCTGCCAACACAATATTCCCTTAACTCATAATAATAATTTTCTGTTCGTATCAACTAGCTCTTACTATTATTATTTGCTCTATATAATGCTTTTAATACAACGACACAATGCGGTTTTTGTCCTGTTTAGAAATTACCATTCATATTCACGTATGAAAATTATGATACATATTATTTATTAATCATTTTAGTTGTTTTTACATTGATGTAGTAGCCAACTAAATAAACACTACACGGATGTAGTTGATTAATAATCTTTTAGGATAGTTCTCTACGAGACAACTAACATAACGAAATATTGGTAATAAAACCAATTAAATATACTTTAGTACATAGGTAACTAAATACCAATAACATAAAATTGTTATTGCGTTATGTTAATCAGGAATATGCAAATGGACTTAACATCTGTTATCACGTTTTAAACGACACATTTAGCCTCAAGGCTGGTTGCGATTTCACATCAAATAATCGATCTCGTATAGGTCCAATTTTAGATCACATAAGGTGACTTTAGAAATTTCTGGAAGCTCTTTTTTAAGCCCACTTTCTCAGCATTCTTCCATTATAGGTTTTTCTCTTTTCTTCTGTTCATCCGTTGTTCTCTTTTTTCCTTTATGCAAACCCTTGAAGTCCGGATTAGTTGTCTGAATTTGGTTCGGTTTGTTCCGGATTTCTCAATATCTTTTCTGACTTTTGTAAACCATTTACCCGACACCTTAGGTTTATTGTTTATAGTGGTCTTGTCCATTTTGAAACACTGATGGTCCTTCGTAAAATGTACATCTCTGCTGCTTTTATTACTCTTTGAACGTTAAAATCAACATTTTGCTGCCATAAAGACCTACAGAGACAGCCATTAATGTATTAACAGTTCTATTTTTAAGGGTCCTAGATGTTGTTTCACAGATACGATTAGACATTACCTGCTTGTGATCAATATTTATCTACTTCACCAATGTTCTGTATCCTACAACCTGTTCAACATCCTGTCTATTCAACGTCGGGGATAGTTACCAAAGAATGGCATACTTTTGACATAATTTTGACAACATGTTAAATTGTTGTTGTTCAGGTCTTCAGCCGAAAGGCTGGTTTAAAACTCTAGAGGCTTTACTAAGTAAAACTCGGTGTCAGGTGGTTTACCATTGCCTTCCTCTCTGAGTGGAAAGGTATACTTATCAACATGCTCTGAAAAGCATCTATTTTTCACCCTGCAAATGACATCTTCATTCATTCAACACAGGGTCTGGCTTTATAATGAAATTCATTACTATCAGAGAAGATAACTCTGACTAGTGTCTTTACCACCTGTACCTCTTCTGTTCTTAAATACTTCATTCATATAATTGACTGACCATGCGATAAGCAATAGAAATATTTTTGTAGCTATCGAACAAGTGCAAATATTTAACACTCCTCCTGCCTGTTATGGACAAATTTAAAGTTAAAAAATTTTAATTCAGGTAACACAAACTTGATTTTCTGGACACCTGTCACTGATTTGTTCTCTTCTGTATGCCAGTAACATAATACTGCTTTTAAATATATTTTGTGATCCAATATGCTTGTTTTATTTGTGATTATAAAATTAAATATGTTACAAAATAAATAATTAAACAAACTTCTTACACTAATTCTAGTAGAAAAAATGATTTCTAATAAGGCTAGTAATAAGTACATCAAATTTTTTCTAATTATTTTAAATTTTCAACTGTAAATTATATACAAACATAGGGGATAATACAATTTAAAAGATATGACTTTTATTTTATTATTATTTTTTAAATAAACGGGTAAATATTTTAATCAATATTATTGTATGCTTCTATCAAATTACAGTCTCTCTTATTCTACTGACGCTTTTATGAAAAGACAATGTAAGTGAAAATGCTTTCCCAATTTCCATTTTGAATTAAATTCACTTGGTTTCAAGACATCCGAGAAAAAGATTTCTTCTACAAATAGTAAAATTAATTACGATTCCAAAAAATAGCCTTAATTTTTGTTTGTTTTTCTTCTGTTGTGTAATACATCCAATCAATAACAACCCAAACGTATAATAGATATGCGTAAATCGCAGACATTGCGCGCGTTTATTTAAATCATTCAAGACAAACTTTGAAATGCATTCACAGTGTAGTTGTGTACATAAATGTAATGCAACCTGTTTGTTTGCATTTCAGAGCGACGCGACTCCTTTTAAGACGATTGCTTTAATATTTTGTCTCTCTCTCTCTCTCTCTCTCTCTCTCTCCCCTTCCCCTTTCACAGTTAGCTTATTTAGATGTGTAGGAGTTTTGCTCGACAAATCTACTCCTCCTCTCTTTCGGTGTTTTCACAAGTCACTCCATACATCTCATTCTATCCCAGCGTCTCTGTAACTTTCAGTTAATTTACTCAAATGCTGCACAACAAATTCACCCCCTATCCAGCAAAATTAATGCAATTTCTCAATGCATTTTATTCATAAGTTTATGTCATTTTAACGTTTTATTCTATTAAAAATACTGTGGCGCTTAACTAACAAGAACACTTAATAATTTATTCTCATTAACTTACAATAAACTAATATTCAATAAGTAAACATCTTTTCCCGTTAATTTCAACACTAATTTAATAGGTACCCTAATTATGCTTGAGAGAGTTTTTGCTTTCTCTTTCCTATATTATGAATATATACGAAGGAAAGTATTGTTTTCATGTCAATTTTTCACAATCGAATTTTCACTGGTTCTACAAGTTTACAGACCCCCTGAACCCATGAGATACGTTTTCAGCGATTGGTCCGTGCGCGTGTGTGTGTGTGTGTGTGTGTGTGTGTGTGTGTGTGTGTGTGTGTGTGCGCGCGTGTGTGCGTGCGTGTGTGTGTGTGTGTGTGTGTGTGTGTGTGTGTATGTGTGTGAACAGAATATCTCAAGAACGGAACATCGTGCAAACTTGAAACTTAAGTTAGATGCTATTACCGGACCCGACACGAACATTTTAATCAAAATCGGCCTACCGGAAGTAGTAGTTTATTCGTGTCATTTTTCACTTTTTTGCAAAACTTTTCAAAAAAGTCTTTTAAATTTTTTTTTTTAAATTCCTCATTTACTAAATTTGTTATGCTTCACATCATAGGATAGGCGCAATGTGTGCTGAAATTCTTGAGAAGGCTGTGCTCTCGTAAAAAATTTGGTTTTTTTAAGATTGCAGCTTTTATTTGCATTTAAGCGCAAAAATATTAAAAGTTGTAGAGAATTTAAAACCCTACAACTTATATTTCAAACATCTTTTTGTATAATGCTTTGTTTAGCGGTAATTAGTGATTTTCTGTTTTTTTTCGATCTGTAAAAGACTCGATTTTTTAAGATTTAAGCCTTAGTAGACTATACGTTTCACGACAAAAGTGTATAGAATCAAATTTGTAGGAAATTAAAAGATCTACAACTTTTATTTAGAACATTATTCTTACAGAGCCGAGTTTATCGTGAAAGAGTGATTTTCCGTATTTTCAAGCCAAACTGAGGTTGATTTTTATTTTGCGTCCTTCACTCATTATTAAAATTAGGATATGTTTATTGAGGTGAGTTTCATTTCCAATGTTTTATTACTAATGTTACGTTATATTGTTAATTATTTGCATTGGCAAGAGAAACTTTTTTTTCTTTTTATCCAAGGCGGCGAGAAAAACTCATGTCACTCCCTCACGATGGGGAAGTAGTGTTGGACTCAATTTAGGCGTTCTCGTCCAGCCACAAGGAGGCCGAAACCACCTTACCAACCAAAAACCCGCCGCCTGACCACTTGATCTGACATCAGCAAATGGCAAGAGAAAGTTGTATGAGTTTTTCACACCAGATTTTTTGGATGTAGAGTGCGGTCCTGCTCTTGAGCAGCACCAGTCTTATATTTGATATGACAGGTAATTAAAAGGTGGCGGGGAATTTTATTGATAAGAGAAGAGATTACCAGTAATACTTCTTCGGGTAGGAATTACAGGTTTTGTATTCAGATTAAGATATCTCTACTTTACGTCCTAGATTAGACATCGTAAGATTGGGGATAGTTTCTTAAAGCTAACTTACGGGATATGTGGGTTTAGTCTATTTAACTTACGGGTTGTGATTTAGTCGAACGTGAAATTTGCTGTATAAGGAAACGGCTGGTTCAGAATTTTGAAACAATCAGGGAGGGTTTTATTGTTTGTATGAAAGTGAATGTTCTGAAATCTACCACGAAATCGAGTCAATTACAGATATCGTGCAGAAGAAACGAATTTCTTTCTTGGTGCACTTACTTAGAATACCGGACAATCGAGTAACTAAACAACTCATTTCTATAATTAACTCGCGGAAAAATCCTCCAAGATGGTTGGCCGAAATAAAGCAAGTTATACAAGAACTTAACATTACAGAACAAGATCTTTTAGAAAAATCTGAACAGCTTAAGTTGTTTAAAAGTAAAGATATTCGTCGAGAAAATCCGAGCTCCGTCGTCAATGATTTGTACCGATAAAATCAGACAGATTAGATCCCAAAATATAAAGAATTATTGGAGAAAACTAGGAATGTTCAAACCAAACCAAGAAAGATTCATAAATTTGATTCAAGTGGTCCAATGAGGCAGTAACAGTAAGAAAAGGGAGTGCTAGAAGCAAGTTTACAAAATTTGGACAGTAAAATTACCCACCTCTTTTGCTTAACAGGTAATGCTTTCAATTTAGTCGTCTATATTTTAAGAGCATGGGAAAATAAATAAATTAACACCTTAAAATAGTGGAGTAAAAACAACATATTTAATATAAATTATTATTTACAATCACTTATTACAATTCAGCAGAGACTAATAATTACGACAAATACAAATCTCTACACTTTCAGCACACACGACGTCTCTTACACACACACACACACACACACACACACACTTCGCCGTTTCTCTTGTTCAACACTAATTTAAAAACAACCCCATGGACAAGAATGGAGAATTTCCTTGATTTTCTCCTTCAGCATCTATCAATCCATAAACCACGATATCGCACTACTCTTGACTGAAAGATATAGACACTACTCAGTACCACGGATGGAAATGTTTGACGTCGTAAGGTAATAACCTAGGTTATCAAAATTACTCCAGCGAATAATCCCGTCTTGTATTAGCAGATGTTGCTGCCTCAACCTGGAAGATCCACTTGTGATACTTTCCTTTACAAAAATTACGGGTCGTCAGCATACGTTGAGGATACCGATTACATAATACAAGGTATAAGAGGTTTCGTGTTAAAAGAAATCCACTTCAATGCTATGTGGGAAAAATTTTGAGTTTTATAAGCGTATGTATTCCGATATCATCTTATTATAGACTACTACTGGAAAAAAATAGGTATCCTCTGTTTAACATAAATGTAAATCTTTTTTGTATATTTTTCAGATGAAAGAACTACATATATGTATCATAACATACCGAATACAACTACAAATTAAGAACGGCTACATTTGTTTTTTACGAATTTTTAAAAACACATTAGAAAATTAATAATTGATTGGAAAAAAATCTCTCAAAGAAAAGTATGGGTACATTAGGATCATACAGAAACAGACTAGTAACTATTATAAAATCGTACTAATTTTGCACTATTTCTGTAATTATACCTGTAGAAAACACAAATTTAATAGTGTGCCATTCACAAAAGACTAAACATGGATACTAGATTTATTTTTCCTTGCTCGTAACAAAACATCGAAAATCGACCTCAAATTAAGACTGAAGAATATGAAAACGTAAACTTGTAAAATACAATATGTATTGAAACTGAGACTGATAGAAAATAATTTAGACGATGTCGTAGAAAATACCACGTGATCGTTCGAAGATAAAATGACGGGGCTAGGTTTCTTCAATGAAACATTACGGAAGGATCGTTGGAAGTTAAATTTAGTTTCAGATTCATAGAAACGAGCGGGATTAAATACTGTTTGTCTGTGACTTGATGGCCCCTCACAGAGAGGAGCAATATGCGAATTGTAAAACCATTTCAGAAAACATTTAATTTTTTTTAGGTCACTGAAAATTTTCGAAAATGACGTATTTTTATAAAACAAAGTATTTCGCATGTTTTTTGTTCTATAAAATTATTTCGAAAAACACACGCCTAATGAGATAATGTATAATTTAGTAAAAATTTTGTTTTTGAAGAAAAACCGGTATTTTTTCAAATACATCGTCATTGTTCAACAACTATTCCACGGATTAACGTAAAATTTGGCAGGCTTGTTCTGTAATTATGAAAAACGATGATACAATAGAATTTAACAGAAAATCAATACTTTTTAAGTTACAAGGTATTTTCAAAAATACATTTTGTAAAATCGCGAAACACGACATAAAAAAGTCAGCATGCGAGAAACTTTTTTGTCTTTAAAGATAACTGTACACTGTAAGCGAATAAAATAAAGAGAAAATTTTGAATTAATTTTTAAAGAAAGAATTATTTAAATTTGACGAACCGTATAGGAGTTACAAGGATTTAAAAAACGCTGTACTTTGATTGTACTGACGTAAAGTATAAGAAAAAACGATAATATTTTCGAGCGCGGATTTGAAAAGTTAATATCGGAAAAATTTTTCTGTCATTCGAAAAAGTGCACGCATGAAGTTTATTAACAGAGCTTAAATACATTTTCTCTTAAAAAATCATTCAAATCGGATCATCCATTTTAAAATTAACACAGTTCAAATTTCGCAACTGCGCAGCGCGCATTGCATGATAATAAACTGTGCTCGTATTCTACTACTACCATTACTTATCACCAATATTTATTTGAACGAATAACTGTATTGGATTCTTAATTTAGGGAAATTGTTAATTATAGCTCCTTGCGTAACTTTCTGTAAAGGAAGATTAAGTAAATTAGTAACACGTTCTTCATCTCAACGTTTAGTGACATTGTTTATTACATTTCTTCCATCTCTGTGAACGGTTTGCCCATGTTTCTGTTATGCATCCATATTTGTTTACGGTTTTAATATATGTTATAAACCATAAAGGCATAACTGAAACTAACATCTTCCTAATTACCTAAAGTATTAGTGAATATATAAAACTATTATCAAACACACATGACCCGAGCAAGACACAACAATTGAAGCACCATTCACAAGTAAATGAAATGTTAATGTAGTAATGTGTGCTCATGTAGTAAACGTAATGTGTATGTAATTTATAATATTTGTTTAGCAAAAGTAAACGATAACCTAATATAAATGATAAAATAGTTACGACTACAATATGTAACTTAAATGTATGCCCGGAAAGTAAAAGTTACGTCCGACGCATTGCAACGATACTACATAACTGTTTGAAAAAAAGGACAACATGCTTACTGAAATGTTCGGAAATGATTTCTTGAAAATAAAAAAAAAACAATATTTTACTTTTTGCAAAACTGTTGTCAAAACATAAATTTTACGTGACAGAACAGATAAACAATAAGGGTGTAATTTTATACATGTATAGCCTATAATACTATTACGTACGCCTTTCATGCGCTTTGGATGCGTGTGCTTGTAATTGATGGTATACTTAAATCCTTGTAATTCCTATACGGTTCGTCAAATTTAAATAATTCTTTCTTTAAAAATTAATTCAAAATTTTCTCTTTATTTTATTCGCTTACAGTGTACAGTTATCTTTAAAGACAAAAAAGTTTCTCGCATGCTGACTTTTTTATGTCGTGTTTCGCGATTTTACAAAATGTATTTTTGAAAATACCTTGTAACTTAAAAAGTATTGATTTTCTGTTAAATTCTATTGTATCATCGTTTTTCATAATTATTACAGAACAAGCCTGCCAAATTATACGTTAATCCGTGGAATAGTTGTTGAACAATGACGATGTATTTGAAAAAATACCGGTTTTTCTTCAAAAACAAAACTTTTACTAAATTATACATTATCTCATTAGGCGTGTGTTTTTCGAAATAATTTTATGGAACAAAAAACATGCGAAATACTTTGTTTTATAAAAATACGTCATTTTCGAAAATTTTCAGTGACCTAAAAAAAAATTAGATATGTTTTCTGAAATGGTTTTACAATCCGTATATTGCTCCCCTCTGCGAGGGGCCATCAAGTCACAGACAGACAGTATCAATATATACATCAATAATAATATCAACATATATATTACAGAACGATTACCAGATTTTCCATAATATTAATATAATTCAACATCACAAAAAATCTGGCTGGGCGGGAACGTTGATATAGCCTATACTTATTATATTATGTTCAACTTACGCTGAAAGTCGCGTTACTACAGAAAGTCATGGAATGATAGTTGTCGGATCGTCGCTAGTGGGTGCAGTCTGGTATAGACGCTCCGGATGGTTTCAATTTCAGAAGCCATTCCGGTGTCATGGAGATATCTTGAGGTGTTGTGGATGTAGCCTTAAATGAAGAGAAAGAGAAAGTGATCTTGGATGATGGAGTTAGGAATTAGATAAAGGAAATTTGCAATGAGTATTGCTTTAAATTTGCAATGGGGCGTAGGATGCGATTTTGAAAGGCGTGAAAGGACTTTTTATACGTATTGGCTAGAAGTGGCTCCCAGACCGCCGAACTTGAATTAATTCAAGTTCGAAATTTTGGACTGAAGAATGTCAAAACGGAAACTTATAAAGTACAATATGTATTCATTTATTAATACATAAATGTAGTGTAATAGGCTACACGTACTACGTACTAAATGTTTGGCTATTAACACAGCTAAGTTCATAATGAAATACAAGAAAACGTACTTTTTTTATGAATGTAACTGTATTGGAGTTAATGCGAATAAATAATTTTAAAATAGATCCTACGCGTCACATTAATATAAATACGTCATATATTAGTATTTTTGTGATGTATAAAATAAGAACAACTACCAGAAATCCCAAAACACTGATCTGCAAAACTAGTTACCGACATATCTCAGGCATTAGGTTTTACAATATGCTACTGACATCTAGTGAATTTTATACTGAAACACTCTATGGAAGAAATAGCTAAAAGAAGTCCGACGTCACTTTCTGTATCTATTATAGTTTACATTACAGCATGAAGTAACGCGACTTTCAACGTGAGTTAAAAATATAATTTTATATATCAACGTTAGTCCTTCACGCCCAGCTAGATTTTTTGTGATATTGATTTATATTAATATTATGGAAACTCTAGTAATTGTTCTGTAATATATATGTTGATATTATTATTGATGTATTGGTATTTAATCCCGCTCGTTTTTTCTGAATCTGAAACTAAATTTAACTTCCAACGATCCTTCCGTAATGTTTCATTGAAAAAACCTAGCCCCGTCATTTATATTCGAACGATGAGGTGGTATTTCCCACGACATCCTCTAAATTATCTTCTCAGTTTTAGTTTTTACATGAATTTTGTTGATACCCAGTGCCATCTCGTGGTAAAACTTCAAACTTACCATAATCTCAAACGATGAACGAGCTAAAATGAGCACAGTAGAACGATGCATAAGATCTCTACGCCGTGCTGATAAGTGAACTTCGTATCAAGAATGAGCTGAAATAGAGTAATTTTTATAATTATTATCAATAAAAATTATTATTTTTATCAATAATTTTGAGAAATTATAGAATAGGAATAATATGCTAAATTGTATTTTCTACTTTCAATTATTTATTTCTAGCATGAGTTACTAGAATACTCGCGCCATCATAAGTTGTACCTACTACGTTAAAATCCTTAAGACTTTGGTAGTAAATCATTTGAACCGGGGCTGTTCTTTTAAGTTTAATTATAGCACTACATTTCACGCTAAAGAAACGGTCGCCGGTAAAACTGATTGCAATAATTTTATTACAAAAAAATAATTACGGAAAATTTCTACAGTTTTTAAGGGTCGGTACATTATATTTCCAAACGAAGACTTTTTTGTCTTTAATTTCTATTATGGTACTGTACATTGAACTGCACAACTTCCGTATATGATATTTAAATGGCGGTGCGAAATTTCACTTAAGGAGATAAGGTACGCAGTGGTACATTCCCCGTTTAAAAGTACAGATATTGCCCGTTATTCAGACCAAGAGGTCTCTACTCCATTTTTGCTTTAGACGTCCGGAAGTTTCTTGCAGCTAGATCACGGGCTAGGTGGCTTGGATGGTCATCTAGTCTTTCGTGAATCTTACTATACAAGGACGCGGTTTGCTCCTTTACTGTCGGAATTTTGAAATCGTCGTGGAAGGTTTTATTGCTTACACAAAAAGGAGCGCCAGAAGCAGATCTTAAGAATTTTGATTGAAAGGACTGGATCGACGTTAAATTACTCTCTGTCGCTACTCCAAAGAACTGGACACCATAAGTCCAGATTGGTCTGAAAAGGGATTTTTATATAAAAAGTTTGGAACGTAGGTTCATTATTGATCGAGGTTTAATCTTAACGAAGACTTAAGTATTGAATGTTATATTTTTTAATTTATTTTTAAAGAAACTTAAAACACAGAAATTGCATACTAGCCTACTGTATAATTCAGTGTAATCATGTTTTGTAAAATCTCTGCGTCTAGATGTAACCTGTTTCCGTGCCCAAAGACGATAAGTACAAAGCAAGGAACTTAAATAATCTAATACTACTTAAATAATATACTACGGAAATTTTAGAAGCTCGATGACCTACCAAGTTACCTTAGTTATCTTAACATACGGGTATTTGCTTGTATGGACTACGCTTCCTCAAGCTCACAATGTAGATATAAATATTAAAAACCATTATCTGCAAAAGACAATCCTTCGAATTTTTCTAAATGGCTCTGAAAATCCCTAGCAACCATACATCCTTGAGCTGGCCAAACAATTTCTAAACACAAACGCTGTAACAGTTTAAAACTGAATGGTCAGTTTGATCGTGAGCTTCATAAATTACGCAGATACAGGCTAGGACAAAGGAATACAGTAATTTTTTAGTTCTGTTACCCAATTGTTAATATCTGATAATTTTATTCTAAGAAAGAGAAATTTTGTTTTGTGACACGAAGTTGGTAGCCCTACTCAACCGGTATAGATGCGGCAGTATAAGTTGATGCTCCTTGAACTGTGTAAAATTTTGGGCCGTTTCCGGTCGTTTTGCGAATAGAATGTCTTTTACCCTAGAACAACGGGTTTTCTTTCTTGAACAATATTTTGCTACGAAATCGTACGCGATTGTAAACTAATCATTTCAAATTAAACTTGTTGGTATTCATCACCAGAAATATTGTCAATTTCTAGGCTAATAAACCGATTTCGAGAGACAGGTAGTGTTTGCGACAGAAAACGTAGTGGTCGACCAACTTTCTTAACAGATGACGTTTTAGAGAATGTTAAAACAAAATTTCTCAATTCTCCACGAAAAAGTTAACGAAAACTTTTCTTCACAAGTTGGTTTGTCATATATTCGAGTGTTCAGAAAGCTGCTAAAAATTGATATTGTATCCGTATCGCGTACGATTACTCCAAGAGTTTCAGCCTCCAGATTAAAACAAGCGATTGTTCTAGGGTGAAAGGCATTCTGTTCGTAACACGACCGGAAACGGCACAAAATTTTGCACAGTTCAAGGAGAATCAACTTACACTGCCGTATCTATACCAGTTGAGTACGGCTACCAACTTCGTATCACAAAAAAATTTCCCTTATTTAGAAAAAATTAACAATTGGGTAACAGGGCTAAAACATCACTCTGTAGTTTCTGTCAGAAAAAGAAACTGACTAGGTCGCAGTGATAAGAGACTGATATTTTAACGCTTTCTAATTAATCTACAATCTGTTGCATAAAATATTTTTATATGATTTTACAATTCAACATTTCTATAAAGGAAAAAGTTTCTTTACAAAATTTTATGTAGGTTTATGTAAAACATTACCTTTTTGGTGAAAGTTTCAGTTTGTATTTAACTGAAGAGAAAATTACGCCTCCATTAATCCTGCACAGTAATATTGGGTTTTACAAGATTTTTTTTTGAATAACTGTAAATATACGATCTGCTCTCATAGAACAATGAGTAGATGTGTTGTAAGTATAAATCTTGAGTAAGTAATACCCCTTGGTATTACTCTATAAAATTTCCCATTTTGTTGAATTGATCTTGCCAGGAATGTAAAATAAATTACACAATCACATATTAAAATAAATCTGTAGGGTGTAGTCTGCATAGTCTTCTGTGTGTTCCACTGTTGTCTAGGAGATTGATGGCTTCTGGATTCTGATGATTTTCAAGTCTTGTTTGGTAACTGGTGCAAAATTTCTGTATAGCTTCGTGTACCGTGGGAGTGTTCGTGTCTCTGTGCAATATAGTGTTGGATATGTACCAAGGTGAGTCCATGATGTTTCGAAGTATTTTTGACTGAAACCGTTGAATTATTTCAATGTTACTGTGACTTGCTGTGCCCCAGAGTTGTATCCCATATGTCCACACAGGTTTAAGTACAGTTTTATAAATTAACAATTTGTTTTGTGCCGATAATTTGGATTTTCCATTAAGCATCCAATACAGCTGTTGGTATTTAAGATTTAACTGTTTTCGTTTGTTCCATATGTGAGTCCTCCATGTTAGACGCCTGTCCAGGTGGAGGCCAAGATATTTTGCCGTATCGGATTGTGGAATTTGTACGTTGTTAAAAAACACTGGTGAACATGTTTCCCGTTTTAGTGTAAATGTGACGTGCAGACTCTTGTGTTCATTTGTTTTGATACGCCACTTTTTTTGCCAATTTTGTACGCTGTCTAAGTGTTGCTGCAAGTTATGAGATACAATTTGTGCATCTTCGTGTATTGCCTGAATGGCTGTGTCGTCGGCAAATGTTGCCACTGTAGTGTTGTCATTTTGTGGAAGATCAGAAGTGTAAATGGTGTACAAAACAGGAGACAGCACGCTTCCTTGAGGAACACCAGCTTCAATTAATTTTAGAGATGATTTTTCGTCCTTATATTTCACTGTAAAGAATCGGTCTTTCAAATAAGATGCAATAATTGAGTAATACTGATGGGGAAGATTTTGTTTAATCTTAAAAAGAAGACCCGCATGCCACACTTTGTCAAAGGCTTGCTTGATGTCAAGAAATGCCGTGGAGCAATATTTCTTTCCTTCAAGTGCTTTGTAGATGTTGTTTACAACTCTGTGAATTTGCTCAATCGTGCCATGACCTTCTCTGAAACCAAACTGGCAATTCGGAATGAGATTTATGGTATCCAGTACTGGGCGTAATCTCTGAAGCAATAATTTTTCAAATACTTTTGAAAGAATTGGCAACAAACTTATTGGTCTGTAAGATGATATTTCGTGTGGTGGCTTCCCAGGTTTTAGGATAATTATAATTTGAGCAACTTTCCAGTAAGAAGAAAAGTACTCCAGACGAAATATTGCATTAAAAATTATTGTAATCAGCCTAAGGGCCTTATCAGGAAGTTCTTTCAAAATTTTCCCCGTGATGAGGTCAAAACCTGGTGCTTTATTCGAACTCAAATTTACTTTAATGGTGTGTTTTATTTCAGACAATTTAAATACTTTTATTGGAGGACTCATTTGAAACGGAGAACTAAAAAATTCAAATAATTCTTTTTCATCGTCTGGATTGCATTCAGATGGGAAAGGTTTAAAAACCTCTGATAGGTACTCGGCAACCGCTTCAGCCTTGTCATGATTACTTTTAGTCCAACCAGTTGAAGTTTTAAATGGAGATGTGTGTTGCTTCGGACGTTTAGCTTTCTTCATTTGCTCCCACAAAGAATAGTTTGTCGTGTTGTCAGGAGACAAGAGTTCCAAATATTGTTGTATTGAGTCGTTAGTAAAATTCCGTAACATTCGTTTCAAAGTTTGGGCAGCGTTATTGAAGAGCCTTTTGTCATGCGGGTTCCTAGAGCGTTGCCAATTTCGTCGAAGTCGTCGTTTTTCAGTAATGGCCTGTTTTAAGTAACCTGGTAGATATGCGGTTTGTTTTGAGAGCCTAATAACCGGTGTAGCTTCCCAGCCAGCAGTTTGAATCGTTTTAGTTAGATGTTCTACAGCGCTGTCGATATCGGTCGTGTCTTTTAATCTCAAGTTGCAATCAAGATTTGCTTCCACTAAAGTTCTAAACGAATCCCAATCAGTATGTTTATTGTATAAGGCTGGAAGAGGCGATTGAGTTTGCAGGTTTTGACTGAGCGAAACGATGACCGGTGAGTGATCGGATGACAGGTCGAAACTTGATTCAATGTTCGCATAAACGTCTTGAATCCCTTTCGTCACGAAGAAGTCTAAAAGATCTGGCACTCTGTTTTCATCAGTCGGCCAATACGTGGGCTCACCTGTAGACAAGCATGATAACTGAAGATCTTGAATCACAGTAAGTAGAACTCTTCCTCTTGGAGATGTTAGTCTAGAGCCCCAGTATGTACTTTTGGAATTAAAATCAGCTCCAACTATAAACCGTCTTCCTAAACTGTTGAAAAACGTGACAAGAATTTCAGGAGACAGTCTATATCGTGGCGGTAAATAAGCAGCGGATATGTGAAGTGGACCCATCCAGTCTGTTACCACAACACTACTGGCTTGAATCTCATCCGTTTGATATGGAGGTAACTGGTAGTGAACAATAGTACTCTTAATGAGTAGAGCCGACCCTCCATGTGCTCTTCCATCCGGAGAATTTGTGTTGTATATGTCAAAACCAGGAATTTTAAATGTGTGTTGTTGCTTAAAATGCGTTTCTGAAATCAATATTATGTCCAAGTTCTGGTCTATTATAAAGGCGTGTAGTTCCTGTTTGTGCTGCATGAGTCCGTTGGCGTTCCAAAGTGCAATACGAAATCCCCGTTCCATTAATGCAGTTTTGTCAGAAGTGATGATATAATGTTTAGAATAGTGCGTATGTCTTCAGATAATTTTAATTGGTTCTCTATTTGACGTTCAAGTAACTGTTCCAGTTTTGAAAGTCTTGTGTCCATATAAGTGACATTTGACGGGTATGAAGGTTGTTTGTCTTGAGTTTCAGTGGAGTGAACTTTAGTGGCTTGTGCATAGGATTGAGGTCTGTTTAAAAGGCGAGGGTCCCGAGGAGAAACAGATGGAGGAATTTTTTGAGGAGCAGGTAGTTTATCCCTGTCTGGTGTAGCCTCCGGTCTGGCTTCTTAATGTGTTAAAAAAATTATTGCATGCGAATTTGTAGAATTACAGGTAGTTTTAGAGTAATCATGAATACATTAGATATTGTTGTCTAATGCTGTAGAAATGTTAATGCGCCAATTAATGGCCAAAGAGAAAAACTTTTAAGAAGTTCAAGATTTTTTTTTTATTTATTTAAAGTCGCATCAACTGCAGGGTCAATAGCGACGACGTTGAAGTGTAACTTTGCGCAATGAGGATGAAATTATTATTTTTTGTAACTTATGAAAATATGCCCTGCCTGAGTGGGATTCGAACCCAGGACCGCATGATGAGAGGCGAGCACGTTAGCATATCAATATTTTTTATGTAATATGAAATTACACAAATAGACAGATTTCTTACAAAGCATTTCTTTCCTTTTTTTTAAAAAAAAAGATTATTTTTCATGTTCTGTAAAAATGAATGGGTTTAGTAAAATATTCACTTATTAATAACTTACTAAATTTAGATTTTACAGTTTTAAAACTTTAAGGGCTGTAATGTAATGTAATGAAAGGGTAATCAAAAGTTCTTTACAAGTTCTTATTAAATATTTTAACACAAAGAGATAAAAATCTTAATTTTTGCCAAACAAAATTAACAAGAGAGGTAATTTTTATCCTGTACATAGATAATATTCAATAAACTTGTATAATTCAGGATTAAATTATGTAAAATTGTGATTTTAAACGTTTATTTAAAAATTAAAATTTTTTCCCGTCAAAAAAGTTATGCTAACAACTTCCTTTCATGAGACGACGCGTCTCATTTTTGTTTCCAAATTCCGACTATGATTTCTTGACTTCCGGTTTTGGGCACTTTCGGTCTAACCAAAAGCTTCAACCCCAATCCAGGCCCACTAACGTTTTGTGTAGATTACTAATCTGAAAACCGTTTGTTGCTATCTCTTGTAGTTTCTGACATCTGGGTGTGACGGACGGGAAAAACAAATAGTAGATGACAATTATTTTTAAAATTATCACAAATGAAAACACGTTTAGAAAATTTTTAGGTTAATGAAGAAATTAAGTACGTCTTTAGTACAAATAATGTTTCAAAATCAAGTAGGCTAATGAGTAAAAGAATACAACTTATAATTCGCTTATGTTATTTTAGCAAATATTGTACACTATAAGTAAAGGAAGACAAAGAAGAGGGCAGAAGAATACAGGTTATCTGAAGCTAATGTAAGTGGGTATATGTTATTCTTGAACCGGTTATTTTATATTGACTCGAACCACTTAACAATCTTTCTCTTGCGCTGGTTTTTTAAAATTCTTTTCCTTCCTGCCAAACTGCTGACCGACTCGACCTTGGCCCCATCGGTCAATGCAAGATGAAGGATAATTGCCACAACAGAGTTGAGTCATTTAATTGACCAATACATCGTACGTTACATTATAATATTTGGGCAAATTAATACTTAAATTGAAAGATTTTTGTCGTCTTTATTATAAAAAAAATTAAGTCATCTTTAAAGTTTATAACTGAAACATTTAAGAGAAAACATAAGTGCCAGAAAATGTTCGAATTAGTTTGATTTAGGAGATCTTATAGTCTATTTTGTAATCATTTCTCTTGTTTAGGTTATCAGGTGAAAGGCTGGTTTGAACCTCTAGAGACTTTGTAAGTAAAACGAGGAGTGAGGTAGTCCACCACGCCTTCCTCACCGAGTGGAAAAGTATGCTTATCATCATGCCAGGCCCTCTAAAAAGAATATAGTTTCCACACTGTAATGACACCTTCACTTCAATCACCACAGGGTCTGGTTGTATAATGAAATTCAATAGTCTCAGGAGAACAATCCCCATTTGACTAAAAGAAATTACCGAAGTGAATAATTATGTAAGAGCAAGTATTGTCGTATTTATGCATTAACGTAGGAGTAAAAATTATCTAGTCAAAACTCACGAGAGAAAAGTGACGTAAGGGGTGGGAGAGAAAATTTAGTGTCTGAAATGGTGACTTTAAATCCAAGCCACGGTAAATCCGAGATCGGTTAATCAAGGACTAACTGTATTTCTGTAGTGTTTGAATTTACTCCTTTTGATGTTCTAGTTCTTTCTTTTGTTTAAGTTGTTGTTGATTGTTTCTCTTAGGTATTTTAATTTCTTTTTCAATGTGACTTGTATTTTACTAAGTAAAAATAAACGAGGAGGAGGTGGTTTACTATTGACTTCCTCACTGAGTGGAAGTATGCTTATCAGCATGCCAGGCCCTCCTAAAAGCACCCCTTTCCACCCTGCAAATGTCACCTTCATTTCATTTGCCACAGGGTCTGGTTGTATAGTGAAATTCATTATTCTCAGAGGAGATAACTCTGACTAGAGTCTTTTACACCTCTACCTCTTCTGTTTTTAAACAATCCACCTCACTCCTCGTTTTTACTTAATAAAACCTCTAGAGGTTCAAACCAGCCTTTTGGCTGTTGACCTAAACAGCAACAACTTGTACTTTTTTTTAACTTTGGAGACCGCAATGGATCACTTAAGTCAGCTTATTGGAAGTTCTGTTCTGGTTCTTTTCTTTTATCTTTTCCCAGTATTTTTTCATTCTGACAGAAAAATCATCCTGTCTTTCTGCATCTGAAACAATCGCTCTTCTTACTCCTCTGTTGTCTGTCTTTTGTTTGAATCTGATGTTTTTATCCTTCAATGCTTTCAATTTCTCTGTCTCACTCTCCAAATCCCTCACTGTCATTCCCAATTCCTCCATATCCTCGTTAATTTCTTTAATCCAAATTGGTGCTGTTTTTTTTGAAATAAAGATTCCTTATTATTCTGTTAATTATTCTATCTTCCGGTGTTCTAAGTAAGTGGCCAAAGAACAATATTCTCTTTTTCCTCATGGAGTCTATTATTGGTTCGTTTTCTCGATAAACTTGTTCGTTGGCAACTTGTACTTTATTATAAATAAAGAAGTAAATGAAAAAAGAGAAAATAAATAATTGTTTTAGATTATTTGAAAATAATCCTATAACATACATTCCAATACGTCACGAAACTCCGAATGAACCTTATTCTCATATATGTTCCTGTTTTGTTTAAACAACCTTGTTTATCAACAACTTTTTTAAGATAAGTTTATTGACACTGAAATAATAAAGTAAATATACGCAATAAATAAAAGAGAAAGCATTAAAGGACAATTTATCATTTGACGTAACAAAACTATTAAAATACAATTATTAAATAATAAATTTAGATAATTATAGGATAACGAAAATCCAATCAATATAATATAATAGTTGAATCACCTTACCAGATGAGCACATCTTTATCTTAACTCATTCATTAATTATTTAATAATTTTAGACGTAGATAAGTAAGCCTAACAATAAAATACAACACACAGAGTAATATACAGATGAAACAAAAGGATAGAAAAACAATGCTACGTGTTGTTAACCCAATTATTACGTAATGAGTTACAAAAACGCAATTCATTTCCGACCAACTAAGGTCGTCGCCTGTAGCGGTAATGAATGTTTAACTTCTTCCTAGAATTATTTTACATGACCAAAAAAAGAAAATTGTTAGAAAAAATGTAATTTTATATACAATTTCAAATATTGTGCAATAATTTTGCGGGAAAATCTTGGTAGTTTGAAGTTAAGATAATTCATCCATACAATGGGACAAAGTAATTTATAATGTTTTTTTTAAAATAGAAATCATCGTATCACAATTTTATGAAGATCTTAATTTATATATTATATAATTACATCGTAATATTTATATGATTTAATGAACCTGATTGTTAAAATTTGTTTGTTTGCTGTTATAAGCTGTAGCCTATTAACAATTAATATAATTACCTGTTAGGTAACCTATCATTAAAATTAATTAACAGTAGTGTAGGCCAAATATAAATTTGTTTGGAATTACAATTTGACAAAGTATAAAAATCTATAAGCTACTTTTATTTATAATTTGATTTGATGTTTATTTTCCTCCTTAGCTAACGCCGGGTTTTTCCTAGGCCTCAGGAATACCTACAATCAAATTTTTCCTGGTCTTGCTTACTAACATAGGCCCCTACTGATAAATTCCTGATACGCCGGTACTATAAAAAGTTTTGACTACACCATAATAAACATTTTTTCTCCAAGTTATAGACTTCTTCCTACAAAGGACTGATTTGTTTTTGTATCGCAATATACAATCTAATAAAATGTGAAAAAAATAATTTGTGCTTTAAACGAAAAATAATTAATAAATCCAGAAATAACGCTCAAATCTAATAAACACAGTTATTCCGTGAATAATCCATGTAGTCTTCATATATAATTTTCAGCTAGATAATTTTCGATTGAACTGCATTACAAGCAAGTTGTATTTTACTTAGAGTAAAAAATATATTGTTTTTGTTGTTAAGGTGATCAGCCGAAAGGCTTGTTTGAACCGTTAGTGGTTTTACTGAGAAAAACTAGGAGTAAGATGGTTTACAATTGCCTTCCTAACTGATTTAAAAAGCATGCTTATCAGCTTGCCAGGCTCCCTGAAAAGCATTTATTTTCCACCCTGCAAATGACACCTTCATTTCATTCATCACAGTGTCAGGCTGAACAATGAAATTCATTACTTTCAGAGGTGTCAACTCTGACTAGTGTCTTTTACATCTCTACCTCTTCAGTTCTTAAATGATTCTGTCATACAATTGGCTCACCATATGATAAGAAACAGAACTATTTATTTTAGCCCTGCAAAAAACAGAATCCAAATGAAGCGTTTATCAAGAGTAATCAAAGGTACATGAAAGAATACGTTGAAGGTTATCGGTAACGTAATTTATACTTAAGATGAAAAATTTCCTATAAAATATTCTCTTTTCAGAAAATTATATAATTTTCAATAATAATAAATAAAACCCTTAATAATAAAGATTTTTTGATTAATTTATCGAGAAATCTATTTATATTATCACAAAAATGAATATTTATTTTCACATAACTGTCATACGGGGTCGTGTAGTTGAAATACATAAAACCTTCAACGTAGACAAAATTACAGCATTGAAAAATCAAACAAAAGAGTTTAAAAAATATCCTCATTTTAAATAAATTGCTGTAACACATTTTTTATGTAGTTAAAAAAACATTTACGAAAATGTAAAGGACAATACATAAGGTCTTATAAAGCATTGTTTTCTCAAAATATGAATTTCATAATAGACCGAATTAAATATTTTAATAAATTTGTTTGCATATCAAATTACATTTAGAGGAAACATTATTATCCTGATAATGTATTTGTAGTTAAAAAATTTTGAAATTAATTATTTATATATTCTTATTTTGTATCATACCCTTATGTATTATAAGTACCTCCTGATTAATAAAAACGTCACAAGGTTAAAAATTGTGTGAACACTGACCTACATTATACTTTAGTCTAATCCACGCCATTAATCATTAACAAAAAATGTCGTTACGATATAAAAATATGTAAATGGCGAGTGTTTAAAAATGTTCAGCAGTTTAATGTTAAACGAATTATAATAAAATTATATTTGTAGTAAACATTTTTGTACCTGTATGTGAACAAAACATCTTAAAAACGGAATAGCGTACAAAGTTGAAACTTAGAACTTACTTTAAGTACCACTAAGAGACCTGACACAAATATTTTCATCCAAACGGTCAACCGGAAATAGTAGTTAATTCGTGAACTTTTTCACTTTTTTACAATTTTTTTCAAAGATGATTTTCTTTAAAATCCCTTTATTTATTATACTTTTATGCTTTAAAAGATAGGGTATACGGTCTGCTGAAATTCTTGGAGAGGTTGTGATTTCGTTGTTTGATAAGTATTTTAGGGGAAAGTGTAATAATTGTAGTTGTCGGAAATTTAAAAACCTAAAACTTTATTTCATATTTTTATATTTTCATAATTTTTGTATATTAGGGAGTGGTAGAGGCGGAAACATTACAAGCAAAGCAGCCACGCCTTTATGATTTTTGAAAAAATTGAAAAATTATAATTTGTGGTGATGATGCATTGCTATTAATATGACGGTAAGACTTTATTTACATTTTATAGTACTCAAACCCTAATTATGCCCCATTATTAATATTTTTGGTAAGTCTATTTAATAATAAAATTTAATGTAAAAGTATTAATTAATAAAAGAAACAATTATCGCCAGACTACAAAAAATTTTCGAATACAAATCTTTTTCAAAGTCTAATTAGATATTTTTATTTTATTTATTTGTTTTTATTTAGTTAAACATAATACAATTATTGCTACACTAAGCTATTTACAATATTTTTAACTAAATATACTTATACGCAAAAACTCTTCTTCACAAAGAGTTCTGTCCGCGCATAGCAGTAAACAAAAAAATTTATTTTAACAAATTTATATAGACTAATAACTACTATAAAAATACTATTATAAAATCTAAAAAGGGTATAAGAAATACATTAAACATTTTTTGTTAAAAGCATTAAAAATAAATGATAAATTCCATTAAATTTATATTTAAAAAAAATAATACTAATTTTAATAACAATAAAATTTTTAAAAATTACCTTAGATTATGTACAATTGTACTAGTAGAGAAAAAAATTCTTTTTTCAATACCGTAACTAAAACTACTTTACAATAATTTTAGGGAATACATGTGGATATTTTTACTTATGAGAATTAATTCAATTAAATGAGCACAGAAACAAAAAAAATACTACTGCAATGAGGAAAGCAAAAAATAATCTGAGAACAGTTAAATAGGATAGGTAAGTAGCCTACTATTAAGTTTTTCATAAAATGCAATAAAAGAAAAGCAAGTTACACCCAAGTATTTTAACTACTCGTGTATATTATTACTATATCGTAATCTTGTTTTGTAAAATTATTACATAATTTGATAAATTAAGAATTAAATTGAGCTACTAAATTGAACTACCTCACAAATAGGCCAATTATACTTTAATAGTACATACTTTAAATACATTGCACCGCTAAGTTTAGCCTATCTATCGGATTGATCTTATGGTAATATATTACATAAGATTGTATACCACACATTAACCTTGCCATTGGTTTAATGTTACTGAAACAAATCTTAACTGGTAAAAGCCTGAACTAAAATAAATAAATTATGTAACAAGAATTATATACTTCGGTATTAATTTTATGTAGGCAATGTTCAAAATGTATCAGTCACTTTGAACTTTAATAATATTTATTTACATTTAATATAGTGTACACAGTAGTTGTAATTAACAATCTCACAATTTGTAATTTCTCAGAAAGTACAATTTTTAATTAACGAAGATGGAATATTCCTTGATATGATACAGTTGATAAAGAATTATAAGAAAATTTTAACTGTTAAAAAATGCGTCTTTGAAGATTAAAAATATAACATAAACTTTCAATTTTTTTTATAATACCTCAGTTATTTACAATTAGTTTAAAATAACTATAAAGTAAATTCTGATAAATGTATTTACATGATGAAGACAATACCCAATGGTATTGGTTTCAAAAAAAAATTACAATTTTCGAACTTCCTTCTTTTTGTGAAGTAAAGTAAATATTTCTTTACAAATATACTACTATATTAATTATTGCAGTATTAACAACTACAGAAAATTACAATAAACTGCTTAACTTAATTCAAGAACCTCGTTGTCTTAATTAAATGAATAATGAAAATAAATATTTCTTCTTCTTTGTCTTCTTCTTCGTCTTCTTCTTCTTCTTCTTCTTCTTCTTCTTCTTCTTCTTCTTCTAAGCAAGTATAAGACTCGGAACCTATTACGCCACTAAATAAAATTTGTCTTTCCACCTTTCTTTTGGTTGACCCAGAGCCCTTCTATCCTCAGGCTGATACTCTTCACTTCATCGTAGGAGTCTCCTCCCCTCCATAGATCTCGCATGATCCCACTAATTCTGTAAATATTTGATCTTGAAATATATTGTAACACCTAAGGCTAGGTTCGTTCGGGATCTGGAAATAGTAAATAACAAACTTCCTTAAAACTCCCTCTAAACCCCTAACTCCTTCTTCCTTTAAACTTATAACAATTATTTATTGACACAATTTTAGTAATAATTAATTATTTAACATAAAATACTCATAAAAGTACAATTACATTACTTCAATCAAATTAATTACAAAACTGAAGCTCAAACTAATCTTGTTAATTCAGACATTGTCACTCAAAAATTAAAACAATTGATTTACCTGTTTACAACCAACTAAACTACTAACCGTGAATACCTACAACCCGACGCACACGCATTATTAACGTAATTCAGAACTAGTCCCGTAACAACACTATTTTGAAACGGCTCGACAACACTTTCCATTCACAATTCAATTAATAACTCATTCACTAAATGGGCGCAAATCATTTTTATACCTGCGGTCCGATAGATTCTCAGACAATCAAGATCCTTTTAAACAATTTTGCCGCTTTGTCAGAAAATAGTAGAAGGAATCAAAATAAAAACAAACTTTTCTACTAGTTTCGATTTCAGAGAATTTCCGTCGGTTGGTTACCTGTTACACCTTTTATTCTATTGTGACTTGTTTACACTAGTTATTATTTTTCCAGAAGCAATAAAAATGATTATTGATCGAATCTCTGTGTCTTTCGATAAATCTCTTTGATCTACCTACATGAAGGGAGCCCCGAGTGCGGCGGAGAGTTAGTATTCGTTTGATCTTTGACGAGTGTTTATTGAGTGTGCTATCGGTGCGTAGAACACGTCAACGTATTCGGGCAGTGGTCAACTATTTTTATACTATCTTTTTGTGTATGTGCATTTTGTACAATAGTTTGTAAGTAGTACTAAGTAAATTATTTAAGTTATTTATTGTATTACTTCATTATAATTAGTTGATTATTTATTTTGTAAATCTTTTAGTTGTAATAAATACTTGTGATTTTAAACTTTAGTGTATTAATTATTTAATCACCTAGATCCCGAAACGGACCTTAGCGATAAGTGTAACAATAAGTTACGTTACATAACATTTTCACGCTTAATTTTCACCTACATTTTTGGTCTCAGCATTTGTTAAAAATGACTACAACAAATAATATTTTTATGTCAAAGAATTAACCCAAAAATTTTCATGACAATGTTTAAAATCTTTATTTAAACTATTGTTTTATTACTGGTTGTTGTATGTATTATAGTTTATATAAATTTTATGGAATTCATAACAGATGTAATAAAATTTTTTATGACGTTACAAGTTTACCTTGTTTTTAATGAAAATCATTATAATAAAGTGTTTTATTTACATTTAATTTTTTTATAAAATACATAAAATTTAGACTGTATATTTATAATGGTAAGATAATTATTTTTATTATTTACATAATTTTTAAAGTGACTTTGTTGATATTATTGGCATAGTTTCAAAATCCAAATTTGGTGAAATTACTGTACAATCTTACAAGCCTAAAAATAAAGTATCAACCTATTTCAACAAACGGGAGGTGTTGTATATGATAATTATTTAACCTATAAAATAATACATAATAAAAATGAAATGGCTTATTAGTTAGTATTTGTATATATAAGTGTCTTTCTTGAAAATTACAACCGTAGCATTTTGAAGCTTTAATACCGTCTTGAATAAAATAAATATTTGTCAATTACGTTCAAGTAGTTTTGTAAAAATTATTTTAGTGCGATCCATGGAAGTTATATATTTATATTAATAATATGCAAACATATCATAAGAAATCAACTTGAACGATAGATATCTTCTTATCTTATTTTATTAAGTCTTGTTTCAAAAAAAAACTAAAGAGAATTGTAACATCAACCTTCCCAAATAAATAAAATTTTGTTACCACTGTTTAAAAACCCTTTGAAGGAATACTTGTTAATTTTTACAGAAGACAGGCTCCAATATGTCATTTATAAGTTGCAGAACTTCAGCGCCGAAATAGCATGAGGATATCGGCGCAAAATGAGAGGTTACGCCATTCAAGGGAAGATGGGCGGTTCGCTCAGAAATTATACTTGGTAACCGAACTATAGAACAAGTTCCAGATTTTAAGCCTTAGCTAAGCTCGTGGAAGTCTATGTGGTCCCCATGTACATAGTTTTTCATTTTCTCACTAAATAATATTAGTTAGCAACTTGCGGCTCTTAGTATTTTCGTAAAACTGTACTGGCAACACTGTTATAATTAAATGTTTATAACCCTTGCTAACCTGGAAGAAAAGGATAATATACAAAACTTCGTGCAGAAAAGAGATAGAAACTTTCATAGAAGAGGAGAAAATAAAAATTGAAAAGAGACGACATTATTTTGAGGCAATGTTTTTCATCTAGGACGTTACTTTGTTGAACAAAAAGTGTGATATCTTTTGAACGCGTCTATCAATTTGCAATAGCTAAACGTTCTTACTTTTGCAATGAATTTTTTTATTTATGTATAAAGCTAAACATATTTTTTTGTATTTTTTAGTGGTTTAGTGACACTTATTCATACGTAAATTGATATTTCTAAAAGAAAATACTTTATTTAATTTTCAATTTTTATTCTGGTCGTAAATGAAAACGGAAAAGTGTGGTCCAAACTTCGCTCTAATAACAAATTCTTTATAAATAAACGGTAATTTTTTTAAGTTTTTAGAAACGAAACTGAATGAAATAAAAGTGTTTTTATTAGGCGTAAAATGAAAGTCCGCGTGATCGTTAAAATCGCAGTTCTTGTCGGGATAAATAAGTTTGTTTTGACTACATTCAAGTTTTATTGTGTCGGGGGTTCACTCGACCCCCACGCGCCTACTAACGTTACAAAATATTATTGACAATTCAGTTTCATTTTCAGTTTTGAGTGAATTGCCGTTGTTTAGATTTCTGTTCATTAAAATGTGTTATATTGTAGCCTACAAAATATCAAACAAGTTAATTCGTGGAATATTTTTCGAATATTG
This sequence comes from Catonia carolina, assembly GCA_035578175.1. Taxonomy (NCBI): domain Eukaryota; kingdom Metazoa; phylum Arthropoda; class Insecta; order Hemiptera; family Achilidae; genus Catonia; species Catonia carolina. The sequence goes on along the minus strand of JAQMRL010000001.1, from coordinate 249,904,985 downwards.
GAACATATTTTATGATACGCGTTTCATTGTTTTTCTGTTGTAACTAATCTACAAAGGTTAAAAATTATAAATACAGAAGTCTACACAGGTTACACATTGAAATATATATCACATAATTCGGCAACTTCTTTCTGAATCAGAAGAGGAATACGGCGAATCAGACCATGATGAAGAAGATCAAGTTAGCGATTATAATCATGATTCAGCTTCTGAATACAAAATTGAAACGGAAGAAGAAAAAGAGGAAAAAGAAAATACCAAGCGATTTTCTTTGGAAAAGACAAAACACATTGGAGGAGAGAACTAGTTACTCAAAGTGCCGTAAGAACTCCGTCTGTGAACCACGTTCGTCGTTTTCCTGGACTGATTCATGAGGCATTGAATGAACAAACCACGCTTAGATATTAAAAAATTACGATTGAAAATAAAAAAGAATAAAATCAGTACGCAATAAAATATAGTATAAAGGATTTTGTACTAAAATGCTTGATTATGTAATGTCATGGTAAGATTTTAGAAAAAAAACATGTGCAAATAAAAAAAAATCTTACTCTATTAGTTTCTTTTAAATTGAGGCAAATTCATTAAAACATGGTTGATATAATTAAAATTAAAAGAGAGGACTTATTAATTTAAAAAAATGTTAAGTTTAGGCCTATCTAACTACACATTTACGACGGGGATGAAATAAACCCCCACACGCCTACTTACGTTATAGATTAGAGTGCGCCTACTTAAGCGTTAAATGTTTATTATGGAGGATTTATAATGACAAAGATAATGACGTGAGTGAGAAACTGGCAAAATCCAGCGCAGTTTGCGGTTCTATTTGCAGGACAATAGGAAAGTAAAAGAGACAGAACCCCCAATAAATATTTTTAGTCCAATGGCTGTACCACTCATAACATTTATGGGACTAAAACATGGGTTTCATTACATTGGAACGAATCTCGTATCCAGGATGCTTAAATGGGTTTTTTGCGTGGAGTCAAAGGTTGTACCCGTTTAAATAGAGTACGTAACGAAACTATACGCACAGAGTCAAATGTTCTGTCACTGCGTAAAATATTAAGAAAATATATGAGAAACTGATCCAACCAATTACTTCACATTCCAGCTCACAGACTCCCTCTACGAGTATGGAAATATAAACCTAAAGAGAAGCGAGGCTTGGGAGAAGACCTAAAAAGAAATGGATGCCGGAACCAACCATTGAAACTGATCCTTGACAGATGATGATAGTTTGTTAAATTTTATCATGATGGATAAGTAGATTATAGAAATAAATTGCTGAAGTCCTGAAATAAATTTTTAAAGGATGAAATATAAGTGTAATGCAAAAGTAGATTTTATAGTAATTATTTTTAACTGGTTACCCAGTAGTAAATTAAAAATATTTGAGTACATAATTAATATGTCGGAAGCTTATGTATACTCAATTGTTTTGTTGAAAATATTTGATTAACCCTATATTTAAATATCGAAATATGAATACCGGAACAACAATCTGTAATACTACATGACGTCGAACACTTGGAATTGATTTAGCATTAATCATTTAAAATAAGTAAAAGTATACTTCATTGCTTAAAGGCTTCTTTATCCTTAAAAATAATCGATAGTTGTATGTAAATCAGGAAAATTGCGAATCTTAGATAAATCTAATAGATAGAATTGTGTTGAAAGGTAAGAAAATATAATTACAAATCATATGACATTGGTAATTACCGAAGGTCTATAAAATAGTTAATGTTAGTTTACTATAAAAATATATTTCGTGGTATTACCACGTATTATTGTTACTTATCTGAAATAATATCTTCCAAAAACTTCCGGTAACAAACAAAATTTTAATATTGCTTAGAATAACAACAGTATAAGCAAAATCACATTAAAACGTTTCTGTTTAACCGCATTCAAGGACTATGGTGATGAGTAAACCAGTTATTACTGTCAAAATTAAATGATCATTCTTTTAATTCAGCTTTCCTACTTCTGAAACGAATCGGAGCCGTTATTTTATAGTTTGGTTCCTGTTTTGTGTTTTGTTTACACCATTTTTTTATGTTAGTGCTACACGTATCAAGCAATAATAATAATAATAATAATAATCAATTTAATTTAAATATTTTCCCTCTCCAATTTGTAATTGCAAAACTATTGTGTCTATAGTGAAAGCCATTTAACTATACGAGTAAATGTCAACAATTTATTACAGGGAATTACAGTTCTCTCACTGGCTAGAACTCACCCAGATTACTTAGCGCAACCCATACTAATTGTAGGTTTATTTCATTAATAAGTTGTACGTTGCGTTTACAATATCTGGAACCGTTCATATTTTCAAGTTTTTGTGATGAGTATGATTGGTTACATAGAAAGCTGCGTTTGTTTTGCTCTAGTGCTTTTGAATAGTGAAGAATATTCAGTGTTGCATTGTGACAGGCTCCAAAAATTGGTCCACCATGTAGCCAATTTGGGCGTATTAGTGATTTATAGTTATTATAGTGACTTTTAAGTGTAGAAGAAGCGAGGACTAGCGACCTAAGACGCCATACAAAGTGCGAAACCGTGAGTCTAAGATTGCTCTAACGTGTGTAACGTGCGGGTTCCACGTAAGACGTCTTTCTAGTATTAAACCAAGGTACCTAACTTTGTTTTTAACTGTTAGCCTAGTATCATCGATGAGTAAATTTGGGCAATCAACAGGCCGAAGTGTGAGAGTTAGATTTGAAAACGTTCAGTTTAATCTTTGACATTTAAAGCCATTTTCTGATAGCATCGAATGTTTGCACTAGTTCTAACGCGCTAATAGAGTCTTGCGATTCAGACAAAATAGCAGTGTCGTCTTTTTAAGCACCACTTTTCATAGTAGTTTCATTAGCTACGTCGGCTATTGTCACGTTCGTATTTTCATTCCTTAACGATACAAAAAAAAAATCTGGTGTGCAACACTCACACGACTTTCTCTTGCCGATGCAATTAATGAACAATATAATCTAACATTAGTAATAAAACATTAGAAATAAACAAAATACTAACTTCAAAAATCCCATTCAGGCACGGCATATTTTCATACGTTACAAAAAACATTTCATCCTTCACCGTCTGCATTAGCAGTAATTGCACAACAGTCGGACGTTAAACCAAAAAAAACCTAACCTCAACAAACATAACCTTATTTTAATCAACCTCAGTTTGACTTAAAAATGCGGAAAATCACTCTTTCACCGATTGTTGTTGTTGTCTGTCGCCGATTGTTTTGACGTTGGTAGACTTAAACATGATAACGCATCCTTTTTACTCATTTTCAACCCGTAGTCTGTTTAAATCTGCTGTATGGTTCTGTGAGATATACTATAACAGTATTTATGGAGTCGAAACAATGGAAATGATGTCGGCTGGAACATAACGTAGGCCGGTTTCAATCATACCACCGTCAGTCCATCGTGTTTGTTTACATCAACTCTATAGTTTAATGGTTTTTACTATAATTAATTTATCTTCCTTTTCCGTGCTTCCTCACATGGTAATTTGAAAATTATACCGATTTGTATAATCTAAAAAATAATCGTACAGTATATCTTACAAATTTAATAAAAGAAAAATATAATCCGCTCTCTAATGATTCAGCTAATTTACTCACTCTCTCCGAAGAAAAACAAATAGTAATTACACACATAATACATTCTTTTGATAATATGCGAAATGTAAATTTAAACTAAAAAATTTCACTTTTTATTTATGATCAATGTGAAGTCTACTGATATAGGCCTAATAATGTTATACTCGGTGAATATCTCCCATGCACATCTAATGATAACACGTCATGGTTTATAATTTATAGCTTAAAGTAAGATAATTAAATCAATTATTTATGCTTCTTGAAAAATATATACAAGAAAAATACAGCATTAATAAATTCGTATTATAGTTTTGAACAATTATGAAATTAGTTCATAAAGTATTTTCTACGCAACTAATTATAAAATATAACAAGTTGAAAGAAATAATAAAATTGGTATAATCATTTTCTACTTATTTTTACATAACTATAATTAAATAATAAATGTAATAGAGTTTACTATTTCCTTGTAGATAGATTATTTTTTAAAGGAAGTACAAATAAATTCTAAAAACTAATTTGTGTTTGGGATGACTCATTTTTGTATAAATGAACAATTAGATAGTAGTTCTGAAGGTGTGTAATCTTCACGAGGTATTGCAGTTATAGCACATTATTATTTAATGTTTTACTGGAATTAAATTATATACGCATAGCCACTTTTTTGTTCTCGTTTTTTTATTAAAAATATTTCTCCAGTATCATTACTAAACAAAATTAAGTATTTGATAGTATAGGCCTACACTATTATTTAAATTCTTGGTAGTTAACTGGCCATTTGTTTAACTTACCAATTTATCAGTCTGATATCATACTCAAAAATAATTTAGTTTTTATAGATCTATGGGTAAACCTAATATATTTTTTATTAAGGAAACTTCTGTTATATAAATTATATCTTTCAAAAAATTTTCACAATCTTTTGTAATCTGATGTAAAATTTTAATATCTCTAATCGGTTCATGTCAAAAAATTATTCATGCTGCATCTTACCTATTAAAAAGATTAATATGCAAGATGTTTTGGAGATCCTAAAAGATTGTAATACTCAATAGTTTATCCTTATTCGTTAATTAAACAAAATTTTTGCATTAGATTTTTCGGAGAATATTGTTAAGGAAATCCTTTTTACAAAAAGTAGCCTATTTTTAGATAAATCTTGGTAGCTATTTTCATTAATTTCCAATGTCCGGGAACTATTACGCCGACTAAATAATATTTTTATAATCCTTCGTCTCCACGTTTACTAAGAAGCGTAAAGCCAAAATGTATTAATTATTAATTTTTTATTGAATCTTTGGATAATTTCTTTTTTTGATTGATTTACCTCTGCCATCACAAATGTTTCACTAATTCTTTTTATTCTTCACTTAGATGTTTTCATTCACAATTTTCTTTTTATGTGTTTACTACAGATTTAGCCATATTATATACACTACTAATTCTCTGCAATGTGCGTGATAAGGGTCGTGATAGTTTGTAAACAATAAGAAGAATTTTCTGCTTTACTTTGAACTAAACTTATTTCTGTTCTATGTGAATTAAACTAAAGTTAAATAAATTGTGACGTGGATTTTTTGGTCTTTAGAGTATTTTTTGCTGTCAAAAGTTAAGTTAATGAATCGTACGGTATTAACTATTTTTACATAATATGGCTGACTCTGTAGTGAAATACATTACACTTTTTAAAAGTAGCATAAACAGGTTAAAATAAAATATTTTTATATCGTTAAAAGATGAAATTCCGAACGTGACATTAGACGATAAAGCTGACGAAACCGTCACGAAAAATGGTGTTTAAAAAGTTAAATTTAACCAGTTAAATTTTAAAATATCTTAATATTTTATATTATGTAATTTCTAATTAAAATGAAATGTATAATTCATATTATTTAAAGTTAAATTAAAAATAGATAACTTACGTAGCGAGTTCTTAAGTAAGTTATCTCGCGCGCGCGCGCGCGTGTGTGTGTGAACAAAATATCTGAAGAATGAAACATCGTACGAAGTTGAAACTTGAAAATTAAGTTAGGTGCTACTACAGAAACAGCTGGATCAAAACGTAAACAAACCGTGTTTAGCATTGTGCTCATGTTATTTTATAATTTTTATAATGTAAGAGCTTTTTCATGTGTGTTAATTATATAATTTAGAACTGTGCTTGTGCGGGTTATTTATTTATTTTTTGGGTAAATATATTTGGACTCTGTATATAGTATATTTACTATGGACTCTGAACCTAACCAAGACTGCACTAATAGCAGCCATCATACCCAATTACAAGAATGGGATTCAGTTCCTGCTAGGAAACGGCCAGCCCCTGGTGTTTCTAGGAGTGACCCTAGGAAGCTACCTCGGCCAGATTCGGTCTCATTAGAAGAGCCATCCGTGACGACAGAAAATCGATTTTCTGTCCTTACCGATCCTGACGCACCTGCAAACCCATCCATTGAACGCGACAAGAAACCGCCACCAATCTTCCTAACGGGCGTTCAAGACTACGCCCAACTAGTAAAATCGTTGGAAGAAGTAGGCGGTCCGCAATCATTCTCACTCCGGTCAAGTATCAAAGGTGTTACCATCTACCCAACATCGCCGTCGACATACAGACAATTCATCCATCACTTGGAAGACCGAAACGCCCGGTTTCACACATACCAACTACAGGAACAACGAGCACAACGTATTGTCATTAAAGGACTACATCATACCACGCCAAAAGAGCTAATAGCGGAGGCTCTCAAAGATAAGGGTTACGTAGTTCGAAATGCGGTGTTCGCAATTTCGAACCGAGATCGTACACCTTTACCGATGTTTTTCGTCGATATAGAGCCGGAGACGTATAACGACAAAATATACGACATAAAAATTTTATTATACACTAGGATTACAGTTGAGGAACCACATAAACGGAGGGAAATTGTACAGTGTACGCGCTGTCAAAATTTTGGACACACAAAATCTTACTGCCGTCACCCTCACCGCTATGTTAGGTGTGGTGGCGGCCACGAATCTGGCAGTTGTTGTAAAACGAGACAGTCACCGGCCACCTGCGCAAACTGTGGAAAAGATCACCCAACAAATTACAGAGGCTGCGAAGTTCATAAACACCTGCGAGCTAGTCGAAACCGTTTCACACAACCACAACCGAAACAGACTTCCAACCAACCAACCACACCGAAACCGGAAGATTTTCCACCTCTGCCGCAACAACCAACAAAAACACCTACCCTAACTCCATCATCACGCCAACACTCAACTCATCAGTTACCACCGTCTGAATCGCCGGTTTCAGTGACATCAACACCACAACCACCCACCTCACAGGAGAGAAACAGACATCATGCATGGACACATAATCATCGTAATCTTCACCCTCATAATTCACAGGTAGGGCCTCAATCTTCTCCCCAGATACCTAATGTTGATCAGATTTTTAATTTATTGGTTCAACTAAATCAACTCCTCCAGCCTCTTTTTTCGCTCGCTACACACATATCCCACATTACACAGTCTTTAAGTAATAGTTATGGCCATTAATTTACTCACTGCAAATTCACTAACAGTTCTCCTTTGGAATGCAAACGGTCTGACGAAACGCAAAACTGAGTTAGACATATATTTACATTCTCACCGTATTGACGTAGCCCTAATCTCAGAGACACATCTTACAGCTATGTCTCGATTTTATATTCGCGACTATAGGATCTATCGCACCGACCATCCGGATGGTACATGCCATGGGGGTACGGCCATACTAGTCAAATTCTCAATCACACACAATGTTTTAACACCTTTTACCACTCCTCATGTCCAAGCGACCCTGATAAATTTGCAATGCAAGAGCATAAGTTTTACCATAAGATCGGTGTATTGTCCTCCTAGACACATCATAAATTCCCAAATGTTTAGTGATTTCTTTAATAGTCTAGGTAATCGGTTTCTTGTTGGAGGAGACTGGAACGGTAAGCACATACAGTGGGGATCCCGTGTATGTTCTCCCAGGGGCAGAAATTTACTAAAAGCTATAACAGAAAATCACCTACATTATATTTCTCCAGATAGTCCAACATACTGGCCCTCCGCGCGTACCAAATTACCAGACCTCCTTGACTTTTTTGTTTGTAAGAATCTATCACACCTTCCTATTGAAATAACCACAGTAAATTACCTCTCATCAGATCATTCCCCCATACTTTTAACGGTTTCAGACCAACCAGTCTCTACAGAACGTAGACCGAGTCTTACTCCCGGGCCTATGGATTGGGATCTCTTCCAGTTCAATTTAGAACACGCCTTAGATATCCCATTATCAATTAAAACGGACACGGAGGTAGATGATGCTGTTGATTTATTTACTGCCTCTGTTCAACAGTGTGCATGGAAGGCATCACTGCCATACCGTCGAAATGTCCCAGACGCCCCTCACTAAACCACTCATATCAGAGAACTTATTCGTGAAAAACGCCGCGCCCGTAACACTTGGCAGAGAACTCGCCTACCATCTGATAAACGTCGCTTAAACCGGCTGACAAACGAGCTGAAACAGCAAATTCAAACACACAACAACCGCTTATACGAAAATTATACTGGAACTCTGAACGAGAAGGATGGTAGTCTCTGGCGCAGCACAAAACGCCTACTACGGCATCACACGACATCGATGCCCCTTAGGGTGGGTGACGGACCCTGGCTAATAACTGATGACGACAAAGCTGAATGCTTTGGTAGACATCTTTCCGATACATTCACTCCCCATAATGACGTCCAATCTGTACATCACCAACGCGTTACTCAGTCACTAGATGAACCGCTTCAATTATCCCTCCCGCCGAAATACTTTCACCCCTCCGAAGTAAAATCTGAAATTTCGAGATTACCACGTAAGACGTCACCGGGATATGATTTAATAACAGCTGACATACTTAAACATTTACCGCGGAAAGCGCTCGTTCTCCTTACTACAATCTTCAATAGTATATTGCGCACGACACATTTCCCCAATCAGTGGAAGTATGCAGAAATAGTAATGATACAAAACCCGAACAAACCTTTTCATTTACCTTCCTCCTACCGACCAATAAGCCTCCTCTCAGTACCTTCAAAAATTTTCGAAAAACTCCTTTACAAGCGCATTCTTCCGCTGGTTCATGATATACTACCTCCACATCAATTCGGATTCCGCACTCAACACTCCACTACACAACAACTGCACAGGGTGACTGATTACATAGCTTCGTCTATGGAACAAAAGATGTATGTGTCCGCAGGTTTCCTAGATGTCGCTCAAGCTTTTGACAGAGTTTGGCATACAGGTCTCTTACACAAACTAAAAGAAATACTACCATTTACCTACTACCTTATCATAAATTCCTTCCTATCTGACAGATTCTTTAGAATTCGTTTAGGATCGTCCTACTCAAATTTCTTTGTTGTCTTAGCCGGCGTGCCTCAGGGCTCAATTTTAGCCCCACTTCTCTATTCTGTATACACTTCAGACTTACCGACACTACCCCAGACCCTCACTGCTACCTACGCTGACGACACAGCGATATTAGCCCGAGACCAAAACTCTATACACGCTTCACTAACACTCCAACATCATCTCAATCTTATACACGAATGGCGTAAAACATGAAAATAAAACTTAATACGACAAAATCCCTTCACGTAACTTTCACACTCCTTCATGGTGATTGCCCACCAGTATACATAGACAATGAACCTCTCACAAAAACAGATACGGTCAAGTATCTCGGTCTGACTTTTGATAAACGACTAACTTGGAGCACACGTATCAAACGGAAACGTTTATTACTGAATTCCCGACTTAAACTTCTATATTCCCTACTTCACAAACGATCAAAATTACCAATGGCACAAAAATTACGCATATATTGTTCTCTTTTGAAACCTATTTGGACCTACGGATCCCAAATTTACGGTTCAACCAAACCGTCTAACTTGCAACGAATTCAAGCATTCCAGTCAAAAACATTACGCCTTATAGCAAAAGCACCTCTTTACGTTAGCAACAAAACCTTACATACAGATTTGAAAATACCACTTGTACAAAATTCCATTGAATACCTATACAAACGCTTTCACGACAAGTCACACGAACACGAGAACCCCCTGGTGCGTTCACTTTCCTTCGTCCATTTACCTGATAATCCCCCTAGACGCCTTAAAAGACGCTGGAGTAGAGACATGCTAATTTGATATACAAATTTCATTCTTGGGGAGGCACCAATGGGGGCCCTACCCCTCTCATGCCTATCATGTCATTTACACTATTGTCATAATCATCACATTTGCTTGTTGTAACATTTTACAGTTGTAAATAAAGAATTAAAGAGAAAAAAAAAAGGTACTACTACAGGACCCGACACAAACATTTCATCAAACTCGGTCAACCGGAAGTAGTAGTTTATTCGGATAATTTTTCACTTTTTGCGATTTTCTAAAAAACGGCTCCTACGATTTTTTTTTAAATCGCCTCATTTACTAAATTTGTTTATTCTCTATAAAATAGGATAGTCACCATGTTTGCTGAAATTCGTAGGGAGGCTGTTTTCTCGTAAAAAACAATTTTTTTAAGATTGCGGCTTTAATATGCCTTTTAGCTCAAAAATGTATATAACAAAAGTTGTAGAGAATTTAATATCCTACTACTTTTATTTCGAACATATTTTTGTATAATGTAATTTATTATTAATATTATTTATAATTTATTTATTTCATTTTTTTGTAGTTTATGTTTAGCGGTCATTAGCGATTTTATGTTTTCTTTCACGAAAATGTGTAAAAATATCTATTTTTTTAAAGATTTCAGCTTTAGTATGCATTTTATGACAAAAATGTATAGTATAACCAAATTTATAGGAAATAAAAAGATCTGCAACTTTCAGAGCATTTTTCTCTACAGATCCTGTTTAGCCTGAAAGTGTGATTTTCCGTATATTTTAACCAAACTGAGGTTGATTTTCATTTTGCGTCTTTAACTCTTATTAAATATAGGTTATGTTTATTGAGGTTAGTTTTTTGTTTATTTCTAATGTTTTATTACTAAGTATATTGTTAATTATTTGGATTGACAAGAGAAAGTCGTGTGAGTGTTTCATACCAGATTTTTTATTTCTATAATTATAAAAAGAGGTTATTCATGACGTCAAGTACTAATAAAATACAGAAGTGTTCTTTTAAAACAATAAATCAATGTAATTTAAATTACAAAAATACCAATATAAACATTTTTAAAATTTTTTATATATCTCTTTCGATCAAATACATAAAATATGAAAACACAATTTAAAGTATAAACAAAAAGTATTTATATAATAATAACACCAACATAAAGAACCAATGTAAATTTATACTCCAGACGATCAACCAAAGAAAAAATATCTTGTATTCTGCGGAAAAACTCCATCTGCTTACGTACACTAAGTTGTTTAATTCAAAAAAAGGATATCTATAAGAAGTAACGCGTACTTATTTTATATAAATAAAATTCTTCAAGATTGAAAAAGTCAACCTTGAAAATATTAAATAAATTTCGCTAGATTGTTTTAATTTTCGTTTATTATTTAAACGAAAAGGTTGGATACGATCTAAAGAAATAACTCAGCAGGAGAAACCAGTTTTAGTCGTACATCTCTTTTACCAGGTTCTTTATTTATATTATATATTATACCTATATTTAGTTCGTACAGAATAAAATTCTACATGTTATTTATTACTTTTTGTAGTTTTTCTAGAAAAGCCCCATCTAGACGGTACAGTTTTGTTTTATATTTCTAGACGGTACAGTTTTCTTGGATCTTAATCATGTAAGTTTAAGATTTAAGTTGAGTGAAATTACATTTCTACAGTTATGGCAACCTGAATCACGTGTGAGAAATCGCTGGCAAAGTTAAAGTAATTCAGGAATTATTAAAAAAAAATTGTTCTTTAATTCAACAGCCGAAAGGCTGTTTTGAACCTTTAGTTTTACTAAGTAAAACGAGCAGTAAGGAGGTTTACCTTGCCTTCCTCACTGATTATAAAGTAGCTTATGCTTATCAGCATGCCAGGCCCTCCAAAAAGCACCTACTTTGCACCCTGCAAATGACACCTTCACTTCATTTACCACAGGGTCAGGCTGTATAATGAAATCCATTACTTTCAGAGGAGATAACAATGACTAGTGTCTTTTACACCTCTACCTCTTCTGTTCTTAAATAGTTCAGTATAATTTAATTCAGGTATAATTGGCTGACCACGTGATAAGAAACAGAACTATATTTTGTAGCCCTGAAACTATCAGATAGAGTGCAAATAATTTAACACTCCATCTGCCTGTTATGGGGAAAAAAATTACAAAGAGTTTACGGGTAACCAAGGAAAAATTTCAAGTTAGATTGACCATTAGGAAAATTAAGAAAATTTTGAAACAGTTCTTTGAACATTAACGTTCGCCTAAAAGATCATTTTGATTACGAGACGTTCACCTGTAGTTTCATTTTGACAATAATAAGCTTGAAAATTTAAAAAAAGAAGTGAAAAGTTTGTTAAATGATAAAACAGAAATATTATATAGATGGTAACGTCTCGATACTAAATCCGATATTGGCGGGATTTAAAATATTATTATTCAAAAAATGAACCTGTAATTCATATTTTCTTCCAGAAGGTTCATTTATTTCAAAAATTTTATTTAGCACCAATTTGAGAACGAAGTTTTATGAGAGTAAAAGTACATTTTCGGTCCCCTCACATAATAGTGTTGTTGTTTAGGTCACCAGCCGAAAGGCTGGTTTGAACCTGTAGAGGGTTTATGAAGTATAAATAGGAGTGAGATGGTTTACTATTGTCTTCCTCACTGAATAGAAAAGTACGCTTATCAGCATGCTGGGCCCTCTGAAAAGCACATATTTTTCACTCTGCAAATGACACCTCCACTTCATTTACTACAGGGTTTGGCTGTATAATGAAATTCATTACTTTCAGAGGGAAAATTCTGATTAGTGTCTTTCATACCTCTACCTTTTCTGTTCTTAAATGATTCAGTTATTTAATTGGCTGACCATGTGATAAGAAATCAATAGCAGAGCTATTGATTTTTGCCTTGCAAAGAACAGATTGAGTGTAAATAATCTTACTTTCATTTCTGTTATGGGCAGCACATAGTACCAGTGTAAAACACAAAGAATGTTGACTGTCAGAACTACAGCGAGTGCGTCTCATACCAGATAAGAAGAGTACCCATAATATGGTGGTGTAGATACCCTACACTCGGTTCACCTTGCGAGGGGCATTCATGGTGAACAAATGCACCTGCTCCTGCTTGTATTTTTGGTGGAGTGACGTACGACACGCTTTCGAGGTAGCAGCGCTACGATCTAAGCAACGACTCATCAAACATGGAAGCGGGAATTTAGACAACATTAATTTATCTGAGCCCACACGGGATACGCTAAGAAATAAAGGCGTATTCTTAACGGTGAGATTTTCCCATAAATCTCACCAATTGAAGAAATCTCCTGTGAACAATTCATATCTTTGGTAATATTCTTTTTCAAGTGCCTATCTGTTCCGAATTTTGGCGACCATTACAGTAATTTTCACTTTGCTACAGCGAAATAGCTCTTCTGAGCTTTTTGCAAACCACGTTGTCAGATTTCGAAGTTTTAACACCCTTCTTCTTCCTGATTCTGTTTTCGATAAACTTCCCCCCACAGAATGTCTTGTAGTAATGAATATCTTAATTTATTTCGTATGATATGTCCCAAACATAGGATGTTCCTACACTTCTTGATGGTGAAAATGATTTCCACGTTTTTCTTTATTCACCTGAGAGCTTCTATATTTAGCATCCAAGTAGTCCATAAGATTCTCAACATTCCACTCCAGTTTCCTTGTAAGACGTTATCCAAAGTCCAGAATTCTATACCGCAGAGAAGAACAGAGAAGACATAATATTTAGATACCTCATTTTTGTTACAAGAGTAAGGTTGTGGCTCCTGAAAATAAGATCTATTTTCCTGAATACTGTTCTTGCCTTGCCTATACGCCATTTGGTACTCTACCCTTCATAACGAAAGATATTTTGTAAATATCGTGAGTTCCTTAATGATGAGTATGTTACTTTTTCGAATGGATGTTGTCTAGGTCATCAGCCGAATGACTGGTTTGAACTTGTAGAGGTTTTACTAAGTAAAACGAGAAGTCAGGTGGTTTATACCATTGCCTTCCTCACTGAGTGGAAAAGTGTGCTTATCAGCACGCCAAGCCCTCTGAAAAGCACATATTTTCCACTCTGCAAATGACACCTTCACTTCATTCACCACAGTGTCTGGCTGTATAATGAAATTCATTACTTTCAGAGGAGATAACTGTGATTAGTGACTTTTACACCTCTACCTTTTATGTTCTTAAATGATTAAGTCATTTAATTGGCAAACAATGTGATAAGAAATAGAACTATTTTTTGTAGCCCTGGAACTTGCAGATCGATTGGAAATAATTTAAGACTCCATCTGCCTGTTATTGGCAATTTTTCGAATTATCAATTGATTAAAACAAACCAAAAGGTGTTTAGTTTATTTTTAAACTTAACATGTTAAAACGTTGGTTATTTAGGTGTGATTTTAACGAACTGGAGTGACAGAAGAAATTAAATAAACATACTATGTAACATTTAGTATTTGAAAGTACTATTACTTTGACACAAGGAGGTAGTATTGAAGCGACATTGAAAACTCGAGGTTATTATTGTTGCTACATAAAATGGGTCAACCGATTCAGAATCAACGCCTGACTGACCTAAAGATTAAAATTCATTTCTTAACACACTCAATATATAAGGAATTTTATTAATACTTTTTTCATTAGGAACACAATAACAAAATCGGAAATAAAGAGTTTATTAATACTTAAAAGAATACAATAACATTTGGACTGTATCATTTGTATTACAATCAAAATCACAATAAGGAAATGTCGAAATAGAGTTTATAAAAGACAATCAAAAGTTATCTACTTATAATAACATACATATCGTTATTCTATTGTATGTAGGTCAGAAATGATGGGATAATATGATTAGAAACGGAAACTGTTTTGTTTTTTACAACAAAAAAATAATAAAAAAGTAATCTAATTGACTTATTATAGAACCTGGGTACTAGGCCCGATGTAACCATTGTCTATATTTTATTATTTTAATAAAAATTACATGGTTGTCCAACAATTTATAGTAAGAATCAGTAATTTTTAACCAATTGAAAAATATTTTATTTATTAACAATCATATTAGACAAAATACACCTATTTTCTTCTTATAAAGCCCTGTAAAAATTAACTGTATTGTAAAACTAATGAATAAAAACTAATGCATAGCCCTACGACTCCCTTGGTAATTCACGGTTCACCAACCAATCTCATTAAAAAACTTATTAAAATTATTTCAAGGTTTATAGAGCTATTCAATTAAAGTACTGATAAATTAGTTGATTTTTGACCTGTAATATTTCTCTGAAAAAATTAAAAATATTTTTATGCATAGAATTCACGTGTTTGGCCACATGTAGCCTCGATTTTTTAGCCATACATTATATGTCCTAAAAATTACACAGTAAGTAATGAAATATAGATTCTCAGATTAGGCAACGTTTGAAAATTTTAATGAGATCTCAGTCTTTGTCATCAAGGGATTGATTCTTACCGAATCTTAATGTAATATGACTGTGTTTTAGTACCTAAATGCTGACATAAGAAAAAAATTAAAAATACAAGATATTACATTCCTTTTGACCTAAGGGATATTTTAATATTAATGTGCATCAAGCATCTTGCTCTTTTTCAAGATGTATGAATCCTGTTTTTCAAAACACTGTATTTCTCTACCAATTAATAACGTGTTGGTGATTTCTACTCTATTTTTTAAATTATCTCTATAATTCTGTACAGCATACTTTGTTTAATTTCCGTTAGTAATTTATCTGATTTTTTTTATAGAACTGAATTTTGTCCACGTAAAGAAAATATAGACACTTCTAGAAGCTCTTTCGACAGCACAAATTCTCAGCATTTGTTCACTGCAGGTTTTTCCTTTCTTCCGTCCATCCAGTATACTGTTTTTGCTCTTTATGGAAGCCAATAAAGTCAGCAAGAAGTCGTCTGAATTTGGTTCGACCCAAGTTTTCTCGGTTTTTTCTATTTTCTTCAATTTCCTTTCTAACTTCTTTAAACCACTTATCCGACACCTCAGTCTATTTTTTAGTGTATTAAAAACTTGTTTTGTCAACCGTTTGCCCTCCACTCGTATATAAGTGTCCGCAAAAAATAAGTATTTCTTTTGTAATCGCTTCCATTAATCGTTATTTTTTCCGTACAGTTTTCATCCTCTTAACCTGTACTGTTCGTCTACTATTTTTAGTAACATCATTTTATTTTAAATTACTTATTTTAATATTTACATGATTAAATTTCGGAGCATCTGCTCGTTTTTTTGTTTAATACATAATTAAAGATTCTACAGGTTGTGTCTAATGTAAGGTTTTTAAAACCTGCATAGTTTAATTTTGCAACTATGTAAAGACACCAGCAAGAAGGTTCAAAATATTTATAACAAAAACATAACTTTATTAGAAAGTCTAAACGAGGACATTTTATCTAATTACAGTACTCAAGAAAATCATAACTGTATTCAGATTACATTTTGAATTTAACGTTTTTAATATTAATCATCATCTTGTAATGTTCCAGCTTCAAACTTAGTAGTCTCCTATTTCATGAAGAAGTTGGAATGCCCATCACTTATAACGTTGTCCAATACCACGTTGACCGGTTGACTTGTAAGTAAACATTTGTTTGAGTGTTCGATCATCTGGCATATTCAACAAATGACTATACCACACTTTCCTGTATTTTCGAATAGTTGATACACCCCTCCACATCAAGTTCATGCTAAATATCTTTATTTCGTTTATGGTTCAGTAAACGATCCCTGCCAAAGATCTTAACAATCTCATTTCAATAGTTACTGTTTTTGATATTTCCTGAACCGTCAGAGTCCAACACTCTGAACCATAAAACCCTGGTAAAACCAGGGTGTGATAAAATTGTAAAATGGTCTCCGTTCGTACTTTACTGACCAGCGTTTTCCTCAAAGTGTGTATTATTCTTTGAAAATTTTCCAATTTGATTTCCCCATCTCGTGATTGCACGTAAGATACATCATATCCCAAGTTAACAAACGAATTCACTTGTTGTTAAGTCTTGTCATCAGAACTACTTTGCTCCTGAGATAATCAGTCCCTTGAAACCCATCACCTTTCTTCTCAAAATAAATCAGGGAGTTATATTGCTCAGCAGTTATACTGAATATATCTTTGAAAATCATCATCAGATTCTGCAAAGAAACATCAAATTATCAGCAAAAGTCAACATTTTTAAAGAGTTGAACTCACAAAGCTTTTGTTGCATCCCATTCCATAATGACGACACTAAAATACAAATTGATCAAAATTGGTGACAGAGGTCAACCCCATCGATCATTCTTCGATACACCTCTCTCACTGGAACCGTTCGTCAACTTAATAACTGTGGAAAAACACTGTACTTTTTATTACTCTAATTGTAAGTGTACCCCTTTTTCCATCAGCACACTTCACAAGCGATATTTATGTAAAGTTAATTTATCACATCTCTTCCCCATCGGCGTTTCATTCATTGTAGTGGGCTTATTATAATTTATTTGTCTCCTTGAAAACAGCCGCTGTCCTGTGGTACAAAATCTTTTATAAAACGAGCTAATAAACAAAATGTTCAATCACAAAAAGAAAAATATATAATAAGGTGATATTAATCTATTGTGTAATTGTTGCATTTTTTAACCTGGACTCTAAATAAAATTAATAATAAAAAAAAATTGCATACTACCCTAAGTATTACCTCCAGGTAATACTTAGGGTAGTATGCAATTTCCCATTATTTGAAACATCTTGTATAAAGTAAGTAGGTAGGTTCCTTTGATTTTTACATATTATTTTATAAATATTAAATATATATTATGTAAATAATGCATTATAAATTATTCCACAGAATCCAGTTATGGATTCAGTAACTCAGCGTTTTCCGAATTATTTTCAAATTATTCAGCGTTTTCCGAGTTTTATCAGCTGCATCCTGGTTGGAGACAAACATCGCATTGACAACGATCTATTTATTTTTTACTGCTGAAGAAAAAACTTTCAAAATTTGGTTTAGCATACGAAAAGAGGCTTGAATCGTACAAAAATAGTTTGGTTATCGATTTACTAGACGATGGCGATACGTACGAGGGATAAACCGGAGGTATTCAGGTAAACTTCTTCGTTAGTTTGTTTAGTAACTAAAATTCTTAACTTTATATTTCAAAATTTAGCTTTAATGTATCTGGAATAAATACAAACTGTACAGTATATTTAAACAGTATTTCTTTAAACGTATTTCTACTGGAAGTAACATCTTCATGCAATTTGACTTTTCACAAATTTATTAATTTTTTTGTGAAGAGAAAATTGTAGTTATATTCAGTAGAAATATTCAATCTGTATGTCTATGTGCCTGAAATAGTTGCATCAAGTATCTTAAATAAACAAGTGTATTTTTACCAGTTTTATAATAGTTTATATTAGTCACGTAATGCATAAAGTAATATCGTTAATAATAAATTTTAAAAAAAATAAATGTATTATAATTGATTCAGGAATCTGCGTAAAATAAATTAAATTGCATTCTCTCAATGACTGGTGGTGGGGGTAGATAAACGAGATTTATATAAATGTATTATAAAATAACTATATATATATTTAAAAAGAAAGAAAAGGATGGACAATCATGAAATGAAGGATGAAAAACCCACTCTAATAAAATACAGAGAAATAACGATAAGAATTGTGGATATTACCAGTACCACCGATATTACCACGGCCAACTTGCAGACTTCTGAGGGTTGAGCCACGATCTGGCAGTCTAGTTTCACTTAAGTTGTGCTAGTGCGGTGATCACATTTCCGAGTCTCTCGCTCAGCTCTCCCGGCTTATTCATAGTATTACAAACAACAATATTATTATTTAAACTATTTATTTCAGTGAATATTAATTTTTATTGTATTTACTACCACGGATTATTTATATTACATACCTTAAAAATTCATTCAACTGTAAGTATTAATATAAATATTGTTTTGATTAATAATTTTTATTTAATTTTTACAATAATTTTTATTTTAATTAATTATTTTTTCAATTTATTAACTTCTTTAAAATTATATTGTATCATTCACTAACTTATAATATCTTTAACAAAATTATTTGTCTTTAATAAATTATTTTAAGTAAAATTTTTATAAACATTTCCATGTTTTAAAACATTTTTGAAAATTATGTTATTATTTTGTGTTCGTCAAAGAGTAACGTTACTTAATGAAACTCATAAATTTCAGTTTATAAGTATAAAAAAACTACAAATAAATGAACAGAATTAATTTTCTTAAATTATTCATATCCATTAAAAAATTAATTGCACATATTTTTTCAATATCGTGTAAATTTTACTAAATTAAATCTTTGACAGAATTTTAACATAATCCATTAACTATTATTTTTAGAAAATTCATATGTAAATTATTAAAAAGATTTTAAATATTAATTATTAAATTATTTAAATATTTAATTAAATTATTTTCTTTTTTAATTTTATTTTTATTTTATATTTTATTTACCTGTTTCTAACTTCTTCAACCTGAATATTATAGAGAATTGTAATGGTATCAGAAATGGAATGGGTTATATGCTGTTTTATATTTTTATTTCATTTATTTAAATGTACAACTGTGGAGCTCTGCTCAACCGGTAAATATTTTTAATATTATTAATCTTTTTACGTAGAGTGCCGCTCATTACTAGAATCCTCGTGTTTACATGTCGTACTGATTGTTTCCTGAAAGCTTTGGCTGTGGGTGTTAATGTAAGATAGGATGTTTAGTTAATAAAAGATGTTTACATTTATAAATGTATCCTATATACATATTATGTATGTATATTATGACAAAAGTTCAGAAATTACAAAATCCAATTATTTTAATAATATTTTAACTGTGATTAAAAAAATTTAGATGATCGGTAAACCAATCCAAAAATCTCTGGTTCGTCTTCTGCGGAGCTGACGATTGGGGTTACGTGGTTAATGTAAATGGTTCAAAACAAAAATTAGTGGTTTGTTATTGTTTTAAAAATAATATTTACTAGTAAGAACTGTGTAAGTAAATAGTTTTCAAGAAAATTCATTACAAAAGCATACAGTAAAACTACAATACTATTTCAAATTTTTTTTTTTTTTGTCTTGAATTTTTATTACGGTACTGTACATTGAGCTGCACAATTTCCGTAAATGATATTTAAAAGGTGGTGGGGAGTTTCGCATTAAGGAGAAGAGGTACCCAGTGGCACATTCTCCATTTGTAACTATGGGTATTATCCGTTATTTAGACCAAGAGGTCTCGACTCCATTTTCGCCTTAGACGTCGCACAGGTGGAAAGTTCCTTGTAGCTAGATCACGGGCTAGTAGGTTTGGATGGACGTCTAGTCGTTCGTGAAATTTACTATACAAGGACGCGGTTAGCTCCTTCACTGTCGGAATTTTGAAATCGTCGTGGAGGGTTTTTAAATTTCAAAATTTAAAGTTCAGATAAAAAGAATTACAGTTTTATTAAAAATTAAATATTAAAAAATGAATTTAATACCACACCTTTAAAAAATTCGTTGACGTCACTGACTTTCACTTCGATAAAAATATAATAATTAATACCACACAAAACACTTCCTCTCCCTTAGCGACCTTAATCATAGTCACAACTTTTGGTACAGCTACTATGGCAGGATCAAATTTCGTTTTAACACTTTAGTCAAATTATTGCCGGTTTTATTTAAAGTCTCTTAGGATTTATAAAAAAAACTTAAATAATTATTAATAATTTCTTAAAAGAAATAATATTTTTCTATCATATATTTTACTATGTTGTAAATAGTGACTTGTGTTTACAAAATTGACTTATTCTAAATTTGAATAAATTTGGAAGGATACTATTTAAATTGCTTATACCCTATTAAATTATTCATCATCATATTATATAATTATTATTATTGTTTATTATAATTTTTAACGCATGCTGTTTTTTCTTATAAAACTTTTAAAACAAAAATTACGGTTTTTTTTAAATACTTGTACAAATTATAATAATTCAGTTCCCTTTAATTAATTTAATTTAGACACACTTTAGGTTTTTAATTAAATTTTCATGTCATGTAATTTGCAGAAATACTTAAAACCAACAATAAGATAAAAATAAAACAGATAATACTAATGTTTAATTTATGTTTTGATTATTCTATAATTTTCTTTTTTCAGTAAAAAAAAGTAATTAAGATTTAAATTTAACACAATTTTGATTTTCTGGGACACAGTTATGCCTACTTAGTGTGGTTTCATCATCTAAGCTATTAACACAAATCTTTGATTTTTTTTTAAATATATATAAATAGTATAACAAAAAAATAAGAGTATATTATGAAAAAATTAGTTAATTATGAAAATAAAGTTGAAGTCTAAACAAAATATTATGAATATTTTTCCTAGTTGTCTTTGTACAGTAGAAAATTTAATTAAATAATTTAAAAAATATATTTTGTAAGCGAACATGAGGGATTACGGTAAAAAAAATCTTGATTAAACAATAAAATATAATAACAGAATCTTATATTAAAAAGTATATACTGTATCTACATCAAATTCAAATGCATTATTTCCGAGAGGTCATGGTCATTCGAAATCAATTTATCTCACTAGATTAGTTCAATGTACAAGATTATAGTTGGCTAAGAAAAAATTTAAACAATATTAAATTTGACACAAAAACATACCATGAAATTTCGTATAATACGTTCTCTTTGCTCAATGAATCTTCGTGCAGCGGTCAGGGATATTCTCCTCCTACTTAATTCCTACTGACCCAGCTTTAGGTAT
The DNA here is from genome assembly GCA_035578175.1 of Catonia carolina. Lineage (NCBI taxonomy): Eukaryota > Metazoa > Arthropoda > Insecta > Hemiptera > Achilidae > Catonia > Catonia carolina. The sequence goes on along the minus strand of JAQMRL010000001.1, from coordinate 249,883,308 downwards.
CTATAATATTTTCGGCACTTCCGCATTCAATTTAGAGATTTAGCCTACGCTGTAACGAACGTTTTCATGTACCAATAACACAAAAATTGCTATCTAACCTTTATCAAATTTACCTTTGTGAAATAATCACAGCTTTTCACGCTGATTGTAAGAATTTATTGTAGCCTCGTAAACGTTAAATTTTGTTGGCCTTATAAAAAGAAGTTTTCAACGAGCTATTCATTTAGTGGGTTAATTTCTGATTTAAATATTTTTGATTACAAACGTTTAACATTTACTAAAGATCTGTAAAGAAAGTTTAAATTATTTTTTAATAACTAAATATTTTTTATAACAAATTTTAGAAATTAACGGCAGGAAAAACAACTTCTTAGGAAATTAAACGCACTTATAAATGATGTATACGAAAATTTAAAATGTACTTAAATATTTTACATATATAAATAATTTTACTTTTGTAGTAAATCTTAGATTTTGATTTTCGAGATACCTATTGTAGACACATTAAAATATGACGTTACCAAGTTTACCAAGGAAACAAAGTTTATAAAGATGTGAAACTCAATAACAAATGTGGTGGAAAAAAGAGTTTCATACTTCACGAATTTTAAGAAAAATAATTGAAAAGCAGAGCACACTGACAAATCCACCAAGACGGATAAAACAAATAAAAGAAGAAATGCAGGAATTAGAATAAATAGAAGAAGATCTCAGAAATCAAGCTAAAAATCCTAAACGATAAAAAAACAAAATTTAAATCTAAAGAGGATACAAGAGGAAAGAGGGTTTATTCGGACAAGAAAAGAAAAAAATCTCTGAAAATATGTAAAAATACTGGACAAAGAGAAAAGCAGCTCAAAAAAACTCCAAAGATTGATTTTAAGTAGTTCCATGTAGCCGTAAAAGTAAAAACAGAAAAAGTTGAGTAATGTTATCGTTTAGAGTTTCGATGTGCTATTATTTTATAATACCGAATCACACGGCTGCCACGTTACATTCTCAATGGAAGCGTCTTCTCGCCTAATGTCAAGCTGATAAAAGCTAAAGGTTGCATAAATGTTGAAAGTTAAGGACAAAATGTTTATTATGGCCTTCGAACAAGTCCAATCTATCAACTGGTAAAAAGTAGCATTAATATGTTAAGTAACACTGGTTAAGTGATTGACTTTATGTGTTGACCAGATGACAAAAAAATTAACATGACTGGATATCCCTCTTTATATTGGTTCAGCTTTACGCCTCATAATGCTAAATATGCAGCTATCACATTAAATTATTATCAAAATAAGAAAGATTCCCAATTACTAATGAAAGTTTTAAAAAATAATATTTTGTTTTGCTGTATATTTCCTTAATATTATTGTATCATCTATTTCCTGATAAATAAGGAATAGGGAGAAGTTTCATTACACATTTCATAATTTAATAAAACTAACTGTGATATTGATAAACCTAAATATTACTTTGCATTTAATTGAATTTTAAAAAAGTTTTTGATGATGTTGCCGATTGCCCCACCATTATCAGCGCCTGCAGACGGTCCCAAATCCTGCTTATCGCAGGGAGCGCTATCGACGCGCAGGTACCAGTGCCTCCCCTTTACCATGAAGTGGACTCGCCGGAGGGGGATTTAAGCAGCCGCACTGAACCGCGAGTCGCACTCACCATCCAACTCCTGAATGGAGAAGACCAAGGAAGAAGAGCTCCTGACCGAGGAAGAAGTAGAGCTCAGCCAAGACCGGACGCACCATCCCTGGTCGACGCTACCGGTGGCAGACGCACCGAAGGCTGACGGAAACCCGTACGTGCCTGATCGCACCACGGTGAAGAGAGTTCAGTGCGGGACCGGAGTGGATAGCCTCGGCCGACGGCCTACGCGGGGCTCTGCGACACTGTGGGGCTCTGGAGGCTAACACTGTCACGCTGTAGTGGGGACCCAACTACCGCCGAGGGAGAGCTAGGCCTGAACCCGGTAGCCGAGCCGCCACTCTTCGGGCTCTCTACAAGCCGGCTTGCCTCTTCCTACCAACAACGGCCACCAACAACGGCCCTTTTCAGAGCCACCAATATCGCAAGCAAGGTTTTGCCACGTGTGGTCGGTGACAATGAATAAGAAACATATAGAAACTGATGAAATAAATTAGGAAATTTCGCATTAATAAAAAGTCATTTTTAATTGAGAAAATTTATTCCTCCCGTTTAATTTTTGACTTTTTACTATACTTTAAATACCCACACAACTCAAAATGTAAGGAAACGAAAAAATTTAATGTTGAATTAAATTTCAATAAAAGAAACAACCTACGTGAATGAGTATGAATTAAAAATAGAGGAAAATATCTTCAAAAATTTAAAAAGAGCTATGAGATTAAAGTTTCCATTTATCAATAAATTTTGTAAGAAATACGTAACATTAGTATGAATCATAACATTGACGGAAGAACAACTTGGTATTTGTCGTTCAAATTAATATTTGAAAATATACGAGTAACTTGTTTAGTTATATTTTTATTATTTGTTAGCAAATGGTTACCTTGGTTTCTAATACTACAGATTTTAAATGCCCAGTTAGGTACAATACCGTATAAATTGACCTTACGCCGACATGAAATTTCAATAGCTACAGCTTATCACATTTTGTCTCTCGTGCTTTTATAAACTTCTACTTAACATTTTTAATAAATTGCCTTCTAATATTTTTAAGGAAAACAAACAACGAAAAACAATTTTTATTAAACGATTTCTCATTTATAATGTCTTGAAACTAACATGCAATTTATTTAAACTAAGTTGCGTTTTCTAAAATATTTATTATACAGGAGTCATTAATTTAAGCATCGAAAAAGCTTACCTTGATAATTCGTAGAACTATGAGTAAAAGTAATAGGTTTAAGTCCGATTTAATAAACAGTTGAATAAAAATTATTTGCATGTTCTTCAATAAATCAATTTTCAACAAAAAATACTGAACAAATCAATTTTCTTAGTTTAACGGTTCATAAGTACGTCAAGTAGTTTATAAATTATTACATTAAATTAATGTTTCCTATAAAAATGGTATGAGACATGGGTCTTTCAACTAGGTACTATTATTTCAGAATTATTATCTTCTTGTTAATTATCGACGACGAAATCTACAAAAAACTTAATTTAAATTTGGTTTCATAAAAGAATTAATTTTGTTATTTTATTCGTTAAATTCAAACATAATTACATATATAAAACGAAGAGCTGTATGATTTGGATATATCCTAGGATTAATATTTTTCTTAATTTTCTTTTCGAAGATCTTTGCCGTTCCAATAAATGATATTTTTCCAAATTTACTAACAGATTCTTTTTAGAAGACAATCGATAAGACTAATATAAGTATAAATCGAGCATTTTACGTAACATTACTTAGCTTTTTTTATTGAAAAAATATTTACCCAATATTATTTTGTCGTATCATTAGAAAATGTTTCAAAAAAATTCAAAAAAGTATCTATTTAAATACATGGGTTGAATTTGCAAACATAGATAAATTAATAGTCTCTTCTGTTTTTATCAATTTCTCATCATATTCACTTCATAAAAAACTCCTGTTCTTTATATAACCCTTCAGACAAAAATAAAATACTTTTTTTGCCAAGTACTTGTACACAGAAACATTTCTTAATAGCCTCTACGTTGATATAATTTTTAATTTAACATAATCTTCTTCTTCTTCTTCTTACTATCAAGAATTAAGCATAAGCCTGTTCCGAACTCACAAATTATCCTGTACTTCTACACAAACACGAGACATTCCAACCATTACATCTCAAATACTGCCATCTTCTTCGTGATCTTTTCACCTCCCTTCTTCCACTTGGAACGTATTCCGTCACTTTTAAAGGTATTCTCTCCTCTGGCATCCGTTCCCAATGTTGCCTCCATTGATTCCGGTACTCCTCCACTTTTTCATTGAAGCTAAATACACCCAACTCAGATCTAATTTCCTCGTTATGTATTAGATCCACCTTCGAGCAGCCCTTCACCCTTCTTAAAAACCTAATTTCAGCCGCTTAGATCCTACTTTCTTGGCGTTTCGTGGTAACCCATGACTCACTTCCATAAAGAAGGACTGGGGCTGCCATTACCTCGTAGAACTTCACTACTGTCTCTGTTCTAGCTTTGTCACCCAGTGTCTTGTTAATGGTACCACATATAGCTTGAAATTTATTTATTTATTTTATTTATTTTTAACATATCCAAATTCACTTTAAACTTAAAACAAGATTTAATACACATCAGCAAAACTGGTATTGTACAACATTTATTTTTCGAAAATCTTTATTTTATTGATCTTTATTGCATGAGCTTAATTTTTTATTGATTATTTTGAATCTGTAAATACATTTTTGAGCAAATACTAAAATTGTGTCATGTACTCAGAATTAGATTTACTTGTTGGAGCTAATCCTTAAGTCCTATAATTCGCTCTCCCCAAGAAGCCACCGTGACCAGTGGTGGTTTAAAGATCTTTGGTAAATTTATCCTTTTCGTTTTTCTATAACTGCATCCAAGAGATCCTAAAAAATTAAAAAGGACACTTCAAGAAATTTAAATGTAAATATCCGGTATAGCCGGTAATTTGTGGTGTATTGTGCTAAATAGTTGTGTCACATTTTTACATATAGTAATTAATTAGTCACTATACAACTTAGCGTTTGAGACATAAAACAGGCACTGTGTTATCTTAAATAAAATGTTGTATTTTATCGTCTGTATTTGTTTTGAGTATAAAGTTAGTAAGGTGTGAAATTAATAAAAATATTTAAAAAATTTACGAAAGTCCAATTAAGTTCGTTAAGGTTCGCTGACTAACAAAGAAGCTTTATTTTTATTATTATCATTTTATTCTATCGTTTTAAAGGCTGAAATTACGTACTAATAAACTAGACTAAAATTATTCAAGTAGATTTTTTTAAAATTTCCTAATGGGTTACTGGCATTGAACATGTTCTTTTAATTAAATTTCATTTGAATGAGATAAATTTCACGTAAATAAATTACAGAAAAATATTAATGAGTCTCAAACATCTGAGATGAATAAAAAATTATTTTACAAATTAGAATAAAGTTAGTTAATGTAAAGCTTCCCACTAATATGAAAACAAAATTTGAGTGTAATTTTAATTTACTTTTACATCTTTACCTGAAAATAAAAAATGAATGTAATAAATTCGATAAAAAAGTGAAAATAATATTAAATTCAATGTGGTTTTTACAAGACTTTCTCCGTCATTTTATGTATTTTTTTGTTTTATTTTATTTTATTATTACCGGAATAAAATTACTGTGTCTGTTTACTCTTAATAAAGATATTTTAGAAGTAAAAGTGTATTTTTATATACATTAAAGGTTTAATTGGCATAAATATTATGATAGATTGAAAATTGAAACGAAATGTACTTTTAAAATAGTACAAAAATCGTATTAATAAAAATAATAATACCACATTGTACTATGTATATACGAGGTGTGGCTATTAAATAACGAGACTGACGTTACAAAAAATTTTATTTTTATTTTATACATAATCATTTATTGTCACCTTCAATATACACTCCTTCTCTATCCCTACAACGCTCCATGCAAATTTTCCATTGTTGGAAACAGTGCTGGAAGTCATCTTCTGTCAGCTCCTTCAGGACACGTGCCGATTTCTCTTTTACAGCTTCCACAGACTCAAATCTTGTCCCTTTTAATGCAGATTTCACCTTAGGGAACAGGTAGAAGTCACACAAAGTAAGATCTGGTAAATAAGGTGGATGTTCTAACACTGCGATGCTGTACTTGGCTAGGAACCTCTTAAAAGATAACGCGGAATGAGCTGGCGCATTGTCTTGGTGGAGAACCCATGATTTGTTCTTCCACATTTCGGGGTGTTTTTCTTTACTCTTTGACATAGTTTAGAAAGTACCTCAAGGTAGTAATATCGATTAATTATTAGACCTTCAGGAACTCAGTGAAGGTACACAATTCCATGGATATCAAAAAACAATCATCGTTGCTTTAAATTTTGACTTGCTCATTCGAGCTATTTTGGCTCTCGGTGAAGTTCGGCTCTTCCAGTGCATGGTTTGGCGCTTCGTTTTCGGATCATAAGCAAAAAGCCACGTTTCATCACATGTTATTATGTTCTACTTGTTCCCTAAGGTGAAATCTGCATTAAAAGGGACAAGATTTGAGTCTGTGGAGGCTGTAAAAGAGAAAGCGGCACGTGTCTTGAAGGAACTGACAGAAGATGACTTCCAGCACTGTTTCCAACTATATAAAATTCGTATGGACCGTTGTAGGGATAGAAAAGAAGTGTAGACTATATTGAAGGTGACAATAATTGATTATGTATAAAATAAAAATAAAATTTTTTACAACTTCATTCTCGTTATTTAATAGCCACACCTCGTATGTAGCGTATTTCCTACAACTACACATATTTTTAACTAACATTTCCCTTTAAATTAACCTAAATAAGTCTTCCACGTGAATAAAATCAAATTAAATAGAAATAAACAAATTTATTTATTATGAAAAAAATTTTCCTCAACAGGTAGCTGACTGTTAAATTATTTGCAGGACCAAAAAATTATTTGCAGGGCTACTGGTGTTCAAGAGCTACAAATATATAGTTTAAAAATTGTTCCCATAACAGGTAGGTGAACTGTTAAATTATTAGCAGGGCCAAAAAGTTATTTGTAGGGCTACTATAGTTCCAGTGCTACAAAAAATATTTCTGTTTCTTACCACATGGTCAGCCAACTATATGACTGAAGCATTCAAAAGCAAATAAGAGGTAGAGGTGTAAAAGACACTACTAGTAGTCTGAGTTAATCTCCTTTGAGAGTAATGAATTTTATTATACAGCCAGACCCTATGGAGAATGAAGTGAAGGTGTCATTTTCAATGTGTAAAGTAGATGCTTTTCAGCGGGCCTGGCATGCTGATAAGCATTCTTTTCCACTCAGTGAGGAAGGCAAAAGTAAACCACATCAATCTTCGTTTTACTTATTAAAGACTCTAGAGGTTCAAATCAGCCTTTCGGCTGTTGACCTAAACAACATCGAAAAAAATTACTCCCTTACCTACAAGAAAATCTTGACTGTAGGGTTCATGTTTTGAATATCTAAAGTTCAAAGTTTTGAGACATTTATTCCGGGATGCAATTATTTCTAAATAACAAAACCTCCTTTATGAGTATTTTTCCTCGTAATTTTTTGACAAATATTGATAATATCTAAAAATTAATTACTTCAATTAATCGTTACAAATAACTTCTAAATATTACACTAAATTACTTAATAACAAAATAATTTAATACAAAATGTTTTAAAGTTTAAGATTTAAACGAAACATAACTGAAAATAAATATGGCCATTTGCTTTCAAATAATTAATTCATTCTTATTTATAAATCGATAGAAATTATACGCGACGTATTAGACTCACTTCATCATTGTTCTAACAACTCTAGCTCTAACAGAAGGCAGCCGCATTTTAGGTAACACACCATAAAACTTTTCCGAAGTAGAACAATCTAAGAAAGTAATAAACTAGAAAATTCGACTCTATACTAGAAAAATAGTGAGAAACAGAAAGTGATAGCAGCACCAGGAAAGAAATTAATGAGTGTCAAAATGTTTTGTAAAGGTCACTCTCAAACAAGACACCGCATAGACTAAACACAACTGTCCAGCCGGCAAGTATCGTTGAATTGAAATACTGTATTTTTATTTTAAATAACTGCATCGTTTTCTTAGTCGTGAATGTACTCATTTTTAATATTTTAAAAATTTCTGGTAGATAACCTCACCAACAGCTAAGCATTTTAACACAATTGCGTTTCGAAAAATTCATATAGAATGTAATTGCTAACAATTTAAACAATTAATACAACCTGAAGTTCTCCGAGAAAAAAACCCTAAATCTGTAATAATTTTATAAATAATTTAATGTTTAACTAACTTAGATAATTGTTAAAGAACACAAATATTAGGTACTGCTATGAATTGTGCAATGGTTATCAATTCATAAATAAAAGTAATAAATAATTAGTTATTTAGTTATATTAAATTTATTATCATAAATAATAAGTAAATTACAAATAATTTATTTTACATGATATTTAAGTTATAAATATAATTAGTACAAAGTTCAATCTAAGTTAAACCTTTGAAAACTCGTGAGTCTTCAACAGTGTTATGACTGATAAAGTGTAAACCATTATTAAAATGGAAACTTAGTTAATGAACTAAACTACGTAATAATTAACCTAAGCATGACACAGCAAATAAAAAATACGATGAAAATGAAAAAAAGTAAAATGCGGTTCATATATTTTTACTTTAAAATCTCATTAATATTTTATTCATTACCGACTACTTTGGGTTAAGGAATACTTTGAGTTTGAATGTGTTCTAGCCGGGAATCGAACCCGGAATCACCGTTTTTTCAAAGTAACATGGTAACTATTGGGCCACGGAGACGGCCTTGGTTCGTTTCAATTATATGTATATTATTTTGAACGATTCAGTAATTAGAATACATTCTATTTTCTAGAATTTTAAAACAGTAACTCACTCATCAGCTCAGTTGCGGTGTTTTGTGTAAAATATTAAAGTAACTCGATATAATTCAGTTTTTACAGAAAATTACAGAAAAAAATAAAAGTGGGCCTATAGTTAATAGTATTCCTTTCATACACAGAAAAACTATGAAACTTGTAAAATTTTAGTTTACATAAAAAAACAGAAGATTAACAGAAACATATTGTAGCCCAGAACACAGTTATTTTTTTCGAAAATTTATACTATAAATTATTATAATAACGGTACAATACTATAACTGTAGTGTTTACTGTATATTGTTTTTCAGCTCATAATAATTATAGTTTTGAGTCAGACTTCCCTATAAATTATTTTATAATTAAAATTCTATATTCATTGATACAATTTGGTACGAATTATGTTAATAAACAAAGAATCTTTAGACCAAGATATTTTATACTGTTATTGCTGTTAACTACAATTTGATCTTTTGGTTCCAGTACTACAAAAAATAGTTCTGTTTCTTATCACATGGTCAACCAATTATATGACCAAAACATTTAAGAACAGAAGAGGTAGAGGTGTAATAAACACTAGTCATAGTTATCTCTTCTGAGAGTAATGGATTTCATTATACAGCTAGATTCTGTGATGAGTGAAGTGAAGGTGTCATTTTCAAGATGGAAAGTAGATACTTTTTGGAGGATCTGGCATGCTGATAAGCCTACTCGTTCAACTCAGTGAGGAAGGCATAGTAAACCACTTCACTCCTCATTTTTACTTGGTAAAACCTCTGGAGGTATCGCCAGCCTTTCACCAGCCTTCTGCTGACCTACACAAAAACAACATTTTTATTTAATTTTTAGTTGCTGATCGGTTTGATGAGATTTAATGATTAAAAGTAAACGTTAAAATTATTGACAGATTATTTTCTGAATTAGTTGCAAACTTAAGTATAACAAAAAAATTTAGTAATTTTTATCAATACTACTGACGATTTTCTAAAATTATTTGAAAAAGAATAAAACGGTATGATGTGCGTTTTAAGTAAAAACAAACAACTTTGCATGTTCTGTGTCACTTGTCAAGTTACCCAATAGGCTACACAAAGCTTAAAAGTCCTTGGTTGTACAATTAGCTGACCTGTATGTTGGATGTTTATATGACAAAATTACATTAATGTATAAATACTTTTTACATTTCCTGATCTTGTCTGTTAAGTCCATTATCTGGCATTGTACTTTGTATTTACTCTTAATAGTAGGCTACCGTAACCAATTTCAAAAGAGAATATAATAATAAATTAATAAAATAAGTCAAATATAATCAAATCGTTCATTTATTAAACGTATTACTGCAATTATAGTTAATAAATTATTTTATTAACTTAATGAAAGGTAATTTAGCAATGCATTTATCACTACAATTTATTCATTTTTCATTCAGTAATAATCAGCCACTTTCTCATCTCAAGTAGGTTACAAATATCAATAATCATATCATAGAAAGCATACAAAAAAAATAGTATAAATTACTTGTAAAAAATATCTGTTGTGAAACACTCACTCGACTTTCTGTTGGCAATCTAAATAATAAAAAATACAACCTATGTTTAATCATTAGTACCTAAACAATGTAAAATGAAAAACGTCACCTAATGTTAATCATGAGTTAATACGACTGTCAATATTGAATCTACCATAAACAATTTTGCCACGACTTTTTTACCACTTTTCCATTAAGTCAGTATTTTATTTACGATTTTACACATCTACTTACTTCCATAATAACTAAAAAATACAGCGCAAGTGATAGTATCCAGCCATTTCTCCATGTGCTTTTTAATTGAACTCAGTAAGATTTTGGATAAGGAGGAAAATCAGCAGTAGGCTATCTCATCACAAGCATGGTGAATCATATAAATGCTTATTATCTGCTTTTCTGAAATAGGCTACTTATGAAACTTGTCACAAAGTTAAGGAAGTCAGTTAGTCATCACAAAAAAATAGTAGCTATTCTTTGATTCTTTTCTGTAGAAGACTAATTATTAAAGTATTCGATATACATCTTCTTCTTCTTCCAACCAAGGATTAGGCCGCAGACTGTTCCGAACTCACAAACTATTATCATCTATCTCCATCTTCTCCTAGGTCTACCGACATCCCTTTTACCTTTTGAAGCATACCCGTGTGCCTGCTTAGGTATCCTGTGATCTAACATCCTTGCCATGAGCTGTCTCAAAATTTGGTGATAATCCTTTATCTTTTCGTCCAAGTTGTAAATAATCAATTCTGACCTGATTTCTCCATTCCTTATTCTGTCCAAGCGTGTAGCCTACATCCCTTAGTTCTTCGAAAAAATCTCATCGCTGCCGTCTGGATTCTCCGCTCTTACACAAAAAACGATATACATAAAAAGTAAATTTTTTAGAAACCTGGAACCACAGCAGATAATATGCATGATGTCTCTGTGGAGACAGCTGAAAAAATAGAAGTGATAATTTGGTCCAATGATTCATCCGCATACGTGAAACTGCTTGCCAAAATTTAATGTAATTATTACATGCATGCTTTAATACATTATTACATGTGTATGCTTTCTTCTGTACTAGCACAATATATCAACCGAACAGGGAAATTGTGCTTGAAATACGCTACAGTTTTACGCTATTACATTTTGTCAGTTTTGAGGCAATGAAGCATACGACAGGAAGCAAATATGCAATTTCTTAAATGTAATAGTGAATTTAGAGAATAATTTGTATAACATATTCCCAAACAAGAGAGAAGTTTGTTTCCTTGAGACAATATTTTTGTTTTAAAAACTGTATCGGTGCTATCTGCAAACCAGTGAAACTAATTGACTTTTAATGCCAATACTTAAAACGTTAATTAAAGCATCAACGTCATCCAGAGTTATATAATTTACTTCAAAAACAATTAGAACTACTCTAATAATAGAATAATAAAAGTTAATGAAATTAATTATTAATACTGAAAACCAATTATTAAGAAACATTTACAATGAAGTTCCCATTATGTAATCAAACCATCCAGAAGGTTGAAATACGGGTTATAAGTTACAATGTAAATATCTTAGAAATATAAGATAAATGTAAACTTCACATAAAATTACTTAGAGAAAACTACATAAAGTATTTCAATATAAACCTACCGCCTATCAAGTTTTATATATTTTGCAATTTTCTCAACTACAAAATTGTTATAGCACGTCGTGCTAACGTATTTATTGAGATTGAATTATATACCACTGTGACTTCATAAAGGAATAAATTATTAAAGAGTAAGTACCTACTTACTATTACAAGTTCCAAGGTGATAAATGCACTTAAATATGTTAACAGTTTTATATCACTCATTTAAACTGATTTAAAAATCCCAACTGAACTAACCTATTAACACAAATATGGGCGTGGTTTCTGTCTTAAACAACAAAACTATCACATTAATCTTTACAGCTATCACGTCATAACAAACTATTTCTATTGAGCCGACCATAAATTATCAAGACTACAATGTTTATCGTGCTTTATCTAAAACTTCTATAACTGAAACTAAAACACACGAATCTTCTTTATGGGTTACCGCAGGATGACTATTTATAATATTTTTTACGTTTTATAGAATATTGTCTTGGTGTCACTTGTTTGAGGTAGTCGCCTAGTGACAAACCCTCAAGGTGATTTACAAAAGGTCTTTATTCCATTACCTTTTCAGTCTTCTTGGTGAGTTGTGTGGTAGGTGAGGAGTGGGCAATGACTAAATTTGTAGATTAATTGTGTGATAGTGTACCGTTCGTCTACAAGTGTACAGTTTCGTCGTTGAAATCTCTAATCCGATTATCTACTTAATTACTTAGCTCATGAATTAATTTATTAATATTTGAAGTTCAGTATGACGTAAATAAATTATATACATTTGTGATTCTAATGACGTTTAATTGATTGTCCTTTAAATTTTTTAGAATTATTTCAAATATTTGACACCAATTCACTTAACCGTTAATAATTTTATTATACTGAATTTATGTAATCACTTGTAACGAAAACTTAATACCTAATACAAATTTTGGCTACGTTTCTCATATTATACAAGATTTTCATACGCATAAAAAGTTTTCTTACATAAATACTTCTTTAATTTTTAATACGCACAGTAAAATATTTTGAAGGACATATCATGAGAATTCGACCTTACTTTATTAAAATGCTGCTATTTTCATGACAATTTATGACATGAAATTGACATGAGATTCCTTTCATAAAATAAATCCACGTGAGAACTTAACAAAAATTGAACAAAAATTTAAGCCGTAATTGATCAATAATTCGATGAAATGATCTTGAACTACAACGAAAAAATAAAGTCAATGCCATCAACACTGATAGCTACTAATATTATTAAAAGTTAATTACAATAAAAAGAACAGTAATAGTAAATAAATCACGAGATCAGAAATTATATGTTTATATGAATAGAAAGTAGTAATTATATAAATAAATTATACTAAGTCATCTTGAACGGCTTTCGCCATTAACGTAACGACATTCTCGTGTACAAAAAGAAAAGAGTACTTATTAATGAAAAATAATCATGATATTTTCTCTACGAGTTTTTTAGTAACGTAATATGTTTTACAATTACTAATAAACTTATTAATACATTTCTACATGTTTCATATTAAAAATATTTATATCCTGAAGGAATTATGAAATTACTGTTTATAAAAAATAGGCTTAAATACTAAAAGAAAGTTTATATTATACAATTATTCAATGTAATATTGTACTGCACAATAAATTTCACTAATTCAAGATGTTGTTGTTTAGGTCAGCCGAAAGACTGGTTTAAATCTCTACTAGAGGCTTTACTAAGTAAATCTAGGAGTAAAGTGGTTTACCATTAACTTCCTCACTGAACGGAAAAGTATGCTTATCAGCATGCCAGGCCCTCCGTAAAGCATCTACTTCTACCCTGAAAATGACACCTTCAATTCATTCTCCACTGTGTTTGGCTGTATGATGAAATTCATTACTCTCAGAGGAAATAACTCCGACTAGTGTATTTTACACCACTACCTCTTCTGTTCTTAAATGCTTCAATCATATAATTGGCTGACCTTTTGATAAGAAACTGAAATATTTTTTTATAGCCCTGTAACTAGCAGATCAAGTTCAAATAATTTAACGCTCCACCTGCCTGTTATGGGCAATAATCTAATATTGTGTTTAGGTCATCACCCGAAAGGCTGGTTTGAACCTGTAGAGGTTTTACTAAGTAACGAGGAGTGAGGTGGTTTACTATTACCTTCCTCACTGAGTTGAAAGAGTATGCTTATCAGCATGCCGGGCCCTCTGAAAAGCACATATTTTCCACTCTCCAAATGACACCTTCACTTCATTCACCACAGAATCTGGCTGTTTAATGAAATTCATTACTTTCAGAGGGGATAACTCTGATTAGTGTCTTTTACACCTCTACCTCTTCTGTTCTTAAATGATTCAGTCATTCAATTTCCTGACCATGTGATAAAAAACAGAACTATTTATTTTAGCTCTGCAACGAACAGATTGAGTGTACATAATTTAACACTACACCTGTCTGTTATGAGCAGAAGTCTAAGATATTGCAATGGAAATTAGGGATTTCTAAAATAATATGATTAAGGAAAACCTGGTCCCAATTAATTATATTATTTGGTTTTTATATGTTCCAAATACACTTTATTAAAATCGTTCTCATAAAATAAAATATCTTTAAATATCGTATACCTATCAAAGTTATATTGCAGTATTTTCTTAAATTATACGCTTGATGTTGAAAGTACGTACGTCAATGCTTGATTTAAATAACTAGCCTCTTAAATAAAAAAAAATGGTTTAAAAATTATAAAATTCTAAAGAATGTTAATTTTTGTGAAGAAAAATTACCAATAACAGTTTGTGATATTCGTAACTAATTCATATACACCAGATAGGTATTTTTAACGTGTTGGCGTCACTGCTATTAGTGTAAACATTTGCATTTTCCCCGCCCAGCTCTACCCGTAAGGTAAGATCTTCCAGAAAGGTAGATTTTTTTGAAATTTATGATAAGAATAAGAATAAGAAGGTTTAGCTAAACCATTAATTTGGTTTCAAAGATGTTTGATATAGGTTAATTTTAAATGAAGTTAATTAAGTTTTCTGTTTTTGACACTTTTTATTTAAAATTAAGTATTTGTTATTACAATAATATTATAACCATTTCTAAATATGACGCTAAACATTCCAAAACTTGAATTACTTGCTGGAACCTGCAGTCATCACTACAGTCCCACAGCTGGCCAAGGAGATCCCTTGGCCAGAGGCGTTTTAAATGTCTGTGCTAATACCCAGAATCGCCCTAGTGTAGCCTACATGTTTAAAGGTTGTCATGTGATTCAAATTTGTCGTGCATCGTCTTGTATAGTTGTTTCGCGACATCAGTTACGTATGGTATTTATAAGTCTTTGTGCAACATTAAGTTTGTGACGTAAAATAAGTTGAAAGGATACAATTTCTTACACATGGAGTTCACAATAATGGAATTTTTAAAATAGTTCTAGGCTTTATAAGCTTATACAATGAATTCCTAGAAACATCTTACGTTTCGTCTAATTCTAAATATCAACGTTTTTAATGAAAGGATGTAAACTTTTTACGTAATAAAGATCTGAAACCTTGGACGAAAGACATGGTTACTTTCATTAAATTCTACATATTAATTTTTTTTTTTTTTTGAATAACTGTAAATATACGATCTGCTCTCATAGAACAATGAGTAGATGTGTTGTAAGTATAAATCTTGAGTAAGTAATATCCCTTGGTATTACTCTATAAAATTTCCCATTTTGTTGAATTGATCTTGCCAGGAATGTAAAATAAATTACACAATCACATATTAAAATAAATCTGTAGGGTGTAGTCTGCATAGTCTTCTGTGTGTTCCACTGTGGTCTAGGAGATTGATGGCTTCTGGATTCTGATGATTTTCAAGTCTTGTTTGGTAACTGGTGCAAAATGTCTGTATAGCTTCGTGTACCGTGGGAGTGTTCGTGTCTCTGTGCAATATAGTGTTGGATATGTACCAAGGTGAGTCCATGATGTTTCGAAGTATTTTTGACTGAAACCGTTGAATTATTTCAATGTTACTGTGACTTGCTGTGCCCCAGAGTATCCCATATGTCCACACAGGTATAAGTACAGTTTTATAAATTAACAATTTGTTTTGTGCCGATAATTTGGATTTTCCATTAAGCATCCAATACAGCTGTTGGTATTTAAGATTTAACTGTTTTCGTTTGTTCCATATGTGAGTCCTCCATGTTAGACGCCTGTCCAGGTGGAGGCCAAGATATTTTGCCGTATCGGATTATGGAATTTGTACGTTGTTAAAAAACAATGGCGAACATGTTTCCCGTTTTAGTGTAAAAGTGACGTGTAGACTCTTGTGTTCATTTGTTTTTATACGCCACTTTTTTTGCCAATTTTGTACGCTGTCTAAGTGTTGCTGCATATTAATAAAAAATTGAATTATGAAATAAAAATATAAACTTCTTTGATCGCATTAATTACAATTTGATTTATCTTATCAAGTCAACTTTAATGAACCGTTTAAAAATATTTTCTAATTGCATTATCTAAACACAAAATATCGAGTAGTTAGCATTTATGTTCTTACATACTGTTCACTTTCATTATCATTCATATTATAATTTACTTTATAGTTTAAATTTTGCATAGCTTTTACATTTTCAGACTCTATTGAAGGTCAAGTTCATTCAATTATCAAAGTTCATTATACTAATAATTATATTAGGTATTCTACAAATGAATTTTTATCAATGCGATTAAACCTATTTTCTAATATTAACGTATACAAGATTACAAGAATTAAAAATATTATGAATTTATTTACCTAAATAAATTATAGTGTAAATCACTTGAACACATCTGCATGCCCTTAATCTGCATGCTTGAATCAATGGCCCTTACTCAATGGCTTGAATCAACCATGTCCTTTACTTAATGGCTATAACATATAATTTTTTCATTCGTAACAGTTACAATTTTTTTAAATAAAACATGAATAAAAAACTCCATTAGTTTTAATGGATCCCGTAAGAAGACAATCAGGATTTCCTGTGATGTTGATCCAATCTGGCATGTGATCTAGAAAAAATAATATGATAAAAAGTTATTTTACTTATAGAAGTCTTATAAACATAATTTGTATAAATTACGAAACTCTGTGGAAAAATTACAGTGGACACAATTCTGTTACATTTGTTATTTCGTTCTGTGTTAAGTGCCGACAATTGAAATGAATAGTAATGGATTTACTGTATTTATTGAAAAAAATAAGTAAATAATGAGTTGTAATAGTAGTATTACTACATACGATTTACATTGGTGCAAAAGTCCCTTGATAACGACTAACCGACAAACTTGTAAGTCTTAAAAATAGTTTGCTTTTTATTTTGATCAACGGGCGGACTTTGTTGCATTTTTTACGTGTTATTAATGTAGGCGTTATATTACGAAGAACAGATGAAAAGTTTTTCTAAAATGAATGAAATTATATTAATGAATCGTTTGTTGCAAAATAATAAATTTTCACTGAACTAAATTGGGTGATAATATTTTTTTTTTAAATTATTTAGTTTATTTGTGTCTGCCTTTCTTTGGTAGAAACAATTATTTATTAATACGTATTTTTTATTTTGAAAAACAATTTATTTTATAACAGGCATCAAAAACAAGTTAAAAAGCTGCTACAACAGATTGTGTTATTAGTTACTGTTTAAATATTAAAATTACCATAGATAATATTTATAGGTTTAACAAGGCGAACGAAAATATTATGTACCGTTGTTGACAATTAAAAAATAACGAATAAAAAACCGATCATAATTTTGTTTTTCAAATGTCTTTTCCTTGTTCTAAACCATTATGAAGCTTCAATTTTTCTTAGCTATTTTTAGTTAGATTTTGTGCAACTATATTTGCTGGATTGTATTATGTTGCGACATAATATTATTGTGATAAGGGATACATCAGGACTATCGTCGGGTACAACATTATAAATACACTATACGAATTCAAAACTCCCCTTTTTTTACGGGTACGATTAAATCAATAATAAAAATTAACTGTCTAATAATGAAAAAAATAACAAAAAAACATTAAAAATAATAATAAACACTATTATTTTTCAGTACTTTTTTTAAATAAATTAATAATAATGGTTAATGGGGTGGTTTTTGTTTATTATTGAACAAGCACTCAAAATTATATCTGGAAAATAAGTAGCCTACAAATACAATACCGTAACGCGCAATACTCGTACATACCAGACAACCCCGGAGAAGGCTGAAGTGCCGATGACCAAGAGACCTTCACCCAGGAAACTAGAGTGGATCCTGCAGTGGTGCCATCATTAACAATCTATACAATGAATTTTACAATTTATTCAAATTTTCTTATTACTTTTTATTAAAAGATTATAAATTTGCTGAATAAATAAAATAAATTTTTAAACCTTTTTACCTATTTAAGAAAACCCCAAAAAGATTTGGGGGGGGGGATTTATTTACAATAAAATAAATTTAGTTATTTTTATACAATCATGAGTAGGTCTTATGTTCTTGAAAAATCTCGGCTTTTCGGATGTAGGTATTCTACGCTTTGACACTGGGCCGTATGAATAAAACAGAGCACATGCTCGTGGATATGAACATGAACGGAAAGGTTAGGCTAATGAACTGAAGGTGGAAACAAAATCATTTGCTTTCTTCGTATGAATAATTTTAGTTTTTTTTTAAATTTTGCTCTTAAATTTCTATGGGCCTTGCTCCACTTTTTATTTCCTTGAAAATCAGCTGTAAGTACTATAAGATTAAAAGTTTTAAAATATTTTTGTTATTAAACTATAACAGAGTGTGTCATGATTTAATAAATTTACATCGCATTTTTGACATGCTTTACGTTTTTGAAGGACTTGGTTCAAACCAAGACATTTGCTACCATATTCATACTAAATTCATATTCATATTCATACTAAAAAGAGTACAATGATTTGTTCTGGCAGGTGCTTCTAAGTGTGAGCACAAACTTTACCTTCGATTTTGTATTCTTACATATTAAGTTATACTTAAAAACGTTGAATATAAATAGTTACTCTGTTTTTAATATGACCCATTGGCTAGCTTCTCAGATAACTTCAATTTTTTGACGGTGGCTTGGAAAAGATCAGAAATGCTTTTGGAAAACTGAAACGGGAATAATATTTACAGTAAAACCTCTGAATAGCGGACATCAGCGGGACCACTCCAAAAGTTCATTGTATAGAAGTGTATATTCTGTAGAGAGAGCAATACATAAGCAATATGTACACAACTTAGTGATTTACGGATTTTAAGGTTTTAATATATGGAAACTAACGTAAACTATGCAATTTTAAGTTAAGGGGACCGTAACTGGGAAAAAATAATTTTTTTAGGTATTTTGTTTTTTCAATTTTATAAAACTGCGTATTATTCTGAGTGTTTTATCTATTATTTATAGTGGTAGTACAATTTTTACGAATATAAACATTATAAATCATTGTATAAAGACACTCTTGTACAAAGAACTGAGGCTGAAACTTGGAAAGAAAATGCTTTGTGCAATGGAATGGCTGGATTCAGGACGAATCCAGACACTGAACACACTAAACAAACCCACTGAACACTGAAAGAAAACTATCTGAATTTGAAAAACTAATACGGGAGAAGACCAGTTTGAAAACGGTTGAAACAGTTTAAAAAAAATACGGTTGAAGACCAGTTTAAAAAGAAAACAACTTGAAGACGAAGATCCAGACCAACCATCTTACAACGCTGGACGTTATTAAAAATGTATAAATTACAATTTAAAGTCAATCTGCGGCTAATCATGATTTTTGAAAGTTGTTGCAAGTTTTCTTAGGAACGGCTAAAGATATCAATTTGAAATTTTCAGAACACATTTTACTTATAATGGGCTAGTTCCGCACACAGAATTATTTAAGAATTGTTGTTTTTATTGAATAATTTACTATTTTTTTTCATTATTTATTTTCTCGGAATTATTTGTACTTTTTATAAAAATTAATAATCGATTTTAAAATTTTATTCAAAAATAAGTTCCCGTGCAAAACTAAATAAAAGCCTGAAGTTCGATTTTTAAAAATAATTAGGTTATATTTTTTATAGTTTTTGAGAAAAGTTGCAAAAACTTAACATGTAGTTATATAAGCAGTTATGGTCTCCTTAAAATGAAAAAATAAACATAAAGAGTCAAATCACCAATTGGTTAGATAGAAGATACTGTGTACACATAACAATATTATGTATAGGTCTACATTGTTATTATGTAACTGTGAATGTAGAATATGAATCTAATTACCAAACATAGATGAAAAATGTTTCAAATAAATACTACACTAGTTTTCCGAAAAGAAATAAAATCACTTTTTTAAATGAAAATGAATGTCGTTTTTACTAACATGAATAATTTTTTTTTAAATTTAATTTATTTAACGTCGCATCAACTACAACGGTCATTAGCGACGACGTTGAGGTGTAACTATTATGCAATAGAGGATGAAATGATTTTTTGTAACGTATGAAAATATGCCGTGCCTGAGTGGGATTCAAACCCAGGACCGCATGATGAGAGGCGAGCACGTTTTCAACTACGCCAATGCTGCCGGCATGAATAAATTAATTTGTTGAAATTATGATTTGAAGTAGTCTGTGAATTGGTTTTGTTTAGCTTTTTCATGGCACGCTTGTTTTTCTAAATGCATGACCATTTAGATTTTCCAACATTAACATACTTTTTCATCTTTCTTCGAAACGAGAAACTGTTTTAAGTCTTTAATTTTTTGAATTAACTCCTTATATGTAAGTTTGGTTGCAGGTTCTTCAGTTGTCTGTTCATTGTCGCTGTATAGATAAACATTTACGATACAGTGTGCAAAGAGTGTCCGAATTTGGGAGACTTTTGTAAAAATTCCCTATCTTGTGGGATCGAGACTGTAAAATTTTTCCGCTAAATAGAGGAGTCCGTTAGGATAGGTTTTGCTAAATAAACGTCACTAAAATTCGGCTCAATGTAAAAGACACGTGAAACCTTGTTTATACGTTAAAAAAATTAAAGAACATTGACAAAATTGACTTTCTGTAAGATTTATGAATTATTTTAGTTGCCTGTTATCTTGTGAATTAAATTATTCCATGATTCAGCTAACTTATTTGTAAATATATAAATCTACATTATTCTCTTCTCAATTTTCTGTAAAACACAATACTATTACACGTTTTTTTATTTATCAAATTTAATATGGGTCACTCAACCGTCAGAGAACTTTTACTATAAAATTAATACTTTTCTCAAGTAATATCTGAAACATATTTTATCAACATACATATTTTCTATTGATGATTGTATAAAAACGATTAAATTTTCGGTTGATTCATCAAAATCTTTACTAAGAACAATGTCTACTTTGTAATATAGCTGGTCTTTTGCCAATTTGTTCATACAATTTAAGAAAAGCCAACTTTTCAATTTAGTTACAGTTCATTTATGTCCTAATCTGACACACGTGATTCATTTACAATGAATCTTCTTCTTTCTACATTGTATAAACGTGACTACACATAAAACCATTTTTAAAAAACTGAAAACACAATTTTATGTTTCGGTTAGAGAACGCTGGACTCCTACAAAACCGTCTGATATATTTTATTAATAGTACACATTATTAATATACGCCCGTAACAAACAGGTGGAGTGTTAAATTATTTGCACTCAATATGTTAGTTCCATGGCTACAAAAAATACTTATGTTTCTTATCACTTGGTCAGGCAGTTAAATGACTGTAGTATTTATGAACAGAAGAGGTAAAGGTGTAAAAGACACTAGTCAGAATTATCTCCTCTGAAAGTAATGAATTTAATTATACAGCTAGATCCTGTGGTGAATAAAGTGTAAGTGCCATTTTCCGAGTTGAAAATATGTGCTTTTCATAGGACCTGGAATGGTGATAATCATACTTTTCAACACAGTGAGGAAGGCAAAAGTAAACCACTTTACTTCTTGTTTTAGTTAGTAAAACTTTTAGAGGTTCAAACCAGGCTTTCGGCTGATGACCTAAACAAAAACAATTATTAATACATAATTTAATAACAATCAAAATAATGTAAACACTGACCAATATCTCTATAAAGCCCTTTCGTGTATAACACATGTTCAATATTAGTATAGAGTCAAATATTAAAACTTCCTTTCTTCCCATGTTACAATATAAATATATAGGGATATAGATAGTCCTTATGTACCACAGTGAAGAACACGAAAACACTTTATAGAAATATCGGTGTTTATCGTATTTTGGTGGTTTCATAAAACTACGTCCAGTAATTATTAATACTGCTGTTAAAATTTACGCAAAATAGTTTGTATTACATTTCCAAATTGTTTTTCAAAATATCATCAGTATTGTTTATGAATACGATAAATATTGGTTTAATCGGCTCCGAGCAGAACCAAAACTACTGAATCAATTTTTTGAAATCAAAATGTTGGTCTCCAATTCACAGATATATTCTGTGGCAACAAAAATTTTGCAATAATCATTCGTAGCATGGAAAGGATTAACAGAAATATTCCTTTTAAGTGTTCAAATTTATGTATTAATTCATAAAAATTTATTGATTAACAATACGACACGTACGAGGGTTTTATTAATCAAGAGAGAAAGTTCAGTAACAGATTGCTAACTATGTATTTGACACCAGTGATTATCATTTGTTTTATAAATACAAAAACCATACCATTCATTTTTATTTTATAGGATATAACATACAATTCTCTGAAGTTTTAAGCTAAAATCGATAGGCATATCTAGTTCGTCATAGTAGTACAATAATTTGTTTTTAAACACATGAAACCTTGATTAAAAATAAATAATTAATGTAATTTTATGAAATCACATGTTACTTTGTTATTCCTGCACTAATGGAAATGTAGTAAATATAGAAAATTGTATCAATTTACTGTATTGAAATGGGAAATTTTATTTTAATGAGTGGAAAAACTAATTAAAAGTATACTAATACTACACTGATTACGGAAGTAAACAATGAACAGGCCTATATAAAACAATGTACAAAAAAATTAATTTTCCCACAATTAGTTAACACGGAATATATGATATTTACTCTAATTACATTCAAAAGAATTTAACAAAATTATCTCACAAAGTACGTATTGTAGTAAACAATTCACATTACTTAGTACGTTTCCATAATTGGGATTAAATTATCCTAATTAGTTTTAAGAAAATAATGTTACTATACTTTATAACAGCTAAGCTGAGACCTGTCAAAACAGTTTGAAAGAAAAATATTACGTAGCGCGATCCATCCAAAAAAATTTACATTCGTTATACAGGAAATTTACAGTCATTAATTTTGTAATAATTAATTTACATTCTTATTATAATTATAATCCAACCTTACTTCGTAAAATGTTTTTTACAGTAGGTCTCAGCTTAAAAGAAATATACTATAATCATGAAACAAATAGGAATATACATACTTAACATTGCAGTCCATTTGTAAAACAAACAATATCTATTTTTATGTAATTTTCTTAAGGATGTAGTTTTAATAAGGGAATTTATTAATAATATTTAACGATACTTTTTTTAATTTATTAGTAATTTTAATATTTACTAATAACGCAATTTACTAATAAACATTCTACTACAGGATGTGAAAGTACGCATCCAATTACATTGTAATTATAGTACCTGCAATTAGTGTCCTGCAGTAATTCCGGAATAACTGTACAAATGCAGCTCATGTAAATCGCCAATGCATTCTAACATAGACCTTATGTTCTGCATTACAGTATCCAAGTGTTGACTTTACATTTTGTAGCCCGGTTATCTGCAGAGGTTATAGGTGACCTAAGAGACGGTAAGTTTTTATAACACCTCACTTTATGAACTACACTGACAAAATAATAATTATTATAAAGTTATTAAGACTTTATTTTTATGTTAGAAATAAAATCCTCCACAATGATTTCGAAATTCCAACAGTAAAGGAACCGGTCTTTCTGTAGTAAATTTTGCGAACACTAGTGAAAATTCAAACCAACTAACGCGTGATCTAACTACAAGGAACTTCCCAATAGTGCGACGTCTAAAGCAAAAATGGAGAAAAGATTTCTTGGTCTGAATAACAGACAATACAGGTGTTGTCTGTTATTTACTGTTATTCAATGTTACCGCCGCCAGAAGCTACTCTTTTGCTTAATTAACCCTCAATTAAGATTGACTATCGCTCCAAGATTTTAATATATAAATCCCTTTTAAGACCAATCTTGACTTATGGTGTCCAGCTCTTCGGAATAGCGGCCGAGAGTAATTTAAAGTCGATCTAGGCCTTTCAATCAAAATTTTTAAGACTTGCTTTTGGCGCTCCTCTTTATGTAAGCAATAAAACCCTCCACGATGATTTCAAAATTCTGACAGTAAAGGAACTAACCGCGTCCTTATAATATAGTACATTTTAGGAAAGACTAGATGACTATCCATTACAAGGAACTTCCCAACTCTGCGACGTTTAAAGCGAACATGGAGTAGAGACCTCTTGGTCTGAATAACGGCAATACCCAAAGTTTTAAACGGAGAATGTACCAATGGGTATCTCTGCTTCTTAAAATAAAATTCCCCTTCACCATTCAAATAAAAATCATTACTTATGTACGGAAGTTGTGCAGCTCAATTTACAGTACCGTAATAAAAATTAAAAACAAAAAAAATAATGAGAACCTATAGCCTATATTGAGTAGGCTACATACACGAGTAAACAAGGCATAAATAATTACTATGTAAAAAATACAAACAAATAAAATATAATTACATAAGGTAGATAAATTCCATAAGAATCAAGGATGAACTCTAAACAAAAATGGTAAGTTAATTATGATCATAGATTTGTAAAAAATTGAGTACGCAATTTTTCATTTCCGGGATAGTTTTGGCAATGAATAAAAAATAAAAACAAAATAAAACGAAACGGAAGAGTAGGAAGAAGAAATACAAATTATATTATTAAAACAGTTTAAAATAAAAGTAATAAGGTTAGTAGTAATAATAGTAAAAAACCTAGGATAAACATTATGGTCCAGAGTTCATTGACAGTATAATATTTGAAGTGTTTCTTTCATCAAAATTGATATACACACAAAGTAAATGGTCATAACAGGTATTTTATATTTTACTTAATGTATTAATGCAAGTATATAACATGAATGTATGGGTAATGTACTTTAAAAACAAGCTTAAGGAAGTCTACTTAATGACATATGAAATAATACAAAATGTGTGTGTTATTAGTCACAGACTGTAATAACATTATAATTATTTGTAATCGAATATTTCAAACATAATAGTAAAATTTGTAAATGATAATGAATTTATAAACCGACTGACCTTATCTATGATGTATAATCTATGAAAACACTACATAATATTTTATTGCATAAAACGTAGATATAATAATGCTATAATGTCAAAATACATAATAATTTATTTTGTATTTAATACACGGGGTAGCCAACAAGTCTAGAAACGCCTGAAAATTATAGGAAATAAAAATTTTGTTTATAATCACTCAAATAAAAAAATTGTGCCAACCGCATTGGCGTAGTTGGTAACGCGCTCGTCTCTCATCATGCCGTCGTGGGTTCGAATCCCACTCAGTCACGGCATATTTTCATACGTTACAAAAATCATTTCATCCTCACACAATTACACCCCAACGTCGTCGCTAATGACCTTTGTAGTTGATGTGACGTTAAATAAATAAAAAAATAAAGAAATTGTATAAATAAGGACTTTTTTGCGGTCTAGCCTTCTAAGGACTACGCAAATACTAATTAGGAAGGTTTATTTTTATATTTTTCATTTTCCGTTGCTGCCAGTAGGCTTTCATTTGGCTAGCAAATTGTTCTTTTCTTTCTTGGGTCCATTTGGTCCCCGGTTTACTTTTAGGTTTTTCGCATTCAAAGACTTCCACTTTTTCAATGTGTTGTCTAAACTTTTCTCTGTTTTGGCAAAGTTCTTCTGTAATTGTATATCTCTCTAGGAATTGTTTAACTGTTTTACTGAATATATGAGTACTATTCTTCATGTTAAGGATTTTATTGTAAATCTGTTTCACCCATATTTGGTCATTCATTCTCATAACGTGTGCATGGAATTTCAGTTTACGCCTGATTACAGCTGAGTCTATGGGTTCCAAGACTCTGTATATCTCTGATGTTGGTCTCCTTCTGTACCCGTCTTCTGTTTTGAGTGGTCCGCATATCATTCTTAGGATTCTTTTCTCGATTCGGACCAAGTTTTTGTTTTCCTTGTTCATAGCCAAGGTTTCGGAACCATAAAGAACCAAAGGTCTGATTACCGTTGTATAATGTCTTATCTTTGCGGTGATTGATAGGTTCCTTTTATTGTATATGTGTCTAACTGTGTTGAAAGCTCTTTCCAGCTTCTCCGCTCTCTCCTTAAGTGGAATTTTATCAATGGCATTATGTGTTATAACTTCACCCAAATATTTGAACTTTTTTACCATTTTAATTTCTCCGTACTTGGTATTGATCTTTTTCGATTTATCCTTTGTTACACTGTTTGCCATCATTTCTGTTTTTTCGAAAGATATCTGCAGTCCTGATTGTTCAGCAATTTCTTTTAGATCTTCCACTTGTTTCACAGCCTGTTCTTTAGTTTCCGCTAAATAAGGACTTTTATTTAATAAACAATTATTTATTCTACTTATTATCTCTATCACCCACCGGGTTGGCCTAGTCGTAAAGTTGTCGCTGCGAGCCAGTTGTTTAACAGCTGATTTTTGAAGACGAAGGTTCCTGGTTCAAATCCTAGTAAAGGTAGTTACTTTTATAAGGATTTGAATACTAAGCAGTGGTTACCGGTGTAAACACTGTAACTTTGATGGTCGGGGTTCAATTAACCATACTCTTTCATTAATGGTCGCCCTGAGTCTGTACAAGACTGTTCAAAATATGCCAGTTAATATGTACAAAATATGGCGTAGTTGGTAACGTGCTCGCCTCTCATCATACGGTCTTGGGTTCGAATCCCATTCAGGCACGGCATATTTTCATACGTTACAAAACATCATTTCATCCTTCACCGTCTGCATTAGCAGTAATTGCAGAACAGTCGGACGATAAACAAAAAAAAATGTACAAGACTACACCTGATTTTTTACACGTCATACACATCATCCTCATCTCATTGGGTCATGGGGTTGCTTATTGTTCTGAATTAAACCTATTGTAGTGTACGCATATTAGGGGTAAAAAAATATTACGGTACTGTACATTGAGCTGCACAACCTCCATATATGATATTTAAATGGCGATGGAGAAATTCACTTTAAGGAATGAGGTACTCAGTGGTACATTCCCCTTTGAAAACTATGGGTACTGTCCGTTATTCAGACCAAAAGTTCCTCTACTCCATTTTCGCTGAGGCGTTACACAGTTGCAGACTACTTAAATGGATTTTATAGGAATAACAGAAATTTTTTGTAATTTAGTTAAGTTAATATCATTATATAAATAAATTTGAATATACAACCTCCATTACTTATTTGTGTTTTTTTTTTTTTTTTTTTTGGTTAAACGTCCGACTGTTCTGTAATTACTGCTAATGCAGGCGGTGAAAGATGAAATGATTGTGTGTAACGTATGAAAAGATGCCGTGCCTGAATGGGATTCGAACCCAAGAACGCATGATGAGAGGCGAGCACGTAACCAACTGCGCCAATGCGGCCGGCATTATTTGTGAATTAACAGAATATCGCATTTTGATTTTTCCTTACATAGGAAGTATGAAGGTGTTTTAAATTAAAATACGGACAATGTATCAATATACATCAGTTTAGATAAAAATCAAATGGCATAAACATGTTAGGTGTAATAATAAACACAATATGAACTTGATAACATTTAAATAATAATTATGCAAAAGGTCATTGTAATTCACGTGCTATAATCAGCAGACCATGACAGTCATGTGCTGCACTCTGTAAAATTTGTTTTAAACTGTTTACACAGAAATCGTTGAACAATGACACTGAGTTATTCCTATCTTATAACAGTATCCAGCACTCAGGTTATTTTAGCATAGAAACCTCTATAAATCAAACACATAATAAACTATCAAGCGGAATTACAGATTTGTACTTCCTATACAGTTTGTAACAGTTTGAAAACAGTACACTGTAAGGAAAAACAAATACTTTCATTAACCATCCAATTTTTCAAATAGATAATACTATTTAAATATCAGTTCTTGCAACTATTAAAAGATTTTTAAATTGTGTCATAATAATATCATAAAATGTTTGTTTTAAAACAAAATACTTCGTAAATGACGTATTATACAATAAAATAGTAATTTTAACTTTGTACTATTTTTCCTATTGAACTACGAAACAATTTATTGAATTTTTATAATAAATATGATATACCTATACATAAGATGGCAAAAAGTGTAAACACATTGGAAGTCAAACAACTATCAATTTTTAACTTCTAATAATATATTATAGAAAATAATATAAAAGAGAGTTAGTCTAAATTTTGATTACTGTATCTATACAGAAAGTAGAAAATCAGTATCTTTTCAGCGTTGTAATAATATGGCTTATTGTAGGGCTACAGAATTGGTGGATTTTGAAGGGTTATAATTTCCAGTCCTTAGCCAAAAATCCGAACAACGCTGTCACTTTGCAGTGCGTAGAGTCTAGCAAGCGCTCTACATAATGGATCACAGAGGCAACCGAGTAAAATTACTATTTAATAAATTGTTTTAACTATTAGATTATTTTAAATTGCTGTTAAATTTTTATGTTCCAGTTTTTTTTAATCTATTTTATATCTTCAAGAATAAATTCGTTGCTTTTCTACCAGGTTATGTTTAAGATGTTTCTAATCTGGCTGGAATCGCTCAAAAGTTGTGATGTTTGAGTTTACAGAATTCTCGAAATTGAATTTCGTATGCCCAAAAGATCCTAGCAATAATTATTGTAGAATAATTTTATTAACTTCTAATAGGGAATATTGATCTCTGACAACATCGCAATGTGGAATGTTTACTTAATTGTACTTAGTAGTATAATGAAACACGTTAAGTATTAACGTGTTTCTATGAACTGTAATGTGTAACTGTTAATGTGTATACTATGAAATAAACGAACATATTTTGTTGTAAAATTTATAAGAAAACCTCTTTTGCTTAAATATCATGGAAAAGTTATTGATGCAATGCAACTGAGTAACTATTTTTTCAGTTAATAAAGTTTTTGATACTTGACACTCTATTGCAGATTAGCCCACACTGTATTTTAGGTTACAATACAGCTTAAAAACTTAATTTAAAAAAAAATTATTTAGGGGTTGATTTTTGATATTATCTGTAACCTACTTAAAAAATATAAACCAGGAATAATAAATAAAATACGTAGAATTTGTGGTTATTTCTATTAAGTCTAATCTATAAATTATAAAGTAGCCATTAAAATTTGTTTTTTTCATAAATTGTAATCAAATAATCAACTTAAATTACTCTGGCCTCTCTTAAGCAGAGTAAGGTACAAAATTTCAGTACAGTAGCTTACATTAAAAACCAACAAAGAGCGTTTAATTATGTATTAACAAGTTAATTATATTTTTAATTAAATTATGTAGTCATAAATTACGTTTATAAAAAAACCTTGTTAACGATAATAAATATCACTTTAATTACTAAATAACTTAATTTATCTAAGACAAGATAAATTTATTGTACGGAAATTTGAAAGTAATTGAAAGTTACAATTTATTACATTTAACAAGGTAAATTAAAGTAGCCTCCATTAATTTTTTGTCTATTAATTTTTAAGAATTAAGTACGTACTATATAAAGTAATTGGAAAATTTATTTTTATTTATTTTTTGTGTAATTATTGCAGACATAACAAACAAGCTGAATTATTTTATTCTTTTAAAAATAAATTTACACTTATTAAAAAATAAAAAACAGTAACAAATCAACCAATAAGATAAAATAAAAGTACCTGTAACTAATAATTTTATTTTGAAAATAAATAAATAAAAATGTTAGTTATTACGTTTTTAACATGATCCAATTTTTTTGAAATACGTTTTCTTTTACGTTGTTCGTAAAGGTTTTCAATAAATCATCCGTCTCTTTTCTATTCTGTTACTATTATTTATATAATTATTTTTAGAACATTTGAGTTTTCTTATATCAAACAATTGACAAATTGTTATTATTATTATTAGTCGTAAAGCTTCCGAAGTGGAAGACGCTAAGTAAATCTGGTTTGTTTTTGGGATTTCTTGTCCTTTTTATCTGCCCACCAGTTTTTCATTCTATGTGAGAATTCAGCTTTTCTTTGTTCACTCCACTTTGTTCCGGTTCTTGGAGCTTTTGTCTCTGGTTTAACCTCCCATTTTTTAACTTTTGTTCTAAAATTGTCTCTTATGAGAATTTCTTCTTTGGTGATTTTGGCCAATTCTAAATCTTTTTTAACACTTTGTATCCATTCCCCCCCATTAACAAGTGACGATACATTTTTTACTATTCTCTTTGTGAGTCTATTGTCAGCAAGCCTCATTATGTGGCCATAAAATTGAAGGCGTCTTTTCCTCATGTCTGTCTCTATGTTGAAATATTCTTCAATTGTAGACGTTCTCTGTAATCTGTGCCCGTTTTCGGTCCATCTAGGTCCAAGAATTTTCCTAATTATTTTTCTTTCTTCCTTCTTTAAGCTTTCCATGTCTGTTTTCCTGATAAGTGTCAAGGTCTCACTGGCATATAAAATTGTTGGTTTGATTAGTGTATTGTAATGTTTAATTTTGGTATTTAGAGATATACATTTTTTATTATAAAGGTTTTCCACCAATCCTAGGCCTCTACGAGCTTTTTGTATTCTCTTCTGTTGTGAGTATTTTTCAGTAATAACTTCTCCTAGATATTTAAAGTATGGTACCCTGTTAATTTCTCCATGTTTGGTTCATAATTTTTAAATTTCTAAATTTTCAGTAGTAAACACTGTTTTTTTTTTAATGATATTTTGTAAGCCAACTCTTTCTGCTCATTCCTTTAAAGTTTCTATCTGTTTAATTGCCATTTCACTAGAATCTGCCATTATTGTGAGATCGTCTGCAAAGGCTAAATAGGGGATTTGTAAATTATCTTTCTTGGTTCTCAGTAAGATTGGTTTCCAGTTATTTTCCTCTTTAAGTTTCTTCTCCCATTCTCCCATGACCCTATCTAGAACTATGTTAAATAGCACAGGTGACAACCCATCACCTTGTCTAACCCCGGTTCTTATCTCAAATGATTTTGAAAGTTTTCCCCTGAATTTCACTTTGGATCTAGTATTTGTTAATGTCTGTTCTATGATTTTTTTTGTCTTCCAATCCAGTTCTTTTTGTTCAAGAATTTTAAATAGTGTGGGTCTGTGGATTGAGTCATAGGCCTTTTTGAAGTCAACAAAAACATATACTGCAGGCTTTCTTCGCATTTTTCTTAACCTTGTGATTAATTTCAAGTTTAATATTTGCTCTGGGCATGACCTGTTTGGTCTGAAGCCAGATTGGAAATCTGAAATTTTGGGTTCTAGTATTTTTTGTGTTCTTTCAAGAATACAAGCTGATAGTATCTTATACGTGACAGCAAGTAGGGAGATTCCTCTATAATTATTCACATCAGATCTATCTGTTATTTATCTAAAGGATGTATTAGGGCACATTTCCAATCATCTGGAACTTCCTCGGTGACCCATATGTTTTGGATAATGTTTACTAGCTCATTTCTTGAAACAGACCCTAGATTTTTGAGAAGTTTGGCTACAATCCCATCTTCTTCCGATGCTCTAAGTTATTATTATTATTATTAAATACAGGCCGAAGCTTGTTAGCCTGAAACAAAGTGGACAATAATATATTTAAAAAATACACTTAAACTATCAAAAACATATCTCATAATTGAGATTTATCACCAATTAATTAAGTTTTCCTATGGTTCATCTAATCGCTTTTTAAAAACACGTGTTTCCACTAACAACATTATCGGGAAGCCTGGTCCAAAGATTCAGCAAACGCAGCGAAAAGAAATTCAGTTTCACAACTGAACTGCAGCGGTTTCTCAATGTAGCAGATGTGTGACCCCAAATCTTGCTGTCGAGATCTCTAGTAAACAAAGAAATTAGAGTTAAGTAGAAAGTATTCAATATTTTGGATGTTTCAATTAGATCTTCGTGACGATGATGGTATACCACGGTTGGGATATTTATTGAACGGAGTATCTCCTTACTCAAAGGAGCCAAAACGCAAAGAACTGTCTTGGTCGTACGATGCATTTACCAACTCCCGCTGGTCTAAGTCACCCAAAACGTAAGGGCTCCAAACTGCTACACCATATTCCAATTTCGGGTAAACATAGGCGGTGTAAATTTTAAAAATAACCGTTTAAACATAGGACTGTATTTGTCATCAGTCCCTCGACTGGTTTGATACAGTTCTCCAAGCTGTTCTATCTTGCGCAAGCTGTTTCATATCTACATATTTTTAACACCCTACATTTTTTTTAATATGCTTTAAATAGTCTAAATTTTGCCTCCCCCTACAATTCACTCCCTCAATATTTCCCTCCATTATTGATAGACCAATACCTGGATGTATTAAGATATGCCCAACTAGCCTATTCCTTCATCTAGTAAGATGTTTCCATATACTTCTTTCATCCACTCATCTGAAAACCTCTAAATTACTTATTTTGTCCACCTACCTTATTCTTAACATTTTCCTAATCTTCGTTTCTACAGCTCCTATCACCCAGGTTTCACAACCGTATAATGCTACACTTCAAATATAGTGTTTTAAGAATGTTTTTATGAAATACTTTTTCAAAAAAGACATATGATGGAAGGCTCTAATCACCAAATAAAGTATGCTATCGTCTTGCTTGATCAACTATTAAATCTGATTAGCCCATTTTAAATCCCCTAAGGTATTATAATACCAAGGTCATTAGCAAAATTTACTGATGGAATAATGTTTCCGTAAAGTTAATATAATATTTCCATTAATTAATTATCACGTTTTAAAAGAAGAACTTTATCCAATTGACCTTTCCTAAACAACAATTATTTTTACTTTTAAATAGTGCACTTAATTAAAAAACAATTTTTATAATATGTAGTTTCGAAGGAAATTTTATTGAAAATTTCTTTTCAAATAATTTTGTTCGTCTATTTTTTTTGTGAAAAGTCATTGTTTATTGTTCTATGTGTGGACAGATTATAGATTTTTTGCGGTAAATGAAAATTAAAACCGGAATTGGCTGTATAATTTATTAGGCCTAATGTATTATCAAGTACCTTCAGTAAACATTCTTCTATATTACACGTTAAACTGTTTTCATTACTACGTGATATAACTAGTTGTTTGTCTTACAAGCTCTTTAATAAAATTGTTAACATTGAACATGTGCATGTTAAATCTATACTCATGTTTTCGCTATTTATGTATGTTTTTTACTACAAATGAACATTATAATACAGTAAAGAGTAATTGCGCAGTTTGAGAACAACACTGTAATTATCAGATAGAAAGGTAACTAATCATGTTGGCAAAAACGACTACTAATGTTCAGAAAACATTCGAGGCGATATTAGGTATATTAAAAACAATATCAGCTTAATATCGTTGCAATTATATTACCAAATTCATAACTGGCCCTAATGAAAACAACAAGTACCTATTTATAAATTAATTTTATGTCTCAAAACAAAAATAAAACTGAAACAATTAAAAATATTGATAAAAATTAATAGCGTATAGTTCACGTGTAACGCAGACCACTTAATGAACAAACCTATAATCGCCACGAGACAAATTTATATATCTGTATTTAACAAAATCATTTTAATTATACAACAAAAAGCTCTAAAGGCCATTTCTTTTCTTTATTTATTCGTTTCACCGAAATTTTTAATTTAAAAATTAAGAGTTACAGAAATTTACGCATTATATGCCAACTTTTTCTGGTATCCCGGTTTTGAGCTTTTGCGGCGTGTGTTACTTCGACCAGACCTAATATTTAAATTTGGATAGCATTTTTTTTAATGAAAATGAAACATTAAATTCAATTTTTTTAAATTTCAGCCTATAGAGAATACTGTGATCTTTAATATACGTGAAAGCCGATTTTTTTACATACCCTCGTTGATAATTTTCTCTTAATGTGCCTTAAGCATCTCAAAATTTAAGCCTTTATAAAAGTACGATGTTTCTCCTATCAAAGAGGTTATTTAGTTCCGTATTTATTCATCCTCAAATACTATCCTTAAAATATTTCTTTTGAATCTTCTGAAACACAAATTGCCAGCGGTTTTGATAGAGTTCACGTTTCACAAACATAGATGGCAACTGGGCGTATCAAACAAAATCTATATTCTTCCAGTTTTATAAACGAAAATCAAATTTCACAAAAATAATTTATTAAACACAAAGATGTGACATAACCTGTTAACAATGTCGGTTTCCGGTTGCCTCGGTGGCTCGGCCGAATGAAGTTTGACTGATAAATCGCGGATCCCGTAACTGTTTCCAACTAAATTCTGGATTTATTGCTTTTTCATAAAAGTAGGTATCTTAACAATTCATTCATTATTATGCTGATCTTGATAGGGCGTTTTGTGAAAAATTATAAGTTTCTTAAGTAACACATGTTTTTATTAGTGATATGAACGTTCTGGGAATTAAAAACTGTTGTTTAGGTCAACAGCCAAAAGGCTGGTTTGAACCTTTAGAGGTTTTACTAAGTAAAATGAGAAGTGAGGTGGTTTACTATTGCCTTCCTCACTGAGTTGAAAAAGTATATTTATCAGCATGCCAGTCCCTCCGAAAAGCACCCACTTTTCGCCCTGCAAATGACACCTTCACTTCATTCACCACAGGGTCTGGCTGTATCATGAAATTCATAATTCTCAGAAGAGATAACTGTGACTAGTGTCTTTTACACCTCTACCTCTTCTGTTATTAAATAGTTCAGTCATGTAATGGACTGACTATGGGATAAGAAACAGAACTATTTTTAGTAGCCCTGGAGCCAACAGATCGAGTGCAGTTAATTTAACACTCTACCTGCGCGTTAATGGCAAAGAATCAAAAATATTTTATACTAATATTAAATCGATCAACAACAAAATAAATCTTCATAATCCAAATTTTAAAAAACGTAGAAGAAAAGTTTTACTTTTCTTTCTTTGTTGAATGTTTAGCAAAATATTTCAGGACTTTTATTTTTAAAAGTAAATCAATTTAATAACAATCAATTTAAATTTTACACATTGTAAAACACTATAAGATAAACATACCACCTAAGATATTAATCACTTGAATAGACATATTTTTATTTTTGTATAAACAAACACATTAATATTTTCTGACAGATAATCTGAAAATAATTCATCCTGTCAAAATAGATCAATCTGTTTATAAAAAAAAGCTGTTCTGAGATGTCCTCGAATCATCGTAAAAATAAAATAAATCATTTATAGACTATTTTTAGTAGATCAACTTTTGAAAAAATAAAACGCTTTTTCATTTTTAGATATAATGTAATGAATATCAATTAATTGTTACATACATTGCAAATACTTCATGTCAGTAATACTTGTTTAAAAAAATTCATTAACATTTACCATGAGAAGACAAATGTAGAAGTAATCATAGTCTATTATTGTGTGTTGAAAATTATTATAAATGACATTAAAAGTTTTCCAAGAAAATAGTTATTAAGTAGTTAGTAGATCTGTTTCATCAGATAAGCATCAATTAAACGGAATGATTTAATGTTAAGTTACTAACTTATTTTATTTATTTATAATGTAATATAAGCGGATAAAAAAGGCGGTAATATAGGCGGTAATAAAAGTGGATATAAAAACAATAAATTCCACCAGAGATTAGAAATAATTTTAATTATCAGCCGAAAGGCTGGTTTGAACCTTCAGAGGCCTTGCTAAGTAAAACAAGAAGTGAGGTGGTTTACAATTGCCTTCCTCACCGAGTGGAAAGTAGCCTATGCTTATCAGCATGCCAGGCCCTCCAAAAAGCACCTACTGCAAATGACACCTTCACTTCATTCACTACAGGGTCTGGCTGTATAATGAAATTCATTACTCTCAGAGAAGATAACGCTGACTAGTGTCATTTACACCTCTACCTTTTCTGTTCTTAAATCCTTCAGCCATAATATAGGCTTGCCCTGTGATAAGAAACAGAACTATTTTTTGTAGCCTTGGAACTAGCAGATCGAGTGCAAATAATTTAACACGCCACCTGCCTGTTACGGGTAAATAAAACCTGCCTGTTATGCCTACTATCATACCAGGCAGGTGTAATTGACATGTCTCGTAGAGGCTAACAGGCAGGTGGAGTGTTAAATGTTTTGCACTCGATTTGGTAGTTCCAGGGCTACAAAAAATAATTCTGTTTCTTATCAAATGGTCAGCCTAATATATGACTGAAGGATTTAAGAACAGAGGAGGTAGAGGTGTAAATGACACTAGTCAGCGTTATCTTCTCTGAAAGTAATGAATTTCATTATACAGCCAGGCCCTGTGGTGAATGAAGTGAAAGTGTCATTTGCAGTAGGTGCTTTTCGGAGGGCCTGGCATGCTGATAAGCATAGGACTATGTGGTGAATGAAGTGAAGATGTCTTTTTTCAAGGTCGAAAGTTTTTTGAAGGGTCCGGCTTGCTGAAACCATACGCATGAACATCGGGGTTTCAACTACTGTTCCTACCACTATTTAACTATTACCTAGTATACTGTGTAAATTAATTAGGACAAAAGAAATATTGTTCATTATAAATAACCATAGTTTATTCCTTGTATACATTGATATACCCTAATAAATACCTGAATTAGTAAGTACTATTTTTAGCAGAAATTTCCTTTCGAAGACTTTTGGGTATTGACTCTACTAGATTAGTGCAGATTTTCTTGATTTCATCATCGTGGAACCACACTTTTATAGCATTAGTTGTCATGCACTTATTTATATACAATGCATCTTACTTCCCGGAACGTCTCTTCCGGAAAACATTCCACAAATTATCGATGGAGTTTAATTCTGATGAATTTCTAGACCAATCAAACACATTAAATTTTCCAGCATGAAATTGGTGATCAATTTTGAATTATGACAAGAGCCAACTCAATAAATGCCCCTCCATATGTTTGCATGAATAAAACTATTTTACATTGCAATATTTCTATGTACTTGGTTAAATTCATCTTAAATTGAACAGGAACTAAGCTGCCAGGGTTATTTGTCGTGAAAAAAACCCCAAACCATCTGTTTTGGAGGGTGTTTTACAGTTAACATAATTAACAGTAGAGAAAAATATAGCTTCTCCCAATGAATTTGCACGGTATAGAACTATGAGCTATTACTTACTATTAACTATTACCGACTAGTATTACTACTCAAATATTACCTGTTATATCAACTAGGTACTTGTTCCTACGAGGTAGAAATGGAAAACTACTTGAGTAAAAAAAAATTTTATACCGTCCCAAAGAGCTTTAATTCAGAATCTGGAAATTATACTTTGTAAAATTAAAGTGTAGAGAGTGAAACCGTATAACCCTGGAAAAACAGTAAACAAATGTATTTAATTTACTCCTTTAAGTCTAGCAGTTTAAGTCTGAGCGCAGCGGGGGTAGGAGTTCATAAATAAACTACAGGTATTTATGAGACTGGAATTTTTATTTTTATTTTCCTCTAATCAACAAATGAACGCACCGTTTATTACTTCTTTTTTATTTATGTAAAAACTACATAAATCTTTAAAAAAATAAATAAAAATATTTAACAAATTAACATGTTGACCTTGCTACAATCCGGTTACAATTACACATTACAGTAGATTTAATACTTATCACATGCTGTAAGAATTGTGACAAAAGAAAATTCCTGCAAGAGTACTTTTTCAACAAATTTTTTCTTCGATTTATTTAAATTGATTTTGTAAAAATAATAAAGTTTATGCATAATCATTAAAATGTAATTAATAATGAAAAAAAAACTAAAGTTATTTATATCATTTTCTTTTATCAACGTTTTACTTACACAAAATGTAAAATGAAATTATTTTTGAGTCTTTTATTTGAATATTTATTATTTTATTTAGTAAAGTAAACACCAAGTCAATGCGAAAAATACTACAAGAAAAGTATAAGTGACTTAAACTAAATGTACTAAGTTCCCCAGTCCATACGTCGCGTGCAGAGTGGAAGTTGTCTACAGTCGTTAGCTGTTAGCATAAAGAAATAAATGCGCAGTAGTCCAACCTTCGGTAATGTAACAGCTAGTAGTACGGGGGAGGGAATTTTTTTATTGGTCATTTCTCCCAATAGGCCTCGTTATGGCCTCCGACTGGGCCAGCAATCTATCCCCACCCTGCGCGACAAGTGAGCTTTATAAATTTAGATGAGTTCAACTTTGGTGATGAGACACTGAATTTATGAAGAAAATTTTTTTAGTTGGTTATTTTTCCCACCAAAACTCGTTGTGCCTTTCCACTAGGGCAGCGATGTATCCCTTATTCGCGTAAAAACTAAGTTTTGTTAACTTAAATGACTTATACAACTATAACTTGATATAGATAGCAATATCATACATCACCCAAAACAAAGTTTGGTACAATATCTATTTCTTAAAAATTGGTACGATATCTTATTTTTGAAAGGATTATATGACTTTCTATACAGAAATCGGAAGTGTCATTATTGTCTGAATATTTTTTCCATAAATAGTTTTTAAAATTTTAATATATGACTCTTTTGAGATAAATCTGGACTTCTGGTGTCCAGCACTTTGGAGTAGCGGCAGAAAGTAATTTAAAGTCTATCCAATCGAAATCAAAATTCTTAAAACTTGGTTCTGGCGCTTCTTTTTATGTAAGCAATAAAACCCTCCACCACGGTTTCAAAATTTCAATAGGAGCTAACCGCGTCCTTGTGTAGCCTAGCAAATTTGACGAACGACTAGATGACCATGCAAACCAACTTGCCCGTGATCTAGTTACAAGGAACTTTCCAATTGTGAAACATCTAAAAAGAAAATGGAGTAGAGACCACTTAGTCTGAATAACAGACAACACCCGTAGTAATAAACGGAAAATGTACCACGGGGTACCTCTTCTTCTTAAAGTAAAATTTCCCCCGCCACCGCCATTAATATCATACACTACTAAAATTGTGCAGCTAAATGTATAGGATCGCAATAAAAATCAAAGACAAAAAAAACATTTTGGATATAGCTTTAACCGCGCTCTGCGCTGACGACACGGCAATTCTTGTACGGGGAAACTGCGCGGATGAAGCTTCCAGGTTGGCGGAGCAACATCTTTTATTAATACAATACTGGCTTACCCGTTGTTGTATTATTTACGGAAATTGTGCAGCTCAATGTAAAAACCGTAATGTATTTATAAAACAAATTCGAGATTTTACATATTTAGGATGCAAGACTTCTGATGACAAAGATGATAACGTGAGTGAAAAACTGGCAAAATTCAGCGCTGTATGCGGTCTATTCGCAGGACAATAGGAAAGAAAACGAGAAAGAACACCCAAATTAAATTTTATAGAGCAGTGGCTGTACCACTCATATAAGAACAAATAGAAGTGAAACATGGGTATCATTACAGAATAATGAATCTCGTATACAGGCTGCTGAAATGAGATTTTTGCGGGGAGTCAAAGGTTGTGCCCGGTTAGATAGAGTACGTAACAAAGCGGTCCAAACAGTAGAATGACAGCTGAATTCCACTGTTACGATAGTAAGTTTCAAATTTAGTGCCGTTAAAAAATATTGAATTATAGTGCGTAAAATTAAAGATGAAGCCTGTGTTTGGAATAGCGTATCTCACCAAGTAAAAAATATAAAAATTACAGGTAGCCTACGGCTCGTTTTAAAACTTCGTTTTTTTTATTTTATATGTATTTTTTTATTTGATGAGATAGGCAGTTCTAAAAACATTGGCTTCATCTCTCATTTTACATTCTATAGTATCTATTCTGAAGGAAAATATGAGAAAATAGAACAATTTACGATTTATTTACAGTAACACAATAGTTTTACTTTTATTTTTGCTTTCTCATTTCCGCTGTTGCTCTTCTTTATCGTTTTTTTTCCTTGTTTATATTTTTTTTTAATTTTTCATTCATAAAAATTATTGCTCAATTTATAATTGATTCATTTTTGTAGTATGTTGCAATAAAACTGAGCTTTATCTTTTACAATAACAGTTAGCCCTAAAACACAATAGATTCGTTTTCATTCATAAATTATTATGCATTACTACAGTAGAATATTGCTAAATGAAACAGGTATCTCTAACGCAATGCGGAAATGTTTGTATCTATTCACCAGTAGCACATCACATGTTTTAATTTAGTCATGAATAAAATTATTTACGCTTAAATTCTACATTGAGAACGTTTAATGTACAAAACAGTATCTAGGTTAACAGTCCAACAACCGGTACGTAACTTTCCTATTTTAGATTTTTCTGTAACAGTGCAAGTCAGATAGGATTAGTCAATGTATCTGTGTAGTTTAAGTGAAATTTAATTTCATGATATTCTCACTATATTTGATTAAATTATGGATAATAATAAAAAATACTTAAAATTATTTCATTTTAATGATTATAGTGCGCGACACGAGAAGTCCTTTGTGTTTGAAGAACTCTTTCATAAACTACCAAACGCCAAAATTTAAATAATACACCGAATACAAGTTTATTCTTTTGTCCATTAACTGAAGTTCTTTTTATTTAAAATTGGAATTTTACGCATTAAAAGTACCCAGTTTTTTGCTCGATTTCTGTCTATGTGCTTTTAAAAGCATGTTGCTTCGTCCAGGATAAATATAAATATCGGTTTCAGGTATGTTAATGATCACAGTTTTCTCTATAAATTGGATATTTTCAAAGTAAAATTTAATGTTTTTTTTTTAATATAGCGGCCATTTGCTAAAACGAAATTGCTAACTTGGCTTCACGTGAAGATAGAAAAATGATTTTTGGTTCATATTGACTTTTATGAATCATATTTTAGATTAATATAATTATTTCACGTTATTCTTTATTTATAAATTTCAACTTATGGTTTTCACGGTTGTAAATTTTAAAAAAAAGTTAGCAATTTTTTTTGTCTTACTGGACGCTTTTTAATTGCTTTTTAGTACGTTTAAAGTTTATAGACCGCATATTTTATAAAAATTATGCCTAATATACAAATAAGATTTATAGTTTTAAATGAATTGAAATTAAATGAAACATTAACAATAAATACAATACTATTAAAAAATGCTTAGCAAATTTCCGAATGGTTTGAGAATCGGTTTTAATTTTTTCACTTTATTCTATTAAATCTACACTGTCTAGCTTTATACAACCAGAAAATATATGTGTAGCTTGTTTCACATTGATTTACCACTTTAAATAAATTGAACAATTTTTTGAACTCTGTCCACTATAAAGGTGGAGTGAGCTAATTAAACTGGATCTTTTAGTTTCAAATTTGTAAAGATAAGTTTTTTTATCCCAATTAATTAAATAATTGGAGCATTTAAGAACAGAAGAGGCAGCTACAGGTTTAAAAGTAGAGGAAGTGGTATAAATATTTTAGATAGCCAAAAGAATTACACCTTCTTAAAACAATGGATTTCATTATACAGTACTTACCTAGACATAAAGATAAACAGTTGTATTTTCAAACCTTGTGAGAAAGGAAATACTTAATCACTTCAATCCTCGTTTACACAGTAAAATCTGTATAGAAGTAGACTACAAGTTAGCTTATTTGCCAACAGATAAGCTATTTCATTTAAAATAGAACTAAAAATGTACCTAATAAACCCATCAGTATGTTTATCAAATTAAGTAAAGAATGTCATATTTTCTTCTTGACTGAGGAAACTTCCGAATCGTGTAACCTGGAATAAACCCCAAGCCAACAGTGTTTAGTGTGGTAAGCCGTACTTATACAGGCGGTTAACGTGAAACATCCACATTACACATATAGCAACAATTATTAAATAACCGACTGAAACAATTACGCAGACTTTTCGCTAAGTAATCAAAATTAGCTATAATTTTGAAAATCTTAACGCACAAAGCAATACTCCAAAAACTCTGTATATATTGTATAGCTGGCAGCCAGACCGTAAGTCTTTTAATTAGTGCAGTGTTTCTAAAATAAATGCTTGTGACTAATAAATGCATAGTTTCTCTCATTATGTTTAATTACATGATAACTTACGCTTCTTGTAAAACAATAATGCATTTATAAAATTAGTATCTTATGTTCAGAGAAAGATTCCAAAATTATAATTTTTCAGTATTTAAGTTCTCCCGATTTATCAGGAATGCCACGAAGATGACTGAAACGTTGATAGTGTAGATATATGATAAATTAACGCTACATTATTGTCAAAAACGCTAAAAAAGTCAAGTTCAATTCAGAAAATATTTTTAACCTATCCATTCCAGTTCACCTGATCAAAAATGTTCAACCATCCTTTAAAGATTAATAACACAAAATTATATTACGATGGTCGACTCTTATTTCTCAATAAACTTAAACTTATCAGTTAAACAGACCATCAGTATCACGTTTTGATTCTCTCATTTTCACACTTTCATTCACCTCGTCCATCAACTTTAAAACCACAATTACTTCTTTTTCCGTATAATGAAATATTGTACATTGCCAAGACCCAAGAAGAAACCCTTCATCACTTACAACAAAACGATCACACGGAAGCAACACTGCTGAGTGCTGTCTTCTTCAAAATATATTCGAAAATTGTTAAAATATTTAGGTACTGAAAGTTTTTGTTAAACTCTTTGTAGATAATTCTTAACTGTCAAAAAAAATTTAACGATATTTTTATTTTCTGGAACACCGTCACTGGGTGATATCTACTTCTAAGCGACTAACGAATTTTTTTCTAACACATACTGTGATTCTTTTCCTAATTGTTAATAGTACATAATTGTAAAATTAAATTAAAAAAGTCACAGTAAACCCTGAACTAAATTTTACATTAATTCCTTTTTGTATTTAATATAATTTATATGGGATAATCACCATGTGTAAACAAAGTCCATGATTTAAGAACACAAAAAATTCTTCAAGTTGATTAAAATTTTGAACAAACATTTTAAAATATTTTGTAAATGAAGCAGGATTCATATCATAAAAATACTACATTATACTTAATAAATATAAATATATAAAATGACGTAATACTAGAACGTTATTAAAAGTGCATAAAAATCTATTACGTCTTTGAGAAAAATTAATAAAATCGTTTTTCTTATCTTCGAAAACAGGTAAGTTTTTATAGTTTATTGTATAACTAAATTATAGGAATAACATCAAAGAAAAAATGAAAGCCTAATTCGAGGTCGGTTACTAATAATTAATTTATGATTTGTAGTGTTATTTATACAAATTATGTATCGCTACAATGAATTAACATAATGTTTACCATATTTTCTTACATTTATATTAGCTTAAACTGTCAAATACCCTGTATAAATTGAAATGAAACTTTCAGTACAATGCATTTTATTTTTACTTGTCTCCCATTAATTTGAGACTACGTCATGTGGCTTTAAACATGTATTTAAGTAAAAAAATAAAAATTTATATTGGCTGTATGCAGTTCCTTTAGATTTTACGATCTCAGATAAATATTCCTGGCATAGCATTTTATGGAAAGATGTAATATTTTTGGACCTTATGTTCCTTGTGCATAACACTATGATTGTTATTTCAAAAAATCTGGTGTGAAACACTCACACAACTTTCTCTTGCCAATGAAAATAATTAATAATAAACCTAACATTAGTATTAAAACATTAGAAATAAACAAAACACTAACCTCAAAAACATAACCTTATTTTAATCATGAGTGAATGACGCAAATGGAAATCGTACTCAGTTTGGCTTATAAAAACGGAAAATTACACTTTCACGCTAAACTAGGCTCTGTAGAGAAAAATTCTTAAATAAAAGTTGTAGATCTTTTAATTTCCTATAAATTTTATTATACACACTTTTGTCGTAAAATGCGTACTAAAGCCGAAATCTT
This sequence comes from Catonia carolina, assembly GCA_035578175.1. Lineage (NCBI taxonomy): Eukaryota > Metazoa > Arthropoda > Insecta > Hemiptera > Achilidae > Catonia > Catonia carolina. The sequence continues at coordinate 249,839,372 of JAQMRL010000001.1, read as the reverse complement.
AAAAAAATCGATTTTTCACACGTTTTCGTGAGAAAAAATCATAAAATCGCTAATTACCGCTAAACTAAGCATTATACAAAAAAATGTTTGAAATAAAAGTTGTAGAATTTTAAATTCTCTACAACTTTTGTTATATAAATTTTTGCGCTAAAATGCATATTAAAGCCGTAATCATAAAGAAACAACGTTTTTACGTGAAAACAGCCTCACCAAGAATTTCAGCAAACATGGCGCCTACCCTATCTTGTAGAGAATAAAAAATTGAATAAACCAGGCGATTTTTAAAAAAATCGTAGGACCAGTTTTTGAGATAATCGCAAAAAAGTGAAAAATTATACGAATAAACTACTACTATAATCTATACTACTACTATATAATACTATACTATATCTACTATACTATATATACTATATATATATATACTATATATAATACTACTACTATATCGGTCGGTTGACCGATTTTGATGAAAATGTTCGTGTCGGGCCCGGTAGTGGTATGTAACTTAAGTTTCAAGTTTCAAGTTCGTACGATGTTCCGTTCTTGAGATATTTTGTATACACACACACACACACACACACACACAGAGAGAGAGAGAGAGAGAGAGAGAGAGACACACACACAGACCAATCGCTAAAAACATGTTTTTTGGGTTCAGGGGGTCTGAAAACGTATAGATCCGGTGAAAACTCGATTTCAAAAAATCGACATGAAAACAATACTTTCCTTCCTATATATTCATATAGGCAAGAGAAAGTAAAAATATATATCTGAGGTTTGATCAAGAAATAACGGTAACTTTTTAATTTTGCGAGTTTTGTTAATCCAATTGTTCCAAAAACATTTTTTACCTTCTTGGGACACCTGTTTCTTTCATATGTTCGCATTTGCAGTCATTTTAAATGTACAGTTTATTGTTAGTAGCTGAAAAGAGTGCACGTGTTTGCATTCGCTCGGCGAACTGTTACTTCCACAAAATGGATCAAAGAGTTTGCTTTAAATTTTGTGTGAAAAATTATATCAAGTGTAGTACCTCATTCGAAATGTTGACCGTGGTTTTTTGGTGAATCTACTATGAGTAAAACAAGAATTTACGAGTACTACAAACGGTTCAAAAATGGCCGTGAAACGTTGAAGATGACGACCGTTCTGGACGCCCTATCACATCAGTAACCGACAAGAGCGTCGTAGAAGTGAGGAAATGATTTTGAAAGATCGCAGGATCACTATCAGATAAGTTGCTGATGAGGTCCGTATATCATTTGAATCATGCCAAGCAACTTTTTCGGATGTTTTGTGCATGAAACGAGTGGCGGCGAAGTTCGTTTTGAAATTACTGAATTTCGAACAAAAAGAACGTCGAGTGGATATCGCTCAAGAATTGATGAATGAAGTCAACACTGATCCAGAATTTCTGCAAACGGTCAGAACAGGTGATGAAACATGGGTATAAGAGTATGACGTCGAAACCAAGGTTTCGACGATTCAAGAGAACCTTAAAAGAACGACGTTTTGGTACCATTGATGGCATGAAAACGTAATCACTAGAAAAGCTGAAAGCTGTACCAAAAAGTGAGTTCCAGAAATGCTTTCAAGATTGAAAAAAGCGCAGGCACCAAAGTATTATATCTGAGGATGATTACTTTGAAGAGTACAAAATTTATACAAATAAATAAATAAATAATTTTAACTTATTTTAACTAATTTTTTACGAAAATGATTATCGGAAAACCGCCATTTTTATATTACATAAAATATTTCACCTTCAAGGCATAACATTATACTAACAAAACAAGTGTGCCAAAAATTGAGTAATATGTGTACATGAAAAAACTGTTGTTGTTATTTAAAAACAAATGATTAGTTTATTATTTATTAATGAAAACCAGTTTCAATACAAACTACAAGCAAAAAAATAAGTAAACAAATAAATAAATTTAATTAACATAAGGAATACATCTCACTTATATTTGTTCCACATTGACGAACATATCGGTGAACTTAATGGCACATAATTATATTCCATAAGAATTGTAAATCGTGGTATTTATTAATTTTTTAAATAAGCTTCTAAACGTATAAGGAAAATTTTTATGATATATAATATCATTGGCGGGATTTGGCGGGAGTCATTGGGGGGCAAATACCGGGGGGTCTGGGGGGTATGGAATACCCCCCAGCACAAGGGGGGGGGTCCGGGGGACCTCCCCCGGAAAATTTTGAGATTTTTATTGCCTTCAACTCAATTTTAGGGCTGTTTTTAGGCTAAATTAAAAAGTAAATTTTGTTGGGATTTTAACGTTAAAACGTCATTTTAACTCCCAATTGATGTAAACCTAATAATTATCAAATAATCATAATAATAATAATAAAATAAAATAATAATAATAGTAATAATCAAATAATAATTATAATAATGATTATAGTATGGTATTCTTAAATTGATCTAAAATGGTCCAATAACAATGTTTTTAAATGTTAAAAAATAGTATTAACTTATTTAACCATTAACACATTTTTATTGGACCTTTTTTTTTTTATTGCACATACAAATTGATTGTGAAATATTCTTTAAGACGCCAAAATGTCAACTTCAAAATATTTTCCATGATAGCTAGACTAAAATTATTTTTTCGATACACTAACTTGGTTAAAAATGTATACCAGTAGAATATTGGGGGGCAAGTGCCCCCCTTGCCCCCCCCAGATCCCGCCCATGTATAATATAATTTTGTACGTAAATGTAAGAAACGTAAGTAAATGAGGCGATTTTTAAAAAAAATCGTAGCAGCCATTTTTGAGGAAATCGCAAAAAAGTAAAACATTACACAAATAAATTACTACTTCCGGTTGACCGATTTTGATGAAAATGTTCGTGTCGAGTCCTCTAGTAATACCTAACTTAAGTTTCAAGTTTCAACTTTGTTCAATGTTCTTGAGATATTTTGTTCACACACATACACACGCGCGCGCGCGCGCCCACACACACACACACACACACACACACACACACACACGAGAAAGAAACAAAGGGCCTGAAAACGTGTAGATCCGGGAAAACTCGATTTCGAAAAATCGACATGAAAACAATACTTTCCTTCCTATGTATTCTTATAGGCCTCCTATATATTTTAAAGAAAGTTAAAAAAACAATTAAGATTAGATCAAGTCTATGAACAGAGGCACTACAGATTTAAATGTCGGTTTACGATTAATTTTTGATTGACATACTCGTGATTTTTGTGTTATAAGCCTATATTTTAAAATGTAACTATAACTAGGCCCTATAACTATATTATATGCGATTTTTATTATTTTACTGTATGCTGATTATTGGTAATAATTTTAGGACTTCTGTAGTGAAGGAACGTTTAGTTCGAGTTAAGACTTGTTGCTCCGACTCTTCAATTAAATTAATTAACCTCCGAATATTTTTAAATTTTACAGTAAATTAAATTTGGGTTGGTTTGATAATTTAATTGAAACATATAGTTTTGTGATTGTTTTTTTTTAAGTTTTAATTAAAATATTTGAGTAAAATAAATTGGTTTTGAATAAATGGGTGTGTCCTAAAAATTCTGCAACATAATTAAAACCATTGAATTTAAAATAAAAATGTTCACAAATCAAGAAGAGATGTGTAGTAAAACAAAAACAACTGAACGGAATACAGAGAAAATAAATGAATACAGGAAACCTCTTTTTATTTTGATAAATTAAAATTTATTTGCATCAAAAATACTCAGGACTGAAAATATCTGAAACGTAATAAAATAATTAATTAATAGTGAGCTACTTAACCTTGGTAATCAACTGAATAAAATGTTAATTAAAATACCATTATCTAATTATTTTTAATCTTTGAACGTAAACATTTTAATTATTTAATTCTAAAATTATGTGTTCGGATCGTATTTATTTGCACTGTAATGCCTTAATTTTTAAAATACTCTATTGAACAACTATCTAAAACCCTGACGAATATGTTAACGAGCAAACAAATCCAATTAATGAGAATGGATAACTCAATAATAAAATAAAAATTACTGTTAAGCAATAAATCAATAAATAATTAAATCTTAAATTGATATGAAAAGTGGCATTTTATAAATGAAATGTTATACGTAAATTGATTTGGAAAAAGGAACTAGCAAGAAAAAAGTTGTTTGGAACTTATTTGGAGACAAGGGATCTCATGAATGATTGTACGAAAAATAATTTTAAGAACAGTAGGTGCCCACCGCGTTGGTCTAGAGGTAAAGTCGTAAAGCCGTGAGTCAGCTGTTTAACAGCTGATTTTGGAGTCGAAGGTTCCTGGTTAAAATCCTAGTAAAGGTAGTTACTTTTATACGGATTTGAATACTAGACAGTGGTTGCCGGTGTACTTTGATGTTTGGGGTTCAATTAACCATACTCTCTCAGGAATTGTCGACCTTGGTCTGTACAAGACTACACCTCATTTACAAGTCATACACATCATCTCATTGGGTCATGGGATTGCTTATTGTTCTAAATTGAACAAATTGCAACGTACACATATTAGGAATTTAAAAAAAAAACAGTAATAAGTCTTCTCTTCTTCTTCACTTCAAATTCTAGGTTTAGTAATCCTGTTCCGGTGCCATCTCTTCCTCGGTCTTCGTACATCTCTCGTAACAATTGGTCTATAATTTGGAGCCTATGTTGACTCCTCCCATATGGCATTCTGTTCAAGTGGCTGCACCAAATTCTTCGATTCTGCAAGATTTTGTCACGTAGTGGTGGAACATACAGAACTCTTCTTATTTCATAATTCTTTATCCAGTCCGTTCTAGAGCATCCCAAAACAATACGCAAAAATCTCATCTCTGTAGCTTGGATCTTGCTATCAATGTTTTTGTGTTTATCCAAGATTCGCTGTCATATCGGAGTAATAAGGTGTAATTCAATACGGCAGTAATAAGTATTCTATAAAATTATAACAGTGAATTGTACATTGAAGGTAAATAGAAACACAATTTACACTAACTCACTGTCTGTAAAAACGATCAATCGGTACATAGACTGCTATTCTACAAATTCAATGCCGTAAACTTAAATAAGTTTGGCTAATTCGGTTTTAATGAGTAAAATTAAAACCATCTATCCAAACAGTAGGCTTATATAATAAATTTAACAATATTTTTATAGTATCAGATAAATTCGCTTAAAAATTTATGGAGAAAACAATAGACACCCTTTTTGCAGTCTAGGCAAGGTCTACATGTTTATGGGTAAGGTAAAGAATTTAAGAAAGGTAAGGTAAGGTAAAAGAAAGGTTAAATAAAAAATTTACAACCTGTTAAGTTACACATTTAAAATGGAGGTGGATTTGTTAAGCTACAACAATATGTCCTCATCTTTATTTATGATGTTTTGTTTTCTATCAAGAATTTAATACAATATTAAATTACTTTTTTTTTAGTATTGCACCTGATAGATTACATAAGAAAAAATAAGAATAAATTTCTTCTCTAAAGAATCCACCATGTAAATTTTGCAATCTTTTTGCATTTGTCATACTTTTATTAAACGGTATTACAAAACATAAAATTATTTTACAGAGAATTATTAAATTATTAATTACTGTACTTATCACAGTAAACGATTCACGCACTATGAAATATATTGCATATTATAAGAATTGTTAAAATAAAATTGAAGTTAATAGAAAAATAAACTGAAGTTATTAATTTAAAAAAATTTTATTATTAAATTATGCAATAGTTTTTAAAGGACGAAGCATACAATAAAAATGTTTATACAAACTAGAGTTAGAGAAATAGACTTCTTTACAATAAATAAACCACCGCATTATAAAACTTTACCAATACGGAAATCATTTAGTATGATGCAATTGATAAAATGACAGAGTAAAAATACATAATTTTTATTAAAAAATGTTATATTATCCATTTAAATAATATAACTCATGATTTCATTGTTCGGTAAATTATCTAGTAATAATTTTTAAGGATCAGTAAATAGCGTGATTCTTACAGTAAGCAAGAGTATTAGTTATACTATTAAAGGATAGGATTAGATGGAACATGATGGTCAAAAGCATCAACTGAAAAGTTAGCACTCGAGAAACAACACTCTTAACTTACGGGGGTCTTGCGGGGTAGTCAACCCTGAAAATGAAAATGAAAACTACTGGCTACAATTTATCATTACCTATATATTTAAAATGAAAGAGTAATTTACTAGTAATGATCTACCATTTGAACCAGGCCAATAAATTAATTACAGCTCCTAATATAAGGTTAGGAGTGGAAAAGTAGGTTTTACGGGGAATCAAATATCTCCGAAACCAAGAAAGATATCGACATGATTATTGTGCCAAGAAATACAGAAAATTGCTGTCTATTATCTGTTGTATGCTCTTGTATGTAGGTTTTTTTACAAGAAATTAATTGAAGAAAAACCATATTTTCAAAAAAATTATTTTTTGTATTCAGAAATTATTTTTTAACTAAATCCCTTCAAGTTTTTTTTTTGTAATAATCATTCAACAGATAATAGAGCAAGAAATTATGAACATTAACAGAAAAATAATCCAAATAGTATATCCAGTACAAACCAAAATATTTAATTCCCAAGAATGTACAATCATGCAAAAACACATTTTCGGAAAATTTAATTTAAAGTTTAAGGAATAATTTCACTCGCCTTGCTAGTGAGCTTTATTTTTTTCTACAAAATAATTTATTTATCTGATCGTTATGTAAATAAATAGTTTATTTATTTACAAAATAAACCTACCCTTATTAGTTACTTGTAATTTTTCTTTATAGCGTCGCATCAACTACTGTGGTCATTAGCGACGACGTTGGGTTGCAATTGTGAATGATGAAATAATTTTTTGTAACGTATGAAAATGCCGTGCCTGAGTGGGATAAAGTAAATTTTTGATTTATAAACATTTCACAATAAAAATCTAATGCCGGTCGCATTGACGTCGTTGGTAAAGTGCTCGCCTCTCATCATGCGGTCCTGGGTTCGAATCCCACTCAAGTACGGCATATTTTCATACGTTACAAAAAAATCATTTCATCCTCATTACACACAGTTACACCCCAACGTCGTCGCTAATGACCTTGCAGTTGATGCGACTAAAATAAATAAATAAAATAAATAAAAAATCGAATAAACCGTTGTTATGACGACCAAACAACATGTATATATTTTAAAACAGATGTTTTTATAACTTTTTGTCAACGTACAACCACATGCAGTGATTCAAAAAACTTTAAACTTCAAATAAATGCAAAAAAATATGAAATTTAAAAAAAATCATCTTCTTGAGTTGACTACCCCCTTAAAAGTGAATACATACAAGTTTTCTTAGTAAAAAATTATCCGACAATTGACTCAAATTACTGTTTGTTCTCGATCATATCTTCCTTTGAGATAAAAATATTTCTTAACAAAGGTCCGTCCAATTTAGACATACAGTACTTTGAGTATTTGGAACGAATTTTTTTCTTTTTTTTTTAATCCGAAGCGATGAAATAAACTCATGTTCACTCCCTCACATTGGGGAAGTAGTGTTGGACCTAATCGAGACGTCCTCGTCCAGTCCTAAAAGATGCCGCAACCGCCTACCAACCCGTCTCGTGGCCACTTAGCCAGAACTGAGAAAACCCTCCATCTTCCTCGGAACTGTTTATAAAATACTACAAGCGAAATTGAGGGTTAAACATTAGCACATTGTCAGCTGGATTTGGAACGTAGTCGTAGCCTAATTCCCCCCTTCCCGTCACCAACCAATAATATTTGGAAATCCAACCATATCACGCATGTGCATGAGAAATTTCCAATTTACACGTTACGAAGGGGTACAAAAGTAGATGCAAAATGAAATACAAGAAAATAATTTATCCGTCAAATTTCTTTCTTTTATCAAAAATATTAGGTCTACTTGGATTTAATTACGTTTCAACTTTGTCTTTTAAATTTGAATAGAAACAAAATACATATATATATAGTAGCACATAAATAATATCTAAATGAAAATTATTTAACTGAAATAAAAACTTATCGGTGTATAAAAAAATTTATTTGATAAATTAATTAACAAAACTTTTCTTATAGATTTTTTTTCAATTTTTACTGCGTCTATGATTCTTTCAACTGTCTTTCTTGACAAATAACATCCAACTTGTATCAATTTGATTTTTATATGAAAGCTAAACTTAATTTATCTAATCAATTGAATAAAATTCCTTGAAACTAACCCAATTTTATAAGAATCCAGTAAGGATGATTTACCAGAATTGTTGATCTATTTAGATACCAATAATTAAAACACACAAAAAATTAATTTAATATATAATTTTTTGCTTATTTTATTAACATTTGCATTAATTTTTAAGAAAAATTCTAAATCCGCTCTCTGTTTGATTTTATCTGTATTTCTTTAGAATGTTTCCGTGCTATGACCTTCCATAAATATTTTAACACAATAGATAGTATATTATTTAAAAACCAAAAATGTATTTATTGTATTGATAACTATCAATATAAAAATGATATAAATTATTTTAAATACAAACTAGTTTTCAATGGAAGGCCTCCATAAATTTAATTTATTCAGCAAATTACGCTATAATTATAAATCAGCATTTCTTCATCCACTATAACAATTAAGCTTACACGTAATTTATTTCTATACGTTCATCCAATCTATTCACGTTTGTCTCCATATTTTGCCTGGAAATAAACTAAAAATTTCCAAACGAAAAATAACATGTTATCTAACATACTAGATGTCTAATAATACCTTTACCATAAACAAACCTTCGACAAAACAAATATAACGTAATTAATGTAATTATTTAAGGTGTGGTAATTAAAGAAGGTAATCATTATTTTAAATTAATTAATTACATAAATATCCAATTAGCCGCTAACTTTTAATAAATAACATATTATTTAAAATTTTGTTTATTTTACAATAGAATTTAATATTTTCATTCTGATTCATTTTTCAAAATTTTGGTGTTTATTTCAACAGGTTGTCCCAATACAGTTTACTATGCTAATTTGCTAACTTAACCATTGTAACTTAACAATTCTTAGTTGCTTTCTACTAGTTGAATGAATGGGTGGCTCGTAACCCCTCATCTCGTTGAATACCGTGTAAAATTTGAACAAATTATTTCCAATCTATTAGCTCAGGTTCAATATCACGATAATTTTTCTGAAACAAATACATTATATATTATAAAATAATATTTATTTATTTATTTATTTTGCTTTTACGGCCATATTAGACCACTCAATCAATTTTTGGAGGCTTTTCTCCTAGCCCAGTAATCTCTCATCACTTGGGCTCTTCTTTCCCGTCCTGCTTCCGAATAAATCACCTTTCTCCTCTTTATTTCTATTTCTTTAAATCTAGTCTCACTTTGGTGTAATATTTTCAATTTATTCGTTTTTTGCCTTGTCTTGTTCTGTAATCCTTAGTTCCGCCATGTCTTCCTTGACCTCTTTTATCCATCGTGGATGTTGTTTGGATGTAATCAATCTTTCCACCAGTTGTTTTAAAACTCTAGTCTCTGGTGTTCTAAGAATGTGCCCGAAGAAGGAAACTCTCTTCTTTCTCATCTTGTCTAGTATTGAATCCGTATGTTTGTTTACTTGCTTGTTTGGCAACAGCACCCACATCCCGTCTTTCTGGTGTTTCTTGCCAAAACACGCTCTTAGAATCCTTCTTTCTATTTTCAGGACACCTTCTATTTTGCCTTTCAAGCCTTTCAGATTGAAGAGGGTTTCACTGCAATACGCAACTTCCGGCTGAAAATAATATTATATTATATAATTTTATATATTATTATTTCTGAAACTATATTATACACACCAAGCAGTAACCCAGAACATTATTCATGAGTTAGATGAACAATTTTTACTTTATCCTGCCAACAGATGTACAAAATTAAAACACAAAGTTGGTTGTCACCTATAGTACAATTAACATACACAACCAAAAAGGCTGGTTTGAACCTCTAGGGGTTTTACTAAGTAAAACGAGGAGTGAGGTGGTTTACAATTTAAGACCTTGGTGCAACAACCGGCTTTGTCCAAATATGGAAATTATTCAGAAGATAAAAAAAACTTTGCCAAAAAATCCGATTTAAAAAGTTTTGAGAACGTTTGCATGCGCAGCCAATCTAAACATATGATTAAATTTGACAGTTTGTTAACAAACACACAATGTGACAGTTTGACAGGTACACCAAATTTTTTAACGACTTTTTTTACTATAAGAATGGATTGTAACCGAAAAATGGAAATGACCGGTTGTTGCACCAAGGTTTTCAATTGCCTTCTTCCCTGAGTATAAATGTATGCTTATCAGCATACCAGGCCCTCTGTAAAGCATCCACTTTCCACCCTGTAAATTAAACCTTCACTTCATTCACCACAGGGTCTGGTTGTATAATGAAATTCATTACTCTCAGAGGAGATAGCTTTGACTAGTTTTTTTACACCTCTACCTCTTTTGTTCTTAAATGATTCAGTCACATAATTGCCTGATCATGTAATAAAAAACAGAACTATTTTTTGTAGCCCTGGAATAGCACAGTTGTATAGTATTAAAACTGAATAATTTACCAAAAATACTGGTGTAACGAGTAAAAAAAAATTCGAATTGAAAATAAAATGGCTTATACACCAGCACATTGGTGTAAGCTCACTCGCTGTTCGCATTTCCCTGTTCCCTGACAAGTTTGTACTAGCCAAAAATATTTCCCAAACCTACATAACGAACGCCGTTCTTCTATTATGTTCTTATTTATTTATTATGTATTATGTTCTATTATGTGTTGTTCTACTGTTATGTTCTTATTTTGTTTACCTACTTTAAAGAGCAATTTGCCAACCACATTAATTAATTAAAATAATGAATTATTTTACTATTACAAAATAACTGGTTTTTTATTGTGTACTTTTTTGCTATTACTATAAATACTGTACTCACGAGATTGCCTTTTGCGCATGGATCGGCTGTAAGGAAGGGAAATGAAAATTTGACAGTGCTCCTAATCTCAACAGTGAGACACTACTCGTAGCTACATTTTACTACCGTGCAGTTTCTACATACATTTTGTAAGCTGTGGTTTATTCCGAGAAAATGTTTTCTTCATAAACCTTATAAGAAATAAATGTGATATTGTCTATAGCTTAATTACATGACTAGAAATATTTGATTTACTGTAATTACCAGCTACCTTATTCCATTGGAATAAAATTTTCGGCGAATAAATCGCCTTCTTTACTATCGCTGCCATCGGTGTCTTCACTATCAGTCTCAATAGTTTCTATCTAATCGTTTCGTTTTTTACCAGATGTCAACAAAACTATTGAATAATAGCTTCTTCACGTCTTTAATTTCCTTCTTTGTTTTTTGAATTGTGGAAAGAGAAACATTACAGTAGTTAGCCACTCGCTCATGGCTTTTATTAAGAGGCAGGGAAAGGGATTTTTGTTTAGCTTCAACTTCACAACATTTTATTACAGTGCATATTAGATTGCATTCATCACTGAATAATCAGCCCACGTTTTTGAAAAACTAACATTTCTGTTTATGGTAACAAACAGTTATATTCGTACAGTTAACCAACAAAAGGTTCCGCGATATACTCTATATGGTCTGGGTATAGTATAAGTTGTTGTGTTTGTTGTACTAAAATTAAAGCAGTCGCGCATGCGCACTGATGCTTTTCCCCCTTTACCCGTCGTTGCAAACAAGGGCCAACTCGTGACTCAAATAACCGTAACTACTGGTAGCATCTAGGCAGATTCATTCAAAACAAGTAGCCAAAAATAAAGAAAGAGGTTCTTATGATTCGCAGGACACCCAATAACATGAGGCTTAGTCATTATATTGCTTTCAAATGCCTCATTTAGTAATGAATATGGAGTACTTTACGCTTAAGTAGATTGTTTACCCGGACAGAACAATCAGAAAAAAGCAAATACCAACGTACTGCAGGCTTCAGTACTTCAGGTGACATATACCAATTGAATAGGTCAAGTCAAGAAATGACCAAGTAACGATTATCAAATTTTCGGAAAAATGAAAAAACCTTCCTGTTCTTTTAATATTCACTAAAAGTTAAAGAAATAAATCACACTCACCTTCTTTTAGCCCTAAAAATGCTGGTAATGTTTACTTTTTATTTAAACCCGCCTTATTGATTATAAAAAATGTGTGAAAAATTGCACTTGGATGTTTCTTGACTCTAGGTCATCACTTGTGGGTTTTCTTGCATTCACAGCCAAAAGCTGCTCGTGTTTTTCATGTTTTAAAATTCTATTATTAAAACGATAATGATTTATTTTTATTAAAAAATTTATTAGGAAAGTACAGCATTAAAACCAATTCTAAAACTTATTAAAAATATGATTGTGTGTCTTATAAAATTAAAACCGTACACAGTTAAACTTACCGATATTATACTTATACTTACTGACACAACTTATAACTTAACTGATATAACTTAACTTTACTGATATAACATAGGCCTACTGAAAAATAAAATATTTTATGATAAAAAAGTACAGTACATGTTATAATAAGATACTTCATTCTATATTTAATTCCTGAATAGTACCATCTGTTTTAACACAATCAAAATACAGTTTCTCATTTGGATTTAAATACTTATACAATCTTTTAATGTTAGCTAATTTTTCAGTTTTTACTGGTAGTGTAAATGCAGTATGATAGATTTGATTTTCTGGCATTGTTAAATCAGTTTTGCCCTTTAAGAGAAACTTTGTCCAAACGTTACTTGCAGCTACCTCTGATACTTCAATACACGCACTGTTTTTAATACAAGCAAACCGTTTGTATTTTGTTACACCAAATTTAGGTAACTCCTTTTGATGGTACACTTCTTTTAAAAAATTGACGGAAATGAGAAACATAATCGTAAAAAATAATATCTGGGAACGTAATGACAGTGTGGTTTTCCTGAAATGAGGATATCCAGTCTAATGGAATGATTGGTCTCTCTTTCCTTCTTTTAATTTTACCTAACTTTGCAAAATCTGAATCGCACGGAAGGAAAGAGTGACCTCGTGTAGGGAAAAATTAACGAATTAGTCTACTTGGCTGCTGAACATGGGTGCCAACTCATAGCAAGAAATGACCGAGTAGCATGTACTTGGCCACTTCTTGCTTTGAGCGATTTTTTTCGAAGCCTTGTAAAATAGTTTAATATCACGACAATGGGTGTTTTGTGACGTAATATGATAGCTTTCTGTTAATAGAATAAAATGGCAGCAAAAACTAAATATTGAAAAAAATGTCACTTGGGCACTTCTTGACTTGGGTGATTCAATTACGCTTGTAGGTATTCCTCTCTACTTTTTTTGAACGCGCACTATAGAAGTTAAAATTTACTTTCATAATTTTATGTAAGAATACAACACTTGCATATTAGTAACCTACTTACGTAATCTAATTTAATATCAGTATTATCAGTTACGTAATTTAGAGCAGTTTAATTTAGTTTAAGACGGATACGAAATTAGAAATTACATTCTTAAAAATAAAAGGAGTTCATTAACACTTTAGTTCAATAAAGTTAAGTTCTGATACGATATATTTTATGTTTTTCAACCGTACGTACCTTGCACCCTGATTTGGTATCTTCATTTTAAAAAATAATAGTGTTTACGTGACTAGACGAGCATAAAACGAAATGTAATTGGATTAGAATTCATCGAACTGCATACATCTCGTAGTTCGAATGATAATGATATACTAAAAAATAAAAGTAAGTTATATAAAAAGATTCTATTCCATTTTTTATAAGTATTATTTTCGATGTTAATTATAATAATTAAACCACCGGGTTGGTCTAGTGATAAAGTCGTCGCCGCGAGTCAGCTGTTCTAAGAGTTGATGTACGAAGACGAAGGTTCCTTTGTTCAAATCCTAGTAAAGAAAGTTTCTTATATACGAATTTGAATTCTAGATAGTGGTTACCGGTGTACTTTGATGGTTGGCGTTCAATTAACCATACTTTTTTCAGAAATAGTAGGCCTAAGACTGTACAAAACTACACCTCTTTTACTCTTCATACATATCATTCTCATCTCATTGTATCGTGGTGTTATTTACTGTTCTTAGAAACAGATTTAAACGTACCCACATTAAGGGTTTAAAATATAATAATAATATATTTATTAATTCGCGACTGATAATTCTTATATTATAATAATAGTTTGATTAAATTAAATTAAAATAACAATTGGCTACGTAGTTTTTAAAACAACGAATTTATTCAAACTTAATGTGAAACTAATTTGCAAAATTTTAAATAATTTATTTAGTTCATTTCTCGGTCGAATGCTACGGGTACTGGGTATTTAAATGTATAGTTACTTCCCGGAAATCGTTAAATGTCATAAAAATAGTTACGTTAATAATTAGTTATTCAAATCATTCGACCGTTACAAAAAACCGGCATCTCTGCCTATACATCACAACCTAATGATTATAGGATATTAGTGCAGTGCCTGCGAACAAACAACACAGAATCCCATACCTAAGTATTAAAGCAGGACAAATTTATACACGTAGTAATAGGCGGGTTGGAACACACAATACCAACAGAGATAATTAGCGAAGAAATCACCAAACTGTGCTTTCAGGTACGTAATGTGGCTAATATTCTGTCTCGGAATAAAATGCGATTACTACTCTTCTACATCGATTTAAAACCAGATCCTTTTTATGTAAGCACAAAACTCCCTGCAGCGATTTCAAAATTCTGACCGTAAAGGAACTAACCGCATCCTTTTTAGTAAATTTTGCAAATAACTGGATACTCATCCCAAACAATGAACCAACTAGCCCTTGACCAAGCTACATGGAACTTTTCAACTGTAAGACGCCTAGAGAGAAAATTGGGGTCTTTTCTATTATTCTCCCGACCCCACCCCGCAGGACAATGTTTTACATTTTGTGAATGTTTCATACGGAATCTTACAGTATTTTCTAACGATAAAAACTAAAAAAATAATTTTTAAAAAATCCTGCAACAATAATCTTCAAGTTAAGGTTAAATATAGGTAGGGTAAATACATTGCTTTTTCTTAATATTGTTACTGTAGGTAATAATGAAATATAAACTCATTGAGTGAATGACATCATTAAATAAATAAATTATTGAATTGATTTAACATAATTAAATAAAATATTATTAAATAATTTAATAGTTTTCAATAAATAGTTTATGGTTAACTTGAAAAAGGAAAAAACCTTTAACGTTATAGGTCTATATGATTTTTTTAAATATTTTTCCCGTTTTTATTTTAAACTACCAGATCGAAGCGTTTTCATATTGGCTAGAACCCTTTAAAATATGAAAAACCTGTTTCAGATCCATAAACTCCAATTTTACGTATGATAGTGTTTCTAATAATGTTGTAGTTTTTTTCTCGTATATGGCCAATTTTAGGTCACGTGAGATAACTTCAAACGTTTCTGGGAGCTCTATTTGCAGCCCACATTTGCTCACTGTAGGCTTTTCTCCTTTCTAATGTTCACAGGGTGTTCTGTTTTGCTCTTCATGGAATCCCTTAAAGTCCGTAATTAATTGTCTGAATTTGGTTCAGTTCATTAAGTTTTCTCAGTTTATTAATACATTTACCCGACTCCTTAGGTCTATTGTTTAGTATCTTAAAAATTTGTTTTGTCAACCGGTTGTTATCCATTTTATACAGGTGTCCATAAAATTTCAGTCTTTTTTTCTAATCTTTTCCATTAAAATAATTAAGAGGTAATTAATGCAATATTTAAAAAATAATTTAGGCTAATACGTCACAAAACTAAAACTAACAAAATATATCATAAATATGAATCAATAATTGTGTCAAATCAAAATATGTTCTAAGCATAAAAATTAAATTACATATAATTAAAAACAAATGATTAAATGTATAAATTTAATAAATATAATCTTTATCTCTCTAGCAATGCAATCGAAAGTCTACTGACATTGTATCGAGTAACATAGTTCCAAACTGTTTACACTTTAAACAGGCTGCTAAATTCAGTAGAGCTATAGTGCGTCCCTGCCCTAGAAAAATATCAGTGTCATAGGTCGAAGAGGTTATCTTTATTTATTCAGTAATTATAATACAAAAGATATTGTGGATTGAAATTATACTTTGTTGATTAAACAAAATTATTAACACTTATACTTCACGATCATAAAGAAAAATGCAGTCAAAAAGTTGAATACAGTATTCGAAAAAGGGAATTTATTAATTAAAGTAATTTATTTGAATAGATATCTTCCACCTCGTTATGGTTTAAATCTAACTAAAAGTATTTAAATAGTTGTGAAATTTCAACAAATAATAGGGAATTGCACCTATGAACTTCAGTTTAGCCTTTAAGCATTACCGGATATATCAATCAAGACAGTCTGGTCAATTTTCACATAAATTTCATCTAAAATATATTTTTAAATTTTTCTTTTAAATTTTTTAAATTAAAATTGATATCATTTTTCCTGAATACGTTATCATAAACATTTACAAATAAATGTTTGTAACACATCCTGTACCCAATATTCAATCCTTATGCTTTTCTCTTCTCGAATAGGGCCGATTTCAGACCAAGTGAGGTGACTTTAAACGTTTCTGGAAGCTCGTTTTGCAGCCCATCATTTGCTCTTGTAGCATTTTCTCCTTTTTTCTGTCTACCCTGTGTTCTGTTTTTGCTCTTTATGGACCCCCTTTATTCAGTTGGAACTGTAATCTTTCGATAAGACATCTATCTACTGATGGAATGCAATGGTTTACATACTCTAAGATCTACACTGAAAATTCCTAAAGCTATGCACAAGTCCCTAAATGAACCGGCTTCTGTAATTGTTTGAGAAACAGAAGTTCTTTACAAGACAAATGATATTAATAAACTTTGATAATCTCAGTTAGCTAATCTCAGTCAAGGTAAAATTTTAGGAACGTAATATGTACACCCATTCTAAATGACTGTTATACATCATTTTACTATGTTACAAGTTAACTGCTGCCCATAACAGACAGGTCGAATGTTAAATTTGTTTTCCTCAGTCTGTTAGTTCCAGGGCTACAAAAAATAGTTCTGTTTCTTTTCACATGGTCACCCAAATTATATGACTAGTGCACTTTTAAGAACATAAGAGGTAGAGGTTTAAAAGACACTAATCAGAGTCATCTCCTCTAAAAGTAATGAATTTCATTATACAGCCAGACCCTGTGTGAATGAAGTGAAGGTAGTATTTGCAGAGTGGAAAATATGTACTTCTCAGAGAACCTGGAATGCTGATGAGGAATCTTTTAAATTCAGTAAAGAAGGTAAACTCAGTAAACCACCTCACTCCACGTTTTACTTATTAAAACCTTCAGTGGTTCAAACCAGCCTTTAACCTGATCACCTAAACAACAACAATCTCATTATATCTTTTTGTGTTTTGTGTTCGTTGAATTTTGAGAAAATATATAATGGTCTAAGCTTCACTTCGTTCATAAACTTTAAAAATTGTGGTTTTCTGTTTTTTCTATTTAATATTTTGTTCTTTAATTACGAATAAATATTTTTTGTAAAAATTGTTGTAGTTTATTTTTGTGGTCGTTAATAAATAACCTTTGTTATTGACTTGACTCTAAAAAAATGAATAAAAAAACTAAATATTCAGTAGATTATGAAATAGTTAAAAATGTCAGACGATAGCTGGGAATCAAATTCGGGACACCTCGTTTTATAAACAATTGCGTTACATTTTAATAGTTGCCAAATATTTTTCTTAGGAAAATAATATTAATATAATAATATTAGCCTATACATTTAATAATATTGTAGGAATGAGTCAAAGAATACATTATGTAATGAACAAATAACCTTCAATTAAAAAATTCATAATAATCAAGCGCTTTTATTTACATAAAATTAATAAAGGTAGAACTAATTTTTTATCAATAAATTTATCAGCAACTCCCACTCTTCTCGTGTGACAGATAATCTTCCGTGTGATATCCTACGATGTGTAATACTACAGTGAAGTGTGTAGACAATTGCTTTCCCCCATCCCCACCCAAGTGGAAACACTGTACCCCTCTTACAGTAAACAAATAATGAACACCATTCACTAGAACGTTAGTGCATGATTCCCCAGTAAACCCGTGGCACCGTTAGCGTCAACAGACCAAGCGTTTGTCGCTAGCATCCGTGTGACAGAAGCACCGGAATTAATTTACCGCGTGGTGTACTTTATTTTGTTGTAACTTTTAAAAATTTCAGTGAATTTTTGGTGACGTTACGGTTAATTTTTTTTGAAGATGAATTATATGTACCGGTATTTAAATTTTATAAAATACTTTATTACAATAAGTAGATGGATGGATAGATAACACAGTTACCATAAGCTAATACCTAAAATTAGTTTAAATATTTATAATTAAATAATTTTGTAATCGTAAATTCATTTATTAATTTATTATACTCGTATATTCTGGCAACATATTGATATACAAAAATACATTAATAATTTTCAACTTATTACATTTTAAATTTTCCAATAAATAACGTTACAATGATAAACATTTTGTATACAAACATCTTTATTAAATTATGTCTATAATTTTTTAGGTATTATCATAATTGGTAAAAAGAGTATTATTATATTATTAAAATCATTTTGTACTGAAGATTCAGGGGAAATTTACAGAAAGATTCACAGACTCGCATTTAATTTTACAAGTGGTGAAAAATATTTGAATGAATCAGCTGGTTTTTTCAGGCCATCTCTTTATTTTTGTGTATTAACAAAATTTATCTACAATTTGTTCGTAGCAGAACTATAAATAGTTTGTGTAAATTGATTAGACCATAAAAAAGTATTCACTAATCGTTTGTTACAGAAATCTTATAAATTTAAATAATTAAACAAATTAATCTATCTGGTAAATGTATCTCCAAATAATTTTTGTGAATTTCAACCAGTTTTTTGTAATATAAACTAAAATTTAAAGTACGTAATTAACATTAAATGTTTTCGTTATAAATTAGGTTTGATTCTTAATGCACTCTGAGTGCTAACCGTAGATTTAAAAACGGAATTCCTGGCCAAATTTAATATAGCTACACGGTATTCCTTATTAAGTAAATGACAAAATATTATTTTTGTACATTATTAAAAATAATATAATTTTTTCCTTAATTTATGGTTTGAATGCATAAAATTTTCTATACTATTTTATTTGGGTAGTTAAATCTACTCCCATACTAAATTTTACGATCTTTAGAACACAGTTGTTTTTGTCTTCAACTTTTGATACTGTACTATACAATCAAAATACACCCTTATTTATTTTGTGCACTGTACTGACATACAATTTCTGTGATATCAAAATTATTCAATGGGTAGAGAGAAATTTCGTTGGCAGGATATTTCATTCTCCGGTCATTTTTATGTACGTTATGCGGTATTCAGATCAAAAATTCTCAGCTGCGTTTCCTCTTTAGACGTTGTTAGATAGTTTCTTATAACCAAATTACAGGCTAATAGGTTAGGGTTGTTATCTACAATATAGTCGATTAAGCCTTGAAGTTAAAGCGAAAATTTACTGTAGAATATAGCGGCAAAATTTTTACTGTCAAAATTTTAATTGCGTCGTACAGTTTTGTTTCTTATGTAGTATAAAAGGAAACATCAAAAGCAAGTCTTAAGAATTTTGACTAAAATACCTGAATCGCCTTTAATTTACTCTCGGTTGCTGCTCCAAAGAACTGAACATCATACGTCGAAATTAATTGCCAAGGGGTTTTGAAACTTATAAAGTATTCTTGGTAAAAATAATAATAAATAAATTAGTAGAACTTTTGTAGTTTGTGTTCTGTTTAGAACAACAGCCGATAGGCTGGTTTGAACCTCTAGAGGTTTTACTAAGTAAAATGAGAAGCGAGGAGGTTCACACTTGCGTTTCTCACTGAGTACAAAAGTAGCCTAAACTTATCAGCATGCCAGGCCCTCCAAAAAGTATCTACTTTACACCCTGCAAATGGCACCTTCACTTCATTCACCACAGGGTCTAGCTGAATAATGAAATTCATTACTTTCAGAAGAGATAACTCTGACTAAGGTCTTTTACTTCTCTACCCGCTTCTGTTCTTAAAAGCTTCAATGATAAAATTGGCTGACCATGTGATAAAAAACAGAACTATTTTTTGTAGCCCTTGAACTAGCAGATCGAGTGGAAATAATTTAACACTCCACTTGCCGGTTATGGACATCTTATGCAGTCATATTTTCTCAATAAAATAGTTTTTTAAGTATTCATTTTTAGTTTGTTTGAATTCGGTTTCCATGACCTTAATACAGAATAACATTCTCACAATTTTCAGTTTCCCAGGCAAAAGGTATTACTTATATTAAAAGAATATTCTATACAATAGTGACGTTTACTACGTAACTATAATTTAATAACTTCATTATCTTAGTGTTTTTTTGTTTTATTTGTGAACGGTATGCATAATCCCAACCTTATATTAACCAGGAAACATATTTGACATTTTCTTTGGTAACTTATTTTCATAACAATAAAGAAATAACAACGAATCATAATGTCAATTATCAACAATAAATGAATATTCGTACAAAAATTTCCAATCGTCAGTAAAAAAAACCTTGTAAATATTTAAATTCGGTATTGCGATATATTTTAACATTTTCCATTATAATTTATAATGTAGTGTTTAAATTAGTACTAAACTGATTTCATGTGACGTTTTTTTGGGGTTTCAAGTCATTTAATTCAATAATTTTCTTTGGTTATATAGTTTAATTAGAATTTAATTATTTAAAAAAACTATTGTTTAATGTGTAGAAGAAACTTACACAACCAGAATCAGTATAAAGTTTACATAAATTATTATATGAATTATTAACCTTATAAAATAAAAGATAACTATTCACCAAGGATAATTTCATCAATTATTAATTGATTATAGTAATACCTGTTATGATTTTATGTAATTTATTTTCTTAACATCAATCCGTTTTAGGAAATAACTATTTTTTTAATGAAATGTAAAAACAAAAGTATTGTCCCCACTAAACAGTGTTTCGGTCAACAAACAAAACAATGTGTTGTTATACTTAACATTATACTTACATAATACACATAATTATACTTACAACTTAAATGTTACATTTAAAGCTCTCTTAGTTTTGTAATGCAACACAATATACCAAATGCTATATTTTAGTTTGCCTTCGTGGCGCAGTGGTAATGCGCTAGCCTACAACGCGGAGGTCCCGTGTTCTATTCCCGGCTAGAACTTAGAAATTTTCACAAGTTCATACCCGCTTTTACATAACCCATCGTAGTCTTTAATAACCGAGCTGTTGATCCGACTTTAAATAAAACAAAAAAAATTATTTTAATTCTATTTTTGCTATAAATTTCTAATCATAGTACTATTATGTGAAAGGACTTCTCGTAAAATAATGTAGACATTAAATTGATAATACAAAATATGAAAATAATATTTTTTGAGCGAGGCTCAATAAGGTGCGTAATTATTTAAAATGTTCTTTGTTTAATTATTTATTTTGTTTTCTGTTATTTCCTTTATGACCTTATAAAAGAATGAAAATACATGATAGATATTTTAGACTGGCTGAGTAAACAAAGCATGGATAGGTTGTTCTAAACACAATTTTTTATCTCTTACAAATTATTTTTTTATTTTATAATTCCAGATTTTTTGGAATTGAAATGAATTTTGAAAATCACCATATTTAATGAACAATAAATGCGATTATTATGGTTCTGTTTTGGACTGAAAGTTTAATAGGGATCTTGTCATCCCTTATAACATACAGGTGGAGTGTAAAATTATTTGTACTCAATCTGTTAGTTTCAGAGGTAAAACATAGTTCTGTTTCTTATCACATGGTCAGCCAATTAGATGACTGAATAATTTTAGAAAAGAAGAGGTAGAGGTGTAAAATGCACTAATCTCCTCTGAAAGCAATGAAGTTTTGTTTTACGCCTGTTAGGCCTATACAAAGGAAACTAGATGACTTTGAAGGTCTGTACCGTTTTATGTTCGAACATATTCTCTTATGATGAAAGAGGCAGCACTTTACCTTCATTTTTCAAAAGACCAAAACCGCTATTTTGATAACTATGTTCAAATTTTGGCAAAAGAAAATAAATAATTAGTTTGACTTAGAGAAATGGCAGAATTCGAGTTATAGATTACTTTTTACATGGTAAATGCATAGGAATGTTAAAGGGGATTGAAATTTAATTTGAAATATAGAAAATTTGAGTACAGACGTTCGAGTTATAGAAGTTCGACTGTAATATCAACGTACGTAACCACCAAAAATTAGAAAGATATAAAAACGAACTAATCAGAAAGATTAGCTGGATTCCTTTACCGGATAACTTCCCAATCAGGTTAAAGAGAGCTTGGAACAGATATAGCTATGTGTTGCTCTTTAAAATTCAAATGATAAAAGGTGGCTATAAACATTAATGCAAAATGGAATGTCCATCGATGGTCCGCTTCTTCATGTCGTCATTATTATTATTATTAGTATCATCATCACCGACACTTATCTCTTATTGTAAAGCAATTGAACAGATACAAATGTATTATAAAATAAATTAAAAATTAATAAACTACAAATGCGTCTCTTGAATTGAAATAATAAATATCGCAAAGTAAATTTATAAAATGAATTTAACAAAAATTAATACATTAATAATAACTGTCAAAAAGTAATAAAACAGACTTTTGAATACTAATCATTAATAACTTAAATAACTTATCAAACGTCAATAACTTTGAAACAAATATTACCGAAAAAGAATTTACTAAATAAATTTTTTGTTATGAATAAGTTTCAGCATACGCATAACCAATAGATTACTAGGTAATTAATTTTTGAATTAATTTCATTAAAAAACTTGTTTCATAAGATACTTAAAGACAAGGTTTCTTTGTTAACTTATTACATATTAAATAATGTTATATAATTAACTAAAGCAAAGATAATTAATATTATAATGACTTATATAACATTAATATATTATTAACAAATTGAGAAAAATATTTTTTTACATATTTTGCATTTTTTTAATATTATAGCTTGTTTTATGAGAATTTATATCAGGAAGCTAAAGATTTTTGAAAAAAATGTGTAGTACCTAGTTAATAATATATTTAGAAAATTAGCTCATTAATTTGAGGCGTTTTTTTTAATTTTGTAACGTAGTACGAACAAAAGGGGAAATTATAAAAATAACTTATAATACATAATAAGAAACCCGTTGTATTTTGTAACAAAATATTGTGAATAATAGATAAGTTATTTATTCAATTCTGCCCAAAACTTACAGAAATTTTTCCAACTTAAAATCATTTTTAGTTGTTAATATGCATGAGTTAAGAAAGTCTGACGTACAGTGAAGTGATAGCAGTAACAAGTCATAACAAGAAAGGCGTTACTAAGGAAGGAAATACTCAAGATAGTGATACTCTAGATAATGTTTGTAGTCTATGTCACGTATTCGTGACTCAGATGTGCTACATTTTATATATTATTACGATCAATGGACAAAAAATATGTTGTTCAATAAGTAATTTCATTAATAGCATATTTTCTTAAATTCGTCACAGATAAGGTCATCATCAGCGAGCCTAACAACATAAAATATCTGATTGGTAACACTCACATGACTTTTCCTTGCCAATGTAAATAATGAAATCTAACCCATGTTTATTCATCTGTAAATAATTTAAAATGAAATATATAACCTAATTTGACTCATGATTATGAGTGAATGACGATAAATGAACTTCTATTCACATGTACCTCTGTTAGACTTTTTTTTATTCGAGGCGGCAATAAAAACTCATGTACACTCCCTCACGATGGAGAAGTACTGTTGGACTCAATTGAGGCGTCCTCGTCCAGCCCCAAGGAGGCCGCAACCGCCTTACCAACCAAAAACCCGTCGCCTGGCACTTGATCCGTCATCAGCAAAGAACGCTCCACCTCCCTCGGAACTGTTTATATAATACTACTAGCGAAATGTCGAGTTCAAAAATTTACATACTGTCAGCGGGGCGTGAAAGGGAACCGTAGCCTAATTCCCCTCTCGCTGTCACTGACCAACACCCACTCTCTCACTTTCATTCATCTCTTCCATCACCAGCTCAGGAAATTAGTGTGCCTACCTTCTGAGATTGGGACAGGATTGATTTACTGTGGAAGAGGCCGATCCCACTGATCTCCAGATGTCTCCTTCCTCCGCAGTCTCCCGACCACCCTCTCCGCAAACTGAGCGACCAACTTCCAGCTCTCCTCATCCCGCAGCATTGCTCCCTCTACTCTCTCTGGGATCCACTGTGCAACGCCTATCTTCTCAGAAGTCTCCATTCTGTCAATGCCAAAATATGTCTTTCAAAAATATGCGCAATGAACTCTTCCTCTTCATTGTCGCACGGTCAACATTTCGGTAATTCATGAAGTTTGAACCTCGATAAATATGCCCCAAAGCAACCATGCCCTGTTAGCAACTGCGTCAGCTCAAGGGTGGTATCACCAAACGGTCTCCTAATCCACACCTCGACATTTGGAATGAACCTTCTTGTCCACTCCCCGACAATAGCTTCGCTCCATGTCCTCTGCCACCTGCTGAGTAATCGACTCCAATCGACCTCTGTTAGACTTAAAAATAAGTAAATCTTTGACACTAATCTAAACGTAGTAGAAAAAAATAATTTTCCACCCTGCAAATTATGCCTTTACTTCATTCGTCACAGTCTCCGGCTGCACAATGAAATTCATTACTCTCA
Organism: Catonia carolina; assembly: GCA_035578175.1. Classification (NCBI taxonomy): domain Eukaryota; kingdom Metazoa; phylum Arthropoda; class Insecta; order Hemiptera; family Achilidae; genus Catonia; species Catonia carolina. Next base: position 249,814,465 of record JAQMRL010000001.1, on the reverse strand, counting down.
GAGGAGATAACTTTGACTAGTATCGTTTACACCTCTACCTCTTCTGTTCTTAAACAATTCAATCATTTAATTGGCTGATCAAGTGATAAGAAACAGAACTATTTTTTGTAGCCCTGGGACTAGCGAATCGAGTGCAAATTATTAAACACTCCACCTGACTGTTAGGAGCAAACGTTGATTTTAAAAATATATAGGCTAAATCATTTTATTTTTGATTTCACATTTAATTAAAAACCATAAAATTTAATTATGTAATAAATACAATGGACAATATATATTTCAAGCTATAAAAAAAACAATTTAATCAATCATAAAAACAACATTAGGCCTACTCATAGCTCATTACTCATAGCTTATATCTACTTCTATTAAAAAATAAAATAGTTACTTCTTTGACAATACGACTTTCACTTTTATTTATAGTAGATCATTCATCTACATTTAGGTTATAATTCATGGAATAATCCAACGGTAAAGTGAAGGTCCTACATTTTTTTAGTTCACCAAAACTTACGTAAGAAAGTAGTCAATCAACTTTATCCTAGGTTAGAATAATTAAATAAAACTATTTTTGTGTAAAAACCGTCAAATTTAGTCAATCTGAAAAATAAACCTGATTAAAATAACTTGTATTACTTCTAGTACCTAATGAATGAAACTCGTAAAAAATATACTATTATTGTTTGTGGTTTTTTTTATAACTTAATAAACGTAAGTTATGCATAAAATAACTAGTTTTATTTTACTAACAATATTATACGTTTTACCTACCCATTACAAGTATAACAAGTTTATTCCATTAAACAGTATGGTTCACAGATAACATCAAAAAGCTACAAAAAATTATAACTGTATTGAGTGTTTTAAAAATCATAGGCTAGTAAAATTTTCCGTAATTTTTTCATTGATACATTAACAACTGTTTACTTATTATTATTAATTTTTTTTTGTAACCTTACGCAATATTCTTCTTTTCATTATTATTTAGGCAATATAAATATGTACAATCTGTTCATAACGCACCAATAAATAGATTAAGAATAAATATAACAGTTCAGTTATTAGCGACTACGATGAGTTTTTAACTTGTAAAAATTTCCAGACCGCAGCCGGGAATCGAAGCCGGGACCTCAGTGTTGTAGACTAGCGCATTAACAATATCTACGGAAGAGGCCATAAATTTGTTGATATAAAATTATTATACTTGGTAACCGAACTATAAAACAAGTTCGATATTTTAAATATTTAGGATGCAGGATTTCCTAAGACAAAGATGATGACTTGAGTGAAAAACTGGTAAAATTTAGCGCTGTATGCAATTGTATTCGCAAGACAATAGGAAAAAACGAGACAGGACACCCAAATGAAATTTTATAGAGTAATGGCTGTATCACTTATAACACATGGGGGAGAAATGTTGGTATCATTACAGAGGAATGAATCTCGTATCCAGGCTACTGAAATGAGATTTTTACGGGGAATCAAAGGTTGTACCCGGTTAGATATAGTACGTTACGAAACAATAAGCGCCTTCCTCTACGAGCATGGAAATATAAACCTAGAGAGTAGCGAGGCTTGGAAAAACCTAAAAAGAGATGAATGCCGGGAAGGGACCATTGAGCCTAATCCTTGACAGATGATAAAGTTTATGATGAAAAAAATAATTTCTCATGAAAAGATATATTTCATTGTAGATATATTAAAAATAATAACTGTTCACTGTTTGATATTTATTACATATAAAGAACCTAAAATCTGAAAAACAAAGATAGTAAATTTATTTACGTATTAAACTATTAAGTCCGTTAGGTGCCCCGCTTTAGCCTTCACACTGAACTACTGTTGACCATCAAACTGATTGCCAAATAATTTTCGTAAAATTTAGAAGATTTTCGTATTTTAAACTAAATTTTTAAATTTCTTCTCTGATTATTGAAATAAGATCTTTGTGAATGTTGTTATTCGTCATATGTATGTTGTTGTCACGCAATAATCTTTAATACAATAATATTTTTTTAAGTATACTAAATATTATGCGGCCCTAATCAACAAAGTTATATTAAAAAAAAATATTTTTATGGTGACTCATGCCAAAGCTTCTGTAGTTCGTGGTTCAGATACAACCAATAATTTTTTTTTTTTTTGAAAATCCGTCTCATGAATTGAAAAATTATATTATTTTAACAGTTTCATTATCGAAAAATCAAACAAATATATATATACATCATATATCAACCAATCCCATCCGACTTGTACTAACATAAGTAAATTCCAATACGCGTAAGTTGGCCTTACAATTATTATTGATTCAAAATACTAGAATGCTCAGAAATGTAATAGCAAAATTATAAATTTCAAGATCATTGTTTGTAATACGGATAATTTTTTACTGATAATACACAAGCCCACTGATAGCGTTTATCAAAAGAAGGCGTTACAATATAGCTGAAATACTATACTGGAATATTCCACGACATTCAATTATGATAGTTTTACATTGAGTATTACATTATTTATTACAGTTCCACTGGGCGAAAACCTTTATTAAATTTTAGAAAATTAATAAAGTTTGATTTGAAAGTAATTAGTAAGAATCAGTTATACTGTAGAAGATCATCTGATCTTATATACTTTACAAGAATTTAAAAAAAATTTAATTTGTAATAAATTATTTATTTAAAAACTAGTTAAAGGATCGCGTAATAATTGTATTTCAATTAAAATTTAAAATATTTATAAATGTTTCATTTTAAAAGATACTTAAAAGGAACATATTTCTTGTGGTTTAAAATCAGTGGGTGTTTGAACTTCATACAATAAAATCTGACTATAACGGGCAGGTGGAGTATTAAATTAATTGCACTTGATCTGTTAGTTTCAGAGCTACAAAATTTAGTTCTTATCAATAATAATTATAATATAATTTAGTTCTTATTTAGTTTCTTATCAAATAGTCAGTTAATTATATTATGAACTATTTAAGAACAGAAGAGGTAGAGGTGCAAAAGACACTAGTCATCTCCTCTGAGAGTAATGAATTTTACTACACAGCCAGGCCCTGTGGAGAATGAAGTGAAGGTGTCATTTGCAGGGTAGAAAGTAGATGCTTTTTGGAAGGCCTGGCATGCTGATTAGCATATTTTTTCAACTGTGTGAGGAAGGCAAAAGTAAACCAGAGGTTCAAACCAGCCTTTCGGCTGTTGACCTAAACAACAACACAGTGAAATCAATACCCAGCTCAAAACAAATTTAATAAAAATATAATTAAAAATAAAATTTTATTCAAACAATAAGTTTATTGAAATTATTAATATAACGTGTAGTCAACAATTACACTAAAATACATACTCGTACCTACGTAAGAACGACACTCAGTAATCAAATATAGGCTGCTATTGAAATCAACTAAAACGATTTATAAAAAAGTAAACGTTACAAAACACAAAATTTATTTAATAACCAAAAAAATTTAGTTTTTATCTAGAATTTTTTTAGTTTAATATATATTTCATCATATAATGTTATCACAATCAGAAGTGAAATCTAAAATAAAAACAACAAAGAACACAAAATGGATAACCCAGCAATAATAAAAATATAAAAATGCAAATAATTAAACTACCACATATATATAAATTTAATAATAATAGTAAAAAAATAATTAATTTTGGACTGTAAACTATATTTTTATCGCTTATCATTGTAAAAAATATAATTAAAAAATACAAATTATTTTACATTCACTTAAATTACAATTTTGTATGCATATAAAAGGGAGGTAAGACTACTACACATTGAATTACATCATCACATAAATTAGCAATTAAATATCTTATGCAGAAAAAAATAAAAACACTAATTTTATTAACTTGCGCAATATTCTAATTAATTAAGCTAAGTAATTGAAGTATTAGATAAGCCCATTATGATAAGATTATGTTTCCATTTTCTAAACCTGATCAAATATAAATAGTTCAATTATTTTTATTAAAACATTGACGTAACAACTCAAATTATAACAACACTATAAAGTGTTTTCTATACACAAAGAATTTCATTCACTAACAACGGTTCAACACTTCATTATTAAACTCTTCAAAAACTTTCACGACTAACTGCATGGTTATGATAAACTACTAGTGGAATCTCATTGGTCACAGCATATCTACCACACAACTTCCGACTACTGAAAAAAAGTTGGCTTAGAAATCTTCTAAATTAACATAAATTGAATACATACAACATGTTCCCACAAATTAATGAGGTAATGTCTGAAACCTACTCTTAAATGAAGTGAAAGTGTAATTTGCAGGGTGCAAAGTAGATGCTTTTTGGAGGGCCTGGCATGCTGATAAGCATACTTTTTCAACTCAGTGAGGAAGACAATAGTAAACCACCTCACTCCTTGTTTTTACTTAGTAAAACCTCAAGAGGTTCAAACCAGCCTTTCGGCTGTTGACCTAAACAACAACAATATTTATTATGGCCTAATAACATATACTAAATTTTCAATACAAAAAATATTTCAAAAAAAATTCTGGTTGTGATATATAGTTAATAAAAATTAACATTAGAAAATTTATCTATCCATGTTCTTATTGTAATTATCTTCATTTTTTAAGGGTTAACGCTATGTTGAGGATAACGAAGTAAGGAACGCTTTCATATACCTTATTTTAACGTTTGGTGAACATCTTTGAACTTAATAAACAACATTTAAAATAAAGTTATTAGTGACATTACTAAAAACAATTTAATAAAATAAAAAATAATTGTATAAAAAATATTATGTCGGAAAGTGTAGTTGAAGTTTTACCATGTGCAGGAGACGAAGGTTGTTCAGGCAGGTCGGAATTCCGACGGCCGTTACCCCCATTGGTGACAAGGATACCCACGAGGGTCGAACTGACCACCCTTACAAGGATGGCCAAAAGACCTGCTGTTGATATTGAGTTCCAGGATCTCTCCTATACTTCAGGTAAGTCACTAACAACAGTCATATTTTATTAATTGAGTATAATTATTTTTAGAAATGGAATTTATAAGTAAGGTTTGGTATTGATGGTGTAATTTTTTCCCCTAATATGCGTAGGTACGTTGCAATCTGTTCAATTCAGAACAATAAGCAACTCCATGACCCAATGAGGTGAGGATGATTTGTATGACGTGTAAATAAGCTGTAATCTTGTACAGAACCCAGGTCGATCATTCCTTAGAGAGTATGGTTAGTTGAACCTAAACCATCTTAGTACACCGGTAACCACTGACTAATATTCAAATCCGTAAAAAAGTAACTACCTTTACTAGGATTTGAACCAGGTAACTTGTCTCCGAAATTAGCCGTTAAACAGCTGATTCGCCGCGATTGGTATGGTAGTCTGGTCCCGAACAACTCGGCCGGTGCGTAGTGACGGTAGGATTTTTGCATTGTTTTTACAAATTTAGCGGTTTAGGTATGTTTACACGGTTAATCTTTAATAATTTTAATAATTCTTCGTTTGCGGCCTGAAGTTTTTCTTTAAGTAACATGTTTTTTTATTTTTATTCGGCGTTTTCACGTTTTAAGAAAACTGTTTTTCTGACTGCGCAACATTAAAATTTGGAGGGTCTTCATCAAATCGAGGCCTACCTTTCTCTACGGCTATCATTTCATTTTGTAAACTGCCTGTATTGTAATTGGATGATGAGTTTAAAATATCATAAACTTCCTTACAAGCGTATCGTTTTTTCTGCTCGATTTTTACGTTCATTACAAGTCGGGTTAATCGGACGTAGAACGGCAAATTTTAATGTGGGACTGAATCCATCTTTTAGATGCGTTTTAATGAAAGATGTAGCAACTCGGACTTTAAATCGCGTACATAATCCGATTCGTCGCAATGTTCTAAACAAACGCGACCACTATCAGCAGAAAATGAATCGCCCCGCTTGCAAGCATTTATCCACTTCAGTCTAGTTTCAATGGCCTTTAGAAAACAGTAAAACTTATAATGCCCAACTCCTTTTGGTGTTTATCGTGATTACAACAACCGGCAATCGCACAACTTACCATTATTAAATACTAGTAAAGTATTACAGACCGTATTAAGACTAGTAAACATCACAGACCGACACGGTACGTATCATCGTCGGCTGTCACTGGTGACCAGTGACGTCAGAAGACGGGGCATGTCACTGCGCATATTGCTGATGATCCCTACTGTCTAGTAAAGTAACCGAGGATAAACATGATTTTTAACAAGTATAATTATTATATACTGCTACAGTGAATTATATTTAATATAATTGATTTATAGGGGATCATTTAATAATCCCCTGGGTAAATTTAAAACACCATTACACATACCCTTAAATAATTATTTTTCCGTACGTACCTTTACTTCAACAAAATATAATCAATTACACAAAGATGCTTGTTTAATCATGTAAGCTAAGATAGAATCTTTTGTAAACTGCTTTTAAAAGCAAACTTTTTTTATTTATTTATTTAACGTTGCATCTACTACAAAGGTCATTAGCGACGACGTTGGGGTGTAACTATATACAATGGAGGATGAAATGATTTTTTGTAACGTATGAAAATACGCCGTGCCTGAGTGGGACTCGAACCCACGACCAAAATAAACTTAACCAAAGTAGACTAAAAGTAAACTTGCAGCTAAAAATGAAAACAGATTCTAAGTAACAAAAGTGAGAGAGATAAGATTATTTTAGGTTAAAAGGGAAAATTTAATTTAAAATAATAAATAAAAATTATTATTAATACTTACGAAATAATTAAGAACAAATAAGTAACTGGATTAATCAGTTAGGTTATTTCTTTTTGTTACTTGTTTAGTTTTATTCCCAATTCAGTTCGAAACGGTTTAAAATATTTTTCATTTTATAAATACTGGTAGATATTTTGATTAAAATAAATTAAATTCAAATATTTTAAATTTTAATTTTCAGGTTGGCTACCTCCGTAGCGTAACGGTTAGCGCGCTAGCCTACAATGCAGAGGTCCCGGGTTCGATTTCCGGCTAGGGTATGGAAATAACAGCAAGACAAAATTCACGGTCACAGTTATATAACTCACCGTAATCGCTAATAACCAAGCGTTTATACGACTTTAAATAAACTAAAAATAAATATTTTAATTTTTTTTATTAGGCTATTCTAGTGCAGTTCGTTTACGTTACATGTTCGATTTTATTATTTTCTAGCTTTTCGGTGGTTGAAATTAGTGTTGTTATTCCGACTTAAATTCTATAAATAACTTAAGTTATTGTGATCGGACCTTAATTAATCTAATAGAGCGTTGTCTTACAACTATAATGTGTAGGTCAATGTCAGTAATTTTATTAAGTACCTTGTAGTGAATGCTATACGAGCATAGCATAAAATACTATAATAATACATTTATTTATAAGCATTAGGTGTTACCAGCTAGATAACCATTCATTAAACGTTTGTGAAACACACTTAAAACTACTTATTTAAAATGTAAATATCATATTATTCAATTGAAAAGAAGTATTGCTAAGTAAAATTTTCTACAATAGAGCGAATTTTTTTTGTAATATCCGAGTTTATTTACAATCAGTCAAAAAATTACTATAAGTAGATATGTTAAGAGTAATTACATGGTGACGACAATACTCAGTTTTATTACTTCCAAAAGAAAAACAAAATCATTCAAAATTTTTGAAAACCTTAAATCTAGATAAAAGTTGAATAACAGTAAAAGAAAAATTTAATAAAAACAACAGAGCAAGTATGCTGTTGTTTAGGTCAACAGCCGAAAGGCTGGTTTGAACCTCTGGAGGTTTTACTGAGTAAAAACGAGGAGTGAGATGGTTTAACCATTCATATTATTGGGCCGCATTGCCGAGCCTTTCTCACTGAGTTGAAAGAGTATGCCAGGCTCTCCGAAAAGCACCCACGTTCCACCCTGCAAATGACCCCTTCACTTCATTCACCACAGGGTCTGTATGCATAGTGAAGTTCATTACTCTCAGAGGAGATAACCCTGACTAGTGTCTTTTACTCCTCTACCTGTTTTGTTCTTAAATAGTTTAGTCATATAATTGGTTGACTATATGATAAGAAACAGAACTATTTTTTGTAGCCCTGGAACCAACAGATCAAGTGCAATTAATTTAACACCCTACCTGCCCGTTATGAGTATAAGAGCAAGTATAAAAGGCGTAAAAGAAGAAGAAGAAGAAGAAAATATGATGATGATATTAGTAATAACATTATAATTTACATTAATATATTCAATATCAATTAATAATTAAGTTAATGAAAGGTAATTTTTGACCACATACATAACGCAATTTCCACTAAATATTTAAAACAAAAATTTATTGTAAGAAATAATAATTATTTATAAAAAATATACCAAACAGAAACTTCAAAATTACATTTGTTTACAAATGCATATATTCGATTCGTTACAATATTATTAAGTTGGTAACTTGCTCGCCTCTCATTATTCGGTCTGGGTACGGATCCCATTCAGGCACGGCATATTTTCATACGTTACAAAAAATCATTTAATCCTGCACCGTATGGATTAGCAGTGCATTAGCATTGCAGAACAGTCGGAAGTTAAACCAAAAAAAAAAAAAAAAAACAATATTATAAAAACAAAATAGATCTTTGCCGGCCGCATTGGCGTAGTTGGTGCTCGCCTCTCATCATGCGGTCTTGGGTTCGAGTCCCACTCAGGCATGGCATTTTCATACGCTACAAAAAATAATTTCATCATTCACAGTTACAACCCAACGTCGTCGGTAATGACCACAGTAGTTGATGCGACGTTAAATAAACAAAGAAAAATAAATAGATCTTTATCTAAAACAGAACCTCCAAAAGTAACTTTTGTAACTGTAATCTTTCGATAAAACACCTGCTGATGGAAAGGTTTATAAATTCTGAGATCTAAATATTAAAAATTCCTAATGATATATGCACGTGTTCCTAAATAAACCAACTTTTGCATCTCAAACAAATTTGTTTCTTTTTTTAATTAATTATTTTAACAAACTCTAATAATCTCAGAATATTTTATTGTGTTTTAATGTTTATTAAATTTCGAAAACATTATAATAGTGTAAGCTTCATTCTGTTGATGAATTTTAAAAATTCTGTTTTTTCTGTTCTATTCTGTAATATGTTCTACAATTATGTATTAATCATTTTTGTAAATATTATTACAATTTAAATAGTCACTTGTATCCTTTGGGGTTGATTTGACCCAAACACAATAAATAAAAAAATAGATGTTAAAAATATAACTACTTGAACCTACTGTTATTCTGATAGATAAAAGTTATAGAACTTAATGAATAGTTAAAATTCAATAAAAATGGTAAAATATGAGTGATATAGACGATTACTTAATTAGATGATTAAAAAATGCATTGTTTGAAATAAATATGCATAATTAATATGGAATAAGTAATGCAGTTCTATTATTAAGCTTAAGTAACCACACTCATTTGAATCCATAACAAAGAACTGCAGTTTCATCGTTCAATAATAATTAATATTCCATTTCTTAGTCAATTTTTAATTGAAAAAATAAACTACCTTTGGTCAGTATTTTTGACCTTTCTAGGTTTTATTTTTCCCCATAAAAAATATAAACTATCTATTCTTTTATTTTTTGAACATCGCTTTTATTCCTGAAAAAGTACAACTACTTAAAATCTTTTAGTCGAAAATTCAAAATAATAGACGTTAAATTGTAGTTATAGTATTTTTTAAATTCCTGTTTCAAAAGAAATATTCCATTTCACTGTGAATGATTGAATTGAAAAATCAACTACCTTTGGTCAGTTTTTTGATCTTGATACAAGGTTATATTTTCCCCGTGAAATAAAAATGATCTATCTATTTTTTACTTTTCTTGCGTATATGAATATAGCTATAGGAAGGAAAATATGGTTTTCATGTCGATTTTTTGGAGTCGAGTTTTCACCTGGTGTACACGTTTTCAGACCTCTGAACCCAAAATACATGTTTATCGCGATTGGTATGTTTTTGTGTGTGTGTGAACAAAATAACTCAAGAACGGAACATTGTACGAAGTTGAAAATTAAAACTTAAGTTAGATACTTCTAGACGCCTGACACGAACATTTTAATCAAAATCGGTCAATTGAAAGTAGTAGTTTATTCGTGTAATTTTTCACTTTTTACGATTTTCTCGAAAACGGCTCCTACGATTTTTTTTAAATTTTCTTTTTACATTTATTATGCTCTACATTATAGGGTGGGAACTAGATCTGCGTAAATTCTTGAGAAGTCTTTGCTCCCGTAAAAAGAAATACTTTTTTTTAAGATTGCGGCCTTATTACGCATTTTAAGACAAAAGTGTGTAGATCAAGGTTATATGAAATTAAAATATCTTCAACTTTTATTTTAAGCATTTTTCTCTACAGAGCCTTGTTTAGCGTGAAAGGGTGATTTTCCGTATTATTAAGCCAAACTGAGGTTAGTTTTTTGCATCATTCACTCATAATTAAAATAAGGTTATGTTTTTGAGGTTAGTTTTTTTATTGTTTATTTCTAATGTTTTATTACTAATGTTAGGTTATATGTTCATTATCAATTTTATCACCAGTTTTTAAAGCTAAGATGAATACATGATTATTGTAAAAAGAATAAGACTATTTGCAAGAATGTTGTAGAATCAATGTCATCCTTACCGGCTCATTTTGGTATAGCACCCAAAGTACTGAAATCAAAGTTAGAATTTTAAAAGTTTATATTGTTGTTTGATTGATTTATTTTGTAACTATTTTTTCACTGTGTATTTCTACACAAAATATTCTAGTGACAAAGGTGTAGGAAACGATTTAAAAAAATCTTTAAAACAATCTGTTGAACACGAAAATGTTATAACCTACTGATTTACGTAGATGTGGAAACCTAAGAAATCTGTACACACGCGTGCGTACACATATATCATTTACGTATTATTAAAATCTATAATTGACGGTACGGGTAACGTGTGGGTGTTAGATTTTATGTATTTTTTTTTTAAAAAACATGAGTACTACTTCACATTTCATGTTCCTGATAAAATAGTAACACATGATTGATAATTTGATAAACTTGACTTCGTTTAGTAAATTTTAATAATTAAAATTTTTAAAACCCAAGTTCAATTGTATTCAATACCAAAAATTTAGTTCAAGGTTACCTTTATTGTATTTACGTTTACATTTACTTTTATATTTAATCACGTGCTAATGAAACTTCATAACGATTAAATTAGGTTAAATATTTAGGCTTCACTTTCAAATTAGGCTAAAAGGTTCCTGCAAAAATAGATTTAAGAATAGTAAACATTGTAAAAAAATAATAAACATCAAGTAATAAATATCCAAACTACTATGTTAAACTTTTCCTATGTTTTTCAATGAAGACTAATAAACAATCCGGGAGCAATTAAAATCTTGTTGAGCCAATTTGCTAAAACATTTTTGAAGTGCTATTATAAATTTGTTTAAGCATGAGAAAACGATCTAAAACATTTTAATTACATAAGATTCAGAATACAAAGATATATTTAAATTGTTATAGTTACTTAATGGAAGAAATCTTCAGATGCAGGTTATCGAGTATAACGTGATTTCACACAGTAAGTCTCACTCTGATTTTAATACAACGTAGCTCAGAAAACAAGAAAACTTGGTTCAAGTTAGGTTTAAATTTACTAAAATTAATATATTTGTTTTTAGGTATCTATTTTTTTAAATAAAATATTTAATATTTAGAAAATATGAAAATATTATACTACTGATAATGTGATAAATTGCCCATAACAGACAGGTGGAGTGTCAAATTAATTACACTCAATCTGTTAATTGCAGGGCTAAAATAAAAAGTTATGTTTCTTATCACATGGTCAGCCAATTAAATGACTGAACCATTTAAGAGCAGAAGAGCCAGAGGTGTAAAAGACACTAATCAGAGTTATCTCCTCTGAAAGTAATGAATTTCATTATACAGCCAGACAATGTAGTGAATGAAGTGAAAGTGTTATTTGCAGAAAGGAAAATATGTGTTTTTCAGAAGGCCCGACATGCTGATGAGCGTACTTTTCCACTCAGTGAGGAAGGCAGTTGTAATCCACCTCACTCCTCGTTTTACTTAATAAAACCTCTACAGGTTCAAGCCAGCCTTTTGGCTGATGACCTAAACAACAACAGTATGATAAAATATTATTTATTTTATGATTTAATTTTAAATATATATTTTTACTTTCTATTTTACTACATATATGAATACATAGGGAAGGAAAGTATTGGAACTTAAGTTAGGTAAAATCTAAAGTGGTATGAGAACTGAAGTTATATCACTATAAAGCCTGACAGAAAACTTTTCATCAAAATCGATCAACCGGAAATAATAGTATATTTGTGTGGTTTTTCAATTTTTTGCAATTTTCTCAAAAACGGCTCAAACGATTTTTTTTAAATCGCCTTTTTATTTATGCGTTACAAGATAAGCGCAATGTCAGTTGAAATTATCAGGGATTGTGCTCTCGTGGTAAATTGTTTCTTTACAATTTTCATATGCATGTTAGAGCAAAATGTAAATATAGCCTAATTGAAGTTGTAGAAAATTATGAACCTACATCTTTTATTTTAAACATTTTTTTCTAAAAGACTTATTTTAGTGTCAATTTTCTGTATTTTGTTCATGATAATCAGTAATAAATGGGATTTTTTAAGATTGTAGGTTTAGTAACGATTTTATGACAAAAATACGAGTAGTTAAGTAGTTAAGTTATCATAGAAAATTTAAAAAAATCTATAATTTTTTTATAGATTTTCTTTCTAAAGAGCCTAGTTTAGCGTCATGAGTAATTTTCCATAATTTTAAACCCTGCAGAGATTGATTTTCATTGAGCGTTATTCACCTACGATTAAAATTAGGTGATATTCTTCATTTTACATTGTTTACTACTGCCCATAAAAGACAGGTGGAGTGTCAAATCATTTACACTCAATCTTTTCGTAACAGGGCTAAAATAAATAGTTCTGTTTCTTATCACGTGGGCAGCCAATTAAATGACTGAATCATTTAAGAACAGAAGTTATAGAGTGTTATAAAAGACACTAATCAGAGTTATCTCCTCTGAAAGTAATGAATTTCATTATACAGCCAGACCCTGTGGTGAATGAAGTAAAGGTATCATTTGCAGGGTGGAAAATATGTGCTTTTCAGAGGGCGCAGCATGCTGATAAGCGCATACTTTGACAATTAGTGAGGAAGGAAATTGTAAACCACCTCACTCCTCGTTTTACTTAGTAAAACCTCTACAGGTTCAAACCAGCCTTTCAGCTGATGACCTAAACAACATTGTTTACTAATGAATGAACGTATGTTATATTGGTGATTATTTACAATTGCAAGAGAAAGTCGTGTGAGTATTTTTACAAAATAATGACATTTCTTGTGCCTTTAAAATTTATAAATATTATTAGTTTATTCTCAAATTTTAAGTGCCATCTAATGAATTTCATGAGTCATGAACTTTTCGTTAAAAAGAACCTTAAATTTATGCGTACAGAGAAAAAGATTCTGTCATTAAAATTGCACAATCTGCTGTAAAAATTGCAAATATAGCTAATAATTTAATTCTATTACGATCGCCGGAAATGTAGCATGGTCATTAACATACGTACACAATGCTTTAGTTAGCCTGCAGCAAAACATGTAACATTTTTATCTCGTTTTTGTTTGTATACTTTAGTTTTACAAAATCCTTTTAAAAAACTCTTTGTTGTATTTAATTAATGTTATCAGAATAAAACCTATAGTACTAAAAGAGTAGTTTAAAATTATACTCCTTAACTACGAGGTAAGAAATTTCACTGTTTGCCAACCGTTTGCCTTTGACCTCAATTTTAAGCAGTAAATTAGTTGAAAAATATGCAATACGAAGAATTATTTATCATAGCTTCATGTTGGGCATGTGTAACATGTAATTTTTAGTTACAATTTCTCCACACATTTCTTTTCGTTTTCATAAAGTTCCATGAATTTCTGATACATGATACATGTTGTTTCTTAATATCTTCTTCTTCTTCTTCTTCTTCCTTTCACGGGTTAGGCGTTGCTGCCTGTTCCGAACCTCCACCATCTGCCCATCTCTTCCTTGGACGTCCTCGATCTCTTTTACCCCTTGGCTTGTACCATAGCTTGGGTACTCTTGGGTACTCTTTCATCCTTCATTCTACCTAAGTGATCTATCCACTTCTTCCTGCCCTCCATTACTTTATCATTTATGGAGAAGATATTAAGATGTTGTCGTATCTCCGTGTTTCTGTAACGGTCTTCTCTACTACAGCCATAAGTTTGCCGGAGAAATCTCATTTCTGCTGCTTGTAATCGGCTCTCTTCCCGTCTTGACAGAACCCAAGTTTCACTTCCGTAAAGTACTGTTGGAGCAGCTATCGTTTTATAAAATCTCATTCTAGTGTCTTTACTTGTGATGTTTTTCAAGTTCCTGTGGATAGTACCTCATATGTGTTGAAATCGGTGGATCCTATCATACACCTCCTTTCCCTGTTGATAAGTTACATCGCAACCTAGATAGTTAAAATGGGATATCTGTTCTATAATCTTATTATATATGACAATTTTACTTCTGACAGGATCCTTCCCCCTGAATGCCATTACCCTTGTCTTTTTGGTTGAAATTGTCAAATTATATTCCTGGCATATTCTACTCATCTCATACACTGCTCTCTGCAGGTCATCCTCCTTCTCCTGTAATATTATCAGGTCGTCAGCAAATAAAAGGCAGTTTAACTTCAAACTTTCATTCATGTAGATACCTGAATGTACTAATGGTTTCCAACTCTTGATCACGTCATTTATAAAAATATTAAATAGCGTGGGAGATAGTCCACATCCTTGTCTTAGTCCTTTATTAATTATTATTTCATCAGAGTAGGAATTCCCCGTATCTACTTTGATTTTCGTATCTTTATATAAGCTTTTAGCTGCCCTTATGAGATGGGGCGGACATCCTGTCTTCTGCAACACATCCCATAGTTTTTCCCTGTCTACTGTATCAAAAGCTTAATATTACAAGCATAATAATATTGTGACACTTATCGCTAAGGTTCGTTTTGGTATCTGGGTAAAATAAATAATTAACAAACTATCTTTGAAATACAAACAAGTGTTTATTACTCACTATAAATTACAATTAATAATGTCACTTAAATCTACAAATAAATTGCAATTAAATTGTAAATTACAATAAAAATTATAAATTAATGACAATAAATCAACTTAACTAGATAATCTTGCACTTAATTAAACTAAATATTACTCACAACCAATATAGTATACCGATGTTTACAGTACGCTGGACCTTCTCACAAAACGTAACTGATACACAGTGTCCAATTGGCTTCAACTAAGCATTTTACTCGCTGAAACAGAGCAAGACTAACTTCAAGACGGCCTCTCCTTGTATATGCCTACCTAACTTTTAGAAAATGCTACATTAACAAAGCTATATAAAAATACAATGTTTCTTTTGGTTCTGGATGAATCTTAACAAAAGGTTGAAACATTATATTTGAATAAAAAACACATTAGAACACCTTAACAAAAGAGCTAATTACCTAAATAAACACACAGATCCCTCTCAGGTAACCGTCACACAATAGGCTTATACTATACCTAACCATTTATATGCTATATGTAACTATTTATATATTCATGGAAGGATTTACAGCCCCAG
Organism: Catonia carolina; assembly: GCA_035578175.1. Classification (NCBI taxonomy): domain Eukaryota; kingdom Metazoa; phylum Arthropoda; class Insecta; order Hemiptera; family Achilidae; genus Catonia; species Catonia carolina. Next base: position 249,798,700 of record JAQMRL010000001.1, on the reverse strand, counting down.
TTGAAAAACTTTAATATTTTTTGTTTACAACAAAACAATAACATTTATGTCTTTACCTACAGTAGTTTTAAACTGAATTTTTTTTAAATGGATGCAACCTTTCTCAATAACCCGGTACTACACTCCTTTTCTGGACTTCTGAAATTAACTGATCTGTATCCATTGCTTTTCTGACGATAAATGCAAACAGCGGTGAAAAAAAACTAGTTTGTATACCAAACCAATAGTGGGCGGGCTTAGACGCCCGCACCGCACGCACCAAGATTAACTTAAGACACCATCATTTATACCCTCATGTTTTATCCTGAACGTCTATTACACGCTCCGCGACGCCCGGATGCTGCTAGGACACGGCGAGGACAGACGTTAACGTCATCGAAACCTTTTGGCAATTAATCTTTTAGATAATAATGACCACTACCGCAGACTGAAAAATTTCAAAATTGTAGACAACGTACAAACCATATTAAAAATTATCAGTGATTGCTATTGCCGATAATAATTTCTACATTTGATACAAATCATAAAGATAAAATTAAAAATTGACATGACCAAAAACGAAAATTGATTTTTAATTTGAAGTTACACCGTAGAATAATCTCCATCAAAATTTATTTTCTAAAGGTACAAAATTTACTAATAACTAAATTGCAAATAATCTACATAAGATTTGATAAAAAATAAAAATATTAATCTTATAATTTAACGAAAAACTACTGACATTTAAAATTGTAAACACATATTATTAAAAATTACTTCCTCAAAACTTAAATTTTTTGCTAATTACAATAATTTGATACGAATCCCCATTAACTGCGTACGTCCGGTATAAATGATTCACACACATACTTGAAATTCATTTAATAAATTTCGAGCTCGTCAATATGGCAAAAAATTTTTAACTAAAGAAAACATATACATTTATAAATATATAAATGGTAAACGGTATTTAATTTGTAAAAAACCTGAGTCATTTTAAAATGCTACCGGAAATCATTGAAATAATTAAATCGAAATAAAGTACAGTATCTAAAATTACAAAAATATTTTGAGAGAACGTTTATATGTAACTATATCAATAATTTTAATCGTTTTTTTTAATTAATGATAGCTATTGACAAGTTGTCAGAATATTTGACAAAGTCGTTGATCTTTTTGTGTAAACATTTATAAGCAAATAAATATCAAGGTAGTCGATTGAAAATTAACACCTTGATATTGTTGTTGTTTAGGTCATCAGTCGAAAGGTAGGTTTGAACCTATAAAGGCTTTATTAAGTAAAACTAGGAGTGAGGTAGTTTACCAATGTCTTCCTCAATTAGTGGAAAAGTATGCTTAACAGCATGCCAGGGTCTCTGAAAAGCATCTACTTTCTACCCTGCAAATGACATCTTCGCTTCATTCACCACAGGATCTGGCTGTATATTTGTATTCATTACTCTCACGGTAGAAATACAAGTAATATCAAAAGTACGATTGCTCAAGCTAGAAGATCCTTTGACATCAAAAACAGCTTACTGACTACAAATATTGATTTACAAATTAAGAAACAATTCTTAAAACACTATGTTTGGAGTGTAGCATTATACGGAAGTGAAACGTGAGTGATAGAGGCTGTAAAAAGGAAGAGGATAGAAGCTTTTGAAAAGTGATGTTTTAAGAAATTGTTAAGGATTAGGTGGTGGACAAAATAAGTCATTTAAAGGTTCCTAGAAAAGTGAATGAAATGAGAAGTATATGGAAACATCTTACCAGAAGAAGAGATAGGCTAGTGGGGCATATCTTAAGACATCCAGGTATTGCTCTATCAGTAGTGGAGGGTAATATTGAGGAGAATTGTAGAAGGAGGCAAAGGTTAAAATATTTAAACCAAATTACAAAAAATGCAGGGTGTTAAATGTATGTAGATATGGAATGACTTACGCAAGATAGAACAACTTGGAGAACTGCATCAAACTAGTCGAGAGACTGTTGACAAAAATATATATTCAGAAGAAAAACTCTGACTAATGCATTTTACAACCCTATTTCTTCTGTTCTAAAATGCTTCAATCATATATATAAACTGACCATGTGATAAGAAACAGAACTATTTTTTGTAATCCTGAAACTAGCAGATCGAGTGCAAATAATTTAACATTTACCTGTCCGTTACGGGCAGCACCTTGATATTAAAAGCAGTTAAATTTAATTACTTTGAAACTATTTTTTTATTAAGGAGTAAATAATTCAGAAATACACTTTTACAGAGATATCTTTCTTTTATATTAATTTCAATCTTACGATTATTCTTTGTTAGGCTAATGCATTTTTAAATCATGACGTTTCTTTAAAATATTGCAATCGCTTAACTCAGTTTCTTATACGATATTTATTACAAATCTGTCACAACTTCTGAATATTTATTCAAGTTCATAAATGACGTATATTTGAACTGATTTAAATATTTAAACACCGTAAAATTATAATACCGTACCATGTTTTAAATACTTTTTACATAACACAACCGGTCAGGTATAAGCCTACGAATTGAGTAGCTATTACGGTTTGATTAAATTAACTCACCATATACAATAATTACCTACTGCAAAAAACATAAATAAACCTAAAAAATCATAGTTATTTCAGATAATTAAACCAATAATGGATTATATAATATGTTTAATTATATAGGAATATCAATAAACCATTTACTGGTATTTTTCTCAAAAATTTTAATCGTCTACCTTTATATTTAGATTGTAATGAATGAATGTTACACGAAATCATAACGTAAAAACTTTTGTATTTAGTTTTAATTTTTGGTTTTAGTGGACATATTGTCTAACGAATTTTCTTCTATTTTTCCTTCCTTTCACGGATTATGCCGTCTAACCTGTTTCGACTTCATTTTCTATCTTTTTTGCGGCCTGCCCACATTTCTTCGTCCATCAAGAATATGGTAAATTCTAGTTTTGCACATCGATCATCACTCATTCGTATCAGATACTTGTTCCATTTCTCTGGAGGGCTGTACAGCTGTTTTCGCCTACCATCTAATGTTTTACGTTTAATGATTACATGTTCATTCCACGTAAGCCGTCTACGTATTAATATTTTTGTTAAATTAAAAATAATGCCAGCTAACTTTCATAATCCATAGAATCAATTGCTTATTTTTATTTTTTCAAAGTTTTGAATTTCGTAGTTATTTACAAATCAAAATTCCTTCAATGATTCATGTACTGTAAATAAATATTTAACCTGTAGACTAGTAACTAGTAAGTACTATTCATTTCAATTTTATAATTTTTAAGCCTTTCTAATAAATATCTAATAGGATTTGAGTAATATACGGAACTTGAGTTCGTAGACCTTAGTATCTTCATTCATATCGAATAGAATATAGTTCATCGTTTGATATAGTAATATTGTTAATAATGTTAATTAAATGTGTCAGCACAGTTGTCTTTTGCGTTTGACTTGACCACTGACACTTAATAATGTGAACGAACATTATATACGAAAGGTCAATGCACATCATAACACTTATAAAAGACTGAATTAAAATTTTGCAATCCACCTATATACCGGATAATATAAACTTAGTAATAAAATACAATTTTTCATATTTCTGCTAACAAAACCACGTTTTTCTTTGAATTAGTAATTTAACAAAGAAGTGGGCTTAAAATTTACTTCTGAAAGAAAAATGGAAAACTGAAATTAAGTTTTTAGCATTACAAATTTTAGACCAAATAAATTTACAAAACCATTATGATAATTTAACATTCTCAATTTTTGTAAGTAATTTATTTCATCCGCGCTCACCTACTTTAGCAGAAATTTGAAATTTTAATAAAAACCACATTATAGTTTGTTCTAAATATTATATAAAATATATATACTATATATGTATATGAATGCCGAATGATAGAATATTGAAACAACTGATCTTCAGGAACTTGAACAAAAAGATTACGGGAAGATACATCGAAGAGATTAAAAGGGATCTCAATGAAATTGGATTGGCAATGAAGGACACGTTTTAGAAGAAAACAATAAACAGTACTCTCGAAAACACACAGATTTTATTGGGGAAAAGCAGAAAGACGCACGGTGGAGGTTACAGATGAGATACGGAAACAAAACTCGCACGGTCTCAAAAAGTACTGGCAAAACCGAAAGGCTAGACCAATAAATTATCCGAAGATCACCAGAAATCGATTGGCTTGGTGGTTCAATGTGGCCTTAAAATAAAAAAAAAACTATTGTCTACTATGGTAACCTGAGAAATGGTTCGTTGCTTTCAGTTAGTAAATTTATAAGCTTTTAAAAAATTCGTTGTGCCAAATAAACTAAAGGTTTTAGGAATATTTAGCCATTAGACTATATCAAGTAGTTTTTTAATGCTGTTTAAATTTTTATTAATAGTTCTACCTGTAGACAAAAATCTATTTGTGCCTTTTAAAAGTATACATTTCAATTTTATTTAAACCTAATTTTTAATTGTGTAAGGATGTCCAAGGATGTAATTTGTTAACAATGAACGTGATACCCAAATAGTAAAACTAAAGTTATACTACAGTACATAAGTCTAATGAGGTTTGCTTTTTATAGTAACGTAGTAATATATCAAGTAGATATTCCCTTCATTGTTCCTTATTAAAATTATTAGTGCGTAAATTGTGAAACAAAAAAGTTGCATCCTTATTTTTTATCTCAATATAACATCTTAATATTTCGGCACGGGAATAATACTAAATAAAAACATAAAAAAAACAAATTTTGGAAGTTGTATAGTGTATATTAAGTTTTATATTAGATTTTTTTTAACTTTTATATTAAATTACAAAAAAAAACCTTGAATAAGTGCCGCGAGCTTGTATTTACGATAATCTTTTCACAATAGTGTATTTATTCCTCTAAGGAACAAAATTTCCCAGAAAACATTTTCTTGTGTTTGTCAATTTGTCAAATTAAGATTTTTTTCCAATCACTTCAGACAAACAACTATAAGCAAATATTAGAAAAAAAAACAAAAATAAATACTTAAGCTTAAATATTTAATTCCAGGGCTGCAAAAAATAGTTCTGTTTCTTATCACATGGTCAGTCAATTGTATGACTGAAATATTTAATGGCAGAAGAGGCAGAGGTGTAAAAGACACTAGTCAGAGTTATTCTCCTCTGAGAGTAGTGAATTTCATTATACAGCAAGACCTTGTGGTGAATGAAGTGAAGGTGTTACTTGCAAGTGAAAAGTAGATGCTTTTCAGAGGGCCCGGGATGCTGATAAGCGCATAATTTGCCACTCAATAAGGAAGGCAATTGTTAACCACCTCACTCTTCGTTTTACTTAGTAAAACTTAGTAGCCTCTAGAGGTTCAAATCAGCCGTTCGGCTGATGACCTAAACAACAACAAAACATTTTAAGGATAAAATCCAATAATTTTATCCTCTTAAAAATAAACTTATTATGGGTAAGACAAAAACAAACAGAATTGTTAATTAAATATTTCAACAATTATGACATATAATAAAAATAACTAGAGAGAAAAACCGTTAACTTTTTATAAACATACATAAGTTTTCTTTTAATAAAAATATGAACGATAAATTTAGTACTAATACCCTATGCTATTTAAAATAATATTTTATTAATAAAAGAGTAATGACCTAATCCCACGGTACTAATACTAGCTGCTATAGGAATAGCAGCTAGCAAAATAGCATAATGGGAACGAACAACTAGCAGCTATTTTAGTTAAAGGTCTAATGACTTTGAATATGTTTGATATTACTAGCGCTAGTAGAGGAGAAAAGGTCACGTGACTGACTAGCAGTAGTAAACTAGCTCGACGTGAACGTTTGAAAACGATGGTAGTAAGCTGTAGTTTTTACAGCAGTACACAACACAACTGACGTATCTTTTCAGATCAGTGGCATTAATTAACCAGCTCCGTGGGAACTGTCACCTACGCGCTAGTAGATCATACTAGTAATAAGCTAGTAAACTAGCACCGTGGGAACAGGGCATACTGCTTAGCCCTACTGTTAAGCATTAAAAAATTAGATAAAAAAAATCTGGTGTAAAACACTCACACGACTTTTTCTTTCCAATGCAAATAATTAATAATAAATAACCTAACATTGGTAATGAAACACAAGAAATAAACAAAAAACTAACCTCAATAAACATAACCTAATTTTAATCATGAGTAAAAGACGCAAAATGAAAATCAACCTCAGTTTGGCTTAAAAATACGGAAAATCACCCTTTCACGCTAAACTCGGGTCTGTAGAGAAAATGCTATGTAATAACAGTTGTAGTAGATCTTTAAATTTCCTATAAATTTGATTATAATTATGCATTTTTGTCGTAAAATGGATACTACGGCCGAAATCTAAAAACGCTAATATAAGCTTTATACAAAGAAATATTTGAAATAAAAGTAGTAGGTTTCTAAATTGTCTACAACTTTTATTATATACACTTATGCGTTAAAATGCAAATTAATGCTGCAATCTTAAAAAAAAAACATTTTTTTCTACGAGAGAACAGCCTCCCTAAGAATTTCTTCAAGAGTTACAGACATGGCGCCTACTCTATCTTGTAGAGCATAAAAAATCGTAGGAGCTGTTTTTGAGAAAGTCGCAAAAAAGTGAAAAATTACCCAAATAAACTACTACTTTCGGTTGATCGATTTTTATGAAAATTTTCATGTCGGGTCCGGTAGTAGTATCTAACTTAAGTTTTAAGTTCCAAGTTCGTACGATGTTCCGTTTTTGAGATATTTTGTTCACAGACACACAGACACACACACACACGCGCACGCGCGCGCGCACGCACGCATGCACGCACACAGACCAATCGCCAAAAACATGTTTTTTGGTTCAGGGGGTCTGAAAACGTGTAGATCCGGTGAAAACTCGATTTCGAAAAATCTATATGAAAACAATTCTCTCCTTTCTCTATATTCATATTGGCAAGAGAAAGTAAAACTTAGTAGTATAAATTAGAATTTTGGAAACAAAAAATTGTTATATTAATACAGAAAAGTATTGGATTTATTTATGTTGGACAACCTTGTTACAAAATAAAAATAAATGTTTTAATTTCTTAGATTGTTTATTTTTTCTTTTTGACAAAATATGAGAAAACTATAATTTTGTAAAAAATATAAAAACAGTTTAAGAGGTAATTAAATAGGCCTATAATACGTAGTTAAAATAATTACTGTTTTCTTACAGTTTATGCCTACAAATTTTATCAAAATACTACTTAATATTAATTACAAATACAATGTATTTTCATATAATTAGTAAATCACATACCATAAAATTAAATTACAGATAATTATTGCATATATTATGTAATAATTAGTAGTTTACAAACTAATACTTAAAAGTATTTTTATTTATAGTTTTTTCTAATATTAACATCCGGTTAGTTTATAAGTATAAGGTAAGTCGGTAAAAATTTCCGCAGTTCAATTTCAATCTATCAGTGGGAATATGAAAAGCTAACAGAAATTTGAATTAATTCCTAAAATTTATTAAAAAAGATAATAAACATAACAAATAATTATTAGAAAATAATATTTTTATGATTTCAAGAGTGAAGTAGCTATTAGTTATCTTAAACGTTTAATCTTTTAACGTTTTATCGTTTAATCGTTTCTAGTTAGGGTATCTGTGTAAATGATTGTCACGCCAATTCATTGTGAGAAATTGTGTCACCGTTGTGATATCAATGGTTCAGCTAATAAGTTCCTTTTTGAAATCTAATTTAATACATACAAAAATTATTTTTTTGTACGACGCACATATTTATATATTTTTATATATTTTTCAGAGAACACATATTTAGCTAAGTAATAGAAAACTGGCTTTAAAATTTAAGCAAATATTTTGGTACTCGGAAACCAACAAAATATTTTAATTTACGAATAAGAAGTACGTAACTTACAAGGTATCTTCACTGGGAGATACATTTCCATTATCGATTAACTAGCAAATCTAACTTATTTATTGTTCAGTATGGAACTGATAATCAGAAATAAAACAACCTTTTCAGTAGCTTATTAATTTTTTTAAATTTAATAGAGAATTTTAGTTAATAAAGCATTTATCCAAGGTGGAAAATATTCACTTTGCGACTTGAAATCATCTAATTCTTCATGGTTCCGAAAATTTGGATTATTACATTTACTCACTTGTGGCACGAGAAGCCTCTTATATCTATTTACTCTTCGTCGTTCTCCCCATGGAAGTACACTCACAATCATAAGCTAACCTAGCTCATTGCCCATATCACACAATTTTATTTTGTTGAATTTTTGTTTGATTAATATACCGTAGGAAAATAATTGTAATGAAACTCTACAGTTTTTTTGCACTACAGTCGAATGCGTAATTTTTTCTTTGTATACTTCATATACTTTTAAAAATGTGTGCTTGTAAATCTGTGCCAATTTGGCTTTCACAAATAAAAAACCGTTTAATTTGAAACAACTTGTGACCGCAGTAAATATATAATTAAAGAATAGTTTGTAACAAATTTAATCTTAAACAGACGAGTAAAATGAATTAAATAACTGTGCATTCAACATAAATTAATTAATCCTGTACTTTTGTTAAAACGAAGTTTAATAAATTCACTCATCTTTTTTTAAGCTGCTTTAGTTTTTTATTTGACAGTTGCGTGTGTTTCGGTGGAACCACCATCATCAGAGTATATTACATCGTTTGAAAATAATTTTTTTTATTAATAATAATCTATAAAAGATGTTACACCTTCAGTCATCCGTACAAAACAGAGATAAATAAAATAAATACAGTGTTAGTTTTATACAGATGACTGAAGATGTAACATCTATAGATTTTAAAAATGTTTAGTTTCAAACTATACTCTGATGATGGTGGATCCACCGAAACACGTGTAAGTGATAAATAAAAAATAAAGGCAGCTTAACAAAAGGTTAGTGAATTTATTATATAAATTTATTGTGTTGTTGTTTAGGTCATCAGCCAAAAGGCTGGTTTGAACCTGTAGAGGTTTTACTAAGTAAAACGAAGAGTGTGGTGATTTACAAAATTGCCATCCTCACTGAGTGTTAAAGTATGCTCTTATGAGCATGCTGGGCCCTCTGGAAAGCACATATTTTCCACTCTGCAAATGACAACTTCACTTCATTCACCACAGGGTCTGGCTGTATAATGAAATTCATTACTTTCAGAGGAGATAACTCTGATTAGTGTCTTTTACACCTCTACCTCTTCTGTTCTTAAATGATTCAGTTATTTAATTGGCTGACAATGTGATAAGAAACAGAACTATTTACTTTATCCCTGCAACGAACAGATAGAGTGTAAATAATTTTAATTAAATTTATTGTATAAAATATAGTTAATTTCAAGCTGCAGGATGCATTTATATGGATTTATATTTGAATGAAGATAAAACGAAGTAGGTTTAGATTTTGCAAAGTGTAGTTCAGTATTCAAGAACAGGAATACATTCCTATTTAAAATCTATTATACATTGCATTGACGCAATACAGTAATGAAATGCAACTTTGTTCGAGCTAATGACCATATCAGTTGGTACTCTACAATATCTCTATAATACATAATAATTCAATAATGTAACGTTGCACGCATGCATTTTTTATATTACCTACTCATTTTGTCGCGTATCAGAATAAAAATAATTTACTTAAAGCACGGCTAAGGTAATATAGTACGTTTTCCGTGAGTTTAATAATTCTTCAATTATGAATACTATTTCTTAGAGTAGCCTAATGAATAAATCTAATTAAATCTTGAATAAAAAAATAGTTTGTTTATAAAATAAATGTTAATAAAAACACTATTACAGTATTCAAATCTAGTTGTAAGATTCCAAGAGGTCAGCTACTTTTGTATCAGTACATTTCTATAAACAAAATTTTGTTTCTACTATTACTAATGAGATAAAACTGACATAAATATGTATTATGCTTTTTTTTTTAAAGAATTCTATCGATAGTTTACTTACTACTTACAATTTTTCAGTGTTACTTGAATAAATATTTTTACGTTTTTCTTATTTTATCCAAAACTCTGTAGTTTAATAATTAACCTTTAACTATTCAATGGGATGAAAAATATAAATAATAAAATAACTATCGAGGATTTGGAGAACACTATTCAATAGTCATCAAGCAGAAGATAAGTAAGTTAGTAAGTTCCAAAGGATTTGTGGCACAATCAATAGGACATTGAACGACTGGGCCAGACCTGATACAATGATTAAGTTTTACAAGGTGATGCCAACTCCGATAATAATGTATGGGAGTGAAGCATTGGTGACCACGACGAGGAAGGTAAAAAGGATCTTATCAGCAGAGATGAGATTCCTGCAAAGCGTTAAGGGATGCTCGAGATTGGATAGAGCGCGGAATATGGATATAAGGAAGGAGCTCCAAGTCTACTGCCTGAATGAGAAGATTGAGGGGTATCGAGGACGATGGAAGGGACACTTGGGCAGAATGCTGGACCACAGAATACCCTCTAAGTACACCGTTATGCACTGGTTGGACGGAGTGATGTGGGTCGACCTCGGAAAACATGGATATAAGATGAGAGTCTCATGTTTGTGAGTTCGGAACAGGCGACGGCCTAAGCCTTGAAGGAAGAAGAATAAGAAGAAGACTATTCAATAGTAGGACTTCGAAACAACTTTTCCATAGTACAGAACTTCTGAAATCATATAATTTTTAAAAATTGTTAACTAAGAAGTTTAACAATTTTTTGTTAATTATAAATTAATAATGTTCAGAAAAGTATATAGTTTTACATTTAGGCCTAACTCAGATTTTTTATATCGGATAATCTTTTTAACTAAGCTTGCCACAATTCCTCGCTTCCAAAGCCGGACTTTTCTTTGAAAAGGGCTGTTTTTTAGTAAATAACATACAAAATATTTTTTTTTTATTTAAGAATTATTTTTTCCACTGAAATACATTAGTTTACAATTAATATCTAAGTAATTTTGTATTCCAAATTATTATTTTTAGAATAATAATGTTAACTGGTTTGCCCATAACAGGCGTGAAGTGGTAAATTATTTACACTCAATCTGACAATTCCATAGCTACAAAAATATAGTTCTGTTTTCTATCACATGATCAGCCAATTATATTACTGAATCATTTAAGAACAGAAGAGGTAGAGGTGTTCAAACAGTAGTCACAGTTATTTCCTCTGAAAGTAATGAATGTCGTTATACAGCCAGACCCTGTGGTGAATGAAGTGAAAGTGTTATTTTGCAGGATGGAAAATATGTGCTTTTCTGAGGGCCCGGTATGCTGATAATTAAACTTTTTCACTCAGTGAAGAGGGCATGGTAAACCACCTCACTCCTTGTTTTACTTAGTAAAACCTCTGGAGGTTAAAACCAGCCTTTCGGCTGATGACCTAATCATCAATGTTAACTAAAAGTAGGTACAAAAGAATCTAAACATTTACTTAGAACTGGATCCTGCGATTACAGCATAAAAATGTACTCGTAACATCAGATTCTTTTTCTTTCCCTGGAGTTGGACGGGTATGATATTTCTCAGATGATATAGTATATTTTTGCAACGAACACTTTTATCATTTTTAATTTTTCCGTAAAAGCCCACCCAAGACAACTTTCAATTAACTTTTAATGGTCTAGCATCGCCGCGTACAATGTTATCAATCTTTAAATCAAAAACAGAGCAACATTTCCGGGCCACCGGTCCTTTACACAGATATCCGAAAATCTCAGACATTCGTTAACCCCGAACACTTCTTTGGGTACAAGTCTAAACCCCGGGCTAAGCCAGAACATTTGACTAATAATATTTTAACTTATTATGGTCGATGAACAATGTAAATATTCTCCGGTGAATACCATGCTGTGAAATCTTAATTATATCTTATAAAATTATTTCATTAGATCCATTTCATCAGAGTCGAGTCTTGTTTAGACTAACAAGTTTCACAACTTTAGAAATACTTCAATAAATAAATAATATGTACGGGTTAAATTGAGAAACTCCCAATCTATCTGAAGGAGGTTGTAAAAGAGAACAAACATAATTATTTTACATCGAAATATTTCATACAATTTAGTATTATTCTAATTTTTAATTATCATCGTAAAAAATTCATTTATTTAAATTGATTATAACTATTGAAGATTGTAAACGGGAAAGTAAATTAACAAATTACAGTGAAAGTTTGACTACCAAACTACCGTATTTGACTATTTAAATTTTAAAACCTGATATAATGTATTTATTATGAAGTATTAAAACTTTATTATTCCGTAGTTGTAAAGTCTTGCACAAAAGATCTAGGCCAGAAATAATAGTATTGGCGATTTTGGTAAGATATTAATTCCTAGTAAGATACCACTAACCTGTAGCAACTGAATTTGTCCGCTGATGATTATATTTCAATAAATTAGTTATGGTAGAACTTAATTTACTTTGCGCGGAGTTTCCTATAGGCTGCAGTGTTTCTTCTTTCTCAGTTTGTTATTTTCTCATTTCTGGCAATCAGCAAGCTGCAAGCTTCTAGATGACTTTTCCTCTTGGATCCTACCTTCCCAAATTCGCTTTGGACGTCTCATATATCATTCTTTCAGGAGAGTCCTTTCTATGACCTTTAGATAGTGATGATTTTCTTCCAATTTTTGTCATGATCAAACCAAACCAGCTGACTTCCTCCATATTATCGAAAATTTCTATTGCAATTGTCTCTATTTCGTTATTTCGTACTCAATCCAACCAAGTCTTCCTCTAATGTAACTTCTGTAGATAACAAGAAAGTATATTTAATAGTCTGGACTTGTTGGTGTTTAGGTCATCAGCCGAAAGGCTGGTTTAAATCTCTAGAGGCTTTACTAGACAAAACGAGGAGTGAGATAGTTTACAATTGCCTTCCACACTGAGTGAAAAAATATACGTATCAGCATGCCTCTGAAAAGCTACCACTTTCCACCCTGCAAATGACACCTTTAAGTCATTCACCACAGTACCTGGCTGTACATAATGAAATTCATTACTATCAGAAGAGATAACTCTGACTAGTGTCTTTTACACCTGTACCTCTTCTGTTCTTAAATACGTTAGTCATATAATTGGCTGAACACGTGATAAGAAACAGACTATATTATGAATCTGCCGCGAATTTAATATGAAACAAAACTTAACAAACCCTTAATAAATACGAAATGAATTTACCTTCAATTAAATATGTTTCCCCTTACGTCTTTTTCTCCTCGTTCTCCTGGTCACTCCTCGTTCTCCTGGTCACTCCTCGTTATCCTAGTCACTCCTTTGAACACTGCTCCTTCGTAACTAACCAATTAGTTCCACTCTTAAGTCCCAAGGGAACTAATCTTAATTTCCTGGATCCGAACCAGGAAACCTCTGGTTGACAAGCCTCCCTCTCCCACCAACCGTTCAACCAACCTGGAGGGCTAACGGGAAGGAGAACCATCTAGTGATTGGCTGTAAGTTAGTAGGTGGAAGAAAAGCCCCAAAACACAGAGGAAGAAATATACCCGTCTAAAGAATACCAGATGATTGACCGTTGGCTATATTTACAACTAGTTGCCTAACTACTATTCTAATGCAACTTATTCTAACAATTGGGGTTTTACCTTATATTATTTATTTGGTTTTTACCTTATTAATGAAACTTACGGTAATTAGGAATTACTATAACTTGCATTGCAAGTTAACTACTATAACTGTAGTTCATTGCAACTATTCAGAGCAGCAGCCAGCAAAGTGACCGTAGCCATTATGATATCCAACCTCCGATAGGAGATGGAACTTTAAGAAGAAGATAACTTGCATTGTTTGTACAATTATACTTTTGCAACGGTACAGACTTAAGCGCTGATGGCGTAGAGACCTTATCCAAAGAACTACTATCGATACTGCAACAATGTCACCAATAAGTCTATACAAGTAAATAATTTTATTTAAATTTTTTAATTATTTCATTTACAGATTATAATTTGATTAAATAAAGTAAAAATATCTTCGAAACCAAACATTTACCTGAGGAAACACATTAAGATATCCAAACAAATTAATGAAGTTACTCATGAGTTGAATAATTTTATTTGGAAATATACATGAATATATTTGAACGAGTGTTACATATGTCAAAAAATTAGAAGTTTTTATTATAACGTCGAGAAATGGTTTTGAATGAAATGAATAGCCTGCAGTTATTACTTTTACGCAGTGTCCAAGTTCATCAATGTAATTATCTATTTAGAAATTAAAATTTACCTAATAATATATTTAAACAAGTTAATTACTCAATTTGTTAAGTTAATTAGTATTAACTACACCTTATACTTATTTTTTTAAAACAAAGGTCATGATTTGTATAACTTAAGGCTAATTTATAAAGACAAACAAGGTTTTTTGTAAATCATTAAATGAAATACAATATTTCATGGTCTATTACTAAAAATAGTTAAAATATATGAAAGGATCTTCTCAACTTTCTTAGAACGCATATTTTTAGAAAGTAAGATTCTGGAGTAAAATAGGAAGGGAAGTCCGAGGATGCAAAAGGTATAAGGGTAAATGAAAAACTTAAAACTCAATAAGTACTTAGACATGAAAATCATGTTTACTGAAAGGAACTCATAAGTGAATCTTTAAAAATGTGAAAAAAGTAATAAGTAAATTATAAAGTAGCTCATAAGTTGTGTTAATGATTTTCACTGTACGAGGGGAAAAATTCTTTGGAAATGTACTGTTAATCGTTATAAAATTTTGGAAAAACATCAAAATTGGCTTTCGTTAGTATTTAATGTGATACACTTTAGCAGTTTGAAATTAAAAATTTGAAAAGAGAGTGATATCGCCGTATAAAATCACTTCCCTTGGATAGCAAAAATAATGAAATATAAAATAGAACAGATCCATAATACATCAAAAGCAATAATCTAATACTATTTATGGAAAACCGAACAGGGTAAATTTAAGAAAGTTATTATCTTTTTCTATTTTTTTTTTAAATCCTAAAGTGTGAACATAGCAATCTGTTCAATTTAGGACAATAAGCAATCCCATGACCCAATAAGATGAGTATGATACGTATGAGGTGTAGTCTTGTACAGCCTCAGGCCGACCATTCCCGAGAAAGTATGATTGATTGAACCCCAACCATCAAAGTATACCGGTAACCACTACCTAGTATTTAAACCCGTATTAAAGTAAACTTCACTAGAATTTGAACCACGGAATCTTCGTCTCCGTACTTCAGTTGTTTGATAGCTGACTCGCGGTGACGACTTTACCACTAAATCTACCCGGTGGGTTAAAACTTTTCCAAATGGCTTTCAGAAAATGTTCTTGCGAAATTTTTGATGTAGAAAATTACAAGATCTGAGTAAAGTTAGGTTGTTTCTGACGTGATAGGGTTTTTGTCATCAGTCTCTCGACTCGTTTGATGCAGTTCTCCAAGCTGTTCTATCTTGCGCAAGTCGTTTCATATCTACATACCTGTAACACCCTACATCATTTTTGATTTGCTTTATAAACTCTAACCTTTGCCTCCCCCTACAATTCACTTCCTCAATATTACCCTCCATTATTGATAGACCAATACCTGGATGTCTTAAGATATGCCACACTAGCCTATCCCTTTTTCTGGTAAGATGCTTCCATATACTTCTTTTTTTATCCACTCACCTAAGAACCTCTAAATTACTTATCTTGTCCACCCACCTAATCTTTAACATTTTCCTATAACACCACATTTCAAAAGCTTCTATTCTCTTCCTTTCTACAGCCCCTATCACCCATGTTTCACTCCCGTATCTACACTCCAAACATAGTGTTTTAAGAAATTTTTCCTAATCTGTAAATCAATGTTTCTAGCCAGTAAGCGGTTTTTTTATTTCAAAGGCTTTTCTAGCTTGAGCAATTCTACTTTTGATATCACTTGTGCTTCTACCATCCTTTGTTATTTCGCTCCCTAGATAGCAGAATTCCCTAACTTCTGTATGTTTTCGTTGCCTACTTTTAAATTTCCCATCTCTTATAAACCACTCTTGCTTCTGCACAACACTTTCGTTTAGTTCTTATTAATTTTCGTGAAGTAATCCTTTCTCATAATCTCATCCGTTCCATTTAAGATATCCTCTAGTTCCGTGATAGGATAACAAGTCTTAAATATTTCAGAAGAAATCCCTGGACCTTATTGAAATACCTGTTGATTCTCAATAAAAATTACACAAAACAATATGGAATCTTAATTTTCTATCCAGTGTACATGGTCACTTATTAGGTACTTCTAACGAATTTTTAGTTGTATATTATTTTATCACACTATCGTAACATTTCCACACATCACGATTTGTCAAAGAAAAACAAAGATAAAGGTAAATTTCAAGTAAAAATATTATATATACGTAATAAAATAATAATAATAACATTGTTAAGAAAATTTTAATACATTATAGAAAATCAATACATAAGTCAACACACGTACTTTAAACCCAACCACGCATAGCTAAGAGTATATTATGTATTATCTGCAGAAAATACAAATGTATATTTACTGCGATAACAATACTATAAAGTCATTGTATTGTACTTTAAATAAACAAAATATAACGATTTATTAACAATTCACGCAACTCGTATTATTCCATTGACCTTGAAATACATAAGACAACTGAAGAAAAAGTCATTTAACTACCTTTTTGGTATAGTAAAATAATTTTGGTTGCGTCATTATCAAATTATATTTCATAGGCTAATGGCATTGTAATTAATTTAAAGGATGACTTTAAGTGTACTTACAATTTGTGTAAATAGAATATTTCATTGTCAATGTTCATCAAAAATTGTAACCATGACTTTTTAATCCATCGTAACAACTTCACTCAACAAATTACTATGAATTACATACTGCCTAACAGTTTAGTTGTGTTTGTACCATCAAATAAAATAAAATTTTAAATTAAATTTAGTGGTTTAAATTCAAGTAGTACCATTCACACTTTTCAATAAGGTTTGCTTATAAGTTGTGGGATTTTTTTACAATTTTTAAAAAATTATCTAGTTCTAAATAGTATAGGATATCAGCAGAGATTCATTAATAATTAACACAAAAATTAAATGTTAATTTTTAAGTCAAACCAACTGTTTGGTGATTTGAGACTACTGTTGGTATAGAACAGTGATTTTGACAATTAATAATTTCCAGATTTAGCCGGGAATCGAAGACGAGATGTTTCGCTTTGTAGGTTTGAGTGCTAACCACTACGCCACGGAGGCGGTTCATTATAATGTATTGCTAGATACATTAATTGTTTTATGAAAAATTGTTTTTAGTAAATTAGAGTTACTTCCTCTGAAAGTAATGGATTTTATACACGAAACTCTGTTGTGAATAATTGATATGTGATTGTTTGGATATAGATATAATGTTAATAACACTTTCATGAGATCTAACTTAGGTACTCCTCTTTTAACCGTTAAGAATTATTTACAAATAATTTTTTTTAAATTTCAGTAAATAATGTTACAATATATTTTGAAGAAGACAGCACTCAGCAGCGTTGCTTTCGTGTAATCGTCGTACAAGTGGTAAAGGGTTTCTTCTTGGGTCCTGACAATGTACAACTTTTCATAATACGGAGAAAGACGTAGTTTTCGTTTTCAAATTGACAGACAAGGTGAATGAAGGTGTGAATAGAAGAGAATGAAGACGTGATATTTAAAAGAATAAAGGTTTAACTGATGATTAAATATTAATTTGATGATTGAGTTTTTTTAATGAGTGTTATTAAGATTACGTTTATTGAGAAATTAGAGTTAACCATTTGTAATATAATGTGTTTTTAATCCTGAAAGATTGCTTAAACATTTTTTGATCATGTAAACCGGAATGGAAGTTCTAATATTCTCGCCTTTTTGAGTTTTTGATTTTCAATATTGTCGACAAGTAGATTTATATCCTAATAATTAGGATGTTAGCCATAGGTAATAATGATAATTTCATTTTAAATCAGTAAAAAAGCCGATTGTAAACTATTCCATGTTCACTCCACCTTAAATTATAGTAAAACTTGTAGAGGTACAAACCAATCATTTTTGAATAAAGTCTTTTAGTTTTTGATCTTTCTTTTCAACTTAGATGTTATTAATGAGAACAAAAAACATGGTAGAAAAGGCCCTAGACGAAGAAGAGATCCTTGCTGTCATTGTGTAGGAGGACAACACAACCAACTAGTGCAGCTGCATTCAAAGTTCAGATAGATTGGTTGCCATCTTCTGATGATAGAAGAGCGGAAAACGATTTTATTTTTAAAATATTTTAAACAATAAATCTCTCTTAAAAAAACAAAATTTAGATACAAAATCATAAGAGTGGAACATTAACAAAAGGTTGAACGTTTCGAAGATGATATTTTAAATTGTCAGTTGGAACTGAAATTAGAAAGTAGATTATATGAACCTAATGACGGTATTGTAACACACAGAATTTACTGCAATGAGGTATCACAAATTACCGTAACAGACAAACAAACAAACCTTAAAGATCTTCAACTGATGTAAGATTAATTTCACGTACTGCCATATTATATTTTTTACTTTTAACAATTACAACACAAGTTGATAAACCACCAACATCTGTCACGTTTTCAAATTATAAATTGTGTAGTCCTGAACTTTAAGGTCTGTAATTTTGCAATAAGAGACGATAAATTAAAGAATACTTTCGCAGTTTGATTGTTAGATTCATTGTTGAACAATATACGGAAAATCATTAACCAAACACGTGATTTTTTTTTATTCGTGTCTCAATTTACTATCAACACCGTGTAATTTACTTTTTATTTTCAAATGTGTGAAGTTGTTCGATTCGTGAAAGTTAGAATTTGGAGATTAGAGAAATCAATTGTATTCATTCAGCAATACAGATTTTTCTTTCACCGATAATAGAAATATAAAATTACCAGTAGGTTTTAAGGTGTTTAACACGAAGACACTAATATTACTGATTCCAAATCAAGTAAGGATAAAGAAAATGTACTTCCAGTGAAATCGTTTGTTTCTTATTTCAATTCTACAAAAATATTTGTTGAATGGCTTATCAAAATAAGAGTAATTTTATATAGCAGTAGAACAAGCACTAGAATTTTTGTATTAAAATCGACAAATCTAAAATCGTTTTTAATATAAGCCACAATGATTACAGACGTGTTAATAAAATTTAATAAAACATATTTGTAATAAATGGTGACACAACAAAGAAATCAACCAGTGGATGTACTTCTTTGGTATTGTGATATTCGGTTATTATTTTTTTTTTTTTATTTAAGTTGCATAACTGCTTGGTTATTAGCGACTACGGTGAGTAATGCATAGAGAAAAGTGGGTTTTAACTAGGTGAAAACTTTAAGGCCGAGAATCGAACCCACCCGCAGGGACCTCCCATGGTAGGCTAGCGCGCTACGGAGGCGGCCACGGGTTATTGTTTTTTTTTTTACTTTGTTAAAGTCGTATCAACAGGTCGGTCATTAGCGACTACAGTGGGATATGAACAGTGGGCTTTTACCTTGTGAAAATTTCTAAACCCTGGCCGGGAATCGAACCTGGAATTTTTGCGTGGTACGCTAATCACGCTACCACAATGCTACGGAGGTATCCTCGGGTTTAATGTTTCGTCTTGTAGGTATAAGGTATAATTTATATGACTGAATTTATGATCTTCTTTTGTTTTTTTTTTTCATGTGCAGTTTAATAGAACGAACACAAAATAAGCTTGCCGGTTTTCTGAAGTGCGCAGAAGGTTTATTTTGGTAATGGCGCGCTCAGTTGCCTCAGCGAGTGGGGGGGGGGGGTCGGTGCTGTACTATGCTATGATCAGTCACATCGCTCTCACAATGTTATAGACTATATCAGCTAACCTGATAGCATTAGTCTGTAATGTGTTGTATGTGATAAACGGTAATTGTTGTATACCATGTTTACAATTAAATGTTTCTAACGTCGCTAACAGATGATAATTTAAACCGTTTGTAACATTTGATTCAATAGGAAGTTCGGTACTAAAGCACGAAATCTACTGACCGAATCCGAACTATTCGCGCAGCTACACCGGCAGGCTTATTTGGCGTACACTCTACCGTTTGATATTTTTGTTTTAATTAAAGTGTGTCTACAAAGTCAACCAAACATTAAATATGAAGTTTGAGTAAGATTCCAGTATTTTTTTTTTGTACAAGTGATGGTTTTGGTTAGTATAGTCAGAATTCTTGAATTACCTGTATGTTGTTGGTTACGCACCGCAGTGACTTTATTATAGCTGGTATTAATTAAGTGTGGCGGAAACCTTTGTAGAATTTTAATATTCGAGTTGCTTGGTGTTCTATCGACATGCATAGCCTACGACAACGAAAATATTTTCTGATGCATGATTTTACTAATAACAATTACAACACTAGTTGATAAATACCAACAAAATCTATTACGTTTTCTAATTATAATTGTGCAGTCCTGAATTTAAAGGTTCACTATTTCCTAGCCTACTTACAGATATATGAAGCGACTGTTTCTTAATAAAAGAGCTGGCACACTACACCAAGTTTTTCGGTGGTTGAGGGCAAACAGATTAAACAGTAGTACTTAATATGTTTAGGTGACAAAAACTGTTAAGATTTTTGTAACATTTTTTGTCAAAATAGAATAATTTTTTGTCGTCATCAGTCTCTTGACTGGTTTGATGCAGTTATCCATAAGCAGTCATATCTACGTACCTGTAAACCCTACATCTTTTGTAACTTGCTTTATATATTCTAACCTTTGCCTCCCCCTATAATTCACTCCACAAATATCCCATTATAAAAATGTCCATTATTGATAGACCAATACCTGGATGTTTTATGATATGCCCCACTAGCCTATCCCTTCTTCTGGTAAGATGCTTCCATATTCTTCTTTTTTCATTCACTCGCCTAAAAACCTCTAAATTACTTATTTTGTTCACCCATCTGATATTTAACTTAATATTATTATTTAATAATATTAAATATATATTAATAATATTATATTTAATATTATTTTCCTATGAAAACACATTTCGAAAGTTTCTATACTCTTTCTTTCTACAGCCCACCTTTCACTCCCGTAAAATTCTACACTACAAACATAGTGTGTTAAAACATTTTCCCTAATCTGAGAACTAGAGGATATCTTAAATAGAATGGATGAGATCATAAGAAAGGATTACTTCATGAAAATTAATAAGAACAAAACGAAAGTGTTGTGCAGCAGCAAGAGTGGTTTAGAAGAGATGGGAAATTAAAAGTAGGCAACGAAACCATACAGGAACTTGGGGAATTCTGCTATCTAGGGAGTAAAATAACAAAGGATGGTAGAAGCACAAGTGATATCAAAAGTAGAATTGCTCAAGCTAGAAAAGCCTTTGAAATGAATAACAACTTACTGACTACATTAAATATTAACTACAGTTTATACTACAATAACTTTTGGTCTAAAATAATTCTGAAACTCAAAAATGTAACTTATGGCAGTAGCATTTCGTACGTAGGAATTTTTAGTTTTTAATAAAAATTCTTCAGAAACTTTTATCAGAATAGTAGGCCTAATATATGAGAAAAGGCATAAAAATCAAAGAAGTTGATCATTTAACGTATAAATCAACTTTTAGCGTTAAATTTATATTTAATAACAGAGAAGTAAGCCTACTTTTTAATGTAAATCATGAAAAATATAGCATACATTCCCACAATTTCAAATTATTAAAATTCAGCCCTACATATTCATGAAATAAATTTTTAAATATATAATTTTGAAAGTAATAAAATTCAATACCTGATAGTATTAGTTATGTTTGTTTTTTTTTGTGTTAACTGTATTTCATAATTTCTAAAAATGTGGTCGCATTATTATTTAACCTATTTAAAATTATACGAATGGGTTTGTCTTTTTTTAATTTTAGCCAGTCTTCTTGTCTAATCCAATCTTGAATATTACATCACACATAAATTTTGTTTTTTATAAATACTTATATATTTTTAAAGTTACTTGAATAAATTATTATTAATTTACAATTACATGTAGATGAAAGCTATGTGGTCAGGTGATAAATGCATTTAATAAAAACTAGAAAGATGACCAACTGATTAAAGAACAGCTTCTTGTTGTGATGTTGGTGAGGTTTAAAGAAAAGGAAATAGTACTGACTGGCAGAGATTGCAGTAGAAAGTGGTGAAAGTAGTATTTATTTTAATTCTTACTCCTTACATCTTGTCGCTGCACAAACCTCAAGAAAAAAACTCTAACCTTGTCCTCGTCTGATTTATTCCACGCCCACTTCTAAAGAAACTCACAGATATATTTTAAAAGCAGATCTACATTATTACAGTACAATGAAGTTGCAAATATAATATTGTCAACAACCTATAAACAATCAATACAAAAAAATCTGAAATCATTTCAAATGTTTCAATACAATAATATTAGACTATGATTTAAGTTTTTAAAATAATTTTTCTAAAATTAAGTAAGAGTTTTAACCTAAATTTTCTTCAAAAATTTTACAATGAATTAAAAATTTTAGAATAATATTTCAGTTAACTTATTACAATAAAGGCTGCCCATAACATACTGGTGGAATGTCAAATTATTTACACTCAATCTGTTCGTTTCAGAGCTAAAATAAATAGTTCTGTTTCTTATCAGCCAATGGTTAGCCAATTAAGCATTTAAGAACAGAAGAGGTAGAGGTGTAAAAGACTCTAATCAGAGTTATCTCCTCTGAAAGTAATTAATTTCATTATACAGCCAGACCGTATGGTGAATGAAGTGAAGGTGTCATTTGCAGAGTGGAAAATATGTGCTTTGTAGAGTACCCGGCGTGCTGATAAGCGTACTTTCCACCCAGTGCGGAAGGCAATAGTAAACCACCTCACTCCTGGTTTTACTTAGTAAAACCTCTACAGGTTCAAACCAGCCTTTCGACTGATGACCTAAACAGCAAAAACTTACCACAAACAGACGGTTTACAATTTTATTTTATAATTTTATTTAAAGTCATAATAGCTTAGTTATTAGCGTCTATTAAGCGTTATGGAATGAACTGTGGGTATAATTTCCAGATGATAGTCGAGAATCAAACCTCAAACCCTGTGCATGTTGAATCTCGTACACACTGTAGTGTAACACGCTAACCACTACGCCACGGACGTGACCGCACAAAATAATTCTATATAATTTTTATTTACTTAATATTTTTCCTTTTATTTTATTGGATTATTTTGATTAATTAGACTGGCAATAATGAAAAAGGTTTAATTAATCATTTGTTGTTTAGGTCATCAGCCGAAAGGCTGGTTTGAACCTGTAGAGGTTTTACTAAGTAAAACGACGAGTGAGGGGGTTTATCTTGCCTTCCTCACTGAGTGGAAAAGTACGCTTATCAGCATGCCGGGCCCTCTGTAAAGCACATATTTTCCACTCTGCAAATGACACCTTCACTTCATTCACCACAGGGTCTGGCTGTTTAATGAAATTCATTACTTTCAGAGGAGATAACTCTGATTAGTGTCTTTTACACCTCTGGCTCTTCTGCTCTTAAATGATTCAGTCATTTAATTGGCTGACCATGTGATAAGAAACAGAACTATTTATTTTAGCTCTGCAACGAACAGATTGAGTGTAAATAATTTCACACTCCACCTGTTTGTAATGGACAGTAATTAATCAAAGATTGGCTTAAATATATGTTTTGTTAGTTGAAAAATGGTGCTAAGTTGCTAAAGTGACAGTTAAAATACAACACGTTCGTACGATCATTCAACTCGGTGATTAAGTCCAATACTCTTATTGTAGGTCAATCGGCAGAAAAGATGCGGCAATAATTTATTTTTCGATTACGCAGAAAGTAAGGTCATGGGTTAAATTATTTAATCTAAGTAACTATACCATTAAAATCTAAATCAATAATTGCGGCCAGTTGTTTAAACAGATATTATGAAAATTCATTTTTCGTTCTTTAACAAAAAATTAAGATCGAAGCTGTTTGTTCGAATTGTTTGTATTATTGAGAATCTATGATCTGCTCTCATAGAACAATGAGTGAATGTGTAGAGACTATTAATTATAAGTAATACCTCCCCCCACCACACCGGGTAGAGTATTAATTATGAGAGTATAGAGAGTAATAATTATGAGTAATACCTCCCCCCCCCCCCCACCACACCGGGTATCACTCCATAAATTTCTAATTTTGTTGTTTTGTTCTTGACGTGAATGAAAAAATAAAATAATGTATTTCGCTAATTAAGACAAAAATTAGACACTACAGTACAGTAACAGACCGGAAATAAATTACGCAGTAAAACTATATTTAACTTTAAAAGCAAGAACATAACAGAAGAACTTTAGAGAGTGGAAAAAAGAATTCTAAGAACGATCATTACAAAAAATCATGTAGTGGTTGGGAAACAGATTTCTTCCTAACGAAATTATATATTAGGAGAACGAACCCTTACTAAACATTATGAAGAAAAAAGATTAGCGTTTTATAGTCACCTGGTTAGGCTCTCTGAAAAAATACTGACCAAGAAGCTGTTAAAAGATAAAGTTAAGAATAATTGGCTACGGGAAATAGAGGGAGGCCTTGAGAAGGTGGGATAACGGATAAACAGATTTTGAATTGGGAGGAAAAACAAAATTACTCTTTTTTTATTCCTAATTTGTGTACGTTGCAATCTTTTCAATTCAGAACAATAAGTAACCCCATGACCCAATGAGATGAGGTTGATGTGTATGTAATGTAAATGAGGTGTAGTCTTGTACAGACACAGGCCGACCATTCCTGAGAGAGTATGGTTAATTGAACCTCAACCGTCAAAGTACACCGGTATCCATTGTCTAGTATTCAAATCGGTATAAAAGTAACTACCTTTACTAGGATTTGAACCAAGAACTTTCGTCTCCGAAAATCAGCTGTTAAACAGCTGACTCGCGGCGGCGACTTTACCTTTAGACCAACCAGGTGGATAATTACTCTTTAAAACAAGAAAACAAAATGAAAACTCCAACACAAAGAAAGTACAACATGACAGAGTATCAGAGATTCCAGAGACCTAAAAGAATGAAAGAGTATTGGTCAAAATAGATAAGTTCCCAGAAACAGCCTTTTCATCCTTGACTAGATTTGCTATTAAGTAGGATAAAGTCTTCTGTATATTTCACTATTGTCTAGGAGATTGATGGCTTTTGGATTATAGTGATTTTCAAGTCATGTTCAGTAACTGATGCAAAATTTTTGTATTTCTTCGTATACTGTGGAAATGTTCTTGCTTCTGCCGATTATAGTTTTAGGTATGTTTTGGCGCGATCTGTGATGTTAAGAAGTATTTTAGACTGAAACCTTTGGATTATTTCATCGTTACTGTGATTTGTTGTACCCCAGAGTTATATGCCATTTGTACATACAGGTTTGAATTCTGTTTTATAAATTAATAATTTGGACTTTCTGTTAAGCGTCCAATACAGCTGTTGTTATCTGAGAATTATCTGCTTTCTTTTCCTCCATATGTGAGTCCTCCGTGTTAGTCGCATGACTAGGTGGATGCCAAGCTATTTTGCTGTATCTTAAGCTTAGCAAGAATACAATATTTTTAATACCTTCTCAACAATTATTGTGTTTTGTTTCAATAATGTTTAGTCAATCGGATAAGGAGTACTACAAAAAAGTTTGAAAATGTAGATGAGGAAACAAGCCTCGTTAGGTTAGTCACCAAAGCCTATAGTAGGACAAGGATTGCTAATGATTGTGTATGAGTTAAAATTCAAATTCTTTACTACTGAAAATGAAATGCCACTGTTTACGGAACCATCTGTTATTAAATCATGTGTAAATAATATCAAAGTCGTGAATTTTTATAGTAAATTTAAACTGTATTTACGCGCAACATTATTAAATAAAACCAGTTCCGTTCTTATAATGGTAAAAGAACCAGTCCTGTCGTTAACTATTAAATTACAATTGTATTAAATAATTCGGTCTAGGACGTTGCTATTAAAAAGACAACAAAATATTTCTTGTAACTTAATCTTGAAGTGTTTGTGTTTACATGGAGAAAGCAGAAATACCACATATTTTAACTACGTATTTTTTATATTAATTTTTTGTTATGTAATATTGTCTTCTTTCATTATCATATGTTATAAAATTTTAAACGGTTTTGTTTGTTCATACACTTATACAAGAAATGAATCTGTGTTTATGTAATTTAAAATAAATAACCTAAAGATATTTTTAAACTATACAAAAAAATAAAATATTAATTTATTACCGTTTAAGGGGAACCCGAAATACCTATCCCCGTAATGTTAATGTAAAGAACATTTTCTCAAAAACTGTTAAGAGTTATCCTGTCAAATTTTCTTGTGGTTACTTTTCAGTCTATTTTACACCCACTGAGTTAGTAGCATCTTGATAAATATTGTCAGGAAGATAAGTGAAATTACCACTTTTGAAAATCATAACTTTTTGCCTATTGAAGTAGAAGATTATAAGATTTGTATCGGTGGGTTATGACGTGTTAAAATTTTCAGAGCCTTTTCGGGAATACAGCACAGAACCTTTATTTTTTTAGTCTAGCATGTTTACCACGATTCCACAGTAAACATAATTATTTATGTGAAAATCTTTCATTTAGGACTTTATTTATCTTTAAATTTGTTTCAAGTGCGTCGTATTGCGTACAGTTTTTTATATTTGGCCTTGAAATTATATGGGTATGATAGGATATCTGGTTTTACTTTAAACACAAAAGATTACATGTAATTCTGTAAACTTATTCTCATAAAGAAGATTAAGTAATCTTAGTTTAGTCTAACCACAATATTGTGCTACAATGTACATACTTATCAATGAATGAGGAAAAATTACAGTAGTCGATAACTACAGTCAGTTGTCAACATATTATGTAACTACAGTAAGTACATACATAATGTACAACAAGGTTAATGTTTCAAAACAAAATACTCAAAGTAAAATAACTTATCAATAAACAGAAGAATTCAGTTCACGATTAATTTTATTAAGTGAATAGAATGAACTAACAGTTAAATTTTATTTGATTATAAAAATGCCCTAATCGATATTTATATACACAGCAATAAGTCAGTGTTATATCATAAGATGCGGAAGAAAGGCTTATTATTTTTTAACGGATGAAAGGATTAAATAAAACTGATAAGCTTGCATGGGCATTATTAGCATTTTAAACCGGGTGGCCTCGTATTTAATGAATCGTGAAAATACATAGCAAGTTTAAACATTTTGTAAAAGCACTTTTACTTTTTTTGCTTAAATTAATCAATTTACTCAAGTTTTTATAAAATCATATTTACAGAAAAAATGTAAAACTTAAATTAAATTAAACACTGTAAAATTAAAACTTACTGGTAAATATCCCACCAGGTCTAAAATTGCGGTAGATGATGTGGTGCTCACACAAGTACCATAATGCAATTATTTAGGCTGTAATATCAGATTTGATCAAGATTTGGAAAAAGAGAAGAAAGATGGAAAATTCCAAGTATTGTGCGGAAATATTGATAGAAACCTAGGCAGGATAACAAGGGAAGAATTTTTTTTTAAATTTACAAGTTGATGGCTGCCTCAGTCTTGCTCTGCGGAAGTGAGTACAAAACCACAAGAGAGTACAGACGCCAGAAATGCGATTCCTGCGGAGAGTAAAGGGTTGCAATCGTAGGGAATTATAAGATCAGAAATTGATGTTAACAACATGAATTGAAAGATTGCAGAATATCAAAATCGATGGAGGGAGCACGTAGAGAGAATGCCTGAGGAAAGGATCCCCCTCAACGTTTTGAGATACAGGCCGGAAAGGAGGAGAGATGTTGGGAGGCCACACAAAAGATGGCAATTGTAAATTATTAAATAGTTTTGTCGCTGTTGTGAGTCGGAACAGGCGCATGAGCCTAATCCTTGATTGTGAGAAGAAGAATATACTGTAAAACTTTCGTTTGGAAAAACAACTGCTGGAGAAAAACATCGGTTGATAAGATATTAATGTACAAATTTTAAAAATATTAACAAATGAATCGATAATTTCTATTGCTTTTTATCATAAGTTAATTATTAAGATAATTAACTGTGGGAGTAGGTGTGAGCCCACTTCTATTGTGAGTAGTAAAGACTTCGGTTTAAACCAGTTAAGAATACAGAATTTGTTTTATCACAACTTATTGAGGGTAACCTATGGTGGTAACGCCTCCTTTTTGACACTAATCTTAGTAACGTAGTAATAACTTAGTTATTTTTTCCAAAAGAAGAGCGTGCTCCAAAACCTTGTCGGTGTTGGAAGAATCAGACCCACACTTAGAGAAGAAGTTGGACAAAATTTATTAGCTAAAGAAGGATGGTATACTAAGGGTACTTAGTGAAAATGAATCCTGAAGGAACGATTTTGATTATTTTCATGACAATAATTTAGACTTCTTGAGGAGAAGCCCGTTACACATATCTTTGAAATATGATGTCCCTATTTTTTGACATGAAAGCATAGAGATATCTGAAAAGATAGGAGTTGAACGGTGGAGCCCAGAAAGAGTGGAGGCAGTGATGTTACGAGATGTTGAGAGCTGAAAGTGTTTAAATGAAAGAGCTGAAAGTGTTTAAGTGTTTAAATACACTTAAACCCGAAGTTGATCGCTATATTTTCACAAAGGGTGATCTAGAGACTGTGGAGCGAGGAGATATACAGAGACCAACAGAATCGCCTTATCCGATTCAAAATTAACCCTGTTCCAATCACATAAAATAAAAGATAGTGAAGAATGATATTATATAAGAGATGGGTTTAATAACGAAAAAGTAAGAAATGCAGGTGTATTGAAGATGAAAATTAATGAGTTCAGAGATTTTCATTACAATAAAATTGAACGCATGGAAGCTAAGTAGAGTGATAAACATGAGTCACAGCCAAAAAAAAGAATATTGTAATTTGTAATTTTTATTGCTTTATCATTGATGGAAAAATTTTAAAACACTATTTATTGAAACATGAAATTAACATACTTAGAAAAGTTAAATTTTTATTCTTATGTCTTTTAATCTTATTGATTTAATCGATGCATTTCAACGCACATCTCGTAGTAAATCCTTCTTAGAATAAAAATGAAGTGCAGTAAAACCGCCGACCATAATATTTTTGCATAATAAATGTGAAAAGGAAACGTGTTTAAATACACAATATTAATTCTAAACATGATTTTTTAGGAAGTAATAACTTATAACTACAATAAAATAATCCTTGAACTAGGAGGTCCTCTATAAAAATAATCAAGTAACTTAATATACCATAAAATTATTTAAAAAATAATCAATTAACATATCTAAAAATTTAGACATTTCGAATAAACAAAACCTTGTAAATTATATTAATGTATTTTCTAATTTAATAATACCATCACGGTATCAATAAAAATCTGTAACTCTTTTAAAAAACATACAAAATTAATTAAATGTGGTATTATTTAACAGCAAAACACAGATAACATTGTCGTTTCCTTATTTTTACTTTTAAACTTATTAATATTTGTAGCCCAATAACTATGGATAAGTCAATAAAAATATAACACATAGAATATTTAACGACCTTTTGTAATAAATTTAACGTTTTATAAAATTGTAAATTGAATTCATTATATTTCATATTAGAATAAGCAGTGGGTTTCTTAGTATACAAACAAAACTATTAAAAATTATGGCTGTCAACTAGGAATTTAATTCTACTAAAAGCATAATATTTAATCGTAATGGTGAAATTGTTTCCTTGTTTTACAGCCGTGAAACTTAGGTAATTTCCGGAAAAACAATAAAATCAGTCGTATTATAATACTGTAATATTAATTTTATTGTTATAAATTTATGTACATTATTAATATTGAGTATTAAACAAATTATGATACAGTATTATGTAGACTACTAAAATTTATGATGGTTTATAGATATGGAAACTAATTCCGGTAATACAAAATCTAGCAAAAGAAAGTAAATGTATAAAAAAGAACGAATTTATCAATAGATACAACAAACCTCATTTGCCAAATAACCTTTAAAAAATTTATCATAACGTTATTTATATGTTTAAGCCTCTGCAAGTTCGTTAAATTGCGATTAAACACACATAACATTTTAATGAAAATTATAGAATTTATTCTTAAAAAATGATGTAAGTAACGTCTATGAAAATTAAATTCATTAAAATGTGTTGGGTATTTATTCGCAATTTAACAGTCATTTTACGCTGAACTTAAAAAAGTGTATTTTTAACCCTACTTTTTAATGTTTTCACGCAGTTTTTTTAAAAATTCAAAGTGATACAATTTTGGGACTCATATTTTTTAAGTTTCCCAGATTAAAAACCATAAGAAACCACTAAATTTCCCCTTAATTTACCTTCTCTGTATTTCAGTATGACTTTATTTCACTCTTTGCCCAGGAATCATGGCAAAATCTTTCGCCAGGCATAACTCGCCAACGAAGCATTTCCGATCTATGTTTATATTATGAACTTTTTTCTTATTTTTACTTTCTCTTGCCTATATGAAAATATAGGAAGGAAAGTAACTAGTATTGTTTTATGTCGATTTTTAGAAATCGAGTTTTCACCGGCTATATCCTACACGTTTACGGATCCCTAAACCCAAAAAACATGTTTTTAGTGATTGGGGTGTGTGCGCGTGTGTGTGTGTGTGTGTGTGTGTGTGAACAAAAATCTCAAGACGAAACATCATACTAAGTTGAAACTTGAAACTTAAGTTAGATCACACTACTAGACCCGACACAAACATTTTCATCAAAATCGGTCAACCAGCAGTAGTAGTTTATTCGTGTCATTTTTCACTTATTTGCAATTTTCTCAAAAACGACTCCTACGATTTTTTTAAAATACAAGATACGGTAGGTCCTATGTCTGCTGAAGTTTTTGGGGAGGCTGATCCCTCGTAGAAAAAATTTTTTTTTTTTAAGATTGCAGCCTTAATATGCATTTTAGAGCAAAAAAGTATATGATAAAAGTTGTAGCCAATTTAAAAATCTACAACTTTTATTTAAAACCTTTTTTTATAATGCTTAGTTTAGCGGCAATTAGTGATTTTCTGTTTTATTTTCATAAAAATCTGTAAAAAACTGAAATAGACTTTTTAAAATTTCGGCCGTAGTATCCATTTTACAATAAAAATGCGTATAATCAAATTTATAGGAAATTAAAAGATCTACAACTTTTACTTGGAAGCATTTTTCTCTACAGAGCCTAGTTTAGCTTGATAAAGTGATTTCTCGTATTATTAAGCCAAACTAAGGTGGTTTTAATTTTGCATCATTCAATAATGATTGAAATGAGGTTATGTTTTTTTTTGTATTTCTAATGTTTTATTACTAATGTTAGGTTGTATTGTTCATTATTAGTATTACCAAGAGAAAGTCGTGTGAGTGTTTCACACCAGATTTTTAGCTATAAAATCATCTCCCTAGAGATTGCCGTGCAATTAAGAATCACTCGGTATATAATTATTACTAAAATTAAATTATATAACTTTATAAAGAAATTTGTACGGAATTTTCCAATCCATACTGTATTCAACTTAAATTACGTTTATCAACCTACTACAAAGCAAATAAACAAACTGTTTCATA
Organism: Catonia carolina; assembly: GCA_035578175.1. Taxonomy (NCBI): domain Eukaryota; kingdom Metazoa; phylum Arthropoda; class Insecta; order Hemiptera; family Achilidae; genus Catonia; species Catonia carolina. Next base: position 249,766,949 of record JAQMRL010000001.1, on the reverse strand, counting down.
ATACAATATCATTTACAAACAGTATTACTTAATGAACATAAAGTACTGTAATAGTTCTTGCCATGTAAAATAATATATATCGTCAATAATAACATAAAAACTGCAAACAAAAATATAAACATAAATCCATTGTGAAAACCTATAAGTTAACATAGTACAGATGTGTGTTAAGAGTATTTCAACATTATAACTTTCATTAGGCTTGTAACAGATAGTCACTACTGCTTTGAAATTGTATACTAGTTCTAAATACGGTTATGATAATGTAAAGGAACCTTATAAGATCTGCCTTTACCAAAATTTTATACTAATACTTTAACCTCATTAGTACAACACCATATAATATTAATTAACCGGGAAAATTAGATACACCTAACTCATAAATCATTTATTATATATTATATTTACGAAATTTAATCAGCCATTTACATTATTAAGATTATACCTTAAATTATCGTACAATTTCGTACAGGAAGTAAAATAAAAATCATGCCAACCATGATTCAATTTTGCCATTTGGGTCAGTAACTATCACAACAATTTTCAGATTCCGATAAAATCTAAATATTTTAACTATTCCATTCTATCAGGTAAACTGAAATAATTTCTGTCCGTTCTCCGGAAAAAATCAACCCAGAAATGTATTAGATAAAATAAAATCAATGCAACCTCATCACGTATTTTTATTTCACTGAAAAGATCTACAATAATATGTTTACCTTGGAAAAATTATATAAATATGATGAATGAAAAATATTCGGTATCGTTTTTACTTTCTCTTGCTACTAGCCTATATGAGGCGATTTTTTTAAAAATCATAGGTTAAGTTGTTGAGAAAATCGCAAAAAGTGAAAAATTACACGAATAAACTACTACTTCTGATTAAGCGATTTTGATGAAAATGTTCGTGTCGGGTACTCTAAAAGTTAACTTAAGTTTTAAGTTTCAATTTCGTACAATTTTTCGTTCTTGAGATATTTTGTTCACACACATACACACACACACACAGAGAGAGAGAGAGAGAGAGAGAGAGAGAGAGAGAGAGAGAGACGAATCGCTAAAAACATGTTTTTTGGTTTCAGGGGGTCTGAAGACGTGAATATCCGGTGAAAACTCGATTCTGAAAAATCGACATAAAAACAATAATTTCCTTCCTATATATTCATATAGAAAAGAGAAAGTAATTATTCCCAAAGTAAATTATGAAAACCTATTTTACGTTCTAATTAGAGTGGAACAACTATCATAAATTTATAGAAGACATACATTGACTAAACCAAAGAATTTTCTGTAAGGAAAGCATAAATATTTTTTATAACCCAAATTAGCAAGTCAGATTAAGTAATTAAAAGTTAATTACATTGAAAGAAATACTTACTATTTTATTCTTATTAAACTATCAAATTTTTAAAAAATTTACATAGAGATATATTTAGTTAATGACAGGCAAATTATATCTAACATCCTGTACATGACCTTACTAAATAATGTTTTAAGAATACCATAAAATCGAACCTTTTTTCTTAATTCTAATTTTTTTATGGTTAGTTTCATCTAAGAATGACTAAACAAATAAGTTAATGATATGAAATTAATATTAGTCAAAGACAGAAGTGTATAATTTTATATCTACGCAGCAGTAGCACGCAACCTAGCGGTAGTAGAACTAATAGTTTGTATTAACGCGTTTGAAATAAATTAAGTCTTCAATCCACAATTCACATTTCAAGATTGTGCTGTCTAATGTTACAATAAAATGATTAATATAAGTACTTAACCACTTCCACATTATTTAAAAGGTTTTTAAAAAAATTATAATGTACTCAACAAAATTGTTGAAAACGCAAAGAATTAAGACAGATGATTCTCAAATTTGTTACATAAAACACACACACACACACACTAACAAAATCTAATTTTAATTACTTACTAACTCATTTTTTCAGAATTTTTTATTCTGAAAATTATCTAGTAAAATAAATTAAACCATCATACCATTCATTAAAACCTTGGCACATTTTATAATTTTTCATATTCAGAACCAAACATTGAAAATGACAATGAAAACATTAATTACCGAGTATCAATAATTTATCCTACCTCAGAATGAAATTGTGACCTTCCAATAGGATGGATAAGAAAAAGTTTTCAGGGAAAAATTATACTAAAGATTTTCCAAGAAGTTTGAGTTCTACAAAATCTATGACAATAAAATAATTGGCATATTCAAACACTTTTTACTTCAACTGAAATATCTGGAGAACTAATAAATTTATGATAACGTGTTGCTGTTCTTTAGGTCATCAGCTGAAAGGCTGGTTTGAACCTGTAGAGGTTTTACTAAGTTAAACAAGGAGTGAGATGGCTTACCTGTGCCTGCCTCACTGAGTGGAAAAGTACGCTAATCAGCATGCCGGGCCCTCTGAAAAGCACATATTTTCCACTCTGCAAATGACACCTTCACTTCATTCACCACAGGGTCTGGCTGTATAATGAAATTCATTACTTTCAGAGGAGATAACTCTGATTAGTGTCTTTTACACCTCTACCTCTTCTGTTCTTAATTGATTCAGCCATTAATTCAGTCATAATTAATCTGACCATGTGATAAGAAACAGAACTATTTATTTTAGCCAGGTTGTTTTAGCCTAGTTATATTTTCATGATAACGCATGTAGGCTAAAAATTCTCGGGACCTTTTGCATTATCGAACGAAATGTGTGTGTTAATTAATTTGGTCCAGCTGGTCTAAAGTTACGGTGGTACGTAGATATAACGAATCTCCGACCATAATTTCATTACAAATAAACCAAATTAAATATATAAGAAATCATTTGATACTGTACCTACAATGTCCCGAGTATTTTAAGCCTACGTTTATTATTTCAACTCTAATAGAACTCGAGATATCTATTTTTTAATTAATATGCCGGACGTATCACTCTACAGACTGGAAAATTAACAGTTATGAAAATTAGATATGTAAAATAGTACCCTCGAGTTTCATTTGCAACAGGATCTGTAAACAGACATAATTGTCATAATAATTATAACACACAAAATCCACATACCTTACACGAAGAAAACTTGAAATTAAAGGGCATAACAGTGTGAGTTGCTGTCACCAAGGATGGTGGTTTATCGTACGAAATATCCCATGAGACAATGACTGGAGACAGATACGCATAAATTTTAACTATTCACATAGTTCCTCATCTTTCTCAGGCGGACATGTAGGGTGTTTCTCCAGAATGATGGAGCTCCTCCAAATTATGCTAATGTGGTCAAAGCGGTTTTAAACAAAAATCTTCCTAACCATTGGATAGGTCGTGGCAGCGGTCTCAAGGACTGGCCTCCAAGATTGCCAGACTTGTCCGTTTGTGATTTTTTCCTGTGGGGCTTTTTGAAGGAAAAAGTTTATTCTCACACCATTGCAACAGACGATGAAATAATGACACCGATTGAAGAGGAACTGCTGTTGATATCTCGGCAATTTTTCAAAAACGCTTATGACTCATTTTTGTTTTGTTGCTATCAGTGCGTAGCTATTGATGGACATCAGTTCGAATATAAGTTAATGAAACAAATTGTGTACATTAATAATTCTTAATAATTAATAAATCACTTTCATATTTCTTTCATTTCTTTCATTTTATTACTTCAGTAGCATTGTAACAAATCACCTATTTGAAATGGTTATGCAAATAAAATTACATTCCGCCATTTTGTTTTGAATTATCATAAGCAAATAAAAGGCGAGGGTACTTTTTTACATATCTATTTATTATAACTGTAAAGTTTCCAGTCTGTGGAGTGTGCGATACGTCCGGCATATTAATTCAAAAATAACAACCTCTTCGTGGGACAACCGGTATATTAATATCAGTTTATGGTGTTAAATCTGACCGGCTGGCGATAGGGCTTAGCACGTGGCCACTCTCCGTATTGCTTTGTGTATAAATGACGAACACCTCTGTGAATCATTCCATACCCTTCCCATCCTGTGTGTTTATTCATTTTACTATTGAGTGTTAGGCAGCTTTACGTTGCTCTATCTCGAGCAAAGGCTTTTAAGGATGTAAAGGTTTAAATAAAACCAACGGGTAGGAGCACAGCAAATGTCGTATGGAAATAAATAAAATAATCACCAAAAGGTAGGCGCACAGAAAATAAAATGAAAGAAGTGCTAAAAGTTTACGTGAAAATTTATGCTGCGAAGCACCACGGGTACGCTAGTTTTGATAATTTCACCAAAATGAACTTTTCTGGAATGACAAAATTTACCTTTCTGGCTATAGATATTATTTATGCAAAATTATTTTCAAGAACTTAAAAGGTACCTACTTTAATAATTCGTATAAAGCTTTACGACATTGATTACTATGATTAAAGCGTCAGTAGTTCAAATCCGCATTATTTTCTTGGGAATATAAAATTTAATTATTATTAATCAGCCAATATATAAACACTGTTGTTTCTATCGACCCATCACGTTGAACAGTTAAAGAAAAAACGTGCCGGAAATAAGGTAAGCCGTATGTTAAATATTTTATCCCCTACAGAATTTAAACGTTTGATTTATTCAAAACATTTGCAAATAAACGTGTTGAAGGTACAAATTAATTTACATTCTACGTATTTATTTAAAACAAAAATTACAAAAAATATTAAATTTAAATAAAGTTTGCTCGCAGTAATAGGCTAATATTATTAAAAACTAAGCCTCTTTACAAGTATACGTAGGCAATTTATACAAGAAATTAACGTGAAAAGTACAAGCATATGTTATAAAAATGAATTTATTGCAGTAGTTCATCACTTTAAACAAGTTAATCCTGAAAAATCACGTGTAACTGCATTTAAGTTAGTTAACTCTAACATGTTAGTTAATGCACTTAAATGAAATAATCTAAAACTACTTATAAAATCAAAGTAATTTTCTTTTTTATCATTAGTTTAATAATAGAGAATCGTTCCTTTGAACGTACAGACAGTGGCTATTATTACATCAATCCACTTTTAGAAGCTAAGAAAAATACTTAACGTTTTAATTAAAGTATTTACATGAAAGATCTGAAGTAACTTATAAAATTAAAATTAAATTATTATGATTTTTACTTGAAATATCAGTAGGTTATAATAACAGAAAATTTTTCTCTTTAATGTGCGTAGTTAGAAGTATCCTCTACTTACAACACGTTTACAATTTAAACCCCACCAGAAGCTACTCTTCTGCTTAATGAACCCCTGAAACAAGTTGAACCCTCGATCAAAATTGAACATCCTTTCCAAAATTTTAAATAACAAAATTTTTTAAGATCAACCTGAACTTACGGTGTCCAGCTCTTTGGAACAGCGGCACTAAGTTACTCAAAGTCGATCCTAGCTTTCCAGTAAAAATCCTTAAGATTTGCTTCTGGCGCTCTTTTTTATAAAAGTGATTAAACCCTCCACAAAGATTTCAAAATTCCGATAGTAAATGAACTAATTGTATCCTTCTATAGTAAATTTTGCGATCGACTGGATAATTATTCCAACCACTTAACCCGTGACCTAGATACAAGGAACTTCCCAGCAATACGACGTCTAAAGTGAAGAGGAGGAAGACTTTTTCTAAGTAACTGAGAACATCCATAGCTGTAAACGGTGATGTAAAACTGGGAACATGTTCTTCTAAAAGTAAAATTCCTCACCGCCCGTTAAATTAATTATCATACACGAAAATCGTGCAGCTCATTGTATAGTACCGTGATAAAAAATTTAAAGATTAAAGAATTTAAATTTAAAGAAAAATAATTTGCGTACAAACTTAAATTAATTGACTCCTAGATATTCTAAAATAATTTAAATCCATAAAATTGCAGAAATTCTAATCAAACTGGTAATTGACAAGGACGTTTGATTATGTGGAATAAAATTAACGCTGAGAAGTTTTTCTTTTAATCATGTAAAATAGATGAGAGTTATGAATTATGTTTCATTACGCAATTATTTTATCTGATATGGAAGTAATAGGAAACGTGAATAATATGTTGACTAGAAAATCTGTTTGTAAATAATCTAGAATTCTTCTAGATTACCATACTAGATATAAATTATACGCATTTATTGAAAAGAAGTGTAAACAATTTTCAAGGAATAATAATAAAAATACTGATGATACGAGTACAACGAGAGCAAATTTTCTGAAAGAAAACAGAAAATTAAATTTATATGATCATGAACTTCATTTTGCAAGTAATATTATACATTTAATTTGTAGTTTGGAAGTAGCTTTGATAAAATTCAAACATATTAATCAAAATTTTCTTCATGTAATATTAAGATAACATAGTACTATAATCATCAGTTGTAAGTAAACTGATTACCTAAAATTAATAGGTAAATATACGAGGAAAATTAAATTAAATCTATAAATTAAGGTAAATAATAGTTTTCCGCAAATTGGTTGCAAATAAAATCATAAAGAGTAATTTGAATACAATTTTGTTAAGGAAATGACTGAATAGGTTCAAACTTAGTAAATAACAAAAAAATACAAAAATATTTTTAAATCAATCTATTTTTACTTAAATTGAACATAATCCAAACGTGTGGTAACTTCATACAGTAAATTCAAAATTAGTATATAATATTACATCAATACGCAAGTGACAACTTCTAAACTACCACACGGATCTATTGAAGAGTAACTAACAAGTGACATTTAGTCTGTAAAAAGTATTATCTAATTTATGAAGAATTATAGTCTACATATACTCCCAAAAGAAGGTAAAAAAGTAGGATTGTTCGCCAAACAGAGGTAGTGCGAGTCGGTTAACCATACTACCTTGCTTGTTAAATTTACAAGTACTTTAGTAAACTTTTAATCAACTTCTCCTTACTCGTAAAAAATTAATGTGGTAGGCCTAATTCGTTTTACTTTTTTGTTATGTCGTGTATCAGCTAGTACTTGACTATTAGGGGCCATATTAAAAATTGAATAATAACTGTGGATTTGAGCAATGTGAAAATTTTTCAAACCTTACCCGGGAATCTAATCCGGAGTTGTCCGATTTGCCTCTGAGTCTAAATCTACTACTATGCCATTGAGACAGCTACTCACAGTTTATTTTAATTAACATTATAAATTTAATGGTTTAATTGAAAACCAAATTTATTTAATATTCTTCTTCGGTTGTTATCTCCTATGGGATTTTATCGATATTTTACAACAATATTTTTACTTTTTGTACTGTTACCATAAATAGTTTCACATTTTATCTGTTAAAATAATCAATAAAATCAATTAAAACTATAAATTATTATTTAATTTAATACAGAATTAATATTATATTAAAAATTCTTAAGGAAATTAACATTTTCATCTTCAGGAAACAACATGGCGGCTGTTATGAAGGGGTGTGGCCACATTACCACGCCTTTTTATAAATCAGCATCTCTAATTGGCAAAAAAAATATATTTTTTAAATGAATAGTCTGCTTAACCCACCGGGTTGGTCTAGTGGTAATGTTGTAGCCGTGATTCAGGTGTTTAACAGCTTATTTTACGAGACTTACGTTCTTTAGTTCAAATCCCGGTGAAGGTCAGGGCCGTTAAATAAGGATCCTGTTCAACAGCTCTGCGTAAAGGTTACGTTTGCATTAATTTGAATACAGTGGAAACCCCCTATCCGGACTCTCTTTATCCGAATCCCCCCATATCCGGACGCAATAAAAAAGGCCTGAATTAATATGGCATGGATCAAATTGTTGAAGGAGTTAGAAAAATACGATGAACATTACTCGAATAACTTAACTATCCGGATTATTACGTTAATATTATTAAGTTGTATAAATAAATCGATTAGTAATAAGTTACATTTGCGTTTGTTGTGACTAACGTCAAAACAAAAGTTTGTAGAAATGCACTAGTATTACGTTATGTATACAACTATGCATATCTTCTGTATGTGTGCTGTAAAACCTAATACTGTACTGTACATACATACATTTTATATTTTTTGAATTGGATACTGAAGTACGTTTTGTAAACAAATATAACCTATATATGTAAATGGTCTGCCCGTAACGGGCAGGTGGAGTTTTAAATTAATTGCACTCGATCTGTTGGTACCAGGGCTACAAAAAATATTCTGTTTCTTATCACATAGTCAGCCTATGACTGAACCATTTACGAACAGAAGAGGTGAAGGTGTAAAAGCCACTAGTCAGAGTTATCTCCTCTAAGAGTATTGAATTTCACTATACAGCCAAACCCTGTGGTGAATGAAGTGAAGGTGTCATTTTCAGAGTGGAAAGTGGATGCTTTTTGGAGGGCCTGACGTCCTAATAAGCATACTCTTTCAACTCAGAGAGGAAGGCAATAGTAAACCACCTCATTCTTCATTTTTTCTTAGTAAAACGTCTAGAGGTTTAAACCAGCCTTTCGACCGTTGATCTAAACAACACGTAAGTTGTAATTGACAACTTGGCTTTTTTCAACTGTGTACACCCATTGTACTACATACATAATGTACTATATTTCAGAAATTCAAACATCCCTTTCTGTATTTCCCATGACCGCATTTTCTCATGCCCGGCTTACTCTAGGTCCCAATTGATCCAAATAAGAAGGTTTCCACTGTACTACAATAAGCACGATAAATTTAGGCGGGTGGGAGTTTGCTGTGTACTTCTCCACGTCCTCACCTCGGCAATCCCACCAGTCGAGCAATTTATTTTCTCTTACTGCTCCTGTTGACTTGAAAATTATACCTTATTTTAAAGTTTACTTCTCCCATTGTATGTAATACGCATCGAGCGATAAATTTATTATACTTGCAACGTATGCGTTAAAAAAATTAAAATTAAAAAAGAAACATTTCAGACTGTTCTATTTTCGTGTTTAAAAATTAGCTTATCGTATTTGATTGCACAGGACTACTGCACGTATGTTTTATTACCTGTAACGTTTATATATTTCGTACGAAAATTAAAACACGTAAATTACATTACAATTTATATGCAAATTCAATTTATATGTAAATACATTACAATTCTATTTATACTTTTTTCATTTATTTATTTAACGTTGCATCAACAGCAACAGTCATTAGCGATGACGTGGGGGTGTAACTTTGTACAATGGAGGATGAAATGATTTTTTTTTTGTAACGCATGACAATACACCATGCCTGAGTGGGATTCGGACTCAGGACCACATGATTTATATTAATTATTATACTTTATATTAATAATATATTATCCAACTGCAGTAAATAAATACAGTAAATGAAAAACTACAGTGAATAAACTACTTTTATTTATTCTAACATGTAAAAACAATGTACTTCTTGTAACACTACAAAGAGCGTAAGGACAGTACTATGAGTACATAGGAGGTTGTGGAAGGGATACACGAGCAAATACTCGACCCGCCTAAATCTTTCGTTCTCAGTATAGAGAGTTGTTACCGGTGCACTTTGATGGTTGGATTTCAATTAACCATACTCTCTCAAGAATGGTCAATCTTAATCTATAAGACTACACCTCATTTACACGTCATGCATGTCATCCTCATCTCATTGGGTCATGGGGTTGCTTATTGTTCTTAAACTGAACAGATTGCAGAGTTCCCACATTAGGGATTAAAAAAAAGTACTCTGACACAATGATGATGCCTTCAATTACTATCGTACATTTATTAAATCCAATACAAACGCATGCGTTATTTAGGAATGATTAGAATAGGAAGCTATAATATCAAATGCGTACTCTGACTCCGGTATCAACAACCCTATTCAAAGTCTATGTATTTTATCTTTAACTGAACAAACAATTTGTGTTAAATTATTCATAGCTGTCAATATTTGACAAATAAATTTAAATAATTTTTATCAAGAGTAGAAATAATAAATATTAAAATAATTTAGTAATATTTAATTATTCATCTTTAGAAGAAACATAAAAACTTGTTACTAAATATAATTAGTTTGTAATAAGCTTCTCAAATTATTGATGAGTTAAAATACAGTATTTCGGATACAGTATTGGTAAAATAAATTAACCTGAACACCCATGCAGTCACACATCTATGGATTCTAATATTACAAAGTAGTTGGTAAATTTGTTTGTTCGTTCGAGGTAATCTCAAAAACTACCCAACCTATTTTTTAAAATTATTTCACCATTACAAGGCTTAGAGTTTTCTGAGAAACATAAGCTATGTATCATTACATAATCTTTAAATTTTGAAAAAAATTGTGATGGTAAAACAAAGTCATCTTTTATTTTGTTTGTTTGGAAATGTAGTTCTTCCATCTAGGCCTATTCCTCACATCTATTCTGTTGATTCTACCCCATCTATTACATAAAATGTATTAATTAGGAATAATACAGTCAGGTACGGTACAGTACCGACCTACAATACCTTAACACCTCCTCATAAAGTGCAACAAGAGTAAAGATAACATCCTTTTGTACTCTTTTCTTTTTATAAAAATTTTGAATTTTTTTTACGAGACGCATTATCCGAAAAAATAATTTCACAATCGATTTCTGCACAGAAAATTATGTAAACCTTCCAAAAATCAAAAAGAAAATTGTGCTGTTGTTTTAGTACATAGATTTTTGCCTACATTGTTTATAAGGAAGTTTTTAATTAAATCTTAATTAATTTTATTGTTGCCAGTTCCATTTTCGAGGCCCTTTAGAGTGTGTGGAGTAATTTTTGTTTTCCCTAAATGCATTACCAACGCCTTGTAGGTTAGTTCAGTGATAGGGCTGCCATCTCAGGGCGCCTGAACTCACCCTGGTTTTCATTCGGAGACCCACCTTCTAGGTTCTTACGCTCTCGACACCGTTGGGAATCTATCCTCCTCCGCCTTGAGACCGTTAACCAGTTTTCACATTTTATTTTCCTTCGGGGATTACTCCCTTAGACTCTGCCGCTCTCTTCGCCGTTCGGAATTTATCCCTCATCCGCCTTCGAGACCGTTGATCATCTTCGCCTAGTAACCCTAGGTAGGGTCCTTATAACAGGGAGCTACCATCGGTGCCAGATGGACCCTGGTTTTTTGGTTTTTTACTCCTCCTTCTCCTCCTTCCCTATGGCTTGACTGATGGAGCCCCGGGCTTGCTACCGGTGGTATTAAAATAACATCGTTGGCGGATTAAAGTTTTATAAGACGGTGGCAGTTCCAGCCTTGGCATACGGTATTGAAGCATGGGTGATGAGGAAAAGGGAAGAAAGAAACATCCAAACTGCCGTAATGAAATTTTTAAGGTCTGTCAAGGGCTGCGTAAGACTAGACAGGATCAGAAATGAAGATAGAGTTGAACTTCTAAATCTGGAATCCTCAAAGGATGGGAAAAACATTTCGAGTTACCAAAATTTCGAGATATGGAAAAATAAAAACAAAGTAATATTAAAAAAAAAAAATTGAACATTCCACATAGGCTAATACAGTACCCTACATAATGTGGAATTTGGAGGCCTACTGCACATGCGTAATTTCGTAATACAGTAGGCCTACTGTACGTTGCATTTAGCTTAGCTATTGGCTGAAGTGTTAAAAAGGCCTACTGTACATATTGTATACGGTATTCAAAAATTACGCAGTACATGCTGAATACGGTACATTGTACCGACAGACTATGGTTCTATTTTTCTGTCGTCGACCAAAGATTCGTTGATTCGAAGAAATTCATTGTTTTGGTTTACGCCTGTTATGCCTATATAAAGGCAACCAGACGACTTTGATGGTCTGTTCCCTTTTATGATCGAACATATTCTCTTATAATGAAAGAAGCACCACTGTACCTTCATTTTTCAAAAGACCGAAACTGCTATTTTGAGAACTATGTACAAATTTTGTCAAAAGAAACGAAATAATTAGTTCGCCTTAAAGTAATGGCGAAAATCGAGTTATAAATGACTTTTAAATGGTAAATACATTGGAAGATTAAAGGTGACTAAAATTAAATTCGAGATATAGAAAATTGGAATTATAGACGTTCGAGTTATAGAAGTTCGACTGTAATATAAGGCAAAAAAAAAATAAAAAATTTTCCACTCAACGAAAAAATAAAATTTTATCGTGCCCAATGGGTCAATCATTTAAATAGAATGCCTAGTGTAGCGAAAAGATACAAACCAGCGGAAAGTAGAGAAATTGGCAGGCCGAAGAAAAGATGGGTACCGGAACAGGTAGAAGTGCCTAACCCGTGAGAAGAAAAAGAAGATTAATTTCATTTGAGCCGTGAAGCGTAGCGGGGGTAGTTGTTAGTTATTAAAATATCTTGTACTAACTTTCTAAAATTACATTCTTCATTGCTCAATAAGTTAACTTTTAAAAATGAATAGTTGAATTATTATACCACAAAATTCTATGGGATAATCATAGAATCTGTAGTCATCTAAAACAAAATAATTTTAGCATTCGTGGCGTAGTGACTAGCGAACTAGGCTACAAAGCGAAAGGTCCCCCGGGTAGGATCTGGAAATTTTACCACGTTAAAACCCTACCGTTACCGTACAGAACCAAAACTGACAGTAGTCGCTAATAACCAAGCTGTCGATGCGACTTTAAATAAACTAAAAAATATATATATTATTATTATTATTATTATTATTATTATTAGCCGTAGAGCTCCCGAAGTGGAAGACGCTGAGCATTATTCACGATCATTGATTATTGGACTTGGTGTTTTTCTTGTTTGCCCACCAGCCTTTCATTTTCTGAGAAAAATCAGCTTTTCTTTCCTCACTCCATCTTGTTCCAACTCTTGGAATTTTAACCTCTGGAAAAATCTCCCATTCATTAATTTTTGTTCTAAAACTATTTCGATTGGTAACTTCATTATCAGTAATGTTTGCCAGAACTAGATCTTTCTTAACGTGTCGAATCCATTCCCCTCCATTGACAAGCGAAGCTACATATTTTACCATCCTTTTTGTAACTCTATGATCAGGAAGCCTCATGATATGACCAAAAAATTTAAGACGTCTTTTCCTCATGTCTGTTACAATATTTGAATGTTGCTCAACTGTGTTATTTTTTTGTAATCTATAACCGTTTTCAGTTAATCTTGGACCGAGAATTTTCCTTTCCTATATATATATATATATATATATATATATATATATATATATATATATATTATTATTATTATTATTATTATTATTAGTAATAAATAAAATACTTGTACTTCAATTTTAAATTATGTACAATACTGATCAGCGCAACCTTCGAACTTGACGATAAAAAATTAATCGGGATAGTTAAACAAAAGATAAAACATATAAAACACGCAAACAAAAGATGAAACAGCTTAACTATATATTTTACTACTCGTAGAAAACTAGACGGATGTAATAAAAAAACTTGTCGACGATTCATTCTCCCAATGGATACCAGATCCTATAATAAGGATGTTAGAAGAGACGATGCAATAAGTATTTCCTGCAATGAAAACTAAATTATGTAGCCTACTACACAAAATTCAGAAAAAAATATATTTACCAATTTCTTACCCGCTTTCGTAAAAGGATACTATTATTAAAATTCTAAAAGGTCTTTGAACCAGTCCAGTTAATCTTTTAGAGAATCGCCATTAATTGTAACGTTACACCTTTTGAGCAAGCACCTTTCGTACAGCGCCAGCCCATAGCAGTTGCGGCAAATGTTGCATGCGGGGCTCTTAAGCTCGGTATGGTATCACCTAATCCAGTCCGAAGTTCTACGAAACGATTAGGATTAATTTATTATTCAAATGTCAGTAAAATTACAAATAGATACAACATGATAAATAACACTTCACTGGCATACACTTTAACATAGAAAACGCTATAACAATAAATTTAGATTGTTAGTAAAATTATGACAAACATTGTCAGAGATCAAAATATCAACACTATGTCATTATGCATAATGTTGATTTTCGCTTTTTTGATGTTTTATATTGTTAAAGTATTTGTAATCTTTAAATTTTTCGGGCGCGGAGCTCCCGGAAGCGCGAAACCCTAAGCAGTTGCTCTGCCTAAGCCCGGCCCTGACTTAGTATGGTAATCAACTTACGGCCAGTCAAAAACAAATTGTACTTGTGTCCTCCTGTTCAAATGCATGCTTAATTCACATACAAATTACAGCAAAAGCAAATAAAAGGAAAAACAAATGGTTGTCAATGATTAACATTTCCCGACAATAAATGCTACATATTATTTTAAAAGGTAAAATTATAAAGAAAAACCACAAAAACAATATTGAAGCCTTTCTTCTTTAGGTACCACATCAATTATTATTCCGTTTTTATTTATATTAAAGTGTGAAATTTTATTTGCTAGTTCTGCATTTAATAATAGTAGGCAAAGTAAATTGAAAAGAAAGGTCACAAATATTATATGAAAAACTAAACCAAAAATTTTATCAAATATAAGAGTGCAGATACTTTACAACCTGTTTTCAGTTCTACAGTAGCTTACCATATTATAATTTTTATTACTGTTTTGTATAGGCTGGCCCATTAGTACAATATTGAACGTAAGCCTCTTCCAAATTTTTCCATGTTTTTCTATTTCTTGCGTGCTGTGTCCAGTTAAATCCCACAATCCTTTTAATATCAATTCCCCATCACATCTGTGGTCGTCCCACCCCTGTTCCACGGTCTCCATTTTCTTCTACTTCTTCTTCTGCCTTTCAAGGATTAGCCATATCTGCCTATTTCGAACCTCTCAAATCTGCCCACCTCTTTCTCGGGCGTCCTCGTTCTCTCTTTTCCTCCGGTTTATAGCTTAGTGTTTGCTTAGATATCCTACCCTCCCTCATTCAGTTCACATGTTCTAACCACAGCATTCTGTTCTGAAATACCCTGTCATTTATAGAGAAGATGTTGAGTTCTTTTCTTATCTCGGCATTCCAGCAACAATCTTTTCTACTGCATCCATACGTATATCGGATAAATTTCATTTCAGATCTACTTTCCTCTCGCTTTGATAGCATCCATATTTCCTGCCCAAGAGTAGGGTCGGCACTGCTATCCCATTTTTGAAAACGTTATTAATAGGGTCTTGATAAGGTCTCCATTTTTAAAAACACTGTTCCATCAAATCTTCTTGGTTTTTTTTTATTACAGCCCACTTCTTCCATATTTTATTAAAACTTGGATTTTCGTCATGTTTCTTATAAATTCGTCCTCGATTTGTAAAAATTCCTAATCTTGACATTAAAAATAACTGATCTTAAAAATTGTATTTTTTATACACGTTTGTTTAGTTCTAATGTATTCTGTGAACTGATAGGCTTACGCCAATCTTGCTTGTGCAAGGTACATCATTTACCTATGACAGATTTGCCGCCTACCAGTAGTACTTATACGTAAAAACAAATATGTTAAATCGTATACAGTGCATAATTATTAACGTGTATAAAATGAATAATCTACGTCTAAGTTTATTCTGTGAAATGAAGTAGGGAATGAAGTACATAATCTGTTTACACACTTTCTCTTAATGTTCGTACAACTGTGTTGCTAGAGAAATCTAGTCAATATTAAAGACCATCCGCGTGACAGATTACGAAATATTCATTAACAGGCGTTTGCTCTATCTGATACTTAGGCTTATGGGTTACAGCAATGCCTCATGATTAGAATCACCTATTTTCCACATACATTCTGATTTACTAATAGTTCTTTGTTAGACTCTTGCCAATGTACTAATGAATAAATTACTAAATCATCTAAATATTTAAATAAACTTCACACTTTAATTTCATAAATTTTTAAACCCAAGAACATCACATATAACTTCCGGAAAATTTTAAAACAACAAATTACTTTATTACAGAAACATGAAAGTTAAAATTAATAAAATAAATAATTACCAACAAACGAAAACTAATTTAGGCCTAATAATGGCAAAACTAGAAACGATTCGACTAAATATCTTAATTACAAAAATCCCCTTTCGTGAGACGACAGGTCTCATAGCTATGATATGGAATTTTAAAAAAGGCTTACCTTTGGCCTATGGCAAAAACCATAGTGACTTCTGTAACTACTCTGCAAGTCGAATCGAATGACACTATATTTTCACCAAATTCCGACTTTAATTTCTTGACTCCTGGTTTTGGGCCACTTCCGGCTAAAACTGAAACTTCAAACCCTTTTTAGACCCACTATAATTTTTCAAGATTGATGAGCTCTGAACGTACGCATTGCCCCCTACCACTTCATAGCTAGCCAATGACTTGCTAGGAACGTTGCCAATACTTGCTCTCGTAACTCTGTAATAAATATATTTTGTCAGCCATTTTTTTGGTTTTTCAATAACAAGTCAATAAAAAGAATCAAACTGTGGTTTCAGTCTCAAAATATTATAGGGGTTCCATTATTTGGATATTAAACTTCCCATTATACTAAACAATTCACATGATAATATGGCAGTTATAATGACAATATAAAATAATTTATATTTATTTTTTTACAAATTTTCAATTTAATGCTTCAGTTATTCTAATATTATTTAATTTGATTAGCATAATTAATTCATGATTGAAAGGACAATGTCAGTTCGATAATTTCTGAGATAATTGTTTTACAAATATTTATCAAATTTAATTATTTAATAACAAATACATAATAAAGTTGTTTACATGAATCTATAAGAACATAGTATTTTCAGATCTGCTTACTGCTTCATCATGTTATATACATCACATCTAATTTTATTTCTGACTGGATATTTTAAAGATGTAAAGAATTTTAATGAAGAAAATTATTTATTATTTATTTGTAAATGTAAAATAAGTACTCTGATCTAATTTGGATGAACGTTACAATCATTACAAAGCTGATCATCAGGAGTTGGTTTTTACAGTAATGGCAATAATAACTTTTTCCCTAAATTTGTATACACCAATAGTACATATACAACTTACGCTACATTAAATGAACATATATGTATTTCTTGATCTACTACCAACTTTAAAAAACCAAGTCTCCCAGAATCAAAATATCATAGATCCCAGATTTAAAGGTGTAATCATTTCTTTCATTTTTTTACCTAAAAATTCTAAAGAGCTAATTATGCAATACTGCTTTAAACATGTCATGTATGATGTACCTATTGTAAACTTTTCCAATTTTTAATGGTTTTACAATTTGATGGTCAAATAACAGAAATGTCTTTAAAGTAGAGCTTTTGTAGCCCTGAGTAACTGGCTTCTATGCCAGGGATTCTAGGTTTAATTTCCCTGATCAGATCTGGATTTTTTCATCATTTCTTTTCATCCATCACTCTTCATAGTCTGAATGAATAGAACAGGCAGGCCTAAAACCAAGAAAACCTCTAGTAATGGATGAAAAATGTTAATTTCTTGTACTATATTTTTGAAAATTCATTTTGGAAAATTTGCTGCATTTTTGTGCAACTATTCAATTAGTTTCCAGGTATAAGGTTGATGAACATCTAGTACTTGAATTTTTTTTTTAATAATTACTTGGAAGGATAGAGAGGAATGTGTTTGTTTATTACACATAAAATAAGCTTTTGAACTTATACAAAGGGAATAAAATATTTGTGAATACTGGTTGGACAGTAGGAAAATAAATAGTTTTTACAATTCTAGGATCAATTACTATAAATCTCACTTCTTAAAGAAATGTCCTTTAGAGTGGGTATAAAAAAAATATATATATTATGTAGGTTTATATTCATTACCAAGTTTTGCCTTAAAATTCTAAGAAGACAATCATCCTCTTGATGAAAAACCATTTAGTGTTTATTAATTAGTCAATAAATTCTCAGAGTCTCCTAGATGCTTAAAAATGAAAAAAATATTGGAGAGAGCAAAGAAAAAGAAATCCTGAGCACTATCAAAAGAGGTAAAATTTTGTACATTGTTTACATCATGAGAAGGGGCGGAAAATACAAGTTACTCTGCTGGAAAATATTGAAGGGATAAGGTGTAACAGGAGGAAAAGAGAGAATGAGGATGCCTGAGAAAGAAGTTGGCAGATTTGAGAGGTTCAGAACACGTGAAGATGCCTAATCCTTGAAAATCAGAAGAAGAAGATATGGTGTCCTGCCCAAAATTACCCTGGCATAAAAACCTGAGTTAATAATGGACTCGTCTTTCTTTATTGGATCATTTTTGATCTGCAGTGAATAGGATTAGATAGATCATGATGATTGCCATTGTCCATTGAGGATGTCGCACTCAATGAAGAAGTTTGGTTAAGATAAGAAATACATAGGGATTATGTACCAGAAATTTATGAGAATACATTACAATGTTCAATCAACAGCTTTCAAAGACGTTTTATCTCACCAATGCATTCAATTATATGCTCAAATGATACTGGTATTACCCATCGTTACTAAGAATAATAAAATGATACTAGAAGTCTTCTTTCTACTATACTAATATGATAGTGTATTTTAATAATAATTCACAATCAAATAATGGTTGAATGCACAATACAAAATGATCAAACGTGTATTTCAGCACATGTATGAAATCACATGTCATAAATGATTTTGAAACATGTGAATATGCATCATTCTAATTAAAATGTAGGGCAATGCATCTGTTAGACTGTACTTTGCAAAAAAACATGACATCAAATCATACTTTGACCGTCTTACTAATAAAAAAAAAACAATAACAAAAAACTGCCATATTGATTTTGTATTATGATTTTTTTAATAGAACCATATACTGTAACTGTCATAAAATTAGAGGTTATCAGTTTGACTTGGTTATGTGTACTACAATTCATAACAATTTAGGTATTCATGTCATGATAACGCCGAGAAACATGAATCAATTGTTAAAAATAGTTCTGAAAATTAAACTAGATAAATTTACTTCATTTAAGGAATGTAGTTTGTTTTTGTTTAATTTGAAACTTATCAGGTTTGATGCTTTAAAAACCATTTGTCTGACATACAAAGCCATTTTGCTTAAACAATTATCAAAAAATACGGCCTGAAAAATTTAACCATGAAACTAGAATCTTCTGTAGATTTGTTAAATTTTTATAGATTACATGTTTTAATAGATAAAATAATTTAAGTAAAAACCAAGGAGCTCCATCAATGGATGATCTGCTTCCTTATGTCGTTCAAGTAATCATTTTGTATAATTGTCACCTTCAGCATATTTGTCATCGTAATTCATTGAACAGACAAAAAATAATATGTTTAAAAATAAATAAATTTTATGTACATTCTTCAAAAAATAATTTAAACTGGCATGTCAAACTGCACCCAAATCTTTCAAAACAAAATTTAATATTTAATATCTGGAAATCCCTTACATATAAATAGCCTATGTAATTCTTTCCACACTATGATTTTACAATTGAAAATTTTCATACTGCAGTAAAATTTATATAAGAGTTTTTCCTGTATATTACATGAACATGTGAAACCAAAAATAAATGACTTTCTATGTCACAATTACAACACAATACAAGAAAGAGTCAAAAAGGATGCTGAAGAGAGAGATCTTTTATAGTAAAGACATGATTTGGAGTTTTGCTGCAGGGTGATTACACCTCACAAAAAGAGGCATATTTTCTAGTATTAAATTTTTGTTAAGTCTGTACATAGTTATACGCTAGTTATTTTCACCCAATAATATCAATTTTTTAATAAATACGAATGCTCAACCATTATTATATCAATTTTGATTATTTTTTAAAAATTGTCTGTGCAGGAAGGCGGAAAATCATAAAATCAATATCAGGATGTTTCAAATCAGGAGAAATGACTGCAATTATGGGACCATCAGGAGCAGGAAAAAGTACCTTAATGAACATACTTGTCGGCTACGTGTAAGTAGAATTAAATATTATTTTTATTTGTGACAACTTTTACCCAAAGCAATAATTTTATAATTTTCTTATTTAGATTCAATACTTGACTGATTATCAAAATTTGTCTCTTTGGCAGCAAATTGTTAAGATTTTACACTAATTTATTTCAAATAAATTTAACCCCATTTATTTATTTTGATTAGTAACCAATTTCTAGGCTATCTCCAAGAAAGAAGGAATATTTAGAATAAAAACGGTGGTACTTAAAATCTTGTTCATGATTAAATTATGAGTACTACACTTATAATAACAATCTGATTCCTAAATTTTAAACATGATTTAAATTTTGAGTAAAAGCCATGAGTACTCAAATTTTTCATTCTTATTAAATAAAAAAATAAGCTGGTCATTTGAACAGCCTAGTTAATTAGCTTGTCCGAAGTCATACAATTAATTAAATGTTAAAGTACTCAGGCTTGACTTTGGAAGTTGACCAACTGAGACCCAGGAATAAATACAGAACACTACTGGCTTATTCCCATGATGCTAGTTTACTAGCTGCTAGTACTACCAGCTATTACTAGCGCGTAGGTGACAGTTCCCACGGAACTAGTTAAATAATGCCAGTGATCTGAAGACATACGTGAGTTGTACTGTGTATAGCTATACAAAGTACACCTTACTAGCAACTAGCAACGTTTCAAAACATTCACACTAAACTAGTTTACTGGTGCTAGTCAATCTTGTGACCTTTTCTTCCCTACTAGCGCTAGTAAAATCAAATATGTTCAAAGTTACTAGCCCGCTAGTGAATACTAACGGTTTAACTGAACTAGCAGCTAGTTGTTCATTCCCATCACACTATTTTGCTAGCTGTTAGTCAACTACCAACTAATATTAGCATTGTGAGAAATAACCCTCAAGAGTCTGAACTTTAATTCAAGCCAGTGAAACAGTGAAAAACATCCAGCAAACTGTTGATTGTTAATCATCTATAATTCTCCATAAAAATTTTAAAAAATTCCTTAAACAATTTATTTAATTATAGATTTATTTTTTACATTTTTTTAAAAACAAGACAACAAATAAAACTTCCAGAAATTAAATATGATAAACACATTTTTGATGTCAGGAGTTAGGTAATAAAAATCTATAAATCATTTAAAACATTCCTTCATATCAACCGACTTAAAGTGCTTTGAATTTTCTCAATGTTTTTTTATCTATTTCAGAACAAGTGGGGTATCTGGCAGTATTCTAACAAATGGTTTTCCAAGACAAATCAAACTATTTAATAAATTATCAAGTTATATAATGCAAGAAGACTTGTTACAACCAAATCTAACAGTAAGAGAATCAATGATGATAGCAGCAAAATTAAAATTAGGAAATGAATTATCAGATGAAGATAAAGTTTCAGCAGTAAGTAACATTTTATACTTATTTATTGTACTTTATGGAGTTACATCACGCAATATTAAATAGACTTAAGGTGTATTCATGAATCTTGAGAAGTTAAAAATTAAGACGTGTAATTGTCAGCACAAATTAATTTGAAAACAAATTATCATTCTAAAGTGTAATACAGCTTACAAAGCTAGGATTTAAATTTAAGAATATAATAAAATACAACTTTGTGGAGTGCTAAATTATTTCCACTCAATCTGTTAGTTCCAAGGCTATAAAAAATAGTTCTGTTTCTTATCACATGGTCAGCCAATTAAATGACTGAATCATTTAAGAACAGAAGAAGTGGTGTAAAAAATCACTAATCAGAGTTATCTCCTCTGAAAGTAATGAATTTCATTATACAGTCAACCCTATGGTGAATGAAGTGAAGGTGTCATTGCAGGATGGAAAAAAAGTGCTTTTCAGAGGGCCTGACATGCTGATAAGTATACTTTTGAACACAGTGAGGAAGACCGGGTAAACCACCTCCCTCCTCGTTTTACTTAGTAAATCCTCTAAAAGTTCAAATCGGCCTTTCAGCTGATGACCTAAACAACAACAAAATACAAATTATAGTTAAATAAACTTCACATGCATTAAACACTGAATATATTAAATTAAAACAATGTATGATAATATAACATTAAATTATGTACCTAAATAAAACTGTAAAATCAGCACTCACAAAGTTAGAAGAAAAACAAAACAATCACACACCTACGTACAATACAATTACCATACATAGTAAACCTACAGTCTGACATAATTGTCAAATGAAACCTAAAACAAACACAATTTACGACATAATTTTGTTTATATATATAAATTGAAAGGTAGGCCTACCTATTAAAACTTTCATTATTAAAACCATTAAAGTTTAACTACTTAATTTTAAATTATAAAGTTTTTAAAATTTGTCCAAATATTGACTGTTTGTTCACTAATATATTTTTTATAAATACTTACAGAACTAAAATGTAATCAATGCAAAAAAATTAAAATACTCTTATCCATTCCCAAAATTATCTAACCTACCTACACGTTTGATTCATCTTCAATGGTATAGAATAATTCTAATTTGCTGACTTGGCAATCTTAACTTAAATGAATATAGGTAATATTAATAATACATTACATTTAATTTGTAAAAAATATTATCAGGAGGAATATAAGATATATGATTTTATTAAAATGTTAATTGAGAAATAGGCTGTATGCTTTGATTAGGTACAATTTCGTTGTTTGAAGAAGGTTAAGTAAGATAAGTTTATGCAATCCTCAGTTCTGAAACATTTTATTGTTAATAAGACAATCCAAATATAATGTGCAGACATTAAACTTTCATGTTTTAACATTATATCTTGATTATTCTATTTTTATGACCTTTAGAGTATGATTAAAAATGAAGTACCTAACTTAATTGAAGAAAAACAAAAAAACTAAAAGTAAGTTTATTTTCAGAATCATTATTAATCAGTGTTTTTATATCTATTATACAAGCATAGATTATTGGTGGCAATTTTTTAAATTGTTTTCTATAGTTTTCCTTCGTCCATCCGTCTGTCCATCACACTCAGATGTCAAAAACTTTAAGAGATAGCAATAAATGGTTTTCAGATTCATATCTACACAAAATGTTAGTGGCCCTAAATTGGGTTTGAAGTTCCAGTGACTGGAAGTGGCCCAAAACTGAAAGTCAAGAAATCAAAGTCAGAAACTACAAGAGATAGTGAACAAACGGTTTTCAAATTCGTAATCTACAAAAAAAGTTAATAGGCCAGGATTGTGTTTGAAGTTTCGGTTTTGACCAGAAGTGCCCCCAAACCAAAAGTCAAGAAATCAAAGTCAGAATGTGAAAACAAAAATAGTGTCATTTGATATCTCTTAAAGAGTAGATACAGAAATCACTAATGGTTTTTTTCTACAGGCCAAAGGTAAAGCCTTTTTCTTTCTTGCAAAAGATAAGTGGGCTTGATATCTTACAATTTTTTTAGAAAATTGCCATCAGCCATGAGACACGTCTCATGAAAGGGATTTTTCATATTTTTACATTTAATTTGATTTTAATTTGATTGGTAGTTATCATTTATTTTAACAAAACATTTATTTTACGACATGATTTTGATTAAAACATTAATTCTTTATTGTATTTTACTAACAGGTAGAAGAAATTTTAAGGACACTAGGTTTAACGGCATGCACAGATACGTACACAGAAAAATTATCAGGTGGTCAAAGAAAACGAGTCTCAGTAGCTTTAGAACTTGTTAATAATCCTCCTGTGATTTTCTTGGATGAGCCAACTACGTAAGTATATTATAAAATCTTGTTTTTATTTAATAATAAAACCAAAGTCTATTTAGAAAAAAATATTAGAAATGTCTACATTCTTACAAAATGGCTCAACAGAAAACCGTTGCAACTGATAAAATTTAGAAAAGTGAGGTTTCAGTGGAATACATTCTATAAATCCTTTATTTGATCATAATATTGAATTCTAATGGGTAGGATTGTAACTAAAATCTCTGAAATTCTTAAAACAAAATCATCATATAGTAAAAAGTCGTTACAAAGCTAAGAATCAGATGGTATCTTTCACTTTCTGTCAAAATTTCTTTATGTTACTTGCAACGTTTTTCCATTGACCCATTGTAATTCAAATTTTCTAAACAACAAAAATAATTAAATTCACTTATATGGAATCCCACTGTGTCCCAGGGCCCACTTCTAAGAACGTTCTTTCTTGTTGGTTGACAAAAATATTATTTTTAACATTCTTGCACCAATGGGTCTCCTTCATCATAGTGTTTTAAACAGATAACTTCTTATAATAAACAGTTTTTTGCAATTTTGCAAATAAGACATGAATAATTAATATTGTTTGCAACACATTCTTTAGTGAACTTCTCAGTACATTTTGACTGCCCACATTCCAATAGATAACTTAAAATATTTGAATAGCCCAAATTATTGTTACTTTTATTATTGTGAATTGCATCCCAGAAACTCATTGAATTGATCCCTTTTTTCAGGGATCTAAGTATATCAAGAACATATAAGCCTAAATATTAACACTCTGCTCATACAATTATTTATAAGTTGTTACATTACCTAAATTACGCATTACTTTTGTTTCAGTTTTATTATTTATTTGCTAACTTTCATGTTTGCTTACTTCAATCAAACACAAATTAACACAATTTTTTAAAGATGGTGGAGATTTATTGATGTATTTTCTCCCTGCACATGTTAGATTGAGTTTAATTTAGGGTTGTGTTTAGTAATGTAGTAATTGTTTCTATTTTTTATATTATGGTTGAGGACATTTACACTTTGAATGAAGTCAGTTTATTTTATTTTTCATACATTAACATGTCGAAAATGTAAAATGAGGGAACTATAAACAATTTAAGCTCTTTAAGTAGTGGTCCGGATGAGGTGTGGTGTTTGCTTTTTTATTAACGTTTCTATGAGCACATTGTATCACTTTAGTCAGTTTTGGGTTGTCTCTACTTCCTTTTAAGTTATCTTTAATTTCTGTTCCCAGGTTTTTTTATTTTTTCAGATCTTTTCTGTCTTTCCTCATATAAACAAACCCTAGTCAATAGTTTTCTTGTTTTAACATGTAATTGTTAATTTTTGTTGTTAATTACCTACTTCTTTATATTTTAAGGATTTTTTTTTAGGTTGTTTATTGTTAGTACTGTTAAATATTCTTTAATTTTTTTATCCACTGGTTATTTAAGTTTTCAGAGTTATCCAGTTTTTCCACTACTTCCTTGCTATTCTGTTTTCTGATGTTCTGAGTATATGTCCAAAGAAAAACATCTTCTTTTTCTCACCGCATCTGTGATGGGTTCTATTTCCTTGTAGATCTGCTTGATCGTAAGCAGCCTGTGCTTTTACCATATACCTAATAGCTTTTTTATTACTGAAAAATATAACAAAAGAGTGATCATATTTTTGATCTTCCCGTGATCATTTCACAACAAAAAGTTTCACGTCAATATAGTATTTCACTTATGAATACAATGTACACTAGCAGTTCTGAGAATATTTTAAAATATTTATTTGCTATGATTTCGTGAACAGTAGAAATTTTGTGTAATAACTTAGCCCCAAAGATTTTAGTTAACTTAAAAGTTATTGAATTTGTTAACCTTTTTTCAGCGGTCTTGATATAGTGGCAATGAATCACTGTGTACAATTACTGAAAGATTTATCAAGGCAAGGTCGAACGATAGTTTGTACGATACATCAACCGACTGCATCAATGTTTAATATGTTTGACAATGTATATATGTTGGCAAGAGGAGTTTGTATATATCATGGATCATCAAAACAGCTTGTTCCTTTCTTATCCAGCTGCGGATTGGAATGTCCTTCATCATACAACCCAGCTGACTTTGGTAAGACAACGAATTTACAATAAATGTATTGTTATTACAATAGGTTTCCACAAACTTAGTTTTGTTCATTTTTGGATCAAACTTGGTGAATTTGAGCTCGCTAGGTGATTGGGAAGTTAAAAAATTACTGATGAATGAATGAGTCACTCAGTCAGTTAGTCACTGAGTAATCAGAAATCACTTTCGCATTTTGGTACATTCAAATTGATTGTATTTTCTTCAGTAGCCTACTTATCTACATGGCAGAGAAATAGATGTTCTTACTTATTAGCTCTTTGAATGCTGCTAAAAAAGTTTTATTCATACTATCCACTAGTTCTTCTGTTTCAAAGTGCTGTAAAGCTAGCTAACTACCAAATAAAGCCAATTTGTGATCTTCCAGTCACCAACAGCCCAATGATCCTCTAAACATTCAGGTTCATAAAGATGTTCAACATTGATTTTGTTAAGGATATATACATTTTTATAACAATACCTAATTACAATAGCTGGAAATCAAACCCTCGATCTCTGCGTTGTAGGCTAGCACACTACCACCACACTACACATATGGCCAAATCCCTATTATATTAAATATTTAAGATTATTTTAAAACATTACCTTATTAGCAACTTCTTAGAAAATTTAGGGTTTCTTGGTTTTTAACTGATTTAAAAAGGAGGAAGTTTTTAATTCATAGTGTATAAATGGTTTCTACAATTAAAAAATTATAAATTTGTTACTTGTTTTATGTAGGTACACTTGAAAGAAATGTGAATTTTTCAATATCCAGGGTTGTATTACAGAATTTTTATAATTTAATTATAACATGTTTGCAAAAAAATATCATTATAAGCATTTCATTACTGTGGTTTTATTTGATGATTACTTTTGTTACAGTATTTGAAGTGATGCAATTAGATATAATAAAAGTAATGACATCAGAAATTCAGAACGGTAGAGTTGTTCGAGTTGATCCCACCGATGAAAAAGAGCCAAGATCAAAACTATGTAAGTACCTTAAAGTTATTCTGGGTATTATACGAATACATTTATTCTTAATACAAACCTAAATGTGCACACATAAATAAAATTAAAAATTATTTTGGTTCCCATGACCTGATCAGTTATATTGATATCACTCACATGTTTTCTCCTATCTCACTGATAAATTTACTTGTTTTACAATACGTGCACTAATAAAACTAATTATTACTACATTACCTGTATTACTTTGATTACCTTAGGTTGCAGTTCCTTCATGTTAACACTATAACAAATTCTGCTTTTTTCTTTCTTTATTTAACATTGCATCAACTACTGTGATCATTAGCGATGACGTTGGGTTGCAACTATGAATGATGAAGTGATTTTATGTAACGTATGAAAATGCCATGCCTGAGTGGGATTCGAACCCAAGACCGCATGATGAGAGGCGAGCACGTTACCAGCTATGCCAATGCGACCGGCAAAAATTGTATGTTTGTTGCTAGGAATTATAACACATGAATAATACATATATTTCTTAGTTCAGTTACAATGCTCATCTTAGGAGGCCCATTTTGGGGTTGTCACCTTGTAGATCTTCTTTGATATACCAGTATAATCAAGATACAAAGTCTTAAAATTTCATAAAACTATAACAACCCATAATTACTTACAATTCAATCTGAACATGAGCAAGGTAATCATTATACTGTGACTAAATCAAAGAAGAAATATAAATAGCAGTGAATTTATTTTATGTAAAACATTGCTATTCCTTCAAGAAATCACTAGAAAAAAGTGATTTACAATATTTATCTTTGTAATAAAATAGAATAAACTACGCAAAAATACAATTATGTATAGGCTTACACTGTAGAAGGTAAAGTAAGTTTTTATGAAAAACTGCTATCAATAATCATTAAATAAGAAAATGTGAATAATGAATTGTAACTCAGTTAATAAACTACACTTTAAAGATTATTACACAATACAGAACTACTTTTATTATAATTACAGTGTAAACTCACTTTACCTGTAACAATAACTTTACAGTGTAACAATGATTATAAATTTTATATAAAAGTAATCTATGGTGCCTACTTCTACTACATATTAACTGTTATTAACCATTTAAGAAATAAATATTAATTTTACACTTAAAATTACTACACTTTGTTAATAGTACCTATGTAAATAATACAGGATGTTTCATCTAAAGTTTACACATAAAATTTATGTAACCATTGAAAATATGAATTACTTCTGGCTTAAAGCTTTTATTATCTTCTTTAACTAAAAATATGGTATCAGCATTTTCCAATTAAGCCAAACACATTTCAGTACATTTACCTAAAAAAATAATTATTATAACTCAACAGGAATTACAGTACATTTCAATACCATTTTATGCTACAAAGGAATAACCATAAAATCATTTTTGAGATAGACTAATTGAATTACATTCAATAGTTACAAAAAATAAAATGTAACACGTTAGCTGAAACACCTGTATAAAATGAACAATAATAAAATAATTTTGTTTTCGATAACAGATGATAACAATGGCAACTACAATGGTGGTGGTGATAAAATTAATAAACCTGGTGATGGAAATAGTCATAAAAATGGTGATGGATACAATAATTTTTTAGTGTATTAAAATAGTTTTTATTGTAAATACTTTCAGTGATAATTAATACATAAATATCTTCTTCAAACAGAAAATGAATTGCAAACCAATGGATGTAATTAGATAAGCAAGGAAATTAAATACTTTCTCCAAATAATTCATTTAAATTTGGCCTACATACAATACTACAACTTATTTTAATAATGTAGTGTGAAAACATCAAAATTTTTAGTTAACCTACTTCTGTCTCTGAATTTAGAGCATTTAGAAAATCAGTCCATCAAAAAACTAACAATTCAAGACACTCACTTATACAAACCCTTCTGCATAACCTTCCTTTATGAATGCACTTTAGTCAGAGTGAGAAAGCTATGGCAAGGTGAGGTGCGAGAACCATTAGGCATGCTTTTATACAGAGTGAATTTTTAGTCCTATTACCCAATTGATAATATCTGGTAATTTATTTCTAAGAAAGGGAAATTTTGTTTTGTGACACGAGTCGGTAGCCCTATTCAACTGATATAGGTATGACAGTGTGAGTTGATTCTCCTTGAGCTGTGTAAAATTTTGTGCCATTTCCGGTTGTGTTATGAACAGAATGTCTTTTATCCTAGAACAATCGCTTCTTTAAATCTCGAGGCTGAATTTCTTGGACTAATCGTATGGGATATGGATACAATTTCAATTTTTCAGCAGCTTTCTGAACACTCAAATATGACATACCAACAAATTTAATTTGAAATGATTCTTTTACACTCTCGTACGATTTCGTAGCAAAATATTGTTCAAGAATAAAAACCCGTTGCTCTAGAGTAAAAGACATTCTGTTCGTAACACGACCAGATGTGGCACAAAATTTTACACAGCTCAAGGCGAATCAACTCAAGCTGGCGTATCTATACCCGTTGAGTAGGGCTACCAACTTTGTGTCACAAAACAAAATTTCCTTTTCTTAGAAAAAAATTACCAGACATTAAAAAATTGGGTAACAAGACTAAAAAAATCACTCTGTACTAACATTGTGCTTTATAGTACAATGTACAATTGCAACACAATCATCACGTCAGGCAGTGGGTCGATGTTTTTCTTCTGTAAAGTACTGCTGAATGACAGAGCGAGCAAGTGCATTCTAAGGTGACATTTATTGTACTTAAAAATTTTTTTGAAATTAAGAACAAGACATTAAGAAAAAATTTAATATTTATTTATAATAAATTAAACAGAAATAAATATCTCTTTAAACTTTCATACTGAAATCTTCATTTTGTTCTGAATGTTCAAAAGTGTTTTGATGCTGAACTTTTGTGTCAGAATTTTCAATGAGTTTTCACTTAACCAATAATTGTAATTGCTTCTTAATCATTCATCCCTTATATAATATAGACCATTACATTTGTTTTTATCAAAGGTTATACTAGTAGCTTAAAAACCAAACTAAATGTTTTAGCAATTTGTTGCTAAAACAATACACTGAGCACTGTAATAACAATAAAAACTGAGTGTAATGTGCAAATCAAACATTTATTATTTTCTACATGTTTTCATCCTTGAATAAATCTGTAAAATGCGTCTTGTAATTAATTCTAACATAAAAATACAAGTTCACAACATTTTTTTCCTTTCTCCTGTTAGCCTATTCAATTTTTGCATAATATTATGTATATGTTTTGATGGATCAACCCCGTCAGAGCAAGAATTCAATTTTTATATTTGAAAACAAATATAAAAATTGAAACTTTATTAAAAATGTTTAGATTATGCTGATATTTTAATATTATTCTTGTTTAAGCTTTAAACGACTGACTGAGGATAAAGCATCTTCTAAAAAGGTTTTAATACGTCACTTTCAATTTTTGAACTTTATACTCTGATAATGGATCAGATATAAATAATACTTCTTAATATTATCAGCCATATTCTCAAACAATTTGAAAAATTATGATTACACAGTAATCACTTTCCATACTTTTGTTTTATTTCAAATTTTTAATAAATCTCCAGTGGATGTGGTATAACACCAAAATTGTTCATGCAAATTTCGTGTTGTTTAAGTCATCAGCGGAAAGGCTGGTTTGAACCTCTAGAGGTTTTACCAAGTAAAACGAGAAGTGAGGTGGTTTACTTTTGCCTTCCTCACTGAGTTGAAATGTATTCTTATCACTATGCCGGGCCCATTGAAAAGGACGTATTTTCCACTCTGCAAATGACACCTTCACTTCATTTACCACAGGGTCTGGCTGTATAATGAAATTCATCTCTTTCAAATGAGATAACTCTGATTAGTGTCTTTTACACCTCTACCTCTTCTGTTAAGAGACAGTTCTGATAAGAAACAGAGCTATTTTTTGTAGCCATGGAACTAACAATGTAAATATCAAAGAATTAGATATTTTATTTTAATAAAAATAAAAAAAATTTGGTTTGTGAAAATAATAATGTTGAACACACTCATTAAAACCTTAATTTACTTTTAATTTTAGTAATAATGAAAATAGAAGCAATAAATTAATTCTGTTTTTAATATTTGTAATACTTTAATAAAGTGTGAAAATATGTATTTTTCATTTTTACATTATATTTTTAGGCCGAAAAGACACAATAGCACAAATGCCAAGTGTGTTTGGAACTGACAGCAAAGCTATTCAATTTCCTACAACATATTTTG
Organism: Catonia carolina; assembly: GCA_035578175.1. Lineage (NCBI taxonomy): Eukaryota > Metazoa > Arthropoda > Insecta > Hemiptera > Achilidae > Catonia > Catonia carolina. Next base: position 249,736,027 of record JAQMRL010000001.1, on the reverse strand, counting down.
AACAAGTGTGTATTCTACTTATGAGGATGATGCTACAAAAATGGAGAAATAATGTAAGTAACCGTAACTAACAATTTAGCTATGTAAATAAATGCACAAAATCAATCCTTCGTGATATAGTACCTAAAAGAGATTTTTAGAACTAGAAGGCCAGTTTTATACCTAGAACAGATTTTCATACCAGATTGTAGACCAGTTATATACCTAGAACCGAAATTTCTGTGATAAACTTCAAGGGTTTGTATCATTTTATTTATCTCAGACTGTTCACAAAATTTTGTTCGATCAATAAAATTTAAACTTTACTTAGTAGCTACAAAAATGAAATACCATTTGCACGGTGGTCGTTGGTTGGGAATAGTTAATTAAAAAAAAAGTGGGGAATAAATTGTGTAGTAAATTGAATTTTACATTGTTTCCACCAGAGTAGAAGCACAATCATTAAGTTATTTAAAATATTTATTTTTTCAAAAAATAAAAAAGCCTTCCTAATTTTCAGCACAGTTTTTAATAAATCAGCATGCTATAATGATCCTGTCATACGAAGAACAGTAAAATCAACTGACAAGAACTCCAGAAATAGCATGTATTAAAATTGCTTAAACATTTTAATACATAAAGCATAGACCTATTTTTATTTATAGAATTCCTACTATTTACTTCCTAAAAATCTTATTACAATTTTTCAGTATTAATTTTTGTATTTTAGAAGCAATAAATTAATTCTGTTTTTAATATTTGTAATACTTTAATAAAGTGTAAAAATATGTATTTTTCATTTATACATTTCTGTACAGTTCTAAAAGTGTCCACTTTTTCAATTTTTACAATCATGTAAAAATTATTTAATTCCATTTCGTAGTGCTCTTTATTTGAAGTGTAAACAGAATCTCTATTTAAAATAAATTCTGATACAAAATAACATTTTTATGAATTTAAAATTTCTGGTAGATTTCTGGTAGTAATTACGCTTGATCACAGGGAGTCAAATAAAATCTGATGTGAAATGATAATACATATAGGTATACTTATCTTAATTCCAACAAAATACAAATTTGATTAACCTTAATAATGCTTAACAATACAAAATGTGTTTACTGTTTCAGACTGCAATGAGGTTACAGTTAATTCATCATGTGTTCTCAGGATTAATTATTGGAGTGATATTTTTCGGAGTAGGAAATAACGCCAGCAAACCATTTGAAAATTTTAAATTTGTTCTCTGTGTGACTGTATTTTTTATGTATACTCATGTCATTACACATATATTAACATGTAAGTATATTAGTTAGAATTAATAAGATTGTAGACTAAGAAAAACATTATAAAGGGTGATTCAAAAAGAGCGCCGGTTTTGATATATCAAATTAAGAGATTTATTTTATTGAAAAACTGAAAATAAATACATCAACAAGTTCATCTTACCTTCCGATTTTATGTATGAAAAATGATGTCATGCATGTGTCCTCCTCTACTGCGCTGGCACGCATCAACTCTGTCCATGAAATTGGATATTACTGGACGACAAGTTTCGATTATGTGGGACAAGTTTCCGTATGTGGGGTTTTCTAAACCCCACATACGGCATTTTTGTTTATTAACAAAACCGTTTAAGTGGAAGTGCGCCTCATCACTGAAAATGATTTTGTTTGCGAAGGTGTCATCATCCTGCCGTTTTCTCAATACCCAGTCAACAAACTGTCGTCTCGTCTGGTGGTCTGCCACTTTCAAATGTTGCGTCAACTGAATTTTATACGGGTGATATTGGAGATCGTACCGAAGAATTCTCCGTACAGAAGAACATCTTAAACCCAATTGTTGAGAACGGCGACGTATTGATTTTGCTGGGCTAACAGCCACACTGTCACGAACCAACGCAACGTTCTGCTCAGTTCGGCCAGAACGATGACGTCCAGAACTTTTAAGGTCGACTGTTGAACCCGTCTCAAAAAACTTTTTCATGAGCCTGCAAACTGTTGATTCATTCGGTGCTTCATTACGTCCTAGAGTACCGCGAAGTCGCCTGACAGTAGCCGCATAACTCTCTCCACTCTGGTAAAATGTTTTGACGACTAACGCTCGTTGCGCAATGGTAAACTTCTCCATGGTTAGACAGAGACTGCGAGAGTATTACACTGCGAACAAGAGAAACTACAACTGAATCGTCAATCGGAATGTTCTCCGAAATAGAAATGAGGTAAAACAATGTTGCCAACCGATAAACAAAAATTTTCCCACCGGTTAAAAACCGGCGCTCTTTTTGAATCACCCGTTATTATATGAGGTGTGGCTATTAGATAACGAGACTGACGTTGTAAAACATTTTATTTTTATTTTACACATAATCACTTATTGTCACCTTCAATATACACTGCTTCCCTATCCCTACAACGCTCCATCCGAATTTTCCATTATTGGAAACAGTGGTGGAAGTCATCTTCTGTCAGCTCCTTCAGGACACGTGCCGCTTTCTCTTTTACAGCTTCCACAGATTCAAATCTTATCCCTTTTTAATGCAGATTTCACCTTAGGGAACAGGTACAAGTCACATGGTGTAAGATCTGGTGAATAAGGTGAGATGCTGTACTTGGCTAGGAACCTCTTGACAGATAATGTGGAATAAGCTGGTGCATTGTCTTGGTGGAGAACCCATCATTTGTCCTTCCTCATTTCGGGGCATTTTTTCTGTACTCTTTGACGAAGTTTAAAAAGTACCTCAAGGTAGTAATATTAATTAATTGTTTGACCTTCAGGAACCCAGTGAAGGTACACAATCCCATGGATATCAAAAAAAACAATCATCATTGCTTTAAATTTTGACTTGCTCATTCGAGCTTTTTTGACTCTCGGTGAAGTTCGGCTCTCCCAGTGCATGGATTGGTGCTTCGTTTCCGGATCATAAAAATTCATGTTTCATCACATGTTTATTATCTTCTACCTGTTCCCTAGAGTGAAATCTGCATGAAAAGGGACAAGATTTGAGTCTGTGGAAGCTGTAAAAGAGAAAGTGGCACGTGTCCTGAAGGAGCTGACAGAAGTTGACTTCCAGCACTGTTTCCAACAATGGGAAATTCGCATGGAGAGTTGTAAGGATAGAGAAGGAGTGTATATTGAAGGTGACACTAAGTGATTCTATATAAAATAAAAATAAAATTTTTTACTACCTCATTCTCGTTATTTAATAGCCACACCTTGTACGTATAACACATATGTTACAGCTACTATTACAGAAAATCAAAAAAATCTACAGAGTAAAGCATAAAAAAAGTATTACAGAGTGGAGAAAAAGAAAAATCTTATAGAATTCACTCTAGAGAAGAAAAGTAATTGGTTACGGCATAGGTATAACAACAGGAGGAAGGTTTAATTAAAACTGTGCTAATGCGATTAGTAGAACCTGATAGTAAGAGGAAATGAGTTATCACAAGTAAATAAGACATTAAGATGCTGGTGGGAAACAGAACAAAACTGAGATAAATATGGTACAAGGGATCTGTCTCGGGACAGATCATGATAATATTAAGATACACAAACTAAAAGAAACATTGTTTACTGTAAGTTTAAAAGAAACATTTTGTTAATTAGTACGAACAGATCATTATGTTTTGTATACCCAAATACAGTATTCTTAGAATCTATGTATCAGTATTTAGCTAACAAACTCTAGTAAAATTGTGCATAAGACTCTTAGTGCACCTAAAGGGTGCTTCAAAAAGAGCGCCGGTTTTTAAACGGCTGGTAAATTTTTGTTTATCGGTTGGCAACATTGTTTGACCACATTTCTATTTTGGAGAACATTCCGATTGACGGTTCAGTTGTAGTTTCTCTTGTTCGCAGTGTAGTACTCTCGCAGTCTGTGTCTACCCATGGAGAAGTTTACTATTGCGCAACGAGTGTTAATCGTCAAAACATTTTACCAGAGTGGAGAGAGTTATGCGGCTACTGTCAGGCGACTTCGTGGTACTCTAGGACGTAATGAAGCACCGAATGAATCAACAGTTCGCAGGCTCATGAAAAAGTTTTTTGATACGGGTTCAACAGTTGACCTTAAAAGTTCTGGACGTCGTCGTTCTGGCCAAACTGCGCAGAACGTTGCGTTGTTTCGTGACAGTGTGGCTGTTAGCCCAGCAAAATCAATACGTCGCCGTTCTCAACAATTGGGTTTAAGATGTTCTTCTGTACGGAGAATTCTTCGGTACGATCTCTAATATCACCCGTATAAAATTCAGTTGATGCAACATTTGAAAGTGTCAGACCACCAGAAGAGACGGCAGTTTGTTGACTGGGTATTGAGAAAACGGCAGGATGATGACACCTTCGCAAACAAAATCATTTTCAGTGATGAGGCGCACTTCCACTTAAACGGTTTTGTTAATAAACAGAACTGCCGTATGTGGGGTTTAGAAAACCCTCGCGTGGTTAATGAAAGGGAAATGTATGCACAGCGAGTGACAGTTTGGTGCGGCTTTTGGTCGGGCGGTGTCATCGGCCCTTACTTTTTTGAAAATCAAGAAGGACAAGCCGTGACAGTAAATGGAGACCGATACCGTACGATGATTAGGGAGTTTTTGTGGCGTCATTTGGATGGAAGGGACATTGACGAGTTGTGGTTTCAGCAGGATGGTGCCACCTGCCACGCTGCACGAGAAACAATGTTGTTGCTCCGTGAACGGTTCCAGGATCGCATCATTTCTCGTAATTCCGACCATCAATGGCTACCAAGGTCGTGTGACTTGACGCCTTGTGACTTTCCTCTTTGGGGTCATCTGAAGTCATTGGTGTATGCCAATAAACCCTGAAACATCAATGACTTGAAGGAGGAAATTCGACGGGTTATCGGGCAAATGGAACTCGAAACTTGTCGTGCAGTAATATCCAGTTTCATGGACAGAGTTGATGCGTGCCAGCGCAGTAGAGGAGGACACATGTATGACATCATTTTTCATACATAAAATCGGAAGGAAAGATGAACTTGTTGATATATTTATTTTCAGTTTTTCAATAAAATAAATCTCTTTAATTTGATATATCAAAACCGGCGCTCTTTTTAAATCACCCTTTATATTTTCAGTCCCTTGCTGAAATGTTCTGAACTCTTTTTGTTTTTACAAGAAAGTAGTCTATTTGAACAGTAGGCTAACATATTAACCAATAATAGCAATAGTACATGTACTGGTACATAGGCCTATACTACCCATACTGCACGTGTACAGGGTGGTCTATATGTCATCCCTAATATTTACGGAAATCGAAAGAAAGGTTAATGGAATAAGAAACCTATAGACAAAAAAAAACAAATTTATTATATGAACCAACTGTACATAATATATATTACCTCGAAAATGTTATAGCAGGTGTTCAAAATGTTCACCATTATTCTCTATACAATTTTAAACAGCAACTTAAAACTGATTCACAAATTTTCAACAGTAACAATTGATTGCAAATTGATCATGGACGACCCTACTTCGGGTCATTTAATATGCTTCCTGTGTTTTCAAATTTCTAACTTTTGTAATTATTGTAGAGTTGGTAACGGCACACCTGGATACTTATCACAAAATTCTTCCAGTATTTTTATGATGCTTCCAACGCAACTGAAGCATATAAACTTGTTGTTCAGTTGTAAACATTTTAAAAATACCGTTGTAAAGGGAAAAAATATAACTACACGAAGAGATACCTCACACTAGCCACTGTTACAAACAACTAATGAATGTTGTACATGATGCTGCCAACATTACACTATTACCAACTTATGAAAATGAAATATCCCATCTCATGGGGAAACCATTACATGGGCCACCCGGTCGATTTATACAAAAGATAAATCTTGGTGTATTGAATAAAATAAAATAAAACAATAACATAGCTGCTCCTAGCTTGAGTTACCCAACAATACAACAAATTTTAAAACATTTTGTTTAATTTTGTTTCAGTACCGAATGAAGTGAAACTACTAAAAAGAGAATATTTTAACAGATGGTATGGGTTAAAGGCCCATTTTACAGCACTTACATTACACACTATACCTACAACAGTAAGTAAACTTTTTAGAAACCGTATGGCTATGCATACAACATATCTTTATGGTTTTTGTTTATCTTGAAATAGAACATCACCGTACTTTAACAGATGTAATATGAAAGAAAGATTGATTATTGGGAAGTACATCCTGGTAGTAAATTTTACCTATTATTTGTTATCCAGAACTGTAGTTTATTGACAACCACCCAATTCGATCACTGCTTTTCAATGTATTTTTTATGTAATTCGACAAGAATGTTTGAACAGGGACCCCCAGTTTAGTTTGTTCAGTAATGTCTGTCAGCTGGTCACCATAAAAAGTCACTAGCCTAACCTGTGTTGCTTAACAAATAATAGCGACTGTCTACCAGCTGACTGACTGAGCTGGCCCGAAGGCCAGTAGTAAATTTTAAAATAAATTATTGAAAACAATTGAGTTTTACAGTGATATCAGACAGGGACGATCAACTTCTGCAATAAGACAATAAATTTTGTGTATTATCATGTAACCTGAATTTCTGAGTTGTTTTATTTTTTCTTACTAGCTTGTAGCATCAATATTCGTTACAATACCAGGGCCTTTTAGCTGTTCTGTTGCACTTAAATTGTTTCTTCCTCGTTTTTTTGTCCTGCCAGCCTCTTCTGACCATGTAGGGCGGTAAGCTGCACTATTGGAATAGAGGAAGTGCAATAGAAAAAATGAATTTCTTAGGTGGATGGAAATATTATTTCATTGGCCCAAATGTAATACATACTTTCAAAGAATTGAGAAAATCAAGTTAGCCTCTTCTGTCATAAAAATGGTCTTCAGGATAAAAAATAAACCAGCAGTAAACGTTTATATGCTATGATATTCTAATAATTGACAGGAGTACAAATTCCATACAGTAAACATCCTTAATTTATAGATATTGTTAATTATATGTACATTGATTCAAAAGAAACAATTAGCAAAGCTTATTAAAACAAAAAATTGATCCTAACCTGAAAGTTTTTACTCGTACTTTACAAGAGACAGCATACAGATATTAAAGTGAACAAATTGCTGTCTCCTGCATAATTGAAAGATTTACTAAGACAATAATTTTCAGGTATCAAATTCTACATACATTATGTAGTACAAGGTGTAAGGTTTGGTTAGGCTCATGTAATGATCAGCGCAACTGACATCTGTGGCATGGGTTTCACTTGTGCAGTCGTAAATTTTCCAGTGTGGGAACACTAAAAATTTAAGATGTGTGAATCAATGCCAACAATAACTTGGCATAAAAAATATTTTATTTTTATTAAATTATGGAAAATTAGTGTGGGAACGCTGTTCCTATACATTTCCCCTCCACTACACCCCTGATGGGTTCAACTACCAATCAGTTCGGGCATTTTTTCCCATTTTAATCAATCATTTCAGAAAGCCCATAAGTCAAAATTTTACATTTTTTCTTTAGTGCATTTTAGAACTAACTGAATGTAAATATACCATTTCTACAAAACACATAAAAGTCTGATTTTTCTTCACTAGTACTAAAAAAAGAGTTATCGATCTATAAGGATATTAAGTGCTTACTTTTAATTAAAAAATGAAAGTGGATGATCTTTTGAAGCTTAAGCTCTACTTTCTAGTGGAAGAGGTTATACAATATTAACCCATGCAAAAATATTTCTAAGGATGATAACTGCATTTTGTGACAATGACGAAGAACCTGAATAGTCCTGAAAACCAACATTTACTATCTTAAAGTTAAGAATTTCAATTTTTATTATTGCAAAAAGCTATTTAAGTTACTAATGAAAAGTAGGGAAATAAATAAATGAATACTAAATTACAACACACTTTTTGTCTGGTCTAAACGCATTTTATAGATAACAATGTAAGTTAGCACTTTACTCCAATTTAGAAAAATCTAATATTTTTAATTTTTTTATAAAAGCTTATCTTTAAAAATAAAAGTGTACGTTTTATATTAAAAGGGACAGCCCTCTGAACAAATTATATTTTTTAATATTGTTTTTTATTGAAATGTAGTAAATTATATGTTTTTTTTTATTTTTCCAATTAAGTTAGTTTTTTGACTAGTGGGCTTTCTGAAAAACCAATTCATTTTATATATCACCAAATATCATTAACTACACTCACGCTTTGGCTTGTGTAGGCATCAGCACTAAAACAAAAATGTAGATTTTATTTTTTTTATACAGCATACCTTGTTCTTGGCAAATCAATGAAAATAATAAATATTTTACTTTGCAGGTGACATTAACAATGATATTTAATTTCATTGTTTATTTCATGGCTGATGAACCTTTAGAATTTACAAGATTTTGTTGGTTCAGTTTCTTTGCTATCACAACTGCATTAGTGTCAGAAGGTCTAGGTGTTCTCATTGGTTGCAACTTTAACTGCACAGTAAGTACAGAATAACATTCATTAACAGAATCAAAAATTCAAGTACCGCAATGTCTTGATGGAAATAGTCAATAAAAACTCAAAAATTTATTAACCAATTAACTGTTAAATCATAATATACTATAATGTGGTACAGAAATTATCTTTCCAAAATTCTTAACAAGTTAACTCGGTAATCATCTATTGGAATTTCACATTGTGAATAAGAAATAGCATGTATAGTTTGATTTTCGTAAGGAGAGTGCTGAGCAAAACGTGTGTCTGCACTAGTATAGTCTTGTATATACTGCAATAGCGTAAAAATGTAATCAACAATGGAACAGCATGCCTACAAAATACAATGGGTGTTTTACATTTTCAACAACACTGACTGTACATATTACTGTAGGTCGGAGGGGTATACAAGGTTGAAATCAAGTATGCGCATATGTAGTCCAGCGCTCACAGCAATTGGCTTGGCCTTTAAGTGCTTGCAAATAAGCCGTAATTAAAACTAAGAATTATGTTAACAATTCAAGAAAACGCCCTCATGCATTCAAAAAAATTTTGAAGTAAATTGATTTTAATTTGTACTTCTGCACTCACTATCAACAAACCCTTAGAAAACTTGTGTATATGTAGGTTAGGATTTTGTGCTACTAACATTTTGATAATATTATCAGATGGAAGTTTCTCTCATTTAACTAACAATTAAGTTCTAACACCCTTAAAAACTTCTTGTGGATTATAAGATATCTACTCCCGTACCAGATGGCTTTTAACTTGAATAAGCCAAATGGATCTAGGCTACAAGTAACTTACATTTTTAATTTTAAAATAGTAATACAATAATTAACCTTTCAGTGCTGGAACAATATTTAAAAGTTTGATCTAAAGTGCCATTTAATTTGAATAAGGGTGTACAAAAAGTGCCAGCCCATATTTAGAAAACTTGCAGGTGTATAACCTGCCATTGCTGACCAAAATCTCAATGTTACAGAAAAATAAAATGTCCTGTTAAAAATTATAAATTTTTGTGTTCCTGAAAAAAAGAAATCCTTCTACACTAAAAGTATTCAAAATAATTTTTTTAGTTTATTTAAAGTCGCATTGACACATTGTCATTAGCAACTACTGTGGGTTTGGTACCTTGACAGTGGTTTTAACGTGTTAAAATTTTTAGACCCTATCTGGGAATCGAACCCAGGACCTTTCGCTTGGTAGGCTAGTGCGCTAGTCACGATGCCACATTGGCGGTTTCAAAATACATTATTCCATAAATTTTTGTTTAAAAGTTTTTTTTTGGAAATGTTCGGACATCTGCACTTTGTGCATAATATGATACTTTATGCACTTTATGATACGTCCGGTAAACCGGATGTTATCACAACGTAAAACATATCGACGTCCTGTTTTACAGACGTTGGTACTGAAAGGGTTATTACAACAAAAAAATTAGATTATGATAAAAATAAAGTGTAAGATTTGCAGGTACAACAATAATATTGTTATTGAAATATTTTGTCTATAACTTATCTACCTAACATTACATTAAATAAATAATAAATAAAATAGGCCTACTGTATTAAAGTTCAAAGGATAATCATTGATATATTAAAACTTTGTATTATGAATTTCAGAACGGAGCAGTAGTTGGCCCTTCAGTAATGGCACCAATACTAATGGTATCGATTCATGGCATGGGTTATGGACTTCACATACAACCGTTTATGCAGAGTTTAATGAAAATCAGTTTCCTCAGATACGCTTTGGTCGGAATGATCACATGTCTTTATCAAAATGGAAGAGGACCAATGATATGTCAAAGTGAAAAACATCCATACTGCCATTACAAAGATCCATACATGTTAGTACGAGATTTAGGAATGGCAAAACAAAATTTAATGACCCAAGTGATAGGATTAATAGGATATTTATTGCTATTTAAATTAGTTGCTTTCTTAACATTACGTTATAATTTAACAGTTGATTTTCGCAGTCACATGTTTGGTTATGCGAAAAAAATCTTCAAAAGAAAATAAAATTATACACATGTACCTGAAAAGACTCATACATTTCTATATCATAATGTAAAAAATGGATATTGTAATTAGTTCATAAGATTGTTTATAATTAAGGCATTTATTTTGTATTATATTTAAATTATTTTTAATTAAAGTATTAATTATTTTTAAAGCATAGTTTTCATTTACTGACAATAACCCAGCAACTTTATGCAATTCAGTCATAATTTGGAAATAAAAATATAGTAATTTGATTCCTGTTAAAGAATAAATAAAGAAATCACTAATGCTTTTTGCCATAGGTGAAAGGGTAAGCTTTTTTCTTGCTTACAAAAGCTAAGTGGGCTTGATCTCTTACAATATTTTCTCTTCTTCTTCTTCTTCTTACTATAAAGAATTAGGCATAAGCTGTTCCGAACTCACAAACCACCCTGTACATCTACACAAACACGAGACATTTCAACACGTACATCTCTACTATTGCCATCTTCTTCGAGGTCTTCCCATCTTCTTTTTTCCAACTGGAACATATTCCGCCTCTTAACAGTATTCTCTCCTCTGGCATCGGTTCCAAATGTTGCCTCCATTGATTCCGGTAATCCTCCACTTTTTCATTCAAGCTAAATACACCCAACTCAGATCTAATTTCCTCGTTATGTATTAGATCCAGCCTCGAGCAGCCCTTCACCCTTCTTAAAACCATATTTTCTTTAGAAAAAATTTCTACCAGCTGTGAGATGTGTTCTCATGAAAAGTATTTTTTATTTTACAACAAACAGATGTAATTTACACTAATTCAAAAGCATTTTCTTTTCCAAATGATTTATCAACGTACTGAAAAATGAACGACTTGACATACTTGTTAATTGAATGGATAATACTTCTTAAAGGGATTACCATAAGAACACCAGTCAGATATTGAATGCCCAAGCAAATATAAATAATCAAGAACCTCAATCTACAGAGGTCAACCGTAAATTCACAGTTGATATTGTTACAGCACTTCAGTAAAACTGAAGGAATATAAATGGTTACTTGGTGTGACTTCTGCTCCACAAGAGTTAAAACTTGGTTTAAGGCTTTCACACCACTTCTGAGCAGATCAAGTTTTTAAATTAAAGAAAACTACATTCCTATACTCTGTCCAAGAGTTGGATGATACCTTTACTTATGCAGCCAGAGCGCAGTTACATACTGTGTTAAAAACATTGACTCTCGCAACAAAAATAAAAGTTTATCATATTGTAGGCAATATTATACTTATGATATTGAAACAAATACGTTTACGATTAACAATTTTTAAGTAATGATCTGAAATATAAGTTATATTATGAAACAGAATTGTAATTGAATATAACTATTTATTGTGTTATGTACAGCATTTTGTTTGTAAAACCATAAAATATTATGAAAAGATAAAATGAAATAACATAATCTTTCAAAATTTATATTTATCAATTTAATCGCCATAGGCTGCAATCCATCTATAAACATTATAAATACTACAGTACAGTAGAATCTCGGTAGTCCGGCCCTTAAAATATTAGGCCTAAGAGTATGAACCTCACCCACAGACAGATTTTGGTAAAAGATTTAAATTGAATTAGGGAAATCAACTCGACTTAATTAAGGTGGATTTAATATAACATGTATGTTTAGGATTTGATTAAAGAAATGAATACGCAGACCTTAATTATTGTTAAATGGAATAATTTTTGGCCTTTTATCCAAAACCTAGAACTGGGTCATGCTAAATTGACAACAAAATGTAATTCTCAGAACACAAGCACCCCCACATCGCACTAGGTGATGTCAATAGCTGATAATGTTTAGTGCAATGACTACAGAAGTACTCAAACCTTTTTTAATTAGTTAATTTAAAATCACATAGAAATCAATGCATATTCATTTTTTGTTTAAATTTACAACTTATAGTTCCAAAATTCTAACACATCCAGTAATCCGGCACCCTCTCAGACTAACTACTGTATTATGTACTGTAGCCTATAATATGTATACGAGGTGTGTTCAAAAAGTAACGGGAATTTCGCGGGTTTGGATAGTCCGATTGTAAAAGTTTTTTTTTATTATGTTGGTACACATGCCCCTGACGTACGATAAAATTTTCAACAATATTCATTGCTTAGTTCTAAAGTGGAAGCCGCTAAGGTTAGACGTGTTTTTCGAGCACGGCTATTTTTGTTTGTTAAAAAAAATGGATCAAAGAATTTGTATTAAATTTTGCGTGAAAAATGAAATAAAGTGTGTGAAATGTTAACAAAGGCATATGGTGAGTCTGCTATGAGTAAAACAAGGATTTACGAGTGGTATAAGCGTTTCCAAGATGGCCGCGAAAACGTTGAAGATGACGAACGACCCGGACGTCCAAGCACATCAACAACCGATGAAAACGTGAAAAAAGTGAAAGAAATGGTTATGAACGATCGCCGAATCACAATCAGAGAAGTCAGTGATGATGTTGGCATATCGATTGGCTCATGCCATGAAATTTTTTTGGATGTTTTGGGTATGAAACGTGTGGCAGCAAAATTTGTTCCAAAATTGTTGAATTTCGAACAAAAACAGCGGCGAATGGAAGTTGCTCAGGAGTCACTAAATGAAGTCGACAACGATGCGGATCTACTCAAACGTGTTATAACAGGTGACGAAACATGGGTTTACGGATACGATGTCGAAACTAAGGCTCAATCATCCCAGTGGAGGCATTCCGGATCGCCAAGATCGAAAAAGGTTCGACAAGTGCGGTCGAATGTGAAGGTTATGCTCACTGTGTTCTTCGATTTTAATGGCATAGTGCATCATGAATTCTTGCCACAAGGTCCAACAATCAATAAGGAGTACTACCTACAAGTTCAACGCCGTTTGCGTGAAGCAATCCGAAAAAAACGCCCGGATTTGTGGCAAAACAATTAATGGCTTTTGCACCACGATAATGCACCTGCTCACACTTCATTGCTTGTTCGTGAATTTTTGGCCAAAAACAAAACTGTAACGATGCCCCAGCCTCCATATTCGCCAGACATGGCTCCATGTGACTTTTTTCTATTTCCAAAAATAAAGAGAACATTAAAAGGCCGTCGTTTTACAAGCATAGGTGATATTAAAAGCGAATCGGTGAAAGAGCTAAGAGCTAAAAGCTATCACAAAGATCGAGTTTCAGAAGTGTTTCGAGGATTGGAAAAAGCGTTGACACAAGTCTATTGCATGCAAAGTGGACTACTTTGAAGGCGACAATATTAATGTAGATGAATAAATATTTTTTTTCAAAAAACGAAAATTCCCGTTATTTTTTGAACAAACCTCGTATGTACCTGTACACTCTTTTTCACATCCATGTTGGCTTCCAATTATTTAGTGTTGCAATACCACTTGTAATGTGAAGTAGTGTTGTTGCACATATAATAATTTAATGAGTATTGTTTGTCAGTATTTATTGGTTCGGTACTGCATTTCTTTAATAATTAGTGTTTATTGATATTATTAATAAAATGGAACAAGTAAGACAAAGGAAAGTGTTTAGTTTAAATTACAACTATAAATTATAAGTTAAATACTACTACGTATGTTTGTAGAACAGATAGTAGCGGAGAGCGTATTGCTCTATACAACCAATGTTAATTCGAATCGTCAATCTTTCCCACAGTCTCAACTGACTGTTGGATAAAATATAGCAACATAATCATCAAATTGTATTCACACAAGAGTGCAGTCTTGGCACTTAAAATTTTTTGATTATGATGTAATTAGTGTACCCATGGAGTTATTTACATAATGTTACGTACTAAATTATTATATTCAATGCAGACCTGTATACTAAACAAACCTAGTGATTAGTATTGCAGTGAATAAAAACTGGGTAAACAATGTTAGGTAAAGCGCTCACCAAAATTATATGTTAGTGATGTGACAATGAAATTGTCATTTACAAGTTATGTTAGCATAATGACTAAGGGCTTACTGACATTAGACAAAAGAATCATACCAGTTACACAAATATGGCATGCTTAATTTTTTTGTTTCGCTGCTTATACAGTACTGAACACACTATTTAATTCAATTGTGCCATCTGTTTTTTTAAACAAAATAAAATTAATTTTTCGAAAAATAACTAGTGTGCTGAATGTTATTTAGCCCCAAAGAAATCATTTATTAATATAGAAAAATGAGTCTCCAAATATTATGAGAAACTAATGATTTGTAAATTTAATAAGGTTCACAAAGTAAATTTGTTTCAAACACTGAACATTGAGAAAAACATATTTTTAAAATTTCACTGCTTTAATTAAGTTATTTTGAACTGAAAAAAAACTGTTCAGGGTTGGTCCAGTGGTAAAGTCCTTGCCATCAGTCACAGCTGACTTTTAGAGATGAAGAATCAGTGGTACTTTTCAACAGATTTGAATACTACGCTATGGTTACTGGTGTACTTTAATGGTTAGGTTTAATTAACCATACTCTCACAGAAATGTTTGGCCTGGGACTGTACAAGACTACACTTCATTCTCATATCATAATGTAATGGGGTTCCTTACAGTTTTTAATTGAACAGATTTAAAGTACATACATTAGGGTTGAAAAAATTATTGGTATAATCATTTACTTTGAACTGTGCATATTAATGATTTTGACACATTAATGGTAGGTGAATATCAAGTACTTTTATACTGAGAGAGACTGTTTGCACCAACTCCTAGAGAGGCTCGACAACTCTCAGGCATGTTAAATCACCCATGAAGAAATCAAGATTTATTACAAAACGTTTATAAATTCATGTAATAATTAAATATACCATCCTTTTATAAAATGACAGCTTAAGATTGTTAATATTAAGAACCTCTATTATAAAACAATTACTGTGGTAGCAATTACAAACATTTTCAAAATTTAAAAAGATCTTAAAATTTACACTATAGGCTGTGTAAAAGTTTCTGAAGCACTGGCAAAATAAAATACTGCTTAGCTATCACAAATACAATAATGGTCACCTCCACAGCGCAATGGTAGCATATTGGCCTACCACACAAGAGGTTCCAGGTTCAATTCCCAGCTAGGGTTTGGAAATTATAACTAGTCACAACCCACTGAAGAAGCTAATGACCAAGCTGTTGATGTGAATTTAATGATGCAAGAAGAGTCTACAATCTCACCCATGTTAATTCAAATATACAGTACTGTAAAAGAAATTAATTAAAATCACCTAGACATTCTTATGGTCTTGCAGACATCCTTTTAAAAATATTGTAGGAGCAATTTTCCTTCCCGTTTATATCTAGGCACGAAGGACAAAAATCTCTAAATATAAATATTGCAACAACTACATTAATATAATTTATTTGGTAAGCATTAAGTGATAAGGACAATACCACTTGACATGGTCTGATTTTGGTGAGCACTACCTTTGTTCTACATTCAAATATTTTCAAAACTGGAAATTGTAAAAAATTATTCTGTACAATTTGTAATAATCCTGTATGTTGAGGATGAATAATAACACAATAGTTACTACTATTATCTATCAAAACCCATGTTGTATCTTGTGCGTATGTTGACGAACAATACAAATCAGTAAACTTCAGTATCAATTCGAAGTTCATTATCAAACTCTTACCTGATTAAAACCTTTTTTTTAAACTGTTAGCAAGTGTACTATTGTGTTTGCTCCACTGGTGTTATAACTTGGCAATCAACTAATGAATAAACTTAAGTTCATAATCCAAGATAAAGTAAATTCAACCTAAAACTCACCTTAAATTTGTTTATGAAATAATTAAGTACATCAAAATTTGTTGTACTTTAGTATATTTAATATACTTTGTATACTTACCACACTGCCAAACTCTTTTGCTGAGTAACTATCACCTCCACAACACTAAAAATGACTAACTCCTGGCCATCATCAAAATATCATAAAATGACCTATAGTACCAAAAACACTGATAAACATAATTTTTGTTTCCTAACATGCGATACGTGATTGTAACTAGTTTTTGATGCCGAAAACGAATATGTACTCAGAATCTTTCTATCACCCACAGTTTTTGAGAAACTATTTCAATTTTAATTAAAGGATTTTTCTTCATTTTTCAACGCACCGCTAGCATTTTAAACTTGTGTATTATTTTGTTAGTTAATATATTTTATTGTTAAACTTTGTAACATAATTTTCAAGCTATAAGTAAACAATACTAGACCTGAGGATTGGCACCTTTTCATAAATAGGTCGGTCTAAGTATAGTATAAAAGTGGTTCTACTGCACAAGGGTAACAAACAACCTTCGATACTGATCGCTCATGATATTAATTTGAAAGCAACATACATTGTGATGAAAGATGTTCTTGAAATGATAATTTATAAGAAAAACATAGCTGGAACATTTACACGGTGATTTAAAAGTCACAGCTATTTTGTTAGAAATGCAGTTAGTGCACTAAAAACATGTTTTCTTTTCCAATGGAACAGCCAAGCCAGGGAAAATCATTATGTTACTAAAGAGTGGAAGAAACGAGGCTATGTAACTCCAGATGAGAAAAATATAATTCATGAGCCCTTAGTTGAATCCAATATATTTTTGCCTCATCTTCATAAAAATATCAAGCTAGGTTAAATGAAAGATTTTGTAAAAGCAATGAAGGAAAATCCAGGATTTTTGTACATAAGGCAAAAATTTAAGAAGGAATATTCACTGATCCTCAAAAAAGAGAATTGCTTAAAGATGATATATTTATTTAACTCGCTGTTAAATAATGTATAAAGTGCAGTTTGGCTTCATTTTTAAGTTTACAAATCTATTCTTAGTAAAAAAAAAAATCGGACATTTACCACGACATTGTTAGTTTGTACAAACTGATGGAATGTAATATGTCTTTGAAAATACATTTTCTCCACTCACATCTGAATTTTTTCCCAGACAACCTCCGAGACATTAGTGATGAACATAGCGAACGTTTCCATTTCAATGATGGAAAGCCGCTACAAAGGGAAATGGAATACTAAAATGCTAGCAGATTACTGTTGGACATTAATTCATGATGTGCCTGAAGCTATTAATAGAAGAAAAGCATCAGCAAAATAGTTTTATAACAGGTATGGTCATGCGAAATTATTTCATCTAACCGATTTTAACTATACTTTTCTTAATGTTTTAGAACTGCAATTTCTTTAAACCTAAGGGTGATAGAAAAGTTCTATTAACATATCTGTAATGTACGCAAAAAATCAGTTTAATACAATTCACACTTAAAGAAACATTTAAAAAATACTTTTTTGTCTTATCAGTGAAATTATCCACATAATTAGGTAGTCTTGACATTTTCCTTTTTGCTCAAGCAATTCCTTAAACATTGGATAGAAACTCCAAGTATGTAGAGGCAAATAACACAGCAGTGAAAATTATGAAAACATCTCAAGTAATCTTTATATTTTCCCAGAAAAACAGAATCACAGATGCTAGAATCCACAAACTGGGTAACATATCACCAAGCAAGGTAAGATAAATTCTTACATCAAGAAAACTGGACAAATATGAGAAATTCATTAATTGAATTAAAGACAAAGAGAAAAATCATATTTCTGCCCATGTCATCCAGAAAATTCAGTCAAGTTATAATGAAGCTAACACTAGACTGTTCTATTGTACAAAATATCTCACATTTCTAATCCCCTATCTATACTTATAAAAGAAGAAGTCCTGACTGACTGACCGACTAATTCATAATCAACGCACAGCCGAAACTATAATAGTTAGACTTGAAATTTGGAAGTTAGCTTTCTTATGTTGTGTAAGCGCGCACTAAGAAAGGATTTTGCAAAATTTTGATTTTAAAGGGAAGAAATAGCAAAAATTCCCCCCCCAATAATGCGAGGATAAGGAATCAACGCGAAGCGCTACGCTTACGGCTGGTTCTCCAACACACATTTACCCCTTCCATAGGCATATTCCATAGCTCACCAGTACTTGTCGTTGCACACTTTCAGACGGTAGGCCTATTTGACAGTCACTGTGATAGCGTCAAAAAAAAAGTTTTATTTAAAACCGTTCTTCTCAGAACAAACTATCGTACTACTGTGCTTTAGTCGTTACTCACCGTTATTCTAAGAACGAATTTTGTTAACTTAAATCAATTATTTAATGATAGTGATTTGGCCTACAGCGGATGTTAAAACTCGCATTTATAATCTATAGCTATTTTCCCAGAAGTTGAATTGACGTTAACAACGATTTTAATCTACGTTTTACTTTTGTCACTCCGGATGTTGTACTGTACGTAGTGTTTAATTTTTTGACCTAAACTGGAATAATATTTTAATCAGAAATAATTCCAGAATTGTTGTAATTAGCATAATACTTATAAAAGAAGAAGTCCTGACTGACTGATTGATTCATAATCAACGCACAGCCGAAACTATAATAGATACAGACTTGAAATTTGCAGGGAACCTTTGTTATGTTATGTAGGGGAGCACTAAGAAAGGGTTTCCCAAAATTTTGATTTTAACGGGAGAAATCGCAAAAAAACGACATCTCCCATAAGAAATACACAGAGATTATATCGGATCTATAGATAAGTTGAATATAATAGAAAAAAAGCCAGAAAATAAAAACAGATGTTTGACAGGTATTCAACAGGTTTGAACATGTTTGACAGGTTTTGTTCAACGCACTGCGGAAGATTGGACTGTCTAATTCGTGCATGCTATTGATGAAGATATGGGATTATAATATTTTTTCTATTGTATATAAGTCATGAGATAAAAGACAATAACTCGAGTTTTATACTATTGTTAAACATGAAATTTTTCTTGAAATAACAGTCAAAATTGAAAACCTAAATTAAAAGCCTCTCATAATATTTTTAACATAAGATATTTTGTAACCAATAACCTTTGCGCGGGCGAAGCCGCGACGGGGGACGCTAGTAAGACTATATTTTTAATTGAAAAAGTAGAACTGGTTTCACAGGGACTGATTAAGGGATAATAGAGAGCAATACTGAAAAGAAATGAAGTGTTGGGGCATTGTAGTTATCTTAAACTTTATAATAAATCTAATGTGAAACGTTCACACAACTTTCTCTTCCAAACATAAATAATGAAAAACAACCTGAAATGAATTGACCCTAAATTTAAATCCGATTCTAATCGAGCAAAATATGGAAAATCACGAACTGACAAGACTAAACTAAGCTCTACGAAAAACTGCTAGAAATAAGTTATAGAATTTCTAAATGTCTACAACTCCTATAAAATTTTTCCTTAAGCGCACATTACGACAGATCTTAACAAATTGTTTTTTTTTGCCACAAGACCATATCCTTCCATAAATTTTAGCAGACTGCTTATTCCATGTCTTGAAAAACACAAAAATTTAAATGAGAATTTTTAACAAATTGTAGTAATAATCTTGATGAGGCGAAACTACTACTTTTCATAAACCGATTTTAATGAAAATGTTTTAATCTGGTCCTGCAATGGCATCAAACTGATGTTTCAAGTTTCATACGCGATTTTCCTTTCTTGATGGAAAGACAAATTGGTACAAACATGATTTTTTTTTGGCTTCAAGGGACTTGAAAACTGAGTTTTTTTATATAAAAAAAAATCAACAAAACCCAATTAAAAAGTCAAGAGGGTGAACACAATAAAAAACAAAATTGAAACCAAGTCATTTTTATTTAAATGACTAATAATTAAAATTAAACAATTATTATATATACACTACAAAAACAAAGAACATTTATAATAATTTGTAATATTATACATTACCTCTAAGAATGTATAAAAAGAAACTACAGTAAAATCTCTCTATTGCGGAACTCTCTATAGCGGAAATCTCTCTTTAGCGGCATTATTTGCCGACCCCGACCCTTTCGTATACTACGATAATGTATTTAACTCTTGTTATAGCGGCAAAACAATATCTTCAGGATATGGATTTAGACGCCTATGTAGGGGCAGACAATGACTTAGCCACTTCAGCAGATGTTGGCAATGATGCAATAATCGAAAATGTCTTAGCCCAAAACAATGAGCAAGAAAGTGAATGACGATGAAATGGAAACAGAAATGGAAACGAGCACTAGACGCTATTCTTGTTGTTTCAACGTACTGTCATTGCCAATACGTAAATGAAAATTTACAAGTTTTAAACATTGAAAATGAGATTGAAGACATGTTTTATGAATTGAAAACGAAACAAAATTTACAACTTATTTTACGAAATGAAATGTACTTCACAGTCATTGTTTCCTTAATAACAAAAAAAATATATACTGTACTAAATTAATACTAAATAAATTTATACTGTACTAATTTTTTTGTGTTTGTGTAGCCTATGTTTTAGGAGATTTTAATTGTATGTATCCTATGTTTATTACTGTTCAGTAAAAACAGAGTTTCAGTGCTAATTAATTTTAGGCTATCTATTACGGTATGTACTGTATGAATGATTATTGAAAAAAGTGAAATTCTATTGCTAAACATCAGTAACACAACATCTAATAAAACCAGTTTGTATCCAAATTTCTTGTTAAGTTAATAACCTACACTTTATGTAGGTAATTAATTTAAATATCTCACTGTATTGAAGTAATCTACTGTATTAAACATTCGTCATAAAGTTATCTATTCAGTAGTTTTTCAAAAACTTATTCCATGCACCATTTACATACGTATATAAGTTATTTTACACAGAAAAATTAGTATTCCAACTTCCCTCCCACCGTTAATTACTCGCTCTCTCTATAACGGAACTCTCTTTATAGTGGCGGTATCTCATGGTCCCTTCAATTCCGCTATAGAGAGATTTTACTGTATAATTAAATGTATGTTTAGTAACTCGATTCATTTCTAATATATTAATATACATATAAAATACAAAAACGGTAATAAAACTTAGCATGCGATTGTACACATTTACAAAAATGTCTCTGCAACCGCAACAAACTGTTCCACAATAGTAATTAAACTGAAATTAATCTAACCTTTTAATATTTAGTATACAAAAAAAAATTAAGTCCTGCAAACAATATACCCTGTCGGTAAGACAATCTGAAAATTTATTCCTATTTTCAATTGATTCTTCAGCCTAAACTACCATAAAAAAAAATCTTGTTCCTAAATAATTAAACTAATTAACCCTACACTTTCTAATACAATCAGTTCATTAAAATGTGTTTGTGACAATTTGTTCAATTGCATTGATTAATACAGTGGTTCTTAACCTGGGGGGAGCGTAGAAAGAATTTGAAAAGTGTTGAGTGCACCAAAAAATAATATTATAATTTACTCAGTTTTGTAGTCGCATATATATTTTCACTTTATCACATTCAGGAACATGCAATTGACCTAAAATGTGATTCTCACGCAAACAGACTTTTCAAACATGAATATTGAAGTTTTAGTTAAATTATTTTTATGTTTACCCATAAGTTGCTTTCGAAGCTGCAAACTTGTTAACATATCTCTATGAAACTGCATTTTCTATGTTAGTATACATTAAGCCAAAATATCGAGCAAGGCTATGTTACAAATGACTTGAGGTGTGCTTTGTCACAGTTACAACAAAATATTCAAAATCTTGTCAAGGAGAAACAGCGGCAGCCTTTTCATTAATGATGACCTGCATAATTACCTCTGTTAGATTACCTAAAATAAATTTGTATTTAATTCTAGTATTTTTATTTAAAAAAAAATCAAATTCAATAGCTATACTAATAGTGATAATACAAATTTAAAATAAAGATATTTATGTTATGTATAAAATTATCATTAATTGTAATAACCACCTTCAATTTCATATTATAGGCTACTACTTGTTTTGACCACTTATAGAGGTAATGGAGGGGGCAACCTCACATCAGTGTTCAAAAGAGGGCACAGTGCCTAAAAAGTTGAGACCCACTGCATTAATAGATTATGAAATTAAACTTATTTCTTGGTAGGAATATATATAAATATTTTATATATGACATTACTAACAGAGCAAATATCATGCAATTGGGAGGTTTTATATAAAACACGATCTAATTAAAATTGATATTGTTTCAAACACAAGATGTATATTTCTAAAAACGAACAATTCAAATGAACTAAATTTTAATAATATTAAAAAATAAATTAACTTAAAAAATGTTCCCTATTAGTGTAATATTAATATGAAACTTAAAACCTACATTTACAAACTATTACTAATCATTCCTGAATAAACAAAACTTAACCGAAAAAACTTTAAATACTATGAGTTAAGGAATGATGAAACTGTAAAATTTTTAATGAGTAAAGCTGCAAGTACTTCTTTTTAAAAAGAATTACTCACCATACTGTTTTAATTTGTTTTGTTTGATTCGCAAAGGAGTATATATCTAAGTATGAATATCAACGTTTGGGTAGCATAACCAGACTTTGCCTTTAGTATATTCCAACAGTAGCAGTAGAACGTATGTGAGTGAATTTTAACTGAATCATAAACGATGTTTTAAATTTACGTTACATTAATTTTTAGGTGTAGTAATATGTATGTTGAAATTTTTGTCGCACATTATGCAGTTCAAAATAACTGGCGAATAATCGCAGTGCAATTAACAGATGAACCTATCGTACAATAATTTCGAAGTACACCATTTTTTTTGGCGAATGACAATTATGATTTTTTTTTATAGCGTAAATATTAAATAAATCGAAAAGAAAACACAATGTCATTATTTGAATGTTTATATTTTTACTAACAGCTGTTGAAAAGATAAAAACACTAAATTCGTATCCAGTTGATAAAAAACACAGCAACTGTCAATTAAAGAGGAGAACATTCATGTCTATATATTTTCATTATGAGTCCATTACACAATAACGATATTCATGACCAATACTTCCAGTATATAATATTCTTTATGAAATAATTGATTACTTGTTGGCGCAGATTTTATATATTTGCATTGGATACCACGTTGCACTTTTCACGCTACGTCGCATCATACTGAAAACATTCGACATAAAATGAGCATCGTAGATATTTAAAGACAGAGAATCATAACATTGTAAAAAAAAATAATAAAATTCGAAGAATTCGTAGATCCAATGGCTGCGACGAATAAGTAAATGAATAGAAGTACAATGAGAACATGCAAGTTTACATATTTAAGCATCAATAAAAAAATAAAACATCGCTGAAAATTTAGTAATGCATTTTATCGTAAATGAGTAAGCGACAAGAATACGGTGCGCTTGTATCTTCTATTTTATGTTTAACATGTACACCTGAAAATCTTAAAAACGAAGAATGAAGAAGCACTACTGCTACGATGATACTGAACTCGACGTAAAATGGCCCATCTTTCTCTCGTATATCATGACTGCATGAGCTGTAATCAGGCCACAAAAATCAAACCCAATATTTCGACTACGCATTTACATATAACTTCAAATACATTAAATGAATACACGGTGATTTATTCTTTACAAACGTATTTAAAAACAACATATGGTTTAACGAATTACTTCAAAAAATTAGCAACATCTGTATGAAAATCTAGCATATATTTATGAATCTCAAATATTAATTAATAGCTAAAAATAAAAAGTACTACAACAAGAATGTCATCAGTAAAAGAATTTATTACAATCTAGTAGAAAATTCTAATTTTATTGACATCCAAAAATCGTTGTGCAATAATGAAGTAAAACACACATAGATGCAACCTGCCCTAACCTCAAATCTCTTTTAACAAAAAAGCAAAAGGCGCAGTAAAACTTTAAGGCACAAAGTGATACTACTAATCAGCCTGCGTAAGCTAAATATTCATTATCACGCTACAATTTCAAATGACAATCAAGAAGGCTAAATAAAATGAACTATGTTTATTTCAGGACAAACTTGAAAACTAAATTTTACAAAAATAAAAACTTCCACGACCAGAATTCTTGCAGAGATCATAACACTTTGAACTTCAGCTAACTAAAAACCCTTTATATAATCGACAAGTAAACAAAACAAAAATAAATGCTAATTAACACTAAAACCAAACAGGAACCAACTACATAAAACAAATACTGACATCATAATATTTGATAATATACATTCAAAATAAAATATGTCACGATTTCAATTAAAACAAGATAAATGATACAATTTTAACACTTTCTACACTACGCCCAGCAAAGAAATTTGGGTGTGGCATATTTTGCTTAGCATATTGTCAAAGTAACGCATGCTCAATTTTACTATACATCGCAGTTTTATTATTTTCTTAAGCATCCACTCCAAAATCATCGAAACGTTGTATTACAAACGCGTTGTTTAAGGACTGAAGAAATATCAAGTCAGTGCAATCTGAAAACTCTTTGCAGTCGTTAACGTAGAATAAAAAATGTAAACCGTTGGCAAGTTTATACTGCTTGTTGATGAGTATCCATTTGGCAATATGACGAATTTAAGATTGTGTAATATTTAACGATGGCATATAATAAACTATCGTTAACGCAAATTTTCAGTCAATTGATAAGCATAACAAAATATCAAGTGTTGAAAGTGTTAAAACGAATAATTCATAATTCAGTACACAAAATAAAATATTACAACGAATTGAAGATTTATTCTCGAAGCGATTATTTCCGATAGCTCCATGCGATTTCTGACGCAACATTCACTGCTGAAACATTCTAAGAAGTTTGTTATTGAGTTCATAACAGCATTATATCTGTGTCGTTAATACGCTGCCCCAATCGTCGCAACTGCAGATTAAAAATTAAAACAATCATTACACTGATTTTACTATACTAGCAATGTATTTACAATAATAAATACCACAAGCACCAATTATTTGCAATCATTCTGATATTCAACGTGTTCTTCCTCACGATTACACAAATTAGAAATAATAATGAAAATAAACCAGGAAATTCTATAACTGCTAATTCTCCAAAAACAGGCTTAGGTAAAAATGTTAAATGAACTAATAGAAAAATTCTAAAAAAAGAAAAATCTAAATGTAGACAAGAAATATGCGAAATGATTGTGGAAAGAAACTGATTTTAAATAATTAAAAGGAAAGATACTTGTTAACAGAAAAGTTTTAACAGTATTTTAATGTGTCAATGAAGGTTGAAACAGAAATGGTTTGAACATGCTAATTTAAATAATAGCAGAGAATTTGTGCACGTTGAGTTAGTGTGAAAAAGACAGATGATAGGTGGTATTTTATAAGATGTGTAAATAACTCACTTTTCAATACACTGCCAAAATCAATGTGAGCTGTTTTTATAATGAATTTAACAGTTAAACCCACCTGAAAAATATTCGTCGTTTCGTTGTTTTAAAGTCGAAACTTGTATTTGATCCTTTTCTTTTAAAGTCTATGAATTTTTATAAGATTGCTGATAATATAAATTATATTTCTAGAAAGTTGTTAACGTATAAAAATTTTATGAAGAGTTTTCGATAATATAACTTTAATTTAGCAAAGAAGTACTTAATATCTTCCTCGTCCTACAGGTGAACGACTGCGATATCTTGTACCAGAACTCCTTCCAGAATCTCCGTAGTAGCCATTGGTTTCGTAACCATCACGGAGTGAGTCACGTGCTGCTCCGCCACTACCACTTCCTCCGTATGTGCTTCCCCTACTGCCTCTATATCCTGATTCACCCCTACTGCTACTGTATCCATCCCTTCCTCCATAACCATCACGGTCATAATCATCGCGGCTTGACCGTCCCCCGTAACTACTGCCTCCACGGCTTGACCCTCCAAAGCCAGAGCCTCGTGAACGACTAGAATCAAAATCATCGTATCGGCCTCCGCTGCTTCCTCTTCGCCCTAAACTGCTCCCTCCACGACCACGGAAGCTACTGCTACGGTCAAAACTACCCCTGCCACCTCGACTGAATCCCCTGTCACCATCCCTACCACGGAAACTACCGCCTCTTCCACCACCCCGCCTACCACCTCTACCACGACCACGAGAAATCTCAACGCGCAATTTTGGTCCCAAAAACGTCGAATGGTTTAATGCATCACAAGCAGCCGTTGCGTCGTCCCTGTTCTGAAATTCAACAAAGGCAAAGCCTGGAGGATTAAATGCAACCCAAACGCTGTTAAGTTTTCCGTATTTTCTGAATTCATCTTCAATATCCTCTTTCTTAACTCCTTCACTCAAGCCACCAACGTAGACACGTGTGCCTCTCACAAATTCTCCCATCTAAACAAACAAAAAAACTCATCATGTTGCTACATAAAACACTATTAGAATACAGTAATAATGCAACTTTAAAATAAATACAGTATTAAAATTTTCAAATTAATGTTTATGACAGATTCAAACTAGTTATCTTCCATTATTCAGTTTTTAATACCAGATAAAACAAAATTTCACTAATATTTTGGAAAACAAGTGCACCACCAAGTATTGAAAAATAAATTTGAGGTTTTCAATTTTAAACTTAAGAACATTTTTACGAGTCACTACAATACTAGATGTTCACGGAAAATAAAAAAATTGAAGAAACTTATCAAAATGTATACATAGCTCCACCTGATGCCACTTAATTTTGTAACTGGTGTAAACAAACCATGAGTGTATGGTTGGAAGAATGAGGCTTAACATTAAACAACCATCTTTATCACAAAATCATGATATAAACATATTTATGGTTATTTCTGCTTCTGGCACTGTAACAGGCTGCTTCGGTGCTTTGTAGGTGTAGTTAAGCACTTCAATACAAAAATTATCACGGTTAGATAAGATTTCAATTAGATCAAGATTTTTCTCTCGTCATTGGGATGGCCTACACTAAGTATTTTCTGAAACTATTACATATCCAGCCAATAGCAAAACAGAGTAATTCTTCACAACAGTTCCAAAGATAAAATTAACTGTACTCTTATTTTCACTTTTATAACTGATTGTTGTGACTGCAACAATCACATCTTATGAAGAAATGTTTTGTACAGTCCAGCCTTTCTTAGTTTGCTCCTACTGTAAACAAATAATGACATCACTGAGCACATGCATTATATAAAAATGTGTACATGCTGATTA
Organism: Catonia carolina; assembly: GCA_035578175.1. NCBI lineage: Eukaryota > Metazoa > Arthropoda > Insecta > Hemiptera > Achilidae > Catonia > Catonia carolina. The sequence goes on along the minus strand of JAQMRL010000001.1, from coordinate 249,708,541 downwards.
AAAAGTAACAACAAAATACTTCCAAATGTATTTAAATACAAAATACTTGTAAAACTATTTTTATAAATGAAATTGTTAGGCCTATCTCATATCATGACTGATGTTTTAAGTACTTATAATTTAAAACATAGTTAACTTAATGGGAATACAAAAAATTATTTATTATTATTATTATTAGATATCCATTAAGTCGTGGGCCCTAGCGTCCTATGCACCCCATAGTAACTGGCTTTGGTTTGTTGACAGTAGGAGCAAACTAAGGATGGCTGAACTGTAAGTAATTTTTAGAACATTCTTTTTATCTTAAGCATTCACAGAATTATGGCCTATTCACACACATATATGAAGAATACCTTAATTCAATAACATAATAGCAAACAAGCTTGATTGTAAAACCACTTAATACGAATGCAGATAAAAATCCTAATCTGAAACCTAAGGTAGTTTGGAAATGCACAAAACCTCTCTTACTTTTAAAGAAGTTTTTTTTTATGTTAATTGCATTCCCGAGACTCATACGGAATTATAGGACTTCATGCAAGCACAAATTAAAGAAAATACAAAAAAGGATTTATCTGCACTTCAATATTATTATTAATAAACTATTATTATTAATATTATATTATAATTAACTTATTTATTCAAATGGATTACACCATTAATACAAATACATAATATTAAATAGAAGTACACTGTGCATAAAGAATAAGTACTAATAAAAGTTTAAGTCTAGAGCCTTCAGTATGGTGGTAGGGGTAGTATATTACACTAAATTTACATCAAGTCCAACTTCTAGAATGATACAGAGGCATTGAGAAGTAGATGTACTTGGTAGTTGCACCTCCAATCTTCAGGAGCCTAGATAAAGTCCATTGTGGTAGGCATAGAAGGTGGAATGGAATATTGAGCTAATATTAAAAATTAACATGCAGTAGCCTATAGGTTTGCTGAGAAAATGGAGTCGGCCATAAGAATAGTAGCAATAGTACGATTTCCAATTATTACAAAAATACTACAGCAAATAAAGTTACTAACAATTTATAGTAGTAAAGTATTTGACCCACACCCATTAAAAAATTTCATCGTTTTGTAGGGCTGAAATATATAACTTATTTTTTCCCTAGAACTTGACGTTACCATTGTACGGAAGGAGCCACTTAAAATTATACCGGACTAAAAAAATGATACATTTTACTTTAAGAAAGTACAATAAACAGAAAAATCTGTGGCAATTTACATTAATTAGACAGTCTAAAGATAATTAACATTAACAATAATTACCTATCTGTGGTACTTGCAGAAAATAGGGCACGCCTATTTAGGCCTACAGGGAAGCGTCGTTGTATGAAACGTTAAGTAGTTTGGCTTTTGCCAATTATTTAAATACATGAACATTAGTTTTAGGTTACACAATGAAATCTATAATTTCTATAAAAACCAATAATATTAAGTAAAACAAGCAAAGACAAAGGAAATTAATAGGAAATGTGATACAGTAAAATTAACAGCCTAATAGAATGGCGTAGGTTCCATCAAATATTTAGCCAAATTTACAGGGCCGATGAAAAAATCTTTAAAATTAAATACAAGTACGCAATATCGTTTGCCAAATATGAAAAACAAACAAACAATAAATAAAATAAGATGCCAATTACCTTATTTTTCTGTATATAACAGGACACTAGACACTAGTTTAACTTGCAACACAATCAATAGAATAGAACGCAGAGAGGAAAGCAAGCCGGCTTCACTTGTAAAACGGGGTCTACGTGACGAATTTCAGAGAAACTCTTGACCCCAAAATCAAACATCAATGGCTTTCGGGAGAATTTTTACAATACCTTGATAATTTATGTCTACTATATTTTTTGTACATTTATTTCAGAAATTATAAAAATTAATAAAAGCCAATATACCAGAATAAAATTTATCGCTGCATTATGTAAACACCCAGGTTTTGTAATAAAGGGACTTGCAATCCGAGTAGGTTTACTTAGAAAATTATTTTAATTTTAATAATCAGACCTAATAATCTTTGAAATTATATTTTAAAATTTAATTGGAAATACTGAAAATTAAAAAAAAACTGTTTTGCGGTAATTAAATTCATCAGTTGACCACAGTGACTCATTCCGTGCTCACATGTTGTAAAATAGCAACAGCTGATCTAATTGTCAATTTAGTACTGCCGTCGATTGAGCTATTAATGTTTGTTTGGTTTTTATTAGTGTTATTGAGGAAGTGCTAGTTTTACCCTACTACACAGATGAACACTAAAGTGTCAAAAATGCCTGCCATGAAGGATACAAATGTTGTCAAAATCGCAGTGGAAATGCAAAATCAACAGTGCGCACAGTTAATAGAATTTAAACAGAAACAACCTTTAGCTGCTACAATTCAGGAATTGTGCAATGGTTGGGGATTAACAGATCCGGATCAGTATGCCTTACAATTTTCAGAAAATAATAATCAAAATTATATTACAGAAAAGAACAGAAATGAAATTAAAAATGGGTACGTTTTGAGGTTAACATTCTCACCATCTAAAACTGCTCATGATATTTTACAGAAATTAAATTCTGGGACAACGAATGATGAAAAAATTGCGGCATTACAGTCGTTATCTAAATTAAGTACTGATGTTACATTTGCTCGAGAATTTATAAATAAGCAGGGCCTTGCATTGATAATAAATCTTATCGAAAAGGCTAAATGCAAAGGAGAAATGTTGGCACATTCTTTGATGTCTTTTGTTGAACTAATGGATCATGGTATTGTATCCTGGGATATACTTGAGACACCCTTTATAAACACTGTTGCTGCATATGTGAATAATCATTCAACTACGCAAGATAGTAAAGTTGTAAAAGCATCTCTTTCGATACTAGAGAGCATTGTATTGAATAGTTCAGGAAAATATTCACAAGTAGAAAAAGAAGTCACATTTACAAACATTATCACTCATTTACAGACACAGAATCCAGTGATACAACAAAATGCAATAGCTTTGATCAATGCGTTGTTTCAAAAAGCTACCCAAGAGAAACGCAAAGAGATTGCTGCAACCTTGTGTTCAAAACATGTTCGAAATGTTATAATGGGCAGTGTTATTCAAGCAGCTTCAGGGCAGGTGAGAGAGAAAGATTGTTTTGATTTATTGTTATAAAAAAGTTTTGTGTAAGAAATATAGTCATAGTTAATAACATATCCATTATTTGATAACTGCACTAGTAGAATTGTTATAGGTAGGGTTTGTGTCTTAGTGTGATAAGCTGAATCTTGACTGAAGTAAAAAATATTCCAGGGAAAGTTTCAGTTCTTCTCCACTATAAATTTTTGTATCTAATGCTGCATACCTGGAATATAAATCTTCACAAATTATTCATGCTATTTCTGAATTAGGCTATATTTTTACTAAAGTGAGAACAAAATTAACTTGGCAGTCGACATGTCTACTTATTCATGAAGATTTCATGCTGTAACTTTGAAATCACAACCATTTGGTTGACGCAGTTCCTTCAAAACCTTTCCCAACGGGAAAATATAGTTTTAGTTTTTTGATTATTTACTTCTACTGTGAATAATTATTATTTCACATTCATTTTTGAACATTAATTTAACAGTACAGCAGAACCTCGTTAACCTGGCCCTCTTTAACCTGGACCAGTTTTGGAAAAAAATTGTTTAATTTAGTACTAAATGCAAATTTTTATCACTGACAATAAATCGCTATTCTCAGTAGGTACTAGTGATGGGAAATAAAGCTATTTTATGATAGTCTGTTACTGAAATTAACAGCCAGCTTGGTAACTGAGCTTTTTAACCTGTTATTAAATTAATGCTGTTATCGTCCTGCCTACAATAAAATGTACTAATAGCACAACACATGTGGAAAGAAGTGAATTAAAATATTCACTTAATAATCTTGCCCTGTTATTAGTAATCTGTACTTATTATTGGCTTCGTTATTGGTACAAAAATGGTAGTCAAACAAACTGTCTGGGCGGCGGCATCATGCATTGTTAGATGGTTTGTTTTGAGTATTGACTTGCTTTGATCCTGCCGTCGACTGTATAAATGCATGGCTGCTGACTTCTTGGTTCGGTGTATCGGGTGCATATGATCAGGTATAGCGTGGGCGCTATTATTACTGTCTAATTATTTATGAGATAGAAAAATTGTAGTCAATAATGTATACTTTCACATTTCCGTTTCTAAAAATGGAGATTTAAAACCAAAACTTAACAGATAATTTCATGATAAATAATAATTGTAATTTCAATATTTTAATCAAATTGAAATAATAGGCAATAGATAGATGAAGATAGTAACTATAACCCAAGTATAAAATCCTACGCTGAAAAAGTTAGTTATTAAAAAAGCAGTAAATTAATTGCCTTGCCGTCGTGTCTTACAGGAGTTATAGGGTTTTAAAAAAAATCTGGTGTGAAACACTCACACAACTTTTTCTTCCCAATGCAAATAATGACCAATATAACCTAACATTAGTAATAAAGATTGGAAATAAACAAAAAAACTAACCTCAAAAAACATAACCTTATTTTAATCATGAGTGAAAGACGCAAAATGAAAATCAACCTCAGTTTGGCTTAAAAATACGGAATATCACTCTTTCAGGCTAAACTAGGCTTTGTAGAGAAAAATTTCTGAAATAAAAGTTGTAGATCTTTTTATTTCGTATAAAATTGATTATATACACTTTTGTCATAAATGCAAGGCCGAAATCTTAAAAGAAATCAATTTTTCACTCGTTTTCGTGAGAAAAAAACAGAAAACCGCTTATTACCGCTAAACTAAGTGGTACACAAATAAATGTTTGAAATAAAAGTTGTAGGATTTTAAAATTTCTACAACTTTTATTATATACATTATTGTGCTAAAATGCATATTAAAGCCGCAATCTTAAAAAACAATTTTTTTATGTGAGCAAACATGGCACCTACCCTATCTTATAGAGCATAAAAAATTTAGTAAACCAGGCGATTTTAAAAAAATCGTAGGACCAGTTTTTGAGAAAAATGCAAAAAAGTGAAAAATTATACGAATAAACTACTACTTCCAGTTGACCGATTTTGATGAAAATGTTTGTGTCAGGTCCGGTAGTGATATGTAACTTAAGTTTCAAGTTCGTTCGATGTTCCGTTCTTGTGATATTGTGTTCACACACACACACACACAGACCAATCGCTAAAAACATGTTTTTTGGGTTCAGGGGGTCGGAAAACGTGTAGATTCAGTAAAAAAATCAATTTCAAAAAATCGACATGAAAACAATACTTCCTTCCTATGTATTCATATAGGCAAGAGAAAGTAAAAAATGGTTATTTTCTTTCCTGATAAACGTAATGAGTTAGAACCAACGCTCCATCCTTTTAATTAATAAGGGAATGAAATTACACTATAAATAATTATTATAAATTTAACTGATTTTCTAAAAAAAAAAGTAGATTTTTACATGAATTGTATAAATTCAAAGCAGGCTGTGGGCTATGTTGTAGTTAAACAGGCAGTGGTGTGTTATGGCATTGTCCGCTCTGTTTGTGTTGAACATGAGCCTGATACTGTGTAACTACATAAAAATGAAAGATTCCCGTGTGGGTACTTTTACTTAGTTCAAAACCAGACTGCATAGTGTCCTTTGCTTGTCAGAAACGTTTACATCTCACTGCCGAATGCACTTTTTTAATGAAAGTCTTTTTAATATTTCTCATATAACTGAAAAAAAACCTTCACATTTACAACATTTATTTGTAGTGTATTTGCATTCCCTTATTAATTAAATGGATATAGCGTTGGTTTTAACTCGTTATGTCCATCGGAAACGATAATAACCTTTTTTTTTTTAAAAACGCTGTAATTCTGAACCCTTTGTACTAAAAGGTTGAATTTTAGATGAAATTAATTAGAAAACATGCAGGAACGCTATTCTAAATCGCCATGGTTTTCCTTTTAAAATTGATCGTGTACATGTTCTGAAACATGGACTAAGTGAAAAATACGCTAAAAAACGGGTACATATTTTGTTTCCAAATCACTAGAAAAAGCCTAATACACTCATGTCTCGTAATTTATATGAATTAAATAACAAAAAACCAAGTTTTAAAATGAGCTATACTAGAAATTTTTGTGTTTTATACTTGATGAGATACGCAGTTTCAAACTCGACTTCTTTCATTTTACATAGTATAGAATACCATATTGCATGGTTCATGTATGGTGAAACCAGTACCATAGTGTTTGTAATAGTGTTATCATCTCCTAATAGTTATGAAACACTTGTGCACTGATATAGCCTACAGTATCAAGTTATACTGCCATGTAGTGTAGAAGTATGGATTTGTTATATACTTGTACATCTAATATGCTTTTCACGGTTGATGAGCTCTGGTGTTCCACACATTTAGACCAATCAGAACGTTTGCCAGCGTTATCAAATTGTACCTGACAAACATTACGCGCGCATGCGTATAAGAGCCGCAATAGTTCACTCTCCTCTTGCATCTCGTACTGAACACATGGATTATAGAGCGTGTTAACATGCAATACTTTATAATATAATTAGCTGATTGTCTGTTTGTAGGTTATAATTATTATTGAAAGACCAAAAAAATGGCCAATGAAATATTTAACAGAGCTGCAAAAGCAAGTTTTGGCAACGTTGCTGGCAAGTCATTGGCTAGTGATAAAGTGGGTAGGGGGCAATGCATACGTTCAGAGCTCATCAGCCTTGAAAAATAGTATAATGCAGCTATGCCAATTTTTTATGTTTCTAGTATATCTTTTCTGCTATACATGTCCAAGTGAGCTGGCTTCTCCAGTGATATAGATTGCTTCAAACTGAATATAGATTACTTTTTTACTGAAAAAGTCTTGTGTTAATATTTAAATGGCTAATTGTATTTTGTTTTATGTCTGAAGGTTGGTACCGAAATGGCTCATCAGCTTTATGTATTACAAACTTACATATTTGGACTTTTAGAACAAAGAATGAATAAAATTTTGGATCCGCAGGTAATTTGATACCTATTTTATTTTAAATGTTTCAGACTTAGGCTTATAAGTAATTATTTATTAAGAGACTCAATTTCAGCGTTTTACAGAAAGCTGATGTTAAAATAATTCCTACTCAGTTGGCCGGTCTGTTGTCATAGTGGTTAGTGCAACTGGCTTTTGTGCCGGGGTCCTGGGTTCCATTCTCGGTCAGGTCTGTCATTTTTTCATCACTCATCTTCATGTATCATCCTTCTCACCATCTGCATTAGCAGGAAATTACAAAACAGTTAGACATTAAAAAAAAAAAACAGTTAAAGTAAATGTCTTTCTTATTGCTAATTGCTTGAAGTGGATTAGCTTATTATTTGATACCCTAAAGAGATAACTCTGGTTTGAAAGAGACTTTTCCTAGCAATGGAAAGCATATTGTGATTTTGCACAAAATACTGCAAACCATGGTTTATATTCTCCTTTAAAATTTGAGTGTTTTATGAGTAGACTGTTCATTTGATGCAGTAAGTAGTTAATCTCTTCTGCGTTAAAAGTGCAGTGTATTGTATTTAGTGAGTTAGCTAATTTTCTAAAACATGTTTCTTTCTACAGTTTCTAAGCATGACATTAACATTATTTTAACATGGCTGTTTAAATTCAATGTTGAACCGTGATTTTTTTTGTTGGCTGATGTTGCTTACATAAGCCTTGGCTCTTATGTAGGTAATATTATAAGGTTATATAAAGATATTGCCTATAACAAGTAGTTGTTTGTTTAGGTCAACAGCCGAAAGGCTGGTTTGAACCTCTAGAGGTTTTACTAAGTAAAACGAGGAGTGAGGTGGTTTACCATTGCCTTCCTCAATAACAAGTAGGTGGAGTGTTAATTTAATTGCACTTAATCTGTTGGTTCCAGGGCTACAAAAAATAGTTTCATTTTTACTTTCTCTTGCCTATATGAATATATAGGAAGGAAAGTATTGTTTTCATGTTGATTTTTCGAAATCGAGTTTTCACCGGATCTATACGTTTTCAGACCCCCTGAACCCAAAAAACATGTTTTTAGCGATTGGTCTGTGTGTGTGTGTGTGTCTGTGTGTGAACAGAATATCTCAAGAACGGAACATCGTACGAACTTGAAACTTGAAACTTAAGTTACATACCACTACTGGACGCGACACGAACATTTTCATCAAAATCGGTCAACCGGAAGTAGTAGTTTATTCGTATAATTTTTCAGTTTTTTGCGATTTTCTCAAAAACTGGTCCTACGATTTTTTTTTAAAATCGCCTATTTTACTCAATTTTTTATTCTCTACAAGATAGGGTAGGCGCCATGTTTGCTGAAATTCTCGGTGAGGCTGTTTTCACGTAAAAACATTGTTTTTTTAAGATTACGGCTTTAATATAAATTTTAGCGCAAAAACTTATATAATAAAAGTTGTAGAGAATTTAAAAACCTACAACTTCTGTTTCAAACATTTTTTTGTATAACGCTTAGTTTAGCGGTAATTTGCGATTTTCTGTTTTTTTTCTCATGAAAACGTGAGAAAAATCGATTTTTTTAACATTTCGGTCTTAGTATGCATTTTACGACAAAAGTGTATATAATTAAATTTATAGAAAATTAAAAGATCTACAACTTTTGTTTAGAGCATTTTTCTCTACAGAGCCTAGTTTAGCGTCAAAGCGTGATTTTCCGTATTTTTAAGCCAAACTGAGTTCGATTGTCATTTTGCGTCATTCACTCATGATTAAAATAAGGTTATGTTTTTGAGGTTAGTTTTTGTTCATTTCTAATGTTTTAATACTAATGTTAGGTTTATTGTTAATTATTTGCATTGGCAAGAGAAAGTTGTGTGAGTGTTTCACACCAGATTTTTTATCACATTTTCACTCAATTTATATGACTGAACTATTTAAGTACAGAAGAGGTAGAGGTGTAAAAGATACTAGTCAGAGTTATCTCCTCTGAGAGTTATGAATTTCATTATACAGCCAGACCCTGTGGTTAATAAAGTGAAGGTGTCATTAGCAAGATGGAAAGTAGGTGCTTTTTGGAGGGCCTGGCATGCTGAGAAGCATAGTTTTTCACTCAGTGAGGAAGGCAAAATAAACCACCTCACTCCTCAATTTTACACAGTAAAACCTTTAAAGGTTCAAACTAGCCTATCGTTTGTTGACCTAAAGAACATATAAAGATGAAGAAATCAAAATGAGGATCTCTGACATAGAAACCAGTTGTGCTCACTACCACACCATGGGGCTGGCCAACTATTACACCAATATTAAGAAGGGTTAAGTATAAATACTGATTAGAAAATCAGAGGAATTTAAGATAATTAAAAATTCATGTTTTTAGTTTAATATTTTGTTTTTTCCCCTTTACCATCTACAGGTACCTGTGCAGTTTTAAGGAATCAGTTGTTCAGATAATTACTGTTTTTTCTATACAGCACCTGCACTATGATTCTAAAAAATCTGCTGTGATTTGAATTATTATATAAACACATAAAAAATAATCTTCATATTTTACTTTGTAAATAAATAACTTGAAGTTGTAACTCAAGTGTCCCAATAGCTCTTTGATTATTTAGAAAGGTTTATTTCTGTCTTAATGTAATGATATTGTTATGAAATATTTAATATAAGTGGATTTTTTTATAAACTATTCAATAATGAATTGCATGTGTTGTTTAAAATTTCTGTAATTTTTTTTAGGATCAAGATGCACATGACAAAATCAAAGAGTTGCGGAGAATAGCATTTGATACGGAAGGTATGAATGCTACAGATTCAGCTGTTCGAAGACAGATGGGTGTTTTTGCAAAGGATTATAAAAAACTTGGTTTTAAAAATGACATTAATCCTGCATTAGATTTTACAGAAGCACCACCTGGTATGCTAGCGCTTGATTGCATGATATACTTTGCTCGCAATCATAATGAAAGTTATACAAAGGTAAATAAATTATATAATAAATAAGTAATTAATATAAATAATAAATAGTTGTTATTTATACCATCACTCAATTATTGATAAACACCAGTAATACTGTCTACTACAGTTATATTGATGAAAATTAATGGCTGGACGAGTGGGTAATGTCTTGTTATTTTTATTGATGCTTCTATAAACAGTAGGTGAACAGTAGGCTCACTGTAATGGACTAGTTGGGGGATGCCGATGTCTGCTATGAAAGTCCATTGTATCAAATTGCGATTAAAATACTGAAATGTCTGTATAATCTCCGATTCTAAGCCTGTAAGGTGTAAAGTACACAAACACATACTGTAGGTTTTTTGTAATGTGTAACATAGGCCCATTTTGGAAGAATGCCGAAAATATGTAATTAATGTGAAGTTCATGTAATTGGGAGAACAAATTATCTATTTTCAGTTGCTTATTTGAATTGCAGAAATGTGGGGTTATTTTAAATCCAAGTACAGAATGAGGCTTATAAATTTTGTGTTTAGAACTGTTCATTTTTCAAGTTTTAATGTCAGTTTTTCAGATATTATTGTGTTATTACTTTATAAATAAAAATTATATTATAAAAAAAAACTTGTATTGGGAAACAACAAGTTTTCTTTACTCAATTCTGCTTAATCCATCTTTCTAGGTTATCTTGCCACTTGGCTTACACGTTTATCGTGAGTAATCAAGGTTTTTTTTTTTATTATTATTTTATTATTTAACGTTGCATCAACTGCAGTGGTCATTAGCGACGTTGGGGTGGAACTTTATGCGATGTAGGATGAAATGATTTTTTGTAACGTATGAAAATATGCCATGCCCGACTGGGATTCGAACCCAGGACCGCATGATGAAAGGCGAGCATGTTACCAGCTGCGCCAATGCGGCCGGCAACCAAGGTTTTATTGAAGTTTTGTGCCTTGGAAAGTAGAAAATGATTGTGTTTGGGGGTTATCATTATTGTAAAAAAGATATATAGTGTTTTGTGGTGATTTTAAGTAAATTTATTACTGTATTTTGTTTACGTTATTAATTCAGTCATAAATTTTTAGTTTCTTTAATATATATTTTGTATTTTTCTAGGTTGTACTTGAAAATTCTTGTCGAGCTGATGAACATGAATGCCCTTTTGGTAGAACAAGTATTGTATTAGTAAAACTACTTTGTGAAATTTTAAGAATTGGTGAGCCACCTAGTGATCATGGCCAGAATTATTATCCCATGTTTTTCACCCATGATAACCCATTCGAAGAATTTTTTTGTATCTGTATCATTATTCTTAATAAAACGTGGAAAGAAATGCGAGCAACTACTGAAGACTTTGTTAAGGTTGTATAATGAAACAGTTTTTTTTAATATCTGAAATATTAAGGTTATTTATGTTATTGTTGTTAAGGTCATCAGCTGAAAGCCTGTTTTGAACTTCTAGAGGCTTTATTAAGTAAAACAAGGAGTGAGTTGGTTTCCCATTGCCTTTTTCTCTGAGTGGTAAAGTGTGCTTATCAGCATGCTAGCCCTGCTGAAAGCATCTACAATCCACTTTGCAAATGACACCGTCACTTCATTCTCCGCTGTGTAATGAAATTCATTTCTCTTATATGAGATAACTCTGACTAATGTCTTTTTCACCTGTACCACTTCTGTTCGTAATTGATTCAGTCATATAATCAATTGGCTGACCATGTGATAAAAAACAGAACTATTTTTTGTAGCCCTGGAACTAGTAGTTCGAGTGCAGATAATTTAACATTCCACCACTCTGTTATGGCTGTAAAGGTTGTATAGTGTTCTATTATTTTATTATTACATTTTTGAAATATATATTTTCTAACCACCAGAATACGGTAACATAAAACACTTACCAATGTTTATAGCGCTTTCGTGTATCTTGTACACATCTTCAGTAAATTAACATTTATTACAAGTCAAAATTTAAAACTTCCTGCTCCTACCATGGTAGATAAGGAATAGAATAATTAGAATAATTAGAATAATAATTTTGACTTGTAATAAATGTTAATTTACTGAAGATGTGTACAAGATACACGAAAGCGCTATAAACATTGGTAAGTGTTTTATGTTACCGTATTCTGGTGGTTAGAAAATATATATTTCAATTTTAAATAATACGGCTGTTTAAAAATCCTACATAGGATGTTTAATAAAATAATAAATATTACATTTTTATGCAATTTACTTGCAGAAACTTAACAAAACAATTTTTAAATATCTTTGTAGGAATATTTGTGATCTTCTTTTAATATGAGTGAAAAGTTCTGGGCAGATGGGTTGTAGTACAAAAATAAATCATACTACAAATTTTAGCAACTTTCTCTAAACATTCACTTACTTGTATTTTTAATACAAATTTGGCTGTATACCAGTTTTTTTTGTTGATTAATTATTGTATTATTAGATCTCTTTCATGATCTGTTACATTTCTTCAGATATATGATTTTAAATTATTTAGTAAAATTAACTGAATATATTGTTCTTTTATTTTAGGTTTTCAGCGTAGTAAAGGAACAGATCACTAGAGCTTTAGCAGCTCAACCAGCAGGATTAGATAAATTTAAACAACGGTTACACGTTTTAACATACGCTGAAATAACAAACTTGTGGCAGCAAGAACGAACTTCGCGTGAAAAATGGGAATCTCATGCTAAACCAATCGTTGAACTGAAAGAACAAATTACTCCCGAGATTATGGAGTTAATACAGCAGCAGCGACTTGGATTTCTTGTCGTAGGAACTAGATTTACAAAATATTCACAGAGAGGACAGGTGATAATACTTTTTACTTTCTCTTGCCTATATGAATATATAGGAAGGAAAGTATTGTTTTCATGTTGATTTTTCGAAATCGAGTTTTCACCAGATATACCTGTTTTCAGACCCCCTAAACCTAAAAAAAACATGTTTTTAGCGATTGGTATGTGTGTGAACAGAATATCAAGAACGGAACATCGTATGAACTTGAAATTTAAGTTAGATACCACTACCGAACCCGACACGAATATTTTCATCAAACTGTCAACCGGAAGTTGTAGTTTATTTGTGTCATTTTTCACTTTTTGTGATTTTCTCAAAAACCGCTCCTATGATTTTTTTAAAAATTTTTCGGTTTACTAAATTTTTAATGCTCTACAAGATAGGGTAGGCGCCATGCCTACCCTATCTGTTTTCTGTTTTTTTCTCATGAAAACTCGTGAAAAATAAATTTTTTTCAGCCTTAGTACGCACCTTCATTTAAAACTACCTAGTTAATTTTTTGCGATTTTTCTGTTGCACAACATTAATGGAAGTGGGAGCCTAGCCTAACGCCCTTAAAACATAATAAGTAATACATTCTCACTCTTGCTCAACCATGCATTGATATATTACATCACTTTGTTCATATTGAGCAGAAGCTGTTCACAATTTTATCTCAAATAATTATTATAAAAAAATAATTATTTAATAATTCATTATTTGTTTGAAGTACACTATCTTCATGTAAATGTACAATGTGTCATTAAAATGTATATGTGTGTGCCACAATTGAGGGAACAACTCTGATAGTAGTAGAGAGTAGGGATGTATGTTTGTATACCAAAAAGTGTCATTTGATTTGCTGTTTGGTATAGTTATATAAAACATACTGGTTAATCTATGTGTGGGAGATCAATTTTTGTGCATCCCCAGACTCATATTTGCAAGCGCTTCTACAGAACTAAACTTGTGGATGTAATAGGTTACAGTTGTTTAGGTCATCAGCTGAAAGGCAGGTTTGAACCAGGCTAAGTAAAATGAGAAGTGAGGTGGTTTACAATTGCCTTCATCACTGAGTGGAAAAGTATGCTTATCAGAATGCCAGACACTCCATAAAGTATCTACTTTTCACCCTGCAAATGACACCTTCATTTCATTCACTACAGGGTCTGCCTGTATGATGAAATTTATGACTCTCAGAGAAGATAATTCTTGACTAGTGTCTTTTACACCTCTACTTCTTCTGTTCTTAAATACTTTAGTCATGTAACTAACTGAGCTTATGATAAGAAACATAACTATTTTTTGTAGCCTTGGAACTAACAGAGAGTGCATTTAAAATATCACCTGCCTGTTATGGAAAAAGGGTACAGTATAATATAGCCTATAATATTATCTGACATATATGATATATAAATCAGGCACAAAAGTTGTAAGAAGTATCTATTGTAAGTAAAACTAGAAGTGACAGAGTATACAAGTTTTGAGTTAATGGTCAATTTTAGTTAATCATAAAGCATCATCTTTGACTCCTCATGTCTTGTCTTTCCTAAGCCATCAAGGCAGTTTATAAGGACAGGATACCAACTGATGGGTAGGAAAACTTAAGCTTACCTTCGTTGTGTATGTAAATCCACATCCATTCGTGTCTAAATCTTACAAGTTTTAGCCAACTGTCATCTTCAGCTATGACTGGTTAAATGCCTATTCCCTTGCCTGCTATTTTTTCTGTCCATTTACTAATTGTTTATCATTCCTAGGTATTATCACATTATTACTGACTGGCAGTACCACATGTGTAGGAAAATTATCTTTGAAGCCAGGAGCGACTGCTCCTGGCTTCAATCAAGCAGCAGTAGAGATGGTACTCACCTAGTCAGCGGTCGCTTCTCTCTGAGGCAGCAGCAGTTACCTCCAGTTCTTCCCCCATTCAAAAAGCAGCTACTAAGAACATCGCCTACTCAACCAACAAGAGCTACCCCAAGTGTAACATATGGCATCCAACATGGGCTGCCTACCTCAACCGATGAGAGCTACTCCCAGTGTAACAGGCAGTAGGTCCTTTCAGATAGCATATATCCATCTTCAGTTCAGTCTTTCGTTATTTAGGAGAGTCTGATGAAGGTATGCATGCATCAATGTTTTATTATTGCAACTGAAAATGGATACGTATTATCTGTAAGGACCAATTGCTGTTTTTAATGAAGTAAGAGTCATCTCTTATGTATTTTGTGGTTTTTTTATATTGAATAAATGGTCTTTTTGGATTAATCATTTGATAAAAAGCCATTTGAAGTAGTGTGTTTTCTAACTCGATTTTTATGTATTATTTTTTAGAGAATCAAAGATAAGTTCTGGTATGTCTGTCTTTCTCCAAATCATAAAGTATTTCATTACGGTGACTGTGATGAAAAAAGTGTTCCATCGTTGGAAGAACTACCAAATAAATTGGCAGTAGTTGATATTAAAGCACTTGCTACTGGTAAAGAATGTCCACATATGAAAGATGCCAGGTTTGTTATTTTATAATGTCTCATAGTATTTTTGTAATGTTCTGTAAATTATTATTTAAGAAGATAGGATGTAAATTTGGTTTTCTCCGAGTTAAATAGAAGGAAGATGTTTATGAAATAACTTTACTGTAGGAATGGCAGTTAAATAGGTTTATGTCAAGATTTGAGGAATTCTATTTGTATAATGGAAGGTGAAATTGATCAAAAATAATTATCTTTTTAAATCAGAATTGGTCAATGTAGGAATTATGTATCACAACTAAACTTTCCATTAAAAATAACAAATTAGTTTATTTTTCATGTCTAATGCTATATTTTTAATGTATGTATTATATTTGTTTGTATTTTGTGAATTATTAACAAAAAATACTGTGTATAAGAAGTTAAATTTGTTGGCAGAGGTCGGAAGACTACACATCAGTTAGCATTTTCGCTAACTTTGGACTCTGTGGAAGTTTCATCACTTGATTTTGTTGCTCCAAATGAAGAAACATTTGATTATTGGACGGATGGTATTAATACACTTTTAGGTATGCATATCAAAATTATTTTGTTGATGTTTATTATTGTAGTAATACCAGATGTATTTTAACCCTTACGAAACGGACTGTTTCTCGTTAAACAGAAGAATTGCAAAAATCAAAACGTGCACTCAAAACAACTGTTTTATCTAACGTCATTACTGATGAAAAATTCTGAAAAAATTACAGTTGATTCATATAATACGTATGCGCATTTTGAATATAATTATAAGAAAATCGCTTCATAATTCTTTGCATTTAGACGAGCGAAATCTTCAATCGCGAAAATTTTTGCGTTTAGACTTTTACTATAACGAGCTTAAATTTCAGTGTAGCAAAAAATTTATAAAACATGCTTTCTAGACAAGAGTTGACTGAATAAATGTATTATTTTTTTCATTTAGGTTTCCGTAAATATTTGACGGAGTTATACAATTTTCAAAATTAGTCTTATTTTCCTATCTCATATAAACTATCGGTGAACCAAGTGACGTAGAATATTTTTTATACTAGCTATTTTCTGACAAAAAAATTCTAAATAATAAATAAAAGTTAGTGCAGTGAAGAAGCATATCTAACTGCTACGCGATTCAAAGAAAACTGGGTCGAACGAAGCGAAAAATGTAGATAGCATACAGGTGACAGAAAGCGAGGGGTAATATTACATTCTTTTACGGAGACGTCACAAAGCTACTATTATACTCAGGGTAAAGCTATACACAACCATATGTAGGAAATTTTTTTGTCTGCAACAACTTGGTTCAAACAATTCTGTAGGTTGTATGAGAGGGAAGCTGTTACATTTTCCTTGCAACACTACAAAGAGCTGTTTTCTTGACTTGAGTGAGGTAAACCCCCTCCCAAACAGTAAAATGAACTCGTCGACCCACATCAAGGGCAAATTTCGTCATAGAAAATACACAGCTTCAACACAAACTAAAGATATTGAATGTATGTTGATTTACACGTGAGCTGCACGGACTTCCATCACAACATAGTGATTCCCTAACCATCAATGCCACCAATACACTAAAGAGAGAATAAAAAATTTCCCTGTGATGATATTCTATTTCTGAAAACACTGTTAGATGCATTAAAGAATTCCCTACAAGAAAAGTGCAATATTTACTGGTCTCCAATTTATACTGACCTTGCAGAAGCACATTTTATCGCCCCACCCACAATCCATTTAGCATCATTTAAAATTAGATCAACAGAGTGAACCGGGTTAAAATATTTAATTTTTTAAAATGTTAAACTTTAAGACTTTCTTATTTGAATAATAACCCACCAGGTTGGTCTAGTGGTAAAATCGTCGCTGCGAGTCAGCTGTTTAATGATTGATTTTCGGAGACAAAGGCTCCATGGTTCAAACTCTAGTAAAGATAGTTTCTTTCATACAGATTTAAATACTAGACAAAGATTGTCGATGGACTTTGATGGTTGGGGTTAAATTAACAATACTCTCTCAGGAATGCGTGGCCAGAGTCTGTACAAGACCACTTATTTTACACGTTATAGATAAGGGTCATTTTTTAAGTAAGAACCATTTTTTAATGGAGTAAGAGAAGCTTTATTTATGAATGTAAATTATTATTATTATCCACCATTATTATCTAAACATTTGTTAAGTCGTGGCACCAGCTTTTGGGTTCCATCATCAAAGAACTCTGCCACCTGACCGTTGAACCTGTTAGTAACAGTTTCTTTCGACATGTCATCACTTTCATCACACATTTTTTTGTAGTGAAGTTTGTCAGTAAAAATTTGATGAACTACTAATCTTGAAACTTGTGGGAATTTCCGATGAAGATTGTCAATTATGAAGCACCTGTTTTAGCGAATTACCTCGTGAATGTTTGTCCTTCCTTCATTAAAAAGCCTGCACCATTTATGCCTATTTCCATCATTCATTACACCTTCACCATAAACTTCAACAAGCAGCCGATGAATTTTGGCAGGACTTACGTTCTTTTGTTTTTAAAAACCGATTAACAGAGCGCATTTCACAATCGGTGAGATTATTTATCGACATGGCGACAAACAAGTAGTGTTGGATTCAATTGAGGCATCCTCTTCCAGTCCCAAGGAGGCTGCATCTGCCTACCAATCAAAAACCTCCCCCGCCTGGCCACTTGATCTGGAGCTGTTAATATAATACTATGAAGGAAATCTCGAGTTAAAACTTACACGCTGTCAGCGAAGCATGACAGTGTGTAAATAAGTGTGTGTGATATATTATGTGTTCATTTTATGAGACTGGGACAGGATTCATATATGGTGGGATAGTGTATGGGGATCCACTGGTCTCTAGATGTCTCCTCTCTCCGCAGCCTCTTGAGTCCAAGGCTTTCATCTAGCTGTACCTTTGGAGGAAAAAGAAGAATATTATTTTATTTGTTATTAAGAGCTGTATATTCATTTCCTGCTTTTAATTGTTTTGTTCGCTCGTCATCTTGTCATCCTACCAAATCACTCTTCTAATTATGTAAATTTAATTATTGGCCTGATTTAACCATTATTACTTTTCTCTTGCTATTATTTAAGCCGTAGTTTCAATTGTTATAACTATTTCAAATTTATTTAAATTAATTCATCTTTATTTCAGGTAACAAAATGGTAAGCAAAGAAACAGAAAACGATCTCGAAACTTTATTATCAATGGAAATCAAGTTACGTCTTTTAGATGCAGAAGGTGTGGATATACCTCACGATCCACCTCCAATTCCAGATGATCCTCCTAACTATGATTTCTGCTATGATATTAAATAATTAATTTTAAATCGTATATGATAAACGTAATATTTTTATTGAATTAAGTTTATATTGATTACCAGTACGTATCTGCCAAATTAACCTATATGTATTAGTAGGTTTTTATACAATTATTTATTTTTTGAAGTATATATCAATTAATTATGTAATAATTTTAATAGTATTAAGTTAGTTTTACATTCCGATATGAAATCTTGAAGATAATACGAACTAAAGAATTTGATTAATCTTAAAGTCATCAAATATATTTATTGCACAAAAATCTTTTATTATCTTTAATTGATAATAATTGGTTAATTCATAAGTTTTTTTGATTGAAGATTTGGAATTTGTTTAGTTCCATTGTTTAATAACCTATCAAAAGGAGTTATATCATTGTCAATAATGTATTACTAACATTGTTTTTTTTTTTAATTTGTTGGAAGTTTATGGAAATGGTGAATTAGAGTATTAATGAAATTTATCTCAAATATTTATTTTTTAGCAAGTATGATCTCATAAATTTGTACAGCTTGTGGAATTAACAATTTGAAAACTCTTTTAGCAATACTAAGTTCATTGTCTACATTTTTATAAACGTAATTAAATTAAGTATAGCCAACTCTTGGTTATATATTTCTATGCAAAATATTATCTTTTATTTGGCAAGTTGAAGTGTTCTCTAAACAGTTTTGCCACATAATATAATTTCTGTTTATTTTGTATTACTGAAAAAACGTAATAAAATGGACATTATTTGATGTCCGAATGGGGAGGGGGTTTGCTAGTCTGTTATAAAGCATTATCCATCATTATTTTTAATTTTATTGCTAAAGGATGTCATTAAGGGTACCCGGAATGCCTATCTCCTTAATGTTAATGTAAGGAACATTTTCTCAAAAACTAGAATAATCCTGGTTAATTTTTTTATGGTTACTTTTCAGGTTATTCTACATCCACAGAATTAATAGCATCTGTATATATATATATATATATATATATATATATATATATATATATATATATATATATATTGTTAGGAAGATAAGAAAATGATTTTTGAAATTACCACTTTTGAAAAGCATAATTTTTTGGCTATTTAAGTGAAAAAAATATGTAAAAACATTTTTTTACTGTAATATTAACTCAGTACATTTAAATTATGGTATAAAAGGCTGTGAAAAATTTAATTAAAATCCGTTCACACTTGGCTGAGAAAATGTTCCCTGGGTGTCAAAAATTGCTGTTTACGGGAAACAAGAAAAAACTAAAAGAGAACACATATAAGTACTACAAAATAGTTACCTCTAATACATTCCAGGATCATAATCTGGAAATTCCTCAACTGTTACATTCATAGCTGGTCTAATGGTGACAAAGTTTTAAAACAAAAACAAAATTTATAAGTTTATAGTTTGTCATTCAAAAAATAGATGTGTTTATGGAAACTGATAACGTTTAGAAAATAACGTAAGGGTTCAACAAATTTTTAATTTTTTTTTGGTTAAAAATTGCAAAAACCCCAACATGTAGAAAATTCTGAATTTCAATAATGTGCAAATAACCGGATATGTGAAAATTTTTAATTTTCTCTGTTCTGGCACCCTTAAAAATATTGTACGTATGAATTGATGTGTTTAAGCTAACCGTGAATGTGTGTGAGTTTATTTTGTAATGTGTTTTAGTATATAAATTGCACAAATTATTTATTATAGGTTTAAAGAATTTAATTGTAATTTTAATAAATAATTTATTATCTAGTCTGAAAGATATTATTTATTATGTGAATGAATGTATCAAATAAGTTTTTATTTAAAACATTTTTTATTCTATTTGCAACAGTATAATAGAGTTAAATAATTGTCTCACATTGTTATTTTAATTTATGTAGTTTTTGTGTAGCTCTAATTAATTGTATGTTAATATTTTTATGTATCGTGTTTAGATTTATTTTATTGTTGTAAGAAATTATTTAATTATTTATTTGTGTTTATTTTAAATACTCTTATCCATAATATTTTACTTGCACTTTTATTAAAAGTAGAATATTTTATGTAATATTTGTTTTTATGTGTGTTCGTAAATTGTTTTAAAAAAATCCTGATTTTAACTTTTTGAAAGGTAATCAAGGTTTTGACAGTCGCTGCCATAACAGATCAGTTTAGTAGGTCGACCTCAGTGTCTGGAGAGCGTCATAATGAAAATAAATGAAATAATTAATTTAAATGAGAAATGTAGTATGAGAATTTATTAGATGTCCATATAATTCACAAAAATAGTATTTTTTGCCTAAAGTTTTAAAAAAACATAAAGAAGTAAATTATATGTTTTCTTTATTTTCATTAAGTTTATTGGAAATAAACTTATGTGGTCATTAGCCCTTGTCAAAATTTTGTTAACAAAAACCCATGAAAGAGACTTACTGCAATTGGAAGACCCAGTGTTTTTAACTTCATTTAAATGGTATTTGCTCACTCTTTATCCGTTTACCTATAAATTCGACTACCCAATTTCTAAGGATGTATTTGGCCTTTGACAGTTTAAAACAAAATATGTTTAATTTCGTAAAGGACTCAGTCAATTCCAAACATTTAAAACCCATATATCGGGTGTAAAATGACGGCCACATATGCGACTAACACACAACAGATAAGTAAATAATCTACACACAAAGTAACATAGACACACAAATTATTTGGTTCAAATATAACTAAATAATACGCTTTTTCTCAAAAAATCTATTGTCTTCTATTTATACCAACCAGGTTGCAAATCCTGCTTAATTCTTCCTTTTATATTTTAAAATTCTCTTAGAGATCTGTGTAATCTGTGAATTCTTACAATATGTTTGTAAGCTGTGTATCATAGTTTCCACATATTGGTCTATCAGTACAATATGAATTCATTGGTCAACCTGGTATTGTCAATCCATAATCTCATGAATACTGCTGTTTTCTTTCTCATTAAATTTATTATATATCTTTATTTTGATGGAGTGTTTGTTATTTCATTTAATTTAGTTATTAGTGTCTTCAATCAACCTCTCCATTGTCTTTCACAAGAAATATTTTTAACAACATGCAGTCACACAGCCATCTCTCTTATCTCTTGTTTTTCTGCGGCTCTTCTACCAGCATCATTAGTGGGTTTATTACCTGGATGTTACAATGCTTGGGAGTCCAGAAAAGCACGCATTTTGCTTTTTACTCCTTAGTATTTTAATGATGCTGCTTACTAGGGCATCAGTTATAAGCAAATTCTGAATAGCAATTAATGCGTTAAGTGAATTGTAACACTCTAGCACTCTCATTTTCATAATGCTCAGTGTATCTTAGTGTTTTCTTTATTGCATACAATTTACTGTGTAAACCTCAGGAAGACTTCAGGGACATGCATATCATTATTAAGTACCATTGAGAATCAAACTTCAGTATTATTCTCATTCATAAATGTTATTAATGAGACATTAACAACTTTGTTCAGGCTCGATTTTTGGTCAGGTCTGACTGTTTTCATCACTTATTTTCATCTATCTTCCTTCACTTTTGAATTAGCCTTAACTTAATTTTGTATAACAATCAGACGTAAAAGAGGTACTTACTGTAAATTTAATTAAATTCATGTGACAGCTGTGAAAAAGTATAATTAGTTTGATCAAGTGGTCACATTTTGTATAAACGTAACTTTTTAAACAAATCTACACAATGCGGCCCATATTCATCTTATTGTAAAAATATTTAATTTTTTACTAACTTGTTACAGCTACTAAATCACTTGTTTTTTTACCTTTTTTTTTAAATAAACCTACTTTCTACTGACATATTTTGGTGGATCCACAATCATCAGAGTACACAAAATTGAAATGAAACTTTTTTAAAAATCGATTAAAATTTTCAGAAGATGTTTTATTTTTAATCATTTATATTAAATTGTTATGTTTACAAACATCTTCTGAAAGTTTTAATAGATTTTTAAAATAGTTAAATTTCAAATTTGTGTACTCTGATGATGGTGGATCCACCGAAACATGATAGTCGAGAGTAGATTTATATTAAAGAAGTAAAAAATACAAGCGATATGGCAACTGTAACAGTTCAGTGAGAAATTAAATATTTCTACAGTTGGGAAAACTAACTTAATACTTGGATTTACTAGTTTAAGTAAATAAAAGAGAGGCCCAATAAAAGATTCCATGGGAAGACCCCCTAATTTATTGCATAGCTTTTACGTACTAAGAAGACCAAATTTTGCATATTATTGTTTTGCAAATTGTATCTAATTGATAAATATTTGTAAATGTTTTTACACATTAAATCTTAATAGTAATATTAGCTGACCTTTGATGTTACTTCAATATGTTAAGTATTATTTGGATCTCTGAAAGTAATATGTTTACAGTGTATAATAACCATTGCTATTTAAGAAATGCATGTAAATTGAAAATTTCTGTTTATTGAATAACTGAAAATTAATATTATGTAAGTAGAGTTGTTTTTGTTGGTAGTTTTGTGCATGAGACATTGGAAATGTTGTAGCTGTTGAATGGTGGTAGCTGATAGAAGTTTCTATTCTTACAAGGCAGCACAATTTATTTGTTTATTTAAAATGTGTGTCAATATATAATCTCATATTTTGTTCTATCTTTGAATCAGTATGTACTGTGTCAAAGACGCACTACTGTAATTGTGAAATTATTTTAATTGATGTACACACTTATTTAGTTTATTTTAATAACTAATATACGAGATTTGGCTATTAAATAACGAGACTGACATTGTAAAAAAATTTTATTTTTATTTTATACATAATCACTTATTGTCATCTTCAATGTACACTCCTTCTCTACCCCTACAACGCTCCATGCAAATTTTCCATTATTGGAAACAGTGCTGGAAGTCATTTTCTGTTAGCTCCTTCAGGACACGTGCCGCTTTCTCTTTACAGCTTCCACAGACTCAAATCTTGTCCCTTTTAATGCAGATTTCACCTTGGGGAACAGGTAAAAGATAATAACATGTTATGAAACATGGTTTTTTTCATATGATCTGGAAACGAAGCACCAATCCATTTTTCTTATGATCTGGAAATGAAGCACCAATCCATGCACTGGAAGAGCCGAACTTCACCAAGAGCCAAAAAATATTGAATGAGCAAGTAAAAATTTAAAGCAATGATGATTGTTTTTTTTATATCCATGGGATTGTGTACCTTCACTGGGTTCCTGAAGGTCAAACAATTAGTCAATATTACTACCTTGAGGTACTTTATAAACTACGTCAAGGAGTAAGGAAAAAATGCCCCAAAATGTGGAACGACAAATCATGGGTTCTCCACCAAGACAATGTGCCAGCTCATTCCGCGTTATCTGTCAAGAGGTTCCTAGCCAAGTACAGCATTTCAGTGTTAGAACATCCACCTTATTTACCAGATCTTGCACCATGTGACTTGTACCTATTCCTTAAGGTGAAATCTGCATTAAAAAGGACAAGATTTGTGTCTGTGGAAGCTGTAAAAGAGAAAGCGGCACGTGTCCTGAAGGAGCTGACAAAAGATGACTTCCAGCAGTGTTTCCAACAATTGAAAATTCACATGGAGCGTTGTAGGAATAGAGAAGGAGTGTATATTGAAGGTGACAATAAGTGATTATGTATAAAATAAAAATAAAATTTTTTACGACCTCAGTCTTGTTATTTAATAGCCACACCTCGTATAATATTATTTGTTCAATTTAATTTTTGTCTGAAATATTGGTTGTAAGTATGTTATAAATACAAGTAATTTTAAAACAAAATTATACTTTTTATTTATATTAAGTTAATATAATAGGTTTTACCTTTATAGTTGTGTAATTATGCATTGCACATGTAATTATAAATAGTCTGAAGACTAATATTTATTTTTATAGATAGTATTTAGGCAGCATTTTATTCATTGGTTTTTAAAAATATATTTGTATTTTTTAAATTTTATTACATATTTTGTATATTTTGAATATTGTTGTTTAAGTTGTGTAAGTATAAGTATGCAGTGCAAATATTTTTTTGAGAACTTATTTAACTTTATAACTTGTATTTTGGCAGCATTTGATTCATTGGTCTTTTAAAATATATTTATATTTTTTTATTTTATTGCATATTTATATATTTTAAAAAATTAACATGTTTCTTTGTATTTGCACATGTCGTTGGCTGCATCACAAACCGTCGTATCTCAAAAATCATGTTTTTCTAGGAGAGCTGTTTTGCGGATCGATATTGCTCTTTTTCCATTGTATTAAGAAACATGAAACACATGTGATACATCTGGATGCCAAATAAAAACTAATCGATGAATCAGTCTGAAATTTAGTTTGGTGTTGTTCAGCAGATGGCAATGCACGATGGTGACATCAACTTCCCTCAACAATGCCACCTATCTGCAAAGATGGGTACTTATTGATCAACCCTCGTGTATTTTAATTGTTTTGGGAGACCTACGATCTTAAGAATCTAAATTATTTAAAAATTGAAATTTTGTTGTAATTTATTTAAAATTCTTTCAGAAGATGTTTTCTCATCAGTCATTTATATAAAACTGTATAAATTCATTTTTTCTTATGTTTTGCAATGATGACAGCAGTAGTCAGTACCATTTCATAATTTAAACATTTTATTTGTTCATTTAAATGCTTCTAAATATGAAACATATTTCTTAGTTTTATTTTCACATTGTTCCAGTTACTGTGGTGTTTAAAATATTTTGCCAAATTTTTCATTTTTTATAAATATGTAAATACACAATATTCTCAAAATTTAAATTAGATACAAATTAAAAATCTATTATGAGGCAG
This sequence comes from Catonia carolina, assembly GCA_035578175.1. Taxonomy (NCBI): domain Eukaryota; kingdom Metazoa; phylum Arthropoda; class Insecta; order Hemiptera; family Achilidae; genus Catonia; species Catonia carolina. The sequence continues at coordinate 249,683,192 of JAQMRL010000001.1, read as the reverse complement.
CATTGCAACTCATAAATTGGTGAAATTGACTAGTACGGTTAGTAACAGTGACTCATATTGAGAATCCATTCCATACTGACCTGTTAGATAAACGGCCTTATCGTTTTGTTGAAGACTGTTTAATTTAGAAACTTTGTTTCATAATGATTTTAAAAAATTACAGGAGTTTCATTTTATTGATGTGAAGAAATTCTAGAAGGAACATTTCATTTTTTCAGTATTTTATTTGAAGTTAAACAAAAATGCTGCCAATAATTTATTAGCTGTTGGATATTTAATTAAAATAGTGAGAAAATAATTATGGTCTATTGGAATAGGTGTAACCATACCAGATAAAATTTACCTGGCTGCTATATTCACTTATTTTAGATTTACATCATATTATATGAGCCCCAAAGCTCACAATTAGAGACCTTAGTGATGCAATAAAAAAGGGAGAGCATAACAAATTTTTATTGTCATTGTTTCTTCTGGTATATTTCTTTAAAAAGTATTGAATTGCTTTTATATCCAGAACATTTGAGTTTTTTATGTTTTAAATGAGTTTTTGTGGAACAAATTATCAGTCCTCCTGGATTTTATTGTTTTTATATGCATTATAATGTTTATTATTATTTATGAATGTGATTCATAATAGCTAATGAAGTATACAGTTTTTATAATTTTAGAATCTGATTAGAAAAAACCTGCACAACAATGAAATAGATCTTCATAAGTGTAAAGCTCATCCATGAAGTAAATGCTGTTTACATATATCTCCTGTTTGTCTAATAATATGAAGATCGCACATGTGTAGTTACTTAGTTCTACTTGAGGATGAATTAGGCTAGCCATATTGTTTGTCAAAGTTCAGGTTTAAAGTTATTATGAGGGTCATCTTTAAAGTAAGGATCGTTTTGTTGTAAAAAATTTATTCAGAAAAATATATAAAAACAAAGTGATCAGAATAAAATACGTTACTTACATTAATGCTCTACATAGTCGCCATATGAATTAAGACATTTTTGTGATAGCGATTCACCAACTTCAATATACCCTCGTCATATTCTTCTGCCGCCAGTTCGTTTAGCCACTGATTCACAGCATCTTTAAGTTCATCATCACCTGCGAATTGCTTACCACCCAAAAATTCTTTCAATTTGCCAAACAAATGGTAATCTGAAGGCGCTAAATCTGGACTGTGCAGTGGGTGACTGAAAATTTCCCATCCAAATCTTCTCAGTAAATCAAGCGTCATACCTGCCACTTGTAAATGTGCATTATCGTGCAAGAGTACAATGCCGTCGGTAAGCCGTCCACAGCACCAATTTTAAATGGCATGTCATAACTTGCATAGAGTCTCACAGTAATATTCTGCATTTACGATCATTCCACATGGCATAAAGTCAATCAACAGTATGCTAAATCGATCCCAAAAGACCATGGCCATCAATTTCCTTCCAAACGGCAGTGGCTTGATCTTTGTCAGTTTCGTTGGTGTCTGAAGATGATGCCATTCACATGAATGCCGTTTTCTTTCTGGCATGTATCAAGAAATCCATATTTCATCACCGGTAACTATTTAATTAAGGAATACATCACCATTTTCTCTGTAGCGCATCAGAAATTCCAATGCAGATCCCATTTGGATTTGTTTGTGACGTTCCGATAACACGTACCGCACCTAATGTGCACAAACCTTTCTGAAGCCTGAATGGTCATGCACAATGCGAGCCCAATAACAGCTCTTAAAACATCAGGGAAACTAAGGGCCAATTCAGATATTGTCACGCGACCATTGTTTTTGATTTCTTTATCAACCTTTTTTAACAAGTCCTCGTTGATTATTGAGGGCCTTCCCGAACGTTCTTCATCATGCACATTAACTTTTGTATTTCTAAACCTTTCACACCATTTTCAAACGTTTCTTTCATTCATTACATTGTCACCGTACACAGCAACCAACTGCGTATGAATGTCGACTGGTTTAACGTGTTGATGGTTTAAAAAATGTATCACTCCACGTATTTCACTATCGGCGGCAACATCAATTAACTGATTCATTTCAAAGCACAATAACACCAAACGTAAATAAAGATACAACTAACAAGCAACAATGCAGTTTGTGTATTACGAGATTGGCCTTCCGCCACACAGGTTAGCAACCTCAAGGCGAGAAATTTCCCAACGTTCTTTACTTTAGAGATGACCCTCATACTTGTCAATCTTAATTAATGTATTAGGCATTGAGGTAATGATCATGGTTGCACCAGTGTAGCATTGCAGTGAGAAAAGTAGGGTGGAGTAGATTGTTATTAATCCTTATATGCGAATGAACTTTCTTGTTTATTCAGCAATCTACTAGCTAAATATGTTTTTGTTATGTTATCTAGTTATCTAAAATTTTTAGGTCTGAAAATTCTGTCATAATTACAATTTATGATTATTGAATAATGATGTCTGAACAGACAATTACAAAGTTTGTTTAAAAACTGAGCAATAGCTAATTAAAAACTACCTTCAAAGTAGCACTTATAGGATTGGTCTGAATGCCTGTAAAACATTTGGTAATACAACCAATGTACCATAGTTTTAATAAAAGCTGTAAAAAATAAGTTTAAGTAGTAGGTGGATTATACCTTAAGATGTCATCTGACAACAAAATGTCAAAATAGTTTTGATTGGCCCACTAGTAGTAAAATACGAGAGCAATAGTAAGTATTTTAATGAGTGTAGATGTGGTGAGAAACCATAGGACCAACCTTTGGGTTTCTGCATCATTATGACCAAAAAAAGGAAATTGTGTTTTGAAAAGGATTGTTTTAGGCAGTAAAACTTGGATGTCTTACTAATTTCTCATCTAAAGAAGTTTCTTGCTGGTTGAAAATTTAAAGTGATAATAAGATCATGGTTAACATCCAGTACTTGTTCAAGCTGCAGATGGCGAAATTTTACAGAGTGACCCATTAAAATTGACGCTAAGCAGTATTGGATATTAAGGGCTTTAGGTAGGCTGAGATGTAGCATTTAATGATACATCAGTGCGTTTTATGATTATTTACTCACATAGAATATTTTGTTAGCTAGGATGATCTGGTTACAGGTGCGGGCCACCTCCTAATGGACTTGATTCTTTCTGTCACAAAAGGCAATGTGGCACATAATATGTAGAATAGTACAGAGCATATACTGCAGTCAGCTGTTTAGGTAGAATAGCGTTAGTTAGAATGGCTTTGAAAATGACCGCTACTGAAGACCATCTTTGAAATCGTAGACCCAAGACCAAGCCAAAAGCCAGTATACCATAGCTGTACTGTATACTGTTTGTTATTTATATGTTTTAGTGTGATGCTTTTCAATATTTTTTTTTTCATTCACTCTAGATTTTTCCTTGGTGAAACTTTAGTTTATCACTTTAATTAACTTTACATGAACTTAATTATTTTGGTTTATTTCATTACAATAATGATTATTTAGTTTTTAATATACCACAATATAGCAAATAGGAGTTGTGGCTCATGATTTATTTTCATAAATGGAATTATTTTAGGAGAGATTATCCATTACATGGATCCACCATCTGTCACTGGTGCCTAGATTTATGAGACATCACAATTTACTTTGGTGAAGATAGATGTTTTCAGTAATAAAATAATTTGAAAAGTTTGTTACATTTTTTTATGTCCAACAGTACTTACTTTCTGGATGAGTTTTGTAAATAATTGTGATCACATTGATCATTGCCACAATCTATATGAATTAGCCTCAATGAAAAAGTAAGCAGATGACATGGATTTTTTTTACTTTTATTGTTTGCTCCGATTCTAAATGGTTGAGTAATGTTAGTTATACATAATACTTTGTAAGATGTTATCATTCCAAATATAAAGTTGTTTCTATCTGAAGAATTTTATTTAAAAAAATGGTATATATTAAGCTTTATTTATTTGTATTTTATGTGCACAATATTTATATTTATATACAATAAATTTGTATAAATTTATAGTTATTTTTGTCTTTACTATTGTTTCACTCCAAATTTTTTTGTGTAACCTTTATTATTTTTACTTTCTTTTGCCCTGTATGTATATATTGGGAAGAAAAGAATTGTTTTCATGTCGAGTTCTCGCCGGATGTACAAGTGTTCAGGCCCCCTGAACCCAAAAAACATGTTTTTAGCGATTGGTGAGCGTGCGTGTGTGTGCATGAACAAAATATCTCAAGAACGGAATAACGTACAAAGTTGAAACTTCGAACTTAAGTTAGGTATCACTAGGGGATGACACCAAAATTTTCATAAAAATCGGTCAATCAGAAGTAGCAGTTTATTCGTGCAATTTATAATTTTTTGCCGTTGTCTCAAAAATGGTTCCTACAGATTTTTTTTAATTGCCTCATTTACTAGATTTTTATGCTCTGCAAGATAGGATAAGCGTTGAAATTGTGCTGAAATTTTTGGAAGCCTGTGCTCTTGTGGTAAAAAGGTGATTTTAAGATTGTGGCCTTAATATTCATTTTAGGGGAAAAGTGTATATAATAAAAGTTGTAGAACTTTTAAAAGCCTGCAACTTCTAATCCAAGTGATGTTTTGTACAACGCTTAGTTTAGTGTCAATTAGTGATTACCTGTTATCCCATCCTTCCTTATATACTCAGAAAAGAGACCCCTTGTATAAGTTTCAGGAGATTGCTTACCAAACATTTCTGTGGAAGATTATCTTCCAGATTCAATAGCGTGAAGATTGAATACCTCCTACCAGTAAATGATTCACATTCAAGATAATATGGGAGGCACATTCTTTCCCCTTTCCACTCAGTTCACATACTAGATCACCACTACAGATCCCCATGTTACTTAGATAACTCCTAAAGGGACCCTGTACTTACTTTAAGCGGGAATTCACAGCTGCTGCCGCATCTCGCAACTTAATGTTCACTTCAGTCTCTTCCACCAGTTCTCCTCCTTCTCCAGCCCTCTTTGCTGCATAACTTCTTTCACCTCTTCTTCCCAAGTTCCACAGTGTCTATCTCTCTTCCTCTGAGCAGCTGGCTGGTAGTTAAAGAACATTTTTGGCCACCTTCGCTCTTCTGTTCGACCTACATGACCAAACCAAACCAATTTTGTTTTTTCTCTGTCCTTTCCACAATTGTATCGCACACCTCCATTCAAGCCCTTATTTCTTCATTTCTCTCATATTCCAGCTGCGAGATTCTACAAGCTCTTCTCAAATAATCCATCTCTACTGCTTTCACCCTATTCTTGTTCTTTCTACTAATTTGCCAACTCTGCCCCATTAGTAATTATTGAATCCACTACTGCTTGACAGATTATCTTCTTTGTTTTTATTTTAATTTTTATGAATTGAAAGTTACCTCTAACGGGTGGGTCCCATGCGAAACAGGGACTATCGCTGGCTTTGCAGGTCTAATGCCGGAGGCAAGTGGGGAAATAAAATACTCACTGTGGAACAGAAACTGTCCTGGTCCTCCAGTTTGGGGGTTTAATTGTTCGGACAGCAACTCAGCATTCGGAAAAATCTATCAGCTAAAAGCCATAATATAGAGCTTTGGGATCAGGATGGATTAAAACGGAAAAACTCTATAGTGAATCCTGTTAACAGATCCAAAAATCACTAGTTGGTGACTGCTCAGACCAAGCATTTCATGGACAGGAGTATAAGATAAGGTTCTAAAATCGTTGCCGCGAGTTAGCTGTTTAACAGCTGATTTTCGAAGACAAAGGTTTCTGGTTCAAACCCCAGTAAAGAGTTACTTTTATAAGGATTTGAATACCAGACAGTGGTTACCGGGGTGCTTTGATGGTTGGGGTTTAATTAACCATTATCTCAGAAATGGTCGGCCTAGGTCTGTACAAGACTACATCTCATTTACATAATATCATTGGGTCATGGGGTTGCTTTTTGTTCTGAAGTGAACAAATTACAACGAACGCACATTAGGGATTGAAATATAAATAACAAAAAAGTTTTATCAAAATTGTAAGACTGGTGAGAGTAGGTTGAAAGAGATTAATTTATCAAACAGAGACGAAGCGTAGCGTATATTTACCGAACTACCGAGTCCATTGCTCTCCCATTCGCACAGTAATACAATACTTATTATCGTTCACTTTTTTCCGGCAAAATTATCATAACTTCATTATTTTCAGCATTGTTTAGGCCGCTTAACGACTTTTCTCGGATAACTTGCATATCAGGTAGTTATTTGGTTGAAATTAATAAAAATATTTATGTATCAAAAGGCATAAATGTAGATCTCTGTTCCACGTTCTCTAGTCATCAAGGAGGATTAGACGTCTGTCTGTGATTAAAAATGGGGAAGTAAAAGGTTTTATTCAGATGTCAATTGTTCGATGAAATTACTGATACCTAGTAATAATATTTTATGGCGTAACTTATCTATGTTCTTTGTAGATCGTTGTGAAGCATTTCATATTTTGCATGCCAAGAAAACCTTTATGAGTAGCAGAAACTTAAATATTAAAAGTACTGCATTATAACCTACTATAAGAGCCATTTCTGTAGAGACTTTATCTAAAAAAAATACGTATTCTGTAATGCTTTTCACGGTTGACGAGCTCTGCTGTTCCACGCGTTTAGACCAATCAGAACGTTTGCCAACGTTGTCAGATTGTACGAATGCATCAGCTTGACAAACATTACGCGCGCATGCGTATAAGAGCCACAGTAATTCACTTGTGTCTTGGATTTTGTACTGAACACATCGATTGTAGGGCGCGTTAACATACAATACTTTATATTATAATCAGCTGGTTATATGTTCATTGGTTATAAATTGTTATTAAAAAACAAAAAAAAAACAAAATGGCTGACAAAATATATAACAGAGCTACGAGAGCAAGTATTGGCAACGTTGCTGGCAAGTCATTGGCTAGCTATGAAGTGGGTAGGGAGCAATGCGTACGTTCAGAGCTCATTTATTCCGTAAATTTGTTCACCGAGCGACCAGGTGTTTCTTTACACGATGTCGCCAACTCAGGGCTTCTTAGCTCTCTCAACCAGGATTCAGGATTCATCAGTTTGAAAAATAGTGTACATCCCCCATTCCTAACTAGCCTTGCCTGAATGTAGACACATACCACACAAATACTCACGTGCCCGTACACAGAAGATAATATATGAGCTGTAGGAGTCAACAATAACACTGATGTGGTGGGAATTGTGAGGGAGGGAAGCGGACATTTGCAGTCACTGTCTCTACTGAGTGTATTTTTTTCTTCTATAGCTATTATTTTTTAATTTCTCTTGCCTATATGAATATATAGAAAGGAAAGAATATTGTTTTCATGTCGGTTTTTTGAAATTGAGTTTTCACCGGACATAGCCCCACAAGTTATCAGACCCCTGAACCAAAAAAAAACATGTTTTTAGCGATTGGTCTGTGTGTGAACAGAATATCTCAAGAACAGAAAATCTTACAAAGTTAAAACTTACAACTTAAGTTAAATATCACTAGAGGACCCGACACGAACCTTGTCATCAAAATCGGTCAACCAGAAAAAGGAATTTATTCGTGCCACTTTTTACTTCTTTGCGATTTTCTCAAAAACGGCTCCTACAATGTTTTTAAAAAATCGCCTCATTTACTACATTTTCTATGCTCTACAAGATTATGTAAGTGCTATGTCTGCTGAAATTCTTGGGTAGACTGTAAGTTATCCTCGTAGAAAAAAGTTTTCTTCTTAAGACTGCAGCCTTAATATGCATTTTAGCGCAAGAGTGTATAGCCTACAATAAAAGTTGTAAAAAATTTAAAAATATACAACTCTTATTTCAAACATTTCTTTGTATAACGCTTAGTTTAGCGGTAATTAGTGATTTTCTGTTTTATTTTTCTTGAAAATATGTAAAAAAACGATTTTTTAAGATTTCGGCCGTAGTATCCATTTTACGACAAAAATGCATATAAGTTAATCAGATTTATAGGAAATTAAAAGATCTACAATTTTTATTTAAGCATTTTTCTCTACAGAGCCTGGTTTAGCTTCAAAAAATGATTTTCCGTATTTTTACCAAACTAAGGTTGGTTTTCATATTGCACTATTCACTTAAGGTTAAAATTAGGTTATGTTTTTCGTTTATTTCTAATGTTTTATGATTAATGTTAGGTTATATTGTTTATATTATATTGTATATTATTTGCATTGGCAAGAGAAAGTCGTGTGAGTATTTCACACCAGATTTTTTACTATCTCTTGTCCAATGTGTAAAGCCTATAGGGAAGAAAAATATTGTTTTTTGTCGATTTTTCAACGGAAATACTCGTACACGACTCAGGCACCTTGAACCCAAAAAAGTACTATGTTTTTAGCAATTGATCTGTGTGTGTGTGTGTGTGCGCGCGCACGTGTGTGTGTATGAAAATATCTTAAGAACGTAACATTGTATGAAGCTAAAACTTGGAATTTAAGTTAGGTACCACTAGGGAATTCGACATGAAAATGTCATCAAAATCGTTCTACCGGAAGTAGTACTTTTTATTGGTGTAATTTTTAACTTTTTTGGGATTTTCTCTAAAATCAGCTAATACGATAAGCTATTATTTTTAAACCTCGTTTAGCTACTAAATTTCTTGTGCTCTACAAGAAAGGGTTTGTCTGCTGAAATTTTGGAAGGTTATGCTCTCTTGGTAAAAGAAAGTTTTTTTCTTGAATTGCGGCCTTAATGGCTGTAGGCTATACATTTTAGGGCAAAAAAGTATTCAATTAAATAAGTCGGAAATTAAAAACCCTACAAATTTTATTTTAAGTACTTCTTCTACAACGCTTAGTTTAGCGCCAGTCAGTGATATTCTATATTTTCCCATCAAAATTGGTAAATAATGATATTCTTTAAGATTGTGGCGTTAGTATGCATTTGACGACAAAAGTGTATCAATTAAAGTTATTCAAAATAAAAACTCTATAACTTTTTATTGTAAGCATTTTTCTAGAGAACCTAGTTTTGCGTCAGTGAGTGATTTTACGTAATAAGTTTTACATGGGTTAATTTTAATTTTTGCATCATTTGCATACCTATACGAGTCAGCTGTTTAACAGCTGATTTTCGGAGACGAAAGTTTCTTGTTCAAATTCTAGTAAAGGTAGTTTCTTTTATACGGATTTGAATACTAGACAGTGGTTACCGGTGTACTTTGATGGTTGGGGTTTAATTAACCATACTCTCCCAGGAATGATTGGCTTGGGTCTATACAAGACTATACCTGATTTACACGTCATACACATCATTCTCATCTCACTAAGCCATGGGGTTACTTATTGTTCTGAATTGAACAGATTGCAACGTACACACATTTGGGATAAAAAAATAAAAAAACATTGCATATGATTAAAATTAGGTTATAACGTGCGTTCGGAAAGTCGCTGTGCACTGGAATTGTGACTATGGATTTATGAAAATATGTATAAAGAAATGACTAAGCATTTTGGAAAAAAATTTATTCAATACCTTAATTACATTGTTAAACCGTGATTACATTGTTTATAGAAGGTGTTCGAAATGACCTCCATTGGCATCAATACAGCATTGCACTCGTTTCATTTTGTTTGCAAACACCTTTCGCAACTGAAGAACAGTGATTCCTTGAATGTATGCCGTTATTGCGGCTTTAAGTTCGTCAATCGTGTGTGGTCTGTTCCGATACACAGTTTGTTTCGCCGCACCCCATAAAAAGAAATCGGGGGGAGTCAGATCAGGACATCTTGCAGGCCACAAATTCTTTGAAATTATTCGTTCACCAAACACGTTGCATAACGTTTTATACAGTTGCGAAAGGTGTTTGCAAACAAAATGAAACGAGTGCAATGCTGTATTGATGCCAATGGAGGTCATTTCGAACACCTTCTATAAACAATGTAATCACGGTTTAACAATGTAATTAAGGTATTGAATAAATTTTTTTCCAAAATGCTTAGTCATTTCTTTATACATATTTTCATAAATCCATAGTCACAATTCCAGTGCACAGCGACTTTCCGAACGCACATTTGTCATTTTACATTGTTTACTAATTATATTAACATGTGTTATATGTTTGATTACTTATATTGGCAAGAGAAGGTCGTATGAGTGTTTCACTGCAGATTTTTATTAGCAACGTAACGCTATGCTTCTTTAGTCTAAGTCATTCATATCACTTGTGGTTTACTCTTGCTGGTATTATTAGTTTTATTTCATTATTTTTTTCCGCATTGTATGGAGCTCATAACGACTTTTCTTTAGCTTATATGCTTATCAGGTACCTACTATTTAACTTTTTGGATGATACTAATATTTAAATGCACTATGTGCAAATCTAAGGCCTAGGACGTTTGTGTTTTACGTTTTCCGTAGTCAACTGGGAGTATTGCTCAGAATTCTGTTCGGTCATTACAGAGGAAAAAATAAATTAATAAAGCAAAAATATAACGATTTTGAATAAGAGGATACGCGGGATAAGTCGATTCAAAATAAAATATATATTTTTTACTGAAATGAGTTAATAAAGAATTTAAGGTTAGGAATCCAATAAAAGAAGAGTTTTGTTAAAAATATTTTCAAGTGTTTTTTTGTTTTTTAACTTTCAATGTGAATTATTTGAAAATTATGAATTTACTGATGAAATTAACTCATGATTATTCAGCGTCATTTTTTTAGGAAAATAAATTAATAAAATTACAAAATTAAAATATCAATAAAACGAGTGATATAAGATGAGAGAAAGTTGAAAGGTTACGAGTTTAAAAATCTTGAAGACTCCTTGAAAGCACACTTTGGAGGGTGAAGTAAGTAGTAGAAATAGGTGAAGAGGAGAAGGTGGGCGACGGGTAACGTCTTCTCTGCAGGAGGATCTTTGTGTATCTCGTATTGAAATACACATACATTACATTAATACATACACACAGAGAACTGTGGTGGATCCTTTGCCTCTCTCCAAAATGGCGGCCTCGGAGTAAAGCAAAGCAGAAAGCACATAGATAATGGTTGTAGGAGAGAGAGTTACAGAAGGAGAGAGAGAGGTTGGATTTGGAGTGGGGTGACAACTCCCACAGAGCAATCCGCATTTATACGTCTGGGTTTCTCATTGGTCTCCATTCCGCCACCCACTTCCACCCTTCCCGTTTTGAAAATAGTGGCAAAGAGAGAGAAAGATTGAGTGAATAAGAGAGCGAAAGAGAAATCCACAGAAACGAATTCAGCCACCCAAACCAACCAACCGAACCCCCCTCTTGAAAACCCCCCAACAATGTTTGCATCTGACATCCATTTATTTTGTATAATTTCAATTACTGTACTTCGTATAGAAATGCTCGAATACACAGTATAAACAAATAAACTGAGCATGATTCAGCAAAAATAATAGGAAATTTCATAATTTTTTTTTAAATATAATATTTTATACCAAAATAAAAAAATACAAAATGGTTGCTTCTTTTATCTTTATAATTATACTTTCAAAGCTAATAAATTTATAAATTGTTATAAAAACAAACTGATAATTTTTAATATAAATTATGAAAATAATTTTCTATTTACTTTAAAAAGATAATATGAACATTTTTGAACTGTTTATCAAATTTCGTTTAGTTTTATAAATTACTTAATGGATAGGGTCGACATTTTAGAAAGATTTCAATCAAAAGTAAAAAAATATTATCATGGAAATTTAATATTAATAGTAAATTGTGTCCATGGGCTTATTACTTATCTCAGAAGGGTAGTGTTAAATTTACAGAAACATCACTGTTTGGATAAAAATGACTATTATTATTAGAATATTACTTGCAGTTTTATAACAGTGATTCTTTTTGAAGGTAAATAAATAATTGTTATTTCTGTAGGGTAGTTACCCCTTATGTAGAAGTGTTATTAATTAACATACTTAATTTTTTTTAGTAGGTGTCATTTAGAGAATACGTTGCTGATTTTCAGAACTTGCATTCGGAAAAGTAGCTTTAGAAATAATATTATGTTAAGGGTTATCACCCCTTTTAACCCCTTAGGTGGTAGTGATCGAAATTCAAATGCTCTCGTTTTTCTATTTAACCCCTTGTTGTTATTTAGGTCATCAGCTGAAAAGTTGGTTTGAACCTCTAGAGATTTTACTAGGTAAAAACGAGGAGTGAGATGGTTTACATTTGCGTTCCTCACTGAGTTCAAAAGTATGCTTATCCGCATGCCAGACCTTCTGAAATTCACATATTTTCCACCCTGTAAATGACACCTTCACTTCATTCACCACAGAGTCTGGTTGTATAATGAAATTTATTACTTTAAGAGGAGATAACTCTGATTAGTATCTTTTACACCTCTACCTATTCAGTTTTTAAATGATTTAGCCATCTACTTGGCTGATCATGTGATTAGAACAGAACTATATTTTTGGAGCCCTGGAACTAACAAATTGAATGCAAATAATTAAACATTCCATCTGTTTTTTACGGGCACTATTTTAACCCCTATAGTTATGGACACTATATTTAACCCCTAAGGAATTAATATGCAAATTTAAGCTCTCGGGAAGTTAGAGGATTGGTAATAAGTAGGTCAGTGAGTGAACGTGCCAGCAAACGACATTTATTTAAATTGGTACGAAAAATACATATTGAGTTATTAGAAACTATTTTATTATAGAAAAATAGTATTTTTATGTTAAAATTAAGCATGTAGGAAGGAAAAATGAAAGTAATAAACGATTCAATTGAATATAGTTTCTTTACAGATTACCTGTTAGGTCCAGTGGCTTAAATAAAAAAAAAATACTCTTCTGTTGCTCATCCTTATCAATCAACACATAACTTAAAGCTTGTTTAAGCCTATTTGCATATTTGATCTGTGATTTAGCACTCGGTCTACCTTGCAAAATTTATTTGAACTTCTTTCCAATTTTATACAGTTGGGAATGGCGTTTCGAACGTTATTAGGCCTATGTACATAAGCCTAGCACATTTTTTCAGAAGCATTTCTCTATCTTGAGGGGCGGTTCGTTAACGTACTTCCAACCTATATAAATAGTATTATGTCACCACATGTATTGAAACGTAAACTTAAATATCATATCCTATCTATCTACCAGCAAGAACTTTAGAAACTTTTCCAAGTTTTAAAATAAGTGTTCTCAGGTTAGTTTTAACTTTTGTTTTATGCGATAGTTTTTCTATTTCGATGCTCATTTATTGAAAATTAATTCTTTTTAAGAAAAAATATTCAAATTGTATTAGTTAAAACACTTGTACATTGTAAAGTAGCTTTAGTTATAAAATAAAAATTCATTTCTTTTCTTCTCTGTATTACAAACGTACATAATCTTAATGTATTTTTTTTTAATTTGTAGTGTTATTACAATTATTGTTATTGATATTTAATTGTAATATTTATCATTTATTTTCTGCTCTTTTAAAAAATTTGTTTAACGTAATCCTTGTACCCATTTTAACTGTATAATAACTTAGAAATTTTTATAGTTTTTTTACGCTAACTAGGCTATGTAAAGACAAATGCTTGAAATAAAAGCTGTAGATCTTTTAAGTTGCTATAAATTTAATTTATATACACTTTTGTCGTAAAGTGCATACTAAGGCCGAAATCTTAAAAAATTAATTTTTTACAATTTTCATGAAAAAAAAACAGAAAATCACAAACTACAGCTAAACTAAGCATTTTGCAAAGAAATGTTTGAAATAAAAGTTGTAGGGTTTTAAATTGTCTACAACTTTTATTATATACACTTTTGCCCTAAAATTCATATTAAAGCCGCAATATTAAAAACCTTTTTTCTACGAGAGAACAGCCTCTTCAAGAATTTCAGCAGACATGGCACCTACCCTATCTTGTAGAGCATAAACAATTTAGTAAATCAGGCGATTGTAAATAATCGCAGTAGCCGGTTTTGAGAAAATCGCAAAAAGTGAAAAATGACAGGAACAAACTGCTACTTCCAGTTGACCGATTTTGATGAAAATGTTCGTGTCGGGTACTCTAGTGGTATCTAATTTAAGTCTTAAGTTTCAACTTCGTACGATGTTCCGTTCTTTAGATATTTTGTTCACACACACACACACGCACGCACACGCACGCACACACACACACACACAACCAATAGCTAAAAACTTGTTTTTTTTTAGGTTCAGGGAGTCTGAAAACGTGTTTATCCGGTAAAAACTCGATTTCGAAAAATCGACGTGAAAAAATTACTTTCCTTCCTCTATATATTCATATAGGCAAGAGAAAGTAAAAATAGATTTTCAAAAACTTTTACAATTTTTATTTTCAGATGTATAATAAGCTGTTATGATATTAATATTTGTTTTTGATGTAACGTACAGCAGCAGATCATTAAGTTTCATTTGTTAGAAATATCTCCAAATGAAAATGTTAATAATATTAATAATAGTAATAATAATAATAATAATAAACGGGTTTTGGGAGGGGAAATTGAAAGGGTTTATTCGTACCTCACTTCCCCTCGTCATCACGATTGTATCAATGTTAATATGAGAAGGAGGAGAATGGGGAGGAGAGGAACTGATTTGGTGTGAGGTATGGAGGCGACAGGAGAGGGATGAAAGCATGGAAGAGCGTCCCTGTTCCATTTGACACAAATAATAAAAGTACTCTAACATAGTATCCCAGCCTGATACAATGAAATCAATAGAGATAGTCATAATGACACCCGTCCTATATATATATATATATATATATATATATATATATATATATATATATATATATATATATATATATATATATATATAGCTGTACTGCTAACTAGATCACATCGAATGTTATTGTATTGTAGTGCGTACGCGTACAAAAGCACATTTAGTGGTAATGCGAGTTTGAACAAATACAAAGCTCAAATTTAATGGTTAGTTTTATATAGGAATTTTATCAAAAGGACTGTACAAACACATCTGTTTTTATTAGCCTGTTATTTATTTTCACCTTTTCGAGGTTTTCTCTATTACGTACAAAATTTATATTTATTTCTTTAATTTATAAAAATCTGGTGTTAAACACTCACACGACTTTCTCTTGCCAATTCAAATAATGACCAATATAACCTAATATTAGTAAAAAAAACATTAAAAATAAACAAAAAAAACTAACCCCAAATAACAAAACCTAATTTTAATTTCTGAAATTTTTCATCACTCATTTTCATTATCATCATTATTCACAGTCTACATTAGCAGAAATTGCAGAACAGTCAGACGTAAAACAAAAAAAAAAACAGCTAAAACTTACAATAATTAGGTACAATATGACCTGAAAGTAACCTACTTACTGGAGTTTTATCTAAAAATATTTTTTAAAGGCATCTCTTATTAGAGCTTTGATGTAGAGTTGTCTTACTGTCCATTTATAAGTTAGACCTATTTGCATTAACTAACTAGATGTCTGAAAACGAAACACAAATATTTATATTTTTAAAAAAATCGCCTAAAAATTATTTGAATTTTCACACAGAAACTAAATATATCGTTACCCTATAATCAGTATTTCTAATTAAATACTAAAAATTTTCTTAAATTTTAATTTAAAAATAACTTTTGGTAATTTTTTAATTGATATACCGTTGGAAGAATTATAATGAAACTGTTTCCTTTCCGGAAACTGTTCCGTTATAATTCTACAATTAAAAGGATTCCTTTGAAAATCCCACTTTTAATAATTAATTAAAAGAGGTAAGATAAAATTAGTTGAAGAAAGCAATAACATTATACGAGGGAGAAGGTAAATGAAAAGATGAAGAGAGAAGATGTAGAAGTAAACAGTGAAAGGGAAAGAAGGGGTGAAAGAGGAGGAAGAGGAGGAGGAGATGAAGGTGGAAAGAAGAGGAGAGGAACTCTAAGATAGGTGAAGAGAGAAACGGTGGAGAGGTAAAACTACTTAAACTGCACGCTATTGCTTGCAAGTAAAACAAATTACGTTTAAAGATTAAGAAAATACAACATGTACGTCGTCAGTTGATTTTTTGCCTTTCTTTTATCAATTTCTTACTATCTCAAATGATACATTAATTTCGTGTAATAATATAAAATAAAAAATACATAAATTAAATATAGTAATAATAAAATATTATTACCACAATTTAACGGTTAAACATATAAATTACAATAATAATAATAATTGTAATTTCACTGTTAACATGCAAAGAATGCGTGGTTACTTCAAAAGTTAGTTTTAATTGGGTTTTTAAAATACATTCCTGCCCATAACAGACAGGTGGAGTGTCAAATTATTTACACTCGATCTGTTAGTTGCAGGGCTAAAATAAATAGTTCTGTTTCTTATCACATGGTCAGCCAATTAAATGACTGAATCATTTAAGAACAGAAGAGGTAGAGGTGTAAAAGACACTAATCAGAGTTATCTTATCTGAAAGTAATGAATTTCATTATACAGCCAGACCCTGTGGTGAATGAAGTGAAGGTGTCATTTGCAGAATGGAAAATATGTGCTTTTCAGAGGGCTCGGCATGCTGATAAGCGTACTTTTCCACTCAGTGAGGAAGGCAATGGTAAACCACCTCACTCCTCGTTTTACTTAGTAAAACCTCTACAGGTTCAAACCAGCCTTTTGGCTGATGACCTAAACAACAACAAAATACATTCGTAATCTGTTTCCTAAAATATGTTACCAAATTTTTGGTTTTTAATTTAACAATACCTAATATGTTATTTTTATTGTATTTACAATCTATTTAATTTCTTTTGAACAAAAAATAAATATAGAAGATATACGAGTATTTAAACAATTCAATCACAATATTTATCAACAGATTTTGGGTACTGATATTATTAATACATTATTTACACCAACTTCACTAGATGAAATTTCTTGACCATTAAAAACATAAAAAAATAAATATCTGATAATTTTTTGGCAGTCTCTTGACCATTATTAGCATTTGAGGTTTTGCTCCGATTTACGCGATGTGTGTAGTAAATACATCTAATCTAATGTATCTAATCTAATCTAATAATCTAATGCCGGCCGCATTGGCGTACTTGATAACGTGCTCGCCTCTCATCATGCGGTCTTGGGTTCGAATCCCATCCAGGCACGGCATATTTTCATACGTTACAAAAAATTGATTTTATTCTTCACCGTCTGCATTGCAGAACATTTTTTGTAACGTATGAAAATATGCCGTGCCTAAATGGGATTCGAACCCAAGACCGCATAATGAGAGGCGAGCACGTTACCAACTACGCCAATGCGGCCGGCGGGATTTGTATGGTTTAGCCCATTTAATTGTACCTGCAGTGGTTGCTTGACCATTTTTTAAAAACATCTGATATTTCTTTAGAAGTCTCTTGACCATTAGCGTTTGAGTCTTCTCCCCGGTTCACATGATATGTGTAGATGTATCTAATGTAGGCCTATTAATAAGGTTTGTCAGCGGCAGTCCATTTTATTGTAACAACACTGGTTACTAGAACATTTTTTAAAAATCTCATAATTTTTGTATGTCACCCCTACCAAATAAATGAAACCATTCATTTATTTTCACTGTCCTTGATTTTCGTGAAAGAAAACTTTTGTTTTGCCTTTAAACCCTGAAATGGGTTTAAGCAATTACAGAAATCGCAAAATCTTATGCTATTGACATGGGGTAAAAATAAAATTGTCACAAAAAAATTGAGCTACATTTTACTTCATGATTACAATTTACCTAAACTGAAACTTAAGAGTTAAAATTTAGGAAATTTTTCTAACTGTTTTTTTCCTTTTTTTCGAGCGGTGATTTTTTTTAAAGAAGGCATATAAACTGCAAAAACAATATTTTACACTTACGTGTGTTAAGTACCTCTACTCACACAGATTCATACATTTGAATTTAATTTCTTTTTTTAATTTAAAATTTTTTTTAAAAATGCAAAAAATTGTTATTTTTTAGGTGATATTATCTACAAAAGGGACGGATGAATTAATTAAAATTTTTTTTATTACTCTATAAAAGTGAAATCCAAAAGAAATTTAATTTTGCAATTCTGGCTATGAGCTTACTTATAATAATAATAATCATCAATAGTGTTTTTATTTACCATTAAAGTTTACACACAAAAGAAAAGAAAAAATGCAAAATAGCATATTACATATAATATAGCAAACCAAACCAAACCATAAATTAATTGAGCTGAAAAATACAATATACTAATAATTCACTTTGTTGTATTCCTTATTATACATAAAACATTTAAAATATACATATACATAATGGAAATTAAATAAAAATCGTCCATAAATTTAAATATCTCGGTGAAATCATCACATGGAATCTGAACGAGACGCCATCAATCAAAAACCGTGTAACTAAACTTAAACAAGCCCAAAGAATCATCTGGCCCATTTATAAAAAGAAGTCCCTCTCAATCAACTTCAAAATACGGCACTACAACTCAGTAGCCAAACCGGAAGCCACAAACGCTGGTGAAACTCTCTTCAAACTGAATACACAATCTACAACCAACAAACTCCAAAAAATAGACAGAAGAATATTAAAAACAGCCATTAATTTCAAACACAAAGACCAAGGCAAGTGGTGGATTTCCTAACAGCATAGTCTACAACGAAAATGAGTCTATAATTGACACAATGAGGAAAAGGCGAGTGGCTTTTTTTAGCCACCTGTACAGGCTACCCAACACAAGACTTACTAAACAGCTCTTAGATTACCAACTCAGGTGCAAGACCCAAAATAAATGGATCCAAGAGATAAAATCCGACATGAAGGACTTGGGTATAACTGAAAAAATGATAAAAGAAAGAGACGAAAAGAAGGTCTTAAAGGAAAATAAACTAACTCAACTCCCCTTCAATAAGAGAAAACAACCTAACATAATCACAACAGAAAAGATGAGGGCTGCCAGATCAAAAAATATGAAAAGGATGTGGGAACAAAAGAGGCAGCAACTAGCTAACTCCGCAGCTCGTTCTTCAAAGACTAAATGAACATGGGATGCTGAAATGCTCCAATTGGGGCGAAAACTAAAAAAAAAAACATAAAACATTTGCCAGCATGACCTACCCGGTCGTCTCCCTGGTTGGAAGACCCCTTTACCATTGTACGTAATGTAAAAAAGAACAGAACATTTACACGCAAAAATCTGCTTAAAACAATATATAAAAAGTTTCATTACACAAGGAAATAAACAAGTCCAATAGAAATAACTTTAAAAAAATCCTTCGTTACGGCATTACTTTATTAACGGTACAATACCACAGGACCCAAAACCCAGAGCACCGAGAAAAGAGAAAATTATCATAACAATCTAGTACCCTTAAACCTGAGCGCTTTGTTATAAAAAGGTAGTTTTTTTGTAAATGCCAAAAATTCTATATTTAGTCCGTAGTATCGCTAATGGACTTGGGTAAAAACATTGAATTTTTGACAGAATAGTAGCTACTCGATGATAGTAGCCTAACATTCACAAGAAATTTTATTTTGTAGTTCAGAAAGCTGCGTTACAAGATAAATATATTAAAAATAGCATTTTACAAAAGGTTATTCACAAAATACTAATTACCTTGTTTGAAAATGACCTGTGACAATTTTTTGGAAGGTGCTATTTTTGATATAACCTTTTTATAGCTCACCTCATAGCCGGAGCTACAATACTTTAATGACATTGAATGAAAACTGTAGCATAATTTTGCAATACATTAGCATAAGTAAACTAATTATTTTAATACCTTTTCGCATTCGAATAAAACTGATGAGTGTTTATCTTAAAATAACTCATTGATCAACTTTTATGGGATAGAGTAGTATTGTTACTAACAATTATCCAGCAAGTGTAAACGAATTGTTTAAGCTTGGTTGTAAAAGAATTGATTAGGTATCTTTGGAAAGTATAAAATGTTTATATCAATATATGCGGCAGAAATATGTAACTCTTGTATTGTTTGTTAGCACACAATCTCATAATGAGGTTTATTTATGAAACTTCATTAATTTGTTTTAAGTAAATCAATATTTAAATTTATTAGTCACTTGAAACTCCTACTTGCTTCTGTTTGCATTCATAATTACCTTTATTTTATTTTTAGGTCTTACAACTCTGTACATTAAACTATTTATAATCTTCCTTAATCTAGAAATATAATCTTTTACAATGTTTAGAGGACAAATAAATATTGTTCCGATAAACTTATTGAGAAAATAATACTATATCGATCCAATGAATGATTCGATTTGATTCAATTAAATATGCACAAGTTTGTTAAACTAATAGGACAGAAAAATTTAAAAAAAGAAATCGTAATAGCAAGTTTATTTTTAACGTTTTTAACATTACAATATTCGGATAATAAATTTATCCGAATTTAGTTATTAGTATTTTGTTCTATTAATTTAGCAAAACACGACTCCATCATCTTTTTAGTTTTCTTGTTAATGATATATGTCCTTGTTGTAGATCATGTACTAGACAATTTAGGTAGAAGTTTAGTCGGTTGTGTAAATTTGAATAGCCTTCGTGAGTTGAGCAACTTCGTTTACAAAGAGTATGTTTATTAAAAATCATTATGAAGATCGTTAAATTTGAAACGTAGAAAAGAGCGCTAGGCCAATTGAATTAGCTTATAAATCACCATCTCTCTTTTAAGGTTCATAATAAAATTTACAAAAAAATCATCTCTAACATTTCCTCAATTTGAATATATTTTATTTTCAAATTTCGATGAAGCGGGTCATACTTATGAGATATTACAATCATCTGGAAACTGTAAAATTTCTCTAAATTCTAAATTCGGATACAAAGGTTCCTGGTTCAAATCCTAGTAAAGTTAGTTGCTTTTATACGCATTTGAACAATAGACAGTGGTCACTGGTGTTCTTTGATGTTCGGGGTTCAATTAACCATACTCTCTCAGGAATGGTGGGCCTGGGTTAGTACAAAACTACACTTTATTCTCATGTCATACATATCATCCTCGTCTCATTGGGTCAAGGGGTTGCTTATAGTTCTGAATTGAACAGGTTGCAGCGCACACACATTAAAGATTTATAGCTCTAATTCGTAAAATTATTTAAAAAAAAATAATAATAACTATCATAAAACATTTTATGCAGCTTAAATTTTATTTTAGTAGCATATTTTAAAAAATATACACGGATGGTAAGAAAATGAACAAAAGAAATAAAAGTTAAGGGTTGGTTGATGCTAAAGGAACGTTAAGAAGTAAGCGCCTTCATATTATTAGTTATGCAACTTTGAGTACAGCACAACATTGCGTGTTTTGCATATCAGTGCGTTGATATTAGAACTCGCGCAGTACATGATCTAACCGTTTTATACTAAAAGGAGAAAGATGACTGTTTTGTTTTAATCTCCCTTCAGTTATATTTTTTTATATGTAATTAATGTGTTTAAGTATTAATTTTTCATGATTTAAAATTTTGTAGCTCTCGTTATTATTGTCTTTTTATTATAGTAAATTATATTATTAAAATTGAATAAATCCAATAAAAATGTTTTAATGTTAACTTCGTTTTTCATTGGCAATACATCTGTAAAAATCGTGGGATTGAAATTTTCTAATATTGATACTTAATTTTTACCTTCATTTTTTATTTCATGTACATATGACTAATACCAAAAAGCGTAGAAAATATTCTACTTTTGGTATTTACCCATTGGTAGAAATATACAATGCGGACAGTTATTACCGATATTGGTTTCTAAAATGATTAATTTTGGCTTAGAAAATTTATCTTACCAAAAAAGGGTCATCATGAAAATTTTTATGATTTCAAATTTACTTCAACTTATAATTTAGAACTAACGAACAGTTTTTCTTTAACGATACTTTCCGACCCTTTCCCCATAATTCTCCAACCACCCTGTTGTGGGTGCAAAATTTTACACTTATTTTATGATTTTACTTACAGTATTTTAGCAACACATTTACAACTTAAATTTAACTTATAATCTTATTTACACTAAAACTATATTTTAGTAACTTATATATACCTATATATGACTTAAATGTAACATAGTTTAATTTATAGTTTAGCTTACACAGTATTTTTTGTAATTTATATTTATGACTTTAATCTTATCTATAAAATAAATTTTATTTATAACGTTGTTTTTTTTTAAATTTTTGTCTACCTTAAATAGACACTAAATCAACAGTGTCTGTCATATTTAGTCTACTAATTATGACATTAGAGTCTTTCAATTTAAATGATTCAATCTAGACATGGCTGGGAAGATGATCTCCAAGTTTCTGATACAAATCTTCAGCTCTTAAGTCACTTGAAAATAACAGTAAATGTCGCTGTTGCAGGCATACCTTGGAGAATTTACAATGTTCCTGGGCACCTTGTTTCAGAATGTTTAGTTCGGGTTTACGTTGCTTGTTTTAGTCAAGCAATAGACCAGGCCAAATATCAAAACCAGTTTTAGCACTTGCTTTGAAAGAAGAAATTTATTGCAGACTAACAGTATGAAGGTCCGACAAAGCAATATCACCTGAAAGTAAACTATTAAACTAAATTTATAAAGAAGGTCACATGTAATAAGATATGACAACCTTATTTAAATATCACTAAAACAAACTATTTAATTGAAAGTGGATCCGAGAAAATTCATCAAATTTGACATTTTGTAAAATATAGAGATAATATAGATAAATCCTTCACTGCGATTTCGGTGTTTAAGGATCAATAAAAATAAAATACTTTATCGTAAACGTTGAAGTACATCAAATGTCGTGCTATTTTGTTACACCCCTTGTAACAAAACCGAGTTACAAATTTTAATTAAAAGCTATCCATAAAATACCGGCTATTGGTTTTTGGAAATCATTAAATATATACAAGTTAAAAAAAGACAAAGAAAGTAAATAAATAAGATATTTGAATGTCTAAATATTTGTCGGAAGCCGAGTAGTTTTCATTATTGACAAACGCAATTAGCTGTGAATGGAAAAGTATATTGCTTGTGATAGGTATGCTTTATGAAGTTATAGGCTACAAGAAAACAAAATTATTTATTTTTAATCTAATGAAATAATAAAATTAATTTTTGTGGACAAAATAATTGTTACAGTTTTTATAATGGCTAGAATTCAGATGGATACTGAGTTATGTTTGGATAAAAATTCAACTGCAGCAAGTAGGCAAGTAGGTCTCCAAAATTAAGACAAAAGGATAATAGTTCTGACTTAAATTTCAGCATATACACCTACACACATTTTAAGTGCCCTAGTAATCTGACGAGGGAAATTGACATGAGTAGGTTAATCTTTATGAGATATTTTTTTGGATGACATAAAACTAAAATTTTAAGCTTTTTTTACACGAGGCTTAAAATTTACGTTCGTAAGTAATCATAATAATAGTTTTATTTTTTTTTGTAAATTATTGTTTAAATTTCGTAAATAAAAAGTACTGTGTTACATTGTTGTGTTTATGTAGCACAATTTGTGAAAGAGCAACAACTTAAGAAGAAAAAAATCGAACGAGGATATAAAATTTATGTCGTAAGTTTTAACGATATTTCTTTAATGTATCGATTGTAAATTGAGTAATCGAATCGATGAAATATGTTATCGATTGTGAATAAATGAAGGTCTTAAAAGAATGAAAGAAAGGTCGCGAGCTATGTAAGGTGTGGTGAAACGATAGGGACGGGTCGGGGGTTTAACACGTGTGTAATAGAATCTTGCAGCGGAGAAGTCTTGCAGAAGGGGGGATCGGAGGGGTTCCCGGGCCCGGCGTTCCCTCTATCGATCCACCGGCCCCGAGTAGTCGAGGGGGCATAGGGGAGCAGACCGGGGGATGGGAAAAAGGGGGGTCTTGTGTCCTCACCATTGATTTCAGTCGGTGCTGCTCCTGCTTCCACTTGCTTCTTCAACAACCCTCCACCACTCCTCCCCAACCCGGTTACCCCTTAACTTTACCCCCGTTCTCACCCCCTTTCTCAATTCTAGCGCCATCTTGCTACAAACTAAACCTTTCCTCCTACCGCCACACTCCCGAAACAGTAATTCAACCGAACTTTTTGTAACTTGCCAACCGACCAACGCACGTACAGGCACACGCACTCGCTCGTGAATACATGAAACACACTAACACACTTACGAATACTCACACACAAAACATCCGACCAAGTCCTGCCGTGTCTTTCTTATATGCTTCTCTTTTTTCTTTATTATCAAAACAAAATAATTAATTTGATAAAAGAAATAGTGGAGGTAGAAATTTAATTTATCTGTTGTACCAAACACAATTCTCCAGTTTTTGTTCAAATTAAAAAAAACAATCATTAAAGATTTTATAATAACCTACACTGAAAACCAGCATCTCAAAACGCTTTGTATACAATAATGGATTTTTACTTAAATTACTTCCATTCTTTTTAACATTTTTTTATTTATTAGTGCTGAAAAATAAAATAAAATTGTCTAAATGAATTTGGTTTTTCTTTTATTGATTTAACCCTTAATTTTTTATTTGACCCTTAATATGCTGCAACATTTAATTAGATTACAGGTTTTTTTAATTTAGTCAAAGAATTATTTTCCAAATTGAATTAAAATTTTTACTTCTTTTTGAACGAAAGTTCTGTACTTGATGGACAGTAGATTGAAATTGTTAGTCAATCACTGTGCTACATGTCTTTCTAGTATTGATAATTTTAACACAAAAACAACGTCAGGGCATTAAACATGTTCTAAAAATTTGTTAGAATTTTGTAATCTATATTGCACTTATATTTCTTCCAGGTTATTATATGATTTTAAATTTGTTTTTCGCCAGGAACCTATGAAACGCATTTTTTTGATTCCATATATTTTATAAATTACAAGCTAGTTATGAAAAATTAATAAACTAGCCGTAGAAATAATTATATGTTGTAATTTTACAAATATCTGGGTAATAAATAAAATCTTTTCATTAAGCTAATAATAGACTGAGGAATTTATATTTTTAGTATGATAATAGAGTATGTAAAATACCTATTTTAATAGCATTAAACAAGGAATCTAATTTAAATATAGCTACAAAGAACTTCCAAACTGTGCGACGTCTAAAGCGAAAGTGGAGTAGAGACCACTTGGTCTGAATAACGGACAACATTCTTGGTTATAAACGAAGAGTGTACCATTGGGTACCCCTTCTCCTTAAAATAAAATTCCTTAAAATAATGTATGAAAACTGTGCGGCTCAACGTACAGTACCGTAATAAAAATTAAAGACAAAAAAGATACAAAATTGGACCACATGTCACCTAAACTTTAAATTAAAATAAATACAAGGAAAATTCACTTAGCCTTCTTGTCAGTAAAGCTAAAATTAATATAAATTAATCAATTTTTTGGATTCAGGTTTAAGTGTTTTTACTGTCATTCTTTCATTTATTTAACATTGCGCCTCACAAACTGGATATAGTGGTAATTATGGTAGGTACTTGGACTTACAAATGATTTTGAGACATAAATTATTTGGGAATCGACCACAGAATATTTACTTAGTAGTAGAGAACTCGTACATCAATCCACTAGTCTTGACAGAATAAAGGAATTTGGATATTGTACCAAACTTTTGTGTTTATTTTTGTCACCAATTAGTTTGCTGATATTTTAAAATTAAAATGTAGTACATTGCTAAAAGAAAATGGTAAAAATAATTTTTTAGCGACACATTAGTAAAGAAAGGATAAGTAGAGATATTTGGCACAATTGTCACAGGGTTTATAGTTTTTCTCCAATTATTTTCTAATCGAACTCCATCAACAGTTGCTCCATCTCAGTTGATTGGTGGTTTACCATCACTGTCGGAATTATAAATGTAAATTAATAAAAACATGACTGAACATTAATTAATTACGTATAAGTTGATTCTTCTTCTAGTTGCGTATCCTCAATGTACTTTTTGATCATTGTGGTACCCAACCCTACTCACTGCAGATAGGAAAATGTCCGTTGAAGTGAGAACAGTCCATTGTCTCATGTTTTTAAGATAGGATACTATTTTCCAGCCTCAGCAACTGTATTTTCCTCCTCATTATGCGACGACCAAAGTTATACATTTTTTCTCCTGATAGTGCTTAGAATAATAAATTAATTTTTGAACACATAATAGGCTATATCGATTTAATCGATATCTTTTAGCACACCGAGAAAAAAAATCAGTCACTTTTTTGTTTTACGTTTGGCTGTTTTGCAATTACTGCTAATGCAGATTATGAAAAAGGGATAAATAAAAAGACGAAAATATCCAAGACCTGACCGGGAGTCGAACCCAGGAACCCGACGTAAAAACCAATTGAGCTAACCACAAAAAACAATCAGTCCTGACTGGCTACATATGATATTTATAACATACGTATAGTTTAACGAAAATTTAGAAAAACATATAAAAATATAGAATAATAATCCAAAAAAATTGAAAAAAAAACTCATGAAGGAACAGAAATAAGAAAATACTTAGATCTCGCATTACTTTCTGTATAAAAATATGTAACTG
Source organism: Catonia carolina (assembly GCA_035578175.1). NCBI lineage: Eukaryota > Metazoa > Arthropoda > Insecta > Hemiptera > Achilidae > Catonia > Catonia carolina. Next base: position 249,656,706 of record JAQMRL010000001.1, on the reverse strand, counting down.
AGTTAAAGTTAGTATATTGTTTATCAATGCAGTCTTATTAATAAATCACAGGAATGGAAATAAAGTTGAGAATTGAAAAAAAACATTAATGACATCTTCACAAAAAATGAGGTAAAGGAATGATCCACCGCACCTTAAAAAATAGCACCAGCAAAAACACGGGGGTGAGATATTATAAAACAATAGCAGTGTGATCCTACTCAATGGCAGTGAAACTTGCGTGGTATCAGAGTGAGAGGAGAATAGATTGCAAGCATCTGAAATGAAATTTCTTCGACATACTTATGGGTGTAGTAGAGAAGATCGTTACAGGAATACAGAGATAAGGAAAGAACTCAATATCTTCTCCATAAACGACAAGGTATCTTAGAACAGAATGCAGTGGTTAGAGCATGTGAACAAAATGAGGGAGGATAGGATACCTTAGCAGACAATGGGCTATAAGCCGGAGGGCAGGAGAGAACGAGAATGCCCGAGAAAGAGATGGGCAGATTTGAGAGTTTCGTAACAGACAGAGATGCCTAATCCTTGAAAGACAGAAGAAGAAGAATAAACTTTAATGAGGAAGGCAATGATTGTATTTTTGTGTATTTTTGTTTTACAAAAACAAAATAGTTTATTTGTAAATAAAAATTAATAACTGTAATTTAGTTAGTTCATGTGTAATGAGTTCTTTTCAATATTCCGAATGGGGAAATAAACGCACGTGTGTTTTTTGGTTTTCCTTACATACAATATTTAATTTCCTGTAAAATGCGTTGTCATATTTTTAGACTTAGAAGGTAGTTTAAAAGAAATTTTAAAAGGAAGAGCAATATTGTGGTTTAAATTAAAGTGCAGTAGAATATACGGAAAAGAAAAAGAAGGAGTACTTAGGAGGCTATGAAGGAAAGAATAGTAGTGGAAGAGGGTGGAAAAAGAAAAAGAGACTGATGAAGCTAAAACAATATTTCTTCCTCCTGGAAAATTTCCTCCTTTCGACAAAAAAGTTTTAAACTTGCTTATTGTTTCATCAGTTAAGCTGCCTAATAAGAAAGCTAGCCGAAGCGGTGGAGTTTTGGATGGTAGTTTTTGTGAGTGATAACGAAAAGGAGGGTAGATAACAGAATGATGGGGAGAGAGAAAGACAGAGAGAGATAGAGAAAGCGAAGTTGTAATGCTAATCAATATTTTGAGACAGCTGACTACTATTATTCTACTATACATTGAAGCCGGACTGCGTGCAGTCTGCTTTCAATTCATTTCTGCAGGTAAACAAAATAACTTTCCAGCCCCTTCATTTTATAGTATAAGAGATACCATTCTAATTTTAGTATTGTAATTTTATTATTAACAACTAATCAAATTTTCTTGTTTATTTAAGCACAAACTTGTTAAAAATGTATCATTACGTGATTCGAAATTAGATGAAAGTATTTCAAAGAAAATATTTCATGCCACACGAAGCAATTTACAAATAAGTTAATGTATATTGTAAATAAATAATGCAAATAACATTTTAAATTTCATTAATAAGAAAACAATTTTTTTATGTTCGGAAAAACAAAAACACTAAGTTAATATACAGATCTTGAACTCGATTATTGATAATTTTGTTATTATATTATCAAATTAAATAATTTTTCATTTTAATTACTTGGTAAATTTGTTTTGTTAACCTATAAATGTTTTTGGTTTTTTATGAAAATGAAACTTATAATAAGCAATAATACTAAAAAAATAGTATTTCCGTTGTAGTATTATATAAACAGTTCCGAGGGAGGTAGAGGGTTGTATGCTGATGTCGGATCAAGTGGCCAGGCGGCGGGTGTTTGGTTGGTAAGGCGGTTGCGGCCTCCTTGGGGATGGACGAGGACGCCTCAATTGAGTCCAACACTATTTCCCCCATCGTGAGGGAGTGAACATGAGTTTTTCTCGCCGCCTCGGATAAAAAAAAATACTAAAACGATAACACTAAGCAGATTAGAATTTGTTTTACCTCATTTTGATTGTACCTCATTGTAAAATGATTTAACTTAAATTTTTTGTTTATTCTTTAATGATTTATAAAATAATAAATTAAGACCATCAAAATATTTTTTTCTAAGTTAATTATTTAACTAAAATTTGTGGTTTGTTTAGTAATTATAATGTTTAGAATTTTCATACTTGTCTGATATAAAATTAGTCGTAAGAAGTAATTAATGGGGGGGGGGATTGAAATTATCTATAAATAATGATAGAAGTACAAATTATTCTACAAAATACATTTTTTTTAGTTTATTTAAAGTCGTATAAACGCTTGGTTATTAGTGGCTACGGTAAGTTATGTAACTGTTACGGTGGATTTTGACAAAATTTCCAGATCCTAGCCTGAAATCGAACCCATGACTTCCGCATTTTAGAGTAGCACGCTACCACTACGCTATGTAGGCGGCCAATGAAAATTTAATTTTACGTAAGGCTGGTATCACCAAATAAAAAATTTATATCATAAATAATTTTGGTTATTTTGTTTCAGATGTTAGATCTGTAAAGGGTGACTTCGTTTTACATTAATAAAGTGAGCAAAAAAAACTGGTTGTTTTACTTCTTTATTAAAAAAAATAACAATACTTTTTTAAATAAGTAAATAGGACGATAAATTTTGAATAACCAAAAACATATGTATTTACCTAAAGAAAATAACAGCCGTATCCCAGTTTCTCATTAAGTTTCTGCAAGAATCTCTCGTGGCCATTGGTGTTTAAGGATCCTCACAGGATCAACTGGTATGTGATAATTTTCAATATAAAATGGGTTCGTATATGTGTCAAGTCTTGTACGCAGATTAATGTAGAATGTTTTGCCAGATTTTATACGTACTAAAGTTGTAAATCATTATGAAGATTACTGTTAATTTGTTTAATTGCACGAATAATTTTTTTTGGATAAATGAATGTGCTTAGAGTGGAACAGTTTTGGGGATCAATAAATCCGTGTCATATTAGTAAACCAATTTTATTAAATTGGTAAAAAAATGTTGTACAATGGTGAAATTAGTTTATCGTAGATACCTTAAAATTTATGTAATTTCGGATCTTTTCAGATTTACTGAAATCAATTGAAATTAACACTTACGAATAAAATTATAATTAAATCTAATTTAAAGATTTAAATTATAATAAGCCAAGGAAATTATAAAAAAAGTAAAAAACTGAACAATAAATCTGTCAAAAAAACTGAAATCTTTTAGATTAGTTCATTGTTGCGTGTAAATAAAACAGATCCGCTAAGCTTAAATAAAGTAGGTAAACACTGCCACAATATTTAAAAAAATTAACAGTAACAAAACTGTGGAGTGTTACCAATTAAAAAAAACATTACAAAAATACTAACCATAAGATCGATTTCCAACATTTATGACAAAAAATAAAACCTGAATAACTATTATTATAGAAAATAATAAAAAAAACAAATTTTTATATATTTTAAACACAATCCCGCCAGAATTGTTGATTAAATTTGTTTTACAAACCGTTATTTAAAAATCATAATTAGGATAATAAAATTATGAAATGAAAATGGCACGGTTATTTAGTAGTTGTATCAACTTGATGGTTCTAACATCGCTACAGCATCCAAACAAGTTGCTTTTGTTAGGATCTCTTGGTCATTGCCGCTTGAGTCTTTTTCGTAAATTACTTGTAATGTGTAGTGAATGCATCTACTGCATGAACAGATTTGTGTGCGTTTCAAATTTAATATGAATAATAAAAGTATTTTTCCAAATCTTTTCTACTTTTAATGATAACATTAACATAAAAATGCAATATTTTATTATAATCTAAAAACAATTAGGAGCGTAGAAAGAAAATTTGAAATTTACAAAATAAAAATAAAAAGTAAAAATATTTTGTTGAAATTTCTTAAATTTTGCTGTACAAATCTGTCATTATTTTAATCCCTAATGTGTGAATTTTTCAATCTGTTCAATTTAAGAACAATAAGCAACTCTACGACCAAATTAGATAAGGATGATATGTATGACGTATAAATGAGGTGTAATCTTGTAAAAATCATTCCGACCATTCCTGAAAGAGTATGATTAAATTGAACCCCAACCATCAAAGTACAATTGTAATCAATGTCTAGCATTCAAATCCGTATAAAAGTATCTATCTTTACTAGGATTTGAATCACGAAACCTTCGCCTCCGAAAATCAGCTGTTAAACAGCTGACTTGCGATAACGATTTTACCACCAGACCAACCCGTAGGTGAAATATTTTTGTTCCATCTATATTCCCTGAATTCATTCTTAATTTGAATTAAATACTATGTAAAGTATAGTAGAGATCACCTTTTTCACGACATCCAATAATTGGGTTTTCAGCACTAGAAATGTGGAAACCATAATTTTATTTCAAATGTAATGTATAGGAATAAACTCGCTAAATGCAGAAAGGGGACATGTCCAGGATTTTAAATTTCTAGGAAACGTAAAAAACCTTACAGTGGCAAAACTAATAACATTTTTAAAGTAGTTTTTTTCTGAACAATGTACGTCGTCTGTGAAGAAGTAATGGTATAACCATACTTGCCTAACTGTAGTGCATATTTTACCAGAATTTTTTGAAAATTTTGGACAAAAATGTCCCTTTTCTGCATAAAAATACTTTTGGAACATACATAGCCTAAATTAAATAATTTTGAGAGTTAACCATTATTCAGTGATACAAAATTGGGTTTATTACTTAATAACATATTCCTTTTTAACTGTACAAATTTTGCAATTTTATTAATAATATAAGCACATTTATACGATTTTAAAACGTGAAAATATAACATAGAAGGAATGGTTTTTTACTTTGTAGGTAATTGAAATAATTCATCTCAAAAAACTTCATGCCCTTCCATAATGAATGATTTCGTTTTTAATAAATCATTCATTTCTGACTTTAGAACTGGAATTTTAGCAGAATATGCTTGTGCAGTTCATAAGCAGAAGGAAAGTTCACAAGCAGTTTTTCTATTAGAAGGTCTTTACTTAAAGGATTACAAATTCATTCCGCCAATAAAGTGATTACATAATGCATACCCTGGTTTATTATCAGTATGTTCAAAATAACTAAATTTTGGTAGAGTAAATGGTTCTTTCAGTTGCCGTGGAACGTTAGTTGACATTGTTCCCTCAGTTACAATTTTTCTTAAAAAGGAAAGGCCACTAATTCTTAAAATTTATAATGTTTTCTATTTCCACCTTCGCTATTCTAAACTTATCTTCCTTAGCAGAAGCTTTCTTAATAATTTCACAATATTTTTACTTTCTCTTGCCTATATGAATATAGCCTATAGGAAGGAAAGCATTGTTTTCATGTAGAGTTTTCGAAATCGAAGAGTGATTGTCCGTATTTTAAAGCCAAACTGAGGTTAATTTCCATTTTGCGTTTTTCACTCATGATTACAATTTTGTTACGTTTTTTGTTTATTTCTGATGTTTTATTACTAATGTTAGGTTATATTCTTCATTATATGCATTGGCAAGAGAAAGTTGTGTGAGTGTTTCACACCAGATTTTTCTTATGTATAAAGCCTATCTAAACCAATTATTGTATTGAGTATTCCCTTAAATTTCTTGTTCTCCTGTTTCTTTTAATTTTCGGAGGATAATGACTATTTTCACTTCTTTTGTTATTTAAACTCAAGTATATTGCAATCTTAATTTCAATAAAATAATAAAAGAAACAGCTGATTATAAATTGTCACTGTAGAGAGCAGCACTTTACCAATGTTTTGTTCAGAAAGGGGACATATCCTAGAGTTGTCTCCTTTCTGCACTAAGTACAAACTTCACCTCTTGTTTACAACTAAAAAATACATAGGATTAGCCCCATATCTGCATCAAACCATGTATTTTGGGAAACATAGTTAATATTCACCAAAAAACGATGTTAGAAAAAAATAGAGATGTCCCCTTTCTGCATTTAGCGATTGTAATGTTCCTCCCATACATGATAATAACAAAAAAAAACAATATGGTCTACAGAACAGTATGGTTTATTGTGATACAAAGACAAGCTTCACTTTCTACTTTCTATTGTTTCTTTGGAAGTGGTTGACAGACCGAGGAACAATGGTTGTCGAATAATTCGGCTCTGCCATTGTCCGCTCTAACTCGAAATCCGTCGTCTCTCTATAAGAGGGAATTAACGCTATGAAGTCTTAGGATTCGGAGAGTGGCTTCCCATAGACCACCATTCTTTTTGTTTGTAATTCCTTTAATAATTGTAGAAGAAAATTAAGATGAGTTCACTTATTCTAAATGTTGATGTACAAAATTAGACTACTGTTCTTAATTACTGATATTTATATGAATAATTTAGACGTAAAATTGAGACATATATTGATTTGTTTTATAATAAATATTCTGGAGTAGATCTATAATTTTGTAGTAGTGAAGTTCTTCTAAAATTCATGAAAAAACGTCAAAGGTAAAATGAATTCTCCTAAACAATATGTTACTGGAATACATTGGAAATAAATTTTCTCAGACTTCAATTTCTACTGCGCTCGCTTAAGATCATTTAAGATAGGGGCGTGGCAAAGAGAATTCTATGATATCTGTATTTGTAATGTCCTTTTACTGAGAGAGTTCTGTTTCCGTATTTGTCGACCAATGGAAACATTCGTAGTGCGTCAACTCAAATCTACAATTCAACTCTGTGCCGTTTCGATTCCATTTCCAACGCCCCACCATTTCAACTGCCACCCCCTTATTCGCAATCCCCCTGATCCACTACTTCCATAAGCAAGAACCCCTCTTCAGCTACATTTGTTCCCCTCAATCTCCTAAGTTACAGGATACAGGAACTTTTGCAATCCTCGTTCAGAAATACATTTTCTGTGTTTTTATAGCTTTAGGGCTATATATACGTATATATATTTGTCCAGACCTGTTATTTTAAGACAACGACTATTTTTGTAATTCAATATCACTTTTATATCTGTTTATAAAATGAATATTGCATTTATAATCTATATAATATGATGGATCCATCATAACCTGGTTTGAACCTCTAGAGGTTCAAACCACCTCACTTCGTTTTTACTTAGTAACCAAGTAAAAACGAAGTGTGAGGTGGTTCACTATTACCTTCCTCACTGAGTTGAAAGATTATGCTTATCAGTATGCCATACCCTCTGAAAAGCACCCACTTTCCATCCTGCAAATGATACCTTCACTTCATTCACCGCAGGGTCTGGCTGAATAGTGAAATTCATTACTTTCAGAGGAGATAACTCTGACTAGTATCTTTTACACCTCTACCTCTTCTGTTCTTAAATAGTTCAATAATATAATTGGCTGACTATGTGATAAGAAACCGAACTTTTTTTGTAGCCCTGGGACCAGCAGATCGAGTGCAATTAATTTAACAATCCACCTGCCCGTTATGGGCATAATATATAATATATTATTATTTATATACATATATAGATTATATTATTTATATTATTATTATTATATCGGGTTTATAATACATGATTCATCATATTAAAGAAGCGGTAGTTTTTTAAATATTTTAATTAAAAAAGCTAATATAAAGTTTGTTAAATATTTTTCTGAACAATTTTTCAATGTATTTAAAAGAAGTCAAATATAAAACACCTAATATTAAATTTGGTAAATTTACGACCTATTATCTCAGGACTACCGCAGCTAGAGTACTAAAATTTGTTTCAATTAATAAGTAATACTACCTGAAGAGGTGGTCCTACAAATTATATTTTATTTGTAGATCGTTCATAATGTTCGTGAATTTTAAAATTTTTTCACTATTTTTCTTTAAATTTTTTATAAACTAGGTTTGTTGGAAATAAGTTCGGCTATTCTGATGATATTCTAACCACACCTTTATTTTTATTACTTAAAACCGGCTGCTAAAAATTTACCTCAGTAGTTCTAGTGATTGTGAGATTTTGGGTATTTTATATTGAAAAATTATGGTTTTAAGAAAATGGAAAAAAGTATGTTTAACTCGCTTACGAATATAATCTACAATATTGATGCAAGCTAATTTTTAATGATCAAGAAAGTATGATACTATCAATTTTTCTTTTTTGGTCAAAAAATTTATCGACCCTAAAATGTTTTGAAAATTGTGCATAGTAAAGTGAGCAAAGCCACAAAAAATGAAAAGGAAGTTTATTCTTAATTGTTCAACTCCAGTTAATTACGAAATCTTTCGAGACATTAATTAATTTTTCTCTCAAGGTTATATTGTAACTAGGAGTTTGGTAAGGAGAGTTGGACAGAGAAAGCTACGATGGTTTGGCCATGTCAGTAGGATGAAAAAAGTAGTGATCGCTTAAAAAGATGTTGTACTTGGAAATGAAAGGAAAAGACTAAGGGGCAGACCAAGAGTGATGTAGATGAGTTCAACTATTAATGAATTGAGAAAAAGACGCAAAGAGATCAATGGAGAGGATACCGATCAGCAATAGAGAGGGGTGGAGGAGAGCTGTGTTTGGCCCCCCACAACGAAAACTTGGAAGAGTATTAAAGAGGATGATAAAGTGGTAAATAAAGGATATAAAGAAGATGGAGGAAGAGGAGGCAGCTTTAGAATTAATAAAACACAGACTCATGTAACATATAAACAAAAGAAACGTAACGTGAAAACAAATTTATGCTGCAAGTTTCTCAATTAAAATTTCAGTTTCAAATCGGTATTTCATTTCACAATTTCTTTCATGAATACTGATAAATATATACTACGAAACATAAATAGATAAATTAGTACCTACAGTATTGAAAACTTTCCTCTTAATTTTACAAATAAAAAGGTAGTAGATTTTAATTAACTAGCCCTAATAAAAATTAAAAAAAAGTTAACATAAGTGAGAAGGAATAAATTCCAAAAAAAGGTTTTTGAAGTTGTACGTCCGACTGATCTGTAGGTTAAGGTAGAGGATGAAAGATGATAAATTAAAATGCGTGATGAAAAAATACCAGATCTGCCTAGGAATCGAATTTAGCATCTGTATCATAGAATCCTGTTATACTGTTGACCACTACGCTTATAAATCGGTCAATGTTGAATAATAGGATAAGAAAGAGGAAAACGATTTTCTATAAAATATAGCCCACCACTAATTTTTTACATTTCAACAACTGTCGAGAAATGCAACACAAACAATTTGAAAATTCAACAATTTAAATTGGCCGTTTTTTCATAATAGACTTGTAGCAATAAAATATTGAATGTAAAAGTCAAAAAGTCAAAAACAAAGTAAAATAAAATACTATTAAAGAAGATGGTAGTAAATTCTAAAGTAATTATAGATACGTAGGTATATTTTGCAGTAAAGTGGAATTGCTTTGCATAAATATAAGAAGTTCAATTTCTAGTCTATACACACAACGTTGGGTTCATAATTCGAAAGATATTGCAGATATAGATTTACGAACGTAATAAAAGTTAAGTCCCGCCTTACTTCTTTAAAGGGGGGGAGGGGGCATTAGAACCCCATAAAACCTTGTTTTACGTTCAAGAGTGCTTCCCACTTTTAAAAAGAGACAGGCAACTTGCTTTTCGTTTCTTTGAGAAAAAAAAGAACCCCGGTTCTTTGGATACATCTGCAGTAGTAGTTTCTATTACCTTTTCAGTTCCAGTCTCATCTTTTATCTCAAAGGATTAAAAACAAGGAACGGAAAGTATAATGAAAAGGAACCGTTAACTATCTTTTTAAAATTCTGTTTTTGCAAAACATTTTATTCTATCGTAAGACGTTTGAAGTCTGTTGAATATTAATTCACGATGTTCGCTTATATTTTTGGTCTAAAAGCTAAAAGAGGAATTCAGTGATTACCTTGAAAATTCAGTGGTTTTGTTTAATAAACCAATGATTGTGGGCTTGATTCCCGGCTAGGATCAGGAAATATCCCAAAGGTATTATATTTGAAAGTATTCCAGAATGAATGTAGTGGCCGATATCTTTACCAATATTACGACTCGATAAGTAAATTCAAAACAATAGAAAAATACGATAAATTTTCACAAAGAATAAGAATATATTTTTCTTTTTTGTTTAACGTCCAACTGTTTTGCAATTACTGCTAATGAAGACGGTGAGAAGGATGATAACTGAAGATGAATGATGAAAATATGCCAGACCTGACCGGGAATCGAACCCGAGACCCCGGCGTAGAAGCCAGTTGCGCTAACCACTACGCCAATGGGCCGGGCGTTGGCGTAGCATAAAAATAATTTCATACTTCATGAACAATAATTGATGATGTGTACTAGAATGTTGTAGGTAGGCTACTGAGCGCTTAAATTTGGAAGCTCAAGGTCCTGGTATGAGTTTAAGCAAATTTTTACGCTAGTGAAGTAAAAATGGGCCAATGTTCTACTCTAAGAGTGCCATAATTTACTATTATTCAGTGGGATTAAATAATAGAGCTTAACCGAGTAACATGTAACAGAAAACTAGTTGATCAACAAGTTTTAAATACAGAGGAAACAGTGAATAGATTGGCTAAAGGCTCAGATTAAAAGGTTAACCTTTTTACAGATTTTTACGATCAACGGATCGTAAAATTTCACAGATTTTCTTGAATCTACACGGGAGAATAGTACGAAAGTAGTTTTTACAGATTTATTTTCAAGCTACAAAGAATTTTTCAATTCAAAATGAATTTTATATTTTTGTTTAAATGAAATATTTATTTAATGTTTTCTTTTCTGAACCTTTAAATTTAAGTGAGTTACAACACTATTATTGTTTTATTTAAAAAATATGATTTACTAACTTATATTAGTGTTTATCTGTAACGATGAATAACGTTCAGATACCTACGGTTACATCTCGACAGACAATTTGACGTTAGGTACACACATTACAACACGACACTTCAAAACGCGTTGTTATTTACTCTAACAGTTATTGGACAGATGCTTGAAATGATCTTCTTCTTCTTCTTCTTCTTCGTCTTCTTCTTCTTCTGCCTTTCAAGGAATAGGCATCTCTCCCTGTTCCTAACCTCTCAAATCTGCCTATCTCTTTCTCGGGCGTTCTCGTTCTCTCTTTCCCTCCGAATTTTAAAGTTACTTTTAAATAATAAAATAAAAATATATAAAAGGTCTAAGATCAGTCTGAATGTACGGAGTACAAAATTATAGGGTTCCGTTAAATCATTAAATAGGGTAAAAGACATTCTGTTCGTAACACGATCGGAAACGGCCCAAAATTTTACACAGCTCAAGTAGAATCAACTCACACCACCATATCTATACCGGTTTAGTAGGGCTACCAACTTCGCGTCTCAAAACAAAATTTACCTTTCTTAGAAAAAATTACCAGACATTCACAATTGGGTAACAGGACATAAAAATCACTCTTTACAATTTAATTCTTACAAATTTAATTTTCAAATTTAATAGTTATTGTTTTATTTAAAGATTTTAAATAAATAAATAAAGAAAGAAAATATGATTTGTAGTATGACCGATTTTAAAAAATTCAAATTTTTCATGAAAATAGAATCATCTTATGAAAAAATATAATATACTAAATACATTCTTGTTTTTAAAATGATTTATTATTAAAAAAAATTATACATGTTAAACAAAGAAAACAATTACACAAAATAATTGCATATTCTAAATTTTGTATCCGTATCAATACCAGGAAATTTATTGAAATGAGTATTTAGCAGGATATGTAGGTTTAGAAGACCAAATCTATACATCAATAGGTCATTGCACAATACATCAAAGGTCAGTAATTTAAATAGGTCAGTGTACAAACTGAGTTAACAACAAAACTAATATTTCAGCAAGTTCATCAAACATGATAGATACAAATTACATTTTAGTAAATAATTATTTATGTAATAAAATTAAAGTTTTGAGTTGATAGAAAATTTTATCGTAACTCGTTTATAAAATAGAGCAGATTTCTTTTAAAATCGTTCTTTCTATAAATCTAATTACTTTTTAAACTACACGTTTTTTCTTTATGATATAAAGTTTCAGCAAAAATTATTTTGAAAATGTTATCAAAAATTATAATTTATTGTGGTTTTAATTGATATTCCTATCGGATTCACGATGAAAACTACAGAATACATTTTTTTCTAATACTTTATTAATATTTTTTTACAACTGTACCGTACATTTGGTAGGCTAAATTAGATGATTGTGTTAGTATGCATGCGGTGATGTCACAAAGGATGTCACGAATCACTTACGGGAGGACAGAAGACTTCTCTTTCTCCAACGGGTAAAATTTTTTAAATTTCATTGCTCCATCTTTTACCTGCATAGCGGGTTGCCGGATAAATGTGGCTGTCGAAATTTTGTATGAATTCGGTTTCGTATTAAATTAAACCTAAATAAAGGGTTTATTATAAAATATTTTCTAAAAACACGGTTCTAATTTCATGTCAAAAGTTGTGGAAGTTAGCTCAAACACGGTAGATTTTTTTCACAAAAGATGCCCAACTTCCGCTCAACAACGCTTTTTGAAATTCTCAAATAAAACAATTAGAAACAAGATTTTGTTTAATAAAAATGTTTATTGTGTATAACCTGTCCAGAAATGCACTTAAGCGTGTAATTTTTCAAAATTACCTTTCAACAGACAAAAGAACCAATTTTAATTAAATATTATTTGAATATTTTATAAGTATCCACAATTATTTTGGATACGTATAGTTTATTCAAAACCCATTTAGGGTCTTGAATATAACGTTCGTTTTTAAGTTTACGTTCAACGTAGGAATAAAAGCTTTTGGCAGTCCGACAAATAAACAGTAAGCACGCGCCCACAGATTCACGTGCGGATATTCTTCCATAAAACCAATTTTTTGCCTTGTAGTTTTATGAAATTTCGACATTGAGGATTGTAAGTTACAATGTTACAGTAAGATTGTAAGTTGAGGATTCAATGTTACAGTTTTTTTTTAATATACAAAATTGAATAAAAATAAAGTGAAACTGTTGATAACATTTGCTAAACTAAAACACGTTTTCAAATCGATCGGATATATATTTATGAGACTTTCACAAAATACAGCAAAAAGGATTTGAAATAAAAGAGTGTTAGGCTATATTTGGTCGCTTTGTGTAACTGACAGTCGTGGGAAAAAGTAAATACGATTGGTGGAAACGGTTCTAGGGTTGGAACATTAAGTGGGGGAAAACCATTTGGTTTGAGGAACGAGAAGCAGCAGTCGAAATGGAAACGAAAAACAGACCGACGCAATTTCAAATGGGGAGGAGCAAGTCTGACTGTATATTCAGAATTGTATTGCGTGTTACGAATATCATTGTCATTGCTGCCAAAATAATAAAATAAATGGAAACTCGGTTATACTGAATTTATACTACATTTTAACATGTGTTATACTTTATTATCTAACAGCAATTACATATTTGAAGTAAAAATATAGTAAATTTAAACTTTTCTTCATTCACAATAAATTTAAATTTGTTACATCTACGATTAACATTTCAAATACAAAATGGATAAACTCACACAACAAAAATGTTTAAATAAAAGAGAAATATTTGAATAACACTAGTGGTTTACGGTTTCGTTGATTTTTCTAAAATTGGGACGTAAAATAACGCAGCTATTTTTATTTTTTCATGCAATGTCATTGAAAAGTGAAGTGAGTTGGATGAGCTTTGCGATAAAATACACTATGATGTACGTCACACGATGTAAATATTTCTATATTTTATGAATTAACAGGATAATGAATTTAAGTTTTTTTCCAAAATTTAAGTTTTAATGCCTATGTAAAAAAATTCTAAATCAATTCTATATTTTATAATTTTGTTTGAATAGTGAAATTGTTCTACTGCAGTTTAATTTTTTTTTATTAGTGCCAATTTTTAAAATTGTCATCTATCATTTTGATTGTTCACCAGTCAGTCACACCCAAATGTCAGAAACTACAAAAATTAGCAACAAACGGTTTAAGGATTTGTTTTCTACACAAAAAGTTAATGGGTCTGTATTGGATTTGAATTTTCGGTTTTGATCGGAAGTGGTCCAAAACCGGACGTCAAGAAATCAAAGTCGTAATTTGAAACAAAAATAGTGTCATTTGATTCCTCTTAAAGAGTAGATACAGAAATCATTTTTCCTCAATTCAAATGTAAGCCTTTTTAAAATTGCCACCAGCCATGAGGCGCGTCATCCTTGATTTTTTACTTTCTCTTGCCTATATAAATACATAGGAAGGAAAGTATTGTCTTCATGTCGATTTTTCGAAATCGAGTTTTCACCGGATATACACGTTTTCAGACCCTCTGAACCCAAAAAACATGTTTTTAGCGATTGGTCTGTGATGAGCGCGCGCGTGTGTGAACAAAATATCTTAAGAACGGAACATCGTACAAAATTGAAACTTGAAACTTTAGTTAGATACCACCCGAGGACCGAACGTGAATATTTTCATAAAAATCAGTCAACCGGAAGTAGTAGTTTATTCGTGTCATTTTTCTCTTTTTTGCGATTTTCTGAAAAACGGCTCCTACGATTTTTAAAAAAATCGCCTCATTTATTAAATGTTTTATGCTCTACAAGATAGAGAAGGCGCCATGTCTGTTGAAATTCTTGGGGATGCTGTTTTCTCTAAAAAATTATTTTTAGGATTGCGGCTTTAGGCCTAATACTGTTTGTATTTTAGCGCAAAAATGTACAATAAAAGTTGTAGAGAATTTAAAATCCTGCAAATTTTATTTCAAATATTTTTCGCATAACTCTTAGTTTAGCGGTAATTAATGATTTTCTGGTTTTTTTTTTTAATAAAAATCTGTAAAAAAATCGATTTTTTAAGATTTCAGCTGTAGTTTGCATTTTACGACAAAAGTGTGTAACCTATAATCAAATTATAGGAAATCAAAAGATTTACAACTGTTTTCAGAGAATTTTCTCTACAGAGCCTGTTTAGCGTAAAAGAGTGATTTTCCGTATTTTTAAGCCAAACTGATGTTGATTTTAATTTAAGGTCTTTCACTTTTGATTAAAATTAAATTATATTTATTGAGGTTAGTTTGTTTGTTTGTTTCTAATGTTTTATTACTAATGTTAGTTTATATTGTCAATTATTCGCATTGGCAAGAGAAAGTCGTGTGATTGTTTCACACCAGATTTTTTTTAAAAATTAGCTTACATGTACTCTACCAGAATGTTAAGTCATAAAAATGATTTCAGTTTTAAAAATGATAAAGATGAAATTCATTGTCTAAACAAATCAATTTTGTATTTAAATACAATCTCATAAAATTTTATGTTCATAGTTGTACCAAAGCGAATAGCAAGAGTAGTATTATTACAGTCAGAGCGTCTTGGCAAGATGTCAGCCCACTAGGAGCGCCGGTAGTATTGATCTCTCGTGTCACTGTCCCCCACCAGTTTCCCCCAGTTTTCCCCCGCCTGTATTGCGTATTCCCCGCTGTTTCTACTTCTGACTACTTTCCCACTTTCCACTTCAGCCCCAGGCTTATTCTTTGTTGTTCACCCAGCCACAGCCTTTAAAATTATACCCCTTTAAATTGGGGGATCGGGGAACGCGGATGAAATGAAAACAAATATTATAGTGGTTTCATAACTTATTATCAAAACCAGTGCTCTGTTTTTCGTACAAAGTATAGAAATCCTAAATTCATAAAAGAGCAAAGGTTCTAAGTTTTTTAACACTGTCTATGAAATAAGAAACAAATTAAGGTATTATGTGCTTTCATTCCAAAATATTTTAGAAAGTTACTTTAAAAGTTTTAGAAATCCAGTGGAAAATATTTCATTAATTAATTTTTTTAAAAGGTTATAAAAAATGGTATAATGAAAGTTGTAATTTAATGTTGACATAAAAATTGTACGGTGTACAATCCAGGACTTTGGATGAAGCCATCCTAAGGATATTGAAGGTATTTAAGATGTGTTGTTTAGGTCATCAGCCGAAAGGGTGGTTTGAACCTATAGAGGTTTTACTAAGTGAAACGAAGAGTGAGGTGGTTTACAATTGCCTTCCTCACTGAGAGGAAAAGTACGCTTATCAGCATGCCGGAAAATCTGAAAAGCACATATTTTTCACTCTACAAATGATACTTTCACTTCATTCACCACAAGGTCTGGCTGTATAATGAAATTTATTACTTTCAGAGGAGATAACTCTGATGAGTGTCTTTTACACTTCTACCTCTTCTGTTCTTAAAAAATGATTCAAACATTTAATTGGCTGACCATGTGATAAGAAACAGAACTATTTATTTAAGCCCTACAACGAACAGATTGAGTGTAAATAATTTAACACTCCACCTGTCTGTTATGGACAGAAGATGTGGCTATATAGATGGATGTTGAGAGTATAAAGGACGAATAAAGAAAGAAGTGAAGTTCATTTACACCATCAGTATTAAGGAAATATCTGGATGAAATCAGATATTCTTACTTCAAAATTTTCAGCAGGGGAAATCATATTGAAAAAGAAACGTGGCAAAAGAATAGTGTCCAAGTTTCAAAATATAAGAATTTATTTAAGAAAAAGCTCAGAAGAGCTAATCCATAGTGCAACAAAGTGAAATGGGTGATGGGTGCCACAGTTCAAACCAGATAGACACCTGAATAAAAAAATGTTGACACAATTGAAAAAATACGGTACACTAAAATATTGTTTATCAACATCGACGAATATTTTTTTTTGTAACAGTGTAGTATTTCTTTTGCAATCAGTTAATAAAAACAATAACTTTAAGCAAATATGCGAAAATCTGAGTAATGTCCTTAGAATTAAAATATAAACTACACTCAGTAGTGTATTTCAAAAAGACTAAACTGTGAAGGAAAAACATATGTACATATACAAAATCAAACTTGATGAACTGTGAATCAACATCTTGAAACACAAAGTTGTTGAAGCTGGAGTTGATGATGACGATGATAGATGAAAACGATGCCGATTATGAGATGACGATTATAAAAAGTCGACGAATATATTCAGAAAAATGGTCTAAATTTGGGATTTATAAAATATTTACATAGGCTATTTATTGTTTTTATTCAATAAATTCTGGGTGTACAAAGAAATGGGCATGAGTGTTGCATTAGGAGTTCAACGTAAAACGAGGGGAAAATACCATCTGCCGTACAAGAAATTTAGGTTTATGAAAAAATTCATGTTTTATTATAATTTGGAAAATATAAATGATTTAAAAAAAACTATTTTATTCCTTTTTTCGGATATAGCACAAATTCCTACTACTTTGCTTCTTACGTTTGCTGATGATACTGTTGTTCATTCATCCTCTTATGACCCTGTTCATGCTTCAAACGACATTCAATATCATCTTGACATTCTCGGAGTATCGTTTAGAAGATGGCGTATAAAAATTAACAAAAACAAACGTAACTAATGACCTTTACCCTTCGGCGACAAATATGTCAGTTAATTTTATTCAACCAACCTCGTCCGCAAGCAAACAATGTTCGGTACATTGAACTATGTTTAGACTGGCGGTTGACGCAGAACAAGCACCAACCAAATCATCAAACCAAAGGCGGCAACTACTAAATAACAGATTGAAACAGTTAAACAGGCTATTAGCCAAACGGTCAAAACTCTCCATGGCTTCAAAACTCTTGACGCACAAGGCGATGCTTCAAGCGATCTGGATGTATGGTAGTAAAATCTATGGTGCAGCAAAGCTATTAGTAATTTCACGAATACAACGTTTTCAAAGTAAATTCTTACTACTGTTACTCATTGCCCGAGCTACGTATCCAATAGAACACTACACGATGACTTACACGTTCCTTACGTCAATGACACAAATCTAAAACTGTACCGCAGGTTCAGAGACAAACTTCAAAATCATAACAATTTCTTAATATGCAATATGAATTCTGCGAACCTACCAGGAATTGCACAAAGACGACTGAAACGCCGATGGAATAGAGACATGATACATTAACACAATTGTAACATTATTACGTATAAAAAATATAAGTTAAATGAATACATTCATCGTTATCTGGAGAGCTATCGCTGGGTGGTGTTCTCCTCAAACCCAATAACGCGGTTGGTTTTTTAAAATGTTTTTTGTTAATTTAGTTTTGAACATGTTTGCTGGTTGTTTTTATACAGTTGCATAATAAATAAATAAAGTAAAAAGTAAATCCCTTCGTTTGTTTGGAAGGAGTCATCCTTTTTCACCAATTTTTCTAAACGAATAATTCATAAAATATTCTGTGTTAAGATAAATGAAAGTTTTTATTAATTGTAGTTACAAAAAAAAACTATTAACCCCGACGGTAGGCTTGCTGTAATACATTTACAAGGTAACTACCGTTTGAAGAAGTTTGTTTGGTGACTACTCCTAGTTAACAACGGTAGTAATATTTCGATTGTAGCAATTAAAGTAAGAATCTGATATAAATATAACTTATATAATAAAGAAGAACTGGGTCCATTTTGCAAGGCGTTGGATATCGATTTCAAATTACGCCTGGCAAAACTCGATTACGGGTAAGCCTCGACGGGAAGTAACGACCCCCCCAATTAAACTGACGTTAAAGTATTACTGTGCTTGGTACTTCATTGAACTTCTCTCAGCCCGTCTTACGAGATTAACTGCGCCCTCAGATTATGTCAACCCGAACTGAAGCAGAACCTCTGTCTTTACTCGCTTCGTCTTGCGTTTCCAAAACTTGAAATAATGCGTAACTAAATCTAAAACTTAAACCTCTGCCTCCTAAAT
The DNA here is from genome assembly GCA_035578175.1 of Catonia carolina. NCBI lineage: Eukaryota > Metazoa > Arthropoda > Insecta > Hemiptera > Achilidae > Catonia > Catonia carolina. Next base: position 249,637,973 of record JAQMRL010000001.1, on the reverse strand, counting down.
ACCCTGTAATATATCTTCTATATTAATGAATATTGGAAGCAACTCATAAAGTTTTTCTTAATAAACGAATCCTTCCAAATTATTTTGCCGTCAAGTAAATTGAAATTATGAAAGTAAGTAGTAAGAATCTTGTTAGATAAAGGAATTAATTTAAATCGTACCAGGTTCCCTGAAAAATAAAATAATTAAAAAGAAAATTTTAACATATTCACTCATGACAAAGAAATATCACTTTTAAAAGTTTTACTTGTAAATAAATTATTATAATTTATTCGAAATTTACAATCTGTTAAAGGTTTTTTCATTATTCTTTCCCTGTAATTCTCTCTTGTACTGTACCATCAACAGCCTTTTCGCATCTAACCCTGGCCCTCCTGAACAAAAGTATTTCTTTGTTCTTTCCGTTTCGATCTGTCCGCTGCAAATTGCTACCATTATCCTCTCAATCTTACTCTGGAATCATCAGACCACCTTTTTTGAGGCTTCAAACGATTCTCTTACTTTTCTAGGCTCCCGCATAATTTTTCTTCGACCATCTTGTGACGTTTTGTCTGGTCATTTAACTAGCTCAACTTCACTTCAACTTGCAACCTTCTTGATGGTGTCTTACTCTTTAGTTTGTCCTGTCACACGTTCTCTTAATCCATGATCATTAAAATTTATTCAGTATCATTTGTTAAATTTTTATAACAATTAGTGAATAATTCACTAAATATTCGTACATGTTTTTATAACTTTATTTTATTTATTTTGCAACTGTATAAAAACAACCAGCAAAATTGTTCATGCCTAATTTAAAAAAAACCAACCCCGTTAATGCCTTTGAGGAGGACACCACCAAGCGATAGCTCTCCAGAGAACGATAATTGTGTTCATTTTTTTAAATTGGTTTTTTGTGTACGTAATAAATGTTGCGTTAATGTACCATGTCTCTACTCCATCGGCGTTTCGGTCGTCTTTGTACGATGCCTGGTAAGTCTATAGAATTCTTATTGCATACTAACGGATTGTTATGATTTTGAAGGTTATTTCTGAACCTGCGGTACAGTTTTAGGTATGTGTCGTTGACGTAAGGAACGCGTAAATTATCGTGTAGTGTTCTATTAGATACGTAAATCGGGAAATTAGTAATAAGTCGTAAGAATTTACTTTGAAAACGTTATATTCGTGAAATTACTGATGGCTTTGCTGCACTACCATACATCCAGATCGGTTGAAGTATCGCCTTGTATGTCGAGAGTTTTGAAGTCATGGGTAGTTTTGACCGCTTGGCTAATAGCCTGTATAACTGTTTCAGTCTGTTATTTAGCAGTAACGTTAAATTACAAATAGTCACTAATTAATAGTCTGTTATTTACAAAATACATAAACACTTTTTTACAGAAATTCTAAACCTACTGATGGCAAACAAATGAGATGATGATAATATTCAGGTTTAGACGAAAAACAAGGACGTAAACTTTCAACAAATCTATTGCAAGGTTACTGAGTTATAAAACTAACGAAGGGAAATAAAATATTCTATGGAAGAACTCTTAAAGAAGGGTTGCGAATTATAGGAAGGGTTGAACAAATAGTCTTACGAGGTCAGGAGAACATTTCAAGAATATAGAATGGGGTGAATTCGTTAAGAGTTGTGTAGAAACAACAAATGTGAATTAAAATTGAAACAAGAAAATAATAAATATTACGTTTAAAAATCAGATTTTCATTATATCGAGGAATTTATATAAAAGAAAATATTATAGGCTTATAATACACTATAATACAAAACACTATGACATTCACTTAATTTATTTTCTTAATGTTATGAGAAACTGAAGTTGTACTAGAATGCATTTTAGTATAGGCTTTAAACAATGATCTTAGAAAACTGAGCATTTTTTACCCTAATGTGTGTACGTTGCAAACTGTTCAATTCAGAACAATAAGCAACCCAATGAGATGCGGATGGTCTGTATGACATATAAATGAAGTGTAGTCTTGCACAGACTCAGGCCGACCATTCCTGAGAAGGTATTGTTAATTGAACCCTAACTATCGAAGTACACCGGTAAAAAACACTGCTAGTATTCAAATCCGTATAAAGAAACTACCTTTACTAGGATTCTTTTTCGGCTTTAACTTCATTTTTATTTACAACTGAACAATTTTTTAAAGCACAATAGTAAATGAGATGGAATGAATGAGGAACGGCGGGAATGTGACGTGAATGTGAATCGATCCAGTGATCGATTTCGGCGTGAAATTTTACAATGAATGTGGTGCCAATATTTTGAACGTTAATGATTTATAAACTATGATGGATGATTTTTTTTATGAAATGACTTTCTTTTTTTGTGAAATGAAACATGCTTGACAAGTTAAATTGAAATGCTTTTTTATGGTGGTCGGAGAAGATACCTATTCCACTTTCATTTCAGTCGCCTGTTTACAGGGAGATCGTTAGTTGAAAGAGATTGGACATTTGGATTTATGTGGTCATTTTGTCTTTGTGTGTAATGAGTTGTATGTTGCGTTGACAATGTCTCGAACCGTTGGTATTTTCAGGTCTTTGTGAAGGGTATGATTAGTTACGTAAAAAAAATCCGTTTGTTATTGCTCTAAGTGCTTTTGACTGGTGTCTTTGAAGAATATTGAGAGTTGTATTGTGACAGGCTCCAAACACTGGACCACCATGTAGCCACTTTGGCCGTACTAATGATTCATAGAGGATGACTTTTAAGTGTAGAGGTAGCGGGGATGTGTGTCCTAAGACACCATACAACTTACGAAACCGTGAGTCTGAGATTGCTCTGACGGTTGCATGGTGTGGTTTTCACGTGAGACATCTGTCATGTATTAAACCAAGGTACCTAACTTTGTCTGTAACTGTAAGCCTTACTAGAATTGAACCAGGAACCTTCGTTTTCGAAAATCAGCTGTTAAATAGCTGACTCGCGGCTACGATTTTACCTCTAGACCAATTTGGTGGGTCTAGTAATTATTTAACAAAATTAAAGTAAAGGTCAAGCCAATTGCTGTGAGCGCTGGTCGACGCATGCGTATACTTGACTTGGATCCTGCATACCCCTCCGACCTACAGTTAGATGTACAGTCAGAGTGTTGTTAAAAATTGACAACACCCATTGTATTTTGTAGGCATCCTGTTCCGTTATTGATTACATACGCTGCAGTATTGCGGTACATACAAGACTATACCAATGTAGACGCAAGTTTTGCCCAGCGCTCTCCTTATCAGACTTTAATTTAACTGGTTTATTGATAAGGTAAAAACCACACACAATCTGAAACATAATCTTCTCACAAATTTTACTTAGCCTACTAAGAATATTTTCTAATAACTTTGTGTTCTATACTAGACCATTGTTAAGAAATTAAGTTCATAACAAAGTTTCAATATTACCAAATTTTTTAAGAGTAACGAAATTCTTTGGTAGCCAACCAAAAAACCAAACAGATAAAACAGAAACGAAGAAAAGCAGTTAAAAATAAAATTACGAGTATGTGCTGCAAAAGTCGATTCAGTACTGAAAACCATTACTGCAGAAGATATCAATATAGCAACTAAGTTTTAAACGTCTTGAAGGAAAGTTTTACAAGTCACAAAATAAGCTATGATGTAACAAAATAATTATGTAACAGTTATAAGTGCCAAATTTATAGACTTCTACCTAGCAAACTTGTATTGATTAATTGTATTTTACTACTGGTTTAACCATAACTTCAGTTATTTTCAATTTTTACTAAAACTTTTATATTTGAAATTTTTTGCACAAACTTGCTTGGTAAATTATGAAAAAAAACATCGATCTATTAATAGCGAGCAGGTTTATTTTCAACACGATTTTAGCCACCTAAAACTACACCGATTGCAACCGAATTGGGCTCAAATGAATCGTCTGTTTGAGTAGATTTGCAGACAACTAACCAAAATCATATATTTTGAGTTATGACTGTAAAATAGGAGGTCTAAAATAAAGATTAAAGATAATAATATGTGAAGTTAATAAGAACGAGAATATGGTAAGCGATGCGTCTATGTACCGAATGCAGTACTACATTACGCATATATCTCATATATATATATATATATATATGTAAATTCAAATAATGACCACTTTCATAGCGCAGTGGCAGTGGCCTATAGTACAAAGCGGAAGGTTCTGGGATTGATTTCCTGGTGTAGAAATTTTTTGTGGGTACTTTGCACGTTCTCACTCACTGCTGCTTTTCTATAAAAAAAATTTAATCCATTAAATTGCTAATGGTCAAGTTCAGTTGCGTAGACCTAAATGAAGGTAAACTCACAGTTAACAAATTACTAATATAAATTGGAAAATTAAAACTAACAAAATAGCGAAAGCCCAGCAACTTACCAAGAGCACATACAACAAGAAAGACCTATCTATTCAATCTAAGCTGCAGTACTATAAAACGGTAATACAACCCGAAGCCACTTACTGCTGAGAACTACAGTGGAGGATCAGTTATCCGAACTCATTGGGACCAGAGTGGTTCTGATAATCAAATAGTTCGGATAGTCAAATACGCTAAATACCGTAATTTGATACACTTTACTGCAACACTGCAATATAATCTAAATATTTAACAGGTTAATTAAGGCTAAAATAAACTTTGATTTAAAGACAAACACTAATTTATTGCAATTGTAGAGTAAAATGAATAAGGTCATAAGAATAAAGGGAAAAATACAAAATTTCAAAACTAAATAAATTAACGAAGTAAACTACGGTAAAATCCGTAATTTTTTTAAAAGGAAATATTTTTTAATACACTTGTACGAGTATTCCTGCCAGTGATGGTTGGGTCAATAAGGAATACTCCTTGGGAGTTATGCGTGGTCTGCATGAAGTAATCCGCCGGAAACGTTCATAATTGTGCCAAAACCGCTCGTGGAAATTGGATGTTGATAATGCTCACGTTCACACTTCAATGCTTGTCCATATTTTTTTGGCAAATAACACCAATATGTCACCTCAGCCACCATATTCACCGAACACGGCCCCCGGTGACTTCTTTCTATTCCCGAAGCTAAAGAGAACCATGAAAGGACGACGTTTTGCCACCATTGATGACATAAAACCAGAACCACTAAAGGAATCGAAAGCTACACCAAAAAGTGAGTTCCAGAAATGCTTCTAAGATTGGAAAAAGCTCTAGCACAAGTGTGTGATATCTGAGGGGTATTACTTTGAAGGGGACAAAATTGATATAAATGAATAAATACAGATTTTTTTAGAAAAACTAAAATTTTTGTCATTTTCCAATCAAACCTCGTCATTCTATACAGTAATTATTAAACAAATCTAAAATTTTCTTTTATAAATAAAGCAAGTTATCCAAGAACTTAACATTGCAAAACAAGATCTTTTACAAAAATCTGAACAGCTTAAGTTGCTTAAAGATAAGGACACAAGATTCGTCGAAAAAACTCAAGCTCCGTAGTCAATGATTTGTACAAATAAAATCAGACAGATCAGATTCCAAAATTTGAAGAAATTGGAAAATCGTTCTAAAACCAAACCAAGTAGGATTTCTAAATTTGATTCAAGTGGTCTAATGAGGCAAAAGCGTAAAAGCAAAAATAAAATTGGAATTTATTGGTAATGTAGCTACTAACACTCTTTTAAAGGTAGTTTAAAACGTTCAACAAATTTTTTATAGAAATACTTTAGCATTCTATACAATTTTCTTTCCAAAAAAAACTTGGTAGGACAGAGAGCGATTTGCCAATATTGTGGCCAATATTCAGTGATGGAGTTGGCACACTACGAAGTACAATGACCAAACTGTCGAATCGACTTAACAAAAATTAAAACAATCAAACATTTTGACAATAGGAACCCAATTGCAATCAGATGACTAAATTATTCTCTTTAATTATGAATAAATAAATTAAAGAATGTTGAAATTAAAATTCATGCAGGGAACGATTTCAGGAAGTATTAAAACACTACGGGACGGAAGGAAACGTAGAAAGAGGTACATAAAAAATAACTTAAATACTATGTTATAACTGACCCATTAAACTTATTTTGTGTATTAATTTTTATAATAAAACATGATAAAACTGTTGAAAGATTTTTACGGAATGTAAAAATCTGGTGTGAAACACTCACACAACTTTCTCTTGCCAATGCAAATAATTAACAATAAACCTAACATTAGTATTAAAACATTAGAAATGAACAAAAACTAACCTCAAAAACATAACCTTATTTTAATCATGAGTGAATGACGCAAAATGACAATCGAACTCAGTTTGGCTTAAAAATACGGAAAATCACGCTTTCACGCTAAACTAGGCTCTGTAGAGAAAAATGCTTTAAACAAAAGTTGTAGATCTTTTAATTTTCTATAAATTTAATTATATACACTTTTGTCGTAAAATGCATACTAAGACCGAAATGTTAAAAAAATCGATTTTTCTCACGTTTTCGTGAGAAAAAAAAACAGAAAATCGCAAATTACCGCTAAACTAAGCGTTATACAAAAAAATGTTTGAAATAAAAGTTGTAGAATTTTACATTCTCTACAACTTTTATTATATAAGTTTTTGCGCTAAAATTTATATTAAAGCCGTAATCTTAAAAAAACAACGTTTTTACGTGAAAACAGCCTCATCGAGAATTTCAGCAAACATGGCGCCTACCCTATCTTGTAGAGAATAAAAAATTGAGTAAAATAGGCGATTTTAAAAAAAATCGTAGGACCAGTTTTTGAGAAAATCGCAAAAAACTGAAAAATTATACGAATAAACTATTACTTCCGGTTGACCGATTTTGATGAAAATGTTCGTGTCGCGTCCGGTAGTGATATGTAACTTAAGTTTCAAGTTTCAAGTTCGTACGATGTTCCGTTCTTGAGATATTCTGTTCACACACACACACACACACACACACACACACACACACACACACACACACACACACACACACACACACACACACACACACACACACACACACAGACACACACACACAGACCAATCGCTAAAAACATGTTTTTTGGGTTCAGGGGGTCTGAAAACGTATAGATCCGGTGAAAACTCGATTTCGAAAAATCGACATGAAAACAATACTTTCCTTCCTATATATTCATATAGGCAAGAGAAAGTAAAAATAATATGTAGAAACTTATACAGTAGAAGAGTAATCAATCTAATTTTTATATACGAAATAGAATATCAAAAATTGTAGAATTTTAGTTTCATTAACAACCTCGAAGAAAAAATAATAACTTTGACTAAAGAGCATCAAAATTATAAACCTTGTAAAATATTTTTGTCTCACTTTAGATAGCTTCGCTTTTCTTTGTCACTCATTCCTTGTTTATCCTTTCGCATCATCCCCTTCATCGTCGTCTTACCCATCTTCATAATTCTAACAACCGCACCTTCCTTATTCACCCTCTCTCTCTCTCACTCTTTATCTCCCCTTTAGTTTCTATCAAAATGCAATACGAGATGACGGAAACTGCGGAGTTCAAAGCTGAAAATTATTACCATATTGATTGAAAACGCAATTGCGAATCGGGGATGAAATGTCTGTTCTCATCAAACCATTTCAGTTTACGTGTATAGAACTGTAAAATAATTCTAACAACATTTATGCAAAAATAAATAACAGAAAAATCAAAAGAGAAATGACCGATCATTGAGCATGTATTAATTTGTCTGATAATAAGTATTGTAAATGTACTTTTTAAATACTATTTATAAAAGCTGTCAAAGTCTTTAAGAATTTGCACGTATTTTAATCTCATAAAACATGAAAAATAATATTTTTCTTGTAGAAAAAAATCATTTCATATAGGTATTTTACAAAATGATTTTTTGTGTATAAATGCTCTCATCATGAAAACATTGGTGTGAAACAATCACACAACTTTGTCTTGCCATTGTAAATAATTAACAATATAACCTAACATTAGAAATAAACAAAAAAAATAACCTCAAACATAACCTTATTTTAATCATGAGTGAATGATGCAAAATGAAAATCAACTTAAGTTTGGCTTAAAAATACGGAAAATCACTATTTTACACTAAACTAGGCTCTATAGAAAAATGCTCATAATAAAAGTTGTAGATCTTATAATTTCCTATAAATTTGATTATACACGTTTGTCGTAAAATGCATACTAAGGGCAAAAATCTTTAAAAAATAATTTTTTTTACAGATTTGCATGGAAAAACAGATAATCACTAATTACCGCTAATCTAAGCGTTATACAAAGTATGTTTGAGATACAAGTTATAGATTTTAAAATTCTCTACAACTTTTATTACATAAGTTTTGCGCTAAAATGCATATTAAGCCCGCAATCTTAAAATAAACCACGTTTTTCTACGAGAGCACAGTCTCCCCAAGAATTTCAGCTAACATTGCACCTACTCTATCTTATAGAGCGTAACAATGTAGTAAGTTAGGCGATTTAAAAAAAAACATAGCAGCCTTTTTTTGTGAAAATCGTAAACCAGTGAAAAATGACACGAATAAACTACTACTTTCGGTTAACCGATTTTGATGAAAATATTTGTGTCGGGTTCGGTAGTAGTGTCTGTCTTAAGTTTCAAGTTCGTGCGATGTTCGGTTCTTGAGATATTCTGTTCACACACACACACACACACACACACACACACACACACACACACACGCACACACACACACAGACCAATCGCTAAAACATGTTTTTTGGTTCAGGGGGTCTGAAAACGTGTAGATCCGGTGAAAACTCGAATTCGAAAAATTGACATAGAAACAATACTTTTCTTCCTATATATTCATATAGGCAAGAAAAAGTAAAAATATAATGCTTAAACTTACAAAGCAATTTTGATGACCTGGTATTTTGGAGTTTAGCGAGATACTCCGAGGCAGTATTTTTCAGAAATACTGCTCTTTGATTAGCCTCAATATTAGAACAATTAATTTCTCTCATCTGCTGCATTTTATATATAATTATTATGTCATAAATTTCATTTCTGGAATAATGAATAGGTCTGTTTACTGAAATTACTTGTTCAATTTAACCCCTTCCGCAAGCAAACAATGTTTGGTACATTGGGTCATATATTTTAGGCAGGCTGTTGACCTGAAACAAGCACGTCAACCAAAAGTGACGACTACTAAATAACAGACTGAAACAGTTATACAGGCTACTAGCCAAGCGGTCAAAACTACTTATGACTTCAAAGCTTTTGTCGTACAATTCGATGCTTCAACCGATGTGGAAGTATAGTAGTTAAATTTATGGCAGCAAAGCAATTAGTCATTTCTCGAATACGTTTCCAAAGTAAATTCTTGCTACTAATTGCCCGAGTTACATACTCAATGGAACTCTACACGATGACTTACGCGTCTCTTACGTCAACGACACATCTAAAATTGTACCGTAGGTTCAGAGATAAACTTCAAAATCACAATAATCCCTTACTAAGAAACATGAATTCTGCAGACCTGCCAGAAATCGCACAAAGAAGATTGAAACACTGATGGACCAGAGACATGATTCATTAACGTAACTCTAACTTACGTGTATAAATTAAACGTTTTACCTGCTTCGTATTTTCTAGTTATTAGGTCATTTCTGAAAAACAGGGTTTTCTTTGTTGTCCAAGGTTCAGCAAAATCTGATTACTTCCCGATTCTTGGAGGCTTCCCTCAATGATAAATTTTAAGTCCAATTCTTTATAACACATATACCCATGACTTCCCCATCTCACCTGACACTATCACTTGCACATATGCAGACGACACAGCTATTTTGTCTGAATTGCACGACCCTGTTAGAGCGTCAGAACTAATACAAACATATTTAGATGCTATCAAAGAATGGCTCCAGATGTGGAAGATTTAACTGAACATTTCCAAATCACAATAGTAACTTTCTCACTTCGGCCTGTTGATTGCCCAAATTTACGCATCGATGATACTAGGCTTACAGTTGCAGACAAAATTAGGTACCTTGGTTTAATACTTGACAGGTGTATCACGTCAAAACCTCACGTTGCACACGTCAGAGCAATCTCAAACTCACGGTTTCGTCTGTTGTATGGCGTCTTAGGCCGCAAGTCCTAAGCTACCTCTACACTTAAAAGTCGTCCTTTATAAATCACTAGTATGGCCAATTTGGCTATATGGTGGTCCAGTGTTTGGAGCCTGTCACAATACAACTCTCAATATTTTTCAAAGACACCAGTCAAAAGCACTTAGAGCAATAACAAACGGACCTTTTTACGTAACCAATCATTCCCTTCACGAACATCTAAAAATACCAACGGGTTGAGACATTGTAAACGCAACATATTAATTACACACAAAGACAATTGACCACATAAATCCAAATGTCCAATCTCTTTCAACTAACGATCTCCCTGTTAACAGACGACTGAAACGAAGGTGGAATAGGTATCTTCTCCGACCACCATAAAAAAGCATTTCAATTTAACTTGTCAAGCATGTTTCATTTCACAAAAAAAAGAAAATCATTTCATAAAAAAATCATCCATCATAGTTTATAAATCATTAACGTTCAAAATATTGGCACCACATTCATTGTAAAATTTCACGCCGCAATCGATCCCTGGATCGATTCACATTCACGTCACATTCCCGCCATTCCTCATTCATTCCATACTAGCTGTGCTTTAAAAATTGTACAGTTGTAAATAAAAATAAATTTGAAGCCAAAAAAACTACGTTTCTAAAAATATAAATTAAAATTGAACACAATTATTATTATCTGGAGAGCTATCACTGGGCGGTGCCTTCTGAAAGCCATTAACGCGGTTAGTTTTTATTTTAATTGTGAAACTTTTGCTGGTTGTATTTATAGAATTGCAAAATCAATTGAATAAAAAACGAACTTGTTCAATTTGTGGACTACTTTACTTGATTAATTATTCATTCGTTTAAAATATATAATGGGATAATTGTAGTTAAAAATTAAAGCTAATTTTTTGGAAGGTACAGAATTATCGTTATTATTATTATTAATAATAATAATCATCTGTATTGATTTAGGATAGTTACATTTTTTTTACATCTTAAGCTTAAATGGTTTATTAGCCTAATTATAAAAAAAGAATAATTATGGTGAAAAAAGAAAACAATGAAATATTTTGGCTGATGTTCCTATTAATTGTTCAATAAGAAAATAAATATACAAGAACGTATCTATTTTAATAAATAAAACATAATTTTTTTTTAGTTGGAATCTGTTAAACTAAATGAGGATTACCACATTTTTTGTTTATTAGAAATCTGTAATGGTCAAAATGTTGATCTTGGTCATAAGCACCTACTTTGTGTTAAAAAACAGTGGATTTGAACGTCCAGGACCATACTCGAGAATTGAAACTGGGTCTCTGATTTGCAGCATTACATACTAACCACTGAGCCAAGGAGACGGCAAACTAGTATATTTGAAAACAATAGTAAAATTATTTACTCGTCCTTACTGGTGCTGATACCGCTGTAGCATACACTCCGGTAATTGACTGGATGCGTAAATTTAGATATAGAAAATTCTTAATACGGCCCATTCCAATATCGAGAGAAAAATCCATCAATTGAAATCATATTTTCTGTGAGAAATCATAAAAAATATACTTCACAAGAGAAAAAAAGGCTTATTTCTTATTGAGAAAGATAAATTTATTTAAAAATAAATTGAAGAGAGATTACACACAGAATTTGTGCATATGTATGAGGTTATGTTTGAATAACAAACTATATATCAATATCTAATATCAAAATATCAGAATCTGAATGTCAATGTATTGTTACTAGACCATTTAAGTATAGTTGAAAACTGGTGTAAGAAATGGAAAATTAAGATAAATAATGACAAATCGAGACATAATACGTTTACTTTGAGGAAAGATACATGTCCACCGATACGAATGAATGAAAGACCAGTTCCTCAGTCAGATGATGTAAAGTACTTGTGAATTCACTTAGATCGACGCCTTACCTGGTCCAAACATATTTAGAACACACGCAAAAGACTAGGATTGAAGCTGAGAGATTTGTATTGGATGATGAACAAACGTTCACAGCTGTCATTAGAGAGCAAGCTCCTACTGTACAAAGTCATATTAAAACCGCGGTGGACTTATGAGTTACCGCTTTGGGGATCAGCTGCGAAATCGAATCTTGCTATTATCCAACGATTCCAGTCGAAAGTTTTACGGATTATAATAAATGCTCCATGGTATGTGACAAATGATGCGTTGCATAGTAACTTATGTGTGAACACCGTGAAAAAAGAAATTACGCAGTTAAGTTCTAAATATCAAGCAAAATTATTAGATCACCCAAATTCTTTGGCGCTTAATTTACTTGATAATAGAAAAAACGTAACACGACTAAAACGAATAGAATTGCTTGACCTTCCATTTAGCTTTACCGACTAACCTACACTGTAAATAATTGTATTCCGTATCAACATCAACATCATCTTCTTCCTCTACGCATTCTTCTATCACCGCTATTAATTTTGTTACCTTGTCTATTACTCTTATTCTTGTTTTATCCAGTTAATGTTTTCAAAAATTATAAATAATTTTGTTTTTCTTTTCGAACCAATACCATTGGGTATTCTCTTCGTCATTTGATTACTTTTATGTTATTTACTTATAGGTTTGTTTTTAAACTGATTGTAAATAATTTCAGATGTTAGAAAAAAATGTATTGTTTATATTGATTTACAATAGTAAGTACTTATTATAAAAAACTAGTTACGTATATAATAATCCTCCTTGTATACATTGACTATGAAGCAAGGAGATAGCTTTATAAATGTATTTCCAACAAAAATATGTAATTTTATTTTCCTCATATTTTCATGTATAATATTTATATAGTCTCTTTAAAAGAACATGTTTCTTCATTATCCTTTTAACTATCAAATTGCATAAAAGTTTACATGAAATCAGTGTTTTTATACGTTTTCTATTTTTTTAATGAATTTGTAAATTAAATAAAGATATAAGACGTTTCAATTTGATAGGTTTGTATAAATTACAATGAATAAGATTGATGTATTGAAATAAGATAATCTTGTCAAGAAAAAAATAGATGGATTGAATGATTGGTTAATGCAATGGAAGTGGAAATACACCAGTAGTTTTATAGAAAGGAAATGCAAGTGGAGGTATTGTACATGCTAACAAAATGAATAAGGGAATGACTCAGTTGAGTGAACTGTTACAGTATACAGTATGTTTACTGAATATTGCCTGAGGATGACTTCGCAAGACTGTTGGTCGTTGTAAAAGAGAAAATTAGAGAGAGCGATAGATGGAGAGAGGGTAGCGCGTTGTTTTTTGGCAGAAATGGGGTGGTAAAAGACGGGAGGGTGGTGTTGAAAGCAATTAAGGTTGTATCAATCATTGCAGGAGTGTCCCGTGACGTCATCAATCAACAGCCTGGACAAAAGCCCGGGAAGTTGAGCGCGCACTGTGTCACCGCAAACTCCCGTTCCTGACTGATTTCATTCAATCCATGCTATCCGACCATCTATTGTATACATATATATGATTTGGGGACATGTTTTTAGCAATATTATTGTAATATAATTATTTCACATTTTTTTTATTCCATTTGCTCCCGAGTTAAAAGCTTTTATAAACGTCAACCGACCCCTCTATCTAAAAGCCTACCTCGATACATAAAAAATAAAATACAAAAAATACAGTAAGGTACGTGATATTTAATTTTTCAATTGTTACAACATTCTTTATCTCTGAAATAAATAAAAAAATATTTAATTTTGCCTGACAATACAGTGACAATGTTGATTTCATACATCAATAATGTTCCGAAAGAATATAATAATATAGGTATTTTATTTTTAAAGTATTTTACTAAAGCTGTAATTTATCTCTATCAGTTCTTCATATTCTGAAATGATTTGACGATTACTCGGAATAATTTTACAACAGCAACAAAAAATACAACTCGATATTCAGAACAATTTTCTCTTAACTTTTAAATCTTTTAGAGTAGAAAAGTTTTTTGAATATTTTTATATTACTCAAATATTTAATAAAGTGTCGCATTCACGTGTTATCTGAACTAACAATTTATTGTAGAAACATTTTGTCATCAATCAATTTTTCTACAGTATTTTAGTTTTGAGAGAATTTCATAACATTTTGTACAGATTGGTATTATCTTACATAGCACTATATGGAAGCATGTTGTAAAAAAGTTAGTTTTATAGAAAAATAAATAAACGTTTCTCGCTGTAAACAATTTAATTCAAAATTATTAGAGTTCCGTATTAGTTGTTGCTGTTTAGGTCATCAGCCGAAAGGCTGGTTTGAACCTCTAGATGCTTTACTAAGTAAAACTAGAAGTGAGGTGGTTTATGATGCCTTACTCAATGAGTAGAAAAGTAGGCTATGCTTATCAGCATTTCAGGCCCTCCGAAAAGCATTCTACTTTCCACCCTGCAAATGGCACCTTCATTTCATTCACCACAAGGTATGGCTGTATAACGAAATTTGTTACTCTAAGAGAGGATAACTATGACTAGTGTCTTTTCACCTCTACCTCTTCTGTTCTTATGTTCTTCAGTCATATAAATTGACTGACCATGTGATATGAAACAGAACTATTTTTTGCAGCCCTGGAACAAGTAGATCGAGTGAAAATTATTTGACACTCCACCTATCTCTTATGGGAAATCGTATTAGTTATAGAAAAACAATTTTTTCTTCAAAAAATCTTATACGGACTTCTTTAAAAGGCAGATTTCCACGTCCAGAAGCCATCATCGTCTGTGATGGCCTACATATTTGAACCCAATGGAACTATTCTATCTTGCTGCAAAAACCAAATTTTTATTCCCTATTCTTTCCACGTAGTTTACTAATTAATTTTGTACTGTCTGTATAAACTTTATACTAGTAATAGCTAAACGTTTGCGAATGCCTTAAATTCTAAAATGTTCGTCCAAAATCCAGTCACTGGTAGCTTTTATAGCTTTTAAGAATTTTTATTTCCACTGCAGTAATCCTGCTTTTCTCTCTATTGAAAAACACTCCAGCCTCACTTACTAATACTGGGATTTAATACTAATACTGCTAATACTAGGAAACTAATAATCCTGGGAACTAATACTGCTAATATTCAGATTGCTATGAATTTATAAAACTTAATTCTTGTATCACTGTTGTGTATTTTATTTTAGAGAATCTGATGAATGTCCTACATGGACGCGTAAACTTATTTAAATACATTATTAAATCGTTATTAATTTTAAAAAAGATAAGTTACAACCTGTGTTTCATTTTTAGGGAATAGAGTAATACTGGTACCCAGCATTGACATATAAAATGCCTCTAGTCAAGGAATCTTCATAAGGAGCTTTAGTTAGGATTCCAGTAATGACGCAAACTCCAACAAGTAAGTCAAATTTTGGAAATTTAATAAATTTTCTTAACGATGTATTTGCAAATTCAAAATATTCAATGAAATGTTAAAAGAAAGTTAAAATTCGTATATTTAAGATGCTATTCGTAAAACAGTAAAATAATAAATATGAATGTAGTCTATATTCTACTACATTTACCTAATACACATAACTATTTTCAGGTGAGTAGTACCTTATATAAGAATTCTTAAATTTTATAATAATGTTTTGTAGTATTTAGTTCAATTATTGTAGTAATAATCTCCGACAAGGTTTCAGCTACTTTGTCCTTCAATAGATGACTCTCTTCTGCTATCGTCAAAAGACTTATACTTCTGTATTAACTTTGTGATGAGGTTTTCTTAAATTCTTAGATTATCTACCCGTTTCTTCTTATAAGTTGAAAATTCTCTCCTGAATTAAATTGATTTGTCTAAAAATTTCCAAAATTATTTTTAAACTATAATTTTTTTTCAACAAGTTCTGAACATTTTAAAATTTAACGATAACCTCAAAATTTAGATAAAGTGTGTTTCAGTTATATCCATGTTTACGAAACGTTTTCTTTGGTAATGTATTTTGTGATAAATGACTACTGAATAAAGAAAGTAATTCAATTGTAGTTGAGGCCTATCCAAGATCGATATCATCTAAAAAATATGAAACTGGAGTGAATGTCTGAAGAAATAAGAAAAGAATACCAAGGAAGTGTGTGTATGTGTGAATGAAGCAAGAAGGTGAAAAGCTGGAATGACGAGGGGAGAGTAAGTTGAAGAGCTCTGATGACGGTCATAAGAAGGAATAGTCAGAAGAAGGTAGAAGGGAATGACGCGGGAAGAGAGGGATATCTGGAATAATATTTCCATAGAGCAAAGAGGATGCAAAATGGCGCGATCCATCATGGTGAGTGAAGGATAAGGAGTATGACGGGGTTGGTTGGCGACCTCCAGGGCACTTCCTCACAGCTGACCCTCCTTCTCTTTTATAAGCCCTTCTGTATATACGTATATTGACCGGCTCTTCATCCTAACATTATTCTTTTTGGGACATTCTGGCCCAAATTATGTTGAATAAAAATTGAAATACGTGTGAAAAATAAGTTACCGTAATATATCATATTGCATATATGCCAATATTTCAAAAAATATGTTACTTTAATATATTCGTTTAAAGATTTTTTCATTGCTTATTTCAACACAAATTATTATTCAAATATTCTTCAAAATTTCATCAACCTTGACAAAACTTGTAAAAGGAACTAGAATAATAATAATTTAATCCGGACAATGTTTCACCTGCGTGATCATTAATAATTCTAAGAAACCGAAAAGAATTCATGTTTTTAGCTTCTGGTAGCCTATGTGTGTGTGTGTGTGTGTGTGTGTGTGTGTGTGTGAACAAAATATCTCAAGAACGGAACATCGTACGAACTTGAAACTTGAAATTTAAGTTAGATATTACTACCAAATGCGACACGAACATTTTCATCAAAATCGGTCGACCAGAAGTAGTAATATATTCATGTCATTTTTCACTTGTTTACAATTTTCTCAAAAAGTCTTCTAAGATTTTTTAAAAAATTGTCTCATTTACAAAATTTTTAATGCTCTATAAGATAGAGTAGGCGCCATATTTGCTGAAATTCTTGGAGAGACTGTTTTCTCGTACAAATTGGTTTCTTTAATATTGCGGCTTTAATATGCATTTAAGCGCAAAAATGTATACAATAAAAGTTGTAGAAAATTTAAAATCCTACAAATTTTATCTCGAACATTTTTTTGTATAACGCTTAGTTTAGCGGTAATTTGTGATTTTCTCTTTTTCTCTTCATGAAAATCTGTAAAATTCTGTCGATTTTTTAAGATTTCAGCCTGAGTATGCGTTTTACTACAAAAGTTTATAAAATAAAATTTATAGAAAATTAAAAGATCTACAACTTTTATATAGAGCATTTTTCTCTATAGAGCTTTTTAGCGTGAAAAAGTGATTTTTCATATTTTTAAGCCAAACAGATTAATTTTCATTTTGCATCATTCACTCATGATTAAAATAAGGTTACGTTTACTGAGTTTAGTTTTTTTGTTTATTTATAATGTTAGGTTATGGTGTTCATTATTTGCATTGGTAAGAGAAAGTCGTGTGAGTGTTTCACACCAGATTTTGTTTGTCCCTAATGAGTGTACGTTGCAATCTGTTCAATTTAAGAACAATAAGCAACTCTGTGACCCAATGAGATAAGCATGATGTGTATGACCTGTAAATGAGGTGTAGTCTTGTACAGACTCAGGCCGACCATTCATGAATTATTATGGTTAGTTGGACCCGAAGTATGAAGTACATCGGTAACCATATAATCCATATAAAAGTAACAACCTTTAGGCTACTAGGATTTGAACCAGAAATATATTTCTAAAAAGTTTTTGAATATTTTGCACGATATTAAAGTTATCTCTCTTGTTCGAACAGGTGAAGATCCCAGTAAATCAACATTATAAAATACAGTTCTTCATTTACCTTTCTTTGTTTGTAGATAAACATACTGAACCCATAAATTGTAGATTACTTTGTTTTATGATTCATTTCTCTTGTTAAATTGCTTTATTTTTTGGGGAAAATAAGTGGTAAAAATCATGAAAAATAAAAAAAAGATTGTTTAATGTGTCATAAGTGTGTGTAAGTACGTACAATATGTGATATATAACATATGTGTAAAAACGATGGAGATGTTTGCTTATCAGGATCCCAGGGGATGATAAGAAGCAGTCTTGTCAGTCTAGATAGGTCCCTAGGGGTCCAGATATCCCACATCCAACTTAAGCTACGGTACGTTTTATTTTTTGCTCTGACAAAACGCCAGGATAAAACAATTCTCTGCCGTTATTAATCCTGTGGTCGATTATAGCCGACCCGGTTGTCTCCGCCCTTTAAAAAAAAGGAAAGAGGAAGTAAGGAAAAGATGAGAATGAAAAGGAATGAGAATAAAAGAGGTGAGGCAAGGGAGAGGTTCGGTGGTAGTTTGGAGGGGGGACAACCTCTTCCTTTTAATACCTTTGTCTAGGGACTGATAAATGTCTTATGCCTCCCTGGGGAGAATTACAGTCTTGTTTTCATTAAAACACTATTCTTTTATTTAAAATTTTTATTATAATTATTTGAAAATAATAGCTGACTTCTTGTAATTTCATTAATTCTCATGATATGAAATCCCAAAAAGAATTAAAGGAAAACATTCTCGTGACAAAAAATGACATTATAAAAAATTCACTAATATTTAAACTAGAAAGTTATAAAGATTAATTTGTCAACACTTAGTAAAGTTACATCTGCTTTTTCTTTTTAGGTCGGCAATCACGGAGGCGACGTGGATCTTGAGTCCGAGTATACTAAAAATTTAATTCGTTGTACAGTGGAAATTATTCTCACTAGTGGTTTATCCGTGAGATTCTTCTTCCTCCAATGAATCTATTGTCCTGTTTTTTCCCTTTTATTACAAACTGTAGCAAGTCATAACGCGGACTCCTCAAGATGTGACCGAGGTAGTTAATTTTTTTTAATGATACAGACGATTTTCATTTTTTTATTAAATTTTTACAAAATTACACAGTAACTTTGTCGATCCAAGATACCTTCAGCATGGGTTTTTATATCTAGAGTTTGAAGACGTGCGATCTTCTTATGTCTTTTCCTTTTCCTCAAAGTCCTGCCTCATCAAACCAGCTAGTAAATTTAATTTATTAAATTTCTATTGTAGTAGTATCAAAACCAATTTTTTAAAAAGTCTCTGTTCTACTTAATCATTTTATAATCTGGATAAAATTGTTCGATATGTACTAAAAATTACGAATTATTATAAAGTTATTTTAATTTACAATAAGTATTTTATAAAGGTTAAGATTTTTTTTATATGATGTATTTCTTACCTGTCCGTACACGTGACTCCCAACTGTGGACATACCGTACGAGGTGTGGCTATTAAATAACGAGACTGACGTTGTAAAAAAATTTTATTTTTATTTTATACATAATCACACAAAATTTAAAGCAATGATGATTGTTTTTTTTTTGATATCATGGGATTGTGTACCTTCACTGGGTTTCTGAAGGTCAAACAATTAATCAATATTACTACCTTGAGGTACTTTCTAAACTACGTCAAAGAGTAAGCAAAAACGCCCCGAAATGTGGAAGAACAAATCATGGGTTCTCAACCAAGACAATTCGCCAGCTCTTTCCGCGTTATCTGTCAAGAAGTTCCTAGCCAAGTACAGCATCTCAGTATTAGAATATCCACCTTATTCACCAGATCTTGCATCATGTGACTTCTACCTGTTCTCTAAGGTGAAATCTGCATTAAAAGGGACAAGATTTGAGTCTGTGGATGCTGTAAAAGAGAAAGCGGCACGTGTTCTGAAGGAACTGCTAGAAGATGACTTCCAGCACCGTTTCCAACAATGGAAAATTCGCATGGAGCATTGAAGGGATAGAGAAAGAGTGTATATTGAGGGTGACAATAAGTAATTATGCATAAAATAAAAATAAAATTTTTTACAACGTTAGTCTCGTTATTTAATAGCTACACCTTGTATACAAGAAAAAGAACTGATAAAATGGAAAGATACAAAGGATAATGAGAAAACAAATGCTGTTATTAGTCACAGAAGAAGAGAAAATAATACATGGATATGAAACAGAACATATATATAAACGAGTGTCGACACAAGTAGTCAAACTTAAATAGAAATTTTCCGACCACACTTTACGACTAAAGATGACAGGTGGTCTTAAAAAAATACCATACTTGCGATCCTGGGAATACAAATGAGGAAGAGAAGAACTACAAATGGATGACCACATGACCTAAAGAGTGAAAGTGGACAGATATGGATGGACATTGCTCATGACAAAGATCAATGAAAATGGGACGGTGAGGCCTATATTCGAAAATGAATTTTAGAGGTTAATATGATATATAGATCTTAAAAGTCATTTGGGTTTAGATTTTGTAGTTCTGAATGAAAAATTATACAATAATTTTAATGGTGTTTTTTTTTACTTTTAGATCGTTTTGTCAAATCATTTACTGTAAACAACTTATGAAAGTAATTTATCAGTTATAGTAGGTTTGAAATTTTGAAGGAAATGGTAACTTTGTCTTGCTTTTAGACCCTAGCCGATGTTATCTACAAATCAACTATACTATTAACCACAAAATTGCCAGCTGTTTAGTAAACTAAACAGTCTTGTACCTTCACTCGTCCTGCCTTACAGTGTTGCCAATCCACCCGCCCTGTCCGTGGCACACTCATGGAATTGCTTCACTTAGTTCAATGCAAGCGTGACATACACGTTTTGTAACGTTTGTGGGCTGTTTTTTTAAAAGTCATTTTCGTTTTAAAAATTTGTTTATTTTGTAGACCTACCGTTTAATTGTTTAATACAGTCTATCGTAAACAAATTTTATTTATTTTTGTCAGTGTATTAAATATAATTTTATCTGTAAATATGAATGAATTTAGTGATTTTGACGAAGAACCTGGTGAATCGACTCCGAACAACGACAGTCGTTATCGAAAGAAAGACCTTAGAAAACAAAGTAAAGAAATAATCAGTAAAGTTTATAAGTTATTTTTTCTAAAGTTTGGCCAACAGTCCTGAAGCAAGAACAAAATTAAATTTATAATTTTTATGATAATAAGATCATAATAAAAGATAGAAAGTTTGTTCCTACTCTGCCAAATACGGCAACACTGCATTACTGTCTAACTAGATCCAGGCTCGCAATTTCATGGTTACTAGTATAGAAATAGAATACGAAACCTTTGGAATTACAGTGAAGTAGGTTACCAACTGAACTACCGAAACTGTCTAAGTCAAGTTTATGGCAAAAATATCTGTAACAAACTAACTTATAGATTTTAATTTAAAATATGTTATATTGTGATAAATTTTCTACAAGATTTTATATTTTATCTTTAAACAGTTTATTGTCTGTCACCAGATGGATTCAAGAAACTAGATTTCATTAATAAATTTCATAAAGTGTACATGAAGTAAACTCTTAAATTTATATCCACAACTTAAAGTTATGAAGTATATAATGTATTTTAAAATCAATAAATCATAATAAATTCTTGACTATAGGATAGTTTATACACAAAAGTTGTTTTAAAAATTTTAGTTATATTTTATTTCAAATTTTAATTAACTTTGTTATTATAAAAAATATTTTGTGACCAATCTGAACGTATGGTGTTCACCTCA
Organism: Catonia carolina; assembly: GCA_035578175.1. Classification (NCBI taxonomy): domain Eukaryota; kingdom Metazoa; phylum Arthropoda; class Insecta; order Hemiptera; family Achilidae; genus Catonia; species Catonia carolina. The sequence continues at coordinate 249,616,262 of JAQMRL010000001.1, read as the reverse complement.
CCAACTTTAAAGTTCTTTAGGGCTTTTAGTCAACATTTTTACTTTCTCTTGCCTATGTGAATGCATAGGAAGGAAAGATTGTTTTCATGTCGATTTTTCGAAATCGAGTTTTCACCGGATCCACACGTTTTCAGACCACCTGAACCCGAAAAACATATTTATAGCGATTGGTCTGTGTGTGTATGTGTGTGTGTGTGTGTGTGAACAAAATATCTCAAGAACAGAACATCGTACGAACTTGAAACTTAAATTAGATACTACTACTGGACCCGACACAAACATTTTTATCAAAATCGGTCAACCGGAAGTAGTAGTTTATTCGTGTCATTTTTCACTTTTTGCGATTTTCTCAAAAACGGCTCCTATGTTAGCGGCCTCATTTACTAAATTATTTATGCTCTACAAGATAAGGTAGGCACCACGTCTGCTGAAATTCTTGGCGAGTTGTTTTTGTATAAAAAATTGTTTTTTTAAGATTGCGACTTTAATTTGCATTTTAGCGCAAAAATGTATATATTAAAAGTTGTAGAGAATTTAAAATCCTACATACTTTATTTCAAACATTGTTTTGTATAACGCTTAGTTTAGTGATAATTAGCGATTTTCATGAAAATCTGTAAAAAAATCGATTTTTTTAAGATTTCAGCCTTAGTATGAATTTTACGACAGAAGTGTCTATTATCAAATTTTTAGGAAGTTAAAAGATCTACAACTTTTATTTAGTGCATTTTTCTCTACAGAGCCTAGTTTAGCGTGAAAGAAAGATTTTCCGTATTTTTAAGCCAAACTGAGGTTGATTTTCATTTTGGGTCTTTCACTCATGATTAAAATTAGGTTATGTGTATTGAGGTTAGTTTTTTTGTTTATGTGTAATGTTTTATTACTAATGTTAAATTATATTGTTCATTATTTGTATTGGCAAGAGAAAGTTGTGTGAGTGTTTCACATCAGATTTTTTTAAAAAGTATTGTGGCATTCTTCTTCTTCTTAACGTGCCCTCTCCGACCGGAGGTTGGCAATTATGATGGCTAGTTGGACTTTAAACACCGCAGCTCTGAACTGTTCTACTGAGGTAAAACGAAAGCAGTCGCGAAGATTCTTCAACCAAGAAATTCTTCTTCTTCCCCTGAATTGTGCCTTGTATCATCAAGCGAAGCATTTAATATCTTGGTACATTTATAATATGATCCAGATATTTCATTTTACTTTTTTGGATGGTGTAAACAAGCTTCTTTTCTGTTACCATTTTCCTCAAGACTGCCTTGTTGGGTACTTTATCCATCCAGGGTACTTTTAGCACGCGCCTGTTCAACCAAGCTTAAACGCATCTATTATCTTGATATTCATCTTCTTTAACGTCGAATTGTGACATTGGGCAATTGTATTTGTCTATTACGTTAGTGTGTTTTGACAGGTATGGTTTATTACTTGGTGAGCTCTGTTTGTCTACTTTGAAAACTCACTTGTATTCCATTAGGCTGCCTGTGTATTGCTATTTATTTTTATATTGTATTCCATTTTTTTTGTCTTTTGTTATTTATTTCTGGATTGCTTTATTTTATTCTTTGTGCGTACTACTCTATTTATTATTATCCTGCATTTTTCCTGTCGAATAACTGATTTATTTTTCTAATTATTGATTTAACTAGGCATATTTTTCCAATTTAACAATTTGAAAGAATACTTTGTAGTATTCTTATCAAATTTGAGACTAATTTATTTATTTTTAAAACAATAGAAGTTTAAGTGTTTAGGTTGTATGTATAATTAAGAAGGGGTAGGCCCTATTTTGTTGTTATTAGGTATTTATTTATTTTATAGCTGCGCTCAGGGAAAACAGGGAATCCTGGCAGACGACCATCATTATGCTGAGTAATCATCATCATTATGCCAAGATTATGCTGAGTTTGTTGTTTATTTCTGTTTCTTTTTCTTTTGAATTTTGTATTATTATTTTTTGTGATATGCTGTAAATCAATTATGTTTTAAATAAAGGCATTGTATTAATTAAATTAAATTATTATCCTTTTAGACTTTCAGTCGGTTTTATAAAGCAACCGTTTTTAATGCGAGTCAGTGTTGTTCTGAAAGTAAAATGGTGAGTTGTTTGAAACCTAATTGGTACATTAGATGTGCGTATTGAGCAGTTTATGCGTGACATAGTAATAGTGTGCTATTATTTAGAAGTGCACAGATTGTTGGTTTTTAGATAGTTAATTTATTATTTGATTGTAAATAGCCATCACTTATTATTAGTTCAGTATAAATCTTAAGATTTTAATAACATTTTGTAATAAATTTAATCTATTATTAGTTAGTTTAATTGTAATTTTAAAGTAGTTATAACCGTAATCATTTATTGTAATTAATTAATTTGTTAAAAATGCTTGCCTTAAGTTTTAAAGAAAATTCAGTATTTTATTGATAATTAGATTCTGAAAACTCTCACAGAACAAACGTTACAATATTTAAGAAACAAATACATGATTCTGTTTTCATGAGAATACTGTTTGCTAAACTACCCATTTGCAATTCCAAACAGTAATAATGTTAGAGATTTAACTGTGATAAAGTTGTTTGTTTGTATTTGTGAAAGGGATGAAGATATCCAGAAAAAATAGAAAAAGAAGATACAGTGAGTATTTTGTAGAATTAAGCAAACAAGAATGAACAATGATGTTCAGTGGTGTGTTATAGAGTTTGCAGACGACGTGTGAAGGGTTGGTTTTTGGAAAGTGGGCGGGAGGGTTATGTGACCACTTCACTTGTTAACTGGTTATATATATGCAGAACAGTACCATCATCAAACATCAAACAGATGACCAACGGAGTGATACCTTTGGAAATGTACTGTGTGATCTGCATTGGTACTACCGCTGTGCTCATTCTGCTTGGCAACCGAATAGAGAGATCAAACGCGCAAAGCTCACTCTATTGACGGTCAGTACTTCTCACTGACACGCCTCTCTCTTCTCTTCCCTATTTACAAAAATGTATTGCTCTTTGAGTAATCCGCCTCTCTTTCTCATACTCTCTTTCTAAATCACCAAAGAAAAATACTCATTTATTTATAACAGATTTGTTCGTTTCGAGAAATATGTCTCTTTTCCTTCATCATCTTACTGTGTGAAATTTACAACAAAATGATAAAAATTGTATCTTGTTAAATAAAAAATTAAGATTATAAAATAAAATGGTAGTACACAAACCTTGAAAAATAATTATTAATTATTGAATCAGTCAATTCAGATAACCAATAAGTCAAAATTTTACATTTTTTTCCTTAATGCATTTTAAAATTAACTGAATGTAAACACACCATTCATACAAAAATTACAACATATGTCTGGCTTTTCTTAAGTAGCCTAATACGTAACACTAACAGAAAGCTTATTGTTAAGGATATAAAATGTTTCCTTCTAATTAAAAAATGAAAGTGGGTGTTTTTTTAAAGTTTAAGCTCTACTTTCAAGTGGAAGAGTCCATAACAAAGATTCTATGCAAAAATCTTTGTAAGGTGCATAACTACTGTTTATAACAACGACAAAGAACGTGAATAGCCCTGAAAATCAACTTTTTTCTCTCTTAAATTTAAGAATTTTAGGTTTTATTTTTGCAGAAAGGTATTTTAAGTCATAATGTAAACTACTGAAATAAATAAATTAATACTATTGTGCAGCACAATTTTCTTCTGGTCTAACAACGTACATATTTTACAAAAAAAAAAAAAAACAACAGAAGTTAAACATTTTACTCCAATTTATTTCAGAAACACCTAAAGTCTAAATTTTCAAATTTTTTTAACAAATGGCTTGTCTTTAAAAATACAAAAGCAAATTTATATTAAGGGACAGCTCTTTGAACAATTTATATTTTGTAATTGAAACATAATTAATTATAAGTTTTTTTAATTTTTCCATAAGTTAGTTTTTGACTTAAGGCTTTCTAAAATGACCGATTGTATTAGGATGTTATTATCCTAATACAATTAGGATATTGGTGAAACAAACACAGGTAAAATATAGCTTCATTCGTTTCCCATTGTAATATTCGCATCTAAAGCATTTTAGGAAGTTTGCAGTAGTAGTTCTTCAAGCTATTATTTTCGTGTCCTGAAACTACGCCCCAATTGTTGCTCTTGCTGATTAAAAATTAAAACAACCATTGCACTGGTTTTCAATACACTAGAAATATATTTACAACACAAAATCTGATTTGAAATATTCACTTGACATACTACGTAAATAATGTAAAACGAGAAACATAACCTATTTTTAATCATGCGGAAATGCCGCTAAATATAAATCAACCTCTTTTGGACTTTTTTTTGATAAGTATTCTTAATATTATAAATTATGGCTGTTCAGAGAAATATTGAGGATACCATGGACGCGTCACCAAATTAAAGTTCCTGCAGGGAATGAATAAAGTCCTAGAATTGGTAAACATCGTCATAATGTCTTTGCTCTCTGTTCTTACGAAAATTTTAAGAAAATACATAAATTAATAGTTAGTTTTCATCATCAAAATGTTGTAATCTTTAGTATTTCGGGCAAATCATGAGGAATTATAAGAGATATGAACTTTTACAACACGTTCTGCAAAAGGAAAATAGAAGGAAAAGGGAATCCTGGGAGACAAATAATTTCCTGGCACGCTAATGTGAGGGCCTGATTTGGAAAGAACTCCGCGGAATTTTTCCGGACAGGAACTAACAAGATCAAAAATAGCCGTGATCATCGCCAACATTGGTTATGGATAATAACCGCAATAAGAACTACAATACCAAGATAAATATTGTATTAATATTTTTGTACCTTCCTATAGAGATACAGCTCTATAACATGTATATGTATTGTGACAATATCGAAAAGGAAGATGGTTCGAGAGGCTACTGGATAGGTTTCTATTCATAAGATGTTAAAAATAGCAAATAATAGAGTGACAAAGTAACAATAGGGTTAGTTACAAAAGGATATAATAAGGTAGGGTTTTTGTTGTACAACTATTTGTGAAAGAGTCGGTTGGTTACCTGTAACGCCTTTTATTCAACTTTGGCTTGTTAACATTAGTTATGATTTTTCCAGAAGCAATAAAAAAGATTATTGATCAAATCTCTGTATCTTTCGAGAAACCTCTTTCATCTACCTATATAAAGAACGCCCGAGTGCGGTCAGGAGTTAGTATTCGTTTGATCTTTGACGAGTGTTTATTACGAGTGTGCTATTGGGACGTTAGAAGAGGTCACTGCTCCGGGCATTGTAGTGGTCAACTATTGTTATACTATCTTATTGTGTATGTTCATTATATTAAGTTTTTGTGTATGTGCATTCTATATAATTGTCTGTAAGTAGTGCTAAGTAAATTATTAAGTTATTTATTGTATTACTTCATTTTAATTAGTTTATTATTTATTTTGTAAATCTTTTAGTCGACCGAAACAGACCTTAGCGATAAGTGTCACAGCACATTCAACATGTTTATTCAAATAATGTTGTTGTTTAGATCATCAGCCAAAACCTAAGTAAAACGAGGAGTGAGGTGGTTTACAATTGCCTTCTTCACTGAGTGGAAAAGTATGCTTATCAGCATGCCTGGCTCTCTGAAAAGCACATATTTTCCACTCTGCAAATGACACCTTCACTTCATTCACCACAGGGTCTGACTGTATAATGAAATTCATTTCTTTAAGATGAGATAACTCTGATTAGTGTCTTTTTCACGTCTACCTCTTCTGTTCTTAAATAATTCAGTCATTTAGTTGGCTGACCATGTGATAAGAAACAGAACTATTTTTTTTTGCCCTGCAATGAACAAATTGAGTGTAAGTAATTTGACACTCTACATGTCTGTTATGGGCAAATTCAAATAATTATAATAATTTTTATTCAGCCAGAGATGTTTGTAAACACAATTTTAACGAATTCTCTTAAGAGGCAAACAATAAATCCACGCGCAGCGTAAAGCAAATGGTAGTATGTTACAGGGTATACCCTTCTTATAGAACACAAAATATTGAAAGGCAACTCATTAGAAATATTAGGCTACAGTAAATTGTTAACGAAACCAATCGACTGCGTTCACCTTCCGGCTTATTTTTAGACTGGCTATAAATTATACTTTAAACTTATCGGGTTACCCGATAGAGTATTACATTATTATTTAATTATCCAACTTTGTAATTTAATAAAACTTCCAAATTTTTCTTTTCTCCAAAATTTTAAAATTGTATTAAAACGAACAAGTAAAAAGTAGACATGTATCTACAATGATATTTCTTCAAAGCTTTTTCCTTAAGATTTTTTCTGTTGAAAGCGCCATAACTGAGTTTAAGGGGAAATAGAGGAGGGGTTGATCATAAAAAGATGCCATTATGATAATGGCATTGATTATTGGTTGGCAATGGAACCGCTTTATGACCTTATAATGCAATACAAGAAGGCAGTGACGGTGCCAGGGAAATGTATACCAATAAATGCATACTTTGAAAAGATATTCAACGCTGAAGTAACTTTAGCTTTAGATTTTAGATCTCGTAAAATGGCACATTTAGAGTACATATTAAATCTCTAAACCCCTTTATTGATTCTATATTTAGCGATATTCAGTAAAAAGAAACGTTACGTTATCTAGAGCTAAGTCGGTGTCGAGAGATTTCTTTTGTGATAAATTTACTGATATGAAATCATTTTGAAGTATTTGAAATACTGCTTAAATATCAGGGGTGTAATGAAGGATCAGAAGTGATTTAGTTTGCTATCATTTTTCAATTTATTCAGTCTTTGAGGCGCCAATGTTATATTACTCAGTTGTAAAGTTATAACAAATATGAATATAATACGGATATCTTCTTCTTCATCCAATCAAGGGTTAGATCCCAAGACCTGTTCCGGCATGCACCTAGCCACCGGTTGCCCCGAATCGCCCCGTCCAATCGTCTGTAACTTCTGACCAGTCTAGGAATCCTGTGTGAAAACATTTTTTCAAGATGATCGATCCATTTCTGGCGGTACTCCATAATTGTCTCCTTAATAGAACATAGATCTAAGTCTCGCTGTACATCCTCATTTCTGAACCAATCCAGTCGACTACAGTTCCTATGCATCTCAATAAGTGAATTTCTGCCAACTGAATGGAATTTTAATATTTCTTCTAGCCACACCCATGCCTCACTGTCATATGCCAGTGTTGGGACAGCCACTGTCTTATAAAATTTTGTTAATGTGCCAGTTCGGGGCCTTCCCTTCAAATTTCAATGTATTGTACCACAAATCTTACTAATTCTCTGAACCGTTTATGTTAGGTCATTGTCCTTTTCATATGACACATCTCATCTCAAAGAGGCAAAGTGGCTGACCTGTTCCAGAACTATTCATTCAATCCAGAATCATTCCAATCAGTATTGGAGTTCCAATGCTGGTAAAATGCACTGGTGGGGAGATGGATGTCGAATAAATTTCACTATTAAATACCAGTTAATGCCTCCTGTTGCTGTCAAAAGAGACAGAGCCTGCTATCTTACAGTAGGTTAACTCTGCCAGCAAATCCTACTTCCAGGAGTCCTTGTCTTGACCTCTGGGTGCATGGCGGCATGTGCGTTTTCGTTATGCAGGAGGATGGAAGAGGGTGAAAGGCGAGTTTTCGGCGCCTTAAAACGGAAACATTTCAGCTAAGGTACCCAGACAGACTACTAAGCTAACCCTAAGCTAACCCAGGGTACTAACCTAACCCTGACAGAAGGTTACGTGGTCCTCCTGGGTGGGGATTGTGCAGAAGGTTAGTGTCCTGCTCACGTAAAATCTTTGTTGTTCTTGGAGTATTCACAATAGCTTTGGAATCAAGACAGAAAGTAATACAGATAGAAGAAAATAATCATATAAGGTAACGAATCGCCCAAATAAAAAAATATATAAACATATTCAAATCTTATAGAACGAAATACAAAAAATGTAGGAATGAAACTCTACGGACATCTGGTGAGGATGAACCAAGAAAAACAAAAGATATTTGAAAAATAACTACCAATTCGCTGAAAAGAACATAAAAACCAAAATTGCTCAAAGAAAAAATACCTAATGTCGCTAAATATAAATAAAGGAGTAATACAATAAAAAAAAATTAATAATAAGTTAAACATAGGGGGTTTTCATAGAATATTGAACAGTCAACAAATGGAATCGTAGGGAAGAAAGAAGGTATTTTCAAAATTAATGAAGAAAAGTGAGAAGAAAGAAACTCAATCTCCAAAATAAAAACTCGAGTTAGAAAGTTAAAGAAGTAATATATACATGATTTTAGTAGTCCTAAGTTGATTGAAACAAAAAAAATTTAAGGATCAAAAAATTGAAAACAAATTTTCTTTCCAAGGGTTAACTCAAGAATTTAATGTAGTATTAATTGTTTATTATAGTAATGCCTGCTTATACAATTTTACCCAGATCCTGAAACGGACATTAGCAATAAGTGTCACAGTATTGTTGATTAGGTCATCAGCCGAAAGGCTGGTTTGAACCTGTAGAGGTTTTACTAAGTAAAACGAGGAGTGAGGTGGTTTACAATCACCTTTCTCACTTAATGGAAAAGATCGCTTATCAGCATGCCGGGTCCTCTGAAAAGCACATAATTACCATTCTGCAAATGACACCTTCACTTCATTCACCACAGGGTCTGTTTGTATAATGCAATTCATTACTTTCAGAGGAAACAACTCTGATTAGCGGATATACTCGTATTTTACACATCTACCTCTTCTGTTCTTAAATGATTCAGCCCTCCAACGAACAGATTGAGTGTAGATAATTTGGCACTCTACCTGTCTGTTATGGGCAGGTCACAGTATTAAAGAAATAATATTTTCCGTGTGCATGTTGTCCACACAGCGTCCGAGCTTAGTTATTAAGTTGGCCTTCAGTCTAGCCTAGTCAGTCGGCTAATGGTGAGATGCTTTAAATTTTAAGTAACACTGGTTGGAGAAACGATGTGTATAAGGACGAGCAATCGTATTAGGTGTTGACTTAAATAAAACAATTTTGATAACAAAATAACTGTATGTCTAATATTTAGGACATACCAACTAATATTACTAAAGAAAAGACATAGTAATATGAATCTAATGCAATAATTCGTCATCATGAAAAGATTTGATATTAATTAGGTAGCCCTATTATACATAACATTTTTTGGATTTATTTTAAAGCAAATCAAGTGACAAACAACAAATGTTTTCCTATAGTGTATACTACAAACTTGATAAAAAGTTTTCAATAGTAGTTCAATATTTTGTACAGAAAGTATATTTCTTAAGAACTTTTCAGCTTTATTTCCTGGAAAAATATTTTATGATTTGTTTATTACAAATGAGATGAAGATTTAGAAGAAAAGGACACGCTGTTTATGTACTACATTTTTTAAAAAATTCCTAATATGTGTAAGTTGTAATCTGTTCAATTCAGAACAATAAGCAACCTCATGACCCAATGAGATGAGGATGATGTGTATGACGTGTAAATGAGGTGTAGTCTTATACAGACCCAGGTCAACCACTCCTGAGAGAGTATGGTTAATTGAAACCCCAACCATCAAAGTACACCGGTAACCACTAGGCCTATCTAGTATTCAAATCCGTATAAAAGTAACTACCTTTACTAGGATTTGAACCAGGAACTTTCGTCTCCAAAATCAGCTGTTTAACAGCTGACTCACGGTGACGACTTTACCTCTAGACCAACCCGGCGGGCTATAATGTACTACTGATAAAATTATTGTAAAATATTGGTCAATAACAAACGCAGCTTTTTACGTATCCAAGCATACCATTCACAAATACCTGAAAATACCAACGGTTCGAAACATTGTAAACGAAACATACAACTCATTACACATAAAGACAATTGACCACATAAATCCAAATGTCCAATCTCTTTCAACTAACGATCTCCCTGTTAACAGACGACTGAAACGAAGGTGAAATAGGCATCTTCTCCAAACACCATAAAAATAAATTTAATTTTTCATGCCTGTGTCATTTCATAAAAACAAAAAATCATTTTATAAAAAAAATCATCCATCGTAGTTTATAAATCGTTATGATTGAAAAATATTGGCTCCACATTCCTTGCAAAATTTGACGTCGAAACCGGTCACTGGATCAATTCTCATTCACATCACAATCCCGCCATTCCTCATTCAATCCATCTCATTTATTAGTTTTGCTTTAAAAAATTATACAGTTGTAAATCTAAATAAAGTTGAAGCCAAAAAAAAATTGGTCCCTAAAATTTGGTTTCCTATATTAGTAGTATTTACTTTGAAGATAATTTGTTTCGAGAAATCAAATTATAATATAGTCATACGGTTTTTTATAATATATGGAGGATGTTTTTGAATATAATTTACAAATCGATTTCTAACCCAATATTGTTGTGGGTTGGAAGTGGGAGAAATAATAAAGATAGAAATAATACTAGATAGAGGCAGAGATATCGAGAGAGTGATTCAAAGAGTGAGATGTTGGGGTATGGAGAGGAATGAGCCGTTCGTTCAAAGTGGATATCAGAGAGCTCCTAGAAAAACGCTGGTTGATGCTCTCTTTTGTCCGTATGGTATATTGAGTGTGCTTTGTTATCAGATCTCAAGGAGTTCTTTGTTTAATTAGTCACCACCTCTCTTACTAAACTTCTGCCAGACAGCCGAACTCTTATCCGTTCGACCAAGCCAAATAAATACCCTTACTAAATATCGTACAATGATCTTTTACGTCATCGCATCCGTGTAAAAGTGCTGTAGAAGAAACTAAACGTGCACAACTCGTTTACCAAATATCCGCTTTTGAATATCGATTTCAAAGAACAGCGAAATATAATGCGTAGGGTCTACTACGCAGAAATAGACTACCTTATTTAAAATTTTTTGTGAAAAGTACAACTTATTTACAACTGCTCAATATTTAAACAGTATACATTCAGATAGTTTTTAAATATTCTTCTTCTTCTTCTTCTTCTGCATTTCAAGGATTAGGTATCTCTGCCTGTTCCGAAACTCTTAAATCTGCCCATATCTTTCTTGGGCGTCCTCGTTCTCTTCTGCCCTCCGGCTTATGTATCCTATCCTCCCTCATTCTGTTCACATGCTCTAACTACTACATTCTGTTCTGAGATACCGTATAGTTATAGAAAAGATGTTGAGTCCCTTCCTTATCTCTGTATTCCTGTAACGATCTTCTCTACTACACCCATACGTATGTCAAAGAAATTTTATTTCAGATGCTTGCAATCTATTCTGCTCTCGCTTTGATAGCACTTAAGTTTCACTGCCATAGATAAGGGTCGGTTTTTTAAATATTATGATCGTCATCTGTCAAGGATTAGGTTCAATGGTCTGTTCCGGCATCCATCTCTTTTTAGGTCTTCCCAAGCCTCGCATCCCTCTAGGTTTATATTTTTATGCTCGCAGAGAAAGTCTGTGAGCTGGCATGCGAAGTAAATTATTGGACCAGTTTCTCTTATAATATATTCTTAACGTTTACAATAGTGACTGAAATTTAACTCGACGCGGACCGCTTCGTTACGTACTGTATCTAACCGGGTACAACCTTTGACTCCCCGCAAAAATCTCATTTCAGCAGCCTGGATAGCTGATTCATTCCTTTGTAATGACACCCATGTAAGCATCAAAAATCAATGCAAGCATCGAAAGTTTTAAATATAAACTATAAATCGTGTAATTAACTTACAACTAGCGAATTTGATGTAAATAAAAAATACGACTTGAAAATACAAAATATGACTATAAACTATGCGGTCGGCCACACTGACGTTGTTGGTAACATGCTCACCTCTCATCATGCGGTCGTGGGTTCGAATCCCGCTTAGACACGTCATATTTTCATAGTAGTTGACGCAACATTAAATAAAAAAATGACTATATAAGGACTCAGAAATTAACACCACTCATTAGTAGAACCGCGACAGGATGTTTTTTTAGACCAGATGCAATTTATGTAATTTATAATAAAATTTTAATTGATTACATAGGTACTGTACTTTTCTGTAGATTTATTTATTTTGCAATTAATTATTTAGGTTTGTTAAATTATTTTGGTTTGGTTATCAGCAAATACGGTACATAATCGGTGGTTTTTGTGTAAGTCTATACGTGTAAATTCCAGACCTGATATCGAACTAGGAACCTTCTGCTTTTCTGTGTACAGCGCAGTACATAGCGCTCTAATCAGTGCGCCACGACGGAAACTTTTCTTTAACTATTTATTTAATTTAGTCTTTCTTGGCTCAGAATTTATTGCAACGTGTGAGTGTTAAGTGAAACCATGTATCTGCTCCATTTTTTTCGTGGGTTGCTTGGTAAATTTGGTGTATTTAGACCACACATAAGTGGGTTTTCATTAAGGGGAGCAAATCATTTTCATTATCCTTATACCTACAATATTAACTAAAGGTACATTTTTTGTAGAAACCGTTAAAGCTACAAAGCTGAGGTTTGACACACCTATGTACACATTTGTACCTGAGCTTTTTCATTTACCTTCATCTAATTAAAAAAAATTTTTTTCTTAAAACAGGGTAAAATGTATATGTTTTTTACGTTTCTTGCCTATATGAATATATAAGAAGTAAAATATAGTTTTCATGTCGATTTTTGAAAATCGAGTTTTCACCGGATCTACATGCGTTTTAGCGCAAATATTTATATAATAAAAGTTGTAGAGAATTTAAAATCCGACAACTTTTATTTCAAATATTTTTTTGTATAAAGTTTAGTTTAAAAGTAATTAGCGATTTTCTGGGTTTTTCTCACGAAAACTTGTGAAAAATCGATTTTTTTAAGATTTCGGCCTTAGTATGCATTTTACGACAAACGTGTATAATCAAATTAATAAGGAATTAAAAGATCTACAACTTTTATTTTAACCATTTTTCTCTACAGAGCCTAGTTTAGCGTGAAAGAGTGATTTTCCGAATTTTTAAGCCAAACAGAATTTGAGTTTCATTTTTGATCTTTCACTCATGATTAAAATTAGGTTATGTTTTTTGAGGTTAGTTTTCTTTTTTATTTCTAATGTTAGGTTTTATTTTAATTATTTGCATTGGCAAGAGAAAGTTGTGTGGGTGTTTCACACTAGATTTTTTATGAAATAAAACACCCAAAAAATAAAAATTATCTAAAATTTTTGAAATAGGTACTTCTGTAGTAAATACACACATTAATACTAAAAAGTACTGTGCAAATTTCACACTCTAGGTGAGATGGTTCCTGATAAAAGTGTAGCTAAATTAAAAACATACAATACGGGAAAACGCATGTATAAAAGCATAATTTCGCAACAGAAAAACTAATTGTCCCTTGAAATTAACACTTCCAAATCACCAATATAATATTATCTTGTGTTGCAGCTAATTCCAATGCCTTCTAATGTACTTATAGAGTATTATACTTTTACATCAACGCGACCTTCATAATATCAGAGCAATAACGTGATGATATTATTCTATTAGTTCCAAGTTACAAGAATGAAAAACGTAAAAGAAATATTGAAATAAACACTACGTACCACCAACGTAAAAACATATATTGTCTCTTCAACAGAAAAAAATAATCAAAGTCATGTTATGTATTAATTTAAACAGGGATAAATCTATCAATTTTATGGTAAAATCAAAAATCGATATTTTAAAAAATTAAAATCGGTCTGCTCCCCTTAAATTAAAGTTTATTCCTTGAACGACGATCAAACTTTAGATGTGTCATAACAACTTGATAATATCAAATTTATATTTATAACAATTTAAGTTTATAACATGGATAAAATCTAAGTGTAAACAATTTATTGCTAAATTATATACTGCTGTTCACATGGAATTGATTTTATCATTTAAATCGTTTAATTTGAGGTTATATTGTCATTATACTCAAAAACTTTTGGGGATGAACCGGAGCAAATATTTATATAAATTTAAACTTACAAGTTGTCAACAACGATTCAAAAATAAACAGTTTGACAAGCCTTAAAAATTTAAAAAAGATATTTATATATTTTCTATATGTAGGTACATATTATAAAGACTTGATGCACACGTCTATTTTTAATTGTTTACGCTTGATTTATTTGACGCTTGTGAATTGTCGCTTCACTTTATCGTCACACTTCGGTAAACAGACCTTCATTTTTCCTACATCATACTGCTGGATATCAACTTACTGACTTTCGACGTTTAAAATTAAATGGAAGGTTTGTATTTTAGAAATGATCAGAAATTTTACTCTTACAATCAAAAAAACCAATTAAAATTTAAGGATCTTAATTACATGTGGAAAACAGTTTAATGAAAAACAATCAGAGAATCTTTTGTTTACGTAAGTTCCGAGGTAAACTTACTGTTTAAGTACTAAGATATCTTGCAGAAGTCCAAACGACGGTGTAATAACTTTTGAGTACTCATGTTGAAAGAAAAATTATTAAAAGTAAATTGTAGGCTTTTCAGTTGAAAAGTCTTACTATACTATACTGAAGTTCCCGGATTATAGTTCTGGTTGGGTTGTGAAAATAAACAAACAAAATAATCAAACTATATTGTTACGTAAAATAATATATAAACTTTAATCCCACATGACAACCCAAAATTAGGGAAATTTATATTAATATCAAAAAAAATTAAAGAAATTAATATTTAAGTGGTTTATTACTTAAGTTGGTAAGCCAACTTACCAATTACATATTAAAAATTTCACATATTTAATAATAGAAACAAAACAAAAATTAAAGATACTTACTACATGAAAACAGAACAAGTACTTTTACATTGACAACCCATCAAATTGCCAATAACGGGCAGGTGGAGTGTTAAATTAATTGCACTCGATCTGTTAGTTCCAGGGCTACAAAAAAATGTTCTGTTTCTTATCACATAGTCAGTCAATTATATGACTAAACTATTTAAGAACAGAAGAGGTAGAGGTGTAAAAGATACTAGTCAGAGTTACCTCCTCTGATAGTAATAAATTTGACTATACAGCCAGACCCTGCGGTGAATGAAGTGAAGGTGTCATTTGCTGGGTGGAAAGTGGGTGCTCTTTGGAGGGCCTGAAATGCTGATAAGTTTACTCTTTCAACTCAGTGAGGAAGGCAGTAGTAAACCACCTCACTCCACGTTTTTACTTAGTAAAACCTCTAGAGGTTCAAACCAGCTTTTTGGCTGTTGACCTAAACAACAACAATCCGTCCAGAAATTTGAATGTATAAATTATTGATACACACGTTTGAACATAAATTCGTAGTATTTTTATATTAGGCTATATTGAAAATCTCTAGAAAGGATATAAGAAAACATATTATTTTTTTTATCAAAAATTGGCAGAGACAAATAGCTTATCAATTTGAGTAAAAAAAATATTTTATCTTCACAAACTTACTAGATGAACAGATACACTTGAAAGAAAATTTTGTTTCCAGTTTTCAAAAATTAATTTAGCGGGTATAAAAGAATTTATTACTATCATCATTTTTTCAGAAACTGTTTAAATTTCTTTTTAAAACTATATATTTGAAAACCTTCAAGTTGGTTATTATAAATTTTAGTACAATTTTAATTTTAATTTTGATACAATAAACTTTATTTATTTATATTTTTGAAGAATATTAAGAAACAGTTGTTAATATTAAACATCAAGTTCATGGTAAATGGCGGATAACCCCTAACAACACAGTCTACAAGGAAAACGAGTTGCTAATCGACACCATGGGAAAAAGGAGAATTGCTTTTTTCAGTCACCTCTGCAGATTTCCTGATACAAGATCACTAATCAGCTCCTAAGTTAACAACTCAAAAACAAGAACCAAAATAAATGTTTTCAGGAAATAAAGTCCGACATTAAAGACTTAAACACAACTGAGAAAATTATTCAAAACCGAGAAGAAAAGAAAATATTAAGGCATAGTAAGCTTTGCCGACTCCCCTACAAGGAAAGAAAACAACGCAACACATAACTGATAAAATAACGGCCAGCAGATCAAAAAATATGAAACTGGTATGAAAGCGAAAGAGACAAGAACAAGCCAACTCCGTAGCTTCAAAGACATAAACATGGAATGACTCAAGTGCTCCAATTGGGGCGCAAACTAGAGAAAAAGAAGAAACTTTATCTAGGACTCTATGAACAGGGGTCATTAAATCAGTAATTGATAAAATAGGTTGAGTTACACAAATTAGACTAGTGATTTAAGTAAGATGATCAGCTGTGAATGATCTGAATTTTATTTTAAGAATTTACACGAAGACCTAGAAAAACAAACTGGGTAGACAAATCAAACACAAAAGTTTCTTGATAGCAAGTTAAAGATAAAAAATCTTTTAGTTATTAAAATAAATAATTCTTTTAATATTATAGTAAATATGTCAAAATTTCAAGCTTTTCTTACAATGAAAGTTGCCTTTAAGGACAATAACTATAAAAAGTAGAAAAAAGCAAGCAGAGATAGAAAACGGCTATCCTTTATGATGATGTTGAGTGAATAAAAAATGTGTGTTTTTCTATGAGAAGGGAATGTGTCATAATAATGTAAGGGTGATAAACGTTTTGACTAAGAGAGAAAAACTGAGGAGGAAAAGAGGTAGATATTGTAAGTGTACATAAGGGAAAATGTAAAGAAAAAGGAAAGAGCGAGTAAGAGGGAGCGCAAGGTCAATATCCATTACTCGGGCACATAAAACCAGACTTTATCGCCATCTTGGATTGGTTAGTAAAAGGGGGGTAAAGATGGGGAGGTTGTACTTGAAACCCCCGATACTTCTTTTGTTTAACTCTGTGCTGAGTCTACGTTTCCAACCCTAACCGATAACGAACTCAGACTGAAATGTTCTTGATAAATGCAAGCCTTAAACCCTTCAGTTTGAATTATACATGCTAATATTGTGGGTATATTTCTTTTCCATATGATTTCTAATTTTTCATATTCTAAAACAAAGATAAAACACGAAAGATTAAGGAAGTGTTTGTGTTCGATTCAATGAAAAGGCGATGTAGATGATTAAGTAGTTGTAACCGAATACTGACGTAAAGTTCCTGAGTTCGATCTTGGATTATGTCCGTACCTTAACCAAGAGGATTCAATTTTAAGACGCCGGATAGTCACCCTTATCCTACAGCTACCAGTAAAGATTCCCAGGAGGCATTACACATGTTTCATGTAAACAGTACTTGAATTTTCTTTTGGTAGACATCAACTCGGTATCAGTGCTCCCCTCAAGGTTACCATACAGTTATTTTATCTCAATCACAGTCAAGTATCATGGTCAGCGAGTGTTTCCAGAAAAAATTTCCTTGACGCACTGAGGTACAGACCTGAAGAAATAGGAGGTAAGTAGGCCTTGAAGAAGATGGTCAAAGTCTGTCTTCTGATCGGTACGGACCGGAACATGTTTCTCTATCCTTTATAAAAGAAAAGAAGATGATCAAGAAATGAGGAACAGGAAGAAGAAGAAGAAGAAGAAGAAGAAGAAGGAGGATAAGGATAAGGAGAAAAAGTAAAAAGAGGAGGAGAAGAAAATGAATAAGGTATATATATTTTAATATTTGGCCAACAATTAACGAAATTTTGATACTTGATGATCGGACAGTGAGAAAACAAACTTAAAAGTTGTACTTCTTTCTTTACTAGAGAAATTAAATGATTTGTTCAAAATGTTTGAACTCAGGATGATTGCATTAAAAGGATAGTGCTAATAGCTTGAAGACATGAAGTTAACGAACATGTAATAAAATTTAACTTTTCTTACCAAAAGTTCAAATTTTCGATGTTCATAGGTTATGAAAAGTATCAGAGTTAAAATTTCTTTGTAATTTATTTTTCTCACTCTGTATTATGGGTAATAACTGATACTAAAACTAATTAATAAAAATTTCACTAAGGGATAACTAATAGCATTTATAATAAAAAATTGAGTTTTTCAAGTTTTCAAGCAACCTTCGCTTTTTTTTGCAAAAAGAAACAAAAAATAATACGTTTTACATTATTTTGTCAAAGTCCTGTAAGTCTAGCTGAGTGCCTGCTGACCACTAGGTTACACGGCGTACCAAATAATTTTGATTAATCGCTAATTAATCTTCTCAAAACTTGAGAAGACTTCTCAGAACTTGATCTAGATATCTTAAAATATCCTCTTGAATTTCAAGTCTAATGAAACTTATCCTAAAGTATCAGATTGTCTCAGTATCGTATGCCACGATTTTAAAAAGTTCCTCTTAGTTTTCTTCTCCTCCTCCTCATCTTCCTCGTTCTTCTTTTTCTTCATCACCAATATCATCATCATCTTCTTCTTCTTTTTCACCATTAACCTCTCCAGTAAGACACGTAAATAGTGGTATTTCTTTATGATTGAAATATAAAATTAGTTAAAACCTATTTCTGAGAAAAACAGCAATGAAACGGGTTTTTGCTACAAGAGCATTACCCTGTGTTTTAAAAATTACAGTTTTAATTAAATTTTGGAGGAGTTCCGGATTCAATTCCCTGTCAGGACTGCCATTTTTTCAACATTCATTTTCGTCTATCATCCTTCAATGTCTGTATTAGCCTTAATTTGTAAAATAATCGACCGTTGGAACATAACTAAAGTATTATAACATTAATTATACATTTTGCCTACTTGGGATGTGATGTGTCATATGAAAAGGACAATAATGAACAATAACGAATTTAAAAGAAATTGTGGTACAATAATTTGGCATTTAAAATATTCGTCTGAACTAACCCATTAATAAAACTATAAGACAATGGATGTCCCAAAATTGGCTTAGGCAGTGAGACCTGGGTGTTGAAGAAAAAATAAAAGGATTCCTTCCAGTCTTTAGAGATGCGTTTTTTGAGAAGCGTTAATATAAAGGCAGTAGTAGGCTGAATCGGTTCAGATATAAGGATGTTGGGCGAGAATTAGGTGTGAGTTCTCGTAAGGAGAAAGAAACGGAGGACCGCCAAAATTGACGATCATCTTTTAAGAATATCTCCACTCAGGATTCCTAGACTAACCAAATTTTACAAATCAATGGAAGGCGTGATATAGGGCAACTTGTCACTAGTTGGATGCCAGAACAGGTCCTAGGACGTAATTCCTAAATAGTGGAAGAAGAATAAGAACAAGACATTTACAACAGTACTTAGTCTTTCAGTAACCTGTGAATAATTCTTTCTGAAATGAATGTTCTTGAGATTAAATTTACGATTTTTGCGGATTATGGGTTGTTGTTTTGTTGTCTGAAATCAGTTCAAAAATTAATTCTGACTGTAGATGCTGAAAAAGAATTAGATCTACAAACAACTGATACAGTATTCCCGTTGAAAATTCCCTTCATTTTGTATTCTGGGGGGTACCAGGATACCATTTCAAAAGATCACAAAATTTATTTCGTAAATTTATCTATATATTAATAGCGGCAGGTTTTTTTAACACGATTTTTACCACATAAACCTTCACCGATTTTCCCCGATTTGGGCTCTAATGAATTGTCTGCTTGAGTAGATTTGCAGAAAACTAACCAAAATCATATATTTTTATTTGTGACCGTAAAATAGGAGGTCTAAAATAAAGATTAAAGATAATAATACGTGAAGTTAATAAGAACGAGTATACGGTAAGCTATGCGTCTGTGTACCGAATGCAGTACTGCACTACGCATATATCTCTCTCTTTCTCTGTCTATCCCTCTCACATCTCGCACAGCTATTTCAGGTTGGAGAAGCCAAGTTCAATGAACTAAAGTACACCAACGCATTGCCAGTGACACATCGCTGTGGGCTTTCCATCATGATTGTCTATAGTGAGTTCTGCTATATATTGCTTTTTCAAATAATGCCACACAACAATAAAACAAAAAATGTTGTTTACAGAGAAGTTCTATAAAAGCAAATTTACACTGCATGTTTCACCTAGTAATTTGAATGAAAGCTGAAAAAATAAAAATTTAAATTACAGTAATAAAAATACACTTTCAGTTAACCTATTTTATAGATTATTTGATTAAATCAGATTATTATATAATTTGATACGAAGATGCAACCGAATTGTTTTCTGGAAAATGAACACCACCGATATATCGATTATTTACATCTAAAACAGAGAATTCAGTAACCGTTAATATAAGCACAAAATGAATTTTTATGACCGATTACACCGGAGTTTACACCCACAAACAGAGGGGTCAATCATGTTGAAATGGATATTACATTAATACCTTTTAAACGTGAACTAGAAACTTGGTAAAATTGATATTTCAGAGACTAAACAGACTGTTGCAGACTGAACTAAACTGTTGCTGATTTTGATAGCAACTTTGATAAATGGTTTCCAATAAATGGACATCGATTTGTATACTGCACACATGAACGGCTACACAAAAGTAGCTGGGAACTTCAAACAGTAATTCAACTGATGTCGTGTATCGGTAGGCATATTACTACTGTAGTTCAACCCTGGGTTATTGTAGTTCTCTGTTAGTTGTTGTTAATATAACCTTTATGTGCTTCACGATGTCTTTGTTTATATTATTAAAACCAAAAGAATTTTCAAAGGTAACTGTTTATGGTTTCATATAGTCACTAAACTAAAAAGTCTAATGTTCTACTAAAAATTTACATTAAGCTAGTAATACATTCGGACATTAAAATATATCTAATAATATCACTTGGAGTTTCTATGTTCATCTCCATTTCATGGTTAGAAAATAGAAAGAAACATTAATAAAGTAAAAATATCTGGTGTGAAACATTCAGACGACTTTCTCTTGTCAATTATAATGAATAATATGACATAATCATGAGTAAACAATGTAAAATTTAACCTTAATTAATTATGGATGAATTTTTTTTGTTTTACGTCTGACTGTTTTGCTATTTCTGCTAATGCAGATGGTGAAGAATGATGATTATGAAAATAAGTGATGAAAAAATACCAGACTTGACCAGGAATCGAACGCGGGACCCCGGTGTAGAAACGAGTTGCGCTAACTACTATGCCAACTACGCCTCATTTATGAGTGAATGACGCAAAATAATAATCAACCTCTGTTTGACTTAAAATTACCGAAAATCAGTAATTGCCTCTAAACTAGGCTATGTAGAAAAAATGATTGATATAAAGGTCGTGGATTTTTTATTCCCTATAACTTTGATTATAAACTTCTTCTTCTTCTTCCTTCAAGGAAGGCCGTCGCCAGTTCCGAACTCACAAACTTGAAACTCTCAGCTTATATCCATGTTTTCCAAGGTCATCCCATATCTTTTCGTCCAACCGGTGCATTATAGTATACTTGGAGGGTTATTCTGTGGTCCGGCATTCTGTCCAGGTGTCCTTTCCATCACCCTTGATACCCGTCAATATTCTCATTTAGGCAGCACACTTGGAGCTCCTTCCTTATGTCCTTATTCCGCACTCTATCCAATCTCGAGCATCCCTTAACTCTTTGCAGGAGTCTCATCTCCGCTGAGATTATAAACTTTTGTCGTTAAATACGTACTAAGGTAGCAGTATTAAAAATCTTATTTTTTTACCGATTTTGATGAGCAAAATACATAAAATCACTAATTGACGTTAAACTAAGCTCTGTAGAAGGTAATGCAAGAAATAAAAGTTTCAGATGTTTTTATTTTCTATAACTTTTATTATGAAGGCCTATGTACGAGGTTTGATCAAAAAATAACGGGAATTCTATTATTTCTTAAAAAAAATCATTTATTCATCTATATCAATTTTGTCCCCTTCAAAGTAATCCTTCTTAGATATAATACGCTTGTGCCAGCGCTTTTTTCAACCTTGAAAGCACTTCCGGAACTCACCATTTCATATATCTTTCAGCTCCTTTAATGATTCTGTCATTATGCCATCAATGGTGGCAAAACATCGTCCTTTCATGGTTCTCTTGAAACTTTGAAAGCAGGTTTCGACGTAATACCCATATACCCATGTTTTGTAACCTGTTATGACCGTTTGTAGAAATTCTGGATCATTGTTAACTTCATTCACCAATTCTTGGGTGTCTTATGTGAATATCCACTCGACGTTCCTTTTGTTCGAAATTCACTTATTTTGAAACGAACTTTGTTGCTACCACGCGTTTCATTCCCAAAACATTCCAAGTGTGATCTAAATGATATACTGACCTCATCAGCAACCTCTTAGATAGTGATTCTGCGATCTTTCTTAATTTTCCTCACTTGTACGACACTGTCGAAGGTTACTGATGTGCTAGGGCGTTCAGGGCGGTCGCCATTTTCAACGTTTTCACGGCCATTTTTGAATCGTTTATATCACTCATAAACTCTTGTTTTACTCATAGTAGATTCACCAAGAGCCACTGTCAACATTTTGAACGTGGTACTACAAATTGATATCATTTTTCACACGAAATTCAATGCAAATTCTTTGATCCATTTTTTCGTAACAACGCCGAGCGAACGCAAACACGTGTGCTCTTTACAACTGCTAACAATAAACTGTACATTCAAAATGGCTGCAATGCGAACACACGTTGGGAACAGGTATGTACCAACAAGGTAAAAAACAATTGGAAATCGGGTTAACAGAACCCGCAAAATTAATAAATTCTTTTATTTTTTGATCAAACCTCGTACATTGATGAAAAAACAGAAAATCACTAATTGCTGCTAAACTAAGCCCGTCGTAAAAAATGTTAGAAATAAAAGTTATATGTTGTTTTATTGCACTACATCTTTGATTATACAATTTTGCTTTAGATAAAAAAACATTTTTTCTACAAGAACACACCCTGTTCAAGAATTTCAGTAGACACAGAGCTTACTCTATCTTGTAGAGCATAAAAAGTTCAGCAAATAAGGTGATGTAGAAAAATTGTATGAGCCGTTTTTGAGAAAACTACAAATGAGTGAAAAATTGCAGGAATAAACTACAACTTCTGGTTAACTGATTTAGATGAAAATATTTTTGAACTACAACCTAACGTAAAATCCAAGTTTAAACTATGTATGTTATTTCGTTCTTGAGACATTTTGTTCACTCACGCATCACACACGCGCGCGCGTCGACTAATTGCTAAAAACATGTTTTATGGGGTTCAGAGGCCTGAAAACGGTAAAAACTCGATTTCGAAAAATCGATATGAGAACAATACTTTCCTTCCCTTTAGCTTGTATTCATATAAGGTAAAAAAAGTAATACTTCGAACTTATGAGCTGAATTTGATGCTTAGGAAAATAAACCGCCTTTAGTCCAATCGTACATCTTAACTGTAAACAAACTACAAAGAATTAACAAATCTGTAATAAATCTGATGTTAATTATTAATAAAATAATTCACAAGTAATTAGCTTTATAAAGGCCTAATAAATAACAAGATTAATATAGAATATAGCAGATAGGGTAGGCATGTTGTAATGTACGTACGTACAGTTTATAAACCATGAACAATGTTTCAACGTTTATAAATACTGTAGTAATTATCTAATCTACCTACATGCTATTAATAACACCTTTGTTACACTATAATTGTTAAAATGCATTTTGCTATTAAAACTGCATATTATTATCTGTTACTCTACCTAGCAAATCAAATGCATATTATTATCATAATGTATGGAAAATTGTAATAGAATTTTTATGTTGCTGGTAAGGTCATCAGCCGATAGGCTGGTTTGAACCTCTAGAGGTTTTAGTAAGGGAAACGAGAAGTGAGATAGTTTACCATTGTATTCCTCACTGAGTGGAAAAATATGCTTATCAGCATGCCAGGCCCTCTGAAAAGCACATATTTTCCACCCTGCAATTACACCTTCAATTCATTCACCACAGAGTCTGGCTGTATAATGAAATTCATTACTCTCAGAGGAGATAACTCTCACTAGTGTCTTTTACACCTCTACCTCTTCAGTTCTCAAATGAATCGTTCATTTAATTGGCTGACTAAGTGATAAGAAACAGAACTATTTTTGTATTCCTGGAACTAGCAGATGGAGTGCTAATAATGTAACACTCCACCTGTCTGTTTTGGACAGAAGAATTTTTATGTCAGGCCTATATTATACGATGTACGTGTTAGCTACACGTAGAATAATTTTTCTACCACTAATTTTTACGTATATCAGCAATAATAATATTTTCCGTGAAGGGCCAATTTTAGGCCTCGTGAAAGTTGGACTTTCACGAGATATTTTTCCAAAGTTGGACTTTCACGAGAAAAATAATTTATTAATTTTTGTTCCAATTATTTAAGAATGATAATTTTGTCAATTATTGTTTTTACGTTAGAAATTTTTGGATGTTCTTTTTGGTTCTCAGCTTTCGTTCACTGAAGTTTTTTCTTGTTGCCCAATGTTGGCTTTTTTGTCCACCCGGTGTTCTAATTTTTTATCTTCATGGAAGCCCTTTAAGTTCGTAATTAGTTGTTTGAATTTCATTCGGTTCATTAAGTTTTCTCGGTTTATTCCAGTTTTCTCAATATTCTTTCTAACTTCTTTATATCATTTATCTGACACTTTAGGTCTATTGTTTATTGTCTTAAATATTTGTTTTGTCAATCTGTTGTCATCCATTCTATACAAATATCCGTAAAATTTTAGTCTTTATTTTCTAATTTTTTCTATTGATTGTTCATATTCTTATATTATATTTTCTCATTATAAGTATTGACATTTTTATACCTCCATTGACCATTCACAATAATATTATATTACGATCTAAAAAAGCACAATAATTTTATGACGATTGTGAAATTCCCAAAGATTTATCTTCTTTTAATTTAATTCTAATAAGTATCGTTTACGAAGTTTTATGTAAAGTTTAATTTTAACTTGTGAAACTTAAAAAAATGAACCTACGTGGTGAACGGTGATAATTTCCACGAAAAATTCCCGTGTATGACCTGAGAACTGCTGACTATGTTATAAGAAAAAGCCAGTAAAATGTAGGACTATTACTTTAAAATCTTGGGTGGAAGACTCACATGTTTTTCTCTTGTCGATGTAAATAATGAACAATAAAACGCATGTTTAATCATTCGTAAAGAATAAAAAATGAAAACCATAACATAATTTTAATCATGAGTGAAAATGAAAATGAATTTCTGTAGGACTTAAAAATACGGAAAATTACTAATCGATGCTAACTTGGGCGCTGCAGAAAAATGTTTGAAATACAGGTCGTAGATTTTGTTATTTCCTGTACCTTCAATTATATACTACACTTTTCTCATAAATAAATACTAAGACCGCAAGCTTGAAACGTGCCATTTTTTAATCGATTAAATGAGAAAAATCACTTTTTGATGAGCAAACTATCGGGATCCTGCAGTTTCAAATCAAAATCGTACTCACGATCATAAACTGTACATAGTACATAACCAACAAATTACTCCATCTCGACGTGAACATTAACAGAGTAGGCCTAAACGAAGAAATTTCAAAACACAGCCCGAAGTACAAAATGAAATGGGAATAACATCTCAATCATGAAGCCAATGTTGCAGTACAATTTTTATACTACAGAACAAAACTATTTACGGAAGTTTACAAAAATTCATCTAACCGACCTATTTTCTACAAATATTTAAACAACCTTTTCAATTTTTTATGCTGAATATTCATTTTGTTTGAGAAATCCATTGGGTACTCTTCTAGCAAGTGATTTACTTCGTAAAGTTTTTTACTTAAAATCGATAAGTGGACAGTTAGTGAATTATGTTAGGCTATGTTTGTTGTTTAGGTTATCAGCCGAAAAGCTGGTTTGAACCTCTATAGGCCTTACTAAGTAAAACGAGGAGTGAGGAGTTTTAAAATTGCTTTCCTCGCCGAGTGGAAACGTATACTTATGAGCATGCCAGGCTCTCCGAAAAGCATCTAATTTTGACTTGTAAACGACACCATCACTTCAGGTTCTGGCTGTATAATGAAATTCATTACTTTCAGATAAGATAACTGTGACTAGTGTATTTTACATCTCTACCTCATCTGTTCCTAAATGCTTCAGTCATAAAATTCTGTGACCATGTGATAAGAAAAAGAACTATTTCTTGTAGCCTAAAACTATCAGATCGAGTGCAAATAATTTAACACTCCATTTGCCTGTTATGTTTATAATAAAAATATTTGAATTAGTCCGAATAAGCGAGATTTTACGACAATTTATAAACATCATAGGTGGGTAAACTTAAAAAAAAATTAAATCTTTTACGAAAAAATTTAAGTATTTTGCACTAATCAGGTCTAATAGGAAACTTGTTTTCCGTAGAGATAAATCAGAGTGACAATTTAACTATACGATTAGTGATTTATATGTTTACATTAATTCTTAGTAAAATTTTGATAATTATTATAGATTAAGGGGAGACTGTACTTGGTATCCCGCGAATGTTAAATATGATATCTTTAAGTATATTTTTCAGAGGATTGGTTAAGATAAGGAAATTAAACGTGACACACTTCTAGTTGTCGGGTTTCTCTGTCTACTAAAATGTATTCAATTTAATTTGTTGTACCATAAAATTATAAACAAATTAACGAATAACGTTAACTTTTTACAATTTCCTTTGTAAGTTTTTTGGACATTATTCATTTTTGGAGCATATGGGAAAGTCATAAAAATGGCAGTAAATGTACATAAAAAACTGGTAAAAATTTCAGCCTCGTAGGTTTAATGGTTTTTGAGAAAAATTTACTTAATGTTGAAAACCTAAGTATATGGGAACAGGCAAAAAACAAAAAATCACAATTCAAAAAAAAAATACTCAAGTAAATTAGCCTACCCATCAAAAATTGGTTAGGAAGCTGAACCAACAGCTTAGAATATTAAAATGAGTTGTGCAGATATTTATAAAACTAAAATTCTCTTTGCTCTGAATCGATCAGTATAAAATTATGAAAAATAATAGTTCTTGGTGATGTAATAATTTTTCTGAGTAAATCTGGTAAAAACTTAATTTATTTATTAAAATAAATTTTTGGCGTAATTTAATGTTTTTCTGATAGATCTAGATCTAAACTATTGAAAATCATAAAAACCGAAAATCGAAATTTTCAGTCAAAACCAACATACAAGTCACTTTAAGATAATGTTTTATTTTATTACGGTCATTAGCTTACTGGTTTGTTTACCAATTCTAACGCGCATAAATCTGGATATTACCGAAAGGTCAGAGAACGCGGATCACAATTGCATGGAGTCAATAATTGCCCTCCAGATGGCAGAACTGCAGCATGTTTTCTTCATTGAAGCAGAGGTCCAATGCCATTAATGTTTGTACTAGTTCACAACATAGTCCACAGATCGCGTTCCCACTGTAATTCTATGTAATCATTCTCTGTATAGCATCATCAATTTATGGAGTACAAAACACTTAAAAACGCAGAAAATTTATCTTTCTACACTTCTTTTCTGAAATACTTTTTGTAACAGTACAGTTAATATTATTTCTGTTGTTAATAGTAATTTAAGAACAACGATAATTAAATTAATGCCATGTACTAATTCATTATTATTAGTATATAAACTTCAAGTAATATTAGTAAATTGGATCTCAACGTAATGCTCTGCCTGGCTGCACGATTTACCATCTATTTGAATTTCCTACGCTTAAAAGTATTTCCTACTTAAAAGTATTTAGGCCTACATCAGTGATTAACATTATAGTCGTACTATATTGCAACCTAACCATTATGACAGCTTTTTGACTTGTAAATTTGTAGTATAAATCACCTTATTTATAGCGATAAATGAAAAAAAAGTTGAAATTGTTTTTTGATTTTTTAAATTAGTTTAATAACATTATTATTTACTTCTTAAACCAGTAGTTAATTATGTGGATTGATTATAGACTATTCGAAGATAAGTGAAAATGATTGCTTGTTTTCCTTCTTTTAAAGTTTGAAAATATTAGAAAAATCTTGATTTGATTTTTTTTCCAAGTTTTGTAGTTTTATACACCTGCCGGTAATTGAACTCGTAATCGCTGGAATAGATTCCATTTGTACTGATCACTACATCGACGGGCCGACCAAATGTAAAACAAACATTTTAGCATTTCGTTATGAAAATGCAGTAGGTTCAAACATAGTCTTTGACAATACTCAACAGTTTTGGGGCAATTTAAGAGTTTTGTAGCTTGGTTGTAATATCTGATACGAGTAGGCTACTATAAGCCGGCCACATTGGCGTAGTTGGTAACACGCTCGCCTCTCATCATGCAGTCTTAGGTTTGAATCCCATTCAGACACGGCGTATTTTCATACATTACAAAAAATCATTTCTTTCTTCACCGTCTGCATTAGCAGTAATGGCAGAACAGTCGGACGTTAAACAAAAAACAAAAAAACAAAAATTGAGTAGGTACGATAAAATCATTGCAATAATCTTAATTAGCTTCGTTCAATGTGTGGCACCATCTATCGTACTTTAAAAGAAAAAGTTCCAAACAAAGCAGAAAGGCAGTATGTCAAGCATTCCATATGGCTCGGAAAGTTGATCATTAAGTAATTTTGTGAAACTGAAATTGAAACTGATAGAAGATATTTTAGACGAAGTCGTGGGAAATACCACCTGATCGTTCGAAGATAAATGACGGGATAGGGTTTCTTCAATGAAACATTATGATTGGATCGTTAGAAGTCAAATTTAGCTTCAGAATCAGAAAAACGAGCGGGACTAAATACCTTTATATACATCGATAATAATATCGCAGTATACATTACAGAACAATTACCAGATTTTCCATAATATTAATATAAATCAATATCACAAAAATCTAGCTGGGGGGAAGGACTAACGTTGATATATTATACAATTAAATGTTCAACTTGAACTACAAAAGATCTGTGAGGGTTATGGAGTGAAGCTATCTGCCGCTAAGTCAAAGACTATGGCCTTTAAGGGCAAGTATCCAGTCAGAACGAAAATCGTTATAAATGATAAAGTTTTAGAACAAGTCTCGCATTTTAAATATTTAGGATGTGACGTAAGCTTTTTAAAAGATGACGATGTTATGCATAAACTGAATAAGTTTAGAACAATTTGCGGGACAATACATCGAACTTTGAAAAATAAGACAAGAAAGGATACAAGAATTAAACTGTACAAAACTATGGCAGTCCCGGTTTTGCTGTATGGCAGTGAAAGTTGGACCATGACGCAACGAGAGAGAACTCTAATACAAAGTGCAGAAATGAAGTTTTTAAGGGCGACGGCAGGCTATAACAGACTGGACATGAAACATAATGAAAGTATTAGAGCAGAATTACAGGTCCAACCACTATTAGACGGCATTGCGCGCTACAATTCCAGGTGGTGTGGACATGTGAATAGAATGCGAGAGGAAAGACTACCAGTCCAAATATTAAGTTATGCCCCACGGGGTAGACGTGATAGAGGAAGACCGCTACGAAGATGGGTGCCGGAACAGGCTTTAGGCCTATCCGTGTTTGGGTGATGATGATGATGATGATGTTCAACTTACGCTGAAATTCACGTTACTACAGAAAGTCATTGAATGGCAGTTATCGGATCGTCGCTAGTGGGTGCATTCTGTTATAGATGTTCCGAATGGCTTCAATTTCTGAAGCCATTCCGGCGTCGAAAGTTGTTGAAGAATATCACCCTGTAAATTGGAAGTGATCGGGATGACCACGAAGAAGATGGAGGGATTTTAGGGCTGGAAAATGTTATTGACTAATCCTTTGGGGAAGAAGATAAAATATAACTATGGGTAGATTACAAGGAAAATATTATTTTTAAAGTTCTTTTTTATTGTAGATTTACTGCAGCTAGTTACTTTAAACTAACGAATAATTTTTCTTTAGCAATATTATCCTCTCTCTCGTGTATATAATTATGCAGTCACCCACTAGTGCTAGCACTTATTTTCTAATGTCACTTACACAGTGTTATATAAACATATTAATTTCTTAAATTTCTAACTTAATCCGATTGTTAATTTAAATATTAATGTATATACAAACTTGGGAAAAGATAAATATCAATCTATAATTTAAAATTTGTTGTTGTTTAGGTCAAAAGCCGAAAGGCTGGTTTGAACGTCTAGAGGTTTTACTGAGTAAATACGAGAAGTGAGGTGGTTTACTATTACCTTCCTCACTGAGTTGAAAGAGTATGCTTATCAGCATGCCAGGTCCTCCGAAAAGCATTTAATTTCCACCCTTCAAATGACACCTTCACTTCATTCACTATAGGGTCTAGCTGTATAGTGAAATTCATTACTCTCAGAGGAGATAACTCTGACTAGTGTCTTTTACACCTCTACCTCCTGTTCTACCTTCTGTTCTTAAATAGTTCATTCATATAATTGGCTGACTATGTGATAAGAAACAGAACATTTTTTGTAGCCCTAGAACTAACAGATCGAGTGCAATTAATTTGAGACTCCACCTGCCCATTATGGACAAAATTTAAAAGTGTCTTAATATTATTAAGCACAGCTATATAGGTTTTGGCAGCATGATGACTTAAGCCACTTTCCACAAATTCCACAAATAGCTGTGTTTGTTTTAGGTCAGTTTCATTACTCCTTTTGGTTGTAAATTCTTCAATACTCGACCGTTTATAAGATCAAAGCCTGGAGATTTCGTAGCTCATACTTTTAAAGTGCGGAAATTTATAAATCAAGAGTTTTAGAGTTTTAACTGATAGTTTTTTGTCTTATCTGGATGTAAAATTTTGTCTAATACTCATGAAAGAAGAAAAAATACTGGATATAACAAAATACCTAATGTTGATACGGGTATAAGAAATAAATTATTGGATTAATTTTAAATTCCCATTTAGTAAAAAAGGAACAATATGAAAATGGTCCATCAAATGAAACAAGAAGTAGAGAATTTTATTTTTGCTTTTAAAGAAGCTTATTGGATAATAAGCCACAAATTTAACGTCAGGAAGTAACAGGCATACTAAAAAAATATGCAGATACCGATCTTGAATATTGGTTGGAAAAAAGTAAAGTTCATTTTTTAAATGGTTATTTGAATGGTTAAAATGGGGAAAGACAAAGCAGTCAATATTGTAATAGGGGTTGGGAAAGATCATTAGAAAGGTTGAAGATCTTAGTCTCGTTTGTCTTGAGCCAAAACTTGTGAACGGAATGTTGAGCGGGACCATTTGTCACATGAATATTACACTCAAAATGCAAATCGACTGTCTCCCTATTTGTTCTTTTGCAGAAGCACTTTTCAAACAAATCTGAAACAGCGCCTATTTTGCATATCACGTCCTTCAGTATTCACCATCCTAAGATTTTTTTTCAACATTGTACACTGCCACGTCAGACAATACCAACATTCTCTCTCTCACCCACCCACCATTCAATAATCCCTTTATAAAAGTCACCCTACCATATTTTTCATTCTTATTATATCAAATAATGTCTATTTACATTAAAAAATCGAAATCACATTTAGATTGAACACATTATTTTTTAAATCAAACAGAGTTTTGTTTGCTCGTACATTACCAGGATTTTTATAACACTTCTTTTTTAATAGGCCTCATGTAATAAAATAAATCGTGCAATAATCTTGTTTGCAACAAGCCTGTAATAAAAAACTTGATTAAAGCAGGGTAATATCTTTTTTTAAATATTTAGTGAAAAAAAAAACAGATTTTGTATATTTATTAATTTATTGTCCCTTCTTTCCATTCCAGGTCATTAGCAACCGCGTTACACAAGTATCGAAAATTTATATAGTAAAATAAAATTTCATAATAAAATAAGATCACCTAATGTCACACAGAATTAATTTTAAATACTCTCATCACGAAAATAAATTAAACACTAAAATAAACATAATTTTTGTTCCCGTCAGGACTTCCTTGATTTGTTTAAATTACTTGTTAGTTGATTCCTTACTGTCCGCGTATTGAACTATTTTTCTGGTCAATCTGTGTACATTCATTCTCATAATGCGTTCATAGAATATAAGTCTGCGTTTTTTTATTTTATCTATAGTGTCTACCTCCTGGTAAAGCTTATATTTTTTGTAAGCTTCCACCCTTTCTCCGTTTTTCTCGGTCCCAGTATCTTTATTAATATGTTTCTTTCAATATTGTGACAACATTAAAAAGAAAAGAGTGTTCGAGAATGACTGAGAGTTTAAAAATGTTTACGTAAATAATAAACGTAATAAATAGGGTTTTCCGAGAAATAGTAAGAAATATTATGCGTAATATAAATGGTCTTTTACAATACAGTTAATACAGGTTTATTGTTGTACGGATATTGTGAGAGCCGGGTGCCTATTTAGATAAATGGCCTTTTTGTAACACCTTCTATTCAATCCTAATTTGTTTACATTTGTTAAGATTTATCCAGAAGCCGGCAGAAAGATTTTGTATTTTATTATTATATAGAAAATCTCTGTATTTTCTCGAACTCTCCATTAGCCCACCTGTATAAGCGCCGGTTTGTTTACGGTCTAGTTAGTTTGTGTTTTGTCTGTGATCGAGTGAGCGAATTCCGTAGTGTATACCAGTACGTTAGAAAAAATCGACGTTACTGTGAATTACTGTGTATTTTTTAATGTTATTTCTGTACCTTTTTTAAGTAGTATTTAGTAAATTGGTTATTTATTGTAATAAGTTATGTATTGTATTAGTTAATTATAATTATTTTTTTATTTATTAAGTAATTTACTAATTGTAATGTACTTGTAAATTTTATTCACTTAATTAATAGCCTAATAATTGTAATTTTTAGTTGTAATAAATACTTGTAATTTTGAACTTTAGTGTGTTAATTATTTAATTTACCCAGATCTCGAAACGGACCTTAGAGATAAGTGTCACAATATTTTCGAATTTATCAATTTCCCCTTGGTCTACAGCTGCGCTTTCAGCTACGTACAGTACCCGGGGTCTAACTTACAGGAGGGCTAACAGTAGGGCCTCATTTTTCCATCCTTGAGATTCGTTTCTTGTTGTACGTGTTTGTAATCATTCCAAAGGTTTTTAAAGGCTTTGTGATACTGATATTATTGGCTTCTTTATCCAACTTATTGGGCTGTGTTTCCATCACCAACGTATTTAATGCTGTTACCTCTTTTAATTTTACCATAACTTTTGTTAAAATGTTTGGTTGTGGTTTTTACATTTATTGTTGTTAATAAGGTCATCGGTTGAAAAGGTGGTTTGAACCTCTAGAGGCTTTAATAAATAAAATGAGATGTAATGTGTTTTACTTTTGCCTTCCTCACTGAGTGGAAAAGTAGCCAATGCTTATTCAGCATGCCAGGTCCTCCAAAAAGCATCTACTTTTTACGCTACCAATGGCACCTTCACTCAAATCACCACAGGGTCTGTCTGTATATGAAATTCATTACTCTTAGTGGAGATAACTCTGACTACTATCTTTTACATATCTTCTGTTTTTAATGCTTCAGTCATATAACTGGCTGACCATGTGGTAAGAAACAACAAGTTTTTGTTGCCCTGGAACTAGGAGATGGAGTGCACATAATTTGACACTCTACCTGTCTGTTATGGGAAATGTAATATAAATTCATGTTTAATATAAATAAGTGTTGTGCAGCAGGAAGAGTAGTTGAGAAGAGATGGGAACTTTAAAAGTAGGCAACGAAAACATGCAGGAAGTTGGGGAATTCTGCCACCCTGGGGAATACAGTAACAAAGGATGGCAGAAGCACAAGTGATATCAAACGTAGAATTTCTCAAGCTAGGAAAGCCTTGAAATGAAAAACAGCTTACTGACTACAAACAATGATTTACAGATTAGGAAAAATTTCTTAAAACACTATGGTTGGATTATACGGAAGTGAAACGTGGGTGATAGGAGCTGTTGAAAGGAAGAGGATAGAAACTTTTGAAGAGTGGTGTTACAGAAAAATGTCAAAGATTAGGTGGGTGGACAAAGTAAGTAATTTAGAAGTTCTTAGGCGAGTGGATGAAAAAAGAAGTATATGAAGAAGCATCTTACCAGAATAAGGGATAGGTTAGTGGGCCATATCTTAAGACATACAGGTATTGGTCTATCAATAATGGAGGGTAATATTGAAGGAGTGAATTGTAGGGGGAGGCAAAGGTTAGAATATATAAAGCAAATTACAAAAGTTTTAGGGTGTTACAGATATGTAGATATTAAACGGCTTGCGCAAGATAGAGCAGCTTGGAGAACTGCATCAAACCAGTCGAGAGTCTCATGACAAACAAATTATAAATTCAATCTTTTTAATAGAAACTTGTAGATCTCCTGCTCTCTCAGCAATTTCTTTCAATATAATGATCTGTTCTTTTGCTGTCCTTATACCTTCCACCAGATTTATTTATTTAAAAAATCAATGTTTTTGATTTGAATTTTAACTGTTTCAAATTTAAGGGGCTTAAACAAAATTTAAACCTTCGTTGAATATTTTTAATAAGAGGACTGACACAAAGTATTTAGTATTCCGTTATTACTAATAAACCTATACCTATATTAAACCTATATTAACTATACGATAAAAAGGTAAATTTATAGTTGCAAAACATTTCATAAACATCTACTTTTCTTGTTTTCTGTAAAAGAAAATGAATGAATATTATAAAAGAAGTTTTTACTCACTATAATTTGAAGAATGTTAATAAAGAAATGATGGGCATGCGTGTCGATTCGTGTGAACCTAAGTAAGTGTTCTGCAATACTTATAAGAAAATCAGAACATAATAATATGACTTAGCAGTAAGTTAATACAATAGGTTTTGTCTGAAACAATAAAAACAGTGTTGGCTTTTTAAATGGGTGTTGACGGGCAAAGGTTAGCCGGTGTAATGAGAAAGGTTTATGGCAAGGTGTAAATCAAAAGTCAATAGACAGACGCCAGTGTTGAAAAAATTTGAGCTGCATCCTACATCCTTTATTCGAATAAATGTACTACAAATAATACACAGAAGAAATTTCCGGTCGAGAATAATAAAATTGGTGGCAGAAAATTACTCAATGAGATATTGCTTTCTATGCTCTATATGATTTTTACGAACGATCGAACATAAAATATAATAAAGGAGAAAAATAGTTTGTTTTATAAGAGTATCATTTATGGCCACCTTCAATATGTTTGTTAATATTATAACTTCAACCAGTTATTAAAAAATATCTGTGGAACAATCATATATAACTTAATTTTTATTTAGATCTTCCAATTAATCAAATTACTGTTCAATTTTTCATTCAATATGCCTGTAGAGACATTTTACCCTATTTAGTATCGTTTATCGCTTTACTTAAAAGTAAATAAATACTGCACTAAAGTACGTACTTGGTAAGATCTGTTTGCAAATTTGCTTGTTAAATATATGGTTGTAAAGTAATTTGTCTCACTTGCAACCAACTCAGTCTATGATACTATGATGTTTATTCCGGGTTCTTTTGGGATCTTGTTTTTATGCGTCCTTGTATAGTATATTTCACGAAAGACTACATGACCATCCATACCAACTAGCCTGTGATCTAGCTAAAAGGAACGTCCCAACTGTGCGACGTCTAAAGTAAAAATGGAGTAGAGACCTCTTAGTCTGAATAACGGACAAAACCCTTAGTTTTAAACGGAGAATGTTCCACAAGGTACCTCTTCTCCTTAAAGTGAAATTTCCCACCGCCATTTAAATAGGCCCTATCATTACGGAAGTTATGCAGCTCAATGTTCAGTACTGTTATAAAAATTAAATTAAAAAAACATGACACTAATAACTTATAAAAAATTGTAATAAACTATCTAACTTTATAATTTGGTCGTAAGGGTTAATTATTTTCACTCGATATGCTAGTTCCAGAAATACTAAAAATAGTTCTGTTTCTTATTACTTGGTTATGACTGAACCATGTAAAAACAGAAGAGGTAGAGCTTTGAAATACAATAGTTGTCCGAAGGTAATGAATTTCATCATACAGCCAGACCCTGGGGTAAATGAAGTGAAAGTGTCATTTGTAGAGTGGAAAGTAAATGCTTTTCAGAGGGCCTGGCATGCTGATAAACATACTTTTTTTTTAGTGAGGAAGGCAATTTGTAAACCACCTCACTCCTCGTTTTACGTAGTAAAGCCTCTATAGGTTCAAACCAATCTTTCTGCTGATTATCTGAACAAACAACTTAACACTAGACTACATTAATTAAAAACTATTTTAAAATTTGAAGACATTTAATTTTATTGTTTACGCATTTCTTACGTTTCCGATTATAAACTTCACACCGATCTTAACATAAATGTAACAATCCATCTGACGTACAAGGGATTTAAATTAAAATTAGAAAAAGTGACAGCGTGGTAATCGTATTGAAACTGTCCAAATTTACCAGGCAACTTTCTTAAACAAAATAAATAAATAAATAAAACCGTGGCTTACAAAAATATCTGAATGAATGGTTTTAAACAACAAAAAACTCTTAACTGTAAACCACAGAGGATGGTTTTTGAATAAAATGGTTAGCGACGTTTTTATAAAAATGATATTCTAGTGGTTCAATTTAATCCATTTATAAGTGTAAGTCCCTTATATTATACGTAGTAACACTGAATTTAAATCTTCTGTTGTTTTAGTTTTTCATTTTGCTGTATACGCAAAAGTACTGTCGTTGTTTAGGTTAATAGCCAAAAGGCTGGTTTGAACCTCTAGAGGTTTAGTAAGTAAAAACGAGGAGTGAGGTGGTTTACTAATGCCTTCCTCACTGAGTTGAAAGAGTATGCTTATCAGCATGCCAGGCTTTCCGAAAAGCATTTAATTTCCACCCTTCAAATGACACCTTCACTTCATTCGCCATAGGGTCTGGCTGTATATTGAAATTCATAACTCTCAGAGGAGGTAACTCGGAGTAGTATCACTTACGCCTCTACCTCTTCTGTTCTTATATAGTTCAGTCATAGGCTATAATTGGCTGATTACGTGCTAAGAAACAGGACCTTTGTTGTAGCACAAGTACTTTTTTGTAGCAAAAGTACTAAAAGAACAAAAGTTATATTTGGTCAAAAAGACCCTGAAATTATTTATTTTCAATTTCAAAAATATAACAAGAAAATACAGGAAAACTAAATATGATTGAAATTTATTGAAAGAAGAAATTATTGTTAACATCTTGACCTGTTCTAGCTATTTACTGATTTTAGGGAAAAAATATTTTATTGTTTTTTACAAGTTTCTGAAGAAGACAAAAATAACTTTTTTTGATGAATTATTGCCTAAAAGCCGTACGCTTTATTGGATTTTTACTTAGTAGCGCGTGTACGTAGGCCTAAAATCGTTACTCAACCGTAACAATGCCAACTACATCAAAAAGATAAAAATGAAAAATAAACTTTTTAAATAAAATTACTAATCATTGTAGGCTGCTCGTTACAGATCATTAACATGATGCCTATCGATGTAGCGATTTAAAAAAAATATTTAATCGCAGAAACACTGTGTGGATATTAAAATGACTACTTTGTGTTCAGGAACTCGAGTATTAGCACATAATTCGCTCTGCAAAAATTGTCTTGAGCAAGCCACTTTATATTTACATTTTTAAGTTCAACATCTGTTATAATATTTTTGTACTATAATAACTACTAGGCGATACTTGTCTTCCCCTGTAATAATTACCCTAAATTTTGCTTGTATCATTGTATTGATTTTTTAGAATACTTTAATATATTTAAACTATTTCTAAATTTGTGATATCTTTTCAAAATTTTTTTTTTAGTTCTATAATTTGTATTTTTACTTACATTTCCCATTTTCTGATGGATTTCTATGTGCCCGCATCTACAGTCAATTACCTCCTATCTTTCCAGTCGCCCATCCTGAGATTCCTTTCTAACATAACATTTCAGTTTTGTATCCACTGTTCCGTAATACGACTTCCTCGCCTTTTACTTCTATTTTGAGAAAGGAACTCTCGTTCGGGTAATCAATCCACTGCCATTTTTTGAACATGCCCAAACCACACCAAATGTCTTCATTCTTCACGTGTACCACTCTGGAGATTCTCAACAACCTTCACCTCCATTCATATACATTTTCTGGAGTTTCATTAACTATCACATACCACACCAAATGCCCATTCATCAGTATTTTACTGGATCAATGCGTAGCATTTAATCTTTGAAGGTCACCTTCATCCTAATTCCTACGGTTTCTGATATTTCGTTCAAATAAGCGAGAATTAATTTGTTCATACTATTCCTTTTAACGCAGTAACGTATATACTCATCTCTTTTTCACCTTATTCCACAAATTGTTTTAACCGTATCAGTAACTTTACATTTCTTATTTAGTCGTCCATCATAGACATTTCGAATTCAAATCAAGTATCAATTCATTTACAAATCTTTTTCATTAGCCTATCACGTTGCCCCATAACAGGGAGGTGGAGTGATAAATTATTTACACTTAATCTGCTAGGTCCAGGGCTGGAAAAAATAGTACTATTTCGTATCACATGGTCAGCCAATTATAAGGCTAAAGCATTTAAAAACAGAATAAGTAGAGGTGTAAAAGACACTAGTCACAGTTATCTCCTCTAAGAGTAACGAATTTCATCATTATGCAGCCAGACCCTGTGGTGAATGTGTCATTTGCAGGGTGGAAATTAGATGCTTTTTAGGCCTGGTATACTGATAACCAGTACTGATAAGCATACTTTTCCACTCAGCGAGGAAGACAAAGGTAAACCACATCATTTCTCGTTTTACTTAGTAAAGCCTTAAGAGTTTCAAACCAGCCTTCCAGCTGTTGACCTAAACAACAACAGCCTATCATAACCAAATAAAAATTTGTGTTTTTTTTTACTTATGAATTTCATATATGGTACCTAGTTTATTGTTTAGATAGTTATTTGGCCTATAATTATTAATTTTTTCTTTGTTGTTATAAACATGAAATTTTCTTTGACAGATTTTATTATATCCCACCGGGTTGGTCTAGAGGTAAAGTCGTCGCCAAAATCAGCTGTTTTAACAGCTGATTATAGGAGACGAAGGTTCCTGGTTCAAATCCTAGTAAAGTTAGTTACTTTTATACGGATTTGAATACTAGACAGTGGTTACCGGTGTACTTTGATGGTTGGGGTTCAATTAACCATACTCTCTCAGGAAAAAAAACTTTTAAACAAAAATTTATGGAATAATGTATTTTGAAACCACCTCCGTGGCGTAGTGACTAGCACGCTAGCCTGCAAAGCGAAAGGTCCCGGGTTCGATTCCCAGTTAGGGTCTGGAAATTTTAACACGTTAAAACCACCGTTAAGGTACCAAAACCTACAGTAGTTGCTAATGACTAAGCTGTCAATGCGACTTTAAATAAACTAAAAAAAACTATTTTGAATAATTTTAGTGTTACAACGATTTATTTTTTTATGAACACAACGAAAATCAATTTTTAAGGGCATTTTATTTTCTGCAACGTTGAAATTTTGGTCGGCAATGGCAGGCTTACACCTACAGGTTTTCGAAATAAGGGCTGGCACTTTTTTACACCCTTATTCAAATTAAACGGCACTTTAGATCAAACTTTTAAATTTTGTTTCAGCACTGAAAAAATTAAATGTTAATACATGGTGTTTCCAGAAATATAATCCTGTTACAATTTTTGGGCACAAAAATTTGTTACACTGTTAAAAATTAAATTAATATTTAACATAATATATATACTTTTCGTACTGTTTTTTGTCAAAAGAGAACCAATTTAATAAGAAATAAAATTACGTGAAATAATTGAAACGATGCGTTAGGTATAATCAGAATTTCTTAATACATAGTGAAGGAATGATAAGGCACCAAGACGTCCCTTAATTGAGTGCTTATGCATGAACTGAGTTCACATTTCCTAGTGGTATAAGAGCAACTACCTCATCGTCGTAGTCAAGAGGTAGTTTTTGTGTATATATGTAGAGAGAGAGAGAGAGAGCGAGAGAATATAATGAAAAGAGATGAGGTGATTAAGGAAGCGGTAGAAGAATGAAACTAAGGTTGTGTAATGAAACGATAGATCATACAGGGCTTGCTCATTACAAAGTTTCTTGGTCTCACATTCTGAAATGATAAATTTTAGATAAGAGCCAAAAGCAGAGTTGAGACTAGAGAAGAGCAACGTAAGAGCTAAGGGTAGGAGAAGAAGAAGAAGACGAATGCAGAGGGTATAGCGACTGAAGAAAGAGAATGCTATTGCTTTTGCTAGCTAGATATAGCATGGGCTCATTGTGTTCTTCGCAACCGAGGCCTCCTTTAACTTTAATTAAACTTCAGGGAAATATATACCCGGCTTTAGACACAGACAAGAGAGAACTGTATTCCGCAACAGCAAAAGCACACATAAAACTAGAGTCAAGCGGCGGATGGCTGGCCGCCATGCCATGTCGTGGAATTTAACCGACATATTACCTGATAAATCACTTCTGTGTCAACTTACTCCTTGCTTCTATGTTACACTTGACTGATACAACAACTAAATCAACATTAAAATGATAATAATAACATTAATACTAAATTCTGTAATATGATACAGAAATGATTTTGGGTAAATCAAAAAGTTTTCTACGAAACTACTTAAATAAAATAAAATAATCTATCATACTCTCTTCTTTTTCTTCTACATTTTTGTGTGTATCAGAAAATCTGAGAATTATATTTCAAATATGGTTTCTCAGAGCATTAGGCCTACTCTTTTATCATATTAAAACAAGTTTTTAAAAAATGAATTTAAATTACAATTGTTGTTGTTGTTTAGGTCAACAGCCAAAAAGCTGGGTTGAACCTCTAGAAATTTTACTAAGTAAAAAAGGAAGAGTGAGGTGGTTTACTAGTGGCTTCCTCACTGAGTTAAAAAATTATGCTTATCAGTATGCCAGGCCCTCCGAAAAGCACCCACTTTCCACCCTGCAAATGACACCTTCATTTCATTCACTACAGGGTCTGGCTGTATATTGAAATTTATTACTTTTAGGAGAGATAACTCTGACTAGTGTCTTTTACAACTCTACCTCTTCTGTTCTTAAATAGTTCAGTCATATAATAATTAGCTGACTATGTGATAAGAAACAGAACTATTTTTTGTAACCCTGGAACCAACAGAGTGCAATTAATTTAACACTCCACCTGCCCATTATGGGAAAAATTACAATTATGACATTTATAAAATATTTATGGACGTACAATATATTTTATATAATCAGAATGTTGTGGAATATTAGATTAAAACAGTAAATGTTGTTTAAGGAAAAAAATTTATTTATTTTCCTTTTGTTATTACGAGTTTCTGAAAGTTTTTTTGCAGAAACTAAATTAAGACTTTTATGCCAAAACAGTTCAATTAGGTTACGTAGTGTTTTAAGTGTTGTTTTCTTATTCCTTAACTAATAGTTGGTCGATTTCGCGTCCATAGTTCACATTTAGTACCAGTAAACTTCAATCGTTGGTTCCGCCAAAAAAAAAAAAAAAACAGAAATTTGGGATAAATTTTACAAGTCACCAAAATTTTCTTCTTCTTAGTAAACACATAAAAAATGTATTAAAAAAATATAAGTAAATTTTAAACATCAAATTTTATCAATGTAATGGAATTTAAACGTGAGAGTCCTGCTAACGAATGGTGTTCTCCTCAAAAATGGTAAAGTGAAGTAAAATAAGCCACAAATATATTTACTGGTTGAGCAGGGCTGTACAATTGTTGATTTAGAACAACAATGCGAACAATTGAATTATAGATTTGACCGTGCTGCTGCTCTGGTAGTAACGTCTTAAAGCTTACTTTGCCACACAATCTATTTTAAACTCCTGTTAAACAGTCTACATCAAATCAAATTACAAAAACAAATTCTCTTAACGACCACCTTCATTAAACAATCACTATTACTTAAATTTAATTTTTTGAATAACTGATTTTACTTTCTATGAAGCCTATATATGTTACCTCCTCTTAAGCGACCATTTCTCTTGACAACCAACGACCGCCATTTTGTTGTCCTCTAATCATTATTTTAATAATTGAATATTCACAGAAAAAAATTGAAAAATTAATGAATATTGTGGCATTGGTATTTAAGCACCATTTGCTGCTTATGGTGCCTACTTTATTATTGTATCGTGTTTTGAAAATAAGAGCTCATAGTATGAAGTTTTTACAGATATGGTTCTATTATCCAATTGCGATTATGCAATCATTTAGGTTGTGACATCGGGTTTGATCAAGATTTGGACATATGGAAGAAATTTGGCAAATTCCAAACAGTGTGCAGCAATATTAGCAGAACCTGGACAGGAAAACAAGAAAAGAAACCCAGATAAAGTTTTACAAGGGCCCTTCCATCCCCTGTTCAGACCACAGGAGAGTAAAGTACAGACGACAGAGTTGCGATTGCTGCGAAGAACAAAGTGTTGCAGTCGTAGGGACATAAGAACGGAACTAATTCCAAGCAGTGTGCAGCAATATTAGCAGAACCCTAGGCAAAACAAAATAAGAAAAAACCCAGATAAAGTTTTACAAGGGGATGGCGGCCCCAACCTTACTCTATGGAAATAAGTCGTGGATTAGTACCAGATCACAGGAGAGTATAGTACAGACGCCGGAGGTGCAATTCCTCCGAAGAACAAAGGGTTGCAGTCGTGATGACCATCTAAGAAATGAGGACATAGGAACGGAACTGTATGTTTACAACCTGAATGGGAAGATTGCAGAATATCGACATTGATGGAGGGAGCACGTAGAATGAATGCCTGAGGGAAGGATCCCTCTCAGTGTTTTGCTATACAGACCGTTGGAGAGGAGAGATGTTTGGAGGCGACGCAGAAGATGGCAAAAATTCAATAGTTTGTCACTGCTTTGAGTCAGAACAGACGGAAGCCTAATCCTTGATTGTGAGAAGAAGAAGAAGAAATTGATTAACTGTAAAATATTTTACAAAACTTTTAGCATACATTAAATGATACTAGCCTATCATTATAAGTGTAACGTAGCAATATATTTTTTAGGAATAATGCCATCACTAAGGATTCATTATGTGAATTTATTCGTACGGGTCAACTAAATTTATAAAATGTAAAAATATTTGTTAATTGAAAATATATTTAAATATATATTATTATAATTGAAAATTTCAATAAATTTTAAATCTTTAGACCTACTTAAGTTTGTTTTTCTGTAGATCAGATAAACCATTTTGGTAAGAGTAAATTCTGAATTATCTTAGCAGAATAAACCAACTCTAAAACGGTGTATACAGTATTAGATGCACAGTATTCATTACACACTAGAGTAATATGGTTGGTCAGTCAGGAAGTATGAGAATGACCACGTTCTAATGAAGGGGATGGTTTGAAATATGCAGACAAGGATATTACCCGGATTATCTTACTACATTATTCAGAAATCTTACTGAGCTTTTACTGTGTTACCTTCCAAACTTAACCCCCAACTCCTTACATAAACCAAACCACTGTGTATCTAAAATTAGCCATAATATCAAGTACTTACTTATAAAATGTTTGTTGGCTAACAAATAATTTAACATTTCAATTTATACCAGGAAACGGAAATTTCTATCTCTTCGTTTTGATTATTAATTATTATTAT
Organism: Catonia carolina; assembly: GCA_035578175.1. Classification (NCBI taxonomy): domain Eukaryota; kingdom Metazoa; phylum Arthropoda; class Insecta; order Hemiptera; family Achilidae; genus Catonia; species Catonia carolina. The sequence goes on along the minus strand of JAQMRL010000001.1, from coordinate 249,572,693 downwards.
CTGATTAACACTAACTGTATTATTTACGTCCTCATTTAAAAATTAATGAATATTGTGGCATTGGTAAGTGGTGCTCATGGTTTCTATTTTATAATTGTATCGTGTTTTGACAATAAGGGCTTCTATTGTAAAGTTTTTACGGGTGTGGTTCCATTACCTCGCCAGTCTTGTTTGAAAGTTGTCTCATATTCCATTAGCCTGTTATGCGTTTTTATTATTTTTTCCAGATTATTCTATTTTTACTTTCACGTGCCTATATGAATATATAGAAAGGAGTGTTGTTTTCATGTCGATTTTGAAATCAAATTTTCATCGGATATTCACGTTTTCAAACTCCCTGAACCCAAAAAACATGTTTTTAGCGATTGGTCTGTGTGTGTTGAACAAAACATATCAAGAACGGAACTTCGTACGAAGTTGGAACTTAAAACTTAAGTCAGGTACTATCAGAAGACGCAACACAAATATTTTTATCAAAATCGGTCAACCAGAAGTAGCAGCCTAGTGTAGGCCTAACTCGTATAATTTTTCACATTTTTGTAATTTTCTCAAAAACAGCTGTCTACGTTTTTTTAAACGGCCACTTTTACTACATTTTTTTAGCTCTATAAGATATGGTAAGCGTAATGACTGTTGAAATTCTTGGGGAGGGTGTCCTCTCGTAGAAAAAAATGGCTTTTTTAAGATTGCGGCCCTAAGATGAATTTTTGGGCCAAAGTGTATAATTATAATTGAATTTGTAGAAAATTTTAAATCCTGCAACTTTTATTCCAAATATTTATTTGTTTGACGCTAATCAGTTTAGCGGTACCTAATTAGTAATTTACTGTTTCTTTTTTCATGAAAATCTGTACAAAAATGGATTTTTAAGATTTCGGCCTTAGTACTACACATTTTACAACAAAAGTGTATATAATAAAATTTATAGGAAATTAAAATATCTACAACTTCTATGTTAAGAATTTTTCTCTACAGAGTTCAGCGGCAATGAGTAATTTTCCGTATTATTAAGCCAAACTAAAGTTGGTTTTCATTTTACACCATTCACTTATAATTAAAATTAGAATAAGAAACTGTAATGATGGGTTTTGGTACGTAATAATTTCCAGATCCTAGCCGGGAATTAAACCCGGACCTCCATTTAGTAGGCTAGCGCGCTATCCACTAAGTCACTGAGGCGGCCATTTTTCATTTTTTTACGTTGTTTAATAATGTTAGCTTATATTGTTCATTATTTGCATTGGCAAGAAAAATTTGTGTGAGTTTTTCACACCAGATTTTATGTAGGCTATTCCATTATGATCTTTTATTATTTCTTTCTGCATTACATTATGTTCTCTTGTTTTCTAACACCTTTTTGAGTTTTTATCGCGACAAATCTTCGTAGAAAAGAATTTTTCTACATAAAGCCGAATTTCGAGAGTGAAAAGCCTCATTTTAAAAGAAGTGAGTCATTGAAAACTAGTTTTGTGCAACTCAAAACATACTGAAAAGGTCTGCGTTTCAGTGGTCGTGAGAAGACAGTGCTAACCCGCATCAAAACAATTTTACGCAATGTCATTTTAAATGTTTGCTGAAATCTGCAAATCATGTTTTTGAATTTTTGTTAAAATTTTAATTGTTAATCTTAATTTGTTAATTTTAATTTAATGTTAATCTAAGTTCTTAAGATCATAATTATAGCATCCTGTTTAAAACGTGCTATACATTTTATTTTTGAGAATATTTAAGGAAAATCATGCTGAAAATTTTGTGGGTTAGCACTTTCTTCTGCCAAATTCTTCTATTTTGGTTCTGTAAAGAAAATTTTGTTTATTAGTTATTGAAAATGACCATATTTTCTTTTTAGTTAAGCAATTTTATATAAATATTAATAGCCATTTAAATATTTGTATCCATTTACTTTAAAGAAGAGAATAACTTTAATTAACGATTATCTTATACCAAGTACTTTGCTTTTAATGTTAAATTTTGTTTTGCTTTCTCAAATGATGATACACGAAAAAGTTACGATTAAGAATGAAAACAAAAACCACGAAGAAGAAGAGTTAACTCGTTTCAACAAGACAAAGAAAGTTCTGCAACTGACTTAAGGGAAGTCAAAGCAAGAAACCTGATAATTTTTTGCAACCGGAGTTAATTGCAAACGGTGTGCTACGGCGGGTTGGGTTCTTATCCTCTAACACTTACGGTTAATTATAAAGTTAACACCCTTGTGCAATTTAACTTTTAAACCATTTCTTGGGCCCTACAAAAGCTCAACATAACAAGTGACTTAAAAAGGATGACTTATTCCGTCAGCCTACGGATAAAGTAACGCAAGAAAGTAAATTGAAACTTTGGCACTACTATAAAGTTGTAACTAAATATATTTCTTCGAAATAAGTAAAGTGCTTGCTTTCTTCTTACGAACTGTTTTACAAGCAAATAAAGTAGTTTTAAAGCAGTACTTTTTTTAAAAAAACTTTTGTTTTCTTCATAATACACAAAAAAAACATTCACTTTACTTTTATTTACTAAAATATTTTTAAAATTTCCATTATATTGAAAATAAGTCATGAATTTTCTTTGTTTTAACAATTGACTCCCAAGTCAATTTCGTTAAAAATCCCAGACCTATTTTATGGTCCTTACCTTTTTCAATTAATTTTCTTTTAAGTCTACAGTATTGTACGCTTAATTTTTTGGCGCTGTTTTTTAGTTGAGAGACTGATCAGGTACTCATCAGTAAAAAAAATCAAATATACTGTGAAAGACTGATGTGTATCTCACTGAAATTTTACTTGCATTTCTATAAAATATTATATTCATTTTATAAATCTATGGCTATGGATATTTATCTTTATGTTATAGTACTATGGGCTATTTTTCAATAAAACTACGTAAATATCGATGATGCGTCTCTCTATCAAGCAGTTGTTCGGCGAGTGGTAAACTTGAGTACCAGTTGTCTACATAGAGGCACCGACCAGAGTCAACTTTTACAATGCAAAAATTATTGTAGTACGAAAACTAAAAAAACAAATTAAAACATAAAATAATTCATTGTATAATATTAATAAAACATGTTTAATAATGTAATAATGAACTATACAAACAGTTAATATTATGTAATAGTAATAAAAAGCTGTCAAAATAGTTCACTAAATTTTGACTCAATCGGATCTAGTAAATCACAAACCATTACTAGGGAAATAGGTTTTCAACTCATTTCTAACAGCTCAGTTTATGATTTAATGCAAACGAGGATCTACGTGAGGATACGCCTCACGATTTTATTAAAAACACTATTACATGAGAGGTGGATTAGTCTCTCAAAAGTCAATTTTACTATCTGCTGAGAGATGTATAAGTGTCTCATAGGAGTCAACCTGCTATTGTAATTGTTTACAAAAAATGGTACATTTTGTCGCAATTACATTGTGTTTAGAACATTTTAGCTCATTACCACTTTTTGTTTGATCTGAATGGTCTAAAATCAAACTGTTTCTTAAAAATCTATCCACCATTTTAGTTAAAAATACTACAATTTTCCTATCTTTTAAATGAGATTATCCATTTCTGATGTTGGTGATTATTATGGGTATTCTGACTTTGTTGGTTATTATCAGAAACAATTTTGCGTAGCTCTTATGAAACCAGGCCCTCAAATTGGCGTGCCAGGAAATGTTTCTGCCAGGAGCTCTTTTTCCTTCCATCTTTCCGTGTAGGATGTGTTGTAGTAGTTAATATCTTTTTTGAATCCTCATGATGTGCTTTTTTGAGGTACAGAAACTTACGACATTTGATAATGTTTGTTAACTTTTGGCCTTTATTAATTTTCGGTAAGACATTCACCGTATGTCGGTGACTTTGTGCGTCCATGGTATCCTAAAGATTATGTACATCCAGCGTTCAAATGCTACGAGTTTGTAAGTAATTCTCTTTAACATTCAAGTCTAAGCCATATTAAAGAACCTAGAACACGTAGCATCTCAGAAGCCATAGTTTGGTTTTTAGGGTTACCCCATGTCTCGAACGCCGAGTTAAGGGAACCCGGAATGCCTATCTCCGTATTGTTAATGTAAGGAACATTTTCTCAAAAACTAGTAGAGTTATCCTGTCCAATTTTCTTGCGGTTACTTTTCAGGCTAATCTATACTCACTGAATTAGTAGAATTTTGATATATTGTTAGGAATATAAGAAATTTATTTTTGAAATTAGGCCTATCGCTTTCAAAAATCATAACTTTTTGCCTATTGAAATGGAAAATAAATTTTAAACAGATTATTTTACTGTAATATTAACTCAGTGCATTGAAATTATGGTATGAAAGGCTGTGCGAAAATTTCATTAAAATCTATTCACACCTGGCTGAAAAATGTTCCTAATGCGTTAAAAATTGCTATTTACGGGAAACAAGATAAAACTAAAAGAGAACACATTACACGTTAAATAATTAAATATGTTATTTTTACAAATCAGAGGTTAATATATTACATTCAGAGGTGGTCTGGTGCTAACTTAAAGTTTTATAACAAAAAATATCGCACAAAGTAAAGAAATTTTGAAATTATCTGATGTCATAAAAAAAATAGAGATGTTATACAAATGGGTAACGTTTAAAAAATAACGTAAGAATTCCACATATTTTTAATTAGGCCTACAAAAAAACTGCAAAACCCCTAATAAATTAAACCTAAATCGCAGGGTGCAGAAAACTCTGAATTTTTTTAATTTCCAAAAAACCGGAAATATGAAAATTTTCAATTTCTTTCGTTCCTGGTACTCTTAAATGTATTGAAGACATTTCTGGGTTTACCCATACGACACCTTATCTGTTGTGAGTTGTACTATGCCTTGTTGATAATGGTACTTCCTATATACAAATTATAATTTACAATGATAAATAAAATTGAAATAAGAAAATGGAACAGCAAATCATGTCATGTATTAGTTTAAGAGATCCTGAACTAATCACCGTGCCCACGATTAAAGTCATTCATTCGTCACTGATCATTACTTAGTGAAATTATAAAAAAGGTGTTGAACTCAGTGTGAGGTAATGCGTGGGTTCAATATCTGACGTATGAAACTTGAGTTGAAAACACAAATGAAAGACGAGAATGATTTGAAACAATGATGTTTTAATGGTTAAAGAAGGTAGATCAGCTAAGTCCATTACCTGCCGCGTGTCCAAGATTTAATGTTACATAACATAAGAATAGTAGGTAGGATCTATGTATTAAGCATTGGCGGCGAGACGAAAAGATCTTCCGACTGCCTCCTGTGGCGGAGCGCTCAAGATAAGAGTTCATTAATTACAGAGTTTCTGATTGGCTAATTAATACAGACAGTCACCGCCCAAAAATCTTTACTAATTGTCTTTATATTCCTTTTAGTATGTAGCAAACGCTATTAATTTACTATCTATGTGTAGTGTATACATATATTCCATTCTTCATCTAGTTGGGATGCCAGTGAATTCATATAAAAGAAAGGTTTTTTCAAATTCTTCTACAAGATACCATTAAGAAGCCACGTCCAAAAAACATTGATTACCATTTAAAAAATAATTAAATTCAACATTCTCAGTTGCTGAATATAAATTTCTTTCGCACGATGGTCATTTACCTAACTCATTTAATACAAACAACATTCAATGGAAATTTAATTATTGGCTTGATGAAATAATATTGGTTCAATTAAATATATTTATATATATACTTGCTGGTTTGCCAATAAACACCAATCGTATTCCAAATCTTAAATTATTGTACATCGGTCTTCAAGATAAACATGCCAAACTCGTAAAAATGAATTAAAAAAAACATTCGGTATGTATGTGTGTGGTGTTTTAATAAAAACATGAAAATAAAAACTAATCTAAATAAAAATTAGATATGTAAAAATGTAATATTTCAAACTAACCTCTTTCGTAACAAAGGTTCCTCTAACCTGAAAAGTGTAAAAAATGAATCTACGAGTAGACCTATATAAAAAGCCTTTTAAAAAGATTTTAAAACTTTCTTAAATTCAAATTTGGGTAAAGTAAACTGGACGATGCCATCTACCTGAGGGACCGGAGGTTTAAGGAAATCTACGTTTTACTCGCGTAGAAAGGGTCGCCTATTGTGTTTTATTACTGGTGAAAGGGTCGCCTGTTGTTATGATGCGATGGACTCTTCTAGTTGTCTAAAGGCACTTTTACAGTTAACCTATTTTAAACCTATGCCATGCAAATGAATATGCAAAGATAATGCACTTTATTGTACATAAATTTTATAAAAGATAATTATAATGTATTTTAAATTAACAAATAAAACTTAAAAAGTAAAAATATAAATAGTGCAGTAGTGCAACAAGAGAAGATTTTATTTCTTGAGTTCTTCGTTTTCACTATTCATACAGCCGCTTTAAATAATATGGAAAATTATTAGTTTTTTTCACGATAACCTCCTCATTTACCAAAACCAGTCACAGATCTTTGTATGTTCATATGCATGGCATAGGTTTAAAACAGGTTAACTGTAAAAGTGCCTTTAGACAACTAGACGAGTCCATCGGATCATAACAACAAGCGACCCTTTCTACACGAATAAAACGCAGATTTCCTTAAACCTCCGGTCCCTCAGGTAGATGGCCTTGTCCAGTTTACTTTACCCTCAAATTTTAGTAATAATACTAAAATATTTGAGAGAATTAGGTACATTGTGTAAACCTATGTATGTGTGTCTAAATTTCTGCTGAAGTTTTTTTTTCACGGATGTTGTATTAAAAATTTAATTTATAAAAATGAAGCTAGTCCCTAATTAAATATTTGCGTACATTATCTAATTATTTCAAGATATTTTACTTTTATTCTGAAATTACTTGAGAATTACTAATGCTATTAAATATATTTATAATTCGAAACAACTATTGATGTTTTTTTGCAGTATCTCATTTAATAAATAACATGTCACTAAAAGTCAAAATCCGTTTAAAAGTAAAAATAAAATAATTCTATTTCTTATCGCATGGTCAACCAATGCCCAAATGAAACCAAATCCTTGAATGCTTCAGTCGTATAATTATACGACTGAAGCATTCAAGGATTGAAGAGGTAGAGGTGTAAAAGACACTAGTCAGAGTTATCTCCTCTGAGAATTTCATTATACAGCCAGACCCTGTGGTGAATGATGAATGTGTCATTTTCAGAATGGAAAGTAGATGATTAAGAGGGCTGGCAAGCTGATAAGCATACTTTTCCACTCAGTGAGGAAGGCAATTGTAAACCACCTTGCTCCCCGTTTTACTTAGGAAGTCTCTAGTGGTTCAAACCACCCTTTCGGCTGACAACCTAAATAATTCACAAAGATATACGAGTATATATGTAATAGGTACAGGTAACTTAATATTTGAAGTCAAGACAACTCAAAATTTTTGGAACTCAAAATTTTTGGAATTTAAAATTTTGTGTTTAGATATTTTAGAATCATATTTCTTTAGTTCCTATCAGTTCACATATTATCTAGTATAGGCTTACATTGACTTTTCCGAGTGTTTTGTAGAGTATTATTTAATTGACAAGTGATAGAGTAATTATCTTACAGTTTACCTCGACACGAGAGTGTAAGACAAGTATAACCAAAAACATTTTCTTTGACTTTATGGCAAATTTTCAATACTGTACCGTTGTAAAAGTACAGTTGTACAAACAATGGAAGTTATGGTAATTCCTAATTATCATAACTTCCATTATTAAGGTAAAAACCAAATAAATCAAATAAATAATGTAAAGGAAAACCCCATTGTTAGAATAAGTTACATTAGAACATTAGTTATAAGTTGTAATAATTAGCAATAAGTTGTAAATATAGCCAACGGTCAATCTGATATTCATTAAGACAGTGTATTTCTACGTCTGTATTTTTTGGTCTTTCTTCCACCTACAAACTTACAGCCAATCATTGGGATGGTTCTCCTCCCCGTTGGCCCTCCAGGTTGGTTGAACGATTGGTAGGAAAGGGAGGCTTGTCAACCAGAGGTTTCCTGGTTCGGATCCAGGAAATTAAAATCAGTTCCCTTGGGACATAAGAGTGATATCGTTATTTAAGAAGGAGCAGCATTTGAAGAAGTGATTAGGAGAACAAGGAGTGACCAGAAAAAGGAGGAGAATAAGGAGAATAAGAAGAAAGGGGTAACATATTTAATTGGAGGTAAATTCATTTCGTATTTATTAAGGGTTTGTTAGTTTTGTTTTTGTATTAAAGTCGCGGCAGAAAAAACGTTGGCTGTATTTTTAAGTAGGTTAAGAATTATTTTGTTAGTAGTTTCGTATTAGTATTCATTAGTTAAGTATTCATTAAATATTTAGTTTAAAGTGAGGAAATATAGTCTTATTTATTTATCTTTCTCATGCCCAGCTGATAGAGCTGGCGCTCAATTTTTTATTATTTTTTTAGGTCATATTAACGTATTTTTGCCCACCGGTGTAGTTGAAAGTGGTACAATATATTTCTTAGCTAAAAGATTATAAAGAACCTATAGGAATTCGATATTTTAATAAGAATAAACTCTTCTCTATTAAAATTTTCCAAGATCTGAAAAATTTATTTGCCTGTTTTAACGGCTCAAATACTCAGAAGTTGATTTACCTAATTTTTAGTTCTGAAGTGAAATTTTCACTGAGACAAGTCCGCAACAACCAGTTGAAAGGTTGACGTAATAAAAATCCTATGTGTGATACTAATACCTACAGGTAAACAATAACAATAAAACATACAGGCGAAGTAAGATAAATTGCAGTAATGTAAATTATGTTTAGAGAAGAGTTTTAAGTTATTTAAAAAATTACAATATTCATTTTTGTTTTTTGGAAAAAACACTCTTTTGTGTAAATTATGAAAAAGGGCTTATGTACGTTTCAAAATGTAAATGTCAATAAATTGTTAGGAAATTTAAATAATCTACGATAAAATTTCAACAAAAAACATTCATATTATGGTTCAAACAAAAAGGCCTCCCTAAAGAAGTACTTCCAACTAAGGAACTACATGTAGTACTTACAGCGATCGTACATTTTTATTGCCACTAATTTGTGAAACAAATTTGTAAATAATTACTCTTTATTATTATCAATAGTCAGTTATCAGTTGAAATAACTGTTGAAAACATGAAATTTAATATTTAAATTAGTAATAATTAACTCATAACATAACTGACTACATACAATAAATTAATTGTAGATATTTAATACTTATCTTATCAAATGTATTATATAATGTAAGACACAATAAGGTTTTCTCGAGTTTCCTTTTTGCAAGCTATTTAAATGCAAATGGATCTCGTAACTGATTGTCGTTTACATCATGTTCTTTGGCATGAATTAAACAATTCAACGAGCATTGAACTCTAAGAACCAAGTGTTTTAAAATGAAGTTTTTTATAAACTATTTTTAAATACTAAGTTATTTTATAGTCAAATTTTTCTTTACTTTCATATCTTTTCCTATTTTACTTAAATATTAAGTCTGATTATATGTATAAAATATTTCTTTTTGTATTTAAATTTTGAATATTAATACTAAGCGCCCTTGCTCTGGGGTGTTGCTAGTTTGTCAAAGGATCTGTAAAACTGCAAAATCATCCAAATGATCTTGCTTGAAATTTATGAACATAAAACATTTTAGGCGTCTTCACCGTTGAACATTGAAGAAAACTAAATTAATTCCTCTAGGTATCCCCACAAGGGATCGGCCAAATTTATTGAAAACTATTTTACTCCACGAGGGTATGCCAAATTTGTTGGATAACTATTTTTACTCCACGAGGGATTAGTTAAGCTATTATGAAATAATTAATCATACCAAATTTGTTGTGTATTATTTTATAGTTCATTATTATAAACTGTATAAAAATAGTAAACTGAACTAAATAACAACAATCTGTTAACACAAACAGCAATCAACTAAATCTCAATTAAGTTATGAATCTATTTAACGTAATATAAATTAATAAATCTGAAATAACTTTCTCAAAATGTACACATAAAATAAGAATAAAACAATCTAATTGATCATATCGTTGTAGAAAAACTAATTTTTAAGCACGAATGAGGGACTACTCTCTTGGTTTGGCCTCCAGTCCCCCACTAAAATAATTTACAATTCTATTTTCTTCTTCTCAATTGCCTAGTAACCATACTTTTGTTATTGAAATCAAATAATTTTTTAAAATATTTATTTTAATCAGCTGGAGATATCTATTTTTATTTCAATAGACTCAAAAATAAACAACTCCAGGTGTGCACCAATTTTGTGTCATTACAACATGTTTGATATGTTATGTTGTATGTTTTAAATTTTGCAACACTTACGAAGTGGTTGAAGGTGGTTACATACTGAAATTATGCGTTTTAGTTTTCTTGGTTTGTCAAAGAATTTGGCGAACTGCAAAATTATCCAAACAATTTCGTTCGACATACGGCCATTCAAATTTTTAGATATCTTCACCGTTTTTGGTATAGGATCTTCTTTAAACGCATTCTGTTCCCATTCTATCATTACCTCCATCACCATTATCATCACTCATCGTATCATAACATCACTGAATTTTTTCATCGTTGGTGCTGCTTTCGCATTTTCATCGAGATACACTCTTTCTATCATAGTATAATTACAATCATCTAGGACGATACGCTACTGGGTGTGACTCCTCCTTCCACGCCTAACAAAATCTTTCATCAATTCAAGTGTTTGTGCTAGAGTGTGTAGTATTTTTAGCTATGAGTATATCATAATTTTAGCTGTAAAGACAAAAAAAGTTTTGCTGATTAATCGCAGAGTATATATTTGTATTATTAATTATTAATATTGTATTAAATATATATTGTGACAATGTCTAAAGGGAATTTGTCTTCGAGAATTTTCGAGGGAGACTGAGATTTTAAAAATGTTAACGTAAATAATAAAAGTAAAAGCTTTCCAGGAAATAGTTTTAAATGGTCTTGTATTTTCAGGTAAGCTTGCCTATCGATTGGGTATTATGAAAGAGTGAGTACCTATTTAGATAATTGGCCTTTTTAACACCGTCTATACAATCCTAATTTGTTTTTGTTGAGATTTATCCAGAAGACGTCAGAAGGATTTTTGTATTTTTATTATTGTAACGAAAATCTCTCTTTCTCAAAATCTTCATTAGACCACCTATATAAGCAGCCAGTTTGTTTACACGCAGTTTTAGTTGCGTTTTGTCTGTGATTCAGTGGACGAATTGGTAGTGCATAACAGTGCGTTAGAAGAGGTCAACGTTACTGAGAACTTCTGTCTATTGTTTAACGTTTATTTATTCCGTATCGTTTTTGTGAGTAGTATTTAGTAAATTGGTTAAATTTATTTATTGTTATTAGTTAATTATAGGTAATTAGTTTGTTATTTATTATAAGTAATTTAATTGTAGGTATTAGTCACTTTATTAATATAATTTTTAGTTGTATTAAGTACTTGAATTTTAAATAATAGTGTGTTATTTATTTAATTTACTCAGATCTCGAAACGGACCTTACAGATAAGTGTCACAATATATTTATATGAAAACTATATTATAAATATTATATATTTTATATTTAGTTTATTATTATTGTATATATTTACTTAGTATATTCCTATGTTAGTTATTAGTAGCCTATATCTTTAGTAACAAGCTTAGTTATAATTACAGTTACAACCAATATAATTTCAGATCATTAGTGATGGAACTGGAAACAGTATGCCTTCGTTAATTAATTAGAAGTTTAGGACTTGGTTAACATGAAATAAAGGAAGGAATAGAGAAAGAGGGTGGAAAGCAGAAGAGAAGGGACTAAATGTTGGCAACAGGTAAACATGATTATCAGAGCACATTTGTCAGGAAGACGAAGAAGGACGAATGTGGTGAACACTACTGTTAAGGGTTGGCCTCAACTTTGAGTTGTTACTCTTGGTAATTGTGCGCTTAATGGACCGCTGTTTGTCCATTAGCCCAAGTCCCTGCAATCTGCCTTCTCCCATCTATTCTCCACATTTACTTCTTCTATATATATGTGTATTTATCTCCCAAATTTTTACAAATACCACCCATGTTTTCATTATTTAAACCAAAATACTGTAAAATTGAATAAATAAATAAATATATATTATTTTCACGTAAATAAAATAGCTATACATTATACATGACATGTCAAAAAATTTGGAGTAAGAAATAGAATGGTTATGATACTGCTTATAATACAGTGTATCTAAACTGATCAATAAATCTCTCGGAAACTGATTCTATAGCTAAAAATAAGAAAAACGTTTCCATTAAACATGGATCCAAAAGCCATTTTAGAGCGAGTTAAGGCTAGCGAGAGATTTCGTCCGCATTTCAATTCCTCCCGTGAAATAATACGTCACTAGAACTCTTGAAACCCAAATTTTGAGATAATGCTAATGGTTTCTTATGTTTTCTAGCCTGAAAAATTCAATAAAACTAGTTCCAAAATCGTATACTTTGTGGTTTTTTAAGAAAAATTGTAAAAACCGTTAAATTGAAGATGAAAATGACACTTTTCTAGGTTTGAAAGCAAATAACTTAAAAAATTGGAGATAAACCAATTATATACATACATTTTTGTATCACAATTCATAGAGAATTCGTAGAGGACTTCGTTCTCTGTGGACTACATCACACAACATCTACGATATCGAAGTAACTTTGTAACATTCCCTGCAGCAATCTCAGTCCAAAGAACATGTTTTATTTACTTTCAACAATATCAAAAAGTAGATACTCATTCATTTTCTTATTTAGTAGTCTTCAATAAATATGGTCCATTCAAAATTATAACAATATTTGTTATCAAACCAAAATAACATACACAAGATAACTTTTAACCGGCCGCATTGGCGCAGTTGGTAACGTGCTCGCCTCTCATCATGCGGTCCTGGGTTCGAATCCCACTCAGGCACGGCATATTTTCATACGTTACAAATAATCATTTCATCCTCATTTACATACAGTTACACCCCAACGTCGTCGCTAATGACCTTTGATGTTGATGCGACGTTAAAAAAAAAAAAGATAACTTTTTTAACATTAATCCTTTTTTATTTATTCTTTTAAGATGAGGGTTCATTCATTTTTTTGACCATAACTATTAGTTGAGTTTTTGACTTTTGTTTATTAAAATAACTAATATTTTTATTTCTTTAGATTTATTTAATAATTGACTGTTTATTTAAAAATTTGTTCAACTAAGATAATTAGAAGTTTGATTTTTATTATTTAAAAATATTTTAGATAAAAATTCACAACAAAAAATTCATAGTTAAGGTTTATTCGAAAAATTTTAAAATGTAGCATGTAGGCTACTATATCATCTACCATCACATTATAATATGCTACAACTTTTTGATCAAGGATCTACAATCAAATGTTCGACCAATGAAGATATACAATAGAGTTTCAAAAATAAAAGTGTTACTTAATTGTAGTTACAATTTAGAATAAGCATACACTAGTTGTTTATTTATCGTTGTGTATTGAGAAAAATAAGATTAAAAAAATTACTTCAAAGTTTTATTCATTTAGCTTGTAATTCGTTTATCTTGAAAAACATTTTTAATTTTTTCATTTTTAGAAAATAAAAGGACTTCGTTTAAAAGGTTTTTAAGATATTTTTGTGTTTAAATGTAAAGCAAAAGCCATTGAAAAAATATGGTATGAAATGTATAGACTACGGTGGAATAATGAAAGAAAAAGATTGGCTAAAATGCGGTAGCACAACGGTACCAGACCGCGATGTTATAGGGCAAAGTTATTCAATTTGTTCTGGGCAGAGAAGTTTGTCCCCGCAGTATAGCTGCACGTAACCGACCGACCAACATTGCTTCAATTATTCATCCTGAGCTGGGACAGATTAAAAAAAAGAGGAAAAAAGAGAAAAATTGCCTCTGTATTTTCAGTTCAGTTTCTCCCTCCTTTTTTTGATATTTTAGTAAAAGTATTTGACGTAACATTACAGTGGAAAATATTTAATTAATGAAATATACATTTAAGAAACAAATTTAATTATGTTTTTTTTCTAGTTAATTAGATTTTTATTTTGCAGTTCTTCATCAAAACCATTACATCATCAATTTTTCATTAAACGACAATGTTTTTTTTTAAAATCCCAGAAGTCTTAAAATATTTAAAAATTATACTCCTACAATTTCTTTTGACATTTATTCTTCTGAATACATAAAATATTCAAAAATACTACCGAGTAATAAATACTAACTTATGTCTAAGTGAAGCAACTTTTCCCATGATTAGTTAAATATATACGTTAACATTGGGGCTATCAGATATATTCTTGATCGAATTTAATTTCTGTTACAAGAAATCTTTTCCAAGTAAAGTTGAGTACTATCTACTTCAAGATAGATCATAAACTATTCATTTTTTTCTTATAACATTTTTTTTATTGAATATTTATTTACATATCTGTAATTACAATATTACACAAATTTTTAAATATGACAAAAAAGTTCCAAACTTGAATTACTTAATGGAGCTTGGAATTATCACTTCAGTTCTGTAATTGGCTACGAAAATCCCTTGGCCAGTAATTTGTTTATAAGGGTTCTACAATAAAAAGTTCGACCAATGTTATTGCAAACAATTGTTGTAAAAATAAAAGTGTTAGTTATTGTTACATTCTAGTTAATTATAATAAATGAAAAAAAGAAGTTTGAGTGTATTTATTATATTTTATAAAATGCTTTTTAAATGTCTGCGCTGAGTACCAGGTATCACCCTAGGTTACATTTATATTTTGTATCATAGGGTTGTTACATAATTCAAATTTGTCGTACATCGTCTTGTATAGTTGTTTCGCGACGTCAGATAGGTTTAATTTTGTAAGAATTTGTGTAACATTAGGTTTGTGACGTAAAAGGGGAATTTTCTTTTAAAGTTCAAATTAAATATTTACAGAAGATTTATATTAAACTGTTTACGTAACTATTTTTAAGTAGTTTCTTAAAAAACATAAATAAGATTTATGCCATAAATCACAAAACTGCTGCTTAAGCTACGAATATGATTAGGTAAGTTACAGAATTGAAATAACAAAAATACTATTTAACTGTTAATCATAATAAAAATAAGAATAAGTTAAATATGTCATAAATATGGTGTTAAATCATTGTATTAGTGAAATTACAAAATATGTGGTAGCGCCATAGGTGACTCCATACCCTAATTTTGGGGATGGGGTAGATAATACTACTAACGAAAAACTGTTCGTTAGTTTTCAATTATTACGCTTCTTCTTCTTCTTCCAAACAAGGATTAGGCGTACCCTGTTCCGAATTCACATACTATATCATCAATCTCCATCTTTTCCTAGGTCTACCGACATCCCTTTTACCTTCTGGAGCATACCAATGCGCCTCCTTAGGTATACTGTGATCTGACAGCCTTGCCAAGTGCTGTCTCAAACTTTGATGATAATCCCTTATCTTTTATTTCAAGTTGTAAATACCCAATTCTGACCTTATTTCCTCGTTCCTTATTCTTTCCAAACGTGTACACTCCTTAGTCCTTCACAGAAATCTCATCTCCACCGTCTGGATTCTCCGCTCTAGAGTTTTTTTTGTTGTCCCTGCTTAACTTCCGTACAGAATAACTGGAGCTGCCATAACTTTATAGAACTTAAGTTTTGTGAATATT
Organism: Catonia carolina; assembly: GCA_035578175.1. NCBI lineage: Eukaryota > Metazoa > Arthropoda > Insecta > Hemiptera > Achilidae > Catonia > Catonia carolina. The sequence goes on along the minus strand of JAQMRL010000001.1, from coordinate 249,556,993 downwards.
CTCGCAATAATTATTTCACAAAGTTCTGCTTATAGTTCCGCATATCCTCTGGAATTGGCTCAATTTTTGCTCTATATCCAAATCAGAATTAAAACCCACATCACACCCTAAATAACAAAAGTGAGATACTCTCTTCATACAGCTATATCCGTAACAATTTTTAAAGGAACGAGATATTTTTGTCCTTAAAAGCCATTATTTTTGTTTTATTAATAGAAATTTTTAAGCTAAAATCTTTACACAGTTTGTGTAACACATGGACCGCCCGTTGAAAATCATCCTGTTTCTTGCATAATCTACACGTCATCCACAAATATAAAAGCATTCAAATAACTACTGTCATTTAAATTATTACTTGTTGCAATAAATTTGAAGTTAAAAAAGTAATATTGTTACTGTAATTTATCAAAAGAATAAATCTAGGTATGTTTTGAACTTTAACTGCGATTTCTGAGCTAAGAAAAATATTGGTATTGAAGAAGTGAAAAGGAAAGATAGTTTTCATATTATTTGTCGATGCAAAATATTTTAATAGAATGTGTAAAAACATAAGGTAATTATTAAATTGCCCTATTTATAACGTGGCGAATATTGCTTAGATGTTTTTAACGTTTATTATTATGCAAAATTATTCTTCATTTTAAACTAAATTACATTACAAGAAAAATACAATTAATTTCAAATGTTTTAATATATTTTAATTAACAATGTATAAGAGCACAATAATTATTATAAGTAATTTATTAACTCTGAAAACCTATTAAATCAGGAGCCTAGTACCGGGTGGCCATTAAATTTTCACGGTGCATTAATATATAAATAAAATATGTAGAATTAAAAGTAACATTTTAAGGTTTTTTTTACACAAAATAAAACAAAATACTTTTATTTACACCTACTTACAATTTATTCTTCTGTAGTTACCATGAACTACTCAAAAGGTGTAAAATTTTGTTTCAATCTTTAATTAAGGTTGGAGAAACGTTTGAAATTGCTTCTAAAATAAAATTTTCAAAAGTAGAATAATGACATAAGATATTTACTTAGAATGCAACTTTATCGTTTGACTCAATTGAAAATTTTAAGAAATATTTGAAAAATATATAGCTAAATTTTTTAAGAGGGAGGATGGTGAAATGCCTACAACAGTGGAAAAGTTTCAGAAGTGCCAGACTTCCATAAAATTACCAACTAAAACACTATTCCGAACATCCAGGTTGAAAAGTCAGGCAGTAAAGGGATATAAGCAGTAGAGTAAAAACCTTATTATTCTGAAATTACCATTAATTATTTTAACAAAATATCAATAACAATGTGAATCAGAATATTATAGGTTTTATTTTCCTGATTTATTTATTTTTTGAATTAAAAAACAATAATAATCTGAAAGGCTGAAAGGTTCCTGACAGGAAGGATTAGGATCTAAACATTATTATTTTTTACTTTGTAATCTTTACAGCCATATTGTAGTAATAAATCTGGCCCAAAAAATTGACTGCAGCTGCAAGACATCTATGATAGGAATAACTTTAATTCATTCAGAAACACTGTGAAATTATCGAAAAGGTTGAAATATCCTTTAATAACTTTCTAAAGCCTAAAACGAAATGTGATTGATATTATTACGAAGTTTTACAAGAAAGTAAAGAAAAATGAACTAAAAAAAACACTTCTTTTCTTCTTTTTGAGTTTATATATGAATTATTAGGATGCATGGAATTTAGTTGTTAATTTTGGATTACACTTGTTGAAATCTTGGCAATATTCGCATCTTAGTTATGAATCAAACCCAAAATCTTTAGCATTGAACTTGAGTACATTACCACCCAAACCATGGTTATTATTTTGTATAATTATGATTTTATATAATTATTTTTAACCCTATTGTGTGTACGTTGCAATATGTTCATTCAGAACGATAAGTAACCCCATGGGCAAATGAGATGAGGATGATATGTATGACGTGTAAACGAAGTATAGTCTTGTACAGACTAAGGCCAACCACTCCTGAGTAAGTATGTTTAATTTAATTTAACCCCAACCATCAAAGTACACCGGTAATCACTTTCCAGCATTCAAATCCGAATAAAACCTTTACTAGAATTTGAACCACGGAACGTTCGCCTCCGTAAATCAGTTGTTAAACACCTGACTTGTGGCAACGACTTTACCACTAGACCGACCCGGTGGATTATTAAAATAAAGGTATATTAAAATATAATTTATATTGTTACTAACATATATTATTTAAACTTTACAGCTACCCAGTACAAAAAAAACGGCTTGTACTGTCATGCATAAAAATCTGCATTATGATCTAAATATAATATAATTATAAATAAAAAAATGAAGTAAATACATAAAGATAAGTGCACAACTTATGAACTTAACGACTTGACAATGGTAAAAATAAATTGAGAGTTTACCAACTGTTATATAAATTGATACAGCATATTATATTAATTAACTTTGTATCGCAATTAGCATAAATTGTAATTTTATATTTATTATTAATTAATGTAGAAATATTCTTTAAATTTATACATCTTTCTTTCTTTAAATATCCATGGAAGAAGCAATTAGATTAGGTACTGAACAAGTATCCAACAACAAAAAACACAGTGAGAAAATATAATTATTTTTAGTTCTTCCTTAAAAACTCTAACGTGTCTGGAGTTTACAAATAAGCGATGAATATTTTATACTGTTCATACTATTTTTTTATCTGTAATATTATGTTGTATTTTTTGTTAACATATGTACTAAATATACTTTACAACTAATATGTTAGCCTAATTATAAAAATTACTTTAAACAAAATATGGTGTAAAATATTCACACGACTTTGTCTCGTCAATGTAAATAATGAGGAAATTAACCTAAGTTTTATCATAGCGTATAGAAGAGATATAGCAGATATAGCGTATATACGCTATCATGAGTAAACAATTTAAAATTTTAAAAAATGATCTAAATTTAATCTTGAATTAATGACGCTATATTAGAATCAACTTCTGTTCGACTTAAAAATACAGAAAATCACTTTCTTTGTTGTCATTTTAGTAATTCCTAACTGTATATTCATACAACCAGCCATATTTATGATGTGTGTGTTTAATATCCTGTTCTCTTTTTCATTGCGTAAATTACTCTAGTGACAAACACTTTTGTCGCTGTTTCAAGATCCATATTCCAGTATCTTCTAAATCTCCTTCGTAGATTTCGTGGTAGTGTGTGTGTGTGTTTGTATCTCTGGATTTATGTAATTTCTTAAGTTTGAATGGAAACGAGTGTATAATTTTTAAATAACGGGTGATTCAAAAAGAGCGCCGGTTTTTAAACGGCTGGTAAATTTTTGTTTATCGGTTGGCAACATTGTTAGACCTCATTTCTATTCGGAGAACATTCCGATTGACGATTCAGTTGTAGTTTCTCTTGTTCGCAGTGTAGTACTCTCGCAGTCTGTGTCTAACCATGGAGAAGTTTACTATTGCACAACGAGTGTTAATCGTCAAAACATTTTACCAGAGTGGAGAGAGTTATGCGGCTACTGTCAGGCGACTTCGCGGTACTCTAGGACGTAATGAAGCACCGAATGAATCAACAGTTCGCAGGCTCATGAAAAAGTTTTTTGAGACGGGTTCAACAGTCGACCTTAAAAGTTCTGGACGTCGTCGTTCTGGCCAAACTGAGCAGAACGTTGCGTTGGTTCGTGACAGTGTGGCTGTTAGCCCAGCAAAATCAATACGTCGCCGTTCTCAACAATTGGGTTTACGACGTTCTTCTGTACGGAGAATTCTTCGGTACGATCTCCAATATCACCCGTATAAAATTCAGTTGCTGCACGAGAAACAATGTTGTTGCTCCGTGAACGGTTCCAGGATCGCATCATTTCTCGTAATTCCGACCATCAATGGCCACCAAGGTCGTGTGTCTTGACGCCTTGTGGCTTTCATCTTTGGGGTCATCTGAAGTCATTGGTGTATGCCAATAAACCCCGAAACATCAATGACTTGAAGGAGGAAATTCGACGGGTTATCGGGCAAATGGAAGTCGAAACTTGTCGTGCAGTAATATACAATTTCATGGACAGAGTTGATGCGTGCCAGCGCAGTAGAGGAGGACACATGCATGACATCATTTTTCATACATGAAATCGGAAGGTAAGATGAACTTGTTGATGTATTTATTTTCAGTTTTTCAATAAAATAAATGTCTTAATTTGATATATCAAAACCGGCGCTCTTTTTGAATCACCCTATAGTTGAGTGTAACTGTGACTACAGTGAGGTCTCAATGTATGATAGAAATTCGTGCGCAGTAGGCGCTACATGTAACTAAACGTAAAAAATTTGTTTTTAACGTTTGAATTCTTCGCCAAACCGTAGATCAAAGATTCATATGCCCACATCGAACTAATTAAATAGTTGTAACAATTTAGTTTTTGTTTACCAGGTAACTGTGATATACAGTGAAGGAATGAGTAAAGAAGTCTGTAATCTGTTATTCAAAATATCTCTATCGAGTATGGAACCATGTTTAGCGTCAAGGGACGCTAAACAAAGTGTGGACAAACATGTTAGGAATAAAAGATAAAGATTTCAATTTTCTATAACGTTAGTTTTATATACTTTAGTCATAAAATGTATACTACGGCCGCAATATTAAAACAATCCCCATTTTTTATATTCTTGATTCTTGTCTGCATTAGCAGTAATTGCAAAACATTCGGATGTATAAAAGATTCTCTTTTAAAGTAAGAAAACAAATATTTTCTGTGCAGTCTATCTCATCAGTCGTGATATTATTATTTAAATATAAATAAGAATAAGAATAATTTTCATTTGCTAGCAAAATGATGGAAAAATAATTAAATAGAAAGTGATTCTGAAAACTTTATATTGTCCAGAATATTGTTTATAATAAGGATATACAAGTAATAAATGTAATAAATCAAATTAATGATTTTGAATGATTTATATCTCATTTAGAGGTGGTAATTACCATAATTGCAAAATTTAATATAGAAGATTTTTATCCACTTGGCTTAATTTACAACAAAATAAGTTGATTAAAAAAAATTAATTTCATTTAAACTAGTAATTTTGTAGACACCTAATAAATTGATTTTTGAAAAAATTATTTAATTATAACATTTTTCAATAAACTTATGTAATTCTGAAGCATTATGTTGCTTCTAAATTACGAATATAATGAAGAAACAACTTTTTAAATATATTTTTTTAGATTATTATTAAGTTGGATCAGACGATTCAGATGTAAAACAGTGTGTTTCGGATCATTTTATGAGATGTGCGGTTTGGGGTAGAGTTTTCTTAGTCTGTACGCAAGAATCAAACACGAAAACTTTGTTTTTGTAAGACATGCAAATATTGTATAAAAGAAACCTGATTTCTGCTGGAAATTTATATTTCGAATTTGCCATATTTTTGTGCTTTGAAATGACTTAATTTGACGATGGAGGGACGCCAAACATCCACTTAACCATGTAGCAGCCAGTTATGAGGGCTCATTATTGTAAAGCATGATATATATTTTAAAATAAAAATAATTAAAAATTTTCAAAATAAATGTAATTGAAGTTATTAAAAATAAATATTATCTGTTATTCCAAATTTAAATCTAATATTTATGTAAAATAAATTAAATAAATTAAAAAATGTTTATAACAATGAAAAGTTTAAGAAGAATAAAAGAAAGAGGGAGTCGGTGGCTGGTAACCGATATAGGCAGTTGTTTTTTTATTTGCTCTGAATAATTAATAATTTGTTCAAAATAACTGCACGCTACAACCGTCTACCAGAAAAACCATGGACTCTTTTATCAGGTGTACCATACCCTAGCAAAAATGTCTAAGGGCGCCGAGAATTCGCCTTTCACCCTCTTACAATCTGCTACATAAAGAAAACCCATTTTCCCTTCATGCACCTAGAGAGTCTAGCCGAGAAATTATGAAAATAGGACTTGCTGGCAGAGCTAACCAACTCTAAAAATAGAAAGCTCTACCACTTTTATCAGTAATAGTAACAGAGAACCAGTTATTATCGCTATAAATAGTTAAAACCCATCGGTTTAGTCTAGTGGTAAAGTTGTCGCCTCGAGTCAGGTATTTGGCAGCTGATGTACGGAAACTAAGGTTTCGTGGTTCAAATAAGTTATTAGTAAAGGTAGTTACTTTTATACAAATTTTAATACTAGTCAGTGGTTACCGGTGTACCTCGATGGTTGAGATTCAATTATCTATACTTTCACAGGAATGGTTGGCCTGATTTTGCACAAGACTACACCTTATTTATACGTCATGTCCTCATCTCATGGTTTTTTAATTGTTCTAAATTGAACAGATAGCAACTCACTATAGCAACGTACGTATTAGAATTAAAAAATAAATAAATAAAAATGGTTAGAGGATCTTCACTAAATAAAGGGAGATAAAATTCCCAAATAGGATCTGAGGGAAGAAGAAGCTTGGGAAGACCTCCACAATGCTGAGAGTAAATTATTGTAATTTAGAATACTAATGAGGTATAAGCATTTTGATACTGGAACAGCCTGAATGAATCATGGCGTGAACAGATGCTGTGATGAAGATATTTTAAATTGATATTTAAGAATATAATTTTTGGTTCAAAATTATTGGTATTTAGTAAAAAACCTAGAACTATACAGAAAACATCACCAAACCGAATATTTTGGTAACAAAGTCATGTCAAAAATCCGTTTTGAAGTTTAATAAATTTGAAAAATACGTCTTATTAATAAAGAAATAATATAATATAATAATGTTCTATATTGTTTATTTAAATTGAAATGAGTAATAAATCGCGCATTTAATTTAAGATATTATACTTATTTTAAAATTTCTTAATAGTTATATTTAAAAAATTAAATTGAAGATAACAGTTAATTCAAGAAAACTAAAGAATTCTGATGAAAGAATGATTAATAATTTTTACTTTAATCTGGGTAAGTGAATGAATTATAAAATATTTTTATTACCCTGGGAACGATTGAATCTGAGACAGAATTAATTCGGAAATCGTGTGATTAATGGCTGTAAACAGTTTTGTCTGACCTCCTTGACCTCTTTGATTTGTGACTTATTCTTTTGTTACTCTCTTTAGTCTTTCACTCGATGATTTCATTTGTCGCTTCCATGAAATCAAATATGAGTATATCTGGTTATTTTGGGTTCCATCGTTTGAACATTTTTTATTGATTTTTGTGTAGGTGTTTTATTACACCAATCACTAATTTTATTCAGGATACCGATGTAAAATAACGGAGGAGAACAGTTGTCAATTTGTTGCTTTCACACATTCCTTTCTATTGCATTCATGAATTTGTCGATAGAAATGCCTTGTTATAAACCAAAACTCTGTTTGATACGTATACAGTGATACATTAAACAACTTAAAAATTCCTTACGTCATTCGCATCGACAAGTAATGTTGTTTAGGTCATCAGCCAAAAAGCTGGTTTGAACCTCTAAATGCATTACTAAGTAAAACGAAGAGTGAGGTAGTTTATAATTGCTTTCCTCACAAAGTTGAAAAGTAGCCTGTGCTTATCAGCACCCAGACCCTCCGGTGAGTATCTACATTCCTCCCTGAAAATTACACTTTCACTTCATTCACCACAGGGTCTAGCTGTATAATGAATTTATAACTCTCAGAGGAGATAACTCTGACTAGTGTCTTTTATAACTCAACCCCTTCTGTTCTTGAACGCTTCAGTCACATAGTTAGCTTTAGGTTTAAGAACGTCAAACCTAAAGGGCAATCACATATTATTTTGTTACTTTTTTGTCTTTACTTTTATTACAGTACTATACATTGAGCTGCACAATTTCCGTACATGATATTTAAATGGCGGTAGGTAGTTTCATTTTAAGGAGAAGAGGGGCCCAGTGGTACATTCTCCGTTTATAACTACGGGTATTATCCGTTATTCAGACCAAGATGTCTCTACTCAATTTTTTCTTGAGACGTCGCAAAGGTGGGAAGTTCCTTGTAGCCAGATCACGGGCTAGTTGCTTTGGATTTGTTACTTTTTAAATATGTTTTCTTTGTCGGGGTTTTGGAAATTAAATTTTTTTTTATTTCATGATTTGAAACTTTATATATATAACTAGTTTTGAAGTTATAGTATTTTACTACGCCTACGATTTCTTTTTATTGAATCGTAGCTAAAAACACTCTCGATCAAGTCACCTTTAAAACAAAACAAAAAAAAATCAAAATCTGTTCATCCGGTTGGTTGCTACGATGCCACAGACAGTTACACACGTTTACTTATAACAACCCTATTTTTTCGTCGCGGGTTAATGACAAAAAAATATGGGTGCAACAAACGTGACAAATAACTTTCTTTTGCCACTGTAAATAATGAACACTTTAACCTATTTTTAATCACGTAAACATTGTAAAATGAAAAACATAAACTAATTTTAATAAAAAAATAATCAAAAGTAAATTTTAAAAATAATTATACATTTGATCTCATTTTAAAACTCGTTTTACAACAAAATGTTATCAGTAATTTAAAGAAAATATTTTTGTATTCAAAAATAATAAAAAATGTAACAGAAGGGTTATCAAATATTAACAGAAAGGGTCGTAAAAATGGAAAGATAAATTTTAAGGACATACATAGGTAAAAAGCATCAGAAAAACGGTATATTTGTACTATTACCTGATAACAAAGTTTATAAAGATACTGATTAACAGATGTGATGAGAAAAAAGAGTGTTTCATACTAAATTTACTAACAACACAGGAAACACGAATTTTAAGACAAATAATTGAAAACAAACCATACTAACAACTCTATCAAGTTGGATAAAAGAAATAACAAAAAAATAAAATGCAGAAATTTGAAATAACAGAAGATCTTCTGTTCCTTAAAAGGTAAAAATACAAGATTTAAATTTAAAGAGGAAACCAGAGGACAGAGGATTTATTCAGATGAGGAAAGAAAAGTTAGTTCTGAAAAGATGAAAAAATACTGGGCAAAGAGAAAAATAGCTCAAAAAAGAACTCTAAAGAATGATTTTAAGTGGTCCCATGTAGTCGTAAAATACAAAAAATAAATAAATAAAAATGATATGCCGGCCGCATTGGTGTTATTGGTAACATACTCGCCTCTCATCATGCGTTCGTGGGTTCGAATCCCACTCAGGCACGGCATATTTTCATACGTTACAAAAAAGTCATTCATCTTCCATTGTAAACAGTTACACCCCAACGTCGTTGCTAATGACTGTTGCAGTTGATGCGACGTTAAACAAATAAAAAAAGATGTGTTAGTAATTTTAAGTAAATTTACTGAAAGTACTTAAAATAATATTATTTCCTAGCACGGTACTCAGTAGAGTTTTGAAGGAATTATAAAATGATGGTAATTTATTTTGTTAAATAATAATAATAATAATAATAATAATAATAATAATAATAATAATTATTATTATTATTATTATTATTATTATTATGAGAGGTTTACCTTAGTTAGTAATGTGATATTTATAATTTGTAATAACTTATAAGAATCAGTGTAGAATAATTTCCTTTCATAAATAAAATTAATTTAGCATGAGCATGTGTGAAAATTACTTGCGCACACAGAACAACCCCGAAGTTAAAAGGATAGAAACGAAAGGGTGGCGAGAGGGGGTGGTTTCCGGTGGTTGCAGACTTACCTATACGCATATTAGGCTAACGTTGCGTCTGGTCATGTAAAAGGTTAGATTATGTTAGCTCTTATTACTATTTTGCAAGATGGCGGCTTTGTTTTTAGAGTCGTGTGTATCGTGCATACACACAAATATTTATATGAGTGTGTTTGTACCCGAAGCGAGTGCACATAGCATATAAACTCAGGTATGGTTTGGCTGATAGACGTTGTTCAATCTTCACTCACTCCCTGACTCACTCGCTCATGCACTCGCTACATATTATCATATTAATATTGATGTTATCCGTTCAAACGCAGCCAACAACGACCTGAGTTTGAATTAATTCCGATTCTCCCATAATAGCTCTACCTGGCTACACTAGTAATTACCGACTACACACCACAATAAACCCTTTATACATCCTATTTTTTTCTGTTTGGTGGTTCTGTCCCAAGATTTATGATCGAAATAAAATTAACTTAGGTTCTTTTGATTTTCTCTGAAGAGGTTTTGACTCTTGAATTTTGTGTTTGTGTTTACCATCACAAACAACCAAAATACGTGCGTATATATGTATTTTGTATTTGTGTGTGTCCAATAAACTGATTGGCAGGCAGTTAAAACTTAAATCCTTTTGCTATCTATAGCCTTATTAAATTAATAATTTTTTCTTAATATTTTTTGATTGAGTTTTTTGGTATTCGATTATTCGATTTCCCCCAGCTGTGGAATAAATCGTGAGTTGTTTTTTTATTAAATATATTTTTTATATCGAATTTTTATATCTACTAACCTTTTTTATTCAACTTAAATAATACAAAAACCAAAATAAAATATGAACACGTTTCCGTTCATCATAAGTTTGTATTATTAAACTTATATAATTATACATTAGCCGCGATAGCATATCCATAGAAATACTTTTAAAAACATTTCTGATATTTTTTATTATATAAATCGATCAAAAATCTATCAACATGTTTTAATATTTCCTAGATCTGATAAAAAAATATTTTATTGTTTTCAATTTTTACTTTCTCTTGCCCTGTAAGAATTGTCGGAAAAGAATACTATCTTCATTCTGATTTTTCGAAATCGAGTTTCCACCAGAAATATTCGTTTCAGGCCCCCTGAACCCGAAAACATCTACATAGCGATAGGTCTATGTGTGTATATGTGTGTGAACAAAATATCTCAATAACGGAATATCGTACAATTTTGAAACTTAGAACTTAGTTAGGTACCTCTAGGAGACCTGACACAATTATTTTAGTCAAAATCGATAAATCAGAAGAAGTAGTTAACTCGTGCGATTTTTCACTTATGTGATTTTCTCAAAAACAGCTAAGATTTTTTAAAAATCGTTCGTGTTCTAAATTTTTTGTGCTTTACAAGGTAGGGTAAGTGCTATATCTGCTGAAATTCTTGGGGGCTGTGCTCTTTGATAATAATTGTTTTTTTTATTTTTAGATTGCGGCCTTAATATGCATTTTAGGGAAAAAGTGTACATAGTTAAACTTGTAGGATCTAAAAAACCAATAACTTTTATTTCAAGCGGGTTTTTCTACAACGCTTACTTTAGCGTCAAATATTGATTTTCTCTATTTTTCTCATCAAAATCGGTAAAAAACAAAAATTTTTCAAGATTGAGGCATAAGTATGAATTTTACAATAAATGTATACAATTAAAGGTATAGAAAATTAAAAACCCTACAACCTACAACAATAAAAACGTAGTGGTCGACCAACAGTCTTGACAAATGACGTTTTAGAGAATGTGAAAACAAGATTTCTTAATTCTCCATTTTTCTGCGCAAACATTAGCTGTCTCTTGAAATCAGTTTATTCCCTATAAATTGAAATTTTTTCTGGTGGAGGAATACCAACCAATTTAATTTCAAATGATTCTTTTACACTAGCGTACGATTTTGTAGCAAAATATTGATCAAGAATGAAAACCCGCTGTTCTAGAGTAAAAGACATTCTGTTTGTAACACGATCGGAAACGGTACAAAAGTTTACACAGCTCAAGGAGAACCAACTCACACTGCCATATCTATACCGGTTGAGATAGCTACCAACTTCGTGTCACAGAAAAAAATTTCCTTTTCTTAGAAAATAATTACCAGACATTAGCAAAATGGGAACAGAACTAAAAAATCATGAATTTTAAAGTAAGTTGCCTAGTAGTTTGACTAAAGTAGGTGTATTGTTACACATAAGCTAAGTTTTTTGTTCCTCAGTCATCAATCGAATATTGACTAAATCTATTGTTTTCATGAACGGAATCACAGTTATGTATAGTAAAAAAATGATAATGAAAATAGATGGATAGTCGGCCGGTCGGTCGATAATTTTGAAGGGAAATACAAGTAATGGATAGTACAAGATTCCTGTGTGAACGGAGTGCGGTATTTATCCCGATCAGTCACTCTCCACAGGAGTCCCGTTGGGACAAGAGCTCTCTCTCTCTCTCTCTCTCTCTCTCTCTCTCTTCATCACTCTCTCTTTCTCTCTCAGTTCATCTTACCAATATTATAACTTGCTAGCCGCAAATTAATCAAAACAAACCTATTAATTAGTTTAACTGAAACTCACCTCCTATACGTATACATGCAATGATTAGTGTTCGTGTATTGAAATATTCATTATTATTGCAAGGTTATAACTAACAATTATATGACAAGAATTGATTATGTAATTGAGGTTTGTACACCGACAGAATATGAACGATAGATTTAAACAAAAACTTAAGTTTCGTTGTGTGTAATAATCAAAATATTTTTGCCAGAAAGTTTTGTTTATTTTTCTCTAAAGTCGGATCAACTGCTTGGTTGTAAGTGACTACGGTGGACTATCTAACTTTAATGGTGGGTTTTGACTTGTAATAATTTTCAAAAGCTAGTTGGGAATCAATCCGGGACCTCCGCACGCTACCACTACGCTAGGGAGGGAGCGACTAGAGCGGTTTTAATTGATAAGGATAAAGGATTTATTTGATAAGGTTAAAAGTTCTATGTAATTTACATTAGTACGTTTGGGTATGTACTTAGCAAAATTTTAGCAAATTATCAAAAATAAACGTGTCATAGAAAGATCTCTAGGGCTTAATAGGGGTAACATCGCAACATCGAAAACCGATCGTATATATTAATAATAATAATAATAATAATGTATTTATTTTTTCTCAGTTATATCATACAATGTATATACATTGGCCTATCATTTATTTCCTATAACTACACACATTTAAAACTAACATATTCGTTTATAATAACTGAAATAAATCTTATACTATATGAATAAAATAAAATAAAAATGTACAAATCAGTTTATTATGAACAAAAATACTACCTGATGTTTAAAGAAATCTTGACTGTAAGCAGGATTTATAAGAATATATAAGAAACATCACCAAAGTATAGGACTTTGCACAAAAAATGGTCCAATAAAAATGAAAATGGGAAGACCTTAATAAAAGATACCCGAATAGAATAATGTTATTCAAAAATGGAGACCATGAACAGGAACAAGGGGATTACCACTGATATGACCACTGATAGTGGTCATATCAGTGGTCAAAACAGCGGTCATAACGGGATGACGGATGACCGCGGTCTTATCAGTGGTCAAAACAGCGGTCACAACGGGATGACGGATGACCGCTGATAGCGGAGACATGACATCAAGAGAGTGGTGGGATTTAACTGGAAGCAGCATACAAGAAACAGGGAAACGTAGAAAAATTTTAAGAATCTTATATCAAAATTGGACAAAAGGCCTATAAAAGTGAAGGTTACAAATTAATTAAAATTGTATGTATCAGATCAATCACCGTACTTTTCGGTGATCACCTACTTGTCTTCAGAAAAAAAGACTAACACACCATATTAGGCCTACTAGCTAAAATTAGAAAATACATGGAAAGGGTGTTTTCAAACGAAGAAAGAAAAACAAGGTCCGATAGAATGAAAAATACTGGGAAAAAAACTTTAAAAGAGATCCAAGAAGTAATTATCTAAAATAATCCAATGTGGTCAAACAAGAATAAAAGAAGGAATATCAACATTGGTGCAACACTTTATAGGAAATGGAGCTAATATTCTTTAATAATTTGATAAGTTTTCACTAAACGAAAAATATTTTATGATACGGTGTAATATAATTATCGATTTATTTAAACAAAACTAGTAGAATTAAGATGATCGTTATTAGTATAATGGAAACATCTTGACTTACAACTTGGAACAGAATTTACAAAGAAGGATGATAGTAGTAGTTAAGATAAGGACTCAGGAAGCGTGGGAAATTTTGAAAAAGGAGCAACAGTTATAGAGGGTGGTTAGACTACTTGGTAGGTTTTTGGCCGTAGGGCGAGGTTGCACAAGTTGGTAAGTTGGACAAAGTTGGCTAAGTACCTGTTAACAAATTAACAAGATTTGCTCAATGTTGCGGCGGCCATGCCTCTGGCCTTTTCAAACTCTCCCTTAACTTATACCGGATTACTTCTAACAGAATTTAACAAAAATCACCTACTCTACGATCTTACAATTCAGCTTATTAATAAGGTATAATGTAAGCTTTCTCTGTAATGAATTTCTAAGAGTGCATATTTTCTTTAAAAGCTGTTTAAAATATAACTTATTACGGCACAACTGTATAAGTTTTATCGTAAGGAATTTTATACTTAGTTTTATTTCAAAGAAATCATACAACAATTACTTGGAGATAAATATTTATACAAAAAACCTTTTTTTATAACTTGTTATCACAATTTTGGCTTAAAATGGCCACCATGGTCTCTCGACCTTACGCCATTAGATTTTTCCTATGGGGTTGGATGAAATCAATTTCTTATTCAAAACAAATTAACACAAAGAAGAGTAAAGGAATTGCATAATAAAGGTGGTATAAACTATTCAGAATACTTTTAACGTTATGAGACGCGCTAGAAAAGAATGGATTCGTCCAGCGAAATTGTGTACTGAACAAAACGGAGGCCTCTTTGAGCACCGTTTGTAGGTAACTATAACTAATTTTTACGTTTATTTTAAACTGAAATTCATTAATTTTATGTAAATCTACAATATTAAATGAACAATCAGCTGTTATTCCTAACCTATGGAGAAAATATTAGTATTTTAATGCATTTAATTTTTTTTTCACAATTACGTTTGATTTTTTGAATAAAGTTCAATTTCAATAGCTAGTATTAAATTTCTTTCTTAAGTAATTTACAGGAATCTTTTCATAATTAAATTTTCCTTAAACCTAATTAATAAAACATACACATTAATTTACCATTTACCAAAGTAATTTTACGTTAAAGACAAAAATGTGTTATTTTTTTTAGCCCCAATTCTCTAGTGGTTTACGTAAGATATCTTTAAAACTGATTAACATAGATTGCTGGGACCAATTTTATTCAATTTATCATCATCATCATCATCATCTTCAGTTCAAGGATTAGGCTGGATTAAACCTGTTCCGATACCCATCTTTCCCTCGGTCTCCCTATATCCCGTTTTCCTATTGGCTTGTAATTCATAATTTCAAGCGGTAGTCTTCTTAGTTCCATTCTATTTAAATGACTGCACCAGCGTCTTCGATTGTGGATAATTTTTTCACGCAGGGGTGTGACACCCAAAGCTCTTCTGATTTCTTCATTTCTAATTCTATCTGCTCTGGAACATCCATACACACTACGTAGAAACCTCATCTCCGCTGCTTGAACATTACTATCAATTTTCCTTCTATGGATCCAGTTTTCACTTCCATAAAGTAATGTTGGGACAGCTATTGTATTATAAAATTTTATTCTAGTTTCTTGCCTTGTTCTGTTTTTGAGGTTTCTGTGTATGCTGCCACATATCCTCTGGAATTTCACCATTTTGTCATATACATCTTTATCTTTATCATAAGTTACATCATTTCCCAGGTAGCTGAAATGTTTTACCTGTTCTATTATCTTTCCATTCAGCTCTATTTTTGTTCTTGCTGGGTTTTTTCCTTTAAAAGCCATTGATTTTGTTTTCATTGTTGAAATTTGTAAATTATATTTTTGAGCCACTCTGTCCAACATAAATACTGCTTTTTGTAAGGCGTCTTCACTTTCCTGCAGTATCACGAGATCATCTGCATACATAATCGAGTTCACCGATATTTGATTTGAAAGCTGTATACCTGAGTCCACAAGCATCTTCCATGTGCGTAGCATGTCGTCAACATAAATGTTAAATAATGTCGGAGATACACAACATCCTTGTCGAACTCCCTTGTTTGTATGAATGGCAGAAGTCAATTGTTCATGAACTTGCAGGCAAATGGTCGTATTCTCATATAGGCTCTGTAGAGATTGAATGATATGTTTGGGATATCCTCTTGATCCTAGAACCCACCATAATAGATTGCGATTAACTGAGTCAAAAGCCTTTGCGAAATCAACGAAAGCCATGTGAGTTTCCAGGTTGTATTCTCGCCTTTTTGCAATGATTTGGTTCATTGTGAAAATTGCATCAGAGCATGACCTACCTTTACGAAATCCCATTTGTTCCTCCAATGTCTCAGTGATTACTTTCAACCTATTGTTGATTATCCTGGCATATACTTTGTATGTGGTGTCTAGAAGGCTGATGCCTCTGTAATTTTGAGGATCCGCTCTGTTACCTTTCTTAAATAATGAGATAACCCTGGACTGCAGCCATTCTTTGGGAACCTGATGCTGTTTCCAGCACATATTAAACAGATGTAATAGTCTCAGGTGTAGAAGTATTCCTCCATATTTCAGCAGCTCCATATTTATCCCATTCAAACCTGGAGCTTTACGATTTTTGGTATTTCTCAGTGCATTTGACAGTTCTTCCATAGTTATCACATCTACACTGCAATTTTCACAGAGAGTCTCACTTTTGTCTGGTTCTGTTTTCTCACACCAAAGCTCTTTATAATGCTTGATCCAATCATTAGCTTCTATACAATTGACATTTATTGTATCTCTTTCCGCCTTATTGAAGACTTTTATGACTTTGTAAGCTAATGATTGCCTTCCATGTACATCATTTTCAATAGTGGATATAAACTTATCCCATGATTCTTGATGAGCTTTCCTTACAACTTTTGAGGCTTTATTTCTAAGAACATGGTATTCATTCCTATTTAGCGGTGTCTGGTTTCCTAAATATCTTTTGTATGCTTCATTTTTGTCATTAATAGCTTCCTTTATTTCTTCTGTCCATATTTTCAAACCTTTCCTTCTTCTATATTTCACTTTCCGACCTATTGCTTCATTTGCAACTTTTGTGATGATATCTTTAATATTATTCCATTCAGTCTCAATATTATCTGCAATTGGAGTGTTCTGAATGTGGGAGTTTATACGCTGCTGATAGAGATGTTTGACACTATCTTCTTCCAAAAGGTATACTTAAAAAACTTCATTTTTGTTAATTGTCTTTACCTTTATGTTAACTTTCTTCCACTTAGTATATAACACAATCTTACCAACAACTAAGTAATGGTCTGAATATATGTCAAAACCACGGAGGACATTCACATCTGTTACTTGTTTTGCTATATTTCCATTAGCAATAATATAGTCAATTAATGATCTTGTACCTCGTGACGCCCATGTGTATTTGTGTATTTCCTTTTTGCGAAAGAAAGTATTCATAATTTTCAGTTCATTGAAAGAAGCAAAATCTCTAAGGCTCTCTCCATTTCTGTTCTTAGCATTTTCTCCAAAAGTGCCCACCACATTGTTGATTGGTTCTGCACCCACTCTTGCATTGAGATTTCCCATTATAAGTACATTGCACTTCTTATTGTATTTCTCTAATTCTTCCTGCAAGGTGCAATAAAACAAGGCTGTTTCTTCCTCTTTTCCTTCTTCGGGTGCATATACTCCAATTACAACCAGATGTCTTCTATCACATTTGAACTTAATGGTGATAATTCTTTCATTGATGAACTTGTAGTCGACGATTCTCTGCTCCCATTTCCTATCCACCAATAAGGCTACACCTTTAGCTGCTCTGCTTTCTTGATCCACACCACTATAAAACATAGCATAATCTTCTACATACTTTGAGCCAGTCATTTTTATTTTAGTTTCTGTTACAGCAGCAATATTTATGTTTTGTATTTTTAATATTTTACAGAGTTCTGTTTCTTTATTTCTTATTCCTCTTACATCCCATGTAGCAATTTTCAACCAATCCGCGATCCAATTCTTTTTTTTATTTTGACTGGTCCTGTTTGTATTTCCGAAAATCCTGTCCTGTCCGAGGCTATTCTGGGTATTGTAAGTGTAATATTTTTTCCATGAATAGGGTACTGGCCTATTGCACAACCCCCTTGCTAGGAGGACCAGAATTTAGGGTTTCAATTCAATTCAATTTATCAGTTAAAAATAAATATGAAACCATCATATTGTCTCTTTATTACAGCCTTAAACATGTCTATATGGTCTCACATCACCGAAGGTACTGAACTCTTGGTGAAATCTAATAATAAAAAATACACATTAATTTACCATCTACCAACGTAATTTAGCGTTAAAGACAAAAATGTGTTTTCCCTAGCCCCAATTCTCTAGTGTTTTACGTAATATATCTTTAAAACTATGTAAATTACTGGAACCAATTTTATTCAATTTATCAGGTAAAAATAGAAACGAAACCATCAGATTTGTCTGTTTATTACAGTCTTAAACATGTCTGCATAGTCTCATTTCACCGAGGGTATTGAGTTCTTGGTGAAATCTTTGACTCTGTATAACTCGCTAACAAAGCGTTTCCGGGTATGTTTAAAACCGTTTTCTTATTTTTACCTATAGAATGAATTCATGAATTGTACCGAGTGATTGTCGTATAGTTCTGAAACACTTTATATGTACAACTTATTCACTTTCTCTAAAATTTACTGAAAGAATTACATTACAATAGTTGATGTCATGTTTCAAGGAGTAGCTGAGAGTACGGCATTTTGACATCTAGTTGGAAGGTCCCAGGCCCGACAACTAGTAATCCACTGTTTTATTGAAATGTTTCTACGTTAAGACGGTTGGTATTTCTTGCCGTTAGAGTTAATAAAACCATCAAAAATAATAATTTATGTTTGGATTCAAATTAAAGGCTTGTTTGAATCCCAAGAATTTTACTCACTGAAGAAAAAGTGAAATGGTTTCTCATTGCTACCTTATAAATTGAAATTTTTATTATTATTAATCACGTGATAGAGTGATCCTACTTAGCATAATTCGATTATTATACCAATTTGGATTAAACATTAGTTGGCACCAATGACAAATAAAAAATATTTCCAATTATTTCTTCTTTAAGTAGTTGAAGATTATGGTGGTCAATTTGAATCTTTTTGAGGTCTTGTTATTAAAAAGTTTAACATCTATATCGTACCTCCTAAGCACAAGCTCGAAACTTCTGTGAATGTTTTGTAATTTTCGTGGGGGAAAAGTGATTCTATCAGAAACTTTTGCAAGTTTTGAATAATTACAGTATATAAAATACTTTTTTTAAAGTGGTTTTAAAATAAAGAAATCATATAATTGATATCTTATAGTGAAGAGATAACTTAAATGCTAGTGTGAGATAAAGTGGGGAACAGGAAAGCTTGTCCTATCTATGGACAAGCTTTTCTGGTCCCCACTTCGTCTCATACTAGCATTCAAGTCATCCTCCGCTATACTTTTTAATATGGACAAGTTCAATTCCCGGCTAGTGTCTGGAAATTTAACAAGTTAAAACCCACTATTACAGTACCAAAACCGAAAGTAGTCGCTAATGACCAAGCGTCAATGCGACTTTAAGTAAAAAAAAAAAATATAAATATATAATTTCACACACATATTGAATAATTACGTAAAATAAATTGGCCAAGTGGTTTAAAAGGAACAATTTATATCTTACATGTTTTCCAAAATAAATAAAGCCAAAAAAAACTGTTTTAGCCCACAATGATTTATTTCATGAAATTATAGTTAAAGATGAATAACTCCTATGAGTTATTAGCCACCTCCGTGGGATAATGACTAGTGCACTAGCCTAAAAACAAAATATCCCGATTTCGATTTCCGGCTAGGTTCTGGAAATTTTATCACAATAAAATCCACTGTTATAGTAACAAAACCGAAAGTAGTCGCTAATAACCAAACTGTTGATACGACTTTAAATATTTAAAAAAAAATATCTCTCGCGCCGATTTAAAAGGAAATACATTAACCACAATTTTCTGTTATTTTAGTGATAATAGTATTGTATCTTCATTGCAAAATATTCCAATATTTCACCTGGTATGAATAACGAAATATGTAATAACAGTAATAATATTTTGAAAGTAAAGATTTACCTTTTTAACACAAAAACCATTGTGAGAACCATACAATGAATAGTAGTCCATATTTTTTAAACATATATTACAGAAGAGGCGTGTAAGTTATTTGTACAAAATAGAATTAAGACAAAATATAGTTATTTCAGTGGAAAGTATTAATAAATAAAAAGTATGTTTAATGTGTTGGAGAGTAACCAGCAATTTGAAGGGCAGGACTAATAGCCGTAACAACGGACTATGCATTTTTATCTCTCAATAAAAAAATCTTGCTTAAGAAAAGAATGTATTCGACTACAAAGAAAAGGGTTACTGTCGTTCACTCGAGAGTTTAATTCTTGGACGTGATATATCATAAACAAGGATTTAAATTAGCCTATACTTGGTGTTTAATTTTCTAGTTTATAGAATAAATTCTAAATCAGTTATATATTTTAATTTTTAATATCCCAATGTGAATGTAAAATAATATTAAATTGTTTTTTAATTTCAGGAATATCATTTCACAGTTAATATGAGTCTACTATTAATAACTTATGTAACATCAATTTTTATTTTCTCTTGCCCTATATGGATATATAAGAAGGGAAGTATTGTTTTCATGTCGATTTGTTGAAATCGAGTTTTCACCGGATATACACGTTTTCAGGCCCCTGATTCCAAAAACGTGTTTTTAGAGATTGATCTGTGTATGTGTCTGTCTGTGTTTAAACACAATATCTCAAGATCGGAATATCGTACGAAGTTCAAACTTGAAGCCTTAATTGAGTACCACTACGGGACCGTACATGAATAGTTTCATAAAATGGGTCAACCAGAAGTAGTACCTAGTTCATTAGTGTGATTTTTCACTTTTTTGCAATTTTCTCAAAAACGCTCCTACAATTTTTTTAAAAATTGCATCATTTACTGCATTTTTATGCTTTACTAGATAAGATAGCGCCATGTTTGCTAAAATTCTTGGAGAAGTTACGCTCTCGTAAGCAAAATGCATTCTAATACAAAATACGTAATACAAAATTATGCATTCTAGGGCAAAAGATTTATAATTAGTATTTATAATTGAAGTTGTAGAATATTTAAAAACATACAAATAAACAAATTTTTGAACAGGAGAATAACTTAAAATGTTACAAATGATGACAAACAAACACTGAAAGAGAAAAATTTTTAAAAGAGGAATGTGAATATAAGAACGTCAAATACAGTGATTATTTTCCAAAGATCTCTGTCAACTGCCATCAATCCTGTCCTCTGCGTTAATCTACAGAACTCTCCATTTCTCTTGTTAAGTCTTCTTTGTTAGTCTCATGCGTGAAGAAAACCAATTTTTATCAGAGTGTTTTGGTGTCTGAAGCCAGCCAGTTTCAAAAAATAACATATTTTATACCTGGTCATAAAAATTATTAATTTTCTACTTTCTGCATTAATTGGGAATTTAAAAATATTAAAGATGGTCGATGGCGCATCTGTACACGGAGAGGTATATTTAAGAAAAGGGTTTTTTGCTTTTTTTGACATCGGATCGGGAACTGTGCACTATTGAAAACCACCCAATATAATTGCTGTTTTTTTTTGCTGTATTTTTGACGTGGAATAGGCATGAGTTTGAGCAGGGATCCTCAGTAGAATTTGTTCACTAATGGCTGTCAGCTGGTCACCATACAAAATATCGCTTGCCCAACCGAAGTGTTACTTAAAAAATAATAGCAACTTTTTTACCAGCTGATTGGGCTGACCCGAAGGTCAGAAAAGGTCGAAAAAAACGCTCATCTTTTAAATATAAAGATAGAACTTGTAAATTCGGCATTTAATATCAACAGACAGGCAGACGTCTGCTCCCTTCCCTTTTAATGTATCTCCTTTTAGTTTCTGTGTTCTGCAGCAGCCAGCATTACGCCAATGCTGTTAGATTTTTATCATTGGTTTTTGCTTGTTACAGGTTTTTGCTTCTGGGACCAAACTATGAAACATATGAGATCCCTATTGTAAATAAAATTTTTGAAATTTTGAAGCTGTTTTCGGAGCTGTTGATTGGCGAAAATTAACATCGCCTGGTTGTCAAATACTTGGAAATTTAAAAAGGGAGTTCTTTGATCTGATGCAGTTCTGTGATATGGCGAAGTGCTTTTGGTTTAATTATCCTAACCTGGCAAGAAAAGTTATGTTTTCTTTGTGCCAAAGGAAAATTTTCTATTAGAGGTTGAATTACTGAAAAAAACAAATAATTCTAACTGTTAATATTTTAAAAGCATGTTGATAAAAAAATAGAAAACAGTACAATAGAACTGAATAATAAAAACATTGTAATAAGAAATATGTAATTTAATAAGTAAATAAAGAGGCGTAAGAATAATGCGAGGAGAGAAAAGAGAGGAAAATATCGAAGAACGTGTAAGTTAAAGCAAGAGGAAAATAAAAGAGGTGTTTATTTGACTACAAGGTGGGCAATAATTTGTCCAGGAGCTATTGTGACCAAACTACAAAGCATTTGAGACCCCTTATTGTCTGCATTGGAGCAACAAAGCAAGGAGGCCGCTGAGCAATTGGGCTTTGACACGCACAACGCCCCCTGCCACGTTCTTCTTCCACTAAAGTAACCACCTTAGATCGCTTGAATTCAATTCACCTGACTCTCTATGATTCAGTTACACTGTTATAATAACTATTTATTAAGTTTAGCACGTGTAAACTCCGTGTCTATGTCAAACTCTTTAAATTCTTTAATACATAGACACCAGTATTTTTTTTAAGAATAAAGTATCAGGTACGCCTGCATTCAAATATGCGTAGTCTTGTCGGTTCAATGCCATTGTTATTAATATGGTTTTCTTTCAGTTCTTACTACTTTTTCTAGATCCGTTTTCCAATTTTTTCTATTAGTTTCATTTATTTATATTTTTCCCCAAAATAAATAACCTTTTAATGTTGTTGCCTCAAAAAAAACTCGTTCCAATTGTATTGTAATTTTTAAATTGCGAATATTAGATTGTATTGCACGCAAGAAAATATTTTTAAATTAACTCTTCGGGAAGGTTCAGAAATATGTATTTTTAAGGGTAGTCACCCCTGTTTTGCACCATAGGCGCAAGTGATTGAAACAAAGGTGCTACATTTTTATCAAGTCAACCCGAATATGTGCCGAATTTAAACACTTTAAGTGATCTGAAGTTAACGAATTACCGATATGCGAGTGAGAAAGAGAGTGATTTTACATCCTTTTTGACTATACTTTTAGTGAAATTCACTACTATTAGAAATTAAACAATCAGTGAATAAATGATGTTGGGTGAAAGGATGAATGACACATGAATGACGTGCATGGAGAGCACCATCTAATGTCTGGTCTCCGATATTTTATTTATTTATTAATTTATTTATATATTTATTATATAGCTATAATAACATATAATAACTAAAATAATAACAAATGTTATAATAATTTATTACAACATAACAGGCAGGTGGAGTATTAAATTAATTATTGCACTCGATATTTTTGTTGCAGGGTTACAAAAAATAGTTCTGCTTCTTATCACATGGCCAGCTAATTAAATGACTGAACTTATTACATACAGAAGAGGTAGAGGTGTAAAATATACTAGTTAGAGTTATTTCCTCTGAAAGTAATGGTTTTCACTATACAGCTAGACCCTGTGGTGAATGAAATAGAGGTGTCATTTTCAGGGTGTAGAGTAGATGCTTTCCAGATGGCCTGGCATGCTAATAAGCATACTTTTTCAACTCAATGAAGAAGGTAATAGTAAACAACCTCACTTCTCGTTTTACTTAGTAAGACCTCTAGACGTTCAAACTAGCCTTTTGGTGGTTGACCTAACAAAAAAATATTATTAGTGACATATTTATGATAGTTTCTACGAAGCACATCCCTGCTTTTCTTTCACCTTAATAGCCTTTGAACCTTGTTTAGTAAATAACGGAAAGATATCTTGCGTAACAGTTGGTTTGGATGACCAAAAACTCCGTTGTGGAATTTTCGATGAAGTTGAATGAAAAAGTCTGTTACCAGAAGAATTTGTGATCATTTTGTAAAATAGCATTAAAAACGTAAGAGGGTGCGTTTGTTAATGTTTAACGTCTTGATTGAAACCTCTGAATTTTAGCTATCACTGAAGTTATTTATTTTGAATTTTATGAACAGAGATTGTTTCATACAGTATAATAATAAACTCGGGGCCTAGTTTGTAAATTGGTTTTTTTAAAATAAAAGCTAATATATGACTGGAACAGTAACCGTTATTTAAAGTGCGTAAATAATATGATCCACGTTCATTAAATTTTATTAATAATAATAATAATATTAATTCGACTGTTGATTGGTAGGGTTGTCGGTCAAATTTTGCTTTCCAGAGCCAAATTGAATCCATATCTAATCTGCAGTCTCGAATAATCTATTTACGCCTGAGACAAGCAATGCTATCACATGTTGCAACCCCTCTGCACGACAGTCTCTTGCCTCTTCTAGTTACCACCCGAGATTTAATTGCTGGGAAATGAACACAAAACGATATTTCACGATACGTATATATATATAGTTTCCTACCATCTGGCTATAACTCATTTACCGATGTATATCTCATATCTATCTATCTACCAGATAACACAACATCCCTTGTAGCTAACTTAGTTATCTATCACATGGTATTTATTTATTAAAGGTGTGAGAAATAATCTACCAATACTTTTCCGCGTTACTCATAGCTGTAATTGAAACAAGACAAAAAATATTTTCAGGTTCCAACCCGTTTTTAGACTTCTATAAGGCAGTGACTTCTACAAATTTCCTCCCTGCATTACAAATATTAAAGAAAAAAGTAATTAGAAAATAAACAATTTTACTTTGTTATGTAACTGAATTTTAAATAATATTTTTAGTATTTTTTCAAATTAATTACGTAATAATAATTTTATTCCCTAATGATTTACAAATGATATATTAGTTAATTCTTAATCATCAATTTCAATTCATCTCTATTTCTAAATTTATTTCTTTTGTCTTAGTTTCACTTTAATAGAAAAGGATGTTTGTGTGTACAGTTCTTGGTTTTCACGAAGAACTTCTATTATTACCACGTATTTACTATAACATAGTGACACAGTACCAGATCTAATGTATTTAATATGGAGATTCTGTTTGTCATTAGAAACAAAGGTTTACTGAGGGATTTATACAAATTTTTTATGATTATATGGAAGCCACATTTTCGGGATTCTGCCAAAAAAATTCACAAATAAAGATTGGTATCAGCCATAACCAGTATTTTCGAAATAAACAACAAAATAATTAAACTAAAATTTTGATTGTGATATTATTTTGGCGGCGACGTTATGAAGTTTGATTCTTGCGATGCAGTTGTTGCATCAATACGTTCAAGATTTTAAGAAGTATATAAGAATTTTATAAATTAATAATCCTCTACATATTAAAATTTTTTTAGCGATTTTACAACATGCTTATTTTTTAAATTCTAACCGGTAATTTTTTCAATTCCTGTAGTGATAAGATCTTTATACTGTGATGATCTGCCAAATTTTAAAATATCGTATATCTATCGGTTTATTAAATTTTTGAAAACCAAATTCTAAATAATTCAGTTATAGATTTGAGTTTGTTTCTACTCTGTTGGCAAAATTGGAAATTCAATTTGCTATACAATCTGTTCCCCATTCCTGCTAATGATAACACAAGATTCATTTTGTGATTTTATTTACATGGACCAGCTAGTTTTTATAATATAATTTACCCTTCAAAATAAAATGTTTTTACCAGTTTTAAAACATTTTAAATTATTCAAAATTTGTAAAACAGATGAAATAGTATAACGTTGTAGTGGCTGATTAATAAAACATACTTACTGCAAATATATTGAGAAAAATCGCGTAAGAGGTTATGATCCTTATTTAATTAACTAAAACTGCGATGATATTTTACCATAAAATGTATCCGATAATGTAATTAACTAAAAAAATTTGAAGATCTATGTTTCAGTAGAAAAATATTACCATCTATAGTCAACTGTTGCAGGGGAGATATCGCATTGCATCGGTATTAACAGATATTGTGTTCCCACTTAAACCTTCTCACCGTTTCTAAAGAAGGACTTCGTCGAAAGATGATATGAATAAATTTTAATTTGCATACTTGTATAAAATACGGGAAATTAGAATTTATTAAATGTTTTTATTATCTAAATGTGCTGTGTAATCGGAACCCTGGAGTGTGATAATATTTTCAGAGAACAAGGCGAGTCAAAGTGCGCTTTAATGAGAGGAACGGCGCCCGGCGTCGCATTTCGGCGCCACCTCCCTCCTTCGCCCCCTAATCTACGCTTTTCTAAGCCCCTCACCTCGAACCCAAGTGTTAATTAATTAACAATTACTGCCCGCCGCCGTTGGGGCACAGATCAAATTATAAGCAGAAAGTAAAGAAATTTGATAACTTCTTTAACGTCTTCGCTTTTTTAACCGGCTTTCCTCCAAAGGGAATTTCATTTTTTTGTGGGATAAAAATTAATTTTTAATATTTCCACAATAAAATTATTAAAGAATAAAAAATAATATCTTCAACATTTTTTTTTTAAACTTTTTCAGAAGAAAACTAATATAATTATTCTTATATTTATATTAAACTGACCTTAGTTATTAATTTAAGGTATCTATGACTAAAAAATAAATAAAAATATTTGTCCTTTATGTAATACTTTCTTAAATTTTATCAATTCCCTTTTAAGTGAATAAAATAATTTACCAAAAATATTCAAAACATGTAGGCCTTTTAAAATACTCCAGGTATTGCATAGTATGAACAAGACGCAACACACATAACAGTTTAATTACATTTGTGTATTATTAACATTCTATTCTCTTTTTTTAATTAAACTTTAACGATTCGAAAACAAAATAAATGCACATCACATTTACATTTCGGAAAAATAACTACCCACCCACCGGTTATTTGCAATAGTATTGCCTATACTAGGACAATACACATCAGTAAAATACTTGGGACTTCATCTAGATCGTCGCCTGACATAATATACAAATTTTTATTATCCGATCAGCAAAATTACAATCTGTGTTTTTATACAGAAACAATAACAACAAGTAATAAAGTTAACATTTAATATAAAACATATTATAACATCACTACACATAAATAATAAATGATACAGATAACATTTTTATGGGGGATTTTTTAAATAAATTATTATTTTTGAAATTACTGAAAATTGAAATAAATTATGTAATATATACATAGCCTATACATGTAAAAGTAAAGTTAATTTTATTCAAATCTGTTACTTAATTCTAACTCATTGTATCTGTTAAGTCTCGTAAAAGTATAGTCGCTATTGTCCAGTTTTAATTCCGAAACGATTCGGATGTCCGTTCAGCCTTTGTTCGTATGTTCTGCTAAATCATAACATTTCTTGCATTGCTGAGTTAAGTCCGATGTCGTTACAGTATATTTGTTTCGTATGTACCATGGTATTAAGAGTTGTCAACTAAGAGTTGTTCGTAAAAAGTTTTCTGAAAACGTTCTGTAATGTCAGTATTGGAATTTTTCGTTATTCCCCAAAGTTGTATCGCGTACGTCCCCGCACAGGCTTTAAATTCGCATAATAACAAAAACGAAACTACTTCAGTCGACTGCAAAAAAATTACACTGTTTGTTTGAAACATATTTACCTTTATCAAGTGAATCAAAAACTATTTTCTACAAATCGCTTTTAGAATCCATATGGACATTTGGGATTAAATTGCAGGGTACGCTATAAGTAGCGTTTCAAATACAAACATAAATTAAAAATAGAAACTGAATAAATAATCATAATGCAGATGATAATAGCGATTCTGTTGCTGTAGAAGATGGTGACGGTTGCTTATAGTAAATAAAAATTTTTAAATATAGGATTCACCTGATCAAAAATGTTTAACCATCTTTTCAAGATAAAAAACACAAAATTGTAATACGAATGATCTACTCTTATTTCTCAGTAAACTTAATCTTATCAGTTAAACAGATCATCAGTATCACGTCTTCATTCTCTCCTTTTCACACCTTCATTCACCTCGTCTATTAATTTAAAACGACAACTACGTCTTTCCTCCGTATAATGAAAAGTTGTACATTGCCAGGACCCAAGAAAAAACCCTTTATCACTTATAACCAGACGATTACACGGAACCAACGCTGATGAGTGCTGTCTTCTTCACCATATATTCGAAAATTGTTAAAACATTTACTGAAAGTTTTTGTTAACCCTTTATAGAACAGTACTAGGGGGGAAAATATGCATGTTGTAAACTGTTAAATATTTTCAATAGGGATTTCAATAATGTATTTCTAGTGCCAGAACAGTAAGATATTTCTTTTTATTATGTTAGGTCCTGGTAAGTATACTTACCAAGGAACATTTATTGAAATGGAAATCACATAATGTTTAGTGGTAAGAATGCTTATTAAAACAATTTGTTGTTCTATATAACAGAAAAATGTGTAGAATAACTTATCTCATATATTAGCATGAATGCTTGCTTTCCCGTAAAACACTTGAATTTTTTAAGCTCTGTACAAAAGTAACAACAAAACAACACGGTTCCGTACGCTGGTATGAATCCTTACCATATTCGTGTAATTCATGAAGCAAATGGTTGCTGCGCACTAATTTAAAATGTGGATAGCCTACTTACCAGAGAATATCTATAAAACCATAAAATGCCAATAGGGTTCAACTGCACAGTTTATTCTTTAAAAAATCAACCTTATTTCTAGTGGTAAGTATACTTAACAAAGACCTAAAAAGGGTTAAACTGTTTGTAAATAATTTGTAACTGTTAAAATAAATAAATAGCATATTCCTACTTTAGTCTTTTTAATGTCCTTCCTGATTTTAAGTCATTTATTTGCCATCGTATCTACCGGATGTAATAGTTAAATAGGTAAATTATTGAAAGATAATTTTTTCGTTATTTCATAATTTATAAATAAAGAAAAATTATTTTGCGTCATTGTTATTATTGTAATGAGATAAATAATATAAATAAGGTGTAGTCTATATACGGTTTTGTAGATTTAAATAGAATAGAGCACACAGAGTTGATTTAAGGATCTGTAGGTTTTAATGGGAAGGGTGACTTAGAAGTATGGGATTCTGGATTTATTGAGGTAGAATGAGAGCGGCCTGTCCTCGCATAGTAATGTCCACCAAGATAAACAATAAGAGGCCAAGGAACGTGCTGTATCGGGTCCAAGCGTCTTAAGACGTTGCTGTCTCATCCCTACACCCTTTAGTGCTAGATTAGCAAATAGGGTTAAAGCATGACCACACTCCATTCCAGAATAGCATACAGTACACCAAGACTAGCCATCGTAGCATAACCACCAGGATTAACAGCACCGTCCTCAATTGAGATCAGGTGGTATCTTTCGTTATTGCCTACTTGCAAACTGAATCAATTTACCCCATCTTATCTACTTAAATATAATCCTGATAGATGTACAAACAATGATTTAATAATTAAATCAAATAAATTATGTTTAAATACTATTTAATTACTGTATATATCTTCGTTTAAATACTCGTAAAACAAATTTTCAATCCTGATATGACATTATTTAAATTTCAAGAAATTCATTTACGAGTATGGAAATTTTAACTTGTCACTCCAACAATCATAAAACATTATATTTTCATCTTCGGATATTTGTAAACTAATAAAAGCTCAACTGTTCTAGATTTAAGCTAACCTAACATTATAATACCCTAACTGATAATCTAACTTCATATGATTTATCCTAAACATTATTACAAACATGTTTTTAACCTCTATGTTATAACATTTCGTACGAAATATTTGTAAAAAGAACATGACTTCCATACACCTTTAAATTAACAATGAACTTAAGTTATCAATAGGTAGTGTAATTTCAATTTTAATAAGTCATTCACCAATATTTGGAGTCTGTCACAATACGACTCTGAATATTCTTCAAAGACACCAGTCAAAAGCACTTAAAGCAATAACAAACGCACCTTTTTACGTAACCAATCATACCCTTCACAAAGACCCTAAGATACCAACAGTTTGAGACATTGCAAATGCAACATACAACTCATTACACAAGAAGACAGTTGACCACATAAATCCAAATGTCCAATTTCTTTCAACTAACAATCTCCCTGTTAACAGCCGACTGAAACAAAGATGAAATAGGGATCTTATCAAACTACCATACAAACTTTCCTGCGTCATTTCATAAAAACAAAAAATAATTTCATATAAAAAATCATCATCATAGTTTTTAAATCATTATTATTGAAAAATATTGCCACCACATTCCTTGCAAAATTTCACGCCGAAATCCGTCACTGGATCGATTTTCATTCATGTCACATTCCCGACATTCCTCATTCATTCCATCTCATTTACTAGTTGTGCTTTAAAAATTGTACTGTTGTAAATAAAAATTAAGTTGCAGCCAGGCCTTCGGGCCAGCCCAGTCAGTCAGCTGGTGGAAAGTCGCTATTATTTGTTAAGTAACACCGGTTGGGCAAGCGACTTTGTATGGTGACCAGTTGATAGCCATCCATGAACAAACTCTAGTGGGGGTCCCTGTTCAAATTCATGTCTAATCCTCGTCTAAAAAATACTGCAAAAAGCAGCGATCAAATTGGGTAGTTGTCAACAATACAGTTCCCAATAGCAAATAAAAGCTTAAAAAAAAAAGTTGCAGCCAAAAAAATAAACCAGTTATTCAATTTTATTTGTTATTAACACTATGTTTACTACTGTAATTTGATAGGTAAATAAGAGATAGTGACACTAAATAATAATTATTTTACTTTCTCATATCCTACAGAAAATAATTGTGGTTTTGCATCAGTTTTAGAAGTCAATTTTTCACCACAAACACAAGCTTACAAGTCTGCTGAATCCACGAAAATATTTTTTCACCGAAAACATAATATTGCAACTTTGAATTTTTTAGGTACCATAAGAATACCTGAAACGAACATTTTCATTAAAATTGGTCAAATGGAAGAGGTAGTTTATTTGTGCGATATTTCCCGTCTTTAACCTTTTTTCAAAAATAGCTGCTACGATTTTTTTAAAAATTGCCTCTTGTAGGGTATATTAAATTTTTATGCTCTGCAAGATCCATGTATGCTGAAATTTTCGGAGTTGTGCTTTCGTGGTAAATAATTTTATTTTAAGATTGCGGCCGTAGTTTAGCGACAATTAGTATTTTTTTTGTATTTTTTCTAATCAACATCGGTAAAAACGGGACTTTTTAATATTATAGCTTTAGTATGCATTTACGCCAAAAATCTAGTCTATATAATCAAAGTTTTTAAGTTTTTTTTTTTGTAACGTCCGACTGTTCTGCAATTACTGCTAATGCAGACGGTGAAAGATGAAATGATATTTTTGTAACGTATGAAAATGTGCCGTGCCTGAATGGGATTCGAACCCAAGACTGCATGATGAGAGGCGAGCACGTTACCAACTACGCCAATGCGGCTGACAAAGTTTTAAAGCTTAAGCCAAAGTTTTAAGCCAATAAAGAAACCTACATATTTATTTTAAGCAATTGAGTCTAGTTTTTCGTTAATATTACAGATTTTCCGTATTTTCAAGTCTTATAGAGGTTGATTTTTATTTAGCGTCAATATATCATAATTATGCCCATAACGGGCAGGTGGAGTGTTAAATTAATTACACTCGATCTGTTTGTTCCAGGGCTACAAAAATAGTTCTGTTTCTTATCTTATAGGCAGCCAAATATATGACTGAACTATTTAAGAACAGAAGAGGTAAAGTGTAAAAGACTCTAATCAGATTTATCTCCTCTGAGAGTCATAGATTTCATTACACAGCCAGACCCAGTGTGAATGAAGTGAAGGTGTCAATTTGCATGGTGAAAAGTGAGTGCTTTTCGGAGGGCCTGGCATGCTGATAAGCGTACTCTTTTAACTCAGTGAGGAAAAGAATAGTAAACCACCTCCTCGTTTTTACTTAGTAAAACCTCTAGAGGTTCTAACCAGCCTTTCGGCTTTTGACTTAAACAACTACACATATTTTTAATTATTTACAATGGCAAGAGAAAGTCATGTGAATGTTACACAATATTTTTGTTGTCATTTACAGACAGTGAAATTTCATTCAAAACATTTAAAAACAACGTAATCCTCTACAATAAATTATGAAATTAAATACATTATTAATCCATGTATAATGTACTATATAAAAATACTATACATATAATTATTAATATAGAGAATATTATAATAATTTATAAGGTAACATCAATGAAGAAATATTATTTTTATTTTCACTTCAAAAATATTAATAAAATATATAAGTTTATATTATTTTACATTGAATACCTTATAATTATCTTAATGATTGTCTTTTGTTTAAACGTATTAGAATAGTAACCAGTCCTCCTTACTCCTTCTCATAATAATAAAAATTAAATTGTGTATCAAAATTAATTCTATTAATAACACGTTTTTAATTTAAATAATTAAAAATATCGAATAGTCTTTTTAATCGATTAATTTCATATATGTGTTTATATGTATGAAGATTATAAAATAATTGGAAATACGAAAAGAATTCATTTTATTTCCAAGTAGTAATCAAGTTTAACGTATTCTATCAATCACTTAATAATAATCGAGGAATAAGATGAGGAGATTGGTTCTGAGAGTTGAAAGAGGAGGGAGTGTCTTATATTATCTTACCAGACTAGGAGAAGGCAGATAAAATTCTTTTTGAATTAACTAGATTTTATAAGTGTTTAATTTAAAGAATTGCATTAATTACTCGTACTATTACATTATGGTACCTTATAAAGAAAACTGAATTTCTTTAGTATAATTTAGTAACTAAACTTACTCGCTTGTACGCAAATTAATAGGTTACGAAGTATTTATGTAAAGGTAATTTCATAGTCCACTGTCCAAAATCTACATAGATATTTAAACAAACATATAATTTCTTTTATTCATGTATCTGCATTCTGTAATAATTAAAATTTTGTTGGGCCTGTCAAAAATATAAAGAAACAGCTGTAATTCAAAGGGAACTTTCTTTTGAATCTACCTGTTTATTCACCCATTTTTTTATAAAGATTCCGTTAATTTCCAAAATACTGCTTCCAGTGTTTAGCCTTTTTCAAACACAAAACCTTTGAAAGCACTTTTCATTTCACTTTTCTGGATTTCACCATTTCTAGAATTTTCCAAAATTTATTTAAGATCCTTTTTCATCTCTGAGAACAGCCAGAATTGCACAGATTTGTATAGTTAAAAAGTAACCATTTTATATTGTTTATTCAAAAAATTTTGATTACACTGAGCGAAATGGCTAGCATTATTGTGACGTAACAGTAGTTTAAATATTTTTCCAACTAGGTCTTTTCTGAAATCAGTGAGCTTTATTTTCAGCAGTTCTTTGAAGCTGCATTTATTCCGATAACAAACTTTTACGCAAAACGTAACTATTTCAATACAAAACTCCTTGACTTTAGGAATAATCTCCGTGAAATTTTATCGCTACCATCCAATGACAAGGTTTTATCACAACTTACTTAAGTAATGTTGTTTAGGTCGAAAGGCTGAATTGAACCTCTAGAGGCTTTACTACGTAAAAACGAGAAGTGAGGTGGTTCACCATTGCCTTTCTCACTGAGTTGAAAGAGTATGCTTATCAGCATGCCAGGCCCTCCGAAAAGCACCCACTTTTCACCACGCAAATGACACCTTCACTTCATTCACCATAGGGTCTGGTTGTATAGTGAAATTCATCACTCTCAGAGGAGGTAACTCTGACTAGGGTCTTTTACACCTCTACCTATTCTCTTTTAAATAGTTTAGTCATATAATTGGCTAACTATGTGATAAGAAACAGAACTATGGTTTTGTAGCCCTGGAATCAACAGATCGAGTGCAGTTTATTTAAGACTCCATCTGCCCGTTATGGGCAAACTTACTACGTAGTAAGTATAAAAATATTAAATAAGTTTGTTGATGATTAAAAATTAAAATTTTTAATTTTGAATGAGGTAATAACCCCAAAACTAATTCCTAGAAGAATAAACCATGACCCATCCAATTATTTCATTAATTTAGTTTCAAACATTTTTTAAAAGTCGGATAGTCCAGAAAGTAGAAAAAGAATACAGAGAATGAGGAGAGTAAACAACTACTGTTAAGTCTGTATTTACCAAATCAGTGTAAAGTAACTAAAATATACTGTAATCAATATGAGCAGATTATCTCGGCGCAAATTTTTACTGAGAAACAAGTTTGAATCATATTCTGCAACATTCTACTGTACCTTCATACAATTCCTGTGATTAACACACACAGACACATGGAATCTCCTCATTCTAATTCCCTTCTTAATTTTCCTCCCTTTTTATCTCTTTCTTTTTAATAATAATTTAAATTTAACCATAAATGTATTAAGTGTATCTGGCGTTCTTACGTGATTCATTAAAAATAAGGTAAGTTTTATCGGAGGAAATCAGTTTTGTTCACCTTTGACATAGTAAATTAAGTATGTTTCAAAATTGTATATGTGTTTTAATGGTTAATTATTACACACTCATAAAAACATTACTTATAACATTAGTTAACGGTAACCAGTTAAAGCGATAATTTAATATTTTTTGTTGGGTTTATGTAAAGTCGCATCGACAGCTTGGTAATTAGCAAATACTGTGGATTTTGGTATTGGAACGGTGATTTTAACGTGTTATAATTTCTAGACCCTAGCCGGGAATCGAAACCGGGAGCTTTACTTTTGTAGGCTAGCTCGCTAGTTATTTTTACCACAGAGATGGTCTGATTTAAATAGTTTTAATAGTGCATTTTAGTTAATTCACTATTGATGTTATTTTTATTCCGTTTAAATAGTAGTATTTGTAAGGTTTTTTATGTAGTGTTTGAAAAGATTATACAGAGTTTTTTTTTAGTCCTGTTACCCAATTGTCAATGTCTGGCAAATTTTTTCTAAAAAAGGAAAATTTTGTTTTGTGACATGAAATTGGTAGACTTACTCAACCGGTAATATATACGGCAGTGTGAGTTGATTCTCCTTGAGCTTTGTAAAATTTTGTGCCGTTTTCGGTCGTGTTATGAGCAGAATGTCTTTTACCCTTGAACAACGGGTTTTCATTCTTCAACAAAATTTTGCTACGAAATCCTACGCGAATGTAAAATAATCATTTCAGATTAAATTTGTTTGTGTTCCTTCACAAAAAAAATGTCAATTTCTAGGCTAACAAACCGATTTCAAGAGACAGGTATTGTTTGCGACAGAAAACGTAGTGGTCGACCAACTCTGTTGACACATGACGTTTTAGAGAAAGTGAATAGAAGATTGCTTTATTGCTCACGGGAAAGTTTACAAAAACTTTCCTCGCAAGTTGGTTTGTAATATTCGAGTGTTCAGAAAGCTACTAAAAAATTGAAATTGTATCCGTATCGCGTACCGGAAAACTGTACCGTATGTAACGGTAAACTGAGCATAGATATTAGAACAAGAGTACTGAGATGCTATGTATTTTCTGTCCTATTGTATGGAGTTGAAGCCTGGACAATCACAGAGACGATGGAGAAAAGACTCAGTAGCTTTAAAATGTGGTGTTACCGAAGAATGTGGAGAATTTCCTGGACAGAGCACATAACAAATATGGAAGTGCTAAGAAGAATAAAGAAGGATAAGGAACTGCTCAACACCATAAAGAAAAGGAAAATGGGATATTTCGGTCACATTCTAAGGAACGAAAAGTATGAATTGATGCGTCTGGTCATACAAGGGAAGGTGGAGGGCAAAAGGGAATCGGGAAGACGACGCACATCCTGGTTGAAAAATTTACGACAATGGTGTGGAAAAACATCAATAGAGCTTTTCAGGACAGCAGCAGATAGAGTAAAGTGGGCCATGATGATCGCCAATGTCCTTAGGGATAGGGCACCTTAAGAAGAAGATCGCGTACCATTAGTTCAAGAGCTTCAGCCTCCAGATTTAAACAAGCGATTGTTTTAGGGTAAAAGACATTCTGTTCGTAACACGACCAGAAACGGCACAAAATTTAGCACAGCTCAAGGAGAATCAACTCACACTACCGTACCTATATCGGTTGAGTAGGGCTACCAACTTTGTCTCACAAAACAAAATTTCCCTTTCTCAGAACAAAATTACCAGATATTAACAATTGGGTAACAGGACTAAAAGATTACTCTGAATAAATATGATTATATTAAGTATTAATCTATTAATATGATAATTAATATAATTTATAAATAATATTAATTTTTTTAGGGCCTCCACTTCACCGCTTATAGCCATCCCTAGCTTCAGAGAAGCAATAACAACGAGGACACGATTCACGTTCAAATTTATGTTCTAGGCCTACGTTCAAATTTATTATAGGTTTCATCTTCTTTTATATACGAGGTGTGGCTATTAAATAACACGACTGACGTTGTAAAAAACTTTATTTTAATTTTATACATAATCACTTATTGTCAACTTCAATATACACTCCTTCTCTATCCCTACAACGCTCCATGCGAATTTTCCATTGTTGGAAACAGTGCTGGAAGTCATCTTCTGTCAGCCCTTCAGGACACGTGCCGCTTTCTCTTTGGCAGCTTCCACAGACTCAAATCTTGTTCCTTCTAATGCAGATTTTACCTTAGGAAATAGGTAGAAGTCACATGGTGCAAGATCTGGTGAATAAGGTGGATGTTGTAGCACTGAGATGCTGTACTTGGCTAGGAACCTATGACAGATAACGCGGAATGAGCTGGCGCATTGTCTTGGTGGAGAACCCATTATTTGTCCTGCCACATTTCAGGGCGTTTTTTCCTTACTCTTTGACATAGTTTAGAAAGTACCTCAAGGTAAAAATATTAATTATTGTTTTGACCTTCTTTTTGTTTTTTTTTATCCCATGGATAAAAAAAAACAATCATCATTGTTTTAAATTTTAAAGCTCATTCGAGCTTTTTTGGCACTCGGTAAAGTTCGGATCTTCCAGTGGATGGATTGGCGCTTCGTTTCCGGATCATAAGTAAAAACCACGCTTCATCACATGTTATCATAGTTTTCAAAAAATTTGGGTCTTTTTCAATCGCGTACAAAGTGTCAGTACAAACATTTTTGCGAGCTTCATTGCAAACATTTTTGAGCGGCACGTGTCCTGAAGGAGCTGACAAAAGATGATTTCCAGCACTGTTTCCAGCAACGGTAAATTCGCATGGAGCTTTGTAGGGATAGAGAAGGAGTGTATATTGAAGGTGACAATAAATGATGATGTATAAAATAAAAATAATTTTTTTTTACAACGTCAGTCTTGTTATTTAATAGCCATACCTCGTATTTTTCAATATAATGAGTAATTATTTATTTATTTATCGGTCAATGTTATAGTTTAGTGGTGTCATTGAAATTGGCCGCGCGTTTAAACAAAAATAGTACTTTATAACATGAAATGGTGAAAAATTACATTAAAATATAAAATACTTTATGAAGTAGACAATTAAAATACGCTATTTTACATTATTCAAAACAGAAGAAGAAATAAAAGTAGGAAAACGAAGAATGTTTACTGCTTACAACTTTTTAACTGTTCAAGGTGTTGTGCAAAATATGATTTGATAGCAAAACAAAAGTAAAGAAACAAACTTAGCTTTTTAAAACCAGTAAACGTTTTTAAGTATGAATAAAAGATTCCTATTGGCATTGTTAAAGTAAAGAGTGAAATAACAAGCGAGCGAAACAGAGAACACTTGCCTAATTGCTCCAGTTGGATATAAATCATCTTGTGCAGAGGTAAAAAAATTACCCACTTTACCTCGTAAATGAAATACTGTAATTGAACTAACCCAACCGAGCACCAAATGTTCTCTGCCTTTTCCTTTCAAATTGCTCCTAAACACTTAATAGTCTGTCCCTTACGGTAAAGCGGACAACTGTCTGCAAAAAGCAAACAATCATTCTTTCTTCCTGTAGTGCAGACGATACAACTCTACTGCCTTCAAAGCATAGGCCTACTTGAATTTTATTTTAAAATTTACATTAATTATATTTTTTGCACAAATACCACATTAGAAAAAAAATCTAATGTGAAACATTCATACGACGTTATCTTGCCAATGTAAATAATGAAAATATAATCTTCTTTTTGACACTTTCAAAATTTAAATTTATTATCTGTTATTAAATTAACACAATTTCTAAATGTGAAGCTAATGTTTTAAAACTTGATTTACTTGAAGAAGCGTGCAGTCATCACCACAGTCCTACAGTTACCCAAGAAGATCTCTTGGCTAGAGGCGCTTCAAATGACTGCGCTGAGCACCCGGTATCGCCCTAGTGTACATGTTTTGTATGAGAGGGTTGTCATGCATCATCTTGTATAGTTGTTTCACGACATCAATTACGTATGGCATTTGTAAGTCTTTGTGCAACATTGAGTTTGTGATGTAAAAGGGGCATAGCGTTATCGTTCGTAGAATCTTGTTCTGAATCGCTTTTATACGTTTCGTGTGTGAAGGTTTAGCAGAACCCCAAAGTTGAACTCCATATGTCCAGATTGGTCTTAAGAATGTCTTGTAAATTGTTAATTTGTGTGACATATTTAATTTAGAACGTCTATCAAGTGAGCGTTTCAGTTAATAGAAAATATAACCTAATTTTAATCATGAGTAAATGATGTAAAACGAAAATCAACGTATGTGAGGCTTAAAAATACGGAAAATCACTAATTGACGCTAAACTAAATTTATAGAAAATTAAAAGATCTACAACTTTTTTATAAAGCATTTTTCTCTACAAAGCCTAGTTTAGCGTGAAAGTGATTTTCCGTATTTTTAAACCCAACTGAGGTTGTTTTTCTTTTTACGGCTTTCACCCATGATTATAATAAGGTTATGTTTTTTGAGGTTAGGTTTTATTTATATCAAATGTTTTATTACTAATGTTAGGTTATATTGTTAATTATTTGCATTGACAAGAGAAATTCGTGTGAGTGTTTCACACCAGATTTTTAAAGTAAAAGACGAAATGGAAAACCAAGAAATTTTTAACTAGAAGGGTTAATAAAAGTTATTAGATGTAATAAGTACATAGGTTTGTGAAGAATGGTAGCTATAAGACATTAATGGTTACAGCGACAAGGGAATTTTTTATTAAGTGAATGATTGATACAATAAATAATACGATGAAAGTTTTTAAACCCTCTGCTAAACTTTTTACAAAAGTTTTCTTTACTTTTAAGGGAATTTTTTGAGGAAAGAGGGTAAGTTTAAAAGAGGAAATATGTTGAAAAAACGGAACAGATATGAGAATTCTTTCAAGATATGTCTTGGTTGTATTTTTGTGGGCTTTCATATGAAGTGTAGGTCTACAGTTTAGAAACAAATTATATTTTTTAACCTATCCTTCTTCTTTTATCATAACTTCTACAGCTAGTTTTTGTAAGATTAATATACGATCTGGAGACAAAGCAAACCTCAAAAGTCGAAGAGACTGGGGGAATTTCTCTCCCACAAATTCTTCCTTCCGCTTCCTCTCAGTCCATCGCCTTCTCTACCCTTTCCATTTCTTACGAGATACTCTTATTTCAGTATTCTTCTTTTGGTTTATATCTTGTCAAATGTTTTCGCTGCGTCCGTTCTACGTGTGTCACATGATCTTAAAATCATTACA
This sequence comes from Catonia carolina, assembly GCA_035578175.1. Taxonomy (NCBI): domain Eukaryota; kingdom Metazoa; phylum Arthropoda; class Insecta; order Hemiptera; family Achilidae; genus Catonia; species Catonia carolina. The sequence goes on along the minus strand of JAQMRL010000001.1, from coordinate 249,517,200 downwards.
TTTGAATCTTGTAAAAATAATTTATAACCGTGCTAAATATAAAAATAACTTTTATATAAAATTTATTCTTTCATGTAATTTCTTATTAATTTTCATAATTCTTTTTAATACAGTGAAAACTACAATCTATTATTATACAGAATAATAAGCAGATGCTTTTGATGCTTTTGACAAGACATGACCGAAGTAAACCTTCCAATGGAGGAACTTCGTAAATTTATTTTCATGTGTTGTATTGTCATTTTAAAATACGTCCGTTAACAGCAAGCATATACCTGAAGCAGCCTCTGCTAAAGATCTTGGTATTCATCTTAATAAAAACTTAAACTTTAAACATATATGTACAGATCAAGAGTAAACAGCTAAAACCAATATTTAAAAAAACATTATTGGATTTAGGAAACCGATCTACGTTTTCATTGAACAATAAATTATTATATCATACAAAACAATTAATATAAAACAAATTTGGACTTATAGGATCCAATTTTTAAGGACGGTAACACATTCCGACATAGAAATCCTGCTAATTTTTCAGTCTAAACTACTCATAACAATCACAGAGTCACCTTGTACATAGCAAAATAACATACGACAGAGAAATTTAATCTTTTTTACATTCAAACAAGAAATCCACAAATGCTTTTCCTGACTTTATTCACGTTTACTTTATTATTTTACCTAAAAAAATATAACTAAATATAACTTAAAAAAACTACTAACTTATAAAATATAACAAAACTAAATATAAAATACAAATAAAAATTAATATAAAAAGTAATAATAATATAAATAAAAATATAAAATATAACTAAATTAAATATAAATTTCACATACAAAAACTACAATTGTAAATAATGTCGTACATTATTGATGTATGTGTATGACATTGATAAATAGAAACCCACCGAACTGGTTTAATGTATAGTTGTTACCACGAATTAACTGTTTAACAGCTGATTTTTGGAGACAAAATCCTAATATAGTTACTTTCATAAGGATTTGAATATTAGACAGTGGTGTACTTTCCGGAGACTATTTCAGGAATGGTCGAACTGAGTCTGTAAAGACTACCCCTCATTTACACGTCATACACATAATCCTCATCTCACTGTATCATGGGGTTCTGAATTGAACAGATTTCAGCGTACACGCATTAACATTGATGTAACAACAAAACAGAAATTAATCTAACTTACGTCATAATTTCTACTTCTGTTAACTCTATTGAAGTTTGAACAGTGTGTTATCAAAAACTTATGAAAATAAGCGTTACAACTCTACAGATTTCATAATTGTCATTCTAAAAAGAGTTAAACCTTAAATATTTCATAACTTTAAAGAATAAAAAAAGGGTAAACTATTAAAATAGCAATAAATCATTAAAAAAAATAATATAAAGTATTATACTTTTATTATTTCCGTACAATTTATCCCTACTTTACAAAATAATAAAATAAAATTTACAAACCGATAGAACCTGTAAATATAAAGGAAAATACTGTAACATTTCCCTGAAGGCAACCCTAACCATGCGAAAATTAAAAACATCTATTATACAGATCGCATCTTTAGACCACTTTGTAAAACACCAATATTGCTGAATTCGAATTTTGAACGGAGGCCTTCTGTAAATAATGTCTTTAAAATATTTGATAGAAGGTTAGGGGTTGTAGAATCATGGGGTGGGGGACACAAATTATGGGGATGAAGGAAAAGGATGATGAGATATAATTGGACAGCCAGAGTGAAATTGAATATAAATAGGGGAGAAATGAAGAATCCAGTTGACCGTTATAATATTGCCCCGGGGGTGAACCAATAAACAACCCTCCCCGCCCTTAAGCCAAAAAGGAAAGGAAATAGACGATCACATTGAGCCGAAAAAATATTTTATCGAAAAATATAAATGTAAGCCTAATCATATAGGAATAATAATGTATTTCAATAAAAAGTTAAAAATACGATCTGGAATCTTATGTAAGAGATATGAAAGTAGCTATAAAAAGTTGAATTCAGAAAGTTTACTATTTGTCTGCAGAACTGTAATAATTCAAAATTCAATTTTATTGTAATAGGTACATTTTTTGCACAACAGATTAAAATATACGTAATAATATTGTATATTAATATCGGTAAATTAAAAAATCTTATAGCATAGATCTAGTTGGTGAAGAGTGTTAATCAACTAACTTCACTTTCATACACTTTACAGAAAAGCTGAAAAAGTGAATAACGTTTATGTAATTCCCAAAGAGATGGGAGGGAAAATGTCCCCAAAATCCGACTTAGTACTTGTGGTGGTAGTACTTATTGTGATATTTTTTTTATTAGATAGACTTAAGTTTCTTTTTTCGAATGATATAAAATCAGATTTTTTCGTAAAAATGTATTAACAGAATAAGACTGCACTAACTTTATTACTTTTCTTTTATCCAAAATATACTGTGTTATGAACTTACTTTGCGACCACCTGATGACAAATGGTCAATGGCTCTGAAGGTGGAGGAGGAAGTTCTTTTCCAACAATGGAGGAGGCAAACGAACCTAGGAGGTGGGTCTCCGAATGAAACCCAGAGTGCGTCCAGATGTTCTAAAGTGGCGGCCCCACTGCAGGTCTTACTTCACGCAGGGCTCGTATCTCGGCTGAAGGACATCTCAAACTACTGGCAAGTGTTCACAACAAGCCTCGGATATGGAAATTGAGGCAGGATGTAAGAAGATACGTTGGAAAGCTGAGGAAGCGATGGACACCGGAATAGGCTCTAAAAGCCTAGTCCATGATTGATGATGAATTTACTTAATCACAATACTCAGAAGGTAAATAAGAAATGCTGAACTTGATAAGCGAAAATATATTTTTTGAGTTAGAATCATTTTGATGTAATATTACCCTAATTTTTTTTTACTTTTTATTGTGGTTCTAGGTTCTTTTACACTATTTAACAGTTTGTTTAGATACAGGAAAAATAAAGATACCAGCAGAAGATTGGATAATACAGTAGTAATAGTAGTGGTGGTGGTAACAGTAAGTATAGTTTAAACAAAATAGTAATTGTTGCTCAATATTTTTATTAATTATATAATATCCAATTCGTTTATTCATTATTAGAATATTTATGATTGCGGCTTTCCTCCATCGGATAAAGGGTTTCCTTTGCTGGAATATCGAATTATTAGATTTAAACCAGAAGTTAATAAATAAAAATATTTACTTTTTATGTAGCCTAACATGATAAAGAAATATTTTTTGTATACGACCAATTTTAGACCACGTGAACTAACATAAGACATTTCTGGAAGCTCGTTTTGGAGACTTAATTCTCAGCACTTGTTCACAGTAAGCTTGATCCATTATGTTTTCTCGGTTCATTCCAGTTTTCTTAATACCCCTTCTGACTTCTTTTACCGTCTTATCCAACAATTTAGGTGTATTTTTCAGTGTCTTAAAGATTTGTTTTGTCAACCGGTCGTTCTCTATTCTATACAGGTCATAGAAATTTAGTCTTTTTTTTCTAAACGCTTCTATTAATCATTCCTTTTTCTTGTACAGTTTTTCTCGTCCTCGTAACATGTACTGAATATCTTCTTTCTTCAGATCCGTTACCTTGCTCAAATAGTATATTATTATATTATTTCTCTGAAATATTTATATAACGTTTTTATTAAATTTATTTTAAAGGAATATTGTTCTTAAGACAAGTTTTATGGGTGAAAAAATTTAAAAAGATTAACAGAAGAGTGAGATCAAAGTCGAATATATAGTAAACGGAAAATTGTTCAGAACAAAAATTGGAAAGGTGATGGATCTATGAGAGGAGAAACTGAAAAAATCTAGACGGGTATTTTTGGAATAAAAAGGCAAAATTACTCAGGCAATAATCGAATACTGGTAAAAAGGGAAAAATAAGAAAAGTTGCAGTTATTTAACCGCATTACATAGCTGGTTGAAACAAACTTATTAATATCATATTTTTAGATATTGGGAAATGAAGATCTTCATATTATAGCATGTTACAACAAAGTTCAAAAAATTAAACGCTATAATATGCTCTTAATAATACTAATAATAATAATATTCCTAAGCACTAGCTTGCAGGTAACTAACATAATAGGCCTACTTTTGTTTGAACCTCAATTATTTTTATGATTATCAATTGGTTAGAATAATATATCTCAGAAAAGTTATAAACAAGACAGAAACTACTGAATAATTATATCAATTTGTCAAAATATCTTGAATATAAAGTAAAAGACCTTTTATGAAGAATAATACAGTACGATAATTTTTTTATTGTTGAAACAAATGTGAAAAACTTTTCGTGCAATTGACAAAACTTTGAACAGTTGTTTTTTCAAACACTTTTTTGGTTCAAATGCCCTTATTCTAGCTACGGTCTCAATTATAAGTTTGTCAAAAGACCACCATAAAATGTTAATTATGACTAAGCGGTTTTGAAAATATTAGTAAACAACATTACTAGGTAACCCTATTCAGTTTCAAGCCATAACGACTAAAAAATACAGAAAGCTATAAAAATATTTTTTTGCTGTCGTACTACATGTTTTGAAACGAATAACTTAAATACTTAGAAAAATAACGAAAATGAATATATTTGTTGCTGGTTAAATTTCTTTTTATTATTTTAGCCTTCTGGTTAAGTTGTCAGTATTTTTTTTTAATTTGGAGTAAATCATGCAATAAGTTGTTTTACAAAACTACTGTAGGCCTACCTACCTGAAAAATTCGTAACTTGATCGTTAAGCTTTAAGCAGATAAATTAAAGATTATTTGCAAGTTTTGAAATCTATTGTAAATTTATAGAACTCTATTATTTTAAAAACAATGCGAATAACTGGTTTAATCACCAATTATAAAATAATTCTAAGGCAATAGTATAACATTATAAACACGGAGAATAAGAAAATTGTAGGTCTAAAACCTTCAATTATATGAAACAGACAACTAATATGATAATGAATTGAGCATTAAATAAACAAAAAAATAATAAAACTTTTTTTGTAATTTAGAAAAGTTGAACGGAATGCAATTAAATTTAATAGTGCAATAAAATTAAAAATTAATTATAACTTTGGAATTTTAATAGTTTGTATTACATCATTTTATTAATAAAGGCATACGTTCTTATTTCAATTTAGAATATTGTGTTCCAGTACGTTGGATTGAAATACACACCAAGTTCAAAAATACAAAAAAAATTAGAGCATAAAAGTAATGAAGATTTTTCAAAAGTACATTTTTGATATCGGTTGGTCTAGAGACCGGTTTATGGCATGTGATAATTTAATTTGCACACATATCCCAATATTTTTATCGTTCTGTTAGGGATATTATAAATACATGACAGTATTTTCTTTAAAAAAAATTATATTAATCAAATACACACTCATTACATGAATGCTGCATTTTGAAGTACTATCGACGTTTTGTACTTCAATTTAATGAAAACCACTTATATGTATTCTTAATGCACAAAACTTACCCTAGGCAATCTACAAAGAATGTTCTGTTCTATAGACGATACGCCTAGAACAGAAACATAGTTTGACCTAACATTATCACATTGCAGAATAATTTTAGAGCCAACCCTAAAATTGTGTTTTACTACTTATTTGTAACATTATAACTTAAGAGCCACGAGGAAAAATTATCTGAGTCCAAAATTTCTGAAAAATTAGTTTTCACTACCATCGGTGTCATATAAGTTTGTTTTCGTTTTACCCTAATGGTTAATATTGCTTTTAGTAAAAATAACGTTTTTATAGATAAACTGCATAACCGAAAAAAACATTCAGAACACTACTCTTTTCTCTAATCATAGAACCTACCTATAATAAAATTGAAAACAGCAGATTCTGTTTAATCGAGTTATTGCGCCTTTATTGAAACTTCTATTTATTAATGATTATCTCTCTGTAAACTCTTCATATTCCAATTTTCAATTTAGTAATTATTAACTGATTGATTAGAAATATTTTCATGTGGGTTTCGTTATGACTTAATTAAAATTATGTGGTGAATAACGATCAGTCCCAGTAATACGGACAGAAATTTTAGATTAAATGGTCATTATTTGAAAAAATACGTGTCATTTAATACAGACTTTTAGACTTCTTCGTGACGAAAGGTATTCCAACGTTTATGCTAACATTGAATCAAGTTTCGATCTGTCATCCGATCATTCACCGGTCATCGTTTTACTTAGTCAAAACCTGCAAACTCAATCGCCTCTTCCATCCTTACACAATAAACATACTGATTGGGACTCGTTTAGCACTTTAGTGGAAGCAAATCTTGATTACAACTTAAGATTAAAAAGATACGACCGATATCGACGGCGCTGTAGAACATCTAGCCTAACTAAAACGATTCAAACTGCTGGATGGGAAGCTACACCAGTTATTAAGCACGCAAAACAAACCGCAAATACCAGGTTACTTAAAACAAGCCATTACTGAAAAACGACGACTATGACGAAATTGGCAACGCTCTAGGAACCAGCATGACAAAAGGCTCTTCAATAACGCTGCCCAAACTTTGAAACGCATTCGTTTCAAACGTTTTTTACGGAATTTTACTAATGGCTCAATACAACAATTTTGGAACTCTTGTTCTCACAACACGACAAACTATTCTTTGTGGTAGCAAATGAAGAATGCTAAACGTCCGTTGCAACACACATCTCCATTTAATACTTCAACTGGTTGGGCTAAAAGTAATCATGACAAGGCTGAAGCGGTTGCCGAATATCTATCAGAGGTTTTTAAACCTTTTCCATCTGAATGCAAGTCAGATGATGAAAACGAATTATTTGAATGTTTTAGTTCTCCGTTTCAAATGAGTCCTCCAATAAAAGTATTTAAACCATCTGAAGTAAAACACACCATTAAAGTAAATTTGAGTTCGAATAAGGCACCAGGTTTTGACCTCATCACACGGAAAATTTTGAAAGAACTTCCTGACAAAGCCCTTAGGCTGATTACAATAATGTTTAATGCAATATTGCCTCTAGATTACTTTCCTTCTTACTGGAAAGTTGCTCAAATTATAATTATTCAAAAACCTGGGAAGCCACCACATGACATATCATCTTACATGCCAATAAGTTTGTTGCCAATTTTTTCAAAAGTGTTTGAAAAATTATTGCTTCAGAGATTACGCTCAGTATGCCTACTGGATACCATAAATCTCATTCCGAATTGCCAGTTTGGTTGCAGAGAAGGTCATGGGACGATTGAGCAAATTCCCAGAGTTGTAAACAACATCTACAAAACACTTGAAAAAAGAAATATTGCACGACATTCCTTGACATCAAGCAAGCCTTTGACAAAGTGTGGCATGAAGGTCTTCTTTTTTAAAATTAAGCAGAATCTTTCCCACCAGTATTATTCAATTATTGCATCTTATTTGGAGGACCGATACTTTACAGTGAAGTGTAAAGACGAACAATCATCTTTAAAATTAATTGAAGCTGGTGTTTCTCAAGGAAGCGTGCTGTCTCGTGTTTTTTACACCATTTACACTTCTGATCTTCCGTAAAATGATAACACTACAGTGGCGACATTTGCCGACGACACAGCCAATCAGGCAATACACGAAGTTGCACAAAATGCATCTCAAAACTTGCAGCAACACTTAGACAGCGTACAAAGTTGGCAAAAAAGTGGCGTGTAAAAACAAATGAACGAAAGAGTCTGCACGTCAGATTTACACTAAAACGGGAAACATTTTCACCAGTGTTTTTTAACAACGTACAAATTCCATAATCTTGGAACAAAATATCGTACAAAATATCTTGGCCTCCACCTGGACAGGCGTCTAACGTGGAGGACTCACATATGTAACAAACGAAAATAGTTAAATCTTAAATACCAACAGCTGTATTGGATGCTTAATGGAAAATCCAAATTATCGGCACAAAACAAATTGTTACGTTATAAAACTGTACTTAAACCTGTGTGGACATATGGGATACAACTCTGGGGCACAGCAAGTCACAGTAACATTGAAATAATTCAACGGTTTCAGTCAAAAATACTTCGAAACATCATGGACTCGCCTTGGTACATATCCAACACTATATTGCACAGAGACACAAACACTCCCACTGTATACGAAGGAATACAGAAATTTTGCACCAGTTACCAAATAAGACTTGAAAATCATCGAAATCTAGAAGCCATTAAGAAGTTTTATAGAGTAATACCAAGGGGTCTTACTTACTCATGATTTATACTTCCAACATATCTACTCATTGTTCTATAAGAGCAGATGGTAGATTTACAGTTACCTATACAAAAAAAATATAGAAACATAAATTAAAACCGAAACAAAAACATTATCTGGCAAAGAGACTAATCAATAAAGTTTTTGATTGTTTATTTAAATAAAAAAATTAATAAATAAACGAAAAGAAAGAAAACCGAATCTTTCTACTCAAATCACAAAATTAAAAAAAAATAATGATATATTGGCTCAGAATGAGAATATAATCTCAGTTTCGATGAACAATACAGACAAACATAAAATGGGTCATCACCTCCGCAACAAAGGTGAGCCCTTCGCTTGGAGACACTAAACCCAGTCTTACTTTACTTTCAGTTTTACTTTGCAAATAGGATCTTAAAGACACTATGCAAATGCAGTGTTTATCTTCGTTATCTGAACTCTTTTTAGTACGATGTTTCCATTGTTCTTTTGACAGGTTGTTCAAAGGCTAGAACCTTTCTTCGTGTACACATTTCATTTTTATGTTTAATTTCGACCTTCTTTCTCCTTCTTTCAATATTCTTCTTTAACAGAGTTGTTCATGAATTTCCTGGGTTTTCTTCTTTTGTTTTTCTTGGTATCCGCAATAAGTAATGCTTTCTTTATTGATGTGGCCAAATTTTCAGAATTGCTAGTCAATGGTGCTACAACATCAAATAGCACAACAGAATTATTAGTTGTCGCTCCAGGTAAAAAACCTGGGAAAAATCTGGGGGTTGAATTCTTTCGGTAACGTTTGCCGACAGGAAGTTTTGCTCGGAGATCACACTACGATTTAATGACCGATTTCGTAATTTTTTTCTCTTTTATGACCACAATGTGTCACTTTTGTCAAATTTAGAAAGCTTCTTACTTTTCATATTATATTTAGCTTGATGTGTTGCCAGTATGCTCTCATTCGGGCTGATCTTGCTTGCCGAACTTCCTCTGAAACGACCGGTTTCGTCCTCCTTGGGTTTGTTCTTTCGTCTAATTTTGTTTCAAATCTACTTTCCTTATTCTTGAGAATTTTTATTTTTCTGTTTTGTTTTTTAAATTTTTAAAGTTAATCCGAGTTCGATCATGTCTTCTTTGACATTTCGCATCCTCCTGATGTTACCTCCATTGCTGCTGATGTTACCATTGGAAACAGTTTTTTAAACATCTCGTTTAAAATTCTGTCGTTAGGTGTGTTCTGATAAGACGTCCAAGAAAAGATATGCTTTTCTTTCTTATTGTAGTCTACCTGTAGTTATGGGTTCATTTTCTTTACAGACTTGTTCGTTTGTAAGAATTCTCCATTGCCCATCTACTTTATTTTTCTTTCCTGTGCAGGTTCTTAGGATTCATCTTTCGAGTTTTAAAACATTGTCTATTACTTTTGTCTTGGCCATTTTCACTAATGTTTCGCTGCCATATGTGACTTGTGGTTGTATGACGGTTTTGTAGTGTTTAATTTTTGTTTGTATAAATAAGCATTTTTTGTTGTATACGTTTTTGGTTGTTTGTTGTGATTTAGATACTTTTTTCAGTCTCCCTTCCCACGCTATGTTTTCTTTATTGTTGTGTGTTATGTGTTCGCCTAGATATTTAAATGATTTAACTAGTTCCAATTGGTTTCCGTTTATGTTTACAGAATTTATGCAAAGTGTCTCTTTAACCATCATTTTAGTTTTTTCATAAGAGATTTTTAATCCAATTTTTCCTGCTAATTGTTCTAGGGTTTCTATCTGGTGTCTAGCTTCCTTAACACTCTCTGCCAGTTAGGCCATATCGTCTCCGAACCCTAGACAGTTTAATCTGATGTTATCTTTTATATATATTCGTAATTTATTATTGTGTTAATAAATATATTTTATAAGTCTAAAAGAAGTTTATATATCATTTATTTTAACCAGAACTCGAAAGAACCAGGATTAAGTATTACACTATTCTATGTTAATTTCACAAACATTTTTGTATTTAATTAGCTTATTTCCTTTTCATGAAGAAACTGTGTAATTTCAAGAATAATTAACTCAAATAATTACTTTATGTATTTATTAATTATGTCGTTTCTTTTACTTATTATATTTCATGATTATTTTAATTTGCATTTTTGAATGAGTTGAAAGCTCACTATTGGTAGTACGGGAATGTAATATTTTCATTTCTTTGTTTGCTCGTACTTGTTAGTAATACAGGCCAGGCTATAAATAAATTAAACCAATGGACGAGTAGGCATACTGCAATTAATATTATAAATGTTTGGGCCTAATTAATGAGTTATTTTCAGTCGGAACGGAGTAGGGAAAACGTGTCTTCAGAATTAAATTAAGATATCATGAACGTAGTTTTATTATTAAAGAAACGTGAAATTATTAATGTATAAAATGAGATATTAATATATTCACACGGATTTCTTGGTTTGTTTAAGTTCTCTGTTTTAACTGAATGAGTTTGTAGAGAAAACTTGATAATTTCATTCAATAGTTCAGCTATGTAACAGTCTAGTATTTCATAAGCCAAATAAACAGAATAATTTATTAAATAAATTCTTGTCAAAATCAAGACAACTTTTTTACTATCACTTGACTATATGAATATATAGGAAGGAAAGTATTTTTTTTCATGTCGATTTTTCGAAATCGAGTTTTCACCGGATCTACACGTTTTCAGACCTCCTGAACCCAAAAAACATGGTTTTAGCGATTGGTGTGTGTGTGTGTGTGAACATCTCAAGAACGGAACATCGTACAAACTTGAAACTTTAAACTTAATTTAGGTACTACGAGAGGACCTGACACGAACATTTTCATCAAAATTGGTTAACCGAAAGTATTAATTTATTCGCGTCATTTTTTACTTTTTGCGATTTTCTCAAAAACGGCTCCTACGATTTTTTAAAAATCGCCTCATTTACTATATTTTTTATGCTCTATAACATAGGGTAAGCGTTATGTCTGCTGACATTTTTGGAAAGGCTGTTCTCTCGTAGAAACAAATTGTTTTTTTTTTAAGATTGCGGCCTTAAAATGCATTTTATGGTAAAAGTGTATATAGTAAAAGTGATAGATAATTTTAAAATCTACAACTCTATTTTAGACATTTTTTATAAAACGCTTAATTTAGCGATTATTAGCAATTTTCTGTTTTTTTAACGAAAATGTTTTAAAAAAACAATTGATTTTTTAAGATTTCAGCAATAGTAGGCCTATGCATTTTACGATCAGATTTATAAGAAATTAAGAGATCTTCTACTTTAAAATATAGAATTTTTATCTACAGAGCCTAGTTTAGCGTGAAGTGATTATCCGTATTTTTAAGCAATACTGAGGTTGATTTTTATTTTGCATCATTCACTCATGATTAAAATAAGGTTATGTATTTTGAGATTAGTTTTATGTTTATTTTTAATGTTTCATTACTAATATTAGGTTATGTTGTTCATTATTTGGATTGGCAAGAAAAAGCTGTTTGAGGTTTCACACCAAAATTTTGTTAGTATTGTTTGTCGTAGAGTGTATGTTTCACCTCCCATGCATTGAAATACTTGCGATATAAGCTACACCCAGCTTTGAAAGTTTGTACACGCGGTTTTTTTCAGGAACAAATAATAATGAGCTTAGAGAAACAACTTTAGGCTAGTATCCAAGTGGAGAATTACTGTTATAAGTAACATAAGTAAGAGATTAGTACATCCAGATGATTCAAAGGTTTCAGAATGAAGTAGCTACAACAAATTTCAATGGTTTTACAATAGTTTGTGCGAAATGATGAAATTCATCGGCATTTTTCTCTTTCTACATAAATGTAGAGAAAAAGAAAACAACAAGTCAGAAGTACCTTAATTGTCTCGAATATGTTTAAAACCACTGAATATTAATCTACAAGGAATACATGAAGCTGAAAACGAAAAAAGTTTAAAGTGAATAGAAATTCTATAAACAACAGATTTCTCAAAATTTTTACTAAAATAAACATTCAAACTGTTGAGTCCAATAAATGTAGGTAAACCAAGTTATTGTACAAATAAAAGTTTAATTATACCATAATTGAATTTAATCTAAGGAAAAAATATCTAGGGTATTGCCTACACGAAAACATTACTGTTTGGAAACTTTTGGATGACGAGCTTAAAAACCTGTACAAGTAGGTAGGCTATGCACAAGTAAATCGTAGACGAGTTTTGTTTAAGAAATTGTGATTTTAAGTTGAATAAAGTTTGTTGTGTTCAGAGTTAGATATCTTGTTATTTTATAATAACGAATCGTACGTCTGTTGCGGTAACTTGTAAGTATTTAAGATCGAAGCAATTCATTCTTAACACTGACAAGGTTTTGCCACGGCATGATTTCCACAATGAATATGAAAACAACGTATAACACGCTTAGGTACTTTATCATAAATACTGCTGGTTCTAATAGACTCAAATTGAATTGTTTCCAAATAAAAACAAAAAAGTTATTCTTAATATTATAATAAATAATGAATTTAATGAGATTTTATAAAACAATAGCAGTGCCGAACCTACTCTATGGCAGTGAAACTTGGGTGCTATTAAAGCGAGAGGGGAGTAGATTGCAAGTGAAATGAAATTTCTTCGACATACGTTTGGGTGTAATAAAGACAATCGTTAAAGGAATACCGAGATAAGGAAAGAACTTAACATCTTTTTTATAAACTACACGGTATTTTAGAATAGAATGCACTGGTTAGAGCATGTAAAAAGAATTAGGGAGGATAGGACTAAGCAGACACTGGGCTGCAAGCCGGAGGGCAAGAGAGAACAAGGATGCCCGAAAAAGAGATGGGCAGATTTGAGAGGTTCGGAACAGGCAAAGGTGCCTAATCCTTTAAAGGTAGAAGAAGAAGATTTTAATAAATTTATAATTTACCTTTAAAGGACTACTAACAAGTAAGCTATTGTCCCAAATTCTGATGACACGTAAAAAGTCCTATATTTAAATAAGAAAAATTGGATAATATTATATCTGATTTATGGCATATTTTTAAAACCGTTTATTCTATAAACGTAAAATTACGGAAATGCCTACTATAACTTAGACCGATCAATTTTTACCATAAAACAAACTCAATTAAACAAAACCTTTTAAAAATTGTTGTAGTATTAAATTTGTTATTTCTAACTCAGCCTACATAAAAAACAGTGTTTTGATACAGGCAAGATAATGGTGGTATATAATGCAACAATAAATACTGATGTATAATTTTACAATAAAACAATAAAAAAATATGAATGCTCAAAAAGAATTAAAAAAGAACAAGAGTAATGAAATAATAAAAAAATAAAAAATAATCGTTTGAAATTCAGTATTATAAGACAATATGAACAGGAATATACCGGAGGGGATTTAGTTAAGTTTTTATCGAAATGCTATAATTTGAGAGAAAGGACAATAAATTCGTTTGAGCGGTGTTATGACAGGCAAGCCCAAAAACTCATAAAAATGATTGGGGCTCGGGGCACTCCCGGCTTCTGCGGGTAGTCGGTAGTCAATAGGTATATAAAATCTCATTCAATAGCAATGTACTCGACTTGATTCCGTTCAGCAGCGTCTGAGATATAAGCTAAAATTTTAATATTAAACCTGTTATTCTAACCAATAATTGATATAATTGCGTTTAAGAATAATAAAATGACGAATATCCCATGTCAAATATTTAAATGGGCGAGTCTCCGCACCAGCAGTCCGATAGGCATCTCTTTTTTGTCTCGCTCTTTCCTTCCTTTTTGTTTTTCTCCTCTGCCTCTTTCGTTTTCTCCCTCTTGAGTCTTTCTTGCATACATATTACTAACTACTCTCCTTTGAATATCATTAGGTATCATTCTCGTTTTTGGTCCGTATCAAGATGGCTGCCACCGCCCCCTAGGCCGACCATTTCGATTGTACACTCACGAATTATGTATATGTTTGTCTGTGTGTGAGTGTGTCTACTACTGTCGACTAAAAAAGATCGGCTTATGACACCCATAAAAAACGTTGCTACGTAGTGAACACAATACTCGTCGTATCCTGAGGCAATCCTTTTTAAAAGCTGTCTTACAATTTTGATTCTTGATGTTCGATGTGGCTAGCCGTTTATTCTAGTCGTTATTGTGTTTGTGTAATGTATGTATAAGCTATAATATATCACTGGGTGACCAAAAGTTTATTACATTTTATAAAGTTGACTTTCAATACTAAATCTAAAAATTAATTCACCTATTTATCTATGAAAATGTAGAATTACTACGTAGAGAATTCGTTCAAAAATAATGTGTAGAGCTCAAAAATATTTTAATTAATCAATAAAACATTATAAAATATTTATAACTCATCCCTAATAATATACGACTACGAAAAGAAATCTACTGTTTGGAATTTTTAATTTTCCTTTTAGACTTAAAATGTAAAATTAGGAATCCTCGCTTATGGTCTAAAAATGAGTAAGGAATTCGGTTCTGCGAGTTGTTTAAATGATATTTTAAGTTAATTAATCTGTAGGAAAGGGTGTAAAAATAAACTTTGTAAACTTAAGAATGATAGAATATTTTTTAAAAGATAAATTCAATAAAAAAATCTAAAATTTTGTAAAATTTTAATTAAGGTTAACGCAGCATTTGTTGGAAACAATTCTGTTACACTAGCCTATAGTTTTTCCTCGCTAGTTCACATTTATTAAAGTAATCAAAATGTCAAATAAACTCATGCAGATCTGAGGAAATGAAGGAAGCAACATAAGTAATAAAACACTTTTAAGAATAAATTATTTATATTTTTTAGAATGAGTAAAAAATAAATCATTTTTTAATCCATTTGTAGTGGCGTCAATAGTTATGTTATTATCTACTTTGGGTTAAGGAACGGTGAATTTAAACTTGTAGTAATTTCCCAGACTCTGGCCAGGAATCTAACCCGGAATCTTTCACTAAGAAGTATAATATGCACACCACTGCACCATAGAGAGGGACAAAGAAGATCTATTGAAGAAGAAAGCCACATGAAAAAAAAAATTCAGGATTTCTTAGGTTGAACTATCTGGAAATTTATTTATCACAAAAACCGTTATTTAATATAAAATATTAAAAATCTAATATGAAAATAATAGACGATGTTAATGTGTTAATATAGAAAATTATAGTCGATTATGAGAAATATGAAGCAGAAATGTAATAACCTTAAAAAATAGATTCACTATTAAAGAATAAATAATTTTTTCCCCATCCGAAGTATTTTAGTTACAATTTTTACATAGACTACGTATTTGTAGTCTCCTGATTCAATTTTTTAATTTTTTTTTTTAACGTCGCATTAACTGCAACGGTCATTAGCGACGACGTTGGGGTGGAACTTTATGTGATGTAGGATGAAATGATTTTTTTGTAACGTATGAAAATATGCTATGCCTGAGTGGGATTCGAACCCAGGTCCGCATGATGAGAAGCAAGCACGTTACCAACTGCGCTAATGCGGCCGGCCATTGTTTTTTGTTATTACCTATTAGGCCTATTAAAAATAATAAGATTCTTTATTTACACGCAGCTATTATGTGTACTACAACTAAGTTCAGCTGTGTGTAAATTTGTGTAGTTTAAAAATAAAATAAACCATGGTTTAAAAAATAATGTCGCAAAAACTAACATTACTTTATTATTTTCATAGAATCTCTTTTCAAATTCACACCACAATGTAATATAGGTTACAAAAGAAAAGTGATAAGGCTTTTCCTTCACCCTGTAAACACCATGCCTGTGTAATACCTACCATAAAAACAAAGAAAAATAATAATGAAATAAAAATGTAACGATAGGATAAGGTATTTATTGAACGCACGAGTCTAATTACTACAAGATACAGCATAAATAAAAACGGTAACATAAATTTAAAATAGGAGATACAACAAAAAAATATATAGTAGTGCATAATTTTTACTCTTTTTAGGCAATGGATTTTTTACATTTAATTTTAAAACGTAAAATTTTATAAACTTTTATTAATAATAAAAATAACAAAACAAATTACATATAAATATTCATATAATTTAATTTTTGAACATGATAATTTTACTTATTTTGTTAGTTATGTCCATATCGGTACCTACATGTATGTTGTCTGAAATATAACTACATAAATAATAATTTATGAAGATCGAGTATATGAAGCTTAACATCATCCTGTAGGCCTATGTATACTATAGGCTATATAAATAATAATAATTTGCCTGTTATTATTATTTTATAAATAATTAAGTTAATTATATCAAGATTTAGGCTTACTTTAGCATTAACTTATTCAATTATTTTTCAATAAATTACTATTTACTAGATAACACCTTATAGGCTAATAATTTTTGTTTTGTTAACAATCGTGTATTAATCACTATAGTTTAGTTCTATTTTAATTTTTTTCTATTAGCCTACAGGTATGATTTCAGAATGCAGTTTTACCCATAATAGGAAAAATTTTATCCTAAATTTACTTAGCAATCTAACAAAATTTACCTTAAAATGCTTTTCACGGTTGATGAGCTCTGCTGTTCCACGAGTTTAGACAAATCAGAACGTCTGCCAACGTTGTCAGATTTTACGACTGTTTCAGCCTGACAAACATTACCCACGCATGCATACAATGCCACTACGCCAATGCCGGCCGCATTGGCATAGTTGGTAACTTGCTCGCCTCTCACCATGCGGTCTTGGGTTCGAATCCCATTCAGGCACGGCATATTTTCATACGTTACAAAAAATCATTTCATTCTTCACCGTCTGCATTAGCAGTAATTGCAGAACAGTCTGACTTATATAACTGACTGATATATATATATATAACGAAGCTGCGAGAGAAGTGATGGCAACGTTGCTGGCAAGTCATTAACTAGCTATGAAGTGGGTAGAGGGTAATGCGTACGTTAAGAGCTCATCGTCCCTGAAAAATAGTATAAGGTTAAATGAAGTATTTTATTGTAGGTAGTTACTTAAAAATAACCGATTTTACTTTTAATACGGGTCTCCAATTGTGCGGTTTTGTTAACTGTCACAAAAAAACGTTTTTAAACAACAAAATTACACTTTAAATACCACTCAATACCTCATTTTCTAAAAGTAAAATTTGCTACCACCCATTAAATATTATATATATATATATATCATTTACGAAAATTTGAGATATGGTTTCTTAAAATTCCCTGGACGGCGCTAGTGACCAACGTTGAAGTTCTGCGAAGGATGTTAAGGATCTGGAAGTTTTCACAACTAGCAAAGCACGTAAGCTGGAGTACTTGGGTCATATTATGCGGAATGAAGCCAGTATGCCTCGCTTCAGTGTATTTTACAGGGGAAGATCTTCGTAGAAAGAGGTCCCGGACGATAAAGGTAAATGTTAAGACCTGGTTCAACAAAACCTCCTCAAAATTTTTGTCTTGCTTATGACAAAGTGAGAATTTCTGTGATGATCGCAAACATTCGTAATGGATAAGGACCTTAAGTAGAAGAAGAAGATGAACGTAAATTGTGCAGATCATTGTAGAGTAGCCTAAAATAATCAAAATTAAAGAAAAAAATTACATCTACAACAGCACACTTCAAAACGAATTTTCTGCCAATTGTAGCGAATTCGAAAAAAAATATACTATACCATGTACCTAAATACTATATCCAAAAAAAATTAAAGTTAGATAAAATCTTGTACAGCATATCCATTTGCGATGCACTCAAGGTAATTCGCGGTGAAGATTCAAAAGCTCATGGTCGAAATTTCTCCTGTGAAACTTCACTGGCCTTAATATTTTGTTGAGGTAGGATTTACTGATGTAGAATGTAGAGCTCCTTCGTTTTCAACAGCATAGGCCTACCAATGATTTTATGTAAATTTCTGTCCTTAAAAAATTATTTAGGCCAGTTATATCATCCATAGTCCACAAGAGATATCTAAAAGGGTACGGTGTTAATTAAACAAAAGAGTTCATTCCTGCTTTAGGTTAACTAGAGGGTATTATAAGCGTCTATTTTTAAACTGTATTTAATAGATTTACAAAATTATAAACAATAACGAGTGAATTCAATGATAATGAAAGATGAATGAGAAAATTACTTAAGAGAAGAACAGTACTATAGTAAGTTGTAAGATTCCAACTGAAACGAACCAATAAAATTGTGGAAGGTTCTTGATCTGTCCTTACTCCATATCCATGCTCGAGAATTACCTAGTAGGTTTTAAGAAGACAGTTAGCTTAGAGAAATATTTGTCTTGGCAGGAGGTTTCTTCTTGAAATTTATAAATTATAGAAAATTTTTTCACTTGAGGATGTGGAATGTTTAAGTAATTAATTATGAAGGGTCTCATTAGAGAAGAACCAAGGGGAATTGGCAATGACCCGTAAATTTCGATTGAAAGCAATGTAATTTTTACTGTTACGGAGGACTTGGTCCAACCAAATATTTGACAAACGTAACAGGTTTGGGGGAAGAAGAATTTTGTAAAATAACAACTTAGGATGAAGCGAAGTTGGGAACGTATCGTGAAGAGTTGTTTACATCGTATTCTAATAGTTTTATTTAAATAATATGATGAGCGCTTATTTAATTTCATATTCTTTCTAGATTATTGTTAATTTTAATTGTAGTTTTGTTATTCACATTATGTTTTTATTCACTATTGTTTGTTCAAAGAGATAATTGTTAATTTGTAACATGTAGTTTTAAGACATGATTTATAAAGACAGAATTGTTTGCAGCCAAGCTAAAGAACTTAACGTATATAAATATATTTATGCATGCGAAGCGAAGCAATTGGGGATGCTAGTAAGAAATAATGGGTAAAAATAGTACTGACATTACCTAAAATGTAGGTCTTACCTTTTTTACTTTCATAATTAATTTAGAACTAAACTATAAATTAATTAAGAAAATAATTAATTGAACACGGTCTGTATGATAACGATAAAAAATTGTTCCACTATTAGACATTTTTTCTTCTATTCCAAGTACGTTTGCATCATGTGTCAATGTTTTTGTCCATTCTGTCCTTATAAACATAAGGACCGAATGGAAAAGAACATTATCCTACTGGTATTCTTCACTTGTTTTAAGATTTTGTCTAAATGTACCACTGTCCGTAATTTTATGGACGCACACGTACTCACGTATTTCATTTTAGTTCACTTTTATTAAAAACTGTGATTAGCTGTCATTAAAATAGCCGTCATGGATTCAGAATCACAGGCAATAATGCAACAAAATTTTCAAACGTTTATTGCTGCAAAGTATTTAAAAAATAATTTTTTTTTCTTCTTCTATCATTCAAGGTCTCAGAACTTTTCCTGCATCCATCTATCCTTTTGTCACCCTGAATCACGCGCCTTCCAATATTGGTCTGTAACTTTCCGCCAGTCTAGGAATCGAGTATGGAGACACTATTTAAAGAGAACCGGTCCATTTCCAGCGGTGCACTAGGCTACTCCTTAACTGGCTCCTTAAGGGAACTTTTTTAATAGATCTTTTTATTTTATTGTAATCTAAAATTTGTAACATTGCAAACTGTCAATCTATTCTATATAACGATACTATGTAACTGTGTTAACAAAAAAAGAAAACGTGAATAGACGTTAAAAATATTTTTTGACAGATGACTTACCGTTAAAAAATTAATAATAGGCTAATAAACTAAACATAAACAATTAAAAAATTAAACTAATAGCCAAACATGTTAAAAAATTAATTATAGGCTTATATAGACTAAATAGGACAAATAAAAACCTAATATTCCTATGATTTTCAAACGATTAACTAATATTTATATAAGTTACTAATTTGGAGCATAGAATTTAAATTTCCTAATTATATTTTTGAAATTAATCTAAATTTATCTGAATCTGAAGGGTAAGTTCAGAATATTGTGTCTTCTGAATCAAATAAATTCATATACAACACTGTGGTTTCCAACAGATTTAATGCTCAATAATTTGAATGACCATAAAGACGATATTGATCATTTTTCACTTAATTTTAATATGTTTTGTTTTAGGCTACTGTAATGAAATTGATTCAGTAAGGTTTATTTTTTGTCAAATTTATAAATTGAATCAGTCATTTCAGAAAGTCTATCAGTCAAAATTTTGCCGTTTTTGCTTTAGTAGACCTACATTTCCGGATTAATTAAATGCAAACACATCATTCCCTACAGAAATCAAAGAATCTGGCTTCTCTTCACTAATATAATTCTAAGAGCTTATCCTTATGATACAAGGATTATCCTAAAGCCTTTTTCTCTAATTTAAAATAAAATTGGTTGTATTTAGAAGTTGAAGTCCAACACGTTAGAAAATACAAAGTTTCTGCGCAAAAATTTGTATTATAGGAGAAAACTACTATAAATTGATAACGCTGACAAAACAAAAACTGTGAATATTTCAGACAACAAATGTTTTTTGAAAGTCAAGAATTTAAATTTTTATTGTGCTGAAAAGATCCTCAAGTCATAAGTGTAGGCCTAATAAGTAAACAGGCGACTTAAATTTTCTTGAATTTTTCGGAATTTTCTTGTGGTTATTAAATAATTTCATACAGAAACAACATAAGTCAAATTTTTACTTCTTTTACTTCAGGAACAACATAACACTAAAGTTAGTATTTTGACTTATTTGCTTTTAATAGGTGCAATGAATTTAGAGGACGTTGACGCAATTTCTGACCACTAACTTTATATTACATTCATTCAGTTCAGGAATAATGTAGACAACTGAACTGTATAAGGGTTACCGAATTTCAAATTGATGATACAATAATTATTAGCTCAAAAGTTAACGAACGTTTTTATGTGGTTATAAATACATAGAAGAAATTATGACGTAATCCGAGACAAGTTCGTATTAAAATAACAAGTTGTAGGCTACTTAATTTAATTTTTTTATTATAATAATAGTAATAAATTCGTAAATTATAATAAATTAGATCTTAATTATTATTTTATGATAAACGATGTTCCTTAAATTTGCTATTACAAAATCTAAAACACGAGTCAAGCAAGGTAAAGAAAACTGTTTCTCCGTTTATAAAACGTTTTAGAAGTGAATAGCCATTGCTACCGTGTTATATATAAAGTTGTAATAAAATTGTCGTTTATTATTCTTTATAATAGTTTTTAAAAAAGCAAACATGAACAGAAATGGAGTGGTTTTGAAGGCGGAGCCTGCCTATACCATTTAGTAAGCAGTGTTTACCCCCACCCGTGTCACCTAGGACTGCCTACTACAATTCTTTACCTGACGGAAGTCTCACAATTGTAATTTCTATTCTATCTCTCTTTGTCATTTCTTATTATTCATTCTCTGTCTCTCTCTCTGTAACCTTTCTTCTCTCTTTCTCATTTTTCTCTTTATTCTTTTCTTCAACATTATAGAGGCGTGCGCACGTCTGAATTTAAATAAAGCTACATACCTACAACGTTTTTTTCTTTCTTTTCACAGATCAATCCATTTTATTTTAAATTATTTATGTTGTCATTGAATCAAAATTTAGAATATAAAATTTCGTTAATTTTTTAAAAGTTAATGGAGTTTATTCAAAATTTACTTCGTATTAATTCTTAGTTGGAATTGTTTTAATCCCTAATATGTGTACGTTGAAATCCATCCAATTCAATAACTATAAACAACCCCATGATCCAATGAGATGAGGATGATTATGTAACGTGTAAATGAGGTAGGCTTGCACAGATTAAGGCCGACCATTCCTGAAATAGTAGGCTATGGGTAATTGATTCCCAACCATCAAAGTACACGGGTAACCACTGTCTATTATTGAAATCCATAGGCCTATGGCCTAAAAGTAACTACCTTTACTAGGGTTGGACTACGGAAACATCGTCTCCGAAAATCAGCTGCTAAACTGGTCACTCGCGGCGACGATTTTACCACAGGACCAAACCAGTGGGTTGTTAGCTAGAAAAACAATATTTTTATGTTTTAAAAGCATGTCTTTATAAATATTAAGTGGGAACTAAATCCAAAGAAGCTTACAGAAAAAATTACTCGCACATTCCTTTAATTTTTTTTTATGACCACAATGGATAACTTTAGTCAAATTTAGAAAGCTTCTTCCTTCTCATATTTTTTAGCTTGATGTTTTACCAGTAGCCTATGCTCTCATTCGGGCTGATCTTGCTTGCCGAACTTCCTCTGAAACGACCAGTTTCTTCCTGCTTGGGTTTGTTCTATCGTCTGATTTTGTTTCAAATCTACTTTCCTTATTTCTTAGGATTTTAATTTTTTCTCTTCTGTTTTCTAAATCATCGAAAGTTAACCCGAGTTCGATCATGTCTTCTTTGACATTTCGTATCCATGCTCCTTCCTGATGTTACCATTGGAAAGAGTTTTCTAATCATTATGATTAAAATTCTGTCTTTAGGTGTTCTGATAAGATGTCCAAGAAAAGATATCCTTTTCTTCCTTATTGTGTCTGTTATGGGTTGATTTTCATCATAGACTTGTTCGTTTGTTAGAATTCTCCATTGTTCATCTTCTTTGTTTTTCTTCCTATGCAGGTTCTTAGGATTCGTTTGCCGAGTTTTAGTACATTGTCTATTGCTTTTGTCGTGGTCAGTTTTGCAAATGTTTCGCTGCCTTATGTAACTTGTGGTTGTATGACTGTTTTGAAGTTAGCAAGTTTTTATTTATACAATTTTTTTTAAGTTGTTTCGTTTAGCCTTTTCATGGTTTGTTATTTAAAAATAACAATTAGCTAATATGAAGACAATAGTGACTATTTCTCTTTTACTTACACAAACCTGTTGGTGTTGACATTGTTGCAGCATCCATACTAGTCCTTTAGAAAAGTTCCTTTGGCAAGCAGCGCTTGATTCTTACCACGTATTACTTGGTATGTTTCATGAATACATCTCCTGCACAGTATCTTCGGTATTTCTTCTTTAACTGTGTTATTAATTTGCTAAAATATATTTTTTAATCCCTAATGTGTGTACATTGCAATCTGTTCAATTTAAGAACAATGTAATCCCTTGACCCAACAGGATGATAATGATAGGCTATGTATGACGTGAAATGAGGTGTAGTCTTGTACAGACTCAGACTGACCATTCCTGAAAGAGTATGGTTAATTGAATCCCAACCATCAAAGTACACTGGTTACTAGTGTCAATTTTCAGATCCATATTAAGTTACCACCTTTAATAGAACTGTGACTACGGAAACTTCGTCTCCGAAAATCAGCTGTTAAACAGCTGACTTGCAGTGACGCCTTCACCACTATACCAACCCGGCGGGTTTGCTAAAATACAAGAAAAATGATTTATATTCTAATCCCTTTTCATTTATTTTTGACTGCCAAACATTGTTGTGAGCATGTTGCTACACAAAATACTGTGTGAAGAAATGTCTGAAATAGTAGGCCTAATAGCAGTAAATTGATGACCGTCTTCTTGCAACCGTGTACAGTGCTAAACTGCAAAGCGGTGTCTCCTAGTTTTAATATAAATCTTGGTTGGTTTTAAAAGTTATAACCTCGTTTTATTTATGTACATTTGTAAACTCTACTGTAGTTGCTAACGATGGAGCTGCTCATCCGACTACATCTAAAATACAAAAATGTAGGTTAAATGAAAAATAATAGTTAAACTAGTTAAACCTCAAAACTATTTAATTAACAAATCTGACGAAAACTTAGGATATTAACCAAATTGAAACTTAATGTTTGTAAATTTTTAAAAAGTAGCCCGGTGTGGCCCTGATGTTAACAAACATAGACTAGGTATAGCCTACCTAATCCGAATTTATCAAAATAATACATTTATAAAACTATAGGGTGATTCAAAAAGAGCGCCGGTTTTGATATATCAAATTAAGAGATTTATTTTATTGAAAAACTGAAAATAAATACATCAACAAGTTCATCTTTCCTTCCGATTTTATATATGAAAAATGATGTCATGCATGTGTCCTCCTCTACTGCGCTGGCACGCATCAACTCTGTCCATGAAATTGGATATTACTGCACGACAAGTTTCGACTTCCATTTGCTCGATAACCCGTCGAATTTCCTCCTTCAAGTCATTGATGTTTCGGGGTTTATTGGCATACACCAATGACTTCAGATGACCCCAAAGATGAAAGTCACAAGGCGTCAAGTCACACGACCTTGGTGGCCATTGATGGTCGGAATTACGAGAAATGATGCGATCCTGGAACCGTTCACGGAGCAACAACATTGTTTCTCGTGCAGCGTGACAGGTGGCACCATCCTGCTGAAACCACAACTCGTCAATGTCCATTCCATCCAAATGACGCCACAAAAACTCCCTAATCATCGTACGGTATCGGTCTCCATTTACTGTCACGGCTTGTCCTTCTTGATTTTCAAAAAAGTAAGGGCCGATGACACCGCCCGACCAAAAGCCGCACCAAACTGTCACTCGCTGTGCATACATTTCCCTTTCATTAACCACGCGAGGGTTTTCTAAACCCCACATACGGCAGTTCTGTTTATTAACAAAACCGTTTAAGTGGAAGTGCGCCTCATCACTGAAAATGATTTTGTTTGCGAAGGTGTCATCATCCTGCCGTTTTCTCAATACCCAGTCAACAAACTGTCGTCTCTTCTGGTGGTCTGCCACTTTCAAATGTTGCGTCAACTGAATTTTATACGGGTGATATTGGAGATCATACAGAAGAATTCTCCGTACAGAAGAACATCTTAAACCCAATTGTTGAGAACGGCGACGTATTGATTTTGCTGGGCTAACAGCCACACTGTCACGAACCAACGCAACGTTCTGCTCAGTTTGGCCAGAACGACGACGTCCAGAACTTTTAAGGTCGACTGTTGAACCCGTCTCAAAAAACTTTTTCATGGGCCTGCGAACTGTTGATTCATTCGGTGCTTCATTACGTCCTAGAGTACCGCGAAGTCGCCTGACAGTAGCCGCATAACTCTCTCCACTCTGGTAAAATGTTTTGACGATTAACACTCGTTGTGCAATAGTAAACTTCTCCGTGGTTAGACACAGACTGCAAGAGTACTACACTGCGAACAAGATAAACTACAACTGAATCGTCAATCGGAATGTTCTCCAAAATAGAAATGAGGTCAAACAATGTTGCCAACCGATAAACAAAAATTTACCAGCCGTTTAAAAACCGGCGCTCTTTTTGAATCACCCTTTATCTTCAAAACAATCTAACCTAAAAAAGCAATAGGCCTATATAAGTTAATATATTAAATTTGCTTATCGATATCCTATAATTTTTTCTGTTTATAAGAATCTTGTATAGCCTATATAAACGTTCATAGTATTTTATATTTATTTTGACCGTACACGCTTTCTCGTCTAAGTAGACATCCTGGAGAATTCTATAAAAGCAACGGTTAATATAAAGCTCAGTGGGTTAGAATGTATCATACACACAATGAATATAACTTTGAACTTACTTCAATTATTGTTTAACAAAGACTTGAGTAACTATGAGTAATAAAACGCATAAACAAAGGCAGATGTAAACAAAAGAATTTTTATGCACTTGAGGAATTCTCTTAGGCTTTCTATTTTCCTTTTATCAAATTATTTTCTTCGATAGGTTTTCAAATAGCCTTAAACTATGTTCCACTTAGTTAAATAACAAAATTTTCATTTTATTCTCTTATCTTTTGGAAATGTAGTCTAATAATTTAGTATACGTTAGAAATCTTCTAAAATCAATTCTTAAACGTCTGAAATATATTACGAAAAATCTAAACATGTCGCTACTTTTCTCTTCAAGAAATATATCCTTCTTGTCACCTACTCTATCTTTAATCGACCTTCTTATTCCACGATAGATGGACTACTGAAATGCGTCTTCTGTGTACTGAATTGACGGTGGAATTCTTCTTAACACTTTTTTGATTAAATCTAGTTAAAATGATCAATCTTTGCTAATTGTTATTTCATGTTATTTTAACATTTTTTATGTGAGTAGGTGTGTGTGTGTGTGTGTGTGTGTGTGTGTGTGTGTGTGTGAACATATATCTCAAGAACAAAACATCGTACGAAATTGAAATTTGAAACTTAAGTTAGGTAGCCTACCACTAGAGAACCCAACACGAATATTTGCATCAAAATTTGTCAACCGGAAGTAATTTCTCACATTTTTGCAATTTTCAGACTCTACTGAGAGAGTATGGTTAATTGAACCCAAAGTAACATCCAAAGTACAACGGTAACCACTGTCCAGTATTCAAATCCGTATAAAAGTATCTATCTTTACTAGGATTTGAACTACGAACCTTCGTCTCCAAAAATCAGCTGTTGAGCAGCTGACTTTACCTCTAGACCAACCCGGTGGGTTAGTAGCTATAATCAAACTACATTTCGGGGAGAAATCATTTTAATGATAATTTTTTTATAACAAAAAAATAAACAATTACAGTAATACTAATGTTTAATCTACCTACAAAATGACGTTGTTTCAATTTACTCTTACACAGGTATTAAACATATAAAAAGAAATAAAAATAAAAATTAATAAAGAATATAAAATTGTTAGGGTCGATAAATACAATATAAAATTTTCATATACGATATTATACACATCACAAAAAATACTTTTGTGTATGTACGTATATAAAAAGTATGAATGTAATTTAATGGTATAAACAATATGAATTACAGAAGATAATTTATTTTAAATTATTGTAAAAACATGTTTCTGTTTATATACCTATTATACATGTATATCTTATATATTAGTTGAAGGTAGTTAAACTATTATTCTTGAATCGTACAATATCGATAAAAAAATATGATAGAAGCGTGAAAATATATAAAATGGTCTGTAATTCAAAGATATTCTCATAATAAAAATAAAATAATATTAAAACAACCTACAATCTACGACTATTACAACTGAAATAGAAATACTCACTATAAAGCTTAGTTAAAATAATCATATTAGGTTAAAAAGTTAACAGGGGAATATATAATCTGTTTTACGTGATTTTTAAAACCAATCATTTGTATTAAATGTATTATTAGTATTTTTATTTTAATATTATAGAATATACACATGTTATTTTTTAAAGTATAAATATTTTTATGCGAAAGGAAAGTTTTTAATTTAGTATTTGTGTAAGTATTGGTTTACTGTTTTTTTTTCGATTATAATGTTTGGGAAAAGAAAAGTAATAATAAGTTAGGCATACAAGGTGTAGTAAATTGGATAGCACGTTCTTTATTCTCATATTATTTACGATACGTATTGGTTTAAGTTATAAATTGGAGTCAAATAAGTAGATAAAAATAAACAACAGTTGTAGATAGTAATAAGAAATGTTCATTGTTAATAATAAGCTCACAACTCGCAATATTGGTGAAGAACAGGATACTAAACATAAAGTGACAGAGTTAAAATTACTGAATACGATGGTGTGAAAATTTAGGCAGAAACAGTAAGCTCAAGACTGTCAATAATAGGGAAGCACGCGATACGAACATAAGTGATGGAATTCAAATTGCTGGATAAGGCCTGAAAATCTAGGCAAAATGCGTAAGCTCAAAATTATCAATGTTAGAGAAGAACTGGATTTCAAACATACGTGATGGAGTTTAAATTACTAGACACGAACATCTAAACAGAATGAGTTTTAATGAATTTTTTGTCTAATCGTGCTTTAGTGTGACATTGAGAGCTTTTAAGAAGATGGGTACCAAAACAGGATATAACCTAATCCTTGATGGAATAAAGAACCGAGTTTGTGTGTTAAAAGTTACGTCTGTAACTTATTAATTTTTTTGTCAAATCATACCTGTAAAAAATAAATTGTAAAAAGGATGTGAGGGTTCCAAAACGTATTGTACATTTATCAATTTTAAACAATATTACTAGTAGAAACATTACAAAAAACCCTTGGCTGCATACGGTGGGATGTAGAGCATGGTAATTTTATTAGCTTGTCTGGTATATGTTATCTCCTACTCCAGTTATAAAATGAAACGAGATCTTAACACAAATTTGGCCATCGAAAGAATTTTACATCTTTTCATTGAAAATAGAAAGAGGAATGTCAGCTGCGTCCACTTTCTTGATTCAACTAATTGTATAGGTAGATAAGTGTTGATAAAATAGGTATCTACATTTTTCATAAACAAGATTTGCATTCTATTTACACTTTATACTGCAGTTATAGTTCCAGGGCTAAAAAAACAATAGTTCTGTTTCTTATCACGTGGTCAGCCAATTTATATGACTGAACTATTTAAGAAAAGAAGAAGTAGAGGTGTAAAAGACACTAGGAAGAGTTTTCTCCTCTGAAAATAAAGAATTTCATTAAACAGCGAGACATTGTGGTGAATGAAGTGATGATGTCATTTGCAGGTTGCAAAGTAGACGCTTTTCGGAGGGCATGCTGATAAACCTAGGCTGCTTTTGTCCTCAGTAAGGATGGCAATAGTAAACCACCTCATTACTCGTTTTACTTAGCAAAACTTCTAGAGGTTCAAACCAGCCTTTCGGCTGTTGACCTAAACAACACTACAGTAAGTACAATGTATCCATTTTCGGGTACCCGAATGAATTGTTAAATTCAATCGAAATTCATTGTCCTATAGGTTTTATACGATACAGGCATATTTTTTCTTTATTCAATATATACACCATGCGTCTTTGTAATATTAAATAATTTGAAAATAGGCGGAAATAGAAACACACAAGGGTACTTATAATGTGTGACTATCCCCCCAGTTAGCCTGTGACGAATGGACATTCCTCTTTCTTTGCCTGTATAGAAAATTTCTGTTACTGTTTATTTCATGACTATTCTCCTTATTGACCGTTATGAATAGGCTACTGCATTTTATAGTTCCTAATATCAGCTACCTGACTGTGTTATAAACAAATTTTTAATTTTTCTTGACATTCCTCCTTCCCTTGTACCGTAGGCTACAAATATGCTTTAAGAAAATCATAAAAATTAGCTGATTTTTCTAAATAAATTTAGTAGTATACATTGTTAGTGTCAAATTTTTAATAAATTCTAAGATTTTATGAGATATATTTTATCTGTTGGCCTTAAAATTAGCCCTTTATTTTGCTTGAGACAATGTAGAATATTCAATTCAAGGTACACTTGAGCGTAATGGATTTTTATAGATTCAGAGACTTCTTATACTAAGTAATAATACGTTCATAATAGACTAAAATAAGCGAAAATACCTATTAGGCCAACGTGGTGTTTTATGAAACCGGTTAACGTACGAAGTATTTATTTCTGCGCTAATCTATGGTTTTCTTTTACAATTTATGTAAGCCTAATACTTTTTTCAACCCTAATTTTCGTATGTTGTGATATATTCACTTTCGAACAACCAGCAATCCCAAGATCCAATGAGACGAGGAAGATATATATGATGTGTAGTTTGGTACAGACTCAGGCCGATAATTCCTGAGATGTAAGGTATATTGAACCCCAACCATCAAAGTACATCGGTAACCACGGTTTCGTATTCAAACCCATGTAAACGTAAACTATCTTTAGTACCTTTAGTAAACTAGCAAATTACCTTTACTGGGGTACGAACTACCTGGAAAGGAACTACGGAACCTTCTCCGTACATCAGCTTTCAAACAGCTGACTTTCAGCTACGACTTTACCATTAGACCAACCCTATGGGTTTACTTACTTCTGTGTTCATTTATGATGTTTTATATGATACAAACAAAAATTAAGAAACAATGTATTACTTTACTTTAAGAAGTTAAGGTAAGAAATATTTGGTGGGTTGAAGTAAAGGGATCCCCTTGGCTTCCTTCTTCATATCGAATTAGGTTTTTACAACTTTCAGTGAAAACAGTAATGTGAAAACTTTTATATCAGCAAAGTTTAAATAAATTAGCTAAAAAATTAAAACCCTAAGTGAAATGTTAGTTTCATTAAAAAAAATATTTGTTGTAAATAAATTTTTTAATCTGAAATGAAGGTAAATGATAATGTGGTTTTTGCACCTCTCTTCTTTAATTTTTACTAAGTTAGTTTGTGGAGATCTAGATAATGAACATACATACGTACTTAAGGTGTTTAGGACCATTGACTTTTGAACTCGGTACTGACTTTCTTGACCACAGCCACAAATTTGCAATGAAATACCGCTAATTCTTCACGCTTTGCCTAAGTAAGGTTAACGTTAAATGTGCTATCAATGCTACCAATGAGTTTTATTCCTCAAACATAGATTTTGGTACATTGTTTTGTAAACGGTGAAATAGTTAGACAAAAATAAAAAAGTCTTCAATAGACAGTGGTAGCAAATATATGCACAGGCAACAGTCCAAAACTTGTTAATTATCAGATTTTTTTCTGGACTTCCTTAATCTAATTACCCACAGTCATCAATTCTGCTAAAGAACACCCAGTAAACTTGTCATTAATTTGTAATTTCGGCTTATTTTTCCTCAATCGCCAAATAAAAATCATACTACCAAAATAATTCAGTAATTTAGTTATTGACGACGTTGTTCTCATAATGATCAATTAGTAACTTAACAACTTCATCACGTATAAACACAATTTACGTACAGTAAACTTTAAATTGTTTTTTGAAGCCCACTTCTGAGTGTGATATCGATGGGATCACTGTTCTTTTTCACTTCTTTTTCTTGACATCCTTTCTTTACTTTTATCAAATTTTCTCGTATTTTAGTATATAGTTGAAAATAAAGTTATTAAAGATAAAAAAATTAAAGTTTGTATCCATATTGTTTAAAACTGATATTAAAATAATTACTAGTTGTTGTTTAGGTCATCAGCCAACAGGCTGGTTTAAACATGTAGAGGTTTAACTAATTAAACGAGGAGTGAGGCGGTTTACCATTGCCTTCCTCACTGAGTGGAAAAGTACGCTTAACAGAACGCCGGGTCTTCTGAAAAGCGCATATTTTCCACACAGCAAATGACACCTTTACTTCATTCACCACAGGGTCTAGCTGTATAATAAAAGTCATTACTTTCAGAGGAGATAACTCTGATAAGTGTCTTTTACAACTCTACTTCTTCTATTCTTAAAATGATTTAGTCATTTAATAGGCTGACCATGTGATAAGAAACAAAACTATTTATTTTAGCCCTGCAACGAAAAGATTGAGAGTAAATAATTTGACTAGTAAATAATTACTAGTATATTGCTAAAACAGCAATTCGAGCAAGTTAAAAAACACCTTTCACGTTTGGAAACTTTAAAAATCTTTATAAAGCCTTAATTTAAGTTTAAATCCAAACAGCAGTAACTAACTTGTATTCTTCTTCTTTTTCTTTACAGGTGCCTGTCCATTCCAAATTTTGGTGACCGTTATAGCAAATCTTACTTTTCTCGTTCTACTGCGAAATAGCTTTTCTAAGCTCTTTTCAAACCAAGTTCTCAAATTTCGAAGTCACAATACTCTTTTTCTGCCAGGTTCACGTTTTCCATACATTGTCTTTGCTGAGTGGCTTGTATACTACTTCAAAATATACTGTTTAAGATGACCTTTCTCTTCTACATTTTTTTTAATACGAAATCTATTATTTTTGTGAGTTCTTACAAAGAATTTATTTACGCTGAAATAGCTGACCTTTCAGAAAAACATGAATGAACAGAACTTAGCCAAGCAGTACTTAATAATATGTAATATTCTAATATAATATGTGGAAACGTAGTGTGACAATATCGAAAAGGAAAGAGTACTTGAGAATTTTAGATAAAGACCGAGAGTTTAAAAATGTTAACGTAAATAATTAGAGTATTGAATAGCCTTTCCAAGAAATTATTATAAACGGTTTTTATAGTAAAGGTAGGCCTGGATTTTGTTGTACGATTATTGTAAGAGTCGTTGCGGGTACCTATTTAGATAATTGGCGTTTTAGTAACATCTTCTATTCAATCCTAATTTTTTTACAGTTGTTAAGATTTATCTAGAAGCCGTCAGAAGGATTTTGTATTTTTATTATATTGAAATTCTCTGTCTTTCTCAAAATCTCCATTGATCCATCTATATAAGCGACGCGAGTTATTCAGTGTCGGCCAGTTCAGTTTTTATCAGTGAACCAGTGAGTTCTGTAGCTTTTGTAAGTAGTATTTTTTGTAAATTGTTTAAGTTATTTATTTGTTATTATAAGTAGTTATTATTTATTAATTGATTAAACTGTAATTCACTTGTAGATTTTAGTCACTTTATTTTGTAACTTTTTTAGTTGCAATAAATACTTGTAAGGAGGAATCAAGGAAACCTGCAGAAAAGTAGAACGCAGGATACTCAGAACTTGCATAAACAAGAAGCACAAGGTAGACAATCACTATAGACTTTTGCCTAACGGTCAAGTCTACAGAGACATAGAACCAATAACAGTAGCCATGCGCAAGAAACGGTTGTCATAATTAGGACATTTACTAAGAACACTAAACACCAGACTTATACATAGAATAATTGACCATACAATTAGACGAGAAACGGACGCTGGTAACGCATACATGTGGCATAAAGAAATCAAAAGGGATTTACAAGAACTTGGACTAACTCACGCAGATCTAACTGAAAAATCACCCAAATACAAACAGGTTATCAAGGACCACAACCATCGGCTTACGACACAGGAAAGAGAGTATAAAAAGGGAATTTTCAGAAGCAGCCAAACAGAAGCGTGCTCAGAACATGAAACAATATCAAGCCAAATAGAGACTGAATGCTTTTAAATGACTAAAGTGGTCCATTGTGGCTAAACAAGCACTAAAAAATAAATACTTGTAGGGCTAAATTATAAATTTTGTGTGTTATTTATTTTAATTTAACCAGATCCCGAAACTGACTTTAGTTAGCCATACAGTAAGTGTCACAGTATTGAGTGATCTTCTTCTTCTTCTTCTTCTTCCTTCAAGGATTAAGCTAAGACCTTTTCCGGAAACCATATTTTGAGAGATCTTCCAACATTTCGCGCGCTATGTTGCTAAATTCAAAGTTGAAGCCTAACTTCAATGACAATCTAACATTTGGATTCTTAATAGGCCTACTACGATGATAATTTACCGAAACTATTTCTTCAGCCATTAAGCTTGTCGTCTTTCCTTTTCCTAGTGTTTTCTCCTTTTGAACTAATCCTTTTCGTTCTACGCGACCGAGATATTACAGTTTTCTTGTTTTTATAGCACAACTTCTCTCTGTTCATTAGACGCAAAACTTCTTTGTTTATTTTCTTCTTCGCCCATGATAATCTCAACACACAGCGGTACATTCAAAGTTAAAAAGCTTATATTCTGTTATTATATTTTTCTCAAGCGTCTGTTAATTGTATGTGAACACTAATTATATCTAAGCTTCAATTCCAGGTTTTGAAATTCTTTTTACTTTCTCTTACCCTATATGAATATTGAGAAGGAAAGTATTGTTTTTATATCGATTTTTTGAAATAGAGTTTTCACCTGAAATACACATTTTTAGGTCCCCTGAACCCGAAAACCAAATTTCAGTAAATTGGTCTTTGTGTGTCTGAACAACATATCTCAAGAACGGAATATCATACAAAGTTAATATTTGAACGTATATAAGTTAAGTAGGGGACCTGACACAGTCATTTTCATCAAAATTGGTCAACTGGTAGAAGAAGTTTATACGTGAAATCTTAACTTTTTTACAATTTCTAAAATACGATTTCTATGTTTTTTTTTAACAATCGCCTCATTTACTAAATTGTTCATGTTCTACAAGGTAGGGTAAGGGACACGTCGGCTTTAATTCTTGAAAGTCTTTGCTGTCATTGTACAAATGATTTTTAAAGATTGCAACCTTAGTAAGAATTTAACAAAAAAAAATGTATTTAATCAAAGTTATAGAGAATTGAAATATCTACAACTTTCATTTAAAGCATTTTTCCGTAGCGCTTAGTCCAGCGTCAAAATGGGATTACATATTTTAAGTTTCACAGAGTTTGATTTTCTTATTTTTCGTCATTCACCCATGATTGAAATTGGGATATGTTTTTAATTTTACATTTTTTATATATTATTAAACATAAGTTATATTTTTAATTATTTCAGTTTGCAAGATAAGGTCATGTGAGCGTTTCACACCAGATTTTTTGACTTCATTCCAGTGAGTACAATGGCTAAAAAATATATACTGACAGAACAGTGAAACATAACCTACATGTGTCACCAATCAATTTTTATCTTGCCTTTTATGAAATTAATGGAATTAACCAACATCAGAGACATGCGTCAGGGTATGAAGTGATAAAAAAAGCACAAAACATTCTGATAGAAACAAAATTATCTAAAAAATAATAATTTTTTACACATAAACTTTCCCTGTTTTTTCCTCACATTAGTGATTAAAAACTGAACTGTGCTTATTGGATTGTTGTTGTGTTTCAGTTCAGGTACCTTAAAACTAATTTTATTTTCTCTTAGAAAAGGTAGTTTGGATAAAAATAAAACAAATATATTTATGACATAAAATTAGGTTTAATACATTATTACATTTTACAGTTCTAGATTCTCAATACACAGTGAAAAAAATGGTTGATTTCTTTCTTTATTTTATTTATTTTTATTTTTTTTCCAAAAAAACACTGATTTGGGATTAAACCACCTACGATAGCAGTTCCTAGATAAGTGTGTATACATGATATTAGCCGTGCTATATTTACACCGACTGGCAATAACTTATTTTACATTCATACATTACCATTATTTTGTATAATTGTATTATTAGTATTAGAAAAAACACCAAAAATTTATATATATATTTATCGATTTTTTAAATTTATTTGTATATGATTTTGTAAGTTTTATTATTAAATTTTATATTTATTTATAGTTTTCTGTACAAGTAAATTGAATCATTATTGTATAAAATATATATATTACACCTTTTTTTATCAGACATAAATAAAAATTAAACTGTACACCTTTTTTGTAATTCATAAAATTTGTGCTTCAGATTAGAAATTGAAATTACATAAAATATTATGAAAGTAGTGCCCGAAAAGAATTATTGTCAAATTTGGCCTGTTTTACTATTAGGCCCATTTGATAAATCTAAAATTATTTAAAATATCTAAAAAAATAAGGAAATTTAATACGTACTAAAAAGTAGGCGATATTTAAATTGACATGATTTGTGTAGTATTAAAATAAATCAATGAAATAAAATATATAATGATTTAGTGCAGTAAAACTCACAATTATTTTAGAGTTTACTTTTATGAAATTAATGGAATTGACCAAAATCGGAGAAATAAATTGAAATAAATTTCATCCTCAATTTACCAGATGAAATTCAATAGTTTTCATTATGTATTTCATTAAAAATATTATTTTGTTTTCTAGGTTTTTGTACGGTGCTGTACAATGAGCCGCCCAAATTTCATACATGATATAAAAATTTATTTTACAGGTGGTGGGAGATTTTACTGCAAGGTGAAGAGGTACACAGTTGTACATTCTCCGGTTACAACTCTTGCTTTATCAGCTGTTCAGATTCTGCTATATTTTCACCTTATATTTGGTATGGTTGGACAGTTCCTTACGGTTAGAACACAGCCCGTGTTCTAGATGATTAGAATAGTTATCTAATCGATGGCAAAATTTACTGCAGAAGGATACAGTTAGTTATTTTTCTTTGGAACTTTAAATTCGTTGTGGAGAGGTTCACTGCTCACATAAAAAGGAGCGCCGGAAGTAAGTCTTAAGAACTGGTTGAAAGATCTGGATCGATATTAATAATCCTTTACTACTGTTCCAAAGGGATAGACATCATGAGTCCAGATTGGAAGCGAAATTAATTCTGAAACAGACGTTCTATTTCGGTCGAGAGGAATTCAAGCAAATTAATAGATTTTGGTGGCGGTCAAGTTTTAAACGTTTTGTACGCAGATGATGCTTCCAAGTGAGTCATCTATCAACCACAAGATACCAAACAACTCTCAACTAGGCGATGTGGGCGTTACTAAAAAATATTAAAAGATTTTTTCTAAATTTTCCTGTGTGGTATTTTTATGAAATAGACACTATCTTAAGAACATTTTTAATTAGATACAGTATTAACAAAAATTTATGAAAACAATATAATATTATCATAAAAATTTGGGTATTTTGCAATCTGGTATTCGCAATTTGGGTATTTTGGTAAATTGAAAATACCTAATACTGAGAAAATATAAATAAAAAACTGATATATTGAATTAAAAACACAATTTGTTGTGATAATTTAATACATATAATATGTAGTCAGACGAACTTAAAAAAAACAAAGATTTAAAATGTAATAATAGATCACAAAAAATTAATAAGGTATTACATATAAAATAAATAAATTTTACAAGTACTTTTACGAATACATATACACAAAAAATACATAGGACAAAACAATATTAATTATAGCATACAAAACAAATTTTATACTTAAGGAACTTTTTGTAACACTTTTTGTTAAAGGAACATAACATTTTTCATATTTCAAATTGAGCATAAATAATAATATAAATATATAATTTACTTTACTAATCAGAAGCACAATAAATAAATAAATAAATAAATAAAAAAGTAAAATGGAACTGCTTTTAAAAACTAGTATTCATGGGTTTTTTATAATATTTATGAACAACTACTGAAATTCATGATTTTTTTTTGTATTCTGTTTTAATCAATTAAAATTCTTCTAGAAAAGCGCTACAAAATTTTTAAATATTTTATTTTGTATTATTAAAAAATAAATAAAAATAAATAATTTATTAATTATAATATTAAAAAATCTACAATTTGAATTAACAAATAATTAAACAATTTCTGTAATAATTTAAAAAAAAAAATAACTAAACGATATGATTTTTCCAATACATTGTTTTTTTTAATAAAATTATTTATTATAATAATTATGTACAATACACTTACATATTTAAATAATAATTGTAATAATAGCAAATATAATAATAATTATAATAGCGATTGTTTTTTTATAAACACAAATAATAATAATTAATTATTATTAATAACAGTAATATAGTAGTAATAAAAATTGATCTTTAATTAAAAGGTCTTTGTATATTCATTTAATTATTAAATAATAAATCAACTGACCTCTTTTATGATCACATAATAATTAATTTAAAAAATCTAAGGTTTTATAAAGATAATAATAATAATGTATAATAAACATATACTAATTAATAATAATAATAATAATAGCAATAATAATTAATAATAATAAATACTTATGCATAACAGCCTTAACAGTATGACTTTCCGGTTTTGTTTATAAAAATTGAAAATAAATTTAACTGCCGTAAATTAACAATAACTTATTATAAGTGTTACTAAAACAATAAATTACATTGGTCAGTTAAGTTTAGATTTATTTGTTTTATTTATCTGTTATGGTATTATAACCTAGATTAGATTAAAATAGATTACCTAATTATCCCTGGTTAACTATGGTTTAAACGAAACAATTTGTTCATAATATGAACAAATTTAATTTATGTTATGAACTAAAGGATTATTTATCTAATTTTTTTTACCGACCCATAAAAATTTAGTTACAAAGTTAATGAAAATTGTAAAATAATGTTATTAGAATACATTTTTTTATTTTATTTTAAGTCGCATCAAAATTTTGGTTACTAGCGACTACTTTGGTTTATAGAACATGGTTTTAATATTGTGATAATTCACAGACCCTAGCCAGGAATTAAACAAGCTCTGTCCGTCCAGTGCGCAAACTACGCAACGAAGGCAGTCATTATTAGATTTATTTGTGAAAGATTACGCGAAAAAATTGTGTTAAGTAACATTTTTGTTAAAATAAAACAAACAAACAAATTATTTGTAATAAAGTCTGACTGTTTTGCAATTTCTGCTAATGCAGATGGTGAGAAGGATGATGTATGAAAATGAGCGATGAAAAATGCCAGCCCTGACCGGGAATAGAACACGGGACTAAAAATAAATAGACAAGTTAAGTTATTGTATTAAAAACCCATCATTTTTCATATATTGACCCACCAGATTGATATAGAGGCATAGTTGTCATCGCGAATCAACTGTTTAACAGCTGATTTTCGGTGACGAAGGTTCCTGGTTCAAATCCTAGTAAAGGTTATTTTTATACGGATTTCTTCAGAATACTAGACTGTGATTACTGAGTACATTGATGTTGGGTTCAATTAACCACACTCTCTCAGGAATATTCGTCCTTGGTTTGTACAAGACTACACCTCTTTTGCACATCATACACATCGACCACATCTCATTGGGTCATGGGGTTGCCTATTTTTCTAAAATTGAACAGATGGCAATATATACATATTAGGGATTAAAAGAAAAGATTTTTCTTATAGATTATAGATTATAAAAAATTAACTTTTATATTTTTGGATAAATATTCTAAATATAATTTTAATTGAAAACCTCAATTCAACATAAATTTCAGTTTAAGTAATTTTAATTATTATAAATTTAAATGAAAATGTAATTTATGTTTTAATTTGAGGTTACATTAATTAATGTTAATATGTAAATTCACTGACCAAATAATTTATTGGTTTATTAACATTAGGATTTTATAATTTAATAATTATGTATCATTAACAAAAATGTACAAAATAAACGCCAGTTAATTTTTTTGTTTCTTTATTTTTTATTATTGTTTTTTTATTATGATATACCGTATATGTTTTTTTGTTAACTAATTATTTTAATGGCGTTACATCTTACAATTAATTAATTACTTATTATAACTAAAAAATTTTACAGCCATTAAATTGAACATAATATATTATAATTTTTAGCCCCTTACGTTTATGTATAATTAAAATTTACAATGGGTCTTTTTTAAGGAGGTATCTAATGTCCGTATTGAAACACCATTACTCAATACTCCATTGTCTGTACTGAATTATTATACTGAACACATCGTTACTTTTCATTAACAACGCACAAAATGTCATTGTATTAGTCTCACTTGAACAAAAAATAGAAAAAGAAAATATGCTAATATTATAGCTACACTTTTTTTCATAAAATCACGTCGGTTTAATTTAAATAAATTATTTCAAATACTCTAAAAATCAAATTTTTGAATGAAAATTACATTAAAAAATAAAAATAATAAATAATAAAATATAAAGTAACATTATATTTTAAAAAGGTAACATTAAAATGAATTTAATTAACAGTTAATACTGATAACTGATAAAGTAATTACTAGTGATAACAATAAGACTAATTTCTAATGAATCTTTCAATTTGTACACAAAATAATTTATCAGTATAAACACACAATTTTAATTTATTTACAAAAAAATAATTCTACAGTATTCTTTTAGGTAAAACATAAAATTTATCAATTTATTTCTGCATAATTAATTAATATATTTTAATATCCATTAAATTTAATGGTGTAACTATTTTTTTACAGTTAATTATTTATGCCCGTAACAGGCAGGTGGAGTCTTAACTTATTTGCACTCTATTTGCTAGTTCCAGGGCTACAAAAAATAGTTCTGTGTCTTATCAGATTGTCAGTCAATTATTAGACTGAAGCATTTAAGAACAGAAGAGGTAGAGGTGTAATAGACACTAGTCTCTCTGAGACTAATAAATTTAATTATACAACCAGATACAATGGTGGATGAAGTGAAAGTGTAATTTGCAGAGTGGAAAGTAGATGTTTTTCTGAGGGCCTGGCTTGCTGATAAGTATACTTTTCCATTTAGTGAGGAAGGCAAGGTAAACTACCTCACTCCTCGTTTTACTTAGTGAAACCTCTGGAGGTTCAAACCAGTCTTTCGGCTGATGATCTAAAGAACAACAGTTAGTTTTATTAATTGAATTTAATTTACAATTTCATTTGTGGACATTGTTAACGAAGGTATAAGTAAAGAAATGAATTAATTTGGAAAACACGGAATGTAACTCGGTACAGTAGAATCCCACTTATACGAAATAAATAGGGGGGCCTATTTTGAGTAACAGATTTTTACGGATAACCCGTATTTAACAAATATTGACATAAAGGTTAATTTATTAAAAACATAGTTGTTTAAATTTAAATTATGTAAACTACCATTTAATACATTCTGAGTGATGATCTTGTAGTAAATAAAAATTAACCCTAATATATTTTTACAGTATTTAATCAAAAATTAATATATTCTTTTGAATTTCATTCAGTTCTTCGTATTTGAGCAGTTTCATTGTTTTTTTTGTTTTTTATTGATTATATTATTGCGATTCTATTTTTCTTTATTTTTGTCTAATCTGATACGGATGAAATAACAACCCTTAGATCCAGGTTTAGAAACAGAGCGTAACTTTTTACTCCTTTTTATCCTTTCTAAGGCCTGAGGTTTTCCATTAATTGTTGTGCTCAATTCAGCTTAAAAGAAACAAAACACTCTATATTTGAGACTAGGAATTTTCCATTATAAAATAAACAGCAAAAGTCGAAAAACACTGAAAGACAATTAGATTTGCCCTTTATTTTTATTTTGTTAATGTAAATTACGTACATTAGAAATTTATTTTTCGGTTGTTAAGAATAATCCGAATTCCGTTAACCGGAATTCTACTGTACAGTACATATAATTGAAAAGAAAAACCAATCTAATAATAAGAATTATAAAAAAAATTATAAAATAATTATAAAAATATTTTTAATAAATTTTTAAGTAACTCTTATGAATAGAATTAAACCTTGTTATTGTATACAAAACTTTTTCTCACAAACTACTACGGCTACTGGAAATGATTATTTATTTTTATTATTTTTTCTCTTTCCTTGTAAAACTGCGATTATTAAAATAAAATTCTAAAAAATATGATGAAAGGTTGTGGTTTGTGGTTATAAATTGTCGGTTTCTTTTGTAAATGTATTTGTGGTCCTTTCTTATTAACATGCAAGGCGGTTTGATTTTAATAAATTGTGTTTTTCAATTTATTTGGCTTCTCTTGATTTGGTATGAAAACGCTCCTACATTATTATTATAAATTAAAAATATAATTTTAATTCTGTTATTTTTTGTTTCAAAATTTACAATCTTTAAAAGTTTTTTCTCCGAGTTAAATTTACAAAATTTTAAAAATATGTATAATAAAATTTCGTGATAAGTTCTTATAAAAGTGAATATACAGAAATATAAGAAAACTTATTAAAATAAAAAATAAATTCAATAAGGCCAACCTGAAAATTAAAAAGAATGGAATCACAATTTATTTCAGTTTGAGATATTTTTTAAAGAATGAAACACCGCGTGAGTTCCAATGAGAAAATAAGATTGGTAAATATGGGAGAAGATTAAATACAAATTATTTGATTGAATGTGTGTCAAGGAGCATATTATATTATAACTTTTGCAATACTGTTAATGAGAAATTATATTTTAAATTATAATTTAAACAAATTAAAATGCACAAATGGGCTACCATTTATTTTTTTACATTTCATTTTGCTATTTTCAGAAAGATTATTGCTGTAACTGAAGGAGATTATTGTATTACTATAACAAGAGTAGGCCAACTGAATCATCTGGACATCTGGAACTGGAGGTCATCCGGATTTTACTGAAATCTCTACCAAATTTATTAATGTTTAATTCCCGTTTCAATTTAGATACGGTTGTTAATAATTCATTACATTACTGTATTAAAGT
Organism: Catonia carolina; assembly: GCA_035578175.1. Lineage (NCBI taxonomy): Eukaryota > Metazoa > Arthropoda > Insecta > Hemiptera > Achilidae > Catonia > Catonia carolina. The sequence goes on along the minus strand of JAQMRL010000001.1, from coordinate 249,475,291 downwards.
TTTTTAAATAATTTTTTAGTGAATAAAAAAATAATAATTTCGAAATAAATTTCATGATAATAATAAAATAGAATTTATTTAAAATATATAATATCAATAAAATTGTATGTGGTAAAGCGTTAAGTTAATCAAAAGAAGAACTGGTAGTTTATTATAAAGAAATTATTTGATAAGTCAAGTCTAATCAGTTCCTTTAATTTTAATCTATTCTACCAAGTCAGTCTGACGCATTGCTAAGATATAGATCTCAATCTTAGTTTAAGTTTGCTACTAGAAATATTTGTACCAAAGTTATAATTTTTACAACACATAGTAAATATCGACAATCAAGAAATTGATGTGATTTTAAATAAACAACCAATTCTTTGAGATATAAAAATCTAAATTCATTCCGAATGTAAAATATATTTACACAAATATCTAATTTAATTTAAATATTACATCCAAAGGATATAGTTTACATAATTATTTTCCTTCTAGAAGAAAATGTCACTACACGTTACATTGTTGTAGTAAGGAGGAGATGATTTGAGTTTTACAGTTCTCATTACTGGAAATCCATGCAAATAAGATAATAAAAACATATTAAAACTGACCTGTTACAATCAGTTTATGACTGTAGATGTATATTTATGTAGATACTTCTGACTGATATGTAGTAGAATCATTTTTCATATTAACAAAACAATTTAAATAACAATTCACGGTTGCAATGAATACAGTTATTACAAATAATTTTACATTTTAAATTATGCAGAAACATTTTAAAATTTTATCTTTAATTAATTCAAAGAATTATCAAAAATACAAAGTAACCTGAATATTTAATAATAAAAGTTTTATATTTATTCAAACCTAGTCTTTAAAATTAATTTATCTATAAATTGGATTAAATATTTTAATACAACGATACCCCCTACATAAAAAGCCTAACTGCATCTTGTTTAAATATCTTACAAGATACACTTTGTACTATGTACAGCTCAGTTTTCTCAGTTTTTCACAAAATTATTAAGTCTCTGTCGTAATCACATCACTAAAAATTTAAGTACTTCAGTACAGGAAATTGGCAACACTGTTTATTAAACAAAAAAATCACACAAATTGACAACACTGTAATAAAACAAGTTATCGAACGGGGAAATATATTGTACGATTTTTATAAATTGTATTAATTAAAAAAAGTAATTTCATAAAAACATCATTTTTTGTACTTCAATTTATTAATATTAAAAAAAAATAAAAAATACAATTGGGTACAAATCTTTTAAAAAACTGACATTTAAATTTTAGATACATTAAATAAATATTTAAAATTTCTTGCAGTATTTATTTAACCAATTAAAATTTAATAAAATTAGCCAAGACAATTATTCTTTTCACAAATAATACATATTTATTTTTAAATAAATAAAAATACTGTATTTAAAGAAAACAGCTCAAAATAAAACAGATGTTAAGTTAAAAGAAGAAATAATTTTTAACAAAATTTACCCAAGTAATAATTTTATTTATTAATGCAATGATTAACATACAATTTGTAGATTTATATAAAAATAATGATGTATTTATTTGTTAATTTTCAATTAATAATTTATTTGTTCACTCATTCTAATTAAGACAGAAAAAAGTGTTGTATATATTAAACAGTCCTGACATCTTAATGAGGTAGTTACCTCATTTGAGTTTGAGTAAATTGCTAATTGAAGATTCTGGGTTCAAATCCCAGTAATATCTGAATAAATTTTAATTATTATTATTATGTACTTTATTGGAATGTAGGAACCTAAAAATAAAGTATTAATTTCTGTAATTTTCGAGACTTTTAAGGAAATAAAAAAGCATATTCTTTTATTTTTATGTCTATTATTAAAAAAAAATTTACTCGGATAACCAAATGAATTATATAAATGAAATAAGTTATTTGCAACGTGAAATTATTTTTTGTTTATGGGAAAGTAAAAATTAGTTCCAGTGATCCATAACGGAGACACTCTTCAATATGATTCGTATAAAACATAATTATTTTAGAAATACTAATTGATTCATGATAATAATTATAAATAGAATACTTTGGAAAATAACAATAATTATTAATTACTATTTATACTTTTATCTACAGTAAGAATTATGGTGTACTTCGTTATTACAATAATTAGTTTGTATAACCAAGATTTGCTCTATCATTAACACTTGCTGGTTAAAAGATAATTAGCTAAAAATATAAAAATCTCATGAAAATCATTTGTTAAAATGCTTCTTGAAGTGTTTTTCGACAAAATTATCCTTTTTGTACGTACATTTTTAATTAGAATGAGTGATTTCATCTGTAAAATTATTAATTACAGAGTAAGTTTTTAAGTAATTAGTATTAACAATTATTAAAAAGTTTGGGAGATAAAATATAAATAAATAAATAAATAAAAATAAACCGGAAATTAAAGGACGGGAACAGTGTTTTATTTGGTAGCCTTGGTGAGATCTTGCACGAAGCTAAAAGTAGGCTGTTAGTATGTATACCGTGACGAAATAATTTAAAATAACACCATTAGATGGCGCGGCAGTCTAAGTAGCGCTGCTGAATAGCACCGAATTTTTGTAGTATCCCGCTCGTGATTCTGAAAGAAAAAATTTAAGTGAATTAAAATCAATAATTCTTTTATGTTCTTACATAAGTTATTTTTATAAGTAATTTTATCACACCTTCAATGAAATTTTGCAATAAATTACAGATTCTGTAGTCTACTAATGAAATTTGTACTAGATTTTACTGGAAAGCACTATTGTATAAATTAATTGATACTACCATTAGGCCTACACCCAAATAAAAAAAATAAAAATGACATAGGTTGCACCTTGATGGAGTGATAGACTGTATACTTTTTGAATGTTTCTTTTATTTATTTGTTACAGATATTTATCTGCAATCTATCCAATGCATAAATTAATTATAAAAGCGAAATTCGCTCACTTATACACTCGTCACAAAATCTCTAGAATCAGAAGACCTTAGTATTAAACATCTTAAATTTAGTACTAGTTTACTAGTTTGCTAGTAGGCCCTACTAGTTTACTAGTTTACTAGTGTACTAGTTTAGTACTTAGTACTAAACATCTTAAAATTTGATAAGCATGTTTTCTACCCGCAATAGACAGGTGGGGCGTTAAATTATTTGCATTAAATCTGTTAGTTCCAGGGCTACAAAAAATAGTTCTGTTTCGTATCATGTGATCAGCCAATTAAATGGCAATCATTTAAGAATAGAAGAGGTAGAGGTGTAAAAGGCACTAATAAGAGTTATCATCTCTGAAAGTAATGAATTTCATTATTCAGCAAGACCCTGAGGTGAATGAAGTGAAGGTGTAATTTGCAGGGTAGAAAGTAGTCTATTTGTTTTTCAGAGGGCCTGGCATGCTGATAAGCATACTTTTACATCCAGAGAGGAAGGCAGTGGTAAACCATCTCAGTCCTCGTTTTACTGAATAAAACCTCTAATGGTTTAAACCAGCTTTCCAACAGATGATCTGAACGACAACAACCAAGTTATAATTGGGTTAGTGGTGCTTGCTAAGGAATAATGTTGAAAATTTTGCCTTTAATAAAAGAAAATTTGAAATTAAAATTTTTTTTTCTAAAATTACTACACCTTTCAGGTCTAATTTAAATCAGCTATGCACACATAATGAATCTAAAATAAAAAAATTCTACTTCTGTATTTTATGTTTTTTTTCCATCCGACGCGCGTTGCTTATTTTAGCGACAATTAAATATATTACACAAAAATTGGGCTCCAATAAATTTCTCAAAAATTACAGTATCTTTATTTAAAAATTACATAAGTAAAAACTAGTTTCAATATTTTTACGTCGATAATTTAGATATAAGTTTCTCCAATATGAACAGGCGTGCGTAACGAGTTGTGAACATACCTCTCTTCGTCCCTCCATTACATGTACAAATAACTCACAAACTCGAAGAAGGATAAAATGTTCTGACAGTCTATAGTCTTAGAAAACACTCTGTACTTGTGTAGCTATTCGAGTTATTGCGACAATTCAGCTTGGACATACTATACTTATGAATACAAAGCCAAGCGAGCGAATTTCGCTAGCAATTGAATAATTTCAAATAAAATAAGTACTATTTGACATTTTTTAAATCAAAAGGGTTAGTAATTCAAAAATAACTATTACTAAACTGTTCAGTATTGATATTACTGGTATGTAATAATGTTTAAAAATTGTTACTGAATCAAATACCATTTTGCAATACGAGTTTTTTTACAGTACAATACAGTATTTATAATACAGTGACGTACTTGTCAACAAAATTCAGACTCTTTTCTATCGTTTAACTGAAGTTAAATCTTTTTAACAATTAAATAGTTACATAATATAAAATATGGTAACGTAATTTAATCATTTATGTTCTTACCTTGGAGGGGTGATTTAACATCTCTTTCAGCTTGTTGTTGTTGCCTTGATTTCCTTTCTAATTCGAGTTCCTGTGCTAATGATTCTGAAACACAAAAAAATAAAACGTATTGTTACTAGAAAGTTTTAAAATTCATAATCATAAAAACTGTAATAAATGAAACAAAGTTTTTAACAATATACGTATAACTTAACCTTTTTATACTCGTATAATAATTGTTTCAAAAATCAATAACACGATAACACCAGGCTAACTTATTTATACGGTTAGTTATTTAAGTTATTAGTTAGTTTAGTTGTTTATAAAGTTAGTTATTTGGATGAAATACTCATTAAATTGCCTATAACAGGCAGGTGGAGTGTTAAATTATTTCCGCTCTATCTGTTGGTTCCATGGCTACAAAAAATTGTTCTTTTTTATCACATAGTCAGCCAATTATATGACTGAACTATTTAAAAACAAAATAGGTAGAGGTGTAAAAGCCACTAGTCAGAGTTATCTCCTCTGAGAGTAATGAATTTCACTATACAGCCGGTCTGGCTGTATAGTGAAATTCATTACTCTCAGAGGAGATAACTCCTAGTATTAAAGTATTAGGTCTATCTTCTTAGGTCTACGAAGGTCCACAGTTTTGTTAGTCGTTGGAGATTAATCGGAAGTTAGTATGCATTTGGCGAACTAAAACGTTCTTTGTCTGCCTAACATAGCTATATAATAATATGACAGGCAATTATATATAACATATTATATTATAAAATTTGTAAAAAATTTACAATCCTACTACTTTTATTTCAAACATTTGTTTGTACAACGCTTATTTTAGTGGTAATTAGTGATTTTCTGTATTTTGTTTAATGAAAATCTGTAAAAAATTGATTTTTTAAGATTTTAGCCTTAGTATGCATTTTACGAAAAAATTGTAGTAAATAATGAAATTTATAGGAAATTAAAAGATCTACAAGTTTTATTAAGAGCATTTTTCTCTACAGAGCCTAGTTTTGAGTGAAAGAGTGTTTTTCGTGTTAAGCCCAACAGGTTGATTTTCAGTTTGTGTCATTTACTCAAGATTAAAATAAGGTTATGTTTTTTGTTTATTTCCAAAGTTAGGTTATATTGGTCATTATTTTCATTGGCAAGATAAAGTCATGTGCGTGTTTCAAACCAGATTATTTTTGTTACCTATATAGAATTGAGACTCCGTATGTGGACGCCCTTAAGTCAGTAACTTAACTAGTTGAATTTGTGCGAGCGTGTTTATAATAGGTGAGTGTATGAGTAGGCCTTAAGGGATGTAGATATTTACTGAGCTGTACCAGTAAATTGAGTAAGTAAGGAATGAAATTGTACGGACGAGATTGGCCCTAGGGCAAGAAACAGTCTACCCTTTGTTCAGGAATATTTTCAGGGTGAGAGATTTCAGATTTGAAAATAAGTAAAGGGGAGAAGTGAGTTTATATGCGCATTTTGAGGTGGGAGGAGAATAGGAAAGGTTGTGACGGAATCAAAACAGTAGGAACAGTCCTTGGTACGAGTAAGTACACCGTCATCTTTAAATTCCTGCCTTTGGCTAAACACGAAATAATTTTCAACTCATAGTGTCAACCTCACCATCCATATAAACACAGTGAAATGGAATTATTTTGTACGTTTACTTTAGTTCGTTTTCAACTTCTTCATCCACTGATGTGAAATGAGGAGACCAAATCGGGTTAAGCAAAGTACTTTATGACGAGTATTATAAATGCATAGGTGTTGGGGGATCCCTCTTTTGTTAACCCATCTCTTTTTTATCACCCGGCGTATAAGAGCTTTCTGAACCCCTCAGCTTTACAACAGTCACATTTCTTTCGCTTCGTGAAACTACATAATTGTCATCACAAACGCTTTATAAATTACACAACAACAATAAAGACAGACAAGATAAAAATGAAAATGAATATTAAGTAGGACGTTACACAACAGAAGCTGATTCTTCAATACTTGTGTTTCTGTTGCAAATTTTTTTCTATTTGTCTAATTTTAGATTAGATTAGAGACAAAGATAATGAGTTTCAGAAGGAAGTGATCATCTCAGAAGTTAAGTAATTTCAATGACAAAAACCTTATAACAGATAAACTCGTTTATTTACTTGGGATAACATGTCTCTTATGCACAATCACTAAACGCAAAAATTTAATCGGAAAAGTTAAAAAGTTTGTGTACAAAGCCGATCGGTAGAGAAAACGGATACTATTTTAAAGTTTGATCACCCCTTGGTTCTGCTAGTTTTTAATTAAATGTATGGTTCAGAGGGTTGGATCCTGAATACCCTGAAGATATCAAGAATAAAGGTTCCTGATATGAGATTTGTAAGACCTTTACAAATGTTGGACCATAAAAAAATGTTGATATTACGCATGCACGTAATTTTCCCGTGGTGATATCAACTATTTGGAAATACAGGTAAAAATGGTATAGTCTTTTGATGGGGATACTATAAATATTCATGTATGATGGAACAACCAATTAGAAGTTTACTTACAATCCAACCAAATAATGTAGTATTTGACGACCTCAGAAGAAATAGGCACGAAATAGCAGATATTTAAGAAATAGCAAATATTAAGTCTGATTGCTAAATCAGATGATAGATTATTTACCGATAAAAATACGTTAAGAAATATCGATAGATAATTTACGCATCCTTCCCAAGATTAAAGTAACGAGATTTGTATAAAACCGAAATTTCAATTAATAAACTATTCCAGTTGTTTTCACTTTACTTCTTCCTTTATTTCCAATTAAATTTCATAAGTTATGGAGTTTTGGTTAATGGCATAATCTATTCCAGTAAACGGGGTTACTTCAGTTATTTTAACTACATAGTAACACACTCTCAAAGTCTCCCTAGCATAAACATATAAATTCTGAACCTTACTTTAGAATTATTTAGACAATGAATACCTGGTAAGCTTGAGTCACGTCACAGATTATTAACAGAGGATTCGCGTAAGGATTTACAGAAAGGGGTCGTGAAAACGGATGACGAACGGTGAAGAGGAAAGACGGATCTTGACGGTTGATAGAGAGGAAGAGGGAAAATAGATGAGGGGGTGTGTCAATACGGAACAAGGAAGCATTAATATCTGGGGAGTTGTGAATATTTGATCTTCTGTATGCGAGGCCGCATCCGGGCCCTCTCCTTAATTATTCTCACAGTTGCCCAAGAATTTACCCCAGCTGCCCCTCAGGGCTTGAAACGAGTAAGGAACTGCGGTCACACTTCATAATCAACGGGAAACTGGTACAATAAATAAATATTTTAGAAATAAATATTTCTAAATTTACCAGATAATTTTAATAAATTAAAAAAATTAGATTGCAACACTGTGTTTTAAAATTCTACTTTAAAAAAATACACACATGAAAACTAGATGAGGGTAATAGTTTATCCAAGATTATTTTCAGCAAGAGATATGAATTATATTAAAAGTAGATATCAGTTCTTTTTGCCATGAATTACCACGATAATAGGATGGAAGTTCAAAGATTTAAAAGGATCAGTATTCTGGATATTTCTTTACGTTTTACCAAAAATAAAAAATTCGTATTTTATTCAAAATTCTACTACGATGAAATTCAAATGTATATCATCATTCATATTTCAATTAACTAACACGTAAATCGTTACCAGCACTGTAAATTATTAATAAATTTTTATACGAGTCGTTAAACTACAAGACGTCCTCCATTCATCTATTCAACTTCAAGATGTTACATAAGAGAAAAAAATATATTGTTAGAAGTAAGTACTATATGTATTTACTAAAAGTTTCATTGCACCTTTGAAAATAATTCTTGGGAAAGCAAGAACCGCTTTCAATCAAATGAGAAAAGTACTGTGCAGTAGAGATGTTAAAAAATTTACTTCTTTGATATGCTCTCAGTATTAATTTACGGGATGGAGGCTAAACCTAGAAGATTAATATTAGTTTACTGAAAGATTGGGGCGTTCAAAATGTCATCAATCTCAAATGATAACACATCAGAGTGATAGAAACGAAGGAAAAGTTGTAACAACCATAAAAATATGCAAATTGTAATACTTGGGTAACTTAAAGAGAGAGGGGAAAATAAAGCTTATTTCCTGTTACAATTTAATTGACGATAAATTATAAGCAAAATATTTCGGGATACAAGACCATATCCTGACTGAACAACTTCAAAACATGGTTCACATGCATCTCCATTGACGTTTTTTAGAACTGCATATCCAATTTCATAGTTGTCAAGATGATTGCTAATTTTCTTAAAGGAGACAGAATTTAAGGAAGGGTATATTATTCTTAAAAGTTGAATTAAAAATAGATAAACATATGTTGTTTATGTTTAGGTCATCACTCGAAAGACTGGTTAGAACCTCTTGAGGCTTTACTAACTACAGGAGTGAGGTGGTTTACATTTGCCTTCCTCACTGAGTGGAAAAGTACCCTTATCAGCATGCCGGGCTCTCTGAAAATCATCTACTTTCTACTCTGAAAATGACACCTTCACTTCATTCACTACATGGTCTGATTGTATAATGAAATTCATTTCTCTTAAATGAGATAACTGTAACTAAAGTATTTTACGCCTCGACCTCTTCTGTTCTTAAATGCTCCCATCATAAAAAATTGGTTGACCATAAGGAAATAGAACTATTTTTTGTAGTCCTGGAACTAGGAAATCGAGTGCAAATAATTTAACACTCCACCTGCCTGTTATGGGCAGAAACATTTATTTATAGAATAAAACATTACATCTTGGAGATTCAATTGGCCTGAAAATAATGAAAATTTGGGGAAGAATTTAAAACTTAAATATAAAATGACGTTAATAGAAATTAAATTGTACAGGGTGAGCTATAATATGAATTTTGTTTGCAGGTCATGAAATGCTGACATGAAGAATTGTTTGGGATGACGAAGACAATATTTTTATAAGACGATTATAAATACAAAATTTGTTTTAATCAGTTTCCGTCCCCTGTTTTAAACAGGGCTCATAAATAGAGAAAAATAAGATTGTATTTTTATTTATATCGTTTCAAATGAAGTTTTGGTAAGACGAAAATTGTGAAAAATGGATCGGTGAGTTTGATATTATGATGGATGAAAAGACAGATAGTAAGGGGGTTGTTGATAGAAAGATAGAACAACAAACTGATGCCTTTTTTTACGGCAATGTTGTATACAACAAAAAGTACATTTTTCTTGTTCAATAAAATTTAATAAGACTTGGTAGAAAGAAGGCCTTACCACTACCTACGACGCAGCTTCCTTATTTTTTATATATATATTGCTCCCCTAAACTCTTGTTATAGAAAAAGAAGAAGTTACCGCGCCGAAAAATAACTTTTTACTTTTTGATTGTGCTACCCGTTTTGTTTCGTAACGTTATATATATTTAAAATTGGAATATTCCCCCGCGCCCTTTTTTACAAATTGCTTTCAAACACATGTAACCGGAATGAGAGAAGTACTAATATAAAACTCGTTATTCCCCCATCCACGACTACATTTTTTAACCCACTCTACTTGCTAAAACAGTCTTATTTCTCCCTGCACCGACACATATGTCTGAATACATTATGTCTCCAGTCGCATTGCATTATAACTTGTCTTCTTTTATTAAGATTCGTTGCCGAAGAAACCTTTCCTTACATTTTAGGCCTATGGGAATATGATTATCTTACTTCAGCTATTGGATTACATGAGATTTGCATCGCGTTCACTTATCTTTTAAGTCCTCATGACTAATTCCCTTTGTAGTAAGCTCTGTGTCTTTTCCTCAGCACATCCAACCATAAAAATACAATTTAACGGTATAAAATGTTCTTTTAAACGTGCTGTGCAAATATTTAATATGAAAACTTCAGTGTAATTTTATATATGTAATATTCTGTAAATAAATACAAACATGTAGGCCTAATAAAATAGCCTACTTTTATTTAATACAACAAAAGATAATTGGCATACTGAAATGGTTTTTGTTGTTTAGGTCATCAGTCGAAAGGTTGGTTTGAGCCTCTTGAGGCTTTACTAAGTAAAACGAGGAGTGAGGTGCTTTACAATAGCCTTCCTCACTGAGTGGAAAAATATGCTTATCAGCATCTGCAAAGTATCTACTTTCCACCCTGAAAATGACATCTTCACTTCATTCACCAAAGGATCTGGCTGTTTAATGAAATTAAATAGCCTACTCTCAAAGGAGTTAAGTTTGATTAGTGTCTTTTACACTTCTACCTCTTTAGTTCTTAAATGATTCAGTCATATAATTGGCTGACCCTGTGATAAGAAACAAAACTATTTTTAAAGCCCTGGAACTAGCAGATCAAGTGCCCATAAAGCAGATCGTGTCAATTTACACTTCAACCGCCTGCTATGGGCATTTTGAAATGGTATCAATTAAAAATTAATTTTTTTCAGGCATTATTAAGTTTTATGTTCGAAGTATAAAATGAAGTTATAAGAATAAATTTTACGAATCTCAGCTATTTAACTTTTTGGCTTGAAGAATATCTATTTTATAAAATTCTCAAAATTAGGAAAGTTACTTTAAAATAATCAACTGGTTGAATTTAAAATTACACAATTTTTATACTACTTAAGTTTAGGCAGATGCAGTTTAAGAAGGAAATGCTCATGATTTTGAGGGTGGTCCACAAAAAAAAGATTTAGTTTGTCTAACGCCTTGAGTCGGGTACACGAACTATGGGGTATAGTCTATTTATCTACACACTAAAGTTCTAAAATGGTAGCAACTTACGAAGTGATGCCGTCTCTTTAATATTTCTATATGTTATTGTAAAATTACTAACTGTTGTTATGTCCTATCGGTAGTATATCATTTTATCATTCCCATAACAGGCAGGTGAAGTGTTAAATTAATTGCACTCCATCTGTTGATTCCAGGGCTACAAAAAATAGTTCTACTTCTTATCACATAGTCAGCCAATTATATGACTGAACTATTTCAGAACAGAAGAGGTAGAGGTGTAAAAGACACTAGTCAGAGTTGTCTCCTTTGAGAGTAATGAATTTCACTATACAGCCATACCCTGTGGTGAATGAAGTGAAGGTGTCATTTGCAGGGTAGAAAGTGGGTGCTTTTCGGAGGGCCTGGCATGTTGATAAGCATGCTCTTTTAACTCGAAAGGAAGGCTGTAGTAAACCACTTCACTCCTTCTTCTTACTTAGTAACACCTCTAGAGGTTCAAACCAGCCTTTCGGCGGTTGACCTAAACAACAGCATATCATTTTATACTGTAATGGCCAAAATAGTAACTGAAAAACAACTAAGTTATACAAAAAAAAAATGTTAAAAACTGCTAATATTTATATTGTTTACATTAATAATTAAGGGACAACAATTAGATTTTAGCACTTAATTAATAAAATAACAATTAGAGTAGCGATGCTCAAATTACCAAAAAGACACAAAGACAAACTGCCGTCTAGGCATAGGCCTACATATTAAAAAAGAAGAAATCTGAAACCTTTCTTACTAAATATCTAGATTTAAACTTCAAAACTTATATCTTCTGCAGTTTTCATTAAATGTCATAGTGTGTCAATTGAATTCATAAATCAGGTTGTGTACAACTAATATCTAAAGTCAGTTAATAAATATACTTTCAATTTGATTTAAGGAACAGGTAGGCTGTGTTTTTTCACGTATGCTCACTTTTATAGTTTATTATACTTTTAATATTGTAATTAAATATTCTCCTTTATAATCACAAGTAGTAATACCTATTAGCGTTACACGTAATTAAATTAATAGTTATATAAATTAATTTTAAAATTGTAAATCGTAAATCGCTATTACACATCTGCATTAAACCTATAATTAATTGAAGTTCGCTAAAGATGTTCTAGTTTTTAAATTATATATTCATATTGAAGGTATGAAGGTGGTTTTTAATTAAATTATTAATTGAATTCGCTCTTTTACTTTTTTGTTAATTATAGTTGAAACCGTTCCAATTTACTCAATTTAATATAACCGGGATTTTATTTACAAATAATCTGTTATGAAATGTTGAAAAGTATCAATTTTTGTACATGTAGTATTATTTATTTTTAATTACTTGTAGGCTTTATAATTTTAAAGTTATAGAAGTTGTCAAATGTGTTATAATACGTTTACCATAAAATCTTATAATCAGACAAATTGAAAAATAAAATTGTACAGATGATGGCAATTAGATTCTGAAAAGACATATAAAAATATTGATCATAATCTACTGTCAAATGTCTGGTGGTATAGCCAATGAAAATTAAAGAGGATATATTTTTTACTTATTTAATATAATTTTGAAACTGTGTTAAGACAACTAGCAAATCTGAAAAAGAATATGCAATTAAAAAAATAAAATAAAATGCTGTTAACGGGTTGAATGAGGCACCAATCGGTAACATTGCTCCAAAAAATTAAAAATTTGTTTTTTCAAAACATTGAACTAAATTTTTACTACTAGTTTTAAGTTAATGGATCATATCTCTATTCCATCGCCTTTTCAGTCGTCCTTGTGCAATTCCTAGTACATCGGGGGAATTCTTGTTACATATTATGAGAAATTTTACGATTTGAGAACATTCTCTGAATGCACAGTACAAAAAGGATGTGTTGTTGAAGTAATGGTCGTTTGTCATTGTGTAATGTTTTTTTTTGGATACGTATTTCAGGGAGTTATTATTGGGCATAATTCAACAAATATCATTACTAACACTGTATTCGTAAAATGACTGATACGAATTATCTGCACCATTAATCTGTATCACTATTAATCTGTATCTAGTTACAACTAGATTGGTAAGAACATTGCCCTGGAAGTTAAGAGTTTTGAAATAATGAGAAAGTTTAGTCGCTTGACGAAAAGTCTGCTATAACTGTTCAGTTTTTATTAAGTAATTTTCCTTTGTGGTTGACATGTATGTTCCACATTAACCATCTGTCTAATTACAGCCCAAGATCATTAATATTCTTTGCTTTGGGAAGAACTTCGTTGAATTAAAATAAATTGTGAACATATTTGTCGACAAAGGGAAAACATTTATTTACATAATAAAAAATCGTCAAAACGTCTTTAGTTATTAATCCCCTCGACAACAGCAAAGATATTCAAATACTAAATAGTGGTAAAATATTGAATTTACCATCATTATTTCATTAATAAATTAACTAATTACTAATTCTATAATAATAATCATTACTATTATTGTAGTTGTCTTCAACTTCATCTATATTGCGTCTCAAAAAAAATTAGAACAGTTTAAGTTTTTGCACTAACTGTCATTTGTATTTTATCGTTTCGTTTTTAAATTTATTTGTAAGTGATGGTAACCTCCGAGCAGGATTAACCTTTGGTGGTACCTAATTTCCATTCCATGTAAAGAATAAAGTGTATTTGTATTTTATGTATTTGTTAAAAATTGTTGAATTTTATTATTGCGTATGGTTTTGAATTGTTTAATTTCTGTTGTGATATGTTACAAAATGTATTGTACTTATGTTTGAATGGAAATAAATAATAATAATTATTATTATTAAGTTTATAGAACAAAATACTGGAAATTTTTTTGGTTAATAAAATGTTAAAATTCAGTTGTTTAGGTTTATGTCTAGGTTAGGACCAACAATGGATCGGATGTATTCATTTAATCTTTTATCGTCTTTTTCAGTGTCTTTAATTGATGGTATTTTAACATTCTCTCGGATCTCCGCTTTCACAACTCTTCCGCCAGTGTTTGTTGGGTTTGTTTCCTCTTGGTGAATTTAAATCTGCAGTCTTCTTTGTAAATTATTTGTTGTTCTTCTGTATTCATGATTTATTGTTCCGTGTTTCTTGGAGATCTTGTTTAATTTCCTTCAGTCAGTTGTTAAAGTTTTTGAATTTTTTCTCTAATTTAAAGATTTTCTTGGTCATTGGATATTCCGTTGTCGTTCATCGTTTTTAAGTGCGCGTATAAGACTATTCTATTTTTTCTTAGTATATAGTTTAATGGTTCCGTGATTTTGTATAGTTCCTTGTTTGGGTGTAATCTGTAAGTGTTGCCTACTATGTTTTTCTTATTGATAATTATTGTCCTTAAAATACTTCGTTCTATCGTCTCCAAGTTTTATTAAAAGTTAATAATTTTTATTTAGAAACAAATTCTAAATAAATAAATCTTGTTAAAAAAAGACATTTACTAATAATGTAAATGTATGTATTTTGTCTGTTTATGTTGGCACCCAATATTTTTCTAAAGTAAGTACCTTATAACTTAATATAAGCCTACTAGTATGTAAGACTTATTTAATAGGCGTACATAACTCTCATATGATGTTCTATTACTTTTAGTATTATCAGCATACCGTTATTTGTGACTAAGTTGAGGTAAATTCCGCCGGAGGAAGGGTTTTGGTGTCCGAAACTTTTGGTAGCTGTAGCTACAACTTTACGATAAAGTAGGAGGTTACAACTTAGTATATAAGACAGTAAGTAAACCCTACTCATACACGAAGTATAGGAGAGATATCGGGAGGTCGGTGCAGTACAATATGGATAGTGGGAGGGGGGAGTTAAAGTAAGAGGATAAAAGCCCGCTGGGAGATGTAGAATAGTAGAAGACTGTTCTACAAGACGAAAGGGTGGGTGGGTCTGCATCTACATCTTTGACCGTCGTTATTACTAACTTAGATTAAAACGAGCATATTAAGTTTTCATTGTTTCGTAGGATCTACAAAGCGAGAACAGTAAGCCTTCATTACTAACAGCTTAACTGCACCGAGCTTCATCAATTCCGCCGCAGTCATTTTATTCCTTCCTTGTAAATTTTATTCCTTTACTTTTGATAAATTCATTTATTGTTTTTTATTGATTCTTAGATGTATAACTTGTTTTAATTAAAAAATATGGCTTTGTTTACTAGAAGAACTTTCTAAAAACACCCTACGTTTTACATTTAAGATTATTTTGGTATTTAATACAAACACGAAATTTGTTCATACATCCATAAATATGTGAGACCGTTTCCTACTAAATTCTACAATACGGATTGTTTTAAAATTTTATACGTTCAAAATAACCGTTGATTCTGGACCAGTACCAATTTGAAGACAATTTTTATGAAAAGTTCATATCAAACTATTGTTTCTATTAAACTGATTAAATTTAATATTTAATCCATAAGGTTTCAGAATTTTAATTTTAACTTGTTCGTAGTCACCATCAATTTCCAAGCAATTAATTTTGGAAACTGTATTAGATGTTTATTACTTGGTTTGATATTTTTCTTTATCATATTTTGTAGACATTCGGCGAACATAAACAATAAACGTTGCATAAAAGATTACATCTTGGCTAGTTCAGGATTGGATAAACTCTAACTGAAAACGATTCACAAAAAATGATTAATTGAAGTTATATCATTAACTTCGACTGGTTGGAGGAATTAATTTAGGACTAGATTATGCAATATCCTAAGTAGATATGAGTTAAGGTTAATACTGTTTCAAGGTTTTTTTAGAATTTAACAATATTGACAAATTTTAATACTACATGAAAAATTAGAATATTAGATCTTCCATTCCGTTTTACCTGATCTAAAATGTTTAACCATCCTTTTAAGATCAAAAACACAAAATGATATTACGGTTGTCAACTATTATTTATTAATAATCTAAATCTTGCTAACTCTCATTAATCATCTAATAAATTTTCTATCATCAGTTACGCAGATCATCAGTATCACGTCTTCATTCGCTTCTTTTCACACCTTCATTCACTTCATCCGTATAAAAAAATAGAAAAAAAAAATTGTACATCACCAGGACCAAGAAGAAACCCTTCAACAACTATAACCAAACGATGACTTGGAAGCAACGCTGCTGAGTGCTGTCTTCTTCAAGTTTTATTCATCATCAACACATTTACTGAAAGTTTTTGTTAAACTGTTTGTAAATAATTCTTACTGTTAAAAAAAAAAAAAAAAAAAAAAAAAAAAAACATGAAAAATTAAGTTAATAAACATAGGTTTATGAAAATAGAAACAGTAGGTGTCACAAAAATGTATTAAAGTGAAAAAATTTAGGTTTAGTTCTCTTTTTAAGGTTAACTTACATAAACTGAATTAAATAAAGTGATTGATATTCACGAATATCAATTTATTACGTGTAGTGGGCTATATACAAATATAAAAGGCCTCTTTGACTGACTGATTCGATCAATTATTCCTAATTATTTATCACTCAGAGATAAAGAATAAAGGATCAGGTATTACTTCTTCTTAAGCTTCCCGATAAACCAGAAAAATCTCAGTAAATTTGTTTCTTAGGCGTTGAGAAGGAAAAATTAACCACTTGTTTACGATCACTTCTACTTACTTCTAATGATTCCCGTAAAACAATAAATTCTGATAAATAGTTTCTAAAAGAGTTACAGTTCTAAAATCTAAATCGGTAACCGTATTCCCTAAGTTTTACATAGGAAAAATAATTAGAAATTTGACCAATTTCTCCAAAGGAGTAAAACGGGTTAGCTTCCCTAAAACATTTTTCTTGTCATCAGTCTCTCGACTTGTTTGATGCAGTTCTCCAAGCTGTTCTATCTTGCGCAAGCCGTTTCCTATCTACATACCTGTAACATTCTACATATTTGTAATTTACTTTATATATTCTAACCTTTGCCTCCCCCCAAAATTCATTCCCTCAATATTACCCTCCAATATTGATTGATCAATACCTGGATGTCTTAAGATATCCCCCACTAGCCTATCCCTTCTTATGGTAAGATGTTTTCATACACTTCTTTTTTCATACACTCGCCTAAGAAATTCTAAATTACTTATTTTTTCTACCCATCTAATCTTTAACATTTTCCTATAACACCACATTTCAAAAGTTTCTATCCTCTTCTTTTCTACAGCCCATATTACCCATGTTTCACTCCCGTAAATTGCTACACTCCAAACATGGTGTTTTAAGAAATTTTTCCTAATCTGTAAATCAATGTTTGTAGTCAGTAAGCTGTTTTTTATTTCAAAGGCTTTTCTAGTTCGAGCAATTCTACTTTTGATATCACCTATGCTTTTACCATCCTTAGTTATTTTACTCCCTAGATAGCAGAATTTCCCAACTTCCTGTATGTTACCGTTGCCTACTTTTAAATTTCCCATCTCTTTTAAACCACTCTTGCTGCTGCACAACACTTTCATTTTGGTCTTTTTAATTTTCATGAGTAATCCTTTCTCATGATCTCCTAAAACATTAAAAAATGTATTTCGTATCGTTCCTAAGAGATGTAGAACTAAACATTTTCATCAGTTACTTTTAAGGTGATAACTCTTAACAGTAGATTTGTTTTTATTAGATTAATGTTCCAAACGAATTAAAATTAACATAAACGTTTAATTTATAATACGGAAACTAAATTGAATAAATAAACCAATACATTGTTTTGTAGATAAAAGTATATGCAGAAATGTTATACAAAACATTTATATTTAGTATGTATTTTTCAAACAAGAGTGTAGATTATAGGAGTATATAATTTCGAAGTGAATAAACAAAGAAACACGAACAGGTTGAGGACAGGTGTTGAGCAGAACTTGAACGGCCGCCGACGCGCCGTCACGCCGCAAGCGCCGCGACCTCAACTTCTATTCTGTTTTATACAAATTACGTACATATATGGAGTATCATTCACCTGGTAACGAAAATTACTTTGATGTATATCAATATGCAAACATCCATTCATAAATATACTTATTTCTCCAATTTACTGAATACTGTAGAGTGTACAAAACTAGAAAATACTTAACTATGAAATTTACAATCTAAATAACACCTGTACAGGTTATAGATAATATACATACCAATCTAATAACACCTTTATGAAATATTGATATAGAATAATCATAGGCCTAGTATGGCAGTAATTTTAAAACGATAGAATATTGACAGTTGAAAAATAATAATAATACTATAAAAATTAATATAATAACAGGTAATAGGATATTTGTAAATATTCAAACTAATAAATATACATTCAATAAAATATATTTTTGACAAACCACACTAATTTTCTCAATAGTGTTCGCACAGTATTCAATCTTACTCACTTACGCCATATTTTAGTCTAAATTCATGTCAGTTACACGATCATGTGATCTACAATGTGGAGAAACTCAACGTAAATTGCACCAGTTTTAACATTGTTGTTTTATCTTACAGTTCAACAAAAATTAATAAGTTTGTATACATATTATAAAAAAGTTTTAGAATTTTTAATTCTCTTTAACTTTTGTTTTAAGCACTTTTGCAGTAAACGAATCGTTAAAAAGCTTTTAAAATAAGGGTATTCAAAAGAATGGTCAAATTTTGTGAATCATCCATGTTACCATCGTTGATATTTTGAGAAGTATGTTGTGAACCTGTAATTTTTACGAAGTATTAATGGTTGTATGAGAGGGGAAAGATTTGAAATTTAAATATAAAGCAAGAGTTGAAGACAATAAATATGAACGAAAGAATCAGTTTTATTGTTTGCGTACTGAGTAGATGGAACATCTTTAATAGTGAACGGTGATAGAATTCCAATTTAGATTCTGGAAGAAGAAGCTTGGAATGACCTCTAGAACGCTAGAAGTAGTAAGTTATTTTAATAAAATTGCATAAATAATTTTGGTAACGGACAGGGCTCCATAGGTCTAGCACATGCCGTTTAGAGAAGAAAAACAATTTTTTGGATCAGAGCAGAGTTTCCCCATGAATTATCTGAGACACCACCTATGCCTCATTAATTAGCTTAGGGAATATCGTTCAGACAGAAGAATAATCATAACCGTTAGAGACATTTAAAAAATTTGTTTTAACTTTGTACCAGAGTAAAGTAGCCTACTTAATTTTGTTGCAACATAGCTACTGTCTGTCTGTAACTTGATGGCCTTCGGTAGAGAGGAGTAATAAGCGAATTGTAAAATTATTTTAGAAAACATTGAAATTTTTTTAACTAAATCTTGTTGCAAATGACGTATTATTATAAAACAAAGTATTTCGTATGTTTTTGTTCCATAAAATTATTTCGAAAAACACACTTAATGAGACAATGCAAAATGTAGTAAAAGTTTTCTTTTTTGAAGAAAAAACTGTCCTCGTAACTTAAAAAGTAATGATTTTCTGTTAAATTTAATTGCATTATCGTTTTCCATAATCATTACACAACAAACCTGCCACATATTATGTTAATCCGTGAAATAGTTGTTGAACAATGACGAAGAATTTGAAAAAAATACGGATTTTTCTTCAAAAATAAAACTATTACGTTATCTCATTAGGCGTTTGTTTTTCTAAATAATTTATACAACAAAAAGCATAAGAAATTCTTTGTTTTATAAAAATACGTCATTTCCGACAAGTTTCAGTAACTTAAAAAAAAATAGATGTATGTTTTCTGAAATAGTTTTACAATCCGCATAGTGCTCCCCTCTGCCGAAGGCCATCAAGTCATAGACAGACTTTACCTAATTTAAAGTTCCCTATGAGTTTAGTTAAGAAAACCTCAGTTTTTAAAATTCAGCTCAATCGGTCTAGTAGTTTTTGCTCCAGAACAGAACAAATGTGTAAGCGTGCTGCTTTTTAAAATATACACCCCTTTGGATGCAATGAGTCTTTAAATGTGAAGGTCATTTGAAACTCAGATACCTAAAATTTACCCCATTCGTAGTGCTTTTTAAATCTTTATTATAGTTAGATAAATATTATGGACTAACCTTTCAAAAAAAAAAATTATTTACAGAAATATATCCAAAAATATCCAATAAAATATTTGTTAGAATATTACAACGTAATGTAATTTAAAATGAAATTAATTTTATAATAAATACAAACCAAATATTGGTTGTTAATTCAAAGTAAATAAATAAGCTAGTGAAGAAGTTATTATTACAAAACACGAAAGGGGATTCTAAATAAAAAGGTAGAGAACATTACAAGCCTGGAACAAGTCGTTTGACTGTCATGAAGAATGAATACAAGGTAAGTGTGTAAATCAGAAGTACCTGCATTTGTAGAAAATATACTGATTTTGAATACAATAGTCGATTCAAGTTCATATTATTGTCTTTTCCTTCGTTAACATTCCCTGTCTAATCCCATTAGCCTGTGATCTAGCTACAAGGAACTTTCCAACTGTACGACGTCTAAAGCATAAATGGAGTGGATACCTCTTGGTCTAAATAACGGACAACACCTGCAGATATAAACGGAGAATGTACCACTGGGTACCTCTTTTTCTTAAAGTCAAATTTCCCACCACTATTTAAATATCATTACTCGTAGACGGAAATTGTACTGCTTAATGTACAGTACCGTAATAAAAATTAAAGACAAAAAAGGAATAATTATAACTGTAACCTAACGGAATATTTCATGTAGAGCATTTCATATCTCGAACTTTCGTGAATAAGTAATAAAAAATCACGAATTTCGTTATTTTTTTTGGCACTAAAAGTTAGGCAATTCTGCAAGTGTTTGGATAGTTTCCCTTTAAAAATCAAAAGAGAATGCCTGGTCATCCTTCTTTTTGCGTTCTGGGCTGTAAATGACCTTTATATTCCGTGTATTAAAATTGTATAAGTTATTTTTTTATTTTACATTTCGATAATATTAATTAATTTACAACCAGTTACTTTTATATACATTTTAATACTAGACAGTGGTTACCGATACACTTTGATGATTGGGGTTCAACTAACCATAGATCTCAGGAATGGTCGGCCTGAGTCTGTACAAGACACTTCATTAACACATCATGCAGGTCATCCTAGTGTCATTTCGTCATGTAGTTGCTTACTATTAAATTAAACAGATTACCATGAACACACGTTAGAAATTTAAAAAAATACAACTAGCATTTTTGTGTCAATTATTTAGCTGTGTAATAACCTTTATTGCTGTCCCTACTTTGATGTAAGGCATCGAGTCCTGGATACATACAAAAAAGGTAGACAGCAAAATCCAGGCTGCAGAAATGAGATTCTTACGAAGTGTATATGGATGCAGCCGAAGAGATAGGGTACGAAATGAAGAAATTAGAAAAACACTGAATGCTTTACCGTTGCTAGACAAAATCAAGCAGAACAGGAGCAGATGGTGCAGCCATTTGAGTCGCATGCCAGGCGAGAGAATACCAAAAGCCGCCAGAAACTACAAACCTACAGGAAGAAGAGATATAGGACGACTGAGGAACAGATGGGTACCGGAACAGGTTCAAGAAACCTAATCCTTGGAAGTGAAGAAGAAGAAGAAGAAGAATAACCTTTATTAGTATTAATTTGAAATAATTGACCAATAGGAAACCCTATTGGTGTTTTGAACAAGATCCCTATTCCTGTATTTTTTAATTTTTTTGTATTTTGTAGTAGGTGTGATTGTGATCATTTTGATATTATCTCTAGACTTCTATGTCTTTATAATTTTGAGAGAAAACAAACTGTATAGATGGTTGTGTTTAAAATAGTTTATATCGTAGCGTTTTATACATTTTCCACAAATTGAACTGTTAGAAAAAGTTTATTAATTTTGGTTAAAGAAGGGGAACAAAATCCACCGCCAATTTATTTTAAACGACTATAGTTAAACATTAGTTATACATTGTGTATTTGTTTTCAGTTGTAACAAGTCAATTGGTATAAGATAAAATACGACGTTGTAAACGGTTTGATTTATAATTTAAAAAGAACCCTCCCACAACAAATCCACCTTGTGACTGTTTAATTGAAAATCTTCCTTTTCAAATAATATCTCCTCCCTCAGTCCGTCTCACTCGCACTGTTCTGTTTGTACATTGCTAGTTTGTACAGGTAGATAAAATCAAAACACAAATCTAATAATCAAATCACGTATTGGTAAAACACAAACAAATAAATAAGTATTTTATCATCACCCGTTACGTGTAAGCTATGTAGCTTCCCATTTGATTATCTTACGATTCTTATTTACATTAGATTACAAGCATATACGTTTTCTGCTTCCTGCCCCGTTTTATTTATTTTAAATGTTTTATATCCTATTGTGAAGAGTAAATATTTGTAATTTATTACTAGAGTATAAAATGTACATAAATACATACATATTTACATAACATTTATATATATTTTTAAGTAATAATTACAAGAAAAGAATGGACTATAACTCGTATTATTTGTTCTTTAACAAGTTATTTTGTTCTACAATACTACAATAAATAATTTAAATATTATTTTCTGTTCCCGGTGATTTATATTTGAGAATTCATTCATTAAAATTTGGTGTGAACCATTCACACGACTTTCTTTGCTAATGTAAATAATTAAAAACATAACCGACGTTTAATCATGATTACAATAATTGACACTAAATTAATCACTGTAGAAATAAATCCTTAAGAATAAGTTATAGATCTTTTAATTTTTTATAACTTTCATTTACACACTTTCGCTGTAAAATATATATTTTTTTATTAATTTTATTTATGAAATTCACATCTGTTGCAAGATAAACAACCAGTGAATAAAATGGTGGGCAAAATGACATGAGTAAGGTGCATGGAGAGCACTATCCACTGACAAGTCTCCGACATATTAGATACTTCTTACGAAGTCATCGATTAATTAATTTATTTATTAATAACATTAACTGTTTTTAAAATAAAAGGCCCCTGCTCCACTTCCTCATTAGTTGTCTTTGACGTTGTTTGGCAGATGACGGGAGGAAAGTTTACGTATCAGTTCGTTTGTACATTTTAAGGCCGCAATATGAAAACATAATTTTACCACGAGAGCACAGCCTCCCCGCGAATTTCAGCAGAAATTCCGCTTACCACATCTTGTAGAACATAAAGAATGTAGTAAATTAAATGATTTCAATTAATATCATCGAAGCTGTTTTTGAGAAAATTGCAAAAAAGTGACAAATTGCACGAATGAACACCTACGGCTCAGCAATATTGATAAAAATGTTTGCTTCTGTTTTTCTTGTCGTAAGTTAAGTTCCTACCTAACTTAAGTTCCAAGTTTCAACTTCATACGAATTTCCGTTTTTGACTCTTTTTGTTTTACATATACATACCTACGCGTGCACACCACACACAGCCTACAGCGCACGCACAAAAAACACTCGGTAAAAGTTTTTTTCCTTCAGGCCCAGGGAACCTAATAGCGTGCATTTCTGGTGAAAGCTCTATTTCGAGAAATTGATATGAAAACATAACATTCTTTACCTGTCTATTATCTCTAATAAGTCAAGAGGAAGTACAATTCCATTTTATTGGAGTTTATAATATTAATTTTTTAATTAGGTTGTTTATAAAATACAATCCTTTCCAATTAAATGGTAAAATTAAAGTGGATATATATTTTATGAAACTAAGTAAAAAAATACAATAAGAAAATTCTTTAGTATTTTATATATTTATTTTTTTAGACTTTTGTAAGAAAATGTTTAAGAAGAAAATTAGACAACATGAGTTAAGTACGTTGTAAAAATATAAAAGCAAAGTTCTGTAAAGTTAAGGGAATACCGCATAAAATCATCATAACATGAAAAAATAAGTAAGGGAATTTATTCCTGCAACTACCACAGCGTTCTATACGAAAATTCCTACTCCAAACTTTGGAAAATTTGAGAAAAATCTTAAGAAGTAAAGAGTTTTTAACAAAAATATCGAATTGTGCTACTGTTTCTTCATCATAGAAAAGTTAGAATAATAATATTGAACTGTGAAACCAGTTTTCTTTTTTAGTTTATTTAAAGTCTCATCAACAGCTTGGTTAAAAGAGAATGCGGTGGTTAACGTAACTGTAAAGGTAGATTTTTTGACTTGTAATAATTTCCAGACCCTAGCCGGGAATCGAACCCGGGATCTCCGCGTTTCAGGCAAGTGCACTACCACTACTCTACGGAGGCGGCCTGTGTAAGTAGTTATATTGTAAATAAATCAAATATTTTGACGATTCATCAAATATAATTTGGACATATAAGAAATACAACACTTTGGTGAAAATGTCACTTCCAACATCAAAAATTTAGTGTGACTCCAGTCAAAGACTATTAGACACAAACATGTTGAAGATACCCTGATATATCCTATAAGCAACAAACTTATTTTTTCGAGATCTTAACTTAAAGTGAAACCAGACATTTCAGAATTCTTCTTCCAAACAATAATCAATGTATGCCCGTTCCGATCTCATATACTAATCCATTTCTTACCATCCATTTTTTGTTAGGTCTGCCAAGGTGTTTCTTTCCCTTCGGAGCATACCATCGGACTTACAGAAGTATGCATTAAACTGACATCTTTTACATTTGCTGTCTCCAACCTTTATGATATTATTTTACCTTCTTATTCACGTTGTAGATATCAAATTTCAATTTTAAATCGTCATTTCTAATTCAATTCGATCGAATACAGAATTTCATTTTCGGAAAAACCTCATTTCTGACGTCTGGATTTTCCGTTAATGTGAATTTTTCATTATTCGTAGGCTACTACACTTTCATACATAATAAATCTGGTAACATAACTTCAAAGAACTGTAGTTTAGTTAATTTTATAATTCAATATTAAATAATTGAAAAGGCTATACTAACATATCCATTTATTGGGAATCAATTTATTAGACAATTAAATTAAAGTTAGGCCTATGGGTTAAAGAGATGTGTTCTTTTTGGACTTGCCTAATACGCATTGTACAAATGAAATGTTAGAAAATTTTATTTTTTTATTTGTTTATTTTTTATAAACATTACAGAGGTCAACGATCGATGGATGACGACTTCCTTTACACGTTTTTTCACTTTCTTTGCCAGATCATTTAATTATTGCCCAAAGAAAATTAATAGATTTTAACAAAAAATTATAGCTTATAAAAATCAAAAACAAACAGAATTTAGTTACAGAAAATAATTCTAAAGAAATAATTTTAATGAAGTAAATTTGTTTATACCCTACCATTCGAATATTTTGTAAATTTTCAGTGCAAATTCAATCTATATTTTAAAATAATAATAACATAACATTATGATCTTGCACAACACGTTCATATTAAATGAACATTTAAAAATATGAACAACTTCAATAAATTTAAAATAATGATAAATGTAAAGTGAAAGATGTAACTTAACTTGAAGTATAAAAACGAAACGTGCAATAAAATGAAGCGAATAAAGAATCGTTTTGAGAATAAACTCATTATTATGTTATAGATTATTTTATGTGTTAGAAAAAGAGTCATAGATATAATTATACCCAATTACCCATTATCACGAACCATTGAAAATGTTTGCTAGCTAGTTCTAAACATTTCATTTTGATATGCGGTCGCATCCAATTTAATTCCACTTAATAGTTCATCTTTCTTTTTATTTAAGTTACCTGTATAAAAATAAGCGCATGGAAGGTTGCAACTTACTTTATAACACCGTTAATGGAGGTGCTACTTTCACCAGTATGATTTGTAAGAATAATCTTTTATTGTTTCAAATAATGCAGTAAAGTTCAGAAGACCGCCTCGATGGTTTGGTTCGGTCGTTAGCATAAACAAAAACTAAAGTTTGTGATCGTAGTTTGAGTCCCAGTTTGAGTTTGGAAAATATAAACATAACCGGTCTATCGAAGTTTTACAGTATCATTACCATTTTCATCGCTTACAACCATACAGGAATTTTTAATCCGTTGGCCTACTTATGAATTCAAAAGCCCTCTTTATACTAATCCATTTTATACACATTTTCACCAATCATCTACAAAGTTAAAGCTCGGGGCATTTGTTCCTTAGGGATTGGATAAAAATACGGAAACATCAACCACTTGAGCTTAAACAGTAAAAATAGGGGTTTTGAAGTACAATAAAATTACATAGGTATTATTTTCGATGGTGCAAAATTAACCACTTCATTAATAAATCAAACCATCCAGTCTAAATGCTCTCCCTTAGCCACAAATCTACTTAACTTCATATTGAATTTGACTTTACATAATGATCAAACATCTTTTTTATAATAGACACTGCTATAATAGACACTGTTATAATTAACACTTAATTCGCAAAGTTCTACAAAATCGTCAAAATCATTCATTTCTACTGCATTCAAAATTGGTAAGCAAGTCCTGTCAAAAATCCCTAGAAAAAGTAAATTCCTGAAATTTTTACCACTTAGGCCTACTTTAAAAGAGTAGAAAGGAAGTAATTTCCCAAAACCAATACGTATTGTTCACCTTCTCAAAGAAATGCCTAAAAAAGCAAATTGTGAAAACCTGGGAAAGAAAAGAATCAATATTGTTTTCAGGTTTTACAGATAAATTAATGACAATTAATGTATTAATAGTCAATTAGTCATAATCACTATTCTCAATAGGCCTACGTAAAATCTGATCGAATGTATTTCAAATAGAGATTCTTTTTGACCTTAAACAAAATTCTACTGAACGGATTTTAATAATTTTTTAATAACGGATTTAGGTTCGTGATTCAGCAAAGAAAAAACATAAATTAAAATTTGTTAAAGCTGTAACGAGATTTTGCTAAGTACCTAACAAAATAATTGAATTGAAAATTCGATGGTACTATTTTGGTAGCGACATTGCAAAGTTCATTTTTATTTTGACTTTTGCTACGGTGACATTCATCCAGTCGACTATAAATTATATTTCATTTTATTAAAATTGGTACAAAACATCGCAAATACGTCAAAAATTTTAATGTATTTGTGAAATCATTAAAAATAAATTTATATTACTAACGAATTAGTTCACACTGGTAAGCTAATTCTTTATAATGTAATTAAAAGTATTAGAATTCTAATACAAATAATTTTGATATTGAATCTGTATTCTCCCACTGCAAAACGTTAGATTCTTACAAATAATTACATATAAAAAACGATTTGTGGTTTTCCTTGACCAATCCGTACGTTAGGCCTAAGTTTGATGATATTTAATAATTTCTTTAAACCTAAGTAGGATATATTAATAAATCATAAGAATAATTTATAAAATTTAAAATGATTACTTTTAAGGAAGCACAATTATATAAGTGGATTAACAGATTGAATTTAAACTTCAAAATTAAACTTGCCTTATAAGTATTGTACCTAACATAATTTAAAGTATTTATTTAAAAGTATATTATAATTTACTAAGTTCACGAAATAAATTATTATGAAATTATTTAATAAAAGTCAGTTTATAATTTTTTATTTTGATTGGAATTATTATTATTAGTATTTTCTGAATAAATAATTGTATCTAATTCATTTTATTTTACTTGAATTTGTTTTCCTTCTTTTTCTATAAATGATGATAATTATAATGATTTTTGTAAGGCATGCGCTCACTCGTTTTTCTTTTAACATAGTATTCCTCTCATAATGGGATATATTATTAAACTCCGCAATCATATTCATAGCAATTCTAGCATTAAAAGAAGATAAAATTATTTAAGAAAGAGATATAAAGAGTCAGAGGATCGGTTGGAGGGTCTCCAATTCCAGTATGATATGGGTTTGAGATGCAGAGAGAATGAAAAATAAAGCAAGACAGAAAGATTGTTTGGCCGGGTTTCTCAGTTGAATCGTGACTCAATACTGATTTATCTGAAAGCATTATAATTTCCGAGGTTCAATTCATTTCGACCGTTTATTGTAAATACGGTTTTAAATCCGTAGTTAATAGGTTGCGCATTTTTATATTTGGAGTCGTGTGAAAGATATTCTACTAAATTACTAATACTAGTACGTAGATAGTAGAGAGGAAGAATGGTCCAATAATTCGGGGCACGAGACAATTCTACGGAGAACGACATGATAGCTCGGCTATTAGACTCCTAATGCTGCTTTCCGACGTTGTAATCCAACTCGTACCTCGATTCTTCTTTGGAATTACTGTAATTGGCTTCGACTTCTATACTAAGATCTCTTATCATCTCTTCTTTTAATACAACACTCCTTTTAAATTATCTCCATTATTTCTTATTCTTATTCTCCTTCAACTATCTCTTTCTATCCAGTTCTTCTCAATAACCACTCTTCTTTCTATTTTTTCTTGACTAATCCTTTTTTCCGACTCCCACATCTCTCATTTCTGCTGTTATGTTTTTTAATACTTATTTTAATTCATAAACAGGAGGTATTTACCTCTTAGCTATTATACAATATTATATAAAAGATATATCGAACAGATATTCAAATTATATTTAGAAAACAAAAGTACTTTATTTTAATTCCGTTCACGTAAAGATCTAAACAATGTATCTATGTACACTCCTTTTTATTTTTACGTCTTTTACACATATATATTCTCATTTTTATTTCATTTAGTTTTGTTCTATAAATATTTACATGTAACATTCCTAGCTACAAGAAACTTCCCAACTATACGATTTATAAAGCAAAAATGGAGTAGAGACCTTCTGATTTGAATAACAGACTCGCCCATTGTATAAACGGAGAATGTACCAATGAGTACCGATTTTACTGAAAGTAAAATTCCCCACCGACCGCTAAATTAAATATTCTACACGGAAATGGTGCAGCTCATTGCACAGTACCGTAATAAAAATTAAAGACAAAAATGTAACAGACATAGAAAAATACTTTGACTTTTGTCAATAATTTGAACTTTAAATATATTATTAAACAAATTTGAGCATCTAAATTGAAACTATGCAAATCAAAGAAATGCTTCAATGGGAGCTTCTTCGAAAACCACGTCAAGCAAAATGTGATTGAATCTAGAGTTTGTGCAAGTAAGTATTTATACATAAGATTAAATACAAAAAACATATTACTTTTTTGCCTGTATATTGTTTTACAATAACACGTGAGCTACTGCTGAAGATAATACAAATAATAATATGAACGAAATGAGAATGCAGACTACCTGCAGATGGAATTTCTTTAAGTTTTTCTAATTTTATTTTGTATTAGAGTTAAAATTTAACCATCGTATGAATTTTTAAGAGCTTAACAAACTACTATTACAAGCTCTCTCTTTGGTTTCCTTGGATTTTTGTTCGGTCAAGTATTGAGCTAATCAACGTTTTCACTCCACAGAAATCCAGTAAACCATAAAGACGAACTAATTAGGACGAGTAACCTAACTAACACAAAAAGTGTTTATTTAATCTCGTGAAAAAAACACAACGTCAACATATGACCAGACATTTTAAACAGTAAGTAAATTAGATATTACTCTGTTACCGAAGATTTGTTCCCGATGAGCTGTAGTATCTAGCAAACTAGTCTATAAAATAATTTCTATCTGATATATTTCTGTCGTTCTCGTTAATAGTTACACTATAAAAGCTGGAATGGTTTTGAATCCGCTCAAAGCTTTAGCCCGTAAGTTATATCGTTCTTCCACACTGTTTAAACAATTAATTTACTTGTACAGTTATTATTTAATTTATAAAAAGGATTGTTTCGAAAGGGAAAACTCCAGCTTTAATTGAAGTTATTCTCTAACAGCTCTCAAAAAAAAAATATTTAAATTTATAACAACTGTCAAATACTTGAAAATACTTTTCAGAAAACCCCTTTCATATTAGCCTATTATAAATTCAGGGAATAGAATTATTTTATAATCGCTAATACGTTGCTTCTTTCTTCAGTAATGAGACAACTCATGGCATGTAACTTGGCCACCTTTACTATGTTTAATAATGTGAAACAAAATATATATATATTTTTGTAATTCCTAATATGTGTACGTTGCAATCTATTCAATTGAGAACAATAAGCAACCCTTTTGTGATCTGCTTAATTTTAGTGGACGTTAATGGGATGAGGATGATGTGTATGACGTGTGAATGAGGTGTAGTCTTGTACAGACCCAGGCCGACCATTCCTGAGAGAGTATGTTTAATTAAACCCCAACCATCAAAGTATACACCGGTAACCACTGTCTAGTATTCAAATCCGTATATAAGTAACTACCTTTACTAAGATTTGAACCAGGAACCTTCGTCTCCGAAAATCAGCTGTTTAACAGCTGATTTTGGCAACGACTTTACCTCTAGACCAACCCGGTGGGTTCAAAATATTTTAATGTAAGAAAATACAAATTTTAATGCTAGCAATGTTTAACAAGCTAATCATGAAAAATTTCTAATAAATTAAAAGTACCGCACTTCTAAAAATAAGGTAACTTACAACTTTATATAAGCTGTTTGCGGCGTAAGTAATTAAGATAGACGGAAAAATTTGATTAATCTTGAAATAAGATTTTATATGTTAAAATTTATTTTAAAGTAGCCTAACTTACATTTAAAAAGACGGAAATAATAAAAACTGATAATAGAAATACCTAATTAGTACCAATTTTATTTTTGTAGGGGATCAACTGATGCTGATTATATTATTTATTGTAAAGATGTTATTTAACAAAAAAGGTAATAATTAGTTATATTAGAAATATATCTGCTTAAATATTCTATAATTTCAATAAACGATAACATAGAAACTGTATTATAGTGACGTAATATTAAAAAAGAACACGTAACGGAAGCTGCGATTAGAATGTTAAAGAAATAAAATCAATCTTTATGATTTACAGTAGCCTACCTTTTATAATAGTAATGTTTTGCTATCTAGAAGCAAATAAATCTTAATAAAAAAGACAGTAGGTACGTCGTATAAATAAAATAAAAAAGTCTTAATTATTAGATAGGTTAATTAAATGATGAAAATTAATTTTAATTTTGAAATATATTAATTAAAATGTAATCTTAAATGTTAAGAAATCATTGAATGTTATAAATAATTTACCTGTCTACTACAATAATTTTAGATGTCTAACAATCTCTTTTTAGTTCAGTTATTAAAATGTTTTATAATAACAGTAAAATTAGTTATAATCGTTTGATATTTTTTCTCTTTACCTTTCAGATATTTTCTGTTTATTGTTTTATTTGCTCTAGTAAAATAAGAACATTCAATACTGATCAATCCTTATGAATTACTCTTTAAGGTTCTTTAGAGAATGGAATATCGGCCTACGCTGTTGTTGACAATTAAACAGTGCAAGTTGGAGAATCTCCGGCGTACTATCATAAGGCATACTATCAAATGTATTAAAATTGTGATTGAACTTAGCGCAATCCTTTCGAGTTAAAAAAATATTCGTTGCTTATCAGATTTGCTATATACTAATTTTAAATTATATACTAAAAACAAAATACGACAGTACAAATAGAAAGAATTCGTACAGTAGGTCTATTATAAAACATTCAGTTGTTTTGGTTGAAGGAGTTGGTAGAGTGAAACATGATTACGCATCCTTTTACTAACTTTCAACCCGTATTCTGTTTATACCTGCTGCACGGTTCTGTAGGATTATACTATAGTAATTCGTAGGCCTTAGAACGAAGTGTACTTTACAATAGAGGGTATTGAAAAAGAACATCACTGATTTGGTGAAGTATTTAATAGTTTTGTAAGTAAAATAATTAGATTACCTATAAAATATAGACATTAACTTTTAAAGCTCTCGGCTGTACTATCTGAAAATGATCAAATCGTGATAGGAAATTTACAATAAACATTTATTTAAAATATATTTTTTTACTAAATGAGCTAACAAAATATTGTTATTCAATAGTATAATACCAAGTCTTGTTCAATATTTAACTTTATTTCTAAATTCCGAATTGTACTTAAAATTTAGCTTAATTACTTTTTACGTTTTGTAAA
The DNA here is from genome assembly GCA_035578175.1 of Catonia carolina. Taxonomy (NCBI): domain Eukaryota; kingdom Metazoa; phylum Arthropoda; class Insecta; order Hemiptera; family Achilidae; genus Catonia; species Catonia carolina. Next base: position 249,443,120 of record JAQMRL010000001.1, on the reverse strand, counting down.
AAACCAATTATTTTTTTAATCACAAGAAAGTAGTAGAATATATTTCCGTAGATAAAAAATTTTCATGATTTGCATAATTAGAATAATTGTCGTTGATATAGTTACTAAATTAATATAATAGAAAAACTCACATAAACAAATAAAATGCAGGGTAGTTTCTGTATTTATGTACAAACACAAGGTTTTAATTTATAAAAAATGCTATTAACTTTATCTGGTACAACAATTAATCTAAAAATTAGATTCCCCTTTTAATACGAGTAAATTCTAAGGCAATGTAAACAAAAAATATACATAGAATACATTTTTAAAAAGGGAGTTATCCACAATGGTTATAGAAAATATAAAAACATGAAGGGTTAGGTTGAAGTCAGTTCATTTAGGAAATTAAAAAACAAATTGAAACCGGAGACTTATCGTATCGTTTTTAGGATGACCCCTGAGTAGAATCTCATAAAAATTAAGTCTTAATAGAATACTATAACGTGTAGGTTATTGTTTCCTATATTGTTGGTATTATTTTTAAATATTTTTATTTTAGCGTTCAACACATTTATGTTTAAAAAAAGGATGATTGGACGAGGGAGTGATGAAATAGAGTAAGAGGAGGAGGTGAAAAGGGAGAAGAGAAGAGAGGAGACAAGTGTGTATCTCCCGTGAAATTGGGAAGAATTAGTAAAACAAGGGAGAATAGAACCAGATTATTTTCTATATAAAAACCGATTTTTTTTTTAATATTCCCGAGTGAAGTTCAGTTAATAGGTCGGAAAAAAGGTTCCAATTAGGTCAGTGTAGCGTATTATGATTCACTGACTCCTTATCAGATGATTGAGTTCGGAAATACGCGTTCCGGCCGAAATTAACCCTCGACTCTTCGAATACCACCTCCCTTTTCACGAAATATGATTACTTTGATTTTCCCTTCTTTTGCCCTATATATTCAATCGAATTTGGACCTTCAATTAAATTTGCATATTTTAAATCTTAATAGTAATTGAAGTTTGTTTCAATATTCTTCTTTTTTTTGTTAAATCGTGTTTTAAGCGCTTGATTACGTAAGGCGAGACAATCACTTTTACAGTCAACCCACTCATGTTGAGATTGAAATAAGAAATATAAATAAAACATTGCTTATTTAAAATAGTGATTGAGAGCCACAATTTAGAAAGCGGATGAATAATAATAGGATTTTTATTCTCCTTCCTGTCATCGATTAGGCCTTCTTACTTGTTCCGAGTTCTTTGCTCGTAGTTTTCGCGGCCTACCCACATATATTCGTCCATATGGATGTAGTTTAATGCTCTTGTGTTTCATCTATCCTCACTCATTCATATCGAATGCTTCTTCTATGTATCTCCGTATGTACCAACTGTTTCTAAGAGAGAGAAGATATTTAAATGGGCCCGGATTCCCTAATTCTTAATGTAATAATTATATCAAACTACAACCCTGAACTCTTATCAAGAGCCGCATTTCCACTGCCTGGATCTGGCGTTCAGCTTTCTTCTCAAGTACACAGGACTCACTACTGTAAAATACTGCACTACTTTGGTTGTATACTGGAACAGCCAAAGTCTTGTAAAACTTCAACTGGGTTTTTTCCAAATACCCTGTGTTTTTGCTATTGTCCCACTGATATAAATAGGTTTAACACAGAATATTAACTTTGAGGACATTTAACACAAAATTCCGGGTTCGTAATGTTTTATATGCAGGAAGAACAACCACATAATTCTTAACGTTGATCATTTATAAAAACATTACCTGTGAAATGTGAAAATCAATCAGTTTTTAAGATTTGATTCCGGCGTCTACTCATAGTTCTTTTATCACCTTTGACATACCGAAATTTGAGGTCTTAAAACGCAGAAGTGTGAACTATGAGTTAAAAACATAATCAAAAGAAGGAAGATAAACCTGTCATGATCGCATTGATTACGTGTAACAAGTATGAGCTTCAAAGACTTATATTTTTTAATTAACTATAGAAATGAAAGAAGTTCAGTCCTACAAACTCAAAAAGGTTATAAGTTCTTAACCATGATTAATCACACTCTTTTGTGAGCACTTCACGATATTGAGTGACTTTCCAGATATACGGCCAATCCTTAGTAATGGAAATAGAAATCCACGAAGATTATTGAAATCAACAATTTATTTAAATGTAAATGAATTGCAAGGAATTAGTAACATTGTTAACATTATTTCACGTTTATGTTTCCAAAAGTAATACGTTGATCATTAATATTTCTTATTGTATATAACTGTAACTCCTAAAGTTCGTTTATTTCCTTACCATTTATTATTTTACTGGAGAAGTAATTATTTTACGCAAATGGAGTAAATTGTTCCTGATATAATATCAATTAAGAGAAATAAAATAATGAAAGAAGTCGTCTAAAATATACAATATTAAAAATGTTGGTACAAAATTTTGGATAAAATACATTTTGTGTATGAAAAAAGGCTACTCGTATTCTAAAACTGTATTTAGATTTTATAAGTCAGCAGAGAACTTATACTCCTAAAGAAATCCAATTTGGATTTACGACTTAGTCTCTAATATAACCCAATCAAGTAGAATAATGCAACCTTCATCTGGCTCAATCCATTCGTCCCGCTCCTTACAAGAACTTTATTCACCCTCTTATTTCTTATTTCTTTTAGGAGAAGATTCGGGAATGCAAAATTTTATGATAAATAATATTAAAAGATCTGTTTTAGGCTTATATGAAGCGAGAAAATTTAAACGAATATTTTTTCTTTTCTTGTGGTTATATGATGGGGAGTTTGGGTTTCGGTTGTTGCATGGAAAAGGAAGAAGATCGCCCGTAAAAAGAGGGGTGGTAGGCAATACGGTGGTAAATCTCATCCTTACCAAAGGAAAGGGGCTGTTGGTTCTGTGCATATCAAAAGATCATGTATGCAGGACGACATCGAGCGTTACGTTGTTTGGGGGGTGGTTACCGTTAGTTCATTTGCTATAAAGTGCGCCATTTAACCCTGCTTTGCGCTCAATACATATATTATGAGAAAATCTTCAACAGCATACGTTTCAAACCTCAATAAGGCTCAAAATACTACTATAACAAACCCTTACAAATAAAACAACAATATTACAAGACTCTGTTGTTTCCTTATAAATCTGTCGAGATTTTGTTTTGTACAGGTCTAAGTAATATTGTTACTCAAACAAAACAATAATTCTTTTTTAATTCAAAGGGATGATCTCTGTTTATTCAAAAATACAGAGTAAATATTTCATTTTTTAATGGAAATCATGAACCAAACCGATGATCAATGTAAATATAAGTTTGAAAATTCTAGGATTCAAAACTTGCTCGAAAATTTTCTGGAAATTTGTTAATTCAGTAGGCTTTCTTTGGTATTATTAATATCATTATTTCGACTAATTTTGCCGGAAAATTGAACATACTGCTTTGACGAAATACAAACAAAACTAATGGTTTGGCCTAATAATTTTTAAAAAAATTGAGGAAAAAGGCACAATGTCCATTCTCTTTTAAACGGTTAGGAAAATCAAGAATGTGAAATATCCATGTTAAAAGGGCATAAATTTATCATAATAATCAACATAAAGAAGTTTCAAAATAGACTATGTAGAAAAAAGAGAAGGAAAACAATAAAACTTATTACTTTCTTTGCTTCTCCTGTAAAATTCACTTTTTGTGACGTAGTGCCCTTAAACTCTCGGCCACAGTAATTAAAATAATAACAAGAGGTGTGAAAACTTCAAGAAAGTTTGAAAAATAAAATTGGTTTAATTTACAACTTCTCTTTCAAAATTCAGAGTATACTACCGCAGCTGGAACCTTGTAACTGTACAGCTGGGACAATCGATGTATCAATATGTTATTTTTTATTTTATTTTGAAATTTTAATGAAAAGAATTATTTTAGTAACTAAAGTTACTTTGTGATTAATATGAACATATAAAAATATTTAAAAGACTATCAGAAACAGTTTTAACATTAATTTAAATGGGTGTTTACATCGTTACGAAATATATGTTTATTTTAAAAGAATAAGAAATATGACATTCACTATAAGTCCTATATTCTTGAAGAAGAGTTGATTTTGTTAGGCATAAGACCAGATTATTTTGATATTATTATTATTTAGTCAAAAGACTAAACTACATAGTTTTGCTTAAAATAAACAATTAATTGTTATTTCTTTTAGAAGGTAGTTTTCAGACAAAAACTTTGTAATTTTACATATCACCTAAATGAAAAGTTACAACCTTGATCTTTTGTATAGATGGATCAACATAATCTACGTCTTTATATATTTCTGTGAAGTTGTTTTTCCAATGTCGATGTTTTTTTGAAATTTAAATTCGCTCCCTATTACTAAATTATATCTATCTGGGAAACATTGAGGCTAGAAGCTTTGTATTTTGTCGAGAGATTACTATAAATGATGTTACAAATGAAGGTTCTTTATAGGCTTCTAATTGATTCTTCCACGGATTATTTTGAAGATTGCAAAAATCTAATGTAGTTTAGTAAAATTTGTACCATATAGAGAGAATACCATAATGTATATTTTGCGTAAAATATTATTTCGATTACACATTGCTACAAAAATCGATATTTATCCAAAAATAAGTTAAGTGTTGTTAAAATGCGAATAAACTGCTAGAAGGATGGAAGAAGCAAGGGAGACAAGTGCAATAAAAACATCTCATTTAGCATGAATGGAATTGACTGTTACTATTAAAACAATGGATTTTAGAGGGTTGTAAAGGAAACAAGGGAATTGTGTTGTCTACAGGCAGCTAATGCATACGAGTCCATGCATGCTGAAGCAGGGTGTTAAATTAGGGTAGTGATGACGTTGGAAGTGTGTGCGTGTGATGCTGAATTGAATGGGATGGGTTATGGTGGGTGGCTGGGTGCTGATTTCATCTTTGCTGGATTCCATTTGCAATAAACTGCCTCCTCTGTCTTCCAACCTAACCTCATCCCGATTCTCCTCTAGCTTTACCCTCTTATGTCACCGACAAATTTGATTTAGCAAGCCGTTGAAACGGCAAGTGGCAAAGCAATGTCTCTAAAGTTACATTATCATATATATGTATATATGTTACAGTTCTTGTAGTATTCGTTTTTGGTTATAACTCTCCATCTTTTTCTTTTTTACTTTCTCAATGAATTTTATATAAACCTGTCAACTTCAACGATTTCAATTATTTCCACATGCAAAACTCTTCTACATCCAATTTTCTTTCAATTTAATCTCGTTTTATTACTTTTCAAAAAATAATAATGAAATCAGTTACCATTTTTTTTTTTTTGAGTAACTTACTGTCAAAGTAATAAGTAAAATACTTTTGATTATTGATCAAACTTATTAATACTAGAATTCTCTTAATTTGGTTATAACTCGTTAAAAAAATTATTATTAAGGTTAAATGTTACATAATTAAAAAATCTTTGTAAGGTAAGCTACAGGCTACTCATGTAGTATTAAGAATAGTAAGAACAAAAATATTCAAATTACTTGTAATAATTATGAATTATTAAAAGAGGTTGATTTTGAGGTAACTTATTACTGAAATGTAATTTGTTTTAGGTTTTGGGGTAACTGCTAACCTCAGAGAATTACATTAAACAAATGAACAAGTAAGTAACTTCTTTCGGTCTTATCTGACATTTAAACTAATCTAGATATTTACCTTTAATTGGACTAATGCTGATTTTTAGAATTACAGATGTTTGGGGTGATAATAAAATAATGTAGACTATTTTTCTTCTGGTTTGTCATTTAGTTTTAATATTCAGGCAGAAATAATCGGAGTGCAAATACTTTAGATTTTCTGTTCAACCCTAGAGCATAAATTTTCTAAATTTCCTTTTTTTCTAAATACGATACTTGTACAAATTCTGAGATAATGTAATCTCTTTTACAATATACAAAGAAAAATGTAACAACTTAATTCCGGCTATGTGTATAACTAATATACTCCTATTTCAATTTTTGTAACAAATATTTTCTCTGTAATGGTAGCTCTGAAACGAGTTGTAATGAAAACAAATAAAGATTTTTATTATTGGAGAAAGTTTTTTGTAAAATTTTTATGGTATATAAATGTAAAAGTCACTGATTCACTCACTCATCATTAATTTTAACATCCCGATCACCTAGGATGCTGAAATTCGTACGGGGTAAGCAGAAAACCTTTAGAATTTGGATTTGGATCACTTGCGTCTAAGGGGTAAAAAATACGTGATAGATTATATCAATATTTATTATTTTTTATATTTTCCCAAAACGCTAAAGTACCGAAGTTGGCATGAATATTCATTTAGTGATACCGAGAAAAAATGTATTAAATACGAACATTTACGCCTAAGGTAAAAAAGGTGTAACTACCAAACAGAATTAGGCTATATATGCTACTTCTATAACTTCAAAAAAAATAAAAATAAATAAAGCTCTAAACTCAAAATGTAAAGGTACCTATGTTAATAGACATTTTTGTACCCATGAATGTCAACGTAATTCTTTTAAGGCTACCAATAAAATTCTGCACACATTTAATTTCTTTATAAATTTAACTTTGTGAAGACTAATGAGCTTATAGTAAAACAAAAAGTAATTATAAATAACGTAACAATGTGTTTGTGCTTGATAAAAATCGTTTTGTGCCATAATGATACACAGAAAGAATGGTTTTCGGTAAAATAAAACAAGTTTCTTTCAGCAAGTTTGTAGCGGTATGGTTTAAGTTGTGTGCATGTGTGTACTGAATACGCTGACAAGACTTTATTGCAAATGGAATTCAAGATGAAATCAGGTTTTATCTTAAAACTCTCCCGATAACAACCTCATATAAACAAATTTTGTTTAACAGTTTTAGTTCCCTATTCAATTATTACTAAGATCTAAACATTAACGTAACTTTTAATGAAAATAAAATGAAATTAAGTTCTGTATTGTACAAAGGTTAATGATTAGATAATCTAAATTGCATTAGAATTACAAAAGAAACTAAAATCATTGCAGTTTTTTAATTTTTCCCCTCGTATAAGATCAATTTTAGACCACGTGAGGTGACTTAAGACGTTTCTAGAAGCTTTTTTTGGACGTCAGATTCACTCACTGTAGGCTTTCCTTTTTCTTCTGTCCACCCAGTGTTCTGTTTTTGCTCTTCACGGAACCCTAAAAGTCCTTAATTAGTCGTCTGAGTCATAAGTTTTCTCGATTTTTTCGGTTTACTTAATATTCTTTCTGACTTCATTTAAACCATATTTTATACGACCCCTTAGGTCTTATGTTTAGTGTCTAAAAAATTTGTTTGGTCTACCGGTTTTCATCCATTCTATACAGGTGTACATTAAACTTTAGATCTCTTTTTCTAATCGTTTCCATAATTTGTTCATTTTTCTTGTAGGCCTGTAGTTTTTTAATATGAAAATATTTTTACCATATTGTTTCAGTAAAATTTAAACTTTAAAATTATTAATAATGAACATCATACGACATATTTGTGTTATTTAGGTCTACTAATTTTTACAAACATCCCAATACGGCACCTGGTTTATTTTTTAATAATTTTCTCTATATAAAACAAAATATTGAATAATTTTACATTATTTTCTTTTGTGAACCGACAAAAATCATGATCACAGAATTGTAAAACACATTTACTTTTTTTAAACCAACATTCTGATATTTTTACTTCTTATATAATATACGTTTTTTTACTTTCTCTAAACAGACTCTTCAATCGTTTGACTTGCTTGGAAGACAAATAAATTCTACAGAGGTTTTTCTTTATCTACAGGTTTCCCTATCACAACAATTAGTAATTCTACCTCAAGAATTTTACTTTTGACTTCTTTTTTTCGAATCCCATGTGAACCCTAGATATTATAACTCAATGTAACTAGGTTAACCCAAAATATAAAACTTAAATGTACACCTGTTAGACATTTTCTACAGTTTATAAAAGTATATTATGTTTGTAGGTAATTTTTATTGTTCTTTTAATTGAGATTAAAAGTCGAATATTTTCTTTACCATCAGTCACAACCAATTACTAGGCAATATAAACCGATTGTATTACTTATTGACTTATGAAATTAACGTGTTAACTTACCGGAATAATTTTGCCAGAAGGCAGCTCCAGAATTTATAAGATCGAGACCTGAATAATTCCACTGCTTATCTTCTGGTGCAGGGGGACCGGGGGGACGCTGTTGAGGAGGGGGTGGGTAGGCAGGGCTTTCAGCAGACTCGCTGCTGCCACCTTGACTGACTCGGTTACCAGAACTCTGGTTAGTCGAAGCTGGTTGTTCGGCTGCAGGCCCTGTATTTTCTGAAACAAAATTATGTTCATAATTTTCAGAGTTAGAAATACAAAAATACTAATGTTTTACAAACATCTTATATTTAAATTTTTGAAAAATACGAACATAATCCCCATGTTTACCTAACACACCTAATGTGAACACTCCAAATTAAAAAAGTATCAGAAATTTATTTCTTATTTTATTGTGTATCATCCATAAACATTGAAAGGCGCGTAGGCTATATAGAAAATATGAGTTAAAAGAGTTACATAATAGCTTAATATTTCAATGTAATTTCGTCTTGAAAACCAATCATTAAAAGAGATATTAAAGTGCTTTTACTAATTCTACAAACTTGAAAATTTCAGATACAGTAATTAATAAAAGGTTAAAAAAATTGACGCTGTAAATATATAACTGAACAAGATTAGAAAAATTATTATTATTTTTTAAATTGGGGTTATACTATACAATCCTATAACTACATAGCTATGTATAACTATACAATCATTACACTATTACTTTTTAACTAACATTTATTGTTTTGTTTCATACTCAGTCAAATATGTAACAAATATTTCGGTTGTTATAAATTAAAAATTTTGAAACGATAAGATTATTATGTAATATTTAATTTTTTATTATTAAATCCATTACACGGATTAACGCCATAAATAAAATAGCAAGGGTTAATATTAATTTTTATTTTTTTACAAAAGGTTTAAAATTCAAAATAAAATTAATAACCTAATTGAAAAAATTCATTTCAATGAGTTTAAAGAATTATTAATATAATAGAAATATTTAATTGAAAGATTACGTTTTTAATTTAGAAGTAATAAAAATAAGTAATGTGTAAATATTTGTAAGAATATTTTGGAAAAAATTGAGGCACAAAAATTAGTTTACTAGAAAGAAGAAAATATATAATGTAAGATTTTTGTTTTTCTCTTTTTTAATAAAATGAGATTATGAAAGAGGAATACAATATAATATTGATACAAGTTGTAAAATTTAAAAAGAAGAGAGATAGAAGATATGGAGAAAGAAATGTAATGACGAAAATATCTATAAACAAGAATATGAAGACAGCGCAGAATTATGAGAAAAAGGTGTAAGGCTGTTACTTGTGTAGGCAGGCAAAGGTAGTTTTATACGGTCTGTATGTTGAAGGGAGCGTGCTTTAAAGGTTCCTATGGAGATTAAACGTTAATACCTGAAGACTTCTAAATTAATGGAACAGAAAGGAGACGGCGAAAATCATCCAGATGATAATTGCTACCAGAAGCAGGAGAATACACCCTCACTAGTTAAGGTACACCTTTACTCATCTGCTTCATTATCATCAGTTTCTTCTGTGTTTGCATTGAATAATTACTTTCATCTACCTGACCAATACGTTTCAAACACAGCTTTCTCGTTGAAAAAACTAACTTCTTAAAAAACGTAAAATTCTTTTAATATTCAGAACTGAAATATTAAAAAATAAATACAAATTTACAAATTTCAGTAAAAAATTGTTTGAAATGTACTCAGTTATGTCATTAAAAAAAGAAAGTCCAATGACATTAAGATATTACTTAGCTTAGTGAAAGGATTGATTAATTTTTAATTGATTGATTATTAAATTGTGATAATTATTTATTATTAATTAATTTAATATCCGAATTTAAGTAAATACAAAAATAAATAGAACAACACACAATATATAATTTGTTTTCTCTATTTAAGCAAGTCACAACCTGTTGGAAACAATCAGTGAATGAGATAACACAAAATTTGGAAAAAAATTAACATGGTAAATAAACGTGAGTGGAGACACAGCCCAGTGACAGAACTCCAACGTGATAGATAAGTGTAGCATTTAGAACACTGTAATGTGTAGTCAATTACAGCACTACGTTAATTGATGAGGTCCCGGCTCCATCGACGTTTTAGACGTCTTACTGGATTGTTTGGGAGAGTCTGCGTAGCCAGATTTGAGATCAATGGGTTATGGTGGTTTACGAGTTTCTTCCTAAATTTTGTATAGAGTTTTAAGAAAACGTCATTTATGTAGGGTACGTTTAGGTCTGAGTGTAGCGTTTTATTGGTTACATAATAGGAGACGTAATAGGATTAACTATCCTCCGTAAAAGCTTTGATTGGAAACTGAATTTTTGCTAATACCGATGGTTTTGTAACTGATGCATAACCAACTGATTATGTTGTACGTTAAAAATATCTACGTGAGGTTTGAACACTGGTGACAAGATAGTTGGCGAACAATATTGCTTTTTCCCGATCACTGGACGCCCATGTACCGTCATGCGCTCGGAGGAGAGGGGAAGCTGTGAGATACTTCAACAGCCTCCTGGTAGCAAACCAGAAGGATTTATTTTGCCAGTTTAAAGAAGCTACGTAATTTTCAGAGCAAGATTTCTTATGATCCTGTATATATATAAATTAATTTTAAAAAACTATGAAAAAAACAATAAAGGGAAAAGAAAAATATTTTAATATAATTGATGAGATTAGAAAAATTAAACTATATTTTTTGGCTAACTTCAGAGTATGATTTAAATAGATCACAGTAGAAATAGTTATTGAATAGATATTAAATAACATAAACATTTTCTTCCATAGAAACAAAACAAATAATTAAATTAATAAACGTAGAAAACGGATAATCCAAAAATTTGAAAGCAGAAACAAAAAATTGGACTTAAAATATCAAATGAAAAAAGCAATATATTACAAACATAAACAATTGTAAACAAATAGGGTTTGGGAGAAAACACTAAAACTAAAATGGCAGAAACGAGAAAAAATTGTTTCAAAAATGAATTTTTTTAAACCAGTTAGAGATGAAGATTCATAGTTGACATAAAACGAAAAATTTGATTGTACCAGAAAAAATAATAGAGAAGTTTAAAAACCGTATCTGTAGCACAAAATTTGCCATTTTGCAAGAAAAATCCTGAAAATTATATTTCATTCTTCCAGTGATTTTTGTAAATTTTCGGGTTATTAATTGATAACTTAATAAAATTCACATTACGTAAATGAGGTTTTGGAAAACTTATTAGTCTAAGTTTTGTATTGTGTTTATTAAAAAGTTCAGTGACAATTTCTTAAAAACTTTTTTTTGGTAAAAATTTGATAGAATAACGATACAAGTTCAGTTAATTTAAATTGAAAAGGTTGAAGTAAATTTTTTTTTCTCTCTTTAATTCTTTATTTACAACTGTAAAAGTAAACTTTATATTTTATAAATCATTCGTTTAAAGAACAACGTTTTTTGATCTACGTTCAAAGAACATGTTCTCCTGAGAGCAGCGATTTGTGTGTACAGCTATATTTACAACTGAAAATTACGAATTAACATTTGTAAGAAAATCAGTAAGAAGAGAGCCTAAGTAATAAGTTGTACGTCTGAAATTCACGTTACAGAAGATGGATGTTGAATGTTTGTAACTTGTTAGTTGGCAGTAAGAAGCAATAGCAAGGTATCAAGAACAGACATTATAATGAAATCTGGGATCAGAACTGATTGTCAAACTTAAGTTGGCAGGATCAATTACTAGGTAGCAGTACGTTGAAATCTTAGTTGATTTTCAAGACCCCTCTCGATGATCTTAACTCCACTTTCATCTGACAATCAACAGCAGAACAAGAAAACGGGAGCCTGCGTGAGAAAGATGGAGTAAGAAAGTGTGGGTGGAAGATTATCTGACACGGGTCGAATTGAGCGACTGTTTTCATTAACGGTGGAAAAACAACTAACCGATGTTAGTAAGATTAGGAAAGGGGAATCTACAGGCTTTACAACTGACAAGCGAAATTATAAGATATCAAACACAAACATTGCCAGTGACACAAGTACTAGAGAAATGACATAAATTTATTTTACAGAAAACTTAAACAAAAAAAAAACCGTGAATACTGAAAATTATATTTCAGTATTATGATACTAAAAACAAACTCTATTATGACTGCAATAAAATTAAGAAGTAATTTTATGTATTTATAAAAATATATTATTGTTAATTTATAAAAACTAACCTGAAATTAGCCTAAGAGCTTCTGGAGGTGCCCCAGACGCTTTCAGAGCTTCCTCCAGTTGAGCCCGACGTTTCATTTCTAATTCCAGTTGATCTTGAAGCCTTCTCCTTGCTTTTCTTTCCTTCTTCAATCTCTTTTGGTAAAGTACTGAAACAGAAAAATAAAGAAAAGTTTGTTAGAGACTTAATAAATTCAACTAAACAGTTTAGTTTACTTCATACAATATGTGATTCAATGTCATGCATATCAAAGTTTGTTTCAACATCAGTTAAGAATGGTATCCGTAAATATTTGTGTAGATTTACAACAGTGACGTACAAAAGTATTATGTTGACACGTTAAGATTAAATTAAAGACCGTATATTTGTAATAGAGAACATGGGAAACTGAAAGCTTGAAGTTCGATTCCCAACTAGGGTCTGGAAAATTATTGCACGTTGCAACAAAGTGCTTCTTAACCCATAATAGTTTCTATTAACCAAGCAAGAAATTATTAAAAAATAACTTATAACAAATAAAATCACATCCTCCAATTTTGTAAAATCAGCATTTTTCATAGGATCTAATATGATGAAAAAAATAAACAAAAGTGTCCTGTAATATGGATAGTTACAAACGCCATATTGTTACTTTATAAAAATCAGTAAATATTTTGTCAGAATTCCAAACAAACCTTACGATAATATCTAATATAATCTTTGGAAAAATCTAATTAGAATCATTGAATTATTTGGTGTTGTTTAGGTCATTAGCCGAAAGAATGGTTTGAACTTCTAGAGGCTTCACTAAGTAAAACGAGGAGTGAGATTTAATTACTGTAAAGTTATTGTATTTTATCATTTATGTTACTTGGTTTTGTGTCGCTAAAAAAACTAAAATATATTAATGCTACCACAAATTAAAACGAACTGTAAAAAAACCTTGGCGAAATGACGATTATTTCAATTTCTTTAAAAATTTTGTTAGCCAAAACGTATATACATATATATTTTAGACTATACAAGCTATTTTTATTTGCAACTGTATAAAATTAACAACAAGCAAATTAAAAAAAAGGATACAAATATTGACAAATTTTAAGACAATGAGGATACATTGAGTTAGTTCATTACTTTGTTATTTATTTACTTAATTTAATTTTTCTTTTCTTTAATTTTGACGTCTCATGATATTCCTACTCTAGAGTCGTTTCTGTCTTCGTATAGGGGCAGTTGGTAAATCTGGTGTGTCTAGGTCAACAATGAGCTGGTTTGGATTATTGGGTAATTTCTTTTTAAATCGTGTGTAGGAACACGATTTAAAAAGTGTAGGAACACGATTTTAAACGATGTTTGTAGGAACACATCGTTGATGTATGGGACATTTAAGTCCGTGGGTAAACGTTCGTTACGTAAATGGGAGCACTAGTTATCTGACTTAACAGTTTGGACTGAAAGCCTTCTATTTTCAAAATGACTGACGGTTTGACACAACAGTAAATTTGACTGCTATACATCCAAACAAAGCGTATATTAAATTTATTCTAAAGTTTTTTATGTATATAATATGAAATCTGTACATCAAATATTATAACTAATGTCCAACAGAAAAGTTGTAATACTAATATAAATTCCATTTTTGATAGCTCAAGATGAAAAATATGATCTATCTTCCTTTATTACAATAGTCATTATAATCAAATCCTACCAATTTACTAAAAAAAAAGTACTAAAAGAATATCGAACAAGGAAAATATTGGAGAACATTTGCGTAAGGGCTGAGCATTTGCTTTCAAAAAAAGTTAATCCTAATTCTTTCTTTCCCTTTTTCCACCCCACGATTACTCTTATACTGATATACAATATCAAAAGACAGAGTTAATAAACTAGCACAATGGGCGCCAAGCTGCCCGGGGCTTTGGAATGGATGGAAAGCTATCTTCATTTCATTTTTTTTAAAGAACCAATTCAACAGTTATAATGGCAACCGGGACAAATTGGATTTGTAAACGTTTTGCATTATTTAAATAAAGTAGAAATAGAATCCCTTATGAACTAGAGAATAAATGAATAATGTTACGTGTACCAAGCTTATTCATTCTAGGTAGAATGAAAATGGAAAATGAAAAGGTCTCCTTACTCGGAAACCTATCTGAATCTGCTACACATTCCATTATAGGTTTCAACCCAGTCGACTAAGTTTAAACAGGAGGAATGAGCGAATGATCTTTCCGCAACAACCCTACTTATACTTATTCTAATATCTCTGTTCTTATCTTTTACTTCTCGCTCTTTCTTTCCCCAACGGTTTACTCATTCCCTTATATATTTTACTTTGCCTTTTCACCCAAGGGAGCAGTCAAATCATGCTGCATGAAAAGCTTGTTAAACTACCCAAAACCTTTACGAACTAAATTTAATTTTAAACAATTGATTTATTATTTAATGGACTTCAGTAAATTAAAATTATTAAGTTATTTAATTTAATTTGAAAAAAATAATACACTGTTAGTCGTAAACTGTATGACCAACATATAGAATTTTAGCCAATCTTCCAACAAATTTACTTTGTGTAACAACCAATAATTTATGAGAAAAGTTGAAAATTTTAATCAGTTAGATACATAAATCTATAATAACCTTTATTAACAATTTTTATTTTTCGACAATATTCTATTAACGTTTAAGCAGTATTTACTTCAAAAAATGGTAGTATTTTGAAGAACAAATATAAAAAATATGAAGCTATATCTGATTTATTTTCCTTCATTCTAACAGGCATAGATACTTCTTGTATTGCATCTGAAATAAACTTATTAAGTTTAAAAACTACACAATATTTTGTGAAACATACTGACTGAAATTGCAAAAGGGGAGCTGAAATAAAAGCAAAGAAAACGAATGAAAAAGAAGTATTTAATGGAAAGAAAATTTATATGTTGCAAGATGGTGGTGGGGGTTCTTTGGACATGATATGTAAAATGGAAACCCTAGGTGTTATTTTTCATAATAAGAAAATATTGTAGATTTTGCGGTAATTGGCAAAAACTGTAAGAAGGAAATTTTAGGTAATATTTAATAAAAGTTACGTTTGGAGAATAATTCTTTATGGATGCGAAACATAGACGTTTTGTAGAAATAAAAATAAAAGCTAAATGTGTTGAAATGTGGTTGTGGATAAGATAAAGTCAAATACTGGTAGAGTTACTAGTAGAGTAAGGAATGTAAAAGTATTACGAAGATCACAACACAATAGAAATTTGATGGAAACCATTTGACGGAGGAAAACTAATTGGTTACAACATGTATTGAGAGGAAAATGTTTAATTTAAACTAATTTGGAAGGATCAGCATAAGGCGAAAGGAAAAAGGACGTTAAAGAGTTACAGACGATTTAAAAATAGGAATGAGCTATCGCGACAGTAAGATATTGGTGGAAAACAAAAGACGTTGGAGATAAAATATGATACAAAAGACCTCAAGGCAGATGTCCTCATGATGATGATGCATCTTGAAATCATAGTTTTGAAGATACCGAACCGTAAATTTTCCATGAGTTTTGTTTCAGACATACAAGTTCTAACACTTTATGAACAATAAAATTATAGAAGGGGTAGATTTGTGTAAATTAATTTCAGCGTCATTTAGATATACTAATAACTTATTTTACCATATTATGTTGGTCTATTTATTTTAGTATTTTCACATATTTATATTTCAAAAGTACAATAAAAAATATTTTGGTAAATAGATATACTTGTGAATTCTTCTTTTTTTGAAGTTTCCTCGATACATTATTCAATAGATATATTGAAAGAAAATTGAAAAAAGAATTTTTCTTTAGGAAAATAAAGTGAGAAATATGTTGTTTCAATAGTTGCAGATGCTTTGTTGAAGTCAGTAAGATACTCTTCAGTAAACCAGGAAATACAAATAAGGTAAAAGAAAGATAAAAACAGTTTGGGGTTTAGGAAAGCACATTTGAATATAGAATGCTTTCAAGTGTCCACTCAAAATTGGATAACCACCACTGTACAGAGCGACCTCTTTTGGTAATTTAAAGAAAACATCTTGCCCTTTCTTGTAAGTACTTTGTTTCTTTCAACAGCAAAAATATGCTTTGTTATTTTTACATTACATATACTTTTAGTTTTGTTGCATTTTGGTTAAAATAACTGCAAATTATTGATCAAGAAATCATATTATGTTCGACCAAAATTTCCGTATAAGCCTATGTTAATTATATGAAATAGTAGGATCATAACCCTTTAAAAAGATATAATTCGTCTTCTTTTTACTATCAAGGATAGGCATAAGCCTGTTCCGAACTCACAAACCATCCTGTACTTCTACATAAACACGAGACAGTCCAACTTGTACATCTCGTCTACTGCCATCTTCTTCAAGGTCTTCCCACCTCTCTTATTTCAACTGGAACATATTCTGTCACTTTTAAGGTTATTCTCTCCTTTGGCATCCGTTCCAAATATTGCCTCCATTGATTCCGGTACTCCTCCACTTTTGCATTCAAGCTAAATACACCCAACTCGGGCCTAATTTCCACGTTACATATTAGATCCAGCCTCGAGCAGCTCTTCTTAAAAACCTCATTTCAGTTGTTATAATTAAAACACAAAATTGGGATTAATTTTTTTTACTTTTGGTTATGTTGTGGTAATATGTAAAACAATCTAACAGTTTTAAAATTTTGATGAATCCAGAAACAAATTTCTAAAGCCGAAAGAGCATTAAACAGTTGGAAATGAATACTGTTTTCTAAATATTATATTGTTAAGGAGATCACTATCTAATAACACATATCTAATACGCATATCTAATAACCACAGTTGATGCAACTTTATTTAAACAAAAAATATTATTTTCTCATAATTTAAGATCTTAAATAAATTTTTAACAAAGTGCAATTATTCAATTGAAATCAGTTTCCTATGTAATATAAACTTTAAGCAAAGACCATAAAAGTCTGAATAATAACGTTCTTAGAATGAAAATATAAAACTCACTAAGTAGTGTTTCAAAAAAAAAAAACAATAGACTAAACCCTGAACAAAAAGCTAAACTTGACATGAGGTAGTTTAAGCTAAAAATGACGATGTTCATGATACGTTAAATAAATAAAAATATGGTCTTTACTTTGCTGTTTACAATAACCTGTTGTAAATGCAGTATCCGCAGTTGAAAACATAATAATTCATTAAATTTTTTTATTTAGGTAATTTCTAACATTATGTTAATTCCAAGAAGTTTTCTTGAATCTAGTATAATCTATTAAAAAGAATGATACATTCTATGAAATAATTTTATTACTTATACCTAATTTATATAATTTCGAAGGGAAAAGTTTTACTTTGTTCTACAATATAAAGATTATTTAATATTCTAGAACCATCAACACCATAAATAAAAATTTCATAGAAAATATTTCCTTTATTTTTTTTTATTTTTATTAATTTATTATGCATCGATATTAAGAATTAATGATTGAAATACTATAAAAAATATCCTTTTCTTTCACATTTATTATCATTTTTTGTTTCCTCAAGGGTTAATAACGTATTGAATGAAAAGGTTTGATGGTAATAATAATAATTGAGGGATAACTTTTAAAAATATAAAGAATGAATAACAATTATGAATAAAAATAAAGATAATGAAAAGAAAAAAAAATATCAGAAGTTAATAACATTCAATATATACATGTAGGACTGATTTACATTTCGACAGGTTTTTGATCGGTTGTGAAGACAAAGGGAAACGTCATATTACAAGGATAGGTATGCATCTCCAGAAATAAAAAGTAGTGGGGGGGATATAAATGTAAGTTGTTTTATATACATACATATATATCTATTGGAGAAGAGTTGTGGTAACTATGTACAGGTAAAGAAGGTGAGGTGGAAAGAGGGGGGTATAATTACACCCGTGTTATGAGTACCAAGCAGATCTTATCTGTATTACAGGTCCAGCCCTTCTTCCCTAGACAAGTCTGTTGTTGGCGGTTCTAACCGGCCATAGGCGACATCATATAAACTGGCACCATTCAATAATAATAAAAAAACAAATAAAAAAAAATACTAAACAAAAATCAAATGACTGAAACCATCCTGCAGATATCGTAAAGAAAGAATACCAGCGTTATTATAATAAGGCAATGATTTTTCAACTTGTTTAACACATTATATTATCTTTTATTACATGAAATTTTTCAACTTACATAACACAAATATCTCTAGTTATTATAATTATCTAACATAACATCAATAACATTAACTGGAATATATTTGTTTTTCCTTTATTTAATTTTTAGTTCAAAAAACAACATCCAGTTTCAACTTGATTTTTGAATGATTCATTTAGTTTATACATTTTGGTGTAATTTTTTAAGATTATTGATCGCTAGATTATAACTGAATCAAAATGAAAACTTAATCTGATATTAAAATAAATTTAATAAGCGAATTTTCACCACAGGATTTACCCAAAAACAAAACAATTTAAATTTTACTTGAGTTTTATAAAAATATTTAATAATTTTAACTAATGTCCTTTTAGTGACCTATTATAAACAATTTATATTTTAACAGTATTATAAACTCAGAAGGCTAAAATATTATCTTTAAATGATTTATAATACTGGGACCACAACAGTCCCGATCAGTGAAAATTTACAAATAATCCATTCGTTAGTTTGACACTTTCTTTTCATCAACCTGTCATCAACCAGATGTGAATGTAGAGCTTCCCTATTTGTCTAACTATCGCTCTATTCCGGTCATTTAAATTCTACAACCAGTTTGAAGTTATTTCTGTGGGTTTGCGAACTATTTCGATTGCTGAAGCTTCTCATTCCGTCTGTCTCATTGTGTATCCGGACCATCGCCATTTCAGAGACGCCACGTGCTGTTTCACAACTATTAATTTATTTTTCTATCGAATGTCTTTATTTCTCGTTCGGTTTTTCAATTTAGTATCAGGATTAGTCTCTCTACAGATATATGTGCTTTGACCACGATATCCATCAGTCATTCTGTAAAGATTCATATTTATGGACCGTATGAGAGGACGGGAAGAGCACATTGAATTTGTTAGAGTTAAATGCATTTTCTGATTCTTCTGGATTTGGATTTTCCTATCAAAACAAACCATGCTGATCTTAAAGCTTCTTTAATTCATTAACGCATTAATTGACTCCTCGAAATATTATTGTAGTTGAAAGGCAGTATAACAAGAGTCCGTAACAATAACAACTTGTTTTCATTTTAGTTGTTAATAAGTTTTGTTTCTTCTCTATTAAGTTTTAATCCCACATTTTCTTATTATTATTCTGTAATTCTATCAGAATTAACTGCAATTCTTCAAAGCTATCTATTGTTAGGATCGTATTTAATTTTAATTTTCCTTGAAGATTTACAGCCAATTGTTTAGAATGGATGTAGAGGATAGTTTTACAGTTTTCAGTGAAAAAATCCCAAAACTTATGTTAATTATATTGTGAAATAATAATAGTTTTCAATTCTTACAGTAAAATAATTTATAGAGAATTATGTAACCCATACAGTGTTAACTGTGGACATTATATTATCAATCTTTTAATACCCAGCAACAAACGATTAATCCGTTAAACCTATTAAGTGATTAAACAAATGAGGAACTATGAAATTTTATTTTATTGGTTTTTATTTTATAGAAAGTCACATTATTCATTCGATCAATAACGACTGCAGTTAGTTTTGGTTAAGAGTAGAACGCCAGAATGGGTTTTTCTTGTTCTTTTATCATAAACTATGTTTTAACAAAATTTATTTTCTACCAATTTAAATACAACGAATAAGAATTCAAAATGGAGAATCTGGATCAGGTTTCTGAACAAGAAATAATAAGATTAATGACAAGTTTTGAAAACAACAGTAGTGTAGAAGGTCACGATTTTGAGCTAAGCCTTTTCTAAATTTAAGAATTAAAAAGCAATTTTAACAATTTCAAGAATTAAAAATGAGCAGAAAGTAACTTAAAAACGATCCAGGCCTTTGAATCAAAACTCTTAAGACTTGTTTCAGGTTCTCCTTTTTATGTAAACAATAAAATCTTCCACGATTAATTAAAAATTCCGACAGTAAAGGAACTAACTGCGTCATTATATAGTAGCTAAATTTTGCAAACGACTAAATGACTAAAGAAATAAATTACAATCCTAACCTACTAGCCCTTGACCTAGCTACAAGGGACTTCCGAACTGTGCGATCTCTAAAGAAAAATAGAACAGAGACCTCTTGGTTTGAATAAAGGACAACGCCCGTAGTTCTAAACGGATGTACCACTGGGTGCTTTTTCTTCTTTAAGTAAAATTTCTTTTCTGCCTGTTAAATACCGAATACGGAAATATGCAGTTCAATTAACAGTACAGTTGGCTAATAAAAACATGTTTGAATAGCGAAAATATTTAAGTAACTAAGTTAAATTTTCTTTAAACAATTAAACTTGAGAAATGTAATACAATCTTTCATAGAAAAATTGATTTAAAACATATTACCTAATGTCAATAAATTAACACAGACAAAAATAAATCTACATGAGTTAATAATGTTTTTGGTCAGCCAATAACAAAGCCCTACAGAAAATCTTTAAAAAAGGATTTTAAGAATTGTATTTAATCATTTCGTTTCTCAATAAGTTATTTTGATCAACTTTTCAAATTAATAATATAACAATTTTGATAACATCAAAATATAATACAATATACGCGTATTAAAAGAGCAAGGACAGATATTCTATATAAGTTATACTTATGTTTAAAATGTTTGCAATACTCATGTTTCGAGAGGAAATGAAGTGTAGAAAGACAGCATGCATGCACTGAAGCATTGACATCCTAAAGACAGTTATGCGGAAAGACATGTATCGGGAACACCCGTACCCAAGACCACACACAACGAACGAATTAGTTTATCTGTTTTTATTTCAGTGAATCTGACTTAGGGATTTAATATTTTATTTTTATTCAAAGAACCGTTTGTATTTAAAACCTAGTAACACTACTTTTTTATAAAAACATATTAAAATATTGCTACAAAATATTTTATTAACATTTCCGCTAGGAAGTCACAAAAAAAATTAAATAGTTTTAATTAAATTAAATAGTTCCAGTAATATAGATTACATTATGGCAAGACATAGACCTAAGTTTTAAATTTTGGAAAAATAAAATTAGTAAAATTTTATTTGTTTGGGGTAAGGTTTAAGTACTTTTATCTATTTATTAGTATATTTGATACAACTTATTGTAATATGCAAGTATAAAGTACAGTGCTGTACAATACATCATCCTATATTCAAAATTTTTGAAAATTATTTACGGGACAGATTTTCAAAAAATATGTCACTTCTGAGTTCTGCAGTAAAAGTTGTGTAAATTTTTCAAAAATCGAAGAGATCGTACCTTTTTTTTAATAAATAAATTTTACCTACTTTTACTACAATACCACAAATTCAATTATTGATGTCAATATAATTCTTGTTTCCAGTAGGCCTACTATTTGGCTTAACATGTGTACAGACGTGATTTAGCTTTTATAAGTAAGGTTTTAAGAGAAATCAAAAACTTTACATTTAGTTTACCAAGAAGCGCAGTGAGCAGCTGATTGCTACTAAAATATTTTTCTAACTTTCTTACAAGACTGTTTTCTACAAGACGGTCTTAAGGCCAATCTGGACATATGGAGTTCAACTTTGGGGATCTGCTAAACCTTCACACACGAAACGTATACAAGCGATGCAAAACAAGAGTCTACGAACGATAACGCAATGCCCCTTTTACATCACAAACTCAATGTTGCACAAAGACTTACAAATCCCATACGTAATTCGAAATTACGTAATTCCCATACAATCTCACGAAACAACTATACAAGACGATGCATGACAAAATTTAAATTACATGACAACCCTCTCATACAAAACATGTACACCAGGGCGATAACGGGTGCTCAGCGCAGACGTTTGAAACGCCTCTGGCCAAGAGATCTTCTTGGCTAACTGTAGGACTGTGATGATGACTGCACGCTCCTTCAAGTAAATCAAGTTTTGGATAACAAGTATTAATATAATAACAGACGCTAAATTTCAATTGGAAGTGTAAAAAAACTTTGTTAAAAAATATAATTACATAAAATAAAACTACTTAAAAAAGTTTAATCATTTTTTTATCAGTAGCTAAAAATAAATTAATTTAAATCAAATAGAGGATTGTTTCATGATATTATTTTTCATTTAAGTTAATCAATCAATAATAGACCCCCCAGAAGCAAAATTTTGGAATCTCCAAAACAATGAAATGTTTCGTTATTATATGTATTTTTTCTAATCTAATAGCTAATGGCGGATACAACATAAATAGAAACGTATACACCCATTCAATGCGTAGAAAAAAAGAAAATAGACTTGAAGCGTGTTGTCTGTGTGTTTCTGTCTGACCAATCACTAAGTATTTCATTCTATTGTTCAGATACAAAGAAATATAATTAAGTCAAACCCTCAAACGTCTTTGTACTTGCCGACATTATTTTGTCTATTCACCAATAGAAATGAAATTTATTATTTTTTATGAATGTATTATTGAATCAATGTATAAATAAAGAAACCATTCTGTTTCTTTAGTGTTCATGACCTAAGAATAAAAATATCGCCATTTTCTAACCGTAGATTAAACCTCTAAGCTGCATTAAACAAAAGTCAAATTTATCCTTATTTTCTTTACAAATATTGCTTATTTCAACGAGACTAAAATCTACAGGAAGACAATTTTGATTAATATTACCTCGAAGAAAAATCAGAGATCAAAACTGTAGTCTTTTATACGGAGTTGATGGCATACGTTTGAAAAAATAATTTTTTAGAATAATAATGGATTTAAGATGTTGGATAACCAGTTTAAAGAAGCCAGAAAGGATATTAAGAAACTGGAATAAACCGTGAATACATATTAGATTGAAACAAGTACAGGTTCAGGGCATTCAAGTAGAGCAAAAACAGAACACTTAATGGATGGAAGAACGGAGAAAATTTTTAACAATGTGCAAAACGTGGGTTCCAATAAGAGTGTCCAAAGATATTTATAGTTACTTTTTTATTGCATCATCTACAATTTTATGTGGATGTTGTACTTTGTGTAATCTGTTCATATTATATTAAAAAAATGATAATTTTGTTTTAGTCTCCATGTGTCTCTGGATTGTCTTAAAATAAGATAGCTAGATGACCTGTATGTGATTCGAGTCCTCTTTGGTAATTTTTACTGAATTTGTTAATTATACGTTGAACAGTAGGGATATTGAAGTAACTGTGTATTAGATTTTTTCATGCACCAAGGAGTTATTTTTTCAGTAATTAAGATTGAAACATTTACAGAATTCTTATGTTTGACTAGCTTTCACTCTTCCCACAACTGGATCCTGTACGTCCAAATTGGTTTGAAAATAATCTTATAAAATAGTAACTTACTGTTTAAAGTAAGTGTTCATCGTTTTTCTAGAGTAATTACAATAGAATTGTTTAAATTTTGAGCTGTTTCCTGTATTTGTGTAATCCCATTCAGTAGTTCGTCTAGCTTAAGCCTAGATATTTCGCGGTGTCTGCTTTGGATAGTATGTTGTTTGCGTAAACTCGTGGGCATGTTTCTCTTTATCTAATAGATACTTATAACGCAAACTAAATATATCTAAAGAAATAATTTTTTACACGATTAATTGAAATTAGTAATATAAAAAACAGTTTTAAAAATTATCATATTCCCTTGTTTGTTCAGCACATTAGTTGCAGTTTTATGTAACAATGAAATAAATAAAAAAATAGAGTTTTGTTAATTTTTTGTTAACTTATTTTATTTATTTTGCTACTGTACAAATACAAAATTAGCAAATATGTTTACAGAGTGTATCGATAAAAAACAAATTAAAACCGCGTTAATGTCTTCAAAGACGACATCACACAGTGACAGCGCTCCAGATACTAAGAAAATGTTTTAAATTATAATTTTACATAATATGTTAAAAACAAACATTTTTAATTGAACCGCAAATGAACAAGCTTTATAAAACCAAGCTGTAGAAGCTGGACCCCAGCGAGTTTTATAGGATTTCAAAAAAACCATTTTCTGTATTTTACCCTACTTTTCCAAAATATAGGTTCCATTACTGTAAACAGCAGTATAAAACTGCTGTTATTTTGACAAAGTTTTACTTATTTCTTGTTTATTTGGTCAATTAATACCATAGTAAAACGCGAAGAAATTTCTGGAAACTGCTTTGATCCCAGAGAATTTCTTTTCATAAATAAAAAATGGAATCAAGATGCAGTTACTTATTATTTTATAAGTACCATCGGGAAAAGAAAAACATTAATTTAATTTCATACCAACAAATCATTCACGTTTTAATTCTTTTTCAATTTAACCATTTTTTGCTAAGGTTTATTTCACTAAACGTTGTGGATTTGTATCACTGAACAACCAACCTGTTGAATGATAAGTAAACCTATAAAATGTTTTTTTCTCTGTTGATGAATATCAAAGAATGGGGGAAATTGTCTGCAATAGATTATTTTTTTCCCACCGGAGGGTGACCAATGTTTTTTTCACCCTACAGAACATACAATCATACTTTTATCGCTAGCGGAAATAAAAAGTAACTTGATACGGATATCTCACATATTTCGTTTATGGTATGGAATATCACATCAACACAAAACAATTTCCCTTCAAACAAAGGGAAAAGAGGGGAAATAAAATTCATCCCTATTGGATTACGTCATAGTTTATAAGTAAATATATTAGGTCATTTCAGTACCCCCATATTCTGATAAAATTGACCATTATTTTTATCAAAATTTTGATGAATGCAAGAACATTTTTACAATTCTTTCATTATTTTAATAAAAACAGTTATTAAGGCTCTTGATCTAAAAGTTATCCAACTGAAAACTAAGGTGATGGTGGTCGGTAGGGTTCGTCACACTCGATGCGACTTAATGAAGATCAATCTATTAAGTAGTTCAGAAATTTAAGTATTTAGGTAATTAGATTACAACAGATGTGGAGAGCCAACAACCGAAATAAGAATTCGTATTGAAGTGACGATTTCTCTTAACTTAAAGCATTTGCTTGTTAATAACATAATTTTACTTCCTGTAAGATAAAGGTTAACACGTAGCCTAGATTTACTCTGTTCTGCTGTATGGTATGGAAATACAGACTTGGAGAATGCTGTACATATGTCGTTCGTAAGTTTCCCAGATGAGGGTACTCAAAAAATATTCTTAGTATTTTGTGGACTGGTCATGATACCAATATTGACATTTTAAGACATATAGATTGGATCGTAAACTGATAAGCATAATCAAAAGAAGAAATACAGCCAACCTTTGGTTATTAGAACAGGGGTGATAAGTTAAACTTTTCGATTTATTCTCAAGGGTGAAGCTGAGGATAGACTTAGACCAGTATGAAAGAAATGTAGCCTACTTGATTGATATATATTAGAGACAGGAGAGACATAAGTGAGCATACTCTTTAGAAAGTGGTTCAAGACAGAGAGCAATTTACGAGAATTTTAGCCAATTTTCATTGATATAGTCAGATTTTAAGAAGAAAAGAATGAAAATAAATTCTTTCGATTAATGTTCAGTACCATAATTATGTAACGCAGACGTGCTGGAGGCATTTTTTTGTTTTCTTTTTTTCTTTTACGGCTTCATTGAACCACTTGAATCAAATTTATAAATCCTTCTTGGTTTGGTTTTAGGATTCTTACGCTTTCCCAATAATTCTTCATAATTTGGGATCTGATCTGTCTGATTTTATCTATACAAATAATTGACAACGGAGCTCGAGTTTTTTCGACGAATCTTGTGTCTTTATCTTTAAGCAACTTGAGCTGTTCAGATTTTTTTAAAAGATCTTGTTCTACAATGTTAAGTTCTTGCATATCTTGCTTTAATTCGGTCAACCACCTTGGAGGATTATTCCACGAATTAATTACAGAAATGAATTGTTTAGTTACTCGATTGTCCGGTATTCCAAAAAAAAAATAATAATAATAATGCTAGAAGCAATAAATTCGTTTCTTCCGCATAATGTTAGTAATTGGCTGAATTTCATGGTAGAGTTCAGAATTTGACATTAAGATCCGGCAAATAGTTTTATAATATTTATAAATTGCTAATAAACATGTCAATGAAAAAAACGAAGTTAAATATTGCTGACGATACAGTCATCCTTTCTTTTAATGTAAAGACAGAAGCAGCGCGAAATAATTTACAGTCACATCAACATTTTAAATGATTGGTTAAAAATTTGGAGGATTCAATTCAACGCATCGAAATCAGTGAACGTCTCCTTTTCTCTCCGGTAAGGCGAATGTCCTCAATTATTCCTTGACAATAATCCTATACCACAACGACAAGTTAAATACTTTAGACTTCAGCAATATAAGAATCTCACCTGGGCGACTCATATAAAAAACAAAAAACTAACTTTGAACTTCAAACTGAAAGAATTATTTCGACTACTTGGACGCCGCTCTTCACTGACTCTAAAATCTAAACTATTTACGGCACAGCTAAACCGAGCAACCTACAAAACTTACAAGCCTTTCAGTCAAAATTCCTACGTTTAATTACCTGCGCACCTATTTATATCAACAACAAAATTCTATATGATGACCTTAATATTCCGTTTATAAGTGAAGTAGTTAAGTCCAGCTACAGCGTTTTTCACAGAAAATTGCATGATCACCCCAACAAATTGATCACCGAACTATCAGAGGTATTACTACCAGGGAATCCGCAACGCACGTTGAAACGACAATGGGCCCAAGATCATCTAAAAAGTGATTTATTTTTTTTTTCTTTCTTCATTTCTTGTAATGTTGTTTTTCATCATTCATGGATGATGAACATTAGTTCATAGCACATTATACTAATGGGTATCACTGTTCTTTTTTATTTATTTTGCATGTCATCCCTTTTTCACTTTTATTAAATTTCCTCATTTTATTTTAGTAGGCCTTTATAGTTCCAAATAATTTATTAAAGACAAAAGAAAAAAATATTCTCTAGTAAATCTTTAAGACGAAAAAGAAAAACACAAATAAATAATATATCTGAAAGAAAGTTGTAGGCCTGCAAAATATACAGAAATTACAACAAAAAGATTGAAGAAGTAACAAGAACAACGGTTGCAATCTGGAGTAACTTTTACGTGCACTGTAGCTTATTCTGAGACTGAGAGAACGGTTACTTAAGATGCGTACCTTGTGGAACATTAAACACACATGCCGGACTCAACCAGGGTCTAATTAACCTATTAGCTATTCCCTGTTTCCCTTCACAATGTCGTTAATATTCCTGTTTAGAGCAGTTTGAAAAGATTTCTTGGCCGGCTAACAGCGTTTTGTTGTGGACCAGTGTAGATTATTTCTCTTTGTCTGCTGGAAACATCTGCTAAATAACCTTCAGTTGCACTTACATCAATGTATTCCACGGCAGTTCTAATTTTAGGTCCTTTGAGTAAATGTTCACATTTCTTTATTTTATTTTGTTTTTTTTAATAATAAAGTTTTTCATTATTTAAAATTTTTATATGTTCTTGTTTATTAATATAATTAAATACACAACTAACCTGCTTTTGTAGAAAGAATGGATACCAGAAATATATTTCAAATATTCAATTTTACACCGCATAATTTTTTTTAACTATATTATTATTTTGCAACTGTATAAAAACAACCAAAAATTGTTAAAAACTAAATTTAAAAAAATCCAAACGCTTTAATGGCTTTGAGGAGGACACCACCCAGCACTTGCTCTTCAGAAAACATAAAGGTGTTCGTTTTTAAATTGTTTTTTCTGTACGTAATAAATGGGACAAATTGCGTTAATGTACCATGTCTCTACTCCATCGGCGTTTCAGTCGTCTTTTTGCGATTCCTGGTAGGTCTGCAGAAGTCATATTGCATATTAAGGGATTGTTATGATTTTGAAGTTTGTCTCTGAACCTGAGGTACAGTTTTAGATATTTGTGTCCTTGACGTAAGGAACGCGTAAGCCATCGTGTAGTGTTTTATTAGATACACAAATCGAGCAACTAGTAAACTAGTCGTAAGAATTTACTTTGAAAACTATGTATTCGTGAAATTACTGATGGCTTAGCTGCACCATAAATTTGACTACCATACATCCAGATCGGTTGAAGCCTTGTACGTCAAGAGTTTTGAAGTCATCGGTTGTTTTGACCGCTTGGCTCACAGTCTGTATAGGCCTAACTGTTTTAGTCTGTTATTTAGTAGTTGTCGCTTTTGGTTGACGTGCTTATACCATGTAAAAAATATTTTTTCTTACTTTAAAGTTTAATAATAATATCTTGAAATTATTTAATTTTAATGGAAGACTTTTACTAAAGTGTATTACATCAAAATAAGTTATTGAATCAATGAATACAAAACTGAGGGTTTTTTGATGCTCCAGATATATAGAGTATTATCATCTGTTTAACTAGGTATACAGAGTGATTCTAAATTATGGTAAAATAATGTAGTACATGATTGTAGAGATAAAATTTAGAAAAAGTGTTCATATCAACATATGTTCGCAAACGCTTCAATAGCGAGTTACAGCTAGCGAAACATTTCGCCCCAGTTTTACTTCCCCTGGTGAAATACAGTGATACTGAATTTTTTGGGGGCTATTTTGTGCTATAAATATGGTAGATTTATGCGGAAAATCACCCAAAAAATTTAATATAACCAGTCTGAAACCTGTAGTGTTAGCATTTTTTGTGAAACAAGATGAAATATGCAAAATATCTTAGTAGAAGAACATAGTCGTCTATGTTTGATACCCAAATATTTTGTAAAATGACTAATGAACAAATAAGTTTTCCCAAAAAAATTGTAGAGTATTTAATTTCGAAAGCAATAATGTAAGCAATGTAAACTAAATGTAAATAAAAATTTAATAAAATGGACTCTTATGTAGTACACTACACACCAATACTTTGCCGTTTTATCTGAAGGAAACGAATAACCCGTCGAGAAAAACATAATAATTATTTTTCTCTGAAAAGTTTTATTATTATATGAAATCAATAATCTAACTAAATGACATTAAAATCGTACCAAAGACCTAAAAATGATGTTCAAAATGACCTCCGTTGTTCATAATGTACGTGCAGCAACAAGTAGCCCCCAAAAATTTAGTATCCTATCACTGTAATTCTCCAGGGCAACTGAAATCGGAGCAAAATGTTTCGCTAACTGTAACTCGCTAATGAAGCGTTTGCGGGCATGTTTATATAACTTTTTTGTTTTATTTTTAGCTCTACAATCATTACTAAATTATTTTACCATAATTTAGAAACACAATGTATAGGCCTAAATTTTCGTAAACAAATAAATTACATACCTACAGTCCATGATTAAGTAATTATACAAAATTTAATTAATGTGTTAAATTAGTTCTTCATTTTTAGTTCAGAATTTTTGAACATAAAATCCAAGTTTTTAACCAACTAAATTTTAACATAATACAAAATTAATGATTTTTAAGTTTAGCCGGGTTGATTATTACAATTTTTTTATTACAACTGTAAACCATATGTACAGACAACTACATTGATAACATTATGTATTACTGTATGTAGCCTACTACAGTAAAGACAAACAGAAGGTATTACGATACTCAACCATATTTTATCAAATACGACTTAAAATTTAACTTATAATTTAAAGTCACATTAATAGATTGATTATTAGCGGCTGCTAAGGGTTACATAACAGCTGAAACAGTGATTTATAAGTCGTAATGATTTCCAAATCTTAATTTTGGATTAAAATTTAAGACATTAAACTTTTTACGGTTGCGCTAACTTCCACGCCACGAAGGTGGCCTAAAATATATTTATATTTAACAAAACACAATGCTGTACATCCTTGATTTTTTAAACTTATGGTCTGGCACACAATAAAACTGCGAAAGGAAATATCTAAAATAAAAATTAAAACAAAATAAAAAAGTTTAAATGAGAACAAACCAAGTTTTAACTTTACAAACATCTACCGGTTTATAATGAGTACAAAAATATACTGAAAGAGGAATGACGGAAATAAGGTATCATATTTTGTGGTCAAAGATTGAATTTTGATCTCTGAAAGAACGTAGAATAATGTAGTAGTAGAAATATTTTGTTTTAATTTTTTTTAATATTTTAAACTTATTTTTAACCTACATCAATGTAAGAAAAGTTGTTTCGCTATTTTCGTAAATTCGGTTTATGATAAATACAGAATTTCTTTAATCGGTATCTGTATTACCGTATCTTGACTTACTATTTCCTTCCGATACAAACTTTTTATTATTTACAATTGATTCTTCTAGTTTATCCTTCCTTATTTTTTCCTCCTCATTTTCTTGCACAATATCTTTTCACAAAAAACGTTCATTACGAGGTTTCGTATACCTCATTATATGATTTCTTTCGTTAATAGAAATCAATTTCGTATAATCAAATTTAATGAATTACATGAATATACATTTATATAAAATACGAATATAATTATATTAAATAAAATAATTAACAAAATTAAAATAATTATATTTAGTTTGTTGTTTTTAGCTTTAAAATACAGAAAAGCGTCAATTGTCCGAACTGACTGGGACCATAGCGGTTCTAATAATCAAATAGTTTGGATAATCAAATAGGCTAAATACTGTAATTTGATACACTGTACCGTAATAATGTAATATAACCTAAATGTTTAATAGGTTAATAAAGGCTAAAAATAAACCATAGTTTAAAAAACCACGAATTTATTGCATTTAACGCAAATGTAGAGAGAGTACTAAAGATTTATTAAAACAAATGGATAAATACAGAATTTTTAAAAATCGAAAAAGTTAGCGAAACAAACTACGGTTCGATTCCCGGCCAGGGTCTGGACATTTTCGCAAGTTAAAATCCACCGTTACATCTCCCACGATAAAGGATAATGGCTGAGCTGTTGATCCGACTTTAAATAAAATAAAAAATAAAACAATACGGTGAAATCCGTTAGGAAATATTTGTTAACGTGTGTTAACAAGTACTACCTAACCCATTAAAAGCAACACTAAATTCAGGCTGTTTTTCGTATCAAAGCATTGCCGTTTATAAGGCAGAAAAGGCCTCTGTTTGAGTAAATATTTATTTTCTTTCATCGACAGTTGTTCGGATAGTTGATGGTTCAAATGACTGACGTTTGGATAATCGAAGCTCTTATGTAGAATATTAATTAATACACAATAGAGGAAAACGTCATAAATCACCGTAAACCTGTGGCCAAGAATATTGGTGAAATATTTTAACAGATTGACAGTATAACGGTCCCAGAGCCAACCATAATTTAAAGAAAGAAATTTAAAAAATATGCGAGTAAAATTAATAAATTACACATAAAATTTATCCGGTTTAACAAAACATCCCGTTGAATTCCATCGATGAGTGATGGTCTTTTATAAGTCCGGAAAAAACAAGGTTTTATGATTTTCTTCATATTCACTATTAGTAAGTTGTTTATACAGTTTTGAATTAAGATTTAAGAAGTTAAAATAACTGCAACGTCTTTTAAGAGTTGGAATAAAGATCAAATGGTGAGCAACTGTATCTTTCTTCATGCAACTAACCGTTAATGTACATTTTAAACTAAAGAATGCTGCACTAGTTTACCCATCACTACTCTTTCCTTTTTCGTATTTACTGAAACACAAAATCTCCAATATTTTCGTAGTGAATTAGTAAATATAGGCCTACTACAAATGATTTAGTAATTGGTTTAATAGTCTTGAATAGTGGATTCAGACATTGATACAACTCGTCTAGGTCATTGTTTTAAATGTTTCATTAATAAAAATCTTCAAAAAAAGATCTGTAAGATGTTTTATTTGTAGGTAATCTTTTAAACTTTCCTGTGTTATTTGCTAAGTTAATTACCAAACAAATTTGGATGATTTTCAAATTTTGTATAATATTTTTGTTGTTGTTCTACGTCCGATAGTTAAAATATTACGGCTGTCGGTGAAGGGTGTCAGATAAAAGTAAAGTGAAGAAAAACGCTAAACCTGACAAGAATCGAACCTGGAACCACTGTTATAGAAGGCAGTTGCGCTAACCCCTTACCAACCGGTCTATTTTATAATTATGATGAGAAGATTATTAATATGTCATATTTTACTTTTGGTATGTTTAAATATGTGTGTGTATGAATTATGGTGATTGTGTAAGTGTTCTTAAGGTGCGGATTCATTTTTGCGATCGTTGCATGCGTTTACTGCAAGCAGCCGCTGCATGCGTCACTGCCATTACTCATCAAATGGATTTCTTAAGAAGTAGTTCCGTTTATGCGTCCGATGCAAGAGGTCGCATGCGTCGGCTGCATCGACTGTTTTGGGAACCAGTAACCTGCAGTAGTCGCATGCGTCTGAAAGTTGAAAATGAGTTTTTCCAAAGACGATGACGCAAAATTTATTGAGTTAGCTGCAGAAAAACTACAACTATTTGATCCTTCAAACTTGCCTTCATCGTCCAAAAGATACAGTAAACTCCCGGTAATCCGAAATAATTGAGGTACGCAGATTTCAGATAAGCCGGGTTTTTTATAACAAGAAAAAGGTGTTTTATTGTAAAAAAAATATTACTGTGTCCTAAAAACCTTTATTCGTACGATTTAATAATTTTCAAATATTTTCCGTAAATCTTAATTCATTTCTTAATAAGTTAGAAATTTCTTTTGGTTTTTATTTTCTATTTGTTTTCTTACTGAAATGTCCCACCAACGTTTAACTTAAAGTACATCAGTGGGCGTCGCTTCGATGACTTTGACCACGCGTTTACGTTTACACAACATTGTCAATATGAAATGAAATGAAATATCATTTCATTTCCACTACCAGTATGTAACACTAATTAGTCACAAAACGAAATGAAAACTACATTAAGGCCACAACACTACCGTACCCATTCAACTACAATACAGTACTAATTGACTGTTTGCAGCAAAGGTGATGTAGCCAAAATAAACAGTAGGTCTAAACCTAGTCGTAGGCTACCCCTTCCAAGGAAAATATTAATGTTATCGGTAAAAATCCTGTCTGCAGTGCTGAATGTCATGTAGGCATACTTTACGTGCTATAATTTACAGTTAAGTTTGCTTAAACAGTATTTTGGTACAAAAATACAATTTACAGTATTTATTATTTATTGTTTTCATTACAATTATTTGTAGAAAATTACATTTAAACTACTGAGTATTTTTTGACATTTTGGATAACCCGGGATTCAGTTAACCCGGACCTGTAGTTGGATCGCACGTTCCACTGGACAAGCGAAACTACCCAACCGTCATTAGGATGTGATTACTACGTGCCGTAATCGCATGCGACAATCACACAAACGAATCTGCACTTTAAGAATTGTAGAATCTATAAACTATTTCTATATTGGAATTATTACTTTTCCCCAAATTTGGATTTCATAAAATCGTAAGTTATGGGTTTTAGAATGATTTTGTAAACAAAATATCTGTCAAAAAGTAAAAACTTAAAATCGAACCCAGACTTCCCCATTAAGTGAGTTAAAAATAGCGTACCACGTTTAATATAAAGTACAAACGTAAAGAAATTATTTTGTATTAATATAAGAAAATTAAACGTATTTTCTAATATACTACAGTAATATTAATCTAATTTTATGTTATATCCGGAGATAATTAAGTAAGAAGTAAATTATTTACAAAAAAATCTTTAACAAAAAAACAATATGATTGCAATATCTTATACATAAAAAATAATTAAAATGACATATTGAGGTGAATAAATAATACAGGTACTGTATGGTATAAAAACCAGATTTGATACTAATTCATTTTGTCACCGGATGCAGACCGAAAGGCAAACCAACTGACGCTGCTATTTGATACTATATTATTATATAATTTACACTGAGACAACTAAAAACTTAACTCTTCTCGTTGGTATGAAGTAACATTAGAGACAATACAGTCTGATGTAGCAAAGAAACTGTGTTATTATGCGTATAATAAAATAAGGTATATATACTATATATAGAGAGAGAATAACCACTATGTTGTATTGGTGCACTATTTTCTTATTCTTAGATATACACCTGGTGATACAATCTACTATGGTATCCATTTACCTAACAACACTTCCTTTGTTTCAAGTTATTACCATTTTTTACATATTTACAAGTGTTTATATTTTATATCACAGAATTATTTATTTTGTATTAAAATTAACATTTAATTAAATCATTTGGCAAGTAAATTCATTTTTAAAGTAAGAAAGTAAAGTTTTACAAGGTGATGGCTGCCCCAGTTTTACTCTATGGAAGTGAGTCGTGGGTTAGTACCAGACCACAGGAAAGTAGAGTACAGGCGATTGAGATGCGATCCATGCAAAGAACACAGGGTTGTAGTCGTAGAGACCAACAAAGAAATGAGGACAGAAGAACGGAACTGGATGTTTACAACCAGAATAGGATAATTTGCAGAGTATCGATATGGATGGAGAGAGCACGTAGAAAGAATGCCTGAGGGAAGGATTCACCTCAGTGTTCGGCAATTAGTGACCGGAGGGGAGGAGAGATGTCGGGAGGCCACGTAAAAGATGACAATAATTCAATAGTCGCTGTTGTGAGTCGGAACCGGCGGGAGCCTAATCCTTGATTGTGAGAAGAAGAAAGAAGTAAGAAAACGTTAATTGAAATTGTCTTATTTCTTCTCGAGAGAAGAGGTCAAACAAGTCTCGTTTTCCATTGACACACAAACATTACCATATATGAAATAATATCTTAAAGATGGTGGTGGAGTGATAGTACATCAGAATGCGAAACAAAAGTCCCATGTTTGATTGGTGGTTAAACCCATTAAATAATTATTGATTAACACACCGATCTACTACACTGTATCTACCCGATAACATGTTGCAAATCTAACAGTATTAATTGACCTTAGAAAGAAAATTATGTGTTTTGATTATCTATTGCTGTTCTAATGAAAATATGAAGCTCCAAAAATTTCATTTATAACTTGTAGTTACCTCATTATGACATTTTGCTATATTGGATTACTTTATATAGACGACTGATGTGGAAAGATTGACAGATACAACCAAGTTTCTACTTTCACGATTACTTTAAATTATCTATCTACCTAATTAACAGTTTATAAAGTTATTTCTACAATCTATTTGTATTCACGTCAACCAGGTATATGATTACAGAAAACCCTCAGCATTATAATAAAATTCAAATATTTCAATCGCCAACAAAATTATATCAAAATTTTTATATTGTATAGTTAAGCAGTCAAGAATTTTAAAATAAAGATATTTCTAAAGCAATACAACGTTTTAAATCTTTGTTTATAAACTGAACAGAGACTAATTTAAATAACTAGGAAATAATACGGCAATAGTACTAAATTATAAGAAAAAAAATTGAAATGTTTAATCATAGCCTATATAATCATGTGTAATTGAAATAGAGCTATATAAGTTTTAAAAAAATTGTTAACAAGTTATCGAATCGGCTACCAACAGGGTCAGTCAGTACGCTGCAAAATTGAGGTCCCGGGTTCGATTCCCAGCTACGGTCTGGGAGATTATTACACGTTCAAACCCACCATATCTCAAACCAAAGTTGTTAAAATAACCAAGATGTTGATGCAGCTTCAAACAAATTATAAAAAATATTAAATCTTAAGGTAATTATTTCGTTATCACCACAAAAATAAGTATAAACAAAAATTTATCATAAATCAATTCAGTTTTTCCTTTCCAATACTTTGTCAACCCATTATGTGTGTAAGTTTCAATTTGTTTAATTTTAGAACAAAAAGCAACTCCATGACCCAATGAGATGAGGATGATGTGTACGACATATAAGTGAGATGCAATCTTGTACAGGCTCAGGCCAACCATTTCTTGAGGGAGTACGGTTAATTAAACTATAGTCATCAAAGTGCACTGGTAACCGCTGTCTAGAATTCAAATCCATATAAAAGTAACTAGGATTAGAACAACGGAACCTTCGTCTTCAAAAATCAGATGTTAAACAGCTGACTTGTGACAACGACTTTTATAATTAGACCGAACTGATGTTTCATTACAGTTAGTTAAAAAAAAAATATATAGGATTTAAATTAGCATAAAAAATAAATCTTATAGGATTTAGAAGCAGTCAATCCCGAGTAGTTTTCTAAGATTTTTTTAGATTAGTACAGATTAACATAAATATTTAATTTAAAAATTATTCTTTATGATTGTGATCCGACAAAATTTTATCGTAGGCCTAAGATTACACAAATTCATTTATCTAAACAGACGTTTATTATTGCACACGTATTTGCTGTTTATTGATTACATAT
The DNA here is from genome assembly GCA_035578175.1 of Catonia carolina. Lineage (NCBI taxonomy): Eukaryota > Metazoa > Arthropoda > Insecta > Hemiptera > Achilidae > Catonia > Catonia carolina. The sequence continues at coordinate 249,406,289 of JAQMRL010000001.1, read as the reverse complement.
GGTTAAGGATATAAACCTACAAATATCAGGAACAGTAGCCTATAATATTATACTTTGTCAATGTTTTAAAATTCAATTTTCCACTTTGCGAGTTTTCCTTCCAGGAAAATAACAAATGTTTAAAGAATATAACGCAACTTATTGAATAAATCGCTAAAATATTTAGGATAAGAAGAATAATATTAGGTACCTACCTAGACCCAATAAAAAAATATTGTATCAAATTTTTTACCAGAAAACCCAGGCAGATATGTTTGAAACCATAACATAAGAAAGGAAAAAAATATTGGCAGTAATAACGAGAACACGCCTGCGTTTTCAAAAACGCGTTACTTTATCTATTCCATTTGGCGATGGAGCAGCAAGCGGAAGTATTGGTGAGGCGTGAAATCTCCCAAGCGAGATTTAAAGAAGAAAAATAAGAAAGAGAAGAATAAAGAAGGAAAATCAGGAGAAGGAGTAGCAGCCGGGTTATTTTTTATGATTATTCGATGAGGATATCAAACGTCTATTCCAGAATCTGTGTGTATCACCAACTAGAATAAGGGGCGTGTGCGTATGTGTGTTTCTATGCCATTGATATTGGGAGTAATTTTTCTACTCGGCTAAGCATCTCAACCATCCAAAAGCGTCTTCCATGTTCCTCCCCTCAAAGCAAAATATGTTAGGGCTATTTATTTTTATGTGTGACGAAAGTTATCATCATAAGTCGATCGTATTCCCTTCTCCCATCGTTTAAGCTTTTGCTACTGTTATGTCAGCCTATCTTTTTATTTTTTCCATTTTTCTTAATTCAATCTTTGTTGGATTGTAACAATCTGAAACGATAGGGAGTATGGAAACCATAATTGACACGTTTCTAAAACTGAATTTCACCCTTAATCGTACAGTACGATGGTTTCGTGCACTAATCTTAGGCAATCTTATGCCAGATACATTTTTCTTTATAAATAACTAAATATAAGTATCTTCTAGCTTCTAAAAAGCTGTTTGCCACTTTTTAATCGTCTTGAACCTTATTCCAGATAAAAGAAGTTTAACCCTATGTTTATTTCCGCCAAAAAGTGAATAGTTTTACGAGTTTTGTAAATAGTATTGACAATGGCTTAACCACTAGTTTTTATAATATATTTTAAATTTAGTTTAACTTAGGCCTAATTAATTAATTTTTTTGTATTACTGTAAATTTATAATCTGCTCTCATTGCACAATGAGCAGATGTTTGTGAGTATTAATTATGAATGAGTATAATACCCCTGATATACCTCTATAATTTTAAAATTTGTATGTTTTGCTATTGATGTGAATGTAGAATAAATAAAATAATGACGTATTTAAAAATCTGTTAAATAGAAGATTTTAAAAACAAGACAGACAAAATTAAGATACTCAAGGACCTACAAACCAAGATCAACAAACATACAATAGGAAGGGTGGTTTCAGACGAAGAAAGAATGTTAAGATCAAAGAGAATGAAGAAAATATTAGGCTAACAGGAAACGCAAGAACTCTTCTTATAATATTGACTAAATTGGTCCGACGGAGACCATAAATTTAATCATTAATAATAAAGTAAATCTGTAGGTATTACCTAACTTCATCCTACCGTTCTATCAATCTCCTACCGGCAACAGGGAAATTATTCAAACGCCTCCTACTACCACGCTTGCAGTTACAATGTGAAGACGCCAACATTATTCCGCCTCATCAATTTGGATTTAGGCCGCTGCACTCGACAACACAACTGCACCGAGTTGTAAAGGAGTTAAATTCCGACAGTAAAGGAGCTAACCGCGTCCTTGTATAGCACATTTGTATAGTACAAAGACTAGATGACCATCCAAACCAACTAGCCCGTGATAGCTACAAGGAACTGCCCGACTGTGCGAAGTTTAAAGCGAAAATGGAGTAGCGACCTCTCGGTCTGAATAACGGAAAACAACTAAAGTTTTAAACGGCGAATTTACCTTTGGGTACATCTTCTCCTAAAAACGAAATTCCTCACGCCAATTAAATATCATATACGGAATTGTGCAGCTCAATGTACAGGACTGTAATAAATATTAAAGACAAAAAAATGTCTGTAGGGTGTACTGTGTAGTCTGTGTACTCTTCTGTGTGTTTTATTATTGTCTAGGAGATTGATGGCTTCTGGATTCTGATGATTCGTGATGAACATTTAATTCGTTAATGAGTCGTGATTGGTAAATGGTGCAAAAATTCTGTATTTCTTCCTGTACTATAGGAGTGATCGTATCTTTGTTTATAATAGTGTTGGGTATGTACCAAGGCGACTTTATGATGTTCCGAAGTATTTTGGACTGAATTTTTTAATTAATTCAACGCGACCTTGACTTGTTCTACCTACGAGTTATATACCGTTCGTACTCACAGGTTAGAGTACTGTTTTGTAAATTAATAATATTTTCTTTTATAACTTAATAACACAGGGGAATGAAACAACTTAAGGTATAATTTATTAATCACGATCATTTCTAAATTTTATGTTAATTTATCTTTCTAGCTTTAATTCCAAATTTAGAACAGTGGTAAAATTATTGAACAACAAAAAAATGTTTGGTAAAAACGATGATACGACAAAATTCTTGTTGAAGCGGCAAAAATAGATACCCATCTCGTACTTGTTTTGGAAGAATTTCTTGCCGCATGTTTACGCAAGACAGAAAATAATATACTATACGTAAAAAGTTACTAGAAAGAGGGAAATATTAATACTAAAAAAAATAAATTATTAAATTACATGCTGTGGCCCAATTAAAACATTAAATTAATTGTAATGAATTCCTGAAGGAGGTATTAGGCCTACTGGATAGTCTAAGTAGAAAATATGTACTTAACTGAGAATTTTCTGTAGTGAAATTTTGAGTATTAATAAACTATTTCCAGTAGCAGTTTAAACAGTTGAAAACGTTGGATTGGTAGTTAACTAAAGATAATGACTCAATATAAAACTTTAAGTATTATTGATTGATTGTTTGAGTGGTTACCTGATTAAATAACCCTCGATAATATACTTTCTCGATAATAATAAATTTTATAAATTCTTAAATAATAAAACGAAATCAGAATGTTATTAAAAGCGGGACCACCAAAAGAGCAACAGAGAGTACGACCTGAACAAACAGCCTGAAGTAAGAGAGTACGAGTGAACGATAGAGAAGGAAAATTTAATTGATTACATGTTGGACTGACGCCCCGGGAAACTCCTCTAAGCAGATTGCCGCCACGACAATAACAAAACAATAGGCCGGTAATAGAAAAGCACGGCACGGGGACAAGACGGTGTTATGTAGAATCAGAAGGAGGGGGAAGTGCGAAATGCAAATTACAAAGATTGACAAAGAAAGGTTCTGGCCAAGATGGGGTTAAACCTCCATTAGAGTGCCAATTGTTTCTCGGGAGGGCCCGATCTAAGCTGTGAACCCTTCGAGCTGTCTTTATGCAAACCTTATTTAATTAACCGGGACTTAGGAAAATTCGCTCAACTCTTCACTTCACATTGTTTGAAATTTAAACATTAGAGATACCGTTTTTGTTAGGCCTACATTTAAAATTGGTTTCTTCAATTTTGATATCAAACTCCTCACCCCATCTTTTATTACAGTAATCACATTTCCATTTTGGAATTAATACGTTTACTTTCAAGTATCGAAATGAACTTAGGAACTGTTTTATTAAAATGAAAACAATAACTCATTACCACTGTGTTAAAAATGTTTTCTTCTACATCCGTTTTCAAAATTAATGATAGTTTATCGTTACTTGTAAGTAAATAACTTTTCTTTTAATACTTTCTTGTAACTTAATTTCATTCAATTTAAACCCATTATTACAGTAATGTCTGCAAAATTAGAATATGCAAAAAATTTAATATAAAATAAAATTGTTTTGCTTTAATATTATTTAATATTACTGATGATTTACTAAAAGACTTTTAAAAATATTTGTTTCCTCTTATACAATACAATTAAGTATTATAAAATACTTAGTTAATTAATTAAGTGAGTTTCTTAAAATGACCGGGGAGGCTGGTCTAAGAGAAGCAGGGAATTTTGAGAAAACGATCCTCTGTAAGATAATGGATCCGCAAACAGTAGTCGGACATTACAGGTTACAAGGACGAAAAGAACGGAACAAGAAAAACGAATGATTAGTGCAAAGAATTAGAAAAAGAAGACAAAAACTCTACGGACACTTGTAGTCTACGTAATAGATAACAAACGGTTGTCAAAACAATGGTTTTAAGACACTAAATAATAGAACTAAGGTGTTGAAGAGGAGGAGTCCGTTTCGCATATTTTTGAAAGATGTCCCTATTTTGGCCTTGACGGAATGAAAACATCTGAGAAGATAGGCACAGTGGATTCCAGAGAGAGTAGGGGCAGCGATGCTGCAGGATGAGGAGAGCTGGAAGTTGGTCGCTCAGTTTGCGTAGAGGGTGGTCGGGAGACTGCGGAGGGAAGAGACATATGGAGATCAGCGGGATCGCCCTCTCCCACAGTGAATCAATCCTGTCTTGATCTTAGTAGGTAAGGTAGGCACACTAATTTCCTGAGCTGGTGATGAATGAGATGAAAGTGAGACAGTCAGTGTTGGTCAGTGACAGCGAGAGGGGAATCAGGCTACGGTTCTCTTCCACGCCCCGCTGACAGTGTGTAAATTTTTTTTTAACGCGACATTTCCCTTGTAGTATTATATAAACAGTTCCGAGGGAGGTGGAGGGTTGTTTGCTGATGACGGATCAAGTGGCCTGGCGGCGGGTTTTTGGTTGGTAAGGCGGTTGCGGCCTCCTTGGGGCTGGACGAGAACACCTCAATTGGGTCCAACACAACTTCCCCCATCGTGACGGAGTAAACATGAGTTTTTCTCGCCGCCTCGGATAAAAAAGAGATGTTGGATAACTGGTTCAAATTCAGGCAATTGATTTAAGAGCTTCCATGAAGAACAAAATCAGAAAGCCAGGAAAACGGAAGCAAGGAGAAAATCCTACAGTGAAAGAATGTGGTCTGCAAAAAGAGCTTACAGAAATATTTAAAATTACTTAATGTAATCTGAAATTGGCCCATTATGAAAAAAGTACTTATCTAAACAAAATTTTTCATAAATAGTATATTGAATTTATTTAATCGAGTAGGTATTGGGACAGGAATTTTCTACGGAATTTAAGAAAAACATAGACAAAATAATCAAAAAAAGAGACGTTTGTTTATATTAATAGTTTGTGTTACGAACACATATAAGTTATTATGAATACACTTAATATTATTGAACTTAGTTCATAAAAAACACATGGAAATGATTAAACAACAAGCTTCTCTAAGTTCTGTCCAATAATTTTAGAACAAATCCAGAGAAAACTATTTAAAAGTTCAAGTCGAAAGAAAGTTAAGCTGGGGTAGTAATCAAGCATTAACAAATTTGTTATATATTACTTACTACTTCTATCTTCTTGTGCAGTTATTATCCTAGGTCGGACACTACTTCTAAGCAATCACAACAAAAACCGGTCAAAAAAATTATCCAGCATTTTAAGTTCGCTACCAAATGACATACCAGTGTTAAGTTAATAGAAAAAAATTGAAGTTCGATAGACCGGAAATAAAGTAGATTGAAACAAAAAGTAGTAAAAACAAAAAACCAACAAGGAAGGTGGTCAACTGATGTTAAAATCACTATCTCAACGTGGTATAGACACAGTAAGGTTATGTTACACTATAGAAGTGCAAGGTATAGGTTATAACCAATGTCGTTCTAAATTAACGATTCCCTTTTACGTAGTAAGAAAGAGGACCTATAACGCGGGCGGTCATAAGACACATGTTGTATTAAAATAGGTAACTTTCAGTCAAGAAAATATAAAAATAAAATATAAAAACCATACGACCTAAAAAAAATAACTAGCAGTTCTGTTCACACCACAGAGCTTCTTGCTTTTCTCGGATGGGTTTTGTTAAAATTGCGTTTTCATAAAAATTATTGGGCTAACAACAATTACAAGATGCAGAATTTTAACGTTGTAATTTTTGTAGAAGTATAGAAATAAGAATATTGACATAGGTCAGCCTTTTTACCCTTACACACTGGTGGTCGTAATTAAAATGCATTATTTTTCCTAGGTAGTTTAGGTCATCAACCGAAAGGCTAGTTTGAACTTCTAGAGGTTTTACTAAATAAAACCAGGAGTGAGGTGGGATACCTTACCTTCCTGAATGAGTTGAAAAGTATGCTTATTATTATACCAAGCCCTCTGTAAAGCATCTACATTTCACCATGCAAATGACACCTTCACTTCATTCAAAAAAATGGTCTGACTCTATAATAAAGTTCATTACTCTGAGAGGAGATAACTCTGACTAGTGTCTATGACACCACTTCCTCTTCTGTTCTTAAATGCTTGAGTCTTATAATTGGCTGACTATTTTTTTTTATTGATAAAAAACAAAACTACTTATTGCAGCCCTATAAATACCAGATCGAGTGCAATAGTTTAACACTCCACCTGCCTGTTATGGACAATTTTCCTAGGTATCATTTAGAAAATACGTATGGGGATTTTAGAACTGTAGCTTATTGGGAAGGTACAATGATGTGTATTTACGTTTTAGGGTTGTCATAACGTTTTTCCTCCTTTAAGTTTAGGTAATCGAAATACATTTTTTTTCTAGTTAACACCTAAGAAACAAAGGTGCGAGTAATCGGGAATTTAAAGAATTACTAATGAATGAATGAGAAAATCAGTCAATGAGTCAGTGAGGACTTGACGCATCTGTGTATGGATATTATGTACACAACAAAATTACTTAAATTAAATTTTATTAAACAACTAAGAAAACATTTTTTTTAAATTAAGATGTTTGTTTTACAAACAAAATATAAAAAAAACTAGTTACAAGCATGATAAAAACAAACCAAAATATTAATTAATTTCAAACATTAAACAAATTTAAAACTTTAAAATAATTTTTATCATAAAAATATTTTATTATTTTTAAAAACGTTCCCGGATTATACTCGTATATCCGGTTACAGTCTGAAAATTAAACCACCCATTTGTATACCCTACTACTTACAAAAGATGGCTTGTAACGCTGATAAATAGTCAAAATAATATTAAATATGAATACTGAATAAATATAAACAGTCTTTTGAAGGTAGTTCACGAGAGAGAAGGTTTTTCCAGACAATTGTTGACTGATTCGACAAAATTGTTGTCACTCTTCGGTGATAGTCAGCAATCTAAGAAGAATAATAATGCCATTAAAATTTCAGTATAGTTTCCTTTATAACGTTTTTCTTCTTGCAAATACACTAAAAATACTGCAATATGATAAAGTATTAAAAACATTTTGGTTTCTCTGTTAAAGGTTAAAACGTTTCGAACATAATTTTCAAAACACCAATTACAAGCCTCTTCAAAGATTCTAACTTACAGAATTTAACAATAATATTCAAAATGTAGCTTGAAATTAAGTTTAGAAGTTAAATTTTAATACTTAGCCTTAAATTAGAAAGGTCTATTAAAATATCTTTCAACATTTCATTTGGTTGCTAATAATTTATTCGTTGTGTATTTTCTTCTTAAATATTCTTAGTGAAAGAAACAGAACGGAATGAAAAGGGTTAAGGAAAAGAGAGAGCTGGAAATTAAGAATTTTCTCCCCTAATAAAAACCCTTTTTCATAAATAATAAGTTGAAAAAGTTAACGCCTTAAAATTACAGTATTAACATTGGTAATGCTTTAATAATAACAATTATCAAACTTTTAACAAGTTTTTCTTTTCAGATGGAAGTAAATTTTAAAAAATTACAACTGAAAATTATTGGTACGATGGTAATAGTAGAGAAACGGAATTGATTTTTTTCTACGTATCTTATTTTAGTATTATTATTATTATAACCAACCGGGTTGATCAAAGGTAAAATCGTCCTGTTTGACAGCTGATTTTTTGTAGACGACCTTCGTCTACAAATTCGTTCCTGGTTCAAATCCTAGTAAATGCAGGAAACCAAACAGATAACCAATTTTTCTGTATTTTTTCGTACTTTTATACGAATTTGAATACTAGACAGTGGTACTTTAATGGTTGGGGTTCAATTAACCATACTCTCTCAGGTATGGTTGTACTGGGTCTCTTCAAGATTACACCTCATTTACACATATCATACCATCCACATATCATTGGATCATGGGATTCCGTATTGTTTTCAGAATTCGAAGCCACGACAGCTTTCTTTACCCAGGAACTAGTTTTCGACATATATTATGAATTCCTGCACAATGCCTTGTCATTACAAATATCGTGATTCAATCCGCATGATGTATCCAACTTATTAGAGCTTCCTACATTTGATAGTGGAAATGACTTTCAAGTCTTTCTTCATTCTCCTAAGAAACGTTATATTTGTCATCCGAGCAGTTCATGGGACTCTCAATATTCGTCTATACAGCCAGATTTCAAATGTCTCCAGTTTCCTTGTGTTGGCTTTATCCAAATTTCAGGATTCTACATCGTGCAGGAGCACAGAGAAGACATTACATCTTAGATCCCTCATTTTGTTCCAAGAGTTTTGTTGTTTTTCTTTTGAAAATAGAACCCATTTTATTAAATACTCTTGTCTTGCCTCTTATGTAATTACTTTAAGAATAAATATTGCTTCTGTACTTTTCCAAAGAACTATAACTCTGAATAATGGCATTAGTATTCTTTATACTTAAAAAGAAAGTGATTCCTGATAAAATAAAGTGTAGCCTAAAGTGAATCATAAAAACCGGGAAAAGTAAAAAATCAGTTCAATAGATGCACCCCTCTGAGACCAACAATTCCTTGTGACGGTGATCGGCATGTTTTTATCCGTTTTAGAAATAGTTGGAAAAAATATTGGCTGTTAGGATACCTACCTACAATTTTAGGTATTTAGCTGAAATATCACGTACAGGATTTCATTATCCTAACCTAAATTTTGACGAAATAATTAAGTTTAGTTATTTATTAAGATGATAAAGAGGGTTAAAAAATATGTCAATGCACAAAAGGAATCTTTAAAATTAAACAAATTCCGAGGCACTTTTTCGTTTCATAATTTTTCTTGGAATTGTAAATGAATGCTTCAAATATCTTAATTTTCATTGAGTTTTAAAGAAGCAAATAAAAATGGGGAAAGGAAGGGTTGGTGTTTCTTCCTATATTTTTTACGCTGAGCGGAGTGAACTGAAGATACAAAAATTAGCCCCTAATCTGATCCTAGAAGGAGGGGAAATCTCTTTTTAATGTCATCGTTCCCTTTTATAACAGATGTTAAATGCTCCATGCAAAATGGAACACCGACCCAAGAAGCTACAGTGAGTCAAGACAAGACGCAGCAGGCAACGCCAGAAAGCAGAATCTTACTTTCTTTTTTATTGTTATTGCGTCCCCTTATCCTAAAACCGAATTAGCCTCAGTTTGCTGAATTTTTATTGTCTTCTTTTGAAGTCCCTAGGGACTCGCCGTCTTGCTAAAGGTAATTTTATTAGGCCTCGCTCTGTTATTAAGCGTTGAAATATGTCATTCATATTGTAATAACTTTATCGCTCAGAGACGTTTGACTTCTTTTTTAAATTGGCTTTTTCCCCCGCAGGTACACTCGGTTGTCTCAGACAAGAAGTCAGCTTGCGGGTGAAGAAGAAATTGGTTAGGGTAAAGAAGCAAGTTTAGCACGGAAATTCTAAATCTGATTTCATCATTTAAAAAACCGTCCGTACGCATTACTAGAAAATAACAATCATGATAAAAGGAAACTCCCACTGAAATATCTGTCAGATAAGTTAATAAGCGTGCAAGGAAATCTCATTTTTCAAAAACGTCCATTAGGCGTTTGCATCTATATGTAGTACGCTGTATGATTTTACAATATATTTTATCCATTTTTGTAATCCATTGCATTACTAATATTATTTCCCCAATTTTTTTTTTTTGTATTACATTACAACTAATATTCGATCTTAATTATTACGCTCATCTTTTTAGTACTATATCCACAGTGACAGAATTTTCTATTTTGTTGTCTGATGATGTCTGCAGAAGCCTTGGATTATGAGCAGATAATTTAGAAATTTCTAGATTTGAAATTTTTTGTTAATGACAGGGGAAAGTATTAAAGCATCAGAATAATGACACGGAACGTTTGTGTTTAACTAGGTAATGAATCCTGTGGTAATGTATATTTTATAAATTGCCGAAAATCTTGTTAGTTCGTTCTGGACGTACAGTATATTAAGATCTATAGATTATTTTGTTGTTTACATACCAAATACCTTGAGTAAATGATCTAACTTAAATATTTTGGATTGTAAACGTTTAACTCTTTCAGGCACAGGACTTTCAACGTTTTTGAACCCTGTGCTGCACAAAAACATTTGTGCTCATAAGTATTTAACACGTGCAAAACACGATTATTCAACATTAAACTATAAGGTTAAACGCCACATAAGTATTTCATGACACGGACGCTGTCTGTCGGACCTTTTGGTAACTATTAAGTATGTGTACCAAAACTTGCATCGCTGTGCGAATAGAACTAAGACTTTGCTTAAAGTGATTCACAAAATGCATCACTGTGCTGCACTTGTAACAAAATGCGTGATGCAAAATATGAATCACTATGCCTGAAAGAGTTAAAGCACCCATTGGAGTAACTACTCGTTCACCAAAGCTGCAAGCCTGAATGGTTTAATAATACTCTTGTAAATCAATAATTTGTGTGAAAAGTCAATGACTGATATTAACAGCCAAAAGAAATGCTTAAATTTTGGAGTAATTTGGGTTCGCTTCGTCTGAATATGAGTTCTCCAAGTAAGTCGACGATCAAGATTCAGTCCTAAGTACTTGAGGCTGTCAGACTGCAGTATACGGTTTCCGTTAAAAGTTACAAAAGGAATTTTTTTCTTCCTCACTGTGAACGTCACGTTAGTGTTTTCTGTTTATTTTGTTCTCTGTCTCATATTTGCTGAAGAAGTTCGTTATATTACAAACAATATATATTTTTTAAATCTTACTGCGAGCGGGGGTTTTTAGGTTGTACTTTTTAAAATTGTTCAATGAATAATTTATATAATTTTCGATTATAAATAAATGTAAATGGTTAATAATTAATCATAAACGTGTTGTTAATTAGTATGAGTACAAATTAGTTGCTCTGGTCAGAATTTCTGCAGAGTGATGCCCTATTTTGCAACGTCGCTACGTTCACGTAAGATAAGGTATGGACTAATCAAACCTGTTGATGCTAAATCAAAGATCAATGGCTTCAAATGGTACACATATTTAAATTTTTTTTAATTAATTTTTTTTTCTATTATAAGATCATAAACTCGCATGCCAATGATTAGTAGATATAAAATAATTTAAAACTGTTAACATATTATTGAAGAAATACAATAGAACTGAATTTAAAAGCTGAAATAGTTTTTTGTCTTTTCGTGTTATTTGAACTAAATTCCATGCCTAAATATTTCTGAATGTTTTTGCAGCAGTATTTCAACGTGTATTTACTATAAGGTTTTCACCTTTATTCCGTTCTGATTTTGTCTTTGTCCAAGCCCTTGAAGTCGGTATTGTGGAATATTCACTTGATTCGATTCATTAATTTATTTTCTAAGCTGATCCCATACTTTCGAAATTCTTTCTGACTCTTTAAATTACTAATCAATAGATCGTTTAGTGTTATTTCGTCAACCGCTTGTCATCTGTTATATGTCCGTAGCATTTTGGTTCTCTGTTATTCCTAAAGACAGTAATTTATGCATAAAAATGGAAATGATCACAAAACTAGCTAAGTTTTAATTAAATTAATCGAATTGCAATTAAAGTATGATCTATTAAGTTGTGTACCGATCTGGAGAGCATACAAATGTTCCTCGTTGTTCGATGTGGTTACTGACGAGGGAGTTGTGTTTAAGGGTCAAAGGAATGGCAGTATAAAGGGGGAGGATGTTTCATCCCAATCAAAATCAAAACTCGAAGCACGTTTAATCGATCAGTACTTGTCAGTGGATAGACGAAGAGAAAGACCATGAAATAGAATAGGGCAGTAGCAGTGGTGTGCCTTCTAATGTTGAACGAGTCTTGAATCCGTCGCAAGTTGACACCATTAGACACTAACACTACTGCTATACTCACCAACTTCTCTAGCTTTTGTCCTCAATAATACACCCTAAAATCCAACCCTAACCACCCTTGAAATCTACCCTCACGTACTACATTCTTCTTTGCTTTGAAATATTGCGGGTGTATAAGGAAAATAAGGTGGTAGAAGTGGTATTATTGTGTTTTCTCACGACAGTTTTGTCGTTTTACATTAATGCTGATAAAATTTAACTTTGCGTTTTTTACTGTACAGGCACTGATCAATAGCATGAAATCAGTTAACTTGATTTACATATAAACATTCATTCATAGATACAATACCACCTCGTTTATCCAGCCCTTATTATCCGGACCAATATTAATCAGGAAACAAATTATTCTTAAATTTTTTATCCCGCATACGGTATTTGAAGAACACAGCAATCTATATGCAGTACATTTTACAACATATATCTCATGAGATACATTATTCCTTTACACCTATCAAAATTTTAAATATTTTGAATATTTTAAGTTAACAGAATACAGTAGATACTGTATTGTTAAAGCATTGGTACCCAATGCTTAAGGTCTCACGTACGTTACGTATTTTCTTGGTGAGTAATTGCTGGACATCATGGCGTACTAAAGCAGCAGCCCGACACCACACCGGCTGAACTTATTATGGTGATTGGCGATCAGGCTGCCTGTAAACGCCATACAAACGCAAAAAAATAAAATAAAATGATTTCGTTGGAAATAGAAAGTAAACGCCGGTAAACATTTATATTATAATATAAACATGTGTGTTTATGTTCAAAAACAGGATAAACAAATTAAGTTTTCCTATTTTAATTCATTTTATTAAACCCACCGAGTTGATCTAGTGGTAAAGCCATCGCAGCCAGTTTTTTTCTTTGTAACATTTTTTCTTGAAAATGTAGTAGGCTAAACATATATTATTACAATATAACAATTTATAAACATGAGTTTAAAAGTTCCAAAACTTGAATTTTTTGCTGGAGCTTGAAGTCATCCCTATAGTCCCATTTGGTCAATAATTGCTATATTCTACACAAATTTTAGATGAAAAATATTAATGTATTGATTTCAATAAAATACAATTTTACTTTTATGAAATAACCATTTTATTAATAACTCCGTGTTTTTAATCGGGCCGGTGGAAAACCTGAGGTCTCTTTTTGCAAGCAATGAGGAAGGAGAAGCAGGAGGAGTGACAATCAAACAATCAATCAAGCATAAAAACACCAGAGCGTATCTGAGTCTGGGTGGTAGCAACTTGTCAGGATCTCCCAACTCTTTAAACTAGGCGAAAATGGTCAACAGCCTTGAAGGCTGAAGAAGAAGAAATTCCCAACGGCAGGAAAGGCGGAATACCATAGAGAGACATCTCGAATAAAAGTTCCTGCAGGGTTGAAGGCAGTATAGTAGCGATCTTACTGTCAACCTAAACCTGTGCAGCGTTCTTACCACGGCCAGGGGATTTATTAACTTACTGGCAAACTCAAAACCAACCTCTGATTCAGGACAGGAAATAAGGAAAATAAAAATAACAGGAATGATATAAATAAAAAATGATTTGAATGCCTGAGGAAAGGATCCTTTTTAACGGTTTGAATACAAACCGGAGAGATGTTGGGAGCCCACGCAAGAGATGTAAATAATTCTATGGCGTTTTGTTTCTGTTGTGTGTCTAAACATGCCTAACCCATGATTGTGACAAGAAGAAAAGAATTTTATTATTAACAATGTAAAACCTGATTTTAACAATTCGATTTAGTTTTGTAGGTAGCATTAGCCAGATGGAACGGATGATTTTCTTTTGGTAAACGAAGAATTTGAAGATTTGATTTATAAAATCATTATTAAATAACACAAATAGAGGAGATGTATGTATGATAGACCTATATTTAATGTTGTTTAGGTCATCAGCCGAACGGCTGGTTTGAACCTGTAGAGGTTTTACTAAGAAAAACAATGACTGAGGTGTTTTACCAGCCTTCCTCACTGAATGTAAAAGTATGCTTATCAGCATACCGGGCGCTCTGAAAAGCACATATTTTCCACTCTATTAATGACCTTTTCACTTCATTTACCACAGGGTCTGGCTGTATAATGGAACTCATTGCGTTCAGAGGAGATAACTCTGATTAGTGTCTTAAATGATTCTTCTTCTGTTCTTCTTCAATTCTTAAATGATTCAGTCATTTAATATGCTTCTTCTGTTCTTAAATGATTCAGTCATTTAATATGCTGACCATGTAGTAAGGAACAGAACTATTTATTTTAGCTATGTAACGAACAGATTCTATATTGAATATATAACAAATAATTTTGTAGTTTATAAATTCAATTTATAAAATAATGTTGTAAAAAATAAAATAAAATTAGGATTCTGACAAAAAAACAATTTGCAAAAGCATGTTTCTTACTATTTAAATACAACAGTTTAGGCTGTGGATTGCGGTAAAGTTGTTATTAAACAATATTCTGTGGTGTTTTTGAAAATATTCACAAGGAAAACATCTTAAAATCTTTAAAAGTGACCGTGAAATTTTTTTCAGTAAAATTTAAAAGAGAGTAAAGGATCTAATATTTATTTAAATAATAATATTTTATTATCGAGTCAACGGTTACGTTGAAACTATTGAAAAATATAAACAACTGAATTTGAGAGAATTCTAAATGGCAAAGGGAGAAGAAAATCAGGCGCCGGGATTCACTCAAAGTCAACCACAAGAATGCAGTCACCTGAGCTTTGGATAAGGCAAATTGCAGGACATCGGGTAGAGTGGTAGAGCTGAACATACCACATTGAAAGACCCTTGTACAAGTGGACACCCAACAGAATAACAAACTACGGTAAACTTTATCACCCTCTCTTTCTCTATTATGTACCTCTGTCTTTATTAGGTTTTGTAACTTGACCTACCGTAATTTTATCATCTAACAAGAGTAGGTCCAGCAATATTCATTAACGTCAATTAATGAGACTGTTACGTTGTGTTTTCTAAGAACAAAGCTAAGAGAAATACGTTCTCAGATATGCTTTCAAAATACAGAGTCGATATTTAATTGGTTTTCCACAGACTACTTCAATTTAAAGCACTACTTGAATTCTAAAATTTTCTGATAATTCTACGAACTTACTGCTAACTTTTTAAAACATAAATCAATTTAAACAGAAAATAGGTAACTTTTGTACATACGCAAGCTCTTTATTATACAGTTATTCATCAAAAATATTGTTTTTTTAAACCCCTCTAATAATACATAAATTATGATTGTAACGTTATAAGGTATACGCATACAGGAAATAATTAAAAAAAAACAGTTTGTGGTTACTTTATTATTTTTTATTTTTAAAATTCATATCATGATTAGCGATTACGATTGGTAACGAAATAGTAATTATGAGCAGTTTTTAATACGTTGCAATGTTCTGGTCTCTGCCCGGAATTCTGAAACGGGAGCTTCCACTATGAGATGCTCAATAATCTAGTTTTCTAAATCACCACACCACGAATACAGCCAATTTTCGTTCAGTTACGGATGAACTTTATTTGCGACTACAGAGGAATCAACAGCTTGGCCATAGGTGACTACTATGAACATTGATAATTTTTAAACCATATATGGGATCAAATCTTGCAGGTTCCTATCTACAATAATGGTCATTGCTTTACGTAGACGGCCTACATTTATTTTTCACATTCTACTTATAGATCAAAAATGCAAACATTAAAAATTAAATCTTTACAAATAGCTACTACTAAAAGAGAAATAATTCCTTACACGAAAATAGCGAAACAATAATAATTAAAAACAATACTGTTAATAACAACAAAAACAAAGAAAAACTAGAAAACATTATACTGATTTTACCTTTGTAGTTAAGTTTCTTAAGGTAATTTTTTTATGTCACGTCAGATTTCTATTCCACAAACTCTCCAGTCGGTTTGGTGGATTTCCAGTCGTGCCATTTGTCGTATTAACTCGTTAGGATTGTCGTTTAGTCTGTTGTATAATTGTGCGTAACTTGCACGTATTTCGTCTATATTGAAGGGAACTTTGAGGCCATCGTAAAGAGTTTTGTTGCTCACGTGCACCGGTAACACATCGGAGAAATTTAGATTGGAATGTTTAGAAAATTATTGGATATTTTCAGGTTTAGCTGAGCCAACAATAATTTGAATTGGATAAGCCGAAGTAGGTTTAAATAAAGATGTATATAGTATAAATCTACGCAAAGGTAGTTTTGATGATTTTCCAGTTAGTCAGGTAAGTTCTTTAATTTAATTTTCAGAATTATTCGTTTCATTTTGATATGAGGCATCCACGTAAGCCTCTGATCTAAGTATACGTTAAGGTATCGAACTTTGTTCTGCTTAGGGATGAGCACGTTGTCAAAAAAATAAATGGTATTCTTTTCTCAGAAGAGAGAAAGACACGTAAACCGATGTTGACGTATTTATTTTTATTTTACATATGTTTCACCAGTAATTCAAAATATTAAGATGAATCTTCTCAAAGGTATTCCCCCGTGTTTCTTCAGTAACAATAAAAATTGTAACAATCATTATACTGTAACATTTCAATAAAGCGTAATACCATTATCTTGTAATTTGATTTAAACAAAATTTTTGTGCTGCTGACATCAAGTTTGTATAGAATTTATTTTGTTAAAATAAATACATTTCAATTTTACACTGAAATTTTGAGTTAAATTTCTGATATTCTAATTAAAAATAAATTTTATGTTATTTTATTAATAATAAATTTAACTTGAACTTTAAAAGGACCAATCTTTTATTAATATTAAATAAGGTTAATCAGAAACGTAGAAAAATAAATAAAAATTACTGACATTAATTATTTTTATACTAGTTAAAATTTTTTATAAACATCTTAAAATATACTTTACAGTAATTATATAAATGTACGAAAAAGATTGATTGTGAAGTTTATGCTACTTTATTAATTTGTCAAAGAAAGATTAATACATTTATAATTGCATCATTATTTATTTTTTAATTACTGTTTTTTAAGGGTAATAAAACATTTCCTTTCGTATTTGTGTTTATTTATGTTTTATTACGAGAACAATGCAAATATAATTTATGTTTGGTTTCGAATGAGCAGATGGTTATTTACTTTACAATTTTACATCACCAATTAGAGTTGTGTAGTATTGCGTTATGGGATTTCAGATATTATTAAACGCGTCTCTGTTTTGAAAATCATAAAAACATACATTAAACAGACAATCCGGGCTTATATGAAGCTCACAACTGTAGCTACACCGACATAAACCCAGTTAATGACTCACACTGGCCAGCTTTAGATTGGCAAAGGGTAGTTAGTTGGGTCGGAAAGGAAGGCAGGAATTTTTTTCATTTTGATAGTCAGTGGAAACGCACGTCTACTCAACTTTTCAAAATATAATTACAGTCTGTAGATATCTAACAGCGTATTGTATCATTAAATAGCTATGCTTATTCTTCTACTATAAATAATAAATTGAAACATACATCACAATATGCATTCTTATTATTACAGATAATAATATGTAAAACGCTTTAGTTTTTTTTTAATTAGTAAATTAACTATTTTAAATGAAGTCGGGGGGGCTAATTTTATTTCTTTTTGAAAGATGATATTATTTGAACAGCTATAGAACTATTCAGACAAATATGCTTAGTTCACAACGTTGATTTTCTTTTTTTGCAGACAAATTTAACAAATTTGATTAAAAACCACGGCCATTCATTCATTCATGCATATTTTGAAGGCTTCATCTCAACACTGCAACAATGAGTTTCTTTGCAGTAATATTCTTTTTTTATATCACTGTACTTCTGAGTTTCATTTCTTTCGTTAATCCTTCTAATTTCTTGTCTTCGGTCTTTTCTTCCCTCGTTTACCCAGTTGTTGTTTAGGTCATCAGTCGAAAAACTGGTTTGAACTTCAAAAGGCTTTACTAGGTAAAACGAAGAGTGAGATGGTTTATCACGGCCTTCCTCATTGAGTGGAAAACTATGCTTATCATCATGCCAGGTCCTATGAAAAGCCTTTACTTTCCACCTTAAAAATGGCACCTTCACTTCATTCACCCCAGGCTCTGAATGTATAATGAAATTTATTACTCTCAGAGGAGATAACTGTGACTAGTGTCTTTTATACCTTTACCTATTCAGTTCTTAAATGGTTAACTTATATAATTGGCGGACATAATATAAGAAACAGAACTATATTTGTAGCCGTGGAACAGTAGATTGAGTGCAAATAATTTAACACTCCACCTGCCTAATATGGTAAAATTTCAAAAATATAAGAACTATTCATACATATGCACAAACTAAAATTTAATTCTATAATAATGCAAATATATAGTTATATCTTTTATTGGCAAATAATCTTACGTATTATTATGATAAAACATAATAAATAAATTGATTCCATATGTCAATTATTATACACGGTTATTGACAAACGAACTGACATATGACTTAATGAAAAATAAATAAATTATGACATGATTTCGAACAAAAACTATTGCATGTCTAACAAAATACTGTATACAATATTGATAGTTGACCGTAAATATTATAGATTATGCATTGTATTGTTGGATGTGAATATTATTGTTATAATGTATTGCATTCGTTATAATTGGGTAGAGAACCGTAAAGAGGATATGTTAGCGGAAAGGAAATGAAAAATTAACCCATGCACGTATTTCGTGCCAGGATATGCAAGTGACATTCGATAATCAATATAGTTTTAATGAATTATCCACATTTCTACATAATATTATAAATTAATATTGATTACGAGTATTGAATACTCGTATTAATTAATTCCGAGAAACGCTACTGAAATTGAAGACAAATATTTTAAACAGTTGCAAATTTGAGTAAACAATCAATTAAACAAAATAAGTTGATCTGTAAAAAGTGAATTGTATTGGAATGATATAGCAACTCACAACGGAGGTAACTTTGAAAAATTGTTCGCGCAATCTGTAGAATTTTATCTTAAAGTTACTTAACAAAATGAACCTGTTAAATGACTCAGCTTGAGCCTTCATATTTTACCATCATTGTCCAGTAAATTTTTGTCCAAATAATTTTCGTTCTATTTAAACCGTTTTTATAAATTTAAAATTATGTTTTCTACTGACAATATTACTAACTATTTCAGGGCACATGTCTTCAAGCTCAAAAAACTTTTGATAGAAAATATTGAATAACGTTATTTGAACTTATTGACACACCCCTACAACTGGATATAGTTGGGCCAGACTGATTTAAAAACCGTTTTATGTCTGGCTTATTAAACATTTGTTTGTTATTAAAACTCACCGAGTATGTTCTAGTGGTCATCACCGCGAATCGGCTGTTAAACAGCTAATTTTCGAAGAAATGGTTCCTGGTTAAAATCATAGTTAAGATTATTAGTAAGTGTTTGAATACCAGTCGGTGGTTATCGGTGTACTTAAGTGGGTAAGGTTCAATTAACCATACTCCCTCAGAAATGGTTGGCCTGAGTCAAGGTTATACCTAATTTACACGACGTACACATCATCCTCATCTCATTGGGTAATAGTGTAGTCTAATGTTGTTAAATTTAACAGATTACAACGTACACATATTAGGAATTTAAAACAATTATAATAAATAGCAATACAAATAACAATAACAATTAGCCTTACCATATTTTATGCTAATTCCTTTATCCTTACTTTTTTAATAATATCTTAACATATAAAAGTAATCATAGCTCTACAAGGGAGTTTCCAGAAGGAATTTACAAATTTGACACATATTTAATTTCTTTTTAACACCCTTTATCTCTTTAAGTCTAGATTTTTTATTTAATGAACAATAAAATATTAATTTTCCGGAAAAAACTATTCTGCAAATAAAGAAATTAGTCAATTTTTTTATTAATTAACATTCTTTTTTTTAATAAGCTCTGTCTCCAGGAGGCTACGTGTGGAGATTAAATCGTTCTATGTATCACGCACTTATAGGTATAACTTATTTTCCAAACTATCTAGAGAAAAACAACTTGTCTCACCTATTTTTGATTAATTTAAAAGTATTAACTAGATACTTTTTAAAAACTGTCTTTAAAAAAAATCATCTTTAATTTAATAATAGATAATTTAATTCGAAAATTAATAAGTTTTATTACTTTTATGATCTTGTTTGACAATTTTTCCATTATGAAATCATGGGATAAATTACTAACTTGTAACTTCGACTACTAAATTATTTAAAATAAAATTTTATTTCCTTATTTTGATGATAATTATTTGATATAGCTATTAGATTATAATTAAAAGAAATTGGAATTGTTTTGCAATACTTGTTCATTTGGAAATTCCTTAACAGAATATACGAAGTAGGCTAAATTCGGTTAAGGAATTCGGGAGAAATATTTTGGAATATAGGTATTGATATAATGTTATGTTAGAGATATAATCTGCTCGTAAGAGCGAGAAGGAGATGGTGAATGGTCACAAAGTGTCATGCATCAGGGATAATGGTAGAAGGAGGTTTATATGTAAGACGACGAGAAGTGGCCCAGCTGCAAGATGCTCGAATCAGCATAAATTCGGTAATTGGGGCCCAGGGAGGCATATCTCGTACCCTTCTCAGATATTAATAAATAATTACCCTTCAAATTGCATTTACTATTACCCAGCTTCCCCTTAAGCACCGCTCGAAATGTGCTTCGCCAGAATTAGTCCCAAGATATCGTTCTCTCTCACTTCCACACACTTACTTTATCTTTTACTCCCTTTGCCTCCGTACTTAGGACGACTTCGGATAGCACACAATATTGTTATTCCTTATATCGTTGTCGCTCCTTTACTGCGCCACTCAGCCTGTCTTGTTGTCACCACTTCAACTAAATGGAACTACAGTACTCCTCAGGATTATAATTACGTGAGGAAAACAATGTTACTTAAATACACAGACACACGCACACTTAATGTCGTACTCATATTAAATGTACTTCCTTATTCTATTACATGACATTACAGAAGACTCGTAACCAAAATTATTAAGAATTGATGAAAATGTGTGAAACAAAACCCATCAGTCAAATTGCCTAATTTAAAACTCAGTCCAATTGTTCATTTTATCCTCAAAACTGCAAATACAACTAGTGAAACAGTTTAGATAATAGAAATTAGAATTACGCTCATAAAAAAAGAAGTTCATCATAAAAATCTAATTTTAAATAAATAAAAATATTTTTGAAAGATATAATTCGACTGTTCGATTAAATTAATTTTTAAGTTCAACAAACAATGGTGTAATCTTCTTAATCTTTTTCTATCAATGAGTTAGGTATTTCTACCTGTTCCGGTTGCCCATTGTGGGCAGGTGAATTTTTAAGTTAATTGCTCTCGATCTGTTAGTTTCAGGGCTACCAAAATTAGTTCTTTTTCTTAACACAAAGTCAGCTAATTATATGACTGAGCTATTAATGAACAGAAGAGGTAGAGGTGTAAAAGACACTGGTCAGAGTTATCTCGTCTGAGAGTAATGAATTGCACTATACAGCCAGACCCTGTGGTGAATGAAGTGAAGGTGTCATTTGGAGGGTGGAAAGTGGATGCTTTTTGGAGGGCCTGGCATGCTGATAAGCATACTCTTTCAACTCAGTGAGAAAGGCAGCAGTAAACCACCTCACTCCTCGTTTTTACTTAGTAAAACCTCTAGAGGTTCAAACCAGTGTGAACCTCTAAATACAGCCTTTCGGCTGTTGACCTAAACAACAGCAACCTGTTTCGGCATCCATATTTTCTTCGGCCTTTCAATATCTAAGCTTCCTAACGGTTTGAACCTCTTACTGAACCAGGTAAGCAGCTTTCTGCCAATCTATCTAAATGATCGACCCAGAGAGCTAGTATAATTTTATTTTTTACTAATTCTTGCATCATGTCTTAAATTTTAATTCTGTCTAGCCTTGTACAACCCTTGACGGACGTTTAGAATTTTATTTTCTAAATATGGATGGTTTTCCTCCCTACTTCTCATCACCCATGCTTTACTGTTATATGTAAAGGCTGAAATTGCCACCGTCTTATAAAACATTAACTTTATTTCGGGTTTTGTCTTTTCCCTGAGAGTGCTATGAATCGTCTGACAAATCTGATGAACTTTAGTTAGTTGGTTTTTCATTTATATAATCACTTTCATATAACACATCAGTTTCAAGGTAGTTATAGTGACTCACTTGCTCTAGTATTTGTCCATTAATTACTATTTTGGACCTTGTTTGGGGCCTTTCCACAGAATTGGATGACTTTGTAGAAATGTTTTATCTTTTATGGCGAGTGTGAAGATAGTACGTTGTAGATCTTCACTCTCCTGGATCATAACCATTTAATCGTCATACAGGAATTTTCGTGTAGACCTAATTAAAAATTAAATATAATTAAGTTTCAAACAAACATAGTAAAAACCGAATTGATAACCTATTATCAAAATAAAAAGAAAGGACGGAAAGAAATTAATATTGTATTACGTATTAATCCAATAAATCAAAAATATAAAAAAGAAACGTGTGTGTATACGAGAAAACAATTCTTTGTTTTCAAAGAAACCGGCCGAATTGTGATATAATTATCATAACTTAAAGAACCTTTTTTGACTTATTCTTCCTTTTCCTTAAGGATATTACTTAATACATATATTTTACTATTGTTTAGATTCTTACACAAGATGATAAATATATGATTGGATGTTTTATGTGAGTGTTTATTTTTATTACAGACACGAGCACGCGTGCTATGAGAAACATGAGGGTATCTTAACACAGTCGGCAAGAAAACGAGTAGAATATATTACAATTTCAAATGAGGATAAGTCGTTATTTGTTTTGAGAGAATTAAGTAAGATGTAAAGAATTGTATAAAAGAAAGGTATATAGTCTAAAGGTAGATAATTTCGTGTTATAAATCTGTGTGAGGTGTCAGGGATTAGGGTTTCAGCCATGTTTGATTTGTGACGTAATATCATATAGCATCCGGCTTTGGCGGAAGTAGGCTCAACTTGAGTTATGACTTCGCTGCCACCTGTAGGGGCGCTACTAATGTTACTTTCTTTCGAAAAACAGTAAAATAGCCACAACAACGGAAGCTAGTTTTATTACATTTGTTTTATTTCTATTAAAACGAAAAAATATTTAAAGAAATTATAGTTTAATCATTATCGCCTCATCAGTTTTATAATTAATGTCAATAGTAAATTAAAGAACAATAATAAAGTAATATTCAACGTACAAAAATTGTAATGTTCAAGCTGGGGGAAAAACAAACTTTGTAAGCCGGGGGTTATAGCTTTATAGTCCAGGGTGTCCTAAGTAATACTCCCACACAATTTAATTCTTCATAAATTAAAAAAATCAATAAAACACAATCTTGGAACAATTTACTGTCCTTTTGTTATAAAGCAGCCGAAGCTTTTCAATGGCTGAATGTTACAAAATCACTGGTGAAATATACGGAAAATAGACTTTTTAGAAGTACCTTTGAAAACGTTATCCTAGAAGGTTTATGCTCATATGTCTTCAATTCATAATGTATAAGTATAATTATTTATTAAATAAATTTATCATTTGGCTTGAATCCCAAGATAATTATTCGGCTAACGATTTACTGGGCAAAGTTGGTACAATACGAAGGCTAAAAGGGAGACATCCGACATATTTATTTGTTCAGCGACTTTAACTCTTACCATTGTTTTTGAAAATTTATCTTCATAATTAAAACAGAAGTCGTTTTTCTATTGTAAATGTACTAAAAGTTACGTTTTCAAGTGAATTTTTTGTTTTAATATATTTTTTGTACTTCAATGAAAAGATTGTAAGATAAATTCAGTGATAAAAACAATTCATAATTGGATCAGTCATATCAGAAAGCCCATAAGTCAAAACTTTACATATTTTTAGTGCTTTTTAGAACTAACTGAATGTAAACACACCTTTCCTACAAAAATCACTAAGTCTAGCTTTCTTACTTAATATATGACACTAAGAAAAGGCTTATCCTTAAGAATATTTGTTTCCTTTTAATTAAAAAATAAAAGTGGATGTTCTTTTGAAGCTTAAGCTACTATTTCTATTGGAAGAGGCCATACAAAGATTCTTTGCAAAAATCTTTGTAAAAAGTATAGGGCCTAACTACTGTTTATGACAACGATGAACAACGTGAATAGCCCTAAAAATCAACATTTTTCTTTCTTAAAGTTAAGAATTTCAATTTGTATTATTGCAGAAAGCTATTTAATGTCATAACGTAAACTACTGAAATAAATAAATGAACACTATTGTACAGCACAATAATTATCTTCTGGTCTAACGACATATTTTACAGAGAAAACCACAAAAGTTAACAATTTACTCTTAACTTTTTCAAAAAAACCTTAAGTCTAAATTTCCAATTTTATTTAAACAAGTGGCTTGTCTTTAAAAAGACAAAAATATATTTTATATTAAAGGTGATAGCCCTCTGAACAATATATATATATTTTTTCATTGAAACATAATTAATTAAAAGTTTTAAAATTTTTCCGAAAGTTAGTTTTTTGACTCTTTGGGCTTTCTGAAATGAACGATTTAATTTTTAAATATTTATTATATTTATAGAATTAATAGTAAATTTGTGTTAATGGAGAACTTAAATTTATGAAAAAAATTGTTCGTTTGCACTCATCAAAATCTGTTCCAAAAAAAATAATTAAAAGTTTAATTAAGCTGTAGATCACAGCCGGGAATTTAATACAGAGCTTTCGGTTTTTAACTTGAATATTATAACGATTTACTCACAGAGGCAGTGAAAATGTTCCATTTACGCAGATTCTTACAAGTAAATGAAAAATGGATTTAAAAAATTCTTTTTGTTTTAAGAAATTTTAGAAAAAAGATAAATATTCTGTAGAAGGTTTACTTGTAAACTGCTTAAAATAGAAGTAAATATATTATAAATTATATTAAATTTTTATGTCATTAACTAAGTTTCAATATGATGATTAATGTTTGAAATGTTTCGAAGTATATGGAACAATATTGTAATGTTGTGATCCTCCATAATTTCTATGCAAATGAGGGGGAATTAACATCTCGCGGTACATTTCGTTCGGTTGAACGGTTATAACTCTAATTTGAGTATACTTCCAATACTTGCCCTACAGGGAGACATTTTAATTCGAGTGCTTACAGTTTGATTGCTCTTTTTGATTTAGAGGGGTTGCTTGCGACAAGGATTGTAGACTGGAGGGGTAGAAAAGGATGAAAAGGTGGAAGAGGAAGCTTAAAGTACGATAAATACAGTTGGGGTCCAACTACAAATGCATACTAACATCTCCTATCCCCAAATGTAAAGGAACAAAACAAATTTATAGTTTAAACAACTGTCATGTTGCTTTCCAATATCGTTTGAAGTAACAATTTATGGTATTCAGAAAATTAAATTAGTTAAAAATCAATATTTTAATGAATACATAGGCCTAATATAGCGTACAGAGAACAGTTTGTTTAAATATTAGCCCAACAGACAAAATATCTCAGAAATAAAATTTAATTTAAATAGAGTTTTATAATTAACTTTGTATATAAGCAACAGAAAAATTATACAATATAGCTGTTTTTAAATACAAGCATAAAACAAAATATGTATTTATAATAACAGAATTAATTAATGTTTGGAATGAAAATTACTTAGCTTTATAAAAATCCGAAATACTTCATCCTACCTTTCTTTTGTATCGGTGAAAGACATTAAACTCATAAAATTAGTAATTAAGCAGAACTTCCAAATTAAAAGTGAGTTTTAAACACACTGTTCAACTGCATTTTTTACAGGATTATTTTGTTCACGCAAAAGCTGCAGAATTGATACAGAATGGAATTAAAATACTTTTAAACTGTACTTTCCATATTATCTAGTTCAAAAGTTTATATATTTTAAAGTTCTGTACCAAAACTAGGAGTATTAAAGTCAAACAATTTAGAATATTTTTTCTGTAATAGCGATCCAATTAATTTTCATGGAACTACCCGTAATTACTTCATTTATAACTAGTAACCCGTTAGGTATAATATGATTGTGAACATTCTGAAAAAAATAGCTGTGGTGCGGAGATGTTGTGGACAAAGCGACTGGCATCTATACCAAGGTTTCCGGTTCTATCCCATTTTAAATCTGATTTTGGTTTTAATTGGACAGCCTTCAACATTTGCGCCTGCATTAATTTCCAAAATAGTTGAACGTAAAAAAGCCTACTGTCTCACAGACATTTATGTAAAATAAAATAACTATACCACAGCGAACGAAAATACTGCAGATGAGATGTAGCCAATAACGGCCAAGATCCCGGTGTGAGGTTGCCCCTTCGCAAAGTCACACTCCGTTTCACCATACACCAGCTAACTTTTTGTTAGGGTGTTATCCACAGCGGGATCACAACGTGACAACGCAGGATACGATTAACGAAAGTCAATTGGCTCTGTGCTGTGATCTAGGTCATTATGCTCCGCCTTCATCTGCAGTCACTAGTTCGTATAACTCTTGTTTTAACATGGAGAAATTTTCTAGAAAAATATTTAGCTTCTTTCTGATTAGTTTTTGTTTCAAAAATAAAGTAAATGAAAAAAAAATCTGTGAGTAAACGAAGAGATAAAATATGAATTATTTCGTTAAAATTATTGAATGAAACTCTTATTGAAGTAAAATAAGTATTTAATTAACGCAGTGTTAATATCTTTCCAGTTTATCAGTTTTATCGTGACAAGTTCCATAGCCTATTTTATCGGAGTTTTCTGGATTCATGGATTTTCTGGAGCCATGAACAAATATGGCAAATTCTTTCTTAAAAGCTTTCTCGAATCTAATGGACATTGCAATAATATTTAAAATAAGTTACACCAATATACCATATTAGTTCATTATTTTGCATTCAGCTGTAAAATGAAAGAACCCATGTTCTTTCATCTTACAAAATGAACAAACATTCTTCCGTATTTCGTTTAGGTTACAACGTAGAGCCATTTATGTACTGAAAGAATCCCACTTTAAGGTGAATTATTGGACTTTGTGGTTTTTTTACAGAGTTCTATTAAATGACCTACACGTGTTTCCTGTTACACTTGTTATAAAATCTACCTGACGTAAAATAAATTATATAATTTTGTACAGCTTGACTTAAATATGTTCATATCAAAGAAATTATCTGCCCATTATTACTCTACCCTAGAACGTAAGGAAGTCAAATTTAACCCCACGATTTTAACTTCTATCACGTTACTTTAAAACAAAGGAAATATTTTTCTTATCAGACACATGAAGTTAAAGTGTATTGTTGTAATTTCCTGCATTTAATCTTACCGTCCGTTATTTTTCATTTTCATTCAAAATATGTTAAATTCCTTGAGTGTAATTTGTTTTCTAATAATGAATATTTTTGTAAAAGGATGCCTTACTGATTTATTTAAACCTTGAACATGCAAACATATGGAATTTTTAGAATGGTTTAACAATTTAAAAAAACGAACCACTTAATAGTTGAATTATTATAAACATGCATAATCGATGCTCTGTTCAAATTAAGTGGAATGAAAAATAAATTTAATAAAGTTAATTAACTAAATTAATTTCATGAATATCATTATCTAAAGTTACTAAATAGACTAATTTTACTCTGGAAATTCAAACAATTCAAAATACTCTATAATAAAATTAAACTAGTTCAAATAATGTGTCAGTTAGCTTAGCCCACTGCAAATTTAAAGTAATTAAATTTGAGTTCTAAATATCTTCGTCAAATTCAATAAGAATTTCGAATTGGCATTTTACAAAACAATAGGGTTAAAGTTCTGTTCAATAATACGTTATATTATTTAAATTTAGTTAAGAGCCATGGTAACTTCGGAACTGAATCATATTAAATGTTTCCCTTATAGATTAATAAAAATCTGGTGTAAAAACTCACACAACTTTCTCTTGCCAATGCAAATAATTAACAATAGGCTATAACCTTACATTAGTAATAAAACATGAGAAATAAACATGAACATGAATATAAACATGAACATGAATATAAACATGAACACCTAAACAAAAAATGTTTAAATGAAAGTTCTAGGATGTTAAATTCTCTACAAGTTTTGTTATATACATTTTTGCCCTAGAATGCATATTAAAATCGCAATCTTAAAAAAAGAAACAATCGTTTACGAGAAAACGGCCTTTCCAAGAATTTCAGCAGACATGGTGCCTACCCTATCTTGTAGAGCATAAAAAATGTAGTAAATGAGGTAATTTTTAAAAAAATCGTACGAGCCGGTTTTGAAAAAATTGCAAAAAAGTAAAAAATGACACGAATAAACTACTACTTTCAGTTGACCGATTTTGATGAAAAAGTTTCTATCGGGTCCTCTAGTGGTATCTAACTTAAGTTTTAAGTTTCAAGTTCGTACGATGTTCCGTTCTTGAGATATTCTGTTCACACACACACAGACACACACACATACGGTGAGAACCCAATTTCAAAAAATCGACACGAAAACAATACTTTCCTTCCTATATATTCATATAGGCAAGAGAAAGTAATAATTGACGAGGTTTTAGGAAAAATCAACTTATAGTCCAAACCTGAAAATTTTTCAGGAGGATTAAAAAAGTCCTTCAGTCTGTTGTTATTGCTTTGTACATAGGTTAATGATACTGAGGTAGCTTTGTTTTGCATACTTTTTGAGTAAAGAAAAGTCATTATTTGAACGTCCATTAGTAGCCAATACTATTACGTTATGTAGGTAATAAAATAAAAATTTTAACCTGGACTAAGGTTATTTTTGACAAACTTTTTGCCAGCTGTATTTTATACTTCCAAATTAAAGCCAATTCATCACAAAGAAATATTAAAAAAAAATAAATCACTTTAATGAGATTCCATTTTATACGGCAGTTAAAGAAACCTAGAAAAAATACACGTTTTTGAACAGTATCATAATTTTGATCAAAAAAAACCTTAGTCCAAGGAACTTGGCATTTTTTGAGTAAAACAAGATGGATTATGATTGATTTTGCAAAACTAGCTAATTTTTAACTCATTGTATTAATGTAACTGAGACTGTTTTTGCTATAATGATTAGTACACGCAATGGACGCAAGGGTGCATTACAAGATGGCATGCATAAAATAACATTGGCGTTTTTTGGACTATGGTTGTTTTTTACTAAAACTTCTTGAATTAGTTTTTGACTTGTAAAATTAAAACAGTGAATTGTTAATGATAATTAAACCTGCTACGTCAAATATAGTTTTTTATGTTACAGCAAAATATACAATTTATTATTCTTAAGCAGAATAATGAGATGAATTATCTTTGTTTATGTCATGATCGAAAAAACCACTTCAGTGGGGAAACTTCGTGGATTTAATTTACGTGTTGACTTGTTGGTTAAAGATAAATCCGTTTGATATTTTCGTTTCAGCCGGTGAGTGTTGTTAGAATTTTTTGGAATGGCGAGGTGATCCGAGTCTTCTTTGATATCTTGTACTGTATGCGTTGATTTCTTAACCTGTGAACTTAAACTGTAGGAATGTGTATATCTGTGTGTAGCACTTGTTCGTTATGCACATAGGTGATTCTGGGAAGATTTTGAAAACTAATTTCTATTGGAACTTTACAGTATTTCAATATTAGAATGACTTTCTCAATAGAGTTAAAAATATTTTGCTTCATCTACAAAAAACAACATAAATATTTTTCTTGCTAAAAATAAATTAAATTTTTTGTAGTGTAATGACACTAAAAATAATTCAGAGTAAAAAATTAAAAATTACATCACGTAATTTGGTAGTGTTTTCTAATCGATCCGTTCTCCTTTATTCCGTAATATGAGTGAACCAATTCTATAAAGTGTATGTAATATAAAATTAGTTCGAAAAGAAAAATAATTTTCTTGTCACAAAGTTGCAATTTAATATACTAAAATGATATTTGAATAGCGATTTCTAAATAGTTTGTTTACAATTTGCGTTTTCAAAGGGTTAAGTGTTGATTGAAAGGAAATAATGGGTTGTATAATAAACGGGGTGCTTATTCAAGTGGGTTTTTGGATTTGAGTGGAAGAGGTGTGGGATGAAGGGTGGTAAGTAGGTTATGGAGGGGGGGAATATTATAAAGCTTTGAGTTTGTTAAATATATTGCGTTAATGGAAGGAGTCAAATTATGATTATGGTTAGCGTTGTAAACAGTAATAATTTTGGTTTTGTTTACATTATAGTCTGTTCAATAGGCGAAATTAACTGATTGTAATAATATTGTCCCAATAAATATTTGTTGCTACTCTATCAGTGGATATTGGCTAATTGCCAAATTAAGTGCCTTTTGCATTATGTTGATGTGAAATTACATACTGTACCTTGTGGCGTATACGCGTGCGCATGTTAGTACCGTGAGGCAATGTTAAAGCAAATTTAATATTGCTATTCTAGACGTTAAGTTAACAAAAGAAATATTATCGATATTAAAATAATTCACTAAGAAACCTGTTATTTTATAACCAAACTAAAACTAGTGAAAATTTTAATAAATATAGAACAATGATTTAGAAATATATTATTTCAAGTTATTGTTTTAAAATAACACAGTATAGTTAGTAGAACGAAATTATTATTTAACCAATGCGTACAAATATCGGTATGTTATTATTAATGATGTAGTAACTAAATGTAAATAAATCTGTAATTTATAACACTGGAAAGTAAAATAATTATTAACGAAACACATCAGTACGAGGCTTATTTAGTTTCGTATTTATGAGGGGAAAGCCACAAAAAATCAAAACAAAATTTTAAATTTGTATGTAAGAAGTAAAAGGTGTTAACTCCATTTTGGTGATATTTCAGAAGAAAAAGTAGCAATATTTTCTTTTCTTTATTGTATCAAAATTTCGGTAGGTGTTAGAAACTTAAAATTTACGCCCAGTTTTTACAGAAAATGTTTTTTATCTACAGATTTATTATTCCATAACTTTGTCAACTTCTATAATCTTTCCCACCTAAACAGGACCTAACACGTTGACCACTCTATGTGTTTTGTCACTATTTTACGTTCTACATTAGTGTTAACGCCAATGTAACGTGATTAAAAAAACTTAAGAGAAATACCTAGTGCCAACATTACTTTTATAAAGAAGCAGCATTTTAAACACAACATTTGAAAAAAAATCATAATTTTCTCAGTACTCTTTAGTAACAGATGAATAAAACACCAAATACAACCAAAATCAAGCAAAATTTACTTGACTATCAGTAAAACACATTCAATAACGATTTTACAAAAAAATCTTGAACATCAACTACAAAATTGCAGCATTAGAGCAATTATTTCTGATTTTAAGGTAGTTTTAACTCAATTTTGCCAAAATTGGAGTAAACATTCTTTACATCTGTGGTACAGACATGTAAAAATCAAAATTTTTTATGGAATCACACAAAAGGTGATAAAATAACATAGCATTCGTATTTTCATAACCTATATATTGTTTTATTCTTTCCAGTAAAATGTTCCAACTCGAAATTTGCGTAGCAGATTGAGAAAGGTGATCACTCAAGTGGGGTTTAAATTATAATCATTGAAAGTGTACAAAGTTTTGTGTGTCATAATTTTTAAGTAACTGCCTACTTCAAAAGCAGTGTAGTATTATGTTATGTTTTAAAACCCTACTGTGTGTACGTTGCAATCTGTTAAATTAAAAATTAAAAGCAACCTCTTGACCAATTGAGGTGTAGTTTTGTAGAGATTTACGCAGACCATTCTTGAGAATGGTCTGCGGGGACCAGGTAGAAGAAGAACATCCTGGTTGAAGAACCTCAGAGTCTGGTACAATACAACTTCGGTACGGCTTTTCCGAGTTGCTGCAGACAAGATGAAGATTGCCATGATGATCGCCAACATTCGTAGCGGATAGGCACATCAAGAAGAAGAATTCTTGAGAAAGTATGGTTAGTGAAATCCCGACTATAAAAGCATACAGGTAACCACTCTCTATTACCCAACGAACTATAGACTGCAGCTGAGATCTAGCCAATAACAGCCAAGGTCGGGTGTGAGGTTGCCCCTTCGCTAAATCACACTCTGCTCCACCGAACTCCAGATGGCTTTTTATTAGGCTGTCATTCACAGCAGGACCACAACGTTGTAACGCAGGATACGATTAAAAAACGTCAAATGGCTCCGTGCTGAGATCTAGGTCACTCTGCTCCGCCTTCATCTGCGGTCTCTAGCTCATTAGGTATAGTATTCAAATCCGTAAACAAGAGTAATTCCTTCACTAGGATTTGAACAATGGAACCTTTGCCTCCGTATATCAGCTGACAAACAGGTGACTTGCGGAGAAGACTTCATATTTTTTTAAGGGTATATTTTATAGTTAATATTGATGTAAATATCTACTCTACTTTCTCTAAAGTCTCCTCTCGGGAACGTTGAGTAGGTGTAATGTAACCATATTTTTGGTTAAGACAGTTTTATGTCAATCACTTTTCTATGGAGTAATTTGCAGGGTTCGTTACTCTAATCTCGTTACGACCTTAATTACTTAAGGAATTGTTATTCAAAGAGTCATTTCGTGCGTAGAAATGTGAGTTAGCTATAAAATCCAAGGCATCACCATAGACTGAGCTTGTTACAAGTATAAACCAAAATACTGCAAGCTAAATATTCATAAATTTGACAATCAGGCCTATTTTGTTGGCCCAAATTTTTTTTTTATTAGTGATAGTATTGTTTTCCAATACCCCTGTAGAAATATTTGTTCAGTTTGGTAGTACTATAAAAGTCGCTTCAGTTTAACGTGAATCAGACATGTGCAAAAGTATCACTCCCTCAGTGCAAAAGTATGCTTATCAGCATGCCCGACCCTCCGAAAAGCATCTACTTTCCACACTGCAAATGACACCTTTACTTCAATCACTAAAGGGTCTGAATGTATAATGAAATTTATTACTCTCAGTGGAGATAACTCTGACTAGTGTCTTTTACACCTTTACCTCATCTGTTCTTAAATGCTTCAGTCATACAATTAGCTGACTATGTGATAACAGAATTATTAAACGTTTATCAACTGTAATTTTTACCTATTTAAAATGAATATAGGTTTGTTTATTGGATGACGATGACTATTATAAGCCTTAGCGAATGCTTAGGTAATAAATACTAAGAGAAAAAAATTCCAGGCCTCACCAGAAATCAAACCCAAGGCCCCTGACATAAAAACCAATTGCGCTGACAACTTCAGCAACGGTTTGGCCAAATTTATAAGTTATTAAAGCAAATAAGCGGAAAGGGGTTCTTTAACAAAAATGTCAATGAATATATAAATTTTTATCATTTTTTACGCAGAATTATTAGTAACAATTTTGTATTTCAGTTTGTAAAATTCAGGTAGATACGTCTATTTCAAAACAGAGAGTACTTTGACATGGAACAATTTAAAACGAAAATTGTTCCTTATTTGTTAACAAGAAATCTTTGAAATATTTTAGTTTCAGTATTTCATTGAAATTCCTACAAAAAATCTTTACTCTGTTGTGTTGTGTAATATAACAACATTTCTGTCGCTTTGAGAAAGAGGCAAACGGGTAAAACCAATTTCATTGAAAGTAGTGTATCTCATCTCATATCTTCTTACAAGAAACGGTAGAAGTATCTGTGTGTGAGTGTGTGTACGGAGTATGGAGTTATGCAGTAGCATTCTTGAGGCGGATATGAGAATTCGAAGGAACATGTAAGGCATGTTCTTAGAGTAGTAATTAAGAGGTCCACGAATGCCCAACATTCCTGTCTTTTAGCATCACATCTTAACTATTTCTACACCGCGCGCGGAACCCCCTCGTGACCACCTTTGATACCAACTTGCAAATCTGTCTTGTATATGTGACTTAAAACACAAATAATAAAGATAAATGTGTATTTTTTAAAAATTTCTTTTAATAAATGCATTATTCCTTTTCAAAGAAACTTACTTTGGTCATATCAACAAAAAATTTATGAAATTTCTATTATTTCCATTTCTTTATAACTTAATATGTCCTAGTTTATTTAAGTTATTTGCAGCTTGTCCAACTTGTAAATTACACAAATATTTCATGCGATGATGTGTAAAAAGATTACATGAATGGGTCAACAAAAGCACTCAGTACTTTAATTCTCTCACGGGTAAATTTTAAAATTTTACAAAAAATGTCTCTAATTGATTCTCTGTGGAGGCTACGTAGGGGTTAATCATAAAATTACTAGATTTCCAACCCAAGTGCATACGTTTTATCACAAACCCATGTTGCTAAGCATCTTATGAAAACTCACATAATGGATTACGCATTACGTACGTTAACAACGTCTTTCATCAATTTTACAGGAGTTTACAGAAGATGGCAGTAGTCGAAATGTACGGGTTGGAATATTTCGTGTTGGTGTATAAATACAGGATGGTTTGTGATTTCGAAACAGGCTTATGCCTAATCCTTGATAGTAAGAAGAAGAAGAAGAAGAAGATTATTTACTAAATACGCGTAATTCAGATTTATTTATTAATTTAGTTTTAAATTAATTTTATTCATAATAGCTACACGTTTAGTTAATATGAACAACATTCCTGTACCTATAGTTTGTTGCGTATTATCTAGTAAATTCTTTTTGACTTTCTTTGCAGGTTTTCCAATTAATTATAAAAAATTTATTTTCTGTTAATGTGATTTTTGTGCTTTTATGTTTTATACAACATTCCTAACAAGTTTATTACATCCATAACTGAATTATAAACGAATGTAATAAGTTAATATTTGAAAGGAATTTACAATAAAGCGATACCTATAATTTGTAATGTATTATTTTTATATTAAAATAATATTTTACGCTGATAATCATACGTGGTTTAAGATAGAAAGTGGGAAAGAAAACCAACGGAGAGAAATATAAATGCTTGTTAAACACACGCAAGCTTAGTCACCGATTCCAAGTTCATAAACAACTGCACTGTGTATCAACTAATACTGTACTAAAAACATTAAAGAAACTTATAAGCTAAGTTGTTTAAGTTTACTTGTCTTAACCAATAAAAAAAGTAGCTTACATGAGGAGATCATTCGAAGGTCGTTTTGAAAAAAAACGGTTTTAGTAAAATATCGATACGGGGCCGGATTGGAAATAAAAACAACGGTTCGTTGTTCAAGTTGAAAGAGGCCAGACCAGCTAAGTTAGGCTACAGTATTTGAGAGGAAAAGAAAAGTTATGTACATATATTTGCACATTCAGCCTTGACAAACGACAAACAATGAATGTTCGCATGTTTATGTCTCTGTAACAAACATGTCGTTATTAGACATGCAAATAACAATATATACGGCGGCTTGTCATAACATGAGATTAATCACTGTTATTCTTCCGTTATCTTTCTACAAATTTCTTGTGGTTTTTAAATTGAATTCTAGTAAGTTATTTTAAATTATTAGTAGTTTTTTAATCCTTAAACATTTTCTGAATTTTATGGGTATGTTACATCCTTATAAATAACTGTATATTCAAGGTATTAAAACAAATCGCCAATTTATTTGGTAGGCCTATTCATTACTCGTAAAAAATCATAAAAATTGTACTGGATGCCAAATATTTTATTTTAAATATTCGTGAATGTAAAATTTAAACAAAAATGTGTAAAATGAAAATTGAAATAGCCTACTCAAAATATTCTAAAATAATATCAAAATTTAATTCCAAAACAACAATCCTATCTACTATGATACTGAATTTTTATTTCATGCAAAAATCTATTTAAACTTGTTAATTAATTTAGTCCCTAATAATTTAAGCTACTACAGGCGTGATAGAAAAAAGTAGGCCTAATATTAAAATAAAATAAATATATTAGTTTATAGTCCAGTAAAGAAGTAGGCATTTTAGTTGGCGCTGGGTTAATGCGTAATTATTGTGAATACACAGAGAAGTATTGTAAAAATCAACTCAATACAGACTTTTAAATAGACTAATTACCGTAGTGCTTCCCTGTCTCACCCAACCTCCATATCAGTTGTAGTTGTTGACTCCAACGTCTAATTTTATTTCTGTGTAGCGGCGCGCGAGGCATGTGTGTAATGTATATGCGTATATAATATGCATGTGAGTGTCCCAGTGGAGGGTAACAACTCAAAGATGCTAAACTAAAAACGAAAGATTTAGACGGGTCGAGTTCTCGCTCGTGTATCCCTTCCACAACTTCCTATGTAGGCTACTCATACTCCCCTTACGCTCTTTGCAGTGTTACAAGAAGTACACTATTTTTACGTGTTAGATTAAATAAAAGTAGTTTATTCACCGTACTTTTACATTTACTGTATTTGTTAATTATTGTACTTATTTTTTGCAGTTGGATAATATATATTATCAATATAAATAGAATTGTAATGTAATTTACATCCTGTTGTAATTTTCGTACGAAATATAAACTTTACAGGTAATAAAACATACATGCAGTAGTCCTGTAAAATTAAATACGAGAAGTTAATTTTTAAACACGAAAAAAGAACAGTTTGAATTTTTTCTTTTTTAATTTGAATTGTTTATTAAACGCATACATCGCAAATATAATCACCTATCACTTGATGTGCATTAATTACGTAGATATAAGTACAGGCGGAGTACATTTTTTGTGCGTAAGGGGTGAAGTAAACTTTAAAATAAGGTATAATTTTTAAATTAATAGGAGCCTACTCTATCCTGTAGAGCATAATAAATTTAGTAAATGAGGCGAATTCAAAATAAACCGTAGGAGCTGTTTTTGAGAAAATCGCAAAAAAGTGAAAAATAACACGAATAAAATAATACTTCCGGTTGACCGATTTTGATGAAAAATGTTTGTGTCGGGTTCTCTAGTGGTATCTTAAGTTTCAACTTCGTACAATGTTCCGATCTTGAGTTATTTTGTTTACACATACACATACACATACACACACACACACACACACACGAATCGCTAGAAATAACAGGGTTTTTGGGTTCAGGGGGTCTGAAAACGTGTAGATCCGATGAAAACTCGATTTCCAAAAACCAATACGAAAAAATTCTTTCCCGCCTATATATTCATATAGACAAGAGAAAGTAAAATTAATTTTGTTATAAAGGTTTTGTTATATTATATTAAATATGAATTAATAAGGATTGTATGAATAAAGTTAAAGAGATCTATATGAGTTATTTCATTAGTAGGCCAAGCAATAGCAAAATGAATTGGTCACAGAGGAATGACTAAAGTGACTGGTAGCGCATAAAAGAATAACCGGAAATGGGACTCCATAGAAAATCCATTAATTTTGAATTCGTAAAAAATAACCCTTTGATTACAAAATGAAGTGGCGGGAGTCAAGTCTATTGTTAAGTATGTTTGGAAAAATGATTCCCGTGTCAAAATAAACATTCTATTGACGTTTTGAAACAAACGTTATGGCGCGTGTCCAATTTGTAATAACAGCAGTAAATATGAGTGGATGAAGAGGTGCAAGTAGTAAAGGGGAAATGGGAAATTGAATTTTCCTTTTTGTATTGGTGGCGACAAAGTTCACCTGTCATGCCCACTCTGAAGTCAAAACTTGGTGACCCTTTGTTTCATCGAAATATGAACAATATTTCTCAGTAATGACCGACAGAATAAGCTTAGAAACATTACTCATTGTATAGAAATAATATGTGGATTGAACAAGAGATTCACTAACAATATCAAATAATTAATTTGTTAAATTTATGCCTTTATTTTACGGTAGGAAAATAAGTTGTTTGTTAAACGAACATCATGCATAATACTTGAAACAAATATTTACAATGAATTTAAATGAAATTGAAATTTATTTCAAAACAACAGGAATCATTATATGGTAGATTAATTAATATAAATATATATTTATTTTAAAGTTCTAATCTCCAAAACATGACAATTAATTAGGTAAGAACTATTATTTTCCAACAAATGAAATTTTGATAACTATCCTAACTTAAATTAGCCACTACTTGAATATGATTAATCAAATCAAATAATAAAATTAATTGCATTATTATTATTTCCCTTACCAACTTATTAAAACATCTACTTAACTTCAAATAAAATTGTTAAAATAATGCTAAATTTAACTAAACGAATATAATCCAAAATTCCGAAGTCATTAATTAGCCTATTGGGGATCAATTGAAAATATGCAATTATTTTTATATTTCTATATCTTAGTCAAAAACGTTTACACTAATTTCTTTTTTTTTAGTTTACCCATTTAAAGTCGCATCAACAGCTCAGTCATTAGCGACTACTGTAGGATATTTTAACTGTGGGTTTTAACTTTGTGAAAATTTCCAGACCCTGGCCGGGAATCGAACCCGGGACCTCCACGTGGTAAGCTAGCGTGATGACTGTTTTTCTTTCACGTGACCTAACTTTCAAAATTCTCTTCGGATGTTTTATAGTTACTTCGATAGGTTAATTTGTAAACCTTTCCTTATATTTTTTAAATATTAATGCCCAATTTTTTTCAGAATGCCTATTTTTCAGAATAGGGCTTACGATGATTTTTTACTTCAAACAGAGTTTCTAGCATATTTATTTTTTTAATTGGTTCTTAAATTTGTTTTTTCGGTTTATATTGTACATTATTTTAAAAATAAATTCCAGAGTGAAAATAATTTTATATATGTATAAAAGGGTTGTGGTCCAGTGGTTAGAGCACTAGATTGCGCAGCACACTACAAAGCGAAAGGTCCCGAGAGTGATTTACGGTTGTTTTTGAAATTGCAAATTAAAACCCACCGATCTGTATCTTGACCCATAGTTGTCGTTGATAACCAAAGCAATTGATACCTGACTAAATAAACACTAAAAAAAAAAAAATTAACGGTTGTACATAATGAAATTACCAAGAAACAAAAATGTTCAAAAAATAAATCATTAAAGTTATATAAATAGTGTAATAAAATAAAACATTTTTGAAACCCGTCGTTTCAAAGGAAGTTCAGCAAGCAAGATCAACCCGAATGAAGGTATACTGGCAGAACATCAAGCTAAAGAATACGAAAAGGAAGAACATAAGATTTTAGGACAAACATCTACTACATTTTTGTTGTAATGTAAACGTAAATAAATGTATGGGATCACCAAAACTAAAATAAGATATTGAAAAATTTACAAAATAAGAAAAAATAAATTATAACATATTTATTGTCAATAAAAGCTAATTTAAACACGATTTAACCTAACGGAGAAACCAATATTTACGTAAGTAAAATCAAAACATTATATAATTTAATAGTGCGTAAAAAGGGCACTTACATCTAAGACATTATATATGTAAATATATATAATGACATAAATTTACCAATATATTGAACAAGTTTGTAGAGAAGTAATTGTGACAATAGGTCGTGCGTGAAGATAGATTATGTGCCTAAGTATATAAAAACCTACCTACATAAGAGTATCAAACTATGTTGTAATATTGCGATTATATTTCAAGGAGATTTTAACCTAGTTTATAAGGATTTCATTTATTTATAAGAAAAAAATAATAATGATAATAATAATAAAATAAACAAACAAACTAAAGATCACGGTACGATAAATAAGAAGAAAGGCAAATTTAATAATAAATAAAGATATTATACAAAATAAAAGATAAAAAATATATTAAATAATAATAATAATAAGAAGAAAATTGCAATTGACTTAGTATTGTCTACTAGAACAAATTGATTTAAATATTTTGTTAAATTGGAACACAATAGAAGAGGTCTCAAAGGCCACATTTTTTAAGTTGTTTGATTTCTTTTAAAAGAAATTCAACAATAATTTATGTTAGTATTATTTCAATAATTTTGTAGGACTAAATTTTAATACACTATCTAGTCGATATCACTGGCAATTAAAAAATAATAGAAAATAGAAGTAAAATTAATATGTATATATATATTTTTTATTTTTTAGCTTTTTTTTTAAAGTCGCATCAACAGCTCTGTCATTAGCGACTACAATGGGTTATGGAACAGAAGGTTGTGACTTGTTATAATTTCC
Organism: Catonia carolina; assembly: GCA_035578175.1. Taxonomy (NCBI): domain Eukaryota; kingdom Metazoa; phylum Arthropoda; class Insecta; order Hemiptera; family Achilidae; genus Catonia; species Catonia carolina. The sequence goes on along the minus strand of JAQMRL010000001.1, from coordinate 249,366,014 downwards.
AGACCCTAGCTGGAAATCGAACTTGGGACCTCCGCGTGGTAGGCCAGCGCGCTATCATTACGCTACGGAGGCGGCCTCATATAATTGATCTCGATGATGATGATGATTATTGTAAACATAAATAAGGAAAAACATCAATTCAGGTTAATCTCTATTCCAAAACGACTAAGTCGTCTTGTGGCCGGGTATAGTCGTACTGACAGCTATTGAGCAAAAGCATTATCATAATTTTCAAGGTCAAATACTTATTTTGAATAATATTTTAATGTGTGTAGTATGATTTAATATTATAAATTAGAACTTTGAATGACAAAAATTATTTTATTTTATTTTACAGCCCAAGTCTCGAACAAGATTTATTAAATTTGACTAGTGCACACCTAATAATAGGTTGCTATGGTATCGTTCTAGAAAGTTCCAAACACAATACAAACAGCAACATATTACCTATAAATGATTGTATGAATGAGATATAATAAAAAGAGACACACGTCAAACTTTAACCGCTACATGTCTCCTTGGCATAGCGGTTAGCGCGTTATTTTACAAAGTAAAAGGTCCCGGGTTGATCCTAGCTACAGCAGGAAAATTATTAAAAGTTAAACTCACCGTTCCATTCTTATAACACACCGTGGTTGGTAATAGCTGAACTGTAGAAGCGACTTTAAAACAAATTTGAAGAAAAAATTATTATCAGAATATTGTAACTTAATAGATAAATTACAGTGTTTCGAAAATCAATATGAATATATTATCTTCAAAAATCTAGTGTGAAACACTCACACAACTTTTTCTTGCCAATGCAAATAATTAACAATATAACCTAACATTAGTAATTAAACATTAGAAATAAACAACAAATTTAACCTCAAAAACATAACCTTATTTTAATCATGTATGAATGATGCAAAATGAAAACCAACCTTTATTTGGCTTAATAATACGGAAAATCACTTTTTGACGGTAAAGTAGGCGCTTTAGAGGAAAATGCCTGAAATAAAAGTTGTAGATATTTCTTTCCTATAAATTTTATTACATACATTTTTGTCGTAAAATGGATAAGCTACTACAGCCAAAATCTTAAAAAATCGATTTTCTTTTAGAGATTTTCTTGAAAAAAGCAGAAAATCACTAATTACCGCTACACTAAGCGTTATACAAAAAAATGTTTAAAATAAAAGTTGTGGGGTTTTAAATTATTCTCGACAACTTTCATTAGCTATATATTTTTGCGCTAAAATGTACATTAAAGCCGCAATCTTATAAAAACACAATTTTTTAACGAAAAACAGCCTTTCCAAAAATTTCAGCAGACATGGCACTTATACTATCTTGTAGAGCATAAAATATTTAGTAAATGTGACAATTTTTAAAAAAAATCGCCACAAGATTTTTTAAAAAGAGCTGTTTTTGAAAATAGAAAAAGTAAAAATCGGAAAAATTAAAGTAAAAAAGTAGGGTAGAAAATCGAAAAAAGTAAAAAATGACACGAATAAACTACTAGCCTACTTCCGGTTGACCGATTTTCATGACAATGTTTGTATCGGGTTCGGTAGTAATATCTAACTTTAGTTTCAAGCTCGTACGATGTACCGTTCTTGACATATTTTGTACAAACTCACACTTACACACACACCACTCGATTTTGGAAAATCGATATGAAAAAATACTTTTTTTCCTATACATTCACATAGGCAAGAGAAAGTAAAAAAAAATCGTTTTTGATATAAACTATTTCAAACAACAATAGGATCAAAATAGTTAATACGTTGTAAAATACAAGATTACAATTAAAATTGAAAATACAATTTAAAGAAATTCCGTTTAAAATAATATGAAGGACAAGATATGAACATTATTAAATGAATAAATTAAGTATAAGAAATATTGTACTATTTTCTCCCATGTTATGATATTTTTATGTATTTTATTTTTTGTTAAAGAATAGCTATTACATTATATTAACAGAGCATAGTAGTGTTGATAATGTTGAACCATATTATTACAATATCGGATAGCAACCATTAGTGTAGATTGTAAACACGCCCTCAGTAAGAAAATTGGCCGGTTGTTACTTAACTCAAACTGAGTTGTTGGGTGTATAAACATTAGTCTCTAATGATAGTAAGAAGGGAAACAATAAATAACGGATAGATGGTCGGGTATTTTACTTAAAAGGATAAAAAGAAGGGTTGATGTCAGATAATAATTAGAAATTATTCTAAACTATGGGGCTGTTGGCCACCTATTACATCCCAATTCGCCAAGTAATTGTAGTGGGTAGAAATCGACGGATCCTCAAATATAACCCTGAGGAATAAGCAAGTTAAAAGATATTGACCGTATTTACTCCTTGCCACACAGTACAACAATAATGTAGACTTACAAAAGTTATATTTTTAAACGGTTATTATTACAGAGGTTCTCTTATTTTTATTCTTCTCTTCCTTTAACGGATTGAATTTGTCTTTTAAAATGGGTTACGCCTCCAAACACTACAACCCTCAATCTAAAAACATCTAACCTGTGATTTTTTAAAATTTTTATAAGGGATAAATTCACCTGGAAGTCATTTTAATCAAATGTATCTAAGGTATTGTTTATAAGCTATAACCATTGTTTAACAAAATGGTTTGAACTTTAGTTTAGTTTAAACTTTATAACCCGACAAAAATTAATAATTATTATTTATCAATTTGAATTTAACCTTGTCAGTACCAAAGTCCGGAAAACGGGACGTCAATATTTAACATCCGGTTTAGCGGAAGCCCGAAAGTTATGCTTAAAGTGCCAAACATTTCCAGAAAAACTTTTAAATGAAAATTAATGGAATTTTGAAGCAGCCTTCGTGGTGTAGTGACTAGCGCGCTAGCCTACAAAGCGAAAGGTCCCGGGTTCAATTCCCGACTAAGGTCTGGAATTTTTAACACGTTAAAACCACCGTTAAGGTACCAAAACCCACAAAAGTTACGAATAACCAAGCGTCGATGCGACTTTAAATAAACTAAAAAATACTATTTTGAATATATTTAGTGTTAGAACGATTTATTTGTTTGTGAACACAATAACAATTAATTTTAACAGGAAATTTTATTTTTCGGTAGGTAACGCTGAAATTTTGGTCGGCAATGGCAGGCTTACACCTGCAAGTTTTCGAAATAAGGGCTGGCACTTTTTAAACACCCTTATTCAAATTAAATTACATTTTAGATCAAAGTTTTAAATATTGTTTTGGCACTGAAAGGGTTAAATAGTATTTAAATAAAGGAAGTATATTTTAATTATAAGGAACTTGTTCGTCCAAAAAACACCAATCTGGATCAAAGAAATAAAAGAGGATATGGAAGAACTAGGTCTAACTTTTAGGAATCTGGAGCTGAAGTGAGTTAAGACAGACATATGTAGGGACTAAAATTTTAAATTTACATTTAAAACCGAAAACAGAGGTACTAAAACGGTTGTTTCAGATGCAGAGAGACAGGCCACATCGGTTAGAATGACCGAATATTGGCGAAAAATCAGAGAAAGAATGCAAAAAGAGCTTCTAAATAACTGACTAAATTGATCTTTCGTGTTCTCAAAAGTAAAAAAGAAGGTATTTGATAGATAGTACAGAAAAAAGACATATAAGTGGTTCACAGAAACTAAAACAGATATGAAAGTTTTAAGTATGATAGAGGTCAGAACTGAATTTAGGCGAAAAGATTGTTGTTTAGGTTATCAGCCGAAAGGCTGGTTTGAACCTGTAGGGTTTTACTAAGTAAAACAAGGAGTGAAATAGTTCACCATTGCCTTCCTCTTCTTCTTCTTTGAGTGCCTATCCGCTACGGATGTGGGCGACCATCATGGCTATTTTGACTTTATCTGCTGCCAACCGGAACATTGCCTTCCTCACTGAATGGAAAAGTACGCTTAGCAGCATGCCTAGCCCTCTGAAAAGCACATATTTTCAGTTCTGCAAATGAGACCTTCACTTCATTCCTCACAGGGTCTGGTTGTATAATGAAATTCATTATTTTCAGAAGAGATAACTCTTATTAATGTCTTTTACAACTCTACCTCTTCTACTCTTAAATGATTCAGTCATTTAATTGGCTGAACATGTGATAAGAAAAAAAACTAATAATTTTAGCCCTGCAACGAACAGATTGTGTGTAAATAATTTGACACTCCAGCTGTCTGTTATGGGCAGAAGAAAAGTTTACAAAATATTGTAAAGGTTCTACGAGAAAGAGCAGATATAATGAAAATAAGACCCGGTAAGGAAAAAGAAAGAAAAAGTTTAGTAAACAATTGAAAAAGACTTGAGAAAGACGAAAATGGCAATGAAAATGTAAAAAAACCATCAGCGTGAGAAACATTATGTAAGTGGGCTATGTTCCTTCGTAGGCCAAAGCGATAAAATACAAATAAAAAATGTATTAACTTTTAAATATACAAAACTACTCGTATGTTATAATAGGAACACTGTAAAGAATATTCCTATTGTTTTTTTTTTTGGAAATTAATTTAATTTTTCATATTACTAATATTGAACAAGGATACTATTCTAGTCTTAAGAGCGGTGAGATTTGCAATGTAACAGGAAAAATCCTAAATATACCTAATATGAACCTAAAAATATTAACTTAACTTGTTTTTAATTATTAATGACAAGCATTATACACAATGGAAATTGATGAAAAATTATTTTCCATGAACCTTATCATGAAACTTTTAAAAACCCTACAAATTTAATATTTTGCCTGTATGATATTACCCCGTTCTTATAAACGAATTGGATAATAATAATAAAAATAATTATAACAATGCAGTAATAAATTGTAAATATTATAATAAAAATTTGGATAGATTGGCTTATGAATAAAAATCGGAACATTAATGTAATAATATCTATGTAAAGAATTTTAATGTGGTAAAAAATTAGCAAACAGTATAATCACGTGGTCTTGTCTTTTACGATGGATTAATGAAATCAAACACACATGTTTATCCAAAAGATTAGACTTTGAAATTTACTATTGTATGATTTTTAAACAATAAAATTTCATGCATAAAATATAATATTTTAATGTTTCTACTCTGAAGTTATTATAAAGCTCACACTGTTGATAATTTTTGACATTTTCATGTCAATTTTTTGATGTATGAAACAAAAGCAGTTACATGGACTTGTACTTTTTGTTGACAGATATGTTAGCTAACCGTCGAGCCATATTCCACTCAAAACTCCCTCTGTAGTCAATACAAAGCATTCGAGTGAAAAGCAGACGAATACAAGTAAATGAACGTACATGTCAGATGAAAATCTTCGCGTATTTGGTAAAACATTCATTATTCGAGCTTAACGTACCGTTTTGTGCATTTCTTAATTGTAAAAATATTTTAAAATGTTTAACTACATAAAATTGAAAAAGAAGGCTGACATCTAAAACTGAGTAAACAGTGAAAATTCAAAACTGCTTTTCGAAATGTTAATTTCTATTGAGCTCCTACCTTAATATGCACTTTGAAGGTTTCATACTATCTCATGTTTAATAAGCCTATAAATAAAACAATAAAATCCGTTGTTTTACAGAAAAAAAGTATTTACAGCAGCAAGCTAAGAATGATCAGCACATAATCAATCATGGTCATTAACTTATATGACATTCATCCCCTAACTTTTCTGCAATAAAAACTATTTACAGTACGATTCTTTTGACAAATTTAAAATCTATAAAAGTACGGACTTTGAATTCTGAAACACAGCAATAGTGAAAAAATATAATTTCTATATCTACCAAAAAAAATCAAAAGATGTTCTACTTTCTCAATTCAAATTCAGTACCTGTTAGATTCCATTTATTAGTTTTGTATATTGTACATTTTTCTGTAAGTACAATTAACTAGAACACTCTTAATTACTTTATTGATTTTTTTGGAATAATCATAATTTATATTTATAACCCGTGGCTGTTGTTGGATCTGCTATCGGGGGCCGCCCCTGGCGATGGGGTACGCTCACCTCCTAGGAGGGGAGTACTGGGGAAATAAAATACCCAGGGTGGACAAAAACCAACCAGGAAATCCTACAGCGTCTGTCTTGCATCAAGCGGCTTGTAGGTCAGCGTCTGTCATCAGAGGTGCGGCTGAATATCCAGGAGAAGGGCACTCTTTTGTCCTGGGGTTGAGGAATTGGCCCCAAAGGCGGATAAACCAGCTTATTTGGTAAACGGCATAAGAATGTAGATGGCAACGGGCAACCGCTACATTAAAGATCCCATGGGATTGCCCTAGTAAAATCATGAATGGCAGGCATCAGGACAAAATTATCCGGAGTTTCAAGTCTCCCAATCGGTTCTCCGGGGGGGACAGTTTTGATGAATGCTTCTAAAATAAAAACTCTTCGAAGTAAATTAAGAATAGGCACCTGGAATGTGAGGAGCATGCTTGAACTTGGTAAGGCCCACAATATTGTCCAGGAAATGAACAGGTTAAATATACAAATAATGGGTATCAGTGAGTGTAGATGGAAGGATAGTGGACAGAGAGACCTACATGATAGTACCATTTATTATTCGGGTAGCAATGAAAATTCAAATTTGAATGGTGTAGCGGTGATAATTGATAAATCCATCAAGAATGCAGTGAAAAATTTTCTTCCTTTGTCGGACAGAGTAATGCTTCTTCAGTTCCATTTGGACATTGGCACACTGAATCTGATTCAGGTCTATGCTCCAACAGCAGACGGGGGGGAGGAACTGATAGAGAGATTCTATGAAGATGTCAACACTGTGATGAATATGTTCAAACATCAAGATGTTACTATAGTCATGGGTGACTTTAATGCAAAGATAGGACAAGGTCAAAGTAACCAATGGATTGGTCGTTTTGGATTGGGTGAAAGGAATGAGAGAGGAGACCGTCTCCTTCAGTTCTGCCAAGAAAACAGCATGGTCATCACCAATACTCTGTTCGAGCTACCGAAAAGACCACTTTATACTTGGAAATCGCCTCAAGACTCCAATGTGAGAATCATTCGCAATCAGATTGATTATATCATGATCAACCAGAGGTATAGAAATGCTGTAAAAAGTGCTAAAACATACCCAGGTGCTGACATCAGCTCAGATCACAATCTACTAGTGGCAGAAATGAAAGTAAGACTGAAGAGAGCAAAGCCAGTGAAAATACATACTCAGTTGGATACCAAAAAGCTCAAGAATGCTACAGTAAGAGAAAACGTTTCTTGTGAGATCAATGAAAAGCTGGAGTTCATGTGTAATCAAGTCTGTGGAGTTGATGAGCCTGAATTGATATGGAAGGAGTTCAAGACAGCGCTACTGCAACCGTGTAGGAAGTATCTCAAGTGCCAGAGAACAAATAAAGGTAAACATTGGATGACAGAGGAAATTCTAGATCTGATGGAGGAACGCCGTAAATTCAGAACTAGTAACAGGCAAACATATAAGGAAATCAATAACCAGATCCGATACAAATGTAGAAGGGCAAAGGAAGCATGGTTGAGGGAGAAATGTGAGGAAATGGAAAGGTTACAAGTCCTAAACGACTCTCATAACATGCACAAGAAAATAAGAGAATTTACTGGCAAGCAAAGTAACAGAAGCTATTTCATGACTGATGATAATGGGAGAATAATTCTTGATACAGGGGAACAGTTGAAGCTGTGGGAAGATTACATCCAGGAGCTTTTTGATGACGAAAGGAGAGTTCTTTGTTGCAATAGTAATGACAACTCTGGTCCAGACATATTGACAAGTGAGGTAGAATTTGCCATTAAAAACATTAAAAGTGGGAAAGCTGTAGGCCCAGACGAACTCCCTGGAGATATTCTCAAACTCATTGCCGAAGATTATGTGAGAATACTTACTCACTTATATAATCAGATATATAAGACTGGTGTGATCCCTGCTGAATGGCTGAAGTCAATATTTATAACGCTTCCAAAGAAAGCGAATGCTAAGAAGTGTCAAGATTACCGAACCATAAGCCTCATGAGCCATACACTGAAGACATTTCTCAAAATAATACACAGGAGAATACACAGAAAACTGGAAGAAAACCTGTCAGATACTCAATTCGGCTTCAGAAATGGCTTAGGCACACGAGAAGCTCTGTTTGCTTTCAATATTCTTTCTCAGCGTTGCCTGGATGTAAATCAGCCAATATTTGCTTGTTTTATTGACTACCATAAGGCTTTTGATAAGGTGCAACATACAAAATTATTTGATATTTTAAAAGAAGTTCAAATAGATGCACGCGATTTTCGTCTGATAAGTAATCTACATTTCCACCAAAAGGCCACAGTACGGGTGCAGTCAGAGTACAGTAAAGAGCTAAATATCAAGCGTGGGGTACGTCAGGGATGTGTGCTTTCACCGCTCCTGTTCAATATCTATTCCGAGAGAGTGATAAGCAAAGCGCTAGAAGAGGAGACAGGAGGAATAAAAATAAATGGCATATCCATCAACAATCTGAGGTATGCAGATGATACTGTCCTTCTGGCAGAAAACATGGAAGATCTCCAGAGAATGCTCAGCCATGTCATTGCTGAGAGTGAATTGAGTGGTTTGAGTCTTAATACGAGAAAGACCAAGTACATGGTAATTACCAAAGACACACCACCTCCTGTGGGGGATCTTCTGGCGGGAAGTGATGTGCTAGAGCGAGTGGATGCATACACGTACCTTGGAGCTCGAGTGTGTTGCAGTGGTGATCACTGTGCTGAAATAAAAATTAGAATTGAGAAAGCACGCGCTACTTTTATCAGAATGAAGAAGGTACTAACATCACGAGATATAAATCTCGAATTACGAATGCGTCTCCTTAAATGTTTCGTGTTCCCTGTCCTGTTGTACGGTGTGGAAGCTTGGACTCTCAATAGATTCAGTGAGAAGAAACTACAGGCTTTTGAGCTGTGGACCTACCGTAGAATGTTGAGGATCTCATATACTGAGCATGTCACGAATGAAGAGGTCCTCAGTAGAATGGGAAAGCAGCTGGAACTCATGGTGGAAGTTAAGGCACGAAAATTAAGGTACCTTGGTCATGTTATGAGGGGACCAAAGTATCAAATATTGCATCTCATCATTCAAGGCAAAATATTAGGAAAAAGATCGGTGGGCAGGAGAAGGATATCCTGGCTGTGTAATTTGAGAAGGTGGTTCAGGTGTTCCTCAAACGAACTTTTTAAAGCAGCGGTCAACAAAATTCGTATCGCCATTATGATAGCCGACCTCCGTCATGGAGATGGCACGTGAAGAAGAAGATATTTATAAACTAAAACGGAAAACGAAATAATTTTTTTTAGGAAATTCACTATCTGTTAGAAACAATCAGTGAATGTCATAACACAAAATATGGAAAATAAACGTGAGTGGAGGCACAGTCAAAAAAATTATATAATAACACAAAAAATTATCAAAATAAAATAAAAATTATGTTCTAGAAATTGCGCACGTTCTGTCCACTAAACTAGCCTTAAAGGGGTGCATTAAATTAACTTGTTTATGTTTTTCCCGGTTTCTCTCCACACTATAATTTTATTATGTATTACTAGATATTACAATACTACTGCCGATTTTCAGATTACAGTTTTTCGGAAAGACCCGAAATAATTATTGCTGTAGAATAGGTAAACCGGTTTTTATTCTTAAAGAGAAAAACCGTCTTAATTAGAATGCCTAGCTTTTCCTAGGTATATCGTTTATGGAATCTGCATGCCGTTGTTTAGACCAAAATATATTAAAAAATTGTGTTTGTAGCTCTTCGGAAAATAGACTGTAGATAAAAATAATATCCTACGTATTGCTTCAGAATAATAATTACAATTTTTTATCCTGTAGGCTCAAATGGTCGAAATTCAACAAAAGTTTTTAGTTTTTCTATTCAACCCTTAAATAATTTCAGCTATGTGATAGTTGAGTAATTCAGTAAGTGAGTCAATGAGGGTTTTCACATTTAGGCACACATTTATAACTCAATTAGCTATACTACAAATTATTAAAAGTTCAACAAAATTTTACAATTTCATTTCCTAAAATATTAATATTAATTTTATGAAAATATTGGCTACAATCTCGGATTATTTAAGGGATTTTTACAATTGATTTTTTACAAATAATGAAGAAAGTAAATTCAGCGATAATAATAACAGGGATGGTAACAACAATAACAATAACAACAGGTAGGACTTTAGTGGTGATGTAGTTGTGAACTGAAGTTCAGTGGTGGGGCCTATCACAGTATATCGATGCGGTGTAGAATAGCTAACAAGCTCCCTATAGACAAAGTCACCCGACACCCTAAAACTCACATCCCCTTTTGTTTCCCTGCAATGTTATCCATCAACTCACGCTTACAGCCCACCATTTGATTGTAAAACCAACCCCCTAATATTCTAACATATATATATACATGTATACATTACGTACATAATAATTTCAACACAATGTGTCTCTGAATATGTCAACTTGGGAAACAAAAGGTTTTAAAATATGTTATATAAAGAAGAAACAAAACAAAAATTCTAAAAACAATCTGAAAAAATTCAAAGGATACAAGACGCTGTAAGACAAACTTTAAAGAATAGAGGTAGGAAAGAAACAAAACTAAAATCTTGCATAGTGGAGAGATGACTTGAATGCTAGTGTGAGGTGAAGTGGGGAACAGAAAAGCTTTTCTGTTCTCCACTTGATCTCACACTAGCATTCAAGTCATATCTCCACTATAGTTTTGGCAACCCTAGTTTGTATGGAAGTAACACTGGACAACTAGCAGGTTATTAAGTCACATGAACGGAGAACGGATGAAATCAAGTCAGGAGAAATGAGGTTTTCACGAAGAACGAAAGGATGTACTTGGTTGGATAGAATAAAAAATAAAGCTATAAAGTTGGAATTGGATAGATAAAACTTAAATGAGAGGATAAAACAATATTGTTAAGGTTGGAAAAAGCATGTGGAAAAGAAGTCAGATCAATAAATACGTCTGTAAGTCAGATGGCATGCTCCGAATGAGAAAAGAGACGTTGGGAGACTTAAGAAGAGATCGTTATAAATAAATAAGGTGAGCTCGGAGGAGGCGTATCACTAGCCTTGTTAGGAAGAAGAAGAATAAGAAAAAGAGGCAACTCTCAACGGCTTCAGGGGTATCTACGAGTAATACAGTAATAAATACTTTTAAAGAATACAATTCATCTTAAGTTGTTAGTGATGCTGTTCAAGACAAACTGAGTAGCAGTTTTAATCCTCTAGGGAAAATTTAAAAAAACTAACGTTTTCCAGGAATCATCATCGAAGACCAAAAATTTTTGGATTGGGAATAATATATGACGTAATCTGTTAAATATAACTACTATCAAGTAAACAATGATTGTGAAGTTAAGTCTCACTAATGAATATTGTTATTATAGTTCTTTTTTGTGTTTTTGTTTAAAATAATACGAATGATAAAATATAAACTGAAAGGAGAATTATTAGGCTTTGCATAAACAAAATATATTAAGTTGAAGGGAACTAGCACATTTTTTGTAACTGTCTATAATAATGAAATCAACACAATTAAGAAAAACCAATACATATTTTTATTTCACATCCTTAGAATACCTGATAACTAAATTTAAAAAAAAATGAGTGAAACTAAGTCTCAACAAGAAATTCAGTGTAAATGGTTTAGACATCATCTAGAAGAACTTGAACTGGAGTCACCAAGTATATGATAAAACTCTTCAAGAAACACGAATTTCCAAATGAGACCATATCACACAGGAATAAAGTCAGGGTAATAGAGGCTTTCAGAAAGAAAAATAGAACGTAAAAAAAGTACTGCGAACATTGCAAGAGCAAAACGGTGGAGATCTCACGAATAAATTTATCATGAATGAATAAAGTGCTTCAACTAGAACATAAGCTACATGACAAAAAAGGCCTATGAAAGACAATCCATGATTCTTTTTTTATAGTTACACAGGTAATTTTATTTTTAATATTTTAATGTAAATGTGATTTTTGTTAAATATTTGTAAAAATAAAGTTATAGTAGTTTAATTTGCGTATCATGTTGAGATTCATCGTATGCAAGCCTACATCTATTTTCAATCAATTTTGTATTGGGCGATTTGGGTTTCTAAATAATTTCAATGAGTATAATTTGAAAATTATTTTATTGTAAATTTTGTGTCTGAAAATAGTTAAATAAATGGTAAAATTTCACATTAAATGAGGCTCAAAAGTATTTCAATTGATATTGATAGCAAGTTCTTAATAATTAACTTTAAAACTAAAGAAAATCCTTGCGGCAAAACCATTCCATGTGGTTTCCCTGTAGACCTTTGTACTAAAATTACTACAGGCCTAATAGATATTTCATACTGCAATAACAGCCTAAGGAAGGTGACCAGATGCTGTGTATCACATGAATAGAAAACATAAGAGACCTATATATTACGCCCCTTTATTGAAAACAACATTAATTTCTGGAAAGTAAATAATCAATTAACTTGTTCCATCAATAATAGGTTACAGGTTAAATCTAAAATTCGGAGAACACTAAGATTGCAGTACTTTAACATGACAATTAATTAAGATATTCTAGTGGTTTATTAATATACAATATATTGGCAATAAATCTCTAGGGGTTGCATTAAATGGTAGTTCTTAAACTTCACACGATCAAAAATATTAGGACTATTGGGTTTTTATCGAGTTCTTTTCCTTAGTTGAAAGTAATTGAAATTTCTCTTCTACTTCTTTACTTCACGGATTATGAAGTATTGCCTTTTTCGAAAACCACTTTCCCCACGGACGGTCAACATCTCTTTGACCATTCGGGTTATAATTCATTGCAAATCTAAGCAAACGGCTTCCCTTCATGCGTCCCAGATGAATACTCCAGTTGATTCTGTACTCATTGATTTTCTTCTCCAGGGTTAATATTTGCAACTCTTGTCTTACAACGTCACTTCTTATCTTGTTTTCAAGAGTGCAGCCCTTTACTGTTCGAAGAAATTTCAATTCTGCAGCTCAGAATTGGCTTCGTTCTCTGTTTGAAAGAACCCATGTACTACTGTCATACATTGTAACTAGCACTTCCATAATTATGTATAAAGTTAGTTTCACTTTCTTTATTGTTTTATGTTTTAAGGTCCTGTGAATTGTCCCGCAAATGTGCCTAAATCTATTGATTTTATTTGTCACATCATCGTTCTTTATGAAAGATACTTCACATCCCTAATAACTGAAACTAAATATCTGTTCCACAATCACTCCGTTCATGTCAATTTTCGATCTCACTGGGTATTTTCCACTGAAAGCAATTACTTTTATTTTTTTAGTGGATATCGTCAGGTTGATTCATCACACATATTCTTTGCAGCGTATGTACTCCCTCTGTATCGCGTTCTCAGTCTCTTGTATCATCACAACAGCATCATAATTTTATGATATAATATTAAATTTTACCTCAGCAGGACTTAGTAGAACCCCAAAGTCAAAATATTGCCTCCACCTGTGGATAATGTCATCCAGATAGATAATAAAAAGCGTTGGTTCAAATTTAAATGGTTTAATTTTTTTTCAACTTCTATAAAACAAATTTGGTAATTTGGGCGTTAGAGAAATAGTAATGAGTGAGTAAATCAGTAAGGACTTTCGGGGACCATTTCTTTTTTTATAATTACATCCTTTTTGCTAACTATTAATAAGTACACAACCGGTATTTAAATGGATTTTTAAATAAATGATTTTGTAAATAAGAAATTATTGTGAAATAAATAGAAAATTGTAATTAAAACTTAATAACATATAGGCCTACTTAGAACGTAATTTCAGAAACAAATACTATCTTTACTCATTTTGTGAAGCATTAGAACAGAATGATATTACGTGATATTAATTTACAAAGTGCTTATAAAACAATTTGAATGCCTTACAAAAGAGAGATGGGAAATGAAACGAAGGGGTTGAACATCATAAGAGAAACAGTTTTCTTCATCTGAATCGAAATGGTACATAGTCTAAGGGAGTTTAAATGACTTGAGAAGGGCGATGTGGAGAATTAGGAAGGTGTGGCTGGACATCAAAGAGAGACTGAAATTGTAGTTGAAACGAACCGTACAGTGTGGCATATTGTCCTTTACCTTTCTGTGTATGTTATCTCACTCAATCATCAATCTATCTCTCTCACTCTTTTCCGTTCATTCCCTTGTCTTTGACATGAAATTTAGAGAACTCCCTTCGTCACTTTCCTCTCACGCCAAAACGTTAGTGTAAATGGCACTTGCGTATGCCAGTTACATCTCTCCCTCTAAAATATATTCCTTTAATTCTCTTCTGTTAAAATCTCTCACTCCTCCCACGAAAATGCTTTCATTACAAGGCAATGTTAGTTAATTTGGAGTTCCATATATGAGATTGTTCATTCTATGTCCCCTTCACATCCGTCCGCCCTTACAACCAAACAATATGTAACTTATGTTCACTTACAATTCCAATATCAATTTCATATCCTTCAGCACCCCGAAATTTCACTTAATATTCTCTAAAACAATTATTATTGTCGTTTATGTATTATACGTAATATTGGTTTGGATATAAAAAATTAGGCTATATCTTTAAAACTTGAAATTGTTTGATTGATTTTGTTATCAGATTTTCAATCCATTTTCACGCTTTCACATTGGTTTCTTTATAACTAGACTTTTTTACTTTCTCTTGCCTATATGAATATATAGGAAGAAAGTTATTGTTTTCACGTCGATTTTTCGAAATCGAGTTTTCACCGAGCATTACTCAAATAAATGTTTGAAATAAAAGTTGTAGGATTTTAGATCCTAATTATGATATGTATTAGATCCTAATATGATAATATATAACAGAACAATATATACTAGAACAATAAATAATGAAGTTCGGTAAGTATACAATATATAACATTATTATGCTTTGTAATAGATGTTACAGATCATTTTTGAAGTTAAAATTACAAGTAAATTAAAAACAAATTTTATATTTATTTATATTTTATTTGGGTTAAAGAAACCAGAAAGGATATTGAGAAAACCGGAATAAACCGAGAAACTTAAGAAACCAAACAAAATTCAGTAATTTAATTACGGAGTTTAAGGGCTTCCAAAAATTGAGTGGACAGAAAAAATGAGAAAAGTCTACAGTGAACGAATGCTGAGAATGTGTGCTATAAAAATGCTTTAAATTGGTTCTATAGGAGAAAAAAAATTATATTTTATTTAAAAAAATGTAAAAAACAGAACTTTTTTAAAATGAAGATTAGGGAGAAAAAAAGAGAGATGGTGTGAGAGAGAATGAGATACTGTTTCATATGTATAAAGCCTAAATAAACAAACCATAAGTATTAACTCATTTTTCAACTCGATACATCATTTTTCAGATCTATATCAATGAAGTTACGAAAGAGAGAGAAAGAAAATAGTTGATAAGTGAAGTGTTAGAAAAAGATGGAAGATTGTTTAAAGACAAGTATGTTGACAAGAAGGGTGAATGAGAAGGTGAACAGAGTTAATTTCTTGTGGTCGGTAGTTTAGTAAGAGAAGTTTTATTTAGGAAAGGGAATTTGGGGAGGTGGTTAAGTCCACACCCACGAACTGACGATGATGATGATGATGAATGTATGTTTGTTAACATGACGTCAGAAGACGAGCTAGAGTTAGAATGTTTTGGCGAGGAGACATGGATAAAGTAGGGAAGGGTTTCCTAACTTACAGGGAGTCGGTAGTTGTGGCAGGAAGTCAGGAAATTGCTCTGTCCTGCGGGGTTCAAATATCAGTGACCATTATCATCAGTTTAGTTTTTCTCTTAGGTAGAAGGTTGTCAGCCCAAATGTCATATCTGTTTTTTTGTGGACGTTATCAAATAATATACAGTGTAATAGACTAAGTTAGTTTATTTTCACTTCATTTTTAAGTAAATATAAATAATACTAAAATTAGTGTCGTATGACTTTATGAAATAATATTATTAGTTATTGATGGTATAAAATTATTTCCCAAAGAAACTATCTGTATTATTTAAAACGCAAAATCGCTTCAAATATATTTTAAATGGGAATCACAATAACTCCTAATTACAGAGTTCTACCGAACAGATTTTTATAATTTTTACATGGGTTTAAAGAGCATTCTTTCTTAATTTTAACAAAAGTTCTAAACTTAAAATTCATGCTAATATGATCTTCACTTTACGAAATGAAAAAGCGTAAATTTCGTTTACAACAAATCGGTAATGCAGCGAACATAATCTAATGCGGTTCTCGCACATTTACCCCTCCATAGTCATATTCCATTAGCACACAGTATATGTGTCATCTCACAACATACTCAGTCTGTATTAGTCATTGTGTTGACGTTGTTTTATTCAAAATTTTAGCTGCTTAAAACCGTTCTTTTCCGTAGAAACTATCGTACTATTGTGCTTTAGTAGTTACTCATCGTTCTTCTAAGAAAGGTTAAGGTTGTTGTTAGCCTAAATCATTTACTTAATGATTGGGGTTTGAAACCCAAGAACAATTTGCGAATTTATTCGCACGAGTCAACTATGCTAGTAGTTCATAATATCTGTAATGATTCAAAATATAATTTAAAATATATTAGGCTTACTAAATTTATTCTACAATCTGTCATCTTGTTATAACTTTAAACGGCGACCAAAATTAACTACTAAAAATTAAAATGAAAATACCCAGTGAAAGTAAATAGAAATCAAAAGTAAAAACGAAAAACTGTAGGATAACTTCGATTTGAATCATGTGAATATATTGGAACTGAAAAGGGTTAAAGACAGGAACAAAATGGTAAGAAGAGTTATAAGTTACATACTTAAAATTTTATATTTTTATGTCAGAAAATATGCATTTAGATTTATATCGACAGTATTTCACACAATGTATACAACGGGTGTCCCACGAAGAGGTGCTGTTTTTGAATTAATATGCCGGACGTATCACACACTCTACAGATTGGAAACTTTGCAGTTATAATAAATAGACATTTAAAAAAGTACTCTCGAGCTTCATTTGCTAATGATTAATCAAAACAAAATGGAGGAATAAGAAAATAAAACCAAAAATGAACAATAATTATCTTGAGGAAAAAACCACTCATATTTACAATAGGATTCAGATAGAGAAAAAACAGCTGTTTTTTGCCATTCCAAATCGATCAGTATAGCTATTCATGGATATCAATTCGAATAAAGGTTAATGAAAAAAATTGTGTTCATTAATAATTTATCACTTTCATATTTCTTTCATTTCTTTTATTTTAGTACATAAATAACATTGTAACAAATCACCAATTTGAAATGGTTATGCAAATAAAATTACTTTCCGCCATTTTGTTTTGATTAATCATAAGCTCATGAAACTGGAGAGTACTTTTACATATTTATTTATTATAATTTTAAAGTTTCCAGTCTGTAGAGTTTGCAATACGTTCGGCATATAAAATCAAAAATAGCAACCACTTCGTGGGACACCCAGTATATTTCAAATAGAAATTATATGAAATCTGTCGGTTAGTTAAACTTTTGTTTAAGGATTCCTCAGTAATTTTAAAAGTAAACTAAGACTAACTACGTGGGTTTATAACTTGCAAAGATGTATAAATTAAAATATCGACAGTACGTAGTTTATTTTAAAATAGGTACTTTATTTCTGATTAATGGTGTTACTTAAAAAGAAACTAAAACTTTTAGATTCATCAATTAGACAAATCAAACTTTTTGTAGAATAGACCAGTTTTTTCAATAATGTTGTTAATACTGTAGGCCTATTTAAATTTTTTTTAAATTTCTGATTACTGTGGGGTATGAAACGATGAGTTTAAACATGTAATAATTTTCAAACCCTACCGGAAATCGAAGCTTTTGCTTTTCATCCTACTATATATACCACTACACAAAGGAGATATTCAGTTTTATGTACAAAATAATAAGGGGAATAATAAGAATAAAATTTACTGAAAAGTAGCTTATTGTTTGGTTGATGAAGTATTTTGAAATATAATATTGCAATACTATTTAAATAAAAATAATATAAGAAGTGGTCAAATTAAAGTAAAAATGAAAAACTGTAGGATTATTTTGATTATTGGATCATGTGATTGTATTGAAACTGAAAAGGGTTAAAGGCAGGAACTGAATAGCAAGAAGAGAGGTTTGTATTTGATGTCACAAAAGGTGCATTATTGTCTCCCGTTACTAAAGGAAGAAGATGAGAAGAGAGGAGAAGAACAAGTAGATCTAATGTGGTGTGGCGGTCCATTTGGCCGGCAAATAGACAAGTCTGGTTTTTGGACTGTCGTCCTTTTACAGCCACATCCTCTTTCAGACGTCTGAGCATCTTATACGCTCGCGTATAGTAAGTGAGTGGTCAAAATGATGAATGGGGTATTCGATACCATCCTCCCAGTACGGTCAGTATTTACTATCGTCTGTGCAGACTGATCTAGCCCTTATTTATTGCTTCTAAGATAAATTGTCCAAAAATCTCATCTCACTTACTTCCCTTTACTCCCATCTACTTAAGTTTCCAATACAACTAGATGGATTACTATTTATTTTACAACATTCTTTCTACAAACAACCGTTTTCCGAATCACAACAAATTATCATATCTGTTTTGAAAAACATTGTGTGTAATATTTGTTGACATTTTATCTACTTTATTTTGTAATAATTTTGCTGAACTTAATATCATTTTAAAATAATTTATAGCTACTGTTAAGTTCCTGCCCTTAATTGACAGGTGAAGTGTTAAATTAGTTGCAGTTAACTGTTAGTTCCAGGACTACAAAAAATAGTTCTGATTCTTACCACATGGTCAGCTAAGTAAACGACTAAACGATTTAAGAACAAAAGAGGTAGAGTTGTAAAAAACACTAATCACAGTTATCTCCTCTGAAAGTAATCAATTTCATCATTATACAGCCAGAGCCTGTGGTGAATGAAGTGAAGGTGCCATTTGAAGGGTGAAAAATATTTGCTTTTCAGAGGGCCCGGCATGCTGCAAAGCATACTTTTTAACTCAGTGAGGAAGGCTATTGTAAACCACCTTACTCCTAGTTTTATATAACTTCTAGAGGTTCAAACCAGCCTTTTGGCTGATGACCTAAACAACACACGTTGTTAAGTTCAGTAAAATTATCTATACCTTTATACCAAATAGAATTCAGTAAGTACCCAAACTTGGGAAAATACAGGGAACCTCTTAAATTTCACCTGCCATGTTTAGATATTTTATTTCATTTTTATAACTTTTGTTTTAATTTAATTTAAAAACCATAAGTAACCTCATGACCTAATCAGATGAGGATGGTGTGTATAACGTGTTAATGAGCTGCAGTGTTGTACAGACTCAGGCCAACCATTCTTTAAAGAGTATCATTATTCGTACCCAAACCATAAAAGTACATCGTTAACCACTGTCCAATACGTATAAAAATAAACTACTTTTACTAAAATTTGAACCAATAACTTTCGTCATCGAAAATTAGCTCTTTAACAGCTGATTCGCGTCGACGACTTTACCACTAGACCAGCAAAATAAGTTACGTTTATTTAAATGAATAATTATTACGTTAACAAAAAGTATACAACATAAATGACTTTGAAGAATGCATGAAAAGAAACTACAGCCCAGCGGCGTAATTTACAAAATATAACACAAATAATATAGTGTTTATAAAAGTTATCTACGATGTATGAAGTAAAAACAAACACCGATTTTAAATAAATAAAAGTGTGTAAAATAATTATTTTCATTACATACTACTTGTAGGTTACATCAAACTTTTCTTAAAGTGGTAGACCTACCTAAATAATAAGTTTATTCGAGTGAGGAGGAGTTTTGAACCAATAACTTTCGTCATCGAAAATTAGCTCTTTAACAGCTGATTCGCGTCGACGACTTTACCACTAGACCAGCGAAATAAGTTACGTTTATTTAAATGAATAATTATTACGTTAACAAAAAATATACAACATAAATGACTTTGAAGAATGCATGAAAAGAAATTACAGCCCAGCGGCGTGATTTACAAAATATAACACAAATAATATAGTGTTTAGAAAAGTTATCTACGATATATGAAGTAAAAACAAACACCGGTTTTAAATAAATAAAAGTGTGTAAAATAATTATTTTCATTACATACTACTTGTAGGTTACATCAAACTTTTCTTAAAGTGGTAGACCTACCTAAATAATAAGTTTATTCGAGTGAGGAGGAGTGAGGTCGTTTACTATTGCCTTCCTCAATGAGAGAAAAATTATGCTTATCAGCATGATAGGCCCTCTGAAAAGCATCTACTTTCCACCCTGCAAATGATATCTTCCCTTTATTCACGACAGGGTCTGGCTGTATAACGATGAAATTGATTACTCTCAGAGGAGATAATTCTGATTAATGTCTTTTACACCTCTACCTCTTCTGTTCTTAAATCATTCAGTCATTTAATTGGCTGACCATGTAGTGAGAAACAAAACTATTTTTTGTAGCCCTGAAACTAACAGATTGAGTGCAAATAGCTGACACTTTATCTGCCAGTTATAAGAAAAATCGTTATTACGTTTAATTAGAAAATAGTTTGGAATTTATATCAAGTAAATAAGCCTGTATTGATTACAGTGAACTGTAATTTATAGAATTCTGAATCAAGGATATAAATCAGTTTTTGACCTTTAACTAAACAATACGGTAGAAAACCACGATAGAAACCGCTTACTATGACTATGCGTTTCCTAATATTATATCGTCATATATTTCGAACGAAATTTCGAATTATTCGAAAGGTTTGCAGAAGGGTTGACCTTTATGAGTGTCAATGGGAGATCTTGAGACAAAGGGATGGAAGCTGCACCAAGTGTTATTGCTGTTATGCCCTTTGAAAATGCCAGGCATAAGACAGCCGTAACTCCTAATGATGTACTGGAGAATTAATCGACCGGATTTCTTACCCTCCTTTATAAGTCTCTTTTCCTTTTCTTATACGTTGTTTTCTATATTTTATATTAGATTATTACTTGTAAGTTGTTTGTTTCACATTTCGTTCTATTATTTGTCGTTTTATTTAGTCATAATGCGCTTTAGTATAAAGAAAAGAAAAGGTTACCTGCACATATAATAGTTTTGTAACTGAAATTTATGTAATTTTTTAGCCACTTTTGTGGCTCAGTGGCTTTAAACAAAAGATTATGCTGAACTGTTATACTTTAGGTTTTGGTTTTGATTCCCGAACAGGTTTTTGAAATTTTTATCGTGTTTACATCCCTTAGAATTAGTAATTTATGCGGTCGCTAAAGACCAGGCACTTGAAATTTCCGTTCAATAATTTTAGAAAATTACCAAAAATATAACTTTCAAAATATGTTTGTACGTTCAAAAAAGTAACGAGGATAGTTTTTACAATACATAAATATTTTATTAAATCATCACAGTAAAATATAAATAAAAACATTTTGTACTATACGATTATCACATATGCATGACGAAAAAAAAATTTGGAGTAATTATAGATAAAATTAATTTACAAAAAACATTTTGGATTATTACAAATTGATTTTTACTATTTTAGTGTTCGTATTTACAAATTAGCTTATTATTTTTTTTATTAAACAGTTAACACTTTCAATAATAAAAAAAGAAAATAAATTAAAAATAGTTACTGTAGTGGATGGCGTGCTGGTCTACAATGCGGAACGTCCCGTGTTCAATCCCGAGAAAGTCTAAAAATTATTACACCTCAAAACTCTTAACTCACAATAGTCACTAACGATAAGTCGTTGATGCGACTTTAGATTAACTAAAAGGCAAAATGATAATTACATAACTTTCTTCCTTTTTAATTCCTTAACGGTTTTTTTCTTCCTAATTTTATGTGTAGGCCTACATTACTATATGTTCAATTTGAAACCAATAAGCAACTCAATGAGATGAGGATGACATTTTAAAGTGTAAAAGAGGTGTAATCTTAAACAGTCTCAGACCGACCATTCCTGAGAAAGTACATTTAATTGAACCCTAACCATCAATGTAATCAATATAACCAAGGTAACCAATGTCTAATATTTAAATCCGAATAAAAGTTATTAATTTTAATTGGACCGTCTCCCAAAATCTGCTGTTTAACAGCTGGCTTGTGGCAATGACATTTCCCCTAGACCAACCCTGTTGGTTGTAAAATGTAACAATACAAATAAATCACTAAGTTACAAATAAAATCTTTATGTTTATAAACATCACATAAAAAATTTGATTACAACATTATAAACTTCATTATAAATTTAATAATGAATTTAAATTAAATAACAAAAAAGCTGAGAATAACTTAACATTTTACTGAAATTGTACTAAAATAAGTGACTTGTTTAATTGTATTAAAAAATACTTTATTATTCCCAAGTTTTAAATGAACATGTATACCTAAATAAGACAGTTGAACCTAGTTATTCAAAAAGCGATCTGAGCAGGAACTTTAAATTTATTTTAAACATCGTACAGTCGAAGATTATTTAATTTAATGTATGTACGTTGCAATCTGTTCAATTCAGAACAACAACCAACCCCTTGACCCAATGAGATATGGATGATGTGTATGACATGTAAATGAGGTGTAATTTTGTAGAGACCCAGGCCGACCATTCCTGAAAGAGTATGGGTAATTGAAACCCAACCATCAAGGTACACCGGTAACCACTGTCTAGTGTTCAGATCCGTATAAAAGTAACTATTTTCACTAGTATTTGAACCAAATATTGAATCATTTTTCATAATATTAATGTTTTAATATTATATTTTATTATTATAGACCTGTAGTTTGATATGTAGTAAGGTGAATTTAAAATTAAAACATTATTTATTTATTGTGAAACAGGTTAAGAAACTAATTTTAAATAGAAAAAGAAAGAAAATAAAAATAAAGTGAAATGGGTGACATGGGCCGCTCAACTCCTTAAAGACAAACCGTGAGAAGGTGGAGGCATTGAAGCGAGTAAGTCAAGTCGTAAGAATTGCATTGCATGTCGTTATGGCGTCTACAGTTTTTAGCCGTAGTATATAAACACATTTTATTATTATTGGTACGTTATGCGCGACTCATGCGCTGTTAACCTCATCTATGATATCTTTATTCATGATATGATATGTTTAGAGGGTAACCGCATGCACCAGCACTATCTATCACCAGTACTGTGTCTCCACCCCCGACCCACCCGTTCAACTGTTGTCCTCATATAACGCCTCCTTCTTATACTTTTCTCTGTTAAAACTTCAAGTTTTCTAGCCACAACTATGCTTATTAGGCGGGGCTATACATATTTACTTTTTATTTACATTTTACCACATCGTAATTACTTTATTATTAATACTATTATTGCAATTCCCTTCTATCATAACTATCTATGTTTTTACCGTGATAACGCTTGAGTAAATAAATAAATAATCTTAACAAACCGTATTGTAATTTTTCATGAAAATGTGAATGTAAATTATTATTTTCGTCGTGGTTGTGTTGTTGTTTAGGTCATCAGCCGAAAGACTAACTTGAACCTCTAGAGGCTTTACTAAGTAAAACGATGAGGTATACCTTTGCCTTCCTCACTGAGTGGAAAAGTACGCTTATCAGCATGCGGGCCTTCTAAAAAGTACATATTTTCCACTCTGCAAATGACACCTTCACTTCATTCACCACAGGGTTCTGTATAATGAAATTCATTACTTTCAGAGAAGATAACCCTGATTATCTTTTACACCTCTACCTCTTTTGTTCTTAAATCATTCAGTCATTTAATTGGCTGACCATGTGGTAAGAAACAGAACTATTTATTTTAGCCCTGCAACTAACAGATTGAGTGTAAATAATTTGACACTCCACCTGTCTGTTATAAACAGATTTTCATCGTTAGTAAATAAAAAATTACATTTTATTTTGACATTTTCTTATTTCCATCAAATGCTTGGTTATTAGCGACTACGGTAGGTTTTTACTTGTAATAATTTCCAGATCTAGTCGGAAATCGAGCCATAGACCTCACGTTGTAAGTTAACAAGCTTCCACTACGCTACTAAAGCCACCACATTGAGATATTTTTTGAATAACGATCTTTTTAATTTATGTTTGAACATGTTTTTATCACATATAGTACATGTATCTATATATAAATATAAATTTGTAACCATTACATGACAAATAAAGGTATTTTTACCTAATAGTCTATAATGTAACTTTGGAACAGATAAGAGACTCCATAAGAAAAAGATAATTCTTTTTGTGGACCTTACCTATTAAATGGACCAGAAAAATTATACAGAAGATTATTCGATGGATGAAACAATTTACGAAACACTTTCTTAGGAATTGAAAAAGGTGATGTGGAAATGAAGATTATAAGTGTGTGGTGAAGAGGAAGTGAACGAGAAAGATGGGAAGGCAAGGGTTACGGTAAAGAAGAGGGTGAGAGAGAGAGAGTGTGAGTAGTAATGAACGGGTAAAAGAAAAACGTAAAATTTTTATTTAGTGTTTTTCAATAAAGCCGAATCACTTACTTGGTAATTAACGTTTACTTTGAGTTATGAACCTGAAACATTGTTTTTTTAGCAAATAATACTTTTCAAACACTAACCGGGAATCAAACCAAACACTATCCGCTTTGTAGGCTAGCGTAATAGCCACAGAGACGGCCAAAATCTTTATTTATGTATAAATTTAAACAAATATTTTGTGTATTTATAGAAAGCTCCGTAGACTTTCAAATGGTTTTCCCCATACTATGTTACCTTACACCGATTACATTGTAGATTTGTTTATATTTATACAGGGTTAGTTACATTATTATAAACGAAAATTTCAAAATTACATCAAAACAAAACCAAATACTAAATAGGCTATTTAATTTAAAAAAAGTTAAAAGAGTCCCATACTGAAAATATAGTTTAAAAATATAATTCAGGTTATTATTTGACAGAAATTATTTTTTTTTCTAACTGCCAAAGTTTAATGAATTACAGAAATCATAATTAATTATACCTACTGACACTTTTATGATGGTGAAAAATTCCCACAATACAAGAAAATTTTATTTTATGTTTTACAATAGATAAGACGAACTGGATAAAAAGAGATGGAATATAATTAAACGGAAGAATGTTGAATCAGTGAAAGTGGTTGTGAATTCGCTTAAAAACCAGTTATTGAAGTTATAAATGACTGGACTAAGATTAAAATTATCAAAGATTAAAGATTTACGTCTATACAAAATCGACACAAAATCTTTCGTGGATTAACCTTGGTGCAAAAATAAAAATGTTCGTATTATAAATATTATTACAGTATATCTTTTATTTACAAACTTTTAACATGGTAAAAACATTAAATCAAAGTGTTGCCACCAGATAGCACCACTATTCATAAGATGAAATAATGTGTGCATTAATCAAGTTTATGTTTGACTCTAACACTACAAATTACTTATCCATTCTTTTAATAAAATTTAATAAAAAAGAACGTTATTTTTGTAAGATATTTATCTAACATTTTTATTGAATATTTTTTTGGGTATTACTGGTGTAAAACTCATAAAAACTTCATTCCTTAACACTCGGTTTATTCATAAACGAAGAAATCGTTTAATTTTTTACCATTAAAATCTATAAGTCACAACAATTGTTTACATTATTAGCGACGATGGGTTACATTACGGAACAAGTAGAATTTGACGTGTAGAAACTTCCTGACTCTACCCGGGAATTAAACCCGGAACCTTACGCTTTACATTGTGCACCGCAGTCTAGCATTCTAACCATTTGGTACTTGGAAAAATTTCTCTAACAATTCCAAGTATTGAAAACAAAACATTTCACGTATTTACAGGCATTGCAAACCACAACAAACAAAAAAATATTTTGGCTTCTAATTTCTTCAAGTTACGTTAACAGTATCCGTCCAAGTTACCTTTTTTAAAATATATTTCTTACATATTGTATTTTTAAAGACACTATACCTTATTGCTTAGGTATAATTAACTATGTTTGGATATAATACAGGTAGTATTTCTGAGCTTAAATATCTGGAAAACAAAATTAAAAAGATAGTATAGACTACTAGATTTAGGTTAAGCATACAGACTTTAACGAACATTGTTATAGTTTTTACACATTGTCCCTTCCAGTAAAATAAACTGAAAAATTTTGATCACCGGATGAAATTAAAAGTAGGTAGGCCTATAAATTAACATTCATTAAAATCATGCCTACTATTGTTGAATTTAATGTAAACAAACTGTAATGTTGCTGATTTGGGAAAGAATTTTTAAAAAATTGCTCAACTACTGATGAAAAATAAACTCAAGATATTCAGACGAGAATATTATCAGGGAGTAATACTAGGGAAATATTCAATATTAACCTACTGAGAAAATTTGCACAAAATAGTCTTTACGTATTCATTACTATTATTTTCATTACAATGTAATAAAAATTAAACATAACGTATTTGTATTTTTGGTTAATTCAAAATCGTATAAACGTCTTGTCTTCTTATCAGCTTTGGGTTAAGGTATGCTAGGTTTGGACGTGTAATAATATGCCATAAAATAGCGAGGAATCGAAGGTGGGACTTTCCACTTTGCAGCATAATACGCTAGCCACTGTGCTATGAAAGCGGTCATCTTTTTTTTTTAAATAGATAAGTATAAAAACTGATAATGATACTGACGAAATAGTAATTTTAAAGTCAAACTGAACATCATTCCGAGTAAGGATTTTCATGTATAAATACAGTATAATTAAAAGAAAAACAATTCTACTACAGTTTTTCTGTAACGCTCAGATCAGTGTAGCAACCACAAATAATAAAACTTCAAAAACATAAATATCACAAATACATTTTCAATTTTTTCTATATTAAAATCAAACGCAAGCAATCCTATAATATTAAAATCGTTTTACGCAGATCGCAATGACGTGATGTTGTTAAATCAATTTCAAAATTTTATTAATAAGCTACATATTTTTTTATTTGTAGTTATCAAACAAAGCTAGATTTATTTAACAATACTGCCTGAATTTCAAGGTAAACAAGTTATCAAACGTAATAATTTTGATAATAAAAATAAATGTACCAATATATGGTAAACATTTTACTTATCTTATTAAAAGCCTAAAAAATAAAAGGAAATATCAGAAAAATAATAAAACATAATGATATTCAATTTATATTTCATATTAAATATAATTTCATTTCGTGATTTATGTTTATTAATTCATAAATTGTACCGCAGATGGCAAAGTATCAAAAAATATATAAATTTACTACAGACACAAGTATATGTTATATTATATTGTATTTCTTATCGACAAATTACATGAACAAATCATTGAAGCTAAATGGAATAGTGGATCTAACTGGATTAGTTTATAAATATTTATAACTCACGAATAACATATACAAATATTTCAGTTTTCTCACAATTTGATATTAAGAAGAGTGCCAGACAGTTCTACAAAGTTATTTGTATACAAACAATCTAGTTTAAAACCTTGTTGCAAAATATTTTATCTTATTTAATAAAAATTATGTTGATAAAGGACTTATTACACAATTATATTGTACATAAAATTATTTTTTTTATAAAGTTTTAAGTAACACTCTTTGCTATTTTTAAATTAACAAGATTTATTTTTCAGAAACTTTGGTTAACATTCTAATGAGCGAATTAAACAAATACCTTACTAATTTTTCACAACCAAGTCGTTAACATTAGAGTTCTATAAGTTTTATAGTAGCTTAAAGACTTACAAAACTATATTGTTATTGTCTAGTTATATTTTTGCGACTAATGAATGTATTTTCCGGAAAAAATGAAAGGAAATCATAGTAGCAGGTTATTAGAGATTTGCTACCAAAATCATTGATAAAAATGAAACAGAAATAACTGCGTCATATATTATTTTTGTATATAAATTTTTTTTAAGACCCGTAAATGAATTAAAATATTTAATTTTTACATACTCAGGAAGAACCCTAGAAAAAAGATGAACGGACTAAAAATCTACTGAACAAAAACTAGTAGGTACACTACATACACAAGATTATAAAATAAATTATTTAAATAAAAAACAAACCTACTTACAAATTACTTATCGAAAGGAAATGATTGAAATTTGACTTACCTCTAATTTTCTGTTCGTCAAGGAGTTGTCTTTCCAAACTATCCTTAACTTCACGTTCTCTTAATACATCCATTTTAAGTTCAGCTAAAAAAATAAAACAAAAAAAATCATAAATAAAGTTTCAATATTAAATAAATAAATTTTACATTGTATTATAAAATAAAAGAATTACTATAGTACGGAGGTGACATTTTACGTAATGAGTTTTACCCCTTCAAATTCAAGCACTAAAATATTTAAATTTATCTCGTTCATACGATAAGAAATTTAAATGGTATAATTTAAACACAATTTCAAATTTTTTATTTCACTTCATTTGGTTTTACTTACAACTGTACGGTTTTGCACAACCACTATATGCACACAATATATTTTTTGTAATCATGACGTTAGACGTTAAACGAGAACACCGCTCATTAGTAGGACTCCCGAAATTAATTACTGAAGTTAGCCTTTCCATAATTTAATTATTAAGACTATTATTTAATTACTAATAGTAATTTTAATTTATTTTGTTTTATTGAGTTCAATTACATTTGGACTATACTCATATTAAGTTAAATAACCTAAGTCTTTGCCCATAACGGACAGATGGAGTGTTAAATTATTTGCACTCGATTTGTCGGTTCCAGGGCTACAAAAAATACTTCTGTTTGTTATCACGTAGTCAGTCAATTATATGATTGAACTAGTTTAGAACAGAAGAGGTAGAGGTCTAAAAGACACTAGTCAGAGTTATCTCCTCAAGATTAATGAATTTCACTATACAGCCAGACCCTGTGGTGAATGAAGTAAAGGTGTCATTTACAGGGTGGAAAGTGGGTGCTTTTCGGTGGGCCTGGCTTGCTGATAAGCATACTTTTTCAACTCAGTGAGGGAGGCAAGGTAAACCACTTCACTCCTCGTTGTACTTAGTAAAACCTCTAGAGGTTCAAACCAGCCTTTCGGCTGTTGATCTAAACAACACAACAATAACTACCTACGTCTCTCCTCCACCTCCTGTAAAGCCGACGAAACGGATTTCCTGGTGAAAATATGTGAAGAATTTAGTTCGCGAATCAATGGGTTAGTGTAGTTAAAGCGTTGATAGCCTACATTTCATTAATAAATGAGATTGTTAAATCCGAGTGAAATGTGTGATTTGCCACAAAACAATTAAAATATAAATATTTATTATGTTTAATAGCACTGATTTTATTTATGGGGCTTTTCCGATTTACTTGAGGTAAAAAATTCTATTTCCGTACTGTCCGAAACCTAGTAACCCGAATTTCTCCCCATTTATATCGATTTTTGTCCGACACAGACAAGGGGAATAGATGGGGCGGACTTCCCTTCGTTGAGTATAACTCTCCCTTACATTGCCCAACTGCAGTACTTCAATTTAAAGGGTGAGGCAGAAAGATCTTTTGTAAAGCACACACTCAATAAAAATGCAATCAGATGACTAATACAATAGGGCGTTTTATAAAACGATTTCATTGTTTTAAAATTTTAAGTGTCAACTGAATTTGTTTATGAAATCTTGAATATGTTACTTAAGTAACATTCAGGGTAAACAAAAACACTTCAAAAACAGAAAATCTATATTCGATGTTAAACAGTCTTATAGGAAACTTCTTTTAACAAAAAAACTATACCAGTAAGAAAATAATAAGTAGGCTTAGTTTAAAAACAGCAGTGTGTTGGTTACGTACATTGTTGTCTACAACTTTAAATAACGTTTGTTAAGTAGATAAACAATCTGTTTGTTAATAAAGACAATGACACACTTAAAATAATATATAAGAAACGAAATGAAAACGGTTTTCTTTCTTGAGAAATTTTGTAGCATACTTATATTTTAAAAGTTTTTGTTCTCTGATAGGGATAAAAATACAATAATCAATTGAAAAAACGGAGAGATTATTATTAAGCTTTACAATACGTACAACGTACTTGTACTCATTACTGATATATGCTTTTCATACTGGAAGCTGCTCCTGTAAGTACTTTTGTTTTCTTTACTTTTTCTTATCTTACATGAATATTAGAAAGGGGAAGTAATTTTTCAATGCCGATTTTTTGAAATCGAGTTTTCACCGGAAGTACAAGTTTTCAGGCCACCTAAAACCATGTTTTTCGTGATGGTCTGCGTGTGAACGAAATATCTAAAAAACTGAATAGTGCACAAAGTTATTTTAAAATCTCTAATGTGTGTACTTTGTAATATGTTCAATTTAGAACAATATGCAACCCCATAACCCAATGAGACGAAAATGATGGATATGACGTGTAAATAAGGGGTAGTCTTGTACAGATTCAGGCTGACAATTCTTGAAAGAGTATGGTTAATTGAACCCTAACCATCAAAGTACAACGGTAACTACTGTCCAAAGTTCAAATCCGTATATATGTAACTACCTTCAATAGGATTTAAACCAAGAACGTTCTTCTCCAAAAATCAGCTGTTTAACAGGTGACTCACGGCGAA
Organism: Catonia carolina; assembly: GCA_035578175.1. Classification (NCBI taxonomy): domain Eukaryota; kingdom Metazoa; phylum Arthropoda; class Insecta; order Hemiptera; family Achilidae; genus Catonia; species Catonia carolina. The sequence goes on along the minus strand of JAQMRL010000001.1, from coordinate 249,335,340 downwards.
AATTTCACCTCTAGACCAACCCGATTTACGAACGAACATTTTCAACGAAATCGGTCAGCCGGAAGTAATATTTTACTCGTGAAATTTTTCAGTTTTGCAATTTTCTCAAAAATGGTTCCAAACAATTTTCTTTTAAATTGCTTCATTTAGCAATTATTTTTCTCTACAAGATAGGGTAAACGGAATGTCTGCTGAAATTCTTGGAGGCTTTGTTTTCGAGGATTTTTTTAAAGATTGTCTTAATACGCATTTTGGGGAAACTTTGTATACAATCAAAGTTGTGAAATGAAAACACCTACAATATTTATTTTAAATATTTTGGTACAAAGCCTAATTTAGTGTCAATTAGTGAGTTTTGTTATTTTAAGCCCTTCAGACGGTTGATTTTTATTCAGCGTCATACAAAAAGTATTTAAAAATTCGAATAAATATTTGATTAAAAAGGTAATCACCTTGTTACAATGTTATTTTCTGTACAGTAATTTTGCTTTGTTATTTGATAATTAAAAATAAATGTATCGTTATACAACAGAAAACTAATTAAATCGTAAGAGATCATTATATTCATGTAACTGCAAATGCATGGTGAAATTATAATCATCATTTTGAATTCAAAATGACTAACAAGTAGAAAAAGTCGACTGAAATGGAACGTGATTACGCAAGAAAAGTTGGCAGACAAAAGAAGGGTAAAGTTTATCTGGCATAAAAAAGAAAACCAAACTCAATGAAGAAGGATTGTTTTACAACGTAATGTTTTTCATAGGGAAAGGATGAGGGTGCCAAGTGCCAACGAAAGAATGCAATCCAAACAAGAGAAATGGAAATGTAATGGAGACAGTGAACAAGAAAGTCTTTGTCAATATAAAGGTCCAATTACTTACCTACATCTAACACGAAGAGAATGGAATTTGAGCTTGTATAAACAGTTAATATTTTTCTTCACTCTTATCAAAATATCACTCGTTCTTTGTGAAAATATCATTGGATTACACAAATATTTTATTAACAAATATATATTTTTTTTAATTTTTTGTAGAAATATAATTTTCAAAAGTTTTCTTAAAAGGTTATTCATGGAGAAAGTTCTTTTGCACCAAATAAAACTAATCTAATACAACGATATACATAATTTTTGATGTAAGCAATTTGTATTTACATACAATTACATTTGACATCTGTTATTTAAGCCTAATGTAAATGGCTAAATAAATTTAATAAAAAACAAAAGAGTAAAAGGAGAAAAGTCATGATTATTTTATGTAGTGTGCACAGCTACTAGCGCTCTGTTCATGAGGCGGATGAATTGATAAGATGAATAGCAACAGAAATATACTGTAATATCGGAAAAATAGATCTTTCACGGACCTTCAAAGCATTAAACTAAAACTATTGTTCATAAAATATGAAATTTAAATTTATAAAATATTTCCTCACTGTTTTCGTTTTATCTGTACTTAAAAGTTCAGTCCTAAATAGTTTTTTTGACACATTTTATTGACAATTTAGTATCTGCTACTACAATAATATCAAAATTTCTACATAATGACGCTAAAGGTTCCATAACTTGAATTACTTGCTGGAGCTTGCAGTCATCACTACAGTCCTGCCATTGGCCAAGAAGATCCCTTGGCCAGAGGCGTTTAAAACGTCTGTCCTGAGTATCCGGTATCGCCCTAGTGTAGCCTACATGTTTTGTATGAGAGGGTTGTCATTTAATTCAAATTTGTAGTGCATTGTCTTGTTCTGTTTTTCCGTGACGTCATTTACGTATGGTAATTGTACGTCTTTGTGCAACATTAAGTTTGTGACGTAAAAGGGGATTGCGTTATTGCTCGTAGAATCTTGTTTTGAATCGCTTGTATACGTTTCTTGTGTGAAGGTTTATTTTGTAGATGACTCGCATGTGATTAGAACATTGTTCTGAGGAACAAGAACATCTCACAGTACTTCAAGATTAAATTGTTTGATTTATATATGTGGTCCTAGTATTTATATGGTTCACAATAATGTGGGTTTACTAAGAAAAATAACAGCAAACTGTAATAAGCATAAAGTACTATGGAAGTAACTATGACAGCGGTAACGTTGCGACATTTTAAACAAAAAGAATTTATTAGAAATATCAAGCGGGAGACAACTTACAAAAACGGTTCAACAAAAATTAAAATGGATAGGGCATGATGAAAGGCACGCGGATGGAAGATGCTACAGTGTTTTCCAAAGATAGAGATCATAGACAGGAACAAAAATGAGCGAGGACTCGTGCGATGGGGTAATGCGATGGCGAAATGTCATCAAAAGAATGGTGGTATTTAACAGGACACAGCCCGCAGGAAACAAGAAAACGAGGAGACGGTTGGAGGTGGTTCATTTTCAAAATTGCACAAATGGGTTATAAAAAGGAAATCTCAAGAATTCATGAAGCTCTAAATAGAAATTTAGATCTTCATGAATCAATCTAAATCAATTGTCTGTAACATAATTTTAAAATTCTACTGCATTCTGATTTCAAGTTCTTAAAAAATAAAATATATTAAATTTTTTCCATGTTAATTAAATACCGAATTTTTATAGTACATGTTCTTTAAAATATCCTTGCTAAATGTTAATATCGTTTACCCTAGGGAATGCAAATAGATTATTATTTCCTGAAATTTCCGAAACACCCCTTCCAAAACGTTACAGGCACACTTCACCTTCCATTTAATGGTTTGATAATTTTATAAGACGTACTGTACCGTATATCTTATTACGTACGCATTGGTTATGTAGGAAGGTAAATCTAAACAGAAAGGGGTGTGTAAATCGCTAAGCAGAAACCACCCTCATTCAAGTTAGGGTTGTTACATTATATTCATACATAACCTATAACATACGTACATAAACTGAGATGTAGTACTAACAATAAACCTTCCTTTACTTTTAAAATAATTTAATGAAAAATATTTTCAAACCGGATTGTGATTTGTGAAATTATATAAGAAAAGTAAGTAAGCTAACCTGAGAACATTGATTCTGAAGTCAACTTAAAAATCAAGCCACCAAGGTGATAAACAGATGTTTTTTTATGTACAATAAATTAATTTTAATATTAATCCATTTATTTAAAAAAATGGCTAAATACTAAGAACTAATAGCCTATATTTACATAAATAATAATAATATTGATGCATTATTATTTCCAACTTCATTTGAAGGTATATTTTGAAATTTTCTATATATTACTTAAATTTGCTTGTTGAAAGAATAATTTTAGAGGTAGTAGGCCTAATTTTAAAGCAATTACCACTGTTTCATGAAATCGACAGTAAATTTCTTTTTATCTTCCTACGTTCTAAAAAGAACCGTTTATATCACATCCAAACACGCTAAATTCGTATTAAACTGGTTAATTAACGATTAAACTAGATGATATGACTTAAAATAAATATAAATTAAAGAAATTAAAACAAAATTTAACACAATGAATTTGTTAATAATGCTAGGAGTTTTTATAATAGTAAACTCAAAAACCAAACAATCAGAATAAATAAATAATCAAATAATAATGTAGTTATTGTTTTATTTGTATTGAACTGAATAACACTATTGACAATCAAATTCAAATACAATAAATCATTAATTACTATTGTAGATTAACAGTAAATGTAATAATAATAAGTTTAAATTTTTAATTGTATATTCATTTCAACAGAGAGACAGAGACAATACAAACAAAGAATTCTAAATTGGGTAATACATGATACGTATTGTACAATATCACATTAAATTTCTCATTGTTCTATCGCCTTGTTTAATGTAAGAGGAAGAAGAATAAGACGAAGAGGTAGGAGAAGAAGAAATATAAGAATGCATGAATATTGCAGGGACATATTCAGTTAACAATTAAGATGTAGGTGGTATTCGATAGGGCTTTGTTTAGCTCTTACAATAAAACAATGTACACTAGCACACGGTTACATATTGAAATGTACCTATACTTAGGCGCTAACTTGAAATAATGTGCTTGCTTCTACATCTCCACACGAGTTAGTGGAAAGAGTTAATTTGCAACCTACTGTACCCAATTATAGTATAACAAGATCGATTGTTAGGTTCTATATAGTCAATCTATGATGATATCTATATTTTTTAATTTTCACAGTGAATCTAAAATCAGTACTTAAATCAAGATGTTTATTAGATTAGTTATTTTTAATTGACTCTTTATTGAAGTACTTACGGAGATATTTCTTAAAATTTCTAATTTAGTTAAAATTCAAATTTCGATAAATTGAATAATTTATTGAAGTATACAAACTAAGTAAAGATATGATGAATGTCCAAGAAATTGTTTCATATGTCAGAAGGATGATTACTCTTTAATTGTCTTAAATCTCTGAGTTGTCCAATAAATTCGTGGATTCAAGATAGTTGGAGTATCATTCCAATTTTTTTTCATATTAAATGCCGTATCAAGAAATTTCTTCGTTAACAGTTGCAATGTACAAGTTATTACACAATATTTTGTTCTATAAGCCCCATGGTGCATCTATGAATTAAGGTAATTTAACGTAATAACGTAATTTGAATATATCTTTATTTTAAAAGACATTTGTTCAAAGATAATTTTGAGTTCGTCAACTTAATTAGTAGTGTCGCTTAAATACAGAGTGATTCACGAAATCTTTCAGCGCTTTCTGAGCTCACTCTACAAGCCAAAAAAACAATCTTTATATATAAATATATGTCGTAAAACGCTTTGGTAACGAGTTCAGCTAGCGAAAGATTTCGCCCGGAACTCAGCACCTTCAGTGAAATGAAGACTTACTGAAATTCTTAGAAGGTAAATTGAGGAGCAAATTCAGTTGTTTTGCATGGTTTTGAACTTGAAAAAACAAATAACACAGGGCTCACAACTATTGTATATCTTTTGGTTTTTAAGATATTCGACGTAATACAATCGTTATTATTTTAAACTTAACATAGCCTATCATACGTATTGAAATTTACAAAATTTGGAATGAAACTAAAAATATCTACTAGCTGATATTTATTTGTTTTTCAGGTTAAAAATATATAATTTACAACTAATTTCGCGCCGTAGTTTACCTTCTCAGAATTTCAGCAAATATTAATTTCCCCGAGGGTACTGAGTTTCGGGCGAAATCTTTCGCTAGCCGTAACTAACTACCAAAGCGTTGTAGGATATGTTTGTATAAAGTGTTTTCTTTTTTTTGGTCTATAGAGTGAGCCCAGAAAGCGCCAGTAAATTTCTTGAATCACTCTGTATAATGAATGTTTGATTCCTAATAGATTTCCTATTAGATGTTTAGTGTTTGTTAACGTGTAATTCAAGATATTTAGCACTATCTATTGGAGGAATTTGTGTGCTGTTCAAAAATTGGGCAAGTATTTCTTTTTAATGTGAGTGTTTCTTGCTTCGGAATACTGTCATCATCCTCCGTGGTCGTATCCACTCGTGTGTTATGTGAACATTGTCTTGTGACTTAATAAAAATAAACTAGGGTACATTCGTAACGTAGTGGTTAGCGCGCTATCCCACAAACTGGAAGGTTCTGAGTTCGATATCTGGCTAGGATCTGAAATTTATTACGTCATAAAACTAGAACAATATACAAAGTATGAAATTTATATTTTTTATTAGAGAAAATTATGCAAACACAATCTTTTCAAAAGATACAATACGGATGAAAAACATTGATCTATGAAAATATTTAACAGATCGATTAAATTTAACAAATTTCATACTTTAAAATATAATTTTCAATTAAACAGTGATAAAAATATGATCAGAATTTCAGTAAACTTAACTTACTGAACGTGGAACTAATAAACAAAGATTTCAGTGATTTTTAAAATTACAAAAAAGGTAACCTTATGTAAAAACTGAAAGTACAAAACCTAATAAAACTGATTCAGAGTTTAAACTTTTTTAAAAATAAAAATAATAGGTTTAGCATTAAATCTACTTTGCCATTATTAAAATATATGGATTTAAACTTTATACTTCGTTTATTAAATAAATTGTTCATGAAAATTAACAAAGATACTGGACAGATTTTAGGTTTATATTCTGTACTAGTTAGAACGGAAACAAAGTTGATTAAACTTTCAAGTAGTATTCATGAATGAGTATATACTTAACTCCAATTTCGAGTAGGGAACAAACTCTGATCTGTTAGCGAAGTTGAGGTGCAAACTTACCTCTTACCCAATGTTTGTTTACATTTTACCAGTTGAAGAAATCCGATCCTATCCTTACAGTGGAAACAACAGGGTGAGCTAATTTGTGCATATCCCACAACATAATGTCCTAAGGGCAGTATTGGTCCAAACACCCCTCAAAAACCCCTTAGCTACAACTTCAACTCGATATTCTAACCTCCCTTCCATCAATATCTTAGGGTGAAACTCCTTAAGGAATAAACCACTGAATCACCCTCCATGTCAAATTATTCTTGAGTGTTTCTCCCTTCTAAATACATTAACGAATTTCTTTCAGAAATCCGTTCGATTCCTTAATAATGTTACTTATTATACTAAAATAATATAAATGCTATACTAATGTACTAATTATATAATATACAAATTAATCTCCCCATAACAGACACGTAGTGTCGAATTGTGTACATTCGAACTGTAAGTTGCAGGGTTATAATAAAGAGTTCTGTTTCTTAACAAAGGGTCAGCCAATTAAATGACTGAATTATTCAAAGACAGAAGAGGCAGAGGTGCAAAAAACACTAATCAGAGTTATCTCCTCTGAAATTAATGAATTTCATTATACACCCAGACCCTGTGGTGAATGAAGTGAACGTGTCATTTGCAGAGTGGAAGATATTGTGCTTTTCAGAGGGCCCGGCATGCTGATAAACGTACTTTTCCGCTCAGTGAGGAAGGCAATAGTAAACCACCTCAGTCCTTGTTTTACTTAGTAAAACTTTTACAGATTCAAACCAGTCTTTTGGCTGATGAGCTAAACATCATACTAATTAAATAATATAACAACAAACTAATTATATAATATACTAATATACTTAACTATATTTATACGTACTATATTGGCAGTAATACATTGAGAGTAAAATTTCTTCTGCCAAAATCAAATAAATTATCTCTGTGTAACTTCAACCAATGTTAAAACTCATATTCACAAATGAAGAACAATTTTTGAGTAATTATTTTAAAATTTTAATATTAAAATTTCGGAATGATTTCCGTCAAAAACAAATTAAGAATATTTTATACGTAGGCCTACCTTGTAACAATTTGTAAGCAACAAATTCATTTTTGGTGATCTAAATTTGAAGAATAATTTTAAACATTAGATTTAAATGTAAAATATTGGGATAGACTTTATGAACACCTAATTTTACTAGCTATCAATTTTTTTTAGCTGTGTAATAAAATAATTGTGTACTTATGTTTATTTTTATTTATGTAAAGTCGCATCTACAGCTTGGTTATTAGTGACTACGTTGGTTTATAGAATTAAAGCAGTGATTTTTGACTTGTAAACATTTGGTGTAATTTTTTTTTTAAAGTTGTGTTTTAGTTAATTCAAGTTCACATTTATTAAATCCAAACAGCATAGTCATTGGTAACCACAGTTGAATATAAATCGTCGAGTCGATTACGTCGTCGTTTACGTGTCAAACGTGTAAACGTAATGTAAACGTAAACACGTGTTACGTGTCACGTGTCACGTGTTTACGTGTTAAATTTTCCGAAACCCAGCCGAAAATCGAAACAGAGATATTCTCCTAACAGTCTAGTCTAGTACCTACACTAAGAAATGCGCCACGAGGACAAAATAGTTAAGGAGGGGTCTACCTTTATTTTACACAAAAAAATGTATTTGTTCCAAATTAATCTCCATTCTTTTTTTAAAAATATAGTATAATTTGTTTTATCATCGGTAGTTGCTTAGTATTATTTTAAAAATAAATATTAATAGGTGTCATACCGGTTAGAAAAAAATTAGTAATTTTGTTTTATCGTTTTCCGCAAATTATGTTTTTTGCGTGTAGTTAAATGCTAGAACGAACGTAACTTTTGATCTAAAGAAGCTGGAGCTGTTTTTTATATTGTTCACATTTTCACATTCTGTGATCTTATAGAGCCTTTTTCCTGTAATATTTATGTAGAATTTTTAAAATTAGCTCAATTACATAAAAATAAAGTAAATTTTGCTTACTAATTAAAATACTTATTTTGTTTCTTACAAATAATAGCTTAAAAAACCTTCTTACAGATCACAGAGCAGATTTTTTTCTATAAATTGGCATAACTTTTAATAAATTTGATTAAAAATTTAAAAAGATATTATCGTTCTAAGATTGCGCTAAAAACACCATTTTGGTTTATTGTAGGGTTGCGGTAAATATTTTTTTAAATTAGAATCTTTTTAAATGCTTTTACACATAGGTACTATTTTATTGTGCTAAAAACGTTATTGATTCTGAGTATTAGTAAAAAATTAAAAATTAAGGTAGACTCCTCCTTTAAACGATGTTTTTTTAGAAATTACTACATAGTTGTTCTTCGACTTACTTAAAAATTATTAAATATTACTTTATGAAATAAGCTGTAAAATGTAGTCGATTCAATTACACTTCAGGTTTATTATATACACAATAGTAAATATAAGAATAATTAATTTGTTACAAGAATTTAATTAATTAGGTTTTTAAATAAATAAGTTTTCAATAAAATATTTGATTTAAAATCAATTGAAATACTCAAAAATATGTAAAGGTGTAAGGTAGTTTATTCTTCAGTATAGATTTTAATTCATATTTTCTTCACTCATTATTTATTCTGTGTGGGGTTTACAGAGCCTTTGTTGCCGCAAAATTTAAAAGTGGCATTGTTTTGTATTAAAACATGTAGTATAAAGAAACAGGGATGTTGCACAAACGAAATTAAAATAATAGGAATAAACTTTAGGGAGAAGGGGGTTGGTTGTTTTATGCGCTGGGTGTGGTACGAAGGAACATATGAATTGCCGCGGGTAGATTTGTCGGGAGCTCCTACTGATACGTAGGTAAGACCATGTTACTTATACAACGCTATGTGGGTGAATGGTTATGTAAATTCTAAAACGGTAGAGATTCCTAAAGAAATTCCCTTCAGGCATATAGAGGGTGCCGCACGTCATACGACGTTGTGTCTTCGATCAATGGCGGATGATAGCCGAACCGGAAATTACCGAAGACGACCGAGTCAGAGAAGGTTCAGTTTGCATGCTAATTAAAACACACTGATGATCGCCATCTCCTTTGGGGAGATGGAATAATTATTTTCTGATGCTATCTTCTCCTCCTGAAAACCCCTTTACTGTCTTAACTTTATTGAATCTCTTGTTTGTTTACCTTATAAAGAAGGCAACAGCAACTCTACATAGTAAGCCTTCAACTCGCATCGCATTTAAAACAATGACAGACGACGACGGGCTTTAGGAAGTGGAATTTTCTTCACTTTACTTTCTCATAAGCATTGCCAGCACTTAAGCCGGCTTCGAATTAAGTCCATTATTTCAGAGGGGAACTCTTCTTCCGGGTTATTTCTTCCACCCTCAAATACACTACTTATCAACAACTCTTCTATGTGCAAACGCGTTTCTCGGTTTAAACATTCCTTTAGCGGCTATATACCTCAATGTTTTAGCAATCTTACTTAATAACGTACGTAAAATAAAACAACTCTATCAGTACTGCAACTGCAAATCAAATGAATTAAGAATGCTCAGAGGAATTTTGATAACTTACACTAAAAAGAAAATCAACGTGAAGATGTTATATTAATTATTATGTAAGAAAACTTTATATATTTTATGTCCTTGATTTTACTGAATCTGGTATACATAACAACATTAAGAAATAAAATAAAAATTTATCTGTTACATAACATTTAATCCAAAACGCATATCCACAAATACAAAAACAAATCATGGGACCGGTAAACAAGTTCACAGGATAGACAAATGTTGTAACGTGTGGTTAAAATCTTTTATAACATGATCATTAAGTAACAAGCGTATCAGATTTAAAACCAAAATCTTGTTTAATGTATTTCAACTGGAGATTCTTTTAGTCCTTAAGCCCGAAACAAAGAGTTTCTACTGAATAGATTTAAACAACTTTCCGTAGTTGTGAAGATGAAACTTTTGGGGTGCTGTAAAACCTCCATATTAGCAATTGGTAAGCCAGAACGAAATTTAGTGAAGTAAGTAAAAAACAAATTGAATTAAAGTTTTGATGGTATCGACGTTTGAAAGATCAGTATATTTTAAAGGGTTGTTAAGGTAACAGAAATTGTTTATATCTCATTTCATAAATAACACTTTTTTAAATTCCTAATGCGTGTACGTTCCAATCTGTTCAATTCAGAACAAAAAAACAACCTTATTACCCAATGGAATGTGGATGATGTGTATGACGTGTAAATGAGATCTTGTACAGACCCAGGCCGACCATTCCTGAGAGAGTATGGTTAATTGAAGTCTAACCATCAATTTACACCGGTAACCACTTTCTAGTATTCAAAACTGCATAAAGGTAACTACTTCTAAAAGGATTTGAACCAGGAACGATCGTCTTCGAAAATCAGCTGTTACCTCTAGAATAACCCGGTGGGCCATAATAACATTATTAAAAACATCGCCGAATAAGACTATAACTTTTAATGTAATGGTTAAATTTGCTGTTAAGAATAAATTAGTATTATTGTGCGATTATTGGCAAGAGTCGGATTTAAAAAACATTATTATAAAGTTGTTGTTTAGGTCATCAGCCACAAGAGTGGCTTGAACCTTTAGAAGATTTACTAAATAAATCGAGGACTGAGGAGGTTTACAATTGCCTTCCTCACTGAGTGAAAAATATGCTTATCAGCATGCCCGGCCCTACAAAAAGCATCTATTTTCCACCCTGCAAATAACACCACTTCACTCACCACAGGGTCTGGCTGTATAATGAAATTCATTATTTTCAGAGGAGATAACTCCTAAAGATTAGTGTCTTTTACACCTCTACCTCTTCTGTTCTTAAATGATTTAGTAATTTAATTGACTGATCATGAGATAAGAAACAGAACTATTTTTTGTAGCCTTGGAACTAATAGATTGAGTGCAAATAATTTAACAGTCCACCTGTCTATTATGGATAAAGTTACAAACGCATAATAATCTACATTAATTAAAAACAAAAAAAAAATCTTAAATTAATAATTTATGTTTTTAATATAAATTTCTTTATAAACATTTTATTATTGTCAGTATTTTGTTTTATAACTACTTTATATACAGCCCACTTGGTTTAAATGAACAAAAAAAAATTAAATTGAGAAGACGACAAAAATAAAAACAGTGTTTCTAAATTGAAATAATTTTTATTTTCAATTTAAAAGAATTAGTTAAGTAAAGACCACACTTGAGTTGGTGCATTTAGAAGAATCTTACAGTATTTTATAATGTAAAAGCGTTTAGATGCGAAAGAAATCGGAGATAAAACCACTGAACACATCGTATAAGGTTGTGTCGATCGGAATGTTTATGGTGTTCGCACAAGTGCAAGTCGAAAGTGCATTTTAACTAATTGTTTTATTGTAACGTAATCAGATAGCCGTTGTGTCGATTGTCAGTCCGATGTTTTTTTATCCAGTATTGTATTTTATATAGGCGCAAGGTATACGATGCAGACATGTCGGCGTGTGGGACAAATGGGAAACCAATGTTAGCATGGCTGTATTAGACAGCCGGGAAAAGTTTAAAGAAAATAATCGTTCTTTCATACACATATATATGTATATATACATACATATTATACATAAAAACGTACGTACTCTTCAATTTTAAAAAAGATTTCAAAGAGAACTTAAGAAGGTGTGTTCTATTGTTTTAACAATAAGATTTTACCGATTCATGTGGGTTGAAATAAAACTTTTATCATATTATTAAGTACGCATTATATACCAATAAACACAGTAATAATGTCAAATACTTTAACAATACCTAAATAAAACATGCCCCCTAAACAAATAATACATCTCTTATAAAATTAATTCTAAACCCTATAATCATCCGTTTTATTATTTTAATAGTAAACGGAAATTTGAATAAAATATAAGTAAAAAATTTCAACTAAACGTTATACAAAATTATAAATCCTAAACGTTCGCTTCTCTTGTATGTCTGTTAAAATATTAACAAAAACATTCACCTAATAAGAATAGAATATCACATAAAAGAAATTAAGTAATACTCTTAAAATTTAAAAAAGAAACAATACCAAATAAAATTTAAATACCTTATGAAATTTAATGTATGTAGTAAGTTTCACGAATAGAATTGAAACAATATATAATAATTAAGTTAAAATTTGGTTCATTATCACCAAGATACTTGTACTTAAAATTTTATATACTGCTACGTTATAATTTGTTCATTTTCTTTAAACAATAAAATCTGGCAGAGAAATGTAAAAACTAAAAGTTAGTCAAACATTCATCGCTGTATAACCTCTTTGATGGTCATTTCTTTTCGAATTATCCAATTTAAAGAATACGATTAATCAACCTTTCGGCCCATGCTTCTTTCATATTTCCTGAATACTTTTTCCTTCCTTCTTTAGACCATTTCTTGGCGTTTGTTGTTTTCCTCCTGAAACGCTTAATTTGTTTTAACCTCCTTAAGTTTTCTTTATCACAGACGATTACTGGTGTAATTTTGTAAATTTCCAGTTTATACTTATTTCGTAGTGCCACGGGATTTCGGCTTTGTGCTTATTTAAAATGTTGAAGATTTGTTTGGTTAATCTGGATTCGTCCAATCTGTATATTATATGGCCATAAAATTGTAATTTTTTTTCTACTTGTGTGTGAAAGCTTTTCCACATTTGTATTGATTTCTATGTTTGATTTTAACCCAAATTCTGATCCTAATTTCTTGGGTTCTAAAATTTTCCTTTAGATTTTTCTTTCATTTTACTCTAGTATTTCCATGGTAGAAAATTAATGGTTTTTAACGTTTCTGCTGCGTATAAAATTTCTGGTATAACTACTGTTTGGTAGTGTCTTATTTTTGAGTTCCAAGACAGGGATTTATTTGTAGTGAAGATAAAAAAATATATATATATATATACTGTACTTTTTTGGAGGGGGGCTCCCAAACTTCCTTACACACCGCCGTCACCACTCACTACTCTAACTGGTTGCAAGGATATGAGGTGGTACAGTAGAACAGTAATAGAATATTGCCATTACCTATTGGTGCAGTATTACTGGACCATTATATTCTTATCATTGTAATTTTTTCGCCAGAAAAACAGTCAGATGCCAAACACAACAAATACCACGTTGACACAAAGAACATAAAACACATAAAAAAACATAACAATTACTTTATTTTACAGTCTTCTTTCACAGTATTTTGCGTAATTTTTCTTAATACTGGTATCCCTGTGAAACAAACTACCTTTCCGTTTGTATCATTAGCTATAGCTATACACCTATTAATTGGAGCTATTTTACTCTGGTGGCACCAGCAACAATCTGAAATTTGTTAAAGTTCTGCAAGGCAACCTCAGAAATATATTCGAGATAGCTGGAATATCAAACCGTGAATGTAGAATATTGTAAATGTACAGAACTTACAATATTCTAATCCTCCCGTTTAGATTTTGAAGTCCGTAGAATGAGAGAGCGTCCTCATAGTTATTAAAAATAATATTTTTAATAATATTAAAAATAATATTTTTAATAATATTAAAAAAAAGTAATGAATAAATAAATATAGAATAATATTCATGGTAATGTTTTTCATAACCTTGGCTATTTTTCTAGATTTTTGTTACTTTACTTTTTTGGTTCAATGTGATTTCTAAATTATTTTTTTTCGAAGGTCTTTTTGAACGGTTTTTGTTTTCCCACATATCACTGTTCTTATTTTTTATAGAACAAATAAACATTTTGTTCAACTTAAAGAAAAAGCCTTCAGGGTTTAAACATTTCTACAGGGTATGTATAAAGAGAAAAAAGTAATAATAAACACTTAATGCGTTAAGTGTAATGTAAAAAATACTGTGATTTTAAAGAAAATAAAAATATTAAAGAAATAACCATAGTAGACTATGGTGTGTAATTTGACGTCATTGGGGTGATTTACGGGACTGGAAGATTGGGTAGACGAGACAATTGTTTGAGAATGGTTCATCTTTTAACGTATCAAAAGAGATAACTAGTGACCAAGAAGCCGCTCATTCTATATCATAAGAAAAACAACCGCAATAAAACCAACGTCTATACAATTATTTTCCAAACGGTATTATTGTATTTTTAATGTCGTAGTCGTATAGTACCTAATTCAGAGTATAATTTTTGTGATTTACGATTCACTTACAAGAAAATATTTGCATTCTTTTTTTAGAAATCAGCTGTAAGCTGTTAATCTTTTTAGATGTTTAATTGTTATTTGGCACCAGCAAACAACAAGTTTCTTATGACCGAAACAGAAACGAATTTTTTGTATTTTTTTCGTATAGGGGCAATTTAGGATCACGTGAGGTGACTTTAGAGGTTTTTGGAAGCTCTTTTTGTAGCCCATACTGTCACCATTTGCTCACTGTAGGTTTCGCTCCTTTCTTTTGTCCACCCGATTCTCTGTTTTAGCTAATCATAAGAAGCTCTTAAAGTCCGTAATTAGTTGTCTGAATTTGGTTCAGTTTATTCCGATTTTGTTAATATCTTTCTGATTTTTTCAAACCATTTATCTGACATATAAGGTGTATTTTTTAGTGTCTTAAAAATGTATTTTGTCAATCGAGTCATCTTTTCTATGGAAATTTGTAGCCTTCTTTTTCTAATAGTTTCCAGAAATGATTCATTTTCCTTGTACAGTTCTTTTTGACCTCCTAACCTAAATTGTCCGTTTACTAGCTTCAGAAGCATTAACTTGCAGAGGATTTTTTATCATTTTTTTTCTCCTCAAACCAGTCTTCCCGATAATTCTAAAGCACCTCCTCGCGTACAGACACACAGTGATATCACAATATTATAATGTCAATAATTAGAATCGAATTGAATTTGTATATAACGTATTTCTGTTTTGTCATAATATCAATAAAAAAATTATAAAAATGTGAATTGTTTGTTTACTTTTACTAAAAGCATGTAAATTATTTTTGGAAATTAAATTATAGTTATTATTATTATTATTATTTTAGTCATTATTTAAATAAGGAACAACTTCGAAAAAATTCCGACATAGTTGAATTAAAATAAAGTAACTTGTCAGAAAATTTAACTTCAAAACTATTCCTTTTATAATCATTTTGGTGGCTCAGTAATTGTTAACTGTTAACCCAATGATCTTGTCTCAATTCCTGGAGAATTTTCTAGACATTAACAATAATGTAGAATTTACTCCTTTCATTAAAATTGGTGAATTGATTATCGGGGAACTGTATAAAAGAGAAAAATAAATAAAAAAATTCTCATTATCGAGGAATTCGTATATTTATGTTATTTTAAGGCATTTTTATTTAATATATCTGCAGGACAGCTAAAAAAACTGAATGAAAGTTTTGTAGTTTCAATGTAGATAGCAAAAAAAATTCTCACAACAAAACCCAACTTAATATCCATTACAGTTGGTAGTTTTTCTAGTAAATAGACTTAATTTCTTTTTACAATGATACAAAAATCATATTTTGGTGTAAACTGTTCACTGTTCACCAACCATATCTGTTTTCTAGTATGCTAAATTCAATAAACTGATAGAAGTTTTTTGAATGACGATTAACTTAAAAACGTTCTACTTTTTAATTCCAGGAAACCTAATAAGAGTCTCATAAAATGTTCAATGGAAATCAATAAGCTTAAATTCTTGAATGTTATCTCAGGATCCGGTTTTAATAGATCTAAAAGCGATTTCTTTTATAACTATTTATTATTTTTTACGATGATAATAATAGAATTGTTTTAGAATTTAGAAATATAAAAACAGCTAAATTGAGTGGCTTTGTTGATGAGAAATGGAGAGTTTGTGAGAACAAGCATTTGAATGAATGTCTAAGAACCTAATACTCAAGACTCAGTCGTGATGAAATAAGTGCGGTGTGGTCCAATGATACGTTCAACTAGGTATGCTGTAATTATCAACTATTAAGTTCAATGTTAAGATGGCGTCTCTTTTGATTTATTTCCACCTGTAATAATAATAATACGAATAATAATAATATTCTCGTCCACTGATAGTCTTACATTCAAACTTTCATTGGTTCAGGACCGGTTATTCTTTTATACAGTTAAGACCATCATAAGGTACGAATGTAGGAATATACATTTTTATTTTTACATTCACAATATACTTATATATAATTGCTTTGTATATCTCTTAACATCTCCTATAACTTAAAACAGAAATACTAAAAAAATATTTTTAATATTTATTTCGGTTTTAAATAATAATTACTCTATTATTTTAAAATATTATTATTGTACCCACTTTTGTTATAGCTACCAATTAGAAAACAACATTTTTACAGAAGCTACTAATATTATGTTTTTCTGATTTTTTAATGTTTTTTAAAAATGTTCTGGAAAACATAAGTTCTATATTTACGTTATTGAATTATAAATTGGACTTCTGCAAGACAACGAAGTATAATTAAAGATATATATGAACACTATTTATTAACTTAAATTGTAGTAATTAATATTCATTATACTTTCCCCCATAAATTCATCTAATAGAATCATAATAGGTTTATTTTGTTTTTTTACTGGCAATACCTTGTTTCTTTCTGTAACAATGGATGATATTTCTTTTAAGCTGATAGAATATTTGAACAAAATGGTGAATTAAAAGAAATAATTTGTATTTATTCCTAAATTTAATTTACCTTTATAACATTATAATTTGACGAATTATGGGATTTTCCGATTTTCTCTGATATTCTGTAGAAAGAAAAGAGCGTAACAAGAATTGTTTTTTTTTTAGATTATTGAAATCGCAACAGCAGCTCGGTTATTAGCGATTGCAGTGGATTATCTAACTGGAACAGTGGGTTTTAACTTAAGAAAAGTTCCAGATCCTAGCCGGGAATCGAACCCGGGACCTCCTCGTAATAGACTAGCGCGCTACCACTACGCTACGGAGGCGGCCAGAATTGTTTATTTTAGTAAAATTGACGTTTTCTGATCTTTTCATTTGCGTTTACCTGTTCTGCTCTTTAATTTTAATGCACACGATGGATGGGGATAGATGAAAATGAGTGATGAAAAAATGTCTGACAAGGAATCGGACCTGAGACAACTACACCAAGGTACGGCTACTACTGTTAGTTAATCAGAAACTGAATTACATAAGCTACAAAATGGTTAGGCTGGAGAAGAAAAAAAACATGTTGTTTAGGTCACTAGCCGTAAGGCTGGTTTGAACCTGTAGAGGTTTTACTAAGTAAAACGAGGAGTTAGGTGGTTTACTAATGCCATCCTCACTGAGTGGAAAAGTATGCTTATCAGCATGCCGGGCTCTCTGAAAAGCACATATTTTTCACTCTGCAAATGACACCTTCACTTCATTCACCACAGGGTCTGGCTGTGTAATGAAATTCATTACTTCCAGAAGGAGATAACTCTGATTAGTGTCTTTTATACCTCTACCTCTTCCGTTCTTAAATGATTCAATCATTTAATTGGATAACCATGTGATAAGAATAATAACTATTTATTTTACCCCACATCGAACAGATTGAGTGTAAATAATTTGATACTCCACCTGTCTGTTATGGGCTGGCAAAAAACATATCAAGAGAATTCGAGCGAAGAATTTAAAAAATACGTTTCCGGTTTATTTTGGTACTGATCAATATAAATTTACGTCCGCTTTAGATTTCAGTAGAAGAAAAAGTATTAACTTTATATTTAAAAAAAGGAATCAAATCTGGAATATTTAATATTTAAAAATATTAAACGAAAATCTATTTAAAACCAGAAAGAAATTAAAGAGATGAATTATAAAAATTACATTTATTATGAATGAATGAAGTAAGAAATTAAATTGGTAATGTTAAGCTTACAGCAAAATTTATGAAGTAATGTTTCTTTTATGATAATGTATATAAGCTTATTTGACAGCGATAAGGTCATTAAGGTTTACAAAAATTGTGTAGAAATATATTTTAAAAGTTCCCCTTACTGCTTAGAAAATAATAAGTAGAAAAAACGCGTTTCATCTTATTGCGGGTGCTGAAATGGCACATCTGTTCACCCACGTATTCAAAATCTTGTTACGTCTAATTTATGATTCATAACAATAAAAACGGTAATTTCAACTCGGTCGTTGTTTAAATATTCTTCCTTTAATGTTTTTTTTTCTATCTAATCCATTTCTAGAGATCTGGGGACAAAAGAAAGTACCCCCAAATTAGTGAAAAGATATGTAGAGCTATTAGTGGGGTGCTTGCAGGGGTATTAAAAATTCAATCTTCGGTATTGTCGTCACCACAAGCCAAGATGATTACTTTTTTACTCGCTTTACGATCTAGCTGCATCATTTATTCAACAGTTTTACAATAAATGATAACCAAGTTTAACAATTTGTATAAGTTATGGTTAGCTAGACGATTGTTTTACCCAAGTAAACTTACGTAATAAGGAATTCAGCGAGCAATTTTTAGTAATAACTTAAATTTATACCAGTTGCTCCATTATTTCATCAAAATTAAAGAATGTAATATTAATTTTTTACAAATATTTTAGTAAACGATAGATTCAAGTAAAGAGAAAAACCAATCTGTTTTAAATAATAAATACTTTCACAAGACTTTATGACAGAAATTATGTAACTTATACGAGTATTTAAGGACTTAAATCACCTATTTTAAAATCAAAATTATATTTAAATATTTATGTTCATAATTTTTACCGTTTATTTTATTACTTTCTCTCTCCTACATAAATACATAGGTAGAAAAGTATTGTTTTCATGTCGATATTTCGAAATCGAGTTTTCACCCGATCCACACTTTTTCAGACCCCCTGAACCCAAAAAACATGTTTTTAGCGATTGGTGTGTGTGTGAAAAATATCTCAAGAACGGAACATCGTACTAAGTTGAAACTTAAAACTTAAGTACTACTAAAGGACTCGACTCGAACATTTTCATAAAAATCGGTTCACCGGAAGTAGTAATTTATTTGTGTAATTTTTCACTTTTTTGCGATTTTCTCAAAAACGGCTACTTGAAATTGTTTTAAAAATCGCCTGAATTACTACATTTTGTATGTTCTACATGATAGGGTAGGCGCCAAGTCTACTGAAATTTTTAAACAGGCTGTTTTCTCGAAAAGAATTCTTTTTAAGATTGCGGTTTTAATATGCATTTTAGGGCAATACTGTATATTATTAAGTTGTAGACAATTTAAAAACCTACATCTTGTATTTCAAACATTTCCGTGTATAACGCTTAGATTAGCGGTAATTAGTGATTTTCTGTTTTTTTTTTCATAAAAATCTGTAAAAAAATTAATTTTTTAAGATTTCGGCTTCAGTATAAATTTTACGACAAAAGTGTACAATCTAATTTATAAGAACTATTGAATTTTTAAGTTTTAAATCTTATTTATAAATTGCTGTAGGTTGTAATGTTTTACCCATATCAGATACATACGGGGTTTTTAATTTTTGTAAAGAGTACTGATTGTAACTAGCACTGTTTGAAATTAATTTGTAAATAGAAATACTGTATTATCTAGACTCACCTCTAGAATCACATAACAAACCGAGAAATTAATTTAACATTCGTATATTTTTAAGTAGATTAAGATATTTTTATTTACATAAATTAATAAAATCGCTTTTCAAAGAAACTTGGCTACAGGCATTCTCTACTGTGAGCTGAAATATGAGTTCTTACAAAAGCCAACGTACTGTAGACATTAGAAGACTTAAAAAGTTATTTCCTAAAATGAAACAAGAGTATTTGAATAATATAAATCTTAATTAAATTTAAGTTATTTGTAAATAAACGTAAAGCATAAACAAAGCTCGACAAAGGATTTTATAGCTTACAAAACTTTTGGTTTTAACAACAACATTTGCCTGAAGCAGACAGACAGACAGTTTAGAGGGTAGAAGATTATGAAATAAACAACGTGGGTAATATAAGAAAGAAGGGATGTGTTTTTGGTGTCTTATTGAAACTGTGTGGGGTGAAGGAAGAGACTTTAGAAAGGGCTAATAGTGTAATAAGGGATGATCACTGTTATTTTCCTTGTCTTGAATTCCCTTAATAAAAGACAGTGAAATGAAATATCAGCTTTAGATGAAATGTTTCAAAACCTGTTTATAGCTCAAACACTTTTTCATCTTTTAACTTATCAACGATATAAAACTAGATTCATGCAATACTTTTATTTTTTTCTTTATTATTATCTAGTAAAGAAGAAGAAGTGAGGTGCGTTGAAACAACAAAATGGAATGAATTAAAAAATTATATTTAGATTCTTGGTTAACAATTTAACAGATTAACAATCTACAAGACAGTCTACCAATTCGGACATAATATGAAGTTCAACTTTAGGGATCTACTAACCTTCACACACGAAACGTATACAAGCGATTCAGAAAAAGATTCTATGAACGATAACGTAATTGTTCTTTTACATTACAAACTCAATGTTGTACAAAGACTTACAAGTCCCATACGTAATTGATGTCGCGAAACAACTATATAAGACGATGCGTAACAAATTAAAATAACATGACAACCCTCTCATATAAAACATGTACACTAGGGCAATACCGGGGGCTCAGCGCAGACGTTTGAAGCGCCTCTGGCCAAGAGATCTTCTTGGCCAATTCAAGGACTGTGGTGATGACTGAACGCTCCTTCAAGTAAACCACTTTTGGAACATTAGCTTCACATTTAGGAATTGTTGTATTGATATAATAAAAGATACTAAATTTCAATTAAAAGTGTCAAAAAAATATTATCGGTTATACAAAACTATTTTTAAAAATGTTTAAAAACATAACAGTATTTTTATGTCATAGGTATTTCAGAAATTATCATAATCTATAAATAAAAAATAGAAAATTACATAAATAATTAAATAGAAATAGAAATAAATATAAATAGAATAAATAATAATAGAAAAATCAGAAAAACACTTTCTTAATATGTTTTAACCTGCCCCATCTGTGCTATTGTGGTAAGGTTCAGGCAGAGAGAAAGGTGGAAGAAAATTTTCAGTATTAAATATTGTTTAGATAACATTATTATGAAATGGAGGTTGAATGCTGGTAAAAAGTATGGATGAGGAGATCGATGCCAAATAAATTTCCCCAAAACGTGCCAGTTAATGACTGGTGTTCCTGACAAATAGACAGAGTCTTCTATTTTCATTTTCGGTCAGTTCTGGCAGAAATCCTATTTCCCTGAGTCTCCGGCTTGACCTCTGGAAACGTGTGGGTTGTCATTATCCAGCAGCATGGATGAGGGTAAAAAGGCGAGTTATAAACACATCTAAACGGAGACATTTTTCTGCTAGGGTTGGCAACCCTAATTATAGAGCCCCTGATCCTCCTGGTAGGGAATTAGGTAGATGGATTGATGTAAATTTAACTCACTCCAAAGTTTCAAAGTCTAAACTCAGACAATACGCCTACTGGACTTTTTTATTTTTTTGCCGTTAATTTTTATTACGGTACTGTATATTGAACTGCATACTTTCGGTATATGTGTCATGCAGGTCATTAGCCGAAAGGCTGGTTTGAACCTCTTGAGGCTAAACTAAGTAAAAAGAGGGTGAGGTAGTTTACTGTTGTCTACTTCACTGAATAGGAAAGTATGGTTATCATACTTTCCTATGATAACCTCATAGCTCCTACGATAAGCTCATAGCTCATGTGAAGCTAGGCCCTCCAAAAAGCATCTCTTTTCCACCTTGAAAATGACACCTTCACTTCATTCACCACACGGACTGGCTGTATAATGCAATTCATTGCTCTCACAGGAGATAACACTGTGACTAAATTTTGGTATACGATATTTAATTTAATGGGCGGTGGAGAATTTTACTTTCAGGAGATATGGTACCCAGTTATACAATTCTCCCTTTAGAACTACGGGTGTTCATTAATCAGATCAAGAGGTCTCGGCTACATTTTCGCTTTAAACGTAGCACAGTTGGGAAGTTCCTTGTAGCCAGGTCATAAACTTGTCGGTTTGAATAGTCATCTAGTCGTTCGCGAAATTTAATACTGAAAGACGCGGTTAGTTCCTTTGCTGCCGGAATTTCGAAATATTCTTGAAGGGTTTCATTGTGTATATACTGAACTTAATGGAAAACATATTTTGTAATGAAATAGGCTTAATCAGGATTTATAGTATATAGGTTTTTATTAGTTATTGCAAATATTACAAATAAATAGAAATAGCTATTTAATAGATTTATTGATTGAAATGGTTTCTCATTCACTTGGTTTAACAAAGTTCATACTTTGAAAGAGACACTGTAACTTGCAGCGAATCGTTCCAATACGTTTTACAACAACAATAACTAAAACAAAAGAAAACCTTTTAAAATAAACTGTAATGCAGTTATTTCAAAAGGAGTATTTTCTCTGTCTAAACTTATTCATACCCTGTCGTTCCAATGTACCTATGAAAATATGAAACTTAATTGAAAAGATGAAATTTATATGGAACAAAAAAATTTTTAGGCAAATAACTGAATTATTGATAACATTATATTGTATAACACAAAAATAAATCAATAAATTTTGAATTATTAATAATACAGATGAAATGTGATAAAATAATAAACACGATTCAATTGTAAAAAGTTTATTTTACGCAGTTTTGGTTTTAGATCACGTTGGGTGGGCTGGAATGATCCATGTTTGAGGATAAACATGGTTCATTGAACATATACCAAACCTATGTTGTTATGTGAGATGATCGTTTTGCATGCATTGAACGTCAAACAGATACTGTTACTTTACAACACAAATGAAATTCTCATAAAATATTGTATGTTATATTATTTATTATCAATAAAATAATGAATATAATCAGCTGTTTCCAAATAACACACAAGGAAGATTTTTACAAGTTTTTACTCTAATCAAAATGTCGGAAATCGAAACCCGTGGACACTTTGCACTAAAGCCAATTCGTTGATGAACTTAATAAATTAAAAATATTAATAACATTTATAAAAATCGTCACACAAAGCAAGAGATAATGTCATGAAATCTTAAAGTTTTTACTTTCTCTTGCCCCATACAAATATATGAAAGAAGGAACGTATTGGTTTTATGCCGATGTTATATAATCTAGCTAACACCGGAAATACACTTTTTCTGGCTTAATGAACTCAAAAAATATGTTTTTAGAAATTAGTCTGTGTGTCTGTGTGTGAACAAAATATCTCAAGAACAGAATAGCGTACAAAATTGAAACTTGAAAATATCCGAATTTAAAATAGATATCACTAGAGAACCTTACACGAAATTTTCATCAAAATCCGTTAACCAGAAGTAGTAGTTCATTTGTGGAATTTTTCTTTTTTGCGATTTTCTCAAAAACGGCTCTTACGATTTTTAAAAATCGCTTCATTTACTAAAGTTTTTATGCTTTAAAAGATAGGGCAAGCGCCATGTCTGCTGAAATTCTTGGGGCTGTGTTTTTGTGGCATAAAACGGGATTTTTTAAAATTTTGGACTTATAACCTATGAGTTTCTTATCACGTAGTCAGCCAATTAAATGGCTGAATCGTTTAAGAATAGAAGAGGTAGATGTGTAAAAACACTAATCAGAGATGTCTCCTCTGAAAATAATGAATTTCATTATACAGCCAGTCCGTGTGGTGAATGAAGTGAAGGTATCATTTACAGAGTGGAATATATGTGCTTTTCAGAGGGCCTGGCATGCTGATAAGCGTACTTTTCCACTCAGTGAGGAAGGCTGAGGTATACCTCATCGTTTTACTTAGTAAAACCTCTACAGTTCAAACCAGCCTTTCGGCTGGTTTTGACACTAAATGACCTAAACAACATAGCCAATAAATTTTAGGGCAAAAAGTCTGTTATAACGATATAGGAAATTAAAAAACCTACAACTTTCATTTCAAAAATTTTCTTATATAACGCTTAATTAGCATCAATTAGTGATTTTTTGTATTTCGCTCATTAGAATGGGTAAAAAATTGTAAAATATAATAATGCGGCCTCAGTAGCATGAATTTTAACCAACATTTTAAGGAAATTAAAATTTTACAAATTATATTTCAAGATTTTTTTTTAACAGAGCCTAGTAGTTTATGGTCAACATTAATGATATTCTGTATTTTTAAATTAGAACAGGTTGATTTTTATTTTGCATCATTCAGATACGATTATGTTTTACATGTTATATTGTTTACTCATGATTAAACACAGGTTATATTTTTAATTATTTACATTAGCAACAGAAAGTTTTGTGTACATTTGACACCAGATCGTTTCCTATGCTACGCTCTGTTCAAAGTAATTTTTTGGATTTGACTAATAAATATAATTCCCTACTATAAAACAATCATTTCTGGTGTAATTTTTAATATAAATTATGTATAATTTTTAATACATATTTTGTGTAAATTATTTTAATATATATAATATGGAGTTATCCTACAATTATAAACTTAAACCGATTCTTAGTTTTGTTTGTCATAATAAACAATAATATAATATTGTAATTTAAAAAGCTTATTACGAGTAATTTTGTGTTATAATAAAGGAGAATAATACAATAAGTACTTATGTATTTTGACTTTAAATACAAAAGTGTAATTATTTGAAAATTACAGAGACCGTATAAAAGTAGGTCATGAAAAAGAAAACTGGCAGGTGGAATACAAAAATGATTTATGAGTTCAGCCGGGTGGTATAAGAATAAACTATTTCAAATACTAGACTCTGTTGTACTACAACACAATCTACCAATTACAAAGGAATTTCTGCAGCTTTAAACTTAGAACTTATAATAACGAGTGATCATAAATTATTATTTGAACTGCTATGCAATGATATTAAGTTATAAAAATAATAAATTACGATACGTGTCTTTTCAACTTTTAATAAGTAACTTATGCATGTTCTTAGACTATATGGGTACATTATGAATACTGTGCTCAGGTAATAAATTTTCTTAGAATTTTAAAAGAAACATACATATAAGTACGGGTTGTATTTAATGTTACCGAAGAAAATTATACTGAACATTTCAACCATTATAATAACATTTATGTTTTAATAGGTAAAAATTACAACTGTTATAATGTTTTACATCACATCAAAAAGTATGCTAATGTAATTTTTATAGATGTAATCGAATCGGAAATGTTTTTTCAAAATATCCCAACGTGATCTTTAAATCAATAAGTTTTTTAAAAACTAAGCATGGAGACTTACCGGGTTGGTCTAGAAGTAAAGTCGTCGCCGTGAATCAGCTGTTTAACAGCTGATTGTACCTTGATGTATTCGAATCCGGTAATAGCTGTTACCCCTTCAATATTTTAACAATTAAAAAACCTAGGTAACGCCCATTTTTTCTGAATTATATAAAATATAACCTGTCGCGTTGGTCTAGTGGTAAAGTCGTCCCCGTGAGTTAGCTATTTAACAGCCGATTTTTGGAGACGAAGGTTCCTAATTCAAATCCTAGTACAGGTACTTGAGAAATGAAAGTGTCTGACCGTTTGAAATAATGTCGTAATGGGATTTGTTCTGACCTACGTTAATAGTTTTAAGTGCATACGGTGGTAAAAAGTGATTGTGGACAGGTAACCAAATTATTATTTTGATTTCTAAAGAATCGTAGTCTATTGTTAGTCAAGTTGGTTTAAGCTTAAGTTTTGCCTCTTATTTCTTCTTACTATCAAGGATTAGACATGACTCTATTCTAAACTTACAAAAAATCCTATCCATACACACAAAAACGAGATAATATTTCAACCCATACATCTCGACTAATGCCGTATTCTTCAAGGTCTTCCTACCGCTCTTTTTCTAACTGGAAGAAAGGAGTACTTAAGTTTTGTAATTGATTTAATGTGTGGAATATTTTTTTATTTATGTAATTTTATTTTTGAGTAGGCTAAGTTTAGTCATTAATTGTAATTATTGATTTGGTTAATACATGTTGTTGTTGTCGTTCAGGTCATCAGCCGAAAGGCTGGTTTGAACCTGTAGAGGTTTTACTAAGTAAAACGAGGAGTTAGGTGGTTTACAATTGCCTTCCTCACTGAGTGGAAAAGCATGCTGATAAGCATGCCCTCTGAAAAGCACATATTTTCCACTCTGCAAACGACACCTTCACTTCATTCACCACAGGGTCTGGCTGTATAATGAAATTCATTACTTTCAGAGGAGATAACTCTGATTAGTGTCTTTTACACCTCTACCTCTTCTGTTCTTAAATGATTCAGTCATTTAATTGGCTGACCATGTGTTAAGAAACAGAACTATTTATTTTAGCCCTGCAACGAACAGATGGAGTGTAAAAAGTTTGACACTCCACCTGTCTCTTATGGGCAGGGTTAATACATATAATATTGTAATAAGTTGTTAAAAGTTTGTTTATTATTTATTAAACTCAGATCCCAAACAAACCTAGGTTTATGTGTAACAATATATTTTATGATACTTAATATTCATTAAAAAAAGTGAATTAACTTATTGTAATTGGTTTCAAGTTCTATGTTTTAAGACGTGCGATTTTCTCACTAAAACGAAACAATAGCTATAATCTTACAAGTAAAATTGTATTGCTAATTTTAAAAATAAACTAATTGCTTTAATATTTTAATGTAAAGATAACATAGGATAGATTTCTCAAATACGAGAGAGACTAATCTAACGATAATAATTATCGATAATCGATAATTTTATAATAATTTTATGAAAACACTATAACAAAGTATGTAAATAATAATGAAATAAATAAATATATGATGATGCATCATTGAGTATTCTTTAAGGAAATTTCAATATTTATCTATCTATGAAATCAAGGTCACATTTTAATAAATTATTACCATATTTCTACAGTTTATTTAAATAAAGAAATCTTTTAATATTTATTCATTTCAATAAACACACAATCATCTATCAATTTATTTATTATTATTTTTATAAATCAATCAAAATAATTATATAGCCATATCAGTACATAAGATTTTTATCCTATTATAAAGTAAAGGGAATAACAAGCAATAAAATTATTGTGCTGCTTCTTGTTGTACTACAATTTTAATTATAAAATACAAAATTGTGTATGTATAATAACTTTAATACCTTATATGTACCTATATATAAGATACCTATAATAAGATTATAAATGATTTAAAGTTAGACTAAAATGAATTCATTAAATAAATTTACAAGTCTTATGAGTTTACCAGTAGAAAGTAGGTCTCGCACTAATTGTAGCGTAACATTAACAAATCAGATTGTTTTCTTAATTCCAACTTTGTCATAACCGATGGGTTTTTTCAAAATATAAATACCAAATACCAAATTATTTACACTCAATCTTTTAGTTGCTGGGCTAAAAAAATAGTTCTCTTTCTTATCACATGGCCAGCCACATATATAGTTCATATGACTGAATTATTTAAGGACAGAAGAGGTATAGGAGTAAAAAATACTAATCAGAGTTATCTCTTCTGAAAATAATGAATTTCATTATCAGCAAGACCCTGTGTTGAATGAAGTAAAGATGTCATTTGCAAAGTGGCAAATATGTGCTTTTCAGAGGGCTCGGCATGCTGATAAGCGTATTTTTCCACTCAGTGAGGAAGGCAATTGTAAACCACCTCACTCCTAGTTATACTTAGTAAAACCTCTACAGGTTCAAACCGGCCTTTCAGTGATGACCTAAACAACAACAAATAGGCTACCAAAATGTTTTTATAAAAATGAACAAAGTAAAATTAGTCTATATTCTCATTAAAATTACAATAAATTTTTTTTTGAATAATAAAATACAATTAGCAGCAATAGTGATAGAAATCCTCTTTCGAAGATAGTGAAGCAGATACGGGATATTTTCTAAATGCTGTAGAAGAAAAACCATCTCAGAATGGGTTCTACACCAATTCGATTTCTGATCTTCTGCATTAGCATTTGTGTGCTGAACAGCCTAATGTAAAACAAAAACAAAGGTTCAGTCTTTTGATTAGTAAAACCTTAAGGAGTTCAAATCAGCGTTCGGCTGGTTATTTTCGACAATTTATTAAAAATTAGTTTTAAAAGGTCCGAGACTATGAAGTTAACCAAAACCCCAGGTTCACTTACCAACAAGGGTCTGGAAATTTTATCATAATTGACCAGTACTGTTTCTCATCATATTGTAGTCGTGACCAAGAAGTTGATGAACTTGAAATAAACTTTTTTTTTGATACTTGCAATTGAAATTTACTATCTGTTATTATATTAATACAACAATTTCTAAATGTAAAGCTAATATTCTAAAACTTGATACAAAAACAGATACGGTCAAGTATCTCGGTCTGACTTTTGATAAACGACTAACTTGGAGCACACATATCAAACAGAAACGTTTATTACTGAATTCCCGACTTAAACTTCTATATTTTACCAATGGCACAAAAATTACGCATATATTGTTCTCTTTTGAAACCTATTTGGACCTACGGATCCCAAATCTACGGTTCAACCAAACCCTCTAACTTGCAACGAATTCAAGCATTCCAGTCAAAAACATTACGCCTTATAGCAAAAGCACCTCTTTACGTCAGCAACAAAACCTTACATACAGATTTGAAAACACCACTTGTACAAAATTCCATTGAATACCTATACAAACGCTTTCACGACAAGTCACACGATCACGAGAACCCCCTGGTGTGTTCACTTTCCTCCGTCCATTTACCTGACAATCCTCCTAGACGCCTTAAAAGACGCTGGAGTAGAGACATGCTAATTTGATATACACATTTCATTCTTGGGGAGGCACCAATGGGGGCCCTACCCCTCTCATGCCTATCATGTCATTTACATAATCACGATAATCATCACATTTGCTTGTTGTAACATTTTACAGTTGTAAATAAAGAATTAAAGAGAAAAAAAAATTTAAGGAGCGTGCAGTAATCATCACAGTCCTACAGTTGGCCAAGAAGATCTCTTGGCCAGAGGTGTTTTAAATGTCTGTGCTAAGTACCCAGTATCGCCCTAGTGTACGCGTAATACATAATTTTTTTGTATGAGAGGGTTATCTTGTAATTTAAATTTGTCATGAATCGTCTTGTAGGCCTATAGTTGTTTCGTGACACCAATTACGTATGGGATATGTAAGTCTTTGTCCAACATTGAGTTTGTGATGTAAAAGGGGCATTGCGTTATCGTTCGTAGAATCTTCTTCTGAATCGCTTATGTACGTTTTATGTGTGAAGGTTTAGCAGATCCCCAAAGTTTACCTCTATATGTTCAGATTGGTCTTAAGACTGTCTTGTAGATTGTTAATTTGTGTGCCCTATGTAATTTAGAACGTCTATCGAGTAAGCGTTTCAGTTGATAAAAGCGTATTTTAAATTTGTGGCGCAAGTGTGTAACATGTAACTTACATTCCTTGTAAGTTTTTTGTCTAAGTCTAAGCCTAAATAACGTGTTTTAGTAGTTGTTGAGGCAGGGGAATATTAATAACGTGAAATGTTGGGCAGTTTTGTCGTCTAAAAGTAAACGTCATTTGTTGTAATTTGTTTTCATTAATTTTAATTTTAAAATCAATTTTTGAAATAAAGTAGGTAAAAAATATTACTACAGCAATAAACTTAGTGAAATATAACAAGTAATTTATTAAGTTATTAAAAATATTGGTTCTAATTTCTGCCAAATAAGTTAAGAATTAAACTACGTATTTATTAATTAAAAATGTAGTTTATCTAACGGAACATATGAATCACATAACCATTCAAATAAAACACAGTTACAAAAGTATCTAGTTATCATTAATTGGAATGATTTTAACCGTAAAGAAATAATATTTTAAAATCTGTCTTAAACTGTTACGATTCAGTTAAGTTCATTTAGAATATATACTATTAGGCTACTCCAAACTGTGTCTAAAATTTTAAGCAGAGTTAATATTAACGGTTTGTGAAATTGAATCAGATTAACTTTAAAACGATTATAATTTAGCAGAATGCTAACAATTATTTCCTCATGAGAACGAATTAAACTAACTGGAATAATTGGGGGTCACTATCTTTTATTACATATTTTTTATCTATTAAAAGTTATAACATCTTCACATACTTATTTTATTAATGTGTGTCTGTATATATGTGTAGATTAATTTTTCTACAACTGCGTGCATTGTTACTAAGAAAATTACTTTAATTAAAGTGTTTATCATAAGTTTTAATTGTATTATCACGTATGCAAATATGAAGGTACGTCGGCAATTAGCTAACATTACTATAATTGCAACAGCACTACTACAGTACCAACTAAACTTGTTTAAAAAATCATTATAAATGACCACTGTTTTATTTTCATATACATATGTATATTTTTACATTTTAATAATACGTAGGAAGTAATGGACGTTAGCAAAAGAAATTGACATTTAAATTTCCTTTTTAATTTATACTTCCTGAAAAATTATTGACAAAATCAATTAAAAGCGGCACCAAAAGAATTTTTTTGGCGTTAATTTTTATTACGGTACTGTAAATCGAGCTGCACAACTTCCGAATATGACATTTAAATGGTGGTAGGGCGTTTAAGGAGAAGAGGTACACAGTGGTACATTCTCCGTTTAAAACTTCGGGTATTGTCCGTTATTCAGACCAAGAGATCTCTACTTCATTTCCGCTTTAAACATCACACAGTTGGGAAGTTCCTTGTTGCTAGATCACAGGCTAGTTGGTTTGGATGGTAATCTAGTCTTTCGTGAAATTCACTATACAAGGACGCGGTTAGCTCCTTACTGTCGGAATTTTGAAATCATCGTGGAGGGTTTTATTTCTTACATAAAAAGGAGCGCCAGACGCAAGTCTTAAGAAATTTTATTGAAAAGCTTCTTTTTTTTATCCGAGGCGGCGAGAAAAAATCAAGTTCACTCCCTCACGATGAAGGAAGTACTGTTGGACTCAATTGAGTCGTCCTCGTCTATCCACAAGAAGACAAAACCGCCTACCAACCAAAAACCTGCCGCCTGGGCACTTGATCCAACATCAGCAAAGAACCCTCCACCTCCCTTGGAACTATTTATATAATAAATCCTTCAAGGGAAATGTCGGATTAAAAAAGTTACATTCTATCAGCGGGACGAATTTAAAAGCCTGGATCGACTTTAAATTACTCTCTGCCGCTATTCCAAAGAGCTGGACACCATAAGTCCAGATTTGTCTTAAAAGGTATTTGCATAATAAAATCTTGGAGCGAAGGTTCAACCTTGATCGAGAGTTAATTAAGCAGAAGAACTGAACGATAATTATTGTAATTTTCATTTGTAATACAGCATTAATATATAATACAAATTTTATTTTATTCATTATAGTATTAGTCAACCCCACAAAATTAAGATATGGCAGTGAGGTCTGGGTGTGAAGGTCTGAGCGATCTATACAGCCTGCAGAGATGGGCTTTTTGAGAAGCATTAAAAATTGCAGAAGACTAAATCGGTTAAGAAATGAGTACATACGGTGACAATTAGGTAATTTCCGTTAGTTAATTTGTGGTAGGTGAGGGTGTGACAATGTTTGTATGTCTCGATTCATGTAATTATTAATTTTGAATCTATAATTTGTTGATAGTTGAGGTGTCTACGTCGAAGTCTCAATGTATGATCGAGTTTCGTACGTAGTAGAAATAGTAGAAACTACATGTGAGTGAACGTAAAAATTTGTTTGAAAATGTTTGTATCCTGTTTGCATGTTTGCGATGCATAATATTAATGAAAATTGATCTTAATACATTATTTAACAATTTAAAAAAATTGTGTAAACTATTAAGAGAAGTCGTAAATAAAATTAAATATACATATGTAAATACACAGAGTATTTTGCAACACCGTGTAATTATGAATCCAATGATCCCTAATAAACCGTTTTGTGTAATACCTTAAAAAATATTAGGAAGCTACTCTGAATAATCTACCACATATTAATCTACAGTATCATTCCTATCAAGCTACTACTCTATTCAAACGAACCACTTAGTGAAACACCTGCTAAATATTTTATGTTATTTTTAATACACTTAAATACAATTTTATCTGACAAGTCATATCTAAATTGTAATTTCATATAATTATCTTTAAGTGATATTTCACTTTTTTTAAATAAAATAAGCGTGAAAAATTTATCGTATCAATTTGTTCGGTATTAAATTGTTCAGAATAGCTGTCCAATTTACCGAAATATTGAATGTATTCACTAATTTTCTTAGTTAATGTTTCTATAAGCTCTTTTCTTCTAAAATTTGATTACATGTATATCTAATGTGTGTACGTTGCAATTTATTCAATTCAAAACAATAAGTAACCACAATGAGATGAGGGTGATGTATATGACGGGTAAATGAGATAATATAGTCTTGAAAAGATCCAGGCCTACCAATCCTCAGAGAGTATGGTTAATTGAGCCCCAACCATCAAAGTACACCGATAACCGTTGTCTAGTATTCATATATGTATAAAAGTAACTACCTTTACAAGGATTTAAACCAGGAAACTTCGTATACAAAAATCAGGTGTTAAACAGCTGATGCGCGACGAAAACTTTATTTCTAGACCAACCCGCTGGGTCTGATGGATATAAGAAGGATTCAATTTTTTACCTTTTTTATTAATTTGTTATCGGGAACTGTACAATATTGACAAATATCCAATTCGATTGCTGTTTTGCTGTAGGTATTATTTTAGGCACAACCGGTGTTACTTAACAAATAATAGTGACTATCTACCAACTGAATGATTAGGCTGGCCCGAAGGCCAATTAAAATAAAATAATTAAATATAATTC
This sequence comes from Catonia carolina, assembly GCA_035578175.1. Lineage (NCBI taxonomy): Eukaryota > Metazoa > Arthropoda > Insecta > Hemiptera > Achilidae > Catonia > Catonia carolina. The sequence continues at coordinate 249,302,293 of JAQMRL010000001.1, read as the reverse complement.
TGCAAAGAGTTTTTCAACAGAGTTTGGTGAATCCTGATATTTTTCAGTAATATCAATAAGTAAAACATTAAATAAGTGTTTTACACTTCGCAGTTATCTGAACTTTATGCGTATTACAGGTGGTTTTAAAAATCATGGAAATTCTAGACAAGATTGGATTATTATGGACTAAATATAGTGCAGATTACCAAAAAATTATGTTTCCGTGCAGTTTAAAAAGCGAATAGCTGAAATAAACGTTAAAAACATTCAGAAAAAGAATACAGAAACAATATTTAAAATGGAATTTTTTTTTTATACTGGAATGTACAATACAACCACTGAATAGGTTAACAACTCATAATTTTTTTTTTTTTTTTTTTATCACACAATATTTTATGTACAATCTGCTTAATAGCAATAAGTACAATTGATCAAATGAATAATTCACATAAAAGGATAAAAACCCAATGGTTTACCCTATATAGGGAGCAATATTTTTAAAAATATCGTTATATCAAGTGTAGTTTTATATGTTTGTGTAAGAGTAAGTGCTTGTGTTTGTGTGTGTTTTTAAAAATCTGAAAGGCAAATCTAGAGGATCAAATCTTTGAAGTCTACGTAATGTGTCACTGTTGTCCAAGAGATTAACTGCCAGAAAGTTCTCATGATTGTTTAATTTTGAAATGTACTTATCACTAAATTCACTGATCACTTCTTTGATTGGTTTGATGTTACAGTCTTCATGGATTCGCAAGTTGTTGACGTACCAAGGAACAGCTAGCATTGTCCTGAGGGTCTTGGATTGGAATCTTTGTAAAATTTCAATATTTGAATTTGACGCAGTTCCCCAAAGCTGTATACCATACGTCCAAATTGGTTTTAGTATCGTTTTGTACAACAATAGTTTGTTATCTATCGAAAGTTTAGATTTATTTCCAATTAACCAAAAATGTTTGCTGAATTTAATGTTGAGTTGTTTGCGTTTAGTTCTTATGTGTTTAGCCCATGTAAGTCTTTTATCCAAATGCATCCCTAAATATTTGACGTCGTCATTTTGTGGAATTTGGATACCATTAAGCGTTACTGGTGGACATGTGTACCTCATAAAATAAATAACACGAAAATATAAATTATTAAAAAACACAAATGTTCAATACCAAGTTTTCAAATAGATCTATAACAATAAATTTAGCAGTGAAATGAAAGAATGCTTTTCAAAAATTCTATTACATGAGCTTAAAAAGAAAACCACAATTATAAGAGAACTTATCTTGAATTTATACAATTAATAATGTTAACAAATTAAAAAGGGGAAGCATTTTCATCTTTTCCTATCAATGTAAAGAACCAGTAAAAAGTTTCAAAAATGCGTAAATGTCCATAATATGGTCTATAATAACATGAGCCATAAAAACATAATAGAAATACGAGTATAAAACCGTTTTTTAGATTAGGTAAGAAATTAGTGACTTTTTACAGAAGGTTTTTCAATACCTAATCTATACAGAACTTTATAAAAAGTAAAAAATCGAAAATAAAAATCTGAAAAAGTACAAATAGAGTTGTAAAAGAAGTGTCAAATTTTTAATTAAAAACAAAACGAATTTCACTATAGAACCAGACACTGAGATCAATTATATAAATTTTTATACACAAAAAAGTGCTACAAAAAGTAGTTCTGCTTCTTTTCACAGTCGTGGTCAGCCAATTATATGGCTGAATTATTTAAGAACCGAAGAGGTAGAGGTGTAAAATACACTAGTCAGATTTATCTCCTCTGAAAGTAATGAATTTCATTATATTATTTATTATTATATTATTAGTTAGAGGTATAAAAGACACTAAACCCGAACGAACTAAAGACTGCAGATGAGATCTAGCCAATAACAGCCAAGGTCGGATGTGAGCTTGCCCCTTCGGTAAGTCACATTGTTCCACCGAACTCCAGCTGATTTTTTGTTAGGCTGTCATCCACAACGGAACCACTACGTGACAACGCAGAATACGATTAACGCAAGTCAATTAGCTCTGTGCTGTGATCTAGGTCCGTATGTACCGCCTTCATCGGCATTCTCTAGTTCGTTAAGCTATAATACAGTTATCTTTTCTGAGAGTAATGAATTTCTTTACACAGGCAGACCTTACTGTGACAATGAAGTGAAGGTGACATTTGCAAGGTGGAAAGAAGATGCTTTTCAGAGGGCCCGGCAGGCTGGTAAGCATTTCCACTCAATGAGGAAGAGATGGTAAACCACCTACTCCTCGTTTTACTTAATAAAGCCTCTAGAGGTTCATACCAGCCTTCCAGCTGATAACCTTACCAAATGAAAGTAGATTTAAATTATTCGTTTCATTTTTTAATTATAGAAACCGTGTCCAGATTACGAAATGCGTCATCGTTTATTACCCAGTAGTAACTAAAACCGTAAATTTTCTTACACATTACGAGCATAGAAAACTTCTAAAAATTGGCAATAAATTTAAAAAAAAAATACTTCATTGAAAACATAATTTCATCTAACGTATTTATTTTGTTAAGTTGTTTTATCGATTAATAGAAAAATAAGGATTAAAAAAGTAACGAACTATTTTATTTTATCAGATCAGGATTAAAAAATATAGTTTGTGTATTTAGTTAATTGCTTCTAAATAAGAGAATAATAAAAATAATACAGAAATAAATGGTAGAAGACAGCAGTCGTGTTGAAACAAAATTAGTATCACAAGTTCTCGCCAATTCAACCTGACCCGCGGTTGACTAGTGGTGAGATGGAGCTGAACGGAGCAATCACGTCTTTATCTTTTCTTATTTGCTTTCTCAATCTATCTGTCTTTCACCCTCACATCGTCTTTGTCTTTCATTCGGTTTGTATGTGCTCAATGATACGTGACCGACCGACAACAATGTTCAATGTATAACAAACTAACACTTTTAAGTTTAAAAACATAATAATGCACTTTGCGATTTCAAATAAATATATAGATTTTATGTTAGATCGCACACAATTATACTCCACCAAGTACCTTTGAATAAAATACATACAATATTGTATGACTCTATTGTAAATTTATGATTTTTACAATTTCCTGTAAGTATTACTTTTTATTAAAGTCAGTAACAGTGAATTTTATTACAGAATCGTGTCATCTTTACTAAAGAATTTGATCGTCCTGTACGGTAAATTATTTTACAAATAATTTATCTGATTGTCTTAATTATATATGAAGCCTCATAAAATGTAATAAATTATTAAAAATTAAATTTTTCGGTTTTCGGATTCGTAATCTGCAAAAAAGTTAGTGAGCTTGGTTGGGTTTGAAGTTCCGGTTTTGACCGGAAATTTCCCACAACCGTAAATCAAGAAACAAACGTCAAAAACTTCAAGAGATAGCAACAATTGGTTTTTGGATTTGTTATAAACACAAAAATTAGTAGGCCAGGATCGGGTTTCAAGTTCCGATTTTGATAGGAAGTAGATCAAAACCGGAAATCAAGAAATTAATTTTGAAACAGTTGAATGACAATATAGTTCCTCTTGAAAAGTATTTAGATACAGAAATCATTGGGTTTGCAGTAACAGTTTCAACCGGAAGTCAAGAATTCAAATTCGGATTTGGAAACAAAGTAGTGCCATTCGATTCCTCTTAAAGAGTAGATACAGAATCACTGGGTTTGTAGTTCCGGGTTGAACCGGAAGTCAAGAACAAAAATACCGTCATTTGATTCCTCTTAAATAGTATTTAGATACAGAAACCACTGAGTTTGCAGTCTGGTTTCGGAAGTGGCCCAAAACTAGAAGTCAAGAAATGAAAGTAGGAATTTGGAAACAAAAATAGTGTCATTCGATTTGTTTTAAATAGTATTTAGGTACAGTATCATTGGGTTTGCAGTACGGGTCCAACCGGGAGTCAAGAAATCAAATTCGGATTTGCAAACAAAAATAGTGTCATTCGATTCCTCTTAAAGAGTAGATACAGAATCATTGGGTTTGCCATTCCGGGTTCAACCGGAAGTCAAGAAATCAAATTCGGAATTTGTAAACAAAAATAGTGTCATTCGATTCCTCTTAAATAGTATTTAGATATAGGAATTATTGGGTTTGCAGTTCCGGTTTCGGAAGTGGCCCAAAACTGAGAGTCAAGAAATGAAAGTCGAAATTTGCACGCAAAAATCGTGTCATTTGATTCCTCTTAAAGAGTAAATACAGAAATCACTAAAGGTTTTTGCCATAAGTCAAAGGTAAGCCTTTTATAAAATTCCACCAGCCATGAACACGTCGTCTCATGAAAGGGATTTTTTCCGTATATTTTTCACAGGCTACTTATTACAAATGTGACTTAAATTTATAAAAAAAAACCTGTTATATTTTTATTACGAAGAAAATTTACATAGAAATAAATGGACAGACTCAAGAACGCATCTAAATATTTTTGTAACATAGAAGTACAATTACCGTAACAAAAACTTAACCCTAGACAATGCAAAGAAGTTGAAAAATTATGTTATTCGTATAGGCCTATACGATTGAAATCGTAAGCACGAGAGCATACTAATAAGACCGGAAGTTGGCATTCAAATCACTCTAAAGGAAAAGAAAAAAATGAGGCAAACGTAAAGTTTAATAACAATAATTACTATCACTTGTATTATTTAATTATCATTCGAATAATCATACAAATTAATTATTCAAGTAAAGGTAATTTAAATGCGTACAATATAAATGAGTATAACCTCTGTATTTAGTTTAAATAATTTCTCATCGTCTGTTTATTGCATAGAATTCTGCAAAAATATATACACGTTTACTTACTTTATTAAATAACAGTTATTTTTATAAACAATAACATATAATTAATGTTGAATTATATTAATATTATATCTAAAAGAAATAAGTATCGCTTTTAGGTATACAATAATTAGTTTTATGTAAATTTATGTTTTTTTCTTGTTCATTTTATTTTAGAAAGGTTTCTATTTAAAATTCTTTGTACGAATATTATTTTAAATAAGTTATAATTATAAAATTTACAAAATTTTCAAGATTTACATAAAATACAAAGATACAGAAGTCAAGATTTTTTATGTATTAGGCCTACACTGTTTTTGTACTTTGTCTTTAAATTATTTTATTTTAAATCTGTAGACGCTCTGTTGTATGTAACTTACGTTGTCCTGAATTATGATTTATGAAAACCACGAGTAAACGATGCTTTCCTACTACTGCACAGACTTTCCATGAAATAATTTTTTTGACGTAGTTTGTCATTAAATAATACTCAAATGGTGACCCATCTTGACGTTCAAAAGGCTCTTAGAGCTGTAAAATCATTGGGAAATAGTTGACGATAATTTAAGAATTTATTATGATCTATAATGAAGTTAATAATGATTTATAATATTCTTTAACAGATCATAAATTTTAATTACCAATCTATTTGTAAACCCTTTTAGGGGTACTTCCATTATTCAAACTATCAATTAATTATTACTAATTATATATTTTTTTCATTTTCTTTCTGTTATTACTGAATAATTTTTTAGATAAAATATAGAAAATGGAAAATATTATAGGCTTATTGATTTTGAGGTTACATTCTCTATTTGTTTTTATGTTTTGTATTATATAAACAATTTTTTCTTCAACAATTTCTTCAACAATCCTTCAACAATTTTTTCTTTGACAGAAACTAAATCTAAAATTAAATTTTTAAGACATCTCTCAGAGCCCTTTGAAGTTAAAACAGGAGTGAGACAAGGAGACGGCCTATCACCCCTGCTTTTTAATTGTGTGGTGGAGAAGATAATAAGAAATTGGAGAGAAGAGTTACAGTCCAGGGAGTTATATAGACCTTTGAAAATTGGAAGAGGAACTGAAATAGACTGTCTGGCGTTTGCTGACGATATAGCTTTGCTCACAGATAATATAGAAACAGCTAAGGCTCAGCTAGACCTACTGAAGGAAGTTGCAAAACAGGCAGGACTACAAATTTTGTATGAAAAAACAGAACCGATGACAACAATAAAAGGTATAACGGATAAGGCATTGAAAACAAAATATGGGAAGATTAACATTGTGGATAAGTTCAAATATCTGGGCGAAATAATCATGAAGAATGGAAGTGACAAAGAGGCGTTAAAAGCCAGGATTAAGAAATTGGATCTGGCATATTTAGCTACTAAAAATATTTACAACAAAAAATGTTTCTCAAGAACTGCAAAGTTAAGACATTACGAAACAGTAGTAAAGCCTGTGCCTTTATATGCATCGGAGACATTGACCTCAGAAAATAAAGGACTTATAGAAGATGTCGAGAAGAGAGAAAGAAGGATTCTGAGAAAGATCTATGGGCCACGATATGATGATGAACGCAATACCTATAAAAACGTTTCAAACACCAAATTGTATGAACATGTAGAGAGGATGTCAGAGACTTTCAGAAGAAGGAGAACACGATTTTACGGGCACATAAAGAGGATGAGCGATGACAGACTGACAAAGAAAATTTTGAATAACTTTGATAATGCTAAGACTACTTTGAAGTGGTTTATCAATACTAAAGATGATCTAAAAAAACTTCGAGTTGAAGAAGAGGACATTTACGCTAGAGACAAATTTAGGCAGAAGACAAATGACAAAAGGATAAGTCTGCCTGTGCAATCTGCAAGAAGAGAGGGTACTGGTGGGAGGTGGACGGATGAGAGAAGAAAGGAGCATTCCGAACGAATGAAGGCTTTTTGGGCAGATAAGAGGAATGACATCCTGAGAAGAAGAGACCAAAATGCATAGTGCTTAACGTGATCCTTAGTCGGTCGATCAACGAATTAATAATAAATAAACAATTTTTATTCACTTTGAAGGAACTTTTCTATTACATTTTGCTATTTGGATTATGTTCAATATTAAGTTATCAAAGTACATTTCTATTCTAATGCTGACGGAGACTTCAACAAATTGAAAAATGATAAAAGTCAAAGTTTTAGGAAAATTACTAAGATTATTTTATAAATTTTACTTGTATTTTTTTTTATTAACAAACAGCAAAATCTACGGTCAAATTAATTATGAAAAATAAGCAGTTTAAAGAATTTCATTAGATAACATGAAAACGGAATTGCTTAGTAACCTGGTTATATCATAATGCATTTTAGATACCATCATGACCACTTGATTATCTTTTACAAGTTATTTTCACTTTTTATTGAACTTAAAATAAGTTTAAATAATTACTTCAAATCCTTTTAATCACTTGAAATAAGTTTGATAATATTTTTGATATCTTTGAAATAATTGTCTACTTATTTTGTATTAAAGTAAAACATTTCTGAAACCATCAAAGATGCAAATTATCCTAAATTATTACAAAAAAGATCATATTATTACCTTTGAAGAGGCAAATTATTATCTTTCACTCAAGAATTTAACACAATTTTCATACATTTATCATCGTAGGTTAAAAAGTAAAATCGTAAGACTAAATTAAGTATTACGTTAATTCATATGATAAGTCAATTGTTTTCGTAGAATAGAAAAAAAATCATATTTTATTTTAGTATACCATGTTTTATTTTCTACATTAAATGTATTTTATCAAAGCCCTAGTTTTTGTTTATTTTATTTGATACTGTATCCAGAAAATCTACTGTTACTTTTTTTAATCCTTTTTATATTATTTTTTTGGCTTATTTTAATCATTAGAACCGTAGATAAGCTCAAAACAATGTAATCAGATTAAAATTATAATTTTTTTCTTAACAGTATTTTTAGCTAAATAACGCAAACAAATTTTATAAAACTTTAAATTTTAATAAGTTACATTTCATACAATACAAGATAACCATTATTACTTCTGCTGGAACTACGTGAATTTGTTTATAAATGTAATTTCTGTGTTACTTAGATAACAAGAAAATTGCATAAAATCAATTTTTTTTTTTTTTTTTTTTTTTTTTTTTTTTAACTTTAATAACTTTATTTGCAACTATATACTACGATACAACGAGCAAATTAGATGACAGTAAACAAAGGATGACAAGGAAAAAAAAAAAAAAAAAAAAAAATAAATAAAAATAAATAAATGAAAAAGAACAGTGATACCCATTGGTATATGTTCTATGAAATAAAGTTCATGATACATGAATGATAAATAACAACATAAGAAAAAAAAGAAGAAAGAAAAATAAAATAAATCACTTTATAGAAGATCTCTGGCCCATTGACGTTTCAACCTGCGCTGCGGATTTCCTGGTAGTGATGCATCCGATAGTTTGGTGATTAATTCGTTGGGGTGATCATGCAATTTTCTGTGAAAAACACTGTAGCTGGACTTAACTACTTCACTTATGAACGGAATATTAAGGTCGTCATGTAGAATTTTGTTGTTGACATAAAAAGGTGCGCAGGTGATTAAACGTAGGCATTTTGACTGAAAGGCTTGTAATTTTTGTAGATTGCTCGGTTTAGCTGTGCCATAAATTTGTAGTCCATAGGTCCATATTGGTTTGAGATAAACTTTGTAGAGTAATAGTTTAGATTTTAGAGTCAGTGAAGAGCGGCGTCCAAGAAGTCGAAATAGTTCTTTCAATTTGGAGTTCAAAGTCAGTCTTTTGGTTTTTATATGAGTCGCCCAGGTGAGTCTCTTGTCAAAGTGAAGTCCAAGGTATTTAACTTTTTGTCGTTGTGGTATCGGTTTATTGTCGAGGAATAGTTGAGGACATTCGCCTTTCCGGAGAGAAAAGGTGACATGCACTGATTTTGAAGCATTGAATTGGATCCTCCAGATTTTTAACCAATAATTTAAAAAGTTAATGTGACTTTGTAAATTATTACTTGCTGCTTCTGGCTTTACATCAGAAGAAAGGATGACTGTATCGTCAGCATAAGTCGCTAAGGTGGTGTTAGCAGATGCAGGTAGATCTGATGTATAGATGCTGTAAAGCAGTGGCGACAAGATTGATCCTTGTGGAACACCAGCGACGATTTGTTTGTAGTCAGACAGAGCCGTGTTATGTTTTACTTGAAAAAATCTGTCCGTTAAAAAGGAGCTGATGATTAAGAAATAGGCATCTGGCAAGAATTTTCTTAATTTATATCGCAGACCTTGATGCCAAACTTTATCAAACGCTGCACAAACATCAATGAAGACGGCACTTACATATTTTTTTTGTTCAAAGCCAGAGGAAATTTGATCAACGATTCTGTGTAGTTGATGAATTGTGCTGTGCCGTCGACGGAACCCAAATTGATGATTAGGGATTATACCTTGGTCTTCTACAAATATAAGCAGTCTTGGGAGTAAAAGTTTTTCGAATAATTTTGAAACTGTTGAAAGTAAACTGATGGGCCTGTAAGAAGATGGTTCGTGGATTGGTTTATTTTCTTTATGAAACATGATAACTTGTGAAAATTTCCACTGTATAGGAAAGTGGGTGGTCCGCAAAATAGCATTAAAAATTTGCGTAATTAGAGTTATTCCTGCTTGTGGCAGTTCACGTAGTACTTCAGCCGTTATCAAATCATATCCAGGAGATTTTTTTAGTGGCAATTGAGTAATTGCAGTCTTTATTTCTTGGTCAGTAAAATTGAGTGGAGGTAGACACAACTGTAAAGGTGAAGATACTTTATCTTCTATTAATTTTGTAAAAGCTGGTAAAGTATCACCATGTGGTTGGAACGTCTTTTCCAAGTGTTCAGCAAATAGGATGGCTTTTTCATTGTCAGATTTTGCCCATGTGTTGTCCAGTTTCCGAAGAGGAGGGCAGTGAGGAGTATAGCGTAGGAGTTTACCGGTTTCTTTCCATAGACTTCCATCTTTCGTATTCAGGTTCCTAACACGATTTTCTAGATTTTCATTTTTCACTGTACGTATGATAGATTTCAAGGTATTCGTAAGTTGATTGAGTCGTGTTTTATCAGTAGGTAGTCTTGAGTTTTGCCATTGTCTTCTAGCTTGCCTCTTCTCAGCAATTAATTTTCTTATGTAATGTGGATAGCAATGTTTTCTCTCCACCTTATGTTGAAGGGGAGTCGAGGAGTTCCATGCTGCAACTTGTATCATCGTCGTGAAGTGCTCAACCGCAGATTCTACGTCAACTGAATTTTTTAACGGGAGATGTAAGTTGAGTGAAGGTTGAAGTGATTCTCGAAACATATCCCAGTTCATAACTCCAGCTGTTATTCATTTTGGTGAACGTTCATAAAGTTTTTTTTTTAAATAAAGGTATAATAACTGTTTCTATGAAAGAATTATCATGTTTCCTCCTCATTAATGAACTAAGCCATTAAAATGATCAAGAAATAATATTCATAATTTTTTTTATCAATTGTCAAAATAGTTGAATAATTGATTTTGATATTCTTTAATTTTTATAATAGTGCAGATATATTTCTTATTGACTTAACTATAGACTTGTTAATAATTTGATATCTTTTAATTAGTTATATCTGAGCTACCAAAACTGTTAGAGTAGGAAACACAATCTTGATTATAGTGATTAAAATAAAATAGAAAGATAAAGTAATAAATTTAATTGTTTATTGGTTTAAAAATTAAATGAAGAAATAAATAATATTACATAGTTGTATTTAATCCCGGTAATCTTCTTTAAGAATAAGATCTCTTATCTGACCGATTCCAACTGAAATAAAATACAATCCTAACGAGAATTGATTATCTTTTAACATTGATTATATCTTCCTAAAGAGTTATTAAAGGAGAATGAATGGAGTATAAGATTGGACAATCGTAGAATGAATCGTGTTTTAGATGTTTTAGTAATACAATGTTAACAACAGTAAATTATATAAAGAAGGTGATGTCTGTAAAGAAGAATAAGATGAAAATGAAACAGAAGAGGAAGAAGTAAAATAATAAAAATAAAGACAAGAATAAAACAACTTATAAATGTTTAAACGAAACATTTTGCTGCAAAATTTATGATCGTCCCAGACCGATGGCTAGTAATTAAATCTGGTTGAAAAGATTGGCTACTTTAACGATAGTAATATAAGGGGTCACAAGTTATATTATTTGGGGTCAAATACATATATACAAATACAAATAAAAATAGATAGGCGGGTTTATACAAATAAATAATAATACAATTCTACAATATGTTGGTGAGAGACTCCCTGTGAAAGACAAGAATGTAAAGAAGACCATCATCATATCAACTCCTTACGAAAACTCATTAAATGGAAGACGTTCCAACTATTCTTTGCCTGTCTTACACACCCCCGTTCCCTCCTCTTTTTATTCTTTATCAATCTATCTTTATCATAAATTTTACTCTCTCACTTCTACCTGTAATCAATTTGCAGTTCCACTTGTTTTGAATAATATTATAAATATCCCATTACACCACATCCGCTTCGCTTTTATGATTTTCTTTTTCAAATGATGAGACCGACTTAAGTATCGTACTATTCAAACTGATTCATTTTAATAACTTATAATAATATACAAACAATTTCAGAAGCTACCGGCCGATTTTATTGCGAAAGTAATTTATACAAAATGTTTATAATTTATTTCTGGAAATTTTATGTCATCTCATTTTATATCAGTCACAAATTTTTTCTAATATACTTTGTGTATTATTTTTTTCGCCTATATTTATTTTGTTCATAAAACAAAATTTTGGTGTTTTTAAATTACCAAATATAAAATCTTTTAACCAATTCATTCGGGTTTTGATATAATAAATGAAAATTTTCATATTAACTAATTTTGACCATGCTAATATAAAAGGTAACTGAAAATAAACTCGGCAGTAATTTTAAGCAGTTCATTTAAGGTTTAAGGATTATATTCATCTCAACGCTTAAAGACTAATAATCTTACATATATTTTTTAAATAAATTTTTTTACTTTATTTTTACTATAGAAGTTAGTCTACAACTGTGCTAGAGTACAAGGAACAATGCATGTGTTATAATTAGTGTGATTAACCTGTAGTACCGTGAATAAACTAAATCATCCAGTATCAACCCTCTGACAATGTTTTTTTTTATTAATAAGTTCCTATTCAAATTTAATTTTAAGTCTTCTAACGAGGATTATATGGTAAGTGTGTGAACTAGGGGATAGGTAAATCGTAATAATATTGAAACAGGCCGATTATATGACGTCCTTATGGTTTTGTCAACTGTCTAGGTACGTAAATCCCTGTAAAGTGTTGCGTTAATGACGTATAGGGGATGGCTTATCTATCATTAGTTGTAACACCTTTATTAAACTTTTGGAAACACTTAAATGTTTGTCTACTTTCCTAAAGCGTCAGAAAATTAATTTTAAAATTTAATTTTGGATTAATTGTTTTGATCAATGAAAAATTATTTTCTTTTTCTTGCATGGTTCCGAGAAAAGTACAAAAATATAAAATCATTGTTGTTGAACCTATAGAGGTTTTACTAAGTAAAACGAGTTCCTCGTTGTGTGGCAAGTACACTTATCAACATGCCAGGGTTTCTGAAAAACACCTACTTTTCACCCTACAAATGACACCTTTACTTCATACACCACAGGGTCTGGCTGTAAAATAATGAAATTCACTACTCTCAGAGGAGATAACTCTGACTAGTGTCTTTTATACCTCTACCTCCTCTGTTTTTAAACGCTTCAGTCATATAATTGGCTGACCATGTGATAAGAAACAGAAGAAATTTTTGTATACGTAGAATTATCAGAACGAGTGCTAATAATTTAACACTTCACCTGCCTGTTATAGGCAAATAAAATCATACGATTCACCAATTCTAAAAATTGTAAATGAATACCACTCTTAGTTAACCCTGCTTTAAAAAAAGCTAAAGCAGTAAAAAATTTGTTGATAAAATTATGGTCCGGGCTATAATAAATAGTTCTGTTTCTTATTACATGATCAGCCAATTAAATGACTGAATCATTTAAGAACAGAAGAGGTAGAGGTGTAAAAGACACTAATCAGAGTTATCTCCTCTGAAAGTAATAAATTTCATTACACAGCCAGACCCTGTGGTGAATGAAGTGAAGGTGTCATTTGCAGAGTGGAAAATATGTGCTTTTCATAGGGCCCGGCATGCTGATAAGCTTACTTTTCCATTCAGTGAGGAAGGCAATGGTAAACCACCTCACTCTTCATTTTACTTAGTAAAGCCTTTAGAGGTTCAAACCAGCCTTTCGGCTGATGACCTAAACAACATATGTTATTATTGTAGTAATATGTTATTATGCAAGATAAGACAAATAATAATTTAGACACGGTCAATAATTTTATTGAATCTGATCAAGATTTCAAAAACTACTATTTTAATGTTAACCGAATTCATCAAAATGTTATAAAAAAACCAATGCGGCAAAGAAAAACAGCCAAACATTTTAATCTTCTTCAAAAGCTTGTGTTTGTAAACAACCAGTACTCACAACTTCAGGTACCAGCTCAAATTAAATGATAGGATAGAAAAAAGTGGTTCAATACAACGTAGATACAGTTTTAGTTAAAACAAACAAACCAAACTCGTTTTAAAGGAATGTTTACGAGTTCTTTAAGGGTTGTCAACTGAATAAACTCAGTTTAAATAAATGCGATAACGAAAAGATAAGTTTACGTTACTTTAGTGTGGTTTAGGTGCCGTACAATATAGTTCGAACACTTAGAATATTAATACCAAAATTTATTGGTTGTTGCTTTTATTCTTTTAGTGGCTCTTTCTATAAAAATAACATAATTTAATCTTCACTTTCGGTAACCAATAAATTGGCCCAAATTTCAAAGCATTAGACCTATTTTACTATTCGGAATATTATGTAATACAGTTGGAGCGTATAAAAGAAACAGGTGAAGTGTTAAATTATTTGTACTCAATTGGTTACAGAGCTACAGAAAATAGTTCTGTTTCTTATCATATGTTCAGCCAATTATATGACCGAAGAATTTAAGAACAGAAGAGAAGAGGTGTAAAAGCACTAATCAGAGTTATCTAAAGGAGTAATGAATTTCATAATACAACGTAACTCTGTGGTGAATGAAGTGAAGGTGTCATTTGCAGGGTGGAATGTAGATGCTTTTCAGAGGGCCTGGCATGCTGATAAGCATTTCTTTTCTACTCAATGAGGAAAGCAATAATGAACAACCTCACTCCTCGTTTTACTTAGAAAAGCCTCTAGAGGTTCAAACCAAACTTTCGGTTGATGACCTAAACAGCAACTGTAATAACGATTAAGGATTTCCCAATATAGTCTAAATTGTAGAGGTTTTACAGTGAGATAGAAATTTTCGGTAAGGATATTGTTTGTTACTAAATTTGGATCATTTTTTGATTAACGCTGCTGTGATCCCTATTCTTGCCGATTTAACGAAATTCTTTTATACTTTATTATAGAGAATTAATACGATATAGAAATAATTAAATAAATGAAATTAGGTTTTTTCAATTAAAAGAATGTAAAAATAATACAAGAAAATAATTCTGCATGCGTCGATGTAACTGCAATAGGGTAAGAGAGGACGGAAAGAATGTTTAATGCAGCGGGTGGTAGGTTGGGTAGGGTGGCGATGCACTCAACTCGTGTGCAGTGGAGTGTGTTGATTGGTATCTCCGTGTGTGGTTCTGCGCACTTCTTGATCTTCACTATTATCGACGCGTTCAAAGATTCCAGTACTGATAATCTAGAAGCAAGTAAAGTAAGCAAGCAAACTAAACAGTTTACTAGCGAGCCAACGGTTACTTGCTCTATTTCTACTTCGAGCACGATTCTTTAAGAGTAGTAGTTAGTATTCTTAATAAGTCTCAACTAACGTACAGCAATAATAATGTATACACTATTAGGCTATTATTTAATACAATGAAAGCAAAAGTATTGCAATTCTGGTGTTTATCAGAAATTTTTTGCTATCAATTGAAGAGCTGAGGATGAAGAAGCTATGTAACATTATTTCAACAACTTAGGTTTTGTGATTGATGAAGATTTAAACTCTGTCTCTACAGTTTAAGGAAGTACTAGTGGACAAGTGGTAGTGGTATACGATTGTAGCCTAATGCTTAATTTAATCTTCTGCAGGGCATTGCAGTGTCAAGATTACCTTGACACCTTCCACCAGAATGAACTCCAGTCTTAGAGACACTTTGGAAGAATAACAGTTAACTGTGGTATTATATATTTATCTTCACCAGCGTTTTGGTATTTTTCTGCTTTGAAACATTAGGTCTCCTATTTTTAAATTACCCTTTATTCATCCTCAGAGAATATAATGTACGATACTTATTTTTAGAGGACAAAGGTGTCAAATGCATAAGATAAATGGTACTGAAAAGTAATGTTCACACAAATTTTAATTGCATAAAGAGGTAGGTAATTATGTAGTTACCAAAATGAAAGAAGTTAGGCAATTCATAAAAAAATGGGAGCTTTAGAATTTTTGTTACATAACACCTTCTTCCACTAAGTCTTCTATTATTATAAAAGCAATAAGTAGGATTGATTTAATACAATTATTTATTTTAATATTGGAAAACAGATGAGGAAATCAAAGTTCCCCTATGTTTATGACATTAAAATTACCTAGTAAGTTCTAAAACTTATCTGGATGTATTCTAGCTAAGTACATGGCTGTGCAAAACCTCCACTGACAAACAAAATTAAAAGATTTTAGTCTAAATCATTACGACAGATTGCAGACGCTTCCTTTTATATGAATGACCTTTCCTACGATTGTACAAATTTTTCAAGAAGAAACTGTTACACGAACAAAACAGTTATACATAACTTATCAATAACAATTTTGGTAACCTACCAAATTTGAAATGTTCCTGGAGCAAGGGTCTCAAAGGCAATAGATTTTTCCTATTTTTTTGGTTTTGATTTGCTAAATGTTTTGGTTTTCGTAAATTAAAAATAATTTCTATTATTCTAATCATCACTTTAAATTCAGCAGTCTAAAGCCTAAAGTGTAAAGCCAGTCTAAAGTACTACTATGGAACGGTGTTTTCTTCCAAGCCATTAAGTCATTTGTTACACTTTTTTGCTTCCATCCCAATCACTAGTTGTCAGTATATAGTTGTGAACGCAAAAAAAATCCAAAGAATGCCTACATATATACATACATTTTAATCAGCCCTACAGTTACAAAAATTTCAATACAGATTTTTTTAATTTTAAAATTTTACACCTTGGAAAATAAGAATAGCAGTTTGAAAACCTGAAGATCCTTTGGACTACGACGTACAACGTATTAGAGTAATTCTGGAACATTGTACTTGCAAATAGGCCTTATGACCGGATATGGTATTGACATAAAATTGTTATATAAACTATAATAGAAATAATTTAAAAATTGTTTAATTATAACAATTGTAAAATTTAATCATTTAAAATTACTACACGATGACTAACGCGTTCCTTAGGCCAACGTCACATATCTGAAACTGTAACGTGGGTTCAGAGACAAACTTCAAAATCATAACAATCCCTTAATATGTGATTTGATATCTGTAGACCTAACAGGAATTGCACAAAGACGACTAAAACACCGATGGAGTAGAGACATGATACAGTAAAGCAACACTGTAACATAATTACGTATACAAAAATATTATTTAAATGAACACATTTATCGTTATCTGGTGAGCTATCGCTGGTTGGTGACTCCTCAAAGGCATTAACGCGGTTGGTTTTTTTAAAGTTTGTTGGTAATTTAGTTTTGAATGTTTTGTTGGTTGTTTTTATACAGTTTAAAAGTAAATAAAGTAAAAAAGAAAAATATATTATCAATAAGTTTGTTTCTAGTTTTACCATAAAAAGTGAATATTTAAATTAAAAATGTTTACCTTTTTCGTAGTTAATCTGTCGCTCTTGCTGTCTGGCATTGTCAGCAGCGACTTTGAGCAGTCCTTGGATGTTCCTGAGCAGTGTTTCCGTTGAGGAAATACCTGTAGGATCGGGCGGCGCACCCAGAGTAGAATAATTGAGAGCATGAGGCGATACACTACCCCCCGCACTCCCACCTCCACCACCGGTTTCAGCGACGTCGCTTAAATCTGTAAAATAAAAATTTAATTATGTAATTTTAAAAAAACTTTTCTAATCATATATTTACACGAAATCAATGATTATTTAAACATTTTTCAAACATATATTTATTGGTGGTTAAGTTTATTAAAAAATATATTCACATCAGAAGATAATTAATAAAGTATGTTTAAATAAAACCACTTTCTTGTTATTTTTTAACTAATGATAAAAAATATCCATCGTTTAAAATCAGTTTGTTAGTACGCGCAATGTATTGCTGTAAATATTCTAAACGGATTCTTTTAGATTTACTGGTGGAGATATCAGAAACAAGATATAATCTTAATGGAGGCGTGTACAACCATGTATGTTTATTGTTGTATTTGTGTATGGATTCAATGGATAAGGTGCTGAAAGAAATAGTAAAAGTAGAAAAAGATAAAGATGAAAATAAAGAGAGGTCTTAACGTTCGAATTTTTCATTTGTGCTGTACACTAAAACACAAAAAAAGATAAAAGGTGAATTGGCTATTTAATGGGATTATTTAGTAGGAAAACAACAGGAATAGAATATTAAAATATTCTCAACCAAACAAAGACTTTTACATATTAGCACGAGTATTCAAGTATAGTTAATATAATATGGACATTTTGTTAGTGTTAGTAAAGTTACATACATATATAGTTAACTTCGAAATCGAACTGCTATGCAGACCGGTTTCGCGACGCGGTTTATTAACGAAGTGATTACAGGCAGCCTTAGAATAATAGTTTTCTTAACGTTGTACGTTACAAAAACAAAAAAAAAACATTTTATAGAGAGACAAGTTAAGAAAGTCCCACGAGGTGCATTATTAGTTTGCAACACGTGATCTATGCAGTTCTACCTTACCATATTAAAGAAACTGTATAATTTTCTATAACCATCTAAACGTATGCTACGTAAATAAAACACAACGTGCTTTGTATTTATTTACAAAGCACATTAATTTTTTTGGTTTCATTACATACTTATCCACTTAAAAATATTATATGTTATTATATTTATTGTTAAAATAATCACTGCTGGATTACTAAGTAATCATCACTTTCCTAATATTTTTTTTATTTTCTTATAATTATATTTGTGCCTGTACAGGTATTTCAGTACAAATGCTGATGGTGACAACACAGATAATAACATGAATGACACGAGGACGCAGACCACCTATTATAAATAACTATAGCTTGTTTTTCTAACTTAATTTTTCATTACTGTTTACAACAATTAATCATCTGAAAGTCGGATTTGAGGCCTGAACTCCGACAGAGGCAAGAATCAGCTAGTTGAAAGCGTTCGAATTTTGGCTGTAGGTATAAGAGAATGCTATAAATATCCTGGACGCAAAAATATTAATGTGGAAGTACTACGTCGAATGAACAAGGCAGCGAAATTGGTTAGCATAGTGAAGGCACGAAAACTGCAATATCTCAGTCATATCATGCGGGATGAGCGAAGCTAAGAATTGATTCGCTCATCCAAAACGCATTCTGCAAGGAAAAATCGACAGTAGAAGGGGACCAGGGCGCAGAACAATTTAATAAATTGTTGACCTGAGAGTGTGGTTTAACAAAATATCAAACGAACTGTTTCGGATAGCTACCAATAAACCAAAAAATCACCATGATGGTCGCCAACCTTCGAAACGGAGAGGCACCCTGAGAAGAAGATTCTGAATTTTCAAGAGAGTAACATACCTCTGTTCCAAACTCTCTTTAGTCTTCGTGAAGGATAGTTCAGTAAATTTACTGAGTTAATCGTTTAAAATAGTTTGTTTTATTGTCTTCTTAACTTTTTGAAGAAAGTTATTGGTATTGTTTTACTGTACGCTATTGAATATTTGTAAAGAATATGTATATAATTGTAATTAGTCTCGTTGCTTAATCACGTTTTTAATTATTTCGGAAATAATTAAAACAGGTCTGGATTGACAAGACTGTAATAAATTTGTATTACTAGCTCTTAGCAGATCTCTAAATGTGAGGAATATATATAATCCAAGGTTATTTTAGAAAGTAATTATAGTATATCTTTAATTTTCTTGATTAAGAAAGAAAAATCTCCAAGTCAGACTGTAGGCTTATAAGTATTTTGTTCTTTTTTTGACACTTTCAATTAAAATTTAGTATTTGTTATTACATTAATACAATAATTTCTAAATATGAAGCTAATGTTCCAAAACTTCATTTATTTGAAGAAGCGTGCAGTCATCACCACAGTCCTACAGTTGGCCAAGAAGATCTCTTGGCCAGAGGCGCTTCAAACGTCTGCGCTGAGCACCCGGTATCGCCCTAGTTACATGTTTTGTATGAGAGGATTGTCATGTAATTTAAATTTGTTACGCATCGTCTTGTATAGTTGTTTCGCGACATCAATTACGTATGAGATTTGTAAGTCTTTGTGCAACATTGAGTTTGTGATGTAAAAGAGGCATGCCTTATCGTTCGTAGAATCTTGTTCTGAATCGCTTGTATACGTTTCGTGTGTGAACAAATATTTTGAATGTTTGTTTTTCTAGTAAAATATGAAATTTCCACGTTTTAGTGAAAACAATAATGTACCTGGAACTCCTTATAAATAAATAACTGTAATACATATTTATTTGAGAAAAGTATTAATATATTCCTAAAACCAGTATACTACGGCACCGACGCATGGTGCACTTTTGACTCTTATATGGAGTAATTTCGTTAATAATTACTACGCTGAAATCGCAGTTACGCTAGGTGGACATTTATTTAAAGAAATGTCTACGTCTTTTAAAATTTTGAAAAAAAGATTTTAGCAAATTTATTTAATCTAAAAATGATCGAGTTTCTTAAATTATTTTGTTGAATTTAACAGTTTTGCCAGGCCAGAGCACGTCTAATTATAATGGACTACTCTTGATAGGTACGAAAATTACTATTCACAATTATCTAAAAGTCCTTTAGCTATTCTTCGCAATATAATAATTTTATCAACGTTTCTGCAGAAAAGTAGCTATATATAAAAACAAACTAACAGGATGATCACCTCAATTACTTAACCGGAAACCTCTTTAAGAAGGCTGAATATGTTGGAAAATAGATTTGTTGTTTACCTTAAAAAATTCAAATGATTAAAAGGTAACTGTAAAAATTAAAATATTAATTAAAATATTTAAGCAATATTAAATTACAAAAACCAAAATTTTTTAGCTCCATCGAAGGGTCTTTAGCTTTCTCATATCATTCATGTAATTGTTTGCATCGTCGTTACTTGTAATTGTAAAACAATGTACAAACATATATGTACAGAAGGTCTAAAATAAAACATTTAAGTTTTAATTCAAAGGTAATTCATGTATTTTTAAAATTACATGATTATGTTTATGTCAACCTTCTCTAAAATTTGTATTTCTTGTACTGATTAGTATACCTACTTGTAGTTTTAAAATTTAGGACATTTAAATTTTGTTGATTAAATAAATTTCAAAAAATAAAATACAATATGATCATGTGCTTAATAAAATATTTTGATTTTAGGATTAATTAATGTGAATATAAAGTTATTAAGAGTGTAATTTATGGGCTAATGACCTCATAAAGAAAATAAAAGTTTGTAAAAAAAACAAAACAAACCGTACGAAAGTGTCCTTGGGACTCCAACGATGTAATTTGTAAAATTCTGTGACGTTTACTGATGCTTTAAATACAATTTAGAGGTAAAAGAAGTACGTTAATCTTTTAAACGAAAGAAAACATGGTAAGCAACTAACACAACTAAGCGTGCTTAGTAGCTATAACTTGAAAATACATGGAAGCATTCATCAATGGACAGCAAAAAACTGGATTAATTTGCAAGAATCATTAAAATAATTTTTGAGATAACAGATTTTTAAAAATTTTCATCAAAGTAAAGCATTCTCAAATTTAGGGTTACAAGAATAATTTTAAAACTCCTTGAAGGGTTGTTTGAGGAGATCTTACTTTTAAAATTTTAGCTCAATCTGTTCACTGGTATTTGCTCCAGAGCGAATAAAATATAAGAGGTGCGGCTATTAAATAATGAGACTGACGTTGTGAAAAATTTTATTTTTATTTTATACATAAGCACTTATTGTCACCTTCAATATACAATCCTCCTCTTTCCCTACAACGCTCCATGCGAATTTTCCATTGTTGGAAACAGTGCTGGAAGTCATCTTCTGTCAGCTCTTTCAAGTCATCTGCCACTAAAAATGTTTGAAATGAACCTCGCAGAAATGTTTGTACTGACACTGTACGCGATTGAAAATGACCCAAATTTTTTGGAAACGATAAAAACATGTGATGAAACGTGGTTTTTTAATTATGATGCGGAAACGAAGCGCCAATCCATGTACTGGAAGAGCCGAACTTCACCGAGAGCCAAAAAACCTCGAATGAGCAAGTCAATATTTAAAGCAATGATAATTGTTTTTTATATCAATGGGATTGTGTACCTTCACTGTGTTCCTGAAGGTCAAACAATTAAATAATATTACTATTTTGAGGTACTTTCTAAACTACTTCAAAGAGTAAGGAAAAAACACCCCGAAATGTGGAAGTACAAATAATGGGTTCTCCTCCAAGACAATGCCCCAGCTCCTTCCGCGTTATCTGTCATGAAGTTCCTAGCCAAGTACAGCATCTCAGTGTTAGAACATGCACCTTATTCGCCAGATGTTGCACCATGTGACTTCTACCTGTTCCTTAAGGTGAAATCTCCATTAAAAGGGCTAGATTTGAGTCTGTGAAAGCTGTAAAAAAGAAAGCGGCACGTGTCCTGAAGGAGCTGACAGAAGATGAGTTCCAGCACTGTTTCCAACAATAGAAAATTTGCATGGAGCGTTGTAGTGATAGAGAATAAGTGTATGTTGAAGGTGACAATAAGTGATTTTGTATAAAATAACAATACATTTTTTTACAACGTCAGTCTCGTTATTTAATAGCCACACATCGTACACCCAAAGTAATCTTCTACAAAATACTTTTTCGGCTTTATGGATCGTGAAACGTGAAGGTCAGTTGAAATCAAAGTGTATTATGCTGTTCATACACTATTTAATATGAAAATATAAAAAATACAGATTTTTTGTCATCTGCTTTAAACACAGAAAAAAGTGTGAAGGATATGTAGGCCTACTTAACACTACTTAGACTAAGTGACTATACTGTATATGAACCATTATTAAAATTTTATTACAGTGGTTTAAAATAATTGTTTACGACTATAAATGTTCGTTCAACAGCAGTTAACTAAATGATGTACCTACTTTACGCATCGGTTTTATCCCCACGGTATGTATTTAATAGTTATATATTTACAGTTTTCCACCAAATTAGTACAACTTAAAAAACATATTATGCTAAAATCAAACAGTTTGTTTTCCAACATTTTAGTTTAAGAATAATATATTATAAGAATGTTAAACTAAAGTCGTTGCGTTAGTGTAGTGGTCACCGTAACTTTTGTGCTCGGTGTCCCAGGTTCATTTCCCGGTCAAGTTTGGAACTTTTTTCACTACGTTTTTTTATTTATCACTCTTCTCCTTCTACAATAGCCTTAGGCCCTAATATACATAACAGTTAGATAATGTTGTTAAGGTCATTAGTTGAAAGGCTGGTTTGAAACTCAAGAGGCTTTAGCCTACTAAGTAAAACGAAGAGTGAGGTGGTTTTCCATGCCTTCCTCTCTGAGTGGAAACGTCTGCTTATCAGCATGCCCGGCCCTCCGAAAAGCATCTACTTTCCACCCTACAAATGACACCTTAACTTCATTCACTACAGGGTCTGCCTGCGTAATGAAATTCATTACTCTCAGGAAAGATAACTCTGACTAGTGTCTTTTACACCTCTACCTCGTCTGTTCTTAAATACTTCAGTCATATAATGGCTAACCATGTGATAAAACATAACTATGTTTGTAGCCCTGGAACCAGTAAATCAAGTGCAAATAATTTAACACTCCACCTGCCTTTTATGGGCGTAAAACAGTCAGATGTAAAAAAAAGAGATAAAGTAGACCACCCACTGATTGAGCATTTACATTTCTTTTGAGTAACTTAAAGTGACATTAATTTTTACGTTCATATATTTTTATTTATCTAAATTTTCAATGGAGAAACAAATCTGTGTCAAGCTCTCTTTAGCTTTTATACAGGATTGTTTTGTAAATGTACTAAGTTAATCGTCTTGATTAGAGCCCGTTTTGTTCAATTTTTTATACTCTACAAGTTAGGGCAGGCGCCATGTCTGCCAAAATTCTTGGCAAGGCTGTTTTCTCGTAGAAATAAATATTATTTTTAAGATTCCAGCCTTAGTATGCATTGTAGCGTAAAAGTGCATGTAATAAAAGTTGTAGACAATTTAAAAACCTACATTTTTTATTTTAACATTTTTTTAAATAAAGCTTAGTTTAGCAGTAATTAGTAATTTTCTATTTTTTTTTCATGAAATTCTGTAAACGAATGTTATTTTTAAGATTTCGGCTTTGGTATGCATTTTACGGCAAAAAAGTATAGGCCTATATAATAAAATTTATGGAGAATTAAAAGATCTACAACTTTTATTTGAGCCATTTTTCTTTACAGAACCTAGTTAAGCGTAAAAGAGTGATTTTTCGTATAATAAAGCCAAACAGAGGTTGGTTTCATTTTGCATCTTTCACTCATGATTAAAATTAAGTTATGTGTTTTGAAGTTAGTTTTTTTGTTTAGTATTTCTAATGTTTTAATACTAATATTAGATTATATTGTTCATTATTTGCATTGGCAAGAGAAAGTTGTGTTAGTGTTTCACACTAGATTTTTCAATTAGAACGAAGATTATTTCATAGCTTTTTCCTACAATTTTTGTGACAAGGTATTTTGCGGTGTTTAAGTACAAGACATCCTAACATTTTATTTCCGATATAGTAGATCTACAATATTCACATAAATAAAATTAATCTTTTAGAACTCATAAATCACAATTAAATATTGGAATCACATCAATAATTATTAATAGCTCGGTTGTAGACATAAATAAACAGTATGGAATTTTGTAATAGTGGTGATGTAAGTCGCCTGAGAGGATGGATATTGTTAAGTACAGTGCATTGCGTGCAGACAGACTGTTGGGATAAATGACATCGTCATGGGACACGAACCGCGGACTGTGGGAAACTTACCTGCAGTAGCAGCTGGTTGCCAGAATGGCACACCACAGGGGGTAAGTACTTGAAACTCCTTCACAAACGGTTTTATTCTTTCAATAAACATTATTGCGTTTTATATCCAACATTTTAATTTATGGGACGCTATTGAAAATAAGAGCCATTGTAGTACTTTTAAATAAATTAATAAAAACAAAGCCTTAGATGTGTTATACATTTTGAACATTAATATTCACTTACCTTGGTCCTTATCGTCTTCTTCATCTACGTCACTAAGGTTATCGTCTTCCTCATCTTCCTCAGGCGTACCACCCGCTTCACTGCCCGAATGTTCCTGATCAGCCCCACTTTTGCTTAAATTTAGCACAGGACTTTGACCATTGGACGAACCTTTAATAACATAAAAAAACAAAATAGTAAACCTATTTTATTCATTATTTTAGCTTCTGAAGAGTTTAAAAAACATTATGGTAAAAACTTTAACGCTGAATTGTAGTTTTAGTTCAGATTTAAGATTTATGAGATAAATATCTATATAATTCAACAACTCAACAATTCCGAATTTTACGAATTGATTTAAAACTGACATACCATCATAATAAAATTTCTTTTATTTTTTTAAAAACCAAAATTATATCTGAATTTCTAAAATATTAATAAAGCACTGTTATTTGTTGCTTAGGTCATCAGCCGAAAGGCTGGTTTACCTGTCAAGATTTTACCTAGCAAAATGAGAAGTGAGGTGGTTTACAATTGCTTTCCTCACTGAGTAGAAAAGTATGCTTATCAGCATGCCGGGCTCTCTAAAAAGCAAACATTTTCCACTCTGCAAATGACACCTTTACTCCATTCACCACAGGGTCTGGCTGTATAATAAAATTCATTACTTTCAGAGAAGATAATTCTGATTAGTGTCTTTTACACCTCTACCGCTTTTGTTTTTAATTGATTCAGTCATTTAATTGAGTGCCCATGCGGTAAGAAACCGAACTATTTAATTATTTAGCCCTGCAATGAACAGATTGAGTATAAATAATTTGAAACTCAACCACTCTGTTATGAGCAAAATACTGTTCTTTACGTTGTTAATATCATCAAGAATTTGAAATAAGTTCAATTATTTGCACGGGCTAATTGTCATGTTCAGTAGGATTCATAGATGACAAAAAAACTATTAAACAATAATATAATATTGTCTACCTATTGTTTAGGTCATCAGCCGAAAGACTGGTTAAAACCTCTAGAGGCTTACTAAGTAAAATAAGGACTGAGGTGGTTTACCTTTGCCTTCCATCCTGAGTGGAAAAGTACGAGTATATTATCAGCAGGCCCTCCAAAAAGCATCTACTTTCCACCTTTAAAATGTCATCTTCACTTAATTCACCGAAGGGTCTTGCCATATAATGGAATTCATTAGAGGAGATAAATCTGAATAATGTCATATACACCAGTACCTCTTTTATTCTTAAATGCTTTAGTCATATATTTGGCTGACCAAGTGATAATAAACAGAACTTATTTTGTAGCCCTGGAACTAGCACATCGAGTGCAAGTAATTTAATACTCCAACTGCTTGTTATAAATAAATCGTCCACTCATAATTACTTAAGAAGTTTAGTTCTCAATTTGATTATCTTATACAATAGATTGAAATATAAATGTAAACCAACTTACCATTGTGCGAACTTAAATCTCGTACTTTATGGTCTAAAGCGAGTGCCCGTTCAGCTTCTCCTCGCTCCTCCCGTAACCTAAAAGAAAAAAAAAAACATATTATTTTAAAACAAACATTAAATGATTTAAGTAGTGAAATTATAAATAAATCATATATCTGAGTTTTAAGTAGATATTACGAAGTAATTTTTGTTTTCAATTGGAAAATTATATCTTCCATATTAAATCAAGAAAAATGGAGTTAACTCACATTTAACGAACTACACTTTGACATAATTTTATTAATTTGGGGGTCTAGCATAAATCAGTCATATCAATTTGATAAAATTTTTCAGGAAAGCAACAGAACTGTTTAAATTTAAACTACAGTATCTACCGTCTTGGTTAATAGTTAAAATTATAAGTATTAAATCCCACATTAATGTTTATAAATATAATAAAAATATGTGTTTTCAATATCTAGGAAAACTAATTTTTCTTTTTAATGCGGCTAGTTTTGAAACTCATTTGGGGACTTGGCTGGTTTTGAAACAAAAGTTTACTGTATGTTTTGTGAAAAGTCATGGTTTTATTTATTAAAGTAAGTAATGAATTTGAGCATTTCAACTAATTTAGTAAAGTTTTTATTCCTAACTATAAATTACACTAAAAATGCACTTTTCATTGAGTACTGTATTGAGTCTGTGTCGTGCTAAAATTAAATTGTTCAAAATCGATATTTTTGAAGCAATTAAAAATAGTCACTTGAAAAGTTCTCTATCATAATAAAAAAATTAAACGATGTTGTAATAAAATTGTCTTAACATAACTAGTACATTAACTACAAAACTGCATTTTGGTTTTGATAGAATAAAATTTAGTTCACCACAGTGATGCAATAGCACACCTACTGGCTATTTCTGGAAGTATTGATATGACTTGTTTTGAAAATAACTGCAGAATTTCTCTGAGCAATTTCATTGGATATAGATAGTTTTGATATAGATTCTCTTATTTATAATGTTCATATAATAGAAAACGTGTAAAAACAACAGAAACAAAAAAAGTTTGGATGTGGCTGGTTTTGACACTAGACCCCTCAATTGATGTTCTAATACAACTGAATTTAGTTAGATACAATATAATGTAGTATTTCCAATGACATTTAATACCTATTTCATTGAAACAAGACTAAATTCGTTACTAATTAAATAGCTTGGTACGTTTTTCGATTTTTTCTTTTCATTTTATCCATAACTGTACATTAAGTCACTAAATAACTAGGTAGTGAATAAGGTGAAGAAACTGAATAATAATTAACATTGTTTCTTTGAAGAGAACACCATTCAATAGTAGGACTCCAAAACCCTTTACAAATGTCAATTAAAATTTATGATTATTGAAAAATTGAGATTTTTTAAAAAAAATGTCTAATGAGATACCTGCTCCAGAAATGTAGCAAACTTTTTTCTATATTACAGTAAGTTTTTTAAATTAATTTTTGAGTAGTCGAATTATTTTCATTAATGTTACATTTTTGTTGAATAAAGTGGCAACTAGGATATTATTGATTTTTTAATAGAAATGAAATAAAAAAGTGAACGCAATAAAGGATAAAATTGATAACATATTTCTTATCAATTTGTTTGTTTGTTAAATAAAAGTGTGACACCTGTTACTAATGGACAATTATTGATAAAATAATAAGTGCTAAATCAACAAATAGCTGTCAATTTATTAATAGTCATTAATAAATAATTCATAATTTTTTTATATCTCTTTGATACAACAAAATACTCTCCCATATTTTTGTTATATTAGTGTGTGTTATTTATAATAAAAGTTAAGTTTATTCAGTTTATTAGTTAGCGGTAATCATTAAAAATAAATAACTACATGAAATATGATAAAAGCAATTAAATTTACACCTTGCACAAAAACAAAAGTCAAGGACATTTAGCTTTAAACATATTTTTTAAATTAAATATTAACTTGACAAGATTTCATGAGTGTGAAAATTAAGAAAAGTCAATCGGTTTTCAACGGTCAATTTATTTTTATTTTGTTAATTTATTGCTTTATTTCTTGTGTTACTGTAAAAAATAAATGTAATGAATTCAAATGTCAATGAAAAGATAACAAAATAAATACCTAAATAAAATTAAGATTTGTAAAATAATTATTTCACAGGCGCACAAGCAAAATATATTCCTAAGTAAAATTTTGAAACGTTAAAAGATACTACAATTATATCTTTTTTTTAAATTTATTTATGAAAAGTCGCATCAACTGCTTGATTATTAGCGACTATGGTGGGTAATGCATCGCGGGGTTTTCACTTGTGAAAATTTCCAGGCCCTGGCCAGAAATCGAACCCGGAACCTCCACGTGATAGACTAACGAGATAGCCACCGTGTAACAGAGGCGGCCAATATCATATTTAGTTTGGTATGACGAAGTCATTATAACCCGGTTTAACAATAACATTTTTAAAGTACTCTCTCAATAAACCCATGGCAATTTTTCAGTACATAAACAAACAACCCTTCAAAATTAAGTTCAGTAAGAAAAGTCGACTGAGTTTTTAGCAATAAAAGCTCCAGCTTCATCATAACTAATGACAAAAGTTTACTTGCAAAGATACAATTCCCTGCAAATTAAATGAATTGAAGGCAGGGACTATCTCAAAATTTAGTAAATTTATAATTTAATTAAGTCAAAGCAATTTCATTACTGTTGTTCTAGTTTAATAAAATCATTCCTTGAAAATTGGCATTTTAAATTTCAACACAGTGAAGAAATATCAGCATTACAAGGCATTTGAGTAGGGTTTTCGCAAGGTGTTATACTCTCTCCTCTCTTATTCAATACATATACCTCCGAAATTTCAATAAATGACAATGTACAATTTGCTACTTACGCCGACGACACTACAATACTAACCGAGTCAAAATCTCTTCAGAAAGCATTTCAAATAATACGAGTTCAGATAAAAAATCAAAAAACACGGTTAAGGCACTGGTAGATTAAAGTGAATCCACAGAAATCAGTTCATGTAATTTTTATTCTCAGACAACGAAACGGATAACAGACAACGAACAAATAAGCCTACCGATGCGATCTGAATATCTCTCTGTGGATCGGTAACCCTCAAGAAACGTGGATTAAATACCTTAGGTTATTATGGCTTGACCGAAAACTAATATGGACCAACTTCATCAAAAACAAACGACTACAACTTAACAACGGGCTAAAAAAACTCTACTGCCTTTTACGTTCTCGATCACATCTTTTATTACGACCAAAACTATTACTGTACAAATCAATTATTTAAAATTTATCATCGAGAGTTTCAAAATCTACGACAAATCAAAAAATATGAAATAGAGACGTTTTACGATAAACAAAATCTTCCCCAAATTTACTATATTCACATCATAATATTCTTATCATCAAAAAATTTAAATTGAAACAATATGAATTGAAGAAATGCTTCACTGGAAACCTGTTCTAACACCACATCAAGCAAAATGTGTTAGAATCTAGATGTTATGCTAGATATAAGATTAAAGACAAAATCTTTTTTATGAATTTAGTTTTTTCTGTATCCTTACGAATTTGTAGTAAACATTTTATCTACTGTACAAGGTATACATTTATCATTTTTATTCTAAAACAAAATCCACTCAATAACACACTCGCTTATCACAAATCTCCAAAACTTAGAAGGCCTAAAACTTGAAATTTTGTACATTTGATTTTCTTCGTAGGTGCTCGGTCAGAAGATTTTTTTAAACATTCCACTTATAAAGTAAGATAATGGTAAAAATGTAAAACAATTCGTTTGAATATAAAAAAAATAGCTTTATAATGTATTTTAAGCCAATTTATTATATTTTTATTCAAAGCTTAGTTTAACGGAAATTTGTGATATTCAGCACAATATATTTTTGCAGATTTATAGCTTGTTCAAGCCTTTGCCGTAAATAATAGAAACTTTAATTACCATCAAACTAGAAGTAAATAAAATGAAATAATTACAAATGTGAAGCGAGCATGGTTCGCTAGTTTATTAATAAGTTTAATTGCACTATACTTATAAGATTGAAAATTGATTCCAGTAATTTGTATTTGAATATAAAACGGAGAATTAAGTAAGACATTAGTTTACTTCATTAATCCTGTAATATAATTACAAAATTACATTCTAGTAGTCTAGTGAATTGCACAACTTAGTCTATATTTAACAACGCCTTATGGATCTTATGGGATTATTATCGCATGCAGTAAGTTCTTGTGAACAGTAGTTATTTAAAGTGCATGCTAAGTAATACAAGTTGTATGATATAATTTGTGCAATATGAATTACGAACAAGAAAGCGATTTATATAATTACTTGCATACTCAATAAGTTATTCGAAGCAGTAAGTTATTAAGAAGTTAAAACATAGTAAGGAACAACGTTATTATTTCATTTCCATCACGAATTCCTGTGGGAGTAAAATTCCCAAGGGAGCAGTGAGGATAATTTATTAACACATTTTCTAAACAGGGACTCAAAAGTTTCGTAAAGACGGTACGGAACATAAATTCAAAAAGCCATTAGAGTCGGGTATGATTCTCTGGTATTAGAAGTCGCGGCTAAAAGCATTTACTCATTATATGCAAAAATAAAGGTATTCAGTGGCACGGTTAGATGGAGGGAAACAAATATCTTTATTTTCTTCTTTAATACATTCCCTCCAAAACGAGCTTCTTCCATGCGATATTTGTTTTTTAACTGTCTGTATATACTAATGTAACAGTTAGTTGAATATTTACAGTGTACAAAGAAAAAAACCATCAACTTCCCTTTTAAATTATTATTATTTTCCTTTTCCATTTCTAAAAATAACCATAATGGTAGATATTATTCTTTCATTAAACCTTAAAAGGGTCAGTATTTCAAAAAGTTAAGTACATAAAATAACTGCCAACCTATAATTCAAACCTCTTTTAAAGTAAATACCGTTAATTTGCAAAATTTTAAGTTTATGAAGCACATTTACCTTTAACTTATTATGCGTTTATTTTCTTGTACAACGGTAATTATATATATATATCAGATTCGTGCGATATGACTCTGTATCATGAAATCTAAATTTGGATGCTGATTGAATTATCTCATTAATGTTTAACAAAATATGCACCAAACCTTTTTTAAGTTAAATTTTTAGTTCTACAATTAACCCTTAAATAGGTGCATAGGTGACCCCCATGTATACAGGTTTTCATTTTCCGACATCATAATATTAGTTAACAACTTGCGGCTCTTAGTATCTTCCTAAAACTGTACTGGCAACACTGTGTCATAATTAAAAAGTTTACATAAAGGTTTGTTTTGACTATCATCAAGATTTACAGTGCCGGGGGTTCATATAACCCCCACGCGCCTACTAACGTTACAAAATATTATCTGACAATTCAGTTTCATTTTTAGTTTAGAGAGTTTCTATGTGTGTGTGATTTCCCATTGTTTTGATTTCTGCTCATTAAACTATGTTAGATTGTACATAATATCAATCGAGTTAATTTGTGGAATATTTTTCGAGTATTGGAACATTTTTTATGATACGCGTTTCTTAGTTTTCTGTTGTAAGTAATCTACGCAGGTTACACGTTACAAATTGCAGAGGTCTACATAAGTTACAAACTGAAATATGTCACATAATTTTGAAGAACAAAAAGCCGAACGAGTTTGGCTACTTTCTAAAAAAATTTCATCTGACTCAAAAGAGGAATGTGGCGAATCGGACCATGATGAAGAAGATCACGTTAGCGATTCTAATCATGATTAAGCTTTTGAATGCGATATTGAGTCGAAAGAAGAAGTTGAGGAAGAAGAAAGTTCCAACCGATTTTCTTTGGAAAAGACAAAACACGTTAGAGGAGAGACCAGCTACACCAAATGCCGTAAGAACTCGGTCTTGAACCTCGTTCTTCGCTTTTCTGGACCGATTCATAAGGCAAAAATTCAAAACCACGCTTAAATACAAAAAAAATACGATTGAAAAATAAAAAAGAATAAAAGCCGTTCACAATAAAATACAGTATATAGTACAAAATGCTTCGTTATGTAATTATCATGCTAAGAGTTAAGCTAAAAAGTTAAGTTTATCTAATTAAGCATTTACGATGGGGTCAAGTAAATCCCCACGCGCCTACTTAAGGATTAAAATTTGTTGGAGGTTAGAATACCATAAATGATAAGGTATGAAGCATTCATTATAAATGTAACTTCCATAATCAGAACTAGTACAGTCATGCATATGCAGTCTGTTGATTAACTCTTTTATCCTTGCCATACAACCACACTGGCGTACGCAATCTAGTAATGAGTCACGCATAAATTTACTTGGTTCGTAACTTTCAAATTCTCGACTACGAAGATATCGTTAAAATAAATAATGTAGGCCTACTATGACAACCGGTTGCAAAAAAACATTTAATATAATAAAAAATAGAGCTAAGGTGTCGGAAAAAATATTAAAAAAGTCAGAAAGGGTGTTGAGAAAACCGTAATAAACTCAGAAAGCTTAATGAACAAAACCAAATTCTCACAACTATTTACGGACTTCAAGGGCTTCCGTTAAGACACAAACAGAACCTGAGTGGACAGAAGACAGGAGGAAAGCCTACAGTAAGTGAACGCTGATTACGTGGGCTAAAAAACTAGTTTCCAAGAAAAGTCACCTCACGTAGTCTAAAATTGGTCATTTACGAGGGGGAAACCCACATTCAATGAGAAAACACTAAAAGTTGAATACACTTATTGTCTAAAGATCTGATAGCCAGAAAGCTGTTATAGCTTTAAAGATGTATTGGAAAACATTTTATATTCCTTGTAGTTTTTCCTTAAAATAAATAATACCTACTATATTACACACTTCATTATCAAATAATAAAGAATCACCACTGATTCACGAACCCTGTATGGAGAGAAACAAGTGATTTTCTATATTATGGTCCAATAGTACGACCTGAAATATCTCTCTCTTGTTAAGAGAAACAGAAATCGAAAGGATACGAAAATAATTCGAAA
The DNA here is from genome assembly GCA_035578175.1 of Catonia carolina. Taxonomy (NCBI): domain Eukaryota; kingdom Metazoa; phylum Arthropoda; class Insecta; order Hemiptera; family Achilidae; genus Catonia; species Catonia carolina. Next base: position 249,269,411 of record JAQMRL010000001.1, on the reverse strand, counting down.
AGAACCCAAATCGAAAGTTATCAGTTAAGTAATTAACACAAAATTATATAAGTTAAGATGAAAAATTAAATTGTTGATTGGTCAAAACAATTTAAATGTTTAAAATCAATAAAGTGAAAGCCTAACGACAATATAGAACCCTATTCTAACTCTTACGTAGTTACTGGCTGGCGAATTCAATCTCAGCAAAACTATGACGGGGGTTGGTTAATAAGATAAGACAATAACGGGACGCCTAATTGATCCTCCCTCCACCGTCTTAACTCACTGTTCCTAAACTCAGACTGAGAATTCTCTTCTCCCGACCCAACAGAGACCCAGTACTCCGTTCGGTTCTTGTTTATTAATTAACAAGTTGCTACTACTAATACTAGTAGAGTCGGTGAGACATCTCCCGCATATCTTCTAAACTCGCTTACCCGTTTGCTATAACCATTCCGTTCTGGGATTACAACATCAACTATAATATATATATATATATCACAACGACCCCTTTCTCTCATATTATCAATAATCATATTATGAAACCAGGAAATAGATGGAAATATCGCAAAATCAAAATCTTAATAAATTTTAATAGAGGTATAACATTTTCATTTTTACTTTTTTTAAAAATAGGTATACCTACTTTTTACATTTAAGAATATTATTTACAGTTAGTTTAACAAAAAAATCTATTATTAAATAATATGTTTTAAAATCATTTATCTTGAAAATCAACAGTCAGACGTATTTCTTATATGAGTACATTGCCAGATGATAATTCAGTTTTTTTCTCGTTATGTTTTATTTACGACTGGAAAAATTTATACAACTAGTAAATGCGATGATGATGATTGTGTTAAAATTATATGACACGCCTAAGCAGGAGAAGGATAGTGTCTCCATTGGTGTCTTCACAAGAATTGTTGTTAAAAATCTTCTAAATTTTGAATAAAATTTATTTAATAGATTAGCAGATCTCTACTATTGCGTTTTTTTATGTATCTTACAGGATTGTCAGGTAGTAAGGCGGAAAGCGAACGTACAAGTGCGTTATAGTGTTTTTGTGACTTGTAAAAGCGTTTGTAAAGGTGTGCGATAGAATTTTTGACTAAAGATATCTGTATGTAAAGTTTTCTACTAATGTAAAAATGTTCTTCTAGTCCTATAAGACGTAATATTTTTGACTGAAAAAATAAACAAAAAAAGTACTTGTCATTCTTGCATTTTTTATAACATTTTTAATAAAATTCTTATAAGAATATTGTATTTTCAACAAGAATTATAAAAAAGTTAATAATTTTTTGATTTAACATAAAACCACTTCTGATTCGTATGAATGTATAAGTTCTCACGAAAGGAAAATCATTCGAACCATAAATTTTTTAACGAATCAAACATTTTTATAATACAAGTTGTAAGGATCTACTTAAAATTAGGGAGTAATAAGCGTCTATTATTTTTTAGTTTGTTTAAATTCGCATCAAAATCTTGGTTATTACCGACTACTTAAGGTTAAAGAACGGTGGGTTTGGTAATGTAATAATTTTCCACAACGTAGCTGAAATCAAACCCGGGATCTCCGTTTTGCACTGTACTATGCTAACCACTGGGCAATGGAGCAAGCAAACATATTTTTGTATCACTAGTTCTTAAGTTAAAAACATAATTGTATATGAATGGTTATTCAAAATGTGTTAAGCAAACAAAGCCTAATAGAATTTACTTTAGAATATACTTTAAACTTCTATAATTAAATTTTTTCCTTGTATTTTCTTTAATGACGTATTATAGATTAAACAAAGAGGTGTACATATATTAAAACAAACTCTAAAAATCTACCTATAATATACATGTTTATTTTTCTTAAGATTTAAAAAAGTTTCATATGACAAGATGTTATGTATTAGAGCTGAAAGCAGAATTTAACCTTTTTACTTAACATTTTTTACTGATCGGTAATTTCAAAAAAGTACATGGAAATTTAAAAATGTTTTCTACAATATAATAAACTTACTTTTCATTATATATATATACATAATTTTTTTTTTGTTTTGGTTTTGGTAAGCGAAGTTGTAGCCTATCTTAATAATAATTATGTAAATAATTATACGATCATTAACTTTGATCGTATAATATTGTGAGATTTATACATGTAATTATAGATTGCCAATAATACCGCAAATAATAATTAAAATAAAATGCATTAAATATATATTTGAAAATTCTATACAGCTTAATAATAGTACTTTAAGCCATCATTTTTGCTCGAGGCGACGAATTGTTTAGATGATTTTATTTTAAATATTTGTGTGAAAAATATTTCTTTAAAAATCTGGTGATACTAGTAATTTTTTTAATTATCTCTTTATTTGTTTTCGAGGGCTGTGTAGTTTATTGAAAAGCACCCACTTTCTTCTCTGATTTACGCAGTTACTCATAAATTTAATTTTGGACTAAATAATTAATTAAAAATTTCGGTTGACTAGTGTTAAATTTTTTAGCAACTGTCTATTAACTGGCAAACTGAGTTGGTTCAAAAACTTAATTTTAATTTTTTTAAATCTTAATTTTTTAAAATTCCTTTGATTTCATAAAAAATAAATCTAAGGACGTTTGTCCCATTTCATTGTCATAGATTGAACTGAACGATATACAGTAATTTTTTACAGTAAATTGTCCACAACTAGAAATATCTGGAATTAAATTATATGATCTGCTATAGTCTAAGTGGCATACATACAAAGTAAATTAATTAAGGATTTCATTAAGAATATTTGGTTTTTTACCGTTTCTGGTCGTATATCGAAGCTAGTAATAAAATGTTAGAATATTTAAGAAAAAAAAACACGTTACATCTGTTCAAAACTTTTGGCCGCTTTGACGTTTTACAATTTTGTAAGAACATTGGATTCAAACAAAATCCAACAGTAACACAAATAAATAAAAAATAAATGCTAGAATGACCATTCGGTGGCGTAGTGACTAGTGCGCTACCTTACAAAGCGGAAGGTCTTATGTTCAATTCACGGGTAGGGTCTAGAAATTTGAACACGTTAAAACCTACCATTACAGTACCGAAACCCACAGTAGCCGCTTATGACCAAGTTGTTGATACGACTTTAAATTTAAAAAAAAATTAATAGTAATACCGTTTTTTTATTATTGATATAACGTCCAAACTACAATCATAAAATTGAATATTTATGTTGTTTAGGTCATCACCGTAAAAAAATAAAGAGTAAAAAAAAAGTAAGTAAAAAAATAAAAAATAAAAAGGCTGGTTTGAACCTGTGGAGGTTTTACTAAATAAAACGAGAAGATTTGGTTTACATTTGCCTTCCTCACTGAGTAGAAAACTACGTATATCAGCATCCCGGGCCCTCTGAACAAGCACATACTTTCTACTCTGCAAATGACACCTTCACTTCATTCACCACAGGGTCTGGCTGTTATGAAATTCATTAATTTCAGAGAAGATAACTCTGATTAGTGTCTTTTACACCTTTACCTCTTCTGTTCTTAAATGATTCAGTCATTTGTTTGGCTGCCCATGTGATAAGAAACAGAACTATTTATTTTAGCCCTGCAACAAACAGGTTGAGTGTAAATAATTTGACACTCCACCTGTCTGTTATGAGCATAAGATTATATATATTAAACCCATTTTTACGAAAATATTTTAAAATTGGGTTTTTTCTGTTAAACTTCTGAATACCTAAAAGCCTTTGAGATGGCAAAACTTGAGTAGGTTGTAAGTAATCAAATTAAAACCATCGTATTATAAGTGAACAGGTTTACATTAATAAAAAAATACTAAATAAGGAAACACTAAAACCTAGAAACACGCATATCATTTATAATGGTTTAAATCTAATACATTTTTTATTTTTTTAATATTTTAGAATTTTGTTAGAAGGTTGGTTGGAGACCCCATAATCATGTTTCGTATACTCTTAGTGTAAATAGGAAAGAAATTAAAAGGGATAAGAATCATTACAGGCAAGTTTAATTTTAAAGTAACGCCGCATTATCTTTTAATGTTATTGAAAACGCAATAAAGGGAAATATTGTGAATGATCATCTGAACCTTATTAACTAAAGGAACAAGAGATCGATCAGGCGGAGGGGGGATTTAATAACACAAAACATTGGGAGGAATATGGAAGTATCATCGGAGATAACAATAGAAGTTTAAAGTCAATATTAATAAACCAACGACTGGTGAAGGATTAATTACAACATGAATTCGTGAGATTAATTAGTGAACATTGGAGTAGAAGCGTTCAATTTGTTTCCATTAATCAGTGAGTAATTGCGAGTAAAGTGATACGTGTATATTAATAACAATCAGGAAAGCAATGGCAGACAAGGATAGGGAAAATAACATTGCAGTACCAGAAGCTAGAGGTACAACCCGTCTTCGAATTGAAAACTCATAAGGAACATGCAAGGGAAGCATGAAGAGAATTAACAAAGTTTGTTCTCCTACAATCCATTCACCGAAGAATATTATAGAAAGACGGGGTTGGTGGAACTCGGGTTGAAATACCCGAACCACCCTCACCTCCTAAACCCATCACACTACCCCTCCTAACCATTTTCCTTCTTCCGTTTTACTCCAGTCCAATCATAAACTTAAACTCTGAACTTCTATAAGACTTTGTTTTGCTTTATACCTGTTTCATTGTAATTTACTCATATATACGTACGTAGCGGAAACATTTTCATAAATCCATTACATTCGCCGAGAAAGCTATATTTCAGTTGTATTAAGTTTGCTTTTGGATTTTATGTCGGTTTATTGCATTAAATACAATAACAAGATATAATTTTGTACGTACATATTTAATTGTACAGGCTGGTCCAAAAGTAACAAATCTATTTAAGTTTATATGCGTACATGTTAAAGGTCACGAATGTTTTATCTGTTAAAATATGAGATCCGGATTATCTATAAAAATTTTCTATAGTAAAACTTCACTGTTTTAAAATTTAATAGATAATACAAAGAAAATTACTGATCTGGTTTCAAAACTAGGTATTGAAATGGTTTAACTAAATGACTGATATGGTGCTCTAAAGTTCTTTTTTGGTATACCGAGGGGTGAGATGGTTGACCATTACCGTTTTCACTAACTTTAAAAATATCTCTGCTTGTCAGTATTGTTAAATTCTTGAAATGACTATAAGTCCTACACTGGAATTGATATTTTCACTTCATTAATCAAAATATCTGACTGTGTAATTGCATTACTTATTCACTAATTATTGATGGACTAATTCATTACTTCTTTACTGCATTAATTCTTCAGAGGAGACAACTCGGATTTGTGTCAGTTATATTACTACCTGTTTTGTTTCATAGTAGTGGTAGATTGTCCCTGCCAAGAACTAGTAGTTAAACTTTGTGAACGTATACCTTGCACTGATCCTCCAGGGATATTGACTTGAAATACTTCTAATTGTTTAGTTAGTTCTCGCTGTTCTTTACTTCCATCAGCCAGGCTTTTCGCTCCAGAATTGATTACCTTGCCGAAGTAGTCTGAAGAATTGCACGTAGTCGTGGCCCCGTGGTCTGTTTGAAATCTAGCGTGTTCTAACATGCCAGTCAAGCTGTCCAATCTTGACCATTCTTCGACGTCACGTCGCTGAAATGATACCGGTGGCAATCCCTTGTTTTGAGGCATTACCCCCATTTTGGACCCCTGGCATTAACATTTTCTATTTTCGTGAAAAAATCCTTTTGTCCCTGCGCCTTCCCAGGATGTTAAATATCCAGGCGGTTATGTACAGAGCAAAATAAATCCACCAAGAGAAAGAATTACTCGATCACGAACCGACCGTTGGTAAACCCACTCACGGACTGGACTACAACTGACTACCATACAAGTTAAAAAGGTTTTTGCATAGAATCTTTGTATGGTCTTTTCCACTAGAAAATAGAGCTTAAGCTTCAAAATAACATCCGCTTTCATTTTTTAATTAGAAGGAACCCTTTTATATCCTTAAGGATTTTTATCCTTAAGGATAAAAGGATTATTATCCTCAAGGATATCAGGTTAAGGCCTTTTCTTAGTGTTGTATACTACTTAAGGAAAGCCGGACTTTTGTGATTTTGTAGGAATGGTATGTTCCCTTCAGTCAGTTCTAAGATGAACTAAAGAAAAAATGTGAAATTTTGACTTTTGGGCTTTTTGAAATGACTAATTTAATCATAATTTTGGTTTTTTGTTCTGCTAAAGCTGAGTATTACTGAAACAAATTGTTTGTATAAACAATTTACAGGCCACGTAACCAAGTGGACAATGAAAGTAGAAGTTCGATTCCCGGCTAGGAAATAGAAACTACAACAGGTTAAAACCCCACAATCTGTATCTTAAAACACAATTGTCACTATAACTTAAGCAACTGATACAACTTTAAATTAAATACAAAATGATAACAGGGCATATTATAAACTTCATTTTATGTAGGTAATACGTTTGAAGATTTACTAATGAAGTTATTTTAGATATTTTTAGTATAATAAACTAAATGGCTAAATATTTCGTATACATGATTTATACAAGATTAGTTTACTTGTACTTATCTAGTAGATTCTAATCTGTGTCTTAGATTGTTTCAGATTCATATATTGTTGCTTTGTGAGATCAAAGGGTACATTACACTCTTTTAAATAAGATCCAGAAATCTAAAGAAAATAAAAGAGAAATTTAAAGAGGCTTATAAAAAATATGTATTATAAGAGAACGGGAAGAAAATTCGTAAAGTAAGTATGAAGGAACATGAAAATAAAATCAGTGAACTGGTAAAATTTGTTGGGGTGTAAAATCAACAACTGGACAATACATCCTTTGGATATTTGGAATTTGTTTTAAAATGAAGAACAAAACGAAGAAGAAGAAGGAAATTTAGGCAACCATTAAAATTAAATATAGAATAAAGTTCAATAATATAGTTCACAATAAAGTTAACCGATTGGTTGTCTTGTTTAATAAACGGGAGTCAACGAATTTTGACGAGTTCGTTACACATAAACAACTTTGTTCGATTTTAAATGGAATGATGCTGAGGAAAGGAAGAAGATATTTTTCGTTCGTTCACTCCGAAGTTTATTCTTTCTCTTCAATATAACCTCTCTTTCTCGTTCATTCATTTTCGCTCATCGTTCTCAGTTTTAATTAAATAGCAATTAACTTATCTTCAGGACTTGCACCAATTAGACAAGTTGTTTCTCTATTTAATTTCAAGCAAGATTTAATGAAGCAAAAGTGGTTTCGTTTCATTAGATGTGATGTCTTATACTGTGTATATATATATTTATTATATACAAACAACCCTTACATATTAATAATAATCTCTTCTAATCAGTATTTCCTCGTATCTCTTATTCACCCCACTCATTTCATTTTTCACTTTACCCACCCCCTCTTTTCATATAAAATATAAGATTCCTGAATCTTGTACTCTTTATAATTACTGTAAATTATTAAAAACCGTTCCTAAATTTCAAACTTGGAATCTAATTTTTGAAAATGTTTATTTCCTTGATCAATATATTTCGCTCCCTAAATCACGTTCAACCAACTTATTTGTGATATGGTTCAAATTTTTTTCATAAGATACAATTAATAATATTTACCATTTATTACACATAAAATTTGTGATTTTCTTTTTGAATTATAATTGATTGAATTATAAATAAATTGTATTTTACGGTATATTATCTTAAAATGATTACACCGATTTTGTGTCTTTAGTGTAAGTTATCAGCACGCGTATTCATACTGTATCATGTGCCAAGATTGTTTTTTATCTCTAATGCGTGTACGTTGCTATCTGTTCAATTTAAGAATAATATGACCTAATAAGATGAGCAAGATGTGTATGACGTGTAAATTATGAGTACTCTTGCACAGACTCAGGCCGATCATTCCTGAGAGTGTATGGTTAATTGAATCCTAACCATCAACGTACACCAGTAATCATTGGCAATAAAAATTCAAATTCGTATTAAAGTAACTACCTTTACTAGGATTTGAACCAGAAACATTTATCTCCAAAATTCTACTGTTAAACTGTTACTCGCGTAGACGACGTTACCTCTAAAATACCCGGGTGGGTTAACATCAGAACATAATAATGTTTTCGTATTTACAAAAATTAAACACCTTTCATAAAATTCACTAAACTGTTATAAATAGCCGAAATACTGATCACCACACAAAGTTGTAGATAAGTTTATTCAGTGTAATATAAAAATTGATTTCACCAATCTTACGGTTATTTAAATTCTTTAACTTAAACTTAAAATTCTAAGAGTGTTCGGAGTATCATTTGATTAAAGATCCCCTGCATTGTAACGAATTTCAGTTCTGTTAATCAGACTGAAAAATTTTTGCAGATTGTAGAAGTTCTGAACTTGTAACCCGTTAATTGATAATCGTCTTTCTGTTTGATTAGGTTTTACTCCCGATTGGGATACACATTAAGGCTAATGGAAACAGTATAAGGTATAACAGTATAACACTATAGTAAAAAATGAAAATGAGTGGTGAAAAAGCAAAACTTCTTTGAAAATCGAAATCACAACCCCTAATATAGAATCCAATTGTACTGACCACTACAACAACGGACCGGGCAATGGTTTTTTTTGTCTTGAATTTTTATTACGGTACTGTACATTGAGCTGCACAATTTCCGTAAATGATATTTAAATGGTGGTGGGGAGTTTCGCATTAAGGAGAAGAGGTACCCAGTGGCACATTCTCCATTTGTAACTATGGGTATTATCCGTTATTTAGACCAAGAGGTCTCTACTCCATTTTCGCCTTAGACGTCGCACAGGTGGAAAGTTCCTTGTAGCTAGATCACGGGCTAGTTGGTTTGGATGGACATCTAGTCGTTCGTGAAATTTACTATACAAGGACGCGGTTAGCTCCTTCACTGTCGGAATTTTGAAATCGTCGTGGAGGGATTTATTGCTTACATAAAACAATTGTCGTTTAACTTAAATTTGTATTTAAATACGCGAAAGATGGAATAAAACCGTTAAAAATTGGAGACCATAGACAGGAAAAGGGGAACGCGGACGACCACTCATGAGATGAGATGTGTGTTGCGTGTCGGATTAAATAGACACACCATGCAAGAAACTGGAAAACATGGAAAAATTTGGATGAGGCGTCATATATTGAACCACTAGGCTGTAAAACTTGTAGAAATATTTAAATATCATTACGAAAATAACGGAAAATGCTAAATCTCATTTTGTGACCTCAACAAATAATTCATCAAAACCAATTAAGTACCATATTTTTCATATATATATTTATTGCATGGTGAACAAATTTATTTATTATTTAAAATACTAAAATAAGGTAAATAATTTATAAAATATCTCTTTAAAAATTTACACATATAAATTGTAATTGGGTCAGAAAATATTAAATTATTTTATCCAAATAACTACCGAGTAATTACTAGTCTATTTCTCTTTCTACCATTTATAGAATAGAAGAGGTATGCAAACAATACAAACAATTTGTTGGTAGAATGAAGTGATTATTTGATTATTTGTGGTTCAAGGATTGTTTATGAAGAGTAAAACCAAGTAAGTGGAAAAGTGAGAAGGAGTAACGGGGGAAAAGGGAAAACAGAGACAAGGATGAATAGATACTTTAATGAGGGGTCTTTTCTCATCTCATTTGTTGTTAACAAGGCGACAAAGTGCAACCTGAGACTATAGGCAGACAATTAAACTCTTTGTCATTCCCAACTGCGGCATGGTCCATTCAGCTCGTTACGTCTTATAATTAATGAGAAAAGGGTAAATGAGAGGTACAGAATGGGGATGGGAAAGTCTGATAATTTTAGATAAAATGAAATATTTTTGCAAATGAAGAATACAACGAATAACTGTTCCGTTAGAAAATAGTGAAAAACCATGTTTTCTATTCATAACGAAAAATTACCAATATATTTATAATGGTAAATTCAAAAAAATTTCAAGTGAACTACAAGAAGTTCACTGTTCGAATTATATTACAAAGGTTTTAATGATATCGCTGAGTAATGTACAGCTATACAATGACACTACCCATAGAAAAATCACAGGAAAACCCAATCTAAGCACATCTTATTCCTTGTCATATTAATATTAGAATCACGCAATTCAATTTTCCATCATTATGAAATTTCTTTCGATTTTGTCGTTAAAACCACTCTATTAAAGTAGGCCTAATGTATTTTACACATGAAAACGATGTTTTCATCCCAAACCATCTGTACTCTTCTAAGGATAGATAGTCCAAACTGACAATGGAACGGTTTAAATTGTTTTTTTTTAAATTTTATTTGAAATTTTTTACTGTAGCCTACACAAATATACGAATACTATAAAATGTGATGTACGTACATAGATAAATATCATGAAAAAAGAAACACAAAAACAAATATTGATATCCATTGGTATATCTTTGGGTAAGTTATATAATTAAGTATTAAAATATGATAATTAGGCTATTTGATTTTTTTTGTCTAATTTTTCTATTTATTTATTTATTTTTAGTTATAACTCAGAGAAGCTCTCTGTTTTATCTTCTTTTCATGCGCCGAACTGGGTTACCAGGAAGGTGAAAGCGATGAAGTTCATGAATTAGAGGGTTCGGATTTAGCACTACTTTTGAACGGAATTTTTATAATAGTACTGTGCTACCTCTTCAATTACAGGAATCCCAAACTCGGAGTGTCAAGTGTCATGTGTACGTAATACAGAGCTCTTGATTTTAAACGTAGAAATTTTGATTATTGATTTAAAATAAATAATTTTTATTGTTTTTTTATCCTAATTTGTATACGTTGAAATCTCTTTAATTTAAAACAACAAGCAACCCCATGATCAAATGAGATTAGGATAATACGTGTGACATGTAAATGAGGTGTAATTTTGTACATACTAAGGCCGACCATTCTTGAGAAAGTTTGGTTAATTGAATTCCAATCATCATAGTACACCGGTCTAGTAATAGAAACTGTATATTATTACAACGTTAAATGAGATCTGTATTAGATACTACGTATCATCGCAAATTTCGTTAATTAAGCCATCAAAATTACAAACAAGAGACCCAAAATTAGAATTAAAACCCAAAAAATTGTGTGTCAATACTGTTAAAAATATTGTCATTATGTTAAATACTTTGAACAGTAATTTTTTTTAAATACTACTGATAATAAATGTTCATGACGTTCTTCGCGTAAAATATTTCTTTATTAAATAGAAAAAATATTCAGTTCTAATTCCTTAATAAATAACAGATTATAGGAGGATACGTTTTGTATTAAATACCGTTCATATTTCTGACTGAATTTACAAAATTCATTTAAAAAAAATATTTTAAATCTTATTTCATTAAAGATAATCTATAATAATGGGAGTCTAATGAAACGGATTTGTTTAAAAATAAAATTTATAAATAAATATAAAAGGAAACGTCATCAGATTTTATAAAACTGAAATATTCTTCATGGTTTCATCTTTGATTTTTTAAAAAAATTTTAATCCTAGAGATTGCATTATGTCATTTTAAATACTACTGCAAATAGAGACCGACATGTCAACTATAAATATTAAAATTTTATAGCAAATGGAAAAATATCTAAAAATAAAAAATCATTTATGAATAATGAACCTTCATCAGTTTATTAAAAACTTTTTTGTTTATTCTTTTCTTCAATCTAATTTAGTCATTCATATTTTTTCATTCATTAATGAGCATTTCACAGAAATATATACACATATATGCAACATTTTAAAATAATATTTAGCGGACAGGTTATGTTATTTCCTTTCCAGAAGATTTAATTTATTTTTTAAATACTAATCTTAAAATATGATTGTCGAGACGAGTTTTCAAAAAGTAATTTTTCCAAATTGAACATTTTTACAACATATAAAAAAATACTTGTTTTATTCGTATTTAAAACAAATTGTATAATTTCATTAATTTAAAAAAAAATGAAACAGGTTTTTAAATTTAAGTTGAATTGAATTTATATAATTTTTTTATAAATATTTTAAATTGATTTTCTGTTGTAATTTATTGTTGTTTTTTTATATTTTGTAATACAAATTTTACAATTTGTTAAATTTGCGTTATTATGATCACATCAACATTTTTACTTTTAAGCGACTCATTACATGAAAACACGTAACATAAAAAATGATTACATTAAAGTAGGCTACTACATTAGGTTATAACAATGAAAGATTATCTTCGAATTTTTGCACGACTGTGTAAAATTTTTATTAAAATTGGTTTTGAATATTTAACATTTTTATAAAATTTAGTGTTTTTGTGTAGCCTGTGCCATTAACGCAGTCTTTGTAAGTGTTCGGTAGGCGAAACTGTCCCGGTCTAGTGTTTTAAGTAGGGCATTTTACAAGGATGTGTTAATTTCGTGTTACATTATCTACAATTATTAGGTTCTTGTTCCGTCTTGAGGTGACTATGTCAGTTTAGTGTGACCAATTCGTAGTCGTGTACGAAAGTGTTACTTGGTATTATAGTCTATTATCAAATATTTCTGTTGGTAAGTTCTTATGTCTGTCCGTCCTATGTGTAGGTTAGTTGTTAAAGTCGTTCACTGCTCATTCCAAATTATTTTTAACGTTTTTTAACATTTTCTGTTGGTCTCGATGGGAAAATTTATTTATTCTGTTGGAGCATGTAGTTGCCCGTTTGGCTACTTGATCGGCTTTTTCGTTCCCTTTGATTCTTAATTGAGAAGTGATCCACAGAAGAATTATTTTAGTACAAATTGCAATTTAATACCTAACAAAAGGTCTTTTTATTAAAATACAACAGAAAATATTGGTTTCAGATTGGCTTAAATCAATACAAATTTTATATTCTAAAAACTGTGACTGCCCTAAATCAACAAATTTTATATTTTAAAAATTGTGACTGCCCTAAATAAATTACATTTTATGTTCTAAAAACTGTGACTGCCCTAAATCATCGTTAAACAGAAAAATGCCCTAAATCAATACACATTTATATTCTAAAAACTGTGACTGCCCTAAATCAAGACACATTTTATATTATTTTCCAAAGAGTTACAGTTCTAAAATCGCCATGCAGATTCATTAAGTAATACCAAGGAAAAGTAAATCTTATTTATAACCGTGACCAGCGCTAAAAGGAATAACATTAGGGAGGAGTAACTATCAGACGAATTATGAGTAGCCTATTGGTTTTAAATTTTTCGAAAGAGGTAAAGTTCTAAAACTCAACATGTGTATCCTAATAATAAAATCAATTTTTATTCACCTAGTGCTTGCAAAACCATTTTAATGTAATCCCAGTTGAAGCTTACAATATCCCCCGAGAATGTGCGGGTGTGATTGCTAGTTTAAATATCACATAATTAACAATTTTTGTTAATAAATATGTATAGATATTCGTATCTAAGTTGGAGGATGTAACTTTAAAAGTTAAGTTCTTTTTATTGTTAAGCATTGTTAAAGAAAAAAAGTAAACGAATGAATAGAACAAAGTATAGTGGCAAAGCTCCTGTACTTCGACTTTGAAAAGAGATAGAAAGAATCAAACGTGAAAGAGAGAATATGTAAACTAGTACCAAAGATAAGAGCAAAAGTACATTCCCTATCTGATCCAAAATATTCACTGATCCTTGGACACAAAGACTCATCGCTCACTATATCCTTACCATCTCTCCCTTGTTCATAATATCTCATAAAGAAACCGCTACCAAGAATATAACGAAATCCCTTGAAATTACAAAGAAAGCTATAAATTTCAATGAATGAAAGACAGTCTGGCGAATGCATGTATAAAGTTTCCAGAATTTCATCTCTTACAATTCATTGTGCTCCCGAGCAATACTGTTTTATCCCTCTTTCAGAACTCTACTAACGCCCCCTCGCCCTTTGGCTGTGCTCGCTTCGCTTGCTATATCGTAACCCACTAGGGGGTGTACAAACCCCAGTCATATATACAGAAGGATACTTTGTTCTTCCGAATGTCTTATTTAATTACATCATATATTATTGTTTAATTGAAATTTATTACTACTTGTTACATTTCTAAATTAATTATTTTATTACAGGTATAATTATATCGTATCTTAAGTTTATGTCCATAATATTAAAACATTAATTTTGTTTTTCCAACTTCGGACAATGTAAAACTTTACTATTATTTTTTCCTTCCTTGATCGTTATTTAACATTTTTATTTAATATGAAAATAAATTTTCAATATTTAGGACCCTAACCACCTCCGTAGCGTATTGGTTACCATGCTGAATTATAAAGTGGAAGGTTCCGAGTTTGATTACCAGGTGAGGATATTATTACATGTTAAAACCCAAAGTTCAATAACTCAAAGTAGTTGCTTACAACCAAGATACTGATGCGACTTTATGTAAATAAAAACCTCAAATGAAACTAGTTTACAAATTTTTTTTCTCACATATAGGGCCACGTTTAAACCACGTGAAGTGGCTTTAGACCGTTCTGAAAGCTCTTTTTGCAGCCCATATTCTCAGTATCGCTCAGTGTGAGCTTTACTCCTTTCTTCTACCGGTTTTATGTTATGCTCTTCTTGGAAGCCCTTAGAGTTCGTAATTAGTTATCTGAATTTGGTTTGATTTTTTAAGTTTACTCGTTTTATTTCGGTTTTTTCAAGATTATTTCTGATGTTTTTTAAACCATTTATCCAACTTCTTACGTCTATATTGTTCAGTGTCTTAAAAATGTGTTTTGTCAAACGGTTGTCATCCATTCTTTTAACCAAATTCATCAAATCTTTTACAAGAAATTGAATAATTGTTTTATTATCTATTTACTAATTAAAGTCGCAGAAACAACGTGATTATTAGCGAACACAATACTACAAAAATCATAAATATTTATCGTGGCTAGATAAACTACAAAAAAATATAAAAGTTGAATGAAGAAATTTAGGTATAAAAATTTTTGATGGCAGAAACTAAACCTATTTAAAAGTATAAACAAGTAAAGTTTGTAATTACTAATATAACGAAGCTAAATTTTAGAAGAAAAGTTCTAAATATTTGTTATAAACAAGTAAAACTATTGAATGCCTGCATTTCATCCCGTTTATTGCACTGCCATTTTTCAGTATAACGGTGGCCTAGTAATTTTTTTACACTAAACTAACCTTTAAAATGTCTTCATTGACCCATTAAATAAAGTTTTTTTCTAAAAGTATAGAACAAGGTTAAAATCATTTCAACTGTTAACATATTAGTACTGCATGAAAAAAAGTTAAGCATCAACCACATAACATTACGACAAATTTACAAAATTTTAAACAGTATTAAGTAATTTTTATAATTTTTATTTCCACCTTATTGACTAGAAATAAATGTCAATACAAAGCACAAAGCTACTTATCCCGAAGCACACACAAACCAAACGTGATTTTTTTATAACATTGCTACATTGCAGCTTGTATGAGAAAGTTACAAAATACTAACTACATCCTTGTTTTACGCCAAAAGAAACTCTAAATTAAAAATTCCAATCAATTAAAAAACCATTAATTAACAGAAATAATCTATAATTATGTGAAAAATTTTATAAATTTATTTAATTCGTTGATTTATTACAAATGTACAACCAGTTTTTAAATGCCAAATACTAAAATATTATTAATATTGTTTTTAAAAAGATCATATTATGTTTTGTGTTTATAAATTTATCATATTATTTTGTATTATTATGGTAATAAATGTTACCATTATTATCTATATTATTATTATTTAACAAGTAGAAAGTTTTTAACTAACAAGCTATCATGTTTAGATCATAAAAATTTATATGCTTATATGATAAACTTGTTTTTTTTCTTGTAATACGTTTTAACATATTTTATTAACTGGGCGTCAAAAAAGTATTGGGACATCTTAATAACTGTTTAAATAATGAAAACGATAGGTACTTTATTACACTCAAATTGTGTTTTGGGCATTTAAAATATTAGGGTATTGTACACATTTTGGATAGTGGAAACTTGAAAACTTCTTTCCATAATTCTATCGAGTCAAACATTTTTGAAAATAGGTTTCCTGATCATATAACATAATTAACTAATTTTTGAAAACATACTAAATGAGGTATCAATCCAGTTCATATTCTCGTTCGAAAGAATTTATAAACAAAGCATTATTTGAAATACAGTACAGTTTAAAGATTTTGAGTTGTCTAAAAGCGTTCGTGCCAAAATAAAACCAAAAACGAAATTCACGATTGTTAGAATACTAAGTTTAGATAACTCCGACAAAACTCGATTGTTAAAAATCTTTACTAAGATTTGCTTGAACATAAGGCCTACAAATAATAATATACGTTTTGGCAAAGCCCTTGAACATTAAACGTAAGAATGCTTTTCAAAAATGGTCTTACAACTGATAGCTATCGAAGTGCCACACTTAGCAAAGCACATTCACGTTACGATAATTTATCAAGCAATATCACACAGAAGTCTAAGTTAGACACAGAATATTTGGGTATAGGCTCCAGATAGACAGAGGAACCGTGGACGACCGAGAAAGGAGTGGACGAATGGTTTTTTGAGAATTATGGACAAATAATATGAAGTGAAAATGTGTTCAATAAAAATGAATGATGTTTCGGTTAATAGCCTAGTTCTATAGAACAGCTGTTATAATAGCAATAATAATAATAATAATAACTAAACACTAAAAATAGTACTTTCAAAAATTTCCCTGACCAAAATGCGATTTTGATCTACAGCTGATGTTTGTTGTGTTTTTGTGCTGGTCATTTTTTATGTTAAATGTACTGAATTATTGAACATTTTTGTAAAAATAATATCGTCTGGTCTTCAGTCTCATTGTAAGTGTTTTTCAGAATTAATTTACTTTGTATTGAAAACTGTTCCAAGAAAATTACAACGAACACCATAAATTTGTTCGTTTAAGGTTAGGTTGCTATGCAACCGAGTAACAACGTTGGTTACGGCCCGTGTCCTACTATGGAGACTGTCCAAACTATCCAAACTAGTTTGAGTTTGGATAACGTAACCAAAAATAGTAATTCAGATAATTACGGCTCCAATAACACGGAATGGAGGCAAGTAATAAACAAACGTAAAATTACTGACGTTTCTATTGATGAAAATGCTATTAAAAAAATACATCCGAATGATCCACGGACGAAAAATTCAATTTTATGAAAACAAAACTCCTGTCAGTAATAAATATTCCTTACTTTCTGATATTTCGAACGACAACTCAGAAAGCGATAAAACTAAGTTGAACATTCAACGGCCCCCGCCGATTTTCTTAAAGTCAAACGTAAATTACGTTCCGTTATGCAACATTTTAAAACAGTTAGTCGGAGACAGTTTCAAATGTTCTTCGACAACTCAAGGTATCACTATTTACCTTTCCAATGGTGATGATTACAGAAAGTGTGTCAAATATTTGAGAGAAAATAATGCTGACTTTCACTGCTATCAGCTTTCTGAAGATAAACCATTCAGTGTAGTCATACGTGGGTTGCACCAGTCGATGGATCATAGCCTGATAATTTCAGAACTGAAGGAGAAAGGTCATACAGTACGCAGTGTATCGAATGTTATGTCCCATCGCACAAAACAGTATTTGCCGCTGTTGTTTGTAGACCTAGAGAAGGCAGAAAATAATCAACAAATATTTGATGTAACGTCTTTATTTTTTTCTAAAATAAAAGTTGAGCCGCCGCGTCCGAAACGCCATATAGTTCAATGTCTAAGGTGCCAACAATATTCACATACAAGACGTTATTGTAATCACGCTCCTAAATGCGTGCGTTGTGCAGGGGATCATGAGTCTTCCAGTTGTACCAAACCACGCGATACGCCAGCCACGTGTGCGCTCTGTTCCCAGTCTCACCCGGCTAACTACAAAGGGTGTGCTATATACAAGGAAATCCAGAAACGTCGGGCACCCCTTCATAAAACAAGTGAAAATTCAAAAAATCAAAGGCACCCAGTACCTGACATTAATTCTTCATCTTTTCCACCGTTGCCTTCAAAATCCACCGGAAACAAAATTCAAGCAGGACAAACTCCATTATTACAGGTACATTCACCTTCCATATTTTCATCTGCCCAAATTGCGGAATATAATGCTGCGTTGGGGCCGTCAAGTCAAATTAATACTTTTTTGTCGGAAATGAAAACTCTATTGTTTCCAATGATTTCGTTAATGACTCAACTTATACAAGCCTTAATGTCTAAAAATAATGCCAAATAATATGACATCTAATTCCCTTGTCGTCTTGTTGTGGAATGCTAATGGTATTTCACAACATTTCAATGAGCTAGAATATGTGCTACATGAGAAAAGAATAGACATCGCCCTCATTTCGGAGTCTCACTTGACTTCACGTTCTCGTTTTTACGTTCCCGGTTACATCGTTTACCGGACTGATCACCCGGCCGACCGGAGCCAAGGGGGCACGGCAATTATCATCAAGGCGACTTTAAAACATGACTTCCTTTTCACTGAACCTCCAACAAATTTTCTTCAGGCAACTGTACTTTCTTTATACCTAAACCAGTTAAAATTTAATGTAGCATCAGTTTATTGTCCGCCACGATTTCGAGTAACTGAGGAGGAGTTTCAAAATTTTTTCGATGAGTTGGGACCAGCATTTATTGCAGGTGGTGATTATAATGCGAAGAACACTCAGTGGGGATGTAGAGTCAATACACCACGAGGCAGGCAACTGCTAAATGTAGTTGACTACAATCGATTTGAAGTAATAACGCCCAGGATGCCGACATATTGGCCTTCTGCCGTCACAAAGCTACCTGATATACTAGATATATTTATAACACGAGGTATAAGTCGACTTCACCATGCGGTTGAAAATTTAGACGATTTTAGATCCGACCATTCTCCGGTTCTGTTAACTATAAGTGCTACTCCTCTTTATAAACAGCAACTACCATCGCTAACGCCAACCGGTAAGATGGATTGGGTCAAATTTCAAAATCTTGTAAATAACAATTTAAATGTTCACGTCCCTTTAAAAACTGCTCACGATTTAGAATGCGCCATAGACGATTTTACCTCTATCATTCAATCTGCTGCATGGGATTCTGCAATAACTGTTTCAAAAAATGAACGCAATGGACCTCATTATCCCAGATCCATACGGGAATTAATTACTCAAAAACGGGCAGCACGTCGTCGATGGCATCGTACAAGACTTCCGGACGATAAATCTACTGTCAATCGGCTATCCAACAGACTTAAAAAGGAAATCTGGGCAGTTAAACTCGACCGCTTTGAAAGCCGCTTGAATTCCCTGGACACAGAAGATGGTTCGTTATGGAGAGCAACAAAGCGACTTCTAAAGCAAGTTCCAGTTTCGACTCCTCTTCGGCGTGAGAACCAAACCTGGGCCAAGTCTGACCAAGAAAAAGCTGATTTATTTGGAGAACATCTCAGCAACGTATTTAAACCTCATGTGCAAACAGGAGACATTGAGTTTGACAGGGATGTACAGGAATTCGTAACGTGCCCAACTACGCTATCGTTGCCGCCTAAACCTGTGAGTTTAAACGAGGTCAAGAGTATTATTAAACGTCTTCCATTGCACAAGTCACCAGGTCTGGATTTGATAACTGCAGAGATATTAAAGGAGTTACCAGAAAGAGGGATAATTTTTATACGAAACATATTTAATGCTATTCTCAGAACTGCGCATTTTCCTTTACAATGGAAATTGTCAACTATTGTTTTATTTCAGAAGCCGGAAAAACCATCTCACTGTGTAAGCTCTTACCGGCCCATTAGCCTTCTTTCAGTCGTGTCTAAACTTTTTGAACGAATTTTGTTAGATCGACTTTCGCCGATAATTGAAGCTACAACTCCAAATTATCAGTTTGGATTCAGAAGGCAGCATTCAACAACTCATCAGCTGCACAGAGTGGTTGATTTAATTTCTGTAGGGTTAGAACAAAAATTATACACATCGGCTGTATTTCTGGATATTAGTTCGGCGTTCGATAAGGTTTGGCATCCCGGGCTTTTGTATAAATTAAAATCTATTTTTTCTGATACATATTATGGAATTCTGAGATCATTTTTAGAGGATAGATATTTTGTTGTGCGCCAAGGTTTGGAATATTCTAATATCTGGCATATCGAAGCAGGAGTTCCTCAAGGGTCCATATTATCTCCTGCTTTGTACTCCATATTTACGTCTGACTTCCCGGAAAATGACTTCACGACAGTAGCAGCGTACGCAGATGATACCGTTCTGTTATGCAGCAGTGAATCTCCAGAAGAAACTTCGATGAACATCCAAAATCACTTGTATGAGGTATCTACATGGCTCAAAAACTGGAGAATGAAAGTTAACCCGCTGAAATCTGTGCAAGTGACTTTTACTTTAAGAAGAAGAACTTGTCCAACTGTTTACCTGGATAACAATGAGATACCGCAAGAAAATAAAGTTCGATATCTGGGCCTCCATTTAGACCGTAGACTGACTTGGGGATATCATATCAAAACAAAACGTTTGCAACTAAATAACCGTACAAAATTACTTTCAAAATTCATCAACAGAAAATCAACTCTATCATTAAAATTTAAATTATTAACATACAAAGCCTATTTACGACCGATATGGAATTACGGTATTGAAATTTTTGGGACCGCAAAGAAAACTCACATTCAAAAAATTCAAACTCATCAGTCAAAAATACTTCGGATGATAACGAACGCCCCATATTACGTAACAAATTTAACATTGCATTCAGATTTGAAAATCCCTTTTGTAACAGAAACTGCTAAAATAAGATATTCCAAATTTAACAGAAAATTAACAGATCACATCAATCCCCTAATACAGCAAATGTCAAGACGAAACTTACCACACCGACGCCTACGAAGAAAATGGAGTAGAGATCTATTGATATAATTGTTCTATATTTTTATTAACTAATTTTTTTGAAATCCACTATACTTTTGAATTATCCACTGGGATGTATTCTTTAAAAAAATATTTCTGTTTATTTATCAAGTCATTTGTTTTTTTCAAAATTTAGTTAAGCTTTTGGATGGTTATACTGTACTGTATAGTTTCTAAATAAAATTAACGTTAAAAAAAAAAATAAAAAAAAAAAAAAAATTAATAAATTTGAAATACTCAACATTTATTTTTTTTTAAAATTCATGAACGATTAATAACTAAAGTCAGATACTTAAATTATCCAAAAAGACAGTGCAATTGTTTCAAGATTTTCCCTCCAATGAATAAACTATTACGAGACTGCCTTTGTGGTGCAAAAAATTAAAACACGTTATAAAACATCGGAGCACAAAATGATGATTCACAAAAAATTAAAAATATATAAAGTGAATGTCATAAAAAGGCTACAGAATTTGAGGGGTTTTAAAAAAATACAACAAAAAATTGTTAGAAGAAGTCAAATGAAAAAAATTAAAAAGTTACGGGAAAGACGAAAAATAACGATGAGAAAGAGAAAACATCACCTTAAGAAAATAAAACATTTAACTTCTTTTTTCAGTGGATTAAAACGATGTAAGGAAAAAACTATCGAAACTATAACCGACATAGTAACTAATGATCAAGCAATCAATGTGACTGCAAATAAACAAAACTAACATTTATGAAGACACTACACTTTTCGTGCACCCATTACGTAACAAAATTTACATACGAGTGTTAATATGTTCTTATATCAAATTATTATTATTATTATAATTTTTTAATTTGTAATAATATTTGTATACAAATTGCGACATAACTGTGAAAAATTCTAAGATTCAAGGTACAAATATTTATAAAATATAAAAATTCAACACAAAAACAGGTTTAATTTATTTGAATTGATTTTTGTTGTAAGAGTATTATTATTATCTTGTCGATATCTTTAAACGTCGCGTTGTGTATTTTGATTGGCTTAATTAGCCATAACATAATAAATGTAGTAAAATACAAAGTTAGACTACATTTAATATTAATGGTTGTATTTTATTTTAATTATTGGTTATATTAAAGAACACAAATTTTTTTGAAAAATATTATGTTTTATTTAAAATTTACATTTCGGTAAAAAATTAATTGATTTTTAATTATGTTCGATACAAACAAATAAAAAGTTGCAAGAAATTTATAATGGATTTATCATCTGATTATCAGAATTAGTAGTCATAATTTTTGGAAAGTGAACTGAATTCATACATTTAGGCTATATACTTGTGTTTTTAAGTGTAAGTTTTCACTAAAATTTCACTTAAAAACTTTGATTTAATTTTTAACTGTACGGCAAATGCATAACGTTACACTTAAAAAAGCGAAACAAAAGTTTTAGAATTCAGTGTTAAATGTACACAACGCCAACTCCGTTAATCCGAATTGATACGGTTCGGCCTGTTCGGATTATTGAAAAAAATGGGCATAATAATAAAAATAATATTACGCACGCATTATCAGAATTGCGTATAATTAAATCTGCAGTACGTAGAGCAGCACAACAACATTCACAAACAGATGTCATGTTTATGAGGCGCTGGTGAAATATTGCGTTATCTTCAACATTTCTGGCATTACATCAAACAATTAGTGATTTTATGCACCAGGCAGTGCGAAAACGCATAATTGCTTCTAATTTCTAATGAACTTGAAAAAATATTTTACCTGTAAGCAGTTTAGATTGTAAGTAAATTATATCTTCCATTACGTTTTAATGTTTATCTATTCTCAACTACACTGTTTTATTATTATGTTTTTAAATTTAATTATTGTTTAGAAACCTATTAAAATATTGTTTTTTTTTAAATTGCTTAGTTTATATTTTAAAAGCTTAAAAAAATCAAGTGAAAAAATTGAAATCAGTTCGTATTAGCTAAGTCATTGTGGGTTTGGATAAACTGTACGAAAATCAAAATTTACAAGCCGTTCCATAAGACAATAGTTCGACACAAAATTCAAAATAAAAACTATTTGATTTTTTCTTTTATAGTTTTCAAATTACACATTTAAGCCATCTTGGTTAGTTATAATTACTTATAAAGAATGTAGAGGTAAGTTACTAAAAAATAACTGATAGCTACTATCCCACAACACACTGGTTTTGGGAATAACCAGCCGATTCAACGGTTGTAGAAATACACAAATCGACTTACTACATTAAGATTGATAAAAAATGAATTAATGTAATTATTCATTACTTAAACGTATCAAGAATTTAGACTAATTTAAAATTTAAAATGATTTGTTTTTTAGTTTTTTTTTTGTTGTATAAAACTAAGTTTCAGTACAACATGCGTGTGTGCACAAGATCAGAAATGATTTTGATATCAGTTTGTCGTAAGGGGTAGAAACTGATTTTGTAGTTTATCCAGCCGTATATCAGGACAGTTCATAATTCATTACACTCAATCTATTTCACTATTTTGTAGAGTCAATCTTCCCTAACTCCCAACAATTCTACCCTTCTGCACCAGTATTATTCTATTTAGTTCATATCAACATGACGCAATACAATGTCTATTGTTCACTTGAATGATACATCTTTATCTGTTATTATTGTAGCAAAACCAATCTACTATAGACTAATATAATGTAGTTTGGTATTAATATATTAGTTTCTATTCTATGTTATTGAGTTGGATTCATCGTTATTTGACCAAATATAGATGTTATAATTACATTGGTAACTTTGGTTAACTTACAAAAGAAATAATCCATAACTCTATAGATTCTAATAATATTGTTTACCTTACTTAAGTCCGTTACTAATTAACGGATTAATAATTGTTATTCTACAATAATATTTTAAAAATAAACTAGTAATTGATTAACATAGTTTGGCTAGACAAAAGGGTAGGGCCGTATTTTAAAACTAAATTAACTAGCGAGTTTTGTAGATGATTTTGATTTAATTTAATTATCTAATTCGTATGCAGCGAATATTTTAATAATGAAATATATTATTTTTTTTAGTTAACTTAAAATCAAGTCAGTTGGTAATCAGTGATTACGGTTGGTTACATACAGTGTCGCTGGGTTTTAACGTATTATAATTTTATAGATCCTGTAAGGTGAAAGAAATCAAGGCATTTGGTTTTTAAGTTCACTGTAATCTATTATTTTAAACTACTATACCAAAAAAAGCGAGCGTTTGCCTTTTAATTTTATTTTTCGTCACTAATATCTTTCACCCCTTTTCTACGGTAAGGCATTCCACGTAGAGTTGACAAAATTGACAAGTTTGTTTAAGATTTTTTTAACTCTAAGATGTGTATGTTGCAATCTGTTCAATTTAACCAATAAGTAACCCCATGGCTCATTAAAATGAGGATAATATGTATGACGTGAGAATATCCTGAGAAAATATGATTAATTGAACCAACTGTAACGATTGTCTAGAATTCAAATCCGTATGAAATTAACCTGAAGTACTTATAAAAATTATATATAAAAATACCTTTACGAGGATTTAAACAACGAGGATTTAAGAACGATGCTGTTTTGATGGCAGTAGTTTAATCACATTAAAGAAAATGGGTATAAATTGATTGAAAGATAAAGCTTAAAGACGACAAAATTAAGAAAACCAAGAAAAAGTTGATGAAAAATATTGGGTGTGTATTGCTCACAGACATTTTAACTAATGAGAAAATTAGAAAATCAATTTTTTGTTTTATGTTAACAGATAATTTAAACAAATGTGAGTGACCGTATGGGGGAGCGGTAGAACGCTAAATTATTGAAATCTAAACAATGTAGGGCTAATTATCGTTTAAATCCGGGCATTTTTCACTGTATGAGATTGAAGTATTATGTTCCACTCTCCACTGTAGTAGCTAAAAAAAAGTAGTTTTGATGTGGTTAATATCATTCTAGGGCATTTGACCACTGAAGCAGTCCCGGCTTCGGTTTCCAAATACAATCAGGAGATATTTTAAGGTTATTATGCTGTACCATGTTCATAATCAAATGCAGCATTGAAATTGCTAATTCAAATAAACTTAAAAAAATCAATATTAGAGCTAAGAGTGAGTTTATAGATAAAAAAAAATAAAAGTGTGCGATTGTGTAGGGGTAGTTTTAGATTTGGTAAGAGGGTTTGTTAGGAAGTACAGCCAAGGGAGAAAAAGGGAAATGTAATAATTGTTTGCCTAAGACAGAAGGGGCGAAAGGAGAGCACTACTTTTCCAACCGTCTTTCTCTTTATTGGTATGTAGGAATGCAAATTTCTCGACGAAACTTTTACTCGGAAATCGTTTGTCCGTACGTTGAATGTTTTGTTAATACAGAAGGCAGTGGTGAGCAGGATTTAAAGGAGCCCATACGATAAGTTACAAAGGATTATTTTATTCTACGTTGGTTCTTCCTTCAATATTGGTTCCACCCTAAATCTTACAAAACGATTTCATTAACTAATCTTTTATATTGTACGAATTTGTTCTTTAATCCTGCAGTAAACCAAGACGCAGAACAAAAGAAAAAGCCTTTTAATTACATTGCAATCACATTTAATATGGTTTATCAAGATCAAATTGAGCAGGAAAGGTAGGATTTTACATTCGTACTTAATTACTCCTTGATCGTGGACAATTTCTGAAAAATAATTAAAATCTATAGAGATCACATAGTAATTATAAGAGAAAATCGTACTTTCTTAAGAATGCAGTATATAACCAAAATAAAAACTGTTGTTTATTTAATTAAGTTATAGGCCTAGTATTTAAACACAACACAACTTTCGTAAGGTTTTTCTTTAAATTTAGTTCTGTCCAATAGTATATTTTTTATCATTTAAAAATAAAAATGGACGAATAATATAATGGCAATAAAGGGATATTATGAGGAAAATTTTGTCTTTGTTATCTTACGTTTCATTGTTTCATACAGTAATGCTAATAAAGAAAATTAACAACGACAGACGAAAGCATATCAGACCTGAAGAGCAAGCATTAGACCCCGGGGCTTCTGGCGATAGGAATTTTGAGAGAAAGGCAACCAATGTTGCACTTTCCAATAAAAAGAGTATAATCCTCAATGGTTACTAAATTAAGACTAGGTAATTAAGACCTATTTCAAGCCACAATGTAAGTATGATTTCTAAGAGATTCATGAGAAGGTTCGTATTGTTCTTTGTATAATTCATCGATAATACAATTTTGGGGTCAGCATGCACGGTAAAGTTGATAACCTAATGATTTTGTACAAAATTTATATTCGATAATATTATTAAAAAAACTATAATTTCTTTTTCTCAAAAATTTTTATTAATAATGGATCAATATTTTGTAATATTTTGCAAAGACGTTACATAAAAAAAATAATTTAAAAAATTCTAATAATTTACAATAGGTTTTGATTACCTTCGATTCCTGTAACTTAACAGTCCGTGCTATGTGAAAATTAATATTATTACATTTTTTGACTTTTTCTTTTCCTATTTGAACATACAAGTAAGGAAAGTATTGTTTTCATTTAGACTTTTTAAAATTGATTTTTCACAAGAAAATTCGTTCTCAGGTCTCTTGAACCAACTGAACATGTTTACTACCCAAACATTTTCATCAAAAGTGGTCAACCGGAAGTAGAAGGTAGTGTGATTTTTCTTTTTTTTGCAATTTTCTCAAAAACAACTTCTACAATTTTTTTATAAGTAGCCTGATTAACTACTTCATGTTTTATGCTCTACAAGTTACGGTAAACGTCTTGTCTGCAGAAATTTTTGGCGGGGCTGTGCTCTCGTGGTAAAAAGATGGTTTTTAAGAATACGGTCTTTAAATGCATTTTAACGAAAAAGTGTGCACGCCACACAAATTCAAAGTTGTAAAAAATTAAAAATCTAAAACATTTTAGTTTAGTGTAAATTTTCTGTAGGCTATTTTTCTCATTAAAATCAGAAATTAAGAAACCTTTAAAATTTTTCTTGCATGTTTTTCTACAGAGATTAGTTTCGCGTCAATTAGTGATTTTACGGATTTTTAAGTAAAAAAGAGGTTAATTTTCATTAAAGATCATTCACTCATAATTAAGTTGATGATTAGGTTTTATTTTGCATTGTTTACTGCTGTGGTGAATGAAGTGAATGTAACATTTGCAGAATGGAATGTAGATGCTTTTCAGCGGAACTGGCATGCTGATAATTAATGCTTTCCCACTCAGTGAGGAAGGCGAGGTAAACCATCTCACTCTTTGTTTTACTTAGTAAAGCCTCTAGAGGTTCAAACCAGCCTTTTGGCTGATGACCTAAACAACAAACAACAATAATTGTTTACTATTGATTAAACACAAGTTATATGTGGTATTATTTACATTGGCAAGAGAAAGTCGCGTGAGTATTTCACACACAAAATTTTTTGTAGTAAGGAAAGTGTAAAAATCAATTAAAATTAATGTTATCTATTTTGTTAGGTGAACGGATAATTTATAGAATTTTTTAGCGTCGATAAAGGAGTTCGGTGTGGCGTTTTTATACAATATTATATTTATCCCAAGTGTTTGGATATTGTACAACAATATTAAATTTTATTTACTTGAGGTATATACGTATGTTGAGAACAAATAAGAATTATAGCCGTTATAAAGAAGGTTGTGTAATGGAAATAATGGAGTAAGTATGAGAAACGTAATCGAGTTGGTAGAAAATGTTTAGTTGAACCGTCCCCGTCGTATTCTTCTTATGAGTTAAAAGAGAAGAATTTACTGCAACAGTTTTAATCAAGAGGCTATTTGCCCAGTAGAAAGAAAGGAAAGAAAGAGGAACAATATTGTGCTATCGAACAATGGGGGGAAATTTACAGCACATACTCTACAGGGCACGCGATTCTTATTCGTTACATACACGCCCCATTGCCTTATTTTTCCTTCAAAGATACATTAATTCGTTAACAAGGCCTGTCTTTCTTTCTACACACCTTATCTATCATTTCAACAAAAAATACACAACCAATATTCCTACAAATCATATAATTTATACACCCGTAATTTATTTTAAGAACCTTAGGTATGATATACTTTAATTAAATTTAATTTAAAAACCCATTTTAAATTTTTAGTCCAGTATTAATATGTTTACAACACTTTCATAATATTTATTTACGGTTAAAGTTTTTAAGATTTATATACTTGATGTTTACCTTGGAACACACAACTCAAAAAAAGACTACTATACTACTTACCCAAAGACAAATATAGATACCCATTGGTATATCTTTGGGTACATAATTAAGTATTAATTACGATAATTAGTTTATGTAATTATTATTATTTTTTTATCTTTTGAGACCGCAGTGGATCACTTGAGTCAATTTCTGGGCACTCTCTCCTATTTCTTTTCTCTGATTTTTCTCCAGTATTCTTTCATTCTGGCAGATCTTTGCATTTTTGCTTCTGAAAAGATCACTTTCCTGCTTCTTCTTTTATATAGGTTTACTTTTCCTTGGAATCTAATATTTTTATCTTTTAATAGTTTCAGCTGTTCGGTTTTATTTACTAGATCTTCGAAGGTGATGCCTAATTCTTCCATATCTTTTTGATTTATCTTAACCATATTACTTCTGTCTTTTTCTGGTAAAGCTTTCTGATTATTTTGTTTGTGATTCTATCTTTGGGAGTTCTGATTATATGTCCAAAGAAAGCCATATTCTCTTTCTCCTCATCGTTTCTATTACCGATTCGCTCTCCTGGTAGACCTGTTCATTTTGTAGTAATCTCCATTATCCATCTACTTGATGTCTCTTTCGGATGCAGCTTCTAAGGATCCTCCATTCAAGTTTTTGGATTTTATCTATTCTGTTTTTCTGGTTTAATTTGAATAGAGTTTCGCACCCATATTTTAATATTAGAATTATTTACTTTGTTATAATATAATATTTATTACATTATTATTATTATTATTATTATTATTATTATTATACTATTATTTATTAATTAATATTATTATTTATTTTTTGTATTTAGTAATTACTTATAGAAGATCTCTATTCCATCATCTTTTTAGTCGTCCGGCTGGATACCCAGGAAAGTGAAAGCGATGAAGTTCTTGAATAAAGGATTCGGATTTAGTTGTAATTTCGAAAATAATTTTGTATCATAGAACTGTGCTATTTCTTCAACTGTAGGAATCCCTAATTCGGAGTGTAAAGTGCCCTAATTCGGAGTGTAAAGTGGCATTACTTACGTAGTACGGAGTTCTTGTTATTAAACGGAGAAATTTTGATTGGGACGTCATAACAAACTTAAATTTATTTACGCTCCCAGATAGCTGAAAGGCTGCTGAAGTATTTAGATGCTTCATTGACTGTAATCCCATTAATAATTTATTATACTGTAGCATTAAGTTTTAGTGTCGTTTACATCTCTACCTCTTCTGTTTTTAAATGATTCAGTCATATAATTGGTTGACCATGTGATAAGAAACAAAATTATTTTTTGTAGTCCTGGAACAAATAATTTAACACTCCACCAGCCTGTTAAGGGTATAATATTCTTAAATATACCTATAAAAATTAATTTATGTTCAATAAAATCGGAAAACCCGGAAAATTCGATTAACCAGTTTATATAACGCAATTATTGAACTAAAATATCATAATTGTTTTACAATTTACGTTAAAAAAATGAGGATAAAATTAAAATAAACGAAAAATAATATAAAATTACCTATCAACTTATCTACAAATATTAAAAAAATCTGATTATAAGTGTATTAAGTATATTGCAATATGTCTTATTAACTTAATCCATATAATTATTGTATAAATAAGTTTAATGTTCAAACCATCCATTTTAAGTTTTCGTACAGTAATACTAATAGAACTAAACAAAAAAAACGCTGTAAACACACTGAGGATATAACTCAAAAGTATTATAATATATTTATAATTCTTTTATTATTATTTTGTAACAAAATCGTGACTTGCTGGAAAGACATACAATCGCAAACACGACTTATAATATGTATGTATACTTACATCCACATATACACACAGAAATTAAATACGTTAGTATATACACATACATACACACATTTATACGATTCTGAACTAAACGCTCGAAATGGTTAGATGGTTATATGTATTTATAATCTGTAATTATTCAAATTAGCATATACAGTATGCAGAATCACAGAAAGAAAGGAAGAAAAATATAAAGAAAGATGTACAAAGGTTGAACAACCTTAAATAGTTTCATATCTTCAGTTAAGTTTATTCATTTATGGATCCAGTTTACAGCAACGTGTTACTACAGTACAGTTTATTCACATGGCATTCAGAACATTAAAAGTTACCGCTTTAATTTTTTTTCCATAAATAAGATTTTCTTTCCGTTTCCAAGGAAATAACTTTTTGTAAACCCAGAAATGTAATTATATTATAATTCATTAATAGTTTTAATAATTATTGAGACTTTTTTAATTATAAAAATGCTACTGTATATTATTTCTCGGATGTATATTAAGAAATTTTAGGCATGCCAATAAATTTGGTTTTAAAAAATATAGATTTTTTTAAATTCTACATTTCAATCCAAGTTACTTAGACAAAACTGATGCATCCTTCTACTTTACTAATCTCAGATTGCACAAATATTTACATAGTTCATGCATCAATTTCCCATAGCGGGCAGGCGGAGTTTTAAATTAATTGCACTCGATCTGTTTGTTTCAGAGCTAGAAAAAATAATTCTGTTTCTTATCATATAGTAAGCCAATTATATGACTGAATTATTTAAGAACAGAAGAGGTAGTGGTGTAAAATACACTAGCCAGAGTTATCTCCTCTGAAAGTAATGAAATTCACTATACAGCCAGACCCAGTGGTGAAGTGAAGGTGTTATTTGTAGGGTGGAAAGTGGTTACTTGTCTGAGGGCCTGGCATGCTGATAAGCATACTTTTTCGACTCAGTGAGAAAGGCAATAGTAAACCACCTCACTCCTTGTTTTTACTTAGTAAAACCTCTAGAAGTTTAAACCACCCTTTCGGCTGTTGACCTAAACAACGAACAAACGAATAGAAAATCTGAAAAAATAAAAGATTCATCGGACGAAAACGTGGTGGTAAAGAATCGATGTATGGTTCCAGGATCGAAAACAAATTTATGTTTCTTTCTAGAAAACTTAAAAGGTATAAAATAGTTGGCTCCTTTTGTCGGTCGGTCAGTGGAACTCAGTCAGTTCAAATTGTCTTACGAAGTGCTGTTAGTGTAAACACATTGTACGTTCAGAAAAGGTCTGTGTAGTATACATATTTTATTTGGTTGTAGGTAAGAGATAATTATTAAATGTAAAATTATTGTACAGATACTTTTTTATGAAGTTCTAGATGATTAAATAAAATAATTAATTCATTTCAAAATGCATCGCATAATCAATAATAATTATTATTTCTATAAATTCATGGTATATTATTGAATATGACATAAAACTAAATTATAGGGGAGGTTTATGTTATGTTCGTATCAAACGTCTTCGTCATAGAAATGTGAACGAAGGCTCAAGATGAAGACCGGCAATGTCAGTAATAACGCTGAGTTAGCCTTAATAAAACGTGAACAATAACAAGGATATAGTATTATATAACTGGGGCAGTTTACACCCCAGACGAAGGATATGAAAATGCCTTTTCTCTTAAAAGCCCCACCTTCATCTCGAAAGGAATCATCCGTAGCCGTCATCAGCTCGTAAACAATGTCCAAGGTAAACTGCAAAATGCACATTCTCTTAAACATATATCTGATTTACGCTTACGCCCTTCTATTGTCCCAACTATATATAGTATGTATTCTGACTGTTATTACATTTTCTTCCCTCAACCGTCTACAAGTAGCCTACACACAACACTACGCAGTAATAATACTAAAAACTTCCCTCACCTATAATAAACAGATTTATTTCACAACCGTCAAATAAAATAATTTTTATCAGTCAGCACAAAACGTTCTTAATAATTTATGATGTAATTTATATTTATGATATATTTTGTTTGTTTACGAAACCTATTAAAATAAATTACTGTTAAAACGGAATGGGAAAATCCCCATTTAATAGCGCTGTTAAAGATTTAACAGAATTTATTGACTTTTAAGTTTTACTGTGGTAAAACCAATAAGGTTCATACAATAATTATTTTACTTCAGTGGTTTACTCTTTTTCAATAATTCTGTAGGCTATTATTTAATTGTTCAAAATACAAAAGTACATTTTATGGCAGAAGTTTATAATATATAGCAACATTAGGTTAAAAATTTGTAAGGTGAGACCTGGTACTGTATGTAAGAACGTTATGTGACTAGGATTACTACTGGAAAGGGTGCAGTAGGGGTGTCGTCTCTGATTGTAATTTCTTGTATTATTTTTAGATTAAATTTTATACGATTTTGATGTAGTGTTTTCTAATATTTACGTATACCCTTTTATGATTTATTTACAAAATTTCTCAAAATCACTTTATTTATTTCCCCTGCCAACTATCTTTAAATTTTTTTTACCAGAATTCGGAAAAAAACATTTGTATTATTTGTTTACTATCTCGTCTTTCTATTCCTTTTTAGAAAACCTTAAAGGGTATAAAACAGTTAGCTCTGTTTGTCGATCGGTCAGTGGAATTGAGTCAGTTCAAGTTGTCATACGAAGTCCTATTAGCGTGAACACATTGTACGTACAGAAAAGATCCGTGTAGTGTACACTTGTATTTTGTTGTAGGTAAGAGGTAATAGTTAAACTTTTGCTACTGTTGGTTACGTTAGTTTACGTTTTTTAAGTTAGCTTTACGTTTTTGTAATTAATTTACGTTACTCGATTGCAATTTGTTGGTAATCTAAGTTTAATGAATAATAATTGTAGGCAAATTTATTAATCGTGTTAAAAAATAATTGTTATATTATTATTACTAGCAGTGGTTAGTGTTTAGAGTCGAAGAAAACATATTTCAAGTGCGCTATAGTGCCGCTACAATTTGGATTAGCATTTGTAGTGGATGACGATATTGATTTATAAATTCATTTGTAGACTTTTTTATGTTTAATTTTTATAACCATTGTTTACTTAATTTGGTGGGTTACCTATTCCTAATTGATAAGATATAATTTTGTGTTTGTTTACAGTGGAATAAATAAATATTATTATATAGCCTAAATAAGAAAATCTGTTTATTGTGTATTATATTCAGATCCCAAACAAACCTATGGTTAAGTGTTACAATATTTTTCCAACATACTGTGTACTTACAAATAAACTAATACAAATTAATATTTTATAAATCAGACAAAATAAAATTGTATTTACAGTTCATCATTACTACAATCTGTTCATAAAACCAATTGAACAGTTAATTGGTTATTTTGCTGAATGTTCGTTAACGTGTATAATAATTTCATCCGTTAATGAAATATACCAGGTGATTCTAAATCGCACGGCAATCTCTACGGAGATGATTCTATAGCTAAAAATAAGACAAAAATTCATATAAACATAGGTCTGGAAATGCTTCCGTTAGCGAGTTATGCCTAGCAAAAGATATTGCCATGATTCCTGAGCAAAGAGAACACACTTATGATAATTTTAGAAAAAATTATTCTAAAAAACAACGATAAAAATAATTTTTATGAAAATTAAACCCACTTAAACGTTTTGGGTGTTTTCTTGCAATTTGCTAAAGTTACTCTACGCTAAACTTAAAAAGAGTGTATTTTTAAACCATACTTTTTATGTTTTCACCTAGTTTTCTTAAAAAATAAATGCGATACACTTCTGGGACTTATTTTTCCCAGGTTGCAAATCTTACGAAACCACTAAAATGTCTCTTTAATTTTATTTAACTTCTCAAAATTTTAGAGGACTCTTCATGCTGAACAAATTATGCAAAGAATATAAGTTGACAGTTTCGACGCAGAAGACAAAGGTATTGGCATTCAGGGGGAAGAAGCCAGTCAAAAACAAAATTGTTTTTAGATGATAATATTTTTGAACAGATATCCCACTTTCAGTACCTTCAGTACTTTCAGTACGTTGCAACATTACATACCAACAGGATAAAGGTGCTTACAATAAGATGCACCGATTTCAGCAAATATACGGAACTATCCACCGCACCTTAAAAAATAGCACCAGCAAAAACATGTGGGTAAGATTTTATAAAACAATAGCAGTACTAACCCTACTCTATGGCAGTGAAACTTGAGTGCTATCAAAGCGAGAGGAGAGTAGATTGCAAGCATCTGAAATGAAACTTCTTCGATACGTATGGTTGTAGTAGAAAAGATCGTTACAGGAATACCGAGATAGGAAAGAACTCAACATCTTCTCTATAAACGATAAGGTATCTCAGAACAGAATTCAGTGGTTAGAGCGTGTGAACAGAAAAAGGGAGGACAGGATACCTAAGCAGACACTGGGCCATAAGACGGAGGGCAGGAGAGAACGAGGACGCCCAAGAAAGAGATGGGCAGATTTGAGAGGTTCGGAACAGGTAGCCTAATCCTTGAAAGGCAGAAAAATAAGACGAATTTTAGTATGGCTTTATTTTACTCTTTACCCAGGAATGTGGCGAAATCTTCCGTCAGGCGTAACTCGCTAACGAAGCATTTCCGGACCTATGCTTATATGAAATTGTTTTCTTATTTGTAACTATAGGAACATCTCTCTAGAGATTGCCGTGCAATTTAGAAGTACTCGGTATATTGTCATGTTGGAAGAGAACAAAATTTTAAAATAATAACAATCTTGATTAAAATCTATACCTTAAATAATTGTTAAGCAGATTTAGAGCCAAAAAATGACAATGGTTTAGCCTTTCTTCTTATTTAGAACTGATTTTTGATATTACTTGTTTTACAGTGTCGATGTTAAAATGAGCATTGTTATGATTCTCCACATGTGTAATAATCTACTTAAATCTAGAGATAGATGAACTAGGTAGATGTAGGTTCCAGGAGACATAGGTTAATGTGTTCCCCACATTACATAGTAAGCAATATTAACTATGATGTCCTCTTATGTACAGATACTATACAAACGCTTATCGTTTGTTGAATGCAATTAATTTGTGTTGATTTCGCATTCCATTGTGTATGTAAACCTCCATATAAACCAATCATAGTCAAGAGAGATGCTTTGTGTCAAAGCACTGAGAGATGAGCCCAAGCGCCACCGCCCGTCAATGCACTATTGCATTTTATTAATGTGCACACCTGCAGGCACATATACATACACACACATGTGTAGACATTTGATGTGGTCGATCGGTAGCAACACATACAACGTATTATCTATCTATGTATAAGCATCCTGACAACAGATTATATTATATCTGCTGATTTTAATTACATAAATACCAACGGTTAACGTGTATGCTTCGTTTCCATCTACCGACACTGTATTTTACCTGAATGTTATTGGGAAATTAAAACAATAACAGTACTAGTAGTAATAGACTAGTTATGATTTAATTAAATTTATTTATTCATTAAATTTGCTCTAAGCAAATTATTTTAAAAAGAAAATAATGTAAAACTATGGCGGATTTTATAAAAGTTAACTACGGTTTACGTACCTACTTTATTGAATTATGTTAAATTATTGTAGTGTGTTTTTATAAAACATTCCAGGAAGTAATATTTTTATGAAACATGCTTAAATACATTTACGCAATGCAATTCTAGGCCTATATATTATTACTTCTAATCTGTCAGTATTTTATAGTTATTTTTAAAACTTGTTATTACTTTAGTTTTGTAGTTACAATCAATCTAAAAATAACTGTAAGTAACTGTGGTAAATGTATTTAATTTACATGATGAATAAAATACTCAGTTGATATTGCTTCAAAAAGAATAAAACAAAATTATTACTATTTTTGAAAACCTTAAATCAAGATAAAACATGAATAGCCTACCTCTAAACGACAGTTTAACAGAATCAACAGAGATTAGAACAAAAGGCGTAGAACAAGAAGACATAGATGATGATAATATTGAGTAATTTGAACTTTTAGTTTATTTGATAAATCTTTGAAAGGAGGGTAAAGTAATTTTATTCGTATAAGTCTCGGTAAGTCTTCACTATTATTAAGTGAATTAAGTTCCAAAGAATTCGGGTGATCTTCTAATTTTACTTGATATTATGAACTTAGCTGCATAAGATCTTCTTTTATGGTGGGAAGACGTAAATCCTAATGCAGCATATCATGTGTCACGTACCATGGAACATATGTTTTCATTCGTAAAGTTTTGACTGAAATCGTTGGATGATGGTAACATTCGATTTCATAGCTGATCTCCAAATTAGCAACCCATAAGCCCAGAGTAATTTCAATATGGTGATTTCAGAATTACTTTAAAGTAATTGCAATAAATTTAGTTTTTTGGGGGGGTTTGAGTTATATATTATATTAATGTACAGAATTTAGAATAATTCATTTACATACTGACCGCACGTTGAAACCAGATTTATAAGCACCGTATTTATACGAGTAATACGATACTATATTTTTTTAGTTTAATTACAGTTGTATCAACTGTTTCAGATATTAGTGACAAAAATGAGTTACGGTAAAGAAACGGCGAATTTTAACTAGTAATAATTTTAAGATCTTAACTGGGAATCAAACCCGAGATGCTTGCAGTGTTCAACTAGCGCTCTAACAACTGCACCACAAAAAAACTGTTATATTTATTCTTTCTTATAAATTCATTTAATTAAGAGTCATTAAAATATCGTTAAATCCGAAGTATAGTGGCTAGCGTGCTATTGTACGAAGGGTATGATTTCAGGTTCGATTCCCGACTAGGGTCTATAAATTTTAATAAGTTAAAACCCATATTAACCGTTTCATAATCCACAATAGTCACTAATAACGGAGGTTTAACGACAAGAAAAGGTAACATGTGTATACATTTATCTATTTAACCATATAATTTATTTGAATGGCGATTATTTAAGTTTTGAAATAATATAGGTAGGCCTATGACAAAATTGTATTATATTGTCAACAGTGTATATTTAATTTGTAAATGAACATGAAATCCCAGCAGGAGTTCTAGTATTTCAAAATATTATATAAATTATACGATGAAATTTAAATTTATTAATGAACCAATTAGCATTTTATTAAATTAATATTACAATTCAAAGGAATAAACTTAACTAAGACCATCTGTCATATAAAAAGGAAGTATCACATCTTCAATATTACAAATTTTCTCGTGTAGTCTTTTTTCAAATGTAACTTATACAAGGATATAGTTCATAACATGAATTTTATTGTTTTCTTAAATAGAGAATTTGTTGTTTGCAAGAAGAAGCCTTATGTTTTGTTAGATCATAAGATAAAACATTTAAAAATATTCTATTAACTAGTTTATAATGTGCATACATACGTAGGAATGAATGCCTCACATTTACATGGTACACCTGCCTGTATCGTTTAGCCTTAAGTAAAAACAACCCTGAGCTATTTGAATAATCACATCCCCAAAGCAATTATTAATTTTAATGAATTATTAACTAACTCAACCTGTCTTATTTTGAAATATACCTAAAACTTATCTAAGTCAAAAACATCAGCTGTCTTTAAAAACAGAACATAATTGTAAACGTACTAACATATATGTTGTTCGTATTCCACTATTGTATGAATTTAAATAAGTCGAGTATTATGTAACCTATAAATTTTACAAGATCAAATATTATTATTCA
The DNA here is from genome assembly GCA_035578175.1 of Catonia carolina. Taxonomy (NCBI): domain Eukaryota; kingdom Metazoa; phylum Arthropoda; class Insecta; order Hemiptera; family Achilidae; genus Catonia; species Catonia carolina. The sequence goes on along the minus strand of JAQMRL010000001.1, from coordinate 249,231,670 downwards.
TTCATATTCATGGAAGTTAATGAATATAATTTGGTTCAGAATTGTTACTGTTTGTTTAATTTTAAATAATGTTTCATAGGTAATTGTTTTTATGTTCATAATAAAATACGTAAAGAGCTACACTATATTGTTAAATATTAGTTTAAGATGTAAGATGTTATATCAGAGAGAATAAGAAATATTACATATATATTTTAATTTAGTCTCTCAATCTTTACAATAATGAACGTTAAATTTACAAATCAATTCTTAAACCAATTTTGAGGTATGAAGTCCAATTATGGGGCTCAAAAATTCATTTCAATATTGAAACCCTGCAAAGAATCCAAACGAAATCACTCAGGAAAATCACAAAATCACCTTGGTACATAGCAAACAACATATTACACAGAGATCTACACATTCTTACAGTTCAACTATAATCAACACATACCTACAATATAAAATAGTACCAAAGAAGATTCTTATCACACACTTTTAGGCAATTTAAACGACAATTCCTGCTGAAACGAAAATATCCTACGAACTTATTTTAAAGCAGCAAGACAACATAAAAATTCAATTTATGAAGTTGTTCCACTGAACAGGAAGTTAACACTGAAGAGGGGAGTTATCTTCGATTATGACATATAACAAAGAATACAATTAGGTACTTATTATTCTGCTAAAGAATATATTGTAGATTTTTCTGTAATGTAGGCCTATTAAAAGAAATCCTAAAAACAAAAAAATTCGTAAATAAGTTGCCCTAATAGAGTAAACAAATTACTTTTTTGTTTGATTTATTCTAAAACTAGCATAACCCGCGCGACTTTTCACACGAAACATGTGTAGGGCCTATTCAATATTTTAAATGAATATATAACAGAAATTGTGTAGCTAGTAGATCGACCGCATACTCCAACGTGCGTGCACACACACAAAACATTTTGATAAACTCCCCCGCGTACGTCTCTCAGCATCATCAAACCCGTTCATCTACTTCAAGAGCAATATGTACTCACATTTACATACACACTCACACACACACACACACGCGCGCGCATTTATTAAAACCTTCATTAGTGCCTTCAGGGTTATGATTTTTGAAAATTTAAAAATAAAATGTTGCTGTGAATATAGATACAATATGCTGTCAAAATTTCATGAAAATCCCTTCACTAGTTTTGGAAATTAGCCTGCCGAAAAAAAGCACGCTTTGTCTTATAATATTAGTATAGAGTTGTACATTGTTTTTACAAAATCAAATGAGATGATGTTGGTGAAGATGATATATGATAATAAGATACATTATCATGTCTAATACCAGAATGACATGACATGACATAGCATGAATGACATGAAGAAGCAGAAGACCCAGTATATTGCTTTAAGTTTTGTAATTTAATTTTGTTTTAGTAATTATAGTTATGTTTTAATCATTAACATTTTTAAGTTAGGATCAAATATTTGTTTCAATAAGTTTTTTACGTAGTTGCCTGGTTAAGTAACGGAGGATTTCATCCTGATGTTTTTGTACATCTTTGTGGAAACGTTGATAGTATTGTTTTATGGTATTGAATACCTAAAGACCTTGTCTGTTATTGTGAAAAGTCTTGTTTTACACGTACTAAGGGAGAGTTTGTTATAATTCAACGTGCTCTGGACTAGGAAAACTGTAATCGAGCAATATTACCCGGTTTAGCGGATTCATAAATGTAAAAACCATTTTTCAGATCTAGTATTTTATTAGTTTTCTTTTTATAAAACAAAAAATTAACGTGTGCAATTAAATATTTATGCCCATAACGGGGAGGTGGAGTGTTAAATTAATTGCAATCAATCTATTGGTTCCAGGGCTACAAAAAATAGTTGTTTGTTATCACATAGTCAGCCAATTATATGAACTCTTTAAGAACAAAAAAGGTAGAAGCGTAAAATGCACTAGTCAAGAGATATCTCCTCGGAGAGTAATGAATTTCACTATACAACCAGACCCTGTGGTGAATGGAGTGAAGGTGTCATTTGCAGGGTGGAAAGTGGGTGCTATTCGGAGGGCCTGTCATGCTAATAAGCATACTCTTTCAACCTAGTGAGGAAGGCAATAGTAAACCAATTCACTCCACGTTTTTACTTAGTAGAACCTCTAGAGGTTCAAACCAGCCTTTCGGCTGTTGACCTAAACAACAACAATTAAATATTTATGGAAAATTTTGTAAATGAAACTACTGAAATAAACTTAAGTAGTGTGAATCGTAAGGCTTTTTAAAAAAGTGTTAAAAATTTATTAGAAAAATCGTATTTAGAAACACGTACGATAAAATACGTGATGTATTCGTAAAAGAGAAATTTAATCTTCCTTAATGTTATTTTTTATTTTTTACGGTAGATTCACTCTTTTTTTATAATAATTTTAAGTGCAATAAATATATCCATTAATAATGTTATCTTTTAAGCTTACTTAGTTCCGACAATGTATTACTCATTTGAAAGATGCCTTTTCAATTTTTTTTTTGTAATATATGGTTATTGAACATATTGTGTAACGATATTAGATTGTGGTTAAAATGTCTGAAAAGCCGCTGATTAGGAAAAGATTGTAACCAATCGAATGAAATAGATGTGGATAGAGATGATATTATCTTAAACACGTGCCACTTCATGAAAGTAGATAAAATCTTTCAGTTTTTTCAAAAAATGATATTTTATATTGTAATATAACATAATAGATAGAAATGAATCGAAACGAAGGTTTCATTTTATGAAAATAATTCTTTGGAAGTCAAATCGGATCGAATTTTGCATCCCCACTGTGCTTTCAGTGTTATAGTCGTGGGAGTAGCATAAGTATAAAGAAGAAAGAACTCAACGGGCGGTGGAAAGCGCGCACTCTGTCAACAGCTTATCATAGTAACGGCGTGTGGCAGTACTGATAAGATCGTTTCCCCCACCCTTCCCTACATCTCAACCCCTACCTAAATGTACACAACTCTTTGTACATCACGTATTTTCTATCCTATTTTGTGCACGCTTAATCAATATAATTATTATTGCATCACACACTCGTCAAATACAAGGTCTGTAATCTAAAAAAGTTACTTTCCAATAGAGTATATTAAAATAAAACAGATACCGAAATGTTCAATCAATATTATTTTTTTAAAAAGTACTGTAATATAATAACCTTAAATTAAAATAGGCTACTAAAAGGTGAGGTGAGGCGTTTAAAGAGGAAAGGTATTTTTTATCTAGAGGAATAATCGAAATTTCTTAAAAAAGAAATCAACGAAAAATGTATTAAATAGAAAATCAAATTCATCTTTAAATAAAAATTTAATTAAACTAATTAAGTTACCTAAATCTCATTTTAAAAATAAAACTAATTTACAAGAAAAATGTAAGGTATTGACGAAATGGTGATTACTAGTTTGTCACTACTGAGCGGACTAGACCTCAGAAGTTTTAAAAAGTTATACATTTAATATAACCATAGATCACCTCCGTAGCGTAGTGGCTAGCGTGCTAGTTTACATAGTGGAAGGTCCCGGGTTCAAGTTTTGACTAGGATCTGGAAATTTTTACGTGCTAAAACCCACCGTTACCAGTGACAAAATCCACAGTAGTCGTCAATGACCAAGCTGTCGATGTGACCCTAATAAACTGATATAATTATACCTATATAATATTCTCCAGTAGCCAACCACTATCCTGTGCCCTTTGAACTGTTTTTAATTTGTTATTCATTTAGATCACGCAATTTTGATTATTGAAACTAATTTACTATACTATTATTATTGCAATTTTATCCAGAAAGTTATTATGATATATTTTACTGTTACAAAATGCAAAAAATCAAACGAAAGTTCAGAACAATTTATGCATCAATTAATATAGATTTAAAATATGACTGAATGACTTAGGGTAACTAAATCACTCACTCGTCAGTTCTCTAGAAATATAGTCTAAAAACGTCAATTTTGTATATTATAGGTTATATCTGGAGACGAAAGTAGTTAGTAGCTACGACAGAATTTTTAAAATTTCTACTTCTTTCAAAAGAAGAAAAATAAGAGGAAAAAGTGATGATATTATGGTGAAAATCGGTTTTATTTCAAAACTAAAGATTTAAGGTAGTATAATTTTAAGACAAAAATTTAAGAATGGATGAAATAAGTAAAATTAAAAAGCTAAATCTTAAATCTTAGCTTCAGTCTATGATCAACTGTAAAATACAGGATTAAAACCGCTTTTCAAAATTACAATTTTCAAGTGCATTTAACGTCGTAAAAACAACAAAATCAATTGTAACAAGCTTAAGTTTTAGAGGATTGCATGTTGTAATTACCTATTGAACATTGTAAAAAATTATATAAATAATAATTATAGAAAGCAAACTTTCCTCAAATATCTTAGTTCGAAATATTAAATTTCAGATCAGTAAATAAAATAAAACATCTGCGAATTCGAAGCGAAGCGAGCAGTGATCGCTAGTAAGAAATAAATGAATAATGTTGGGACCCACGAGTTAAATATTAGGTATCGCTTCACTCGTTCAAATAATATGTTTATAATATTTATGGATAAGGTCTGAGGTGTGAAAATCTAATACACTGAACGTATTTTTTTAAAACAAATGATACGTCAGAGCAAAAGGGGAGTCATATATCTTGAACGACACACGGAGAGACATTCCATGTAGGAATGTGTTGTATTCCGATGGAAATTCGATACGGGATTCCTTCATCGAGCAAACGACATAATTAAATCTGTCCCCTTGGATAAATTCCACACACCACCGTGTACGTGTCCAACCCATTCGTTCAAAGCATACGGTTTGCGTTCCTTCCACTTTTCACTCTTCCACTGCTTAGACCACAATCCTCAATATTCACTTCCAACAGATCGTTGTGATATTTTACTTGATTATAAAAGGGGTATTGGGGTTGTAGGTATCTTCTTCCCTCAGTTTAAAATCAACAATACTGATACTACATTTTTCCTTTTACCTTAGTAAAAAATATGTAATTTTTAATCAAAATCATTCTGGAATGTTAAGTTAGAAATATAACAAATGTTGCATCAGATCATCGAACCACAATTTCAAAACTCTTACCGCATTACCTTAAACAAAAAAAATTGAGTAGGCTAAGTATTTGATTTAAAACTTGAACATCCCTACATAATATGAATTAGTTAAAAAAAAAAAAAAAATTCTTTGCAGACTTCATTTAATAAAATTCTTTTGAAAATTTTATAAGTTTGGAAATCGCTTTTTATTTCATAATTTATCCGGACACTGAAAATTAAGACCCAAATAATTTAATAATGGTATATCAATATTATCTGTAAGAAGAGATACAGAAAGCTGCCTGGGAATCATCTACACCCATTAAACGTTACCCTACCACTCAAGATGTTCCGCAGTATGTTAGACGCCTGATACGACAGAAAAGGCAAGCTAGACACAGGTGGCAAAATTCTCGTCTACCAGACGATAAACAATATCTCAATAGACTCCCCAACCGTCTGAAGAAAGAATTAGCCAGATTAAAAGCAGAGCATTTTGAGACTTTTTTAACATCGATGAATGAAAGCACAGACTCACTATGGCAGACATCTAAGAAGCTTTTACAACACCGAAGTGTTTCTTTGCTACTGATAAATCCAGATGATACTTGGGCGAAAACGGAAAACGAGAAAGCTACTCTCTTTGCGACTCATCTAATCAGTGTATTCAAACCACACGAAGATGTGCAGGACGTGAATTTTATACAAACCGTCGATGAAGAACTGCAGTCACCTCTCCAGCTTTCACTGCCTCCACAACCATTTACGATCGATGATGTCGAAAAGGCAGTACAACGGCTGCCAAAGAGAAAATCGCCGGGATTTGATCTCATTACATCTGAGATACTGCAACACCTACCGAGAAATGGCTTACACTTTTTACTACTATTATTCAATGCAGTCCTTCGTGTGGCGTATGTTCCTGGACAATGGAAATTTGCCGTATTTAAGCTTTTCTTGAAGCCCGGAAAGCCGTATTACCTACCTTCATCCTACCGTCCTATCAGTCTCCTTCCGACGACAGGAAAATTATTCGAACGCCTCTTACTACCACCCTTGCAGATACAATGTGAAGACGCCAACATTATTCCACCTCATCAATTTGGATTTCGGCGGCTGCATTCGACGACACAACAACTGCACCGAGTTGTGGACTTTATTTCGGAGGGTCTAGAAAGGAAAGAGTATGTCACTGGCATTTTCTTGGGTATCAGCTCCGCGTTCGACAAAGTATGGCATGATGGACTACTATTTAAATTGGAAAGTGTTTTAAGTGACTCGTACTATTTGGTTGTAAAATCATTTTTAGAGCATAGATTCTTTGAAGTCCAGCACGGTACTGCTTACTCTGAGCTGCACAAAATTAACGCCGGAGTACCCCAAGGGGCAATACTATCCCCATTTTTATATAGCGTATTTGCATCGGATATGCCTATTTTGGACACATCGGTAACCGCGACGTATGCTGACGACACAGCAATTCTTGTACGGGAAAAGGGCGTGAATGAGGCTTCCAGGTTAGTACAGCGACATCTTTAATTAATACAGGACTGGCTTACCCGTTGGCGTATTAAGGTGAACCCAGTTAAGTCAACACAGGTTACGTTTACCTTACGACGTCAAACTTGTCCACCTGTGATGCTGAATAACGTTCATATCCCCCAAGCCAGAGTGGTGCGGTATCTTGGTTTATGGCTTGACAGACGACTAACTTGGAAGCATCATCTGCGTACTAAACGTTTAGAACTTAACCGCCGCCAGAAGCTACTCTACTGCTTAATTAACCCTCGATCAAAATTGAACCTCCGCTCCAAAATTTTATTATACAAAACCCTTTTGAGACCAATCTGGACTTATGGTGTCCAGCTATTTGGAGTAGCGGCAGAGAGTAATTTAAAGTCAATCCAGGCCTTTCAATCAAAATTCTTAAGACTTGCTTCTGGCGCTCCTTTTTATGTAAGCAGTAAAACCCTCCACGACGATTTCAAAATTCCGACAGTGAAGGAGCTAACCGCGTCCTTGTATAGTAAATTTCATGAACGACTAGACGTCCATCTAAACCAACTAGCCCGTGATCTAGCTACAAGGAACTTTCTACCTGTGCGACGTCTAAGGCGAAAATGGAGTAGAGACCTCTTGGTCTAAATAACGGATAATACCCATAGTTACAAATTGAGAATGTGCCACTGGGTACCTCTTCTCCTTAATGCGAAACTCCCCACCACCATTTAAATATCATTTACGGAAATTGTGCAGCTCAATGTACAGTACCGTAATAAAAATTCAAGACAAAAAAAAAAGAAGAGATTTAAGTGTTGGTGGATTATCCGTTAAAATTCTTTTTAAATCGTTAGGACAAACCAATTTCAGCGTATTAAAGAATAGAAGCATTTAAAATAATTAAATAAACGAATAAGTAATTTAATTCCTTTTTTACAGATTTTTATGAGTAATATAAAGAAAATCACTAATTTGCGCTAATTGTTTCAGAAAAATATGTTTGAAATAAAAATTTTGGGTTTTTTAATTACCTACAACTTCTATTAATATGTACTATACCCTTTTACCCTAAAATGGGCATTTTAAGGCCGCTATTTTTAAAAATTCATTTTTTACCACGAGAGCACTGCCCCCAAGAATTTCAGCTGACATGACACTATAGGCCTATCGCAGAGCATTAAAAATGTAGCAAATGAGGCAATTTATTTAAAAAAATTGATGAAGCTGTTTATGAAAAAATTGCAAAAAAGTGAAAAAGTGGACGATTTTTTAAAATATAAATTATAGGAATAAACTATTATTTTTGGTTGACCAATTTTGATGTAAATATTCATGTACGGGTTCCTTTGTAGTAGGCTACCTAACTTAAGTTCCAAGTTTCATTTTCGTACGATATTTCGTTCAGACACAGACAGTCACTCACACCAATCGCTAAAAACATGCTGTTTGGGTTCAGTTGCCCTGAAAATGTGTGTTTCGGGTGAAAACTCGATTTCAAAAAGTCTACATAAAACAATATTTTCCTTCTCTACGTAATAAGGGAAGTGAAAATGAAAAATAAAAATTCAGTTTATCCGAAACAGTGTCTGGTTCTATTAATTTTGGATAAGCAACTTCCGAGTACGTTAAATAAAAATTAAAAAATTGTTAGTGTATTGTAAAAGAAAACTGTACAACTGAGTAATAATTGACTGCATTAATACAGAGATTGCTTTCCTAGTAGGAGATAAACGATTAAAAAAGGGTATGAAAAGGAGAATGACTGAATGAATGATGTAAAAGACAAGCGTTCTCAGTTGTTAATGGATAAGTGGAAGGATTCTCCATATTAAAAATGTATTTACACAAGGATTGAGATCAAAGTGCGTTGGCTACCATGCGTAAGATTGGTATTTACTTTGAACAAAATGCGTCTCTCTATAAAATGCATAGGACTCTTAAGTAAACCACTGGTAATTATAAAAACGCTAGATCTGTATTTAAAAAGATGAGTTTCGCTGATCCATCTAGTTTTCCATTATTTTTAATCTCACAATAAGCCTCTTTTACATATATTCTAATTTAAGTGGGCATACCGTCCTTTTGTATTATTCCAGAATACTAAAAGGAAAATAAAACTGTAAATTTTTTTACGTTTCTCTGTATACACCAGTTACTTTAAAAAGAGGAATTTTTTAGATCTTCCAAATAAACTAGTTTGAACTTTCAAAATTTTAACAAAATAGTATGGATTTAAATTCTATTAAAATAACATTTTAGTTGATAAAACTGTATTTAAAAGGATTGATACAGTTATAGAAAAAATAAATCAATATCATCCAATAGGAAGTTCTTTGGCTACCAAAAGTATTATTTATTTTTCAGTTCTTCTCAATCTAGAGGTATACGCATAAAAAATAGATTAATTTTTCCTCTTATTTAATATCTTAAAAATATATTTTTTTCATGAAAGCACAGCCCCAAGAATTACAGCAGACACGGCCCTTAACCTATCTTGTAAAGCATAATGTAGTAAATGAGATGATTTTAAAGAAATCGACGAACTGTTAATGAGAATCACAAAAAGTAAATAAACTACTATTTTTGGTTGACCGATGTTGATGTAAACGATCGTGTGGGGTTCCCTTTTGCCATTCCATTTAGCTCCTTTATCCCTTTCATGGATTCTTTAGCTTACTAAACTCCTTATTTAATAATTGACCAAAAACCATTACTGAAATGTGGTTCACTATCAGTCACTTTGTTATTACGAGTGCAAAACATATTATTACAAATTAACCTTATCATATCAATCTTATTTCTACGGTTATTCTAAAATTTGGTTTCTGAAATACAATTTTGTCGTTTTGTATAAATTTATTCCTAATTACCAAATTTGTTTTACTTCATATTAATTAAACTCTCACAGAATTGTTAGACGTATCTAAATTGTGAAGATACTTAAAATATAAAAATATTACAAGCTTAGACAAATAAGGAAAATCTAACCAACAAAAATCAAATAATTTAATAGGTTAGTGAAAGTCTTATTACGATCGGATACATTTCCTTAATTCAATTAAAAGACAAAATTTTAAAACGAAATATAGACAAAATAAATGTATTCTTTTATCATTATACATCGAGTATTATTATACAAAAAGTAAGAAACGTAAATAATTTCGCAAACTTACACCGCAAAATTGGCTTCTGAAACCACAGTAAACAAATATGTTTTGAAAAAGAAAATATTAATGCAATGAATTAGTGGTTAAAAACTGTTTTTATTTGTAAATGTTTCTATAAACTAAGAAAATAATAGAATCATTCATTCAATAATTGATTTAAATAACCTGGTGTGAAACACACACGAGCTACTCTGCCAATGTAAATAAAACATATAATCTAAGTTTATTCATTAGTAAACAAAATAAAATGAAAAAGATCCAAATTTTAATCATGAGTGAATGACACAAAGTGAAAAACCCCTGTTTGACTTAAAAATATATAACATTAGTAATTGACGCAAAACTATACTACTCTTTAGAAGAAAATGGTTACATACAAGTTGTAGATTATTTAATTTCCAGTAAATTTGATTATGCAATATTGTCATAAAATCTATAATAAGGCTGCAACATTAAAAATCCCATTTCTTGTCGATTTTGAAGAAATAATACAAACTAGGCTCTGTAGAGGAAAATGCTTAAATAAAAGTTTTAGATATTTTAATTTCCTATAAATTTAATTACATACTCTTTTGCAGTAAAGTGTATACTAAGGCCGAAATCTTAAAAAAATAAATTTTTTTACAGATTTTTATGAAAAAATCACTAATTATCGCTAAACTAGCATTATACAAAGAAATATCTAAAATAACAGTTGTAGGTTTTTAAACGTTTTACGACTTTGAATATATACATTTTTCCGTAAAATGCATAGTAAGGCAATATTGAAAAAAAACCTTTTCTTTTTCTACGAGAGAACAGCTTTCCCAAGAATTTTAGCAATTACGTCACCTACTGTATCTTGTAGAACATAAAAATGTAGTAAATGAGGTGATTTTTAAAAAAGTTGTAGGAGCATTTTTAAGAAATTCGCAAAAAAGTTAAAAATGACGCGAATAAACAACTACTTCCGTTTGACGGATTTTGATGAAAATGGTTGTGCAGGGTTAATTTACAAGTTTCAACTTCATACGATGTTCCGTTCTTAAGATATTTTGTTCACACACACAGACCAATCGCTAAAAATATTTTTTTGGTTTCAGGGGGTCTAAAAACGTGTACAACCCGTGAAAACTCAAATTCTAAAAAATCCACATAAAAACAATAGTTTCCTGCCTATATATTCATATAGGCAGAGAAAATAAATGGAGTTTACACAATTTTTTTTTACTTTATATATTTTGCATCAGCAGCTTGGTCACTCACGACTGCAATACGCTGTGGATGAGTAATAAAGGATTTTGACGTGATCAAATTTCCTGGCTGGTCGGGAATCGAAGCAGGATCATTTTTCACCAACACGATATCGTTTTTAAATTGAATACTTGTTTAGTTTTAGAGAATAATTTATATAATTAATCCATCTTTTATTGGGTAGTACTGAATTAATAGAGTCTATCAATGTCAGAAGAGTTTTTAGTAATGACATCAGATGAATGAATAAGAGAAAATGTAAATGTTATAATCGTAGAAATGAATTGATTGAGTTAGTTGAAAAGTGTATGTGAGAGAAAGGAGAGAATCATGAAAGGAGTTAATTTCGGGATCTTGTGGTTCCAAATAATCAATCACGAGACGTCGCGATGCTTGTTATTAAAACTCTACTCGTTAATCATCGTTTGACGCTCGGCGCCGGGACGTTGCTCAGAAACAATTCCACTCTAATGATGTCTCCAAATCCTCCACCTCTCCCTGTAATTATACTGACTGAATCAGATCATTCGCCTGGCTACTGTTTTTTACAGATTGATTCTCTACTTGATATATTAGAATGTTTGTCGATTCCGAATAAATCCTTTTTCTTTAATCATAATTTTTCAAATATATTAATAAACTAAAACAGCTCAAATACCCTTCAGCTCATACATTTTGCTTAAAAATAAATAATAAAATATACTCAAATATATGTTTTTATCGTCTGATAGTTCGTTGTTTTAACCAGTTATATTAACAGAAGTATTTTCAAAAAGAAATAAACAGAACCATATTAATTTATTTATTAATTTGTTATTAATTACTTAATTTTTATTAAAATTACAGTAACCAAAGGTGCACAGGAAATAGTAGCTTTTATTAGGCTATTTAATTTCGTGTCTGACAAATAAAACTGAGCAGAAAATTTACATAAATGTACTTTTTCTGAATTACATTACTATTATATTATTAAGTAAATTTACGAAATTTTAAGTTAATATTATTTTAAAAATAGCTAACATATAGTAACTCAAATTAAATTCACTACGTAATAGGTACATAGTAATTAAATTAGCTTAATTTTTATCAAAAACTTGTATCATAATTATTTCTTTAAACATATTCGTTATTCAAATTAACAAATTAAAATATTACTAATAATTTTTTTTTATTAACTGATCTGGGCAATTTCTTTCACTTGGAAAAATATTCTTGGTGTTAGGAATTTCACTAAGTACAAAAATTTCTCATGTCTAAATTTTTTTGCTATAGATTTGAAAAATTTTGTTTTATACAGATATCCAACGATTACGACGATTTAATCCAAATTAACTTTTCTATACAACAATTCCAATTTGTAAATACAACACTTGATTAAAAAAATTCTGTTATTTATTTACTTATTTTTTTTAACTTCGCATCAACGACGGTCGTAACGTACGTATGACGGTATTTATTGTCATTAGCGACGACGTTGGGGTGTAACTGTGTGAGGATGAAATAATTTTTTGTAACATATGAAAATAGGCCGTGTCTGAGTGGGATTCGAACCCACGACCACATGATGAGAGACGAGCATGTTACCAATTATGCCAATCGGTCAAAACAATATTGTATAAGCAAATATTTTATACCAAGTAATTTTGTTCACAAATTTTTTATGTTAACTTTTCTATTCATTGTTCTATATGAACAGATTGTAGATTTTTCTGGTATTAAAATTTTGGCTAGAAAAAATGTGAGTTTAAATTTATGAGTAAATAAATAGATCACTTCAAAATAATGCGATTGTTTTTGTCAATAATCGGAGTAATGCATTTTTCGTCAACACTGCAGTAAGTAAATATCTGCGTCATTTTCTTTTTAACCTCCTGTGTCACACACAAAACCTCTACATGTCACATTCACCTGGTAATTTCTCTGCAGAGTTCTTAGAAAATGGAGTAATAATAGGTAGTATTTTTAAAAAAACTTGCCTCAAGCCTTTATTTTTTTAGCAATCTTCATATCTACCATTTATATATATAACGTAGCTACAATTATAAATAAAATTGATCAAATAAAAAAACCTCTTTTGTGGAATATGCATTTTTTGATTAAAAAAAACATTTTAAATATAAATATGAAAAGTGAAACAGAAAATTTATTAATTTTGTATTATGTATTTATTGTTTTTAGTTTATTTAGGTTTCATCTTGGTTAATAGCGGTTACATTGGTTTGACGAACGGTGGGTTTAAACTTATAATAATTTGCCAGATCCTCGTCCGGAATGTAACCCGAGATTTCTACTTTGCATGCTAACTACTGGGCCACGGAGACGACCCAATTTAAATGTTATTTACGTTCAAAATTTTAATTAAAAAATTATCTAAACTTAATTTAAGGATACGTTTTACAAACATATTATATTTATATTGCAAAAGAAAATGTATTTTATTATTTTATAATAAATATTGATAAAAACATTACAAGTTAAAGGAAAATGCTTGTAGACATTATTATGAAATAAAGTCACGAAGCGGTAGGAGGTTTAGAAGGAAGAACTTTTGCTGGGAGCATCTTGCAAGTCTTTTTGCAGTTGAAGCCAAGCGCCTGTCGCTAGCAATTCTCTAATAATGATAAATGGAAGTTAAAAGTAAAGTAGGGATAAAAAGAGAAAGTGATAGGAAAAAAGACGGCAAGAGTAAGATGAAAAAACATCTTAGGATATCAAACTTGGTTTGTCATTTGTCAACGGGGAGGTTTTGTTAGTAGTAATGGTTTATACAGAAGAAAATGGTTTGGGGGGTTGTAACAGAATGTACAATACGAAGCATGTTCATAATAATAAGGAAACAACAACAGTAGCGGCCACAGATGGTTTCAGTTTAAATCCACTTTGCAAGAAGGTGGAGAAGAAGCAGATAAACCCACTTAAATTCAGCCACAAACTGTATTTTAAAAGGAAAGTGTTTTTGTTCGTACGGCTGATGACATGTTATCTTTCTCGACTGTTATTTTAATACTCTAATATATTCCACTCTGTAGTAAATAAATGATTCAGTTGAATTGTCGCGTGTAACCACCGGGAAAAGCTTTCATATAGGATACCATTTCTCTTATATAAAGCGCTTTATATCATCTATGAAAAGTATTCGCGCCTTTTAACAGGTAATGTTTCGTCAGAAAATGTTTAAAAGTCACTTTTTCATTCCCCATATATTTTTACGTTTTTACGCTTGTACTTATTTTAAAGCAACCTTAGATAAGTCATTAGGTTCTTTGGTTAATTGTTTTTAATCGCTTATTCTCCACTTAGCACATCATAGCATAAAACGAAATTCAAAGAATTAATCAATATTTTAGTTAGTATGGTGATGCATTATATTTCAGTAACTAGACTACACCTAAGTATAAAGGATTTTAATATAAAAAAAATAATAGATATCTCAACTGTATTTGAAGAAACCACAGCAAGAATGATCCAAATACACAAGTTTCCTAAATGTTCTAATGTTTTCTCATTCTGTAGTAGATATCACAAAATCTTTCCCAAGTATATCTTAACAGATCAAAATTGATCCTTGTCAGGTTTGTACAAAAATTTATCATATTCAAGAAGGTACTTTCGTAGTTTGAGGTTATTTTCATAAGCTGACTGAATCATGAACATGCATATGTTAAATGATACACCATTTATGCAATTACAGTACAACATTTTGCACAAAACTCTCTGTCAACATTGGTTAAAAAATGAAAAGATATTAAGAAAACCGGTATAAACCGAATCATATTCAGACAACTAACTATGGAATTTAAGGGACTCCATGAAAAGAAAAGCCTACAGTGAGCTAATGCTGAGAATGTGGGCTGCAAAAAACACTTCCAGAACCATCTAAAGTCACTTTACGAAGTCTAAAATTGACTCATACGGAAAAAATACATTGAAAAATATTACTAATTAAATTAGGACAGATAGTTAATACGAGCTGTATTTATTTATTGTACTATCCAAGAACTGACACTGCAAAATTATAAAAAAAACTGACATAGATCCTTATTGCAGCGAATCATTACATCAATGCCAAAAGAATGGTTACTGAAACGAACTTATAGTAGCAGTGACAAGGCGAAGCCTACAAAATATGATTGAAATAGTGATATTTGAAACGATATACTATGTTAGTTGGAAACTACTCAGCAGCTAGGTTGAAGATTTATACTTTGAATAATGAAATAATCTGAAGAAATTACTTCATATTATGAACGACAGACTGTTGTTATCTCTAATAATATAAAAACGTACATAACTATCTCCGTAATGTATTTATCTACTTATTTCAGTTTATTTAGACAACTCATTATTATATGATTGATTTATTAAATTTGATCCAAAATTTTCACACTACGTATGAAACAATTGGTTGGAAAATAAGTTCAGGTTTTTAAATAATATGGAAAGTTAAAGTTAAAGTTCAGCAAAATTAAAAATTTTCAGTTACATTAGGTGTATTCAAATGAAGAACAATAAAGATGAAAATGAATTCTAAAATAATGTTACTATATTATTTATTAATGAATTCTTTCACTATGAAACACAATGAACGCAAGTTCATTGTTCGGTTTATGAAGAGCAAAGGGAATAACTTACATCCGTATTTGAGAACGAGTATACAATATGCATTAAGTTAAACGAGACTATTTGATGCTTTGTTGTAAATGCGGCGTGAATGTCGTATCGTTAACGTATGTTGTTTTCACCGTACTTAAAAGGAGTTAAACCAAAAGCGAGGAGATAACATGAGATTTGAATCTGTTTTAATCCATTCAAGCTAGATAGCTCACTTAGGGTTGAATAGCAGGATGGTTATTATCTGTGGGCTTTGGGGTCTCCCATGGGTCGAGTGGGGGGCGCGAAGTAAGAGGGGGCAAGGAAACCCCAAATAATAAAAGGATAAGTTATTTATGAGACATAAACAAAGCAGAGATCTCATGAATTTAGAGTGCTTGGCCTCGCGGCTCGTCCAGCCATAATAAATTCAACCTTTCCCCGAAGACGCCGTTTTACTGCTGTTAAATTGTGCAAATACCATACCTACGTCTGATATGACATTTATTGAATAACACCTGCATTAGTTATACCTGTTCCTACGTCTTAACAATGCTATAAAAAAATAAAATTATCAACTTGACTTTGAAAAGAAAACTAAAATACTATAATCTCCACCACTAAGTTGAATAAGTTTGATTCAAATATTTTAATATGATTACGCTATTTAGAAATTAATATTTACTTTAAATTAAAGTTTTGTCGAAATGAAGACTCCAAACAGAATTCATTCACACAAAAAGTAAAGCCTACTGTTATTTTATTATAATAAAATGTATTTGTTAAGTAGGTACAATAACTTTCCTATATTTCACTAATGCTGCCGAAAATGTTCCTTTTAATTTTTTTAGACCTAAGCAGGTTAATCAACTGTTAATCAAAAATACTATGTTTTGAAAATGTATTCTTCTGTGAATCGAATTCAACACAGATTATTACTACATATTATTGAAGAAAATTACAAGACGATCTTATTTAACTTTAATATGTAATTTTGAATTATGCAAAAAAGTGCAAAATTAACAAATTGTTGAGCAAGCAATGAACAAAATAATGTACAATACATGATCTACGTAGATAAATTAAAACTAAAGTCCATTGCCACAGTTGACTATATAAAAACAAAGTTTTACAATATACTATAAAAAAACAATATAAGATACGAAATTTAAAGATTAAAAAAACATAAACATTACACATTTTTAAGAATATTTTTTGAAGATCACATCAAACTTTCTACTTCATCTTCTTTGTAATCAATCACCGGAGTACGAATTTTTCAGGATATTTATCATGATTTTAATATTGATGATTTAGTTTGTTATAAAATTTGATGTAAATTTTTTAGCAATGTCCACATTAAAATATAAGTTTACATCATTATGTAAATTATAATTTTAGACATAGTAGAGTGCTTTCGTGATTAAATTGGAGATGCATTGTTTTAAATTGCATATATGAATTTCATTAGAATTGAATAACGGTAAAGGCGAAATTTATAAAAATTTACCAATTATACACAGCAAGAAAGAATATTAATAGATATAGAATTAGTCTAAAGTTCAGAATTCGATTATATTGGAAATATTAAAAACAAGTTTAACGGAAAACTGCACGGTGATCAAACCGAATAAGTAAAAAATGTTAGGGAAAAGAAAAAATAAATGAAAAGGGAGAATACAATGTTGAAACAATATTAGAGGGTTCGATGAGATTTTGATTTGGAGGGAAACACGAAGTAAAAGACAATTTGTCAACCGTACACACACGAACACACAAACATATAAAAACAGGAATATACTTCTTTTTCAATCATTATTCCTGAGAGCAGAAGTGGACAACAACCTCAACACCTCTTGGATGAGAAACACCCTAACTCCATTTTATACTGATGTGAAGCAGACAGTAAGTACGTGATTCACTTTAAGTTCAAAAAAACAATAGTAGTTGAATATTTTGTTCACATTATATGGAAGTGAAATATTGTGTTTATTTAATCTCATTTAATTACTATTAATTTTTCCCGACAAAACAAAACATTTTTTCTACATTTTCAAATTTTATATGTATCATATACGTAACAACCCTTTTACCCCGACGATAATTATATCGTCGCCACCGTTTGATTATTGTTTAACGTGGTTATTATATATTTTTTCTAAAACTAAAAAAAAAATTATTTAGTAATTTCGGGGTAGTTCTCCTTCCCGTTGAACCTCCAGGTTGGTTGAACGGTTGGTGGAAAAGGGAGGCTTATCAACCACAGGTTTCCTAGTTTTAACCCAGGAAATTCACAATCAGTTCCCTTGAGATTTAAAAGTGAAACAGAGAAGTTGTTAAGAAGGAGAATTTGAAGAAGATACTTTGAGAACGAAGAGTGACCAGAGAACGAAGAGAAGAAGAAGAAACGGGACACATTTAATGCGAGGTAAATTCATTCGTTTATTTATTAAGAGTTCTTATATTCTTGTTTTTATATTAACGTTGGGGCAAAAAAGGTTAGCTATATTTTAAAATAGGTTAGGGTAGTTTAAGGATAATTTTGTTAGTAGTTAGGTAATTTCATTAGTAGTTTATTATTTAGTTTATATTTAGGTTAAAACCATGAAATAAAGTTTTCTTTTATTTATTTCTGTTGACAGAGCTGGTGTCCAATAATTGTTATTAATTATTTTTTAGTTCACGTTAAACTATTTGCTCACCGGTCGAAGTTGATGGTGCAACCTTTATGGACAACTGAAGTGGGTAACGGACTTATTCCACACCCGGCGTAGTAAAATGTTTCTTAATGAAAATTGTCAACTCGATAAGATTGAATTAGTGACAAAGACGATTTATATGCGTGTAGAGAGAGACTTAAACATAGATTTGATGTAGTTCGGGGAGTTTATAATCCGGAAGGGTTAAGGGAGAACTAGGAAGAGAGAAAAGTATGTATACGAGAGAGAATGAAGAATGTGAAGCTCTCCATGTGTACACTCGGTTGAGTGACAAAATACGGAATGACGGTGATGTGTGACCAGGACTACCGCATATAAACCATAGCGGGTTTACCCTGACTAACAGCCCGATTAAATATCACTCCGGAGGCGTTTTTCAAATCGCATTGAATCCCTCCCTTAACGGCTAACGCTAACACACAACGTCACCCCGTTCAAAATACACCAACTACCCTCTCCTGCAAAACATCCAATTCAATTCTGTTGAATCGTGTGCCGCGATATTTATCGATAATCATTCAAGCAAATACACATACAAAACAAGCTAAATCTGTTAATCATAAAACATTTTAATGTTGATTATACCTATATTGAACCGAACTAACAACGTTATTCAACAAAAGAACAATAAGTACGGTTGTTCACATTATTATCATTAAAAATTGATATAATAATATTTGCTTTTCATTTATACATCAAAACGAAAAGAGCAAATATTAAAGGTAAATACATTCTATTCAATTTAAATGCACTTATCAACGTGTTTATACCAGTTAATTTTGTAATTTAACCCATGAATCATACCCACTCTGTTTTATTAAAATATAAAATCACTTTTAAACGAAATCAAAAGTATGGTTATTATTTGAAAATTTCATCTGAACTCATTTTACCGTGTTAACTAATAATTGAAACTCAATACAAATTCAGAATCGTGTTGTGTTATTTAAAGCAAATTTTGGAGTTTTTCATTTATAATTATGATTTAAAATATTTGGCCCTAATATACTAATACTTTTAAAACAATTATTATACAGGTAATTATTGAATTTCTTTTATTGATTACCAAACCCTGTATTGAAATCGGTGTTTAAGAATACAATAGCCTATACTAATTATTGATAGTATGTTACAATCATAAGGCCTTTCTAATAACATTTTCTACAATGATATCATATTGACGACACATTATTTTTACTTTCTCTTGCCTATATGAATGTATAAGAAGAAAAGTATTGTTTTTTTGTAAATTTTTCGAAATCGAGTTTTCACCGGATCTATTACAATATTTATATGAACGTTTTCGGACTTCCTGAACCCCAAAAACATGTTTTTAGCGATTGGTCTGTGTGTGTGTAAACAGAATAGCCTATCTCAAGAACGGAACATCGTACGAAATTGAAACTTGAAATTTAAGTTAGGTACCACTAGAGAACCCGACACGAACATTTTCATCAAAATCGGTAAACCGGAAGTAGTAGTTTATTCGTGTCTTTTTTCACCTTTTCCAATTTCCTCAAAAACGGCTCCTACGATTTTTATAAAAATAGCCTTCTTTACTCAATTTTTATGCTCTACAAGATAGAGTAGGCGCCGTGTCTGTTAAAATTCTTGTGTAATTATTGTTTTCTTGTAAAAAAATTGTTGTTTTTAAAGATTACGACTTTAATATGCATTTTAGCGCAAAAATGTATATATTAAAAGTTGTAAAAAATTTAAACTCCTACAACTTAAACTTAAAATATTTTTTGTATAACGCTTAGTTTAGCGGTAATTAGCGATTTTCTGTTTATTTTTCTCACGAAAAACAGTAGAAAATTGATTTTTTTTTAATTTCAGCCTTAGTATGCATTTTACGACAAAAGTGTAGAAAATCAAATTTATAGGAAATTAAAAATAAATGCAACTTTTTTTGGAATTTTTCTCTTTAGAGCCTAGTTTAGCGTGAAAGAGTGATTTTCCGTATTTTTAAGCCAATTGAAGTTGATTTTTATTTTGCGTCTTCCACTCATGACTAAAATTAGGTTATGTTTTTGAGGTTAGTTTTTTGTTTAGTTCTAATGTTTTATTACTAATATTAGATTATATTGTCCATTATTTGAATTGGCAAGAGAAAGTCGTGTGAGTGTTTCATACCAGATTTTTTTTTATTATAGAATGATCATGCTTACAGAAGCCTTGTAAATAGGTAATAGGTAACATACGAGGCTCGTTAAATATGAACAAATGCCACATCGAACTGGGAATCGAAACTGGGATCCCTGACATAGAAACTAATTGCCCTAGTTACACCAACGGAGCATAGTTTATCACGATGACTGACATTACAGAGAAGTAGGTATCAATGTTATCACAAATGTACTGAGTATATTTCTTGAATAATAGTATTCAGCAAACATTCTTCCCGAATAAGCTAATTGAAAACATTATCTGCTTAATTTTGTAGCTTAATGTAATTAATAAAAAAATATTTCTCTAGCATTTATTTCCTTCTTCTCACAATCAAGGATTAGGCTTATTAGGATTAACAGTGACCAACTATTGAATTATTGGTATCTTTTGCGTGGCCTCCCAACATCTCTCCTCCCCACCGGTCTGTATTACAGAACACTGAGGGTGATACTTCCCTTCGACATTCTCTACGTACTCCCTTCATAGATTTCGATATTCTGAAATCTTCCCATTCAGGTTGTAAATAACCAGTTCTGTTATTATGTCCTCATTTCTTAGTTGGTCCCTACGACTGCAATCCTTCGTTCTTAGCATCTCTAATATAAATATTTTTTTATTAATTACATTAAGGTACAAAATTAAGCAGATAATGTTTTCAATTATTCTATACTCTTGTGGATTGGTACTAATCTATAACTCACTTCCATAAAATAGGTCTGGGCAGCCATCATTTAATAACACTTTATCTGAGTTTCTTTTCTTGTTTTCCTGCCAAGGGTTCTGCTAATATTTCCGCACACTGCTTGCAATTTGTCAATTTTTTTCTCTATGTCCAAATCTTGATCAAACCCGATGTCACAACCTAAATAATTGCAGTGTGGTACTTGTTCGAGCACTACCTTATCTGCCATAATTTTAGACCTGGTAGGATGTTTACCAGTAAATGCCATTACCGTTGATTTTTTTACAGAAATGTTGGAATTATATTGTTTGCATAATTAATTTAAAACATAAACCGATCTCTGAAGCTCATTATTCACTCTCTTACACAATCCACAAATCATCCGCAAACAGTAAAAAATTTTAGCATTAATTGAAACATTTATCATTTGATAAAACAAAACAAAAACTCGAAACAATTAAAAAATTAAGAATAAAAGTAGCTAGTGGTTTTAGTTCATCCGTAAAAGATGCCAATGTTTGCAAAACAACTAGAATATTATATTAAGTACAAGCTTGAAATTTGCGACAACATCAATGCCTACTCCTTTATAAAAAGGAACGATATTTTTGTGACAGTAATCCCGTTAGTTGTAACTAAACGATAGTTATACCATTTTTACCCTGTTCAGTACAATATTGTACTCTAAAAATTTTGTATAAAACAAATTTCAAAGCCATTTTTGGAAGATTTGGAAAATTGGAGTGTAGTACGTAATCCTGATTTTGCGTAAGCATAGTATGAAGTTTAATAATAATATTACTACTCGTAATTAAACTAAATTATTTTCATAAAATAAAAATTTCTTGTTGTAAACTAAAGTTGAATACAAACCCGATTATTCAAACAAGCAAAAACTTGACCAGAATTTTCTAAATTATATTAATACAGGTGTGCAAACAATTTATTTTTACCAAAAATGAAGATTCGAAATTTTATAGTCAATAAAATAAATATTCTCATATTTAATAATCGTTCTCTAGTAAGTCATGCAAAATGAAACTTAATATTTCTTTAGTACGCTTATTGAAAAAAAAATGCAATGAAACTGTCGTACGGTAAAATTTAAATCTATAAAATCTAAATTAAAAGAAAAAAAACGACTCAAATGACAATTACTAAAATTGATATAACGAATTATATTTTTTACGTTATACTTATTTTTTGTTTGTACATATTTACGTTTTTGTTTTCATTTTGTCTGTGTATACAAGTATGTGTATCGAATGAAGCCAAGAAATATCGGGTGTAATCAATACAAATTTAAATGAAAACCAGTCTGGGTGGAAAATGTGTCATGAATGAAAATAGCCACGTCAGTAGGTAACCAATGAAGCGTGACGCAGCATGTGGACTTCCTCCTCAATCAGTGTCCTACGACTGTTAAACGTAACAAAAAAGAGACAAAAACATTTGTTGAAATAAAACCTTCTCTCTCAGTTAAATTCCAATATTGAATAAATCACCGCAGAAGATGAAATAAAATTAATAAAAAAAATTATTAAGTTTTAATTTACATAATCAATGGAGAATTATATATTTTTTGTTAAGAATTATATCAGATGATTTTATTTATATGACAAAGTTGATTATGTAATCAGATAAAGAATAAAACTATGAAAGATCTTTTTAGGTTAAAATCATTTTGCTTTAGTAACCTACGTATATTATACCATATTATCCATTTATCATTTACTTATTCTTTGTTTTTCATTTTACTTCCATTCATAAATATCTAAAATACGAAGTTAAATATTTATGTCAAAAACTGCACATCCATGTGTTCACAAACTGTGGAAAGATTTTGGCTTAAAAATTTTCATTGGTAAAACCAAAATAATGGCTTTTAAGGGAAAGGGTTCGTTCGAAAATAGTTGTGGATAATACCGGTATGGAGAGAGTATCTCACTTTCGCTATTTAGGGTGTAATGTAGGATTTGATTCAGATCTGGATATAGAGCAGAAATTAAGCCGATTCCAGAGGATATGCAGAACGATAAGCCGAACTTTGGGTAATAGAGCGAGAAAGGTTATAAAACTGAAGTTCTACAAAGTTATGGCAGCTCCAGTTGTTCTGTACGGAAGTGAGGCGTGTAGAAACAGAATTTAAGAATTTCTATTAAAAAGCAAAGGTGACAGTCGAGTGGCAATAAGTTTAAGCAGAATACAAGCTTATATAGCAGTCAGGAAAAATAGGCACTGTCATGTTTTAGTAAGAAACTACAAAATTCTCTTACAAGTTTGCTACTACAGTAGGTTTTCGATGTATCGTGCTAAAGTCTGGTCGGACACCGACGTTAAATCCAAACCGTCAAAAATGAGGTGGGAGAATTTGTGTATTCGTATAGTGATTTTTTGCCCATAACGGGCAGGTGAAGTTTTAAATTAATTTCACTCGATCTGTTGGTTCCAGGACTACAAAAATAGTTCTGTTTCTTATCACACAGTTGGCCAATCGTATCCATAATCCCAAAAGAATAATTACCACTTCACCCAAAGAAAATATCGAAGTGAATTGTATAATTGTTGCCGCATTTATGCATTAACGTAGGAGCATAAATTCTCTAATCAAAACTCACAAGAAAAAACGTGACGTAACGGATGGGGGAAATTTTTCTTTTCTGAAATAAGTGACATTAATTCCGAGCCACGATATTTTTTTAATTATCTGCAGCAAATGTTATACAAAATAAAAATGGTAACCATTTATTTGGACGATAAATACATAGTAACTTACTTTGAAATAATTATATAGCAATATTTTTTAACAGAATCTCAAGCATATTTTAACTTTAAAGTTACGTTAACATGCATACCTTATAATAGAAATTAGTAAGCTAAATTACTGAAAGAAATCACACACTTAATTCTCTTAAAAACCTGCTAAGTTTTAAACGGACATATTTCATTTTAATTAAAGATATTCTAGTTTTGAAAAAAATTATATCGAGATAAAAGTCTGGTACTGTTTCTTTAGTTTTCAATAATTAGAAAATAATATTACGTAATCATTTTCTTCGATTACTTGTACGTAAGGTAAAAAAATCGTTTCCATAATTTTAAGTAAACCGTTCAAATATTTTTATTTTATTTAGTAAATTTTGAATAATAAATAAAATATTACAATTAAAAATATATAAAAATTCTTATTTATAGAACTTTTCACTGTATTTGGAATAAGTTTCAACAACTATTACTTAAAACTTTCACGGCGCTTTATTTTATATAAACTTGTCTAGATTGTTAAATCTTTTATTCCAAGCTACAATAAACACTAAAGGGTATTTTAGATTGGAAACTTGCGTTTTATAATTAACAGCTTACTTTAACAATGTGCTGGGAATCGATCTCTAAAATATCGAACTAATTAGTTAGTTTTGCCACCATTTACTGAAGGATTACAAAGGCGGATTAAATTAGAAAGTAATTTTGTGTGAATAATTTATTATTTATTGTTATTATTTATTAATATTATTTAATCGGAGACAGATTTTAACCGATTCAAGAGAACTGAGGGGTGTCTTCAGTATAGCAAGCTAGAGAAAATATGTTCGTACCTTTCCAAGTGTTTGACGATGTCTTCATAGGCAGCTCGGCAATTCTCCCAGACACCTGATCTGTGGACAAGACAACCCCCTCTCATTGGTCTTCTATTTCAAATACATTTTATTAAGTCTAATTAATTATATTAAATTTATTAATCAGTTTTTATTTTATTAATTAAATTGTAATCTAGGTTATTATTTATTAACTCTCATATTTTAATTATATCTTATACAATTTATTTTCAAAAGTGCTAAATTTATTCTATATCAAATATGTAGGGAGTCATTTTTATACTGTACTAATCAGCACAGTCACTTTTCCTGACGTATAATTGCAAAATCAGTATTCTTACTAAATTTAAAATGTTATTTTTCATCAATCAAGTCGATATTTGTGAGATTACAATTATTTATACTAGTAATGCAATAATCATCATAAAATATATCAATAAATCGATACTATCGAATAATAAGGTCCTTACCAGATGTTAATATTATCGATATACATATTTGTAAAGGAAAGTTTCCCAAATGTGATCTACTGGACCGACTTTAAGGATACTTTTTAATTTAAAGTCCTTTTAACACAAATTTTTTATCAAACTACTTCACGAAATTATTTATACTAATCCTGTTCTAAAAAAATTTTAAATATCACAACAGGTTTTAATCCGTTCATGGCTTTCACATCAGATAAAGTTATTGTTATGTTCTTTGGGGATTCAAATTCAAGTTTCTTTAAGATTTCCCTGGCGTACAAAAACGAAAGTAACTATCGAGTGTATCACTCAAGTCGATATAAACACGTCGATTATAATTTACATATCTTCCTTTAAATTAAAATATTCTTCTAATATTTTAATATTCAAATATTTTCCTGTAAACTGCGTTTGTTGGGTTAATATACTATTGTTTCATGTAATAAAGTTAATTGACAGCTAATAAACATTTTTTAGGTTATTCTTTGTTATTTCTGTTATGATTCATGGTTTTTTACACACTAAAATATTTTTTGAAAATCAATTTTATCACATTCTAAAGATAAAAGGAGAATACTGTAAAGGTTGAAGATATACCATGGAAGAATATCAGTTTAAAGTATACCTGTGCAAATCCGATGGTATGGTTCAAAAGGGATGAGAGAATTTTCAGGCTTAAGAAGAAATGGATATGGAATTATACATATATTAATTTATTAAACATTATGTTCTTTGTTTGCGTACACTAAATATATAATGAACAGCCAAATAAAACAAAGTTATATATAGGTCTAGTACTCACCACAGACTATTACATAATCGAGATATTGGTCGTCCTCTCGAAAACACCATCAGGAGGAAGATTACACAAATCACACAAAACACATCATATATGTACATAAAACATACAGGCTACAGTCGAAAACCATACTGACATAGTTACATATTTTTCCATATTGACAGAGGTGACATAGTTACAAACAAGTCTTCGACCGTATGTGTTTTATGTATATTATGTGTTTTGTGTGATTAGTGTAATCTTCGTCCTGATGATGTCTCCGAGAGAGACGTAAGATATCTCGATTATGTAATACTCTGAGGTGAGTATTAGATATAATTTTATTTTGTTTGGCTGTTCATTACAAATTTAATATATAAGCGAGTTCGGAACAGGCTGATGTCTAACCTTGTTTCGAAGAAGAAGAAGAAGTAGATTAAAGAGCATATTCCTAATTCAGTGAGGCAAATCCAATGATGCAGCTAGCCTTCATTTCGTGAACTTGACGAATGATAACAATAAAAGGCCCGTGCAGGGCACAATATTGTTATTGAGGTACACATCATGTAGCAAAATTAACCATGTCTTAAGAAAAATACAACTTTACTCTTGTAAACCTGTATAAATTTTGCTGATATAATCTTGGAAAAACATTTGAAACAGATATTTTTTTAAGAACGTAAAAGAAGTAAGGTTCGAAAAGGGTCGTTGGATTTTGTTAATCAAAAGAGCAGAAAGAGTTTCTTAGTGTATTAATATACTGTATATTTCTTTCCATGACATGAACCAAAATCAAAGCTGTCGTATTTTCAATCAAACACCAACTCCCTTATTTTGAACATATCCACCCCCATCGATAGGGTGGAATTGCAGAGGAAGGAGAATTCCCTCTTTGAAATAACTTCTACTCCATCCCTCAATATCTTTATAATATATATTTTTTACTTCATCTCAACGTCCGAAAAGGGTTGCTTGTTTTCTTTTTAATTTTTGAAAATTATTTCCATCTCTTTTTGTATATATGCCACTCACACCCTTTTCCTAATTCAGTGCTACCTTCTAAAAATTAATCAAATTTTAGTTGAAAGGAATAATTTCTACGTTTTACTTTTTCCAGTTTTTATTTTAGAATATTCTTTCTTTTATTTAATAACGTACCGACAAAAAAGGAAGAAAAATATTCTCTTAATTATTTCCGAGATACACCCTCTCGTCAAAGATCCTTTCATGAAATCATTTAAATACATCCGTAGGTAATTTAAACAACGCCTAATTGATCAGAAGAATTACAAAAATAAACGAAAACATAAAACAATATTATTTTTGAAAAGTGCGCGAAAAATAAATGTTGTTAATATGTCCGATAACGAGGATACACATTTTAAACAGGTGTTTGTTCTTTTCAATAAATTTTACATAAAGCCTACACTAAAATCAATAAAACTGAAACAGACGCAACAATAGACTAAAATATTTAGTTTTTAATTGTTTTTTATATAGTTTGATCAAATGTTAATGATTATTACTGACTATTATGTGTTATGGTAAGGAATTAGTGGATTTAAATGAGTATAATACTTCCAGAACTTAGCCGGGAGCTAAACCTGAAACTTTTTATTTTAAAGTGTAGAGTGCAGTCTAGTACTTTAACAATTGGGCCACAAAGATGGCCTATGAAAACCTATAGCTTTAATTTAATTTAATTTAATTTTTGGCGTATAGCTTTAAATAACAATATAAAAATATTTAACGAGTTCGAATTTAGACCTACTCTTATCCAATTTTAGAGAAATAAAATATGTATAGATAAAATGTGATTTATTTATTTATTTTTAACTACTGGGTATTTCTTATGAACATTTAAATTAAAACTTTCGGCACATATGTTACAAAATTTAGAATATATTTTTATATCCTATTGAAAAATAAGCAATCAATGTTAAATACGAATGGTCTTTCGAATACAGATGATAAGAGGTTCCTTCATGCTATCTTTAACTTTTCATTTTCCAATGAATGGATGGAATGAGTAGTTTACTCTTAATTTCATATTACTGTTTTCAGAATAATGAATTTTATTAAGATTATTTTAAGAAAATCTGATGATGTTGAGTCCATTTAATGGCGAATTAAAAATTATTTACTTGTTTAATTTTGTTTTTTGCCTATAACAAGCACATGGAGTGTTAAATTATTTGAAGGGGTCTGGAGAAGAGTGTGCTAACCCCCATCAACATGATTTTACGCAATGTCATTTTAAAAGTTTACTAATATCTGCAAATAATGTTTTGGAATTTTTTATTAAACATTTGTTTTTTCTGTTAATATAGGTTCTTAAGATCATAAATGTAGCATTCTGTTTAAAACATGCTAAACATTTTATTTTTACAGAATATTTAAGAAAAATCATGCTAGAAATTTTGTGGGTTAGCACTTTCTTCCGCCGACCCCTTCATTTGCACTCAATCTGTTCCAGAGTTACTAAAAATAGTACCGTTTCTTATCACATGATCAGCCAATTAAATGACTTAATCATTTAAGAACAGAACAGGTAGAGATGTAAAAGACACAAGTCACAGTTAGCTACTCTGAGAGGTACGAATGTTATCATTATACAGCCAGACCCCGTGGTGAATGAAGGGAAGGTGTCATTTGCTGGGTGAAAAGTAGGTGCTTTAAGTGGCATGCTGATAAACATACTTTTCAACCCAGTAACAAAAGGCAAAGATGAACCACCAAACTCCTCATTTTACTCAGTAAAGCCTCCAGAGGTTCAAACCAGCCTTTCGGCTTATGACCTAAACAGCAACACGTAACTTTGTTTCTTCAATTGGGAAACATTGGTTACAAACTGTAATACAGATAAATCGGTAAGGAAGATTTAATATTCTCGTCATTTAAGACTTCGATTTTCTATATTACTGTAAAGAATATTTTTGTACCCAAATAATTAAGAGGAATGTCTAACTTGTTTCAAATAGGCCTACTTTATATTTCGACTTGAACCTAATATACTTTTAACTTATTAAAAACGAAAAATAATTTCGTTAATTTTATCAACTATAATTGAAAAATTATTATAAAAGATAACTGGTATTACTTTGTAAACTATTTTTTACTAACTTACACAGGAAAGTTTATTATGTTGTAACATCTGTTACGAAGGCATATCATATCATTTTAAACATTCTTTTAATTCGATATTCCAGAACATTACGAGTAAATTCATAAAAAGTGTAATTAGATTTTTAAAAAAATACTAAATAAACGTAAAAATACTAAATAACTACAAGAAACGCATATTTAATATTAAAAATAAATAGATGGACACTTAATAACATAAATTATGTTAACACATTTTCATGTTTGTAAAAAATTACCATTAATTATTTCGTTTCACAATTCCCAAATTAGAAATAAAAGGAAATGAACATAGCAGATAATTAGTATTTTATACGATCAAGGGACATATAAATACTGTATCTAATAATGTTAACAATAATAGTTATTATAAATTAATTATCAAAATTACTATTTGAATAACTATAAAAAACAATGATAGTCTAAAAATTGTATTACATTCTTCTTCTTCTTCAGCCTTCAAGGATTAGGTATCTCAGCCTGTTTCGAACCTCTAAAATATGCCCATTTATTTCTCGTGCGTCCTCGTTTGCTCTTTCCCTCCGGTTTATAGCCTAGTGTTTGCTTAGCTATCCTATCCTCCCTCATTTTGCTTAAATGCTCCAACTACTGCATTCTGTTCTGATGTATTACATTAATAAAAAATTTTTAATACGGATTTGGCACAACATTTATGCTGGATTTGGAGTGTGTTTTATGACGCTTTCTGCTTTTCTGCTTATGATGACCTATAGGTCATCAAAAGCTGCTTAGTCGGTCCATTACCAAGGAGGATGCTTCATATTATTTTATAATGTTTAATTTTTTTTTAAATTTTGCTTTGAGATTTTTATTTGGATTAACAGTTTTGCCACTGCGAATGGAAGCGTAGGCGAGTACTATGAGTTCTCTGCCGTTTTCCAATGTGGAGGACAAAGCTCGGATCCCAAAGTCGGTCACTGTTGGTGGGTTGTTTTGATGCCTTTCGGGAGTGTGAGAGATAGGTTTGAAAGCTACATGGATTATTTTCCAAAAACACCTGAAAATATTTTATAGCAACTGGGTTAAGGATTAATTCTAGCAAAT
This sequence comes from Catonia carolina, assembly GCA_035578175.1. NCBI lineage: Eukaryota > Metazoa > Arthropoda > Insecta > Hemiptera > Achilidae > Catonia > Catonia carolina. Next base: position 249,201,513 of record JAQMRL010000001.1, on the reverse strand, counting down.
AAAATAGTTGAACTGGAAATCTGCTAATTAATCTATTTATGTTTTAAATTCCGTATCACATAAAACTTAGCTGAAGTTAAGAGACCAGAAAAGCGTGAGAACTGCGATAAATTTTTATGACATATTCCTGAAAAATACTATGACCTATATTATTATCTATTTTATACCGTAGTGATAATAATTTTTGATAATTATTAATATTTAGTACTTAATTTCAGCTATTTTCTGCAGCAAGTAGGAAAATTTATCTGTTTTAATTTTATTAGACATTTGAATGTGTAAGTATATTCTCCTGTTACTATTTATACCTGCATATCAGAGATTTAGTAGTATGAATGTATGCAATTCTTTGTACAGAGCGAAGCCTCAAATGCAAAAAAAAATACTGAGGAAAAAAATTTATTTATATTTTTTCTTATGGAAAATAACACTAAACAATATGGCTATTGCAGAATTACAAACCGTGAACAGGTTACGTATGATATCAATAATAATAGTAATGCAAAATGCATTTATTATTCGAAATGCAATTCCCAGTGAGAAAATTCCTGACATATCTTACTGTTGCTCATACCGTCAGATTATTTGCATTTTAATTAGAAGCGGTTTTGTTCTTTTGATCTAAGCGAAACAACCCTTCCCGAAGGATTTTAACCCTTTGTAGTCAGTATAGGGTGAAAATTAATCGATAATAATTTATTCATAGTTTTTGATGCCTTTTTGGATTTCCTGTCAGATGAAAATCAACAGCAACCTTGTCAAGATTCTCAAACATACATGAAAATATTAATTCCCTTTTCTGCTGTCAAAACAGAAAATCATAAGGGAATTATTAGCTGATTGATACAAAGATTAGAAATGTTCTCATGAAAACTCTTTACATAACATTTGAATGAACTCTACGGGTGCCTAGAAGTATTTCACTCTATTTTCCATAGGCCTTAATTTTAAATCTACACTCAGTTTTATTTTCTTAACATTTAGTAAATACATCAAAGTTTCAATTTACAAATACTTGTTATTTACTATACTATGTAGATAAAGCATTACATCAGAATCCTCAATTAAAGTTTGCAAGATGGTCTCGCGAAGCTTTATCATTAGTTACCCGGACTGTATTGTCTGCTCATTGCTCATATTGGAATACGTACATTGTATTTTTTCTGGAATCGATCTCTAGCACTTTTCCTCTCATTAATTCTAATTTTCTTTTTACCACTTCAAGTAGATTTTTTGGTCTTGACCTTATCCTCTTGAAACCCCACAAAAACCAAATTCTATAAGTAAATTCATTTTTATTTCTTCTATTAATTTTTCCGGACTGCCTATCATAGTTTTGATGTCTTTTTCAGCTTCTGAAATTTTTTGTTTGGTACGAATTTCTTCTATCAAAACGTTGTTTTTTAAATATTTTCTTGTTCATTCTGTTTAGATTTTCATAGAACTAAATTCTCTATTCCTTGTAGATGTTATTTTTCTATGTTCCTAATGTATCATATTTCTTTGTTACTTTTGAGGCTATACCTATTGTCCTCATTTTTTTTAGGAACAAGTATTTTTCGCAAATTTTTCTGTCTTTCAGTTCAGGTTTTTCTTAAATGTATTTCTTCAATTAGAATAGTCTATACATTCTGAATCAAAAAGTGTTTCTGGTTTGATCACTGTGTTGTAGTGCTTTAATTTATCATTTTGTAAAGTTACCATTTTGAGTTAGGTTATAAATAATTAACCACAATAATAAATATGTAAACAAAGAAATAAATGAATGTACAAATACTACATTTTATCCATTGAATAATAATATTGCCTTAGTAAGTTTCTTAGCCTTAGTAAGTTTCTCGACCGAATACGGAAGCCTCAAAAATACATTAAGTTGGACATAATAGGATGGTCATCTGAATAATAATTTTTATCTTGACGGGAAGTCTGGATAGACGTATACTATTGAATTGAACGAGTGTATTCTGCAACTTTACTAAACGGATCAGACAGAACATTTCTCAAGAAGCCACACTACATTCCCTCTTTAAAGAAAGCCTAGTTTTCAAATAAGACTTTCTTAAAGAAAACAAGCCTAACTAAAAGTAATAATAATTACATAATAATAAAAACTTTTATACAGTTTACCACTTTGGATCTATTTATACTATTTTTTACAAAAAATAAAATGTAAAAGCAATTCCAATGATAAAGAAACTTTTTTGACTTTGTATTTTTTATTTATACTTTATGTTTAGTTTACAAAAAAGAAACTACAACTGTGTAACAAAATACATAACCAGCAATTACGATATAATATCAATAGTTTTAGGCTATATAATTGTCTTGATGTCACTTGTGTGTGGTAGTCGCCCAGCAGCAACCCGTCAAGACGATTCATAAAGGGTATCTAATCCATTGCCTTTTCAGTCTTCTAGGTGGGTTGTGTGGTAGGCGAGAAACAGACAATGACTGAATTTGTGTGATAGTGCAGTTTGTTATGAAAACGTTTGTATAGTTTCTTTATTGTTTCGTCTACCGTTTCGATGTTAAGGTCTCTATGTAATGTTTTGTTACTAATCTATGTTGGACAGCCTGTGATGATGCGAAAAATTTTGTTCTGGAATGTCTGCATACATTTTATGTTAGATACTTTAGCTGATCCGTAGATCACTGAACCGTAAGTCCAAATAGGACGAAGAAGTACCTTGTAACAGTTAAGTTTCTGAGTAATTGGAAGAGGAGATTTATGGTAAATAAGACTGTAAAGAAACTAAAATAATAATAAACTTTCCTAATAACCTTTATTTATTATAAAAAAAACAGTTAATTTCTTACACATATGAAATCATTACTAACAAGATGATTAAGCCTTGATATTTCCAAAATTTGGTAATTCATAATAATATACTGGAATTATGTATCAAAATATTTTTTTTTTAAATAAAGAATCTCATATCTACGCATAGTTCTTAGTTCTAATGGTAACTCTGACCATGAGAACACCCCAATGGAGTTGGTAGCAGTGAAGGTAATTAACGTACATTTTTGCAAACATCGTCCACAGATTAGTCACAACAAAAATAAATAATTCCATTGAGAAGTGGTTGTTTGATTGTTCATTACATTGAAATGGTATTTTTTTATAGTCTACATCTATCTTTCATGGTGTTATTTTCAATTTCGAATTTACACATAGTGAGTGTATATTCACCAACGCGGACGACGTTTTAGTTAGACTTGTTTTAGCTAGACTCGGCCGCGCGAGAGACACCGTTTAACCTTACGGATTGTACATGTTCTATTTTTTCGTAAAGGTGAATTTTTGGCCAAGTTACTAGACGTTTCTGGAAGCTCTTTTTGCAGCTTATATTTATTCACTGTAAGTTTTCTCCTATCTTCCATCCATCTAGTGTTCTGTTTTTGCTCTTCATGGTAGACCATTAAGTCAAAAATTTGTTGTCTAATTTTGGTTCCATTCATTATGTTTTCTCAGTTTTTTCCGGGTGTTTTAATATCCCTTCTGATTCTTATAGATGTTCTGTTAATAAAAAACATTCAAAAAATGTTTCCCAATGGCAGTAATCAAGAAAATAACATCGATGAATCAGAACTAAATAGAATTCTCTAAATTTTAACAAGGCGATGGTGACTGAATTCTCGGCTTTAAGTGAAATGTTTCACGAAAAAAATTTCTTTGAAAAATCTTGTAAATCGCATAACATTCTCTGTGTGAATCGACTGTTGTTCCACTATACCACAAATTAAACACACTACCTTCAAATTTACTTGATGGACCTTCAAAATTAAACAATAAAACCTTCACACGCAAAACGTACGTAAGAGATACGAAATAAGATTTTCCGTGCGATAACATCAATATTTTATTACGTTAGAAACCTAATGCATCGACTTAACATCCAGTACGTAACTATTGAATTACGAATCATTTAGACATTTTTTTTTTTGAAAACTGTAAATCTACGATCTGCTCTCATAGAACAATGAGTAGATGTGTTGTAAGTATAAATCTTGAGTAAGTAATACCCCTTGGTATTACTCTATAAAATTTCCCATTTTGTTGAATTGATCTTGCAAGGAATGTAAAATAAATTACACAATCACATATTAAAATAAATCTGTAGGGTGTAGTCTCCATAGTCTTCTGTGTGAAATAATATGAAATTTGTGTGTGAAATATTCATTTAGAAATAATATGATATTTTTTTACAGGTATTTAGTAAGACTGATATTTTAGGCAATTGTAAAAATAAAAATAATTGTAACTTATTAATTATAGCCTATTCCCAATTAATAAATAAACAGATTCTAAATGTCAAAAACATTGGAAAAATTCTTATATTACTTTAATATAATTACTTTCTCTTGCCTAAATTAATACATTGGAAGGAAGGATTGTTTTCATGTCGCTTTTCGAAATTGATTTTTCACCAGATATACAAGTTTTCAGACCTTTTGAACCCAGAAACATGTTTTTAGCAATTTTTGTGTGTATGCGAACAAAAAATCTCAAGAACAGAACATCGTACAAAGTTGAAACTTGAAAATTAAGTTAGATATCACTAGGGGATCCCCCCTACACATCACATGATCATTTTCATCAAAACCGGTCATCCGGAAGTAGTAGTTTATTCATGTCAGTTTTCACTTTTTTGCGATTTTCTCAAAACGGCTCCAACGATTTATTTTAAAATCGCGTCATTTACTACATTGCTTATGCTCTACAAGATAAGGTAGGGTCTGCTGAAATTTTTTGAGAAGCTGTTCTCTCGTAGGAAAACTGTTTTTTTTTTAATATTGCGGCATTAGTGTGCAGCTTAGCACAAAAATCTATATAATAAAATTTGTAGACAATTTAAAAATCTACAAATTTTATTACAAACATTTTTTTGTAAAACGCTTTGTTTAGCGGTAATTAGTGATTTCCTGTTGTTGTTTTTTTTTTCATGAAAATCTGTAAAAAAATTATTTTCTAAGATTTCGGCCGTAGTATTTCACGTACTACATTCTACGTAGTACATTTTACGACAAAAAGTGTTTAATAAAATTTATGGGAAATTAAAAGATCTACAACTTTTGTTTATGTATTTTTCTCTACAGAGCTTAGTTTACCGTCAATAAGTGATTTCCCGTATTAAGACTAACTAAGGTTGGTTTTAATTTTGTATCATTCACTCATGATTAAAAGAAGGTTATATTTTTTGAGGTTATTGTTTTGTTTATTTCTAATGTATTATTACTAATGTTAGGTTATATTGCTTATTATTTGCATTGGCAAGAGATACCCGTGTGAGTGTCTCACACAATATTTTTTTTATAAATTTAAGGTTACGCTGTTTATTTGATAGACACAAAAATTTATGACCCGGGTACGAAAATAAAAATTTTAAATACCATTGAAAGAAAACGTAAATTAACTACTTAAACGTATTAAATTTAATTACACAATTTAATTGTAAAATTTATGAATGAACTAATAAATAAATAAATATGTACAGTGAGTCTGCACCAATAACTCTTATCCGTAGAATTTTATTTTGTTCCTGCCACAGTTTATAGACTTACATAACAAAGATTCATTACACCCATTCATTTAAAATTTGTTTCATTTGAATTTTATGATTAAGTGTTCTCTTTAATAAAGCAGCAATGTTTTACACATATACGGCAATTTCATTACAGAAGACCATTTAAAAGTCTGTTAAAAAATGCACGCATAACTATGTTTATCGTTGATTTTATGTAACTTTTAACATTATACGAGGGGTCATAATATTTATGACGATTTTATGCTTGAAATGACTGTAAAGTGAACTTACAGTTTATTTGTTTCGTCTTTCCTTCTAAATAATTTGAACCTCTGAGAATATGGAAACTTATATAGTAAATTATTTAATTAGATGTATATTTATAGAAAGGAAACATAAGTCAACGTTGTGTCTGGAAGGAATATAATAATTTGTAACAGATTGGACTATTATATTGTAACATAGTTCGTGATTAGTCTTAAAATCGGGTTAATGTAATATACTGTTTATTTCACAATAAGCTGTTTTTGTACAGGTTACCTTTATTTCTAAGAAACTGTGTAGTGTGTTCAACAAGGATAGTGAGCTAAATTGAATAAGATGTTTTGAAAAGGAATTTCAGAGAATCAAATATTAAAGAAATATTTGTTTTTATTTCTATTCACTCTGAAGTGTTTCATTAAAATGGAGAAGGGTCTAGATTTAAGTATTAGACTGCAGGTGTATAAAGTTGTTACATCTTTATAGTAAATATAGTAGATTACTGAACAGTATGTCCAAATTGGACGAAGAAGAAACGTCTAAACTTTAGTTTTTGAATAATTTTGGAAGAGGAGATTTATAATGAATATGATTGTAGAGGGTTTTAAGTTGTGTTTTAAGTTCTTGTCTGTAAAGTCGAATAAATGAATTCTACGTCAATCGACAAGTTTAGTGTCGGTTTTAATTATTCACTATTCATTATTATTCATTATTTATTCGTGTTCATTTTATATAATACAATATTTTCGCAAATAATAGAAGGTAATTTCTTATTTCATTACAGTGAAACCTTTCGATAGTGTACAATGAACCCTTACGACAATTATGAGCGTAGCTTTTAATACGTCATTAAAATAAAATTATTTTAAACTCTAGTTATTTTTGTAGAACGCTGAGACCAAAACGATATATTGTTAAAAGAAATATTTTACAAAATTTGAAAGAGATTTTTAAATTATTCATTGTTTTCTTAAGCTAAAGTTAAAGTTGGATGCTAATTTACCTACAATATTTAGCTTAAATCTAGTACGGATTAAGCATTTGAACTAATGAAAATTTATTATATCCTACAACAATTCAATTTTAAACCGTTTTCGTTTATTTCTGAAATAAGGTACCAAAGAATGCAAATCCAGGAATACGAGTATAAATAAATTTTTAATTATGAACAGAAACTTATCTGATTTTCATAATTTTTTATGTTTGATAAATAAAAGAGTACTCGTTGCAATGCTAAAATAAAGAGTTCTGTTTCAAATCACATCGTCAGCCAATAAAATGACTGAATCATTTAAGAACAGAAGAGGTAGGAGTTGACTCCTCTGAAAGTAATGAATTTCTTAATACAGTCAGATCCTGTGGTGAATGAAGTGAAGGTGTCATTTGCAAAGTGGAAAATATATGCTTTTCAGAGGACCCGGCATGCTGATAAGCATACTTTTCCATTCAGTGGGGAAGGCTAGGTAAACCACCTCACTCTTCGTTTTACTTAGTAAAACCTCTACACCTACAGGTTTAAACCAGCTATTTGGCTGATGACTTAAACAACACAAATAAAAGAGGAATTGGGTGTGAGACCTTCAATTTATTTTCAATTTATTCGTTTTAAAAAATCAGATTCAGCTAAATCGAAGTTTAGTTTTACAATAGGTTTTGCAATCAAAATTAACGTAATAATATTTTTTCTTGAAAAATTATCAGTGATTCGAAATTATAATTAAAAAATGAACCTAAATAATTATAAATTAACCTAACACAGTACCAAGTCACTTCTGTACAAGAAAATTTAAAGAAACAATTCAAAGGTGAAAAAAACAGGAATAATAGAAAGAAGCCAAGAGGGCAAAATGTCTTTACTTCTTAGTAAGACGAGATTAGAAGGGCTGAAGAAGCCAAACGAAACTTTTCCCCTTTACATTACTGACTTTAAAGGTTAAGAAAACATTTATACTGCATGTATACAGATATCTTCAAAGTTCAACTTATTGTTATTACCAAAGAAAATTTAAGAAAGTAGGTCAATAATCTTAATGATTAATAACGATAAGAGAACGGAGTTGAACATTTCTTATACAATTATATAGTGTTACTACTTAAGGTTTAACTGAGGAATGGTTTTTTAAATGTAAGTAATAAAAATTAATACATTAAAAAAATTTAAATGGCATTTTACTAGGCCAACTAATATTGAAAATATCAAAATAAAACAAAAATTAATTCTTACCTGGCAATGGCATCGATAGCGGGTATGGACTGTCCCTTGATGATGGAACCGTCCGGCCGGGGAAGGCCATGATGGGGCGGCAAACCAGGATTGAGGATGGCGGTGTGCGCTGCCCCAGGGTGATGCAGGAACTGCATATGGTTCAGGTGCGGCGGGTGGTTATAACCATTTGCCAATAAAGGCGACTTTTCCATACGAGGTGGCTCTGTAAAATAAAACACAACAAAATTGTTATTGAGGTATGTCATTGTATATTTTAGAACTAGGCCTACAATGAAAAAATTTAATTAATAATTTTGCAGTACATATTAAACTATGAAAAACATAGGTATACTGTCTTTTAAATAAATCGATTAAAATTTTCTTCGAACAAGATTCAAATGAAGACAAACTTTGCAACTAACGTTTCGCCCTCTATTTAACAATCTTACTAGAGAAACACGTCCGAGGTGTGAAATTTGGGGTGAGATTCAGTGTAAAAGAGAGGGTAGTTCATCTTCCATTAATCAGAGAAGTAGAGAAAGCCCGGTGGTGGCCGCTGAGAGAAATGAGATTAATTTGGAAAGCTGTGTCTGGTTTAGATAAGACGCTGGCCCTATGCGACGTCAGGAGTATGCTAAGCATGGTGATGGATTGGCCCTCATTTGCCCCAAGACGGATTGCTACCCCTCTTCTTTATAACAACCGACATCTAAACCTCTGTGCACCGCTCGCTGCTTTCAATATCTGCTTACTGTAGATTTTCCTTTTATGAAAATTGTTCTTGTTTTCATACTAACTTCCCCTAATATTACAGATATATTGGGCTATTGAACGCTTCAAAAACTGCAGGACGTTTATGGAATGAAATACAACTCCGTAACTTTTACTAAGAACTGTTTATCAACAGATATTGAGATGAAACAATAGAACTTCTAAATTTTTCAAAACTTGTTTTTTAGGCTACAACACAAACAATCTACAGATAGTTCAAGATAAAAGTTACAATACTTTTCACAGTCTCTTGCACTATATGAAATACGTAGGTATAGAAATGTTTTGTGTCAATTTTTTGAACTCGAGTTTTAACCAGAAATACACGTATCAGGCTCCCTGAATCCAATAAATATGCTTTTACAGATTGGTCTGTGTGGTTGTGTGTGCGTGTATGTGTGTATGTGTGAGTAATATATGAGAACGTTCAGAACATTCACTTAATCCCTGATAAAACACCACCATCAAGATAAAATATCAGAAACAACAATTTTAGGAGAAAATTATCAGGAAATCTCTTCAAAGTCAAAACATCAGAAAAAACAGTTTTAAGAGACAACATCAGAAACATTTAAAAAGAAAACAAAAGGATGTGAAGCTATCAAAAAAATTTCAAGAGAAAAACATCAGAAAATAAAACCATCGTTTGGTAACATTCACTTAAATCCCTGATAAAACCCCTTTAAAGAGAAGGCAATCAGAAAAATTATTTTGAAGCCAACAGATTAGGAAATCTATTCAAAGTTGACACACCAGAAAAATTATTTCGAAGTTAAAATTGTATCGTTTAAAGCCCCCCCCTTCCGATCAGAATGGGGACTAATGTAGAAATAAGACACCATAAAATACCTCCTTATTTCGTTTATAGCCACCCTTCTGCTAGTGCTAATATCCCACGGTAGAATATCTATTACTCCATCTTCTTCTTCTAGTATAATTCTCTTATCATAGTCAAACTGAAGTTTTTTCTCTACAGGTTTGTTAATTGACTTCTTAGTCTAAGTAACTCTTACTATCTGATTGTATTGTGTTTCTTTTTTCTTAACAGATCTTTCTTACATTTTTGTCATAGTTTCAATATACAACTTTTTGGTATTTTTATAATTTAGAATATTTCATAATCAAAACTATTAAGCCTTGTTGATATATATATTATCTTATTTATTCATCTTTTCTAAGTGTATCACTCTATTCAGAATTGGAAGAAAATGCGTATTCATTGGAAATCTAATCCTACTAGAAACAAAACGGAAAATCTAAAAACTTTGATCTACCGCGGTTATAAGAAATTAATAGCCAACAATGACTTTTTCTAACTACAATGAAGTTTAAAAAAAATAAGAGCTGATTAAAAAAATATAGATAGGCAGGGGATGAATCAATATGATGTTAAAGTTTATATTTTGAATTAATAAAATTAATAAAATCCTACAGCGCATATTTTAGCGTCAGTTAGTGATTTTCCTTATTTATCTCATTAAATCGGTAAAAAATAGGTATTTTTAAGATTGTTCTCGTATCATGCATTTTAGGGCATAGTAACGTATATAAAATTTAAAAAATGTACAACTCATCTTTTAAGGGTTTTTTCTACTGAGCTTTAACTAGTGATTTTCGACATTTTGCTCACTCAAATTAAAAGACCAATAAAGGCTGATTTTCAAAAGCATATTTTAATCATGAATAAAAATAGGTTGTTTTCCATTTTAAATTGTTTTGTCATAATTAAACATAAGTTATATTTTTCATTATTAATGTTGGCATGAGAAAGTTAAGTGAGTGTTCTACACCAAATTTTTTATTATTCCACAGTTTTATTAATTCGATTTCCGCGTTCTTTTATAACAACAGATGAATAAACTTCATAAATTTGTCAACAAATAATACTAAAGTACAAAGTTGGCCTATTTGTCTTATGCGTGAACATGTGCATAAAAAAGAAATTAATGAAGAGGTTATGTTAACACATGTAGTATTAACATGATATTACACGAAGCTATGAAATCGAAAGGAAAACATGTCTTAACATATACAAGCTACAGTGAATGGTGATGATGAGACGAGATGCAAGGTGTTTAAGCAAATAAGCAGTATAGTGAAGAAGACTTGGAGTTTATAGCCGGTCAAGATTGAGATGATGAAGGTTTCACTGTACGGTTTGAATCAACGGGGGTCCATATAACTGCCCCCCTGCAGAGGCCGCCACTCCACACTTCAATTGTCTTGACCCGCCGCTGAAATGTTTTCTGTCCTTTAGTAACAATAGTCCTAACATCATCTAACATACTTAATTAACATACTTTGTTTGCACGTTTCTATCAGCCATCGTTAGGTGATATCGACTAAAATTTCACACCACCAATATGCAACCAGTTTTCAAAATATCAACAAATCTGCGTCGTTGACAAGTTTGTCATCATTAAGAAATAATAATTTTACATCATAAATAATAACAAAAATTACCCACAACGGGCAGATGGAATGTTAAATTATTTTCGCTCTATCTGTTAGTTCTGTTTCTTATCACGTGGTCAGCCAATTATATGACTGAACTATTTAAGAAAAGAAGAGGTAGAGGTGTAAAAGACATTAATCAGAGTTATAATCTCTGACAGTAATGAATTTCATTATACAGCCAGACCCTATGGTCAATGAAGTGAAGGTGTCATTTACAAGATGCAAAGTAGATGCTTTTCAGAGGGCCTGGCATGATGATGAGCATACTCTTTCCACTTAGTGAGGAATGCAATAGCAAATTAACTCACTCCTCATTTTACTTAGTAAAACCACAAACGGTCCAAACCAACCAGCCTTTCGGCTGTTGACCTAAACACAATAACAAAAAATGAATCCTTCCGCAATGTACCCTAAAGAATAATTATATGAATTTCCCAGACATTTTTGTCAATTCATAGAAAATAATGTATTATTAAAACTATAACTATAAAAAAAAGTTTTCGAGATATGGTTACATAATGTTTACAATAAACAGAAAATTAATGTGGAAATGAATAAAGAGGGTGCATGTCAACGCATTAGAACATAGTAATTTGTATAATAGTTAAATGATTCCTGAGTTAGTTTCGCCAATAGAAACATGTATTCTGAATTTCAAAATTTCTTATTTCAACGACGCTCCTTTTTATATATTGTGCTGCCGGCCGACAATGATTCCTTTAATACCGACAGAGGCCGTCAGTACTTCCGACAAAGCAAAACGACAAGCCGATAATTTTAAAAGCGATTAATTACCCGGCTCCTGCTCTTTGATTATGTACGGGAATAATGGAGACACCATTAAGCTTGAAAATTACCATTCCTCTCACATTTATCATGCGGCGCAATTTATGAAAAATATTTTTTTTAATATCCTAAAGAAAGATTTTAATAATTTACCTGTCTTTAAATTTTAGTTTACCCCTTTGTTTTAATTTCGTGTTCAAAAAATTAGTACCTACCTACTTTTTTAGTTTATTTTAAAATTTCCCATTAACTTCTTCGTCATTAGCAACTTCTCTGAGTTAAGAAGAATGGGTTTAAACGTATAATAATTTTCCAGACCATGGCCGGGAAACGAACCCGGAACTTCCGCTTTACAGCGTAGCATGCTAATTACTTAACCACGGAGGAAACTAATATACTTTAGTAACTGTTTGTCAAATTGTTCAAATATTACGCACATGTTAAACATTGAACTATTTAAGTTTTTAATTAAAAATTTTAATTAACTTTATTTAATTCAATTTTTTATTTGTTCATTTTTATTTTTTATCCTTAATGTGTGTAAATTGAAATCTGTTCAATTCAGAACAATAAGCAACCCCATGACCCAATTAGATGAGGATGATGTGTATGACGTGTGAATAAATTGTAGCTTTGTACAGACCCAGGCCAAACATTCCTGAAAGAGAATAGTTAATTGAACCCCAATCATCAAAGTGCACCGGTAACCATTGTCTAGAATTCAAATCCGTATAAAAGTAACTACTTTTACTTGCATTTGAACCAGGAACCTTTGTTTCTGACTCGCGGCAGTGACTTTACCTCTAGACTAAAGTCTCTTGTATTATAATGTTTTGTTGGATTTAAAGCTTAGTCCACTAGTATTTTCAACGATGAATTATTAGTATTATTATGATTAGTATTATTTATAATATTATGTAATTATTTATAATAGTTATTATGTAATTTAATAACAAACACTGGTACGTTATTTACTTCTAATTAATAAACTATTCATTTTTTTAATTTTAATATTCTAATAAAATTATATTTTATTAAACATATTCTACTGAGAGTATCTTTGTTCCCGTCATTAAATTTTTAAATACATTTTACGTATATTTTAATATATTTATTGCACAAATAACAAGCTCTCAATAAAATGAAAATATTTTTATAGGAATTACAAAAATGCTGATAAACAAAGGCAAACAAAGTACTATGTAGGCCCTACATTATACGTTTGCTTTTTATGTATCATATCGTATGAGAAATGGTTGCTAAAGATTTTAATCTACCTTTAATAAAAAAATTACAAAACAATTTAAGTAGGCTATATAATAAGAAATACAATATTTTTTGTACAATATTGTTTCAACGTAACTATAAGTTGTAAAACGTACCACTACAAAAAACAGTAGTATTTTTTTTTATAAATAAATAGTTGCATGAATTACAATCAAAAGCAACGCGAAGTAAACAGCTGGAAGTACTCGATGTAGTATAGTATAACAATAAAACACTAATAATGAAATAAGAACATAAAATAACAATACGAAACATATCGTTTAGCTGTCTCCTATTGCCAAGGTTTATAAAAAAAGATATAAATTAAAACAAAGAACTCGTTCTATCTTTATCTTATTTTCGAACTAGAAAAGAATAGTAGATAGTTGGTTGTACATAATACTGTATTACTAGTGGGTAAAAAATTTGAAAGAGTGAGTCAGTGGGCTATTAAACGAAATGGAAAGGTAGTTAATATAATTCCGGGTTGTGAGAATCGGAAAGGTAGAAAAGAAAGAAATATACAAATAAATAAAGCAACAAAGATTACTATTCCGACTGTTTGAATGCGGTCTATTTTTGGTTTATTGAGTATTAAAATGCCACACTTTGAGAAGCAGTAATTTTGGTTGAGCTCGGACAAGTAAATGATACAAGTCTGGTGCATACATAAAAAAAAGAATTAAATAAATTGTAGTGAGGACCTATCCCACAATTATTTGAACATCTTTCTTTTTAATAGCTTTTTTATCTTGTAAATGCAGCTTGTTTGATTACAAAATCAGGTAGTTTCTTCTTTTGCTTAAATAGTAGTTCAATTGTAAAACTGTCTTCGGCGTACCATACAATGCATACAAAAAGTAAACAAAAAATGGTGATTTTAACCTCTATTGATTTCAGAAATAATTAACTGTAAACTACAAATTTTGCTGTTCAACATTTCATAAACAATAGGTCGTTTTGTAATAGCTAAATTGTACATTAACGTTTCATTAACATAAATATTAACTTAGTCTATAATTAATTCAAATTATTTCTATAAAACATCCGAATTTCAGAAGATTGCATAAACTATATACGTAATTATACCGTATGTTAATTTATGACTTTATTCAGATTTTTCCTTGTAGACCAAATCTTTTTAGAATAATTGTGATTTCAGTCAGCTTCACGATAAAATATTAGTTGCTGTTGTTTAGGTCATCAGCCGAAAAGCTAGTTTTAACCTGTAGAGGTTTTACTAAGTAAAAACGAGGAGGTGAGGTGGTTCACAATTGCCTTTCTCACTAAATCGGAAGAGTATGCTTATCAGCATGCCAGGGCCTTCGAAAAGCATCTACTTTCCACCCTGCAAATGACACCTTCATTTCATTCACCACAGGGCTTCATAATGAAAATCATTACTCTCAGAGAAGATACTCTGACTAGTGTCTTTTACACCTTTACCTCTTCTGTTCTTAGTAACAAATTATTAAATGGATAGGCTGGTTTAAATTAAATTTGCAGGTGTTACGTGTGGTCCAATAATACTTCATTTGGTAAGTTATTTTTAAAAATAAGCAGTTATATTTTATTTAAATATCATGTAATAGAACAATCAGAATTCACGAAACCAACTTAAACATTTTTTATTAAAGAAAAAACTTCTTGTATGTTGGACTGCAATATTTTTGATTCCATTACTCTTGCGTGTTTGAAACAACGGAACTACCCATATTCCTTTTAAATTTGTATTACTAGTCATTATTTTTTATTATACACTATTACTCGTACTATACACATATTCAAATGCATGAAACTACTTAAAAATGTATGCAAAAATATAGAAAAACTGCAGTCTTCTCTTCTTTAACAACAATAAATTTTAAGAAAGTTTTCTGACATAACAAACTATTAAAAAGTTTAAATAAGAAAACTAAGGTACTAGTACCTACTACTCGTATAAAAATGTAAATGAAAAAAAAATTTTATTTATAGGTTGTAATAAATGTATGATTGAAATAAAACCACCAGGATTTATTCAACCCTCAAGAATAAACTTAAATCTTATGGTATGACATAATAAAATTACGATTAAAACAATGAAATTCGATTAAAACTTCACAAAAATTAACGGAAATAAAACTTGGACATTTAGTATTTACAGTCGGAAATATAGTTATTATTATTACATTTTTTTTAGCCACAGACCGTCCTTCGAGGACCAAAAATATCACCGTATGTAGCCTTCTTCTTTCTTCTCCAGAAGTTCTTCATCCTCACCGACAGTCCTCCTTTTGTTAGTCCATTCTCCACTTTTGAGATTTCTCCGTTCATCCACAAGAACCTTCTGATCAAAAATTTTGTTTCTATATTCTTCTCGATCTAGGCAGTCTTTTTCTGTAATGTTTAACTTCTTCAGTTTACCCTTTATCTGTTAAAAATAGCCAACCTGAACCTTGTAGTTCCAGAGTTCATTAAAAGTCTGTTGTTTTAATCTTGATTGGTTCATTTGGACCATATGTCCATAGACATTCAATCGTCGTCTTCTTATTGTTACTTCCATGTTTTCAATTCTATTGTATATTTTTATTCATTTGATCTCAATCTGTAACCCTCCTGTGTTTTTCTTGGACCATAAATATAATTTATATGATAATAATAATAATATTATTATTATTATACTCAATAGAAATAATACAAATAATATTTTGTTGTTTCACAGAAATGTCAGATACATGATATATGAAAAAAAACAATTTATAAGTAAAATTAAGCACACTGCCCGTTGACAAGACATGTAGTCCTAAAATATACAGAATAATTTTGAAACCCCTGTTATTACTAGTGGAAAACTGGAAACATGGATAATTAGATTGTAACCGTTTTACTTTCGGCTTACAATCCATTTAATTTAGTTTCTCTTTACGCGGAGCAAAGAAATAAATTATTAGTATTAAAAATTAATCAAACTTAACCTAAACACACGGATAAATATAATTTATTAGAAAGTAATTTATAACATTACTAATAAATAATAAAATAATATAGCCTACACTATAATTAAATGTTACATGAAGCAATTAAGCAAACAAACTAACCTAACAACCGAAAGCAAAAAAATAAAATAAAATTAATGACTGGAGGTACGAATTAAAATGCAGGTGATTCGATTACTTAGATAAAGTTTTGTCAGTGGGGTAAAGAAGAGGTAAACAAAGTTTAATAACGAGGTGTCAAATATTCCACCAGACAAAGAAAAGTTTAGAAACAAACGTAAAAAATGAAAGTATTAATTTAGTAATTGATAGAGACTGATAATGATCAAGTAAAAAATACTGACTTGTTTCTTTAACGCGTGCTCCATTTAATTTCGTACTTATTTATACATTAATTTGCCTAATAACAAATGACTGTCATTCTGACACAACAGTTACAACGGTGTAAAAAAATTACAAAATTGAATAATAATATGATATATTTATCTGTTAATATTCCTTCAATAAGATCTAGGTAATTACCTGCCTGAGTTGTATATAGAGGAAACTGTAATTGTGAACTTTATAATTTCTGAAAGAAATATGTTATTACTTTTATAAAAACAATATTGTGTTTAAATTTTATAGTATCAGTTATAACATCTGTAGAATTAAATACGAATTAAGCTTATTGTAAATTATTATTTACGGACAACAATAGGTAATTTATATCTAAACTATAGCTCCCGGGTTGATCCACAACTTGAGTAAGCAAATGTTTAATCCCCACCTAAGGAATTCTGTAAGTGCAAAATTTTAGATTTTCAGATACATATACCATCACATTTTTTGAACCGTAAAGAATCCAATGAACTTAACAAAACCAGACTCTGTAATCATTATAGAGATACAGAGTTTTTTTGCCGTAAGTATGTACAAAACTGCACTTTTACTAAAGAAAATAGCTAAATAGCTACTACCGAATTTTAAGGAAAAAATCATAATAATACTACATTTTATTTAATTTTGATAACTAAATAAATAAAAACATAATGTGTTGTTGTTTAGGTCATCAGCCGAAAAGCTGGTTTGAATGTCAGAGGCTTTACTAAATAAAACGTTGAGTGAGTTAGTTTACAATTGCTTTCCTCACTGAGTTAAAAATTATGCTTATCAGAATGCTAAGCCTTCTGAAAAGCATCTAAATTCCCCCTGCAAATGACACCTTCTCTTCATTCACCACAGAGTCTGGAAGTTTAATGAAACTAGTGTCTTTTACACCTTTACCTCTTCCGTTCATAAATGTTTCAGTCATATAATTGGATGATCATATGTTAAAAAACAAAAATAATTTTTGTAATCTTGGAACTAGCAAATAATTTAATACTCCACCTGCCTGTTATCGACAAAATTATACATATACTCTATAAAAATATAGCCATGATTTAGTTATAAAATTTGAGATTTTAATGACACTGTAAAAACAGCCAGCCAACAAACATTGACCTGTGTTTTTTCAAATTGTTTTGTTTGTCACATACCCACTTTTCCTTGGGAGAGCTCTGTAACTGTCATTTCCTTGTAAAATATTCCTATTTACAATCACCCAGCCCTAACGGGTTGGTCTAGAGGTAAAGTCGTCGCCGTAGGTCAGCTATTTAACAGCTGATTTTGGAGACGAGGTTCCTGGTTCAAATCCTAGTGAAGGTAGTTACTTTTATACGGATTTGAATACTAGGCAGTGGTTACCAGTGTACTTTGATAGTTGGGGTTCAATTAACCATACTCTCTCAGGAATAGTTGACCTGGGTCTGTGTAAGACTACACCTCATTTACACGTCACACACATCATCCTCATCTCATTGCGTCATGGGGTTGCTTATTTTTCTGAATTGAACAGAGTGCAACGTACACATATTAGGAATTTAAAAAAAATTATAATCACCCATGATTAAGCAGTAATCAGGTATGATATCGATAATGACACAATCGATGGACACAAATCGATTAATTTGTTTTTATAAATAATCTAACCGATCTATTATACTGGAACTGTTAAATCCTCTTCTTCAGGTACTTTAACCTACTTTTTTCATCCTTAAAATCAGTAGTCAGTAGTCTGAACTTGGTTTAAACTATTATGTTTTCTCAAATTATTTTAACTTTCTTAATACTCCTTCTAAGTTCTTTAAAGTCTGTTTTTTAGTAATATAAGTTTTTTGTCAACTCTTTTCCAAACATTCTAGACAGTACTCTGTAGAATTTTAGTTTTTATGAACCGATTACCACCATTCATCGTTCGTTTTTCTTTTATAGTTTTTCTTTCTCATTATCCGTACTGTCCATCTACTATTTTCGAACCTATTATTTTCCAGAAGATCTATCTTTTGAATTTCTTTACTTCTCTTACTCCATCTTTTACAGTCATTGTAATGACAAAGTATTGACATAAAGTATTGAATAAAACTTTCGTATCCGAATGCTAAAAAGATTTGTTTGAATAGGTAAACATACGGAGGTCGAATATTTTTGCTTTGTATTACAAAACCTCTTTAATGTAGGTTTATAATATTCTTTACACAGTAGTTTACAGGTATTTTTTTGTAGAACTGTACACGCAGGATGGCTCAGGTAATTAAAATAACTCTATACATTGCAGTTAAGTAACGTTACATCTGTCTTACATTAAGCATAACCTATAAGTTATTATACTACATTATTAAAACTGACTTTCAGGGTTACCAACATAATTCTAATATTTCCTTCTTTTCTTCTTTCCATTTAATATTAACAAGGCAAAAATATACAGGAAATGAGCATTTATTATTTTTATCGTATATATACCTACTAATAAAAAACTGATTGTTTATCAGATATTATAATATTTCAGAGTGTTATTAAACATTCTTTAATTATTTCTAAATTACGTTTCATTAAATTACACAATATAATATATTTTAAAGTTTTTTTTTAATAGTATTACATCGTAGATGGGTGACAATTACAGATAACTCAGGTCAAAGTTTCATTTGAGGGAGCGGGCTATCAGGAACTGCATGAGTCAACGTAGAACTTCTGTTCAAAGTCTCTAAATGTTATGTTCTGTTCTAGTAAAATACAGGTGATGAAGAAGAATTTAGTGGTATTATCTGTTCTGGAGATCCTAACTACATGTTGGTGAGTGCGGCAAATGAGTTCCATAAATAATCGAAGACTGCAGACCTTAGAAATGGACTGGTTAGAAAGGTTGTGCAAACTCTCCAGATTTTAGGGAGTGAAAACATAAGATATAAAACAACAGACCAGTTCTCAAAATATCGTAGTAGACAATTGCATAGTATCAGTACGTTCAAAGAAAGACAGCGGTCCAATGGTCGAAGAACGTTACTTTTCCATTCAGAAAAGAAGAAAGAAGAGTTCGCCTTCGAAAAACATGGATATAAGAAAGTCCAAGACGTTATGGTAGCAAGAAATGTCTGAGAGGGTGACTGGGAAAACAGAAAGAGATGGGTTTTAGGATGCGTGAAGCGGAGACATCTGTAGAACCCACGCAAAAAAGGGAAAAAGTAGGTAGACTCAAAAATGGCGATTCACTACCGTTGAAGAAACCGATACGTAGAGAAATATAAATATTAGTACAAATAATGAAGAAGACGATTTTTAAATATTTTGTTAATTAAGTTTCATGCCCAAAACGGGCAGGTGGAGTGTTATTTTAATTGCACTCTATCTGTTTGGTCAGGGCTAAAAAAAAATAGTTCTGTTTCTTTATCACATAGTCAGCCACTTATATGACTGAACTATTTAAGAACAGAAGAGGTAGAGGTGTAAAAGACACTAGTCAGAGTTATCTCCTCTGAGAGTAATGAATTTCACTATGCAGCCAGACCCTGTGGTGAATGAAGTGAAGGTGTCATTTGCAGGGTGGAAAGTGAGTGCTTTTCGGAGGGCCTGGCATGCTGATAAGCATACTCTTTCAACTCAGTGAGGAAGGCAATGGTAAACCACCTTACTCCTCGTTTTTACTTAGTAAAACCTCTAGAGGTTCAAACCAGCCTTTCGGCTGTTGACCTAAACAACAACAATTAAGTTTATAAAATAATAAAAATAAACAAAAATAACTGAAATTTTACAAGAAACTTCAATATATTCTCCCAATTAAGAATAGATTCTAAACTATATTAAATTATCTCAAGCCGTTATTGGGAAATGGTTTTCGTAAAATACACAAAATGGCAGATCAACGGGAAAATATACGTTTTCGGACCTAAGTTCACCGCAACTTTTTGCTTCCGAATATTATGCAAAATCAATTTCCAGATTTTTAAAACACTTTGTGAAACAAATTTACAATTAAGACGGTAATTTCTCTTCAATTCTGATTGTAAAGTAATCGGAATAAAAAGAGATGTTCCTAAAATAAAATTGAATTAGTTTAGTACAATCTGTGATTTTGTTTAACTTGCGGAATTACAAACAAAAGATTTTCGTACAACATTCTGGATACCAAAAATAATTGCAAAACTTTTAACGCAAAAATATACAACAAAGATGAAATAAATTGCAGTGTATTAAATATTTTATGAAAATGAGAAATAACAAATGCAATTAAATGAACTTAACTAATATTTTAAGTACTGAAAGAATACATAACTAAAAATATATATTTAGAAACAACCCAGATAAAGTAGACTAATTTAATAGTTATTATTAAACAATAAAATAATAACTATTAAATTTAATTACTATTATACATCACTAAGGTAGTTAGCTCATTCCCTACCACATTGTGTTAATTGTTAAAAAAAGAACTTCTTAATTCACTAACCGTTCTTTCGTCTTCTACAATTTAATATATAATTTAAAAGTATATTGAGCGGAACATGATAAACTTTATTCCTTAAAGAAAAGAATAATAATTACATTGTAATTAAAATTACAATTACAATTTACTTAAAATTACAAATTAATCAGTGTATCTTTTACCGTTTAAATTTAATATTTAGTTCAATTGAGGTTACTGACATTTTGTCTGTTAAAATATAAAAATGTGAAAATGCTTTTATTGTAAACAAAAGAATTGATTTTATTAGTGAATAGGTATTTTTAATTATAGTTCCTGAATAACTGTTTTTATTGTATTTTTATAACTGGTAGTTAAGCAATAATTTATATTTCAATGAAGTGAATAAATAAAAGTTGTTTTATTTTACTTCTTCGGTGGTTTTTAAATAGAAATATTAGTATTACAGTATTTAAATAATAAAAAATAATCATATTTAGAAATTTATTTTTCTTATTTTGTATGTTACCTATATTAACATACAAGTTCTACAAAAAAAAAAAAAATGTTTTCAAACTTTTGATTGAAAATTTAGTATCTGTTATTACAATAATATAACTATTTCTACAAACATAATGACGCTAAAGTTTCCAAAACTTGAATTACTTGCTGGAGCTTGCAGTCATCACTACAGTCCTTCAATTGACCAAGAAGATCCCTTGGCCAGAGGCAATTTAAACGTCTGTGCTGAGTACCCGGTATCGCCCTAATGTACATGTTTTGTATGAAAGGGTTGTCACATAATTCAAATTTCTCGTGCATCGTCTCGTATAGTTGTTTCGCGACGTCATTAACGTATGCGATTTGTAAATCTTTGTGCAACATTAAGTTTGTGACGTAAAAGGGGCATTGAGTTATCGCTCGTAGGATCTTGTTTTGAATCGCTTGCATACGTTTCGTGTGTGAAGGTTAAGCAGATCCCCAAAGTTGAACTTCATATGTCCAGATTGGTCTTAAAAATATCTTTTAGATAGTTAATTTATGTGAAATATTCAATTTAGAACGTCTATCGAATAAGCGTTTCAGTTGATAGAAGCATGTTTTGAGTTTGTGGCGTTGTGTGTGTAACATGTGCGTTCCATATAAGTTTTCTAAGTGTATAATATTAATTAAACGATTTTATAAATAAAAAGTAATTGCAGCAACTATTTTACAATCAATTAAGTATTATAAAACACAAAATCTAATCCAATATATTAAATGGAGATTTTGTTTGTTCTTAAATAAAAAAGTTCTACTGTACGCATACAATAAATATTACGTGGTTGTAAAGATAACACTTGCGGGATTCTGGGAAAAATCCGAAAATGAAAATTTTAAAAAACTGTAACGAATTTTTGTAAGTAAATAACAAAATGATTGAATTAAATTTTTTAACGCATTCAGTGCTAGAGACTCGCCTAGCGGGTTTTATTTTGTTTTAAGCAATTCTGGAGGGCACCGCCTGTCGGATATCAGTTTGTTGCTACTATATAGCGCTCAGAAAGGTTTTTATTTTTGAAACGGTGCAGTTTGTTTCTGAATTTTCGATAAATGATCTTTACCCTCGTATAGTATACTTGTTCAATATTTTTTAACGGGTTTTCAGGGTACATTGAAGCCGTGAATTTAGTATCTTTTTAGGTATCGATTTAAAATAGCTTACACTTTGGATTTACTTTAAAAATAAATTATTTATAAATTAAAATTATATAAGAAATTATGCGTAAATCGTAACACTAAATGGAAACATTCAAACAAGAAATACATTTATTATAACAGGCGAAAACAAACCTAAAAAAACATTAAATTGTTTACTTTTGTTATTAGCAAACATAAATTTATTGGTCACAAAATAAATCTATAAAAACGTTAGTAACATAAGTTGTAGGCCCTACATAAAGCAAACGGAAAACACGCTGCACGAGTAATCAGCTCAAAGGGAGAGAGAGATACTTCATAATTGTTCAGCATTGAATGTGTTAAATTATAGTTATAGTTCACATTTTGGTTGAAGGTTTAGGTCTTCAATGCAAGCATGTTTAGTGACATCTGCATCAAACCGTACTTTTGTATTCAAAAGGTGATGTAGGCCTAGTTAAGAAGACAATGCGTTTCTTAAAGATGATTAAATTACTGCGAACGACAAAATTATTACTGTTGTGTGTGTGTGTGTGACTATGATACAACGCGTAATCATTAATAACTTCTACGCTGATATGATTTTAAAAAATGTTTGCAAAAATAAATTTATTTACTGTAATGATTTATGGAGAAATTTCACGTACAGTAAAACATAATATATGTAAAACTGAAGTAACTTTTTAAAATGAATAATATTTTTTATATTGCGTTTGCTTTACATTTTTAACACACAAAATATACCTTTTTAATACAACACGCACTATAAGAAAAAAGTAATTACAAAATTGCTTATAATTGCTCAACCGCAGGGAGTAATAATTTAATGAAAGGTGGAGTCGGTAAACTTTACTTCAGGCGCTTATAACAGTTTTGTTCACAACCAGGCGCTAAAACATTGACTTTCATACCACATGTTCAGTCATACCATAAATAGATAAGACAAATTTTTAAATTAAGAACATATCACAAAAATTTTAAATACCGAACTTTTATATACTTAACTAGATTGTTATATAGATTTAATTTATAAAATATATATCACGCTTATAAAATAAACATGACAAAGTTGTACAATATTATAATATACCAAAAAACAAAATATTTCGTCTAAATATCAATCAATTAGGTCAAAATATTAATTAATTTGAATATATTAACATAAAAACTTTTAAACACTTATCAAAATAATCATTTTGATTGATATTTTATTTAGTTGTTTAGGTCAACAGCCACACCGCCAAACAGCCAAATAGCCAAACAGCTGGTTTGAACCTCTAGAGGTTTTACTCAGTAAAAACGAGGAGTGAGGTGGTTTACGATTGCCTTCCTCACTGAGTTGAAAGAGTATACTTATCAGCATACTAGGCCCTCCAAAAAGCAACCACTTTCCACCATGCAAATGACATCTTCACTTCATTCACCACAGTAACTGGCTGTATAGTGAAAGTCATTACTCTCAGAGGAGATAACTCTAACTACTTGTTTTCACACCTTTACCTCTTCTGTTCTTAAATAGTTCAGTCATATAATTGGTTGACTATGTGATAAGAAACAGAACTATTTTTTGTAGCCCTGGAAGTAACAGATCGAGTGAAATTAATTTAACACTCCACCTGCCCGTTATGGGAAATTATATTTGATACAAACTCAAAATTTAGACCTGGTGGTCTATACGTCATCATTTTCAGCGTTGTACTCTAAAACTTGCCCATGACAGGTAGGTGAAGTTTTAAATTATTTGCACTCGATCTGCTAGTCCCAGGGTTACAATAAAACAGTTCTGTTTTTTATCACAACATGGTCAGCAAATATATGACTGATGTATTTAAGAACAGAAGAGGTAGGGGAGCGAAAGACACTAATCAGAGTTATCTCCCCTGTGAGTAATGCATTTCATCATACAGTCAGAACCTGTGGTGAATGTTGTGAAGGTGTCATTTGCAGGATGGAAAGTAGTTGCTTTTTGAAGGGCTTGGCATGTTGATAAGCACAGTTTTCCACTCAGTGAGGAAGGCTTTCGTACACCACCTCACTCCTCGTTTTGCTTAGTAAAGCTTCTAGAGGTTCAAACCAGCCTTTCCGCTAA
Source organism: Catonia carolina (assembly GCA_035578175.1). Taxonomy (NCBI): domain Eukaryota; kingdom Metazoa; phylum Arthropoda; class Insecta; order Hemiptera; family Achilidae; genus Catonia; species Catonia carolina. The sequence goes on along the minus strand of JAQMRL010000001.1, from coordinate 249,176,729 downwards.
TGACCTAAACAACAACCCTCAAACATGTTCCACCTATCTTAGCTGCGTTTTACAATTTGCATTGTAATCTATCATCCTGCATCCTCTCTTTACATGAGTTAGCCAGAATATCATGAATCCGATATACGTTCCTGCATTAATATTATAGGTTTTCTGAATAATATTATCAAAGAATTAGTTGAAACAATAATTTAATAAATTAAAATTCTGTTAATTCCGTGACGGTTCCCGTTAATTAGTCTACTCTATTGTTTAATTTTCATATAAAATTTTTAATGAAATATTTTAGCTTTAATTACTAAATAACCTGTAACACTTTAAGCAAAAACAAAATTATCTTCAAGGTCATGAGTAATCACTTTAGTGTAACCATTTCATAAACCTTTGATCTAAAATTGAAAGTTTATTAATGCCAGACTATTTATGAATAATTGACTTCAAAGGAGTAATTCTAAGACTTACAGTCCTTCTTAATCACTAATAAGTAATATCTGTTTTTATCAAGGGTCTAAATTATTTTATGTAGCTAATATACTACAATTTTTTTAACTCAAATGTGTGTACGTTGCAATCTGTTCAATTAAGACCAGTAAGCAACCTTATTATCAAATGAAATGAAGATGATAATTATGTATAAAGTGTAACAATCTCAGGCTGATCATTCCTGAAAACGTATGGTTAATTGAATCACAACCATCAAAGTACACCGGTTACCAATGTACAGTATTCAAATCCGTTTAAAATAACTACCTCTAGGATTCAAACCACGGAACGTAAAATATAATACTTGAAATTATAAAAAAATTACTAATAAGGAAAAATAAAATTCTTACACGAATTAGTTGACTTTAAAAGAATTATAATATGGATTATCATAAATTTAATGGGTGTGGATGTATGAATATATATATAATTTTAGGGAAAGGTAAATGATATAAAACAGAAATATTTTGTACGTCTTGTTTCATTTTATATAGGAATTTCATAACATATCAGAAAACATGTTTAAGGAAGACTATTTTATAAACAGCTGATGAAGAAGAGATTCCACCTTTATAAACAGATTAAAAGATGACCTTGAACCGTACAATTCATGGACAAATCTCAAATAAAAATTGCTGATGACATTATGTAACGGCATAACAGTTATAATTCTACTAAAGTCTAGACAATGACTGGAGGAGTATGACATTGTGTGACGACACCAATAACACAATCATCATACGATAACACAACTGCACCCGCTGAGTTAGAAGAGTCGTTAGTTGCCTTGAACACCCCTGGCTTTGTAGAGGAAGCACCTACTTAACTGTAATCACTTTGATTTCCAACGTTTCCGGCAAGGGTTTGCGAATTCAATTGGACAAGAGGACTTCCCCAATCAAACAATTGCATTGCCTCTCGCTCTGTCTTTACTAGTTGACCTAGTGCATCTATTACGTGTACTCATTCAATTCATAAATTAAATCAACATACATATAAATAAATGAAAATTTATTCCATTTATTTTAGACAACTCAATCTAACTCGCATTTAATTTCTCCGGAAATGATTAATAACATTATTTTTCTATTTGATCATATATTTATATAGCCAAATAAATCGACCTTACTTAGCACAATATTTTTAAATATCCTGATATTTTATTTCATAATAAAACAGTTTTTGGAAGGTTTATTTGAATTACGTTGACAAAAACTGTCAATCAAATTTTCAAATATATGTTAAGAGATATGGTGTTTAAAGATGTTTAACGATTGAGCGCATCTGGTGGGGGCCAAACTAGAACAATAAAAAAAATACTGGTCATAGATCCTTGGAATTGCCGATTCCGTCACATTTGTATACCTGCTTACTTGGCCCCCGGTACATCGTTTAACGAATATTTTATTTGTTCTCTGACATTCAAATGGCTCAGTAGCGAAATTAAATTTTAAAAGAGTCTATCAAAGTGCAAAAAGTATTTAAATGAAGACGGGTTAATAAGATTTTTATTTTTATACAAATTGATAAAAATGAACATTTGTTCTGTGTGGAAACGAACAGTCAATTCACTCGAAATGTAAAGTATAAACATTTATGCATTTAATATTTTTATAAAAAATTTTACATTTTGAAAAAATATTGTGACAAGGTTCCTTGAGCCGCTGATTGTATGGGTTGGGTGCAGTGCTTTATAATAGTTGTTTATCGTTTTTATACGTTTAGTGGACCACGGAAAATACCCAGGTATAAGCATGTAGAATGTTCGTATACCATGAAGCGGGGGCCAAGAAACGAGGTATACAAATGTGACGGTATTGGAAATTACAAGGGTCGATGACGAGTAATCCTTTCATTGGCATAATTTGGCCCCCACTAGATGCGTTCAACCCGAAATCTTTAGTAAATGTACATCTTTAAACACCATATCTCTTAACATATATTTGAAAATTTGATTGAGGGTTTTTGTAAACGTAATTCAAATAAACCTTCCAAAACTGTGCCATAAATTTGCATGTTAGTTCTTTCAAATTTTCTCAATTAATATAGCAAATTTTATTCATGTCATTCCATAACATATAGCGTAACTATATAGGCTGCGTCATCTATTCAGATATTCTGTCCTTGATAAACTATCATGCGAATGACCTACTACAATCCTAGTCCTTCTGAATTCACGACAAATTAGATCATTATTCTAAAATAATTAATAAATTTACAATTCAAAATTTTATCATCGCGTTCTTGCAAACATCTTCACAGAAAGTGCAGTAAGAACATTTTGGGATATTTATCATGTTTTTTTTCAAGAGTGTTTGGGATCATAATACGGAAAGCATTAAATATCTCCGATAATTAAATAAAAAATACATTTTCAGCCGGTGAACGATGTTCTTCCCCTTTTCCTCGTAGCAACGACTGCAACAATTAATATTTAGGATTATTTGTAATATGATCAAGGTTTACTAATTTTCAGGTTCGTTTTTTGCTTTTACGGTGTTACGATATTAATGTATCCCCACAAGGGATTGACAATTTGTTATGTTAAAATGAATAGACGTATGTTGATTTCAGTGATATAACTGTTGTTTTATTTAAATTTTTAAATTGTTAATAGCCTAGGTTATTTTTTATATAAATTCTTCATGTTCTCTTATTAACAAATTTGTCCCTTTATAACTTTTAAAATTTATAGTTCTTTTTACTGTTAATTTGATGTGTATTGTATAAATATTTCTTATGTAAGTACATTTTTTAAAGTTCAACGATAAATGTGTGGACCTTCCATTTTGGTCGATTTTCAGTACCACACTAAAATAATAATTTACAATTTTTATTTCTTCTTCTCAGTTGCCTAGTAACCATATTTTGTTAATGAAAATTAAATAATTTTTAAATATTTCATCTTAATCAGCTGGAATTATTTATATTTATTTCAATATACTCAAATATAAACAAGTCCAGATGTCCATTAAATTTGTCTCATTACAACGGCTTTATTGGACCTTTTGAATCAAATTTATAAATCCTTTTTCTTCTTGGTTTGGTTTTAGGATTATTACGTTTTTCCCAATAATTTTTAAAATTTTTGGATCTGATCTGTCTGATATTATCTGTACACTTCATTGACGATGACGCTCGAGTTGTTTCGACGAATTTCGTGTCTTTATCTTTAAGCAACTTAAGCTGTTCAGATTTTTCTAGAAGATCTTGTTCTGCAATGTTAAGTTTTGCATATCTTGCTTTATTTCGGCCAACCACCTTAGAGGATTTTTCTACGAAATAATTTTAGAATTATTTAGTTACTAGATTGTCTGTTACCTATTCTAAGTAAATGCCAAAAGAAAGAATTCGTTAATTCCACATGATGTCAGTAATTGGCTCGATTTTCAGAATTAGACATTAAGATCCAGATATCGTTGAAATTCCGTTTTTTGTTTATCCAAGTCCTAAGGATTCTTCTTTCTATTTTTAGAATTTTTTAGGTTTTTATACATATTACCTATTCCTATTCTCCTCCATCATTTCAAAAGTTTCAGTCCGGTTTCTTCTTCCATAATCAATATTCTCTTCTCATCTTCGTATTCGATCATATAACGTAAATCACACAAAGAATAGAATAACCCCACTTCATCATCATTCGCTTACAAATCATTTACATGTCATTAGTGTTACATATATATTATATTTAATTAAAACTCAAATTAAAAATAAGGGATCGCAATTCTTTTCAATGAACTAAATGGAAAAATTTGTATACTAGATCTATTTTCCTTTTAAGTTTTTGGAAGTAATCACAAATGTTATACAATATCGCAAATGTAAAATGTGATATATATAAATATAATATACTTATACAAAAGTGGTTATTCAAAGCTATTTCAATGATAATTTATACAAGATAATGGTATGTACAAAAGAAATTTACTAAAAGATGAATTATAAAAGAAAAATAAATGCACAGATACTTGTCTGCAATAATAATAGGTCCTATTATGTATTACAGCAAAATACAATGTTCACTTATTTTTAATATTGTAATTTTCTATAAATTTAGCTAGTATAATGCAGTGTGCGGTGGGAATCAATTTATATATATTATAAATATTATATTAGTCATTGATCGCATGACTGTCGCAGAGGAGAACAGCAAGTAAAAACCTCCGACTCTCTACATGAAGTTTTGTAAGGTCGTGTGTATAACATGATATAAAATGATTTAACTATGTAGTAGATGTTTTACGGCGGACTAATAGCATTAAATCGACTGGCATATATAGCTAAACTTAAGCAGCATGAAACAAGCAGGAGCACTATACACTCCAGCCGATATAGGTACCGGTGGTTCATTCCACACAGAAGACAGAAGAGAGAGATAATCTGTAATTAATTAATTTCTTTATTTTTCAAAAAGTTCCCAAGGCTTGTGAACAGTTTTATTAATGCTATAAATATTAATAAGCTTCCAGCACGATATGGGGGTGTGTTGATTCGTGCTGACATTCGTAAAAAACCAGTCTACAACTCTGATTCGTGTGTCTGTTCTCTGTTCTGTGTTGTTCTAACTATATGAAACAGAAACTAAATATACTTGAAAAAACGACCACCGCTTCTCGTTGGCTCACTCCAGTCAAACGCGCTGTCAGCAAATAGCCGGAGGGATTAATATGTTTATCCTCACCTCGGACAAAATCATTTAAAACAAATTATCACTGTTTATTAATTTGGTCACATTAATAAAATGAACCTATAAAATAATGACTCTTTTGTTAATTCAGAAATAAAGTTTGATAAAATTGATCATAACATCAAAATTGTTCTATTTCTGACCAAGCAGTACTTATAAAACAATAATTACCATTCTAATTAACACGTTGCTTAATTACCTACTCCAATTAAAATCCATACCCTACGAACGTTTGGTACAAAAACGTGGGTGTTTACTACATGTAGCATAATATTAGCAATTTAGCAAAAACACAGCGTCCCATTAAAAGACGTAAATAACATTCCAACATTGAAAGCTAAACAAGGATATAAAACAGATCACCAAAGAGTATAAACTCAAAAAAATGGCAACGTAAATTGAAATGGGTCGTCTATAATGAAAATTACAAGAACAATAAATGGAATTATACTATTATTGAGAAGTTAAGACTTTTGACAGGAATAAGCGGACGCGGATGACCACTGACATGATTGGGAGATAATTAAAGAGTGACATTTTCTCATCACTCACCTTCATCTTTTATCCTTTTCGCCGCCTGAATTAACAGTAATTGCAAAACAGTCGGATATGAAAGCAAAAAAGGATTGAATTAGACACAGCAAGTAAGAAACGGGGAAAAATGGTGGAGAATTTTGGAGGAGTTCCATGTGGGAGAAATGGACTATTTATAAAAAAAAAGTTAATAGTGTATAGGTAACTATTATTAGAATTTTAGCTAAATTTTTGTATATTTTTCTTCGTTTTAGCTAAAATCTCACAGGGAATCAAAACCGGGACATTGCTTAGCAGTCAACCGCAGTGCCAACTGAGTCATCGAAGAAGTCTTTGTCAGATTTGAAGAATTTTCGTTTTAATTTAATTAAAATTCAAAGCATATAACTTTCATCTCCTTTTTCTAATTGAATTTAATCATTCAGATTTTAAACAGCAGAAAATATCGCAGGAGAATCCGATACTTTCTAAATAATTTTGAATTGCCATTAAAGGTCCTAAAACTTATTTGAATTTTGAAATTAATGAATAGAAGTTACTAAAATTTGAACGGGGGCACAAGAATTTAGCTAATTTTTTATTATAAAAATTATACAATTTTTATAATTTAAGTCCAATTTCTCTACTGTTTAAAAATTTTTAGTATTGTTTTCAACAATCCAGTTAAGGCATTGATATAAATGACCCTGCACGTCATTATGGAGAGCTAACCATGAGGAGATCTTTACATTTTAGGAGACCCATATGATTTAAAAGTATATAGACTACAATAATTTGCCAAAAGAGTCGTCTTTCAAGTAACAGGTTAATAAAACTGTAGAATAAAAACAGTAAAATGATTTAACCAAATCAGGTAAACCAACAATATTATAAGTAAGTAAAATGAAAATAAAAGACTACTTTTAAGTAATAAGAACAAAGAGAACAGATAGAAATTTGCACAAAAAGTTTTTCCTAAAATAACTAACTATCCAAAAGTTCAATTAAATTTTAAGTAAAAAACTGAAGTCAATGGCCGCCTCCTTAGCATAAAGGTAGCTAGAATCCAACGCGGAGGTCCCAGGTTAGGTTAGGTTAGGTTAGGTCCCTGCTAAGGTCTGGAATTTTTACAAATTAAAAACCTTCATTACATAACACAGTAGCTGCTAATGACTGTGGTGTTATTATGATACGACTTCAAATAAACTAAAAATCAATGAAGTGAAGTAAAAAAACACAGAAATTTTTCTTTAAAGAATAGGCTATAGGCTACCCTAGTGGAATAAAAAGAAAATTAATTAAATTAAAGAATAAACATAGGAAAAATTGGATAATAGATGTATATGAGAAGTATAACATAGAACAAAAAGTAGCGTAGGAATTCAAATTTTTAACGAATAATACTGTAAACAAACTGAAATCTTTAAAAAACTATTTACATGAGTAATAACAAAGAAAAACCGCGAAATGAAATAAATTTTATTACGTAAACGTGAATTTTAAAGATTGGTAAAATCTGTATCATAAAAAAAGTAAATACGGAAATTTTTTAAGCTTTATAAAAATTATTTTTTTTTGCAATTCGATCAGTAGGCCTAGATCTAGATCTCTACTTCGTTTTCTAAGTTAAATTTCGTCTTGGCATTTGCTGTATTAAAGGATTGATAAAGTATTAATTTTATTTTAATTTTTTAATATTTTATTGCAGCAGCTTTTGTTACAAAAGGAGTTTTCATGTCAAAATGCAATATTAAATTTTTTAAGTAATGTAATATGTGAAGTGAGTGCTTTAAATATAGTGAATAGAAATTATACCACCCTGTTCCTAATTATGCAGACCTAACCCTTAGGAAACCTTTATCGTTTAAAAGGTCGATCGATATACCTAGCAGTAGATACAACAATTGCCAAAAGAGATGTATTTCAAGTAACTATGACATCGAAAACAATATTCTACTGTTACATTCATTTAAAGGCCTACCTACTATATGAAGTGAAGTAAAGAAAAACCGAAAAATTTACAACAAGAACTCTTTTTATTTGAGTATACTCAAATATAATATATTAATAATAAAATGAAATTAAAAGAAAATTAAATTATTATGATAGATAAATTCTGGGTTAAATTTGTTCGTTACCATGCGAAGTATTTTGAATATTGACTTAAATTTTCTAAATAAGACTTTTCTTTGCGGTTCCAAAAATTTCGATACCTTAATTCCAAATCGGTCGTAATTAAATGCTTTATGTGGCAGCAAATTAAATTTAACAATAGATTTTTAGTTGATAAATTTGGAGAGTCGTTTTGTACAATTATTTAATGTGAATTGTTTTTTTAATATGAAATTCCCAAGTCAGTCTAAGACCCAAATGGAGTCCCAAATGTTGAACTTTATTTTTCGGTGGTATTTCATTGTTATTCAGGTACAAAGGTAAACAAGTTCTTCTTAAAATAAATGTGACAAAAATACAATTGAAAAATGAGCACAATTATCTTTCTCTGGAGAGCTATCGGTGGGTGGTGTCTCCTTAAAGCTATTAACGCGGTAAGTATTTTTTTTTAAATTAGTTGTAAACATTTTTGCTGGTTGTTTTTATACAGTTGTAAAAAAAGTATAACAAATGTGACTTTTACAGATTTCAGCGGGTTAACTTTCATTCTCCAATTTTTGAGCCATGTATGAAAAGATTAACTAAGAATAAAATATTAGTTTTCAATTCATAAGTAAATAAACAAATAAATAAACAATAAACTCTAGTTATAACACGCTAGGTTGGACCGTGCTATAGAACCGCATCGGTATTCTTGCGTGCGTGTCTGAAATCATTCTCTGGTTTTAATCTCTTTGGAAAAGATCTGACACATGAGTACTGCTTTGCATCCCACCGTGGCGACTTATGGTATACCACATCTACACAACTAGATATAGCGAGCCAGAAAGCACATCACAATATGTGGCAAATAATGGATATTTCTTACAATGCGAAATACAAACAACAATCTCATGTTGTCTCCAAAGAGAAATAAAAACATGGGAATTCTTTACGGATTGAAAAGTAATTTATGTATTCTGCTAAGTATATAAACTATCATCTTTCATGCATTTGTCGAACAGTATTTCATAACCTCTACTTTAACTTTTATTAATAAGTTTTTTAATACACCATGCACTACAATCGTATTGTAAGAGGTTGTTTGAAGTTTATGGAAAAAAATAATTCTTTGGATCTTGCTATATAAAATCCAACTACTTCTGACTTGTACGTTATCTTATTTGCAACAAAGATTAACTTTTATTAACCTGTACCAAATCATTCATAATACAAAAAATAAATATATGATATAATAAGTTTTCTAAGTTTGATATTGATACTTTACATTGAACGGCTGAGATAATTAGTCTACTAATATAAGTATTCAGGAAAGAGTAAAATAGTATTAGAAAAATTTAACAAAAAAAGGAAGAGTTTAAAACTTTAAAACGTAGTGATTCAACCGTGGAACTATTGAGATTCAATTGTATTACTAATGATATAATGACGTAAACAAGTATTCATTTAGGGAAATCTGCCCTTTCCCTACGACTTAAACACCAACAATCCGTTAGATATAGTTTATGATTTTATAACCTTAAATGATTCTTGTTTCCGTAAGATGTAGATAAATATTAATTATTAGATGCTAGATAAAAAATATATTGAGTAAATGGGCGAATTCCCATAAATAATAAAATGTATTACAATATTATCATTATTAATAAATACAAATATAACAAATGTGGCTACTGTTTTATAAAGGTATTATCAATCTATAGCAAAACAAAAAAAGTAGTAATAAAAAACTGGAATAATTCCACTTATAAACGTTATTATCGTCAGTTTATTGATCCAAGAAATTATGTCTTAGATATAATTTATATAAAAAAACATGACGATCTTTTTAAAGTAAATATTTTGTATTTGATTTATCAAGCATAAAAGTTACATTTAATGTAATGCAAATGATTATGATAATTTCTTATAATTTTAATAAAACTAGAATGTAATAAAATTTTCCTGGAGCTATTTCATTGGAATCTTCTAATATCACTTACTTATCGAACAAGAAATCTTATAAATTAATATGCAAATAACGAAAGATAATAAATAAATAGTAAATTCATAATATTTATTACATATTTTTCAACTTTACAAAGTAATAATTTAATCCTCATAATATTGACATACTTTTGTTTAATATGTTATTAATACCATGAATAATTATTTATAATTATTGAAAAATAACTTCATTCAACAATTCCAATAAATTTGGATAAAATGAAATTTTTTAAGTGAGGAACAAAATTGTTTCTTAATAAATTGTTTCATTATATTAATTATAGTACTCAAGAATTTTTTGTGAGTTTATTCTTCTCAAATAAAGTAATGTAAAAATGTGTCTTTCTTACGGATCGTCCATGTTTTGATTTCAGTTTTATCAAATAAATAACATCTATTAGTCGAATTATAAATAATAAGGCTAAAATAAATAGTTGTTTTTATCACACTGTCAGCAAACAAAATGACTTAATTATTTAAGAACAGAAGAGGTAGAGGTGTAAGAGACACTAATCAGAGTTATCTCCTCTGAAAGTAATTAATTTCATTATACAGCCAGACCCCATGGTGAATGAAGTGAAGGCGTCATTTTCAGAGTGAATGTGCTTTTCAGAGGGCCCGGCATGCTGATAAGCGTACTTTTCCACTCAGTGAGGAAGGCAAGGCAAACCACCTCACTCCTCCTATCACTCCAATCGTATTAAGCGGATTGTCCTGTATAATAAATCCTATATTATAATTTTTCTAAATTACGACTCATATTAATATATTATACTTACATACCGTTAATCTGTATGATAATTTCATACCGCTTGAAATTTTTTACAAAAATACGCAATATATTTTATTATTAATATACCATTTTAGTATTTAATCCACGTTATATATTAAAACCGCTTTGTTTAAATTACAGCAACTCTTCTATTGTTCAAAAATGTTCTTGATAAATACTTACTCATGTTCATAGGTATACTTTCAAATAATAGAGGATTATCTAACGCATATTTATGGTAAGTAAGCCTAAAATGTATGCACATATGACGCAAATATCCGTTGTAAATATTACTGTTTTATTTACATTGATATTTTTACTCATTATTTTCGTAATTTTATTTACTTTTATCTAAGTTAATTATATTTTATTATTTATGCAAATAAATTATTTATATGTTTGGATTATAATTTATTTTATTATCTTTGTAATATATATAGTATATCTAAGTTAATTGTTAAGTAAAAATATGTTGCTGAAGAATAAACAACTTATTTTTAGTGTGGTGAGATACATATTTTGTAAGAATAAAGGATGTAGGTAGTAAATTACCATCTTGGTTAAGATGAAAATAGGTTAAGTATAATAAATAACAAAGTTATAAAAGTTTTTTTTATAAATTACTATTTTATTTCCATGTAAATTATTTTTGAGATAAATGAAATTACGTGAGTAATAATGTAGGTTATTATTTATTTTTGTAATAGTTATCATACTTTAACGTTAATCAGCTGTTAAGATATTAAGTTACACGAGTTGGGCAATACTGCTTCTTCTTCTTCTTCCAACCAAGGATTAGGCCGCAGCCTGTTCCGAACTCCCAAACTATATCATCTATCTTCATCTTCTCCTAGGTCTACCGACATACATTTTCCCTTCTAGAGCATACCAGTGTGCCTGCTTAGGTATCCTGTAATCCGACGTTCTTGCCATGTGCTGTCTCCAACTTTGGCGATAACCCCTTTTTCGTTCAAGTTGTAAATGCTCAATTCTGACCTGATTTCCTTATTCCTTATTCTGTCCAAGCGTGTACACTCCGTAGTTCTTCGAAGAAATCTCATCTCTGCTGTCTGGATTCTCTACTCTTGGGTTTTTGTTGCTGTTCACACCTCACTTCGGTACAGAATAACTGGATCTGCCATAACTTTGTAAAACTTAAGTTGGGCAATACTTTAGCTAATCGATTAAGAAAAACAAGTAAAGAAGCGCAGACCTGGATAATGAAAATAATAACGTTTGCAAAGCATCACATATATAACAACTGCTACGTAAATACATTTTTCTTGACCAGAAATTGCATTGATAAGACTGCCCCCCAGTGGTGGTGAAGGGACATTGAATTAAAATGTTTACTGAATATCCCGATATAATACCACAGTTTAATTTTTTGACACGTCCTTAAATAACACTAATTTCGATTTTTTAAATTCAGTTCTTTGGGAAGGTACAGAAATTTCTTTAGGGTAATTTGTAGCATGTTAAAATATGATGATAGATGTACCTGCTTCATTTTTAAATATTTCGTAGGCTTATAATAAAACTTAAATTTTATTAACTTTTATCTAAAATGGTTTTAAATAATAATATTTAAATATATAAATCTCAGATAAATAAACATTAAATAAATTTAAATTATTAGTAAATTAGGTTTTTATTTTAATAAACAAGAATTTAAACTTAGCTGATTGAAGTTATATATAAATGAACACATAATAAACATTTTTAAAAAGGATTCTTATGTACGTTAATTTTTGATTATTAATATTATTATAATATTGTATAGTACATTCCAGTATTGTTTAAATGTTGAGTAAAAGGATTATCATCCTACACCATGCTTCTATTGTGTTTTTCATTGAATGCTGTTGTTATTAATAATTAATATTTGACATGAATCATGTAAATGTATGAATACCAAATAAGAGAGGTTTTCATTAATTGAACATATATCTGAAAGTAATTTTGAGCTTTAAAGGTTATTTAAAACCTCATCTAAACATATTAAAATATTGTAAATGACTCATCTCAGTTTCATATTCAGTATTTGAGTTAACACATTTAAAGAAAATAAAAAATGATATTCTGAAATTTTAAACTATAGCCTGAATCGAACCAATTGTTTTTATCTTAGAATTAACTAAAAGAACTATCTAGATAGTTCTTTGTTACATCTATCATATTATAATATGCTACAAGTTCCTCCCTTTTTTCTTCCTTTCTTTTCAATGAGGATACCTACATATTCTTTAGCTTGTGCATTGGTAATGATATAAGATTGATATACAGATAAAAAGTACCAGATTTGATCGAAATTGAACCCAGAATCCAGCATAGGAACGATTGCACTGACCATTATACCAACGGGCCAGCCCAAACAATTCCTTACAAGTGTTAAAAATTTGAATGATTTTTTTCAAAAGTACCTCTTACAGATAGTGCATTCCGATTTTTAAAACTGTACCGCTTTTAAAATGAATATAACTACTATAATACGTATAGGCTAGCTATTTTTTTTTAACAGTCACCGTATTTTTATCTCTTAGGCGCAAGTGATTGGAATTTGAATGTTTTAGTTTTCTGTTCAACCCCTAACTCTTACGAATTTCAACTCTTCAGGTAATCGTAAAATTTAGGTTATATGTGATAGAGTAAGTAAAATTTTTGAAAAATTTCAAAACGTTATTAATTAAAAGTTTTCCAAATAATCTTCAATTAATTAAGTTATATTTAATATTTTATTAACACAATCTGTAAACAAGTTTAATATATGGAATAGAAAGAAAAATATAGAAATGAAAGTCTGACTAAAGTTAGTTTGTCTCTTTATAAGATTAAGATATTATTTGGGAGGCGAAATACACCAGGAAGATGGATCTAAGTCATAATTCTGTAACGTGAGACGATATGATAGAGAGAGAGAGAGAGAGAGAGAGAGAGAGAGAGAGAGAGAGAGAGAGAGAGAGAGAGAGAGAGTAGTAGTAGAGGTACGTAGAAATACACAACAGAGACTAGTTCTAATCAGAGAGTAACTGCTATAATAAAGTGCACCAAGAGGTTGTCACCGTTTTATGGAGTTAGCAAAACTCAATCAGCTTTTATGAGTTTGAGTATGCCGAGCCGGACACACTATCACCTCATGTCTCCAGTTGGACGTGATTCGATGCATCCTAAACGTTGAATAACCAACAAGCCTGGACTAATACGTGATATGTTACAGCCTATATTTATATAATAACTTATCATGTTCCTATGTATTGATTAACTAAATATGTTACTATGATGATGGTTCAGTGATAACATCATCATAAAAATATATATCTTTCTAGATTAATAAGAGGAAACTTATACTTTCAAAGATTTATTTCCAGTGTACTACATAAGCAAAATGATATATTTTCTACGATGTTCAATAACAGTGTATTAACTATATCTTATGCCCGTAACAGGCAGGTGAAGTGGTAAACTTTTTATACTTGATCTGCAATTTCCATGGCTACAAAAAATAGTTCTGTTTCTTATCACATGGTCAGCCAGATATACGAGGTGTGGCTATTAAATAACAAGACTGACGTTAAAAAAAATTATTTTAATTTTATACATAATCACTTATTGTCACCTTCAATATACACTTCTTCTCTATCGCTACAACGCTCCATACGAGTTTTCCATTGTTGGAAAAAGTGTTGGAAGTCATCTTCTGTCAGCTTCTTCAGGACAAGTGCCGCTTTCTCTTTTACAGCTTCCACAGACTCAAATCTTGTCCCTTTTAATGCAGATTTCACCTTAGGGAACAAGTAGAAGTAACATGGTGCAAGATCTGGTGAATAAGGTGAATGTTCTACTACTGAGATGCTGTACTTGGCTAGGAACTTCTTGACAGATAACGCGGAATGAGCTGGCGTATTGTCTTGGTGGAGAACCCATGATTTGTCCTTCCACATTTCGGGGCGTTTTCTCTTAACTCTTTGACTTAGTTTAGAAAGTACCTCAAAGCAGTAATATTTATTAAATGTTTGAACTTCAGGAACCCAGTAAAGGTACACAATCCTAAGGATATAAAAAAACCAATCATCATTGATTTAAATTTTGACTTGCTCATTCGAGCTTTTTTGGCTCTCGGTGAAGTTCGGCTCTTCCAGTGCATGGATTGGCGCTTCGTATCCAGATCACAAGTAAAAAACCTCGTTTCATCACATGTTATTATATTGTATCTGTTCTCTAAGGTGCATTAAAAGGGACAAGATTTGAGTCTGTGGAAGCTGTAAAAGAGAAAGCGGCACGTGTCCTGAAGGATCTGACAGAAGATGACTTCCAGTACTGTTTCCAACAATGGAAAATTCGCATGGAGCGTGTAGGAATAGAGTAGGAGTGTGTATTGAAAGTGACAATAAGTGATTATGTATAAAATAGAAGTAAAGTTTTTTTACAACGACAGTCTCGTTCTTTAACCGCCACACCTCGTACGACTTATTGTTTAGGTCAGCAGCTGAAAGGCTGGTTTGAACTTTTTAAGGCTTTACTAAGTAAAACGAGGAGTGAGGTGGTTTACCATTACCTTTCTTACTGAGTGGACAAAGTACGCTTATCAGCATGTCAGACCCTCCAAAACGTATCTTCTTCCACCCTGCAAATGATACCTTTATTTCATTCTCGACAGGATCTGGCTGCATAATGAAATTCATTACTCTCAGAGGAGATAATTGTGATTAGTGTCTTTTGCACCAGTAACTCTTTTGTTCTTAAATGCTTCAGTCATATATTTGACTGACCATGTGATAAGAAACTATTTTTTGTAGTCCTGGAACTAGCAGATCGAGTGGAAATAATTTAACAATCCACCTGATTGTTAAGGGCAATATGACATACAATAACATTTATGAACAGAAGAGAAAGACATGTAAACGTCTACCTCTGGTGGGTTATGTAACATTCGGTTTTAACTTGTGAAAATTTCCAAGCCCTTGCCGGGAGTCGAACCCGAGACCTCCGCGTTGTAGGCTAGCGCGTTACCACTGTGCAATTTTTTGAAACTTTCAATATAAACCCTCTCTGTAGTTGAATAGTTCCATAAAATCATTCGTAATGTAAAATGTTTCTTCCGATAATTATCCCATATTTTACACATAATTAAAAATTACACTTTGTAATAATAGCCTATGTTTCAAGAATAGAGTAAGAAAATTTTTTATTTATTCCTTAAAGGAATCGTTAAAATAATTTGATAATTATTAGGCTACTGTCTTTTCAATTTTTTGTACTCTTACGTAATAGTTACTTTAGTATTCTGTAATTCGGTCTGATAAAATATTTCCCTCATTGTTTGCGACAAACTCAAAAAATTAAGTAAAAGGTGGTGTCTACAACAAAATGAACACAGAATGGAATTCTGGAAAATGAGTAAGCCTAAAGTAAAAAGAAATATCTTTTTGTTATTAGTATGTAAAGGGGTGAAATCGACAGAAGACGGAAGTCAGGTGTAAAAGAGGGGGATGAAAGGTGTTCTGAGGGAAAGAAACAGGCGGCAGCAACAGCGGTTTGATAAATGCAAAACAACAAGGGATGGATGATTACTTGTGAAATGAAAGAATCAAAGCGAAGAGAGAAACGAAACAAAGGGAAGACACCCCCTGTCTGAAAACTGAATAATTAAGCAAAATTAACGCTGAGTTTATAATGAAAAGAACCACCCCTCAGATCGGGAAGAAACAAGCAAACGAATCTACCCCTTTCATTGTGGAAGATACAAACCGGCCAACAGATATTTATATAGTGGATAATACCCACATCAACACCGCAATAAGGCCTATTCCTGTTTGTATGATACCAAAATTTTCTCTCCCCGTAATCTTCCTGTCTCATTTTCTCTTTGTTTCATATTTCCACTAATGGTTTTACTAATGGACCAACCCGATTCAATTTGCTAGTGTAATTGTCTGCGGAATCACATTACCCTGATGTCCGTTTTAATATCAAAATATTACAATCCAACGCCAGTCAGAAAGCTGTATAATTGCCAACTTAGTGGAAAAGTTTATACCTATCGTATTTCAAACATTATGAAATTTAGCTTACCAAGTTATTTTAGGACTGTTGTAAAAATCCCTATTTATTTAATTTTGTTTTTTACTTTCTCTTGCCTATAAGAATATATAGGAAGAAAAGGAAGAAAAGTAGGTAGTGTGCTCATGTAGATTTTTCGAAATCGAGTTTTCACCAGATCTACACGTTTTCAGACCCCCTGAACTCAAAAAAATGTTTTTAGCGATTGGTCTGTGTGTGTGTATGAACAAAATATCTCCAGGATGGAAAATAGTACAAAATAAAAACTTGACTTAGATACCACTGGAGACCCGACACGAACATTTTCATCAAAATCGGTCAATCGAAAGTAGAAATTTATTCGTGTCATTTTTCATTTTTTTGCGATTTTCTCAAAAAAGGCTCCACGATTTTTTTTAAAAATCACCAGATTTACCTAATTTTTTATGCTTTATAAGATAGGGTAGACGCCATGCATGCTGAAATTCTTGGAGAGGTTTTCTCTTAAAAAAAATCGTTTTATTAAGATTTTGACTTTCATATGAATTTTAGAGCAAAAATATATATACGAGTATAGTAAACACTGTAGAGAATTTCAAATTCTACAACTTTTACTTCAAACACTTTTTTATATTACGCTTATTTTAACGGTAATTAGCGATTACTTTCTGTTTTTTTCACAAAATATGTAAAAACATCGATTTTTTTAAGATTGCAGCCTTAGCATGGCATTTTACGACAAAGGTGTAAATTATAACCAAATTTATAGGAAATGAAAAGCTCTACAACTTTATTTAAAGCGTTTTTTCTACAGAGCTAGTTTAGCGCCAAAGAGTGATTTTTGTTGAGCCAAACTAAAGTTGATTTTCGTTTTGCGTCTTTTACTCATGATTAAAATTAGGTTATGTTTTATTAGTTCTTTGTTTATTTTTAATGTTTTATTACTAATATTAGTTATATTATTCATTATTTTCATTGGCAAGAGAAATTCGTGTGAGTGTATCACACAAGATTTTTTTAATTAGATTTTTAAAATATGTAAAAAAAATAAAAGTAAATCAAGAAGAATTTCATAAAGTATTTTACATAAAAATTAAAAATACGAGTAGCTACTATTTTGTATAGAATGCAGTAAAAAAACCAGGGTCCCTAAAGAATAATATTACCATATAAAAAGTAAATAACCATTAAATTAATTTCTGAACTCTGTTTTGTTGCTCAAAAACCGGAAGGGATATTCTAGGAAAGGTTTAGAGTAAGAAAAATGTATTCATTCTATAAAATTAACGTATATGTACTTAAGCAACATACGCAATAATATTTCAAATTAGAAAGAGAAAAAAAGGGTAAAGGGTTGAGAACAAGTGTAGTGTCGTGCTTTTGAATACCATTATCATATAAGTGAGTAATGTTGGATGTAGCAGAGATACGATGGGATCCACAGGGAACAAGATCAACCCTTCTGGACTCTCCTTCCTCTTCACCCTTAGAATAACTATACAAATGTGTGGAGTGTATGTACGGAGAGAAACAGGAAGTTAATTTTTTTAATAAAATACTACTCTAGAATATGTGTCTCTCCATCCACAAGTGTACGTATGCAAATATCAGTCTACCCTTACACAATCAATACGGACCTTTGGGTGCGTTGCGTTTGTGTGGTTATAGAATACATGATATGTATTTGTACGTCGGTGTGGATTTGTAAGTGTGTGTTGTCCGAAGGGACGTGACCTATCTAAATCAGGCAACACACCTTCCACTTAATAGTAGGTCTCTCAAATTGAATACAATAAAGTGGAGGGAACCGATTTTCATTATAGTCTTTAAGCCATTACAGGAAAATACCCTTTTGTAGGTACTTTAATACAATGTCGGTCTGTTTTCAACTAAGTATGTGTTAGCATCCGTGAAGAACAGTGAAATTGTGGTGTACGTATACCGGACAAATTGTTGAAAATAGCCTTTAAATTTATGGTAGATTCCTTGGATAATATCTCCTGAACCAACCAAAATCCCTTTTCATGATATTCTATTTTGCTGCTTGGTTACTGTTACGTTATATTATTCTAACCCCTTTTACACTCAGAAACAAATGAATGTCGTTTAAATAATTTCCAAGGGGTTGGAAGGTTATATACATATAATCTAACTGATAATATCTTTTAATTGTCAACCACCAATGTTTGCCAGATTTCTCCTGGATCCCTTCTCCTACCGATACTTTTAAACACCTAATAATATTTGCAATTTTGCTTATATTTACTTCTTCCATCACTACAGTATTAAAATTCAATAGCCGAACAAAATTAATAACTTTTTTACAATGATTTTAATATTATATAGTCATATTTTACCAAATTCAGATAGATTTAAGATTCACAATATATACTTTGTATAATTTTTTACTGCGTGTAGGATGCGTTATCCGATTTGAATTATTTTTATTTAATTATATTTTAAGTTGGTTTGAATAATAGGTATGCTGACCAAATAATCTCAAACATTTTTCTTTGCTACACGTAAAATTCACCCAATTTTTTAAAATTTATTTTCCGAGACAATTCTTATCTTTTTATGTTTGGTTTTTCTAAAAAAATAATGAATTAAACGTTTCTTAAAGAAATCACTTTCGTATTGTCTTTAACCAGCTTTGTTCTCTTTTGAAAACAAAGTATATAACTTTTCAGAATCCACAAATACGACTTTTCTGGGTTTATTTTGCATCTTGTGATTATAGAAGTCAATTTTTCCGGTCACGGTTAGCTTAATCCTTTTTAAAAGTAACGTTTAATTTTCAATAAACACACTTTTGATATTTTACAATAAACAGTATTACTTTTAATATAAATAATGCGAGTAATTTTTCACTTGATATAAATTTGCAAATGTGCATCTTGTACAACCAATAAAATATATTTTTACAATTTATTAAACAGGCTATTAAACTAATATTTTATGAGAACGCCATTTATTGGAAGGATTACTCAAAAATTTGTGTTCTAGATGTTCTTTAAAAGTTATTTTATTTCTTTGTTTATCAAAATTTTAACTAATTTGAAATCGTGATCCTCTAAAATGAGATCGTTCTTCTAGTTTGACGCCAATATCACGAAAATTGGCAAAAGAACACTCAAGTTATGATTTCGAAACTGGCCTGATTTTTAACATCATACTCAGTTTTATGGGATGAAAGTAAAATATTAAAAAGAGATTTAATTAGCATTTAATAAAGAGAATTTCAGGGACACAAAAAGTTTTCCACTAATTTTCACCGCAAAAACATTTTTTGGATGGATGGTAATCTCTTCCTTTACACTAAAACACTTTTTTACAAGAAACATCATGCAATGATTTAAAATAATAATACAAAAAATCATACTTTAAGAATAAAACAAATTGTGGTATTTGTTTTGTAAATAATGTATAAATAAAAAACATTTCCCATTCATCTCAAGAGTTAAGAAAAGTACTTAACTGACAAATCAACTTGTACTTTTTTAATAACAATGAAAATAACATAGAATATTTACTCAACAGTAACGGAAAATATTATTTTAACGTGTTAAATAAAGAGGGAGAAAATAATTTAAGAAGAATGTTGTATTAACGTTAACAATTAAAACGCTATTGAATGAAAGGGTTGGTTTATAAAAGGGCGTGTGCCGTCAGTTGGAATAGGAACATTATTAAACGTCAATTCAAACCATCAAAATCAATTTGTATCTTTCCTGTGAATGTTTGTCCATGGAAAACATACCGGGAATGACCCGTCAGACTCATTTCACTTTGGTGCCTGCCTGCTTTAAACATAGCATTTCATTTCATACAATTCTATTCAGTTGTCAATTGGTCTATTTGACACTGAACACATAAACTGCTGTTTGTACATTTAAATAACACCCACAATTCAAATTCACGCATACACTTGACGAACCAACAAAGATTAAAACAACGTCATTAAATGGTGGAAATCAATTATTGTATTCTTAGCTATTGTTTTGAAACTTTTATTAATTCACTATTTAATTTTCTAGATACTAACAGTTACATTTAACAAACAATACAATAACGTATAATTAATTTACTAAAGTTCTCGACTTTCAGCCACTTTAATAAAATTACTTTTAAATGATTCATATATACATTGAATAACAAGGTTAATAACTGAATTAAGTTATTTGAAATCATCAAATTTATCTAAACAAATGAATTGATAAATAAAATAACTAAGTTTCAGAGAACATGCGGCAATATGCATAGGAACTTGAAAAAGAAAACAAAACAAAAAGACGAGGATCAATTTTTTCTACTATACCATTGCCGTTCCTACTTTCCTTATGGCAGCAAATCTTGGATGCATACATAGAACATTGATATGAAGATCCAAGCTCCAGAGATGAGATTTTTGCGTAGTTTGTTGGGATGCTCTAGAATGGACATTTTTTTTTTCTTTAACGTCCGACTGTTCTGCAATTACTGCTAATGCAGACGGTGAAGGATGAAATGATTTTTGTAACGTATGAAAATATGCCGTGCCTGAATGGGATTCGAACCCAAGACCGCATGATGAGAGGCGAGCACGTTACCAACTGCACCAATGCGGCCTAGAATGGACAGGATAAGGAATGATGAAAAGAAGAGTTCTGTCAGTTCCACCATTACGTGACAAAATCTTACAGAATCGAAGAAACCAATAACAAGCCAATAGACGCTCAAAATTATAAACTAATTAGTACGAAAGATGTGGGAAGAACGAGGAAGAGATGAGTATCGGAACAGGCTCACTAAACCTAGAAGCCCTAGAACCTTGAAGTGAAGAAGAAGAAGAAGAAGAAGAAGAAAATTGGAAATCATATTCAAATAACAGATGTTCCACTTCATTCCGAATAAATTCTACAACATTTATCTGAAAAATATGTTTTTATCAAAACTGATACCTTGTATATTGAATTATTAGTTAATAATTTTGTATTTTTTATTGCAAAAAAATCTGCAATCTATTCTGAAATAAAATAATAAGCAAACGAGGGATTCAAACAACCCAGTGGAGAAACTTAGTAGATCAGTTTATAATAAATCTGTAGGATGTCTTCGTTTCAGTTATCGATTGTCGTTTGAATTGTTTGATTTGAAATGGCCAAATGATTTGCATGAGATCTGAGTAATCTTAGATACTTTTTAGGCCTACTGAATGTGTTTATTTGTTTATATGTGAAGTAAGAATACTTGAATAAAAGTAATAAGAAGTACCCAGATGATACTATGATTGTGCTGAGTGATTTTGACTGAAACTTTGTAGAATTTCAATATTTTAATAACATTCTGAGCTCCATATTTGGATCCGGTATGTCCAAATTAATTTGATAACTGATTTGTATATTAAAAATTTAATGTTGATCGTAGGTATCTCTCCGTGGTATCTATGTGGAGAGATGAGGGCACCATCCAAAAAAAAAAAATTATTATTATTTTAGTATAAGTATATCGATTTTTATAATGTTGGGTTATCTTCAGGACACACCCAAATATTTTGACAATTTTATGAATCATAAATAGTTTTGCACTGTTTATGCTACTAATTTATTGGGAACATGTTTGAAATTATCTTTTATGGTCAAGGGTTATAGATTTTTTGCAATTCTTAATCGTAAAACTGTAAGGAACTCAATAGTTTCTTTTTGCGATTCTTCCGAATGATTGGATCAGAATATAATATAATTAACTGTTTACTCCATTATTCTGGAGAGAAATTGTGTACAATAGCTACCGGGCAGCATGATCGGGAGAGTAGTTCAATTGTGGGGTGGTCGAGGAGGCACGCCAATGACAATATTGATATTGGGCCCGGAGCTTGTTGTGGTTAAGCTTTAGCTTCTAGTTATGTATCAATAATTGTAGGCAATATATCAATAAGGGGAAGGGGTGAAATAAATAGAGAGGGAAGACAGAAAGAGAGAGAGGAACACGCCTACATAGGTATGGAGGTTTGCATTGGTCGTGTTTGTGTCTTTGGGAGTGTTCGGTGGTGCCCAAACACTTGGTACTGCTTGCTGCCCGCTAACAATAATAATACACACACTGTCCATTGTTATATAGTGTAATTGCGACAACAATGACAAACCTACCTACCTACCACCCCTTTCTATATCGTCGATAATATTACTGCCCCGTTCGTCTTCCATACAAAGAGGCCAAACATAATCAAACTACACCCCCATTCCAAACCCGCCGATTCCTATACATCCGAACCTATTACTACCGATACTCACCCCCTTATACCTATATGCTATTGTTTTAATACCTCATTATAAATAAAACATACACGCAGCAACATACACATAATACGATAATGTATATATACATTCGACCAATACTAACATTAATACAAACAATAATATTAGGCTCAAACAATATATTACATATATATAATAGATATACAGAACACACCTACCCGTATAATAATACACATAAACGGATAAAAATACAATAGGACTAACCCATACAAACACTGAGGTCAAAATTAACTCTTTAACAAGATTATCAAATTATCCTCCATTATAAAAATTTTTTATTTATTTTATTTTATCAATTTGACAAGTAAAAATTCATCATAAATTTTATAAATATCCAATGAATTTTTTTAATAATTTGTGTTTTCATTGTTTAAAAATAAATTTGTCTTGTTATTTTAATTTTACATGAAATATTTATTGTGGTTTTTGTAAATTACTTGTCAACAAGTTTTTATTATAATTTATTTTTGTGCGTTTCGCCGTTGAGTGAAATTTTATATATATAAAGTTTTTTTTTAGATTTGGTTTGATAATGTAGTGAAAGTTAAAAATTTGTACAACAATTACAAATTGTTAAATATGTTCGAGTTACATGATTTATATAATATTTTATTTGTTTATTTTTTATGTTTTACGTCTGACTGTTTTGCAATTTCTGCTAATGCAGACGGTGGAAAATGATGATACATATTTTTTATGTTATCTTATCTTTTTTGACAATTCTTAATCTTAGAGAATCATAAGGAACTTCAGTAAATAGTTTTGCTTAAAATTATAAAATAGAGTTAGAAACATAAACTTTTGGAACTCAGATATAAAATTTTAAAACGATTAATGAAAAAATGTCAGACCTGACCTGGAATCGAACTCGGCGTAGAAGCCACTTGGGCTAACCACTACACCAACGGATTTATATTATTGACTACGTTGTGAAAGTTATAAGTAAAAAGATCAGACAGGTGCATTTTATTTGAAACAAAATTATTCGGTACATTTTTTGTAAAACAGATATCAAAAATAGTTTGAACCGTTGTGTAAAATAAGCAATATTCATACGAATTATACATTTTTTTCTTGTTTTACGTCTGACTGATTTGCAATTTCTAATCAGCATTAGCAGACGATCAGTGATTGCAAATCATAGATTAAAATTACTAATGAAAAAGTGCCAGACGTGACCGGCAATCGAACATTATTTTTTCAATATATAAAGGCTTAACATTTTTTAATGCATAATCTGTTGTATAACAATAAATGCAACTTGAAACTAATATACGATAAAAGTACAACTCAGTGGTTTATTTAATAAATTATAACATAAGAATCTGAGTTGTGTGTATTTAGCCTAAATGAAAAACATAAAAATCTGAGTTGGGTGTATTTTAGCCTAAATAAAAAAGTGGAGGGGTACCGCAATCAAAGGAGGCAACATTTGGAACGAATGCCAGAGGAGAGAATACCCTTCAAAGTGACGGAATATGTTCCAGTTGGAAGAAGGGAGGTGGAAAGACCTCGAAGAAGATGGCAGTAGAAAAGATGTACGAGTTGGAATATCTCGTGTCTGTTTATAGCCTATAGCATTTTTTTGTGATTTTGGAACAGGTTTATGCCTAATTCTTGATAGTAAGAAGAAGAAGACGAAGATAACAGAAAAACGTATTATATTCTTAGTTAATTAGAATAAATTAAACAATAAATTTGCCATAAAGAAGTGCTAAAGGACATGCAAGAGCTGAAATTAACTGAACAGGACTTAGCTGAAAAATCACCCAAATACGAACAGATAATCAAAGACCACACCATTCGACTTACCACAATTGTGTCTAAAAGAACGGTACGGGTTTATTCAGAGGAAGTTCGCCAAAAGCGTTCTGAATGGGAGTTGTATCATCGCAACCTAAAAGCTTCTAAAATGACTAAAGTGGTTCAAAAATAAATGACTTAAGTTTCTATAAAAATAAACAGAAAAGGAACAAATAATTTACAACATTCACACTTAAATATGCCAATCATTGCAATTACACTATAAAAATTGCCCGGGTAGATCGAATACGGTAGCAGCTTTTAGTCAATAGTAGTAGATTTTAGTAAATAGTCCTGAGTAAACTTTCTGTCAAAGTTGGAAAGAAAAATATAAGAACATTAACAAATTAGACCGTATTAACACAGTTATTATATCAGGAAATGTTCACCTGAGTAGGTTTACAGAATGTCTTGCCTAATAGGATTGTTAATGGGACGTAACTGGGAAAACGATAATTTTTTCAAGTTTTTTGTTTTTTGTTCATGTTATGAAACTGCATAGTATTCTGACTGATTTGATCTATTATTTATGGTAGTAGTGCAATTTTTACGAATATAAACATTATATCATTGTAAGAAGAACTGGAGCTGAAACGTGGAAAGAACATGCTTCATGCAATGAAACGACTGGATTTAGGATGAATAGAAGACGCTGAAAGAAAATTGTCAGAATTTAAAAATCAAATACGGGAAAAGAAAAGTTTAAAAAAAACAACTTAAAGATTTATATCTTGAAGACGAGGATCCGCACTAACCATCTTACTCTACTGGGCATTATTAA
Source organism: Catonia carolina (assembly GCA_035578175.1). Classification (NCBI taxonomy): domain Eukaryota; kingdom Metazoa; phylum Arthropoda; class Insecta; order Hemiptera; family Achilidae; genus Catonia; species Catonia carolina. The sequence continues at coordinate 249,151,257 of JAQMRL010000001.1, read as the reverse complement.
AAAAGGATAACTTACAATTTAAAGAAAATTTGCGGCAAATCACGATTTTTGAAAGTTGATGCAAGTTTTCTTAGGAACGGTTCAAGATATACCTAGTATGAAATTTTCAGGACATATTCTTCTCATAATGGGCTAGTTCCACACGCAGGATTATTTAAGAATTGTTCACAGAAAAATTTTACGATTTTTTCATTATTTTTTTCTTGGAATTATTTGTATATTTCATAAAAATTTAAAAAAATGTCTAATACTTCATTCAAAAATAAGCTCCCGTTTGAAACTAAATAAAAGTCAGAAGTTTAATTTAAAAGAAAATTAAGGTTATATTTTTTTAGTTTTTTGACAAAAGTTGCAAAAACTTAACATAATAGTTTTATAGGCAGTTACGGTCCGCTTAAATTGAATTTTCATGTTTTTACATATGAGATTTGGGGGAAACTGTTTCCAATATTGTTAACAAGCAAATTTTTATCAAAAACAAAAATCTTTTAAAAAATTATAAAATCTACTCTCCCTCTTTTAATTCAACTTGTTGGGATTATCTGATGTAATTAAAAATTGTTTTTACTTCTATTAACAAAAATTTAAACCGGTTATAAATTATACTTCGGTGTTATATCATGCAAAAAATCCAGTGTCTAAAGAAAAAATAACACTAAAATAATAACCAATATTCGTCAGCTGCAATTCAGCTGTTTTTTACAATCTTCAACGTTGTAATTAAAAACTTATCAACCGATGTGGGAGGCAAAATAGATAATCAAATTTCATATTTCCACTTCACCAATTTCAGGTTGTCACTATAGAACACGTATTATTTCCACGGTGTCCGTATGCTTATGTGACACTTAGGAGTCTACCGAGTGGAAACGCAGACGGGTTTGTTTACTTGACTATCAAATGATTTGACATATGGCACTTATATGCTTAGCATAACTTTGTTATAAGAAACAACTTTCTTCGTTCGCTATTTCACTGAAATCGCTGTTAAAAGTTACTGTATAGTGTTAAAAATTTTATATTGTTAATATATCCAATAAAGTTTCTAAGAGAAAATTTTGTACTGTTTTTCTCCTTACATAACACATAAACTTTTAATTTTCAAAGTATTACCACCGGAAGCTACTGTTCTGATTAATTAACTCTCCATCAAAATTGAACCTCCGTTCCAAAATTTTAATTTACATAACCCTTTTGAGACCTAACTGGACTTAATGGTGACCAGCTCTTTGGATCAGCGGCAAAGAGTAACTTAAAGTCTATCCCGGCCTTTTAGTCAAAATTCTTAAGATATAAATAAATTAAAATAGGATATAATTATATTAATCCGTACTATTACTAAGATAATAACACATTATCTGCTGCCCCTTTCTATATAAGCAATAAACCCTCCACGACGATTTAAAAATTCTTACAGTAAAAGAACTATCTACGTCCTTCTATAGTAAATTTATCGAACGAGTAGATGACCATCCAAACCAACTAGCCAGTGACTTAGTTTCAAGGAACTTCCCAACTGTATGACATGTAAAGAAAAAATGGAGCAGAAACCTTTTGGTCTGAACAACGGACAACACCCGTAGTTCTAGACGGAAAATGTACCACTGGGTACCTCTTCTTCTGATAGTGAAATTTCCTACCGCCCGTTTAATCAAAAATCATTTACGGAAATTGAGCAGCTCACTGTACAGTATACTGTAATACAAATTAAAGACAACAAAATTAAATTTCTATCGATCGAGCTCGTAGAAACAACAAAATTCCAAAGTAGCCCCTACCAAAGTAGCCCCTACCAAAGTAGCCTTACTATGTAACATAATTAGAAATTAGCTAAAAATGCTAAAATTTATTAAAAGTTTATATTCTGATATTTAAGAATGTTTACTTAAACGCATAACTTAATAAAATTCTTTTTTTTTTTGTCTTGAATTTTTATTACGGTACTGTAGGCCTACATTGAGCTGCACAATTTCCGTAAATGATATTTAAATGGCGGTGGGGAGTTTCGCATTAAGGAGAAGAGGTACCCAGTGGCACATTCTCCATTTGTAACTATGGGTATTATCCGTTATTTAGACCAAGAGGTCTCTACTCCATTTTCGCCTTAGACGTCGCACAGGTGGAAAGTTCCTTGTAGCTAGATCACGGGCTAGTTGGTTTGGATGGACATCTAGTCGTTCGTGAAATTTACTATACAAGGACGCGGTTAGCTCCTTCACTGTCGGAATTTTGAAATCGTCGTGGAGGGTTTTATTGCTTACATAAAAAGGAGCGCCAGAAGCAAGTCTTAAGAATTTTGATTGAAAGGCCTGGATCGACTTTAAATTACTCTCTGCCGCTACTCCAAATAGCTGGACACCATAAGTCCAGATTGGTCTCAAAAGGGTTTTGTATAATAAAATTTTGGAACGGAGGTAAAATAAAATTTAACAAGAATAATTTGGTTACAATATTCTATTATAGTTTAATAAAGAACGGACATAAAGGAAAATAATTGCAATTGACCCCTAAATCTGTCAGTCTCAAATTTTTATCACAATTTTAATCTAACGTACCTAATGCCCGTAACGGGCAGGTGGATTGTTAAATTATTAGCACTCGATCTGTTGGTTCCAGGGCTAAAAAAAATAGTTCTGTTTCTTATTACATAGTCGGCCAATTATATGATTGAACAATTTAAGAAAAGAAGAGGTAGAGGTATAAAAGACACTAGTAAGTTATATCCTCTGAGACTAATGAATTTCACTATATAGCCAGACCCTGAGGTGAATGAAGTGAAGGTGTCATTTGCAAGTTGGAACAAGTGGGTACTTTTCGGTGGGCCTGGCATGCTGATAAGCATATTCTTAGTGAGGAAGGCAATTGTAAACCACCCTCACTCCTCGTTTTTCTTAGTAAAACCTCTAGAGGTTCAAATCAGCCATTCGGCTGTTGACCTAATCAACAACAATCTAATGTATTACATTCAACTAAAAATTAATACATTACGACTGTAAAGAACAGCAAAACAGAAAATATAATTTTAGCTCCCTGTTGTGTTTTAAAAATACAAAACCGTGAATACCTTTCAAGGTCACTAACCTAAAGTACAATTTGTAAAAATTACATTTAGCAAAATTTCATTTTGTTCATAAACAAATCAAGGTAGGCAGGTGTCACTCAAAACAAGAACCGGTTGAAAATTTTTAGATGAATTTACATCTAAAATTTTAATGCGACAACATAACCTTGGAAATTACAAGAATCGCTAATAATTATTGAAACAGTCACTTTAAATAGTTCATCAACAAATTTTTTTAACTTTGCACCATGAAAACACCATTTAGATTACATCAACTGCTTCATAATTAGGTAATGTCGCGGGTTGTGAAAAATTAATTATTTTATATACTTAATTTTGCACAAAGACTTACAAATCCCAAACGTAAATTACATTGCGAGACAACTATACAAGACGATGCACGATAAATTTGAATTACATGAGAACCCCCAAATACAATACTTGTACTCTAGGGCGATACCGGGTACTCAGCACAGACGTTTAAAACGCCTCTAGCGATGGGATATTCTTGACCAATTGTAGTACTGTAGTGATGACTGCAAGTCCCAGTAAGTAATTCAAGTTTTGGAATCTTTAGCGTCATATTTGGCAATTGTTATATCATTGTAACAGATACAAAAATTTCAATAAAAAGTGACAAAAAATTTATAAAATGGATGGTTTAGTAATTTTATAGAACTTACAGGGAATCGAAACACAACTTTCCTATTTGCCCTTGCATCAGAACTCTTACTGTGCACCAAGAAAATATTTAAACTTTGATAAAAATTACGATAATTTACACTAAACTATTTATTTACCATAAATCTCATTCCGAATTGCCAGTTTGGTTTCGGAGAAGGTCATGGCACGATTGAGCAAATTCACAGAGTTGTAAACAACATCTACAAAGCACTTGAAGAAAAGAAATATTGCTCCACGGCATTTCTTGACATCAAGCAAGCCTTTGACAAAGTGTGGCATGCGGGTCTTCTTTTTAAGATTAAACAAAATCTTCCCCATCAGTATTACTCAATTATTGCATCTTATTTGGAGGACCGATACTTTACAGTGAAATATAAGGACGAACAATCATCTCTAAAATTAATTGAAGCTGGTGTTCCTCAAGGAAGCGTGCTGTCTCCTGTTTTGTACACCATTTACACTTCTGATCTTCCACAAAATGACAACACTACAGTGGCAACATTTTCCGACGACACAGCCATTCAGGCAATACACGAAGATGCACAAATTGCATCTCATAACTTGCAGCAACACTTAGACAGCGTACAAAATTGGCAAAGAAAGTGGCGTATGAAAACAAATGAACACAAGAGTCTGCACGTCACATTTACACTAAAACGGGAAACATGTTCACCAGTGTTTTTTAACAACGTACAAATTCCACAATCCGATACGGCAAAATATCTTGGCCTCCACCTGGACAGGCGTCTAACATGGAGGACTCACATATGGAACAAACGAAAACAGTTAAATCTTAAATACCAATAGCTGTATTGGATGCTTAATGGAAAATCCAAATTATCGACACAAAACAAATTGTTAATTTATAAAACTGTACTTAAACCTGTGTGGACATATGGGATACAACTCTGGGGCATAGCAAGTCACAGTAACATTGAAATAATTCAACGGTTTCAGTCAAAAATACTTCGAAACATCATGGACTCACCTTGGTACATATCCAACACTATATTGCACAGAGACACGAACACTCCCACGGTACACGAAGCTATACAGAAATTTTGCACCAGTTACCAAACAAGACTTGAAAATCATCAGAATCCAGAAGCCATCAATCTCCTAGACAACAGTGGAACACACAGAAGACTATGCAGACTACACCCTACAGATTTATTTTAATATGTGATTGTGTAATTTATTTTACATTCCTGGCAAGATCAATTCAACAAAATGGGAAATTTTATAGAGTAATAGGCTACCAAGGGGTATTACTTACTCAAGATTTATACTTACAACACATCTACTCATTGTTCTATGAGAGCAGATCGTAGATTTACAGTTATTCAAAAAAAAAAACAAAAACTATTTATTACAAACAAATACAGATTTGTAAGAACAGCACAATCATTTGCGACAGTAATCAAACATTCATATGTTCTTTTGTCTAGAATTCTTTTCTAATTCTGATCCAACTCACACGTCACGAAATGTATTTTACAGATAAAAATTTTTCGATAAATTTGATTTAAGTTACTATTACAAAGTTTCTTAAACTTTCCAGTCAATAACGAAAATTTTAAAACAATGAAGTGTACGTTACAATAGGGCATCTCTACTTACATTTTCAAGTCTATTGTACTACTAAATCGCTTCGCTTAGAAACTACAAATTGGATATTGTTTTTGTAATTGAGGTGGCGAAAAAAATTCATGTTCATCCCCTCCCCTTACAAAAAGAAACTCAATTGCCCATTTTATTGGGCAATTTTGTTTTTTGTTGGACTCAATTGAGCCGTCCTCTTCCAGTCCCGAAAACCGCCTAAAAACCAACAACTCGCAGCCTGGCCACTCGATATAAAATATTTAAACGTCTTAAATTTATCTACTGAGAAATTTATCTACTGTAAGGGTTGTAAGCTAGGGTGTTAAACAGTAGTATATACTACAACTAATCTATAAATGTATTGTCCTTTTTAAATGTAAGAAAATACTGTAAGAAAGATACTTTTACATTACATAAGATAACTTAAATAAGAGTGAAAAGGATAAATAAAATTATGATATAAAATTTAAAAAGAAAATAAAACTAAATTTAATTGATTGGTTTCTACACCTTCAATTGATTTATTTTGATGGGAGTGAAAAGTCAACATGAACCCTCTCCTGTTTTAATGAATGTAACTTCAATGCTTTTATGAAAGTATTTATATAAGCTACTACGTAAAGGTGAGTCCAGTGTGTATTGACTTTTCGTCACTCATTAATGACTCGGTAACTGAAAAGGAAAGCTTTCTTTTCGTTGCGTAAAAAATAATAAACTAAGTATCTATTAAGTGATAAAATAACACTCTTGAAATAATATTTACTTCTTAATAACTTGTCAACGAATTTTAAATAACGCATCGTAGTTTGTTTCAAAAAATATTTATACAGTATTTCAAGCTTGACATGTGACAATGTAGCTGAATGTTCATTATCAAAAAATACAGCAGTCAAAAGTTAAATTAACATTTGACAAACTGTTTTCTGATGGAAATTCTAGGAAAGTCATATTTTTATCATTATTAACAACACAACTAATAAATTTTCTTATAACTATAAAACAAAATTTTGAATTTTATTAAAAAATAAAAATATTGAAATTTTTGTCAACTTACCGGATAGGTGTCCATTTTCGTAAGAGGGGTAGTCACCGTTCTCCAGCCGGTGTTTCTTCAATTGGTGAGAGAGATGCGAGGCAGCCAAAGATAGACCCACTGATGCTCTCTTCGGGGGCCGTCCGGGCCTGGAGCTGCACAGTTGCAGAGAGTTACTGGCGTTAGAGGGAAATGTGGGGACAGTGTTAGTAAGGGACCAAAATCCACGCTACCAAGGATCAATCACATAAGAAAACATTTAAATGCATTTGCTTACCAAGTCTAACAAAATCATAATTTTGCATTAAAATTTATGATTTTTTTCAAAAGATGAGAGCTTTTCATCACCATAACTTTAACTTTCTTAGTTAGGTTCGATAGTTTTACTTAATGATTGGAATACGTTACAAATATCCTAAATAACAGACCCTAGCTATTTAAAATAATTATTTTTTTATAAATTAATCAAAAACAAAGTCTTAACAACAAACTTTTCATACGAGTCTTAAAAATTCTTATGAGATTAAAAAATAGACGCTTACACTAATACTATTTTTATAAATCATTGTTACTTTCTTTAGAAATAATAATAATAATAAAAGTTCAGAATTCTACTAAAACAAAACTACATTTAAGGAAATGTGGAACGTAATTCTGTACTTAAGAAGTAAAGGTATTATCACCATTTTGGTGATTTTTCAGGAGAACCAAAGAGCAGAAATATTTACTTTTCATAAGGAATTGTAACAAAATTATTTCAATAAGTGTTAGAAACTTGACATTTTTACCCAATATCTACAGAAAATGCTTCTTATCTACAGGTTTATGTTTTCATAACACTTTGTCAAATTCTATACTCCTTTCCACCTAAACAGAACTTAATACCTTAACCGTTTTCTGTGTTTTGCCCCTTTTAACGTTCTAAATTAGTGTTAACTCCAATGCCAGGAGATTTCACAAAAAAATTTAGTGAAATACCTAGTGTTAACAGTACTTTTATAAAGAAGCAGCATTTTATACGCAACGTTTGAAAAAAATTCACAATTCAATTAGTTCTGTTTAGAAACAGATGAATAAAATATCAAATACAACAAAAATTCAAGGAAAATTTGCGGTCTATAAGTAAAATACATTTAATATTGATTTTACAAAAAAAATTGAACATCAACTACAAAATTAAATTTAATACGGTTATTACAAGCTCTAAAATTGCAAGTTAAGCAGGAAGGAGTTAATATTGTATTTGCTATTTTTAGAGAAATTCTTTCTGATTTTAAGGTAGTTTTAACTCAATTTCGCCAAAATTGGAGTTAACACCCTTTACATCTGTGGTACAGAATTATAAATTCAAGTTTACAATATTGATTTACTAGAAATTGAAGCTACGTTCTATGATATAAAGAGATATTAGTAGAACTTATGTTTTTAGTTATCAAATATCAATAACACAAACTATTTTTTAAAACATTTTATTATCAAAAGAAAATTAGTATTTCTTTTAATAAAAACTGGAAAATGTTGTAATACCAGTTCAAAAAATATTTGTCAATTCTTATGCGAATGATCCTCGAGAGCATGAAATGGTTAGAATAATAATAATTAATACTATGTTAGTAATACAATTAATATAAGCATGCAACAAAAGAATACCTATGTTGATATAATTTTATAAGTAACCTTAACAATTTTCTCTTTTGAATAGTAACTTATCAAATTTCATACTTTAAATTTTTGTGAATATACTGTAATTTTTTAAAGGTTTACTAATTATTGAGGTTGCGGAAAGCTCAGAAAAATAACATCATTGGTTAAAAAAATAAGTAATTTTTATTTCTTCACGCGATGTTTCATCTGGCATCATTAACGTTTATTTTAAATATATCAAATAAACATAATTATGTATTTTAAAATACTAATTAATTTTTTTTTAAGTCATAAAAATTACATCAACATAAAAATATGCTTAAAATTATTCTTAACTAAAACAAAAGTAATAAGTCTGGAATATCGCTTAAAATTTAGCAACTTTCTGGTAACTGAACACTTAAAAAATTGTGGTTTTCATAATATTAATATTCTTAACGTTCCATCTATAATTTCAATTTGGAATTAAAAACTAAAATTTAAGATTATTATTAGTTTGATGCATTAAAAATATATTCCCAGCAATTTGAGCATACTATTATAAGTACGTTTAATGCAGTCAACATTCTACATAGTCATGATATTGTGACCATATTATCAAATTGTAACAATATCTAATGGGGATATCTAATTGGTTATTCCAGAACTTTCTAGCGAGAGTGAGTTTTAAGAAGTATTAATGTATAATAATTTGTTAAGAGACCTCCAGAACCCACCAGAAATACTTTTTATTTTTTTGTCATTCTACAACTTCGATTAAGTTAGTTATTTAAGTACAGGCCGGTTTGGTTAGAGACAGTCTTGAGTGGTTATCACGAGTGAGTTTTGTGGTTCAAACCAATTGGATACTGTATAACAGTTACGTTTTGTGAAAAGGTCCGAATCGTAATTGTGTACCTATCGTATAATTAGTTGTAGGCTACTCGTAAGCAGGATTTAGTTAAATTAAGTGCAAAATAATCTCGTCTTGTTATAAGTTAAGCTGTGATTTATTAGCACATTTAAGATTATAATTTGGAATTTATAGTGTCTAATAAATACTTGTTTGTAATTCTAATGATATTTTGTTAATTATTTATTTTACCCAGATCCTGAACGAACCTTAACTATAAGTGTCACAATACTTTAACATTCTAAAAGTAAAAAAGTTATAGAATTTGAATTATTCGCTTCTAGGTGACAGCCCAGACTTATTATTATTTTATTACTAAAAAATTAAACAATTTAATAATTAAATAGGCTAATCAAAATAATTATATATATTTTAGGAAGATTATTTTTTTAGTTTATATTATGTTATAGAAACATTGTTTTTTAAGTAGCTTATATTTTATGGAAAAAATTTGTTTTATAAAGATTTGTTTTTAAAATAAAGCCTAATATTTGTCAATAAATTATAGATTTATTAGTGGTAACGAACGTAATCTTAATTAGAAGAAATTATACTTATTAATTATTTGTTAAGTTAACAAAACGTTTTTTTTTAGTTTATTTAAAGTGTATTAACAGCTTAGTCATTAGCAACTACGATTATTTTTAAATGAAAATAAAACAACTATTAAATTATAAAATTAGTTTTGGTTTTTTGAGAATAAATAAAATAGTATTGTCTGTTATGATACATAAAATACTTAATTAAAATTGAGATGATAAATATAGCATGAAAAATTGATAGAATGATAAAACTCTTCTTCGTCAACAGGATAGCGCAGGTGATCACTGAGTATGCACAATATTTAAAACGGAAGTTAAAAGAAAGCGCGCATTATGATCTCATTATGATTGTGACAGCCGTAATATTATAGACTCAACACCAATTTAAATTTGGTTTCTGCCTTAAATTTATTAATTTTCATTATATTAAAGTATGTAATAATTTTATTAATTCTGGATGTTATAAAAGCTAACTAATCAAAAGATTATGCAAAAATTATTCATAAAATAATATGAATAGTTTTAAAAAACTTTAACTATTCAAAAACAAAAATATTAATCAGACTTACGAACATTTTATTCAATATTTTAATTTACGAAAAAGGGGAAAGGACTTCACAAAAATTTAAAGATTAAGAACTAAATAGGATTATTTAAACCAAAACATTTAGCGTAATCCATTCTGATAGTTAAGTGTTTAGTAAAATAATATCGTATACTTAAGAAAAATTGATACCAAGGGTTTTTCAATATTAGAAAAATGCAAATTAATCCTTCTATATTACCGTATATATAATGTAACATAGAATTATCGTGATTTTTCTATAAATGGTTGATGGAAACGTTTGTTTATTGTAAGAAATTGTGTATTGTATGGATTTGGGTGCCTTGAACAAGGATAGTAGAATGCGATGAATTTAAAAGTTCTGTATGAGATATGCTTGAAAGGAAGATGTTTGTTATGTCTTTTGATTTAATCATTTCAACTATATTTTGAATTTTTCTGGTAAAGCGTGAATTGGTCTAATTATGTAAAAATCTATGCTTTTCTAGAACCACCACAGGGTATTTAAAAGCGATAGCCATTTTTATAGTTCAGTTAAAGTTGCGACTCGATTGTGAATGAGCGAATGCTATTAGCAACAATTGTGTACATGGTATCAAGTACGTAATAAAAAGTTCTTCGTACGGTAATTAATTTTAGGTAAAAGGCTATTTTAAATTTTAAAACAACTGTTTTATTGTTAGTCAATTAGTTTAAGCTTTAAGTTTTGTAATTAATTTAAATAAAGTAATCTAATTGTACTTGTTAGATGACTAAGTTTAATTGCTAGCTTATTAATTGTGTAAATAATTTATTATACGCAATTTTAAGGAAGTTTATTATATATTATAACCAGATCCCGAACGAACTTACGCTTAGGTGTTACAATACATTAAAACTTTTTTTATTTGACTCATATTAATTGCGTACTCTTAACAGTAAGCTGTATATCCTATAACAAAAAAATACGATTTTACAACGTTCATTCACTGAAACAATGATTACGCTCTGCCCAATTTTCAATAGAAACCTAGAATTATCAGAAATATTATTATTCACCTAGTTCTGATAGCCCTAACGTTATTAATCAAAATAAAGAACCTAATTTTATTGGAGAATTATTGCAATGATTTCGTATTTTAAATTAAGTTTCATTTTTTAATAGAAATCAAATTTATTTGAGATACTACATTTATCGGTTTTCACAAGATGAAATATAGCCTAATCATTAATCTCACGACAGAGTGTATAAGCCTACTGGAAAAAAAAAATTTTAATCAATGTTTTCTGCTTATTCCGTCAATATGGAATGTATTATTGCACAATGACACTAAGAAACATCTTTGAACATCGATAATTTTATACCCATCTATTAACATTGTAGTTGTGATCGTTACCCAGAAAATAAGTTTTTCTAGATTCTCTGGGTCGATGGAAATTTGCAAGGAATTTTCAATAATCATCATTTACATGTATATAGTACCTACAATAGATATTTTTAGAAAAAACCAGTAAATAAATTTAGGTATTAAAACATCTGGTGAAGATTAAAAAACTTAAAAAATTATACGTAAAAGACTACCAGCAAATTAAACTTAAACACCTTTGAAAGAGTTTGTGAGTTTGTTTACTCAACCCCTAAATTTTATTTTAACTGTAATTACAAATTTAACTGATCGTGAAAATTGTTTACAAAATTTTAAATTATAAAAAGTGCTAACCGTTAATCAAAGTATTTTATTGGTTTTAAGAATGGTAAAGCATTCTTATTTTATGAGATTTGTTTTAATATTGTATTAATAAAAATATTGTATTTGCTTAATAAAAACAAACAATAATTCAACTTACTATTATTAATTAAATAATTAACTTGTGAAAAGGCTAACTTTAGTAATTAATTGCGGGAGTCCTACTAATAAGTGGGTGTCCTCCTTTAAAAGGGGAGACTGTACTTCGTATCCCACCAATGTTAAATTTGATATTTTTAGGTACATTTTTCATAGGATTGGTGGAAGATAGAAAAACGAAACTTTACACACTTATACTTGTAGGGTGGTTTTAGCTACTGATATTGCTTCAATTTAATCTGTTGAACCATAAAGTTTTTAAAAGAATAACGAGTAACATACATTTTTTTCTACGTGTTTTGAATATTACTAATTTTTTTAAGCACCTGAGGAAGTAAAAACAATGTCAGTGAATGTGCATGCACATGATAATTAACCGGTAAACATTTCAGCCTGGTAGGTTAAATGGTTTCTAAGAAAAAACGTACCTAAGTGTTAAAAATCTAAATTTACGGGAAAAGGCACAAATAAAAACAAAATGTACACAAACAAGTTTAATTTTTCATCAATGTTGGTTAGAAAGCTGTACTAACAGCGGAAAATATTAAAAATAGCGAAGTAGATATTTTTAAAAAACTAAAATTCTTTTTGCTCTTAAACGAACAATATAAAAATATTTGTTCTTGGCGACATGTTAATTTTAAGGGTAAATCTAATAAAACTTAATAAATATTATTCATTAAAATAATTTGTTGTCGTAATTTAATGTTTTTGTGGTAGATCTAGGTCTAAACTATTGAAAAACATAAAAAAACTGAAAATCAAAATTTTCAGTCAAAACCATCATACAGTCTCCCTTAACGTGTAACGTCGTTTTTAAAAATACTTTAAAAGAAAATTTGCTGGTTGTGCGAAACCGCACAGTTGTAAATAAAAATAAAGTAAAAATATATTGCATTTTTCAGATATCCTAAATATTTTTTAAGAACATCTATCTAAGTAATAAAGTCATTAGTTACATTCTTATTCCATTATTGATACTTATTTGATGAGATTTAGTATATTGCATTTTTGAAACAAAAGTTATTAAGTAGGTTTATCTAATAATAAAGTCATTAGTTACATTCTTATTGCATTATTGATAAATTATGTACAAACAGTATTTACACTCTTGACACAATTGCATTATTAATAAAAATTAACTGTAGTATAATAAATTAATACTCAGTTAATTTATTCAATATTAACTTATAGATAATAGAAACAGTTTTAATAGATTCAACAAGAACTCTTACAACGTTTTATATAGTCTTACTAAGTAAATATTCACGAAGATAAAAAGAAAGAGAATGAAAAAGAGAGAGAGAGTTTGTAATATTCTCAATAGCTAAACACGACCACCCAAGACATGGTACGCTGCTGTACGATTTACACGTACTTTATAATTCGCAAGAGACCGTGTACAGATAATCGCGCCAAATTGAACTCTGTTGTTCCAAGAATCATTCTGACACTAACGTTTTGGGTTTATCACCCATACTGCACCGTTTAAACGCTACGACAACAATTCTTTTGCAATAAACTCCCTAACTCCTCTCCCGTCAATGTTCTTAGTTTTTTTTTATTGCAAAATCCTTTACTATTATTTGATTTTATATGCATAAGATAAATACCATAATTATCAGTATTTCTTACTACAATACACTATTTTATTTTAACATTAAATTTTATGCGTATGTTTGGCCTATCATACTTTTTCTTAAAATGCATTCGTTCTTAAAAAAATACCACTATAATACAAAGTTGTCTAGGGTTTATTTTGTTTGTTTCCTTCTTTTCAAGTTTGCTAATGTTTTCAGAGATTCATTTACTACTATTGGTATTATGAATTAATTACTATTAAGTATTTTCTAGTAAATACGTTAGAAGCTTATTAAAATTGTTGCCTTACCTTATTTCTGTTTTAAATTTTTTTTCAATTCAATAATTAAGGTTAATTATGATTTGCCTTCTTCTTGGAGTGTCAAGTAAGAGTATCAATGACCGTTTGGAACAACTTTGTCTATATATTCTCCTTGTCATGATTGACTAAAATGATGTCATGATTGAAGAAAAGCCCCAATTGGGAAACTTAGATAATGTTTAACATTATCTAATTTTAACATTATTGTCTGCCCATAACAGACAGGTGGAGTGTCAAATTATTTACAGTCAATCTGTTCGTTGCAGGGCTAAAATAAATAGTTCTGTTTCTTATCACATGGTCAGTCAATTAAATGACTGAATCATTTAAGAACAGAAGAGGTAGAGGTGTAAAAGACACTAATCAGAGTTATCTTCTCTGAAAGTAAGGAATTTCATTGTACAGCCAGACCCTGTGGTGAATGAAGTGAAGTTGTCATTTACAGAGTGGAAAATAAAATGTGTTTTTCAGAGGGCCCGGCATGCTGATAAGCGTACTTTTCCACTCAGTGAGGAAGGCACGGTAAACCACCTCACTCCTCGTTTTACTTAGTAAAACCTCTAAGAGGTTCAAACCAGCCTTTCGGCTGTTGACCTAAACAACAGATAATGTTTGAAATAAAAGTTGTGGGATTTTAAATTCTCTATATATTTTGTTATAGCTACATTTTGCGCTAAAGTGCATATTAAAATCGTAATCTGAAAATAAATCAAATTTTTTACGTGAAAACAGTTCCTTCTAGAATTTCAGCAGACATAGCGCCTACCCTATTTTGTAGAGCATAAAAAATTTAGTAAATGAGGCGATTTAAAAAAAAAAAACATCGTAGGAGCCGTTTTTGAGAAAAATAGAAAAAAGTGAAAAATTGCAGGACTAAACTACTACTTCCGGTTGACCGATTTTGATGAAAATGTTCGCGTCGGGTCCTCTAGTGGTATCTTACTTAAGTCTCAAGTTTCAAGTTCGTACGATGTTCCGTTCTTGAGACATTCTGTTTACACACACACAGATTAATCGCTAAAAACATGTTTTTTTAGGTTCAGGGGGTCTAAAAACGTGTAGATCCGGTAAAACCTCGATTTCGAAAAATCGATATGAAAACAATACACTTCCTATATATTCATAGGCTATAGGCAAGAGAAAGTAAAAAAGTATTAGAAGAGAAGAAACGAATAAAGATATAATAGTTAACGTAAAACAGATTATATTTGGTTATTCAAATTAAACACTGAACATAACCAGACATTGTTCCATGCCACTAATAAAACAGAATGAAAAAATAATTCAAATAAATCTAAACGTTACGGTATAATCTTTCAAAAAACAAGTAAGTACCAACGGAGTTTAAAAATAATATAGAATATAAATGAATGCTTGAATTCTTTAGATAATTTTATTTAATTTGTTTATATTGGTAATTAAAACTTATATACACAGATCAGTATGAAATAAAATTATCTTTAAGAAACAATGAAAAGTATTCGAAAATTAAGATAATAAAAGCTCTAAACGAACGATAATATTTACTAATGAAACAGATTCAAATATTTTAAAATACCAGATTCATAGACATATAACTGTTCTATTTAAATTAGGTATGTATGCAGTAAAGAAGTTATAATAGTTTAAAAAGTAAAGAAGCAGTGTTTATAATTTTACGACCAATACTACTTCTGTATACAACCAACTTCTGTATACTATTCTTTTTTTATTATGATCATACGTACGTATTATTATTTCAGACTAGATTTGTTCTGTACTTCCCTCTTTATTTAAAAATGAACGCCAATAAAGAAACCGTTTTCACAATTAAATGAATCTAATATTAAAATTTGGTAAGTCTGGTATATATCATACAACCACCCGTTTCATCTTCTCTTAATTATATTTTTTAAACAGGCAACGTAATACAGTTAACAGAAATGTCAATAAAACAAAATAACATCAACCCATCTATAACAAAATTTTGCTTATTTTATTTTCTTTTTTACCCCCACACACATATAACTACAGAAAACATTTTACAACTCTGGATAATAAAATTTTAGACCCCTAATTATAGAATGCTAAATAGAATCTGTTTATTTTTTGTACAGTTAATTTATTACGTTTTATATTAATAATTTTACACACTAATAAATTTGAATTTAAATGTATCCAATTATTTTGTTTTAATAGTTTCGTATCTGACAAAACTTGTTTATTGAAGAGTAATCAAATTAAACTAAAAATGAAATGTCACAAGTCAAACATCCTATAAAAGAAAAACTCAGTAAAAAATTGCTTAAGCACATGGGCCAAATAAAAACTGGGGAAAAGTTCTCCCCTAACTGCCTCATCTCTTGAAAATTAATTTCCCATTGAACTACTTTTTAAATAATTGTACACGGAAATTGTGCCACTCGGTTTACAGTAGCCTAACGTTTCTAAATAAAATACAAGAAAAATCAGTAATTGAATTGAAGATTCTAGTAATTATTTAATAAACTTTTCGACTGGGAGAATATTTAAGTCCTGATACAATCTAACTCTACATCTATGATTAACAATTTTTTTCTAAGTTAAATGTTTCTGTATGGTCTTTTGAGCAATGGTTTTAATTAAAATAAGTACGAGTAGTATAACTAAACGATTATAAATACAAAATATACAATTACTTTAAAGTAAATATTTTGTACATACAAGATTTGATCAAAACTATAACGGGATTTTTTTAATTTCGTGGGTATTGTTAATCCAATTTCCAAATTTCTTTTTACCTTGTTGGTATTCCTGTTTCTAACATATGTACGCATTTACAGCCATTTTGAATGTAGGCTACAATTTATTGTTAGTAGTTGAAAAGAGTACATGTGTTCACATCCGCTAGGCGATTAGTTATTTCCAAAAAATGGATCTTAGTTTGCATTAAATTTTCTGTGAAAAATGATATCAAGTGTAGTACAACACTTGAAATCTTGACAGTGGCTTTTGGTGAATCTACTATGAGTAAGAAAAGAGTTTATGGGAGGTACTTATGGTTCAAAGGTGGCTGTGAAAACGTTGAAGTTGACGACCGCCCTACATCAATAACCGACGAAAGCGTTGTAGAAATGGGGAAAATAATTCTGAAAAGTTGGAAAATCACTATCAGAGAGGTAGCTGATGAGGCCGGTATAACATTTGGATCATGTCAAGCAATTTATTTGAATGTTTTGGGCATAAAACGCGTGGCAGCAAATTCGTTATGAAATTGAGTTTCAAAGACACCCAAGAATTGGTGAATGAAGTAGACACTGACCCAGAATTTCTGCAAACGGTCATAACAGGTGACGAACATGGGTATAGGCGTATGACATCGAAACCTTGGTTCAACGTTTCAAGAGAACCATGAAAAGACGACATTTTTTCACCATTGATGGCATAAAAACAGAATCACTAAAGGAGCTAAACGCTATACCAAAAAGTGAGTCCCAGAAGTGCTTCCTAGTTTGGAAAAAGTGATGGTACTAGTGTATTAAATCTGAGGAGAATTACTTTGAAGGGGACAAAATTGATATAGTTGAATAAATAAAAAATGTGTTAAGAAAAACTAAATTTCCCATTATTTTTTGATCAAACCTCGTACGTTATTTTATGAATCACAAATGACTTTATTGGTTACTCATGAGCTCGGAGAAAAAGTTGTCTGAATTTTACATATTTGCCGGAACTAAATGAAAACTACTTAAAAAATTTATTGTAAATTTAGTGATGCCTGTAAAATTTACAGTACAGTAAATATTCTTTGTTTTGTTCTTCTGGGTTTCGTGTGGTAGATATATTAACGCTTTATATTAATCAGATAGTAATGTACGTTATACTAGAGGGAAAAAGGAAGTAACAGAAAGTAAATACAAATAAATAATTTTGACAATAAGAAATACTATTTAGAAAGTTGTAGTACGTATTAGAGCGTAGAATAACAACAGTAACAACATCAGCTTAAGAAAAGGAAATACGAACGTGTCATAAATAAAACTGTAGCGTTTGGGGAAGATAGTATACGTAAGGCAACGGTGTGGGCAGTAAAGGCAATGTAATGTGAGATTTAATTAAGCGGGGCACAATAAGATCTGGCACAAGTTTTATATCTGTTGATACAGGGTAAGAGAGAGGTGGGCGACGTTCAGATATAAAACAGTTCGAAGGCAATAACATTAATCCTTCATGTAGTCTGGACCGCTAGATAGCAGCAATATGACCATGAACCTTAAATACACCCCTCGCTTAAAACCCTGTCAACATTTAACACCCTTGGAAAACAATATAACAATACACCTACTGAAAAAAAAATACTAAAATGTACCTTAAAATGGATTTTTGTAATAATATCCATAACTTAGAAAGACCATGATTCTCATGTACAAATATCGGTAAATGCCATCCAAAATTAACAACTGAGATAAAAATTGCCCTTATAAATGTAAAAAGAAATTTTAAAACTTCAACGAGAATTTTTTGTGTCAGGTTATTTGATTCAGTAACATTTTTGTGAATATAAACAATTATAATAGACAAATATTTGATGCCACAAATTTTAACTGATCTCAAAATTTAAAATTCTACGAAAATTAAGAATTTTGATAACTTTCGAAACTGAAAATTTAAATATGGTACAAATGTTTCTTACATGAAACAAGTAACTACTACGAAATTAGTTTTCTATAGACTAGTGGAAAATCTGAAATAAGTAAGGCAGATTTTAACAAACTGCAATAGCTAATTGGTACAGATAAATTTTACCGTGTTCTGTTAATAGTTAAAAAAAACCTTTTTCATAATACTTAACAAAAATATGGAAACCAGAAAATATCGGAACAAACGTTCTGTTTAAATGACACATCAGGTAAATTTTTATTTTTATTTCTATTCAGGAAATTCACAATCTGTTGGAAACAATCAGTGAATGTGAGAACACAAAATTTATAAAAAATAACATGATAAATAAACGTGAGTGGCGACACAGTCCAGTGACAGAACTCCGACGTGAATAGATTAGTGTAGCATTAAGTGCAGCAATTAGAATACTGTAATGGATAGTCAATTTTACAGTACTACGTTAATTGATGAGGTCCCGACTCCATCGACGTTTTAGACGTCTTATTAGATTGTTTAGGAGAGTGCGTAGCCAGATTTGGGGTCAATGGGTTATGGTGGTTCACGAGTTTCTTCCTAAATTTGGTATAGAGTTGTAAGAAACGTCATTTATGTAGGGTACGTTTAGGTCTGAGTGTAGCGTTTTATTGGTTACATAATAGGGGGCGTTAACTATCCTCCGTAAAAACTTTGATTGAAAACGCTGAATTTTTGCTAATACCGATGGTTTTGCACAGCAGTAAAGCTGACTGGCATAGCTCCATATTGGTCAAAGGTAGGAGCTGTAAATGGTTAATTTAGATGTAGCTAGTAACTTGAATTTGCGTTAAAGAAGTCTGTATAACTGTTTGAACCTGTCGTGGAATGCCTTTCTTGTTTTATCCACGTGTACATTCCACGTGAGCCTCTTATCTAGATATAAACCTAGATAACGGACTTTTTAAAATTTCAATTTAAAAAACAAATTTTGATAACTCATTCGGAAAACCGAGGAATGAGAATTTATTACAAATGATATTTAAGTAAAACATCATAGTCAACTGAGAAGAAGTTACGTATTTACAGAACTGTCTAAAATAGTGGGAAATCAAAATTACGTGGAATAATAAACGAAAATTTGGAAATAGAGGGAAATTTTGGAAACTCTAAGTGGTTCCTCTTGTAATTTTGAAAGTATTTTATAAAAGTTCGTAATTTTCATGCGCATAATTCAAGTAAAATTGTAAAACTTTTTATGTTAATATGAAATAACAGTAAAACATAAGCTTAATAACTGACTGAAACGAAATGTCAACATCAATAACGTAGAGAACAGAGTAAAAGTTTAAAAACGAAGTTTAAGGAGTAATTTCATTTGGCAAAAGGTAGTTGAATATTATAAGAATACCTGACGGTTAATTCGTGAATAAAAGTGAAGTGCAGTAAGGTTGAATGTAATAAGAAAAGGAGGGTGGTCGAGAACATGCCGAAACCGGAACTTTACATGTGTGATAAGGAAAAAAGGAACACGACTAAAGAGTAGACAACACGCAACATATTTACCACTTTCTTCCTCTTAAATATTTTATTCACTTTCAATTTTCGTTTACCATCGCAAAACAGCCTTTTAAAACGAGCGTAACATTTCATAAAACACTCCTTTTATTCAATTTCAATTTAAAATGAAAATGAATATTTTAATACATAACTGTTATTTAACATAAATGTATTCCTGTTTTATGCGTTAAATGCGTACAACCCTTCAAACAGTACAACTGTACTTACATTAGTGAATTAATTTACTGCGCTAAGTGCAATAACACACGAATAATAGGCTATTTAAAAGTTTCTTCCAGAATTACAACAGTCTACTGTTAAAAATGCATTAATCATATATTTGTAGTTATATTTATTCTTAGGGCAACATTTTTTGTTAACACAAGAGTTTATTTCTATTATTCAAAAAATAATATTTTTGTAAGAATGTACTAAAGTATCCCATTCAGTTTATTCGTAGACTACCATTTATTGACAACCACGTTGCTTACAATTTAGAAACCATTTATTTTCCTTCTTAGTTAATCATGGGTGTATCCTTCAAGAAGTTCAGCACAGATGCTTCATCAGAAGCTGAAAAAACTGCAGATTGAAACAGAAAACTTCCAAAACATTGAGCTCTACTGTGCTGCCTCTCCCTAGCTCAGGTCCCGGTTATACCCTTATTATGTCTTGACATAATCTCTTTATTTTCATCAAAATACATTTTGTTAATTTTTATTAACATTTATTAATTTTTAAAAACTATACAGTATAATATACAACCATTTAAAAGTTTAACCACCTATTTTTGTTTTGAATAAGCAAATGACGTGAAAAAACGAAAAATTGTTTTTAAAGATCAGGACCTATGGACTACAAATTTATGGCACAGCTAAACCGAGCAATCTACAAAAATTACAAGCCTTTCAGTCAAAATGCCTACGTTTAATCACCTGCGCACCTTTTTATGTCAACAACAAAATTCTACATGACGACCTTAATATTCCGTTCATAAGTGAAGTAGTTAAGTCCAGCTACAGTGTTTCTCACAGAAAATTGCATGATCACCCCAACGAATTAATCACCAAACTATCGGATGCATCACTACCAGGAAATCCGCAGCGCAGGTTGAAACGTCAATGGGCCAGAGATCTTCTATAAAGTGATTTATTTTATTTTTCTTTCTTCTTTTTTTTCTTATGTTGTTATTTATCATTCATGTATCATGAACTTTATTTCATAGAACATATACCAATGGGTATCACTGTTCTTTTTCATTTATTTATTTTTATTTTTTATTTTTTTTCCTTGTCATCCTTTGTTTACTGTCATCTAATTTGCTCGTTGTATCTTCGTATATAGTTGCAAATAAAGTTATTAAAGTGAAAAAAAAAAAAGATCACATCCCAGTGGATAATTTAAGAAATGAAAAATAAAAAGGAAGTTAATAAAATTTTAGAATAAACATACAAACAAATTGATACTAAATACATAAAAGTTAACTAGAATAACATATATACAAAATTAGAGCAAGAATAACGTATAAATTAAATATTTTAAATTATAATTATACAGTATGATAAAATTATATCCTTAAAAATTATTTACGTGAGTAATAACAATCTTAAAATGACAAGATGAAAGAAACTACAAAATTGTCATTTTATAGTTTTATAAGATCTGACAAAAAATTAAATTATGGAATTTATTAAGTAAGTTATTATATTATTTTTTTGCAATTAATTATAATAGATCTTTACAACATTTTCTTCCTAGGCGGCATTTTAAATTTCGTCTCGATATTTACTGTATTAGAGAATTGATGAGGTCTGTTAACTTTCTGTTAAATTTTGAATACTTGATTTTAGCAGTTTCCGTTACAAAAGGAATTTTCAAGCCGGAATTTATTGTTAAATTTGTTACGTAAAGTGGTCAAGTGGGACGTTAATGAGAAAAAAATTAAAGATATTTTAAAAATATATAGGAATTCCTTAAAAAGGTTAAGGATTTTTTTATAAAATTCAGATATTTTAATAATTTAATTGATTAAGCGTAACTGTGATATTTAGGTCTAAGTTCGAAATAGTCAATAAAAATTGTATTAATTTTGTTACAAAAATAGTAAACCTAAACATTTTATCAATTAAGAACTAAGAAATCCTAAATTAATTTAAAAGGGCTAAAGTAATAAAACCGAAAGAGAATAGAAAAGGTCATAATTTTTAGTGGAGGATTTCAGAAAAAGATATTGGTGGTGGAGACGGCTAATGCTAGTATATTGCACTTCCACTCTTAACCGCTGAAATATATTGCCTTACGTTTAAGATACAACTGACTTTAAGCTACGACAGGGATCACTTCATCCCTTTTTATTTTCTTTGTTATCGGACAGTGAAGGAAATATTATTTTCACTTATTTCACCTCATAACAGTGTTCACTTCATTTATAATTATTTACCGACGTATTGGTTTGTAATAAACTATAATTAGATCATTAGCCTATAGAACGCTATTAAATCGCATAGTATAGAACTATAATTAGAAATAAACAGATTATAAAATTTGCAATAAAATACCATAATATTATAATCTAAAGTTTGTTTAAATAATTGCTGATAACAGAACAAGTTAATTCTTAACGTAAATGAAACTCTTTTGTGAAAGTCCTGACCCCGAACATCGATTATTTTTGGAAAAAAGGAAGTGGATATATATATTTATATTAATCAGTTAATATCTGAATTGATAGACCAGCTTTAATTTATTAGATGACTTATTATCGAAAGATTCCTTTAATACTAACTTTTTTTAATTTGAAAACTTCAACATTACAATCTGTTTTTACATTCAGAACAATAAGCAATATTAATAGGTATGTTATTAGTGTTTGTTGTTGTTTAGGTCATCAGCCAAAAGGCTGGTTTGAACCCGTAGAGGTTTTACTAAGTAAAACGAGGAGTGAGGTGGTTTACAATTGCCTTCCTCACTGAGTAGAAAAGTATGCTTATCAGCATGCCGGGCCCTCTGAAAAGCGCATATTTTCCACTCTGCAAATGACACCGTCACTTCATTCACCACAGGGTCTGGCTGTAAAGTGAAATTCATTACTTTCAGAGGAGGTAACGCTGACTAGTGTCTTTAACACCTCTACCCCTTCTGTTCTTAAATGATTCAGTCATTTAATTGGCTGACCATGTGATAAGAAACAGAACTATTTATTTTAGCCCTGCAACGAACAGATTGAGTGCAAATAATCTGACACTCCACCTGTTTATTATGGGCAGTATTAGTGTTTACTGAACGTTAAAAATCTCATTCAAAAACACATTCAATAATGCTTGATTTACAGATATTCCTGAGTCTTCTTACACGAATCTGTAAGGGAGATCAAGTACGTTATTTTACTTGAATCTTCCAAAACCAATGTTATTGTTGTCTGAAAAATTTAAAGTTTCAAAATAATTTAAATGTTTATGAAGCCTTTTTTGAAACTATTCGTTGTGAACAGTTATTTCCTGCTTCATTATTTTCACTGGTATATCAGTATAGCCATCTATTAGTGACAGACCAGAAACTTTAAAAGTTTTTGTCATGGTTTTCGCTTAGAAACGCTCAAGTATAGGGTGATTCAAAAAGAGCGCCGGTTTTTAAACGGCTGGTAAATGTTTGTTAATTGGTTGGCAACATTGTTTGACCTCATTTCTATTTCGGAGAACATTCCGATTGACGATTCAGTTGTAGTTTCTCTTGTTCGCAGTGTAGTCTGTGTCTAACCATGGAGAAGTTTGCTATTGCGCAACGAGTGTTAATCGTCAAAATTTTACCAGAGTGGAGAGAGTTATGCGGCTACTGTCAGGCGACTTCGCGGTACTCTGGGACGTAATGAAGCACCGAATGAATCAACAGTTCGCAGGCTCATGAAAAAGTTTTTTGAGACGGGTTCAACAGTCGACCTTAAAAGTTCTGGACGTCGTCGTTCTGGCCGAACTGAGCAGAACGTTGCGTTGGTTCGTGACAGTGTGGCTGTTAGCCCAGCAAAATCAATACCTCGCCGTTCTCAACAATTGGGTTTAAGATATTCTTCTGTACGGAGAATTCTTCGGTACGATCTCCAATATCACCCGTATAAAATTCAGTTGACGCAACATTTGAAAGTGGCAGACCACCAGAAGAGACGACAGTTTGTTGACTGGGTATTGAGAAAACGGCAGGATGATGACACCTTCGTAAACAAAATCATTTTCAGTGATGAGGCGCACTTCCACTTAAACGGTTTTGTTAATAAACAGAACTGCCGTATGTGGGGTTTAGAAAACCCTCGCGTGGTTAATGAAAGGGAAATGTATGCACAGCGAGTGACAGTTTGGTGCGGCTTTTGGTCGGGCGGTGTCATCGGCCCTTACTTTTTTGAAAATCAAGAAGGACAAGCCGTGACAGTAAATGGAGACCGTTACCGTACGATGATTAGGGAGTTTTTGTGGCGTCATTTGGATGGAATGGACATTGACGAGTTGTGGTTTCAACAGGATGGTGCCACCTGTCACGCTGCACGAGAAACAATTTTGTTGCTCCGTGAACGGTTCCAGGATCGCATCATTTCTCGTAATTCTGACCATCAATGGCCACCAAGGTCGTGTGACTTGACGCCTTGTGACTTTCATCTTTGGGGTCATCTGAAGTCATTGGTGTATGCCAATAAACCCCGAAACATCAATGACTTGAAGGAGGAAATTCGACGGGTTATCGGGCAAATGGAAGTCGAAACTTGTCGGGCAGTAATATCCAATTTCATGGACAGAGTTGATGCGTGCAAGCGCAGTAGAGGAGTTCACATGCATGACATCATTTTTCATACATAAAATCGGAAGGTAAGATGAACTTGTTGATGTATTTATTTTCAGTTTTTCAATAAAATAAATCTCTTAATTTGATACATCAAAACCGGCGCTCTTTTTGAATCACCCTTTATTTTTGTGTTCGAATTTCTAGCTGTTCCCCAGAGTTGACTTCCATAAGTCCACAATGGTTTTAATGCAGATTTATAGAGCATTAACTTGGATAAGCCTAAGTTTTGTTCTAAAATCCAATAAATGTTTTTAACTTACCGGTGTACTTTGATGGTTGGGGTTCAATTAACCATACTCTCTCAGGAATGGTCGGCCTGAGTCAGTACAAGACTACACCTCACTTACACGTCATACACATCATCCTCATCTCATTGGGCCATGGGGTTGCTTATTGTTCTGAATTGAACAGATTGCAACGTACACAAACTAGGAATTACAAAAAAAAAAAAAACTTTGAGTTCAACTAGTATTGCTTGATTTGATTATGTCTTGTCCATCGTAGTTTACGATCCAGATGTATATCAAAATATCTAACGACATTAGAGGATGAAATTAATTTTTGGGTGAGGTACACTTCAGGGCTATCTTGTTGTAGCATCGAGAAATAAAATTACAAGTGTATTATGGACAATTTTTTAAAAATACCTTCGATAGATGCATCATTTCACCAGCTCTTTCACAGTTTTTCAAACGGCATTATAAACAAATAAGGTAATATAAGGTAAATTGTATCAATTTACTTTTGGCTCAATGCTTAAGTGTAATCTATTGTGGATTAGAGGTTAAGAAATCTTTAATAAGCGTACATTGAGATTAAGGACCATTAACAAACTATTCACCGAAATTAGAAAACCACATAAATCCTGAGATACTAACATTATAACAACGGCACTGCCACAAAATTACAAAGAGGATTACAGTTAGAATATGGATCATGTATTCTCCCCGGTGAGGGTTTTTCACTGGGTGATTTCCTCAATAAAGGAAACAACAGAATACGAGTATTACCACATAAATACTACAGTTTATATTGATGTATAGTAGTAGATGTTTTTAAATGAAAATAAATTGGAAAAAATTAATAACGTAATTTTATTTTCAATTACTAAAACATTAGGGATGATTTAAATGTAGAGTATAGGATATTTTCATAAATCGTTAACAATATATTTAATGGTATTTCTGCTGATGAATTTTCATACATCCTAATGATTCTAAATGGAATGTTTAGTTCCTGATTTATGCTGAATTGGGATAAAATTGTCATTAGCAGTACTGGAAGGTAAACGAAGAAGTAGCTTACGGTTTTTGTTTCTATCCCAAAGAAATTGACATAAACGATCCACAGTGTTTTACCATAATTCACTTTAAGTTTTGAGTTAAAGTAAGCGTTTTCTTAGAATGAAAGATATGATTTTTTTATACTACATATCTAATACAAGTTTCATCATCTAAAATAAAATGTTTGAGTGTGGGGGTAGAAAAGTAGCTAAAGGGGATGATCCAGTCAATCAGTAGGGAATGTGTTAGCAGGGTGCAGAAACTATCACCATCAAGATTGAAAAACTCCCGAAACCACTTTGCTACAAAATCGGAATCCTAATCCAGTGGAGCACTTTATCTCCTCGGGGTTGAATGTGCTTCTGCGGGGTTAAAAGCTAAAAGCGGCCCTGTTGAGGGACAGATGGCTCGGAACCGTGATAACACCACCCTTTAGTTCACTCTTACAACATCCACTATTTTATTTTCTGTCTCGTCTAGACCTTTATGATCGAAGAATGGGTAAGACGTTTCTGGTTTTTAACAATTTGTACTTTTTAAAAAGAAAAACAGTTACATTATCAATAACCATATAGATACAAACATATTTCTAGCTGAACTAAAATGGATTTTAATAGGTTCGTATAGGTAAAACATCACCAGATGAGACACACACACATGAAATATTTCTATATAATATCCATCCTGGACCACAGCTAAACATCAATATGTTAATGCATTTTGTGTCTATTGATAACAGAGATTCTGTTCAAAATCTTTCTAATATTAGGTATCATTTAATTTACAGCCATAACAACTCCTAAAGGAACATTCATTAACTTTTAAACAACGTAGGCCTACTTATGATTATGTTTCTATTTTTAACATTTTAATTAGGTACTTTAAAGCGGCAGGCATGTGACTGTAAGTTCTACTAATTTTATTTATTAAATAAATAATGTTAACTTAAAATGAAGTAGACTGGTTAACTAAAATCATGGTATTAATACATCATTGCATATTAAAAATATTTTTTATTATTCTCTTCAAACAAAATTTTTTGTTTAAACTAATCTGATTTAATGGAACTGTTTAAGTTTAATAATTTTTAATTCTGCCAATAAAGTTAAATGAAAGTCTTTTTATTATTTATTATAGCCAAATCCCTAACGGACCTAGGCTGAGGTGTTACAGTATAGCCTAATACAATACATTTTTTTATACTTTATGACCACAAGGGGTTTAGTCAGTTTGTCTTTAATTTCTTCTGGGTGTTCTTTAATTTTTGTTCCTAGTGTTTTTTCAATCATTCAGTTCTGTTTTGTCTTTCTTCAACTGAATAAACCCCATTTCTGTAGTTTGCTTGTTTTTACATTTAATTGTTTACTTTTATCGTTAATGCCATTTTTGTATTTTGGGGATTTTTCTTTTAAATCATTTATTGCTAATTCAAGTTTTTCCAAGCCTCTTTGATTCCTTTTATCCACTGAATTTTTGAGTTTTTAGAGTTATACAGTTTTTCCACTATTATTATAAATAGCCTACTGATTTTTTTATATACCTACTGAATAATTTACAATACATTTTATTATAGACTTAGTGTAATTGTAATAACTACAGGATAATAATTTTGTATTTACATTAGGCATGATATTTCCCTCAGATTTTTCAACAAACAACAATAATAATAATGGTAACACAAACTAAATGGAACTGTCAAAAGAACAATCGTGAGCATCGGCAATCCATGTTACAATACAAGCAAGCATACAGTAAATAATATCTACCGTATACAACTGATCTACCGTACATAAAGTAAGAATAAAAATTAATTCTGACTGTTTGTATAAGGGATGAAACTTTCACAAAAGGATAAAGAGATGCGGAAAGGGATGAAAAAAGGAGAGGGAGTCTAAGGGAGTTATTGTATTATTTTTCCATCGTATTGGATTATCGTCAGAGAACACCCAACCCTATGTCACCCCCTTGATCTCAAGTAAAAATTGTACGGCATCCTACATAAAGTTAGGGGTTGAACTTAGTACTACAACAATATATGAGGTGACTGAACGCTGAGTAAAAACACGCTTCAAATTCGATTTCTGTAAATACATAAAGAATGAATCGAACGTTTTTAATAGCCGATCGGCTGTCTGTTGCGATATCATGTTTCATTTAGAATGATGATTTTTCTCGTTTTTCTTTTTTGAAGGGTTGTTTTATTAAGGGTCTATGTAGTCTTTGTCACCCGTTTGATAGGGGTAGAAAAAGAAATACTATAACTGTTTTCAATTGTATGATTATAGATGTAGCATTGCTATTATTATAGTGTTGTTACTGGAATTATGATTGGTATAATAACACAGTTGATAAAATTTCTTTTTTTTTTCTTATAGGCTTAGTATATTTGTCATTTTGTATTGTCTGTTTATTTACGACTGTCACAAGAAAAATACTGACAAAAATCATTTATGTACTATTTGAAAATTTCTTTGAAAGTTTTAACTTTTCCTGAGTATTTGGTGTTGTTTGGGGAGTCTGGAAAAGATTTACGTTGACATTATTTAGTTAAACTACACAATTGTATGACCTCCTAATTTGTTTGAAGAAGTCCACAATTTATCTCAAAATCAGAGTACATTTCAGTAATAAAGCTTTAAAACTGGTACATTTACTCGGAATTTAATGTGTCTTACGAGCAGCCATGAGCTGCAGAAACTGAACCGGAAAATTTTGATAAAACACACTGGTTAAAAAAGCGGAAGAAGACCTTTTCAGTTTTTATCATATCTTGTTTCTGCTAGTTTAAATGTACTATAATTCAACGTGTTGGATCCTAACTACTGAGGAAAGTCATCGTACAGGCTACTGAGATGTGACCTTTACCAGAGTATCGATTTTATGAACGTAATGTCCCAGACGTGATGGAATAGCTAAAATTGTTCACTTACAAACCAATACGACAACGCGGTATTGGACTACATCGGAAGAGATGGGCCTTCTAATTTAATCGAGAAGTGGATAATTACAAATTTTGAAGTTTTACCAGGTCAGTAGGACTTTTCTATGTGATTTACAATGATTATTTTATTTAAAAAATTATTATATGATTTTTTTTTTAATTTTATGAATTGTATTAATTGTTTGTATAAATTTTTTTATTTATCTGTCAATTTTAAACTTTTTTTTAAACGAAATACCATAAAAAATTATTATTCTATCATTCAGTTTAGAAATAAATTCAATCTAATAAACTTTTCCTTACAATTCTAAGAATGTGACTTTTACTATTTTACATTCGTAGGAAATTACACAGGATCTCATTATTGTGCGTCTTAAAAATATATATTGAATCGCTGTATAAAGAATATTACAAAAGTATGTGTTCAAAATTAAACGAAGTTCAGAAGTAATTTGATTCAAACAAACTTGAGATTTAAAAACCAGAACCGAGGTAATTAAAATATGGATATTTTTAGTTATCTCGTAAGATAATTTTTACTAATTGTTACATATTTTTTTTAATTAATTTCTGTAAACCGTAAATAAATTTCTTTTCTTTATAATATTCACGTTCCTAATCAAAGTATCATTTAATCATAACTCATAAATTTAAAAAGAGCTTAACAAACAAATTAAGTGTAAAATTCAGTATACCTACCGATTATTGTACAAATGATAATTTTATTTTGAATTAGCAGATGTATAAGAAAACAAGTTAAATATATAGAGAAAAGTGTGAGGCATGTAAAGAATAAATAATTTCCGGTCAAATTCTAAAACTGGACAGGAAGTTTAAGAAAATGTGATACTTCCGACAACCTTTTTTATTCATATGGTAACAGTTTAACCGTTTTTAGGTTAACAACAACTGATTCACATGAGCTGTAACGATTGAGCAGCTGGAAGAAATTCTAGAACATTGAATAATCTTGTAGACCTATTATTAAATTAAATAACTCAATAAAAGTAGGATTTTTTTTATTCCTAATGTATTTACGTTACAATCTGTTCAATTTAGAACAATGAGCAACTCCATAACCCAATGAGATGAGGGTGATATGTATGACGTGTAATAAGGTGTAGTCATGTACAGACCCAGGCCGACCATTCCTGAGAGAGTATGGTTAATTGAACCGCAACCATCAAAATACACCGGTAACCACTGTCTAGTGTTCAAATCTATGTAAAAGTAACTACCTTTACCAGGATTTGAACCAGGAACCTTCGTCTCCGAAAATCAGCTGTTAAACAGTGACTCGCGGCGACGACTTTACCTCTAGACCAACCGGTGGGTAAAAAAAATAAATAGGATTATATTACATTAACGTAACAAATAATAGAATAAATCTGTAAAAATTATGTGGGTAAAAAGTGAAAACTCATTATTATAAAACTGATTTTATGAATTGAAGCTTTTTGGAAAGGTACATAAAATACAATAAGTATTGCTTAATATTGTTTACTTCATTTTTACATCTTTTAAGCAAGTTGTGGAAATGTAAATATTTTAGATGTTTTTTTAAATTTCATGTTCAAAACTTAAGGAAACATTTTCAGAATTTTTAGCTTATTAGATCACCAAAAATCAATGATGTGTAGTTGAGTGAATTGGTGAACAGAAGTTAAAATTGATAAAAAAAATTATTTATTTAAAAATGGACTTATGTAAATGTAATGTTATGAAACAGAACTTTGTTATTTACTTTTACTTTCATGAAAAACATTACAAGTAAAACCACATACTATGAAAACACAAGTTACAGTTTCAAAATTAAAAACATTACAAAAAGGGAGAGATCACTCTCACTGTAGCAGAAGCCAAGTAGTTAAATCCAGGTTTAGATGGTTCTAAAGAAAGAGAGGGAAAGAAAACTTTTAAAGAAATAAGGGGAACCAAAGGAAAGAAAAATATAAAACGTAAAACGTGCACTATATTAAGGTATTATGCTGATGAGATCATTCTGTTACCGCAATAACTGTGGATTTATATAGGAATATAGAAATTAATTAGACCATCTAAGATATCTGAGACGGTGTACTGGATATTTTAACCTCACATCAAACTTCTAATATTACATTTAAAGGTACTTTTATCCCTCCGAATTTATGATAATTAAACGAATTTTAAATAACTGACATATTATAACTCAAAGAGGATATATGTATTTTGTTTGCAATTAATAACATGGTATAATAATCTTAAGAACACTTGTTGAAGATTTAATTCAAATTTTGTAATTAATTAACATGTAGGCTAATAATCGTATTAAGAAGTTTAATTATCCCTTTTTTTACTTTTGAGACCGCTAAGGATCACTTTAGTCAGCTATTTAGAAGCTCTCTCTGCATTCCTTTCTCTGATTTTTCGCCAATATTTGGTCATTCTGATCGATCTGGCCTGTCTCTCTGCATCTGAAACAACCGTTTTAGTACCTCTGTTTTCGGTTTTGGTTTTAAATTTAAAGTTTTTGTCTTTAAGTATGTCTGTCTTAACTCTCTTCAGCTCCAGATCCCTAAAAGTTAAATTTAGTTCTTCCATATCCTCTTTGATATACTTGATCCAATTGGTGCTGTTTTTTTGGCAAACAAGTTCCTTGTAATTCTGTCTTCTGGTGTTCTAATTAAATGGTCAAAGAAAGATATTTTTTTTCATGGCGTCTACTATTGCCTCATTATCTTGGTAGATAATTTTGTTGGGTAAGAGTCTCCATTCCCCATCTTCTTTGGGTTTTTTGCCTATACAAGTTCTAAGGATATTTCGTTCAAGTTTTGAATCTTGTCCTTTTTATGACATATAAAATATAAATATTTTAAATTTTGCAGTTTTTTATTTGAAGTCGCATCAACAGCCCGGTTATTAGCGAATACAGTGGGTTAGGGAACAGGAACCGTGGGTTTTGGCACGTAATAATTTTTAGACCCTAGCCGGGACTCGAACCCGGGATCTCTGCTTAGTAGGCTAGTGCGCTAACGACTACGTCGTGGAGGCGGCGATAGTTTCAGTTTAATTATTATTTTGATGGCATATAAATATTAATATTTCAAATAAATTTTTGTCGTTTATTTTAACGTCGCATCAACAGCTTGGTTATTAGTGGCTACGGTGGGTTATGCAACTTTTTTTTTTTTTTTTTTTTTTTTTTTTTTTTTTTTTTTTTTTTTTTTTTTTTTTTGTTTAGTTTAACGTTCGACTGTTCTGCAATTACTGCTAATGCAGACGGTGAAGGATGAAATGATTTTTTTGTAACGTATGAAAAGATGCCGTGCCTGAATGGGATTCGAACCCAAGACCGCATGATGAGAGGCGAGCACGTTACCAACTGCGCCAATGCGGCCGGCGGGTTATGCAACTGGAATAGCGGGTTTTTACTAGCAATAATTTCCTGACCTTAGCTAGGAATCGAACCCGGGGCCTCCCGTTGTAGGCTAGCGTGCTACCACTAGGCTACACTATGGATATGGCCTAAACTGCAATTTATGTATAATTCAAATTTTGAAACTAATTCTTCATGGCGCAGTTAAAAAATATTTAAACGCATATTACAAAGTAATAACGAAAAATCAACGAACGCAAAAGTAAGCCCTAAATATACAGCATTTTTTACACAATTAAAAAATTTAATCTCAAAAATTTTATTAATAAATTCTACCAACATTCCTAGATAAAAATCTATAATAAATATTATAAGGAAAAATAATATTATTTTCTTACAAAAATAAAATATTAATACAATATTAAACAAACCTATTTAATAAGCTGTGGATTCCATTTAGTAAGCCAGTCCCATACGAAAACTCGCACGAAAAAAAACAAATTATTTACAATTCGACATTAACTTTTTTATTATTACAATAAAAACAGTAAATTTAATACCTGATAAAATTTCAAATTGGTGCTCTTAGGAGTAAATACATTAATTAGGCAATTAGGCATAATTATGTTTTATTATTATTATTATTATTATAAATAATTAATTGTTAAGTACTGTTTCAAACAGTATAGGCCTTTTTAGTCTAATTATTTCTCATAATTAACAAGATAATAAAAAAATAATACAGCAATTAAAAGAAAAACGACTAATTGAAATATCCGACATTGATTCCACTGTCAAATTTAATAATGAGAATTTTTTGAATGGTTTTATTTTACAAAAGATAAAAATGTAAATACATATTTTGAAAATATAATTATTTACATATGTTTTATAATGAGAAACACAATTTTTTCAGTAAAACACAGTTACTAATCTACAGTTCATAAAAACATTTTTGGTACATTTAAAGCCGAACTAAACGTTCTTCAAACGTATCTTGAGGTTACAAGTGAAATGATTAATTTTCGGATTACCCCATGGAGAAACAGTATGAAAATAACATTTTGAAAATTTAAATCCCATTACATCGTTGTACTGCACGCGCTTACCGTATATCTCTATTTTAGAAACGCTCAAAACTTATTATTATTAGCTCAAAAATTGTTTATACATATATTCTTATCTTTGAAACCATATAATAATTATAAGGTTTCACATGATTAGAATATATATGAATATTATTTACGGCTCCGAAATTTACTGTTCAATAAAACATTCTAATTTACAAGGCTTTGAGGCATTTCAGTCAAAAACATCATGTCTCAGTATGAAATGAAACCTAACATTTATGTACTTCCACCAAAATACCCCAAAACCACCAAACCTTACCTTTCAACCTTTCACTAAAACTGACTAACCTTTGATAACCTTTTATACCAACCAAACAACCTTTATACCTTACGACCAAAATTCTATCGAACGCATGTACGAACACTTTCAAAAATTACAATACGATAACCCATAAGTCCATTCACTTTCCATCTTTATCTTTATCTAAAAATACTGCAAGCCGCTTAACAAAATGCTGGACTTGTTAATTTAACAAAATACAGGTTACTCAAATTTCAAAAGATTGCAGCTCACAATCTATGGTGACCAATGACCAATGGGGCTGTACCCCTTCCATATAGTTTCAACACAAATATCATCACATTTACTTGTATAATTTTTACAGTAAAACATAAACAATTGAAAAAATAAAAGAAATATCCGCGTGAATACCTTAACACATTCAATGCTAAAAAATTATGAGGTGTCTCTCCCGTCGGGCTGATTACTTGTACAATATGTTCTCCGCTTGCTTTATGTACGGTCTACAACTTATGTTACTAACGTTTTTACATATTTATTTTATTTGCGACCTATATATATGTAGATTTATGTTTTCAAATAACATAAAAAAACAATTCAATGTTTTTTATTTTATTTTCTCCTGTTATAATAAATGTAGCTTACTTCTTGTTTGAATTTTTCCATTTACTTTAACGATCTACGAATAATTTCTTATATAATTTTAAACAGCAGATAATATACTTTTAAAGTAAATTTTAAAGTATATCAGTTATTTCAGAAACCCCATAAGTCAAAAAACTAACTTTTGGAAAAATAAAAAAATTGTAATTTATTGTTTCAATTAAAAAATATAAATTGTTCAGAGGGCTGTCCCCTTCAATAAAAAATAAACTTTTATCTTTTTAAAGACAAGCCACTTGTTAAAAAAAAAGTTAAAAATTTAGACTAAAGTTGTTCTGAAATAAATTGGAGTAAAATGTTAACCTACGTTGTTTTCTGTAAAATACGTTGTTGGACCTGAAGAAAATTGTGCTGTACAATAGTATTCATTATTTATTTCAGTAGTTTATATTATGACTTAAAATAACTTTCTGTAATAATAAAAATTGTAATTCTTAGCTTTAAGAAAGAAAAATGTTGATTTTCAGGGCTATTTACGTTCTTCAACGTTGTCATACACACCTTAAAAAGATTTTTGCATAGAGTCTTTGTATGGCCTCTTCCACAAGAAAATAGAGCTTAAGTTTCAAAAGAACATCCACTTTCATTTTTTAATTAGAAGGAAGAACTTACTATTCTTAAGGATAAGCCTTTTCTTAGTATCATTTAAGGAAAGCCAGGCTTATGTAATTTTTATAGGGATGGTGTGTTTACATTCAGTTAGTTCTAAAACGCATTAACGAAAAAATGTAAAATTTTGACTTATAGGCTTTCTGAAATGACTGATTCCAGTGTAAGCTATTTTAAATCGATATCTGCAAAGATACTAAATTGACGGCTTCAACTGCACCCTGAAAACCCGTTAAAAATACTGAACTAGTAGGCCTATACTATACAAGGGAAGAAGATTGTATGACGAAAATTCAAAAACGAACAGCACGGAAACAAAGAAACCTTTTTCTGAGGATTACATAGTAGCAACAAACTGGTATCGGAAAGATGTTGTCCTTTCGGAATTACTTAAAATGATAACAAAACAGAACCCGCTAGGTGAGACGACAGCCTGGCAGTAACACCTACCCATAACCCACTAGGCGAGTCTCTAGCACTGAATGTGTTAAATAAAAATTTAAAAAACCCTAAAATTTCGATAAATTTTGAAAGAAGACATGATATTGTAGTAATTTTTAAAGGCCCCACATTTTTTAAGACTATTGACCCAAGCTATATTTAAACGTAAATTTACAATAATGATTTAAATAAAATTAAAAATATTGATAAATAATTTTAAGTAATAAGGATGAAAATGAACTGACGATAAGAAGCCAGCGGGAGTTAAAATGTATGCCAACAAAAATCGATGCTATCCGTTCAACAGGCAGAGCATGAGTCATACAAACTCAGTTGCTATAGTTACTACGAGTCTATTACTACTACTATTACTTATTAAAGTGATTAAAAAATACTTCCCCCTTTATAAATACCATAATGCCCTAAATATCGATTCTTTTTGTCAAATTACATTTACATCTTTCTCAACATCCCAATTTTAATAACTTTAAGAAATATCGTTATACTATCAAAGCAAAGCAGTCATACAGCTGTTGCAACATAGAGTTTTGATAATAAAAACAAAAATTCTAGTGTGAAACACTCACATAACTTTCTCTTGCCAACGCAAATAATTAACAATATAACCTATTAATTAGTAATAAAACATTAGAAATAAACAAAAAACTAACCTCAAAAAACATAACCTAATTTTAATCATGAGTGAATAATGCAAAATGAATGCCAACGTTAGTTTGACTAAATAATACGGAAAATCACTCTTTAACGCTAAACTAGGCTCCGTAGAGAAAAATGCTCTAAATAAAAGTTGTAGTTCTTTTAATTTCCTTTAAATCCAATTATACACTTTTGTCGTGAAATGCATACTACGACCGAAATCTTAAAAAATCCATTATTTTACAGAGTTGCATATGAAAATAACAGAAAATCACTAATTACCAATAAACTAAGCGTTATAAAAAGAAATATTTGGAATAAAAGTTACAGGGTTTTAAAATGTCTACAACTTCAATTACGTACACTTTTGCCCTAAAATGCATATTAAGTCCGCGACCTTAAGAAAAACATTTTTTTCTACGAGAGCACAGCCTTCCCAAGAATGTCAGCAGATATGGTGCTTACACTTTTATGTAGAGCATAAAAATTTAGTAATTGAGGTTATTTTTTGTAAATAGTAGGAGCCGTTTTTGAGAAAATCGCAAAAAAGTGTAAAATTACACGAGTAAACTACTACTTCCGGTTGACAGATTTTGATAAAAATGTTTTTGTCGGATCCTCTAAAGATACCTAACTTAAGTTACACGTTTCAAGTTCGTACGATGCTCCGTTCTTGAGATAGTTTGTTCACACACATACACACACGGATACACCCATCCATTGCTAAAAACATGTTTTTGGGTTCAGAGGGTCTGAAAACATGTAGGCTAGTCTATATCCGGTGAAAACTCGATTTCAAAAAATTCGACATGAAACCAATCTATTCCTTTCTATATAGGCTATTCATATAGGCAAGAGAAGGTAAAAACTTTACATTTTTAAGCGTTATTTCTGAATTTGAATGTAATAATAAATTTATTAAGTTTTTACCTAAATCTTGTTCATGGACAGGGACTATTTTTTAAAGTTGCATCAATTTGTTTTGGTTATTAGTGACTGCTATGGTTACGGTACGTGACAGATGGGTTTTAAGGTTAATAATAATTTCCAGACCCTAGCAGGGAAACAAACCTGGGATCTTGGTAATTAGGGACTACTTTTGGGTAAGGAACGGTGAGTTAATCTCGTAATAATTTAACAGGTCCTAACCGAAAATCGAACCCTGGACCTTAACTTTGTAGTACAGCAAGCTAATCACTGGGTCACGTTATTTACTTTAAAAAGTTCAGAATTTATTGAAGTGTTGAGAATAAACTACAGTGATATTCAACAATTTTTCAAATAACATCTGCAATATATTACATGTAGACACACTTTTATGACAATTTTTCTGCAGAGATTTCATATTTTAAAATATTGCCTCTTATGTAGAAAGAAAATAATAAAAAAGTAAGTACTACGGGTAGATCAGAGAAGGGAAAGATGAGTGTTATACAAAGATAGACCTGACAGAATACTATGATGTAAATCTATAACGTTTTCAATAATTTTAGAATTTCAAAATAGCAAGTCCACAGAGTATAAAACAAGGAGGTACTACTACAAAACACCACAAAAGGAAGATTTTTTAAGCATGATAAATTCACGGCTCCCACTTATATGTCAAAAACAGAAGTTGAATTCTTAAAGGAATGTATTAAAATCGATTACTTATTCTTACGTTATTTTGCGGTTGATTTTGGTATTCTATTGTATCAAGAACACAAGTATTGCAACAAGAATAAGAAAGAGAATGAGGGAGAGAATAAATGAAAGAAATAAAGAGGCCGGAGGCATTCCCTAATTAGCAGAGCAAGGGTTATAACTAATTCAGGAATTAATTACAATATTTCTTATCAAAGTTATAGTCTTGTTTCGTTTCCTACTTCAACCTTGTTTCTTCAAACAACGTTCTCCCCATCCATTACTTTTCCTAATTCCTCCATATCTTTTCCCATCCTTGAACAGAACTTAATTTGTAAAATTAATCTGCTAATCTTTGAATTAAATCAAATATTTCTAATTGAAAATTAGTTTTTTAATATTTTTCCTCTAATGTACTGGCCCTATCGTACATGCTACAAAGAATCTAGTATAATAACCGAATACAACAATTAATTTTCTATTCAGAAATAATATTTTATCGTTGATAATTATTTAATTACTATATTTTTGAAATAATAACTTGTGTACCATGAAATACGAAATAATTTATTTCCAAAGAACTGCAAATATAACAAAGTTGATAATATTATTCTAGTAGAGGTTATTAATAATTTAATTAATTCCATAATAATTATTGTCAAAAACTGTTGATGTTTCGAAAAATAAATTTTTAAAACTTTAACTAACCTGTACGCACTGCTACGCCTACGAAAATCGAATTTAAAGAGAACTCGTTATAACTATTCTGTTTTATTTTTATTGAAGTGCTTTTATATTATATACTGTAAAGATTTTTTTCTTTACCGTCTGGTGCGTACACGATTAAATTGAAAGGTTTAAAACTAAAACATCTGTATTTTAAAAGTCGAACAACTGATTTTTCCGAAAGCACAAGAACAACATTTAAACCCCCAAATTTCTTTCTACTCATCAGATAGAGGTTTTCAAAAGGTTAAATAATGTGCTCCAGAAACTGAGAAATCTATAGTTAAAATTTTATTTAATGTACATAATTTTGGAAAATCTAAATACTAAACTTAAAGAAATAATTTGATTGCCTTGTTATCTTAAAATACAATGTTCCAACCGATCTGGATGTTAATTTGTGGCAGCAAAGCCTTCAAATCATTTCCTGAATAGGTTACTGCTTTTCCGAAGTTAATTCTTGTGACTCATTACTAATTTCTGAAATTATGTATCCAACGACACATTTCTAAAATTTTTTTGTGTGTTCACAGACATACATTCGAAACAATAGAATAAATATTTCCAATTTATTACAAATAGGCCTTAATATGTTGTAAGGTATTTTTGAATTGTTGACAGAAGCAAGTGTTAGTTCACTAAAAACAAAAATTACATTTAAATATTTAAATGCACACTTTACAATAGACAAAATGTTGGACTACTGCAGTGATACCAAATGAAAATGATTTTTCAGTAGTGACAAAAAAATTGTTTTCACGTTCCATCTGCAATTAGCGGCTTCCCGGTCCGTGCTTATCTCAAAAGCTCTCGATTTCTATTCTAAACAAAACGATACGATCAAATTAGGAAAAGCTGCAGTATTCTTACTCTCCATTTTTTGGATGTACTTAAAAAAAAGTTTGAAAAGGGTTTTCTAGAGAAATGTTTCTATTTCATGTATTGAATCATTTTAAATGTTTTCTAAAGGCTAGGTGGCCTAATTTAACTTAATTTTCGAAGTAATTATTGATTTAAAAATACATTTATTTGTTATATACATTTTACATTTTATATTTTGTGTACATTTTATAGTTATTATATCATAGTTTATTCTGATTTAATTTCTGAATGGTATGCTCAAATAAGTGAAAAAATTATTAAAATTGTTAATGTTTAATTAATTAAACCTAGTTAAAAAAAAACCGGAAAAATAAAACCCAAAATTAGAGAAGTTAAATATTTACTTTTTCGTTTAAAAAAAGCATGATGACTGTTGACGCAGCACAAAAAGATCACGCTAACAAATGATGAGAATTGCATTTTTAAACTGTTCAGAGCAATTTAAATTGTAGGCGGGAAATTGAGTGCATTAACAGACTGTAGTTGGCAACCATTGTTACAAAACTGATACTTGTTCAATTTACATTTTTTTAACATTTATCCTATGTAATATTGTAATAATTGGAATTTAGTAATACAGACCACACAAATACACCCTTTATAACTGGTGGATTTTTAAAAGTGCTTTGTAATGTTTTGTGAAAAATAAAAACTCATTACTATAAATTATTTTCGCAGTGAAAAAATACACCCCAACAATATTATTTTTCATTGTTTACTTTATTTGTTTACGAAACGTTATCTTTTTTTAACCTAGTTTTTTCGTTGTTTTTGTACATTGTTTCCGCTGCGACAAAAAGGATAGGAGTTATAAGATTTCAGATATTTTTGTGTTAATTAATTTGTATTATTATCTGTTTCATGTTAATTGTTTCTGTTTAGTTGAATTTTTTGTTCCAGCTAACCTAAAAGCCCTGCTTTCCTAATATAGAATTCCTAATAGTAGAAGAAAATTTTAATAGATTTTCACAGATACAACCACTTTTTCATTCAAATTTTTTATTTTAAACCACAATAATTAACGCCCCCTATTATACAACCAATAAAACGCTCCACTCAAACCTAAAGTACCCTAAATATAATTATGACGTTTTCTTTCAACTTTATACAAAATTTAAGAAGAAACTCACGAACCACCATAAGACCATTGATCTCAAATCTGACTACGCAGACTCTCCCAAACAATCCAATAAAATGACTATACCCCAACGAACTAAACACTGCAGGCGAGATCTAGCCTATAACAACCAAGGTCGGGTGTGAGGTTGCGCCTTCTCTAAGTCACACTCTGTTCCACCAAACTCCACCTGACTTTCTGTTAGGCTGTCATCCACAACGGGATCACAACGTGACAACGCAGGATACGATTAACGATAGTCAATTGGCTCTGGGCTGTGGTCTAGGTCACTATGCTCCGCCTTCATCTGCAGTCTCTAGTTCGTTTAGCCATAAAATGTTAATGGAGCTCAGATTTTATCAACTAACTTTGTACAGTAATCGACTAACCATTACAGTGATGTAAATGCTGTACTTATCTATTCACGTCGGAGTTCTGTCACTGGACTGTGTCTCCACTCACGTTTTTTATCATGTTATTTTTTCATATTTTATGTTATCATATTCACTGATTGTATCTAACAGATTGTGAATTTCTTGAATAAAGGTTCAAAAACCCACAAACAAATTTGATCAGTATATTGTTACGGATATTATTTTTCATATAATTCAGCAGATAGAAATACAGAAACAGTACATTTTGTTGATTACACAGATATTCTCTCACTGCATGATAATCCAAATACAACTTCAGATCATTTATACAGCCACCTAAATTTAATTCATATATGATTGAAAAAATGAAGAGTTTAGTAGCCACAACAAACGTTTTCCTTATAGTGTATTATTCACAAACAAATACATCACTTATCCAGAAGTCAAATTTCAAAATAAACAGTTAACATAAGGCTTCTTCTTCAAGTATCTATCTGTTAAGACTGTTGGTGAATACCACAACAAGTCGCACTTTTCCGTTGCATTGTGATGAAGCTAAACCAAGTTCACAGATTTCGAAGCTACAACACTCTTCTTCTGCCTGGTTCTCGTTTTCCATATTTTCCCTTACAAAATGCTTTGTAGTAACGAATATCGTGATTCATTTGACATGTGTTGTTTAGGTCAACAACCGAAAGGCTGGTTTGTACCTCTACAGGTTTTACAAAGTAAAAACGAAGAGTGAGGTGGTTTACTATTGCCTTCTAGAGGAAGGCAATTGTAAACCACCTTACTCCACGTTACTTAGTAAAGTCTCTAGAAATTCAAATTAATCTTTCGGCTGATGGTCTTAATAAACAACAGTAACAATCATAATCTACGTAGATTTTTTTTAAACGAATTTTCTTGATACTTTGCTACAATATTAAAAGAACAATGCCGTTGAGCTTACAACTTAATGTGTTACAAGGTTGCTTTGATAAGTTGGAAGTAAACAGATAAAATCATTAATAAATATGACTACATGAAAAACACAAAGTTTTGTGCTAGTGGTATAGTAAATGTTCTGTACTTGTGTTTATTTATATAAATAATAAATGAAAAAATTTCCCAGTCGGTACTTAATGCTCATAATAAGCAGTTTGCATTTCCTTTTCCTCTTTTCCTTATCACGCAACAAATAATATAATTTAAAAATATAAAAGAAAAAGAAAAAATACTTTCAGGATTGTAAGAAACTGAAACAATATATTTCATGTCCATTTGATATATTTATATGAATTCATAATTTTTATTTTATTTAAAAATCACGCTATGTGAAAATAAAAATAAGTTAACATGTTCTCTTCCGTTACAGTATCGATTGTATAATTTATTTTTTAGTTATATTATTCGTTGCAATTGTATTAAATTACATCAATACTAACGTAGTTAAGAATATCTTTACATAAAAGATTGTGTAAAAATATCTTTCATGTTCCGCAAGGTTCTATACTTGGATTGAGATTATTTTATTAAAGACTTTTACATAAAACAAAATTTTTAATCACTTCTACATCACAAGCATAGTCATTTATATAAATTATAAAACTAAGAAACCATTAAGATATTATTTACTCATTTACATTTAAAACAAAAAAAATTAACCATCGACTAATTCAAGATCAAGTTTAGTGAAAAAAATTAACAACTAGTTAAACCAGAATTTGTATATTGAGTACTCGAACTAAACACTTGTTTTAAACATTTTTTAAACTAGAAAAACTGCTGGATTCACACTAGGGTGTAGATATTTTTGAAAATAAAATAAATCAAAATGTCATTTGAATGGATAAAGTAAAATGTAATAGTAATCAACACGCTAAAATTTACAGGATTGTGTGAAAATAATTTTATTTCATAAATAACTTGATTTTAACATTATAACACAATATGATTGTTCAGTTTAGATCGTTCACAAAAGAAGTCTAAGAGAAAATTTTTAAA
This sequence comes from Catonia carolina, assembly GCA_035578175.1. Classification (NCBI taxonomy): domain Eukaryota; kingdom Metazoa; phylum Arthropoda; class Insecta; order Hemiptera; family Achilidae; genus Catonia; species Catonia carolina. The sequence goes on along the minus strand of JAQMRL010000001.1, from coordinate 249,108,497 downwards.
CACGAATTGTTAATAATATAGGGTGATTCAAAAAGAGCGCCGGTTTTGATATATCAAATTAAGAGATTTATTTTATTGAAAAACTGAAAATAAATACATCAACAAGTTCATCTTACCTTCCGATTTCATGTATGAAAAATGATGACATGCATGTGTCCTCCTCTACTGCGCTGGCACGCATCAACTCTGTCCATGAAATTGGATATTACTGCACGACAAGTTTCGACTTCCATTTGCCCGATAACCCGTCGAATTTCCTCTTTCAAGTCATTGATGTTTCGGGGTTTATTGGCATACACCAATGACTTCAGATGACCCCAAAGATGAAAGTCACAAGGCGTCAAGTCACACGACCTTGGTGGCCATTGATGGTCGGAATTACGAGAATTGATGCGATCCTGGAACCTTTCACGGAGCAACAACATTGTTTCTCGTGCAGCGTGACAGGTGGCACCATCCTGCTGAAACCACAACTCGTCAATGTCCATTCCATCCAAATGACGCCACAAAAACTCCCTAATCGTCGTACGGTATCGGTCTCCATTTACTGTCACGGCTTGTCCTTCTTGATTTTCAAAAAAGTAAGGGCCGATGACACCGCCCGACCAAAAGCCGCACCAAACTGTCACTCGCTGTGCATACATTTCCCTTTCATTAACCACGCGAGGGTTTTCTAAACCCCACATACGGCAGTTCTGTTTATTAACAAAACCGTTTAAGTGGAAGTGCGCCTCATCACTGAAAATGGTTTTGTTTGCGAAGGTGTCATCATCCTGCCGTTTTCTCAATACCCAGTATACAAACTGTCGTCTCTTCTGGTGGTCTGCCACTTACAAATGTTGCGTCAACTGAATTTTATACGGGTGATATTGGAGATCGTACCGAAGAATTCTCCGTACAGAAGAACATCGTAAACCCAATTGTTGAGAACGGCGACGTATTGATTTTGCTGGGCTAACAGCCACACTGTCACGAACCAACGCAACGTTCTGCTCAGTTCGGCCAGAACGACGACGTCCAGAACTTTTAAGGTCGACTGTTGAACCCGTCTCAAAAAACTTTTTCATGAGCCTGCGAACTGTTGATTCATTCGGTGCTTCATTACGTCCTAGAGTACCGCGAAGTCGCCTGACAGTAGCCGCATAACTCTCTCCACTCTGGTAAAATGTTTTGATGATTAACACTCGTTGTGCAATAGTAAACTTCTCCATGGTTAGACACAGACTGCGAGAGTACTACACTGCGAACAAGAGAAACTACAACTGAATCGTCAATCGGAATGTTCTCCGAAATAGAAATGAGGTCTAACAATGTTGCCAAACGATAAACAAAAATTTACCAGCCGTTTAAAAACCGGCGCTCTTTTTGAATCACCCGTTATTTTTCAATTGAACATGGATTGCTGTGTTTAGTAATAAGTGATTTTTATTACAAATAGCCTATTATAAAATGTTTTCAAAACAAATTTTCATTAACGAGAAACTGTTTTGATTGTACGTATATATTTTTTTCCTAGATTCTCAGAAAAAATTGATCTAAGCATTCAAAACCAAATATCTCCTAATCATTAATAATATGACTTCCATATTTTAAGCAATTTAGCTACTTCTAAAAAGTAACTGAAATAATCATATAATCCTCTATTCTATTTATATTTTTTATATAAATTATATTGTTGTGTTGTTTAGGTCAACAGCCCAAAGGCTGGTTTGAACCGCTAGAGATTTTACAAAGTAAAACGAGGAGTGAGGTAGTTTAAAACTGCCTTCCTCACCGAGTTAAATTAGTATGCTTATCAGAATGCCAGGTCACCGGAAAGCACGTACTTTCCACTCTGCAAATTACACCTTCACTTCATTCACCACAGGGTCTGGCTGTATAGTGAAATTTATTACTTTCAGAAGAGATAGCTAACTCTGATTAGTGTCTTTTGTACTTCTACCTCTTCTGTTCTTAAATAGTTCATCATATAATTGGCTGAACGTGTGATAAGAAACAGAACTATTTTTTGTTGCCCTGGAACTAACAGATTGAGTGCAAATAATTTAACACTCCACATGCCTATTTTTGGCCAATATATAAATTGTAATAAAGTAATTAATATACCCATAACAGGCAGGTGGAGTGTTAAATTATTTGCACTCAATCTGCTAGTTCTAGGCTATAAAACATAGTTCTGTTTCTTATCATATTGTCAGCCAATTATATAACTTATGAATTAGGAACAAAAGAGGTAGAGGTGTAAAAGACACTAGTCACAGTTATCTCCTCTGAGAGTGATGAATTTCATTGTACAGCCGGAACCTGTGGTGAATAAGGTGAAGATGTTATTTGTAGGGTGGAAAGTCAGATGCTTTTCGGCCTGGCATGTTGTTAAGCACATTTTCTGCTCAGTGAGGAAGGCAATAGTAAACTACCTCACTCCTTGTTTTACTTAGTAAACCTTCTAGAGGTTAAACCGCCCATTATGAAGAACATATTAACATACAATCACAAGCTGATGACGTAACTTATAAAGTAATTAAGTAAAACACAAAAATCTCCTTCAAAAAAAAACTATAGGACATAAGTTATAAAATGTAAGTGAAATTATAAAATGAGTAGGTAACTAAAGAATTACGCGGTAAAACAATATTATTATTAACAAAACTTTTCGTTAGTCGTATTGAAACTCTCGTAGTTACAGTAATTTTTTTTTTTTAATGTAACGCGACTTTGTAAAAATTCTAAGTAGTCTTTCTTCTAACTTTAATTTGATTGTGTAAACTTAGCCTAATATAGAAGCACAGGCACGTATTTTCATTGCAATAGTAATCGTACACAGAATATTACGTCACCCAAGTGTAAAGCCTCATAACAGAAACATTAGAATACACCTCATCTTTATGCATTACAAGATTAAGAACGATTTCATTAATAATACATCATGCATCTTAGGTATGATTTTAACTTTGTCTATCTTAACATACTGCAATATATCTTACCCTACTTTTATTTCCTTTCTCACTCCGGTTTTTCAAGTTTCTTTTATTTTAATTTTATCATCCAACTTATCATTCGCCCACTCGTTTATTCATTTTTATTACTAAATAACGGTCTTCTTATCCAAACATGAAATTATTTTTAATTATATTTTACCAGCAATAGGAGCACACAACAATTTTTTTATTACATGCGTGGTATTAAAAAATAATTGTTTTCCTGTGTAAATAAACCTGTATATGGAAAACCACTGTAATAATAATTTTGAATACGTACAAAATTCAGAATATTTCAACAGAGAATATTGTAAGTTGAAGAACAGAATTTTTATCGTGAAAATAACATCGCTTTTATACTTTGTACTAGCATGGTTCGCTCGGCTTCGCACGCGAAACATGTGTAGGACCTAATCAATTTTGTTTCAGTAAATATGTAACACAAAATGTCTAGCTGTTTGATCGACTGTATTTAAATACTCCAACGTACACACACACAAAACATTTTGATAAATTCCCCGCGTACGTCACACACACACACACACACACACACACACGCACACACACGCACACGACGATTTGATAAATTTACCTCGCGTACATTTCTCGTCATCATCAAACCCCTTCATCTACTTCAACAGTAATACCTACTCACATGTACACACACACATACATATTTAAGAAAATCTTCATTAGAGACCTTAAGGTTATCATTTTTGAAAATTTAAAAAGAAAATGTTGATGTGAATGTAAATACAAATATGCTGTCAAAATTTCATGAAAACCCATTCAGTAGTTTTGGGAAATTAGCCTGCATAAAAAACACGCTTTGTCTTTATAATATTAATAAAGATTAATGAAGTAATTTATCATTTTTGATATAATTATGTTTCACTAAATAATAGAACAGCTGATAAAAATTTAAGTATTAGTATTTCAGTTAAAATTGCTTTTCTTTTAGCAAAAGGTTTAAACAATATGATTTTGTAGAAATAATATTAAAAAAAGTGAACTGATTTATCACAGAACGTTTTATGTTAAAATGTTATAAACACCGATTGTTTAAAACGTTATTGTAACTAAAATTTCCGAGAATTTTCATGTAACTTTAAAAACTTATTATTCCGCTAAAAATTTCTTACTGTATTACTCCGACGGACACTTAAACTAGAGAAAACATATTTAGTAGAAACGAAAAGCTAGATATAAGATTCAAACAATTCTTTTGTCAACTTGGAACTAAAATCAAAATTATCACTTTAAAATAGACTGTTAAACAAAACCGTTTTCAAACCACTCTGGATCCACAGTACCGAGTTATGGATAGGGCTTATCTAATAACTAATGTAGTCTACAGTGTTTTTAATCAAAAGTCCACTAAGTCCTAACTGTTTTGCCCTGACACAGCTAAACTACTACATTCCATTTAAAAGTTGCTTTTTCTGAAAAATATATATATATATAAATTTCACATTTTTATTTTAACGAACGAATAAATATCTAGAATTAATTTACTGGTAAACGGTGGGGCAATCCAAAGATGAAAACATAGGCATTTAATTCATTTATTTTTTAACTTTAATTCTAACTTTTTCTTTTCTTAAATTTAGCTTCACAGTATTTGTAAAAAAATATCAAAATGTATAGTTTTGTGAAAAATAATTGATTTTATTTTGTAAATGTCTTTTCACTGGAAGTAAGCTTTTAATGGAAATAATTAACTTGTTAAAAATCCATTTATTCTTCTATAAAGAACGTATTGTAAAGAAATGTTGCTAATAAAAATGAGGTGAAGTAGAGATACTAAGTTCATTACGATAAAAATATTAAGATCTATTAGCAAACATTTGTAAGATTTCTCCTATATTTCGGAGATTGCGAAATAATTTTCTTTGATTTTTTTTATAACATTGTGTTAAACAACAAATTTAGTAATAAAATAACTGAATAATTTTACAACAAAATTAAAATAAATTTGATAATGAAATTAACCAAAAACGTAAAAATATGTTATTTTATTATTTTTATGTAAATAACTGAATAGGGTAAGATAAAGTATTTGTAAGATAAGTAAAGAAGTATGTGAGTTGCAGAACGGCGATGATGAGGGAAGTTTTGAAGGGTAGAATGTTAGGAGTGGGTGGCGTTGGTATAATGTCGATATAGAAGTATATATAACGGGCGGAACACCCCTTTCTGAAACTTTCTAAATATTTACTTTAGTTTGAAACAACCCTTATAAAGACTGTCTAATGTACTGAACAACAAAATGCTCGATTCTTCTGTCAACCAGCCTTTTTGTTGTTGATAATATTTTAAGGTATTCACGTGAAATGAATTTTATTTATGTGTGATTTTTTTAGAACTGATAATTAACTATTTTTTTTTTAAGATAGAATAATTTGTTTTAAACGCTTATTACATTGTAATACTAGAACTTAACAAACAACAACAAAACAACAAACAAAAATGTTTTTCTTTTGAGATCATTATAATAATGTATAATCAACCATATTTTGAAAATTATGCTACACGTTTAAAAAACTCCTTTATGTCAACGCTACTTTAAAAAAAAATATAATGATAAATATAATATTTATTAATAGTTCTGTCAATATTCACTGTGGTGTTATAATCGAGTGTGACGTGTGATTCTACATCTGATAATATGTTTTTATGTTCAGGCCCTTTATGCCTCCATGTCATTATGTTAAATGTCTGCGTGTCCACGTTCTTCGAGCCTTCGTGTTTTTACTTAACATAACACTTACAAAAACATAACAGTAAAACATAGCAAAAACATAACAGTAAATATTACAAAAATTAGAGTATTCATTTTTATTAGTAATATTTGTATATTTGTTGTTGTTTAGATAAACACCCGAATGGCTGATTTGAACCTCTAGAGATTTTACTAAGTAAAATCGAAGAGTAATGTGGTTTACTGTTGCCTTCCTCACTAAGATAAAAGAGTATGCTTATCAGCATGCCAGACCCTCTGAAAAGTACCTAATTTCCATCCTGCAAATGACAACTTTACTTTATTCACCACAGGGTCAGTCTGTATAGTGAAATTCATTACTCTCAGAAGAGATAACTCTGATTAGTGTCTTTTGCATTTTTACCTCTTCTATTCTAAAATATCAGTCATATAATTGGTTGATTGTTTGATAAGAAACAGAAATTTTTTTATAGCCCTGGAACCATCAGATCAAGTGTAATTAATTTAACATTCCATTTCTCCGTGAGGGCTAAATATTGTATATTTACAACTGTGAATTCACAACCAGTAAATATGATGATGGTGTTGGAATATGTCAAGTAAAATCACTTAACTCCATTAAATAAATTTATATTTTACTTTTTCCTCATACTAGTTAAAATGTTTACAGGTGTAAAGATTAAACTTTTTTTTTTTAATTTGGTAAAAAATAATATTTTATGGATCTTCATCGAGGATAACCTGTTCAACTGTTTAAATTTACTGATAAATAGTCAATAATAAAAGGCATGTAACTATAATATTATAATTTTGTATAAACCTAAGGTTTCTTGGATGTAGGTATTAACAGATTGTTAAACCAAAGTTCATAAGAACTTCTAATAAAAAAAATATTCCAGTAGAGCGTCAGTTATCCGAACTAATTGGGACCAGAGCGGTTCTGGTAATCAAATAGTTCGGATAATCAAATAGGCTAAATACTGTAATTTGATGCACTGTACCGTAACAATGTTATATAACCTAAATATTTAATAGGCTAATAAAAGCCTAGCATTAACCAAAGTTTAAAAAAACACTAATCTATTGCATTTAACGCAAATGTAGAGAGAGTACTAAAGATTTATTAAAAACAATTGGAAAAATACAGAATTTTTCAATACCGAAGAGTTAGCAAAACAAACTACGGTTCGATTCCCGGCCAGGATCTGGAAATTTTCGCAAGTTAAAACCTACCTTTACATCTCCCACAATAATCGGTAATGACTTAGGTGTTGATCCGACTTTAAATAAAGTAAAAACAAAAAAATACGGTGAAATCTTTGTAATATTTCCTAACGGAGTAAAAGCAGCACTAAATTCAGGCTGTTTTCAGCACCAAGGCTTTGCAGTTTTTAAGGCAGATAAGGCCTCTGGTTGAGTAAATAGTTATTTTTTCTATCGACAGTGGTTCGGATGACTGACATTCGGATAATCGACGCTCCTAGGTATTTCAATAAAATAGTAGTCCAAATTTTTTAACATGCAGAAAGGTAAGTGTCTATAATATATATTTTTTTATTTTAAAATATATTATATAACGTCATTTGGGTTTAGGGTGATGAAGTGAGAGATAAATGAAGTAGCAACACACATTTCAATGAGGCAGACAACTCTTACAGTTAAAGTGACCACAAGGCCGTACGAACGAATTTTCAATTAAGGCCCTCCGGCTATCTGTTTAGATCAGGTCGTTGTTCTATACTAAACTGCTGAGAGAGTCATATGACAGGATGAGACAGAAATGTGAAGACAAGGTGCGAGGTAACTCTATAACCTTATCGTAATTAATAATAAAATAGCGATTAATATTAAAGGGTATCATATGGGCATGACGTAACGACAATCAATCCTCTTTCGCTTTCCTCATTTTCCTTCAAGTTGTTTTAACTCTCTACTTCATTAATAAATACTATTGAAATTAAATTACCCTATTTTCTTGCTATTTAAATGCACATAAGTATTCTATAGCGGACTAGGCTGAATTATGTTTTATTAATTTAAGTTTTTGTAATATGTGCAAAACTAAAACAACATTTTAATCATTTCAACGAAAGTAACGTAATCACCAGTTGTTTCCAATTAAAAACTTTAACGATGTAAGTTTTTTCATTTATGAAATAAATCTATACCTGTGTATATTTAAACTTTTTTTTTAATCTGTAGTGTGTATACGTTGCAATCTGTTCCACTCAGAAAAATAAGCAACCTTATAACCTAATGAGATGAGGATGATGTGTATGACGTGTAAATGAGGTGAAGTCTTGAACAGACCCAGGCCGGCCATTCCTGAGAGAGTATTGTTAATTGAACCTTAACCATCAAAGTACACCAGTAACCACTGTCTAATATTCAAATCCGTATAAAAGTAACTACTAGGATTGTATTTTTTTTTTTTTTGTTAATAATTCTTGATAATTTAGGGAAGTAATATAATGTAGTAGTGTAATGTACAAGGTTTGTTTAATAAAAGTTAAATCGTTGTTTGCACTTTAAATCGTCTTGTTAACTCCCAAATTTTCTTGTAAATTCATGCAAAATCAATTTTCTCTGAAATTGGCTAACGTATCTGGAAATTTCTGCTTTAACTGTCCCATTGTTTAGATAGTTATTTAGTCTTTAGTTCGGTGTATAACAAATGTAACTTTTTAAGTTAATTACCAATTATCTAAAAAATATAAAAACCAACAGAAATAATCTAACACTGCTATTATAAATTTTAAAATACATTTTATTTTGATGGTTATCATAAAGGATACCTGCGAGGAAGTTATTTTTTAAATGATGAATTTAATAATATAAGAGTTTTTAAAGAAAATAAAAGTTTTTCGGTAGATCTACAAATAGTACACTTTTTCATTTTACTCTACAATTGATAAAATCGGTCCTACAGTACCGAAAAACGAAACTGGAGTAAGAAATTCATTACTGAATTAAACGTCAGATTGTTTTTAACACATGGATTTGCTGACTCCATATTATCATAAAAGAAAAACTTGAAAAATTTGCTAAATATACAAATACTTTATTTCTGAATATATTAATAAAATAATATTTAAATCAGTAATAAGTAAGAACAATTTTACGTTAGCAGGAAACAAGATGTACAAGTTACTTTCTACAAATTTATTTTTTATTTTTTTAAATACGTGAATATTGAAACAACATTTAAAAAAAATAATAAAGTAAAAAAGTTGTACGGCAGAAGAGAAATCACAAAATTATGTTTATAGAAAAATAACAATAAACGTATTGAATGTATCCTGTTATATTAATACAAAATGTGTTAACGTTTTGTAGGTATAAAATAGAATGTTGTTATATCCTATTTTGCAGTAGTTAAAAAATTTTGAACCTATACATTAAAATTATTATTTTTTGGATCTGCGTTAAAATAAGTAAATAATATTTTAATGAAATACTCTTAAAAGAAATCAGAGCAAAACCTACAAGCGACCAAACAATAAAATTAAACATTTGAAAAACCTCTATTAATTTGGATTTTACAAAACACACTTCCCAGTTTATTTGCGGAAATATTAATTCAAACATAAGGACAAAATATATTGAGTAAACATTTTCATTTGGACGGTAGGAAGGGTTTTATAATTCTATGTTATTTTAGAGGGTCGCCAATATTTAATTAACAATTAACCTACCACCCTTTTCTAAATAACAAATAATATTCTTTAAATAAACATAGTAACATTAGAATCAACAACTAAAGATTGTTTAGAATTTTAATATTGGTAATCATATTAACAATAAACAGTCCTGTAAATTAACAAAAATTGAGATTGTATTTGTAGAAAATTTATAAATTTTAGTAAATTTACTAATATAAGATTAATTTCAGAAATTACAATTTTATGACAGATATAAGAGGTGTGGCTATTAAATAACAACACTGACGTTGTAAAAAGTTTAATTTTAATTTTATACATAATCACTTATTGTCACCTTCAATATACACTCCTTCTCTATCCCTACAACGCTCCATGCAAATTTTCCGTAGTTGGAAACAGTGCTAGAAGTCATCTTCTGTCAGCTCCTTCAGGACACGTGCCGCTTTCTCTTTTACAGCTTCCACAGACTCAAATCTTGTCCCTTTTAATGCAGATTTCATCTTAGGGAACAGGTAGAATAGATGGTGCAAGATCTGGTGAATAAGGTGGATCTTCTAACACTGAGATGCTGTACTTGGCTAGGAACCTCTTGACAGATAACGCGGAATGAGCTGGCGCATTGTCTTGGTGGAGAACCCATGATTTTTCCTTCCACATTTCGGGGTGTTTTAGCCTTAATCTTTGATGTAGTTTAGAAAGTACCTCAAGGTAGTAACATTGATTAATTGTTTGACCTTCAGAAACCCAGTAAAGGTACAAAATTCCATGGATTTAAAAAAAAACAATCATCATTGCTTTAAATTTCGACTTGTTCATTCGAGATTTTTTGGCTCTCGGTAAAGTTCGGTTTTTCCAGCGCATGGATTGGCACTTCGTTTCCGGATCATAAGTAAAAAACCACATTTCATCAGATGTTATTATCTTGTACCTGTTCTTTAAGGTGAAATCTGCATTAGAAGGGTCAAGATATGCGTCTGTGGAAGCTGTAAAAGAGAAAGCGGCACTCGTCCTGAAGGAGCTGACAGAATATGACTTCCAGCACTGTTTCCAACAATAGAAAATTTGCATGAAGCATTGTAGGGATAGAAAAGGAGTGTATATTGAAGGTGACAATAAGTGATTATGTATATAATAAAAATAACTTTTTTTACGTTAGTCTCGTTATTTAATGGCCACACCTCGTATACTATCCAACATATAAAAATGCAATTCAATCGATCCATCAATCGGTATCCCGCTTCATCAAATCGTTCATGTATTATTTGTATCATCGTTACCATTACCTCTTTCGTTGTTGTAAAGCTAAGTAATCTTACTGTACAGGCACAAATAATGTAGACTACAATAAAGTCTAAAAAACAAATACCAATAAGATTTCTTACTAGATTCCAAATTCGTTTTATGCAAATTGAAATAATAATTTGCAAAATTAATTAACTAGACAACTTAAGTGGCGTAATCAATAATCTACTCAACAGTTAAATATCCAAAATTACAGGGTTTGATTCTGTGCCAAAGATTCTGAAAAATCATGTTACGAGTATTTCTATATCGATTAAAAATGATCGCAGTAACTGAAGTAAAATAAGATGCCGAAGGATTTTGTAGATTAACTATTTTGTTTTTTATTCATATCAACAACTAGGTCATAAATGACTACTCTGGGTTAACCTCTTGAGGGACAATTTAATTTTGAAAATTAATCATAATTTCGCTTTGAAAACTATGCAATAACACATGTTGTATTCATGCGTTATTACATAGTTTTCAACAGTCGGTAATATAACAAGCAACCAACAGAAGTTTTTGGCAATATATGTGGCAATTAGGCGTTAAAGTAGTTAAAAAATATTAAGCTGGGGTGTTATAGTATTTATGTGCTCTGATGCTAATGGCCACATATGTGTCGATGTGCTTCAGGATAAAGGAATAGTGGGTTTGAACATGTAATAATTTAACAGGCCCTGGCCGGGAATCGAACGCTTGACTTTCTTCTACTTCTAAGCGTAGCACGCTAAACACTGAATCACGGAGGCGGTGAAGAAATTTTTTCTAAAAAAATTCCCAAGTAAGATAATCAAAGACATAAGAACTCTTATTACAGGGATTCTCAACAACAAAAATCTATTAGACACTACAAATTTACGCCTAATTAAAATTCTTTAATGATAACGAAAATTGAATGATTATACTTTGTGACAAACTTATTTTATTTTTATTTTTAAAAAAACAACACGTAAATTCAAAATCAAAATTTGTATTATTATAGGCCTAAATAATTCACAAATCAAAAGTAATTTAAATAATATATATATATTGTTCAATCTTGAGTTTTGTGTGTTTTACATGCAGGGTTGTTTATCTGTTGGCAGTAACAGGGTGCTTGTATATTTTGACATTGACCAGATTCTCTACTCATTTAAAAACTAACCCTCTTCTTCAAAATAACCCCTATATTTCCTACATCTCATTCTATAGAGGAATTTAATAAATATACATATACTATTATCAACAATAAACATCCGATTCGTAAGTGTTCAACTTTGGTATGTTGACCAATAAATCTGTCGTTCTAATCTATCTAATAATTTAGTTATTTGTTTCTTTTCAAAACTATGTAAGGAATGATAATTGTTTAAGTTAGTTTTTATGTTTTGACAAATCTTAAATAGTTTAACGTATGGTGTGATGAATGATAAAAAATCATTATTGAAATTCAAATATTTGAGAAATTATTAAGGTATGTAAATTTTACTTATAGATTAGTGATTAATTAATTATTAATTTAAAATGGAAAACAAACAAATCAAACAAACAAAAAACAAAACAAAACATTTAAAAACTTTCATTTGTTTTACAAATAATTAATAACAGGTTAAGATGTCTTTAATAAATTATAGTTTATACATTTCGAAGAAAGATAATGTCAATTAAATTAAATTTATTGTTTTTATTAATTAATAACAATGCACGTCCATTTATTATTAATTAATATTTTAGGGTGTGCATTAAATAAATTAATATTTTCAGCTGTCTCTTTTTAAATCGCACGTTATTATTTTTCAAACGGTATTATTCCTACGTATTTTCTCCTACTCAATTATACAAAGATATTAATCCTTTGTGTCAGGATCTATCACAAAAATCTTTGAATAACGATCAAATAGTATGACAACGGCATGATTTATATTGATTCCAAAAATTCCCATTTCTCTAAAAAAATTCTCTTCCATCTGTCTGTCATAATAAATAAATTTCTACTTGTGAGAGGTCCAGTATAAAAATAATTATCGTGAAAAAATAGGACATATATGATAAAGGTCTACTGGTAAAATCGTCGTCCTGAGTCAGCTCTTTAGCGGCTAATTTTCGGAGACTAAGGTTCCGTGGTTCAAATCTTAATATACATGAACTTTATATATGAACATAGTATATGAACTTCATTGCACAGCCAGACTCTGAGGTGAATGAAGTGAAGGTGCCACCTGCAGCGTGAAAAGTAGATGCTTTTCAGAGGTCTCGGAATGCTGATAAGCACACTTTTTCACTCAGTGAGGAAGGCAATCGTAAACAACCTTACTCCTCGTTTTACTAAGTGAAACCTCTACAGGTTCAAACCAGCTTTTTTGCTGATAACCTAAACAACAAATACTTGGTAGCCTACTTGAAATTACTTACAGTACAGGATAATTAAATGTATATATTTTTTTTTTTGCTTTTATCTAGTACGAATTTATTGAATGACAACCATTTAAATATTTTGTTTAACACATTCAATAAAGTTAATCATATATTCCCATTCAAATGATTATTAAGACAAAATAAATTCCCATCAGTTGGTAACACCGACGCATCAAACCTTTTTCTAACAGTCATGCTATAGGAATATAACTATACATTTACTTACACCCTCATCTACTAACGTTTACGCTGAAACATCCTAATACAATCTAATAACAATTTTCTAGATTGATGTCTTTACGATAATTCCAACTAATCGATTCATTTTGTTTTCTTCCTTCCTTTTTAACTTCCCCTATTTTTTGAAATCGATACCAATTACTATGAAAGAAACTAGACGATTTCGTGTATAAATTGTTGTAGGGTATAGTCTGTACACTGCTACTTCGTTACACGCGACCACTTGGTTTGATTGAGTCGTTTTGTTTATCAGGATATTACTACGCTACTGGATTAAATCACAATGCTATCATTCACAAATACCTTTTACTACAATAATTCGAATTATTATAATTACCTTCCTTTAGTTACAGTCTACATGAATAATCAATATTAAACCATCAGATAACCATTCATTAATTTTTTAATTATATTATTGTTTTTTTTTGTTTTCCTTCAATTAATTTCTACAAATTTGCTGAAAAATACGAATAGCCTATAATAAAAATATAGGATGAATGGCTTAAGAAAGCTAATCACCAATGTAATGCTAATTATTAATAAGTTTTTTTTACTGGAACATTACAGTCAGTTTATTTAATTAGTAAACTAAATAATTTAACAAAAAATAAATATAAACAAGAATGAACACATTATTGTTGGTGAGCCAGAAAATGATATTCAACTAGGTACGGGTGTAGTGAAAAGCTGTGAAAGTTTAAAATATCTGGAAGTCAACGTTGATAGGAGCGGAATAAGCGCAGCGGAAGTAAGCAGCAAGATTTATCAAGGACGAGAGGTTATAGGGTTGTTAAATTCTGTCCTTTGGAATGATAAAATATGGAAGGAGACATAGATAAATATTTACCATGCTATCCTGGAGAGTGTGTGTACCTATGCTGCGGAAGTGTGGGTATTGGCAAGGAGACAGAAGGATCGCTTAAAAGCGGTGGAGATGGATTTCTGGAGGCGGAGCTGAGGTGGGTCGCGGATCGATCGAATACCGAATTCTGAAACTAGGAGAAGAATCAGCGTTCAAGGAAATATCATGAAAACCATATCCCGGAAGCAGTTAAAATGGTTTGGCCATTTGCAGTGGATAGAGAATGGTAGGTGGCCAAAGAATGTATGGGAGTGGGTGCCAGCCGATAGACGAAGGACGGGTAGGCCGGAAGTGACATAGTTGGATGGATTGCAAGAGGCAATGTCTTTGAGGGCGGCTCTCCGATAGGGCTTGGCGAGACAGAGAAGGGTGGTGCTTAGGAAGCGAGATACGGCTGGGGCTGTAAATCCTCGCATGAATATGTATATACATATTAATAATTTAAATGACAAAGAAAGTGAAAAACTGAATACTAGTACGTAAAAATCAATCGATCTTTTGCCTCTGAGATATTTACGAGACAAATCTAATAACAAAACTAAAATACAAAGAATATTTCATCAAATGGTTATTACAGTATCTATAAGGGAAGTTCACAAACATTCAAATAATTAAATTCAGAAATTCAAAAATTTATTCCCTATAAAAACCAACCTCTATGGTTCCAAAAGACAACTACTGATCTAACTAAACTTTATAACCTACACTAAAAGTAAACAACAGTAATTACACCCTAACTCAAAATTCTAAGATTAACAAAAGAAGTATGTTTGCATTAAATGGTCAAAGGAAAAAAAGGCGACCTCAAAAAATTTATGGAAGTCATAAAAAGGAAGTTAACAGCACATAGAAAAGAAAATAACATAGAAAGCTGCCTCGAAGTAGAGCTAAATGATCTATAACAGCTGCAACCCCAAAAAATAAACAATTAGTAACAGAAATCTGAGCAATGCTAATAAAAATATAATTTTTGTAATGGCTACAGATTATAAATACAGTAATTTACAGATTTATAAATACAAATATAGTTGAAGGAAGAAGGATATAAGCCTAATGGAGTTAAGCGGCATTTTATGATTTTGATCAGCTGATTGTAGAGGACATTTTTATTTTAATCAGCGATATTAGATGGTTAAGGAATTTTTTGGAACTAAAACATAACACTTTCTTTAAAATACATGAGTAGCACTTTAGTATGCAGACTAACGAATGAGTTTAGCATATATTGTTCATTAATCCGAATTTTCAAATTTTGGGTATAAATTTATAATTTAGATTATAAATCAAAAAATTCAATAAATTCTTTAAAACTGAAGAGTCGGAATAATTTATGAAGAGATTTACAGATAATATTAATAATTATAGCAGAATATGTATTTTATATGGCAAGTAGAATTTCATGGGGTTAGGTTCAGAAGAACTACAATACAATATAGAAACTACTTTAATCGTTTATAAAAAATGTAATGTAGTTTAGAAATAGTGTTGGTGATTTATAGGTAGTGATACGATTGTGATAGTAGGGTGTTGCTTAGAATCTTTAAGTATAGTATCTTTCAGCACGCGGCGACATAAGAAGTGACAGATGGTTTTTAAAAGTGCGTGTGTATTATAACAGATAAGAAGAAAAAATACGTGTAAACGTTTCTTTGAACATTTACTAAAGGTGATTTTGAAAACCATTAAAGGGTAGGCTTACAGAAGAAAGGAAATGAAATAGGTTTGTCGCTACAGGAGTAGTAGCAGAAATCTTTAAGTAGATAGTAGATTTAGTAACAGGTCTAATAAAAAGTTGGGGACAAAATCTTAATGTAATCCTTGGTATTGTTATACAGGTGTGTGGGATCAACAGATGTTAGAAAAAAATAGTAACACTTTACAACAACTGTAAGATTTTTTTACTATTATTATAATTCTTCTATAAAGAAACTTATACCGACAAGGTTAAGATACCTAGTATTTTTCGTGTTCAAACGAATTCGCACTTGAATCAAATCTTCAGATCCGATACTTTGATTAACCCTAAATTCAATCAACCTTACATAATCTGAAAGTAAGAAACCATTAAAGCATTAAACCATTAGAGCGATTGCGTTAGTAAAATTTCGAGAGCACAATTGTGGAGCATAAAGTTCAACATTTAACAGTCAAGTGGAAGTGCATCTTAGTAATTGGAATGTGGAGAGTCTGAAAAATCTTTCCGCAGCCATATCGAAAAAAAAAATATATATATAAATCGATCCAAATATTTGGTTTCATTTAAACAAAAATAATAATACATTATTTGAATTTAAAGTTTGTTACGAGCTTACAATAAGACGCACCGATTTCAGAAAATATGCGGAACTATCCACCGCACCTTAAAAATAACACCAGCTAAAACACAAGGGTGATATTTTATAAAACAATCGCAGTGCCGACCCTACTCTATGGCAGTGAAACTTGGGTGCTATCACAGCGAGAGGAGAGTAAATTGCAAGCTTCTGAAATGAAATTATTTTGACATACGTATGAGTATAGTAGAGAAGATCGTTACAGGAATACCGAGATAAGGAAATAATTCAACATCTTCTCTATAAATTAGAGCATGAACACAGAATGCGGGAGGATAGGATACCTAAGCAGACACTGGGCTATAAGCCGGAGGGCAGGAGAGAACGAGGACGCCCGAGAAAGAGATGGGAAGATTTGAGAGGTTTGGAACAGGCAAAGATGCCTAATCCTTGAAAGGCAGAAGAATAAGAAAAAATTTATTAAAGATTGTTTAACAATATATCAAGAGGGAAAAAATTACATACAGGTAAAGAATGCTACATCTTTGCTACTAACGAGAACAGAAAATTCTCATGCAACAACCCCATTTTGGACCTGTATAAATAATTTCCAATCTTATTTAATTCTCAAAATATTATCACATTTTTTCAGATTTAGTATTGTTTCTACTATTCCCCCCTCACCAGCATAATTTGTCACATTTTGTGGATATTTCACATGTAATATTATAGTACGTATTTTTAACGATAAAAACGGGGAAAATATTTTTTTAAATACTACATCAATATTCTTCAAATTGAGGTTAAATATAAGTAGGGTAAATACATTGCATTTTACATATACAATGTGAAATTAATAATTTATTTTTAATACATATAATATGTATAAATTTATTATACATACATACCTATAAATCCTACGCCAATATTCTTCAAGTTAAGGTAAAAAATATTAGAAAGGTAAATTAATGTCATTAAATTAAGTATTATTAAACAATTTAATAACTTTGAATAAGTCGTTTAAAGAAATTTTAGTAGTTAAAAGTACTTTTAATAACATTATATTTAAGTTACGTACTGTAGGCCTATATTTTTACTTTTAACTTGACAAAATATATTGATGTAGGATGTTTTTTTTAAATATTTTTTCCGTTTTTATTATTAAGTATACTGAAAGATTACATTTGAAATACCCACAAAATGTGACAAATTATGCCTTTGGGGGAGAGATAACTGAAAAGCTCCATTTTTATATTGCAGTGATGAATTTTGGATCAAAACCTGATTACAACGTATACATACAACAATTAAAATAATATACCAACAATTTTTTTTTCTCACTCAATGATGATTTTTTTTTCAATGTGTACCTAATGTATAATGTATAATATATCTCAGTCCTAATGTAGAAAAGGAGTAACTTAAAAGAATAAAAAAACTGTTCGTACAAAAGTTTCTTTAATTTACTTTAATTTTCTTTTGTGAACAATTCGATTTTTATGAGCCCATTTATGTTCATGAATAATAATAATATAAATATGAAATTTAGATATGTTGTGCAAGAAATATACATACATGTATATTTATTTACTTCATTATAATAAATTTGTGATCTCTATCAAGATACAATTATTTAATACTTTAATAGTCAATACAATTTATTGTAACTATATTGAAATTAACAATACTTTACATTTGATTTTATGTATGTTGTAATAAAGGTGTTATATAGCTTCAACGAGTTTCTATAAAAGTTATGAAACAATTAGCATATTAATGTTTGATTAATTTATGTTAATTTAATTTCTGATCGTTATTTTAATGATCATTATTCATAAATTCATGACTTTCACTTTTAAATTATATTGATTGTAATATATATTTTTTAATAATGTAATACATTCGTCATATTTATGTAGAACGGTAATTGATATGTTACATATTGTAATTAATAGTTGAATGTTTGGGTGAGTCAAATATTTAACAGTTGAAAATAATTAATTTTAATATTGTACAAAATAGACAGGTTGAGTGTCAAATTATTTACACTCAATCTGTTCGTTGCAGTGCTAAAATAAATAGTTATGTTTCTTATCACATGGTCAGCCAATAAGATGACCGAATCGTTTAAGAACAGAAGAGGTAGAGATGTAAAAGACACTAATCAGAGTTATCTCCTCTGAAAGTAATGAATTTCATTATACAGCCAGACCCTGTGGTGAATGAAGCAAAGGTGTCATTTGCAGAGTGGAAAATTTGTGCTTTTTAGGGGTCCGGAATGCTGATAAGCGTTGGCCTAATTTTCCACTCAGTGAGGAAGGCAGTTGTAAACCACCTCACCCCTCGTTTAAATTAGTAAAACTTCTACAGGTTCAAACCAGCATTTCAGCTGATGACCTTAACAACAACATTGTACAAAATAAGATAAAAATTTTAAAAAATATTTATTTTTCAGCAGAAAATACATTCTAAACATAATTTCAGACTTACACTACAGACGTTTTGCAAATATCGGCAAACAATAATATAGCGCTTAACATTTTTAAATTGGTAATCAGAAATAATCAACTTAAGGTTTTTTTTCTTAATAAACTAGTAATTAAACTACGTATAATATTACCGTACAAAACTAAAAACAGTAGCAAATTTTGTGTATAATATTTTCACAAATGAATTCACTTCCGTTTAACGAATAGAAGAGCTATATTCTAAGCACAGTAAGAAAAATGAATTTAGGAACAACAGACATATAATAAACAGCCTTAAAAAATGAATAAATTTAAGAAATATAATTATTTTAATTATTATGTTCAAATTATGAGACCGACTTCTTATCCAACAATCAATTTTCATTTTGCAAATTATAAAATAAACCAGGAAAACACAAGTGAATTTTAAATTTAAAAACAATTCGGTTTGAAAAACAATAATATTAATAGAACAAAGAAGAAATTAAATGTTTAATACAATCGTAATGTATTTCAGATTAATTTATTTATATGAAATAAGAACATAATATTTACATAAATTTAAAAAAATGTGCCAAGTTAAATCAAATAATACAATTTTATAAAAATAATTGAAATGAAAAAAAAATGTAATTTTAATTCAAACAATAAAAATTTTATCAAATAATCTAATGGTACTTTTTTAAATTTCTTTAGCATTGTGTTACTGAAATGGAAAAACAATAATACAGTAAAAATAGAATAATGTATAAAACAGAAATATTAAAAGGATTTGCGTTAATTAATATTTATTTCTATATACATATGTAATAAAGTTTATTGATTTTCCGTTTAGATAAAACAAATAATAAGTTAGAATTATTTTATTTATTATTATTATTACATTTGTTTGTAACTTTCATATGCAGTTTTTTTAATAATGTACAATTAATTCTACATAGCATTTACAATGGGTGTAATTATGTTTTCTTATCTTTAAACGCTACTGAATTACTTAACCTCAAAATGTACATACGTAAGAAATAATTATTTGTTTTGTTATTCACATTATTTTATATTATATCATTTATTACTTTTTTTACTAGTTATAAAAAATAAAACCATTCTTTACAATAAAAAGTAAAAATTCATGTATATTATCAGAGTAAAGTTTCTTT
Organism: Catonia carolina; assembly: GCA_035578175.1. NCBI lineage: Eukaryota > Metazoa > Arthropoda > Insecta > Hemiptera > Achilidae > Catonia > Catonia carolina. The sequence goes on along the minus strand of JAQMRL010000001.1, from coordinate 249,088,454 downwards.
TATAATATCTAATTGAAGTGGTATTTTAATTTTATGCCCTTAAAACTGTATAAAATAGATTAAAATCATGTATTACGTTACATTTCATTATTATTTCTTATAGTTAAATAGTTTCTTTTCCTTTGCAGTAATTAATTACTGAAGATAGAAATATTTCATTTAAACTTAAATACAATATAATTTTATTAGACTATTATTTTTTAATAATCAATTAAAACAATATTTTGCAGGAAATTATTTAGTTCAAAGTTTTAATATTATAGTATAATTGTTAATTTACCTTTTTTAGTTAACAGTAGCCTATATAGACTTAGATTTTAGGATTACAAATTCTGTATATACAATCTAAATGTTTACTATTTATGTAGGATTTGTTTAATCCGGAAATGTACATAGTATAAAATTTAATTTTTCTTTAATATTTTTAATCATTTTAGAAGCAAAGTAGTTATACATAACAAGACCTTACAACACCTGTTCGTTCGTTTACTTGGAATGTGACGTAGGCCTACTTTATGCGCAATATCGAGAAGCGAAATCAAATTGGAGAAGTTTCAAAGATCAATTTGAAGTTTTAGAGGTAAATTTACACTGAGGAAAACTGTGGTTGGTGAAGTACGGAAAGAGACTGTTGCAAAATTTTATCAGACTCTGGTTTTGCCGGGCCTACTGTTTGGTTCAAAATGTTGGGGCCTGACTGCTCAGAAGACATCAAAAATAGAGGTTGCTGAGATGAGATTGTTCATACTTTTAATGGGACATCGTTTACTGGACGATACACGAAATGAAGATTTTAGGCATGAACTTGACGTACCACGGGTAATAACGACTATTCAAAAATACTGGATATTGGTATAGTCATTTGTTGGGGATGCCAAATAATCGAACAACGAAACAGTGTTTCTTACAAGCCAAACGAACAACGAAGTGTTAGATAACCTCGGAAGAGATGGGCATCCCAACTTTTTCATAAAAACAGACAACTAAGTTAGGAGTTGGAATAACCCAAGAGGCGTATTGTTTATGATGATTATTATTTAGTGGATCTGAAACACTTTTGTAAATAAACTTGATGGTGGTCACAGAGCGACCTCCTTACACAAATGGCTACAGGACAATATTAAAAAGAAAACTATTGCATGATAACTGCTACATCCTGTATCACTCTATACAACTCTGATAACACTCTATAAAATATAAATTTAAGATCACTACAATAAATACTAATATGTATTAAAAGTAGGTATTAAAGAAATACTCTTAATACAAAATACTGAGATACATCTGTAGAATGTAGTCCGCACATTCTTGTATAAGTTTCACGGTTGTCTAGAATTTTGATAATTTTCAGGACACCTTTGATAATCGCTCCAAAACTTCTTTATTACTATTATTACTGTGGAGTATTCGTATCTCTGTGTTTTAACTAAGGTAAATATGTGGTTGTTTTAAAACACCCGCTTTTGAGTACTGCGTTATAAATTATTAATTTATTTTGTGCTGATAATTTGAATTTTTGTTGAGAATCTAATACATCTGATTTATTTGTGATCACTTTCTTGTGATCCATATAAGCGTCCTCCATGTCAGATATCTATCGAGATGAAGGCCAAGATATTTTGAAGTATCCGATTGTAAAATTTGTACATAATTTTTCTTGCAATGAAAAAAAAATAGTTTGTAGGTTTTTATGCCACGAAATTCACTTTTAGATCTAATTTACTTTTAATCTTTATTTTAAAAATCTTATCAAAAATTATTGGATATTAAGAGTTATAGCGGTTAAAAACTATGTAAGCTTACAAGAACTTTGTAAAATTGTCTAAAATAAAGCCGGTAATTGAACAAAAGAACTTCTGAATATTATGAAATTGTGCTAACAACTTGAAATTCAAGGTAGACCTATTTTATTGGTATTCAAGTCAAGAGACATTTAAATGATGAAATCAAAGTTCAACAATTTTTTCGTTTTAAGTAATTAATTTTACGTGAAACCTCCAGTTAATTATTAATCTGACTTAACCCATATTTTGTTAGTTACAATATTAATTAAAAAACAATAATTTACTTTGAGCACAAAAACTTGTGCAAAAGTAAACACATTAAATTTGTGTTTTTAAGTCTAAAAATGTAAGTTATTTACAGAGAGGTAAAAAAGAAAAAAGGGGAGAGAGCAAAGAGATACTCAGGTTAAGTTTTAAGAGGTTCAATTAAAACCCTTTTGAATAAAATAGTTGCAATTTTCAGTCGGATATAATATTTTAAAGAATATGAAGAAAGTTTCATTAACTGCAGTGTACCACCCTTCTTCCATCTGCATTATTACATTTTCGTTGAATTCACGGCTACTCTACCGACAAACATACCCATTAAAAAGGTTGAAATTGAGGGGTTGGAGCGACTTAAAGTTTGCCATTAATTAGAAGCAATATTGTTAGTAATTTAGGATCGGAGGAAAAAGGACAGAAATATTAAGCGTGGTTTTCTAGTGTTTAAGTAAAACCAACTGTACAAGTTAAATTTGCGGTAGAAATTTTTTTTCTTTAATTTTTATTAAGGTACACTGTACATTGAGCTGCATAACTTCCGTTTATGTTATTTAAATGACGGTGGGGAATTTCACTTTAAGGAGAAGAGATACCCAGTGGTACATTCTCCGTTTAAAACTTCGGGTATTGCCGTTATTCAGACCAAGAGGTCTCTACTCCATGTTCGTTTTTAATATCGCACAGTTGGGAGGTTCCTTGTAGCTAGATCACGGGCTAGTTTGTTTAAATGGTCATCTAATCTTTTGAAAAATGTATTGTGCGGTTCCAAGCTCCGTGTAGTTGCGGGGTGAAGGGTACGGGTGAGGTATATTGAATATGTGACGCATGCTAGGAGACGATTGTTGTATTACTCTGCTAGAAAACATTCGTTTTCAAACTTTCCGTATTTAACATATTTGTTTGTATTTATTGCATTTATTTATTTACATATTTTGATATAAATTGGTAAGTTAAATATTATGAATCCGGCCAAGTTAACAACCCGGTAGATATTTGTTAAATTAATGCGCCGGATAATAAGAATATTTTTTTAGTCCAGTTAGTACATGCTACCACTACAAATGCAGCAGCAGTGAAACACTACTAACACTCATTCATTCTCCCACTACTAATATAACAACGCACTGCATTCCTTCCAACTACACGGCGCTGGGATTCAAGCAATAGGCCTATACAAGGACGCGGTTAGCTCCTTTACAGTCGGAATTTTTAAATCGTCGTGGAAGGTTTTATTGGTTACTTAAAGTCATTTTCGGGTTATATTACACAGTGCAATTATTATTACATCATTTTTTCGTTTTCTAAACTACGGTACTGTATGCATCCCTTCCCTGAAGAGTAAAAGGTATTTCTTGTTAAGGAAATTTGTTTAGGAATTGGAGAGATTTATTAAAAAAACATATAAAAAAAAACAAAATAATCGCATCAAAGTGGGCTTCTCTTATTTTGGTTTATTCTCAAAAGCATCCACATTACATGTTTGTGATTCATAAGTGAGTTCCTCAAATCCTAAGTTTAAATTAATTCATTTTCGGATTAAGATTGTTAAATTATAAGAGCAGAGTCTACTGTATGCCTTTAAAAATTAATTTTATGAATATAAATAATTTTTTGATAGTCTACTTTTTTATCATGATACATTCAATCAATTTTTAAATAAAAAAACATTAAATTAAATTAAATAAAATTTTCTTAATTAGAATATTAATGAATAATTGATAATAAAATTTTTTTAAAATGAAAAATTAATTAGTGTCCCGCTTGTAGTAACCCTACTGTTAAAATATTAAATTTCAATCAAATTAAGATTTTTCTGTATTTGTACGTTTTCATGTCAACCATGTTATAAAATCTAAATTAATTAGTAATAGTAATAATAATTCCATAAATTAGAAGGAATATGAAACAAGGAGCGTAAATGAACGCAGTAAGACTTAAAAGGAGAAAGAGAAGAAATGATGGAGACTAAATTGTAAAGACAAAGAAGGGTAGTACCAGTAGTATTAGTTAAGTTTTAGGGTGGGAAGGAATTAATACTTAGGAAGAACGAACTGAACCCCTTCTGTTCTGTTTAGCAATGTTGAGAACATTGGAAGAGGAAGGTTTCACATTTAATAATACCAAAGGGAACAATAATTATTTATTCATAATGAAAGGGTAGTTTTAGAGGGTGGATGTGGGGTGGCATTAGTGCTTTAAAGTTCTTGTGAGTATGTTGGACAAGACGGCCGCTGCATCTGTTTCAATCTCCTTAAGACTGCAGAAAAAAGAAGTTAATAACAGTTATTTAACTGAATATTTATAATAAGAAACCAGTATATTTATTTATTGTATTACGAAGATCCATACTACAAGTAAACATTATTATATCATAATACATAACCAAAAATTAGAAGCATCGAATTTTACTATGAAGAGATATGGCCCAAAGATAGATCATTGAGGGTATTGTAGTAATTATTATGAAGCGTGGGAATATGGCTACAAATATGGTGAAGACTAGATCGTGTTACAAGAAACACAAGACGATTTACAGAAGACTATGTTCCTTTTACCATAAGCTGTGAGTTCAAAATGGAAAATTCGAAAACGTAAACGAAAGTTATGGCTTTTACTATGGAACCCGTTCACTGCAAAATAGTACTAGTTAACAGAGTTTTAGAACAAATTATCTTCTTGTTCTGCCCTTTAAGGATTAGGCATTCCTGCCTGTTCAAAAATCTCTGAAATCGTTCCATCTCTTCCTCGGGCACCTGTCTCGCTGATTTGTAACCTAGGGCCTTCCAATCCAATTTCCAATCCAATTCGCTCATTCTGTCCACATGCTCTATCTACTGTAATTTTTTTTGCAGTGCCCTATCACTTATGGTGAAGATGTTTAGCTGTTTCTTTATCTCTTACATTCCTTTAACGGTCTTCTCTACTATATCCATTCAGGTTCGCCTTAAAAATTTAATTTCAGATGCCAGAAATCTGGTCTCATTTCTCTTTGCTAGCACCCAAGTTTCGCTGCCATAGAGTAGGATTGCAGATATTCCCGTATAAATGTTGAAATCAATGCATCTTATTAAACGCATCTTTATCTTGTTGATATGTTACGTTGGAACAATTATCACACTTGAAATACTTAGGGCTGTACGTAACATTTGCCATAGATGATGACATCATCAAATTTTATAATTTCTACTTAAGGTCAACGTACCGAGCATGTTTGCTTGTAGAAAAGGTTGTTTGAACAAAAATAATGATAGATACGTTTAACAGCAAAAAGTAAAGATTATTTAGTACGTTTTGTTAACAATAAAAATTGATTTTTGTTTTGTTTTTTTAATAGATACTGTATCGAAGAAAAATATTTTTATATTGTACATCACGTTTGTAGCAGTGAGTTTTACCTGCTGACATTTAAAAAAGCTGATTAATAAAATCAGATGTTAATTTACAAATGAATAATTTTCGAAAATTACAGTTTCAATTAATTTTATATATTTTTCTAAATTCTATTTTTATAAAATAAAAATGATTCATACTTAAAGTAAAAATTTGTTAGATAATAAAATATTTGTTCGTTAATTTAAAAATAATTTTTCATTTCGGCTTATTTATTTGTGGTGAATATGAATTTTATACAAAGGATCATGGATAATTTTTTTAACAATATAAATTTTAATTTTGTAGAAAACTGTAAGATTTTGGTATTTGAATATTAAACGTACCACATGAACTGTAAAGAATCTGTTAAAAATGTTATTATACCAACATCATTATCAATCATTTCAACATCATTAATGGTTAGGTGTTTCTTCTTACTAAACAAAATATAACTAAATACTTTTTTAAATTTAAATTCTTAAAATTTATTCTTCATTTATAGAGTTACTAATGTTTCATTTAAACAATTTTGTTGTTTATGTGAACAGCCGAAAGGCTGGTTTGAACCTCTCGAGGTTTTACTAAGTAAAATCGAGGAGTGAGGTGGCTTACTATTGCCTTCCTCACTGAGTTGAAAGAGTATGTTTATCAGCATGCCAGGCCTTCTGAAAATCATCTAGCTGTATAGTGAAATTTATTACTCTCAGAAGAGATAACTCTGACTAGGGTCTTTGACACCTCTACTTCTTCTGTTCTTCAATAGTTCAGTCATATAATTGGCTGACTATGTGATAAGAAACATAACTATTTTTTGTAGCCCTGGAACCAATAGATCGAGTGCAATTAATTTAACACTCCACATCTGCCCGTTATGGGCATATTTAAACAATAATATCTTAATTAAATTAATTTCGTTCTCTCTAATATTTCGTTTTCTTTATTTGTAGTTACATTTTTCAGTAGTAATACAAATTTATTAAATAGTTTTTATATTAAATTTAAATGTTTCCCATGCAGCTGAGTTTAGCAGGACAACGCTCGTTCGTTTAAAGATACACAACACTATAAGTGCTGAACGTATAGACGTTCAGCACTTCAAATACAGAATTAAGGTTATCCGTTCAAGTGAATGGATATAAATGTCAAATATAGATTTACTGGGTTGATGACAGTTTCGATATTGAAAAGTGGAAGTGGTAATCAAAACCCCGTTTTACATTACAGACAATAATAAGTGGTGGGTCAGGCGTTTGCAGAGTAGTGTCGGTTATCTTGATCATATACATGGATTCGATATCTCGCTTGAAACAATCGAGTAGGCTATGTTATAGTACCTACGGTCTTTGTTTATCGATACAATACGGAGTAGTAGTGTCATGTACTGTATATTGTCTTATACACACACATATGAATAATACAGTCTATCATGGTGCCCGTATCTAACCCCATACTATACAATACTTAACTACGCTATGGTTCCCTTAACCATTGTATAAATTCCACATACAAAGACCCGCACTCATATTTAGTTCCATTATTCAATCCGTTAAACTTATGATAAATTTACAGCATATCTGTATATACGTTAAAAACAAACACAATTCAACCATGAAATTCATTCCGTTAAAATGCTATACATCCAATTCCATGATTAATTAAAGGAATTCTAAGATTCAAATAAACTATTAACAAACCTTGATTTTGTTCAGGAATAATAAGTTTTTTTTGGATGAAAAATTATCTAATATAAATCTTAGAAAAAAATTTTCCATAACAGACAGGTGGAGTATTAATTATTTGTACTCAATCTGTTAGTTCCAAGACTACAAAAATAATTCTGTTTCTTATCCAATAAAATCAGCCAATAAAATGATTAAATCATTTAATAATTGAAGAGGTTGAGCTGTAAAAGACAGTAATCAGAGTTATTTCCTCTAATGTAATGTTTAATGTAATGAATGTAAGTAATGAATTTTATTATACAGCCACACCCTATGGTAAAGGAAGCGAAGGTGTCATTTGCAGGGTGGAAAACTTTTCAGTGAGCCTAGCAAACTGATAAACATACTTTCCAACTCAGTAAGGAAGGCTTGGTAACCCCCCCCCACTCCTCGTTTTACTTAGTAAAACCTCTAGAAGTTCAAACCAGTATTTTGGCTGCAACATGGTACATAAGCTAAAAATTAAAAAATTTTGGAAATCTCAACTTGAAAATAGTAAGCTAAAACAAAAAAATTCATATTTAAATGTTAGACAATTAGATAAACTATAAATACAAACATCAATCTGTTTTTCTCTTTATTCAGATTCAGCAACAATACTGTAATTTAATACAACTATCAGTAGGCCTATTTCCATAAATATAAGCGTGTAATATAATATTATGTTTTTTCTTGATTGATAAAATTATCCAGTTGTTTAATTTAAATAGAAATGAAAATATAATCAGAATTTAGTAGCAATAAAATTATTAGACAATAATTTAACTCAAAATTTAAGGAATATTAGTTTTTTTGAATTTACCGTATAGACACAGCAACATTCTTTTGTATCAGATTTTTTTGTAAATATCATAGAGACAAATGATTATTGAATGTTTCACTTCAGACTTTTAATTTTTTTGTTTAATTAGTTTGAACTACTAATTGTTCAAAGAAAATAAACAGATTTGTAGAGAAGTAGTAATTTAAACGAAACGTTTAAAAATGGTTGTCTTTCATTTAACCGCTTATTTGAACAACTCATCAAGCTTAAAAAGAATACATATCTGTTATAAAATAAAATTAAAATATAAAACTTGATTTTCAATAAAATTTGATCGACGGAAATAATTTCACATAATATATACACAAAGTTGTGTAATATAAATAATTGTAAATATAGTAAGAAAAATGTTTTAAAGTTGAAATAATTTAGTAGGGATGGGCGTTTATGGTTTAATTTAAAACTTATAGCCATCTGGTTGTCCAAGAAATGGGAGAAACAATAAAACGACAAAGGATGGGACAAAATGTGCCGTATATTTACGTATATATGCATGGACATACAATATATTGCAGGGATTTTAAATAACGCAGAGTAAATCAAAGTAGGCTTACACACGTGTCGGTCTAAGCATTATTCCAGACCGACGCCTACCCTAGAATTTAGTCGCTTTGATCACATCGTAGCGACAACGAAATGCGATCGACTGCAATGTTTTTTCCCGTGAAATGGAGGAGAATTGCTACCACCCTTCCATTGCAATTAGTTCTCTAATCTGGAGCAAATGTACCGCGTAGTGGAGTGCGGAAAACGAAGAGAAAACGTTTCCATCTCATCACACACACTACGTTTATTAATTGCCAGTAATTCGTCAGTACCTATACGTAAGCCTACACGAAAAGCGTGCGACAGAGAAAGCGAATGAAAGATTTGACAGCCTCAGGCACCCAATCTTAAGTCACTTTTCCTACTAAAATACTTTATCTTAAATTTACTTTGAAACGATTTATTAATTAATGTTCATCCATTCAGAATAAATAAATTCTAATGTCGTAAAACAATTTATAAAATGTTCACTTCCAACGTACCATTTCACTGTAAATTTTACCATTTAATCAAATTCTTTTAACTTCAAGTATAGATTTATTTAAATTCCTTAAATTAATTTTAGATAGTAAGAAAATTCTGTAATACCTAATAACTAAAATATTATTTGCTAAATTAGACAAAAAGTTAGAAGAGATACTTTAAATTAATTATTCTTAATTGTTGTATACAAGTTGTCAGAAACACATTGAAATAATACAATAAAGAGAAAATAATATAATATTTGAAGTTCACATATTAAGATAGGATACCCACTATTACTTTTCCCAATATTCTGTAATCTCATGAGATAATCTACAGTTAATAGATCAAATATTTTTTAGAGTAAATAATTTTATTCAAATGTATATATAGTACTAGCGGGTCCCGCGTGGCTTCGCCCACGCAAACGTAAATAAAGAATCGGCTGTTTAAGTATACTCTCTGTATTTTTTATGGGAAGGTATTTTTGCGAATTCTACCATTTAAAATAAAAATTTTGCAAAATCCTTTCTTAGCGACAACTTTCCTTTCTTAGAAAACTTAAGTTTATCTATAAATCAGGACATCTCTTTTTATATAATAGATAGCGACCCGTCGTGGCTTCGCCCATGCAACTTTAAGTCTATGATTCTGTATTTTAATTTGTAAATAACTTAGGCCTAAGTCACAAATATAATTTTTTTTTTGGAATTACGTATAAAGAACAATTCACACACATCAGTCACGTCACCGTTCCGAAAAGGAACCGGCACGGCCACTCGAAGTCAAAAATGATGACAGTATTCACACACGTACGTCAGTTTTCCTTCCGTCAAACTCCATTCAGTCATTTTACATAAAGATAAACTCGTCCATAAAAAACAAAATATCGTCGAGAAAAAATATCGTTTTGACGCTTCGGTGACGGCGACAAGACCGACGCGCCGAATTCGGGACGGTGCCGATGCTCAGTGTAGACAATGTCATTAATTTTCAAGAAAATATATTTTTCTGTGACTGACACTTCTCGGAATGACGGAACTAAGACTTCGCGTGGACGGATGTGTGTGAATCGACCCTTATGGTGAAAAAATGAAAAAGAGAAGGATTATAATAGTATACTGCCTGAATTTACGTAAATACCTGTTGTTTTATTTTAATTTAAGTTAGATTTAAGAAAATAACTTTACCGTATGCATTTACCGAATTGGTTGAGACACATTTTTTTTAAATTAAATTTTAATTGTTCGGTTGCAAAAAACCTTTTTTACAATGTCAGTCAAATACATTATGTGATCTAAGCAATGAGATTCGTAACTTGAATAATAAGTAACAATATTATAAAGCATAAAAAACATATCACTTATTATACTAATTACATTAATTCTGGTTAAAATATTAATCCAGTGTTACGTCAAAAGATCAAACACTAAGTACAGTACAACATACGGAGTGACAAAAGTAAAACATAGATTAAAATCGTTGTTAAAGTCAATTCAACTTCTTGGAAAAAAGCTATAGTTTTGTAATTGATCTACTATTTACGTACGATAAGAATGCGATTAAGAATAAAATGCGAGTTTTAACATCCGGTGTAGACCGACTGTTACTGTTTTAAACGAATCTTACAAAATATATAAGTATAGGCTACCTATGTGTATTTCTTATGGGACGAAATTTTTGCGATTTCTACTCTTTAAAATCAAAATTTTGTAAAATCCTTTATTAGGATTTTACATAATAGATTTGAAATCAAATATATTTAATCAATAAAACGGAAATAATTGAAAATTTTTATAAAAATCATTTAATTTTGAATATGTAAATTTGTAATTTTTTGTTTTGGTGGTTAGGCCTACTATTCGTAATAAAATTGATGATTAATCAATAAAATGTAAATTTTAATTTGTAATTTTTGTAAAGAGAAAAAGAGGCTACGACGTTCCGCAAGCCTAGAGATGCAGTACTGGTAGCTATGGAGTATGCCTATGGAGGGGGTAAATGTGTGTTGAGAACCAGCAGTAAGCGCAGCGCTTCGCGTTGATTATTTATCCTCGCATCAGTGGGGGGGGGGGAATTTTTGCTATTACTGCCCTTTAAAATCAAAATTTTGAAAAATCCTTTCTTAGTGCGCGCTTACACAACATAAGAGAGCTAACATCCAAATTTCAAGTATGTAGCGTCAGTAGTTTCGGCTGTGCGTTGATCTATAAATGAATCACCCTGGACATGGTTGTCCTTTTATATAATAGATAATTATATTATATTGTTAATTTAATATAATTTAGCTTTCGGATAACAATATGTTTACCAGATATCGAAAACGAACTCAAAACGGAAACGTTCATAACTTTCATAACGTTCATAACTTTTTGTTTCAGTTATGTAACTGTAATGTACACCTTAAGTAATAACTAACTTAAACTTGATACAAAACTTTTGAAGACGGTTTTAATAATAGTCTACGGAAAATTAGGTTATTATAGAATAGAAAAACTTATGTAATAAAATTTTGGGGTTAAAATTTATGAGTATAGGAGTTCACCACCGTGGCCCAGTGCTTAGCGTGCTACGCTGCAAGGTGAAAGTTTTGGGTTAAATTCCTAGCAAAGATCTAAAAAACTATTACTCGTTTAAACCCACCGTGAGTGGAAACGAGTGTATAAGTTTTTAATGGTTGAATATACGTTCAGATATCGGATATAGTTTTGTACGTAAGAGTTTACCAGTGACTAAGTGTAAAAATTTGTTTTGAATGGTTTTTACATTTGGTTTTTTGCCGATCCATTATCACAGCTCCGTAACATTCAACGGATTAATTGCAACAATTTAGTTTTTAATAATATGTATCAGTTGTTTATTATGGAATAGAGAGTACAAAATACAAAAATATGACCTTTCCAAACACATTTACTAGATGTTTATGATGAGGGTTATTCAAAATACAGACACATAATCTAGTTAATCCAAAGTTATAATGAAATCAATGTAGCAGATTATTTTTTTATATTATTTATTTATTTAGCCCATAAACATTTTGCTGTAATAAAAATGTGATTGCATCCTTTTCGAATTAATATACGCTAAGTATGCAAGTAAACATACTTATAAAGTATACTGTTATATAAATGAAATTAAAGGAAATATAAAAACGTTATAATAATTATATAAAAATAGAAGGACCTATAACTTAGGTTATGTTCATTTTCAAGAAGAAATGACAGAAGGATGTATTAATATTATTATACTTATGTCAAAAAATATTTTTTATAAATTATATTTCCGTAATAATTAAGATTTATAAATTAAAATATTATTTTACGTAACTAGGTTTCCTTGCAAAAATGTTTACTTATTTTATTTTCCTAATATCCTTTTCCTTTCAATATATTTTATTTTTCCGTTAAATAATAAAAATTGTCAGCAAAAAATTAATTTTCTACTTTATAACAAGTAATTCAAATAATAACGATAAGATATAATTAAGTGGGATATTTAAACAAAAATTAATATTTTTATTTTGGATAAAGTAAAAAAATTAAAGATAGTTAAGAGGAATGATTAGGCTGAAAGTAAAATAAATATCAGAATTACGTTGAGAAAAATATAAAAAACCAAAAAGAATTTATTGTCTTAAGATATTATTGAAAATATAACAGTAAAATTCTAGCTAAAAATCATTTTCTACCCCATTAAAAAGATGCTGGGATAGGGAGGGATCTTATACGTACAAAACAGCGACAAGGTTTGCCACTAGGTGATTTCCTCAATCAAGACGAAAACAGGACACAAAACTCGTAAATTATAGATACTGCTGATAGTATAAACTAATACACAGTTGTAGCGGCAACTAAATAAACACAAAAAAAAAATTTTTTAAAAGTCATCTTTGTTTACATGAATGAAGAAACTTCTTTTAGCTTTCATTTTTTTATTGGGACTGTACTTTATTGTTTGACAACCACCCAATTTCATCGCTGCTTTTCGCTGTAATTTTTGACGTGATTCAGCACGAATTTTTTGAACAGGGACCCCAAGTGGAGTTTTTTCAGGAATGGTCACCATACAAAGTTACTTCCCAATCAGTGTTGCTTAACAAACAATAACGACTTTCTACCTGCTAACTGACTAGGGTGGTCTTTGGGCCACCCTAATCAGCCCTATGAAGAAAGTTAAATATATTTTAATAAATGAAAATAATATTAGGAAGTAGTAATAGCCACTAAACATTATTTTTAGAAACAAAAACTGTATCCTGGGATCGGTGGTTACCGTCTTTCAAAAAGCCCAATTGTACTAAAACAATATCGGAAGATTAAAAACTCTTACATATAAGTTTCACAAAACCTTTAAAAAGGATGGATGGACAAACCGCGTTTTGAAGTAATTTATATCTCTTGCACTGTTTTTGAAACGAAGGTTGTTTCAATATTTATTTTATTCTGGAGTGTATAATAATAGTATTGTTTATGTAAATGCTTAACAAAGATGAATTAATCAAAACATGAGGATCAAGAATTTCGGACAAACTACGTTTTAAAATTCGTCTTTATATTTCATTAAATAAGATCACTAAAATATCACATTATTGCTTTTTTTCTTTTCTATGATTAGTAAAAGTAGAACAAATTATTTACCGCATTGGCATCTATGGTCAGAGGCATTGGCTTTCAAGAATGTTACAAAAACATAGTAGCAATAATATTCTACAATCCCTATCCAAGAATCGACTCTGGGACTGAATTAATTACAAAAAAGTTTTAAATATCATTTAGGTAATAAATATAAAACCAATTTAGTTTTTTAGGTCATCAGCCGAAAGGCAAATTTGAACCTGTAGAAGTTTTACTAAGTAAAACGAGGAGTGAGGTGGTTTATACAGCCTTCCTCACTGAGTGGAAAAGTAGTACGCTTATCAGTATACCGGACTCGCTGAAAAGCACATATTTTCCACTCTGGAAATGACACCTTCACTTCATTCATAACAGGGTCTGGCTGTATAATGAAATTAAAAAATTTCAGAGGAGATAACACTGTTTAGTGTCTTTTACACCTCTACCTCTTCTGTTCCTAAATGATTCAGTCATTTATTTGGCTGGCCATGTGATAAGAAACCGAACTATTCATTTTAGCCCTGCAACGAACAGATTGATTGTAAATAATTTGACACTCCACCTGTCTGTTATGGGCAGTATAAAACCCATAATAAAACAATAAATTAAAAATAAATAATGAATTTATTTCTGGGAAAAAATTCATGTGTTTAAAACGAAGTAAGAATATTTTACATTCAGATGCACAGTAGAATTTATAATAGCCTCTTACGAGGCTATTAAATAGTAATCAAAGGATTGAATTTATTTGTTCTGATAAGAAATTTATTTAAATTTAATAAAACTATGAAGTGTTCACATAATATAGGATTTCCTGTTCCAAGGTATGGTACTAAATCACACACATTCTGTTTTATGAGGGAGGGAGCATGAAAATGACTTAAAGTTACTCGCGGTCGTGTATAGTACAAGTTAAATCGTTTTAAAATGATGGGGAATGTTTCACCATTTAAGACCCATAGAAAGAAGAAGAACTACAAGCAGTAACATTTAAGAAGCAAAAACGGGGAGGAAGATGTGTCAAGGTCTAAGAAGTAAGGCGGCAAGCAAAAGGAAATTGCAATATATAAATTTACCTTAAAATGACGTTAATGAAATTTCAGTTCCTTTTGCTCCAGTCGTTGTTCTTCCCCTTCTCGTATAATAGGGTCAGATTAATGTCGCGGGACAAGTCTTAATAATGTAAGACTACGATACAACCGGCAGAACAGTTATACTCGCATTACACTACAAAATATATAACAGATTTTTATTTTGGTATGCCTATTACTCTTGTTTCTACCCTTATTGTGAATGAATAATATTCTGAAACCCTTCGTGGTATAATTACAAACGTTTCCAGTCGTTAATTAAGTATTTATAATATAATTTAATTACTGAGTTTAATCAACAACGTTTAGACTTTTCTTGAAATATTATAACATGAATCTCTTTTTTTTGTACCTTCTATATTTGAAAATTCGTAATCCGTTTTTTTATATAATACTAATAAGTAAATATGACCCTTTAAGATATTAAACCCACCTGGTTAGTCTAGCGGTAGAGTCGTCGTCAAAGTCAGCTGTTTGACAGCTGATTTCCGGAGATGATGTTTCCGTGGTTTCGTGGTTCTATATGGTAAAGGTAGATTATAATGTAAATAGGTAGATATAATTATAGAAATATTAGTGAGTATATGGTGGTTTGTCGAATATACCAATTCGTAGCTGTTGGAGCTTGGAGGAATTTCGACTGAAATTATAAATTATTGTATTTAAAAATCCTAAGTATTTAAAATATTGAAATTTAGAATCTCAAACTCGGAAATATTTAGGATGCAAGATTTTCTATGACAATGATGATGATGTGAGTGAAAAAATGGCAAAATTCAGCGCTATATGCGGTTCTATTCGCAGGAAAATAGGAAAGAAAACGAGAAAGGACACCCAAATGAAATTTTATAGAGCAATGGCTGTACCACTCATAACATATGGGAGTGAAACATGGATGTCATTACTGAGGAAGAAATCTCGTATCCAGGCTGCTGAAATAAGATTTTTACGGGTAGTCAAAGGTTGTACCCAGGTAGATAAAGTAAATAACGAAGCTATTCGCGCCGAGTTAAATGTTCAGTCATTGTTGGAAACGTTAAGAATATAGGTATAAGGGAAACTGGTCCAACTATTTACTTTGCATGCCAGCTTACACACTTCCTCTGCGAACATGGAAATATATACCTAGAGGGAATCGAGGCTTGGGAAGACCTAAAAAGAGGACAGGCCAATGAGCCTTATCCTTAGCAGATGACGATGATGATATTAAATAATTTGAATACAGCCTTGTATACTGGAAGTTTGTTTTTAAGTGATCATTTTGATTATTGTTGAAAACACGCAGTAATTAAGTAGATTTACATTTGAAACATTGTATTTTACATTTAAATCTTATATTAAAGTTAATGTCATTTTAAACAGTGGATATTACAATCCACACAATATTATTGTGAAATATACCGTATAATGGAAGTGAAATATTAGTAATGAAAATACAGATAACAAGTAATATTAAGAACGGTTTTGTAAAATATAAGATATATGCAGAACTTTTTAATAATTAATGAAAAATATAAAAGTATCTTGTTTATTTAAAATTGGTAACTCTGTCTCCCAATAAATAAATAGATATAAATAGATATCGATAATTATTTATATTAGAATTAAATTACAAGATCGTTCAAAATTTTATTTTTTCAGAATACTGTAATGTAATAACTTATATTTCTCCTTTTGTAAATCTGTTTTGTGTAGGCAGCAGATGTAGTATAATGCCACCTACGTCAAAGTGTACATTACTGGAATTCCCACCAATGAACGTACGATAAATAACTCACACGAATAACGTATTTCTATAACAAGTAGTTGTGTTTAATTAAAACATATAATTTGTTATTTTATTATTAGTAATTTAAATATAGATTGTATCTTAATATATTAATTCAATATTTTTATTGTTTTTACACAATCGTGTTTTTTAAACATCTTTTACCAAATGAAATTACATGAACGAACAACTTTATTTTTAGACGACTGTCATCCAGTATTAGAAACTACTAAAAATTTTCTAACTTTGTAATAAAGTCTTGAGTTAATAGGCAACACAAGCTGCTTACGAATAAGCAGATCTACAAAGAAATAGAACGTATCACAGATGGAATCAGAAAAAGGATTATTTCTTTCTTTGGACATAATATACTCAGAAAAACATAAAACAGTAAAGCAAAGAAGTAGTGGGAAACTGTATAACTCCAAAAATTTAAAGATCCAGTGGATAAAAGAAATTAAAGTAGATTTAATTAAACTCGAACTAACAATAAACAACCTAAATGAAAATCCCCAAAGTACAATCAAGTAATTAACGACAAAAATAAAAAACTACATAATTAAAACAAGAAAATTACAAAATAGGGTTTATTCAGATGAGGAAAGACAGAAAAGATCTAAAAGAATGAAAAAATAACGGGAACAGAAATTAAAGAAAACCCAGAAGAAAAAAGAAAAAATAGTCCACAGATTCAGATAAATTTTATCTGTTGGTTTATATTTGTTAAAGAAAACAAATTACAATATTTTTTATAAAATAATAAATCCAAAATACAGCTTTCAAAGGCAGATATGAAACTAAAATTTGGGCAGTACAAAATATTTTGGCTCAGGAACTTAATAGAGTGATTTTAAAGACAGTAATTTCTTCTCTGTGAAGATTGTGCTGTACCATTAAAATACACAACGTTGGGTAGGCGATGGATCTAAATATGAATCTAAATATGCATAAATAAATGTACAATTATCCCACGGAATTAATAAAAATACTGTAAAAGATTATATTAACGTTAAAGTTGATTTTAAAAATTAGGTATTTTCAATTTAAGGGATGAAACATAACGTCATCAACTTTTTGAGATAAAATAAGAACAGCTTGGGTGTAAAAATGAACTCTCTTAAAATCCAATTGCTTCAGTTTTGAAGAAAATGAAAAATAAATGGAAAAGTTAATTTTAAAAAGAAGACTGAAGATTCGTCTTAATTTCATTTCTTTGATATCTACCCAATTTCGTTTATTCCTCCTTACTTTATTTCCTCATCTGTTTATGCGGATTAAAATGGGTAGATGGTATAATGTGTAAAAAAACGCGATTTTGTGCTGAGAACAGAAGTAGCTGTTGATGATGGTTCCGGAAGGGTGTTTTCTTTTTTCATGAAAAGGGGAAAGTCACTGTTTCATTTCTACATTTAAAAATCCTACAAGTCACTCTTCTTTAGAATTTAAAACATAAATCTTGTAATGAAATTCATAACCGTATTTAGAATTGTGTTTTTTATATATTTTTCAGTAAAAAATTTTTACCGTTATTTAAAAGATCTGTTTGAAAAAAATATGTTTTAAAGCACGTGAAATTTTCATTATAGTATTCTCACTAAAAATATCAAATAGTATTAAAAACGAAATTTGATCCAATTTGTTTTAAATGGAGATTATGTTCGCCCTTAAATATACGGAACAGATTTTAAAATATTTTACAAGGTTGTAAATAGGGCATTTTTGGGATTTTCAAAAAACTGAAAATGAAAATTGGTGACAGCAGTTAAATAAAATAACAGTTAAATTAAATAACAAAATAAGTGAATAAAGTTTCAATAGTTATTAGTATTGTTATTAGTATAGTTGTTAGTATTGTTGCGACATTGCAGATTTCAGTTCGTTTTGAAAAGTCGTTTTTGGTGAAGGGAATTGTTCATTTAGGTGAATAGTTTACTTAAAATATAAGTTGCATACAATATCACAAAATAAGTATTAATTTGTGAAATTAGTTAATAAGAATAAATTAGTATTATTATGCGAACCAATTCGCAAGGGTCAGCTAGTAAAAAAATAATCCCTTCATTTACTTTACTAATTTTTAATTTTGTTTACCAACAATTCGTAAACTGCACTATAAATTATATACAATTTATAGACTGAATTTTATTCATAAATTATACTACACAGATGTTTTATTCCGACAAATAATGAACAAAGTTTTATATTAAAACGTATAAATGTAGTAATATTGTTACACTCCAACCAGTAATGGTATAACGCAATTTATTAAAAGTATTAGCCTACTTGTTATTGATCTTTGTTATCTTATCAATATTAATATAAAACGTGATTTGCAGTTTTTTAATAAAGCTATCATTAACGTATTTTTTTAATATTAATAATTTTTCTTTCCTCCATAGCGTAGTGACACCGTGCTGTATTACAAAGTGAATTATTTTACGTATGATTCCGGACTAAGGATTTAACTGTATCATCTTAAATCCCACTCGCAATAAGCCAGTCGAATCGGTAAACATCAAATGGCTTAAGCAACCTTAGGTAAATTAATCGGAGATTTGTAACAATTGACCCGTTTGCTGACTCCGAGAAATCGTAATTATTAGACTACTAATTAAAGAAATTAACTTTTCCTGATCATATTATTGATAATGGAGACTAACTTATTACAATAAAAATACAAATTAACGATTAGAAAACCAAGTACAAACGCTTTTAGAGTTTGATAATATAGGTATTTTGGCTGCAAAGTGTTTCAATGGGACAAATACATTAAATCATTTAATTTCGGTCAAATTTCTTTGACGATGGAAAATATGTTAAGAAAAATTTTCCATTTTGATTTAAGTACCTATATTGTTTTACGTCCGGGAAAACCGTAATAGTTGTTTGTAGGTGTAATTATATTACAACAGATATTACTCATGAATGATTTTACACTGAAAACCATCAGTGATCCAATCTCAACAACATTTATTAAAGAAAGAATTAATTACCGGTTTCAGAAAGACTAGGTTCTTCTGTTGAACGCAGTATTCAATCTATCTTTTTATAGTTTACGTCTGATTGTTCTGCCCATTAAAAATAATACAGACGATTAAGGGTGATAGATGAAAATGAGTGATGGAAAAATGCAATACCAGACCGGGAAAAGTATTATGTGAACCCTGGCGTAGAAGCAAGTTGTGCTCACCACTACACCACGGTTATATTCTTAGCACATTTCTACGAACGCAATTTGTTAAAATTAGTGCACAAATTTTACATCTGGGTCACTCCAGTCTACCAGTGGAAGAAGATCTCTTTAAGCAGTTAAATTACATTATTGTTCCAGCCTCTGTACCACTTTTTGAAGCATATAACATACATAAAAAATATCAAAAACTAGTCAACAAATTTGATGGTTCTGGAACAATATTACATCTTCAGTTACAAAATAACAATTACAAAAAAAAAACACTAAAAATAATTTTTTTAAAAGATCAAAAGTAAATGTATTATTACTTTTAGAATGCAATTTTAAAATCTTATTAATTTACTTACACTTATTTAAATTTAAACGGTACAATTTATTTTTATGACTATTCTATTAGATCTAAAACAATATAACTTTTAAATAAAACAATTTAATGATAAAATGAGGTTGAAAATAAAGGGCGGAGAATCTCTATTTCATTTTGTCGACTATTGTGTATACCTCAATTCTACTTTGTTTTCATTGTATGTAAATACTAAATTACATAGGCTTAGATTAACAAGAAATTGAATCATTCATACCAGAGAAAAATTGCGTGAAATCGATTCTCTTTAGTTATACACTTTGGTATCGGGGCGTTGGTCTTTTCTTTATCAAAGATGTCGACATTTTTAATCGGGTGGAGTTGACGAAACAAAACTCCGGCTACCCGTGGTTCCTATATTTAATGTTTTATTCACCTTTCGTCCGGTCGGTTAATAAACTGATAAATTAACACTACAATTATAAGTATCTGGACAATGTCTTTGTAATTAGTAAACGGAAATTAAAGTTGCTGACCTCTCTGTTAGTTTTATAAAATCAAACTGTAACATCATTTTTTGTTACTGTCTTAGTTCATTATTTATTACCGTCTTATAATTTTATAATATATTTTTTTATGGAAACAATTCCATAATAAACTTTCCAATTTTTTCATAACAGTAAACTCTATTATATAAATCACAAATTAAATTTCGACGTGAAATATAAAAATAAAATTCAAATTTATCATTGAGAAACATTTATGACACCTCTTGTACTTTCACCAAAATACTGGACATGCCAATCCTCAAAAGAAACATAATTTACTTTTATAAATAAAATTTAGTTCCTTGACTGTAATTTCTGTTCAAAATTATTAAGTTCTATTAAAAATCTTTTGTAAAAATTACTTTCGGTACGTAATTTTTTGTAATATTTTATTGTCTCAGAATCTGTTAAAAATGTTTAACAGTTCATAAATCTGAGTCATGTCTTCAAAATATGTTGTCCTTGTTGGAGCTTGTATCATGTAATTTTGGCTCTCCCCTGCAGATTGGATGGAGTTTTCGTACTTAGTATTCCACATTTAGACCTTCAATACTATACGTCAAAGTTGGGACAGACGCTGTCCACAATATCTACACAATAAAGTACTAAATTTGTGACGTAATAAAGAGCATTGCGTTATCGCAGATAATTTTTTGCCGTTTGTTTGCGTTTTGTGTTGGAAGGTTAGCGGTTACCTATCCAACTCTTAACTCTGTATATTGAGATTAGATTTCATTTTCCCACAATAACATATAATTATATATTAGCAAAAATATTTTTCCACCAATTACAATATCAGACTTTTTTGTGATATAATTAATATTATACTAATAAATTACAATAAAGTAGACAAATAAATAAATAAAATTAGTATCCAGTAATGGGGTGCATCAAGTAACTCAAATATCCAAATTATTCAGCGTTTTTAATGAAACATCCTCGGAACTCTAACAGCTGCGTCTTGGTACACGACGAAGAATATTCTCAAAGATCCGTTTTATTTCAGCAGTCAAAGAAGAAATTTAAAAATTTATTTTAAAATATAAAAAACGGTTTTATTTCACGACAATTATTTGTCAATCAATTTGTTGGACCACAGTGGTACAATACGAAGGCTAAATCTGGGGCATCCAAGGGACTTATTTGTTTAGTAAATAAATTATTACCTTTGTTTTCCAAAATTTAGTTTCATTATAGCCTACTCTGTAACAAAATGTCAAACAGTGAAAAATAGTTATTTCTAAAAGGTATCTTAACGGGGAGATACCTTTTCATGATAAATTATTTTAATCATACCTATTTATTTTTCTATTAAAGAATGGATTGTAGATAATTCGGTTGAAAAATCAATCATAATTACAATTAACAACATCTAAATTTTCTAACAGTTATAAGAAGATTTTCGACATGGCTAATAAAGGAACTAGAAATAGCAACAAATACCTTGAAAAATTTACTATATTGCGATAACTAACCAAAACAGTAGCACACAAAATATTGTAAATGGACAATCATGTTTTAACATGATTATAAAAATAAATAATAAACTGAATAAGTTTTAACATGATTATAAAAATTAATAATAAACTGAATAATAAAAAAATTATTATTCTAAATTGTATGAAATAGATTGTTTCCATTATGATACTAACAGTAACATTGACAGATAAAATAAATAACCAAAATTTAAAAATTAATTTACAAAATTTAAAAAATTACAATCGTTAACAGAAGCTTTTTGGTTATAACCTCTTTTCATATTTTTAAAGTTAATAAAAAGTTATCGTTTAATTAAGAACAAAGGCTCTGGGTGTTTTGTTTTTTAATTTTTCTTTACATTTTTAACATTAAAATAATTATCAGATTGTTTTAATGAGAAAAAAGTAATTTATTTTTATTTAATCCCTTTTTTAATACTGAAAAATAATAGCATATCTTAGGTCGTCGTTTTTCTGTATTTACAGTCCAAATTAAACAGTTCCGTTTTTTCTTCTTTATACTAATAAATAAAAATACGAGAAATATATTTTCCCGTCAGATTCATTGCTTTTACAATGTTAGTAATTCTTTTGAAGGGATTATATTTTAGGGTTGAATTCCGTCCGGACCTAAGACGCAAAAATACGAGGGAAGGGATTAAAAAGAGTGTTTACATGATTAATTAAGTCACACAAAATTACAAAGTATTTTCTTTTATTTTCTCTCCCTCATTATATAAAGCTTGGAAAAGCCAATTTTCTTCTCTGTTATTCGTAGAAAATTAATTCCCTGCTCTGCCCTGTTAGTCTTTTCTCTTCCGTTACAGTCTTTGATATGTCTTCATTAGACTCAAAAACATTTTTTATTGTCTTAGCCCATCTGCCTATTGCATCTTCTCTTATTGCAAAATATCTTTTTCAATTTTTTATTTTCTTCTTCTTCTTGTACTTATTCATTTAATATGGAGGGTGCTTTTGTCATTTATGTCAAACATCCCCCAACAGGTAATTGGCAACTTAATATAGAAAATCTCGCCCTATTTTAATAGTCTTTTTTTATATCTTAAAAGATACTCATTTTGTATAGCCACGAAATATTTACTTTTTTTAGTTATACAGAATTCAATTTTTAATATCTATAATTAATTCTTTCTACATGTTTATGTTGAAAATATAAAATAATGTGATATATTCGATATAATTTTTGTTTTGTTTTAAATATGCTTTATTACTATTGGTAATAACTTTTTTTGAAAATATGTACTTTTTCATACTTTAGTAGCCTAGGCCTATATATTACGTTCATTGTTTTTCCAAATTTAATATTGCTGAATGTTGTATTTTATTTCATGCCTGTTCTTGTTAATTGCAATTTAATATCAATGTTTTCTCATCAAATGGTTGTTCTCTGTTTAAGATTAAAAATAAAAGATGAAAAATATCAAGAATACCCTTGTGAAAACTTTATTTTGCATTGGATAATTTTTGCAAATTATTTCAATTCTACTAATTCTTTTAATTTAATTCTATACTTTGTAAAATAATACGTGTTATTGAAAAAATAAATTCTTTTTACTACTAAAACACTCATTTTCATTATGTCATAATTATTATAAATAACATTAGGCCTATTTTAAAAGTGCCTTTTCCAGTTTATTTAAAGTTGCATCAAATGCTTTGTTAATAGCTACTACCGTGAGTAGTGATACAACATCAGTAGGTTTTAGCAAATTTTCCAGGCTGAAATCGGGAATCGAACCCGAGACCACTTTACAGCTTATTGCAGATCCCTGCACAGTTTTATAACCACAGTAATCAAAACATATACAATAACGTATTACAGTAAATTTTGTTTTTGGTAATAGTTCTTACAACAAGGAATAACTCAACACCATAACTTGCATTGCTTAGCAGCATTTAAGTAACATGAGAACAACATGTAAGTGTATTGTTATGAAGATGATTTTTTTTGTAATTAATACAGTTACAAGGGTGAAACAAGGATGAGGGCTGATAAATATCTATTTACACCCTTACAACATAATCTTATGATGGTATTGTATGTTATTTGCACCTTTTTATTCAAAGAGAAAAATTTACACATGTATGCTTGGATATTATTAATCAACAAATATAACCATACAAAACACTCCTCTCTTCTTAAGATGCCTATCCTACGAATTTTGGCGATCATCATGGAAATTTTCACTTTACCAACAGCAATACCAAAAACTCGTGAGGAGGTTTTGTTAAACCAGGTACTAAGATTCTTTAACCATAATTTCCTTCTTGTTCCGGGGCCTCTTTCTCCGAAGATCTTGGCCTACAAAATACAATGAAGCAAGACGTATCTGGCTTCATTCCATGTAATATGACCCAGGAACTGCTCCTTACGTGCTTTGATAGTAATCAAAACTTCCAGATTCTTTTCAAATCTTCGCAGAACTTCGGCATTGAACACTCGTACCATCCAGGGAATTTTAAAAATTCTTCCATAAAACCCTCTCTTACAGGAGCCTCAATATGTGCTTACATGGTAATGTAAGGTGAAAACCAAAGATAGGAAACTTTACTATAAAAGAAAAGAAAAAATATCAAAATAAAACTTGAAACCTCGCCAGAATAAAACAAGAAAATCCACCAAACCTATTAACAATTTAAAAAAATCTTAACAAAAATATTTAAAAGTATTTATAAGTATTTAAAATAAACCATAAAAATATCGAATGCATTCAATTTCTTTGTGATGACCTCGTTTAAGGTCCAAGATCTAGCCTATATAAGATTTACAACAATAAATGATATAAAAAATAAATATAAAAATAAATAAATTAAATTAATTATAAAAAGTATGGTAAGGGTATACAAGAGGACGAACAAGACGTAGCATCGCAGGAGCCTTCTTTTAAACTTTTGTAAAAACACGATACAAGATGTATTGTACTTACACTAAAGTTTTAACAAAAACTTGAATTTCCCATAAACAAGAAATTAATGATAGTTAAAAAATTCAGGTTCATCATACATAAGCAAATTTACCCAAGTAATTTTAAATTATAATTAGTTGTTCAAAATGGAGTTTTTTTTTAATGGCATGATTGAATCGAGTTTCTACATCAGTAGCTTAGATTGATAGATAGATTGAGTTATATAAGATTTTAAGATAGTGAATGTTAACAGAAAAAAACGGGTGAAGACTCAAAATAAATGACAGTAAATACAATAATTTATTATTCTCTTGCGTTTCTATTTAATATTTAAAGCAGCATGTCTAAGTAAAAAAGAAAATTGGAGTAGTAAAACGGAGGGTAGATCTTGGGGAATAAATAAATGGTAACGCATTCTACTTATCGGATGATACTGCTACATCAACTGCTGGGAATCATCAGTCAATATGTTTATCATCTTTTATCAGACAATTTGTTTCATTCTTCATCCCTTCACCACGTCTAAATTCACTGGCGTTTATATAAAGCATGAACGGGATGCAACAAACATCGTCATGAACATGCAGCACACCCCTAGGGATGCAAAACGCTTTCATATTTCGATAACGAAAAGAGAGGGTGAGTGGTAGAATCCGAAACTTCGTTAGACTTCCATCCCTGTCATGTTAAATTAATTATTACTTCTGATTGACTCTACCGCAGATACCTAAAAGCTCCAAAGCTCAACCGTTCGTTCTCTCCATTAGTTCTGCAAATGGTCCCAGATAAAAAGACTTCCTTTCTCTTTAATTGGCTTCCCTTTCTATTCTGTGTTTTTCCTTTATCCGGATTAAAATAGAATACTGCTCTAAAAGCATTCCCATTATTTTAAATGGGCTTCCAATAATTCGTTTTGTTTTTCACTTTTACCCGCTTGTCACTCTTCATTTTTAAATATCAAAAAATTTTATGAACCTGGGATCCCGGGTTCGATTCCCGGTCAGGCCTGACATTATTTCATCACTCATCTTCATCTATCATCCTTCTCACCATCTGTATTAGTAGCAACTGCAAAACAGTCAGACGTAAAACAAAAAAAAACAAGATTTTGTTTTTAGCTTTTATTTGTTTTGGGAACTGTACATTATTGACAACTACCTAATTTGATTGCTGCTTTTGTTGCATTATTTGACGTGAATAAGGCATGAGTTTAAACAGGGACCCCCAGTAGAGTTTGTTCACGGATGGCTGTCAGCTGGTCACCATACAAAGTCGCTTGCCCAAACGGTGTTACTTAACAAATAATAGCGACTTACTACCAGCTAACTGACTGGGCTGGCCCGAAGGCCAACAAGAAATTTAATGATGTTTATTTTCATCACAAATAAAGTTTTCTTGGTAACTTGTAATGTTTTCCAATGATTTTTTTTTAAATATTTAAATTTTTATTCATTGTATTCTTTAATAAATAATACTGTAAAAACGTATTATAACCTAATTTTTTAAATAACCTTTTGGAAAACTTTACATGATAAAATTTATTTATTAATGGATAAAAATTAATATAGGTATTGGAAATTTATACTGGAATATTCATTGATGTTTTAAATTTATTACAGATTTTACATTGCAGTTAAAAATTACATTAGGACATTCATGACCCAGTACGATGTGCAGTGAATGAATTTCAAAAAACGGGTTTATTCTTTCCGAGATAGAAGAAACATTTACTATATTACATTATAATAAATGCTTCATGAAATTAAGAATGCAGTTACAAAGAGAATTCAAATTCGGAGATACGAATCACCTTGTGGATACTATGTTTTCACAATTCTGTTATAGGAATAGAATATCTGTTACGGAATAGATTCATAGAAGCTCACAGATAGTTTATTGACAAACACCAGGATTTTAAACTTTGGGTGAATAATCGTAGGTTGAAAGTAGCATGGATATAGAAGTAAACAAACCTGAAAGTCGTGCTTCTCATGAATAAACGAGGAGAACTTATAAAGACAATAAAAACAAGGAAACTGCAATATCTCGGACAGTTTATGCAAGTGGAATGTTTATATTTCATTACATCAATTGAACTTACATTTCAAACTTTGCAGAGTGAACAAGGCTATAGTGGTGATTTCCTATTTTCAGGTTTAGGTTTTGTCATTGACCAATTTCGACAGAGTGATTTTTTAGTCCTGTTACCTAATTGTTAATTCTGGTAATTTTTTTCTAAGAAAGGGAAGTTTTGTTTTGTGACAGGAAGTTGATAGCCCTCCTCAACCTGTATAGATACGGACGGCAGTGTGAGTTGATTCTCTGTGACCTGTGTAAAATTTTGTGCGGTTTCCGTCCGTGTTACGAACAGTATGTCTTTCACCCTAGAACAATCCCTTGTTTAAATCTGGAGGCTGAAGCTCTTAAACTAATCGTATGGGATACGGACACAATTTCAACTTTTTAGCAGGTTTCTAAACACTCGAATATGACAAACCAACTTGCAAGGAAAGTTTTCGTAAACATTTCCTGATACATTTCGGAAAGTTTCCGTGGAGAATTGATCAATCTTGTTTTCACATTCTCTAATACGTCATCTGTCAAGAGAGTTGGTCGACCATTACGTTTTCTGTCGCAAACAATACCTGTCACTAAATCGGTTTGTTAGCCTAGAAATTTACATTTTTTCTGGTGGAGGAACACCAACAAATTAATTTGAAATGATTCTTTTACATTCGCGTACGATTTTGTAGCAAAATATTGTTCAAGAATGAAAACCCGTTGTTCTAGGGTAAAATACATTCTGTTCGTAACACGACCGGAAAAGTCACAAAACTTTACACAGCTCAAGGAGAATCAACTCACACTGCCGCATCTATCCTGGTTGAGTAGGGCTACCAACTTCAAGTCATAAAACAAAATTTCTCTTCCTTAGAAAAAAAATTACCACATTAACAATTGGGTAACATGTCTAAAACATCACTCTGTAGAAGGAAAATATTTCATTACCCTACACTTTCTCATTGAACATGCACATTCAAACAAGCCAATTGAATCCAGTTTTTCAAAAATTAATTTTAATTGATATTAAAATAATACATATTTATGATTAGGTAGACTATTATAAATTTTCAAATTAATTAGACAGGTAAAATGTGAGAAGAGAAAAACCTGGAAGATGACACGCCTTATGGCCAAAGATCTTAAGAGAATTACACAGCTGCTACTCTTTAAATATATTCCAAGCACCAGTGTCCAGGATCAAAATTGCCATTATGACAACCAATATCCTTTATGAGAAGTATTCCAAGACGTATAAATAATATAAGTTATTAAATTGGAAAATAAACATAAAGAGTAATCTTCATAAGTCGTTAGTTTGATGCTTCCCTAATATTTCTTTCTTTCCTTCGTTTAAATTTAATATTTCAAATCAACTTCTGAAATATGATAATAATAATAATAATAATAATAATAATAATAATAATAATAATAATAATAATAGTATAACTTAAGTAGGCACTGACAGGGGTTTTTCGTAGTTTTCCAGTTACTACACGTGGAGAGCAATGTTATTTACTGAAAGGCTTAGACAAACTTAATAATTTAACTAACCGATTGTACTATATTAGAACACAACATAAAAAAATCTAATAAATTAAAAAAGATTATTAATTTGTAGTAAAATTAATTAATACATTAATCAGATACACGTGGAAAGTATTACTACGTTGTTATTATTATTAGTCGTAGTAAATACACCACAAAAGCCCCACACTGAAAATGTCAAATGGTGGAGATTTCAGCAATAATGTCAACGTCGCGACGTCATTTAAATTTTATAGCCAACGTACTATAACAACATAGCTGAACATAATACAGAGAGAGAGAGAGAGATAGAGAGAGAGAGAATCAGGTCTGTTCATCCACAGCAATTTTATTGTTGATTGGGCAACTATCATTAACTGTAATAGAAAAAGAGAGAAAATTAACGGATAGAACACTATGCAATATTGAACACCCTCTTCTCGTATATGATGGCTATCAAAACGCTTTACTCCGATACTATAAAATTACAACAGTTCCTATATTAATACCATCAGCTGTTTTATTGTATTCGTATCCATCCATTCCTTTTACTCCCTTACCATACAACAAACAAACCCCTACAATTGGTTCAATTAAAACATGTTAAAACTAATCAAAATTAAAGTGTCGTTACCAAATTAATAAAGATCACAAGAATGGCAAACTCATCGTTACAAAAACGAAATGAAACGTAACAAATAAATCATTATCGTCTTATAGTTTATTGGTTAATATTTTCTTATTATTTTATGAAGTTCGGGGACAATAATCTAGTTAAGAACGATATATCATTGACTAAAATCATGTAGACTGAAACACATAAAAAAACAGTTTTTAAAATATATTTCTATATAGAGACTTCTTACACAAAAATTAAGAAAAGCCACAAAAATTTTTTATTGTTTGTTTTTACTTTCCGTTTTACGTCCAACTGTTGCAATCCAATCAAAATGGTTAATGCAGATTGTATTTTTTTTAAATTTAGTTTTACGTTCAACTGTTAATGCAGACGATGAGGAGCATGAGAGATGAAAATGAGTAATAAAAAAATGCCAGGAATGACCAAAATTTAAACCCGAAACCCTGGGGTAGAAGCCAGTTTTGCTGACCACTATACTAGGGGCTGGCCAGACTGTGAAGATTGACAAATGAAAGTAAATGATGAAAAAATACCAGACCTGACCGAGAATTGAACCTAGACCCCCTGTAATAGAAGCTGGCTGCCCTGACCACTAAAACAACAAACGAGCCAAAAAATCTTCTTGTTTTGTTGATACTAACGGCCGATTCCCACGAGGTAGTTTACTAGCTAATACTAGCAGGATCTACTAGCGCATCGGTGACTGTTCCCACGATGCAAGTACTAGCAGCTTATTAGTAACTAGGAACACAACACAGACATTTCAAACATTCACACCGAGCTAATTTACTAGCGCTAGTCAATCACGTGATCTTCTCACTCCTACTAGTGCTAGTAAAATTAAATATGTTCAAAGTCACTACCGTGCTAATGAATACTAGCGCTTTAACTAAACTAGCTGTTAATTGTTCGTTCCCATTATGCTATTTTACAAGCTGCTAGTTTACTGGCCACTAGTATTGGCGTCACGGGAATAAGCCTTAAGAAGTATGTTATCCATTGGTAGGATTGCAACTAATATTAATTGTACCATTTGAAACAAAAATAGGCTAATCTACAACTAGATATACAGTAACTTATTTAAAAATTAGTTAGATGAGTTACATAAGTAATAATTAACTACTATACGTAGCAGTTGGGTAATTATTATAATTGCAATAACTAGCTGGCCCCTGCGAATTCGCACAACAATATTTTTGTAGAATAGCGTACAGTAATATATAATTTATTCTTAACAGCCAATTTCACAATATTATCCTACATAACGCTTATAGTCCTATTTCCCGATGTTATTTATGAAACATAAGATTTGAATCTAAATAAATAATTCCCGTCACCAAAACGACCCTTTGAAGTATACTGAACTTCGCAAAATCTCGTAACGGCATTTACCAATTTTTATTATCGGAAAGCCGAAAGCGATATCATTACATTAAAAATATAGTTTAAAATTAATAAAACTAAATTTTACCAATTTTTGATAACTAAAATTTAATTTACCATAAACTGAAGTAATATGAATTCTACAAATGATCAGGATTGTTTAAAATACCTAAAATACAGGTTAAGAGATTTATTTATGATAAGAAAATTTACTGACGAAAAGACTGACAGTTTGTATAATTAATTAGACATTAAAAGAAAACAAATAATAAACTTAAATACAAATATAAATTTAAACTGACTTTTAAAATAATTATTAACGACAAGCAAACATGGCAAGTAACTACATAAATAATAGAAAAGGTGTTTCATATTTACATAAAATATGCCTAACAGACAGGCTGAAATGAAAAAGACATGTGACCTTGTAAAAGTAAGTGACCTTGAGAATGTGTGTAAATCGGGTCCACTAGCTTTATAACTTGGGCAGATTTTACGTACAGTCTGATTGGAAAGAAAATACGTAGTGCAAGAGGCCGTCAGATGAAGAGCAATCTTCAATAATAGGTCTAATAAAAAGGTTGCTCAGGGTGCAACAGGTCCGTAAGCGCAATGTTCTTCCTGTCAACCTTAAGAAGTTAGTATATCAAAAACTGTTTTATCAAAACATCACTGAAATTGTTAAAAATCATACATTTATTATTTGAGAACCAATAATATTTTTACTAAGTATTTCAGCTATATCTTACAGTAAGTGCAGGTAGAAATCAAGAAAGATTGTGTGAACTGAAATCCAATTAAAAATTAACTGAACGAAATTTCTTTCCTTTATTTATTCACAAGATCTTAGAGTTTAAAAATATTATTGATTATTTCGTAAAATTTATGGCTAAACGATTAAATATAATAAGATTGGATGTAAGTTAAATGGATAAAAAATTATATGACAAGTTAAATAATAGAAATTTAATAATATGAGAACAAATCAGATAATTAGTGAATCCCAATTCTCTTCTTTCCTGTTATCAGAGCCGACGATTATGGTTGTGAGTGTTAAATTATTATTAAAACATGTGTTTACAATTTAAAATTACGTTAGAAGCTGTAAATATCCTTCATTTGAAGGAATAAAATCTGGCCCAGAAATCGACAACAAATAAAACAAATTTTATTTGATATAAAATACTTTTCTATGAATTAGTAAATTATTAGATATTAAATATTAAAAAATGTAAGATTTTTAAATTCAAGATTGAAATATTTTCTCTACTAGTTTTTTGTACATTTTATAGGACACATTCTACACTCTTTTACTCACATCTTGCTAATAGGAAGAAGTAGCCTAATGAAAGACAAAAAAGAGAAAGAAAAATAAGAAAGCTTTTAACATAAAAAGAAAGAAAATTGTACAAAATTAATAAAGAAAAAGGATTGTAAAGTCAGTTAAAAGGGGTGTTTACTTTTTATGATATTATGCCCAGCCTACAGAATACCAGTTAATAAAATATTTAAATACTGGTATTAAACCAGAGGGAAAGGGTAGTTTATCTCTGTTTTTTCTTTTACTTATTTGTTCTGATTATATTTCCGGAAGAAGTAATAATGTAAGGGATGATAAAGGAAGAAGAAGTTATATATTGCGTTATTGTAATTAGATTACAAGGGGTGAAAAACGGAAGAAAATCTCTGTTGTCCGAGAAGGGTTACATTAAGAGAAAGATACAAGAGAAAAGGAAGTTTTCTAATAAGTTTATCAGGGATCTACCCATGGCTTCATATTCGGATGATGTAATTAATTGAGAATATACTGTATACCATAGTACTGTTAAAAGATTATTATTATTATTATTATTATAACTTGCTAGAAATTTCTAATAATATTTCCCTGTGTTTGTTGTGATATTTATAAAATGTCTTACAGAAATACGTACATTCCCAGTAGCAAAGTTAAGATAATGAATATGTTATGTTATGTTTATGGTAAGATTTTATAAAATATATGCCGGTTGCCCACGAAATTTGACCATAGGGAAACAGCATTGATTTTCATTAGTTTGTAAATATTTTCTTCTCACGAATAAATGAAGATTATTGTTATAGTCAGAAATCATTAGAATGTGTTTAAACCTTTTAAAAAATATCAATTTTGATACATTGTAAGCTGTACTTTAGCTTAAATACAAAAATTCATAAATTTGTCACCGTTTTCCATTTAAGTATTGTAAATTTTATTAAATTTTCGGATTGTTATGTTTGGAGAAAATTATGGCAACAATCAGTGTCTCTGCAAATTAAATTTTACTGAAAGAAATATTAAGGTATTTAAAATAATACTGAGTTTGCTTCCAAAATAAAACAAAGTTTTAAGGAAATAATTTTAAAAGATAAAACGAATTGTCAAAATTAAAAAATTAATAAATAATATATTTTTTAAATATTTCCAATATTTTCTGAACAATAAAAATTTTTACCGCTGATGGATTCGACCGTCATATCATTACATCTCCGGACCAGAACGTTACATTACTCCAAACATAACATTG
This sequence comes from Catonia carolina, assembly GCA_035578175.1. Taxonomy (NCBI): domain Eukaryota; kingdom Metazoa; phylum Arthropoda; class Insecta; order Hemiptera; family Achilidae; genus Catonia; species Catonia carolina. The sequence goes on along the minus strand of JAQMRL010000001.1, from coordinate 249,055,406 downwards.
CGAAAAGTAAACAAATTTACAATACTTAATGGAAAACGGTTACAAATTTACGGATTTCTGTATTTAAGCTAAAATACAGCATAAAATGTATCAAAATTTATATTTTTTGAAGGCTCTAAACATTTTATAATGATTCCTGACTATATCAATTCGTGGAAAGAAAATATTAACAAACTAATGAAAATCAATGCTGTTTCCCTATGATCAAATTCGGTGGGACACCCGGTAGCTATGTACAACACAATTGGTATTAAAAATATTTTGTTTAAAATGTTATTTAGATTAAAAACGATTTAATTATAATTCAGTTTCTACATTGAAAATTTAAGAATTGGTCGCCTCCGTAGCGTTGTGAAGTGAATTAGCCTAAAACGCGGAAGTCCCAGGTTCGATTCTCGGCTAAGGTATCGGAATTTTTGCAAGTTAAAACCCACCGTAGTCTCTAATAACCGAGCTGTTTATGCGACTTTAAATAAACAAAAAAATTAAGTATGTTTTATGAAATTTTTCAAGATGTTTTACAGTTTTCAGTAAACAAATCTAAAAACTCTCGAAACGTTTTATAAAGTAAAGTCATCATCCCCTCCATTTAAATCATAGGACTAATAGCAGGGAGTGACAAAAGATCCAGGCATAAAGAGAAAAAATATAAAATGGTAAGTAGTATATGGTTTAGTAGTTAAAGTTTTTGGTACTGTAATTCATCGAAACCCAACAGTTTCATTGTAAATTATCACTGTAGCATATTAAAATAAGGTAGTAGCGGTCTGAGTGCGCACGCATAAGTATTGTTGTCACATTGTTATTTAGGCAAAAGGCGGGATTCCATCCACATAGGTTTTTATCCGCATACACGCTCCGTTTAACCTTAAAGTACATTATTTTTGAGGGGTAATAGTTTACAGTTTATTAGGGTACATACATAAAAATACATAAGTAGCAACTTCATTTTTTGTATGTCATAATGAATGCCTGATTACTATTACGCATACAGTAGGTTATGTAACAAACCAAACCTATACAGCTGCGGTTTTACAAGAATTTTATATTAAAAAGTTTTCACCATTAACGATTAAATAAGTCAACCCTTCATAAAAAATACACTAATTTTATTTACACTATTTATAAACAAGAATAGAATTTCATGTTTATCGAAAGTAGTTTTTTAAATAATAAATCATTACATTTGAAAAAAACAATATATAAATCCATATGTAAAATAAAAATTAATAGACCGTTGTTAATAAATAAACAGAAGTAAACTATAATGTTAATTCATTTATGATTAATTTATTCATTAACTCAGGTCATTAAATTTATCTGCAAATCAAGGGTAATAAACAGTTTACTAAGGTGACCTGTAATGATTTGTGGAAAAGAGTAACCGATTTATATTATAAAATTATTTAATTTATACTTTAACAATAACATAAATATAACTAGTAATATTATAAGTTATAAAACAAAACAGAAATAACGGTTATATATTATATGTCTATACAATTATTCACTCACATTTAATAATTAGTTTACTATAATGTTATTATAAGCTGTAGAATAATTATACTATTCGTAAAAGTAAACTTAAAATAAAGTCTTTTTCATAAAAAGAAATTGATTTTTTAGTTTATTTAAAATTATTATATTAAAAGTTTATTCATTAGCAACTAATTAAGAAACAGTGGGTTTGAACGTGTAATAATTTTCCTGAACCTAGCCAGGAATTGAAATTGCTTGCATATCAAGTTTTATTGACTAGTATAACTACAAAGTTTATTATTAGTTAATAATCTAAGAGATATAAAAATTTGAATAACTATGCGACAATGTTCTAAATATAGGGTGATTCAAAAAGAGCGCCGGTTTTGATATATTAAATTAAGAGATTTATTTTATTGAAAAACTGAAAATAAATACATCAACAAGTTCATCTTACCTTCCGATTTCATGTATGAAAAATGATGTCATGCATGTGTCCTCCTCTACTGCGCTGGCACGCATCAACTCTGTCCATGAAATTGGATATTACTGCACGACAAGTTTCGACTTCCATTTGCCCGATAACCCGTCGAATTTCCTCCTTCAAGTCCTTGATGTTTCGAGGTTTATTGGCATACACCAATGACTTCAGATGACCCCAAAGATGAAAGTCACAAGGCGTCAAGTCACACGACCTTGGTGGCCATTGATGGTCGGAATTACGAGAAATGATGCGATCCTGGAACCGTTCACGGAGCAACAACATTGTTTCTCGTGCAGCAACTGAATTTTATACGGGTGATATTGGAGATCGTACCGAAGAATTCTCCGTACAGAAGAACATCGTAAACCCAATTGTTGAGAACGGCGACGTATTTGCTGGGCTAACAGCCACACTCTCACGAACCAAGGCAACGTTCTGCTCAGTTCGGCCAGAACGACGACGTCCAGAACTTTTAAGGTCGACTGTTGAACCCGTCTCAAAAAACTTTTTCATGAGCCTGCGAACTGTTGATTCATTCGGTGCTTCATTACGTCCTAGAGTACCGCGAAGTCGCCTGACAGTAGCCGCATAACTCTCTCCACTCTGGTAAAATGTTTTGACGATTAACACTCGTTGGGCAATAGTAAACTTCTCCATGGTTAGACACAGACTGCGAGAGTACTACACTGCGAACAAGATAAACTACAACTGAATCGTCAATCGGAATGTTCTCCGAAATAGAAATGAGGTCTAACAATGTTGCCAACCGATAAACAAAAAAAATTTACCAGCCGTTTAAAAACCGGCGCTCTTTTTGAATCACCCGTTACTAACCGAGAATTCAATTTAGGTAACTTTATTTTTAGTTTATATGAGTAACTTATACATTAAACTAACATTGAGGTTATGTTATATTATTATTTTATTAAATCAGTCTGTTATCTATTACAGGACTATATTATCTATTCTATCTTTCATTATAGGCCTACACTCTATTTCACGTTCAGAATGCAGTACGGCTCTTGTGAGAACCCTTTGTGTTACCAGGCGTACGGAAAACATCAGCCCTCCTCCGCCGACACCATCCGAAGGTCACGGGCAAAAAGATTTAGGAGTTTTGCTTACCACGCTCTAACAAGCTCATTTTTAATCAAAAAAATTCTGAAAAAATACTTCACTTCCGAATGAATAGTATTTTATTACGCTGTAAATGTTATTATTATATTCTGATGTTTAGGGAAGAGACCGTAAGTACGTAAAGAGTAAGGGGTACGACGTCTTTCTCTTCCATCACCCTTACTGTCGGCCCAGGGGAGTTTTATTACCATCTTTAGACCTTTTCGAGATACTAACGACTGTTATTTAAACAGGATTTCAAAATTTACCAAGATTTAAACAATAACTATTCTTTACTTTGAAATAATAATTAAAAGTTAATAAAATTGATAAACGATTCCAGTACTATAACAATTTGTCGATATCTGATCGTTAAAACGATAGAAATAATAAGTATGTTTTCGTATTTCGTTATTCAATAGGAGTTTTTTTAAATGAGAACGTGTTGTTGCGTGGAGTCGATATTTTTACTTAGTGTAGTAGCGCTCTAACTCCCATATGAAATACATTGCTTATGTACTGCATTCTGAACGTGAAATCGACTATAGTTTATTTCAATCTAGTATTACATATAAATCTATAAAATCTAGTAAATCAAATAAATAAAGTATTAAAGCGAATTTTATCGAATCAAAATATTTGTACCTTTTTGCCGTTGGACATGTATTACAAATTTATTGAGTGTTTTGTTCCGTAGCTAAATTTTTTATTAAAATACAAAAACTAATCGAAAAATATTTTAGATTAATTACTTTTGATAAAAAAATTTTGAATCATTTAAAATATCTGTTGTTAAATAATTGAATTCATAATTAAAACTTGCCCATAACAGGCAGGTAGAGTGTAAAATTATTTGCCCTTAATCTGCTAGTTCCAGGGTAACAAAAAACAGTTCTGTTTCTTATCACTTTACCTTATTTTTACGTTTATTTTATTTTATAGATTTTTTGTTATAATACGCATGCCAATTTTACAAACTGTAGATCTTTGGGTAGGTACAGAGATAATATGTAGATACTATATCTTTTTGGTTGTCATTCCAGTTTTACTTGTTATGCACAATCGATTGACTAACAAATTCTTAAGTTTTCCGTACAACCCTTAAGGAACAAAATAAGTCAAATTTCAGCTTCCATTTTTACTGGGAAGTTAGAGAATTAATAATGTTAGCAAGTGAGAACATTTGTATTTATAAATTAGTTAAAATTATTACAGATTCAATTTAAAAAAAAAGTGATATTCAGGTATTTGTATAAATTTTTTTGTTATTAGTCTAGACAAGTACAAATGAATAACATTTAAATATTCAATTTTTGGTTAGCGGAATACATGAAAGTGGGCTACGAGGTAACACATTGACAAAACATCAGTACGATAAATAATAAAGGACTGCACAATGGGGATGCGGTCAAAACGAGATAAAATTGTGTATCTGTTGCCACTATTGTGTCATTTGTGTTGATGCTCATTAAACACGATTCGTATGAAATACGCAAGAGGGATGGAAATGTTGTAGAAACCGAATAAGAGTATAGGTTTTAGCACCCCCTCTCAGGGTGAAATAATCCGAAGATAAGAGCTGTTTGCCTCTGCAGGGGTGGTGGGAAGACGATTATTTCACGCCGACTTGGCTCAGTTCAAAGCAACGAGAGATGAAAATTTGGATGCACATGCTAGAAGCACCCTGCAGGTTTTTAAGAGGTGTTACAAAACGAACTATATATGTCGTATCTTATACATAAAATCCTAACATAACAATGGCGGTATCTCTGTTGACACACACAAATAATAAACACACGCACTAAAATGCATACCCTATTCACATTATAGTGTATGTATTAACAAACACATTCAAATATCTATTTCGCATATTCCTTTCTTATAGACCACCTTCAAAGAAAATGTTCCTTTACATTTACAATAATGTACAGCCATACTTTTGTAAAAAAAGGCACTTAAAATATGCTTTTAAAAACTTTGAATAGACCGCTCGTTTGTTATCAGTACTATCTACAAAATCTGTTACAAAACAGAATCGAACCTTCAACTGACACGCGCGTTATACTACTATAAAACAATTTAGTAACTTTTCATACATTTTTAGCAGAATATCTAATCGTGAAAACTCTCTTAACCGATGTACTCAATATTAATTCTTCATTTTCGTACAATGTAAATAGCAAACCTTTGGTATTTTATTCTTTATGAGATGACTACAAGAACATAAGCATTATCAATTCGATTACTTGCGCAAAAGAGGTAAAATTATCTTAACTACCCTAAAATAAAGAATATAGGCACACGGTATTTCTACACCTTCTCAAAGAACTACAGTTTTGAAAATTATTAGGGGTATTTGTTTAGTGATTCCAAGGTAAAGTAAAGAATTCGGTTTGCGACCGCAAGTTTTAAGGGGTAGAAAATGAGGTAAACTACTCTAATTAATACAATATTATTTTTTAATTTTTCTTTATTGTAAAAAAAATGTAAAATGTAATGTGGACTGAAACCGGAAACCATGAGAAATTTTAAAAAATTGGTTGATTTAACGTGACATCTCACGTAATTTAAAAAAATGTTTTTGTTACATTTTAAATGTCCAAATAAGCTAGTTAATAACGGATGACTTAAAAATTTCATACAGGACATCAAGAAAAATTTATAAAGCAGAAAATTCTTAAGCAAACAAAAATAAATTTCATATAATTAACTCATCTTAAATAACGATTTCACGTATCAATGACATTCCAGAGCTATACAATTAACAATCACGCAGTACAATAATTTATTCAGTTTCTGTGAGAAATATTTACTAAAATTTATGCAAATAATTTTATAGCATGCTTTTAAGACATGGTAGTAATAAAACAAAAGTAATAAAAGTATTTAACAAAATATCATAATTCCCGAAAAATTATAAAACAACAGAAGCAGAATAACTTTTTAAATAAAATAAACATTCAGTTATTAATATCTGTAACATGATATTCAGTTTTTAAAGAATTCACGGTGAAAAATGATTTATTGCCAGTTTTTATTAATAAATAAAATAATATTAGAACTGACTTTTATATTTTTTATTTAAAAATCTGTGACATCTGTTCTTTGTAAAATAATATAACAATAAACTGTCATTCGTAATTTTTTTTCTCACTGCTGTACATACGACTACTTTTTTTCAAATTTGAATGTGCGAGTATAATATTTACTGATACAAATATCCGCCCAGTTTAGTATTTGTTGATAGAAGTCAATGAAATTATCATTTAAAAAGGGATGTCTAATTCAAGTCTCTAGGGTTTAATGGCTCATTGATTCCTATGAAAATATATAGGTACATAAAAAACTTCTGAATAAGTTTTTGGGGTGAAAATATATAATGATTTTCCCTTTCTTTACCGGTTTTTGTTATAATTTTATTTCAGTATATTATGAAATGTCAATTCCTTTTGAAATCAAATATAAATGTTTTGTGTGTAGAAACAGTTATATCAAAACGGTATGTCACTCAAAAAATAACCTTTGACAGTATATTTTTAATGATAAAATACACAAGGAATATGTTATTCTTCTCTGCTATTGTCATTGTAATAGTATTGTTAGTCTGTTTAAAAAAAAAGTATAAAAAATTATTTTTAAATATTTGTTTCTTTATTTTAATTTTGTCATATCGACTTAAATTTTATTTACTTGTTTTTATTAGCGACTACAAAAGTAAATACAAACTTTTTTTTCTTAACGTCGCATCAATTACTGTGGTCATTAGCGACGACGTTGGGTTGCAACTGTGATGAAATGATTTTTTGTAACTTATGAAAATGACGTGCCTGAGTGGGATTTGAACCCAAGACCGCATGATGAGAGACGAGAACGTTACTAACTACGCCAATGGGGCCGGCAAACTTTATTTTGGCATTAAGAAATTTAATAATAAAAGGAGTTACAAGTATAGAATGTAAGAACTCTAACTTTTTTGCCTTCTATGAATACTTAGTTTTCCAATCAGTTAAATTATTTAACTATAAAGTAAATTTTACAACATTACAAATAAATCTTGATGGGGATTGCGCCAACTAGTTTTAAATTGGAGTTTCTAGGATAACTCCATCTTAAAAATCACTGTAATTTATTGCTCAGGTTAATTTTCAATGTGTTTATCATAAGTACAAAATCTATAAACCATTATCGGTTAATCAAAAAAATAAAAATTTTATCGGTGATAGTAATCGCTGTTTCTTATTAATTTGGCCTGTACAGTATTTTGAAACGTTTCAGTCCTGTGGTAGTGGTCATTTTATATAAAAGGTTAATTGCAAAAAGGTTTCGATGATGTTAAAGTCTATCTTGTTATTTTTCATTTCACTGTCGTATTTCATCATTGGTTGTAATGTTAAAAAATTAAAAATCGTGTCAAAAACTCACGAAAATAGGTTTAATTCGATTGATTTTGATATAAATACGTATTATTTATTTATATATATATATTTTAAAGTCACATCAGCTACTTGGTTATTAAAGACTACAGTGGGTTTTGTATGTAGAACAGTGAAATGAAAATTTCAAGATCCTAGCCAGGAATTGAAACCGGGACCGCCGGGTTGTAGGCTAGTGCGTTAACCACTACGCTATGAAGCCGGCCGAGTCCTATTTTAATGAATTAAATTTCGAAATATGACAATGATCTTGTAATAACTGTATCGTGCAGTAGTATTATTAGTTCTTGATAACTATTAGTTTTAACTAATATTTATTTAACTTGTAGCTACGTTAAAATAGTATAGACCACGTGTACTTAATTTTTTATTATCTTTTGAATAAATGTAAAATAAAATATTTTTTAAAAATTAAGATTTTTTAACTTTTTATTAAAAGTGTGTTTTGAATAAAAATGTAATAAAATAATATTTTTTTCAAATTATGAAATTTTTGAGTCTAGGTTACCTGTACTTAGCTTTTTCTCTCACAAATTACATATTTTAATAACTATATTTGTACGATTCAGAAAAGTATTAAGATAAATTTCCTATGCAAGCTTAATTATTTTAGCCTTGTCTTTAAATAAACTTCTTCTTTGCACATTACAGAATTTAAAATAATTTACAACGAAATATTATTACCTTACAAATTAACAAGTATTGTATGTATTGTAGGGCTTATGGATAGTCAAGCTGTAATATTCTACATACATATCAGATGAAAAATATTCATTTCTACATTAATAATTGTTCTCAATTTATTTAAACTCATATCTACTACTTTGATTAAAGCAACTACCATGGGTTATAATAGGATCTGCGACTTCTAAATATTGAAATAATTAATTTTTGGGCTACATCCAGAAATCGAAACGAAGATCTTCCCCTTTGTAGTGTAGCGGAGTCTAAAGCTATATTGTTACTAAGCCATGGAGGCAGCCATTAATTTTTATTTTATCTGTAATAAATATAATTTTGCATACTCAGATTTAGAAGGAAATAAATCAAAGAAATTACTAAATTATATACAATTTATAATTATTTATTTATGAGTGTTTTTTCAACAACGAAATCATTAATGATCCCACGAAAACTAAGAAATTACAAAACTTTATTAAACTAAAAATTGATTAATGATTAATTATTAATTCAAATAATAGAATATCAAAACCTTTTTAGTTATAAACTTCACTTCGTATAATATTTACATGGTTAAATAAATTACAAAATAGTTCGACTTCAAATTTAGATTTTATGTATCATAATTTCATTTTATGAATAGTTTTTAGTTAGTAATTTAGAAAAAAGAGAAAAACATATATGTTTTTTAAATTTATTTAAAACAATGCAGAATTTCATGCAATTATAAACACATTATTTAATTTTGACACTGAGAATCATGCAATTTACATTAATACTATAATCTTTGTAATACAATTTATTTTATTTTTAGTATTTATAATTAATTTTATAATTTTTAAAATTATTTTTTCTCTAACATTTAATAACATATATTGAAAAATTCATATTTTAAGATTATTTTGAATATTTAATATAAAACACAAAATTTTTTAAGGTACAATTTAAACTTTTTTTTATCAAAAAACTGGATTGATTATTATTTGATAATTTATTATGTATTGACATGTAGTCTACAATAAATATATTTTTAAATGAATGTATTAGTTTAAATCTATTGGCATATTAGATATTATTATTAAAATAAATAAATAATTGTTATCGGTGTCTATCTATTATATTATTTTACAGAATAAATAAAAATTTATTACACAAAATAAAATAACCAAATAAAATCCTAATTCTTTTTCATTTGAGCTTCTAAGAAAATTGATAATTTTTATACATTTATTTTTAAATTTGAGTAAACATTAACATGCACAAATATAATAATACTATGTTAACAACTCTGATGGATTGAGTTTTATTTTATGTTAAGTTATATCATAATTTTAATATCTTTTCCTTAAATAATATTTTATTATTAAATCCATCGAAGTTATGTTATTTAACAATTACATTTAAACATAAATATAATGAATAACATTTATAAGTTGGTTACATAAGGTTAATCATTACATGTTACATCATGCTTTACATCCAACATTTATTGGTTTCAGGTAAAAGGAACCTAAGAAGTAATGAAATGTAACAAAAAGGAAGGTAAGGAATATAGTATAAAAATTAACATAAAATAAAAAAGTAAAGTGATATAAAGGAAAATAAATAAATATAAATAGAGAGAGAAAAAGATAGAGAAAGACATACCGTGTTTTCGGCTTATGTCCCTAGTCATACCTGTCTGATGTGGATTTGTGGGTCATGAGACACCTGCGAACATAGAAACCAAAATAGTCTAACTACCGTGTTTCCTGTTGTCTCAAGAACATATATACCACAGTTTCAGTGTAAATTATTTTTAAAAATTTGAAATTATTCATTCACCTTTTATTTGTTTCAAATTTAAAACAAAAAACAAATAAAATACGAAATTTTTATAATAAAAACAATTTTCTTTTTATCACACCAAAAAATTATAAAAACAAATATCATAAATGACTACAAATTACATCAAACGTTTTTAATAATATATAAATATAAATCAACATATATTTTATAATATTACAACAACATAACAAAGAAAAACATCAAAAAATCCGATCGTAAAAAATTTTAAATGAAAACTAATTTGAAAATATTGTTGAAAGTTTAAACATTTATTTACGAAATGCTTATATACATTAATGTTACTTATAGCCTACATGTAAAATATATATTAATTATATTGAGTTATTTAAACGAATCCTTAAATCTATTACAAAGTTTAATCACTTAACTTAAAATTACAAAAGGAAAATAAATCAAAATAAGGAAAATAGATAGGTAAGTTGGATGTAAAACTTTTTCAATATATTATTGGAAAATAAAAATTATTTATAATATAAAAATTCACTCAACTGAAAGAAGCAAAATGCATAACGTGCAATAAAGTTATTTATAAATTTATGAAAATATTTAAAAAAATTTTATGTTTTGGATTTATAAATATATCCTGCGTTCAAAAAATAACGAAAAATAATTTAATATTGTAAATTTTATAAATGTCAGAAATACAACATTTAAATTTTGCAAAAAGTGAAACGAAAAAATGTTTCAGAATAAACAATTTAATTTCTCAAAAATTGTTTTAAAAAAGTTACGGGAATTTTTCCTGCCAATTCATTGTAATTGTGTTAAGGTCACTATAGATTTTAAAAAAATGTAAAAACATAAATTTTAATTTCCGGATTATACTTTATTTGACTTAAATTTCAGAAATAATTATAAATATCCAAAAAATCCTTGAAATAAATTTTAATTATTCATGCTGATATTTTAATTTCAGAAAAAAATATAAAATTATTATTGCACATTTTATAAATAACGCAATACTGTATCATAATAAATAGAGATATGTCTTATTGTTTTAAAAAAATAAAACAATATTTCATCCCTACCTTTGCGCTGTCGGCCTAAAGGTGCCGTTGATTGAAATATAAGCCTAATGACTGAAGTCCTTTAAAAACACAAAAGAATCAGAACAAATTTAACTTACTAATTGTAATTTTCGTTTTAAATCAAACAATAGAAGTAAAATCTGCTTTTTTTAAATTTTTCCGAAAAGTAATATATAAAAACTATTCTTAAATAAACGAAAAAAACCATAAATACCAATAAAAAATAATATTAAAAATAAATAAATACTTAGTACTGTGGTATATATTATTTAAAAAATATAATAAAATCTATTAACATAAATTAGTTGTTACAATAATTAACATACTGGATGTTCAATATATTTTCGCTTATATTAGCCTAAAGGCCTATACATATTTTTATAGAATAGGTATAGAGGATAATTTTCACAAAATATATTATTTTACCGTAAAAGGAAAATTACATAACATTTTGTCGACTAAAATATAAAAATATAATCCATTTTTGAAATTTGGAACTTAAGTTAGATATCACAACAGGACCCGACAGGAAAATTTTCATCAAAATCGGTAAACCGGAAGTAGTAGTTTATTCGTTCAATATTTCACATTTTTCCTGTTTTCTCAAAAATGGCTTTTGCTATTTTTTTTTTTTTTGAAATCGCTTCCTTTACTACATTTTTTATGCTTTACAAGATAGGGTAAGCGCCATGTAATCTGAATATTGCAATACGTAAAACACCAATACAACATGAAAACATTTTTCAACATGCAAGCCTTAATTTGAGTTTTTTATTACAGAAAATCTACTATCTGTTCTTAAGCAGAATAATAAGTAGATGAATTTTCTTTGTTATATGTCATGTTTGAAGAAAACACCCCACTGGGGGAACTTCGTGGATTTAAGGTTGTATTACCACTTTAAAATAAGTCCGTAGAATGCTTTGTTTCAGCCGGTGAGTGTCGTTTGAATTACCTAAGAGTGATTTGGAGAGGCTAAGGATTTGGAGGGTAAGTGATTCGAGGCTTCTTTGGTATATTGTGCTGTAACAGTGATTCTTGTTGAACTATAGTAATGTGTGGATATCTGAGTAATTTGTTGTTCGTTATGTACCAAGGTGATTCTGTGATCGTCCTGAGTAATTTCGATTGGCACCTTTAAGGATTTCAATGTTAGAATGACTTGCTGAGCCCCAAAATTGAATTCTACACGTCCAAATTGATTTGTAAATCAAAAGTTTGTTGTTAAGATTGTGTGTCGAATGTTACTAAAAATTAAAAAAAACTATTTCAATTTTGAGTTCAACTATTTCCTTTTGTTCAGTTTCTGTAAATATAAAATATACCTTTATTGTGTGTAATGTGAATATAAAACAGAAAACTGTACGATGCACGTACAGTAGTAGCTAAAAACAAATTCGCATCACAATCCTTAAGAAATCTGTTTGGTACTTTCAATTTTCTTTTATTAATTTTAATAAATATTTTGAGATATTTTATTACTTTTTATTCGTTATCTATAACGGATTAATGTAAAGAAAATGCAAACATTCTTCTCCCTTCCGTGACGGGAAAATGTCAAGTTAAATGAGTTAAATGTGGTTAAAAAGATACTATCAATAGGTAGAATTATTATGCAGCCTACAGAAAATTACAAAGAGATAAAATATTAGTTGGAGTAATAAAAATACAACCTACTGTAAAAAATAATTCTTTGTACAGGTATAATAGTACACATCAACCGTACTCCATTCATCCTGAAATGGTAACAATACTTATACAACAATATCGATACAATAAACAAACCGTATGCGGTAAAACGGTAAGGGAACATACAACTGTTTAAAAATTTTAAAAAATTCCCTTTCAATACTACTGTCATATACAATCATACAGCTGAAGAAGTTAATGTATCAAGATCGGTTTCAAAAATAGGGATAAAAGATTCGCATAGATTATTAGATTTTATTATTAGAAATATCAATTCTATAGCTGATCTATTAATTTTTTATAGTTTATAAACCAAGTAACTTATATGGAACGTTGTTTTTAAATTAATAATTAGCTTTTTATCTTAATTCAGAAACAAATTTAGCTGTAAACCAATAAAACCAGCAGTATTTATGTAAAATTAAAAGTGTATGTCCTTTTTATTCTTGATTGAGGAAACCACCCAAAAGCAAATCGTCGTTGGTGAAGTATAAAGTAGGAAATAAAAAGTTTTAACTTCTACACTAAGTTTTTTATTGCATAAAATATTGTATGAAATTGTTATCCTCATTACAAAGGAAGTTATGAGAATTTTGCATGAAAATTCACTAAAAAAATTTTATTAATGAGTAGAGATCGGATTTAAATGGGTGTTTAAAAATTATGATAATGGATTCAAATTTTACAACGCTTCATGCAAATTTTCCATTATTGGAAACAGTGCTGGAAGTCATCTTCTGTCAGCTCCTTCAGGACACGTGCCGATTTCTCTTTTACCGATTTCACAGACTCAAACCTTGTCCCTTTTAATGGAGATTTTACCTAACGGAACATGTAGAAGTCACATGGTGCAAGACCTGGTGAATAAGGTGGATGTTGTAGCACTGAGATGCTGTACTTGGCTAGGAACCTATGACAGATAACGCGGAATGAGCTGGCGCATTGTCTTGGTGGAGAACCCACATTTCTGTCCTTCCACATTTTGTGGACCTGGTTTTTCCTTACTCTTTGACGTAGTTTAGAACGTTCCTCAAGGTAGTGGGTATTAATTAATTGTTTGACCTTCAGGAACCTAGTGTAGGTACACAATCGCATGGTTATAAAAAAAACAATCATCATTGCTTTAAATTTTGACTTGCTCATTCGACCTTTTTTGGCTCTCGGTGAAGTTCGGCTCTTCCAGTGCATGGATTCTTCGTTTCCGAATCATAAGTAAAAAACCAAGTTTCATCACTTGTTATTATCGTTTTCAAAATATTTGGGTTTAATATTTGGGTACAAACATTTTTGTGAGCTTCATTTCAAACATTTTTGAGCGGCACGTGTCCTGAAGGAGCTGACAGAAGATGACTTCCAGCACTGTTTCCAACAATGGAAAATTCGCATGGAGCGTTGTAGGGATAGAGAAGGAGTGTGTATTTAAGGTGACAATAAGTGATTATGTATAAAATATAAATAAAATTTTTTACAGCGTCAGTCTAGTTATTTAATACCACACCTCGTACATCCTCCTCATCTCATTGGTTCATAGAGTTGCTTATTGTTCTTAAATTGAACAAACTGTAACGTACACACATACTAGGTATTAAAAAAAAATTGATGGAGTCTATGTTTGAGTAGAAGGTAGGTACAAATTCTTCACTCTATGAATCAACAAAGTTAATTATTTTTATTAGATTTTTAATGGGGTATCTTTAACAACAACGAGATAAAGTTTTTATTACAGAAAATATAGTGAAAATTTTTTATTCTTATTTAAAGGCAATTATAAGGAATTTTTCTTGAAAAAGCACTATGAAAGACTTCATTAAGAATAAATGATTAGAGAGATCTAGGTAAAAATATTATTTTTAAGGAATCTGGAAATTGATTAAAAGTTTAACAAACAAAAAACCATCTGAAGTTTGACTTAAACTAATAAAAACTAGTATAAATTGGATTTTTTTTAACTGTACTGTAAAATATATACGAATATATTTTACAAAATTGGTGAAGAAAGTTCATCAAGTAAATCAGGTTGATCGATCAGTATTTAAATACTGATTTGGAAACGCTAAAATAGGTTATACTATAAATACAATAATTTTAATATTTAAAAAATAGAGTAAAATCATCATTGTGTTATAATATAAAATAATAAATAATCTGAAATATAAGATGTATTTAAAGTAAGAGAATAAAGATAAGAAAGAAAAGAAAGAGAAAAATATAAAATATTTATAAAAAGAATCTAGAAAAACGATAAAAAAGGATCCGTGTCTTGACAAATAGGATTGACCTAAGAGCAAAGCTTAGGCTACGTAAAAGAGTAATTTTTCTTTTTATTATTAAATAGACTCGAACAAATAATAATAATATTCAATAAAATACATGAAGGAATTTTGATAGAAACCGACACGGATTATATTAAATGAAGATCGAACCGTGAAGTCATGGCCCTGCTTCCCCTTCCACTTTATGATTAACAATAATGGATAGTACAATCAATATTCTGTTTAATATAAATAATATTTAGCTCCTATATTTATTAAAACTAATAAAATTTTGTACGCATATTTTTCTTGTTTACTTTTAGTAGATTCAAAAAATGTCCACGTTTTAATATATTACAGGCCTGCAATTGTACAGATGTCCGTAAATTTTACGGACACCTGTATAGAATAGATGACAATCACTTAACAAAACAATTTTTTAAGACAATAAACTTGAAATATTGGATAAATGGTTTAAAGAAGTCAGAAAGGATATTTAGATAAACGGAATAAACCGAGAAAACTTAATGAACCAAACCAAATTCAGACAACTAATGACGGACTTTAAGAACTTTCATGAAGTTGTAAAAACAGAACACCAGGTGGACAGAAGAATGGAGATTTCCTACAGTAAGCGAATGCTGAAAAATGTAGGCTGTAAAAGGAGCTTCCAGAAACTTTTAAAAATCACGTGATCTAAAATTTCCCATTAATGAGAAACAGAATTAGGCCTGCAATTAATAGATAGAGCATCTTCAAAGAATTATGTAGGATAGAACACAACCCTGAGGGAAAAGGAAGCTTGGGTAGACCTCTACAATGCTGGAAGTTATTTATTTTATTTACAGGTTTCTTACTATAAAAAAATAAAAAGCATGTTGATTCCGGAACAGGTTATTTGGCCTATGTTGTAAAGAGAAGAGGTAGAAAAATAAGTGATACATTAAATAGGTAGGAGAAAAAACGAAAGAAGGAAACTGTTTGGTGTGCTCAGTAATCACCTATGGCTAAGAAACGTGGATGTTACCAAAAACAGATTACAAGTTTAGAAGGTTCGAAAGAAAAATTATAAGAAAGATACTATTTAAATCGGTAAGGGAAGGTCTTGAAATTACGTGAAAATGAGGAACTGTGTATTCTATTGTAGTTAAGGACATAGCCCATTTCATACAGACCCAAATATTCAGATGGTTGTTACCCGTTGAGCAATGGAAGATATTACTGTTCATGAGAAGAGGAACTGTTCTAGAAAAAGGTGAATATAATGATACCAAAAATTATTTTATTTTGATGAATGTGAGAGGATTGAAGAAGAACTGTTAAGAAAGCCAAAGCCCACCAAGGGCTGAAGAGCTACAAAATTATAATAATAAATAAAACAAAACAAAATAAAATTTCCCTGATGGTGCAAGAGCTTACTAGAGTACAAAATTGAAGATCCTGGGTTGAATTACCGAATAGGGTCCAGAACGTAACCCACCGCTTCCATAATTTTAATAGTTGGTTCAAATTTAATCGTTAAAAAATTTATTTATCAGCAGTTCATAAACGCTCTTGTCGATGGGTCTACTGAAAACGCAGTCGACTAATAATTTTGAAGTTCTTATTTGGATTACCGGGCAGAATCTGATTTGTTTTGTATATTACACCTATTATTTTTGCATAATATTCCGTATTTGAGCAAATTTTGTATCTATGCTTATAAATAAGAAAGTCCTCACTAACTGACTGGATTAATCAATTATTCTCTAACTTCCCGATCGTTTGGACATTAACACAATTGCCTGTTAAGGATTGCACAGAAAAATTAAACCACTTCCATTACAATGACTGGCTCTGAAAGGGTGTCTTCTCTAGATCACTATTGGAAATACAAATTAGGCTTAATTTTATCAGATTGGCACGTGTTTTTTTTAAGTTACTCATAGAAAACGTAAAAGCGGGAGAAGAACAAACCAGTTAATTTAATGACCCCTTTTGAGACTACTAATAATCCCACTCCAAGTAAAAAACAATACGCAAAAAAAATTACATATATTAAAAGAATCTACAGTATTATCATCCAAAAAAATCTGTTTCAGAAAAGGAATACTTTGTGTAATATGTAACCTCATTGAAAAAAGAACTTTTTCAAAATGTCTTGTTGACGAACAAGCACGGAGATGCACTCGAGATCAAACGTGCTAAAACACTAAAATAAAAAAATATATATTGTCGGAACATTTGTAGTTGTTTTGTAATAACTCAGTAGACCTATAATATTTTTAAATATATAAACTCGGCTTAAATTGATTAAAAAATAAACTCTAGTAATATATTAAAATTTTAAAGTTTGTTCCTTTAAATTTAACGAATTTAACCTTAATTGTTTACTATGATAACAGTAATGTTTTACTTCAATCAGAGTACATTTAGAACAGATTTCACGGGCCCTACATTTATGACTAGATAAAAAAATCATTCTATAAATCACGCAAAATGCATAAAATGTGTTTACTTTTAAAATAAATTAAAACAAATTCAAAAAAGCTATTATAAATGATAATTCCTGTGTTGTCACGTACCTTTCGTGGTATACAAAATAAAATGAAAATCGGTATCTGTGACAAATCAATTGTAAACAGCCCATTGACGATTTACGTTCAAAGTAATCTTATCCGTGTAATTCAGACTACCTCTTCTGTGGTTCACTAGTAAAAAAACACTACACAAATGTAGCATCGAATAAATTGAGACGCTAATAAAAAGATGTTTCGATTAAAAGACAAATTACGTTTTAAAAGAGTAATTTCATTTGAAGTCTTTTAAATTAGTAGTAAGAATTTACATTTTTGTCTAATTCTTTGAAAGAATAGAAAGGTTAATAAAATAAATTAACCAAAAGAAAGGTAGATTCAATGTAATGCCATTGACTTGTGTTCATTTTAATTAATTAATTAATTTACTTTGTGAACTCGATTTTTTTAATAACAACATTTTCACCAGCATCACGAGAAATAAACTGAAAGTGTACAAAGAGAAACTAAAAATCTTGGATTCATTTTTTAGTTAAAATACGTGAAGAATATGTTTAGACCGTTCCTTACTTTTAAAATCTTTTTTAATTTTTTTGCGTAGTGCCAAATGACTAAATAACTATATAAGTAAATAAATAAGTGAATCAGAACAGTCAATTAATATAATTAATTTTAAATGCCTAAAGAGGTCTTGAATAGAACATTAGAATAATTTGGTTGATAAGAGAAACCTTTTGTAAATCATCTTGGTTGCCACTGAAAGACTTCTGCATACACGTGACAAAAAGACAATTTGATAACACAATCTTATAACAGCTGGTTGTGTTGAAATATTATGCAGTTGTAGTTTTTCACAAATAAATACAAAAAATTTAATATATTTATCTTTGTAATACAGGTCATTAAGAACAACTGTACAAAGAAAATGAAAGATTCATCATAGAAACGATAAGAAAGAGTAGACAAAAATTTTACGGACACCTCTATGGAATGGATGACAACCAGTTGACAAAATACATTTTTTAATACACTAACCTTATGTGTTGGATACATTATTTAAAGTTGGAAAGGATTATGAGAAAACTTAATGAACCGCACCAAACTCAGACAACGAATTACGGATTTTAAAGACTTCCATGAAAAGTAAAAACAGTTAACTGAGTGGACAGAAGAAAGGAGAACAGTCTACAGTGAGAGGATGTATATGAACTGCAAAAAGAGCTTCCGTTAAAGTCTAAAGTCACTTCTATGGTCTAAAATTGGTTCTGTACGAGAAAAAAATACAGGACAGCATTAAGTTTTGTCAAACAAACATATTTGATAAATCAAATTATGAAATATACACAAATAATATCACAATAATGTAGAAAATAAAAAATATTAAAAATATATCAGAAGAAATGATTACAAATATTTTTGTAGTTCCTCCACTGGAATTTTTTTTAAATACAGTTTGTACACGCTTTTATCTTCGTCTTACACATTTTTTATACAAAGCTTGTTTTCTGTAAATAAACAACATAACGCCTCATAAAATTAGTAGAGTAGGCCTATCTTATATCATGCTGATCATTTGTAAAACTACCTATTGAAATAAAATAATTGGAAGCATCTCAGGTAAAAGAGTGTCAGAAAGTTCTTAACTCAGTAACAGAAAGAGATGAATGATCTTCCAAACGACCTTACAAACCACCCTCCTTTTTCTTTTCTTTTTATGTTTATCTTTTTCTATTATAATATTTCTAATCAAACTATACACGCTAAGTCATTGTTTGTAAACGGCTATTGTATCCTGAAATAGCTTGTTCAAACAAATCTTTGAATTAATAATAAATTAATTTACAATATTGATAAATTAAAGGATTCTTTTATTAAAAAATAAATAGTAATTTTGTCCGACTTAGAATGAGTTCAAAAGCACAAAAATTATTTTTATTTTTTAATTGAACTTTTCTGAGACTTGACAAGATTTAGATTACTAAATTAATAGTTTGTTCTTTAAGTCATTAGTTTAGAGAAAAATTTTAATTTCATTAGATCTAGAGTTTCCTCAACATTAAACATCATGAAACACAAATATCGATTGAGACATTAAATCGGTAAATAAATTTACTAAATTATTTTAAACTCTTATAAAGTTTAATGCAAGCTATATTTCAAGAAGTATACGTTTTATTTCAAGTCCTTTTGAACTTAAAATTCACATAAAATCAAAGAGACATGAAACAAAGATTCGCCTAAACAATTAGCATTGGAGGCCTCCGTTATCTAGTGATTAGCTTGCTACGCTGCAAAGCAGAGGTCCCGGGTTTGATTCTTGGTCAGGGTCTGGAAAATTATAACATGTTTAAACCCACCATTTTCTTTAAGCCAGAGTAACAATAATCACCTAAATGTGCATATGACTTTAGATAAATCTAAAAATAAATCGCAATGGATATTGAGTAAAAAATCAAGATTATTACTAAACAATAAATAATTATATTGTTTTACAAGAGCATTCTAAAAGCTGTAGATTTGTAGCAATACTGAGGTCTTAGAGAGAGCTTGAAAAATAAGGTTACGTGAATATAATGTAATGCTCTTTGTTTTTCCACTAATATCAAAATGCATGATTTCATGAAAAACGTAATTTTTAACGAGGTAAAACATTTTAATAAAAAGTACTCTTTGAAGTTACACAATATCAGTAAAATTTTAGCAATTACACTTTTGGACAACCAGCAAAAAAATTTTATGTGCTAGATCTAAGAGAGAGATCGTAAAAAATCGTTGAAATAATATATAATTTTTTATGTTCATCATGAAGATAGTGCAGAGCAGCACCCCACTCTTAACACCATTTTATTTGTAATAATACTGACGTAGTGGCAATTTTAGAGCTACTTTTGGCTGATTGTAAATTAAATAAATTAATGTTAAAAAACCTTTTAAACCGGTCGACGTTTTTATAGTATACCCAAGAAAAACCACGAACTTTTTCAAAAAAAAGTTTAAAGTAAATTATCTCAGTATTAGGCTAAGCTTTATGATAATTCCATTATAATTTTAAAAAATTACTCTATAGTTATCAACATAAGTTACCTAGATCGTAGGTTTTAACGGCATATTTTGAGAACAGGTTGCTCTGAGTGTTAAAAAAAATATTTTATTTTCGTGGCAGGTATCAAATTGGATGTTGGTACCAACTTCTAAAGCAAAAAGAAATAAATTTAAACGAATATAAAAATTTGGCAAAAACTTCAAGAAAAGTTAAATTCTAAAGAAATAATTTGTAAAATATATTTGATTGCATATTTTAAGAGGTATTTAAGAAACAAACTAGAATATTTTATTTCTTTAATAGCAAAACAACCAGCATGTAGGCTAATAAAATATAAAGCAGTAGGTGTCCTGGCAAATTTAAATTATAAAATACATCAAAATATTTCAGTTAAATTTAAACAGCGGAAAATCAGAATTTTAGACATTTAACAGACAAAAAATAGTAAACAAACAATTATATTAAATAATATTACAGTTTATTTAAATATTAATAAATTAGAAATATTTTAAACATAAGTATTAAATTACAGAAAATAAAATATATACCGTGAAAAATATTATTTATTATGAATTGAACAAGTTACATGAGTAATTTATTTGTAAAAATTACAATTTATACGAATAAAAAATTAAATAGTATATTTCAAGTATTACATTATGTCAGAAAGATGTACTAAGAGTGAAAAACGATAAAGAAAAACGTATGTAAGAAAGAGAAAGATTACCATTACAAGAGAGATAGAGGAATGGAGGGTTCGTAGTGACAGGCTATTACTCGTCCTGTTATCTACATAGAGAAATGGCGCCACGATATTGCCAAGTCATATTTTGACTTAAACTAGAAGTATTCAGTCAAGTAAGTGAAGTTAAAGTGAGTCGGTTTGAAGAGTCATTTCAGTATTATGAGAAATGAAGAATGATAAACCCGCGCGAACGCGGTAAGAATACATAGTGGTCAAAATAAGAAGGATTCTGACCATTAGGCGCGCCAGGTCCACAACGGGGGGCATCGTGCCATTCATCAAATTCTCCTTCTGTAATTGTTTCTGAAATAAAATACTGGTGGTAGATAGAAAGGGCAGAATGAACTGAAGCTGTAGCGCGCGGTTCTTTTCCTTTTATACCAATTAACTAATAATACCGAATCATTTTCTCTTTCTATTTTTTTTAACTTATATCGACTATAAATATAGTTTTACTTATTAAAGAAACCATTTAAATTGAATACATCTGTTACTATATTAATAACAAACATTTATATTTTAGTTCCCCAAGACCAGAAAAACAAATTTTGTTTGTTGTTCAGGTCAACAGCCGAAAGGCTGGTTTGAACCTCTAGCGGTTTTTCAAAGTAAAAACAAAAAGTGAGGTGGTTTACTCTAGCCTTCCTCACTGAGTTGAAATAGTATGGTTATCAGCATGTCAGGCCCTCCGAAAAGTATCTACTTTCCACCCTGAAAATGACACCTTCACTACATTGTCCACAGGTTCTGGCAATGCAGTGAAATTCATTACTCTCAAAGTAGATCACTCTGACTAGTGTCTTTTACACCTCTACCTCCTCTGTTCTTAAAATAGTTCAATCATATAATTGGCTGACTATGCGATAAGAAATAGAACGATTATTTGTAACCCGGGAACCAACAGATCGAGTGCAATTAATTTAAATTCCACCTGCTCGTTAAGGGAAAAATATTTTGTTTAGAATTTTTTTTAAATTTTACCATTGGAAATCACACGGACTTTTATGACAGTCCCCCTGAACAATTGATATTTAGTTTATAAATTATAAAAACGTGGAAAACATAACATTTATTTAAATTTTTGATCAGGTGATAAT
Source organism: Catonia carolina (assembly GCA_035578175.1). Classification (NCBI taxonomy): domain Eukaryota; kingdom Metazoa; phylum Arthropoda; class Insecta; order Hemiptera; family Achilidae; genus Catonia; species Catonia carolina. Next base: position 249,032,995 of record JAQMRL010000001.1, on the reverse strand, counting down.
CAGAGCATTAGAACAGGTGTAATTACGCGTAAATACATTTAAATTCAAAAATGCTTCTACAAAAGCAGAATTTAAATTTATAATTTGAATAGGAACGTAGAGTTACAGATCTGTAGAGTAGTTACAGCATTTTAAACGTACGCAAGAGACACGCATTTACCGATAAACTGAATCGTTTTCGGCGTGTACTATGTTGCACAATAGCGCAGTCGCTGGGTAAAAGGGTTCGGAAAGAAACCCAGTTAAAATTTCACATAACTCTAACTGTTCTAGTATTGCTGTACTGTTGTGAGTTATGTGTACTTGGGAAGAAAGATGAACGTCAGATCAAGGCAGCGGAAATGCGGTTCTTGAAAAGAGTTCAGGGTTGTAGTTTAATAGATCACATTATCAATGAGTAAATCCGACCCCATTTAAATGTCTCTTTTCTCTTAAAAACTGTCTGGAAATACAGCGAGAAATGGGAGAAACACTTAATACGAATGAGTGAAGATTGATGGGCGAAAAGGGCATTAAGCTACTATACATACCTGAAGGACGATGAGATGCAGGTTGACCGAGAAAGAGATGGGCAGAGAAGTTGGAACAGGTCGATAGGCCTAACCAACGACAGCAAGAAAAAGAAGTTATTCATCTATGTAATAATTAGAAAACGATATAAATAAATAATACTGGTAATTTATGTCAGTCCAGAAATATTACTCGTATCAAATCAAATTGAGTCCAAAGTCTAGGAAAAAGTCATAACTTTTCATTTTTCGTAAAATAACCTGAATTTCCAAATTCTTTATATTGTTTGCTCTTTAATTTTATATCTAGAACTGTATATTTGTACCGCTAAATTTGAACATTTTTATCTATTTGACGCGGATTCACAAACGTTTTAGTTTTAGATGAATGGAAAAAGATTTCTTTTCATGAAATCTAAAAATGAGAATTAGTAGGTGTTAAATTTGTTACAGTAAAAGGTCAACAAATAATGAATTTTAAAACATTTTATGAGATAAATTTTGAACGCATTCTTTTGGGTGACTACGAAACATATTCTTGGTTCCGTGTTCTTCATAATTGAAGACATCTTTAAATCATGAAGTAATTATTGCAAGTAAGTTCATCAGAAATATTCGCGGTACGTATCAATTATATTTTATATTAAAGTTGGCATGATAGGGGTAGGTCCCCAAGGGATTATAAATTCAATATCATGTTCCATATCAGAGAACCTAACAAGCTAGTTCAATGACCACATAGTAAACCGAGTCCAACTCATTAGAGTTACAGGAAATAAATCGTTGTAACAAATCATTTTTGTTAATTATCAAACCAATATACAATGGTTATACCGTGTCATATTGTAAGAAATGTATTCACAGAAAATCCTTTTGGTAGGGAAGAAACCTACTTACAATTCTAGCGTGTAAATCAAAACGGGCTTAAGTTGGAGGTGTATTTTTATATATAGGCTACGAATAAGTAATACTGAACACCAAAGAAGAGGGGTTGGAATGTAAGGGGACGATTAAATAGGAAATATAAGGAGCTCATAGCGTTATATTACTGTTGTAATATTAATTTCATGGTCTGCTTGTGTTAAGTACAGTTGCAGTTAAGAGAAGGGAATATTATTGTCTGTAAAAGGGACATGATTAAAGGCGAAAGAGAGTGAGCAAATCCAAATTATAACCGAATACAAGGGAAGAAAAGGGGTGTGAGAAATCATTAAACTGTATGTAATATTATCTCAACATGCGTTGTTCTAGTTGTATAAAACAAAATCTCGTTGATGCGAACATTTAAAATAATCATGTATATAGTAGAATTATTTTTTTAATTTTTTTTAATTTATTTATTTAACGTCGCATCAACTGCAATGGTCATTAGCGACGACGTTGGGTTGTAACTAACTTACTGTTTATAATGAAGGATGAATAATTTTTTTGTAACGTATGAAAATATGTCGTGCCTGAGCGGGATTCGACATTTTCCAGACTTTTCCAGGCATTTTTCAGACTTTTGACATTTTCCAGATCTTGACTGGGAATCGAACCCGGAACTTCCGCGTTGTAAGTTAGCGCGAAAACTACTGCGCTTCGGAGGCGGCGTAAAAATAAAATCAAATCTATTCACAAAAATAATTTTATACAAAATCACTTATACACTAGGTTCTAAATATCATAAAAAATAGCGTCCATCAACAAATCATACACACGTTTCCATTCAAAATGAATAAAATATCAAAAGAATCCAGAAATACAAACATTTTCATATCCACATCTACTACAAAATCCACTAAGGAGAATAAAAGATGCAAGAATTGAGATCTTTTATAAAACAGCGACGTGGGTTTACCACTGGGTGATTCCTCAAACAAGACGAAAACAGGACATTAGATACTTATCTTACATCATTAATATTGCTGATTTTAATAAAAATAAATATATATTTAAAATTGTTACTAAATAAAGACATAACAAAATCACTTTACAACCCATATTATGATCATTTGGAATTCAATTAGAGGTATATCCAGTACTTCAAAGATGAATATATTCGAAATTTTTTATTCATAATTTTTGCGGCGAGCCCAACAAATTCCATATTGCATCAAAAACACCTGTAGATCGATTACTTTTGCAGATCGATGTTGTCCTTGTGTCAACGTTTACTTAATATCGACACTTACAAACAAGTTGGCAAATTTAGTTCTAAATACGAAAATTAGGATCAATCACCATTCAAATTTTTTGGCTCTAGATCAAACAATATCAACAATACCGACAACGTTTTTACAAGATTGGAAAGCTAGTACAATATATAGATATTCAATTTATAGATTACCAAATATTGTTATTGTTTTATTAAGTAAGTTAAAACGTTTATTAACGGTTGAAATTATAAGCAGTAAATGAATATTTTTTGAAATTAACTATTGTTTTATTTAATGTGACCAGATTGTAATATTGTTGACTTAAATTTTTTTTATAAATTTGTGATAGAGATACGAGTATTAATGAAAGAAAATTGAAAGATAAAATCAAGAACGGAGAGGAAGATCTTGTAGGATAACCAAGCACACTAGAATAGATACAGGGTCACTTCTTTAATATCAGACCTCATATTTTCTCCTTTTTCTGAAGGTTCAGAACCCTCCTTTTCTTTATAGTTCCCGTTATATTTTATTGGGCTTGTTTGTTATTGCATTTCATTTTTTGGCTCTGTATTATTTTTTTGCCTATTCTCAGAGGGCATCACCGCAATTCTTTCTGTCAAATCGATTCCACTCTACGTTTACTGTGATGATTGAACTAGTATTATTATTACTAAAACTTATATTTTTCTTCTTTTCCTATAAACATCTATTCGAATTCTTTACTATTAAAAATACTACCAATTCCATTCCACGTAATAATATTAGAAAATTACACAATAACTTTTATTTGTAGATCTTTTCTAAACATCTAACATCTGCTTCTGAATTTAACAATAGGTTTAAAAGTATAAATGAAAAATATTAGTTATATTTTTGAATTTTATTTCTATTAGCCATTATTGTTATGACGTTTAAATTGCCTGTATGAGGTTTAATCAAAAAATAAAGGGGAATTTTTTAATTTCGCGAACTTTGTAAATTCGATTTCCAAAATAATTTTTTACCTTGTTGGTACACCTATTTGTAACATATGTTTGCATTTGCAGCCATTTTGAATGCACATTTTACTGTTAGTAGTTAAAACGAGAACACGTGTTGGCAATCGCTCGGCGATTCGTTACTTCCGAAAAAAGCGATCAAAGAGTTTGCATTACATTTTGTGAGAAAAAATTATATCAAGTGTAGTACCACATTCAAAATGCTGACAGCGGCTTTTGGTGAATCTACGATGAGTAAAATAAGATTTTAGGAGTGGTACAAACGGTTGAAAAAATGGCTGTGAAAACGTTGAAGATGACGACCGCCCTGGATGCCCTAGCACATCAATAACCGACAGCCGGTTCATAGAAGTGAGGAAAACTATTTTGGAAGATCGCAGAGTCGCTATCAGAGAGGTTGCTGATGAGGTCGGTACATCATTTGGATCATGTGAAGCAATTTTTTTGAATGCTTTGGGCATGAAACGCGTGACAGCAAAGTTCGTTCCGAAATTACTGAATTTCGAACAAAAAGAACGTCGAGTGGATACGACCAAAAATTTGTGAATGAAGTCAATACTGACCCAGAATTTCTTCAAACGGTCATAACAGGTGATGAAACATGAATATATGGATACCTAAGTAGGCACTCTGGTATGATCCAGAAGGTAAAAGGGATATCGGCACACCTAGGAGAAGATGAAGATAGACGATATAATACGCGAGTTCGGAACAACTGCAGCCTAATCCTTAGTTGAAAGAAGAAGAATTTCACAGTACTATTAAAGCTTTGGCAAATGCAAATTAAAATGTATCAAAGTAACAATAAATATTGGATTACTCTATGGAAACTAGAAGTATATTTAAATACAAAAAGAAATTAGAAGGAAACTTACAGTGGAAATTATAAAGGGTAGTTTTATCAACCGCAGGACGATGAGTAAGAAGAATGGCATTCAAATTCAGAACTCAAAATCTATAATAAAAATGCATAAGTGGGCGTAACACGACTAGATGGACAGCTAACTCCGTCTTTTGTAAACAAAGAGGGTAGTTAGGAATTTCGAAAGAGAAGTATAGCCCGGAGCGTTGAACGCTCTCTCAAGGGAAACATCGCGGAAATAACGCACTGACTGCCCTTAAAAATCTTTCTTTCCGCCGTCAGGCAATAGAAAGAACACTGTAGCAACAACCCCAAACCCTAAACCATGAAATCATTCAACCGAAATGTATTCATGTTTCTGTTTTCTGCACATCTATTTCTTTGCGGTAAATCGCAAACAATGAACCCAACAAACTTTCATATATAAACAATACAAAGAAGATACGGAACAAAGAGAAAACTCGATATTCGATATTAAAAATAATTGAAATTCATTTTATTTATTTATTTCTTTTTGAACATTTCATATTATCTTTTTGTCATCAAATTTATTATATAATTCTATTTCAAACAAAATACTACGTACGCTACTATTTTATTCTGCTCTCTTAGTAGTACAATTTCAAAGAAAACATTTATGTTGAAAGAAATATTTAAGGTAAAATATCTACCACAAATTAATTGTTAAGTATTTCGGTAGCAAGAATTAACGTGTTATCAATTAGCCTACATAGAATCAGTTACTGTATTTATCTGTGTCTTGTTTTCAAAATATAATTTTAATTATTGTAGATTACGCTATCGCTGCAGTCCTACAATTTCTTCCGTTGAAAATCTCTGAGCCAGAGGAATTTCAATGTTCCTCGTTGAATCAATGTTTATATGGTTAGGTTTATATGTATTATGGTAAGGTTTATATGCTTAGTATGAAAGTATTTGCAAGTGATTCAAATTTTTTAAATTATTATTTGAGACTTTAGTAAAGTATAAAATTGTAAATCAGTGTTTTATAATATGCCTTAAATTACTACCGAAAAAAATAGGGTCACTGATATTACCAGTGATAACAAATGCGAGTGAAACCATTTTTAACACGAATCACTCCACAGAAGTGGATAAAATTCTGAAGTTAAAAAGAAGAATAATTAGAAATGCTTAAACAAGAAAACATGGGAAAATGGTCACTGGAAGATAACATCAAATGAAACCGTACACCAGGAAAATAGAACCAGTGATAAGCACAATGAAGAAAAAAGAAAACTCCTTCTTAGGACATATATTATAATTAATACACCAGGAAATAGAGTATTGAGAAAAATCATAGAGTTTATTTAGAATAAGAAATATAAAATGAAATGGTTCAAGGAAGTTAAATAAGATATGGAAGAAATCCAGATTGTACTGGAAAAACAGAAAAAGAAATCAAACACATCATACTACAAGTTAGAACTATAAAATACATGGAAAGGGTGTTTCCGGATGAAGAAAGAAAAGCAAGTTCCGATAGAATGAAAAAATACTGGGAATAATTCTTCAAAAGAGATCCAAGAAATAATTAACTAAAGTGACCCAATGTGGTCAAACAAGTAAAAAATAGGGTCACTTTTTGACAAGACACTTTGACGTTCTAAATCGATGTCACTTAAGTTAACAATACAAGTCATACGACCTATCTGGATATTTTCAGGAGTTAAGTTCAGGGGATTTGCTAAATATGCATTATATCGCATACAAGCGACACAAAACAAAATTTTACGTGCCATAACGCTATACTTTTTTTACGTTAAAAACGTAACACAGTGAAATAATTTTGATTGGGTGGTTACTACAACGAAATGAATTCCCGTTCTTACTGTCATAATTTTCAATACACATTTTACAAAAGACATTGCTATACTTCAGGCATTCTCAAAGTTATAAACTCTTGCTAACAAAAATATTAGAAGCCATAATTTAAGACTATGACAGATATTGTTAGATACCACTAATTAAAAACTTGATTAGGCCTAGTTAGTACTTAAGATACAGAAAAATAATTATTTGTGATATATTCAAAAACTTACGGATATAGCATTCTTGAAAGACTGAGTTTTGTTAACACCACAAAGAAAAAACAAAAAAACAAAAATAATCAAATTAATATAAGTATTTTAATAATCTAATATTTATAACTTATTATTTAAATATAAAACTTGTTATCAAATATTCATCTTCATAACTTATCAAGAAATAAAAGCAGTGCTTTAAAATACTTGATTTTTATCTACATAGTACAAATAACATAAAAAATCAAGTGTGAAGCACTCAAACGAATTTCTCTTGTCAAAGTATTATATACAATTATAACCTTTATTTTGGCACTTTTAGTAGAAATTTAGTATCTGTTATTATATTAATACAACAATTTTTTAATGTGAAGCTAATGTTGCAAAACTTGATTTACTTGAAGGAGCTTGCAGTCATCACCACAATCCTACGATTGGCCACGAAGATCCCTTGGCTAAAGGCATTTTAAACGTCTGTGCTAAGTACCTGGTATCGCTCTAGTGTACATAGTGGTATTATAACCTACGTTTAACCTTGGTAACTAATTTACAATAAAATATATAGCCTAATTTTAATCATGAATGAATGATGCAAAATCAAAATCAACCTTTGTTCGACTTAAAAATACGAAAAAATACTAATTGACGCTAAACTAAGCCCTGTAGAAGAAATTATTGAAATAAAAGTCGTAGATTTCTTAATATTCTATAACTTTAAGTTTATATACTATTTTTGTAAATTTCTAAGGCCGCATAATTAAAAAAATCCCATTTTTTGCCAATTTTTATTAAAATAATACATAAAATCACTAATTTTCGTTATATTAAGCTTTGTACAAAAAAATTTTTAAATAAAAGTTGTAGGTTTTGTAAGTTGTAGTTTTGTTTGTTGTAGATTTTGTTTGTAAGTTTTGTTGTTCTACAACTTTGATTATATTTTCTTGGTGTAGAATGGATATACAGCCCGCAATCTTAAAAGAAACATTTTTTACCACGATAGCACAGTTCCCCCAAGAGTGTCAGCAGACATAGCGCTTACCCGATATTGTAAAGCATAAAAGAAATCTAGTGAATGAAGCCAGTTTTTTTAAAAAATCGTAGGAGCCGTTTTTGAGAAAAAAACCGTGTTTTTGTAAAAAAATTTAATTCGCAGGAATAAATTTACTACTTACGGTTGACCGATTTTGATGAAAATGTTTGTTTCGGCTTCCGTAGTGGTATCTAACTTAAGTTTCATGTTTCAACTTCGTACGCTATATAGGCCTACCGTTCTTGAGATATTATATGTTCACACACAGACCAATCGCTAAAACCATGTTTTGGGTTCCGGGGGCCTGAAAACATGTAGTATATCCAGTGAAAACTGGATTTCAAAAATCTACATGAAAACAATACCTACTTTCCTTAACTATAGTCTATATTCACATGGGGCAAGAGAAAATATTTTTTTTTTTTTTTGGTTTAACGTCCGACTGTTCTGCAATTACTGCTAATGCAGACGGTGAATGATGAAATGATTTTTTGTAACGTATGAAAAAATGCCGTGCCTGAATGGGATTCGAACCCAAGACCGCATGATGAGAGGCGAGCACGTTACCAACTTCGCCAATGCGAAGTAACAAAAGTAACAAAAGAAAATAAAAAGTAACGTTGTTAACACTGATAAAATAACTACATAGGCTGTATGGCATTACGTAATTTTTATTTTTTGAAAGAAATATTTTTGACTAATTTAAAGTCATCTTTTACATTTCTTGGTTTGAATCAGTTTAGGGTGTTTCAACTATTTATTCTATTGTATACAATGTATTGTATTATTCAGTCAAGTATCAGGTACAAACCACGACTGCCCCATAATACAGGGCTACTCATTTATTCCTTTACTGTTTTCTTTCTTCAAAATTGTTGAAAATTTTTTACCTGACGATATAAAAGAAAATTACATTTAATTTCTGCATATAACGTTAAAAGCTTTTCAATATGAAAGATATCGTATCATTTTTAAAGAAAATTTTACATACTTTCTCTTATTTAAGTTAGTAATTTGTTTCCTTCAACTGGTAATTCATACTGATCTGAACAAAATTACCATTTTCCGTACTAATCGGTTTTATCTTGCTTTCAACGAGTTAAGTTGTGCAAGAAGTTAAACGTTTAAGTTTAGTTTGATGTGTATTATAGCGAGGGGTTTCTAATTCAACTATAACGTATTAAAAGTTATAATGTATTAAAATACTATGCAAAGAAACAATATGTTTCATCTAAAACGTTTAAAACAATATTTAGAGATAAATCGGTACGCTTCATTGAGGTTACTGATTTATCTACAAGGAAATGCTATCGTTATTTTTAAGTCACATTCGAAGAAGTCGAAGGAGTGAGTGTTCTTTTACTAATTTACCCACTCACAGCAGTCAATGCAATAAATAATAAACATAACAGATGAATAAACATTTTATTTCTACTACTGAAATTATTTATAATTTATCTGTATTTATAAATGAATAAACATATACGTATGTAGGTGAATAAACAATTATAAACGTAATTACAAATATTTTATATAGTAAAGCAATATTTAGATCAACACATTTATACAAATCAAGGACTTATGTCGATTCAAATAATCTATTTACAAATTATATCAAGCATTAATAATTATTCTACCTACAATAATTGCTGAAATACGTTTAGAAATATACAAATATAGACTACACAAAAGCAGCTCATCTTTTTATGTACTCCTAAGCCACGGAAAGTATTCATGACCTATATCAATTGGCGGATGACCATTTGGAAACTGCTAGAAAAATCTATGAGTGACTATAACAGAAAAACTCAATGAAAAAATGGCTACACGCATGCGCCAACAGATGGTCTGGGAAAGAGTTCTTCTGTCAGCGAAGATTAATAGGTGGATCAACAGTAGGGTAATAGTATCAATCCACAGTAGTGGGAGAGGCACAAACAGTACTAGTACGTCAAGTATTTACAAACATTTAAAATAAATAGATACCGGCTTTTAATATTTGGCAAATGACACGTAGGTACTCCAAAAAATCAGAATAAGTAAGCTATGGGTTTACCGGTCTATTGAATTTACAAGGATCATAATTGGCAGTACCTATTTAATAAAGTTTTCCCTCGACTTGAATGAAATTCAGAGATTGGCATGCGTAAATGGAGAATCTACTATAACACGAGAATTCATTAACCTTAAGTTCCTCAAATTTTCAATAGGCCTGCGTAATACGTTTTTCATCGTATGACACACTTTCTGTCTGAAATTTATTTAACATGAACACTATTCTCTTTTTTGTGTAAAAGTAAAACTGTGTTCCTTCCAGAAGCATACAAAACATCAAAGAACAGTATTAACAGCGCGGTACAGTCAGGGAGCAATTATAATACGATATCTGCCGCGACAGATGTATTAGCTATGTTCAGAAATAAATACATTTAATGAGAAAACATGTAAATTAATCCCAGATTACAGCATTCAAAATAATTAGACGGATAATCTTATTTTACTATCCGTAGTTCACGAGCTGATTGACTAGAATGAAAAAGTACCGAATGTATGATATTTTATACCCATAAAAAGCAGTAGTGTTAAATTATTTACACTCGATCTTATAGTTTCAGAGCTACAAAATATAGCTCTATTTCTTAACATATGGTCAGCCAGTTATATGACTGAAGGATTTAAGAACAGAAGAGGTAGATGTTAAAAGACACTAGTCACAGTTATCTCCTTTGAGAGTAATGAATTTCATCATTATACAGCCAGACCCTGTGGTGAATAAAGTGAAGGTGTTATTTTCAGGGTGGAAAGTAGATACTTTACGGAGAACCTGGCATGCTGATAAGCATACTTTTACACTCAGTGAGGAAGGCAATTGTAAACCACCTCACTCCTCGTTTTACTAAGTATACACCTCTAGTAAGCCTCTAGAGGTTCAAACCAGCCTTTCGGTTGATGACCTAAAAACATTATTATTTTAGTTCCATCTCTTTCTGTCAACCATGCACCCAAACAAAACATTGATTCACGAGTGATTCAGCAAAATACGTTTTTGTCGTATACTGTATGGTAGGTAGCCCATGTCAGTCTTCTGTGTAATGTAAGGCTCATATAATTTATCGTCTGAGGTATTAGGTTAAGGTTTTATATTATATATTTTTCTTGATAACCCTTAAAATCATAACACCTTTTATATGTTGACCATTTTTCCGGAACCAAAGAGTGGTCAGGGTTTGAATGCGCTAAGTTTGAAAGAAATACTGCATACATTTCTATATTACCATTATTTTTATTATTACTTCTGAACTAAAACGTACGATGACATAATAGTATTAATTTGTCTAAAATATTATAAATGATAGATAATATTATATAGTAATACATAATAATATACAAGCCTACGTGATTTACAGAATGTAACAAAATAATACTGTTGTCTGATTATATATTCATCTTCATCTTTAGAAGTAGCCTACTAATAGCAACCATGTACAGGAAGCATAAAAACAAAATTCACTGTTTGTCGAATGAACTACAACGCAGTAGGTAGATCTACTACATCTATTGATAAACATAATTTTATAAGTTAAATAGTTGTTCTAGAAATTTGGTCGTGGGTGAAAAGAATAAAAAAGAGTAATTACAAATATTCCGCACGAAATTTTTGTTGTTTTTTCACCCGAAATTTTTTCAAAAAGATTTTATTACCCGTTTTCCGGAACACTTTTTCAGAACAATTTTTTTTCGTACGAAAATTTAAACAACAATAATTGACAAACCCCCACGAAGTTTGCTCGAAATACCTTATTCGTACTACCATTTATTTTTATCCACAAAGTGCGGGCGCGCAGGGCACACACTTTGCCATATTATGGTGAAGTTCACAATTCTATGTTTCTGATCCACTTATTAATTCTGATCCACCTATCCCACTGATGGGAGACATGAAAAAGCGCAAAGCACTGCTGGAGTGGCGAGTTATAGTGGTTATAGTCATAACAAAAATCACACAAATGTGAGCTTCCACGTAAAAGCCGACGTGACGCTGCCACCCTTATAGTATAACATGATTGCTCTGACAGAGATTAATGGATGAAAATATACACAGAATACTTTTCTTCTTTATCGCACAGAATTATAAAATCTTGCGTATAGATTAAGTTGTGCTTTTTATGATAAATAATGTGAGTTACGCATGATTTTAATGGTTATCGTGGTGTATTTAATTCAGTTTTTCGTGGTGGTTAATTTTTTTAATTTGTACATATACGTACAACTGATTATTTTGTAAAGCTGTGATTTTGTTATTAATAAAGGAATGAAATAGGTTTAAAAATTTTTTAAATTACTAATTAAACTTAATTTATTTGGTTACATTCTAATATTTGTTAAGTATATAATTTTTATTTATTTATTTTTACTGAATGAAATTATTAAATATAACAAAATCAGAGATGAAATAATGTGTTTCTAGTTGCACTGTCGGGGGAAAAGTTTTAACACAAAAAGTGAATTTATACAATTCGACTTCTTTTAGGCTACACACGACCGATAATTGAAGAGATGGGACGATGATCAATCACAATATTTGGCCCGTAAATGACCTTGATAATCTTTTAAATAAGGTAAAGTGACAAATCTTGCTGGAATTACAAGAAAGCATACCTGTGATTCTGTTATAGTTATTAAATCAAAACGGTAAATAGAAAATCTGTAAGAAATTCTCGAATTAATATTAAAATGTCACTAATAAATTAATGGCTTCTTAATGGAAGTAATAAAAATATAAAATTGTTTAATCCATAAAAATATAAAAACAATTAATTAAAACACATAAAGTATTTTTAACAAATCATAAAAAAAACAATTTTTTAAACAACCTGTACCTAAAATTTAATCCATTCCACACACGTTCAACAGTTTATTACTACGTCGAAGTTAAATATTTAATTCTATTCTTCAACATACATCGTTTTAAATAGGCGGATGAATAACAGAGAAGTCTGTATTTAAAAAATAAAAAAAAAACAAAACTTCTAACTTACCATTTGATGAATAATTATGTTCTAGGTTTTGTTTTTAGTTTATTTTTATTATTATAACTTTCCTCAAATTGTTGTAAGGAACGATATTACTAAAAGTTTTGTTGTACAATTGCGCAGGTGGTAAATCTACTTTTCAGATTCCCTTTTTTTTCTTATAAGCTTATAATGCTTACTCTTTAAAAAAGGAATGGCGGAATGACAATTAGGTACTTCTATTCTGACATGTGGTCGGCCTGTATATTATTTGATTTTTATCTTAATACTTAGCCTACTATTATTACTGCCACTAACTTACTATTACTTATTTCTTTATTCTTTTAACTAAACTACAATCCAACAAAATTGTAACTATATAGGTAATATACAATCCTAGTATAATGATACCTTTTATGTTAGGCTGAGTATAATATAGTTCCATTTATATCCCTCGAGGCTCTCCTTAATTTTAACACGTATTAAAAGATATCAATAATAACAAAATGAAAATGTTCAAAAATCACTGTATTTATTTTAGTTAATTACTGTATTTCCGATAAAAATGATTTCTTTCTATTTATATAAATATATATATTTTAAGAACTTGATGATACAAAGATAAACCCATTAATTTACTTATAAGATAACTTAAAAATTTGTATCACTTTCTTAAGAATAAAATTTTTGTGTGTAAAAAGTATTCTACAAAATTTTATCGTTGGTTACTCCAAAGTGCTGTTTAGGTCAACAGCCGAAAGGCTGGTTTGAACCTCTATGTAAAAACGAGGAGTGAGGTAGTTTACTATTGCCTTCTTTACTGAGTTGAAAGAGTATGCTTATCAGCATGTCAGGCCCTCCGACAAGCACCCACTTTCCATCCTGGAAATCACACCTTCACTTCATTCACCACAGGGTCTGGCTGTATAATGAAATACATTACTCTCAGAGGAGATAACTCTGACTAGTGTCTTTTACACCTCTACCTCTTCTGTTCTTAAATAGTTCAGTCTATTGCCTGACTATTTGATAAAAAAAGAACTTTTTTTATAGTCCTGGAACGAATAGATCGAGTGCAATTAATTTAACACTCTATCTGCCCGTTATGGGCAATACTCCAAAGTAATTAACCTAAATGCCATCCAAAGATATTAAAGGAAGGTGCTCAGGAATATTGTAAACGATCCACAGTAAGCCCGGAATAGTGACATCCGCAGTGATTTGAAAGTGAATTAGTTAACTGAAGAAGTAAGTGTACAATATAGCATGAAAACCTGAAAATGAATAAAAGTTGACTGAAAAGTATTAAGCCCGTTGATTTAGTACTAATATATGAGGGAAGTTATCGAATAAGTACCAACCAGTGGGTGACTCCATGATTGCAGGGGTTGAGATAATGTCGTTAAAGAAAAACTTTTCATTATTACTCGTAAATACTAATTTCTATAAAGTATAAAAATTATATAATATTTTTAGATCATGTTATATGTACGTTCCAGTAGTCCCGCAATTATATTATTATGGATTACTTTATTTGTATATTTATTACAATTCTTTAAATCAAATAAATATGAACAATATACATTTTTACAATTCAGGTAGACTATACTGTACCGTAAATATACTATAAAGATTTAAAAGATGATAAAAAAACATCCACAAAGAACAGAAATTAACAGCTAGTGGTTGGATGAAAGAACGAAGAAAATCTATAATGAAATTAATTTAGGAATGAAGGAGGCCAAAAATGTCTGGTATTGTGTAAAGTTGGTACTTATCACCTACAAAGCGAGTTAAAGGTCCCGAGTTCGGTTCCCGGCTAGGGTCTGGGAATTTGATTACATTTTTAACATGTTCAAGCTCACCGTTCTACAACTGACAGTTGTCACTAATGACCAAGCAATCAGTACATAATTAAATAAACTAAAATCCGAATTAATTTTAATATGTAGGCTTAAGTAAATAAATTATTTACTATATTATGTTCTAACTTCAATTCTGGTAATCCGCTACCGTAAATTCTCTTGAAAGTTTAAATCGACTTTTCAAGTTTTTAAATAGTTATCCATCAACGATTTCAAGCTCCATTCACTATTAGAAAGTAATTCTGAAGACAACAAATACTTCAAATCTTAAATAACTAAGAAACTTAGTTAATTTCTACGTCATGGGCGGATTTACGGGGGTGCTAGGGGGTGCGCCGCACCCCGAGATTTTTGGGATGATAATTATTTATAGATAAATAAAAATGTTTTCTGTTATAGTAATTTTATAAATTTTGTTTTAAAACATTCTTTATTTCTTAAATAATCTAGAAGAAACTTCATTAATAGTAAGATGTTAAAACTACGATAACACATGAGACGTAAGGCTCGCCATGTCATACCTTCTGGTGAGCTCGCACCCCCAGATATCAACACCTAAATCCGCCCATGTTCACGTTTTATAAATTTGTTGAACTTCTGGGAAAATTTATAAATAAATGAACACAATTTGATTAAATAGTTAACGTAACAAAATATTACTTTGAATCGATAATTTTTAAATTCATATTACGCTTCTGTTTACTACCACTTTGAAATTCGAACAACGGATATTTTCATCTTTTATTAAGCCGAAACGGAAATACATCATAGAGATAAAAAACTATAAAATCCGTTAAATTTCTGTAACCTATAACTTACTATTCTTATAAATTATAGAGTAAATATATTAACTGAAACGAAAAATCCAGATGTAACGTAGATATAAAATAAAAGCCTATTTTGTTACATAACGTTATAAAAATAAAGAAAAAATATATTAATGTTCACTGATATTTAAGTTCAGGTATTCTCAAACCATTGATTAAGATAAAAATAGAACGATGAATGAAAATAATAAACTATTAAGATCTTAAAAGATTTTTTATTACAACACAAAATACAAACCGAAACTAAGAATTTAATCTTTGGTTTTCGTTGGCTTCTGATTATAACGTCCATCTAGCATATGATAGTTCACTACGAATCATATTAGTAACCGTTTTTATGGAACTAAAATGAAAGGAATCGAACACCTGGCTTTATTTCTTTTCTCGTTCATATCAGATTCTGTGATCTATGAGAGAACAACAAAATTCATGTTTTGTATCGAATAAAAATCGATTACATCATGTGTACAAACAAACTATCTATCATAGATGCATTTCTAAAACTATTAAGACACAAACAATACATTGTTAACTATTGATTTTGGCCGGCCCGTTGGCGTAGTGGTTAGTGCAACTGGCTTCTACGCCTGGGTTCCGGGTTCAATTCCCGGTCAGGTCTGGCATTTTTCAAACACTCATTTTCATTATCATCATCATCCACCGTCTGCATTAGCAGAAATTACAAAACAGTCAGACGTAAACAAAAAAAATTTCTATTGATTTTTTTATTTTTATTTGTTTTATGTCTGACTGTTTTGCAATTGCTGCTAATACAGACGGTGAGAAGGAGGATATATGAATATGAGTGATGAAAAAATGCCAGACTTGATCGGAAATCGAACCCGGGACCCCGGTGTAGAAGCCAGTTGCACTAACCACTACGCCAACTATTGATTAATCCGGATGAAAATTTTATTGTAATAAAAATTATAATAATATTATCTGTATATTTATCTTTCAAATATAATAACGTTTTTAATTCTAATTGCGTTTCAATATCACTAGTTTCAAACTCAATCAAATCAATTTATTACCATTTCAAATCACCAAAAAGTATTTCAAATTATTTATAGTATATACAGAATTTATATATATTTGTCATCTCTTAATGTCTGTACGTTGCTCTTTGTTCAATTTAAGAAAAATAAGCAACCCCATGACCCAATGAGATGAAGATGATGTGTATGGCGTGCAAATTAGGTACAATGTAAATATAGTCTGTACAATACTATATCTTGTACAGACCCAGGCCGACAATTTCTAAAAGAGTATGGTTAATTGATCCCCAACCATCAAAGTACATCGGTAACCATTGTCTAGTATTTGAATCCGTATAACAGTAACTACCTTAACTAGGATTATTACCAGGAATCTTTGTCTCAAAAAATCAGATGTTAAAACAGCTGACCTGCGACAACGACTTTACCTCTAGACCAAACCGGTGCAACAAATAAAAAATAAGATAGTTTGTTAGTTATGTATTTTACCCAAATCCCGTAACGGACCTTAGAGATAAGTCTCACAGTATATAACCGATGTAATAGTACCTACGTGATACATTGATTTCACGCTTTTTATAGCCACTACATGATTTTTGTAGGCGGTTAAAATTTTTTACACGAAATTTATTTTTAATTACTTCAAATTTATGAAATATATTTAACTGTATCCAATTTATAAGATCGTTTAAGTAATGATGTTATGAAGTTTAATTTATTGTACAACCTGTTTCAGTTATAGAAACTAACTAAAAATATATTTGTAAAATAATTAGTTGAAGGAAAGAATGATTTTTTTATCTTGTTTCACCAAAATACATTTCAGATGTAGTTATATCTCTAATTTTTGAACGTCTGTCTGATGAACCCTCAACCTAAAACCAAACACCTTTACCATCAGTGAAAAAGTAAGTTTAATAGTTTGTAGTTCGGTCGGTTTTATTTGTATACGTAGTCATTTTAAGGTGTTTGTTTTGTTTCGTTTGTTGAATCTCATTTCGGTTTGTTTTCTATCTTTTCTTTTATCTATCTCTTTCTTTGTCTTATTCTCTGAAAGTTCATTAATGTATTAAAACTGCCATCACTCATTCTGAACAAAGAAATATCCGTGGCCAAGAAACACATTCTAAATAATTACCGACCGACCTCATCAAACTCAATACCTCGCTTCCTCCACTCCATTTGAAACAAACCCCCTGCGTCTCTTGAATAAGAATTGTATAGTCGCAATTAACAAAATACTAATTCCCAATTTCCTTTTTATTATTCCTAACATATATTCGATAATGGTTTTCGTTTACTATTTTGCAAATACGATGATGGGGGAGCCATTATTCGAATAAAACCAATGAAACCTTATAATTATTACGTTTACCATATCAATTCGCAATATAGACCATTTTTTATTATAACATTTATAAGAAAACGTAAAATTCTAAACCACATTAGCTTATCTAAAATTTGATTTATTAATATTCATTATTTTAAAATTTTATCTATTTTATTATTCATTTATTATCTCTAAATGTTTATTACTACTAAATGTTTTTATTATTTATTAACTCAATGTTTTTATTACTACGGTACTGTACTTTGAACTGTACAACTTCCGTATATGATATTTAAATAGCGGTGCGGAATTTAACTTTAAGGAGAAGAGGTACCCAGTGGTACATTCTCCGTTTTAAACTTCAAATATTGTCCGTTATTCAGACCAAGAGGTCTCTGCTCCATTTTCGCTTTAAACGGCGCACAGTTGGGAAGTTCCTTGTAGCTAGATCACGGGGTAGTTGGTTTGGATGGTCATCTAGTCTTTCGTGAAATGTACAATACAAGGACACGGTTAGCTCCTTTACTGTCGGAATTTGAAATCGGCGTGGGGTTTTATTGCTTACATAAAAAGATATTAAGAATTTTGATTGAAAGGCCTGGATCGACTTTAAATTACTCTGCCGCTATTCCAAAGAGCTGGACACGATAAGTCCAGATTTATCTTAAAAGGGATTTGTATATTAATAATCTTGGACCGGAGGTTCAATCTTGATCGAGGGTTAATTAAGCAGAAGAGTAGTTTCTGGCGGCAGTTACGTTCTGAACGTTTCGTACGCAGATGATGCTTCCAAAGTTAGTCGAGTGTCAAGCCATAAGCCAAGATATCGCACCACTCTGGCCTGTGGGATAAATGTTTTTAACAAATAAATTAGCAACGACAGTGCCTATTCAGGTGAAGTAGGTGAAGAGCCTCTTTGCCTACCTTTTGGATAGTATCGAGATTTATTTCTCTCACAAAATAAGTTTCATAATTTTTATTATAATTATTTTTTGTTTTAGAATAAATGAAGAAATGTTGTGTAAAAAATACATAAAATTAATGTACCTGCTTAGACCGCTATCTAATATTGGTTTCTATAAAGTGAATCAATTGAGAAAAACATTCGGTATAAAATCGACTATTTTCTTCCGTGGTAAAAGAACCTTAGCATTTTAAACATTATATTCAAATAAAAAAGAAACTAAATATATCTATTGTTCGATGAATAAAGGTAAATAAATTTAATTTATAAAATAATAATAATATATAAAAATTAGACTATGCAAAACACAATGTATCTAACTTACTACCTATTTGGTCCAATAATTTGCATAAAGAAGGTCAATGACTCAACAATTAAAGCATAAAATAAAATCTACGCACATAGTTTCAATAACAATCATATTTTTATAACAACATTGTGTAGATCTATTCGTATATTATATACATTGGCCTATAATTTGCTCTATTTAATAAATTGCATACATTCATTTAATTTTATATAAAAAAGTTTCTTATAATCTTTTATGATAATTATTTGAACGATACAATCGGTATGAAATATTTCTACAAAGTTATTATAACAAGTTATAAATGTGTAGATAAATTTACTGGAACTATATTTTTACTTCATATAAGTATTCAGAACAACATATTTCTTTCAATTATTAAAATTATTACTCACACTATATTAAATACCGGAAGTAAAAGAAAAAAACATGAAGTTATAAGTAATTGTAGGCTATAATCAATTTATAAAGCTATTTGAACACGTGGGAGAAGAAATTAAACTGAGAGTAAAAATAATTAATAATAACCACATATTTCTTTCTGTGATATTATTTTTTCTATTATTCTCAGAATATTTTTTTAAGAGAATTAGATCTCTCTCGACTAAATATATGAGTGAAAGATGTAGAAAGTTTTTTGTTTGTGAATATTATTTAAAAATACAAGAGAATAACTTTTGTTTCATTGTATTTTTAAATTTTTGTTATGTACGACTTTAATAATTACGCAGATTTAATGAAATATTTTTTGTAAAATTCTAAATATATTAACTATATCAACAGTTAAGTTTGTTGTTGTTTAGATCATTAACTGAAAGGCTGGTTTGAACCTCTAGAGGCTTTACTAAGTAAAACGAGGAGTGAGGTGGTTTTTAATTGCCTTCCTCACTGAGTGGAAAAATATACTTATCAGCAGACCAGGCCTTCTGAAAACTCCACTACTACTTTCCACCCTGCAAATGACACCTTCACTTCATTCACTACAGGGTCTGCTAGCAAAATGAAATTGATAACTCTGATTAGTGTCTTTTTCACCCCTACATCTTCTGTTCTTAAATGTTTCAGTCATATAACTTGCTGACCACGTAATAAGAAACAGAACTATATTTTGTAGCCCTGGAACTAGCAGATCGAGTGCAAATAATTTAACACACATTAGAAGAAGAAGTTTAAGGGTAAATATATGTATAGTCACCCTAATGTAATAAGCAAGTTTTCGAGAATGACATCGGAGGCTTTTTATTTAGCACCCCAAAACACAACCGTCTTGACCAAAAAAGTAATGAAATGTAGATTTATTTTAATTGTAACCCACCGGATTGCTCTAGTAGTAAAACAATCGTCGCGAGTCAGTTGTTTAACAGTTGATTTTCGGAGCCGAAGGTTCCGTGGTTTAAATGCCAGTAAAGATAGTTACTTTTATACGTATTTATTTCAGACAGTGGATACCGATGTACTTTGATGGTTTGAGTCTATTTAACCATATTATCTAAAGCATGGTCGACCAGGTCTGTACAAGAATTTACTTCATTTACATGTCATACATTCATCCTCATCTTATTGGGTCATGAGGTTGCTTATTGTTCTTAAACTGAACAGATTGCAACAGAGTTACACATACGAGTATTAATATCGATTTAAAAAATATTAATTATATATTTTTCTTTATTGTAATATCGTCAAATTAAGTCTTAAAACATTTTCGAAGAATAGAAATATAATTAGTTTATGTTTGTTTTATATGTTCTTAAACAAGCAGGTCAGTCGACTATATTTCTGAAGATACATAAGATTTGTTAGTACAAATTAATAAGAAAGAAATATATTCATTGCAAAATATAAATAAAATTTTAATCCAGGTTTTCACACGGGTAATCCTAGTGAATTCAGAGTAATAAATCAATAAAATTTAACATTAACTTATGAATGTATATACTAAAGATTAACAGTTATTAATTTTTACATTTATAAAACGGGTTAATTGTACTATTGTGATAAGGAACAGACTATACCCGTCAAGAGCAAACCATTAGTATCAAGAAATGAAATGTCCTGATTTTTGACGCCCCCTGACTAAACATTTCTTTATTTCTACTCACTACAGACATTCGAATAACATTTCTTATTTGAGTTAATATATTATTAAATCCATTTAAATGATATAAATTATGAACACAGTTTTTTAGAATATAAAACGAAAAACTGGACCACCCTCCTTATAAATAATACATGAAGCATGTGGGAAAACTATATTTTTATTTTGTTTTAATTAAAATGAAAGAGGTTTGTTTTAGTTGAGGTTATATAACAGGCTTAAACCCAATTACGGTTTGGCTCTTCTAACCTAATGATGACAGACGAGGTGATGATGACGTGAAAATAATGCCAGGTCTTTCAACCAAGAATCTTTAACCAACTAAACCAGACTGATAACCAGACTGAATGAACCAGAAATACTGAATTAACTTTTGAATACTACGTCTATTCACTTCCACATATACTCCAGTATTGTTGTTTTTTTTATTGTCTACAACTATCTTTTTAAGCTATTATAAGCAAATATTATGTCCTTCGGTAAATCTACTGAATAAATTTTCATAATATTATCAAATTAATCTACAGATTGCCGTATCATTCAGGGTACTGTCATTTCACCTATGTTGTTTTTGTTTTCATTTTTATTCGAAAATTCCCAACACGTTATATTTATATAAATAGAACGCTAAATTTAGAAAAAAAGTAAATGAGTTAAATTTTTATTGGCCTCCTCCGTAGCGTAGTGATAGTGTGTTAGTCTACCTGCGGAGGTCCCGGGTTCGATTCCCGGCCAGGGCCTGGAAATTTTCACATGGTAAAACCCACATTTCCCACTGTAGTCACTAATGACCAAGCTGTCGATACGACTTTAAATAAAGTTAAATAACAAAAAATTATTATTGTAAGCAATATAAAAACTTTATAAAATAAATTATTACATTTAATCACATGTATTTCCTACTATGTGCGAAACTCTATTTTACATCGAGACCTCAATGTAGACACAGTATTCAAGACTTTATTCTCAAATTATAATACTCTCTTTTATTCAAAATGAATAATCACACGAATCCAAAGACAGGAATATTGTCACACCACCAATTACCACCAAATCCTCAAAGAAGATTAAAAAGATGCTGGAATAGGAATCTTATATAAACTTTATGCAATAATAGGCTAACGTTCTTTGAATCTAAATAATAATATTTTTAAATTTAAACACACCAAGTAGTGTGTTTCAAAAACTAAACTCTAAATAAAAAACTAAACTAAATTTAACTCTGAACAGTGCATAAATATCTTGCAACATGAAGAAAATGATGCTAAAAATGACAACTATGATTATCATCTCCATGATAATGACGCAGTCTAATATTCTATCATTAGACTTATATTTGTTTAATTCAAAAAAATCCTAACATGAAATAAGAAAACGTTGAAATACGTTCATAATAGAACGTTTTAGGCAACCTAGAAATTTTTGCAAACAAAAATTGTAAACAGTGCTATGTTAACTAATATGTTATTGTTGTTGTTTAGGTCAAAAAGGTGCTGGTTTGAACCTCTAGAGGTTTTACTAAGTAAAAACGAGGAGTAGGGTGATTTACTATTGCGTTTCTCACCGAGTTGAAAGAGTATGCTTACCAGGATGCCAAGCCCTCCGAAAAGCACCCACTCTCCACGCTGCAAATGACACCTTCACTTCATTCAACACAGGGTCTGGCTGCATAGTGAAGTTCATTATTTTCAGAGGAAATAACTCTGATTAGTGTCTTTTACACCTCTTATGTTCTTAAATAGTTCACTCATATAATTGGCTGACTATTTGATAAGAAGCAGAACTATTTTTTGTAGCTCTGGAGCCAACAGATGGATTGCAATTAATTTAACACTCCACCTGACCGTTATGGCCATGAACAATTGTTATAAAAAAAATATGCATTTGCTTATAGATAGTTGAAGTACTGCAAGAAGAAATTTTATAGTAACAGCAAAAATTTTATAAAATGAAATTTAAATTTCGCATATAACACGTTTATTATAAAACATCTCACGGAATTGCAATAAATATGATAAATAGACTACACAAAATATATCGACAAAAAATTAAATTAAAAAGTAACAGTTCATTAAACTTAATTTATATTTGTTAATTTTTAATTTTATTTATCTACGAATCGTAGCTATTGATTTTATAATTGTATAGGTACATCTGTAACCTTACCTATATTAGTGTTATTTATACATAGGACACGAGTTATTTGTTTTTGAAGGTGTAAACAATTTACAAGTTATTGTTATCATTTTAACAATAAAAATGTTATATGCCGAATAAAGAATAAAATAGATGATATATTTTTTATATTATTATTACAGAAGCCTTTAAGTAGCGATAGAAGAATAAAAAGAACTAATAAAAGAAAACAAAATTAGAATCAACAAAACTAGCAACATCAACAACAGCAGGAGTGCTCAGAGTGTGTTAGTTTGGGCTGGCTACCTTTACCTACTAGTGGAATGATTTCTGTAAGGTCCTGGCAGATGTAATATAATGTAATGTAGTGTAGGTATTGTGGACAAAAGAATTGTAAGCAAAGATTAGTTACAGAGAAGGTATAAGGGAGAAACAGATCTCAATATACCATTGTGTCATAATGATTGATCATGTGTTGGGTTTTAGTGATGTTGAGGGGGGGATACGTAGATGATCTTAGAACTGTTTTATGTTTTTTGTCCGACTCTAAATTTTTATTAAAACCAACAGGAGTTGATTCGTCGTTGTAGATCTTTTATAGAACCGTGTCTAACAGAGAAATCATGTGAAAATTACAACAGAAACCTCCGTTTCCAATCTAACCGAGCTATTGTGTGTCTTTGTTCTATTACGTGATGGAAGCGGCTGTTTGTTTTATTAGAAGAAAAGATGATTCAAAGAATAAGAAGATCGTTCTTCTGTTTGTTCTTCATCACCTTCTTTCATTTCATCCTGTGCCTGCTTGATTTCATCTTCTTATTCTTCGACACTGATGATCATCTTCTTAAACATAAAAAATGAATTGTCTCTGAAAGGAGTTAACCGAGAAGAAGGTTAGACAGAAATAGAATTACTTCTCATATTATTTCCATCTCATTTTATTAAGAAAGATCAAACGCCAGGGAATGTCCACTCTTTGTGATGTTGTTTTGTTATTATTTTATCACGTGACATAATGGCGTTAAAATGTCTTCCCCGATCTATCGGTCGGTAGATAGATAGTTCGACCCTTTTGTAGAAAGAATATTCGGGGCCATAGTACGTGACCAGCTAATCGATTTTATCTGCCAACTCTTCATATCGATTGTTGATCTATCATTATTCTTATGTACACAAATCATTGATCTCTTCAATTTTAACGTTTGGGCATGCTTCTTTTACCTATTTCTTATTTTCATCATCTATTCTAACCGATTCGTATATAGCCTATATCTTCCCACATTTCCTCTTGAAACTCCAATTTATTTATTTTTTTTAAGTCAGGATCTAAAGATTAACTTTAATGCTTATACAATCAATGGGATCCCAATGAACACTTACATAATGCCATTGAAGACTTAATTACAAAATTTAATTAAATACTTCGTTAAAAATTTCAAGATATTTATATTTTGTTAAACATAACAATGGTTACTTATAGGCAATCTACTGAAATAAATCAATATTTCAACATTTCAGTTGATGAAGTGACAAGCTCGCCAAATATCCTTAATTTGTATGTTCCAGTACCAAGAAAAACCACTCTACGGGGTGTATAGAAACAGCTTGTTTTTAATTCTTTTAAATTTTATCTTGTGCTTAAAAGAAAAACCAATGTTGTAGGGCTGTAGAGGGTGGACTGACCCATAAACTAAGGAAAGTTTAAATTCCATATGTCATACTATATAGTATGTGTAAATATTTATGGTCAAAGTTCAAAACTGTTGCTATTCACCCCATTTTACAGCAAGCAAAAGAACAACTTTATTTCAGGTGATGTCATAAGGAGACTTATTGACAGAGTAAATATCATATAAATAAAAAATCCTCACATCTTATATTTAAAATAATTGTACACATCCTTTTCTCGTTGTTTTATTTGCAACTATAATTTTTTAATTATAACTATGAACGTCTTTAATGACCGTACGAATTTATGATAATGAAAAAAAAACACTTGTGGTTTTAATGGAAGATTAATAACTACAGTTTTCCTTTTAGATTCTAAATGAGCTTTAAGTTTTTAATTTTTCGTCAAAGAAGAACTATTTTTATACAAAATGCATTCAAAAGCTCTATGCAACAATACGAGATATCTCATAATTTCATTCACTCATCACAGATTCTTAAACTTCAAAAAAATCTAGAAAGCTGAACTCGATACATTTGTTCCTTAAGTAATGTTGTTTAGGTCATCAGCTGAAAAGCTGGTTTGAACCTGTAGAGGTTTTACTAAGTAAAACGAGGAGTGAGGTGGTTTACCATTGCCTTCCTTACTGAGTGGAAAAGTACACTTATCAGCATGCCGGGCCTTCTGAAAAGCACATATTTTCCACTCTGCAAATGACACTTTCACTTCATTCTCCACAGGGTCTGGCTGTATAATGAAATTCATTACTTAAGTAATGAGCGGAAAAATTTAAAAAGCAACCGTATTTTAACTATTTCTTATGTTATAAGAAATAGTTAAAATACGGTTGCTTTTTAAATTGATAAGAACTAAATCATAGATATCATTTTTATACCTTTTAAAAAAGCTAGAGTAGGAACATGAAAGCGTTCTAATTTCGACAACGTGCTCTTAGGTGCGAACGAATAAATACCTTAAAACAATAAATACAGATAATAAAACTTACGTAAAACAAAGATTTCTTCAACAATCACTTTTAAATAATGAAAATATTGGTCCTGGTACATTTCTATAAACAAATATGTATTTTACTCCTTCCTAATGAAACAAAACTTTGTAAATCTTTTATAGCACAACAAAAACTATGAGTTTTACGGAACAGTTATCGAAATATTATGAATATAACTAGGTTTCAATAAACTACAATATATAACATCTGTACCTATTTCACTTCAATTACGATACATACGTATGACCATGCATCAATGAGCTGAGTTATAATTGAACAGCATTTTCTGCATGAATAAGAAATATAAAAAATAAGAGTGAAAATGAATTTCGAGAACAAAACATAAATATTTCTTGCACTAAAGTTTACTGGCCAATATTGAAAGAAAAATTTATTATAGTTTCACTAGACTCCCGGGAACGGAATTTCTCTAATACTAATAAATAATTATTGCGGCAACTTGATCTTTGTTATGACGAGCACTGTTCTAGTAACCAAAAAATAGCAAGCTAGGATCTAGCTAGACAGTAATGCAGTGTTGCAGTATTGGCAGAGTGAGAACGAACTTTTTGTCTTCTATTATTATCTATCATCATAAACAGAAGAAATTTAAGTTTTTTCTTGCTTCAGGATTGTAAGCAAAATTTTTAAAAACTTATAAACATTACTAATTATTTCTTATTTTGTTATTTTAAGGTCCTTCATTCAATAACAACGGTCACTGTTCGAAGTCGATTTATCGGGTTGTTCGTCAAAATCACTGAACTAGCAACTAAAAATACACTCTGAAAAATAACGAATAAAATTTTAAATCTTTTTAACGAAAGACTTTATTAAACAATTAAACGGTAGGTCTATAAAATAAACAAATTTTTGAAACGAAAATGACTTTAAAAAAACAGCATACAAACGTTAGACACACAAATGTTAGATTACGAAACGTATATGTACACTTGCATTGAACTGACTGAGTGAGGCAATTCCAATGCCACAGGCAGGGTGGGGTGGAATGGCAACACTATAAGGCAGGATGGGTGGAGGTACACGACTGCTTGGTTTACTAGGAAGCTCACAATTTCGTGGTTAATAGTATAACTGAATTATTTCTTTACCTTCCAATTAACGATCTGTATTAAAATCGGCATTAACATTGTTAAAATGATACCTAAAAAAGTGAACTGTTGAGTAAAACTGGGAAAATATTTAAATTAATCTACTAATATTAATTTATTTAATATCTCACCGAAACTACACAAGGCAGGTGCAATTCCTAGTTCTACGAAAAGCAAAAAAAAAAAAAAAACAGCTAGACCTAAATGTTATATTTTTCATGTTTTCGAAATAAAGTTCCTTATCTACTGTTTACAGCTAAAAATAATTTCATTTCCACTGAACCATTAAGTTACAGGTATAAAAATAAAACAAAACTGTTATGTCTAGTACACAAAACAACTTATTACGCATGTCTGAAGTTTAGTACAGTCAGGGTCAACCAAAACAAGACATTCATTCGGCGCCAGAACTTTAATTATAACAACAAGCAAAAAATTCAAATTAATTTGACCTGTATATAGGTACAAAACTAAAACTTGCCTATGACATGTGATTCAATTTTAGTTTTGTACAGACCACCCTTTGAGCTTTGTAGACTACCTCGGTAATTATATGATTTAAATCTAAACAATCATAAAACGGCATGACTAGAATTTTAATTGATTTTCATATCGATGATCTAACCTCATATTCAAGCTTCTTAAATATAATTTTATTATTTTTTATCCATATAAAAATACACAAAATTAAAGTAATTTTATTTCTGAATTAATATTTTATAAATTTTATACAACATGCATATCCGAATATTAAAAAAAATTATATTCAAATGTTGTTTCTAAATCCAATGTCTACAATAAAATAATATTATACAAATAAAGCTTAATACAATATTTAAGTTAAAAAAATAACCGGTTTAATATGAACAGGCTTAAAAAAGACTTCTTACTTAAAAGAAATGAATTCAAAAAATAACCGATAACTTGTTTCAAGTTGAAGTGATTCAATAAAATGTACTTTATGACTTATAGATAGATTATTCAAGAATACCTTGCTTAAAGTAGTATAAAATATAAAAGTAAAAATTAAATCAGTGTTGTCCGCCTACGGATCCTATTTCTGTATCACAGTGGCTTATATTGTAGATATTATTGCAGAAAAATAAATAAATAAAGTATGATAGTATAGTTTCGAACACTTAGATGCAATATAGAACTCAATTTATATTTTAGTGCAAGTAAATCAATTGTTGAAATCAATGTTTATTAACAAAACTTACTCTTTTATGATGCCCATAACAGGCCGGTGGAGTGGTAAATAATTTGCACTCGATCTACTTTTCCAGACCTACAAAAATAGTTCTGTTTCTCATCACATGATCGGCCAGTTATATGATTGAATCATTTATGAATAGATAAAGTAGATGTGTAAAAGACACTAGTCAGAGTTATCTCATTTGAAAGTAATTAATTTCATTATACAGCGAGACCTTCTGGTAAATAAAGTAAAGGTAAAGGTCTATTCAGAGGGCTTGATGATAAGCATACATTTCTACTTAGTGAGGAAGACATATTAGAAAGCACCTTACTTATCGTTTAACTTAGTAAAGCTATAGAGGTTCAAACCAGCCGTTTAGCTGATGACCTAAACAACAACACTTTTATACATAATTTAAAAATTTTTTATGAAAATTAAACAAATTTTGGTCAAAAAAAAATGACTGTATATCTGATAATGACGAATGACCGCTTTAATAATAATTATACTGGTTTAAAAGTCTACCTGAACATTTAATTGATAAATACATGATACATCATTTGATATCTACATGATATATGGTGATTAGATTTTGCAGGGTTGACTTTGATTTTCACAAGTGACTCATTTCTGGAAAATATTGCCGTATCGTCCATAATACTAGTAGATACAGTTTGTTTGGTTAGTGATAGGGCATATACTGTATGAAAACGGTATAGTTACAGAGCAGAGGGAGTACAGATCCACGTGGAACGCTTGATTTGTTGGAGAAAACTTTTAAAGAAAATAAATACAGAAGTTTTCAAAAATTATTGACCAATGTTAAATCCTATCAGGTGTTACGTACACTGAAAGTAATCCTTAGCTTTAAGTAATTTTCAAAAAACTTATCAACAGAATGAGGGAAATTCGTGCGTATTTTTGAAGCTTGGTGCACGTTCTTGTAGAACATGGGTGAAACCATATCTGTACTTAAGAGAAAAATAAAGTTAACTCCATATTTGTAATTTTTCACATGAACCAAAACATGACTTTTTTTATTTTGTAAAATATTTCTGAAAGTGTGATAATTTTTAAAAACTTGTACCAATTAAAATAGCTTCTGATACAGAGATTTAAATGACTAAACAACTTTCTTAACTTCTGCTACCACCTTACCAGCACAGGACTTCGTAATCTTTACGTCCTTCTGCGTTTTAATTACATTAGTGTAACCCCCAATGTTACTTGAGTTAATCAAACGAAAACAAAACTTAGACAAAATATATTGTGCTAACTCTTTTCTGATGAAGAAACAGCTTATTCACAACGTTTGAAAAAATTACATAATTCCAGAAAGTTCTAAGGTTATCAGTAAGACAATATAAACAAAATAATTCAAAATATAGGGTAATAACTTATTGTCAATAACTAGTACACATTCAATTAGCCTATAGTTAAAAATAGGTGTCATTTTAAAAATCTTCCGCATCATTATACAAAAGTAGAGGTAATGTGGTTACTGCAACTTTTATAGAGCTTTCTTGCTGATTTTCAAACTTAATTTTACCAAAATTGGAGTTGACACCCGTTACCTCTAGGGCACAGATATCTATTTTGAGATATATTATAAAAATTGGATGTTCTGGGCAATTTAATGTAAATTTAATTCTACAAAACACATCTATACATTTTAGAATAGATTTGCTGTGGGAAATGTACTACACACTTTGCAATTGTGCTAACAAAAATAATAATATGAAAAGATGACTTTGATCAACTACATTCAGTTTTTCGATAATAGACTAATAATTTACCATACATCGGAAAATAAGAATAATACGGGCGGGATTGGTTTCAAGGTTAATTCCCTACGCCATTCAATACAGTGTGCAAGTTACACAATATAACACAATTCGATAACTCGAAGGCAAACTATAGAACGACATCTGTACATTACAAAGTGCTACGGGATAGAAATTTATTATTTTTGCTGCCCTGCAGACTTCAAGTTGGTCTTTAGTAAATTTAAGGCTAGAATTTCTTAGTGGTTCATCGAAACTTTAAAAAATCTGGTGTGAAACACTCAGAAAACTTTATCTTGCCAAAGCAAATAATTGACAATATAACCTAAACTTAATAATAATATATAAGAAATAAACTAAAAACTAACCTCCAAAAACATAACCTTATTTTAATCATGATTGAAAGACGCAAAATGAAAATCAACCTTAGTTTGGCTTAAAAATACAGAAAATCACTCTTTCACGCTAAACTAGGGACTGTAGAGGAAAATGCTTCTAATAAAAGTTGTAAATCTTTTAATTTCGTATAAATTTGATTATGTACACTTTTGTCGTAAAATGCATAGTACTAAGGCCGAAATCTTTTTAAAAAATAGATTTTTTACACGTTTTCGTGAGAATAGAAACAGAAAATCGCTAATTACCGCTAAACTAAGCGTTAAAAAAAAATTAAATAATAGTTGTAGGTTTTTAAATTTTCTACAACTTTTATTATTAGCTACATTTTTGCGGTGAAATGCATATTAAAGCCACAATCTTTAAAAAAAACAATTTTTTTACGTGAAAACAACCTTCCCAAGAATTTCAGTAGACATGGCGCCTACGTTATCTTGTAGAACATGAAAAATTTAGTATATAAGGCAATTTTTTAAAAAATCGTAGGAGCTGGTTGACCAATTTTGATGAAAATGTTCGTGTCGGGTCCTCTAGTGGTATCTAACTTAAGTTTCAAGTTTCAAGTTCGTACGATGTTCGTTCTTGAGATATTCTGTTCACACACACACACACACACACACGCGCGCGCGCGCGCGCAGACCAATCGCTAAAGACATGTTTTTAGGGTTCAGGTGGTCTGAAAACGTGTTGATCCGGTAAAAACTCGATTTCGAAAAATCGACATGAAAACAATACTTTCCTTCCTGTATATTCATATAGCCAAAATAAAGTAAAAATTAAAGATAAGTTTTCGTGTAAGCATTCCTTATTTCATAATATTGTCAGAAATTAATACAGAACGAGACACAAGTGATCATTTGTTTGATAAAATTATGACTATAGGCTATTATGATATAAAGTGATTGGATTTTGCAGGATTCACTTTGATTTTCACAAGTGATTCATTTTTGGAAAATATTGCCGTATCGTCCGCATAATTATGTTTTTATATTTTCCTGTAAGTTTTTTAATCTCACAATCTGTAAGTTCTTCTTGTTGTGCCTATGCGATTGGGATGTTGACGATCATCATGGCAATTTGACCTCATTAGTCGCAATCCAGAACAATTCCTTGGAGCTCTTACCGAACCAGGTTCTCAAATTGTGGAGCCAGGAAATTCTTCTACCAGGATTCCTCTTTCCCTCTATTTTCCCCTGCAAAATGCGCTGAAGTAGATCATATATTTTTGACTTCTCATTAAATGATTGATTTACTGCAGCTTACAGAACGTAAACATTTTGACCAGTTCCAGACCCTTGTTCATTTTTAACAAAACTTCAATATTAGTGATATTCTGCGTCTAAAAAATTCACAGTATTCTCCTTAACAACTACAGTTCAAAAACCTCAAGTCGGCCCTGTTCAAGGTTCAAGTCTCAACACCATACAGAAAATCACAGAACACATAGCATCTGAGGAGCCGTAATTTGGTGCTCAATGTCAGGTCATGGCTCCAAAACACTGAACCTATTGTATTGAAAACCCCTTTGGCCTTTCCAATACGACACCGTATCTTCCGCGAGTTGTCCAATGCCTCATTAATGGTGCTAAGGCCTCACATGGTCGAATTCCTTCTTATAGTCTTCTGTAACACTATTGTGTTTTAAATGCAAATAATATTCACAGTAATATATTATATATTATATTTATATAATTTAAAAATATATATCATAGATTTTTGTAGTCAGTTTAGTAAAAGGAAACCATTTATTCGTAGTTTCCTGTTATTATGTCTAATTAACTACATTTAGAAAACTTTAAATTGATAAAAAAAAATAAGTAACAAAGAAGATAATAAATCGAGTATGTACATTATAAAGTAGAATCAAAAGAATGTAAATACAAAACAATATCGAAAAGTTAAAACTGCTGGGAATGACTGGCAGTTCAGGAAAGGGGTCCGATTATAAAGTGCATGTGAAGCGTAATTAGCGGGGACCGTTGAAGAGAGGGTTGAAAAAATTTTCAACACCTTCTTTAGTCAAAAGCTGTTTGTACTGGTGTGCGAACTGAAGTATAGGACGGGTAATCGATAAGAAAGCATGCAATGCGTGTCAAGTCCCCCTCCTCTAATACGACCTCTTGTGTCATCTTTTATAGACTTTCCTTATATTCTTATAGAATTTTATGATGGAACTTAAAATTACTCAACGAAAATTAAATGGCGTTAAATTAAAGGAAAATGGTTATCGTATAACAGTATTTACACTTTAATATTTCGGCTGTAAGTAACATTTGTTAGCAATTTATACAGTTCTATAACCTACCAAAAATTAAGAATCGGACACTGGAGGATAACTCATGATACGTATTCAAGATTCCGTCAAATTTATCAACATGATACTTTGCAAAGCAGCTGAATTAAAATATTAAACACAATTTTATTAATGGATATCGATATTAATAAAATTAGAAAAATTTTGTTGGTTTGAAATGTTCCACGTTACAATCTTAAATGACAATAATCGCAGGCTATAAGAAACATCTAAAAACATTTTCATATTGTTAAGTAGGTATCAGTGAACATCAAGCTTTCTGCTTAAAGCAATATTTTCCCTATTCTTTCCCTTTTTGGTTGATAATAGGCAAAATAATTTTTAAAGACCTTTATAGGATTTTTTTTTTATTAATTCTTTTATAATTAATCTGTAATTTTTTTTATTTTTAGATGACTATTTAAAAATTACGAATTATTTTATCTTTTGTTACATAATTATTGTTAGCGACTTGTGCATTCTTGTTTCCGTAGTCTGTTTTTGCATTTTCTAAATTAAGTTGATTCATCTATTATCCAAAAATGACTACGTTATTGATGCGACCTAAAACTAATAATTATAAAAATTATATAGTACTTATTAGGAACAGCAAAAAAAAATCATTTTATTTACCTTCTCCAGTCAGAATCTTAAACAGTTTGTTTAAATAATAATAAAAAAATTTTACAGAAAATCTAGAAGTAAATTAACAATTTATTTTATAAGTTGAATCATGTGTATTGTCAAAGTAGGCTACCTTTTTGTCTAAACAAAAAACAATGAATATTTCCCAGCTAACCAGAATTTTGAAAAAGTTAAGGCAGAAACTTTAAATTTTTCAAAGCTCCTGTGTACTAGTCTGGAACTAAGCACTTGTAACACTTAAAAATGCAATTTTAAATTTGAATTCTTTTTAATTTATTTATAGTTGCATCAACAGCTTGGTTATTAGCGAATACGGTGGAATATATATCTGGAAGAGTGGGGTTTGACCTGTGAAAATATTTAGATCCTAACAGAGAATCGAACACGGAACCTCCACGTTTTAGGATAGCGCACAACCACTGAGCTACGGAGCCAGCTTCAATATGATTTTTGTATTTTCCTATAAGTTGTCTAATCTCAAAATCTATAAAAATATGTAAAATTGATTAGTATGCACACTGTATGTAAAAATCAGTAAGTTACAGAATTAAACAGCTGATAATGTAGGTTTTAAAATATACTGGTGGTTTATTATTAAATAATTTTGAAAAATATTTAATTAAATAAATACCTTGATTTTAAATTTTAATGAAAATATTTTATAAAAACAATAAAAACAAAACAAAAATCTCCAAAGGTGAACAGCAACGTATAATAAAAAAATTAATAATGGTTTTATTTAATTTTGCACTGCCTTGTTTTAGTATTGTAGAAGAGTAAAGAATTTAATCGCGGTATGTAGAATTAGTGATGGTTCTCTGATAAACTGGTTGAATTTCTTTATATTTATTAATTTCATTCAATTACTTAACATGACGATGAGGTAAATTGGTTAGTTTAATTAAATGGGAGAGGGGTTTAATTCATTCTATTATAGAGTAGTAATAATAATAAAACAAGAATGTTTTATATAATACGAGAGAGAATTACACAAAAAATCACGGTTTGGGAGAGGAAGAAGTTTATGTTTACTTCCGATAATTATTTACAGGATAGGTTTTTAAATTCCTGGGATTCTGTGGAGAGACGACGTATTTAACCGAGGATATAATAGGAGGAAAGTTATAGTAAGTTTAAGGGAAGAGGGAAACGTTGGAAATTGGCGATATGAGAGACATCGATAAAGTATTTTACGAAGGAGGTAAGGGAAGAAGAAGAGTAAAAAAGACAGAAGAAAAATATATAGACGAAAATAAAATCGAACTTGTTCATTGTGTTTTAGGGCGGACCTGATAAACAGAAAAACATAAAGTATTGTAGTATCAAAATGAATAAGTCCACCTCCCTCTTCATCCTTGCAACATCAGTCTAAAGCAAATAACCAACCACTGTTTGTACCAGGACCCACACAATCACGCGCGCAAGGCGCTGTTCATTTCATATATATAAAGAATTTTATTATTAATTATGAAAACGGAAAAAGACGAAGGATTTGATGGGGAAGTTAATTAATTATGGGTTGTATTTGGGAGTGGGAAAAAGGACGGTGTATGGCTGGGGTGAGATGATAATCCCAGACATTGATTCTTCTCCATTGCCGTACTCGCGTACTTTCTCCTTTTCTGTTTGCAGTTTATATTGGCACCCTACCACCCCTGTTCTAAAACAACCCATTTTCAAACCTACCAATCTTCACCCCCTCCCACAATATCGAATATAAAATAAGAACCAGATAACAGAAATTGGTTCTTTCCTGCCTTTTCTTTCTATTGCCTCAAGCTCCGTTGATTATTCTTCATTTTTCCTTTTCATTTAATAAAATACAAGTCTTCTCAGTTATAACTCATAAACGTACAAGGGACAACACTGTACTCTGTATGATATCAATGAAAATCATCGTGAAATCGGCGTCAGTTGTTTATTTAAGAAAGTAAAAACCTTTGTATTATTAATTAAACAACCAAAGCAAAATATTTACTAATATTAAACTTTTACTAATATTAATATTTACCTAACAAAGAACGAATAGGGATGTATTACTGTTGTAACCGCTTCACATAAAATCCTTATTGAAATTAATTTTTTAAATTACCATGGTGCGAAATTTAAAGTTTTAAAAATGCGTAAACCTCTGCTAGAATTTCCGTTTCACTATCACCTTTCGACATGGTATAACATCCTCGGAAATGATACATTTATGTTGAAATTTGTTTTAATAATATCAATACAAATAGGGTAAATAAAAAAAATTTCCGTAATTATTTCTGAGCGGATTCTAAATATTGGATTAAAACTTGCTCTAACAGTCATACAACCTAAAATGGATTAACATAATTATATAAATTTTATAGGCACGTTGTAGAACATATATTTTTAAAATTATTAAAAGAAGTCAAAAATTTGGGTTATAGAAATGATAAAGTTTGTAACTTCATATACAAAAACACTGTTCCAGTATTCTGGATGATCATCCAGTACACTGGATGACCAAGAGAAAACCATCGAAAATCATTTCACTGAACTGGCAACAATATGATTTTACATAGCACCTACTAACATAGAACATTATGTTCATGTTTATTATATGTTCTGAACATGAAGTGAACATTAGTTTCTTATCAATCTCGGATACAAAAAATCATCCTAGTACCGTTGAATTTAAAATATTCAATTTATTAATACTTTTACTAAGGCCTATACTATATATTCATATGACATGAATAACAGTATTTTTCAAAGCGTTGGCTTCCATAAAACAATTAGCAAATTCTTTAATTAATTTTGTTAATTTCTGAAAGTAATTAACGTTACTTTATATCAAAATCACTTTTAAAACTAATAACGGAAAAATTTAAAGCTAAACAAAAAATCAAATTTTACAATACGTAGGTTTTGAAAAAATTGCATGAGTAAATTTTATATGACCCTAGTTTTGCGTGCATGTATTTCATGTACATATAGCTTTATTTATTCATACACATTTATAAGGTTCAAACTGAAAGAAAAATAGAAAGATAAAATAAATTAAAATGAGCGAGAAAGAAATAAGTAAGCATGAAATAGAAGGGTACTAAATACCTTATGTCATAAATTCAGAAGTAAATTGCTCAGTATTTAAATTTACTTTACAATAATTAATACATCTGCTGGTTTAAGTCATTCTTATAAGGTTATTGCCTGGTTAAAGGAAATTTATGTATTGAGGGATTTAAAGGAAAAGTTTTAATTTAATCTTAAATTGTAAACATATAGTATTATTAATAAGAAAAACAATAGGCCTATTTTTGAATGAATAACGTGGTTTTTAAAAACTATTACTTCAGTAGAAAAACAATTAAGTTTTAAATGCACATAAATAAAATTCTTCAAAAGAATTTTTTCTGAATTGTGAACAAAACGTTTTCTTGTTACTAAACCGGATCAAACTGAATTTTTGAAAACTCACTAAGCTACATCACAAATGTGATAATTTGTTTGCCTATTAATTTAAAACAGCAGTCATGATAGGATAAAAATTATCTTTTGCTGTTTTAAATTAGTCACTGTTCGAAAATGTTTTAATGATCATAGTAATACTATTGTGTTCAAAGGTTGACTATTAGTAGGCCTACTATGCGATAATAATACAGCGTATAATTCTGTTACTTTTAAAGCAAGCAGTAAATGTATACCAAATTAATGGTATATAAAGTATTGTTACAAACAAAAAAATAGTTGCAATGACCCCTAAACAATACAATAAAGACATTCAATAAGAAAATTGGGAGTAATTGTAACAGTAATACCGCTATTTGTTTTCAAGTCGTAATAGACATTAAAACATTTTGTGAACTATACTGTACGGTAATATTGGAAAGGTTTCGAATGTCGTGACGGGGGCAATTTGTCGAACTGGACGATAACGTTCAGTTCACTCTTTGTAAATTGCGTTTTCCTATTCGTAATCCTAAGAAATAATCACTTCCGGCCAAACGTAAAATCATTGGGGAAGATAAAACCGTTTCAATTCAAAATTAACTGAATCGCATTATAACCTTTTATTTCTATTATACAATCCTACAATAATCTTTCTTTTAAACCTACTATTTTAATGTACAGGCTTATTCTTTTTAACGTACATCATGATATAATTTAGATATTCAGTTTGTTTTCTGTTGTACTACTTAAAAAAAATATCACGATAGTACGAAGGTTATATTAAAAATACTGTAACTTTATTCCGTTGTGTACTGTAGAAAATACAAAAAATAAAATTAATATTTTACCAAGAAATATCTGTATTTAAAAACTTAGAATCAAAAAGAAAAATATAATCAATTAAAATTTCATAGCCAAAAAAAGAATCCCTTGATGTAGTAGTCTAAGTATCGTAAATAAAATTTCATCGAATTTGTAATAAAATACAAACATTTTATTTTCATTAAATAAGTGCATAGCCAAGATTCAACATTATAATACTGTCATAACACCTGTGTATGCCCATAACAGGCAGGTGAGGTGTTAAATTATTTGCACTCGATCTGCTAGTTCCAGGGCTACAAAAAATAGTTTGTTTCTTATCATATGGTCAATCAATTATAAGACTGGAGCATTTAGGAACAGAATAATACACGGAGGAACACGAGGTGGATAGATGAAAAGGAGAGAAGCCTACAGTGACCGATTGCTTACAATGTGGAGTGCAAAAAGAACTTCCAGTTTTAACGTTTTAAGTCACATCACGTGGTCTAAAATTGGCCCTATATGAGAGATAAAAATAATAAAAAAAGAGGTGTAAAAGTCACTAGTTAACGTTACCTCCTCTGAGAGTTTTATTTTACAGCCAGACCTGTGGTAAATGACGTGAAGGTGTCGTTTGGAGGGTGGAAAGTAAATGCAGTTCAGTTGGCCTGAGATGCTGATAAGTATATTTTTTCACTCAGTGAGGAAGGCAGGGCAAACCATGTCACTCCTCGTTTTACTCTCTAGAGTTTCAAACCAGCCTTTTGGCTTATGTCCTAAGCAACAACACCTGCGTGTCTGTACGCAAGTGAGTGCCTTAGAATGACCAGGAAGGTTGGTCTTAAAGAAGCCGAGAAATTTAAGAGAAGATCCTACGCAACATGATGGATCCAAAGACAGCAGACGGACAATATAGGTTACGAGGTCGAGAAGAACTTTATAAGGAACGATTAATGGATTTAAATAACAAGGTTTTATTGTATTTAAATTACACATAGGTACAATAGGTACTGAATAAAAGTAATTAATTTATTTCAGGTAAAATTTTTGCTTTTTTATTCGAAGTTAAAGCAGATAAACAAGGAAGATGGCCGGGAATTGAAACTGGGACCTCTGCTATGGAGGCCAGTTGCATTGACCACTACACCAACATTCCGGCCGTCTTTGGGTAAAAGAAACACACAATATAAAACATATTTATATACTTAAATTATTATTCAAGTAATTTTTTTATTGGGAATGTTTTCTGAATAGTTGAATTTCAAACACTGAAACATTTAAGATGAAATTCACATTGAAAAAAGTATACAGCCTATTGGCATTTTTGAAAGAATAATTAAACAGTTGATATTTATCAAACAGTGTAAATTCGCTTTATGTCGTGTTTAAGTTGAATTAGTTTCGAAAACCTACGTTACGCATATGGATATGAGACGGGGAAATAATAGATTGAAATGCTGAAGAAGAGTAGGTAGAAATTGAGTAACGAGAACCACGCAAGAGGCTTCTTAGCATTTTTATCTGTTTGCTTTAGTCCACGAATAAGAGTGAAGTGTATTTATTAACAGGAATAATAATCAATGCAAAGGTAATTTGAGATGTCCGGTTGGCACACGCCAACTTAGGTTTATTACTGTAATACTCTACTGCTGTAGCACGCGGGAGACACGCCACATTTACTTGTATGTCCGATTGGATTGATTTCTCAGCTTGTAAACTTACGCACGCATATGCTAAGTCATTATACAAACTACCTTATTGTAATTATTGTGTTATGCCTTATTTTATTAAGAAAATGAAATTTGTAGTTTGCTAAAATACAACAAACATTAACAATTTGCATTATGAATTATTCAAACGGATTTTCATTGGCCTGATAGACTTACATTAAGTACAGTTTTATTACTACATCTGCAATTTTTAAAACTTAAATATTCGGTACGAAAATGAAACGAAAGTTACGAACTTTACTTATATTTTTTAACTTGTACAGGCCTCAAACAGTTTACTTATTTTGTGTGAATTTGTGACAACTTAAATTAGATAAAACAGTTTGTATACATTTATGCTACTACCGATTTTGATACTAGACAGTGGTTACCGGTGTACTTTGATAGTTGAGGTTCAACCATACTCTCTCAGGAATGGTCGACCTGGGTCTGTACAAGGCTACACCTCATATACACATCATACATTATCATCCTCATCTCATTGGGTAATGGGGTTGCTTATTGTTCTGAATGAACAGATTGCAACGTTCACACATTAGCAAAAAAAAATCAATAAGCTAAAGAAAATAGATTTCTATAATTTCTTCCTTCGTCTTAAAAATTTGTAGTAATCTAGATTCTTTTTTTTGTGGAATATTAAAATTTTTTGAACGGACTACAGACCGATATTTTTGTATTACAACTGATCCTTTACATTGTCACAACAGTAATTAAAAAAGAAAAATCACATTTATTTTGTGTGAATATTAGTTTATTCAGTAGACCTAATTGTTTATTTATCGAATAAAAGAAAACCCCATTAAAAAAATACCATTAGAAGTAAAAGTTCTATATATACAATTATTTAAGCCAAAGTACCCACTTTCAACACTGTGAAATGGATATTTAGACCCGAAATTTTTAGGTTTAATCTATTACACTAGACTAATTACTAGATTTACTTATAGTCTACCGGCTAATAATAATGTTGAGTCACTAATTAAAAACAAATTAACAACTTAAAAGAAATCACAACAAACATTTTTAACACTGCTAATTTTTTTTTAATTTTTGTATTTTTAATTTTAAATGTAGACCTACTTTAGAAAAAAACAAAAGAGAAAACATTGAAATTACATTACTATTACCAAGAACGGATACGATTATAAAATACAATATTCATCAATGTTAAATTTGGAATCACAATGAACGAAAAATATACTAAAGTATAAAAATAAAAACAATAAAAAGTTTATATTGTCAAAGAAAAGTTATTACCAGAAGTAATAAAACATTTATTTTTAAATTACATAAAGTATTTCACATTTATCTATTTTAACTAGGTATGCATAAATATGCAGAAAGAATTAAAGATCTCTTCTCCATCTTCTTTTTCATCTTCTAATAAAGCCTGGTGGATTTGCCATATCACTGATAAGCGTATATTTTGAATTTTTAGTTTCGAATATAATTTAAAATAACTATTTTTGATGATGTCCCCAATAAATGAGGTTTTTAAATCGATGTGCTCTGCTAACGTAAACAACAAACATAACCTCTGAAAACACGAAATTGTAACAAACCTACCCAGCGATTAATCGATTTTTATTATATTGGAATAGCCTACAGATTTTTGTAGATTTAGAACAAACAGACATACTATCAGTTCTATTAAGCAAGAAATAAAATAATTAATATTAACACAACATGGATCTGACAATTTATTTGCCCGTAGAGGGTAGGTATAAGGATAAATCGGCACTTTGAGCTTCGAAGGGTTAATGATTGATCTTACATTACAAAAATTTAAGCACTGAAAAATAATTAAAGTGGAAAAGGAACTAAAATATTTTAAAATTAACCAATAAGTTAACTTTTCTTGTGACTTTCAGTAGTCTACAGTGTAGAAACTAAACGGAATATGGCATGATGTGCCATCTATTTAACATGAGTGTGAATAACTTCAATAGTAATCCATCACATTTTTATCCTTTATATTCCCTAATGAGAAAACCCGTGGGAGTTAGAGCTGGTCTCCTATCGGGCGCCTCCCCAGGTGGTGGATAGGGGGAAGCCCATTAGATATGGTGGGTACCGTAGAAGACGGGGTGAACCAAATACCAGCAACGCCGAATGTTGGGCGGCGGGAAATAACCTGACCAACCATTGGGGGCCAACGGCCAAGGGCGGAGGAGCCACCAGTGGCAGGGAGACGGACCCTCAGTGTAGGAAATGACACTGAAATCTGTAACTGTGAGCGTCTGTACCCAGAATGGGCGGCTCATGGGGAGCGTCTGTACCCAGAATGGGCGGCTTCTCTCTTAACCTGGCAGTAGGTAAAATGCTTGGCGACAGGAAGGGCATCCGGCCGTAAAAAAAATTGCTAAAACCCATGGATCGGTTTTCAGAGGAGGAGACAAGGGCTAGGGCGTACCCTGTAAGCGACGCGCAGCGACACCGCCTTAAAGCTGTGAAAAGTGGACAAAGGCTACCCCGGTTTGAGGAGCGGAAGGGGTTAAAGAAGCTAGCTCTAAGGATGGAAACTTAAAATGTTGGGAGCATGACGGGAAAAGGGAGAGAAATTGCAGATTTTATGACGAGGAGGAGAATTGGGGTACTGTGTGTGCAGGAGACGAGGTGGAAGGGAAACAAGGCAAGAGAGTTGGGAGAGGACTGCAAGCTGATATACAGTGGAGCAAACTGTCAAGGAAGGAATGGTGTTGGGATAATCCTGGACAAGAGTGCGAGGTCACTGTTGGTGAGGGTAAATAGGAGGAATGATAGGATAATGAGTGTTGGTCTGGATATTGGAGGAAGCATGGTGAACATTGTGTGTGCGTATGCCCCACAAATGGGGTGCGAGGAAGAGGAAAAGGAGGATTTCTGGAGGGAAATGAATAAAGAAATGTTGGAGATACCAGTGGAAGAGGCGTGCTTTATTGGAGGAGATTTAAATGGCCACATGGGCAGTGATAGAACAGCAATGGAAAGAGTGCATGGTGGTTGGGGTGTAGGAGAAAGAAACCATGAAGGGGATAAGGCTATAAGCTTCGCTTTAGCATGGGATATGGCGGTGCTCAACACCTTCTTTGAGAAAACCGAAGACAAATACATGACGTACGCAAGTGGGGAAGTAAAAAGCCAAATAGATTTTGTGCTATGCAGAAGAAGGCAGCTTGGACAGATCACAAATTGTAAAGTGATAAAAGGGGAAGGCGTGACTAGCCAGCACAGACCGGTCATAGTGGATAGCACGCTGAGGTTGGTAAGGAGGGGAAAGGAAAGAAGTGTGCGAAGGGTGAGGTGGTGGAAGTTGCGAGAGGTGGAGATGGCGAGTGCTTTCAAGAGGGGTGTTCTGCAGGAGATGACACAAAAGGACTCTGCAAATGACTGGTGGGAAGTAAACAGTAAGGTGATTTTGAGAGTAGGAGAGAATGTGCTGGGCAGGACATCAGGGAAGGGGCCACCAGGGGACAAGGAAGCTTGGTGGTGGAATGATGAAGTGCAACAGAAAGTTAAAGCTAAGAAAGAGGTAAGAAAAATTTTTGACAGCACCAGAAGAGAGGCAGACAAGGAAGCCTACAAACAGGCAAAAAGAGAGGCAAAGAAAGCAGTGGCTATTGCGAAGGCAGGTGCATCGGAAAGACTGTATGAAGAACTGGAAACCCCAGAAGGAATTAAAAGGCTGTATAGTATTGCTAAGGCAAGGGATAAATCATCAAAGGATTTTACGCATGTACGACAGGTTAAGAGCTCAGATGGAGTGGTGTTGAGAACGGATGAAGAGATAAAGAACAGATGGAAGGATTACTTTTGCCAGTTACTGAATGAAGAACGCTACACAGGGAACAGAGGAGATGGAACCCCAAATCAGGAGGAAATTGAGGAAATTGGAAGGGGGGAAGTCTTAGACGCTTTGGGAAAAATGAAAAATGGTAAAGCAGTGGGACCGGATGACATACCAGTGGAAGCATGGAAGGCCTTGGGAGAGGAAGGAGTGGAGATGCTGTGTGACTTGATGGGCAGAATATACAGAGAGGAAAGGATGCCAAAAGCATGGAGAGAGAGTGTTGTGGTACCAATATATAAAGAGAAAGGTGATATCCAAGAATGCAAAAATTACAGAGGGATTAAGTTAATGTCACACACACTAAAGTTATGGGAGAGAATAGTAGACAAAAGAGTGAGGGAGGAGACGGTGATGGGTGAGGAACAGTATGGTTTTATGCCGGGAAGAAGCACGACTGATGCACTTTTTGCCTTAAGGCAATTGCTGGAGAAATATGGCGAGAAGAAAAGGGACCTGCACCTGGTATTTATAGACCTTGAGAAGGCCTATGATACCGTCCCAAGAGAGGAACTATGGAGATGCATGAGGATGAAGGGGGTGTCTGAGAGGTATGTAAGATTGGTGAAGGACATGTATGATGGAGTGGGCACCAGAGTAAGAACCTGTGTGGGAGTAACAGAGAGTTTTCCAGTGACTGTGGGTCTGCATCAAGGCTCTGCTTTGAGCCCATATCTATTCAACTTGGTTATGGATACACTTACTGAAGGGGTGAGAGAGCAGGCACCCTGGACAATGCTTTTTGCGGATGACATTGTGCTGGTGGGAGAAACCAGGGATATAGTGGAGAGGAAACTGGAAAGTTGGAGAGAGGTATTAGAGGAGGGAGGCCTGAGGATCAGCAGGGAAAAGACTGAATACCTATGGTTTGGAGGTGAGGATAAGAGTGGAGGGGTGTGTTTGCTGAATGAAGTGGTGAGAAGGGTTAAGTGTTTCAAGTACCTTGGTTCATGCCTCACCGAGAGTGGAGGACTGGAGGAGGAAATTAACCATAGAATACAAGCTGGATGGAATAACTGGAGGCGAATGACAGGTGTATTGTGTGACAGAAGGATTGGGACAAAAATGAAGGGAAAGATATATAAGACAGTGATTAGACCGGCATTGTTATATGGTAGTGAGACTTGGCCTATGACGAGGAGACAGGGAAACAAGTTGGAGGTTGCGGAAATGAGGATGTTGAGGTGGATGCAGGGGAAGACTAGGAAAGATAGGATACGGAATGAGGTGGTAAGGGAGTCTGTGGGAGTGATAGAAGTGTCCAAGAAGGTTCAGGAACGAAGGCTGCAGTGGTATGGACATTTGATGCGTAGGGAGGAGGAGTATGTGGGGAGGGTTGTGGATGGATTGGTGGTGGATGGGGTGAGAGGGAGGGGGAGACCCCGGAGAAGATGGAGAGACGCCGTGGCGGACGACTTGAGGGAGAAGGGCCTGAGCGAGGAGGATGTGGTGGATCGGAGGGAGTGGAGGAGAAGAGTACGGAACAGCGACCCCTGAGGAAGGGAAAAGCTGAAGAAGAAGAAGAAGAAGAAGATTCCCTAATGAGAAAAAATACTAATTTAAATGATTAAGAGATCAATAATTGAAAACTAAAACTGTATAATAAAATAACAGGATAATTTAACCTCCGGAAAATAAACTCAAAATACAGAATTTCCAAATTGGAG
This sequence comes from Catonia carolina, assembly GCA_035578175.1. NCBI lineage: Eukaryota > Metazoa > Arthropoda > Insecta > Hemiptera > Achilidae > Catonia > Catonia carolina. The sequence continues at coordinate 248,988,326 of JAQMRL010000001.1, read as the reverse complement.
CAACGTGTCATTGGACGGTACACAAATAAGAGGTGTTTATCAGATGGAATTTGGAAACCGATGGACAAAGAAGAAATTTACAGGAACACGGTACCGCTTGCTAGGAATAAGGAAAAAGAGAATTTCCTTTTTCGGATTCATCATGCGGACGAATCCCTCTGGAATGTCCAGACAGATCATTGAATACTTTTTAAGCAAAAAGTTCCAACCAGATCTAGAAGGACTTCATATATCACTTGAAGAGTTAAAATCCAAGACGAAATATGATCATAAATTGAAAAACACGAGACTCCAGCAAAAGAAGCCATCAAAACGTCCAAAAGCGGTGTATTCTGATGAAGAAAGGAAAAGAAGATCTAACGCAATGAAACATTATTGGAAAAAGTAAAGAATAAGATCATAAAGAAAATGGAAAAGATCCATATGACGAAATTAAAGACTTTCCAAACTTGAAAAACTCATATAGTCCTATGAGGTTTTTAAACAAATAATAACAGAAAAATTAGTTTTGTGTATTTCTTTTAATGCCATATGCTGTCAATTTTTTTATAATTTTGGATTGTGTTTTATGAAAGAAAAGTTGCCATATTGCAGATTGATTGAATTTATGTAGCGTAGTGTATTAAAGGATTATAACTGTTATATTTCATACCGATTGGTAGCTTGGTTTTATTATTATTATTATTATTATTGTGAGATAGTCCCCAGGTGCACTTATAGTTTTGTATTATTTATACGAAACGACAATGAAATGTGGCATCCGAATTTCGCGTTTGGCCGGCCAGGAACTATGAAGATAGAACTACGTCACACAGCATGAGTTGCATCTTCTCTCACTGTTAACCCAATATAGATATATACCCAGTACCCAAAGGGGGTGGACCTAGTTTTTTGATATTTTTTAACAGTATAATGTTTAGTAGGGTAAAGGGGATGAAAGGTTCAATATTAAGAGAGGGAATGAACGCGGAGGGTTCAGTGGAGAGGGTTTTAAAAAATGAAACATACAGCTGCTACTTATATTATATTTACCCTCTCTCTTTCTCACCTCCAATCGTTTATTCTTCTCTTTCTGTCTTTCGGAAAGAGAATTGATTGCTCTTTGATTATGTGATCCATTATTATGAAAAACTGACTATGCAGTTTTTAGTGACATTACAGTTACATGATACCATTACATCGATATGATGTAGCTTAATTGTACTTTAGAAACCCCATTATAGAATATACGATAAATTTATTTGTGCAAAATATTATAATAACTAAATTAATTAAAATTTAAATTTTTTACTAGTTGAAAAGTGCGAATTAATTCTCACAATAATACAAATGTCTAAATATGTCTGGATTAGGATGATTTTTAGTAGCTACCAGTGTTTATGAAATAAAGAGTTTTACCTAAATAAACAATTTTCGTCTCCATAACGACAGTCAAAACAAACTGAACTACGCAACGTCCCCACCAGAATAGTAGCACCATCGAAATATTAATTCAATTATTTTGTTTTTTACTTCGCAAAATCTCATAATAACTTTTACCAATTTTCATTTTTAGATTTTTTGCAGAATGTCAAAATTGTCCAACCATGATAGAACACTGTATTTAATGACAAGTGAAGTAGCCATTTAAAATAAAATAGACCATATTTTGCGTTTTTAATGAATATAAAATTCCCCATCGCAACATTCGTAGTTCTAAACGGGGAATTAAAGTAGAAAAAGTAAACGGAGAAGAGGTACCACCTTTTGAAGATAAAATTCCCCCACTTTCCTCCTCCGTTTAATTAAACTTCATTCGTATAGGCTTATACGAAAATAGTGCAGCTCAAGGTACAGTACCGTAATAAAAATTAAAGACAAAATAACATTAAAGAAATGATTGAATAAGCTTAGATATAAAGTTTATCTATTTCACTATTGGAAGAATAATATAATTTTTCAATTATCAATGAATTACGATGTAGAAAAGTAATGAATTTAGGGTCATTTCTTCAGCATTATGCATAAGTTAAACCATTTTGTAGACAACTATTTCTTTATGGGGATTAATTAGCATAACATTATATAGTAATAGGCTATAAATTTATTACTTCATCTAATAAATCTATTTAAACGTAAGTTTTTGAACTTGGCTAATTTATTCACAATTGTAAAGAAAACACAATCAGTGAATCTGATGATTAGTTTACAATGAAATTTGCGTTATAATATTAAAGAAAAGGAGGTTAATAACAATTTATTGAATACTATTACAAATGTGTATTCAGAAATGAGTGAATTTCAAAGGCGATGTAATATTATGTGGTATTATTAATACGTAGTCTATAATATAGTAAGGTAGGAAATGGGTAGCGGGTGGGAGAGAATATTAAGGGTTGTTAGAATGGGTTGCGGTGTATATTAGTATGTAACACAGAATGTTGTCCGATAGTTGAATAGTTTCCAAATAACCATTATTATAGTTTGTAACTTGGATTACTATAGATTACTATATAGAATAGTACAGTAATAATTATTTAGTATCACTGCGGTTAAACCACCAGAACCACCCATATGTCGCCGCGCGAAACGCTAAATACAACACGTGCAGATATATGTATATCTATATATCGAACACACGTGTAGTAGGTTTATATACAAAATAACTGCATGCGTATAAACGTAGTAATAAAAAAAAAGCTTAGCGTTGCAAAAAGTTTCTACTGCAGCATTTTGGTAGTTATTAATTCTCGTATATTTTACAATAGGAAAGATAAATAGGTTTCTATTAAGTAATAAAACCATTATATATGAGCTGTTGATTTTAATGTACAATATAATACTGCAATGAAAATTTATAAGGTGACGTAAAAAACATTATTACAAAACATCAAATTTTAAATTAATGTTACTAAACATTATTCGATCTACAAACAGACAATTTAGGGTATTTGTTTCTTTATTAGTTTTTAGATTGGTTATTCTTAAGTGTTTCTAGCTGATACAAATCAATTTCTCATACCACTAATATTTTACAGTACTTTTTATTATCTTTATGGACTTAAAATTTTAGGATTTACTCATTTACTCAATTATTTTTAAATATTTAGTTACAAAATATTTTAAATCCTTACACTCACTTTTTACTGTATTTGTTACCCTTATTTTATTCCAGTACTCTGAATTCTATTTATAAATGTAGAATTCTTCACTGACTGATTCAATTACTGACCTACCACTGAGACATCTTAAATATCTGTTCGTTTAGCGTTGAACAAAAAACCTAAAGGATTAGAATTTTAAAGACTTGTGCCAAAGGAATAAAAAGGAAAGAAAACTCTGAAGCAATATGCATGTTATTTTTCTACCCTTTAAACAATATATATTCCAAAATATGGGCAAACTTAATCTCTAAATAATACCAATAAAGGCGGCAAAGTATCTGAATTTAGAACACTTGCTGTCAAGAGGTAGAATGGATGTAACTATCCTAAAGCAAAAAATATGATTTCTTTATCTTCCCATACAGCTATAATTCTAAGTATTGGTTTTCCTACATTAAAGTGATACCTAGAAAAAGTAAAAAGTCACGTAAAACCGGAAAATTAATGATTCAATTTATATTAACACACTCCTTTGTAACCAGAAATTAGCTAGCACGCAAGGAAGTTACAAAAGAAAATCTAATGTAAGTAATTAAGTAAGTATACATACTAAAGTGAAATTGCCTTTTGCGAATAGGTGGGTTGTGAAGAACGGAAGTGAAAAATTGACAGTGCTGCCAACCTCAACAGAGAGATACTACTCGTACATTTTACTACCGTGCAGTTTCTACATACATTTTGTAAGCTGTGGTTTATTACGATAAATTTTTTTCATAAACCTTATAAGAAATACATGTTACCTGAAATATTGCCTATAGCTTAATAATGTGACTAGAAATGTTTGATTTACTGTAATTACCAGCTACCTTATTCCATTGGAACAAAATTTTCTACGAATGAATCGATTTTTATCATCACTGTCACCGGCGTCTTCACTATCAGTCTCACTAGTATCTACCTAACCGTATCCTATTTTTACCAGGTTTCGACAAAACTGTTGAAGAATAGCTTCGTCACATCTTTAATTTCCTTCTTTATTTTTCGAATTGTGGAAAGAGAAACACCAAAGTATTTAGCTACTCGCTCATGGCTTGAGCGAGGCAGGGAGGCAAAGAAAGACATTTTTGTTAGCTTCAACTTCACAGCATTTTATTACACTGCATATTAGATTTCGTTCAGCACTGTGGATAGTCTTCCCATGTTTTCGAGAAACTAAAATTTCTGTTCACGGTAACAAACAGTTCTTTGTACAGTTAACCTGCAAAAGGTTCCGCGATATACTGTGTATGCTCTGGGTATAGTACAAGTTGTTTTGTTTATAGTACTGAAATTAAAGATCGCGCATGCGCACTGATGCTGTTCCCCTTTACCCCTTGTTGCAAACAAGTACAAACTCATGACTCATTTAACTATAATCTAGTAAGTAGTAAGTAAGGCTAATGTAGTAAGATATGCAGTAAGTAATAAAGCTCGATAAAAATAAGTCAACATGTAATTTATAAAATAAGCCAATAAGCAAATAAGTAAAATAAAAGTAAGTCTAGTAGTCTAGTAAGTAAGTCTAATGTAGTAAGTAATAAACGTGCTTAAAGAACAAGCTATTATAATAAATTATATTCCGTAACTCATATAAATTCGATGTTTAAACAATTAATTTTCTCAGTTGTTTTTAATTTTTATTCATTTTTAACAATAAAACAGTGATAGAATATTTATGAAATATTAACTAAATGTATTGTGTATAAAATAAAATATTAAAATTATTCATTTTTCAAATATTTACAAAGAAATAGTTTTAAAATAGTTAAATTGTAACCGTACAAATTGTAAAAAAAATATTTATTGTGTAGTTATTCGCTTGAAAAAGTTTATAGTCCATCAGGCTAGTTAAAATGCAGATTGAGTGTTATCTGGAAGTTGAAATGGTAACCATAGAACCATGGTAGGCTTAACAATGTAATTTAAAAATTGTTTATTAGAACTAAAAAGAAAATAATAGATATACAGAATTAACTAAACCAGAATAGAAAACTAAACATTTTCAACTGTATTTGATATTCACACTGACTACTCTTGTTTTGTTTGGTATGAGTGAATGTTATAGTGAGAACAAAAGTTTTATAAAGTTTGGTTAAGTATTGGGGCTTCAGTTAACGGATCAAAACTTCAAAGTTACTAAAGTTTATTTAGATTATAAGGGAAGAGGAAATTGGGAAGCCTCTCTTGTGACTTTATTGTCTTATCTTAGTATACTAACGAATGACCATATACCACAAACCTTACGCTTTTACTTAGTCCTGTAGCGTACGATCAACTTTATGTTAGCTCTGATAAGTAATATAGGATTTAACCTTCTTGGTTATTCTAATACAATAATCCTCTTTTAACTAACAATACCGACTAGTTAACTAATAGGATTTGTTACATTAGTTAAATTGTATTCATCGAGTTTTATAAAGGAAATAGTGTTTAATAAATTCATTATTTGATTGTATGTTTTTTGGCGGGAAATTTATAGTACATTTCCCGTTAAATGTTTCTGTTAATATTCTAGTATTGCCTTATTAAAGTAATACAATCCAGACATCGGCTCCCTGATTTTAAAAACAATACTTTATCAAAACCAGACAAGTATAAGTGACAGATCGTCTCGTTGGTTTTGAAGCTCAATGCAAGACCCGGAACGTATCTACCAATACGTTTCTCTGGTCCTGAGCTAACAAAGTTTTTTTCGAAAAACGTAACTACCAAATATCCGTTAAATTATAAAATAGAGAAATGTCATTAATACCAAGTTGTGCAGCATAAAAAGTTGAGTTGAAAAGTTGATTACTTTGAGAGTAATGAATTTCATTTTACAAACAGCCCCTCTGGTAAATGAAGTGAAGGTGTCTTTTACAGGGTGGATAGTAGATAGTAGGGCCGGGCATGCTGATGAGCATACTTTTCCACTCAGTGAGGAAGGAATTTGTAAACTACTTTAATCCTAATTTTACTTAGTAAAGCCTCTAGAGGTCTAGACCAACCTTTCGGATGATGGCCTAAACAACAATTAACGTATAGGGGAAACTGTTTAATAGATAATTAAAAAATTGATTTTTGAACATGAACATTAAATTATTAAGACTTTAATTTAAATCAATTAGTTTCAATATAGTCTAATATTTGGCAGTCCTGATCAAGGTTTCACGCAATTTTTCTTAAGTCACACCGAGCTTGGTCAACCTCCTTGTTTGTGTTATGATCAGTAACATAACCGTCCTATTTCCTATCCAAAAATTTTAAGTTTTTTGTATATAATGTACATATTACTTTGCGTGACTTTAAGGTTTGTTTATTTATTTAAAGATTAACTAAATTTACATAACTAATAAACTTATAGTAGAATAACACAACCATACTCGGTAAAAACTACAAACTTTTGTCAGTATGTTGGGGCATTTTAAAACATATTGTTATCGTATAAACAACAATATCCAGACATTTTGTTTTGTTCCATAATGAAAAAAAGCTGGTAAACATACTAATTTATATGTAATAATAATGATAAAATAATTATTTTAAAACATACATCAAATAACTGGTTTTTAATTACAGTTAGAAGAACATAAGAAAAAACAAAATTTGATGTAAAGTAAAGTAAAGAATTACCGTATTATTTTGGGTTGTATCCTTTACATAGGTTTCTCCAGATTACATGGACTAAATTGGTAAAAATTTTAGTTTAGTATACTTCAAAAGTATATTTATTAATGATTTTATACAATTTTTCTTTAATGGATTTTTAAAAATATATTAAACACTATAAGAAAATGGAAGGTGAATAAATACGTTTCTCGACTTCAGATTTACGTAAAGTACAACTGAATTCAGCAAATGTTTAGGGGAACGCAGCTCTTGCTCGTTCCATTTCCACCCTCGAAATAACAATCTGAACAGAGAGTCGGACTGAAAGCTGAGCAATACGAGAAACTGCGACTGTCTGTTTGAAACCACCTGTTGCAATCCTTGTCACCCTTCGTTCCACCAAAACCCTACAATTCCAACTTATCCCCTAATATCCCCTAATATAGTCTGTAACAGACTGTTTTCATCCGGTTAGAGTATTCAAAAGACTTCCGTAATGATACCATTTGAGTGTGAAATGGAATATAAAAGTCCCTAAGAAATTGTTCTTCTGCTGAATTATTTCTGACAAGAGAACATTTGCATAGCAATCACAAATAAGGATTTAACTAATTACTTAATGATTTTATTTTTTATTAACCTATTTGATCCCAGAGGTAAACTATTAGAATACCAAAAAGCCTTTAATTTTTCATCCTGTTTTTTCAAAACACTATGCCTTTTAACCTATTGATAACATCTTTATAATTCTTTGTTGATCTTTTAGAGCTGTTTTCCCCTTTATGCCCGTCTGCATTAGCAGAAATTGCAAAACAGTCAGACAACGGAATGAAAAAACTTGTTTTACGTTGGTTGAAATGTGTAATGCTTAAAGGTGATTATGTTGAAAAATAAATATATGATTTTGACGGTTAGGAATTTTACTTTCATTTGTTTTTTACCCGATCTTGCTATTTGTTTTCGTTCTAACTACAAGCGTGTGTGAATTAGTAATCAGCCCACCCTCGTACATAGTACAACAAACAAAATACATGCAAAGAAATTGAGTGTTATCATCAGTACCTATTATACATTACCTTATGCAATTAAGTACTATATGAACCGTTTAACAATGATAATAATTAATCGTTTCAGTTGCCGATTATAACCTGGTCGAGCAACGTTGTTGCTTGCTTCCTAGCTAGCCGGTGAACCAAACAGCTAAAGATGGGAAAATGTAAGCGTCCAGTGTGCACATATGTAAAGCGTAGCTTTCTAGTGTTAGTAGTTCTATTAAAAAAAGGAATAGTGGTGAATTAAAACGGAGAACGTTAGTATACTATACGAACAAGTTTACAACCGTACTACTATCAACTAAACCGATGGCATACCAGACGGTTTATAAACTATTATTAATACAAGTAATTATACATCATGCACGCACAACTCTTATCTCAACAAAACAAGGAATGACCAAGCATTTACACTCTTAATCTACCTGTGAACAGTTTTACATAATTCAAAAATCACTAATATCATATTATCTGTAAATTCATAAAGTGATAGAAACAAACAATTTTTATAATATAATTTACAAATAAACAGTATTTTCTTTGTTTTAAGTCAAATACAAAAATAAAACAATATTGTAAAGACAAAATAAGAACAGGAAGTTGTATAATTTCTCTCTTTTTACCTTGACCGGAAATGGGTTCTTCCGTTTAAATATAGCCTATTATTAATTATAAAAAAGTAAAAACTTATTTCAGTCTCATGTTTATTATAAATGTCTTATTGACCGGAAATTTCAATCTTTTATTTAAAACTTAAAGAAAATATTTTGTATCATCTTGAAAAATATAAAGGTAGTTTATTTATTTCAAGAAAACTGTAAATTGGTAAAACTTGAGAAAATAAAATGTTTTCTCATATCTAATAAATGATATTAGATATTTTTAAGTTTCACGGAATGAAAAAATGAAAAATATATTTGAAAGTTTGTTCTAAACATTCGGTTATGATCCCTGTAAATTAAAAGGCGGGTGAGCGTACGAAATACTAACTTTGGCCAATTGTTTGCCACGTTATTCCATATTTTTTGAGCTCCTTTTTGAATAGGTTACGTTACGTGTAATTTTTTACAAGAATATTAGTTACCTAAATTATTAAAGGTCGCTTTCAAGATGCACTTTTATAGATATGTTTAGCGGTTTTGGAATGGTGTACGCAGACCTATTTATAAGGTGGTGCCAGAACTTTTGTGTGAGTCACCAAATTTCGAAGGTACAAATCTGGAGGTCTTTCCAAAATAAGGAGTTTACAAAATAAGGTTACAATAAAAAAAATTGTGAAGCTATATTACGAGTAAAAATTTAAAAAATGTTAGAAAATAACTTACTTTATCCCTAACGTGTGTATACGTTGCAATCTGTTCAATTCAAAACAATAAGTAACCCCATGACCCAATGATATAAGGATGATGTGTATAACGTGTGAATGAGGTGTAGTCTTGTTCAGACCCAGGCCGGCCATTTTTTGAAAGAGTATGGTTAATTGAACCCCAACCATCAAAGTACATCGGTAACACACAGTCTAATATTCAAATCCGTATAAAAGTAACCACCTTTACTAGAATTGAACCAGGAAACTTCGACTCTGATAATAAGCTGTGAAACGGCTGTCTCATGGCGACTATTTTACCTCTAGACCAAACCGGTGAGTAACTTAGGCTACTAGCTAATTACGGTAGTTAAAAGGTTGTTTAAAGTAAGACAAAGACGCGGTAGAATAGAGGTTTATCCAGTGTTGGACACGAGATGTATTAATAAGAATAACGATAAGTTACTAATAAGCGATGTTTTGTAAAATTACAATAAAGTAATATCTGCAAATTCTAAGAGAAATTATAAAGTAGGAATAAAATATAACGTTTAGAATCATTTTTAAATAATGACTCAAAACTTAATGTTCAAAACATCGGAAATAGAGTAGGGTTAGAAAAATCAAAAAGGTAATTTGGAATAACAAATACGAAATAAAATGGATCAAGGAAGTTAAAAAGGGTATAGAGGAAATGCAGATGTTACAGGAAGATTTAAAACGTATAAAAGGAAAAACTAAAATACTAAAAGACAGGCACCATATTGCAAGCTAAAACTAAAAAATACACGGAAAGGGTATTTTCAGAAGAAGAAAGAAGAACAAGGTCTGGTAGAATAAAAAAAATACTGGAACAAAAACTTCAATAGAGATCCAAGAAGTAATTAGGCCTACTGACTAAAGTGATTTAATGTGGTCAAACAAGAATAAAAAATAAAATGACTATCTTAATAACATTTGGATAAGATAGACTTAAGAGTTTTTTGTTATAAAATAATTAAATGAAAATAATGTGCCTTTTCTGAAACAGAACAACAGAACACGCACAATAGCAAAAGAAAAGAGCAGTTTAAATGCGGAAACAGTTAGTAATTTTGATATGGAAAACGTTTCGAGAAGGGGGATGGCATGCAGGTATGTTAGGTTGTGTAGGTGCGTTTGGAAAATCGGATGATCAAAGCCTCCAACAACAACGATGACGACAATAACAGTAACAGATTTGTGATAAAGGTAATGAGAGTGTGTTAGAGAGTTAGATACAGTATGTTTATTACAAATGTAAGTGAATTGTTTTGGTAGGGGAAAGGGAGAAATAATAATAGTAAAAGTACTAGTAGTAATAGTAAAGCGGTATACCTATATAGTTGAGAGTAGTTGCATGATCACCTGGCGTGGACGCGATGGGCGCCATTATTACATTACATTTACCGACTAAAACCGTATATCATATATATATAAATATAAGGAGGGAAATGGGGGCGGTAAAAAAGAGAAAGAGAATGACACGTGCATGTTAGAAAATGAGAGAAAGAATGGAAAAACATACGCGAGAAAATATGGGGAAGAGGAAACAGAAATTCAAATTCATAATAAAGGGGATGATTTAATAATACGCATGCGTAATTATCATAAAACACTTTAATTAAAATTGTCATTAAATTAATGTGATAATAAAATGGCAGATACGCCTTCAAGCCTCGTAGTAGCCATAATGAACGTAATGGAACTCTCTTTCATACGTATTATTATTTTATTACAACCAATCGAGTGATCGAATCGAAAGAACAATTCATTTATTTTACTACTACTACAATACCTTTGGTTTTAAAAGCTGAAAACAATTTTTGATTAATTAACCTTGTCATAAATATTCAATGTAATTCGATATCGAACATTTTCGATTATAATAGAAATTCATTCAACAATACATCAGATTGTTTGATCTTTTTAGTTTGAGCCCACTAACTTTATACAACGTAACTCGTAGTAAATTTCAATTCATTCATAATACCTAGTTTCCATATTTGGATAAAAAAAATTTAAATTTTTAAAAGTTTTTTATAATTATTATTTTAGTTACGTTGTTAAGGTAATCAGCCGAAAGGCTGGTTTGAATCTCTAGAGGTTTTACTAAGTAATACGAAAAGTGAGATGGTTTAATATTATTGCCTTCCTCACTGATTGGAAAAGCATGCTTACCGTTATGTCAGGGCCTTTTAAAACTATCTAATCTCCATCCTGCAAATGACACCTTCACTTGATTCACTACAGCGTCTGGTTGTATAATGAAATACATAATTCTCAGAGGAGATAACTCTGACCAGTGTCTTTTGTAACTTTTACCTCTTCATTTGTTAAAAGCTTTAGTCATATAATTGGCTGACCATGTGATAAGAAAATGAGCTATTTTTTATACTTCTGGAACTATCAGATCGAGTGCAAATAATTTAATACTCCACTTGACTGTTATGGACATACTTAAACATTTAAATATAAATTTAAATTGAACGTACCATATAGAACCAGTCTACTAACTCTAAATTTAACATATAATTAAGATTTTCAGTTCTTTTACTACCAGGTGATTAAATATTACGGTAAATTTAAATGGAAAACAAAAAACATCCATTGATTTTATTATTTCCACATGGTTTCTTTCCTGTTATTTTTAATGTTACTAGGTAAACCATAAAAATAGCAATATCAAATAATTGAATTCTGTAAAAGTACTGTTCTTCGCTCCCTCTGGTCTTAGACCTACCGTTGTCAAATCATCGGTTGATATAAGTTATTCGTCACAATAAAATTAAAATGCTTTAATGAACATTTTTAGCATACTATATCAAAAATATTTCGCGGTTTGTAGGCTACTTAGTGAATTTTTTCATAATGATTTAATCAATGTTTTTTATCGCTTCTACAGGTGTTTCAAGTAAGAAACCTCATGCAAACACCGATCTTCTTAATTGCAATTTGTATTTCAGAACGTATCAGATATTTCTCAATTGTGGTTGACAAGGCGATGGAGTAGAAACGTGATACAGGTCCTTACATGATTTTCGTTCTAGTTGGAATCTTACTACTGAGTATTTTCCTTCTCATTTTCCTTTGAGTAATTTCCTTTTTAAGTCATTAAATAAATTTGAAAAGTAGACTAAAATTGGTAAAAGAGTTTGATTGAAATCACAGAGATGAAGTTCTTAAAATTAATTAGAGGGTGTTTATAAAAAGATTAGTTCAGAAAAATTAATAATACGAAGAAGTTAATAAATGAATTCTTATTTTTAGAGACTTTTAAGGCTTAGTATAGACAAAAATGGTGTAAACATTATAAACGAATTTTAGCGGATATGAATTCAAAAAAAGTATCTACGTATTTTATAGAGGGACGCAGAAAATGGACTTAACAAAGAAATGAGTGACGAAACGGTTGAACAGCATAACTGTTGGTGAACGGTATCTAAGGGAGCCTTATGGTAAACAATTGTTTCCGAAAACAACAGTTTTACAAGTAGCTATTTATAATTAAAATCCCCTAATCATTAGAATAGATTAATCAAATATAAAAAACTAAAAAAGAAAACTCAATTTAAAACTAGTTTGTATTAAGCTTCGGATATAATCAAACGTAGGCTACTTAATTAAACTAACCATATAATAATATTAGTTTATTTAATAAATAACAAATAAATTCAAAAGTAATGGCGAATTGAGAGAACGTTGAGTAAATTAAAATTCCCATAAATTTACTATCATAAAAATATATTTTAAAGTTCATTAAGAATTTTCTCCGAAATAATATTAACATTTAAATTGTTTATCAGCTACCTAAGACGAAAAACGTTTTAACATTAGTTAAATGATTAGAAATTTAAAATGAAATTAGTAAGCTTTTGTCGGTATAATAAAAACAGATATACATTATTAAAAATATCATAAATATTTTGTAGTTCTTTGTTTTTAATAATATATATATTGTTGATAAAATGAACTTTTATTTTATTTACCATAAAAAGTTGCATCAATTTTCTTTCTGCAAGGGACACACAAAAATACGGTTGCATATTTAAATTAAATTTAATCATATTAAATTTAATATTTTATGTGACATCCAATTTTTAAATTCCCATTTTATTCATTTTTCACGTTTTGCTCTTAATTTTTAAAATTCATTTTTCATTTTGCAATAGCTATAGAGATCGTTAGTTCTGTTTCTTATTACAGTGGAATAGTCTTTCTCGTTTTATAAATTTAAACAGCCCCAACATTCAGTTCCGTTCTTGAGATATTCTGTTCACACGCACACACAGACCAATTGCTAAAAACATGTCTTTTGGGTTCAGGGGGGTCTGAAAATGTGTAGATCCGGTGAAAACTCTATTTCGAAAAATCGACATGAAAACAATACCTTCCTTCCTATATTCATATAGGCAAGAGAAAGTAAAAAATATAGTCTGCTAAGCACTGTAATACGTAAACAAAACAATTGAAAAATTTCTGCATTCAAAAATTTTAACGTGTCCTATTTTAAATTTGTATTACAGAATAAAACTGAATAAACTGTAACTTTGAACTACTAATGTTAAAACAGTATTGTATAATTATTTTTGAACCTCAACATAATTTGATAAACTATAAGAACAAATTACAATCATAGAATGAAATAAAATACAGTAAAGAGGCGATGGCTGTTCAGGATTGTTTCACAGTCCAGTGGCGTGGAACATGTCCAATCCCTAGGTTAAAGTTCTAACGAAACTCTTGCTTGTGCTCTCTGCTACAATGATGTCGACTGACCGCCCACTCCGGATATGTTGTGTGTGAAATTGATATTTCACTTTTTCCTCTTTTCCCCTAAAATAATATAATAAATAAAAAAAACACAGAACCAATGGCAAAGGTGTGACCTCTGTTAATGGCTGACAATTTATATTTTATAATTTTTTATCCTGCCGTATTATTCAAGCATTATTCTAATATCCGTGGAAAATCTATTATGCTATACGTATTTTCTTTTATATTTACTTTCTGACATAATAATGACTACCTCTTGGTTTTTTAAAAATTGTTTTTATTGAAAAACTAAAATTATTATAGAAATTATTCATTTAAATCAATGCGTTTTACGAAAAATTGCCGGTTTAACCATACAATAATACATTATTATTCTTTCTTCAAATTTTCTCTTTTTTTAACCGACTCACCTCAACTATAGGAGGTAGGATGAAAAGTAAAATACTGGATGACTCTTATGTATTTGTACTTGTATTTTAACGTAGGCTTTCTTACTTATGTTCAGTTTTGACAAAGCAATTAATTTTTTTATTTAGCCTACTGTAGTGACATTTAGAAATTGTCAGCACTTTAAAATTCTACAATAGCCAAACATAATTAACAAAAAATTATAAAAGACGAAAATCCTGATGATATTTATACATAAAGGATCACACATTTTGTTTTTATTGTTTTCCGATCAAAATATCTATTAGACGCATTGAAAACTTTAGAACCGCTGTAAAACTACTGTGATAAAAGTTTTCTCTATTAAATCTTGATACACCTTCTATTACAGCTTCTGGACAAGAAATAGGTTTTGATATTCAATCTACAGTCTACGAAAAACTGTAGCCAAAATTAATAAACGCTAACAAAAGTTAAGATGATTCATTTATTTTAATTAATTAGTCTCAACGGAAATCATGTCAATAGAAAAAGCAACACCGTAATAGCCTACCTCAAAACCAAATATGGAAAGTTAACATTTTTAAAACAGTTTAAATCTAGTAGTTGACTTCAAAACAACAATCCTGCAATAATTCATGGAACTCGTAAATTAAATAGAATTACAACAACACGAACATCTTTATAAAATGCAAAATATAATAGTAGCTATAACACAGTTCCGACATTATAACCAATAAATTATTTATTGAATGGAAACAATAAAAATATCTAAAACATAAATTGGAGCTTTAGGATTAATAGAAAGGAAAATCTTCCAAAAAAGTTACAATCTAAACAACTGAAAAATGTGATAGAAGATTACTTACAAACTAGGATTTTTACTACACTCACATTAAACCCCTAGAGTAATCAGTAATCAAAAGGAGATGCTAATTATATACGCATATACGAAAAGAATGGACAACAATAGATTAAACAAATAAATCTTCGATAACTATTGTGATTTCAACAAAAATACTCTTACCTACAAACTAGGTAGGAATGCAAGAACTGGGATTTAAGGATTCAGATGGAACTGTAAGGCAAAATTCCACTCCAGATTATATGGGTTAAAAATTCCTACGGAGGTTAACGATATTTAAATCACACAAAATAGAATTCTTTGATGAAAAGAGAAAAGAAATGTCCGAATGAGCTAAAGAATTCTAGAGAATAATAAAAGAACGAAACCCAGAAAAATATAAAAAGTTGAAACTAAAATTTCCCTAAATTTATTCACAAGTAAATAAGCACTACAAGTAATAAACCCGCTTTGCGGTAGTTATTTACAAGGTAATAAACACGCTTGGATTAAATTTTTGGAAAAAAATAAAATTAGAGAAATGTTTTTAATAAATAAGATCCAAATAAATCAAATAAAAACTTAATACTCCCATAGCAGACAGTCGTAGTAAATTATAATTATTATTATTGTAGTAAAATTATTTGCACTCGATCTGCTAGTTCCAGAGCTACAAAAAATAGTTCTATTTCTTATCACATGGTCAGCAAATTATGTGACAAACATAAGAAGATTACTTACAAACATAAGAAGAGGTAGAAGTTTAAAATACACTATTCAGAGTTATCTCCTCTAAGATTAATGAGTTTCATTATACAGGCAGAACCTGTGGTGAATGAAGTGAAGGGTGTCATTTTCAGGGTAGATATTAGATGTTTTTTGGAGGACTTGGCATGCCAGGTCCATACTTAAACCATACATTTCCATTTAGTGAGGATGGCAATTGTAAACCTCCTCGTTTTACTTAGTTAACCAGCCTGATAACCTAAAAACAACAAAAATATTTAATGATCTAAAAATAATTTTTAATTTTATTATTGGAAGTAACACTAGTTGCTTCTTCAAGTCATTTGTGTAATTTTTTACCATTACTCGTTATCACACCTGTAGTATTTTATTTTACATAATTACAGAATTACATAAATACCTCTTAAATTTTAGTATGTATGATTAGGGTCTACATCTTTAAATATGTAAGCTCACATCCTGATATTTTATTTCTAAACTACCTGATATTTGAAAAGGAGACCCTAAATAGTTGACCTGTTCTAGGAAATGGGAAACTTTAAGAGGATAAGAAAATTTCCCACCACGTGCATAAAATTAAAAGTAGAGATAAATGTATATGTAAATGTAATAGGCCTACAGTAGGCCTATAAGGTTATTCATATGCAAAAAAGGTTTTTGGTAAATAAATTAACAATTTTATTAATTCTATTTCGTTCTGTAGAGTGAGACTATAAATGTTAAATTTTCTAAAAAAATTAACACCATGATTTCAAAGTTAGCTATAACATTTTATGTCGTATAGACCTACCTATTATGACATAAAATTAAAAGAAATTAATGTACTAGAATTATTTACCAGAACTACAGGTTTTTAAATATATTTCCTCAATAAAGTACAAGCTCGTTTATCCGAACCTCTTTAATCCAAACCCTCCAGTAATCCAAACTATCCAAAAAAAAGTTTGTTTTTATATAGCGATGATAATATTTTCTAAAGTACGATTTTTATAGATGATTTTTTAAATGTCTTTACACGGTAATAAAATAAACCATGAAGTGGCATTTGTAAGTTTTAATAACTGCAGCCTATAAGATTGGGCTAAGGAAACCGATAAGTCGTTTAATAAAATATGATTGCTTATACAGCTTCAAGACGAACATGCTACCAAAGTTTGGCTTCAAAGGAATAAAAAAAAAAATAAGTGACTTTTTGTGAAAAAGTAAAGGTTAGTGAAACGTACGTATTTTATTATTGAATTAGGGTGTAGGTATATAATAGTTAGGGTCTTTTACCCTAGAACAACGGGTTTTTATTCTTGAACAATATTTTGCTACGAAATCTTACGTGAGTGTAAAAGAATCATTTCAAATTAAATTTGTTGGTGTTCCTCGACCAGAAAAAAGCTCAATTTCTAAAGTAACAAACCGATTTCGAGAGACAGGTAGAGTTTGCGACAGAAACGTAGTGGTCGACCAACTCTCTTGACAGATGTTTTAGAGATTGTGAAAACAAGATTGCTCAATTCTCCACAGAAAAGCTTAAGAAAACTTTCTTCGCAAGTTGGTATGTCATATTCGAGTGTTCAGAAAGCTGCTAAATAATCAAAATTGTAACGCGTACGATTAGTCCAAGAGCTTTTGCCTCCAGATTTAGACAAGCGATTATTTTAGGGTAAAAGACATTCTGTTCGTAACACGACCGGAAATAGCACAAAATTTTACATAGCTCAAGGAGAATAAACTTACACTGCCGTATCTATACCAGTTGAGTATGGCTACCAACTTAGTCACAAAAAAAGTTCCCTGATTTAGAAAAAAATTACCAGACATTAACAATTGGGTAAAAAATCACTCTGTATTTTCCTAACTTTAAACATGAATATTATACCTTTTAGATAATAATTCGCTAATCCGAAATTTTTGGTTATCCGAATAATCACTGTTTTTATTACTTCGGATTAGCAAACTTGTACTGTATTTATATTTGTATAAGCGTAGTTCCTACATGTAAGTAATATGGCTGAAAGGGGTAGTGTAAGTGACGTCAGCCTGAACTACGTGTAGCAAACATTACGAAGGGACACACAGTAGATACACACACGTATAGGCCTATCCTACAAATGAAAGGGAATGGAGCATAATTGTGAATGTTAACAAGGGTGCCCTATAGTTTCACTATAGTATATACATTGTAATATATGTTAGGGAAGACTGATGTTCTTGTAGTCGACTCCATTATACATATCTAAATCATGGGTCAACGTTTATAATGGACACAAATTCATGAAAGGGACAGTAAGGGGAGAATAGATTTCCAGTTATCCAATAAATTCACCAATTATAATTACTATCTAACGCACGTGTTTACCGTTAATCAAAATATCAAATAAGTGAATTTAACTTATCCCAAAAAAAATTTGGTGTGAAACACTCACAGGATTTTCACTTGCCAATGCAAATAATTAACAATACAACCTAACATTAGTAATTAAACGTTAGAAATAAACAAAAAAACATAACCTAATTTTAATTATGAGTGAATGATGCAAAATGAAAGTCAATCTTAGTTTGGCTTAATAATACGGAATATCACTCTTTGACGCTAAACCAGGTTTTTTAGAGAAAACTGCTTAAATTAAAGTTGTAGATCTATTACTTTACTATAAAATTGATTAGTCTATAATTATACACTTTTGTCATAAAATGCATACTAAGGCCAAAATTTAAAAAAACCCATTTTTTACAGATTTTCATGAAAAAATAAACAGAAAATCATTAATTACCGATAAACTAAGCGTTATACAAAAATATATTTGAAATAAAAGTTGTAGGTTCTAAATTGTCTAGTACAACTTTTATATAGGCTACACTTCTGCGCTGAAATGCATAATAAGGCTGCAATCTTTAAAAAAAATTCCAACGAGAGATCTGCCTCCCCAAGAATTTCAGCAGACATGGCGCCTACCCTTACTTGTAAGGAATAAAAAATATAGTAAATGAAGTGATTTTTAAAAAATCGAGAAAAATTTGAGAAAATCAAAAAAAGTGAAAAATGACACAAATAAACTACTACTTCCGGTTGACCGATTTTAATGATAATGTTCGTGTCGGGTCCTCTAGTGGCACCTAACTTAAGTTTAAAGTTTCAACTTTGTATGATGCTCCGTTCTTTAGATATTTTGTTCACACACACAGACCAACCGCTAAAAACATATTTTTGGGGTTCAGGGAGTTTGAAAACTTGTATATTCGGTGAAACTCGAATTCAAAAAATCGACATCAAAACAACACTTTCCTTCCTATATTATATTCATTTAGGCAAGAGAAATTAAAAAGATAAAAAACATAAAATTTAATTATTTAGTACTCTAAGAACAGTATGATAAATTGTTTTTATATTATGTGAACGAACATATGTTTTTACATTAATTGAACAAATCTTCACTCTGGCAATCCCAATATTTCTTTCACGAAATAGTTAGTCTACGCAATTATAGACTTCTTTACTAAGGATAAATGAAATATGATCAGAGAATATGATAGGTTAGAAGGTAAGTATTTTATTTCGAGACCACCTGTTTGATTACCGTTTAGAATTTTATACCGAATAAACTTCAGAGCTAATTTAGGTTTCTTAATATTTTCTATTCGGTTGTAACGAAAAATAAAATATTATGAGCAAGGTGAACATTTCCAATCGAATTTAATCATTTAAGTAATTTACATAATGATAAGAAGTTACACAACAGATATTTAAAGTAAAGTATTATGATAAATAAACGCGTATCGTTAGGACCTATATAAAGTTGTCATTACAATACAAGTGTCCATAAAATTAGAATTTGTGTTAACAGTTTAGCGTTTTTTCTTTTCCTCACAACATATTTATAACCAAAAATGCACTTTCTGAGAAATATATAGGCTACAGTATAATTTGCTTAATACGATTTTTATGGATCCGACACAAATTAGTGTCTTAGGCGGAAAATCGTCTTAGCCGAGAAGCGGCCAAAACAATCTTAAGAGAGTGCTTATTAAAGCAATTATTATTGAAGGCAGAAAAGTGTTAATATTTTAACATTCTGCGTGAGTGACAGTCATTTATGTGAGAAAATATTAATAACAGTAATTACGTAGGCCTATAGGTTATAAATAAATAAATATACGAGTACTTAGGGCCTATAGGTTATACTACACAAATAAACGTAAAGATACATACCTTTTTTTGAACTTTACTTTTAATTAAAAAGTAAATAACACCACTAATACATACATATACCTATGTATCATACATAAATTCTGTAACTAATAACGAAATTTCCGTTACTTATTTTTAAAATAGGCTATTCATCAATTTTGAGCGTGTAATAGGCAGATTGAATGCGTATTAAGCAGAAACTATACCGTGTTTTACCATATTAATCAAGAGACTTCATGAAAACCGCGTTTTAAGCAGAAAATCGTTTTAGCCGTGAGCGTATTAAACGGATACTACTGTACCGGCTTCTACTTAAAACAGGATTTTTTTGGCATGAGGTACATCACTCGAAAGGCTGTGGCATGTCACGCGTTACTTATATAAGTGACAAATGCTTAAATGTAAGGTTTTTTTTATTCCTAATTTGTGTACGTTGCAATCTGTTCAATTTAGAACAATAAGCAACCCCATGACCCAATGAGATGAGGATGATGTGTATGACGTGTAAATGAGGTGTAGTCTTGTACAGACCCAGGCCGACCATTACTGAGAGAGTATGGTTAGTTAAAAGGTTTTTAAGGTCCAAAACTTAAATATCACCAAAAAATATTATCTCCAAAACTTAAATTTTAAATCCAACACTACTAATATGTCGTAGTAAACTTGTTTGTTTACCTTTAAAACGTAATTGGAATGATAGGTGCATAATGGAACTTTAAATAGTATTGACGATTCATAAAATGTGCGCCATCTCTCCTGGGTTCACCCTAAAGGATTCCACGTATACAAAAGTAGAACACTCGATCAACAGAATAAAAGAAGAAGCATATCAATTCTGAGAGTCTGTGTGGACTGCAAATAGAGCTTCCAGAAATGTCTAACGGTTACTTTACGTAGTCTAAAATTGGCTTTGTGCAATAAAACCCCATCTACAGAGAGAATTAATCTTATAATAATAAAATAAAAATTTAGCTTAGAATGAGTAAATTTTGTAACGCCACTAAAAACAGCTAAATACAAAATATTATGGAATACAACTATACCATATTACACAATAGAACCGGAACACAATGGATACGTATGTTGGAATAACGCAACGGGTGAAAAATATTCATGTAAAGCGAGAAGGAAAACAGAGATAGATATAATATACTGTGTGGGGGAGTAGCAGAAAGTGAGTGAATCAGTCCGACGGATCTCATTACCAGTTCCCGCAGGATTACCAGGATTGTGTTCAGTTTAATTAATAGGGGCCTACTATGTTCACGACATGTAAATCTCACAATCTCCGGCGGTCAAAACCTTCAGGATATCAACTAACATTTTGTTTCCTATTAACCTACACAATTCAAATACTAGGCCTACTGTATTCAAATTCATTGAAATTTTATAACTTTAGTAAAATAAATTGTAATTTCCTTCTACTATAATTTATTACTTTTCAAAATATTAAAATATTTTAAATCTTTTTCAGTTTATTTAGTCACATCAAAAGTTTGGATATAACCTATCTAAAGCGGATTCTGATAGAGAAAATTTGTGTTTTTAATGTCTACGTGCATTGTTTACGGTACAGCCTTTATTCATTTATGTCTACTTTTGTACTTACGTATGGAATGGGAAGTTAACCTATTCTATGGTTCTAGTGCTAACGAGGTTTAAGTAGTGATAACAGATCTCCAAAAACTACCATACTGGTCTGAAATTTCACCGATTTTAAGGTGTAATGGCTTTCATGTTTTACCATTTCTGTAATTCCATTTTAAGGTATACTATTATATACGTTAAACGTTTTAGATTAATTATATCCTAGGTAATATGCGGTTTTATATTTTTAGGTTTTAGTTGTAATGTTCGGTAGGCTTATACTTTTACAACTTTGAGAAAGCACGATCCATAGTTTGGAAGCCAAGTAAAAAATTGTTTTTAATAGCATTTTTGTATTTCTGTGTAGGTAAGGGAATCAAATGCTTGTTACTTATAGGGCTACTGTATTTACGGGTTCATTTGAGAAGTTTTCTGGTCTTTGTTTACCTGTTTAAATTATTTTTGAGGCATAAATTTGACGTAAATCTAGTACTATGATATTTTTGAATTGATTGATTGAAATGATAGAGGGTGTGCTTTTTGTTTATTACTCGTCAAATGAGTATTGCGCTTTATCAAATAGACTAATCTTAAGTTTCGCCATCCCAGTAATCCGTGATTACTGATTTAATAATGGAAAAATATAATTTTTAACATTTAGAATTTATGGTTGAATTATGCTGTTATCTTCTTGAAGATATAAATCAATTTCCTCGATATTCACCAAAGAAAATTAATCAGATATAATTAGGGAAAATAAATACAAAATAGGATTAAACAGTACAAGACAATGTATTATTTTAAATATTCGTTGTTGTTCAGGTCATCAGCCGAAAGGTTGGTTTGAACATCTACAGGCTTTACTAAATAAAAGAGGAGTGAGGTGGTTTACAATTACCTTCCTCACTGAGTGGAAAAGTATGTTTATCAGCATTCCAGGTGTCTGAAGGCCATCTGCTCTCCATCCTGCAAAATTACACCTTCACTTCATTCACCAAAGGGCTGTATAATGAAATTCATTACTCTCAGAGGAGATAACTCTGATTTGTGTATTTTACACCTTAACTGCTTCTATTCTTAAATGCTTCAGTCATATAATTGGCTGACCATGTGATAAGGAAAAGAACTATTTTTTGTAGGCTTGGAACTATCAGATCGAATGCAAATAATTTAACACTTCACCTGCCTGTTATGGGCAATTCATAGTATATTATTTTGTTAGAGTAATTAGACAATTATTTGTAAACAAGCTAACAAAATGTTTTATTATCTTAACTGCTTGTATTAATTAATTATGTTTTATTAGTACCTTTTAAGAAAAAGATATAAAAAGTACTTAGATGATTTATGATGCTATAAAAACTAACTAAACGGATATTAAATGTAAATAATAGTGTATTAAAATAGGCGTAAGTATATTATTGCATTACACAGACCCACATTTATTTTTCAAATTATTTTAGCTATTAAACAATTGGTTTATTTTACAACAACGATAAAAAAGGTAATCTCATAATAAAAATACGTAAAAAAATAAAATAATTTAAAAATTTTCAATTAAATTTAAATTTATAACTTAAGTAATAAACTAAGAAATATTTGTATTATATAACCTGCATATTGTATATATTTGATTCGTGTCGTGTTTAGGTAAATTAGAATAAAGGAGAGTATGGTAACATATCACGTGATCTCATTATTATAATGCATTACAGGCCAATCAGAACGCAAGTAATGGCCGCCAAACGAATTGAACGAATATATTTAAAACTGACTTTGATACAGTAACTACAACACCAGAATGTTGTATTTTGTATAAATAGGTGGTATAAGAGCTGCTACTGAACCTACGTAATAACACTTCTGTCCAGCCAGTAAGTACGCCCATACTCAGGCTGACCCGGTTTAATTAATTAACAAGAATAGAAAAAGTCTAAAGTAAAATATAGCCTACATCTTTATCAAGTGATTTTTTAATAATTATTTATTAAATTTTATTCCTTTTTTCAAAATATAGTTTTTATAATATTGTTCTTAAAAAATTGATATTGTTTAAAATCTGGAAAAATTAGATTAAATACTTAGTGTAAATTAATTTATCACAATAGGTTACATATTAACGTTTTAATGTTGTTTAGGTCATCAGCCAAAAGCCTGGTTTAACCCTGTAGAGATTTTACAAAGTAAAACGAGGAGTGACGTAGTTAACCTCTGACTTCCTCACCGAGTGGATAAGTACGCTTATCAGCATGCCGGGTCCTCTGAAAAGCACATATTTTCCACTCTGCAAATGACACTTTCATTTGATTCAGCACAGGGTCTGGCTGTTCAATGAAATTCATTACTTTCAGAGGAGATAACTATGATTAGTGCCTTTTACACCTCTGCTTCTTCTGTTCTTAAATGATCCAGTCATTTAATTTTCTGACATTGTGATAAGAAACAGAACTATTTATTTTAGCCCTGCAACTAACAGAAAGTTTTAATATGAATACATGTTAACCTTTTCCACTCAGTGAAGAAGGCAATTGTAAACTATCTCACTCCTCGTTTTACTTATTTAAGCATCTAGAGGTTCAAACCAGCCTTTCAACTAATTAATAACAATATATTAACGTAGAGTAGGAACATTAGAACTAATAGTCTTTCATAGAATACAAATATTTGTACATAAATACGCTAAATTTGTACAATGAAACACTAAACTACACTAACATGAAGTTCTCCGGAAAAGCAGGAAGAAAAATAGCGAGGAGAATAACGGATCCAATAATTGAAAATTAAATAAAGATACAAAATACTTGACAAAGAGTTGCCCAAATAATGAGTCTGCGGGTTTAAACAAATCCAAAATATCGGATATTGGCCATTTCTTACAGTGGTTAGTACAACAAGAAAACTGCTTCTCTCCCAGGGTGATGGGTTCTACTCCTCGTCAGATATTAACTTTAATTTTTTAATATTTATATGACCTCATGGTAATTTATCATCTCACCCCACCTGCGCATAAATTAATGCTTATATTCAAGGATCGTACAATAAAAAAATTAAAACATAAGAAAGAGAAGCATAAGATTCTATGGAGTTCTGTTTAGGATGAACGAAAAGTGACTTGCAAAATCAATATTTTAACAAACAAAAACAAAGTTGGTCCAATTAAACGGGAAAAGATGTAGCCTACTAATTAAATATAGTTAATAAATATGTTGTAGATAATAATAAATATAGGTTTTCCGGAGATAAATATAAAAAGAATAAATATACTGAAGTTGAGCGATGAAAGAAACAAAAACATTTTCAAAATTAATAAAGAAAAAAATGGAAAGATAGGCCTATAAACCTCAAGCTTAAAAATATGAACTCCACCAAAACATCTTTTTAATCCTAATGTCAGTAGTCTACGTTGTAATATGTTCAATTTACAAATTAAATGAGCAACCAAATGACCAAATGAGATGAGGATGAAACGTATGACGTGTTAATAAGGTGCAGTCTTGTACATACTCAGGCTGATAAAGTAGGCCTATAGTTATTTGTACCCAAACCATCAATGTACACCGGTTACCACTGTCTAGTATTTGAATCCGTTTAAAAGTAATTACTTTTACTAGGATTTGAATTACGGTACCTTCGTCAACTTTCATCAGCTGTCAAACACCTGACTCACAACTTTACAACTAGACCAACCCAGTGAATTGACAAGAAAATTAAAAGAGTAACACATGCATGATTATATACTCCTAATTTAACAAAAATTAATCTAAATTGACAGAAACGATAAAAAAGAACCGGCCTTTCGTTAGAATAAACATGCTCAAAATGATGTTTCTACGATACTCCCGATAAATATTTTTTTTAAATTTGTGTTATTCATCCGTTTTGTATATTTGGGAATAAATATTTATGATTGCATCCTGAAATTTAATTGATTATGACTTAGAAAAATCAATGTAATAGCAAAATAGGCTAATTAATATTTACCAGTCTGTACCTGCATATCTCAATGCTGGAACGATAAAAATTAGTTAGGTAAATTATATTTTTAACCATTTATAAAAAAGTACGTATTTTATTTTTCATTTCAAGATAAATTAATTAAAATATTACTTAATTATAATTTACATTAAATAACATTCACGGGTAAATTTTATTCTAAATTATAATCTCTATAACTAATCAACAAGAATCTTCAACACTACTCTACAAGAATTCTACAGATTTATTTATAAATTTAGATAATGGAATTTACAAAAGCTATTCATTTCTAACAAATTAACAAAGTTAACTTCAAATGAAGTAGTAAGAAGCATAGTAGCTAACTGAAAATAATTTGAAATTTATTACGAGAAAGTTTAACTAATTAGTTTTGGAAAATATGATCAATTGTTAGCTAATTATTGTACGGGTGTATTCACTAATAAGGTTTGTACAAGTTATAATTAACATTAGGCTTACATACCTCATAGTTACAATTTACAAGAGCCAAATAATAGGACCAAAACATTTAAAGTGGCTCAGAAGAGATTGTTTTGAGGGAATGATTGGTTAAATGAAGGGGTAGAAAACAGAGAATCCACAGTTATATAGATAATTCATTAAGGGAGGGGGTAACAACCCCAGTTTAAGGGTTGTTATAATTAAGCATGAAAATACCACTGTATTCCTATTCACGTACAGGACAGTAGCCTTCTAGGCTTAGGAATATAACATATATTGTTTCTAAACTAACCCTTCGGTCAATAACTTCCCACACATTTTGGTTAAACCACAAATTGTTAAACCTACTGGCCCAATAGCCTAAAAGTACAAGTGTAAATTAGGGCGATACTTTTTAGATTTACTTAGTAATACAGCATCAAATCAATAATTGAGTAATTTATTTATACTAAAAAACATCTGGTGTGAAATACTCACATGACTTTCTTTTCCCAATGTAAATAATGGACAATATAATCTAACATTTTAGTAATAAAACATTTAAAATAAACAAAAAAACTAACGTAAAAAACATAACCTTATTTTAATCATGAGTAGCTAAATAATCCAAAATGAAAATCAACCTGTTTGGCTTAAAAATAAGGAAAATCACTTTTTCACGCTAAACTAGGCTCTGTAGAGAAAAATGTTTTAAATAAAAGTTGTATATCTTTAAATTTCCCATAAATTTGATTATATAGCTTCACTTTTGTCGTAAAATGCACACTAAGGCTGAAATCTTAAAAAGTCCATTTTTTACAGATTTTCATGAAAGAAACACAGAAAATCACTAATTACCGCTAAACTAAGCGTTATACAAACAAATGTTTGAGATAAAAGATGTAGGATTTTAAATTGTCTACAAATTTTATTCATAGCTAGGCCTATATATTTTTGCGTTAAAATTCATATTAAAGCCGCAATTTTAAAAATCAATTCTTTTACGAGAAAACAGCCTTTCCAAGAATTTCAGCAGACATGGCGCCTACCCTATCTTGTAAAGCATAAAAAATGTAGTAAATGAGGCGATTTTTAAAAAAAATCGTAGGAGACATTTTTGAGAAAATCGCAAAAAAATGAAAAATGACACCAATATACCTATACTACTACTTCGAGTTGAACGATTTTGATGAAAATGTTCGTGTCGGATCCTCTATTTGTATCTAACTTAAGTTTCATGTTTCAAGTTTGTACGGTGTTCCGTTCATGAGATATTTTGTTCACACCCACACAGACCAAACGCTAAAAATATGTTGTTTATTTTTGGTTCAGGGGACCCCCTGAACCAAAATCTGAAAACGTGTAGATCCGGTAAAAACTCGTTTCGAAAAATCGACACGAAAACAATACCTTTCTTCCTATAACTTATATTCATATAGGTAGGAGAAAGTAAAAAGGAGTTGTAGAACAATTCATGTTTTATAAGCTAAAAAATGAATTTAGTATAAAAAACCTTAATCCACCGATTTGGTCTAGAGGTAAAGCCATCGCCATGAGCCAGCCGACTACTAACAGCTAATTTTCAGAGGAGGAGATTCCTGGTTCAAATCCTAGTAAAGGTAGTTAATTTTTTACGGATTTGAATACTAAACACTGGTTACCGGTGTTCTTTGATGGTTCGGGTTCACCCATACTCTCCATAACCATAATCATACTCTCTCAGGAATGGTTGACCTGAGTCTGTAGAACACTACACCTCATTTACACGTCGTACATATCATCCTCATCTCATTGGGTCATGAGGTTGTTTATTAGTCTTAAATTGAACAGATTATAATGTACACACATTAGGGATTAAGAAAATAAATAAATATAAAAAAATAAAAATCCTTTTGGTTTGAATAACGGACAACACACATAAATCTAAACGTAGAACGTAACACTTCTGATAACTCTTCTGAACGTAAAATTTCCAACAGCCCATTAAATTAAATATCATATACGTAAATAGCGCAGCTCATTGTACAGTACCGTAATAAAAATTACAAAAAAGTTTAAAACTTACTACCTTTACTAGGACTTGGAACTATGGAACCTTTGTCTCCGAAAATCAGCTGTTAAACAGCTGACTCATTACACCAACCCGGTGGGTTAACACACTAGGTAGATTAAAAAACCTGTAACTTCATAGTAATTGACATGTATGTATAATAACAACTGATTTATTAATCTCAGGTTAGTTTTAAAAAAAGTACATTTGTAGATTGAGTAGTGTAACATAAGGAGTAGTGTAGATTGAGTAGAATCTACTAGAATTGAACCTACAAGTTTATATTTTTATAGCAATATAAACAAAAAGAATTTTCAAGCAGTCCTATAATACGGGCTAAGTTACATTAAAATACAGAACGTTCCTTAGTTTCAATTAAACGGTTTTTACTTAATAATATTTGCGTGTAGAGAAAAATGTAAATTAATCTTACTTAAAATATATTTGTAATTTGAATAAACAAATTACTTTCCTTTTTTACGTTTATTGAAATATATTATTTAAAGATTATTGTAAGTAATTCCACAGTAAATTTTATGGTAATCTAGATTTTATTACAGTAAAATTTATTTCTTGTTAGTTATTAAATTTTACTTAAATATTGCATGTTAGTGTGTATAAATAGAATAAAATTATTAAAAAAGAATAATACTAAGTTACTTAAATTATTAAAATTTTTATAACTGTAGTTTTATTTATTTCAAAGTTTTACATATTCATTTATTTAAAAAGTTTCAAAATTTTATTTTTATAACAAATTCTTTTGTAGAATAAACTTATGATGTAAATTTTAGATTATAAATAACGTAAAATTTATTTCGAGGTAATAAAAAAATTGTGGTATTAACGGAACAAATATTTAAATTTTGCCATAATTTAAGTTGTAGCAATAAAATCTAATAGGATTAAATCTTCAAACAGTTATATTGTATTAAATCCTCGAATAACAATTTAAAAAATGTTTTTTAAATAAATGTAGACTATTATTCATTAATATAATATTACAGAAGGCTACACGTTATAGGCTACTACAATTTAAAAAAAATACCAATTTCGATGCAGCAAATGGTTTCATGAAAAGTAATCCAATTTGTATTTATAAATTAAATATTTATAAATATCGTAGTATCTAAAAAAAAATTAAAACTCCACATTTTTTAAGTAGCTCCAGTTGTAGGCGCCGGCTCCGCGGAAGTTGGAACAGAGATTTGTAACAGACTTAAGTTATCTGATTTCTTTTTTCACAGTAAACTTGAATCATAAACTAATTCGATTATATTTTAATCATTTAACATCATATCTTGTTACACACGTTGAACCAAAATTTTCAGAAAAGAATATATACTTACTACGAAATTTAAACGGGAAGGTTTTACTAACACGTGGTGTTCATAACAATGTTATAAATATCCCATAATGTAACTACGTAGATTAAGTCTAAAAAATTGTAAAAATATATATTCTGGTTAAGCAGATTTGCTCATTTAAAAATTTTAATAGATAAAGTTAAAAGAAGAAAAGTCTACAGTTGTAAATAAATAAAATATTCTGAATCTTTTAAAATTAAATTAATTATTTTATATTTAAGTAAAGTTAAGCAAGCAAAGTAGCTACGTAATTAAGTTAAAAAAAAGTTTTAGTTTACAACAATTTTTATAATTTAAATTTATACTAGGCATAAGTCATCTCAAAATAAGATTTTTTTATTATACGTTTGTAATTTACTAGTTGATTTTGCTGAAAACCTAGGTGTAAAAACAATTAGTACCTATGTTCCCTATACGGTTAGATTCTTCTACGCTACATTGCAAATCGAAAGGGATCGATCCCAACTACAGTCTTGAAACTCATGATTCATTAACATTCTTTTTCTACTAGCCTAGTATTTAGGCCTAATATAGCCTACTGTATAGTCCCTAATGACCAAGCTTTTGTTATTATTGAACGATTATAAAATATATAGGCTTACATTTTTTAATAATAAATTTATGAAATACCCCACTTATAGCCTAGATCCTGAATTATACATATAGGTACTAAATAACCTAATGTTATATGTTTTTCCAAAGACCATTCAAAAATGAACTGTAAAGTGGTATATTTTAAATAATATTAATACCTAGAGCTAACTGAATGAATTTAAATAAATTAAACACATTATTATAGTTGTTAGAATTTTGTAATGAGTAATTTCTTATAAAGTAATTTTGCAAGGTAATACAGTAGGAAAATACATATATTTATTTATTACTCCACGCGATTACTCAAGAAATACAAGGAAAATTTAAACGTTATGCAATACAAATTGTAATTAATGTAGATAAAGCCGTACCGTATTTTCTATGTCTCACGTACAATCTGTACACCAAGCAATGAGTCAAAATAATGAGGGCTTATAATCTTAAATATGGTATGATTTTTCGTGAAAATTACAAACCTTTTTATAATATATTAAATAGACATATATATAAATAAAATGGTCTAAGTAATATATAATAATTATTATTCATAAAATACTATAGGCCCTAAATATCAAAGTATGAATAAGCGCTTTGAGATGTTAATGTTATATTTAAGTTCACTAAATTAAAGTCCAAATTGTTTACAAAATATAATATTTTAAACTGTTCATTCATTGTTAGTTTGTATGCCTAATATAATGTTTTCTTTATAAATGTATAACTATGCCATTCTGCGCAACCAGTAGATATTTTACCAGCTTATCAGTCCTGGTTATTAAAGATTTTTGACAGTGCGTTTTAATGGAACAAAAATTTAAAGAAAACGTAGGCCTATATAGGACTACGTATTATATAATGATAATGTATAAAAATTACTAGATTAAATTATTTAAAAAATTGTGGTTTTGTACCGTGAAAAATAGTCAGATGACCAGAAACTTTATCATAAAATCCCTATTCCAACTTCTGCAAAGTCGACAATTCCGGTTACCTGGTAAATATGAAAAATTCAGTACGTGGATTAGTGGGTTTTTATTATTTTCTCATTTTTATTTAAATTGCTGATAGACTATAAGTTATAGGCTACCTATTTTATAGATTTTTGCGTGAAACGAAGATTTTTTTTTAATTAAAATTTTCATACACATACCTAATAGTTTTAAGTTAAAATACGAGGGACTCAATCAACAAATTATCTCCTTGTGTACTAATTTTTTATTTTTATGAGAAAAAACAAATACGATTGAGTATTACAATATAGGATAGGCCTAAATATTAAAAAACCGTTCTTTTACAAAAAAATTACAAAAATTCTTATTACTTTAGAAAATTTTTACAAATACAGAGACTTTCTGAACAATGTCTAAGTTTTTTTTATACTTGATCTACCTTTTTATAGATCTGTAACATTTTTGGTACATAGATCTAGTAGGCCCTACCTTAGCAGCTGATACAAACGTTCTACATACTTCGTATTAATAGGCCTACTGTTATAAATTTATTTTCAAGGTAGTAAGTACATCTAAAAATTAAGGTCTATGAAACTTTACAAAAATTGTCACTAATACAATAGTCTACTCTAACTCAAATCTCATATACTAATATATTTAAAAGATAAGATTTTTTTTAAATTTTATTAATGTTATTTACCACTGTACTATGCAGATTCTATATGCAACTATTAAATAAAGATTACTTTTGCAATGATGGGAAAAAATATGCCGTGAATGACTTAAAGGAGCATATTCAGAAGTAAGACTCCCAGGGATATATTTTTTTAAATTTTTACAAGATATTTTTAGCCTACTCCATCTTCTATAAAGCCTACATTGAAGATTACCGGGTAAACATGGCACGTAGAAGTTTCATATGAGAAGGTTTTCATTTTCAGGAAGTTTCTAATATTAAATAGGCCTACTAAAAATAATTGGATAATTTTTAAGCTCGATTTAACTGGTCGTTAGGTCATATTTTAATGAATAAAATTAGCAAAATATACAGGCTTTACCTATTATGATACACTATTACTATAATTAACCAAGATAATTAAGAAATATATTTAATAAAACAGTTGTAATTTTATTACAACTTAGTAAGCTTAAAGGGTTATCTCTCATTACTAAATATATATTGATTTATTATTAAATCAATGTGCCAAATGAATGTATACATTTTTATGGCATTGGCATTTGTAAATAGCTTAAACATAAACAATTTCATGATTTATATATTTATTCATTTTTTATTATAATATATTGATACATAAGTAAGTGTATACGATTTTTGCAATGTAATAAATACCTAACATACAAGGCCAATATATAAAATAGGCCTAACTGCGCAAGTTGTTTTAGGTAATGGTTAATAATAAATAAATTTTATTGAATTAACTTTTATAATAAACATATCCAAGTTTTAATATTTTAGAAATTAATTTTCTTACTTTACTACCGTCAGAATTAAACAGTTTTTATAAGTATCTAGGCTTAATTGTTTTACAATAACATAAGTTGTGTAATATATTTATCAGAATGAACTAAAATAGCATAGCTACTAAAATTCGAACTGTTTTAGTTTTTGTTACTTTACTTATTAATTTACAAGAACATTCTAAAAACTGTGTGGACATATTATCCCGGTTTGTAGCACTGCAGATAGGCTGACAACATTTCTGAGCTCATAGAGAGCTTTCAAAATAGATTCTGAGAATGATAAATACTGCTTGGTTTATCAGGAATAATGAAATTAATGATTTTATGAATTTTTCGACAATTTAAGATTAGATTTAAAAATTATAATCACATAAAAATGTTTTGGCTATTGTACTTTTAAACAACATAGATAACATTAGACATTTAAAAAGATTTCATGTGCTAAAGTGAGAGATTATAACAGATCATAAATTAAATATATAAAATAAATATATACTTTATTATCTTTGATGTTCCTGGTTCAAATCCTAGTAAACGTAGTTACTTTTATACGGATTTGAATACTAGACAGTGGTTACTGGTGTACTTTGATGGTTGGAGTTTAATTAACGATACTCTCACAGGAATGGTCGGCCTGGGTCTGTACAAGACTACATCTCATTTACACGTCATACACATCATCCTCATCTCATTGGGTCATGGGTTGCTTATTGTTCTAAATTGAACAGATTGCAACGTACACAAATTAGGAATAAAAAATCTTTGATGTTCACAACGTAAATAGTAAAGTGGAGTAAAATTGAGTGCCCATTATTAAAGTAATTTTATTTTTATTAATAGGCATACTTAGGTATACTTAGGCCTACTTAGGCTATAACTAATTTCAGCTGATTATAAATAAAATAAATAAATTTTTAACAAAAGAAATATATTCTATATAATTAGTAGTGTATAAATTTAGTAGCCTACTACACAGTAATTTATCACTTATTTATTTTTTCATAAAATATTTATTTTGACATTAACAACAAAAGGTGTTTAAAAATCTTTAGGGGCCTACTTCCATTTATGGTGATTGATTTTCTAAATAGGTAGTAATATTAAACAGTATCCTACAATCATAAATATTAACAAAATAAATGAATATATATTATAAGCTTTACTGTACGTTATGTTATACAGACAAAATAAACAAAATTATAAAATATAGGCCTAATTTTCAACTTTTTTGAAATTATATCAAACTAGATATTTTGAACAGATCATGCGAATTGTGTTCCTCCATTTACAAAATAGACTACTTATGAAAATTATTGAGTCATTTTAATGCCTTAGAATTGAATGGCTATTCTTTTTTCTTTTTTTTTTTTTTCTTTTTGGTTTAACGTCCGACTGTTCTGCAATTACTGCTAATGCAGACGGTGAAGGATGAAATGAGTTTTTGTAACGTATGAAAATATGCCATGCCTGAATGGGATTCGAACCCAAGACCACATGATGAGAGGCGAGCACGTTACCATTGAATGTCTAGACAACATAAAAGTATTGAATCTGGTTTGTTTATTATGAAGTAACCTAACTTTTTCAATGAAAATTTTATTTCATCAGGTTTAGGCCTATTTATTTTCTTATTTTTACTTAATTCAACAATATTGTAGGGCCTACTGATAATTAGAGAGTACGATGAAGAAAATGAGTGTAGATTAGTCTAATATTATGGCTTGAAGGAAGTAAGATTTCAGAAACAAAACAAAAATTAATTTTAAATAGTTTAAATGTAGTATAATTTTTTACATTTTTGTACATTTAATTCATAATTAGGCCTTGCTGTAAACGAATAGGATATTGCGAAATACGTTATCTTCTCAAAGTAGTTTATTGTATTCTAATACCTCGCCTACTTTACATTAAATAAAATAAATAGCAAAACAGTCGGAATGGGCTAATAATAATACAGATATAATAATGGCTTCATACACGATCAAGTATTTTCTTTTAAACTTAAAGGTAAAATAATTTTTTTATATTACATAGACAGTAAAATTACAGTCTAATCTTACAATCAAAAACAAGAACAGTAATATAGGTACGCTACTAGTTAACCCATAAAATATTATCATCCATTATTAATAATTGTTACAGATCAAATGAAAGTAAAATAAATTTTAAATAAATTCTCTAATAGACTAAAGTTATTATCAAATCTGCTACTTAAATCAAACATATCGTAGTCTATATGTTAAGTCTTGTATTAGCGATTGTTGTCTTGTAAATTTAACGCGAAATAATTCGTCTGCCCGTTCAGTCTTTGTTCAAAAAATTAAATGGACAACAGTGATGAATAAAGAATAAATAAATAAAATTCTGGGATTTTTCAATATTCTCATTTTTGGTTTGTTTTATGATTATTAAGTCGTAATAACACCTAACGACTTTAGTAGTAACAATAAATATGGATAATATAGGTCTACATGTAAATGAATGTAGGCTTTATTTATACACTTTTTATGACAATAAATCGCACTTATTTTTTTATGATTGTGAAACAAAAATTATTGCACTTATTTTAAAAACATTTAGCTGTTAGTTAAATGAATGAAAATTTATTTTGTTTATAAATACAAGAAACAAACTCAGAAAGATATTACAATAAATAACAATAAAACTACGTTTGAATATCCTTCATTAGTAAAACACAATGTTGGTCTTCAAATGTGAATAAAAATTTGTATAATGAATTTGACAGCTACTAATTTAGGAAATGAAAATAATTTAAGAACTTAACATACTGGATATAAAACGGTGAATCTTCAGACAGGTTCTTAATGTCATGTTACAGGCTATGTAATGGAGACGTAGAGAATAGACCTAACAACGACAGGAGCTTTGCTGTTATTAGACTATCATAAAAAATATTTTGATTTTTAATACTTAAATGCAACATTTGTGAAAAAGAAATATTTTGTTGTATTGCAACGTATTAAAAAATATTTAACAACATTTTTATTATTAATAATAAAATTTTATTTTTAAAAGAAAATTGCACAAAAAATAATTTTATCATTAAATTATAAAATCACCTACAACTTTTTATTGTTAATAAAAAAAATATAAAATAGTACTTTATCCAATTCTTATAAAAATCTTGAATGAGTAATGACAATTATTTGAAAAAATTTCACACTTAAATCCTGATACAGAATTAATTTAATTCTACGTTGCAAATTTCATGTAGTCTACTAATTTTGATAAATAAACTACATTTAAAATTTAAACGTAGCCTACTTCTTTTACTTTAAATAGGTATTATAAGCGTAATTATAAATTTAATAAGAAACCTAATTATAAATTTATTAAATTACAGAAATTCAACTGAATTATTAGTTCTAACAGTAGTATTTTAGTATGATTTAAGAATATTGTGTCTACCGGATAATTTTACCCATATTAGTGAAACGATAATAAATTAGACATACCTACTTGTTACATTAAAAAGAAGAAAATATATTAACTAAGCCTATAGCTACATCTGAAAATCAGAATTATATTGAATAACTACTGCTCAAAGATTTGTATTACCGATATTTAAACATACATAATTATTATGGAGTTATTTTAGGCCTACGTAGGCAAAACTATTAAAAAAAATTCAAAATTATTTTTAGAATAGGCCTACCTAACAATATTTTTTTACTATAACAGTTAGCCAATAATCTAATTTCACTTGTCACTAAACAGAAAGTAAAATGTTTAATAAAAATTTTAAAAAATTTGTAAAATTTTGCCGGCTTCCCAGAAAGCTAGGTTAGGCTATTCTTTATAGCCTACCTATACACAACATGCCTACAATACTAGCCTAGTTTAGAAAGCGGAGGGGATAGAATATCACTTGTTATAAATCTAAGCTACGATATCTTTTTTTTTTTTTTTGTTAACCAAGTTTATTTGCAATCAGTTCAATCAAAATCAAATAATAATCAAATGTGAAGAAATTAGGACTAAATTAATTTACCGTAAAAATTTTCGGTATAAAATTCAATAATTATCCTCTTACAAAAAAATAAACAACAATATAAAATTGATAAATAAATACTTCAATAGCCTAATAATATAAAAATAATTGAATAAAGAATAAATAGGCTATAAAAGATAAAAATTAATATCTATGATAATATTTTTTTCCCGAAAATAAATAAAAATATGATACATTTTTTATTGTTTTGAAAAAATAAATGTAGTAGACTGGCCTAAATATCCCTATTAATAGTTTTTCAAATTGAATTCAGCCTAGCAAGAAAAAAGTCCTAGATAATTTATATTTTAGCAAACAATGTTTATTTATATTCATATTTTAAAGAAAGAATATAGCAAAATACGAACATAGTGAATAGATTGACAGTTTTCTGGTATAAATTATAAAGGAATGTACGAAGAATAGGTTAAATAAAAAATTGGTAACACAAAACCCCGGCTTTCTAATTAAATTATCTGATAAAGCAAATACGCACAATCAAAAAACACAAGTCGATTGTATATTATTATTATTTAAAAATAACACCAAATTTTTCCTAGTTTTGATATTTGTGAAGTATAGGACCTATCCTATAATCTTAGACGTGGTGGTAAGATAAAATAACAAACTGATTAGGCCTATAGAAAAGAAACCGAATTACAATAAATTATGAAATATTAGAAGCCGGTTGGGTACAAGTTTATTATACGTTAGCCTATATTCCTAAGTTTCAAACGT
Organism: Catonia carolina; assembly: GCA_035578175.1. Taxonomy (NCBI): domain Eukaryota; kingdom Metazoa; phylum Arthropoda; class Insecta; order Hemiptera; family Achilidae; genus Catonia; species Catonia carolina. Next base: position 248,951,110 of record JAQMRL010000001.1, on the reverse strand, counting down.
TGCAGCTTCGTAATTTAACAAGGCTTAGGCCTACTGTTATTTTTGAAAACTATTAGATTAATTCAGCAATAAAAAATAGTTTACATTACCTACTATTAGATAGGCCTACCAATACAACTAGCACGGGGATTGTGTTAACTTAAAAAGGTAAACACACGTCTCTGTTACTTAAGCATGTCACATAAATTTTTAAATAAAAATTCCTGAAATGCAGGAAAGAAATTTTAGATATTAAGTTTACGTAGGATGTATAAACGGATATTTATGAAGGCCTGCCACTAAAATGGTAGACTAGCTTCAGTTTAATTTAATTAGTTTAAAGTTTTGTATTAGCAAATTATAGATTTATTAAAAACCGTTACAAATTATATATTTTTTAGTATTTCTGATAAATAACATAAGGCTATAGGCTTTATTTAAACTAAATTATTTATTTATTTATATTTTCAAGTAGTTAACAGTTAGAGGTTAGTTTTTCTGCGCGGTCATAAGTAATAGGTTATTTTTCATGTTTTATGATTTGTAGCCTACGCACTAAGTAACGCTATCGGCTACACAAAGTATGTTTACTTTTTATACTAAAGTAACTTATCATAAACACTGTGAAACTTAGTGATAATTGTAAACTTAGCACTAACGTAATGAAATAAACGTACCTGGCAGTAGTGCAGTCCCGATAAAGAATATCAAAGTCCTTGCAAGAAAGAAGTTTGCAACGATTGACGCCGGGCTGGATGGCACCCAAACCGCGAAGGATGCGCACCTGCTCCACGTTGCAGACAAGGGGTACGATGTCCAAGCGTTTCAGCTTAGTATAGACCGTGTGCAGGCCGCCGACCAAGTGTTTGAGGAACAGTTCAAAGGCCTGCGGCAAGCAGAGCATTGTGTCTCCGGCGATGATGAATGCGGCCACCTTCTGACCGCGGTACTCGACCAGTTTGCACTCGTTGGCGGTGGGATCAGAGGTACTAATCGGAGGTGGACTGTTGTAACTCCGTGGCGGTGCGTGGTGATGAGCAACGGCCATAAGGTCCAGAGGATTGTGATGCACCATGCCGCCGAGAGTATTGAGAAGTCCGAGACCTGGTGGCGGTAAAGGAAGACACCTGGGTGCCATACTGCTGGGTGTGCTGACCACAGGGGGCGCCACCGGAGGGCTCAACGAGGGCCTAGTCAAAGATACAGGGCTATCCGCAGGGGACTTCAATCCCGGATCACCACCTCCGCGAGCATCTCCTGCCCCCGGAGAACCGCCGCTGTGGCTACTTCGTTCGCTGCCAGAATCCATGCCGCCTCCACTGGCCATCACGCTTCGCCCGCTTTGCGCATCTCGGTCGCGAATGACATCCGTCCCAACACAGACCTCCGTTCCGTTTGCAGTCACACGAGTATAATAAATAAAAACGTATTTCTTCCCCCCACCAGCCGTACCACAGGCCGCGCACCCTCTCTGCTCATTGGCCGGCGACGCGCAGGCTTTATCACGCCATTGGTCGCCCCTCCTTTCACCGCGTGGAATTATACATCGGAATAAACCCCGGCCGGGCCGCCTTCTGACTCGAATTATCATTAAAGGACACTTTCCCCTCCCCGGAACGATTTATCACGCGGTGACATAGCGTGTTCCTAATAGCTCCCGCATCTCGGCCGCTAAACAAAACCTCCATCATTTATATGCAAATTGAAACTCCGCCGATCATCGCCGTCTTCCACCCGATCGGCAAAACCGATTTAATTCCGATTGAAATCGCTCACTCACTATTTTCCAAATCAAACCATCCGACTGGAAACTGACGACGTCTGGTTAAACAGGCGGCTCTAGTAACCGATGACGATTGACAATGTCTTAAGACCCAACAATATTGACCGATTTATTAAACTCGCTGTTTTTCCTATTTTATTTTTCTCATTACTCTTTTCTACACATGCCCTTTCTCCCTCTTTGTTTTAGCTCCCTTTCTCACTCTCTCATCTTCTCATTTTCGTCTCTCTCTCTCTCTTACCACACACAGTCTGTACACCGCACATTCTCATTCAGTGAATCTTCACCTTCTGTCACTCTCTATTTGCTTCAGTACTAGGGCCTTCAATAATACTCCTGACCAACACTCATTTACATTAGACCTACAACAATGTTTATTCAAATTAATTAATTTTTGGTAGGCCTGTTGTTATAGGCCTATCGTAATAGTTTTTTTTATTTAATTAAAGGATTTAAATATATAGTAACGAATTTAAAAAAATTAATAGGCTACGTTAAAACGCATGCCTAACTAACAACTAAGCATAGACCATTATTGTCTCTAAAGGCAAAATAAAGGTAGGTCTATCAAAATAAAGGTTTTTGACTCACTTTTTTATTGCCTATTTATTTTTTTCTAGTTCAGTTGATTTTTGTTGATGAACGGTATTTCAAAAATAGAAGACAAAATGTTTCATAACCGAAATTTGTTAAGAAATACCAAATAATAGCTGTTACTGGTGAAGATAAATAGACCTACATAACACCACAGTTAACTGTTATTCTTTCAAAAAGGTGTCTCTAAGACTGCAGATCATTCTGGTGGATCGCGTCAAGGTAATCTTGACACTTAAATGCACTACAGAAGATTAAATTAAGCAGTAGGCTACAATCGTATATACCACTACCACTTATCCACTAAGTAGTATTTCCTTAAACTGTAGGGACAGAGTTTAAATCTTCATCAATCACAAAAGCTAAAATTTTTAAGTTTTTGAAAAAATGTTACATAGCACCTTCATCCACTAAGTTCTTCAATTATACTATTATTAAAACTTAAATTAATTCAGATTTTTTTTTTAATATTGTATAACTTTGAATAGTCGCATGATTTTTAAAGCCATACATTATTTACTAATTAGATTTATTGGACTTTTACAGTGTAGCCTAGTATTTTCTTTTTTTGGAAATTTTATATTTTTTTAAATGTCTTTGTTTTAAGCACTAGTGTAGTTTTAATCGCTCTTGTACTGTGTTACTAAATAAAAGAAGAAAACACCTACCCTAGGATATGGCTTGTAGCCATAGTTGAGTCAGTTTCCTTCACCTCGTACATTGAGAATTATTGTAAATGCATTACCGCTTTTTGAAAAACTGTCTATGTAGGCCTATTCTAAAAAACTATAAATGATGTTTGATTGTTATTATTATTTTCAGCCAAGGCATAAAACCTATAGAGTAGGCCTAATATTTTTAACCATTTTTTCATAACCTACAGAAGTACCCAGATTAATTTTAGCCTACGTCAAATTTTTATTAATTTAGTTCATTTAGCAATTATTAGCCAGGTAAATACAATTTTTATTTAGTAGACCCTATAATTTTTTTTACCCATAATGGACAGGTGAAGTGTTAAATTAATTGCAATGGATCTGCTGGTTCCAGGGCTACAAAATAAATTATTTTTCTTATCACATAGTCAGTCAATTATATATAACTGCACTATTTAGGAACAGAAGAGGTAGAGGTGTAAAAAACACTAGGCTATATACTCAGAATTGTCTCATCTGAGAGTAATGAATTTTACTATAAAGCCAGACCCTGTGGTGAATGAAGTGAAGGTGTCATTTGCAGGGTGGAAAGTACGTGCTTTTTGGAGGGCCTGGCATGCTGGTAAGCATACTCTTTCAACTCAGCGAGGAAGGCAATAGTAACCCTCTCACTTCTCGTTTTTACTTAGTAAACCTCTAGAGGTTCCCAACAGTTTTTATAGAAAACTCAGTTTTCTATAAAAACTGTTGAGGAAGTGTAACAAATCATTCATAGGCCTATTTTAGTAGTAGGCTATGACATACACGATAGGCCTACTACTCTACGTAGCGTAGCCTAAACCCAAACTTCCTCAACACTATGGCTTGTTTACTAAATTAGCCCATAATTTTTTTAAACAAGTAAGAAGGTAATAACTTAAAATTTATACAGTAAATTAATAAAAATTAAATATAAGTTCAGCATAGGTCTACATTTTAGTCTAATTTAAAGATCTAAGTAGGTCTAATAGGCCTGTTATTTTATTAGGTTATTTTTGTAGCAGGTAGCTTAATCCAAAATTTTCTCTAGAACTATTTACAATCGTTAATGGAATAACAATTAGGCCTAGATTAGGTAAGATAGCTAAGATCAACTAAAATTTTAGTTAAATTAATTAATTTGCCTATCCGTTTTTAGATTTAGTTGGTAATCATAGCAAGACAGACCTAGCCATGTTAATGTTAACTTTAAGATTATGGCATTTAAGGGAAGATGGCCGGTACGCTCAAAAATTATAGTAGGCTATGTAGTAGGGCCTACTTGGCAACCGAACTATGGAACAAGTTCAAGACTTTAAATATTTAGGATGCAAGATTTCCTGTGACAAAAATGATGACGTGGTGAAAAACTGGCAAAATTCAGTGCTGTCTGCGGTTCTATTCGCAGAACAATAGGAAAGAAAACGATAAAGGACACCGAAATGAAATTTTATAGAGGAATGGCTGTACCGCTCATAACATATGGGAGTGAAACATAGGTGTCATTACAGAGGAATGAATTTCGTATTCAGGCTGCTGAAATGAGATTTTTGCGGGGAGTCAAAGGTTGTAGCCTACCCGGTTAGATAGAGTACGTAACGAAGCTATCCGCGCCGAGTTAAATGTTCAGTCACTGTTGGAAATGTTAGGAATATGTAAGAGAAACTGATCTGACCATTTACTTCGCATGCCAGCTCACCGGCTTTCTCTGCGAGCATGGAAATATAAACCTAGAGGGAAACAAGGCGTGAGAAGACCTAAAAAGAGATGGATGCCGGACAGGCCATGGAGCCTAATTCTTGACAAATGATAATGTCATTATCATGGCTAGTCTAACTTTGTTGGTTCCAATACGGAACAACTTTGCAGAACTCTTATCAAACCAGGCCCTCAAATTGGCGTAGGCCCTACCAAGAAAGTTTTCTTCGGCCAGTTATTTTTCCTTCTATCCTTCCTTACAGGATGCGTTGCAGTATTTCATATCTTTTTATGTTTCGTCATGATGTGCCTAAGATACTGAAGCTTACAATATTTGACGATGTTAATTATCTCTGGGCCTTTAGGCCTATTCATTCGTAAGACTTCCGTGTTGGTGATCTTCCACGCCCATGATATCTTCAAGATTCGTCTATACAGCTATTAGCCTACTATTTCACTTTTTCTATAAAAGGAAAATGTTAAACCTGTATGCTGAAATTATACCTTCACAGTCTGTGTGCCTAACACTAGACTATAGGCCCTAAGTCGGATATTTGAGCAGTTATACCTATGGTCATGATGAGGAAGAGTTAGGCCTAATAAATTGTAAATTCTTTTGTTGTAGGCCTATCTTATCAAAAATTGTTAATTCTTATTAAAATTTCATCTAACATAGATGACTGCCTAAAACATATAGGCTAACGCTACTGAGTTAAGCAGCAGCGGGAAATAATTATTGGTAAGTGATGAATTTATCATTGTGTGTTTGACTTTTTAATTTTTAATTTTGTGTGCTATTTGATACAATGAGGTTCAAGACAAGCCTACTGAAGTAGGCCTAAGCAGTAGCAGAAACAAATGAATGGTGGTAGGCTAAGTGATGAATTTATCATTGTGATAAACTTTTTGTTTAGGCCTATCAGTTTTATCTTGCTATGTCCTATACTCCCTTTTGGAGTCTCCTGGTTGCAAAAAATAAAAAAATAAATAATGACAATTTTCAGGCCAGCTTAATTTTAGATTAATAGATATTAACCATTGTAATTTATAACCATTTTTCTGAAAATAGTTTTCAATTTTCTTAAAAAACACACAACGAAATAGGTCTATAGACCTTACATAGGTCTAATATCTATACAAATTAAACGCAGTGGAATAAGTCTTTAGAATGTTTCTAAAAGTAAAAGTCTGGTCTGAAAAACCCACGCGACTTTCTCTTGCCAATACCAATAATTAACAATATAACTTAATATTAGTAATAAAACATAAGAAATAAACAAAAAAACTAACCTCAAAAACATAGCCCTAACCTTATTTTAATCATGAGTGAATGATGCAAAATGAGACCAAACCTTGGTTTGGCTTAATAATAGTCTACAGAAAATCACGCTTTCATGCTAAACTAGGCTATGTAGAAAAAAATGCTTCAAATAAAAGTTGTAGATCTTTTAATTTTCTATAAATTTTATCATATTAATTTTTGTCGTAAATTGCATACTACGGACAAAATCTTAAAAAAATCGATTTTTTTAGGTACAGATTTTCATGAAAGAAAAAACAGAAAATCACTAATTAGCGCTAAACTAAGGGTTATACAAAACAATGTTAAAAATTAAAGTTGTAGATTTTTAAATTTTCTATAACTTTTATTATATACATTTTTGCGCTAAAATGCGTATTAAGGCTGAAATCTTAAAGAAACCGTTTTTTCTATGAGAGAACAACTTCCCAAGAATTTCCACAGATATTTTTAGGCGCCATGTCATGTTTTTTGAGGTTAGTTTTTTTGTTTATTTCTAATGTTTTATTACTAATGTTAGGTAACAGTGTTCATTATTTGTATTGGCAACAGAAAGTCGTGTGAATCTTTCACACCAGATTTTTTTAAACTGTATTAGACTACAATTAGTTTACTAAATTTATTTCTCAGAATCATCTTTTATAATTTGTACAAGGCTACCTACCTTTGCAATACCTACTAATTCTAATTGAAAGACCGGATACGTTAAATATTTAAAGTTAATAAATTTAACATAATTTAGTGATATAAATTTTATTAAATTTGAAAAGGTATGCACTTAAAATATATACAGATATGAATATATGATGGATAAAAACAGATTTATAAATAAAAAAAATTGATCAACATTGGGAGGGGTAAGATGAAGCGGGGAGAGAAGTTAATAACCCAGTAATAATGGAACCCTCTCCCTATGTGGCTCTATACAACTGGCTTAATTTGTATAGCCTACTAAACTATAACGACGCGACGAAGATTATAAAAGAATATAAAAAACAAAACAAAAAGATAACTTAAAATACATACCTGAATGTTCTGCTACATAATCTTATGGACAACATTATAATTGGCATAAGTATATTCGATTTGCATGTAAATGTGTTATTTCTTTGTGTTCAGAAAATTTCTGATGCTCTTAATAAAACATTCAATGGAGTTGGTCTTTCTTATAAATGATGTTTTATTTAATACACTTTATTTTTCTTTCTTGCATATTATTCTATATATCTTCATCAAAGATTCTTCGGTACAAGTTTAACCTAAGGCGAAATCAACATTTGTTATTTTATGTATAATTCAACCATTTTTCTCTAGATATAAGGTAATTAAATTGAATTTTAGTACACAATTTATATCCAAATAAAACTAAAGAATAACCCATTATAATGTATAAAAATATTTTAACGCCATTTTTTTATTACGACTTAGAATTAAATAATAATAAATTAATAGTTACATATTATGTTTGAACGTTGAGATTACTCTTAGTAAACTGTTAGTAAATAACAGGGTTAGATATTTTTAAAGTTGCAATGTAGCTTATTACTTAAGACAGTTTTCAATAATATAACACGAAAAGTGTTTTAACTTCAAGTTTAATAAAATATATTATAGATCATAAAAAAGTACAAAGAACTATTGTTGGAAAATCGGTTTGGTTTGTTAAGTAACACTAGTTGGTTACAGCCTTAGGGTACCCGGAACGGCGAAAATTGAAAATGTTTAGGGCTACATATCTTAAACACTTTCGCTCATAATTACAATTCAGATTTTTCTGCACCCAATGATGTTTAATTTGTTGGGGTTTTTGCAGTTTTTATTCCCCCCAAAAAAATTAAAAATGTGTTGAACCCTTACGTTATTTTCTAAACGTTACCAGCTTCCATAAACATCTCCATTTTTTGAATGACAAACGATAAATTTATAATTTTGTTTTTGTTTTAAAACTTTAAGTTGGCATTAGACCAGCTTTGAATGTTACAGTTGAGAAATTTTCAGACTATGATCATGGAATGTATTAGATGTAACTAATTTGGAATACTTATAATGTGTTCTTTTATTTTTTCTCATTTCCTGTAAATATAAATTTTTGATAAATAAGGAACATTTTGTTCAGCCAACTGTGAAAGGATTTTGATAAAAGTTTTGCACAGCCTTTTATATCATAATTTAAATGTACTAAGTTAATATTACAGTAAAATAATGTGTTTAAATATTTATTTTTCACTTAATTAGGCAAACAATTATGCTTTCCAAATGTGGTATTTTCAAAAAACATTTTCTTATCTTCCTAACAATATATAGACTAAAGATGCTACTAATTATGTGGGTGTATAATAGTCTGAAAAGTAACCACAAAAAAATTGGACAGGATAACTGAAATAGTTTTTGAGAAAATGTTCCATTAATTAACATTACGGAGATAGGCATTCTGGGTACCCTTAAATGAACAACAAACATCCCTGCTTAAATAAAGCCTAAACAAAGGAAACTTTTTCAAAAATACAGCAAAAAAAATTCAGACGGTTCTTTAAATTTTTTTTTTGTTTTTAATCCCTAATGTGTGAACGTTTCAATCTGTTCCATTTAATAACAACACGCAACCCCATGGCCCAATGATTTGAGGATGATGTGTATGATATGTAAATGAGATGTAGGCCTAGTTTTGTACAGACTCAGGCCAAATATTCCTGAGGGAGTATGGTTAATTTAACCCTAACCATCAAAGTAATACCGTTAAAGTAGTACCAGTAATCGCTGTCTAGTGTTTAACCTGTATAAAAGTAACTACCTTTACCAGGATTTGAACAACGGAACCTTTGTCTCTGAAAATCAGCTGGTAAACAGTTGACTTTGCCGATGGCTCTACCGCCAGACCAACCTGTGAGTTCTTCCTAATATAAAAAGAGTTTTTTTGTTAACTTTAATAAATTTACAATTTGGGAACCAACTAACAACGCTAGGACAAATAGCATGAAAAATCGGCCTCAAAATTTCATTTGAAAAACCAAAGTAGGCTAATGGCAACAGGCCCGCTATGCATAAACAAGGTCCAAATTAACGACCAATAAATAGAACTCGTAGAATCCTTTAAATACTTGGGAGAAATCATCACTTACAACAACAACGAAAAAGAAGCATGGGAGGAAAGAACCAAGAAACTAACATCACAACTAATCACCAAAGCAACCTACAATAAAAAATGCCTATCAATCAAAACCAAAATAAAACACTACAAAACGGTCGTACAATCAAAGATAATAGCCTATATGGGTGCGAAACTCTATTTAAATTAAACCAGGAAAACAGAATAGATAAAATTCAAAAACTTGAAAGGAGGATCCTTAGAACCTGCATCGGAAGGAGACACCCAGTAGATGGAGAATAAAGATTACTACCAAATGAACCTACCAGGAGACCGAATTGGTAATAGAAACGATGAGGAAAAAGAGAATATCCTTCTTTGGGCATATAGTCAGGAAACTCTACCAGAAAAAGACAGAAGTAATATGGTTAAGGGAAATCAAGAAAGATATGGAAGAATTAGCCATCAACTTCGAAGATCTAGAAAAAAAAACTGAAAAGTTTAAACTATTAAGATATAAAAATATTAGATTCCAAGGAAAAGTAGATAAAAGAAGAAGCACGAAAGTGATCTTTTCAGAAGCAGGAAGACAAAGAAAATCTGCAAGAATGAAAGAATACTGGAGGAAAATCAAAGAAAAGAACCAAAAGAGAGTGCCTAGAAATTGACTCAAGTGATCCACTGCGGTCTCAAAAGAAAAAAAAGTTACAATTTCAATAAATAACCCTAGGTTTTGGTTAATGTGCAACGTTTTTAATAAAAATGCTGAGAACAGTTTTTAATACTTCTTTATACCTTTCTAATTAAAGCCCATAACTTACTCTACATAGATCGTAGCATCCCCTATTTATTTAGGGCTTATTTAAATAAATCCAGGGTTATATAAAACGATCCACCAGACGTACCAGCTATTTAAATAAAACTTAGAAAACGATAAAAATTCATTAATACACGTTGAGGACTGTCTCCGTTTAGGCTACCAGATAACGCCATTGTCGGCTCCGCAAAAGAGGAGCAGATATTTAGGATAATTTCTTTAGTCACAGCGCTATGAGCTCTTCTAAGTTAACACAAATAATTAAACTAATATAGCATCTTTCGATCAAGCTGATGCTTGATGAAGTACCTTTGTTAATGTAATTCTGTTTGTTTTTCAGATAAAAGTCTCTGCAAAATGTTTTATTATCTCGATTAGTAGGGCTGCATGATTATTAGTTATCTCGGATTTTGTCTTTTCTTGTTATTTGTTTTTTTTAGCTAAAGGTGTTAAAAATAATACCTAAGCATTACACAATATTGTTAAATATATTGGAGACTCATTGCATTAGTATTTTGGTTTGTGATAAAATGAAATGCATTAACATTTTTTTGGAAAACATTTTTTTCCTTTATTTATTTCCTTTATTTTAATAAAGGTGTATGACAAGGCTGCCCAATGTCTCCAACGCTATTTAACCTAAATTCATTGCTGTACGCAGATGACACAGTTATTATTTTTGACGTAGAAGACAAGCTTATTATATATGCCATTTATAAGTTGTACAATATTAGCCCAGAGGTTGGCATGAGAATATCGGCGTAAAAATCAAAGGTTATGGCATCAAGGGAAAATAGCCGGTTCACTCAAAAATTATACTTGCAACCGAACTATAGAACAAGTTCGAGATTTTAAATATTTAGGGTGCAAGATTTCCTATGATAAAGATGATGATGTGAGTGAAAAACTGGCAAAATTCAGCGCTGTACGGGGTTCTATTCGCAGGACAATAGGAAATAAAACGAGAATGAACACCCAAATGAAATTTTATAGAGCAATGGCTGTACCACTCATAACATATGGGAGTGAAACATAGGTGGCATTACAGAGGAATGAACTCGTAACTTATTCAGGCTGCTGAAATGAGATTTTTGCGGGGAGTCAAAGGTTGTACCCGGTTAGATAGAGTACGTAATGAAAACATCCGCACCGAGTTAAATGTTCAGTCACTGTTGGAAACGATAAGAATATATACAGACTTCCTCTGTGAGAATGGAAATATAAACCTAGAGAGAAGCGAGGTTTGGGGAGACCTAAAAAGAGATGGATGCAAGAACAGGCCATTGAGCCTAATCTTTGATAGATGATGATGCTGAACATTTTTTTCAGCAACAACTACAAAAATACATTGTTAACTGTTAGCTCATAGGAGCTAACTCGTAATATCGCCTCCATAATTACACAGTTCTTAAATGTCCACACTCAACAGTTTAGTACATCTAATTTTAATAAATTTTTCGAAGTTTAAGACTTATGGGGACTTTTTTCATCCCAATGAATCCCCTGGTCCTTTGAGAGAAGGATCCTCTGATTCAAAGTAGTAGACGGAAAGTAGGTACAGGATCCGAGGATGAAAAGATTTTACTGTAAAAAATAAATAAAATGAACTTATCGCGTAAACGATCAGAAAAAGACGACTAAATTTGTACTAACACATGCATAGATCCGATGACTAAGAATTAACGAAATAAATCTTTAATAATTTGACAAAGATGAACATTTATCATGCTATCCTGGAGAGTGTGTGTACCTATGCTGCGGAAGTGTGGATATTGACAAAGAGACAGAAGGATTCCCTAAAGCTGTGGAGATGGATTTCTGGAGGCGGAGCTGTGGTGTGTCGCGGATCGATCGAATTCCAAATTCCAAAATTAGGAGAAGAATCGGCGTTCAAGGAAATATCATGGATACCAAAGCCCGAAAGCAGTTAAAATTTAAAATGGTTTGGCCATTTGCAGAGGATGGAAGATGATAGGTGGCCAAAGAGGGTATGGGAGTGGACGCCAGCCGGTAGAAGAAGGAAGGGTAGGCCGGAAATGGCATGGTTGGATGGGGTGCAGAGGCAATGTCTTTGCGGCGGCTCTCCGATGGGGACTGGCGAGATAGAGAGAGGTGGTGATTAGAAAGCAAAATACGGCTGGGGCTGTAAATCCTCGCATGAATATATATATATATATATATAAATATTTAATGCAATTTACAATAGGCCTGTATCTGAGGTGTTCGATAAATGGTTTGAAGCAGTCAAATGTAGAAAAACTGGAATAAAAAGAAACTGGAGAAAGTTTAACGAACCGAAAAAAATTTAGATAACTTATTACTGATTTCAAGGGCTTCCAAGAAGAACATAAGGAGAACACGAGGTGGGAGGAACATAGGAGAAAATCATACAATCAAAGGATACTGAGAATTTAGTGTAGAAAAAGAGCTTATATATGTTTTAAGTTACTTTACGTGGTCTGAAATGGCCGTACACGATAAAAATCTTCCAGCTATTGTGTCATATACAGGTATTTCTACACACTTCTTGTAGACTTCTTAAAACACTCACTTAGAAGTTCTATATTAAATTGCAATTTTTAGGCACGAAAGTTGTTCGGCAATCATCAAACATGCATCATAAATATTCCTGATTTCAATCTTAAGCCTAATTTTCAACAAAACTCACGCAATTTAATGGAAAATACAATTTTATAACTAAAATACTCTTTACCAGCTTTATCGGTGTAAAGTTTGTTATTTTCTTACTTCAACAATTAAACACTTCCTTTTTGTATAAATTGGCAAAGTATCTATCTGATTCCTTTGACCGAAGCACAACAATTGATAGCGGTAGCTATCGAGTTTAATTTATTCAGTTATACTTTAATTATATGCTCAAGTCTAATTATTTATTTTACTACGTACTAATTGCTATAATCATCATATCAATTAAATTTATAAAATTAATATTGATGTTCTGTGAAAGAAAAATTAATGTACGCGTCTTTATCTTTACATTATACCAACTTACTTTGTATTCCTTTTTGATTTTATTTGTGAGAAATTTATTTTTAATGGAAACAATTTTAGAAGTATAATTAGGCTTTATATAATTATTTTAGTTACTGAATTATAAAGCAAACAATGCAAAATGCATTGAATTACTTACGGTCTATTTCATATCTTTTATCATTATTTAGGCGAAATAAAATATATTAGCCCTATTTTTTTAATGAAAATATAAATTAGCATTTTAACTGAATTACATGTAGATAAATTAATTTTTGACTAATGGTTAGTAGTAGGTCTAGTTTTAATAGCTATTTGAATATGTGTTCTACAATATTAATTTACCTGGTGATTCAATAGAATTATTATGTTCTTAATTTTACTTCCTTTTGCCTATAAGAATATTATAGGAAGGAAAGTATTGTTTTCATGTCGATTTTTCGAAATTAAGTTTTCACCGGATATACACGTTTTCAGACCCCCTGAACCCAAAAAACATGTTTTTAGCGATTTGTCTTTGTATGTATGTGTCTGTGTGTGCGCGCGTGTGCGTGTGTGCGTGTGTACGTGTGTGTGTGTGTGTGTGCGCGCGTGTGTGTGTGTGTATGTGTGTGCGCGCGCGCGTGAAAAAAATATCTAAGAATGGAACATGGTACGAAGTTAAAGCTTGAAACTTAAGTTAGGTAATTACTATAACTAGGAACATTTCCTAGGGCGTCCGGGAATACCACTATGCTATTTTACAGTAATACTATTTATGAATAAAATAAATAAATAATTGTTTTTGAACATAAATTCAGAAAAAAGTCAAAACCTACAGTTGACATAACCCACCTTGGTCGCTAATAATAAAGCTGTTGATACGACTCAAAATAAACTAAAAACAAATTATAATAAAAAAATAAAAGTTTTATCTCTTTCAATCACTGACCGATCGATTATGAGATAAAAAAGAGTAAGCAATTGCTTCGTATACGCTTAGTACCAAACCAGCTGGACATTGCGTTTAGTAAACTATGAAGCTAACGGTATCTAGTGGTTACATTCATAACTAACGATTTTACGAGAAACACACTGCAATGTTGGAAAGCTATTCAAACATTAGCAGTGTCATAAAACCTTCTTACAGCCACATTCATAAAAATTAAAATCTCTTTTTATCTTTTACAAACAAAAAGTTTTTCTTAGTTTCTTGGTTGACGTAGTGGTCAGATCGACTGGCTTCTATGTCAACCGTCCTGGGTTCAATTTCCAGTCAGATCTGGTTTTTTTCATCTGTATAATACCTATTACATCACTTCACAATCTACGCACCAGTCAAGGCTTGGATTATCATTCACTTAATCACTCAATAAAATCTAGGCATCAGTAGTAGATAAAAATTAAAAAAATAATAAAACTTTTATATCCTTTAGATAAAAATAAAAATGGTTCAATATAAATATTTTTTTGAACATCATTTTTACTTATCCAACGATTATTTCAGTTATTTTAATGGTTCGTAATTTTAATCGTCATTTGTTGAAAATGATGAAGTTTTTATGCAGTTGGTTATTACATTTCATCTTAATATAATAGGCTCATATCCTATATTAATTTTAGTTATTGCACAAGACTTAAACAGGTCTAAGAGAACATGATGAGCAAATAAAGCAAAATGCATTAACAAAAACATTTCATTAATTAGAAATGAAAAAAAATTCTTTTAACTACTAAAAACAAAAAAGTAGGTATTACAGTTAAAAAATAATTTTATAAATAAGAAAGTATGACCAACTAAATTAAAATAGGCTGACAGAAAAAATTATCGACGATAACCCAACTAGTTCATAAATTTTCATTGGTTAATCTTGACTTTTTTGGCTTAGGTTTTTACTGAAAATATTGGATTGTTGGCTATACATAGTTGGTTGGCAGTCGGTCACCTTGTTTTTGTTTAGGTGGTTTGAAACTCTAGAGGATTTACTAAGTGAAACGAGGAGTGAGGTGGTTTACACTTGCCTTCCTCACTGAGTGGAAAATGCTTATCAGCATGCCAGAATTTCCAAAAAGCATCCACCGTCCAAACTGCAAATGACACCTTCACTTCATCCATGTAACTATTAAACGAAAAACAGTGGAAGAAAGAGGACACCAAAGTTCCCTATTTTCATGATCTAACTACCTGATGTTGTTTAGGTCAGCCGAAAGGCTGGTTCGAACCTCTAGAGGTTTTACTAAGTAAAAACTAGGAGTGACGTAATTTACTATTACCTTTCTCACCGAGTTGGAAACAGTAGCCTACTTCTCAGCATGCCAGCCCTCCGAAAAGCATCCACCTTCCACCGTGCAAATGACACCTTCACTTCATAGGGCCTTCATTACACCTCTACCTTATCTGTTTTTAAAAACTTCAGTCATATATTGGCTGACCATGTGATAAGAAACAGAGCTACTTTTTATAGCCCTGGAACAAGCAGATCGATTTCAAATATTTTAACACTCCATCTGCTTAACTTGATTTGTTTACAAACAAACTTAGGAATAAGACTGGGTGGCGACTACTGCCTTAGTGCAGTCCTGTATGCTGATTACATGGTTATGATGCAGAAGTGCAACAACACTTTAAAAGAAGAAGAAGAAAAAGAAGAAGAAGAAGAGAAGAAAAAGATGTACAACAAGCACTTTTCGCACTAACCAAAAAATATGGAACAATATAATATGAAGGTATCAATACATAAGACAAAAGTAATGGCATTCTTTGGAAAGACCCCAATAAGATCCAAAATAGTCATTAATGGACACATACTAGAGCAAGTGAGCCACTATAAATACCTTCTGATAAATACCAACTGATGTCTCATATGAAGATACCTATGATGTGAAAAATAAACTATCCAAATTTGATCAGTTATGTGGAACGAAATATTGTACACTGAGGCACAAGACCAGACCCGAAACAAGGTTAAAGTTTTGTAAGATGGTGGAAGTTCCAGCGTTGGCATACGGCAGTGAAGCATGTGGTTGATGAGAAGAATGGGGGAAATAAACATCCGAACTGCAGAAATGAAATTCTTAAGATCTGTCAAGGATTCTACGAGACCAGACAGGATAAGAAATGAAGATAGGCCTATAAAATAAGGTAAGAATTGGGAATTTTTCCAATCAATGAAAAAATAAAATCGTATCGTGCCCAATTGGTCGATCGTTAAAATAGAATCCCAGAAAGCCGCTTGGCTAGTGTAGCTAGAAGATACAAACCAGTGGGAAGTAGAGATATTAACTGGCCAAAGAAAAGTTGGGTACCGGACAGGTAGAAGTGCCTAACCCGTGAAGATAAGAAGAAGACAAATAAATATAATAGCCTATGGTTTTTCATTGTAGCAAACTTGATTTTTTTATATTCCTAAAAATGATTATATTCTTCATAAAAGAATCAATGGAGTGTTAAATTAATTGCACTCGATCTGTTGATTCCATGGCTACAAAATATAGTTCTGCTTTTTATCACATATTTAGCCAATTATATGACTGAGCTATTTAAGAACAGAAAAGGTAGAGGAGGTCAGAGTTATCTCCTCTGAGAGTAATGAATTTTACTATAAAGCCAGACCCTGTAGTGAATGAAGTAAAGGTGTCATTTGCAGGGTGGAAGGTTGGTGCTTTTCAGAAGGCCTGGCATGCTGATAAGCATACTCTTTCAACTCAGTGAGGAAGGTACTAGGAAACCACCTAACTCCTCGTTTTTACCTAGTAAAACCTCTAGAGATCAAACCAGTTTTTTGGCTGTTGACCTTAACAACACAAAACAATCAGGGAATTGAGAAACCGATTAAAATAAATTCCAACTACAAGGGTTATAGTTAAATTCAAAGTCCGGTACTATTGTGTGTATTATAAAACGACACATTTTTATATTTACCACTTTTTACTTTCTCTTGCCTATATGAATAGGTATATAGGAAGGAAAGTATTGTTTTCACGTCGATTTTTCGAAATCGAGTTTTCACCGGATCTACATGTTTTCAGACCCCCAGAACCCAAAAAACCCGTTTTTAGCAATTGGTCCGTGTGTGTGTGTGTGTGTGTGTGTGTGTGCGCGCGCGCGCACGCGCGCGCGCGCGTGTGTGAACAAAACATCTCGAACGGAACATCGTACGAATTAAAACTTAAGTTAGATACTACTACTGGACTCGACACGATCATTTACATCAAAATTGGTCAACCGGAAGTAGTAGGTTTTTACTATTCGTGTAATTTTTCATTTTATTGCGGTTTTCTCAAAAACTACTCTGACGACTTTTTTAAAATCGTTTTATTTACTACATTTTTTATGCTCTACAAGATAGGGTAGGCGTCATATCTGCTGAAATTTTTGGAGAAGCTATTTACTCTTAAAAAATTGTATTTTTAAGATTGCGGCTTTAATATACATTTTAGCGCAAAAATCTATAGAATTCAAAATCCTACAATTTTTATTTCATACTTTTTTCGTATAGGCTAAGACTTAGTTTAGTGGTAATTAGCGATTTTTCTGTTTTTTCTCACGAAAACGTGTAAAAAATCGATTTTTTACGATTTCAGCCTTAGTATGCATTTTACGACATAAGTGTAGGCTATATTGTAAAATTTATAGGAAACTGAAAGATAACTTATACAACTTTTATTAAGATAATTTTTCTCTACAGAGCCTAGTTTAGCGTGAAAGAGTGATTTTCCGTATTTTTAAGCCAAACTGAGGTTGATTTTTATTTTGCATCTTTTACTCATGATTAAAATTAGGTTATGTTTACTGAGGTTAGTTTTTGTTTATTGTTAATGTTTTATTACTAATGTTAGTTAATATTGTTAAATATTTGAATTTGCAAGAGAAAGTCGTGTGAGTGTTTCACACCAGATTTTTATATTATACTAGCTAAAGTACTTGTTCTTCGAACGGTTTCCTTGGTGCCCTGGACGGTCGGTTGGGTTACCGAGTTCGATCCCTGTCAGGTCTGATATTCTTTAACTACTCAATGTTATTTACCTCCTTTCAACGTCAGCATTATTATTTATGAAAAAAATAGTTGAACGTAAAATAAAAGCGAGATCTTGGTGTTTTTAAATTAAGATATGCAGCGCTTTATTATTTTCATAATAAGTGAAAGGTAATCACAATAGGAACACCACGATGGTGACCACTGTTAAGACGACTGATTCATTTTTGACAATGTAATCGAGAAAAGGAGTATAAGGTACTGGTGGAATGGGTAGGTAGGTAACTGACTGTATGAATACGGGTTTTACCGGCGCGTAGGCCTGTGTTTATTGTACGTACTTTTTATTTTTTATGTTAACTTCTAAAACTTCTAAAAATATTGGATTATTTTTTTTAAATTGGTAATATATCCGTTATCATGCATGAAAATGAAAAACTTTACATAATCAAACTTATTTGTTTTTAAACGTTTCGTAATTTCGATTATATAAATTTTTTTGATACATTGACTTTTAACGGAGATATTCGTAGTTTTTTGTTCACCCCTCCCTCTGAACTCCCCTATCCCTTTGTGATATTAAAATAATTTATAGTCTACTTTCATTTTGATTATGTCCAGAACCTAGATACCGAAATTAATTGAATTTGGTTCTGTGGTACTCGCGTGATGCTGTAACATACAAACAGACAAAAATTCAGCTGAACTTATTTTCGGTGTTTACGTGGTAGGCCTACATCTGGCGTAGAAACAAAATTTGGGGTATTTTGAAAAATGGTACAGACAAAATCACGATTTTATTTATATAGATTAATGTTTTTATTACCAGGTATAGAATGTGATTGTTAACCTGTTGCTGTCTTTAACTTTATTGACGAAGCATTTTGCTCGGACGGTTGATAGAATCACGATTAGTTAATACGATGAAGAGTTAAACAAATGGAAATAGTAGGCCCATGTCAAAATTAGGGATACATATTTCATTATAGGTTTACACAAACAAGCAAAAAGCAGTCATGCTATGCTATTTTCCAAACTGGACTGATAATTAGTGGTGGTTTAACCAGTGATTAAGGATCGTTAGTAAAACGGAGGGTTAGTAAATTAATATTGTGTTACCAGTAGCCCCACCCAAGCAAAACAATCGATTTCTGAATTCCCGATTTTAGTTTTGTTTAACACGTTTGATCGCATGCTTGGTAATTCGATATGGCTTTATATAGGCTATACTAGCAGTAGAAATTTGTTTACTAGTCTGTGACATAGTTCATAATATATGTAACAGTACTTATAAATTAATAACTTTAGAGTTAAGTTTACTTCAAGTGATTGATTACTTCCGAAAAGCCAGGTGTAAATGTTCAGGAAATTATTATTTTTTTTTTTATTTTATAACTAAAATTCAAACATTTCTTTTGAAAAATCCGTATTTATGACAACCAATAAAACAAGCTCGAAAACTCTAAATAAAAAATATGGAAAACTGACTACCCTAGAGTAAACAACTTTATTTATCTGAGAGAGATTATCCAACAGAATGGTTCTGATGGTATGGTTTTACAGAAAAGAATCGAAAAATTATAGTTGGATTGCATAGAAATGAAGAAGTTTTGTAGCAAAAATGCGTATCTATAAACACTAAAGTAAGGCACTTAAATACGGTTGTTCTTCCACAGCCCTGTATGCAGCGGAGACGCTGACCCTGTATAGGAAGGGAGACTTACAAAAAGTAAATAAAATACAGAGAAGGTTTGGTCAAGTTATCCTGGGATCTATCTTTGATACAGTATGCAAAATCCATAAAAAGAGATCAAGTCAAGTGATTGACAAAATATTGGGTGAAATCTTGTTAACCAAGTTAAAGGAGGTTAGAGTATTATGTTAATTTTGAGATTGCGTGACAAAGAGAATGAGACCTATAAACTAATTAAATACCAAGTGGAACTAAAAACGAGAGAAAAATGGATCAATGATATCGAAGCAGACCTCGAAACTGTGAACATTTCAAGAGAAAGCATTGAGTATGAAGACTTTTGTTGTTTAGGTCATCAGCCGAAAGCTGGTTTGAACCTGATGAGGTTTTACTAAGTAAAACGAAAAGTAAGGTGGTTTACGATTGCCTTCCTCACTGAGTGGAAAAGTACGCTTATAAGCATGCCGGGGCCTCTGAAAAGCACATATTTTCCTTTCTGAATATGACAACTTCACTTCTTTCATCACTGGCTGTATAATGAAATTCATTACTTTCAGAGGAGATAACTCTGATTAGTGTCTTACACCTCTACCTCTTCTGTTTTTAATTGATTCAGTCATTTAATTGGCTGACCACATGATAAGAACAGAACTATTTATTTTAGCCCTGCAACGAACAGATTGAGTGTAAATAAACTGACACTCCACCTGTCCGTTATGGACAAATAAAGACCTTACAAAAACTTATAAACTTTAATGGAAAAAAATTAAAATCTTTTGATAACTTTCCGGTTTTGAAGGTGCAGAGAGTTGGGCAAGCTGGACTAAAGAAAGAAAAACAGGTTTTTAGTGTTAAAATAAAGAATTTCATGTCCAAAGAAACCAGCTCAGAAATCTTACTAAAAAGCGAAAAAAATGACTACGGAACTAGTGGCTCTTTAATGGGCTAGTCAAATTAAAAACAAAAGTAAAATTCCCAACTGTTTTTAAAACAACGAGTGAATGAAATGATTATGAAGTGAGATAAAACGTGCTTTAAGACTTAAAGGTACCCACCGGGTTGCTCTAGAGGTAAAGTCGTCGCCGCGAGTCAGCTGTTAAACATTAAATTTTCGGAGACTAAGGTTCCTGGTTCAAATCCTAGTAAAGGTAATTACTTTTATAGGAATTTGAATAGTAGACAGTGGTTACCGGTGTACTTTGATAGTTGGGTTTCAGTTAACCATACTCCCTCAGGAATGGTCGGCCTAGGTCTGTACAAGACTACATCTTATTTACACGTCATATACATCATCCTCATCTCATAGGGATATGGGGTTGCTTATTCTTCTGAATGGCCCCCAGCCGTAAATTTTCCGTAATTGGTTTACATAATTTTGTGTACTATCGAAAAGTACTTTTTACAAAATAATTTCCTTACTCCATCGTCGGCTTAGACGTCTTCGGGGATTTTTGAGAAGGTGTAATAGGTATAGGTTCCGTACAAGTTCGTTGCTATGATGAGGTAATTTCTTATTTAATCTCAAATTTCCTAATTTATCTAATAAGGTAATTCCTTTAGTAAATTATTTAAATTATATTCAATAGTATTGTTTAAAAGTCATAACTGAATGTTATATTGGGCAGAGTTCTTCTTTATCTTCTTTTTCTTCATATCGCCATGTAACACTACTTGTTACGCCAACCAGCTCCCAGGATATTGGTCTTTCCATATGATGTACATGACATGTTGTATGAAATTTCGACTACTTCCGAAAAGCCTGGTGTAAATGTTCAGCAAATTATACAAATGATATTCAATAGTATAGTATAATATCTCATAACTGAATGTTATTTTGGACAGTTTCTTCTTCTTCTTATAGTCATGGCACACGATATGTTACGCCAACCAGCTCCCAAGATAGGGTTTTTCAATCTTTTATTTGGCCTTCACTACCTCCGTCTTCCCGTCGGTTTGTACCCTTCAATCATTTGTTAGAGGTCAGACATTATCAGAGGGTTTTAACGTGTTATAATTAATTTCCAGATCCTAACCGGTACTGAACTCTGGATCTTCCGCTTTGCGATACTTAGCGCAGTCTAGCGCTCTAACTACTGGGCCACTCGAGTTGGACTAACTCCATTGAAAAAAAAATTAAAAATTTTGTTTTGCTTTGGTTACAAAACATATTTCACCTGTTGGCAGGTTGATTTTTCATTTAAAAAATAGTTTCGTAATTTTGTAAAAAATATTCTCAGCAGTTATATACCGACTAGAAAATTAATCCTGAATTATACTAAAATATTTTTATAAAATTGTTATGAACTAAATAAATTATGCTAATTAGTTAGACTAATAACGCGTAATAAAACTTTTTTCTTATATTATTTGTGTGGTGCTCACGGCAGGATTTTTATGAAGACACACAATTTAGAATTAGACCACCAAGTAACATATTTAAATGAGAGCTGGTGGTGGAAATTAAATTACACGGGCTGATAACATGATGAAATGATAGCCAACTTATGGACTGGTACCACTAAGTTACACTTCAAATTTAAGTCAACATAAGTCAAAAAGTATCAGTGAATAAAAGGGCAGTTGTTCAAAATAGATTTTCAATAAGAACTTAATTCAAAAACGAAAGTATTTTTCAATAACCTCAAATTCATATTTACAAGTTTACAAATTTAGATTCTTGTCTATCATCATAACTAAAACTACAGAGTTATTTTTTAGTCATGTTGCCCAATTGTTAATGTCTGGTAATTAACTTATTTTCTAAAAAGGGAAATTTTTTTTAGTGACACGAAGTTGGTAGCCCTACTCAACTGGTATAGAGATAGCAGTGTGAGTTGATTCTCCTTGAGCTGTATAAACTTTTGTGCCGTTTTTAGTCGTGTTATAAATAGAATGTCTTTTACCCTAGAACAATCGCTTGTTTTAATTTGGAGTCTAAAGCTCCTGGACTCATTGTACGCGATACGGATACAATTTCATTTTTTTAGCAGCTGTCTGAACACTCGAATATGAAAAACTAACTGGCGAAGAAAATGAAACTTTTTCATGGAGAATTGCGCAATCTTGTTTTCACATTCTCTAAAACGTCATCTGTCGAGAGACTTGGTTGACCACTACGTTTTCTGTCGCAAACACTACCTATCTCTCGAAATCGGTTTGTTAGCCTAGAAATTGATATTTCTTCTGGTGGAGGAACACTAACAAATTTAATTTGGAATGATTTTTTTACACTCGCGTACGATTTCATAGCAAAATATTGTTCAAAAATGAAAACCCGAACAGAATGCAAAAGACATTCTGTAACACGGCCAGAAACGGCACAAAATTTTACACAGCACAAGGAAAATCAACTCACTGCCGTATCTATACAGATTAAGTAGAGCTAAAAATTTCATGTCGCAAAACAAAATTTCCCTTTTTAAGAAAAAAATTATCAGACATTAACAAATTGGTAACAGGACTAAAAAATTCACTTTGTGGTAGCATTATTCAGGAACGACCACTTTTGGTTTCGCCGTTAATCATAAATTTACTAAAAAATTTGAAACCGATAAACATTTACAATTTAAGCTTAATTGAGTATAAATAACAATACTATATTTTGACTGAACTGCGGTTCCCTAAATCAGATAAACGTATATTTGCTCACGCCTGGTCCATAAATCTAACAAAAAAATAATTTTATTGTCCTGTACGTTGGTAAACCTGTCAAAAAGGGATAGAAAAATAACATGTGACGTTACTTTTAGTAAAACAATAGAGCAATAAATTGAACGATAAATTGAGGGTAAAAAAATTGGATTTGGTCATTTGTGGATAAATAAGGTGAGAACTATTCCCGGTCGGGGTTGCGTGCAACGAGGGGTGCTTGTGTGCCCCGCGGGTGTAAATCAGGGGGCTGACAGTTGCCTACCTTCTTCACCATCGGTTTACTCTCGCAACATTTCTTTTTACTCGTAATTTTTGTTGTTACTCAGTTATGGCTGTAATAACCTGTTGTGAGGTTAACTAACACCTTTAGAACTCATATTTTAACTTTTCCATCCTGGATTAGAAATATTTGAACGCATTATGTAAATACTAATACGATTTATAATATCTTTAAAAAATATTAATTTGCCTAAAATATACATAAACGATCGTAAATTATACATTGTTTAGTTTAACTTTCATAAATTACCACAAATTTGTATAGTTTCGCTATTTACTTTTACTTTATTAGTCTAACCAACCTGCTATTCTTAGCTGTTTATCGATCATTCTTACCTTGTTGCTGATATAAAGGACAAAAGTAAACTTATTCTGGATGACATTTAATACAGAAATTAAAAGATACTTTCTAACTAATGTAAGGAGGTAGGCCTACATGTCAATTAATTTGTAGTTCTACATTATGCTATTCATATTCGTGTATAGTTCAAAATTATTTTAGAGAAGCTCGTGAAACCTAATAAATATTTGTCATTAAAACTTCTTAAAACTTCTCTGCAGTTTAATCAAAAATCTTCTCTTCCAATTACTCAGAAACTTAACTGTTACAAGGTACTTCTTCGTCCTATTTGGACCTACGGTTCAGTGATCTACGGATCAGCCAAAGTATCTAACATAAAACGTATTCAGATATTCAAAAAAAAAAGCTTTACGCATCATCATGGGCTGTCCAATATACGTTAGTAACAAAACATTACATTTAAGACCTTAAGAGACCTTAACATCGAAACGGTAGACGAAACAGTAAAAAAACTATACTTACAGACTTTTTCATAGCAAACTACCTTATCACACAAATTCAGTCATTGCCCGCTCCTCACCTACCACACAACCCACCTAGAATACTGAAAAGGCAATGGAATAGAGACTTTTTGTGAATGGTCTTGAGGTGTTGCCGCTGGGCGACTACTTCACACATCAAGACAAGTATATAAAAATATTGACATTATAATTGCTGGTTGTGTTAAACTGTTACGCAGTTGTAGTTTATTTTTCTTAAATAAAGTAAAAAAAAATCAGAACTTGACTGATGTTTTTCAGGTCTAAAAATCTTTCTGTCTTAGGTAAATCATTTCATACGTATAAAATCTCGCATCGTATTTTTTCGGGTCAATTTTGGTTACTTTTAAATAATATCTCTACAATTTTTCACTTTTGAGAATGTTCCATGGATTTTAATATAAAGTTCACCAGTTTTTCTTGTCTCAATTGCTCATTTTTGAATTGTATTTAAAGTTTGTACGCTACACATAAAGTTTCAAAAAATTATTTTTTTTATTCATATTATTGTTTGTGATAGATAAATTGTTTATTTAAAAATAAACAATTTTTCTGAAAAAGAAATCTCTCTATAACTCAATTATTTGTTATGTTATTTCTAGATTACTTATGTTTTCTGACGTTGTTTAGGATCATTGTGACCACGTTAAGCAACTATAAACACGTGTGGAAGCAAGGACTTCACTCTTTTATACATTTTGATAGGGGCTCCGCAGATTCAGATGTTTTACGTACGCCTCATAAAGCGATGATGAATTCCTCTGAGAGTGGTTATCACCTGGAATTGTTCAACAGACATTCAATCATGGACGTTAAAGTTATTTCAAAGTGACGATGGTGGGATAGATTATTCAAACCAGTATTATAAGTCCAGTAGTAAGCAGGAAAGGGAGAGGGGAGGCACATGGGGAGAGAGAAAGAAGAAGAAGAAGAAGAAGTAAGCAGGAAAGCTTTGTTCTTCAATTAATGAAGTATGGGCTCCAATTATTATCTAAGGCCACCACGTAGACGCACCACGAAATCTGGACTTTACGTTACCTTACCTAGCATCTCCAGTAGAGACGTTTTGCACGAGCTTTGATATGCCAAACTATTTTCAATTCAGTAGAACGAACCCTAAATATTGGATTGCTTTATGTAAATACTAATACGATTTATATATATTTGAAAAATATGTTTCTCTTTCATTTTGCCTCCTAAGTAATGAACGACATTCATCGTCTTACAGATATGTAGTACTTCTCAATATTTCTAAAAGGTTTCTGCTACTCCGGAAAAATGCATAAGGATGTCTACTAGGTATCTAAAAAGTTAAATAGAAAATTTACTTACATGGTAAAATTTAAATTTCTATCCATTTACGTACGCAAATATGTTTATGTCTTCTTCTTTTTCTTTTCACGGGCATTTTTACCTGTTCCGGCACCCATCTTTTCTTCGGCCTACCAATATCTCTACGTCCCACTGGTTTGTATCTTCTCGCTACCCTAGGCAAGTGGCTTTCTGGTATTCTATTTAAATGATCGATCCATTGGGCACGATACAATTTTATTTTTTCATTGAATGGTCAATGGTCTCAAGGCGGAGAAGGATAGATTACTAACGGTGTTGAGAGCGTAAGAACCTAGAAGGTGGGTCTCTGAATGAAACCCAGGGTGCTTTCAGACGCCCTGAGATGGTAGTCCTATCACTTAACTATCCTACCAGGCGTTGTAAACGCGTTTAGGGGAAACAAAAAATACTCCAAGCACTCTAAAGGACCTTTTAAAATGGGACTGGCAAAAATATGTTTATATAATATATTTTTTTTTTATCTTTTGAGACCGCAGTGGATCACTTGAGTCAATTTCTGGGCACTCTCTTCTAGTTCTTTTCTTTGATTTTCCTCCAATATTCTTTCATTATGGCAGATCTTCTTTGCCTTTCTGCTTCTGAAAAGATCACTTTCCTGCTTCCTCTTTTATCTACTTTTCCTTGGAATCTAATATTTTTATCTTTTAATAGTTTCAGCTGTTTGTTTTTATTTTCTAGACCTTCGAAGGTGATGCCTAATTCTTCATATCTTTCTTGATTTCTCTTAACAATATTACTTCTGTCTTTTTCTGATACAGCTTTCTAATTATTTGGTTTGTGATTCTATCTTTGGATGTTCTGATTATATGTCAAAAGAAGGATAATCTCTTTTTCCTCGTCGTTTCTATTAACGATTCGGTCTCCTGGTAGACCTGTTCATTTGGTAGTAATCTCCATTCTCCATCTACTTGGTGTCTCTTTCCGATGCAGGTTTCAAGGATCCTACTTTCAAGTTTTGGATTTTATTTTATAATAGAAAAATAAATAAATAAGCAGTCAAAATGGCGTAAAATTTTTAAATATTGTTCTCAAAATATATATGAAAAATGAATTTGAATAATGAAAAGAGAAGTTTTGGTTTAAAAGAGGAATTGACTTTTTAAACAGATAGCCTACACAGTATTTGTAATGGTTGAAAGTCAATATTTATTTTGATAGGGCAGCTTACCTACCTATATTAATCATTATTGTAAGCTATTGTTTCAATTGTGTGGCTGATGTTTGATATTTGCTGATACCGATTGTAAATTATAATTAGCGATTCAGAACAGTAGTATAGTTTGCTGTAGATTATGGTTGGGCGTTGATCCAGGTGATGATATTTTGAGTGTGTAAAAGAGAGAGAGAGAAAGATAAAATGAAAGACTAAAGAGAGAGTGAGAAAGAGGATCGATTGTGATAACATCATCGGGCGTTGGGTGCTACCCGGAGCAAGGACAAAGCAGGGTCGACATCGGCGTGTTTATGAACAATTACATTTGATTAATGTCAGCCAATTACCAAAAACTGCACTGTGGCTGCATTGGAGATAGCGTCGGGACAATAGGTGCAACCTATAATAGCCTCTGATAGCGGTATTAGGGCACAATGCTGTCTCTAAAATGGAATTGTTACGTTTGATAGAACCATAATAACTAGTCGAATAACAGGGCAATGAGGAAGAGTAGAGCCGCCGATGTTTCCGACCAAAAATACACATCATTATCATCGTGTGATGCCTTTTCGATGCACAACAATTTCCACCCCCTTCATCACTACACACACTTTATTCTACTCCTAATTTTCAACCCTTAACTAACAACAATACAATATAACCAACCGTTAATACCATTACTATTACAAATATCATCCCCTTTCAAAAGAATAAACTTTTTTTAAATATCCATTTTTTTCACTTTTACTTTTTAAATATATTACTTTTTTTAAATAGCTTTATCAAATTTAGAAAAAATAATGTTTTCTGTTACAATACTGCATTTATATGGCAAAATAAAAGATAAGTTATGCCCATACATATGAAAAAATTTATTGAACCTACCAATCAATAAACTAAAACTTTATTTTAATTATAAGAATCTTTCGGCCTGTCAAAAGTTTATCTAAATAAGACAGCTTGTACCATTATGAAAGTACAATTGTGCAAACAGTGGTAGTTATGGTAATTCCTAATTACTATAATTTCCATTACTCAGTAATTACCCAATCAATAATGTAAGGGAAAACCCCCCATTGTTAGAATAAGTTACATTAGAATAGTAGTTAGACAATAAGTTAGTTGTAAATATAGTCAACTGTCAATCATCTGGTATATTTCGCCATCTGCGTTTTTGGACCTTTCTTCCACCTACCAACTTTCAGCCAATCACTGGGGTGGTTCTCCTTCCCGTTGACCCTTCAGGTTGGTTGAAAGGTTGGTGGGACAGGGAGGCTTGTCAACCAGAGGTTTCCTGGTTCGGATCCAGGAAATTAAAATCAGTTCCCTTGGGACTTAAGAGTGGAACAGAAGAGTTTGTTTAGAAGGGCAGTTTTTGAAGAAGTGAGTAGGAGAACAAGGAGTGACCAGGAGAACGAAGAGACAAAGAAGAAAGGCGAAACATTTATTTAACTGGAAGTAAATTTATATGCATATTTATTAAGGGTTTGTTGAGATATTTCTTTTGTAATAAAGTCGCGGCAGAATAAAGGTTGGCTATATTTTTTTTAAAAAAGGGTAATTTAAGGATATTTTTGTTAGTAGTTAGTTAATTTAGTTAGCAGTAGATTCATTAAATATTTAGTTTAAAGCAAGGAGATATAGCCTAGTTTTATTTATTTATTTTTCTCGTGCTCTGCTGATAGAGTTGGCGCCCAAATTTTTTTTTTAAATTAAATTATTTTTTTACTTTTTCATATTAAATTATTTGCCCACCGGTCGAAGTTGAAGGTGGTGCAAGGTTTTGGAATTAAAGTATTCGGAAAACTAGGAGTTCTGACACAGAATTCTAGTATCAGTGAGTATACAAGTAAAATAATGAACAGAAAAATAGAAGCTACAACGCACGCTCTCTAAAAGTACCTCTGGAGCAATGAGGTACAGAATGGGAAACCAATGAAGTAATGAGGTGTAAAAGGAAATATCGGTGTTGGTAAACCTTAAAAAAACAATTTTTAGAATCAGTTTCTTGACTGTTGAAAAAATAATAATTTTTTAACAGTTCCATTCGTCTGCATTAGCATAATGTGCAAAACAGTCGGACATTTTTTTTAAAATTTTTATTCTTAATGTTTGTACAATTTGTAGTATAATTAAAGACCAATAAGCAACCCCCCATGACCCAATGAGATGAAGTAGTCTTGGACAGACTCAGGCCGACCATTCCTGAGAAAGTATGGTTAATTGAATCCAAACCATCAAAGTACACCGGTAATCACTGGCTAGTATTCAGATCCGTATAAAAGTAAATACTTCACTAGGATTTGAACCACGGAACCTTTGTCTCCAAAATTAGAAAAAAATTAAACAAAATTTATGGGGTATTTTTTCTGGGTTACGTCCGACTTAGGCACGTTAGGGTTAATGCAGATGGTGAAGATGGATGTTGAAAGTGCTAGACTTACCTGGGAATCGAACCCGGGACCGCTAACATAGAAACTAGTTACTATGCCGACCACTAAAATATCAATATTTTTAGTTTAGAAAGAAAATTGAATTTATTTCGTAGTTCTAACTTGCGTTTTGACAATTCGACAATGCGTAGAAAAGCACATTCCGATTGTCCGATTGTTTCCGAAAATTGTCAATTTATTTTTAAATTCCTTCTTTCGGTAAACTTCAATGGTAAACCGGCTTTGATAAAAAAAGTTTCTATTCCCCATTAACCACATCAAGAAGTTCAAAAAATGTGAAATTATAAGAAAAATGTATCAACACTAACTGACAACATGAAAATTATTTCACATTATTTCCGTACTACTGGGACCCAAAGCTTAACGAAAATAAAACTAACCTCCAGTTTTGCTATACTGGAATTTTAATAAGGTAGCCCACTCTTTTTTTAGAATTAAGAAAAAAATACAGTAAATGATTTTTTTGTTTTACGGCACCAATTTTGAGTGTTGTATGAACTTTACGTCTGCACTAATTCGTATGTAAGGTGTATGTGCTTACAAGGTTAGTTTCCAGGAATAAATATTTTGATGAATTTCTGAATGCTCTCCAGAATGTTTACCTAAATAGAAAGCATGAATGAATGAAGTTATATGAAATAGAAGTGGATTGTTCACTAAACTCATTTTGTCTGTAAGCGATCCGACACGAATCCTTTTTTCTTACAGCAAAGGTAAAACGGCACGAAAAAAGAGATGGAAATAAGATATTTGTTGAAATAAAATAAAAAAGAATTGGTAAGGGCTGTTCAAGAACGGTATATAAGTTTGATGTGTGAATTAATTTGTGTTATTCAGAACCGTGGTGGCTAATGCAAGGGAGCGAAATAAATCATTCTTTGACACCCTCAGACAAAACCAGCGCCTTCATCCATCTTACCGATATTGCTTTGTCACATCTGTCCTATGCCACCGCTTCTCACCGTTCAACATCGCCGCTTCTTGCTTCCTGGTCCGTCACAGCTTAATAACTTTGCATTTTAATATCCGCCTTCACTGATACCGCATGATCCCCTCTATCGGCATTATGTCACCAACTCGACGTGAAACCGCAAACCTCAACGTATGTACGTGCAGAAAAGAATACTTTCTTGTTTGTTGGCATATTTAAGGAGTTATTTGTAAACTACTCAAATTGAAACACATGCCAAAAAGCCTTTGATACATCTGTAATCTCTTTTATAAATCTTTATAGCTGTCATGAACTTAGTGTGCCTGTTCACTCTAATCTCAAATATGGAATTAATTGTTCAAGAAACTGTTATATCAACTTGACGATTATTTCCACGTGAAAATCTTTAAAATTATATCGAACATGAACCGAATAGACAATGTTATAAAAATACAGTCCATGCCTTCAAAGACAGATTAAAATAGTAAGTTCGAGATAGATTAAACGAAGTTTCTTACAGTGATTTTATAATCTCATTTAAAAGACAACATATGACAAGTTTTTAGGTAATAAACATCTTTTTTCATTTACTGTTGCCGTGATCATGTCTGGATACTACAAACTCATTTTATATAAATTAAATACTACATACATGAACATTACATAACTACATAACATGACATAACTACATAAACTCAGGACATGAACCAAATCCAAATCTCACTTGAAGACCTGAAAAGAAAATCTGGAAATTACCACAAACTGAAAAATACAAGACTTAATCAGAAGAGACCGACCAAACGACAGAAAATCGTGAATTCCGATGAAGAACACTAGAAGAGATCAGAAAGATTGAAGGAATACTGAAGAAGAAGCAAGGAAAGAAACACCAGGAAAAGGACTCCAATACAACAAAAACAAGATTTACCTTCTTTAATGAACTTATGTAGTCCTAAATGGTTAAAAAAAAATACTAACAATAAAATAGAATTATCTTACAACAATCTCAGATCTTTTGTAACTACTTTCAATTTTCTACCTGCGATGAAAATTTTTTCAATTTTTCCTTACTTTATATCAAAAAGTTTTCTGAACGTCTTAAGGTATACGCCGGTTTAAGGGGCAGTGAATCGGGCGATTATGAAAACACCGTGAGGAAGTTAAAAAATGTAGTTTAATTAATTTAGAATATACCAAGTAATACTTACAAATTTACAATTTTTTATAAATTACTTGAAAATCGTATCATAAAGATGTCCTCCATTTTGTCGAACACATTCCTGAACTCGTGCTGAAGGTTATTCATCACATTTCATAATGTGACTGTAGGAATTCGTGCCACTTCTTCACGTACCCGTACTTTAAGTTCCCGTACATTTTGAGGCGGTGGAGATTGGAAAACACGTGATTTTAAGTGTCCCCATAGAAAGTAATCACATGCAGAGAGATCTGGTGATCTGGCTGGCCATGAAATGTCTCCGTTCTTAAAAATGACGCGATTGGGAAACAAGCGTCGCAAAACATTAATTGAAGCCTTGGATGTGTGGCAGGGAGCACCGTCTTTTTGAAAAAACATGTTTTGGTAAGCCCGATTACGAACTAATTCCGGTTGAAGACAGTTCTCCAACACGTTAACACAGCACTGTGTATTCACTGTAACTGCACGTTCATAGTCATCCTCAAAAAAATATGGTCCTACCAAACTGTCACTCTAATACTGTAAAGCGGCTTTTCATGTATTTTTGTGGATTTTCGCGTGACCAATATCTAAAATTCTGCTTATTTACGAAACCCGAAAAATGGAAGTGACCTTCATCACTCATCCAAAGATTGTTGAAAAGATCTGCGTTGTTAATCATCATGTCCAATAATCGATTACAAAAAGCAAGTCGGGATGCATGATCAACATTATTCAAAGCGTGCACTAACTGAACTTTAAACGGATGGAACTGTAGATCTTTATGTAAAAATTCTCCTCACACTGCGATTAGAAATGCCGAGTGATATTGCATGCCATCGAGCTGAACGCGTAGGACTTCTTAACACAGCCACTTGCACCTTGTCAACGTTTTCTGGTGTACGGACACTTTCATACACTTGAGGGTAGAAACGACGTCCTAATTTTTCTTCATTCTCCTTAGAACCTCTATATTTGACTTCTGAGCAAGACCGTCAATATTTGTTTCAATAGCCACATCTCAAATGCCTCCAGTTTTCTTGAAAGCGATAGCTTAAATGTGATAGCTTTATCTAAGAGTCTAAAAGCACAGAAAAGACCATTATCTTAGATGCCTACTAGTAATTGTTGGTGCAAGAGTTTTAAGATGTGGCTCTTGAAAATAGGACCTATTTTATTAAATACTACTTGCCTATACAGTATTTTATTTCCTGAGTGTTGTCCCACTGCTCGTTTATCAAGGTTACCAGTTAACATTACTGTTGTACTCTCTCAATTGGGGTCTGGTTGACAAAGGGGCCTAAAGATGAGCTCCATTCACCGGCTTTCTGCTAACTGATGACAATATCATTCTTTAAACTCATTCCAGATCTTAGATTTCACCAATTATTTATTTGCTACTTCATTTGTCAATTTTATTATTTATTTTTTTACTCCTTTTCCTCTCCCGGTTCCTCTTCATCTTTTCTCTTCTCTCCTTCTCCTCACTTCCTCTTTCCTTTCCCCGTTCACCACATCCATCTTCCCTTCATCTCCCTCACCCACTCCTTTCCCTTCTACTCCTTCTTTTAATCCTTCTTCCTTTCCTCCTCTAACCCTTCTCATTCTTCTTTATTTACCATGTCTGTTCCGCCATCCATATCTAAAACGTATTTTCTAAAGCTCGTGAGACTAGTTAAATTCAATTAAAAATTGCACTAAGTTCTATAAAAAGAGTACAAAATAATAAGAATTATTAAATGAATTAGGTACCTTCTACTGAACTATTAAAGATGTTAGTAAAAGAATCTTCCATAAAACTTACTATATAAACTTAATCGATGTGATCAATTATTTTCACGGTCGATATATCTAACAAATTTCCATTCTAAACTTTAATCTATTTCCATTTTGTAAACGACAGTCCTTCTATAACTACGCCATGTAACAAGAATAGACGGAGAATAAAAAACAGATGTAATATATAATAAGGGGTTAATATGTCCATAAAAATCAATGGATAACTACTTAATTGAAAAACTACAATTTAATGAAATTTATATTTTTCTTTCAAGTTAAATTAATAAGAAAATAATACGACCATTTCTTATTAAATTGAAACAATGGGTCGTTATATTTATATTTTCTTATCTGCTTATTAATCGAAACTAATACTGTGAAACTAACGTTTATTTTGTACTATAACTTTTTACGGATGTTCATTGTGGTATAGTTAAACTAGTAAATCAGAATATACTAGAAATTCGACTACTACTGACTTAAAAAAAAATAAAGGTTTCCGTTTATCTGTAGCGTCTTTTTGTTTTAATTGATTTATGAAATCTCTTATACAATCTTGGCTTGTATTAAACAAATACACAATAACCCCGCTAATCCAAAATTTCTGATAATCCGAACTAATTTCTAATTTTTTACTTTCTCTTGCCTACTGTATATGAATATAGCCTATGTATATAGGAAGGAAAGTATTGTTTCCATGTCAATTTTTCGAAATCGAGTTTTCACCGGATCTACACGTTTTCAGACCCCTGAACCCAAAAAACATGTTTTTAGCAATTGGTGTGTGTGTGTGTGTGTGTGTGTGTGTGTGGGTGGGTGGGTGGATGTGTGCGCGCACACACGCACACACACATCGTACGGTGTGCGTGCGTGTGTGCGTGCGTGCGTGCGTGCGTGTGTGGGTGGGTGGGTGGGTGGGTGGGTGGATGTGTGTGCGCGCGCGCACACACACACACACCGTACGATCAACAACATCGTACGATCTTGAAACTTAAAACTTAGGTTAGATACTACTACCGGACCCGACACGAACATTTTCTTCAAAATCGGTCAACTGGAAGTAGTAGTTTATTCGTGTAATTTTTCACTTTTTTGTAATTTTCTCAAAAACGAGTCTTATGATTTTTTTTAAATCTCCTCGTTTACTAAATTTTTTATGCTTTACAAGATAGGGTAGGCGTCAAATCTGCTGAAATTCTTGGAGAGGCTGTTTTCACGTAAAATATTATTTTTTTAAGATTGCGGCTTTAAAATGCATTTAGCCACAAAAATGTCTAGCCTACAATAAAAGTTGTAGAGAATTTAAAATCCTACAACTTTTATTTCAAATGTTCCTATATTTTTGAATAACGGTTGGTTTAGCGGTAATTAGCGATTTCCTGTTTTGTTTTCTCACGAAAACGTGTAAAAACCGATTTTTTTTAAGATTTTAGTCTTAGTATGTATTTTACGACAAAAAAGTAGCTATAATCAAATTTATAGGAAGTTAACAGATCTACAACTTTCGTTTCAAGCATTTTTCTCTACAGAGCCTAGTTTAGCGTGAAAGAGTGATTTTCCGTATTTTTCAACCAAACTGAGGTTGATTTTCATTTTGCGGCTTTCACTCATGATTTAAATTAGGTTATGTTTATTGAGGTTAGTTTTTTGTTTATTTCTAATGTTTTATTACTAATGTTAGGTTATATTGTTCATTATTTGCATTGGCAAGAGAACGTTGTGTAAGTGTTTCACACCAGATTTTTTTTAGGTATATTACAAAACTTGTTTTGAAATATAAACTAAATAATTCTTTTATAGGCTTCTAAATATAAAAATCGGGCGTGAAAAACCCACACAACTTTCTCTTGCCAATGCACATAATAAACAATATAACAACATTAGTAAACAATGCAAAAAACGGAAATATGGCCGCATATTAAATTCTTAAATGTGTTAAAATAATAAAATTGGTTGAATATTTGGGGGATAAAAATTAAACTCCTTTAAATCTATTAAGATAATAAAATTCTGTGAAATATTTGGAGGATGTAGATTAAATTTCTTTTAATCTCAAAATAAGAAAAATTTTGTGAAATATTTTGGGGATATCAACAGATCTCCTGTATGCATTAAAAATTACAATATTATTAACTATCCTAAACATATCGAAAAATCTAGTTAGCAGAATCATGAATCTCTTAGAGAAAAATTATGTAATTCGCATTAATGAATGATTCAGTAAAATCTCAAGATATATGAGATTTTACTTGCAAAAATATCGAATATTTTATGTATGAGCATGATTGCAAATTTCCATTGAATATTTTCTTACGAGGAATATATATTTTTCGTATAATATAAAGAAGATACAGTGCATTGAAATTGTATGAGATATTGAGCTGTGTTAGATTGAATTAATGTTTATTTTTCAAGTGGATTTTAAATTCAAGCAAAGCGAAAAAGAGGTGTGTTGATCCCGATCGGGATGAAAGGAGAATGATTGTCAGTTCTATAGGTTGACGGTGAACGGTTTAGTGAGAGGGTGGATTTTTGTGTTGAAGGGTGAGGAGTTTCAGATACATAGTTGTTCTCAGATTGATCAATTCAAATATTGCTGAAAAAGAATCTGAGCCGCCGCCATATTTATCATGAAATATCAAAACTGCTGGTACAGTAAATATAATTCTCTGTCGACATGTCATGAGTATACAACCAATGCGGAAAATTGTACGTAATGATGAAGAATTATATGAAATTAACACACACCGATACACTCGTTATTCGAAAGCTTAAATTTTTTTCTATTTCTCGTTTTTTAAGAATTCAATTCTTCATTGTTCTGTACACAAAAAATTAATATCTCACAAATTTAATTTGGACTTCTATACTTAAACCCATGTTACATAATATACTTCGTCTTTCGAAGGCTGCCTTTACCATCATATTCGTGATCTTATTTCTCGTGTTTGACCATTACTTATATACTTTTTGTACCTAAACAAAGGTTTTCTATAGGCTACCTTTAAAAATTATAAAATATACATATACATATATTGTGGTACAGTTTGACGGTTTGCTTTAAATAATTGATAAATGAAATCTTAATCGAAATCCCAAAATTCTATCAACTATGAATGATTAAATTTGGGTTGACGTTGGTTATATATAATACCTTTTCAAGAATTTAAAAAAATGAAAGTTTTGTTACATTCATAAGTGCTTTTAATCTTAGGTCTTAGGTCTTAGGCTTTTTAACCTAAGAAAATCTGTTTAACTTTTTCAGAAAGTAGGCCTAATGAATAACCAAAAATGACTTGGTAAATAAACCCTTCAACCACCAACCACGGTAATAAAATACATTTTTTAACCAAATATATAATCTTATATTCGTGAATCGTGTGTACATTTACACACTTCCCTTCTACACCTATCACATAATCACATAGAAAACGTAACAGGCATTAGAGTAGATACCTGCTATTGTTTAGTTCTACAGCCGAAAGGCTAGTTTGAACCTCTAGAGGTTTTACTAAGTAAACGAGGAGTGAGGTGGTTTACGATTGCCTTCCTCACTGAGTAGAAAAGTATGCTTATCAGCATGCCAGGCCCTGCGAAAAGCACCTACTTTCCACTTCATTACAGAGTCTGGCTGTATAGTGAAATTGATTACTCTCAGAGAAGATAACTCTGACTAATGTCTTTTACACCTCTACCTCTTCTGTTCTTAAACGATTCAGTTATTTAATTGGCTGGCCATGTCATGTGATAAGAAACAGAACTATTTATTTTAGCCTTGCAACGAACAGATTGAGTGTAAATGAATTGACATTCCACCTGTCTGTCATCGGCAGAGATAAATTCCCAATTGGGATTTTTCCTTAATTTTTATCAACTGTGTGCTAACTTCTGTTATCAATTTTCTTAACTCATTCTTATTACGTTAGGCAACAACAACATCTACAAATTAAGGAAAAGAGCTTCATTTTAAGAGAAATTACTGGTATAGATACCAATTATAACCTGAACACAAAAATTTTATGATCAGTTGATTTCAAGCAGAGTTGGATTAACAGCTTTTTGCTTGTCGTCTTGGACAAGGTGCATTTTGTTTGGCAGAGTAACTCGGACAAACTAGTTTTTGAATGTCCAACCAATTTTCTAAGCTAATTTTGTAGTGTTTTTAACACGCTTTGAAAGGAAATAGGTTCATAATGATGAAGAAATGGTTCTGTGATGCAAAATCTGTCGTAACTAAAAATCGAAAAATTGGACATAGGCCTACTGCTTTTTGAATGTCTGCTCCTCCAAGACGTAGCCTATAACATCATCTGATCTGTTTTTATATTAGTCCCCAATTATCAGTTATGTACTTCCA
Source organism: Catonia carolina (assembly GCA_035578175.1). Classification (NCBI taxonomy): domain Eukaryota; kingdom Metazoa; phylum Arthropoda; class Insecta; order Hemiptera; family Achilidae; genus Catonia; species Catonia carolina. The sequence continues at coordinate 248,913,568 of JAQMRL010000001.1, read as the reverse complement.
AAAATCAGACATATACTTTATTATATTTAATAAAAGTTCCTGAATGTTTTGAGCTGTGAAATATAAATTAAAGCATTAAATAATCCTTATCCAATTACTTGAAACGTAATGTTAATGAAAAGGGTTAGATATAGTTTTTGCCGTAATTTTAAAAGATTTATTTTTTTATTTTTTGTTATAAAGTAAAGGGTAGACCAAACAGCTTAGTGGAAGGGATGTTTTGGAAGTAACATTTGGCGAAGAAGAAACATTAGCGAAAACTGACGATATTAGGTCCTTTATGATAATATTATATAGGATATAATATATATAACATACACATAAGAAACGGAGAAAGAGAAGAGACAGAGTCTAGGACTAGCTTTAATTTGATCTTGTGTTATGCAAAACTGGATACTCTCCCGTTCATCCCGTAAGACACATCCATCATCCCTGTCATTGCCTTCTAGCCACTCCTTCTAATACATAAGGCCTTCTACTCTTCTCACCCTTCGACGTCACTGATAATTAAACACACCACTGTGCAAAACCACAACTATAGAAGCGAACACCTCCCTTCCACCCTCTGTGCTAACTAAACAATCTGATAATTGTTTTAATGCTGATCTCAAATGTTTAGGGAAAGAGGCATACGCCATGTCACAAATCAAACTTCACTGAGCTTGATTGATAGAACTTAACAAGATTGTCTTAATTAGTAACATTCGAATTTCCACAGTTATGTAAAATCTCGTTTAAACTTACTTTGTACAGTTAATTAAATTTAAAAACAATTATAAATTATTTAAAAAATATTTTGTCAATTAAAACTGATTTTAAACAACGCGATGTATCAAAAATATAGTACGTTTCTTGCAACATATACACTCACAATAAATCTGGACTATATAACTATGAGTTTTATTATTTCTTTTTAATTTTTGAGGTGTAGTGCTCATTAATGGCAAACCAGTTCCACGTAGGCATTTTAGATTCATATTATAATAAATTTATTTATTTTCAGTGTCTTGCTACATAGTCTACATATGAAGCTGCCACATTTTTTTCAAGTAGGCCTAAAGAAACATGAAAACAAATTCAAGATTAATAATACTATTAAATACGGAAAATATTGTCAGATAATTTTATTATCAGTCTCTTATTGTTTTTCAATATTTTGAAGAAAAGGAGTTTGTCTGCAGAATATTATTATTTAGGCACAGTGTATTATTTTTACTTTTTCTTAAATAAATAAATAAATAAATAAATAAATAAATATGAAGGGAATGAAAGTATTTTTTTCATGTAAAATTTTCGAAATCGAGTTTTTACCAACAATACGCGTCTTCAAGCCCCCTAAACCCAAAAAACTTGTTTTAAGAGATTGGTTTTGTGTGTTTGTGTTTGTGTTATTGTGTTAACAAGATTGTCTTAACTAGTAGCATCCGAGTTTCCACAGTTAGGTTATGTAAAATCTCGTTTAAATAAACGTTTATATAAAACCTCGTGTGTGTGTGTGTGTGTGTGTGTGTGTGTGTGCGCGCGCGCGCGCGTGTGCGTGTGTGTGTATACGCGTGTGTGTGTGTGTACAAAATATCTCAAGAAAGGAATATTGTACGATGTTAGTCTTGAAACTTAAATTAAGTACCATTAGGGGATGTAAAAAAGCTAAAGTTTTGTAAGAGGTGACAGCTGAAAATGAGTGATTAAGAATGCCAGACATGACTGAAAATCGAAACTGGGATCCCTGGTATAGAAGCCAGTTGTACTGACCACTACACCAACGAGCTGTCCAAGAACAATAAGTAGAAACTTCTAACAATTATTTTTTTTGGAAATTCATAAGCTTAATGGAGTACAAATTAAACAATCCAGTTACAAAGTAGACGTAGTCCATTCTACGATATAGTTGATAATGTACATTTTCGAAGTAGACCTTGTGATTCCTTTTTAACTTAAAAATTCACGGTTTTTGAATTATTCATTAGATTAGAACAATAAATTAAAATTTATTCTAAAACACTACTTTCCTGTCATCGTAAGGCCTACTCTAAACCTATTGACGTCATTTTTTATCACTTTAAAACTCTTATCTTTGAGCAAACTGAATGTAATTTAAACCACTAAGTCATTTTAGTAACAGTTTTATGGAAATGAAATTGTTTTTATCCCTGATTTAAAGTCGAATATAAAACAATATTTTATTACCGTGTGGTTCAGATAAGGGTGTTCTGCCCATGACAAATCTATGTCGTTTTGATAAAAAAAATACTTACGTTGTATGTATACTTAACAATCTGCTATATAATTTTGAAAATGATCCATAACACCCTTGTATTATACGGTTTCATAACTGAGATTATTTTCAAACATAATTCTGCAAACAATATAATACCATTCTATTGTAGTTTATTTCTATTGTCAAATTATGTTTTATTTCGAATTCGGTGACAAATTTTATTATTGGTTAATTTTTGCTAATAGTCATAGTTGTTTCTTTTTTCTGTTTGTATAATTTTAGACCACATGAAGTGACTTTAGGCATTTCTTAAGCTCATTTTGCAGCCCACCTTCTCAATATTCGTGCACTATAAGTTTTTCTCCTTTCCTCCATCCACCCGGTATTCTGTTTTCGCTTTTTATAGAAACCCTTAAAGTAAGTAATCAAATACCTAGACTACATGAATTTTATTATGTTTTCTCGGTTTATTTCAGTTTTCTCAATATACCTTCTGACTTCTTTGTGCCAATTATCCAACATCTTAGGTCTGTTGTTAAGTACCTTAGAAATTTGTTTCGTTATTGACTCTATTCAGGCGTTTGTCGAATTTTAGTCTTATTTTTCTAATAGTTTTTATTAATCTTTCGTTTTTCTTGTAGAATTCTTCTCGACCTTGTAACCTCTTCTTTTTGTCTAGGTCATCAACCGAAAGGCTGGTTTGAACTTCTAGAGGCTTTACTAAGTAAAACAAGGAGTGAGGTAGTCTATAATTCCCTTCCTCACTGAGATATGCTTTCCACCCTGCAAATGACATATTCTCTTCATTCACTCACCACAGGGTCTGGCTGTATATGAAATGAAATCCATTACTCTCAGAAGAGACAACTAAGACTAGTTTCTTTTACACCTCTCCCTCTTCTGTTCTTAAATGCTTCAGTCATATAATTGGCTGACCATGTGATAAGAAACAGAACTATTTTCTGTAGCCCTGGATTTAGCAAATCGAGTGCAAAATTTAACCCTTCACTTGTCTGTTATTTTCGTAATCTATATTGTCCGTCTATCTTTGAATCTATTATCTTGCAGAGGATCTTTCTCTCAATTCTCTTGGACCAGAGATCCCTAGCATTCTTAGGCATTATTTTAAGTACATATAAGGTCTTATCATAGTAAGAAAAATTATTTGTTTTACTTATCTCGAGAGTGTTTTCTTCGTTACTACAAGTTTTCAGTTCTTTGAAGTCCAGCGGCCATATTTCCTCGCCTTATATTGTCCACTTCCGTCTTACTGGCCTCCAATTTAATTACCTCCTTAAAGAAGCCTACTTGAAGCTATCAACTTTTTCAATTTTTTCGTGTTGTCTTCATGTGACGCTGGGTTGTTTTGACACAAAGTAATATGTTATTGTTTTTAATTTCCTACTATTTAAATTCATAATAAATAATTTTTGGTTGACCATTATTATAGAGGGTATTAATTATTTTAACCTTTGTGGTGCATAGAAAATTCTATCCAGACTTTAGCTTAGAATCTAACTAATTTCTTTGTATCCCAAACTGGCTTCTATGCCTAGGTGTCGGGTTTGATTCTCGGTCAGGTCTGACACTTTTTCATCTGTATACTATATCAACTCACTTTTGCCCATAACAGGCAGGTGGGGTGTTAACTTATTTTCACTCAATTTGTTAGTTCCCGAGCTGCAAAAAATAGTTCTGTTTCTTAACATACGGTCAGCCAATTATTCATGACTGAAGCATTTAAGAGCAGAAAAAATAAATGTGTAAAAAACACTAGTCAGTGTTATCTCCTCTAAAAATAATGAATTTCATTATTCAGCCAGACCCCGGGGTGAATGAATTGAACGTCTCATTTGCAGGATGAAAAGTAAGTGCTTTTCAGAGGGCCTGTCATGCTGATAAGCATACTTTTCAACTCAGTGAGACAGGCAATTTTAAACCACCGGCTGCTGACCTAAACAAAAACAACATCACCTCATATCATTACCTCAGCAAAAGCAAAAACTTATGTAGGCATCATCAGGCAAAAATTATAGCATTATAAAACAATATGATTATGACTTCACAAAATATCCAGTAACAAAATGAAAGAAATATTTAAATGACATTGTTATTTTTTTCAAGAAATTTTTTTTTTTTTGATGAATAAAATGTTTTAAAACAAAATGTTACTACTAAAATAAGATCATAGGCCAACTTGTGTTTAGTAGCCTAAATTGTTATTTAAAAGCATTATTTTGTCGTTGGATGTCGAAAAATTTGTCAAATTTATTATGGGCCTTCGGGCCAGCCCAGTCAGTCAGCTGGTAGAAAGTCGCTATTATTTGTTAAGTAACACCGGTTGGGCAAGCGACTTTGTATGGTGACCAGATGACAGCCATCCATGAACAAACTCTACTGGGGGTCCCTGTTCAAACTCATGTCTAATCTATGTCAAAAAAAAAAATACAGCAAAAAGCAGCGATCAAATTGGGTAGTTGTCATCAATGTACAGTTCCCGATAACAAATAAAAGCTAAAAAAAAAAATTTATTATGTTTTACTGAAAATTTCACAGTTAATCGTTAAATTCCACACTGCTGTGTTTATAATTAAAATTATCAAGTCTTGTATAGCATTGAAAAGGCGGGTAAAGACATCGGATTAACCAAGAAAACTAAGCTGCTTGTTTACATCATTCTTTGTTGGATTATTGTTACGTGCGCCATGTTAACTTAATCAGGCCTGCAGTACTTTATTAATAGATGAAAGCCTGAAAGTTATTTACAAAGTTCGTTGTAACTTAGGGAGAACTTTCTGTTTGTCATCATATTTTTTCCTCCAATGTTATTTTTTTTATATTCTTTGGGGGTAAATTTATGACGTCATCGATGAAAAGCATATAATGTAATGGTGCGAGAGCCGTAATAATAATAATATTAATATAAAATGGAAGAATAATAATATACGTTGTATGAAAGTGTGGGATGGAATAATGTTGCATTAACAACGGTCAGGAGAGAAAATAAGGGAAAGAAGAAATAAGAATATATAAATAGCGAAACGAAGCGGGAGATTTGAATTGAGAAACGGGCGAAGCGTAAAGTAAAACATACACACACGCACACCTGGTTGATTTTCATATGCGTGCAACCGAGAGATAGCTGCATAACGTATGCACTTCAGTCAACCTATTTCACACTCTTCGGCTTTACAATGCACACCACCCTCACCATCACGATTCTGCATTCCGGTCTCCTCTTTCTCTGCTTCACAACAGTCGCGTAATCATCCCATCTTCATGCCGTGAACAACGACTAGACCGTATTTATTTGCATTTGCTCCTAACCAATTTATTTTCAACCGTTCAACACCTTATAATTTTCTTTTTTGTCATATTGTATCATAATTCGAAATTCACTTTCTTGATCTTCGCCAAAAGAAACTTAGCCTATAAAAAAATAAACAAAATTTTCTAGAGTTTTATAGAAATTGATAAGCCAAATTAACTAGGCTATTATCCTACAGTACAAGAAAATATTTTGGCTATATTAAAAGTATTAGGCTATACAGTACAACAAAATATTTTTGTCGAAATCTACTCACAAATTGTTCATGAATATGGATTTATTTTGAACCATTTCTTATAAACCAGCGTGTCTTCAAACTCTAAGAATTCAAGAACATGAAAACATTATTGTAGGGTGACTTTGAATTACCAAATCAAGTCCTAGAAAAGCAATTGCACATTTTTTCTGGATTTAGTTTTGCAATTCTCTTGTTAAAAAATAAGTTGTGAAAATATTATTTATCTAGTTTTCATTACAATCTAACCTAATTAACAATTTGGGAAGAACTGATATTCAAAAATTTTGTTTTACTGTATCCAGGAGACACCAAAAAGGAGTATAGTACATAATTAGGAAATAACTGATAATCTAAATTTTAACATACATGTTAAATTTATTACTTACCAATAATTTATTACCACTACTAACTAGCTTACTTTCATAATAATAAAATAAAATAATAAAACACAATTTGCCAAAATTCCTTAATTTTTTGAAGTATAGCCTAATCCTTTATTCACAAAATTAATGAAGTTTACTTCAATCAGTTATACAAAAATATCAAAAATATTCTTGCCACGGTATCAATTATCTTAAAATTTTCTTTGTTTAATTTTGATAAACATAATAATCGGCATTAAAATGTTCCTGAAAAACTTTCGGTGTTACGTCTTTTGAAAAAATCCCTCTCTGTTTAATTATGGCAATAGAGTATGAATTATAAACGAAAGAAGCATGTCAAATTACAATATTCTTCATTTAATTTGTGTGCTGCTTAGTGCTTAAATTAAATGGAAATTCGTAAATAATTCGGTTACTATCAAAAATTTAACTATTATCCGTCCATACCTGTTAGCCTAAGTTCTATACACATCTTACACACAAAATAGAACTCTTGTAAACAAGTAGGTTATACAATACGCTTTGTTCATAAAACCTTTAAGGATTTTCCGGTGCATTCAGTGTCAGTCGGGTCACTAAGACCTACTGTGTTGTTACTCAGAGTTTAAAGTTCTGGCATATTACAATATTCTAAAATAAGTATGGCCAGTGATTGTTTCTTCTGGACTATATTCACTGGCCAGGACACAACTAAATAGGTAAACATGATTACTTCCAGGTTGTTTTTAGATCGGAAGAGAAGTTTTCTGAAACTACATTTTGTAGGAAGAACCAAAATGTAAAAATATATTTTTATCGTACATGCTTTTTCTTATACCTGAACGAAACAAGGGCCTTTCTGTATCTCATTAAGCAGAACATCGTACATACTTAGTAGTAGACGTTCCCTCATCACGTAATATGATGGTGTTGACCTGTTATCGAACCCGGACTGATACTACCAGTGCAACCCAAGTGTAGTCACTTAGGAGAAAACTAGATGGGGCTCTTCAACATTTTAGTACCAAAGACTGTACGGGTTTTGCCAAGTTGAATTGGCAACCGTCAAAAGCCCTTCTCCGGCACCTCCCCGGAGAGGTTCTTTCTTTACCTGGCATTTTTCCACAAATTAAGAGCTTACTTATACTTACTGAGCTTACGGAAATGTCAAAGTTGGGCAGCTATCCAAACCGTCTTGTTTTCCTGCACATCACTTAACCAGGAACCTCCATTTAAAGGGTTGTTTGAAAATTTATCCGTTTCTTCTTCTTCCTGACATGGATTAGGCCTAGGTCTTCTGATCTGTTCCGACTTCTTTGCTCATCTTCTTCGCGGCCTACCCACATCAGTTATTGCTTGCTCAATTCTTGCTTTGATTTCTTCAGTGCAGTTGTTATTTTCATTAAGCATTATTCCTAAATATTTGTAATTCATATACTGTCGACTCTTCTTTTATGAATTTTCAAAGTTTTTTTGCTATTATTAGTCTTCTTATTTTTATTAAAGATTATGCTCTTGCCTGTTCTCAACTCACTTTCAGAAATTAGCTATATATTTTGATAAATTCAATCCTTAGAGATAATATCACTATTTCCATTATTTAAGTAATGCATCTTCTCCGTGGACTTCTAATGTCTCTTAGTCCATGTGGTTTATAGTTCTTCACTTTTAAGGGTACTTTCTCTTTCTGCATTCTCTCCAGATGCTGTCTCAAGTTAATACGATTAAGTTTTACTCCTTCGTTCAAGCTATATATATTCCTAGTTCTGCTCTTATTGCTTCATTCCTTATATGGTCTAATCTTGTGTGCTCTTTTTTCCTTTGTAGGAATCTCATCTCTGCTGCCTGAATCTGGTTTTCTTGTGACTTTGTAGTGACCCAAGATTCACTTCCATAAAACAACGGGAGTAACCATCATCTTATAAAATCTCATTTTTGTCTTCTTCTGGCCTTATTTTTCAGTGTTCTACTGATGGAACTATATATAGCTTGAAATCTGTTAATTTTGTTCTCTACGTAGTGATCAACATCATAGCCAATGTCGCACCCCAGATAGCTGCAGTGGGAGACCTGTTTCAAGAACTACATCATCCATGACTATCTTCGTTCTTACAGGCTACTTTTCTTTGAATGCCATAACTTACGATTTAGAGCTAGACACCTAGTGCTATTATTAGTGTTTCTGAAATTACCTCGACTTTTAAATTTTTTAAACTTACAGATGCTCGTAAGACTACAATTTTCATGAAATTTTTCTGGATAATAATCGAGTCAGTTTTAACGGTGTTATATAGGAGTGTTGATAATTTAAATGATATATATATAATTTATAATAAAAAATATACTTTGATTAAGGTAATGTAAAAGATGTGTACATATGCACTATGTCTGTGACAAGAATAGAATCGCACCCCATGGAGTTTATTCCTTGTAATACAACCCCTCATCACCTCACTGTGGACATCGCGCAATGCAACTACATCGAGAGGGATATGAGATGCAAGGCTACCACACAGACTCGTAGGCCTACATATGCTTACTTATATATACACGCACACACATATGTAGACAAAAAGGGGGAAGTTAATCGCGGTGAATACAGTTGATAAAACAACCAAAAGCATCATAACCTTTTCCACTACCCCATACACTATCCTACAGTAGTACTCCGTTGTATATACACTATCACCCACCCTTACGACGGACTCTTTTTTCCCTCTACAATGTGACTCAGAATACATCTGTGTCACTTTGATAACATTCTGCATATGAAAAATGGATATTTACTAAAAACAGAAAAAAGCAAGTGAAAGAAAGAGAAAATATCACTCAATTCTCACATCACACCCCTCGTTTTTAGTTCCGACTACTTACATGTGTCTGTGTACATATACACAAACATACACTAAACACACACACACTTATGTACCAGGAATGACGAGGTGATATATTTTCTTGCGCTAATGGTAGAACGTGTTCTTTTTTATCAATATGTTTCGTAGTTCCCTTCCTGTTTTTTTCTCATTTTTTTAATCTGAAAATTGTAATACAATACAGAAGATCGTCAGCGTATGATACGATTACAATAACGATTCTTTCGAAAGCCGGCCGCATTGGCGAAGTTGGTAACGTGCTCGCCTCTCATCATGCGGTCTTGGGTTTGAATCCCATTCAGGCACGGCATTTTTTCATACGTTACAAAAATCGTTTCATCATTCACCGTCTGCATTAGCAGTAATTGCAGAACAGTCAGACGTTAAACAAAAAAAAAAGATTCTTTCGAAATATCAATACTCATGTATATCGTATTTTGTAACAAACTCGTCAGATTTTAGGAATAACTACAATTTTAAAACAATATATTATTGTAGTACTCCTAAGCTCAAACTGTACCTAAACATGCACAAAGGTTTACAAGTGCCCATAAAAGGGAGGTGGAGTAATAAAATATTTGCAATCGATCTGCTAGTTCCAGGGCTACAAAAATAGTTATGTTTCTTACTACATGGTCAGCCAATGACTGAAAATTATTAATTTTTAATTAATTAATAATTAATTTTAATTATTAATTAAATGACCGAAGTTAAATGACAGAAGCATTTAACATCAGAAGAGGTAGAAGTGTAAAAGACACTAGTCAATAGTTGTCTCCTCTGAGAGTAATGAATTTCATTATAGAGCCAGATTACGTGATGAATGAAGTAAACGTGTCATTTGCAGGGTGAAAAGTAGTTTTTTTTTCAGAGGGCTGTGCTGATAAGCATACTTTTTCCACTCAGTGAGGAAGGCGTAAGTAAACCACCTCACTTCTTGTTATGCTTAGTACAGCCTCTAGACGTTCAAACCAGCCTTTTGGCTGATTTACCTTAACACAAGCAATCCTATGATCCAATGAGATGAGAATGATACGTATGAAGTTTAAATGAGGAGTGGTCTTGTACAAATTCAGGACGATTATTCCTGAGAGTGAATAGTTAATTGAACAGCAACCTTTAAATTACACCGAAAACCACTGGTTTTTATGGTATAAAAAATAAAAATTACAAATAAACAAAAATTACATCGTACTGAATAATTTGATAAATTGTCATTAATAAATTAGGTACACATAAAATTATACAACTTTTGTATTTATGTATAAATTTAAACTTTCTATTCGTTGAAAAATCCCATAAAATGTATAGTGTCATTTTATCTACTTTATTTTACATTCTATCATTGATATGCTCACTTTTCTTCTAACAGAAATGATTTCTTTCCCCCGTTGCCACGAAGTTTTTTATTATTTTACAGGCGCGTGAGTTGGGGACGAAAGCTTTCGATAAGACATTACGCCAATCCTATCTATCGGACATTCCTATAAAAAACTTCATTCCCCTCAAACCATTTGCTCTTTTTCGATCCAAAGAGTTTCCGATAATTCGTAAGTCGTGTCGCAAAAAGGACTCGGCTATATTTTCCCTAAAAACACTATAAACATACTTTAGGTCGAGGAGTTATTCTACCCTTCTTTACGCCCTTAACCAAATATATACATACGGAACCCATTATTTGGATCATAAATTGGCTATATTATAACACATTCTATTCTGTGAAAAGACATATAAGTACAATAAATGAAAAGGAAGTGTGAAAAAGGATAGGCCTATCAGCTTTTCGAAAAAATCACTATATATATGCAATATAATAGTGTTTTTTAATCAGGTATTGAAATTTAAATTATTTTAATATTGTTTGAAATCCATAGTACCTATACAGTTTTGTCAACTGAATAACTACAGTTTTTGGTTTATAGGAATTGAATGAATTAATTTTTACTTTCTCTTGTCATAATACATGAATAATGTAGGGAAGGAAAGTGATGTTTTCATGTTGATTTCTGCAATCAAATTTTCACGGATAGCCTATAGGCCTACACGATTTCAGATCCCCTGAACCCAAAAAACATATTTTTAGCGATTGGTCTGTGTTTGTGCTTGTGTGAACAAAAATTTCAGGAACGGAATAACGTATCAAGTTGAAACTAGAAACTTAAGTAAGATATCACTACGAGATCCGACACGAACATTTTCATTAAAATCGGTCAACTAGAAGTTGTAGTTTATTCACGCAATTTTTCACTTTTTTGAATTTCTCAAAAACGGCTTCTATTTGTTTGTTAAATTGCCTCATTAACTACATTTAAATTATTCTCTGCAAGATAGGGTAAGCGACATGTCTTCTGAAATTCTGAGTGAGGTTGTGCTCTCGTGAAAATTTTTGTTAAGATTGCGGGCTTCACATACGTTTGAGAGCAAAAGTATAGGCTATAAACTTAAGTTGTAGAACATTAAAAACCTACGACTTTGATTTCAAACCCAATGAGATGAGGATGATGTGTATGATGACGTGTAAATTAAGTGTAGACCCAGGCCGACCATTCCTGAGAGAGTATGGTTAATTGAACTGTCTAGTATTCAAATTCGTATAAAAGTAACTACCTTTACTGAGATTTGAACCAGGAACCTTCGTCTCCAAAAATCAGCTGATAAACAGCTGACTCGCAGCGACGACTTTACCTCTTGACCAACCCGATGGGTCAACGCTTAGTTTAACGTCAATTAGTGATTTTTCTGTATTTTTTCATCAAAATCAGTAAAACAAATTATTTGGTTTTTTCATATTGCGACCTTAGTACCTATGTATTTCGAGACAAAAATGTACACGATTAAATTCGTAGGAAATAAAAACATCTACTACTTTTATTTCAAGCATTTTCTTCTACATAGCCTAATTTAACGTCAATTCGTGATTTTCCGATTAAGCCTATGAAATCAACAGAGGTTGATTTCATTTTGCATCATTGACTCATGATTAAAATTAAATTGTTTTTCATTTTACATTGTTTACTAATGATTAAACATAGGTTATACTTTTCATTATTTTTACATTGGCAAGTCGTGTGAGTGTTTCACAGCAGAATTTTTCTGATAAATTCCTACACATTGTTGCAGTTATAAAAAGTAGAAGAAAAATGGAAAACTGAATGAATATCGACAGCACAGAAGCGGAACGATATTGAGAATTGAATTCATGAGTAGGAGCTAAAGCAAGCTCGTTTTTCAACGTGCCCAACAGCTACCATCCCACACACCTGAACTAGCAAAACCACTACTCTCTGTAACGGGCTCATACGCATCAATCAAATTCTTTTTCTCCTTCCAACCGTAGGAGTTATCGACTCAAGGGAAGGAATATTTACAAATAATTTGAATTTACGTTCCGGTTTTTGTTCTTTTGTGTTGCACATCAATAGCTAATTTTATTGTTATATTCTTCTTTCTAGCTCTATTTTAAAATATTAATCCCCATAAGAAATTTCATGATCGTTCAAATTTTTGCAAATTTTAAAATGATGTGCTTGTAGGTACCTACCGATAACAAATCAAAATTGGAATAGCTGATTAAAAATAAAAATGACCGCCTCCGTAAAGTAGTGGTCGCACGCTAACCTACAACGCGGAGGTCCCGGGTTTGATTCCCAGCTAAGGTCTGGGAATTATCCCAAGTCAAAACCCACTTTTCTAGTTATACAGATCACTCTACAGGCCAAAAGAAAGAAAATACTTTATATAAACATGTCTTAAAACGCTTTGGAACGGAGTTACGGGTACCTAGCGAAAGATTTTGCATGAAAGTCGGTACCCTACCCTCGGTGAAATGAAGACTTGTTGAAATTCTAAAAAGGTACATTAAGGGACGAATACAGTTGTCTCTTATGGTTTTTATCCTGAAATATCGAACAAAATTGGTCCCACAACTGTATAGCTCTTGGTTTTTAAGATATTCAACGTAAAACAGAAAAAAACTGTGCCTAAAAACACGTTTTTTTAGGTTTGACCAACAATTACTGTTAAATAATTAATATATACATTTAAAAGTTAAAACTAAACTTGTAAAATATTTAACTCTCAATAAATTGGTAAAAATAAGGCAAGAAACAACCATAAGAAATAGCCCACCGTAGTGGCTAATAACCAAGATGTTATTGTAAATAAATAAATAAACTACTGTCATTAATACAAATAAAGTAATATAAAGTAAATATATTTACATTGTTTTCAGTTTACTTTAAGGGTGCAAAATTCAACTGGTCTCTATCAAAGAGTGACAAAGTTAGTTTAAAATCAGGTCCTATGCGATGCAAGAAAGTTAAGTAGAATGTTTACTTTGTCCCAATCCTGACCTATGCATCAGAAACATGGAAAGATGGAAGGAAGGCAGGGAGTAGAATACAGACTGCAGACAAGAAATTCAAAAGGACTAGTTAAGCTAAAAACAAATAAAATAAAAAATGATGTAATTTGGGAACAACTGGGAATGAACAACTTGATGAGGAGGATTGGACAGACAAAGCTACAATGTTTTGGTTTCGTCAGTAGAATGAAGGCGAGAAGACTATGTGAAAGAATTTTGTTCTTGGAGACGGAGGAAAAAACACCAAAAAGTAGACCAAGAGTAAAGTGAATGGGTTAAGATATTGATGAATTGGGTAAAAGATATAACCAAGAGAGCAATGGAGGAGAAATGGTTCAACGACAGAGAGATGGAGAGAAGTTGTGTTGGAGTCAACCCAAGGGAAGTTGAAAGAGGAAAGAGAATAATGATTACTTCTGGACTAATGAGAAACTTACATTTTTATCAAGTTATAAAATATTATGTTTTTTCTTCAGTGAAGAATTTAATTTTAGGGAGTAATTTAACCATCACTGTTGAAAGATGATGATATTTCTTATACACAGTTAAGTTTTACTAAGTGTTTAAAATATTTAACAAGTAATTTAGATATATAATTTAGTCAGCCCATAATTAAAATACAGTGGTATGTCGATTACTCGAACATCTATCAACCGAACGACTGGTTATCTGGATGCCCTTCAGGAAACAAAATAGTAAAATATGTACATTTATGTACGTTTTACAAGAATCTAAATATACACACTATGTACGTTTATGCAATGAAAAAAAATTATTTAATACATAAGTATGAAGTATATAATAGTACATTGTTTATAAAATTACCAAAAAAGAAATGTATCATCTAATATGTAATATAAAAAATATGCATGCATATACAGTAGTTATAAGTAATCCAACATACCTTATAATTGTATTCCAGGATTATACATAAGTTTACTGCACAATTTACACAATACCTATAGTAATAAAATAACTTTTTTGTTTTTAAGAACGCATGCTATTGATAAATTTAACTACTTATGCACTCAACATTTTAAACACATATTTTTCTGATCTAAAGATTTTGTGTGCATGCATAGTATGTAGTAGTACATGTTGAATGATGTTTATGGTTGCTGTTTCCTGATTACAAACAAAATATTATGTCTACAATGTATTACATACGCAATTATTATTGTATTACATTGTAATACAATGTATTACATACATTGTACTAACATTTTTTGTGGACAAGTTTTGTCCGCTTTTCAGAAATTGAATTTTCAAAACCATACAAATTAATTGTCCGTGTGCATTATGTAGAGGGTCCGTTGTTAGGAAATATTTTAATATTGTGTCTTACGGGAAAATGCTGGAACTTTTAAAATTGTCTGCTATTAGGAAATATCTGCAAATCAGAAGCATCTGTTAGTAGAAGTTTGACTGTATAACTTACAAAGTTAAAATACCATTTATTGTATTGAAACTTTGTATGATAATTCATAAATGCATTAAAAAAAATACAAATTATTATATATTGTTATTATTATTAAAATATTAATGAATAAGTTAAATACATTAGATAATAGTGATTTCATAAATGCATTTGTTTGATACACATGTACTAGATACATAAAATTTATTTTGCATAGGATTTGGCTGCTAGTAAGAGAGTTAATTCCCTCAAACAAAAGAAAATTTCCTATTTCTGTAAAAACTAATTTTGTGCAATATACTGTACATAATTCTGATTCTTTAGTGTTTTTAACTTATACTACATAATGCATTTATTTTCTAAAGTACAATATAGTGAATAATTGTTCGTGAATGTTCACAACATTTATGTATTTTTATATTTACGTATTTTTATTAAAAACTGAGTAACAAGTGCAACAGTGTTGTTTATATTGTAGCATATTATTCAATTCTAGCTTCTGTAGAGTAAGTTCAGAAAATCGGTTATCCGGAGAAATTCATTTACTGAACGATCAAATCTCCAATTAATCCGAATAATCAAGGTTGCACTGTATTTCTTTATTATTACTTCATACATTCTAACTACTAGTGTAAAATTTCTACTGTAGCCAATTTGTCTCTGATAATTTAAAAAATTTTACTTGGCTCTGTTAAAAACTCTAAATCATAGTAGCCTCTCTCTTAACCGATCTTTCGATTAACTGACTGTTTTCAAAAAGTTGTGTTTATTTTGTTCTTTTTTAAATTTTTTGTAGTAAATTTTGTCTTTTTAGCTGCATTAATTGCTCAGGTGAAACCCAACACCTCAACATTGCTATGAGCTGATAATCAAAAGAGCTATTATGTTAGCTAGGTATGTTTTTTTTATATAGTACATTATATCCTAGAAAGGCTCTGCAGTTTTTACAGTATGTTGAACAGTAGCTAACTTTAACTCCAGTTGATGTCCTGAATCTAAAAAGATGGTACGATTATACAGCTGACATACGAAAGAGTAACTTGAAACAAAAGA
Organism: Catonia carolina; assembly: GCA_035578175.1. NCBI lineage: Eukaryota > Metazoa > Arthropoda > Insecta > Hemiptera > Achilidae > Catonia > Catonia carolina. The sequence goes on along the minus strand of JAQMRL010000001.1, from coordinate 248,897,716 downwards.
AAGTGACAGATTATTTTTTCATAGCTGTAGGACTTTTGAACAACCCATCAATATAGGAAAAGTGAAATTAAGTAAGTCATTCATGTACTTTAGTACTGTGTAATTACACAGTATATCTAATCTTACTATATCATTCTATTTCATTGAGTTATATAATAAAATATTATCAATTCGTAATTTCATAGGGTTGTAAAATGAGCTGTCGTCATTTCAGTTATCCAACTGCGCCTTGGTCCCATCCAAGTTGATTAAAAGAGAATTCACTGTAATTGCATTTGTGAATGCTCTGTATACGAATCTTTTACTTGTTTTTTCTTATTTGAGTTAATTAAATATTATTTATGGTGGTATTTTTGTTATACATTATTACTTATTGCAATTACATTTTTACAGGTCATAAATTTGCATTTTAAGAAATGAATATCTTTAACAGTTATATCCACAATTCTTTGTAATCATAAGATTTTGCCTGCACCTGGATTTCCTGATATTCATCTCATTACTGATATACTTCTTAGATCATCTACAGGAATAAATATCAAAATAGTAAAACGATAACTGGATTTTGTAAGAATATTTTAAATAACAATATCTGGCTTAAAAATATTAATTAATTTTTTTTTTAATGTACCTCTTCTATCACCAATAGTGCACCTTACCACCCCAGATGGTCATAAGAGGCTGGCAGCATAAAAAGAGACAGGGAAGAAATTTAAGTATAACAGAACAGCCAAAAGACCCTGGGATGTTATACTAGTCAAAGATTGATGCTACAAACTAGTTAAACAATAACAAACAATTAAAAAATTCAGGATACACAGGAATACAAATTTCAATCCTTGCAATTTCAATAGAGACCAGTTAATTTTTGCATTCTTTTACAACTTTTTCCAATTTTCCATCTGATGCACACACGTAGCCAAAATTTTCATTCAGGGGTGCTGAATCTGGAAGTAAGTGTTTATTTTTCCACCTTTTGCAATTCAATTATGCACATTAAAGCACTTAAGAAGCACATTAGATGAAAAATTTTACCAGGAATCAAACTAGGAGCCGCAGAATATTAGTCTAGTGTGAAAATCACATTTTGAGTAAGGGGGCTAAAGCCCCTCAAGCCACCTCCCTAGCTATGTGGCTGGTCTGATGAGAAACCAGTCCCTACTGGCTGATTATCATGCAGAAAAGAATCTGCATTCTGAGGATAATACTAAAAAATGAATCCATGTAGCCTACTTATACTCCTCTCAATTTCTTTTTGAACAGCTTTCTGTTTTAAACATTATACGTTCCCAAACAGCTACATTTTAAAAATCAGTATACATTCTGTATATTCATTCAGTATATTCTGTAAGTGACACATAGAAAAAGTAAAGCATTTGAAAAATAATCACTTGCTTTTAAAGGTAAGAAAGATTGTAACTAATCTCTTTTGTAAATGTCTAATGTAGTCTGTGTACTTTGCATTCTGCTCATACTAAGAACAATAAATCCCGTGACTGAGTGAGATGAAGATGATAATAATGTACGATTTCTAAATGACCTAGAATACATTTAATAACCTAACCTAAAGTATGAAATATAATTTCTGTATCTTTGTAAAGAGTTGTAATAATGAAAATGTCATTAAATTTCTTAAAATTATTTCTGGAAAAAATAAAATGAGTAGTTACACAGGAAAAAGTAATAAAGCAGTTTTTCTATTGCACGTTTCTGAGCGTAACAATGAGCTCATGCAATTGCTAGTAGTATTATAACTGGCGACAGAGACAGACAGATTCATGGACTGAAATTGAAAAACTTCATTAGCCTTCAATTAAATCAGACATTCTAACTAGTAAAAAAATACGTAGCAATACAGTTTCTTAAACCAGAACTAAATAGTAAAAAGGAATATTGGTGATGCTCTTGAGAATTCTCAATAGTAAATCTTTCCAGATCAAATACATGTGGTTTTGGAAATAATTTTGGATCAGAATGCAGTCTATAAAACAGTAAAAGTACTGTTGAAATAAAATATATTTTTATTTTCACCAAGTTCCCTGTTCACAACATACAACACTTATTTTTTATGGAGATTCGTGCCTGTATATGAGCAAGAACTTTAAGACTAGGTCTACAAAAATTAGATAAATTCAAGAAGAAAATCCTTCAAAATTAGTGATTCTGAAGCTTGTGAATCGACAGTGCAGTTTGAAAGTAAGAGAAAAACAACCAAATATCATGATCATATGATATAATAATGCTTTTTTTATAGATTTTCTATTCAAGAAAAACAGAACTGATTAATGAGACGATCAGAAAACTAAAAGTAAAATTTAAACAATACTTGTATATAACATGATGACAAATGGTTGACATGACAAATTTTAAGTCACTAAACAATAGACGTTTAAGGTGAACAACATAGGGTATGAGGTCGAGAAGAGATGTACAAGGAAAATGAATAATTAATGGAAACGATTAGAAAAATACAAGACTAAAATTTTATGGACTTTTATGGACTTCATTATAGAATAGATGACAGCCAATTGGCAAAACAAATTTTTAACCCACTCAACAATAGAACTAAACCTGTAGGATAAATGATTCAAAGAAGACAGAAAGGATATTGAGAAAACCGGAATAAACTAAAAAAACTTAATGAACTTAACCTAACTTAGACAACTAATTACGGACTTAAGGACTTCCATGAAGAGTAAAATCAGAAGCCAGTTGGACAGAATAAAGGAGAAAAGCCTACAGTGAACAAATGCTGAGAATGTGGGCTGCTAAAAGAGCTTCCAGAAATGTCTACATTCACCTCACAAAGTCTAAAATTGGCTCCATATGAGGAGAAAAAATAGATATAACGTGTTGGATAAATCACGCTGGAGAATGTTGTCCACTCGCACATACATTTTACTTTTTTGGTTCAATTCCAGGCTGTTCTGTTTTATACATTTGAAAATAATATTAAAAATATTATTATCTGATCTTGCTGTCATTTGTACTCTTTTCAATTACATTTTCAATGAAGAATTTTCTCCTAAAATCTTATTTCAGGAAGAGCAAATCTATTCTTAACTATTATTATACTGTCATAAGTTTAAGATGAATATAAACAAGGTGTAATCTTACATAAGATCAGACCAAACTATCTGAAAAAGTGCAATTTGTTAATTAAAACACTGTAGCTAAATAAAATGATTCAAATTATTATGCGCTTCAGATATTATAAGAATGTTCTGTAGTAAATTTTGTTCATGTGTACATTCAAACCAAAACCTACATCTCAATAGAACATCTTCTGCAACAGCACGACCAATGTATGACACAGGTGGCCACATTCTAAGTGTCGCTTATAAAACATTTTCCAATTACTGCATATTTTGTAAGTCCTTCAACGTGGGCATTTGGTCAAAATCACCAAATATATCGTTCAATTAATTTACAACTTTTTCCTGGAAAAAATATCCAATATTTTAATAAAATGATTTAGTTATTATAAATACATTTTTCTATGTATTCAAGTCAGGTTAAATCAGCCAATATATTCTTATGTATTATGCCATCTTGGATATTACATTCATGAAAAATTAACTATTCATAATTAGTTTCTTTTTGTTCTTAGGTTATATCTTTAGCTGCAAGTTATTCTTTTTGTGTAGATGTATACCCAGCCAAAAAATTCTGTGAAATAGGGACCACTAGGAAACAGTAACTTCAGTCATAATACATGATAACAATTTTTTAGCTCATTTAACGCTTTAGGGACCAAACAATTTTTAAAAGGCCGCCTCGGTAGCGTAGTGGTTAGTGCATTGGTCTGCCACAGGGAGGTCCCAGGTTTGATTCCTGATCAGGGTCTGGAAATTTTCATGTGTCAAATCCCACAGATATGTTACTTAATCCACCGTAGTGGCTAATGACCAAGCAGTTGATGCGACTTTAAATAAATTAATTAAATTTTTTTTTTAAATTTACCCCTAAGAGTCATACAAGTTGTGTAAGGATGTACAAAAAGTGGCAGCCCTTATTTTGACAACTTGCAGGTGTAAGCCTACCATTGCCAAACTAAATTTCAAAGTTGGAAACAAATAAAAATTCCCTTAAAAAATTAATTTTTTTTGTGCTCATAAAAAGAATAAATCATCCAGATAACAATAAAATATTAAAAATACATTATTCCATTAATTTTTATTTAAAAAAAAATGATTTATGTAAACGTACAGTTTTATGAATGTTGGCACTTAATGCATAATAACGTTCAGTTATACAGATGTTGGCACTTTATAGTCCAGTCACTCACGGTTTTTGCTAAGAATTTTAAAGTACCGCTTGGATTGACATGAAATTTTGCATACACATAGTTGACATGTCAAAGAAAAAAAGTTATATAGTGCCGATGTGTGCTTTTACCGTGGGGGTGAGTACCACCCCTTCTCGGGGGTGAAAATATTTAACCTCAAAATAACCCCGGGAATCGATAGATAATTCAATTTTAAGCAAAAAATGTTTTATTGACTTTTTTCGGTAAGTGGATATTTACCGATTTATTCACGATTGAAATTGATGATTTCTTGCATAAAAAATGCATATTTTTCAGTATATTTTCCGTAATAACTCGAAAACGGTGCATTTTTACAAAAAAGTCTTAAAAATCACAAAGAAACCTTTTAAAATAAAAAATCGAATGGTTTTTTTTAAATTATCATCGGAGCAATAAAACCCAAGTTACAGCCTAATTAAGGTCAGGTATTTATTCGATTTACCTTTTATAAAAGTGTTTATCGTTAAATAACGTAAAAAGGAGTGGATTTTTGAAAAAAATAATGACAATGTTTTTTGTATATTTTAAAAAGATCTTCAAAATGAGCTAAGGTAAAAGTAATTTGGATAAAAAATGGCCGAGTTATTGCAAAAACAAAAAAATTATGTCGTAAAAAAAAAAAAAAAAATTATTAAAACGGTAATTTTTTCACAAAAATAAAAATTAACGTTATCCCAAGTGTAATTAGCTTTATTTATGTACTGACTATGAGTCCTGAAATTTTAACCAGTTTAAAATGCTTAAATTTGAAAAAAAGGTCAATTTAGTAAAAAATGAATTTTTGCAATTTTAAAAAAAATTTCCATTTTTTCAAAACTGCTCGAAATCAAAGAGGAATACGAAAAATTGACAAGAGTTCTACAATGTAGTATTTTTTTCACTGAAAATTTTCCATTTTTTTTTTTATTTTTCTATCATAAAAACTAAGCGAGATATTTACATTCTAAGCTTGCATATAAGGGTGAGAAGCCCCCTTTTTTATCCCTTTAAAACGCATTTTCTAAAAATCAACAACTTTCAAATAGTCCAAATTTTCAGAAGTTGTAGCCCTTAGAATTCCCTACAAAATGAGCTTTGAAACGTTCAAATATCTTTAAAATTACCGAAGTTATCGTTAATAAACCATTTACGTTTTTCTACCAATATTTTCGGAGCATATAAATAGCTATATAGTTTCAACTATTTTGGAGCAGTGAAATACTCGTAAAAGTTTTCTCTCATATATATATATGGTATTCATCTCTCACATATATACTATGCATTAGTATATACACGGATTACGTATGTAACCGATGAACACCTGCTGATGTATACGAGGTAGGGTCAAAAAGTTCCCGGAATTGGTTCACAAAAATTTATTGAAAGTATGTATAATATTTTCACCTTATTTTCCTTCAAAATACTCTCCTCATGCATCTACACACTTATTCCACCGTTCATACAATTGTTGGAAACAGTCCTGAAAGCCGTTTTTTGAAAGTTTTATCAACCGCTTCGTCGGATTTTCCATCACCTCTCATAAATCAGTAAGACGACGTCCCTTCAATGTCATTTTCTGCCGTGGAAACAGGTAAAAATCAGGTGGTGCAAGATCAGGAGAAAATGAAGGGTGTTTCAGAGTGGTGACATTGGTCTTTGCACGGTAATATTTCACCATTAAAGATCACGGTCAACATTCTCATCTGTGGTGGAAGTGGAAGGCCACCCAATTTGAACGTCATCTTCGATTGTTGTGCAACCGTCACAAAAACGCTTGTGCCAGTCATAAACTGCCGTTTTCTTCGTCTCATCCTCTCCGTGTGCTTTCTTCAGTATTTCAAAAGTCTCCGAGGGTGATTTCTTTAGCAACACATAGAATTTGATATTGGCACGCTGCTCTGATAACAAAATTATACAATCTGACGAAAGAAAAAAATTACGTCTAAAATATCAAACACACACGCAGGAAACCAACTCCAACTGCCTGCTGAACAGGACAGCACCTTGCCTAATAGTGATTCCAACCCCTTCCAGAAAACGAATGATGATTTCCCTTCCAGAAAACGAATGCTTGACTGTACAAGTCCATTCCGGGAACTTTTTGACCCTACCTCGTATATACTCATTTATAATTGCTGTGGTGATAATTGTCAAAATAGTCCTCCAATGGATGATCCAGAAGAGGATATTGAAGAAGACATGTCTTCTGATGAAGTTTGATTTAATGTTTTTAATATAAAATGTTGTACTAAAAATTTAATATATAACCGTAGCAAAATATATAACTCTTTTTTTTACCCTTACAAGCACAGTTATAGTTTTTATCTACAATTAAAAAGATATGAAAAAATTAATTTTTTTCACCGAAAAAAAATTTTTTTTTAATAAATTTCATTGTAAGGAGTAGTTTATAATAATGTTTATTAAAGTATAGTAATAATAATGTTTATTAATTGTATAGTTAATAATGTTTATTAAAGAGTAGTAGTTTATAATGTTGAAAATATTAAATACTTGAAAAAATTATATAATAAGTATAAAAAGGTTTAAATAACCGCAAAATGCAGCATTACCTAATTTAAAGTTTCAAAATATTTTTTTTTTAAATTTGACCTAAAGGGTGGTTTTTAAGGGTTGAATAAGTGCATTGTGTCTTAAATTAAATGTAACCTACCATAAATTACCATTTAAAATTTTAAGCACCAAAAAAAAAATTTTTTAAATAAATTTCATTATAAGGGGTAGTTTATAAGGGTTGAAAATATTAAATACTTAAAAGATTAAATTATAAGTATAACAAAAGTTAAAATCACTACAAAATGTATCATTACCTAATTTAAAGTTTCAAATTTTTTTTTTTTTTTTGGAAAATTTGACCTTAAAGGTGGTTTTTAAGGGTTGAAAAATTGTTATAAATTGTAAAATACTTTCCTATATGATAAATAAATCTTTATTTAACATACCCACACATAATCCATAGGTAAATAACGATTATATCTACTGTTTTTAATTTTTGCAAGAAAGGGGTGCTTTTCACCCCTTAAAAACAAAAAGCACACATTCTAACCATATAACTTTTGAAGAGATAGGCAAAATAAGCTCACTTGCAAAATTTCATTAAAATCGGAGCGGTACTTTAAAATTCTGAGGTATTGCAATATTATACCGTGAGTGACTGGACTATTATACATACCGGACGTTGGCACTTTACAAAAAAGATATTGACATCCTGTTTTCCAGACGTTGGCACTGAAAGAGTTAAAGTCCCATCAACTGCTTTGATTACTAGCTACTACAGTGGGTTATAGTAATGGAATCGAACTTTGTACCTTTCGCTTTGTAGTGGGCTGTACGGTCTAACACTCTAACAACAGAGTCGACTGCACTACACCTTTTATTAATCATGAAATTAATGCTTATTATTATATAATAATATACAATATTAGATAGATTTTAACAAGGAAAAATTTCAAAATAAAAAATTTTATATTAATATTGTTTATGAAGATGACCAAAAAATATTTTAAATGAAAAATACAATTTTGTAATATTATCAAGTCTATGTCAGTCTAGTGCTTCAATAATTGAAGGTTATTAATATAGTGTATAATATGATCAAAGATTAATTATTAAGCTTTGATCATATCATACACTATTAATACCATAACTAATATTAATAGGGGAAGGTGTTGTACCTTGGGACAATTTTCAGTTAAAAATTTTTCTAACAAGCATAGCGTCAATAAGAATTGGTTTTAGAGTGAAAATTGCAAGTTCATACCTTTAAGAAGCTTTTGCCATGTTTACTTCATTGTCATTTAATACTGTGTGTTAGGGAGGGGGGAAATTGTAGCCTATTGCAAGTGTCCCAAGGTACAACATGGTGTTGTACCTTGGGACTGCAGGAATAAAAATAAGTAAAACTCTCATTATTAAAAAAATGTTATTGATTTAATCAAATGTAGGTATTACACATATAAAAAATTATTTTAAAATATCCAAAAATTATAAAAAGGTAAAATTTAGTTCATAGGCATTTCATAGGCGCTGAAGTTAACCTGAAATTTAAGAATTTTCGTCTGTCTTTTTGAAGTTCCAGAAATAATTGGTGGTGGTAGTTTACAAATGATATCATCCTCATCAATTTCAAAAACTGTGTCACTTTTTAAAAGGAAAGTGCTCTGTCCGGTTTTAACAAGATATCTTACTTCACACACAATGTTTTCCTTTTTTACCACTTCCACTACATAACATAGAGTTTTCTTTTTCCCACTAAGTTTCACCAACGCATAAACACCATCTTCAATTTCTTTTTCAAACTGAAGATCTCTCTGGAGTTCCATTTCTTCATCCAAAACTTCTGCCATTAATTCCTGCATGTCATAATCTTCTTCATCAGATAGAAAATTAATTTCTTCATTTTCAGAGCTGGATGTTTCTATAGGCCTATTTAGGTGTAAATCTGTCTTCGCACTAGCATTAGGCCTACTTTTGTTCTTTTTAACAGGATACAACTGTTTTGGCTGGACACCACTTCGTTTTTTATTGTTTTTTTCTGATCTTCTATCTCCTTCTTTTCAGGCGTGTCTGTTAACACTCTAGTTTTTCCTGGTTTTCTTCCTCTCCTGGATGTCTTTCTGGCAAAAGCTTTTGGATACGGTCGAACCAATTCAGGTGTAACAATGACAGAGGTTTCCTTTGATGTTGATGGAGTTTGCACACTGTTAAACCTAATGTTTGACCCAACAGCATCTGACGTTTCGTTAGCCATGTCTTTACCTGCACCATTTGTGCTGCCCTCAATAAACTCACGATCTGTGACATAGGAAGACATAAACTCTTCATCCGCAAATATGTTTTCATTATATGGAAACACCCCTGTTACCTTAAACCCATTTTCTATGTTCTCCTTTGTGAAGGCTTTACTGTAAGCGCTCCCAATCAATCCAGCAACATGGTAGATTGTTACGGGTTTCCCAGGGTTGGATATCATCCAGCCGTTCATAGCACTATTATAAAAACATTTGTACGGACCAAACACAGTCCTGTCTAAGGGCTGTAATTTGTGTGATGTATGTGGTGGAAAGCTTAACATCACAACACCACTTTTTTTGGCTAGATCTATAGCCTCAATTGAGATGTGTGTCTCGTGATTATCTAAAATAAGCAGGACTGGCTTTTCTTTGCTAGGCTTAACATGTTTAATAAAGTGTGTTAAATAGTCAACAAATAATCCTTCATTTGACCACCCGCTAGGGTTAGCACCTCCAATTGCACCATTAGGAGCTCCGATAAGCATGTGAGGTTTAAAATTAACCCTAGGGAAGATTAGCATTGGCGGTACACTGTTACCAATAGCATTGACGCAAGATATCATTGTTATGTTCACTCCTCTTTCTCCTGAAGTGACAGAACCAATTTGTTTCATCCCTTTAGCACAAAGGATTTTAGGGGGGACATGAACAGTCGAATTGCCTGTCTCATCTAGATTATATATCTCACTAGCTTCTAATTTATGTCTCTCCATGACTAGCTTTAAATTTTGAAAAAATTTTCCTACATTTTCTTTATTAAAGCTCGTTGCCCTTGCAACGCTTGTGGCCTCAGGTTTACGCAAGGTTATGCTAGGGTGACGTTTCCGAAATTGACGTAACCAGAACTCTCCGGCTGCTTCAGCTGTTATCCATGATTTTTCTATATGAGTTTCGCTACCAGGCTGTTCCGATAAGGCTTTTGCATATTGAAAAGCAAGTTTACATGTTTCATTTTTTGTAAGGCCATAATGATATGCAGCTGATTGTTTCAGATAATCAACTAGTTTTAGTTCTTCATCATTTGTAAAGACTTTTTTTACTGCATTTTTTCCACTATCGTAAACAAATAAAGTTTTGTCTTCTATTGTTTTTAACTTAAGATGTGATTGGTAGTGTCTACTTACTGTAGAGTTGCTCAAACCATACTTGTCTGCAGCCTCATTTACTTTCAGTTTCCCCTGTAATATGTCATTTACGGCACACTCCAACGCTTTACCATCAACCTTCTGTCGAGTTCTCCCTTCCTTGCTACGAGGCATAGTTCTGCAAAGAAAAAACATACCGATGTAGATTAGTAAATAACATAAATTAAAAGATAATATAATAGCTAAATAACATAAATTAAAAGATAATATAATGGCTAAATAACATAAATAAAAATATAATAATGGGTAGGTAGTGTGTTGTACCTTGGGACATGTCCCAAGGTACAACTAATGTTTTGTCCCAAGGTACAACACATTACTATGGCATTATATACTATGGCAGTTTTAGGTTAACTATACAGACAAACTAAAACTACCACAAGATAAAGCACATTTTGAAGTACTATTTCACACTATTACATTCCAGGTAAACACAAGTAGCAAAATAAATAAAACTAAAAACAAGAAGAAGAAATATTTACTTACCTAATGACGTTTTCGATTTTATCCAATAACAACAACAAAAATTTTGTATCATACAATGCTTTTTCTGCAGTAGCTCCTAGTGACTGAAAGAATTACTAATGATGTGTTAGTTCGCCCCTTTTACAACAGATAGCAGCAGTATGGAGTTTGTCCCAAGGTACAACTGTCCCAAGGTACAACACTTTCCCCAAAAAAAAAAAAAAAAAAAAAAAAAAAACCATATGTTAATATCATAACTATTTTTAAATCCAAAAATGTGCCCTAGATCAAAAGTTAATATGCATAATTTGGATTTTACCAGTACATCTTGATGTTTCTTTAATGCATATAAAACAAAACCCCTTGCTGAAGCAATTGTGTCATGTCCCTGTAAGATAAGAATAATATTGTCAATTTTATTATATTTAGGTCTAATTTTACATTAAATGGATTAATGACTATACCATTGTTAGATTATGTGACAGTGGTTGACTAATTTCAACCACAATGACTAACATCCTTCAGATTTATAAAATTTTTTATTGGGCATATAATTCCATTTGAACTATAATACTGGTACAAAAATAAGTCTTTATAATACACCTTGCAGCTTGAAATCAATAATTCTATTTTATAAAAATATACACATAGAACAAGAAACTGATGTTGAAGAAGATCAAAGAGGTAATCCTATACTAAGGGAGGAATTCGATCGAGAACTTAAGGATACGAATATGAATAACACGGCAGGAATAGATAACGTACCATTGGAATTATTATTACATTGTGGAAAAGTTGCATAAAACAAATCATACAAACTTTTGTGCAGAATGTATAAGAGCGGAGAAGTACCATCAGACTTTAAAAAAAGTATTATGATTCCCATACCAAAAAAGTCAGGCTGGAGAAGTGTGAACATTGTAGAACTATCAGCCTAACATGCCATGCATTTAAGATACTAACAAGAATACAGGAAAATAAAACACAGAGTAGAAGAAGTGTTAGATGATGACCAATTTGGATTTAGAAGGAGAATGGGAACTCAAGATGCAATATTGGCTTTGGGATTGATTATTGAGAAAAGGATAAAGAAAAATGAAACTACTTATACAGCATTTGTAGATTTAGAGAAAGCATTTGACAATCTGAACTGGAGTAAAATGTTTAAAACCTTTAAAAGGCTAGGAATTAAATACAAAGAAGAAAAGTGATCCACGGTGTGTATAAAAATCAAACAGCTGTGTTTATTTAGAATTGTTTTTATTTTTAAATAACCAATAAATTTAATTGATGCTAGTAGCTTCATTTCTGTTTTTCTGATGTGTAGGGACTTCAGACAGAGAGGCTTGGGAACAAAAATATTCAAGTAGAGCTGAAAGTTAACTGAATGCTAAAATTAGTGAATACAGAACTAGATGAAGGACTACAGAACTACAGAACTACAGAACTGAAGAACTACAGAACTACAGAACTGAAGAACTACAGAACTACATCAGTTCAATGGATGCTCCCTGAAAGAACCCCCTCAAATTACTGACCTACAGGGGTGTGGGTAGGTCTTGGAACAGATTGTTAAGAGTCTGTATTCTAATTGGTTTGAACAATACGAACAGGCAAGTTTGGATACCTGTGGTAGAAGAAAAAGAAACGATGAATTTTGTATTATAATCTATCACAAGGTACAAAATGATGTTCCTGTTTTGTAGCTTCATTGAAATCTTTATAAAGGTTAACAATAATTGTAAATAAGAATAATTTTTTACTAACCAGTGAGTATTCGAATAGTAAATTTTAAACTATTATATCAGAAGAGAACATATTTTTGTCTGGGGTGATTTACCATGTTGTATATGTCGCAATTTCTAGAGGGCCGCAGCCCCTGGGGCCCCCAAAAATACTGTTAATAGAACGGTTGGTGTTATTCTGGAGCTTAGCTGTCTGTTTTCAAACTGACTTAATCTTCTTCTTCTTCCTTCAAGGCTTAGGCAGTCACCTGTTCTGAACTCACAAACTTGAAACTCTCAGGTTATATCAATTTTTCTGAGGTCGTCCCACATCTCTCCACCCAACTGGTGCATAACAGTATACTTGGAGGGGTATTCAGTGGTCCGGCATTCTGTCCAGGTGTCCCCTCCATCGCCCTCGATACCCCTCAATCTTCTCATTCAGGCAGCAGACTTGGAGCTTCTTCCTTCATACTGACTTAATATAGGTACACTATCTTATTGCAGCATATTATTATTAATTAAAATTTATCCCTAAGGATTCTCATAGCAATTGTTTAATGGTAGATAAAATACTATGTAAAACAGCCGCTGGTTTTACAAGATGAAAAAGGAATATGGATGGTGAAAAAACAGGATAAAGCCCCAGATTAGTAATATTGACATGAGGTTATGGAGGCAAATGAAGAAGATCAGCTGAACGAAGAAAAATACAGATAACGATGTATTACAGGTAATAGGATGCAAAAGAGAACCTTTGTTCACCGCACCTCGTTGAACAATGGTAAGGCATAGAGCACATTATGAAACAGTGATTTCATTGTGAATATTTTAGATGGTAAGACACTGGGCATGAAAAAAGGGAAGGCTGAGGAACCAGAGTAGAAAGATCAATGAAAGACATGAAATTCAGTATGTATATAGACATGAAAATAATAGTTATTGATGCAGCAACTACATGAAGCCTTTAGAATATGAACGAGAGTACAGCGTACAATGCAAAATAATAATTGGTTATAATATAAAGTTTATTACATCAAATGAAATTCAAAGGGTTATGTAATTTAAATAATTGTATTATAAAATTGACCACCAGGTTGGTCTAGTGGTAAAGTCGTCTCTGCGAGTCAGCTGTTTAACAGCTGATTTTCAGAGATGAAGGTTCCGTAGTTCAAAGCCTAGTAAAGCTTAGTTACTTACGTAAGGATTTGACTAGACAGTGGTTACCAGTGTACTTTGATGGTTGGGTTTCAATTAATCATACTCTCTCAGGAATGATCGACCTGAGTCCGTACAAGGCTACACTTCTTTTACACATCATACCTATCATCCTCATTCATTAGGGTTGCTGATTGTTCTTAAATTGAACAGATTGCAACATACACATTAGAATTTTTTTAAATTGGAGTTAAAGTTGTTGTCCATAACAATTTCATAATTGAAAGCCAAAAATAAACTACACCAAAGTCCTGGGTTCAATTCCCGGTCAGGTCTGGCATTGTTTCATCACTAATTTTTATAAAATCATTATTCACCATCTGCTTAACAGAAATTGCAAAACAGTCAGATGTAAAACAAAAAGCAAAAATTAATAAACTGAAATATTTCTGGTTTTTCATACAATAGTTTAAAAAATGTTTTTTATTTTGTTAATTAATTCATATAAAATATTCATTAAAATTGTAAATGTACATAAAAATATTTACCTCTTCTATGCTTTCATGCCATATTTTCAAATGTACATTGCATTTCTTGCCTGTAGGTGATAGTCTTATACAGACCCAGGCCGAACATTCCTGAGAGAGTATGGTTGATTGAACCCCAACCATCAAAGTACACTGGTAACCACTGTCTAGTGTTCAAATCTGTATAAAAGTAAAAACCTTTACTAGTATTTGAACCAGGAAACTTTGTCTCCAATTCAGCTAATTAATCAGCTGTTAAACAGCTGACTTTTAGGGACAACTTTACCTCTAGACCAACAGGGTGGGTTACACATTATAATTGAAGACATGTTACATAAGAGTGGTTTAGATGAATAGCTTTTTGACAACATAATGTAGAATAGCTTAACGAACTAGAGATTGCAGATGAAGGTGGAGAGTAGTGACCGAGATCACAGCACAGAGCCAATTGACTTTCGTCAATCGTAGCCTGCGTTGTCACATTGTGGTCCCGCTATGGATGAAAGCCTAACAAAAAGTCAGCTGGAGTTCGATGGAACAGTGTGCGACTTACCGAAGGAGCAACCTCACACCCGACCTTTGGCTGTTATTGGCTAGATCTCATCTGCAGTCTTTAGTTCGTCAGAGTATAAGTAACTTTACCTTCTATAACATAAAGTAATTTTACATTTTATCTGAACCAGAGCGATTAATATCTGTGCAGGACATCAGACTCAAAAGTCATATTTTAAAGTTTTTAGCAGAACTAAAATAGGATTGAAAAGTTTATACACCTTTGAAATGGAAGGTTAATTTGAACAGTTTATTATAAAACTTGATGAGGTCAGTTACTTATCACTATTATGTCTTTTGAGTACAAAATCTCACTAAAAAAATACTAGTGTGTTATTCACTATAAAGACATTTGAAAATCATAATTTAATTTCTTTAGTTTCATCATTAATAATAATTCATCAGCAATCTTGAACAGAAAATAGAAGTATCAGTCAGATGAGAAATGAAATACATGATGGTTACTTACACGTGAATTGTTGGAATCATTGGATTACTTTGATCTCTCTGTGCATTAAGCTCTAAGCCCATAGGAGCCTCTGGAAGCAAAAATTGTTTAGCATATTTATCATGAAGCAGAAATTGTTCATGTATACTATTGTATTATTATTACGATTAAAATAAATCATGAATCTCTGCGTCAAGGATAAACACAACATAGTTAATAATTTTATGATATAACAATTCTCTAAGATCCCTTTCTTGATTCATTAGTTTTTCTATTGATGGTATTCATTTTTGTATTGGGCCAATTTAAAATTTGTTAAGTAACTTCAGACATTTTGTAGAAACCCTTTTTGTGGTCCACACTCTTGACCTTACTTTCATTGTTGGCTTTTCTCCTTTCTTCTATTCATATGGTGTTCCCCTATTATTCTCCATGGAAGCCCTTAGAAGTCAGTAATTTGTTATCAATTTGTTTCAGTTCTTTATCTTTTCTCAGTTCTAAAATTTTGATAGTTAAATAAATATTTTTTTTTGTAATCACTAATATGTGTACGTTACAATCTGTTCAATTCAGAACAATGAGCAACTCCATGACCCAATGAGATGAGAATGATATGTATGACATCCAAATAAGGTGTAGTCATGTACAGACCCAAGCCGACCATTCCTAAAAGAGTATGTTAATTGAACCGCAACCATCAAAGTATACCGGTTACCAATGTCTAGTGTTCAAATCCATGTAAAAGAAACTACCTTCATCAGGATTTTAACCAGGAACCTTTGGCTCCGAAAATCAGCTGTTTAAAAAAAAGATATTAATGTGAAAGTTGATATTTTCACCTCATTCCCCCCTTAATTCACTTGAAATTCTAAACATTCAGTAAATTCTATCAAAATAAAATAGATATGGATTAGGCCTATTACAAAAAAATTGTGAAAAAACAAAAGTTTGAATAAAGGCCAAGCCAATTGCTGTGAGCGCTGGACTACGCATGTGCATACATAACTTCAACCCCGCATACCCATCCGACTTACTGTAAGATGTACAGTCAGAGTGTTGTTGAAAATTGACAACACCTGTTGTATTTTGTAGGCATGCTATTCCATTGTTGACTACATACGCTGTATTATTGCAGTACATACAAGACTATAATAATGCAGACACACGTTTTGCCCAGCAATCTCCTTACGAAAAATTCAGGCTATACCTACAATACGATATACATATTTATAAATGCAGCTGAAAAGCCTCAACACTATAGAATCATATGCTCTGCCAAAAATTTGAATATAAATATTTTTTTTCCTAAGGTAAATTAGATTCTTAACCCAAATTTATTTTTCGCTTAAGTTTTCTGTAGCCTACTAACCTGCAATCATATCTAATACACAAAGATTCAGATAATGATCAATATCAAATCCAGGTTTATCAACCTCTTTCTTTAATTGTTTAATGAGTATAGATGTATGCTCATTAAAAATGTCCATAGATTCTTCAAGGATTTCGTAATGAAATGCTGGATTTATCATTTTCCTGTGTCTATGCCAGTAGTCACCTGAAATTTCAAAATTCAATTAAAAATTTTTATCGCATATTATATTATATTTCAGTAGTTTTTACAGAAAATAAAAGTTATGCATGGTATTTTTTTCTTACTTCTGCTCAATAAATATCAGATCAGCATTCCCTCGTGTCAGTTTAGGTAAATGTCAATCAATATTTTTTAGCAGCAGGTCTAAAAATAAAATTAATCATCATTGTACAATTTGGTTGTTAAATATCTCTCAATATTGGCATTAAACAACAATACAAAATACGGAGATGATTTTAGAATGGATCAAACAGTTTAACAGAATTTCATTTTCTTAAGACTAGTGAAAAAAGTTCACTTAAGTCCTCAGATTTGGTTCATATTTATATAACTAAATATCTAAGAAAGACAAGTAAGGGAGTCGATAAAGATCCAAAGAGCTGAGCTGGGCCTCTGATAGAGGAAATTGTATTGTTTACTGGGATGTCAATCTCACTACCTCTCCATAATAAAAAAACAATCAATAATAATATTTTAAAATCCATCAGGGTTTATGGTATACAACTATGGAGTTGCGCCAGAAAAAGTCAGGCAAGGATTATACAGACATCTCAGAAGAAGTACTGAAGGCCATGGTTAATGCTCCTTGGTACATTAGAATAGTGATCTGTACACAGATCTTGATATCCTTTTTTATCCAGTGAGATAAGAAGATTTGCTATCTAACATGCAGCTTATGGTCACATCAATCCTGAAGTAATTCAACTTCTTGACAATGTAAATGTTCCTAGAAGGCTTATGAGTATGAAACGCTTAAAAAATATAGCGTGCAGAATGATGTGTATCCACCCTGCAAATGACACCTTCACTTCATTCACCACAGAGTCTGGCTGTATAATAAAATTCATTACTTTCAGAGCAGATAAATCTGACTAGTGTCTTTTACACCTCTAACTCTTCTGTTCGGATATGATTCAGTCATATAATTGGCTGACCATGTGATAACGAACACAACTATTTTTTTTTAACCCTGGAACTAGGAAATAGTTGCAAATAATTTAACACTCCACTTGCCTGTTACGGGCATTTTTAATGCATAAGATGATGATATACTATATTCACTATCTGAACAGCGCAATCTAGATTTTGTTTTTTTGTTAATTGCGTCCAGGAGACTTCTGAGAAAGACATGCCAAGAAGTTAAAAGTTAATGCATAATGCACTTAAATAAATACGTTATTTCAATTACACATTGATTTACTACTACAAGCTTACTTACTACAATAAGAATGCACCAGCTTCTAATATTTACGCAATAGTTCACAGTTTTCTTAGCATTCCCTTCAGTGCTTCGGAAGTTTATTTATTTTGAGTAACTTTTCTTTTTTATTTTTATATAATATTATTTAGAAAGAATTTGTCGTACACTGGTCTTGTTGTTTAGGTCATCAGCCGAAAGGCTGGTTTGAACCTGTAGAGATTTTACAAAGTAAAATGAGGGGTGAGGTGGTATACTATTGCCTTCCTCCCTAAGTGGAAAAGTACACATATCAGCATGCTGGGCCCTCTGAAAAGCACATATCTTCCACTCTGCACATGACACGTTCACTTCATTCCCCAGAGGGTCTGGCTGTATAATGAAATTCATTACTTACAGAGGAGATAACTCTGATTAGTGTCTTTTACACCTCTACCTCTTCTGTCCTTATGTGATTCAGTCATTTAATTGGCTGACCATGTGATAATAAACAGAACTATTTATTTTAGCCCTGCAACAAACAGATTGAGTGTAAATAATTTGACACTCAACCTGTCTGTTATGGATAGTCTCGTACAATATAAAAAGTTTCACTAATCAAGTATACAGTAAAACTTCATTAATTCAGAATATAATTATGGGGGGGGAGATGAGTCTGAATTAATTAAATTCCAAATTAGGAGAGTTTATGATATACGGTAGGTAACACTAATTTGTACTAGAACATAAATGATGTAGTGGTTAAATTTGTGATTTTATGCTTAATAAATAGATTACTGGAAAAGGACAAAAAAATAAATTTAAAACACATTTATGCCTTTTAAAACTCGTTATTAATGTTCATTTCGTCGTCACTACCATCTTCATTTTCAACATCTGTCTCTTCGTGATCTCTTTGTATCTGGGCTACGATTTCATCTTTATTCAAGTATTCTGCTTCAAATTTATCTTTATCTATTGCCAAACATTGCCTTATTTCCTGGATGCCCTCAGTACTGAAAGCTGCTCTTAGTTTCATTTTCTAGCCCCACAAGATCAAATTCGTATTGCTTTCTGTGCGAGAGTTTGTTCCAAGGACACTGATCGATGACACCTACCTAGTACAAAGTTGTACCTTGTACTAAGTTGTACCTAGTTGAGAGTCCAAATTACGCAAAAACGGAATTATTTAAGTCCAAATTAGTGAAGTTTTACTGTAATCTATCTATAAATCTATTCAATCAAAAATTTGTTTGTGAATCAAGTAATTTTTCAGATTTTTTTTAAAGAATGCAAATTATCACAATATTTTAAAAATTTGGTGTGAAACACTCACACGACTTTCACTTGCCAAAACAAATAATGAACAATATAATATAACATTAGTAATAAAACATTAGAATTAAACAAAAAACATAACCTAATTTTAATCATGAGTGAATGATGAAAAATGAAAACCAACCTTAGTTTGGCTTAATAATTAGGAAAATCACTCTTTGCCGCTAAACTTGGCTATGTAGAGAAAAATGCTTCAAATTAAAGTTGTAGATCTTTTAATTTCCTATAAATTTTAATATGCGCAATTTGTCCTAAAATGGATGCTACGGACGCAATCTTAAAAAAATCGATATTTTTTTACAGATTTTCACAAAAAAAATCACTAATTACCGCTAATCTAAGCGTTATGCAAAAAACTGTTTGAAATAAAAGTTGTAGATTTTTAAATCGTCGACAACTTTATAACATACACTTTTGCGCTAAAATGCATATTATAAATTCATAAAGGCTACAATCTTAAAAAAAAATTTTTTTACAACAGCACAACCTCCCCAAGAACTTCAGCAGACGTGGTACCTACCCTATTTTATAGATCAGAAAAAATGTAGTAAATGAGGAGATTTTTAAAAAAATCGTAGAAGCCGTTTTTGAGAAAATCGCAAAAAAGTGAAAAATTACGCGAATAAACTGCTACTTCCGGTTGACTGATTTTGATAAAAATGTTCGTGTCGGGTGCTCTAGTGGTATCTAACTTAAGTTTCAAGTTTGTACGATGTTCCGTTCTTGAGATATTCTCTTCACACCCACACAGACCAATCGCTAAAAACATGTTTTGGGTTCAGGGGGTCTGAAAACGTGTAGATCTTGTGAAAACTTGTGAAAACTTGATTTCGAAAAATCGATATGAAAACAATACGTTCTTTCCTATATATTCATATAGACAAGAGAAAGTAAAAATGAAACAATAATTTAACTAAGTTAATATCTTAATTAAATTGTGAATTTAAGAAATGAAATCCCAGTTACCTTTTTGTGTTTTTCAGGTTTAAGACAGATTTAAGTAGGTATTAGAAGGTACACGTATGACACGGAGTAAAATAGGAACGACAGTAAGTAGTTTTTGTTTCCAAATTTATTCAAACCCTTATCAATTCCGTCTTAAGTATTTTCGTATAGGCTATAGATTTCAACGTTTAAGGATTTATTTTTCCTTCTTGAATCTAAATTAATTCATCGTAATTCCTGATTAGGTACTTTTACTGCACGAGATTTTAATTATGTATTTTATTTAGACTTCTTTACTTAGGCTCACGTCCAGTGTAGTCTTTCAGATTATTTTCTACATTCATGTGAATAAATATATTCTTATCTGAAGCTATGATTACGGATCTCACCTGGGGGACAAGGTTGTCTTCCTTTTCTGAGAAATAAAATTGCAAGGATTAATGTATAAAAATATTAATTTGTTATTGTACAAAATAGTAAATATTATTGTGTAAATAAATAAATAAATAAATGTTTTAACATTCACGTCATGTGTGAATGTTGTATCTTCCATCATTTTATTTTACATATCATTAATTTGCATTATTTAATGAAGTTTTCCCTTATTTCACTTGGTCGCGCATTTTGTTGCATCATCTGTTTCACTGCCCTGGACGATCTCATCGTCTTGGTCGTGAGGAATATTCTATGTTGGCTGCTTTTTGCGTTTGTTTTTAGGCCCTCGTCTTGGACGTGACTTAGAACCATTAACACGCTTTCTTACAGGTAAAAACTTATTTCTTTGTTCTTTTTCCATATCGAAAATTTACTTAAATTTTTAACTAAATTCCAGAACTCGAGATACCTTTGTTTTGCCAAAAATTTTTATAATTTCTTTTGTTACGCCTACTTAGTAATAGTTTTTTTTGTGAATAAATCAATTTAGTTAAAGTTTAAATTCTGTGTTAAAAATGTAACTTGGGTTTCAACCCGAGTTTTTTTTAACCTGATTTTCTAAAAAAAAAAAAAAAAAAACAGCTTCTACGATTTTTTTAAAACTCGTCTTATATCCTACAGTTTTTTATTTACTAGGCCTACAAGATAAGTGCCACGTCGAAATTTTTGGGGCGGCTGGGCTCTCGTGGTAAAAAAGTTTTTTTTAGGATTACGGCCTTAATATGCAATTTATGGCTTAAATGTAAAGGGTGATTCAAAAAGAGCGCCGGTTTTGATATATCAAATTAAGAGATTTATTTTATTGAAAAACTGAAAATAAATACATCAACAAGTTCATCTTTCCTTCCGATTTTATGTATGAAAAATGATGTCATGCATGTGTCCTCCTCTACTGCGCTGGCACGCATCAACTCTGTCCATGAAATTGGATATTACTGCACGACAAGTTTCGACTTCCATTTGCCCGATAACCCGTCGAATTTCCTCCTTCAAGTCATTGATGTTCTGTTTATTAACAAAACCGTTTAAGTGGAAGTGCGCCTCATCACTGAAAATGATTTTGTTTGCGAAGGTGTCATCATCCTGCCGTTTTCTCAATACCCAGTCAACTAACTGTCGTCTCTTCTGGTGGTCTGCCACTTACAAATGTTGCGTCAACTGAATTTTATACGGGTGATATTGGAGATCGTACCGAAGAATTCTCCGTACAGAAGAACATCTTAAACCCAATTGTTGAGAAGGGCGACGTATTGATTTTGCTGGGCTAACAGCCACACTGTCACGAACCAACGCAACGTTCTGCTCAGTTCGGCCAGAACGACGACGTCCAGAACTTTTAAGGTCGACTGTTGAACCCGTCTCAAAAAACTTTTTCATGAGCCTGCGAACTGTTGATTCATTCGGTGCTTCATTACGTCCTAGAGTACCGCGAAGTCACCTGACAGTAGCCGCATAACTCTCTCCACTCTGGTAAAATGTTTTGACGATTAACACTCGTTGCGTAATAGTAAACTTCTCCATGGTTAGACACAGACTGCGAGAGTACTACACTGCGAACAAGAGAAACTATAACTGAATCGTCAATCGGAATGTTCTCCAAAATAGAAATGAGGTCAAACAATGTTGCCAACCGTTAAACAAAAATTTACCAGCCGTTTAAAAACCGGCGCTCTTTTTGAATCACCCTTTATATTAATTATTAATATTAAATTATTACGTATATTAAACGTTAATATCTATAATCAACGTAGTAGAAACCTAAAACTCTGGTGTGAAACACTCACACAACTTTCTCTTGCCAATGCAAATACTTAACAATATAATATAACATTAGTAATAAAACATTAGAAATACACAAAATCTAACCTCAAAAACATAGTCTACCCTAATATTAATCATGAGTGAAAGACGCAAAATGAAAATCAACCTCAGTTAAGCTTAAAAATACGGAAAATCACTCTTTCACGCTAAACTTAGGCTCTGTAGAGAAAAGTTTTTTAAATAAAAGTTGTAGATCTTTCAATTTCCTATAAATTTTAATATTACACTTTTGTCGTAAAATGCACGCTAAGGCTGAAATATTAAAAAAAAACTATTTTTTACACGTTTTCGTGAGGAAAAATAGAGAATCGTTAATTACCGCTAAACTAAGCATTTTGAAAAAAATATTTGAAATAAAATTTGTAGGATTTTAAATTTTCTACAACTTTTATTATATACATTTTTGTGTTAAAATGCATATTAAAGCCGCAATCTTAAAAAAACAATTTTCTTACCTGAAAACGGTCTCTCCGAGAATTTCAGCAGACATGGCGCCTACCCTATCTTGTAAAGCATAAAAAATTTAGTAAATAAGGTAAGCATAAAAAATTTAAGTAAAATAATTTAAAAAATCGTTAAAGCCGTTTTTCAGAAAATCGCAAAAAAGTGAAAAATGACACGAATACTTCCGGTTGACCGATGAAGTAATAAATTTACTCCACACAAGGGATTGACAATTTGAAATATTAAATAAAAACTCCTCACAAGCTAGATGCCAATTTGTAAGAAAACTATTTAATCTCTCTCAGTATCTCCACGAGTAGGGCTATGCCAAATTTGTTGTGAACAAATGAAATCATAAGTCAATATCATTGGATAAATTCTTTCTTTCTCTATTTAATTTTCTTTTAGTATCCTCATAACCTAAATTATTATTTGATCTTATTATTTTTCCTTTACCTTGTCCCATATTTTATTTTAATAAAATATTATTCACAGTAAATCATTATAACTTTTATTTAATTAATATATTTTTTTATAATTATAGTCTTAATTATTTCGTACCTTAGTTAATCAATTATCCTATTAAATGAATGGTTATTGTTGCTGTTTACATATGTCTGCCATTGAACAGCTATCAAATAATCACTATTATTATAGAGTTTAATAATTTGTGTCTCTTTTCTTAACGTAAACATTATATATATTATTATTTATTTGTATTTACTATTCATTATATGTTTATTACTATTTATTCAAGAGCGAATGAGGGACCCACTCGTTTGGTTTGGCCTCCAGTCCCCCATTAAAATATTTTACAATTCTCTTTTCTTCTTCTTAGTTGCCTAGTAACCATACTTTTGTTATTGAAATCAAATAATTTTTTAAAGTATTTATTTTAATCAGCTGGAGATATCTATTTTTATTTCAATAGACTCAAAAATAAACAACTCCAGGTGTCCAGTAAATTTGTCATATTACACCGATTTTGATGAAAATGTTCGTGTCGGGTTCAGTAGTAGTATCTAACACACACACACACATATATACCAATCGCTAAAAACATGGTTTTGGGTTCAGGGGGTCTGAAAACGCGTAGATCCGGGGAAAACTCGATTTCGAAAAATCGACATGAAAACAATACTTTCCTTCCTATATATTCATACAGGCAAGAGAGAGTAAAAATCTACATGTATTTTGCGCATTTTTTTTTACAACGCTTAGTTTACTGGCAGTTGGTGATTCTCTTCATTTTCCTCATAACAATCGGTAAAAAAAGAGATCTTTTAAGATTGCGGCCTTAGTATGCTTTTTACGACAGAAGTGTAGGGCTACTATGAGATCAAATTTATAGAAAATTAAAACACCTACAACTTTTATTTCAAGCATTTTTTCTAAAGTGCATAGTTGTGTTAATATATTTTTAACCTTATAATCAAATTTTATTTAAGTGCTATAATAATATTGTGACACCAAGCGAACCAAGTTACCAAGTCAAATACTAGTAATATCAAGTAAAAATGCAATCGTCACCAAATTTTACTATTATGTCTTGTAGTTTTAATCGCAGCTGTTTGTAACATTGTACTTTCTCTTGCCTGTATGAATATATAGAAAGGAAAGTATTGTTTTCATGTCGATTTTTCGAAATCGAGTTTTAACCGGATCTACACGTTTTCAGACCCCCTGAACCCAAAAAAAAAACATGTTTTTAGTAATTGGTCCGAGTGTGTGAATAAATATCTCAAGAACAGAACATCGTATGAAGTTGAAACTTGAAACTTAAGTTAGATACTACTACAGAACCCGACACGAACATTTTGTCAAAATCGGTCAACCGGAAGTAGCAGTTTATTCGTATCATTTTTCATTTTTGCGATTTTCTCAAAAAAGTTATCTACGATTTTTTAAAAATCGCCTTATTTACTACAATTTTTATGCTCTATAAGATAGGGTAGGCGCCATGTCTGCTGAAATTCTTTGGGGACTGTTCTCTCGTAGAAAAAAATGGTTTTATTAAGATTTCGGCCTTATTATGTATTTTAGCGCAAAATTATATATATAATATGTTATAGACAATTTAAAAATCTACAACTTTTATTCCAAATATGTTTTTGTATAACGTTTATTTTAGCGGTAATTAGTGAGTTTCTGTTTTTTCTTTCATGAAAATCTGTAAAAAAGCGATTTTTTAAGATTTCGGCCGTAGTATCCATTTCACGACAAAAATGCATATGATCAAATTTATAGGAAATTAAAAGATCTACCACTTTTATTTGTAGTATTTTTCTCTACATAGCCTAGTTTAGCGGCAAACGTGATTTTCTTTATTATTAAGCCAAACTAAGATTGGTTTTCAGTTTGCATCATTCACTCATGATTAAAATAAGGTTACGTTTTTTGAGGGTAGTTTTTTTTATTTCTAATGTTTTATTACTAATGTTAGATTATTATTATTATTATTATTATTATTATTGTTCATTATTTGTATTGGCAAGTCGTGTGAGTGTTTCATTCCAGATATTTATATCGGTGACAGTTTACCTTTAAAGTCTGAAGAAAATGCATAAATCTTCGGAAAATTAACAGAAAATATCTATTTCTATTACTTAATCTAAAATATAAATCTTTATTTTATGTTGTATTCTATGAAAACTAAATCAGTTTAGTCTTATTTTCACAATCCTGGACTCTGAAACGTAACGCCAATTTATTCCATTCGCTTTGCATCAATAAGGATTTTAGAAGTAGTTTATTCAGAAATTTTAATAATTGAAAACGAGAATTGCCGAGCTGGTGGTAATATACAAATATATATTTCCTGATAATAAATCATGACGACAATAATTTTTAAAAACTATTACTGGGAATTATTTAAAAAGTATGTAAATCTGTGACGAATATTAATTGTCTTTTATAAAACATGAAAGACAACCTTGTTAGTTAACTGTAGAAATAAACATTTATAAAAGAAGAAAAAACAAATTTTGGATACTAGTGAAATGTTTACAAAAACGTTTGATTAATTGCTTTTACGTTTTCGTCTGAAGTTAATTAACATATATAAAAACTTTAAATTTGTCAATTATACATGTATTATGTTTTTCGGGTATTAAATTTTTTTATAAAAAACTAATAAGTGTATAATTATATTTATGATTTAGAGAAAAAACTGTTAACATGCAGGATTGAATATTAATGTGCCATCAAGGCTAATTTACAAACCAATTACTTACAAAAAGAAAATTAATGTTCATTTGATCATTCGATTTGAAGTGAACTCAAACAGAATGTTATGTTTTAGGACTGACTGAAACAAGAAGGTATGTACTAATTGTGAACATTTTTTAATTGTATTGTTAATAATATTTATTTTACATAAAGTACAAACTCAGACTACAATAATGAATATTTGTATTTTATACAATAATATTCTGATTTAAACCGAATAGAATTGAATGTGGAGTGTGCCTGTAATACGTACACGGACGGACCAACCTGTACAAGTTAATTTATTTGTCAGAATGATCATCTGTTAGAAAACTGACATTGAAACTTCATTATCATAGTTTTTACTTTCTCTTGCCTACATGAATGTACAGAAAGGAAAGTAGGCCTACTGTTTTAATGTCGATTTTTCGGAATCGAGTTTTCACCGGATCTACACGTTTTCAGACCCCCTGAACCCAAAAAACATGTCTTTAGCGATTCGTCTGTGTGTGTGTGTGTGTGTGTGTGTGTGTGTGTGTGTGTGTATGTGTGAACAGAATATCTCAAGAACGGAACATCGTACGAACTTGAAACATAAAACTTAAGTTACATACCACTACCGGATCCGACACAAACATTTCTATCAAAATCGGTCAACCGGAAGTAGTAGTTTATTCGTGTAATTTTTCACTTTTTTGCAATTTTCTCAAAAACTGGTCATACGATGTTTTTTAAAATCGCCTGGTTTAAGTAACTAAATTTTTTATGCTCTACAAGAAAAGGCAGGCGCCATGTCTGCTGAAATTCTTGGAAAGGCTGTTTTCACATAAAAAAAAAATATTTTTTAAGATTGCGGCTTTAATATGCATTTTAGCGCAAAAATTTTTATAATAAAAGTTGTAGACAATTTAAAATCCTACAACTTTTATTTCAAAAATTTTTTTGTATAGACTACGCTTAGTTTAGCAGTAATTAGCGATTTTCTGTTTTTTTCTCACGAAAACGTGAAAAATCGATTTTTTTTAAGATTTCGGCCTTAGTTTAGCGTCAAAGAGTTAAAAAGTGATTTTGGTAAAATAATTCTCCAATTTATATTACCTAATTATAATAGTTTCTTATTTTATGTTGTTTCAGTCAAAAAAATGTTAGCTCTAATTATAATAACTTTTGTTGTTATATACACTATATTTTTATGGACAAATGAAACAAGAAGGATTAACAGTCTCATTACGAATATTCCACGGATCAAATCGTTTCCAATTATTGGAAGCGCTTTTGCACTTAATGTTCAACTACATGGTGAGTTATTTGTATAATTTTTGTGGAATACCGTAAGTTATATCGTTTATTTTTCCTCAAGATTCGGTTAGTATCTTCTCTTAGATGCATACTTTATACTTAAGTCGGGCAAATTTGTCTGCCACTTAATCCTTACTTAGTATTTAAGTATTACACTTATTCCTAACGGACAGTTTTTCTTTAGCGATTTTATTCCTCACCTCTTAAAATTATGGAGTCACCCACTTGTTCTATAATGCCCCTTACATATATTACTTAAATCTATCTCAATCTTATTTATAGCTACCTTAACCAGTGTTTTAGTAACTTATTTTTTTGTATAGGGGCAACAAAAAAAAAGTTTCTTCAGACCACGTAAGGTGACTTTGGACGTTTCTGGAAGCTCTTTTTGCAGCCCACATTTTCAATATTCATTTACTGTAGGCTTTAGTCCATTCTTCTACCCACATAAAAGGTCATAGAAGCCCTTAAAGTACGCAATTATTATTTTAATTTCGTTCGGTTCATTAAATTTTCTTGGTTGATTCCGGTTTTCTCAATATCCTTTCTGACGTCTTTAAATCATTTATCCGACACCTGAGGTCTATTGTTTAGTGTCATAAAATTTTTTTTTGTCAACTGATTGACATCCATTCTATACATGTGTCCATAAACTTTTAGTCTTCTTCTTCTTCGAATCGTTTTCCTTGTACCGTTCTTGGCATCGTAATCTACATTGTCCGTCTACTAACTTCGGACTAATTTATCTTGTGGAGTATTTTTCTCTTAAGTATCTGTACTTCTCTTAGAACAGCCCCCCCCGACCATTCTAAGGCCCTCACTCGCGTACGGACTCACAGATTTTATCACAGTATTATAATGTCTAACCTTGGCTTGTCTTGAGAGTGCTTCTTCTTATAATTTACAACTGGCGGGTTCATCGGAGTCCACCTGCGTTGTTTTCTTCCTTTTCGCTGGTCTGTTCTATTATCTCCCCAAAGTACTTGAAGCTATTAGCTTTTCCAATGTTTCCGTATTGTGTTTTCAAGTGACGCGGGGGTGTTTTGATGTTCGTTTTGTTTTCAGTTTACTCTTTATAATAAATGTATGACTTAAAAGCAATTTAAACGTGCCTACAGTTTAACAGTATTTTTAGTAGGTAACTTATAATATTTATGACTTAAATCTGATTTATAATTTAAATTTGATTTTTGTTTTGTAAATTTTAGTCTTTCCCTTAAGACACTAAATTTGCTTAGTTTTTTTCAGTCTTTTAACAGATTACACTAGTGTTCAATAGTCGAAGTGCTTCAGTGTTCACGTGGTCGTAAAAACGATCTTTATGTTTCTTTGGCACGTTTACACACTTCTTAAGCTATTAGTCACTCGCAAAATTCACAATGAATGTCACTATTGCGAGTGTGCCATGGAGCATTTATAATGTTCCTGAGCACCTTGTTTGGAACCTTTGAACTGAATTTAAGTTGCTTGCTTTAAGCTGACAAAAATCTACAGGTCATACGGCCATACCGGTTTTAGCTCTTGTTTGTATAGATGTTTTTTAATAAGTTTGTAAAAATGATCCGTTTATTTATGTTTTTTTTTCAGAATTTCTTCTCAAAATTGAAAATTTTAGAAAGGAACATGGACCTATCCATTGCGGACGGTTTGGTACTGAAACTGTTATTTTCTTAACTTCTGTTGAGCATAGCGAGGTAACGGTAAACTTACATGTTTGCTTACTTTTTTGCAGCGAAATCTAAAATCTATTTCAATAAAGAATAACAAATAGAACTAGGAGATAAATAGACTTCATAACCGAGTTTAAGATTCCGGGTGAAATCATTCAGAGAAACGATCTATGGAAACTAATCAGAGAAACAATAAATGGACATGAAACAATAGGGACTTTCCGTTCCTGTACTTCACACAGGGCGAGAGTAGTTAATAGCGCGTATCTTTTTTGTATGTAAGTTCGAAACAGAGCAATCTCAGATTCACTCTACACTTAAAAGTCATCCTCTGTAAATCACTAGTACGGCCAATTTGCTCTATGGTGGACCAATTTGTAAAGCCTATCACAATACAACACCGAATATTCTTCAAACACACCAGTCAAAAGCATTTAGAGCAATAACAAACGCACCTTTTTACGTAACCAATCATACCCTTCACAAAGACCTGAAAATACCAACGGTTCGAGACATTGTCAACGCAACATACAACTCATTACACACAAAGAAAATTGACCACATAAATCCAAATGTCCAATCTCTTTCAACTAACGATCTCCCTGTTAACAGACGATTGAAACGAAGGTGGAATAGGAATCTTCTCCGACCACCATAAAAAAAATCAATTTAACTTGTCATGCCTGTGTCATTGAAAAAAACAAAAAGTCATTTCATATAAAAGAAATCATCCATCATAGTTTATCACAGGCCGGCCCGTGGTGCAGTGGCCAGCGCAACTGGCTACTATGCCGGGGTCCCGGGTTCGATTCCCGGTCGTCTGGCATTTTTTTCATCTGTAAATCACCACATATCATTACCTACGCACAAGCCCAAGGCTTATGTAGGCATCATCACTCAATAAAAAAAAATCATTATCATTGAAAAATATTGGCACCACATTCCTTGCAAAATTTCACGCCGAAATCGGTCACTGGATCGATTCACATTCCTGGCATTCCTCATTCATTCCATCTCATTTACTAGTTGTGCTTTAAAAAAATGTACAAAAAAAAGTTCGAAACTAAAATCTTTTTCTTTCATTATAATAACTACTAAACTTTAACCTTTTCCAGAATTCGTCATATTCTGGACTGGCCAACAAAATAAGAGGGAAGTTCAATTATTATTTATTTAATGTTTAATTAATCATTAATGTCTGTACATTGCAATCTGTTCAGTTAAGAAAAATAAGGAACCCCATGACTCAATGAGATAAGGATGATATTGTATGATGTGTACTCTTGTACAGACTCAGGCAGACCACTCCTGAGAGATTATAGTTAATTAAACCTCAACTACCAAAGTACATCGGTAACCACAATCAATTATTCAAATTCGTATAAAAGTAATTTTACTTGGATTTGAACCATGGGACCTTCGTGTCCAAAAATTATATATAGCTGACTGACGGTGACGACCTCACCGCTAGACCGACCTCGTGGGTTAGTAGAGAGAAAGGCAGAAGAAAGTACAGAATATTGTATTTTAAAAACCAAGTTTTTTCAAACTTCTGGTTGCAGTTCCCCTTATAGTGTCAATCTTCATCACTGAACGCCGATATTATGGTGTTTTTATCATGCGTTGCCTTCGGGCTAGCCCAGTCAGTCAGTTGGTATAGAGACACTATTGATTGTTCAGTAACACCAGTTATGAAAGCAACTTTGTTTGGTAACCAGCTGACAGCCATCTGTGAACAAACTTCACTGGGAGTCTCTGATCAAATGTATGCCTAATCCACGTCAAATAATACAAAAATCAGCGATCGAATTGGGTAGTTGTCAATAATGTAGCTAAGTACAGTTTATGACGCAAATGAAAGCTAAAAAAATATTGTGCATAAATTTTACATAAATTACAGTAAACATAAAAAATTATTGAGAGGAGTTTTTGTGATTCATTATTTAGGTATTATTTTTTAATTTTCAATTCAGTAGCGTTATTCTTTCTTTTTATTCGAATAAATTATTTTTCAGGAAGTAATGGCAAGTAGTAGAGTGATTGAAAAAGGTTTTGTTTACAAATTTGTTTTTTCATGGGTTGGAACAGGTCTAGTCACAGCACCAGGTAAGTTTTAAATCAAACTTAATTATTTACATTTTTTTTTATCCATAATCCAAAATCTGCATCGCTATTTTGCTTCAGAATGATGATTTTTTTTAAATAATTTATTTTGGTAGGATATCAATTTTACCAAATAAAGTTAAATAATGCAGAGTTAACTAGACTAGATTTTAATTGGAGGGTTCAGTGGATGAGGTGCTAAAGTAACAGAAAAAATTGTTCTGAGAAAAATGCGATCAAAGTTTTAATGACACCATCCTTTTGTGAACTGATTCTTTTAACTTGAATACAGTGGACGCCAAAGAAGCTTGCCGGCGCAGCTGCGCGAACATTTCGGATTCAGTCGGTAGATTTGGTGTAGTACCGAACTGCCTATTAAATCATATGTTCTGACCGATGTAAATTATCATCTATTAGCCACGTTAAAAATGTTAAATTGTTAACATTGTATACAACAATTAACGCCTACCACATATAACACATTACAGACTAATGTTTTCAGGTTAGGTGACATATAGGCTAACGTTGCGAGAGTGCCGTGACTGATCACAGCCAGTACAACACTAACCCCCACCACTCGCTGAACAAAAATATAATTTTAAAGCATTATTTATAAGAAAACATCCAAAAAGAAACATTTATATCTCGTTTTAACTCTTTTCAGTTTGACCAAAACATACCTCTTGGCATCAGCTTTCAGGGAAAAGCTATGGAAACCGTGACGAAAATAATTGTATGGAAAATAAAATTTCAGTAAATTTAGTAATCATATCTCGTACATAGGCTACTGAAAAATTTATCTGATCAATTACTTTTTTTAATTACAGGTGATCTTTGGCGTAAAAATAGAAAATTAATAGCTCCAACATTTCATAATAAAATTTTGGAAGACTTTGTAGATGTTTTTAACTCAAACTCATCAATTCTTATTAACGTATTGAAAGACAAAGTCGGTGGACCTGGGTTTGATGTTTATAAATACATCAATTTATGCGCATTGGATATAATTTTTGGTAAGAACGTATTTACTATTTATTTTTATTAGTAAACTTTATTGTATTAATACAAATTTTTCGGTTTGAATTTACTTAGAAATGAAAAATTACAATAAGATTAATATGTTTATATTTTCGGAAACCTTATCGTTTTAATATTAAGATCTAAAATTAAGTTGAAATTGAAATAAATATTTCTAACCAGAATACGGTAACAGAAAATACTTACCAATATTTATAGCGCTTTCGTGTAACTATCTTATACACATCTTCAGTAAATTAAAATTCTTTAAAATTTTTTCTACATCAAAATTTAAAACTTCCTACTCCTACCATGGTAGATAAGAAATCTTTTAATTTACTGAAGATGTGTACAAGATAGGTACACGAAAGTGCTATAAACATTCGTAAGTGTTTTCTGTTACCGTATTCTGGTGGTTAGAAATATATATTTCAATTTTAAATAATGTGGCTATTTATAATCCTACATAGGATGTTAGATAGAATAAAAGTAATACTAAAATTAAGTATATATTTGAGTTTAGGCCTATACCTGAAAAATGGACTAACTTCACGTTTGTGAATGTCTACACCAGATCTGTTGTTTTAATAGGTAGTTGGTTATAGTAAACTACTTTACAGTATAGATGAGTTAAAAATTATTCAGCTAATTTTTAATTCCATTGGTCAAATTACACAGGTATTCATTGATTTTAACTTTTATCATGACATCTCTTTAATAACAACTCACAAAATGTTGAATTTTACTTAATTGTTTCATTACAGATCTATTTAATATTTGTAGATCTGGGAAGTTTGTAATTTTAAAGGTTATTAAAATAATACATTTCTTTAAATGCATATAAAGACTTACTAAATAATGTGTTAATGAACTGAACATTTTCTGTCCTTGTGATAATTTTTTGTACTGGAATAAAACAAAAGTTTCATTTTAAGTTCTCCATTCAAAAATACTAATGAAATTAAAACTATTGTATTTATTTATTATTTGCAATAAAAAATAGTCTACACGTTATACCGTTCTCAGCTAATAATTAGTTGTAATAATTAGTTAATAATATATTTTCCCCGTAGTGTGTGTTGTTTAGGTCATCAGCCGAAAGGCTGGTTTGAACCAGTAGACTAGAGGTTTTACTAAGTAAAACGAGGAGAGCGGTGGTTTACTATTGCCTTCCTCACTGAGTTGAAAGATTATGCTTATCCAGCATGCCAGGCTCTCTGAAAAGCACTCACTTTCCACCCTGCAAATGACACCTTCACTTCATTCACCACAAGGGTCTGGCTGTATAGTGAAATTCATTACTCTCAGAGGAAATAACTCTGACTGGTGTCTTACACACCTCTACCTCTTCTGTTCTTAAATAGTTCAGTCATATAATTGGCTAACTATGAGATAAGAAACAGAACTATTTTTTGTAGCTCTGAAACCAGCAGATCAAATGCAATTAATGTAACACTCCACCTGCTCGTATGGGCCAAGAAGCAAGTAAATTAGAATAAAACTAAAAAAGAAAAGTAAGTTAAAATGAACTTCATTTAAGGTAGAAGCTACGTTTTTATTTTTTGGTTATATTGTGTAAAACTCCTGGGGTTCAAAAACAGTCTGTACTGACAACATTAAAACAATATTTTTTTAAAAATCGTTATTTTTTAACATATATATATATATATATATATATATATATATATATATATATATATATGTATGGTATAATTGGTAGGTATTAATCATTAAACATAGTGTTTTCTTTTATGTAATCTATATGACAACGAAAAAACTGTTTTCAGAAACTTCAATTGGCCTAGAAATCAATGCACAGAAGTCAGAATTATCCAATGATGGTCAGCGATCTCCAATTATTCACATCATACATGAGTGAGTAAATTATACTAAATTAAAAAATACAGTAATAGATATTACAAAATTTTATTCTAATTTTGTAATCTGATTACAAAAAGTTTCTTGGGTTTATAGTTCAATACTCTATTAGCAAAGAGTGAAGACAATTTGAAGCGATTCATATATAAATTTAAAACCACATCTATGAAATGCAACCTGTGCATATAAAAAGAAAAAATACAGTTGATGGTAACCTTTACAAAACCCATTAGATTTGAACTGGCTGTAAATGGAAAAATGAATCAACAAACTTTTTCTTTTAATTACCTAGGAGTAAATTTATCAAGGAACCTATAGCAATGGAAGAAGTCTGAACACAAGTCAATAAGATGGCAAGGATATTAAAGGTTATCTACGAGAGGTGATTTTGAAAAATAAATTTATGTCTACATAAATTATTAAAGCTAGGATTTATAAGACTTACATCAGACCAATTTTTATGTACTTGGTTGAGACAAGTGCAGACACTACTACTACTATAAGATTTATGCAAATAACTGAAATGAACATATTTAGGGCTATTACAGGAGTTACCCTTGAGTTTGGCTAAGATATGACAATATCAGAGAGGAACTTGGCTAGTAGAGTATTGAAAATTCATGGGTCAAATCATGATGCTTTGGAGAGATCACTTGGATAGAACGGATCAAAGCATCCGGTAAATTGGAATAAATCACAGTTTGTTTAGGTCAACAACCGAAAGGCTGGTTTGAACCTCTAGAGGTTTTACTAGGTAAAAATGAGGAGTGAGGTGGTTTACTATTGCCTTCCTCACTGAGTAGAAAGAGTATACTTATCAGCATGCCCCTCCGAAAAGCACCCACTTTCCACCCTGCAAATGACACCTTCACTTCATTCACCACAGGGTCTGGCTGTATAGAATTCATTACTCTTAGAGGAGATAACTGATTAGTGTCTTTTACATCTCTACCTCATCTGTTCTTAAAAAGTTCAGTCATATAATTAGTTGACTATGTGATAAGAAACAGAACTATTTTTTGTAGCCCTGGAACCAACAGATCGAGTGCAGTTAATTTAACACTCCACCTACCCATTATGGGCAAATCACAGATACCGAAACCAAAAGAGCTACAAGTAGGCCCTTCAAACGATGGAAAAAAAATTGGTCATTACTGTGAGAAAATATAATAATTTGACAGACAAACTGTTGTCCAACTTTAAAGAGGAGAAGAAAATAATACATTTAGTTAAAGAATGCTTGGACATCTGTAAGGAATCCCGTTATGTAGATTATGAATCAACCGAAGAAAAATTAACCACTACTTCTTTTATTTTGGAAGGATTATATTCGAACTACCAAGTCATGTATAGTGTGATTTTTGTCTTTATTTAGTAATAACTACAACTGTATTGACGATATACGTCGTCGTCGTCTTCATGGATTAGGCTATTCAAGCCTGTTCCGGCGTCCATCTTTTCCTCGGCCTACCAATATTTCTCTTTCCGATTGGTTTATAGAGCAGCGCAGATCGAGGGAGGCGGTCTTGTGACATTCTTACAACATGATCTGACCAATTTTTCCTGTAGGTTCTCAATATGCTCAAGAGTGGCTGGGCATCACACTCTCTCCTTATCTCCTCATTTCGGATTCTATCCTCTCTTGTACAACCTTTCACCTGCCTCAGGAATCGCATTTCTGCTGCCTGAATTTTTGATTCTTGTTTCTTTGTAAGGACCCATGTCTCGCTTCCATAAGCCAATGCTGGGATCACCATTACTTTATAAAATTTGAGCAGGGTGTTCTTTCTAGCTCTACTCCTGAGGGATCGGTTTATTGCCCCACATATCATGTTGAACCTCGATATTTTTTGTTGAGGATCCCGGTCATAATCATGCGTTATGTCACATCCCAAGTATTTAAAATTTGACACTTGCTCCAAGATTTTGTTTTCGAGTACTATTTTAGATCTTATAGGCCATTTTCCACGAAAAGCAATGACTTTTGTTTTTCCTGCTGCTATTTTCATATTAAAGTATTTGTTTATGAGGCCGAGCCTATGCATCGCAACTTGCAGCTTGTCCTCAGATTCCTGTATGATTACAGTGTCGTCAGCAAACATTAAATGGTTCAGGTAAGTATTTCGGGTGAGAGAAATACCCTTGTCAACTTGGTGCTGCCACACAAACATAAGCTCGTTCATATAAATGTTGAACAAGGCAGGTGAAATTGGACATCCCTGTTTCACTCCCTTATTTGTCATTATTGTGTCCGTTAATTTTCCATCCTTCAGAGTAATCCTTATTGATGTTTTATTGTATAAATTTCCAATGTTGCTAATCAGATGTTTAGGGTATCCATACTTTGTCATTATGTTCCAGAGCAGCTCTCTATCCACATTATCGAAGGCTTTCTCCCAGTCAACGAATGCCATGTGGGTTTCATAATTGTGTTCTCTGCGTTTCTCAATAATCATTTTCAGTGTAAACACTGCATCAATGCAGGATCTTCCTTTCCTGAAACCCATTTCATTTTCTTGTAGTAGAGATTCAGTAATAGCCTGCAATCTCCTTGCTAGGATCGAAGCATATAGTTAGTATGCTGTATCTAGAAGACTTATTCCTCGATAATTTCCTGGGTTTGATCGATCGCCTTTTTTAAATATTGAGATCACCTTCGACATCATCCACTCTTGTGGCACTGCATGATTTTTCCAGCAACTATTAAATAAATGCAACAACCGCAAGTGAAGTAGCACTCCTCCATATTTTAAAAGCTCCATATTTAGACCATTAAGTCCTGCTGCTTTCCGATTTTTAGAGGCCTTAATTGCTGCTTGTAGCTCTGTCATGTCAATTTGATCTACTTGACAAGAAACACATTCAGTGGGAATAGTATTTTCATTTTTTCCATTATCAAACCATAATTTTTTATAGTGACCAATCCATTCATTTTCTTCCACACAACCTATTTCTACAAGCTCTCTATTTTGTTTTTGCATCATCCTCATGAATTTGAAAGCCAGCTCCTGTCTTCCATGGAGATCTTCTTCAACCGTATTGATGTATCTCTCCCATGATTCCTGGTGTGCCCTTTTCATCACCTGCTTTGCTTGATTTCTAGCTCTATTATAAGCTGCTTTATTTCCCGCAGAAGGGTCGTTAAGATAGATCTTGTACAATCTCTGCTTTTCTTTGACAAATTTTTCTGTCTCTTCATTCCATATTCTTGAACCTTTCTTCCTAGAAATCCTTCTCTTTGTTCCCAGGGCCTCCATGGCACTCGTTTTTATAGTACTGGATATATTCTTCCATTCAATATCAATATCCTCGGAGGTTGGATTAGACACCAGCCTGTTCATGAGACGTTGTTGATAGAGGTTCCTAATACTTTCATCTCTCAACAGCGACTCCTTGAAAGTTTCATCAGTTGGGTTCTGGTTCTGATTTCTGCTCAACTTCTTTTTCCATTGCTTATACAAATCTATTTTGCCAACTAGTAAGTAGTGATCTGTGTGCAAATCTTGTCCTCTGAAAACTCTCACATCTCTCACCTGGGCTGCCAATTTTTGGTTTACAATGATATAATCTACTATTGATTTGCTACCTCTTGCACTCCATGTGAATTTATGTATGTCTTTCTTACGGAAAAATGTATTTGTAACTTTCAGCTCATTAAAGGTAACAAAATCTCTTAACCTTTCACCATTTTTGTTGAGTGTATTTTCGCCAAAAGTCCCTATGCATTTTTGCACTGGAAGCCGACCAAGTCTTCCATTCAAATCTCCCAGCACCATTATATCATCATTAACATTTATTTTGTCAATAACTCTCTGTAATTGTTTATAAAAGTCTTCTGATTCTTTATTTCTTTCTGTATTATTTGACTCTTCTGGTGCATAAGCTGCAATGATTGTGAAATTTCCTCGTCCATGTCTTATTCTGACAGTCATCAATTGTGCATTAATATAAGAATAGTCTCTAATTTTTGATTCCCAGGATTTATCAATGAATACAGCAACTCCCTTACTGGCTCTTTGGGTTTCAGCCACTCCACTATACAACATAACGTAATTCTCTCTGTAACAGCTTCCTGATAATTTCTTTTTTGTTTCAGTGATTGCTGCTATTTTTATGTCGTTTTCTTTCAGCAAGTGTGCCAGTTCAATCTCTTTATTTGCAATACCCCTAACATTCCAAGTAGCAATTTTTACTGTTTCCGCGATCCAATTTCTATTTTTTTTAGGTTTTCCATTTGTAATCCGATTAGTCCAGTCCTGATCCGAGGCTTTTATTTGACGCTTGCCAGTATTAGAAAAGTCCCCAGGCCGCGGTACGAACGCTGCGCTGAGCAAGTTTGGTGATGGGGCCGCCATCTCGCTGCTTCCAAACCCGCAGGATTTGTTCTCAGGGTTGACTCCCCCAGGTTCCTCCGCCTCATCTGCCGTTGGGAAAAGTTTACCTCTTCCGCCGTCAGAGTCGTTGACCATTTTTCACCTAGTAACCCTAGGCAGGGGCCCTCACAGGGTGCTACCATCCGGAGCCAGATGGACCCTGGTTTTTTAACGAGGTGTTACTCCTCCCGCTCCTCCTTCCTCATCGTTTGCATGATGAGGCCCTGGGCTTGCGACCGGCAATGGCGGAGTTTTGACGATATACAACCAGCATTATTTATGATGAACATGTTTAATATTTTGTTTTTGTCTTGATTGATAAAATCATCTATTGGCAAACCCCTGTCGCTGTTTTATAAGAATCTCCAACATTTTTTTAAGCTCCTTTGTTGATTTTGTGATAGGTGTGGGTATGACAATGTTTGTATCTCTAGATTCTTGTGATTTATTTATTTTGAAACACTAAGTTTTTTTTAATTAATTTTAGTTAATATTTAGAAATAATGGAAACGCATGTATGATTTGTTAATGCAAAAATAAATCCTTATAACGCATCCTGCAGCTTGAAATTAATTCTATTTTCTATAATAAAATTCACTAACCTTTTTTAAACTGCCTTAATTTTCATTTTCACTTACACATGTTTCGGTGGATCCACCACCATCAGAGTATATAATTTCTATAGAAGATGCAACTTCTGTAGATTTTAAAAATTTTTAGTTTGAAAGATATATTATACTCTGATGAGGTGGATCCACCGAAACACATGTAAGTGAATAATAAAAATTAAGGGCAGCTTAAAAAAGGCTTGTGAAATTTATTGTATTAATTTATTATATAAAATAGATTTGTTAATGGTTGAATTGACTATATTTACATTGAGTTCTTGATGTATGATAGAAATTTTGTACGTAGCAGGACTACATGTGATAGAATGTAAAAGTTTGTATCCTGTTAATGTTTAATTTTTAGTGAGTATTTGGTAGTTTTTTCTGTATTGTATAACAAACAACCAATTATGTATGGTACATTTTCATTGATCACAATTTATACGTGTTAATTATATTGACTTAATTTACACGGTTGGGCAAAAATATTTGTAGTAATTATGCAAACAAAATTGAATACAATAGAGAAAATATGTTAATTTTTAAACCATTTTTTCCAGTCCTTGTCAAAACATTGTACCATCACATACATTTTTCAGTTTGCTTTAGATATTTTCTAGTGTTTTAGAATGTTATATTTTTGTCTAGATATAAAATAAGAATACATTGAAATTTTTCTGTCTTGTTTTTCAGACTGGTATATTGTTTAGTAAGAAGAATTAGTAGACCTTGGCTGTACCCAGAACTATTTTTTCGAATATCACCGACTGGTCGCAAATATTTTAAGGATCTGAAACAGTGGAAGGATGTTATAAGACAGGTAGTGTAAGAATTATTGTAATAATTTTAGTATATTACTTCCTTATATTAAGATATTTAGAATTTTTGCTAGCACTGTTTTACTCTTCGTTAAACATTCAGGAAATTACCACAGGCCTAATTTTTATAAACCATTTAGAGTAGAAAATCGCATATCCGAATCTTTCAGGACCGCACTCATCTGGATATCCAGTATATCATATAATTTATTAATAAAAAACAAACATTATTTAATATTTAAAGTTAATGGTTACAACCACATTAAAAACTACAAATTTGTGGTAAATAAAATATCTGGTGTGAACCACTCACACTACTTTCTCTTGCCAATGTAAATAATGAATAATATAAACTAGGTATGTTTAATCATGATTAAACCATGTAAATTTAAAAACAACTTAATTTTTAACATGAGTGGAGGATACAAAATGAAAATCAACATCTGTAGGGCTTAAAAATACGGAAAATCACTAATTGATGCTAAACAAAGCTCTGTAGAAAAAAATGCTTTAAATAAGATTTGTACATTTTCTTATTTCCTGTAACTTTTATCACATACTTTTGTCGTAAAATGCATATTAAGGCCGCACTTTAAAAAAAATACTATTTTTAACAGATTTTAATGATCAAAATACTGAAATCACTAATTGATGCTGAACTAAGCAGTGTAGAAAAAAGTACTTGAAGCTAAGGTTGTAAGTTTTTTAATTTCCTACAACTTTGAAATTTGCCCTAAAATGCATATTAAACCACAATTTTTAAAAACCATTTTTACAATGAGAGCACAGGCCCCTAAAGAATTTAAGCAGATATGGCATTTACCCTATCTTGTAGAGCATAAAAAAGTAGTGTATAAGGTGATTTAAAAAAAAATTGTAGACCCGTTTTTGAGATCCAAAAAATGAAAAATCACATGAATAAACTTGCTACTCCTGATTGATTGATTTTGATGAAAATGTTCATGTCGGGACCTCTAGTGGTACCTAACTTAAGTTACAAGTCTCAACTACAATATTTCGTTCTTGTAATATTTATATTTTGTTCACACATACATGGGTACACACACCAATCACTAAAAACATAGTTTTTGGATTCAGGAGCCTGGAAATCTGTATTTCCGGTGAAAACTCAATTTCAAAAAATTTACATAGAAACAGCACTTTCCTTCCCTATGTACTCATATAGGGCAAGAGAAAGCAAACAAAAAATAAAAATTTTAAAAAATTAGCCTTATGTAGCAACAAAATTATAAGTTTTAGACCTATTTGAGCTTGTAGCTAAGTGCTTTAATTACTCGTATAGGCCTATCTCTCTCTATGTTGTTTAGGTCATCAGCCTGTAGGCTGGTTTGAACCTGTAGAGGTTTTACTAAGTAAATCGAGGAGTGAGGTGGTTTACCATTGCCTTCCTCACTGAATGGAAAAGTATGCTTATCAGCATGCCGGGCCCTCTGAAAAGCACAAATTTTCCACTCTGCAAATGACACCTTCTCTTCATTCACCACAGGGTCTGGCTCTATAGTGAAATTCATTACTTTCAGAGGAGATAACTCTGATTAGTGTCTTTTACACCTCTACCTCTTCTGTTCTTAAATGATTCAGTCATTTAATTGGCTGACCATGTGATAAGAAACAGAACTATTTATTTTAGCCCTGCAACGAACAGATTGAGTGTAAATAATTTGACACTCCACCTGTCTGTTATGGGCAGCTCTCTCTATAGTAACTACAATAATGTTAGACTACCTATTCTGAGATATTCTGCAACACCAATTTTATTGAAAGTTAATTGAAATGAAATCTATTCATTAGCAAACCAAAAGGAAATTTCTGGATTTACATGATAAAAAAAAATACCCAAGGAAAACTATTGAAAAACCCTTTACAAGAAAATATTGAGTGGTATTGAACTTATTACATAAATACTGAAATAATTATTTTTGAAAAAGAACAAGTGTAATTTTTTAAATACTTCTACATCAATTCTATTCAGTTACATTCACATTAATCACTGCTGACAATATCTCTATACTCTTAATTTAAAAAAAATCTTTCTGTATAATAGTGTCCATTAAAGTTTGCAAAAAATATGAAATAAAAATGTAATATTTGTTTTAAATAGTTAGAATAATGCTTACGACAGGTGCACATTGTTTATCAAATAAAAATAATACAGGCATATTTATTGTTCATTTTAATCAATATAAAAAACTTTTAAAGTTGTACCAGTAATACACAACATGGATTGGAAAAAAATTTGGAGGCTACTATATCCTTTTTACGTAGGCTATACAAGAAGACAAGATGTGCGTATACTGTATATTAATTAATCCATCTAATCTGTCAGGTATTGTTTGTTTTTTTACTTTACAAGTAAAAATCAACCTTAACAAAAATATATGGTGTGAAACACTCACACGATTTTCTGTTGCCAATGTAAAATGAAAACCATTAGCTAATTTTAATCAAAAGTACTTGAAGGTATACCTCTGAAAAACATTAATTGATACTAAACGAAGCCTTATAGAAAAAAGTGTTTGAAATAAAAGTTGTAGGACTTTTAATTTACTACAACTTTAATTTTTACACACTTTTTCCCTAACTTACATGCATTTTAGAGCTTTAATATTATTAAGGCCACAATCTGAAAACAAACATTTTATTACCATGAGAGAGCAGGCTCCAAGAATTTCAGCAGACATGGAGCTTACCTTATCTTTCCAGGAATAAAAATATGTAGTAAATAAGGTGATTTAAAAAATGTCATAGGAGCCGCTTTTTGAGACAATCACACAAAAATAAACTACTACTTGTAGTTGACCAATTTTTTTGAAAATGTTCGTGTTGGGTCCCTAGTGGTACTTAACTTACATTCCAAGTTTCAATTTTGTAAGATATTCCGTTCTTGAGATATTTTGTTCACACACGCGCACACACACATACACACACCGATAGATAAAAACATGTTTTATTTGAGTTGAGGCGGCCTGATATGTGTGTATTTCCAGTGAAAAACTTGATTTCATAAAATCAACATCATCATCATCATAAGCATCACGGTTTAGGCCTTGTAGTCCTGTTCCGTTCTCAAGCTAGCAAACTCCGCTAAGCCGGTGACAAGCTCGGGGCCTGTCTTTCAAGTGACAGGAAGGAGGAGTCGGAGGAGTAACAACCTCGTAAAAAAACCAGGGTCCATCTGGCTCCGGATGGTAGCACCCTGTAAGGGCCCCTGCCTGGGGTAACAGGTGAAAAATGGTCAACGGCTCCGGAGGCGGAAGAGGATAAACTCCCAACGGCGACGGGGACGGAGGAACCTAGGAGGTGGGTCTCCGAATGAAACCCAGGGCAGGTCCAGAGGCTCTAAGGTGGCAGCCCCACCACTGGACTTACCTTGCACGGCGCCCGTAACGCAGTCAGGGGAAAGCAAACTTACTGGCAAGACTCAGGCTAGCCTCGGAAGGACAGGTAAAATCAACATGGAAACAATAATATCCTTTCCTATTATTAAAATAGAGGAAGAGAGAGTAAAAAATAAAAATAGATATCTTGCACATATCTAAGTGACATACATTAACATATGAAATACAAATTCTGATCCTTTTGACTGATTGGTAACCCTCTTAATCACTTGACAAATAAACTATTATTGTATGTAAATTGATTTTGTTTTAATTGATTTTTTTAGATAATTAAATCTAGAAGAGAAAGAAGATTAAAAGAAAAAAGTCGGCAAACAACAGTTAGCAACAATGATGAATCAGAATTAACAGGTTAATGCAAATATAGTATTAATTAATTTTAATATTTTATTTTTAACGGTAAGACAAATTAGCTTTTAAAATTGAACAAATAGGCTTGTTATGAAGAAGAATTTATTTGTTAAAAATACCATTTAAAGTTTTATTGTTATTAATCCTTTATCTAGCACTGTAAATAAGTGTAACTTCTAGATTTTTTTACTTAATGATGACATGGAGCTGAAAGCTTCCATTGAAGCATTCTCTAGATTCAAAAAAATTTCATTGTAGTTGGCTGAGAAAACTTAAGTTTCAGCGAGATAATTACGATATTAAGGTAGTAGATATTGTTAAAGCTAGTGAACCTGGTGCTTCATGCTCAAGCTCATGAATATTTTCCTCTGTTTTTATTATGCACCCCAAAAAATTTTGAACAAATCCTAAACTTTATGAAACTTCTAAATTTTAGTACCCCGTAGTTTGTTCTACAATGTAATTTTGTTTTCTCTTTCTACAATACAGGTACAAAAAGGAAG
This sequence comes from Catonia carolina, assembly GCA_035578175.1. Lineage (NCBI taxonomy): Eukaryota > Metazoa > Arthropoda > Insecta > Hemiptera > Achilidae > Catonia > Catonia carolina. The sequence continues at coordinate 248,853,598 of JAQMRL010000001.1, read as the reverse complement.
GAAGCATTTTTAGATCTACTTTTAGATTATACAGATGCTGGAGTTGATTGGACAGATTACGACTTAGAATCAGAAGTATCTACAATGATAGTTGCTGTAAGTTCAACCTACATTTAACAAAAAATTCTTTTATTACTTTTTTCGAATTCCATAGAGCCGATTAAGTTTTTTTTATCAAGTAAATTTCATATGTTAATACACTAACAGATTAACTAGGATTAATTCTGTTTCTGTATTGATTTTTGATCATCTCAAATGTATTCTTAGAGAAAGTTTAACCTACATTTAACAAAAAATTCTTTTATTACATTTTTTGAAATTCCATAGAGTTGATTAAGTTGTTTTTAACAAGTAAATTTCATATATTAATACACTAACAGATCAACTAGGATTAATTCTGTTTCTGTATTGATTTTTGATCATCTCAAATGTATTCTTAGAGAAAGTTCAACCTACATTTAACAGAAAAATGTTTTTACTACTTTTTTTGGAATTCCATAGAGCCAATTAAGTTGTTTTTAACAAGTAAATTTCATGTATTAATACACTAACAAATTAACTAGGATTAATTCTGTTTCTGTATTGATTTTTGGTCATCTCAAATGTATTCTTAGAGAAAATAATTAAGTGTGTGTTTAAAGTCTGAGAAATGGTATTTATCTGTTAAATTTTTTCATCTTTACTTGTTAAATTATAGTAAGGTATGCACATGAAACATTTTACTGTTTTGCTAATAAATTAAGACAAATATTATTATTAGGACTATTATAAAATTTTCATAGTTTTTTTTGATAATCTAGATTAGATTTTCTTCAAATTTTTACTTAAATTCGTAGGTAACAAAAAATTATTGATTAAAAAAATTAATATTTTTTTTTTTAGGGACATGACACCGTGACTTCAGCTATATCATTTGCATTGTATGCTTTGTCAGACAAACCAGATATACAGGTAAAATGCATATTATTATATGTTTGTGCCATATTTTCAAACTCTTACCTACTCCAGATATCCTTAACCTTTTCTTACACCTTTGAATTGTTAGTACAACGCAGTTTCTGCAAAACTCTTACCGGTCATTTTACAATTTCATTGTAATTTTGAGAGGATATCATAACGTTTTGTTGAATATATTATATAATTTCTAAAAATAAATTGACTATTGATGCGACCGTTTCTGCAAAACTCTTACCGGTCAGTTTACAATTTTATTGTAATTTTGTGAGGATCAAATTTTATTGAAACTACCTTAATTCAACTACCGCACTCTATCGGATTTTTTCAAAACTATCTTAGTAAACAAAAACGCTATCTATTGGATTTTACTGAAACTACCTGAGTACAGCTACCGTTTTCTATTATAATAATTTGTACAATTTTATATAATTTTGGTAATTTTTTATAATTTCTTTTTATAATTTTACATATTTTTTTTATTATAATTTTAAAATCGAACCTACCCAAACACAAATTCGAAATATTAAGTAATAATCCACTACACATACACACATGTAACATGTATACGGTGCTGCCGCCTAACGTCAATCGGAGGAGGAGGACATTTTCCGAGATCCGAGATAGATGAAAATGTACTAAATCGGGTCCCGCGGCATTAAAATTATTGAAAATAAATGTTTGCAGTTTGTTTTTAATACTGAAATGAAGACTAAATGTCGTTTAAAGTGAAACAATGTTATACTAAAGCATTGGAAACATGTTTTGATCAATAATTAAAAGAATATAGATAAATGTGAAATTCGATCAAAGTTGTTAGCGCTAAATAAGCAGTTCGCTTGCGCCGGCTGCGAAAACTCTTACCGGGCGCATTTCAAGCGAAATGCTTGATCAAAGTTGTTAGCGCTAAATAAGCAGTTCGCTTGCGCCGGCTGCGAAAACTCTTACCGGGCGCATTTCAAGCGAAATGCTTGATTCAGTGGAAAACCAAAAATTAATTTTTATTTATAAACAGCTAAATAATTTTTGAAGCTATAATAAAAAAGTAAACAGAAATTTGATGAAAAGTATCAAACAATTAATTCTGATAATACTTTCAGATATTATAACTCAAAGATTAACAAGATTAAATATGCTAAAAGAATCTTGTGAGATGTCTACTAATGTACAAAGGGAAAACTGAGTTTACCTTTTGTTTTAAAAATTGCTTCGTTTTAGATAATCTTTAAGAGCTAATATTTTTACGAATTGGTACAGACATTCATACCAAACTTGCATTTCCCTGCCAAAACCTCTGTATTACTTCTGCTGTATACTAATTTGATTTGTTTGATTAATAATAAAATAAACATACCTAATAAATTTACCAATGAATAATCCACAAAATTTGTGTAATTTCAGATTTAATTGTTCTTAGATGGTAATTATTGTTCTTGGTTTCTCTTTCCATAGAAAAAGTTTATTTGTCGATGTGGTAATATTAGACCATCACATGGAACTCCTACAGTTTAAATTAGTTACAGTATTTGAGTTATTGTCAATGACCAATGAGCGGTGGAGATAGATTTCTGGAGGCGGAGCTGTGGTGTGTCGCAGATCGATCAAATTCCTAATTCCAAAATTAGGAGAAGAATTGGCGTTCAAGGAAATATCATGGATACCATATCCCGGAAGCAGTTAAAATGGTTTGGCCATTTGCAAAAGATGGAGGATGGTAGGTGGCCGAAGAGGGTATGGGAATGGATGCCAGCCGGTAGATGAAGGAGGGGTAGGCCGATAGTAACATGGTTGGATGGGGTGCAGGAGGCAATGTCTTTGGGCCAGCTCTCCGATTGGGACTGACAAGACAGAGAGAGGTGGTGCTTAGGAAGTGAGATACGGCTGGGGCTGTAAATCCTCGCATTAATATATATCAATGACTATTTGTACCTTATTTTCATCTATTAATACTGTGAATTATACAGAATACAACATTACCTAAATAAATAATAATAACATTCTGTTAATATTGTGTATATATATGTCACAATATAAAGATCAAGTTTCCATTCCATTATGACAACTCTATGTCAAGCCGAAATTTCTAGCAAAATCATTAATTTTCAGTCTATCTACAGCATTTATATTTAGATACTTCTGTTCATTCATCATGAGTGGAAGCTTATATTAGTGTGGTTTTATGAATATTATCGTATTTTTTGTGATAATTACTACATAAGCCTTGGCTTGTGAGAAGGTACTGATATGAGGTGATGTGCACATAAAAAAATGCAAGACCTATTAATATTAGTATTGTTGGCACATTATTAATTAAAACCACAATTTGTATCTAGGAAAGTTTTTTGACTAAAGTGTGCATCATATCATTGTGAGTTTCAACGCATACCGTTATTAACAGCTCCACCCCGACGCTCGCATTCCAGTGTTGCCATACATACAGATAATTAAAAAGAATGTAAGATTTATGTTACACAAAAAATGGACTAAGTAAACCATTCAATACAGAAAGTCTAAACAAAATTATAATACAACAGTAAAATATTGTAATAATTATAGACATATACGTTGTTTTAATGCATTCATGTGCTTGTGGGAAAAAGGTATTCATACAAGTAGCATGTGAAAATAAAATTTGGCAATACTGCGGCTAAATACATCGACCTTCAAGCTCACAATGATATGACGTATTATCTAACCTTTATGTAGATGACAATATTGTGACCAAATCAGGTGATTATACCACTACTAAATTTATGGTGAAAATATTTAAAACAAGTTTTTTTTTTAGGATAAGATTTTAAAGGAATTAAATGAGATATTTGGTGATTCTGATCGAGATCCTACATTTAATGACTTACAAAAAATGAAATATTTAGAAAAAGTTATGAAGGAAGTACTCAGAATGTATCCATCGGTTCCATATATTGCAAGGCGAATGACTGAAGATTTTAAATTAAAAAGTAAGTTTTTTTTGGATTAGTAACAAATAATTTATGTATATTATTTTTTTTAATAATATAAGCTTTTAAATTTGTTAATAGGCTATCTTAATTTTAATTTTTATAATTCTCTTAATTTTCCTTAATTTATTTTCTTTATTAACTTAATATTTTTCAATGTTTATCCAGTATTAGTCATGTTGTGTTGTTTGAATGGCTTACAACAAATTAACTCTTAGAGAAAATTCAAATTTTTATTAATTTAAAAGTTTATTATATTCCCAGAATTTTTCATTTGTTCACTGGAAATATTACGATAAAGTATGATGAAGTATATATGTATATAAAGAATATAATATCCTTTACTGAATCCTCAATTTGTTGATTTTCCTTAGTTTATGTATTAATTAAAAAGGTATTGGTGATTTCAGGGAAAAGCACAGTTAATCTCCCCATAAGGATACTAAAAGAAAACGACTGAAAGAAAGTATATTTTTTCTGTTACTTTGCATATATTTTTCAGCAGTTTCATATTAATCTACAAAATACCAGATCGATACTCATAAATATCTTATTATTCATATAAAAATATGAACAACATAATGTTCTATGTATAATAATAATGTATTATAATGTTTCTATGTATTATAATGTTTCTGATGTATGATTACGTAATTTGAGCTATGAACTTATCAAGTAATATGGTATTATTGCAACTGTCACAGTGGATTAAAGCATATCAGAATTTCCCAGAAACTATCCTGGAATTAAACCTGGTACCTTCAGTTTAGCACAACAGCTTAACACTTCTAATGAGTTATCAAAATGACCAAAAATTCAGTACCGTATCTAAAAAGTAACGATCATATAATTTCTTTTGAAGTGGTTTCTTCTCCTAATGATATTAGTTGATGGCTCATAATATTTTTATTAAACAAATAAAATTTTTAAAGAAATCGTTACATACCAATCAGATAATAAATGAATCTTAACAGTAGCACAAAAGTGTACAAAACTATGAAACAACAGTTGAGAATTAAATTAAACATAATAGTCTACATAGAAGATAAGTAAACATGAAATTTTTTAACAATCCTGTTTTACAAAGTGGCAAGTCAGTTTAACCTTCTTCCTCCTTAACAGATTATGCACATTGGCTGTTCCAGCTTCTATCCATCTTCTAAATTAGTCCAAAATCAATTTAATTAAGTAGCTAATAAAAAATATTTTCGATACCTACATAGTATTTTGACAATGTGTAATGATATTTATGTTTTATCATACTGTAAATTACGTACAAAATAAAATATACATTTTGGACCAAATTATATTGTCAGTAAACAGGAAAATGAAAAAGGAATAATTGTCAATACTAGTAATAAAGTTCAACTACAGACAAATTAGCAAATGGCCACTTCATTTTTAGTAATAATTGGTCGTTCCTACTCCAAAACTTTTACTGAGTCACCTGAATTTTCAATTACAGCTGGACATATATTGCCAAAAGGATCAACAGCCTTCATGATTATTAAACTCATTCATTATGATCCTGAAGTTTACCCTGAACCAGAAGTTTTTAATCCAGAACGATTTAGTTATGAGAATTCAAAAGGACGTAGTCCATACGCGTTTTGTCCATTTAGTGCTGGTCCGAGGAGTTGTTTGGGTAAGTACAATAAATTATTTTTTCCTTTTTTATTTAATTTTGTTATATTGATTAACAGACTGATTTTTGCAACAGTGTGTAAAACTGATGTACTATATAGCCTTGCGTCGCATGTGATGTGACAAGCTCTATGCTTCATAATATGTTTGAATTTTTTTCAAAACAGCTTTAATAATTTTGATTTAACATATTATTATATAATATTTTTGTTCTTTTCAATAAAGACCCATTTCTAATATATCTGTAGAAACAATCTTGGAGCTCTTCTATCATTAAAAAAGTTAATTAGTCTTTCAAAACTGCAACTGAACAAGCACTTCAGAACAACAATGAATAATAAAAACCTAAATTAAATTAAATTAAAATTCTTCAGAATTGGCACATTATTTTTCCTCCGACATAATGAAAAAAGGAAAAAAGTATAGCAGCAATTTGTAATTTTTGTAAAACTTAAAATTTTAGCTCAAAATTATAGCTCTACAAGATGACATTTATGGAAACTACTCTTAATATTATTAAACGAATTGAAAATTTTTCAAATTATAACTTTATTTTTACGGAAGCTTATTGTGTATCGCTGGTTACCCTGCCTTTGTAAGGAATGTAAGAAATACTTATGCAGTGTGCGCAGTATGGCCAAGGGTTTACAATACTTGCCATACCACTGTGTAAACAAAAACATTGTCGGTCAAGGCCGTGGTGGCCAAAAAACGATTACAGTAATGTATGTACTATATACTATAATCAGTAATGTACGTATGTGCTAGCTCATATAATGGGTGGAGAGTGGTAGTTGTCCATAGTCGTTGCAATATACTATTCATATAAAACGAATCATTCTACATGATGGACGTGCGTATTTATCTTTCAATCCTTGGCCGACTACACACAGTCCAAATGGACTTCAATCAGTTTAGTAGCTTCAGAAAGCTGCCTAGCAGGCAAAACCACAACCCCTGAGAGGCCAAACCCAAACAAAAGGGTGCGGACGAGAGCTGCAGGGCACCCCATTCTCCTTAGTACTCGTATGTTGGACGAGTCGCTGTCAAGCTCGTTACACCGCTAATGCTTTGCACGTGCTCTACCACACATGGATGTACTGCGCCCATTACCTCAAAAGCAGGGGAGGATAGGGTAGCTAAACCGCAGTTTTATGGGCATGCTCTGTGTGTTCTGGGGCGTGCCCCCCTACATGATGGACACGCGTATTTATTTGTACACCTCTCGACCAGTTACGCCCATTCCAGAGGAATTTAAGCAGCCTAAAGGCTCTGAAGCGCTACCAAGGAACCCACAACCCTTAAGAGGCCAACTCAAATGACTGGGTGCGGTCACGTCCCGCCCAACTCCCCTCAGTACTCGTGTAAACGTTGGATGAGTCACCGTCGAGCTCGTTATGCAGCTAATGCTTTGCACGTGGCTCTACCACACATGGATGTTCTGCACACAACCGTGTTCTATGAATAGCACGCGGAGATGCTACAGCCACCGCCCGTTACCTCAAAGCAGGTGAGGATTGGGTAGCTAAACTGCAGTTCTATGGGCATGCTCTGTGTGGTCTGGGGCGTGCCCTCCCTACATGATGGACAGTCAGCTTATAAACAGACTGTATACTCATGGTGACCCAGGTAGCAGCAGTATTATTCCTGCTAAATGAAGAATGCAGGTTCACGCACCATATGAGATGGCATTATTTGAACTGTCAGAGAGGAAGACTAAAACAATCATTTTGTAATGAACAATAATACTAATGGTTACTACAGCAACCTAATGTACAATAACGACAACATGGAAATTACTTGTTCCTCTGCTTCTCCTCGCAGGAGCAAAGTTATGAGCTTTGCAGACCTACTTAGGTAGGCCTATATGTTTTTTATTAAAACCACATAAGACTTCTTCCAATTGTTTTGTAGTCAAGTTTCAAAGTGTAAAACAGACAAAATAAATTACTTAGCAATAAAATTGGTCAAAATGTAGTATTAGTAGAAAAATTGAGAGGAAGTTAAGATGGTTTTCTCACTGTTTTATAGATAATTATCCTGATGTCTTATTGATGAATAAAACTGCAATTGTACCGTCCCACTAGACATAACTTTCATAGTAAGGACATATATTTTTATTAACAAAAGGAAACTTCTATCCAGTTGCCAAATTAAACTCATTAAATTACATAAAAAAAGAAAAAAACATTACTACATTCTCACAGTCATCATAGACACTTACACATACATTATTTATATAGTACACTACAGTATAGCCTACTACTTGTATAATATAATTTAACTCAAACAGAAAATATTTTGTTTCTTTATTCATTATCAGTACATTTCATATTAACCATCTTTACACCATACAGTCCTCTATAACATTTATTCATCAGCACCCCACAGCATGATTACAGTACTGAACTAATCACATTGATATACAATGGATATTTTTCAAATATTTGGAAAATATGAAGTCCTGAGTGGCATTTCAATCAGTATTTGACTGAAAATAAGATGGGAATGCTTAAAATACAAGTAGTCTAATTAATTGTATATTACCAATTCCTTTTCTTCATTTTACAAAAATTTAAATTCACAAATTGAATAATATTATACTCTTGTACTTCTAACGCATAGTTTATTTATTAAATAAATATAATTTATTATTTTCAGGTCAGAAATATGGACTTCTAGAAATGAAATGTGTTCTATCAAAAGTTTTACGGAATTATAAAATATTGCCTGCAGTTGGATTTCCTGGCCTTGAGATCTATTCTGACATAATATTGCGCTCAAAGACAGGAATAAATGTTAGACTGGCTAATCGATAACTTTCCTTAAGAAAACAAGTTATCAGAATTTGAAACTTTTTCCTCTGTCTTCACTTCTTATGCCCCTTACAGTGTTGAATTATTCAGCCAAGTGCCAAAATCTTCTGTCTAAAGCTATTCATTTCACCTTTCACAGCTCTCTTGTTGCTGAACATTTTTCATCTTCTCTTCATGACATGGGTCATCTACCCATTCCATCAAGTTTGTTTTTTTTGTTAGAAAGCTGTAAATAAACAAATCATTCACAGTGTTGCAGAGGTCTTCCCAAGCTCCTTTTTTCCTCAGTCCTGTATCTCACAAACCTTTTTGGAATTTTATTTCTCATTATTATTTGAAGATGCTCCATCCAATAATAACTGATTTTCAATTTATTTTCAATTTAATTTGACTTGATTGCAATAATAACTGATTTTCTCATTTACATGTTTTACTCTCTGCAACTCTTTCCTTATATCCCAATTTGGAATTCTGTCCTCCTTTGTACCACTCTTGACCATTCTTTAAAAATGCAACTCTGCAGCTTCCAATTATTTTCGTTTCCTTTTCCCAGTAAGAGTCCAAGTTTCGCTACCATAAAAAAGAGATGGAACTACCATTACATCATAAAATCTCATCAATAATGTTTGTGAGCTCTGATTCTCAGTGTAGTTTTATTTGTTCCACATATTCTCTGAAGATGATGTATTTTTTGTCAATATCAAGCACTCTGTCAAAACTAATCATTTATATATATTTATAATACCTAATACAAAATATTTGTTTTGATAAGATTTTATTCGGTTAAATTTGGGCTTTTGATATTCCCCTCTCTTTCAGGTTTTACCTCCAAAACTCAACTATCACAATTTTTCTGCATTCAAGTGACATAGCATTCTTAGCTAGTACCAAAAGCATTGTTATTACCAAAAGGAAACTTCTATCCAGCTACCAAAAAACTCATAAAATTACATAAAAAAAGAAAAAAACATCACTCCATTGTCACACATCGTCATTTTTGCAAAATATGAAAAAATTCATATCGATGAGATAAAACTAAATATTTTAATAAATATTAAAATATTAAAAAAGTATAGTACTATCTCAATTGCCTATAATATTTCCAGTAGTAGTTCTTATTTTAAATCACTTCTGATGCTGATATTTTTAACAAAATTACCCTAGTTTACACTACTCTCCTTAGGAATCTCATTTTGGTAGGAGTTAGTTTATTAGTGATTTTATTGTTTACTACTTTCAACACCATATTGTTAATAACAGTAGATACTATTTTATACAAAACAAAAAATCATTCCTATTTTTATATTTAGGCTTCTAATTGGAAATTAATTAAAATAAAAAATACAGCCTGTACATTATTGCTTGAGTCCCAGCTCCGTGTAGTTGGAAGGATGCAGTGCGTTGCTATAGTAGTGGGAGAATGAATGGGTTAGTAGTGTTTCACAGCTGATGCATTTGTAGTGGTAGCGTGTAGTAACTAGACTAAAAAAATATTCTTATCATCCAGCGCATTAATTTAACAAATACCTACCAGGTTATTAACTTGGTCGGATTCATAATATTTAACTTACCAATTTATATCAAAATATGTAAATAAATATATGTAATAAATACAAACAAATATGGAAAGTAATACAGAAATTTTGAATACGAATGTTTTGTATCAGAGTAATACAACAATCGTTCTCCCAGCATGCGTCACTCATTCATTATACCTCACCTGTACCCTTCTCCTCGCAGCTACACGGAGCTTGGAAACGTGCAATACTAATAACCTGCACCCTGGTCTATACTATTTTATATCATTAGCCTAATAAAAAATAAATTAATGTTACCAGAAACATGACATCGCAGACAAGTTATTTGTATACATGTTTACAGTCAAATAAGTTTAATAATAAATATTTGTTTTACACTAGATTTGTTATTCTTTTATTCTATTTAGAAATAAAACCATTTTAAAACTGGTCCACTTATTTTATAACCATATTTCATATTGTTGACTACATAAATATAAATTTTTGCTCTAAAATGCATACTAATAATTATTACAATCTTGAAAACACCACTTTTTACTAAGAGAGCACAGGCGACCCCTCACAAATTTTCCTAAACATGCCACTTACTCATCTTGTAAAGCACAAAATGAAGCAAATGAGGTCACTTTAAGCAAAATCATACAAGTCAATTTAAGAAAAGTGAAAAATTGTATAAACTGCTACTTTAATTGAAAAAAATCATGTTTCTTGGGCTCAGGGGACCTGAAAAATTTATTTCAAGTGAAAATTTGATTATAAAAAATGTCACAAAAATATAACTTTCCTTATCTATATTTCATAAAGAGTAGGCCTAAGTGAACTAAAAATAATTTTTGACAGGATCATCAAGAGTATTGTGACCTAAGAAAGAATAATTTGGTCATTAATAAAAATTACCAAAGTAAAATAACAGCCATTGTAATGAAATAATGGAAAAGTTGAAGAAGGGTAACAGAGAGGGACAAAATTCACATGGAAGAAATAACTAAATATTAAGGGGAAGTCTACCTTTATTTGAAATTTTATATTCTTAATTTGTGATAATTTATGTACACTAGTCAATAGAGTACGTTACAGCCAGTTTATAACTTGTAAAAATTATTTCAAAGTTAATTACAACCCAAGTGACAGGGGTAGAAGTAAATTAATAAGGTTTTCATAGAAATTCATCTTTATCATCTCTATAAAAGTGTTCCTGAAAAGTCATCGTCGTCTTCCTTCAAGGATTAGGCACATTGCCTGTTCCGACCGCAAACTCCTTCATTCTGAAAAGTTCCTGAAAAGTATATTTTTAAATATTTAAAAAAATAATAATTACACTTACTGATTCGTTCAAAGTGAGCAAAATAGATGAGTAGAGTAGACGCCAAATAAGCTTGCCGGCACGAACAGTTCGAATTCAGTCGGTAGATTTTATGTCAGTACCGCACTGCCAATTAAATCACAGGTGCTGAACGATGTAAATTATCATCTATTAGCGACATTAAAAACATTCAATTGTAAACATTGTATACAACAATTAATGCCTACACATATACAACAAATTACAGACTAATGTTTTCAGGTCAGCTGATATTTAACCTTGCGAGAGCATCGTAACTGATCACAGCTAGTACAGCACTGACCCCCACCACTCGCTGAGGCAACCAAGCACACCATTATCAAAATAAAATGTCTGCGCATTTCAGAAAACTGGCAAGCTTATTTGGCGTCCGCTCTAACATTTTATGAAAAAGGCTTGTCAATCATAGTATATTAAATTACAAACACTTTGGTAAAAAGTTATGACTAGCTATCACAGAACTGAAATTATGATTATTCTTGAGTTTCAAGACACATAAAAATATAATTCATGGGAAACGTTGAATAAAGTTTCAAGGAGAGTCTAAGTTACCTTGGTCAAAATTTAATTTGTTTTTAATTTAAATAAACAATAATTTCCAGATGTTGTAGCAACAACTTATTTATAAAGGTTTATTCAAAATAATTTGGACATATATTTAGCCAAAAAACGAAATCTGCCTACAAATGTTTTTTTGTGTTTTTCAAGGTAAACTCCTCTCTTAAAACAATACTCCTAAAAATTTTTTAGGGAACAAATACCTATTCAATTTAACAATCTATCGGAATCATAAATGGTACTTTTACATCTGAAGATTTCACTATGAAATATCAATCTTTTATATCCTGGTAATAAAGAAAGGCCTGAACAACAACAAATTGTTCTTGAAATCAATAGTGTTTTAATTGAAAAGAGACATTATCAGTAAATGGTGTTAATTGTTTATTAAAAAACCATTTTCTTATGATAAATTTTGTTCAGTATTGAATAATAATCTAATACATATGTAAACAGAACTACCTTGTTTATTGTGATGTCCAGATTGTCTGGGCCAATCAGGGAAAAAATTGTTTATTCATGAAATCGAAATATCGTGGATATAGTATTTGAACAACACTTCTATCTACAGAACATTACATGCTTTAAAACCCGTACAATATTTTGTACCTACACTGATCAAAGTTTAAAATATTCAAAGTGTACTGCTAAAGCATTAGTGCTTCTGCCGACGGACGGCTCAAGTCGAGCGGTGCCGTCGTGGATCCGCAACGGCGCCGCCCAGCGGTTCGCTACACTGCACATGAGCGGCACGAACCGCTTCGTTATTTTCACTAGTAATGGAAGTGTATAGGAGGAACAAGCAGTGTTTTCTTATTTAGTTTATAAAACCTTATTATAAAGAAGAAAAATAAGTACTGGGTTCACCTCTTTGTAAGCGCCAGGCATTTTCAACCATTTTAACCATGTCATTGCCATGTCATTTTTAACCATGTTCTCGGAATTACGAAATGATAATAAAATAAAGTTTTTCAATTATTTTCGTCTCAGTGTTAAGTCTTTTGATGAATTAATTATTACACACACTCGGTGAAAAATTAAAGAGTGAAAATACAAACATGAGATTGTTTGTCTCTGTAATTTTCGTTAGAAATTTGCCATAATTCTGGCCGTTTTCTAACTTCATCAATAAATAATTCTATATATATTTCATCCATAATAAACATATACCAAAGAAGAACACTGAAAAAGAAATAAATTACAAAAAATAGAACAAAATTGAACAAAATACTGCAGCCGCTGCGGTTTCGACCGTCCTTTGGCAGGGATAAATGACCACTCATGTTGTTCCTCGCCGCATGACCTTGAAGCCGCTCAGCGGAGAGGCAGAACCCGACAGCACAAAATCGACCGCGACGGCGCCGCCTGAATTCTCAGACATTTTAAGTAGTCCGCGACGGCACCGTTCGCCCGTCGGCAGTGACTATTGGGATATTAGGAAAGCTAAACCGTTCGGATGTTAGCCGCTTCGGCGGCGCGGCAATTTACCGCCCGTCGGCAGAGGCCTTTAGTGCCTTGAGCTAAAGATTGCATACACATTACTGTGTTCACTTGATAAGCCATCGCTGGACAACATTATCGAGTACTTGGAGCAGCAGCCCAACATCACATCAGCTGAACTAAAGGCGGTGATTGTGATGCCTTAAAACGCCATAAAAAATTAAAGAAAAGAAAAACAAATGATTTCTTTGTAAAGAAAAACTAAACTCATGTAAATATTTTTATGTATGTAACTTATATTGTATTGTGTTTCTGTCCAAAGAAGTAAAGATAATTGGTAAGTTTTTCATTATATTATATTTTTATAGATTTATTATTGTTTCTGATTTATCCAGATTTTTGTTTATTTGGGTTGCTTTCTGCCCCATTTAGTTTGAATAAAAGAGGAACTACAATAATACATCATTCATTCTAGAGCTTCTTCTACTTAACTTTGGAACTGATGTAAACAAATCATGTGAGTGTATGGAAGAATAAGTATAACGTGACCGATGTTCCGTTAAGGGGCGGCTTTCATAATAAGTTTGAACAAATCATTATATATAATGTTCAACCCACCATTCCATAATCAAAAGTAGTCACTAGTAACCAAGCTGCTGATGTGAATTTAAATAAATTTCAAAAAATAAGTGTTACACAAAAAATAAAAGAAAAAAATCTGGTGTGAAACACTCACACGACTTTCTCTTGCCAATACAAATAATTAACAATAAACCTAACAATAGTAATAAAACATTAGAAATAAACAAAAAACTAACCTCAAAAAACATAACCTTATTTTAACCATGAGTGAAAGATGCAAAATGAAAATCGACCTGTTTGGCTTCAAAATACGGAAAATCACACTTTCACGCTAAACTAGGCTCTGTAGAGAAAAATTTTCTAAATAAAAGTCGTATATCTTTTAATTTCCTATAAATATGATTATATATACTTTTGTCGTAAAGTGCATACTAAGGCCGAAATCTTAAAAAACTCGATTTTTCACACGTTTTTGTGAGAAAAAAAACAGAAAATCGCTAATTACCGCTAAACTAAGCGTTTTACAAAAACATGTTTAAATTAAAAGTTGTAGAATTTTACATTCTCTACAACTTTTATAATATAACGTTTTGCGCTAAAATGCATATTAAAGCCGCAATCTTAAAAAGAAAATGTTTTTACGTAAAAACACCCTTACCCAGAATTTCAGCAAACATGGCGCCTACCGTATCTTGTAGAGAATAAAAAGTTTAGTAAATGAGGCAATTTTTAAAAAAAATCGTAGGACCAGTTTTTGAGAAAATCGCAAAAAAGTGAAAAATTACACGAATAAACTACTACTTCCGGTTGACCGATTTTGATGAAAATGTTCGTGTCAGGTCCGGTAGTGGTATGTAACTTAAGTTTCAAGTTTCAAGTCCATACGATGTTCCGTTCTTGAGATATTTTGTATACACACACACACACAGACCAATCGCTAAAAACATGTTTTTTGGGTTCAGGGGGTCTGAAAACGTATAGATCCGGTGAAAACTCGATTTCGAAAAATCGACATGAAAACAATACTTTCCTTCCTATATATTCATATAGGCAAGAGAAAGTAAAAAAAGAAAAATAAATAAAATTTCAAAAAATAAGTGTAATAGGTGTGTGATGATTTTTAATGTTTTAATTACATTTATATAAAAAATGAAATACTTTTCTAACTTCATACACAATAAATACAAATACAACACTTTATAAATTTTAATTATTTACTTTAAAAAAATATTACTTATTACTAATTTGAAACATTATCGCTTCACTAATTGAATGTTAACTCCTGTCTTTGAACGTAAAATTATATCAGTGATTAAATAAACATCTGGAAGTCCAACGGCCGGTAGTATTTTATAGTTGCGGATTATCTTTGACAGAACACACTTCATTTCCAGTATTCCATATTTCTGTCCTGTAAAATAAGTTGTAATCTATTAGAGATCATTATTTTATGTATTTAATAGAAAATTGGGCCTTTGGGCCAACCCAGTCAGTCAGCTGGTAGAAAGTCGCTATTATTTTTTAAGTAACATCAATTGGGCAAGCAACTTTGTATGGTGACCAGTTGACAGCCATCCATGAACAAACTCTACTAGGGGTCCCTGTTCAAACTCATGTCTAATCTACATCAAAAAATACAGCAAAAAGCAGCAATCAAATTGGGTAGTTGTCAACAATGTACAGTTCCCGATAACAAATAAAAGCTAAAAAAAAAAAAAAAAAAAAAAATAGAAAATTAAAGTAATAGTAATGTTTTGTTTCTTTTATAATTCTGACCTGAAGTGATCACATAAAATATTTGTGTCAGAACCTGATTTCTGGTTTGGGAGTGAAATTAGTCAAGTTTTTAAAAAAGTAGCAGTAGGTTAATATTCAAAATTGCAAAGAAGAGGTGGAAAGCTTCAAACCTACTGGCGATAGAGAATTAAAGACAACTAAAACATATCTTTTTAGAGTCATTAGCAAATTCCAATGGAAGAGGCTACCATTATGTTAGGACAACAGAAACTGCAGTTGATATTCTATAAACAACCAGGAGTATAAAATTATGTATATGACAGTTGGATAATGTAAAGCATCAAATAGGTGTGTGGTACCATTGGTTAAGAGTGTTAACCAGTTAACTTCATTTCCTGAAGCTTTACAGAGGGGCTGAAAAACTGAATGAATTTCATAATGTACATAGTTCCCATGAAGAAAATGGCAAAAAAGATTGTCACAACAGGACACACCTTAATACTCATTGGAGATGGTAGTTCTTTTAGGAGATAGACTTAATTCTCTATTTTCCAATGATAGCAAAATCTGATTTCAGTAAAAGTGGAGTTAACAGGTTAACACCAATATAATGCATTGAGCAATTGGGTGTTTTCTTTCATTTTTTATTTAATTCATAAAGTCAGTGAGTGGTAATTGAGCAGACAAGCTTTAGGTTTCTCAGCCTACATTATTAATAAGTACATAATAATTATTGTTTAGAAATACATCAATGCTTAAACTAATTTTGGTTAAAAATTACCTATGCAACTTCTTGGACCAGCACTGAATGGACTATAGGAATATATGTTACGTCCTTTTGAGTTCTCAATATTGAATCGTTCTGGATTAAATACTTCTGGTTCTGGATAAATTTCTGGATCATAATGCAAGTGTTTAAGGATAATGAAGGCTGTTGTTCCTTTTGGCAAGACATGTCCCGCTAGACAAAAATAAGAACAAAACAAAATATAGGTAAATAATTACCAAACTTAATAATAAAAATTAAATTAGTAATTTATTCTTTTAGTAAAACTAGTTACCATATTATCAACCAGCATTTGACATCTCACTAGAAGATAGATCTTACCAGTAAAAAATTCAACAAACGGGCTTGTATTCATGTGACAAAATTAGTACCATCTATATACCGCCAACAAGGCAGTAGATTGTCATTTGTATTAATAAATCCTTGAAGAACTCTCCCAGAGAATAAAAGTTTTACTATGTGAGCCAAATTTTCAACCAGGCTTTAAAGCATTCCAGGCATCCTTTACATCCTGCAGCAGCTTGTTAAAGAACTTATAGGTTAGGTACTAGTTTACTGGATTTAGTTTCGCCAAGCGTTCATCTTGGTATTTCCAGATTCTTGATCCTCCTTACACTTTATCCAGTGCATTGCTCACAGACTTTTACAGTCAGTTGGAATGATGCCTTTACCAGTAGGAGAGAACTGAAGATAAATTGACTATGAACTTTCAATACACCATGGTATGTGAACAAAGGTTTCCATTATTCAAGACTAGAAGTAATAATTCTCATTGCATCAGGACCATTTTCACACTATTAAGACTGTGTTACCATATGATTACACCATAAGTTACATGACAATGAAAAAGTTCAAAGTATGGCCATGAGCAAATAACCAAAACTGACAAAATTTCTGAGCTTCCTCAACAAATAATTCACACTTGACAGGTTTCTAAAGATGTCATCTATGTAAAATATTAGGTAATCTTAAAGGTAATTTAAAAGCCCAGTAGTTTCACCTTTCTTACATTGCCATAAATAAATAGACCTTGTCCCCAGATCCCACAAAAGCTTCTGCATTTTGTCTTTAGATAATGACTGATTGCTTTGAACCAGGTCTTAGTTTCTTTATAAAATATATGTTTGTTTCTTCAGCATCAAGCAAGACAGTTTGTCTTCCTAAAAAAAAAATCAAGGTTGTTTTCTGCCTAGAGTAAGCTCAAGGTTGTTGACTAGACAAAAAATAATCCACTTGAGGATTAGTGGATGAAAATAACCAATGACAAAACCAGACGTGACTTGCAATCAAATTTGGGTCCCCTAGAATAGAAACCAGTTGTGTTGACCATTACACCAATCTTTCAGATAACATTTAGATAAAAAGAAGTATTCTATTCTGTACTAAATACAATATCTAATTCTATTTCTATACAAAACAAATTTTATGTACTTACTTTTCAATTTAAAATCTTCTGTTATGTACCTTGCAACATATGGTACAGTTGAATACACTCTAAGTGATTCCTTTATGACTTTCTCTAAATACTTCATATTATGTAAATCATTAAATGTAGGATCACGATCAGAATCACCAAAGATCTCATTTAATTCATCTAAAATCTTTTCCTGAAACAATATTAGAAAATTAATTTGTAATAAATAATACGCTATAGGAGCTACAACTTAGCTAAGTAGCCTACTTCACTTTCTATGGTACTTCACTTTCTATATTCTACTTTGTTAAGAGATTACAATGAAGACAAATAAATCAAGTTGTCTCAATGTTCTGATTGAAAATCATTCAATTGCTCAACCAAAGGTCCTGTAATGCCATCTGATATTAAAAAGCAGCAGACAAAAACAAAATGTAGGTTGACTCACTTATGATTTCATGAATAACTTTACTTTCTGGCCAATTGGTAAGTAAGTGAACACAGGATTTCTCAGATACTGGATTTTTGGTGGTTTAGGTTAAGGCTTAAGTTATGTAAGTAATTTTGATCTATTGTGCATAAGACTTGTCAAGTTTATAAGACAATGCGAGACAATAATGGCCTCCCTTCTTTTTTGTATTAAGTAAATGTAAAAGAAGAATAAAATATTTATAATATTTTGGTTTAAATTAAGTCCAGAATAAAGTGAAAATTAAAAGTTCTGTACACTCCTGAATTTGATGCTGTTAGGAAATTTAATGTCATTATCTTCTAAATTCTATTTTATATAATGAATTTATATAATAAATTTCACTAACCTTCCTTTTTAACTGCGTCAACTTTTATTTTCACTTACATGTGTTTCAGTGGATCCACCATCATCAGAGTAAATAACATATAATTGAAACTAAAAACTTTTATTCAAGTGACTGAAGATGTATCATCTTCTGTAGATTTTTAATAAAAAGTTTTTAGTTTCAATTATATGTTATTTACTCTGATGATGGTGGATCCACCGAAACACGTGTAAGTGAAAATAAAAGTTGACGCAGTTAAAAAGGAAGGTTAGTGAAATTTATTACATAAATTCATTATATAAAAAGAATTAATTTCAAACTGCAGGATGCATTATAAAGATTTATCTTCTAAATTGTACTATATTTTGGCAAAGTAACAACTGCCCTTGTTACTTGTCTTGGTACTTCTACTGAGACTGGAACAACTTCTACAGCTATAAAAGGTATTTTACCAATAATTCTGTAGTGTTTCAGAAACAAACTTATTTAAATTAAATATATAAGTGGTACATATTACCTGTATATCTGGTTTGTCCCTCAAAGCATATAATGCAAAAGAAATCGCTGAAGTCACCGTGTCATGGCCCTGCGAAGTAAGATGTAATTTTATAACATTTTATTAAAAATGTATTTTTTTTGGTAAATTTCTCAATACAAATTAATTATGTATGAAAATACACATCAAAATACAATTAAACCCTCAGACAATTATGATTTCTGTATGGTTTGTAAGAAGTACATGTTTCATTACACCTTTGGGGTTAGCTCTAACATGAGCTGTCTATCCAATCTTTGAGATCTTTAGATCTTTGAGTACTTGTATTTTAATACATTATTTGTTTCTAATAGGAAATCAGTTACTGAATAAGAATAAAAGGGTTTTCTATTTAAAGAGTTGATGTATAAGCTGTACAGTAGTACCTCATTAATCTGGACTCCGTTAAATTGGACTTTGCTTAATCCGGACAGCTATTTGACAGCAGGTTATAAAAATTATGTACGGCTATGTTAGGAATGCAAGGCTGAAGCAGATGAAACTAACAAACCGAGCCGAAACTTAGTAAAGTCACGAAGACCACGAGGATTTTGTCATTAAATTTGTTGCTGACAGTAACAATGAGAACATATCTGGACATTATGAACATTTAAGGCATCTCCGCCAACTCGATATACAAGAATCAACTGTGAAGGAAGACAACAGAAGATTAGCAGTTTCTTCAAACCATTGAACATGTCATGTGTAGTCAGTGAGGATGAGCCTGGACTCTCATGTTCCAAGTTGTTTCTAATTTTAGGTCTCCCATGGTTTGTAAAACTTAATGCCATAAGTACCTGTATGTACATAATGGACATTGAATATTTAATCAAATTAATTTAACTGATTTTTTTTATCAAATAAGTTACTGTTTGTGTTTTTAATCCAATACATTGTACAAGTTCCTTTTTTCTATACAGTCTGTTTAATTATGTACTATGTGGGTCAAAATTTTGAAAGTGTCACTTTTTGCAGGTTGATTTGTCCCAAAGCAAAATTTTGAGATTTTTTTGTAAGTAATCCATTTGTTGTATTATAAAAAACTTGTTTTTAAAAGGAACCGTCAAAGTATTCAATCAGTGAACTTTAATGATTTGTTGAAATATTTTATAAGCCACGGTACTGACCTACTATCCACGGTACTGACTTTCACACGGTATTGATATGAAATCCATTGTATTTACATTGCCACATTAATGACAATATTTTCAATTTATCAAGTACTTCATTTATCTTCACCCAACAGAACCATAAAGGACGTTTCGACAAAACAAAAAACAAAAAATTTGTAAAAATCGTATATATTTGTATATAATAATATTCTAAAACGAAACAAACTGTTAAAAATTTAAGAACTAATTCTGATTTTTAATTAACTAATAACCAATTTCGATTTTTAAATTGTTCTTTCTTTAATATTTATTTTCACTTAAACTGATGCCAAAAAATTGAAATGTTTTTAAATAATAGCGTAAAAACTCATGCTTTCATTTTCACATAGGTAACAATTTTCTCATGTGCACTTTTGGGCGTAGAGTTCACTTACAGGTAGGTCTACTTGAGCAGGGATGAAGTTACTTGATCAGGGTTAGTTTGCTCTTGAAATGCTCAATGAAAATCGGTAAAAAGTTTTCTTACCTTGGAAAAATAGTTTCGGTTACGGAAGTATCTGAGAATTTGTGTTTTCTTTATAAAAAATTCCTTTTCTCTGTAAGAAGAGAAGTCATCTGCTGTAAATAGATCAGTTGTCAACACTTTTTAAGATATATCACTTTCACATCATCCACATTGACTGGTTTAACAATAGCAGTACATAGGCACTTTCCTGGATGTTTTGAACCTACTTCTTCTTTTGCAATCACAAGACTGTACGAACCAGCAGTAAGTAAAGATACTTCATGATTTTTCAATTTTTAACGTGCTTTTTGTTCCACAACTTCTTCACAGCCACTAAACACATCGCTAAATTGTAATCTTCACTTCCATCAGAAGTACTGGGTAATGGCCCAAGTTCCTCATGTTTGGAAATATTTGAATCATCTTCTTCAATGAAAGCGATTTTACCTAGACCACAGTGGGAACATTTATCATTGTACTCTGGGTCAGAACAAGACATACTCCGAAACCATATTGTTTGAATTCCTGATCTCACTAGCAAATGTTGTACTTTTAAAGTTCCTTTAAATGGTAAATCCTTACCCTTTTGAATTTCATCGTCAAATTTTGCAATGTCCTCTTATGGAATTAGTTATCTGTCAGTTAAACTGTAACAGCTACCCCAAATAACAGTCTTATAACAACTTTTGAATTACTTTTCTGAAACTCACGCGTTATCTTTGATATTTTTTACCCTAGTCCTTGGCGTTGCGGTTCATCATTTCCGTCTGTATTTTTTGTTTTTTTTCTGACGCTGACAACGTTTCTTGTATTTTTGTAATTGTTTTTTAACGATTTATTTTCTTTTCTTAAGGCTTGTTTTTCTTTATACCGCTTAATTCTATTTCTGTTACGACGTTTTCTGTCTGATACATGTTGAAGGTTTTCAGGTTGTTCATAGGAAATTGGAGGACTACTATCTTTTAATAATTTCTTCTCCCTTTCCACATTCTTCATCCTTAATCTAGACAAACGTTTTTGTTCCTTCCATTTTTTCTAACTTTACGCTGCGTATTTCTACGTTACCAACAGATTAATGTTTTTTTGTAGTTTTTGTTTTAAATATTTTTCATAGTCCTTCCTCTTTTGTTATTGATTTTAGCAGAGTCATCCCTAATCTTCTTCCTCCTCTATCTTTCTTGCTCTCTCTTCTTACTTAATTTTTCCTCATCGCAAACCTTCTTCTTCTTTGCCATGTCCGAAGTTACCTCGAATAGAATAATGAACTGAAAATTTCTTTTATTTCCTGTTTCAGTGGTTCCCAAACTATATGCTTAACATATAGTCCTTGAGTTAGAATGACATGCCGCTTGTATTACTTGAAACCATAATTATGGTACACAACAAAATGGGAATATTTAAATTTAGGCTGCTACTTACAGTATAATAATACGTTCATAAAATTTTTTATTAATACAACAACTGCTACTGTTTTATTATATCTCATTATTGTCATTTTTAAATCTCTGTAAAATAGGAAAAATTTATTTGTGTGAAGGAAAAATTACGATTGGTTAAAAAAAACATTTTACTGACTGAAATTCTAATTTAAAAAAATTCAAAATGAGGTACGCTATATCTCAACGAATTGCTCACACCCTAATATATTTTATAAAACTACAAAATTTCATGAAAATAGTTAGAACCATTTTAAATATTGAAAATGCAACAACTAACGTTCTATTTTATTTTGTTAATATAGATTACTAGGGCACAGAACAGAAACATTGTACAAAATATAATAAAAATTTTACTTCAGCGACAGTACTTTTGACCCAAACAACATTATGTCCGTACCGTGGCTTATTTTTCAGTACCGTGGCATGTAATTTCCATGGTACTGACACCCACGTACTGACATTTTTCAGGTTATGTTGTAATTACGGCTCTCAATGTTAAAACAAACAAATAGAAAGTGAAGTACAGATAAATATTCTTATAATACTTAATACAATCAAAGTAATATAAATTTAACATAACTGACAGCAAAGTTATATGGTACACGGTACTGACGATACCAAAGGTTTTTTACGTACTTCGAACATAAAATTGTTAAAAAGTATCAATATAAACGTGAACTGTATTTTAACAAAATGACTAACTGAACTCCGACAATAAAATAGGCGAGAGTCATTGTACGAAACGGTCCACTGGTTGATCGATAAGCGCACAATTCAAACTTTTCATTACCCCACGGTACGGACTGAATAACTCCTAGGACATTGGTTAAAACGCAAAAATTCAAATATCTTAGTTTTAATCTTAATTTTTTATAATATAAAATGTAATAATTGGTAAGGAAAGTAGATATAAATTAAAAAATGAATAAATTAATTTAGGTAAATAAAAATTTTTAATATGAAAGTGCCAATGCCGGTATCGGGACAGCCACGGTACTGACATTCCATTCATATTTTGCAAGATTTTTCTTATTAAACTTTTTTATTTTACTGGAGGTTAAAAATATAAAGACAACAAAATATTATGTTTGATTACCGCAGAAGAAAGCTGCATATTTCTTGCAATTTTTGTTGTTATACCAACGGGACATCAAAAGTGACACTTTCAAAATTTTGACCCACGTATAAACTTTAGCTCATAATACAGTTATATTTCATTTAATCCAGACTTTCAATTATTCGGATGATTTAGAGCCCTAATAAGTTTGGATAATTGAGGTTTTACTATACTTAAATTTAGAACGTTTAGTAGATGAGTTATTGATCTTGATTGAAACAGAGACAATTCTTAAAATTGTTACTTAGTTAAAATTTAATTTTCAAAAATGAATCTTTATAAACCTGCAGCATCACTAACCTTTCCAGCTGCCTTGATCCTTATTATTTATCTACTTACACTTGTTTCGGTAGATCCACCTTCAAAATTTCATGTGAAATTTTAAAATAATTTTTAAAAACCTACAGAAAATGTTACATCTTCAGTTATCTATACGCTTAAATTTATAAACTTAGGTATAACCGAAACTTGTGTAACCACTTAAAATATAAACATGTAAGTAGATAATAAAGATCAAGGTAGCTGAAAGGTCAGAGTAATTTAAAATAAAATTTTATTTCAAATTTTATTTTATTATGATTTGTTGATAATTTAAAGAAGTTTAAAATTAAATGTTATGTGTGATAAGCGTTTGTTTAATAAAAGTCAAATGGAAATTTGTGCTTTAATTGTCTAGTTGTTTCTTAGTTATCTAACAAACTTGTAGTAAGATAATTTATTGAAGAGTGATTATCTTTTCTGATATTGAGCTGTATTGCTGTATGTAGAATTTTTTTAACTTTCACAATGTTTATGTTCCTACCTATGTAATATTTTGTTAGGAATGTACAAAGATACACCTGTGATTGAATGTAAATACTTGTTTTGAAACTGCTGTAGTGTATTAATTAAGAGTTTTTTGGTGGCTCCTTCAAAGTGCATTCCATGTGTTCATACTTAATTGAATACAGCTATATAAACAAGAAGGTTGTTTAGACGAAATTCAAAGAATAAAAGTTAATTTGTAAACTTACAATATTCTGTATAAACTTTGTTTTTAATGTTAATCCAAAAAATTATGTAGTATATTACTTAAAAAAATTGTAAATTTTCACTGTGTGAAAATGGATAATAATGAAATGATTAATCTGTTAAATTGGTTTAAACTTACTGCAATTAACATTGTAGATACTTCAGACTGTAATTCATAATCTGTCCAATCAGCTCCAGAGTCTTTATAATCCAACAGTAAATCCAAAAATGCTGCCCGTCGTTTTATTCCTGCATCATATTAAAAAATAAACTATAATTTTCATGGATACAAATTATTTGAAAGAAGTAATACAGTATATTTATTTGAAAAGCTATCAATAGTGATTTTTAATTTAGGTTAAATAAGATTGTTAACATTTTTATTCAAAGATATGTGCATTCAAATTTCAAGGGAAAAAGGTGGAGAGAATAATAAGGCTTTGATTGTGCTTCAATCTGGCACCTATGATGTAAAATTAACATTTAACAATACTTTAATAGTAGAATAAAGAAAAACCGCTGTTCAGGAAACTGGAGAAAGACTGTATTCAAACCTTGGTTCTGGCAGATTTACTGTATGGTTCAGTGTTGGACTCTTGACAGCTCAGCAGATTTCAAGTATAGAGATGAAATGACATTGTCAAGATCTTTTGCAGGATAACAAATTGTTGGACCAAAAATAAATAAAGATATTAGGCATGAACTCAATTCGCCAGGGGCGATATCAAACAGTCAGAAATACAGACAAGAGTCCCATAGTTATTTGTTGCAGATGCCAAATGATCAAACATCCAAACAAGTGTTTATTTACAAGCCAACCTGATGATTTGGTATTGGATAATCTCAGAGCCCAAAATATTGAATTTTTCTGCCCATAACAGACAGCTAGAGTGTCTAATTATTTACGCTCAATCTGCTTGTTGCAGGGCTAAAATAAATAGTTCTGTTTCTTATCACATTGTCAGCCAATTAAAGGACTGAATCATTTAAGAACAGAAGAGGTAAAGGTGTAAAAGACACTAAACAGAGTTATCTCCTCTGAAAGTAATGAATTTTGTTATACAGCCACACCCTGTGGTGAATGAAATGAAGGTGTCATTTGCAGAGTGGAAAATATGTGCTTTTCAGAAGGCCTGACATGCTGATAAGCATAGGTACTTTTACATTCAGCAAGGAAGGCAATTTTAAACCACCTCACTCCTCGTTTTACTTAATAAAACACTTACAGGTTCAAACCAGTCTTTCGGTTGATGACCTAACCAACAACTTAAGAGCAGATGGGCATCCCAACTTCTTTAAGAAATAGCCAATTACTTACTAACTTTGAAGTGGGCACAGGCATAAAGACCCAAAATTGGAATAGTTTATGATGATGTAATGTGATTTACCACTAAATTACATATAATGAAAGTCAAATGTATACAAACTCAGGAACTATGACTTAACAAAATATTTTTATTTTTTTTTTGGACATTATATTCTATTGTAAAGAGATTGCCATGAATAAATTCAGACTAATCTGTTTCAATAGTTTGATTAAGATGGCGTTCCAGCTACTTAGCCTGAGGTCCTCAGTTTAATTCTTGGTTAGGAAATTGAACATACACAACATACTCATAGTTCAAACCAACACAGTGAGAAGACTACAAAAAATTCAGAAGATCTGGATCTTTTGTTTAGTATCAGATATGAAAAATTTTTGTACTTAAACAATGTTTTTGGTTTGATAGAATATTTTATTTTAAAATTAAAGCTAATATTTTATGGTTGCTTTTAATATTTGTTGATGTAATTTTACATATTATTTTGTATAATAAAGTAAAATACTTAGCATTAAGACCTGGAACTTCTGATTTGTCGAAATCATTTCCCAATTTTTGTTCCTTTAATCTTCTTTCTCTTCTAGACATAATTACCTGCAGAAAAATAATGATGTAATAATTTGTTATGTATACAGATTTTAATTACATGATTAGCAGAATATACGGTAATATTTTTAAGTTTATTCACTTAGTGACAATGTAAGTAATAAACAATTAAAAATGTGCATAACAGACTAATGTGAATAAAGTTACAGAGTAATTTGAGTGCTATTAAAGTGTAGTATAATAATAATGATAATGTACCTATATGAATGAAATTATGCATCAATACGAGGGGGTACCCAAAAGTATCCGGAATAGCTCTGCTGTGGGCGGAGCTTGTGCAGTACAAATTCCCTCCACTAGGCTGCTTGTAGCGCTACTCATTGCCAGTTCAATGCCATTTTGTTCGTTGATCTAGCTTGTTCTGTTCTCGTGCAGTGATTGTTCTCGCTAGTGCTGTTTTGTGCTCGTGTCGTTTTTCATGATGGCAAGTTTTAATGAACAACGTGCGGCTGTGAAATTTTGCTTCTTGCTCGGTAAAAACGCCGCGGAAACAGTTGTAATGTTGAACACAGCTTACAAAGACGACGCTATTGGAAAAACCCAAGTGTACGAGTGATTTTTGCGCTTTAAAAATGGCGACATGTCGATTGAGAACAAACCTCGTTCTGGACGACCGTCGACTTCCCGAACAGACGAAAATGTTGTGAAAGTGAAAGAAATTGTACGAACAGACCGACGACAGACCATTGACCAAATATCACAGGTTAGTGGGTTATCTTGGAGCTCAGTCCAACGCATTTTAACAGAAGACTTGACAATGAAAAGAGTCGCTGCCAAGTTTGTGCCTCGGGTTCTGACAGACACTCAAAAGGAACGTCGAATTGAAACGTGTAGTGATTTGAAACTGATCCAGATTTCATGTCAAAGATCATTACGGGTGACGAGTCTTGGTGCTATGGGTACGACCCAGAAACCAAACAACAATCCAGTCAATGGAAGACTTCATTATCACCCCGACCAAAAAAAAGTCGTCAAGTCAGATCGAACATCAAAACAATGCTGATTTGTTTTTTTGATGTGAGGGGAATTGTCCATTCAGAGTTCGTTCCACCAGGCCAGACGGTAAATCAAGCTTTTTATCTTGAAGTGTTAAGAAGACTACGAAACAGCATTCGTCGTAAAAGACCTAATTTGTGGCAGACAGGGGACTGGTTTTTCCACCACGACAATGCGCCTGCACACACGGCAATCTCGGTTACCCAGTTTTTGGCGAAAAACGGCATGGTTTTGCTACCACACGCACCGTACTCACCCGATCTGGCTCCGTGTGATTTTTTCTTGTTCCCACGCATGAAAAGGGGCATGAAAGGTCTCCGATTTAACAACGTTGATGATGTCAAGAAAAAAACGACGGATGAGCTGGCAGCCATCACTGAAGAGGAGTACAAAAAATGTTTTGAACAGTGGAAGCACCGGTGGGACAAATGTATTAGTTGTAATGGAGAGTATTTTGAAGGGGATAAGGTTCTTTGTAAAAAAATTAAAAATAAATAGTTTTAAAAAATAATTCCGGTTACTTTTGGGTACCCCCTCGTATAGTAAATAAAAAATTATTATCAGTAAATTTAGAACTTCAGAACTTTCTTTGCAAGTGTAAGGTTCGGCTGCATCCATATCCCAGTGATTAGCATGCTATACTGCAAAGTGGAGGTCCCAGGTGTAATTCCTGGCCAGGGCCTGAAAAATTATTACTATTCCAAATCCGCTGCTCTTTAACCCAAAGTAGTCGCTAATAACCAAGATGTTGATGCAACTAGAAATACAATTTAAAAAAAAAATATATTTGAATGATAACAATGAACTATAACTAGGCCTAATGAAAAAACAGCAGCCAGGTCAGAAAGAATAAAAGAGTTTGGGAGCAGAAAAAGAATTTTAAAAGCTACAGCTAATACTCTGAATGTTTAACCCTGTAAGAATTAATTCAAGTGCTCAATTTTTTTGTCATCAGTCTCTCAGCTGGTTTGATGTAGTTCTTGAAGCTGTTCTATCCTCCACAAGTCATTTCATATCTACATACCTGTAACACCCTACATCTTTTGTAATGTGCTTTATATGTTAACCTTTACCTCCCCTTGCAATTCACTCCCTCAATATAACCCTCTATTATTGATGGACTAATTAATACCTGGGTGTGTTAAGATATACCCCACTAGCCTATCCCTTCTTATGGTAAGATGTTTCCGTATACTTCTTTTTTCATCCACTCGTCTAAAAACCTCTAAATTACTTATTTTGTCCACCCACCTAATCTTTAACATTTTTGTATAACACCACATTTCGAAAGCTTCTATTCTCTTCCTTTCTACATTCCTTATCACACATGTTTCACTCCCATATAATGCTACCCTCCAAACATAGTGTTTAAAGAAATTTTTCCTAATCTGTAAGCCAATATTTGTAGTCAGTAAGCTGTTTTTAATTTCAAGGCTTTCCTAGCATGAGTGCTCAAATATGTAGTAAAATAATAATATTAATATAATATTACTCACTTCTTACCCATGAAATTTTTAGTGATCATAATCAAAAGTTATTTTGTATTACCTCTTCTATTATATTGTTCCAAGCTTTCCGATTCTTAAGGTCCTTGCGGCCAGTTGGCGATAACCGGAAGAATATATCTGGGTATAACCATGGCCTACAGAGTCTGTACATGAAAGTGGTTAAAAATCTGAAACAAAAGCCAATAGATAATTGAGGACATTGCCGGAAGAAGAGCACATAGCAAAAAACTTCATTTTTGGAAAATGAAGGTTGAAAATTTAGTTTCTTTTTAAATAGGAAAGTATTTTCTAAGTGTTTTGGTAAAAAAATTATTTATAAAATTTAGTTTTCACTGATTCCTGGAATTATAATAACAAAATATTAAAATTGTACAATGTATTTAAAAAAAATATATTAAACGTGCATGTTATGTGCCCTTCTTCCAACAATTAAATATTAAAGGCTACAGATGATTAAAAACTACAACATTTTTTAGAAAATTGTTTATTTATTTATTACAAAATCAAAATAAAATCATTATTAAACCATTATTTGTTATATTTACAAAAAAGAAATATTTTGTAACATTTTAATTAAGTTTATTAGCATATAGGCCTATCAAAGAAAAAGTTAAAAAAAAACATGAGGATATTTTTAATATTATTTACAGCCCTAATAAAAAAATGTTTATACTGTATATTATTAGTTTCACTTAAAATATCTTCTAGCCAGTTCTGGTCACTAAGACTGAGATGTTTCATTAGGCTTCTTACATCTGTGATCTTTGCTGCTGACACTTTAGGGTAAGGAACAATGCTCGATTGTTTGTAAGATAAAAATGCAGAAAAAGATATTTATGCAGCAAAAATGGAGCAAGAGCAATTTCCCAGTCCATGATCATATTTCGGTCCATTTGAACTTGAAAGCAGCTTGGGTTTTGGCGAGCTTGGACCATTGCCTCCAGCCAAGGTTTAGCAGTGCCTACTACTTCTCGTTTCTTCATCTTTGATCGCACAAGGCCAAAATTTCTGTCACATTGTGTGAACGAGTGTCCACGTTCAGGAAACATTTGAATTAGCTCAACACTAAAAACCTTACTAAACCAGGAACAATGTTTACGACAGTGCTATTTCGATTTTGTCCTCCTGCCGAGTCTGACAGTAATATTATAGTTTTTACTTCAGGAAACTTTAGCATATTTTTTTTCAAACAATCAAATAAAAATGATACCACAGAATTTGCGTTTTTGGCAGCCTGGGTTTCCATAAAACAGTAAAATTAAGATTCATCATCATTGTGTATGTGAATATTGAATGCATACAACCAAAGTAATCGTTGAGAGTAGAACAGTACACAACATCAGACCCTGCTGCCAACTGTACCGACAGAAACAAAAAATTCTCTCCTTACTCACAGATAAGAAATATTGACATGAAATTTTAAAGGCATGTACAAAACATTATGGCGGATCATTTAAAACGATTGTCGGAAAAAGGGCACATAAGCCTATGTGCCCGTCTTCCGGCAATGTCCTCAATTATAATATTATTTTACTAAAGGATACATAAAAAAGTAGTTTATTTAAAAACTTAATTTATAAAAACTTAGAAATATCTTCTTATTCTTATTCGACACATTTAGATGTCATTGGAAACGATGGTGTAGACAGGGCCGTTGAATGAGGGATTATTCAACGATCCTCAGTGTAGACCTAAACGTGTTGGTAGAATGAGCTGTGACATAGTTCTTGTGATGGCAGTTTAGCAAATGCTGGGTGAAGAGCACAGAGAAGTTGGTAGGCCTCTCAGAAGATGAGAACCAGAACTAATCCTTGAAGGCAAAATGAGAATAATAATAATAATAATTTAGATAGTTTCTTGATACATGCACTAGTATTTTGTATTATAGAACAGTGCTAACATATTTAGTACAGCAACAGTCAGAATAACCTACATTCCACTGTGACTATTCACACTTTATAATTCTGATAAATAAATATTTTTTATAGTCAGTAGTCCGCTACCTTACCAATTCGCTACTGCTGTGGCAGATTCACTCCTTTTTGCTAGTTCCTTTTAAAATCTCACATTAGTCATAGATAATCACGTTACCTATAATGCTTTTCACAGTTGATGAGCTCTGCTGTTCCACAGGTTTAGCCCAATCAGTACGTTTGGCAGTGTTGTCAGATTGTACGAATGTATCAGCCTGACAAACATTACGGGTGTATGCGTATAAGAGTCACAGAAGTTCACTTGTGTCTTGCATCTCATACAGAACAAGTTGATTATAGAGTGCGTTAACATGCAATACTTTATAATATAATCAGCTGGTTATACGTTCATAGGTTATAATAATTGTAATTGAATGATCATAAAAATGGCTGACGAAATATATAACAGAATTATGAGACAAGTATTGGCAACGTTGCTGGCAAGTTATTGGCCAGCTATAAAGTGGGTAGGGTACAATGCGTGCGTTCAAAGCTCATCAACACTGAAAAATAGTATAGTCATTATCTTAACCCCTAAGCAGATATTTTACTGTGGCAAGGTTTCAGAAATAAGAGTAAGTTGGCTTAAAAAACTTTTATAACCTAACTTAATCTATTGTACATAATTCAATAAATAATAGTTACTCATGAATCAGGATCACAATAGGAGAACGCTGACCAGTAGATGACTCTGACTTCTGTACATTGATTTCTAAACCCAGCGATGTTTCTGAAAAAAATTTGGTGTAACTTAAAATAACTGTATAGAGCCTATAGTCTAATAATTATAGTAGGCCTTTACACAGTAAACTAAGTAGATAAAGAATAGTGCAATCAGAATATGGGAAAATTGAACTTTTAGTATTTTTTCAGGTAAAGATCAAACCACTACCTATCTAAACCAAATATCCCTATCATGTTGCGTGAACTAATATTTTGTAAAATATTCTCCACGAAATAATATTTTTATTTTTTAAGTATTTATTATTTATATTATGGCAGCTCCAGTTATTCTGTACGGAAGTGAGGCAAGAACAACAACAAAAACCCAAGAGCGGAGAATCAAGACAACAGAGATGAGATTTCTACGAAGAACTAAGAGGTGTACACGCTTGGACAGAATAACAAATGAGGAAATCAGGTCAGAATTTGGTATTTACAACTTCAACGAAAAGATAAAGGATTATCGCCATAGTTGGAGACATCACATGGCAAGGATGTCAGATCATAGGATACCTAAGCAGGCACAGTATGCTCCAGAAGGTAAAATGGATGTCGGTAGATCTCGGAGAAGATGAAGATAGATGATATATAGTTTGTGAGTTCGGAATAGGCTGCAGCCTTATCCTTGGTTGGAAGAAGAAGAAGATTATTTATATTTATATTCATAATGAAACTAGTCAAAAATTATAATTGTATTAAATAAGTTATTAATAAAGCAGTTTCATACAACAGGCACAAACACATAAGCAATAACTATATTCATAATTATAGAGTAACTAAATGTTTACTATACATGGAACTCTTTTGATTTAACTTATTCAAATTCCTACTAATACTTCCTGTTGCCTTTCCGGACTGGTCCTTTTCAAGTTGATGTTATTTTGGAGTTATTAAATTAATAATAATTCATTAGCCTATTAAAAATTAGCTTAAATAGTTCAGTTTTATAAAAAATTAATAAATTTTAAAGCAAAACTACATCAGATACATTGCAGATTCCATGTGTTCAACTTTAAAATACTAAGTAAATAATTAAAAACTTACCAAATATAATATCCAGTGCACACAAATTAATATAACTGTACACATTAAATCCAGGTTCACCGACTTTATCTTTCAGAACATCCACAAGAATGGTAGAGTTAGAGTTAAAGATTTCTATAAAGTCTTCTAAAATTTTATTATGAAATGTAGGAGTTATCAGTTTTCTATTTTTACGCCATGTATCAGCTGAAATTAAAAATTTATTTAAATTAATCCTTAAAATATATATAAAGAATTAACTAACTGTATGCAGAAGTATCATTTGGAGTTGGTTGTTTCTTTGAGCAGATAAGTTTACTGTACTGGTTTTATTAACTCAATATTAGTATTACTCATAGTATTCTGAATTCGTTATTGGTATGTTAAATTTGTTATCATTATCTAAAATAAATTAAAATTTAGTATTAATTTAAAATCGAAAAATAGAAAAATTTCACCTTCCGTCAATGATACAGTAAACACTGCACTCAGATTGGGTGGACAGCCACTAAAAAGACAAAATAAAAACCGACAAACTAAAAATCTCACCAAACTCTAACATCAGATTCAATGAAATAAATGTAACCAAAAAACCTGTATTAAGTGTCATTTCAGACGAAATTTGGCAACGAAGATCTCAACGCCTTAAAGATTGTTGTTTAGGTCAACTGCCGAAAGGCTGGTTTGAACCTCTAGAGCTTTCTAAGTAAAACGAGGAGCGAGATGGTTTACCAGTGCCTTCCTCACTGAGAATAAAAGTAGCCTTAACTTATCAGCATGCCAGGTCCTTTAAAAAGCATCTACTCTGCACCCTGCAAATGACACCTGCACTTCATTCATCAAAAGGTCTGGCTGTATACAATGAAATTCATTACTTTCAGAGGAGATAACTCTGACTAGTGTATTTCCTTAAAGATTACTGGCCAAAAAAGAGACTACTTAAACCCAAAGTCTCCAGAAATTGATCTAAAAGATCTTCCAACATTAATTAAAGTGGTCTATTGTTAGGCCTCAAAAGTAAAAAAAAGGTTTTTATTTTATTTTATTGTATATTTTATTAATATTTTTAGAGGTGTCTTATTTAAACATTAGAATATAATAGAGCTGGTAGGAAATTAAATAGCTATGAGGATACACTTTCACATTACAGACTTCAAAGTCTGAGCGCACGGAATAAAATAATGAAAGTTCTACACATTTACAACACTGTACAGTCTAATGTTAAAATACCTGCAGTTTCAAAGATATTTCAGATGGTGCCTTGCCCTAAATAGAGAAATTCCTAGTTATTTACTGGTGCCGCAAGAAATAGGATGATACTAATAAATTAACAGATGCATAGCAACAGTAAACGATATAAATGGAGTGATAGATTTGTTTTGCAAAGACGTCAGAAAATATATTATAAACTATTGTAAAAGAGGTTGTGTAAATGTTATGTTTGTGTAATCTTATAAAAATGTTCCATGTTCTTTGTGTTCTGTGTTTTATGTGATTTCGTCGGCAGTTACAGTCAACTGTTATCATGTGAAAGAAAGATGACAGTGAAAAGAATATTAATAAAATTTTGCACCATATCAAAGTGATTTTAATGCTTTTTTGTTGTACCATCTTGTGTCCCTGCAACCAACCATAATCATAAGTGTAGACGGCGGTGTAGTGAATTTTAGGAGCCCCAAAAAAAAATTATGTATTACAAACTAAATATTATTAGAATCATCGTCATTATTAACATCATTACAATCATCATTATTTTTGTTAGGCCATATTTTTGGTTGTTATTGTTATTATTGAAGGGGATATCTGCTATACTTCTAGATATTTTATGTGTTCTAGTTTCTTACCCCTACCTTGGGGTTAGATGACAGATCCTTGGAGTAAGATGGTTGGTGCTGTTGTAATGTAACAATAATTTCAATAATTTTATCTGTAGTCATGTGTGATGTATGAACAAGGAGTATAACAACACCTTACTCTTTGATCACATTATTAGCTTTTCTTAATTTTTCAATATGCCTGATCTTGAATTTACTTTGAAGAATATTTTCGATTGTCATGCCTGCATCAGGTGATTGTAACATGCTTAGCTGTGTTTTATTGTTTTGAATATTGTATTAGAAAACCAAAAATGTTGGATTGTTGAGCAGCTGTCTATGTAAGGACAAGTATCATACAATTTGTAAAATTTCAGTAGCTTCAAGATTTTACAGTAGTTGAAAAATACTACTGATTTTAAATATTAAAAAATGTTCTCACCTGGTGCTGTAACTAAACCAGACCCAACCCATGAAGCCAAAAATTTATAAACAAACGCTTTCTCTGTGGTTTTACTACTGGCCAGTACTTCCTGAAAAATTTATTAATGAATTGATTAGTCTTGTTCATATGAATATTTAACTTGTACCAAAAATTATTAGCTTAAATAACAACAACGAATTCACGAATCTCATTAAATTTTTCCACCAGAAATGAATATTTCTGGCATTTCTTTAAGTTATAGTAACGTTAAAAATACCACAATTTATACACATAGGCCTATGACAAAAATATAACGTTTGTTTTCTTGTATGAGGAACCTAATCTAAAAAAACAACTAAACCGATTTCAAAAATTCTTTTACTGAGCTTTCCAACTTTAGAGTAGCAATCTTTAAAAAAAATATTTTGTGTTATCTAGAAAATTTCCCATATAAATTCTTCATAGAAAGTTATGTAAACCTTCCAAAAATCAAAGAAATCGCATGTTTTTTTATAAAATAGTTTTTACCAACTCTTTCTTATAACACATTTAGTTAGTCTCACGTATTATTTCCCTCTTCTACTGATGATTCACAGTGATGCCAACGAATTTTCTGTTTCCAGAAGCTATTAATTGGTTTTATTTTTATTCGTACAGCGTATTTCACTATCAACGTGTAGCCTAAATTTGTGCGAGAGGTCGAACGCTTAACGTTTAGTTTGTCGCGAGGGGTTGCTACTTCGTTAATGATATTTTTTTTTATTTTCTGTTGAATATTCTCTTCTGTTTAAATGTATATTAACATAATATTCACTTGGATAATTTCTGCAATAATTACCAAACATTGAAAGCTACTACAAGAACAAAATAGTGTGAATTTTAATATTATCACTTAGCATTAATTATTTCCTGCAAATATAGTCTAGTAAATGCGATGGACTTTGTCCGTTTTACCTAAGTTTTATACAACATATCAACTTTTATTGAAGTGTGAAAAACAGGTTTTATAGGTACATGATCTATGATTTAATTAATCTAGGTTTAATGCGTGCATTGATCTTGACCGTTAATTAATTCTACACCATGGTCAATCTTATTTAGCATGTTTCTACTAAACTATGGTCAATTAAATAAAACTCCGGCTACAATTTCAAATTTTCAGCTCCAATAAATATTTCACATTTTTATGAAACAAAATTGAGGAAGCAATTAGTGTTTGTTTTGTCTTTCTTGTTCCCAAAATATGATCATAATTTGTTTAAAATTCAGTAATGAGATATTCTGGATAATAATATTTTCCCACTTCGTTTTAATTTTTTATTGAGGAGAATCTGACTTGAGAAAATGTAAAAAATTGATTTACACAATTTAACATTCATATACAGTAAAATTCGGTTATAACGAAAGTCAAGAGATCGGCATTATTTGTTCGTTATAATTATACGGATGTTCGTTATAACCGAATGGTCTTATACACCGCAATATCTATTGTATTATCTTACGTGCTGAGCCAATTACCGGAATAACGAATATTTGTCTTAATATTTAATTTAAGTAAAAAAATCATGAATAAAAATCTTTCACACTACCTCCGCGGCCGAACGGTTAGTGACATTTTAGCCGTCAGCTGTTTGTTCTAGGCATACAAAATGTAGCGGGTTTGATTCCCGGTAGGTCTGGGCTGAGGCAATCAGGATAATCTGAAATTTACCGATAACTTCCCAACGTACCAATACAGAGAAAAAGCACAAAGTAGTCACTAGTGACTGCAGATATTGATGCAACATACAAAAATCGTTTAAGTGTGCACAGTACTTTCCAAATATCCGTGATGAGGTGATTCTCGAAATTAAAAAAAATTAAACCAAAAAATACGTATCGCAAAAATGTTTGTTTCTTATTTCACAGAGAATATTTTTGTCAATTATTATTATTTCAAGGAAGTTGATTCATTTGTTACAACCGGATTCCATCTCACAAAATATCACACGTCACAATAAAGCAATGTGTTAGTCATGAAGACAAAGCGTGGTTTTTTTGTGCAGGATAATTTCCAAAACTACTAAACGGATTTTTATGAAATTTTTACAGCATACAGCATTTGTATTTATATTCACAGCGACATTTTATTTTTTATTATTTTTTTTGGCCTCCGGGCCAGTCCAGTCAGTCGGCTGTTAGAAAGTCGCTAATATTTGTTAAATAACACCGGTTGGGCAAGCGAATTTGTTTGGTGACCAGCTGACAGCCATCCATGAACAAACTCTACTGGGGGTCCCAGTTCAAACTCATCCATTTCAAAAATACAGCGAAAAGCAGCGATCAAATTGGGTAGTTGTCAATAATGTACAGTTCCCGATAACAAATAAAAGCTAAAAAAATAAAACATATTTTGTACACGATAGTTTTATTTGCAACTGTAAAATTAACAACAAGCAAATTTGATAAAAAAAACAAAGGTTGGTCTACAAATATTGGCAAATTGTGAGGCATTGAGGAGATCGCTGCCCATTGACAGTACTCCAACCGTAATCATTAGGCCTAAGTTAGTTAATTTATTTTAAGCACTCTGCTTAAAATAAACAAAACGGACACTATTTGTGTCTGGGAACTATGCACAATAAAAGAAGCAGCTAACAAAGAGCTAAGTATACTGCATTATAATCGTAGATCTGTACATTAAAGATCCACTTTATTTTCATATTTTACTGAAAATTATCTACAGGTAGGGCCTACTTAGGAAATTTATTGATTTTCGACAGTTTCAAAACACCTGAATTCGGTTAACCGGAATTCTAATGTAGTGTTTTCTCGTTTTCTGAAAATTATTATTTTCAAATTTTTATCAAATTTTTATCACAGATTTCTTGGCATTGATAAATGGTATTGTCCTCAAATTTTCAGAGGGGTTTTCTCCATGTAGTAAGGGTAATTATAATATTTGAGTTACTTTTTGAGAAAAAAAAGTGGTTTATTTTTTATTGCGTATTAGACATTTGGGGAATTTTTATAAAAATCTGGTTTTATTCCAATCAATAAGTTAAGCCCCCAATTAAGGAACTAAAACGAAGGTAGATATAAAAACGGAAAAAACAATTGAAGCCTTTTCTATTAACAGGTCTTGAAAAAAACGTAGCACAAAGTTATCACTGAGTCAGACCCTCGAAGACTGGACGTGACCGGCGAAAAACAAAAATTACCACAATTAGAAAATATAATTGCCGTAATCAAACAATCTAATTGATTGGCTCGTCAAAATTACGAAAGCTTATTTGACGCGCATGGTGAGGGTAAATTGCTGGGCCAGCATTCCCACCGTTTTTACGCTAAGACTATCAATACTGTACCATCAAACACAACCATTAGCCTCTCCTAGTTTACTGTTACGTCTAAACACATATTTTTCAAGCTATCTAAACCTTTATGAACTATGCTTTACCGTAGTAATAAAAATAATTTAAGTTTGTTTTACCTCACAATGTTCAACTGATGACAAAACAATTACAGTTTCTGGTCCAATTCGTGCACAAAAAATAGTTCCAAGCTCTTTTTTAACCGAGTCGATAAGATTCATAAATTCTAGATAAAAAAAGAGATAAATAACTTACATTGAAGTTTATACAAAAATATATTTTATTAAACATAAAGCAGGTGATGATTTATGGTGTGTGTAATAATTAACTTAAGGTAATAATTTTTGTTTTGTACGGGATGGTGGCGTGAACACTCAAAAAAAATCCATTAAGAGAAAATACAGGCCTTTGAGATATGGTGCTACCGCAGGATGTAGCGAATTTAGTGAATAGACAGAATAACAAAATAGAGATGTGCTTGATAAAATGGGTAAAGAATGTGAATTGGTTGACATAGTGAAAAAGAGAATAATTCAATATCTTGGACATGTGATTAGAGGTCCTAAATATTACATCTTACAATTAATCATACAGGAGAAGATAAAGGGCAATCGGAACGTTGGCAGACAGGGCATCCCGGTTAAAGAACCTGCGGGATTGGTTTGGCTGGAGTAATACAGAACTGTTCCGTGCAGCAGCGAATAAAGTGCGCATAATGATGATGAATTCCGACCTTCCGACAGGAGAGGGACTTTAAAAAGAAGAAGAATTTTGTTAACGTATGTGATAACATAATTTAGCCCAGTGGAAAGTAACAAAATGTGAAATAAAAATCTAATCATGGCTAAAGTTTTAGCAAGATTATTGTATAAATTTCAAAGGAAATTCATTATGGTCGAAAAGTCATGAATATATTATACAAATGGTAAAAGCATTTCAAAACATCTTAATGATTGTCCATTATCTTTTACCAGCAATGTTGGAAGTAATAATAAATTTTATTTTTATTATAATGTTGTAATAAAATACTTCATTCAACGCAATTTTGTTTTTGCTGTGGTCGCTAATGAGTTATGGTTGATGCGTTCTTAAATTAATATAAATGTAAAATAAAAATAACTATCTTTGAAAATTACAATTTAATATTGAGCTAGTTTTATTATTCCTATTTTAATTTTTTTTTTTTAAATTTATTAAAAGTCACAAATTATTACGGTGGTCATTCACTAAGAACACCGAAAACACGAATTTTAAGAAAAATAATAATTGAAAAGTAAAGCACACTTACAATCCTACCAAGCTGGATTAAAGAAATAAAAGTAGATATGCAGGAATTAGAAATAACAGATCTCAGAAATAAAACAGGCGAAATTTAAAGCCGTATTGATAAAAATACAAGATTTACGAAAATTTAAAGAAGAAACAAGTGGAAAGAGAGCTTATTCAGATTAGGAAAGAAAAGAAAAATCTGAATATGTGAGAAGATGCTGGGCAAAGAGAAAAGCAGCTCAGAAAAATAACTCCAAAGATTATTTAAGTGGCCCCTTGTGACCATAAAACTTGTGGCATCAACTACTTAGTTTTTAACGATTACGGTGGGTTATGTAGAATTGGGGTTTGTCCTGTGAAAATTTCCAGACCCTAGCCGGGAATCGAACCCGGGACCTCTGCGTTGAAGAGTAACGCGCTAACCACTACGCTACGGAGGCAGTGGATTACCACCACATTGCAGAAGATGAAGGGTGATAGGTAAAAATGAGTAATGAAAAAATGTTAGACCTGACCGGGAATCGAACCCGTTAGGGGATGGAGGAGGAGGAGGAGGATTAGGTGGTAAAGAGGAGGAGGATTAAAGAGAAGTAGAATAAGAGGAGAAGGAGGGAAGGGTAAAGAGGATGAGGATTGAGGAAGGAGAAGAAAGGGAAGCGGTGACGAAGAGAAGAAGAAGAAGGAAGAGAAAGGAAGAACAAGCAGCGATGGCAGTAAAGGCAAAAGAAAGAAAAAGGATAAACAGAAACTTACCATGTGGATGTACATTGAATGTAAGAGCGCATCCAATGACTGGAAGTGATTGCACTCGTGGAATATTAGCAATCAACTTGTTAATTCTTGAAGTCTTTTTTGTCCATAGAATTACAATGTACGTAATAATACAAATGAGAATAAGTAAGATAATCATTTTTTGTAACTGGAACAATAAGCAAATGAATGTTATTACATTATCATTAAGAGCTCATTATAAATTATACTGTGGTCATTTGAGCGGTAATTTTCAGTAACTTAGAATTTTAATTATTTTTCATTGACTTCTCTAGTGATAGAAATGTTTCATGAAGCGCAATGATACTAGAAGCTAAACTTTCATCCCGAATTCTTGCATATTTACCATAAGGTCTGGTTTGATAAAAAGAAGTTCTGTCAGCAAGTAAATTCTCCGTGCTACGTTATAGAGACATGATACACGTTTCAACATGTAGGTACATGAGCTCTCACTAAATTTATATAAATCATGATAATGACTTATTTTTATATTTTTATTTTTCAAGTATCTATAAGAAAGATAGCTAATCTATTTAAATTCAAGAAACTTCAGTGATAATTACATAACTTACTAATATTTTTATAACATAGAACGTTAGAAAATATAAAAAGAAGTAAAAACTCATGGATTATTTTACAGAAAAAAAAAATATAAGCGAACAAAATTTACAGCACAAAGCCATATTCTGTAGATTGGCAAAATATAGTTTTTATAATTTTGACTTCCGCTGTTTCAAATATATGGATATTGTAGAGCGTTCAAATCCCATTATAGTAAATTAACTTCTCTTAAGACCAGTGGTCGCTAAAAAAATACATAGTTGACGTTACGTAAAAAATATTATATATTTTTTGAGATGTTGCTCTTCGTTTGTTTACCTGATATATTTACGCAAAGATCCATGTTATGTTTTTAAAGGAAACGTTGGCTTTAATCGGTTTAGTTATCAAAAATTTTATGGGCTGAAAATTTTTGGATAGGAATTGGGGATTATTTTAAATATTTTACATTCAAAGTAAAAATTTTTTTTATTTAATAAATTTTCATTTGATCCAAATCAAGCATAAATAAATGAAGCATAAATAAAGCATAAATTCATAATGAGTCGACGAGTAGCAAAAGCGTTAAAACGGCTCGATTTTGAGCCTTCGAAATAAAAAATTGGGGGTTTTCGATTTTTTCTTTTATTTTTATACTATGATGTATAGCGATACCAAAATTCATGTCCAAACTCTATGTATTTAAATATAAATTTCAAAATAAGTTATAAAATGCAATATTCAAAACGTAGACTATATACGAGTAGTAAGTTATATTTTTATAAAGAAATGTACAATTCATTACCGTGCACAGGCTGATCCTATGCGGGAATCAGTAAAAAAGGCTTCTTTATAATATTGTTTATGTTTTGAGTAATTTTAAATTTAATAGATCATTAATTTTTCTAGATAATAAAATTGACTTCCATTAAAATATTGGATACCCTCGCACTATCGTCAGTAAGGAAAGCATTTTCTAAATTAATGTATCCATTTTCCATATTACTGGTGTGTAGGCATATACAAAGACGATCTTAGTAGAAGTCTTTGGT
Source organism: Catonia carolina (assembly GCA_035578175.1). Classification (NCBI taxonomy): domain Eukaryota; kingdom Metazoa; phylum Arthropoda; class Insecta; order Hemiptera; family Achilidae; genus Catonia; species Catonia carolina. The sequence continues at coordinate 248,811,936 of JAQMRL010000001.1, read as the reverse complement.
ATCGTGGTATATCATCTTCTTCAGGTGCCTTCTCCATTACGAAGGTTGGCTATCATCATGGTCAGTCGTACCTTGTCCACTGCTGCTCTGAAAAGGTCATGCGATGAGCAGTAAAACGCTTCTCTCAGGTTTCGTTTGCGTCCCACCGAGCGTTTACCAACGAGTTTCCCTTGAATTATGAGATGCAGAATCTCGTATTCAGTATCTCGTATTTAAATACGAGATCGTGGTATATAGGTCTTGACATTTCTGAATCAGCTAATTATGAAAAATGACGCAACGGACTTACTCCGTACCTGCCTAAGACTCACAATGTTTGGAAGTTAATCTTATAAAAAAGTTCCTGGCAACTGTAACTCCATTTTTGAAAATGTAGAGTCTACTGAGTCATCCTCAAAATCGTACATCCAACCAATAACTTATTAGAGTTGTGTATCCTTGTTAATTACTTGAAAATTGAGAATGCTTAATGTTCATGTTTGTACAGATTTATTAACCCTCATTTAAACATACAAATAAATTTCAGTTTAAGAACTCTCTATCCCCCAATATAGCATAAATAAGTTATGTTTTATAAGTAAATCTTACACACGTTTTCTAACTTTGTAATGAACGTGTACCAGATAAAATTTGAGTGGTTAATCAGAATAGATTATCTTCGTGATTTAGTTTTTAAATGAAGATCGAAGCTCCACCCTTTTCAGATTAGTTTTACGACAGTTTCGAAAGATTGGCAAGATTTCTTACTTTTGCAACAACTTAAAAATACTGTCGGTATTTTCTATAATATTTAAAAAAAATTACCAACGGGTTGGATTTGTATTTCTTAGAATTAGTAAATGTAACTTTAAAAATGATGGAATAAATTTTATTAAATTTTTAGACACATCTAGTGTTTCTTTAATTTAAAAAAAATTAACATTCGTATTAAAAATTTAATAAAATTTTCAATAAGGGATGATTTTTTACAGCGGTTAAAAATTGAGTAATATATTAAAATTTCATTTAGTCGCTGTTTAGTGATTAGCCTTCCGTTTAAGACTGCAAACAAATGTCCCTAAATTCCCGGGAAAATATCTAAAAATTATTACCCGTTAAAATCACCGTTTCATAACCTTAACTAGTAGGCCTGCTAGTGAACAAATGGTTGATACAAGTTTAAATAAGTTAATTAAATAAAGCGTACAACAGCATTATTTACCTTCGAAAATTTATCATGATAAATTTTACTTATATTGGTACACATTAAAACATTAAGCAACTCATTCTAACCGAAGATATAATCTCACGAACTGGGTGTACTGGATTTAAGTAATATTTAAGATTACAATTTAGTAAAATATTAACTAAAATTTAGTAAAATTTTAACTAAAAATTTTAGTAATTAATATTTTTATTTAGTAGGCCTAATAATATAGCAAATAGTACTTCATTTAGAATCAAACAAGTAAAATTGGATGAAATTTGGGAAGAAATTCGGTGCGCCGAACCATAATTTATAAACATTTTTAACTTTATAAAGTTATAACCAAAATCAGTTGTATAATACTTACATAAAGTTTCTTCCAGGGTGTAAATTATATATTATAAAAACACTTCATTAATAAAAAAATAATTGACAAAAAAGTTTGGTCAGTCAGTTATATTATACCGCAAAATGTAGGGAGCGTGTATATCATTTCACAGAAACACTCACGACAGTACTAGATTTGTAACCAAGTTGTTTCCCAGGCGTTACCTAATTATTTCATGGAGAACCAGTAGGGGGGGGGGCCTGTCTTCCTCGCATACTACAAAAACCTATAACAAATCTGTTTTACACAGTGTTGCAAAAATTATTTTTTTAATCAATATAATAAAATAAAAAGGTAAAAAATAATTTCTTACAGTAACCCAAAAAAAAAACTCCTTCAACCAGCTCTGAACTGACCGATAGTGAATGGACAATGTTCTTTTGAATTTCCATTACTGAAAAGTTCTGAATTAAAATAGTCTGGTCCAGGATAATCAAAATATACTTTTGGATCATAATTGAGTTTAGTAATCATGAAGGCTGTTGATCTTTTCGCAATAAATGTTCTAGGCTACTATAATCATAAATTGTACATAATACAGTCTTTTGTGTTTTATAGCAACCAATTTTTGTTGAGAAGTTTAGTTTTCTTGCTACGTGTTCTGTAGTTTAACATCCTGTCCGTATATTTTGTTAACCATGGAATTTCTACTAACAAATAATACATCTACGTTTTTAAACAAACATCAACAGTAGGCCTACTGGTGTTTAGAATGAACTCAAGATTTGGTACGAACTTCATTATTTTTTTAAAACTTGTTTCGTTCGTTATTTAAATTATGATAAATACATAATTATTAAACAAGGCTAGAATATTGTATATTGCAAAGATTCTTTTGCACTAAATTCTTAAATTAGCCATATTCTCAGGACACTGTAGGAAATTTGGCGTGAAATTTTCCGCAGGTGTTTTAGGCCTTTCTTTTAGCGACTGAGTTTTTTCATACTCTTACAGTAATAGTCTATAGATTTTTTGGTATAGGGCCAATCCTAGATCACGTCAGGTGACTTTAGGCGTTTCTGGAAGTTCTTTTTCAGCCAACATTCTCAGCATTCGTTCACTGTAGGCTTTCCTCCTTTCTTTTGTCCACCCGGTGTTATGTTTTTGCTCTTCATGGAAACCCTTAAAGTTCGTAATTAGTTATCTGATATTATTTATATAAATAATTTATATTCACAATTGTTTAACAACGGAATATTTAAATAATTAAACGAATGATTGGCTGTCTTACTGGCTTGTAGAACTAACCTCTCTACAGCTAAGAAGGTAGTTCTGGTAATAATTTCTGGTTAAGAGAAGACTATATTTTGCATTCCGCCAATTATAAATATGCTATTTTAGGTACATTTTCATAGGGTTGATAAAAGACAGGGTAATTAAACTTTGCACATTTAGACCGCTCTCACACCGGTGAAACTCGACCTCGATGCGATTTAAATGACTCGACCTCGACTCGACCGATAAACGAGTCGCGTCGTGCATGTTCGCACACAGAGGAGACTCGACCTCGTCGCAACTATTCAACTTTTTCTTCGAATCCACCTGCAGTTTACAAAATGTCAAGTGATGAAGAAGACGTAGTCGTTGCTTATTATTTAAGAAAAAAAATACCCCAGCTGTTGGATATCACCGTATTTTAGTAATAATCGTAAAAGAGGAGCGTATGTGTGTGCCCAGGAACTCTCCTGTGAGGAAAACAAATTTAAGTTTTTTTATCGGATGCTAAAAGAAAGGCAATGTCTCGCCTAGACTATTCTGTCAAATTAAAATTGTACAGACACGGTATTTATCAACTTCAAGAACAAAGGCTACGTTGGCTGCTTCGTCTGCCATGATTATACGCGACTGGTCTAGCAGATGTTAGACAAGCTGGTTGCATGCGATCGGTTCGATAGAGGTTGCATCGACGTCGCACTGGTGGAAGGGCGAACATATAAATGTAAGGGTACGACTCGTATTGGACGTCGAGTCGAGGTCGAGTTTCACCGGTGTGAGAGCGGCCTTATAGTTGTCGGGTCTTTAGCAACTGACAATTTTTCAATTTAATCTGTTGGATCATAAAATTCTTTTCTCTACGTTCTTTGCGTATTACTAATATTTGGAGCAACTGAGGAAGTCAGATGCTTTGAGGAAGTCGGTAAATGTGCATGTACAAGATATTTAACTGGTAAACATTTCAGCCTGGTAGGTTTAATGGTTTTGAAAAACAACATACCTAAGTGTTAAAAATCTAAATTTACGGGAAATGGCACACATAAAAAACAAAATGTACACAAACAAGTCTAATTTCCCATCAACAGTGTTGGTTAGAAAGCTGAAACAACAGCTGAGAATATTAAAAACCGTGTAGCAGATATTTAAAAAATCTGGTGTGAAACACTCCCACACATTTTTCTTGCCAATGCAAATAATTAACGATATAACTTAACGTTAATAATAAATCATTAGAAATAAACAAAAAACTAACCTCAATAAACATAACCTAGTTTTAAATATAAGTTGTAGGATTTTAAATTCTCTACACTTTTTAGCCTATTATATACATTTTTGCGCTTTTTGCATATTAAAGCCGCAGTCTTTAAAAAACTATTTTTTACGAGAAAACAGACTCCTCAAGCATTTCAGCAGACATGGCGCCTACCCTATCTTGTAGAACATAAAAAGTTTAGTAAATGACGCAATTAAAAAAAAATCGTAAAAGCCGTTTTTGAGAAATTCGCAAGAAGTGAAAAATGACACGAATGAACTACTACTACTTCCGGTTGACCGATTTTGATAAAAATGTTCGTGTCTGGTTCGGTAGTAGTACCTAACTTAAGATTCAAGTTTCAAGTTCTTACGATGTTCCATTCTTGAGATATTGTGTTCACACACACACACACGCGCGCACACACACACACACACACACACACGCACACACGCACGCGCGCGCGCGCGCACACACACACACACACACACACACACACACACAGACCAATCGCTAAAAACATGTGTTTGGGTTCAGCGGGTCTGAAAACGTGTAGTATTTTTCCATTTTTTTAGTAGTGGAGGGTAGATGACGATACCTACAGAAGTCTTGGCTTGTGCATAGGTTGCAAAAATTGCCAGACCTGTAAGGGAATCGAACCGAAATTCCTGTTATATCCCAGTTGTACTGATCACGACACCATAACTATTAGAATTGCCATTGCCAATTGCGGCAATTATTATTCATTGTATTATTTTTTTCTTCCGTTTTTTACCTTGGTAATACTTTTTTGTGGTAAAAAGTTTTTATTTCTGAAAGTAATTTGAAATAAAATTTTAGAAAAAGATAAATATTTAAAAAATTGTTCGTATATAGACCTAATACAAATTAAAATTAAATATTATATATAATAAACACTATTATATTTTGTAGGTCATTTCATCGCAATTAACAAGTTTACGAATCAATTATGTATTCGTCTAAAATACAAAGTGACTAAAATAATTGTTTCTTGTCAGACAACAATCCAAATACCAGTAGGCCTATATCTGAATTTTTATTGATTTACATTGTTTATTACTCCTTGTTATGCGCTGTTGTTTCGGTTAAATACAACACCACGTTTTGTACCTTAAATAAAGTTACCATACACAAAATTTATGCCAAAAAGGAAGTATAAAAAACTTAAATTCTAACATTAAAGTAATATAATATTATGTATTTATTCACAATACATTAATAGTAGAACAGCGTTTTATCATCTTTGAAGTTAAAAGGTTATACCGTTTCAAAAGATTGAAATTCAGATGTTTATCATAAGAACTATAAACATAGAAATCTTCACCTATAAATTTTAAGCACTGAACCCAGAAGGGACAACTTTTTTTATTTTGATTATTTAAAAAAAAACTAGTTATTTAAATAGAATAGAATTGATTTTGTTTTCCCTTCCTAGTTGTAGTTTTATAATAAACGATGACAGCCTAAAAAAAATTGGCTATTATTTTATTGATTTTTAGTTCCCATTTTTTGTCTACTACTTCCTGAAACAAAACTAAAGAAATTTGAATAAAATCATGTGACAAAAAAATAAAACAATATTTAAAGATAAGGTAGATAAGGTTAAAAATTATTGGTTTTTTCATTACTTATTTATTTATTTTTATAAAGTATAATTAGTATTTTATCTCTAAGCACATTATTTAAAAGGGTAAGGATAAGTTTGGTCTCAGCTCCAGCTGAACTTATTATGGATCTTTATTTCCAAATGAAGCCTTCTATCTGCAGATTTGCCATCATCCACCGTTATTACATGAAAATTCCCGATTAACGCAGGAAACAGAAAATAAACTTTCTTTATAACCTGGTTGAAAGATTTTTCGTAACGATACTGTAGGCCCTACTTAATAACTTTGCGAACTCCATAAAGGCTAAGGCTGCGGTTACGAATAAAGCGTGTAGGAGACAGTAGCGTGTGCAGGTTTACCAACGTTTTTTTAATACATTAACAGTAACGACGGTGGTCATGATTCACACGTTATTAAACGCGTGAGTACGAACGCGTTTGTGCGAGGAGCGAGTGAAACTAAACAATTCAATCCACCCGCGCTTGTACCGATGGATAGTTCGCTTCTGAAATTACGGCATTCCGGTTGTATATTTAAGTTATGTATAACGACGTGTTAATTAGTGAAGTGCCCAAAAAGTAAACCACTTTGAGATACATCTTGTAAATAATACAGCTAGAGAAATATAATAAAGAAATTATGGGATGAAGTTGTGCAAATGTGAAAAAACTATGTTCATCGGACAGCAATTCCTTGGAGAACTCATGCATTTTGCTGAGAACCGCAGAAGAGACAAGCGCACTAGCAGTAGAACATTCCGTTCCTCGTCTTTCCCATCACGTACAGTCGCGTAGGCATACTTAAACAATCATGCACAACATCAGTATTTACAAAACCCCTTAGTTTAGCACGAGCCGTACTGTGCTACATGTAGCGCTGTGACCGCAATGTCTGTTTCACAGATCTCAGCAAAATGCAAAAGCTTTACAAATTGTGAAGTCCTCGATAAATTATACGATTTTCATAAAAACTGTGTTTTTTTTTAGTCCTGTTACCCAATGTCTGGTAATTTTTTTCTAAGAAAGGGAAATTTGGGTTTGTGCACGAAGTTAGTAGCCCTACTTAACCAGTGAAGATACGGTAGTGTGAGTTGATTCTCCTTGAACTGTGTAAATTTTTTTACCGTTTCCGGTCGTGTTACGAACAGAACGTCTTTTACCCTAGAACAATCGCTCGTTTAAATCTGGAGCTTATGGACTAATCGTACGCGATACGGATACAATTTCAATTTTTTTAGCAGCTTTCTGAAGACTCGAATAAGACAAATATACAAGCGAGGAAAGTTTTTGTATACTTTCCCGTGAAGAATTGAGCAATCTTGTTTTCATATTCTCTAAAATGTCATCTGTCAAGAGAGTTGGCCGACCACTACGTTTTCTCTCGCAAACAGTAACTGTCTCTCGAAATCGGTTTGTTAGCCTAGAAATTGACAAATTGACATTTTTTCTGGTGGAGGAACACAAAAAAATTTAATTTAAAATGATTCTTTTAGAATCGCATACGATTTCGTAGCAAAATATTGTTCAAGAGTGAAAACCCGTTGTTCTAAGGTAAAAGACATTCTGCTCATACCACGACTGGAAACTGCACAAAATTTTACACAGTTTAAGGAGAATCAACTTACACTGCCATATTTATACCGGTTAAGTAGGGCTACCAACTTCGTGTCACAAAACAAAATTTCTCTTTCTTAGAAAAAAATTACCAGACATTAACAAGTGGGTAACAAGACTAAAAATCACTCTGTAGAATTAACACGATTCCTTTTATTTTCTAATAGAAATAATTCATAAGACAGTTTTTTAAAAGAAACTTACAGTCTTGCTCCTGAACAAAAGTAAGCTTACAATATATTGTAACCACATCACACGCGCGACTGTTGCCAGCTGGAATCCATTTGTACATGCGCACATGCTACTCTCACCTAAACGCTTCATTCGTAACCGCAGCTTAAGCGGTGCAATTTTGCGAATTTCCGTTTTGAAAAATCTGTGGATTGATGGCTCATTCAGAGATTCGGAACATCTGTGATTTTTTTGGCGTAAAAAATAATATGTTTCTGGCGAATCAATGTTTTGAGAACTTGCAGTAAAAAATGCTACAAAAATATTTCAAGTCGCTGTATTTATTCGTTTATTCATTAACTAGCATGCCCTGCGCAGCTTCGCACGCGAAACATGTGTAGGCCTAATCAATTTGTTTAAAATAAATATGTAACAGAAATTGTGTAGCTGCTAGCGACTGAATAGTCCAACGTACTCTCTCTTTTCTCTCTCCTCCTCCTCCTCCTCCTCCGTCCTGTTCCTTCTCTTCCCCCCGCACGCACACTCATATTTATGAAAGTCTTCATTAGGGCCCTTAGAGTTATCATTTTAGAAAATTTAAAAATAAAATGTTGCTGTGAATATAAACACGAATATGCTGTCAAAATTTAATGAAAATCCATTCAGTAGTTTTAGAAATTAGCCTGCACAAAAAACACGCTTTGTCTTTATAATATTAGTATAGATTTAGATTGGTAACGAATAATATGAAATTGATATTTAGATCATTATGTGAAATATAGCAGAATGTACTTAGTGTAGAATTTTTCCAAACTAATAGGGAGTTTAACATTCTAGTAGTTGATTGAGTTTAACTGAGCTACCAAATGAATTGAAAGTACCAGTAGTTAGTTTATTAGTCATTCAAAAAACTAATATCACGTAATAAAATAATATAAATGACGTCACAAGATTACCAGTTAGTTTTAGACAAAACAAAATTTACTAAAACAGAACGTAAGAATTATTAAAAAATATATTTATAATTTTGTTTTAAGGTTTATCTTTATTTGAAAAAATAACAAAAACAAAAATGCTTAAGAGATTAGACAGATTAAATTAATGTACAAAAACTTTTATCATGTCATGTACATGAAGAGGTGATGGCCTCCAAATCTTGATGCTTGCGTTTGTATTTTATTACAAGTCTAACTTTGATTATTTTAAACCGTTATAAAAAAAACAACTACTATACGTATATCCCTTTTTTGTTATGTACTATAAATGCGTGGGATGGATATAATTTTAATGATTTAATCAAAATTATTTTGTTATATAACTTACCACATATTAATATTTTAAATAAATGGTCACATATCTTACAAAAAGAAACTTTTAATATCGAGGGATACTACAAGCAGTAATTAATGCGGATATAGGCCTATTACTGAACAGAACTTTAAACTTCAATGATTGCTATATCTACTCTTGAAGAGGAATCAAATTAGCCTACACTATTTTTGTTTCCAAATTCCGACTTTAATTTCTTGACTTCCGGTTTTGGGCCACTTTTGGTCAAAACCGGAACTTCAAAATCCAGGCCCACTAACTTTTTTTGCAGATTACGAATTTGAAAACCGTTTGTTGCTATCTCTTGTGGTTTCTGGTATCTGGGTGTGACGGACGGATAAAGGAAAACGTCAGATGAAAATTTTAAAAATTGCCACCAAAAACCACCGGTACGAGTTATAAGTAAAAAATTGCAATTCATAATTATTTTCTTATAATTCCGTAATAAATTTAGCATTGAATCAATATTTTAACCATTGTGCGACGAATAGGTTTGAGAATAATAACTATTCTAATACTTCATAATATCACGCCAATAGACGGGTTTTCTTATCCATTGTTTATTCAAAAAATTTAAAAATGTTATGAGACGTTAAGAAAACTATTTATTCATTAACTAGCATACCCCGCGCGGCTTCGCACGCGAAACATGTGCAGGCCTAATCAATTTGTTTAAAATAAAATGTGTAACAGAAATTGTGTAGCTGCTGGAGTACGTTGTATACTCCAACGTACTCTCTCTCTCCTCTCCCTCCCGTCCCCTCGCCACCACGCACATAGAGATTTAAAAAAAAACATGAAACACGGTTTTTTTACGCCAGTTACAGCGAATTTACGAAAAATCTGTAGTAATTTTATTTAAGCTTTTTTTGTCAAAATTGGCAATAATTTTTTTTATTTTATTTTGTTTATCTGGTATTATAGAAAAATGTATAGCGAAAAATTTGATATACCAAACGTCTTAAGATATTGTATTTAAAAAAAAAGGTATAGCATGATTTTCGTAAGGAGAGCGCTGGGCAAAACGTGCGTCTGCATTAGGATAGTCTTGTAGTACTCCAATAGTGCAGCGTATATATTATCAACAATGGAACAGCATCCCTACAAAATACAATGAGTGTTGTCAATTTTCAACAACACTCTGACTGTACGTCGGAGGGGTACGCGGGGTCGAAGTTATGTATGCGCTTGCATAGTCCAGTGCTCACACCAATAAATTGGCTTGGCCTTTAGTCGCTTACACACACTATACAGCTATTGTCTGTGGTAAAAGGAAGGCGGAAAACCTGCTCTCTTAGAGCTGATGTCATTGATCAATTTCTACAGTTATTTATATGACATATGTTATTATATGCAAGCACGGAATTCTGTGAACACGTCCATATAACAAAATGAGAAAAGATAACGTAGGACATTGTAATTGGAATGGGAACAAGTGCCTGAAAATTACCTATTCTACGAATCTGAGACGATTTATATACCCTTTTCTGGTAACTTTCAACTGGGATCGGGCCTTTCACCCCACATTACCGAATTCCCCACAAAAAGGGTCAGTAATCACTTCTTTGTGCCTTGGCATGTATTGACAGAGCTTCTTTTGTGATACTTCGAAGGCGGTTAATGAGTGGGGCTAAAGTCAGGTGGCGAAATTGTATACGGTAGCTCATCTAAAAATAGAGTTATAACTGTGTTTGAAAGCTTGAATTGTAAGGGTAGGTATTTTGTTCAATAATATTCCTTTTATCAACGCCGGTTGAGTTGAAAGGGTCGTATACAATTTCGCCACATGACTTTAGCACCACTCATTAAGCACAATGGGTGATAATGGCAATAACAAGGTACTTAGTAGGTAGGTGGTCGTAAATTAACCCTTTGATAAGTTACCGATACTTGAGTAATTTACGACAGGGGTGTAATAAAAGTACTCTCTATCTCCTTCCTGAAGAAAGGGTAGAAAGTAATAAATAGCAAACCTAGAAATAATATTGTGGGACTAAATTACAAAGGAACGAACCTTGCATCAGGTAAAATATGTTTGTTATTCAATAGATTTCTGAAAATGAAACCAACAAACTTTTAATATTAGAACCTATGTATGATTGTCTTATAGTTGTTTTACTCCATGTATTTCAGTCAACGTTTATGTCAGTTATAACATTAATATATAATTTTAAAACTACTGTAGTTATATCAAATCAAATTATTATAATTTTAAAGTCTATTGTACAAACAAAAGTGGTTCTTTCGTTCCTATATCCAGTATTAAGATTTTGATTTTTTTTAAAGGTAACTTGATCGAGAGTGTTCTTAGCTATGATTCAATCAAAATATAAAAACCGCGTAGGCCTATATATTAAAGAAATAAAACTTACATAAAATTTTGAAAAGGTCCATACATACAAAAAAATTAAAAATTTAAAAAAGAAATCTTTATTTTTGGCCATTTAACTGTAACGTGTGTTTTTTTCTGTGCACCGTAGCTCCCAAAAGGGTTTACCGATTTTGATTTAGTGTTTTTTTTTTTGTTTGAAATGTGACTTAATTGTGAGTATTCTTGGCTACGATTCAATAAAAAAAGTGTAGGCCTATAAAAATACTGAAATCTCTAAACTCGATCGTCGCGTGGTGTATCTGTGTGTCTCTGTGGCACCGTAGCTCCTGAACGGATGAACTGATTTCGATTTAGTTTTTTACTTTCTGTTGAAAGTAATATGAATATGAATATGTAGGAAGAAAAGTATTGTTTTCATGTCGACTTTTCAAAATCTAGTTTTCACCGGATATACACGTTTTCAGACCTCCTGAACTCAAAAAACATAATTTCAGCGATTGGTGTGTATGATATATTTCAAGAACGAAGTATTGTACGAAGTTGAAACTTTGAACTTATGTTAGGTACCACTAGAAAAACCGACATGAAGATATTCATAAAACTCAGTCAACCAGAAGTAGTAGTTTATTCGTGTAATTTTTCACTTTCTTGCGAATTTCTCAAAAACGGATCCTACGATTTTTTTTTAAATCACTTTTTTTACTAAATGTTTTATGCTCTACAAGATAGGGTAAGCGCCGTGTCTCCTAAAGTTCTTTGAGAGGCTGTGCTCTCCTAGAAAATAATTTTTTTTTAAGATTGCCGCCTCATAAATGATGAGTGTTAGGGCAAAAGTGTAGCCTATATTATCAGAGTTGTAGAAACTTTAGAAACCTACAACTTTTATTTTTGATATGTTTTGTAGTATAACGTTTAGTTTAGCGGTAATCAGTGATTTTCTGTTTTTTCACCAAAATCTGTAAAGAAAAATCAGAGTTTTTAAGATTTCGGCCATTTTACGACAAAAGTGTAAATTACATATAATCAAATTTATAGAATATTAAAACCTACAACTTTCGTTGAAAGCATTTTTTTCAACAGAGCCCACTTTAGCGTCAAAGAATGATTTTCCGTATTAGGCCTATAAACGGAGATTGGTTTTCATTTTATATCATATAGGCTACTCATGATTACAATTAGGTTGTTTTTCAGTTTTTTGTTTATTTTAAGTCGCATCATTAGCAACTACGGAGGGTTAAGAAACTGTAATGATGCGTTTTCGCACGAAACAATTTCCAGACCTAGCCGGGAATCGAACCCGGGACTTTCGCTTAGTAGGCTAGCGCGCTCTCCAAACGTTACGTAGGCGGCCATTTTTAATTTTACGTTGTTTACTAATGTTAGTATATTGTTCATTAGTTACACTGATACGAGAAGGTCGTGTGACTGTTTCACATCAAATTTTTTTCTAATTTTCTTTATTATTTTTATTTACATTAATTTTGGAATGTTAAAAAACTTCTCAAAAAAATATTTAAATGCAAATTTTGATGTATTAAATTATACAGGCTAATTTATAAACAATAAATACTTGTTGATAATAATTTATAAAATTTTCAACAATGTCACTTTACTAACTCAAGCCATGTCCACACTCGTGGGATGTCGCATGCGATGTGGCATGCTACATCGTATGCGCTTAGAGGCATGGCATTTCACCAATCCGCCTCGTTTGAAGAGCTTTATCTGAAAAAACCATAACGAATATTTTTGAACACTACATTAAATTAAAGCCTGTTCTTTTCTGTGCTGATTGGTTTGACTTAGATTATTTTAACTTTTAACTAGTCGGTGATACAGCAATTTACGCATAGAGTACTCAGATTTTAGCCGGTTTTTCGTTAATGTGGTTTTAAACGTTCGTTACTCCGTCCTGGCTTTTCATAAAAGAACGGCGTTTAAGTACGTTGAAGATCCGAGTTTCTCTGTTTGACCATTTTAACGTAGAAGTCTGATGTTCGATTTTAAAATGCCGGCCATTTTTTAAAAAAAAAGTGTATTTTGTCTTCACGTAAAGGTAGGGTTATGATTTTTGGACTGAACCATCCATTTTTACAGCAGTATTGTGCCATGTATAATATTTTTCATTTGTAATTAGAAATAGATATGTGATGTCAATAGAAAATTCTATTAGCCTCTAAACTTCTTGAGAGGAAACCGAGCTCTGTAGCGGTATCCGCTCCGAGTATAGTCGTTGAGAAAACAAACTGTTGTGTTTTTCCTGCTGCAACTCATTCCTTCGCTCATTTTGATTTATTTAACGATGTTTTTATTAAAAAAATAAACGCTTTGCTTGACATAATACTGTTGTGAAGATGCATGGTTCAGTCCAAAATTCATTTCCCTACCTTTACGTGGAGTCAAAAAAAACACGGTTTTTTAAATAAAATGGCCGGCATAATAAAACGGAACATGAGATTTAACTTTTGAAATATTCATATTTTAGAAAAAACTCTGGTCTTCAACGTACTTAAACGACGATTTTTATGAAAAGCCTGTACGGAGTAATGGATGTTTAAAAACCACATTAACGGAAAACCGGCTAAAAACTGAGTATTTTTTTGCGTAAATTGCTGGAGTTATCTCCGATTAATTTCTAAATAAAATAATATAAACAACGCAATCAATGCAGGAAAGAACAGGCTTTAATTTTGTGCATTGTTCAAAAACATTTGTTATGGTTTTTTTGAGATAAAGCTCTTCAAACAAGTGCGGGAAGGTGGTATGCCTCTAAGCGCATGCTACATCGCAAGTCGAATCGCAAGTTGAAAAAGAAAGCGCACGAGTGTGGAGATACTGACCAACCGGGCTGGTCCAGAGGTAAAGTCGTCGCCGTGAGTCACCTGTCTAACAGCTGATTTTAGGAGACGAAGGTTCCTGGTTCAAATCCTAGTAAAGGTAGTTCCTTTTGAATACTAGACAGTGGATACCGGTGTACTTTTTTGATGGTTGGATTTCAATTAACCACATGTTCTCAGGTTGATCGCCCTGGATCTGTACAAGACTACACCTCATTTCCACTTCATACACATCATCCTCATCTCACTGGGTCATGGGGTTGCTTATTGTTTTCAATTGTACAGATTGCGACGTACACATTAGGAATTAAAAAACTAAAAACTAATTCATTGTCCGTAGCAACGATCAATCGGTACATAGACTGCTATTCTACTATCGCTACTATGATTTTTTAATAACTTTCCTATTGTAATAATTGCTATTCATTCTATTTCTACACAGGTTTTACAGTACTTTTTTGTGTTTTAATGTCATTTGAATGGCAGGTGTGAGTGTGACACCCCCATTCTTCATAAGCTTTATGACAAATATTAAAAATTATTATGTTACTCTAGAAAACATATTTAAAAAAAATCTATTCTAGAGAAGTACGTAACTTAAATTTAGCAGTAATTTGTAAGTGACAGGGACATACATTAGACAGTTTTCATTTTACAAGTTCAGTTATGTATTACTAAATACAAATACATTTGTTAACATATTTACTAATTCCAGCATAGGACGAGCCTGTGCGCGGGAATGAATTGTACATTATTATAATAATTAATAATAGTCGTATTTTCCGGATGATAAGTCGCATTTTTTTCATAAGCTACAGAAAATGGCAAAAAATCACACTGCGTCTTATGAACTGAATGTATAAATGTTTAGCGACATAAACGGCAGTTAGGCAAGTTATGTTTCAAAGTAAACATTTTTTTCTTATCGCACTCATATCGTTCTATTAATTATCTCTCGCAGCAGATATACAGGTAAATTACAGTAGAGTAGTAAAACAGCTTACTTGATTTCCGTTCTTTGGAATAGTGTTTACTAATTTACTTTTATAAATGTCTGAACCATAGCACTAAAAAAGCATGGTTGAAAAGTGGGGGGCTTCCTGGATCGAATTACGATTCAGTTCGTTATTTCAGTTTGCGCAGTAAACATTACGTTGTATTTATTTTTTATTGTTTTTGAAAACGAATGTCAGTAAGACAAAAAGATTTTCATATAGTCTACTGTTGCTTATAAATTACCAGTTGTAAGTTATGCAAAGACAAACGGAAATCGGGCTGCCGAAATAGATTTGGACCTCCACCAACGGAGAAGATGATTCGCGAATGGAGAATATTTATGAAGATCAACTCCTAAAACAAGATAAGAAAAAACATTCTTCTCGTTCCCAAGTTGCTAAATGGCCTGTACTTGAAGAAGAAATAAAAACATGGATCCTTGACCACAGGAATAATGAAATTTGTATATCAACTAAAATGACAATCCAAGAAGCTAGAAATAAAGCGGTGGCATTAGGTATTAATGATTTTACTGGTGAATGATCATGGTATTACAGGTTTATGAAACGGTAAGGACTCAGTATGCGTACACGAACAAGACTAGCTTAAAGACTTCCACCGAAGTAGGAGACTAGAATAATCGAGTTCCTTAAATTCATCATTAACGCCAGAAAAAAGTCAAACTATGATAATGGACAACTAGGTAACAAGGATGAAACACCTCTAACTCTTGATGTACCATCTAATATTGATGTACCATCTAATAGAATTGTAGATCAAAAGGTACAAAATCATTTATAGTTAAAACAAATGGACACGCAAAACACTCTATACAGTTTTTTCTGCTTTCTAAGTTGATGGAATAAAGTCACCACCAGGTAATATTGAAACGAAAAACAATGCGTGCAGAGCAAATTCCTTCTGGAATAATACTTCATGTTCATGAGAACTGGATGGACCAACACGGAATGAAAGTGTGGTCTAAACGTCCGGGAGGCCAATTAAGATAACTAATTAATTTCGGTCTCATCTTACACAGGCTACTAGAAGAAGACTGAAAGAAATTCGTACCAAAATTGCTGTTATCCCTGGAGGGTTTACAAGCCAACTTCAGCCTTTGAATGAATCCAACAATAAACCGTTTAAAGCAGCAATGCGAGAACACTGGACAAAGTGGATGGGAACAAAATGGGAATGAAGAGGCCTTCCATATCTCAAACATTTTTGGCTTTCAATAAAGTTTTAAATTGTAGTAAAATCCTTCAAAAAGTGCGGAATAAGTAACGCAATGAATGGTAGTGAAGATAACCTTCTGTTTCACTAGGATGATTATGAAGAAGAAGAAAGTTCACCGGAAAGTGAAGCGGGAACTGCAAATGAAAGTGAATAAATGAGTTAAGAAGTTTATAAATGAAGTGATTGTGATATGATTAAAATGTTTTTTATATTTCTCCGGTTTCTGTCTGTTTTTCATAACCTTTAAATTTGGATTTACTCGAGCGCAAGGGGAGAAGTGTTTAAAGGTTTTACTTTATGCTAACATCTTAAGTGGATAAATGGTGTATTGGTATTTAGGTAGTATTTATAGACCTACGTTATTTCCATTTTTGGAACAAATCTTCGTTTTTTTTTCAAATTTGCCTTGAAAAATAAGGGTGCGTCTTACAGTCCGGAAGATACGGTAACTACTAAATATTTTTTTTTAAATTTTATCACATAGCTTACTAAAACTTAATTTAGTTATAAAATTTACAAATCTAAATAATTAAAAATTTGCAGTATTATAAAAATTTACTTTCAACCAAGTAAGATTTCTTACAACCACTACGAATATTCCTTATTTTTTACTTTGGAGACCGCAGAGGATTACTTTTGTCAGCTATCTATAAGCTCTCTCTGTATTCTTTCCTCTGATTTTTCGCCAATATTATATTCGGTCATTCTGACCGATCTGGCCTGTCTCTCTGCATCTGAAACAACCGTTTAAGTACCTCTGTTTTTGGTTTAGGTATTAAATCTAAAGTTTTTGTCTTTAAGTGTGTCTGTCTTAACTCTCTTCAGCTCCAGATCTCTAAAATTTAAACCTAGTTCCTCCATATCCTCTTTGACTTCCTTATCCAGATTGGTGCTGTTTTTTTGGCAAACAAGTTTCTTATAATCTGTCTTCTGATGTTCTAATTAAATGGCCAAAGAAAGATATGCTTTTCTTTTTCATGGAGTCTAATACTGGCTCATTATCTTGATAAATAATTTTGTTGGGTAAGAGTCTCCATTCCCCATCTTTGTGTTTTTTGCCTATACAAGTTCTAAAGATCCTTCGTTCAAGTTTTTGGATCTTGTCCGTCCTATTTTTCTGGTTAAGTTTAACCCTTACAGTGCCAGCGTCCTAATATTAGGAAGATTTAGACTGAAAAATCTGGTGTGAAACACTCACACAAATTTCTCTTGCCAATGCAAATAATGACCTATATAACCTAACATTAGTAATACAACATTAGGAATAAACAAAAAACTAACCTCAAAACCATAACCTTATTTTAATCATGAATGAAACACGCGAAATGAAAATCAACCTCAGTTTGGCTTTAAAATACGGAAAATCACTCTTTCACGCTAAACTAGACTCTGTAGAGAGAAATGCTTGAAATAAAAGTCGTAGATCTTTAAATTTCCTATAAATTTTATTGTATACATTTTTGTCATAAAATGCACACAATGCTGAATTCTTTAAAAAATCGATTTTTCACACGTTTTCGTGAGACAAAACAGAAAATCGCTAATTACCGCTAAACTATGCGTTATACAAAAAAAATGTTTGAAATAAAAGTTGTAGGATTTTAAATTTTCTACATTTTTTATTATATAAACTTTTGTGCTAAAATGCATATTAAAGCCGTAATCTTAAAAAAAACAAAATCTTTACGTAAAAACAGCCTCACCAAGATTTTCAGCAAACATGGCGCCTACTCTATCTTGTAGAGCATAAAAAATTAAGTAAACCAGGCGATTTTTAAAAACATCGTAGGACCAGTATTTGAGAAAATCGCAAAAAAGTGAAAAATTACACGAATAAACTACTACTTCCGGTTAACTGATTTTAATGAAAATGCTCGTGTCGGGTCCGGTAGTAGCATGTAACTTAAGTTTCAAGTTCGTACAATGTTCTGTTATTAAGATATTCTGTTCACAGGCACACAGACCAATCGCTAAAAACATGTTTTTTGGGTTCAGGAGGTCTGAAAACGTGTAGATCCGGTGAAAACTCGATTTTGAAAAATCGACATGAAAACAATACTTTCCTTCCTATATATTCATATAGGCAAGGGAAAGTAAAAATGCCAGCCTACTTTTGTGCGATTTGTAGCATTTTGTATATTTATCCATAACATGGCTATTTTTCAAGGTAGCCTACCTATCTTACTGATTTTTACTTCTCTTGCCTATATGAATGTAATATATTCATTCCGTGTGTGTGGGTGTGGGTGTGTGAACAAAAAATCTCAAGAACGGAACATCGTACTGTACGAAGTTGAAACTTGGAACTTAAGTTAGGTACTACTACCGGACCCGACACAAACATTTTCATCAGAATCTGTCAACCGTAAGTAACAGCTAATTCGTGTAATTTTTCACTTTTTGCGATTTTCTCAAAAACGGAATATTATTGTCAAACCTAGAAATAATATTGTGGGACTAACTACAAAGAAACGAGCCGTGCGTCAGTAAAATTTGTTATTCAATAGAAAGATCTCTGAAAATGAAACCAACAAACTTTTAATATTAGAACCTATGATAGATAAAGTATTACAGTAGTTTTACTCGTTTTACTCCATACATTTCAGTCAACGTTAATGTCAGTTATCCATTAAAATATAATTTTTAAACTACTGTAGTTATATCAAATTAAAATATTATCATTTTAAAGTCTATTGCACAAACA
This sequence comes from Catonia carolina, assembly GCA_035578175.1. NCBI lineage: Eukaryota > Metazoa > Arthropoda > Insecta > Hemiptera > Achilidae > Catonia > Catonia carolina. The sequence continues at coordinate 248,793,049 of JAQMRL010000001.1, read as the reverse complement.
AAAGTGGTTCTTTCGTTCCTATTTTTAGTATTTTTTTTAACGGTAACTTGATCGAGAGTGTTCTTAGCTATGATTCAATCAAAATATAAAAATCGCATTGGCCTATATATTAAAAATATAAAACTTACACAAAACATAGAAAAGGCCCATTCACAAAAAAAATTAAAAAGCTATGTAAGAAATCTTTATTTTCAGCTCTTTAATTGTAACATTTGTGTATCTTTCTGTGACACCGTAGCTCCCGAAAGGATGAACCGATTTTGATTTATTTATTTTTTTTTTAAAGGTGACTTGATTGTGAGTGTTCTTAGCTACGATTTTATTAAAAAACGTGTAGGCCTATAAAAATACTGAAATCTTAAAACCCGATCGTCGCGTGGTGTATCTGTGTGTCTGTCTGGCACCGTAGCTCTCGAACAAATGAACCAATTTCGATTACGTTTTTTGTTTTCTCTTGCCCTATATGAATTTATCGGAAGGAAAGTATTGTGTTCATGTTGACTTTTCGAAATCGAGTTTTCACCGGATATACACATTTTCAGACCCCTTGAACCCAAACATGTGTTTAGCGATTGGTCTGTGTGTGCACGCGCAGGCATGTGTGAAAACGAAGTATAGTACAAAGTTAAAACTTGAGTTAGGTTATGTACCACTAGAGGACCCGACGCGAACATTTTCTTCTAAATCAGTCAACCGGAAGTAGTAGTTTATTCGTATAATTTTCTACTTTCTTGCGATTTTCTCAAAAACGGCTCTACGATTTTTTTTAAATCACTTCATTTACTGTAAGTTTTATGCTCTACAGATCAAGTAAGCGCCATGTCTGCTGAAATTCTAAAAGATGATCATGGTTTTCTTTAAGATTGCGGCCTTAGTATGCATTTTACGATTAAAGTGTATTATAATCACATTTGTAGAAAATTAATAAAAATCAAAAACTTTATTTTAAGAATGTTTCTCTACAGAGCCTAGTTAAGCTTCAAAGAGGATTTTACGTATTATTAAGCGAAACAGATTGGTTTTCATTTTACATCATTCACTCATGATTAGAATTAAGTAATGTTTGTTTTTGGTTAGTATTTTTGTTTATTTAGTCGCATTAACAGCTTGATCATTAGCGACTACGGTGTGTTAAGGGACTGTAATGATGGGTTCTGGCACTTACTTATAATTTCCAGACCCTATCAGGGAATCGAACCCGGGACCTCCGCTTAGTAGGTTAGCGCGCTATCTACTGGGTCACGGAGGCGACCATTTATCATTTTACGTTGTTTACTAATGTTAGGCTATTACTCTCTTGCCATTGCAAGAGAAAGTAGTGTAAATGTTTCACACCGGATGTTTGTTGTTGAAAACGTGACTTGATAAAGTGTTCTTAGCTATGATTCAATACCGTAATGATATTAATGCCCTTAACAGACAGGTGGAGGTTAAATTATTTACACTCAATCTGTTCGTTGCAGGGCTAAAATAAATAGTTCTGTTTCTTATCACATGGTCAGCCAATTAAATGACTGAACCATTTAAGAACAGAAGAGGTTGAGGTGTAAAAGACACTAATCAGAGTTATCTCCTCTGAGATTCATTAATTTCATTATACAGCCAGACCCTGTGGTAAATGAAGTGAAGGTGTCATTTGCAGGGTGGAACGTAGATGCTTTCGAGAGGGCCTGGTATGCTGATAAGCATACCTTTGCAATTCAATGAAGAAGCCAATGGTAAACACCTTTCTCCTCTTTTTACTTAGTAAAGCATCTAGAGGTTCAAACCAGCCTTTCAGCTGATGATCTAAACATCAACAACTAAAAACAATAAAACACATCACTTATACTTATTTTTATATAAAGTTAAGTACCTAATGTAATAAAACAATTGTTCACAAAACAATTGCTTCAAAAAAAAAAAAGTGAAGTTCGGCCGCCAAAGGGATTGGGTGGATCACAATATTTTGAAGTTTGAAGATATGAAAGTTTAAAGTTTTAAAATTTGAAATTTGAAGGTTTTGAAGTTTTAGGTTAATGTTTTAAGTTTTAAAATGTCAACTTTGAATGTAGTATGACACTCTGAGTTTGTCGTTTTTTCATGCGTCCTAAAAAGTATCGGGTTACCAAATTTTTATGTAATTATGTTCACTAAATAAAATGCCGTGAAATATTATTTGTATTCCAATAATAAAATGTTTGTTGAGCGTAGCAACCCCCGTAGCACCACCATCTAAAATTTAATAAATACTCCGTGATGCTATGGGTACGTGTAACTTTTTTTCAATAAAAAATTTCCAAAAAAACCGTTTTGAAAGTGTAAAGAAAGAAAAATATGAAAATGGCACGCCCTAAAATCCGAAATGCTATTATTTTTAGTTTTCTTAGCGAAACGGTAGATCAAGGGCAACTTTAGCTACATGGCCTTGAAGTACTTTAGGAGAGGCACAAAAAAAGTTTCTATTCACTTTTTCGTTACGAAGCACCGTTCAGGAGGTAAAAAATACAACCCCAACCCGAGGGAAGAGGGTGCGACCTGAAAATTGTCGGGTTACCAAATTTTTAAGAAACTTTAACGCCAAACAACATGCCGTCAAAAGACTTCATGTATTCTAAAAATTTTAACATTCCATATCTTTTGGATAAGGGTGTAAGAAATTTCAAGATTCCTTGAAACATCTTAGTAGGCTATAACAGACAACTTTGTCTGTTAAATATTTTAGGTTCAAGTTATTTTTATTAATTGTCAATAAATTGTTTAGACATCCCGTACTTTTTATTTCATTTTATAAATTTTATTAATCAATTTGATTTTAAAATCATAGTTAGTAGTTCTGTCTTGATATTTTTTAAAGCGATTTCTGGTGTTACATTTCATGTTTTTTTCCGTTAATATTTTTTCTTGTTAAAGTTAGATTTAGGCCTGCTTTGGTTTTATAAAATGCGTCAATATTTTAATTAATAAATTTCCATCTCTATCAAGACAATTGTCTAACGCGTGTTATGTACTATGTGCTTTCGATTTTCGCAGACGATTCTTTTTAGGTTCAATTCACCGTGGTTTCTTCGTCAACGTAGAATTTTTCTCATTCGTTAATTTTTTTCTAATTTCACGCTATTGCCTTTTAGCTGCAGACGTGTGAACATCCTTCTGAAAGCTTCCAGGTAGGTGATATTTTATTCACTATGATTTTCAATTATCTTTATTTAAAATTTAAATTTAGGATTTTTATGTAATTCCGGTTGGGATTTTGGTATTTATTTTATAAGGCTTGTTTCTATTCTAAGTTATTTGGTGAGTTTGATGTAAAACTGTTTTCCTGATTTTAAGAATTTTTTTAAAATAAATATTATGGAAGTTAAGATTTGGGCTATCTTTCGCAACCCAGCTTAATACTTAAAATGATACACTGAAGTTTAAATTTTTATTTTATTTCATTTTTTTTGTTATTTCACGTTAATTATTTGTTCTAAAATTTTTAGGCAGAAGGTGTTTTGTTTTTCAAATACTTCTTCCAACTTTATATATATGGTCTTAACGTCCTTCGGGAAGGGAACAAAAAAGGTCACCGTGGCCTTTGCGCTACGAAACTTCGTTAAAAAGTTCGCAATTTTCGGGCGCCTTCCCTGAGCCCCCGGGGGGAGTACCCTAAATTTGGCGTTTTTACCGGGGGTTTCAGCCAACGCCTTTATTTCTAACTTCAACAGAGTAAATTAAGTGACCTACATGTACCAGCTTGTGTAGATATCTATTTTTATACGCTAACCATTTCGAGAGAAATCTGTTAGTATTATAAACCCAGAACTAATTAGAACATGGTAGATTTTTACAAAATTCTCTTCTCACTGTCACAAAATCATACTCTACTCTTTCACTCTCTCTCTCTCTCTCTCTCTACTACTACTACTACTACTACCACTAATTTATTACATCAAAATTAGCCTACCTATTCAAACGAATGTTTTTTTTTTTGGTTCAACGTCCGACTGTTCTGCAGTTACTTAAAAGAGGCCTTCAACATGTTGAAGGTATTTAGCGATTGTTTGGGTAATAGCAGGGCTGCTGAACGATTATATCTTAACAGATACCCACAGAGCTTCACCTGAGCTACACAAATTTTCAATGCCTTGGGCAAAGAGTAAGGACTACGAGACAAGTTCAAGTTTCGAAAAAACTGATTCATTTGAATGTCATTTTGATGAAATAAATTAGAAGCAACGTAACAAAAATAAAAAGCAGCAGTACAAATGAAAACAAACTAATAAATTTAAGAAATCTATTGGATTCCTTGCAACTCACGTTTAATATACACGATCACAGATGTGGATTGGATTATTGAGAAATATAACAAAATAATAAAATATTGTAATTAGCTTATTAAACACATGTTTGAAAATAGAAAAAGATTATTTTACTTGTTTCTTTATTATACGAAAAATTATCGGTACATTTTCTCCTTGGTCGTAACTAAGTTATTGGTTTTAAATTATGCAGTATTTATTAAAGGAACAGTTACTTTAATATACCATTCTTCGATGTCGGAATTGCTTTTCTGTTTCATAAAAAAAGAGTTTTCTTTGAAATTACTAAAAATTTGTCTATACATTATTTGATTTAAATTTATTTAACTATCTTTCCCGGAAAAATGAACCAAAATGTTACATTTTTCATTATTCCTAAATAACGGTAATAGCTAGAAACAAATGTTAAATAGGTATAAAATTTGTTCCTTTTAAAAATACCTATAAAACGATATGCCACACACTTATCTTTCCATTTAAAATGTTTGAGTTACGGCCATTTTGATTTTTCAAAAACCAGTTTTGGGACAATTGACCAAATTTTCCCGAATAAAGTCATGCGGCACGTCGTTTGGTAGGTTATTCAATTCTGAATAAAATAACTTAAAAATTAACAATTAAGTTTACAATGTGCTTCCGCAAAGGCCAAACAAAATGTGAATACTTTTTTTTGGAGTTTTGGCCGCCATTTTAAAAAGGATGAAGATATTTGGAATTTTCTTTTACCAGATTAAATGTTAACTTATATATCTTTCAAACTGTGTCAGAAAACATATATGTTTACATTTAAAAATTACGTGATTCGAACACGGTTTTAGTTTCGGCACACTCTGTATATTCGAAGTGGACAAAAATATTTTTATTAAATAGTTAATGGTCACTTTATAAGAATATATTTTCCGTATCATTCTATGTCATTCCGTTTTCCAGCAATCAATTTGGGACACCTTATCTGCCTCACCCGGTATAAATAAAAGTGAATTGTAAAACTAAAAATGAAATAGAAGTGTTTCATTTGACCAAGTATTCAAACACTTGGATATTTTATCTCTAACACTAGATTGGACTTTATAAAAAAATATCATGTTGATCAGAAATTAAAAACCTTTAGGCCTGCTTAAGTTTTGATCAGAAGTAAAATAGTTTACTTAAGTTTACAGTAACTGGTTGTAATAGTGTTGCCGGTTTTTTTAAATACCCCAAATTATTTTACAGAACAAAAACATTCTTTGAAATAATACTTGTATTTTTTCACTAAAACACATTTTTGTATTAGTTTTCGCCCTCAGATCAGTCGGCAGAACGTAAATTATTCTGCAGGCTGAATACTGCATTTTACATTCAAACGAGTTGGTTCTGCGTTTGGAAAATATTTTCTTTAGTTTAGTAAAATGTTGTAAAATAGAGCTTGTTGTTACATCATATTGTGAGTGGTATTAATTCAAAATGTGGGGAATTAATTTTACAAATCATATTATTTTGTACACGTAAAGGCACGGTGGTGTAGGTATTTTGAACTTTTAGAATATATGCCCAGTGTTCATTGTTATAAATAGTTTTTCGTATTTATGATTTACATTTTTCCTTATATACAGGTAAATATTCAGCCTGGAGAAGAAGATCAATGCGCACAGAATCAACTGGAGTAGTCATCTGGAACGCATGAAGAGAAGCCGTTTTGATCGCGTTGAATTATAAGCCAAATGGTCGATAGGGTCTTAGTCGTCCGATGAGAAGGTGGTTTCCGGAACAGGCAGTATCGCTTAATCCATGAGAAGAAGAACGAAAAAAACAGCTATTTCGGGCGGTAAGTGGTCATTATTTTTCAGTTCAGTTATTGTTACAACAAAGCGCGAAATAAAAAGATGAACCTGATGAGTTACGTCAGTGCAGAGAAGTTAATGCATTCGTAAAGTTATTCACAGTGCACGTCACGAGAGATGCCCGCTGCTAAGACCAATTGACGCTCCACCAATTTATTATAATTTATTTTATTTGTATTTGAAATGCAAAAACTTAACCATTTATTATAATGTGTTTTATTTGTATTTCAAATGCAAAAATTTACACATGGAACAATACTGTTGTAAAAGTGTATGGTTCAGACGCAAAATCATTTCCCAATAATACGTGGAGCCAAATAAGCACTTTTTTAAATGGCCGGAATATTAAAATGGAACTTCGGATTATACTTTTGAAATGTTCACATTATAAAGTAACAAACATTCAAAAAGCTCACTACCAGAAAACCGGCTAACAACTGGTTACTTTTTTTTGCTTTAGCGTTAAAATTTCGCCGTTTTCGAAATAGAACTCTTCAAACACAACGGACTTTCGTGGCGGGCACTAGAATCTAAAATTTATAAAAGCGTAGGCCCTTTACGTAGCTACACCTTAATATTAAATTAATACAATTATAACCGTCCCCTTGGCATAGTGGCTAGCGTGCTAGCCTACAAAGTGGGAAGTCCTGGATTCAATTTCCGGCTAAGTTATGGAAATTTTAACACGTTTAAACCCACCGTTACAGTACCGAAACGCACAGTAGTAGGTAATGACTAAACTGTCGATGCTATAAATAAATTATAAAATATAAATATATTTCAAAAGTTTCGTAAGCTTTGAGTAAGTTTTAAATTATTATTATAAATTATTATAATTAAATATAAATATATAAAATATAAATTATATAATTATAATTAAATTATACATTATAGAGTAAGTTAATTAAATATTATTTTTAACCCAAATAACTAAACGTTTCTATCATTCTTTGCTATCTTTTTAATATCTCTTATAAAAGTGAGGTTAAAGAGTTTTTTTTTGGTTTAACGTCCGACTGTTCTCCAATTACTGCTATGCAGACGGTGAAGGATGAAATGATTTTTTGTAACGTACGAAAATATGCCGTACCTGAATGGGATTCAAGAGTTAAAGAGTTAATCTCATTTGTAAACGAACTACAAAGAAATTGTACAAGTTCGTAATTAAATATACTTAAACTTTTAAATTAAAAAATCGCTTTTTACCCAATTAACATTTATGTTTTCAGCTGTTCGCGAAGATCACGTAGATATTTAAATTATCAAGAAGGAAAACCGAAAGGATTCATCGGAACATAATCAAAAAAGAAAAATCGGACAATGTGAGCGGCCCACCTGACTACATAAACTTATTTGACAGAGGAAAATAGGAAGAATTAAATAAGATAATTAGTGATCTGCAATTAAGTCAGACTGCACGTTAAGTTGACACAACAGAACAGTATGGACAGGTATTTCTTATGGGGGTCTGACAGCTACTAGCACGTACATAAACATCGGCTTTGTAAATCAAACAATGCCATCATAACAAATAACATTCCTCTCCCCCGCTTCCCCATCGATAACAAACCTTTACAATGTAGAGTAGTCTATATGACTATTAATTAAATTAGCACTATAAGTTTATACCAACTCCATATGTGGATTCCGAATGTGAAATATTTTTTCGATATCTCTACTGGGAAAGATTTTTTAGATTTGTAATAACCGATTGCCTCAATTGTTTTCTCAATTGTTATCACGCAGTGTTAAGAAAGTATGGCGAGGTAATATGGAGAAGGCAGTAGGTCTGCAGTACGATAGATAAGATATTCATTTTAACCCCCCATGCCTCCCGACTAATAGGAGAAAATGTTTTTACAGTTTTTTATTTTTTACAATTTATTAAACATTCTACATAATACATAATTTTTTATGTAAGCAAAACTTGAACTGTAGTTCTACCTGACAAAATACGTTTTCTATATAGAGATTTAAAAAATGTATTTATATACGCATTCAGATGCATTAATTGATGTTGTTTGTTGCGTTAATAGCAGTGACGATTCTCATAAGATCCATTGTGTCAACTAAACGTGCAAACGACTATAGACTGTAATTATCACATAAACAACTCGGTTTAGAAGAGGGATTATAGCACATTTTCATGTAGAGAGACAGACTGTCACACACACACACACACACACGCACACACACACACACACACACACACACAATACTTTAAGAAATTTATAATACATGCCTACGTTAACTTTTTCTTTTTTTCACATTAAGTTGTATGTAATTTCATTTAGCTCATCTTCCGATACTAATTTCATATGAAAAGAACCGTCTTGATATTTTTTAATAAACGCTTTGCTATTTTGTAATGATACGTATTAATAACCAATCAATATTGTTTTGGTGTTGTTATACTTAATTTATTGTGGCAATGTGAAAAAGGCTTAAAAACCGCATTACGTAAAATCCTAGAAAGCGTTAGGAGTAGGCTACATATCAACATATTATACTAGACAATAAAAAACATTACAAAATACAGACATAGTAAATAAAATTCTACAAATTTGGAAAAGTTTTGACTTCTGAGAGTACCCAACTCGTAGGATATTATAATAGACTACGCGTATGCTCATAAAACTATAATAATATAAATAATAATAATGATAATACTGCTTAATGCATAACTAAATGTAGAAACGTTCCCATTCATTTACATTTATGAGAGTGCATTATTTCTGGAGAAGAATGAACAATAATTCTTGAAAAATGAAGTTATCTATTCGCATCCGAGCAGGCTCAAAATTTTTTTTAGAATAGTACAATCTTTTGGAAGATCTTTCATTACACAGGTCTATAATCAACAGTTTCTGCTGGAAAAACAAGTTTTTAATTTTAATGTTTTTTTTTTAATATCCGCTGAAATCGATCTATGAAAAACAGGGTTCAACTGTGTCGTCCGAGTGTACATGTTCCAAGTAAGTTTTTGGGCATTTTTAACGTCATAGAATTTTTTTATATAGGCCCTACGTCTGAATGAAATTTCATTTTTTAAAGAATATACACTCTTTTGTCATGTTCAATTTCTATTAATAGGTTTTCCTTGTTTTGTGTAGTTCTTTGTTATTTCATGCGTAATGTTTAGTTTCTGTTACTTATTTTGTCTTGTAATGTTTAGTTTCTGTTATATATTTTATTCAAATAATTATGTGTTTTAGAAATGTGTATCAAATCATTCTCTCATATAATTATTTTTTATGTGTTAATTAAAATGCGAAATTTTTAGGACAACTATTACGTTGCATTATGAATATGGACACTGTTCACTAATAACAGTTAATTTTAGTAACTTAGTTTTTGTAGAATGTTTGGCTGTCCTGGTCAAGGTTTTCGCACAGTTTTCCTTGGCCACTCCAAGCGAATGCCTGGTCAGTCTCCTTTTAGCCTTCTGTGCAGTAGTACAACCTTCCAATTCCTTATTACAGACTTTTTTACTAGTACAAATGTATATTATTTTACGTGACAATAGGCTACAGTTTATTTATTTATAATGTATTTACCAAAGCATATGTCATAACCGCTTACAAACAAAGTAATGCAGTAATTTTTCAGTTATAATTACTATCATTTATAGCATTATTTTTTTAAAGTAATTTGTTCAAAAATGTTACGGTAAGATCAATTAAAAATTTAATTTTAAAATTTATGTACCATTTCATATTTAAATTGTTCTATTAAACATTGTAAATAAATTTAACCTGTTCAAGTAAATTTGTACTTTTTCGTCTGATAACCCACGGCAAAATATCCAATAAAAGGCGGGAAAATATTTTCTTAGTTCCTTTCTTTAACTATGAGTAATAACAAAAAATAAGGTTTTGTATTATACAAAATTGGTTAGGGTTATACTATATCATGGCAAAGCTTTATCTGGAACAGCAAATAATGTTATATTAAAAATTCACTCTGCAACAATATTTTGGTAAGTATTGAAAATTCTATCAGAGATATTTGTAGAAAATAATTTAATAAAACCATGAAGAAACAGTTCGTGCTGATATATGATTTAGTTTACGAGATAAGGTATTTTAAGCAAACCGCTGAAAATATACGAACATATTTGTGGGGGCAGATAAGAAGAAAGCACGCGGGGTTCAAATATACGTAATTTTCAGGATACAGTTATCTTGATATGTACTTTATATGTTCAATAAAGACTTAGCCAACATTTTTCTTTCCCCTAAATAGTTCCAGCTACTTTATATCATTAACTGGAATATAGGTAACACACATTATCTGTTACCACCATCATATAAATTTCAGCAAATGAACACCTTAATTAATTGACTATAAAATAATTAAGTTAAATGCACCGTCTGTTAACTAAAACGGTAAGACCTTATTTGCAGTAACGATATGCAATTAAATCGATTTTCCAAAATAACTGTATTTATTTAGCTAAAACTTTAACTAAAATTTTGAATGTTTTTTTTTTTTGAATGCATTCTTCGTTTAACTGGCTGAAGAACTCATACTTTTTTACAGTAAAAGAAAACACAAGTAGGTGTATAAATACCCATAGATCCCACAGTATTTGTAAGCTGTTAACAGATTTTTTTAAATTTTAGAGTTGCAAGAATAATCATATATTGGCTTCAGTGAGAGAGAGAGAGAGAGAGAGAGAGAGAGAGAGAGCCGTATTTTTAAGCTGTTAACAGATTTTTTAAATTTTCGAGTTGCAAGAATAATCATATATTGGCTTCAACAACACAAATACATATTACAAATTTTAATAATATCAAATTATTAGTTAATGTATGAACAGCAGTTCACAAACATAGTTTGGTTATTATTATAAACAAAAATAAATATTACAGTTTTTAATAATATCAAATTATTAGTTAATGTATGAACAGCAGTTCACAAACATAGTTTGATTATTGAACACTGTGGGGAAAAAATCAAAGAGTGACCGCCTTCTATAGAAGCCCTGTCAAACATGCCAAGGAACAAAGAAGAGATTACTGACCCTTTTAGTGGGGAATTCGGTAATGTGGGTCCAATGTAAAAGTCCCTTTCTTTTCAGGAAGGAGATAGAGGGTACTTTTATTGCTTCCCTGTCATAATTACTCAAGTATCGGTGACTTATCAAAGGGTAGTTGTAGAAAATTTTATGACCGCTCACCTCGTTATTATCATTATCGTCCATTGTGCTTAATTTGCAGACCCAAACGTCTGCTGACCCAACGTCATACACCCGTTTTTGTCGAAGTTGAGTATTAAACACTTCTTTTACTGCAATATCAGCTGTCTTATTGTCATATGTATCGATAAAAATTAGATATAAGGACGTTACTTTTATACGGATTTGAATACTAGACAGTGGTTACCTGTGTACTTTAAGAGTTGGGGTGCAATAACCATGCTCTCTCAGGAATGATCTGCCCGAGTCTGTACAAGACAAAACCTCATTTACACATCATACAATCATCCTCATCTCATTAGGTCATGGGGTTGCTTCTTATTATTAAATTGAAAAGGTTGCAATGTACTATTAGAGTTTAAAAATACAATATATTTTTCTAAAAGAGAACTCCAATAAAACTTTTTACATTTTTACGCATATTTCTTAAAGTCATAATTGTTTAATTACTGCACAAAAAATGAATGCAAGGACAACCTGATAAATTCATTAACACAGGTCTAGTGGGCCTTTATATTGATTACAAAAAATATATTATTAATTAAATAACCTTACACAGAATATTTCCAAGAAATATAAAAATTTGTAAGTCTATAATATTAAAATTACAGAGAATTTTAAAAAAATTGCTATTCTATTTAAAAAAATCTATAAGAAATTATTGTGTAATTTGAAGATTGGACAAATGGTTGCAACCAGTTGTAGCAAAATTTACTATAGGCTGCGTAAACTTGTATCAGGTCAAGAGCAAGACCGAAATATTATAGTATAATTATTCCAGATAAGCCAAATTAAATTTTTTGCGTTAAATGGTAGTTAATTGTTCGAGGCAGAAATAATTATGGTTAATGAACTTGAGTTAACAACTCTGATGTGGATTCCTAAACGAAGTTTTCCATTTATCGGAAGTAATCATAACTCCATATTGTATTTAATATTGTAATTATTAAAAATTTTTCTGAATATGTCAACATTTTAATAAAGTTTCATATGATTCTAAAGATGCAGCGCGAGTTTAATTGGTAGCCTCAGAGAGGTTTATTTTTTTGGTTTTACGTCTGACTGTTATCTACATTAATATAATAACTGGTAATACCAGCTGTGGTTCCACGTTACCGGGTTTATTAATGTACTACAGTATAATCCGCTTAATACTATTTTCATGGGTCGACACAAGTTAGCGTCGTCGGCGGAAAATCTTCTTAGCCGAGAAGCGACTAAGACAATCTTGAGAGTGCTTTTTAAAGAAATTTATTATTGAAGGCAGAAAAGTGTTATTGTTTTATCATTCTGCATTATGTGAGAAAATAATAATAACAGTAATTACATAATAGGTATATTTATACAAAAATATAATTATATACTATATATATTTTGTTTTGTTTTATGTCTAACTGTTTTTAAATTGCTGCTAATGCAGAATGTAAGAAGGGTGATACATAAAGATGAGTGAAAAAAATGCCAGATCTGACCGGGAATCAAGCCCAGGACCCCGGTAGAAGCCAGTTGCATATAGGTTATAGGTACTACATAAATAAACGTAAAGATACATACCGCTTTTTGAATATCACATTTAATTAAAAAAACACTAACAAATAGCACCACTAATGCAATCGTATGTACATAAATACTGTAACAAATAACGAAATTTCCATTACTTATTTTTAAAATAGTCATCAATTTTGAGCGCGTATTAGGTGGGATTGGATGCGTGTTAAGCGGAAACATAAATACACGTGGTTTACCTTATTATTCAAGGGACTTCACGAACACCGCGTTTTAAGCAGAAAATCATTTTAGGCAGGAGCGTATTAAACGGATACTACTGTATTTACTTACTGTGGCAGTTTTTAAAATGATCATTTATCATTTTCCTTTGTAAATCCGTCTGTCACTCCCAGGTATCTAATCTCCATATTTTTTTCTTTAAAATTATATAATATTATGGAAGTACTTGTAATTCCTTTTATAAATAAACAATAATTTAAATCCAGCTTCATCATCAGGTTTTGCACATTCAAGTTGAAATTTTCTTAATTTTAATTGTTTGAATGTTTCAATAATCAGTTTCAATGTCTGATTATGAAAGGGGAGCTAGTAGGAAAAGGAATTATCTATAAAACATCTGGAAGAACAGTAAGATAATTTAAGTGACTTTGAAGCTGGAATGTTTTAAGGTAAGACTATGTTTTTGTTACACCCTTCCAGTTATTTGTGATTTCCCACAAATATGTATTTTTAAGATGCAACAAACATTTTCTTACAAACCGTCACACATAATTTGTCGAAATTTTCAAGGTACGTTGATGTCATAAGAGTGAAACTTATGATCAGAGGATAATTATGTTGATGAAATACCTTTAAATAATTTTTTCACTCAAAAAATGATGCAAAATCGCAAGTGTTCACATATGTCATACAAAAAATTAATTTTTTAATTTATTTTTAAGAATATTTTCAAATCCTTCGATGACAAGTTTTAGAAAGAGCTGATGAAACTCTGGTAAAAATTTTAAAGTGATACATTAAATGAAGTTATGAGAAAATGCTCCTTACTTTAGCATTTGTAGCATTCAAGGTCCAGGTTGCCGTTAAGAGTAGATACAGAAATCACTAATGGTTTTTGCCACGGGTCTAAGGTAAACCTTTTTTAACCCTTAAGTAGGCATGCTCTAATCTGTAACGTTCAGTAGGCGCGTCGGGGTTTACTTGACCACCATTGTCAATGAGTAATTAGATAAACTTAACTTTTTTTCAACTAATAAATCCTCTCTTTTAATTGTATATCAGCCATGTTTTAATGAACTTGCCTAAATTTGAAAGAAATTAATAAAGCAAGAATTTTTTTTAAATTTTAGCATGACATTACATAACCAAGCATTTTGTACTATACACTATATTTTATGGTGTACTATTTTTATTTATTTTTTTCAATTGTTTTTTTATTTGTATTTAAGTGTGGTTTTTGCGAAAAAATCGATTGGAACTTTCTTCTTCTTCTTCCTCTATTTCTTCATTCGATTCAATTTCGAATACAGAAGCTAATTTATGATAAGAATGGCTAACGTGATCTTCATCGTGGTCTAATTTGCCGCATTCCTCTTTTGATTCAGATAAAATTTCGTCAGAAAGTAGTTGCCGAATTTGTTTGGCTTTTTAAGAATTATGTGACATATTTCAATTTATAATCTATGTAGACCTGTGTAATTTGTCATTTATAACCTGTGTAGATTAGTTACAATATAAAAACAATGAAACTGCATAGCATAAAAAATGTTCCAAAGCTAGAAAAATATTCTACAAATTAACTTGATTGATATTATGTACACTTAACATAGTTAATGAACAGAAATCAAAACAACGGCAACTCACACAAAACTTAAAATGAAACTGAATTGTTGGATAATATTTTATAACGTTAGTAAGTTCGTGGGGGTCAAGTGAACCCCCGACACTAAAATTCTTGATTGCAGTCAAAAAACCTTTTTATAAACTTTTGAATTCTAACACAGAGTTGCCAGAACAGTTTTAGGAAGATACTAAAAGCCGCAAGTTGTTAACTAATATTATTAAGTCGGAAAATGATACACTATGTAAATGGGGGTCACCTAGACCCCCATCCGCCTACTGAAGGGTTAAAATTACCACCAGCCATGAGAAGCTTCGTTTCATGAAAGGGATTTTTTACAAAAAATATGAATCCTCTAAAAGGGGAATAAAAATCCATTTTTGGAGGAAGAACACATTTACAGATTAAAAAAAAAATAAACAGAATACAAAATTACTTATAAAATGCACAATATAAAAACTATTACAGTATTGCAGTATGACCAAAATATTAAATACAATTGTACTTAAAATTTTATTAATGAAAAATCTGATAAGATAATACATTGGGATTACAAGGTTTACCCAGTAATTGTAAATTTATAAATTAGAAACATTTATGCAGCGGCTGGAGTTCTTTAGAACCTTATTCATAAATGATCACAATAAAAACCAGTTTTTTAATTGGGGAGATAACAAAGAACTAGCTAATAGACTTGTAAACTTGAGTAGCGTGCTTTGACTTCAATAAAATTCATTGGTTGAAAATGTAATTTAACTTTATTTTACGTTAACACACTGTTAATTTTTGTGTATTTGTTTTCACAACTACTCGTTGACCATGAAAGTTTTTACCATCTCGTTATAGGCTACTCCCTTCCTTTCATGTCTTTTCTCTTGTATGAATGTCATTCTAGTCCAAAGAGGGAAAACATTTTGTATTCATCATTTCCTCCATCTTTTATCGGACAATCAGATCTAGGCCAACTAACTTTACTTCATGTTAGATGATGTATGAATTTAATGGCAAACCCTAATGTCTTTAATAACGAACTTAATCCTCTAATCCTCACTGAAAAAGTAAAACAAAAATACATGTTAAATTCCGGAAAATTTTGATTTACATTGTTATTTACGACAAATCAGTTGAATGTGAAGATGAAGCCGGAACATCATAGTCACTCCATTGAATAACAAGCACAGAAGGCTAATATTGCATTTACAAAGAAATATGATTAATAATACAAAACCTAAAACTTAAACAAACTCAAAGGGAAATATGACGCTATAAATAATATTTCCTACTTAAAAAATTTAAAAAAACTTAAATTCATACTATTCTGAATTACTTCATACTGAATTCGAAATACTTTGAATTACTTGAAGTAATTCGGAAATTTTCCAGGAGTCCGTCATGAAGACAGACTTCTTCACCTTGTGAATGCCGAAGCTATACAGCTACTCGACAACGCAGATCTGAATGGGAGACTTTCTCGTGTAAAACCATTTGAACCGGTCTAATGAACAATATAAAGTTATTAATTTGTTAGTAAATAATTACTTGTATGTATTTTGATTTTGATATTTATTATTGATTTGATATTATATTGATTTTGTATTTATTTTGATTTTTAATATCAATGTTTAGTAAATTTTATAAATAGTCTATTACAATATCGAACATAAACTAAGAACTACTAGTTGGTAAATTCTTAGATTATGTACTTAAATCAATTACGTTAGAACAAAGTTTAGTTAGTCTTAGACTAGTCACAATATATTTCACAAACTAAAAAAATAAATTCATACTATAGTAATTATTTTTTTGTTTCTTTTCTAGGCAGGTATTTAACATTCTTTTGCATTATATTTACATTATTACATCATATTATTTAAATTATTTTTATATTAACATATACGTTAACAATGTTTGCTGTTTGCAACGTACTATTTATTTATGTCGTACATATTAGATAAAATAAAATATATTTTATTTTGATTAGCCAATTGAAGAGCACACACGCTACGTAGTCAATGTCTTCACTTTTTAGTAGGGTTCTTGAGCTACTTTCTTTGGGCATGAAATTCCTCCATTTTAACACTAAAAGCCTGTTTTAATTATATTATATTTTGCTCTAAAACGCATTATTTAAGACCACAATCATAAAAAAATTACCACGAGAGAACAGGATCCCAAAAATTTCAGCAGACATAGCATTTATTCTATCTTGTAGGTTATAAAAACTGTAGCTACCAATGCAGTGATTTAAAAAAAAAATGTAGGAGCCGTTTTTGAGAAAAACTGAAACGGATAGGCACGCCAAGAAGAAGACAACATTCAAGAAGTTTGTGATCCTCATTGTACCAGCTGAAGCTTGTTAAATAACAGGAATAAATTAGTGATAAAATACTGAAATGTAAAATTAATCCCTCAAATTTATTTGTGTTTTTTCAGGTTTCTTGAATGTATGCTGAAAGCTGAATAAAGAAAGATCTTCATACTGATTTACTCATGATTACTGTAAGATTACTTTATAGTCATTTGCTGAACTGTAATATTTTAAAGTAATCTTTTTCAGCAGTATTATTTTCAAGACCAATGAAAGGGTAAAAACTAAAGTAAATTATGAATCGTTTTATAACAAAATCAACGTATATTAATACAAATCTATTTACAAAATATCATTAATAATAATAATAGCAAACAAACTAAAGGGAGGACATCAAAAACTGTACAATAAATAATTTTTTTAAAACTACTTTTTCTAAAAAAAATTTGTGTAATTTGTATCTTATTCATTGTTTCTAAGTAACGATAAATAATAAATTAAAAGTAGATGTAATTGCATAACGTGATATTTTATATAAAAATAATTGATTGTTTTATTAACTTTCTACTTATTTAATGCTACAGCAACCATATTTTGATTTATGGTAGCTAGAATCATAATTTGTTTTAAAATGTTCACAATTTCACATATTAGGATCTCAAGTAATCCCTATTAGCACTTCCTTACGCCATTTTTAAAATGATTTAATCATTTATTTTTGTATTTTTAAAACAAAGCTAAAAAAAATTAAAGAGCTTGTGGATGAAGTGCTATGTAACAAATATATTATTATATATTATAATATATAATAGTTGATGTAATTGAAAATACAGTAGAGTGTCATTTATCAGAACTGATTGGGACCAGAGCGAGTCTGATAATCAAATAAGCTAAATACTGTAATTTGATTCACTATAGGCCTACTGTAACAATATAATATAACCTAAATGTTTAATATATAGTTTATTAAAGGCTAAGATAAAGTTTAGTTTAAAAAAAACACTATTTTATATTAAAAATATATTTATACTAATTTGGTAACATGCTCGCCTCTCATCATGCGGTCCTGGGTTCGAATCCCACTCAGGCACGGCATATTTTCATACGTTACAAAAAATAATTTTATCCTCCACAGTTGTAGTTGATGCGACATTAAATAAATTTAAAAAAAATTATTGCAAATGTATAGTAGCAAAGATTATAAAAACAAGCAAAAATATATAAAATTTCAAAACTGAATAAATTAACAAAAAATAACTACAGTAAAATTCTGTATGACAATTTTTCAATGCAGTTGTAAATACTATACAAATTTTTAAAAAGTCTTGAATTTTGCTTTAAACAGACCACTGTTGCCAATTTGTCGCTAACTAACTGTGTTATAATTTTTTAATTGAATTGTATGTCCAATTTTGGTAGTAAATAATATGTACTTTTTCATTGAGGTACTTTTTTATTGATGGTGATTCAGATGAGTGATGTTAGGATAACTGAACCTCTTGTGTAATATATTTTGGTTATTATAGCAGAAAATAATAAATGAAAATTTTCACTCGCATATTCCACTTAGGATGAGAACAGCACTAGCAGTGCTTAGCGACAGTGAAACTACAGAGATCTTGGATTCTACTAATACGTACATTGTCTAAGCTTAACTTCCTTAATAATATAGACATCAAAAAAATAATTTATGTTAAGAAACCTAAATAGTGGGTGAATCACCTTTTACATGAACTTCATTTTAAACAAACAACAAGCTGGTTACAGTAAAAAAAACCTGATTAATTAATTGCGTATTTTCTGTCATAAGCAATAATAATTATCATTTGACTGCTTAAGTGAATGAAGTCCATGAGTGCAGATGGGAAACTGACCAGAGAGGGTCTAGGTGCATGCACAAGTTCGATAACCTGGTTCGGATCCTAGATCCTGGTTCTTTTTGCATGATTTTCGCCAATATCTTATTTTTTATTGCATTCAAAAACATACTAATTATGCTTAACTAAAAAACTATCGCTTCTCTACTTTAATATACACTCCTGTTTTAGAGCGTAAAGTCATATCAGAGTATAAGCTAATATCCGGAAATCCAACGGCTGGCAGTATTTTATGTTTACGTATTATTGCAGAGAGACCACATTTCAGTAGAAGCATTGCATATCTCTTTCCTGTAAAATAAGAAAATATTTACATACAAAAAATACTAATCTTATATATTTAATAATACACAAAAATAACAATATTTACTGCTGTCAAAACTAATAAAGCAATATTTGTTTGTACATTTTCATCTATCAACTCTAAATATTTTTTGTTAGAGTGTATATTTTAAGTTTCTTATCACGTAGTCAGCCAATTGTAAGACTGAACTATTTAAGAACAGATGAGGTAGAAGTGTAAAAGACACTATTCAGAGTTATCTCCTCTGAGAGAAATTAATTTCACTTTACAGCGAGACTCTGTGGTGAATGAAATGAAGATGTCAGTTGCAGGGTGGAAAGTGGGTGCTTTTCGGAGGGCCTGGCATGCTGATAAGCATACTTTTTCAACTCAATGAGGAAGGCAATAGTAAACCACCTCACTCCTCATTTTTACTTAGTAAAATATGTAGCGGTTCAAACCAGCCTTTCGGTTGTTGACCTAAATAACAACATAATTTTTATCTCTGTAGTAAATCAAAACCTCCCTAAATCATAAAAAATTGGTCCCCTCAAATTTGAATCATAGAGGTTCAACTGTATTTTTAATGTGTCAATACCCAAACAAATTTTATGAATTAAGATTAATAATTACCTATACAACTTCTTGGCCCAGAGCCAAAAGGACTGTAAGCATGTATACTACGTCCTTGTGAATTTTCAGGGCTAAATCTTTCTGGATCAAATACTTCTGGTTCAGGGTACACTTCTGGATCATAATGCATATGTTTAATAATGACTACGACAGTTACTCCTTCTGGCAATATATGTCCAGCTATAAACACAATGCAATAAAAACATCAAATTTAATAATATTGTAAAATTAAATTGTTTTTTTATTTATTTAACGTCGCATCAACTGCGATTAGCAACAGCGTTGGGGTGTAACTGTTTACAATGGAGAATGAAATTTTTTTTTGTAACGTTTGAAAATATGCTGTGCCTGAGTGGGATTCGAACCCATGATGAGAGCTGAGCACGTTATCAACAACAATTCAATTTTTTAGGCTAATTAATTGCTCTTCTCATGTTTTATATGTACAACACTGAGATCTCATTCATTCAAAGTTGATGAGATAAACCAATTTGATTAGATAAACCGATTAGATAAACCAATTTGCAATTTTTCAATACATTTATATCATGCAAAGAATCTACTACAATTAAATTAGGCAATAAAAAGATTCAGCATGTTGATGAGTGCAGATATCTGGGAATGGTGAAAAATGCAGACTTTAGACAGAAATCAATAGCAGAATTAACGAAGTGCAACAAGCAAGAGGAACACATTAATTGATTACGTCAGTCTCCGAGGAAAACTGTATATTTATTTAAGAAACTGTAGTGTGCCGAATTTACTGAACATCTGGAATTGTTTATTTTTTGAATCTATTAAAATGATAAACATCTCCAGCTGATTATTATTTAAGAATTATTTTAAATTATTTCATATTGACAAAATTATTTTAATGAAAGTTATTTATTTCAGTTGCTAGGCGACTAGAGAAGAATAAAATAAATTTTATACAAAATTATTTTCAGTGAGGGGCAAGATGGCGGTCTAAACGGGTGTCCCTCACTCAGTCTTTAAAAAATAGTTAATAAATAATAGTAAATAATAATTTGGCATGCCCTAAATGTGGGAAAGAATTCATTAAACTGGAAATTGTGGAAATAAGTATGAGTAGTAAAATAAATATCCAACAAATTTAGAGAATTTTATCGTGAGTAATGTTTTATTTTTATTACAAATTGTCAATCCCTCGTGGGGAATATCGTAGGGAATGTTTTATTTCTCTTCAAATTGTCACCCTAATGTGGGGAAACATCCACGACTTTTGGATTGGAAATATCGAGAGTAAAATAATTATACAACAAATTTAACAACCCTAAATGTGGGAAAAAGAATCTATAAATCAAATTAATTAACCAATTCACGAATTTAAGAGAAGAAAAAATTATGTCAGAGGCTGATAAAAAGAAAATTGTAGATCTTCGCGTCACAGACTTAAAGTTGGAGCTCAAAAAGCGTGGTATGGACAGCAAAGGTGTAAAAACAGCACTCATGGAGCGACTACGAAGCGTTTTAGTTGAGGAAGGACAAGATCCAGATTCGTGCCTATTTGAGATCGTCTCACCAACAACAGAAGCTGATCAGGTTCCAACTACATCTGAAGAGGGTCGAAAGGATGAGCTGACTGGAAGAGATGAGTCCTTACAGGAAGAAGACGAGGGTCGAACGGAGGAGCCAGACCAGACAGCATTACCAGGACCAAGTCATCTCAACCAATTAACAGGTTTAGTTCAAACTTCAGGTGGAGCAGAGAACGTGAGTAATGATAATAATGATAGTGATGGTCATCAAAATAACATGAGTATAGGTATGTTACAGCAAATGATGTTGTTAATCAGCAATTTGGACAGTAAAATGGGAGAAAGTTTGAACAATTTAAAGAGTAAAATGGATAGACAGGAGGAAAGGTTAGGCAAGAAAATAGATGCTTTAGATTATAGGTTAGATAAACGAGAAAGGGCTATAAGCGAACTTGGAGAAGGAATCAAACAGGATAATGTAAAAATAATTGATAAACTTAGGGCAGAAATTAGGAAAGATTTAGAGGATAGAAATAAAAGTAAAGATAAAGGAAATGCTAATTATTTTGAAAAAGATAAGGATATGAGTAAAAATAGTGCTGAAAAAATAGGTAAAACTAATAATACTGTAAAAGAAAATGAAGTAACTTTTGATAATACAATAAAAAGTGTTGTAAATAATAATGATTATACCCAGATGAAAGTAAAACAAATTTCAATTGACAACAGTAAAGATGTGGACAATAATGGTAATGAAATAATTGAGAAAGTTATAAATGAATATGAAATAAAAGCAAATGATAGGATAACATATAATAATAATAATAATAATAATAATAGCGGACAGTGTAATGAATTTAAGTCTAAAACATTTTTGAAGAATGTTGTTAGAAACAATGCAATTAATAAAGTTAATATTATTAGGAATTTCACAACCAAAGGAATTAACAATCTTAATGAACTTAGTGAAATACTAATGAGTTTTGTGAAAGACAATGTGCCTGTGATAAATATCGATGCTAGATATTCTAATCATGATAAATGTGAAAATTATGTACATATGTTGGTTATGTTTATTGTTAATGGTTTTGTTAGTTGAGAAGCGATAAACATAATATTTATTAGTAATGTTTATACACTCTAATGTTTGATAGGGTTATGTTCAATTACATTATGTTTATAGGTTATAGTTTAGGTGTTATAGGTTATATTATGTTTATAGTTTATAGTTTATTTGATTAATAGAATTGTAAGGTCGCTTAGTAACAATTTTTAAAACATTTTGGAATTAAATTTATCAAACAAATTCAAAATTTAGATTATCATAAAAATTTCTTTTTGTTTTCAAAATTGAATTGTGGGGATATTTGTAGTGTGCCGAATTTACTGAACATCTGGAATTGTTTATTTTTTGAATCTATTAAAATGATAAACATCTCCAGCTGATTATTATTTAAGAATTATTTTAAATTATTTCATATTGACAAAATTATTTTAATGAAAGTTATTTATTTCAGTTGCTAGGCGACTAGAGAAGAATAAAATAAATTTTATACAAAATTATTTTCAGTGAGGGGCAAGAAGGCGGTCTAAACGGGTGTCCCTCACTCAGTCTTTAAAAAATAGTTAATAAATAATAGTAAATAATAATTTGGCATGCCCTAAATGTGGGAAAGAATTCATTAAACTGGAAATTGTGGAAATAAGTATGAGTAGTAAAATAAATATCCAACAAATTTAGAGAATTTTATCGTGAGTAATGTTTTATTTTTATTACAAATTGTCAATCCCTCGTGGGGAATATCGTAGGGAATGTTTTATTTCTCTTCAAAACTTAGGAGTGTTCTTAAAATTCAAACCCTGAAAATTGTTTACTTTCCTAAAGTGCAGTCATTCTTGACTTACAGGATTGTGGGTTAGGGTGGTACTTTGTATTGCTAACTGAGGCCCCTGTTAGTAGTACAGAAACTGAAATTGTAAAAGTTATATACGTAGAAAACCTCCTCGTTTTGCGGAATTACAAGTAATGAACATCAGGTAACTGTTTGTAAGGAAGATCTTGAGAAAGCTGCATAAGAGTAAATTGAACATCCAAAATAGATTCCATACGTATGACACACGGAACAAACACCTGCTTCTTCCAGATAAAGTGAGGAACGCGCTGTATGAGCAACACTTCTTTCACTTGGCCCCTAAATTTTATAACCTGCTATTTAAACACATAACTGATGAGAATGAAATTAAATTTAAGAATGAAATACAGAAATGGATAATTAATATCGGAAGGGACAACATGGAAGTGATGCTAGGTAAAACAGAAAGTTAACGGTGAGCTCACTTACCATATTTTCTTGTGGTAAATAGTTTAAATAATTAGTGAAATAATGTTTTCTTAAATGTATCATGGCATATGGTTTTTTAACCATAGTTGGATGAGTCAATTTCCACTGCCACAATTATTGAATTGATTGTGGTAATAGGAATGGATGTATGAATAAAAATTTTATTAAATGTTAAGATTAAAATTGTATTGTTATTGGTAAAA
Organism: Catonia carolina; assembly: GCA_035578175.1. Lineage (NCBI taxonomy): Eukaryota > Metazoa > Arthropoda > Insecta > Hemiptera > Achilidae > Catonia > Catonia carolina. The sequence goes on along the minus strand of JAQMRL010000001.1, from coordinate 248,769,249 downwards.
TTTATTTAATTATGAAAGCTATTCCGTCCATGACTATTTTGGTTACACCATGCATGGTGAAAATTATTCATTACTGTAACTCGTCTCGCAGAACAATTTCAGTATTAGCAGAGGCTCTCAGTTAAGAAGAGACTCCTGGCTGTAGAATTTGCATACATGATACAGCGGGACAACAAAACAGCTATGTTGTGCGACTGTATCCAAGTATCCTGATAAGAGATGATACTGGAAGAAGATAGAGAGAGACTTATTATACACTGTGTCATCTATATTGATAATTTAACAAGGTCTAATATACCATGAATCTTAACATTGAACAGTGGAATTGTGAAGACCTGGTCAGGTACAACAAAACATGTTTCAAACACATAAAAAAACCAAATTAGTTTTTAAAAATTTGTTTCAGATAAACTGGAATGTCAGATAAACAAGTTTTTACTGTATAGGCCTATACTTAAGACTTTGTTGTAGGCATTCAGACAAAGTAGAAAAATGATTCTATTTCAGATCATGGGACCAGTAATGAATACTTACTTTTTAATTTCAATTCTTCCGTCATGCACCTTGTATTAAATGGCACAGATGGGTACATTCTAAGTACTTCTTTTATGACTTTATCCAAGTAGTTCATATTTTGTAAATCATTAAATGTAGCATCTCGATCAGAATCACCAAATATCTCATTTAATTCATTTAGAATCTTTTCCTGAAAATTAAAAAAGAATTTTTATTGAAAAAAATTTGCAGTGCTAGTGAATACAGTAGGCCTATTTTTTTCCAAGATTGTGTTGTATTTTGATAATTATTTTTGACAAGATTCTGGTGCTGTATGAAAACAAGGAGATACAGGTATGTTTGGAAAGTAAGTACCTACCATTTTGAAAAAAAAAAACTAAAACAAGGTTTTTAACCCAATTTTATTTTTACATGAACGAACATTACTTAAACTACTTTTTAACATAGTTTCCACCAATGTTCATACTATTCAATGGGGTGACCAATTTATCCAAACTTTCCTTAAAGAAACACTGCCATTGATGATAGCCATAACTCCACAGCATTTTTCACGTTGTCACTTTTGAAGCGTTTACCACTAAGCTCACACTTCATCTGCAGGAAGTGGTGGTCCAAGTCTTTGAGGCTTTGAGGTCTTTGAGGCTGTTGATCGAACTGCTTCCAACTGAATTGTTGAAAACCTTTGGCAGTCATTTGCAACATGGGGCCAAACATTGTCGTGGAGAAACACCATTCTGTAACTAAGCATTTCTTTCCCTTTGTTATAAATTATACAGTGAAGTTTTCTCAAAGTCCCACAGTATCGTACTGCATCGATGGCTTCACTTGTGGGGAGGAATTTAACAAACTAAACCCCTTTCCTGTCACAAGATTTCCTGTCACAGTGCACAAGATTTTTTGTGATGACATTAATGTTTTGAATTTTTAGTTTTTCTGGGAAAGTTTTTGTGACTCCACTGACTACTGTTTAGATTGTGGGGTGACAACTCTATTATCTATTGATGATTTTTGGCTGGTTTAACATTCCTTTTGTTAAAAAACTAGATAACTGAATGAACCTCATAGTCTTTTAAACATATAGTATTTAAGACATTATAAATGATCATAAGAAATAGAAAACACGAGACAAATCAATTGTTATGGAGTCAGTCAGGTGGTAATGAACCGAAATTGAATGAAACAGTTATGAAGCGAAACTAGTACGCCTATGCGGAGTGATGACAGTAAGGCTGGCACAGAGTCAGAACAAAATAGGAATGGAGTTTTTGTAAAAATGAGATCAACAAACCAACTAAATGTGAAAAAAGAACAAAAGTCTGATAAGAAACTGGAATGTTTACACTGTAACTTTTGAATTTTAGTTAAGAATTAACTTTATAGATACATAAGTAAATAAAACATATATCCCAAAGTAAAATTAAAATAAAACTTTAAAGCATATTACCTGTATATCTTGTCTATCCTTCAACACATACAAAGCAAAGGATATTGCTGAAGTTACTGTATCGTGGCCCTGAAAAATATATGAATTACTTTTGTATATTTTATCATAACAGTCTTTATCCTTATAAAAAAAAGTCTAAATAGGATTATTAGTTGGGTCTTAGATTATCAGTCTCTCCTGTCCATTCACCATTATTCTTGCCCAATTTGTCCACAACCGTATCATTCCCAATAATCACACCACCAATTTTTGGAACTTCCTCTATGTTTCGCCTTCCAAGCTTTTCAATTTAGTATCTTCAAAACTGTATTCCTTTCACTCGTACTCTTTAGAAGGCCATACCACTACATGCTCGCTCTTTTAAATACATCCAATACACTTTCTACATCTGCTGCTGAATATTTTTGATTGCAGTCTCTTATATTGTCAGTTCTTGTCTTTTCTATAATATTTCTCTGAAATTTCATGTCAATTCTTTAAAATTGATTTTCTCTGATACATTATGGCATTTACCAGAATCATCTCTATCCAGTCTATTAAATGTTAATGTATTGTACGATTTTATATAAGGATGATTTTCTAAAGATGAAGTAAAAGTTTTTAGGTTGTCTATTTTAGCAACTGGTAGTAAATAATCAATACAAGTAGAGCGGACGCCAAATAAGGTTGCCGGTTTCCTGAACTGCACAGAAGTTTTATTTTGATAATGGCGCACTTGGTTGCGTCATTGAGTGGTGGGAGTCAGAGCTGTACCAGCTGTGATCAAAGTCACATCGCTCTCGTAACGTTATGTATCAGCTAACCTGAAAACATTACAGTCTGTAATGTGTTGTATGTAATAAGTGTTAATTGCTGTATATAATGTTTACAATTGAATGTGTTTAACATCGCTAATAGATGATAATTTACATCGTTTAGAACAAGCGATTTAATAGGCAGTTCGGTACTAAGACACGAAATCTACCGACTGAATCCAAGCTGTTCGCGCAGCTACATCAGCAAGCTTATTTGGCGTCCACTCTAATAGAATAAATAGATAGCTTTTGCCTGCTTCTTAAAATTTTGAATATCTAAACAGAAAATAATTTTAAAAACCTGTTAAATATATGAAAGTTATTGTAATAATGTTAAAAATAACAATGTGTTAAGATGGTTTGAACTTACTCCAGTTATCATTGTGGACACTTCAGATTGTAAGTCATAATCTGTCCAATTGACTCCAGAGTCTGTGTAATCCAATAGTAAATCCAAAAATGCTTTTCTTCCTTTTCCTGCACAAGTAGAATTTTTTTTAAATCAATTCCAGTTTATATTGATTTGATACAATATCACTTGAGAATTCTTCCTAAAAATTCAAAATTTAATTTTGTAACGTGATACTATTTTAAATGATTAAATAAATAAGGGAAACATACGTACAAGAAATAATGTAATATATATTTTAAAATTCACGAATATTGGTACACCAAAATAAAGTAGTCCTGTTGACCTTAAATATTTCAATAAAAGTCCTAGAAACCCTTCCAGATCAAAATCTCTCTTACATTTAAGAACAAGGGAAACTGCACTTGGGACCTTAACTCCAGACTAAATTTAAACAGTAAAAATATAACCTGTACGATACGGTACTAACAAAAATGACGTTTACAGAAAATTTCAAATTTTATTTTAATAATAAAGCAATTTTTAACTGAAATACATACATCCTGTATATTTATTTATTTAGAGACAAAGGTTCCTGGTTCAAATCCTACTTTTATATGAACTTTAATATTAGACAGAGGTTACCGGTGTACTTTGATGGTTAAGGTTCAATTAACCTCACTTTCTCAGAAATGGTTGGCCTGGGTCTGTACAAGACTACACCTCATAGACATCATCCTTAAAGTATTGGTTCATAGGGTTGCTTATTTTTCTGAATTGAACAGATTGCAACGGACACACATTAGGGATAAAAAAATTACTTGTAATTAGTCCAATAAATTCCCCAAAAAAAACTAAGCTCATGCAGAAGATAAGTACTAGAATAATAAATCAACGTAGAAATACAATTTGTGAACATTCAGTTCTTCTTCTTGTATCATTTTGGCCTACTAAGAACCAAATTAGGAGGGTGTTCCCATAAGTACCCGGCCAGACTTAGAAATGGCAGTTATTGTTTGAAAAATATCATTAAATTAGATAGTACACAATCTATAAAGCATATGTTTCAAGTTTGAAGACGTTGTTTATTATTTATTTGGCAGCCATCAATAATGAACGTTATCAGTGAATTTGTGAAAATGGAGAAAATTTGTCATCATTATTTTCTACATTAATTTCATTTGACAGGCCTCAGCCTTACAAATATAACAGTTGAACTAGATTCTACTCTAAGTGAGTCTGCTCCTTCATTCACAACAGTAAAATATTGGGTAGCAGAGTATAAATGAGTCCGTACGAGCTGCTAAGACGAGCAACACAGTGGTCGACCAAATAAGGTGACGACTTCAGAAATGGTGAAGAAAATCCACAAAGCGATACTGGATGGTTGTCGAATAAAAGTGCGTGAGCTAGCACACATAGTAGGCATTTCAAAAAAATCGATTCATCGCATATTATCTGAAAATTTGGACATGAGAAAGCTGTGTGCAAGATGGGTGCCACGTTTGCTCCTACTCGAGGAAGAACAGTGTCGTGAAGATGTTTCAATTGAGTGTTTAGTGAAGTTTCACAGCAACAAAGCAGAATTTTTTTGCTGTTTAATAACCATGAATGAAACATGGGTCCATCACTTCACACCAGAGACAAAAGAACAATCAAAACAATGGACTGAAAAGGGAAAACTGGCTTCAAAGAAGGTGAAGACCGTTCCATCAGCAGGTTAGGTCACGGCATCGGTTTTCCGCAAGCTGTGGGAATGAGAGAATGCATAACGCTCTCACTCGCATAAGCCATACACAGCATTTCAATAACTTTGTATAATTTTACTCTTTGATGTGAGCAAGCATTTATGCATGCAGTAAACTAACAGCAGTCTTATTCTTCTACCTTTTTCCATTGAATTGTTTTTCGGGATGTTTTACAACATTTTGAAGTTCTTTCAACTGGTTTATTAATAGGGACATTAAGTCTTATTAAAATTAGCTTCCTCCTCACAGCACTTTAATACATGTAATATAGATTTCTTTCTCTGCTATGGTGTGGTTACCCATGTTTACGAACACTTATATCAGTTGACATTAATTTTATGCCACATAAAATGCTCCGCAAAATCTCAATTTCACTTAAAATTATACATGTAGGCTAGTAAGAAATCAAGAGTCCCGCAACAAATACCGATCAAAAGAATATTTTCACAAAAGAACAGTAATAATATGAAAAGAATGATAATCAAACATACACACATACACAGTAGCATGGGCCAAGATAACTGTTGAATGTTTTCAGATCTGGATAATAACGGTAAAGACATTTGGGCGCACGCGTAGTTACACAACATATCTCCCTCTCACTCGCTTGGCTACGGGACTTCAATTCATCTGACACCTTTACTAGGATTTGAACTACAGAACCTTAACACATGCAGTGTTAGAGACTCGCCTAGTGGGTCATGGGTAGGTGTTACCTCCAGACTGGCGTCTCACCTAGTGGGTTCTGTTTTGTTATCATTTTAAGCAATTCCGGAGGGACACCACCAGTCGGATATCACTTTGTTGCTATTATATAGCCCTCGAAAAAGGGTTCTCTTTGTAACCGTGCAGTTCGTTTTTGAATTTTTGTCATATGATCTTCTACCCTTGCATAGTAGGCTATACTCGTTTAGTATTTTTAACGGGTTTTCAGGGTACAGTTGAAGCCGTGAATTTAGTATCTTTGCAGGTATCGATTCAAAATAGCTTACACTTTTAGATTTACTTTTAAAGTATATTATTTGTAGTTAAAAAATTATACAAGAAATTACGGGTAAGTCTTAACGGTAAACGGAAAAATTCAGACAAGAAATACATTTGTCATAACAGGCGAAAATAAACCTAAAAAGAACATTGACTTGTTTAGTTTTATGTTATTAGCAAACAATCCATGGATAGGTTGCAAATAAAATAAAATCTATAAAAACGTTAGTAACATTAAGTTGTAGGCCCTACATAAAGCAACGTTAGTAACATTAAGTTGTAGGCCCTACATAAAGCAAGCGGAGAACACGCTGCACGAGTAACCAGCCTGACGGGAAAGATACCTCATAATTGCTCAGCATTGAATGTGTTAATCTCCATACAACAGCTGTCAAACAGTTGACTTGCGGCTACAATTTTACCACTAGACCAACCAATGTGTTAGTTGGTTAATGTGTAATATGTAAGTTTTATAAGTTTACTCGAAAAATCTTGAAATCTTCTATACTCTCTTTGGGAGTCTCCTGGATACAATTAACAAAAACAGAAAAAATGTTTACGAGGACTTAAAATAGTAAAAATTACATGACAATAGTTATCAGGTACCTGTTAATTCTGCTTCTTCAGTATCATTTCCTAGATTATGTTCTTTTAGTCTTTTCTCTCTCTTAGATGAAATTACCTAAAGAACAATGGTAAATGTAAATAACATCTATACAATTCTCAAAAAGACAATTATTAAGATTACATTATGACACTATAGAATAATATTTCTGTGTTCACATATCCCTACCCACCGGGTTGGTCTAGGGGTAACGTCGTCGCTGCTAGTCAGCTGTTTAACAGCTGATTTTCGGAGACTAAGGTTACTGGTTCAAATCCTAGTAAAGGAAGTTACTTTTATACGGATTTGAATACTATTCAGTGGTTACCGGCGTACTTTGATGGTTGGGTTTCAATTAACCATACTCTCTCAGGAATGGTCGGCCTGAGTCTGTACAAGACTACACCTCATTTACACGTTATACATATCCTATTCATCTCATTGGGTCATGGGGTTGCTTATTGTTCTGAATTGAACAGATTGCAACGTACACACATTAGGAATAAAAAAAATTTAAAAAAACTTGTCCCTGAAAATCAGCTGTTTACAGCTGGCTTGTGGTACAACTGCATTAAAACAAATTGCCACATTAAAAGATAAAAAATTGCTAATAGCAGCTTACCTTGGTTTAATTTTATGTCATATCTGGTATTCCATATTAGTTTGGGGTAATTTATGACAGAATAACATGCAAAGAGTTTTTAAAATTCAGAAAAAAGCAATTGGCTGTATGGTGGGAGTCAACCACTTAACCTCACGCAGATCATTATTTAAGGAGTAATATTTAAGGGATTTATTCATTTAAGGAGTTTTAGTTGCTTACAGTTCCTTTTTTGTACATCTTTAAAAAGATAATGTACGGTACGTAAAGTGAAATACCATTTTACCAAATTTAAAATTTCATAACCACTACACAAGAAACAGAATTGCCAGCTGCATTGGCGTAGTTGATAGCGTGCTCGCCTCTCATCATGCGGTCTTGGGTTCGAATCCCATTCAGGCACGGCATATTTTCATACGTTACAAAAAAAATTATTTTATCCTTCACCGTCTGCATTAGCAGTAATTGAAGAACAGTCGGATGTTAAACCAAAAAAAAAAAGAAACAGAATATTGATTACTATGTTGCTAATCACAACTCTAAATTTTTTGAGCAAAAACCTATTATTGCAGGTAGAAAATACGAGTACATCATTAATTGCCACAAGCTTAAAAAAGTTTTAATAATTTAAGTTTGTTTAAAAAATATATACTTAATTGATTGAACATTTTACAGTGTACAATAATTACTTTCTAAACAATTTTGGTTGAAAAATATATAAATTTCTAATTAAACGCTGAGGTAAATTGTGTATAATTTGATATGCACGCTTATTGAAGTAATAAGTTAATAGTAGTAATAAAATTATTGGTAAGTAATGAATTTTACTTATTGTTAACATTTTAGACTTATCGGTTTTATCTTGAGATGTCCTATACTCTCTTTTGGAGTCCCCTGGATGCAGGTTTAAAACCACTTTGCCAGTAGAACAGCGCAGAGGGTAACTATTTTTTAAGTAAATAAAGTAAATCTTGACATATCGTTTATACTCCCATTTTACAATCTTGTAGATATAGTAAACAAAAAGAAAAAGAAAATAAATAATTATAATTTTTGAAATTTCAATCTATGCAATTGGGTAAAATATAGAAAATTTAGTTAGATAATAATTTTAAGACCTGCATTTTTATAAAAATTTCTGAAATTATCGAGTGTTCTGTTCTATATCATGATGAATACGTGTTAACATGGTACTATAGTACTTGTCACAAAAGAAGTCCTTTGTGTTTGAAGAACTCTATTTCAAAAACGACCGAACAGAAAAATTTGAACGTTATAGCAAACAAGCCTGTTGTTTTCTGTGTTTATTTATTTAAAATTTTGTTATTCAAAAATTTGTTGGAGATACAGCAATTCACGCATGAAAAGTAGCCTACTCAGTTCTTAGCTGGTTTTCTGTTAGCATGCTTTTTAAAGTCTGTTACTTTATCCAATCTATACACAAAAAAATCGGGATTTAAATAATGTAAATAATAATGTAATAATAATTAAAAAGCACAGTTTTTTCTGCAATGTGAATATTTAAAAAGTAAAATCTCATTTTCCGTTTTAACATGGCGGGCCATTCAAGAAAAGTGCTGTTTTGGCTCCACGTGAACATTGGTAAATGATTTTTTGACTTAACTATGCATTTTTACAACAGTATTGTGCCAAGTATAGTAGACTCTTGCAATTATAAATAACAAATAAAACAGAAATGAAATTGTGATGGAAATAAAAAATGTTATTAAATTGGTTATTGAGCAACTGGTCTTCACAGCGGACTTCTTTCGTGGCAAGCAGTATAACATTGTTTGAAATAGTCATATTCCTTCATGTAACCTGACATCTCTCACACCTACTGCAGGTGTCAGGTTCTTGATACCGCGTCAGATTTCAGTAATTTAGGTAGAAGATATGATATTTCAAATTTTACCATTTCACCCTTAAATTTGTATTATTTAATTCTAGATATTTCTCATCCTACCTTTTTTATAATACTTTTCCAAGATTCCAGGTTCTTAAGGTCTCGACGACCAGCAGGTGATAAACGATACAGCACTTCTGGATACAACCAAGGTCTACAAATTCTATACATTAAAGCACTAAGAAACCTGAAACAAAAGGTAGGGAAAAATCTAGTGTGAAACACTCACACAACTTCCTCTTGCCAATGCAAAAAATTAACAATATATTCAACATTAGCAATAAAACATTAGAAGTAAACAAAAAACTATCCTCAATCAACATAACCTAATTTTAATCATGAGTGAAAGGCGTAACATTTTTTGAACATTTGGGTTAAAAATACTAAAAATCACTCTTTCACGCTAAACTAGGCTCTGTAGAGAAAAATGCTCTAAATAAAAGTTGTAGACCTTTAATTTCTTATAAATATGATTATACACTTTTGTTGTAAAATTTATACCAAGGCTGAAATCTTAAAACAGTGGTTTTTTTTACTCTTTTTGTGAAAAAAAAACAGAATATCGTTAATTACTGCTAAACTAAGCGTTACAAAAAAATGTTTGAAATTAAAGTTGTAGGATTTTAAATTAGTTGCAAATTTCCTTATAAACATTTTTGTGATAAAATGCATACTGAAGCCGCAATCTTAAAACAAAAAAATTTTTAAGAGAAAACAGCCTTTTCAAGAGTTTCAGCAGACATGGCACCTACCCTATCTTGTAGAGCATAACAAATATAGCAAATGAGGCAATTTTTACAAAAATCGTAGAAGCCGATTTTGAAAAATCGCAAAAAGTGAAAAATGACACGAATAAACTACTGCTTTTGACCGATTTTGATGAGAATATTCGCGTCGGGTCCGGTAGTAGTATGTAACTTAAGTGTCAGGTTTCAAGTTTGTAAAATGTCCGTTCTTGAGATATTCAGTTCACACACACACACACAAGTGTGTGTGCACACGCGCACACACACAAACGGAACAATCGCTATAACGTGTTTTTTGTGTTCAAGGGGTCTGAAAACGTGTAGACCCAGTGAAAACTCGATTTCAAACAATCGACATGAAAACAATACTTTCCTTCCTATGATATGCATATAGGCAAGAGAAAGTAAAAACTATTTTTATCATTGTACTATTTGTCTTGTTAATCTAAAACTTAATAAATGTCAATTAAGACCTTATAATTCATTGATCTGATTGATCTCAAATTATAACTTCTTAATTCAGTTGTCTCAAAGACAAGCTGATAAAATTTTAAGGAAAATCAAAAAATATAATTAAAACCCAATAATAAGGTAATTTTGACCTCTTCATACTATAGGTACCTACATACTATTCCAATGATGCATAAGAACAACTGTTAAATTTTTATTAAATTGTTTTTTAGTTTTTTTAAAGTTGCATCAACAACTTGGTTATTAGTGACTACAGTGAGATATATAACGGGTTTAAACTTGTGAAAATTTCCAGATCTTGGCCGGGAATTGAACATGGGAACTCCGTGTGGTAGGTCAGCCCACCATTACGTTTCGAAGGCAGCCTTTTTATTAATTTAATCCAGATATTTCTCATCCCACCATTTTTATAATAACTCATACTTGTGATTCCTAATTACAATTTAAAATCATAACAAAGAGGAGAGGTTTAGTTGTTACACTGATCCTCAATACATTTCTAACCTAATATATTTCAATAAATTATATTTACTTACTCTTCCAATAAGTGCACAACTGGAGAACTTTCACTGTTTGTGAACTCTGATTTTAGTGCATTGATTTCTACACCCAGTGAAGTTTCTGAAAATAGTGCAATGACACTTTAAATGGTACACTTAGACACAAAATAATATACCTATGAAATAACATCTGCCCATAACAGACAGGTGAAGTTTCAAACTATTTACACTCAATCTGTTTGTTGCAGTGCTAAAACAAATAGTTCTGTTTCTTATCACTTGGTCAAACAATTAAATGACTGAATCATAAAAGAACAGAAGAGGTAGTGGTGTAAAAGACACTAATCAGAGTTATCTCCTCTGAAAGTAATGAATTTCATTATACAGCCAGATCTTTTGGTGAATAAAGTGAAGGTGTCATTTGCAGAGTGGAAAATATGTACTTTACAGAGGGCCTGGCATGCTGATAAGCACGTACTTTTCCATTTAGTGAGGAAGACAAAGGTAAATCACCTTACTCCTCCTTTTACTAAGTAAATTCTCTACAGGTTCAAACCAGCCGCTCGGCTGATGAACTGAACAACGAAATAATAAGCAAAAACTTAACAATTTACATAATAAAGTTTTCAGACAAAAAAATATTAGCAATTAATGTCCTTGTTTATGAAATTAAGAGATAAATTCTATTTTTAATGGGAACCAAATAGTAGACTATATAAAATTATAATATTCAAAATTGTTTCAAAAAACTAACCTAAATAAACATTTCCTTATTTTAATCATGAGTGAAAAACGCAAAATGAAAATATCCTCTGTTTGGCTTAAAAATACTAAAAATCAATCTTCACACTCAACTAGGCTCTGTAGAGAAAAATGCTCTAAGTAAAAGTTGTAGATCTTTTAATCTCCTATAAATTTAATTATGTACACTTTAGTTGTAAAATTTATACTAAGGCTGAAATCTTAAAACAATCGATTTTTTTACACTTTTTGTGAAAAAACCCAGAAAATCGTTAATTACCGCTAAACTAAGCGTTACAAAAAAAATTTGAAATAAGAGTTGTAGGATTTTAAATTCTCTACAACTTTAATTACATACATTTTTGCGCTAAAATGCATATTAAAGCCGCAATCTTTAAAAATAATTTTTTACGAGGAAACCTTCCCAAGAATTTCAGTAGACATGGCGCCTACCCTATGTTATAAAGCATAAAAAATTTAGTAAATGTGGGGATTTTTAAAAAATATCGTAGAAGCCATTTTTGAGAAATTCGCAAAAAAGTGAAAAATGACACGAATAAACTACTACTTCCGGTTGACCGATTTTGATGAAAATTCTCGTGTTGGATCCTCTAGTGGTATCTACCTTAAGTTTTAAGTTTCAAGTTCGTACAATGTTTCGTTCTTGAGATATTCTGTTCACAGACACAGCCGGACACACGCCCAGTCCAATCGCTAAAAAAAACATGCTTTTTGGATTCACGGGATCTGAAAACGTGTAGATCCGGTGAAAACTCGATTTCTTAAAATCGACATGAAAACAATACTTTCCTTCCTATAAACATATAGGCAAGAGAAAGTAATAGATGTATGGTTATTCCATGTAGGCCTACCTATTTGTTTTTTCATAACCACATAAAATTGCATAAGGGGTGTGGTGGGAAGTTTTCTTCTTGACAGAAGGGTATCTGATAAAAAAACGTTTAGGACCTTTGCTCTATCGAGTAGTACTGACAGAGAATTATTAATATAATGTAAAACTTTTCATAAAAAGGTGGACTCCTCTCTTTAAAGATAGTACCTCAAGTAAAGTAGATGATCAATATGCCTTAATCTAACACTGTTAAATTGTATGACAATTGTAACGAACCAAACCAGCTACAGTAAAGTCTGTTTATGTTTGCTATAGTTGAGAGTATAAACAAACTCCAGCTGATTGGAAGGTAAACATTTTTATTTAATTTATATTACAAAAAAATATTGAAAAGAGAGTTATTTATATGGTTGCTAGGAAACTATAAGAAGAATAACTATGAATTTTGTGAGGAAGATGGTGACTGTGGTTCCAGACATCGAGTAAGATGGATGGTCCACATGTTAGTAAAAAAGTTTAAGTTAATATACATTTAAAAGACTATACAATATAAAAGTAAAAATGACATTTAAAACGACGTTGAATTTGAAAATGTATGGGACATATTTATATTAAAAATAATAAATTAAATAAGTGACAATTTAATACATAAGAAAACATTAAACATTAACGTACATGCTGTAAAATATGATAAATTATTAAATAGAATTTGTACAAGATTATCGACTTCATTTTATTCACAGCAAATTCGGTATCCAGCTTGTGTGGAGTATTTAGTATACTACAAAATTTGGCGAATCCCTCGTGGGGAATATTTAAGTATACTAAAAAATGTAAAACTTACCAAAGAAGATATCCAATGTACACAAACCGACATAATGGGATGCATCAAATCCAGGTTCACCAACTTTATCATTTAGAACATCATTAAGAATTGAAAAATTTGCATTAAAAATATTTACAAAATTTTTCACGACTGAATTCTGAAACGCTGGAGTCAACAGTTTTTTGTTTTTCTGCCAAATGTCCTCTGTAATTTAAATTTCATTCAATGAATTTTATAACTCGAAAACTATTTCTAAAATTCTAAATTTCTAAAAATTAATAAGTATAATTTTATTTATTGATTTCTATTAGCAATCATGTAGATTGTAGGCACTTATTATAGGCCTACCTACTTTTCTATTACAAAAAAGTAGGTTTACACATTTCAGTAGACTTATGGTATTTAGTGAGAATTAAGGGGGTCACACAGAATGCGATCTGCGACCTTCGTTTCGAGCAAATAAACGATTCTGATCTCAAGTGCGATTTTCCGTCATACCGAATGCGTTCAGTTCAATCGGTCAGTCGCGATGAGTTTTCCATCAGAAGAGTAAGAAGCTGTTGTTTAAACAATTATTTGAATTGGCACAAGCAGCTTCGGTGTTAATCTACTCCACTCTTCGCCCCTCGCCATTCAACGACGGTACAGTCACAAAAGTATACACCAATCGCTACTGTAATGTGCGACTCACATTCGGGCAATACGCTTTATTTTCACTGTTGTTATTAATAATCTGTCAGACGTAATGATGTAACTAATTTGTTTTTATACACGATTTTCTGTTCATTATTTAGACCAATTTGTTTAGTTAGTTGTGTGCGTCTGTCGAGTATAGTTTAGTGAGTTTTTGCAGTTTAGTTCTTGTAATTTATAATTTAAATTTTTACTGGGACAAATTAAATTAAAAATTTAAAATTAAATAAATTATTTGTATGTTTTTACATTGAAATAAGGTCGTAGGCATTTGCGTACATTAAAATTTGTAGATCTTGTAAGAATAGGTTACGGATATACTTTATGTGGAACTGTGTGTACACGTACAGCAAGAGTTGTGCCAGTTTAAATTGTGCACAGTATACACTATTGCTGATATCTCTTTAAAAAAAACCATACAGTGTGGGTACACGATACAAACAATAAACGATTTTATTATTTTGGAGCGTATAGGCTAATAAACTACGTACAGAACTTTCATCACTTGAAGACTGCTTTTACAATTGTACTTGTGATTTTGGAAATAAATTACATATCAAATAAGAAATAGAAGTAGTATTATTTTATTCTTTTAACTCTACATGTAAACAAAAACAAAACTCAGAATACACAACAATAACAACTTGAAAAACCCATGACTTAAATCAAATCATATGTTAACACCTCCTCCTCTATTTGCTGTGATGCGGTACCTTACGTAGTATCAGCTGGTCAATATGTCTTTTGACGATCCGCCCATCATCTAGATGAACTGTGTACATCACATGTCCATGTTTGGCAGTTATATGGCCCAAGTGCCACTTGGTTGATCCATTGACGTATTCGCGAGCTTGAACTTTATCTCCAACCTTAAAATTCCTGTTGATTCCAACTTGTAGTCCCTTTTCCCGATATTTCGTTGTTTCTAATGTTGGAACAATTATGGAGAGGCTCGTTCTAACACTCCTTCCAAACATTAGGTGGTATGCTGATGTTCCAGTGGCATTTGGCGATTGTCTGAGTTGCATAAGAAGTTTTTGTATTTTATTTTGTAGTGATCCCTTTTCTCCCTCCATAGACCTTAGCGCCCTTTTGACAGTCTGCACGTATCTTTCAGCCTGACCGTTTGAATTTGGGTGGTATGGTGCAGATGTTCTGTGAATAATTCCACATTCATTCATGAAGTTTTTGAATTCTTGGGAAACAAATTGTCTTCCATTATCGGATACCAATATGTGAGGAAAACCAAAGGTTGAAAATATTCTTCGTAAATATTCTTACTGTTTGTCACGAAGTTGTAAATATCTCACACTAACCAGAAAAGTTCTTGGAGGCAGTTCGTTGTTGTCGTTATTTATATGAGATAAGTAGGACATGAAAATATCTGTTAAAAAACTAGACCACGTAGTACCATTTTTTTTAAAGAAGCAGAATGTTCTAATCTAAATTTTAGAATAAAAATATAAAAATCAACTTTTTTCGATTTTTGTTGTTCCTACTGACCTTAAGAAGAAGAGTTATGGTGAAATGAGGAAAGATTTTCCGATCGTGACGTCACAGCAAGAGTAGCTGCCGGAGACTAATCTTTTCTAATGGTTTCATCTTTCCATTTTTGTTTTGGAACCATAAATTCAAAATATTATTTTCACTTGTGCTAAATATGAATTTGGTTAAAAATTACTCATTTCAATCATATTACACTGACTATTGTTTATTGAAGTAGTACCGTGTCGAATGTTTATAGTACCCAATGTAATTATTTTTGTTAACATAGATGGCTACACCTTGCCATCAAGTATTAATGTATTTTTAAGATAAAACTAATGGTAATTAAAAATAAATCTACATTTTTTTTTCTTTTTTAATATACATTTTTATCTACCTGGTGCTGTAACTAAACCTGACCCAAGCCATGGAACGGCAAGCTGGTGAAAGAAGCCTTTCTTTGTGATATTGTAACTGGCTAATAAGTCCTGAAAAATTAATAAATTAAATAATTTCAGAAGATTTTAACAATTTTATTCATATTGAAAAATACAAACACCAGCAAAACTTGGAGGTGTTGATTTACCACAAAGTGAAGTTGTGAAGTACCTGGGTATGCATCTTAACAGGCGGTTGACTTGGAAAACCCATGTGAGAATGAAGAGGAAAGAATTAAATTAAAAATACAAAAGGATGTACTGGCTGACTGGCGGGAACTCTTTACTCTCTCTTAAGAATAAGTTGCTGCTTTACAAAATATTACTTAAACCAGTTTGGTTGTACGGCGTTCAACTTTGGGGAACTACCAGCAGAAGTAAGATAGAGGTAATTCAAAGGTTCCAGAATAAGGTTCTTCGGGTTATAACAAGGGCACCAGGGTTTGCAAGGAATGCAGAAATACAACATTATTGCAACCTTCCTGATGTAATGGACGAAGTCAGGCGTTTTAATAGAACATATCAGGCAAGACTTGAAAGTCACGAAAATGAATTAGCCATAAATCTTCTAAACAATGCAAAAGAAGGTAGGCGCCTGAAATGTTACCATGTTTGGGCTTGTCTGAAAAAGTTTAAATGTAAAAACAAATATAGTGAAAAGTATTCCATACTGTAAAATATCTTTGTACATAGTAATTTTCTCTTTTAACACATGAGTAATTGATATAATGAGAGGTACTTAGGGTAATGAGGTCTTAACTTGTGATTTGTCAATTCAAAAGATTTGTTTATTTTTAAATATAGCCTAGTTTATTTTAAAAAAACTGATTGCAAATAATGTTATTAAAAAAAAGATAAGCAAACTATTGCTTACGTTTGACTTATAAACAGACTGTACACTATGGTGGTACGAGCAGTATTATTCGAGTGTAGTGATGAAGACTGGTTCATAAGCCATAAGAAATTGGACCATAATTTGTCTAATAATGTGCAAAATAAAAATTATAAAATCTGTTTTACAAAATTAAAATTAAATTAGAATATCCATACTCTTCATTTTTAAAAATTATCTTTCAAATCGTTTCTTCAAAGTTAATATGATAATCTGTTTTTCAATTCCTACTAAATAAATTCTGGCGTTCTTCAAGGCAGCATTTTGAGCCCATTCTTATATAGGCCTACGCTTTATACAGTCGTCCTTCCAGAACAAGAATCTGAGACGACGGCAACGTTCGCAGATGACACAGCGATTTTAACAGCGGACGCTTCTGCGATATGTGCCTCGGAAAAGTTACAAACCCATCTTGACAACATTAACGAATGGTGCAAGAAATGGAGAGTGAAGATTAATGGGGATAAGTCAACGAACGTAACGTTTACATTAAAAAAACCAACATGTCCGGTGGTCAGCTTGAACGGTACAGTAATCCCACAGAAGGAGGAAGTTAAATATCTGGGTTTGCATGTAGATCGAAGACTCACGTGGAGAAGTCATATGGGGACGAAACGAAAGCAACTTGGGCTGAACTTACGTCAATTGTTCTGGCTCTTAGGCAGTAAGTCTCAACTCTTCCTTACAAATAAAGTACTCGTATACTAAGTAATACTCAAACCAGTTTGGACTTATGGGTTAGAGCTATAGGGTACAATTAGTTCATCAAATATAGAAATACTGCAGCGCTTTCAATCAAAATGCCTGAGTCTAATCACTTCAATTCCATGGTACGTAACCAATAAAATATTAGGCCTACACAATTATCTAAATCCCTTCATAAAAGAAGAAATTAAACAACATAGCGAAAAACATTTACAAAAACTAGAAGACCATGAGAATCTATTAGCGATTAACCTCCTCGGCAACAGCGAAGATACTCACAGACTGAAACGTTTTAAAATATTAGACTTACCTCTACGATTTTATTAATAATTTAGGCCTAAACCTTTTTTCTTTTCTACTTCAACTAAATCATCGTCATCTCATAATAGGCATCGTTATCATCTATATCAACGTCATCATCTCCAGCTTCAACAACTTTGTGTTTCAAGTTGTTGATTCGAAGTTCATCAAGTTTAGTTTTGTACATTATTTATATACCTATATATTTTTTCTTCACATTTAGTCTTGAAACACACTACTGAGTGTGGCTTTTATTTTAATCCTAAGGACATTACTCAGATTTTCTCGCCTTTGCTTAAAGTTATTGTATTTATAAACTGATTGTAAAATAAATACACTATTACAAAAAAATTTGCACTGAAAATAATGATTGAATAATAGCTTATATTGTATATTAGTCAATATTATCGCTGGAACAAATTTTCCCAGTAATTTCTAGAAATGGAAAGTTGTTACAAGTAATTATGAGTCATTAATACAGCATTAAATAAAACAAGTCTGTGTAAAAATTAATTACCTCACAGTGTTTCACTGATGATAAACAAACGACAGTTTCCGGTCCAATTCGTCCGAGGAAAATTGGACCAAGTTCATTTTTAAGCGAATCTAACACATTAAGTAACTCTAAATAACACAAAAGAACGAATTAGTTTCTTGTATATGAATTTGTAAAATTAAAACATTAGATTTTTTAATAATAATTTTTGCCCGTAACATGTAAATGGAGTGTTAAATTCTTGTACTCGATCTGCTAGTTCCAGGGCTACAAAAAACCTAGTTCTATTTCTTATCACATGGTCAGTCAATTGATTCATTGAAGTATTTAAGAACAGAAGAGGTAGAGGTGTAAATGACACTAGTCAGAGTTTTCTCCTCTAAAAGTAACAAATTTCATTATACAGCCAGACCCTGTGGTGAATGAAGTGAAGGTGTCATTTGTAGGGTGGAAAGTAGAAGATACTTTTCAGAGGGCCTGGCATCCTGATACGCATACTACTCCACTTCGTGGAGAAGGCATTGGTAAACCACCTTACTCCTCGTTTTACTCAGTAAAGCCTCTAAAAATTCAAACCAGCCTTTCGGCTGATGACCTAAACAACAATAATAATTTACTTATTTTATAATGGAGACAACCCCATAAAAATAGAGTTTAACAAAATACATTATCAAATGTCCCAATTGAAAACCACAGGAGAAGAACTTCACTCATATTTTCATTTTTTCCAGGAAAGCATTTTTAAACGTAAAAGTCCGCATGAAAATGGTCCGGTGGTGATTACGTAGCCGGAGCGCTTCCTCTCCCCACGCCCCAACTAACGTTGCCACATCTAATGTTATATTCGTGTTTCTGGGAAATAAATAAAACTCTGTTCCAGCAATATTTTCGAAACAAAAAGTAGTGTGAATGTTTCGTGTTATTTTTCTAAAAAATACATTCTTGGAATGAGAATTCTAGACCGACGTAGCGCGAAAGACAGATCACCGTGTATGGTACGTGAAGAAGTAAACCTTCCATTTTTAGTCACATTTTAAAGTCAAATAACTATTTCTTTCCTCTGTAACCTATGACAAAAATAATAATATATGAAATGAAAGCTAAAATTCTGTATTTTATTACGAAATAATAAAAATTATATGCCGTCGATTTAAACAAAATTTATTCGTTGTCAAACGCAAAAAAATGTCGCAAAATTTAGATTGCCTAACTGTTTTTTTATCCGAGGCGGTGAGAAAAACTCATGTTCACTCCCTTACGAAGGGGAAGTAGTATTAGACTCAATTGAGGCGTCCTCGTCCAGCCCCAAGGAGGCCGCAATCGCCTACTAACCAAAAACTCGCCGCCTGGCCACTTGATCCGACATCAACAAAGAACCCTCCACCTCCCTCGGAACTGCTAATATAATACTACGAGGGAAATGTCGGGTTAAAAAATTTACATACTGTCAGCGGGAAGAGGAAGGGAACTATAGTCTAATTCCCCTATCGCTGTCACTGACCAACACTCACTCTCTCACTTTCATTCATCTCTTTCATAGGTTGAAAGAGATGGTTGCATAAATTTGTGCGCGCGCAACTGACCTTAAGATAACAACACAATAATAACTTCTATGTAGTAATAAAATACGCAACATTAGGAACCCACAGTATGTTTTTGATTAAAGAAGAGCATATGACGGTAGTTATGGAGACCTCTAAAAATTCTTGCCGACTTGAATGAATGTGCGGGCAGCGATCTGGCAACTATGCTTCAACTACCATCGGACCATTTTTGTGCGGGTTGTTATAGTTTTTAATAATGACTTAGTTCTAAATGTTATTGTTAGTATTGCGATACGTATATGATTTGATTATCCATTTTGGTTGTTTATTTCTTAAACATGTTGATTATGTTTTTATGGTATTTTTTTGTAACTGCCCAGATGGACTTATCATGTGATTTCCCTATATGTTGGATATTTCTCTGTTTTTTGCATATTTTCTCGTTATTAGCAAAACTAGTTTAATAAATTGAATACTACAAGGGAATAACTTGAAAAGCCCATTTTGCATTTTTTCAGATTTATCACCTTGTGTAACCTGAATTTCATAATATTTCTTCAATAAACATAATAAACATAAACATAATATTTCAATAAACATAATATTTTTTCAGTAAAGGGAACAAGTTGATAAGTCACAGAATTGTAAACAATAGACATTCCGTCCTGAGGAATAACTTGGCACGTTCACTTTTTTTTTCTAATTCCTAATGTGTGTACGTTGCAATCTGTTCAATTCTTAACAATAAGCAACCCCATGACCCAATGAGATGAGGATGATATGTATGACGTGTAAATGAGGTGTAGTCTTGTACAGACTCAGGCCGATCATTCCTGACAGAGTATGGTTAATTGAACCCCAACCATCAAAGTACACCGGTAACCACTGTCTAGCATTCAAATCCGTATAAAAGTAACTACCTTTACTAGGATTTGAACCAGGAACCTTCGTCTCCGAAAATCAGCTGTTTAACAGCTGATTTTGGCGACGACTTTACCTCTAGACCAACCCGGTGGGTTCACTTGAAACTGTTTTAATGAAAAAGAAGAAGAATAACTTACCATTAGGATGTACATTTAATGTAGGAGCGCATCCAACAATAGGAAATGATTTTATCCGTGGAATATTGGCAGTAAGCTTGTTAATTCTATTACTTTCTTTTTGCCATTTATATACTATAAATGTAATAATACAAATTATTATATATAAGGCAACCATCATTTTTAAAGCTGCAACAGTAAAAGTAAATTATAAATTAGATTGTGACAAATGACAATAGGTGGAATAATAATATTAGGAGGCTGCTGTTGAAGTTTTGACGAGAAATTGATTGCTTCTCACAATAACGTTATGTGTCTGTGTGTTTGAACAAAATATCTCAAGAACGGAACATCGTACGAAATTTAAACTTGATGTTTAGGTACCACTAGAAGACCCAACACGAACAACTTCATCAAAATCTATAGCGGAAGTAGGTTGTAGTTTTATTCGTGTAATTTTTTACTTTTTACGGTTTTCTAAAGAACGGCTCATACAATTTTTATTACAAAAAGACTTCATTTACTACGTTTTTTATGTTCTACATAATAAAGTAGGTGCCATGTCTGCTGAAATTCTTGGGGAGGCTTTGCTCTCGAAGAAATTTTTTTTTAAGATAAAGTAAAAGTTATTTTAAGAGTAAGGTAAAGTAAAAGTTGTAGACAATTTAAAAACCTATAACTTTTATTCCAAACATTTTTTTGCATAATGCTTAATTTAGCGGTAATTAGTGGTTTTCTGTTTTTTTTTTCATGAGAATCTATAAAAGAAATCGATTTTTTATGATGTCAGCCTTAAATGGGTATGCATTTTACGATATAAGTGTATATAATAAAATTTATAGGAAATTAAAAGATCTACAACCTTTATTTTAAGATTTTTTTTTCTTCAGAGCCTTGTTTAGCGTCAGAGTGATTTTTCCGTACTAATAAGCCAAACTAAGGTGGTTTTTAATTTTGTATTATCCACTCATGGTTAAAATAAGGTTATGTTTTTGAGGTTAGTTTTTTTTGTTTATTTCTTATGTTTTACCTTTATGGGTTATATTTTTCATTCTTTGCATTGGCAAGAGAAAGTTGTGTGGGTGTTTCACACCAGATTTTTTTTACCTTTTTTCATATCAATTTACATAGTCAACCAAAATGAGTTGATTAATGAACAATAATAAAAGTTTGATTACTTAATAAGGTCCATAAATTTTAACTTGGTTAAAAGCACCTTCGTAAACCACTGTAGTTGATGCAGATAAAGAAATTAATGTAACTCTAAAAAAGTGATAATGTTACGGCTTAACCTAAAGTATTTACAGCGAAAGATTTGTCTCGATAGATGTGAAAATAAGGCACTCTAGTTTATCAATCAATTGGAATAGATTATTTTTAATTTATAATTGTGGGGATACTTAGCAATCAATCCAACAAGTAATTATTACTTGGAATGCTATCAAAGTACGGATGGAAAGAAAGAAGTAGTGAAGAATTAAGTAGAACGATTTTTACTTTTGAAACATCCTTAAAAAAACGAAAGAAAACTAACCAGCCGAAACAATTATTTAAGTAGCCATGGGAGAAGACATCAGCATTTTGTGGGTTGAATAAATTAAAACGTAACAAAATATGTACTACAATTAGCAGAAATCTTAAAAATAAATGCTTTCAGGCAACAAATATTAAAATCAGAAGAATTCCTAGTACGCTAATAAAAATTCAGGAACGACTGAACAACCAGGATTGAAGATAGAAAGAAGCGGTAGGGCAAAATGATAATAAAATGATTGAAGAATAGAAAACAAAAAAGAAGATGCAGTTGGTTAGATTTTTCTTTTGTACGGTTATACAAGTGTGACTATTTTGCAATTTCTGCTAATGCAGACGGTGGAGAATGATGATATATGAAAATGAGTGATGAAAAAATGCCAGACTGGGAATCGAACCCGTGATTCTGTCGTAGAAGCCAGTTGCGCTAACCACTACGCCAGTGAGCCGGCCAAAAAAGAGTTGGTTAGAGAATAAAAAAATTAAGTTAAAAAAACAGGAAAAACACACATGTTCCATAACAGTAAATTACAAGCAGCGCATTATAAGAGTTTTTCAACTTTTTTAATTAAAAATTACTTAATTTGAAATTAACTTGACTTAGTAGTACATACGAAGAAGGGCCTGGGTTCTATTCCCTGTTTAGGTCTAAGAATTATAACAAGACAAAACCCACCATAGTGCCAATGATCAAGTTGTTGATATATTAAATATACTTGAATTTAAAAAAGTAACAACAAATACTTACATTAATTTATGTTACATTAACCAAACTGTTTACAGAAACAAAACAACGAACGAAACAAATCCAAAAACAATTTGCGCTGAAGAGTTGGTCAATAGATGTTACCGGTTCGTCCAAGACACCTGTCACTACTGTTTTAAAATTGTACTGAAGACGTTGCCAAGGCTAAATAAGAATAACACACAAATTTTAATTTTTTTTTCAATATTAATTTTCGTTAGTTGCTACTGTACATTGTATCGGTGGTATAATCATTGTTTAACCGGTTGTTCAACATTCTAAATTATCTATTTTTGAATGTTTTATTAAACATGACAAGATAAGGCGTGTATTTGAAGGATTTTATAACAAAAAATTAATATTTAAATCATAGCACTACTGCAACGATTCTGAAAAAAACCAATAAATCGATACATTATAATTTAAGTTAAGCAAGTTCAACAACAGATTTTTTGCCATTTATACGTAATCATAAAACAATTTGAAAGGTTGCAAATGAAGTTAATTGTTATCAATTTAAAATTCATATATATTTAACCCAACTGGTGATAAAAAATTTAAAATTGCTGTAAATGCATTATCAATAGTTTCATGTTTTCTTTGGCTTTACGTTTGACTGTTTTTGGCACACAGACACACACACACACACACACACACATACGCTAATGCGGACGGTAAATTGTAGCATATAAAAATGAGTGAGGTCAAAAAATAACTTGGGTTCGGGTGAGTCGAACCCGGGACTCGTAGCATCGAATCCAGTAGCTCTGACCACTACCGTTATTTAACTGTAGAACAAACAACTCCTTTAGACACTATTAACATGAACTGACTCGCACATCATTATCTGTGAAGGATTAGGCTCAGGGGTCTGTTCCGGCATCCATCTCTTCTAGGTCTTCCTAAGCCTCGCTTCCCTCTAGGTTTATATTTCATGCTTGTAGAGGAAGCCTGTGTAGAGACTCGCACATATTGACGAATTGAACTTTGATCAAATTTTGTTAATAATAAAGAGGTCTCTGGGCCAGCCCTGTCAGTCAGCTGGTAGTCGCTTAGTATTATTAAGCAACAACTGTTGGGTTAGCAATTTTGTTTGGTGACCAGACAATGAACAAACACCACTGGCTCTCCCTGTTAAAATCTACGCCGTAAGTAATTCAGTATAACAAGCAACAGTACGAATGAACGTTTATGTGAAAATTAAAAAAAAAAAACCAGTTACCGATAAGAAAATAAAAGGTAAATATAAAAAAGTCTTTTTTTTTCTTCTTTATATTATTTATTTGGAACTGTACAATAAAAATACAACGACCAAATTTTAGCACAGAGTAATATAAATCACAGTGATTGTAGGATAAAATTACATGTCCATTGACATTCATTTTGGGTTCAAAAAATAAAAAAACATACAAATAGTAACAAACATAGCAAATAGACATAACAAATTAACAAATATTAAAACTAAGAAATTTGATGATAAATGATGGGGATAACAGTAGCACAGAGTGGTGAAATGGTGGAAAGTAGTGGAATGGTGTCATCTCAGCAGGTCTCTGCTCCATCTTCTTTTTAGTCGTCTGGCGAGCCGAGGATTGATCAAAATTCCCCTTACAAGCGGGTTACGGTGGCCGTTCAATTTTGAATGAAACCTCGGGTACAACCTTTTCACTGTTTCGGTAACGTAAGGTATTTGTAGGTCAGTATGAAGTGTTGAATTTGACACGTAGTACGGAGCATTGGTGATCATGCGAAGCAATTTGGATTGACATACTTGTACTTTCTTTAATGTTGTCGAGCTGGCACTTCCGTATATCTGAACGCCATAGGTCCACAATGGCATCAGAAGACTTTTATAAATTTTGACCTTTGTTTTTAAAGTAACATGTGATTTTCGATTAAGTAGCCGATATAGTTGTTTGACTCGTGAATTTAAAAGTAATCGTTTTATCTTTATATGGGTGTTCCACGTTAACCTTTTATCAAAATTTAATCCTAGATATCGT
Source organism: Catonia carolina (assembly GCA_035578175.1). Classification (NCBI taxonomy): domain Eukaryota; kingdom Metazoa; phylum Arthropoda; class Insecta; order Hemiptera; family Achilidae; genus Catonia; species Catonia carolina. The sequence continues at coordinate 248,744,293 of JAQMRL010000001.1, read as the reverse complement.
ACTTCTTTGTGTTGAGGGATGACAACGTTGTTTAAAAACACATCAGGACAGGTACCATGACGGAGAGTAAAATTAACATGTACCGATTTTTCCGGATTTACTTTCATCTTCCATTTTGTCAGCCAAACGTCTACTATGTCGAGATGATGTTGGAGGTTCAATGCCACATCTTGGCATAGATTGGAAGATGTCAACAGTACCGTGTCGTCGGCGTATGTGGCGACAGTAGTGCGCTCAGTCTGCGGGAAATCGGCCACGTATATTGAGTACAGTAACGGAGACAGAATTGCCCCCTGTGGAACACCTGCACTCACGTGTTTCAATGCAGAGTGGGCTGATCCATGTCGGACGTAGAAATCTCTTTCTTCCAGGAAGGATTTCAGCAGCAGGTAATAGCTGTATGGTACGAACTGTTTTAATTTATAAAGTAGACCATCGTGCCACACCTTATCGAAGGCAGAACTTATGTCTAGGAAGACGCCTGAAACATACTTCTTCTCCTCAAAACCAGTCGCTATAAGATCAACAACGCGATGTAACTGTTGTATAGTTGAATGAGCTGCCCTAAAGCCAAATTGGTGATCCGGTATAGATCTCTCTGAATCGATAATTGGTACAATACGCCTCAACAAGATTTTCTCAAAGATTTTTCCTGCAACTGGTAGAAGGCTTATTGGACGATAAGAAGAAGCATCGTGCGGAGGTTTCCCGGGTTTTTGGAACATCACTATTTCCGCTAGTTTCCATTGTATAGGAAAATGTGCCTGCCGTATAGCTGCGTTAAAAATCTCGGTTAAAAGAAGAACTCCATTATATGGTAGCGCTCGTAGCACTTCGGCATTAACCAGGTCAAATCCTGGAGACTTTTTGAGCGGCAGAGCTGCAATGCATCTCTGCACCTCACGAACCCTAATCGCCTTGGGAGGGAGAGATAGTTGTAATGGGCTATGTAAAAATTCCTCGACCGTGTTGGTATGGTCATCATCGTTGATATCGTGCGGTCTGAATATACCAACAAGGTGCTCCGCAAACCTGTCTGCCCTTTCCTGGTCATTCTTTGCCCATGAATTGTCTAATCTCTTTAAAGGGTAGGAGTGACTCATTTGTTTTGTAAGGTACCGTGTAGTTCGCCAAAGACTGCCATCCTCCGAGGACAAATTTTGAAGTTTTGATTCAGTAATAGTGTTGTTGAAATTTTTAATTTCTTTCTTTAATCGATTTGAGATGGAATTGTAGAGTATTCTGTCGACGGGGTGCCTAGAACGTTGCCATACATGTCGTCTTCGCCTTTTTTCGTGAATCAATTCCCTTATATAGAGTGGATACATAGGGCCGTTGTACCTCAAACGTGGTGTTATAGCAGTGGACCTCCACGCTGCTTGTTGAACTGTTACAGTGAAGTGCTCTACAGCGTCTTCTATATCACGGGGCGTTCTAAGCGGTAGGTCGAGTCTTATGTTATCCTCAATATGGTTTCTAAACGCTTCCCAGTTCGTTCGTCCTTTTGTAAGGGAAGGTCTTTCGAATGCTGGTATGGGCTTGCTATGTAAGGTGAGAATCACAGCAGAATGGTCCGAACAGAGCTCATTGTAACTGGTTTTAAGTTTTTGCACATGACGCAGGCCGTTCGTTACGAAAATGTCTAGTAAGTCAGGCAATCTATTCCTGTCTGTTGGCCAGTACGTCGGAGCTAGTGATGACTCCGCTGCATAGTTGTTGTCATGTATTGTTTTTAATAGTAGCCGGCCACGCGGGTTGGTGATTCGTGCACCCCACATAGTATGCTTTGCATTTAGATCACCCCCGACAATGAAACATCTTCCAAGGGTTGAGAAAAACGTTCTGAATTGTTCGCTGGATATTCTGAAGCGAGGAGGGTAATAGGCGGCGGCAATGTTTACTGTGAATTGCGTAAATGAAGCTGTAACTGCTGTAGCTTGTAGAGATGGAGTCGGCGGGTCAAGCGGGAAAGGATGATGTTTAATGTCGGAGCGAATTAGAAGGGCGGCACCTCCCTGACATCTATCACCAGGATGATCCGCACGATATACACTAAAGTTTCTCATAAAAAATCGCTGCCCAGAGGACAGATGAGTTTCGCTGAGCAGACAAATATCTATTCGTTTTTCATTTAGAACGTACTCCAGCTCAGAAAAATGTTGATGTATTCCGTTGGCGTTCCATAGGAGGATGCTTAGAGAGGCGGCTGTCACGTTATTTTCCATTTTTGGACAGGACCACTGTGAGCAGTTGCGTCATAAGGGTGATTAATGGCGTTATTAAATCCATTATTTCGCTTATGAATGATGTAAGGTGAGTGGTGAGTGTGGAGGAAACTGTGTCATCTTGCGGCGGTTGTTGGAACGTAGTAGGAGGTTTTCGTGGTGGCCAGGGCTGGCGCGGTTGCGACCACGCATTGGGAACGTTGTTAAAGCTTGTTTTGGATGGCAATGACGGGAAATGTTGTTCGTCGCTTAGTGTTGGGGCTGGATTCTGCTGTGATGCGGCGGCTGGCTGTAGTAGGGGCCGGCGTTGATCGCGCCTGGAACTTAACTCTTTATAGTAACGACACCCTTTGTACGAGGCCACATGGTCCGAACCACACAGACAACATACTCCCTTGGTTTCACGAGGAATCGTGCATTCTGACGAAAGATGGCTGCCGGCACACTTCACACATCTCGGAACATGGTTACAGTACGTTTTTGTATGTCCATAATTTTGACAACGGGTGCACTGAGCAATGTGTCTTTTAGGGTGAGGAGGCTCAATTTTTATTTTCGACATTAGCAGTGTGTCTATTTTATAAATATCTTGATTCGTTTCAGATTTTTCTAGGTCAATAAAAAACAAAGGCATCGGTACCTTCATTCGGGATTTCATATTAGTAACCGATTGGACTTTATGGCCATTTTGACTCATTTCCTCGGCAATAGCATTCGTGTCCATAGAATGATGCAATCCGCGTAATACCACGCGGAACGGTTTGTCATCCGCAAGCTGGTAAGTGTAAAAATCGGCTTTATTGTCCTTTAGATATTTGACGAGTGTTCTGTACGATTCAGCTGTGGTGGGATAAATAGTTATACCTTTTGTGGTAGAAGTACATTTGAACTCATTACCAATAGTGTCTTTCAAAATTTGAAGTAAAGGTAGGTATTCTACTTCAGAAGTCAAATATATTGGAGGAGGGCGTTTAGCAGATGTAGAGTCACTTTCCATGTGACTCACATGTTCATTGCTGTCAATATCGTTATTTTCGAGAATATGGAATCGATTCTCTGTGTTAATATTGTAAAAATTTGAATTTGCACGCGGATCAGCTGGGCTAATTCGTTTATTGGTAATGACGTCACATTCTCTGCTTTCTAAATATTTTCTTTTCGATAATACAGTTTGCCAGCTGTGTTTATTGGTTGAAGTATCGGTGCGTAATAAAGAATTTTCCGAATTCATTGTTTCACCTATTAAAATGTCATTTCCAGTAATATTTAGCACCGGAGGTCTAATCACAGCATTCTGCCACAAAGGTTGATTCAATGCTGCACCACTTTTAGAATTTTCCGCACTGGCATCGCCGGGCGTAGCGGCAGCCATGCTCAACAATAGCCAAAGAGAGGTTACGTGTGCAACGCAAGTAAAAATCAAACAAGATACTTACAACAATATAACAGTTCGGTGATAATTCACACAAGAGAAACAAACGACCACAATAAGTTCATAAATACAGTAAGTTCATAAATACATTTACAATAGAATTCACAATCACAAAACAAACTCGGAGCCACAACTCGTGTCAACCGGAAGCCTATATAAAAAAGTAAAAACAAAAATATTTAATAATAATAAAAAGACTAGTAAACTGACTGGTTGGACAAGTATAACCTGACTTTCTTATGGACAAAATAAAATGGTATGTGCATAACGTGCCGTTTATTATTTAGTATTAGGAAGAGTCATTGATAAAGCAAAACGGTTTTGCGTCATTCTGTTGTAAGAATTTAAAAATTTCATAGTTATTCATTTATTTACTAGATGTAGGTAATGGATACGTTTTATCACTGTAAAATATGCCAATTTTTTATATGACGGTAAAAAAAAATTATCTTACATTACGTTTACTTTATACTAATTGTACCTTTAAATAAATAAAGACTAATATTATTATTAATTAATTAATTAACTACAGTGGAGTGTCAGTTATCTGAACTGATTGGGACTAGAACGGTTCTGATAATCAAATAGTTCGGATACTCAAATACACTAAATACAGTAATTTGATACATTGTACTGCAACAATGCAATATAACTTGAATGTTTAACAGGTTAATAAAGGCTAACAGAAACTTTTATTAAAAAAAAATAATAATAATTTATTGCAATTCTAGAGTACAAAATTAATAAGTTCATAAAAATAAAGAATTTAAAAACTGAATAAATTAACAAAGTAAACTACGTAAAATCCCTTAGGAAATATTTTTTAACACACTTGTACGAGTGTTCCTGATAGTTTGGTCAATAAGGAATACTTCTTGGAAGTTATACGTGGTTTGTTTGAAGTAATCCGCCAAAAAAGTGCAGAATTGTGCCAAAACCGCTCGTGGAAATTGTATCACGATAATGCTCACGCTCACACTTCATTGCTTGTCCGTAATTTTTTAGCAAACAACAACACCATTAAGTTACCTCAGCCACCATATTCATCGGACACGGCTCCCGGCGACTTCTTTCTAATCCCGAAGCTGAAGAGAACCATGCAAGGACGACGTTTTGCCACCACTGACGACATAAAACCAGAATCACTAAAGGAACTGAAAGCTATACCAAAAAGTGAAATCCAGAAATGCCTCTAAGATTGGAAAAAACTCTAGCATAAGTGTATTATATCTAAGGGGGATTACTTTGAAGGGGACAAAAATTGATATACATAAATAAATAAAGATTTTTAAGAAAAACAAAAATTCTCGTCATTTTTCGATCAAACCTAATTCATACTATACAGTAATTATTAAACAAATCTTAAATTTTCTTTTGAACTAAGACTTATTTTTATGGCAACATCTCTCATTCCTTTTAGTAACAATGCTTCAGCAGCACTAAATTCATGCTGTTTTTTTGCACCATAGCATTGCAGTTTTTAGGGCAGTAAAGGCCTCTGCGTGAGTAAATATGTATTTTTTCCATCTATGGTAGTTCGGATAATTGACAGTTCGGATGACTGACGTTCGAATAATCGACGCTCCTGTGTATTTCTAAACAGCAGTAGTTCGAAAAGGATTTTGTAGTATTTTATTTCTTATTCTTTGGAAGGCAGGTAATTTTCTTTGTGTTTTCCTCGTTTAAATTGTTCGAATTATCATAGCGATAATATTATAGATTTTTAATCTTTACAAATGAAATTCATGCAACAGCAGAAAACAAAATTTTACGTACGATAGTGAATGAAACTTTTATTCGACAGTCCATGCACATGGATACACCGGGCCACAGTGAAGTAAATGTAGCCCTATTGTACCATACGGAGGAAGCAAATTAGCTAATAAAGAGATGTACGACAAATTTGAATCCTCTCAAACAAAAAAATCTGGTGTGAAACACTCACACAACTTTCTCTTGCCAATGCAAATATTTAACAATATAACCTAACATTAGAAATAAACAAAAAACTAACCTCAAAAAATATAACCTAATTATGATTATATTTAATCATAAATGAATGACGCAAAATGAAAATCGATCTCAGTTTGCCTTAAAAATACGGAACATCACTCTTTCACGCTAAACTAGGCTCAGTAGAGAAAAATGCTTTGAATAAAAGTTATAGATCTTTTAATTTTCTATAAATTTAATTATATACTTTTTTGTCGTAAAATGCATTCTAAGGCCGAAATCTTAAAAAAATCAATTTTTCACGTTTTCGTGAGAAAAACACAAAAAATTGGTAATTACCGCTAAACTAAGCATTATACAAAAAAATTTTGAAACAAAAGTTGTAGGGTTTTAAATTCTCTACAACTTTTATTATATAATTTTTTGCGGTAAAATGCTTAATAAAGCCGCGATCTTAAAAAAACAATGTTTTTACGTGAAAACAGCCTTACCGAGAATTTCAGCAAACATGGCGCCTACCCTATCTTGTAGAGAATAAAAAATTGAGTAAACCAGGCGATTTTTAAAAAAATCGTAGGATCAGTTTTTGAGAAAATCGCAAAAAATTGAAAAATTATACGAATAAACTACTACTTCCGGTTGACCGATTTTGATGGAAATGTTCGTGTTGGGTCCGGTAGTGATATGTAACTTAAGTTTCGAGTTTCAAGTTCGTACGATGTTCCGTTCTTGAGATATAGTGTTCACACACAGACACAGACACAGACACACACACACACGCGCGCACACACACACACACACACACACACACACACACACACACACACACACACATTTATACACACACACACACACAAACACACACACACAAACACACACACACGGACACACACACACACACAGACCAATCGCTAAAAACATGTTTTTTTGGGTTCAGGGGGTCTGAAAACGTTTAGATCCGGTGAAAACTCGATTTCGAAAAATCGACATGAAAACAATACTTTCCTTCCTATATATTCATATAGGCAAGAGAAAGTAAAAATCTGGTGTGAAACACTCACACAACTTTCTCTTGCCAGTGCAAATAATTAACAATAAACCTAACATTAGTAATAAAACATAAGAAATAAACAAAAAACTAACCTCAGTTTGGCTTAGAAATACGGAAAATCACTCTTTCTCTCTAAACTAGGCTCTGTAGAGAAAAATGCTTTAAATAAAAGTTATAGATCTTTTAATTTTCTATAAATTTAATTATATACTCTTTTGTCGTAAAATGCATACTAAGGCCGAAATGTTAAAAAAATCAATTTTTCTCACGTTTTCGTGAGAAAAAAACAGAAAATCGCAAATTATCGCTAAACTAAGCGTTATACAAAAAAATTTTGAAATACAAGTTGTAGGTTTTTAAATTATCTACAACTTTTATTATATAAATTTTTGCTCTAAGTTGCATATTAAAGCCGTAATCTTAAAAAAACAACGTTTTTACGTGAAAACAGCCTCACCAAGAATTTCAGCAAAAATGGGGCCTACCCTATCTTGTAGAGAATAAAAAACTGAATAAACCAGGTGATTTTAAAAAATATCGTATGACCAGTTTTTGAGAAAATCACAAAAAAGTGAAAAATTACACGAATAAACTACTACTTCCGGTTGACCGATTTTGATGAAAATGTTCGTGTCGGGTCCGGTAGTGGTATGCAACTTAAGTTTTAAGTTTCAAGTTCGTACGATGTTCCGTTCTTAAGATATTTTGTATACACACACACACACACACACACACACACACACACACACACACACACACACACACACACACTCACACACAGACCAATCGCTAAAAACATGTTTTTTGGGTTCAGGGGTCTGAAAACGTATAGATCCGGTGAAAACTCGATTTCGAAAAATCGACATGAAAACAATACTTTCCTTCCTATATATTCATATAGGCAAGAGAAAGTAAAAAGTTGTACACTAAGGAGAAACCGGTTACTCGGAAAATACGTTAAAACATCTCTAACCAACAGATCTTTTTGGTTAAAAACAATTATTCCAGGACTACAATGATAATATCTAGCTCCAACAAATAAATAGATTTTGAAAACATATCACAGATTTATTAATTTTACAAACTAGTACTAACAGACTTTGAACAACAAAAATACAAAAACGTTTATTTGAAATCCATTAACAGCTTAATATTGTTGATTACAGTTAATTCAGTGTCAGTAGCAGTGGGTTTTAACATGTTAATTTTCGGACCGTAGTCCTAGTATTAGGTACTTAACGTGATTGTCAGCTAATTATTTATTATAGTAGTAAATATTGAAGAGTAACTTGGTTTTAACGAGGTAAACTTTTACATCTTTGCCGGGAATCGAACACGAAACTTTTCTGTTTGCAGTTGAGTCTAGCACCAATTCAGGCTCGGTTCGTGTTCGTAGGTAACAGATTACCTTGAAAATGTTATTTAATTTTTGTTATAGAATTAAATGGATTTGTTGTTTGAATAAATTACACCTAAAGCTGAGTGACCAGTATGCTTGAATATTAAGTAGCATCCTTACAATTTTCGTGAATATCTACATCTCTAATTAAAGCAGATGCGGCATTTAAAATGTAGTAGACTACTGTATTATTTTTAAGAGTTCTTCAAGGCAAAAATACTTGTCTCATGGTGTGAATCATTCAAAACAATTAAATATTCTGATTTTTCCGTGATATTACTGTATACCTAAGAATTTTTTCATTCTTTAAAAACTGTGTAAATTGTTCTCTTTATTTCATTTGATCATAATAAACAAAACGGATTTGGTCGCATCCATAGCGCAGTGGTAGCGCGCTAGCCTACAATGTAGGGGTTCCGGGTTCGATTCCCAGCTAGAGTCTGGAAATTTTTACATTTCAAAACCCACTGTTCTAGTTATATAACCCACCGTAGTCGCTTAAAACAAAGCTGTTGATGGGACTTTAAATAAACTTTTTTTTAATTATTTAACTTATTTATTTATTTACAATCAGCCTTTACAATGTGGCTTTAACCAAATCATTGTAAAAGAACTAAACTGACGTGAGTGAAGTAGACAGCCTTTGCTCTTACGTCAACAAAATAAAATTAGAAAATAAAGTTAATAACTAACGAAGAAAAGTTGCAAAGTTACAAAAGTAACAACAACAATGTAAAAGAGGTAAACAAAAGTAACAATGTGTAAAAGTAACAAGGTGTAAAAGTAACAATAACAATGTAAAAGAAGTTAACAATAGAAAAGTAAAATAAAATTTTGAGATTTCACTTTAGATTAAAAAGTAGTGATGAAGATTGTAACACCCTTTATCGCTGCCGGGAACACCGACGGCAAACATAAGCGATAGGTTGGCAAGGGTGTTAACAAAACATAAAAAAAATATATAAGAAAGCTCAAAAAAACAAACACTCGGGTAATTCGTTGCATAAATGAAATAAACTAGAAAAGTAAACGGTAAAAATAATTTAATTTTATAACCAGAAATAAATATATAGTAAACAGCAAAATTGCACAATGTAACCCAATCCTAAATGGTTGGAAAGTCCAATACAATAACAGATCTAAAAACGTACTTCCAGATGTAAATTTTATAAATCTTAAGTAAAACAATAAAAATTAAATATATATTCATTAAATGAATAACTGAACATTAAAATATATGGCCAAATTATTTTGCATTTAAACTTATCTTTTGTTTAGCATGCTAGCAGCTTTGTTTTCAATATTCATATTTTATCATTATTACTTTTAGAATTAAAAAAATATAACAAAATAAGTTCATAATCAACCCTTTCAACAAGGTGTAAAACAAGAATATCAGTAAAAGATTTATAAATGAAAAATTCAATTTATCTTTAGAATTTTAAGTTAAAAAAAAACACAAATTCAAATTCAACTTTTTAAATAAGTGTAATGAAAGAATTATTATAATTTTATGCGATAGAAAAATTAAATTTTACTGAACAATGTTCCTGATTGCTTATTTCAGCAAAGAATTAACAGGAAAAACCTTTCAAACAGGTCACTTGGAAATACACTAATTTTCCTGTCTAAAACATGAAGTTACCGAGATGGATCCTAATTTCTGGCGTGATCTTTCCCCTAAAAATGCATCGGTTGCCACTTAGAAAACACTTTGAGTAGACGGACGAAATCCTCACATAATAGATAAAGTGATAAAACATACCCTCTTGTAGTTAACACACATTTCTTTAAAGTACTACTGACGTATGCACCGATCAAGGGTAGATCTCTGATGAAATTCTCATCCGAATTGGATTCCAAATCACTCCAGGCAGGAAATAGTCAGGAAACATTGAACATCTATTTCTGGGATGCTGGCGAGGTGAAAATTTGTCATAGTCAGGAGTCGAACTCCATGCACTGATTATGGATAATGTATGATTAACGAACGGTGATTCCCGTTCCCGGATTTGAACCCTGAAGAAAAGATCGAGCAGGTGTTAATATTTAGTAAAATAAGTGTCGATCTTAAGCAACAGCACTAACGCATAAATAATATAATGTAAATGAACAAAATATAACAAGGTTATGAATTTAAAGACAGAAACTTAATACGGGTTGCAATAGATAGACAATTATAAAGTTTTTTAAAAAAACTAGACAATTAAAATAAGCAATTACTATTTGCAGAAAATACAATTTTCCAATTACAAAACTTTACATCATTTACAATAAATTTATCATAAGTCAAAATTAGTTTTACATAGACCAAAATCGAATCCAGTAATCAAGAAATAGCAAGTACAATTGCAACGTAGTTTCCTTATTACAAAATTTTAATTTTATGCAACCTGTGATAAATTTCCAGCTCCCGGAATACTAAAATAAAAATAATTACTTACCATGTTAAATGGGCAAGAAGAAATTTAACTTTATTCAAAAGTTATAAATTTAAAATATACGTAATCAAATTACTACATATTAACTGAACTGAACTCTACGAAAATTCAACCAAGAGTGTCTTGTCATGCTAAATGGAGCAGCTCGACGAGAGGGCGAAACGCAGTTAGCAGTAAAAGCGGTAGAGCGCACCACCGGACGGTGAGTTAATTAACGTCGCCAGTAGATTCGAGTTATCGGCAATCAAAACAACTAGCGAACGCCAACAAAACCGAAACAAAACGTAACAAGCTGAAAGCAGATGTTACAAGATGAATGGTGAATTTAATTTTGTGTATGGATTAAAAACGTCGGTCGAAGTCGAGGATGCAATGCCTTTTGAGGCGCTTCGTTTCCTCACTGTTGTCCAGCAAATTTAATGCCAGGTGGTTCTGGTGATCGTTTAATCTTAGCTGGTACCTGAGGCTCAGCTCTCTTATCTCTTCTGTTATGGTACGAATACGAAGATGGTCATGTATTCCCGAGTTTCTTATAAACCAACCAGCGTTACTCGTCGATCTTAATACTTTATTTTGGAAGCGTTGTATTATTTTTAAATTGGATTTGCTGGATGTACCCCAAAGCTGAACGCCATACTTCAAAACAGGCTTGAAAATTTTTTTATAGATCAAGACCTCATTTCAACAGATCAATCAGTACTTGCCGCTACATACGCTGATGATACAGCAATTCTTTCATCTGAAAATAATACTACAGAAGCATAAAATAAAGCTCAAATATACTTAGACGAAGTGCTACTATGGTTGAACAAATGGAGACTAAAAGCAAACGCAAATAATTCCGTCCAAGTTACATTTACTATGAGAAGAGAGAAATACCTATCAGTACTCCTTGGTATGATGCAGTTCCACAAGATCACGTGAAGTGCCTTGACTTGCATCGTGGGAGAAGATAAACTTGGCGACATCACATAGTATGTAAACGGAACGGCTTTATTTAAACTACATGAAGTTTAAATAAATTGAAATCAAAATTGTAGAATAAAGAGTAATTTATATCTTAGGTACTCTTAATGTAATTTTAATTTCATATATTTATTCATTAGTATCATTATTGTAATTACAGTTATTATTTATATCAACAGATTGTGAATTTCCTAAATAGAGAAAAAAATTATTTATATTAATCATTATAAATACTATTATAAGTAATTGTATATTTTTATATTCTATTTGTTTTATGTAGTAGCCTATATTAATTATCTGCTATAATTGGTCGAACCACTGTCGCAGACAATTCTATAAGTAAATAAAAATTCTATAAGTAAATAATAATAAGTAAATATTAAAAAAGAACAACAAGAAGAAAAAATGATTCAGTTTGCTTATCGCCTTCCTTTAAGGGAGAATACGCTAATAATAATAATAATAAGTAAATATTAACTTATATACAGCCTAATTTTTCTTTTAGTACTTATGAAATTATAAAGTGTTTTTGGAAGTTATGGTAAAATCTTCAAGAAAATGATGGAATATTTTTTTGTTTTCCAAGATTAGAATCACTTTTCCTTCCGTTGCACAAATTTTTATCCTCAAAAAGTATAATTGTTTGCCCAAACTGAATTGGTGCGCGTAGCTATAGAGTTGCGATTATACCTCTCTTCGTCTCTTGCCTACATATTTTGCAAGATAACCACAAACGAAACAGAAGATAGGTTAATTGTTTATTAAGTTTCTCGATTAGAAGGATAAAATTTTTAAGCAGTGTGGTCTAAGGAAACACCCTGTACTAGTATAACTATTCGAGTTGATGCCTCAATTTAGTTTGGACATGTTGTTGTTTAGGTCATCAGCCAAAAGGCTGGTTTGAACCTGTAGAGGTTTTACTAAGTAAAACGACGAGTGAGGTGGTTTACAATTGCCTTCCTCATTGAGTAGATAAGTACGCTTATCAGCATGCCGGGCCTTCTGAAAAGCACATATTTTACACTCTGCAATGACACCTTCACTTCATTCATCACAGGGTCTGGCTGTATAATGAAATCCATTACTTTCAGAGGAGATAACTCTGATTAGTGTCTTTTACACGTCTACCTCTTTTGTTCTTAAATGACTCAGTCATTTAATTGGCTGACCATGTAATAAGAAACAGAACTATTTATTTTAGCCCTGCAACGAACAGATTGAGTGTAGCGAAATAATTTGACACTCTACCTGTCTGTTATAGTCAGAGTTTGGACGTATTGTACCTAATTTTCTTCTCATAAAAACATGATGCGTTTATTTACGTCTTCTATTCTGTAGTTGTAAAATTTATGAATCAAAATGTGATTTGTATTGGATGATGAACAAACGTCCACAGCTGTCATTAGAGAGCAAGCTCCTACTGTACAAAGACATACTGAAACCGCTGTGGACTTAAGGGTTACCGCTTTGGGGATCAGCTACAAAATCGAATCTTGCTATTATCCAACGATTCCAGTCGAAAGTTTTACGGATTATAACAAATGCTCTATGGTTTGTGACAAATGATGCGTTGCACTGTCATCACCGTGAAAGAGAAATTACGCAGGTAAGTTCAAAATATCAAGTAAAATTAGCGGATCATCCAAATTCTTTGGCGCTTAATTTACTTGATAATAGCGAAGACGTAATACGACTGAAACGAACTTGACCTTCCATTTAGATTTACCGTCTAACCTACATTGTAAATAATTGTATTCCATATCAACATCATCTTCTCCCTCTACGCATTCTACTATCACCGCTACTAATTTTGTTACCTTTTCTATCACTGTTATTCATGTTTTTTTTCTAGTTAATATTTTTTTAAATTATAATTTTTTTTTCTATTTAATTCTTTATTTACAACTGTAAAATGTTACAACAAGCAAATGTGATGATTATCGTGATTATGTAAATGACATGATAGGCATGAGAGGGATAGGGCCACCATTGGTGCCTCCCCAAGAATGAAATGTGTATATCAAATTAGCATGTCTCTACTCCAGCGTCTTTTAAGGCGTCTAGGAGGATTGTCAGGTAACTGGACGGAGGAAAGTGAACGCACCAGGGGGTTCTCGTGATCGTGTGACGTCGTGAAAGCGTTTGTATAGGTATTCAATGGAATTTTGTACAAGTGGTGTTTTCAAATCTGTATGTAAGGTTTTGTTGCTAACGTAAAGAGGTGCTTTTGCTATAAGGCGTAATGTTTTTGACTGGAATGCTTGAATTCGTTGCAAGTTAGAGGGTTTGGTTGAACCGTAGATTTCGGATCCGTAGGTCCAAATAGGTTTCAAAAGAGAACAATATATGCGTAATTTTTGTGCCATTGGTAATTTTGATCGTTTGTGAAATAGGGAATATAGAAGTTAAATTATAATTAATTTTGTTTTTTTTCGAAGCAATAGCATTGGGTATTGTCTTCATCATGTGAACACTTTCATGTTATTTAGGCTACTTACAGTTTTGTAATTGAACTGATTGTAAATAATCTCAGATGTTAAAAAAATATGCTGGCAAAATAATGTAATTCACATACATGAATACATGCGAATTGTGAGTCAATGCCAGCATCTATTCATAAACTGAAAATACTCGTATTATATTATTAAATGGATATCTCGTTTTGTTAAAATGTAGTTTTCAATGAGTATATACCAGGCTACACAAATATTATGAATTATCGATACTTTCTAACACTTCATATTATTAATTTGACCATAAAACGAGTAACTACAATACTTGTTTTACTTGTATTATTTTAGGGCTTGCAACGAAATAAGTCCGCTGTGAAGACCAGTTCGTCTCAACCAATTTTATAAAATGTTCTATTCACATCACAAGTTCATTTCTGTTTTATTGTAATTATGAATGCAAGAGTCTGCTATACTTGGCAAAATACTGATGTTAAGATATATAGTTCAATCGAAAAATCATATCCCAATCTTCACGTGGAGCCAAAATAGCACTTTACTTAAATGGCCGCCATGTTAAAACGAAAAATGAGATTTTACTTTATAAATATTTGCATTGCAGAACAACTGTGAGCTTTAATATACTTAAACTTTGATATTTTATGTAATGCCTGGATAAAGTAACAGACGTTTAAAAAGTACTTTAACAGAAAATTGGCTAGAAACTGGGTAGGCCCCCTACTTTTTATGCGGAAATTGCTGTATCTCCAAAAAAAAATTTAAATAAAAATTTAAGTTAAACGAACAAACCCAGGAAAAACTAACTTTAATTTGCTTTAGCGTTAAAGATATTTCGTTCGGTCGTTTTTGCAAAAAAGCTCTTCAAACACAACGGACTTCTTTCGTGGCGGGCACTATAGTTATTTACTTACAGTAATAGTTATTACTAATTATAATAATTTTATGTAGGATTGCAATGTAAAATTGTGTGTCGTAAAATAACTATTTTGTTTTACATCTAGCTGTCACCAGGTTTCCCTTGAACAAAGGGTTGACATTTAAGTTATATACAGAGAAGGTTAGAATATGATATTTATAATGATGCCATATTTTTTACGTCTGACTGTTTTGCAATTACTGCTAATGCAAACAGTTAAAAGGATGATAGATGAGATGAGTGACAAAAACTGCCAGACCTGACCGGGAATCGAACCCGGGACCCCGGCGTAGAAGACAGTTGCACTAGTGGTTAGCGCAACTGGCTTCTAGTGATAAAATATTATTTACAATTTTTTTTCGGAAATTAATTAACTTCTAGTTAAAACATGTTCTAAAGATATTATGGTAAATATTATTTCTTAAACACCCCTGAAGTTTTAAGAATTAATTATGTATGACACTTATTAAAACTGGTATAGCGTTTTCTGAATTTCTTACATACGAACGTTATATTAAAAACTTGCCCTTTGTGTGTATTCAAGCTACCAATCGCTCGCTACGCTTGCGGTTGCTAAGCTAGTATAAATTATTCTTAAAACATTTAACTTTTCAAACAACCTTACACATTGGAAGGTAAATAATGACTGCATAAATTATACCAATTTAAACAAACATTCCACATTAAACAAATAAAAAAAATAGTTTTAACTTCATTTAATTGTTTCCAAACATTTCAAAATTACTTAACGCTGTGTAGTCCTTGTTGTACAAACAACAAAGGATAATACAGCTTTACGTAATTATAAATTTTTGAGCTTCCTCAAAAGCTCTAAAGCTTTCCATAGTGATATACAGTCGAACTTCGATTTACGATGTAAGATGTAATGTAGATGTAAGACGTTCCCCTACTCATGACTATTCCACAACAAACATGTTCTTCTCTCTACTTCCTGGTGAAATTAAATTAAGTGTCAGCATACCTGTTCTTATCAGGGTAATGGAACTCATAAAACGCCCAGAGTAAAATCTACTCGTATTAATACAGTTCGCGAATCCTAAGCTCGCGACTGTGACTAAGTTTAGAGTACAAAAGATGAAGTTCCGTCCTTTTCACTCTTTCCTGCCATAATCGTTTTAAAAAATGTATAATTATATTTTCGTTTAACCTAAGTTTTAAATAAACTTAATTTTATTAAATTTAAAGTCACATCAACTCTTTCAGTTATTAGCAACGACTAATCATTACGGGTATGGAGTGAGTGGATTTCAATTTTTAATAATTTCCAGACTCTAGCCGGGAGTCGAACCCGGGATTTTTCACTTTACAGTGTGCAGCACATTCTAGCAGTGTAACCACTAGACCACATGGAGGTGATCTAATTAACTCTTTATTTTATGTACGTATACAGCTAATTAGAAGGAAATTTTATTTTTATTTATTTATTATATTGTATAGACGTGACCAACGTATTGTATAAATTTAAATAACAATAGACTACAAATTGAATTTTAAATCATCTTAATAATTCATTTTAAGTTGATGGTTAAACAGTAATTGTTTATGGTAATATTTGCCTAATTTTATTTTTAAATACCTTTATAAAGACCTTCTTAAGCTATAATCGAATTGTGCAAACTTAAAAATTAGGCCTATACTATTTTTTTACTGATATAATGTTATTCATCCTGTAATTATTTGTTGGCTGTGAAACTGACTGCTCATGCGTTTATTGTCTCGTCTTATTCTGTGATTATGCCTCGTTAAAATTGATTTTTTTTATGTTTTGCTTGTGTAATTTTTTTGTAGATAGTTCTTTTTTACGCTAAAAATATTGTCATACTCAGACTATACGAGTACATCGGACTCTTCAGTGTTCTCTAATAACAATAATAAATGTAACTAAACCGACTGTTTGTGTTGTTTGGTTTTCACATTATAGAATAAACACATTATAGACATAAAATAAAACTATAAATTGGAAAAATTTTGTGTGCTTTTGTTATTTTATTAGCTTTTATTATTGACATTGAAGCCTATTGGCGTAGTTGGTAACGTCATCGCCTCTCATCATACGGTCTTGGGTTCGAATCCCATTCAGGCTCGCCATATTTTCATATGTTACAAAAAATCATTTCATCCTTCACCGTCTGCATTACCAGTAATTGCAGAACAGTCGGACGTTTAACAAAAAAAAACTCTGTCAATAGCAACTATGACATTTCATCTAAATTTCTATCAGCTCTTTCTTTTTTGTTGTTTTTAGGTACAGTAGTACAAACGTTCTGCGGGTTGCATATACAAATGCAATCTTATACGCCGGCATCAATACATAGATTTGATTTAAAAATACATTATACTTTACAATGTTGATTAATCTAGTAAATACAAAAAACGTTTCAGAGCCAATTAAGTCTTTCTGCAAGTGATTTGAACTGAAAAAAACGGAATTTTCGGCATTAACTAGCGTGCTTATTAACATTGCATAAATTGAAAGCTAAAAGTTATGATTCAAATAAACGTCCGGTTGTTTAGTTCATCGAGTTTTTAGCTTTAGGTTCAGTAGCTATAAGAAATTAAGAGATTAACTGAGCGATTAAGAAAATTTTTAAGGTAAAATTAAAAAACAATTTTTTTATATTGCACATTTGAAATTAATGCTAAATTCCTTCGTTTAATCCTTGGCTTGGTATACCTTGGCTACCTAACTTCAGAATAAGATCTCTTTTCGTTTGATTTATGTTCATTGGGACTGGGAATTCTTACAAATCACCCATTTTGTTTGCAGCTGATTTGTTAGTTTGTGGTATGCAAGTTTGAAGTGAACAATATTGCTGAGAAATATTTAATTAGTAAGTAGCTTTTAGTGTAATATTTTGCCAGGTCAGATGATCTAACAACAGTTGTAGGTAAATTTTATAACCATCTTTTTGTGGCTTATAGATTGCGATGGTTTGAAGGTTCAAGATATGTATTAGGATATCAAATTTATTTACCTATAAAATAAAAGTAATCATATATCTATCTATGGGTTTTTATTTATTTTATATCAGATTTAGAATTTAATTTGAATATTATCAACCTACGCTCCTACATGAAAAATTTAGAAATACTAAGTTTTTATTCTTTATTTGTTTAAAAAAAATTACAGTGTTGCATTACATACGAAGATAATATTCATTATCGGTTCAAAAGTGTAATATTAATTCCTGTCTTGGAACGTAATATTCCATCAGAATATATTTTAATATCTGGAAGTTGATTTGCTGGTAATATTTTATAATTTCTTATTATCTTTGACAGAACACATTTCATTTCTAGCATTGCAAACTTCCGTCCTGTAAAATAAAAAAATGAATTATCAGAAATATGTATCTAACTTAGGTATGTAATAAGAAATTTATAATTTAAAACCACATGAAAATATTGGCATATTGTACACTAATTTTGTAGCTTACAAGTATCATTACCTACTAATGTATTTTTTGTCACCCCAATGGTCCTTACAATGTGATTTTAATCCCATATTTATTATTTTAATATCAGTTCTGTTATTACTAACCATAATAAAATAACTTTGTTTATAGGACTAGAAACACTAATAAATTTTTATTACCTACTTATAATAATTTACTGCATAAGAAAATAGTTTAAAATTTGTAATACTTAATTTATTTAATTCTGTAGATATGCTCTTATAGAGTCAAAGAATAATCAAATAATTAGAAAAGAACTTCTTCTCTAGATTATAAAATAATAACTTTAATAAATAAATTTTATACTTGAATTGTACATATTATTGTATGTTTTCAATTAAATGTATTTGTAAATTTTGTTATAATAATGTTTAGTTTAATTTATTATCATATTACTTGTTTAGGTCATCAGCCGAAAGGCAGGTTTCAACCTGTAGAGGTTTTACTTAGTAAAACGAGGAGTGAGGTGGTTTACAATTGCTTTCCTCACTGAGTGGAAAAGTACGCTTATCAGCATGCTGGGTTCTCTAAAAAGCACATGTTTTACACTTTGCAAATGACACCTTCACATCATTCACCACAGGGTCTGGCTTTATATAGCAATTCATTACTTTCAGAAGAGATAACTCGGATTAGTGTCTTTTGCACCTCTACCTCTTCTGTTCTTAAATGATTCAGTCATTTAATTGGTTGACCATTATATAAGAAACAGAACTATTTATTTTAGCCCTGCAACGAACAGATTGAGTGTAAATAATTTGACACTCCACCTGTCTGTTACGGGCAGATCATATTACTGTAATATACTATAATTTATGAATTAATTTTTGTTTTGTGTTTTGTGTTTTCATTATTATCATTATTTTTAATCAAAAATGGTATTTGTAATATTAATTATTTAAATGAAAAAATTATCTTATTAGCATATTACGTCATTTCTGTATTGAACGCGGGTATGCTAATTTTTTTATTTGTTTCTAAAAATCTTTAGAATGGATGTATTGTCCTACCAATAGATTTATTTTTGGATAATTTTATAAATTAAAATTTGCATATTTTATCGCTCCAGCACTGGATATATTATTTTAAAAAAAATAAATAAATATAATTTTAATTATTGTTTTATCACTTTTTGGTAAATAATTTAGCCTATATTAAATATAATTATGTTTATATTTTGATTAATTTTTTGTTAATATTGGATCAACTAAGTGGGAACTTCTCAAGACGCATGTCTTAAAGGCCTGACTAGGTAAAGAATTATTAATAAAGAAATTAGTGTTATATTTATTTTTATTTTATGTAACTTTACTGTCAGCCTCAATATTATTCGAATGAGTGTTGCAGACAATAAAATTTAAATAAATAAATAAATTACGAAGTATTATTACTGTTGTAGGCAACTTTATATGTCACACTTTTACTTCGTGTGATTTAAACACTTTTTATTGTTTTATAATAAATTATAACAATAATTAATATAATTCGTAATAAAATCTTAACAAAAAAACCGTTTGTGATGCAATCGAATTTACAATCTAGAAGTTGTGATCAATGTGTCTGCTTGGTGTACAAAATATTTCTCTTTCTCACCACCAGAAGTTTGAGGAAACATAATTACGTGTAAGATAACATAATGCAATATAAGAAAAGTCAGAAATTATTTTTTAAATATACTATACGAGTATAAAAGGTCTGACAAATTTTTACCAATAATTTTCTGTCACCATTTATCTTCTCCATTGCAATTAAAATTCTAGTGAATACTTGATTAATACTCAAAACAGTCGGTTGTAAAACAAACACAAGTAGATAAAAGATCCTTACCTATACAAAACCTTGGACCAGCACTGAACGGGCAATAGGCATATGGATTACGTCCTTTTGAATTCTCATAGCTAAATCGTTCTGGATTAAATACTTCTGGTTCTGGATAAACGTCTGGATCATAATTTAAATGTTTAATGAAAATAAAGGCTGTCGTTCCTTTCGGCACTGTATATCCAGCTATCAGAAACAAAATACATAAGCCTTATACAACATTTATTTTAATTTGTATTTTATTATCATGTCTAAAATATAAAAGTTACCTTTAGCGGCTTAGATCTTGGCTTGACTTGAATGATTTCAACAATTCTGTATTTAAATTGAGTATGCCCAGATTGTCTATCCTTTATTGTTACTTCTTCAAATATTTTAATTTACGCAAATATGAAAACTGAACGGTTTTACATTTCAGCTTTAAAAAAAATTATAACACTATGTGCTTAGTCTCTTTTAGGACAATATATATAACAGCCTACACTATACTGTTGTTTAGTAAAACTTTCAATTTCGTATTAATTTATACTATTTCGCAATGTCTGTTGAACTCTTTAATGACCCAGTATTCATTTTGGTTTTCTCAGCTTCTCAGGTGTATAAAATTAAAAATCTGTAGCAGTCTGGGGCTCAAATTCTTGTAACTAACAATACCATCTAAATACTGTAGTTACTTACTGTACTGATTCAGTTACTACAATTTTAATAGAACTATAGCTAAAAAATTGTCTAAATATATAAATATATTTTAAATCTTTTTATACTCCAGTATATAGTTTGAATATTCAGTAAATATCATATAATGAAAAATACTTTTATTTTTACTTACAAAACCTAGAACACTTACATTTTAAATGCACGTCTTCTGTCATGTACCTTCCAATATATGGCACTGCCGGATACATTCTCAGTACCTCCTTTATTACTTTCTCTAAGTATTTCATTCTTTGTAAGTCATCAAAAGTAGGATCTAGATCAGAATCGCCAAATATCTCAGTTAATTCCTCAAAAATCTTGTCCTGAAAACCACAAAATGTAAGGCGATGGAAATATATTTTTATTGTTGTACCTATAGGTCAATAGCGAAAGTCTGGTTTGAACCTCTTGAGGTTTTACTAAGTAAAAACGATAAGTGAGGTGGTTTACTACTGCCTTCCTCACTGAGTTAAAAGAGTATGCTTATCAGCATGCCAGGCCCTATTTTTCACCCTGCACATGATATCTTCACTTCGTTCACCATAAGGGTATGCCTATATAGTAAAATTCATTACTCTAAGAGGAGATAACTCTGACTTGTATCTTTTACACCTCTACATCTTCTGTTCTTACAATAGTTTAGTCATATAAATGGCTGACTATGTGATAAGAAACAGAACTATTATTTGTAGCCCTGGAACCAAAAGATCGAGTGCAATTAATTTAACTCTCCACTTACCCGTTATAGGCATATACTTTTATTAACAAATTTTTTAATGCGTTGTCTTTGAAATGGTTGTAACTTTTTATATTTTTAGGAAATCTTCTGACCGTAATTATCGCAAAAAATTGTACATGTTTCTGACAAAGGCACGATTTTACAATACTCTTAAACGAGAAAATGATAATTAATTAGTATTTAAGATTGTATCATATTATCATCATTTAGCATTACCATCAGCTCGCCTCCCCAATCGCATTCAGGCGCTGCTGTCTGTGCAGATAAGTAAAAGTAATGCAAGGTTATAGCACGCAATAAATTTACGTGAGTACACTATATAATTTGGTCGTCCCGTGATGTAGTATTCAGCGCAACTGAGATTTGTGCCGGTTGCGGATTCGATTCCTGGTCAGGTCTTGCATTTTTTCATCTGCGTATCACCTCATATCATTACCTACACCCAAGCCAACGCTTACGTAGACTCCACCACACAATAAAATATTGAACTGAAAATCAAAACAAAGGTATGATATACCAATAACGTCTTTATAAATGTATCTTCTTGGTCTGCCTATCTGTTTGGGATGTTAATTATAATCATGGGATTATAGATAGTTGGTTTCTATCGGGAACAATTCTTGTGGTGATTTTATCAAATCCTTCAAATTGTCAAGCCAGAAATTTCTTATTCTGCCAGGATTCCATTTTACTTCTACTTTCTCTGCAACATTTTATATAATTTTTAATTCCTCATTATATGCCTGAGGTACTGCAGCTTACGGCATTTGAAGGCGTTTACTAGTTCTAGGACTTTATTCATTATCCGCAAGATTTCTACGTTGGTAACGTTCTGCATGCATGTTATCCTTAATATTTTTCTACATTTCCATAGTTCAAAGACTTCAAATTGTTAGATTTTGTTTTGGTTAAGTTTCAAGACTTGACACTACACAGAAGATCCGAAAACATTAAGATCATTGTATTTAAATACGAATTGAAGACACAAGCTATTGTTTTGCACTAATGCGCTTCTATCAGTGAGGTACACAGAATTAGCACATAGAAAATACGATTCGGCAGTACTATGGCTACCTTTTTGCACCTTCAAGCTCGCAGTGATATGAAGTTTAGCTTAATAATTTCTGTAAAGTGGGAAAAATGCTACCAGGGATAATTTTACATATATGACGCTCATTTGCGCAATCTATAGAAAGGCCGTTTTCAAGATATTACGTCTACAAGATATGAAACCAAAGACCTGTGGATTTGTAATTTCACAACTAATATTTCTAGTCTATAAAGAATAAAATTACCAATTATGATATAATTCATACCAGAGACATTCAAAGATTGATCAGTAGACATTCAAAAATGTTTTAAATATCAAAATGTCGAACAAGTTTGAAAAAAGTAGAAATAGGAAAAAAGAAAGGGAGAATTAGAAAGAAAAATTAACAAGAGGTTGCTGGAGGGGCAGAAGATGGTGAAGATAAGTTGTTGGAGGGTTAGGAAGGAACGGAAAAAAAGAAGTGGTAGAGTCTGTTGGTTTGGTAAAGGAAGAAGAAAATAATGGGACTGGAAGATAAGGCATGAGGGAAGGAAAGAAGAAGAGGATTTTAAAATAAATTATTAATTTTACCTGTATATCTGGTTTGTCCCTTAAAGCATACAATGCAAAAGATAATGCTGAAGTCACTGTGTCATGGCCCTGAAAAGAATAATTTTTTATAGTTCTTTTTAAACAAATATCTATTTATTATATTGCAACACGGGTTTATTCTCCAGCACCGAGAAGTGTTTGAAGCAATCCAAACTGGTAGATATTTTGCCGGAGATGTTCGGTAATGCCAGTTTCAAAATGGCTCTTCTACGTAGTCTCCTATGATATACTGGATGGAAACATCTATCCTACCTTCGTTACTTGGAAGTAACTTAAACATGCATGATAAAACATCTCTCAAATAGAACTCTACCCCAGACGGTAACAACATTCACAGGTGGAAATCCACAGTTGCGTTGCTTCGTTCGAGACAAGCAGATTTCGGATTTTGGGGCTTATACCTACATGCAAGAAGGAATTAGATCCTTCTGCAAGCCATACAAACGTTGGGAATGGAATGAAGAGATGCCTACGCAATAAAAATTCATTGAACTTGGTTGCATGATGAATGAAAACCAATCAAATATAAAACCAATTCAAAACTTTTTTATGATTTTGGGTTTAAGAAAGTATTGTATTGTACTAATGTTTTGATTTGAGTAAATAAGAACGAATTTTTTTTAGGGTATTTATAAACCATGTAATTATAAAAATATTTCTAGAACTCTTTTTTTAAAACCAGCATTAACAGCATTATTTTATAGTAATGTTCTTCTTTCTTACGTCTTCAAGTAGACTGTATTGTCTCCGTCTTGGCAAAAGAAAATTTTAATCTACATCACACCATGTAAAAATTTATTATCTGTTAATACTTTGCCAAAACGTTTTACACTAGTGTATAAAAGTAACAAATTATCCTTTCTCAACAAAATTACATTTGGGGAAATTTAAAAACAATAAATTTGGTAAGTGATTGAGAAATGCTGTTTTTTTTTTAATATGAGCTTCTTCTACATGTGTGTTAAGGCTTTGATAAATTTCATAGTTGACGTGGTTGTGGAATTGAATATACGTACTATCCAGTTTAATAAATACCTGTTCATGTTAATAGACTATAAAAAGTTCAAAACAAGTATTGGTAGATGACGTATTCAACTTTTTTACCTTGTGAACATGAATCAATGTTATTCATAATTTTAGGTAGAACAGTAGAAGTAATACTTATTTTTTTATCAGAAGGGGGAGAAAAAGTTATGTTCACTTTCTCACGATGGGGGAAGTAGTGTTGGACTCAATTGAGGCGTCCTCGTCCAGCTCCAAGGAGGCCGCAACCGCCTACCAACTAAAAACTCGCCGCCTGGCCACTGGATCCGACATCAGCAACAACCCTCCACCTCCCTCGGAACTGTTTATAATAATACTACAACGGGAATGTCAGTTAAAAAATTTACATACTGTCAGCGGAGTGTGGAAGGGAACCGTAGCCTAATTCCCCTCTCGCTGTCACTGACCAACACTCATTCTTTCACTTTCATTTATCTCTTTCATCACCAGCTCAGGAAATTAGTGTGCCTACTTTCTGAGATCGGGACAGGATTGATTTACTGTGGGAAAGCGCGATCCCGCTGATCTCCAGATGTCTCCTCTCTCTGCAGTCCTCTCCGCCAACTGAGCGACCCACTTCCAGCTCTCCTCATCCCGCAGCATCGCTGCCCCTACTCTCTCTGGGATCCATTGTGCAACGCCTATCTTCTCAGATGTCTCCATTCTGTCGAGACCAAAATAGGGACATCTTCACTGTCGCACAGTCGACATTTCGGCACTTGATTAAGTTTGAACCTCCTCAAATATGCCCCAAAGCAACCATGCTCTGTTAGCAACTGCGTCAGTTTGTAGCGGTATCACCAAATGTTCTCCTTATCCACACCTCGACATTCGGAATGAAACTCCTTATCCACTCCCCGACCCTAGCTTCGCTCCATCTCCTCTGCCACCTACTGAGTAGAAGTAATACTGGACTTTCATTACACTATTTTTACTATCGTTGTTTTGTCACG
Source organism: Catonia carolina (assembly GCA_035578175.1). Lineage (NCBI taxonomy): Eukaryota > Metazoa > Arthropoda > Insecta > Hemiptera > Achilidae > Catonia > Catonia carolina. The sequence continues at coordinate 248,719,068 of JAQMRL010000001.1, read as the reverse complement.
GCCCCTACAATAACAAAAGGTCATAACAAGAAAACTAACAATCGTAGTTATTAATAGACAGAATTAATAAAGTTTTGAATTGGTTTATATTTGATTAATTTTTTAAGCATCATGTACCTCAACGAATTTGTGATGTTACAAATATATTCATTCATTTTGTTGCAATATAAGAGTCGTTGTGTAGGCATCACTTCGTTCCATTCCCAACGTTCTTAAGGCTTGCAGAAGGCTCCAATTCCTTCCATAGGCCTATTGATAGAAGCCCCAGAATTCGAAATCAGAAATAAGAATCGTAGTTATACGTTGTAACATAAAAAAAAATTAAAAAAAGTTTTTTTAGGTATTTAAGTCGCATTAACAGCTCCGTTATTAGCGGCTACAGTGGGGTTTAACTTGTGAACATCTTTTGTAATTTGCTTTATATATTCTAATCTTTGTCTCCCCCTACAATTCACTCCCTCAATATTGACCTCCATTATTGATAGACCAATACCTGGATATTTAAAGATATGCCCCACTAGCCTATCCCTTTTTCTGGTAAGATGCTTCCATACACTTATTTTTTCATCCACTTGCCTAAAAACCTCCAAATTACTTATTTTGTCCACCCACCTAATCTTTAACATTTTCCTACAACACCAGATTTCAAGAGCTTCTATGCTTTTCCTTTCGACAGCCCCTATTACCCATGTTTCACTTCCCTATAATTTCACTCCAAACATAGCGTTTTAAGAAATTTTTCCTAAACTGTAAGTCAATGTTTGTAGTCAGTAAGCTGTTTTTCATTTCAAAGGCTTTTCTAGCTTAAGCAATTCTATATTTTATATCACTTGTGCTTCTACTATCCTTTGTTATTTTACCCTCTAGATAGCAGAATTCCCAAACTTCCTGTATGCAGGAAATAGTCTATCAAGGTAAAAAGGCAAAAGTTTAAAATTTTATCTGGTGTTATATGATTAATTCAGTAATAACAGTTCTCATTAAAATGCAGCCTTTGATAAATTTGTATGATAATAAATAATTTTAACTTACTGCAATTATCATAGTGGTTACTTCAGAGCGTACGTCATAATCAGTCCAATCAGTTCCAGAGTCCACACAATCTAAGAGTAAATCCAAAAACGCTGCCCGTCTATTTTTTCCTGGATCTGTAGAAAAAGAGCATTAACCAAAAAATTATGAATTATTTCACAGAAAACATTTATAATTCGATAAATTTATTATTTAAAAACAATATTCATTTATCTTTTCCGTTATGTGTTAAATCAAACGTAACACTTTTGTATGAAACGCCTTCAATCGAAAAGTTAGGCATAACTTACCTGACAATCCGGAAAAGATTCCAATATTCAATAAGTAATCAAGTCATACATCACAACGTTAAACAATGATACATTTTTTTGTAGTTTTATTAGCGAAGATTTCTCTTGTCAACCCTTCTAAGCCGGATATCCCATATACGGTTGTTATATGAGTGTGTAAGTACTCAACAATTTGTGTAATAGTGAAGGTCAATGTACGCGTACACCAGTAAACGTTATAATGAAATTTTAGCTGAATGTACGAGGAAGCTATTTAGAAACGCAATCAAGTTAGTTGGAAATTTTCTACTGATTTGTGAATGTTGGGATACCAATCATTTCCGATTTTTTGAAGAAAACCCTGTTAAAGGCCGTATCTCATTTAAAAATAGAGTTATAACCGCGTTTGAAAACTTGAATGATAAAGGTAGGTCAATTGTTTAATGTTGCTATTACAGCAAAAGCGATTGAATTGAATGTGACCTGTAAAAGAGAACGCTCCAAAATTCTTCGTAGAATAGCCTATTTTCAGATATTCTTCACAATGGAACTAAAAGGTTCTAATATTATCTTTTATAATTTTTTTCTACGTACACGTGTTCACAAAATTACGTGCTTTCATACAATAGTATGTAAGTTAAATGATAAATGATAAATGATAAATGATAAATGGGACTACGGTCAGGAAGTTAAAGCGCGTATCGAGCAAGCCAGAGCAGTGTTCACGAAACTAAAACACCTATTGTGCCAACGTGATCTTAGTTTCAACACGAGGCTCCGAATTCTGAGGTGCTACGTACTTCCTGTACTTCTTTACGGGCAGGAAGTATGGACACTAACGAAACTTCTAGAAAGGAGGCTGGAGGCGTTTGAGATGTGGCTATACCGCCGCATGCTCCGTATATCGTGGACCGACAGAGTACGAAACACGGACGTACTGACTCGGATGGGCAAGGAGATGGAACTGCTATACGACATCAAGCGACGAAATTTGCAGTACTTCGGCCATGTTCTTCGAAACGGGAAATACAGACTTCTTCAGCTGATAATGGAGGGAAAGATAGCAGGAAAGCGCCGGCCGGGCAGAAGGAAAGCGTCCTGGCTGAAGAATTTGAGAGATTGGTTTGGTCTCAACTCCACGTCACTGTTCCGAGCAGCTGTTTCGAAAGTTAGAATAGCAATGATGATCGCCAACCTCCGACGCGGAGACGGCACTTGAAGAAGATACAATAGTATATGTCATATAAATAACTGTAGGAATGGGTCAATGACATCAGCTCAAAGAGAGAAATTTTTTCCGCCGCATTTTACCACAGAATCCATATTCACTTGATCCTTACATACGTTTGAATAGTCGTATAGTGTGGTAAGCGAGGGCGTTTGATACATCAAATTTTTCGCTAGACATTTTTCTATAATACCAGACTGGAAAATAATAAAAATAAAAATATTTATTGCCAAATTTTGACAAAGACGGGCAACTTTGCATAAATTACAACAAATTTTTCGTTAATTCCATGTAACTGGGATAAAAAAAATGGAGTTTCATGTTTGTTTTTTAAAACATATCTCAAAGTTTTTTTAATGTTTCATAAAAATTTCAAATTTTTTGGATAAAAGATGTAGATAAAAGTCAAGTCTATCAGTGCGATCTCGGAATTAGTGTTCGAAGAGTTAATATTCTAAAACCTATCAGTCGCAGAAGGGTCATGTTAAATTACAATGATGTAGTAGCTCAGTTGTTACAATAAGTAAGGCGAACAACGTATAGGATAGGTAAAACCATGGACCTAAAACCTACGGCTTAGAACATAAATCCAACCAAGCTATTAAGGAGCTAGCAATTCTCTTATAAAAATAAAATTAGTCCTATATAAAAGAATTCTACACTTGAATATTTCAACTGCTAAACTGAAAGTTAAGATTCGAGTACATGCACGGGATGTCTAGTAAAATTTTGGTGCAGTGCAGGGAACCTACAAGTTCACCATGCAACGTAAAGTCCAGCCTTCCTTAGTTTGCTGCTACTGTCAACAAATAATGACGCCACTGAGCATGCGCATTACTTAAAAATGTGTACACGCTGATTAAAACGTAACTACAAAATACTTTTAAAAGTATTTTAGTATTTTTATAAATAAAACTGTTCAATCTTACTGTTAATTAATCATATCATGACTGATGTTTTAAGCACTGAACAGTAAATTTATAAAAACCGTGTACTTTATTTCCATTTTTTCATGAATATAGGCCTACGTGGTTTCAAGTTATATGTACGTATTACCTCAGATCTGTATGACGAAACAAGAGAACTTTAAAAGAAACATTTTAATTTTAATGATCTGTTATCTAGTATTAGTATAGTCACTCGTTATTTCACAATGGAATTTGATGATAACTAATTCGAACCCATAAAATGTCTATCCACATTTTTAACAAAGAACATGTCATGGTTTTAATATGCTAGCATATTTTTTAATTAAGCTTATGACATCGTATTGTCTCGCATCGTTACGTACATTATAATTTATTTTAAATTAGGAATTTACCGTAATAATATTTTTGATTCTTCATTTCTATTTATAGTTTTCTATTTGTGCAAGTTAATAATTGTATAAATTATGTAAAAAAAGAAGAACAAAGTTAAAGTGGTGGACCTACACTCTGTAGCGGCTGGCTTTGGTTTGTTGACAGTAGGAGCAAACTAAGGATGACGGAACTTTACAGCTAGTTTAGAAATTAACATAGCTAACTAAAAAGTAACGTTTGTTTGCAAGTGGTGATCTAAAGCATTACCCAACCGATTTCAAATTTTTTTCCACTGTTTATAAGGTTAGAGCTTCCTAAATAACAGGCTATATGGTACTACGTAATTTTTAAATTTTAATTGGTAATTGAAGTCTTATTTTATTTTATTTGTTGGATATGAAGTCGTTAGGGAAATTCGTTCTTTTATCAATCAGTATCAGGTTATACTGTCTGTTATGTACAATGTTATTGTATTATAAATCAAGGTATAGGATACGGTATAGTACCACCACACAATATAACATCATCCTTTACTCTACTTTTTTGAAAATTATTTATAGAACTGATATCCAAAAAATATAGTTACATCCGATTTCTGCATAGAAAATTATGATTGTAAACTTTCCAAAAATGAAAAACGTGTTATTCTTTTATTTTTAATAGACTACCTAATTTAACACAAATTCATTCATTCCTCTCCTTCCTTTGGTGATTTGTAATGTTGTCAACAAAATTCCTGTTTCCTGTGCTAATTGGTTTTATTTGTACAGAGTGATTTAATTTCAACGGGTGAATTTGTGTGAAACTTTAAGAATAAACAGCAGTATAGGAAAACACATGGACAATTTTAGATCGCATTATCTGCAGTTAGAAATACAGTCAACCAATTTAGTGCTACCCCACAAAGCAACAAACTTACAAATATTGTTTATGAAGAAGTTTTAATTAAATCTTAATTTCATTAGAAACAGTAAAACGCATCGAGCAAGGGGTTGTTAGTGTCTAACAAACTTTACATGACTTTCAGTAATAAAATCACTCCATTATTATTGGTAATTACACTTACCCGTCATTTCTGATTCGTTAGTACCCTTTTGCAAGTTTTGTTCTTTTATTCTACTTTCTCTCCTAGATGTGATAGCCTAAAGAGAAACAGTAATGAATTAAAAAATGATTTTAAAATGCATAAGTATTAGAATGTATTAATTTATGATTATCTAATGAAAAGGGTCAAATGGAGTTCAGAAAAAAAGTAATTTTGGATTATCCGGATGGTGAACAAGTTCAAACTCATTCAAAAAGACGCCGTAACCACACGTTGCTTTCAGTGGTTCTTCTCAGGAGCACCTTATTTAGGTTGCTTTACAAGGGAAACACACAAAACTTTTTTCAGGACCATTAACTTACTAAGGTTTCAGAACGCCACAAATTAATGACACCATCCAGCAGACTTCTATATCATTTAGAACTTATTTGGGTGTCTTAATTTGTTGATTTGTTAAATTTTTGTGGTATCCGAAAACGGCAACACATTTGTTACTGTTATTGTCATTCGAGCAGCAGTGGATAAGGTTCAGATTGTTAATATGGTGGCCAACATCCGGAACGGATAGGACCTAAAGAAGAATCTAAAGAAGAAGAATTTATTGATTAAAATCTGTGCTTGTTAAACAAAACAGTTTTACTTTCTGTAAGATATTGTTTGTAAAGACATACTCGTATATCTTCTCTGTCTTGCTATATGGTGTGGAAAGTTCAACTTTGAGTATGCATTCCATGAATCGTTTAGAATTTTTCGAGATATGAGTATTTAGAAGAATTCTCCGAAATTCATGGACCAGTCAGATTACCAGCGTCAATGTTTTGAAACGTATGGGTGTGAAGTGTGTGTGGTTGAGAATAATCAAAAGAAGAAAGACTGCATACCTAAGTAATTTATTCAGGTGTGATCAGTGTGAGATTCTTAGATTAATTCTCAAGGGTAAAGCTGAACACGGACGCAGACCTGGACGACAGAAATTCTCATGGTTGAAGAATATTGGAGATCGGATAAACATGAATACCCACACTCTTTTGAAAGTGGTTTATGATTTAGACCAATTTACCAGAGTTATAGCCAATCTTCAGTGATGGAATCATAGATGAATCTTCAGTCGGCACTCTGAAGAAGAAAGCTATCTCAGAACACAGTTTCTTACAAACTATTTAATGTATTACCCATTTGTTGTACAATTTTTAAAAGGTTGTTGCTAGTAACATTGGTTCCTCTTGTCGAAAATGAATCCACTCTCCTCGAACACAAGTTTGGTTTTAGATCAAAAGAAGACTCGTTAACTCCGTAGAGTATTGTTTATTTTATGGCTGCCGCTTTAGAAGATAACCAATTGCTTGTCCTATGTTTTTCGACATATACCAAGCCTTTGATAGGATATTGGTAAATGGACTTGTATGTTAGCTTCGGTATTTACCATTATTTTACAATGTCTGTAGGATTCTACCAGTTCAAACACTTTGTTATCAGGGTAGAGTACCCACGGATAAGTTTTAGCTACATAACTGTTTTCTATTTTCATCTTGGATGTACCACAAATTCTTTGCATTTTCTGATGAAACTGTCATACCTTCATCTTCTGATAACCCTGTTCATGCTTTAAACGGTATTCAATATTATCTTAGTATTCTTGAAGTTTGTATATTTTACGTGTTGATTTAAGTTGAATGCTTCGGTAAATTTAGTTTTCTTGAAAAATTACAGCAATTTCCAAATTGTACAGAACAAATTTATTCGTAATAAAAAATATAAATATCTCTAATAAAATAATATAATAATAATAATAATATAATAATAATAAAAATAAATATAAAAATAATAATAATATATAATAATATCTCTAATAATAAAGTTGTCAATAGATAATTATTTCATTTCGTTGCCCTTGAAATGTTGTAATACTAGCAATTATCATACTAGACCTACCTCTTGTATAATTTCATTCCAATCTTTCAGATTTTTAAAGTCTTTGCGACCAATCGGTGTTAATCGGAAGAGTATTTCTGGATACAACCACGGTCTATTATGTCTGTACACAGCAGCATAAAAAAATCTGAAAATGATAATTTGAAAAATTCACTCACAAAATTTATTAACAGAAAATTCTCTTAAAATAGAATATACTAGAATTATTGTAAAATATGAAACCGACCAAATTCCTTTATTGTAGTACAGTTGTAAAGACCAACTGATGTTAACAGGGTGTAAAAATTCCTAAAAGTAGTTAAATTGCTTACTTAAAAAAATGTAATAGATTATGATGTATAATAATTCATATTACGAATTGTTTGCTCATTTATTAGCTTTTTGATCAGACAATGGATTAAAATCGGTTCAAATTCAATGTCTCTTCGTGCTGATTTTAAAATCTTTAACCCTCTCAAAGATCAACGTCTTGAAGAGCAGGTGGTATTTTTATTTTCTCTTGTCTATATGAATGTATAGGAAGGAAGTATTCATATCGATTTTTCGAAATCGAGTTTTCACCGGATCTACACGATTTCAGACCCCCTGAACCCAAAACCATGTTTTTAGCGATTGGTTGGGTGTGTGTGTGTGTGTGGGTGTGGGTGTCTTCCATCTTACGAAGTTGAACGTCTTACAAAGTTGAAACTTGAAACTTAAGTTAGATACTACTATCGGACCCGACACGAATATTTTCATCAAAGTCAGTCAACCGGAAGTAGTAGCTTATTCGTATCATTTTTCCCTTTTTTGCGATTTTCTTAAAAACAGCTCCTACGACTTTTTTTTAAATCGTCTTATTTACTACATTGTTTATGCCCTACAAGATAGGGTAGGCACCACGTCTGCTGAAATTCTTGGGAAGGCTTTTTTCTCGTAAAAAATTTAAGAGTCTTTTAAGTGAATTAAATTTTCCACTAGCTTTTTGACTTTAAATAAAATCTTATTTTTTCAATTTGAATTTGTTGAATCAATTAAACAGTTTAAAATAGCAGTCTGGGATCTGACCAAAATTCTTTTTTAAAGATTTTAGGACATTGATTGCAACGATATTGGTTCAAAAAGGAATTAACCACAAATTTATAATCTGATAGTTGTTAATTATTAATGATTAGTCTATCCGCGGAACTGATTCAGAATCCAGATACAAAACTTAATAATATTGAAAGTTTGGGCTGGTAACAAAGTTCATGCATTTTCAGTGATAAAAGTTTGAGCTGCCTTACCGAACCTTTACTAACCTAATCTACTTTAACGTAACCTAACCTACTATAATTTAATACATTATCAACTTTACTCACTCATGAACTAGGCGCATAATCGGAGAACCCTCACTGTTAAATAATTTTGAATGCTGCACATTGACTTCAAAGCCCAATGACGTTTCTGAAAGCAGTGTGGTATAATATTATTAAAAATGTAAATTATACAGTAGGTAGCCTACATAGTAAACAATAAAAACTTTTACATTTAATTGTAAGTATATTGAAAAGTGCAAAAAAATCTAATCACCTAAAATCCAATTTATCAGTTCCTTTCAGCAAAAAATATTCCTGACACTTGAAAATTTTGCCATTTTTACTATCTCTTGCCTATATATGTATAATACGTAGAAAGAAAATTATTGTTTTCATGTAGATTTTTCAAAATTGAGTTTTCACCAGATATACAGGGTGATTCATGAAGTTCTCCCCCCACTTCTACAGCACATTGTACTAGTAAAAATAATGAAAAAATGTTATATAAACATAGGTCCGAAAACGCTTCGTTAGCGAGTTACAGCTAGCGAAAGTTTCGCCTGGATTTCAGTTCACCAGGTGAAATGAGGTCTTCCTGGAATTGTGGTAAGGTAGATTAAGGGGCGAATTCAATCATTTCTTATGGTTTTTGATCTGATAAATTGAATAAAACAGGTCCCAGAACTGTAAGTTAAATAGTTTTTGAGAAAACCAGTGTCAAATGCAAAAAATGGAGTGAAAATCACATTTTTTCATCTTTGGGCAAGAATAACTTTGTTATTTCACCAAGAAACAGTTAAAAATTTTCAATAAAAAATGTAGAAAATTTTATTCTGAACAAACCGGTGTAAATAAAGTACACAGAAAGCGAATAGTTTTTGAGAAAACCAGTGTCAAATGCAAAAAAATGGAGTGAAAAAAACACATTTTTTCATTTTAGTTTTTCCGGTTAATTTTACTTTGTACTCTTATGAATAAAAACTCATTTAATCAAACATCTATTCGCTTTCTGTGTACTTAATTTACACCGGTTTGTTCAGAATAAAATTTTCTACATGTTTTATTGAAAAATTTTAACTGTTTCTTGGTGAAATAACACAGTTATCCTTGCCCAAAGATGAAAAAATAAGTTTTTCACTCCATTTTTTGCATTTGACACTGGTTTTCTTAAAAACTATTTAACTTACAGATCTGGGACCTGTTTTATTCAATTTATCAGATCAAAAACCATAAGAAATGATTGAATTTGCCCCTTAATCTACCTTACCACAATTCCAGGAAGACCTCATTTCACCTGGTGAACTGAAATCCAGGCGAAACTTTCGCTAGCTGTAACTCGCTAACGAAGCGTTTTCGGACCTATGTTTATATAACATTTTTTCATTATTTTTACTAGTACAATGTGCTGTAGAAGTGGGGGGAGAACTTCATGAATCACCCTGTATACTCTACACGTTTTTTGACCCCCTGAACACAAAACACATATTTTTAGCGATTGGTCTGTGTGTGAACAGAATATCTCAAGAACGGAACATCGTAAAAGTTGAAACTTGAAACTTAAGTTAGATACCTTTAGAGGACCCGAGACGAACATTTTCATAAAAATCGATCAACCGGAAGTGGTAGTTTATTTTTGTCATTTTTTACTTTTTTATGATTTTTCTCAAAAACGGCTCCTACGATTTTTTAAAAAAAAATCGCTTCATTCCTACTACATTTGTTGTGCTTTGCAAGATACAGTAGGCTGATATTCTTCAGTAGGCATGTCTGCTGATATTCTTAAAGAGGCTATGCCTTCGTAGGAATTTTTTTTTAAATTGCGGCCGTAATATGTATTTTTTGGTAAAAGTGTACCATAATCAGAGTTGAAGACAATTTAAAAACCTACAACTTTTATTTCAAACATTTGAGTGTAAAACGCTTAGTTTAGCAGTAATTAGTGATTTTCTGTTTTTTTTTCATGCAAATCTGTAAAAAATGATTTTTTTCAAGATTTCGGCTTTAGTATGCATTTACGACAAAAGCGTAACTCAAACAATCAAATTTATGGGAAATTAACAGATCTATACTTTTTATTTCAAGCATTTTTCTCTACAGAGTCCAGTTTAGCATGAAAGAGTGATTTTTCCGTATTATTAAGCCGAACTAAGGCTGGTTTTCATTTTGCATCATTTACTCGTGTTTTAATAAGGTTAGGTATGTTTTTGAGATTAGTTGTTTGTTTATTTCTAATGTTTTATTACTAATGTTAGGTTATATTGTTCATTATTTGCATTGGTAAGATAAAGTCGTGTGAGTGTTTAGCACCAGATTTTTTAATTTGGATTCTCATGTATAATTATCTAATCTGATACAGAACAAATCTAGTAAGATTCAGCTAATTAAAGATCTACCTTACATTTACAGACGTAATCAACACATACTAATAATTTCATTTAGTATTTGGTAGGCCTAAAAATCTGAAAATTATAGGTCTACTTATACTATAATAAAGAAGCTCTGTTTGTTTGTATACGACGTAATTCCAGAAATTTCCCATACGATTTTAAAAATTCTTTAACTTTTAGAATGCTTACTGCTTCCTGAGTAATATAGGCTGTGTTGTTTTCTTAATACTACCCGTGAAAGTTTTATCTTCTTCTTTACTTCATGGATTAGGCAGCTCTGACTGTTTCGGAAACCATCGCCTTTTCGGGAGTCCAACACTACTATTAGGCCTACCCGTGGGTTTGTACGCATGGACTAAACGGGTCAACAGTTCTCTACCATAGGCTACATTCCAAATAGCTGCTATAAATTTTCGTTCTTTCATCTTGCACAATAATGTCCATTTCGTCCTGTATATCCGCATTACTATCCTCTTAGTTACGGCCTTTACCGCTCTTATAAACTTAATATCCACCTCCAGTATTTCGTTCCTACTTGGAAAGAGTCCACATTCTACTTATACAGGTATCATCATCATAGTCCTGTAAAACTCTAAACTTTATCTTTCCTAGTCTTGTGCTTCAGTGTTTTATGTACCGTTCCGCAAATAGTCTTAAACTTATTTAAACTTATTCTTCACGTAAATTCTTGTTTGTGAATGACACGTCACATCCCAAATATCTAACATTGGATACCTGCTCCAAAATTGCCGTAACTGCCATTAATTTCAATTTTTGACCTTATAGGGAATTTTCCTATAAATTATTTTTAGCAGACGTTTTATTCCAATGGGTGTTCCAAATGAGATATTTTAATCTCTTTTGAAACATCAGGTTGCCTTGTTAGTGTTCGATCAATAAAACTATCACCCTTAGTGATTTCACAATCCCATTTCATAATAGCCGCATTATGTCTAATTATATGAAATTGTGTTGTTAATACTGTAAACTTTTTGTTTTTTTATGTTGTTTATTTTTGCAAGTGACCGACATGCATTTACTTTTGTAACAAGTATTTGATTCATCTTGTCGTCACAAATGGCCTAGCCTACCTGTTAAAGAAACCATTGTTGTTGTTTAGGTCATCAGCCGAAAGGCTGGTTTGAACCTGTAGAGGTTTTACTAAGTAAAACGAGGAGTGAGGTGGTTTACTACTGTCTTCCTTACTTCGTGTATAAGTACGCTTATCAGCATGCCAGGCACTCTGAAAAGCACATATTTTCCACTCTGCAAATGACACCATTCATGTGAATGACTTCATTCACCACAGGGTCTGGCTATCTAATTAAATTCATTTCTTTCAGCGGCGGTAACTCTGATTAGTGTCTTTTACACCTCTACCTCTTCTGTTCTTAAATGATTCAGTGATTTAATTGGCTAACCGTGTGATAAGAAACAGAACTATTTATTTTAGCCCTGCATCGAATAAATTGAGTGTAAAAAATTTTTGACACTCCACCTGTCTGTTATGGGCAAAAAACCATTATAAAAAATAAATGAAAAGAACATGTACTGACCAAAGATAATATCCAGTGTGCATGAACAGATGTAATCACTCACATCAAATCCTGGTTCACCGACCTCATCCTTCAGAATTTTAACAAGAATTGAAGAATTTGAATTAAAAACGTGCACAAAGTCTTGCAAAAATTTATTATGAAACGTTGGAGATATCAATTTTCTATTTTTGCGCCATATATCAGCTGTAATTTAGAATTTAAATTAGCAAATTTTCTAAAAATTAAAATTAATTCTAAAACTTTTTAAAGGAACTTCTCTAGTTCCCCACTATAATAGATTCGCTTCGAATGCAGTTATTTCGAAAAACAAAACATCCTGTTGGTACAAACAACCAGAAAATTATTTCTTTTAGGGCTTACTTCTTTAATTAAATTCTTGTTCAGCTATTTTGTAGGCGGAAGTAATTAAAGACCGGAATAGTATACTGATCTAGCTGTGGGTAAGACCAGAAAGAGGGGTCTGACACCTTAAAAGTGCCTGCGCTGCCTTTAAAGACCAGTATTTTAAGTTTTTCCACTCAACAAAGCCTTCAGAATAACTTCCTTCTCAGTCTTTCTCATGGTTGATTAACACCGTCATTTTATCTGTAAAACCTGGCAAGGGCCCAATTTAAGTACTAAGGCCTACTACGAGGCCTACTACTCGTACTCAAGCCAGATGTATTTAAGTGCATTAACAAGACTGTTCTTCTCCTCACTTGCAAATGTGACTCAAGGATTGCAAATGACGGCATTAAAACCACTATTTGTGTAGTCAATTAGTAAATTACATGTGATCATAATACTATTTTGTCAACGGTAAAACCAAAATGCTTTCATTCTACACTATTTACATCAGCCCAGTTGGGTGTAAAAAGTTAGTTGCAAGTTCTTTTTTGAATCCAAGAATGTATCTGATCTTATAAGACCGTGTACTAAAATTTTACTGTAGTTTACAGAAAAATAGTGAAATTTTAATACTCCTCGTATTGTAGTTCTTAGTTTGAGCTTATTGTCTATTATTATAATTATAGACCTAGTCAAGAATATTTGAATTTTAGTTTCAAATAAAACTATATTCTTACCTGGCGCTGTAACCAAACCATTACCAACCCATGGGACAGCAAGCCTATAAATATAAGGCTTTTCCACATGTTTGGCACTGCTCAATATTTCCTGTAAAATTAAAGGATAAAATTTAAAGATCTTTCATTCACATGGAAGAACAAACATAAAATTAATCTACAATAAAGAACTTCTTCTTCTTCTTCTTCTTCTTTTCTCCTTCCTGTCATGGATTAGGTTTTCCGATCTGTTTCGTTTTTTTTGTCTATCTCTTTACGGCCTACGTATATCTTCGATACCTAACCTAGGCTATATCGTTTTGCCCATTTACCTTCACCCATTCGGACTAAATGTTCCTCCCATTTGTCTCTGTAATTTCCGACTGTTTCTAAGAGAGAGGAGACATTTAAATAGGCCCGGATTTTCTCATTCTTAATGTGGTTCATCAAACTACACCCTGGATCTCTTCTCAAGAACCGAATTTCCGCTGCCTGGATCTGACATTCATCTTTCCTCTCAAGTACTACCTGGACCCACTACCGTACAACAATCTGAAACAGCCAAAATCTTGTGAAACTTCAATTGGGTTTTTTCCCAACTCTTTCACCTAGTGATCGTGCTAATGTTCCACATATAAACCAAAAACGATTCAGTTTGTCGATCATATCTGCATTTCTAGCATACGCTAAATCACATTCCAGGTATTTCAAATGCTGTACTTGTTCAAAAGCACCCATTAACAACAATTTTTTTTCGTACGGAATTTTTCCTCTAGAAAGCCATCGATTTTGTCTTTGCAGCGGATATCTCAAAGTTATACTCTTAAAATCTTATGTAAAGACTATGAACCAATTTTCTTTTCATATTATTTAGAATGAAGTAGGATGTCAATCGATGTAGATTTATATTGTTTCTAGGAACATAGGAAAAGCAATAAAACAAATCGACGTGATAAAAGATTAAGTAGAAAAGTAAGGACTACAAACTCTCTTAAAAAAAACATAAAATATACATAACGAACATCAAAACAGCTCCGCGTCACTTGAAGACACAATACGGTTAAATAGGGAAAATTAATAGCTTCAATTATCTCAGGGTGATAATCGGCCTATTATAATCGAAGACCGGCGAAAGAAAAACGAACAGCAGCGGACGAAGAAAGATACCCATTGCGCTCTGAAGAACTTATAACCTGTTTAGGAAGAAAGCAATAGCGAGACAAGCCAAGACAAGACATTATAATACTGTGTTAAAATCTGCGTGTCTGTAGTCTACACAAGTGTACGCCTTAGAATGACCAGAAAGGCTGGTCTGTAAGAAGCAGAGAAATTTGCTTGAAAAATCTTCCTCAAGATAATGGGTTCGAAGATAGTAGACGGCCAGCCCAGGTTAGAAGGATGAGAAGAACTGTACAAGAAAAACAAAAGAGAAGAGGGGAACGAACATAAAAGGAAAATTTATTTCTACGGACGCCTGTGTAGAATGGATGACTTGGAAAAATTTTTAAGACACTAAAAACAGACTTAAGGTGTCGAAAAATTGGTTTAAAGAAGTCAACAAGGATATAGGAAAAACTTAATTTTGTAGGATAGAGTATAATATTCTACTGTGTTTTATTACCCTGTACGTTCTATCTCCTTCGAGCAAGTTCTATCTGTGTTTATAGTATAAATGCGGCTGCCCTTTTATTAGTGAGTTAGTGTTTTGTAAATTGTTGTGAAGTGAAGTTTGTTAGAAACCTGCTTTGCGTTCAGTATTGAAACAGTTTCTTCGTGACAGGTAGTTAGAGTGTTTTTAATCTTGTAGGAATTAATTATTTATTTATTGTAAATGACCATTTTTCCCTATGGTTGAATCCCGTCAAAGTCTTCAGTCTTTAAATCTTTTTTTAAGTTTTTTTATTAAGTTGTTTATTGTCTTTTTCTAGTAGTTATAAACATAAGTAATTAGTTTGGAAAAATATTTGTTACAAATGTAAAAGGAATTTTGTTATTTAAAACTAACCAGATTTTAAAAGAACCCGAAATAAAATACGTCCCACTAATATTCAGTCGAAAGTTACTAGTTCTTTGTAATGACGATGATTTTCTTGACAAAAGTAGCCTATTCCATATTAATTTTTAAAAGTTATTTGAAAAATACGAGTTGAATAATAAAATCTGTACAGTACAATTACTAAAGCTGAGCACAGAGTTCGCAATAAATTCAATGTGTATTAGTGTAATTATATCGTTACCTCAACATCTTTAAAGGACGACAAAGCAATCAATATTTCAGTTCCAAGTTGTACACAATAAATACTTCCTAGTTCGTTTGTGGTTTTTTCAATCAGTTGAAGAAATTCTGTAAAATATGAATAAGCAATTGTAGGTAGGTAACAAAATATTAATATAATCCTAAGGTAGAAATGTGATGGCACTAAGATGGACAGGATATTACAGTGCAGTCAGCGGTTTGGACTCGGTATCAAGGTTTTAAAAACAGAGTTCATCGTAATTGGTAGAGAGTAGGTGAATGGAGCTCACCTTTAGTTTAACCAGAGTACAACTAGAGTACAACAGTATTGTTGTCTGGGAGCCACGATAAACGAGCAATGAGACAATACACAAGAAATAAAATCCTGTATAAGCAGAGCAAGAGCAGTATTAAATAAAATGGGTATCTCAAGAGCCACAACCTTATTCTTGCAACAAAAATGAGGCATCTAAGATGTTATGTATTTTCTGTACTTCTATACGGTATAGAGTCCTGGATCTTGGATGAAGCCATCACAAAAAAACTGGCGGCAATGACTTATTTCCAAATGTACCCATAAATCTGAATCAACTTTGCCCATGCTTTTAAACAATTGAGATGTGGCTGTACAAATGAATGTTGCGGGTCCTATGGACTGTTCGGTTGCCAAACATAGAGATTCTTAGAAGAATGAAAAAAGACGTGAAAGTAACTTTCATTATCAAGTGTAGGAAGCTCCAATATTTTGGACATATCATGCGGAATAACTCACGATATTCGTTACTTTTAGTCCTGTTACCCAGTTATGTTACCAGTCTGGTACTTTTTTTCTAAGAAAGGGAAATTTTGTTTTGTGACACGAAGTTGGTAGCTCTACTCAACCGGTATAGATGTGGCAGAGTGAGTTGGTTCTCCTTGAGCTGTGTAAAGTTTTGTGTCGTTTCTGGTGGTGTTACGAACAGAATGTCTTTTACCCTAGAACAATAGGTTTTCATTCTAGAACAATATTTTGCTACGAAATCGTACGAGATACGGATACAATTTCAAGTTTTAGCAGCTTTCTGAACAATCGAATACGACAAACCAACTTGCGAGGAAAGTTTTTGTAAACTTTTCTGAGGAGAATGGAGCAATCTTGTTTTCACATTCTTAAACCCTTTATAGGGCAGTACTACAGGGGAAATATATGTGTATCTGTAAATAGATATGTATCTGTAACAAATTAAATTTTGCTTTACAGGGACTAGAACAATGTATTTTCTTAGTGCCAGAACAGTAAAATATTTCTTTTTTTTATGTTAAGTCCTGGTAAGTATACTTACCAAGGAACGTTAATTGAAATGGAAATCACATAATATTTAGTGATAAGAATGCTTATTAAAACAACTTTTAATACTATATAACAAAAAAATGTATGCAATAACTTATCTTAACTTTATATTAGCATGAATGCTTGCTTCCTGTAGACAACTTGAATTTTCTAAGCACAGTACAAAAGTAACAACAAAACAACAAGGTAGCGTACGTTGGTATTCCTCACCACATAGTGCAACTTACGAAGCAAATGGTTACTTCGCGCTAATTTCAATATGTGGATAGCCTACTTACCAGAGAACATTTATACAGCGATAAAATGCCAATAAGGTTCAAATGCATAGCTTATTATTAAAAATAAATCAATCTTATTGCCAATGGTAAGCATACTTACCAAAGACCTACAAAGGGTTAAAACGTTCTCTGTCAAGAGAGTTGATCGACCACTACGTTTCTGTTGCAAACACTACTTGTCTCTCGAAATCGGTTTGTTATCCTAGAAATTGACATTTTTTCTGGTGGAGGAACACCAACAAATTTAATTTGAAATGATTCTTTTACACTCGCGTACGATTTTGTAGTAAAATATTGTTGTTCAAGATTGAAAACCCGTTGTTCTAGGGTAAAATACGTTCTGTTCGTAACACGACCAGAAACGGCACAAAATTTTACACAGTTGAAGGAGAATCAACTCACACTGCCATATCTATACCGGTTGAGTAGGGCTACCGACTTCGTGTCACAAAAAAAAATTCCTTTTCTTTGGAAAAAATTACCAGACATTAACAATTGAGTAACAGGACTAAATAATCACTCTGTACAAGCCATTCTGCAAGGAAAATATTATATGTTAAACAAGGATCTGGCAGAAGGATGTCATGGCTTCAAAATCAACAAACAAAGTGAAAATTGCTATGAAGATGGCCAACATTCTAAAGGAATCGGAACCTGAAGAAGAGAGAGAGATCTCTAATGTGGTAGAGTGTAGCAAGAACGGATTACTTTTTTTAGTTTATTTAAAGTCACATTAGCAGCTTGGTTATTAGTGACTACGATGGGTTATCTAACTGGAACAGTGGGTTTTGACTAGTGAAAATTTCCAGACCCTAACCGGAAATCGAACCTGGGATCTCCACGTTGTAGACTAGCGTGCTAAAGGAGGTGACCAACGGATTACTTTTCTCTAGGCACATCAATTTTTAACCTTAACGCTTAGCAAACACTGTCTTGAACACCGCGCCATTTGTAATTCCACCTGTACCTTAAAATCAAGGCACAGGTTCTAGTCATTAACTTTGTTATTGACAGACCTGTTAACTTGTTATGTTGGTACAGCAGTCACCAAAATTGGCTTCTAGATAAGGGATCCCTGATTCGATTCCCAGTTATTCTGTTTTTAGCTCAATTTTCATGTATCATCTTCACTATCTGCATTAATATTAATGCTAAAAGCCATCGGACATTAAAACCATGGAACCGTTTGGTCACAATTGAGGCCGTATAGTGCATGGGAAAAGTAAATTTAAGACTAAAATACATGAAAATATTTAAAAATTTACCGTATGTATCTATATTGAAAGTGAGAGCACAACCAATGATAGGAAGTGATTTTACTCGTGGAATATTAGCAGTTAATTTGTTGATTCTTGCTGTCTTTTTCCTCCATAGATACACAGCGTACATAAGAAAACATATGGTAGTAAGTAACACAGTTATCATTTCAACTGAAACAAGATAAAAAGTAAAAACACGTACATCTTTAGTTACTTTAACAGCTTTATAAGAGTGTAGGGCATTACTAAGGTGGTTTTCCAGTGCTTTCTCAATCCATAAAAAAATCATTGCGTAGCGTTACACCAGACCCAATGAAATGAACTTTTCCTCATCCCAGATTTATGACATTATTTAAATTTTCCTGATAAAAACGTTAATTAACCACCAAAATATTTATTCGTCTTTTTGTTTACTTTATTCATAACTTTTTTACAAACTTTGTTTTAAATGTTACCAGCTTTATCATTGTTTTAATAAGGTTATTTTAAACTACCTTAAACCTAAGAAAAGCGTTGTTTCGTCTCTAATTCACAAGGTAACAATGCTAATTTAGAAGAAAAAGTTTTTCTTCAAAACAAGAAAAGATGAAATTAAAATGATCAATAAGTAAGGAACAAATCGTTCAAACTATTATCAAATTAGTAACTAGAACTAAAAAAGTCTACAAATCGTAGATATTTTTTAAAAATAAGCACCATATAGTCTGTATTTGTAAAAAGTAACCTAATTATTTGCATAATAAACGCTTCATTGAAGACTACAACTAACTGATAAAAATGTAATAAACCGACATATTCATAAAATTTCTTGCGTTTCCTGCTTTGACTGTTTACTTTAATGCGTCTATTAAAATTTTACAGGCCCGTTTCCAACGATAATAATAAAATTGCGTGTACGCCTTCATAATAAAGGTATTTATAAAGAACTAGCTAAAGTACTCGTTCTTCGAACGGTTTCCTTGGTGCCGTGGACGGTCGGTTGGGTTACCGAGTTCGATCCCTGTCAGGTCTTATATTCTTTAACTATTCATTGTTATCTACCTCCTTTCAACGTCAGCATTATTATTTATGAAAAAAAAAATAGTTGAACGTAAAATAAAAGCGAGATCTTGGTGTTTTAAATTAGGTATGCAGCGCTTTATTATTTTCATAATAAATGAAAGGTAAATCATAATAGGAACACCACGATGGTGACCACTATTAAGACGATTAATTCATTTTTGACAATGTGACCAAGAAAAGGTGTACAAGATACTGGTGGAATGGGTAGGTAGGTAATTGACTGCATGAACACGGGTTTTACCGGCGCGTAGGTTTGTGTTTATTGTACTGTTTAATTTGTATATAATACGTAAATATACTAAAAATATTGGTTTAGTTCTTTTAAATTAGTAACATCACCGTTATTATGCATGAAAATGAAAAATTTTACATAATCAAACTTATTCGTCTTTAAAAGTTTCGTAATTTCGATTATACAGTATAACATTTTTTGATACATTGACTTTTAACGGAGACATTCGTAGTTTTTTGTTCACCCCTCCCTCTGAACTCCCCTATCCCTTTGTGATATTAAAATAGTTTATAGCCTATTTTAATTTTGATTATGTCCAGAACCTATATACCGAAATTAATTGAATTTGGTTCAGCGGTTCTCGCGTGATGCCGTAACATACAGACAAAAAAAAATTCAGCTGAACTTATTTTCGGTGTTTACGTGGTACATCTTGCGTAGAAACAAAATTTGGGGCATTTTGAAAAATTGTACAAACAAAATCACAATTTTATTTATATAGATAGCCCATACTTGTACAACCAACCTCAATTCGCTTCATATCCATAAATAGTTTATTCACAGACCGTACAACACTTTGTACTGAAATATTTTGAAAAGCTTAGCCATGCTTTTTTATTAATAAAAAACTTTTACAATGCCGGAATAAACCAAGAAACCTAATGAACCGAACTAAATTCAGACAAGTAATTAATTTAGGACTTTTTAGGGTTTTTATGAAGAGAAAAAAACAGAACACCAGGTGGACAGAAGAGAGGATAAAAACCTTCTGTGAACGAATACTGAGAATGTGGGCTGCAAAAAGAGCTTCCAGAAACATCTAGTCACTTCACGTATCTAAAACTAGCCATAAACGAAAAAATAAACTTTAAAAATGCTCACTATAATACCATTGTTCCTGCGAATTTATGTGTATGAAACATCCCCAATATTGTATCGGTTTAATAAATGTATTGATTCTGATCCAAATTTAATAAAAAGAACGAAATTTCTACTAAAAATAGAAAATTGATAAAGGGGTAGTCAACCCAGTAAATGAAAATCAAAACCACTACCTATAATTTATCATTATATATTTTAAATGAAAGAGTACTTTACTATTAATGATCTACTACTTGAACCAGGCCAACAAATTAATTACATCCCCTAATATAAGCGTGGGTGTAGAAAAGCAGGCTTTAACGGGGAATCAAATATCTCAAGTACCAAGAAAGATAACAACATGATTACTGTGCCAAAAAATACAGAACATTGCTGTCTATTATCTGTTGTATGCTCTTGTATGTAGTTTTTTTACAAGAATTTAATTGAGAAAAACCATATTTTCAAAAAATTTATTTTATGTATTCACAAATTATTTTTTAACTAAATTCCTATCAAATTTTTGTAATAATCATTCAACAGATAATAGAGCAAAAAATTATGAACATTAAAAAAAATTAATCCAAATATCTACAATACAAACCAAAATATTTAATTCCCAAGAATGTACAATTAAGCAAAAACACATTTTCGGAAAACTTAATTTAAAGTTTAAGGAACACTCGCTTTGCTAGTGAGCTATTTTTACAAAATAATTTATTTATCTGGTCGTTATGTAAATAAATAGTCTATTTACCGTCTATTTATTTACAAAATAAACCTACAGTAACTAGTAAATTTCTGATTTATAAAATTTTCACAATAAAAACCTAATAAACCGTTGCTGTGACGACAAAAAATATTTAAATAGATGTTTTTACAACTTTTTGTCAACGACAAACAAAGTATACACATGCTGTGATTCAGAAAATTTTAAACGTCAAAAAAATGTAAAAAATTTCGATTTTTTTTTTACATTCATCATAAGTTGACTACCCCCTTAAAATCATCTTCATGAGTTGACTACCCCCTTAACACAAAAATTATACCTACTACTTTTTTTTTAACTTATGGTTTTATGCAGTTTTGCTTCAAATGCACGTCAATGCTGTAATTTTGGAATTGCTGGTGAAATAATAGTAATTAAAAGAATAAATTAAAATTAACTTCATGGTACTTACATGTATTCTGTTTTGTTATAGCTACCAGAATATGTATTATTACGATAAAATACTTAAGTAAACCTAAACCAAATTCAGAAACTTAAAAACAATTTCATTTATATCATGAGTCCTGCGATATATTAGGATGTACCTCCAGATGCATCAAGCTTGTAGGGTGTGCCCAAAGTGACATTCAGTGCTGTTCTGAAGTCGCGACAAAGTGGTTGTATAAAAATACATTACATGAGATTTATACAAGGTGACGTCACAATAAACTCTATGGCGAATCAGATAGGGTACGCCCTCCTCCTTTTCGAGAAAAAATGATACTAAAGAAAGCAAAGGTGTATGACTTGCAGAGGTGAAGGAACGAACAGTTTGTACGAAAAAACGACGTATTGATACACTAGAACAAAGCTTTGCAAACGTTTTTGTCATTTTAAGTAGTACCTATCCATTCCACATGGTAATGCTAATGTTTTGAGTAGATTACTTATACCACTGAAGAGCATGTTTTGCTACAGCTCTGGACGCAAAAAAAGGAAATTCACCAGACAATGATTAGGCTTGTAAACTGAGAAAAATTCTCGACCAGAAAGCAAACTTACATACAAATATTGGCAATAAATATTGAGTTGGTCTCTTTGGTGAAGTGGTTAACTTCCTAGAGTACAAAGCGAAAGGTCGAGGTTCAATGCCTGGTTAGCTTCTGGAAATTCTAATACATTGAAGTCAGCGATAACATACAATTTTACCAACAACAGTCACTTAAAACCGAGCTGTTCATGAGATTTTAATTTAAAAATCTGGTGTGAAACACTCACAAACTTTCTCTTGCCAAGGCAAATAATTAACAATATAAAACCTAACATTAGGAATAAAACATTAGGTATAAACAAAAAAACTAACCTCAATTAACATAACCTAATTTTAATCATGAGTGAAAGACGCAAAATGAAAATCAACCTCAGTTTGGCTTAAAAATGCGAAAAATCACTCTTTCACGCTAAACTAGGCTCTGTAGAGAAAAATTCTGTAAAGAAAAGTTGTAGATCTTTTAATTTTCAATAAATTTGATTATATACACTTTTATTTGATTTTTATACCGGCCGCATTGACGTAGTTGGTAACGTGCTCGCCTCTCATCAACCAGTCTTGGGTTCGAATGCCAGGCACGGCATATTTTCCATACGTTACAAAAAATAATTTCATCCTTCACCTTTTCAGCATAATTTTCAGTAATTGCAGAACAGTCGGACATTAAACCAAAAAAACTAAACAAATCTTTAAAAAATCTATTTTTTACACGTTTTCGTGAGAAAAAAACAGAAAATCGCTAACTACCGCTAAACTAAGCATTAAAAAATGTTTGAAATAAAAGTTGTAGAGTTTTAAATTCTCTACAACTTTTATACGTATATACATTTTTGCGCTAAAATGCATATTAAAGTCACAATCTTAAAAAAACAATTATTTACGAGAAAACAACCTCCCCAAGAATTTTTAGCAGACATGGCGCCTACCCTAACTTGCAGAGGATAAAAATGTAGTGAGGCGATTTTTAAAAAATCGTAGGAGCCGTTTTTGAGAAAATCGCAAAAAGTGAAAAGTGACACGAATAAACTACTACTGCCGGTTGACCAATTTTGATGAAAATGTTCGTGTCGGTTGCTGTAGTAGATTCTAACTTAAGTTTCAAGTTTCAAATTTGTACGATGTTCCGTTCCTGAGATATTCTGTTCACACACAGACCAATCGCTAAAAAAAACATGTTTATTTTGGTTCAGGAGTTCTGAAAACGTGCATATCCGGTGAAAACTCGATTTTAAAAATCGGCATGAAAACAATAGTCTACTTTCCTTCCTTTACTTATGGTACCGGGTGTCCATTAAGTCTGGAAATGGCTGAATTACAGAAAAGTGAGCGTGACTAGGTGACCAGAATGACTTTAATTGCTTGTTGCACCAAAAAAAACTATTCTGGGTGATATTTGAAATTTTTGTCCGCCATATTGGATTTAACTTTCTTAATTTAAATAGGATGATGGTCATATGATACATGATTTCGATCTAAAATTTCAAAATAAATTCAATGCCGAGAACCGGAAATCGATATCTTTTTTCGTTTTTGAGATATTACCATTCAACTATCCAGATCGGGGCAGAACGGCCATTTCTCCCTCCTCCGTCTTTGAGCCTACATAGACAATTTTGGTAGCAAGTGAACGACTACACATAAGATTATTGAAAATAATAACTTTTTTAATATCTCCACTCGTTAATAAATGGGAAATTATTGTCATTAAGAAATACGGAAAAACAATTTAACGGCTGATTTATTGCATTATTAACCTTTTGAGGACTATGAACGTACGGGTACGATTCATGTTTTTCGGTCCAAAATACTACGAACGTACCGGTATGTTTGCTTCTGTTTTTATACTTGTGCTGACATCTATCATTTTCTCCATGTACTACGTGTTATACACGAATAATTAATTTAGTAGGCTTTGTTTTATGCGATTGAAACAGCACGTGTGTTTTGTCTAACCTCACTTATGAGTTCCGAAAAGTTTTTATAGTTGTGTTAGCTTCTTGCTACCGTTTGTTTACTAATACAGAATACTTATTTATAGTTTACTAATAAAGAATTTTTATTTCTTGTGAGTATAAGTGAGTTTTATTATAATGTAAATCGTGTTTCGAGTATATATTTGTTTTATTTTGAACGTTTCATTTCATTGTGTATTTTGTATATTATACGAGTGGAAATGGCCAGTTTTAGTGGTAGGCGTCTACGGGATGATGATAAATTACAATATATAACTAATCCCGGATTCAGATATTGAAAATTACAATGAGAGTGATAGTGAAAATTCATTTTATGTACGGCACGATAAATGTGCACATGATGTGCGCGCGCATGCACGTATGGGCACTTGACTGTGCATGTGAGGGTTATTTACATGTATAAGTATTCAAGGGGTGGAAGTTTGTAAAAAAAAAAATAGCAGAGAGATAATAAATAAGGGAAGCAGAAATAGACGAAAAACCTAAAAAGAATTCAGGCTGTCAGCTGAGTTTTAGGTTGGAAAACATAGTCCTCAAAAGGTTAAACTACAGTATTTAATTTGTTACCAGATAATACTTATTGTTTGTTATTTTTGTAAATATTTGTATTTAAAAGGAACTAATTTGTGAAAGTGAGTTACATAATTGAAAATAAAATTACCAAATGTTTCTTGACTCAAGAGTAGTTGTTGAAAGTGGCCTCCTCCTACTTATTGACAATAATATGATGTACGTGCGTAAAAACTAGTTACAGCATTCCCATACACAGGAATTCCCTTGGGATTCCAGCAGATTCATTTAGAATTCTTTGTTTGAGTTCATGCAGACTGTTAGGTTTCGTTCTGTAAACTTTGTTTTTTAAGTATCCCCAAAAAAAGTAGTCTAATGGACTCAAATCAGGTGATCTCGGAGGCCATTCAATTGCTCCTCTCCTAAGTATTAACTGGTAACAAATTAAATACTGTAGTTTAATAATGCAATAAATCAGCCGTTAAATTGTTTTTCCGTATTTCTTAATGACAATAATTTCCTATTTATTAACGAGTGGAGATATTAAAAAAGTTATTATTTTCAATAATCTTATGTGTAGTCGTTCACTTGCTACCAAAATTGTCTATGTAGGCTCAAAGACGGAGGAGGGAGAAATGGCCGTTCTGCCCCGATCTGGATATTTGAATGGTAATATCTCAAAACCGAAAAAAGATATCGATTTCCGGTTTTCGGCATTGAATTTATTTTGAAATTTTAGATCGAAATCATGTATCATATGACCATTATCCTATTTAAATTAAGAAAGTTAAATCCAATATGGCGGACAAAAATTTCAAATATCACCCAGAATAGTTTTTTTGGTGCAACAAGCAATTAAAGTCATTCTGGTCACCTAGTCACGCTCACTTTACGGTAATTCAGCCGTTTCCAGACTTAATGGACACCCGGTATACGTTCCTTTATATTCATATAGGCAAGAGAAAGTAAAAACAACTTTCCGAACAAAAAAGATAAACAAAATATCTGCCTCAAAGGAAACGCTTTAAAATAAACGTCCAAGGTGATTCCCTCCAAAAACAAATACTTTACACACGACAAATCAATAAAATCCCCGTAATGTACCCAAGACTCTACGTAAGAGTGCCGTATTAACAATACAATAACAAATCAGACATTAATTTTACTAGAAAATACGGTAAATATTAAATTTAATGAAACAACTTCTTCGGTAACGGGTAATTTTAGTTAAATACCCGATTAATTTCGACCAATTTTCTCCCTATTTTATTATTTACTTTTTGATCTGCTAATACTCCCTTATAAAACCAATATCTTCTAATTTCTTTCAAGAGGTTACACCTTCCCAAAACGTGTAAAACGTTCTCCTGCTCATGACTATTCCACAACGAACATGTTCTTCACTTCATTTCCCTGATGAATGACATAATTACGTATCAGCAAACCTGTTCTAACCCGGGTAATGGAACTTATAAAACGCCTAAAGTAAAGGTCATTACAGTAAAGTACCGATTATCCGAAATAATTAGGGTATGACAATTTCGGATGACCGATATTTTCGGATAATCGATCACACTAGGGAAAGGCAATATTGATAAAAAATAAAAAACTTAGTAGTAAAAAATATCAATTTTAATTGTGGAAAACAATAAAAATTGTGAATTTATACAGAATCAAAATAAATAGAAATAAAAATACGTTAAAATAAAATATTGTAAGTTGTTATAAGAAACAAAAATTATTCACCTATTGCAGTTCATTGTTTTTTTTTAAATAGCTCTTTTGCGTTGCTGAATAGGGCCTATTGTTCTTTCGCTTTAATGCTGCTAGATCCCTGACTCGTTTGACAATCAGGAGAGTAGAATAATCTGCTTCACGCTGCATTTCATACCAAATTAAAGCTGTTTCTAACGCTTCAAATGCTTGACTATTTGTATTTTATGAATTTTATGTGTACTAGTCAAATTCGCGCAGACAACAGCTGTTATGCGATCTTTACTGATATTTCCACCGGGAGGAACTGATTCGCTGAATCCTGAATCCTGGTTGAGAGGGCTAAGAAGCCCTATGATGGCGACATCGTGTTAAGGAACACCTGGTCGCTCGGGGAACAATATAACAGAATAATTGCAACCTCAAGAAATTTAGGGGAAATTTTATAGTTTAAATAGGAAATAGGATTCTGGTTCGTGGGGCATTGGAACTGGGACTTGAAAGGAGGTAATTTATTTTTAGAAGTTATTTGTGGAAAATTTAAATTAAGGGACAAGTGGGTTTAAGAGCGGCTCTTTTATTTTATTTTATTTTTCAGTGGCCTTTTTTCAGTTTTGTGGGAGGCCTATTATCTTGGTGAGGGGAAGGCATGCATTTTACTGAACGTGGACTAAAGGTATAATTTAAGGTAGGGGTTAGTTTATGATTTCAGGGGAGACGGAAAGGGTAGAGTTTGGCATAATCACCGGCCTTTTTATCTTCTGAGTGTTTATTAATTTAAAATGGCGGCTCTTTTCACCGTAGTGGAGTGATTATGCATAGGAACATGGGGACAACTACCAACTGGGGGGAGTGAGTCATACAAGTAGGAGGGGCATGGGCAAATAAGAGGAATACAGGGCAGAATAAAAATGTGGCAACTCTAAATTTTGTTAAGTGGGTCATACTAAAATTTAGATAAAGTCGTGGAATGGTAATGGGATAGAGACTTCAGGTGGGTGTGGGCGTCGGTACAAGTCCTGAATGATCTGGGGTCCGTCAGTTTTCCCAGCGTTGTGTAGCCGTTTCGAGGTATTGTAAATAAAGTCCTCCATAGAAGGGAAGAGAAGGTGTTCGTGTATGATACGATTGGATATAAGATAGTGGAACTGTGTGATGCACCGGAGAACTTTGTTCTGGTATGCTGAAGTACGTCTTTTGTTGGACTTGGAGAGAAAGGGCCACCATACCGGTGACCCGTACAAAAGGAAAGGACGTAGGATAGAGGAGTACAACAGAAGTTTCAGTTTTGAGGAGTATGCAGGAGAGAGGAACAAAGGGATGAGTAAAGCGAACAAGGCCCTACCCTTGCTAAGCTTGCTGTCAATGTGCTGTCGAAGTGTCAATCGTTTATCTAGGTCAACCCCTAGATATTTCACGCTGTTCTGCCATGGGAGGAGTTCCCCTTCCAATCGTAGAGGCGGAGGAACATTGCGTTTTAGCGTAAAGTGGATTGCTTCGCATTTTGTGGGGTTAAGTGATAGTCTCCAGACACGACACCAGCTAGTGATGTCTAGAAGCTGAGTTTGAAGCGCGCGGCAATTGAGGCGAAGGCATCTGCCGTGACGGTACAGAATAGCATCATCGGCAAACAGTCCCGAATTGGATTGAATCACGGACAGGAAAATCGAAGGTGTACATAAGATAGAGGATGGGCCCAAGGACCGAGCCCTGAGGTACACCCGCGGACGAAGGGGTGAGTGGGGACATGGCCATGTGGAACTGAGGAATAGTGACAGAGACTTGGAATTGTCTTCCAGTAAGATAGGAATGGAGTAATCGGACAGTTGAGGGGGGAAAGAATTGTGCCAGTTTGTAAAGGAGGCCCATATGCCAGACGCGGTCAAATGCAGCCCGAAAATCAAGCAGTACAGCCGTCGTGTCACAGTAAGAATTTCTGGCATCCACAAGTGCCGTGACGATGCGGAGGAGTTGGGTAGTTGTGGAGTGTCCTTGACGAAAACCAAATTGCTCGGGGGGAAGAACAGATTCAACAACAGGTCGCAGGCGTGGGAGAAGAAGCCTTTCGAATAATTTTGACAGGATCGGCAAAAGGGAAATTGGTCTATAACTTTCGGGATCAGTTGGACGTTTGTGGGGTTTCAGAATAGTAATGACTTTGGAAACCTTCCACGAAGAGGGGAAATGTTGCAGCGCCAACACTGCATTGAAAATTGTCAAAAGATGAAGCTTTAGATCTGGCGGGAATTCAGGATGGCGTATCCAGAGACATTATCAGGACCAGGGGCCTTACGCGGATTAATCGAGGAAATTACAGAGGTGACATCATCCTCCGTGAAGGGCTGTAAGTTACAGGGCGTAGGGTCAGAGAGCGTTGAGTTGACTTCATCATGAATGAGTTCATCCTGGTCATGATGAACGGGCGGAGGGGCAACAAAATGTCGTTCAAAATGCGAAGCGAAAGTGTCAGCAATCGCCTGCGGAGAATATGTCAAACCATTAGGTGTCATCAGAGGATGCGACTTCCTCTGGGTCGACAACAAACGACGTGTAGCCTCCCATGGTCTTCCGTCATCCGCTACTCGATGAAGGAAGTCCTCCCACTTACTACACCGGTGACCATCGAGTAGCAGTTTACACCTAGCAGCGGCACCGTTGAACAGATCCCGATGATGTGGATCTCTGGTGCGCTGCCAGAGCCTTCGAAAGCGACGCCTATCGGCGATTGCTGCTTTGATAGGAGCTGGAAGTGATGACCTAGTGCGAGGCGGGCGTGGGTGCGAGTTCTGGGCAATGGAATCGGAAAGTATCGAAGTGAGGGAATCAAGATGGGACTCAAGCTCAGTTACAGTGGTAATAGTAGGGGGTTCAGGTGGAATTAGGGAGGCAACTGAGTCATAGAAGGAACGCCAGCAGACCTTCAGAGAAGGAGGCGGGACAGGGATACGAGCAGTCGAGGACGTGAAAGTAAACAGAACTGGATAGTGATCAGAATTCAATTCAGGTAATACATCGATGTCTGGGACGGAGGCAAGATCGAGAGAAATAGCGTAATCAAGGATATCAGGAAGTTGATAGGTGAATGGGGGCACCCTTGTCGGGGTGTCAGGAACATGGAGCGCTAACGACAAAGGAGACTGCTCGAGGAAGGACAGGAGTTCAGTACCAGCAGTGTTCGTTGTTCGGCAGCCGAGGTCCGTGTGTTTGCTGTTCCAATCGCCAGCTGCAAACACAGGTTGACGTTGGTCGAAAAGCATAGCAAGGGCTGCGGGGTGGAAATGGGCAGCAGATGGGGGGCGGTAAACTGAAATGAAAGTAACCAGACGTGAGAAGAGAGGCACCGTAACAGCGACATGTTCAATCGAAGGAATATGGGTCACGTCAAGGAAGTTATGAACATGTCTCTTATGTATCAGAACAGCTACCCCTCCTGCCGGGACCACAGCGCCAGGTCGATCGGCACGATACACAATGTAGGGGGATAGACGAAAGCGAGTAGTAGGTAAAAATTTAGTTTCCTGTAGAAGAGCAACGTCAATATCGTAATCTGTTAGTACTCGTAGTAGGTCGTTTCGTTGGCGTAGGATGCCATTGCCATTCCATGACATAATGCGAAAACGCATTACAAAAGGAGAGAGGTCAGAGATGAGATAAGGATAGTGATAGCTTCAGAGGCGGAGCTAATAGATGTTAGTTGAGGAAGAACATTAGCCACCCAAGCTAGGAACTTAGGGGAGGTTAAGAACTGGACGATCGTAGAAAAATCGAATGCAGTGCTGTCCTTAGGAGGGACTTTTTTAGCCGGGAGTGGCGGAAACTCCCTTTCGGAGAAGACCGGCTTGGATGGCTGTGAGTGGTGGGACCACTCAGAAGTCGGAAACTGGTTCTTGGTGGTGGCCCTGTGCACAGGAGCCTTCTTAATGATTGTTTTGTTATAGCTCCTCTGAGTAGGAGGGGAAGAAGAGGAAGAGGGTTGTGATTGTGTCGCCTGGGACTTGGCGGTAGACGGAGCTGATGAGGAAGCGGCCGTCGACTGGGCGGCAGCCTTGCGCCTCTCGGCAAGAAGCCGGACATGTAATGGGCACCCCCGATAACTACCAGGGTGCTGGCCATTACAGTTGCAGCAGCGAGGCTGTTCAATTAACTTGCCTTCACACTGAGCTGCGTCGTGCTTACCGCCGCACTTGACGCACCTTAACTCATGGTTACAATTAACCGATGAGTGGCCATAACGCTGGCACTTAAAACATTGTGGCAGACCCGGCCGTGGGCGGAAGGCCTCCACGGTCACTTCAATGTTGAAGATCGAATCGACCTTGTAAATGTCCTCGAAGCGAGGTGACTTGCGCAACTTGATAAGGAACACATTGATTGGCCTGCCAGCTCGGCCAGTTATATTCTGGCAGTGGCTCACCTCGAAGCCACGCTCAGCGAGGAACATCTTAACCTCTTCGGGTTGAAACGAAGAGTGCAACCCTTTGATTGCCACTTTGACCTCATCAGGCTCGGTTGTATAGTAAGTGTGGAAGTTAATGCCCTCCGAAAGGAGGACAGCCTTGCACTTTTGGAAGTCATCGATATTCTTTGTAAATAAGGAGTAAGAATTGCCACGTGTCGTGACCTTGAATGACTCCGTGAGCTGACTGCTCAGTGTCCTTGTTAACGCGGCCCAGTTGGCAGGGGCGCGAAACACAAACGGAGGAACGACGTGCTTCGACGTGCTTGACTCCACGGCTTCGACGTGGAGTCGAATCGGGGGGTGAGGTTGCAATCGGGGTGGTAAGTGATTGTACGTCACCTGAGTTGGTGCGAACTCGTTTTCGGTGGACGGTGGTGAAGCCTTCGTTGTCAGGTACTTCCATTGATGATGTTGTCGGAGCCGGTGCGCTGGTCGATGAAGAGGAATGGGTTATTTGTTGCGTCGCTGCCGTCGCCATCTCCCAAATAGCACACGTCGTTGAATCCTCTAAAGTGGTGGGTGCGTCTAGGTTCATGGAGCCCAATCTCCCTAGACGCAAAGTACCGTAACGACGGTGCCTGTCTGTGCCAAGCCCAGGTATTAAACCTTATCGCCCGGGCCGGCACACAACAAAACACGCGTATAACCTCGTAGGTTACACAAATAATCACACAAATGAAATAAATAATAAATACACAAAGAATCAATGAAAACACGTAATTAACACAATAATAATAGAGCACAGTAAATAAAATAAAAATGTAAGACGCTATTTAATTAAACAAAACGTAAGACGTTAATAATATCAAACGTAAACAAACAGTCAATAAACAATGGCGGCTAACTGATTCGCGTTTACTTGCTAATGTCTTTAGATACATTAAAAGTTTACGACTTGTAGTCAATGAGCTAGATATAGACTGGAGGCAGCACTGTGAAAATGAATTGCGTGCCGTCAGGCTACCGTGCCGCCATTATGTGGTGAGGATAGATAACGCGCAGTATTCAAACTCTCATACAAATCAAATGACTGAACGTTGATAATTTAACGTTTAATGTAATATTTAGGGAATCAATTCTCGATAACAAAATTCATAGTAATTTTATTATTCATTATTAGTTAAATACAGTATTCCTGTAACGTAATATTTTGTTTAGAAAGGCAAAAACACATTACGTTAAATCTAACTGAAATGCAACACAGGCCAAATTACATTGATGTTACCTGAGTTCTTTCTT
Source organism: Catonia carolina (assembly GCA_035578175.1). Classification (NCBI taxonomy): domain Eukaryota; kingdom Metazoa; phylum Arthropoda; class Insecta; order Hemiptera; family Achilidae; genus Catonia; species Catonia carolina. Next base: position 248,687,083 of record JAQMRL010000001.1, on the reverse strand, counting down.
ATTGGTTTCTTCAATATATGTAAATACACCAATATATATTGAGAATATTTTATTTTACAATTATATTAGTTATTTTAATATGTATCATGTTAGCTATAACTAGTTAGCAAGAAATTCAAAATCAAATAACCCTTACTTCTTTGTTTTTGATAAGCCTTTTAATTATTTTAAATTGTTCACACATATTACAATTATCTTTGCTGAAAAATAACTTTTTGTAGAAATAATCAAATTTTTAAATAAGTAAAATCTTTTGGAAATTTACTTTGCAAAACTTTTTACTCAAGATATTTGATTTTAGCTATTAGTATGTAGGTGTATCTTGTCCAGGATTATCACTTAACAAAAGGACATTTTTAAAATTAAATCTACCTTGTAACTAGTTTAACCTTCACCTATACTCTTCACACATGATATATTATTAATGTTGTTGTATATAACACAGCCTAATGCTGGTTAAAACCATACTACTATTATCTATCTCTCCCACATCTTACTCATGTTTTCATACACTTGGAAAGATCACTAAAAATAATTTCTCTTTAAGAAAACAGGATTGTAAATAGAAACACAAAGGAATTTGTTAAAACCATTTTATTTGTTCATTTAAAAGTTAAACAATTCTGTAAAACTTTAATAGTTGTGTTGGTATAATAATAATAATGATAACATATTTTTTATTTCATCACCAAAATTGTACAAAACAGTAACAATCATCACAAAGATTACTTAGCTACTATTTCCAAAAGTAAATTAAATTGATACAAAACTTAATATTAATAATAATAACAATATAGTGAATTTTATTATACTGTCAATAATAATTATTACATACATTTACCTTACAAAATACACTTCAGTAGCCTGGAGGTAAAGGGCACCATGTCCATTTTTACCAAAATTCTGTTTTTGTCATATTCTTACATAACTTTTTACGCTCTTTCTAATGGTATAAAGCACTATGTTCTACAATTAATAATAGCCAATTTAGCAAAAAGTATAAGGCACCAACATGGTATGTTTTCTACAGGTGTAAGGCACTATGGATGTCCACATAGTGCCTTATCGCTCTAAACTTTAAGTATCATAATGGAGTTGGTGCCTTGAATTAGTCATCAATGTTATGTTGTTTTGACTATTAAAAATTTGTTGTTTGAACTGAAGTATAAACATTGATTAATTAGCTTATTTTCTGTTATTCCATTTATTATTTTTCTCATTTTCTGTTGTAATGACATGTATGTAGTACAGCTTCGGTGCCAGTCGAATGTACAGCCGAGTATCGTGTGTTATTATTTTGTTTTAAGAAACATTACAAGTTTTACTTTTCATTAATAAATCACTACAGCAGGGAATGTTCAGCTAAAAAGTTTCTTGAACTCGGATTTCCATTGCTTGAATTCATGTTGCTAAGTGCAAAGAAAAACAAATTGCCGAAAAGAAGACTGCTCAGTATTGATGTTAGGATGCAGAAGGGAATGGAAGTGATGATCGAAATCAAGAAGAGAAAGCTGGGGTACCTCGGCCACGTCTTGAGAGGTCCAAAATATGAAATCCTTCATCTTGTCATCCAGGGAAAGATTATGGGCAAACGATTGGTTGGAAAAAGAAGAACCTCCTGGCTACGGAACCTGCGAGAGTGGTTTAATTTGTCATCCATCGACCTATTTAGAGCTGCAGTTTCCAAGGTCAGGATTGCCATGATGCTAGCACACCTTCGTAATGGAGATGCTACATGAAGAAGAAGAGATGTTATGCTGATATTTTCAATACAAAATTTAATTTGTCATTTAAACCTCCATCAAGTAACACACACAACATATGGAGGTTGACTTTCCATATAGCCTTAAATGATAAAGAAAGCAAGGTAGAGAATTTACAAGTCTTACTCCATGGGACTGGCAACAATTAATTAGCCTTCTTCAAATAACTATTTTTCACAATATGGAATTGTGAGATTTTGAAAACTTTACAACATTAAATGTCGTAAAAAGGAGACAACGTAAACAAAAAACTGTGGAAGCTCCTTTTGTTACCAGAAGAACCTGCATAAAACTGTTACAATGTTTTTTTTTACATTAGACTTGGATGTTATTGTAGCCTATTTAAAATAGCTTTCAGCCTCCTTGTCCTGCCTTAGGGTTCCTGATATTTTATAGCCTAATTAAATCAGTTAAGGCACTGAAATAATTATAGAGTAATCCAATTAGGTAGGCCTAGGCTTTGTAATTCAATTGAACTAAGCCAAGCCTACCTGGGAAATTTCATTCCTGGAAGATCAAAACTTTGGGTTTAATTCTTTGAGTGAAGTATAAATTTATTATAGATCAATAATAATGAAATGGGTGGAAAAATAACCGAGATAAAATTAGTTTATAACAAATACCGGTATTTACAATCTCAAAGGACTTGAAACTCATACAGGCACTCAGATTCAGCTGTTTTAAATTGGTTATTGATAAATAATTATGAACTTTCGTATGAAACTGGACCCCACTTCCTTTTCTATATTTTTCACTGCATCCAAATGCAACACAATATCGAACCATAATTATTTATATAATTTGCATTAATAAAACTAAACACTAATGTTAAATAAAACCTCATTTACGGCATGTAAAGTTTCAGAGCGCTATCCTCACCACAGTACCAACATAACAAAATTACAGCGGCACGCTTTCCAAGAGTAAACGCCGTGTCAGTGCTATCTCCAGTCATATATCTAGCTCAATGCTTGTAGTACACGTAGCGTTGTCTACCAGATCGAGTACAGAAGTAGTTCGTCTTCTACCTACACAATTTGCTGAAAAATAAAAAAAAACTGATTTCGGATAATCGGGTTTCAGAAAATCGGGGTTTTACTATCATGTAGCTCGCGACTCCTAGTCTGTGACTAAATTTAGAGTACCAACGATGAAGTATTTTCCTGCCATAACTGTTTAAAAAAATATTTAATATATAATGTAGGCTAGGCGTACAATATTTTTGTTTAACCTAAGTTTTTTTTAAATTTATTTAACGTCGCATCAACTGCAACGGTCATTAGCGATGACGTTGGGGTGTAACTGGAGGATAAAATGATTTTTTTGTAACGTATGAGAATATGCCATGCCTAAGTGGGATTCGAACCCACGACCGCATGATGAGAGGCGAGCACGTTACCAACTACGCCAATGCGGCCAGCTAACCTAAGTTTTACAAAAACTTATTTTTATTTAGTTTATTTAAATTCGGATCATAGTTTATTTAAATCATTAAATGATTTAAATAAAGGATGAAATTTTCATCCTCCATTGCACAAAAGTTACACCCCAACGTCGTCGCTAATGACCGTTGAATTTGATGCGACGTTAAATACATAAATTTAGAGAAAAATTTTGACGCAGGAATAAAAATTCAAGTAGAAACAATAAAAATGCTTAGATTCGCCGATGATATAGTAGTATAAGCCGATACAAAGAAAGAACTAGAGGATATCTTTAATGGAATGGATGAGATCGTGAGAAAGGATTACTTCAATAAAATTAATAAGAACAAAACGAAAGTAATGTGCAGCAGCAAGAGTGTTTTAGAAGAGATGGGAAATTTAAAAGTAGGCAACGAAAGTATACAGGAAGTTAGGGAATTCTGCTATCTAGGGAGTAAAATAACAAAGGATGGTAGAAGCACAGTGATATCAAAAGTAGAATTGCTCAAGCTAGAAAAGCCTTTGAAATGAAAAACAGCTTACTGACTACAAACATTGATTTACAAATTAGGAAAAATTTCTTAAAACACTATGTTTGGAGTGTAGCATTATACGGGAGTGAAACAAGGGTGATAAGGGTTGTAGAAAGGAAGAGGATAGAAGCTTTTGAAATGTGGGGTTATAGGAAAATGTCAAAGATTAGGTGGGTGGACGAAATAAGTAATTTAGAGGTTCTTAAGTGAGTGAATGAAAAAAGAAGTATATGGAAGCATCTTACCAGAAGAAGGGATAGGCTAGTGGGACATATCTTAAGACATCCAGTTATTGGTCTATCAATAATGGAGGGTAATATTGAGGGAGTGAATTTTAGAGGGAGGCAAAGGTTGGAATAAATAAAGCAAATTACAAAAGATGTACTATTCTTCAAAGTTATGTAAGCGTATGCGCAGTAGACGGATTTGGTTGAGGTAGTTCTACGAAGAAGGGAGAAATAATGGTGTGAGTAGTACAGCAGTAGAGGGGGAATTCACAGCCGCCTCGCTGGAATGCATTCGCATTGTACACTGGAAACAGTACCGTTACCGTTTTAGTAGCAGTAGGTGTTACAGTGAATAGTGTAGTGTATCAACCAAAACAGTATTTTTCAATACTAACCAAAACAGTATTTTTCAATACTAACCAAAACAGTATTTTTCAATACTAACCAAAACAGTATTTTTCAATACTAAGGATGCCTCAACCGAAAACACCACGTTTGTTTGGCAAAGGAGTGGCGCTCAGAAGTCAAACCAAATGCGTTATTGTGAATGTATTTAAAAACATATCTTCTGAAAATCCTAACATGTCATGCTCAGCAATTCAAGATCGTGTGGCAACCCTTTGTGGAATATCTGTCCACTCATTAAGGAAGTTATTGACGGAGGAGAAACGTCTAGGACAAAACGAAACATTCAGTACACCAGGTAAAATTCGTCCTAGGAAAATTAAAAAAGTAAATATAGATGATTTTCAAAAATGTGCTCTACGAAAAATAGTTCTTAATTTTCATAAGACTCATCACACACTCCCAACATTAAGGAGTGTGTTAAAAGTGTTGAAACTAGAATATCCCGAATTGGAATTTAATTTCACTCATGAAACTTTGCGAAAAATTTTAAGATCCATGGGATTTAAATGGAAAAAGACGGAAAATAAGAGGAGGATCATGATCGAAAAACATGATATACGCTTTAAAAGAGTATGCTATTTGAATAAAATTCGACAGTATAGGGCGGAAAATAGGCCAATCATATTTTCAGATGAGTCGTATATTCATTCAACGCATACCATGAATTTGGCATGGACTGATGAATCAATTAACGGCTACAAAAAAAATATTTCAAAGGGATCAAGACTAATCATAGTCCTCGCTGGCAGTGAAACAGGAGGTGTGGAAAATTCTCTTTTAGTCTTTAAAGCAGGTCAAAAAACAGGAGACTACCACAACGACATGAATGCGGAAAATTATGAGAAATGGATTCAAAACCAGCTACTCAGAAATCTTCCAAAAAATTCAATTTGGTAGATAACGCTCCGTATCACAATAAATTAGCGGCTGCTACACCAAATTCAAATAGCAGAAAGTCAATATTGATGACATGGCTAACAGAAAGAAACATTCCATGTTCTGAAGCGATGCTAAAATGTGAACTATACGAATTAGTTAAAATGAACAAATCACGACACGAGGAGTATTATTTTGATCGCTTATTGGAACGTGAAGGTCATAAAATACTAAGACTGCCACCTTACCATCCCGACTTAAATCCCATGGAATTAATTTGGGCGAAAATAAAAAATGAGATTGCTGTTGAGAATGTTACAAATGACATTCGTAACGTGAAAGCAATGGTTGAACAGAAAATAAGCGAATTGGGTACGGATTTTTGGAAGAAATGTTGCGATCACGTATTAAAAATAGAAAATGAATATTACGAGACAGACAGAGCTATGGAAATGCAGACAGAAAGTCTAATAATTACAAATGATAGTGACAGTAGCAGTGATGGAAGATATGAGAGTGACAGTGAACAGTCTGATGCAGATGACATTGTGCCATTGCAAATATAATTATGACTAATATTGTAAATAATGTATTATATATTGATGTATCCAATACTGTATGATAAATATTTTAGTGAAATTTCTGGTTTCTCCGTACCGTAGGTTTATATGGTCTAGGCCTACGGGAGCCTCTTTTTCCTAAAAGAGCGACCTCCAACATGGTGGAAGGGTTGACGTTTCCTTGGGGGCTTTCCACAAATGTCCACCGACCACTGACAATAAGACAAAATAGTTAACCGTTCCAGCTACGATCTGTTCTCTGCGACAGCTTCAGTAGAATGAGACTTCACGCACGCACATACCTACGCATGCATCGAACGTATGTCATCCCTTCTACAGCCGGCAGTGTTCTCCCACTCACTTCTCATTTCTGCGCGAACCACGCTTACATAACATTGACAGATAGTACGTAGGGTGTTACAGGTGTGTAGATATGAAACGACTTGCGCAAGATAGAACAGCTTGGAGAACTGCATCAAACCAGTTGAGAAACTGATGACAAAAAAACAGTCAGATCAACCGTTCCATTTATTAGCAATGACTACTAGTTACAGGTATGGAGTGAGTATGTTTCAATTTTTAATAATTTCTGGACTCTGACCGGGAGTCGAACCCAGGACCTTTCACTTTACAGTATGCAGCACAGTCTAGTGGTGTAACCACTAGACAATACTGAGGTGGTCTAATTAACTCTTTATTTTATTTACGTATACAGTTAATTAGAAGGAACTTTTATTTTTATTTATTTATTTTGTGTAGAAGTGACCTACATATCATATAAATTAAATTACAGCACTAATTTAATTTTAAACTTACTTGATAAATTATTTTAAGTTGATGGTTAAAAAGTAATTATTTATTTTCTGTTTGTGGTAATATTTGCCTAATTTTATTTTTAAATATCTTTATTACGATCTTGTTAAGCTATAATCAAATTGTACAAATATACAAATTACATTATTTTTTTACTGATGTTTATCCTGATTATTCATCCTGTAATTATTTATTGGCAGTGAAACTGATTGCTAATGCATTTATTGTCCTGTCGTCTTACACCATGATTACGTCTCGTTAAAAGTTATTTTTTACTCAAAACCAAAAAAAAAAAAAATGGAATTAATTTGTTTTCCTTGTACGATTTTTAACTTAACTTTAATGCTTGTGTAATTTCTTGTAGACAGTTTTTTTTATTCTAACATATTTGTCTTATTCGGACTATACATCAGGCTCTTCAGAGTTCTCTTTTAGCTTTAAATTCTTCTTGGGTTTGGATCCCACTCAGGCGCGGCATATTTTCATATGTTACAAAAAATAATTTAGTCCTCCATTGTGCCAGCCGCATTGGCGTAATTGGTAGCGTGCTCGCCTCTCATAATACGGCCTTGGTTTCGAATCCCATTTAGGCACAGCATATTTATATATGTTACAAAAAATCATTTCATCCTTCACCATCTGCATTTGCAGTAATTGCAGAACAGTTGGATGTTAAACCAAAACAACAAAAAAGTACATCCTCCATTGTTGCACAATTACTCCCCATCGTCGTCGCTAATGGCCGTTGCAGTTGATGCGACATTAAATAAAATAAAAAAAAGAAAGTAATTATAATGACTGTTTGTGTTGTTTGGTTTTCACATTGAAAAACTAGATATAGAAAAAACTATAAATTGCAAAATTTTACTTAAGCTTTTGTTATTTTATTAGCTTTTATTACTGAGATTGAAGCCTATGTCCAGGGAACATTTAAGAATATAATATGCATTATTTTTTAAGAATAACGGTTATGTAACATTATTATTGTAATTTGTTATATTATTGAATTTACTTTTATTGTATTTAATTTTTAATCTAGAACTATACACTACAGTAGAATCACTAGAATGGATGAATGTATCAGGTAGGTGTGAAAGGAGGGAGGGGTCACAGCCACCAGTGTTTTGTCCAGGATGATGTTGGAGTGATGATTCACTCTACGATGAGGATGATTTTGATAAAAATGACCATGGCAGCACCAACGATGAGGAGGACTTAAGAGATGGTGATGATGATGGATAAATAGCAACAATATTATTGAAGGAGATCCCTACACCAAAAACGACGAAGACACTTAAAATTTGGAAAATTTTGAATGGCCATATGTCAAGCAAGATCATTTGGATTATGGAGTTAATAAAACAATCTTTATAAATCTTTCTCACAATCTTTCCACGTTTTATGGAGGAAATGCGAAGGTTCGAGTGAAGGGTGTCATTCTGACGTACCAAAGTGTTCCAATAATGAGCCTTATGCATCCAGATTGGAACAATCTAGATTATTGAATTTAGTAATAAAATTTCATTCTTTTTAGTTGGGTTGCAAATAGTCACTGGGTTTGGCTCCACTACTGAATTGGTTTAAGTTTGTTGTATAAAAACTTTTAAAAATATTGGTGGACAATATTACATTAAGATCAGATCTTACCTTGTGAAGAAGTCACAAGATCCCCAGTTGATTGATTAAACCATCAAAAATATAAAAAATTTCAGCTCCCTATACTTAGTTGTTCATTTCTTGAAGTAATGTGTTATGTTAGTGTGTTTACAGTACTTGACTTCTACAAGTAACTATAGACGTACTCTAGAAATGAGAAATTTCTTGAGGGCATTGGTGGAAAGGCCTAAATCATTCAGTACTTTTTTTTGTTAAAAGTTTTCCTGTATTTTTCGCCGCCTCCCCTCTGTCAACTTCTGTTTATATTTTTTTCTCGATCTATCCAATCATCCTTACAACATCCTCTTCTCTCCATGTCCTCATCCAAGTCATCTGTTAAGGATCATCGGGCTCTTACTTTGTTGTTCATTTCCACTGGACTCCAGTACATTACCCGGCGCTATCCATCTGCCATTATCCATCCTTCTCATACTTCCATACCTAATCAGCCTCTTTTCTCAATTTAATTAAAAACATTGCTTTTCCCCATCATTCTCCTTTGTATTTTTTCATGACAACTCAGTTTATTCATATCAGCTCCCAGCTCCGCCTACACAGCTCCATCTTGGTTGCAATAATTTATCTCTTTTTTTTATTTACCTCCCAGCTCTCAGCCCCACAAGACATTATGCCTACAACTGTGTTGAATATTCTTATTTTTGTGTTTTATGTGATGCATTAATCCCATAGTACTGAGTTCAGTTGCCTTATTGGTGTTATGGCTTGTATAACTTTTTTAAACTTAATTTTTATGTACAGAAGCATATTAGAATAAATAAGCTGATATAAAATTAGCATATTAGATTATAAATCAGTTTGGATTCTTCAAAATTTTGGATTAGCGGGTTTGCTGTTTACTAATCTCATAAATAATTTTTATAGACAAAAATATTTTTTATTGATAACTTATTATTATATTTATCAGCTAATATTGGCATAAAAGATTTTGAATAAATTATCGGTTCACTATTCTCATATTTATTCCAGTCGAGGAACGCAAAATTAATTCAGCAGCTAAATTTATATCAGGTAATCCTATTGGGGGTAGTAATTTAAAATTTCGTAGAATTGTTGAAATCACTGATTTCATTTCCAACACTGAAAATTTTTGCCCTGAAAACACACAAAAAGCACTAATTGCAACAAAACTTCAACAAAACTATATAACTTATAAAATCTCTTGTAGTTACATGAAATAATATTTCTCTCTACCAAGTGTGTACATTAACAAGTCATCAATATGTACCAATATGCTTACACCTTGCCCATAACAGGCAAGTGGAGTGTAAATTATTTGCTCTCGATCTGCTAGTTCCAGGGCTACAAAAGATAGTTCTGTTTCTTATCACATAGTCAGCTAATTAAATGACTGAATCATATAAGAACAGAAGAGGTAGAGGTGTAAAAGACACTAATCAGAGTTATCTCCTCTGAAAGTAATGAATTTCATTATACAGCCAGACCTTGTGGTGAATGAAACGAAGGTGTCATATGCAGAGTGGAAAATATGTGCTTTTCAGATGGCCTGGCATGATGATAAGCATATTTTTCCACTCAATGAGGAAGGCAACGTAAACCACCTCACTCCTTGTTTTACTTAATAAAACATCTACAGGTTCAAACCAGCCTTTTGGCTGATGATCTAAACAACACATGCTTACACCAAGGATTATTTCTCCATGTTTGGTGAACCAAGAAAATAATTGAAACTAATAATTTTTTGTCGTTAAAAACAGAGTTTAGTGAACTCAAAAGAAAGATCATTCTTAAAAATGTATAAAAAACGATACTTAATAGTCAATTATCAGCTGAAGCTAAACATGGTATTAGCTATTGTACTCAACAATTCAAGTCATGTAAATGGATGACCTCCAGCGACACATCTCCTTTAAAAAAGTGTTCTTAAACTTGATTAGCAAAAAATGATTAAAGATCATATGTAAATAAATGCACAGCGCCATTGGTTTAGACAATTATATGTCTGCACTATAACGACATCGTATTTGCAGAAAAAAAATTTGAGATTTTACCTTCCCGAACTTCAATGCTGCTTGTATACACAGAGTTTTAGGTTTTGAGTAATATCCACTACCAAACCAAAAGCATTAAATATTCACCAAAAAAAAAATGTGAATTTCAAATAATAAAACATTATTTTTAATACTTACCGATGCAATTTCTAGGACCAGCACTAAATGGGCAAAAAGCATAAGGATATTTTGTTTGCACATTATGCATTGTCTCAGAATCATATCTTTCAGGAATGAATTTCTCTGGATCTGGATATAATTTTGGATCATAATGTAATTGATATATTAATATAATCAAAGAAACTCCTTTAGGAATTATCTGTCCAGCTATAACAAAAGAAAAATTTAATTGATCAAGTAATTTGGCTTTTTACAAAATATGTATTACATTTTCATTTTTATAAATTTCATCCAGGAGACTCCCAAAGGAAGTAATGGACATGAAAAAAATTTCCACACAATATTTATACTATTTTGACACAATAACTTAGTAGATTGTTACTTATTACCTACATTACACATTACACTGTATTTGTCACATTTTTAATTTTTTCCATATCACCCTTTAGAGAGAGCATGCCAAATCAATATTTTAATTACTTATTTAAGTTTTTCTCGCATTTCTTTTCCTCCACAATCTCTTCATTCTTTTGGATCTTTTCTTCTTAAGGAGATAAGCCTACAGTGAATGAATACTGAGAATGAGGGCTGCAAAAAGGAATGTCTAGATGGCTGGGAAATCAATAAAATTTTTCAGGTACTTTTTTATAGTTTACATTCTTGGTTAGTTGGACATAGTCCATTTTTATTTTAGTTTTAGCAGTGTGGTTTTGTTTCTTCCTTTGGGAAGAAAATATCATTTTAATTTTTACTGTATAATGTGATCTGTAACTTTTTTTAGTCATATGATCAAAGAATTTTTACCATGTAGATTTGTGATACCTTTGTGATGGTCTTTCTCAAATTAAGTCATGGTCCATGGTCTAGCTGCCATTCTCCTTTAGTGTAGTTGTGGTATTTCCAGGTTTTAAGTTCTTGAGGATTTCACTTCAAACATGTGAATTTCAAGATAAGATGTAATTTCTGCTGAGTTTAATGAGTCTGTGTTTTATTTTATTTGTTCTCTTTTGGGCATGCCATTTTCCGATGATATCGCAGTATTTTCTTTCTCTGCCTAGTTCAGTGTTGAAGTCTTCAATTAGTAGGAAGTTTCATACGGTACTTGGGGATTTATGGTCCGGTCGAGTAGGCCTCGGAACTTTCTGTTCTTCATGGTCCTGTGGTGAGTTGTTTTTATTATTAGTGGGGTCATAGCGTATAGAAGAGAAAGTGTGTGCACTCCACCCGTCTTCCCTATTACGTGGCGATCCTTGTAAATATTAGCGCTGGTGTCGTCAAGTGCTCGGCTGCTGGCTGTCAGTGCCATCTAACCATAGAGAGTGGTTGTTATTTTACTACCTTTTGTTGAATAATTTGTGATTATTTTTGAAGTTGTTAGTGTGTTTGTGTTGTAAGTTGTTAGTTGTAAGTGTGTATGTGTAATTGGTGTAGGGCTACCGTGTAATTAACGAAGGTGATGTACGTTTATCTTCGTTTAGTAATATTTTAGTTATTCACTAAATATTATTTAGTACTATTTAATATTTAATAAAATAATATTAATATTTATTTAATATTATTAGTATTTTATTTTCTTATTTTACTTTTTTAGTTATTTTTTAGTTAAGTAAACAGTGTGTTTTGTAATATGCCTAGTTGTGTCGCACCGGATTGCAAAAGAGGATATTCTAGTGGAAGTATTTTTTTTTTTTTTTTTGTTTAACGTCCGACTGTTTTGCAAATTGCTGCTAATGCAGACAGTGAAGGATGAAATGAATTTTTTGTAACGTATGAAAAAATGCCATGCCTGAGTGGGATTCGAACCCAAGACCGCGTGATGAGAGGCGAGCACGTTACCAACATCGCCTCAACATCTAGTGGAAGTAAAGCAGCAGAGAAGAGACATTTTTTTGTGTTCCCACGGATCCAAAAACTTTGCGTGCTTGGAGTCATGCTATCAAAAGAGACAACTTCATTTTGAAACCTAGTCATCGCGTCTGTGATTTACGTTTTAATGAGTGCAATATTAAAAAGGTAGATAATTTTATTATTGACGGACAAAATGTTTCCCTGCGGAGAACGAGATGGTGTCTTCAACCGGATGCTTTGCCATCCATCTTTCCGAATCTCCCGACGTATCTTTCGAGCATTAAAAGACAAAGAAAAACCACCTAAAGAGAGAACTTCTCAACCAAAAAAGACCAAGGTAGACAGGTGTAATTCTGAAGTATGTCCCGACGAGTCAGCAAATGACGGCATTCTGGAAAGCAAAATTAGCCTCATCAAACGTTTGCAACGAGAAAACAGTATATGTATTAAAAAACCAAATAAAAACTCTTAAACTTTTAAGGAAGGAAACGACATTAAAAACATTAAAGACAAAGGAGCGAATATCACCGAATATACAGAGAATTCTGGGATGAAATCACTGCCACCTACTGCTAAAAGTGTTGTGAATGCTTTCTTTAGTAAATCGTCTGTCGCCAGTAACACTCGAATGCGATATGAAGACAATTTTATTTTAGAAAGTCTTCTTTTAAAATTAAAATCGCCTAAAGGCTACAGACATTGTTTAAGACACGGTCTTCTTCCTTTGCCTTCCGAGTCACACCTTCGGAGACTTTCAAAAGGTCTCAAATGTAGTTTTGGTATTAATAAGAAGGCAATTGCATCAATTGCGGAAGATCTCAACCCCGAAAAGAATGAAAATGTAGGAGTTCTAGTGTTTGATGAAGTTAAACTTTCTGAGGACTTGCAGTTAAATTCCTGCAATTTTAAAGTGAATGGTTTTGTAAACCTTGGTGAACATACACCAACAAATCAATCACAAAAACTAGTAAACCATGCATTGGTTTTTTTATTTGTGCCTCTTTTAAAGAATTGGGTACAACCAGTAGCTGTCTACGCTTCCTTCAATGCAACACCCGGCACAATCCTAAGTAAAATTTTATTAAGTGTAATAGTTCATCTTGAAAATAGTAATATAAAGATTATTGGCATTACATTAGATGGAAGCCAATCTAATAAAGCAATGTAGTCTAGTTTAGGTACAACCGGTAAAACATATCCACTGACGTGTTCATTTATTAACCCAATAAGGCATGATAGCAAAGTATGGGTTTTTACTGACGTTGTGCATATATTTAAATGTGTACGAAATCATTTTTTATCGAAAGGCAAATTGATGTATAAAAATGAAATTATCGACTACGACCATACAGAAATCTGTTTCTGGAAGACGAAAAACCAAGCTGTCAGGTATAGCTGAGTGTCCAAAATTAACTGCTGCACATATACAGCCCAGTTCATTTAAAAAAATGAACGTTTGATTAGCTTTACAGCTGTTTAGTCGAAGTGTTGGCATTGGATTACAGCATTATCGTAATCAATTTCCCGAAAAGTTTCCATACAGCAAGACTACTGAAACGTTTACACTCGAAATGAACACGATTATAGACATTTGTAATTCACAAATACCGAAAACAGCTTTGCGCGGCGATTGTGAAAGTTTGAAAATATTAAAACGGTTCTTATTAGATATCTGTGACACTAACTTGGAAAGTTTTTTCGCGTCTCAAAGAACTATGGAAAGCTTGAGAGTAACGATTAAAAGTGTAGTAGAAGTAGCAGAATATTTATTTTCTATCGGGTTTTCTTATGTGCTTACGGGGAAATTTAGCCAAGATCCACTTGAAAGACATTTCGGAATTATGCGGTTTTTAAGTTGTGATGACCACCCCTCAACAATAGATTTTATGCACCTGCATAATATGTTACATACAATTTACGTACCCATCAAAAATATTCTACCTTCAACTGCAAACGTAACTTCTGGCGAGGAAAGGCCAATTGCAGTTTACATCACAAAAATGAGACTCATGGCTAAAGAAATGGAAGCGGCCAGCAAGAATGTAATTGAAGCACTTCAAATAAAAATACAAGAAAAACTTGTTATCGATGATTTGTATGTTGAAGATGAAGACGCTACCAAAAAATGCATAATTTACAACTTGTCCGGCTTTATTGTAAAGCAAGCTGCCAAATTCGTTCACTGTGAAAAGTGTATTCTGTTGTTAAAAGCTGACGGTACTGATAATCCAAATTCAACCTTGACAAAATTAAAAGATTACGGCACCAAAAACCAACTAAAGTTAACTTATCCATCCGATGCATTGTATAGTGTTATTTTGTCCTTGGAAAATAATTTAGAAGAGCAGTTACGTAATGGGCTGTGGGACTAAATATTTCTGAGTTTCATTCACACATTACCAGAAATTCCAGTTGATAAGACCATTTCATGTTCCAAAGAATATTTACGTGAGTTCTTGCCGAAACTTCTGTTTCATTATTTTAAATGTAGATTCTTCTTTTACATAAAATCATTACAGAAAAATATTAAGTCACGATTCAACTCAAAACACTCAAGAAAATTATCCAAGTTATCTTAAAGTTTGTGGAATTTTGTTCAAGTACCTGAAGAGTGTACGATGGTTTTGAAGAATAATTCAATGCAGTAAGTTATTACAACTTAGTCAATCAATGTTAATAAATAGGAATATGTACGTCAATATAAATGTAAATGGTTCCATAACTAACAAGCACTGTAAGTACTGATGAAATGTGGACGTTTATCCATAGCTATAATAAAAAATATGTGCAGAACACGATCACTTAACGACCGCAGCGCTCCTAGCGGAGGAATCACGGCAACTCTGAAGTGCACGCACTTTCTCTTCTATACGCTATGGTGGGGTCATGAGCATTTTTTATGGTGTATGTTTCCATAGATATTTTTAGGGTGACGGTTGAGATTCTTAGGGATTTCCACCGTTTATTCTTGGGATTTAGATGGCTGCTTCTAGAAATGTCTGGAATCATCCCCACGTTGTTTAAAATTGGCCCTATGTAAGGAAAAAAATTTTTTTGCTTAGTAGAGTTTTGTAAACTACATTTTCTCGTTCACAGTGCAAATCACACCTGCACATCATTTATCATCAACTTTGATTACATGTGAAATTGATTTCTTTCAAGGAAGATTGTATGTCAATATTAATTTCAATTACTCCTCAATGTTATAAGTTTTTAATAACCACTATTGTTTCTTAAATAGAGCGTAACAAAAGAAGAGACAAAGTATTCTTCAAATACTTCGTTGGTACTGACAGATCATGTAATGTTATAAGTTTTTAATAACCACTATTGTTTCTTAAATGGAGCGTAACAAAAGAAGAGACAAAGTATTCTTCAAATACTTCGTTGGTACTGACAGATCATGTAAAATTACTGTAACACCACAGTCTAATATGTACAATCCTGAAGCATTGGACTCTTTTTTTGCTGTCAATGCAACTGCAGCGTGCACAGTGGTCAGCAAGCTCACACATTTTATGGTCATCTCTCCATAATTTAAAAGATGAGTGCTTTGTAGAGTAACTTTTGTTTTTGATATAAAATCATCAGTATTTTTTGGTAGTATTTATTATTATTATGCAATAAAAACAGTTAAATTTTTAATCAGATGTACATAAATTTTTCTAACTGAGCTTGCTGGCTCCTTGTAGCGGCAGTGTGCCGTTTCCATTTTTCAACACCAGTAAACTTCATAACTATAAATTATTATTCAAACTGAATCAAATTCCGATTGACAAACGTTCATATAATAAACTCAAGTAAAGAGGTTTTTTTGCAAGTAGTATACTCTATCCCATGAAACTGTGCAGCACGTCAAAACATAAATGTATTAAAATTGTGATTGAAGTTAGCACAATCCATTCGAGTAACAAAAAATGATCTTTGTTTATCAGATGAAACTTGCTATATACTAAATTGAAACATATACTATACAAAATACGACAGTACCAATAAAAAGAATTCATACAGTAGGCCTATTATAAAACACCCAGTCTGTCGCTGGTTGTTTTGACTGAAGGCGTTGGTAGAGTGAAACATGATTACGCATCCTTTTTACTGACTTTCAACCCGTAGTCTGTTTGTATCTGCTGCTCAGTTCTGTGGGATATACTATAGTTTAAAATAACAAAATAGTTAGTAAGAATTCCAAAGTAACTTACATTTTAAAGTGAAATCTTCAGAAGCAGAACGGCCAACATATGGTACAGGAGGATACATTCTAAGAGATTCCTTAATAACTTTATCTAGATATTTCATACTTTGTAAATCATTATAATCTGGTAAGCGATCAGAATCTCTAAATATTTCTTTTAATTCATTCACAACTTTTTCCTAAACAGAGATATGAATTGATATTTTAACTACCTATAAATAGAAAAATTGCAACCAATTTGAAGATATAGAATATTATTCTAATATTTTATTAACATTCTAAGTATACTTCCTAAACGAAAACTGACCCAACACTTTGTTCTTTGTCCGTTTTGTGTTTATACGAAGCTCCAATTTTTCTTCTACTCTCCTTTGAACTTACCATAAAATTACCTGATCATCCAAACAAAAAGGGTATAATATAAGATTTCTCCTCCCCTACTTTTAAACTAAAATATAAACTGAGATCTTCAACTCAAATTTGCAAGTGCCTCTTGAATGTATATTATATTACACAAATTAAGAGAAACACTGACAAATTGGGGAAACTCTGATTTAAACCTTTGAAAGAATTTGTATTATTATATAACATTTATATTATTTTCAGTGAAAAAGGTTTTGTACTTTTTGATGTATGACAAGGTGCAATATCTAACTGGAAAATCCAGTCACTAGCTAGAAACAATTTTTGTAAGGTTGGAACTACTCTTCTCTTGAGTAAATACATGTATTTTTCAGAATTCATCATTCTTTCTACTTGAACCAATGGTTCCTATAATGGATCCTATAATGTCTATTACAAAATTACAGAAAAATTCCCATAGTATTCACATTAATTTGAGAGGTACTCTATAAATGAGGAAGAAGAAGTTACTGGCTATATCTGTTTTGGAACCCATAATTACACATGGTGCTGAGTGCTGGCAAATGACCTTCAGGAGTAACTAAAGGCCAGAGCCCTAGGAAACGGATTGGTTGCAATGATCATGCAAGGTCTCTAGAATAGAGATCACAAAATGAAATAGAGTGTACGAAATAAAGACATAAGGAAAAAGACCAGTATACAATAACAGACAGAAGAGACCAGAGAGTTGGTGTGGTGTATGTATGTCCAAAGAATGGCATCAGATAGATGACCCGAATGCATTCATTACCCATACAGAAAATAGGAGAAGAGGTCACGCTTGTAAAATAAAGATACAGAGTTCAAAACATTATGTTAATGAGGAATCTCTGGGAGGGAGACAAGAGTTAATGGATGGCTTATAGAAAATGGGAAATAGAGAAATCTGTGTCACTTGTAAGTAAGTAATGAGTAAGTATAAGTATGTTCTGGTACAAAATACTAACGTACAAGTACGAGTACTCAAATGTTAAAGTATAAATAAGCCTATTCATTTACTTTTTCACATTGTATTGTATAACTACCGAATAAAAAACCTGCAAAATTGTCTGCTTTCAATGAAACTGCTACTACCTAAGTAGATTTTGTAACATTCTTACAAGTATGAGGATTCAATTCATAAAAATTTTACCTTAGCATTTTATAAAATAAAAACATTCAAGAGTTTAATATTTTAATTAAAGCATGGATGTCACAAGAGGCAGAGAGAAAATATCAATAGAAAGGGATGGATAAAAAACAGAAGTGGACAATTTAAGTATCTGCAAAATGTGTAATAGATCTGACTGAGCCTGGATGAAGAAATAAACAACAGAATTTAGAAAATTAGTGTGGCATACTGTCGCTTATGTACATAGTATCAGATAAAAAGGCATTTTATAATGCTAAAATGTGAATTCATAAATCATAATACCTATTTATAATGTAAGGTGCTGTAAGGTAGGCAGTAAACAAGAAAATTGCTAGTAAGCTGATTGCTGCCAAAATGAGATTTTTAAGGGAAGTAATGGGTAAAACCAGGTATGATGTATTACAGTACAAATGTCAACATCAGAAGACATTGAAACTGACCAATGGATATTGTAGAAAAGAGGTAAATGAGATGTTATGGCTCATGTGGTTGTAGCACCTCATCTGCCTTATCTCTGACATATTATATGAATACGTGATGAGAAGCTGCTAAAGAGAGTTTCAAAGGTAAAACCTGAGAGAAAGAGGAATATCAGAAGGCCCAAGTCAAATTCGAAGAAATAATGAACAATTGAAATAAATAAGAAGAGAGTTAAGGAGATTCAAGAGGTGAAAAGATTGGCTTTGAACAAGAAAGTTTGGCATAGAATGGATACTCTGACGCTGTAAGACACACTGGAATGTAGACAAAGAAGAAGAAAAGATACTAAATTTTAGTGTAAAAATATTCTGCTACATAATGAAATAAACAGGAATCAGCTATATAATAGTCACCTTTTGTTACAATTATCCAATTGGTTTTTATATGCTAAAACTCACAATAGTGAGTTATGGAACATTATTGGTTAGTTTTAATATGTAATAATTTCCAGACCCAAGCTGTGAATCAAACTTAGCACCTTATACTTTACAGTCCAAATACTACACCCCAAAAGTGGTTTTAATAAAATTTTCTTTGCTGAATGGCACCAGAAAATAATTATAAAGTGTTGAGGCGTAAATTTCTCTATTCATGTAATTTTTTACCAATCATAGCTGTTCATTGTACTAAAAAACATAGTTGATTCACATCTTATTTACCATAAATTCTTCGAACAAAATCCTTTCGAAAATCATTTTTCAGAAAAAACAGAATTACAGAATTTTTTTCTGTAATTATGGTGTAGTGGCTAGCGTGCTAGCTCAAAAAGCGGAAAGTCACGGGCTCGATTCCCAGCAGGGGTCTAGAATTTTGAACACATTAAAATATACTGATACAGTTCAAAAAGCAAGTAGACCCTAATGACCAAGCTGTCAATGCAACATTAAATAAACTTACAAAAATGTAAAATGTAAAAATATTAAAAAATTTACCTGTACTTCTGGGTTTTTCATTAAGGCATATAATGTGAAGCTTATTGCTGAAGTTGTTGTATCATGCCCCTACAAAAGCAAACATTAATGTCAGTAACATCATTAAAATCAATTTTTTTTTTTAATCTTTAAACTTAGATATGAGATAGAAACAACTAGCCATTAGTAATCTTGAAACTCCACATAACATGTATTCAAAAAAAAAAAAAGAAACTGGCAGTAAAAAGAAATGGTTGTGAGGAACAATTGAGGATTTATCACTGTGCATGCTACGATAAATAAAGAATAAATACACAGAATATTAACGTATTCTGTGTATTTTTTTCAACAATTGCAAATTTTTAACAATTATTATACCATTAAAATAAATAAAAATAACCCTAATTTTCTCAATATAAAATGCTTCTAATAGCTTCTCATCTCAGGAAAATTGAAAAGTGTGCTTTATCATATTGTTATCATCATCATAATCTTCCAATCTTCCAGCTCCAGTTCCCCTAGTGTGGTACAGAAGTGTTTGCTATTTTTCTTTATGTACAATTCTTCCTCTTGAACTTTTTTACACCTCAAAGAGCACTTAATCATCTCCATCTCAGGCCCTAACGGCATTAGCCATTACTTTCTTCGCCTTCCCCAGGTTCTTTTCTGTCCATTTCTCCTAACAAATATTTCCTTCCTGTTAATAGTATTGTCCATTCTCATCACTTGTCCATACCCCTCTAGTCTATGATGCTCAAAAATCAGGTGACAAGTTGTTGAAGACCAACTACTTTACTATTTATTTCGAGCCGACATGACATGGTGTAAGTAGCGATCTGGCAAGCAGGTCACTTTCTCCTCATCCCCTTACCCTTCCGCTGTCGTTGAGTACAATATTGTACTGAAGGGCCCATAATTTTGTTTGTATTCATTAAAATTGTGCAATTTTCATATTAAATCGTGTTTCTAATGCTTCCTATGTATAATTTGCCATATTATCAGCTCTGGATAGTTCAACATTTCAATATTTCAACAACCTCTAAGTCCACAACGTGTCTAACTATCGAGTTCTACAGTAATTTGTAAAGGCAAAACAACATGATTGTTGGACAATGTAATTGAGCATTGATTGTTAAGAATAGTATTCAGTATGTACTGTGGCAGATTTTCAAGGGGATCTGTGTAATCTAAGATGAACCATAAATTGTATCTTACAATTAAATAATATAACAAATGCAGCATTTAATGGTACATAACACAACACTGTGTTTTATATTGATTTACTCGTATATAATTGTATAAGATGATCTGGTTGACAGATCCCGACCACCTCAACTAGACATGATTCTTTCCAGTATGGAAGGTGACATGGTACCTGTGTAGACCCACTTAGAGCTACGGCTGATGCCAAATTAGCTTGCCGGTTTTTTCGAGTGTGCAGAAAGTTTACATCGTTTAGAACATGTGATTTAATAGGCAGTTGGTACTAAGACACGAAGTCAACCGACTGAATCCGAGCTGTTCGCGCAGCAACACCAGCAAGCTTATTGGTGTCCGCTCTAACAATGTATTTATTGATTAAGTTAGAATAACAAAGGCTTTGTGTTTGGCCAGCTTTAAAGAACATCTCTAAAATCATAGATCCAAGATCAAGCCGTATAAGACTACATACTGTTCAAAGAAAATGATTAAATTTTTTTTTAGTTGTTTCATGTTACTTTTAAATACTTTAGTAATTATTTATAACAGTAAACATTTATTAGTAGTGAACAGAGATTATGGGTCAAAATTTAAGTTTTTAAAAGGAATGGGGGTTTGTATTAGATGAAATTACCCATTGTGTGGATCTACTCGTGCCACTGAGTAGTATCTATGTTATAAATATCACAAAAAATAAAATAAAATTCATGCAATAACTTTATCGTTATTACTTACAGCAAACATAAATGTGTTCACTTCAGACGCTATATTATCATCTGTCAATCCAGCTCCTGCTTCTGAGTAATCTAAAAGTAAATCCAAAAATGCAGCTCGCTTTTTTGTCCCTGTAAAGCAAATAATTCACAACAATTATTCTACTGTTAGAGAGAAATTATGTTTGCTGTTAGAGAGATAATAGAAATAGGTTTAAAAGAGGAAGATTTAGACTTGGGAAGCAACAAAAAATGTGATATTTGCACAAAATTATGAAAATTTATGAAGCCAAATTGATGGTCTGGAGCAATATCCTGTTTAAAAAATAATTTGCCGGCCGCATTGGCATAGTTGTTAACGTGCTCGCCTCACATCATGCGATCTTGGGTTCAAATCCCATTAAGGCACGCCATACTTTCATACATTACAAAAATTATTTCATCCTTCACCGTCTGCATTAGCAGTAATTGCAGAACAGTTGGACGTTAAACCAAAAAAAAAAAATTAAAAATAATTAAATAAAGTATTGTTTACAAATTTTTAAAGGTTCCATGCGTATTATTATCAGTAAAGAGATTATTTAAAAAAAATTATAAGTAAATAAAAACAATTTACAAACCAATAAAATTATTTGTTTGAAATCAATTTACCAGTCAATTCAAAGTCTTCATTTATAGGTGCTGAGGGCCCTTTCTGAGCCCTTATTTCCCTTTTCGATTTGATTACCTAAAAATATAAATAGATATATTTTATATTACATTCACTTTTTTAATTGTTTGATAGCCATACTAATTTATACTCTAATGCTAATTATACTCAATGAAATTTATATATAAAAGTTTACAACCCACATTATTTTAAGAAAGTGGGAAAGTGAGAAAGTTTTGCAATCATTAGAATTCAAAACTCCAGTGTGTATTAAAACATTTTATAATAACTTAGTACATCTTCACATTCTGTATTACCACCATGATCTAAAACAAGGTTTTGCAGAAGAATACTTTTTTGAATGTGCTCATATACCTTAATACACCATAGAGCAAAAAAATATACTCCAATTGAGCTCAGACAAGTAAACAAATATGAATTATCAAGAATCCAAGGAGTATCTATCCTGATCATGGTTGATTTATCTTACAGATAAACCAACCATGAAAGCTAGTAAAATCCTAACCTAACCTAACCATATTTAGAACCAATTTTTAAAAACATCAGTAGGCTACTCTTTAAAGATAACAAACAATTTAAATACAATTTCCCTCAAGTAAACTTTTCCTTAAAGTTGGAATAAAAATAACTTTTACAGAAAGTGTAGACCTGGCAATAATTATTTTATTTTTAAATCTACATGTTTTGTTTTCTTTATTTTTAAATTAATGGTGAATTACAAGTTTTAATGAAAAGAAATTATCGAAACTAATGCCTTTATTTTTAAAGTAAAATTTGATTATTTGGATGCCAACTTAAATTTACGAACTGTTGTAATAACGTTGTTCATTAAAACATTGGTTTCCAACTAGCAGCCCGCACCTCCTTGTTGTACTTACCACAAAACTTTTCAGAATGTAAGTTCCCACTAAAAACAAAATACTTGTTTTTTATTTACTGTAAACATTGTTTTATTGTCACATTTTTTAGAAGTTATTTATTTAAGGTCGCATCAACAATGCAGTTATTAGTGACAAATTTAAAAACTAAATATTTACAATCCGAAACATTACTGATAAAAATTAACAAAATTAAAATACATTAAAAAAATAACAGTAACCGATTGTTAAAAATCAATCGGTGATTGATGTACTGTATTCTGTTGAGATAAAAATACTACATTTATAAAAAATATATGTTTTTTGAAGAAAAATATTCCTTCTATAAAATGCAGCAAATTAAAATTACACTTTTTATACACCAATAAATTGTATTTATTATTTGTTATACAACAGATTATGCATTAAAATATGTTATTTGAAAAAAAACTTTTTATTTAGTCTCATCAACTGCTTGGTTATTTGCAACTATGATGGCTTGTAGTACATTTTCAGTGATTTTTAACATCTAAAAATTTTGCAGACCCTAGCCAATAATCGAACATGGAACCTTTCGCTTTGCAGCTAGTGTATACTAACTACTGCACCATATAGTTAGTCATACTTTTAGTTATTCTTCCCGTTTTTTATTTTAAAGAGTCTTAAAAAATAACCAGTTATTTATATGTCTTTCCGCTACATTTACAGATCAAATTGACCCTGGTGTTCATGTAAGTTGATAATCGCATTCAGTTTATCATAGTGTTATGGATATACTGTAGTATCAAATTTGATCAAAACCATGAGCATGAAAATGTAGCGCTCATGAAAATACAATGATATAATGGTTCAACAAACCATCCATTCAAGCATCATTAACTTTAAACAAAACTACTCTCATTTGTTTAAAAGAGATTACCTTTTGAACAAAGTTGTGCAACTTCCAAGTTCTTATAAAAAGTTTGACCAGTTTTTGATAAACGAAAACAGAATTCAGGATACAACCATGGTTTAAATGATCTGTATAATATAGCAAATGAAAGTCTGAAACAAATAATAAAAACATTGTTGTAGTTAACTTATATCCATTTTCAGTCATTATTATATTATTTTTTAGGTTTATTCAGTTTATAGCCATTTATAATTATAATTTATTTAATCAGTTTATGATCAACATTTCAATGTTAATGTATAATTTTTATAAAAATTATAAAGTTATCAGTCAGGACCACATAGAATCGTACTGCTTTATAGCACTCTTTTCAAAGCATCTTACCATTACTTTATCTTACCAAAAAATAGTCCTGTTTCTTATCACATGGTCAGACAATTATATTATGATTAAAGCATTTAAGAACAGAAAAGGTAGAGATGTAAAAGATACTACTGGTAGTCAGAATTATCTCCTCTGAGAGTAATGAATTTCATTTTACAGCCAGACCCCGTGGTGAATGAAGTGAA
Organism: Catonia carolina; assembly: GCA_035578175.1. Taxonomy (NCBI): domain Eukaryota; kingdom Metazoa; phylum Arthropoda; class Insecta; order Hemiptera; family Achilidae; genus Catonia; species Catonia carolina. The sequence goes on along the minus strand of JAQMRL010000001.1, from coordinate 248,662,804 downwards.
GGTGTCATTTCTAGGATGGAAAATAGATTCTTTTCAGAGGGCCGGGCATGCTGATAAGCATACTTTTCCACTCAGTGACAAGGCAAATGTAAACCACCTCACTCCTTGTTTTACCTAGTAAAGCCTTTAGAGGTTCAAACCAGCCTTTCAGCTGATGACACAAACAACACCATTAGTTTCAATGATTCCACAATATCTACAATGAAGTTATCTTATTTATATGAATTATAATATCATGTAAGAGTGTGCACAGGTTTTTAATATTTTTCAAGTACTTTTGTGCTAAAGCAGAAAAATAGTCTATGTAATTTTTTTAGAATTAACTATTTTTCAGCTGTTGTAATTTGAGTTACCAGGTTAGATAAAACTTGATTGTAACATAAAAAATATGCTGCTCTTTAAAAAATATTTAACTTATTTCAATACAATACAAATCAGGTTAGGTTAATTACCTGTTTATTCCAGAAGTTCTTCAGAGGTATGTTCTATAACACCAAACTTTGTCCTTATGTAAATATGGTACCAGGCTTTCATGATTTATATATAGTAGGCCTAAGAGTGTAAATAAAATTAAAATATCTACTGTGAATTCCACAAGCTACAAGTTTTCATATGTCAAAAAATACAGCTGCAGTAGACAGGGTAATAATAATAAAATAATGAACATAATATCCAGTCAAAAACTTGAGCATGCGCTATTTTTATCAGTAAGTAAAAATAATAAAACATGTTGTTTTATTAATCATGTAATTCATTTGTAAAATCTGGTTTGCTTTAATACAGATATTATTTTGAAGAGAAAATGGCTGGTGAGAGACCTGTATCATTGTGTAGAACAACAAATTTTTAAGTTGGAAAGGTTCATAATAATGTACTTACAATTAATTGATTATTTTTAACTTAAATAAATTTATCTTTACTTACTGATGAATTGCTTGAACGAATGGTGACTTGTGATCACTTTGTGCATTTACTTCTATACCCATTGAAGATTCTGAAGACAGAATACATTATCACAATTTTTTTCAAATCACAAACTTACTTTTAGTCACAAAAAATCTGTTTTTAGGTTTCTCTTAAATGTCGGCTAAAGTAAACCAGGGTTGCTTATGTCATTGACCCATCATTCACAACAAGGTATTTTTTATATAATATACCTATAATAGGGGATTACATTACAAAATAAATCTCCTAAACTTTTATATAAAAGAGGAAATAAATAGTTTCTTAAAAACTACTAGGAAATAAATAGCCAGAAATAGTTTCTTACAGTTTTAGAGTAAAAATATTTAGAAACCTTTGTTAATTTTGTGAGTGAACCTTTTTTGTTATTTTCAGTTTTTATTAGTTTTTTAATTTGTGAAATAAATATATTGTCATGTATATTTTGACTTAATTTTTACAAAATCACCTCATAAAAGTGAGTTACAACAAATTTATATTATTTGAAATAATATTATGTAAAACAAATGAATAAACCAATATGAATGAGTTGGTATAGTGGTAAACTTGTCACCTCAGTCAAATGTTTAACAGCTGATTTTCAGAGATGAAGGTTCTATGGTTAAAATTCTAGTTAAGGTAGTTACATTTCTAAAGATTCAGTGGTTACGAGTATGCTTTGATAGTTGGAGTACAATTAACTCTCTCAGGAATGGTCAACCAAAGTCTGCACAAAACTACAGCTTATTAACGCATCAATATGTCATACTTATCTCATTGAGTTATGAGGTTGCTTATTGTTTTTCAAATTGAATAGTTTGCAGAACGTAAACTCATTAGAGATTAAATGTGTGTTGTTGTTTAGATCATCAGCCGAAAGGCTGGTTTGAACCTGTAGAGGTTTTATTAAGTAAAGCGAAGAGTGAGGTGGTTTACCATTGCCTTCCTCACTGAGTGGAAAAATATGCTTTTCAGCATGCTAAGCCCTCTGAAAAGCACATATTTTTCACTCTGCAAATGACACCTTCACTTCATTCACCACAGGGTCTGACTATATAATGAAATTCATTACTTTCAGAGGAGATAACTCTGATTAGTGTCTTTTACACCTCTACCTCTTCTATTTTTAAATGATTCAGTCATTTAATTGGCTGACCATGTGATAAGAAACAGAACTATTTATTTTAGCCCTGGAACGAACAGATTGAGTGTAAATAATTTGAGACTCCAGCTGTCTGTTATGGGCAGAGAGATTAAATAAGGGCTCTAAAAATATACATGAATGTGACAAAAGTAGCCCTAAGGTTGGAATAACATTGGTTTAAACTTCAAAAATTAAAGTTGGGGCTAATTAAATATGCTTATAAACAGGAACTAGGCATGTTGTTGAAAACTGACTACGCCTACAAAAGTAATAAAAAATACTGAAAACAATTTCACAGATTTTAATCAGATTCTAAATTGAATAAAAGTAAAAAAAACTAGAAAAGTGGACCAAATGTAACCCTGGTTTACAATACTCAAAATTTTTTCACTATAAAATTGGCAATGAATCTGAATAGTGTGAAACAGTTTACTAAATGTCATTAACAGTTTACCATTTAATTTTTTTGGAGTATTCCCTGCATTGCTATTCTATAGATCTTATAATTTTTAGTAGATGCTAATCATGTAAAAAATATTTTAAAGTAGGCTGATCTAACCTCAATCTGAACAAAATGACCTTTTGGTCATTTAAGTCAGGCTAAGTCAGTAGTCTAACAACTTAATTATCATAATAACACATGCCTCACTTCAAACAAATTGACACAAAATTTAATCATGAATTTTTAGTCTATAGAAAATTTTATTAATATTTGTAATTTCAATTATTTTTCTTTTCCAGAAGGATTAGTCAACAAATTACTTATACATTTTTAATTCTTTTCACAATTAATAATATTTTACTTTAAAAAATAGGCTGTAAACTTAATTAAAGGCCTTGATCTATTAACATGCTTTAACATTAATATATTCATAATTTTTTATTTTATTATTTAAATTTATAATCAAAAATACTAACTATACAATTGAAATATAATTTATATTATGGTTATATTTTAACATATACAATACTTTTTTAGAACAACTTTTTTTATCAGTAAACAACAACTTTGAAGGACAAGACTAAATTCATCCTACCTGAAATAATATCCAGTGTACATAGATTTATGTAATTAACTACGTTAAATCCAGGTTTTCCCAACTCATTTTTTAATTTCTTTATTAGAACTGTATTATTTGAATTAAATACATCTGTAAATTGTTCTAAAATTTTAAAATGAAATGCAGGAGTAATCATTTTTCGACTCTTTCGCCATTTTTCACCTAAAAGCATGAAAACAAACAAATTTATTAATTTTTTTGTTTTAAATATAATTATTCATTAACTTACTGAAATTACAAAATCTATGGGAAATGAAAAATACATTTGCATTATAATATTCTGTTTTTTACAAAAAAAAAATAAGTTGTATTATTTAAGATTTTTCTCACACTGGAAAATTAACTTTAAAGCAGCCACTTGCTGGATTAACAGTTCACACAGAACACAATTTTATCGAAGCGTAAAACTAGAAAAAAAATTTATGTTGAATAATATGACAATAAGTAATGTGCGATATTTCACATCATATCACGATAACATTAAGAATTTTTTTCTGTCATTTATACATTATAATAATTTGTTTGGGCTATAAAGGGCTTCTGTCGTCAACTGGAAGGAGACCCCTTAATTCCTTTTACAAAAGGCTTAAGGGAACCAGCCGGGATAGAAGGCTAGTGTCCTATCCATACATTCACGTTGTGTGGCCTGTTAGTAACCATGTGACCGCTCATCAGCACGATAACCGGCTCATGGTGAACGGAACTGGAAGGGCTGCCCATTCCACCCTGGCAGACGGTGGCTTGGGGCACTCAGTCTGCCAACCAAAAAGCTGAAAGCAACAGTAAACTACAGCTTTTTCTGTCTGACTAGAATTATCGTAAGGAAACTCCTTCATGTATGATTCTGGTTAGGCTTACTTAGTATATGCAGATCTTCAAGAACTTCGAGAACTTCAAAATATGAAAAATTTATGATGGTGTCCTCTCTGGTAAAACATTCCGGAGATAAACTAGTCCTCCATTCGGATCTCCGGGCGAGGACTATCAGAGGGGACTTCATCAAAAAAATAAAAGTTTCTGAAATTCTGCGAGTTGGAACATGGAATGTTAGGAGTTTAAAACAAACTGGTAGGTTAGAGAATTTAAAAAGGGAAATGGATAGGTTGAAGTTAGATATTGTAGGCATTGGTGAGGTACGCTGGGATGATGATCAAGACTTTTGGTCCGGGGATTATAGGGTTATTAACACTAAAGCCATAGGAGGGCAGGGCGGAGTGGGTCTAGTAATGAATAAAAAAATTGGACAAAGAGTGACTTACTATAAGCAGTGTAGTGATAGGATTATCATGGTTAGAGTAGATACGAAACCAAAGTCTACCACTATAGTGCAGGTCTACATGCCTACGTCTTCACACAGAGAGGAAGAAATAGAACAAGTATATGAGGAATTAGATGAAGTAATAAAATATGTCAAGGGTGATGAAAATTTGATAGTTATGGGAGACTGGAATGCAGTAGTTGGAGAAGGAAAAGAAGGAAAGATAGTCGGAGAATATGGTCTAGGGAAAAGAAATGACAGAGGGAGTCGGCTGGTAGATTTCTGCTCCAAATATAATTTAGTGATAGGCAATACACTTTTTAAGAATCACAAAAGGAGGTTATACACTTGGATGATGCCAGGTGACAAGGGAAGATACCAAATAGATTACATAATGGTTAGACAAAGATTCAGAAACCAGATTATGAACTGTAAAGCCTATCCAGGTGCAGACATAGGGAGTGATCATAACTTAATAGTAATGGATAGCAGGCTTAAACTTAAAAAACTGAAGAAGGGACAGGGAAATGCTAGGTGGGATGTAGACAAACTAAGAGAACAAGACACCCAGGTAGGTTTCCAGGAGAGTATTCAAAAAGGGATAGAAGAAAGAGGTAATGACACAGGAAATGTAGAGGAGGAGTGGATAAACTTCAAGGAGGTGGTAGTGAAAGCAGCGGAAGAATGGTTAGGACATACTAAAAGAAGAGGTAGGAAACCGTGGATTACTAATGATATTTTAGAACTGATGGATGAGCGAAGAAAATATAAAAACGCAAAGGACGAGAGAGGTAAAAGGCAATATTGCTACTTGAGAAATACCATAAACAAAAGGTGTAAGAAAGCGAAGGAAGAGTGGATCAGAGCGAAATGTACGGACATTGAAAGTAAAATGGCAGTTGGTAAAGTGGACGCAGCTTATAGAAAAATAAGGGAAAACTTTGGAGAACGAAAGATGAAAGCTGTTAATTTACAAAGCGCAGGTGGTAAACCATTGTTGAATGGCCAAGAGAGAGCTGAAAGATGGAAGGAATACGTAAATCAACTCTACATGGGAAAAGAATTAGAATATGATGCGATAGAACAAGAAACTGATGTTGAAGAAGATCAAAAAGGGGACCCTATACTACGAGAAGAATTCGATCGGGCACTTAAGGATATGAATATGAATAAGACACCAGGAATAGATAACATACCATCGGAATTATTATTACGATGTGGCAAAGTTGCTCAAAACAAATTATACAAACTTGTGTGCAAAATGTATGAGAGTGGAGAGGTACCATCGGACTTTAAAAAAAATATTATGATTCCAATACCAAAAAAGTCAGGAGCGGAGAAGTGTGAACATTACAGAACCATCAGCCTAACATGCCATGCATCTAAGATACTGACAAGAATTATATACAGGAGAATAGAACACCGAGTAGAAGAAGTATTGGACGATGACCAATTTGGATTTAGAAGGAGAATGGGAACTCGAGATGCAATATTGGCTCTGAGACTGATTATTGAGAAAAGGATACAGAAAAATAAAACTACTTTTATGGCATTTGTAGATTTAGAGAAAGCATTTGACAATCTGGACTGGAGTAAAATGTTTAAAACTTTGAAAAGGCTAGGAATTAAATACAAAGAAAGGAAAGTTATCTACAGTCTGTATAAGAATCAAACGGCTGTTTTGAAAATCGAGGGGTACGAAAAAGAGGCTGCTGTAAGAAAAGGTGTACGACAAGGTTGTTCTCTGTCACCACTACTTTTTAACTTGTATATAGAAGAGGCTATAAATGAAGTGAAGGAGAAATTTGACGTAGGAATAAAAATTCAAGGAGAAACAATAAAAATGTTGAGATTCGCCGATGATATAGTAGTATTAGCCGAGGCAAAGAATGAACTAGAGGATGCCTTAAATGCAATGGATGAGATCTTGAGGAAGGATTACTTCATGAAAATTAATAAGAACAAAACGAAAGTGTTGTGCAGCAGCAAGAGTGGTTTAGAAGAGATGGGAAATTTAAAAGTAGGCAACGAGAACATACAGGAAGTTGGGGAATTCTGCTATCTAGGGAGTAAAAGAACAAAGGATGGTAGAAGCACGAGTGATATCAAGAGTAGAATTGCTCAAGCTAGAAAAGCCTTTGAAATGAAAAACAGCTTACTGACTACAAACATTGATTTACAGATTAGGAAAAATTTTTTAAAACATTATGTTTGGAGTGTAGCATTATACGGAAGTGAAACGTGGGTGATAGGGGCTGTAGAACGGAAGAGGATAGAAGCTTTTGAAATGTGGTGTTATAGGAAAATGTTAAAGATTAGGTGGGTGGACAAAATAAGTAATTTAGAGGTTCTTAGGCGAGTGGATGAAAAAAGAAGTATATGGAAGCATCTTACCAAAAGAAGGGATAGGCTAGTGGGGCATATCCTAAGACATCCAGGTATTGGGCTATCAATAATGGAGGGTAACATTGAGGGAGTAAATTGTAGAGGGAGGCAGAGATTAGAATATATAAAGCAAATTACAAAAGATGTAGGGTGTTACAGGTATGTAGATATGAAACGACTTGCGCAAGATAGAACAGGTTGGAGAACTGCATCAAACCAGTCGAGAGACTGATGACAAAAAAAAAAAAAAAATAATAATTTGTTTGGTGATAATTTTGATAATGCAACTGGAATTAAGCCTACTCCATTTTGCATTGGTACTATCCTCTCTGTACATAAGTTCTTACCTAAATCTTCTAGTATCCCATTCTTTATGGAAATTAGAAAACTAAATCTATCTAGGTAACAAAAATCTATCAGCCGGCTGCATTGGCGCAGTTGGTAACGTGCTCGCCTCTCATCATGCGGTCCTGGGTTCGAATCCCACTCAGGTACGGCAAATTTTCATACGTTACAAAAAATCATTTCATCCTCCATTGTACAATAGTTACACCCCAATGTCATCGCTAATGACCATTGTAGTTGATGCGACGTTAAATAAATAAATTTAAAAAAAAAAGATTTTCACAAAATTTGTCATGTCTTGTTTACTTAAAATATGAACACAAATTTATAAACAATTAAGAGTTTATTAAAAAGGTTTGATAACATTTTCAACCTCTAAGGGGTACATTTTGAAAACTGTTAAGGAATAATTTTTTAGGTGTATTATTGGTAACACCTGCATCAGTTTCAGCCATCATCCTTACCCAGAACTTAATTAACAATAAAATATTAGTTTAAGGATTAAACAACATTTTCATCACCTTAGGGGTACATTTTGAAAATGGTTAAGGAGTTATTTTTGTAGTTGAACTATAACTAACATCTCTACTGAATTTCAGCCAACTAGCTTTTCGGAGCTTAGTAAACGGGAAATATCGGTTTAAGGGTTGAACACCCTTTTCAACCCCTTAATAGCGGAATGTCAAAACTATTTATATGTAACATTTCAATTTACCCTAAATGGAATATTCCCTTTAAATTTTAGCTTTTTAGCTATTGTGCAAGTAGGAAAATTAGTGACGATCAGTTTGTCAATAAGCCGTTCAGCTTTTATGCATATAAATGTTTTTAAATAGCTGTGATGGTATCCTCCATCATAGATTTTGCTATAGGAGATACCTAGTTCCACATTTTATATAAAATTCCTATTTTTTTTAATTTAATTTAATTTTGTTTCATTGCTTTTAATTTAGGTACAATAGAGTAATTTTATTTAGGTTACATTTTGCATACTGATTTATGTATTTTGCCTTTATTTTGTGGACTATTATAATAGGTAAAATAAAGTTTATTATTATTACTTTCTCTTACCTAATTAAATACCCTACATAGGAAGGAAAGTATTGTTTTCATGTCAATTTTTCGACAGTTTTCACCGGATGTACACATTTTCAAACCCCCTGTACCCAAAAAAAACATGTTTTTAACGATTGGTGTGTGTGCATGTGTGTGTCTGTGAGAGAGAGATAGAGAGAGAACAGAATATCTCAAGAACGAAACATCGAACGAAGTTGAAATTTGAACCTTAAGTTAGATACCACTGGAGAACATGTTACGAACATTTTCATCAAAATCGGTCGATCGGAAGCAGTAGTTTATTCGTGTCATTTTTCACTTATTTGAATTTATCTCAAAAACGGCCCTACGATTTTTTTTGAATTGCCTCATTTACTACATTTTGTATGTTCTACAAGACAGAGTAGGCGCCATGTCTGCTGAAATTTTTGGGGAGGTTGTGCTCTCGTAAAAAAAAATGTTTTTTAACGATTCCGGCCTTAATATACATTTTAGTGCAAAAGTGTATATAATGAAAGTTGTAGACAATTAAAAAATTTACAACTTTTATTTTAAACATTTTTTTGTATAATGCTTAGTTTAGCGGTAATTACTGATTTTTACTTTCTTTTGCCTATATGAATACATCTATTTTTCGAAATCGAGTTTTCACAGAATTTACACGTTTTCAGACCCCCTGAACCCAAAAAACATGTTTTTAGCGATTGGTCTGTGTGTGTGTGTGTGTGTGTGTGTGTGTGTGTGTGTGTGTGTGTGTGTGTGTGTGTGTGTGTGTGTGTGTGTGTGTGTGTGTGTGTGTGTGTGTTTGTGTGTGTGTGTTTGTGTGTGTGTGCGCGCGCGCGCGTGTGTGTGTGCGCGTGCGCGCGCGTGTGTGTGTGTGTGTGTGTGTGTGTGTGTTTGTGTGTACAGAATATCTCAAGAACGGAGCATCGTACGAACTTGAAACTGAAACTTAAGTTACATACCACTACCGGACCCGACACGAACATTTTCATCAAAATCGGTCAACCAGAAGTTGTAGTTTATTCGTGTAATTTTTCACTTTTTTGCGATTTTCTCAAAAACTGGTCCTACGATTTTTTTTTAAATCGCCTAGTTAACTAATTTTTTTTAGGCTATACAAGATAGGGTAGGCGCCATGTTTGCTGAAATTCTTGGTGAGGCTGTTTTCTCGTAAAAAAAAATTGTTTTTTTTTAAGATTGCGGCTTTAATATGCATTTTAGTGCAAAAATATATATAATAAAAGTTGTAGAGAATTAAAAATCCTACAACTTTTATTTCAAACATTTTTTTGTATAACGCTTAGTTTATAGCAAACAAATCATAGGCCTAATTTTTTTTTTTTTTTTTTTTTGTTTAACGTCTGACTGTTCTGCAATTACTGTTAATGCAGACGGTGAAGGATGAAATGATTTTTTGTAACGTATGAAAATATGCCGTGCCTGAATGGGATTCCAACCCAAGACCGCATGATGAGTGGCGAGCACGTTACCAACTACATCAATGCGTCCGGCTTGTTATATAACAGGTGCACTAGAGCTTTTGACAATCATTTGAAAAGAAAATGTATTTTATTATGTTAGAGATAAATTTATAATTTAGTGAGTGTTCAAACCAGAGGCCCCGTGGGGTTATCAGGGTAGGTAGGAACAAGAACAACAGGGTCCAGTACATTGAGAGGGCTGACATGTATTCCTGTTTGGGAACACAATAATCATTTAAGCCACGGCTTTGTATATTTGAAATTAATGATAATTTACCACTCAAATCATGTAAATATTTGAACAATTAAAATAAAAAGATTCTATAAATTTTATAAAATTAAAAATAAAGCGGCAGTCCTCATTTATAGTTCAATTAGAAAAGGTTTATAGTTCATACTGTTAACTGAAGGTCTGTATTTGATTCTTGGAGATTAAACAATTTTTCACTAAGCAGTTTTTTTACTTATTTAATAATTTTGAACAAAAAATTGTATTACTAATGACCAAGCAGTTTATAAAACTAAAATAATGATAATTAATTAATGTAGTAATTTAAAATATTATAAAACATAAAAATTACAAAAATATATTAAAAATATGACAAAAAAGTAATATAATAAAATTAAATTGTAGAGTAATACAATTTAATTTACAGTCTACTTGCATGTTTTCTTTAATTATAGGGAAAAAGTTTCTAAATACACAAGGGCAACTATTCACTCAAGGTCACAGTTTACAAGTATTTTAATGACTATAATGATAAGAAAATTCTTTAAATAACACGCAGCTTAATTGTAGGTTTCTAAAATAAAATTTGTCCCTTTGATAAAATTATTCGATAGAATAACACCCCCGCTCCGCTCAGAGAACAAGAGAAATGTTCAATGAAGTTCAGAAGATGCGTTCCTTGCCAAATCCTCCTCACAGCCAACACTTCAGCCACTCCGATTTTTAATTGTTTAGCCCGCATAAGGACTTTGTACGCGGCAAGAAGTTCGCCGATAATGAAGCGGTCAAAACAGTTGCAGACGGAATGGTTTAAACAGCAAGATGAAGATTTCTACGCTGCGGGAAACAGAAAGTTCAAAGAACGATGGGATGAGCGTCTAAATTTTGCTAAAGACTATGTTAAAAAGTATTGCAAAATTCATTGGCATTTAATGAATAATATTTTTTCTAGATCAATTTGTCTCATTAATTATTGAACGTCCCTTGCACTAAGTTAATTATCACCATTATGTATGCAATTTTAATATTTTTACAAAATAACTAATGTACGATCAGTTCATGTTGATCTGCCATTGAGAAAGGGAAGATTGAGTAACATATCTGTTTGAAGCGCAAAACATTTTTTAACTATTAATCAAAACAAGAAATTTAATTGCAACAACGTATAACCTCGAACATAGTTGCACATTAAAATATTATTACAAATTAGTAAACTAAATCGATTTGTTTATGAAGCTTTTTTAATTTTTTATTTTAATAGAATTCATTTAAGGTACCATTGAAAATTAACTTATAACTTACAATTTATATAACATAAATGTCGCAACTACAATCTTGTTCAGAAATAATAAAGTGTTAAGCATCAGAAACCAATAATTTTTTCAAAAAAGGTGTGTATAAATTTACACATAGGCCTACACGTATCATAATAATAATTATGATTTATTCTCGCACATACAGTTCTGTACACATTTCATCAGATCGGGATTTAGAGGTGGAGCAGAAAAGAACAAATGCGCTGCCGGGCAGCAAATTGACTCTTGGTAAAATAAATTAACGTGTTAAGAATATACTTTAACGAAATTTGTTTACTGACATCATGCGGAAGAAACGAATTTCTTTCTTCGGGCATTTACTTAGAATACCGGACAATCGAATAACTAAACAACTCATTTCTATTCTTAACTCGTGGAACAATCCTCCAAGGTGATTGGCCGAAATAAAGCAAGACATGCAAGAACTTAACATTGCAGAACAAGATCTTTTAGAAAAATCTGAACAGCGTAAGTTGCTTAAAAGACACAAGATTCGTTGAAATAACTCAAACTTTGTCGTCAATGATTTGTACAGATAACATCAGCCAGATCGAATCCCAAAATACGAAAAATTATTAGGAAAAACATAAGAATCCTAAAAACAAACCAAGAAAAATTTCTAAATTTGATTCAAGTGGTCCAATGAGGTCGTGAAAGCAAAGAAAAAAGAAAAAAGAAATTTGTTAGAAACACTACTGACTCTTAGGGAGATCCTAAACTACCTGAAAAAGGAAGGAGGGTGGGCGAAACACATCTCCGAAATTTTTTTAATTTTCAAGTGACCCTACAAATCTACCCATAAATTTGTCAGTTTGGAATTATAATATATAGTGAGCAATATTTCATGTTTGTATTTTCAGCACATTTAGGACTAATCTTCCACAAACAAAAATCCAGTGACGGATATTCAAGGAGATTTAGGTAATCTTAGATTGATTATAAAATAATATCTTATACCAAAAATTGTAACAAAATGATTTTATGATCAATGTATACGGATATATCCGTCATTAGTCCTCTAGGTGGAAGTGACTCATTGCGGTATACGTATTTGTAAATACGTAACTCCCTCAAAAATTAATAATTTGTTCGTTTCATAGCAGAATAAAAGGAGAATACGAATATACAAGTACAAAGATTGTTTAAAGAAATATAATCATTAAATTAAACAAACGTAACACACGTTAGCATTACGTGTGCTACGGTTTTTAAGAATCACGCGTCCATAATGTGAGCAATTGAAACGATATTGCAGTAACACAGATACGTCGACTGCTTGCGTAGGCACAACGCCGTTTTCTAAGGGCATGGAACACTGCGGAAGCGTAGTTTCCCGCGCATTCTTATCTGCGTGCCACGCAAGCGGCTGCCGCATCAGTCAATTGGCAGTGGACTCTCGCGTGGTACGCATCAGTGATTCCTTGACTTCAATGGAATTAAAGACTTAAATAGACTTTTATGGAATTAAAGATTTTTACAAGCGAGTTGGACGAAAAGTTAACAGTTTTAGTGCATGGAAACAAAGTTTAGGAGTAACTCTAAAGATGTCTTACAATTAACGTTTTAAAGCACCCTTCTTTTTCTCTCTTTGTAAATATCGCGTTTCGATCATTTGAAATTACGGTACTAAAAAGAAATGCCTTTTCTTCCGGCTCTTCTTCCAATAATAATATCAAAGCAAAATGTAACATCATCCATCTTTCAGACTGCAGTCTATTACACACTAACGTGGTTTTATAAAAACCATACTGCTGACGCGTGATTGCGGCTGCGTCAGTGACGCTATAACGTTTCACGTTGCTCACATCACGCACGCGTCATTCTTAAAAACCTTAGACTAACGAATAGAGGAAGCACGACTGATATGGACCACCGACTCTGTGGAAGCCAGGAAACACTGGCGGGCAGTGCTGCCAATCCAGCCAGCTTCTGGAGGTGAAATCTCCTGGAATATTTAGATATTTGGGCATAACTAATTATTTATGACTATTAAGAAATTTTCATGATTATTAAGCAAATTTTCAGTAAAATTCTTTTTTGAATTAGTTTGTATATATGCGGATATATCCGCAAAAGGACCTGTGGGAACGATTTTTGGCGGATATTTTCGTCAATAGTCCGCGAAGGGTTAATACATAACATGCTCCAGTTACAAACGCTTAGTTCAACAGAGATGACTTTTTCAAATGTTAGCTACCAATTAGGCTATCATTAATAAAATTAGGTTATCATATAATATTGTGATCAATCTCACCTGTTCCTGTTAATAAACTAACTCCAAGCCACGGATGTAGAAAATCATAAACAAATGATTTATTTATTAACTTATTACTCGCCAAAACAACCTGAAATAATACGAGATTAAAGCATAGTACATATATGTATATACAATACCACTCATCCTCTGCGACGTGTGTGATGGGGCTAATTTTTAAACAATAAAAGAATTTTTTTTGATTCACTCTGGAATAAACTTATTTCTGTTTTATTGTGAATTAAGCTTCAAATTAATTAAATGGTAACGTGGATTTGTGGGTTTTTTGCTGTCGATAGTTAAATTTAGGGAATTTAAATGTACGGTATTTTATGTGCTATTTTTACATAATATGGCTGAATCTGCAGTGAAACACATAAAAGGAAACCTTTTAAAAGTGGCAAAAAACAGGTACTAAAAAGAAATTTAAGTGTCATTAATAAAATTAAGAAATGAGAATCCGAACGAGCCAATAGATCGCGTAGCTAATGAAACCGCTGTGAAAAGTGGTAAAGATAGTTTTTATACGGTATTAAGGTAGTTTATACTTTTATAGGCCTACGGATTTTAATCCTAGACAATGGTTGTCGGTGTAACTTACTTTGATGGTTGGGGTTCAATTAACCATACTCTCTCAAGAATGGTCGATCTGAGTCTGTTCAAGACTACGCCTCATTTACACGTCATACGTATCATCCTCATCTCATTGGGTCATGGGGTTGCTTATTGTTCTGAATTGAACAGATTGCAACGTACACACATCGGGGATAAAAAAAGTTATATTTTATCAGTTAAATTATTAAAATATCTTAATAGGTTTTGTTATATTATGTAATTTATAATTAAAATGTAATGTTAAATTCGTATTGTGTATTTAAAATTAAATAAAAAATGTATAGCCTACGTAGCAAATTCTTACGTATTTTCTGAAAAAAAGTAGTTCTAGGTACAGGTTCCAGGTATGAGTTGCGCTAAGCAATCTGGTTTGAGCTATGAGAGAGAACTGTATTGTTGATATTTTAATTATGTAGATAAATGGCATTTATTATAGGTAGTAGTAAAAAGAAGATGGAATAGAGATCATCTCTGAGTAGTAACTAAAAAAAGTAATATAATAAAAAACAAACAAGTAGACTAATTAATTATCATATTTAATACTTAATAAACCCAGAGATATACCAATGGGTATCAATCTTTGTCTTTGTGTTTCCTTTTTTCTTGTTACTTTGTTATGTATGTATATCAAATTTACTAGTAGTCGGATATTTGTGTACTGTTGAAAATTTCAAATAAAGCTTAAAAATGTAAATTAAAAAAGGTAGTAGTAACGGGGCGAAGGACAGTATACATCAGTGGTTCCCAGCTTATGGTACGCGTACCCCTTGGGGTACGCGAAAAAATATCAGTAATGGCGGAAATTTTTATTTAAAAATATAACTATGCACTTTTGGGAATCCTTTATCATTAAGAACCAGTGTGAAGTTTTCAGGACACTTCACAGTTTCTTGGCTAAGAACAATATCAAACTGTCAAAAGAAATACAATCTAATTTTATATCTCACTTAAAAGGCCTTCAGATGCCGTTCAGAGAGTATACTTTCCTGAGTGAATCTGTGCAGAGAACTAGATTTCTAATCTCTTTGATCAGTGTTATTTTGAACAAGCTACGAACTTGTCAATACTGTATCAGGGGAAAAATCACTGATAGAAATTTCAACAGATTCTTCTCTGCAGTCCAGTTCAAAAATACAAATCTTACTGAACTCTGGGCGGGAGTGAGAACAGAATATAAAAGTATCAGCGAATAAAGCCCTGAAGTATTTGCTGCCCTTTACAAGCACAGTACTTGTCGAGAGAGCATTTTCTTCCTATCCATTCATAAAAAATAAACATAGGAACAAGCTTGAAGCATCCCCAGATTTGAGACTGTACCTGTCATCATTTGAACCGGATTTTAAACAGCTGAGTTCTGGAATACAATCTCAAGGATTCCATTCAATGAACTTTTTATATAAATTTTCAAAGTAACAAGATAGTACACTATCCTTATTAAGTAATTAACTATTATTATTAAATAATCAATAATTATAATTATTTATAATTAATATTTCATCTAATTTATAACTATTATTTATTTGGACATACAATATTTCAAAAAATAAGAAAAGTAATGTAGCAAAATACAAATAAATAATAATAATAATTTACAAATAATAAACTACTTATAATTACAAATAATTTACTAGACCAATAATAAATAATCATGGTAATTTACTTACTATTTGCTTTTATATACCAGCATGCAATTTGCATGTTATTATTATTATTGTTAACACAATACAGCTATGGTCACTGCAAAACAGGCTCTATTTAAACTTAACTAAAACTTTCGTTATAACTTATTCAAGAAAAACGATGAGCTATGTACACAAGTACATTCTTGGCCATAACGAAATCATAAGAAAGACCAGCACCACGGACCTTGGTGTGTTGTTTGACTCCAAGCTATTATTCCATGAGCAAGTAGCTTCAATAGCTGCAAAAGCTCGAAGGAATTTAGGACTCATAGCTTGGATTAGTCGTGATTTCAAATTTGAGAAGACAGTACTTAGACTTTATAAGAGCCTTGTGCGTCCCGTCCTCGAGTATTGTTCGACGGTGTGGAACTATAGAAGGGACGTCACAGAAAAGGAACTAGAGAGGGTGCAGAAAAGACTAATTTATAAGTTGGAATGTAGATCTGGGAGAAAATTTGATGGTTATGCGGATGTCCTCTCATTCTACGGGCTTCAGAGTCTGAGCACGCGACGTAGAGTGATGGAAGTACTTTACATTTACAACATTCTGCACTCACGAGTTGAAGTTCCGGATATCTCGAAGATTTTTCTGAGAGTACCTGGCACAGCTTTAAGAAGTTTTAGGTTGTTTGCTGGAGCTACAAAAAGTAAAATAGCTCCAATCAATAGATGTATAGCTACAGCCAATGAAATAAATGGAGAGGTAGATCTGTTTCACAGAGATAGCAAAATTAAAGAAAAACTGTACAGGATACTGTGAAGGAAGGCTGTAAATACTGCGTGATCTTTATGTTATTTTATGTATTTTTATGTGTTATTTGTGTCTATGTGGTGTTTGTTAAGCCCAGCGGCAGACTGTTTTTTAGAGAAGAAAGAATGACTACGTTAAGTTGTAATGGTGCGGTATACTAAGGCGAAATTATCTTGCTGTTCTACTGTACCACCTCGCATCCTTGCGACCAGCCATAGTAGCGGGTGGAGACGGCGGGGTGTAGGGGAGTTTGGGAGCCCCCCCAAAAAAAAAAAAATATTACAGAATTCTTTACGATCAAAACAGGATTTTGGTATTAAGATTAATGAATTATGGTACAGACAGGAAATTTTAAATTGTATTTTTTATTTCACATTGATATACAAAATTATACAAAATTGTATATTAGCGAATTATAAATAAAAATTCTCATTTAATTGGGTGACCATGTGATAAGAAACAGAACTACTTTTTGTAGCCCTGGAACTAACTTTTAATAGTAGTGCTATTAATGTGTTACATGGAATAGTAGTGTTATTAATAGAGTGCTACAAAAATATTATGCTACAAAAAAATATTATTTATAATTATTATATAAATATTATGGCTATAAAAATATTAGCAAATATTAAAATATTAGCAAATCTATATAATATTCCAATTAAAGAAAAATTAATAAAACTTTATACAAAAATAAAAATAGGACTATGTAGGCCTACTCCCGACTCCGTAGCGTAGTGGTCAATTTGCTAGACTATAATCGGAAGGGCCAGGTTTTGATTCCTAACCAAGGTCAGGAGTTATTGAATGGATTTTACCCATTTTTCCGTAACCCAAAGTAGTTGCTAACAACCAAGATGTTGATGAGACTTAAAATAAACTAAAAAAATCATAGAAAATGGGACACTTTCAAACTTGCAGGTTCAATCAAACATACAGGTGGTGAAATAATTTTTTTCTGTACATTTTTAGTTCCTACTTCATTGTAGAGAAATAGCGATTTATTCAACGACAAAGAAACATAACTACATTTTAAAACTTTTCCAGCAACATTTATACATTTATAGCACCTTCCTGTGAGCTTTCTGATTGCCGCAGCGTAAAAATATTGCTGTTAAAAATATAAATATTTAATATTGCAGCGCAAAACCTTACTGTTTGAACTATTCCGTGTACCGCTTGTTTTATCGCTTCGTTGTCGACGAACTTCTAGCCGCGAATAAGTTTCTGACCGGGTCGAACGAATGAAAATCGGACAGAATGAGGTCTGGGCTGTAAAAAAGATGTGGTAACACTTTCCAACCGAACTTCATGAGCTGTCTCTTGTTCTCTGAATGGTGTGGACGCTTGCCTCGTTAAACAAGAGAATGGCACCTTTTGACAGAGCGCTTTTACGTTTTCACATTATCGTTATAGCGGTTCTCTTTTTCTTTTTTTTTTTTTTTTTTGTTGAAGCCTGTTAGAACAGCACTTACTATTCACATTACGTTGGTCTTTTAAAAAGTCAAAAGAAATTGGGCATTTCGAGTCCCATAAGATCGTTAAAATCACTTTACCAGCTGATGCATAAGTTTTGATTTTTTTTTGTTGGGGATTTCCACTCAATACTTTGAATTCCAATTGGAATCGGGCTCAAAATGGCGAATTCATGTTTCACAACAGGTTATTGTACGATCCAAAAGTCAGTACCTTCTGCTTTAAATTCTCTTGTTTGAGCGTAGAAAAAACGCGTATGCGGATATCTTTAAGGGCTTGAGTCAACTGTCTGTTAGAAGTGGATGATTGAATACGCGGTCTCAGCACTAATAATACAGAAACTAGCGAAGACTAGCGATTTTCAATGACAGGCGAATGAAAATTCGCCTGTCTTTGCGAATAAAATAATTTATGCAATTTTTCCGTGCGGTAGTCAAAACTTCAACTGGTCTTCCAAAGCCATAGAGATCAGTAAAAATTGTTTTGGCCAAATTTAACACGTTAGTGGAATGTAAACACTTTTTATCACACTGTTTCAACTTTCTTGAGTAAACTTCCGTCGGTTTTATAACTTCATGTAGTAAAAATGTTATCACTTAACGTTTCTCTGACGGCGTACACGTTTTAAGCGGAGCTGATGTTTTTAAATGTACAAAATAATTGTTTATATTAGTTATGATCGAACCGCTGATCGACAGAGTTCCAAAGATTTCAAACTTGACCTTAAAAAAGTTTCATTGTTATTTTATTCTTTGGTTTGTTCTATACATTAATTAACTTAATCTCTTTAATTAATACACGTGCCTCGTACATTATTACTACCATTTTGTACGTATTATATATGTGTATTATAAGAACAAATTTTTTCTGAAACAGAGATAATGAAATTTTCCCATGGTATTCTATTTAGTAACTGACCACAATACTGTTAAATAACTTAAATAAATTATTATAAATTTTAACAAAATGAAAGAATTAATTCAGATTACAAATTACCTCAATATCTTCAGGAGATGATAAAATAACAAATAACTCTGGACCTTGCCAAACTGCCACAGGTTCTGGGCCACATTCACTGACGATTCTAATAACGTTCTCCAGCATTTCTGAACATAAAAAACAGTAGAATTAATAATAAGTTCTTACAAATCCATACTATTTTTTCTAATTAATTTATTAATATATTTTAATGTTTTCATAATGTTTTAATTATTTTTTTAGTCGGTACGATAGATAATGTTAAGAATAAAAAAATCAAACAATAAAATAATAATGCAAAATAAATTTTTACAAAAAAGTGCGTATATAGGAAAGACATATCGTAAAGAGAAAAGTTAGTTCCAGGCAGCATAGATGAATTTGATGGGAAATAAAAGGATATGACTATGTGATTTTGTGTATATTACTATACTAAAATTAGGTAACCTACAAATTATTTTGAGCCTACATTATTGAAAATACAATTAATTTATAAAACCATATTGTTTTGTGATAAAAATAATAATAGCGCAACTACATAATTAAGTGAAAATCTGTTAAATACGTTGGAGTCACATGAGCGTAACTCTAACTTCTGATTTTTTAATGAAAAGATTTTTTGGTAAAATTTTGAGATTTAAAAAAAATTTAATTACACAAAACAAAAAACACAAATAATCATATTTTTATAATGTTCAACTGTAACAGCCATATTTTTTTATACTTAATGTTATTAATAACAAATAAAGAAGAAGAACTAGGCAAACAGTTTTTTGCTCTCCTTAAAAATTAGCTTTTTGTAGTTACTGTGACCCCCTTTTGCTTAGGCGAAACGACAAGGCATCGCTACCGAAGCAAAATTGGCATAAGGGGACAAGAAGAAAAAAAAAGGGAAGAAAAACCAAAGGGACTGCGATGATGTGGTATTAAAAAAATTTACAAAAGATTTAAAATAGTAAAAAGATTTAATTAAAAGCAGTAAAAGATTAGGCAAAATTAATTAGGAGAAGACAAAATTTTAAATTAGATTAAATAAAAGTTACATAGTTAACCATATGTTAATTACAATTTCCAAAATTAAATAATAAAATAAAATCATATTAAATGAGCTCAGAAATTAAATTTTTATACTGGATCCAGAAATATTAAGAAAAATAATGTTAAATACTAAATCGGTATTATGAATGAATAAATATAAAATAGATTTGTAATCAGATTTTATTTTAAGAGATAAAATAAAGAATTGGAATAAAAAAAACATGCTTGGCATATTATTTTAGAATAAGATTGAATAGTTAAAAATTTATTCTTTCTTTCTTTTTCTATTTAAAAAAAATTAAAAAAAAATATTTTACAAATTTTTAGTAACACAAGAAATTGGTGTTACCGAAAATAAATTTTCCATAATTAAAGGTTTATGCTATAAATTATGTAGAAATAAGATAAATATCATTTATAATGTTTTTAAAAGAAATAATGAAAGCCAAAATTTAATTTAACAAATTGCTAAAGCAGCAGGCTCAAAACATGCTTTAACAGAATTATGCAAAAGTGCATGCTGTCGCCAACATAAAACTTGTATCATATTAATGATTTACATAATATTTAAGACAATAATTAAATTACTTTTTTATAACAAAATATTTAAACAAAATTGATTTTATTTAAAGAAAGAAGATTAGAAAAAAAAACGAAGAAAGCAGGTCAATCCTGGCAGAGTTATGCTAGAAAACTAGCATCGGACAGGTTTAAGCCAAACATAGGGCGACGTGTCCCCTTTTGTGTAAAAAAAATTTATTCATAAGTGACAAGTTGCAAAATAGGAAAATTATCTTCTCCCAGAAGAAAAATGAATATAGATGAGTAGTTTTATAAGGTAGGTGCGTGAGGTTTCCGGGCGAAGCTGGAAAACTCCAATTTGGGCTTTTTATTTTCTCGCCGCATCATGAGGGCAGATACGTTAAAAAGAAGAAAAC
This sequence comes from Catonia carolina, assembly GCA_035578175.1. Lineage (NCBI taxonomy): Eukaryota > Metazoa > Arthropoda > Insecta > Hemiptera > Achilidae > Catonia > Catonia carolina. The sequence goes on along the minus strand of JAQMRL010000001.1, from coordinate 248,641,852 downwards.
CACCCCAGAATAGGTTCAAGATAGATACCCCAAAACTGGTCCCTGCAAAGAGCAGAAAACCAGGACTTAGAAAATGAGGGCCACCACAAAAGACAAACAAAAAAAAAAGGTAGTAGATAAACCCCAACAGCATAGCAAAGAAAAATTTTAAAAAAATTTAAAGAGCGATTAAAACAATTTAGTATAAATTTAAAAATTTAAATTACCCAAAAGGGGTTTACAAAATTTACAAAATTTAGAAAACATTTTCGGCTTCAATGGGATTTAGCTACTAGAGAAAGAAAAAAGCGACTTACCGTTTAAAACGGGAAGACAATTGGTCTACCAGCAAACAAGCAGCATAACGCCCCGAAAAAACTCATAACCATAATTTACGGCACAAAGATCACGATCCTTTCATCGTAGAGACCAATTGTAAAGAGGCCGAGAGGAACCAAACTACCCAAAAGGAAACCTCGGGTCTGACGTCATCGACCCCCTCCACCCCGCTAGACAAATTATCCAAAAACGAGTAAAGCAGGTTGAAACGGATCTAACGCCAGAATTACAGATAACAGCAGTCGGCAGTACAAAGTCGGAACGAAAAACAATTCGGAAACGAGATAACGGAGTGCGGTGAAATAAAAGATAACGAAATTTTAAATGCAACAAGACTGAATAAGGAAAAAAATAATTAATTATGTAACATTAAAATAAAATGTTACATTACGCTCTTGTGACTTTAATTTAAGCCCTCGGTACGTATGTACGATTAAAATAATGTATGAAATTTTCCGTGCTCATTTCTTTTTGCATTAATGTTATGAACCCATAAACGTTGTTTTCCTTTTTTCTCTTCCTCATCTGCAGTACTCGCTATTACAAGGAGTTCATCATCGGAAGAACGGTTCATGGTGAAATTTCAATAAAGTACTTTAAAAACTACGACGAAACAACCACCACCAAAGTTTCAAACGAAGAGAGACGACTCTCTGGAAGGGTAACACAAGTCAAAAACCAAACTGAAAGAGACGCATTTGGTGTGCGACTTCACACCATTCCTTCAAGCCACGTCTCCAACTGTCTCCAAGCTGTATAGAGATGTGACCTTACGGAACGTATTCAGTGTTCTCGCTGCTTTGTTCTTACGATTTAGTTATGTACGATATTTAGTTCTGTAAGGAGAAAAACGAGGAATATGAGATGTTGCTGTACAGACGAATGTCGGAGGTCCCATGGACTGCTCGGATGTCAAATGAAGAGGTTCTCAGGAGAATGAAGAAAGGTCATTTCCACCAATAAGTGTAGGAAGCTCCAATATTTTGGACATATCATACGGAATGACTCACGATACAGTACAGTAGCGTGCAAATTAATCCAAACACAGGGAATGTTTTTTTTTCTATATTGTGGCTACACTGCTAACCACACACATTCTGTAAGCTGTCTGTGCAGTGTGAAGTTGTTGTTGTTTGTCTCTATAGCAATTTCGGGTCATAAGTAGTGGTTTATACAAGTGTATTTCATTTTTTTATGACAAATTCATATATTGTATTTGTGTATGTTTAGGCCTACGTAATATTTTGTAACAATGGATGTAACTCCAAGAAAACGTTCAAAAATTGTTTCTCTCTCCGAGTATACCGGTAAGAAACAATGACAAATAGTTTCAGAGTGTGGCGTCGGACTAGGGACAGTGAATGCTATATTAAAACAATTTCGAGAAACTCGTTCCTTTTCACCTCGAAGGAAAGGAAAATAAGGCCGTAAAAGAAAAACCACTGCGACTCAGGATTGGTTATTAGTGAGAACAAGTAAAGTGAATTCAAAATTAAGGGCTGTGTACTTAAATCGACAGCTTGCAGTCAGTGGAACGAATTTGCATGTGACAACTGTTAGACGCCGACTTCTTGATGCTGGACAGAAAGCTCGTCGACCGGCTAAAAACAACTTTTGACCCAAGCAATGTGCAAAAAACGGTTATTGTGGGACAAAGCACATGCGAAGTGGACTGTTGCAGACTGGAAAAATGTATGTTCTCCAATGAATCCCATTTTTACGTTCAGGGGCAAAAGGTTTCTTACGTTCGGAAATCAGCAGCTGAAAGAACATCACCGGCTCATATCCAGCAATCAGTTACACATCCCAGAAAAAAATGTTTTGTGGTTGTTTCACATTTGAAGGTCCTTGTTCATTAATCCAGTAAATGGTATGTTAAAAAGCGATGAATATATCCAAATTCTTAAGTCAAAGGTTGTGCCACAACTGCAAACAAAATTTCCACATGGCAATGGAGTATTACAACAAGATTTAGCGCCATGCCAACTGCCAAAAAAGGGAAAGAATTTTTCGAACAAGAAAACGTTAAAGTGTTGACATGGCCAGGTAATTTCCCAGATATAAGCCCGATTGAAAATCTTTGGGCAATAATGCAAAAACGACTCTCAAAAATGGATTGTACTACGAAAAATAACCTCACTGCAGCAGTAATATCGGTATGGTTTCGTGACGAAGAAATTTAAAATATGTGAAGTACACTAATTGAATCAATGCCAAATTGCATACGTGAACTAATAAACAATAAAGGTGGCCATTAAACATTAACAAATAGAATGTATATACCTATATTTTTTCAAAAATAAAGTACCTTTTCATTACATAACATCTGTGTTCGGATTAATTTGCACGCTACTGTATTTGTTACTACAAGCCATTCTGCAGGGGAAAATATAATATGGAAAGCGTGGACCTGGCTGAAGAAGGGTGTCGTCGTTTCAAATTCTGAGAACTTGGTATGAGAAGAGCTCTAAAGAGCTGTTTCACAGTACAATGAACAAAGTGAGAATTAATTTGATGGTGGCCGACATTGGGAACGGATAGGCACCTTAAGAAGAAGAAAAAGGAAAAGGAGGAAAACAAAAACAAAACGAGGCTTAAAGTAACATATCTGAAATTCTCCACAGGTTTTGTCTGTATGCATCGGTAAATTACATTCGTTTATCTTACCTTCGACTGTTAAGCACTTTCTATACTGTATTTCACGTTTAGAATGCAGTACAGCTCTTATGAGAACCTGTTATGTTATCAAGCATACGGAAAACATCAGGCACAGCCAATACAATAACTCTCCTCTACCGATACCATCCTAAGGTCTCGGGCAAAAATATTTAGAGTTTCGCTTCGCTTAATCAAAAAATTCTGAAAAAAAATACTTTCGCTTCCTAATGAATCGTATTTTATTAAGCTGTAAATGTTATTATTATACTCTGTAGATAAGAGACCGTAGGTAGGCTACTTATAAAAGAGAGTGGTACGACATCTCTCCCTTCGTCACCCTCACTATCGGCCCAGAGGAGTATTATTACAATTTTTAGATCTTCCCAAGGTACTAACGACTGTTATTCAAACAAGATTTAAACAAAACTATTCTTCACTTTAAAATTATTAAAAAAAAAGGCAATAAAATTGATAAACAATTGTAATATTACTATAATATTTGTCGGTACCTAATCTTTTAAACGATACAAATATCAAGTATGTTTTCGTATTACGTTATTCAATAGGAGTTGGTACATGAGAACGTATTGTGGCGCGGAGTCGATATTTTTACTTAGTGTAGGTCTAGTAGTGCTCAAACTCCCATTTATGAAATACATTACTTATGGATTTTCCGTACTGAATTCTGAACGTGAAATCAACTATAGTGCAAACAGTGATTGATAATAGATGAAAATTGCCAGACCTGGCCGAAAATCAAACCCCGGATCCCTAGCACCGGAGCCAACTTAAATTCGTTTAAATTAGAAAATTTAATATAATAGGTATAGTATTTTTGTATTAAGAAATAACATTGATAGAGTTGTGAAAAACATACCATCTGATTTTGTTCCAAATTCGAGAGAACTACCAAGAATTGGTAGACGTCTTGGATGTGCCATACCAGCTGTTAATTTGTTTATTCTTGAAGTCTTCTTTATCCATAAAAACGTTATATAAACAAGGATAAACGTGATAATTAATAGAAACAGCATTTTGACAGACTGAAACATAAATTTTTTTTAAATTATTTTTTATGATACTACAGTATTTTTAAGTCAAATAGGAAAATGCGTAGAATCGGTCAGTGTTAATATATTTTGAGTTTCCGTTGAATGTGGTGTGGATGGTTTGTAATAGTCTCACATTCTGAATTTAAAGTACGTACCGTACAATATATTATAAGTATAATACCTCCAAAGACATAATTTTCAACAACCGAGTTTTAATCAGTTTTCCTGCCAACAAGAGATTCTTACAATTGTGTTAAATTAGGGACAAAAGAAATAGGGATAGGGAT